>JARDYH010000004.1:82927500-92927500 GCA_029215795.1 Anniella stebbinsi | reverse complement strand
CCACACTTACGGAACTTTTTCCTCAGGGAGGCTTGCCTAGTGCCTAAACTAATGTATTTTAGGGGAGAAGCCCTTCTTATTTTCTCAGGCTTTTCATTTATGACATATTTGTATTCCTGCTGTGATTATTTTTAGCATTGTCTTTTACTGTTGTAATCTTAACTATAATAAACTTATTATTGTATCAGCAGCAGCTATTGTTCTTTTACTGCATTTTACAGTATATTATGAACTGCCTCGGAAAGAAATAATTGAAACTTATAAAAATGCTTTCAATAAATAAAATGTTAGTTCTCAGTTCAAGAACATCATTCTATGCACTTCATCACTACAGCCAAGTTCACACATAACAACAACCCAGAGATGGTTATAGTTTGGGTTGAGTATGGGTTGTCTTTGAATCATGGGTTGTCGTCATTATGTGCAAGCCATGCACTATGGATTAAGTATGGGTTGTTAACCATGAGACTGGGTTAGGACAATCGATGGAATGGCTTCTTTTCCTCACTCTGAATGTGCTGCTTTCATGCTGCCATTTTCCTAACTACTCTCACTGTGGCCCAGGTTGCTGTACTATCAAAACCCATTTTGGGGTGGCTTCCAAACCACCCTGTAACCCCTACAAGAAGCCATAGTTTGCAGGATGGTTTGGAAGCCACCCCAACTGCACACTTTACCAGGTTCAGACAACAGGACAACTCACACTGTGGCGAGGGCAATTAGGGAAATTAGAGAGCTTCAGCTATTGGGTGGTATAGAAATGCAATAAATAAATAAATAGGGAAATGGTGGCATGCAAGCGGCACATGAGGGGCAGAGAAAAGAAGCCAACATGGCTTGTTTTCCCAGCTGATAATCCAAACTTGGCCAATGCTTGTTGCAGGGTTATGAATTCTGGGTTGTTTGTGGTTAACAACCCATAATTAAACCATAGTGCAGAGCTTGCACATAACAACTATCCATGATCCAGTAGCAACTCAGGATTCAACAATAACCCACAATTCAATGACAATCCATACTCAACCCATAATCTGAGTTGCCGTTGTTTGGTACTAAGTCCCTTATGCAATCAAATAGGAATGAGGCCCATTCATTTGTAGAACAAAAAGTCTTATAGCTAGCAAGCATTTTACCTTGCTTCTGACAAACCACCTGGTGTGAATCTAGCAGCTGCAAGAGCTGTCATTTTTGTTTCACCAAATATAAAAGTCTCTGATTCAGTAATTATTTTTTCGACATTACAAATACCTGAAGCAGAAGGGTATTAATAACACTGAAGTATAGGAGATCAAAGATATTACATCTCCTTCTTTTCGCTCTTTCTCCTTAAATAAGCATTTACTTTTACATCTTCTTGTTTTTGACAAATAGTGCCCCAGTCTGATTGAAAGCCTGGTTACGCCTTTCTAAAAACAGCAGTCAAAAGAGTGATATCAATGCCACGCTACTGTTTCAAAGAACATCAATCACCCGCCAAGTAGTAGTACTAATTATATACTCACATTAAATAATTCATTAAGATTCTATTGAAGATTTCCACTATAAGAACTGTACAGCCACTTATAGTCTGATACCCCAAATAAGTTTATAAAGTTATTCTAAAGTTATACAGGGACACAGTATGAGGAAGAAGGTATTCTTAAAATGAATGTTATTGAATGATAAGAAATGCACTGAAAATGAGTTTAAGGTTGAGTTTTTTTGGAACAGGTCTTCAGACACAATGTTCATTCATAAAGGAGTTATATGACATTCCCCCCTTTTGTCTTTTCTTTTTAGCAAAGTTCCTATTTTATCTATTTATTTATTTATTTATTTATTTATTTAAACATTTGTATCTCACCTTATATCACTAGGATCTCAGGGTGACACACAGATAAAATTAAACAAACAATATAAAACAATAAATATATACAGCTAAAAACAAAGTAAAACATTAATCAATCTAAAACCAGTAAAGAATTTAAAAGCAGTAAAAACCAATTAAAACACTTAAAACAATGTGCAAGCTTGGTGAATTTAGCCATCAAAGGCTTTGTTAAAAAGCCATGTCTTTGCTTGGTGCCAAAATGAAGCCAGTGCTGGCACCAGTTGGGCCTCCAAGGGGAGGGCATTCCACAGCCGGGGTGCCATAACAGAGAAGGCCTTCTCCCATGTCCCACCATAGTGTATGTCTCACATTGGTGGGAGTGGAGGAGAGCTCCTCCAACAGATCTCAAGTCTCAGGCAGGCATATTTAGGGAGAGGCACTCCCTCAAGTATAGAGGTCCCATGCTGTTTAGGGCTTTAGATGTCATTACCAACAACTTATAGTTATTTCTTTCATTTTTTTATTTGTCTTTTGCCACCACTGTTTGTTTTCTGTGCCATTATAGGGCTACAGGCTGCTATTATTATCCAGGATTCCCAATAATGGGGAGAATGTGCATGTGTTCGCTAGGTTGCCCATTTACAGACAAATCCCCAGCACATGGTCAGCATGGGAGTGAGGTGGGCAGCAGAAGGCCTATCTATGTGGAGTCCCTCTCACTCCATACAGTTTTAATTGCTTGGGAGAGAATAACACCTGAATAGGGCAATAGTTTTCTTCTACTGATCCTGTCGAGTTTGCTGTTGGAAGCCAATTCTGGTGACAAAAGTAATGTCTACTTACATTATATTTTATTATGTATTTTATTGTAGGTTTCTGAGCTTTACTGTGAACCACCCAGAGAGCTTTGGCTATAGGTTGGCATAGAAATGTAACAAATAAATAAATAATGAAATAATGGAACATAGAAAATAGTATATAGAGCTCAAGTGTCAATGGTCAGTATCCCTCTGTGGTGTATATTTATATCTTTGAGGCACAGTCATGTACTGAATATGGTACAGATTAAGGAAACACAGTTTTTATAGTTATTTAAACTGCTTGAAGGGAAGAGCTGTGTAGTTTTATACTGTACAATATCAGTGAAAATGAATTTATAAGTGGTGAGGAACTGTTCCCTGGCCTCTCCTAGCTCACATCTCCCCCTGCAACCCACTCCCTTAGCAATTTCCTTAGAAATCAGATCATTCTTCATGAACTATCAGAATGTTGCCCATTATTGTTTTCATGAATGACCATTTAAATTAATTTGCAACATGCTTTAACCTTGGCACTTTGCTGCAATTGTGTTCTGAGTTTACTGTAGCATTAATCATTAGGAATCTGTCATCACACAGTGGTTTATCTTGCTGCCAGAAGCACTGACACCAAGTCTTTTATTACTGCATTGAGTGTTAAAGGAAAGGAGCCAAATTTTCACTCTGACAATTCATTTCAGTTGTATTCGTGCTGAAGAAAAATGAATAACTGATCCAAATTTTCTTCTATGGACACTGACACTAGAACAGGATCTGCACATGGAGATAGATTACAGGGCTCAGCCAGTACTGGCACAAGTTCACAAATTGTGGCTAGGAACCATAACCTACTTTAGACATCCTGATATATATGTATGTGTATATTTCTGGTAATCTAGCAGATGTCATCCAGCCAATTTTGGATAGAGCTACAGTTACCCTCAAAAATTATGCTCACAATATAAGTGGGCTCCTTGACTCTGCCCTCCTCCTTACAGCCAGGTAGAAACAACAAGTAGGACTACCTTTCACCAGCTTTAGGTAGTATGCCATCTGTATTATTTTCTTGAGAAGCCAAACATGGCCATGGTCAGTCATGCCCCAGTACAGCTTTCCCCAACCTGGTGCCTTCCAGATGTTTTGGATTACATCTCCCAGAATTCCTGACCATTAGCCGCACTGGCTGGGGCTGATGAGAGTTGAAGTCCATAACACTTGGAAGCCACCAGGTTGGGAAAGCCTGCCCTAATATTTCCAGGTGAAATTACTGCAATCAGCTATGGGGTAGCTGGTTTTGAAGACAATTCAGGGGATGGAAACTAGACATTTGGGGCATGACCAGGGCACATAGCTCAGTAATTTTTGTGCACCTGAGGACAGAGCACAGCATAAAGGAAGTGCACTCACAAGTTCAATTTCCCCTTTCTTTTCTGGCAACATGATGCTACAGACCAAAAAATCTTTGGCATGTTAGGTGATGTACATTTTCCCTTTCCTTTCCTGTTGTTTTCTAGTCACCTAATCAAGATGACTTGTTGCAAAAAACAAAAAACACAATAAACACACATTAATAATAAATTATTTTTTTAAAAACCAACCCTCCTAAAAGTATGTTTTCAGTCTGCCAGAGGAATGCCACTTTGAATAGAGGAGGCCTCATGGTGACAATATAAAGTGTTTTTACACTGAGTTTGCTTCACAGCATAACGATTAGCGGTCAAATGCCACTTTTTTGAGACTCACAATGCCAAAATTCAGTTAGGTACCTGCCTATTACGAGTTCCGTTAGGTTTAGCCGTATGCGTATAAAGTTCAAGATGTTGTTGCTGCTGTTAAAGTTAAGCTGTAAAGGTAACTGATATTAGGCCTAACCGATTCTGATCCTTTCAGAGTAACAAGAAATTGAAAACTAGTCTTGTGGCCATCATTCTGTTTAGCATTTTAGGATTTCCTTTAGAACTTTGCCAACAGGTAGTGCTCAATTCTACTGGTAAGAGCTGAACACAGAGAGACCTTTTCTTTTAGCGAGGGAAACTCAGACAAACAAAGCACAATGCAATAAATCAATCTGTATTTGTAATCGCACAAAACAGTTTGGTTAGAAACTCAGCACTTTCAGCATAAACCACATTGCTTCAAGCACGTACTAAGTAAAGGAAGCCAAACTCCAGCCTCAGTATCTATCTTTGTTCCCAAGAAGATGTTTGGTTCTCACCCCTCTTCAGTTTACCCCGTAGAGTCATCAGAGTCTCCGACAAGACAACAGTTGTTGGTTATCAATGGCAGCACATCAGCCCATTGTCCCATTGGAGGCTCAGCCGGCTCTTGGAGAAAAACTGAGTAATGATGAGAACTTTGCTGGTAAAAGATGCTGGTCTTTTGGCTTCCTGGTATGTGTTTGAAGCAGTGTGGTTTATGCTGAAAGTGTTGAGTATCTAATCAAGCTCTTTTGTGTGATTACAAATGCAAGTTGAATTATTGCATTGCAATTTGTCTTTTTGTCTGAGTTTCCACACCATCAGGGATCCCTTGGTAGTCAGTTCTTAGCAGTGGAACCGAGCACTACCTGCTGGCAAAATTCCAAAGGAAATTCTAGCATAATCTACAGCGTATTTTTGTTACCCCAGTCCAAACTTTTCTTAATGGGCAAGAGGGAAGAGGAGACAGAGGGCTATATTCATCTCAGAATTCATCAGAATGAAGAAAGGGTGAAGGAAAACCAGAGCTTTAAAGTAAGATTTTTGGATACAGTGGGATGAATCATAAATCTATTTTTTTTCATTCAAGAGATTAATAAAGTGGGTTCTAATTTATGAAGTTGCACTGAATATGTCAGATGTATTAAAGGGGATATAATAAATTGATGCTTCCATATAGCTTCATGTATGGAAAGCAGAGATGGGGGGGAACATGCATTTCTCATGTTATGGTACATCTGGGATCATAACCAGAGTTAAGACAATAAACTATGGCTAGCATTAACCTTTGTAAGCATTATTATGACAAAGTGGTGAACACACACACACGTACGTTTAAATATGCTCCTGAACAGTAGTTGTGTACATCAGTTCTGTTCTAAACATGTCAACATAGAAATACACCCCATTGAATCCAGTGGGGCTTACTCCCAAGTATTGGATTCCAGTAATGAATTAATCTTTGCTGACCCCAAAGCAGTTCCCCCCCTTTTTTTACAATTCAACCTACACTGGTATTGTATGTATGTATGCTAGAGTAGCTTTGCTTTTGGCAATGAGAAATGAAAAAAAAATCCATAACTGCTATGTCATTGTTTATATGTATTTGTTAGAAAATGCTTAGCATTTTCTTCTAATCTACTGTATACAACATTTAATGTTACTAAAAATGTAAGTCCAGTTAGCAATGCTACACTCTTTCTCTTTAACAAAGGCTTGTTAAATGTGCAATCAGCAGCAATGAATAGATAGTGGCAAAATCATATGATATACCATAGTTAACTACTGGGATTTTCAGTCTGTCTGCATATTTTGGGTGCAATGCAGCTAACAACAATGCACAACTTATAGGAAAGTCTCTCTTTTTGCCAGCGTTCCAGTTGATGAAAGTCATGTTTAAATACCCTATAGTTAGATTATTAACTTCTGCAAAATAGAAACAGATGTGTGTCTTAGTATGCCATTAAATTTATGATTTACATAGTACCCTTGAATGCATCAGCAGAGGCCAATGATTCTAATTTGCTCTAGATTTACAATAACCTGATCTGGCTTGTGTAAGTACTGCAACACTTTAAACAAAATTATAAAGCCATTGCATTTTGTTTGATTAAAGATGCAGTTCTCATTGGGCTAATGAGAAAAGTTAGAAAATGTTTCTTCCGTTATGGATGTTTCTTTTATAAACGCAGGTACCATATTTTATATATTTTCCCCACTATTTCCTGATTTTAAGGATAAAATGAACCAGTTGCATTGCACTAGAACCTATCTGATATGATGCCAAAATGAAGCTTTAAAATGAACAGCAATTTTCAATTAAAAAAGGAGAAAAAGGGAAAACTTAGCCTAGTTGTCGAGAACTTTAAAGTTTTTTTTTTAAAAAAAATCTAATACTGCATTTTACAGGAGCATTCTATGCATTTACAGCACAATCCTATGCATGTTTTCTCATAAATTAGTCCCACCATATTCAATAAGGCTGACTCCCAAGTAAGTGTATGCAGGGCTGCAGCTCCAGTGTATAAATCTGGCCCACTTGTTTGAATGGTGCTGCTTTAGGGTTGTGCTGTTGCACCTGTTTATTTATTTATTTATTTATTACATTTGTATACCGCCCCATAGCCGAAGCTCTCTGGGCGGTTTACATAGGATTAAAACAATTAACATGTAATTCTTTCATAGGAAAGGAAAGCAGAAACTCCACACTCTGTTCAGCATGCCATTTAAATTCCTCTGTACTCCCCCTCACTAAAGAGGGCCTGCTAACCCCACCATCTTGCATTTGGGATAGGGGGATGGTACTCCCTTTGCTGAGGACAACAGAAAGGAAGATTTTTAGTTCTGCTTCCCAAAGGGAAGATTTTCAATTCTGCTTATGTTTTGTGTAAACTTACATAGCCTTATAAACTCATGTAAACCCTGGATTGTATGCACATTTGCGCTGCTACAGGCTTTCAAGTTTTCACAGTGTTGCCAAAAAACAAACAAAATAAATGGTTTTTGCAGGGTTTGGCCCCCAATATTTGCTGTCCATTACCACCTTCTGACAATGGTGCTGTGTTTTTTCCTGCTTCGATAGCCCGTACTCACTCCTACCATATAACTCAATCACTGCCACTTCGCAGCAGCGATGCTACAGGGTTTGGGGGGAACGAGTAGGCAAAGTGGAGTCATAGACAGCTCCCTGGTCAGCATACTTAACAGGCACACAGGTCACCTGGTCATAGTGATATATATTGTATTTCTGTTTAAATTATAGTACTGTTCACATCTTCTAAGCAAGGGAGATGTGAAGGTTCTATTTTAGAGAAGATGAAGATGTGGAGGAACAGGAAGAGCAAGACACTTGTGATTCCTGCTTCCTCTGCATTAGTCAGTTTACTCTTTTAATGGTGAGGTAAAGCACTATGGTACCTCAGTTCCTTTGTCTTTCCATCTATAAGATAGGATAATACTAAACTATAAACTGTGTACTGTAAACTGTAATTGTAAACTGCCCAGAGAGCCTCGGCTGTTGAGTAGTATGAATATGTAATAAATAAATATTAAAGCAATATAGCGATTATATATTTTATATTAGAATATGAAGCAGATGTACTTCAAGGGAATATTGCCTCTGATCATCAGGGTGGTCTCCCTTCAGAAGCATTATCAAAATGAATAAGGCCCTAGTAAGTGGATTTGACTTTTTAAAACAATATTTTGGGAATTTAATTATCAGTAGGGATGCAATGAATGTTAGACTGGGCCTTTACGTTTTCAAAAGGGTTGTCAGATAGTAAGGTCTAATAAGTATACTGCATGAAGAAAAAGAATTGTTCTGTAACATGTTCTTTTGATTTTGCTTAATCTCAGATGAAGTGTTTATTAATTTTCCTAATCCTTCCATTTTAATTTATACAATAAAATGTAATTAAAACTTGAGGATTTAAATTTTAATAAACATTTAATCATATGTACATTCTCTCTTTCTCTGTGCCCTCCCCACAAAACTTGTGTATACTAATGGCCTGCACAACTTGCAACCTGCCAAGTTAAATAAAGTAGACCAGACTGAGGGATACTCAACAGCCCTTTCCCTCCCCAATATATGAAATCTCAGGTAGACAACAAACCAAGGAGATTTATTGGACTCATGACAGGTTGCCATGTATAGCTGTAGACTGAATTCAGTTTAATGGGTCAAAAGGTTTTACTGACAACTACACTGAAGAATAATTAATGGTTAACTTTTGAGAAAATGTTGTGGTCTGGGAAATGAGATAGTAGATATGTGTATGATTCAGATCAGTGATTTTTGAGCATTGTTAGTCTATTTAGAATGGCTGCTTACATTGTTTGAACTGAGTTGTTTAGTATTCGTTCTTTTAGAGTGGAATAGAATCTAGGATTGCGCCCTTGTAGTTTTGTTCACAAGATCCAAAAACTATTAATGAGTATATTTTGTTTTCTGAAAACATTGTTATTTTTTTTATTGACTTCTATTTTTTTTTAAAAAAAGAGATTTGTTGTGTTGGTATTAGGCCACTGACGAAGATTTTCATGTCAAAATCCATTTGGCTTGTGTTGTAGTGTATTTCACAGTGACCCTGTTCAGACAAAACACTAAACCACAGTGGTTATGCATTTTGAGCTAAACATTATGGCTTAGTGTGTTGTGTAACCCATGACTTAACGTGTCGTGTGAACCATTCCTAAGCCTGGTGGCTACATAAACATGGTTTAAACATGCTCAATAACAATTTGATGCAAAAGGGTTAGCAGCCTAACCAGGGCTTAGTGTGTTGTCTGAGCAGGGACCAAATCTAGACATTTATACAGCTTATGGAATTTAGTCTCTCACACTCAGTGCTGCTTCTTCAGGCTTAAACCATTAGGGGTTTTATTATTTTTGTTGTTTTATATCAATTAATCTTATATATATATATATATATATGTTCATAATTTTTGTTTGCCATTTTTTAAACAAAAGTGTTTTATTGGTATTTTATTGGTATTTTAATGATGTATTGGTTTTATATGCTTTTAATCAGTTTTGTGTATTTTATGTTTGATGTTGTTCCCTGCTTTGATCCAGAGGGAGAGGTGGGTAATAAATAAATAAAATTATTATTATTATTATTATTATTATTATTATTATTATTCACACATATAAGAAATGTACAGCAAAACCAAAACACAACAAAACTTATAATAAAATATTTTTAAAGTAACATTAATATACCAAAACATATATACAAGTTTTTTTTAATATAAAAAAGCTCCTCCTCTAGATCATTCGTATAGGTCGAACTATGCTGACCAAATGTTGGAATGCTTATCGTGACATCGTTGGTATATTCTCTCAAAAACAGCCAATATGAGGCCTTCAGACCACTGCATGATTGAAGGAAATAGTTTGTTCTTCCGTCCATGTAGTATGAGATCCTTGGCCTCCACGAGAGTTCATGTAGTCCATTGCCAATGGCCAATGGACCCAGACTATGGCAATATAGTTAAGCAATACATGAACGTCTTTGAACAATAATGAAGTATCCAGAAAAAGGTGATGCGCCGAATAACATCTACCCAGAAGGAATCCACCACTGTAGATGCCCACATCGTATATAACTATAAATTTAAATAATTAAAGGTTCTTCTTCGTGGTCTCTGTGCATCACACATATGGGCTCGCGCTGGCGCCGAGCCCGCATCGGGAAACTTCTTAGCTAGCCTAGGATTTAGGCGGGAACCCCTCCCCCCCACCGTCCTATCGCGCATGCTCAGGGTCCCCGCCTACCTCAGTTCTTCTTCGACCGCTTCGCTGAACGCCTCGCGGGAGACTTCCTCCGTATCGGATCTGTGAGAAGGACAAAGAATTGTTCGTTAATAGTTAGCTTAGGTTATAATTATTACTAAAAATTATATATATATATATATATATATAGTATATAGTCTGTTAGTTAGTAGTAGCGTAGTTGTTCCCCTACGGCTTATGGCGCAGACTGCGCTCTTCAAGCATTGCTCGCGCTGCCGAGCCAAGTTAGCCCTCACAGACGGCCACTCTTTGTGTTTGGGCTGTTTGGGAGAGGGGCATATCACTGACTCTTGTGCTCATTGCATGAGCTTCTCGCGCCAGACTAGGCGAAACAGGGCTGACCGTCTATGCAGCTTACTTTGGAGCAAGGCCCTCTCCGCGGTTGACCGACTGAGTTCGGTTAGAATGGAGTCGGGCCCGTCATCTTCTGGGGAGCGAGGGCTGTCGCCCAAACAACGCTCACGCCCAGCAACTCCTGACTTGCCCTTGTCTAGGGCCACAGTTCAGGCATCTTTATCGCCTTCTCCTCCCCCTCCTAAGCGACAGAAGGGGAAATCGGCGAAAAAGTCGAAGAAAGTATCGACATCGATGACGGCGTTGAAGACCGCGCCATCGTCCTCGATAACGTCTTCGATGGCGGCATCAAACACAACACCATCGTCCTCGGTACCGAAAAAATCATCAACAGCCTCGGTACCGAAAAATTCGTCGTCGGTACTGTCTTCGCTATCATTGGCGCTACCGCCCCAGCTTCCCAAGCCGCCAAAAAGGCCCTCCTCGATACCGGCGGATGCGCCTTCGGGATTGAAGCGCCAGTCTCCGTCGATGCCACAGGGAAAGTCGAGACACTCGCCTAGTCTTCATTTTCGAGCGCCTTCGGAGCTTCCCCCAGCGTCGCTGCTGGAGTCACCCATCCGTGTTGCTTCGCTACCGTCACCGGTACCGACGGACCTGCCTTCGGAAGGGGAGCTATTAGACACACTTCCCCTTGATCCCAAGGTGCTCGTTATCGACGATGACCTCTCCTGCCCCATCGATACCGAGTCCTCGGTACCGATGCAACATCTGCGGCAACCCAGACCTCATCGATCTCCATCATGGTCACGGTCTGTCTCTCAGGACTGGGATCATTCTTCAGAACTGTCCCATCGCTCCTCCTGTCGCCGGTATACCGGGCAGCGTTTGGCGAACTCTCCAACAACACCTCCACCGGTGCCTCCTCGCCGTTCCACCTCGCTCCTTCCTGCAGCGACGCGACGCCGACACCGCTCTTCGGCCCATTCGGTACCGGAACGTTCCACTACATTATCGCACCGACGGTCGGTACCGTCTCCTTCTTCCGTAGACGACTACGCGTCGGATACTTCTTCGGCTCCGTCGCCGGTCCCATCGATGCCATCTCCTATAGAGGAGGTCGGTACCGAGGACAGGGCCTCTCCATCCATGGAATTGGTTGGATTTAACGAGCAGATGCTACGACTGGCTCAATCTCTCAGCATCGAGGTGCAGCAGCCTGAAGAGGAGGAAGGGGACATCTATGATGTCATGTATACAGACCCTACTCCTCAGTTGACTCTTCCCCTGGTCCCGACTTTATTGAAGACCGCCAAGCAGTCATGGTCCAATCCTGCCACCTTGGGCCCCACATCGAAGCGCCTGGATGCTCTCTATAAAGTTAAGGAAGCAGAAGCACCTTTTCTGTCCACACATCCCAAACCGAATTCGATTGTTGTAGAGGCGTCCCAAGGCAAAACTGGTCGGTCACATGCGGCCCCCGTAGATAAGGAGGGGCGTAAGCTCGACTCTTTCGGGAGGCGCATTTATTCCTCAGCGGCTTTGGTGATTAAGACCTCAAATTACCAGGCCATGATGGCCCGGTATCAGCTCTTCTTGTGGCAGAAGATCTCCACCCTTACAGACTACCTGCCAGATGACCAGCGTGAGCTCGCGCGTGTTTTTGAGGCTGAGGCGCTTCGTCTGTCTAAGCAACAAATGACCACTGCTCGACATCAGACGGATTCCGCATCAAAAGCCATGATTGGGGCAGTTGCTCTTCGCCGACATGCGTGGCTGCGTTCTGCAACTCTCCCGATCGAGACGAGGAACAGGATCGAGGACTTGCCCTTTGACGGGGAGGGCTTATTTAACGCGGCGACGGATACCACCATGGACACAATACATAAGGCTAAGATGACCGCTAAGAAAATGGGCTTTAGCCAGCTTCAGGCCCAGTCCTTCCGTCCGCGTAAGTGGTATAGGCCGCTCCCCTATCAGCCTCGACAGGGCCAGGATCGTGGCCAGCGTTACCAACCGCCACCTGCCACATCCTCGTACCAACCGTGCAAGTCTGCCTCTCGTTATGCGCAATCTTGCTCTAAACAGCCCCAGTCGCAAAAGCGCCATCTTGACTCCTCCCCACTGAGTCCCATCCTGACTATCAACAGACTCCAGCTGTTCTACCGCACCTGGGCGTCCATCACCAGCGACCAGTGGGTTCTTCAAATCATCTTACACGGCTATGCAATAGATTTCGAAGTCACTCCTCCTTTAGGCACTGTCAAAATTACACCTCCGTCAGAGACTCTACTTCAAGAAACGCAGGCCCTTCTACGGAAAGGTGCTATTGTAAAGATACCAAGATCTCAGTTAAACGACGGATTTTACTCCCGTTATTTTACAGTGCACAAAAAGGACGGGGGACTTCGTCCTATTATGGATCTCCGGGCGTTAAACAAATTCATCAAGCCCCAGAAATTCCGCATGATCACACTTGCGATGATCTTGCCACTCTTAAAAGGGGACAGTTGGTTCACGCTGATCGACCTCAAAGACGCATATTTTCACATCGCGATCCGTGCCGAACATCGAAAATATCTTCGTTTCGCCATAGGGACTCAAATTTACCAATTCTCAGTTCTCCCCTTTGGGTTGAAAACGGCACCAAGGGTCTTTACCAAATGCATGGCAGCAGTTTGTGCCCACCTCCGGTCCATCAACATCGAAGTCTATCCTTACCTGGACGACTGGCTGGTCGTTTCTCCCACTCTACACCAAGCGGCCACCGACGTTCACATGGTGGAGTCGATTCTCTCGTCTCTAGGCCTACAAATAAATTACGAGAAGTCGGTCTTCCAGCCTTCCAGAATGCTCCAGTTCATCGGAGTTCATCTGGACTCTTCTGTCGGGAGAGCTTTTCTTCCCCAAGACAGATTGGAGGCGCTGCAACAGTTAGCAGCCAGGTTAAGTGTCAGCCCTCGGGCAACAGCGCTCGTAATCTTGCGCCTGCTAGGCCTAATGGCGTCGGCAGTTTTCGTAGTCAGGTGGGCGAGACTGCGAATGCGTCCTCTGCAACAACTCCTCTTGCGTCACTATGTCCCATCACAGGACCCGCGCAGGTTAAGACTCACCATCCCCGATCACGTGCAGCACTCGCTCCTCTGGTGGTCAGATCCATCGAACCTGTCGCGAGGAATGCCCTTCGTCGATCCCGGTCCCTCCCGGTTCGTCACGACCGACGCGTCACTGCAAGGTTGGGGAGCACATCTGGAAGATCTGGCCATACAAGGAAGATGATCACCTTTAGAGAGCCGCCTGCATATAAACATGTTGGAGCTTCTGGCAGTCAAGAAAGCTCTACAGGCCTTTCTCCCTCAACTACGAGGCCACCACGTGAGGATACTCACAGACAATACCTCTGTCGTGTGGTATATCAACAAAGAAGGGGGTACTCGCTCCCCGCGTCTGCTTCGCCTCACCATGGACATTCTACTCTGGGCAATTACAGAAAACATGCATCTGTCAGCCCTACACATTGCCGGGACTTCCAACATCAAAGCAGACGAACTCAGCCGTTCTTTCAGAGAAACCCACGAGTGGGAACTAGCTCCACAGGTGCTGGACCATCTCTTTGCCCGTTGGGGCACACCCCACATCGACTTATTCGCAACTCCAACCAACAAAGTCTGCCCAGCTTATTGCTCCAGGGCAGGGATAAGACAAGGGTCCCTCGGGGATGCCTTCCTCTGGGACTGGTCGCACGGCCTTCTATACATGTTTCCTCCGATCCCATTAATAGCACGGACGATCACACGAGCGCGCCGCTATCAGGCCAATGCTATTCTGATAGCGCCATGGTGGCCAAGACAAGCGTGGTTCACGCTTCTACGCAGACTAGCCGCTCATCGAGTGTGGCGTCTTCCCATCACTCCGGACCTTCTGTCCAGGGACGGCGGCCGGATCCTACATCTGGATGTGTGAACGTTACGCCTCACGGCTTGGAGACTCCAGCCCTCTGGCAGGGGCTAGCTCTCCCTGAGGGCGTGAAGACCATTTTGGACGCGTCTAGGAAGCCCTCTACTAGGAGTTCATACTTGTCTAAGTGGAAGCGCTTCCAAGTTTTTGCCTTAGCCAACGGTTTTGATGGCTACTCGGCCACTATTACTAACGTTATCGCTTTTCTACATTCTCTTCATACTGCTGGACTGAAGCTATCCTCTATCCGCGTTTACCTAGCAGCTATTGCAGTCCACCATTCCTTAATTGATAGTTTTTCAGAATTTACTCACCCCCTTGCTAAGGCTTTTCTTAGGGGCCTGCACAATCTATTCCCATCAGCTCGCCCTCTTGTTCCGCAGTGGAGCCTTTCACTGGTGTTAAGTGCATTGTCCACTAAACGTTTGAACCGTTGGCTACAACTAATGTTCGTTTGTTAACGTTTAAGACTGTTTTCCTTGTGGCGATTACGTCCGCTAGACGAGCGTCTGAACTTACAGCGCTGCTCGTGGACCCCCCTTATATGCAGTTTTTTCGTGACAAGGTCGTACTCCGTCCTCCTCCTTCCTTTGTTCCCAAAGTTGCTTCTAGTTTTCATATAAACCAGGACATTGTCCTACCTACCTTTTTCAAAGCGTCGTCCGATCCGTTGTGTTCCACGTTACATGCTCTTGATGTTAGAAGGGCCTTAGCCTTCTACAAGTCTCGTTCAGAAGAGTTCCTCAAGTCTCGCCAACTCTTTAACTGTTTTGGTGGAAAGAACAAAGGCTTACCAGTGTCCTCTCAGCATCTTTCCAAATGGATCGTCAGCACTATTGCTTTGTCTTACCAGCTTCTCGACAAGGAAATACCCCTTGCATTGACTGCTCATTCCACCAGGGGACAGGCCGCGTCAACAGCACTGCTCCATGGCGCAACTATTCCAGACCTGTGCAAGGCGGCCACTTGGTCGAATGCCTCTACTTTTGTGAAGCACTACCGTTTGGATGTTAGAGCACGCCAGGACTCCTCTTTTGGTAGAGCTGTCCTTTCATCGATATGTCAATAATCATCCAGCGTGCTTTCCCACCTCCGGTAAGTTGGCTTATTACTCGCCCATATGTGTGATGCACAGAGACCACGAAGAAGAAATGCAGGTTGCTTACCTGTAACTGTAGTTCTTCGAGTGGTCATCTGTGCAGTCACACAACCCACCCTCCATCCCTTCTTGGCATCGCTTTTCTGATTGTCAAGTTGGTTCCAGCATGCTCGTGTATATCTACCTACCTGTTTTAAATTGTGTTGCCTTAGTCGCGAGGCCGAGCAGTCTCAGGGAACTGAGGTAGGCGGGGACCCTGAGCATGCGCGATAGGACGGTGGGGGAGGGGTTCCCGCCTAAATCCTAGGCTAGCTAAGAAGTTTCCCGATGCGGGCTCGGCGCCGGCGCGAGCCCATATGTGTGACTGCACAGATGACCACTCGAAGAACTACAGTTACAGGTAAGCAACCTGCATTTTCTGTACAGTATTCCTTCATTTATTTATTTTACCTAAACTGTGTTTCTGGTCCAAAACCAAATGTAAACATTAAAATCAACCACACAGTAAAACAATTTCCATCAAGCATCCTTATAAAATCTGTAGGCGATTACCTCTGAGAATACAAGTGTCTATAGGGCTCTTCTAAACGACTGCAACAACAGGGCCTGATGTACCCCAGCTGGACTGAAGAACATGTGATAAGAATAAAATTGTGCTTTTAATGCTTTATTATTGTTTTAATCAAGTTTTTATGTATCTATGATTGTAAACTGGCTTGAGTGTCATTTTCTTGGTAGAAAGGTGGAAATAATAATAAAAAATCATAAGTAAGAAGAGCCCTGCAGGATTAGACCAAAGACCTTTCTAGTCCAGCATTCTCTTTGCACAGTGGCTAACCAGATGCCTACGCGAAACCTACAAGCAGGATATGAATGCTATAGCATCCTCCCAATTTTGTTCCCCATTCACTGATACTCAAGAAGCACACTGCTTCTGATACTGGGCATAATATATAGGCGTCATGACCACTGATCCTCCATAAGGCATTCTGAGCCAATATAGGACTGGCTTCTCCATAACTGCCAAACATATGAATGGAATTATAGCACAGCCCAGAATAAGAAGAGCAGAAAAGCACTGTAATGGCCAGTTTCTTTCCTCACTGGTTTCAGACTTCAGTAGTTTACTTAAGGAATATAATTGGGCATGTTTACCTTTCAGGTAGCTTGGCAATTCCAAAAAAAGTTAAGATATGCAAAATTAGCAATATGTGCATGTGATGTGGCAGAGGTTAATTTGGTGTGAACTCACACTGTCATTGATGGTTAGATGCAATAATTTTATTGGATGAGACTGCAACTAATTAAGGTATAAAATTAGAGTTTAAATATTAGGGCAGTGGATCCAATGGGACCCCTCTGCCTCCACTGGTTCTGTTGTGCTCACAGGACTCTTCTGTTGTTCCGCCCCATTCTTTCACTGAAATCTTTATGTGTGTTCCAGGTGACCTCAACTTCACAGGTTAGGCAAGTGACTGCTCAGGACAGAGCCTTTTTAGTTGTGGTGACCAACTTTGAACCAACTTTCTCAAACAGGTGTGCTTGGTGCCTTCACTATTCTTTTTCAGGTGCAATCTAGTATCCCCACATTGTTCTTGTTTGAGCTAAATGTTTACTGCTGCTGGTTGTTGTTGGTTTTATTTATATTCTGTATCATGCTTTATGATTGATACTATGGCTTTGGTTCTTTTATTGTGAAAAATGTTTAATGTAAGTCACCATGGAAAATCAATTGGAAAGGTAGGATATAGATGCATTAAAGAAACAAACAAACAAACAAACAAAGAAATAAAATTAATGCAAATCTGTATGCCCCCAGTTCACGAAAACACACACATTTACTCTTTAGTGAGTCATTATTGTAACTGCAGTTAATGAGCCTATTCAAGTATAGAAAGTTGAGGTAAATTTAGACATTAGATTCCAAGAAGTACAATTCACAACATAAATTAAGTTGAGGCAAAGCAGTCTGTGTCAGTGGAATACTTTGACAATATATCCTCATTTGGCAAATTCCTTGTGCAATCTGACTAGCGTTATACCCCTAAATAGTTGTACCACTTGACACAAGTCCTTGCAGAAACAGAGTTTTAGGTCACAATCTAGTGCATGTTCTTAAATTCCCACTAAATCAAACAGTTTTAACTGAGTGGTTTGGATTTTATTAGTGAGGTAGTTGCCTCAGGTGGCAGATACTTGGGGGTGGGGAGTGGCAGTGAGATGCTGGAGGACAGAACTGTGTGTGGCATGTGACCTGTCCTGCACCCCCTAAACTAGTCTGCTGCCCCCCAGATGCAATGGAAGATATTGGCCCATTGCCAGTGTTAGGGTAAGGATCAACTGCCAGTTGTCCATCTTCTCGCCAGTAAAATGTCTTGGCCTCGCCCTGACATTGCATGTTCTATATCAGGAATAGGGAACCCCAAGCCTCAGTTTTGCCATCTATAAAATGAGAATAGAAACACTCTTCACAGGTTTTCATGGGTTTCTTGCACAAGGAAAGCACTATATGAACAACAATAGAAATAATATTTTCATATTGCTCCCTGTTAATATTCATGTGAGTCTTAAAAAAACAATAAAAAGCTGTTGGCACCATATTATTGACTTTGTTGTGAGCATGCTGAGTTGCATTTTATCTTAAATAGGTTCATTATTAATGTGGCTACAATTTACATAATTTATTTTCCAATAAGCCCTGTGGCACAATCCTGCCCCTATTGAAGTTAACAGGAATCATTCCACAAGCTTCAGAGGAAGCTGGGTTTGGCCTCATAAAACTCCGTTTTAACAAGGCAAGGGAAGCTTTTCATTAGATATTTGATGTTAACTGTCAATTATCTTCAAATAGTAGCAGAAAGCACATTTCTAATAAAAGAGGGACATTGATACACTACATGATTATATAAAAGTCTGTTTTGAAACATTTTTATGTCATTGCTCAAAAATTAAGAATGAGATGGGAGAGCAAAACCACACTTAACGTTTGATCTTAGCTGTTCTAAAATATATATAATATAAAATTATTAATAAAGTCTCCCTTCCCAAAAAAAAATCATGTACAATTTGACTATGGTTAAAAATAAAGTGGAATTAGGCTGAAAACTTGAGGTCCTTTTCTTCTGTGGTTGTAATATACACTAGCTAAAGAACTGCCCTGTCCATAAGTCAGTTAAGCTGACTAAATCAGCTTAATGGAACTGGCAAATCAGCTTAAAACTACATATTTCCACTTAACTGAATTGTAAATCAAGCCGGATGAAACTCATTTTCTGCCCATTTCCAGCTGAGTGACATTTATTTAGGTTTTTCAGCCCACCTTATTCCTCAAGTGCAGGACAAAACAAATCCAGTGAACTAGAATGTTTAAAGATTATTCTCAACTCTCCTCTGTGCTAGTTTTCATATATAACCCAAGTAAGGACATGTCCGCTTACGCATACAGCACTGCTTACTAATATAAACTAAAATAAAGCCACACCAGTTTAATTTTCTAGCTGAACCTGGCTTCCGTCATTAAAGACCTGCCCATTCCAGGTCCTGCATATTTTAGATAGAGCTCCATCTATTAAGATTGCCTCCGCCACTCCCACCTGTCCACCATTAAGGGCTTCGAATCACACCTGGCTTGGAATTCTTGCAATGCCTTCGCCAACATGGAACCTTCCAGATGTTTTGGACTACAGCTCCTATCAGCCCTGGCCATGTTACATGGGGTTGATAGCAGTTGTAGTCCAAAATCTGGCAGGCACCACGTTGAGGAAGAATGGAAGCAGTCAGCCTGTTTGAGGTCAAACAAGTTCTGGTGCAGCCGAAGTTAAACCTTGTTTTTTCAAGCCTTGCATCCGAATCCCCTTTTTTTTCTTTTTTTCCCCAATCCATGCTCAGTAGTCAAAAAATCCATCTAACAAGCAATCCAACAAAAAAGTTCTTACTGAACTTCCCACCTCCTGACAATTTTTTTGGTGTGTGTGTGCTTATACTGAAGTGCTCTCTGTTGAAAAGTTTCTGTCTTCATTATTTAATTTCTCTTCTTCTCCCCCAGAGCGTGTAGCCAACACAATCAGTTAAGAGTTCTTTATTTAGTATGTTTCAGAGAGTAGAACACCTGCTGGCTTCTCTAATAAGGAGTTGTCCTTACTTGGGTTATATATGAAAACTATAGCACAGAGGGGAGTTAAGAATAACCTTTAAACATTAAAACTATATTCTATTTTCTAAAAAGTACAGCCTTCGTGGTGAAGATTGCCAGAATAAATTTGTGAAAGCTTTTCACAAGGGCGGATCCTTGGATTATATATCTTTTTTCTTTAAAAAGAAAAAAAAGAATATTATACAAAACAAGTGAGAATCAATATATAGGCTGGTGATCTTGAAAGGAAATGCTAATATTATGAAACACAATGTTTTGAAAGTAGCTTTTAAGATAGCATTTGGAATTGTCTAAGAGGTAGATTTTCTGAGGAGTTTACCTCATCTTGTTGTGTGGTTGTTTCTTTGAACAGGCTGATCTTTTCCCGTGAATTCACTTGAAGGATAGTCATTTAACAGCCAGCAAATTCCTTATCTTTCTAGGTGTTAATATAGGTTCAAAGTCTACACATAGACCTGGTAAAATCTGGCCTGAATTGAAATGTTTATTCATTCTTCAGGCTCTTGCCTTGACTCAGGCTCAAGACGGATGTACAAAAATTGAAGGATGAGCCACCTCTTTTAGGACAGATATATAAATATTGAAATCTCCAGGGCAACCGTTTCCTCCTATTTCCAGGCGAAGTTGAATGTACAGAATACTAATTGTGTGGCACTTGTGACAACCATGAAGAGACATCTCCTCCTGCTCCAGCCAGCTGTGCAGTGTTCATCCATCCTTGTGATAGTCATGAAGCTTCAAAGGAAATTGGGGCAGGATCTACACTACTGCTTCAAAACAGTTTATAACAGTAGTGACAACTGTTGGGGCCCAGGACACACTTCATATACAGTTTCCAAACCATTTTCAAAGTGTCATATCCTGCTTGGTATAGATCTGGCCTGGGTTTCGCCAAATATCCACACTGGGTCGTTGTTTTTAACCATACACATATAACTGAATCCTAATTCACAAACAAAATTTGAATTACTTAATTACACCAAATTAATGTTTTATGGATTTATGCTTCTCATTTATGATGCTGCCCTTCATCATTGTTTTTATTATTATTTTATGATGTTTTGTGGTTTTATGTTTTGTTGTATACTGCCTTGGCTTGGGAGGGTGTTCTCTAAAAGGTAGTCTATAAACTTTTAATATAAATTAATGTATTCTGACCATTGCCCCATTTAGCCCAATATTCTCTGCTCTGATTGGCAGCTTCTTTCAGACCAAGTTCTTTTCCAGCTTTCAAACTGAAATATTTTAAACCAGAGATGCCTGCAACTGAATTTGATTTTTTTTAATGCAAAGCATGTGCTCTGTCAGAAATAATGTCTACATTCACTGATGTTTTGTAATTTCTGTTGCTGGACAAACAGAAATGGTGCCAAAAGAGCAATCTCTTTATATTGAGCTAAAAATTTCAGCATAATCTTCTTTTGCCATGCTTGTTTGACAGTTGCAGTACCTCAGAAACCACATAGACTGAGTTTGCATGATCACAGAGCTAAACAAAGTCATTGTGGCTTCTCCCCTGCCCCCACATGTGCCATGTGCCCGCCTGTTGTTTACATAATTACCTGTGCAGCAGCACGGGTTGCATGCCATCCAAACCTGGTTCACGGTGCATAGGGCGGTGATTTTGTACCCAACCTACAAACCCACAGCTATGAGTATTTTCAGTGGCACGCTCTATTCCAGCCAACATCATACTCCAAACAATAAAGTGCCCTCAAACATAGACTAAGTGGCAAACTCGGTGAGCCTGTGTACTTTTATCTCTCTTCACAGTTGTGCAATGTTTACCTTTTCATTTAGGGCGCCGTCTGGCTACTGAGCTGATGGGTGTGGTATAGAAACTTAAATAGAGAAGAGAATTTCTTCAATGGCACAGGAGATGGCAAAGCATCTCAGTGGCAAGAAACCAGCAAGGGTTAGTCACACTACGGCTACTCAAACTATGCTGTGTAGTGAGTCTCACTGCCATCTAAAGAAGAAGCGAACAAAGCCCTTTTTGAGCCTCCCAAAATGCATCTAAGTAAAAAAATACTGAGGAATAATGCATCTTCTCTTGAGCCCAGGAAACCAGAGAAAAAAATGGGGAAATGTGGGCACAGGAAGCTGCCTTACACTGTGTGAGACTATTGATCCATCTAGCTCTTCGTTTTTCTAACGGGTCTTCCTCAGCCCTAGTTGGAGATGTCAGGTATTGAACTCAGGCCCTTTTGCATGCAAAGCAGGTTCTCTGCCCCTGAGTTGTTGCTCTTCCCACATTTAAATTTAATAAGTCTCTGAGGGGTAGGTAAAACCCAGGGAAGCTAAAGTTGTGTTAAATAGAATATTTTCTTCATTCTTCACTTTGTAACCACTGCCACCACAGAAACCATCCTGCCTTGTCCTTGTGTGACACTGATTTAGACATGATGTTTTAGTACTTCCAACTTCTGCACCAACACAGCATACACCAAAAGCGGGCTGGGAAGGATTAGAAAACAGTCTGTGCCTTTCATACTCTGTGATCAGGCCTCTGCAGAAAGGTCTGCCCGCACACATTGGCTCAGTTCGGATGACATATTAAGCAACGGAGGGGTAAATAACGTATTGACCGTGCGTTAGGCAGGAGGAGCTCCACAGACGACACACTGCAGCCGGCGCTGCTCGGCACCGGCAAACACCCCGGCTGCTACGAACTTGCGGTGGCCATTTTGGTTGCAGCCTTTCCTCCATGTGTCCCCCAGTCATATCCCAGCATGCACCGTGAGTTCTGCCGGCTGCATAGAGCGGCTGGGGTTTTTTGGCTGCTCTAGGCAGCAGAACTCTATTCCAAAACGGAATAGTCCATGGAGAGGGGGGGGCTGAATTCGGACGACACTTTAAACAACGGGGCTTCGGGCTAAACAATGTGCAAGCCCGTTGTTTCGCTCCATTGTTTAAAGTGCCTGATTAACGTACTATCAGTTGTGTGTGCATTGTGTGTTACCCTCCAGACGACACAATAAGCAACACAACTGACGATTGTCCCCCCCCCTCCATTGCTTAATGTGTCGTCCGAACTGAGCCATTGAGTAATAGTTACAATGTATTGTGGAAAAGTTGGTGAAGAAAAAGAGTCTTGCTATCTTCTGTGTGCAAGACCTTAGACTTCCATGGTCTGTTACAAATGGTGGTTAGCCATGTAACAGTGGCCGAATTATGGGCCAGTGAAGGTAGATAAGCCCTATGTTTAAGCCCTAAGAAGTGTATGTGAGAGTATATCCCACAAGCTGTATAGACGTCTGGATTTGTTCCTTGCTCAGCTAGCATAGTGAGTAGAGTTCAAAATTCAGTAAGTAAAGCTTTCCTATAACTACATCATCTTTACCAAGGAAAGTTCTACTTGTCGAAGGTCTACCAATCATGTAGCTCTCAAATGCCCAGGGGACCAGCCCCCCCCCCAAGTTGGTAACCCTAAATTGATGTGGAAAATGTTACTTTCCACCACACCTTATCTAGTGTGGTGGAAATGGGATGAGAATTTATCCTTCAAAATGTTTTTTCCCCAAACGTACCATATTCTCCAAAGTTGTAGTGTGTTTTTCCTCCTAATAATTACATCACGCGCTATAACAGTTATCTTTTGTATGTCATCTTGTTCTCTGTCTCTGTCTCTCTCTTCCTGTAATAGTGAAGTGCTCCATATGATTATTTTTCTAGCATAAGAGTGAAGAGATGTTTACATTCAATTTGACTCAGCTTTTTAAAAAATGCTAAAGGGTGATGATCTGTTCGATCATTACTGACAAAACTGTATTTTACTGCAGAGAAAACAAATGATTTGACCTTGTGAGCCTCATAATACATTTCAAAAACAAATCTGCAATGCCGTCTTCTTCTTTTTTAATAGTTGTGATTTGCATAGCTGAACTTTGAATGCACAGCCATAAATAGTTGTAGAATTCAAGTTGGCATTTAGCCCAGCAGTGCGAAGGTGCCAGACAATTGGGGGCAGCCGCTCATCAAGTAAGTTATTTGGTTGATCAAGGTGATGTCTGACAAAGAGGCTACAAAGCTGAAGAAAAGAACTTGCCTTGTCGCTTATCAGGATAATCGAGATCTGATAAGCAGCACAATGAGTGAATTCTGTTTTGTAAAATGAGAAAGGGAGAGAGTCCATCCATTGTTTTTGCTAATTAAGATGAAAATTATTACAGTGAAATGAATCAAAAAGTCAAGGGACATCAGAATATCCAGTGCTATCTATCTCTACCTATAAAGCTGAAAGTATGAGTGTGGGATGTATGTCTGGAAATGTTTACCCACTTCCAGATGAGTTTGAAACTGGCTGTACAATGTACTAGAAAAATCTAAAAACATGGAACGTTGGGCTTTACGTATTTTTAAAGAATTTAATAATTTTTAAAAAAACCTAGGCTTACGGCCACAACTCACAGCATGCCTTGGGAAGAACTGCCAGCATGCCTTGGGTGGGAAGCCAGACTTACTGGCCTTTGGCGGCCATTGTGAGTGTGTAGGCAGCTGGCCACTGTGTGCCTTTCACAACCCAGACTCCTAAGGTCAGTCTCGAGAAGTCAACCCAATTCCACATAAAAGGAAACAATCCGTGAATGAGAGAGGGGGGAAAAAACTAATTTAATATGTTTAAAAGTTAACTCACAGGCCTAGCACTGGCCCACTACTTTAAGATGATTACCTTGCAGACATATATCTTTGGGGGCCCAAGCAACGCCAAGTGTGTGTGTGTGTGTGTGTGTGTGTGCATGGCTTTCTAATTGAAATAAAAATCAGAACCTTTCCATGTCCCTAAGAAGTCATCACATGGACTTGCTTCCAGATGGATGGCTCTTAGCACTACCAATCCAAAGACCACATTTAGCTATTGTGTTCATTTTCTCCATAACATAATTTTGGTAATAAGAGAAAAAGATGGAAGAAGAAGTAGGAAAACTTATAAGTGGGTTATAAGTGGAACACAACGTCACCTGGGCACCCGTTGCCCATCGCATCCAGTGAATGAGACAGGGCGATTAAATGTTAAAAGCTTTGTCTGGAAGCATGCATGGTTTGCAGACATTCACCTGAAAGTGTGATGATTTATTCTTAATTCATTAATATTATTATTATTATTATTATTATTATTATTATTATTGTATTTATATCCTGCCTTTTCCCCCAGGGCTGGGACTCAAAGTGGGTTCTGTTGGTTTATTTATTTATTTTATAGCATTTATATACCACTGAACATAACAGAATCTTACAAATCTTACAAACCATATTTTTTGTGGGTTTATTTATTTATTTTGTGGCATTCATATACCGCTGAACATAACAAAATCCGTCAGCGGTTCGGAGCGGGTTGGATCCAGATGGAAGCCTGTGCAACTGGGCTGGCTGACATGGACTTCCCCATCTTCTCCTCCCATGGCAGCCCCTCTAGTCCCCTGAAAATGCTACACAGAGGACCAGTGGACCTTGTTAAATGTGGGGGGGGGAGAGAGAGAGGAGCTGTGGTGTAAGGAAGTGGTGCAGATCTTAATCCAGCCAGAGAGCAAAATTCCATTTTGGAGAAGCTGTCGGGGGGGGGGGGGTGCATTCCAGGGGTGGGCAGGGCTAAATAAATACCAGCATCTTTTAGTTTAAAGCTCTTGCTGCCAGTATCTAACCCTTAGGAAAAGCATTTCAGTCTTTTAGAATGAGGGAAAATTGCACAAAAGCTAGGAAACCACCCAATGGCTGGTGCTAGTGGATAAGGGGGTGGAGCCTGTTGGGATTAGCTTTAAGCAGCAGAGTATATGGGCTTGGAGATATAAAGAATAAACAAAGAGAGAGTGGTGTTATCTTTAAAAAAAACATACTTATTGGGAAAAAATACATGGGATAAGTGGAAGTGATGATAGTTCTGACAAAGTCATTCCTAAAGGATAGCAAAGAGAAGGATCAGAACTATTGCACCCTATTGGTGGCCAACAGGCATAGCGAGACAATGCTTGTAGAAGTCCAACTTCTAACAGAGCCAGGGGGAGAATGCCTGGCCTTTGATGAACCCTAGAGCTAGAGGGCCAGATGTTGTGCACCCCTGGGAAGAAGCAATGGGAGTCCCTTTCTGTTGAGCAGAGGCATTCTGCCCATGGAAGGCTGATCCTGGATCTAGCCCAACATGTATGGATCGAAACATAAATTAACGTGTTTAACCTTAAAGTAAAAACATTGACATTTAATGAAATTCTTCCAATATCTCTACATTTAACATTAACAGGTATCAGATCATTTATTACCATACAGAGTGCCGGAGAACTGTTTTGATTAAAACCTAGAATGCTGTGTGACTATCCATAGTAATGTGCATTTAATCTTTATTCATTAAGCACAGCTAGAGGTGGAAATGAGAAAGAAAGTGTGTTTTGTTAAGGTGCAGATTACTTATATTCAACAATTCATTTTCTTTGGCTATCTGACATTTATCGCCCTACACATGATTCAAGCACACGCGCACACTCCCCACACACAGAGACACACACAGTCAACACCCCTTAACTACATTGATGGAAATGATATGGGTGAGTTCAGTTTGAGTTTTATTATGTGGAAAACACCTCACGCAGGATTATATTTACGTTTCAGATAATTACAGTGAAAACACATTGGGAGCAGAGGAGAAGTGAGCAACTGACTGACAATCTCACTTGAAAATTCTTGATTTATTTAATGAACCTGTGAATATGTAGGTTCATGTTAAAACCAGTCTTGCCCTGGATTTCGGGTACTAACAGATGAGGCTTTTCTCCTGTAACTGCCCTGCCTCAAAGATGGAATTTTATGATAGATGCAGATGATGATGTCTTCCATTTGTAATCCTTCCATGTTTTTCCACCACTTCTTCCAACATTAAGGAAGAAAAGATGGAACAGTGGCACAATGGCTTTCGTTGGAAGCACAATATGCCATCCATCTGGAAGCATACTGAGGGTAGTATCCAATGTTAGTCCTATGTGGAGTAGAGCTATTGAAATGAATGGTACAGCTCTATGAAGGTCTAATATTGGATACTACCCTGAGCCATATATTTTGATTCTAGTCATACAGAGATATCATTCCTCTTACCTCTATACCAGCTAAAATGCCTGAGCACAAATAGCGCTTCCAACTTCCAAGTTTCTGTCACAAATAAATGTGGTCTTGGGCTTAACAGCTCAGGGCCAAACTAGCTGTGACCAGGATATCTGTGATTAAGATGGCCTGTGTGTGTTCATGTGTGTTTGTGTGTGCATGTGTTTAAAAAAACGAGAAATGTTTCTGAGGAGAAAAACACATTTTGTTTCTCTTCAGGTTCTGAGAATGGAATTAAGCCCAGCAGGGGGTGAAGAAAAATGGCCTTTGGGATGTGTTTGTTGGGGAGAGCCAGTGGGCATGGAAAGAGAAAAAGATCCTTTCATCCCACCCACCTATTCTTTCTTTCAAGTGTTTGTTCCACTTGTTATTAATATTATTCCAGCCAAAACAGGTTTGGGAACACACGCCTTTGCTAAGACAGTGTGCGTGTCTGCCCTAAGTAACGCTTCTGCTCAGTGCTGTTTCCTACAAAATACTCATCCCCACATTAGTGATACTAGGTTGGCAAGTGTGGTATAGTGATTAGAGCAGTAGTGGGCAATGTGTGACCTTCCAGATGTTGCTTGACTGCAACTCCCATCAGCCCTAGCTACAACAGGCTGTGGTGAGGCATGATGGGATTTGCAGTCAAATAAGATCTGGAGAGCCAAACATTCCCCATCCCTGGGTTAGAGTATCACACTGGGCCAGGAACACCCCGGTTCAAATCTCCACACAACTTGCTGAGTGACCTTGAGCCAGTTAGTTTCTCACCACCTCACATACTTCATGAGATTGTTGCGAGGATAAAATAGGATAGCGGGAAGAACTATGTACATTGCCTTGAGCGCCTTGGAGGAAGGCCAGGATATAAATGTAGTAATACCCCCCACTCCCCCACCAAAAGAAGTTTCCTTTGTAACATGTCATTCCACTAAGTTTGTATTTGATCCTATGTTCTTAGCTGGAGGTAAATAGCAAATAATAAACAATGGTAATGATGATAATAAAGAAATGGAATTTGAAGTCAAAGACATAAACATACTGGTTGTTTGTTCCAGAATTTGTATAATACAACAAAAGGAATTAACAGCTCAACACAGCTTCCTTCTCTTGCTCTGGAATGAGCTTCTTCATGTGGACACACCTTCCTTTGTTTAAACAAACACTTAATAGGGTGACCATATGACAGGAAAAACCTGGATTTGTCAGGATTTTTGGTAACAAGTCCGGGACTGGGGGGGGGGGGGGATTATGAAATTTGATTTAAAAATCCAGATTTTTTCCATCCTCCCCAGCCAAAGAGCAGCTCTACTTTAATGAGAATTAACAAAAATGCTTACAGCTCTGTCATAATTAAAGATAAAGAGATGAAACTTGGCACTGTGATACCGTTAAGGAAGGGCTTTAGCCATGCCAAATTTGAAGCAGATCTGTTCATCCGTTGAGTTTTAGGATTTTTTTAAAAAAATTGAGGTTTTAAAATATGTGTTGTTGTTTTTTAAACGGTCATTTTTAAAGGTAAAGAGATGAAATTTGGCACCATGATAGTTGTTGTATAGAGCTTTGTTTAGCCTTACCAAGTTTGAAGCAAATCTATTCATCCCCTGATTTTTAGAGATTTAAAAAATTTTGAGGTTTATATATATATATATATATGTCACTTTTAAAGATAAAGAAATGAATCCTAGCACCATGATAGATCTCAGGTAGGGCTTTATCCTTGCCACTTTTGATGCAGATCTGCTGTTGATTTTTAGGAATTTTGTAAAGTTTGAGATTTTTAATTAAAAAAAAAACCACTGGAGTCATATCCTTCAAACTCAGGTTGCCAAATCTCCTCTTTAGGGTATTGCACC
Organism: Anniella stebbinsi; assembly: GCA_029215795.1. Taxonomy (NCBI): domain Eukaryota; kingdom Metazoa; phylum Chordata; class Lepidosauria; order Squamata; family Anniellidae; genus Anniella; species Anniella stebbinsi. Next base: position 92,898,966 of record JARDYH010000004.1, on the reverse strand, counting down.
TTGAGAATTTTCAGCCCTTGGCATCAAGGGAATCTCAAGTTTTTGGCTAAGTAGTGCTGGGCAAGCAGGGCACCTTTCCTGTTGCAGATTTGGTGGGCAACCAGGCACCTGGAGCTCAGCAGAGGTGAAGTGTCCACAGATCAAAATGTGGGAAAGGAGAGGTCAGTCAAAGCGGTGCACAGGGCAAAACAGAACAGGCCAGAGGCCTATTTCTAGAGTTCCACATCATGGGCGATGAAGGGTCATCCTTAGAGAAAAACTCTTAACAACCAACAGTGAGGTGTCAGTCGAGAGAGAGGCTCTCATCTTTGCGGATGTCCTGTTGATGCTGATGTTGGAACCTGGCATGTCGTTGCTTTGCTGTGCTACCCCTTTCCATTTCACTTTGTTCACTTGTAAGCTAGGCTCTGTCTGCATTTCTGGCATGCAATGCAGAACATCTGAAGTGCATGTCAGAGAAAAATAGATAGATTTGTGGCTTGGACTGGCTGGCATATCTCTTAGAGACAGAGTTAAACTGAAGACACAACTCAGAGATAGCTGTAGCTGAACCCTGAGAAGCTGGCATGTCACACATAGACTTTTAAGAACATCTCAGAATCAAGTGTTGGTGCAGGTGTTGGCTGGTTGGAAGCTTTGGCTGGCATAAGTTTCAGACAGAGTTACAACTCAGAGACGGCTATAGCTTAGCCCTGAGAGGCTGGCGTGCCACACAGAGCCTTTTAAGAGCATCTCAGAGTCCAGTGTTGGTGCAGACAGAGGTGGCTGGCAGTGGAGTTTTTTTAAAAAAAACAAGAGTCACCAGATGTGACCAAGCTATATGCTGGCACCCTACCTCCAGCCACAGGGTACAAGAGCACAGCCTGGCTGGACCGTTGGGAGACTTTGGCTTAGAGAGAGGGGGGATTGTTTGAGGCTGGCAGCAGGAGATGTAGGCTGGCTGGCAGAAGGCAGAGAGAGGCAGAAGGCAACCCAGATTCACCCTGAGAGGCTGGCTTGCTACCCAGAGTGTTTTAAGAGTGCATCAGAATCAAGCAGGTGTGCAGGAGGAGAGGAGATGGAGGCAGCTGGTGGCAGAGTTTTTTAAAGTAAGACTCACAAGACATGACCAAACAATAAGCAATACCCCTGGCTACAAGTGTGCGGTTTGGCTGGACCATCGGGAGACTGGGGCCAGACATGTTGGTGAGCATGCCCCCTTGGGAGCCGACCATGTTGTCCTCCTTTTTGGTTTCCAAAATATGGTCACCCTACCCTCACAGAGCCAATTTTTTGTTTTTGTTTCTATGGCTGACCCTGGAATGCATAAAATGTGGGACTATGAAAGGGGTAAAAGAACACTCTTACTGATCTAGATCATCTGGGAACTCTCAAAGTTCCCATTTCAGAAAGGCCCTAGCAGTAAGTTAAAATAAGGTTTTCCAGAGGAAGCTACCAGTTGAGAGAGAAGGTGATCTAGGTCAGGAATAGACAGAAGGTACATCTCCTGATGCAGAACTTCCAGAAGTCCCTGCCAGCATGGCCAATGGGAGGTATGCTGGAAATTGAAGCCTAGAACATCTGGAGATCTGCTTTCTGCCCAGCCCTGATCTAGGTGACCCAGTGAGGCATCCTGTTTTGATTAGTATGTTCTGGTCCAGCAAGTACTTATTTGAAAGTTGCCGGAGCGTGGGAGCCTTTGTCCAAAGGGACTTGGCTTGTTGTGATTGGTCAGTGGCGTGGGAAAAGCAATCTAACTAGGCTCACACCCACTCTTATTACTAATACTACATATCTTCCAGAGTTAAGTCCTAGCCCTGAAAGAAGGACTGGAGCTGTGCCTTGGGACACATGGCTCATATTCATTCCTGCTGTGGGAGGGAAAAGGAGAGAAGAAGCAAGCCACAATGAAAAGAATGGAGCCAAGGAATGACTTGGGATGGGAAGGATAAGACCTGAGAGAGTAAGAGGAAGTAGGTGTAAGGCCCAACACCAGCCTTCCCCAGCCTTGTGTCCTTCATATGTCTTGGACTACAACTCCCAGCATTCCTGATTTTTGAATTGGGCTGAAAGTATCAGAGGCAGTAAACCTGTATACACTAGTTGCTGGGGAGCATGGGTGGGAGGATGCTGTTGCACCGTGTCCTGTGTGGGGTCCCTGGTCAACAGCTAGTTGGCCACCTTGTGAACAGAGTGTTGGACTAGATGGACCCTTGGTCTGATCTTCTTAAGCTCTTATGACATCAAAAACTCCTGGAAGGCACCAAGTTGGGGAACACTGCCCTACACATAGCAACTCACATGGTGAAGGAGCAACTCACATTATCACCAGGCACACTTTTTAAGGTGCCATTGCCCTCCTTACTGCTTCCATTTTAGCACCCCAGAGTGCAAAATAGGGTCTAGAGACAATTACGTAAATAGCAAGGGGGTGGGGGACAAAACACTTACTGGTAGGAAATCTACTTTCGGGAGTCAAGCAGAGAAGGAGAGAAAGGAAATGGGTAACCCTTCTTCCTACTCACGATCACCTCCAGAGCTGCTAATCTTCACAATTAAAAATGAGCTCACCGTCACTAAATTGTTTAAGCAAAAGCTGAACAGCCAGTGGAGGCTGGTGGCTCTGAAGTCAATGGGACCAGTGCTTTCACCTTGGATAGCTCCTTTAGAGTTTTGACTGTCTGTGACTGAAATCTGGAGCGGATTCATTGTCTCACTGACATTGGAGCCACCAGCCTCCACTGTAACAGCCATCTGCCAGGATAGTGCAGTTGCGTCCTGCACTGAGCAGGAGACTAGATAACCTTCAAGGCATCTTACAGCTCAAAGAAAAATAAAAGCAACTGTGGGGAGGAATCACACAACTGAGCATTACATATAGTTTGGCTCTCTCTGCCCCAACTAAAAAAAAAATTCCTTTTATGATGTTGTTATTTGCTGTTGTCGTTTTGGATGGCACTGGGTCCATCTCTTTGCTAATTCACATGATAGTCAGTGATATTCTTATTGGAATCATGCTGAAATGGAACTCTTCTCTGCAAAAGTCAATTCTGGAAATATTCTTACTGATCCGGTTTCCCCACTTCTTTCACCAAAGGAAACGCTTGGCAGTATACCAAAGATGTTCCACGCAATGAGACAGCTCACTGTTATATATAGTTCTCAGCCATATAATTCATTTTGCACCCAAAGAAAATGGTTGTGTCTTTTTACTATCCATCACCCCACCCCACCCCCGCAAATCCTTCCATATTGCCACAGTAAAATCCTTCTAAGTAGACACGCACAGTGTTTTTGTGTAATGCCCAGCATATATGCAGTGTGGCTTGCTGGAGAGCTAAAACGTTTGCATGATTTGTGTGTCAATTATTACCACTTGTTAATAGGTACACAATATCCAAAAGTTGCAGAATCTTTGATCCCAAACATACTTTATGGGCTAGAATCAATCGTTTTGATTGAAAATGGTTGACGGTGGTGAAGTGGGTTTTGTTTTTGGTTTATTGGTTTGCGATTTTCAGAGGCTAAATTTGATTTTAGGGTGAAATCCATGGACTACTGGACCTGCACATGACTTGGTTGAAAGAATAGAGGATATGTGGGGTTACATTACCTTTGCTACGTGGAGCAGCTGCTTTTATACTATTTCTCCCCCTTTACAGGGCAAACCAGGCTGTACAAGTAAACAATACTGGATGACTTTGGTGGCAATATTTTCAGTCCCTATTGTATAATACTGTTATTTCATGTTTTCCTGTTAGCGAACTTGGCCTTCTACTGCAAAAAGGTGATATAAACATTTAAATAATAAATAAATAAGATGAATCTATGTGAGGCTCAAGAGATCTGCTAGGGATCCTGGAGTACAGGATGTTAGCAACATAAGCTGCCTCATACCGAGTCGCACCATTGGCCCATTTAGCCCAGTACTCTCAACAACGATTGGCCGGTTGTAAGGCAGGTGAGCATCCAGCACAAAGGGAGAGAATAGTCTCAGAATGCAGAAAATAGTTTTATTGGTGAAAATCCCAGATAGTAACTATGTACTGTCAAAGAATGAGCCCCAAAATGTTGAACAAGGTATTTTTGGGGTTGCACACTACAGCCTTTTGGGACAACAAAATGCCTCAAAACAGCCTCTACCTCAGAATGTCCCTTAGTCTGTCTCCAATGAACCAACTAGAATGTCTCACTTTTGCTTCCATAACACAGACCCACGCACACGATACACGATACACACACAAAGAACCATTCTAGATCACGCACTCTACCACTTGTGTTGCCCAGCAACTGGTATTAAGAAGCACACTGCATATCTCAAAGAATATGTCTCCAGATTTGGAACCTGAACATCACATTTAAAATTTTAATTTGAAACCTTGTCTCTGGTTATAGCTTGTCTTAAATTCAGGGAACGCCCCTGCTTTTGTATTGAAGACAACAGAAAATTTGGCATTCATCTTAAACTGATCATTTTAAAATCCTTTTTTGCATTACAGTTCTTGAATAATTGCCTTTAAAAAAGCATATTCTAAGTTCCTTCTGGGATTTGATAGAAGAGCTTTCAGAAGTAACTCTAAGACTGGGTTCAGACAACACGATAACCAACGGTGGTTTAAATAGTCAATGGTTGGTTATTTAACCTACCATGGGTTATCATGTTGTGTGGAGTGAGTCCAGCTGGCAAGATAGATTTTCATCAGCAGTGGCTGATGGGATACTAATGAGAGGACTAAGGGGGGAGAGAGTAGGGGATGAGTGAGTAAACTCAGTGTGGACTAATGGTCAACTCAACGCTGATCCTAATCCCCACCATGGTTGATTATTATCATGTTGTGTGGGGAGTCCCCCCTACATCACAACTTTCGAGTTGATCATTAACCCACCGTTGACTATCATGTTGTCCGAACACAGCCTAAAAGGTTACATTTGTATTAAGAAGAAACTATTATTTCCAGCAATATTTTATCTCCATTGTCAAAATAATTCAATCTTATGGTGGCTTTATGTTTATTTTAAATGAAATCTTTGAGGAATGACAAGGAGTGTGTAGAGAGAGGGTGGCAAGAAACCTCTTTCCAAGAACTGTTGAACACAACTCTCCTTAAGAATTGGCTTATCTCACTCAAGCTACTTTTCTATAAAGTCTCATTTTAGAATGACCTTTACATGTGCAATATGATGAATTTTTCATTTTATTTGATTGCAAAGATGTTATGATCAAAGGGTAAAATAAACATCGCCTTTTGCCAGTCTTACAAGAAAAAGCTCAGAAAATATTTCGATATTTCTTGTTGTTTTTTCACAGCATGGTAGCATGCAGCTCTTACTGAAGATGTGGTGTCTATATTCAGAAAATATACCATTTTAAATTCACATATGCAGCAAAACCCTGGTGGAACATAAATAAGGATCAATTTTTATACAATTCAACACAGTAAAACATTATATAGGACTAACCCTCTCTCAATCTAAGGGAGAGATACAATTCCTCTCTCTGCTGATAGAACGTAAACCATATTTATGTTTGCCGGTATGTATATATTACAATAAATTATGTAGTAAAACACACTGGTGAACACCTCAGGTTTCCAAAGCATTTCTAGCAGAGGTGCTAAATCTTTGCATTTCTTTAGAGAGAGCAACCAAAAATACTAAACAAAAAAATATGTGAAAATTTTAAAGTTGGCTTTATAAGGCTTAAATATTTGGACTTTATAGTTGTATGAATAATATCCTTATTAGGTGTTTATCTATTTTAAAGTGAAATTTCATTATTTTTAAAATGACACTTTGCTTGTTCTCCATTGTGTTCATTGGTATCAGATACAGAAAATAGTTTTCTGCTTACCATTCTCGGAAAGATGAAATTTATCATTGTGCCAAAAATACCCTGGAAAGCAAAGGAATGTTATTAGTTATTATGCCCTTAACCATGGGGATTCTAACTCACAAACATAGTGGATCAGCAGCTACACAAAAATGAAACAAATCAATGACTTAAAATACAAAACAGAAATTTTAGTGCATGCAGTGGTCAAATTCTGAGGGCAGTGAGTGTTTCTCAGAGCAATCAGATAAAGTTCGTAAACCCAAGCAGACATTTAAATGACTTCCACTTTTCTCTGTTTTTGATGAGCTTTCCATATCTCTGGAGTAGAACTTGTAAATTTGTGCACAGATAAGTTAGCAAAAGCAAACCACATTTTCACACAAGAACCCAGTCCGACAGTCCTGAATGACTTGAAGCTGCCATATTAGTAACCATTGTCATGTTCTCAATACATGCACAATACTGAGAACCAGTATGGTGCAGTGAGTGACGAGAGCATTATGTATAGACATGGAAAACCCAAATTCAATCCTTGCTTAGCTATGGAGGTCACTGGGTGGTCTCTTGGCTAGTTGCCATCTCTCAAGTTCAGGGTTGTTGTGAGACCAAAGTGGTTACTCTGGGCACCTCAGAAGAATGGCAGGATGCAAATCTTTGTGTGTGTTTGTGCGATATATATATATATATATATATATAAAGACTAACAAAAGAGTATTTAAAAATATTTCTAAGCTAAATAGCTGTGCTGTTCAATGAGAATCAGGAGTGGCAATTTGGAATGCCTGGACCTGAAAGTTTTTTTAGGAGGGAAAAACAGAGGTATGATTGGTATAACGCTTATGAATTGCCTTCCCGATTAAGGCCGTTTGGACTCTCAGGGGTTCATCAGACAGGCATTTTATCGCACACTCGCTGCTTCCGACACACAGTTTTTCATGTCCGCCTCCCACGTGCTTCCCGCTCCTTCTTGTCTTTTTCCTGTCACAAAATGGACCCCTTTTAATCTGTTTTAATCTGACTTTTTTTAGGAAACGGAATGTGCCACCATTTCCTGTTGTGTGCAGGAAAAGGAGTATGAAAACACCCCCTGAATGGGCCACATAGTCTTTGTTTACTTCCTCTTTCTTCTCTGGGAAGGAAGAGGAAGTATTGGGGGACAGGAACGGGGGTAGAGAAGCGACAGTAAGGAACCACGATCCCCCCCACATCTGATGATGCTCTCAGTCTGTAGATCCAGAAAGTTCCCATTTTGTCAAGCATATCAGGTTTTTTTGTTTTTTCTATTGAAACCAACTGTAAATCCAAGACACTTTGTGCAACAGAGTTGAAATGTCTTGCAACAGGCTGCTCCAATTTTTGGTAAGAATCACAGATTTGTAGTTATAGAATCTTGTACTTAGATCCACTGTTGTAGTTCTCCCTTCATATTGCATATGGCATCCATGACTTTTTTGTTTGTTTTTTTACATTCAGTTAAATAAACCACATTTGTAGAAGTGCATGTTAACAATTGTTGGATTTTGTTGGTAGCTGTGTCCTTGAAAGCAATGGTTTCTTGGAGGTAACTGCTGGTAAAGCAAAGTGTTGATTTACAATGATCCTGGGTTGCAAATTTCTTGTTTAAGTACAGCTTTCACTAACAATTTAGGCAGATTGGGTGGTTTCCTGAGAGTGATGCATAGTGGAGAATTAATGGCTTCCTTTAAACATGCACAATAGGATATAATAGAGTAGCTATCTTTAATTATCTTGTGGTAATTAGGGGCAGCAGGATGGTAGTCCACAACAAATGGAATGCAATTTCTTTCAAAGAGTTAGCCTTTGCTTCATAAAGAAGGGTATCTCTGGATATTACTGTTGCTCGATTGATGTTGTAGTCAATGATGTGACTAGGGTATTCACATTGTTGGAGATATTCTTTAAGTTCGTTATATCTTCTTGAGAAGTTTTCTTTCTTTTTACAAATGTGTTTTATCCTAAGAGCCAAACTATATATAATGTTTTTCTTTAGATGGTTTGGGTGACATGACTTGACATTAAGGTACAGGTAGGTTTACAACACAAATCAGTGACAATTTGATGATTTTCAATAGGACTGTGCACCACCTTGGGGTCATATCCCAAATCTGAGCTGACACGGGCTAATCCGGAGTGGTACTGGATTAGGCCGAGGCACTCCTGAAGTAGATCAGAACGAGTCCAAAAGCCTTGGCTCAATTTGTGGCAGTGGTGAGCCACTGCCCTTCCCTGCTTGCCCTCCCTCTTACTCTCCCTCCCCTCTGCTTGCCCCCAGAAGCTGGAACTGCTGCCACTGATGTCTGCAGGACTTACCTTATCTGCATGTCCTCGATTAAAGCCACCATTTTACATGAAGATGGGGGCTCTGTAGTTTTCCTTGAACTACAGTTGCAAACTATGGTGGCTGTAAAGAGCTATTTCTGACTGTAGGTCTATGAAATCTACAGAGCTCCCATCGTCATGTAAAATGGCAGTTCTGATCAAGGATGCAAATCTAAAGTAAGCCCCAAGGGCAGTGGGGGCAAGCGAAGAGGGGAGAGTCCAGTGGACTCCCGGTCAGCCTTGCGCCTGGAAACCCTCAAAGACTGACTCACTTCGGGGGAGTCCAAACCTCATTACGGGATCAAATCCAAATGGGTTGGCCTGGTTCCGAAGCACCCGAGCTGAATCAGGACTGATTTGGAGCTTCTGAACTGCCCTCTGAGGAGAGTCGGGAGGGGGGGCTTTGCACAGCCCTAGTTTTCAATGGTTAAGAGGACATTCAGGAAAAGTAATTTTGGGTTTTCAGTTGTGGTGTTACTGATTTTCTTTTGGTGGGTGGATAGTGTTGATAAAATTGTTGGGTGGATAGTGTTGATAGTGTTCCGTATTTCCAGATGACAAAAATGTCATCTATGTCACACCACCATATTCTAGGCTTATAGGCAGAAGTTCTGCAGATAGTTTCTTTGAGTTGTCTCATGATTAGATTGGCATATGATGGGGCCATACAGCACAGCTACTGATGAGGACAGAATCCAAAACATTTAGCTTAAAACGTATGTTGTTAGTCTTGCTATCTTTCTTATACATTTCACCTCAACACTGATTGCATCCACAGTGGATCCAGAGACTCAATGGATCCACAGCCTCCTTGTAGCTTTGCTGTTGTGCCACTTCACACCAACATACTTCCATAATGTGTCCAGCATCCTTAATATATTCAGCACCCTGACATATGGAGTTGAAAAATAACAACCACCAAAGCCATCCTATGTATCCTATCCTGTATTTCTTCAAGAAAAAAAAAAACAAGCATTCTTACTATTGAACATCTTACCACCTATGCATCCCTTTCTGTCATTCCCTTGGACCTTGAGATCCACACCATAGCCATATTTGACATTTGCATCATATATATATATATATATATATATATATATACACACACACACACACACACATATATATACACATACACACACACACACACATTTGTTATTATTATTATTATTATTATTATTATTATTATTATTATACACCTGGCAAATTGATTTCCCTATTACTCTTCATAATGAGACATAACCCATATTTATTTTGATGTCATCACCTTGTCCAATTGTCTTCTTGTCATTGGATGTTCCACTTGCACATTTCTCCAGGTACTTCCACTACTAAACCCAGTGAAGATAGGTGGCCCCCTGGCTGTGTCAGATTTAGCATGCCATGTTGCTCTGAATGAGGAACTGAAACTGTCATACCTTTACTGGTGAATCAGTCATGAATCAGAAAGGGTGGATTCACCTATTGTCTGGTATGAAAGTGGGACCTATGTTACTTATGTTGAATCACTCACAAGCATAGGATGTATATGAACATCTATCATAAGACTGTTGAAAAACATGATGGTGTTGGTGTTGGGGAGAAATATGGCCCTGAATCTTGTCCTAAGCTTAAACTCAGTGCAGTAAGTAGCCTTATGCATTAAACTGAGGCCATGGTAATCCATTTGTGGACTTTTCATTCCCACCTACACTTTCAAAACCATTAATATTCCAGCAAATTTATTTGTGTATCACATTTCTGTTTCCCCAAAGAGCTCAAAGGGGTTGCCCCTGAGAAGGAAGTCAGGTTAAATAGTGACTAGCTACCAACTGAGTTTTGAGGTTCTGTGGAAATTTGAACCTGAATTTCCATATACCCAAGCCCAATATTCTAGCCATTATTATACCAACATTAGCTCATGTTTGAAGAGTCACAGAGAAGCTGACCTTTTATTCTATAATAAACCCAAGCCACAGGTCCCTTTTACTTTAGATCATTTACAAATCATCACTCAGTTCAGATATATCTAAAATATTACTACTGCTACTGTTTAATGTTAATTTAGCACCAACAATATGGTAGGCACTGTAGACAGCTTGCATGTTAGGTTGTCCTTAGCCCGATTCAGGTATTCAGCCTGAACATGTTAGCTCACAAAGTGTGTAGGACCACCCTCCATGCACCAACTCTACTCCCTCCACTCCTAATCTTAATACCCTTAGTGTGAAGGTCTGAAGGGGGATTCTAAATACATCCATGTGCCTCCATGCTATTGGGGAGCTGATACTATCAGGGTCCCGATTGTGGGGAGATTCATATGCAAATTCAGCTGAACATGTTTAGAATCTCCTTTCAGACTTTCACAAAGGTTGGGAGTGGAGGGCACATGCAAGAGAGCTGGCACATGCGAGGATGTTGGGCCGGGACATCCATTCAGGCTGGAGGCCTGAGTAGAGCTCTTCTTTGAACAACTCACAGGATACATTGTGGATCAGATAGGGTTGCGGGCAGAGATCTGGAGCTGAAATTGAGCAGTGATGAAGGGGAAAATCAGGCAGTAGAGTAGGAACTCTTAGTCCAAGGGAAGCCCACAGAACAGCCTCTGTCTGTGGGCTAAACTACACATTTCACTAAATGCCTCATGTATAACTAAGGCTTGTCTTACTTTTTACTCTTGTGAAAGAGTGCATGACCCAAGTGTGGATCAGGACTATGGTGCTCAAGGAGATGAGTGTTAAATCTTCTCCTTCCGTTCCCCCCCCCCCCGTAAGACGAGGGGGTGGTGGTAAAAAAGCGGGAAAGTCACAATTGGCATTAATGGAGACCTTTTTTTCTTTTCTTTTTATCCCCCATGCAAGGGGGGGGGGGAGAATTATGGGAAGTAAAGTGGGGGATTAATCCTCCCCTCCTGCTGTGCTGTGATCCCAGTCTGAATCAGGGAACACACACTTACACTAGAGTAAAAAATAAAAACAAAGAGATCTAACACCCACTACATAACTAAGATTACATAGTAGAGATAAGGAGTGTGTGTGTCAGATGGGAATTCATGGGGGGTGGGGAGATTTAACCCTCCACTCTTGGAGCATCATGTTCCTGATCCAAATTGAGGCCACACACACTTACACAAGAGTAAATGTAAGCCCAGCAGTGGAAGCTTGTGGCTCCAATGTCAGTTAATCTGCTCTGGGTTTGTGAGAACTCTAAAGGAACTATCCAAGATGCTGAAACCAGTTTGGGGATAGGGTACCTTGGATACCTCTGTTAGAGGTCTAACTGGTTCTGACTGAAACCCAGAGTGGATTCACTGCTCCACTGACATTGGAATCACCAGCCTCACTGCAGCCCAGCCTCAGCTACATGCTACATGATTAGCATAACATGTAGTTTCGCTGTAATTGGAACCTACTATCTGGACTTGTCCAAGCAGCTGCCTGTTTCCTTTTATCCTAGGTCCCCTCTACAAGAATTCGGTTTGACGCCCGGTTGTCCGATTATGCGCATCTTCTCTCAATCGCTTTTACGTCTAATCCCTATACACGGGAGGCAGTGAAACGCATTACCAGTTTTATGAATGCCGCTTTAAAGGTGTTTAATGCGGAGAATCGCTTGTTTACATGGTCATAAGGCGCTTTAACTCCTGCGGTAAATGAAAACTCGCTATTTAACGCACATTCGATAATGCGCATAATTGGACAGAAAAAGCACCTCGACCCCCGATTTGTGCTCCGCTCTTGTAGAGGTAAAAATTTTAATGCGCCTTGAAAGAGCTTTAAATCGCTCTTGAAGAGGCACCCCTAGTTCAGCTCTGAGGAGTGGCCTAATAGATAAAGCATCAACTTTAGAGATGGGGATTGTGGATTCAAGTACCATTGGTCACTGTGTGCCTCTTACTAGAAAAGGACCAGAGCTTAGTAGCAGAGCACATGCTGTTCATGCAGATGGTCTGTGGCATCTCCAGTAAAAAGAATCAGGAAGCAGGTGATGTGAAATACCTCTGCCTGAGACCCTGGAGAGATGTTACCAATCACAGTAGGCCATGTTAGAATAGAAGGACACATGGTCTAGCCTGGATATAAGGCAGTTTTCTATAGTCCTAACTTTGCAACTGGTATATCAATCTACCTAATCCACAGATCCAATATGCACATAACATCTACTCATGGGTTGTTTAAATCATGGGTAGTCATGACCACTGGAAGTGCTTTGTGAAACAATCCAGGAATGCCCATTCCTGGGTTATTCGCCATGATGTGTAAACCTGGCACTCTGGGTTGTTGAGGGACAAACAACCCTGAGCTTTAACCCATGCTTTGTTGTTAGGTTAAGACTCTGGGTTGTTTCTCCCTCAACAAACCAGAGTTCTGGGTTCAGACATCATAGCTGTTTCAAAAAGCAGAAGTGGGGAAGCAGGTGGGAAGAAGCACACTTGCTCGCTTCCATGTAGTCACAATTAAACCATGGTTTAAATAACCAATGGGAGTCGTGACATGCAAACCAGATGAGTGTATACATCAGTTCCAAGGAAGGGAAATGCATTGGGGAGAAGTAGGTTATATTATGTGTGTGGCATGACTACTGCATCAACATACTGAGGTCCTATTGTGCACTAATGACGTTTGAAAGGAAGAAATTATGTGGCCTCCCACACCAGTATTGCATTGCATCACTCAGAAGGTGGTGCTGGTATAGAAAATAACCATGTATCCACCCATCCAGTGTGGTGTCACTGTTTCAAAATGTGACTGATCCAGTATGTAATCTGTTCACACTAAAGCATCAACCATACTGCACTAGTAACAAACATTTTTTAAAAAAAGAAAGAAAAGAAAAACCATGTGATTAAATTAAATGATGGTATTTGATCTGGTAATTTAAAGGGGTTTCAAATAGCATACTATCTGGCTTCTGTAGTGAATTTTTGTGTTATAAACTTCTTTGGCGTTTGATAGCTGTAGAATTTGTCATGCAGAAATGCCTCATAAGGCTGCCAATTATTTTCTGTATTTACTAGTTCAGCCCCACTATGAGATTTTTGTTGTCATTTCCCAATAATATCCTGTTAATATTACAATTTTGTTTGTTTGTTTCTATTATATTAAGATGTCAGTTTGATCATTCCATACTAGCAAGAATCGTTAAATGCTACAAATTCACTGAATCCTATAAGGTCAAATTTACTCATCACACCTCCTGAATCAATAAACACATTCAAAAATCCTCTTTTAATCACCAGTTCCTGAAGAGGGCAGCACGTTCTAGATATTATTGAATCATAATCTAAGACATGACAGCGTGGCTTTACTGTACTGAAAAGAAGAGAGTAAAGGGGGACTATATATATATATATATATATATATATATATATATGGATATTTTGTATAGCAGTTCCCATGGAACAATAAAGCAGCTCAGTTTCTTGGCAGTTACAAGCCAAGGTCACAACTGCATCCGATTATTAGAGGCAACATTTAAATAAGGCACCTGAAGCAATGTATTTAGCAAAAGGGAACAACAAAATATCAACAAGAAGAAGAAGTACTTCCACAAGGAATGGGTTTTATCTTTAATACCAGAGATAACTTTCTCATATTGGCAGTGCATAGACTGTCAAAAACTTCTAAAGGGGTTAGATTTAATTATCTCACTCCTTGCACATTTCATCTCGATTGCTATGGCAACATGCGGTTGCCTCAGCAGCAATGCACACTTTAATCAGATATTTCCTCACTCATTTCTCTGTGCACCACAGCAATGCAATGAAATGTATAGCCAAGCCCCGATACATGTCGCAGCACCTCACAGGAACGGACGGCGTCCCTGGTCCCTTTCTTCTGCCATTCCAAATGTGTACGTACACAAATGCAAAGACACACAGAACCGCCTCCGCAAATATTTTCAGAGAGTTTGGCACCTGGATGACATGTAGACGGCGGGAGATGATAAGTATGTGTACTTTAAATGCATTTCTATTTCATTGATTTCTTTTAGGCTGTTTCCTTTACCACTCCCTCTTTACAAGGCATCCAGCCTGCCACTGAAACAGCAGCCCAACCCTGCAAGCTAATGGGCAGTTCCTCTGGTTTCTGCAGGAACTCTGTTTAAGTGTTGAGAAGAGAAAACATAATAACTAGCTAGACAATATCATTTGTTCCATTTCCACCCCTCCCCAAAAAGCTTTTTGTTTGATTACTCATCCCTTGATTAGACACCTCTCAGAGGATGACATGGCCTCTTTCAACTACCTGGCTGAGAAATCAGGGACAAATGCTAAAACACAAATAATTAGGGGCAGAGAACCAACAGCAGGAGTGCAATTCAAAAAGCAGACAATGTGATCATTCACACAACTACAACATGTGCATACAGTCTGATTATAGGAATGTGCGGCATTCTCAAAGTAGGGAAAATGTATGAATTGGAGAGAAAAATGCAAGCAATTGAACATGGAGTAAAAGAGATGTTTATGTTTCACACATGAAGAATATATATCCATCTATCTATCTATATCCTGAGAATAACATAGACACTATTTTCTTTTTTCCTTATTGTTTATGTAGACATTAGCAGGCTACATTGTGCAGTTCCCAGAATTAATACCAGTGATTTTCCTCCAGTGGTAAGTAAGCCCTTTTAGCTCTTTGCATACCAGTTATTCACAGACCACTAGCATTGTGATGATTCATGGTATGGGAACAGTTATCCTTCTTGACAGAGAAAGTCCTACCTTTTGTTAGTAAATGATTATGATGCCTGATCATGTTAACTTTGCTCACTGGAGTAACACAGTCAGTGCTATAACAGCAGTGTTACAGTACTACTGAAAAGTGGTTGTGTATATGAAGAACCTGAAAAAGAAGCATTCATATACAAAACCATTCAGGTTTTTGTAATATACTCAAGATCAACTGCTGCATCCTGAATTAAATTATAGATGTTTGTCATTTTGTTTATCATTAACTTGTAAGGGTTTTTGTTTTGTTTTTTTAGGATGGAGCTAGCAACACAATCCTGCCCCACCCTCCACATGCACAAATGCATGGAGAAACCTGTCTGGATTTTTTAAAAAATGTATCAACTAAGGGCCTGACTAGATGTTACATTGGAGATCCATGATTGGATCTCCTCATCTATTTTTCTCCTCCTAAGAATGGATGAGGGAAAGGACCAGATTTGGATTGGGGTCATGCAGTAAAAGGGGTGGGCAGTCTGGCCTTTCTCCCTTTTGTACTATAGTACCAACACAAATTGTTATCCCTACTCATCCCCTCCCAAGCTGCTATTAGCCATGGAGAGGGAAGCATACAAGCACCCATCCTGCCTGTGTATTTCCTCCTCCGGAACTTATATCAGCTCCTACTGATTATTTGGACTGGGCTGTGGTATGAAGGACAAAGTTAGGCCTTTCTCCCCTCTTGCCGTCAGGCCAATTAAAATCAGAGTGAACTATGGCTGCTTTTAGGAGAACATTATTTGGGGAGATCCAATTATGGATTTCATACATTGCATCTAGTTTGAAGCTCACTGCCATGAAACAATTGAGAACGTCACTGTCCTATACCCCTAGACTGGGAGACACACAACATTTGGCCTCCACTGCCCACCAATATTTTTTTTTAAAATAGCAATTTTTAAAAATAAAATTTTGGATTGCCTGGAAGACTGAAGCCAATTGCAGAAAGGGGGGGGGGGGCAAAAATAGCCCTTGGACCTCCTGAAGTTGCCCACCCCTGTCCTAGACATTCTGAGATAGGTTAAGCATGGTGAAGCAGCAAGAGATTCTATTAATCTACTCTGTCACATGCTTTCCTCCCTTCCAGGCTATTGTCAGGATCAGGCCTGTTCTCCCTAATTTGAGGGAAGGGGTTGGGGGGGGAGGGTCAATCAGACTCAGAATACGAAGCAGGACAAGGAATTTACCAGACAACATAGGAAGCGGGGAAGAAGATTCTCCAAGACTCTTCAGGAGTCATCAATGAATCTTCCCAGCAGCTTATCTGCGAGAATGAAGATGGCCCAGAGACCATTCCCCTGCTCCTGGGAACTCAGCTTCTGTCTGAGGAGGAGGGGTTAGAGTTAGATCCCAGAGTATAACGCAGGGTCAAGAAAGCAAAGTTGAGAGGAGGTGGGAGACGGTGTCTTCGGGTAGCAGCTTGTGAGAGACTTCTAAAGAAATAACCTCCTTAACGAAAACAGCCTGTTGGAATCCTGGGAACAACCCTGCTTCAGTTGAAGGCAACTGCCTAGCTTTGTTAGTCAAATTACTTTTACAGCATAGCTCCTAGCATTTACACACCCTTCAGGTGAGATGAGAAGTTTGTTTGTTGAATAAAGCTTTGTAGATTAGACAGCAGACATCTTTATTGTCTCGTACCAGTAGGGGGGCTTAGAATCATGACAGCTATAATGGGTGCTTCCAGACAATGCTTTATCATGTCATTGCCCTACTTCATTCATGGACGTCATTATCTTCCACTTGTAACCTTCCCATGTCTTCCTGTTGCCTTATCCATCTTCTCTTGTACAACAGAAACTCCACTGAAGTGGAAAAAAGATGGAATAGCTACAAATTGCCTTCTAACCGGTAGCATTAGGAGATCTCTGTATGGAAGCACCCAGTGTCTCCTTTCATCACACTAACCAGTACAGGTCCCATCAGGATAACCAACACTGTCTGCCTACCCTCTTTCTTTCCCTGCTCATGGGGAACTTTTAGATCAAAAGGCAGTTATCGTTCTTTAAAAAACAAACAAATACATTCCAGGCAAGTGATTAATTGAAGAATTGTAGGGAGCAAGTATCAAACAGCATGTTTTTAAACTGCAGCCTGCAAAGGTAGAGGCACTGTACGTAAAATATGGCACAAAGTAAGCCCACAAGGTTATTTCGTTATTAGAGACCAGGTGACAATACAGATGTTTTCTGAAGAAATGGTATCATAAATTCTTGGCTACACTTCAAGGAAAAAAGCAGAGATGTTTGGACAGAGTGGAGGAAATGGAATAATGTGTGACAAAAATAAAAAGACAATCTGTCTGCAATTTCTACATATGATATGCAATGTTACCATTCTCTCTCATATCTCCTATCATAGGAAACATTGATTATTCCCCCCACCCCCGCTGGCCTGCCTAATAGCTCTGAAAACGATTCTCTGAATATACTTTAACGTAAGATCATTGGTTTCCATGAGGTGGTTAGAAGAAAAAAAAGTTTGAATGCCATATAGAAAACGAGATAAGCCATGGACAACAATTTGTCAAGCAAGTGAAGGGATTTGCTAAAGAGTAAACAAAACAAAACAAAAAACCCAAAACCCAACCACATGACTTGATTCTCATTACCTTTTCCCTTACAAACATGTGCTACACAATGTATAGACTCTCAAATGTAAACATGTCAGCAGAGTGAAAAACAGAAAAGTGGTTATAAATTACCATAATGACTACAGACAGATATGCATTCATAATCCTATTGTATGTGCATAGTTTTACTTCCACGAGTTATCGTGCCAACTCTATAGCAACAATCTCGAAAAAAGATGTTTGCACTTAAGTTCCCCTTGAAACCAAGGGAACTTAAGAAAGAACACAGTGAAGCACTTAATTTCCAGGGTTGCCTAATTTTTACCAGGCTGCACCCGATGGATCAACGTATAGAATTTAATGGGGCTGGAAACCAGCTGAAGTTAATCTTGACACCGCAGCAGCAGCATGCTTGAACTGTATTGTGCATATGTCTGAGGACTAATTCACCGTTTCACCACTCTAGAAATCTTGTACGCACAGCAAAGTGTGTACCCCCATTGTATGTGTGACTCAGTCATGTGACATGTGGCTCAGTCATGTGTGCATATATGTGTTTCCATAATTCTTCTATCTCTGGGAATTGGGCATTACGATCATGGGAATCAGATGCACCACACATACATTTATCTGTAGCAGGATCTACACTACTGCCCATTGTAATTAATGAGACTTAAGTTAGCCATGACTCATGTAAGTCCCATTGATTTCAATGGGTCTACTCTTGTGTGACTAAATCTGGACTGATCCAAAGAATATGTTGTACCACTGAACCATGGCACTGTCTGTGGGTTGGATCCCATTAGCCAGCTGAATATTAGCATGCAACTGTACACAATGATCCAATTTGTATTGGTGATAGCTTTAGTATGTGATCATATTTATTTCTGTTGGAGCAGAGGTTGGCTTACATTGTTGCTCCACCTGATTCTAAAAAGCAAGGGGGAATAGCCTTATTCTAGTTCCTAGCTGGTGTTTATTAGGCTAAGAATGCATCTGAAACACTATCAGGGGTTAAGTACTAGTCCAGAAGTTGGGCAAGTCAGAAAATCACACTATTTTGGAAGCTCATGTGTGTCTGTAACATGTAGTTTGACCATGACAACTACCATTCATAGATTTTTAAAAAGACAAAAATACATAGCCATAAATGTATAAATAACAGAGAGATACCAGTATTAAATACTCTCAAAATATTTGCAGAACTACAGTTCATCCCACAAGGTTCAATTATATCTGTTCTTTAAGAAGAGGAAACCAACAAACTGGCTGGGCTTCTAATTTCTCCCTCCTCAACCTTGAAAGAATTGTAGGATGCTGCCTGACCATTAAATAGTGAGGAGGAACTTGTTAGGAACTCCTGCATGACTATATATTTATGGACTTTATACATACATTTATTATAGCACTAACATTCCCTGAAGGGATTATTAAGTTGTTAAAATTAAATTAAAATTAAATAAGGAAGAAAGGTGCACTTAAACTGAAAACTGTTTGAATATGCCTACAGGCAAGGACCAAAGTGAACAGCAGGAATGTCTCCTTCTGCATGTCTCCAAGAGCTCCTTAGGTTCCGCCAGCTCTGCTGCCAACTTAAGTTGTAGAAGACTAGTCTTGCCAGCTGAGCAATTGTGGGGAAGTGGGCAGAGGAGGAAATATAGAGTAAAGCTGAAAACAAAACAGCAGAAAATCTTTCTTTCCTCTTAGCATCACCCTATTCCTGCCAAATGACACAAACTTTCCCTAGGATCATCCACAAAAAAACACTTTCTGTCTCTCTCTGGCCCACCCTCCCAAACATAGACAGACTATGACCATCACATGACATGATAGCCCACGATGAGTTAAATAACCCACTTGTAGACCATGCATTATCAGAGTAGAGCATTTTGACCAAATAAGCCATCATGGGTTATAAAACTCCTGACAGATGACACGATAACTCATTATGGGTTAAATAAGCCATCATGGTTTATTTAACTCATCATGGGTTATCGTGATGCCGAACCCAGTCATACACCCTTAAGGTCACTCCAGTTTCTTTTTCTTTCTCTTTTTCTCACACCTCTCCACACTTTCACACATCCATCCCCTTCCTCCTCCTCCTCCCCTCTGCCCTGGTCACTCCATTTTACTACCCTTCCATGCCCTCATTGCTCTATTCTCCCCACCACCCTTAAGCTTACCAGGTGGAAGGAGGGGGAGTGTTTTTCTTACACAGAGTCCAGAGTGGAAGTTGGAAGGGAACAAAATGCTGTCTACTTCCTCTTTGGGCATTATATACTTTTCAAGGTGGAGTTAGGCAGCAGTGACTAGAGAGGAGCACAGCACAGAGGCTTCGTGGGGACCATAGTGTTACATATTCAGAAGGCCCTCAGGCCTATAATGCCAAAGTTTTCAGTACCTTAAGATAAGTTGACCTGTTTTAGGGATGAATGAGGAAGCAATGGCTCAAGGTGCATGTGCAGGGTGTGTGTGGTTTTGAGAAAAACAAGAACTGTGACAGCTGGCTGCAAACATCTGGAAACTGAGATAACGTGGGAAGCTTCCTAGAGTTCCAGACCAAGACGGCAGATGATGGAGGAGAATGTGCCGATTCAGGAAGGTGTGACCCAGTGCCAGAGAGCATGGACAGGAGCCTGACTAGGATGGCAGGAGGAGACACAGCCAGTGTGGTGTAGTGGCTAAAGTGTTGGACTGGGAGTCGGGAGATCTGGCTTCTAGTCCCCACTCGGCCATAGAAACCCACTGGGTGACTTTGGGCCAGTCACAGACTCTCAGCCCAACCTACCTCACAGGGTTGTTGTTGTGAGGATAAAATAGAGGAAGAGGATTATGTTCGCTGCCTTGGGTTCCTTGGAGGAAAAAAGGGTGGGATATAAATGCAATAATAAATAAATCAATCAAAGCTGCTGACCATTGGGACTAATGGACAGGCGTTATCAAATGGAGCAGTGTCCAGTCAAGGGGCACGTCAAAGGTGCCACCCAGAAGACTAAAAGTATAAGTGGTCCAGTCAACACGACCTGCGGAGAGGCACCACATCTGCAAACACAGGGCTCTATGTGCATGTAGACCAGCTTCTCATGTCCACCCCACCCCAAGTGCTTGGATGTGGGTATGGAGGAATAAGATTGCTTTGCTAAAATATACTTTGAACTTGCTTATGGTTTGCAGCATTGAATGGAATGCTTAATGGATTGAAGAAATGTTATATGAATGGTGCATAACTATAAAAGTCTCTGTCAGTCAATTTTGCTTCTTAAGAACCCGAGTTCTTAAGGATTAGGGGAAATTAGAGTCAAAATATTCCAGAACTTGTGAGTTAGGAGTTAGAATTTGAACAGAAAACAGTTCAAATTGACACAAGCAGTTCAAATTTCTTTCATTAGCTGTGTCCTGTCAATAAAGAAAGCACTGTTGCTAGCAGCTAAACATGTTTCAACTATATCCTATAGATAAAGGAAGGCAAACTTGCTAACAGTTGAAGCTGCAAATGTAAAGTATAAGGAACCACCACCTCTGTAAATAAAGAGGGGGGCAAATAGGATTCACCCAGAATTTGGGAACAATGGGAGGCCTCTAGGAGCATCACTGCAAACGCCACTTTAGGGATCATGGAATAGACCATCCAGTGCTAGCAAGGCAAAGAGTCTGATCTGATATCAGACTGCTTCCTATGTAATAGTGATAATAATGCAAACAAGAATAATGATGCATGGGGAACTAAGGGTTTAGAAAACCAACCAGGTGTCAGGTGTGCCTTTGGGTGCATTTAATTGCCACAGCCTACAATGTGTTCTAGTCTGGACTTGCCTTTGGGCTTACACAGTTCCCAGTTGGTGAGCACAAGTCTGCAGGACTAATGATGGTACAGGGCCAAGTCACATCATACGGGGCAACAAAGATGTGTTGGCCCCAAGGGATCTATTAGATGTCATAGAGCTGCTGCCACTTGGCCTCTTTTCCCTCTGTTCCTTGTAATACCTAGGTGAGTTTTCCTCCAAATGGCATCCTCTAGATGTTTTGGACTTCACTTCCCATTAACTCCAGGTAGCATAGTTCATGGTCAAGAATGCTGGGAGTTGCAGTCTAAAGCATATAGAGGTCATCTGGTTGAGGAAGGCTGGCCTAGGTAAACACAATCGATGGCATGACATAGCACTTGCATTGCTTTTCTCTTGTAGCCAACATGCACATCACATGTTAGATTGATTTAGATGCCAGAAGGAAGAAGAGAAAGCGGCATGGAGAGGTAGCAAATGCATGTGTGTAGTCATGTCTAATCCTGGGCTGAACATTTCAACCATTCCAATTTTGGCATATCGCGGAAGGACGGGGACGGAAACTCAGGCAAAAGAGACTGGGAGATGTGAGAATTTCGGAGAATTTCCTTCTTGGGCCGGGGACAGGGTTCCCACATACCTTTTTAAATGTAGCCTGGGCAGGATCTACACTGCTGTTTTAAAGCACTTTAAAGCGCTTTATAACAGTAGTGACAACTGTTTTGTAGTGTGTCCTGGGCCCCAACAGTTGTCAGTACTGTTATAAACCGCTTTAAAGTGCTTTATAACTGTAGTTATATACTGTTATAAAGCACTTTAAAGCACTTTAAAACAACAGTGTAGATCTGCCCCAGTTGTTGAGAGGCCTTCTTTTTTCTTAGTATTATTTTTTAAACACCCTGTCATTTTCAGGAGCCCAAGATTTCTACCTGAGTGCTTATTGTAGAGGGTGAGGTCACATGGTCTCTAATAAGCATTTGGGCTCCTCCAAATGCTGAAAAACTAAAAATAGGAAGAAGCCCCCTCAGCAACCAGCTACACTTAAAATAGGATTGCATTCTTAAAGTGTGAACTTCCCAGCAGCGTTCCTACTAAATAGGGAGATGTTGTGTTGTAACTGAACTACTTCATTAAGAGGGAAAAGAACCTTTATTATTCTGACACAAGTTAGTATTTTGGTGTCCCAATATTTTGGTCAATGTTTTTTTAGGGGCTACTCTTAATCAGAACCATTGTTGCTAATCCCCGGGCATTATAATACCTTGGAAGATAATGGCTTTGCTGATTTCATATCAATTTAATTCCATACAACCCGATGAAATAAGCACCATATCTCAACAGTGTCCTTAATTTAACATTTTTATTTGGCAAGCTTAGATCCAGGAAGACCATATACAAAAGCATAGGATTCCCCTGCCCCTCCGGTTCTGCACAGGGCAGCCTCCTAAACATTTGAGGCTGACACCAACATAGTTTTCAAACTCTTCCTATGAATATACTGGTATATGTAATATTACATCATCATCAACATCATCATATATTTCTTACCCACCTCTCCGTTTGGATCGAGGCGGGGAACAACAGTAAATATAAAATATGATAAAATACATAAAAATGATTAAAAACATTGTACACATTATTAAAATAGTATTAAAACATCCCCCAAACATCCTAAAATTCCACTAGATATGCCTACCAGATTAGTCTTTATAGCTTTCTTAAATTCTAAAAGACAGTTAAGTTGACGAGTCTCCTCCGGCAGGCATGTATGT
Organism: Anniella stebbinsi; assembly: GCA_029215795.1. Taxonomy (NCBI): domain Eukaryota; kingdom Metazoa; phylum Chordata; class Lepidosauria; order Squamata; family Anniellidae; genus Anniella; species Anniella stebbinsi. The sequence continues at coordinate 92,875,970 of JARDYH010000004.1, read as the reverse complement.
GCCCATAAAGATTGATGCAAAAGATTTTGTGATCAAACAGGAACAATGTACTTTTTCAATGTTCTGAACAATATTTGCCATGATAATTTGTTTACTGCTTTTGTGTTCCTTTTTTCTTCTATGGAGGTTGTCTCATATTCCATTCCCCTTACGCTTACACTGAATCTGGATAGACTTTGTAGCATCTGGAATCACTGTATGGTGATCAATGACTTAAGCTATTAAGCATTCAGCCATTGATCACACAGAAGAGATACATATATCTTTGGCAAGCCATGGCAAACAGCTGCTTCTGCTTAGCCTGCCAAGTTGGTTTGTTGTTTATATTTCGGGTTGTTGTTTTTTCCAGACAAAGTAAGCTCTGAAAAAGTTTCGAAACAGAGTCAGTAAGCAGTATGTCAGTTATTGTGATATCTTTTTGTCTCGTGTTTATTTATTAACATGGCTTTGCCGGGCTTTCACGTGTGTAAAACAATGCATAATGCTTAATTTCTAGAAATTCGCCAAGCTTTGTTCTCAAGATTTCTGCTAATTTCAGTTGGGCAGACACAGGCCATTTCTATACTGGCCTTTTCCGCTGCTCTTGGGGCATCCAAATGACGCACAGAGACTCCTGGGGGCAGGGGGGATGGGCACGGGTTTTCCCAGGGATAAAGAAACCCTGAGAAAACTCGATTCTTCTAGTGGTCCCGGGAACGTCCCGAAACTGCGGGAGGTGTTGGTGCCCATCCCGCCTGGTGCCCGCTTACTTGCAAGTAAACGGGCACCAGAAATGGGCATGGAGCCGCACTGTGTGGCTCCATGCCCATCAGGGGAGGGAGTGGCAGCAATTTCGCCACCCCTGGGATGGCAGGGAAGGGGCAAGGGCCACGATTTGGGGTGTGTGTGTGTAATACTCACTTTTGTGTTGGAGCACAAGTGCGCTCCCAGCTCCCTTTACAAAAAGAAAAAAGAAAAAGAAAAAAGGCAGGCACAACGTCCTGCTTGCTTCTGGGACGTTGTGCTCTGGTGTAGAAAGTGGGCAATGATCCCAGAAGCAAATAAGTCCAGGATCGTCCCCAGGCCCTCCCTCTACACCCGGTAATAATAATAATAATAATAATAATAATAATAATAATAACAATTTATTTCTTACCCGCCTCTCCGTCTGGATCGAGGCGGGGAACAACAACATGATAAAATACATAAAACTGATTAAAACATAACACATATTATTAAAACTGCATAAAAAAATCCTAAAAACACCCTTAAAACATTCTAAAATTCCACTGGATATGCCTGCCGGAAGAGAACAGTCTTTATAGCTTTCTTAAATTCTAAAAGACTGTTAAGTTGACGAGTCTCCTCCGGCAGGTCATTCCACAGTCTGAGAGCGGCAGAAGAGAAGGTCCTCTGGGTAACGGTTGTCAGCCTAGTCTTGGCCGACTGCAGTAAGTTCTTCCCAGAGGACCTGAGCGTGCGGGGCAGATTGTATGGGAGAAGGCGATCCCGCAGGTAACCTGGACCAACACTTTATACTTCGCCCGGAAACGAATTGGCAGCCAGTGGAGCGATTTTAAAGCTGGCGTAATATGGTCACCCCTAGATGTACCGGTGACCAACCTGGCTGCCATATTTTGAACTAGTTGAAGTTTCCGGACTAGGCACAAAGGTAGCCCTATGTACAGTGCATTGCAGAAGTCGAGCCTCGAAGTTACCAGCGCGTGCACTACCATCTTTAGGTCTTCCAACTCTAGGAAGGGGTGCAGCTGGCGTATCAGCCAAAGCTGATAGTAGGCACTCCTGGCCGTCGCATCTATCTGGGCTGTCATTTGGAGCGACAGATCCAGGAGCACCCCCAAGCTGTGAACACAGTCTTTCAGGGGGAGTGTAACCCCATCCAGAACCGGTTGACACACCTCCAAACCCAGGTTGCAGCCTTTGACAGCAAGCACCTCCGTCTTGTCTGGATTCAGCTTCAGTTTGTTTTTCCTCATCCAGCCCATTACCGCCTCCAAGCATTCATTCAGAGGAGACATACTATCCTTAGCTGGCGCTGTTACCGAAGGCATAGAGAAATATATTTGGGTGTCATCAGCATACTGATAGCACCCCGCCCCATGCCTCCGGATGATCTCTCCCAACGGTTTCATATAAATGTTAAACAGCATTAGGGAAAGGATGGCACCTTGCGGTACGCCACACAGCAGCTCCTTCTTTGCAGAGCAGCTATCCCCAAGCATCACCATCTGGAACCTGCCCGAGAGGTAGGACCGGAACCACTGAAGCACAGTGCCCCCGATTCCCAATCCCCTCAGGCGTTCCAGAAGGATACCATGGTCGATGGTATCGAAAGCCGCTGAGAGGTCCAGAAGTACCAACAGGGACACACTCCCCCTGTCAATACTAAGGCGTAGATCATCCACTAAGGCGACCATAGCAGTCTCAACTCCGTATCCCGCCCTGAAGCCAGTTTGAAATGGGTCTAGAAAATCAGTGTCATCCAAGACTACTTGGAGTTGAAAGACAACCGCCCTCTCGATCACCTTGCCCAAGAATGGAAGGTTTGATACCGGTCTGTAGTTATTAAAGTCCAGGGGATCCAGGGAGGGCTTCTTTAGAAGCGGCCGTACCACCGCTTCTTTTAAACATGATGGGAAAGTCCCCTCCCTGAGAGATGCATTAATAATATATTGTAATTGCGATCTAACTGCATCTCCTCCCTGGGCGACCAGCCATGAAGGACAGGGATCGAGAGGGCAAGTCATTGTCCTCACTCGTCCAAGCAGCTTGTCCACGTCCTCGGTACTCACCAACTGAAACCGATCCAGTGTAATTCTACTCGCGGAGTCGCCGGACACTCCATCGTCAGCCTCTGCTATAACGACGGCATCTAAGTCGGCTCTTATCCGAGAGATTTTATCTGTGAAATGATCATTAAAGGCATCACAGCGAACCGCCGAAGGCTCTAAAATCTGATTCAGGGGGGAAGGTGCCCGGGTTAGACCCCTCACCACCCTGAACAGTTCCGCTGGACGCGAATTCGCAGACGCAATGCGCGCAGAGAAGTAAGCTTTCTTCGCTGCACGTATTGCCACCCCATAGGAACAAAGATGTTCTCTATGCCGTGTCTTGTCGGATAGAAGTCGAGTTTTCCGCCATCGGCGCTCCAGTCATCGTCCTTTCCGCTTCAACTCCGAGGTCTTCCGTATACCAGGGCGCCCTGTTAGAAGCGGGTCGGAGAGGACGTTTGGGGGCGATCGTGTCAATAGCCCTAGTTAGGTCTCGATTCCATCTATTGACCAGGGCTTTTACAGGATCGTCGACGATACCAGCCATAAAACCCTCCAAGGCTTTCTGAAATCCAGAAGGATCCATCAGCCTTTGAGGGCAGACCATCTTAATAGGTCCACCACCCCTGCAGGGGCGGGTGGTAGCCGTGATACTAACCCTAACCAGAAAATGGTCTGTCCATGACAACACGGAGGTATTAGTTACTTCCGCCCACAGATCCCTCTGTTCGGAACTGAAAACAGCATCAAGGGTATGACCCGCTGAATGTGTGGGTCCAGAGACCAATTGGGATAGGCCCATGGTTGTCATGGATGCCACGAACTCCCGAGCTCCACCTGACAAACCAGTCTCGAATGGGATGTTGAAGTCGCCCAGGACCAAAAGCCTGGGCGAATCCAGCACCAGCTCCGAGACCAGTTCCGTGAGCTCGGCCAGGGAGTCTGATAGGCAGCGGGGTGGCCGGTACACTAAGAGAATTCCTAGTCTATTCCTGGTCTTCAGACTCAGGTACACACACTCGATGTGATTCAGTTCACGAACAGGAAGTCTGGTCAGGTTAAGATTATCCCTATAGACCACAGCTACTCCGCCCCCCCACCCACTTTTCCTCACCTGCTCACTAACACAGTACCCAGCTGGGAGGGCCTGCGCCCATGTCGGTCCACTGTCATCTCCCAGCCAGGTCTCTGTGAAGCATGCCAGGTCAGCCTTCTCATCTGAAAGAAGGTCATGGATAATATGTGTTTTATTTTTAACTGACCTGGCATTACATAGGAGCAAGGAGAGGTTCTGTTGGTGGCCTGGTTCGTTCTCCAAGTTCCCCGAGTTAGCAGAGCAATCGGAAGGTAAGATGGGTGTGAGATATCCATCTCTCCTTCCCCTGTAACGGCACATTGCTCTGCCAACGCCATATCTCCCTTTGCCCTGCACAACACAAATTGCCGCTCCCCTACACATTGTGGTCAGCTGGAAGGGTGGGGTGCAGGTGGCTCTCCTCTCTTAACGCTCTTCATCCACGGCTGCAGTTTTGGTCCAACGGCTTCGTTCCCACGGCCCTTCGGCTCGCGCCCACAGGCTCGCGCCTTCAGCAGCCTGAAGGCTGAAATACCTGTGGAGATGGGCGGGGCAAACAAACACGCTTCAAGCTCAGCCAGCAGCACAGCACTCCCAGCCAACGACCACAGTGTGTGATAGAACCTACCTAGTTTATACTAGGACTGTAAGACATTAGAGCACAGTCATGTTCTACATTACTGTAGGGTGGTCAGGGCTCCTGAAACTTTAACAGTGATGTAGAAGCAGGAATTTTATCAGGAGTCACTTGGCATGTGACCAAAGAATGTCCTTTTGAATCAGGCCAAGGATTCATCCAGGCTACCTTTCTATTTTCAGCAGAGACAGCTGGGAGGAGCCATAGCTCAGTGGTAGAGCACATGCTTTACATGTAGATGTCCCACATTCAATCCCAGCTGTCTCCAAGCAGAGCTGGAAAAACTTCTGCCAGAAACCTTGGAGAGATGCTGCCAGTCAGTGTTGACAATAATGGGCTAGAGGGACCTCAGAATTGTGGCATTGGTGATTAAAATGGAAAAGAAAATTTAAACTTCTATAGATTTTGCCATTGTGCAAGATACTAACACCTCTAAAACAGCTTGATAAACAGCATTAGGCAAGTCAGTATTGTTTTGTTTTCTTGTTCCTACAGTCAGTGATGGTAAGACTTGGATGATCATAGGAAATGGATTCACTGCAATTCAACACAAAGGGCATTCTCTAAACGAGTGATATACAGCATGCTCGTGACTGGCCACTCACGGAAGTTTGCAGGTCATTTTGACGATGTCATGAACCTCCTGCTATTCTCCCGCTCCTTCCCCTGGTAATTCCGTTGAAAAAAAAAACCTTGGATATCCCGGTTCATCTGAAATATTTTGGGATTTCCTACTGTGTGCAGCTGAAATTGCACTACAAAACACCCACTTGAGGGTGCTATCCTATTCAATACTATAAGCACCAAGAGGAAGTGAAGTTTTCAAATACAGACCACGTGGTCTCTCCTCTCCTCCCATGAAATTCAGCTCATTGCAATTGCGCAAGAGAAGCAGGAAGCAAAGCCCCGGTAAGCGAACATGATTTCTCTTTAATCTAAATAAGCCCAAAGACTGGGTATCCAATACTTGGATTAAGTCCAGAATGTTAAGGCCCCACCCTGTAAAGCCAACAACATCAAGCTGCATTAGAACAATTTCAGGGGAGATCGAGTCACCAGGCTATTTCTTGGAAGCCCACTGAGGAAAGCAGCACGTTTCCATCACAGCTGGTGCTATAAGCACTATGCAGTGTTAAGAATTGGTGTGTGAGGATGCAATCCTATGCATATTTACACATAAAATAGTCCCACAACTCCTAGAATACTGGCTGGGGCATGCATCTAAACATGCATAGGATTGCAACCTCAGTTTTCTTGTTTTTCTCCCTCCCTCCCAACCCCCTTTTTCCTTGTGTGTCCTATCTTTTAGATTGTAATTCTGATGGCGGGGACTGTCTTCTTTTTATTTATCTATAAGCCGCTCTGGGAGTCATTCCAGCTGAAAAGCAGGATATAAATGGCTTAAATAAATAAACAGAAAAATGTCACACATTGTTTTTCATTGTGTATTATTTTTATTAAAGTCCAAACCTATTTCAAGCTGCTATGCCCAGTACAAATGCAGTACCAAAGTGAACTCAACACATAAACTACCGGGGGCTTCAACTAGGGTAGAAGCATAGCTAGAGCTCTTTTGGGGAATTTCCCAAACATCTCACTTCAACATCAGTAGGAGAGAGAGAGAGAGAGAGAGAGAGAGAGAGAGAGATTCCCTTAAGCATTTGTTTTTTAGCCACCCTGGGAGAATTTGCATGGGGAATGTTAAGCAGGGGACACTGGCATTTCAATGCTATGCAAATATGTGGACAACAAGGAGCCACAATCAATTTTGCCCCAAGTTAATTCCTTTTTAACAGTCATGTTCCTATTGATCTTCACTGACAATATGCAACCATCCCATGTTGATTATCTGGAGTATCTAAAAAAGACAAGACGAGAAAAGAAAGGAAAGGAAAGGAAAGTATATGGCCTCTCAGCTTTGATGTGCACAAGTAACCTTAAGCAATTGCTTAAGACAGTAATATTTGCAGAGAGACCAATGAAGCAACCTAAGAGGTGTTGGTTCCCAAGAATGGGATTTTCCATGGCATTGCAAGGGACCCTGGAATGTACCTCACAGATGATGTAGTGCAGTCACTTTCAGGGTGGAAGAAACATTTCGGGTTGACCTACTTAGTAATTTTTAAAAAATTCTGCCTTGAAACTGTAGGAGAGCACAGATTGCACCTGCTGCATTTTATGGTCAGTTTACATCCCTCCTCCCACACCCATGTGGAAAGATCTGGGCTCTATTCCATGAAAGCATATGCCATTTTTTGGCCATAAAATGGCAGTGTTTTAAATAGACATCTAGGAAGAGAACATCACATGTGTTAAGTTTTAGTAGATTATTGTCTCAGAGATAACTTACTGCATTTTTGACTCCCTGCTACCTTTTATTGACATTTCTCTGTCTTTCCAAACCTATATATTTACTTTGTCATGTTTTCTATTACTAGCTCTCTGCTTTTGCATTTTATAACACAGAAATGGAAACAAGACTTCCTGCAAGTCCATCATGGAAGAGACTTGATGGACACTGTGATGTCCTATTTGTATAAATCTTACCCTACTTTGCCGTTTACTTCCTTTTTGAGTCTAGCCCTCTCCAATGTTCAAATCTCATGCAATAAAAATCATGAGACGTAATAATTAATAACCTTATACTCCATGAATTTGTCGAATCCCCTTTAAACCCATTTCAATTACTGGCCATCACCACATCTTGTGGTAGTGAATTCTATAGTTTAATTATGCACAATGTTTAAAAAACTACTGCTGTTTATATTTCTTGGATCTTCCAGTATTCAGCTTCATTGAATGACCTCAGCTTCTAATATGAGAGAGAGAAATGGCTCTCGTAATACTAGAACCTGAGGTCTATCTATGAAACTTCAATGTTGACTCCATTTTCTTTCTACTAGTCATACTGCATATCAGTCCATCAGCATTCTTTTCTATCATCTCATGCACCATTACATAGACCCAGTTCACATGACGCAATAGCCCACTGTGGGGCTTGTTGCATCATGCCGGGCACCCACAGATGTCCAACTAGTTGTGTTTTGTTATGTCATGCAAACCCAGGTGGCAGGTGTTGTTTGAGGGCCAGACAACTATAAAATTACTCTAAAACTAGCCACGAGTTATTTGAGGGTTGTCTAACCCTCAAACAACCCCTATCATCTGGGTTTGCACAACTTGAGAAGCTATGGCAAGTCAGGCTTCCAGCCTGACACCACAGCCCCTGTGGGTAATTTAAGCCTTGGTGGTCTGTTGTGTCATGCAACCCAGATCATATTCTCCTCTGGGGAAGATATCAAATTGCTTATCAGTATTTTATTCAATTGGGAACTAACAACAGCAACTAATAATGGATGTGTTTTTCTCAGTGGTTCTTTAGGTAAATATACCACTGTCCATTGATCTGAAAATTTCCCCTTCAATATTACTAAATAGATTTTAAGATTTTGTTTTTTACCATCCAAGATGCTGCTAGTCTGTGATCTTGCCGCTCACTATGTCACGGAACTGACTGGTCTTCCTTTGCTCATGTCCTTTATTCATATCTTGCTTCCTTTTTCAGGGAGTTGTGTGCTGATTTTTCTTTTGGATCCTTTTAATATTTCCTTCCTTCCTTGGATCACAGACTAAACAAAATGTCTTATTTTAAAATCAGAAACAAAGTCTTTATTTTCTGAGACAGTTGTAACTGTACCAGCAGTCTTTACTGCAATGTTACTTCAGAGCTTTCCCAGCATGCTTTCTGAGGCTCAGATTCTAGGCTTCTATTTCACTGTTTTGTCTCATAGTCATCATGATTTTTCTCATCATTAGAATAAAAACACCAATGGCATTTCTCAAGCTGCACGATCACAACAAACTAAAAGGGGAATAACACATGATTTATTGAGACTACAATATAAAGGAACAACTTGGAATTATTCACCCACGCCAATTTACTAACCAAGTATTTACAGCTAAGATGCCTATCTGAGGCTTGATGTTTTCGTAACCCAGACTTCCAAGGAATGCAAGGAGAGCCTATTAAAGCACTTCACCAGAAAGCACACACACACAAATTATTATAGATTTAGGGCAATACATCAGCAAGATAAGGATCTCACATTAAGATGACCTTTATGTGTGAAAAGCAGCTTTACTTGCAACCAGCTGCCAAACCTGCTTTGACCTGCCACAGGTCCCAAGGCTGTGCAGATATGATGTATTAGTTTCTTTCTTGTCTGAAGCAATTCTCAGAGTTACTGCAATCGACTTGCATATTGCCACCTGCAAAGTTGGCTTGTTCAAAAAACCAACAATTTGACAAGGGCAAAAATCCAAGACTATCCTATACAACCTTACCCAGAAGTAGGTTCCAATGTGTTCAATAGGGCATATTACCAAGCATCTGTACAGTGGTGCAACTAGGGCTAGACTCTGGGACTAAGGTCTAGGGCCCCACAACACCCCCCTCCAAATGACCACCCAGAGAGCAGCAGGTCAGGAGGGTGTGATGCCATCTCCTTGGGTCCTCCTCCTTCATTTCTCTCTATAACTCCCAACTATGGAATAGTCATTAGAATGCTGCTCACTGACTCTATGGCTGAATTTGGACAACACGATAGTCAATGGTGGGGTAATAATCAACTTTACAGTTGTTCATCTAGGGAGTACTCCCCACACAACATGGTAATAAATAATCAACTGTGGTGTGGATTAGGATCAGCGCTGAGTTGACTTTGGCAGCATTCGGACGACACGATAGTCAATACAACTGACGATTGTTCCCCCCCCCCCCCAGTTGCTTATTGTGTTGTCCGAATTCAGCCTCTGACTCACTGACCCTTTTTGGCCTCACAGCAAGCAGCCCAGAACTCTCTATGTTCCCTTTTCCTTCACTGCTGCCACCATAGAACACTGTACCCTAACCCTCAGCCACTCCAAGAATCCAATCCAGAATTTGAAACAGAAAGAACTTTTATTTAACAATAAGTAAGGTTATGCTGTCTACAAAACTTATGGTTTCCCTCAGTAGCAATACTTGTCTGTTTTCAATAGTTTCATATGCAACCCTGCCTATGCTACCCCCTAGACTACACTCTCTCCTCCCAGTCACTCTGTTCCCAAAACAATAAAAGACGTTGTTCCTACTCTTTCTCTATACCCTTTCACAAATAAACCCAAACTCTAACTCACTCTCTCCACATAGAATCTCTACCACTTCCTTTATCTCTTCCCTCTCACTGCTAACTGCCAATCCCGACCTTTGAACTATCAGCCAATCAGCATTCACCTCACATTCTATTCCCTTGCTCTCACCAGTATTAACCACTTACCAACCTTGTATTTGAAGTCCACACAGCACTTACATACTAAACAGCAAATATCATCAAAACACTGCAAATACATCTTATAAATCGGCAATAAACAGTAAAACATCACAGAGCACATCAAGGTAGCAAAAGCAGATTCCATTTTATTCCTGTAGTTATGATGGTGCTATGATTTGAGTTTAAAATGTAAAACTGCACGTGCTCAGTATCATTATTATTATTATTATTATTATTATTATTACTAATAATTATATAATCATCCTCATTAATATTAGCAAACAGTTTTGTTGTTGTTCTAAATGTAGAAACAATTAAAGCATGGGATGGTGGTTGGAAGGGGTAAGCAATACACATGGCCATCTAAAGCCCCCCACCCCATAAGACCAATGAGGCCAGGGTCTAAAATTATCTAGTTGCACTATTGCATGTGTGAACAGGGTTGCAGGCAGCCTTATTTTGTACTTCCACAGAGAAACTCCGGAAAGCGTACATGTGCACCCATTTCTGCTCACAATAACCCTGTGAGGTTGACTGAGATATAGTGGGCCCCTGTTCAAATGACATGCTAAGTCATGGTTAGCTTTTGCAGCAAGTGGTTAGTGAGCATGTTGAAACCATGGTTATGTAGCCACCATTGTTAGTAATGATTCACACAACATGCTAAGTCATGGTTCACATAAGACGCTAAGCCATCATGGTTTAGTGTGTTGTCTGAATAGGGCCACTCATTGGTCCAAGGTCTCCCAGTTGTAAGCTTCGTGTTTAAAAACTCAAGCCTCCGAGTTGTAAGTCCAACACTAGGGTGACCATCTTTTGGGACCCAAAAATGAGGACAACATGGTTGGCCCCCAAGGAGGCATCCCCACCAACATGTCCGCCCCTAGGGGGCACGTCCAGTACCATGGGGGTGTGCCCACCTGAACATAGCCTTGGTCACAATTACAGTACACAATTAAGACAAATCTGTTCTACATAACATCTTAATGGTAAAATCACTGGAATAACAAATGTGACATCCAATGTATCTGAATTAACCTCACTCACTCCTACTTTTGTAGCTTTTGCTATACTTTGTTGCTATACTCTGTGTGATACATTGTCCCCTTCCCTCAAATATCTTTTCTGATTGTATCCTCACTCTGCTGTAAGCTGCTGCTTAACAGGGTTTGCTGTTGGCCAGTCGGCCGTCTGGCTTTTTAATTTTTTTTATTTTAAAAGTTCAGTTTTGTTTTGAAACTTGCTAAAAATCAACAGATGAATAGATCTGCTTGAAACCTGACATGGCTAAAGCCCTGCTTAATATCCATCATGATGCCAAGTTTCATCTTCTTATCTTTTAAAATGTTTTTTTTAAAAAATAATAATTTTAAAACCTCAAACTTTAAAAAATCCCTAAAATCAACTGATGAACAAATATGCTTCAAGTTTGGCATGGTTAAAGCTCTACCTAAGGGCTATCATGTTGCCAAGTTTCATCTCTTTATCTTTAAAACTGACAGAGCAGTAAGCATTTGTGTTAATTCCCATTGACAATAAAGTAGAGCTGCCCTTTGGGTTGGGTGGATGGGAAAAATCCAGATTTTTCTTCAAATTTTATAATTTCCCCCCCTTCCCGGATTTGTTACCAAAAATCCTGACATGGCCTGGTTTTTCCTGACATATTTCCTTTCTTCCACGATTCTGTTCTGAAGCCACTTGTGCAGTATACGTCGATGGGAAAGCTACCCATTTTGCCTATAAAATCACCCCCTTTGAACACCAACAATATTCCATCAGAACTGGGTAACTAATGTAAAGTTGAGGGTAATTTTTTTTTTAAAGGATCGCACAAAAGGCATTTGAAGAATGTTAATGAGGCCAATCAAGGGACCTGACGGAGTGGCTAAATGGGAGCCCCAGGTACAAGCAATGTCAGATCTCTCACTCCCCAAGCCAACATCATCTCAGACCTGTCATGCTGCTAATGTGCTTGTCTTCTGGGTGGAGAGGGAGGAAGGGATGGTAGTGGACAGTGTGATAATGGTTTTTTTCTTCTAGCGGACAAAAAAAGAGCTGCCCACCTGCCTGCATAAGCCCCTGACTGATTATCTAAAAGAGGAACTGGGCAGACAGAAGGAGGTTGAGGAATATTTACTAATAAAACAGTCTTTGTGCCCTGAAGAAAATGCAGCCTGAATATGAGGGTGAAATTCAAACAAAACCAAACAAAACCCCTACCTAAGAGCCAGCTCCCTCCATTTGGCTACAATAAGGACCAATTCATGTTATTGCTTTTGGGGTTTCTTTTCCACCTAGTGTGACTCTTTGTCAGTCCAGCTTGAATGTGAAATGTTCCTATTTAACATACCACCAGAAACAATCTTTCTGACAAGTTTTGTTGCGGTTGTTGTGCTGGAATCAGAATAAGCATTGAAGGATTCACAACTGCAGCTTTGCTCTATCCATGTTCAATTTGGGCTGACAAGAGACCAATTGACACCCTCGAAGTGACTGTGTGAATAGGGCCCAAGTCAAATTAGGAGAACGAGAGTCAGGCATAAAGTCAGATGGGCCATACATTATATACAACTTAAACCTATTTCAGAGGCAGATCTGCAAAAAAAAAGGTATTCAAAAGCCACAGCTAGGATTGTATACATTGTGAACTCACAGCTTCAGACAATTCCACTTAGTGTATCAGTTATGTCTTACTTAGGTACAAAAGAGTACAGTTAATAATGGATTATCTTGCAAACTGTGTCACTGAAATAGGTGCCTTTGTTCATCTTTGATCTTAGAAATGTCAAGCTATTTTTAGAAACTACATTGTGGGTTTTTTTTAAAAAAATCATTTAACATTTTGATGTGGCTGCACACTTAATACTTATTACAAGCTGAGATCTATAGTGATAGGCTTGGCCTTCTTGCTGATGTCTCATTTCCTATATTTAGGGATTTATTTGTATTTATTTCTTGGTACAGAGGAACATTTTATCACATGCAGTCTGTAGTGGTACAGCCCATATTTCATCAATCACCAAACACAAGTTCCATTTCAGTAAGAACTAGGCCTAAGCTGCCATAGGGGGTCAATGTCCTTTGACTCACAGTTTACATTTTACCTAACAGCAAAAATATGATCTTATAAGCCCTATAAAACTTGTTTGAAATATTTGCCCTCTCTTCAAAGCAAAAGCAAGAAATGCTAAATATACCGGCAAAGTGCAGAACAAATAAAGGGGATTTGATTCTAGAATGGTGGAGGTATTTCAAGTCGGCTAGAAAGATCCTAGAATAAGTCATTTTTGAAAATGCCACAGTGTGCGCTACAGCTTTGTTAATAGAATAACCTATAGCATTCCACAAATTGATGCAATGGTAAGATGCTGATAGGGATAAATATCTTTGCCCTTTGGACTACTTGGGATTTTATTTTTAGATCTGTATTACATTTTTCTGTAGTATTCATATATTACATATATTTCCACAAATATTAGCTATGTAATGCTAGCTGATACTTGCATTGCAAAAGAAGCTATTTCTCCAGTTGGTTTAGCTATGATGTATAATACTTTTTGTACTCAAAGGACAGAAAATATATGATGACTGCCACCCCCAATCTGTCAGCTCTGCTCCTTAGCTTTCACTTTTGTGTTTCTCCAAATGTCATTACCTATATTCTGGACAACAACCCTGTTTTCTTGACTGTAACCCATTAAAATATAGGCAACTGTAAAATTGTTCATTGCCTGCCATTATGAGACAATTAAAATAGCGAAAGCCCTGAAGCAAAACCCCAAAAGAAAAAAAAATGCAACAGAATCAACTATCCCAAATTGCCTATGTGCTTATGTCAGGGTTCTTCCTAAGAAGCAACTGAGCAACTTCCTGAGCAACTTCTTAAAGATTTATGCCTCTTTAAGAGTCACACCTTCTTTCTTTTTACCTTTCCCTTCCCAGTAACGTGGGCTTTAAGCTGTAAACGTGGGGCAAATGACACTCTGAACACTTGTGGCTTAACACAACAGTTTGCTAGTAAAACAAGCAATAGAGCTGAGTGATACAAGGCATTAAAAGAAAAAAAGCTGCAAAAGCACAAGTTCTTTTGTCCTAATCTGCTTCTTTCTGCACCTTCCTTATGGTCTTGTTTGTCTTTCTCTGGCCCTGCTCTTCCTCTGGCCCTGGTCTGGCTCCTGGCTGGCGCTCCCACTCTTTCATACCCTCTTTCCTCACAACAGAAAGTACTGTTCTCACTTTGAGGAAATGAAACTTAACTAGAGAATGGAGGAATGAAACCACTCCTCTCAGGGATAACTCCTTCCAACAAAAAAGCTTCGAGCCTCTATTACCTTGAGTCTGCTCTGACAGTGCTGTGTTAGCGCCATGTTCCTCCTAAACCCCGCAGTTTTGCTCCTGTGGGGTGGTGCCGGATAATCCCCACACCAAGGAGGGAGTGTGGGGTTTCCAGCAGCCAGCCAGGTACTGGAGCCATCTCCCAGCCTCATCCTGACTTCCAGCAACCGATTGGAGGTCGCCTTTAGCCTTGCATTAGGAGGCTCTACAGACAAATGCTGTAACCAGATGAAACTAGGCTTGTGTCAAGGCCTTTTCTGCCGCATACGCCCTTTGAATTTTCCTTCAGCCTTGAGCAAGCGTTCCCAGCATTCTGTACTTGTAAGCAAAGATGGCTACACTTTGGCTAGCAATGCTGCATTGTATAACCAGCACAGCGCCACCGTGCAGACACTGCAGGGCTTTTAAAGTGTATAGACAGACAGTCCCCTTTGCCTCAGTAGGCCTCAAGCCTTCACAGCTAGTTTCTGAACTCTATAATAGCTACGCAACCTATTCATTCATAAATTAATTAATACATATATAGTGACATCATTTGTTTTTGACAATCTCTCTCCAAAGAAGGCTTTGATGCCCTACTGTTCTTACTGCTTGGGAAGAGAACAAAACAATACATATTTGGGAACAGCGCTTCCTAACTTTCAATATAACTTCATGTGAACACTAGTAAGTAGCCACCAGTGCTATAAACGTTAAGTACAAATTTGTAAAATAAGTGGGAGCATTATTTACATAAGGCAACAGTTTTGTAGCTAGCTTCCTAAAGGAAATGTGAAATTGGCTCACAGCATTTCAGATAACTTGGCTTTTCAAAAATGGATAGTTTCACTTTAGCTGCAACTATACTTATATCGATCATCATTCTGAAGGTCCTACTAGATCTGACTTTAGTCAGAGGGTGGAACTAGATTGCATGAGGGACATGTGGCTGCACTGAAATCCATGTCCCTTTCTCCTATCCCTCATAGGAAAATACACTACAAAACATATGGTGTGACATCACCCAGTTTCCCATCGCTGTTTGGCTTCCTTGGCTTTTGCTTGCAGGGCCAAAATATGATGACATCATGGCATGTGTTTTATTTATTTATTTATTTATTTATTAAATTTCTATGCTGCCCAATAGCTGATGCATTCTGGGCAGTTCACAACAATTAAAACCATAAAATGCAAGATGATAAGATAAAACATAAAGTTTAAAACTACAGTATAAAAAATAAAAATAGCCACTAATATGCAGTTGTTCTATATATTATCAAGCTCCCTTGAGTGCCATTTTTCTGGGTAGAAAGGTAAGTTATAAATCAAATCAAATCAATAAATAAATATGAGAGGAGGAGGAAATGCAGGGTTGCTGTTTTTGCCAACAGCCATGTGTTCCTCAGCGTTTGAAGTCCTAGCCTTACAACAGCAAACAATTGTAGTTATTTTAGACAAAGCCCGGTGGAGCTGTGTTTCTACAGAAGACATTCAAGCTGTGGAGACCCATTTGCATGGGCGTATGGGCATCTAAGGCACATTTTAATGCATTTAATTGATTTCTGTCAAATCCATATGGTGCCAGCATTATGGGTTGCCCTGCTTGAACTATAGTACTTCCTTGCATTATAGATTGGGTGATCACAGGGTCAATGCAAGCAACATTGGCCGTACCTTCCCTGGTATGGCAAACTTCTTTGCATTTCCAGTTTTGGACTGAAGATCTAAAGTAGAAGTACAGGACATCCCAGTACATAATCCCCTAGGATAACCTTGCCTAACCAGGGAGGGATCTACATGAAACGGAATGAGACGTGTTTGGGTAACATCACTGGTAGGTCACAGTCAGATCACAGGATTTAATGGGGGGGATGGGGCACACTGCCACAGAATCGCTTCAGAGCCGCATTTAAGGGGAAAAAACTGGAGTAAAAGGCCTTTCAGAAACTCCACCTTTTCCAAAGGGAAGCAGCAGCATTGCTGTGGATTGGCGATGACATAATGCATCACAAATTACTTCAAAGTGCTCCCCCTCCACACTAAGACTGTCTCCAAATGAGTTGGACCTCAATTCTAATCAGCCCCAATCCTAGGGTATGAAAAGGAGGACAGGGCTCCTGTGTCTTTAACAGTTGCATAGAAAAGAGAACTTCATCAGTTGCCATTTGTATGCATGCAGCACCTGGTGAAATTCCCTCTTCATCACAACAGTTAAAGCTTCAGGAGCCCTGTCCTCTTTTGTATCTGGTCACTCTAGCATAGCTCCTGCAGTTTTAATGGTTGTGATGAAGAGGGAATTTCACCAGGTGCTGCATGCATACAAATGACAACTGCTGAAATTCCCTTTTCTATGCAACTGTTAGAGATACAGGAGGAACCCTGTCCTCCTTTCCTTATGGTCACCCTACGCAATCACAAATTTCTGAAGGGCACGAGGCTGGAGAAGGCTGCCCTGGAAGGTGTTCTCGCCCAAGCTTCATTGAAATGAATGGGAGATGCATCTCAGGCACTTTCCATACATTCCAGTGCATCTTGGGCAGGCACATTTCTCTGGAGTTTGTACTGGTCCGAAAGGTTAAAGTG
Organism: Anniella stebbinsi; assembly: GCA_029215795.1. Classification (NCBI taxonomy): domain Eukaryota; kingdom Metazoa; phylum Chordata; class Lepidosauria; order Squamata; family Anniellidae; genus Anniella; species Anniella stebbinsi. The sequence goes on along the minus strand of JARDYH010000004.1, from coordinate 92,859,278 downwards.
AACTAATTAGATTATATTTACTCTACGAATTAATCATTCAGAAATAGATGATAGATAGATAGATAGACCCTCTTGCCATAGGCATGTTCCTAAAAGTCTGCCCAGATATTTTATTTGTTTTACGATCATACTTCCTTACATCTGGCCATCATGTTGCTTTCTCATTTTTCTTGTATTGCAATATAAAATCTGGCAGGGTATTTGCTTCTCTCACAGCTCATTAACACCGTGTCCACATCATCAGCTTTTTGAGGGCCCCAGCCATTCACTTCTACCCAGTTAATGCTTTTCTCCCCAGAATCTAATATCTGCTTGAGAGCACTGGAAGATGAAAGGCATCAAAAGTCTTGGAATGCATTGTATTTTCAGTGGTGGACCGTAATATGTCTGTTCTTTTCTGTGTGTGATGAATAGCTTGCGGTAGTTTTGTTAAACAATAAAGCCATAGGTAAAGGAGACATCCCCCCCCAATTAATAACATGCATGTTAAGCATTGTGAAAAAAGAACTTCTTGCAGTCTTTTTAAAAGTAGGTGGCGATGGGTTCCAGTAGATTTCCTTCTAAAAGAGTGTTTATATGGGATCCACCATTACTGTGAAGACATTAAAAGCTAGTGCTGCGTCAAAAAATACTTCCACATTTTTTTCAGCCATACTCATTCAATTTGGTAGGAAAGAAATTCCTGATGAAAAGAAATTCAAAGGAGAAGAAATTTCAGAGAAATTCTGCTGGGTTGGTTCAGGGTTCTTGTGCTGAACCTATTAATGAGGTGACCATCATCTCTCTCGTAACCTGTAGCCTCCTTGGCTTCCTGCACATTCAAGTTCAGGGGAAGACATCATGAACTAATTCTGTCAGATCAGAAAGTGCAGGAAATCTGAGAGACTGCAAAGCAATGGAGAGATGGGTAATGGAAAGAAGAAAATACACACACACACACACACTATCTTAAAAGTGATTGCATAAGGTCAAAAACACCAGCCAAAGAAATTCAAATTAATTATAAAATGCTCTGAGAATGAAGCAGAAAAATGGAAGCTGCTTTCATGAGGGAAGAAAACTTTCATGAAATTGGAGGTCAAATTTTGGCACAGTACTAGCTTCGCCTCTTCCCTGGAGCTGGATGCAACACTGTTCCCCCAAACCCACTTGCATTAGAGACAAGATGTATCCATAATAAAGTTAATATTTGGAAGTTGAAGAATGACAACCAGAGCTAAGCCAAAATTCCTCAGAAAACTTCGCCCCTGAAATGTTCTATTTCCCCCCTCCCCTGCTAGAAATGAAAGGCCTTTTTGGGAACGTTCTCCAATTTTTCTCCCCCCCTTTTTTTTTGGTGGGGTTCATCTTTCCTCTCCCTTCCCCCAACCACCACAATGTCCCAGTACAGTGCCAATACAGGGTATTGTGGACAATGCTAAATGGGGGCCAGGCTGCCAACACAGTTGATGCAGTTGCCATTTGTAGTGGTAGTGCAAAAACACATAAAAAACACTTAGGAAAAAAGAAGGAAGCTGCGCTTGCCAATGTTGAGCCCAACTTGTGAGAAACTGTCAGAGAATTTCATTGAATTTCTCCAGTGGGGGGAAACCAATAAGAGGAAAGCTGAAAGCCGGCCTAACATTTCCTGGATCACAAGTATCCAGTGAGGGCTCTTTAGGACAAGCTTGGTGATAGATCAATAAGAAGAAAAGGCACCCTCCTTTTCAAGACCAATAAGAATATGCAGCATCTCCGATTAGTGCTCACTAGATATGAAGGGCATGGATCCAATAGGCATGTAGCTGCATGAAATGCTGAAAGCTCCCTGTCAGCATCTGAAAACAATGCCAAAACAGATCCAAGAATAGTGACATCATGATTTTAATGACACCCCTGGCTCAGCCTGTGCCCTGCCTCAATTTGGTATCCAAGTTAGAGTTAATGTGAGCAACTTTATCCATAATGCTCCTAGCAAACATGTCCAGTGGATTGTACATGACTCTACCTTAAGAAGTGGAATGAACAAAAGGCCATTCATCATCCACAACAAGACCCCTGGGCATTCTGTACAGTTGCAACGGTGATGGAAGAAAGACCTTTCTTTGTCACCATCACAGCCATAGCAAGTCTTCTCAAATGGGCTCTCTGCGTTCTTTGGTTGGGTTCAGCCGAGGTCTAGTAGCCTTGACATCTCCCCAACCTCATCAATTTTGGCTCCCCTATGTACAAAAGAATATATATGAGAAGGAGAGGGGCACCTCACAAGTGCTGAGTCAACATTCAGAGTCTATTTCCTATTCCAACAGATGACAAAGCCACCAAACGAGAGTCATCAGTAGTGCTGTGATGAAAATTTCCATCCTTCCACCAATACAATTGTAGCAATAACAGTGAAATATTACAATAGGGGCAGATCAAAACCAAGAGGCAACAACATTTAATCTTAAAAGGCCTGTCTGAAAAGAGAGACCTTAACTGTTACCTTTAAAACTGGGAAGGGGGACCTCTTTCAGCCTGAGCGCCAACTTCACTTTGGAGAAGCTCTCAGGGGCCGCTTTCCAGTGGTGGGAGTAACTGCATTGTAGCTTAGAACTCTTACTGCCTGTAATTAAGCCTTAGTAGAGGCATTTCAACCTTTTGGCATAGGTAAACAAATTGCACAACAGGTTGGGAGGGAAGAGGGATGGAACCGTGGCTATCTGGGGAACCCTGGAGGGCTAGATTTGGCCCCTGGGCCTGAGATTCCCCACCCCTGATTTAAAAGGACCATGTTCTTGGATCTGCTGCAGACAACTTGGTAACTGATTACCCAGCTTAGGTGGTAAGACAGTGAATATAAGACAGTGTGGTGATGGCCACCAGCCTAACAGATTGTAGGACTGCCATCATTGGAGCTTAAGGAGTTGGAAAATAGATCCACACTAAACAAATCCAGAAGTCTAGAGTGCAGGGCCACCTACACTGGGACACATGCCCACCTGCTCTGACCTGCTCTTGACATTATTAATGCTGCCTGTGTTGTCTTAGAGACTGTACCTATTCCACATGCCACATGGTTCTTGCTGTGCTAAAATTTCATCAACTGTGGTTGTACATGAAGTACATTTATGCTGGTTTGGATGCAGTTCTGGAAAATTTGGCTAAGTAATAAGCCTAGAAGTAGATGGAAATCCCCAAGAAGTCCAGAACCATCAGAAGCTTTGAGCTACGATTTCAAGGGAATCACGAATACGATTTCAGAGAAAAAACAGTGAAGGCAATGAGGAAGTAAGTTTTCCCTATTCCTCTCATGGAACCTTCTCCGAACAGAATCCAACACCGATGTGTGCGTGTGCGTGTGTATATAACACACACACACACATATAGGTTCTTTGAAGAAAGAGTTAATAACATCAAATTCTGAAGGCAGCATGGTGCCCCATGGATTCTCAATAATGAAAATTCAAATGTTCATTTTTTAAAAGCCTTTCTGTGTCCCTTTTCCCCAGCTAAACCAAGATAATTGGTTTTTTGGGAGCTAATTTCTGAAGCGCTTTAATAACACCTCCTGCTAGACGTCTCATGTAAACTCAGCAAGAGGAAGTGTGCAGAGTAATAGAAAAGACTTCTGCTCATTTTAAAGCTCAAATTCATACTTTTCAGAACAAAGGAGATCCCCGCTGTTTGAGTTTGGCAACTGCCAGGCCAACTGCATTGGGAAAGATTGGATTAGGAGGGGCAGCTGACTGTGTAGTGAAGTCTCCCTTCTCCAGCAGGATTTTTATGTAAATACCACTACAGTCCATGCTTTTGGAGATAATGAAATGGATACAAAACACTTAGCGGTTTTCAAGTCAGCAAAATAATGAAGAGGGCAGGCACAGAGCTGGTTTAATACATTTCTGAAAAACATTTGGTCACTTGTGTGAATGGGATTGCTCTGAGTTACAATAACTTTCTCCGGCGCATGGGATTTTGATGTAACATTCCAGTCAAAGGGCTCACAGCTCTCAAAGTTATTAGTGATGTGCGAATATCCCCTATCAAGAGCTTTTCTTGTATTAAACTCCAATAAGCTGTAAAAATTTGCCCAGTGCTTCCTTGAAGGAATGGTGTCGACACCTGACAATGAATCTCACTATGCAATTCCTTGCGGGGAAATAAATCCTTACCTTTACAGCTTAACTCCTCTGGATAGGAAATACGTGACTGGATGGCTGGATTCAAAGAGCATAAGGGCACAATGCTATACAGGTTTAGACAGAAAAATGTCCTAAAACTCCCAACATTCCCCAGCCAGCCATTCTGGCTGGGGAATGCTGAACATGCATAGGATTGCACCTTCAAGGAGGCACAGGACATGGTTTTAAAAAGGCATTCTATTTTTTCGGTTGGACTGTTAGGGAAGTATAGAGAAACAGAATCTTAGGACCATTACCAATTTACCAATTTAACTTTCAAGTTGTTGTAGACTGAGGAATATTTCACATTACACAGCAATAGACCCAGGTTTGCCATTGAGTGTATACATAGAGAACACTAGATGCTTTCCAACACCCGTCTGTTGCATTCACACTTAACATGTTTATGCACATAATTTTAAAATACCACAGGTGTACACCTGAAACACACACACCAAATGTATGAAGCCGCCTATGGATTACATGGGATTGCATTTGCTTTCTTCTAGACCAATCATAAATATATCTGAGAAACATGATGAACTGCAGTACTAAGGATTCCTTTAAACACTATGCATTTCCTACGATGAAATAACTTAAGGAACTTGTGTTGAACTTGTATTGGCTTTTCTCAGTGCATGCACACTAAATATATTGGTGTGCAGTCATCACATACAGTCATCTTCATGTGGTTTCCCTGCATTCTTCTACCCCAAGGGTGAGCAACCCTTTTGGCCCCAGGGGGCACATCTGGTGTCTGGCAGTGGGTCAGGAGTTGCACACATGCGCACACATACATGCATGCATATGCACGCACACACACACAAACACACACATAATCTCCCTCTACTCCTTACCCGCATCACAGTGGGCATTGCTTCTTCCTGCTCTCCATTAACAAATAAATGGCTTGTTAGACATAAATATTTTTGTACAAGAGAAAGTTGTCTTACAAAGTGTTCCACATGCTGCACAAGGGGTTCCAAGGAAGGTGCATATTTAAAAGAACTTTCAATATATCCATTCTGATTTTATTATTTTTCAAATGAGGGTTGTTTTAAGGCAGTTAAAAATCTAGGTTGCACTCCTTCAGTCTGAGCATTTGCTTGATTTTGTCAGAGGTTAACTGTAAGGATTGGTGACCATATATAGCCTTAGAGAAAACTTGCCCACTGTAATACAGGTATTTAAAAGCCAAAACAACATTCTCAGACATGAAATGGATTACAGGAAACTCAAATGTGTTTCATCTCAAAAAAATTCTGAAACTACTTCCAGTGACCTTTTAAGGTGAGTGATTTCCTCCAGAAAGCAAGCATTTCCTCGCTTTGATTAAATACAAATTCTTTGAGCATTCCCGCCCTGACGTTTAGATTTTTGTAGACCTTTAGGACCATTTAGAATACTGGCATTGAGGACAGAAACAGACATAACTTTAAATCCATATCTAGCAGCTACAACGTTTGTCAAGTTCACTCTAGAGTAAGTACAATCTAGACCCCTGATCTAGATTGGGACCCTAGCATGGGAGATAGGAGGGCTATATTATTCAGATTGGGTCCCTTGTGCCTATTCTACAGTAAAATATTGGGGGGGGGGGAGATGTGGCTGCTAGATATGGATTTAAAGTAATTACTGTTTGTCTCATTTAGCTCTAAATAAGCCTCAGTTTATTAGTTATAACTGTGCTGGGCAAACCCACCTCATGACAATTAAGAAACTAGCAGCGAAGTTACCAATCCTATGTTGCAAACTCAGACAAAAGTTCTCCTGTATTACAATCTTTTGAAGGATCTCCACATTTTTGCACATATGAATCCCCTCAGTGCATGGTGTGCACAGGATGACATTGTTTTTCCTCCCCATGCATCATGAAGTCATGCATTACAATGCATCTTTCTCTGATTGGCTATGATCACATGTGTGTTGTTTACAATGGTGAGTAGACTGAGCCACAGGTGTGCACAGTGACTGTTGAACAAGTCCAATGAACAGAACCATGCCTGTGCCTGTTCATCAGAGGGTTTGGCATATTACCTCTATCAAGATGACAGCTTCTGCCAGTCGTCATCCCAATTCGAGCAGTAAGAGCTCAATTTTAGTGATGTTAAGGGAGTGGGTTAGGGGATGATGAGATACTCCTTCGTTGACTTTGCTGTTTAACCCACATATTCTGCAGTTGACTGGCATGTGTAGTGTAACAGTTGAACCATAAGCAACGGTAGTCATGTCAGTCTCCTACAACACATATGGGTCAAATACCAAATGGAACTTGTACAATGCAGCCACTGTTATTAATTTCTCCTCTACCACTATCCTCAAACAATAATAATTTTAAATGGAAGGGTTTTGTTTGGGTCATTTTAGTTTCTGAAGATAAAACAGTGGGCAGGAGAAATAATCATGCACCCCAGGTTGACATCTTTGGAGGAAGAGTGCAATATGTAACTATCATAATTCTGTTATTAATTAAATTAATACATTAGGATTCATTATGTATTAATACACATTAGTTTCAAATATAGCTATGTATATCCTACCCAACTCCGAAGCAGCTCAAGGTATTGTACATGCTGTAAAGCCTCCCCATTTTTACCTTCGTGCACCTGTGTGATTGTTTAGCCTGAAAGGCAGCGATGGATTCAAGGACATTCAATGGTTGACTGGATATTTCAAGCAGAGTCTCCCAGCAGTGTAAGTCCAATGCTAGTGATTGTCCAATACCTTCCATCAGTTGAACTCCTCCTCCCACCATTTTATCATCACAACAATCTTCTTATTGATTAACCTGGAAGCTCACTGACCAGCCAAAGTAACACCAAATGATCTGTGTGCTCTCTAGAAATTCTCTCACCAGTTGGTGTTGGTTTGGCACTTGACAGTTTTTATCATGGGTATGATTTTTGTGACTACCCCTACATGTTGTGTGTTTAGGCGACCAGAGGGTTGCCACCCACAGCTGAACTTCCAATGGCCCAATATGTCTTTGGCCCCACATTCCATGGGAGGTGCTGAATTTAGGAATGGTGGGGGTTGGGAACACAACTTTCACCATGAAAGGAGTTTCCTCTCTATGAAGAAGTTCTAGTAAGTGATACAATTATACAATATAATTGGAACTAAGCCCCAATTTGATTTCTAAGTACACATGCATTGGATTGCTCTATCAGAGTTAAATTGTCATCTTAATTTAAGTTCCTCTTAAGTTAAATTAAAGTGTGTACATACAGCCAGGAATGAGGCACAAGATGTCAGGTGAAAAATACTTAGAAGGACTCAGAGAGAAACGCAGGTGTATACCACCATGAAGGTGATCTACCTGCAGAGGACAATGATGGGATGAAAGAAAGGTCAGATTCTTATACAAGGTCTTGGTTTTTTTAAAAAAAGAAAAGCACAGGAAGAATGACTTGCCAGGCAATTTTATTTTAACTTTTTAAATGACTTTAACTGTTGTCTGTGTTATTAGAAGAAAGAACACCAGTACTTAGTGTGTGCGTGTTTTGGTAATAAAGCAAGATCACTTCTTTTACTGCTCTTTGTACTGATTTTTTAAAAAAAAACTTTTGGAAGGGAGATAATGTAAAGCTTGCTGGTGAAATGTCCTGAGGCAGAAGTAAGTTATGGGACCAGTGACCAAAACTTTGACAAGAAAATCAAGAGTAACACTATATAGCCTACACCCACCAACAGATAACCAAGGTATGTACCACACATAAGTTGGAAACCCATATAGGCATTTCTAGACATGGCCAGTTCACCATGGCTTCACTATATCCCATTGGTTGCAGACTCAAATCATACTTGGAGTAGACCAATTAAAGTAAATGGAACTTAAGTTAGTCATGACTCACTCACTCATTTATTTATTTATTTATACATTTATTAAAGCATTTGTATGCCGCCCTATATCATTGGAATCTCACGGTGGTGTACTCGTTAGGGATGTGCACTGACCCCCCGGATCGGATCGGATAGCGGATCGGAATCGGACCTGGGGGGTCGGATCGGATCGGATCGGAGGATGGTCGGATCGGATCGGACCGGATGTCCGATCCGGATCGGACGCCATTTTGAATGCTTTTTCCCATAGCCAAGTATTGTTTTACAAAAACGCCTATAACTTTTTCATTTTTAAAGATAGAAGGATAAAACTTGGGCACATTATACACTGGTTAGGGATAGTTATCTGTGAGAAATTTCAGAAAGATTGGTGCATGAGTTTTGTGGCAATTAATTGTTTAATAAATACCCAGAAATGCCTATAACTTTGTCATTTTTAAAGTTACAAACATGAAACTTTGCCACATTGTAGGTGGTACCTTGGGACCTATCTGTGAGAAATTTCAGAAACTTAGGTGCTTGCCTTGTGTGGCAATTAATTTTAGAAAAATGGGTAGTAGTGGGGTAAATACATTTACGCCTCCCATTTTTTTATTTTTGAAGATACAAACAGGAAACTTGGGCACATTACAGGTACCACTTGCCTTGATATGTGTGTGAAATTTCAGAAACATTGGAGCTTGCCTTGTGTGGCAATTAATTTTTGAAACAATGAGGAAAGAAACACCTATAACTTTGTCATTTTTAAAGTTACACACATGAAACTTTGCCACATTGTAGGTGGTACCTTGGGACCTATGTGTGTGAAATTTCAGAAACATAGGTGCTTGCCTTGTGTGGCAATTAATTTTTTAATAAATACCCAGGAATGCCTATAACTTTGTCATTTGTAAAGTTACACACATGAAACTTTGCCACATTGTAGGCGGTACCTTGGGACCTATGTGTGTAAAATTTCAGAAACGTAGGTGCTTGTATTGTGTGGCAATTAATTTTTGAAACAATGAGGGATTCATTGGACAGCACTTGCCCATAGGGATTCATTGGACAGTACTTGCCCATAGGGATTCATTGGACAGTACTTTCCTATAGGAAATCATTGGAAAGCACTTGCCCATAGAAAATCATTGGAAAGCACTTGCCCATTGAGAAATACAGTTATGCCTCCCACTTTTTTATTTTTGAAGATACAAACAGGAAACTTGGGCACATTGTAGACTGGTTAGGGATAGTTATCTGTGAGAAATTTCAGAAAGATTGGTGCATGCATTTTGTGGCAATTAATTTTTTAATAAATACCCAGGAATGCCTATAACTTTGTCATTTTTAAAGTTACATACATGAAACTTTGCCACATTGTAGGTGGTACCTTGGGATCTATGTGTGTAAAATTTCAAAAACGTAGGTGCTTGCCTTGTATGGCAATTAATTTTAGAAAAATGGGTAGTAGTGGGGTAAATACATTTACGCCTCCCATTTTTTTATTTTTAAAGATACAAACAGGAAACATGGGCACATTACAGGGAACACTTCACTTGATATGTGTGTAAAATTTCAGAATGATAGGTCCAGGCATGTGGTGGCAAGGTGTCTGCACACACCACTTTGAAGACTGTAGAAAATTTCTCCTGTAACGATCCCAGCGAGAGAGAGTGATCCTAGGCTCAGCCGTTCTGCTTGAGTGAAAGTATCAAAGCAGACACGAGCCAAGTGCTACTTTGTTTCTCCTTTTGTAATGGATACTAGCTCAGTTGCAGCCAAGCGTGCAAGGATCAAAGAGATGAGAGAAAGTGTTTCCTTCTTCTTCCCGGGAGGCGGGAGGGTGCAATTGACAGCCCCAGCCTCTGTGTAAAAAAGGTTAATAACTTTTAATCTAAAAAATTCGTAGCCACCACATGCCTGGACCTATCATTCTGAAATTTTACACAAAGTTATAGGTGTTTCTTTCCTCATTGTTTCAAAAATTAATTGCCACACAAGGCAAGCTCCAATGTTTCTGAAATTTCACACACATATCAAGGCAAGTGGTACCTGTAATGTGCCCAAGTTTCCTGTTTGTATCTTCAAAAATAAAAAAATGGGAGGCGTAAATGTATTTACCCCACTACTACCCATTTTTCTAAAATTAATTGCCACACAAGGCAAGCACCTAAGTTTCTGAAATTTCTCACAGATAGGTCCCAAGGTACCACCTACAATGTGGCAAAGTTTCATGTTTGTAACTTTAAAAATGACAAAGTTATAGGCATTTCTGGGTATTTATTAAACAATTAATTGCCACAAAACGCATGCACCAATCTTTCTGAAATGTCTCACAGATAACTATCCCTAACCAGTGTATAATGTGCCCAAGTTTCATCCTTCTATCTTTAAAAATGAAAAAGTTATAGGCGTTTTTGTAAAACAATACTTGGCTATGGGAAAAAGCATTCAAAATGGCGTCCGATCCGGATCGGACCTCGTCGGATCGGATCGGATTGGATCGGAGGTTGATCGGATCGGATCGGATCGGATCGGATTTTCCCGATTTTGGGGCGGATCGGATTCGGATCGTGGATCGGATCCGATCCGATGCACACCCCTAGTACTCGTGTCCCATTGATTTCAATAAGTCTGTTTAAGTCAGTCTTTACTTAAGTTATTCAATTTAACTTAACTGATTTAAGCCCCATTGTTTTCAATGGTTTTACTCTGAATAAGACTAAGTCTTGATCCAACCCAGTGCCTTGTCCCTCCTCTACTCTGTCCATATCACAAGTCTTATAAGAAAACCCTGAGAATATTAACTTTCCTTTAAAATAAATTATTCAGGATTGTCTAATTGCTGAGGAAAACCTGAAAACTAGAACATGCTGGTGGCTCTGGAAGGACCAGGAGTAATCATGGGAAGCAGCTGAGCTGGGAGGGATGCAGATGGAGGCATCAGAATGGCAAGGGTGAGGGACAGTTCAAAGGCTCCTGCAGCCTTCAGGTAGTTTAACACAATGTTCCCCCATGGCTTGGGGGTGAAAGGTACCAGACCAGAGTTTAAAACATTGTGCTGAAGTCTAGGGTTACAAAGAACCAGGTGAGTATTATTTTTCTAGTTACTTAGGTTGGGATGTAAATATTGGCTTAAAAGACAAAAGGTTGGATCCAAACTAAATGTGCAAATCTATGCATGTCTACTCAGAAATAAATCCAATGAGATTCACTCCCAGTTAAGTGTGTATAAGATTGCAGCCTAAAATTCTCAATGAAGTCAATGCAGCTAACTTCTAAGTTATGACTAACTACTGACATTGATTTCATTGGGTTCTATGTTCAACTAATTAGTCTGGCTACAATCCAATGATTCCACTGAAATAGGCATCAAATTGTAGATGATCCACCTAAACAGTCTGTGATTCATCTTTTGACTGCAGATGAAGAGAGTGAAACAAATTCTGGGTATATATCTGATCACTTTAAGGCATGCACCCCCTAAATTATTCGAATGAAAGATAGATTTTATCCATTTATTTATTTATTAACACACACTGACACCAAATCTGCTAAAAAGCCATCAAGGCAGTGTCCATCAATTTAAAGCAATAAAAATAAGAACATTAAAAACTATAAAATATTAGAACATTAAAACTACATATTTTAAAAGGCTAGATCAAAAATATGTATCTTCATACTTTTTCTAAGAGCCAAGAGAGTGAGGCCCAATCATAGTTCTTGAGGGAGTGCTTTCTACCCCTTGGTGGAAAGAGGAGAAAGGCCTTTCATGTGTGCCCAACAAACAAGCCTCTACAACTAATAGTGCCTTCAAAAGGGTATTTCCTGCAGATCTAAATACCCAGGAAGGTTCATAATGAGACAGGCGGTCCCTTAGATAGCCAGGTCCTAAGCCACTTAGGGCTTTAATGGGTTAAACCCAACACCTTGAATTGAACTTGGGAAGCAAGTGGCAGCCAGTACAGGCGTAATATAATCCTGATACTGTGTACCAATTAGGAGCCTAGTTGCTGCATTTTGCCCCAATTGTAGCTTCCGAATGCTTTTCAAGGGGAACCCCACACTCAGGGTACCTCTTCTCCTCCTTGACATTGCGGCGGTGGCAGGCGGAGCGATGTGCATTTGCACTCCCTCCACCCGTCTTCACTGGCAGCAGCGTTGCAGCGGGTTTTCTTGCCGCCGCGCCCGTGCTGCCTCTTTGAAGGTAAGTTTTATTTTTTAAGTTGCAGAAGGGAGGACCGACGAGGCGCCGAGTTTAGGTTTATTAATTTTTTTATTTGCAGAAGGGGGGGAGAACTGAGGAGCCGTGGGTTTTTGGGAGGTGTGGAGGTGGTTCAGCAAGCTTATGGCTTGCTGCACCACCTCCTTCCGTGCCCAGCCCATGGCGGCCAATCAGTGGTTGCCATAGACTCAGCATGCCTCCAAGAAGCACTGGAGAAAAAGCAACAGACGGCAGAAGCCATTGTCACTTCGCCGCAAACTAAAAAAGTCGTGCTAAATGCCCGACTTTTTTAGTTCTCAGCAAAGCCCATTTGCCCCTAGATGGCTTCGGATTGGCGGCTGCATCATGTAACGCAACTGCTGCCATTCTGAAGCCACCACGATGGATACTGTCCATCTAGAGGTACCCAGAGTTGCTATAGTCTAAACATGATGTAACCAGGGCTTGGAAAATTGTTGCCAGGTGAGGCTGACTCAGGAAGGGTCACTGCTGTCGCACTAAGCTAGGGTGACCAACTGTCAGGATTTCCCCGGATTTGTCCTGGTTTTTGTTCTATCCTGGGTGTCAGGGGGGATTTTCTGTAGGGGTGTGCACGGACCCCCCGGATTGGATCGGGACCCGGATCGGGACCTCCAATTTTGTCATGGATCGGTTTGGACAAAATCGGAGGCCCCCCGGACCGGATTGAGTCCGATCCCGATCCAAAAATCGTAAATTTTTGGATCGGCCGCCATTTTTTTCCCCATAGACTTGCATTGCAATGCAAGTCTATGAGGAAAAAATGGCGGCAGGTGGGTGAGGGGGGGCCTAACTCCCTACTCCCCCGGGGCCGTCCGCTGTGGACGGCCCCGGCAGGTAAGCCCCCTCCCCCACGCTCCCTCCCCCCCTGGGGCTGTCCGCTTCCATCTGCGGGCGCCCGCGGGCGCCCGCGGATAGAAGCGGATGGCTCCGGGGGGGGTAAGCCCCCTTCCCCGCCACTGCTTACCTTTTAGGGCTGTTCGCTCCCGTCTGGCGCCGGCGGCTACCGCCAGCCGGCTTTGCGGCTTGCTCTAGAGTAGCGCGCCGGGTGATCACCCGGCGCACCACCCTGGAGCAGGCCGCGGAGCCCGCTGGTAGTAGCCGCTGGCACCGGACGGGCGTCCCTAAAAGGTAAGCACACCCCCCTCCCCTCCGTGCGCCCCCTCCTCACCTTTCCGGGCCGTTCCCTACCGTTCGGCGCCGGCGGCTACCGCCAGCCGGCTTTGCGGCTTGCTCTAGAGTAGCGCGCCAGGTGATCACCCGGCGCGCCACCCTGGAGCAGGCCGCGGAGCCCGCTGGTAGTAGCCGCCGGCGCCGGATGGTAGGGAACGGCCCGGAAAGGTAAGGGCCCCCCTCCTCCCCTCCGCGCGCCCCCTCCTCCCCTCCGCGCGCCCCCTGCTTACCTTTCCAGCCTGTCCGCTCCCAGAGCCCGCTGGTAGTAGCCGCTGGCGCCGGACGGGAGCGTACGTCCCTCAGAGATAAGCGCCCCCTCCTCCCCCCTCCCCCCTCCCCCCCGCTGTCCACTTTCATCGGCGGGCGCCCGCTGGTGCCCGCCAATGGAAGCGGCTGTGGGCGCCAGTGGGCGTCCGCCGATCCGCCAAACCGGTTCGGAGCCTTTTTGGACCGGTTCGGACTGGATCGGCCGATCCAGCTGTTGGATCGGAAATCGGATAATTTATCCGATTTCCCACTGGACTGGATTCGGATCGTGGATCGGGTCCGATCCAGTGCACATCCCTAATTTTCTGTAATTTTCTATAATGTCCTGGAAAGACAAGCTTTCCCCTTTAAGGCCACATTAGCGTGATTGGAGGGAATGACGAGCTTTCTGGAGGTGGGTTATTTCTATCCCACTGCTTCAATCAGGACCTTACAGGGGAAAGTATGTCATTCCTGGACATTATAGAAAGGACCTGATTGGAGCAGTGGAGGGCGGGAATGACACACTTTCCCCTCCTCCGCTCCAATTGGGGCCTTTAAAGCAGTGGGGGTGAATGACATGCTTTCCAGAGTCCCCAGAAAGCCACTTTCCCACCCCCCCCCACCCCACTGAGGGTCCTCTTTTTTGGTTTCCCAAATGTGGTCACCCTAACTAAGCGGAATTGTGCAAATGCATTCTGTGTCACTGCTGCCACCTGAAGATCCAGGGGCAGCATAGTACCAAGGAGCACTTGCAAGCGATGGAACTGATCCTTCATAGGAAGTATAATTTCTTCCAGAATAGGTTGAATCCTATCCACAAGCCAGATTTTCTACTGATAGACACAATGGCTTTAGACTCAAGATATAGGCTCAAGTTATAGACAGAGTAAAGTCATCTGGTCACCTTAAATATTGAATTTGGCAACCCAATCCAATCCTAAACACATTTACTTTGAAGCAAATCCAACAGATTTTAGTCAAATTTACTTCTAATTAACAGTTTGTCATGGTTTCTTAGAAGTTAGCCCTACTTACTTACCATGGCTTACTCCTAAATACACCTGATATAGAACTGTAATTTAAGGCTAAAAACTTACCTGAGGGAAAGTCCCATTGAACCCAATGGGGTGACTTCTGAGTAGACCTATATAGGATGGCATTGTTAATGTGCCTAGAATCACAACCAGAGTGAAAGAGAGCAATATTCTAGATCCAAGATCAAAACAGAATGAAATCACAACGTAAGACACCTGGCCTTCATAGATCAAAAGGAAATGTCAAGTTCTGAAAAGCAAAGGAGCTCTGCCTATCCAACTGCTCTGGTTTATTATGATGATTTATGAGGCCAAAAGGGGAATGTATGAATGAAAGTTTACAAGTTCTGTTGTTTAGTGAAGTAAAATGCTTGAAAGCTGAAAATGTCAATTCGTGGACCACAGCTTTTTTATATTGTTTAGATCAGATGCCTGCAAAAAGTTAGTTCCATATTGTATCATTTAAGCATAAAATGTAATGGGGTTATTTGAAACTAACAAACAAAAATGAAAGAAAACGTTTGCGAACAAATGGGATATATAACTCTAGAAACACTTGGCATTTCTACTCTAAATGGCTGTTTTTTCTCCACACAAAAAACAAAAATTGATTGTTTCAGTTTTACTTCATACTTAGTACTCTCCTGTTTTCCAAATATTCCATTGTCTTTCTGTTGGGATTATTTATACCATTTCTCCAGTAATGAACTGTTACATCCTTTAAATTCTCAATGGCAAGCCACGGTCTTCTAAACTTTACTTAACCATTTGTGAGCTATGTGCCTGACTTTCATTTGAGAAAAAGAAATGGGACATATGTGACCCTCCCCAGTCAGAACAACTTCAGCTATCATGGCACTGCAGAGTGAACAGGAAGCACATGCTCCTCTGCAACTTGGGGGTGTCTAAAATGCAACATTGACATAATCTCCCCTTCCCGTTGCAGGGACAGTATGTCTGGGAGGGCTATCTATATGCCCCGCATACCCCATGTTGGCTGTACAGTGGTGCTGTGTCATTTATACGATGCAGCTGACAACCTGCACCCATGGGCAGGCTTTTTCTCGAAATTGCAACATTTTCTTTTACTCCAAGGTCACCACCATCTTTTCTCCATCTGTCGGTGGTGGTCTTGCTTCAGGTTGTCACTGGGGGCATTTCAGGGGCAGATCAAGGCCACAGGTAGGCTATGGGAAGCATGGGAAGGCTGGGCAGAAGGTGAGGGAGATGAGAGAACGTGCCTACGTTTTTGCTCCCCATAGCGTAAGTGCTTCAAATCATCCTTCCTCAAAGCTCTTTTCTCCCCAGTGAAGTTCCAGATGTATCTATAGAGAAGCAAAGCTCATTGTAAAAATATAGAGTGTCATCAGACGAGCGTTTTATAGCATGCTCATTACTGGCCACTCATGGATGTTTCTGGGTCCTTTTGATGACGGCTGCCTCTTGTGCATCTCCCACTCCTTCTGTTCTTTTTTCCGTCAAAAAATAAGACCCAGAAAATCCAATTTTTTGGGGGGGGCTATAATGATACTTGCTGCCATTTCCTGGTGTGTGCAGGAGAAGCAGCACGATAAAAAAACACCCACTGAATGGGCGACATGGTCGTTGCCTGCTTCCTGTTTTTTTCCCATGTGAAGAAAGAGGAAGCTGTTCGTCCCTATTATGGGACAGAAGCAGGAGGGAAAGCAATGGTAGGGAAACATGATTCCACCCTGTCCGATGAGGCTCATAGACTGTGAGTTCCTTGAGACAGCCAACTGTCAGCTTTGCTTGTATTGCAATGTATGGTAAGAACCACCCAAAGTTTTATACAATGAAACTGACAAATTGAGTTACTCTGTAGCTATATATATATATATATATATATATATATATATTTGGGATGGTATATAAATAAATAATAATAATAGGCAAATGGTTTGCTTTAGGTTCTTTTGTTCAATGGTGTAAAAATTGTAGCTTTTGGGCACAATTACTTTTGTGCTGTTCCCTTGTGCTCCATTTCCATCCGTCTTGCACAGTAAGACAATTTATGGTGGGTTGCACGCACAGAGAATTGTTTTCTTCACTTTAGGCGTGCCACAAAAATGGATTGGAGTTGGCGTGGGGGTGGGGAGGAAGGGGAGTCCTTTCTGGTAATGCACATGAGAAATTTGACAACATTCCTACAGATTCATTCATGACAGTGAATATCCTGTGCTGGATCCGCATATGTATTTAGGGAAGCAAAACTGCTTAAAGTAATAAAAATACACAAAGGGATATATTTCAGAGAGAGGGATAAATGTTAACACTTTGCAAATGAGAAGCATTATGTGGGTGTTAGGAGGGGTAGAGGGAACAGGGACACAATTGCACACAAATAATTCAAAAACACACTTTACGTATTATTTTCTCTTCTGGGGCTTAGACATGCACATGAAATAATTGTGGCAGGATTAAAAAAGGCCCAGCCTCAGCCCTGACCCCAAATTAATGACTACAGATTCAAAATGTTTCCTGGAACAAGAACATCATTATTAAAGACATGAGAGGAAGTCTGCATGTAGTACTGTTTCAGATGTTTAATTTGGTCCATTGTTTCAGTGGCAATAAAATGTTTCTACAGCATAGTTTTGCAGGGAAGCTTCTCCTCTACAGTCACCAATATAGACATCCTTCCTGTGAGGATTTGCCATAGTCTTTCCAAAAGTAGATGAGAACCTTTCTGTTCAGGACAGGCTGGCTTTATGGCTGGGATGACCCAGGAAACACCTATGGCAGATTGTGACCATGGGGAGATAATAAATGAAGCTGGTGTATGAAGTGTTATGTGTATTGGTAGTCTAATGGAAAGCTAAATTCTAATGGGATCTTTTGCATGACATTTTTTTTCAAATTTGCAATGGCACCATACACAATTCAGGATGGGGCAGGTGAAACAAAGAAAGATTGTGTTCTTTGTGCATCATGAACACTGGTAACCTCTACTTTAGTTCTGGGGATGGGTCCACCTTTCTGCTGGAGCTGGGCCCTTTTGTGTCCCTATTAGGAAGCTGTATTCAAAATCTATGCTCCATGAAGGGTGCGCAGGCTCCAAGTTCTATTTCTCTGTGCTTTCTTGAACTCTCCCAAGAGGTGCACTTGGCCTGCCTAGGAACTAAATACGTCCCACAAACCACAGCTTGCCAGTCCTGCTATAAACTTTCCTTGGAAGCAACTACTTCAACTACTACAGCAGGAGCACTTCAAGTTTTGGTCTAAGTCCCCTGCACTAGTTTTTCTTGGAGATACGCTATGACTGGTAAATCTGCACCGATGGATCATCAGGGATACACCATCATACAAAAGTCCAAGATGGCTGGCATGGGGGGTATGTTGGGAGAAGGGTGGGCTTAATCCAAATCCTAAACTCCATCAGACCTTCCTCCTGGTCCCTATACTGCAAAAGAAGTTAAATACTTCCACCAAATAGAACGGGAAGCCAAAACACACTCCTGCCAATCTCCTCTGGCTCTACGCACACCACCATGAAATAGCACAGGGTTCTGCCCGGAAATACAATATTGCCCACTGTGTATGGGCTAATCTGCCTTGTCTTGTAGGAGCACACCCCAGGTACATGGAACAGCACATGTATGTATGCAGAGTTCTACTATAACTACCTACAGGTACAGTAAGAATTGTCCCATTCATTACATTCCCTCAATGTAAGTGAGACAAAGGCAATGAAAGAGCACCTGTATGGCATCACTCTCACTCAGGTTGCACATCATGGTCTGCCACCATTGATTCTGAAATGCACACTAGCCTTTTTGAAGATGCAAGTCACAGTGGTAGCACACCACAGCTCGTCATGTGAAGCCAGGCATCATGGGTTATTTGAGAGATAAATAATCCTCGGATAACCACAGAACAACCCAAACATGCTGCAGCGTGCATATTAAAATGGCATGTGGCATGTGTCTTAATTAACCCATGGTGGCTTACTGTGACATGCGAACCGGGTCAATCACTCTCTCACTGTCATGTCAGAGGGCATTATAGCCTCTTTATACTATCTGTGAGAAGTGGTTGGGGGGATTAACGTCATGAGGCATCCTTCAGTCATGGATTGATTGCTTTGTGCCTAGCTGATGGGTGAGGTGAGGTAATACCACTCAGTGAATGGTTCATCTGTGCATTGGCAGGAACACTGAAGGAGTGAGTCTTGCTATATATGTTTGCTTAGAACGCTGTTGTTTTTTCCTCAGTTTTTCCGGTAGGGGTGCAAAGGATCATAACTAGGCTCCACTGGTGTTACACCATCATACATTGGTTACTGGAGTGGTAGGACCAATGGATTGCTCTCCCCATTGATGCCATTTGTTTCAATCCCCCATCCAATGCTGCTAATATTCACATGGCCCTTGAATACTTGACATT
Organism: Anniella stebbinsi; assembly: GCA_029215795.1. Classification (NCBI taxonomy): domain Eukaryota; kingdom Metazoa; phylum Chordata; class Lepidosauria; order Squamata; family Anniellidae; genus Anniella; species Anniella stebbinsi. The sequence continues at coordinate 92,840,211 of JARDYH010000004.1, read as the reverse complement.
CTACTTCAATTGGAGGTTTGGACAAAAGCAGGTAGGGAAGCAAACATAAGATGCCACTAAATAGAATGATGCACTGTATGTTTTGTGCAAATCCTATTAAAATGCGGAAGCATCCAACTTCTGTTTGCTAACTATAGTATAATACAAATTAGCCTGCAGGCTGTGTGAGCGCTATACCCTGCTTACATGCCAGCATTACTTAGTCCCAATGTATTAATGAGTAAGTGCAAAGATTTTGAACAATCAGCATTTCCGTATTTGCATGCAAACTCTCATGCTGCGTAATTATACACAGCCCAGGCACTCAAATTAATGAAAGCTGATTTCTCTGTAACTGCAAACTTGTCATATCCTCAGCTTTGCCATCATATGAAGTCATCAGCCTGCATTCAGTGTGACACTTTATGTCTCCAGCATTCTCAGCAATGTTAATATGAAACAACTGTAAACAAGGAGCTATTTTACAGAGCAAGCTGATGCTGGCTGTTGGTGGCAGTTGTTTGTTGGAGTGTGTGTGTGTGTGTGTGTGTGTGTGTTTGTGTTTTAATTTGACAGTGCTTTGGGTAAAAGAGAAAGAAGCAGGCTATTTCTATTGTGTTTGCTTTCTAATTATGTGAAATAACAATGTAAACAAATTACAATACATTGTTCCACTGGATACCCGCCTACATTTGATTACAGATTACAGAGAACTTGCAACCAGAAAAGAAAGAAAAGAAAAGACCAATCACAATGGAATATTTATTTGGAGGGAACATACAATTAGTCTTTGACAATTTTAATGTTAATTAAAATTCTCTGTCTCCTCCCCTCCTTCCCGCTACTAACAAAACTTATTTCCATTTTAAAGGCACATCTCCTGCAATTCAACCACACAGCAAAGAGAGTACCATTAGATTAGATTAAGTTTCAGGAATCCTCATACACTAGAGAGATATTAGAGCAGAAACCATTTTTCACACCACAGATCCTTAACTGTTGACTGGTGGGATACCTCCCACTTCTCTCAACATACGATTCTGAGAGCTGTAAAAAAGAAAGAAAGAAAAATTCCCCACCAATCTGCCATCAAGCCAATCAAGTATGCAAGACTGTGAATACTTCACTATTGCATGCGCCAGGCATTCTCAACCAGTTGCTTCATGACAAGGGTTGGCAATGTGGACCTACAGATGTTTTCACCTACAACTCCCATAAGTCCTAGCTAGCCTAGCCCATGGTAAGGGATGGTGGGAGTTGTAGGACAAAACGTATGGATTGCTCACTTCAGCCTTATGATATTCCTAGATGTTATTATCACTAGATATGCTGGACATATAAATGATGAAGCACAGTTGCCCAAAATGAGATCCCCACCTATACTCAATAGGAATGTTGGGGCTGCAATAGTAATGTTTGCTCTAACACCCACCCTTTTCTAATTCATTGCCCTCTGCTTGAAGGCTGAACACAACATTGCATCACCCATTCCTTTTGCTACCTGTTACATGGGAAACGCATCTCAGAGGACTTTACATGTTACCAACAGGAGCCTCATCACCACCCCAATGGCGATTCTATCTCCATACAAACAGCTCTGGGGCATGATCTGTGATGCAAGCTCTGAAGAAAGCCAGCAACAATATAATGATGAATGATCCGTGTCCTGTTGATGGCAGTGGGCACAACCAAATGCTTCAATAATCAATCAATTCACCAACCAAAGAGCCATCCAGCATAGAGCAACATGTACAGAGCTACTTGGGGAAGAAACCATTCATTCCTGCCCCACCCCCTGCAGTAATCATTTAAAGCCCACGAGTTCCTCTGATTGATCACCTTTGCCTTTGTAATGAGAGTTCTGCCAAGAGGGCAAAGGGAGTGATGCCCTTTAATCTTTGCCTCTTTAGTGAAGCAGTGTATGGATCTCAGTAAAATGCTACCCTTTTGTTTCACTTTTGACCTGGCCTCTCTGAAGGAAATTAGCAGGACTCTTTTGAATTCACTCCAGGGAGCAGCAGGGGCATTCCTTTTGCCTCAGTCCCAGTTTCCTTCAGGCGATTGTTACCTTTCAAACCCCAGAAAGTTGATGGCACTGGGATGTATGTGTGTGGGCAGTTGTCCTGGATATTTTGATGAGAGAGAGAGATGGCCATAGATGTGCGCTGTGGAACTGAACTGTGAAAATCATATAAAAAGTTTATACCAAATAAAATAAAATAAAATGCACACATCCTGCAGTGTCAGCTGGTGTGTTTTATTTGAATGTTTCCAGATATGACTCCCAGTAGTGGCAATAGTGCCAAATAAGGAGTGAATAGCAAAGTTAGAAAGGAGATACTAACTAGCTTTTGGCTTTGGAGTTACAAACATTATTTCTAATGATCTATGCTTGGGATGTGTATCGTATCGTTAAAATGTACGATAACAATATGATACGCTCTTTATCGTGAATACGATTAATGACAATGATACGATAGGGAAGCCTACGATAATTATCGGAGACGATAAAAAATCCTACGATATTTATCGTATTTTATTGTTTTATCGGAAGTCTCTCTTTTGCCGCCACATGGACGGAGCTAGAAGGTGGGGTGTGCTGGATGAGACAGTGGCCAATCGTGCAGCAAGGATTCCAGCAGATTCCAATCACAATGTTGGAGGACGGCTAAGGATATTTCGCATAAAACCCCCACAGTTGGTGTTCCAGCTCTGTTGGGAGTTAGGCGTTGAAGGGAGAAGGGTGGATTTTGTTGGAGCTCTGTCCTGGCTCCTGGGTCTCATAGTTACTTGGTGGAGAATTGTTAGAGATTCATTGTAGTCTTGCATCTTTGTGTCTGAGGTTCTTTTGGCTGTGCGTTGCTTGTGTGTTTGAGTTATAGTTTTTAATTTTTTATACGTTTTCTGGTCGGTTTGATTGAAGGGTTAGTGGGGTACTGTGACTGAGGGAGTGTGTTTTGTCCTCTTCCCTGTTTAACTTCCTTTAAAAAAACAATATATATATTTCCCTCCCTCTCTCTCTCTCTTTCTCTCTGGGGCCTCCTCCACACGGGGCGTTTAATGAGCCTTGAAGGCTCATTATAAATTTTACCTACACACGAGCGGAGCGCAAAACGGGCGTACAGGCGCGTTATCTCCCCGATAATGCGCATTTTTGAACGCGCGTTAAATAGCGACTTTTATTTTGCTCCGGCCGTTAAAGCGCATTTTCGCTGTGTGAACAAGCGATTATGCGCATTAACTACCTGGAAAGCGCTTTTTGGGCATCTTTTAATGCGCTTCGCCGCTTCCCGCCGCCTCCCGTGCAGAGGGATTGTGAGTAAATGCGCCTCCGCGATAATGCGCATAATCGCGGAACCAGGCGCAAAGGCGCATTCTTGTGGAGGGGGCCTGGGTGTGTGTATTTGCTTGATTGACTGTGAGTGTGCTGGTGTGTCCTGTAGCCTGCTACACAGGATAACACTACACAATCTCTGGTCAAAGCAGCACACAAACTGTTTGCAAAGGATTGTTATTAATATAAATAATAATTCCATTTTTAATCACTTTGTACCAGTATGAAACGCGGCTCTAAGGCGCGCATTGGGCAAGGTGGCTCTGGCTCTAGGAGAGATGCTGTTGCTGCTGGGGGCAGTTCTGGGGTGGCTGTCTCTCCCTCTCACACTTTTTATTTCTTTTTGAAAAACGCTGCTCCAGCCAATATTTCCAGTCTGGAGGGACTGCTTTAGTGAGGGGCTGCAAAGCAAAAGCAAGCATCCCTCCCACACATTTTATTTCTTTTTGAAACACACTGCTCCAGCCAATGTTTCCAGTCTGGAGGGACTGCTATAGGGAGCCTTGAGTTGAGAGATTCCTTTATTATTTTTTGTCACTCTGTCCCTGGGTCATGAAGTCCATTACTGAGGGACTGCAGAAGCATCCCCCTCATGCATTTCCTCTTTTTTTCTCTTTTTGAGACTTTGGTCCAGGCAAAGTGCCTGCCTACCTCTACCCTGAATGTGACTTATATGAATTGGCAAAGTGCCTTCCTCTAACCTGAACATGACTTATATTAATTTGGCAAAGTGACTACCCTGAACATGAGGGTTTTTTGCCACTGCTCCAGCCAATGTGTGCAGCTCTGGCATGAAGAACTGCCCACCTGCCTGCACAGGGATGGTGGGCAGACTGGGTCATTTTAAGTTTTCAAGCACAATGAGGTCAAGGCAGTGCAGGAGGGTTCTTTTGATGGGGTCCTCCAGGTTTCCTCGCTACTTGGGGTATCTCTTGGCCCAATGAGGCCCTGCCTGCTAAGGCTGGCTCTAAAATCAATGTAACGCCCGTGCTACTCCCCTACCCCCCAATCCTTTTAATTTGTAAACATGTGTGGCCTAATCAATGAGACAAGGCAGTAGCAGTTCACCATCTTCACATTTTAGTTTTATGACTGCATATGGAAGGCACTGCCTAGGTTTATCCACAGGTTTTGAAAGTTCATTGTATTCATAAAAATATACCTATAAGTCTCAGCAGCAGCAGCATGGAGTGCATTACCGGAAACAGTGCATGTTGTTGAGAGCTTACTTCCAAGTAACGCCTGCAGCTGTGTATCTGAAATTGGGCACAGATGAGTCCCCTCAAGGCCATCTGTGAGATGCCCATGAGTACTGGACGATGATGTCTCTTGAAAAAGGACCACATTTCAGCCACCTAAAACAGTGTATTTGAAAGCTTACTTCCGAGCAACGCTTGCACTGATTGTTCTAAAATTTGGCACACAAGTCTAGCAACACTCATTCTGCACTGTGACCAAGTTTCAAACCTGTAACTTGGAAAATTAAGAAGTTTTAGGCCTTTCTCTGACTCAAAAATCAATTCTCTAGGGCAAAATGGTGAAACAATATAATATCGGATTTCCGATAGTGATCGGAAATATGATACGATACGGTTCATCTATGATATAATCGGAGACAATACATTTTTTGGTCCAAAATTCCGATAACGATACGATACAATATGTTTGGGCGTGCACATCCCTAATCTATGCTACTCTGTTTATGATTAGCAGCAATAGGCTATTAATGCCACAGTCTTCGTATGGTTTACAAATGTCTGATGCACGGGCTTAGCCCCTCAGTCACCCTCAAAACTGTTTCTCTCAAAGTGCTCTTTGAATAACAGTTCTACACAAACAATAAGCCCATGCAGAAGACCATTCTATCAACTATATGACCATACATCTGTCCCAATGGATGGTAAAAAAAAATCCCTGCTATTTAGTGGGATTATATAGCCAACCAAGTTAGCCAGGTATGAGAAAGATTGCTCCAGAGTAGTCTGGTCATTTGTGCTGCTCTGCCCATTATCATGGCAAACTTATTATTCCTGGCAGGGAGCAAGGATATTTCCTTTGTCATGGCTCTGGTTAGGCAGGTCTGGGATCCTTGAGCAAATGCTTGAGTGAATTTCCTCCTCCACGCTACAATCCCAATCATTATCAGACTCTCCAGCAGATGCTATTTGCATTTTTTACAAGCCTCCAAGTTAAGTGCAAAGACATATTGAGCATTAGCTCATCTAGTTTGGCCTTTAGACCGGGAAGAGACTGAGTGTTCTCCACTCCTAGAAAAACAAGGGTCAGCCCTTGACAAGTCTGGACCAGCCATGGAGCTGTTAAAGTTAGCTTTGGTCATTTGGTAACATTCCTTTCCTCTTGGCTCACATCAGATTCCACTCTTGTTGAGGGATAGCTACAAATTCCTTTGAAAATATCACCAAAGTAGGAGAACCCTGGAAGATAGATTAGGAGTTAACCAAATTAAAAACACCAAAAGCTATGGGGGGATAGAAGTCAGCTTAACAAACATTTGTAGAATCATTCAAGCTTCATCGAAAATCTTTTTAAACAAAATATTTTAAAATGCTTTTGTTAATCTATTTTTCCTTTTGAAATCCAAGAGACCCCTGTGCTATATTCTTTGGACATATCTCCCAAGGAAGGGGAATTGGATCTTTTTTTTTTTTGCACCCAGATCTCAAAGTTAGTTTCCTTTTCAGTTATTCCATAAGGAAAAGGAGACAGGAGTTCAATGACATGCATGTGAACTACATGAGTCTATGTAGGCGACAGTGTGGTCTGAAAGTCTCCTGTTTGCTGATTGTGCTGCATTGTACGCTTGGCATCAGAAAGCCAGTGGGGATTTGGAGAAGGCAGAGCTCATGGATCATTGTAGGGTAGGTAGAAAAACTTAACACAACTGTGAAGCTATAGCTTTAGGCCTCTGAGTGGCTGGATCATAGCCAGGATAGAGTTTAGCTCTGGACTTAATCAGGGGGTAAGTTTTTATGCTTTGCATGATTCTTACCTACTGGGATAAAGTAGTTTGAGAGCCTGCTCTGGGCAGTGCAATAAAAACTGCTATCGAGTCAACTGCTAAGGCTCTAGATAAGGCACAAAGTCTACATAGAAGTCCAGGCACTAGCTGAAGCAACAAGAAGAAACTCAAAACATAAATTCCTTGAAATGCTTGAAAACCAGGCATGCTGATACCTCATTCCAAGCTTTAGTAATGAAAGCTTCAGGGGGTTGGGGAGTGGTAGTGGGGGCAGGGGGAGGTCTTTAAATCAGGCTGTAGTCAGCAGGAGCCCAAAAACGTGCTAAGCCATGCCGGGGCCTTTTACCCCACTGCAGATAGTGGGTACCGGGGGGGGGGGGGTGTGTTCTTTACTGAACGTAGCCAGTAATTTCACCAACCACCACACACACACATTATCGCTGTGGTTTGCTCTCAAGTGTGACCCACGGCAGTTTAGTATTATGTCTGAACCCAGCCTTTGTTTACTGTTTAAAAAGAGAAATTGTGCAAAGACTCCCCCCCATGTAAAAGTATGCAGTCAGAAAGTTTGCTGTTAAATGGTTATTTAATTGTATTTAATTCACAGTGTGATTCTGTTGAAAAAAATACTTTAAAAACTGAATGTAATATAAATTTATTTTGAATCTACCCCTTTGAACTTATATGGACTTTTTGTTTTGCAATATACACAGTAGCAAAATTAGGAGTTATGTGGAATTTTTTATTCCAACTAGACATTAAATTTAAATTTCATTAATCCAATTTGCACTGGTCACTACTTCGATAGCAAATATTTCATCAGCATAATCAATTAGTTTCTATCTAAAAGAGAAAAACACAGCAGCACCTACAGAAATGACAACAGATGAGAAAATAAATCCTACCTTAATATAAAAAGTCTATACTATAGCTATTTAGGATCAAAGAAGAGGAAAAAATGTAATTATCAGGTGATAGGTCCCCTTTCCCCAATGCTACTAAATAAAGACTACACCCTCAGGTGTTACTGCTGAATTTCTGAAGTGGATGAGCTGTAAATTATTTGTAAAGCTCCCTGGGATTTGTAGATGAAGAAGTCTGTATAAACCTCATTATTATTACTGTTAAGAAGCAAATTGGTAATCACCTAGTTCATGTTGTAAACTCTTTCAGCTTTCAGCCAGAATCCAGGCTTGCCATATCTGGTTAGAGAAATGGGAACAGAAAGGAGCAAAACATATAGACCTCTAATTAACCAGCTAATTTTTCATACAGGAGCAGCACACAGTTTCCTACGCATTATTTAAGAATATTTCTGTTGATGGAGACAAATTGAGATGTCTCCTTAAGCAGCTCATTAAAGGAGGTGTTTGGAACGCCGTGTCTGTATACTTACATTAATGAATGGGATTTTAATGCTGAACTCCCAGAAGGACAACCAAACGTGTGCACACACACACACACAACAACAACAACAACAGTTCTATACTGAGGGAAGCTGAGTCATCCATTTGTTTTGCGTTTTCTTCTTCCTCCTCCTCCTTTTTTGATAAAAAGCCCTGGCAAGAGGAAATACAGGCATACAGATATTTCGTCCTTTGTCATGACAACACAGCGTCCATGGTGTAAGATGCAATGCAGCATCCAACACAGCATGTCCCAATTGGTGCAAACGAGCTTGAAAGGTGATGGCTGAACTAATGGTCCATTGAGTGCTTGCTGGTGATCAACAAACAGTTCATTTGCCATGTGACCAGCTTGCCTTGTTTCGACTCCTTAATGTGCATTAATAGAGAATTTCAAATTAATTATCCTTGGCTGAACTATATTTGTAATTCTAGCATGGATGCAAATGGGATACAAAGTTCAATGAAGGCATTCTTTTCTTTTTTTAAAAAAGTGTTCATCAGAAAATAATTTAGCCCATGCAACAAATAACAAACTTTGTTAGATTGTAGGCTGTGGGAGGAACTTGTGTTTTCTCCAATCCTAAGCATGTTTATTCAGAAGTAAGTCCCGCCTATTTCTTATTCCTGGTAAACGTGTATAGAATTGCAGCCTTAATTGTACAGTGCCTAGCACATTAGGTGTGCTATAAATAATCAGCACCATCAGAATTTTCTTGATATAGATAATCTCCATCACCAGAATCTTCCTGACAAGTCCAGACTAGGAAAATTCATGGAGACAGCATGCATTTAGATCAAATGTTCAAGCTTAGCTTAGGATGTCAATATCCTTTAGGCTGCCCATGGCTTGGAATGAATGGTTGGGGATATTTCATTATTGATCTGCACTGTTATACACTTGGTCTGCAGCATCTGGTGTTAGCTGCCTGCATAGTTATCATACTGGAATAGACATACTGTTAGTTTAACACAATAAAAGGGATCTGCAGTCCAACTGGTCTGAAGAGTCTTGCATCACTGAAAAATCCACTTCCACATTAATGTTCCTTTGCCTTTACAGTTCACCATTATTGAGATAATGAATTCACTAACTGCATCCAATGGCATTAACTACTTGAATTCAAGTTGCCACTCTCAAGTATCCCCAAACTGGTATTTTAAGACTCCTGAAACAGTGTGAAAATGAGTCTATTTTTCTTCCCCTCCTTTGAGGCTGTTGTTATCTGAATGTCCATTATCCTGTCTGATATTGCACGGAGCTAGCCCCAGACAGCAAGTGAGACAAGAAAGGGCATATATGAAAAATGTAAACAAAAAAACTATGGCCAGGGCTGTGTGTTTGCCATGACAGTCACAAAATGTGATATTTTCAGCTTCCTGGGTATGTCAGATTTAATGTAAAACAAAGATCCAGTTTTCAGCCCTCATGGTAATATTCAGTGGGCTTGACAACCTGTCCATCACATCCTGGATCCATATACCAGGGAGACAGCATACTTCATGAATCACGAGATCTGCTCAGCACTCAGCTGTCTCCATACTTCTCAGTAGGGTCTCCTCAACTACCACCACCCTTGTTCTTTTCCAACAGGTGGTGGTTAGTCACTTTTGTCCTTGAAGAGTTGAGAGTCTTCCTCCTTACCTAGTGCAGCCATCTGTAGCTAACCTCTGTCAGGAGTCTCAGAGCCACTTCCTTTGGAAAATAATTGAAACTGATTTCTTCGTTCTGGTGGTTCAGGATGCCTGTTGAGTCTTTGGCTCCCAACAGCCACTGACTTCCATACAGTTTCCTCTCTGTTACAGTTCTCATCTTCTTCCCTGACAGTCACTTCCAGCTTTTGTCCCTGCTGTAGTGCCCCATTTGTCCTGCTTAGGAAGCCCTCATCTTTTCTAATGAGGGAAAGACTGAAAACGTGTTCTCCCAGTCTCTTCTCTTCCAACAGAGCAACCAGACTACATTTTCTGCAGAGGTATCTATGATGGGTTCAGGCAAGAACTAAACATAGCACAGACTTTGCAGGTCACCACCACAGAGCCCTCATCATCCACCATCTTAGGTCTTCTTTATATCTTGACCTTTACTGAGGGGAGGCTTTTGCTTCTGTATTCTTTGCCTTATTGCAGGAGAAGGCAAGTTGTGGCCTTCCAGGTGTTGTTGGGCTCCAACGTTCATGATCCCCAGCCAAACTGGACAATTGTAGGCATAATGTGCATTGAGGGCCACAGGTTCTCCATCCTGACATCTTGTGGGCCATATGTTCCTCATTCCTGACATTCCTTGAAGGCTGCCCATGTTCCTCTGGTCAATTGAGGGGAGAGAGAGCACAACGTGGCAAAAAGCCCATGCCCTGGTCAGCTCACAGCAATCTCTAGTGTCTCAGTTGAGGTTGCTGAGAGAGTATATTGATGATCTGCTGCCTCACCAGACTCTTCCACTGGTGGAGAGAATACAGGGAGGCAGAAACCCAAGCCCCACTCAACTCACAGTGATGTCTGGCATCTCCAGCTGGGAGAGGATGCAGGTTAGCTACTACGCCATCAGTTCTCTGACCAGGACAATTCATGCACACAGCAAGCTTTATGTGTCACAAGAAGAGCTCAATTTTATATCTAGTTTGAATCAACATCAAAAGCTGACACTGATTCTGTAGTGCTTCTTTTGCAGCCAAACAGATGTATTCCTCAGCATTCCTTCATCTCATTCATTAGCTCCTTCTCCCTTAGATTTAGAAGTCATTGCTCATTTCCTGAACATTTTCCATGGCCCTGCTTTTGTTCAACATATGAGTAGCAGTAGGTCAAACGTGTTTCAGACCATTCCGTTAGGTCCATTAATATAATTTGGAGTGGGCGGGTGCATGATTGATGAAACAAGCAATCTTCTTTAAAACAATAACAACAACAACAACAAAAAACATAAAACATTCATATGCAGGAAAGTAAACAAGCTTTTGTTTAAAGTTCCACCTGTTGCTGATGTTATGGTGCTATGCCTATCACAGAAGAAACAATCCCCGCTCTTCAAGGCTAAACTAAAATTAGGCTCCACCTGCAAAATGTTAATAAAGTCTTCCACAGCTGTTTCCCAGATACAAGTTCTACAGATTGCTTTTTGGAAAGCTGTGTGAATATCTAGCACAGGCTTATTTTAAAAAGCCTCATTTTCCCCTAACGTCCCCCTCCCAAAACACATTATTAATGATAAATAGAAATTATTATCACTTTAATCATGCTGACGAGCAATCTCAGAAATAGATCCACTTAAAATGTAATTTGGTGCCCACATCTCTCTGTATTTAACCACTTTTTCCCGGATGTGGGTGGCAATGTTCTTATGTGCTTATTTAGCACCCTTTCTGCAGCACTCATTGATGGAGTGATTTTATGCCTTTCAAAATGTGACAATTAATTAATCTTTATGACTCCCTTGTGTTGAATGCAGGGTACATTTTTGTTGAGCTCCCCCCCATCAAATAATTCTTAAGCCCAGTTCTGAATATCTATAGAGGAGAGGATCCATTTTATTGATCAATACAGCAAAACTCGACCAAGCCCAAGATATCATACCATCCATGTCTGGCAGCCAATCAAGGCTCAATAAACTTGTTTTCTCTGCATTCCAGGTTCATGCTGTAGCCAGGTTCATGCTGGCTCTGATCCTGCAATTTCTCCCTGTGCTCTGAACTTACCAGGGGGCTGGGGACTGAGCATTCCTATTTCTGGATGTTTATCCCCCCCACTCCCATAATGTCCTTCTTATTGTAGCCAAGGATCCTGGATGTGAGGAGTTTGCATGCCCACAATAGTCTCTTGCAGAGCTAAGTTTAGTAAATAGCAACGAATCACATACACTGTACTTTTGATTATGTCATTGTTACTACTGTTATTTTTATGGCATTATTTATGTTTATGGTGAAAATAAACAACAAAGGAAGGATCGCTGCCCAAGCAGCTTACAGTATACATTTTAACAGTACACAAGAGGGAAACAGCATGGAGAAGAGGGAATAGCAAGACTAACCAGTCTATTGTAGCATCATGGCACATGTTGCCATGATGACACAATACATTTGTTAGTCTTCTAGGCGGCACCAGACTCTTCATTGCTTTTGTTGCAACAGGGCTAATACAGTTACAGTGCTGGAGGTTACAGCAAAGGGAAGCAGGGAAGAAAGAAAAGGGTTGGGCAAAGGTAACAAAGGGATGAATGTGGGCAAATGTAGTTGTAGGGTGACCATATGAAAAGGCGGACAAGGGTTCCTGTATCTTTAACAGTTAAATTGAAGAGGAAATTTCAGCAGTTGTCATTTGTATGCATGCAGCACCTCATGAAATTCCCTCTTCATTGCAACAGTTAATGTTCAGACAGACATTAGGGCTTACAAGTCATAGAATCATCTAGTCCAAACTACCCCCTGATCGATGCAGGTAATCCAGGGCTAGAGCATTACTGTTTCACCTCATCTACCCTCATGTAACTTAAGTTAATAGTGTGACCATTTGAAAAGGAGGACAGGGTTCCTGCATCTTTAACAGTTGTAGAGAAAGGAGGATTTCAGCAGGTGTCATTTGTATGCATGCATTACCTGGTGAAATTCCCTCTTCATCACAACGGTTAAAGCTGCAGGAGCCCCATCCTCCTTTTCATATGGTCACCCTAAGTACATTAGTGTTTCAGGGATGTCGAACTTCTTTCAGCCCAAAAGCCGAATCCAATTTTGGAAAAGCTCACCGGGGGGGGGGGGCTGCATTCCAATGGTGGGTGGGCTAAAGGCAAAAGGGGCATGGCCAAATACCAGAAATATCAGCCTTTTTTTTTACCTTAAAGCTCTTACTTAACTTGCATTTCTGAGTAACATCTTATTTGCCTTGATTCTTTGTTAGCTGGGGCCCTCCTTTAACTCAAGAATCCATGAAGACAGAAAGGTGCAAGCAAATTGTACTCAGAAGCATCATACAAATTACCTCATGGTCTTCTAATAATGAACTACTGCCAGGTTTTTATTTTTTTGGTTCGAGAGTTGTTCAGTTGAATGAGTCAATATGAAGGCCATATTCCCTTTTGGAGCGGCGTTGGGGGAGGACACACATTTCAGCAGTGGGAGTGGCCAAAGGCAAAAGGGGCAGGACTAAAGCTACTATCCTATTTTAGCAAAAAGCTGTTACTGCCCATCCTTAAGCCTCAGGAGAGGCTTTCCACCTTTTAGAAAGGGGGATAGACTGCACAAAATCCCAGGAAACCCCAAACAATCAGTGGAAGGGGAAAGGATGCATCACTGTCTGAGGAACTCCAGACGATGGAGTGGGAGCCCAGGTAGGCTGAATTTGATCATAAATGAGAAAATGTGCTCTCAAAATTAAGTCTCTGTGATTCGCAATCTCCTTATTTATCAACCTGGCCTACTTATCAAGCAATGTAACTGATATAATTTTGTTGGCTCGAGGCACAACGCCCTTGGCCTAAGGGATGAAGCAACACATACTTAGGTGTTTCACTTTGGGATAAGGACTAAAGGGTGTTTTAAATACAGCATCCCTGTCATGGAAAAACATGCTGGTTTTAAAGCACCAGAATGCACTAAAATTTATGCCTGGTCATCTTCACTTGCCCATGTATGCCCTTTTAAAATATTTTCAGGAAAGGGAGCATTTACCCTGTTTTCCAAGGAAGCTTATAAGCATTTAAACATGAAAACTGGACTCCATGGCTGTGAGACAGTTAAGTTTGCTAGAATGAGACAAAAAGTACAGAAATATGTTCAGGTCAGGCACTGGACAGCTGGCTGTACTCAAAATTAAATAAATGAGAAAATGTGCTCTCAAAATTAAGTCTCTGTGATTTGCAGTCTCATTAATTATCAGCCTGGCCTAGCTGTAAAGCAATGTAATTGGTATAATTTTGTTGGTTGTTGTTAAAGGGACACAAGTTTGACCCCCTGGTTAATGCCATAATTTATTTCCCATTTTAGGATATTATAGCATGTCAGTAATTTAATCAAAAAGGACTACCAACCAGCATAGCTTGAACAAACAGTTTGTTTACTTGGGCTGCCCAATTGCTGCTGTCAACAAAGCAATAGGAAAAGAGGGGGCTTAGACTTCAATCCCTTAGACAGTGGCTGCTCTTTCTGCTCTGCAAGCCATTAAAGACTTGACTGCCTCCTAAGATGGAGCAATTCCAGTGCACACTATCACAAAGGATTCTGCACAACCGCGGGGTGGGAGGGGACCCACTTAGATAGGTTTCACTCACTGGTAGTAGCCCAGAGGGAAAGTGCATCCAGCCAGCTGCACTGGCTCAGTTCATGGTATAACTTTACACTATTTTCTCTCTAAGTCGCTACTAATCCCCTGGGTTTACATGTTTTTTTGGGCTGCATCAGAGAAAAGCAGTGTGAAATTGCCTGAAAGCCTCCTTATAAATAAGACTTATGATAGAGACTAGCTTGGTTGATGAAAAGACTGAAAGCAATGCCCCTGAGGATCCCCCCAAAACCATTTTACACGTCTCCCGCTGTGATTTTTGGTCTCTATCTAATGACTGATAACTTAAAGAAATAAAGGAAGAGACAGGGAGAGGGTGAGGGAGCCCTTTCTAACTAAGTTGAAGTCTCCATGGCTTGTTTTGGTTGAACTGAAAATGATCTATCCAAAAGAAAATACCTCCAGCTTCAGTGTAAAACTTGGCCACCTTTTTAGTAACACCATGCTGTCCCTTCAAAGACCTGCTTTATTATGTGAGATGTTTAAACCACAGAAGATTCACTCAGAGATGGCAAGAGCAGGTTGCTTCATGACTGAAATCCCTCAGAGGCTGAATTCGGACAACACGTTAGTCAATGGTGGGTTGAGTAGCCAACTCACAGTTGGTTATTTTGTGGGTACTCCCCACACAACATATTCCTACACAACTGTGGGTGGTTGGGGCTGGCATTGAGTGGACTAATAGTCAACCCAGCATTTGATTGACACAGCCCCCGCCCCTCTCCCCACCCTCCCTCCTCCCTCAGTCCTCCTAGTTCTATCCCAGCAGCCTCTGCAAGTTGCACCAGTTGTAGCAGAGTAGCAGCTGCCGCTTTGGTCACTCTTGTCGCCTGCCTCTATGGGCTTGTGTTTTAACCCACTCACCACACGCGATTAACACACTCATCCCTCCACACAACACTTTAAACAACTGGCTTCGAGCTAAACAACTTGCAAGCCAGTTGTTTCTCTCAGTTGCTTATTTGGGCGGAATAGCGTACCGTCAGTAGTTTGTGAGCGGCGTGTTACACTCCACACAACACAGTAAGCCACACAGCTGATGATTGTTTCCACCCACCACCAGTTGCTTAATGTGTTGTCTGAATTCAGCCAGAGTGTTATTGACTTACAGCAGGAGTGGGTAGAAGAAAGAGATCAGTACCTACTGGGAGATCTGCAGCAGATCTGCAAGAGTTTCTGGGCGGTTTACAAAAATTAAAACTATAAAAACCATTCAAAATATAAAACAACGACAGTATAAAAACATAATTTACAATACAGTATAAAACACAACCAGGATAAAAACTGAGCAGCCATGCAGAAATTGATAGGGATTTAAAATACAAATTTGAACAGCAAGGTTAAAAATCAAACTGAAGAACTGTGAAAATACTGTGAAAATAAAAAGGTCTTCACCTAAAGAAGTATAATGTAGATGCCAGGCGAACCTCTCTGGGAAGCTCATTCCTCAGCCGGGGTACCACAGCAGAGAAGGCCCTCCTCCAAGTAGCCACCTGTCTCACTTCCTTTGGCAGGGGCTCACGGAGAAGGACCCCCAAGGATGATCTTAGGGTCCGGGCAGGTATGTATGGGAGGAGGCGTTTCTTCAGATAACTTGTCCCCAAGCTGTTTAGGGCTTTGAATGTTAATACCAGCACTTTGAATTGGGCCCGGATCTGGACTGGCAGCCAGTGAAGCTGGAAAAGGACTGGCGTAATGTGGTCTCATTGGCCAGTCCCCGTTAACAGTAGGCTGCCCTGTTTTGTACCAGTTGAAGTTTCCGGACTGTTTTCAAAGGCAGCCCCACATATAACGCATTGCAGTAATCCAGATGAGCTAGGCTATCTCTGTCCAGATAAGGGCACCCACCTGACTTCTCTCACCTGAATTAGGCTGTTGGAAGGAAGCTTGGGTTAACCTGGTGTGGATTTTATGTGAAAGGACTCAGTTCAGCTCTGGTTCTGAAAACAAAATCCTCAGCTCAGAATGTGCTCAAAGCACCCTGTTCTTTGATTCTAAGAGTACATCTTTTGTACTTAGCTCTGGACGATGGATCTTGGGGCACTAGGGGAAACAAACAAACAAAGTAGGTCTGACAAGCCTGAATTTTGCCCAGCTCTGACTTACAGCACACCTGCATTAAACCCCACATGGCCCCTATTCTCACATTAGTCTTAGTACTATCTCCATCAGACTGAACTCAGTAAGGGTGAAAATCTAGGCAGCTACAATTCCCCATGTCCCACTCCAGCTTTCTTTAACCCCTCAGACATGATGCTTTAAAGGGATTCAAGGTTTTCTCGTTTGGGTTCATGCAAATGTTTCTTGTAGGGAATATTTTCTGTTTTATGTTTGACGAAGCTTTTTGGAGATTGCCAAGGAATTGCCTTTACTAAGGAAGGAAATGGCTGAACTCTAGTTGTTCAGCCAAAGTACCCATTGGGAAAAATACACGGAAAGGAGTAAGAATCAGCCTGCCTGCTCAAGAATGGACACTAAAGAGAACAGATTATTGGACTTATTTATTTATAATATTTGTATCCCATCTTTTTGCCTGAAAGATCTTGCCCAGACAGTTTAACAAAAGTGTAAACTCAATTATACAAGTATCACGCAAAGAAAAGAAAAACAGCCCTCCCACCCATAACCTGCAGAGACTAAAACTGCTGCACAATAATCAGTTTGCACATGTCCCAAAGCCCTCTGGGAAAACCTTGTCTTCACTGTTCATCAAGCAGCAAGTGCCAAGTGACTCTCCTTTGAAGGGGGGGGGGGCTCCATAACCAAGGCACAATGGCTGAAATTAGGACTAGAAAGAAATCAGAAACAAAGAGGAGGGAACTAGACCTTAATTGCATGCTCATTCATACGGACTCCAGTGAATATTCCGTTGGTTGCATTTTGAGTCCATTCAAAAAAGTACTGAATTAGGGTGACCATATGAAAAGGAGGGCAGGGCTCCTGCAGCTTTAACTGTTGTGATGAAGAGGCAATTTCACCAGGTGCAGTATGCATACAAATGGCACCTGCTGAAATCCTCCTTCCTGTACAACTGTTAAAGATACAGGAGCCCTGTCCTCCTTTCCACATGGTCATCCTAACTGAATACTCTTCAAAAGCAGCACCACATAGAGCACATTACACTAGTCCATTCTGAATATGACAAAGGCATATCCTCTTGGACTGGAAAGATTTGCGTTTGGCATCCTTCTCATCCATGAGGAGTAAGTCACTACCTCTAAACCTAACCTAGTCCTTGGACAAAAGGAATATGTGATAAGTAAATAATGGTGTTCTTCCAAAGCAGGCTCAAGGAAGGCCCTAACTGGTGAATCAAACTAAGCTTTCGTCAGTTATTTTCAGCATAGGAGAACATTTCCATGCAGGATATTGTTAACCCCAGCTGCAAATAATTAGCAGACCCGTAAATAGCACTTCAAATCTCATGTGCCTGACCTGAATATGATCAATAGATGGCAAATGTGAAAAACTTTAATGGGGTCCTCAAAATGAGCTGTGGGGGAAAAAAAATCTCAGTTAACATTTTTAAGCTTACCTCTGTGTGCATGGGGATTATAAATTTGCCTTCTAAAGTAAAAATAATTGATTCACAAGATTCTACTAAGTACAACTACTCAGTCACATACCAATGCTTTAGATCTCCTTATAAAGAGAGGTGGCATTCCATCTATCAGCTTCTAGGTGGTCATGTGGGTGACTTCTGCATATCTTGGTGCTCTTGTATCTCTCTCCTGAAGATGCATGCTCAATAAAAAAATAATGACAATGATTCTAGAGAAGTGGTACTATTTTAGGGTCAAATATATAAAAAATACTGTGAGCAAAGCTATCTTTCTCCCAACAGAGATTGTGAGCCTTTATAACAGCTACATGATAGTGGAAATTCAATAACTGTGGTGTTTTCCTACAATGGAAAAGACAGTAACATGGGAAAGTTGTCCTCTTTTACAGATGGCAGTCCTCTGTTTAAAGGGCTGCCAGAGCACTGTCACCTATTTTGAAGATGTCCTCCATTTGAAGGTCTGTCCATTCCTAGCCTGGTATGATGAGAAAGAACCATCAGAAGGAAGAGCTGGGTCCATCAACAGTTAGCATCTGGACAGTAGACTGAGCAAGGCACACAACTCACCTGGTCACAGTCTTCCACACTGTGGTAAAATAAACTATATTTCTATTTAAATTATAATAAGTATTTTTATATTTGCTTACATGCCAATTTTGTGCGAACGGGTCTCCCCCCCCCCTTTGTCCTCTTTTTTGGTGAAGCATGTCCTGTTTTGGGGGGGCAATTCACAAGTGGCCACCCTACTTTGCCTAATCGTCTTCAATCCACTCCAGTTTCATTTGTAGGGTGGCCATCACCACCACCTCCACCACCATCCAGTCAGAGCTCCTGCAATGAATGACAGGCAGAATGCTATCCAGGCATTTAACTACCGGATCTGCAATCTGAGAAGATCTACAAGAGCTGAATGTCATGTAGCTATTAAATGCACAGGAGCCCTGTCCAAAAAGAAAAAGTGAGTTGGTAACTATAAAATGGATGAAAAGGTAAGTCCGGTTTCAAATTATCCTTCCATTTTGGACACCAAAAGAAGAAACTTGTAAAAATAAATACATGTGGAGTGTGAAGAATACAGGTGACAGGTTTGAGTTCTCCTAACTTCCTTTCTGAGACTAGAACAGAATTCTGAACATCTCCTCACCTTTCTTCCACATGCCCTGTACCACCATCAGAAATCTGCTCCTGAGGGTTATGGAACTCATGGCAAAGGTGTGGGATAGGTTGGGTGGGGCAAGGCTGCAGATAGAGGGGGATATTGGTTGAGATCCCCCACTCCACCTTTGCACTAACAGGAGAGCAAAGTAGGGCCCACCCACATACATCTTTATCTGCATTGGTAGGGCTATATAATTATTTGATAAGTGCTGAGCAGGCAGAAATCTCCTTCTGCTACCTGTGGTGAATGTCACACTATTTTGAATATTTGGAGGAAAGTAACTAATTAGGTATCAGTGTTAAGAGATGCTTCCCACCTCCTGGCTTTAAAAAATACATTGTGCTAAAAATGTAAGCCTGACTGTCGAACCTGCGTTACTTCTGCAAATGCGAAAGGGTAAAAATGTTGAATCAATAATTACAAATTATGCCAATCCCCTTGAAGTATGGTCCTCCCCACCCACCCGCCAGCCCTGCTCTAATGAAGATCTTCTTGTTAACATTAGTTATTTGGCATTTCAACTGGTATCCAACACTTGCAAATTGGCTAAACGTCTATTCTGACAAGTTTAAAACACTCATCAGTGGATAAAACCTTATTTCTCTCTCCCTCCTCTCCCCACACCTAATGACATTTATCAGGCCCACTTAAACATCCTGACAAATCTGTTTGCTGCTGAACTGCAACAAATGAGCTATTTATCTTAAGCTTGTTCAGTTCATATTTGCCGGCTAAGGTAGTCACACACTCAATACTTCAGGTACTATATAAATCAAATAGGACTTGAGCAGTGTATTTAGACAGTCATTTACCTACCATCTGAATTAAGATGCTTTTCAGGTTCAGAATGTTGGTGGGGGATGACGGAAACACCAAATCACCAAAAACGTACAGATCTATGACCAGGAACCCTTCTATCCCACCTCAATACAATACACTGTTTTATTTAAAGCTGTCTGGAAAGTGTAGCTATTTTAGCGGGTTCACAAACACGTTTGTCTTGTCTGCAGTATAATCAATATAGCCATTGGATAGTTGACTGATTCCTGCCCCCCAATTATATATGGCAGGGTTAAGTGGAACACGTGTATATGTTGTGATGTGCTATATTTCTTGTGGTTTGTCAACTCTGGGATTCAACTTAATACAGGCTGCTGAATTTACACACTTTTAGGGCACAATCCTATACATGTTTAGACAGAAAAAGCTCCCAGCATGCCCCAGTCAGCATGGCTGGCTGGGGCATGCTGGAAGTTGTAAGGCTTTTTTTCTGTCTAAACATGCATAGGTTTGTACCCTAAGTATACAGATATATACGTAATGAATGCAGATTTTTAGAGGGGATGATGGAGACAGCTGATGAGGTTTGGTGCTGGGGGGGTGGGCATCAATTTCTTCTTTTTGCATGTACACAATTCACCACTGCAACACATATGTACAACTTTCTTGTGTGCGTGTGTGCACTTCTGGATAACCACTGCATGTCAAACAGAAGCCCTTGACTGGCACCTCTTCCTACAATGCATTTTTCTAAAGCTTTAATCTGCAACGCATCTAGAAAATGCTGCCCGATCCAGTCACTACTTGCCTTGTTATCATGCAAGACCAGCTACTTCTCCCCTGCTTATTTACACTGTGTAAATAAAATTAAGCAACCTGAGGCCTTAGCTATAATATACCTTTGGGGTTGTCAAATACCCCCCCTCCCCTCCAGTGAAAAAGGGACCTTCCCTTTCAGATTAAAAGGTATGGCGTTTGCATGAATTTAACAGGCAGCCAATCTGATATTGCTTAACTCCATTTCCCCAACTAACCTACTTCACAGTACTTTTATAATGGTTAATGAAATAATATCTGCGAAGTTCTTTCAAGCACTCCGAAACATTATAAATACTATCATTATTCTCGAATACCAATTTCCATATTTCCCAAAGATGAAGTCTCTTCTATAAAGCGAATGTAAGAATATGCAGACACATTTCTACTCTGCAGAGCAATAGATCACTATGCATCCTCCTCCCACCTGCCTTCACAGCGTCCCCTGAACCTCACAGGTACAAATGCACAGCACAACCCCGACAGGACACAATTGGGATGGAAACATCCCCAGATGCTTTGATTACTTTCAGAATAATATTGAAAAGAAAAATAAGCAGAGGTAATAATGTAGGCTGACCATATGGAAAGGAGGACAAGGCTCCTGTATCTTTAACAGTTGTATTGAAAAGAGAATTTCAGCAGGTGTCATTTATATTCATGCAGCACCTGGTGAAATTCCCTCTTCATCACAACACTTAAAGCTGCAGGAGCCCTGCCTTCTTTTGTATCTGGTCACACTAGTATATCTCCTGCAGCTTTAACTGTTATGATGAAGAGGGAATTTCACCAGGTGCTGCCTGCATACAAATGACACCTCCAGAAATTCCCTCTTCAATTCAACTGCGAAAGATACAGGAGAGCCCTGTCCTCCTTTTCATATGGTCACCCTGTAAAAGGACTGCTCCCCACCCTTAAAACACTTCTAGGGTTGCTGTATAGAATAGATCCCCTTTCAAGCCCAGGCTACTGAGTCAGACGGGGTTTGTCTGGCTTTGATGAATAGGCACAGGTCCATAAATTAACCAAGCTTTCAGTGCAATCCTATTCATATCTACTCAGAAGTCATCATCATTGCGTACCATGGGACTTACTCCCAGGCAAACATAAATAGAATTGCCCTGTCTATGCTGCACAGGACATGGCTGTATATTTGCTTCCTGAATCTGCGCATGGCACTTCCAGTTGGTATATGAGTTGCTTAGTTGGGCGAGAGTATTTACTGCCAATACCAAAAAGATCTCTGCAATGCTTTGAAGCTTTTCCACAGGAAAATGCTCCTGTTCCACATTCAAGTAAAGCTAGATTTGTCTGAACATTTGTGAGCCAGTCCAGGCACAGGAGAATAACCATCTGGTATCCCAATGATCATTAACATTAAAAACAAATAAATTGCAAAAGGAGAATTTGGGTTTTGTCTCTGCTCTTGATTTCAGTTACTCTGAGGTGCTCATTTCCATTAAATACATTTGCTTCCCTCTGCAGGCTGGGGGTTTCTGGAAGGGGGTTCTGTTTCATGCCATCTACCTTTCCTCAAAGCTGTGGAGGAAGGAGCACATGGCATCGCCTCAAGCATTTTGTTTATCAGAGATCTGTTTTGTTTGTTTCATGGAAAGGAATTTCCTCTGCATAGTGGCAGTTGCTTTTAACATGCAGATCAAGCAAGACTTGCCAATATGTGTTTTCTTTATTTTGAGCATTCCATTCATGCCACTGTGCGGGTTGGTTTGGCGGCAGCCAGGCCTGCTCTGGGTCTCCTTTTGTAAAGAGGCATCTTGCCATGGGCACTTTGCCAAAGATGCCGTCCCAAGGGGGTCCCTTTGCTCCTTCCTTCTACCAATCACCATCCAGAAGAGTTTTCTGTTGACTTTTACTTTCTGTAAATCAACTGCTATCAGATTCTCTCCTAATCTCTGAAGCTTTGCAGGGATCTATTTGAACTGATAATGAAGAAAGGGCGGGGAAAGTAAACCTTGTCATGCCCTTCTTGGCTATACCTCATGCCCCTTTCTCAATGAAGAAGGATATAGAGAAGTCATGGGATTTTGTTTTATATTCTACATAAGTTGACAAAGAAACAGGAAATTGAGTGGAAGACGGAGGAAGAGCAGCAATTAAAATCATTCATTTGATATGCCATTAGCCATATCAAGAAGGACCTATAAAGCATGCAAGCACAGGATCTGCATCAGTTACTAATTGCAACGATTTCTTTCTTTTTTTCCTTTTTTTTCACCCCTTACTGAGTCCAGTCACAACCAAAACAACAAATTGCTTGAAGACATTTCTCAGCTGGAGTGTAAAGAACCTTAACTGGAAGGTTTGATCTTATCTAGCATTTATTAACATTTGTCGTGTTACCAGAGCACCCCACAAAGTTCAAGCGCTGTCCCGTTTATTTGTGGTAGTTGTTCAGGGATCCTTTCATCAATATGGTAGTGGTCTGCCACTGATAATCTTTCTCTTGCTTTTTTACACACACACACACACACACACACACACACACATTTCCTAATTACTATTGCAGACTGCACTGTCTATAGTGCAACTGCTTGACACTCCCCTTAAATAGGAAGTGTGGGGCATATCTGACTGCTTCCAAATGCATCCGCAGGCTGTGGATAGTGGAATGGTCCCCGGTGTGAAACAAGTGGGTGGGCTCAACAAATAAGCAGATGTAGGTGAACACTAGCTGTATTGAAAGATTGCAGGGGAGTTGCTCAAGTGCCATGGTCATCTTCACATAACTAGCAGCAGCTAGTGGGGTGAAACCACTGCTGGTGGAACTGTTGGCCACCACTGGGGCAAGTCATTATGTGGTTACCTTTCCATATCAGGAGGCGGCACTGCAGGCACAGGGTGCTACCACCAGAACCATGCAAGTACACAGTTCCTTAATGGATAGTTGTTCCAATAATGTCAGAAGGCTGTTGCCTTCCATGCTCCACCAACACCACTATTTCACAACACAGAAAGATAACAGTGGGATAGCTACTCCCTTCTCTGTCCATGTGCGGTAGCATCCGGACGTTCCACCTAGTGAACCATCTCACATGAGTCCACATCTTTTAGTGCTAAGTGATATGATGAGTACAGGCCTCTCTAATAATAATAATAATAATAATAATAATAATAAATATATTTATTTCTTACCCGCCTCTCCCTCCGGATGGAAGTGGGGAACAACATCAATACAAACAATATAAAACACATAAAACTGATTAAAAGCATATAAAATTAATACATTATTAGAATCAACAAAGTCTTAAAATTTGACTAGATAGGCCTGCCGGAAGAGATCAGTCTTTATAGTTCTTAAATTCTGGAAGATTGGTAAATCGGCGGATCTCTCCCAACAGGTCGTTCCACAGTCTGGGAGCGGCAGAAGAGAAGGTCCTCTGGGTAATGGTTGTCAGCCTAGTCTTGGCCGATTGTAGTAAATTCTTCCCAGAAGACCTGAGCATGCGGGGCGGATTATATGGGAAAAGATGATCCCACAGGTAACCTGGACCCAAACCATTTAGGGCTTTAAGGTAATAACCAACACTTTGTACTTCACCCAGAAACTAATTGGCAGCCAGTGGAGTGATTTTAAAGCTGGTGTAATATGGTCGCCCCAGGTGTACTGGTGACCAACCTGAATAATAAACATGGTGATCCTATTGCCTTGTGAGTTAATATCAGGAGACATGAAGGTTTAGTCGATTTGCCCGGCAAAGCAACTAGAATAAGGCCCTATCAGGTAGTAGGTGTATAATCCATTCACCTCCTGAGAAATATCTTCAACCAAGCTGGACACAAATTTCTTTGAACACACCCTTCCTCTTGATTCAGCATCTCTTGAATTCAGTATCTAACACATCTAGCTTCCTTATCATTATCCAGATAATTGCAGCAGATGGTGATGACACTACTTGTGTGCAAGATCCCCCATTTCATAATTCCATTTGTTATCTTCATTAAAGTTCTCATTTGTTTCGTAATTAATTCATTTACATTACATTTGTTTTATTAATTGCATTTGTTTCCATTTCCCCTCTTTCTTTTCCTTTTCCTCTTTGCAGCCTGTCACAGTGCCAGAAGTACAGCTAATTTTGGTGGCTATCGCCTAGCAGATACCATTTTATTTTACTGAGAATGTTCCAGATTTTGCATCATTCCAAGTTACTCTGGGGAAATAAATGTAGCTGTCATTTAAAAATGGCAACTCCCCCAGCAGCCACTATTCCCACCACACCTGGAATGTTCCAGAATGACACAACACCTGAGTCATTCTGGGAAAATAAGATGGCGGCTGCCAGGAAGCAGCCACCAAGAGGATCTCTTCTGCCAATGGAGAAAGCATTCTCCCATTCCAAATGGGTGATGAGTGGTTATGAACGGGATAATGAAAACAACCCCCCTTTTGTACCCACTTGTTATTCTTGACAAGCCTTTCTCAACCTGGTGCCTTCCAGATGGTCTACAACTCTCATCATCCCCAGCTAGTAGCATGATGGCTGATGACAACGAGAGTCATACGTCCAACATACGTGGTGGGAACCAGGTTGAGGAAAGCTGCTCTTGATGTTTGTTTTATAATGAAAGAGACATTGAACAGAAATTTAATATATGAATGAACTTTGGATCTGCTTGACATCATTCTGCTTCATATCTTTAGCAAAAGTGAGCTTGACCCTACCATATGTATCCTACCGCGACAGACTCTGATTATGCCCTTCGGTACACTTCTGGTTGATCACAACCAATTGTTACTGCTGCTTCTTCCTGTACTTGTCTTAGTAATTTCCCTGTTCTTTACTGCTGCTGCCACCAACATTTTACTGGGGATATGGGAGAAGATATTCTGGGGTGCTGGTTGTAGGCCTTCTGGGACAATGATGTTATTCATCCATTGGGTAGGCTGTGCTTGCTCCTGCCAGCACTCTGAAGCAGGCGATACCCTAACCTTCTGTATGACAAAAAGCTGAGTGCAATGTCATGTTTAACTTCACAATGTTTTATGCAACCTAAGCTTTCTGAATAGCAACCAATCAGTATTCCCAAAGCTTCAATTCTCATTAATCACGATGCAGGTGCACAAGCCACAATGCACCCTTTCATAATAAGGTGCTCAACCTGAAGTAGTTAAATGCAAGAGACATATTCATTTTGTCTCATTTCAAGAAACTGGGGAGGAATCATACAGTATTCACGACAGAAAAAAAGACAAAGCAGTTTGGAGAACAATAGGTAATTATGACGACGGTGATGATAGTAACGAGCTGAAGTAATCTTAAAGAAATAAAAGATTAGCGTGTAAAGAAAAATGTGGGAGTGCCACAGCTTTTACTTTTAATACTAGCAAGGTGACCTGCAATTTGATAGGCCACTATGGGAAGGGAAGGCAGAGCATCTTGGCCTGTTCCTCAAGAGCACTGGCCGAAAAACAGCAGCAGATAGGGAATGGGAGAGAATTTTGTTTGCTCTATATCTTAAGTGCACTTACCTAATTCACCCTTCACAGACTAAAATGAGGATCAGAACACAGTCATCCTTCTGACGGCACACTTCTCCAAATTTTGTGATGCAGTTCTCAGGTTAAAAAATGTATATATTAGGAAACGTTGAATACAAAAAGTAAAGATTATGGAAAGTTGCAAACAAAAATGCGCATGAAAATAAATGTGATCTTTTTTGCATTTTTTAAAATCTGCAGACTGATTTATGACTGGATACATGTGGAATTGACATGGATCACACGATCAATGTGGGAAACCACAGAATATGGCTTGTTTCCCTCGCTATGTGTGCCCACCATTTTCTTAAATTACCCATGTCGCATCATGGATTAGCATGTCATCCAAACCGGGCACCCAGCATGGCAGGAATGGCTTCCACAACCCATGGCTTGTATTAAGGGCTATAGGGTGGATTAAAATCCACACACCAGGTTTGGACAACACAGCAACATGCAACATAGATAACTAAGTAACAACTGGGTGCCTGTGAAGATTCGTGGGGGAAACAACCCATACTGCAATTGTGCGAACTCGGCCATAGACCGATTCGTCCATCTCAAGCAGTAGAAAACGTGCTTGCAATTGAATACTGGCCCTTTAGGGCACCTGCTACGTTTGTTTCAGCCATTGTTCCTTCTACACAGGAAAAGAGGGAAAGTATGGCTCAGTTCAGACGACACGATAGTCAGTGGTGGGTTGACTAACCCTAACCCTCACGCTAACCCTAGGGGGCACTCCCCACACAACATGGTAATAAATAATCAACTGTGGTGTGGATGAGGATCAGCGCTGAGTTGACTATGGCAGCATTCAGATGACACAATAGTCAAAACAACTGACGATTGTTTTCCGCACACCAGTTGTTTATTGTGTCGTCCGAATTGAGCCTATGTGTGCACTATATGCACACAAAGCTCCACCACTCTTGAGTTCCATTTAATTTAATGCTCCTATCTTGACTGAAATATGCATTGAAAAAATCCTCTGTGTCTTCCTCCCAGGGAAAGATAAGGCATGGCTACATCACTGATATATTAATATGTGAAAGGGAAGGGTAGGATACAGTTGTCAAATAACATGAACTCTAAGTGATCTGGATGTTTCCCCCCTCTTGCGTGAATGATGATAAGCAGGAAGCCACTTTTTGTGTTTCACTTTGCTTGAAGGTTTCCCTTTTCATATAACATTAAAAAGATTGGAGGGTTTCTTTGCGGTTGCTGTAACACCGTTAAGAAAGCTCTTAGGCAAGGTAGCAAAGCCGAAGCTCTCCAATAAAAATAAGTGAATGAAAGGAGTAGACATGGAAGCACTCTTTGTACAAATAATCTTGTAATTCTCAAATCAAAATAATCCACTGAGATGGTGCATCTTAATCTTAATTCAACCAAGAAAGGAAGAGATGAATGACAGAGAAGATGAAGCACAGCTATCATTTTCTTTCCTCTTTCCCCTTCTCTTTAGAATACACACATGCAGTATTATATAAATATTAAAAAGAGACCTTTGGATTGGACCAGACGTATACTTAGGCCAGGACCACACCAAGGAGGACATAGCTAGCAGTATGGAAATGATACATAAGAGGCAGGAGCCACACTACTGCTTTATAGCGGTATTGAAGTGCGCTGACAACTGTTGGGGCCTATTGACACATACCATATAATGCTTTCATAGTGCTATAGCCTGCTTGGTGTGGATCTGGCCCTGATCTGCTTCCCACAGTAGTTAAGCCAGATACTTCTGGAACCCTTAGAAGTAGGGCATGAATTCAACAGCCCTCTGCAGTTGTAGGGTGACCAGATAAAATCCAGGTCAGGGCTCATGTAACTTTAACAGTTGTAGAGAAAAGGGAATTTCAGCCAGTGTCATTTGTATGCAATTAGTTCCTGGTGAAATTCCCTCTTCATCACAACAGTTAAAGTTGCAGGCACTATACTAGAGTAACCATATACAAAAGAAGGCAGGGCCCCTGCAACTTTAACTGTTGTGATGAAGAGGGGATTTCACCAGGAACTAATTGCATACAAATGACACTGGCTGAAATTCCTTTTTCTCTACAACTGTTAAAGTTACATGAGCCCTGACTTGCATTTTATCTGGTCACCCTACAGTTGCCTCCAGCCTCTGGTATTAAGAGAGGTAAATAACACCCTTCTGATCACGTGAATTTATCTAAAAGAGCAATCCTATACAAGTCTATTCAGGGCTACTCCCCACTGAATATAGAACTGCCCCCTACGTCTTTTGGTTTTTTTAAATAAATCTCATCTAAATTTATGGCCCTTATTCCAACCACCAGTGGTAGTGGGTTTCATACATTCATTGCATTGTGTGAAGAATAGCTTCTTTGGTTTGTCCAAAGCCTCTTGCCAACTAGTCATGTTGAATTCTGCATTTTGCTACTATGAAAGAGCGAGAAGAATGTCTTTCTAGTCACTCTCCCTGCACCATGCCTACTTTTATAAAGCCCAGTTGTGTCTCTAAGGCTGCAATCCCATACTTACTTACTAGGGAGTGCATACGATTGAACTCAATGGAGGTTACATCTGGGATTGCAGTGGCGCTTCTGAGGATTGCACTGTGAGTCATCATTTCTCCAAACTAAAAAGCGTCTCTTAAAAGGCTGCGTACTCAACCCCTTGATAATTCTAACTGCTCTTTTCAGTGTCTTTTCTTTCCCTGTGATATTGTTGCGGAGATATGATGGCTGGAATTGTATGCAGTGTTAAATGTGGTCACACTACAGATTTATATAAAGCCATTATAGTACTTGACTTTTTGTTTTTAGTTGAAATCTATATTCATCTGTCTATTTATCTGTGGGAAACGGATTGGGGGGAAAAACGGCAAGTATCACAAGTGCGGCGCTATATGTTGCAGCCACAAGATGAATTAGTTCCAGAGTTAGTCATACTTAGAGTGGACCCATTGAAATCAATGGGACTTAAGTTAGTCATGTGTCCTAGGTACAAAGTAAACTCTGCTTCTATGCAACAGTGCATTTACTTGCAGTTTCAATCTTCTCTTTACTGCCAATAACATTATTTAGGAAATGCCAAGTCCCACTGTTTCTAGCCCAGAAAAATATGTCATTGTGCCTTTATCTCCTGCTCATGTTATTAACAACACAGAGAAGCATGGCCTTTTGCTAAGCCAATACCACACTTTTATACCTTTACATCTTACTAAATTGGGCCGGGCATTAAAAAGCAAAACCATAATATTTAATAAATAAATATAGTATTTACTGCTGATTGTTATTTTAACATTGTATTTTATCAGAACTGGTTTTTTGAACTTAAATTTGTTTGTATGTAATAGGATGCAACTATTTTTTTCTCTGTTGTTTTTATTCTATAAGCCACTGTGGTCTTGAAAGAAGGCTAAGAAAAATTATATATATCTATATATTATATATATATCCATATATATATATATGGAACACCATAATTTTGAGCTTAGGAATGTTTCTGTTGCAATGTTTGGTGTTCATACAAACTCAATGAATGAATGAAAGTAGTACAAGTTGTGTTATTCACATACATTTTCCAAGGACAATACAATGGCTAGCATGCTTCTAGTTGGAAACTAGAGTAAACAAAAAAAGACAGTTCTGTTACTTGAGATTTTAACATTCATCACTTATTATTTTTAAAAGCACCTAAACTCAGAAAATGCTTTTTTAGTCTCTGTGATCACTGTCATCCAGGGAAGCTCTTATAGTAGCAATTTCGTCAAATTTAATGTTAAATGAGAGGGGATCCATGAGAAATTGTCATGGAGAGGAAATACATTTCTGTGGGACAAAGATAATGGTTCCTCCTACTTTTACCATCCCTCTCTACTCCCCATTCATATTTTCTCATCAAACTACAACTAGGAATTTAGGTGTACACTACTTTATGGATTAGGAACCATGGGTGCATAAGTTGAATGTCCATCCAGATGTGCAAGTGAATGTGGAATGAATGCTCAGAGGTACATCCATGGAGCCAGCCTCATTCTAATAGATAGTATCCTTGCTCTGCTGTGCCTTTGGATATTTATATCCTCAGTTTCTGAGGCCCCTCTAGAAGAGGTCGGTTTTATGCCTGATTCTCCAAATATGCGTTTTAGCTTACAGTCGAATTTACGCCTAATACCTACATATGAGAGGCGTGGAGGCGAATTATGGGCTCCATACAATGCGCTTTAAAGTTGTTTACATGCGTTTAATCGCATTATCAATTGCATATATTGATGCTCGAACGGGGAACCATCGAAGTCAATTAAAAGTCGCTATTTAATGCGAAATTGAAAATGGGATCCTCCTTCTGTATGTGTTAATCTCCTTAGTTAGATCAGGGACCCCAGTCCCCTGGAACTTGCTCTGGGAAACTATCTGCTCCAACATCATGCTCAAATAGGGTTGCTATGGTCGATCTTCTGGGAAGAAGAAATTGGACAAGCACACTCCTTAAGGTGGGTGTTCATTGAGCATCCCTTCCTAATGGGGCAGAAGGTGGGCTTGGATAATGTGCACCTGAAGTATGTTCTAAGCCTAGTTTTCTTCTCTCTTTAAATCTCACACTTAAGGAGAGCAGGTCCCAGCTTCCCATCAGTTTATCTCCTAGGCTCAGCTGACTAAGAGCTCAAACCTGCACCCTGATCTCTGCTGCCAAATTCAAAGCTGAGAAGATGGTAACAGAGCCCCCAACACCCACCAGGGTTTTTTCAAACAATGCCAATGCTCCCATAATTTTCCTGTTTTGAAAGTACACTAGTATTGAAGAACCTGATCCTGGCCATTCCTTTATCCCATTTTTTTCTGCTGCATGTTTTTCCATGCAGATGTCCACTCTACAGTTATACAGAATCATTGTAATTGGACAAGTGTGAAGGCTACAGTAATACAGGCATTCCCAGTGGTACTACTAGCTGTAAACTAGTGATAAAACCATTAGTGTTGAACATGAACTAATTCACTCACAATGATCAATCTAAGCTCACCGTTGGGTTTTATTTAAAACCTGCCCCAAAGACTAGCTCATCAAAATAAATTGGGTTCAGGCATTAGAAAACAACAACCGCATGGCGGTCTTGCCTGAATCAGAATGTACAATGAACACTGAAGCGGAGTTACTGGATACAAAAGCTGGCATCATCCTTGACTATTCTCTACTTCCATTTTGCTTTTAAAGGAAGCTTTTATTCCTTATTGTTGCATTGAAACCACCAGCAAGTTCCGCTTAAAGCTCAGGACAATGCTTGGATGGGCTTTCCAATGTGTTGTCACCTTTCCAGCCAGAGGAAGGAGAAATAAAAGGCAGTTGCGTTTCCAAGACTGCCTTGCGATGCCACACTGCAAGGCATCCTTGATTTGTGAATGACTACAGCTAGCACTACCCAGAGAGCAAAGCTGCCATTAAATAAAGCAGGCTAAAGGCATACACTTTTGGCAGCTGAGCTGTAAAGTTCTTCCAGCATCCATGAAGGTGGAAAATGAATAAACAATAAATACATTTCTTCAAGGGAAGCAAAGCAATGTACGAAGCAGGAATGCGCAATTGTGGGGGAATGGGGAAGATATTTTTTTATTGACTTTCTTTTAACATCTTTTGAATGTGTGAGTCGGAGGCAAATTTTGACTGAAGCTAAGAAACAAAGAGAATAAATTTATCAAGTTGACAAAAATATACTGATTTTCTCCAAAACTGAAAGAGACCACACAAGTTCTTAAACAAAATAGGAAAGGAAATAAATGAAAAGAGCTGGCAGTTTATAAGACTGTGAATGGCGGAGGTTTTATTGTATTCCTTCAGAGGTTCTAAGACATGTGGTTTATGTGCAAAGTTGTTTTTTTATTCTCTCCCCACCCCATGCATGCCTTTTCTCCAGATGAACGTAAGGGAAAGGGAGTTTTACAAATCTGAAATTAAGAAAGCACAGTTTGAGTGTATATATGTTAACGCTACTTGTTACCGTGATTTCACATATAATGCCAACTACATGACATTTCTGTGATACACCTGAGGGGCAGGGGAGGGGGATTCTAATTATCACATGTGCAATTCTAAGCACACTCACTGCGACTTTGATCCACTTCTTCAGCGTGGAATTCACATGACATCGTCCCCCTCGCATTGTTCTCGCACTCTGAGTGCTCCGTTTTTTAGTTTCTGTTTCGATTTAACCCTGAACGGGCAAAGTCCATTTCAGGCAAGTTCAGGCAAGTTCAACAGGCTGAGCTGAGGTATCGGAGCAAAACTGACCCCGTGTGATTCAAAACGCTAGATTCACATAGGAAATGGAGGGGGGACCCTCAGAAGCAATCCAGGGGGGAAATGGTACATGTGATAAAGGCCTAACCCTCTACTGAGAATAAACAGTTTCTCTAGTGGAATAAACATAATGTTCTCAGTAACTGTCTGTAGGTGCAAAATCAACTTTTAAAGCATTGCCTATTTGAGGCCCTTTGAGCATTCCTGTTGTCTGTTCCGTCTCTGTAAAGGCAGTCCTGATCTTGACAATTCTGCTGCACTAACATCCTACAATGCACTTAAAATAATAACATAAATATATGGAACATCTGTGATACTGGGAAATTATTGAGCCCACTCTGTCTTTAAGATGTTGTTAATGATGTATTAGTTTTTATTTGTTTTAATATTTCATCTATTTTGTGGTACTTGTGTTTTATATTTGTTGTTGTTCCCCGCCTCGATCCGGAGGGAGAGGCGGGTTATAAATAAATAAAATTATTATTATCATTATTATTATTATCTGCCCCTTTGACTAGCAGCAATGGAAACCAATGCAGAATGCACATTGCACTGAAACATTATCTCAAGGTATGTGGGGGGGGGGGCATTCAACCAACAGCTACCTGTGTTTTCTTTCCCTTAAAATGGCAGTTCATTTTTATTTTTAGACTCCAAGGTTCTAAGTCAGGTGTGCAGAACCTCAGGGCCATGGGACGAAATCTGGCTTTCCTGGGGTCCCAGTCCAGTCCTCTAGGTTGCCCCATAAGAGCCCCATCCACTTCCCCAGGCCTTCCCCCCCTTTCCCTGACCATGGATTGTTGGGGTATTTCCCAACTTTTGTGCAATTTTTCTCCCAATCTAAAAGGTTGAAATACTTTGCTGAAGGCTTGATTACTGGCAGTAAAAGCTTCAAGTTACAATAGGCTGGTATTTTTGGAATCTTTGGCCTGCCCTTTTTATCTTCAGCCCTGCCCACCACTGGAATGCAGCCCCAGAGAACTTCTCCAAAACAGAATTCTGCCGTAGGACTGAAAGAGGTTCATCACCCCTGCTCTAGGGTCAGTGTGCTAGCATAGGAGCACAACAAGGAGGTCCTGTCCTTATGGTAGCCAGAATGGTCTACTGGTGCCTGTCCATTGTTTTCGATTGATGGCCTTTTGTATCCAAAAGCATTCAGCTCCAAATTTATGTGTATTTACTCACAGTATTGAGCCCTGATGGTCAATCACCCTCTGCTACTGAAGCAAATATTCAGATTTGAGGCATATACAGACGGTGCTAGTTGTGGGTATCGGACTATGCTTTTCAGTACAGTTCGTTGGGGATAAAGGCAGGCTACTTCAGTCTGGATTGGCCCCTTCCAGTAGGCACATCTGACCTCAACCAACATGGCTTACACAGTTCACTCAGAACAGCTGCGGTGATTGGACTTTAAATTTGCTTCCGGTTGGATAATGATGTAATATTAAATTAAATCTTATATAAGGATATGGCAATGTAATACTTATTACTTGAGATCTACCGGACCGATTTGGCTAATTTTTGTTTTAAACTGAAGCTTGAGCAATGTAGTTCAGAGTTCAAAAAAATTTAAAGCTCAAGCTTTAATAGCAGTTCATTTCCTCCACGCCAAACAAGCATGATTAACCCTGCTTGGCCAATCAGTGTGGTGTGAAGGTGGACCCCAGGTGCAGCTGCACGGTTAGCTTGTCACCATCAGAAAGGCAAGGGAAGAGGACAGAGGTGGCCAAGGGAGGTGCGCAAAGGGAGAGGCATGCCGTTTTTACGAGGTGGGATTCACTATGCATGACCTACATTTGCATTATTCATGAGCCCTCCTGTGGAAAGCAGGAAAGGAGCTGGACTATTAACTCCCATGGTGACACGGGCTTTACGTCAGTAATACAAATAATGGAGATATCCATGGTAGCCCTAAACATCATTTCTAGACAAGGAGTTCCATATTATAGAAACCGCAGCTTCATTATACCCGTGGCACTGAGATATCCCTATGCACACCAACACCTCTTATACAAACTCTCTGTAGTTTGACAGAAAGTTCTGAATGCTTGTGTTAAAAAAGGGTCAATTTTGAGACCTTTGCTCACCTGAAAAACATAGGTTGCAATCCTGCCTGCATATCACATGGATTAATTTCAGTGTGATTTGCATGTTGCTTACTGTGTGTGGCAGATTTGCAGCCATATTTAGCATGCAATAAAGGCCTCTGACTACGAGCAGCAAGAAATCACACAGTCACAGTGGAGCAGGCCCTGGGTTCTGTACAATGTAGTATTTGTTGCTACTACAAGAGCTGTTGATGGAGAAGAGGCAGTCCCATGAAAGTTGTTTGACCAATAGCAGCTGTTGGGTACTTATATAAAGCAGCCTTTATATAAAACCTTTTATTTTTATGGTTCCTTGTGCATAAGATCAAAAATTATATCTATGCAGGAACATAATTAGAGGATTAATGACCAAAGCTTGTACATAAAGGGAGAGATTTCCCAGGGAAAAAATGTGTTATAAGCAGTTTTATTTTTAAACAGCTAGGCTTTTAAAAACAAACTCAAAATATAAAGACAATGGTTTTCTTGTTATACTGAAAAGGTCAGATTAAACAATTCCATGGTAGTTTATCTACCTGAACCAGGAACAAGTTTGGCCACTTAGGTTTGCCAAGACTCTGATTTCTGCTCAGTTTGTTGTCGTCCTGGATCTGATTTCTTATGTCTTAAGAATTAAAGCTAATTGAGGGGAAAAGTTCACTTACATAAAGAAGGATCCTAATGTTAAAAATTCTCTGTGCTCGAACCAATATATTTAGTTACAGAACCTTCACACTCCTTATCAAATATGTGTGAGAGTGTAAAATTAATGTGCTCATTTGATAGTTACGGAATATTCCTGTTATTTGGTGGGTTCACACAAATTATCCAGAATAAATTGTGTGTGCGTGTGTTTTAGCATTGGAGATCTAGGTGATTCCTGGTTTTGAAAGTGTTGCACACACGTTCCAGCTGTGATGTATTTCATGAGTGATGCTAAGAAAAGTTTTTATGCAGGTTAAAAAGCATCACTTGTGAATGTTGTCAATAGTAATATTATTTGACGTTCACGCAAGGCTTTTTGAACATCTTGTTCTAATCCTTATGACGATCTTGCAAGGTAGGCAACCTCAGGGCCAAAAAGAAAAAGTCATTACTTTAAGGATGAAGCTAGCAGCTACACCTTTATTTCATTTTTATTCTAGGATAGGTGCAGGGAGCTTCATCTAGATCAGGATGCTGGTACAGTGGGATAAGGGGGCTTCAACACTTTCCCCCACAACAGCCCCAAATCCAGAACAGGGGGCACCTGTGATTCCTATTGCAAAATAATGATCCATTTATTTTATGGATCAATATTTTGCAATACAAATTACAGGTATGGGGACCCTGATCTGGATTGGGCGCATAGTAGTAGGTGGAGGGAAGAGTTAAAGCTCCCTTACTCCTTAGGCTAGGGTGCCAGTCTGGATCAGGTCCTCTGAATTTACTCTAGAATTAAAAATGAAAGTCTAGAGTTTAAAAATAAAGGCATTTCAAGCAATATTTATTTGGGCCCACAGTTCATAGCAGAGCTGAGATTTGGAAGAGGGAATTTTTATTTATATCTCAGCTAAAAGACTTTACCACTATGCCACCCAGCTCCATACATAATATCTGTAATTCTGATATCAGTAAGCCCTGACAGGCCAGTTTGATCATCATATTGCATATAGGAGTTGAATAGTGATTTAATTAAGGCTGAAATCCTATACCCACTGACCTGGGAGTAAGCCCTATGGGACTCAATGGGACTTCGTTCTGAGCACACAAGTAGAGAGGGTTGCACTGTAAGTGACTTAGATATGAACTGGGGCCTTACCCATTCAAACTATTAGCCATTATACTATACCAGCACACTAAGGTAATTCAGAATAGGAAGGACCACAAATTTCAAACTGAATATGCATTGTAGTCAATGGAGATTTCACATTCAAATTACAGTTGTGGGAAATGCAAACAAACAAACTCAACAAACTACCCTGATCCCCTGTGGAAACAGACTAAATATGTGATTATTCTTTTGTTGCCTACCTAGTCTTAAGGAAATACCCTTATTCCCAATCACAAATAGAGAAGAAGAAATAGAAAATAGAATAGCGGAGCATTCACAGAACCAATTCCTCCTTGCTTTTTCAATGGCATGCTTTTGAATGGGCTATTATAAATTATTTGTAGAGAAGCAGGGGGAAAGAAGTTAACCACTCCCCTTGTAGGTGAGCTGATATGAAGAATAAAGCCCTAGACCTCGGGGATTAACAATGGAAGGCCTTCAGGGAACATCCAGACATCCTCTTTTGTAACAGATAGTAAGCTCCTGTGCTCACACTGTGTTGTCATATGTTTTATTCATGGGCCATCATAAGGGCCGCCAAACAGATTATCATGTTTACATCAGGCCTCCTTCGAGAGCTAAATTCTTTAATAGTTGAACTGGCAGGGTTAGTCAGTACTGATATGCCTGCCGGGCAACCAAATCCTAAATAAAAGAAAGGACGGGGTATGGGAAGGGGAAGAAGAAATAAAATCAAACACAGGGAGTTTAATGATGTCCTTCAGCAGCCACCAATCAATATGATTTATCACTTGCTCAAAAGGTTATATTAAGGTTCCTTTTTTATTTTATTTAAGTGGCATCCTCCTGTAGTGAGCAATTGCAGATGTGCATGGGAAAAGGAGCCTACAAACAAATAACTTCATTGGAGTTGACAAACGTTTACAGATGCCTATCTGTGATGTTGCATCTCTGTAATGCTTCAGGTTCCTTGTTATAATTGAAATGCCACAAGGAGCTTTCCAATCAGAAGAAACCCATTTTAGTAGACACAGTGAACTCGGCAGCCTGTTCTAGAAAGTCGCTTAGGAATGATGACCAAACAAGCAGTTTAGTCCCCTCTATTCATTTTGGGACCATGAGTAACTATGGACTTTAGCTTAATGACTGTTGAACACATGTCTACGTATGGGTAGTACATTTATGAAAACCCTGAGACTTCTGCTACTAAGCACTTGTATCCATACTCAAAATAGTTCCATAACCCACCGCCATTTGAGGTACAGGAACCCCAGTGGGTGTTGGACTCAACACAGGAATTCAGACATCACACCAAACACCATAATTATTGCTGTTTTCCACTTCTAGAGGTCCTGCACCGCAGAAATAGGAGAGTGGAAAATGAAATCAGGTTTCAATGGGTATAGCGAGAACCAAGAAGTTGGCCTTGGGGGGGAGAATAATGGGATATTGCCTTCCATGTCTTATCACAAGAAAAGCCATGGTGGATCAGACCAAAGGCTTATCTAGTCTGGCATTCTGTTCCCATGATTGAACCAGATGTCCATAGGAAGACCACAAGATGCCCATGGGAAACCTTATGATTACAACTTAATATATATTTGCAAAATTTTAAACCCATTTAAATATGGGTTTAGCTGGGGTTTGGCACTGAAGGAGCTTTAATTGCCCTGTCACAAGAGAGTAAGGGGAGTGTGATCCTATTGATTTACTTGATCTCTTAGAGGCTTCTGAAACTATCAAGCATGGTTGATAAATCAGTACTGTGGGTTGGGATTGGAAGTTGGCAGACATGGTAATATAGCTGATCCAGTCTTACATAAAGAGGCAGTAGTACCCAATTCTACTTCTCTTTGTCATCAGAATCAGATATGGCTATGGAAGTGCTGAACTGCTGTTTGAATTTGATAATAATAATAATAATAATAATAATAATAATAATAATAATTTATAACACGCCTCTCCCTCCAGATCGAGGCGGGGGACAACAACAATATAAAACAGAAGAATCACAAAACAGTTAAAATTTTAAAAACAAGAAAAAAAACCATTAAAAACATCTTAAAATTCATCTGGATGGGCCTGCCAGAAGAGAGCAGTCTTCATGACTCTCTTAAATTCATGAAGACTGCTAATTTGTCTAATCTTCTCCGGCAGACCATTCCACAGTCTGGGAGGGATGGAAGAGAAGGTCCTCTGGGTAAGGGGCTGGATAAGGGCCAATAAACCAAAATTGAATCCTGACAAAATGGAGGTACTGTGGGTTTGTGGTTCCTAGATCAAGGAAGTCTTGAAGAGCAGGTGCACAGCTTGAGGACACTCCTTGATCTAACACTGTCACCAGAAGCTCAGATTTGGTTGGTTTACCAACTGCACCATTCTTGAATAGGGATAGGCTAGCCATGTTGATTAATTTTCTGGTAACCTCCAGATTGGATACTGTAATTCAATATTTGTGGGCCTATTTTTGAAAATTATTCAGTAGCTTCTACTAGTACAAAATTTGGTGACCAGATAAAATCCAGGTCAGGGCTCATGTAACTTTAACAATTGTAGAGAAAAGGGAATTTCAGCCAGTGTCATTTGAATGCAATTAGTTCCTGGTGAAATTCCCTCTTCATCACATCAGTTAAAGTTGCAGGGGCCCTGCCTTCTTTTGTATATGGTCACTCTAGTGTAGTGCCCTGACTTTAGAACACTGTTGCAAGGGACGTATGCTAAAACTCTTACCATTACATCTGCTGGGAACCAAAAGATGTCAAGTGTGTGACTCTGTCCCTTTGATGTCAGGGTGTGTAGCCACACCCCTGATGTCATTCGGTCAACAGAAGGATGAGTGAGTAGTCATCCAGCACTTGATTCCATTCTAGTTGCCCACCCCTGATGTATTCCTTTCGAAACAAGGGACCTGGCTTGATGAGAGTTAATATTTTTTCCTTGCCCAGGTATTTCAAATATATTGCATTGTCACTGGTTGTATAATTTTACTCCTCTCAATTTTATTGTATTGTTGTTAATGTCTTATGCTGTTTTAATATTGTATTTATTTTAAATGTTGTGTAAACCACCCTGAACTCCAGTTTTGGAGGAAAATGCAGTTTATCAATTCTTAAAATAAATATATAATTGAAGTGGGGCACTCAAAAAGTTCTGCTGAAGAGTGAGGCTATAATTCAAAGTTCTAATGGAGTCTGTTGTGCTCACTGATTTCCCAGTACATGTAGGTAAGAGTGCTGTCATATATCTGTAGCATGCACGGATTTCCATGCACATGGGAGCACTAATATGTGAAAGAGAGCTGTTGGATTATGCCCTATGTTTGAATTTGTAATTCTCCAAACTTAAAAAAATAAAAAAATAAAAAAGGAGTAATGAGAAACCATGTTTCCTTTTTCAAATTATGCAATTGAGAACCTTTGCTTTTGTCCTCAATTTTACTTTTTGAAAGATCAGAAGCAAAGCAGGAATAAAGCATTCTCTCTAGTCATAGTCAGGCTGTATGACATTTGTGAGATAGGGGGACCTACCTTGAATAAATATGGCCACCTGTCTCCCTGCCCTGTCATTTCAAACGCGATGAAAAGTGTCCTGAAGCATTGTACCTGCCCCTTGACTTGTTAAATGAAATCCTTATCATTTGCAGGTAGTAGTAAAGAAATACCCCTAAGAAGTTGCAGATATTAGTTTGGTCTTGCCGGCTCATCCATGTGAATAAGATAAAATGCCTTGCTGTAGAAATGTACTTCAGAAATGCTGGGGGGCAAAATGTTAAACTGTTTGCATCTTTTTCTTTCCCCATAAACAACATTTTAAAAGCAATTTTGTAAATATAGGACATCTGCTTTATTGAGCTCAAAACCCCTGAAAGATATAAAACTGCTACTTTTGACTGCTCTCCGCTCACGTACATGTTGTACGGCTCAGTTATTTCTCTCCCCATTTAAAAAAACAAAGAAAAGAAAAGTAGCACAGCATATATCCCTCTCATTTAAATTATGCACTGTCAGTATTTCACCCTCTTGAAATCAAATGCATCCTGGGAAATATAGGAGAGAAAGTAGGTTGCAACACTGAAATATGAGAGGTTCACTCCTCTATTACAATTCCGTATGCCCAAATCTATGTGTGTATTCCACATATTTAACAGGGCAACAACTACCCCGCAGGGCAAATTCCATTTGAGTTCCTGCAAAAAGATGCTGCCTGCCAGTTCCTGATTTGTATAATATTCTCTGTAGAAAACAAGAACACCATAAAAAAAATGGCATTTGATTAGGTTTATGGTAAGTGGAAATGCCCTAGGAGCTATGTTCCATAACTACAAAAAATGTTTCAGAGCAGGTAGCAGTTCCAGATATCATACATCCTCACAGCCATTGGTACATGGCTGAAAAGGGATCTGAGTCTGCCTGCCAGGTCCTTGGCCCATTTCTGTGTTCCAGGAGTATAATTTAGGAAGTGAAGTGGAAAATAAGTTATAACCTCTTCTCTATGTTCCAGACCACATGTGATTATTTCACAGTAGCACCTATAACTCTGCTTATTATGAGGTTTTTGTGGGGAAAAAATAACCACAGTAAATTAGCTTTACTTGCAGTTTAAGCCTGCAAGAAAACTTCGATATTATGGCCCCCAATCTGTTCTCTAACCACAGAAATCTGAAATGGTATCCATGCATCAATGGAATGGCAGGATCTCTTTCTCTCTCTCTCCACTAGTGATGGGAGAACTTAGCCCAACAGAAATTATAATTTACTTGCCATGTTCTGAATTCCTTTGTCCAATCTCAGATGAAAATTCTCCATTACTCTGAGCACTTGTTTTGTATATACCAACTGCTAGCTACATCAGCACAATTTCCTCCTTCCCCGCCAGCCACCCACCCACAGGTTATATCACTCTCCTCCAGATCCCCTCTTCCTTGAAACAACGACGTGTGTACACACTTGTAGGAAACACAGTGTTACAGCCTGGTAGCACTTTGTGGAATACTCATGTGACCACCCCATATGACAATCCCTGGTGTGGGCATGACCATTCCAGGAAGTGCCTATGGGGCTGAAACACTATCTCTGAAGACATCCATGCTGCTACAAACACAAAAGAAATTCTCTAAGGTAGTAAGAACTTTTGAATAGCTCCATTCTAGCTGAAAGGACTGAGGAAGAAGTCATGCAGAACATGTAGATGTCCAAAATCAGTCTCGAGTTGAATAATGACATTCATTCTATAGCCATCCAGGCTCAATACACATACGAGCATTATGAACTTGTGGTATGCTGACAATTTCTCCCACTTTTTTCTCATTCATTTTGACAGTAAAGAAAGTACTTTCGAAAACAACTTCAAAGGAGAAGAAAAATTTGGAGGAATTCTCATGGGTTGGGGTTGGGTTTCTTGTGCTCACCTTTCTTAAGAGTTGGCTGAGGAGTGTACGGGAGTGCCCTATCTTTCATCGTACAATCGTCTCTCTGACAGCCTGTAGCCTCCTTGGCTTCCCGCATTTCAACGAAAGCTGAGGGGAAGAAATCAAGAGGAAATTCCTCCCACAGGGTTTTTCCAGATCAGAAAGCGCTGTTAGCCTGGGAGGCTGCAGAGCAATGGAGACATGTGTAATAGAAAGAAAATGCACATGCAGCACCCTCAGCTGTCTCACAGTGATTAGGCAAGCTCAAAAACATTACAAAAATAAAGTATAAAACATCCTGAAAACAAAGCCGAACAGTGGAAACCTCTTTCATGCAGAAAGAAAACATCAAGGATACTGGAGGAAAAACTTAATCACAACACTAGGTCCACCTCTTCCCTGGAGCTGGACACAACGCAACACTGCCTCCCTCACATCTGCACTACGGTGGATGCAAAATGGGGACAGCTGCCACTCCCCCAGTTGATGTGGTAGCTACTTGTAATGGTAGCACAAACGAAAGAAGCTATGCTACAACCTCTGTCAATGGTGAGACCTACCTGTGAGAACACCTGCATTTCAATGGATACAAAATGGAAGCCAAGCTGCCAACACAGTTAATGTTGTTGTTACTTGCAGTGGTAGCAGCCCCCCCCCAAAAAAAACCAAATTACTTATGAA
This sequence comes from Anniella stebbinsi, assembly GCA_029215795.1. Classification (NCBI taxonomy): domain Eukaryota; kingdom Metazoa; phylum Chordata; class Lepidosauria; order Squamata; family Anniellidae; genus Anniella; species Anniella stebbinsi. The sequence goes on along the minus strand of JARDYH010000004.1, from coordinate 92,798,215 downwards.
AAAAGAAAGAGGTTCTGCTAGAATCCCTTTCAATGATGAATCCTACCTGTGATAACTCCGCCCCAGGAGAAATTAGGTGAAATTGGCCCCCCACCCCAATTTCTCTGCCCATAAAAAGAGGGGAGAATTTTGAGAGGGCATTTGTGCAGAGCTCTATTATGGACACCGCAGTTTTGACTTACAAGCCATATTTCTAGTTTTGCTGGCATCACTAATTACACACAATTTAGGTACCTGGTTCCCCCACCCCCTGCAAAAGGCCTAATAACAAGGGGGAGTTGTAATTCAGTGCAGAGTGAAAGGATGAAATATTCCTTCCCTGATCCTGCTGTTCTGATTAAAACTGGAGCCCCACTTCCCACATCTGCTTTAAAGTTAAAACAAAACATTGGGAGATCCGATCAAGGACCTCACACATCATGTCTGTTGCATCCCTCAAATAAAAGAACAATGTCATCATGTCAAGAACTATCCTGTATTTCTAGCCAATTTCCTGTAATTTTACAGCTGCACAGAAACAGATTCCATATTGTGGTTGTGTTCAATCATGGTTAGGCTTTCTCCTCTTGATGAGCAACTCATCTAGAGCAATCTGCCACTTGAAAAAAAAACAACCACCACCCTATGTTCTCTATACCACCACAAATCCACATGTAATCACTCTTGATGTGGCGGCCTCTTTACTGTCCACCACACCAGACTGTTTGTGCGTAACTGTTCCTGGGTATAGAAGTTAGGGCAATGTTTATTTCATGGGTCTCATAGCTCTGAGTAACAGAGGGCTAGCCATGTTAGTCTGTTACTGCAAAAACAAAAAAGCATCTTATGGCACCTTAAAGACTAACAAATTTATTTATTCTGGCATAACCTTTCATGGATGAAGTGGACGGTGCCCATGAAAACTTATGCCAGAATAAATGAATGTATGAGTCTCTAAGGTGCCACAAGACTCTTTGTTATAGTTCCAAGTGTTTTCCTAAAGCTCTAGCTGATAAAATTGCGAAAATCTAAGGGGGGGGGGTCTACATGACGTCTCTTTTGCGCCTATTTCTGATAATATGCACTTTTTCCTATATTCGTATTTACGTCTAATAGCGGTAGACGAGAGCCATTAAGGCGAATTACAGGCATCATAAAATGCACTTTACACTTGTTTATATGTGGAGTTTCGCTGCAGTGTCGGTTCAAGGGTGTATGGTTGAACGTGGAAAAATTGACGAAAGCACCGCCCTGTCTCCTGATGGTACCTCCCCCAGACTTTTGCGCCATTCGGTAACTCCACCCACCTGACTTTCTCGCCGTTGCCTGTCCAATCACGATCGTGCATGACTTCGCATGTGGGTATCATTTCTAAACATTGGATGATCCTACAATTATAATTGTTTGCAGGACAGCATTGGACAACCTATTGTAAAACCATAAAAGCAACATTTTTCACCCATGTAGTGTCCGCCTCCCCCCATTGCTCCTGCCAAGAATCAGACGCTGGATACTGGATTAACACCCCACCATGCTTGCGGCAGCTTCCCCTTATCTGCCGTCTTGGAAATGTGCTGCTTCAAGGACAATTTTTTGTGTATCCTTTCCATTACAATGTTGCATTTCACACTGATTTCCCCAGTTCCATACAAACTGGCTATTATTCTGTCTGTCTACGGACCGCGAGATGCCATCACACTACGGTTCTGGGATGCCCAATGCTGAGTAGGCTAGACTGCAACCTCACCATGCCAGAACCTGGTTTCTGTGCCGCAGAGGTGGGTGCCTGGGAATGAGGGAGTGGGGGAGGGATGAACACTTCCCACAAAAAAAAAAACTGGATGGCACTTTTGTCCTCTCTCCCCCCCCCCCAGTCCGCTTGCTATTCTACCAATTGCGTCACCTTCTGCGCAGAATGAGGAGACTGGAGCTTATAGTGTGGCGTGCCCACTCTCCGGTACCACTCCAGCAACCGCCAGTGCCATTAGAATGACCGGCATGGCAGGGGACAGCCCAACTTGGGAGAGTCAGCTTGGACATTGCGTCTGTGGACTGACATTAATTTCCATACGATTGTTGCATGTTCCCTTTTGTTCGGCACGTTCCACCCAATCCACTGTGTTTTCCACACTTGCGCTGTGCCTTTCAGATTGCTCCAGCCACACTTTTCAATGGGATTTTGGCCACATGTAACCATTAGTAGAATAAGATATTACATTGCTTTATGATAATAAAATAAGTGTTCTTTTCATTGCGATACACACACACACACACACACACACACACAAAACTTCCAGGAAAATCAAGGAAAGAAGGGAGAGAAGATACAAAGCCCTATCCACGCTCAGGTACTAAGCTTCCTGGGAAGAAAATCCCTCCACCTGCTCAATGCTCCTTACTCCCAAGTATCAGCACTCAATGGTAGGAACAGCCTTGCACGTAAATAACTTTCCCTTCCTTTTTCCAGCCATTATTCCAGCAAGGGAGCGAGGGAGGGAAGGGTAGCCTTAGCGGACCACAAATTATTCTAAAAATGAAGCACGCACATTATTCCAACCCCCTTGATTCCTGTAGAACCAGCTTCATGTGAGTATCCACTTGATGAAAGAAAGATTCCAGTGGGTATTGAAAAGAAACTTTATTTTCAGTTCCGGAAACTTGAGATCAGCCATTACTGTAGAGAGAAGAAGAAGGAAGTAGGAGGGAGGAGTGTCGTAGCAGAGCAGGATCACAGCTATAGGGTTGAACATGGGTAATTTGACTGAAAGTATCGCCTCCGAGGAAAGTGGGAAAGTGGCTGTAAACTTGGGGGCAGGCATTCACTCATGACATTACAAGACCTGCCCACCACCCATGATTAGCATTAATCCAAATGGGCAGTGGAGGTTACACGACCAAAATATGATCGAACAACGGAGAAATATTAAAAATCGCGTTTCATCGACACCTTGGAAACGTGCGTTCATGGATGCTATAAGTCGCATAGACGTCTGATCTGCGCCCTGCTTGTGTGTACAAAATCATGTCAGAACAAAGTAAAGGCGACCCAAATAAGCCATGAAGAGGTACCCTAAGTTAATAAATCAATAACTATACAGGATTTTCTCACCACCATCACCATATACGGCAAAAATACTCTTTCACTGGACAGCCCCACCTATGGGATTTCTTATTTCCAGGAAATGTTTGTATTTCAGGGCCTAAGGAACACTCTGCCACTATAACTTAGGGTTTCCAAGCTGAGCCTTTTCCTCTGCCACCAATTCTCTTAGAATACTTTAAAACCTCCTAGTACTTTGGAATAAGAGGCTTAGGTATGAGATGGGCACCAACAGTAGACACAACATGAACTAATAAAGAAGTTAATTAATTCAAAGGATATTTTGTACATAAGAAAATACTAATATTTACTTTGGGTTTTTCAAAGACTGCTTTCTAACAAAATTCCCTAGATCTCCACTTCAGCCAAATATACCCATATCCAGGTCCACCTCTTGGGCGCAGTCTTCCTCTGACACCAAAGCGTCTCCTGTTGTATTTCTGGCGGTTTGAACTGTTAATCCAGGTTTTAATGCCTGCTTGTGTAATCTTCTTCTGGCAAGATCTAAGGGCAACCTCCTGGCATAACACAGCCACTTCTCCTTGGTCCTGATCTTTATCATCCACGTATGGTTATCCCATACAGAAGGAATAGCTTAATATCCAAGCTTTAGCTATTCACTTTCTCCTCAGCTTTCTCCTACTCCTTTTAAAACACCACCCACCAACCAGCAGACACTGACTACTGACAGACTCCCTGAATCCCTCAACTGTCATTTCCCAGCTGCTGTTTTCCAGGTAACTAGAATCCCCAGCCAATCAGAATTGAATTCACCCCATCTATAAATATTCAAAGGCAATTGTCTCTTTCTCCCCCTTCAGAGTATTACAAAGCAACTACTACACAGGCCTTTGACAGTAACAAAGTAAGGTCCCAGATCTACTCAGATACTCTATAGTCTCCCAGAGACCACACAAAGTAAACATCACAGAACAACATGAGTTATATAAATGGCATTTCTTCACAACAACCAACAACGTGATCCACAAACGATTGAAATTAAAGAGATGCTATGTTGGTAGATCATAAGACTGGGCATACACATGCCTCCACGGGTATACATTGGTATAATAGCAGTGGATGGTGGTGATCTGGCAGATGTATTCAGTCTCAGTCCCAGCCCAAGCAGTGATGTAAAAGAAGGTACTGGCACTGTTGCACTGGCAAGGATGTTCTCCTTTCCCCACTGATATAACACCACAATATATTCCATAATTCTGGTTTGGTAAACTGCTGATATTCAGATGCTGTTTTTCCTGGGTGGCCTGTTTCAGAGTCATGTGCTGATGTTAGAATGCTGGCCTTATGGGACAAACTATACGTTATGCTAGAAGATCACATGCAAATAAGTTAGGAGTCCTTAATAATAGTACTAACTGTCAAATGCAGGGTGGGCAACCTTGTGTCCATCAGATGTTTTATAGTACAAATCCCACAATCCCTGTCTATGCTGGGTGGAGATGATGAGATTTGTATGATGAAAGTTGGAGGGTACCAGGTTGGGGAGGTTGGAATAGAATTATCAGCACTTAGTATGTAATACAATGTAAGAAGATCTCTGCTTGATCAGACCAAAGGTCAATCTAATCCAACATCTTGTATACAGCCAGTCAGATAGTTCCTGTAATTAGGCCATGAAGGTAAAAGTAATATCCACTGTTATTCATTGCCTGTGAATTTGGGAGTTCTGATTTCACTTTTCTGACTCTCGCAAAAACTACTCTAATAGACCCCTGCAAAACAAACAAACAAACAAACAAACAAACTGATGGTCCTATTCTCCATGGATATTTCATTGGGCAGAGCAATCCTATGTACCTGGGGTGGGATCATCTGTAACCATATCCATAGCCCTCTTAGCTCACTGGTGTTCTGCTGTTTTTCCCCCCCTCTCCCTTCCATTGTCTAAACAGGAGGGAAGTTAACTATACACTACACCAGTTCCAGCACAGTTGTAGTTTCAGGCCTGATCCATGGGCATGTCGGGAGGATGAGGGGGCTTTGGATCTTACTGATCCAAGCCCATCTCCAATATGTCCATGGAATGCCTTGTCTGCAGAGCTTTCCACAGATATATCAGGAGGCTTCTGGGGTTCAAATGGTGACCCACTGGTAGACCTCCATTTCTACCAGCACAGTGGCATTTACGATGGCCCCTCTGCCAGCATAGGAGAGAATTTAGGATTGCTCCCTAAATCATCCAGATTTGGAAGCCATTCCCCCATTCCCATTGATATAACACAACTATATATTCAAGAGCAGTTCCACACTGAACGAAGAGGAATAACATAAGGTACAGCATCCAAGAGCCAATAGGCTCTTTGGGTCCACAAGAGCCATGAGATCCCAGTGATATAGGGCAAGATACAAATGTTTTAATAAACAATAATAAATAAATAATGAAGGCTCATACAACCAAAAATACAGGTTCACATTTGTAATCGCACTTGAAATTTTCCAATAGCAAATTCTAAGCTAAAATAAAATTTAAATGCCACACAACAGACTGAGGTTTGGAATTTTAGACACCGTTAAGTAGGAATCTACAAAAAGAGACGTGGGATTGTTTTTAAAAAGGAGATGGATCCCTTCATATGAGTTTTGCAGCACACAAGACATTCTATCTCACTTAAAATTCTAATTTGACCATTTTGAACATAAAGAATAAGTTACATTTTTAATGTATAATGTTATTGTAAAGCATATTTAAAATATATTTATTTGCAATTAATTAAAAGAATAGGGAATGCTACTATTCTGGAACTACTAATGAGAGATATTACTTGCTATTATGAAGAGGACTAATCCAGAAGGGGAGATCCATAGGCCTGTATCTCTTGGGGCAACTGCTGCTGTAATTTCAGGGATGATGAAAAGAAATGGACATAGCCCTTGTAAATGTGTGTTTCTACTTTTCTGGGCAGGCTCATGAGCCTGTTGTTATTTGATAGAATTTAATAGCTACGACTGCAAACAAGAACAGTACAGTTTTTGCAAGGAAAAAAAAGTGGACTGCCTGAACATCTTGTTAAGTTCGAGTTCCTGGGGAAGTGCTACATTTCTCTTTGAAAACACCTTCCTCAATAGCATTGTTTAAATATGCTACAATGGCTTTTTATGTCTTCTCATATATTGCAAACTATAGTCTTGAACAGATGGCTGAGGAATTATCAAGGGGCTATTCCCATCAGAGTGCAGAGACTAGGGTAAACATGCTACAAGGCAGGCTATTTTCTGGATCAGTCTAAAGCTCAAGAATGCGGAGAGGAATTTAAGAGGCTAATGACAGAATGCACCACTTTACTTAAATTCCCTCAGAAGCAATCAAGGAACAATTGTGCAGAAGCAGAATGGGAAAATGATAGAGGTTCGTGACCTTCATATAGAGCTCGATGAAGAAACACATCGATGGCAAAAGATTCTTAGTATTTGGGAGTTGAACCTACCCACACTGCCAGCAGCAGAAGGATCACAGGGAGAGGAAGGCTAGCAGCAATAAATGACAAATAAATACGCATAACTGCTAAAGAAAAAAAACAGAGAGACCCAGTTGGTTTGCATTTTGTGCACTTCCTACTTCCGTGTTAAGGTTAAGAGAGGGCCCAAACAGACATTACTTTCAATCTGTGTTTGGTAACTATATCTTTTGCCCTTTCAATTTTTACTCTAGAGGGCATGCTAATGTGTGTGTTGGGGGGGTGGGAGTAGGGGCCTTTCAAGATCCAGATTGGGGGCCTTGTGCTTACTCTATAGTAAAAATGAATAAAATGCATAGTTGGATGGAGAGACAAATACCCATGTCTGGAGAGTAGCCCAACAAGGGACAATTATCAGCATGAATAACATACATGAGCCCTGGGCAAGCATGGAAAGTTTTTCCCCCAATGTCCATCTCCACCACTCAGCCCCTGACCATACCATGTCAAGCAGAGGGATCTGAAAGGGGCTTCTACTCATGTCCACTTGAATGCAATAGAAACCTCCACTTAATCAGGAACCCTGCTTATTATTATTATTATTATTATTATTATTATTATTATTTATTGCATTTATATACCGCCCCATAGCCGAAGCTTTATCAATCATGTGGAAATTTCTGCATGTGGTCAAGTGAAGGTGAGTGGAAAACCTCTGCAGACCTCTCTGCTCAGTATGGGGATGTAGATGTCTCCTCCTCCCCACTTTTAGCCCTCACATAAGTAGGTTAATTGCCTACCTAGAGCTACGAATGCAAATGAATGTTTGGTGATCTTTCCGGATACACAAGAGACATAGGCTGAATTCAGATGACACGTTGAACAACTGTGGGTTGTTGCTTCAACAACCCACTGCGTTGTTAACCGTGTCGTCCGAATTCAGCCACACAACCCACAGTTGTTAAAGTAACAACCCACAGTTGTTAAAGGAACAACTGAGATGAACAACTCATTTGCGAGTTGTTAAGGGAATCATCAATTGACGAACGTGTTGTCCGAATTGGGGCGTTGTTGAAGCAACAACCGTGAGTTGTTGAGCAAGGAAAATCAGAGAGTGGAGTGGCAAGAGAGGCAGAAAGCAGGCGGCTGCTCAAGCACGCTCGCAACAGAGACCCAGCTTCGCCGCCATAGCAACCAGGACGCCCGCCTCCCCCACCAGGCAGCCGGCATGGAGCTCAACAAGGGGCCTGCTCCTGCCAGCACTTACGCAGGGTGCCCAGCCAGCTACCCAAACGGATAAGGAAGCGCACCAGAAGGGCACTACGGCAAAAGGGGGGAGGGGGAGACGGAATAAGGAACAACCCCAGGCACCCTGGAGCACGGGGCAGCCCCCCCCCCACCAAGAGGGAGAACAACACCCCATCCAGAGTAGACCCCCACTGCACTGCCACCTCCACCCTCGCATCACCCAGAAGGATGAGGGCAGGGGAAGCGGCGACCAGAGAGCCCCCCCTCATCCGCCCAACATGGCTGGACAGCTAGCCATTGCCGGGCCCCGAGAATCCTGTTGGGGAGCGTCGCACCCGTGAGGAGGCGTCCCGGGTGCGTGAAGCATCAGTGTCTGGATCTGGCTGTGCTACTTCCACCCCCTGTGAGCGTCGGCTGTGGAGTCCCCTCTCTGGACTGGCATCCCTCCCTGGCATGCCGCCCCTCTCCACCTCATCCCCTTGGCATGTTCCGTGCTTGGCTCTCTGGGGGTGTGGCCTTGGCCATCCCCTCTTCACCGCTGTGCCTTCCAGCCACCTCCTCCCTTCCCGGGGGCAACTGTCCTTTCCGTGGGCTCTGCCCTGGCATAGTGGTGCCCATGTGCATTATTGCCCATGTCTGGTCTCCCTGCTGAATAAAGTTTTCTACGCCACCCCATTCTCGCCTTCTTTCCTGTGTGTGTGGAAGATGCTCTAGGAGGGAGGTGGGGGGGGTTGGGGGCTGGGGCATGGGTGCCAACGTTGGAATTGCAGCGCTGGGCGAGGGGCTACGACTGTTGTATTGGTGCTGCCGTTCCTCCTGGCTGCCTCTTTGCCCGAGGCTGCTGAGTTCTGCCCACTGACTGAGGCGGCCAGTGGGGTTTGGGAGGCGTGTCCTGCATCGGCTTCAGTGGCGGCACCCATGGTTTTTAGCCGCAGTGCCTTCTGGGATACCTGCTGGAGGACTAACGGGGTTTGGTAGACGGGGAAAATGGCGGCCGAGCTGTCAGTCAGAGCCGAGTAGGCAATCTGCAACCAGGGTGGTAGCCGATTCCTTGCAGCCCCTGCTGCAGCGTGTTGTCTGTAGATCGCCACCTTTTTCAACAACCATCAGTAGGTGAGTCAACAACCGAGGCTCAGCGTGTTGTCCAAATTGAGCCATATTCTCCAGGGATTTGACTAAAGACTCAGACCGTTTGCTGTGAAAGATCACACCTATCTTAGACCAAATTTTCATAGACATCCCAATACCTCCCAGGTGTCTTGCTGGTGGTCTAACCAAAATGCTGAAATGTTTTGAAAATTATTTCTCCCTCTATCTTATTTTTTAAAACAACTGTAAAGGACCTTTTAAAACAGGCCCTGCAAATCCTCTGATTGTCCTTAACAGACACATTTTATTTCAATAAATTGTGCAGTTACTGTTCAGCATAATAGGGTCTCCCTAGAAAACTGCACCCAATGGGGATTTATATCAGTTAAACATACCTGATATGTTTATGAAGTGTCTTGATAACAGCACCTAAAAGAAGAATTTGGGTTTTTTGTGCAGAAAAAGAATGAAATTTTAATACCCTCTTCAAGCACACTGGGAATGTCTATTTTGAAGAAGTAAGACAGCTTATGACTAGACTTCTGAAGAACAAAATGAGTCTCACTTTTAAAGGCTCAGACTTGGCAGGTCTGCAGTTTTCTTATATAAGAGAAATGCAGCTGCTAGGTCTCATCAACTTGAAAACCGACAACTTGGCAGTGGCGGTATTTATGCTACCTAGTATGACTATTCTTTTTGCATTAACCCTAAAGAGTGAGATCTCTTGTTTTCAAAATGCCTACTTTAATCTGTAATCTCAGTGGCTAACAAAAGTAATCTTCCCACATGCCTGGAAAGAACTCCTGGATTGGATTCAGGTTTACCGATTCGATTACACTGGCAGAAGTGTATTTCTCTGCTCCCCCTTCTTCCCATAGCAGGTTGTCTATCCCACTGAAAATACTATAGAGAGAGTCAAGAGACCCTACTGAATGGGGTGAGCTGTGATAAGGGGATCCCCTCAAACTGGGTGAAGGAACTTCTGTGAGTGGAACCCTTCCCCTCATGGAAGGAAGATTCTAGATCCAATACCATACCTATTAAAGGGGCCAGAGTAAACAGCATGGGAGAAATCTATGAAGAGAATTTACTGTGGGCTTAAAACAAGTCAATAATAGGGATGTTTGCATGTGGAGTAGATGATCTTCATTAGGACTGTGGCACTTGGTGAAAGCAAGGAAGGGGGCAGCTAACTCTTCTTAGCTCTCACTACTTTCCCAGTTCAATCACATCCCTGAAGCTGCTATTTGCCCTGCAGGGGAAAAAAAACTACAGAAGTGTCCATGGACCAGTTTTAACTGGGGAAATGTCTGTGTGTTAACCCCACCCTCTGCCAGCAATGTAGTCCCAATCCAAATTCCATACACGTGTAAACATAAGTGTGATTTACATTTTAATAACCCATAGGAGGCCCTGTTTCGTGGATCTCCTTTGTTACATATAGCTAGGCTGACCAGATAAAATCCAGGTCAGGGCTCATGTAACTTTAACAGTTGTGAAGAAAAGGGAATTTCAGCCAGTGCCATTTGTATGCAATTAGTTCCTGGTGAAATTCCCTCTTCATCACAACAGTTAAAGTTGCAGGGGCCCTGCCTTCTTTTGTATCTGGTCACTCTAGTATAGTGCCTGCAACTTTAACTGTTGTGATGAAGAGGGAATTTCACCAGGAACTAATTGCATACAAATGACACTGGCTGAAATTCCCTTTTCTCTACAACTGTTAAAGTTACATGAGCCCTGACCTGGATTTATCTGGTCAGCCTACATATAGCTTGGTGCCAAGTTGTATGTAAAATGTGTGAGCTGAAGATACTCCTTATAAAAATCTGCTCAAGGGTAAGTCCTATCAGGTTCAATGGGGTCTACTCCCAGGCACATGGGATTATAACATTAGAGGCCACTTTATCCCATGGTACCAGTTTGTTTTCAGAATTTGTCCATGTCTCATTTGAAATGTGCCTTTCCTAAGCTGAAACAAAATCCAAACTGCTTTATATGACATTTTAAAAAATATTCTAACATATTTATGTGTATTTTATTGCAATGTTTATTCTGATTTAAAATTGTTGCATTTAAAATAAACATTTAAATATAATAATAAATATTTATTTGTATGGTTTAAAAAGAACAAAAAGTAGAATGGTATTTATACCAAAATAGCAAAGCTTTAACTTAGAAGTTACTATATCATAACCTCCATTAGAATAAACCTTGTTTATTGTCATGCTAAAAAGAATGTGGCAGTATAATTAATGTTCTCATTCCCTCAGTGCAAATTGTACTATTATCAACTCTTATTACCACTAGAGGCTAACTTGATGGATATGGTAAAAAAAGAAAAATGAAGAAAATATTCTGAGTCCATAAGTAGCATTGCATGTTTTATTCATGCAGTGTTTATATATACATTGTCCAAGTTATTTGTTAGGTGAAACAATCACTTTTGAAAGATCCAGAAGAGATTTTTTTTAGAAGTATGAATAACATAAAGACCCATTTATCTCTCCTTCTGCAAATGGAGATTGAAAAAGGTAGTTTCTCACAAAGATATAGTCTTCTTTGTGCCTTGAAAATGACTGCAGAATGATCTTTTCCCCCTTTTTGAGGAAGGGGAATGGTGACATTCTATGAGGTAAACTTTGGTGTTCCAGTTATAATAGTCAGACATGTTCGGACAGTAAGCTCTGAGTCACCTGTGCTGGGCACGAACCATGAAGATTTAGATACAGAAACAAATGTCTAGGAATCCTGGCAGAGTTACTGAACAGGAGGTAAGGAATGACTGTGTTTTGTAGAAACCCTGTTTCTCCTGCTCTACTATTTCACCTGTATAATACCTATATCAAGTTGTTGGTTATCAATACTACTCTCTAAAAACCACATCTGTATACATTTGTACTCAAACTGTTGAAATATAACTAAATAGCAGAGACATTTGAAAGTTCTACATGCTAACTTTTCCCAAGATAAACTATTTGCACCTTAAAGTGCTTAGTTTGGGCTGAATCTTGCACATTCTTATTAAGCTATCTGGACATATCCCTTTAAAAGCAATGCATTGGGGTTTGTTTATAGGGCATAAAATGGATACCACACCCTCTCCTGCTCCTGGCTTTAGGCTGTAGTAACACACCTCCTTAAGTGCAGAACTCAATATTGTGGGAACGCAAAAGTAAACCGCAGAACAATTTTATAGTCCCTAGGAGGGCATCCCAGGGACACAGGATATGGAGGATTCCCACACCCAAGGCAATAGATGGGGGTGGGGGGGAGGGAATCCAAGTTGGGATTCCACCACCTCTCTGAGCTGAAGTAGAAGGCTCCATGGTGGTTCCTCTTTTGAGGTGATGGTTGTGACCTTGGCTGAGGACAGGGAGGGTGGAAAGGGGGTTTGCTGGTGAGGAGGGGTGGAAGGGGAGAGGAAAGGCCATGGATCTGATAGATCCACAAGCCTTTCCATTCCCAACCACTGCCAGGTAGGGCTTCAGAAGTCCATCCAGTTCTAAATGTTTTTAAGGAGGGTGGGGAGGCAAAAACACCTCTGTTGTTCCTCCTGCCTTGTCTGGCTCTTACCAGCATGGCATTGAATTCTTGGGGTGCTTTGACATCAGAGCACTCAGTCCTATGGGCTAGACACTGATAGAATTCCTCTGTAATAAAAACATTGGTTCGATGTTTTTGTAATTGTATTTCTAGTTTCCCATGTGGGCATAGCAGTTCTTTTCATCTGTCTACTATGGATGCTAGTGCCCCTTGGATTTTGGGATTCTGCCATTTTTTTGGGGGGGGAAACACCCCACAATGCAGAAGCACTTAAAGTGATATGACACTTTAAAAAATTATGTAAAATATGCAAAACTATAGTGTGAAAGCAACGTAGGGTCAAAAGCGACCTGTTCAGGCATTTGCCTGAATGCATGAGGGCTTTAAGTGAATGGAGGGTAGACCCATCCCAAAATCTCCAGACATGTTACCCCACCCCTCTCTGTTCAGACCTTGCCATGTTGAATATGAATAAGACCCTCTTCATGATTGGGAATTCAATTGGGCAGAGAGTTCTACTTACTTTCAAGCAAATGTGAGTAGAACTGCCTTTCAGACCTTGTTGGTTTAACATGGTGAGGTCTGAACTGAGTGGCTGGGGACAGCGCATCTGAAGATGAAGGAGATGGGGCCATTAAACACGGACATGACATTCTACTCACATAAAGCCCTCATGTGTTCAGGTGAGTACCTGAACAGGTCTTACCAGTTCAATCCTACACCTTACTACTCAAAAATAAGTCCTACTACACTCAACAGGTGTCACTCCCAGATAAGTGAACATAGGATTACAGTCTTAAATTTCTAGCAATTTCCTAAAAGCACAATTTCTTGGAAACAAATTGCACTGATTTCTATACAGCAGTCTTTTATGTAAGTATGTTGCAGACACCATAACAGAAAAAGAAATGTGCTGAGAGATTTGGAGGTCTGGATAATCCATTGTAGAGAGTCCTGTGGGTAAATGAAACTCTAGAAGGAAGGTCTTACCCTAAATAACTGCTGCCTATGTCTCCCAGTAGAAACTGCCACCCCACCTCCCTCACTCCATTTAACAGTATGGCCAACTACAGGCAATATTTTTTTTCACAACGTCCACCAATATTCTCCCTCCCCGTGTTTGTGTGTATGCTTAACGTGTCTGTGATAAAGGGCCTTGTGCATTCAAAAGTATGCTGACTTACTCATGACGTTTTAGTTGGTCCTGCTTAAGGCATTCCTTGGCTGTTACTTTGGATCACATGGATAGTGAGCCTGCTGTTAATCCTGTATAATAAATGCTATAATTAAGGAAAATATTCTCCCCTCCTCCCACCGCCACAATGTAACACTCTCATTTTTGTATGAGAACCATTATTATCTGTAATATGCTTAAGTACATGCCTCTACACTTTTGATATAACATACCAGTTGTGATAAACACTTTTCTACACAATTGCTGCGCTTTCAGAAATGGTAATAATATCTCATGCTCTGCTGAATTTTTGCCAGGGTTGGGTTGCTTCTAATCAAACTGCAAGGTTTCAGAGAGGAGGAAAAAGGATGCCGGAATACTAACCAGTCCTACAATTTTTGATCTACATCACATACTACAATTCCCATCACGCTCTGCCCTCTCTTGTGAGATGTCACTCCAAGATCTTGGAAAAAGTTGTTACATCCAATCTGTCTAACATTACATATGTGAGATCAATTTACTGAGAGAATGGAGGAAATGACAAAATTAAGGGAGAATCAGTTTTGAAAGGAAAGGAGTAAATAAGGCTGGGTGTTTCCAGAAGGAGAACTCCTAGTGCTACCAGTTAGAAGCCATTGTGCAGCTATTCCATCTTTTCCTCTTTATCGGAATTTCTGCAGTAAGAAAAAAAGATGAGAGAAGCAGTAAGAAAACACAGAATGGTTATGAGCGGAAGACAACATTGCCTGGATCACGCATAAAATTCTGTGAATGAGTTAGAGCAATGGTAGAATCAAAACCTCATCTGGACTCACCCGTTGTCTACATCACTTTAGATTAGGTGTAAATTTAAAGATGAACAATTTGATGTAGCAATATTGACTGCTATGTTTTCCATCCCTTAATTCAGGGCAAGGAATTTTAGATTACTCTAGAGAAGTGATTTGGAGACCTTAACCATTCATTTTCATGAAATTGCTATCCATTCCAGAATGTAGCTCTGTTAAAATTAAATAAGAATTTACAGACTTTACTATACAACAGGAGGGGGGCTATAGCTCAGTGGTAGAGCATCTCCAGGTAGGTCTAGGAAAAAATCCTGGGGAGACTCTGCCAGTCAGTGTCGACAACACTGAGCTAGGTGGACCAACAGTCTGACTCGGTATAAGGCAGATTCCAATGTTCTTAATCTTAAAGCATTTGTTGGTCTTTTTTTTTATCTGGTATAAATTGTTTCATCCACATTGGTTATGATGAAATGATATCTGCTTCTCATTGTAGTACATTTAGGTCTTTTTCACCTCTAACTCCCCTCATCCTTTGGAACCTTCACAGCTATAGAACATTTGGAATTCATCCTTGAGTTGTAGACGTCTGTAGGTCAATGACCAGTTTTCCACCTCTCCGTCTTGGCACATTTCCCAGTTTGGGAGTTACATTCTTTTGGCACCCCTGGGAAAGTAGAACATGTTTCAGACCTATACCTGCTCTCAAGAGCTGAAAGTCAGCATTAAAATGTTGCTTGGGAAAAGTTCTCCAAATGTGCACAGTTGTGCAAGCAAATAAACAGAGCTCATTAATCTTGCAGACTAATACATGGGTGCATGGTATATGTTAATGTCCTTTCAATACCAGCTAAAGGGTATACATTTTGAAACCATAATCTACCTAAGAACATTCAAGGAAGCTATTTGTTTTGAGAAGGCTGCAGTCATACGATATTATGTATCTTGGAATTTCTGAAAGCTTCTTATAACATTTCACATGACAAGCTCCTGCTTCAGCTTATAGCTGTAAAAATCCAAGGTACAAATGGATATTGAAATTCATGTTCTTCTTGTAAATATGGTGCCTCCTCATTGCCTGATATGAACATTTTCAAAATGCATGAAACTCTATTATATGAACACTGCAATCCTATGGTCCCCAGGAAGGCATTAAAGGCTCCATAGGAAATGTTGGACGTCCCTGTCCAAGAGTGAAGAGAGCTCCACCTTTGGAAGGAGAAGTCTGACCTTGACCTTGGAATCCCCTCCCAGCCACCTCCAAAGTCTGCTTGGGGAGAAACTCCAATTTGGAGGGGGGACTGCTGGAGACTATGCTTGGAGTGGTCTGCAGACACACACATATACTCCACAAACCAGCTGCAGATCTATGCCAGCCTTGGCATAGTACTTTTTAGTTGCTAGAAGTATATAAATAATTATAACGTTATCATTCTTAAACTAAAAATGATATGTTAATCTGTCTAAAAGTAAAATTTTGAAATCTAGAAAAATTGTTTCAAGAATTAGCTTCCGATCAACCAGTAAAGGAGTCAGCCATGCTCTTTCTCTTCTTCCACAAAGCCCCCCTCTACAAGATTTTGGTTTGATGCCTGGTTCCCCGATTATGCGCATCTTCTCTCAATTGCTTCTACGCCTAATCCCTATACATGGGAGGCATTGAAGCGCATTACGGGCTGTATGAAAGGCATTTTAAAGTTTTTGACATGCTGAGAATCACATGCAAATGTTGCTGAAAGTAATGCACATTGTCCCAGAGAAACTCCCCAAACCGGTTCCCTCCTTTTATTCTCCCCGCCCACCAAAATCTCCCGCCTTTGGTTTCCTAGGTTACCTGAAAGGAATGAGCTGATTAATATGTAAATGGGAATGTGTCTCGCACACACACACACATACACACACAAAAACAGACAGGGGGATGCTGCTTCATTCCTTCCCCCTCCACTTCTCAGCGAGCTCAACAATTGTAAAACAATTGTAAAACACACACACACACACACACACACACACACCCCTCAGCTCAGGAACCCAGCAAGAAGCGAGGGGAAGTTATGTCTGCTGATGGATAATTATATGCGCATCCACACATCCTTCCTACCCCTTTACTTCTCATAAAACCACCTCCATCTGGCCCCGTGTGTCCATGTTAAAAATATTTCATCAGGGTACTTCAAAGAAACTTTATTTTTGGTTCACGTTGGGTCACCTCTTCTTGGAGCTTCCATCCAGAGAGACGGAGTACAAGGAGGAAGTTGCCAGGAGGAGAGAGGAAAGGAAACTAAACCAAAAAGTGGGAGGATTTTTCAGCAAAGGGGCAGTTCTATGCATGACATTACGACCACAGTCCAACCCCTGATCGTTAATGCACCTCCTCAGAAAGTTGTTTACATGGACATAAGGCGCTCTTACTCTCGCAGTAAATTAAAACTCGCTAATTAATGCACATTTGAAAATGCAAATAATAGGAAGTTTAAAGTGCCTCAGCCCCCAATTTGCGCTCCTCTCTTGTAAAGGTAAAATTTTTAATCAGCCTTGAAAGAGCTTTAAACCTCTCTTGTAGAGGCAGCCAAAGATGCATTCTGGTTATGAAAAAGTCAACCCAGGACACTTCCGGGGAGGCGCTATGGCGGACTGAAGGCTTCGTTTGTAGCAGAGAGGCAAAGTGGCCTGAAAACTGGCTGGGGGGTTGTCCGGTCCAAGAAAATCATCCTAGAACAAAAAAATCATCCTAGAAAATCCTCCGGTCCAAGAAAATCATCCTAGAACAAAGGGATGAGCTGGAGATAACCATAATTACCCCATTAGCCCGCCCGTGTGGCTCTCGCGTCAGGATGGAGGTCCCGCCGACAGGGCTGCTGGGGTGTGTGAGATTCATGGATTTACAACACTCACGGCCACTTTGAAGTCTTTAACAAGGCATGAAGTCCGACAGCCCTCATTGTTGAAAAGATTTACTAAGGGAATTTGTATGTTAATGAAGAGAGAGCTTCACTACAGCAACATGAAACTGCTTGTGGATCATTTGGTGCGCAAACCCTAATTGCTGGATTACAAAATATAAGAAGGGGGGAAAGAAAAAAGATATCGGAAGGAATCACAGATTTCATATCTTTGGACAAAAATATACAGAAGAATTAAGGGGTAAGAGACTCTTTTAAGAGGGGCTTTATATCCTTTTTTTTCTTGATGAAAGTGCAGATGGAAGATAACTGATAGCTAGAGAGCTAAGCTGGCCAGAGGAATTCCCCCCCCCCCCGTTTCTCGCGCCATAACAATAGATAAGTAAAGAACAGGACTGTAGATATGATTGTTATGGAGAACTGAAGGTTTGGAACAATAGAAGTGACAAGGATAAATGTAAAAGACACCAGGAAAAGTTTTGTAGATTCTTCTACCGGAAAAATGGCTTCATCTGATCAATTACAAAAGGTCTTAGAACATTTAAGTAAGATGGAGATGTTTGAAAAAAGAATGGATAAAAAGCTGTTGGAAACAAAACTGGAGATGATTCAAGAAATGAAAAAACTGGACAAAAAGCTCAAAAGTGTTACAGACAAGGTGGAGGATTTAGAGAATAAAACTGAAGTTTTGAACATAGAGCTGGAGAGAGAATCAGATAATTTGGCCCTAGCGGAATTAAAAGAGAAGGAACATCGTCTGAGACATAGAGTAATTTCAGAGCTGGAGGGGGACATTAGAGAGGAAATCATGAAAAGTTTGGCAATATCTTTGGATTGTGAAGAGGATCCCATCAAGATGGAAATTAAGACGGTTTACAAAACAAACTCTATGGGTAATTTGGCCCCAGTGGAACTAAAAGAGAAGGAACATTGTCTGAGACGTAGAGCAATTTTAGAGCTGGACGGGGACACCAGAGAGGAAATCATGAAAAGCCTGGCAATATTTTTGGATTGTGAAGAGGATCCCATCGAAATGGAAATTGAGGGGGTTTACAGAACAAATTCTATGTGTGCTGGAACAAAGGGCATTCCAAGAGGACGACTGCCGCTGTGCCCTCCCCCCACTGGCTACCCGTCCCTCCCCCCTGTGGGGGCAGGTGGCATGTGGCCATCATGCGGGGGCTGGGCCCCACCACTCCCAGCATGACTGTTCACCTTGGCGGACTGTAATCAGTGTGCCCTGACCATGCTGCGCCGTCGGGCAGGGAGGCATTACAAGAAGGTAGAGCACCTGGGTATTACCTTGACAGATAAGAACTGTAGGTTGTTTTATAATAACTATGTTAAGGTATGGAATGAAATTAAAAATTATCTAGTAAGATGGGATAAGGTTTAAGTGTCAATTGTGGTGAGAATTGTCACTATTAAGATGAATGTGATACCAACAATGTTGTTTTTATTTCACACAATACCTATTGTGGTCATGAATTCAGACTTGGGAGGTAGGGATATGTGGTATGACAGGGCAAAGGTGAATGTAGAATTTAATAATAATTAAGTGTGTTGTGTTTTTTTGAGAATAGATATAAACCTAGGCTATGTCAGAAAACTCCATTGTATTAAAGTCAAGATAGGGTCTAATAAAAGAAGGTTATATATGTTAATGGTACTCCTACTTGTAAATTGTGGAAAGGTTTAAAAAATAGACAAAAATGTGTGGGTTTCAGTAAACAAAGTCTTACTTTAAAAGGGCATTATGTATAAATGATGAAAAGGTTATCTCAAAAGTATATAAGTTTTTTGTGGAAGTTTGAAATGGAAGATGAATAAGTAGTAAAGATCAATATATAACTGAAACCGGAATACCCTTTTTGGGTCTAGTGGATGATCAGATGAAAAAGAACTGGGGAACTTTACTTTTATATATGAAATAGCAGTGAGACTATCATATACACAAAAATGGAAAAGCCCAATGCTATCTACAATGGATGAACGGATGTTGGAGTTATTGGAGTTGGCGGAGATGAAGTGAATGGAAATCTCTTATAGACTTTGTGTAGGATTGTGTAGACTTTATCTGTGGATTCAACCAATAAGAAGAAATGGTTAAGATAAAAGAAAGAGGGGAAATGTGTTTACTTATTAGCAAGAGAAAATATTGTTACATGTTTTTGCTGTGGATAAAATAGTATATCTTCTGTATATCTTTTCTTTTATGTTTTTTAGTTTCTGTAGATGTTTGTTTGTTGAGTTTGTTGTTGTGTGGAACATAAAAATTTTGAAAGGAGAAAAAAGTCAACCCAGTGTGTGACCATGGTAAAGAAGGCTAACTTCATGTTAAGCATTATTAGAAAAGGAATTGAGAATAAAACTGTCAGCATCATAGTGTCTTTTTACAAATCTCTGGTGCGACCACACTTTAAATAATGTGTACGGTTCTGATCATCACACCTACAAAAAGATATTGTAGAGCTGTGAAAAGTGAAGAAAAGGGCAACTAAAATGATCAACCCCTATGAAGCAGGGTTACAACAGCTGGGATTCTTTAGCTTGGAAAAAAGGAGGCTAAGGGGAGACATGATAGAGGTGTACAAAATTATGCAAGGTGTGGATAATGTGGACAGGGGGACATTTTTCCCCCTCTCCCATAATAATAGAACCCTGTGGGTGATCTCATGTTGCTGATTAGTGGGAGATTCAAGACAGATTAAATGAAGTACTTCTTCACCCGGCACATAGCTAAACTATGGAATTCACTAATTGAAGATGTAGTGATGGCCACCAATTTGGATGGCTTTAAAAAAGAAACTGGATAAATTCCTGGAGGAGAATGCTATCAATGGCTACTAGACCTGATGACTATGTGCTACTTCTCCAGTATCAGAGGCAGTAGGCCTGTATATACCAGTTGTTGGGGAACATGGGTTGGAGGGTGCTTTGCACCATGTCATGCTTGTGGGTCCCTGTCGACAGCTGGCCACTGTGTGAACAGAGTGTTGGTCTAGATGGACCCTTGGTCTGATCCAGCATGGATCTTCTTATGTTGTTATCATCCCTAATGGTGGATAATGAGTATGATTCAAAGGGTGCCAATGGTCCCAGTTCAGACAATCCTCCCTAGACCTGATAAGCTGAGATATGAATGTGTCTTTTGTCCACACATGCACTCCATTGCTGAGCCACAATTAAACCATGAACTTTCTAAATATCTAGGAACTAGTAGTTGGCTTAAGATCCTGGCTTGTTCCGAAGCCAATAATCATATTCAGACGAAAAAGAAAATTATGGTTAATTGGAAGCTTCCTGGTTTAGTTGCAGATTTCACAAAGGGAAGCACACATATACCTGTGTGCACTGGTAAATGTTAGTTTAAAATTGTTAGTGTATTTTTTTAGGCATTTGTTATTTTAAAAAATGTTTTATGACTGTAAACTCTTTTGGGAAATATTTTTTTTGTATTGAAAAGCAGCATATTGGTTTTTATTTTTTAAAAGGCTCATTGTCTGACTCTGACCAATTTTATACAGAAAGGTATATCAATGGAAGTCACATTTCTTGATTAAATGTTCCTCGAGAACAATCGCTAAATGGTACTTGTGAAAAACATAACATTGGGAAACACTCTTCAATCCACAGAGCAAATCCCACACTCACTATCCCAAATAAAACTGTTTATCATCAGGAAAAGAAAAAAAAAGGAAAAGAAAAAATGGTGGGTGGGGGTTAAGGAACTGTCCTGTGCAGGGTTTATAATGAGTGAACATACAAACTCCTGGCCCAATTCTATTTTGTGCAAAACAAACAAACAAATCAACAAATCAGTACAAATGCAGAACAGATGTCTGACTGAAAGGAGATTTAACTGAAGCTAGTGGGGGTCATTTCTCAGATGTCGGCTGTTTTGAGAAAGTTCTGTATAAATCATAGCTGATGTCTCTAATCTACAATAAAATCTACATAATAGAGCCAGAAATCAGCTAAGCAATGATGATGTTTTCTGATGATACAATGCTTAGTGGAATGCTGGAGCTTTCAGGATTAATTAAATAGTGTTGCAGTTTGCAGCATAACTTGGCTACTGCATAGCAAACAGAACTGTCTACATGTTGTAAAAAGCCAGTGTGGTGTAGTGGTTAGAGTGTTGGACTGGGAGTATGGAGATCCAGGTTCTAGTCTCCACTCAGTCGTGGAAGCTCACTTGGTGACTTTGGGCCAGTCACAGACTCTCAGCCCAACCTACCTCACAGGGTTGTTATTGTGGGGATAAAATGGAGAGGAGGAGGATTATGTATGCCACCTTGGGTTCCTCAGAGGAAAACAGGTGGGATATAAATGTAATAAATAAATGAATAAATAAAATAAAAAGCTACCTATTTGTTTCAAGGGAGTAAAGAAGGAGTACTTCTTTGTGTGACAGCTGGTACAGCACAGTGGATCAGAGTGTGTACAGACAGCCTGATTTCTCTAGTTCTCAACAGGAACATACTAGTGTTCCTTGCTAAGCTACTATTCCTTCTGCCACAGCAATTTATCTGGTCACCTTTACAGTACAGTGGTAGGATTGCTAAAATAGTGTGTGTTCAGTGCTCTGAACACTCAGAAGGGTTATACAAATGCAAAGTATTATTACTGTTAATACGGAAGTGTATCGTATCGTTAAAATGTCCAATAACGATACAATAGGATCGTTATTGGACATCTGATTAACGATAACGATACGATAGGAAAACCTCTGATAAATATCCGATCCGATAATTTTCAGCCTGATTATATCGGATTATCGGACTACCATATAAATAAACCCATAACTTCTGTATTTTAAAAGTTAGAGGCTTGAAATTTGGTCACAGTGCTTATGGAGTATGCCTAAGTATGTGTATGAAATTTGAGAACGATCCCTCCAACCCTCGATTTTATATGAATTTATGAAAGAACGTTTAAGTATTGACAGGTCAGAATGACAGCTCGCCACGTGCGTTCATTCAGACCTGTCAAAAAGTTGCAGGATCTTTAATAAATTCATATAAAATCGAGGGTTGGAGGGATCGATCTCAAATTTCATACAAATGTCTAGCACATGTTGCTACACATATGTACCAAATTTCAGATCAATCCTTCCACCCCTGTATTTTATATGAATTTTTGAAAGATCATGCAACTTTTGACCTGTCAGAACTTAAACATTCTTTCATAAATTCATATAAAATCGAGGGTTGGAGGGATCAATCTCAAATTTCATACACATCCTTAGACATACCCCATAAGCATTGTGACCAAGTTTCAAGCCTGTAACTTTGAAAATGCAGAAGTTATAGGCATTTTTTCTAAAAAAAATAGCTCTATAGGCCACAACGGAGCTGCAAATTAAATATCGGATTTCTGATAATTATCATGAAGACGATATGATTAACCTATGATATTATTGGAGACAATAATTTTTTTGGTCCAAAATTCCGATAACGATAAAATATGATATTTTCGGATGTGCACATCCCTAACCGTTAATATTGTTCTTCCTCCTCCTGCTGCTGCTGTTAATTACCAGGTACAGGAAGAGACAGATATCTAATAATATACATGGATAATCAGAAGTTTGAATCAATTGGGGTATTGTTTATTCAAAACCTTACAAATATGCCTTGATAAAGTCTTTTTGTGTTTTTTTAAACAAATCATGTAATTTCACTTTTGTTAACTTGGAACCAATCACACATTTCCTGCGCATATTTGCTCCCTTCTTCAGGAATTGCAGGCTTGGCTCTTAACCCCCACCCTAAAATAATGCTGAATGTGATCACCTGCACCCATATAGCCCTCCACCCTGCATGAGCAACTTAGACACAGGTTTGACATACGTGGATATGAACAAATGGACAAAGTGTGGGGGGCATCAGGATCATGACTGCAGCATCCATCCCTAAGCTCCATATGTTCATGTAAAGTTTGTGGGATAGAGCCTATGCACATGATTGGAAATGCTGCAAAATCCAGGGTGCCCATTCACATGTTTAGAGCTTATGTACATGTGTAGCCTCTGTTTAAACCCTTGACTGAACAATTTGGGGTTGGGGCTCAGGGGTCTGGAGATGCTCAGAGAATCAAATGAGACCCAGCATTCCATATCAACAGCAATGTCATGTGCCAAAAAGGAGTGGAATTGACAAGAGTCAGAATAATGTGAGCAGGGACAACAGAAGAACTCTATCTCAGACCAACATTATTGTCCTGTATTACTTGGCTACTGCTTAGCAAACAGAAACTGAATGCGTGTCTTAAAGAGAAACCCATTTGCTTTAAGGAAGAAGTGATTCTTTATTTGGATGGATCACTCTAATTCTGGTACAGGCTAGTTCTGTTTTTGCATGTATTCATTCCTAAGACCCTTCTGTCCTGTTTCTGATCAGTCTGCAATATTTTAAAACAAAAAATTGCACCAGAAAAATCACATTTAAATACTTAAATATGCATTATACGTGCATTTTATCCCAAAAATGCACTTTTGCATGCATTTTATCCATACAGTGCCTTTTTGTATGATTTTTCAAGCTAAGAACTTTTCAAGCTAAGAGACATTTATAATCTGAATGATTATTGCATACTGATCTTTATATTAATTCCAGAAGTGCAAATCAGATCAATTCGCTTCAAAATGGGGACCAAATGTTGACGATCTCAACTTTAACTGACAGGTTAAGAATATGAAAACCGAGCTAGTAACTTGCCACTTCAAATTTCACCTTAACCAGGAACCCCCTAGTGTAGGGTTGAACAGTTTGTAGTCTTCCAGATCTTCTGGCCTACACTGGTGAGGGACCATAGAGGTCATAGACCAAAACAACTGGAAGGCCACAAGTTGCTCACTCCTGCCCTAGTAGTAAAATTTTAATTAATGAAGCAAATTAAATGGGGGTACTTACTTTTCATTAAGAAGAAGAAGAAGAAGAAGAAGAAGAAGAAGAAGAAGAAGAAGCAGCAGCAGCAGCAGCAGCAGCAGCAGCAGCAGCAGCAGCAGCAGCAGCTCTCACATAAGTGAAGTACTAAGCAAGAATAATCGGCCAAATGTGCTGAATTTATAAAGGTAACAATGGAAGCTCAATACAAATCAAGCTCTTCTCATTTTAAAAGAATAGACATTCATAAAATAGCTTTGAGCTTGGTAATCTGAAATAACACACTAGTCCTATCCAGATCCCAAGAGGAATCCAAGGATTCTGAAAGTTTTGAAGTGTAACAATTTCCAGGGGGCTAGCCATGTTAGTCTTTCGCAGCAAAAACAACAAAGAGACTTGTGGCACTAACTAACACTGATTATGGCATGAATTTATTAGCCTTTAAGGTGCCACAAGAGCCTTAGGGTTTTTGAAGTGTCGCTTCCTTGTGCAGACTATTTCCCTCCAGTCTTTGGAAATTGGAATAAGACACTTTCATTTCAGTGATTTTGGATGTCAACAACTAATTCTTTCTTCATGCTTTTCCTCATGCCATTGTACATAGGGGGTTCACTCCATTTGGTACATGCTGGTGTTGTTTGATTATGCCTTTAACAGTGCTCCTTAAAAACTCCTTAAATCTGTCCACATTTGCAGTTCAAGAGACCATTTGGGCATTGGTGAAATGCATCAAGATGTAGCAAGTGTTTACAAATATTGGCTCAGTTCTTTGTTTTTACAACACATTTGGCTTAGAACAGAACAGAGAGGAAAGGCAACATTGTCACCCATCTCTTTGTGGGAGACTGTTTATTCCTCGTTTCCTGCATTGCATCATGGAACTGGAAAAGTAGAACCCTCTCACTGCAGTTTCTTGAGCCCCTTCTCCACCCCAAATTATTTAAAAGAAGCACTTGTGATGAGCATTGTACCGAGAAGCAAGTGTTCTCGTGAATTTAGGAAGAGGACGTTGAAAAAGCAAGTACAAACTGCTCCTCCAAGGAATGTTCATGTTTGACAAGGTCTTGCTCTTTGCTGATACCCCCTAAGGTCAGAGATTGCCCAGACAAAACTCTCAACCCTTCTCAAAGATTTTTGGCTTAATGAAAGATCAAGCATCCCTGCAGGGAAACTATATTGTGCAGTTGCTTGGAATGCTATTTTTAATCTGAAAACACACACACACCATACTCAGTATTATTGACACCATCGATGGCAAATTAAAAGACCCACTGAAGTTAATATTCTCACATTATAGCAATGTACTCTTCATAAATTATGAAAACTGGTATAATTTATTATCCTGTCCAAAGCTATAAAAAGCTGTAAAAAAAAGAAAAGAAAAGAAAAAAGGGATGCACTCTATCACAAGCCATTTTACTTAATTAATGGGGGTTTTTTTGTAAGCCAGGATGTTTTGTGGTTTCTAAATCACTGTGTTAAATTTTAACACTGCTTCAAGGGAAAATGTTTACCATCCTTGGATTTTTCTGAACAGTGATCACCTATGGAGTAGATACATTAACACGACTATTACTCCGGCAGGAAATGCTTGTACACCAAGCCTCTCTGATCTGCAGGCACATTAGTAATCTTTGCACTATTATGATAATTCCTAGAAACTACCTTTAAACAAGGTGGCGGGGGCGGGGGGGAAGAGGAGGAAAGGTACAGAAACAGACTCTGCCTTAATTTGTTTTGTTATCTTCATTCATACTTGGCTGGTGCTCTTCCCAAGAGCAGACAGAACAGGCATGTGAAGACAAGTCATTCCAACAAGTTTATTTCTTAAGCAGGTACTCTGGAAGAGTTTCAGCTATGAAAGGATTATGATGTTAGAAGTAAGTAATCTGATCCATTTTCAACCTACTAGTCATATTTTTATCACCCAATCTTGCTGCTATTATTATTATTATTATTATTATTATTATTATTTTACTAAAACTGAAAATAAAGTCAGAACACATAAAGTGGTAAATGCAGCCAAGCCATTACTGCGATTATTATTATTTTACTAAAACTGGTAATAAAGTCAGAACACATAAAGTAGACCCGAGTCATGGAGGTATCCATTGTACTGGCTGAAAATAAATCGCATCCTTCTTTAACATTGCAGGATAAATCCACTTGTTAGATCTCAGATTTCACCTAAGAAATTGACAAGGTGATTTCTCTGAATTAAAAACTCCAATCACAATATAGTGGTGGTGGTTTGGTGTACAGGAAAGGATGCAAAACATTCAAACCCACACAACCCTGTCTAAATAGGAGACATGTTGTCTATACCCTACTCTTTAGACTTGTATACCAGATCGCAGTGATGCAGCTAAACTAGTTTCCTTCCTGTGCTTGGCAATGGGGCAAATCTTGTCTGCTGTTTGTTTGGACATATTCATACTATCACAGGATGTGGGGAGGGGGAAATGCTTGAATATGATGACTTCCGGCCTGTTGCAAGGATGTTGATGTGCTCCACTGCCATACACAACATTTGGCATGCCATGCAGATGTCTGAAAACGGACTTGATCTGATGTGCAGGGGTGGATGCACACAGCCAGGTCACCGTGGACTACAGGCTGGCATGTGGAAATTTTTCCTGTGATTGCCATGTGCTGAAAATATACCATCACTTTGTTTCAGAGACAGTTCTTGATAGGCTACTTCCAAATATTAGTTGCATAAGGCTTATGCCAAGAAATTTATCTCTGCAGTGGCTGAAATGCCTTTGCAATGCCAGGACCCACCTCTGCCCCACTAGGTAATCTCGCCCTTCCCAAGAAACTTCTGGGAATACTCATATGCTACATCTGACATTCATGGCTTTTGCCACCAGCATCAGATGCAACAGCATCATGGTGACACCAGCCCAATGTTACAGGCTGTGCCACTCTGTGTTGGCACAGCAGTCATAGCACATTATCCTAAATATGCATATATTGTGGAACTACTCATGACGTTCAACTTTAGGAGGATGCTGGTTATTAACATTATTATTATTATTATTATTATTATTATTATTAACATTTATATACTGCCCCATAGCTGAATCTCTCTGGGTGGTTTCCAAAAGATTAAAACATTAAAAACGATGTACAAAATTTTAAAACATAAAAATGCACAACAGATAGGCCAATGGGCTACAGCATCTTACAATAATTTTATCAGAACCCATTTGTAATCTGTCTGGATTATTCTGACTGTCCACAAATTGTAGCAAATTGTGATTATGACTCACATTTGTGGGCTACTTGGGCCAAGAACTGAATGACAGGATCCATCCAGAATGTTGACCAAGATTGACCCCAGAACAAAGTAAAATCTAGAGTTCATAAACATTATCAAAACAATGTTGCCCCAAAAAGAGAGTTTAGAAATAGGGCCTGGTTAAAGGCCAGGGGGGCAAGCAGGACCAGGACAGGGCAAATGGGCAAGAAAGGACAGTAACTAGAAATAGATGACAGGGTGTAGAAAAGAGTCCTCCACAAAGTCTAATATATTTGTCCAAACAGAATATTTTGCAGTATTAAAAATCTTCCTCAATAGTTACACAACCAGGAACATATCATCATCATCATCATCAGCAACAACAACAAAAACAATTTATTGCAGGGGTTGGCAATACACAGCCCTTAGATTATATGTGGTCCCCCAGGCCTTTTCTGTTTCTCTCACTCAGCTTCAAGTTGCTGTACAGCAAAATTTGTGGCCGAAATTCAGTAGCAGGGCATCAGCAAAATACCTCACAATTTTGCTTGTAAACAAGGTGCACACTCCCTGCGCTCTTTGTTTTAAAGCCAATTTGTGGGGTGCCTTCATTGGGTAGTGTTATTCCCCTAGCACAAATTATGCCACGCTAGCAGAAATTATGCACAAGAGGAGAATCCAGCTAAATTTATGTTTGTGCAAATGCAAGCAGTTGCGCAGCCAGTTGCGCAAACAATGCGTGAGTGCTTGCACAATGGAAAGATCTGGTGGAGCTCTGCTAACCGTATTTGAGTTTGCGGAATGACACTGTTGGATACCTCACATTGTTTGACAGCAATACACCGGCAAGCAGGCTAACCCTTCCAAGAGTTATGATGAGCCATGTGGATTGTAAGAGGTGGCAGATTACACCTCCAGTACTACTGCAACCTTGCTAGATGGCTGTTGCTGTTGCTGTGTTGCCCACCTGCCTAGCTGACTTCTACCACCATCACCACTGTTTTGTTTTGTTTTTGCTGCTGCTGCTGCTGCTGTGGCATTTGCTGCAGTAGGAGGGGAGCCAGCAGAGCTCTTGCAGGTTTTGAGGAGCACCTGTCCTATGTCTCGCCCTGTGGAAAGGTTTTTAAACTACTTTAACTTTTAAAGTTATTTTAAATTGTATTTGCCACCACTGCAGCAAAGTGGCACTGAAAGTTAAGATTAAGAAAAATCTACAAAAGGGACTTCCGAAATACTCAGCACCTGGAAATACAGAACCATGTGGGACTGGGCTGCAAGCAATAGATCCATATTTGGGGGGGGGAGGGGGTTGGACATAGAAGGACAGATTGTGGCATGTTTCTGTAAATTGATGTTTACTAAAGACATAGTTTGTTCAAGTTATAAAACAAGTTTATTCTAATTAAGCCCATAAAACCCACAGGCACTCTCCTACCCACAATGTCTTGCTCAGGGGAAAAAACCCTAAGAAGGTGGCCCTGAAGAGTCCTGGGCCAGATCTACACCAAGCAGGATATGACACTTTGAAAACAGGTTGAAAACTGCATATGGAGTGTGCCTTGGGCCCCAACAGTTGTCACTACTGTTATGAAAGTCTTAGGCAGGAGTGTAGATCCTGCCTAAGATTACCTATGCTTCTGCCACTAATACAGCAGCAAAGAGTGTTAAAGGCAAATGGAAAGGGTGGGGTTCTCCATCCTCAGGTGGCACAGGGTCTTGCACCATCCTGCCTGCAGTCAAACAGAAACCAGATGAATTGAACTCAGCTGTCCAGAACAGGGCCTGAATCCTGACATTCTGGTTAGTAGACGGCCTAGCAGATCTTCTTATATATAGCAGATCTATGTTATTTTATTGAGTGACAAATGCAAGCTAAACATTTGGATTCAATTTCCAAGAAAAGGAAGGTTTGGTTTCATGTTTCTTTAAATCAAATAATTCAAATATCTCCAAACCAAACTAAATTAAAATTTATTTCAGATTATTGACAACTAATTTTCAGTATCTATTTGAAATGCAAAAGCTTTGGTAAAAGCTTGTACAACCTCAATATGATAAGATACCCATATCCAGGCAATGAGAGAGTCTTTACTCACTTGTACTTTTAGCAATGATGTTTCGGTTTTAAATTTATCATCAAGCCTTAGAAGGGCTAAGATGGAAAAAGCCAATGTGCTGGGGTTAGTTTCTGAATGTATCTGTCAAAGCAGTAGCCCAATGTTAATGGAAAGCCATGTGTGATCATTGCCAGACATTTGCGTTCTGGTAACCCAAATGAGGCAGCCATGAGAAAATCATTTCCAATGTTCCTTGTTTATTTTAAAAGCTTCCCTGGAAGATTTTTGCAGTGAGATTCCATATAAGACGATGAGCTGTCACTCCTACATTCTGCTGTGTTGACATTTGTCCAGTCCTCCTAATATTTATACATGCCTCACATAAATACACTTGTAATCATTAGAACGGAAATAAATTACTGTTCATTTTGACTTCTCTGAGCAATGATTGCAAATAACAATAGGCTGTTAAGTAGGACCCCCGAGGTCTCCTAAGCATTATTAAGCGTACAGAATTATTGGGAATGCACAGAACTACAAAGGTAAAGAAATGATTTCATCTGTATATGATTTTAATCAAGCTTGGCTTGCTGTTAAAAGGCTTGTTTAATGAAGACTGTGTTTCCCTCCAGAGAGGCTAGAGCAGGCAGCACACTATCAGCCAAGCAAGGCTTATTGCTGCAACAATAGCTAGAGGGTTTACCACAAAAAATGTTTTCCTTTGAGTCTGTTTCTGATCACATATTGAGAAAACAACAGCCAAACAAGAAAGGGGAAAAAATAAAGTAACAATTAGCATGAAGAAAATGCCCCTCTGCCAAACAATAAAATTGGAGTCAAATGATAGTTTGGAATTGTGAGATTTTATTATTATTCTTTTTAAATTCAGTTGTAATGAGAATAATCAATTCATCCATAATTCTTTCCCCCACAACATCACTTCAGACATGGGAATGTAAATGGGATCCATGTCTTCATTGAGCAAAAAAAAAAAAAAGCAATAAGTAATAATAATAATAATAATTATTATTATTATTTATAACCCGCCTCTCCCTTTGGATCGAGGCGGGGAACACAATGTAAAATACAAAAATCACAAACAGTTAAAAAATTTTAAAACAAGAGAAAATGCATCATTAAAACATTAAAACATCATTGATATTGCCAATGATGTTACTAGCCAGGAACACAGAGGGTTGCTATACTATACTGAACTCAACTTTTGTTTGTTTGTTTGTCATCCAGTTGAAATTCTGCAAATCATTATGTTCACCTTTTGAGTCTATCATATTATTATTCCCATTTATGGCCATGGGACCAGCCAAAGGAATTTACACAGTCTTCTGCAATCCCTTTCCCAGAGAAAAGGGAAGTCAAAGGGGACTACAGATGTGGAGTACAGATCAGTCACTCGTGTGCGGGTTGCATGTTGATTCTGTATTCCTTCGAATTGCCAAATGTACTTTGCTGGTATTTATAAGAGAGTCCATTTTGACACATTTTGTTTAGTTAAGTAGAGGAGCTCATTTTTAAAAGAAGTTCTATTGCCAAAAATATAAACAAAGTGAGCGTTGATGAATATAAATATTTGAAAGGCAGAACATTTTGTTATATCTTATAGAAACAGTCCGGATAGAGCAGATGGAAGTATGCCTCATGGATTAGATGAATCAACTAAAATATGCCTACAGCGGGTAGTTTTAAATAATGGATGAATATCCCTGGATGGACTGAATGGATCATTTCTTAGTGTGCATTAGACAGCTCAAATGGACGTTCTGTTCATTTCCAGTTTGGTAGGATGTTACTTAATGCGTAAACCTCTTTAATTAAAAAGGAATCATTAAGTTTACTCCTATTGCCTCCTCTGAGGCTGATTTGCTAATAAGCAACTGGACAAGGGATGTGTGAAATGAATAGTTGAAGGAAACTCCGACAGCCAAAGAAAGGTCTAGAGGGTGAAGTTAGTTGATTAGGCACCGTTTGTCATGAATGGGTCCACAGCACGTACAATAGTAAATCCCACTACCTTAGAAGATTAATTCTGAAGGAGGCACTCCTGGGTCAAAGTATACATAAGCGTGTGCCTAATCTCAGAGAAATCAGGCTATTTTCTCACAGCAATTAAGCAGAGGTCTAGGGTTTCACCCACAGTGTATTTAAACACAGGATACAATTAAACCCCACAGTATTAATATCTTTGCTACGCAAAATTGTCTGGGAAATAGATTTTGCCCTCTTTTCAAATGGAAAGCAAGGCAAATTAAAGCGGACAACTTTATTGGAGATAATTATTCTGCTGAAACAAATGTAAGGTGTTCCTTTGAAACCATTTACTATCACCTTCATGTCTTACAGTGAATATTCCTCTTACACAAATTACTAATGAGTTCATGTTGTGCTGAAGAAGAAGAAAAATGCACCTTATTTGTTTTAAAAACATATCAAACGTTGGCTTGTCTATTTCTATTACTGCTACT
Source organism: Anniella stebbinsi (assembly GCA_029215795.1). Taxonomy (NCBI): domain Eukaryota; kingdom Metazoa; phylum Chordata; class Lepidosauria; order Squamata; family Anniellidae; genus Anniella; species Anniella stebbinsi. Next base: position 92,766,307 of record JARDYH010000004.1, on the reverse strand, counting down.
ACTAGAAAAATAATAATGTTTCAATCAGAGCAGCCCATGACTAACAAAAAATATCTCCACCTAGACTTGCAATCTATAAGACCATGGAAAAGGGGGGCAACCGTAACATCTTATTAAGCTATGAATAGTTTAGAAATATTTCTTTCCGCCATGTTGTCTAAAGATTTTACAGTTACATAATCAAGAAGCAGGCAGTGTGACTTAAATAAAATGAATACCAATTTGAAACAGTTCTTGGAAGGGAGGCAATAGCCTTTTTCAGTTCAAAACATGTTATTGGTTATATATCGATCCACTGTAGGGAGAATATTTTAGCAATTCAAGAATTTTATTAGAAAAGCTACCTCTTTCTTCAGCTCTCTAAATACATATCCTTTGTTAGTTGGTGGGCTTCTGCATTTATCTCTAATAGTGTTATTTCGCTTTTGTTTATATATCAGATCTAATCCATTTCGTCAACAAAGCATATTTTTCCCCTTAAAGAAAATCAAGATCAATAGCTCCCTCCCCCTTTCATTTATACAGATGACTGGCATTTTCTACTGGACTATAGTTTATATACAAAGCAAGATACTGTGAACAGTTGAAGTGGGAGAGGGGAATCATGCTGTCCATATTGTTTCTTATATCAACTGCTGGGGCATTGCTAAGAGGATAAAAAACAAAATAGAGTTGAAGAGCTCAATCCTTGGAAATGAATCCCACTACGTTCAGTAGGACTTATTCCCAAGTTAAGTGCACATAGATTTGCAACACAATTCTGCATGCGGAATTCTACCAAATACTCGGCAACCAAGATTAACCTAATGGAAGAGTTCAGAAATGCATTTAACAGTGTGAGCCTTTTAGCACCAGATCCATAAAACAGTTAAATAAGAATAAACTGATGGGAACTGATTAAGTCCCAGCTCCACTGTTGTCAGCTTAAATCCTCATACTTCCGGATGGAACTACTCCTGTGATATACTACAGGGATGCTAATAAATGCCTTGAATTTGAAAAGAAATGTGCAAAACTGCAGTTGTGGTTTTAAAACAGGGCCAGTGATTTACTTCTCACTGACACTACTGGCTATTTAGACTCTTTATTAACCTTTAAAAATGCAGCATTTTCCCCCAAACAAGTTGCTTACTAAATACATGTTCTTTTCCCCCCCCAGCAGAAGCTGACCTTTTAAGTGATTATTTTTCAGCACTTTCAAGAAAGAGCCTTTCACCTATCATCTTTACATTTTTGATGTGCTGCAGTGAATGAACCCCTAACCTTTTCTGCAAAATGTAACGTGCTGCAGAACACGACATCACTTGCTAACTTTAATTATGTTCCTTTAGCAGAAGTCCTTCTAACCACTTTGAGGGAGGGGGGAGAGACTCTTTCGCTTGTTATAATAAACTAAGATTCAAACAAAAAAAAAAAGAATATTCTGACTCATGCTTAATATAATCACAGAATGTATCTCTGACCTGTTGACATAAAACTCTTCAAATAAACAAAACTTGCAAATACTGCAATATATTAGAATCAATTCAGTGCTTTGATCTGGCAATTTGCTAAGTCTAATTTGAGCTCCGTTCAACTTAATAAAAAGCATTAATTATTTCAAATCACTCCAATTCATGTTACAACGTGTCCTACTTTATAGAGGACAATCTACTATTTGAAGAGCTGTCAGAGGACAGTCCTCTATTGGAAGGTGACTTCTGTATGCACAGCTGACCAGTCAGAAAGATAAAGACCCATAAGAAGGGAGAGCAGAGATCTTGAAGTTGTCCATCAACAGCACCAGAGACTGAACGGGAAAACAGGTCAACTGGTTACTGTATTTTTATTTAAATTACAATAATCAATTCAGAATATACATCTAAACATATACATTTGTATATTTTCATTTTATGCACATTTTAATCCTCATTTGTCCTCTTCTTTGCTGAAAAGCCTCCTCTTTTCTGGTTATGCATAGGTGTTCAAAAACATTACACATGTATGATGCTGGTTTTAAACAAATTGCCCCTTACAAGAAAAATCTTGTAAGAAAATAATAATGTCTAAGGAAACTTTGTAAAAGAAAGACAAGGTCCACGTTAGTTTGCAATAGAAAGATTTCCCCTCCCAAGAATAAAAAGACCAGTACCCAATGATACCAAAAAGAGGCAGATCCAGAACTAACAAGGAAACTATATCCTCTTTGCCATGGATGACTAGGGTGTAAAAGTTTTTCCAAGAAAAATGGGACAACTGACCTCATGCAGGTTTTCACTCTTGCCTTACAACTGTTGGATGAGCATAAATTAAAGTGTCTGGTTTGAAGGTGGCAAGGTAACTTATATGAATTATTTTAGTCGGATTCTGTTTATAGTTTTAATCTGACCCAGGTCTTAGCGATGAAATCACTAGACCTTCAACCAAACAAAGCAATAATTTGCATCTCAATAAAGCTGTAGATCTGATAAAGCTTTCTTTCCATTCAAACTATACACAGAATGTACTATTATACAAAATGAGTATGTTTGTGTGTGTGTATGTGCGTGTGAGTGTAAATAATGGGTGTAGAAACTGTATCCATGTACACTCGCATACACGCTATATCTATATCTACATCTATGGGCCTCCCTAAATGTGTGATCTATGGTCACTCACGGAAGTTTGTGGGTCAATTACATGACGTTGTTAACAGACAGGATGTCTCATGCCCTTCCCCCCTTATCCCATTTTCAAAAAGATCAGAGATAAGATGGAATAAACTGCTAATGGTCTGAAATTGGCAGAGTGTGCTGGCATGGCACTATGAACTTGCTGAGGAAGGACTTTCTGTGTCTGTGATTGAGCAGAAGAGGGTAAAATGTCTCCCTGCGACAGAGGGAGACAGATCTGATCCCCCATCCCACCAAGTTCAGTGGGGTTTACTCCCAAGTAAGAGTGCCAAGGGTTGCAGACATACAGCACAATCTTATATCTACTCAGAAGTAAGACGTGGCTTTCCTGGGGGCTGCGAGGAAACAGTACAGCACAAGCTAAGTGACAAACCTAGATTTCCCCCTTTCTTTGCATACATGTCAGGAAGGAAGGAAGGTGCTTCCTCAATTCAAACCACATGTCTGCTATATAAAGAAGCCCATTCTAATACTGCAAAGACCCCAAAAGCAGAAAGCCACAATAAGAATGAGGTTTTTTTTTGCTTAATATAGAGACACCCTGAGTCTATATCTAGTGTAGTTATGGCTGGCATGCAAACAAACCATCATTATATTAGACATTGCCTATCTTAGCTTTCAATTTGATATAATAATTATTCATTCCATGTTCCTTTACCATAGTTTACAATAAAATATACCCTGAAAACCAGAGCTGGCCCAAGATATTTTGCAGCCTGATGCAGAAGGCAAGGTGGCTCCCTCTCTCATTTTGTGTATGAAGTCTGACTGGATTGGCAGCTGAATCCTTCCTCAACAGTGGCAATGGGACAGCATCCTCCACCACACCAGAAGGCAGCAGGCTAGCTTAGTGGGTGTGGGGCAGATTATGTATCCCACTCTTCTCTAACATTTTGCTGCCACCTCCCAGCATCTGCTTCCTGAGGCAACTGTCTCACTCTGTCCCATGGTAGGGCTGGCCTTGCTGAAAACACAGTCATCAGCTTGTGGGAGACCCACTCAGGTGAGGTCAGTAATGTGGCATCAGCTTTATATTGCTGTGTTTCTACAGCCCACCACAGTAAAACTTGTTCAGTCACTGAATAGTGCTGGAGGAGGAGGAGGAAAATATTGGAGACATGTGACTTAATCAGCTACAGTTGATTGGGAAGAGCAGCAAGGAGCAGGAGTGGTCTTGTTAATCCATGGGAAGTTGGAATTCAGCAAGAGTACTTTTAAAGATACACATGTATCTTTTCTCACTTCAGTTTTACCAATGACTATAGGGGACAATCCAGGGATAATTGCTATTTACTCATTGGTAACTACTGTTTTGTACTTTTAAGCTTGTTTTTGTGTATATTTATCCCAGAATGTAGACTGGTCTCTTTGAAGTTGTGTAGTGCAGGTCAGCATGTGCTGAGCAGCACCACGGCCACGGCTGAGGCCTGGGGCTGAATGAACCACAACTCTGGCTGGATATATTGCCCTGAACTCGCTAGGGTCAGCCAATATTAAAGCATATGAAAAAGGTCATGGTGGGAAGCTTGAGGAAGACGCCAAGAATTTTAAATGCAAAATGCTATGTAGCAACAATGAAATAAAAATAAAATAGAAGTGTCATCATTTTAAACAGTGCTTGATAAGAAAAGAAACTTACATTTCCCCCCATGTTTGGCATTAATAAGATGGCACTGAGATCATGCAACGCATCCACTGCCCCGGATAAAAACGTCCAAGCGCTGCCTTGCAATCCAGTGGAGTCCTATAAGAATTGAGAAAGGGAGAAAAGGAATTTTCATGTATGCAATATCTCTCCCAGGTCGTTCAAGACAGATATCTGATTGGGCGTGTAATCGTGTCATTTAAACTGAGAGCAATAAGGCAAAATCGACTCCCTGTCACGTCCCCCTCCTATCCTCGAGTACTTATTATGTGTACTAGTGGCAAACACTGTAGAGGAGATGAGGCTAGGCAGTGAATCTAACAAACCTGCTACAGTTTACATTCCTATAAAGCTAAGTATTTGCATTGCAGTAAATGAATATTTATGGTAAGTGCTTCCTTTCCCTTCCTGGACACTTTTAACTCGTGCAGCATCGGTCCTGCAAATGTGGAGGAAGAACAAACAGGGAATGCAGGCGCACGGCAATGAGCTGGTAAACAAGGTGTGCTCCAGAGCAATATTGAACCTGCTGTTGTTCCCTTATGTTCACAATTCACAGACACGGAGTTCCAATATTGTCCTTGCCTTTCAACACAGTCTGGTCCAGTGAAACAGACAGGCACTTTATTTAGCCCTTTATCAATACATAGTTAACCAACATGTGCTTATTTCATTGTGGCCGGGGAAGTGGGGGAGGGGGAGGGTTACTGAATCAAACTTGCCTGTATGCACAGAGAACACTCCAGCCACAGATGTGACTGGTTAACTGTACAAGCAAGGAGGATAAATCCACACAACAATACTTCATTCACCAAGGAAATCTGCAGTGGATTATAGCTTCTCTATGGTTACGTCTGTTCTTAATTTACTGCTTTTATTCAGTTTTCAACCATAAATGAGCCCCTTATGAGGCATTCACTATGCAGAATTGACAACTCTTTTTATCTGCTTGAAAAATATTTTTGGATAATAATTTATGGTTAGGAAATATTTTAAGGAGTTTCAATAGTTACATTATATTCATTCAATGCTTAATGATGCAGTGACTCCCTGTCTAGAAAAGAAAAGAAAAAGAAATCCAGGGCAATCTGGTAATTTCACGTATTTATAACAAAACATTGCAACTTGGCTATAGAAGAACACAACCTTTTAAAAAACATATTTCACGGGAACTACGATATGTTTTCCTTTCTGCCCTCCCTTCTTTTAGTTTCATTGAATGCTACATCTCATGATAAAATGTTAGTCTAGAATTTTGACTAAGGTGAATATGTGCACTGGAAATCAAATTTAGGGGGGGAAAGGAAAAAAAATCTTGGTAGGCAGGAATATTTTGTTTATATATTTTAAAAATCGTTTAAAAGTAAAAAAAAAAGCAGTTCACATATAAAGATTAAAATGACATTTAAAATACATAATTAAAAACAATTCCAATTAAATAACAGTACAGAGCGATACAAGGGGAAGTAAGACTGAGCAGCATGATAAGTTACAATCAATTACAATCTAGTGAAAGACTAGGTGAACAAATGCATTTTCAGGAGGTGTTTGAAACATGCCACATTTTTGCTTCCTAAACTGCACAGTGGGAGGGGGGGGAGTTTCCAGAGACTTGATATCATTGAGGATTATGTAATGTAAATATAGATGCGTGTCTCAGTGAGCACCTTAGCTGCTGCATTCTGCACTAGCTGCAGCTTCTGAACCAGGCACAAGGGCAGCTCCACACAGAGCACCTCACAGTAGTTTAATTGTGAGGTCACCAGTGCATGGATCACCGTGGCTAAGCTTGGTAATGAGCACTCCAGGTCACTGGGGTCATCTTGGCCTCCAGTGACAGAGACTGATCCAGAAGCACCTCCCCAAATGATGTACCTGCTTCTTCAGAGGGGGTGCAATCTCATCCAGAACAGGCAAACAGCCCAATTCCCAGACCTGAGAATTGCCAACTCATAGGGTTAGATGCGATGGCCTTATAGGCCCCTTCCAACTCAACTATTCTGTGATTCATGATACATTTTATTTGTCTATGGCACAAAGGCCGTTACAACCACAACAATAACACAAGATGTTTTTGTGAGAACGAAAATTCTTACAAACTCATAGGGAGAGAATTCATATAAAAGAACCAAACTGAGAGAAAAGGCTGAGATTTATACTGTTGAAAAAATGATACAAACTCTAGTAGCAATAATAACAGAAAATTATAGCACATGGTCCCCTTGTAATCTACACCTGATTTCTTTAATTTTGGCAGATTTTTTGAGCTGCAGCAGCAAACGTTGCAATCTTGATTGTAATCACTTTGCTATGATCTGCTAACAGATCACAGATTATATCAGCAGCAGGCCGACCTGCTCTTACTCTCAGAAGATCTCCCAGGAAATGATTCCTAATATCTTTATACAAGGAGCAGCGTAACAAGTAATGTACTACATCTCCCACCTCCCCCGCACCAAAAATACATGTCCGCTGGATATAGGGAACCCCTTTATACTCCCCCTCCAGGTAGGCTGTAGGCATTGTGATTCTATGATTCCCACTCTGTTTGAGATGTGGCCTCACAAACAACAGGGTGCTAACCTTAACCAAAATCCTCAAAACAAACCAAAAAAAGAAAGTTAAGGGGAAAATATGTAATAAATTTTAATACTTAATAAAATAATATATTTATCACCAAAGAAAACTATTAGAAATACATATGTATAGTAACAAAGTAAAAACAAGGCTCTTATGATTCTGGCCAAACGCGTTTCGACAAAAATGTCTTCTTCAGTGGCCCAATCACTGAAAATAAACAACAAAGATAATAAGACATTTAGTAGTGCCCCAGATGGAGGAATTTTTTTGTCTTTTCAATATATAAGGTTTTTTTAAATAAACAACCCACCTAAACGGTTTGAGTAACAGGCAAAGGTTTTTTCCGGCAGGGCTGATTTATATATATCCCCAATAATGGGATTGTGTCACTCCCCACATTTGGTGTATATGATGCACCCTGGACAACAACTGGAAAAAGACTGAAAAAACGAGAACTCTTTTGGATTTTCACACTCAGAACAGTTATGCCAAATGGACTCAATGAGGATTGTAATTGGTCATGTATTCTGTAAACTACAACTTGTTTGACTTGACAGCTTTCAGCTGAGATTGGTTTCTCATCGTGTGTGTTTATTATCAGTGTGCCTGTTAAAGATGGAGGGAGTAATTCCTAGCTTTTTCTAAAAGCTGTCAACACAGCTGTTATATATAATGAGCCTACCAAATGGGTATATAATGAAAGCCTGGCTGTTAAGGGTTTATCTGGGCAGTAGCAGACCATTTGCAAACAGCAAAGCCAGTGAATTTCATTTGTGAGTATCTTTTGTCTTATTTTTGGTGGAAATGGATGTACATCCCTGTGTAGTTAAAGTTTAATTGGGCATTTAATTATTATTTTTTGTATATATTTCTTCCAGGGTGCATCATATACACCAAATGTGGGGAGTGACACAATCCCATTATTGGGGATATATATAAATCAGCCCCGCCGGAAAAAACCTTTGCCTGTTACTCAAACCATTTAGGTGGGTTGTTTATTTTAAAAAACCTTATATATTGAAAAGACAAAAAAATTCCTCCATCTGGAGCACTACTAAATGTCTTATTATCTTTGTTGTTTATTTTCAGTGATTGGGCCACTGAAGAAGACATTTTTGTCGAAATGCGTTTGGCCAGAATCATAAGAGCCTTGTTTTTACTTTGTTACTATACATATGTATTTCTAATAGTTTTTTTTGGTGATAAATATATTATTTTATTAAGTATTAAAATTTATTACATATTTTCCCCTTAACTTTCTTTTTTTGGTTTGTTTTGAGATGTGGCCTCACCCGCTGCTGTCATATGGCCTCTGACATGGTTGGTTGAAGCCAATTTGGCTCTCACGCTAAAAGAAGATTCTCCACCCCTGATCTAGTGTCATTTTGCCCATTTTAGCTTTGGACGCTGTTGAATCTAAGTTGGTTAAATCCTCCAATTGACTCACTTGCTCATCGAGATTTCAGTTTACTGCACCGTCCTGTGGCTTCTAAAAGTGGACTGAGCAGTGAGATATATGTTGAATTTGAAAGTGCTTTCAGGCTTTCATAGTTCCACAGGCTCCAAAGACCATCACATATCACTATCTCATCTAAAGTGAATCAGTCTGTCTTATTCCTGCTGATACCAACTCCACCTTTTTTGCAGTCCTTTGGGCAAGATGCTCTCAGTGAGCTCTCCTCTCTGAGTGGGTATTCCTCCTCTTTGCCTTTGTAACTAATGCCCATTCACTTGCCCTCTCCCTCCGCGCCTGGTCCACATAACCATCTAGAGGCCTTGGGGAGATGGAGGATGCGGTTCCACCTTCTCTCTTTTATCACTGCGTGTATGCCCAAAAAGGGCAAGAGTGCAGGAGATGACACTACAAAAGTAGAGCAGTAGCAAGGCAGCATTGGGTTCAGCAAGGGTGTAGGCCTTCTGCAAGGATGTAGGCCTTGGTAGTGACGCCAGCCCTGATTCCTATTATAATTAAGGGGGCTGGGTCTACAGAACTGGAAGAAATATTGTGCTTTTAATTTACACATTGAATTAATGGACCTAATGGGACAGGTTGGTGCTTAGCCCAGCGGGGTGCTCTGGAAGGAAACTGCCAGGCAGCTCTTGGGCTTTAGAAGGCATCATCATGCTGCAGAGAATCAAGTGCAATCATATATTTTGTCACATTTTGATTTCCTATCTGCTTCCATGTACATCCTCAGAGAGATGTCATCCATTGGTGTCATAATTGGCTACAGAGGAGAGAAGTCGTGTCAATGATATGGAACGCTCTGATTAATTGAGACAATAGTGACGAGGCTGTAAAAAGCCTTCCAAGACGACAAATTCCCTTTTGCATTATTTTAGATTAATTTAAAGTGCTGGCACACAAAGCTTTACAACTTTATTCTTGGCAGAATATGAGCACTTTCAGACTCATTGATACTCAGGGATTCTTTTGCTATTACAGAGGAAACTCCCAGTAGATAAACAAAGGAAAACATTTCAATGAGGTACTTGCAGTGTTTTCCTCATTAGCGGCTACAGTGTCTTGAGCAGGGTATGAGTGTTTTGGGAAAAGTTTTCTTGGCATTAACAAGGAAGGACATTGCTTTTACAGGCAAAAACACTGTATGGTTCTCTGAAACATCCTATCATGGAACCATATGTAATTTGATTTAAAAAACAACAACAGTAAAACAAAATTAAGTGCTAGAGTTCATTTTTTTCTTTTTTAAGATGTACATATATTTAAATACAATCCTATATAATGAATTAATTTTAGGTTACTTCAAAATGAGAACTGGTCCATTTTGTGGCTTCCAGGTTTTCCTTTGTTTTAGTTTTATTGGCGAGTAGTTTTGATTTATTTTAAAAATAGAATTTGCATTGTTATGCCATTGAGTGTCCTTGTTTCTGCCTAGCTGATGCATTATGAACAGGAGGGAGAGGTTTCTCTTGTTTCATCAGAGGTTCCTCAAAGCCATCAGACGAAATACTGAAGATGATTCTAAATACAACTCCTAGAGTGATGTATCACAGTTAAGCTGTGTCAGTGGAATAAAGCACTCCTACCTATGATTTGAGTAGGGCATGCTACATTCTGGACACTTTACTGCAGCCTGCCCCAACCTCGTGCCCTTCAGATCCTTTGGACTGGCCAATGGTCAGAATGGCCAATGGTCAGGAATGCTGGGAATTTTTATCCAAAACATTTGGAGGGAAGCAGGTTGGGGAAGAAAGCTCTACAGGCTCTCTAATAATTCGTTTTGCATGCACACATTACAGTTCACATAAAAATATGAATGTGTGAACGATTCGCCCACTTACATGTGGTGTCAACGATTTGCCCACTTCCCAGGTGTCAACAATCCCTTTTACATGAGACCTTGTGTATTCTGTAAATTTCTCATGCCCCAGCCATGCCTCAATGTTTTATAACCTGCCACCATCCCTCCTTCTACCCCATCATGATAGATAGCACCGTCATAGAAGGATATGTTCTTAAGGGCAAACATTACTGAGATAATATATGCTAATTGCTTTAAGCATTTGAAACTGACTATATCAAGGATGCAGAACCTCTTTCATTCCAAAAGCTGGATGTCATTTTGGTGAAGCTCTTGAGGCCCACATTCTGGTGATGGGCGAGGCAGGGCCAAAAACTAAAAACACCAGCATATTATAACTGAACACTCTTTCTGCTACTAACTAAGGAGAAGTACTTACACTTTTTATACTGGGGAAAACTGCACAAAAGCTGAGAAACCGCCCAATGGAGGTTGGTTAGAGAAAGGGGATGTGGGCCAGGGGAACGGCTTTCTGGGGAATCCTGGAAGGCTAAATTGGGACAACCCCCCAGTGGGCCAGATTTGCATCCCTGGACTATATAAATTCTGTATGTTTATTTGTAGTTCTATCTGGATTCTCTCTATATTATATATAGAGAAGGCATTCAATATCTGCATTTCATGGCTTGAGAGAAATGCTTACTAAATTAAGCCCCCTTTTACTTATACCTTAATTAGTATGGAAGATACAACTACTATAGTTGCTTCCATAGCGGTCCTTGATTACATAAAGTTGTCCACCAGCATGAGCATCACTGATTCTATGGCGAGCAAGTAAACAAGAAATGTTCCTTGGTTCGTTAGGCTACAGTAGAAAGTTACAGTAAGTTCAAATAATGGAAAGTGTGATGGGTGAACTGACTCCGTCATAATTTGTAATTTGCTAACCAAGTAACAAATCCAGGGTTTATAATTAGATAGAAGTTCTGTGTTCTTATGAGATTTTGAAGTACTCTCATCACCAAAGTGCACCTTTGTATAATTTGGCATGCATAAAAGGGAGTTACTTTCTATCTTGTGTGTCACAACATTCTGTGTTATGACACATTTCTTCTCTGATTGGCTGTTACCACATAAGTTTTGTTTCCAGTAGTAGGTCGGCATGGAGCCGCAGGCCGAGGCAATGGCTGCGGAAGCAAAATAAGCAGCAGCAGCAACAAAAATGCCTGTTCACCACAGGACTTGACAGGTTGCTGTCAAGGAGCAGATGGCGGGATTTGGCTGCTTAGCCATGCCAACCATGCAGACAACGGAACCGCAGACAATATAAATTAATTGATAATCAGTATTGATTTGAATTACAAAAATATTAAAGTTTTTGGGATGAAAGCCAGGACTCGTTATGCATTTGAGAAGCATGAATTTGCTAAATTCAACTCGGAATCAACGAATTTTGAGTTTTGGTAGCATCACACAAAGAAGGTTTCAAAAAAACCCTGGGGTATAGGAAGTACAGAATCAGTCACTTATCGTTCTCTGTATTTTGGGCCACAAAATTTTAATTGTAATAATATATTGCTGCTGGTCTGAATTAATCTGCTATAATGATTACAGAACCACATGGGCTCAATGGCACTTTCTATGTGCAAAGCCACTGGGAAAATCCCTCGCATCTCAGTAGTCACCAAATTATATCCTGCCTTATCTGACGAGAAACAGTCTAGTGGGTGCACATTGCAGCTCTAGGATAAAACACATGGCGCTCTTATCTCAAGAACACTTACAGGGACCTCACAATAGTTGCTAATTATTAACCTACCTTTAGGACTTACCCTATTAGTTCAAGTTTGACTTTAAGTATTTGCTGTTAAAACCCAGGCCAGTATCAAAATGCCTCATTCAAGAGGATTTGTGCCATGACAGTCAAGGGAGTTGCTATGCTGGGCTCTCCTGTAAGGCTATAGAAGTTTGTAGAGCTCAATTGCATATCGTATTTGTATGTGTATATATTATATTTGTCCTAATGGGTTGGGAACATGCTCAAAGCCTCAAGTTAATCAGAAATTCAGATAATCAGGAGTGCTGTTTATACAGGATTATGATAATGTCAGGCTACATGAAAGACTTGAAAGTAAATTTTGATAGCAAGGCATTCTGGATAATTGGGACTCAGATAATGGAGATGCTACTGTAGGTAGTAATGGTGTTGAATTTATCTTTATTGCTGGTTTAGAATCCAGGATTTCTTTTGTCTAAAAGAAATAAGGATATGTTATTATTAGGGGTATATATGTGGAAAGTATATAGGTGAGCATATGGCATGTACAGAATTTTAAAGAAGGCAAACTCAAATATCCAATTCATATATTACTGTGGCAAAAAGTTATGTTCCAATCATGCCCTGTCCATTTCACTTTTGTGGGCTGGAGCTTCATTTTGATGAAATAACATATGCAAGCACAAATCAGTTGGACCAACCAAATCACATGGTTGATTTTCCATGTCAGCAGACCACTTTCTTTATACAGCTGGTGCTGGCATGGGATGCAACCATGTCGTCTTCCAAGCCACATGGCTGTTACAATGTAAAAAATCAACCATGTGTAGCTGGTGTCCCAGCAGCACTACAGCGTCACAAAGTTAACATGTGAATAAGATCAAAGGCCTGATTTCTGAGGGTATGATGATGAACTTGGCTTCCAATAACATTTGCAACAAGCTGAGAGTGTGTTTTTGCACTTATTGAATTAAATGTGTTAGTTATATTAATGAATGCATGTACGCATGCACGCACACACAGATTATCACTGTTACTTTGCAGGTTAGTAGCAGGTAGTAATACTTCATGAAGGTCCCCAAACCCCCCAAAATAACGTAGCAGTGGGAGGACTTATCCTGCTGATTTTCCTGCCAAGGCAAGTACTTTCCTTTACACATACTTGGAATTCTAGCCTATAAAATATTGATTGGAACTATGGGCTGGAGTCTGGTCCTCTAATTTTATCTATCTATCTATCTATCTATCTATCTATCTATCTATCATCTATCTATCTATCTATCTATCTATCTATCTATCTACCTACCTATCTATCTATCTCATTTCTAAACCACCCAAGAGCTGAAGCTGTCTGGGCAGTGCACAAAAATTGCCCATCTCTGACTTAGCAACACTGATTGAGTGAATCAGCTTCCCTTCCTCCCCATATATGAAAAAGCTATTCCATTGGCTTTAGCAATGGGAAGACCTCTTTAATATAGGGGCACTTGGGTGCTACAGAGTGCCGACTGTAGCACCTGAGGCAATTTAAATGGCAACGTTACGCAAATGTTTGGCTCAGAAAAGATCAGTCAGGGCTCTAAAGTCTACTTGGTGTGTGTGAAAGTATAAGGTGGGCGATGATGTGATAACTCTAGTTCTGCCATCTTGTGTTGTGGAAAGGCGACTTTAAATGTTGAATGTTGAAACTGCCAAAACCTGCTCTCCTTTCCAAGACAGTCATAAAAAGTAGAAAAGTGATGCCAAATGTAGATTGTCAAGCAGTTCATTAGCTTGCATTCAGACTCATCAGCACAAGTTGATCAATTATGTGATGGTGAGAGGTTGATATTTTAATAGCAATACTTGCTCTTGGTAGTAAGAAAAATAAAAAAATAGATACCTGAAAATATTTTAGACCTTGTGTCTTACTTAATATGGGTTCCGTCAACTGAAGTGCCGGTAATGTGCCTACAGAGCATTTCTCATTCTGTCTAGTTAGGCTGGTCAAACCTAGTTTAAGTCCGGGTGCCCAGCCCAAGTTCTTCATTTTCTTTTTGGAAAATCCATTGCAAGCTGCAGATGCAATTAATGGAAAAGTAATTTGCTGATATCTCTTCAGACTTCCTTTGTGGAAATGTACAAAACTAATCTCACCAAACAAAATGCAAAACAACAGTTGAAAGCGCGTCCTTTAACCTTTCAATGAATTTAAAAAATGCCTATTGGAGCTGCACATTAATAAAGGCTGTTAAGCTCAGTGGAGTACTTTATATTCATCTGTGCTTCATCAGGCAGGTTCATGGCCTCTGCCGAACTGCAGCAGCTTCCTCTGTTCTGAAAACAGTATGGGGGAAGGATGGTAAGTACCATTTGGTAATTAGAAAATGTTACTAGGATTGTTGCAGAGAAAACAACCGATGCTAAGTATGTTTCCAGAATGAAAATATGCAGAACTAAAGATGCAGAAAACAAAGAAGAAGAAAATTCTACCATGTGTGATAAAATTGGACTAGAGAGCAAGACGTCCAAATGATATCTTACTCTATAGCATACTGTGTTCAACCCAGTGGCTCTCTCTCACCCAATTTCATGTCCACTGAGTACACACAGCAGTCACACCAAATTTATTGAATTAAAAATAGCATGGATTGGTTCACAAAGGAAGGCCAAAAAGGAAAGAGTGATCCCAGAGTCACTCTAAAACCTTCTGCAAAATTGGAAGATGGCTGGTTTATAGTAGACTGACCATCTGAAAAGGAGGACAGGGCTCATATAACTTTAACAGTTGTAGAGAAAAGGGAATTTCAGCCAGTGTCATTTGTATGCAATTAGTTCCTGGTGAAATTCCCTCTTCATTACAACTGTTAAAGTTGCAGGGGCCCTGCCTTCTTTTGTATATGGTCACTCTAGTATAGAGCATGCACCTTTAACTGTTGTGATGAAGAGGGAATTTCACCAGGAACTAATTGCATACAAATGACACTGGCTGAAATTCCCTTTTCTCTACAGCTGTTAAAGTTACATGAGCCCTGACCTGGATTTTATCTGGTCAGCCTAGCTGTTTAAAAACTGGTAGCTCAAGAATGATTACGCAAAGCACTGGAATTAAAATGGCATTTCTGTTCATACTGTTATCAAAACCATGAAATGTCAAGATTTAGAATATTTGAAGTAGTTCTGATCACTCCATCTGAAAAAGTATATCACAGAGTTGGCGAATGAAATGTATTTAAGCAACTTTTCTATGAGGGAGGGTTTAGGAGCTGGGAGGGTGTAGCTTAGGGGGAAAGGTGACTTTCAATAGTATCTCATGCATGTCTGCCCAGAAATAAGCCTCCCTGAACATATATAATTATAACCTAAGAGGGACATGATCAAGGGTAAGAAAATTACAAGTGGTGTAGAAAGAGTAAGAGAGAGAGAGAGAGAGAGAGAGAAATTATTATTTTCTCAGTTCAAACATTTAGAATTTGGTTACATTTGTTCTATCTCTGGTCTCTCATAAACAGGCTGACACCATCTTGTCTTTGTGATAAACTCTTTATTCAACCTTCCAGTACTTTCTTCACCACTGTGTGTAGTGCTTTTGGTAGCCCAAGAAAATGCATCCATGACTATTTCTATATATTGCAACAATCAATGTAATATATAGGTCCAGGGCAAACATATGCAAGTGTTTTTTTGTTCCCACTAGCGCATAGGTAAGATATAGGATTAATTGCCAAATGATAGACCCTTAGCTTAGATGACTTTAAAATGATCAGATAGATTCATGGAAGATACTCACTGATAAACCTATTAGCTATGAAAACTAATAGGTTTCCATATCCAGAAGTTTCCATATTCAGAAATGGCATACCTCTAAGGATACTAAGGGATGGCTACCCCATCCCACCCTGTTTGTGAGCTTCAGAGGGGCGCCGTTTGATACTAGTGCTGTGCTGAAAATTTCAATTATTCCATTTTTGGCATTTCATGGGGGATGGAGGGAAAATGAAAAATCTGCCAAAAGAGGCTGGGAGAGGTCAGAATTTTGGATAATTTTCTCCTTGGGGAGGGGGAAAGGGTTTCCATATTTTTTAAAAGTTAGGCAGTTGTTGAAGGGTCTTCTTTCATTTAAAAAAAAATTAAAACACCCCCAGCACTTGCAGAAGCCCAAGAGTTCTTCCTGAATGGCTATTGGAGAGGGTGAGATCACATGGTCTCCAATAGGCACATGGAGACCACATGGTCTCCGGGCTCCTCCAAGTGCCAGGGGTGTTGTCGTTGTTTTTAAAATAAAAAAATATAAAGAAGACCCCTAAACAACCAGCTACACTTTTAAAAGGTATGTGGAAATGCTGCTCCTCCTCCCCAAGTAGAACATTCTCTGGAGTTCTCCCCCCTCCCTGCAAAAGGGGCAGAAAACACAATGCCTTGTTTGCAGGGAAAGAAAAAGTTCCCGAAAATAGGGGGTAGGATTTGGCACAGCACTGTTTCATACTGTGTACTGGATTAGATTAACTTTATGTTAACGAATCCTCATTCAGCTGGATGGCCTATGGTAGCCTTCTCCAATCTGGTGCCTACCAGATGTGTTGGACTACAACTCCCCTCATTCTCAGCCAGCATGGATGGAGGTGATGGAAGTTGTAGCCCAGCACTTCTGGAAGTAACCTGGTTGTGAAAGTTGGCTTAGGGTCACCAGAGGATGATGAATAAATGCAGCTTGTTCCTTTTCTACCTAGGCTACAACATGATGAACATGACCAGGGATAAACTTCCCATGGTACTTCTAAAAATCTGCTTCTTAAGGGTTGTCTGCACACCAATTTAATAAGCTATATATGGATGAGCTCTCTTGGCAAATCAGCTTTCATTTGCAGGTTATCTGTTCAGATATCTTTAGATCACCTTCCAACATGCATCTTAAAGAACAGATCAAGGAAAAAGCTCTGAGCTGAAATTAAAATTTCAGATGGTAAAAATTGAATTTTGACTAACCGGCTGGGGTGGGGGTCTACTTAACTCTGCTATACCTCTAAGGATATCCCTAGCACATCTCCTATCTTTCTCTTTCAAAAGCATAAAACAGTCAAGTGATGTTGATAATTAGTTATCCTGAAATTTTGCATTTTTTAAGTCACAGTGAAATGATAGTGGAAAACAACATCACATGAGAAATACTGAGGCTTGAGTTTAGCTTAATCTGAATGTGTGTGTGGCCATGTCTACACCTGCCATTTATCCCAGAGTGGTCACGAGGTCGTCCCTGCATGTCCAAATGACGTACAGTTGATCCCGGGGTGAATGGGGGATGAGCACTCAGTTTTCCCAGGATAGCTGGGGTGAGTTTTTCCCAGCATTTTCCACCATCTTGGGACCATCCCAAGCTCCGTGGGTGGCGTGGTTCTCCTTCCCAGGGTCCTCCCTCTTTCCCACAAGTAGCGGGGCTCAGGAAATGGGCACAGAGTTGTAGGGGGGAGTCCATGGGCATCGGGGTGAGGGGGAGAGCATTGTCGTCATCTTTGGGATGGCGCTCAGCGTCTTCCAGTGCCGGGTTTGTTGTGTGTATGTTTTAAAAAATTGTAACTTTGCACAGAAACGCACCAGCGCAATTGCACAAACGTCTTCTCTTTTTTTAAAAAATGGCACCCCAGAACATCCCTCCTTACTTCCAGGACAACTCACTGAGGGATGATCCCGGAACTCTGTAATCGTCCCTCCCCACTCCCAAAGGGATGCAGATGTAGATGAGCCCTGTGTCTGTTTTAAAACACTATTGCCAATGCCTTGATTCTAGAGCAGAAAATGGTAATGACTAGAAAAATGTAAAAGTAGAAGATCAAGAAGCTGGCCAAGGGTTCCTCATTTACATGGATCTCCAGGACTGGCCACAAGTTCACCATCAAAAGCATGGTAAGAATTAGTTCTTTCACGACATGGGAATGGCATTCTCCCTGGATTTGTTCACAAATAAATGCCACAGTGTGACTTTGATATCAAGGATAAAACCAGTTACCCATTGGACATCAGTTCATATCAGTCAATAACTAAAGTTACGGTGGAAGAAAAAATGATAGTAAGAAATATTTGACTCAAGGGAATATTCAACTGCAGACTGCTCATATCCCTAACTATTTATATCTAATTACCTAAGCTTATTCTTAGGCTCACGCTATGGTACACACCATGGATACTTTTGAATGTTTGAAGTTCCCCAGGTTATCTGGCAGTGGAATCTGTGGGAAATAATTTTCTGATTACTTATTACTTATATTTTATTAGTTTAATCTGGTTTCCTTTGAATCGGCTGTATAAACAGCTAATATGTTCTCAGACAATGACTTGTAGGTTATGTACTTCATCCATGAGAGCAATTAAAACACATACAATGGCATACAGGTGCAAATGGGAGCTATAGGGGGGATGGGAAGGCAATTGTTGTAGGGACCAGGGCAGGGAGAAAGGGTTAAATTCCTCTCCATGCCTCCCTCCACCCCCACATTGTTCCAAGCTGATTGTGGCCTTTTGCATCTGCTATTTGCATTTCTAAAAAAAGATTCATACTGCTTAGAGTCCTTCAGCATCATCTGCATTTCAGCTCTAACTTGAAAGAGAAAAGAAGAAAAGAAGTTGCAGAGGGATAAACCAAACCAAACTCATTTCTTTCTTAATGAAAATGAAAGTGGGGAGAAGCAAAATGTATTTGTTGTAAACATTGGAGCCAAAAGACCATGATATAGATTGGGACGACTAAGGCTTTTTTTCTTTTTGAGAGCCAAATATATGCACAATATAAAGTAGCCCACTTACAACAGCATTCACAGTGATATAATGGGTTGAATACAGACTTAGTCATGAATAGAGTTGACATATTGAAATCAATGGAACAAGTAAGTCATGACTAACTTAAGTCCCATTAATTTAAATGAGACTACACTATCCATTACTAAGTCTGCATCCAACTCATAATCTTTCCAGCTATAGTTTGTTAATTTAACAGCTGCAGTAGTAGGAAAAAACAAACAAAAGTCTTGATTAAGTGCAAATTAACTGGAATTAAATTTGATGATGAATTTAAGTTCAGCAGTTTCACTCCGGTGTTTCCCTTTAAGGCCCTTTTTGTTGGAGTGACTATGGTGTCTTTGCAGTCAGGAGTGTAGTGTCCTGGGAAACTGAAATATCCCCCCACTGGTTTCTGAATGTTGTTGTTTTTATATCATATTTGTGTCTCTTTACTCTTTCAGTGCAGAGACTGTTCTGTTTACCTGTGTTGTAAGGTGTAAGAGCATAAGAAGAACCATGCTGATCAGATCAAGGATTCATCTTGTCCAGCACTTTCTTCCACAGTGGCCAACCAGTTATAGACTAGGGACCCACAAGCAGGACACTGTGAAACAGCATCCTTCCACCCATGTTCCCCAGCAACTAGTGTATACAGTCTTACTGCCTCTTATACTGTTGGTTTCACTTAGCCATCAGGACTAGTAGTCAGTGATAGCTTTCTCCTCCAGGAATTTATCCAAACCCTTTTAAAGCCATCCAAATTGGTGGCCACCATCACCACATCTTGAGGTCTTGAATTCCATAGTTTAACTTTGCACTATGTGAAGAAGTACTACCTTTATCTGTCCTGAATCTCCCACCAATCAGCTTCATGGGATGACCCCGAGTTCTAGCATTATGGGAGAAAAATGTATGGCCAACTGTATTTTGAGTGTTTTTAGTGAGAAACACTATGTATGTCAAAATGGGGGGGGGGGGTCCTCAGAGGATCCTTCCCAAGAAACAAAAAAAAATACCAATGGGTTTGTTTGTATCTTTCAGCCAGCAAGCCAACTGGCAAAATCCTGTCTCAACAGCTAGGACTTTTCAGGGAAACATGGAAAACTCATAGACTTATCCTTTCTAGTCAATGTCATGTGTACCACAAGGCCAGAGGCCTTGTGATATGTAAATTGATGCATTAGAAATAGGTTTAGAAAGTCAATATCTCTGGAACCTTATCTCTGTCAGAGTTTCCTACGGGAGTTGCTTGCTGCACTCACTGACTGAATTCGGACAACACAATAGTCAATGCTGGGGTAATAATCAACTTTACAGTTTTTCATCTAGGGGGTACTCCTCACACAACATGGTAATAAGTAATCAACTGTGGTGTGGATTAGGATCAGCGCTGAGTTGACTATGGCAGCATTCGGATGACACGATAGTCAATACAACTGACGATTATTTCCTCCCCCCCAGTTGCTTATTGTGTCGTCCAAATTCAGCCACTGTCTCATCCTTGAAGCTGCTAGTTTCTATGCCAACTTGGGGGTGTTTTGATAAGGTGGGGGCCACTCTTTGAGGGTGTCACTCACATTATAGTATCATCAAAAGCGGTTGAACTGTACCGCCCTGTTGGCACATGGGCATGGTTTACAGGTCAGAGGACCTGTCTGTCAAGTGGCTTTGAATAAGCCAGGCCTCCAGTCTATAAGAAGGGGGAGCAAGGCTGAAGAAACCTTGCTAGAGATCATATTTCGATTCAAGGCCTGAAACCCCTCCTGTTGGATTTCCATCTGTTTTGAGATTTTGGAAGCACTCTGCACATGTTCTCTCACTTGCTATTTGGGCTCTGGATTTCTAAGGTTTGTGCTAGGGAAAGTACTGTGAGGGTTTTCATAAATTTGAACTTGTGTTTGCTGTGGATTGTGTGTTTGATGGGCCTGAGGTTTTACTTTCCCTGTGATCATGCTTACTGTATCAGCTCAGCTTTTGGCAGGCTGTGTTTGATGGGGCGTGATCTTTTGTCTCTGCCCAGCTCTGGTGGCTCAGAGCATAAATGTTTCCCTCCCTGGTATTTTCTTTAGGCAATTGGCCTTGTCCCTTGAGGTGCCAACATATGTGGCATCTGGAGAAGCTCAAATTGGATGGTGGCAAGTGTCTCATGCTAGTTTGCCAGCACATGTGAATGCCAGAGGGAGCGGGCAGCTCACGACAGTCAATGGTGAAATAATAATCATCTTGACAGTTGTTTAAAGGGTACTCCTCACACAACATGATAATAATCAACTGTGGTATGGATTAGGATCAATGTTGAGTTGACTATTAGTCCACAATGAGTTGACTCACTCATCCCCCGCCCTCCCCCCTCAGTCTTCCCACTAGTATCCCATCAGCCATTGCTGCCAAAACTGTATCCTGCCGGCTGGAGTAGAGTGGCAGCCACCATATTGATTTCTCTTATCTTGCAACTCTGTGGCTGATGAAATAACCAATGGTGGTCAAGGAAATAACCAACAGTGTTCTCCACACAACATGATAACCCATGGTAGGTTAAATAACCAACCATCGACTACTTAAACCACCATGGTTATCGTGTTGTTGAACCCAGTATACATCTGAGCAAACAAGAATTAATTCCTTAAAATAGGGGAGTGTACTGTTGCTTGTTTTGCATCAGAAATAAGCAGATGTGCATCCATATGGCTTGCAATATCACAGCAGTCCATTTGTGTAGAACATCTGGGTATCTCTTATTAATGATTGTATCTGTCTGGCCTTTTGTGGTCTATCTACAACATCTAGACTCTTAACAGATAAGGACTACTTTTGGCAGTTAAGAATATCTGTTTTCATTGGCATGTGAAATCCAAATGAATAGAAAAAATAGTTCATGAAGCCTCAGGAACAGTCCCATTGATAATATCAATCTACAATAGTCTTCACAGTTTCTATGATTCATAGAAACATAAACCAGAAAATAGTATTGGTATAAACAATAAAAGTGACTCAAGTCCTTTGCATATTATCAAAATGAATGACAACAATAAAATTTTTAAAACCAGAGCCATCAGAAAGAAAGGGTGAACACTTTTTTGCATTTTAATTTGCTTAATCATTAAAAGTACCAGTGATAGTATATTTTTGGATAGAATAACATTTAAAAGCTATATTATTTGGCTGCTTAGCAGATTGTTTGAGTTATCTGTCCCGCCTTTAATCGAGGGGATTACTCAACAAAACCAATGTTCGTTCAACAACATTTATGAAATCTGTTGTGGATTACCAATATCATCAGTTAAACCTGTTTCAAATTTATTGCTTTCATTCAAGTTAAATTATAAAAGGGTCCATTTGTACCACCACATGTATATACATGAATTCAGCTTTCATCATTTCCAACAAGTTTAATCTAGTGATTTATGTTTTTGACACAGTTTTGGGGGGAATCTGTTAAAGAAACTCAGACAGTTTGATAGAAGAGTTAGACTGGATTAATGTGTTATGTGCCAAGTGCCCATTAAAATTGTTTGTAGAAAGAAGAATGTGTAGGTTTTTTAACAATCTCAACTTCCTTGAGTTTCTAATCATTTTAGTCCATTAGCAAAGGGTATGGAGTTATGATAGGAAAATCCAAAGACAATGATCTTTATTATTAGAAAAATGTTAGAATGGCAAAGAAGCAAAACTGCCTTTTCTTTATCCATAGCAAGAAATAATGCTCCTCAGATTACAGCGTTCTGATGTCTAAAGAGTCAAGCCAAATAGCTGCATGTTCACTTATTTTGCAAATTATCTTCCTTTTAAAACTCTCCCATTTATATCCATATTAAAAAGTTTTAAAAAAACTAATACACATTAGCAGACAAAGGAAAATGAAATGTAAAATGCTTATCTCTTATGTTTCACATCACAGGTGGAAAATTCCAATTTAAGCTCAAGGGAAAGGAGGTCAGGATGACTGAAGGTGTGCGTGTTTTTTTAATAGGATGCCAAGTTTTTTTTGTCATTAGTTGTTTCTGTATATACATAGGAATCTGGGAAAGTTAAAAGTGATTGAAAGTGTTTCTATCCTCTCCCCAAGAGCAGTTTTTTAGAGAAGAAATTTACCTTTGGAGTTTCAGTCACAGAACTCCAACATAAACGTTGTGGCCAGGTTCATACATACTGCTAACCCATAGTTTATTCAACCTATGGTTGTTGTGATATATGAACCCATCCACACTAACAAGACATAGTTTGTTGTTAGTTCAAAAAGTCAGGGTTGTTTAAACCATGGGTTGTTGTTATCTGTGAGCTCAGAGCTGTGGCTTGGTCATTTATTATTTTGCCATGGATCAGAGATGATGGGCAAGACCTGTAAAAAAAAATCCAGCTGTTCTACATGCCAGTACTACAGCACTGCAAAGGCATTTGGGATACAGGGAGGGATGGAAAAAAGGAGAAAAACAAACCAGACTGGGACTGAAAAAACAAACCACAGTCTATTCCTTTGTCAGTCAAAGGGTAGGGCAACAAACTTTGGGCTAACCATGGGTTAAATGAATCATGAGTTAGCATTGACCCTGTTCAGATGACACACTAAGCCACGGTGGTTAAGCATTTTGAACTAAACACTATGGCTAGTGTGTTGTGTGAACCATGACTTAGCATATCGTATGAACCAGTCCTAATCATGGTGGCTACATAACCACGGTTTAAACATGCTTACTAAATATTTGCTGCAAAAGGGTTAGCAGCAAATGTTTAGTGAGCTGCTAATCCTTTAGTCTAACCAAGGCTCAGCGTGTTGTCTGAACAGTCCCATTATGTGTGAAACAGGTCATAGAGTGACTCTAATGCAGTAGTTCCCAACCTTGAGTACCCAGATATTATTGGATTACATTTCCCATCATCCCTAGCCAGCTTAG
Organism: Anniella stebbinsi; assembly: GCA_029215795.1. Taxonomy (NCBI): domain Eukaryota; kingdom Metazoa; phylum Chordata; class Lepidosauria; order Squamata; family Anniellidae; genus Anniella; species Anniella stebbinsi. The sequence continues at coordinate 92,742,746 of JARDYH010000004.1, read as the reverse complement.
CCAGTGGTCAAAGATGATGGGTGCTATAGTCCAAAGACATCAGGGAACCATGGTGGCAGCAGCAATCAAACCTCTGGTAAAGATTGACTCAAGTGTAATTATGTGAGCATGCAAAGTGGTATACTAGTTGAGTTTAGAATGTAGAAAATGAAACACAGGAGGGGCTATATAAGGAAGTGTAGAATAGATAGTGCAGGAGGCTAGTGAAGGAAGAGGGCCGATAGAAGGCAGCAGGCCAAGGGAAATTGTGGTTTGTTCAAGTGAATACTCTTGTACAGAAGAGCCCTGCTGGATCAGACCAAAGGTTTATCTAGTACATCATCCTATTTACCCCAGTGGCCAATCATGTGCCCCAATTGGAAGCCTACAACACAACACATAACACAAGGGCTATCTCCCACTGTTGTATCCCAACAATTAGTACTTCCAGTGAAGCATACTAACCAGGGTACCTATGAATTGTGCCATAGCATGACATTAGTAGTAGAGACTTGCAGGTTCATTGGTTCATTTTGGTTCACTGGTATACATGGTGACATCAAATTTGAAACCTAACGTATACTTCATTGCAGAACACACTTAAAAAGAAATAAAGATCCAATTGAGGCATTAAACCCCCCTAAAATCCCGGGGTTTACTGAGTTATTCTTCCCTTTCATGTTTTGCAAAGATGAAATGAAAAGCAATGAGAAATTAAACAAAGTAACAAAAAGAATTCAGGCAAATTAAACTGTTATGAATCATAATGAAGTTTTCAAAGGGATGAACTGAATTTGAATATTCATCAAATTAAAAACACACTAGCCATTTCGTCTTTAATTTCTGATATGGAGGGAAAGGAATTTCCAAACATATTTGTTGTCAAAGTGCTGCAGGAATTAGAGAGCTGGAATGTACAGTTCTATGTACAGATTCCACAATTCATGTGGTCAGGATATTTTAACTAGCAGCTTTTTAATCTTCAGCAGCAAGATTAGGCTTTTTAAAACAATTCTGTGTTGTTCAGTAAATACGCCTTTCTCTGTCCTCCTACAAGCAATGAGTAACCCAAAGCTTCAAAAAGGAATGTTTTTGTTTCCCTTTATATTTGATTGAAACTATTTCTGTTTCTGCCTAACTAGAATGTTTCTCCCCCTTTAGACTTCCTTGCCCTGTATTCCTTATCAAAGTTATGTGACCTTGAACACATATATTAAAACATAACAAGAGGAAATGTGTGTACTGTTGCTTGCAACAAGGATTCTGAGTTAGGGTCATATTTGGCCAGTCAGGTACAAACCCATTATTCAATGAGAGAGAGAGAGAGAGAGAGAGAGAGAGAGAGAGAGAATGGTTTAAATTATTTCATTAAAATTCTTCTAGATTTAAATAGTGCAAGCTGCTTTGAGCTTGGGAGAGGACATATATAAATGTGACATAGGCCTCATCTACACCAAGCGGGATGTTGCACTATGAAAGTGGTATGAAAGCGGTATATAAAAGGCAGGAGCCACACTACTGTTTTATAGTGGTATTGAAGTTCACTGACAACTGTTGGGGCCCATTGACATGTACTATATACCGCTTTCATACCGCTATATCCTGCTTGGTGTGGCAGACAGACAGAAAGACAATGAATAGGCAGTAGTATGGAAATAATACCAGCCTTTTAACATCAGTAAGAAGCCATTGTATATTACACAAGAGTGATAGGATATGGTCCTGTAAAAACCTCATCATTGTGGAGAGTTAAGGGTACAATCCTATGCATGTTTAGAGAGAAAATAGTCTTATAACGTCAAGCATGCAGGGAGTTGTAGGACTTTTCTCTCTCTAAACATGCATAGGATTGCGCCTTAAGAGAATGTTTTTCTTCCAGCTGAGGAATATGGGAGTGGGGTAGAGAGAGAATGATTAATTTATTATTGATTGCATTTTATATCACCTTTCTGCAAAGGATCCTAAGACTGCTTAAACTTAAAATAGTAAAACAAAATACACAAGTAAATTTAATAAAAGATTTTTCCTCTCTCTCTTTTTTTTGCTAAAGAAGAAAGCAAAGTTGTCTCAAGTTTCAACCACTTCAGGAGCTCCCTTGCCTTGATAACTTCTTTTCTGCCTTCCCTAAAACAGATCCTAATCCTGGGAGTGGAAGTCAGGAGGCCCAGAGATCGCCCACCCCACCCCTGGCTTGAGGTCGTCATGATTGGATTTCATAACTGTGCTGCCCAGTTTTTTTATTGTTAGTTTTCTGATTTTTAAATGTTTTCATTTTTTAAAAAAGAAAAAAAATGTTTTTAACTGTGATGTTTTGTATTCTGTTTTGAAATTTTGTCCTTTAAACATTTAAGATTTTTAAATTGCATTTGTATACCGCCCCATCGCCGAAGCTCTCTGGGTGGTTTACATAAGATTTAAACACTTAAAAACAATATACAAAAAATAAAACTGCAAAAACATACAAAGATGTAAACTGCTTTGAGATACCTTTTTAGATACAGTCAAGGGGTCTATAAATTGATTTAAAAAATGAATAAAGAACACGTGTCCATAAAAACCTGTTAACAACTGAAGCAGTACTGCAGTACTTATGCCCCCAGTTTTCAGGATACTTGAAGTTAACCAAAGAAACAGCAGGACACATGTTCTAAATGAAATTGAACAAGCAAACCTCTGATGGAATTGTGCCCATGACTGAGGCTGCAATTGTATACACACTTACCTGGGAGTAAGTCCCTTTTAACTCAGTGGGGCTTACTGCTAGGATTACAGTGTAAATCTTTTGGTTGAATTAACTACTGCATGGGATTTTCGGTTGGAGTCTGGTGTTCAAACCTCAACTCAGTGAATTATCCCAATGTGTAACCCTGACCAAGTCACTGTATCTCAGTCTTAGTTCCTGCTCTGTTTAATGTGGCTAATAGTACTAATCTAATGGCCATATAGGGATGTTAATGATTCCAAAGAACTTTGAAGTACTGTATAAATAAGGATTATGATTTATCTCCCTAAATCTGATAATGTAGCCAGTGTTTGTAGCAGACTCTAGAATGGCTGGTCAAAAGTTTTTGGTTTTTTCCCCAAAGTACAAGGTATTGTTCTTGTTGTGCTTAAAATGGGCTTCAACCAAATGCCTAATCAGAAAAGGAGAACAAGATAAACCAGTTGTCTCCTAGTCCCAGTATGAGAAAGGATTAATGACTAATATAGTTCAGGCCACAGAGTTTATTCCTAGTGCGTCATCAATAACAAAAGATCAAAAAGTTCCATCCAAGGGCAAACTATATTCATTTAGAGAGAAATGCAACTCAAAGTGCACATTACCTCAAGCTTCTAGTCATAATTTGAAAAGAGCTGTTTTTAGTGCCAGGTTTCTAGAATATACTACTGAGCACTTTCAAATGGCCCCATCTACATGACAGGGATGCTACATTGCCCCCTCCAGCTAACAGGGATTGGCACAGAACCAATGCATTCTGTGCAATTCCCACGGCTGGGTCTGTGTGCCAAATGCAAGATTCCCAGGACAACTTTCCCCGGACATTTCCAACATTCCTTGTGGTGCATTTCCACACCAAATTGGCAGTGCAGAAAGCCACTGGCAAATGTATCGATAGTGGCCTAGCTCACATGTAATGCCAAGCCAAGATTCAATGCTATGTGCACAAGCTGGAATGAGCCTGATTAAAACCGTAGGTGTGTGCACTTCCCTCTTCTTTTCCTGTGGCCAGGAGGAGGACTCCTATGGGTTTACACAAAAAGCTGAACCAGAAATTGTGGCTTAAAACAAACTCTGATCAGCTTCAAAACAAGACAACTTTAAAACTTTGGATTGTTTTAGTGGTTGTAATGTGATGCAATGACAAGCCAACTTTTGTCTAAGTGAAACTAAACTTGGCAGGAGTACTCCTGGCTGTGCAGAAGGAACAGAGGGGAAGGAAGAGGGTGCAGGGTCCAAAGTTTTATGCAGGCATGTTCCAGCTGACTCCTAATTCAGCATTACATGCAGTGTCTAGTAGCTGGAAAATTTTTGACCTTCAAAGTATACCTTCTACTTTCTATATAAAACATCCCAAAATGTAGAGTTGTGGGAGGACAGATAGAAGTTTCAAAAGAGCTTCAATAAAGCCTGGAAGCCAAACCTCTACTAAAGCTAATATATCTCTCCAGTTTGACTCCAGCAACTACGCAGCTTTCCTGAATAGATGGGAATATTCACTGTGGGGAAGTTACATTTTTAAACAGATGGCATCGATGCATCAGGCTGGAAAGAAAGAATGACAGAAAAGACAGACAGAAAGGAAGATATTTAATAGACTCTGCCATTTGCCAGTCTGTTGGGAATTTTGAATCGCTTCTTGGCATCCTTCATCACTCCAGCCTGCTGAGAAGAAATGTATGTTTTGAAAATCTGAATGTAGCTTTGAAGCAAAACCTGTCTGTAAATCTTTGACAAATCTTTCAGGACATAAACGTGCAAGTGTGGTTACCAGCGTTAGCTAGGAGAGTCTTAATGACAAGAAACAACCATTTATCATCCATACTCTGCACATACCATTTACTGAATAAGGTACAAGTCCAGGCGTATGCAAGTTAAATAGCAATCTACCCAGCTGTTCTTATCAATCTGAGTCACGGTTCTGGAGCCTCTATTTCAAATAGCTCAGTACAGAATCAGTTAGTGCCACCTGCCTTTGACTTTCCACTGGTACAGAAGTCTAACTTGTCTGGTTCACACATGGTATAGTTCAATGGGCCCCCTTTTAACAGTTAATGATGGAGCCATCCATAGTGATGTAACACTAAACAATGTATAAGACACTCAGGGGAAGGAAATATGGATCACTGTACACTGCTTATCAACTAAGATAAAACAAAATTTGCTCTGATTCTTAAATGTAAGCCAACATTTGTGAAAACACACTACTGAGGTTTGAGGTCAAATTTCTATCATGGGAAGTGGCCATTTTTCTCCAAAGGAGGGCAGTTAAACACAAAGCAAACTTATTCCATAGCAGACTCCCACTAGAAACAGTGGCTGACTTCGGACGATACAATAATCAACTGGGGGGGGACAATTGTCAGTTGTACTGACTATAATGTTGTCCGAATGCTGCCATAGTCAACTCAGCGCTGATCCTAATCCACACCACAGTTTATTATTATTACCATGTTGTGTGGGGCGTACCCCCTAGATGAACAACTGTAAAGTTGGTTATTACCCCACCATTGACTATCGTGTTGTCCGAATTCAGCCAGTGTCGTTCATCAACTAACATAAAACAGCATTCTTGTTTAGGGTCCGCCCTCAAAGGCTGATGGATCCTGCTGGATTCCAGAAAGCCTTGGAGGGTTTTATGGCTGGTATCGTCGACGATCCTGTAGAAGCCCTGGTTGATAGATGGAATCAAGACCTAACTAGGGCTATCGACACGATCGCCCCCAAACGTCCTCTCCGACCCGCTTCTAACAGGGCACCCTGGTATACGAAAGACCTCAGGGAGTTGAAGCGGAAAGGACGACGACTGGAGCGCCGATGGCGGAAAACTCGACTTCTATCCGACAAGACACGGCATAGAGAACATCTTCGTTCCTATGGGGTGGCAATACATGCAGCGAAGAAAGCTTTCTTCTCTGCGCGCATTACGTCTGCGAATTCGCGTCCAGCGGAACCGTTCAGGGTGGTGAGGGGTCTAACCCGGGCACCTTCCCCCCTGAATCCGATTTTAGAGCCTTTGGCGGTTCGCTGCGATGCCTTTAATGATCATTTCGCAGATAAAATCTCTCGGATAAGAGCCGACTTAGACGCCGTCGTTATAGCAGAGGCTGATGATGGAGTGTCCAGTGACTCCGCGAGTAGAATTATACTGGATCAGTTTCAGTTGGTGAGTACCGAGGACGTGGACAAGCTGCTTGGACGAGTGAGGGGGACGACTTGCCCTCTCGATCCCTGTCCTTCATGGCTGGTCATCCAGGGAGGAGATGTGGTTGGATCGCAATTACAATATATTATTAATGCATCTCTCAGGCAGGGGAGTTTTCCATCATGTTTAAAAGAAGCGGTAGTACGGCCGCTTCTAAAGAAGCCCTCCCTGGATCCCCTGGACTTTAATAACTACAGACCGGTATCAAACCTTCCATTCTTGGGCAAGGTGATCGAGAGGGTGGTTGCCTTTCAACTCCAGGTAGTCTTGGATGACACTGATTTTCTAGACCCATTTCAAACTGGCTTCAGGGCAGGATACGGAGTTGAGACTGCTATGATCTACGCCTGGGTATTGACAGGGGGAGTGTGTCCCTGTTGGTACTTTTGGACCTCTCAGCGGCATTCGATACCATCGACCATGGTATCCTTCTGGAACGCCTGAGGGGATTGGGAATCGGGGGCACTGTGCTTCAGTGGTTCCGGTCCTACCTCTCAGGCAGGTTCCAGATGGTGATGCTTGGGGATAGCTGCTCTGCAAAGAAGGAGCTGCTGTGTGGCGTACCGCAAGGTGCCATCCTTTCCCCAATGCTGTTTAACATTTATATGAAACCGTTGGGAGAGATCATCCGGAGGCATGGGGCGGGGTGCTATCAGTATGCTGATGACACCCAAATATATTTCTCTATGCCTTCGATAACAGCGTCTGCTAAGGATAGTGTGTCTCCTCTGAATGAATGCTTGGAGGCGGTAATGGGCTGGATGAAGAAAAACAAACTGAAGCTGAATCCAGACAAGACGGAGGTGCTTGCTGTCAAAGGCCGCAACCTGGGTTTGGAGGTGTGCCAACCGGTTCTGGATGGGGTTACACTCCCCCTGAAAGACTGTGTTCGCAGCTTGGGGGTGCTCCTGGATCCATCGCTCCAAATGACAGCCCAGATAGATGCGACGGCCAGGAGTGCCTACTATCAGCTTCGGCTGATACGCCAGCTGCGCCCCTTCCTAGAGTTGGAAGACCTAAAGATGGTAGTGCACGCGCTGGTAACTTCGAGGCTCGACTTCTGCAATGCGCTATACATAGGGCTACCTTTGTGCCTAGTCCCGAAACTTCAACTAGTTCAAAATATGGCAGCCAGGTTGGTCACTGGTACATCTAGGAGTGACCATATTATGCCAGCTTTAAAATCGCTCCACTGGCTGCCAATTAGTTTCCGGGCGAAGTATAAAGTGTTGGTCATTACCTTTAAAGCCCTACATGGTTTGGGTCCAGGTTACCTGCGGGATCGCCTTCTCCCGTACAATTCGCCCCGCACACTCAGGTCCTCTGGGAAGAACTTACTGCGGTCGGCCAAGACTAGGCTGACAACCGTTACCCAGAGGACCTTCTCTTCTGCCGCTCCCAGACTGTGGAATGACCTGCCGGAGGAGACTCGTCAACTTAACAGTCTTTTAGAATTTAAGAAAGCTATAAAGACTGTTCTCTTCCGGCAGGCATATCCAGTGTAATTTTTAGAATGTTTTTAGGATGTTTTAGGATGTTTTAATGCAGTTTTAATAATAATTGTCATGTTTTTAGTTAGTTTTATGTATTTTATCATGTTGTTGTTCCCCGCCTCGATCCAGACGGAGAGGCGGGTAAGAAATAAATTGTTATTATTATTATTATTATTATTATTATTATTAAGGAGTGTACTGTGACTTTGGGTAAATGGAGTCAGAAGCTAATTTTCCAAAAAAGAAAAGAAAAAAGGCGCAGCCATAAAGCACATGGATGTTTGTCACCATGGTCTTTCCTGAAACCAGGTGATAGACTTGATTCTCAAGTGCCATTGTTAGTATTTAACATAGAAAGCCACATGACACCGCCATGGCTTGTTTTATAAAATTCATTAACCAATCAGGAATTCAGAAGGGTTACATGGCCTTCGCATTGGCCAATGAGCTGGCATGCTGGTCCCTAGGTTGGGCGTGGTTTGGCCTAAGCTGCTGTTATTCTTTTTTATTTCACACTTGATGGCTTAGTTCAGATGACACTTTAGGCAATGGAGGGGGGAAGAGGCAACAGACGGTATGTTATTTTTGGAGTGCCCTCCACACAACATGTTGCCCCTCCCCCATCGCGTGGCTGAAAGTCAGGACCTCATAATAAGCAACGGGGCTCCAAAAAACAATGGAGCAGCCCGTTGTTTTTCCACGTTGCTTAATGGTGTACCATCAATTGTGTGTATGTTGTGTGTCGCACGACACACGACACAATAAGTGACAAAACTGATGGTTGCCTCTTCCCCCCTCTGTGGCCTAAAGTGTCGTCCGAACAAAGCCAATGAGTAGCTCCATTTGACTTGAATGAGTCCTTTTGCTGCTGCTGTTGCCTGCAACTATACTCTGGTGAAAAACGAGGAAGCAGCAGCCTGGGCTTTGCTCTGCTCTGGCATTTAGAGGCACACACAGAAGGAAAGCTGCCTTGGCAAGCCACACTTGGAGGGGTGATGGTGGCAGAGATTGTGATCTTACAGTATAGGAACTGAGCACAGCAAGGAAGTTGGTGTGTATTTAATTTCTTTTTTAAAAAAAGTGCAGGGAATGGCCAAGGGGAATGAGGAAATAAGCCTTGCTGTTATGTAACCCTTCTCTTTTATGCCTGTGTGTGTGTGTGGGGGGGGGAGGTAAATAAGGGTAAGGCTGAGTAGCAATGTGAAAGAACTGCTGGATTTATCCTGAGTTGGTTGTTTTTTCTTGGGAAGAACCAGGGATTGGTTGAGAGCAACACCCACTGCTTCTGGCCCAAGGAGAGAGAGGCCTCAGCTTTGTTTAAATAAAACTTAAGTATGTTTGGAAGGCAGAGCACGTTATAGTCTGTGGGGTGAGGTCCACCAACTTTGAAACAGGCTGCACTTACTCAGTGGAAAAAGGAAGGCACTCTTCCTGTGTTGAGAAACACCCGGTATATTACCACTGGGAAAAGGTGGAGCATCCACCATACTTTCCAACCAACCCATCCACAACCTGGCACCCTTCAAATGTTTTGTACTACAACTCCCATCACCTCTGACCATGGCCATGCTGGCTGTGGATCATGGGTGCTGTAATACAAACGTCTGGAGGGTGAGAGGTTAAAAAACCTTCTTTATGTCAATGGAGGTTAACATTGCCTAAGGCTAAAAAATGCCACTTCGGCTTTCCTAATTTTGTAATAACTCGGTGACATAATGTAACCAATTTTAAAATGATGCCTAGAGACTTTAGGGTTTATATGAAGGAAAAGCTGGCCCTTCTTCCAGGATCACATTTTTATACTACCATAAAAATGGCATCTGGTAGAGTAAAAAAGAAAAGAAAACCAACAACAACAAAAAAAGAGACTTGTAAAGAATAAAGGTATATTTAACAAAAGAAGCATTGCATTTACCACTGCTGATAATTTCTGGAATGCATGATAACATTTCTTAAGGCAACAAGGTGCTCTATTGCTTGTGTTTTTATGTTATTTTCTCAGTTTTTCAACACTGGAAACTACATATATCCCAGCTGCTTAATAATGATGTTCTTGTATTCATGCAAATCTCTCAAAAGTTTGCAATAAATATAAACATGAATGATATTTCTGGTGTGCTATCATGTGTAATTATCTGGATCCTTATGGGTAGGACCATTCTGAATCCAAATATCATTTCCTCTCCAGTTTCATATTCACCCTCTGTGTTCCACAGAAGTAGCAAGAGTAAGAAGAAAATGTTAACATTCCAGCAGGGTATTGCGGGAAGATATTGACAGGAAGTGCTCCTGAAATAGATTATATCAAAACACCAAATATATTACCTTTACCTCAGCAGTAAGCTTTTGTAAATTGAAGTCAAATATGTAATCGTTGAACTCTGCTATGATGATAAAAGGAACAATGAGCGGGCTTTAGATGGTTCATGTTTCTGCACGGAACTGTTTCACCTAGCCATTCCTCCTAAATGAAGCTGGAGGTATACTGTAAAAATGCTTCTTTTTGGTACATACTTCCTACTTTAGACTTACAAATGGAGGGTAGAGGCAAGAGCCCCATGGGAAATATTATATGTATGAGGACAGTGAAATACCCTGAAGTTGAAGCATAACTGGGGAATAGGGTAGGTGAAATGCTTTGAATTTAACTTAATTGGAACTCTACAGAAGTGATAGTCAAAATCTGCAACATGGAGGAGGATATCCTATATCCCTTAGATGGTGTTGGGGGGGGGGGACATAGAATGGTTCGGTTTCCTGGTTCCGAGCTCATAGACAAGATACTTATCTGGGAGCCAGGAAACGGTGCTCCCGATCCCTCTCCTTTGTAGCCAGCATAGAGAAAACCACGGCAGCCACCTCTGCACACTCACAAAATGCAGTATGGGGGAAAGGAAATGTTCCCGGGGGCAGGGAGAAGAGGAGACTGGGGAAATGGGGCTATGAGCTATCCCCAGCCTCATTCCCCGCCCCTCCCCAAGCTTCCGGTGACAGGCAAAATTGCCCATCTAGCTAAACTGCAGGGCGGCTGTAGAGTGGAGGCGAAGTTCACTTCCATGCTTCTGCCGCTCTGCATTGGATACTTGGCAGACTCTAAGTTTGGAGGCTGCCACCATCTTTATAGTGTTGCACCCTTAGAGCACAATTCAAAAGCTACCCAGTACTGTACTTCTGCTGAAGTCAACTTGTTTGCCGTGCTGCTGTAACATCCACGAAATGTCAAGGTCGCATCAAGTATATATATATATATATATATATATATATATATATTGCTACACGCGCTGTGATATGCTCCATCCCAACACAGAGGGTACAGAAAACCTATTGGCCACCTCACACGTCATGCAACGGCAAACTCAGGCACACATGTGGACTTTCAATACAAGTTCAATTATGCATTTTTAAGGGCCTTTCGGGGAGCGAATAAGGCATGATGTAAAATGCTTCTTCACACAACGTGAACATTTTAAAAATAGCATCTGTGGGGGTTGGGGGCTGATAATTATCAGGACTGCAGCAGGCATAGTGGGAAAATTTAACCCAATTCTTTGCTGCTTGGTCATGAGGAAATTCCCCCCCCCCCCTCTGCATTGGTAGGACAACTCCCATTGGTACCAATAGCAGTGCTCTCTCATTTAAAGTCTTTCTTCTGGAACTGATTATAGAGAACGTTAAACAAGGCAGGAGGGGAGAGGAATAAATCAGCATTTGCTGCAACTCAGATGTATGTCCCAGGCAAAGGGACTTCCCAGCTCTTTTAGGAGGAAAATTCTCCATGCACAAATGGGGCTTCCAATGCACACACGCAACATCCCTCTCCATAAAAGCAAATAGGAAGCCCATATGTGCATCAGGCTTTGGATTGTGACCAAGGGAAATATTTAGCAGAGCTCCGCTAGCCTTGGATTCTGCCCAATGTCTTCTTCTCTTCTATCACATATTACTATTTCTCAGCCTCAATTTCCCATCTGCAAAAAGGAATGGGGAAGGTCATAACTCTCACAGCTGATGTCAAAAGAAATATTGGGCACAATCAAACTAAAATGAAGCATTAAAATTAAATTTAAGTGATTTTAACGGAAACATTATGTATGTGCAGTGTCATCCTATGCTTACTATCTATGGAAAAGTAAATCCCAGTATGTTCAACAGGGCTTACCCCTAGTAATTGTGCCCAGGATTTCAGCCTAAAATGACAACTTGGCTCATGTCCATTGTTACTTGCCCCAAGTAACATCAAGTAATGTGTATATGTAAAAATAGACTCCCTGTAACATTGAATACACCATTTCATTTGTGAACCACTGGAAAATTACATTTAAAACTGGATCTGCCTTAAAATTATCGCCTCTCTAATCTACCCCTGACTTCATCAATCCACTGTGCTCCTGCCTCATCTGTATGGAACAATTGCACCATTTTGGCTTGAAGGAGCCAAGAACCTTTCAGATGATTCTCCAGTGCACCTGGTGACCCCGTGCATAAGCAGAGCAACCTCCCTGCCTGGCTTTCTGATGACAGACTTCACCTCAGTGACACTTTATTGGCACACCTTTCCCCGACCAAAGGAATGAAACCAGTTAGCCAACTGCGACAGGGAAGCCTTTCCCTTGGAACATTTCCTGCTTCTGTTGTCACGCCACTAAAGCTTCATTTGCAGACATTTGGGTCTCCACAGGGACTTTGCTCCTTGTGCTTCCTGCTGCAATTAGGCTGCAGATGACCTTGGGAGAGAAACAAATCATTATGACTTTAAAGCCTAGGATATGTATAACTGAATACTTCCTATTATTGTTTCTTTCAATGCATTTGATTGTACCAATGGTCTCTGATCTATCTCTTTCACATTTTATATTGCTTTTCCACATATTTAGTCACCTACATGATACCAAATGAACAATGTTTAAATATAAAACTGAAAACCAGATATATATCAGTCTTCCGCTACCTGAAAGCTGGACATCCAGGATTTTCAGTTGTCATTGCCACAGGCCAGCTGCGATTTGTCACTGATGGCTAGGCAACTGGTGGTGGTGGGGGGGGAATTGATCATTAATCTATTGCACATTAAGCCCTCAGATGACCAGTTGCCAACCCTTATTGTACATGAAGTTGCTATTACAAAATTGGTCAACTGTTTATAACAAGCAGCAAAGTCGGACGTTATTAACTGTCCCCGTCCCACAGTAAAGAACACTGTGGTGTGGTCCTTCTCTCTCATGTAATGCATCAGAGAAGGTGCCTAGTGTGCTTCAGTTTTCTACAGTACTTAAAAAAACGAAAGGCAGCTCATTTGCTTGCAGCCACCTAACCCGTGGCTTAGTGCCAGTGGTTGTCTGAATGGGGCCTAAGAATTATTGATATGCACAGGATCAGCCAAATTGCCTCTGAGCAGGTCTTAAGACACTTAGGCTGCAGTCCTAACTATGTTTGGAGAGAGAGAAATCCTACATCTCCCAGTGAGGCTGGCTGGGGGAATGCTGGGAGTTGTAGGACTATTTCCTTTTTTCCAATACTGGTTCAAATATTGATCATTTTATGGTTTTGTTTCATATCAAGAGAAATTGTGGTCTTGTCTGAGTCAGTAAGATGGAAAATACTACAACGTTCAGGTGTCTGTTCAGCAGTGGCCATTTTACTGACTATCGATAAGGCATAACAGAACTGTGGGAGGCAGCATTTCCAACATTCCTATGCATCTGACTCAATTCCCAGAAAACTTCCTTGGGGCAGGTGCATTGCATAATGTCAATGGTTTACAGTATCTATTTGCACCTGTGTACCTTAATTATGTTGTTCAGTTTTTGTCTTGCCTGGATCACTGGACTGGAAGATAAACCCATGTGTGCAACTGTTAAACAGTAACTGATCCCCCCCCACCACCATTTTTCTTTTGTCCTTCATATTTATTGGGCAGGATTTTGAAAAGCTACACATTTATATAAGTCAATTTTGACTCTGTTTGCTAGAGTGGTCTTTCTGCTTTTGGACTTTGGACTTTGGATAGTCTATATAATAGCCCTGCCTGGGAATTCAGATCAATAAAGGTCTTAATCTTGGTACCATCTCAGGAGGTTCGGTGAGTGAACCCAAGAGGCACGGTCTTCTCTATGGCAGTGCCACAATTCTATAATTAACTTCCAAATGAAATTTGTCAGGCTACTTCTTTGGGTCCAAAAATCTTTTTCTCCAAAATTTGAAGGCATACTTATTTTTACAGGCTTTTAATGTGTAAAACTCACTTGTCTTGTTGCTAGTTTTAATGTAGACTGCTCTCTTTTTATCTGGTCATTCTAGTATAGCTCCTGCAGCTTTAAATGTTGTAATGAAGAGGGAATTTCACCAGGTGCTGCATGCATACAAATGACACCTGCTGAAATTCCCTTTTCTATGCAGCTGTTAAAGATTCAGGAGCCCTGTCCTCTTTTCCATACGGCCACCCTACCTAAAGTGTTCTTGTTCATTCATAATCATTTTTGCTTCTATGCACACACACACACAAGGCAGGAAGATTTTTTCTTCTTCTTAACCATGGCTCTTTTCTCAACTGTCTACTTAAGAGCGACTGATAAAGTGTGGACAAGTACAACGTTCAAGATAATGTTTCTGAGCATCTCTAGCTGCTTTATTCTTATTATCTAACAGCACACACTTGTCTAACTCACAACTAGCATTCTCAAAACCATTTGCTTACTGCAATTTTCCCAAGAGAATGATCTCTATATGGTGTTACTACGGATATGCAAAATGTTACCAACTAGAACTGTTAGTACTATCTATAATGAATAAATTGGACAACCACTGGGATGGCTTGTCGGTAAAAGCATTTGAATCCTCTGTCCATTGCTTGCTTGGGAAAAAAAGTGTTTGACCAATATGTACTTGGTATTGAACTTTGATGCGGAGTCCATTGTAATAACAGTAAAGTTTAATGATGCATGACTTTGAGAGACTGACAAATTCCCAGCCAAAGTATTGATTCCTAGAGAATTTATGAAGCACATGCTGTATTCTGTATCATTATAGTCCATTTTTGGCTGAAAGAATCATGTAAAATAGATTTTTAAATGAGTGGTAATAGCCAGACATAAAGAAGGTATTGATGTGTGTCATGAAGGGTGAAATAGCATGCCAGGTAAAGGCATATAACAAATTGAAAACAACAGCACTGCAACTCCCTACAAATGTAAATTTAGTCTTTAGTTTTTAATCAACTCTTTGTTTCAATACATATGAATTCTGTCACTACCATTCTTAACAAAATAAAGTAATTATTTACAGTTTGATTTCATGCTTGACATTTAAATATGTCTCTAAAATGCATATCTCAGTTACAGACATATTAATCAATATGAATTGTGTATTACATTACACACACAAAAATACTACCTCTGAGTTTATTAGAGAGGTTTTTTTTAAAGGCCTAGTTCTGCTTAGTTGAGCAATATGTGAAAATTAATAACTTGGAGTTTCCAACACGAGTGTGGTGGGCAGATGAGAAAGTCTATTGAAGGGGGGGGGGAATTAAAAATTGAGAGCTCCTGTAATATTAAACAACATGCTGTGACAAGGTAAATCACAGTTTTAGAGCAGACGAGACTTGAAAGAACACCATGGGAGGAGAAGGGGGGTGGGCAGGAGTAGAAAAGCTCACACAAAGCTGGAGAAAGGGAGAAGACAATAACTGATTGGGTTGCTAAGGTTTTACAGCAAAGTAACACTGCATTTTAATTGCATTCCAGCAGTCTCTTTTTGAACAGAAGGGGAGAAAAAAGGTCACCTAGGTCTAGCAGTGTTACGGCCCCGACACAGTCCAGACATAAATATATCTCCCACACACCCAGGAATACCATGAGAATCAGCTAAATCCTCCTCTGAGCAGCTGCTTTCCAACAATTCAAGAGTTTATCAGCCTAATAAAGAAGGAGAAAAAGAAGGAGAAGGAAAAAGAAAAGAAAGTAGTTTGGTGAGGAGAAAAAGAGGCTGACAGACTCAATAGATTGTTCAGTGGCCTAGTGAGCCCTGAAGAACCCTTCATGGCTTTAGTCGTTACTGAACGGAGGCCTCTGAAGTAGTCCGCCCACTTTGCCAGAGGGACCCAGAGGGACCCAGAGAGACATTGTTCTTTACATAAACATGTTTCCAGAGAAGATAATAATAATAATAATCCAGACAACCACCACCACCACCACAACAGAGCCTTTTAAGAGCTGAAGGAATTGGGAAAAGCAATTTCCATGTGGATCATTCAGTTTGGTCCTGGGCTTGGTACTGGAACCTGTTTTGAATGCTAGGATCCAGCCCTTTAGTATGCATGGCTGAGCATGTGGAGAGAGTGAGTGCTTTTCTCTCCCTCCTGAATAACCCAAATCAGCACTTACCCATCACCCCAAAAGAGGAAATGCATTGCCCCAAACGAGGATTACATTTGTATATTTGGAACTAGTGCGAATCTAAATTACATTGCACTAATGTAAATGACCCTTGGCACAAGGGCACTACTGTTTGCTGGTGCTACAAGTTTCCTTAGAAAACCCGTTGTGCCAGCAAACACTATTGCTAGAAGGCGCTTATGGTAGCACAAAGCAATTTACGTTAGCAATAGTACTGAACTGGATACTGCCTAATCATTATAATTTAAAAAGAAATACAGTACATATCACCACAGTGGAGAAGACTGACCAGTGTGTCTCCTCAGCCTGATGTTCAAGTGCTAACTTGATGGGCAAATTCAAGGCCCTTGCATCTCCCTCCTTGTGGTTCTTTAACTTTAAATGAGACTTGGCAGTCTTTCAAATAGAGGACAACCTCAAATAGAGGCCTGTTCTCTGACAACTTTCCAAAATAGAAGACTGCCTTCTACAACTTAGGGCACCTGATCATCCTATGTCTGCATCTGGCATGAACCGAAAATGACTTTCAGTTGACAAGGCATGTCAATTGAGAAAGAAACTAAAACTCACTTTAGAACCTTAGTATTCTAAAACCGGATCTGGAAAAATAGTAAAGAGGGTTTTGTTTTGAGGACTGCACCAGGATCCAGGATTGGCTGTAGCTCCCTGGTATGTGTTTGTTTGTTTGCAGCCAGGTGACAATGGCAGGCGAGTTATTAATTGCTTCATTTTATACATGACGGATGGAGACTGAGAAAGTGACTAGCCCAGTGACACTCAGATGTCATGCTTGAGCAGGAATTAAATAATCTGAACCAGTACATCTATGATTCAA
Organism: Anniella stebbinsi; assembly: GCA_029215795.1. Classification (NCBI taxonomy): domain Eukaryota; kingdom Metazoa; phylum Chordata; class Lepidosauria; order Squamata; family Anniellidae; genus Anniella; species Anniella stebbinsi. The sequence continues at coordinate 92,726,122 of JARDYH010000004.1, read as the reverse complement.
GTCCAGCAACCGCTACTTTGCCTCACTGGCTCTTGTGGTAATGCAATAACATACTAACGAAGCAAGAAAATCATGGTATTAAAGAACAAGAATGGTTCTGAATTTGTATGGTATTACCAGGGAGCTCAATGTCACTGTATCACCCTACCAGCTTGAATCCAGATCTCTATTTTCCCATGGAGGCTAACTCAGCAGAAGTCTATAGACAGCCAGGTCAACAAAGTTACAATTTGTACTTGCTGACTTTTAACTACATTAATCAATATGTGGAACTTTTGCTAGGTTTGCAATGCATAGCACAGTGATACCTCTGGAACATGCTAAAACCTTACTCCTGCCTGGTCTCTATTCCAGTGGTTCCCAGTCATGGGTCCCCAGATCTTATTGGATTACAATTCTCATTATCCCATCATGCTGTAGTCCAACAACTTACCCAAGGTTAGGAACCATTACAGCAAATAAAAGAACAAAAAACAAAGAGGGAACTCCAAAACAAACACGCGAAAATGAAAACAAAACAAAACAACAGGGTCAATGAGCAAAAATATTATTATTGTAGTCCAATACATTTCGGACTTCCAATATTCATCAGTATACAATGATATTTCCTTATCAAACATATTATCTCTTCCACATGAACACTGTTGATTGTAACAATGTCTGCAGCAGACTGGAAATAAGCTCTTTCCCATCTCTCGGTGCGGGGGCAGGGGAAAGGACTTATCTGTGGTTTGCTACTGATTGCAGACAAAACTCTTTCAGCCAAAGCCAGCTCCAGGTTTTTGAGGGCCCTTGGGCAAGACACCCTCAATGGGCCTCCTGCCTCAGCAAGTCTACCTTCTTACCACCATTGTCACCAGCTTCTATTGCTTCTCAACCTCTTTCTCACCATTGCTACCATTTGCTTACTTGACAAGCAGAAAGAACAAGCAGATTACAAAGGTAAAGAGAAGCAAGTCCAGGCTGCTCTTGCTGACATAGGAGCCCTTGGCAAGTGCTTGACCATGCCCAACCTTCAGCAAAAGAAAGGACTGTGGATGGGAGACAAGAGCTATTGCCTCAGGAGAATGGGTGGGCCAGAGAAAGCTGGTTGTTGGGATGGGGAACCCCAGCAGGCCAGAGGTTCTACATACCTGATCTACATCATTCAGTAGTTGATATTACTAGTATGTTTGCAATTAAACCCCAGAGGTGACCCTCCCCCAATTGCTCAAACTACACATGACAGCAGCAAACCCTTTTATTTAAACAATCACACTTACAATGGGGGATGTCTCTGCCCCCCATTTTTAGAGCAAAAAGTATCTCTTGGCATGGTATTGTGTAGCTCCCCTTCATCCCCACTACTCAATTCCGCTTAGCCTTCTTCCCCAACATGCTTTTCTCCTGATATCAGAAAACAGATGAGGAAAAAAGACAATGTAGGAGAGGCTGAGGAGTCTCTAAAGATTGGAGCCGTCATCGTCTGCTTGAGATGGGACTGGGGTAGACCCAGATTTAAATCTTACACTTTCCCGTCCATCACTGTCATGTGTGGTTTGATACATAGTTCTGACATCTAAACACTGAACCTCACATTCATTCTTTGGAAGTGTTTCTAAGTAACGGAGCTGAGAAATAGGCCAAATGCGTAGCCTCATGGCTTCAAAGGCTTATATGTTTCTCCAATATGTTGTTTTCTTTTAAAATTATAATTTCACAAGCCATTTCCCCTTAATTCAAATTCTCCAGTGTTAGACAGGCCACTTTACAAGTCCACGTAGCAGCTTTTGTATGTGGAGATATGATCATACTAAGAGTATGCCAAGATGTGTGTAATTAGCGTATTGGACTGCAACAAATCAACTTTGCTTCAACAGAACTGTCTTCTTTATCAAGACAATAACAGCTGAAAAAAGAGGGAAATGAGTCAATCTAATGATATATAGATTTAGCAAATAAGCTATTCCTACTACTATTAGTTCATTTGATGACAGGCATTCAGGAACCACCTTTGATCACTGACATGGCCTCACAAAAGAATTGTATAAACTATGATAAATACCTATAATTAATATTCTCAAAGTTATTTCTGACCTACAGCAAAGGAATGACTTCACAGGGCTCAGAATTTTTCAAGTTGTTTACTTACCAATCCCTGCTGCTCATTTGTGTTTTCAGGCTCTTTGCCGTGTGAGTCACTTTTTTTCTAATGAGCCAGTGTACAAATTGTACGCACAAAAGGGTATTTGTACTATGAGTGGCTAGTTTTTGTGCTTGAATAATTACAGCAATCGCAGATGAAGAGTAGGTAACTGGGCACAATAATTAGCCAGTTTTGCATCTCATTTAGGTGCCTTTTTTTTTTTTTTGGCTAGAATGGCAGTTGCAAACTAAGCAATTGCACAAGGAAGCAAATTAAGCAACAAATGGCAGAGAAAATCATGGCTTGGAACTACAAAATGTTTCATGGTTTGAGTTGTTTAAGACAAAAAGCCTTCTACCACAATCATGCCAACTGCGAGGATATTGCTGAGTCCATGGGAAGCATCAGTTGCATGAAATGGTTCTAAAAGCTGGTGACATTTTGTAAACACTTTATTTTTACTTTGAGGCTTACCCAGAGGTTCTAATACAATGAACTATCAGAGCAGAAGATAGACATATCCTTACTCAAGGGCAAGATAGCTCTAGATTCCAATGGACGAATTGTCTCTTGTACTTTGAGGCTACGACTCCTAGTGAGTATCCATATGACAGAATTCCCAGTCTTGGCCCAGCATTTCAACACAAGTCAGTAAGCATTCGGACTATGTAGCTGCCATTCTGGTCCCTCCATGCAGTAAAAAATGGATAGCGGACTGTCTATCATGGGCTAAAATCTTTACATTTCAACTGTAGGCCCATAGGAATGGACAAATTTGTCAGGGTTGCTTTCTCCCACATTTTTAAAATCTCAAGTTCTTTCCATCCTGTTTATGAAAATAGCAAATTCTGATAAGTTCTTATCAACAACAAATTGAACAAAATTCTTATCACTCCTCACTGGCCAATTTCAATGAGTACATCTATTTCTAGCATGGAGAATACCATGTTTTACCTGCCTGCCATATCAGAAAAAAAGAGGTGGCAGTCCCAAAAGGTGGCATCTCAAATATGGCTGAAAAGACAGTGATTCAAACCCAGACTTCTAAGCTCTGAGCACTCAAAGCCCCAGACCTGGATAAATGAATGTCTCAGTTTTGCTTTCTTCTACATTCAATTTTTGTTAAAACCTTGAGTTCTTTCTGTCCCTTTTATGGAGAAATTTGTGAATTCTGGTAAGTTCTTTTCTTTTAACAGAACAAACACAATCCTCACCCATCCCCAAGTGCAGGGCTTAAAGGTGGAGTCAGATTCGCCAACTCACTAGTCTTCCGGAATTTAAAAGATCTATAAAGACTTATCTCTTCCGGCAGGCCTACCCAGATGAATTTTAAAGTGTTTTATTGGTGTTTTATTGATGTACTGGTTTTATCTGCTTTTAATCAGTTTTTGTATTTTGTGTTTGGTGTTGTTCCCCGCCTCGATCCGTTGGGAGAGGCGGGTGATAAATAAATATATTATTATTATTATTATTATTATTATTATTTGCTCCCCTTCCAAATTGCCTCACATTTGTACTCTTAAAATGCAGTAGTCCGTGAGAGCAATCTGAGTTAAAATGTCCCTCCCGAATACATTTTGTGTTGAAAAACTCTTCTTTTTATGAACAGAGGTCTAGGAGAACTTGTAGATTGGTTATCATGTTATTTCTTTATAGAACACTCATTACTCATTCATCTGTACCTCAGTCATCCAGACCACCTAGCCCATTGCTTCTCAAAATTTCCTCACACACTCTAGTCTTCCAACCTCAGGTGCCATCCTCTCTTCACTTGACACCCTTATCCTCTCTAGAACAGCTCAACCGTATCTTCCACACTTGACAATTTTGTCACCTAAAGTTTTACGAAGCATTCATAATAGAAGTGGGGAACATCGCCATGTCGTTTTGTCCAGACTTAAAGTCCAGGGGCTGAAAGCCCAGTTTCTATCGTCTCTAAAAATCTTCTCTAATATTCTTAAATCGATAGTGAATGAAAGGCTGGCTTCTAATTTAGCCATATAAATCCAGAGCAATTTCACTGACTCCGGTAGAGTCATGCAAAATTTATATTGGTGTAATAAGTGACACTGGAACATGTCACTTTGCTGTTAAAAGTCCTATTAGGCTCGACACACAAATATGTCAAAATATGGTTCTTACAGAGGAAAATGTGAGATATTATTTTTTTAAAAAAACACTTGGAAAAAAGAGACAGTACTTGTAATTAGCTCACTAACATTTCTAGAAATCAGTTACAATTAGTGCTGCTATCTGTGATTTAATTAGCATATATGATTTTGACATGATTTTGCTACATTCCAAGAGTATGTTTGGCTATTCATCTGGTATATATGTAGGAAAGAAAATGCAGCAGTGATAGACAAAAAGAAGCGGGGAGGCTAAGTGAGGATGGGAGTACGAAGTGGCAGATTGTCCACCGCTGGCTACGGCAGGAGGTATGTAGTCCTACACTATTCGTTGTTGTTGTTGTTGTTGTTGTTGTTGTTGTTGTTGTTTTAATACCAGGCTGATGTAGAGGGAGGCATAATCCTGAGGTGTCTCTGATCAATCAGGAAGCTTTAGATCCAGTGGATCCAAAGCCATCTCCATTCTGTCCTTGCTCTGCTACTGGGTTTACCGCTGGTGGGAACACCACTGGCAGTATAGTTAAACCCAGAAAGATTTCTGTGTGCATGGCTGCATAGCTGGATGCACCTCCACCAGCAGACTGGCACCTTCTACCCTGGGAGTACTCTGTGTGCCATGCTTCTTCCAGGTTTTTGAGGGCCCTTGGGCAAGACACCTTCAATGAGCTCCCTCCTTCAGTGAGTCTATCTTCTGACCACCATTGTCAACACCTGCTATTGCTCTTCATCCTTTTTCTCATCATTCCTACCACTTGCTTTCATGATAGGCAAAGATCCAGTGAGCAGATAGGCAGTGGCATCTGTTGCTCCTCCTTCCCACCACCACCGCTGTCTGGGCCAGACAGAGAGGCAAGTGAACAAGCAGGTTGCAATGGAGGAAGAACAATTCCTGGGTCTCTTGTCACTGGGGTGTGGCCGCTCAGCAGGTGCCCAACCATGCCTACACTTGACAGTGCCCCCTTGCTCTGACCAGCACATACAGATCCAATATTTTAAAATTATATTAACTAGCACACTAAATCCACTACAATACAAATCATAAGAACTTAAGAATCAAATTACTGTATCAGACTAAGCATCCATCTCATCCAGCAATCTGTTTGCAATGGAAAGCTCACAAGCAAGTCAGATAAAGACAACACACATCTTCTCGGGTTTGTCCAAAGTCTCCAATACTCAGAAATATAGAATCACAAGAATTGGAAGGGGTCTTGTAGTCCATCTAGTCCAACCTCCTGATCAATGTAGAAAATTGAGAGCCAGAGCATCACCAACAGATGGCTATGCAGTATTTACAGTGAGAGAGAACCAAGCACCATTCTAGGTCATTGCTTCCATTGTGACATGACAGATATGGTGTACCTAGTTGATGGATCTTTTGTTTTTGTTGCCCTCTACTTGTCTTTGCAATTTTAAAATGCTCATCGTTAACAATCCTGCCAATTCTAAAACCAAAACTAGATAAGATATTAGAGATCATGATAGTATCTCTTGTGTCTTAAAAGCAGCCATTGTTGGAAAGGTGAGGAACTGAATCATCCATAGTGCTGCAGCAAGTGGGTTTGACCATCTTCCTCTGCATCATTTCCCCAATCTGAATCACACATTCTCCAGCTGTTATTTGCCCCATTGGCGTAAACATATGGGTACCCAAATATGTCACTGATCCTAACGAAGAGGTGTTAAATCTCAGGCCTGCAGGAAAAATCTGGCCCACTGGTGGCTCCAGTCTGGCCCTCCAGGGTTATCCAGATGGCCACACCTCCTTCCCGAACCCTCTTCTCAATTGTCAATTGTTTGGTGGTTTCCCAGCTTTTGCACATTACCCCCCATTTTGAAATATCAAAGTGCCTCTCCTAAGAATTAATTACCGGCAGCAGGAACTTCAGAATTTGCTGGTATTTTGGCCCCTCCCTTTTTGCCTTTGACCACACCTATGACTGGAACATGGCTTCTAAGAACTTCTCTGAAATTTGGCTCAAAGACGTTTAATACCCTTGTAGCGAGCAATGGAATTACCAGAAACGACTGTGTCACTAGGAAAAGAATGTAAATATAATATGGGATCCTTGGGACCTCATACAGTACAGAATCCACTGTAGTACTTTTCCATAAAAAAGAGAATCTCTGGTTCTTCTACTGCTACTAAATATTCTATTTTTAAAAAAAAAAAATGTAAGGAAGGAAGTAATGATAGGGAGGAAGGATAAATAGCAAAATCTACCTGAAAAATTATTTGCATCAGAAGTGTTTCTTGACTGCACATAAAGATCAGAGCCACTTTGCCATCGTGCTTTGACTGAAGAATATGAAAAGACAGGGCCAAGTGATTCTTTTTACAAATATCTTTAAATTAAGACCTGCATCTTCCTGTATTGCTATGCTTCTTTCCTAAGCAGACTTACGATACAGGGCCCCCAACACAGAGCGTATTAGCTTAGCAGAAAATTGCAACCACCGTCACGGTTGAATCTTAGATAGGCATGGTTGATAACATAAGCACTGAGATAACATGGCTGGATGATTTAAAAGCCAATTCAATAGGCTATGACTCTGAGTCATATGGAGACTTCCCAGAAGAAGGAAGCATGTTTTTAGCACTTGCAAGTTCTAGATTGGGGAGGAAAAACAAAGCCAAAGGTTGACACAGTATCTATATTGCCAACATTACTTTACAGAACGGAACTCATTGCTCCCTTCAAGTCCATTAAACAAATGAAAAAGCCACTTGGGAAGCAGTTCCTTTCCATACAATTGCACAGCTAAAATAATATGCTTATTAATAAAGGGCTGTTTTAGTCACAACCAATATTGTCCTTAGGCAAAACCACCAAGGGCTCCATCACATCTCTTTTCCCCCCTGGTTTGCCTCTGCGTTTTTCACCTCCGTTTCGTAAGCATGTCAAGTTAATGGCTCCTTTCATGTGGGTTGTGTTATTACCCTGCACTGTGAAACTTGCTTGTTCTTCCACTCCACCCTGCCGTTTCTCTTTCCACCTCCAGTTCATTGGTTGTGGTACTCTGATGGGCGTGGGCTCCTCCCCATTGCTCTTGCTTTGTTGTCTAGCTATTTACTGATTTAAAGTTTCATCGTCTGGGCTCTGTTACTGCGGACAATGAGGGTGGGGTTGAAGCAGTAAAAAGTCCATTCAACCAACTAAGCGCAAGTCCATTCATTCAACACGCTGTGCTGGAGGAGGAGAACTGCCCCGCCCCCCCCTTTCGTCAGCAAGACTCCATTCAAAGCACATGCCACCAACAAAAGAAAAAGAGAGAAGAAAGCACTACAAAGAGGCTTAAGGCACATTAAATCTTTTTGGGGAAAATAATCCAGACTTTCCTCACACCAAAATAATATGGAAAACAGGGGAAAAGAGGCGAGATGGGTGCAGGACAGGGATGACGTCATGCAAACCCAGATACCAGACGTGGCGAGAGTGTATTAAACCGCTGGTATGATTGAGCTCTGTGTGTGTCTGTCTGTCTGCACATAGAAGTTGGCTGGAACTGGTTGTTCATTTGTTCATACAACTCGAGAGCAGCTGTTCATGTGTTACATGTTGTAATGTCCATCTATAGGCCACACAGGCCCTCTGGCATTCTCTTCCTCATCATTTCCTATATCTCATAGCAATTTTGGTGGTCTGATGCCTATCAGCAGGGCAGCAAATGAGTAAGCAGGAGTTCCTTCATACTTGGGAGATTCCTAGGAATGCAGACAACATTAGTCTATAAATTGAAAAAGAGAAAAATGGCACCAAAGCTGCGTATTGTCTTTCAGGATGCACAGAATATGTTGAGGGAACTTGAGCATTAATTGGGAGGGATGTGGGGAAAGCTGGGCTGCTCAAGCCACTAACAGTTTATAGAAGCCTGGAGGGAACGATTACAGTTGGGGAAGGCGGGGGGCGTTTTCCCTCTCTCCCCATCCAGGATGCTATAAACATTTAAAGGCTGTGACCCTATTGGAGCTAAAGGAGTCCTGAAGGGAATTTATTAGGATTGGGGGAGAAAGTGCTTCCTCAGATCCCAGTTAAATAGTCCCCAATGACTCTTGTAGTTTCAAAGGGGACAAGGCACTAACAGCTTAAAGTGTTTTGAAATAAGGGATGAAAATAGATTCAGGGGATGTACACCAAGCGACAAATTCCCAATCCCACCCACCCCGCAAATCTTCCATATAGCATAGGAAAGGAGGAGGTAAAAACACACCCACCCACCCCGCACACTGTATTACTCAGGTCCAAGGCTAGATGAGCAGTTTCCTGCTCACCTAGATCTACAGGGCGATTTCATTTCAGTGCTAGACTCCAGCGGTTCAGGCACAGGTGAACCAGAAGCCACTCATGTAGCTCCAATGCTCACTTGTCTTGCACAAAAGCATTGTTCAGATTTCCCCCATCTTTCCTCATGGGCCATCAACCTGTCTCAATCTATTGTTATTGATTTTCCAGCTTTTCTTTGAATCCCCTTGACCCAAAAGGGCCCTAGGTCCAGGATGCCATGTTTCTATAAGAAATTGCTTATGTGCCAAAACATGTGCCACATGTCAATAAGAGTAACAGGCGTTTCCAGTCACTTAACAATGTGGATGATGTGGGTATTGAGGGGAACAGATCCCCTTCTAGAAAAGAAAAAGAAGTGGTTTTGATGGCCTAAATCAACCTTTTTGAAATGTACAGAGGATTCTCCCAAAATAGTTGCCAAGGGGAGCGTGACAAGTCACAAAACACTCATTTCCCAGAAGGCAAACTGGTGAGACTAAAATAAAAGTCAGTAGCCCTAGAACCTAATTTAAAGGTAGAGATAGGGTTTGGTCTCCAAAACAAAAACATTCCTATGAACCTAGATAAAGATGGTGTGATGTTCTACTGTTTGTGGTTGTAAATATATTGCAAAGTTTATTGTTTGTGATATGCATTTGTTTATATCTTTTAAAAAAGTTAAGAACAATAACAGGTAAAGTAAATAACAAGGCCGAAATGAACTTACTGTTTGTGGTTATAGGTCTTGGTAAGTATAGAGTGATTGGCTGGTTGTGGGGGAGTGCCTGGATTGGCTGGCTGTGTGCCCGAATGGAAGGTGAGTGTTAATTGGCTGGTTGGTTGGAGTGCCTGGATTAGCTGGCTGTGTAAGAGTGGGAGGAGCTAGAGAGCGAGTGGAGTGTATATATGTGGCTGACAGAGAGAGCTGACAGTGTTGATTGGGGGGAGATTTGAAAAAAAAATGAGAGTATTGAGAGTGTGTGTGTGTGTGTGTGTGTGTGTGTGTGAGAGAGAGAGAGAGAGAGAGAGAGAGAGAGAGAGAGAAAGTCTGAAGCAGGATTATTAGATGAGAAGACTGACTGAGAGATTGAGATAAGATTTTAGAGCACAGATTAAATAAAGAACAGTTTGTTAAAGTATAAGAGTTCTGACTGAAACCAATAAGCATTGAAACCTTGTAACTGATACACAATTAAACTGAAGTAACCATTAAACTTGTTGACATGCAATTTCTTATTAATAAATTCTTCTTAATTCCATTTTCTGGTGTAGTCTGTGGGTGTACCTGAGGAAGATACTGGTGGCAGCAGTATAAAGAAGTTATCTGGAGACTAGGTGCTGGGCTGTGGTGCTGTGGAGCCTAAATAGTAAAGGCGAGACAGGGGCAGCAGGAGCAAGTGGTCGAAGATAACCTTACAGATGGCACTGGAGGGAAGACCTTTGCTTTGCAATATACAGCCTCCCATTTAAATAATAACAATAAAAAACCTAAGAAATATTAACAGGTGGGACAGGGAGCTTGGTGGGCACCTAGGGAGTTCCCACCTGGCCGCATGTTGGAGACCCTAGGCCTAAATCAAGACTAGAAAATGAGATCACAAGTCTAGAAGCAGGCCAATATCCAAAATCAAGACAGGCCGGCAGACAAGCAGGTGTCAAGGGAGTCAGGTGGGGAGGTAACCTTCCCTATGAGGGAAGGATTCAACTTGGAAAAAGAAGGCTAAGGAGAGACATGATAGAGGTGTACAAAAGTATGCATGGTGCAGAGAATGTAGATAGGGAGACATTTTTCTCACTGTCTCATAATACAAGAACCCAGGGTCATCCCATGAAGCTGATTGTTGGAAGATTCAGGACAGATAAAAGGAATTACTTCTTCATGGAGCACATAGTCAAACTGTGGAATTCACTACCACAAGATGCAGTGATGGCCACCAAATTGGATGGCTTTAAAAGGGGGTTGGATAAATTCCTGGAGGAGAAGGCTATCAATGGCTACTAGCCCTGATGGTTATGTGCTACCTCCAGTATCAGAGGCAGTAAGCCTATATACCCCGGTTGCTGTGGAACATGGCTGGTAGGGTGCTGCTGCACCCAAATCCCACTTGTGGGACCCTGGTCAAGAACTGGTTGGCCACTGCGTGAACAGAGTGCTGGACTAGATGGACCCTTGGTGTGATCCAGAATGGTTCTTCTTATATTCATAGGTAGTGGGACTAATGAGATTGGAGAAGATTGCAGGAATTGGTCAAGATGAGGAACAGGAATGGGTAAGAGCAGGAAATATGAACTGAATCTGTAAGAGAAGGTGGCATGGGGCACTGAGTAGTGGCACAGTTCTACAAAGTCCAAGAGTCTGAGCACACTCTCTGTTGCTGTTCCTATAAATCTCACTATTTATATCTCGCATCCCTTGCTTTTCGTACCACCGAGCCTGGAGAAATCAAAAGCTTGAACTTTTTTGTTTGGCACTAATAACTGGAGATCTTGGATATTTGACAAGGTGTTGTCCTTTGGTCTCCCCCCCCCCCTTCTGTTTCAGGTTTGCTAATACGCAACAAAAAGAAAGAAAAGAAAACTGATATGGAAAATTTAAATTGTATCAAACTCTCATGATTTCTCAAAGGATACTATCATGAATATCTGTAAAGAAGAGAAGCTTCTCTGCTGGCTTGTAAAAGGTTCTATTAGGTTGAGCCTTAATTTAGAAGAAGGGTTACAGAAATCCTATTGGACTGGCTATTTTATTTATTGCAAAGCTGTTGAGTGTCCCCCACCTCCAGCTAATGCTCTTAGCGGTTTTTAATGCCCATTTTCAATTCATAGTACATTTTTGCATTAATTTATTTCACATTATTCCACTTTTCGATAGCAATATTCATGATTCTACAAAAGGATATTTCCCAAAGGATTTATTCTAAAGAACCTGGATGGATCTAAGCGAACTTTTCTCAGAAGGAAGGGCAGGTCAGAGCTTACTTAAAGTTAGGACCATGGGGAATAATTACTCAAGCCATGACTGGTTTTGCTTTGTTATTTGCCATATGTTTTATCCTCACCATATTGGAATGCAAAATTTCAGTGCCGCTGTAATTGCATCTCTGATTAGATCACACACACACACACACACACACACACACATATATATATATATATATATAGCCTATTGTTTAAAAATGGCCCGAATGGCCCAATCCTCTTTTCCTCGAAGCAGTACGACATGGGCTACCAAGCACCCTTTTCATTCCTTGCATTACAATAGTCACTAAATCTAAACACAAATTTTGCTTTGACACAGTTAAATTGGCACCTTGGCCCAATTTCATAATGTAAAGCAAAAGGGAAAAGGGAAGAGGGGATTTTGGAGGGAGGGAGGATGAGAGAAAAGCAAAGAAAATTAAGTTAGATCCTTGAAGAACTCACATCATTTTGTGCCGACCTGAGAGTTGGGCCACCTACTTTACTATCATATCATGGTGTCTGAATGCCTCAACAAGAATTTGTAAAGTGTTGGCTCTAGCTGAGGGGAGCGGGGAGGAGAGAAGAATTTGGGCTCTGCTTTAAGCTCCAAAACTGTCTTAGACCTGTGTTTAAGTAGTCAAATTATATACAGCATGACAACCCATATCCTTACATATAGTGGATATGGTCACCAATCCACAAAGTCAAAGCAAGGAAAAAATAGCATTTTCTGGAGCTGGCCTCATGATTCTTTCCACCAATATAATCATTTTTTGAAAAAAATAAATATTACATGAATAAATGTATGGAGAGCGAGAGCGAGAGAGAGATTAAATGGATAAATTATACATATAATAAATGTTTATATAAAATGATTGTATAAAAATGCTTATATATTACATAGCAACATCCTAATATGTATAAATAAATTAGAGTGGACCATGGAGAGTACATAGGACTTCCTGTAACCCCCCCGATCTGATTCAGTCATACAAAATCGGTGGCTACTCAGTGGGGTGGACTATAAACCCCAGGGCCAGTGCTGGTTGGGGATGATGGGAGCTGTAGTCCAAACCATCTGGAAGTCACCAAGTTGAGGTGGGCTACTGTAAGGTAAGTCAGTTTTATTATCTGCTATATTACACATGAGGGAACTGAGGCTGAGTGAAAACTGCTCACCCAGAGCCATCTAGTGAACTCAATATAGAGGTAAGATTCAAATTAGGGACTTCCTGATTCCCAGCTCAGGCCATGTCTACACCAGAGATTTATCCTGGGGTCGTCCCTAGGTTGTCCCTGTGCATCCACATGATGCACAGGGGATCCCGGGGGCAACCGGGGACGACTCTGGGATAACCCCAGGATAGCTGAAACCAGGGATATCCTGGTTTTTCCACCGTCCCAGGTCATATAGCGTACATAGAGCCATGAGGGGTGGCTCTGTGCCCATGGGGGTGGGGTGAGAAGGCAATTTCACCATCCCCAGGATGGTGGGGGTTGGGGTTGGGAACAGGTGCTTTTTAAATTTTTCCCTTTTTGGGCAGATCGGGGTTGCATGGCTCCTCTTCCTTAAAAATAATGGCACCTGTGGTGCCCGCAATGTCCCTCTTTCCTCCGCGATTCTCCCCCTCCCTCTACACCCTTAGGTGTAGACATGCCCTCAGTCTCTTAGCCACAAAGCTACACCAGCAACTTTGTTTTACTTACATCTACTTACATCAGGTTGAAATAGAAAAGAGATCTTGGTAAATGTAAGGAGATGCTGCAGCCCAACTGGAGCTTTTCTATCTCATTATTCTCAGCTCTAACTGGAAGCAGCTCTCCAAAGTCTCAGACAGACATCTTTTCTGGTCCTCTCTGAGGTTCTTTTTATACTCACTCTCTCTCACACACACATTTCAGAACTACTCAATGGACTGCAGTTTTGGCGTCGGTATCTGATATGTCTATGGACGTCCGGTTACGTCTTATCTAGCAAAAATGTTTGTTTTAGGTCTATTGGATGCCACAACGTCTCTTTAATAAAGGTTTGTCTAAGTCGGCTAATTGTTGAAGTTGTCATACAATTAATACTTCTTTTGTTTGTATGTTCTGGAAATGTCCAATAGCTGCCTACTTTTTGGAGCTCTTTCATATTTTCTGATGTACATGTTATCTGAAATTATATACCTGCTTCTTGGAATGAAACACATGGTCAGCGTAAATGGATTTTCCGCGCCCTCTTGACTGCTAAAAGACTGATACTACAACACTGGAAAAATAAAAGCTCACTGCCTATAATGCAAAGGATTGAAGACCTAACAACACTAGCTATATTTGACAGATTGGTATATAGGTGCCAATTCCGAATGGACTTGTATTTGGATATTTGGTCTGTCTTACTCCTTTCCCATTTTTTTCTTTGAAGTATGAAGTTACACTTGCATTTTTCCCTATTTGTTGTTGTTTGATTTTGTTAAAACTTATATTAAGGGAGGCACAGTAGTGCCTCCCTTGTTAAGGGCCATCAGTAAAAAACACGTTCCACCATGTTAAAGTGATAATTGGGGAGGGGTCATTCTAACAGCAATAAAATCAAAAATGTTTCACTAATCTCTCTGAAATTTACAGGTACCAGAAAGAAATGTTTGTTTTACATTACCTGAAAATTTCAAGAAGATTGGTGAAAGACTGAGGGAAGGAGAGCAGTTTAAAGTAAAAAGATTAAAGAATCCCCTGAATCCGAAACCGAAAATTGAACTCAGGGGTTGCGACTATTTTTGCGCAGCTGTCCTTATCTTCAGGGAGCCTTATTCATTAATCCAATGGCAGGGTCTACTTCCTCCCATTCTAGTGTAGGTGGAACTGCTTTTCTTTTTTAAAAATTTACTTAAGTGGATTTTATTAAATTTAAACTGTGCCTCTTTAAGAAATCTGGTGGCCATTTTGATTATGGCACACGTTCAATAGAGTCTCTCACCCCCTCCCTCCTGCGTCAGCTACAATGGCTGCTTCCTCTAGCAAAGACAGTGCTGTAGTCTCTTCTCAGAAGTAAGTTCCATTGACTGAATGCAGTGGTCTTACTCCCAGGTAAGTGTGTAGAAGATTGTAGCCTTTATTTAAAAAAAACAGTCTGGAACCTTGGAAGGCGGAGAGGGAGAGATGTGAGTGAGAATTCCCTCTCCTTTACAGCACTATAACTCTACAATTAATAACTTGCTTGCATGCTTTGCATGTGTGTACGTTCATTTGATTATGGCTGCTGATCATTAATTTTCATATCAGTTCAATCCAAGGTATGTCTACTCAGAAGTTAGTTCCACTGAGTGCAATGAGTCTCATTCTCCATGCACTAGCTTGAAGGGGTGTGTGGATTTGGTTGTACTTCTCTTTGAGAGCTCTGGCTTTTCGTAAGAGAAGGGGTTAAGCTCCCCCCTCTTTTTCTTTTCTTTTTTTTTAAAAAATCCATGTATTTAATTTTTAAATCATTATTCCTTCATTGTTATTATAATTAATAATAATAATTAGTAGAAGTAGTAATACGTTTATTAGTGTTACATTTATATCCTGCCTTTTTTCCTCTTGCAAGGAACCTAAGATGACTTACACAATCGTCCTCCATTTAATCAGCACAACAACCCTGTAGGGCAGAAGAGTCAGTGACATTCTGAATTCTCTTAGCTTTTCTAATATATTTTTATCAGGTTGAACAAAACTATTGTGTATTGTTATCTCCAGCACCAACATCTTTGAAAGGCTTAATATAGGATTCATTGATCACAGGCTATTTTTAGAGCAAAAAAAATAAAAATAAAAATCCAAACTTGGATAGATTAAAATTAAATTGGGCAATATTTCTAAACACCCACATGGCTATTCTTGGTACTGGGTCAGATGTAGTGATATAAGAGGATGTTCAGACTCCATTTAGTTAATCAGTTGCAAAGAAGCTTCTCTAGTAAGGAGGAAGGGGAAAGCCCTAGACTGATCATTCTTTCAAGTGCCATATCTCCCCCCACAAAAACCCATGAGGTAGGTTAGGCTAAGAGTCTATGACTGGCCCAAAACCATCTAGTGAGTTTCTTCTGCTGCTCACTTTCACAGAAATGTAAAACAGATGTTTGGTAATGTTTGGGTGTATGGCATGTGCTACTTTTACCCTCACAACAACCCTGTAAGATAGGTTAGGCTGGAAATTTAGACCTGGCCCACTGTCTATTTATGTCTGTGTGCCTGCCTCTTTCATATATACACACAGAAAGGCATCCTTGGGTTTGTTCTTTACTTACTATATATATCATAAACTACGTGTGAAGTCTGTCACAAATGATGCAATACACTCACTTTTCACACTTCCTGATACATTTGTTTCCCAACTAACTTACCGCTAATACAGTCATGAATCTAATACTAAAATATGTCATTTTTACTATAGTAAGATTAAAGAATCCACATACATCAAGTGCAAATCAGAGAACCCACTATTTTTCATATTAGTGTTCAAGAATTAGGATTCTTTTCCTAATTACGCCTTACACGGAGGTTGCCTTTTTCACAGCAGCCGGATCAACATTTTCATCAAGCTGTCCACCTCCCCTGCTCCAAACTCTTTCTTGGTCAGTCACCTCTAATTGGCTCAGATCCTGTTAGTGTATATGTGAAATTGTGATCTCCCAATGTGCATCACTTTACACTTGCTTACATTGAACAGCATTTGCCCTTTTCATGGCCATTCTCTCGGTATGCAGAGATCTTTATGGAGCTCCTCACAATCCTCCATTGTTTTAGCAAGACTAAATAATTTGATATCATCACCAAATGTGGCTATGTCACTGCTCACTTCCACCCTCATTCTAATATTATGAGAAAGGGAGAAACTGCCTCCCTATCCACTTTCTTCACAACATGCATATAGGAGTGAGCAGTGAGATGGCCAAATTTGCTGCTGACCTCAAAATATTTAGGGTTTTTAAAATGAAGTGAGATTACCAAGATTGCAGTGGCCAGATTGATAACTGGAACCAGTAGGTTCGAACATATAAGACCTACTCTGGCCCGCTTGCATTGGCTGTCTGTATGTTTCCGAGCCTGATTCAAGGTGCTGGTTTTAACCTATAAAGCCTTACACGGCTTGGGACCACAATACCTGATGGAACGCCTTTCCCGACATGAACCTACCCGAACACTACGTTCAACATCTAAGGCCTTCCTCCGAGTGCCTCCTCCGAAGGAAGCTCGGAGGTCGGCAACAAGAGAGAGGGCCTTCTCTGTGATGGCTCCCCAATTGTGGAACGATCTCCCCGACAAGGCCCGCCTGGCACCAACATTGTTATCTTTTCGGCGCCAGGTCAAGACTTTCCTTTCTCTCAGGCATTTGGCAATATCTGAGGAGCCTGGGTTTGTTTTGTTTTTGTAGTTTTTTGAAGTGTTGAAGTGGTTTTTAAATGTACAGATTGTGTGTATGTTGTATGTTTTTGCTGTTTTAATTTTTGTATATTGTTTTTAATTGTTTTTAATCCTATGTAAACCGCCCAGAGAGCTTCGGCTATGGGGCGGTATACAAATGTAATAAATAAATAAATAAATAATAAATAAATAAAATATTTAGGGTTTTTAAAATGAAGTGAGATTACCAAGAGCTCCAAAAGAATCTCTCCATAGTGTGAAAATGGGCATCAAAATGGCAACAACAGTTCTACGTAAGCATTTGTAAAGTGATGCACACTGGAGCAAAGCATCCCAACATCACATATACACTGATGGGATCTGAGCCTGCAGTGACTAAACAAGAAAAAAAAACCTTGGGAATGTGGTTGACAGCTCAGTGAAAATGTCAACCCAGTGTGTGGCAGCTGTAAAGACAGCAAACTCCATGTTAGGCATTATAAGAAAAGTAACTGAGAATAAAACTGCCAGTCTCATACTGCCTTTATACGAATCTATGGTGTGACCACACTTAGAATACTGTGTACAGTTCTGCTTAACTATAGAATTTAGTATCACAAGATGTTGTGCTGGCCACTATTTTGGATGGCTTGTCCTCCTTTCCATGTGGTCACCCCATAACATAACACTATTTCCCCTTCTGAAGAGGTCTGGACCTCAGACTACTAAAGACAAAGTGGCAGACCATAATAACTGTGTTCATATGCCCATTGCTTTATGAGGCTTCTGCAGGCTACCGAACAGAGAACTATTTACTGACTTCCCTTGGCTGGGCCTTGCAGGGAACAATAGGGTAGACGGAGCAGGCATACATAGCACGCGCAGAGTGCTGAGAGTGGCAAATCTAAAAGCAAATACGTTGCTTTTAAAGAACCAAGGAAATTCAATGGGTCTTTTAAGTAAATATCTATGGATGGAAATGCAGCCCATGCAGGCTTGAAATTTGACCACAAACATGATCACAATCTGCTACTTTCAGATTGTAGCATAAAATGAGCTATAATAATTAATATAGCAAACTATAACTTATTATAATTTAGGATATTTTCCTGTATCATCTTGTGTGCTTCCAGAATTAATCAGGGAGTTTTTTGTCCAGTAGAATTTTTTTTCAGGTTCTCTCCAAATACAGACACAAAACATGAAATGCTCCTTTTCATGAGTCAGTCATAGAAAGCTTTTATTTCTGGACATTGGCTATTGAAAAATTCAAATGAGACCCCTCAGATTTCAAGTGAGAGAGCATAACTTCTGGGGTTCATTTATTATTTTGAAAAGTGGGTGCAACACATATCACTAGCTTGGATTTTATATTGGATGTCAAAATGGTGTAACATCCTAGCTGATGCTGGCTGCTTGTCAACTGTATAATATCCAGTCATCCGTTACACAAAGCCATGAAATTCATTAAACAAAAAACCTACGGTTTACAAAAACAACGTTAAGGCTCCACAGTTTTCAACCAAGCACCAAAAAGCAGGGAAATTGGGAGTTAAGGCTCCCAAGCCTTAACGCCACATCCTCCCTAAGGAGGCATAAAGTGCAAGTGAAATTCTCGTTCTCCCAAAGCAGATAAACCATGAGGACAGGATGGAGAATATGATATGCAGAGGTGACTGTGGGGTTGTGGAAAACTGATCACGAACAACTTAGGGCCACCTACTTCTCTTTTTTTGTTTAGAGCAGCCCTTCCCCAACCTGGTGCCCTCCAAAGGTGTTGGACTACAACTCCCATCATTGCAAGTCAGTATGCCCCATGGTCAGGAATGCTGGGACTTGTCATCTCAAAAATCTAGATATGCAATTTGATCTGCAGAGGTGACTGTGGGGTTGTGGGAAATGATGATGAACAACATAGGACCAGCTACTTCTAATTTCTTAGAGCATCTCATGTTAAGAGTTGCAACCCAACACAACTGACAGGCACCAGGTTGGGGAATGTTGTTCAAGAACAAGGGAAGACAGAATGTAGATCTCCAGATGTTTTGGAATTCAACTTGTAAAAGCCCCTATCAGCATGGGCAGTTGTCAGGAATGCCACGAGTTGATGTCCAAAACATCAGGATAGATCTATTTTCTGCCCACATCTGTATGAAAGTATGATGTTTTCCAGCATTAGGATATGTGATCAATCAAGGAACTACAAAAGAGCTGCATCATTTTAAATAAACTGTATAAACCAAATGAAACAACAATGAATGAATCTTGAATACCTAATCCGGATAGCCCTTCAGACGTCAACATTAGTTTTCAACACATGGCATAGGATGTCTGTTTCTTGAATATCAGATAAAGGATTTCTCTTACTTGTTCAGCAGTGTGAGATCAAAGGCAGAGCTACCACCTAATACTTTCATGCATCAGTATTTTTTTAAAATTAAGTATGAAATGATTTTTGTCTTCCCCATAACACATAACATGAGAGTTAAAGTGCAACACATCTGGAGAGCACCAAGCTGAAGAAGGTTGACTCCTATACATGTCTTCTCAGAAGCCAGTGCCACTGAATTCACTAGGGCTTACTCCCAAGAGGTATAGGGCTTACTCCCAAGAGGCTTACTCCCAAGAGGTTCCCTTCTGTTAAGGCTTGGGAGCCTTAACTCCCAATTTCCCTGCTTTTTGGTGCTTGGTTAGAAACTGTGGAGCCTTAACGTTGTTTTTGTAAACCATAGGTTTTTTGTATAATGAATATATATATGGAAAGCACATGCTGTTTTTTATTTCATGTTGAAATAAAGTCAGCAAAATTAAGTCAACAAAAAGAATGAGTACATAATAATAAATCAAGATCACTGAAGAAACAAAGTAGTTCACTAGTTATAACTCTTAGTCTATAGCCAATGTGCTTGGGGAATATCTACAGTAAAATGGTCTAAGTAGAAGCTCAATATCCAATGAAAGAATGGAAATACAATTTATATAGCCGATAAAAGGAGCATGCGCTAGTGTGTGTTATTTTGTTCCTATGTGTGTATTACACATTAAAAATATAGAAAATAAATGGAAATTATTTTTGTTAAAGCTTGCTGCATGTGCTGAGGAAGGTTATACAACGTCCTAGTTTCCCAAACTTTATCAACTCACTGCTCTATCCCTGTTGTCTGCTGTGCAGATAGGGGTTCCCTTCTTCCAAAAGTCCAACTAAGAGTGTCGTCTAGAAGTGAATTAAGGTGCAATTCTATGCACATTTAGATAGCACATTGCTGGGAGTTGTAGGCCGTTTTCCTCTGTCTAAACATGCATAGAATTGTGTCCTTAATATCTTTTTTAGGTATTTGCTTAAGATTTTTTAAAGTGCACAACTTTAGGTCTGACTGAAACAGACACATTTTTGGAAACAGATGTATAATACAGGTGAATTTACCAGAGAGCCAGGACCAGTGGCAAGTCCTTGCCAAGGGCATCCTGACTGACAAATTTGAGTTTGCTGCCAATTATTAGCTGTAGCTACTCAGGAGCAAGGGGGGATTCTTTTATCTGAAGTCCTATGTACACTTGCTTGGCAGCAACTGACTCATTAATACATTTTTTTTACAGCTAGGGCAATAGTATTTCATATTTATATGTACAATATGTGCATGGCCAACATTTTTTTCTTCCCATTTCATAACCCACGTTCTGGGCCTACTTTGGCTGAAAATAAATTCAGGGCCTTCTGGCACACCCAGGGGAATTAGAGGCCATCCACTTATTAGAAAGTCTTCCATGAGCATTTACAATATTGTAGCCTTTTATAGTGTCTGAAAGACGAAGGCCACCATTTGTAAAATAATAATAATAATAATAATAATAATAATAATAATAATAATAATATCTTATTTCAGGGCAGATTGTCTGAAGTCGGTGCATCTACTCTGAAGTAATTGGTCTGGAAATTGGAGCCTGAGAGAACCCCCGACAGGGGGTGAAGTAGGATGGAGATGAGATGAAGGCAAAAGCACATCTCTCCCTCAGTGACCCTTAAGCAGGGTTGATGAACGAGGGCATCAATCTGTGCCATCTCTTCTGAATTATACAGAAAATGTGAGTGAATTAAAAGAGAAGGTCAAATGAAAAACCATTTAATCCTACGGGGCCATATCCTGTCATTGTTGAGTGCATGAACTCCTACTGACTCATAGTGCTTTATATGCAAACAGAGTAGGCTTTTTAGCTCTTACATCTATTTTTAAAGGGTTAAGTTTACTGCAATACACTTGTTGCGGAGGGAGCAAGAAGGAGATCATTTCAAGCCTTCCAGAGATTTAAGAGACAAAATATAAATAGTGTCTCACTCATCATAATTACATGGTAGCTCAACTGTTCAGAAACATTCTAAAGATATCAGTAACAATATAAAGATGTCACGAACAGTAGTTTTCCTTTATGTTGAAGAAAAGATAAGGAGATGAATCCTGGCAGCTTTCCCAACAAACTCGCTAATATAAAAGGCAGAGAAAAAAGAGATTTGGCAACTACCTCGAGTCTCTTTTTAGAGATATAACTCCCATACATTAGTCAGGGACCTTGAAGGCCTAGCTACTTCATGAAGCATCCTGTCCTACCTATCACAGAGGACCGATCCCGATTAGAAGGGAGTTTGGCATGCATAAAGAGCAGCGAAATTAATGTGTCAGCTATGCTTGTTAGCAAGCATTATTGCCGTTTCAGCTTTGGCTTCTTTTTTTGTCACCTTCCTCAGCTTCTCTCTTGAAAAGCAATCATACTTCTGTGGGAAAAATTATAAGATATTCTTAATAACCCTCTCTCCTTTTAATCCTTAGAGCTTCCTCAAAATTCCTCCGAGATATGAAACACGTAGAAAGAATATGAATTTCTCAGATCTTCTCCTTTTGCTCTTATGGCATTTATATTGTTACAGAGACATTGCATGGTATTAGGGTATTTTATTTGTTGTATATCTTTTTCATTTGAAATTTCAGATGTAATGGGCTCTAGAGATATGTTTTGTTGTTCTATGAAGTTCTTATGTTGAAGTTGGGTTTTTTTAAAATAAAAAAGCTGTCATATTCAATTACTGCACATTCAGGATCAAGGGTGAACCCAACCTCATGCTTTTCAGTATCCAACAGAGGTACATGCTCAGCTTGACAACTTTAGGAAGGCTAGATTCAAATTTTTGATCAACAGAACCCAAATTTTCTGTCTTCCAGTCTCTATGTTCGTCATCTATAATATTGATGAAATAACAATAATAATAATAAAATAATAATGATGATGGATGTTTGTCCACCCCTCTGTGGGCTATAGGGATGGACTATGGCAGGGGTCATGACTAGGGGGTGCCAGCAGACATGGCTTCAACTCAGACAGGGTGCATACAATGTGTCCAACTCTAACAGCTGTGTACACTTGCTTGAAGGTTTTACTATTCCAGCCCATGTGAAGCCAAGCCCATTCACTAGTAACAGATAAGAAAATAGCACTCCTTGACACTTTTGTATTATTGTATTATAACTTGATGCATGACAATAACTTTTGTATTATTTGTGTTAAGCAGAAAAAAGAGATCCTGGAATATTTGAACTACTTTTCAAATACAATACAGTGGGCAGCATCCAACACTGGCAGCCTGCCAATGGTGCTAGTCATATTGCATTAGCGGGAATGACTGCTAGTGCAACAGGAAGCTAGCACTTCATAATGCAATCCCAGAAACTAGCTCAAGAATAGGACAAGTCCATGGATCCCCCTTCTGCACTATCAGATGCTAGTTTCCTGTTGTGCTAGCAGTCATTCTTACTAGCATTAAGAGCAGCAATTGATACTGCCCCTTTGATGAAATATTCACCAAAAACAAATATATACTTTTAGCAAACGTATATATTTGTTTTTTGTCCTCCTCTGCAGTCATTTAGGTGATAGTTCCTGGTATCCTAGTGTGGCAGTGAAAGTTACACACACATTTATGTACACATATGACTGAGAAAATATCAGTATCATCATTTCAAGCAAATTATTTTAATATTATTTATTTATTTATTTATTTAAATTATTTATATACCACCCTTCATTGAATTTAGTTTTAGGGTGGTTTAGAAAGCCAAACACACACACACACACACACACACACACACACACATACACACAAACAGAAAACCGCACAATTGATTTGACATATAGCTTTATTCCAGGTGAACCATGCACCCATGTACTTATATCCAAAGGAAGAAAATTCACACTAAACCTTGGGAGGGAAATTCGCATACATCTAAATCCT
This sequence comes from Anniella stebbinsi, assembly GCA_029215795.1. Taxonomy (NCBI): domain Eukaryota; kingdom Metazoa; phylum Chordata; class Lepidosauria; order Squamata; family Anniellidae; genus Anniella; species Anniella stebbinsi. Next base: position 92,702,998 of record JARDYH010000004.1, on the reverse strand, counting down.
CATGACAGTTGGCACGGGCTTCAGACTTTACAGGAAAGTATTTGCATAAACTGGAATACTGGAATAGGATGTTGTAAAGAGAATATTCCATGCTGATGATATGTCCAGACTTTGCATATTCCTCGTCTGAAACTTCCTTACCCCACACCATAGCTACGCTTGGCTTCTGGTTTGAGGGAGCCCTTGGAAAATTGCCCTCCTCCATTGGTGGGCTCTGGCAGGCAGCAATGTTCTGAGCAACATCAAGCATCCGTGTCTAGCCACTACTTACAATTCCCACAACCCCACCAATGTAGTGCTGCCCTGAGGCATTGTAGAAAGATCGACACTGAAATTTCCTTTAACCAAGGACCATTTAAAGCCAACAAAGGTCACTACGATTTTATCTGTGCATACATTATTGGTAGTAAATGAATCTGCTCTAAAATTCAATGCTGACAATGGCGAAATAAAAATGTCACAATAGTCATTGGTTTGGATCCAGGATCTGTGTTCCATGAGATGAAGGGGCCTTCGATAAGATGAAGAGTTCTGCTCAGAGAAAGCCCCTCGCTCTATTTTGGGGGAAACCCCTCCCGCACGCCACAGATCACTCCATTCAGCAAGATCTCCTGACTTACTGTCTAGCATTTTCAGGGGCTGCCATGAGATGGAAGGGTAAGGGAAGTCATAAGCGCAGTTGATCCTGCATAAATCCAACCCACTGAAATTTCTTTAACTTCTGTGCTTTAGAAAAGCACAAATATCATGCTGAACAATTTCCCTTCGTGATTCTGAATCTTTCCCCTCAACTAAACCTTGGTCATTTATTTGAATGTGTTCCAGTTTGTAAATAAATTGCAAGCTCAAACCTCGTTTGCCATTTTGTGAAATAGGAACCTCCACTTTGACATTACAGTTGTTAATTAATAGGTAATGTAAACATTTCTCCTCCTATTTGCTAATCAATTTGGGTGCTATCCAATCCTTATTGCATTTAGATATCTCTGGAAGACATCTCTTATATAGATATTTGTCCTTGCACATATTTAGATGGCAAACTAGTGATACACAGTCTAGATTTGGCCTTCCACACAGTTTTATTTGGTCCTTGATGGCCTTAATGTATTGTAACTGAAATGTAGTAATACACTTTACTAATAAGAGAGAAAAGAGGTTTTCAAGGTCTCAGAATCAGTGCTAATTCAACATACATATCTCTTAGGAAAGCAATTTAGTTTGTGTGGTAAAATATAATTCTAGCCCTGCACTAGTCTGGATAGTATAGCAACCACAAGAATAAAAAAGTTGCCCATCCATGCAAACTATGAAATCAATTGAGACATTTTTCTTCTTTTCTAAAACCTACCTGCATGGAGGAGGAGGGACACAAAATGTTGGGGGAAATGGGGGTGTTAATCCTCCCCTGTATTTGGTGGCACCAATTCAAATCGGGGTTATGCATGCTTACACTAAATAAAAAGTGAATCTTCTGCTACACGCTACGTGATTAGCGTAATGTTTGGCTTGTCTTCTATTCAATGATTTGGATATAGGAATCTGTGTTATAAAAGGAAAAAAAAACGTATGTCTCCAGTCAATATTACAGTCTGCAGCAGCTGTCAATTTCCTAGTGCCCATTACTGAGATAGCTTTGCTCTGAGCTTTATATAACCTGGTTTCAGCAACGGAGGTATGTTTATTTCTGTTTAACACATTGACAATGCTGAACTCAGGGTGATGACAAATGAGCTTTGGTTTCATAGCCCAGTCTTTCTTGCACTGAGTAGTTATACAAACAGTGCTTGTCTGCCCTGAGCAGAGGGAGCATTTCATATCATCAGAACAATGGTAACACAATCTCACTGTCTAGTATCAGCACAGTGACATCACACTGTCACTCTACCCCTATTACAACAGATAATTTGTCATCAGTTTCCATTTCCAAACACTGTAAGGCTCCCAAACTGAGTATCAATTTGGAAACTCATGTCACAATGACATCAGTCTCATTGGCAGGCTACATGAAAAACTGTCGTCTATTAATATTCAAGCAATCTGTCAGGCCAGAGTGGGACCATGGGAGACCATACCCAATATAGATTTGAATGGTGTGTTTCTCAACTCAGAGGTCTCAGAGGTCAAAAGTTCCAAGTTTTTATACAAGACCAGTCAATCCAAAACTATACACAGAAGCCAATATTGCACACCCATATACCATTCTGCACTGAAAAGTTTGAGCACACTCAGTCAGGCTCAGCATCAGCGCAAAGCACCCTCAGGCAGCTGCTGTGGCCCAAAGCCAGGGCAAGGCACACAGGCAAAGACAAGGCACACCATCTCTGAGTGGCAAGCATCTAGGAGCTATCATTTTAAATTTGCACAATGCCACAGTGTTCCTAACACAACATTGCCCCAAGACAGATGGGGAGGGGAACACTGATGTAGAAAGGCGTCCACAAAGGGATCTTTTCTGATAGACTCCTTCCAACCTGGAATACACAGTCTACAGATGCCTTGGTCCCTAAGTTTCCTAGTTCAAGCTCCAGAGTCCCTGAAATGATCAAAAATAGAATAATAGAACAAAGTTGTGTGATATGGGGGTTGCACACATGAAATTATGGACTCTATCACACCAGTGCTTTATTGCACTCTCGTCATGCGTTGTTTGCTGTTTTGCAGCGTGGTACTCACATGACGTCGTGCTTGTCCTGCAGTCACCCCACCTCTTCCCCTCCATTTTTCGTGTTTTCCAAAAGTGAGGAAAGTCCGGTTTATTTCCTCCACACAGGATTAAAGTGCTCCTCGACTCTCATGTATTGCTGTCCTGGCGCCATGTCCTTTGTTGGGGGAGTGTGCTTTGAAGGGAGGTCGGTTGAATGGACTTTCACTGCTCCAGCCCCACCCTTATTGTCCACAGAAACAACACCCAGCAGGTGAAATGTTGTAAAACTAGAAAATAGGGGTGTGCAGAGAGGGTCTTCTCTACCATGAAATTACAGTCAATGGGAATTAACCAAAATGCTTACACCATGATAGATCTTAAGTAGGGTTTCGGCATGCCAAGTTTGAACCAGATCATTCATCCGTTGATTTTTAACATTTTTTTTTTTTTAAATCCCACCTCAAACCATTTATTCACATAAACACACACACACACCCTCCATGATTCTGCATTAATCCACCCCTGTGCATTTATGGAGGATAAAAGCTGTGGTCAAAACAAACTGAAATGAATTGTCATACATCCCTAAACTTTACTCAGATGATAGCCTAACTTTCTAGGAAGCGTGTTTAGGATTGCAACTGCAGGGTTTACATTTCATTCTATAATGTGTCCCAGGGCCTGATATTAGGAGATCCCCAACTGGGATTATAAACTGAAGCCAAATCTCATATTGTCCCAGTGGTAAAGATGACCTGGTCTATCACACAACCTTGGCTGGAGGATGTTTAATGCTTCTCCAGGTGGGCATTAGCTGAAAGAATAGAAAGATATTGTTACTAGGGATGTGCATGGACCCCAAAAATCGTATTGGTATTGAAATTGGAACTTCCGATTTTGTAAAGTATTGGATCGGAAAAATCAGAGCTCTGTGTTATCGGATCAGATCTGATCCCGATACAAAATCGGAAGTTCCAATTTCGATATTGGACCACCATTTTAGGTGTTTTCCCCATAGGCTTGCATTGGGGGAAAGCTTTCCCCCAATACAGGTTTTTGGGGAAAAGACCTAAAATAGTAGCCTTCCCCCTCACTCCTTAACTGCCTGCATCCCATGCTGCCGTCTGCTGCTCCGTACTACTGATAAACCGGCACGTAAGGGGGGACTCCTCCCTCCCTGGCTCCCCCCTCACGGTCCTTTCCTGCCGCAGTCGTTCGCTGCCGCCCGCTGCTCCATACTACTGAGAAACAGGCTTTGTGGCCTGTTTATCAGGAGAGCGACACACCGGTTGACATCATCACCTGGTGCCTCACTCTCCTGAGAACCAGGCCGCAAAGTCTGTTTCTCAGTAGTATGGAGCAGTGGGCGGCAGCGGACAATGGCGGCAGGTAAGAAGCACAAGGGCTGCAGGGAGGGAGGTCCCCAATCACCCAGTGCCATGTTTTCCCATAGACTTGCATTAGGGGAAAGCTTTCTTTCCCCCAATGCAAGCCTATGGCAAAAACACGTAAAATGGCGTCCCGATTTTCTGATTTTTCCCAATATTAATTGGATCTAGAAAATCAGATCAGAAGAAATCAGACCTCCTGCGGCCAGCATCGGAATCGGACATTGGATGCCCGATTTCCACCGATTTATATCGGTATCGGGTATCTGATCCGATACGATGCACATCCCTAATTGTTACCTATCCCTGTAGATTAGAAGCAGCAGTATCAGGGACACTGCCTTTCTTATTTAACAGTAGATGCCACATGTGTTCCAGAAGCCAAACAGTGGAAGGTTTCTAAGACTAAATCAAGGTGAATTAGTACACTGGGTCTTGTAGTCAGTATGTGGAAACCACAATATTTGCACAGTTTTATCACAATGTATTATACTGTATCATCAGGGTGAAAATAACTTTACCATGTTTCTTTCTATTCAACACTTCTCAGAGTGTCATGAATTTCTCCAGGAAATCATGAAGTCACAGTTCCATTTACTAAAACAGAAAGCCACTGCTTATTTACTCACTAGAGTCTAGAGGAAATATATAGTTCAGTTTCAAATGGAAAGACCTTAAACAGATCTTTATCCAGAAAGAGGAAATTGGAGAACATGAAATTCTAGATTATGCTGGCAAACAACATCATCATTGTTCTCAACAACAACAACAACTGTATCATCATACTTTATTTTATACCTGAACAAATGCAAGAAAATGGGCAAAATAATGCTATTGGATGGATTGTCTTCACACTTCTTCAATGTTATCTGAAAGGAAATCCTTTGGAATTCAATACGATATGTACGGTCGTACTGTAAAATCAGGCACTATTCAGTAGGGCTGCTCTGCTTTGATTTTTGGAGCGGCTCTGCCACTTCACTTCATCAGATTATCTGTCGAAGCTCTGCTCTGTGTTCAGATAACTGTTCCAAAATAGTCAATGGGAATGAACAAAAATGCTCACATCTCTGTCACTTTTAAAGATAAAGAGATGAAACTTGGCACCATGACAGATCTTAAGTAGGGCTTTAGCCATGCCATGTTGGAATCAGATCCGTTCATTCCTTGATTTTTAGGATTTTTAAAAGAAGTTTGAATAACTACTCCATTGTAGTCTATGAAAATTAACAAAAATGCTTACCTCTCTGTCATTTGTAAAGATAAAGAGATGAAATTTGGCACTGTGATTGTTCTTTAGTAGGAATGTGCATTATATCTGATCCGATAGCCAATTCCAATTAAAATAGGAGAAAATCGGACATCTGATACCGATTCCGATTCAAGAATTTGGAAATCTGATTTTTGCTGATCTGATTTTTTGGTCTCTGATTTTAATCAGAAAAAAATCGGAAAATTGGTCACCATTTTGAATGTGTTTTCCCATTGCCTAGTATTGTGTTAAGAAAATGCCTATAACGTTTTTATTTTTAAAGATAGAAGGATGAAACTTGGCCACATTGCAGAGTGGAGTGAGGTACTTATGTGTGAGAAATTTCAGAAAGATAGCTCCAGGCATTTTGTGGCTATGATTTTTTTTACTAACAAACCAGGAATTCCTATTACTTTTTTATTTTTAAGTATCCACACATGAAACTTTGCCACATTGCAGACGGTATGTTGGGACTCATGTATTTGAAATTTTAGAACCATAGGTCCTTGCCTTGGGTGGCAATTAATTTAAGAAAAATGGGGTGGCAGTGGGGTAAAGACAGTTATGCATCCAACTTTTTTATTTTTAAAGATCTGTCAGGGAAAAATTCTGTTTAAGATGAATAAAGGACTGGACAATGATCATTGACTGCAGTCAATGATCAGATAGAAAGGTTTTTTCTATTCACTGTGAAAAAGGTCAGTAAGATAGTGGACACTTTCTAGAAGGCTGCTTGATTGACAGCGTGCTGAGTCAGGGTGCAGCCAAATATGTATATAAGTTAGGGATATCAGAATGGCTGTGTGGTGAGTTAGGCTGAATTGATTACGTGGAGGAGGAAGGCTGGTGGAATGAGAAATATGATGGATGGAAATATGCTTTGAGAAATATTCCTGGAGACCTGAATTATTGGAGAAACCAGTTTGCTGTATATATTTATATTGGAACACAGTAAAGGAATTGTATTATACACTATACTGCTGGAGTGTGAGTATTTCTTTACTGCCTGGACTTAACTGGAACATCACGCTTACTCTGCTTAAAGCGAATGGGGAGCGCTTCTCTCCCTAACAAGATCCAGACATGAAACTTTGCCACATTACAGGTACCACTTTGGTTTACATGTGTGTGAAATTTCAGAACCATAGGTCCATGCATTTTGTGGCAATGAATTTTAGAAAAATGGGGTTGAGTGGGGTAAAGACAGTTATGCATACACAACTTTTTTAAATTTAAAGATCCACACATGAAACTTTGCCACATTGCAGATGGTACATTGGGACTCATGTATGTGAAATTTCAGAACCATAGGTCCTTGCCTTGGGTGGCAATTAATTTTAGAAAAATGGGGTTGAGTGGGTAAAGACAGTTATGCATACACAACTTTTTTTTATTTAAATATCCGCACATGAAACTTTGTCATGTTACAAGTACCACTTTGGTTTACATGTGTGTGAAATTTCAGAACCATAGGTCCATGCATTTTATGGCAATGAATTTTTTACTTTAAAGATCCAAAAGTTCAAAAACAGAGGCTTTGAGTTTTGACAGCTGTCAAATCGCACCCCCACTCCCCGCCTTCCCCCTTCTGTTAGCTGTCCATTGGGGGACAGAATCGCCTCTACGTTCTTCACGTTAAAAGATAGAAACATGTAACTTGGGGACATAGCATATTGTATGTTGCTAGTCATGTCTCCCCAAGTTTAATGCTTCTATCTTTAAAAATAAAAAAGTTATAGGCATTTTTGTAGCACAATACCAGGCTATTGTGAAAATCACTCAAAATGGCATCCTATAACTTCTGATATGATTTTTTTTTTTGTGAAGTTCTGATTCCGATTCTGATCCAATTTTTGGCATGCCTGCACATCTCTACTCTTTAGTAGGGATTTAGCGATGCCAAGTTGGAAACAGATCCATTCATCTCTTGAGTTTTAGGAATTTCTTAAAGTTCAAACACAGGATGTGAAACCTTTTCTTTGGGAATCTAGCACCTTGAGCTGTTTTATTCACAAGTTAAAAAAAAAAAAAAAAAAAAAGCCAGCCAGCCACACCACAGCACATTACAAACAAAACAAGAAGTCAGACAAGATCAAGCATGAATATAATGACCTTTATTTTTGATATTTGTTTTCAAAGCATAGAAACTTGACTCCTTTCTTCAAAACAGGAGATATTGCTAGCAAGTATGCCATAGGCTCATGGGATTGATCCACCAAACCCAGGCAACTTTTAAAAAATCCTAAAAATCAAGGGATGAACAGATTTGCCTCAAAGTTGGCATGGTGCCAAGTTTCATATCTCTGTCTTTAAAAGTGACAGAGCTGTAAGCATTTTTGTTAACTTCCATAGACAGATCAAAGCTCCGAAGGGGCTCCTCTCCGCTCCATGAGTATTCGACATTTTTTAAACCATCCCCTCTCCGCTCTGAAAACTCGAAGCTTCGTTGAAGCTCCATCAAAGCCTCAAATTTTCAGAGCGGAGGGTACATTACCTATGGGTACCAAACATATGATCTGGCAAGCAGGAATGTGCCCCACCCTCTTGATGCCACCATGCACACTGGCTATATTTTCCAGTCAACGTGTGATCAATGTGTAGGTTTTTCAAAATGGCGATAGGAACGCTAGTCAATCAGATTTGTCATTCCCATTGAGAAAACAACTGGGTTTGTCTGGGTTTGTCATTGTCATGGAGTAAACCCTACATATGCAAAAGGTCAGACTGAGCTGATCATGCATCAGCTGAGAAGCATTGGCAGCACCAGGGCTGGCATCAAGGGTAGGTATGTTGGGGCACCTGCTGATGCCCCAGACTCCAGGGGTCCACTGAGCTTGTTCCTCCTCTTCACCATTGCAACCTGCTTGTTAATCTGCTTCTCGCTCTGGCAGAGACAATGGTGGTGGTGAGAAGGAGCAGCAGCCTATGCCACTGCCTTCTTGCTCATTGGCTCTGCCTATCAAGTAAGCAGCTGGTAGTAATGATAAGAGAATGGGGAGCAATAGCAGCTGATGACAATGGTAGTGAGAAGGCAGGTTAACTGAGGAAGGGGCCCATCAAAGGTACCTTGCCAAAGGGCCCTCAAAAACCTGACGGCAGCATTGGGTGGCACACGTTGTTGTTGTTGTTGTTGTTGTTGTTGAAGCAGCAGGCACACGTTCCTGCTTGCCCCTTCATGAATTCAAGGTGAACCCCTGAAGAAGTCTAGAGTCTCCTTTAAAACTGCCATTATCTTGCTGCAAGTGTTTATTTTACTACCGGCCAAAGATTGTGTGTGACTGTGATATTTGAATTTTAACTCCTCTATCCTTCAGCAGTTTATCCAAACTTACAATAATTATTTATTAGCTTTACATCCTGCTATTCCTCCAAGGAGTTCAAGGCAACATGTGTAGTTCTTCCATTAGTTTCTACCTTTAAAACAATCCTATGAGATGGGTTAGGCTGGGGGGTTGCCATTATTTGTTGTGTTGTCCAAACCTAGGCAGCAGGGGTTCTTTGAAGGTTAAAAATATAACCCTCAAATAACCCTACAACAGATAATGTGTTATTTGAGGATTGTTTAACTTTCAAATAACTTCTGCTGCCTAGATCTGGACAACATGATAAACCAAAGTATCCCCACCCCCACAGGGGTTGAATACTCCAAATGGCCCCCAGCAGACACCTCAACCCACCATGGCTTAAATATGCCATGGTGGGCTGTGGTGATTCTGTGAACCAACTCAATGAGTTGTCCAAGGTCATCCAGTGGGTATCATGGCTGAATGGGATTTCAACCTGGATCTCCTCAATCCTCATGTGATACTCTTAACTATCCCACCAAACTGACTCTACAAGCCAAATATTAAACTACGCCTATGGGGTCTTTCAACAGGAATATTTATATCCTATATTTCAAAACATATAGGATATAAATTTGGTTGAAAAAGGGAAATAAATTACATCAAATTAAATGGCGTTCTCTAATAGAAATGGAAAAGCTCTCTCTGTCAATGTTTTGAAATGTAGAAAATATGGTATGGTTAAAATATTTCCATAATTTAAATTTGGTCTGCATTTTTGTTTTTGTTTAGAAAATATCTGCTTGCCATTACTTCTTTAAAAGCGCATTATGGCTTGATATCCAAGAATTACCTCTAGTAGAATAACTTTAATCACCTTCTAACTTTTCTCTTTTTCTTTAAATATAATATATTGCTTTGTATAATTTTATAGCAATTTGAATGGCATGATCATCTTTTGAATATGTGTGTAGTTAAGCAATCTATACAGTTAAGCAGAAAGCAAAATCCAAGCTACTTCTGAATTCTGAATATGGGGAAATTTAAAATATGAACATGCCAAGATTGTCTTAGTCATTTTGAACATAGCAGAGATAGTGAGAAAACTGACATGTTGAAAAACAAGGGCTTGCATTCAGAGCATGCATGCATGATGGGGTTGGCAGAAGGGGGCTTCTCTGCTCCCTCCTTTCCATGGCACCCCATGAAATTACTACGTAGAGGGTCGGGGACCTACTGAATGGGGCAGAGTCTGGTGTGTGCGTGTGTATGCGGAAGGCAGTGTTAGGAAGGAGATCCTGGAAATCAGAGATGCATTTCACAAGTCCTTCAAATTTCTGATCAAGTTCCAATAAGGTACAGATTACTGTATGTTTTCAAGTGCTGTACCAAAACTTTCTCCATGAAAAATTTGACCATTCTCATTTAATTTGATAGAAAAGAAATGTCTTATGAAAAGAAATTCAAAGGAGAAGAAATTTCATAGAAATTCTCATGAATGTTCTTCTGCTTACCTTTCTTGAGATGGCTGAGGAGTGTGCATGGTTGTCCTGCCATTCATTGTACAATCATCTCTCTGACAGCCTGTAGCTTCCTTGGCTTCCCACACTTCCTGCTCAGGGGAAGACATCATGAATTTATTCCTCCCATAGGGCCTTTTCAGATCAGGAAGTGCAGGCAGCCTGGGAGACTGTAGAGAAATGGTGAGACGTGTAATAGAAAGAAAAATACAGTATCCTCAGCCATCTCACAGTAATTAGGTAAAGGCAAAAACACCACCAACACACATTCCAAAAAAAATTTATAAAATGCCCTGAGAATGAGGCAGAAAATTTAAGCCTCTTTCATGGGGAAGAAAACTTTCAGGAAATTGGAAGATAGATTTTGGAACAGCATTAGCTCCATCCTTTCTCCGGAACTGGATGCAATACTTCCCCCGCCACACCTAGTATAGGGCTTTTAAGGAAGGAGCAATGTTACAAGCACCTACATTACAGACAAGATGTGTCCACAATCACCCTTCAGAAATGTAACATTTGGAAGACCGTAGTGGAGTTGCTGTAAAGAATGACAATAGGGACGAGCCAACGTTCCACAGGATACATTTTTTTTCATAAAATTCTTGAGATTTTTCTTTTCTTACCCCCTAGAATTTTCTCCACATCTTCTTCACTATTATGTTTTGTGGTGGCTGCATTCCCTCTCCTCAATGTCCTGGAGTGATGCCAGGTATATGGGATATTGTAGAGGATGCAAAAAGAGGCTCAGGCTGCTAACACAGTTGATGTCGTTGCCACTTGCAATGGCAGTGCAGAAAAACCAAAAACCCATAAGAAAAAAGGAGGTTTTTTTCTACAACCCTTGCCAATGGTGATGCCTACATGTGAGAAATTGTTGGAGAATGTCTCCTCCCCTTGGAGAAATTCAATGTAATTGTCCCCCCAATTTTTCTGCCCCAAAATAGGGTGGAGAATTTTGAGAGGCCACTTGTGCACAGCTCTAATTTTTACTGCCTGTAATACACACACACACACACACACACACACACACACACACACACATTATATATGCGATATAACCTATGTATCTAATCTTAGATACTGAGCTTTTTCTTATGCTGTTTTATTCGAGTTATCCCAGAAGCATATCCATATACTATGGATTGTAATCTGCAAATTTATTTCTTCAGTGATTTTTTTTATTGTTATGTGTGTTCTTTTTTCTTTTTTGTGGATGAATTTTTAACTTTATTTCAAATTAAAATAAAATTCCATTAGAGAAACCAAACCAAACCAAACACCCCCTTGATTTCCTTGAGCTGGTTGGGGAAAAGCAGGTAGTCCTAAGTGAGAATCCCAGTCAGGGTTGACGAATGCTCTCCACGATCTTTAAAAATGCATTATGTATATTTAAAAAGGCTAATCTTTTCTCCTTCCCTACCTGGTGCCAGGATGGACCTGGCATTGAAAGCATTTTTGCTATTAGCAGACAATGGAGACTCAGTTTTTTTAAAAAAGTAGCCATGAGAAAGCAATGATTCTGATTAAGTAAATTCCACTGAACTCTTTCTAGTAAGCATTATTCAGGTCATGAATGCTAATTTGTCCTGCAGGGGGCTGTGGGTAATTACCCAGAAAAACTATCAGCTTTATTGAGTTGCTACAAAATAGTATTACTGAATGGTATGCACTTTAAAGGAAGACAACCTTGATGTGTGAGAGAGTATGAGAGGTTTTTATTTTTTTTAAAAAAAATTGAAGACCTCATGTGGCAGACCCGAATGAAAATAAGTGACCTTTTACTTCAGAAAAGAGGCAGAAATATTCCAGTATAGTTTTGTTTAATAGTCAAATAACATTTGCATGCAAAATTATGCTTCACAGAAGCACCACTGTGACACCTACAGCAACTGTAGTTTCTGCATATTTAAAGTTGTGTAGAATCAGAACCATCTTAAAAAAAATGAAGCGAATGTGTCACATTGGCTGCATTCCAGCAACCACACAGAACTGCTGACATTTCTAAAATCGAGATAATTTAATCCCATATGGGAATCCATACCACAATTATATTGTCCCTGTTCCGACTCAGTCCTGATTTTGCACTTCTTTTAAGCCAAGCTTTTTATAATTTTAATTCCCTTCACCAATAAAGCAATTTGCATTCACGAGAGTCTTCCTGGCTAAGTGAGACAGAGAGGGAGGAAAGAGGGAGGAGAAAAGTTGTTGGCAGGGAGAGAGACAGAATGAGAGAGATCTGTTCTATGACCTGGGTCTCTTTACAGTTGATTACAAGGAAACAAACTACAAGGAAACAATTGGCTCATCTGTTTTTAATTGATATTGAACATTGTGCTACAAATCATGGAAGGACAAAAATTTCCAACACGCCTGAGAATAACCCATTCTCTTCCTTTTAAAGAATGTTTTATATGACACACATATATGTATGTAAGAAATCTATATATTATACCGGGAGAAAACAAACAGCTTGCATTAAGCTCTCTCTTAGGTATTAATCAAAAAGCACTCAAAAATTTGTGATTCAGCTCAATGAAATGAAACCAAAAGCCACAACTAGAAGAAGCTATTAGGATATGGTGTGAGTCAAAAGAAAAGGGAAGGGGGGGGGGAGAACCCTCTGGGTAATACAGCTGTTGGAAATTCTCACCTTTGTTGGAATCATTTTTTAAAAAAAGAAATGACCTGTCTTTCAAACAAATGTTATTCATCATGTAATTACATTAAGTATAGACAGAGGCTCCCCCACTCCAGTTGCCACAAAACCCAACCATACTAGAAATGGGCAAGTCATGTAGAATCTATAACCTTGAAGTCACTTTCTTCTAAGTTGTCCCATTTATCAGAAGGAAAACAGCTTAGAAATTAGGTTCATGATTGCATCTGAGCCCAAGTGAATACACTACATATTTAGTAATCTAGGTTTCAGAAGTAATTATAGTACTACTACTAGTAGTAGTTAATAATATGAAAAACCAATAGTAATAATAATAATAATAATAATAAACATTCATGGAGTGTTTATGAGTGCTTAAAACCCATCTCTTACATTGTCTCAAGAGTCTTTCCAGCAAATCTGTAAATTAGGTTTGCAATATTAGACCCAAATTGTAAATATAGGCTAAGGGTGAAAGGTTATGTAGTGAGCTCATGATGAACTGTGGTTGGAACTGGGAGTTCTCAGTCTGCAGCTCACAGTACGAACCCCAGAGACACAAGCAGACAACTCCGGTAATTTCCAGACCAACACGTACCTTCATTGTTTTTCAATGGAAAGCAGCTTATATGAAATCTATCTTATGTAGCAGTATTTACCAGAACCTTGGTTCTATAAAAATCCCAAACACCCATGAGTGATTGCTCACTAGGCAATTCACCAGTAGCAGGTTGTGGTGTTTTGTTTTTTTTAAATAAATAAATAAATAAAAAATGCCTATTGATGCATCTACTCAAGATGTGTTTGCTACTTCCATCATACATTGGGAATGGGAGAAGGAATGGGTCAAAGGTATTAGTCCCAAAATGCAGCTTCTATTCAGGATGTGTTTGCTACTTCCATCATGCATGAGGAATGGGTGAAAGGAATTGGACCCAAAATGCAGCTTCTACTCAAGACATGTTCGCTACTTCCATCATGCATGAGGAATGGGAGAAAGGATTTGGACCCAAAATGCAGTTTCAACCAATGGCACAAGGATAGGTGGTGGTTGTGGTGGGGAAAATCCTAGGAGTTGAAACCCAAGGCAAAGCGTAATTTTAAAAAATGCATCTTCATTTTAGAGAAAATAATGCTTTTCATGTACCCCAAGTGTACACAATTTAAAAAAATGTTTTCTTCATTTGAAGAATATGCACCCTCCCTCTCCCACACTTTTCCTTTTAAAGGAAAAAATAGGCTTTCCCCCTACGCCAAAGCTATATAGAGTTCTCATTACAGTCGCACAATTTTCACACAGCTGTTGCCACGGGACTCATACCACTGCCACCGCACCACTGTTTCATCTGTACAAGTCCTTAGGCTGAGCTTAGTGTTCTTTAGCTGTTGTGAGAACTGACCATAAATTCAATCAGAATCTTTCTTAAAAAAAAAACACAAACAACTGAGTGGTTTATCATAAATACTGGGTTAGGCGGCCTTATTCCCGCCAGATGTTTTGGACCACAACTTCCGTAATCCTTGACCACTGGTCATGACGGCCGGGGCTGGTTGTAGTTATAGTCCAAAACATTTGGAGAAAATAAAGTTGCTTATTCCTAGATCAGCCTTCCCTAACCTGGACATACTATAACTCTACAACTCCCAGTGTCTCCCAGCCAGCACCGCGGGATAGTTCAACACAACTGGAAGGCACTACATTGGGAAGGCTGCCCTAGATTAAAGCTGCGATCCTATACCGATTTACATGGGAATAAGCCCCATTGAACTCAATGGGAATTACGTTTGAGTTGATGCGTATAGGATGTGCTGTAAGGCTACAATCAAGGATGCATAGAAGCTTCACTGAGCTCAATGGGACTGACTTGCTGAGTAAACATGCTTAGGGTTGTGTTGCAAATTTTATTTTGTAGTTTCTTTTTTTCCCAACCGAATTCTCTTTGCCACTGTCTCTACAAGTTTCTTAAAAGGGGGAATATGTGGGAACTATAAACACATTAAAACAATTAACACTGACTGGAAGAAAAGCAGCATGAGTGGCATGTTTCCTTTTTGAAATCTCTGGAGGGAGAAGGGTATTTAATATGCAAGCCTGCTGCATTTATTATAAGGGATAGGAAAGCTTCAATGTAAAGAAATGCCAAGCTGTGATGATTGTGTTAATTAATTTAGAGATCTGTGTCTCTTCTCATGTATGGCTTTGTGAAACATTGAGACCAATAAATGTTACTATAGAATTCACTGAAGTCACGGATTTCCACAGGCAATAAATGGAAGCTTTTCACAGGGCAGGACGTAGTATAACTGCGTCAACCTTGCTTGTGGTGTCCCCCCCTCTTTTTCCTGTCCCACTTTGCCCTCTGGTTAATTCTGTTTTGTTGTTCAAGTTTTTGTTGTTTCCAGACCTGAAAAACATATTTGATCAGAAACAACAGCAGAGAACAAACAAATGTGCTAATGATTATTCCACCATTAACTGGAGTCCTCTTCACACACTCAGTATGATGGAATGAAGGACTCTCATGGACAAGTGGGCTAGCTTTGCTTCCTAGATGTTGATGCACGCGGTCATCCCCACCTGGCTGATGAGCATCATCAGATGGACGGGAAATCACGTTTCCTTACCGTTGCTTCCCCCCTGCTTCCGTCCCGCAATACTTCCTCTTTCTTTACACAGAGAAGAAAGAGTAAGTAAACAATGACTACATGGCCCATTCAGTGGGCATTTTTATCCTGCTGCTTCTCCTGCTCACAGTAGGAAATGGTGGCACATTTCACTACAACTGAGCTAAGTCAGATTTTCCGGGTCTTTTTTTTTTTTGCAATGGGAAAATGAACAGAAGGGGCAGGAGACACACAGAAGGCAAACAGCAGCGTCAAAAGGACCCACGAAAAACCATGAGTGGGCAGTAACAAGCGTGCAATAAAACACTTGTCTGATGACACACAATGTATGATTGGCATCTGTCTGAAGCCCTAGGTACCTATGAATGTAGACACATAGGGCTCTCTGCAATAGACTCTCAGCAAGAAGGCATGGATGAGGCACTTGACAATATCTAGAAGTCAAGCCTGAAGAGGGTTTGTCTACAACCCTTACACAGAAGTAAGTCCCACTGAGTTCACTCCCAGCTACTGGGTATAGGATTGCAGCCTCAGTTGTACAAATAAAAAAAGTGTCCAGAACTTTCATTCTGATATCTCAATCTGCAAGATATATTTTACATTTAGGGATGTGTGAATCAGTCTATATCCAGTCCACCCAAGTTTAGAAAATATTCAAGCATAAGTCTTTTCTATCCAATAGTCACATAATTTTTAAAAAGCACAAAAATTCACATTTATTTTTCTATGCATGTTTGTCTAATTTTGTACGCATCTTTTCCTTATATATGCAGCTTTCTGTGCAAGTTTCCCTAATATACGTATTTTGAGATGCATTTTTTGAGCCGAAAAGAGCCTTGCAAAATTTGGAGAATGTTGAATCTGCAGGATTACTGTGTTCCGATCTGTTTATTAGTCCATGAAGTATGAATTTGGTCAGTTTGCTTGCAAATGCGGACAAAACAAAATTCTCCAGCAACCCTAATCACACTGAAATATATTTTGCATGCTTATTTACACATACACATGCAGAGCATATTGGAAGCAAATAGATTCTGAAAACAGGCAGCAAAACCTATAGCTTTGATCCATCTACATTTAACTATACACAAACACATATATAGAAATTCATTCTGAAAAGCAATGTTGGTTCTTACCATTATACCATTTTCTGCAGTGGATGAAGGATATCTTTACACATCTTTGCTCCTCCTACTTGCTCCTTATATGGGACATCTAACAGCGGTGCCCAAACTGGGAGGGTAAATCACTGCTAACTCCGATAATTAAACTATAACCATCTGTTGAAGCACCTTCCAGCTGAAAAGTGCCTCAGCTGAAGTGAAGGTGTCAATGTGTAATGTCTCACAAAGGTTGACACAGATGTCCATGTTGTGGCTCTGCGTATGTCAACAAGGGGAGAACTGGTCCTGAAGGCAGTAAAGATGCCTGAGCTCTGTGAGTTGAGATCCCCCCCAGGCTGAGCAGAATCAGAAATGTCATAACTGAGGAAAATTCAGGCCCTAATCCACCATGCCATTTATCCCAGGCACTGACTCGCTGTGGAAGGGGGTATCTGGGTGCAGCGGTCTGCTGGATGAGTTGGCAGAACTCTGGGTGAAGTGCTTGGCCATCAATGATCAGTGGTGAGGGAGAATTGGGGGTGGTTGGCTGAGATAGGGGCTCCTTGGGACTTGCCCCATCTGAGTCCGTCTTAAATCATTGCCAGTTCCAGGGTGGGGTCAGGATATGATGCCGCATCAGGCCCTCCTTGTTCCTACTGGGCCTGCCTATGCTTAGGAGGACAGGCTCTGTTTCGGCCTGTACTTGGATGGTGCTGGAGGAGTCTTATCTGAGCGGACAGACTTGCTCTCAGAGGCTCCCATGTCCACTCCTATAGGTTCCAGAAAGGAGTCCCCTAACATTCCAGGGCTGTCTATGTCTGAGGTGAAACCAGGCACTATGGGTGCAGGCCTGGCAATTATTGCAATTAGAAAAGCTGCTAACATGTAAAGGGGGGGAGGGTTTTTTGGTTTTTTTAAACTATGGGAGAAGGTAGAGAAGGATAGAGAGGAAGGAAGATGCGAGGCAAACTAAAGCTATAAAGGGCTGAAGTGCTTGAGGAGCTACTCCAGGGACCTGCTTGAAGCTGAGCAGGAAATGAAACTGAAATTAAGTTGCTGTCCTACCTGAGAGGGCAATTCAGTTAATTGAATCTATTTTAGAAATGGAGTGATATTGTAAATAAATAAATAAATTTGCATATCCCTGCCTATCAGAGGAGTGGGAGGAGCAACCAATATAAGGATATCTTGCATCCACTGCAGGAAAAAAAATCTCTCTTCTATAATAATAATAATAATAATAATAATAATTATTATTATTATTATTATTATTTCTTACCCGCCTCTCCCTCCAAATCGAGGCGGGGAACAACATCAATACCAACAATATAAAATATAAATCTACAATACATAAACTGATTAAAAGCATATAAAAATAATACATTATTAAAATCAACAAAGTCTTAAAATTCGACTGGGTAGGCCTGCCGGAAGAGATCAGTCTTTATAGTTTTCTTAAATTCTTGAAGACTGGTAAGCTGGTGGATCTCTTCTGGCAGTTCGTTCCACAGTCTGGGAGCGGCAGAAGAGAAGGTCCTCTGGGTAACGGTTGTCAGCCTAGTCTTGGCCGACCGCAGTAAGTTCTTCCCAGAGGACCTGAGCGTGCGGGGCGAATTGTACGGGAGAAGGCGATCCCGCAGGTAACCTGGACCCAAACCATGTAGGGCTTTAAAGGTAATGACCAACACTTTATACTTCGCCCGGAAACTAATTGGCAGCCAGTGGAGCGATTTTAAAGCTGGCGTAATATGGTCACTCCTAGATGTACCGGTGACCAACCTGGCTGCCATATTTTGAACTAGTTGAAGTTTCCGGACTAGGCACAAAGGTAGCCCTATGTATAGCGCATTGCAGAAGTCGAGCCTCGAAGTTACCAGCGCGTGCACTACCATCTTTAGGTTTTCCAACTCTAGGAAGGGGCGCAGCTGGCGTATCAGCCGAAGCTGATAGTAGGCACTCCTGGCCGTCGCATCTATCTGGGCTGTCATTTGGAGCGACGGATCCAGGAGCACCCCCAAGCTGCGAACACAGTCTTTCAGGGGGAGTGTAACCCCATCCATAACTGGTTGACACACCTCCAAACCCAGGTTGGGGCCTTTGATAGTAAGCACCTCAGTCTTGTCTGGATTCAGCTTCAGTTTGTTTTTCCTCATCCAGCCCATAAATGCCTCCAGGCATTCATTCAGAGGAGACATACTATCCTTAGCTGACGCTGTTGTCAAAGGCATAGAGGAATATATTTGGGTGTCATCAGCATACTGATAGCACCCCACCCCATGCCTCCGGATGATCTCTCCCAGCGGTTTCATGTAGATGTTAAACAGCATTGGGGATAGGATGGTGCCTTGAGGTACGCCACACAACAGCTCCTTCTTTGAGGAGCAACTATCCCCAAGCATCACCATCTGGAACCTGCCCGAGAGGTAGGACCGGAACCACTGAAGCACAGTGCCCCCGATTCACAATCCCTCAGGCGTTCCAGAAGGATACCATGGTCAATGGTATTGAAAGCTGCTGACAGGTCTAGAAGTACCAGCATGGGCACACTCCCCCTATCAATACTCAGGCGTAGATCATCCACTAAGGCAACCATAGCAGTCTCAACTCCATATCCTGCCTTGAAGCGAGTTTGAAATAGGTCTAGAAAATCTGTATCATCCCGGACTGCTTGGAGTTGAAAGGCAACTGTCCCCTCGATCACCTTACTCAAAATCGGAAGATTTGATACTGGTCTATAGTTATTAAGATCCAGGGGGTCCAGGGAGGGCTTTTTTTTTTTTTTATAAACGGCTGAACCACTGCTTCTTTTAAACAGGATGGAAAACTCCCCTCCCTGAGAGATGTATTAATAATATGTTGTAATTGTAGACTAATTACATCTCCTCCCTGGGAGACCAGCCAAGAAGGACAGGGATCAAGAAGGCAAGTCATCCTCCTCACTCGTCCAAGCAGCTTGTCCACGTCCTCGGTACTCACCAACTGAAACTGATCCAGTGTAATCCTACTCACAGAGGTGCTGGACACTCCATTGTCAGCCTCTGTTATAATGATAGCATCTAAGTCAGCTCTTATCTGTGAGATTTTATCTGTGCAATGTTCATTAAAGGCATCACAGCGAACTGCCGAAGGCTCTAAAATCGGGGTCAGGGGGGAAGGTGAGTTAGACCCCTCACCACCCTGAACAATTCTGCTGAACACGAATTCGCAGACGCAATGCGTGCAGAGAAGAAGACTTTCTTCACTGTACGTATTGCCACCACATAGGAACGAAGATGTTCTCTATGTCATGTCTTGTCAGATAGAGGCATTCAAGAGGCAGCTGGACAACCATCTGTCAGGGATACTTTAGGGTAGATTCCTGCATTGAGCAGGGGGTTGTGCTCAATGGCCTTATAGGCCCCTTCCAACTCTACTATTCTATGATTCTGTGATTGTACGATTCTATGATTCTATGATATAAGTCGAGTTTTCCACCATCGGCGCTCCAGTCATCATCCTTCCTGCTTCAACTTCCTGAGATCTTCAGTATACCAGGGTGCCCGATTAGTAGCGGGTCGGAGAGGACGTTTGGGGATGATCGTGTCGATAGCCCTAGTTAGGTCATTATTCCATCTATTGATCAGGGCTTCTACAGGATCGTCGACGATACCAGCCATAGAACCCACTAAGGCTTTCTGGAATCCAAAAGGATCCATCAGCCTTTGAGGGCGGACCATCTTAATAGGTCCGCCACCCCTGCAGGGCCGGGTGGTAGCCGTGATACTAACCCTGACCAGAAAGTGGTCTGTCCATGACAATATATTTTCTCGAAGTCTGATGTGTATCACATTTCCAAGGTTGGAGAGAAATTAAGAACCATTGAAGTCTCTTTGATACACTCCTTATCACACATCTAATAGGCAAGCAAAACTGCATTGAGAAGTCAGATTAGCTAAATCAAGCGAAAAGTGGTCAACACTATTTCACATCCTCACCCCTTTAAAGGAGGGAGAGGAACTGAGCTTGACACCCTTAACATGGTGCCCTCCAGATGTGTAGGATACAACTCACATAATCCCCAATCAGCATGGAATGATGGGAATTGTAGTCTAACACATTTGGAAGGCACCAGGTTGGGGAAGGCTGCTGTAGAATTATATCGTGACTTCATGTACTTAACGTCACGTGCATATCTGAATACTCAGTGGAGTTATTGGTTTACAAACCTTAAAACCTAGGAATAAACAGCATGCTAAATACATTAATTTAGTCTTACTTTACTCAGCCAATTAAGTTTGGGATTTTGCCCAGACAACTATGTTATACTTTCCCGCCACCCCCCCCCCAGTTGAAAACTTCTTTTTCTCCTTTAAGTACCTGAATGCAGCTGATTAAAAGATGATTTAGCTCATTATAGAAAAATCCACCAGGAAGTTCTTATGAACAAGTCCTACTGAAATGTATGAATGCAACACAAGAGTGCTACTACTTTCACCAGAAAACATCTGGCTGGATTGCGCCTTTACTGTATATTTTCCAGTTACTCAAAATAAATCAGCTTGTCTTTTTAAGCTCATAATCAATTGTTTTCAGGCAACCTGGAAAGCAAACAAATGAACAAACAAACAGACAAACAAACCTCCTAGCATATATGATCTAGATAAAATGACAACTGTGAACTGTTCTGAAAATATGAAAATGGAAAAGTTGGGGATATTTTTCATTACTTCTGAACTTTAGCAATGATAAAATAGCATACAAACAAAACTCGGTCCTCTGGAGGAATCAATATAATTTCTCCATCTCACTTTACTAATAACTCCACCCACTAACCATAACATGCTTGAAGCTTTGCTTTCTTTTTTAAATCAATAGGCTCAGAAAGGTAGCTGTTCTTTAAATCTATATTCCTTGAAATATGAAAAATCTCTCTCCTTTATGGTACCATTGAAAGAAAATATGAATAACATATACATAAGCAGCAAAGTCCTTCCATAAAACGTGTGAAGGAGGGAGTTTCTCAGGTTAATACGTCTGTTTCTAATAAGAGTTCCATTTTTCAGCAGTTTAGTTCTTTACCCAGTTAGGTGTCATGAGGTGCACTTGATTCTGCTTTGAGATGATGCAATGGGACCTAAGACACATAACTATAATTATATATTCAGTGTCCAGAAAGTGTTACTGGGGTCAGTAAAACATTGATGCTGGTCTACTTTCTGTTCCAATAAAAACAGGAAAACTAATAAGGTTATAGCATGCTTATGGTTAATATGAAGGAAAAGGGCAAACATCATCTTTTACTTTGCATTGGTAGCATTTATTAGGAATTTGGATAAAAATATATCAATAAACTTGTAAAATACACCAGCTGCTGCCTTCTGGCTGTGGAAGGTTCAAAGTAATTTCTTATCACTCCAAAAAGTTATCAGTAGTAATAACAAATAAAAGGAATTAAAGGGCAGACTTCTGTGTGCACTTTATAAAATCCATGGTTATCATTCTAGGGGTTCTGGACTGTGTGGAGAAGTTTGCCCTGTTGAAACAAGCAAAATTGCTGAGTTGAACTGTCTTGCAAATCACCAAGGCTGTGACGAGGAGCGGGTCAGCCCAACTAAATGGCACTTGGTAATCCCGCTTGTATAAAAAGTACAAACAGGGATCCCCCAGACTAAGTCGTGCTCTTAAATTATTTGCCTATAATTGTGTGCCTTTTCTTTTGAAGAGATTGTAATTTTGCAGAATTCTAGTTACACGGATGCAAGCAGACAAGCAGGGAGGTTTCAATTTATTTGGACAAAACTGTCCATCAAGCCGCTGAGTCGGTCTCAACGCAGTGATCAGAATAGGCTAGGGGGCCACTCTAACTGTACAAAAACATGGAAGAATGAGAATGGCAGGTTGGGCTTCCCTCTCCTGGGAGCCAGTTTCACTTCTATGTGATTCCCACAAATTGGAGATGGTGCACCTTTTGAGTGCCATGAGGAAGCTGTGTTGTTCTCAAAAGAAGTGAGGGCAGATAGAGGTAAGAAGGCGACAGCACGGCACTTTGTGTGTGAGAGTATGCAGAGCATCAGTGGCTAGGATTCCTAATAGCAGCACGAATATTTTCCTTTGCTGCAGCTGAGTCTGTGGGATGTACAAATGGAAATGGGCACAGTCCCTGAATAATGGCTTCACCCTCACATTTATAAGGCTGCCAAATGACCAGACCAAGAAAAAGAGCAGACCAAGGAAAGAAAGTTTTTGACCCTGTTCAGACGACACGCTAAGTCACGGTAGTTAAGCATTTTGAGCTAAACATTATGGATTAGCATGTTGTATGAACCATGACTTAGTGGGCCTGTTCAGATAACATGCTAAGCCATGGTTAGGCTGCTAACCCTTTTGCAGCAAATGATTAGTGAGCATGTTTAAACTATGGTTATGTAGCCACCATTATTATTATTTTTATTATTATTATTAATTATTATTATTATTAATGACACATATATCGCCCCATAGACGAAGCTAAGTCATGTTTAGCTCAAAATGCTTAACCACCACAGCTTAATGTGTCATCTGAACAGGCCCTTTATGTGTTGGTGTTATAAACTATACGTAGATAAATAAGGGTGAGCATTCATGTACAGGCCCAAGTGAAACCAAGAGCTTCTAGAAGATTAGAAGGTCTTGGGTTTGATTCCATTTACACTAGTAGAAATTAGGATCAACACCATGGGATCTTTCAGTATGTGTGAGACACATTGATCAGGCAAAAGTTGCTGCTATTGAGAGCTGGATTAATGGTCCCCACGATCACAGTTTAAGTGAATATTTCACCGGCGAAAGGGTGTCAATAGTATAAGTATAAAACAAGTGAGTTAACCCTACTTTTGCCAGGTGAACAGGATTTGTCTGAGATTCCTTGACCTGTCAGCGGATATATTGCTAAGCTTAAGAAAACCTATCTGTGAGAATCCTGTTTTGATATCCAGGACAATGTGACTTCTTGGCCTTTCTTTTGTATATTTGCAGTTGTTTTCTGTTAAGGGACTACTAAGCCATAAGAATCTGAAGCCGAAACAAAAGGGAAGCCCTCTGTTTATTTAGAGCCTGGACAGCTATAAAAGAAGGCAGTTGAGGTGTGAATCTCCTGGTGACAGTCCCACTGAAAAAATATATGTTCTCTCCTGCTGGACCTCTTTCTCCGTAGAAGTGACAAACGAGTCACTCCTGGTGCTTATTCAGTTCTGACCCTCACCTGAACACATCAATTTCAACAAATGCTATGACATTCAGCTGGCCCCGACTGACTTCCTTCTACAAATTGAAGAGAATGTGGCTTCAAATCCTAAAAGCAAGTACTGGAATACTTTTGTCAAGTTAGCGATCTTGCCTTCTTTAAGGGACATGTAGTGAAAGTGATAAAGATTTGACAACTGAGATGGCAGAGTCTCAAATGAACACCTTAGTTCAGGTCAGGATTTTTCCTCCCATAAGTAAAAAATGTACTTTTAAAAACAATATACCTTTTCTACCTTTTGAGTGTATCTAGTATTCTCTTGTGACAGATGGCTTAGATGAGACACAAGTCTCCCTTCAACCATTATTGACAGGATTGTCATTTATAGGTCACCAATGGCAATAAGAAATTGCCTCTTGACAATTTACAGCACATTTTGCACTGTGAACTTATTCTTTAGAAGGAAAAAAAAATCCACTGGACATGCTCAGTTCATTTGTGATTGAACTGTCATCACTTACTGTGCCAGCACTTTTGTGCCAGGATTCTCTGCTTTCTTTTGCAAAGACCTCTGCTGTTTGTATCTTCCTTGCACTAATCAAGACCCAGTAAATTTAAATAACAACTGAAAGTCAGTTGATGGTCTATGTGGATATGGTTATTATCTTTGGATGGACAGTCTTTCCTTTCTGTCTTTCTGTCTTTCTTTCTGTCTTTCTATTTACCTTTTCTTTGCCCTAAAGCTAAATCATAGGGAATAGTGTGGAGCGACTTGTAATTAACTGTTTGCATTAGCAGCAGACTACATCTGCCTTAAGTGAAAACAAACTAGTAGCTGCTTTTGTATTAATACAAGTTTTCTTATGGTTACTTGATGAGTCAAAATACACTTTACTAATGCTTTGAGACCACATATTAGTCCACACGTTTCTTGGGTTGAGTCCCAGAAGTAAAAACAAGTTCTGGCACAAATTCTACCAACCCCATGACTCATATTAAGATGGGGGAGATGAGAGGAGAGGTGATACTGATGTTTACTCACAGAGCAGGGTATATGCACGGATTCGATGTAAACAGATATGTTTGAGTAGAAATAATATTTGTTTTGTCTTTCATCAGTTATATCTCTAAAGAGAACAAGAAAGTGATGTTCTTTTATGAGCTCTTGAAGTTGCATTTTTATTTTATTAAAAATAAAAATGTTATGAAAAATAAAAATTAAATCTCCAAATATCTTCCTCCTTTGGTTTTTCTTTTCTTCTTTTTTAAATTTTGTATTTCCATATATGTAGGCAACGATATTGTAGGCTGGTATGTTTTATGAAATGTATTTGCAAGATGGATTACTACTATGTAAAGTTTCTTGTGCTTCATCAACAAGTACGTATGTTGTTTACAAGGTAACACTGAATTCTTTGCCCAACTCCAAAGAACTATAGGATTATTATTGTTATTATTCTGATGTCCACAGTTCTTGAAATAACCAATATGAAAACCAAGACGATTGCTACTGAAACGTCTTAGAGATTGATAATTCATCCTATTCTTCCAACTGGAAGTCTGTGGAAAACTCTTAAGAGAGTTCTTGTAGAATTTATCACATTGTGTATTTATCAAACAACTGCACTGCATCACGTTAATGGTATTCTGATTCTCCTTGGCTTGCAAAAGATATTGCACAGCCTATATCATACTTAACAGGCCATATGAAAGCATGTATATCAGTTCATGATTGCTTTAATAAAACAAAAACAAAAATAAAAGTATTCCAACAGGACAAATGGGAAGGAACATATAAGGTAACTTGATTAAGTAACATAAGCCAACTTCAAACACATAAGAACTGACCAGTCAACGTATAGATTAAACTACATGCAGGGTCTGAGCTGAAGGAAAGATTTAGCCTGTTATCCTTCGTCTCATCTAAAGATCCTCCTAAATTTTAATACAGTTATCAATAATTTGTTTGTGTGCTTGCCAGTTATTACAGAAATTCAGCATATGGATGGCCACCTAGTAGATGTGGATTCCTTGCATCAGCAGGGAGGTAGACTGGATGACCTTTGAGGACCCTTCCAACTCCATGATTTTATAGTTGCATCTAACATGTGCTGTGACCCATTCTAAGGAGCAAAACTACCTGGCATGCTAGTTGTCTATGGATAGAGA
Organism: Anniella stebbinsi; assembly: GCA_029215795.1. Taxonomy (NCBI): domain Eukaryota; kingdom Metazoa; phylum Chordata; class Lepidosauria; order Squamata; family Anniellidae; genus Anniella; species Anniella stebbinsi. The sequence goes on along the minus strand of JARDYH010000004.1, from coordinate 92,677,156 downwards.
ACAAAGTTTTGGTTTAGGTTTTTTTTTTTTTTAGTGTGGATTCAGATATGAGGTAACTCAACCACATTCTACAGTGACCACATTCCAAAGAGGATTCCGCTCTATGCATGGACCTGATTTGATTTACATAGCTTTGGAAGCATAATTACAGAATACCCCCAATAAACCCTTGCACTTATGTATGTAAATGACAGCACTTAAGATGCCAAAGATGTACACACATGGAGGAATATTCTAGAAGATTGCACTGATTATATCGTAGCACAAAACAGCAGCTCAATAACTAAGAGTGTAGCAGCCGGCAATGCTTTATTGGGCCACTGAGTATAACACTATAATGTACCTCTCTAATATATGTCATGTTCTTCTTATTGTTTCCTTTATAGAATGAAATATGTAGGCAAGCGTCATGTGTTATGGCCTTCCAAAAATTAGAGGGTAACAAACTGTCCTTATTATCCAATGCATTGGGTATACAATCATAAATAAAAACAAGGAAAAAAAGAAAAGAAAACATTGATAGTGAGCATCTGGTGGTTTCTAAAGTTAAAGCAAACCTAACCTCTTCATATACCTGCCTGCAGCTATTTTTGAACAGAACAGCTAGATAAAATTATTACACTTCCTGCCCTGGCCATTTTTATTGTAGGTCCCAAACCATTATTTTGTTGCTTATTGACAGGAAATGTGGGATTTATAGAGTCTGGCTCAATGCAAATATTTAGAGATCTTTCCCCCCTTCCCGGCATGCTCCCCAAGCCCCCGCCCCCTAAACCAGAACAATCTTAGTGAAATCACATTTTTGATGGAGTTGTTTTCCTTTGAACTCTGGAATTTGTGGCTTTCTTCCAGAGGAGGGCTGTACCGGTCACAGACAATTTATGAAGAATAGCTTGCTTGTTTGTGAAGCAAATATATGTAATCTGATGAAATTATTAATGTCACCATGTTAACTCTTGTCACATAAATACAGTTAGCAGGGCTGACACAGCAATTGCATTCAAATGATCGGGGGTCTTTGTTTATTCGCTCAATCTGTCAGTCCAATATGGGGGAGACAAATTTCGGTGAGCACTTTTGACAATGAACAAAAGAAATACAAAAAACTGTCTCTGATTAAACTCTGATGAAAGATTAAAAGATTCCTAACAGTTGCCAGATTCATCATTGTGTTTTGAAATAGGAAGTACTCAGAAATATCCTGCTCACTACACTTTAAGGCACAAGCCACTGGGAAATTATTCTGCATAACCTCTGTTTAACTGAATGGGACCCATGCTATGCACTACTGTGATCTTGGGGCAGCTCCCATTTATTCCAGTCTAGATTCCATAGGAGATTGCCCCACTTCTGGGATTGTGCCCATGCTCATTTTGTTCCTATCTGTTCCTCACCATCAATATTGTGAGAACTCTATTCATTATTCATCTTGCACTAACCAGTGGTTTTCAGCAACAACGTTCTTAAAATCCACATGTAGGATGAATACCCACATAGCATCCTGTTCTTTTCCAACTTGGCTGAATCCAACATATTTGAATGCCTTAAGGCTGATTAAAGTAGATTAAAGGCAACAAGACACAATACCAATGTTTCAACGGTTACCAGTTCTTAAAGGTTTTCCCCTGAAACATACGACACAATCAATGATATCTCTAAACATGCCAAGTGCTGTAGCACCTTAGAGATTGGCTGGATTATTGTGCCATGAAGCTCTGCAGAATCATAGATCATAGAGCTAAAAGTGATCTTGGAGATTATCTAGTCCAGAGCTAGGCAAGTAGTTTTGGCCAGGTGTTGACTTTGGTTTAAGATAAGACCTTTCTTAATAATTGTAATCTAAGAAGCTGACCTGGGCACCAGCACAAAATGGCTGCTATGGGAAGCATGGCAATGTAAGACTGAGTGCAAGGCAGAGGTGGGTCCAGCTCCTTTGAACCCGCTGTTTTCAGCACTATCAGAAACCTATTTTGCAGCAATCCCAACTTCTGATTAAAAAAAATGTGTTTTTTTTCCCGAAGTGGGAGGGACAGGGCACCTTGGTGGGTACCAAGAACTGTGTCTCGGTGGGCATTAGTGCCCAAGGGCACCATGTTGCCTCCTCCTGATCTAGACAAACCTCCTGTTCAGTACAGGCTTTGCAATGCAGGATGCGGCTGTACCTGAATTAGGTCTTCATTAAGAGATTCGCTGGAGCTCAGTCACAGAGTCCATTTTCTAGGCAGAACATATGCAATAAAAATAAAAAGAACGCTTTGGGAAACGTGCAGAGTTCCTTTTGCCCACTGCAAAGTAATATAACCACTTAGTACACACTGGGGGTGGGGGTGGAATTGTTTCCAGGCAGCTATATGAGCCCCGACTCTCTTCCTTTTGAAAGTCAGACACCGCTTTCGTCTGAGTTCAGCAGTGATATGGTCGGCTTGTTTTAAATTGATCAAAGCAACAACAAAAAAAGCTTCAATGCAAGCCATTATGCTTTTTATGCAAGCCATTAGTTTTTATATCAACTATTGAATGACTGAATTCCTTGCTTACCAATGCAGGTTGGCAAAGCAAAGATAGACAGGGGATTCCCCAACTTCAGAGAATGATGTTTCAAAACAGTTTGTATGGAACTGGCTATACTGGAATCAGTGAGCAAGACCAAACTCTGGTGCTGTTTCTGGAGCTTGAATGGTGCCATCCTGGGACTGGTTTTAACACATTAGGCTTCTTCAGACCCAACTTTGCAGCAAATAATTAGTGTGCATGTTTAAACCGTGGTTAGGTAGCCATCCTGCTTAGGAATGGTTCACACAACACACTAAATCATGATTCACATGACACATAAGAACATAAGAAGTGCCTTGCTGGATCAAACCGAGGGTCCATCTAGTCTAGCACTCTGTTCACACACTGGCCAACCAGCTGTCAGCCACAGACCAACAAAGCAGGACTTGATGCAACAGCACCCTCCCACCCAGGTTTCTTAGCAACTGGTGCATACAGACTTACTGCCTCAGATACTGGAGGTAGCACATAGCCATCAGGGCTAGTAACCATTGATAGCCTTCTCCTCCAGGAATCTATCCAACCCCACTATGACACACTATGCCATAATGTGTAGCTAAAAATGCTTAACCACCATGACTTAGCATGTAGTCTGAACAGGATCAGTATGGCCCTTCTTCATGCCTCTGGGCCACATAGGTGGTTTTGCTGGGCTTACAGCTGGGCAGTACTGCATGCCACCAAGACATCTTTCCTGGGAGTGCAGAAGTAGCAGGTGCTGTAATTTACAATCATAGTGACAAATAATGGATTGGAAGTCCACTGAACCATGTTGGTAGCACCAGTTCTCACAAATGGAATATTTGAATCAGCAGTGCTCATCTATGAGTCCAGTGGGAGCCTCCCAAATGTGTCTGATGTATTAATGTGGCTGCTGTTTTACAGCGATGGGCAGAAAGTCCAGATGTTTTGGACCAGCTACCAGCATTCATGACCATTGGCCAGGCTGGCAGGGGCTTCTGGGAGTTCAAGTCCCAAACACCTTCTGCCTATCTCTGCTATAGAAAATAAGAACTGAGCCCTAACTGGTCTGTCTGTACAATTGATCAAATTCTTGCTGTAGTCTTTTGACTGAATTTATTATCCATATGATGCATTCACTAATATAGCATGTTATGAACTGAAAGGGTAGTCCCACTGATTCTGGTGTGATGAACATTATCAAGTACACAGCCCTGGGAGTAGGCAAGTGCTTCAGGCAGGACACAGATAGCCAAGCAGTAAACCATCAGGCAGGTGGGCTGAGGGTCAGCAATCTGGTTTCATAAATGGAAGGACTTGGTGTGATCCCTCAGCAGTAACTTGCTTCACTGACTGAGGGGAAGATATAAAGGTCTGTGAGCTTTATATCAGCCTGTGGCACCAGATTGGCACACTGTTGTCATCTGACATCCTGAGCCAATAAGATCATGGAGTGTGGTATGAATACTCATCTAGAACTGCCTGCAATTTCCTCCGTTGATGAGTAATCTAGATGGCATAGGGAGTCAGTGCCTGATTAACAGGGTCTCTATGTTCAAGCTTGGATGTCACCTGACAAATTTATATAACTGGCTTTCGATACTTGAAAGCACCCATATAAAGTTGCAGAACACAGATAAAACTAATCTTCATTTTAATTATGAATCTTTTAATTTTGAAGACTATATTTTCCTTTGGAAGATTGTGGCTTGGAAAAAAACGGAATACTTTAATCTAGAAACCCTGAATTTGTATAATTCTCATCCTAAAGCACCTTCATGTAAAGGCAGAATTCACTCATGGCACTAGGCACATACTAAACAATGAGTTTTATTTAAGAATACACCCTAAGATAAATATACAAATATTCGTAGGTTGGTGCCTTAATGTGCAGCTGTTGCTTCTTCTCTGCTTTTTCAAAAATATTGTTTCCAATTTCCTGAACCAAAAAGAAACCCCAGGAAGGAAGCCAAAAAAGCCAAAGGCAAAGGGGTGGAAATGGAGAATGAGGTTTAATAAAAAATAAATTATACCGCCAACGCGTTTCAGACAAGCAATGTTAGGCTGACCATATGAAAAGGAGGACAGGGCTCATGTAACTTTAACAGTTGTAGAGAAAAGGGGATTTCAGCCAGTGTCATTTGTATGCAATTAGTTCCTGGTGAAATTCCCTCTTCATCACAACAGGTAAAGTTGCAGGGGCCCTGCTTTCTTTTGTATATGGTCACTCTAGTATAGTGCCTGCAACTTTAACTGTTGTGATGAAGAAGGAATTTCACCAGGGACTAATTGCATACAAATGACACTGGCTGAAATCCCCTTTTCTCTACAACTGTTAAAGTTACATGAGCCCTGACCTCCTTTTCATATGGTGAGCCTAAGCAATGTCCATCTTCAGAGTAGTTCAATATTAAGATGCAATACACTCCTCTATGAATAACAAACCCATATGCTCTGAAGAAGGACATTGCTTGTCCGAAACGCGTTGGTGGTATGATTTTTTTTTTATTAAACCTCATTCTCCATTTCCACTTCTTTGCCTTTGGCTTTTTGGGCTTCCAATTTCCTGAAAACATGATTTTTAGATTACAAAAGATTCTGTCCTCAAACTTCTCAAATCTGAAGAAGTACAGCTAGAGTCAACCAACCTACAGCACTATTATTATGCAGCAGATTTATCTGATTAAACAGTAATTTCAGTTATCAGCTTCCCTTTACTTGCATTTTGCGTCTAAAGTGTACATGTTTACATTAAATGTTTTTTATTTGCCCAGAAACTGCACATCTTTACTATTTCAGTTCATTCTAAACAGAAATAGTAAATAAGGGAACAGTCAGCCTTTTGCAGGCTGTTATTACGTACATATATTCATGCATTATAAAGCTGGTAATATATCTATACCCAATTATCTAGACCCTATTGGCTCAGTGATTATACAGTTGGATACAGAAATGACACCAAGACAAAACATTGTTGCTAAAGTTAAAGACTTAGTCCTGTCAATACTTAAGCAAAAGTGAGTCTCATAACCATGCAGAGATTCTGCTGAAATCACATAATCTTGAAAATGCTTTTGTTGAAATAACTCCTCGCTTGAATTAAAACCTCAAATCTGAAGAAAAAAATCCTGCCAGAGGATATGTATGGTTCCCTCAGACAAATGTATCTAAGATAATTCTCAGACTCTTTTTAAATCTCCTTTCTTCAGGGTTCTGCAATGAAATCACAATTTTCTCTATTCGCCGATTGAATGGGAATCCTGAAACTTATTTTTATTTTTTAACATTAACTTTGAACTGACCAAGATAGATGGAATATTTACTTCCTATCCATATTTATAATCTTTCTTTTCAGCCTCAGCCACAAACATCCCCATTTGTTGCCTGGGAAGACACATGCTATGTGTTTAAAGGTTTTTTTTTTTTTTAAGAGATGGATCAGGACGCTTCCCTTTTCAGACCAGGGCAGAATAGGTGGTGACTAGGTGAATTCATGCTGTTGAAGGGCTTAGGAGACCAGAACAATCATCATCTCCTTTCTGCGTGACAGAAACTGTAATTAATGGTTTCTCCCATTGTGGCTAAAGAGAATGGAGAATGATGGAGTTGACAGGCATTTTATTAATGGTTTCTGCCATCTTAGGATACATAAAAGACCTTCTTACAGGCTCTACTACTTCGTTGAAAGTTGTTGGGGTGTTGTTGTTTTTTGGAGGAAATGTTGAAGATGGATGAAAAATGAAGGCAATCTGTCCATGGCTGCTAAAAGTTGGGTCTTCAATAATAAAATTAAAACTATTGTGACAGTTCCTATTGTGTCTTTTAACCATCTGCCTCCTGCTGGCACAATCAATAATGACATCTGCAGGGATGTTGTCATCCTTACCTAGTCCCTCTCTATTTAACAACAAAACCTGTCAATATTGTGTCTCATGGCTGCTTTACCAAGAAGATTTATCATCTGGCTAGGTGGTGGTACATATTTGAGTGACTGCTGCCCTGTTGTTGTACTGGGAACCTAGAGGGGATAGACATTCAGTGTGAGGCACAAGGAATTAGACATGCATCAACCAGAAGTGACAATGAGTTGCCCGACTAATCCACAGGGTACAGGACAGAAAATATACTCTGAGGCCTTGGTTATGCTCAGGAAATTAAAGTGACAGAAAGGGAGCACCAAATTCAATAGGACATTACTCCATAAGCCAATTCACAAATGCTAGCAAATTATTCCATCCAAAAATGGTATGCACGACAAATAAAGAAAGGATAGAAAAGCATTTCCAAATGGATAGGATTTATAGCAGAACAAGGAAGGATGACCGGATCATCAATGTGGGAAAAGGCATTGGAACCTTAATACCAGCTCAGGTGCAGGCAAACATGTCTGACATGAGCAAAAAGAGGTCATCTTTTGAGAATAGCCAAAGAAAATTAAGAGAAATAAAGCCCATAAAAATCAACAACTATGCTCCCGTAGCTTTGCACTATCGGAGGGAAAGATCTACCAGCATTTACTATGGGCTTTCTACTTTCTCATAGCCAACAGTCATGCTGCTCCTACAGACTGGACTACAGCTAATAATTCTCAGCCAGGCTTTCCAGTTGGTGCCCCCGATGCTTTGGACTCCAACCCCAAGCATTCCTGACCATTGGCCATGCTGGCCTGGGCTAATGGGAGTTGAAGTCCAAACTATCTGGAGAACATCAAGTTAGAGAAAGCTGTTCTAAGCAATGTATTTCGGTACAGCACAAAACTGAGCTTACTTTGCCCCAAAATGTGGACTTCTAGGGCTGAAACAGAAAACACAAGTGTGATGTACCTAGGGGCTGCCTATAAGGAAGGTTCTGTTCTGTAGAGTCACTAAGTTTAGGCTTTTTCTAGGAATCCTCAAAACACCAGTAGCCACCACTTACAGATTTAGAGAGAGCAGTAGAGCTCTCATGTTATTTCATTAGCACGTGGGTGAGAAATACCAACTTTCAAACCTACTTGTACTAGAACATAGGTATTTAAAAGAATACACATATATTTATTTGTTTAACAGATGAACATTCAAAACAAACCTTCAACTGAGAAATAATGGTTCTATCTTATAGCCTAATTTAACATTGCTGGTTCATCCCTTTAACATTTACTCTTACCACAAGCCTTTTACTTATCTCCCTTTGATTCCACTAACTCCTCTGTTTTCTCACAAACTAACTTTGGTCTCTTACTCCTCTCACTGTCTTTCTCCATCCAAACACAAGTCACTCTGTTTTACTTTTCACTAAAAGTCTCTGCCCTCCTTCTGACTGACTTTCTCCATTCCACTCCATTCTGGCCTTGGCTCTCAATCATCTTCTGTTACAATCAAGAAGACTGCAGAGTTCATAATATAATGGTTGACAGAGAATTGAAACATGCATGAATTTGTGTCACGCTGACCACTCTTGTTATGCGCCACAAAACCGAGCTCAGAACGCCTAGGTGAGGTTTTCACGTGGCTGTGGTATCATATAACAACTGGCATATGGGAACATGCCATTGCAGAGCAAACACCACCAGACGAATCTGATGGCAAGTCAAGAAAAAATCTTGCCAACGGAATCAGTTCACACATTCAGCTACTGTGAATCACTGAGTATGCAGTGATCAAGCGAGGATAAATCAAATGACATACATGCATGTGTGAACTGTGCCCCGGTATTGGCAGTGGCACCACATTTTTATGGCACTGAAAAATGTCTCCCAGCACTTCCCATAATCCTGCCCACTGTTGGGAAAGGCAAGCATTCTTTCTGTGACTTTTTGTCTGTAATGTTTTACTTTGTCACTGGCACATTGTTGATTCAGTGGTTTTCGAGAATCAGCTAAGAATGAAAGTGCTTTACCACATGGATTCACAATAATGCAATCAGGAAAAAAAACACCCATGAGGTCTACTGCAGCTCACATAATCCTCTATTTAAAAGCAAACAAGATATTCAATACCAAAGGTCCCAGTGTTTTATTGGAAGCACTGCTAGGATTTCCTCTCCAACCAGGAACCTTTGCTACTGCACGCTGTTGTGTCACAACTGGAAACCTTGACAGATTTATCTGCTTTAGTTCATTAACAAAACATCCCCTTAACCCCCTCCTGCTCAGGACTTCTGATTCAGTTTTCAAAATTTCCATTTCGCCACTGAAGCCACTGGCTTGGAAGCCAGCTGGAAGTGTGCTGTTTGCACATTGATCTTCCAGCAACCATTCATTGTCCCTAGGAATTTTTTTTTTAATGTAAGCTTCCTTATTGGGAATATGCTAATGACATCCGCCATGATTAGTGATTTTCTTTGAATCGTTATTCCTCTGTGGGCAAAGGGAGAACAGGAGATTTACTTCTTCCTTGTGCGCCTTCCTTCAGCCATCTGGTCTATCCTAATTCATTTGAATAAGATCTGCAGTTTGAGATTCTTTACTCTGGCATTCAGAGGCATTTTAAAGCTTTAAAAAGGAGTTAATAGTTATCTGTCAGTGTCACTACTGTGGCCCTGTAATGCATTGGAAGAGCAAGTTCGCCTTCTGATGGCTTAGAGGGCCAGATTAATTTTATTAAAATGAACAAAGGGGTGGGGGGAAGAAAAAAATTTCAATGTTCCTTAACAGCTTCATTATTTTAGACGCCTTTTGTGAGGCTGGTTGTTATCTGGAGCATAAACGCTGCAAGAAAAGAGAACATACTTAGAGAGCAACAATAATTTTAAACACAGAGATTGTTAATCAAAAATACTCGGAGGGAGAGAGGGGGAGAGTAGGAAGAAAGAATTACCTTCTAAATATGGAGGGAAATAACGGTTCCTCGCTTGTGAAATATAAAGAGGGAGAAAGACAGACAGCACGAGAGGGAGAGGGAGAAAGAGAGAGAAGGTTAAGAAAGTTGTTTTGATTGTAATAGATGTTACCTGTCCCGATTCCAATTAAATTTTCCTCTCAATTTAAAACCTGCCTCTCACAGCAAGATCCAGCTCAACCAGCTTGTAGTGCTGAATAGTTATGGACAGAATTGTACTGTTTAAATGGGTTGTCTGTCTTCTGCTCTTTTTTACATGTACAAAGCAGATTCAAAACAACACTGCTGATTGATTGAAGCCAGTTCTACAAAACCGAGGCAGGGAAGTGGGGATTCTGAGAGCCTAACGGAAATCAGCAGCTGTTATGGAAAGCTTTTTGCCTGAGGGGCAGCTCAATCCTAGGCATGGTTCCTTGGAAGCCAGTCCCACTTACTACAGAGGGACTTACTCCTGAGTAGGTTGTGTCTAGCATTGGACATTCTATAATGCCAAAGCAAATTAATAGGAGGACATGGGCCTTTTCATTTCCCCGCGAAACGTCTTGGAAGAACAATGCCTACACACAGAAACAGAAACTCTACTTGAATGGACGGGGTGGGGAAATGCCAAAGGAAATGTTAAAATCATTCAGAAGGAGTGAAGAACTCCAAACAGCAAATACTAAACAAAACACTGTTAGCATATTCTGTTTAATTTTAAATAAAGAAAATTAGCTATAGTCGTTATTTGACAGATTCATTAATGTGTAAGAAAGAGCTGCTATCTACTAGACGTCTGACTTAGAGGAAACAATCAGTTGCCTTGACAGATTGGCCTACTGAATGCAAAACCACAGCTTACTCTTGGTCCTTTTCCTTCTCTCCACCCCAAGGCTTTCACCAGCAGCTTTTATTGATTGGAATTTATTTCCCTTTTATAATGCCCACATGTTATGGGCTTAATAACCAATATGATGCCTAAACGGTAATGGGCTCAGAGTCTGCAGAACAGAACCAAATGGGTTCTGAATAGCTTCCAGTATCTTCAGTATTTTCCCTAAAGTCCTCTCCCTGTAAAAGAAAGATTTGTTCCAACTCCTTCCTTGGATAACTATAAAGGATTTGCTTCAAATTCATGCTTCATGCATCTGGACTACAAGAACAGTTCTCAGTGGATGAAAGATTAGATGGACATTTCATTCACAACTTTAGTTAAAGGATATTATTTTAGGCTACAAACAGAAAGTGAAATTGGCAGATTCTTTTTTGGTATCAGGTGAGCTGTTTCCCCCATCTTTTGCAACGACATTTACAACTGGGCTTTGGTCCCCTACCCCCAAGTGCCTTGAATATTTTCCTGTTAAATATTTGCTCAGCATTTAATTCTTTAAAAAAAAAAAAAGATGTTAACACTTTTTTTTTAACATTGTGAAGACTGCACTGAGAAGTGGGAGGGGGCAGGAGGCGGCTCTGAGACTGACACAAAGGCCAACAAATTAATGCTTTGCTCACTCTGTCCTGAGGAGGAGGGATATGGCTAGGTTTCCTTTGGTCATAATCCAGAGGAAAAGACTGGATGGTAGATCAAAATACAATGAGTGCCCTTCTACAGTGGGCTTACCACTAAGGTTATTAACACCTGAATGAAGAGCCAGTATGGTGTAGTGGTTAGAGTGTTGGACTGGGACTCAGGAGACCTGGCCCTCATCTACACCAAGCAAGATATTGTGGTATGAAAGTTGTATATAAAAGACAGGAGCCACACCAAGCAGGATATAGAACTATGAAAGCGGCATATGGTAGGTGTCAATGGGCCCCAACAGTTGTCAATGCACTTCAATACCACTATAAAGCAGTAATGTGGCTCCTGCCTTTTATATACCACTTTCATACCACTTTCCTAGTGCAATACCCTGCTTGGTGTAGATTAGGTCCTGGACATCAATCTCCACTCAGTCATGAAGTTCACTGGGTGACTTTGGGCCTGTCACTGACTCTCATCCTAACCTACCTCACAGGATTGTTGTGAGAATAAAATGGATAAGAGGCGGATAATGTATGCTGCCCTGGGCTCCTTGGAAGAAAGACAGAATATAAATGTAACAAATAAACAAATGTTTAAGAACAGGTTGTTGCAAAACTGCTTAAATTCTCCAATTTGTATAGCAAAAACTGTCAAATCGAATCAATATGCTTATTACAATAGAAGTGGAATATATTATAGATTGGACTCATTTTAGGTTTGGGACATATGATCCTGCCTCAAAGTAACAAGAAATCCAAGTTTGTTGTTAGGAGCCAGTCATGAACCTTGGCCACATGTGGAAATATCTAAACAAATGTAGCGGTCTCCTAAAATGAAGAAGAGAAAATGGTTTTTAAGACAGAATGTGGGATACATAGGGCCTTTTGAGAAGTGCTCAGTTGCACACATTGTTTTAATGCATTGTATACTCACAACCTTTTGAGAAGCACCTAAAAATAGAAAAGCAAAATGAGCCTAAATATTTCATGAGATGAAAGTCACAAGAACTCCAAATTAAAAGATAGGCAGGTAGCCAACGAAATATGGAAGAGGGGTATTCATAGAAATAGTATTTTGATGGACAGTGAGTAATTTCTATCTGAACATATCCATGTCTAACTGCTGGAACGTACTGCTTAGTGGTTGTGAATTGGGTGTGTCAGAACCATCCCCCCCTCCCCGCCGCCCCTCATGCCTGGAAATACATCAGGCTTGTACATGATGTGTTTTATCCTCCAAGTGCCCCTTTTTATGGCTGCAGTTTTGGGTGGAAGTGAGCAACCAGTTCTGTTCCTGGTGATGTCTTGAGATACATGGTGAGAAATGTTGCATCTTTTCTGTTCCCACTCACTACACAGACCTATTCTGTGTTTCAGGTTGTGAAATGAACAATCAACGGTTTTCTTTTGAGTGTGTCTTGAATAAATGACTCATAAATTCCAAATTTACCCTCAAAATAACTTTTATATAAAAGTTATATTACAAGGAAAGAAAACATATAACCAAATATGACTTAAGGAAAGAAAGAAATGCTAAACTTTAGGCTGTGATGCCAAAAGTTTTAGAAAATGAAAACATCACGTCAAGTGATATTAAACACTCTGAAATATTTTTTTAATTCCTGTAAATAATTTAGACTATTGTAAGACTACAACCAATTTGGAACAGGATCTAAATTTGGGAAAATAAGGGAAAGGTTTGCATTAAATCTCCTCCCACACAACTTTCTACATCCTAGCCACCGTGTGTTCACCACTAAAATTCTGGCATTTTCTTGAAGATCTCTGTTTCTTTTGCAGTTTCTAATTACTTTGTTCTAAGCAATTATAATTTCTCTGCCTCTCCCTTTTCTTCCCTCCTCCATCACTTCTCAGAATCGGGTGTCATGGTTCAAGCTGTTTTACAACCTTCTACTGTGGAGCTGAATAGCAGTAAGCCATTTTTCAAAGCCCTGCCTTACTGATCGACAGACAGCTGAAGCTTACTGCAAATAACACCCATGCCATTTTTCTGTGTTCAAGTACAGGGGAGGGGAGGCATTGATCTCTATATATTCAGTTGAGTTACTAACAAATCTGAAGATTATTTTGTGATTTGAAGTTGTAGCTCACATGCTTTCAATGTAATCTTACATTTACAATTGAAACACAACAAAAGTCTCTACCTATTTTTTCTGCAATCACTGGGTTGAATCCAGACTTAGTCATATTTTGAGTCAACCCATTGAAATCAATGGTATTTAAGTTACTCATGGCTAATTTACATTCCATTGATTTCAATAGATCTACTCTAAGTATGGCTAAGTCTGGATCAAATGCGCCAGCCCAGTCATTTTCAGTGTGGCATTTCAATTGTAAAATTACTTTTACCCTATATAAATATTACAACCATATCTAACCTTTCTGCAAAGAAGTCAGAGTGATGTGCATTGATTAGCTTGTTTTATGACTCAAAAAACCCTGTGAGGTAGGCCACGCTAACTTATCTGGGACTACATGGTGAGCTTCATGGCAGAGCAAGGTTTGGACTAGCTGGCTATTCAGCTAACCTGGTTCTCTCCTTTGTCTTCTTGCACAAGAAAAAAAAAAGTTCAACAACCAACTGTAAAATGGGCAGTGATCTTAAATTTACCACAGCTAACATCCATTGCTTGAGTAAAATGGATCACCAACTTACCTGTTTGGTGCAAAACTCAAATGTGGCTCATGCTGCTACTGGTTTTACTCAGCAGTAAAGAAAAAAAACTTGCAAGTATCGTTTACACAGTACTAAATCCTTGTAAAGTCAGACTGTAACAAGCCTGCTATGTGACCCAGCCCTTAGGGCTACTTAAACACCTGTGGATTTATAGAGTTCAGATGTCTACAAGGTCTCTGTTAACGTTCATTTTCAAACCTGCACCCCAAGTGACATGCACTGCTGGCATGATTATATAATTTCTGTTTGCTTCTGGCTTGCAAGGTGATCACGTTAAGATATATGAACAACACTTATCATTATGCCAAAACCCTTGCAACGCAAACAGGAGATAAATCCTGAATACCAGGGAATTTATTTTCAGAAGCCTAGCTAAACAATACATTGCTTTGAGTTAAACTCCATGGCTACTTGTGTATACAGGGGCTTATGATGCCATTGACTTTCAAGCAGCAATTCCTTTTCGCTTTAATGAGCAGTATTTCTTTCTTTCTCCCTTAAAAAAAAAAAGAGCATAATAGTACGACAGAACCAGCAGAGATAGAAAAAGGCCACAATATGTTCTGAAAATGAAATTGCTTATTATTGATTACTTATACAGCACTTCAGAGAGGAAAAGGGCTTCACACTCTTTATTTTGCTTTTCCTCAAAACAACCTGGTGACTTTTCGGAACAATGGGCACTTTTGTTCCCATTCAACAGATGGGAAAGCTGAAGCTGAGAGATACTGCTTGCCAAAGAACACCCAGTCAATCCATGCCTGAACAAAGGTCGGAATCTAAGATTTCTAAACTGAACACTCTCACTCCCTTGACCACATTTTGGCTTGGAAACTTCAGCCTAAGGGCTACTTCTGATTAAACATGTTATTGTGGGTTTGGAGAGGGACTTTAGGGAGGGACCATTGCTCAGGGGTAGAGTAGATTGCATGATTTGCATCCCATGATTTGTTCCTGGCATCTCCAGTTAAAAACGTCACAGGTAGCAGAGGATGGAGAAGACCTCTGCCTAGAATCACAGAGAGACACTGCTGGTCACAGTAGACAAAACTGGACTGGATGGGAAATAGTCTGACCTTGTATCAGTGTAGGGTGGTGGTTCTGATTTCAGTAAATCCATTCTGGTTTTCAGTCAGAACCAGTCTAAAGGAGCTATACAAAATTCTGAACCCATTTTGGTGACAGGATTCAGCACCTTAGATGACTCCTTTGGAGTTCTGGCTAGTTCTGACTGAAACCCAGAATGGATTCACAGTATTACCGAAATCGGATCAACCTGACTCCACTGCCGTGTGCAATGGTAATTCTATGAATATAGTGTCACATTTAATTTGGCCCTTATGAAGACATTCTGCTGCATTATATAGAGTCAGATTCTGGTCTGTGTAGCCAATGTATTGTTTGCACATAGGCACAAACTAGAAGTGACACAGAGCACTGTGTTTTTTACTTAAATTGAAGGCAGCCTAGAACAGTCTGCATCTAAGAGCTAAAACAGACATTACTACAAATTTATGTCCAGGCCACCACCACCACCGCCTCCTCCTCTCTATTTTAACTCTATAGTAGGCACTGGTTCCCCCATTTAGATCGTGAACCTAGCGTGGGGCTTTTAAAATCTGTAACGGGCCTCATGCACCTGCTCTAGAGTAAAAAAAGAACAAAAGGTATTGCTGCTAGACACAGATTTAAAGTAATTTCTATTTTGTCCCTATGGGCCAAACTGAATATTCAGCTAATCATGCATAGTGGAGCTATGTGTGATAGCTTTTCTTGCTCTTGCGTAAGCATGTGCAGCCTTGAATCAGGACCACAGTGCTCTGGGAGGAGGGATTAAACCTTCCCCCACCCATTTCCCCCCAAAATGCTGCCCTCCTGTGGCGGGGGAATTAAAAAAAATGAAAAAGGCTCCATAGGAATCAATGGAGATTCCTATATGTGACACTATTCATGCAATTAGCAATTGTGTGAATGGTTTCCTAAGTGGACCTAACAGGTAAAGAGTGTGTGTGTGCGCATGTGTGCGCTATCCAGATCAGACACCTGGTGGGAAGTAGGAGAGGGCTTTAATCCTTTCTCCCCCTGTGGTTGCTATTTGCACTGGAAGTCATGCTCTCATTCTCACCAATAGAAGCTTTCCTTCCAGTACGAATGGAAGATAAAGGCCCCAATCCAGATAAGGGCTGTAGAGGTTGCTCCCTCCCCTACCAGATTTCAGGTCTGGATTGTGTCCCATTGCGTCCTCTTTACACTTAAGCAAACAATAAAAAATCCATTCAGTTAACTGATAACTATTTGAATGGCATTACATCTACTCCGGCCCTAAGTGGAAGAAGAATGAGACGGAGCAGGCATCTTAAATCTCTTTGCCTCCCAATGTATTTCAGCACACGGACAAAAAAACCCTTCCAAGCTGCATCTCTCTCTCTCTCTCTCTCTCTCTCTCTCTCTCTCTCTCTCACTCTCTCTCTCACTCACACACACACGCACACGAAGATACAGGGGGGGAAAGGGGGGAATCCAGAGGCATATCTGTTACCCCCTTGGATGAAAAAACAGCTTGGGGAAGATAATGTCAACCCGGAAAAGGACAAGAGCAAAAAGGGTTAAGTACCTGCTTTCCGCATTGCCTGCTTCCACTCAGGTCCCCTCTACAAGAATTCGGTTTGACGCCCAGTTGTCCAATTATGCGCATCTCCTCGCAATCGCTTTTACGCCTAATCCCTATACACAGGAGGCAGTGAAGCACATTACCGCTTGTATGAAACATGCTTTAAAGGTGTTTAATGCAGATAATCGCTTGTTTACATGGTCATAAGGTGCTTTAACTCCCGCGGTAAATTAGCACTCGCTATTTAACGCGCATTTGATAATGCGCATAATCGGACAGAAAAAGCACCTCGACCCCCGATTTGCGCTCCGTTCGTGTAGAGGTAAAATCGGTAATGTGCTTTGAAAGAGCTTTAAATCGCTCTTGTAGAGGCACCCTCTGACATGGTTTGTCCCACAGATTGCTTTGGCTTAAACACACATGCACAGAGGACAGAATTACGGAACTCCACACAAGGCATCCTTTTTTAGCCTGACTGGCAGCCCTTCCCCAAGGTTTTAGTGGAAGGGTCTTTCCCAGAGATGCCAGGGATTTAGCCTACTCCTGAGGTATAGGCACTCCTTGGCTGCTATACCAGGGACAAACTTGGCAGAAATAAAAAGGCTGATAGGCTATGGCAAGCTTCTAGTTTTCTGCTGTTCCTGGAAGAAACCAGGCACTGCTGGAGGGAGGGAGGCTGGAAAGGGGGAATTAACAAGCAAGCAGATGGGCAATGCTGAGTGAGGGTTGGAATGGAGCTCTTTGCATGGGCTGTAGCAGCTGTTACTATCTCTAGCTGCTACAGGCACAGAGAAGCTTCCCAGCATGGGCAGACTAGTTGCCTCGCTCCTGTTTGAACCCATTTATACAGGGTCCCTGCCCCCCCCCCCAATAAGCACTGACAGTTTTGGAAAATGGTCCCACCTCATGTTTGTGCGATAGGTTCACCTTCCGCACTGTGGGGACCATCTCATTGTTGTTCAAGGCCAGCCATAAGCTACAGAAGCCCTTAGACCCACCTTACCTATCCCTAATTATTCTACCGCTGTGCATTTAATTGGATAATTTATATAATGAATAAACAAGTCTATCTGGAAATGTAATATAGAAATATGTCTTCATATTTTTCTTCTTTTGAAACCTGACAAATCCAAACCTTTTTGGGTGATTCTCAGTTAGATTCTGTTGAGGGTGTAGGATATTTGTATAGTTGTTTTATTTTAAGATTAAAAACCACATGATTAATATCTCTTACTCTTTTATATTCTTCTCCATATGGCTTCCCAAACAGGTAGGTGTGTGTAATAAAGCAGTATCAAGCTTTGTCTCTTGCTGATCTATCTAAATTTACATGCAACTAAATCTTCTTTATTGCTGCTGACAATATGTTGTTCCTTACTTTTATATCTGAACTTATATTGCTTGTCGTAGGGGGTTATCATTACTAGGGTGAATTGCTTTAAAAAAGATGTATCTGTTTATCATGATCATATACATTTTCATGATCGTCAGTTTCCTCTGCTCCATATTTTAGTCACACGGGTTTTCTTTATTTATTCACAGGAAAATGACTGTCTGCCGCTATTTCATGACCCATAATCTGGTACGAAAGCAGAAGTTTCTTATCTGTGGTCTAAGCAACAGGTGGAAAATGTGCAAATCAGCTTGCTAAATGAAGCCACTCTCTTAGGGCTAGCTAAATAAACTGCATACTACATTTTCCAAAATCCTAACCTCTAATGGGGCAAAAAAAAAAAAAAAGCAACTCAATTATTGCCAACAGAGCTTCCCTCCCTTTTTTCAATCCCCACCATGGGCTGGGGGTTGGAAAGTTAAACCTTCCCTAATTGCATGTGTGTTATGGATCTGGATCAATGCCCTGCACACTTACACTAAGGGAAACAAAATATTGAAGATGAGCTACATGCTATGTATTTAACATATTTCATTTTTTTACAATATTTATATACCACTCATCCAAATCTTTCAGTGGTGAACATATAGGATAAAAAGAATAAAAACACCATATTATTATTATTATTATTATTATTATTTACACTTATATGCTGCCCCATAGCTGAAGCTCTCTGGGCGGTTTACAAAAATTAAAAGATTTAACACTAAAAAGTCAGTATACAAAATTTAAAACCATAAACATAAAACAGCTAACATTAAAACGCTTTAAAACATCTCAAATGTTAAGCCTACCCACAATGTCAATCAAAACCTCAACTTGAGCCCTTAAAATGCCTGGGAGAAAAGAAAAGTTTTGACCTGGTGCCGAAAAGATAACTGATACTATTTTGAAAAGAAACAAAGTTCTGATAAAACCTGAGTTCTGGTAAAACCACAGCAGGTGAGTTAAGGAAAGTTTCTTGGAATGTTTTCAGGGGCACTGAAAGCAGCACAACGTTGGGACCTGCCTGACCTCCAAAGGTAGCAAGTTCCATAGGAAGGGGGCCACTGCACTGAAGGCTCTTCTCCTGGTGTACTCCAATTGGACATAGGTCCATGTGGAACCACAAACATGGTGTGACCTTATTTGCAATAAGACAATAGATAACCACCTAGGGTATTCTGCAGCCTATGGTATTTTGCATATAGGCTGGATATAAATTGAATAAATAAATAAATAAACAACAAGCAAGGCTAATCCACACATATTGTGTCTTCTGAATGCAGGAAGGTGCAGCAGTGGGACTTGAACTTGCTAGGATTGCACACTGTCACATTTGTCATTGCGGATCTCTAGCCCAGTGAAAGAGTGGTAGGGTGCCATCTCCTGATCCCAGTTGTGGTGAAGGTTTGCCAGGACTGAGAGTCTGGGTTGGTAGTAGTTTGATATATCATTATCATGATTGCTTCACGGGTGTGTATACCAACTAACATGCAAACTGACACTACTAAAATGCATATAATAAGAGGTTTGAAGGCTTTTCTCTGAAATCTTTGGCTAAAAGAGCTGCAATTTATAACCCCGAAGAAATCCTTTTAAAAGAGCTCAGAGCACTCTGAAGTTGTCCTCTCAGGATAATGAACGGGCTCTTAGACAATCTTCCCTCTGTTTCAGAAGGAGGTAGTGAGTCCATGAAGTTGGAAAGGAGAGAGGACTGCATGTGCTATGAATGGCTGAAAAAAACCTGAAAGAATAAAAATAGAGGCACTAAGGATGCCTTTCCCAAAAATATGTCTGTCAGTGCAATCCTATACATTGCTTCCTATGCAGAAGTCCCATTGAGTTCAGTGGGCTTACTCCCAGGTAAGCGTGCATAGGATTGCTGCCTAAGAAATATCATGCTGTCATACTGGTTTTTTCCCCAGCCTCACTCTCCAAAAATGTCTTCATTCAACTAAAATAACCATTAAGTGACAGTTAGGTTTGTTGCAGTATAAAACTGTTCATGTGAAGAGAATATCTCTGAAAAGGAATAACTCTTGCTTCTGAGTTAACTGGTTTGCTCCCACAGACAATAGCAGCACAAAGTCCCTAGGGGAGAGAGCAGCGCGCTTGTCCTTGAGCCACACAGTTGAGCAAGAGCTTTTGGAACTATTTGAGTTTCCCTTTCTCACTTTCCTCTGACAATTTATTTTCCCTTTGTGAGGTGTTTCCTACTCTGTGACAAATGCCAAAACATGCTGGAAAAGGCCTTCATCAAAGAGCTAAAGGGTAGCTATTTTTAGCTTTCCCTTTCAGATTTTTTTCCACACACAAAAAAATACAATTTTATATGCTGTCCTGAATTTTAATGAGCAAGCTCCACTGATAATCACCAAGTATCTACATTTATAGAATAATCATAAATGTGGAACTTTATTTGTATATTTGCCAGAGTACTCCATACGTATCAATTCAGTGTGTTAATTTTTCTAGCAAAAGTAATATGAGAACCTCCTCCAAAATCCCCCCCCCCGCAACTCTTATTACTCAGAGTGTAAAATTAGACCTAAGCCAGTGCGTTTGTTGCAATTTTAGAAATTCGATCTAGTTATTTGCCATTTCTCCTTCCTTGGAGATACAAAAGGAGAACGTGCTTCTTCTGATGAGTGCTTTGGAAAAGACTGTTGAAAGCCCATTTGGTGTCTACAGAATGTGTGGCAATAGCCCCCCAAAGAGGATTAAAAAACAATAAGAAATGGAACTTCTCTCTCTCTCTCTCTCTCTCTCTCTCTCTCTCTCTCTCTCATTTCTAGCTGCTAAGCTATTCTTTAGCTTTCCAGTTTTGGGGAGGGGCTCTTTCATGTTCAGGGCCATAGAGGATAATTTGTGGAGAGCCAGATTCTGGCTACACCCATAGTGACAAGCCCTGTGAGGAAATTCAGCCACAGTAGCTTCTTGTTACATGGGAAACTGGCCTCTGTCTGCTACCCTCCTCCTGTTTCTGTCTTTCTTTAACACCATCTCCCTCTCCCTCTTCCTTCCCACCCAGAGGACCGCCAGATCACTCTTGCCAGAAGTATGAAGTGAACACTTGCAGAGGCCTTTTCAAATTAGTCTGAGGGCCACATGAAATTAGGCTGAGGGCTGCTTGTAGCTTTAGTGCTACAGGTTGCTCACCTCTTATATGCATGGAAGCATAGAACTTGTACTCAGAAACCATTTTTTTGAATTACTACAAGTTGGCAGTATTATTTATAAATGGCATGTACACACACAATGCATTTATGTTAGGCTGACCAGATAAAATCCAGGTCAGGGCTCATGTAACTTTAACAGTTGTAGAGAAAAGGGAATTTCAGCCAGTGTCATTTGTATGCAATTAGTTCCTGGTGATATTCCATCTTCATCACAACAGTTAAAGTTGCAGGCACTATACTAGAGTGACCATATACAAAAGAAGGCAGGGCCCCTGCAACTTTAACTGTTGTGATGAAGAGGGAATTTCACCAGGAACTAATTGCATACAAATGACACTGGCTGAAATTCCCTTTTCTCTACAACTGTTAAAGTTACATGAGCCCTGACCTGGATTTTATCTGGTCACCCTAATTTATGTGTATAATTTGGACAAAAGGGGCCTGATCCTTACAAGCAAAACTCCTTCAACCTTGATTTCTAGCACCTGAAATATGACTCTGGAGTCTGAAGAATTTATCTTTCATTGTTGCAAATTCTAATGCACAATGTAAGTATTATTAGAAATAAAATAATAAACTTAATGAAATTAACAGTGTGAACCAATGCATGCCTATTCCGATGTGCATTCCACTGAGTTCAATGTTACTTATTCCCAGTGCATTTTGGACTGCCGCCTCAAAAGGCTGTCTCTTCACCCTTGAAGAAGTAAAGACAAAAAATCCAGTAATCACATAAATCCCAACAGTTCTAGAAAAAATGAATTCTAATTTCCTGTCATAAAAGCTGTATTTTGTGAACACTGCAACACCCAGACAGTTAATATTATGCATCGGATGAACAGTTCATTGTTTTTATTTCTTAAAAAAGAAATCTAACTTGATTGAATGAAGTAACAAATTGATAACCCACCCAGAGCATTTTGGGGTTCATTTCTTACATCCAATTTTATATTTAGCATGAAAATGAGAATATAGATCGAGCCAGGAGTCTTGAATCTGTTTTGCTTGGGATTGCCTCAAGCGAAACACCAGCCACACGAAACAAACTCTTCTTATCACCTTTCCCCAAACCTAATGATTTACATTGACAATGAAAGTGCCAGCACCAGCTGCACGTTAAGAAAGCACCACATGCCTTGATGAGCGCCAGGAAAATGGAAATAAGCCCAGTTCAAGCTGGAGGTGTCAACCTCCTCTCGCCAGCTGGGTGACACAAAGCTAAAAGTGATGAGGTGCTAATTAGAGGCTGATGAGCAGAATCTTGGAGTGGAAACTTGTCCAAATAGCCTCTGTCTATACTGAATCACAGGATTAGAAGCCGTCTCTTATCTCCCGCTACAGAGCTCGGACACAGACACAGAAAATTAGTGTGAATCCATGTATCTTTAGAGGTTACTTTTCAATCTGTTTGGGGGTTTCCACTCTTATCTTCTTGCATTACTATAAAGTTACCATGTCACATACATCATTGCTGCTCTAAAGCTTACCTCTAGCATGTGATAGAGAGGGAGTTTGTTTAACAGAGTAAAATTAGAAATTGAAGTGCAACAAGAAAGTCAAGAGTGGCCAGTCTCAAATGGCATGTGGGGACATACCTGGTTTTAGTTATTAGTCTTAACATGTATATTCCACCACAACACAGATAACATATTTCACATTTTCAGTTGCAGCTATTTGGTCTACTGTTGTCATACATAATCACAAAATGCTATATTTTATATGATTTTACCAGCTTCCCCCCCCTCACCCCCAAATAGAAATTGGGCTGTGATTCTATATACACATTGGAGTATGTTCCACTGAAAACAATGAAACTGACTTATAAGTAGACATCTATTGGATTGCACTGTCAGCTCTCAAATAATTGTAGTTGTGTTAGCCACTTATATACAATTGGCATGTAAGGTCTTGCCTTAGGTAAAGAATTCCATCGAAACCAGCACTCCGTACACATTGGTAGACTACTGGTTTTATCAGTATTTAATATTGAGGCATTGGGTAGAGTGGGCTGAACTATCAAGCTAGTATACAACATGTATTTCTCATAACATTAACAATGACAGTGATACTTAACATCTGAACAGTGCTTCCTGTGTCCAAAATGCTTCACATGCCTTATCTAATTCTTACAACAACCCTGTAAGATATGCCATTAAAGCCGAGAAAGAGTAGCTTTCCTATAGCCACCTAGTGAGTCCCTGGCAGATTCAACCTCAATTCCAAAGTGCTACAGTTGTGTAGAGGACCGTACCACATGCACTTCTTGATCATTTGAATAGGCTCTTATTGCCTAACACCAAAAGGAATTTAGAATTTGGTTATCGGCTCATAATCCATCATCTTCTAGGTAGGATTCCACTTGCATTCTTTGACAGAGTATGTTAGTTACTCTGATACTGTGCTGGGTTTGGTTGTAATCTGAGTATATTAAAAACCTAAATATATGAATTACAGACCTTTGTGTGCCAATTGAAAAGTGAAAAATGCTAGCTTGATGAAAACTTGGCATAAATTAGTCACAGCACATTCAGAAACTCAGCCTTATATCAGAAAAGCATACAAGATCTGCATAGAAATCAGATGTAGTGATTGTTTCATCTAAAGTATTGGATTTACTCTCTCATACTTTAAATAATACAACATAATAAAATATGAAATCTGCTTTCCAGCAGATTTGTAATTTTATTCAAAGTAACATATTTTTCCATATGTTTTCTCTTTGCCTCTTCAACATTAGTGCAGATTAATTGTTATCTCTGAAGAAGAAAAATCTTGTCTCTTTTGAAAACATTAGACTAACCCACCAATATAATGATGTTTTCTGATTCCACCCCTCCACACACACACTTTGATTAGGCTTGTATAATTCTGTATTATCTTGGTATCTTTGATGCCAAACAAGTTTAAATTGTCAAGTATGGTACAATAGATTCATAATCTCAATTTGAAACAAACAAACCCATTATTATAAACAAGCAACTCTTAGTAGCAGCATGTTGGGACATGTTAGCATAATACACCACAGAAAATGTAGTTCAATCTAAATATTTAGAGCCAATTATCAATGACTGATTCAGCATTTGTATCAGTCTCTATGATGGTTTGCCTATGGCCTTACTTTTGGATGAAGTAGAGACAAGTCCATCCTGCCTCTCAATAGCATTTTACCATTGCTTTATGACAGACAGACAGCAGTCATTCAAGTGAGAAGCTTGCCACATCCATTGCACAGGATGAACTAGGATGCATAGATACTGGGGAGATGGGAGGAAATCTCATGTAGCTTTGTACAAAGATAAAATAGTTATGAGCATCTCACACATACAGTAAATCATTATTCGCTGGTAGTGCTGGGCTGAACATTTTGACCATTCAATTTTTGGCAATTCGTGGGGGTGAGGGGAAAACAAAAACTCAGGCAGAAGAGGCTGGGAGAGGTGAGAATGTTGGAGAATTTTCTCCTTGGGGAGGGGACAGGGTTTCCACATTAAAATGCAAGCAGTTGTTGCGGGGGCTTCTTTCTTCTTTGTTATTTTTTTAAAAACACTCTCAGTACTTGCAGGAGCCCAGGAGTTCTTCCTGAGTGCTTATTGGAGAGGGCAAGGTCATATGGTCTCCAATAGCATTCTCTTAGAACTGCTGGGCTTCTCCAAATGCTGAGTTAAGTTTAGCTTTTGAAAAACTAAAAATATAAGAAGAAGCCCTCTCAGCAACTTGCTAGACTTTAAAAAGGTTTGTGATAACCCTGGCCCTTTCTCCAAGGAGAAAATTCTGTGAATATCCTCCCCTTCTTGCGAAAGAGGCAGAAAAAATAATGTCTTTTTTGCAGGGAGAAAGTTCCTGAAAATAGGAGACAGTATTCGGTCTAGCACTACACTGTGCTATAAGTAACAATAATGTCAAAATTTGGTGAGCATTTGCATTCATACATGAATGCTTACAATCCTGTATGAATTTTGGGAATGGATTTATTTATTTCATTTATATTGTACCTTACGCCTAGAATTAATGATCAAACTAGTGTTGCCCCACTCAACAGATAGCTGTCGTCCCCCTACTCTTCAAACATAAGACTTCAATCATATTTAGCTCACTGTCAATATATGACAGAACATCTCTGAGCTTCTGGACATTCACAATGTTTATCTGGGATTCTTAACATTCATGTGCGAATGTCACTCGCCAAACTTTGGATATTCAGTGTAACTTGTATCATCCCGTTCCGAACTGAAACTTTGGGTCAGTGGTGATCTCTCAGCCGAACCTAACTCTCACATTGGTACATTGTTGCAACAATGAATTGGGATAACTCGATATATGCTATTTTCCTGAGCACTTTGGAAGGCAGGGATAGAATGTGATTATAAATGAATGAAAGGACGATGAATGAATGAATGAGTGTGTGGATAACAATTAATGAATGGGAAATGCCCCCATTCCATGATTCCATACAGAAATGTGTGAATTAGAGAGAAATGGGGGAAAATACAAGCTGTCAGATTTGAGTATTTTTAAAATAGTTCTACTATAATATTTATTTGTGCTATAGTTTAGGGACTGTAATGTTCTGAATTATGTGCATAAAAATAAATCTGCTGTATTCTGGAAATATTATGGAAGAGCAGTCACTAATATAAAATGCCTGTTTTACTCTGTAGCTTTCACTATCCCATGTACCATTGATTTTGTGTTTATCTTTTCAAAAAATCTTGAAAATTTAAAATAAATGACAACTGATTGCTCTCAAAAAATGTAAATTACACTTTTGCTTGAATCAGTCCTAGAGTGGCGGAAACACAAACCTGCATTTGAATTCCTAATGATTCTTCCCATTGTCTCATTGCCGTTAGGACCTGTCAATCACCAATGAAAAGTACTAATCACTCCCAGAAAATCCTAGTCTCATGGACAAAAGTACCAGTCAGTGAAAAAATAATAATAATACCAATTGGTCATGGATGGAAAGGAAATCTCGCTAGGGATCTAACTGCACAATGGAATTTATTAAGTCTATTTTCCTTGAGTCTAGCTCCACTTGCATGCAAAGGGCTGAGACTTTAATTTCAAAGTCAGCTAAAACCCACCAAGGTAACTTATATTCATTAGCTGGGCTCTGTCTGAACTGCTGTGAAATCTCATGGCTGTGACAAGCGCTTTTGGCTTTCAGCAGCAGTAGCAATGGTTATTTTAATTTATTTCTCTCCCCCCACCACCACCTTTTTAAAGAGTAGATACAGTCAAATGTTAGTGGTTCAAAAATACTTAATTGGCTCAGATGCTCTTTTACATGCAGTTCTAAAGTTGGTTCTCTAAAAAAAATCCAACTAATTGTATATGTTAAAGGACATTTCACAGTTAATTCTTGACATCATAGTATACTCTAGCATCACAGTGGTTGCCCCTTTGCGACTACCTATTATATTTATTACAGAGAAGCAAAAAGAACAGAGATGCACCCTAAAATACTGTCACTCCAGGTCACAGGGGAAAAAAGTGAATTTTTGTTTAGATATTATAGAAATGAAGAGAACAAATTCAGTAGCCTTGACACCTAGCCAACTGTATCTTAAACTGAATTCCATTAATCGTTTTAGTAACCATTAATAGAAATAACATAGACTATTGTCCTGCATTCTTCAACACTTGATCTTAAAATGATACAATTAAGGAATCTTTGCTATTTTTCTGGTGGCAGGCAAAGACCTTTATATTCAACCAAACTTTGGCACGTACATGGTTGTTAGGTTGAATGATGTTTTGTTCTGTTATTGTTGGGTTTTTAATTGTATTTTAGTGCATTTGTTTTATGATTGTTTTAATCGGGTTTCATTTGAGACTGCAAGCTACTTTGAGTGTCATTCTTTTTGGTAGAAGAATGGAGAAAGGAAAGGCACAAATCAGATAGATAATAATAATAATAATAATAAACAATAATATACCTGTTAATTAGCCCAATAATGATTCTTACCTCTGGTGCTAAATTAGAAGGGATGGGGAATGCATGCAAAGTTCTTTCGTACTTTTGACCTGCACTTCTTTCCAGGTCACAAGAAAGGTTTTTAGTTGCCTAAATCCTAGTTTGAGGATTTGGTTTGTCTGGTTAAATTTCAGAGCAATCAGAGCCAGCATAGCAGTGTTCTCACAACTTTGAAAAACATCATGAACAGTTACCTAGAGAGATACTGTTAATTATATTTTTTGTAACTTTAATTATAAATTTTCTGCAGTGGTATATTTGGGTAATTTTAACCTCTGGACTTAATGGTCTTGCATACACACACACACACACACATACACAATCACACTTTTGGGCGGTAATGTGCATGACCTCACTCACTTCAAAATGTGGTAAGGCAGCAATACCACCCTTGGGGCCCCTCCAGCTCATTCTGCTGAGTGGAGCTTCAGACATCTGCCCCAAAGCCCTGACCTAATTGCAACACCAATTTTGCAAAACTTCATAATGTTTCTGAATACTGCCCTCACTGGAAAAACTTCAAGTACTTACTTGTCCAGAGTAGAAAGTGTTGTGTCCAGATGAGTGTATTCCAAGCTACCTATCAGAATCTGCATTTCACAACTGAATTTTTTTGTAGAGTTCAGAACACTAGAGCAAGTCTATTTATCGGAATGGATTGTTCTGGCCTAAGGCTTTGTTTCACTAGTTTGGAAGGTGGGCAACAAAGTAAGCTGAAACAGAGTTCTTGAACATTTATCAACAAAAACCAACAAAAGACAAGGCTCAAACTCTGGCATGATATTCCGTCTCTCTTTTCCTCTACCCTTTTTATACTGAAAAATAGTTCCAGAAGCGGTGACTGGAAGTGACAGGGAAAATGGGTTCTTAATCTGTTCTGTTTGGAAGTGCTTTTCTCCCATAGCTTCCAGTCCCCAAGAAAGCTTCTGAAGCTTCTTTTCCATTGAAGTGTGGAGGGGGACAGGCACTCTGCACAGATTCTGGAACATTCATTACTCCACATCCTCTAGGGCTGAACCCTAGTATTGAAAATAATTTTCCAAAGATGAGAAGGGACAAAACCAGTCTCTAGAAACATGTAGGTGCAAAACATTAGAGGCCACCCAGTGTTTCATCCTTACATGTGAGAGTGATTTGAGGTTGCAATGAGAGATCCTCAGAACACTTTTCCATTCAAAACTGTGGTCAACATGCTTCGGAACCAGTCCTGAACTTGCCTTTGGGGCACAAGACTATGACAAAGTCATACTTTGTGTCAACAGCTGTTGCACAAACATCAAAGTTAACTTAGTCAACCTTGGCCTAAAAACCTGTTGTTGGTCGAGTCCTGCAAGTAGGCACAGCAAATCCTGCAGCCGGTATTCAATTTTGCAGTAGTTCTGGCAAGGAAGGAAGGGGTGAATTTGCTTTGCTTGTGTGATACAAGCCCTTCAGGCACATTGATCCTCCACTATATTAATCCACAGTGCCACCTAGCCACCTATGAACATTTATTTTAACCAGGACCAAAATAGAAAGAGGTTTTAAAAGTAATTAAAAGCATCCTCCCTAAACTGTTAAAACTAGTTGTAAAAAATCTTCTGAGTTGCTAGCCACAAGGGTGAAAAAAATGGCTCATCCGAACTGTTTTGCCAACAAATGCTGGCCCAAGAGAGACCTGCTTAGCTTTACTATCACATTGGATTCAGCCGCTGTAACTTGGAACATCGTAAACTGAATATTAGCTCCATCAAATCATAATGAACCATCCTGAATTTCAATGAACTGTTCTGTAAACACCTGCTCTTATGCAATGCAACAAGCTTGCATTTATCCCTCTTTTTCTTTCTCAGTTCTTTTATTTTAGAAGTGTCTGCCCCCCCCCCCCCGAAATCATTTCATGTTTAACTACAATTAAATGTAAAAGGTTCTTGCAATCTCTGTGGGGTCCTATTACTGTAAACAAAGTAAATAAAGCAAGAAAGATAGCGAAATTAAACGTGCCATTATAAAGAAGCCCTGCATTTATATCTCAACAGGACAATGGAAAAGTGTCTGTGCGTTTGTGTCTGTGTTTGAGGGGAGGGCATTGGTGAAGTGCAGGATATTATGAAGAGGGGCGAAACATTTTGCTAATGATCAAATATAGAAATTTAATGTCGCCACTGCAGTTTGGAAAGCATTTGTTTAGATCCTCAAAGATATAAACAACACTGCATAGCCGCATTCTGTAGGGTAATTTGTATTTTTTTGTTTCGCCAGCTGTATATAAAATATGTCAGAGTTGCAGGATCATTTACTAAAGCACTTCAGTGGGTTCTGACACAGGGCTCAACATTTATAATATTGTATTGATTTAAAACGAAGCATCAAATATCTAGCAGAACTATCTATCATCTATCTATCTATCTATCTATCTATCTATCTATCTATCTATCTATCTATCTATCTCCCATGGCTATAAGGTCATATCCCTGTACAATGACTACACTAGGACATTGAGCAAAAAAAATCTATGTTTCTGCTTTCTGTTTCATGAGGCTGCTTGCTTACACATATATGTCAAGCAATAATGTATATAGGTACATGGCTGCATGGCTGCATGGGGGAAATAGACTAATGTGAGCCAGGTGCCCATACCTGTGAACACAGCCCAGTTTAGGCTCATTTTTCTCCAAACAGACATGTACTCTTATTATACCTTATTGCAAGGGAGAAGTGTTCTCCATATTTAAAAATTAAGTGTTAACATGTACAATGAAGTCAATAAAAAAGTATCCCCCCCCAAAAATACCTTACACTGGTAATTTTACTATGTTGTTTGAATTCTTTTTCCAAGAAGCCTGATCTACATTCATCTTCCATTCAGAACAAACAATAAATTTTGTCTCACGTGCTTTCATCAGTTGCCACTCTACTCAGGGTATGGGCCTTTCTTGACTTCTTCCAATGATGGATGAAATCCCCTCGTCCTAATCCCAAATCAGCTCATAAAGCATTTATGAGTTGAAGAGTTCTCTGCCAGTTCATATTATTAGTGTATGTACCACACTTCACCTGCTTTACACCCAAGTCGCAGTGCAGTTTTGATATATAGTTACTAAACAAAGATTCCACCTCCCTCTCCCACAACAAAACACACATAGGAATAAGAGATGGTTTTTAGATCTGAATGGGGAGCAACATCTGAAGAAAACATTGGGGGGGTAATCGAAAGAATGAACCCATAGAGGTACTAGCCAAACAAAAAGCTGCTTGGACAAGTGATATGCTCATGTAGTTGCTGGGGAACTGCACCAGTTTCTGGGGAACATCGGTGGGAGGGTGCTATTGCACCATGTCCTGCTTTGTTGGTCCCTAGCCGACAGCTGGTTGGCCATTGTGTGAACACAGAGCTGGACTAGATGGACCCTCGGTCTGATCCAGCATGGCACTTCTTATGTTCTTATGTAGTTTGCAGCCATCAATATAATTCTCCCTGAGAGTAGGGAGGGATGATATGAGAATGGAGCTAGTTACCGTTACTGTGGTTTTCACAGGAAGCACAGCAAATATAGAAAATTGGTTTAGCTCACCGTGAATTGGTTATTGTTGACTGAATTGTAGATGCTTAGAATAGTTTATCTAGTTATAATATTATGGTGAGTTATAATACTTGTTATATGTTTCATGATCTTTTTGAATATTGTTTATATTTATAATAAAGAAAAAAAAGATGGCCAGATCTGCATGGAGGAATTAACATACAAGCCAACAAAACCACACAATGTCTTGCCAATGTTTCATAGAAGTCTGATAGGGGAAAATATATGCTGGAGTATTCATATGAATTACTGCTGCATAACTGTACAGTACTGTCAACCTAACCCTTCCAAGCAGCTGAAGCCCCTGGATTGCACCATGTGGGAAACTTTAGTGCACATAAACTAGGTTAAACATTAATAATGTTTCTCATGATAGCAATGCCAGTTCACAAATTACCTGGGGCTTGTCTTGAGGAGAGGTTTGCCCCAGGGTGGATCTGTAGTGGCAGCAGCTCTTTTATATGACGCAGCCACCATCACGAAGCCATCCAGGGGCAAACTCCCCAAGCTCTGGGTTAAAAAGGTCATGGATTTTTTTCTCTTAGAGCAAGGGGACAACGGCATCTCCTGTCTGTCACCTTGCTTCAGAGCTGTGGCGGAGTCATCTCCCAGCTGATGGTGCCCCCTGATTGGATGCCATCCACTGAAAAGGGGGTGGTCCAGCCAGCGGAATGGCCTCTGGACTGCCTCCGTGCCTCCAGGGACCTTGGAGAGCTGCCCTTCAATAAATAAATAATACCCAAAAAATTAAATACAAATGGACCAGTGCGCACCCGGAAAGTTGGGAGGTGGCAGTTTGTCTCAGCACCTCTCTAGAATCGCGCAATTGCACAATAAGAGGACTAAAAAAAAACCTGTGGTGATGGTGGGGAAATGGGGGGAGGAACTGACTTCCCCCTCCACGACTCGTTTGTTTTCAGATGCTAGGAGGAGGAGGAGGAGGAGGAGGAGGAGGGAAACAATGGGAGTGCAGGGAAATCTACTTCTGGAGCATCCTCTTCTCATTGAAACCTATGTGAGATCTTGCCAGCCTCCAAAACCTGCATTTGCACTCCTTTCCATGGGTATTACCCTGGAGGAGCACAACTGCGGGATTTTGGATAACGAGACGTCAATACAACCTCATATAGATGCAGCCCTGGACCCTGGGATTGAAAACCGAGAGGAATAAAGGTGTTTTCTCAAGTGATTTACAGTGCAATCCTACACATGTCTACTCAGAAGCAGGCCTCACAAAATTCAATGGGACATATGGACTTCAGCCTTAGGGTCAAACTATGCATGAATATATATTTATTTCTTACATTCCTACACCACCCAACAGCCGAAGCTCTCTGGGTGGTTCACAAATATATACCTGTGTGTGTGCGTGCACGCAAGCGTAACTTGGCCAATTTTGTTTTTAAGAAAAAACAATAATGGGGCCTCAAATTGGACTGGCCTCCCAATATGGAACAAGGCTCTGCACTTGTTTGCTTCTAAACATCTACATGAAAATGTATGTGTAGCTCTGACATCCGTATAACCGAGAAAGGGACTGCAAAAGCTATTGAAGAGGTTTTAAAACAGCCTCTATAAAGACACAAAAAAAGAGCAAAAAGCAAACAACTAATAAGCTGCTCCAAGTAAAGAAAATAACAACAAACTCTCCTGTCACTTCCCCGAAACCAAAAGCCTAAATTCAAAATGTTATTGTTAGCGATGGCTAGATTCCCAGTCCTAGTCCCAATTTGGGCGTGTGTCCAGATGCTTACAAGCTGTACTTTCTTCATAGACTGGAACAAGAATAAAAGATGTGGGGAAAGGGTGTGCCATGCATGTGTGTGTGCTTTCACTGTAAATACCTCTATTGAAAATCCTGTAGGTAACACTAAAAGAATCCAGATGTAGGGTAGCCATGTATGCCACTGCCAAAAGACTAGCTCTACACTACTGCTTTATAGTGGTAGTGTAGTGTACTGATGTTGGGGCACAAACCACATTCCATATACCACTTCCATAATGTTATTTCCTCCTTTTTATTCCACATTTCTATGCAGGTATTGTATCTACCAAAAGATTGCATTCTGGTATTTTGTATTGTCCTCCCGTGTTGCTTTTAATTAATATTGCAGCGAGCCTTTGCTGAATAGGAGCTACCTGTGAGTAAATATAGGATGATCGTAACCACGAGGAAGGGCATTGCTGGATAATGGAGCACTACATTAAATGCTGTGTGGAATCGCTTACTATTTTAGGCTGTATACTCAGAACCAAGTAATATTACTGCTTAGTGCCATTTAAGAACCCTGATATTCCTATAATCTGGGTGGTGAATATGTGGGTTTCCACCATCCTTTTAATGCATGGCTATGGAGAAAATGGAGACTGCAGTACCCATTTTGTGACTGTGATTTTACTGTACCAGATTGATCGGTTAATTCAAAACAAAAGCTTATGATTTTGTGTATGAAACATTAATAAGGGGTATACTTTTCTCATCCAAAACTCTTAGACAGCATATCTTTGTCAATCAACCTCCTGACACCTTTACTCCCTAAAGCATTAAAATACAAAATGTACATCTATTTTGAGATCTGGGAAAGATGGCTAACATAGTTTGTTCAAAACTGGATTTTAATAGATCAATGTTAGCTTGACCAATAGATACATAAATAACGCTGTGATCCTACACATTTAGACTTGGAAATAAGTCTCACTGAGGCTAGATAGACACTACTGCTTTGTAGTGGTATTGAAGTGCATTGATAACTGTTGGGACACAATCCACATTCCATATACCACATTCATTGTGTTATTTCCTGCTTTTTATTCCACATTCATAATGATTTGACATAAGGTGTAGATCTGGCCTGTGGGGCTTCCTCCCGAAGAAAGTGTATAAGGGATCACAACCCCAATGTAATAACTGAATGAGGATGTATTTGCAAAGAAGGGCAACACATTAATTGCAAACACTGCGTCAAAACAAATGTTTAGGAAAAACTTGGAACTGACAGCAACTATAGGTCATATCCAATGTTAGTCCTATTTAGAAAAGACCCACTGAAATGAATGGGACTTAAGTTAGACTGACTTTGGATATAATCCATCGTATAAAACTCAATATGGACAAAAATGCCATCACATTCAACTGTTATCAACAGAAAAGAAAATGACTGGGCCAGATCTACACCAAGCAGGATATAACACTTTGAAAACGGTTTGAAAATGGTATATGGAATGTGACCTGGGCCCGAATAGTTGTCATAACTGTTAAAAACTGTTAGAAAGTAGTAGTGCAAATCCTGCCTGGTTCTAACAGAGGTGCAGTCAGTTTCCCCAATCCAGACCCTGTTATAGACCCCAAAACAGAGCTAGTGCCAGGGGGTGGGCACTGTTGGGCAAGGGTCAAGGCCCATGCCCCTATAGGGGAGCCTCCTGATCTTGTTGCTCTTCCTCTTTGCTGTTGCAGCCTGTTCACCTCCCCTCTCTGAGCATGTAGGAAGTGAGGATATGAAGAAGCATTGTCTACTTGCCTTGCAATCTCCTTCTGGGCAGATGTGCAGATTAAGCCCAGAGAAAAAGGGCAACCCCACAAAGGACTGACGGATCACTGTCAAAAATATAAAGTGCCCTGAAAGCAATTCGCTGTGGTTGTTTGGACTCAAGGGAAAGTGAGGTAATGGGACAAGTGAAAAAACTGAAAAATCATTTGGCTGATACACTACTAAGACAAAGTGGACTAGGAACCAATTTGCACTGCCAATTTGTCCTGACTGTTGTGACCGTATATGTGATGATTTCTCTTTTTTTGGTGTGGGGGGGGGCTGCCAGTTACGCACTACCATTGCATTGTGCAGGGTTACATTTATTGTGCAACACTTTCAAAGCATCTAGCAAAGTTTGTAAATGGAAGGTACACCTGGCCAGGTAACTGGGGCAGGGATCCATCACAGTGGAGAACGTCATGGAGCTACCACATTTGCTATGAAATGTGTGAATAGGCGCTGAGCAACTGGCACTTAACTGTTTCCTGAGCGGATTTTAAGAAACATGTGCCGTCTTTACGGTCAGTCCTTTATGATACAGCTGCACACTTGTCTTCCTGTGAACCATCTTAACTCTTGCTTTCATCAAGTAGCACAAAGAATGCAAAAAAGAAAATAAAAAAATTTCCAGCTTGTAAAACCAACAATTACAAGCCACCTCTCATGTAAAGGTGTATGCTAATGTGGGCCATGAACAGAAAACCTGGCCCTGCTGAAAGGAAAGAGCTGCTTGTAAAACATTGTAAAGCCACACAAAATGCCTTATAGACTTCTCCTGCAGGAACTGTATCAATTAACGACGCTAAAAGCTCTAATGTACATGGGCCCTGCACACAGCATGTCTGCCAGTGTTTTATTATCAAGTCCATTATGATGAGTTCTTGTCCCAGACAAAGGAAGAACAGAAAAAGAATTCAGGCTGACAAATTAGACTTGAAATCAGTTTCATTTACATAACGACTGGAAGTTCATTAATAACAGAGTTTTAATTATTCATGCTCTTGTTTCACTAGATACAGCAGTTTTCCCCCTGCTGTGCTAGATGTCGGGATTAGCTAAAATGAACCATGGCAAACTGATAGACTGCCCAGATTCCTTGATTCTTTCCTGCATTCAGCATTACAAAGGAGAGGGTTGCAAAGGGGTGTGTGTGTGTGTGTGTGTGTGTGTGTAGCACTGTTTCTTTCAACCAACTTTTCTAGCATGCTTGTGCTCGTTAAAGAACAGTTTGCACTGGGAGGAAACTTCCATTGGAATTGGAAAACAGCATTGTGAACTGTTACAATGTCAGGTGTTCAAGCTTTGCATATATTTGTCAATCAATAATTTTTCTGCATTATGAATACTGCACATCATGAAAGACTTATGAAATCTGTTGCCTGCTATACGTTTTCTTCCAAATGGAGTTAGAATTACTTTGCTACCAATTCAGTGTGTAAATTCAGTTAAGAGCAGAGGTTCCTTCCTAGGACTGGGCTCAAAAACCTTGCATGGATCATGTGGGACTTTTTTTTTTTCTGTCACATTCATAAGTTAACTAGATAGAACGATGCCTCTGAGCATATGTGGAATGCAATTCCCTCATCAGTGAGTTGCTAGATTTCTGGGATAGGGATGTCTGAGGGTACCTCTAGACGGTCCCTTTCCGTTGCGGTGGCTTTGGATTAGCGGCAGTTGGGTTACATGACGCTGCCGCCAATCCGAAGCCATCTAGGGGCAAAGCCCCAAAGCTCCGCACTAAAAAAGTCAGGCATTTAGTCCAACTTGTTTTAGTTTGGAGCGAAGCGACGATGGCATTTGCCGTCTGTCGCTTTTACTCCAGCGCTTCTTGGAGGTGTGCCAAGTCTATGGTGACCACTGATTGGTCGCCATGGGCTGAGCACGGAAGGAGGTGGTGCAGCAAGCCATTAGCTCACTGCACCACCTCCACGCCTCCACAGTTCTCCCCCCATTCTAAAATGAAAAAAAAAAATTAAAACCTACCCTCCGTGCCTTGCATTCACCCCCACCTTTTAAAAAGTAAAATAATAAAAAAATTAACTCACCTCTGTGTCTCGCAATCCACCCCCCCCCCATTTTACAAAAGAAATAATACAAAAACACGGATGTTTTGAGGAGGTACGGGCACGGCAGCGGCGGCGGTGGCAAGATAAACTGGTGCAACGCTCCCTCCACTGTAGATGGGTGGAGGGAGCGCAAATGTGCGTTGCGCCACCTGCCGCCACCGCAATGCAATACAGGCGCCGTCAAGAGGTGGCCTGAGTCAGGAAACCTGATTTCCAGTTAAATTTATTGGCAGCTCATAGAAGCAATTCCAGAAATCTGGAATTCAGAGGCATGTCACCAGACAGATGCATACATCATGTATTCTAACAATCTGTACACATATGAACACTCAGAACAACCATCCTGTGATTGCAAAATTTAATGCAACATGAAAGGATTGGATCATATAAATAAGTTAACATCTGTGACTTAGAATTTAGTGATCTCTGACAAATATATGAGAAATAGTTATCAGAAACAGTTGGCACAGGCTTCAATCTGTCTTGTCAAATAAGGCACATGGATCTTGCATTATCATCTGTCATTCTCTTAGCATTTCTTTACTACTGCGTAATATAGCTAGAGTGACCAGATACAAAAGAGGGCAGGGCTCCTGGAGCTTTAATTGTTGTGATGAAGAGGGAATTTCACCAGGTGCTGCATGCATACAAATGACACCTGCTGAAATTGCCTTTTCAGTACAACTGTTAAAGATACAGGAGCCTTGGGTCCCCTCTACAAGATTTCGGTTTGATGCCTGGTTGTCAGATTATGTGCATCTCCTCACAATTGCTTTTACGCCTAATCCCTATACCTGGGAGGCGTTGAAGCGCATTACTGGCTGTATGAAACACGATTTAAAGTTTTTGACATGCTGAGAATCACATGCAAATGTTGTTGAAAGTAATGCGCTTTGTCCCGGAGGAACTCCCCAAACAGGTTCCCTCCCTTTATTCTCCCTGCCTACCAGAATCTCCCGCCTTTGGTTTCCTAGGTTACTTGCCGAGAATGACTTGATTAACATGTTCAGCTACCTGTCTCTCCCCCCCGCTTCGCCCCGATTGCCATTTGAAGTGACCTGCTCAGGAGTAAATGGGAATGTGCCTCGCACACACACACGCCAAAACAGACAGGGGGATGCTGCTGCGTTCCTTCCCCCTCCTCTTCCCAGCAAGCTCAACAACTGTAAAACATACATACGCACAAACACACACACACACACACAGCTCAGGTCAGGAACCCAGCAAGAAGCGAGGGGACGATATGTGAGCTGATCGCTAATTATGAACACATCTGCACATCCTTCCTACTCCCTTTACTTCTCGTGAAACCACCTCCATCTGGCCCCATGACTCCATGAACGAAATATTCTATCAGGGGAGTTAAAATAAACTTTATTTTCTAAAACTAAATGAAAAAGTGGGAGGCTTTCCCAGCAAAGGGGCAGTTCTATCCATGACATCACGACCACAGCCCGCCCACTCTGATCATTAATGTGCCTCCTCGGAAAGTTGTTTACATGGACATAAGGTGCTCTTACTCCCGCCGTAAATTAAAGTCACTATTTAACACGCATGCGAAGATGTGAATAATCGGAGAGAAAATGCGCCTGGGCCCGATTTGCGCTCCTCTCTTGTAGAGGTAAATTTGGTAATGCACCTTGAAAGAGCTTTAAATCGCTCTTGTAGAGGCACCCTTGTCCTCCTTTCCACATAGTCACCCTACTACTGCAGAATGCAGGCAGCTCTAATTTTTACATGAATAGGGGGAACATTGCTCATATTTTGTGATAGAACATGCCTGGTCCCTGAATTACACCCACATGCAAGTGTTGATGCCTCTGAAAAACAGGGGAATGCTATTAACCCCAAGGCTCCCCAAAGGCATTTGATGGCCACTCTTGAAAACAGGTTGCTAAATGAGATGGAGATAAGTGACTTGTTCATGACCAAGGCAGAGGTAGAGACTGAGACCCAATCATCAAACTACTACTTTAAGCCCATATTTGCTGCTTCAACATTCCTTTACAGGAGATGAAACTAGTGAAGCTGAAAGAAAAGTGTCTCACCCCAGGCCACAAACTGAGTATAATGGAAAAGCAGGGTCATCAAACCCTATTCAATTATTTACCCCCAAATGTTAGTTTTCCTCCCAAATCTCCCACCAAATAATTCTCCCTCCAAAAAAGATTTCCCTAGAGATTTCAGTAGGCTTCTGCCTAAACCGTTGTTCCCCATTCCCTTCTATTCCTCCCCCAAAGAAAGAAATCCCAATTTTTCTCACCTTACTTCCCTCTACCTTACTCAAGGAAAACTGGAGTTGGTCTTTAAGAAAGGAGTGTGTGTACAGACCTGTAGACGATCTCTATGATTGAAGTAAGGGGGATCCATGTTCATGGCAAGTCCCAGAACTGCAGATGTTGGGTACGAAGTACAATCAGTCCAGTACATCAGAACTAAACGCTCACGACCATATAGATTTCTATCTATAACACTGAACTGTGGAAAATTGTTAGCTTATGAGGTGAGACTCAGACAAAGCATAACATTTAAAAGCTATTGGGCAGGATCCAATGCTGCTGCTGCACTCCTACAGTTTCTGCTGTGCCAGTAGGACAGACCACTAGTGCAACAGGAAGCTAGCACTTCCTAAAGCCATGCTGGAAACAAGTGGAAATGTTTATGGGACAGGTCAGTGGAACTCTCTTCTGTAATCTCTGATGACCTGCCCTGTTCTGCAAATGAGAGTTTCTGCTTGTCTCCATTTGCTTCAGAATCCACTAGCTTCCTATTCTGTTAGCATAGGATTCCGCTAGTGCGCAGGCAGATTTAGATACTGCCCAAAGTATATGACTGCCCAATTAGCAGATACACATGTCCTACTTCTACCATGGCCCTACTTCACGAACATAGTGTAGGCACCTGTGCAGTGCTGCAACATCATCTATAGAGGTAGGCTGGGAGTGGATCCTGCAAAACAACGTGAGCTTGTGCATCTGCAAAGAAGCCTCAGGGCCTTTCATTAAGGGTGCTTCCAGATGGATGGATGGAATTTTGGAATTTTAGAATGTTATAAGGATGTTTTTAGGATGTTTTAGGATGTTTTGCAGTTTTAATAATATGTGTCATGTTTTAATCAGTTTTATGTATTTTATCATATTGTTGTTTCCGCCTCGATCCAGATGGAGAGGCGGGTAAGAAATAAATAATAATAATAATAATAATAATAATAATTATTATTATTATTATTATTATTATGGCTCCTAGCATTATCAATTAGAAGGCAGCTATTCAGTCTTCCCTTCCTTAACAGATTAACGTTTTTTTTGTTTTGTTTTTAGCAATAAGAAAAAAGACAGTAGAGGCGAGGAAGTATAGGGGGTTACAAATGGAAGATGACGTCAAATTCTGTGAATGAAGGGTGACTGCACAACAACAACAACAACAACAACAATAATAATAATAATAATACCTAATCCGTCAGCATCCTGAGCTTCAACCGTTTTCATAAGAGAAGGCAGGAGGCCCAGTAGGTAACAACATGCATTGATTTATAAAGGGGGGGGGGTTGCCCTTAAAATGGCAGTCTGTCACACGATGCAAACTGTATGTAGAATCACTAGCTTTGACATCATCTGATTAACAAAGTAAAGGCTAGCACCCAACATCAGAATTCCTTTTAGATTCCTTTTACACCTGAATATTATACTCAATAATGTCTTTCATTTCAGCACTGTTTAGTTAAAAGATAAGTACTGTAGATGTGACATAGGTACACATGCATCCACACAAATATTCTGAAGGCAAGAAAATCGAAATTCAACAACCTACTTTCCATTAACGCTAAAATGTTCTTCTTAGAGTTTACCTCACCATGTGCAGCTTCCCTGTTTACAAATTCTGCTTCATTTTCATTGCCTCTCCCACTCACTCCACATATAAAACATTACTGAGCCAAAGGAAAAGGAAAACACACTTTTAACAGTATAAAAAAAAGAGACAATGCAAGAGACATCTGGATAATGTTTGATCTGGCAGCGCCATTCAGAAACTCCTCTTAACTTGCTGCTGTGGGCAAACAGGAGGGTTTTCCTCCCCTCCTCTGCATACATTTGATGTCCAGGTGCAGATGTGCACTCACCTAAATCCTCTCCAGATGCTGCCACACATCTGTATAAATCTCCTGCTTTCGTTTTTATGAGTTGAACACATCATGCTCACCTGACCTGTACATATTATGGGCTGTCTCAGCATTCCAACTTAGAGCACTCCCCACAAAAATAACACAGTCTTAGAAGACAAAAAGAATGGTGAAACTGCTCCATTTGGCATTTTATTTATCCCATTCAGACTTGCTTTTTCATTAGGACAGGGATCATTTTTCATTACAAAGAGTTTCAGAATCTTTAGAGCAGGGTATTGGCTCTTTCCCCAGAAGAATCTTCAATGTGGATAACATTATCCATGCCTATCTAAAGGTAACAGTTACCCTGATCTGCTCAACAATGATAATTTCAGTCCTGTTTTGCCAGCAAAGATGTGGAAGGCTGCACAGCCATTCCTATTGAGAAAGTTTATTTAATGTTATTTGGTCGGATTGGTAACCGGTTAGACTAAACTGGGTGAAGGGGAGAAAGCCATCGACACCAAAATGCCAGCAGAAAGGGGTTAAGTAGATTACTATTTTTTCTCCTTACACTTGAGCAGAGACATAAAAACTAAGTGAGGATAGATCAGCACTCACAATTTTCAGGTAAATGCTGGGGTCCCAGAGCTTGGGCAGGTTGTACTGCAGTTACTGCTACCACCACCACCACCGTCATCATTTTCATTTAATTTATATGCTGCTTTTCAACAAAAAGTGTCCAAACTGGCTAACAAAACAGCAATCCAAAAACATGAAAACATACCAATGCATCATTACAATAGTACATTATCACAACAATAAACAACTCATTTCATTAATGCTAGCATTATAACATTTCAAATTAATTACAAAATAGGCAAAAATCAAACATTACAAAACAATATCATTATCAGTTATCAGTTATGTGTAAAACAGAGCCAAAGAAACTAACCCTTCTCCTATGCATGAAGGCTTTAATAAACACTACAAACTGCAAACAGCTACCCCAGGAATACAAAGTTAGAAAACAGCAACCAGATTTCTTAAAGCCTGTAGCATCTGATCTCTCCCATGCTCCACTCACTCTAGCTGGTGCAGTTCTCATGGCCCCAGCAGAGACAACGGCGGTGGTCTTTAGTCTCTTTCCCTGTGCTCTGGATGTTCTGCTGCTTCTCCTGTGTCCCACAACTGCTGCTGGGCTACTGCTCCTGTTGGCACTGCTGCTGTGGCCATGTTGGCTACCTGGTTGCTCATGGCCTCAGCGAGGGATGGCCTGGCAGCAGTGTGACCAGAACCCTGTTGTATGGCCATTGGGGTGAGGCCAGCATCATTAGGACTATAGCAGCAAGGCAGGTGCCTTGCCTGCCAACTGGGGAGCTGCCAGGATGGGGGGGTGATACTGCAGCAGGCAAGTGATGGGGGCAGGTGGGCAGCATGCTGGATGCCATCTAGTTGGCACCAAGGAAAGGTTGCCCAGGGCCCTCCAAAACTTGGGAGCTGGCCTTGGAATATGAAGGTGGGCTTAAATGTTGAATCGATTAATGGTTTAGATTAAATTGTTAACATAGCTAACCTATCTAAAAATACCATAGAATAACCAGGCAACAGTGTGTGTGTGTGTGATTGTGTGTGTATGTGTTTTAAAAAATACGATTGAGGCACAATCCTATGTATCTTTAGACAGAAAAAAGTTCTACAACTTCTAGCATGCTGGGAATTTGTTTTCTGTCAAAACAAACGTATATGAGATTGCTCCCTTAGTTAAACAAGTGCTTATGAAATCCGCTAATAAGTAGCACCATCTTAAAAAGGCATTTACCCTTCTCTCTCTCTTTCTCTCTCTCTCTCTGTCACACACACACACACACACAGAGAGAGAGAGAGAGAGAGAGAGAGAAGGCAATGCCTTTTCTGAAATGATGCTTACTTGTATGCATCATCTAAAAAAAGTATGCTTATTATTTTTACACATATACAAATGTGTGCACACTTATTTATTATTACATTTATATCCCATCTTTTTTTCCTTTTGCAAGTAACCCAAGGTGGTTCACATAATCTTCCTCCTCCTCTCCATGTTATCCTCATGACAAATCTTTGAGGTAGATTAGGCTGAGAGTCAGTGGTTCCCTCTCTCAAAATACTAGAACTCAGGGCTATCCCATGAAGCTGATTGGTGGGAAAATTAGGACAGATAAAAGGAAATACTTTTTTCACACAGCATATAGTTAAATGATGGAATTCACTACCACAAGATGTAGTTATGGCCACCAATTTGGATGGCTTAAAACAGAGTTAGGCTATCAAGGCTATCAAG
This sequence comes from Anniella stebbinsi, assembly GCA_029215795.1. Taxonomy (NCBI): domain Eukaryota; kingdom Metazoa; phylum Chordata; class Lepidosauria; order Squamata; family Anniellidae; genus Anniella; species Anniella stebbinsi. The sequence goes on along the minus strand of JARDYH010000004.1, from coordinate 92,634,900 downwards.
GCTATCAATGGCTACTAGTCCTCATGGCTATGTGCTACCTCCACTATCAGAGGCAGTAAGCCTATATGCACCAGTTACTGGGCAACATGGGCAGGAGGATGCTGTTGCACCCATGTCCTACTTGTGGTTTCCTGTTCAACAGCTGGTTGGCCACTGTGTGAACAGAGTGTTGGACTAGATGGACCCTTGGTTTGATCCAGCATGGCTCTTCTTATGTTCTTATGACTGGCCCAAAGTCACCTAGTAAACTGCAGAGACAGGGGAGGGGGGAAGTGAACCCAGATCTCCCAAGTCCCAGTCCAAAGTTCTAACCACTATATCATTTAACTTTTTAAAAATCAGGTTGCAGCCCTCATAAGAAGAAGTCACTAAAGCAAAGGTGGGCAACCTGTGGCCCTTTAGATATTATAGTACTCCAACTTCCACCATCCATTACCATTATCCATTCCTGCTGGGTCTGACCAGTGTTGGCAACTAATAACACCCAGAGGATAGCAGGTTGTCCCACCATTGGTCTAAAGGGACAAAACACAGCCATCTTACTGAAGCTAAGCAAGTCTCCTTCTGGTGAGTGCTTTGTTGGGAGACCTCTTGGAAACCCCATGCACACTATCCTTAGCTCCAAGACAGGATAAAAATAAATAGAGGAAAGAAAGAATCAAATGATACAGAGGGTAATAAACTTGATTACGATTGAGAATGGCTAAGAACTTATTTGAATGTTAAATGCTCTTTCTAACCCTCAGCCTTTGGGTGTAAGGTTCATTAGAGGACTGAATAAATAAATATATTTGCTGTTCTATTTTAAAACATTGTACATATTGCTCCGCTTTTAACTGACACACAGTTTGCTTTGTCGCTTAGTGAGCAAGGGTGATTTCGACTGAACTTTTGCAAAATTGAAACACAAAGTCTAAGCAGCAAGATTGTGTTCAGCTGCATACATTAATTTATTTGAATCCTTAGGAATGAAAAAGAAAATGAAAAAGAAGTTCATAGCCCAGTGTGTTCTATACAAAAGACACCTGGCAAAGTGTAGCAAACCTCCCCAAAGCACCAACATGAAAAATAAACAAGTATTTTCTGTATCCACCTGCACTGACAATGTATTTTAAAAGTGCAAGTATAAATATTCTGGTCTAAGGGATATCTTTAGATTTCATGTACTTCTTCTATTCATTTGCCTACCAGGGGAGGATGTACTTTGGGCTGTGACTTGTTTCAGTACAGATGGAAGTCCATCAAAAATATGTAACATTCAAGGTTGAAGGCCATCATGCTTAAAGCCAGAATGGTGGATGGGGGTCAAAGCTCAAAGAGGGTGGGGCCAAAGCATACACAAAAACCTATTCAGAGACATAAGAGGTCCTCCTCTGGACTAGTAGCTGGTTAAAGAACTTAAAAGAGAGAGTAGGAATTAATTGGCAGCTCTCACAATGGAGGCATGTTAACAGTGGGAGTCTCCCAAGAATCTGTATTGGGACCACTGCTTTTAAACTTGCTCATAAATAATCTGAAGTTAGTGGTAAGAACTGATGTGACCAAGAGTGCCGATATTACCCAATTATTTAGGGTAGTTAGAATAAAAAGGGACAATGAATAGCCCCAAAGGATCTCTCAGAACTGGAGCAATGGACATTAAAATGGCAAAATACAGTTCAGTGTAAGTATAAAGTGATGCACATTGGGGCCAAAAATCCCACTGGCTGTGCTGGCTGTGGATGCTGAGAGCTGCAATCCAACACATCTGGGGGAGTTACTGCTGTAAACAGATATGATTTCACTCTGAAAATCAGGCCAAAATCTCAGTGCCGCTGTTACGGTCAGGTGAAAACCTAGGGACCAGAGCCCAGGGAATCGCAAAACAAACCATGAGAGCAACAGATGATGGCAGATGGTGTCAAATAGGCCCAGGAGCAGCAGCTGACATGGTCACATGGATGCTGATACTCACTGGTGCTGAAGCTGGTTGCTGTGACATCCCTCTCTCTTGGTTGCAAATGCTTCAGGGCAGAAGCCTTCCCAATGTGGCACACAGCAATAAAACACATAAAACCAATACAACATTAAGAGCAATAAAGCACAATAAAACAGTAAGAACACAGTAAAAAACAAAACAGTAAAACCAGCAATGAAAACCAACAGAAAAACCAGCAACAAAAACAGCAACAATAGCAATCATATCAGAAGAAGGCCAGAGTAAATAATAGGTTTTCAAGGCCTCTTAAAAGCCTGCAATGATGGAGCATGGTGAACCCTCGATGGCAACTTATTCCAGAGGTGTGGGGCCACTGCAGAGAAGGCCCTCTCACCCAACTGATTGCTATCACAGGTGAGCAAATAAAATGGGCCTCTCTTGCTGATCTGTAGGGACAGGGATCCACACTTACGGCCAATGTTTTAACACTGGCTACAACCATCCAGATTGACATGCCAAAACATAAGGACACAAAATTATGGGTTTTTAAAGCCACTGGCCTTGGATATGTTTGGTACAAATGAAATGGCTTTCTGTTCACTAGCTAAAATCAGGAAGAGCCGATCTACACTCTAGCTTTGTAACATTTTATAAGGGTTATGAAAACACTTTGGGCCACATGACGCACCCTTGAATGTTGTATACCCAAGGTTTTTTGAAACTCACTTCAGCTATATACAACGGTTTTTACTTTTAATAAATCGTTTTAAGTAAAATAATGTGTCCTTCCTTACCGTTTGTGATTTGTGGGGGCAGTGCTTCGTTTACCAGCGCTAAATGCTTAGCTGTTGATTGGTGGGGAAGAAAGAAGGGCTAAGGAGGAAGTGGGTGAGTGAACTACAACACCCACAATGCTTAGCCCTATACTCATTAAAAGCTAGGGAATGAAAGGGAAACTAAGGAGGAAGTGGGTGAGTGAACTACAGCACCCACAATGCCTTGCCCTAAACTAATTGTAAAAACCAAACAGAAAGAGATGGACAGAAGAGTGTGAGATCGCACACACCACTTTGAAGACTGAAGAATTTTTCTCCTGTAACGTGAGTACTCCTTAATGTGGCCTAAGACGTTTTGGAAAGCATCTATTTGGAACGTTTTAAAATACTATTTAAAACGTAAAGTACTGTGTAGATAGGCTCGAACTCACAGTGTACCAATCCATATGAGCACATTCAACCCTCTGAATGGATGCTTAGCCAAACTGTCTTTTGCCTGACAGCAGATGGATATTTTTTATGATTCCAGGGAGCCAAACGATTTAGGGTTGAGAGACACAGATAATCTAGGGTTTAAATTCTGATGTAAATAGCATCTTGATTTTAATGATATCAAATCCAGAGATCTGAGTTTTCTGTGCGTCTTGCAAGCCTCACACCAGGTAATTTTCAGTTACATACTCAAAACTTTCCCTTTAGCCCCAACAAGTAAACCTTCAGGTGGGTTTAGTGCAGAAGATTAAGACTGCATTAAGATTAAGCCTGAAATGTTCTGCTACCAATTAGCCCTCTAGTATTTCTGTAAGCCTTGAATTTTTGATGCGATCAATGACACCAAGTGGAGCCATCTTCAGTGGAGAGGTTATTAAAGATATAAAAATCAATGCAAAGATGATACTTGGAAATCTATATCACGAGATAATGAATCACCATGAGAGCCGGCTAAGAAGGAACGTCAGCAAAGCAAACAGAAGGTTTGTGCATAAGAAAGTATTTGATGCCAGAAGAATTTGAGCTAAATTTTGCATGAGACAGAAATCTTCAGGCAACACTTATGATACATTTGCATGGCAACGTTTTAATGAGTTGATGACACAAGCCAAACCAAGCACAAAGATTTTTTTTTGGTGCATTAGAGGGATGGGTGGGAAGTGGGGGAAGGAGAAGTGAGGGCCGATCTCAATATAATGCTCTCACTTGCTCTTCCTCCATGCAAAAATGTGTGCATTTGTTTAGTAAATTCACCCACGCACTGTGCAAGAACAGATATACATCCCTTACCAGTCCCGTATCTACAAATGAGGAATGAAAGTCAACATAGCCCGATCTATCCCACATTTCCATTTTTTAAGTAGGAATTGCCTGTATTCTGGCATCAGAATTGCTTTGATGGAATCTGTATTATGCTATCTCAGATCATTTTTGTGTAGTTAGCCTACTATTGTTTACTCTGAGCTCTCCAAGGACGCAGGAAAGAGTTTTCCACATCACTTCCTATCTGATCCTTGATGGTGTTCCTTTTCCTTTTCTTTTTAAATTGGAGATGCCCAGGATTGAACCTAGAGCCTTCTGCATGAAAATCATGCACTCAGCCACTGAGCTAAAGTCCCTCCCTGATCTGCGTATTTATGTGTGTTGAGGGGGACATTTCTTGGTTAACCAACGTTTCTTAGTTACCCCTCTGCGAAACCTCTCTCCCAATCTGATGCAACTTGAATCAAGCTGTTAAGTGAAAACAGCCTGTCCCAATCGGCTGCCCTCCAGGTATTGGACTACAACTTCCATCATCCATAGTCACCATGGCCATCACATCTGGAAGATGTTAGGTTGGAGAGGTGTACAACTGAAAACAGCAACAACAACACATGTTGGGGGGAAAGAATACCCTAGCCTTTTGAATGTCTGGCACTGGAAGGTCTAAAAAATATGCCTGTTTTTCCTCCCACCTGTCAGTCAGTACACTAATATAGCGACACAGGAGCTGCCTCACTGTGACACAACTTCCTGTACTGGGGAGTATGTGTAGTTACCTATTGTAGTTACCTGAGCAGTACAATCATGTTTTTGCTCTGGAGTGTATGAGTATGCACACTCAACAGATACCTGGCTGGGAAGGAGAGTAATTATTGGATGAGCTAACTCAGACTAGTATCAACACTTTCTGAAACAGGAACAGACAGCAAGATTTTGGCCGCCCACTTGAAGTAAGGATTGTAAGTTGATTTTAATGACAAAAACAACAGGAAAAGGGTTCTGTGGTTTGTAATCTTTGTTCAATTTCTTCTAAATGAAACATTTGTTTGGACCTTAAGTGCATGTTGCAAATGGAGCTATAAAATGGTGCTTCTCAGGATATTCCAAATTTAATTTGAACTGGGGATTGAATCAGATGCCTTCAAAGTCAAGTTTCTCCAATTCTCAAATTGAGCCAGTGCATGATGCGGCAAGTTCATTTGGGTTTTACCGCTCAACACAATTGTCTTTGCAGCATGTTCTGCCTTGCATAATAATACCTTTCTCTCTCTCTCTCTCTCTCTCTCTCTCTCTCTCTACTGAATGGCACATACAAGCAGATCCAATACATTCTCAGACATTTTTTTTCCTTTGAAAATAGTGCAAATCTCAGTTCCTGCCATTTATATCTGAAAGAGAACAGTGAAGGACTTCTGTCAATCTCTTGCTTAACACTACAGTCCCCATTTCCAATTGCAATTATGTCTAAGTAAATTACTTGTTGTTACTCACTTTTTATTCTTGTTACTCACATCTGTCCTTTCCACACAGTCCATCCTATAAAGTTTGGAGAAGGGACCTGTGTGCGTGAAAGTGCGTGTTACACTGCAAAGTCTCATTCATATATGGTGATGGCACAATAATAATAATAATAATTACAATTATGTCATAAAACTGCACATACATTTGATGTTTTTACAGCCTCCTTTGAAAATAGAATAAGTGTGGCTTCTAATATGGCAGAAGCTATATTTTTACATGCTTTGGCAAAGTTTCCTTGAGTTTAACCAGAATTCCAGATTTCTGATTCAGTTATAGGTTTTGATCCAGCAATGTGCATTACTCTATGTTGTTCAAATTCAAACTTTCACAGCCATTTTCTAGGGATGAGGGTGAAATTAGTTCAACCTGAATTTTATATAAACTTACATAATTCACACCTCCAAAAACCATAAGCTAATTGAAATGTTCTTGCACTTGGAAATTTGCACTTTACCAAATATTAGGAAAAAATACACGCAATAATGTGCATATTAGGGCAGATGAAAATGCATAGAATTGTTGGTGTGGATTAAAAAAAACCCTATCCTGATGCAGAATGGAACCTAAATGAACTTAAGGTCAGAAAAAGAGAGAAACTGTGGGGAACTGAAATGGAAAGATTTGCCAATCATTAGTTATTTCCACCAATGGTAATGTAATTACGTGTTTAAAAGAACATGCCCATTTCTATTGTGATGCAGCCTTTAACTAAGCCTAAGTATGTGCAGCTGAAAAAATAAACAAACCTTGCACAGATGGTGCTATGATGATACCAATTATTATTATTATTATTATTATTATTATTATTATTGTCATCAGGAAAAAAAAAACACAGCAGGTGATGAAGAGCCCTTAACAGTGAGTAATTGCAAAAATACAGAGGTGTTATGAACATGTTCCCAAACAGTGAAAGGTATGAATGGCATGTACTAGCCAATCCAGCCATATTTTGTTCTAGCAGAAGTTTCTGGACCATCTTCAAAGGCAGCTCTGCATACAACGCATTACAATAATCCAAATAGGAGGTTACCAGGGCATGAATTACTGCAGCTAGGCTATCCACTTCCAGATAGGGTCACAGCTGGGATACCATTGGTGTCAGTGGTATACGTGTGTAATAAAAAATGTGACAATATTAGTTCTTCTGGCGACTTCTGGTCTTCGTGATAGAGATTCTAAAACTGGCTCAGTTCAAATATCATCTCCTCAGGCTGACAAACCCTGGCCTATGAGGCCAAGTTGTAAGCCTGCATGCTTCCTCCTCACCACTCACAGCTTTGCACACCGAGCTTTGGCACTCACTTCTATATTGGCTTGTTAAATCACAGTGTCACATGAAGTCGGGACTTTGAAAATGTGGTTTACTTACTGTTCAAAAACCAGGCTATGAAATCAGGAAGGAAGAGGAGGAGTGAGGAAGATGGCTTATTCTAGAGGTGATCAGGATGTCTGAACTGGGCATGGTCCCTCCTGCAAATACTAAACTTTTATTTGTACATATCCGTTTTTCTCTAGAAGCTGCTAACCTCCAATTCTCAGATTATTCTCTTCTGTCTAGTTATGCGCAAACACAGTGTTTCTGTTTTCCTTTTTTTTAAAAAAAATACTATTACATTTCTCCTTTCAGAACCATTCAGTTCTATGTTCATCAGCACCGGGACTCTTGTGTTTCACAGTTCATTGTGGCACAACAGTCCTAAATACTGTTTCTCCTAGATAGCGTGGCTTTCACGTTTGCAGCTGCTAAGTAACAACACTCACACATAATCATGCCTGCAATCACAGCCTATTGTTCTTTCTAACAAGAATCTAACGCAAGATGGGTATTCGTGGTTAATCAGTAGCTTGCTGTTGATTTTAAAGCTAGGCGGCGGCTTTGGGTTTTCCTCTTTAGTATTCTGGGAGCTATTAGGATCTAGCAAGACATGATGTAATAGAGTATACGGATTAAGAAAAGAAAAAAGTCATAATTACCCAAATCACACAGGCTTTGTCTTTACATTACAGTTTGGGGTACCATTGTGGCTGTCAACTTAAAATTTTGCTTTTCTGTCTTTGCATACCAACCATTATAGCAAGCATCTTCTTCCACAGTGCATGGCCACGGAGCCTTGTTTCTGGCAGGCCTGTGTTTTGAATTTCTACCTGCCAGACAGAAATTCAACAGGTGAAACCTCATCTGTGAATACTGATGGTCATGCAGTTTTTAAAGATGATTTGGGGGTAGAACTTTCCTTTGTGTTGCTGCTACACAGGGACACAAGAAAATCCAATAAACAACAACAACAAAACCTTTTTTGGTTTAACGTATTAAGGGCTTTCCATGTCCACTCAAGCTCCAAAATGCTGGGAAATAACAGACAAGTTATCTAGGCAATATGCCTATGGTATGGCATTCTATGCTGTGGTAAGCTGTAGCTTCTCCACTACCTTGGAGCTGGATGGCTGTCAGTGGCAGAATGGTGGACTTAGGTTCCACCTTTGTCTGTTTGCTGGATTAGATACGTGGTCTATGTAACTGAAGTTATTGAACAACGGAAGCTACCATTCCACATTAAAAGTACCAACTGGCAAACAATACCATTCATAAAGAATGGTAGAGTTGGAAGGTATCTTTAAGATGAGGTTAACTTTGGAAGGACAGATAGGACCTGTCTGCGAGCAAAATGGGCTCAGCTAGTGGGAAAAGTTTTTTTTATTTAAGAAGAACATAAGAACATAAGAAGAGCCATACTGGATCAGACCAAGGGTCCATCTTGTCCAGCACTCTGTTCACACACTGGCCAACCAGATGTTGACCAGGGACTCACAAGCAGGACATGGTGCAATAGCACCCTCCCACCTATGTGCAGTATACAAGTTTACTGCTTCTGATACTGGAGGTTGCACTTTGCCATTAGCACTAGTAGCCATTGATAGCCTTCTCCTCCAGGAATTTATCCAACCCCCTTTAAAGCCATCCAAATTGGTGGCCATCACTACATCTTGTGGTAGCAAATTCCATAGTTTAACTCTGCGCTGTGTGAAGAAGTCCTTCCTTTTATCTGTCCTGAATCTCCCACCAATCAGCTTCATGGGATGACCCTGGGTTCTAGTATTATGGAAGAGGGAGAAAAATGTCTCCCTGTCCATATTCTTCACACCATGCATAATTTTGTATGCCCCTATCATGTCTCCCCTTAGCCTCCTTTTTTTCAAGCTGAACAATCCCAGCTGTTGTAACCTTCCCTCATAGGGGGGACACGCCTGTCCCTTGATCATTTTAGTTGCCCTTTTCTGCCCTTTTTCCAGCTCTACAATATCTTTTTAAAATTTTATTTTAAGTTATTTTTAGGCTGCCTTTAAGGGTGAAACCCTCTCAAGGCAAGCAATTAGACCAAGGCTTATTACAGTACTTTCCACAGTAATTACGGAAAGCGAGATGGCGAGTATTGTGGCACTAGGACAGAGGAAGTCATATTTGTGGGCTATTTCTCTACTGTGGACCGCTTAAAAGAGGTGGAAAGAAATGTTCTTATTTCCTGACTGATACTGTCATTTCTTTAAATGTATTTGCTGGGACAGTAGTCATTTAAAAACCCAAGAGCAGGTTTGTCAAACCTGTGGAGTTATAACTAGTCCTCACAGTTTTGATTTAATATTTCCCCCTCCTTCTTTTATCCCCTGAAGGCTTTGAGGGTAAATGAGCTTTGAGGGTAAATGAGCAATGAGAATTGTAGAAAGCAATGAGAATTAGCATAGGCAGTGATAAAGCACCAGCCACTTGCCAACAACTTGTCTTGCATGGCACAAAATGCCTTTGCTGTAGTTTATTTTTCCCCCAGTCCTGTGATTGTTCTGACACCTCTTTATTGTGCCTTTTAGGTGTAAATATTTTGGACTCATCATTACATAAATAAGGCGATGTTGCTTTGCCAGTGCATCCAAAGACTGTTAAAATTTCCATCCATTCTTATCGTGGGGAAAACGTACACCTGTTAAAGGCTGAAGCAGTTCCGCTTGTGGGGCTTCAGTGCAGAGGCTGTAGTAGTCAGGAGAGAGTCTTCTAAAATGATAGTCTTAGGATCTCTCAAAGAAGCAATTCAATGCATAGGTGTTTACTTTAGATAGGAGCCGAACAGGCCCGTCAAGTGGCTATTAAGCAAGTCTGCTAAATGGAACCTCCATGTTCAGAAGCAGCATACCTCCAATTCCCCGACACTGGACACAACTGACAAGGAATGGCTTTCATATTTGTATCCTGCTTGTGCAGCACCACAGAGAATAGCCTTGCCCCCTTTGTGAAGCGGGTGCCTAATGGGACTTGCTTTAACCCAGCAAGGAACAAATTATTTTAATCCATCTGGTCTTATATTCTTTTCAACTAGGGAAAAATGTAAACAGTCTGAATGATGCCTGTCTTATACATTGCACAAAGAGGCTTTTCCCAAGGTGTGTGATGGCATTCCCAAATACTAACATGGGCTTTTGAATTAGCACTGTGCTGAATATTTTGCTTTTGTTGCCATTTTCGGGCAATTCATGGGGAGTGGGGACAAAATTAAAATCTGGCAAAAGGAGAAAAGTTTGGCTGGAGAGGTGAGTCTTTCAAATCATTGTCTCCTGGGGGAGGAAGGGAAGGCATTTCATTTGGGTTTCTAAGTGTAGGAGGTGGCTGAGATGGTCTTCTTTCTATATATTTTTTACTTTAAAAATGCCCCATGCACTTGCAGCAGTGCAGGACTCTTTACAGAGAGGCTTCATCAGCTCAGCAGTTCTTCCTGAATGCATATGAGAGTGTGTGATGTCTCATGGGAGTTCAGGAAGAGCAGCTGGGCTGAAAGCCTTTGTGCAAAGAGCCCCACAATGAATGGGAGAGAAAAATATTTCACAGGGGAGAGAAAAATATCACAAAATAGGGGCAGAGCAGGGTTTGGCACAGCACTAATTTGAATTACTATCCCATAGGATTTAGGCTTGGCTAAATTCATGTTGTAAATTCAGCAGGCTACAACTCTCATTGGCACTGTTCCGAATACACCTTAAACCACGGCTTTAACCACAGGGAATAAGGCAAAAAGCCCTATTCACCGTGGTTAAAGCGGTGGTTTAAGGTTGCTTCTGAATGGGGCCTTTAGCCCCGGTATGGGTTATGAACAGGGCCTGCAGGCTGACCATATGAAAAGGAGGACAGGGCTCATATTACTTTAACTGTTGTAGAGAAAAGGGAATTTCAGCCAGTGTCATTTGTATGCAATTAGTTCCTGGTGATATTCCCTCTTCATCACACCAGTTAAAGTTGCAGGGGCCCTGCCTTCTTTTGTATGTGATCACTCTAGTATAGTGTCTGCAACTTTAACTGTTGTGATGAAGAGGGAATTTCACCACGAACTAATTGTAAACAAATGACACTGACTGAAATTCCCTTTTCTCTACAACAGTTAAAGTTACATGAGCCCTGTCCTCCTTTTCATATGGTCAGCCTAGAACAGGGTTGATGGGAGTTGCAGTCCAAAACATCTGGAGGAATCTAAGCTGGGGAAGGCTGACATAAGTATTTCTATCCTTCTTTGTATATTGAACCATCCAGCTCAATATGGATGGGCAGAGGCTCTCCAAGTATCAGCCAGACAAGGGTCTCCCCCCTCCCCGGCACCTCACCTGGAAGCACCAGGGTTTGAACCTGGTGTTTTTGCATGCAAAAGTGAGTATGGTTTCTGTCCCTTTGTGCAGATTCTAAATTTCCCATTGGTTAATAGTAAGATTTTGCAGGAAACAAAAGATCCAGAGATAATACGAGCTGTTTGGCAACAGTAGCTCAGGTCATGGACAGGAGGAAATACAGCACATTGATAATCCATGCGCTGCTGCTGCTATATGTGGGAAAACATCTGAAGTGCTTCTTGCTGAGATGTCTAGAATTACTTCTTGAAAAATACACTGATTGTACTCTACTGCCTTCATAGCGCTCAATTTGCTTCGCTAAAGTAACGATGTGGTTTAGGAGCCACCTGTACCAGCCATTGATAAATTTTTGTTACCATTTTATTTAAGTCCAAGAAAATTTAAAGTAGGCCGTTGTTTAACAGAAATCTTAATCAGCCATAAAAATCCAGCTGTGGCCATTTAAAAATGCAGCTGAAGGATAGCCTCAAAGACCTTGCAGGAAGATTTCAGAGGCTATTTGTCTTTTTCTGTAGAATGAATGAACCATATTGGTATTTGTCTTTGTGCTTTCCTACAAAGGAAACTGTGGTGTAGTGGTTAGAGACAGGATGGGGAATATGTGGTCCTCCAGATGTTGGAATGCAACTTCCATCATCCCTCACCATTGTTTGTGCTAGGGCTGAAAGGACTTGCTGTCCAACCACTTCTGGAGAGCCACACATTCCTCACTACTGGTTTAGCGTTTTGGACTAGACTGGAGAGACACAGGTGTACACATTTTGAAATATATGCATTTCAACCCATTGAATAAGTCATTTCGTAGACATTTCTGAATATTTATAATTTTGTGGACATTTTGGGAAATATACGCCTTGTGTGAATTTTTTAAAATTATTGTACCTTTTTTTTGTGCACACTGTACCCCAAACTTTAGAAATGTACTGCTTTTGACAGCAAATTGCATTCCAGTTTGCATTTAAGTTCAGGAAGGGCAAACGTGGTGAGTTCCCATTGGCATGCAAACTGAACAAATTTCTCACCCCATCCCAGGCGAAGCAACATTCAGAAGTGAAGCTGGCTATTTTTTATTTTTTGGGGGGGGGATTCATACAATCATTCTTTGAAGCCCCATTCAATTGCAATTTAATGCTGGCAAGCATCCCTAGAGCAACCTGTAAGTTGATGATACAAAATAAACCTCTACGTCTGACAAAGAGCACTTGATAAGGAATTTAGGGGAAGGGGCCCCATCACCTTGTTGCTTTAATACTCCTCCAGCAACACGATAAGCAGCCTTGGTGTCGAAGGCTTATTGTTTCCATCTTCCTTTGTTGCGCCTCTCAACATTCAGAAGAGGAACAAAATCAAAGCCGTGGGAGAGGAGCTCACTGCAATGGGCCACCCCACTGTTCTGCTAAAATAATAAGTTATCGTCTGTTTTATCTCCGTGGCGGTACCATCGGGTTTTATTATGGTATCTTGTTTTACCAGCCAGCATAATTGGAAATGACAGTGGCTCTCCACAGACCACAAGAACAGACAAAAAAAATTATTCTGATGGTCTGGGAAGAAGGAAATGCTGATCATTGGATGAGCGTTTCATCTCAAACAGGTCTGCAGCATTTATAAGTCTAGGAAAATGTCTTGTTGATGGTGTTGGGTATACATTTCCATTATGCATTTTACTCTCCCCAGCTGCCCCACTCCCCAGGTCAACTAAAGGAGGCAAATATAATTGCATTACAGTGCCTCTGTCCTTTAGATCTAAAATGGATGTGCCAGATTTTCGGGGAACAATTCGCATCTTTCACTTTGATTGAGCAGAAGTCAGAACATTTTAAGGGGGTCACATTAAGAAATAAAGCATAATAAAACACATCGTATGTGAAAGTTAATCTAATGTAGGAGAAAGTATATTGGTTACAATCGTAAGTTTTCAGCTGGAACTCTATTTTAATTCTCAGCCCAGGCCTGAACTCGTTAGATGCCTCAGGCAAGCCATTATCTTTCCCAGGCATGCATATGTTCCATGTATTTAGACCAGCACATATCAAAGAGATATTGACAATTGAACCCTATGTTCCACTGTATGACTTCTAGGTCCCCTCTAGAAGAGGTCAGTTTTACGCCTGATTCTCCAAATATGCGCATTAACTTACAGTCGAGTTTACGCCTAATACCTATATATGAGAGACGAGAAAGTGAATGACAAGCTCTATGCAATGCACTTTAAAGTTATTTATATGTGTACAATCGCATAATAAATGAAGCATAGATCGAGGCTTGAACGAGGAAACGTTGACGAAAGCACCACCCTGTTTCCTGGTGGAACTGCCTCCTCAGTTTCCCGCCGTTTGTTAACCCTGCCCACCTGAATCTCCCGCCTTTGGTTACCTGGGTTACCTGCCATTGGTCACCTGGCTTATCTCTTCCTTTGTGCCCTATCGCCATTTGTAGTAGTCCCCCACCAGCTGCTCAGGAGTACATGGAAATGCAAGCCTATGGCTTCAGACAGGCTCTTATGGGATGTCTTGCCCACCCCTTTCTGATTCCTCCAGCAACACTTTCCTTTGCAATTGGCTTCTGCCCTCCTTTAAACAGCATTTGTAGAATAAAGATATTCCAGTTGTATCTCAGTAATAACTTGTCTTTTTGGTGATCGGCAAGATACACAGACAACATACGCACATACACACGCCTCCCGGGGAGGAATTCCCTCCACCTGATCAGGAGTAAACGGAAATGTAAGCCTATGGATATTTGCTGGAGCAGCAGTACCCGCGACCGGCAGCGCTTGGGCCAGGCTCATACGGGATGGGACGGGAGAAACCCCCGTGGGACACTTCCCCCCCATGCTAGCTCCAGATGCCCCTTTTCTCTCCCTGCTTTGCAACCTTCTACTAGGCACATCTGCAGCTTCAAGCGCAAATTTTTGTGTAGCCTTTCTGTTACAATGTTTCATCTTGCACTGATGTCTTCTTTCCATACCAAAAGTTTCCCCTCATTGTACACATGGGTATGGCTATCGAGATGCCTCCCGCCTATCGTCCTGCTTGCCGAAGTGCTGAACGGGCTCAGCGAATCAGAGGTGGGTGAATGGCCATGAAGGACTGGGTTAGAGATGCCTCCCCTCCCCTGAAGGCTATTTCTCATCCTTTTTCTCCACTCTCTTTCCCCTCCAGTGCGGCTGTTTTGCTGCCGCCTAGCCATCCTTAGCAGGCAGCAGTAGCGGTGGGAGAGGATCCTGCGCAGTGTTGTGCGTTCAATGCACTTCCTGCAAAGTCGCTTCAGGAGACTGCAGCAGATTGTCTGGGGTGGCCGCAGTCATGTACCCTACCGCCAACAGGCCATGCCAGTGGAATGAGCGGCCAGGGACAACCCCGAACGTGTGACCGTCTGTGGACAGACATTCCTTCCTGTCGCCCCCACATCGTGCCTTTCTGAATTCACTACCTACGCTTAGCTTTGCAATGGACTTCTTGTGCCCATCTGTAACCATTTGCAGAATAAAGATATTGCAGTGGTATCTCAGTACTAAATGGTCGTTTTGGTCCGAAACACCAGAAAGACACACACACACCCCTTTCCGGTAAAGCAATGACAGAAGGGTAGGGGGGTGGGAGGTAATAGGAGTAGATATGAAGCCCGATCCCAGATCCTTCGCAACAGATCTCAAATTATGTGCACATCCTTATTTCAACACCCCTTGCTTCCTGTAGAACCAGCTCCATGTGAGCAGTCCCGCGTCTCGACGAAAGAAAGATTCCAGAGGGGTTTTAAAATAAACTTTACTTTAAATACCGGTACAGTCAGCCATTACTAAACAGTTCATCAGGACTCAAGGGAAGAAGAAGAAGGAAATAGGGAGGGAGGAAACAGGAAATGACAAAACACAACTGTGGGAGGTGTTCCTGCCGAAGGGGCGAAGGGGCAGTTCTTCATGCATGACATCACCATCACAGTCTGCCCACTATCACCGTTAATGCGACTGCTCAGAAGTTGTTTACACTAAGATAAGGCGCTGTAACTTCGGAGGAAATTAAAAGTCACTATTTAATGCAAAATCGAAAACGTGCATTAACGAGGATAAAAACCAGCTGCACGCCTGATTTGCGCTTCGTTCTTATAGAGGTAAAACTGTTAATGCACCGCAAATGAGCCTTAAATCGATGGTCTAGAGGAACCCCTAGTCTCAATCATGGATGCTGAGTCTCTCTGAATGATACCTGCTTGACAAGGACACTGTCTCTGAGAACCTACCAGACCCAACTTTGGTTCCCTGGTTGACTTTACCCCACCTCTGTCCCTTGGGTCATGTTTCTTATTTTTATCCCTTGATATCAGTGATGTGGGTTTTGCAAAAAAAAAAAAGGTAAATTACAAATTAATTTGCATAGAAAATTTTTCATTTGCAATGGAAAAAAAAACTGATGCCCTAGAGCAGGCTGGGCAACTTGTGGTCCTTCAGATGTTTTGGACTACAACTTCCATTAGCCTTAGCCAGCATATCCAGTGGTGAGGCATCATGGGAGCTATAGTTTAACACATCTGGCGGGCACCAGGTAGGGGAAGGCTGCACTAATTAGTGTTAGCAACCCAAAGAACATGAGATTCTAACAATGGAGTTCAACTCTCTTCCACCAAGGTTGTTGGGGACCTTCAGTTTCTTTAATTCTACTTGTTAATTTCATTTCACACTGAAACATATATGTGTTTCAATTATTAATATGTATTCTCTCACATACCTGCTCTCGGGATAATCACCTAAAAATCATAAATAATGATTTTGAAACTGCCAAGCCTGCAGTTGTATTTGTATTTGTAATTAGAACCCACTCATTATTAATAATAAACTTTTGAAATTATTTTTTTTTCTGCAGAAAAATAATATATTGGAAAATTTCCACCACATACCACTGCTTGATATCACCTACTCTTCCAAAACCCTGCACGGTTACTCAATTGTGTTTGCAAACAGTTGTTATGGTCACATTCATTCCTGATCCTTTAATTTCCAGATCTATTAATTATTTTCTTAGTGTGAAGTTGGTTGCTAGACATGCAAATTGATCTGAGATGAGAATGGGTATTGGTATGACATCGCTCTCTAAAGAAGAGGGTGGGTGTGCTATTTCCCTATATAATTTTCAAGGAAAGAGAAATGTGAGAGCTTCTTTCTCCGAAGTGATAGTTGCATGTTCTCCATACACAGTCTATTACCGTTCCTACCTACTCAGTTTTCTGATAATAACTGCCTGCCTGCACCAGCAAAGTGGGTCAGCAGTAGAAGGTGGACAGTTATACATAGGTATGGGACATTATTATATAAAAGTCAATTACTGAAAGGGAAAATGTCTTCCACAGTAGGAAGTTATGCTAGTTGTTCAGAAATGACAAAACACTTGACCTTTCCCATTTGTTCATTGTGCTTCATAACTCACAGCTTAAAGCTTTGTTATTGGTATCTGAGACTTCTGAAATTTGAAAAATAATAATAAAGTGTTTCACAGTAAACAGAGAAAATGATATTTGCACAGTATAAATGCTTAGGGGATTCAAGCACATGAATTCTATGAGATATAGACAATCCTGCCAAGGACTAAGAGTTATTCACATAATTTTCATACACTTATACATAAAGATATAGAAACATACACACACCCAAATAATACAGAATGGCCCTGCATGCACATTCGTTGCCTGATGTGATGCCTTTCAGGAGGCAATGCAATGCTTTTCTGAATCTCAGTTTTGTGATCTGTTCAAAACTCTAATCCCACTCTTTAAATACAGTAATCCAATTGAGCATTGTCATGTTAGAGTCTTAACCGAATGACATGAGCTAAACTGAAAGCACAGAGTGAGAACCATGCACTTTCTTTTAATATTTGTTGAAATAAGGGTGTGAATAAGATAAATCTGGATTTCCATTTTAAAAAAAAAGAATTATAGGTGCTAGTACATGATCCATTTCAAATATTTACATTCCGCCATCCCACATAGGCTCCAGGTGGCTCACAGCACTGTAAAAGCATATTGCCTTTTGATTTACTTGGCAAAACCTCTTTCCCGGGACCCAGACACCTTTGTAAACAGATAGACCTTATACAAGAGCTTGAACTGCAGCAAAGAGAAACACAAATGGGGGCTCACATGAAGTCCCTTTTGTGTTGAAAGTATGTGTGGAAGAGATGCACCAGCTACTGCCACTTCCCCCAGCAATTACGAACGTGTTGGCCATAAAGAAGTGATTGATCCCGAATGTCACTGTGGTTTGTTCCCACAACACTAAAACATAGTGGGCTGTTCAGACAACACACTAAGCCATTGTTAGACTGCTAACCCTTTGAAGCAAATGCTTAATGAGCATGTTTAAACTGTGGTTATCTAGCCACCATGGTTAGTAACAGTCATGGTTCACACAACATGTTAAGCCATAATATTTAGCTCAAAATGCTTAACCACCGTGGCTTAGCATGTTGTTTGAACAGGACCACTTTATCATTCAGTCCAAAGGAGGGAATTCTTTGCCACTGAGTTAGCTCTCTCTTCTGGGGACGTACTAAAAGGAAGGACACCGAATGGCCATTGAAATGCATTGGGTCATTCCGAATGGCCATAGGAAATCATTGGAGAATCTTAGGGATCATCCAATGCATTTCAATGGCCATTCGGTGTCCTTCCTTTTAGTACGTCCCCTCTTCTGTACTTGCCACATACGCATACAGTGTGAATTGACTTGACCAAAGAAAAGCTACCTAGGTGAGAAACCAGTGCTTTCTCTCTGTATATTATTTAAAAGGTTAATATGTATCACTTACTCTAGCTTCAGCTCCATAGTTCCCCACACCAGATGACAAAATGTCCTAAAAGTTGTACACCTAGAAAAGGGGAGAAACACGTGTTTTAAAACAACTGTAATGACAACAACTACAAAACATATATGTGCTTTAAGATAAACAAGTCAAGATCAATTAAGACGCTTGCTAGAGTGAATCTCGGAGTCTATATTTATCTGACTGAGCAAAGGGCATGGGAGAATGCTTCTTCCTTGATTAGTCAACACTGAGGAGAGCCAGAAGGACTTCATAGATGAAAAGAAAAGGTGGCCGGCTCGCTGCCTGCCTCTGTGGAGTAAGATAGCTGAGAGCAGGTGGAAGGCTGCTGATATCCCTCCCAGCAAGGGGAGGGGGCTAATCATATAATCAATTTTCAATCTCCTGCCTTTCCTTGGAGACACACTCATTGGCACCTGTTTACATTGACTGAATGGAAACAGCCCGTCACTGGAAAGCCACCACCAATCTGTATGCACCTTAGATTTTTTTTTTAAAAAAAGTTGATAACTCCTATAGTATTTCTTGGCATCGGCTGTTTCCATATAAGAAGGGCCTTGGTGACTCATAAAAGTGAGAGAAATATCCAAATTTTACAAAGCAAGGAATGGGTTTCATTACAGGTTTTCTAGTTATTCCACCTTTAGTG
Organism: Anniella stebbinsi; assembly: GCA_029215795.1. NCBI lineage: Eukaryota > Metazoa > Chordata > Lepidosauria > Squamata > Anniellidae > Anniella > Anniella stebbinsi. Next base: position 92,616,300 of record JARDYH010000004.1, on the reverse strand, counting down.
ACGACTTCAGCTGCAATCCTAAACACCCTTATTAAAGAGTAGGTCCCATTGAACACAATTCAATTTACATCCTAATAAACATGCATAGGATTTCACTGTTAAGCACACCAAGACAAAATCTCACTCTCCCATCTTGAGCTGCTGGATGTCTTTTGGAAGCAAGCCATTTCTTTCATACAAGGGTCTCTACTTCTCTTGCTCGGCTTCGTCCATTTTCTCTCGCTGCCCCCTATGCCTGGAGTTCTCTTCCAGAGCATCTGAGGACCACGAGTTCAATGACAGTCTTTAAAGCTCAATTGAAAACGTTTCTTTTTTCTAAAGTTTTTAGAAGTTGATTTTGACTTTTACTTTTATTCTGCTAGTTTTATTGTCCCCTGTGCCTGTTTGGTGCATTCCCTTCCTTTTATTGTTTTATTGTGATTTTATCAGGATGTAATATCAGGATGCTGTTTTATTGTTTTACTATGTACAGCACCATGTACATTGATGGTGCTATATAAATGAATAAATAAATACATAAATAAATAATAATAATAATACACGAAAGTAAAGCCAGTGGCCACTCCACCAATCTTCCAGCAGATGCGCTTATTTTGAATGGAGAATGACATTCCTCACTTCTCCATTCTTCTCTCCTCATCGGTGGAACCATGTGGAGCTCATTTGCTGCCACATTATACTGTGATTAGGCAGAGAGATGAGGCTTCAAGTGCTCTTGCTTAGTTTTGATTTGTAATGGAACATACACTTATGAAACCTACAACAATTCAAATGTTCCTTTGCGTTATAAATGCCTCTCCTCTACTTCTTTTCCTGATCATTTTAACAGTGACCAGACCCTAATATAAGAAACAAGAAATCTCAAAAGCCATTTAAGTCTCCCACATAAAAGTCTGAAGTTGAAATGAGGCCAACGTTGGTCTTCAGCCATTTGTTGCCTGCTGCGCATCCACCTCTTAGAGCAAGGGTAGAGAACCTTAGCCTCAGGGCCCAAATTTGGCCTGCCTGTAATGGCCCAGATGGGCATGTCCTCTTCTCCTGGCCCCTCTCCCTTTTCCCCAACCTCCAATCATCTGTGCAGTTGTTTCCCCATTTTAAAATGTCGAAATGCCTCTACTATGGGTTAGTTAATGGCAGTAAGAGTTACAGCTAAAACATGCTGGCATTTTTGCTCTCACCCAGCACTAAAATGCAACCACTAAGAACTTTTTCAGAATTGAATTTGGCCCTTAGGCTGAAAGAGGTTCAACAATTCTGTCTTAGAGAAAGATAGAGGTCTGCTTTGTCTGTGAGCGCCAATCAAAGCAAAATTAAGCACTCTTTGGTCCCACTGAACTTCAAGCACATACATAACTCTCCCGTTAAATGGGGTAACAGAGCTTAACTTGGCTGTATTGCGTCCATGATGTTTTCTGTACATGCAGAATTTTGACTTCAAATGCTAAGAGAAATTGTAAAGTGGAGTGAACGCAGATTGTATGTGAGTATATGCCTGACGATTTTGCCATAATAATGTGTGCTGAATTGGGTAAAAGCCTGTGCTAATAGGCAGTGTGAATAGAAGAAAAAGGCTGTAAAATCTTTGGGGGAGGGCGAGATCACTTTATATTTTAAACTGTCTACCTACCCAAACGAAATACATCTAGAAAACAGGGCATGTGGAGATTCAGAGCACTGAACCTGTGGGAACTACTTTGTCAGGTTTCTAAATTACAGCATCATCTTTAAATAAGGCCAGATTTTGAATAGGATGTATGAAGGGTTTCAGTCACTGTTGACAGGACCAGCCCTACCATTAGGCAGAGTGAAGCAGTCACCTCAGATTCTGGGAGAGAGCAGGGAGTGATAGCAAAATGCTGGGGGACATAACAGTATGTGCCATATGTCCTGTCCTGTGTCCCCTAAGCTAGAGGTCGGCAGAAAGCAGATCTCCAGATGTTTTGGACTTCAACTCCCAGCATTCCTGAACATTGGCAACACCAGGCAGGTGTTTCTAGGAGTTGAAGTCCAAACACCTGAAGAATTATCTTCTTGTCACCCCTGCCCTAAGTTAACTTGCTGCCTTCAGGTATGGTAGAGGACCTTGTCCTGTTATCAGTGTTGAAGTAGGATTCAGCTACCATCTGGTAGGCTTCTGTACATGGAATAGGGAGGGTGCCCTTTTTCCCTTTCCCTTTGGCAGCAAAAAGACTTGGGCCAGCCCTGACTGCTGACCTAAGAGGTAGCTTTGTTTACAGTAATTTCTTATTTTAAACTTTGAAGTTGGCACAAACACTCTGCATATAATTTTGTAGGGAGAGCAAGAGACAACAGGAAATAACGAAGTTACAATATGCTCTTCATTTCAAAAGAGAGATGATTTAGTTTGTAGCAGCACCCATCATGCAGAAAGCTACTTCTGCCACAAGCTTGGACATCTGCAGCTTACAAATAGCCGCTTTTCAGATATGTAAAGATTAAACTGTCATTATTCTGCTCAAGAAATCGCTGTCAGCAGCCCTTTTTGGATTATTTAGGTAAGCAGCATGATGGCCTCAATGGAAAGGCAAAAGAAAATGATAGCATCTTAAGTTTTATATTCTTGGAACAGCTATTCTCCTACAGGTAATTTAGACACGTTCTCCCACACTCTCACACACAATATCGTGATCAGTTGGTGCAGCACAGTGGCTCGAAGTGTCAGCTGGGAAGTCCTTGTTGCAAATCTCACATCTCCTCAGCAGCCCTAGGCAAGCCAAGAACAGTGGTTTACCGACTGCTACGTAATGAGTAGGTAGGGAGCAATATGGGGGTAATAACATTGGCCTGCATGATAAGGCTATTGTGAAGATTATGAGAAAATGTATGTGAAGAATTCAGCAGCCTGTTTATCACAGCAGTTAATTAGATGCCTCCACGAACCACAAAACCAGGACATAATGGCAATAGATCTCATCCACTGTCATGCTTTCATGAACATTGACTCTGCTGGTGTGACATGTACTTCCATTTCACAGATTTGAAAAGCGGCATAACTCTTCACCCTGCCCCCCTCCCCCCGACTTCATTGTCTCCACAGAGTGGTCATTTCATTGCTCAGTACCTTTAAACACACACACACACACACACACACACACACACACACACACACACATATATATATATGCCTGCAGCTGCAATAATCAGTTGATTTAAAATTAGTGTCCCCTCACCTTTTTAGAAATAGTGATCTGGTTCACATGTAATAATAAACAATGGTTTAGTTCTATGTGCATCAGCTGCAACAAGCAAGAACAAAGCTCATGCACTTCCCTCTTCCTCTCGCGTGGCCCAGAGAAAGATTTTGCTATTGTTTGCAAGTGAAGGAGGTGAGACGATAAAGAGATGACACAACTGTATGGATTTAAACATCAGGCCAAATTTGCTAAATTGTATCTGCAAAGGGGGATCTCTGGGCAGCGGCTGGATATCAATTACAGAACTAGCACCCTATAGGATTCCCCCATTTGCCACATCCCTCCAGCCACAAAACACCAGACGGGAGAGGGGAGATGGCTCCATAGGCAATCTTTATCCTCCCACTGGGGACCGCAAAACCCTCAGCGGGAGATCTCAGACATCACCTGTCACCACCAATGACGCATCAGAATGATCATCATCCCTATCCAGATAAACATAGCCTCTGGAGAAGAGTTTGGTGGGTCTTTTCCTTGAATATCCCTACATGGACACCAGTAGCTCTCTGGTCAGACTCCACAGCAGTGCTGTTTCCCCAGTTGCTATATGAAATGCCAGAGAACAAGAATTAGTTGAAACCTCCATGCATCTGGATACAAATTATACAAATAAAGTGAGCAGCATTCTGATTATTGAACTCCGTTCCTAGAGAGGTGATATTGGCTCCCTCTCTATTAGGCTTTAGGCATGCTGTGAAGATTCTTTTGCTCTGTCGAGCTTTTAATGGTGAATAATGTTGTTTTATGTCGCTTTTTACTATCACACTCCAATATTATTGTAATGAACATTTCTACTCTTGTGTTCCTTTTTATTATTATTATTATTATTATTATGCAGATATTTTAACTTGGTTTAATTGTATAGTACCCTGGGTCCTGGTAGATTGAGGGTGCCATTCATAATTTATCAAATAAACAAAGACATTCTATGATAACATGTGGATGCTATGAGAACATATGTAGTGTAGACTTCCAACACATTAAACTTCATGGCTGTTGTGACCTCCCTGGGTCTCACACAAGGCTCTGGGCCCTACATGTCACCGAGTAAGCTAGTGTAAGTAGGTGTCTAGCAACCCAGCCTGTCCTTGGGTCCAGACATACCGTAGATTTATCCAAGGTAAACCCCTACCACAACCTACTGAACTATAGGGCAGTAGGACTCTCTTCAAACATCTAAAGTGAAACATGGGGTGACATCCGTTATCCAAGAATCCACCCAGACCAGACCACATCAATATGTGAAACAACTATTTATGCATTTAGCAAACATAACAACCAGGAGCATGCAGATATTAAATAAGGAATATTACTATATCTATTATACTGACCTAATATATCTGACTATCCTTTCCATCAGCTCACTTAGCCGCTAGCCTTTTATCTTCTACTTTTAACACCTAACTCTTCTAAAGCCCTGTTCTGGCATTCTAAAGGCCAAAACAGACATTACTTTATATCTATGTCTGGGAAGTATGTCTGTTTTTCATTTATACTCTAGAGTAGGCACAGAGTGCCTGATACAGATCTTAAAAGCCCCCTTCCCCCCTGCTAGGATAGACCTCCCCATGCACCCTACAACCCTACTCTAGGGTAAACATACTGTCTTGGTTCTAATCTTCCATGAAATTAGAATCATGTGAAGCCCTCCATGGGTTGGAGATAGAAAGTGTGATACAAGGAGCCTGTTCGACTTGTGTGTGTTCCCCTTCCAATTTAAATCCCTGGAACAGCAACGCAATAAATCACATGGGTTGTTTACAGGAGTAGAGCAGTTGCCCACTACAGACATTTGTCCTGAAATTCTTAAGGGGGGGGAATGTGATGGAGGAAGAAGAGCTTGTATGATCATCCTCATTCTGCTTTTTGCAACTCTAAATCACATGGGAGCTCAGAATGCCCAAAAGGGCTTACCTGTCCCTCTCAACTCACTCTTCTTACTGTTCTTCTGAACTGATGCTTCCTCTTCATCCCTCACTCTGATTTCTGTTATTACAGCAGTGAAAAAGCTGCATCTTCCCTTTAAAGAATTTGAACCCCTGCCTGACAATAGAAACCAAAGGACAAAAAGCTGCCGTCTTTCGTCCTAAAATGATGAAATGTTGTGCGTGAATCATGACGGGAATGCAACTCTGAGGAATGTACTGCATTTGTATAAATGGACAACTTTTTTTTTGTTGTCATTGCTTTCCCACAGGAACCAAAGATTCCAGTTGACTTTTCAAACAAAGAACCACCATTAAATTAAGAACCACCATTCTCTATTAAACTGTAAATAGGAAGACGTAATTGAGAGGGCATTTAGTTCACTGATCCTACACACTGATAGAAGAGTAATTAGAAAACCCTGCAACTTCAGCAGTAGAAAAGAACAAGGAAACCCAACCAAGAAGTTCAAAGGAAGGATTTTAAAGGCTTTGAAGAAAATACATAGGTTCGATGGACTTGAGAGGATATATTCCAAAGAGCTGTGAAGTGAAACAGTGTGTGAAACCCCATAATGTCGTAATTTGCACTTGCAGTTTGAACAGATCTCAGTTTGATCAGAGGCTCAACAGGGCTTAGTTCTATAACTAGTTTTCAGTATCAGAATGAAAGCCTGGCACACTGGAAGGATAAGAGAGTGACTTTGACCATGTGCAGAATGCCACTACCTTGCCATTGAGGAATTATAAGCTTTACAGCTTCCACACATTTAGCAAGAAGGATAAGACATTCCATAGTAGATGCAATGAGTATGTTCAGATGTTTGTGGGGATGCAGGGAACAACTGTGGCTTCTTTCCCACCCTTGCATGTACTGCGCATACAATGGTGATTTGCGTAACTATCTGTGTTGTAGCGCAGGTTGCTCTTGTCTAAATCCAGTGTGGTGCACAGCAGGGCTGGCTTCTTACCAACATCACAACTCCTACCCAGGTGTTGTGGCCTTGATAAGAAGCAACTCCATTGTGCACCATACCAGGTTCAGACAACATGGCAACCCACGCTGCATTGCAAGTGATTATGCTAATCACTACAGCACATGTGAGGGAATAAGCCATGTTATTTTACCCCCATGATCATCTGAACGCAGTCATTGATTTTAGGTAAAAATTGTTAGGGTAAGCTTCCTTCTCGAATGTATTCCTTGCATCTTCTTTGGAAGTGGAGAACTACAGTTAGCAAATGTGTAAATAGCCGCTATTCCTGTGCCTTTAGCAACACTAGATATAGAAATATCAACTGGCGCTGTTACCATGCTGTGAAAAAACTTCACCTGCTGATATTTGCTCACAAAGCTGCTATTAAAGGCACAAGAGCAGGCCAAGCCATGCTTATTCCTGGTCAATTGGCAAGCCGATGACAATACAACAACTGGAATACACTAACTGGTGAGAATCAAGAATACGTACAAGAATATCTAATAATATAATTTATCTGTGCAAATTAAAAAACATATTAAAATGATAGAGGAAGGTACAATATTGTCATGGTATAATGTAGGGCATTGCCAAACACATTTCAACAACAACAACAAAAGTCTTTATCAGTGATCTAGTACCTAAAACATATATCAGAAACTAATGGTGCAATCCTATGAGATCCACCCTGGTATTCATAAGCCTCTGAAAGACTTACAAGTATCCAATTAATTTTAACAAGGCAGATAATTTTGCCTGTCTAGTGGAGGCTTCTGGGAGAGGCAGGGAAGGAGTCTGGGGCAGCTGGAGATAATTCATATTCCCCCATTCCCAGTCTCCTGCCCTCCCTTGGGTATATCTTTGACCCTCTATGAACTTGCGTTCACAAGCTCGTACCAGCAGCCAGCATGGTTATTTCCATACTGGTTGTGAGGGGGCAGGGAGCACGGTTTCCTGCTTCCAGGAAGAGCCCTGGCCCGATGCCAGGAAACTGAAACATCCTATGTCCTCCAGACATTGTCTAGGGGGCACAGGATTGCTCTCTCCAAAAGCTTATATATACAGACACATTTTACAGGCCAGGTTCCTTGTAATTACAAATAAAGGGCCTGAGGCTCCATTATAGGTAACTAATGCTGAGGTGGGCAAGGAATTGCATAATTGTACAAAGCAAATAAAGATATAAAAGTGTAACGATTTATAATGTATTAAAATACACAATCCTTCATATATATAAAAACAATATACATTCAAAAGATTTACCTAGAAGTTCATAGGGTCACTTCAGAGATTTTCAGAGCAGAAACCTTCAAGCTATTCACATAAGCCAAAAGGACTTAGAACCATCTATTACACTGCCAAACACAGGTGAAAAGGATGGAGCCTGATAGAGTCACAGTTAGCTCTTTGAAGGGCCCACATGCAAGAGAAGAATATTTAAAAACACCACCGGTTTTTCAACACTAAATAACACACAATGGCAAAATTTGAAAAATATATACAGCAGGGGTGTGCACGGACCCCCCGGATCGGATCGGGACCCGGATCGGGACCTCCAATTTTGTCCCGGACCGGTTCGGACAAAATCGGAGGCCCCCCGGACCGGATCGAGTCCGATCCCGACCCAAAAATCGTACATTTTTGGATCGGCCGCCATTTTTTTCCCCATAGACTTGCATTGCAATGCAAGTCTATGAGGAAAAAATGGCGGCGGGTGGGTAAGGGGGGGCCTAACTCCCTCCCCCCCCCCGGGGCCGTCCGCTGTGGACGGCCCCGGCAGGTAAACCCCCTCCCCCGCGCTCCCTACCCCCCCTGGGGCCGCCCGCTTCCATCCGCTGGCGCCCGCGGGCGCCAGCGGATAGAAGCGGACAGCTCCGGGGGGGGTAAGCCCCCTTCCCCGCCACTGCTTACCTTCTCGGCCCGTCCGGCGCCGGCGGCTACTACCAGCGGGCTCCGCGGCCTACTCTCGAGTAGCGCGCCGGGTGATAACATCACCCGGCGCGCCACCCTGGAGCAGGCCGCGGAGCCTGCTGGGAGTAGTAGGCGCCGGCGCCGGACGGGAGCCGCCGGGCCGGGCAGGTAAGGGCCCCCCTCCCCCCTCCCCCCTCCGCGCGCCCCCTCCTCCCCTCAACGCACCCCCTCCTTACCTTCCCGGCCCGGCGGCTCCCGTCCGGCGCCGGCGCCTACTACTTCCAGCAGGCTCCGTGGCCTGCTCTAGAGTAGCGCGCCGGGTGATGACATCACCCGGCGCGCCACCCTAGAGCAGGCCGCGGAGCCTGCTGGGAGTAGTAGGCGCCGGCGCCGGACGGGAGCCGCCGGGCCGGGCAGGTAAGGGCCCCCCTCCCCCCTCCGCGCGCCCCCTCCTCCCCTCCACGCACCCCCTCCTTACCTTCCCGGCCCGGCGGCTCCCGTCCGGCGCCGGCGCCTACTACTTCCAGCAGGCTCCGCGGACTGCTCTAGAGTAGCGCGCCGGGTGATGACATCACCTGGCGCGCCACCCTAGAGCAGGCCGCGGAGCCTGCTGGGAGTAGTAGGCGCCGGCGCCGGACGGGAGCCGCCGGGCCGGGCAGGTAAGGGCCCCCCTCCCCCCTCCGCGCGCCCCCTCCTCCCCTCCACGCACCCCCTCCTTACCTTCCCGGCCCGGCGGCTCCCGGCCGGCGCCGGCGCCTACTACTACCAGCAGGCTCCGCGGACTGCTCTAGAGTAGCGCGCCGGGTGATGACATCACCCGGCGCGCCACCCTAGAGCAGGCCGCAGAGCCTGCTGGGAGTAGTAGGCGCCGGCGCCGGACGGGAGCCGCCGGGCCGGGCAGGTAAGGGCCCCCCTCCCCCCTCCCCCCTCCGCGCGCCCCCTCCTCCCCTCCACGCACCCCCTCCTTACCTTCCCGGCCCGGTGGCTCCCGGCCGGCGCCGGCGCCTACTACTACCAGCAGGCTCCGCGGCCTGCTCTAGAGTAGCGCGCCGGGTGATGACATCACCCGGCGCGCCACCCTAGAGCAGGCCGCGGAGCCTGCTAGTAGTAGTAGGCGCCGGCGCCGGACGGGAGCCACCGGGCCGAGAAGGTAAGTGCCCCCCTCCTCCCCCCCCCGCTGTCCACTTTCATCGGCGGGCGCCCGCTGGCGCCCGCCAATGGAAGCGGCGGTGGGCGCCAGTGGGCGCCCGCCGATCCGCCGATCCGCCGAACCGGTTCGGAGCTTTTTCGGATCGGTTCGGATTGGATCGGCCGATCCAGCTGCGGGATCGGAAATCGGATAATTTATCCGATTTCCCACTGGACCGGACTCGGATCGTGGATCGGGTCCGATCCAGTGCACATCCCTAATATACAGAGCTCTGTTATTAGCGGTTAATCACAATACATAACCATTCAGTCCATCTCTTCATCCAGAACAGTTTCCATCCAGAACAGTTTCCACTGTAGAAGTCTGCAGTGCAGCTGTTGTCCTTGAGCTTCAACCCTTTCCAAACAGCAGAACTGCAGGTCATTGAGATTGTGTTCTAATTCCAGGAAAGGCTGAATGAGGACTTAGAAATTCCAGGACAGGATGGGCTACTAGACACCTAATAGCCTTCTTCAAAACTCCCAAATGAGATTGATTTACATACAACAAACCAGAAATAAAATATTCCTACTTTCTTGCTACTGCTTTAACTTTACTGCCAGTTTTGTAGGGAGCTGCATTAGCAAGATGCCTCCCCTCCACCACCCTGGCTGCTTTGCTGTCCTGTTGTTTTCCCCCTCATCCACCCCCTGGCCAGCTGCACGTTCACTGGCTTAGTTCAGACGACACTTTAGGCAACGGAGGGGTTAATAACACACTCACTGGCTCAATTCGAATGACATATTAGGCAACAGAGGAGGGGGGAACATTTGTCAGTTGTGTTGCTTATTGTGCGTGTGGGGAGTAACACACCACGCACACACAACTAACAGTACACTAATCAGGCAATTTAAACAACGTAGGGAAACAACGGCCTTGCACATTGTTTAGCCCCAAGCCCCGTTGTTTAAAGTGTCGTCCGAATTGAGCCCCCCCCTCTCCGTGGACTATTCTATTTGGGGATGGAGTTCTGCCGGCCAGAGCAGCCAAAAAACCCCGGCCGCTCTATACAGCCGGCAGAACTCATGGTGCATGCTGGGATATGGCTAGGGGACTGAGGGAGGGGGAGGGAGGAGATGCTGCAACCAAAATGGCCACTGTATGTTATTAGCAACCAGTGTGTTTGCCGGTGCTGAGCAGCGCCGGCTGCAGCATGTCGTGTGTGGAGCTCCGCCTGCCTAACGCACGGACAGTATGCTATTTCCCCCTCCTCCGTTGCGTAATATGTCATCCAAATTCAGCCACTGTGTGTTATGTTCCCGGTGCTTGCCACATGACATGTTGCCCCTCCCCCATCGCACAGCTGAAACTCCCCAGTCGCACAGCTGCTGCTTCTCCCTTCCCCCTCTTTCAATCTTCCAGCCCTATCCCATCATGCACCACAAGTTCTGCCGGCTGAATAGGAGCAGCTGGGGGGGGGGGAGGGGGTGGTTTCCAGCTGCTCCTGCCAGGGAACTCTATGACCAACTGGAATAGTTCACGGAGAGGGGGGTTCTCGACACATGACACTTTAAACAATGAATTTCGGGATAAACAACTGAGCAGCCCATTGTTTTTCCCTGTTGTTTAATTGTCCGAAATAGCCTATTGTCAGTTGTGTGTGCATTGTCCGACACATGGAACAATAATCAGCACAACTGACAGTTGATTTCCCCCCCTCTCCATTGATTATCATGTCGTCCGAACTGAGCCACTCCCTCCCTCATGTGGCAGCAGGAGGGAGCAAATGGGTCCTTTTTTTCTATTTTCTTTAAAAAATAATTTTACTGAGATCATCAGAGAAAAGGTCTGGTGCAACCAACAATCTCTGTACAAAGGGGTTTTGGGGGGAGGGGGAAATTGGGAAAACAATTAAGAAAGGGAGCCATTTGTTCCCTTTCCTCCAAGTCTTCTGCCCCCTTATCAGCAGTGGGATAAGGTGCATGAAAGCCACACCTTTTGAATTTCTGCACAGTGCCTCCACCAAGGGAGGAAAATAATGAACCTAAAATGTCCAACTTTGTGAGTCAATGGAATCAATGGTTTACAAAGTAAAGCCAGGAAATTCATTCAGATCAAGTCCGTAAATGTTTGCTAAAAAGCAAAAATGTTGTGCCACTTCACAGTGGCATGCTTTAAGGCTGACCAGCAGACCTGAGGGATACCTTTCTAAATTATAATAATGCCATTCCTTTAAATTATAAACTCATGCTAGCTTCATTGCAGCATTCAAAACTGGCTCCTAACTGTAATAGGCAGACCAGCAATGCTGCAGGAGGAGTCTCAAGATTTGTTTGCTACTTTTCACAGGCTTTTTTTTTTTTTTTACTTTTACATGGTCCGTTAAAGCAGCAAAGATTTAGAAAATCCTGCTCAGTGTCCCCAATAGCTTGTTGTTATGGTTTCCTTTATGTTTCCCGTAGCCGAAGATGATGCCCTCCTTATCTCAGGTGGTCAAACTGGCTTAATTTTCAGAATTGCTGCAATACAGCTTGAGAAATACTGCTAGATCAAAGGAGAACTGGAACATGGCAAGGTAAGATTGATCCCAGCTTTCCCCAACCCATTGCCCTCCAGGTGTTGTTAGATTACAATTCCCAGAATTCCTGGCCATTAATCATGCTGTCTGGGGCTGATGGGAGTTGAAATCCAAAACATCTGGAGGGCACCAGGTTGGGGATGGCTGGATTACTTGCAGTTTAAAACATACCCAGAGCTTCCATTTTAGATATCCCACTTTCTTTGCAGAAGGGTGGTGGTGTTTTTTTTTAGTGCTCTTGCTCTTTTCTCTGTGTTTAATAACAGCCCAACACTTAGAAATTAAGGAATGAAATGAATCGTTTTCTTCCCACCATTTTATCTCCATGCCAGGAAAACTTCATCTGTTTAATTTCTATGCATCAGGCTGCTATTAAATACACAGGAATAGAGCTAGAGCAGGGGAGGGGGAATGGGAAGTCCTTTTCCCTGCCAAAATAGAGGCCTCATCTTTCTTATCAGGCCAAGCTTTTGGTGTTCTCGGTAGCCAGAAATCTGGTGCTCCCAACTTATTTTTCATTTAAAGTGTAAGTCAAGGGAGTAAAAAGGCAAGTCAGGAACAGCTGTCAGAGTCACATCTGCCTGACAGGATGGACATAGCCTATTGTCTTCCTTCTTTTGTTATACCCTCAAATATGCTAATTTGAACACTCTAGTTGGGTGTATGAGAGAGAGCACTAACTCTAAATAAAACAAGAGGAGAAGCATAGTTAAACTCCTATTCAAAGACGGAAGATTGAGAGGCATTCCTGTGACGACACTGTGTGTGTCTCCTGGAAAGGTGAGTGTGGTTCAATGTAGTCACAAGAGGTTTGTTCAGTGATTGTCTTTCCACTAAGCTCAATGGGCACTAGATCAGGTCTGAAGAGAGCTAAAGACCTGACAGCTGTCAGGGCTGGTTACGGTCCGCTGTGAAACCCTTAACGACAGTTTTCTTTCCCAGAAACCAGTCCTTTTGATTGCAGGGAAGCTACCAACTGATCCTGCAAGCTGTTGAGTCACATTGGCTTCACATCTTATTGACGTTATGGAGCCCTCATTTCTGGGGGGGGGGGGACCTTGTTACCAGTCCCCAGACAAGTAAGGTGTAAGAGACACAGATTTCTTGGAATGGTGGATCAGTGAATGGTTCAGACAAAAGCTGGGACTAGTTTGTTCATTGATCAAAGCTCGAAGGCTGTTCCACATTTTGCTTAGCTTGTTGTGGCCCTAGGCAGTCATCGCAACTATGGGGATAAAACATATGTTGCAATTTTCGACTTCTGCTGCCGCCTTTTATCTAGCTGTATCTCTCAAACTGTATTGCAACCGTTGCGCAAGTTACGAATCTCCACATAGCCAGTTAACTTGACTTTCACCACTGCATCCAAAATTCAGCTCAGTAGTCTATAATCCAAGCTAAATTGCTTCAGTTTCATAATATCCTTTTTGTGTGTTGAAGTATGCGAAACAAATAAGATTCCTATAGTTATTGAGCCATTCTGGGCAAAAATACTCAGCAAGTGGAAGCGGTTCTCTTAAATACCAAATATGTAACTCACTCTGCCTGCAAGATTGATCATAATTTAGCTGTTTTATCCCTGGAAATCTATTGTAGATTTCTCTGGGAATTCTCTGTTTGCTTTTTATTTCGAGAAAGAAAATGTAACAAGCCTATTACAGGGAGTTTATTCATATATTATGTCTTTATGCAACAACTGCCTAAATTCCCAGATTGCAACCATAGGTTTTATTCCCCTCCCTGACACCCCACCAATCACAAACACATCCGTTGTTCTTATCAGGCATCATTCAGGAACAAAGGACTACTTTTGTAGACCCCAGTGTTAAACTGGTGTAAATCCACAAACTGGATTAGCATCAGTGGCAGTTAGTGGCCAATGTCCAGCACCGAGTTAGATATACTCAAATCCATTGAAATAAATGGGCTTAAGTAGCAGACTCTGTGTTGATATGATGCCACTAGGTATTGTTTGCCTGCCAGCTGCACACGGATGTGGATTTGGGCAACTATCACAAGCCTGGCAAGATGAGCATTTGTCTACAGGATCATGTCCCTTAATGGGGGTGCAGGTTCAAGCAGAATCAAGGCTAGACCAGCCATTCCTCAACCTGATGCCATTCAGTTGTGTTGGATTACAACTCCCACCATTCCACTATGGGGCTGGAGATAGGGGCTGTAGTCCAACACATCTGGAGGGCATCAGGTTGGGGGATGCTGGTCTAGATTCTACAAGGGGAAGCATTTCTAAAAAGAAAGCTGGAGCAGGCCAGTTGTAATTTACAGCATTCTAATAAATCACACTCTCCCAAAAGCAAAAGACGGAGTAGTAGTTTTCAGAGTTCTAAATCAAGCCAAAGGCTTTAAGCAGACTGGCAATCTAAGGCCTGGAGGATCAGTCTAGCAGGTACATGGGAGGTCAAGGAACATGGGTCCCAGGATGGAGATGGGGAGGGCAGGACATAATCAGAGCTGTGGTAAATAAAAACAGCTACATGTGCTTATTGTAGAGATTGTGACTTGTTCCTCAAACTGATGTGATGCAGGAAATCTGTGAGTAGATCCTCAACTTAAAAACAAACAAACTTCAAAGCAGCTGCTGAGAGACTCAATTTAGACTGGCACAGCAGTGTTGTGGGAGGGGATGTTTAACCTTCTCCCCTGCACCATTTTCCAAATCTAAATATCCCTCTTCTAAGCTGCTATTAATGTTGTTGGACTAGGGGAGAAATACAGTTTGCTTTAAGTGTCTGCCTCAGTGAAACAAGCAGCAGTCTTGGGGATGATTTTAGGACAGGACAGAATGATAGGAAAAGAAAACACATCTCCCCTAGCATTACTGCTCAATCGGAATTGAGGGCCTCCTCCACACGAGACGTTTAATGAGCCTTGAAGGCTCATTATAAATTTTACCTACACACGAGCGGAGCGCAAAACGGGCGTACAGGCGCGTTATCTCCCCGATAATGCGCATTTTCGAACGCGCGTTAAATAGCGACTTTTATTTTGCTCCGGCCGTTAAAGCGCATTTTCGCTGTGTGAACAAGCGATTATGCGCATTAACTACCTGTAAAGTGCTTTTTTGGCATCTTTTAATGCGCTTCGCCGCTTCTCGCCGCCTCCCGTGCAGAGGGATTAGGCGTAAATGCGCCTCCGCGAAAATGCGCATAATCCCCGAACCGGGCGCAAAAGCGCATCCTTGTGGAGGGGGCCGAGGTCTGTAATGGCTGCTTTAACATTATAAAATCCTAGGAATTCCAATCTTTGATCCCTTAATTTGTGTCTATTTTGTTACTAAGAGCGTTATCACGGGGGGGGGGGGATCGCATTTGCTTATGGTAGCTTCTCTGCCCACATATTTCTCCCTCATTACTTCCTCTTTTGAAAGAGGAAGTAAACAACATGCATGTGGCCCATTCAGTGGGGTGCTTTGATCATACTCCTTCTCCAGCACACAGCAGGAGATAATGGCAACGTTCAACTTTAAAAATAAGTCAGACTTACTGGGGTGTTTTTTTATCGCATGAAGAAGGCTAGAATGGATGGGAGGCGTGCGGGAGGCAGACGACGTCATGAAAGGGACCTGTGGAAATCTGTGAGCGCCCAGTAACAAGCATGCAATAAAACATTCATCTGTTGGAGCTCTAAGGATCAAGGGTAAAAACGACCCTTGGGTAGCAAGCCTATACACACTTACTTGGGAAGGAGGAAGCACCATTAAACTCAGACTTACTTCCAAGTAGACATGCATAGGTTTGTCCTATCAGGTGGCCAGGGAAGATAATCCAATCAGAGTTTATGGTGAATCATACTTTCCATTGAAATCCATGTAAGAGTAATTATTTCATCGGTGTACAGATTGCTTTTATGTTCTGTACCTAATACCAGACATTAGCAGTCATCTTTGCCATGAGAAAGTTATTGTCAGAATATTTTTTAATGAACAAACCTTTGGTTTATAGGTAAATATTTTGAAGATAATACTTGAAATATTATTTGTTGGGTCATTACTTCAGATTCCATGATAGGGAGGCTAGGTGCAAAAGAGGACAAGGCTCCCACACTTTTACCAGTTGTGTAGAAGAGGAAATTTTAGCAGGTCTAGCCTACATGACAAGCTACAACTGCCTCATTTCGTTGAAGGCAAGCAGGTATGGACAGACACCTTTAGTGGTGATAGGGAAGGTGAGCATTCAGAAGCACCGTTTCTGTGACAGGCGAAGTCTGAGGCTCCCTGCTTAGGGTTTTGCAACCCCAGTGGGAAGTTAAGGATTACCTGTGAGGCCAACTCACCTCACGCACTTGAGAGTTTTGCAGCCCCAAACGGGGTGAAAGGGGAAAGCCTCCCCTCCGCAAATGGGGTAGTCCTGAAGGATGGCCATTTTTAAGATGCCACTCAGTAGGCACAGAATGTTTTGCCTGATATATTGCCTGGCTAGTAGCCAGCATAGATTAGTTGCCTGCCCTGGTCTCCCCATCACATATTTTTTCAATAAATATGGTTTGAGTTTACTTCTTACCCTCTCCTTTTACTCATTGTAAGCTAATGATCTTACTTTATGTCTAGCAGTTTCATATGGTGGAGAAATCTCTGGTTTCAGAAGTATCAAGCAATAGTAGTAGTAGAGGAAGCAGAGACTGTCTTATGGGTATGAGAGCTCAGACTGGACTTTCCTTAAAATTAACCTTAAAATAAATGCTACTTAGGATTCTCTTTCATGTACTCTGCCACAGTAACAACATCCACATGTGTCATATTAAGTATGTCTTCTGTGACATATGAGGAAAAAAATTGAACACTGGCAGTTCTGAAGCTAGGGTTGTCAGATCACAACCTTTGCGGCCTCCACCCTCAATACATCAAGTGAGGAGATGGACAAAAATACTGGGGAGAAGTTTTGACTATCACCTTCTCCTCCTGCTGTAAGGAGCTCTCCAGCCATGGTGGGGAGGACAAAGGAATGAGGGAAAGCCTCAAGTAGGGAACTTAGTGGTACAGGGTCAATCTGGCAATACTATCTGACATCAAGGCCCTTGGGGGTCGGGTATGGTAGAGGTGGAAATAACATAAATAAAATTCAGGGGAAAGTGTGAAACAAATGCTGTATAAGACTGTTCACTTTTCCCTTCAAAAGCTTGAGCAATGTTTACTTCTACAAACTAGGCCAAAAGGCCAAGTGGTATATTTAAGCTGTTTCAGCAAAACTTTTTAATGGGAACAGAACCTAAAGTGAAGGGGTTCACACAGCAAGTTATAACTAACGAACACAACTTATTTATTGCTATAGCAAATGAGGAACCAAATTGCAATGTGCTAAGGAATGTTAAACACTGCTTAGGTTTTACGTCACTTTGCTCACCCTTCCCCCAAAGAATCAACAACACCCACAAATAGCTGGCCATCTCTTTTAAGAATCAAGTTTCATTACACAATCAGAAATATGAATCTCAGAGAAGACACTGAGGCACTCCGCCTCAACAGGATATGCAGCAAGAGGAGACAATTAATAAAGTTACAGGTTTTACGTCATGAGACCAATTTGCAATAGCTAATAACTCAGTTATGTGCAAGCCACTGTTCTCTTGATAATTATGAACACTGCTGATTAACTTTTCTGACAATGTTTCATCTACCACACCTACAGGAAGGAAGCCACAAATCTAGGGCACTATTCAGGTTGCTAGAATAAAAGTTTCATTACAGGTGGAAAGTGGCCTAATGAGAGAGAGGGAGAGGGAGAGAGGTTTGGCAACCAGAGCAGACAAACAAGAATAGTCAAGACTTCCAGGAGTACAAATAATATTTATTTTATTTTATTTATTTATGTTATTTCTAACCTGCCTCTCCATCCAGATCGAAGCAGGGAACAACAATAAATATAAATACAAAAATCATAAAATAGATAAACCATTAAAACAGATAAAAACAAATACATTATTAAAAACATCTTAAAATTCAACTGGGTAGGCCTGCCTGAAGAGAGCAGTCTTCACGGCTCTCTTAAATTCCAGAAGTCGAATCTCCTCCGGCAGGCCATTCCACAGTCTGGGAGCGGCAGAAGAGAAGGTTCTCTGGGTAACACTTGTCAGCCTCGTTCTGGCTAATTGGAGTAAATTCTTCCCAGAGGACCTGAATGTGTGGGGCGGATTATACGGGAGTAATAGAGAAGGATGACATTTCATTGTGCAAGTGGCAGTTTCTACTTTGTGAGAAGCCCTATATTCCAAATTCATCTCCTTCCAACATGTCGTACAAATTCCACTGGAGTCCATATGGATTAATGTGCTGTGAAAATTAATGGGAAATCAGATAATTTCCCCATTATCTAATTCTTAACACATAGGGACACTGCAGCTCATCAAGTTGTATTGTGTTGAAACAGTTGGACAGAAAAGGGACCCTTAAGGAGAGCAAATCCTTAGCGCCACCCCTGTCTACCACACAGAGTAGGTCAGTGTGCTATCAGACTTGCAGAGCAGCGTGATGTGTCAGGTCGCATATGCTCTATAGAAGCAAAGCACAGCAGGGAATGCTCAGCACGGTCAGCTATATTGCGCCTTCACATGCACTTCCACAACTCCTCCAATTCCTATAGAGTAAAGCTGACAGAGGTTTTCCAATGGACAAAACTTGGTTCTCATACTAGTTCAATGTTCTTAGGGTACTCATGCTGGTTTAATGGTGTTAATGGTACTTTCTTACACACGTATTAATGATAGTTTAACAGTTCAACTGTAGTGCTGTAACAATGGCAAGCATTGCTAAGGTTCTGTATTATCAATGCTTGACTGTGAACAAGAAATGTTGTCCATTGTGCATGGTCATGATTAAGCTTTGGACAAGGTTACTTGTGATATTAATTAGGATTTTCTGTCTGTCAAGGTTATCTTGATTCTGTAGAGCAGGGATGGGAAACTTGAGGCCCTCCAGATGTTTTGGCCTACAACTCCCATTATTCCTTTCCATTGGTTATGCTGACTAGTACTGATGGGAGTTGTGGGCCAAAACATTTGGATGACCACAAATCACCACTTCTGCTATATACGCTCAAACAGTTGGTATGGGAGAATAACTTTTTTCTGAGCCTTTGCAAATGCATCGACTGTTCTGTGTAAATCACCTTCCAGACACATGTTCTTCTCTTTGGATAACTATGTCAAAATGTGCACCAAGTAAGAAGTGTCGTAAAACAATTCCCACTGTATTTAGTGATCTAATTCTGTGTTGCGTGGAAATGGCATTCAGCAAAGGGCCAGGCTAGCTTGTGTGTAACCCACTGATGGGTAGCGATGAAAATAAACAAGCTGGCTCTGTCAAGGGGAACGTGCTCTTTAACAACACTTCCCACACTAGCAGGACACCTTGCTGTTCTTTTTAGAGGCATGTCACTCACGCCGGAGAACTTGGAGAAGTTCAAGTGTTGCATAATTACCTAAAGCAGGCCCTGAACAAGTATATCCTGTTTTGCTTCCTGTACGCTCACTAGGGTAGCTCATCTGAATCCCTGACAGCCTCCTAGCTCCATGAAGAAAACATTACGGCTCCTTCCTGATAGCAGCTTTATACCTAGAGTTCCTCAGCAGTAGGGCTCTTTAGTCCCAAAGCGTCGTCAGACAATCGCCCCATTGTTTACTTGCTAGTTAGAAAGAGCGTTATGCTTTTCTTCGCTCTGTAGGGCCTCCATAATCCTAACAGTCATGTTCGCTCAGCAGTAAGCCTAAATATATGCTTCCCAAAGGACGTTCAAATCCATGCTATATAGATTAACATCACTGAGGCTTGATGCTATCTGTGACAGGTTTCTACCATCATTACCATTAAAAAAAAAGTGGTCAATGCTTGCAATTATTTGCTCCTGATAAATAACATTTCAAGTGCAAATGCATTATTAATTATTATTATAATCAGAAAAACGGGCTGCCAATGGACAATATCATATTCAGGAGTGCTCTGTCAGCAGCGCTTCATCTCATTACGTATCACCATGCCCTTTTTATATTATTATTATTAAGAAAAGAAAAGAGGAAGGAGAGAGGGGGAGACACACACAGAAAGAGGGGCTCAATTGTATATGGGTGAATCAGGAGGCTTCACAAACATTCGAGGAACACACATGCCACTACAAATTAACCATTAGCGCTGCACGGTATTCATCTTTTCTGTCACACACTGTGGGAAGCATGCCTTATTAGCATGGAACCATGGAGTAATAGTATCTCAGTCGACTTAGCATACCCTTATCTTGGGGAGAGGGAGGGAGGGAGAGAAGCAGGCAATCACAGACCCAAGCACTCAGCAGACCTAGCACTTTACTACTAACTTCCTCCCCTCATCCCCCCCCATCCCGGATTTACGCCTTGTGATTTAAAAGTGAAAGAATAAAATAATCCTAAACCTTGTGGCCTTTTCTACTGTTCTCTAGTTTGCCCTAG
The DNA here is from genome assembly GCA_029215795.1 of Anniella stebbinsi. Classification (NCBI taxonomy): domain Eukaryota; kingdom Metazoa; phylum Chordata; class Lepidosauria; order Squamata; family Anniellidae; genus Anniella; species Anniella stebbinsi. The sequence goes on along the minus strand of JARDYH010000004.1, from coordinate 92,596,132 downwards.
AGTTTACACTGCATAGTGGAGTTTGCATTTTTAATCAGCCTTAAGCATAAAGCAGACAATGACCCCAATTGCTGCATGGTTTCTTTCTCCCTCCCACCCCCGCGCCTGCACCCCACCCAGTTCCCTCACCGTTTCGCATTGGCTTTGAATTTGAATAGTACATGGCACACATTGAGGCCCTACTTGGAACCCAGATGGCAAATTATAGACTCTGTCCTATTGTATTCCCCCACTCCATGGCAATGAAGTTCATTGTTAATTCTCCACCCCATCTCTCTGTGATCCAATAGCTGCAAAGGAATTCCACCCCCCCCCCAAGTTTCATTTAACTGTGTGTCGGCCTTATGGGCCGGCCGCAATAGCCAATGAAACTTTCTTTTTAACATGTTACATACATGCTCTTAAAATGAAGCATTTTTCAGACATTCTTGCCTCCCCCACAAAATAATAATAATAATAATAATAATAATAATAATAATGCTGTGTTAGAAGGAGGCAGTTCCTGTTTGATGCCTGTTTAGTATAAAAGCCTTTAGTGGGGCCCACTCCCCCTACCTGGCTCTCTTTACATGCTGTTTTATTTAAGATATCAAGAGTCTATTTCACAACCACTTTGGCATATAAAAACTAAACTTTTACAACATAAAAGTGACTTTCAAGGGGAGGGAAAGCTTATTGCTTGTTTCACTAGCTTCTTTTAGAATAAACTTGTAAAAATAAAAGAGATCTAAATGCCATCCAATTTAGTAAAATCTAATGTAGCAGCAAACTAGAGCCTCCCACTGAGCTAAAAGCAGAGCTGGTATTTTAAATGTTATAGTGCTGTAACCTAAGCACTATAACCTAATTGGGGGGGGGGGAGGAATGGGGGGGATTTATGACACAGTGTAACCCAACCCAGTGGATTCCCCAGCATAAACAAAATCAAATGAGAACATGGGGAAATTTGGATTTCTACCCACTCCAGTTTCAAAAGAGTTACAACTTCTGCTCGTAACGGAGAAATACTGTTAGTGTAGAAGAATGGACGACACATGGCTTAACTGAAGCCCGAGCTCACTAGTGCTGAGTTCGAGAACATACTTTGAAAACCAGGGCCTAATACTGGAATGAGGAAAACAATACAGAAGAGCCTGCTTCTGGTGTGACCAGAGTGCAGTTCACTCACCTTTAATGCTCATCAGCCTGGCTCTATACGTCTGGGTTTAGGTGGCAATACTTGCAGCTCAGAAGCAGACCTCAAGTAGGGATGTGTATCGTTAACATGTACAATAATGATACGATAAGGTCGTTATCATGCATGTATTTAACGATGACGATATGATAGAAAAACCGACGATAATCATCGGAGACAATAATTTTTGGGCGATTTTATCGTTTTATCGAACTGCCATATGAATATACCTATAACTTCTGTATTTTATAAGTTAGAGGCTTGAAACTTGGTCACAGTGCTTATGGGGTATGCCTAAGTACGTGTATAAAATTTTAGATCGATCCCTCCAACCCTCGATTTTATATGAATTTTTTAAAGATCGTTTCGTTCTGACAGATCAGAAAGACAGCTCGCCACGTGCATTCATTCAGACTTGTCAGAACGGAAACGATCTTTAAAAAATTCATATAAAATCGAGGGTTGGAGGGATCGATCTCAAATTTCATACACATACTTAGGCATACTCCATAAGCACTGTGACCAAGTTTCAAGCCTCTAACTTTTAAAAGACAGAAGTTATAGGCATTTTTTCCTTTAAAAATAGGACTGCAAAAATATCATTTTTTCACGATAATTATCGTGAAGACGATATGGTTCACCTACGATATGAATGAAGATGATATTTTTTTGGTCCGAAATGACGATAACGATAAACGATTATAATTTTTAGCGTGCACACCCCTAGCCTCAAGTCCAGAACTTTCCTTGGGGTAATCCAGACCAGTGATTTAGTGAGGAGGGAAAGCTGTTTGAGGTTCCTTGTGACACATGATGTTATCGCCAATCCACAGCCAACAAGCAGCTTCCCTCTTGAAAAGCCACATTTTCTGAAAGTCTTTTTAGTCCATATTTTTCACTTCAAGCAGCTTCCAGGTGGTTCCACTACAGTGTGCCCCATCCCTCCACATTAAATCCTGGGCATGCTTCTGTGACATGGCTGTGATGTGGTCCAAGGGGTGGGGTTATTTCTTCCCCTCCCCCATTCATTCCCCCCCCCCACTGGTACTACTCTCACCAGTCAGAGTAACTAGCCCTATTTCCTATTCATAAAAGTGCTACTGCACTATTACTAGCCTCCACAATTGCAAAGTTGTAGCTTTCTCAGTGAGTATCTAGCCTGCAGTTCCCATTCATAAGAATGCAGCAGCAGGAGGGAGCCTGGACAGAGGCAGGAAACAAGCCTCTCCCATTTGCTGGGTGGAACCTCTAGGATTGATGAGTTCAGCTCTTCTTCCTGATTCTGCCCATCCAACCCCAAGTTTCAAGTCCTACGTACTCTGCTTTTCTTGCTTCGTGTGCCACTGACGGACCAAAGCGATTTCAAGAAAATCTGTATATAAATAGGAAGCGATTCTGATTCCGTTGCCATGTAGATTACTCCCTATCAGAAATTAATCACTCGGTAGACATAGTGATAACATGCTACTACCCTAGCAAGATGACCAAGATGGAAAACTGAGGCTTCATTGTAAGGGGGAATTCCACATTTACTTCCTCGCCAACGGGACAAATTCCCTTTGGCTCCCATTGACAGATGAAGAATCTGCCACCGTCCCTAAAATTTTGTCAGATATTAAAGTAGCATTCTGAAGTTTCTAAAAGTGAGCACACTTGTCATGCCCACCCTGCACACTATTCTTCACTGAGTCTACTATTATGGCATCCTAGAAAATAAGCCCTCAGTCAGCCAACACAGATGTCTTTTGGGATATGAATGGGCAAAGCACATCTCTGTTATCAGCTGTCTGTAAGACTTGGGCAGACCTTGTCTGTGCTTGCTGCCACGAGCAGATGCCTTACCATATGCCTATTGTGCTGTAATTCATGAAGCCATTTCCAGTTCCACAGTCTGCTTCTAGAACAGCGTAAGTCAATTGCAAGGCAGGCCGTTGTCTACAAAACCTCAGCCCCACAATGAAGAAGTTGTGTCATGCGACGTTTCTCACTGGAAATTCTCTATCAGTATGTAGCAGGAACACCTGCCGGTTTATTTACAAGTCGTTCTGGTTTCTCACCCCTTCGATTTTTTTGCTCAAACGCTTGAGCTCTCTATCCTTTCACCTCACGTGTGCTAAACAAACTAATAAAAAAAGGAAGGAAGGAAGAAGCCATCTTAACAACTTTCAAATTTTTTAAATATGGGCCAGTTATGTTTAAGAACCAGGGATAGGAAGGAGAAATTTGGTTTTGAGGAGGTGGGGCCCTTTAAGCTAAAGCAGGCTGCTTCTATAAAAAGCCCCCAAAGGAGCCAGCTTTTGCTATTTGCCCTTCAAACACACCATTTTATTTAGGATATCAAGAGGCTAGCTCACAATGACATTGCCACATAAAAACAAGCCTTATACAACACACCTCTAAAGATGGATTTCAAAAGCAAGAGGAGGAAATAATCCCAGGCAAATTTGAAATTAGGTTTTTAACAGCCAAACTGCAAATGATGGAGGTCCATGAAAGGATTTTCTTACATTTTTTGAAAAATAACATAACGGCCTAAACTGGATTAGACCCCTTTTCCTGTTATTTTCACAATTGAAATCGGGGTGGGCAAGCTGTAGCCCTGCAGATATTGTTCGCTTACAGCACCCATCATCACTGATCATTGGCCATGCTGGTTGAGGCTGATGGGAGTTGAAGTCCAACAACAGCTGATTTAAATTTTCCCTCCTTCTGCCACCCCTGCTATTAGCCTCACTGGAGGGGGAAAACATACAATACCAGTACGTGACTTGATTTATTGTACAACAGGTGATTTTAATTAAGTGATTTCAATTAGATAGACAGCATAGGGTGATAGGCTAAAAAAATAAAAATCACTGGTGAGAAACAGTGATTTCATCAAACATTTGTAAAATTGGCCCATTAATTCAATAAGAAATAGTTTTGTGAAATGACTCCCCATCCAACTTTGTTTTACTGATACTTCAGCATGTTTACTTAGGAGCCTGTACATTACAAACTGAAGGAAAGAACGGCCAGGCAAATGTAGTATAAGCAATGTGACTCACTATTTCCACTGGTCCCCAATGAAGTACGCAGCAGTGGATTGGATCCAGTCGTACCTTTTGCTGACAGAAGGTTCTTTGATCCAGGGAAGATTTCCATCAGCAGAATGGGGAGGAATGCAATTTTCACCAGTTCCTGATCTGCCTGCATCCACCTCAGAACAGCTCCAGAGGGTTGGGGAACCCTACAGAACGGTTTAGAAGGTGGTGTGGAAGGTTGCAAGGGGGAGGGGAAATTGGCAAACATCAGATCCCATCCCCTTCCACTGATGAAACCTTCCAGTGGGACACAGAGCATTCCATCAGTGAAGGAAAAGCATTGGGCAAACTCCCTGGCCCTATTCAGACAACATGCTACACCATGAAAAGTTAAGCGTTTTGAGCTAAACATGGTTTAGCATGTCATATGAACCATGACTTAGTGTGTCGTGTGAACCATTCCTAACCATGGTGGCTACATAACCATGGTTTAAACATGCTCACTAACCACTTGCTGAAAAAGGGTTAGCAGCCTAACCATGGCTTAGCATGTTATCTGAACAGGCCCAGCATAGTCAATCTAGTATAAGCTCCGTGAATTTCAATGTAGGTTCAGCACTGCAATACATAAAATAATAACAATATTGTTAAATGAGCTTATATAGAGTACCTTACTTTTGAACAGCCACAATACCCAACAACCTGAGATGCCCACAACAATCTAAGATTAGAACTTCCATATTACTTTTTATTTAAAGTATTTATGTTTAGAATACAGAACTTGCCTTTTAATTCAACAGGATACTTGAAGTAATACACAAAGATCAGCAAGGAAAGTATTTAAATGTAATATGCATAAATTATAGGGTGTGACTGCCACACACGCTTGAATTTCAGCAGTTTTCATTTTAGAAATTTGGCACTAATGTATACGTTACTGTAGGAAATAGTTCTGGGTTTAAATAGATTTGGTCTTACCATGAAGCAAAGTGAAGCAGCTGGTTTTGATGACAGATCTAGAGGGGTGCCATTTTATTTTCTCTACCACTCTACATTTGTGTTTTATTAACAATAAAGAGATGCCATTTTGACTTTGCACGTCATATGTGAAACATCTAAAAGAGACACTATCCCAGACATTTTGCTGCCCAGGTTCGAAAATCTCAGGGATGGTCGCCCCACCGACTCGTGGTGCTAAACGTTCAATGGACAACTAAATAAATATTTTGGCTGCCTTTCATGGTATCTTAGGATCTGCTATGCTATGCCGGCTCATCCTGCCTTAGGTAGGACCAGCCTTGGGTAAGATCTGCATAGCTTTCATCTATATTGTATTGATGGCTCACGTTGCTCATGTGAGAGATGGATCCAGTGCAAGAAGGGAGAGGAGCTGATTAATTGGTGCCCCAGGCACTCTCTTTAGCTCCTTCCTAGGGATTTTTTTTTTGGCCACCTTTGTTTTTGTGTTTTGGTACAATGGTGTGACAGCATGCAGCTATGAAGCATATGTGTGGAAAAGCAGACCAGCGATTTCAAGAGAGAGAGGGGTGGGAGAGAGAGGTGGGCGGGAAGCTTTTACAATACTTCAAAGCAGATTTGACTTTGACCTCTCCATCACTCCACCACCTATGCCTCTCATTTCATGACCTTACTATGCTGCCTCTCTTTTGGGAGGCCCCCAGCTTATGAGAAGCTGCATCACAAGCAGGAGAGCCAGATGGCAGCTTTGTAGATTTAAGATGGGAGGGGGCTGGGGTGAAGGCAGAGTGATCCGTTCTACCAAAAGATATGCTAGAAACAGGAACGATCAGGGAGATATAGAGTCTGTGCTACACAACATTTGAAGACAAACTCATATGAGAATATTAAATCAGGTTTTGTTGAGAACAAAAATCCAGCACTCGCAGACATAACAACCACCCTATTCACAAATCACAGACACTTCTTGCGATGCTTATTTCCCAATTCTTATCAGAGGGGGTGGAGGTACTCCCGACACAAGGTATTATTGGAAAATAACTTTCATTTAGTAAGAATCTCTCTCTCAGGGCAATGCATAAGCAGCCATAAGCACTCATCCAAGACTAACCATCCCTGCATTAGGAATTCCGAGCTACTGCTTTTAAACTGTGCTGTAGTTTATTGTTTGCTCTAAATCAAAGCTGAATACCACTGTGTCTGTTAGAAAATCATTAGAGTGCCATTAAAGCCAGAGTCACAGGCCTGGCGAACATGGAATTTTCAGTGTGTGTGTGTGTGTGTGTGTGTGTCTGTTCTGCACTGCCTCCCCTGATTATCTGCACCAGTTCTGGTCAAGAGATACAGCTGTCATGAAACACTCAACAGATGGCAGTTGCTGGGTGATGCCTCATCCATATTTGGATGCTCTGGTGACATCTGAGCTTGTGCCTTCCCTAAAAGCTCTCATGCAGTCGCTTTCATTCCCATAATGCATGGCTTCGCAATGCAGAGTGACAACATTCATCTTTCTCAAGAATAGAGATAAATTGAACTGCCCTTATGAAAAGCACTGTGTAAAATGCTCAAATTTATTGTCCTTTAAAACTTTTAACTGGCATAGAGAGAGGTGGCTGGAAAAACGGATAGGCTGACAAATTGGGAGATGGATCCCTTTTTCATAGAGATGAAAAACAGTGATAAACTCCTGTTTTAGTCTTAAAAGGCTCTTTAAAGATTGATTTAACTCACAAAGAACAGCAATTTCTCTCCAGATACAGGAAACTGCTAGGAACCAGAGAGCTTTTGGGAGGCAATTGTACTGATCAATTTCTTTAAAAAAGAAAGTTAAAACAGTAAAAAAAAAAAAAGAAGCAGGGTTTCTTGGTGCTTTTCAAGCAATGAAAGCTGCTTAGTGGCTTTATCTTAAATTAAGTTTTAAAGTTAATTCATATTGGATTCTGGATTCGTTTCAAGTGGATGCCTTGTGCTGAGAAAAGGAATGATACCATTTTTAAACAATTCCTCCTCCTCATTTCTTCTAGGAAAATCCGACAGCTTCATAGTCGCGTACTTCTGGAGGTGTACGAGCATTTAGGGCCACGGCAGACCTCATATTAGTCACACAGTTCGTAATTCTGTGAATGCTACTTTTTAAAAGGAGCAGCAGCCATGTGGAGAGGGGATGGGATGAGATTTGCATTGGGCCTGAGGAGGGCCTCTCTCTGTTTGCCCCCATTGCAGCTTCGGTTCTGTGGATCAGTGGAACCTTTACTGTCAGTGCAAATTTCTAGGTAGTAAGAAAAGAAAAATCTCAGGAATTTCTTGAAAGTTTTGTTTTCCTATGAAAGGAGCGTCCATTTTTTTTTTTTGGCCTCATTCTCAGGGCATTTTATAAATTTATTTTGACTATGTGTTGATGGTGTTTTGACCTTAACTAATCACTGTGAGGTGGCTGAGATACTGCCTATATTTTTCTTTCTATTACATGTCTCACCATTGCTCTGCAGTCTCCCAGGCTGCCTGCACTTCCTGATCTGAAAAGGAATAAATTCATGATGGTGCAGAAAGCCAAGGAGGCTATAGTAGGATGACCATATGAAAAGGAGGACAGGGCTCATGTAACTTTAACGGTTGCAAAGAAAAGGGAATTTCAGCCTGTGCCATTTGTATGCAATTAGTTCCTGGTGAAATTCCCTCTTCATCACAACAGTTAAAGTTGCAGGGGCCCTGCCTTCTTTTGTATATGGTCACTCTAGTATAGTGCCTGCAACTTTAACTGTTGTGATGAAGAGGAAATTTCACCAGGAACTAATTGCATACAAATGACACTGGCTGAAATTCCCTTTTCTCTACAACTGTTAAAGTTACATGAACCCTGTCCTCCTTTTCATATGGTCAGCCTAGCTATAGGCTGTCAGAGAGATGACTGAACAATGAAAGGCAGGACGCTCACACACACTACTCATTAGGTTGGGCTGAAAAATGGCCGTAAACATTTTTTTTTAGAAATTAAATTAGTAATAGTACGAAAAACTTGCCTAATGTGTCCCTTAGTACACACACACACACACATATATACATACATATATATATATATATATATAGATCTAGCTCAATGTCTAGCCGGGCCCCTCTGGCTTTGAAAAAATCTAAAATGACCCAAAAATGGGTTCTCAAAATATATTTTTTAATTTTTTATTTAGAAAACAAATTTGTAATAGTGCAGAAAAGTTGCCTAATGTGTCCCTTAGTATACACAAAAAAATCTGTTGATCTCGCTCAATGTCTAGCAATGTGTTTCCCCACCCCAAAAAAAATCTGAGTCATTTTCAATTTTTTCAAAGCAAGAGGGGCCCAGCTAGACATTGAGCTAGATCAACATTTTTTGTGTGTATAATAAGGGACACATTAGTCTACTTTTCCGCACTATTACAAATTTGATTTCGAAATAAAAAATAAAAAAATAAAATTATTTCGAGAAACCATTTTGGAGTCATTTTATATTTCTTCAAGGCTAGAGGGGCCCGGCTCGATATTGAGGTAGATCAATATAGGAGAAATTTTTGGCACAGCACTAATTTTTAATTTGAAAAATGTGCAAGAAAAATGTGTACTTTTGAAAAATGTGCACATATATGTTTTAATCAATGGAAGAAGAACGCGTACATTTCAAATATGCACACAACTGGTGCATACATTTGGAAAAGTATGCGCAAAAATATGCATGCAGTTTCATGTGAAAAGAAAACACAAAGTTCACAATCTGAGATGGTCTCAACTCAGAACCAGCTGGCTCCCTCCCTGTATCCCAAATGGCCTTGTGACATTGTGGCACTGGCCTGTAAAGTAGGAATGCATAGAGCATCCAACTGGGTCCGGGAGTCCAGTGGACCCCCCACATCTGGCCTCCCAGGCAGGTGCTCCCAACATGAGCATGGCCCTCCACCAAGCCAATCCGAGCCTCAGAAGAGGCTCATGTGGCCCAGTGAGCAGGGGTGGAAAGCAGCAGCTGTGGAGTGAGTGCCCACTGAGGCAAGGGCAGGTAAGTTGGCTCACCCCCTACTGTAGAGTGTCTGGCTTTATCACTCTTGACTCTGCAAGTTGGTAAAACAATCCATGAACAACACAGCATATTGGATTGGCATAATTAAGGCAGAGCAGTTTTTAAGGCCTACTGCATACAAAGAAGTAATGTACCCTGCCTCAAGTATAATCTCCTCTGCCTTTCACAACCCCATTTGCAATTTTGTGGAACATGTACTATCAGAGGAATCCTCCCCTCTCCTTTCACTTCTTTGCTAGACATCTATGAGTCAGTCTTTTTTGTCCTTTTGTCCAATAACCATTCATCTTGTTGGATACTGAAGGATAGTGAACAATTTCATATTTTTGTTCAGAAGCAAGTTACGATCTGATAGCCATCAACCCGTTTAGAAGCTTTAAGAAGGATTCATTGATGTCCCACCTCCTACAGCAGCACACCTTTAGAAATGGCTCTGGTTTTGTGGCTACCCCCCCTTCATAGCTAACATGGATAAGATCAGCAAGGTATTAACACTGCCTAGTTTCTGAGTCTGAGCAGGGGTAGACTCTAGGACAAAAAAGTACTTGTTTTATCAATAGATACTTCAAGTCAGAAAACTTTGTGCTCAAAACACTAAATTAAAAACATAGCAGGCTGTCAATATGGAGGTGTCCCACATGAGACTTGAGCCCAGAGCTCCCAATGACATAGTCAAAGGCTCTAGAAACTTAAGAGCATTGCAATCACCATATAAAATACGTTAGAAGGAGGTGGCCATATTGAGTCTGTCCATTTTCTGTTCTCTAGCCTAAGCTTTCCCTTGAGTTATACCAAGGAGAAAATAAGTGTGTGGGTGTTACATTGGCCTTCACATATATGCTAAGCCAAGAATTCAGAAATACTGCTTGTTGAACAGGTATTTATTTTTCTGACCATTGAGTGGTTCTGAGTTTCCTTCCTGCCATTTCCAGAAGAACCTGATCTAAAAGAAGTACTTTTAGAGGCTAGTTGCTTTGAGGTGTTTTCTTCCTGCTCTTTCCTGAAGAACTTGATCTATGGGGAAAGCAGTGAGGTAAAATGATGTCATTGTTTGTTTACTTATGTGTGTCTGACCTGAAGCATCAAATGCAGCTAATTAAAGCTAGTTAATTGTTCAATACATTCCTTCTCAAAAGAAGTTCAAATAAGCTGTTTCCTTCATAGATGCACCCATTTACCAACAGCCTCAGCTTAAGGTCATAGGAACCTTGAACCAAAAAGCCTAAACTCCACTTTGGTGACATTACTAAATGGCTCGCAGTTGCTTTAGAGAAATGGCTCCCCAAGTGAGATGTATACCAATTCTGAGTGTCTGTGAGTCTGTTTGGTGTAGTGGCTATGATCAGACTGAGCTAAGAACCAGAATGCCCATAGTTCAGCTCCTGAGGGCCAAAGCACATGTTACTTTGAAGACCTTTAGATCATGACGCAAGTTTGTGGAGGGTAGGGAGTTTTTAACCCTTTCCTGCCCACTGTGGCCCCAATTCGATCAGCCCCCAGCCTGTACATGCAATATACATTGTGACATATTTATTTATTTATTTATTTATTTTATTCCATTTATATACCACCCCATAGCCGAAGCTCTCTGGGCGGTTTACAAAAATTAAAAACATTGGACAATTAAAACACCAATATACAAAATTTAAAAGCATAAAGCATAAAAACAAGTTAAAATTACATATATATATATATATATATATATATTGCATGGATCGCTATTTGTGATATAAATTGTAGGTACGTTTCCCTGATCCAGACTGAGATCAGAACATGGGGGCAAGGTTTAAAACCCCTACCCTCCAGGCTAGGTTCTTGACCTGGACCTATCCCCGGTGCTTATTCTAGATCATGGATGGGGAAGCCCTTGGTGGTTTCCTATCTGTCTTGCAGAGGCTTGGACTTCCTCCATGAGCCACTTCCCTCCCCTCTCCAAGCTGCACCCACTCAAGGCCCAAGGTGCACTTCTGGAAGTCTGCAGGGGCTTGGGAAGGCTAGTGGGGAAAGGAATCTCCACTGTTATCTCCAACTAGTCCCCTGTGCGCTGCCCCCTTCAAATTTTGAATGGTGTGGTAAGTAGTTCCCCAGCAAGGTGGTGGGTGGAGAAGCAATCTGTCATCTGGTGCCAGAGCTGGCAAGGTTTTGGGGTGTGGAGGCTTTCCTCAGCTGAAAAAAATCTATGTGCCTCAAAGCTGGGAGCGAATGAAAACTCCATGCAGAGAGAGAGGCAGTAGATCTCTCCTGTTGCTTTCTGCATAGAGAAAAATATGATATCAGGGGGCAAGGCTGTGGAGGAGGGGTTCCAGGAGGAAGGGCCTACTTCCTGACCTCATCTGCCCCCCAAGAAGTGAGCCAGAACGCAATCTGGCCTCTGAGAGCTAAATAGTTCATCTCTGCTCTAGAGTAAAAGAAAAACAGACATCGCTGCTACCAACATCTTTATAATAATGTGTGCATTCGGTCTCACTTGGATCACTTACATAAGCCTCTATTTCTCATCTCAGCTTCCCTCCTTCTTTTCTATAATATGAGCCCTACCTTACAGGGGTCTTGTAAAGACTACTAAGATAATTAACTGCAGCACTTTCAGCACTACGCAAGCACTAAATAAGGCCCCCTCCACAAGGATGCGCTTTTGCGCCCGGTTCCGCGATTATGCGCATTATCGCGGAGGCGCTTTTACTCCTAATCCCTCTGCACCGGAGGCGGCGAGAGGCGGCGAAGCACATTAATTCATGTCCAAAAAGCGCTTTACAAGCAGTTAATGCGCGTAATCGCTTGTTCACACCGCGAAAATGCGCTTTAACGGCCGGAGCAAAATAAAAGTCGCTATTTAACGCGCGTTCGAAAATGCGCATTATCGGGGAGATAACGCGCCTGTACGCCCGTTTTGCGCTCCGTGCTTGTGGAGGTAAATTTTTTAATGAGCCTTCAAGGCTCATTAAACGTCTCGTGTGGAGGAGGCCTAAATGCAAGCAGCTCAATCTGTACAAGTTTATGTGGAACGGCCACTGTGAACAACAGGACTTACATCCTAGAAAATGTATTTAGGATTGCACTCCAAGTATTATTGTAATGTATTTGTCCTAGGCTTTTGATAAAACATAATTAATACAGATGTATTAATGGTGGCATTCTATTTTTTAATTTGGGTTTGTTTTTTGTTTTTGTACATTATTGTTTTGTTTCTTTTTCTTTTTAGAAAAAATATACAGTTTAACTTTTAAAAAAACACAACAACAGCAACAACAGCAACAACAATGCTGGGCACTATATACCCAAATTTCTCACTGCCCCCCTTCATGGTCTATTTTGTGTTGGTCGCAATCTCATTCAGGTTGTTAGCATCCTTTTCTAGTGTGATTGGAAAATGAGATCAGTTTACATACTTATATTAATTTATGGTATAGAGTGTAGACTGAGGATCAATAACTCAAAGAGCTTAGAAAAATGTAAGCATCACAATAGTACTTTATCAACCCTGGCTCTACCCATTTTTAAACTGGAACAATGGTGTATGTAATATTTGCTGCTGGAAACTTGATGCATACAGAAGGCTTGTACTGAGCCTTCCACCTAGGAGCGGATTATATATATATATATACACACACACACACACACATATATACACACACTCCTAGGTGGAAGGCTCAGTACAAGAAGCATTACACAATAAAATACTCAAACAAATTGCTTGTTCCAGAGTTGGTTGCTACTTACTAATGAAAATCCAGATTATATTCATTCAGGTTGTTGATGTGGCTTTAGCACTTGTGTTTCTATCAGTGTTTTACTGCATGATTGTAAAGAGCAACCCTATGCATGGCTGAAGACAGATGCTGGTGATTTAAGGAGGCACCCCAGCACAATGCTTCCGACAGAGAAACAGCAGCTATTAGGGATGCAAGAATACTGAATTCCAACCAAAGGTAAAATAAAGCATCCTTTATTGTTGCCTTTGTCACTGCACTGAGTGGGTCCTTCGCTTAAGCACAAAACATGAAGGAGACATGATTAAAACATTTATCTTCCTGTCAATGGGTAGTATCCAATGCAGCCCATACAGCACCCACTAGTAGCACAATGAAAGCTAGCAGTTATGTTCATTTCCAGAACATGGCAGGTCAGCAGAGCTCACAGAAGGAAACTCTGCTAACCTGTTCCAATCTGGAAACAAGTGTTTCTACACATTTCTGGGGTTATTTTTGGAAGAACTTGCTATTGTGTTAGTAGTGAGTCATGTGGATGCAAAAAATGTGGAAGTGCAGCAGCGGTAGTGGGTACTACCCAATTAATTCTTCCTGAAGAAAATGAATTTTAATGCAGCTATTTTACCTTAGAAAGACATCTTCCCTCTGAAACTTGGGATAAGAACAAATCACTTTATCTCACTATCCAGAAAGTTTTTGGAATTTGCCAGAGCATATGGAAAATAATCCTGAGTTAAGATAAATTGTAATGCCAAGGTGTTTCTTGATCACTCAAACGGAGATCTAAGTCATTCAGGAACCACTTCTTGCACTGTTGACAGTTGAATCAGAGTAAAGGCCTCTCTTGGCCTCTGATTGAAGTGTGGATGGTGGGGGGTGGGGGACAGGTTAAAATCATTTTTGCTTTATGTAATAGCCTCCCAAAGTGATTTCCAGTTACCTTTAATCAAGTCTGAGTGGATAGACAATGGCTGAATTCGGACAACACGATAGTCAATGGTGGGGTAATAATCAACTTTACAGTTGTTCATCTAGGGGGTACTCCCCACACAACATGGTAATAAATAACTGTGGTGTGGATTAGGATCAGCGCTGAGTTGACTATGGCAGCATTCGGACAACACGATAGTCAATACAACTGACGATTGTTCCCCCCCCCCTCCCAGTTGCTTATTGTGTCGTCCGAATTCAGCCAGTGAGTAGATAGGACAAGCAACAGAAATGTAATCAACCTGGTTGCTTTAAAATTCTGTTTCCTCACCAGTACTACCACCCAACACCCCCAAAGCATTCCTTAATGCAATAATCCTTTGTTTTCATTTTGTGCTAGTAGAGCTCGGACAGAAAGTAGATTATAGCAAGAGTGCATCTACCTCTGTTTCTAACGACATCTGTAAATTAGGATTTGCAAGAAAAAGAAGCAGATTATATGAACTTTCATTACAATTACAGTGCCACAGGACAACGGTTGCCTAGTTACAATTAGGGCTAATCCCTAGATGGTCTAGCAGAGATAAAAGGTATTTTAGTTTATAATGTCTTATTCATAAAAAGAGCAGAAGACACGCATGTTCAACTGGGTCTCCAGGAAAAAGTACCTAAGCATGATATGATCAAAACCAGTGAAACTATGACATGCTATAAAAGTGGCATCTAAAGATTTCTCAGAAGTTACATTAACACGTACACCACCATTCTTTGATTATATGCTAGTGGCATACGAATGAAGAATTACAATGGTCAGTAGCATACAAATGAAGATTTGGGTTGTTCAGTGTACCTTACCTTGATTGATTCGATGGTTACCTAACCTGGTGACACTGTCAAGCATCGTAATTTATAAAGATATAAGTTCTCTTCAGATATCGTGTGGAGAGAGAGAGAGAGACCATATCTCCTGGCAAAACCTCTGTCATGTCACACCCCAATGATCTTGATGTTTGCACATTTTATTTATTTATTACATTCCATCATTACCTAATTGATGTCTATGGAGCAGGGCCAATGGGGTATGACATGACAGAGGTGGAGCCAGGAGGCATGGTATCTCCCTCTCCACACAATGTCTGAAGAGGACTTATCACATTATGAATTCTGATGCTTGACAGTATCATCCGGTTAGGTTACCATGGAATATATCCCAATAGAGAAAGCACTCTCTAGGGAACCCTACACATGTACAAGCCAACACGTGTAGGATTCTATACAATCAGAAGGCCTCCTGCATTATTCCCATGTTCTAGATCAATTTTGCTGTAATGAAATGCAGGTAGAGCACCTGTGCCTATTTTCCCCCTATGAAGAGCTCATAGCGCTCTCACATAGGTGTGAGGAGGTCAGGGAAATGCCATGGAAGGAAGAATTAATCACCTTCTTCCCCCAGTTCTACTTCTCCAATCAAATGACTAGTCCCATCTGGCTGCTTTAAATTAAATTAAAAGGGGGGGATCACACAGGAGACCATGATCACTTGTCTCCCACATCATCTTCATTTGAGCCTTAAAATTTAAAAAGGTTTGCTTAAAGTACCCAGAGTTTCTGAGTACTTTGAACTGCCCAAGAATTGTCCTGTATTTAGAAGCAAACTTTTTTCAATCATGAGAAGCTTAAGTCCCACTGATTTGAATGGGAACATAAGAAGAAACCTTATATATCCACTCAGACTATTTGTCCAGTTAGCCAAGTATTATCGCCTCTACTCTGACTAGCAGTCACTTTTCAGGGTCCCAGGCAGAGGTCTGTCCCATTACCTGCTACCCTCTCCCCCATTTTTTTTAAAAAAACTGGATATGCTAACCTTAACAACTTCTGCATGCACTCTCCCATGGCTTATCCATAGTATAAGTGTACTTCAAGGTCCTGTAGGGGTTGTTCATTGCAGTGCGGGTTAATGACATAGTTTGGTAGATGAAACCACTGATGGCCATGGCACCATGGTGGCCTTCCGACCTTTCATTGTCAGGAGGAATTAGCCTGCAGCCATGGTGGAACAGCTCTCCATTCAGAAATCATGCATTTAAATGGTGTTGGCTGCATGTACCAGTTATGAAAGATAAGGGTGGGAAGGACCTTCCCTTCTAATGCCACACTGTGGTCACTGATGGTGTCACTTAGCAAACTATCACGTCAGTTTGACAATGATTCCCAATAATTCTACAAAATGCCCGTCTTTCTACAAAGTACTTGCAAAAAAGACTTCAGATTTCATTTTCAGAAAGTCAAAACTCATATATGTGAGTAGACATAGTGCAGACAAAACAAGTTATGACTTTCTTCAGCAGCAAACAAGATTTCCATAATTAGAGTGAACTAAGTGATCTCTGTGTGTTTGTTACTTTGGGGTTATTTATTTTTTAATGCAGAACACTTAATGGAACTTTTAGGTCACGTAGGTCACAATGTTCAGTATTGTTTAAGACCCCAAAATGTACTTCATAGTCTGAAGAAAAGTGGTTAAACATTTTGGAAGATAGTGTCTTATGAAACTATATGCATCTTTAAATTCATAAAAATGGCTCCATGGCTCCTACTTCATCGCTTTTGATTGTATGTAGAGCTCTCAGTAAAATTAAAATGCACTTATCTAAGATGGCAGGTCAGAGATAGGAAACAGTTATTACAAGGATGCTGAGCAATAATGTCTTGATTTTCATTATGCAATATGTCTGCCTATTGTTCTTGTTCTTCATTGGGGTGGTTTCTATATGTGGGTGGTAGACATCACCAAAGGAATTGTGAAGCATACATGCCAGACGAAAGGAGTAATCAAAAGGCGGGAGATAAAATCCAACACAGAAGAACTGATGCTCATGTTGCTGCTGTTACCCAACATGACATGAATTTCACCACCAAAGAATGCAATCCAAAGACTGCTCGAGGCTGCCTATTTAAAAATAAATTGGTTAATCCTACATTGGTTTAAATTTACTAGATGGGAACTGCCTGTTTCAGGACCACCTGATCAATGGAACCAGCACTGTGTGGCTGGGAACCACCATTTTAATTTTCCCCCGTGCCCCTAAAGTTGTGTTGCTCCACAGGAATTACTCCTCCTGCAAAAGGCAACTCCCAGACATTTTTTTTTTTAAAAAAAAGAAGCACTAGACAAACATCAGCCTTGGGCCTTGCGAGGATGTTGGGGGGACGGCAGAAGGGAGGAAGCAGTAGACACTTGAGGATTCTGCCTGCTGATGCTAGGCCTGTGTAAAGGGCCTAATAAGGCCTCTGGCGATACGTTTGACACCCTTGGCCTTATGATTTCCAGCTTTGTTCCTTGATGCCATGCCATTCATAATATTACTTGGAATGGAATGTGACTCAGAGGGAAGAGAAAGAATCCAACACATCCCAGAGAGAAGAGAAAGAATCCAACACATCCCTCAGGTAGTTTCAGATATTTTTAAAAAACATGTCATAGAAAAAAGATAGGGCAAGAAGCAAGGCAAGGGAAAACACAATTCCATTTCAGCAAAGTTCTTACAGTTACAAACGACCTAGAGTGGCTATAAATGCCCTTCCTTTGAGATTTCCAAAAAGGTGATTGACAGTAGAGGAACTTTAGGTACAACATCCTCTGCCTTAGGACTAAGTGACCTATTGGCTCTCTTTGAAATATATCATTCATAATTTTATTAGCATTCTCAGTGTTAGTGGATGTTATTCTCCTTTATTTATTGACTTCCATACAGTTTTAAAAGATAATTTTCCTTAATTTCAGTTTGTTAATATTGTTTATATTCCTATCCCTTGTTAATCCTGCCATGTCCGCCTCCTTTTGGATATCTGACAAGTGCTCTCATGTTTGGGCTTATCACCCAGACAGGCAGTCTCCAGGTCCCTAATAATTGATCCTGTTCTTTCTTTGAACTCCCTGCAATGTGCCAATAGATTTCTGGTAATCGGGTGTCTAGAACTGATAACAATATTCACCGTGTAGTTGCGTCAAGGGTGTACACAGAACAATAAATCTCCTCTTCTGTCATGCCAAAATGTGTTGGCTGTCATAACATGTTGCATGCTCATTTGGCTATGCATAGTGGATTTCAAAGAGATTTGTTTTCCTCAGTGTATACTTGAATCATGCAGTGAATACCATGGAGGGCTTGCTGGTTTTAAGATGATCTGTATGTGTAAAGTACTCATCAGTAAGTAGTTTTACTGGAAAGGTAGTTTTAAAAAGTGGCAGGCTAGAGTTCCACCACTCTGCCACTACTGGCAAATCCAATGATAATAGCCACCAATACTTCCACATACGCTTCATCCTTCTGGGATTGCAACTTCAGAATCAGGTGATACTCATCAGGAGGCCCAATGTGGCCTATGGGTTGTCTGCTCCTGAGCCCTTTGCTAAGATTATATATATTCATTAAACAAAAAACCTACGGTTTACAAAAGCAATGTTAAGGCTCTACAGATTCCAACCAAGCACCAAAAAGCAGGGAAATTGGGAGTTAAGGCTCACAAGCCTTAACGCCACATCCACCCTAAGGAGGCAGAAAGTGCAAGTGAAATTCTCATTCTCCCAAAGCAGATAAACCATGAGGACAGGGTGGAGAATATGATATGCAGAGGTGACTGTGGGGTTGTGGAAAACTGATCACGAACAACTTAGGGCCACCTACTTCTCTTTTTTTGTTTAAAGCAGCCTTTCCCCAACATGGTGCCCTCCAAAGGTGTTGGACTACAACTCCCATCATTGCAAGTCAGTATGTCCCATGGTCAGGAATGCTGGGACTTGTCATCTAAAAATCTAGATATGCAATTTGATCTGCAGAGGTGACTGTGGGGTTGTGGGAAGTGATGATGAACAACTTAGGACCAGCTACTTCTCATTTCTTAGAGCATCCCCTTATGTTGAGAGTTGCAACCCAACACATCTGACAGGCACCAGGTTGGGGAATGTTGTTCAAGAACAAGGGAAGGCAGAATGTAGATCTCCAGATGTTTTGGAATTCAACTTGTAAAAGCCCCTATCAGCATGGGTAGTTATCAGGAATGCCGCGAGTTCATGTCCAAATCATCAGGATAGATCTATTTTCTGCCCACATCTGTACTAAAGTATGTTTTCCAGCATTAAGATATGTGATCAATCAAGGAACTACAAAAGAGCTGCATCACTTTAAATAAACTGTCTAAACCAAATGAAACAACAATGAATGAATCTTGAATACCTAATCCAGATAGCCCTTCAGACATCAACATTAGTTTTCAACACATGGCATAGGACGTCTGTTTCTTGAATATCAGATAAAGGATTTCTCTTACTTGTTCAGCAGTGTGAGATCAAAGGCAGAGCTACCACCTAATACTTTCATGCGTAAGTATTATTTTAAAATTAAGTATGAATTGATTTTTGTCTTCCCCATAACACATAACATGGGAGTTACAGTGCAATGCATCTGGAGAGCACCAGGCTGGAGAAGGTTGACTCCTATACATGTCTTCTCAGAAGCCAGTGCCACTGAATTCACTAGAGCTTTCTCCCAAGAGGTATAGGATTGCAAACTAATCTCATCTGAAAGGTGTTCAAGACAGCCAAACTAAACCTCTTCTGCTCCACTGTCGCTTTGATGAGATGATGTATTGTGCAGGGATTGTGGGGAGTGAACAGTATATTTTTTATAAATACATTTAAAGAAAAAAAAACATTGGTTCTTTGAAAGGCAGGATATTGTCTAAAAGTTGGAAGTGCCTGGCACATGCTCTGGTTCTAGATCTGTAATGAATAGTGCCCCTTTTGTTATCAAGAGTGCTGCTATATGCGAGATGTGTGTGAGAGAAAAGTATTGGGCAGACCCTGTATTTGGAAAGGGTATGGAATAGCATTCCCCATCCTGCTGCCCTCCAGGTGTTTGAGATGACAAGTCCCAGCATTCCTGACCATGGGACATACTGACTTGCAATGATGGGAGTTGTAGTCCAACACCTTTGGAGGGCACCAGGTTGGGGAAGGGCTGCTCTAAACAAAAAAAGAGAAGTAGGTGGCCCTAAGTTGTTTGTGATCTGTTTTCCACAACCTCACAGTCACCTCTGCATATCATATTCTTCACTCTGTCCTCATGGTTTATCTGCTTTGGGAGAATGAGAATTTCACTTGCACTTTCTGCCTCCTTAGGGAGGATGTGGCGTTAAGGCTTGTGAGCCTTAACTCCCAATTTCCCTGCTTTTTGGTGCTTGGTTGGAATCTGTAGAGCCTTAACATTGTTTTTTGTAAACCGTAGGTTTTTTGTTTAATGAATTTCATGGCTTTGTGTAACGGATGACTGGATATTATACAGTTGACAACCAAGCCAGCATCAGCCAGAATGTTATACCATCTTGACATCCAATATAAAATCAAAGCTAGTGTTTTGTGTTGAATTCACTTTTAACATTAATAAATCAACCAAAATTCTTGCATCTCCCTCATTTTTAAAGATAAAGAGATGAAACCTGGCATCATGGTAGCTCTTAAGTAGGGATATAGCTATGCCAAGTATGAAGCAGATCCGTTTATGCCTTGATTTTTAGGAATTTTTTAAAATTCAAACAGACATCTCTTTGGGGTCCAGGACCTTGAGCAGTACAAGTTTAAAAAATGAAATTAAAGATAAAGAGATGAAACTTGGCACCATGGTAGCTCTGAAGTAGGGATTTAGCCATGCTAAGTTGGAAGCAGATCCGTTCATCCCTTGATTTTTAGAAATTTTTAAAACTTCAATTTAATTTTTTTAATTAACTAAAATGCTTACAATTCCATCATTTTTAAAGATAAAGGGATGAAACTTGACAGCATGGTAGCTCTTAAGTAGGGATTGAGCCATGCCAAGTTGGAAGCAGATATTTATGCCTTGAGTTTTAGGAATTTTTAAAACTTCAAACCCAATACTCCTCTTTGGGGTCTAGGGCCTTGAGCAGCACATTAAAAAAAAGAAAGAAAGTAAAGATGAAGAGATGAAACTTGGCACCATGGTACCTCTTAAGTAAGGCTTTAGCCATGCCAAGTTGAAAGCAGATTGGTTCATGCCTTGAATTTTAGAAAAAAAATTGAAGTCAAACTTTTAAAAAATATATCCTAAAAATCAAGGCACTTCCAACTTGGCATGGCTCAATTCTAGGGTGACCACTAGGGTGTGGCCTAGTGGCTAAAGTGTTGGACTGGGAGCTGGGAGATCTGGGTTCTACTCCCCACTTAGCCATGAAAACCCATTGGGTGACTTTGGGCCAGTTGCAGACTCTCAGCCCAACCCATCTGACAGGGTTGCTATTGTAAGGATAAAATGGAGAGGAGGAGGATTATGTATGCCGCCTTGGGTTTCTTGGCGGAAAAAAGGTGGGATATAAATGCAATAATAAATAATAAAATACTGTCAGGATTTCCCCAGATTTCTCCTGGTTTTTGTTCTATCCTCAGTGTCAGGGGGGATTTTATGCAATAGTCTATAATGACCTGGAATTACACACTTTCCCTTTTAAGGCCACCATTAGCGTGGCAGGGGGGAATGACATGCTTTCTGGAGGTGTGTCATTCTCTCCCACTGCTCCAATCAAGGCCTTAAAAGGGAAAAACGTGTCACTCCCAGGCATTATAGAAAAGGGCCTGATTGGAGCGGTGGGGTGGGGTGAGAAAGACATGCTTTCCCCTCCTCTGCTCCAATTGGGGACTTTAAAGTGGCCCCAGAAAGCCATTTTTCTGCCCCCCCCCACTAGGTGTCCTCTTTTTTGGTTTCCCAAATATGGTCACCCTACAGTTCTTGCACAGGCTGCATATCCATCCCTAGATATTTACTCAAAAGTAAGACCCATTGAATTTCCTTGGTTCTTGAAAAGCAACACACTTGCTTTTAGATTTGCCAGTCTCAGCATTCTATGTGTGCTATGAATGCCTGCTCTGTCTGTCCCTATAGTTTCCTGCAAGGTCCAGCCAGGGGAAGCCAGTAAATTAAACCCAGGGGTGGAGGGTGAGATTCCCTCAGGTTCATCTGACAGCAGGTGCTATAGAACATGGACCTTCCAGGAGTGTTGAGGCTGGATTTCTGGCAGACCCAGCCAGGCAACTTTATGGCCTGTTAGTCCCTCCATTTGGTAGCCCACAGAGCACCTGCCTCATAAGGCAAATGGCCACATGAGAACTGTTATTATGGCCTGCTACTTTGTTTGTCTTTAGTAGTCTGTGGTCCAGATCTCTTCAGAAGGGGGAATAGTGTTTTGTGGTTGGGGTCAGTCAAAATTATCTCCAGGGGTCCCTTACTCAGTGCCTCTGATAGCAAAGAGATTGAGGATTTTCCCCAACTCTGTTACTCTTGAAGTTACTAGGCCTGTTGAAAATAGATTTTATAACATAAGCATGAAAACAGTGAATACCCCTTTTAACTTGTTAAACCAATGAAAACATGCCACACAAGAAGTCTTAAGATATTAATGGTTTATAAAGAAAAGTAAATGCAAAAGAACATCAGATGCAGAAGTGAAATCTGAAACATTACTACTACTACTACTACTACTACTAGTATCCTGCCTTTTGCCCAATGCTGGGCCTCAGGGCAGCCTTACAAAACTAAAACATATACAGCTAAAACCTATAAATAGGAATATACTAGGCTGACCATATGAAAAGGAGGACAGGGCTCATGTAACTTTAACAGTTGTAGAGAAAAGGGGATTTCAGCCATTGTCATTTGTATGCAATTAGTTCCTGGTGAAATTACCTCTTCATCACACCAGTTAAAGTTTCAGGGGCCCTGCCTTCTTTTGTATATGGTCACTCTAGTATAGTGCCTGCAACTTTAACTGTTGTGATGAAGAGGGAATTTCACCAGGGACTAATTGCATACAAATGACACTGGCTGAAATTCCCTTTTCTCTACAACTGTTAAAGTTACATGAGCCCTGTCCTTCTTTTTATATGGTCAACCTAAATATACAAAAGTTAAAAATATAATTAAATACTTTTCAATATTAAAGCATTTTAAACATTTTAAATACATAACAATTTAAAAGTCAAAGGTATAGACAGAGGTCCAGATGATTTGCCAAAGGCCTGCTGGAACAAAAAAGGGTTTGTCTGCTTCTAAAAACACATCAAGGAGGGAGCCAGTGTAGACTGCAAGGATTAGAAAGAAAATCCATGTGTACACTATGCAAAATAAATGACACCTCAACTGTTTCTAAACCTTATTTAAAAAACAGGGTGACTAGGCCGAAACCAACGTTGTAGTCCCAAAAGAAAGGTTTCAACATTGTACTTAAAACTTACACCGGCCCAAACTAATTAAATGAAGTGTTTGAAGCTTTCAACTTTATAGCAGTATGGACCAAACTCTTAGAAAAAAGGGAAATTAAAATAAAGGTATAGCTATCTATTCCCAGGAGAGATCTGAATATCAGGTTACCATGGATCCAGAGGAGCTACATCCTGCTTCACCAGGGAGCAAAAGAGCAAACTGGCCTTATGAAGATGGCCCAAAATACTCTCAGAGCCAAAGGAATGCATGTTCCAGAAGAGAAAAGAGAAACTCTTCTTCTTCTTCTTCTTCACTCAAAAGGTCTGTGCTAGAGGCAGCGGCCATTTCACTCACCCACCCCACATTCTAAGGCAGGAGGGAGGGGGGAGAGTGACGCTACTGAGCATGTGTCAGTGTCGCGTTATGAGGGAAGATGGCCGCCTCATTGACTTGAATGAGAGGTTAAAATAGTCCTTAAAAGTCAACCGAAGGGAATTTTTAAAAAACGAAAAGCTTTCCACCAACTACAGTCAAGGAGGAAGAAGACCCCACCACTGGATTACTTAAGGCTCTACAAATTATGCAAATTGTGAGCACAAAAAGTCTCAACCCGGAAGTAAATTTACAAAATCAGGGAGACAGGTTTGTATTCCTTTTCTACCTTAAACTGCTCTCCTTCCCTCAATCTTTCACCAATCTTCTTGAAATTTTCAGGTAATGTGAAACAAACATTTCTTTCTGGCACCTGTAAATTTCAGAAAGGTTGGTGAAACATTTTCGATTTTATGGCTGTTAGAATGACCCCCTCCCCCTAATTATCACTTTAACATGGCGGAATGTGTTTTTTACTGACAGCCCTTAACAATGGAAGCACAACTGTGCCTCCATTAATACACACACACACACACTTCCATAAGTATAAAGACCATGTCATCAAGGGCACTAGTAGTCCTGCTCCATTCTCGCTTTTTTGCCCCTTAGTCCTCTTACCACAGATGGGCTCAGGAATGATGCAGATATGGCTCGTGCATACTGAATCCCCCGCCAAAATTTGCACCCTCCTTCACATGCCCTGATAGGCCACTTCCATCCCCTTTTCCCTCCCCCCCAATGGTGACAGCCTAACTGCACAGCTACTCCCAGGGCCCACCTTTACATCAGGCTGCTTGGCTGAACAGCATTGCCCATCATCTCACTGATGGAGGGTCTGCCCTGCCTATTGGTACGGAGGAAATTAATTGCTATTGAAACTCGAGATTTAAACTTTTTCGATTTTTCAAAATTTTCTGCACGTCAGCACTGCTCAAGCTTCAGTTTAAAACAAAAATGAGCAAAAATTGGTCTGGTAGATTTCAAGTAATACGTCTTACACTACTGTTTTCTTATATGAGATAGTGTGATGTAATTGAATGTAACAAAAATCCTCTTAATTACTCTTTTATCAAAGTGTTTCTAGAGTCTATTTTAAAGAACTTATTGGCCCCAATTTTTTTATTGGCTGCTTGGAAACTATATATATATATATATATATATATATATATATATGTATGTGTGTGTGTGTGTGTGTGTGTGTGTATTACACAACTAGTTCCGTAAAATGCTTGTTTTGTAATAAGATCTGTTCATAAAGAGCCTAGCCATTAATTTGTTCTGCCCATCTAACAGATAAACCATATCTTCATCTGGAAGGCATTATTGAACAAGTTGAGCAAGCAGGTAATTTAAAAATATGCAAATATAGGATTACTTATTTACAGGTGCAACAGGTGGACACAGTCATTGTGCTGAAGCAATGGATAGTTAAGCAATGAGAGACAACAAATGGAGGCTTAACTATATCAGTATCTCCCAAGACTATTGTGGTCTGTTAGGTTTGCTACTGTTCAAATGCCTGATGAAGGGTGAACAGAAATAACTAGAATTGCCTATTTAATCATACACACATTCCGTTGATAGTTTCTTCCTTCTTCATGTATGCAGCACCTGTGAAAATAGGGTCCTGAACTGCTAAAGTATGAGTAGCATCCTCTAAAACAGAGAGATGCTGTTTGTGTTAGAGAGGTTCAGTTATATAATCTTCCATTCCTGGCTGGCATGGTGTTGCCTTGGAGATATTGAAATGCAGTAAATGAATCACTGGACAGTGGCAACAAGAAAAAGGAGGAAGAGATTGCCAGTGGATCTTCTGATTCCACAGGATGCTACATATAAGGTATCAAGCAGAAACCTCGGGCAATAACATAACAGATACCCATTTTTGAAGCCAAATATGAACTACTATAATTCTTCACTTACTAGAACTCCTTTAATCTTACATAATCCAAATCACTTAGCAGAATCTAGATCGAGATCCTCCCACTAATACCCGGGAATAAAATCTGGCAAAATGAACAACCATAAGTAAGTGGTAATTCCAGCCCTGGCAATTTGTAGGGGAGGAAAGCAGCAATGGCAATGCCAAAGTCACATGGGTGGCCCCTCTCTTAACAGCTTCTGGCAGACTAGCGGGAAGGAAGTTTTCCCTCCAATCTGCCAACAAAGTCCTGATGCCACCAAGCCAATCTAGCCCAATTGGCTCTCTTCCTCCCACATGGGCGCACAGACTTGGCACTGCTGCCGCAGCTCAGCTGTCCCCTCCATTGGAACTGCATGCCAGCACAACATTGCTCCTGAGGTAAACAGGAGCTGCATTTGGAGGAGTGAGAGAGTTTAAGGCAACATAGGTTAAGTATCTCCAGAATTTAGCATGGTCTTGGGCACCAAAGGCTAGCAGTCACATTATTTAGCTTGGCAGTTGGCAGAGAAGCAGGCTTGGCTGCAATGCTGTGTGACCATCTGATTACAATAATGCTCTGATCCAGAAGTGGATTGTAGTAAAAATGTTGTTTCTTCTTTCTCTTGAATTTTTCAATATACAATTCCCTAGTTTTGCAAAAGATGACCTATATTTATGGCCTATGCAATCCCCAAACTATAATAGGGTGACCATATGAAAAGGAGGACAGGGCTCCTGTATCTTTAACATTTGTATAGAAAAGGGAATTTCAGCAGGTGTCATTTGTATGTATGCAACACCTGGTGAAATTCCCTCTTCATCACAGTTAAAGCTGCAGGAACCCTGCCCTCTTTTGTATCTAGTCACCCTAAGAGTGTGGTAACTGCAAATTGTTATCATTTTTACTGCCAGGGAGTGGGGAGAGGCATTTCTGGATTTTCTGTCTCAGCTGTCAAGATGGGTACTATGCACCTTGGCTTTGAAGGAACAGGAGGCACTATTTGCTGCTCCTCCTCAGGTGGCAAAACACCTTGGGCCAGCCTTGGTGGGTGGAACAATCTTCTAGATGCCATATTTGATGAAGGGGACTAGCAACTGACACATGAATGCCCTCTTCTGGCCACACTGAGAAAGCAGAAGTTGGCTGATCCATTCTTCTTTCCCAACTGCTCAGCATAACCCAACATCCAAGAGACATCAAAATGATCAGCTCAAACTATCTTTCTTCTCCAGAAAGGCAAGCAAGAAAGGTGACTGAAAGCAGATGGAAGAAGCAAAGGAACTCCCCCAGAAGTAAAGATGAGAGTAGTTTGTATGGGCCACAGGACACAAGCAAGTTGTTGGTGGGATAGATGTAGCTATTTGAGATTAGAGGAACTGTTAGGTGGCACACGTTGGGTGAACAGAGGATGCAGCAAGCCAGTGGGTGAAGAAAAGAGGTGATACAGCCTAAAGAAGAAGGATGCATAGGAAGCACAGAGCTAAGTCCCATCTGAATGCCCCAAGTATCCAAAGCCATACTTTATCCTTCACTGGACTTTTTACATTTTGTCTTTTAGAATAGATTGTAGGGTAGATCAGCAGAGAACCTATGTGTAATTCTGAATGTTGCTGTATTACAATGAGGCAGATCAGTTGTTAAGTTTTCCCATTTCACTGCATGGTGAGGAGTCCAGCATGGTGCTAGAGAGTTTAGTTTCCTTTGGGTGAAACAGGACCAGAGACTTGTGTTGTCCTTATACTATTTGTGTCACTTTCAAAAATCTAGGTAGAACATAGTGGAAACCAATATGATCTTACAGCAAGCAACAAAACTGCTTATCCTGCATCAGGTTCACAAACAAAGGTATAGATGGCCCCTTCTTTCTGGCTGCTTCTAGTCTACCTAAATTCAAACTCAAAACCCCCTCAAAGTTAGAGCCTGGGGGGTGGGGTCTACATGATGTCTCTTTGGTGCCTGTTTCTTATAATATGCTCTTTTTACTATATTCGTATTTACGTCTAATAGCGGCAGACGAGAGCTGTTAACGCGAATTACGGGCATAATAAAATGCACTTTACAATAGTTTATATGCAGAGTTTCACTGCAGAGTCGGTTCAGGGGTGTGTTGTTGAACATGGAAAAATGTATGAAAGCACCGCCCTGTCTCCTGATAGTACCTCCCCCGGACTTTTGCGCCATTCGTTAACTCCGCCCATCTGACTTTCTCGCCGTTGCCTGTCCAATCATGATCGTGCATGACTTTGCATGTGGGTACGATTTCTAAACATTGGATGTACCTACAATTATAGTTGTTAGCAGGGCATCATTGGACGACCTCTTGTAAAACAATAAAAGCAAATTTTTTCCAGGTACTGGATGGCCATGGCGAACAGCCGCCCGCATAGCGTCCCCCCCCATTGCTCCTGCCAAGAATCAGACGCTGGATGCTGGACTAACACCCCACCATGCTTGCTGCAGCTTCCCCTTATCTTCCGTATTGGAAATGTGCTGCTTCAAGGACAAATTTTTGTGTATCCTTTCTGTAACTAAGGCTGCCTCTACAAGAGGCATTTAAAGCTCTTTCAAGGCGCATTAAAAAAATTACCTCTACAAGAACGGAGCGCAAATCGGGCATAGAGGCGAACTATCCCTCCGATTATGCGCATTATCGAATGTGCGTTAAACAGCGAGTTTTATTTTGCTCCAGCCGTTAAAGCGCATTTTGACTATGTGAACAAGCGCTTATGCGCATTAACTACTTGTAAAGCGCATTTTGGTCATCCGTTAATGCGCTTCGCCGCCTCTCGCCGCCTCTCGTGCAGAGGTATTAGGCGTAAATGCGCTTCAGCGATTATGCGCATAATCGCCTAACCAGGCGCAAAAGCGAATCCTTGTAGAGTGGACCAATGTTGCATTTCACATTGATTTCCCGTTCCATACAAACTGGCTATTATTCTGTCTGTCTACGGATCCTGAGATGTCAGCTCACAATGGTTCTGGGATGCCCAACGCTGAGCAGGCTAGACTTCAACCTCGCCATGCCATAACCTGGTCTCTGTGTCGCAGAGGTGGGTGACTGGGAATGCTGGAGTGGGGGAGGGATGAACAATGCCCACGACAACAAAAACTGGATGGCACTGATGTCCTCTCTTCCCCCCCACCCGCCACACAGTGCGCTTGCTATTCTACCAATTGCGTCGGAAATCCATGTTAACGGAGGCTATAAGTCACATACACGTCGGATCTGTGCCCTGCTCGTGTGTACAAAATGATGTCAGAACAAAGTAAAGGCAAACCAAATAAGCCGTGAAGACGTACTCTCTGTCTAACTCTCTCTCTCTCTTCAAACTGTAACAATTCAATATCACTGTTTATCTGCCAACTCACATTAGCAGAAAGGTGTTGTTCGAAAGGCAAGTGAGAGAGCATTCCAATCATTAACTCTCATTCAGGGCATATCAACTAATTATTAGAAAGCAATTGGGTTTCAGTGGTGGATGGTCATCCAGCAGCTGTATTAATGTGGGGCCAAGAAACTAAATCTTGGTTATGATTATGCAGATGAAGGGACAAAGCTATGCTGATAGGGACATAGCTGCTCGATCAGCAGTGAAAGGGGATATTAGGTGTTGGGAAAGGTCTTAGACTCCAATCTCAATGAAGTTCCAGAGGACATCCCTTTATTTTGTGCAATTCACACATTTATAGGAAATAGTGACGTACTGTACATTGGATCATTAGCGCACTGAGGGCTACCTCCAGCTCCACCCAATTCTGTTTGGTCCAGCCTTCTAACAGGGATCTTGCAGTATACTTCAATGTGTCTCTCTACACAGAACACACAGGTAGACACTGCATACACTGTAATAGAGAAACCCTTCCGACATACACATGACATACACTCCAGAATATAAGGACTTTGGGTTGGATCCAATGGTGCAGTTCCACTCACAGAATTGCTCCCATCAGTGTAACTAGGAGGAGGGCAATATCCCCCGCAGCACCTTGTGCACCCTCAAAATCTGTAATGGAAGAGAGTAAACCCACTGAAGCAGATTGGGGGGGGGCACAGAAGGTTGCAGGGAGAAACAGAGAGGGAGATAGTCTGTTGCAGTAGTGAACTTCCACTAACATGACACTGGGCTGAAGCTTTCATTACTTTCTGATAAATTTGCTGAACCTGAAGAAGCGACTCCCAAGTAACTTTTATAATATCAGAGTCTTGGCAGGGTGGAGCTAAATGCACATTGTGGATGAACTTGTTGTAGTTATATTTAAACAGCTTCAAAAATGGAGCGTTTTCCCCATAACACTAGGAAACACCCGCGAAGGCATTCTTTACCCCTCCTGCCCCACAGGGCATAAGCTGTACACCTCACCCAGTTGCCTTTCAAATGGAGATCACTTCCTTGTCACACCCTGCCTCTTGATAAACTGTGCCATGTCATAGCAAAAACAATCAAAAGTGACAGTGACTGAACTGTGCAAACATGCAGACAACTGATTAAGCAAAATTAAAACAAGAATCAAAAAACTCTTCTGCATAATTCTGAATTTGCATGCCTAAACAGAAAGATGGCAAGGGTCCAGGACACCATGCGTTTCCTTGAGCAGCCTGATTAATTTCATTTTGGGGGGGATCTGTCATTGACAGAAATTTCAGATTTGTTTTGGGAGGGTTTTTTTCCGCCCATGTACAAAGGTATGGGGAGAAATTGTATCTATCATCCCACAAATCTTGAAATCTTCTGTTATTGTAGCAAACAGGCGGCTTGCATAGCCAGCTGTTCTTTCACACGCTTGGTGCCAGAAGATGTAGCAAAAGGCTATGTGAACAGACAGCAGGAAGACCATGTATCGAATACAAATAAAACAGTTACCAGCACTTTGGCCGCATCTATACGACAAACCGAAACTGATTTTAAACAGGTTTAGTGTCTTGGCTCCTGTCCCATAACGGAACTTCAAAATGTAATTTTGTGATGGTTCTGGCAACCCTCTGTTAGAGTGTATTTGCAAAATCGCAGCCTATCATTCCATGTTAATTAACTAGCCTGTTGCCTACCCCCCTTCCCCAGTTTCATCAGCTCATACAGATTAGATGAACCATTTCATGCAACATATATGCACTGAAAGAGACAGGAAAAGGGAAGGATGATTCTTATCTTTCATCACCTTGAGTGTTAACTATAAAATGATGGTCAGGTAAGAGCTAAACTACTCATTGACAAATGTCACATGTGATACATACCTCCTAAGAGAGCACTGCTGCTGAAAGCAGGTAGGGAAATCACATTCACATGCTCTCTGGATTCTTTTTTTTTTTAAATAATGCCCCTGCCTATAGGAATTAACACATTAGGTGAGTCTAGATTGGAATTGTCTCTGTCAGTCTAGTACTCCACATGCAATATCACACTTGGGGCAAAATCCTATGCAGGTTTAAACAGGAAAAAAGTCCTACAATTCCCAGGACTAGACAGAAAAAAAGTATCTAAGGCCTCCTCCACACGAGACGTTTAATGAGCCTTGAAGGCTCATTATAAATTTTACCTCCACACCAGCGGAGCGCAAAACGGGCGTACAAGCGCGTTATCTCCCCGATAATGCGCATTTTCGAATGCGCGTTAAATAGCGACTTTTATTTTTCTCCGGCCGTTAAAGCGCATTTTCGCCGTGTGAACAAGCGATTATGCGCATTAACGTCTTCTAAAGCGCTTTTTGGACATCAATTAATGCGCTTCGCCGCCTCTCGCCGCCTCCCGTGCAGAGGGATTAGGCGTAAATGCGCCTCCGCGATAATGCGCATAATCCCCGAACCGGGCGCAAAAGCGCATCCTTGTGGAGGGGGCCTAATTCTCAGCATTGATGGGAGTTGTAGAACTTTTTTTTCCCTGTCTAAACCTACATAGGATTGTTCTTTAGTTTCTGAAATGGTACAGTCTAGGGATGCAATAGCATATCAGTGGTCACCTGAAAAGGGCTTGCTTTTTAGCATGCACTCCTTGTTAGCATGCACAATGTTTTGTGTTCACCCCTTGCAAACACATGTGCTCAGTGCTTTGAAGAACCCCACGGCTGCCTCTCTCTTCCCCTGCTTCCCCAATGCCCACAAATGCCATCTGGGGTAAGAGAAGGAGGAAGTTATGGGGCAGAGGTAGCAGTGGCCACACCAGCTCCCTGGTATAGCATTCTTTCCTGCTGAGTACTACAAATCCTAGTTTCCCTAGCAGGAAAATGTTGCTATCCATGTCGGATTCTGCTGGCAAAAAAAGTTTCGCAGAATCACAAGAGTAATTCCGTAAGTATACTCTGTACAGCTCAAAGCCTGTATAATGTTGCCAGCTTCATACTGCGGATATTTGCCTTGAAGAATTGATAATATCCTACATTTTCCAGCCAAATCTTCCTTTCGCATGCCCCAACTTAACTGAAGATTTTCATGACAGGCAGAAAAGCAGAATCAGGCTCTAGTAAATCAGCAACAGCAGCTGAGGAGGGTAGGCATGCTGCAGATTTTATGTTATGCTCTCTGAGTGATATTATATGAGATAGAAATTAATGTTCCTCTAAATTAACATATCACAGTGGAGTGATTTGGTGATTTGTCATTATGAAACCTGCCAACAACACCCTGAAAGAAATTTTGGTGGTGTTAACCTCATTAAACAGGAGGCTTCTTGTACAGTGGCTATGAAGCCATGCATACTCTCCTCGATGAGAGTTCAGTCTTCTTGGGTTGCAATAATTTACCAAGGGGCAGGAAGATAAACATGGCACTTACAAGCACAGTATCTCAAGTAATAGCTTGGGCAGCAAGCAACCAATTCAGTGAACTACAGTCATGAAACTCAGTATTTGTCTGCCACCCCCACCCTTATAAGCACACCAGCATGTGTGCTCCATTTTGTGACCTGCATCAGAATACAGTGTCAAAAACGTGGATGCAATGGGTCCCTTAAGCCAGGTCTGCAGTAGGATTTCAAATAAATTCCACATGTATTTTTTAAAAATATAGCATTAATAAAACCCTGGGTTTGGGTATCTTTTAATCTTCCCAAGATTGTCTGGCTAACTCATATATCTGAAAACTGTTTACAGTAGAGAAATAAAAACAGAGTTCAAAGTCAGTCTACAATTGTGATTCCTTGGCCATACCAGACATGGTTGCTAGCACTGATTATTCATTAATTCCTTACTCCCTTTCACGGGCATGTGAAAATCTTTTCCCCTTGCATTAATATACTGCATCTCCAGCAGTTCTAGCAATGGCAAGGGTCCTAGTATAGATGGTCTGCCAACATTTTCTATAGCTAACTAGGCAATGGTTAACAGAATACAGACAAATAAAAAGGGATTCTGAGCATAAACAGTGTGCAGTAGGGCATGGTGTCATTACCACCCAGGAAGTGGACTGTTTTCCTTGCCAACTGAGACAGATAATTTCAGCAAAGCTTTTGACAAAGTCCCTCATGATATTCTGATTCACAAAGTAGCTAAAAGTGGGCTAGATGGAACAACTATTAGGTGGAGCCACAGTTGGCTACAGAATCAGACTCAAAGAGTGCTTATCAATGGTACCTTCTCACACTGGGGGGAGGTAACAAGCGGGATACCGCAGGGCTCAGTCCTGGGCCCAGTGCTTTTCAACATTTTTATTAAAGAGTTGGACAAAGAGATGCAGGAAATGCTTATCAAACTGGCAGATGACACAAAATTGGGTGGGATAGCTAATACCCTGGAAGACAGAAACAAACTTCAAAATGATCTTGATAGGCTGGAGCGCTGGGCTGAAAACAACAGAATGAAATTTTACAGGGATAAATGCCAAGTTCTACACCTAGGAAAAAGAAACCAAATGCACAGTTACAAGATGGAGGATACTTGGCTCAGAAATATTACAAGCAAAAAGGATCTGGAATTGTTGTAGATCACAAGCTGAATATGAGCCAACAGTGTGATGTGACTGCAAAAAAAAAAAAAAGGAAATGCTATTTTGGGCTACATTAATAGAAGTATAGCTTCCAAATCGCATGAGGTACAGGTCCCCCTCTATTTGGCACTGGTTAGGCCTCATCTTGAGTATTGCGTCCAGTTCTGGGCACCACACTTCAAGAAGGATGCAGATAATCCGGAGCATGCTCAGAGGAGGGCAACAAGGATGATCAGGGGTCTGGAAACAAAGCCCTATGAGGAGAAACTGGGTATGTTTAGCCTTGAGAAGAGAGGGCTGAGGGGAGATACGATAGCACAGAGGAGGGCCAGGATCCATTCTCGATCATCCCAGAGTGCAGGTCTGGGTAGGTGGGGCATAAGATATGTTGGAGTCCTGAATCCTAGGTCAGATTCAGCACTTCAACCTTGGACCCAGGAGTCTGAACTCACTTCCCCCTCACCAGTTGCCTCTACAAGGTCGCAAACACAACTTTGGGGGGAAGGGAAAGGGGGCATGGTGGTAGGTGGAGAGGGAAGGAGACTGGGGAGGGCATCTTACATCATATTCCGAGGTCGCCCCCAGCCTCCTTCCCTCCCTCTCCCTGACATTAAATTTCAGAGCGGTGGAGAGCGCAGAGGCAAAGGTTGCTTCTGAGCTGTTCCCGCTCTACATGAGTTCAGGAATTGCAACAGGATTGTGCCCTTTCCTATGAAAAAATATTTATAAATCAAATTTAAAACTATTTTCAAGGCAGTTTCCAATGATAAATAAAACATCAATTGCACACAACTGTAGGACTTTTTTCTGTCTAAATATGCACAGGATTGTGTCCTTAAAGGTCACAGTCACTGCTTAAATTGGGCCTGTAAGTGCACTGTCAGTGTAGGTGCAGTGTAGGTATCACATAATCCATCCATCTTGTTGCCATAGTCCTTGGGCATCCATATTCTGCACCAGCTGAAGTTTCTGAACCATCTTTAAAAGCAGTCCCTGTAGATTGCATGATAGTTGAGGACCCTGGCCATCACTAGTGCATGGATAACTGAGGCAACATCTGTCCTCTCCAGTTAGGGCCACAGCTGGAGAGGCTGGAGTAAATCGTGGTTTCCTAGTTGCTATGTATACCACAATCTACTATGTGAATTGATTACCCACTATTTTTGACATCTAAGGGGCTGTATACGAATATTATCACGTATGAAATAGTCCTGGGAGACCAGATTTTGTACTCAAAACGTTCCCATTCAAGATTAACAAGTGTCTTTTTTTTACAAATGTAACATAAGAAAATAAACAGACTAAACACTTCTACAAATGCTTTTATCAGCACCTTGACAATATCTGAATGACGGATACTTAGAAAAAAAGCGATAACGATGAACAGAAAGCTTGAGATAAAAGATAAGGTAGAAAATGTTTCCATTAAAATTAATATATACACACACATCACAATCTTTAAAAGAAGGCCTGACTGTTCAGTGTGTACCAATAAACACCTAATGAATCCTGATTCCTAAATTTCATGGCTACATGCACATACTCAGGTCTGATTACCTATGCTGACACTTTAGTTTATATATTTAATTAGCATAAAATCTAGCTGCAGTTCCTTTTTTATCTCTATTGTCTGAATGTGCACAGGATACTTAGAGCATATTGCTAACAACCCAATGAGTTGGACTGAAATGAATGATTAGAATCCCCCCTTTCATTTACAAGGAGAGAAATGCCGGTGGATAATTGAAAGGGAAAAACGGAACCTTTTACCCAGCAAAGAAAGGTATTTTATCCATACACATAACATGTTCATTAAAAAGGAAAGTCACTCTCTAATTTGGATTGGAATTGCAGAACCAAAGTTGTCACACGTTTTATCAGATGTAAGAAATTAAACAACAGCAAATCTGAGATGTGGGCGGGGAGGAAGAGAAGACATTTTTCTTTGTTTAGCAGTAGATTCAAACTGTCATAATCTGTTGGTACATCTTATTTAGGCTGAAGGGAATGTATGATCTACAGCATATCTTGTGGCTTGATATATCACACGCTTGAATACTCTGATTTGCATTAGGTAACCCTGGAACACATTAGTGAAAGTTACTGCTGACTTTGATATGCTGCTTCTATATCTTCGCCAAAGCCAGTACTGGCTTCCAGCTATTATCGAATGTCCTTGGAAAATGCGAAAGATTTTATATATATTCAAGCCTGTAATCTTTTTGTGGGTAGTAATGACAAGTCTTGGACTAATGATGGACATTTTCTTTATTTTTTATATAAGCTTTCAAATGTCTTTGTTTTTATTGCTACTTAAACTTTTATTTTTTAAGGGGAGGGCAGCTTTATATAAGTGGTCATAGAACAGATCACAAAGCCCCATTCTCTGTGCAGGTTTGTTGGCTGCATGAGGTGAAATATAGACTTGAGACTCAAAGCTATAAAAGGTATATGAGAAATTACTATACTGGGTTAGACTCTTTCAAGTGTTCTATTATGCGGCTATTCACAAAACAAGACATTATATTAGATTATTTAACCTGGAATCAATAGCACATCACAGTTCTGTTTTAATTCATTAGGTTAAACCAGAATCACTAGTCTATACTCCAGGGTACAATCTTGCTGAATGTAGGTTTGTTAACCACTTCAGACCTGTGATATCAACTGTGCAAGCCTTCCTCAACTGGTGCCCTCCAGTTGTTTTGGACCACAACTCTCAGCATTCCTGACCATTGGCCATGTTGGCTGATGTCCACTACCACAAGATGTAGTGATGGCCACCAATTTGGATGGCTTTAAAAGGGGGTTGGATAAATTCCTGGAGAAGGACATCAATGGGTACTAGTCCTATGTGTTACTTCCAGTATCAGAGTCAGTAAGCCTATGTACACCAGTTGCTAGGGAACATGGGCGGGAAGGTGTTGTTGCCCTCATGTCCTACTTGTGGATGTCTGGTCAACAGCTGGTTAGCCACTGTATGTAGACTAGATAGACCCTTAGTCTGATCCAGCATGACTCTTTTTAAGTTCTTAAAACATATGGACGGCACCAAATTGGGAGAACGGTGATCTATACATATATTGCCATCATGTGGAGGAGAAATCATGATCATACCTACTCTCTCCGAACTTGTCCGCCAAACCTTCTGCACAAAGCCAAAAGGAGTACAGTCTGTGCACTTGCAAACATGCAGGTATCAGTCATGTGGACAAAACTTACACATGCTCTGTGCGAAGACCCCATGATTACATGGAGGTTGGGGTCAAAAGCTATCACCCCAACCAGCCTCCTGTTCACTATACATTTTGTGAACACTGCTTTGATGTTCACCACAAAAGGCTGCACCTCTTTTTTTCTGCAGGAGACATGTTAGTGGAGAACTGAGAAAAAATGGAATAGTTCGCCAAGGAAAAGGTATTTTTTTCTGTTTACATGGTTTTTTATTTTTATAAATATATGGTTATATTCTTTATATTAAGGCCAAGAGAGTCATTACTTTAACATCTGTATCTAGGAGCAACGTCTGCCCCATCCCCAATTTTTACACTTAAGAAGGAGCAGGAGGTTTATATCTTTTTGTCTGGAAATGTAGAGATGTCATCTGGGGTGGGATGTGATCCAGATGGCCAGTTCCTACTCAGAATCCTGCTGAAATTAAAAAGCATTGTGAAGCTATTCTGTCTTTCCCAGAGAATTCGTAGCAAGAATAAAGATGGAAATGATGAGGGGTGGAAAAAAACGATATGAGGGTTACAACTGGAAGACGATGTCTGGACCCCACTGAATTTCCATGAATGAGGCAGGGTGACTGTACAATAAGAGCCTCATCATGAAGCCTCCCTGTTGTAATGGGGGTCCACATTCAAACAGAAGAGAAAAATGGGCTTTGCCCATTCCCACACTTCATTCAACA
This sequence comes from Anniella stebbinsi, assembly GCA_029215795.1. Taxonomy (NCBI): domain Eukaryota; kingdom Metazoa; phylum Chordata; class Lepidosauria; order Squamata; family Anniellidae; genus Anniella; species Anniella stebbinsi. Next base: position 92,558,893 of record JARDYH010000004.1, on the reverse strand, counting down.
TGTAGAATTCTCCCCAGGGCCAGGTAGCAGTGCAAGGAGAGTGGTGAATTCCCACCACTGACCCCACCTGGAGGGCCCTTTGCAACAGCCGCCAGCAGGTGCTGTGGAAAACCCCATCAGCCACTTTTCCGCAATGGCATTTGGTGCAGTGAGAGAGAGGATGGCGGGGCTCTCTAGAGCAGCCACCTGTCTGTCCAGCTGCCCTCTCCTTGTCTCATTACATATGGCCAGAATAAAAGCAGCTGCAGAGCTCTCACAAGAGCCCTGCAGCTGCTTCATCCAGTTGCATGGCTCTCCATAGAGCTGATGCAGCAGTAACAAAGGGAAAGGTAAGGTGGGTTTCTGAGGTGTGATGCAGCACCGGCACATCTCTCTTGCTTCAGGCAGCAAGAGATCGTGTGCAGGGCCTGATTCTCTCATCTTTCCTGATGTCATTCATTTAGCTCTGTTCTCAGCCAAGTGCTTGTTTGCTTTCCTGTTGCAGGCCTGATTTCTCCAGCTTCTAGTATTTCCAGGATATACTGAGCCACACCTGCCCACATTTCTGGAGTGGAATTATTTTTATTCTGCTGAGGGCAATAGGGAATGTTCAAGGTGGTGATGTATTGGATGGAGGGCACAGGCTGAACTCAAGTCCACTTCCAATTGGCATTGTTAATACCCAACCAGTTTGATCATTAGTAACTTTATATAAGAGAGCTCACTAGCTTCAATGGACTGGGCACACTTGCATTTATGCCACAGAAATAAGTGGGGGGAGGGGGAAATGGAACTGTATGATGTATATCCTGAAAACATTTGAGAGATATTGTAAACCACCCTGGAAATTTTTAACTGAAGAGCAGGTTTGAGATAGTTTTAATTGATCCTATTTCAGACTAAAGGAACAAAATAACTGAATCAGTGTTCAAACTGTGCTTGTTGTGATAAAATAAAATAAAAATGTTGCTGCCTGAATTCCAAATTTACCACTGTGGCGGGAAGGCAAAAAGTCAACTCCCATTAACCATCTGATTATACTTCATGCTAGGCTACAGGACTGTGAGAAAGATAAGTCTTGATCACACAGCCTTTTTATGTCCCTACAAAAACCTCAGTCTTACCTTCTCTGCTTCCCTACTTATATAATGGGTATAATTTCCTTTGACATGTCCAGAAGAAAAGTGTTATTAAAGAAGCAAACAGCACAGTGTGAAAATAATAGTCCTAGCCAGACTGGTGTTTCTCCAAGCAAGTGACAATAGTAGGCTCAAGGTTTTGCGAAGAAATCACTCTTGGCAACACATTGTATGTTCAGTGGTTCAAATTTTGGACTAAAATGTTTCAGCCTGAGTTTTGTATGTGTGTGGTAAATCCAGTCTCTTCTTGTTACTGATAGCACTTTCTAATGTTAAGCACCTGTTGGCTGTTATATTTCCTCAGAGTGTGTTCCCATATTCCTCTGCTTGCTGCTCATATATGCTTCCCACATCTTGTAATCATTATTGTACTCAGGAGAAAAAGGAGGGGGCAAAAGGACGTGGTTTCAAAGTGTGTTTCTGCCCAACTCATTTTGACTCTGTTAGAAGACCAAAGCAAAGCTTTATTGAGGCACATCCTTCCTTAGCCATTCATCACAGCTAAGCTGAGATATGAGAAGCAATAATATGCCTTGGGAGAGATTAGCAAAGCCATCTCACTTGTCCTACCTTGTTTTGGCTTTGAAGCTTTCTTGGTTGTTCCCATGCACTATCCCATTGTACAGTTACCCCTGGGCCCATTTTTACTGTCAGAGTAAAACCTGGAAACACCTCACTACCTCAGTAAATCTCCCTGGTGACTATAGTGGGAGTCTGATAAGATGGCCTTATGGAACAAATATCCATGTGGTGAGTCGTGCATCTGCTTCTTGGTCATGGTGAACTTCTAGTGTTTTTACATTCCATCAACATGCTTGAACAGTCAACATTTTGTTGCCAAGGAAACACATTCCTTTATCATTTGGAGTGGTTTGTCCTCCTCCTTGTTTTGGAGGTATCCACCTCAGCTGGGAAGGTGAGCCAACACAGGAATGATCACAAAGCGCAAATGTGTACCATTAGCTTTCCTCAACTGATATGGACAAGGGAGCTATTCAGAAGATGGGAAGGCCTGAGGCCTCCAACAAAGCACCTACCCTCTCTTCATGGTACAATTTAATCAAGTCACACAGTTATCCTTCCAAGCATTAATAAACAGTAACAGAAACATCATCAAAGCTATTTAAATAATCCTGCTCTTACGAAAACTTCCCAGATTTTTTCATGGTATATTTTTACCCCAGTAACAAGAAATTATCAGTAAATAACAGCAAAAGAAAGCTCAAGAGTTCTTTGAATTAAGAGGAAGTTTTTGCTGATTGCTAGTACATGATGAATCTCATAATAGATTTCCATAATCATAATACATTTTCATAACAAGAAAAAGACAGATAGCTCTAAGATGTGCTCATTACAAATAGGTTCTTGATCATTTCACTCATTTTATTTTGCTTAACATTTTCCACCTGAATAGTTTTTTGAGTGATTGCCAATTGGTTTGTAGGTTTTTTCCCCCAGCAGGCCTTTAGAAACTTTAGCCGGTGTGGTTTCTGCAGAATTCTTACAAACAATGCTGGGCATATCTGAAACAAGGAAGATGTAATGTGCCAGATAAAGATCGCAGCCAATTACAAACATAACGAGTTTATATTTCTTTTGAGTGAGATGTGAACACATGATAATGGGGTAGGGGAAATCAGTCATCGTCCTTATTTCAGGATGTGTATCTTGGGCCACTGCCATTCTGTCACAGAGAAACAAGATACGAGTGGAATGTGCTGACACCAGAATACAGTACAAAGTGAAAGGGAAATCAGACGAGGTCTGGATTTGCATTTCTACCTGTTGCAGCCCCTCCTTGTCTAAGAATGTATTGGCAACTCTTGCATCATTGGTTTAAAAGTTAGGTAGATACCCAGTTCTGTCTTTCTCTCCTTCCTCATTTCCTTTCCAATGCCTATGCTGCACCTCCTATCTGCATACTGTCAAAACTTTTCGGACGTACAGCAAGATTGGTACCAGACTGTGTGTTTTGGCTTCTATGGTGTGTGCGTTATCCAGGATGCACACATTGCTTTAAACATGCTTTCTTAACTGAGATCATGAGAATACATCCCTTGCATGTTTGAAATGGGGTGTTTTGTCTTGACATGAAAGCAGTGAGATCAGGATGTAAAGGACTCTCAGAGGAACAGAATAAAAAACAGCTGCCATCCATTTGTATTATTCGCGCCCCCCCCCCCTTCCCTCCTTCTTAAGAACTGTAAGATAATGATGTGGAACAGTGGGCCGCCTCCAGTCATAAGAGCTTTTCCACAAAACTGTGTTGCCATGTGTTTGAATCATGACTCCTTTCCACAGTCCCTAATGTGCTCATTTTGGCTTTCCTCATGGCTGCTGGTTGTTTAGCGAGGTGATAAATGTGACGGAGGAAAACCACCTTTGATAGATACTCAATTGGACATGCCAGTAGGCAAGTCTCTCGTAAGCAACCCACTAATATTTGGAACGATAGCTGAAGGCTCTTGTTGTGATTCTATTCACTGTGAACAAGTAATAGCTATTCCCCCATATCTAACCAGAGAGCACTAGACTGGTCAGAATTAATCAAGGCACATTTAAAACTATTACTGATGTCTGGAAAGAGCTTTCACTTGGGGGATATTTCACTTGGTTAGGATAGAAAGTAAGAAATAGCCCACAAAAAGCCACATTCTGAAGGAGTCCTGTCAAGAATTTGGGGTTTTAAGGAAGAGACTGATGTTGTTAGAGACCCATAGAGCGAGGCTTTATTAGTCTTATTTCCATTTAGCCCTCACTCATCTCCAGACTGTTCCCAACAATTTCACTGCGTTTGCCTAGACTGACAGGCCTAAACTGTAACTCCCAGAGGCAGCCTTTCACATTGCAGATGTGGCTGAGCGACTGTAGCACAACTCATCTGTCTCCCCCCTTGCAGCCAATGATTTATGGGCTCAAGATGGATCAGCCAGTGGAGGTCATAACTCCTACCTCTTTGCAGGAGAGGGTGGTCATTTCCTCCTTTTAATGAATTGCAATTGTTAGTGGATATTGCTGTAAAACTTTCTTTTTAAAAGTGGGGGGGGAACTCTCTTCTAGGAGTGTGCTGAAGACACATGTAATGAAAAATGCTCAAAACATCAAAAGATTCTTTTTCAAGGAAATCAACATTTAGTCCATTATCCTGGCTTCGTTTACGAATAAAATAAAAATAAAATCTTGCCCCCTTGGGTCTACAGCACTAGAAATCCCATGAAAACAGACACTCTCATGGAAATCTCGATACTCTCTAGTTTGATTATGGTATGGGGAAAGAGTTCTGCAACGTATTTGAACTTTGTCTAGTTGTCCATGGAATGTGCAGGTGTCAAAACCTATGAAAAATATTCACTAAGCAATTTAGTCTGAATTCTAAGAAAGGTCTTGGACGGCGCTGATTCTTATTTATGGGAATTGTCTAGTTCATCAATAATATTTGTGAATCTTGTTTAATACTTGACTCCCAAATGCTGCCAAAGATTTTATCCCACACATCTGTTTCTATGAAAGCTGCAAAACTGAAGAGCTCCAGGGCAATACACAATGGAAAATATTGAAGCTCTGATGATGCTAGTCTTGATGTCTGATGATAATTTTTTCCTATACCATTTATGTGTACTACTACTATATATGTGTATATATACATTTGTTAAAGTTGATGGAAGAAAGAGCACATTGATGAAGAGGCAGAAGGACTGCTAAATACACATCTCACATATACCCTTTCCCTACGGTCTGCACACACAATCGCTTATATTCCCAACTGTCCCAGCTGAATGAGTATGGGACATCCATGGGCAATGCGGTCTCTGTGGGAAGAGAAGCACTGAAAGAACATCTAGGAGACATGACTACAGAGTACCCTTATTCCCATACAACATCTTTAGTAGCTGATTACTTGTTCATTTCTTTAGGTTGTGCTATTGATTATGTTGGGTTGTTTATTTACTGTGCCTTGTTACTAGCACTTTATTCTGCTTCAAATTATGCTTGTAAGACATCAGGAGAAATGCAGGATGTAATTCTTTTTAATAAATAAAAACATGGTGTTAGCTGAAATCAAAAGGAGGTATGATTCTTTGATAAGATATTTTTGACCACTGGATTCGTCAAGTATTTTTAAGCACTCAAATGCCCAATGTTATTTATTTATTTATTTATTTATTTATTACATTTGTATACCGCCCCATAGATGAAGCTGTCTGGGCGGTTTACATAGGATTAATTGACTTAAAATTATGTAAACAGCAATTCTTTGTATTTCTAAAATACAGTTCGATGTTAAACTCATCCCATCCCAATGGGATGTGTAGCATTTATTTATTTGTATGTATGCATGAATCACTTCCATTAAAAATAAATTTCTAAGTGATATACCAATAATACACATATAAAACACAATAAAATACAGTAGAACAGAACAGACAATAGCCTGGCAACAAAGAAGATAATTTCACTGTTCTGGGAAAGCTGAAAAGTAGGCATCAAAAACCCAGACGGTTCAGTGTCTACCTAATTTGTTCTGGAAGGGAATTCCAGAAAGAGGGCACTGTGATACTGAGGGCCTTATTCCAAACCAACATGAAATGGACCTCCAAATCTTAGAAATTACCAAGAGGGTATCTCCTGATGAGTGCAGCAACCAAATAGTAAGGTTGGGAATCATATCCTGGTCCTGAGTTGTGTATGGCTTTGTAAACAAGTACCAAAACCTTCCATCATGCCCGGTAGCATATAGGCAACCATAGGTGTCATATGCTGGCAATTTGCTGCTTCCGTTGCCAATCCGGCTGTGGCATTTTACACCAATGACAATTTCTGGACAAACCTTAAGGGTAGTCCCACATAGAGTGCATTGCAGTAATTCAGCTTTAAGGTTACCAATGAATGGGCTACAGTGATCAATCTATTCCTGTCCAAGAATGGCTACAGCTGTCTTACTAGCTGAAGCTGAAATTTTCTGAGCTTTTATCCATCAATAGGGCTCAATAATTGGCTTTGGGCTAACCTACACAATTGTGAAAATGAAATGAAATAAAAAGAAAGAAGCTATATTGTACAATAATATAGATGCTGGATATATTGCAACTAGTCCTAAGTCCTTGATGCAAGACAGGAAAAGTGTAAATAAATAAATATAATAAAGTTAATTAGAGGTGCCTGAGCCTCACACAGATGACACATGTGTTGTATTCATGAACAAGAATTTCTTCTCTGTTATATCATAATTCCTATTGGATATTCCTAATAATTCCTAATGGAGATTCCCTAAGAAAATGTATTAAGAAATAAGAAGAAATATGATGCTACATCAGTGATTTTCTAAAATGTTACCTTTCAGATAGTACTCTGTATGTGCAAGCCTTAATTTTATAAGTTATCTAATTATGCTGTCTTTCACTTTCCCCCACATTGGCTTCATGTAAAAAAAATCGGTTTATGTAGCTGCAGTCTTCCATCCACCCCACAACTAACAGTTTTGAGATCAGTTGCATGAACATTCTCATACGATATTCTTTACTTCTGTCTGGGTAATTATATTTCACACAGTAGTTAAATCTCACAAAACACAAACTTCCAGCATAAGTGCACTGTGTATTGTAGTCACTATTATTAAATTTGAAGGAGCAATGTAAGAAAAAAGAAAGATTAAATGAAATGGAACTTTACCATTTCTGTAGTAGTAGCATCAGATCTTACCAATTTCTTTATTCACTAACTGAATTTCTCTTACAAATCAATTTTTCATATAGTAGTTTTTGACAGGTTTTGAAGCGTTTAAGTCTCTTGTAACATTCTGGTTGTAGTTCTAAAAGTACCAATTTTACAGCACAGTGTATATGTTCTATACAGTTCTATATGTTTAATCTTATTGCTTTCATATCAGTTAGTTTCACTTCTTTTTGTCCCCTTCTATAGAAAGAATGGAACATGCAACTATAAATGTTAATGAACTTGAAGTTTGGATTCTCATTTGTGGATGCCATCAGACTACCAAATGATGTGGTTGTAAATAGACATTGGTTTACATTCATTACAAAATTCAAAGCAAACCTATAAACTTTGCCCATTAAACTGTAACCATATTTCTTCTCATTTAAATGAGTATTGTTTGCGATTTCAGCTACAACTCAACACCACAAACTCTACACAACCATTCTGAAAGGGAAGGAATCATTTTAGTCTTCCAATATTTTGCAACCATTACTTTAGCTAATGTTAACCAATTAAACCAACTTACATCTTGTTTTCATATTCCATCTACCACTTATGTATGATACAAACTAATACAGCTTTCTTCAACCTGGTGCCCTCCAGATGTTTTGGACTACAATTCCCAGCCAACACATCTGGAGAGCATCTGGTTTGATAAAGCTGAACAATTAGAGAGGTTAACACCCAAGAATAACCTTCCAAACAAATGTATACTTTTCCAAAATGTGTAATTTTCCAATTGTGGTCACATTGGATAGGTGTTAAATGATTCTTCATGTACTGGTTGCTATACAATGTTGAGTCTCCTTAGCGGGAGGCTCTCCAAATTACTATGCATTTGAATTAATTTAGGTGATGAAGAAGCAGTGCTGGAAGACCAAATTAAGATTAATAATAGGACATCACCCAGGTGTTGTTCCTTATGTTACCAGTCTATGCTAAACATTCCTTTATTATGTTTGCATCCTACTCTTCCTTTAGGAAGCTCTGAGCACCTTATACTGAGTTTCTAGTGGCCCCCAGCCAGACACTGATAAGGTCTCCAACTCATTAGTTTCTCCATGGCTATAGGAATAGAAGTCCAAGAACAATAAAAGATCCATAGAATAACACTTAGCAGGAATCCGGTCTGTTGAAGGGAAGATGGTGTAAATCATTCAGCAGCAAATCTACATGTGGCATATTTAATAGATACTATTAAAACCAAAGATGGCATTTACTGGAAACTGGGATTTACTCTGAAATACCAATTTAATATAGATAATTCTTTGTGATTTCTGGGGGGATTTATCAAAGCTTTATCAGCTGAGCTTTGTTAGCATTAATTGGGTCTTCTGGAATTTGGGAGTATATATTGGTGCAAATAGATGAGCTTTGGCTGCAGAAAATCCTTAAAGGGGTAAAGGTGTTATTAGATGGCCAATGAAAGAACTTACTTATGCTCAGTCCAAATAATTTTATACTTAGTGATATAATATTCTAGCATACTTTGATTAGAAATATTCAAATTATTTGAAATGTGTCATGTTCTTTAACCACTCACTTTGCATTATGCATCCCATATATTAGCTGCTAGGACTAGATAGTGGCTACTATACGGAACTCTGCTGATCTTTAACTGCATTACAGTGCACCCAAACATCCATGGCTGTAGTCCACATTTCTGACAAAAAAATAATGCACCCAAAAGAAACACAAGAAGCTATTTAGTTGTTTTCATTGGCCCTGATCAGCTCGTGAGTGCAGTTGATAGTTTCCAATGTCTGCTACGGAGCACCTTGTGCTCATGAAACTTTCCCTTTCCAAGTTTATTATTGGACCAGTTGCTCAGAATTATTTTGATCATAAACACTGCCAAGTAATTCTCTCTGTGCTTTCCCATCGTGCCTGGAAAGTGTTCTCCACTATTGAAATATCGAGTTTCTACACTGTATGTGCAATATGTTTCCTGGATTGGGGAATACAATACATATTTATCATGGTGTTTAAATTAGAGAGGCACAAGTGATATTACAGGGCTCTGTGAAGCTGTATAATTTCTTCAAACCTAAATTTCTCTGATTGGCTTTGTATATTACAACAACTGCAGCAACTCAGATAAAAAAAGCGCTACACAGAGTGGCTGCAGGTTTATCATCTCAAGAGCAAAAAAAAAAAAAAAAAAAAAAAGAAAGACTCTCCTTCATGAGAGATGTTGCCTTTAATAACTCAACAAATTGAATTTTTGGGCCCCCGAGGTAGGTTCCCACCAAAACGCGTTGGGCAATTTACTCTTTTATTAAAGTTACGTACATCTTTTAGTATCATTTTGAAGGTTTGTCTCATTTTTCTTGCTCTTTTGTATTCAGTGCTGCCCTTTCTTTCTCCCATAGTATCATCTCAAGCCATTGGCAATCAAAAGCAGTGAAGTTAAAATTAAATATATCCTGCAAACACTGGTTCTAAATCATTTATGGCCTAACACTTCTTACAGAGGTCAATGAATATAGCACATCAATGGCAATAAATATTGACTTTATGAAACTGGTTAGTGAACGGACTCTTAGAGGTCTTTACAAATCTCTCTGCACAGCAAAGTTTCACCCTTCTCTTGAGGCTGAAGACCTCTCAAGATGATCATTGCGATTGATACTTTAGTGACTGGCAAGCTAGAATTTTAATAAAATGCACAGGAAGGATGAACAAGTAGAAATCTGTCCTCCATACATCCATGAATTCACATTAGCAGAATCCAATAGGGCAATTACATCCCCACCAATTCTTTTCTGCCCCACTGATTCCCTTCTGCAAACGGTGAGTCCCACTGATTGTGTTGCGCAAGCGAGACTGACTGCTTATGCAAGGCAGATTTGGCACTTCCTAGGGGAACCCTGAAAAGAGTGGAAACACTCATTTTTGGAAGGAGGCAAGTCAGTGGAGCTCCCGTATGTGAACTCCACCAACCTGCCTCTTTCCAGAAACAAGCATTTATTCTCATTTTAGGTTGCCCCAGAAAAGCTAAATCACCATTACACAAAACCGGGGGGGGGGGGGGCTTGAGCAGCACAATCAGCAGGGCAGAAGAGAATTGGCAGGGGCAAAAATGCCCTGTTGGATTCTGCCCACTGATTTATTTTTTAAAATTTTTAGTTGAAACATGACACATGGATTATATCTAACGTGTCCTGCATATAATGAAATGTATGTTGTAAGAAGCACCTATACTGGGAAAATTGTAAAGACAACAACCTCTTACTGTGTGTGCACAGGTCCTCTGGAAGGGGTACATTCATCCATAGCCTCCATGGTCACAAGAGTCCACCAATAAGTGCAGGCAGCTTTTATTTGTAAGTCTTTGCATCCAGTTACAACACTGACGCAAAACAAGCATAGACTTCCAAATCAGGGCAAGGAATTATGCCTTCCTCCCTCTCTTTTTGGCTTTAAATTACAACAATGTCCAAGTCTCCCCTTTTTAAGTACTGGCCTTTCAGTTGGCAACTGTTCCCCGTTTTCCTTCATAGGAGGCTGTCCAAGCAGCATGTTAGGTTCTTCCAGTGCCTTAGAAAAAGATGTTAAACCCAGGCTTGAATATGCCTGTGACCTTCTTGGGGTTGCCAGCCAGGAATTTCCAAGTCTCCCCACAAAGGAAGACTTGGGGGGGGTGGCTGCAGGTAAGGTGCTCCTCCAGCATCCACCTTGGCACAAAGGGCCTGTCTACCTTCTTGCACGCTACTCTCACCAGCCCATGTTTTGCTCTCACAAGCCTATCTTCCCTTCTTTTGCTCTCACCAGCTCTCCCCCCTCCCGGCTCCTTCCCAGAACCCTTATCAGCTTTAGCCCTTCCCAAACAGTGCTCCATTTTAACTTTATCCTCAGGCTCCTCTTTTTGCTGACTCCTTCCCTGGGAGTCTTCAGCAACGGCAGAAATATGACTTTGCCTGGTGAGTCCTGGCGGGCTGTTACACTATGTTATAAGAGTATTTGGGAGAGTAATATCTAGTTAGGTAGATACCCTTTCCCACTTTGACCACTTTAAGCATGGCCTTCATGAAGAATATTAGTTTAATCATCACCTGATCAGAAATAAGCTAAGAGTTAGCATGGTTTAATAAATAGGGCATCCTGTTTTTGATGCCCTATGTATCAAGTAACAAACAAAGGCTTTCAAAAATGAAATAAATTTGTTTTTTCTAACTAGAGAGAACTCAACTGAGCTTTTCCAAGTGCACATTCAAATCAATTACTTACCCACCTCATTACAAAAATATCCTCTACAGTTCCACCTGTGAGGACCAGCAGGAGTTTAGGGAGAATTACTGCCTTTTTCCCAGACTCGGCAAAGAGGACGGGGGGGGGGGGGTTGCCTCAGTTATGACCTTTTTCCTAAGCTTTGAAGGCATTCAGGAAGCAGAGACTGGGCCTGTTCAGACAACACACTAAACCATGGTTAGGCTGCAAATCCTTTTGCAGCAAATGATTACTGTGTTTAAACTATAGTTATGTAGCCACCATGTTCAGGATTGATTCACACGACACGCAAAGTCATGGTTCACATGACACGCTAAACTATAATGTTTAGCTTTAAATGCTTCACCACCATGTCTTGGCGTGTCAGCTGAACAGGGTCACTGAGATTATTGAGATGTACTGCTGCTATCCAAGTGCCTTCAAAACTCTGCCTGTAGTCAAGGGCAAGACTTCATTTCTTTCCAAATTGTGGGAGTGGCAAAGGGGCTTTGTGACAAAATGGTATTTTAAGTTATTGTTTATATGTATATATTTAGGTGTTTGGTTCAGGGTTGGATTTGCTGTGGCCAATTCTTTTCTTTTTCAGGAAATGGTAAGTGGGAGGGGAGTTAGAATGGTGAGCTGTGTGAATGGTGTCATCTGATTGGTTGATTTGAAAAGGAGAAAGAGAGAATAAGGTGGAGTGAAGAGGCAGTTAGAGAGTTCGTGAGGGTTGGAGTGAGTGGGGTTTAGTAGAGGCTTGCATCAGGTCAGGGTTAGGAAAGTGGAAAGTTATAGGATTGGGAGGTGGTTAGTATTCCCTGGGAGGTGGAGGGAGATGGATTTACAACTTAAAGCAAACTTAAAGTGTCTTTTAAAATCTTTTTCTTTATGAATAAAGTTCATTCTTATTCAGTCTTATGCATTACTTCAGTTGGTAAATAAACACTCACACACAAATAATTATGTAAAAGTAGGTTTATTGTTCCCTCATTCTTTTTTAATATAAAGAAGATGTGGTGGCAGCGGAGAGGTTTAAGTAGATGTCACAGAGGCTGGTAATGCCACAGGCCTGATGGCAGTAAACACAAATTTTATCTGGACTCCTGTTTATATTTATTTATTTATTTATTACATTTGTATACCGCCCCATAGCCGAAGTTCTCTGGATGGTTTACATAGGATAAAAACAATTAAAAACAATATACAAAAATTAAAACAGCAAAAACATACAACATACACACAATCTGTACATTTAAAACCACTACAACACCCCCAAACACTACAAGAAAACAAAAACAAACCCAGGCTCCTCAGATATTGCCAAATGCCTGAGAGAAGAGGAAAGTCTTGACCTGGCGCCGAAAAGATAACAATATTGGCACCAGGCGGGCCTTGTCAGGGAGATCGTTCCACAATTGGGGGGCCACCAGAGAGAAGGCCCTCTCTCTTGTTGCCGACCTCTGAGCTTCCCTCGGAGTAGGCACTCGGAGGAGGGCCTTAGATGTTGAACGTAGTGTTCTGGCTAGGTGACCAGATCTGAAAAAAGGTGGAAAGGGGAGATACTTAAAAAGGGGGTGGGAGGGAAGGATGCTATTTGAGTCCTAGGGAGCATTTGGGTCAAATCGTGGACAAAAGAGGGGAAAAAAGGGGAACTGATGGACTAATAATAAAAAGGATATGAAAAATGGAAGGGGAGAAGAGGGTGTGGAGTGAGAAACCCAGAGGAAAAATGGGAGTTTAGGGCAGAGAGACTGGCTCAGTTCAGACAACACATTAGTCAACACAATGTGAAAACTCCACTCAACAGTTGAGTTTTTAGGGGGTACTCCCCACACAACATGTTCTGACTCCGCCACTGTGTGACTGTGGGCTACTGTAGAGTTGAGTAAAATCCATCATGATGTTTGATTGACAGTTCCTCCACCCTCTTTTCCCCGTTCCTCCCGATGGTATCCCATCAGCCATTGCTGCAAAAAAACAAAAAAAAACAAAAACCAATCCCAGCGGCTCTCCTAGAAGGGCACTCACTCCTTTTGCTGCTCTTGCCAGGGAACTCTGTAGCCAGTGGGAAAAGACAACTCAACACAATGGAAAACTTCATGGATCCCGCCACACAACATGCAACACAATGGTTGAGCAGGAACTCTCCTCTGCATAGCGTGAATATTATGCGTGGACTGTTTTCCCAAAATACTTCCCTGTTGCGTGGAGTTTTTCCACCAGACAACACATTTCTCAATGGTGCCGTAAAAACTCCACCATGAAGTTCCAAAACCACTGTTAAGAAATGTGTTTTCTGAACTGAACCATAGAAAAGAGTTTTGCTTGTGTTCCCCTTAGCTTATTTGGCACACAGATTGCGAATGTACTTTTCCAATTCATCATGTATGTTCCAAAACAAGTATCTATCTGCATAGTGCAGTCTCTGGGGGATGGGCAGGCATGGAGTGTGCAAAAGGAGATTAGACTGTTTTAATGTTTTATTTTGTTTTAAATACTGCTAACTAAATTCAACTTGTCTTGCATCCCACTCCACTCCTTGAAATTAGGTCAGAAGATAGAATCCTAGGGACGTCGTGACAGTCAATTTAGTTGTAAAGGAAAATAATATATATTTTTTAAAAAAACAAAGAAAATGGAATTTAAAAAGACAGTGAGTGCTCAGAGAGGTGGGGAGGGCTTCATAGTTAATAAAACACAATAGTATTGCTAAACCTACAGAGGGTTCCATAAAGTGGCTAGTGCCGTTTAAAATCTTCCAAGGGTTTTTGTCTAGAAACATTGCTGAAAAGATCAATTTTAAACTGCTCCAGCTGTAAACAAGGCATCCACCTTTCCTATTTCAAGGGAGAGAAACTGTATGTTATCATTCTTTCAAGGCTCCAACGAACAGGTTGCTTAAAAATATATCCATGTTCTGTCATAAAAGGCAGGTTGCAAACGCAATAACATTTTTATGTGAAAATGATTGCACTAACTTCAGCTATTTCACTGCACAATATGCTTTTATGAATGATTTTACTATTAGGATCACTGTCACCAATAAAATAGACTAACACATTAGCTTTATAAAGAAAATTAAGGTTATTTTTTTCTTTTAATAGCAATCGTCGGAGAGAAGGGCACCAAAAGGAACTCCAAAAAACAACCCTGCTCTGATTTAATAGTATCGGCTTCCATAAAGTTTTATATCTTTCTCCCCCCTTTCTCAAATTCTGGTAGCATGCCAATGGATAATTTCCACTACACCAGTTGTGTTCCATAAAAAAAAAAAGGTAAAAATCAATTAGAGTCATATATTCTTGAAGAGCACCTAAATATATGGAAACATTATTAAGTTAAAGCCTATTTTGTTGTTTCTGGCAGTTCTCCTCCAAATTGTGTCCAAACCACTTTGTTTCACTGCAGAATAAAGGAAGCTATGTGTTTTCTTTTCTTGGCAGGTTAAGGTAGAACTAATACAGAGAGGAACTGCCATGTAGAGTGTGGAGTGCAGCGGAAGGTGGTTAACCAATGACATCACCCACATCATAAAGGCCAGTCTCCACGATCTGAAAATCAGAACAAGCTGCTGTCCAGTCACTGGTGCCATTGAACTGAAAGATACACCATGCTAACAGGGATGGGGGGGGATGTAATTCCATAATGAAATTTCACCTGTGAGATTATACACTTTGCATGTAAGTTAATTCACAGATGAACAATATAGCTCAACAACTCTTTGTCTTATTGACTACATTTCTAAGCCATGTTTAACACCCCCCACCCCCCACCACCCACCCACAAACAGCCCAGGTCATAATTCCATATAAAGGGACTGTTCAGACAACACACTAACCCATGGCTTTTGCAGCAAATGGTTAGTGCTTAAATCGTGGTTATGTAGCCACCATGGTTAGGAATGGTTCACATGACACGCTAAGCCATGTTTAGCTCAGTACGCTTAACCACCATGGCTTAGCATGTCATCTGAACAGGGTCAATGCCTATAATTATAACTATTTTTAATTGCGTATATTCAACAAATGTAGGTGATGGTGGGGTGCTGTTAACATAGGCTTGGTGGCAATTTGTACTTGCAGTGAAGCAAACTTCGTCACAGGCTTTACTCATCCCATATTCACTCAACTCTCATTATCCCCAGCTGAAGGTTTTATAATCATAATAGTTAATATTTATATTGCACTTTTTCTAAGTGCTGAATGTTCTTCAAATACATTATTTCAAAGTTGTAATCAAGTATGTATGATCCCTGTATTGTAGAAGTGCATGGAAACACTTGCTTGAATAAGGTCACCATTTTAGGAGTCCCCAACCATTGGGGATTGGTGGACACATTTGAAATTTTGAGAGAGGGTGTCTCACAAAATTGCTGCCATGGGGGTGCCTTGCCTATTCATAAAATAGTTGTCACAGTGGACAGTCACATTACACACATTTCACAGAAACCAAACTGGTGAGACCTAAAGAAAAGTAATCTTCCCAAGAACCTGAGTATAAAGTAGAGGTGGAATCTGAGCTCCAAAATACAAAATCACTCTTTTGAACCCAAATAAAGATGGCACTGGGGAGCAGCACTTTGCTTTGAAGCAAGTTGGATTCCCAGGTGTTTTTTTTTTAAAAATCTTAAGCAATAACATTTTAAAAATCAAGAGGAGCGGGGAGTCTGGCAGAGATCAAGTTTGTGGGCAAACTGTGACATAAGACCTAGCTGATTTTGTGCATGTGGGCAAAGTCTTGTGCAGAAGTGTACCCCTCTATGCAAAAAACTTCTCAATTGGAAAATGGCCTTTGTTGTAGTTAGTTTTTCGATTTAGTCAGCAATACTTACTTTCTTGGGAGTAAGCCCAAGTATATAGGACTGGGCTATGCATTAAACAAAGTGTTCTTTTATCAGGAGGTTTCTGATAAAGGTCCTATGTAAGATATATTTACATCTTTACCAACCCCAACCCCACAAAATGATATTTAATTAATTCTAAATTAGCAAATCAGGGATATACTGGAGGAACCAACAAAATACTATAGTTTGAATAGATATGAAGAAAAACTTTGGATTGGATCCAGATTTGGGACTTAATATAGTCATGACGCACCTAGTTATTATCTGAAAGTTTATATTACAACAAATACTAATGTTTGAAAATCTCTAGCATCTTCCCCAGGATTCTTTCTTTCTTGTAACACCGGCAACATATATACAAACAAATAATTCATAACCTTGGGCTTTCCTGCTTTGCAAAATGGGTTGCCAAATCAGATGGCAACGTTTAATGTACTATTACTAACTTTCTGCTTTAGTTGTGTGTGCGTCCGTGTTTGTGTGTCTTTCTACATGTGTGTGCATGAGTGTGATTCATGCCCTTTGTCATACTGCTAATATGTTTTGAAAGAACTGTACATGAACAATAAAACTAGTGCCTTCGGCATTAGTTCTTCCTATTGTGGGAGTGCCGGCAATGTCAACTGCAATTCCAGTGACTTTTGCTCTTAGTTGCAATAACGCTATTTCTTTAGATTATTCTATGCTGCCCTTAGGGGTACTTATGCTGAAGTATAGCCCTTTTTCTTACATGCTAGAAGCAAGAAAGTCTCCACAGCAATTACGTATCTTCCCTACCAATGGCAATGCTGGAAGCTGAAATTCTTCATACAAAGGGTCTGGTTGAACTCACCAGTGTTTCATTCTGTCAAACTTACAAACCTGATAAGAGAGCTTTTAAAAATAATAATAATAAATGTGTCTGTGAGGTTATCCTCGACCACTTGCTGCTGCTGCCCCGTCTCGCCTTTACTATTTAGGCACCACAGCCCAGAACCTGGCCACCAGATAACTTCTTTGTTCCGCTGCCACCAGTACCTTCTCAGGTACACCAGAAGATGGAATTAACAAGAATTTATTTTTAAAAATTGTGTGTCAACAAGCTTAATGGTTACTTCAGTTCAATTGCATATCGGTTACAAGTTTCAATGTTTATTGGTTTCAGTCAGAACTCTTATACTTTAACAAACTGTTCCTTATTTAATCTATGCTCTAAAATCTTGTCTCAATCTCTCAATCAAACACTCTTCTCATCTAGTAATCCTGCTTCAGACTCCCTCTCTCTCAATACTCTCAATTCTCTCAAATCTCCCCCCAATCAACGCTGTCAGCTCTCTCTGTCAGACACATATATACACTCCACTCGCTCTCTAGCTCCTCCCACTCTTACACAGCCAGCTAATCCAGGCACTCCATCCAACCAGCCAATCAACACTCACCTTCCATTTGGGCACACAGCCAGACAATCCAGGCACTAGCCCACAACTAGCCAATCACTCTATACTTACCAAGACCTATAACCACAAACAGTAAGTACATTTTGGCCTAGTTATTTACTTTACCTGTTATTGTTCTTAACCCTTTTTAAAGATATAAACAAATGCATATCACAAACAATAAACTGCAATATATTTACAACCACAAACAGTAGAACATCACAGTGTCCCCTTGTCATTTCTGAAATTGGAATTCTGGTTTGGATAAAACACCAGATGGATGTTAGAAATCTGATAGCCAGTGAAAAAGGTGCACAGACAGACCAAAAACTTACTCAGCATCTCACCACAACACTGTCTTTTAAAAGTATATCTGATTTGGTGAGACAGCAAGGCAGGAACTTACTTACCTATTGTTGATCTCTCTTGATATTATGAAGTCCCCTAAGTGAATATCTAAGGTTCACGTCTGGGATCACTCGCCACACAAGTGCTGTGAGATCTGACCCTAAGCTGAGTGTCAGACTTTATTCCAGGGGAGCAGTTGCAGCTAGAAAGAACATTGTACTGTCTGGAAAAAAGGTCCACTTAGACAGCTGTATGCAGTGGAGGGGGAGGGTACTTTCAAACTACAATGAATATATCAGGAGGCAGAGACTGCAACGCACTCACATTTATTGTACGTGAAGTAAAAACAACACGGCTTATGTGGCTCTACCAACCTCACTATACCTTAATGGAAGTGTGGCAACCCTGACAGAAATTACTCAAAACATTTCTTGTCAAACTACAGGAAGGGGAAATACTTCATCAACTTCCCTCTTGTGGCTTCTCTTCCCTCCTTCATATACCCAATTCTGTTTGTCCACAACAAGGTTCATACACTTATGACTTTTAAGCTGTGTCTGTTCAGTCCATCCTTCCTTGTAGAGGTAGCTAAGTTCATATGTCAAGAGGGGTGAGAAATGTGCACCATCCATTTTTTTAAAACTGATTTTACTCAATTCACATCTCCCGAGGCTTTCAGTGATCCAAGATAGAGCTGTGTCCGAGTTTCTGAGTTTATGTTTGGAAAAATGCACACACTCAAATGTGCATATTAAGGACAAGTATGTACGAAATGCATATATCTGAGAAAAGTACACACAAAACAATTTCAGCAATCTAAAATATTTGGAGAAATGTGTATGTTTAAAACACACACACATGTGTGTGTATTGTGTGTATATTATGAAAAACGCACACAAAATGTATGAATCTGTGCACACATGTGTGTGTGTGTGTGTGTGTGTTTAAAAAACATCACACACTCATGCCAAATGGGACTGAATGAGCTTGAATTGACAGATAAGTTGATCCCTACGTATAAGTATGCAATTGTCCACATATCCATTTTGACATTTTAAATAAGAACAACAAAACCCCTACCCCAGGTTGTCTGATCTTGAGCATGGGGAGAAATCAGCTTGTAGGAAATGCTGTAAAATAAAGAAAATTGTAGGAAATGCTGTAAAATAAAGCAAAGGACTGGTGAAGATTTTGCTTTAGAGCTGCTTCAGATATTGAGCAGGACATGTGATAGAAACCTTGTGGAAATATGCATACTCCCACATTAAAATGTCCTCACATTTGCAAACCTAGCATATCAGCAAGAGGTTTTCCAGCCTAGCCTTCTATAATGTTCTAGTTTTACACAATAAGATTTTGACATTTCACATTCAAATAAACACTGCCGAGGTACCAGTATTTCTGACATAGTACGGGTGCACTGGAACCAGCTTGGAGTCATTATTGTCTATAGCAAATGACCACTAGCAATTCTCCAATCTGCACCATTGACACTGCTGCTTCCACTGTAATGAAAATACTAGGCATGAAGCTTCCAAGTCCCATTGATTTCAATGGGAGAGTTAGGCACATGCTTAAGCCTTTTCGGTTTAAATTGACAGGGATTAAAAGTTATTAGTTTTTGCTGAATCGTGCCCCTTGTGATTAGAAATATATGCATCTCAATTAGTAGAGGGGATTAATTATCCGAATATAAATTCTCTTCCTAATTAAAATGAATATCCATAAAAAGCTATTGCTGACCCCAATAAAAACATATTGCAGAATATGTAGAAAGGTAGTATCCCTTCCAGGGCCTCTTCAAAGTGAACTACAGTTTGCACCAATACCTCAGTTAATCATTATTAATCACTAAATAGTAATCATGCCAGCATGTTAAAGATTCTAGGTATAGCTGTAAAAATGCATGGCATACTTATATGGGGGTGAAATGCAGTGGTTATGTATGGAACAACTTTGCATTAACATTTTATGTTATTTATTCATTTTTCGTTCATGATGCATAGCAATAATTCTATCATTTCATATTTTATAGGCAACGTATTAAAAAAAATTCTTAACCAGAAGTGTTAACCCATTTAAATTAGTGGCTGAGATCATTTCATATTAAATTCTGGTTACTGTGTCTTTTGTGAGAGCTCACACTCCCTACCAAAGACACATTTGTTAACTTTAAATGCCCAAAAAACATAGCATTAGATCATCAAAATAATTTTACTTCACAAATAAATGTTTTGATACAACATCTGATCTTGCAGTACTGATTAGAAATGACAGATTCTATCTGCCATGTAGTTGAACTAGATCTAGGTTTCACTTGTGATCTGATTACAATCTCTGGCTGCAGTCTTCCAAGTATGGAATTGAACAGTACAGCTGGGGGTGTGGAGGGTGTTTACATCTTTTAGCATGGATTAGATATAATTTAAAATGTCTTGTAGCCTCTCCTATCGTGATAATTACATAAAGGTAAAAACATGGTTGTGATTATTTTACATTGCCTTAAAGAATGCCCTAGGGATTCATTCACTATGAAGATCCTAAATTAACACAGGAATGTCATAATCATACCAGCATTAATTGATGTCTTTAAACCCAAACAGTTAAGTAGAAGTAAGTGCCACAGGAAAACACACACAGACAATGGGATATACCTTAATGATCCAAGTGACATTAAGTTTAGGGTATAAGGCTGAAATCTTGATCAGACTAACAAAGAACTAATGGGCAGGGTTCACACATACATTTCTATCCCTTGATACTACAACACTTGATTATGTAACAACTGATGACATGCAGCTAAAGTTATGGTCTGGCTCTGCTGAAAAGCAACCTATGATTTCTCATTTGCACACACAACTCACCATCTGATGTTGCAGTAATCAATAAATGAGCATGAATGTGTGAATCAGCTTATAGTTTCACTGATCTAGAGTGGAGTTGGCAGTTTGGTGCCCTCTGGATGTTTTGTACTACAGTCCCCATTAGTCTCAGAAAGTATGGCCAATAATAAGGGATTATGGGAGCTGTAACATAAGCCATCTGGAGGGCACCAGGTTACCTACCCCAAGAAATATATTTAGGACTTGCTTGCAAATAAGTAACCTTGAGTTTGAGGAAAAAACACAATGAAGAGCAAAGTGCAGGACAGGATCTAGACTAGAGTGCCATCCTGCTATTTCTTCAAAATGGAATCATATGCTAATGAATACAGTGCAGTATCCACCATGTTTATAAGGCAATCAAGTGTCACATACAGTTTCCTTTTCTTGTTCTAAATGCATGCACACCTTTGATGGTGCGGAGCAATGGAGGTTTAAAAATAAGTTGTATGGTAATTCAGAACTCTTCTCTGCTGTACATGTGCAGTCAAAAGTAGCTGCAAAAAATATTGCATGGGAAGAGCAGAAGGAAGCTTATATGTGGGTTACCTTCAAGCTACTTCAGCTTCCTTTTCCTCTGCTCACGCCTTTGGAATGCGATCTGGTGAGGGACCTCCCTTGCACATCCAATGCCCTCTTCCTTTCTCATTTGCTTTTGCATGGAGGCAGCCAGCACAATAACCCCTCCCTGCTGCCGTCACCCCTGCTCCAAGGTCTCTCTCTTCCTTCTTTTCTAGTTCCCTGCTCCTTCCTTGGTGGTAGCAGCAGCCATTTTGCTGGACATTTTGCTGGGCAGAGCCATGCAAATATGAGTGAGAAAGGAAGTGGGAGCTGTTTACCCCCCCCCCCCGCCCATAAATCCTATTAAAATCAGTGTGAGGAAAGAGCAAGGAATGAAAAGAGGAGGAAGAAAAAGACAGCAGGATAGGGAAAGCTTTAAAGCCAGTCCTACCAGTAAGAGTTATAATACAGCTGGATTGGAACACATGTGTCTTTGTGGTGCAAGGAAACAGCAAGCACCAGAAAAAACATCATAAAGGTAGTTTGGAAAACAACAGAATATTGATGGAGAAATAGCATAAGGAGAAAAGTTTCAGGAGTACCCAGAACCAGAAATTACAATCCAAGTGAAAACCCTTCCAGTCAATCAGCCCCAGGTTTTAATCTTAGTCGGTAAATGATAGGAAAGAAACTGGTTGTGCCCTTATTTATTCTGTATTCACATCAAGATTACTCTAGAATACTGTCATCTATTCAGATTGTTTACTCAAAAGAGGTCCATTGATGTCTATGAAATGATTCTAAGTCTATTCCGGAACAAGTGATTTGAAGACTGAAATCACATCTACATGTAGAGTATAGCATCAAAGGACAAATCATTTCACTAACATTAGTTTAGCACTAGAAAGTCTACATGAACCACACTATTAGACATGACAAAAAGTCTGCATGAGTTACGCTGAGTAATTAGAGGCATCACTGTATATGCTAATAAGATCATAAATGTGACAGACGGTTCCCCCGATCCATGGCACAGAAAAATCTGTTGAGGTCAATGCTAGTCTATATTACAAGGCATTTGAAAAGTGTAAGCAAGTAATAGCCTTGCTTCTGTTTGCAATTAACTGTGAGAATACCTGGACATTTCAAACAAGTGACATCCTCTAGTAAGCCAGTAAGATTCCTGATGCATGCTTT
Organism: Anniella stebbinsi; assembly: GCA_029215795.1. Lineage (NCBI taxonomy): Eukaryota > Metazoa > Chordata > Lepidosauria > Squamata > Anniellidae > Anniella > Anniella stebbinsi. Next base: position 92,536,662 of record JARDYH010000004.1, on the reverse strand, counting down.
TATTCCGATAATTGCTTGTGCCATGCTGGCTGAGCTAATATATTTAGAAATCATGACAGAATAGCACAATACAATTCCCAAGTTATGGAAATACATTTGAATTTGCCACCGTTCCAATACAAGCAAAGCCATGAAAACCATTCAGCTGGAAAACACATGGTTTTCATTCTAGCCGTCTTGTTCTTCCATCACACAATAAAGGTAACTACTAGCATATTAATGCTATGAGAATTGCATCAATATCTAGCCCGATTATGGAATATAAAAGCAAGGTTGCCATTTCGTATTTGATTCAAAGTAGAGAGTTCCTAAGATCTAAAGCTCTACTTTGTCTAACCAATGCGGAGCACAGACTACCTTCTTGGGGCAGGGGAATAGACTATACAGGACAGAAGCCATCCATTTCAGAACTGAAAGAAACTGTTTCCAAGGATATTAGCATAATATTGGGGTGTTTTTTTTAAAAAAAATGCTTTGCATTTTGTGCTCTGATGCACAAATCACTTCTATCATGAAGGGAGGATGAGAACATGAAAGTAGCACAAACTGCCCATTACTCTGCAATGAACTAGTGAGCTGCTTGTGCACATCCCAAATGTGGAGGAGACAAAGAGTGCTTTATTCATCCCTAAGGTGACCCATCCATGCTTCGGCACTTGCACCTGCACTGGAACTGTTTCCCTATTCTATAATATATATACGGAACATTACCACATTATTCCCATGTTTCAGAAGCATAGTGCAAATTGGAATGTAATAGGAAACTTGAATGTAATAGGAAAATGCCAAAATACATGAAAATATACTGCACAGAAAGAAGAGTATGTTTTAATGATTTTTAAAAATATTTTCCCTCTAATTTCCTAAAGATCTAAGCTTCTTTAAGGACAATTGAGACTCATCATTTTGATCTTGAACAAATGTGCATCTGAATCACTGAGTAATTTTCTTTTTGTGCCACTTCATAAATCAAAACAAGGCTGTGGATTAAAACAATCTTTTCTCTGTAAAAATATTTGAAACTGTACTGCCAATTGCAAGCCCGGCTTTCAACGTGATATGATTTGAAATAACCAGGAGAGATAAAAGCCGTGAAAATTGGGATTTATTAATGAATAGGGGAATAAAAACACTGTCTCCTGTAACACGGAGAGATAAACATTATGAAAAGAAGTATGTCATAGTCTTAGTGGCCCCATATCTCCAGTTAGGAAATACATAAATAAAAGACAACAGCTTAATAATAAGTTTTAAAAGTGTTCATTTGTGAGTACCCTGACTAGCATACACAGTGGGCAGTATATGCACCCAGCACCTCACAGGATTAAATTTCATTGAGATCCCTTGATGTCATTGGGAGGGAAAAAATCAAGCCCCGGTGCTCCAGGAAGGCACTTAAGCACGTACCTGCCTTGAAATGGGTCAGTAGCCTCAATTAAATCAATGGGACTGGTCACATGTTTTAAATTAAGCATATGTTTTAAGTGCTTTGCTGGATTTGAGCCGAAATGCTCTTACTGAGAAATTGGCAAATACAGGTTATACTGATCCTAGCATAGAACACGGTCCCTTCCTTCCTTACTAGGATGAATTAAGGGATATTTGTTACATTATCACAGTTCTCCAGGACTGGTACTCACAGCCGCTGGTGCCTCTTGCGAAATCTATGGGGAGTTTTCTTTCCACTGTACTATTTTATGTTAATGTTGTTGTTTTAATAAAATTATTTCTTACTAGCACTGCTTAGTTGCAGGGATATAATTTTATATAAAATTATCATTAGATTATATTGCTAATGCCCATAACATTTCACAGACAGCATAGGAATGTGTTGTGGGGAGAAAGGAGATAGCATCCACTTCTCTCTTCACATTATCATTACTATTATATCTCTTTCTTGCTCGTGGCGTTTTTTCTAGACGGACATGACGGGCTTTGCCAAGTCATGCTGTCTTTTATTGAATTAGGAATTTCCTGATGATTGAGCATGTTTTAATTATGACTGCTTTCTGGATGCTAGTGTGGATGTGTTCTGGTAGGCCCAGTTTCTGAAGGTTTTCTGTATAGTTTTTTGATGTGATGCCGGTGACCAATGGAATAATTGTGACCTTTTCCTGTTGCCATAGTTCTTTGACTTCCATGGCCAGTGGTGTATGTTTGTCTCTCTTTTCTTCTTCCTTTTCAACAACATTTTTGTCATTTGGTATTGCTATGTCGATGAGGTATGTGTGTGTTTTCTTTTTTGTCATGAACGTTATGTCCGGTCAGTTGCAAGGTATTGTCTTGTCCATATGAATTGTTCTGTCCCAGTATATTTTATGATCTGCATTTTCCAGGATTGTTTCGGGTGAATATGTATAGTATGGTGTAGGTTGTTTGATAAGGTTGAATTTGATGGCCAGTTGTTGGTGAATTGTTTTTGCAGCTGCATTGTGTCTGTCTGTATATAATTGTTTTTGCAGCTGCATTGTGTCCATTCCTGCCAGAATTTTATATCATCCTGTTATATGGTCTATTTTTTCTTGGAACTGATGGCATTTCCTGCATAGGTCTGTTGTTACACTGTTATCTTTTATAAAGTATTTTTGATAGTTCTTGGTTGCTATAACTTGATCCTATATAGCTATTTGGAATCCTTCGGTTTCTGGAAATAGCTCACCCTTCCTGAGCCATTCGTACGATTGTTCTTTGTTTATTTGTGGGTTCTGCATTATGTTGTCGTGCTTCCCATGGAATGTTTTTGTGCCCATTTTTCTTTTGTCTCTGCGAGTGTGTTTTTGATCTTCGTTTTGTAGTGCTAGGTTGAGTGGGGTGTAGTTTTTATCTGCTTTTACTATGGCTTTATGAATTGGGGTGTGGAGGAATTCTCTGAGTGATTTTATCTGTTTAGCATGAATTCTGTTAATGTCTAGCAGACTTCTTCTTCCTCCTTTCCTGCTGATTGTTATTCTTTCAATGTATGAGTTGGGATGGAACATACGGTGTTTTGTGAGTTCGGTGCGATTGAGCCTGTTTATTTCTTAAAGTTTAGTGTGTGACCAGTGTATGATTCCTAATGAGTATGTGAGGATGGGTATTGCGTAAGTGTTGATGGCTTTGAAAATGTTTTTCCTGTTGGTTTTGATTTTAGGCTTTGTGATAGGTGAGTTTTACATTGCATTCTTCATTGAATTTTTACTGTGGCTGATTTTTGTGTCTTGTTGAAATCCTAGGTATTTGTATGTTTCATTTTCTTCCAGGTTATCTAATATTTCGTTATTTAGTGTTTCTGATGTTGCTTCTTCTTTCCATTTTCCTCTTTCTATGTGTAGCATCTTGCATTTTCCTATCCCAAATTCCATTTTCATGTCTGTCGTCAGTTCTTCAGTGATTTGCAGGATGCCTTTTATCTGTATTGAAGTTGAAGAATAGATTTTGATGTCATCCATGTACAGGAGATGATGGATTCTGTGCTTTGCTTTTTTTGGTGTTTTATGTCGATGCTGTATATGGTGTTGTTAAGGGTGTGGGATAGTGGATTCAGACTCAGGCAAAACCATAGGGTGCTGAATGTGTTACCTTGGAATATGCCACGTTTGATATTTATTTTTTCTGTCTGTATATGGTCCTTGTCTGTTATTCGGTGTATTGTTGTTCTCTATGTCTCCATGATTCTTGTCAGAAAGTTTTGGATCAAGGGATATATTTTGTATATTTCAGTACTTTTTTCAGACAACTGTGTATGATGATGATGATGATGATTTCTTCTAAGGTTGGGCTGGACAACTTGTGATCCTCCAAATGTTTTGGCCTACACATCCCATCAGCCCTAGTCAGCATAGCCAATGGTGAAGGCTGATGGGAGTTATAGGGCAACAAATCTGATGGACCACCAGTTGCCCACCCTTGTTCTAAGAGCTTCTCTACTTGAACAATTTATTCCACACTTGTGATTGGCCACCCACAGAAGTTTGTGGGTCCTTTCCATGATGTTGTTAACCTCCAGGACGTCTCTTGTGCTTACCCCCAGTAATCTCATTTTAAAAAAAAATTGAGATAATGCAGTATTTAAATATTTGCGGGATGTCCCCAGCATGTAAAGCTGGCATAGCGCTATAATTCCACCATCAAACTTAATAGCGTTGCCAGGAGGGGAAGTTTTCAATTCAAAATCACATGATCGTCATCTAAAGGAGCATTTACTAAACACAGAAAGATTCCAAAAGAAGAAAGCCCATTAAGGGTGAACGTTTATTCCCTTAATGCAGAGATTCCCTGTGGGCCACTTCATCTGTTACAGCCGGAGTCCCCAACCTTTTCGGGTTGATGGGTACATTTGTAATTTTGAGAGTGTATTGTGTGTGCTCTTACAAATAGCTGCCATGGGGGCACTTTGCCCATTTGTAAAATAGCTGCTATAGTTGGGTATGGCTGGCCACAGAACACTTACTTACTAGAAGCCAAAGAAGTGTGATTAAAAGAAAAATAACTTACCCCAGAACCTGAGTACAAAGCAGAGGGTAGGGTCAGAGCTCCCCAAAATAATGAATCTGAAAAATCCCAAGAAATAAAATAAAAATTAGGAGGGGCAGGGGGCCTGGTGGGTGCCAGGAGAGGTGTCCCTGGGCACATTGGCACTCATGGGCACTACACTGGAGATCCAAGAGTCACAGCAAGTGGCAGGTGCCCCATGCAGCTGTGCCCCATGCAGCTGTCCCATTATGTAATGGGCTACCTCTGGTCAGTGCCATTGTACATAAAGTCTCCACTACGGTAGCACCATTTAATAATTCCCTTCTGTACTTAAAATGGCAGGTGCAACCATTCCCTGTGGCAAGGAAGCTCACATCACTTGCTGCTGGCAAAAAATATGTTATGTTTTGGTCATCTGAAGCGATCATCAATAGTTCTTAAGATTTTAGTCATGTGTTTACTGTTTGATTGGTTTGGTTGTTTTAAAAAGGGAGGGTGGCAAATCCAAAAAAGGATAAAACTATTAACATCAACTTAAAACAATAATGCAGCAAAGATTGTGGTTAGGCGGGAGCGGGGATCCACAACAATCTGATAAAACCATGATCAACTAGAAATTTGAAAAGGCTCACAGAAATAAAAAGGTTATATATATATATATATATATATATATCCTTTTTATTTCTGTATATATAATAAAACAGCATACACACAGTATACACACAGACCACAGTATACAATCAGTGGCACAGCAGCTCCAGCATCATGGCTGGGATAATAGATTAGGTCTAGTAACAGTTATGCCTTGAGCTTGCCAAAAATCTCTGTTCTACACAACCTATTAAAGGACAGAAGTCATACATACAGGAACTTTTTCATTTAAAAGAAAGATTGCAACCTACTGCCATCTCATCTCTGTTGTGGAAATTATGTTCCCTCCACAAAGAATATCAGAATTTTGCTTCCCATCCCCTAAAAATGCCTTCCTCACTTTCATGGCAGAAGATAGCCCTACGAAAGTGGGGGATTTTCAGTCCACCATTACTCAGGACACAAGCTGATAATGGATGGAAAACGTGGTGCCCTCCAATTGTTTTGGACTATAACACCTAGAATTTGACCCAGACTATTGTTAAATAATAGTTCCTGTGTGTGGCTGTGATGTTCTACTGCTTTATATTATAACTGTATTGCAAGGTTTGTTGTTTATGATATGCATTTAGTTATATATGCCTTTAAAAAGTTTAAGAATGCTAATGGTTAAGGTAAATGACTAGGCCAAACTGTACTCACTGTGGTTATGTTGCAGGAACCAGGATGTTAAGTGTTAACCCTAGAGGGAGGGGGAGTGAATGACCAGGATGTGAGGGTGAATGCTGATTGGCTGGTTGTTTGGAGTGCCTGGATTGGTTGGCTGTGTGAGAGCGGGAGGACCTGGAGAACAGAGTGAATGTATATATGGTTCTGACTGGCAGGAGCTGACAAGGGTTTGGGGATAGTAATAATAATAATAATAATAACGATTTATTTCTTACCCGCCTCTCCATCTAGATCGAGGCGGGGAACAACAGCATGATAAAATACATAAAACTAATTAAAACATGACAAATATTATTAAAACTGCATTAAAACATCCTAAAACATCATTAAAACATCCTAAAACATCCTAAAAACATTCTAAAAATTACACTGGATATGCCTGCCGGAAGAGAACAGTCTTTATAGCTTTCTTAAATTCTAAAAGACTGTTAAGTTGACGAGTCTCCTCTGGCAGGTCATTCCACAGTCTGGGAGCGGCAGAAGAGAAGGTCCTCTGGGTAACAGTTGTCAGCCTAGTCTTGGCCGACCGCAGTAAGTTCTTCCCAGAGGACCTGAGCGTGCGGGGCGGATTGTACGGGAGAAGGCGATCCCGCAGGTAACCTGGACCCAAACCATGTAGGGCTTTAAAGGTAATGACCAACACTTTATACTTCGCCCGGAAACTAATTGGCAGCCAGTGGAGCGATTTTAAAGCTGGAGTAATATGGTCACTCCTAGATGTACCGGTGACCAACCTGGCTGCCATATTTTGAACTAGTTGAAGTTTCCGGACTAGGCACAAAGGTAGCCCTATGTACAGCGCATTGCAGAAGTCAAGCCTCGAAGTTACCAGCGCGTGCACCACCATCTTTAGGTCTTCCAACTCTAGGAAGGGGCGCAGCTGGCGTATCAGCCGAAGCTGATAGTAGGCACTCCTGGCCGTCGCATCTATCTGGGCTGTCATTTGGAGCGACGGATCCAGGAGCACCCCCAAGCTGCGAACACAGTCTTTCAGGGGGAGTGTAACCCCATCCAGAACCGGTTGACACACCTCCAAACCCAGGTTGCGGCCTTTGACAGCAAGCACCTCCGTCTTGTCTGGATTCAGCTTCAGTTTGTTTTTCCTCATCCAGCCCATTACCGCCTCCAAGCATTCATTCAGAGGAGACACACTATCCTTAGCTGACGATGTTGTCGAAGGCATAGAGAAATATATTTGGGTGTCATCAGCATACTGATAGCACCCCGCCCCATGCCTCCGGATGATCTCTCCCAACGGTTTCATATAAATGTTAAACAGCATTGGGGAAAGGATGGCACCTTGCGGTACGCCACACAGCAGCTCCTTCTTTGCAGAGCAGCTATCCCCAAGCATCACCATCTGGAACCTGCCCGAGAGGTAGGACCGGAACCACTGAAGCACAGTGCCCCCGATTCCCAATCCCCTCAGGCGTTCCAGAAGGATACCATGGTCGATGGTATCGAATGCCGCTGAGAGGTCCAAAAGTACCAACAGGGACACACTCCCCCTGTCAATACCCAGGCGTAGATCATCCGCTAAGGCGACCATAGCAGTCTCAACTCCGTATCCCGCCCTGAAGCCAGTTTGAAATGGGTCTAGAAAATCAGTGTCATCCAAGACTACCTGGAGTTGAAAGGCAACCGCCCTCTCGATCACCTTGCCCAAGAATGGAAGGTTTGATACCGGTCTGTAGTTATTAAAGTCCAGGGGATCCAGGGAGGGCTTCTTTAGAAGCGGCCGTATCACCGCTTCTTTTAAACATGATGGAAAACTCCCCTCCCTGAGAGATGCATTAATAATATATTGTAACTGCGATCTAACCGCATCTCCTCCCTGGACGACCAGCCATGAAGGACAGGGATCGAGAGGGCAAGTCGTCCCCCTCACTCGTCCAAGCAGCTTGTCCACGTCCTCGGTACTCACCAACTGAAACCGATCCAGTATAATTCTACTCGCGGAGTCACTGGACACTCCATCGTCAGCCTCTGCTATAACGACGGCATCTAAGTCGGCTCTTATCCGAGAGATTTTATCTGCGAAATGATCATTAAAGGCATCGCAGCGAACCGCCGAAGGCTCTAAAGTCGGATTCAGGGGGGAAGGTGCCCGGGTTAGACCCCTCACCACCCTGAACAGTTCCGCTGGACGCGAATTCGCAGACGCAATGCGCGCAGAGAAGAAAGCTTTCTTCGCTGCACGTATTGCCACCCCATAGGAACGAAGATGTTCTCTATGCCGTGTCTTGTCGGATAGAAGTCGAGTTTTCCGCCATCGGCGCTCCAGTCGTCGTCCTTTCCGCTTCAACTCCCTGAGGTCTTCCGTATACCAGGGCGCCCTGTTAGAAGCGGGTCGGAGAGGACGTTTGGGGGCGATCGTGTCGATAGCCCTAGTTAGGTCTCGATTCCATCTATCAACCAGGGCTTCTACAGGATCGTCGACGATACCAGCCATAGAACCCTCCAAGGCTTTCTGGAATCCAGCAGGATCCATCAGCCTTCGAGGGCGGACCATCTTAATAGGTCCACCACCCCCGCAGGGGCGGGTGGTAGCCGTGATACTAACCTTAACCAGAAAATGGTCTGTCCATGACAACACGGAGGTATTCGTTACCTCCGCCCACAGATCCGTCTGTTCGGAACTGAAAACGGCATCGAGGGTATGACCCGCTGAATGTGTGGGTCCAGAGACCAATTGGGATAGGCCCATGGTTGTCATGGATGCCACGAACTCCCGAGCTCCACCTGACAAACCAGTCTCGAATGGGATGTTGAAATCGCCCAGGACCAAAAGCCTGGGCGAATCCAACACCAGCTCCGAGACCAGTTCCGTGAGCTCAGCCAGGGAGTCTGATAGGCAGCGGGGTGGCCGGTACACCAACAGAATCCCTAGTCTATCCCTGGTCTTCAGACTCAGGTACACACACTCGATGTAATTCAGTTCACGAACAGGAAGTCTGGTCAGATTAAGATTATCCCTGTAGACCACAGCTACTCCGCCCCCCCGCCCACTTTCCCTCACCTGCTCACTAACACAGTACCCAGCTGGGAGGGCCTGCGCCCATGTCGGTCCACTATCATCTCCCAACCAGGTCTCAGTGAAGCATGCCAGGTCAGCCTCCTCATCCGAAAGAAGGTCATGGATGACATGTGTTTTATTTTTAACTGACCTGGCATTACATAGGAGCAAGGAGAGGTTCTGTGGGTGGCCTGGTTCGTTCTCCAAGTTCCCCGGGATAGCAGAGCAATCGGAAGGTAAGATAGGTGTTAGATAACTATCTCTCCTTCCCCTGTAACGGCACATCGCCCTGCCAACGCCATATCTCCCTTTGCCCAGCACAACAGAAATTGCCACTCCCCTACACATTGTGGATAGCTGGAAGGAAGGGTGGGGTGTAGATGTAGGTGGCTCTCCTCTCTTGTGATCTTCATTGATGGCTGCAGGTTTAGTTCCACTGCGTCGCTCCCACGGCTGAGAGCCTCAGGCCGAGAGCCCTTTTGCTCTCGCCCTTCGGCTCGCGCCCACAGGCTCACGCCTTCAGCAGCCTGAAGGCTGAAATACCTGTGGAGATGGGTGGGGCAGACAAACACTTCCTCAGGCTCAGCCAGCAGCACAGCACTCCCAGCCAACCAACGACCACCCTTCCCCTCAGTCCTCAGCAGCCTGAAGGCTGAAATACCTGTGGAGATGGGTGGGGCAGACAAACACTTCCTCAGGCTCAGCCAGCAGCACAGCACTCCCAGCCAACCAACGACCACCCTTCCCCTCAGTCCTCAGCAGCCTGAAGGCTGAAATACCTGTGGAGATGGGTGGGGCAGACAAACACTTCCTCAGGCTCAGCCAGCAGCACAGCACTCCCAGCCAACCAACGACCACCCTTCCTTCCATACTATTTGATGAGATGAGAGAAGTGTTTGATGATTACTGAGAGAGTGAGATATAGTTTTGGGGAACAGATAACTAGATAAGTAACAGTTGAATTCCAAATTGAAACTATTTAAGAGTGAACTACAGAAACCAATATGGTTTGAAGCCTTGTAACCATAACACATTTAACCTGAGGAAACCAATAAGCATGTTGACATGCAATTACTTATGTTAATAAATTCCCTTTAATTTCAATCAACTGGTGTGGTCTTTGGGTATACCTAAGGAGTGTAGGGTGGCAGCAGAAAAGGGGTAAACTGAGGGCCATGTTGCTGGGCTGTGGGGCCTAAAACAGTAAAGGCGAGACGGGCAGCAGCAGCAGGCTGCAAAACATCACAGCGGCCAACCAGCTGTCAGGTTTGCACCTGTGAGCCTCTCCAGAACTGGGATACAGACACAGTGGTGCTACTCTGATAGATACCAGAGAGCTGCCATTTAAATTTCTGAAATGCCCCCACATAGCATTGCTTCAAGGTGTTGTGTTTAATCAAAATAATAGAAACTGTGGGTACCAAGAGCTGGGCACAGTAGGGGAAGGGATTAAAAACGAGGCAGACCGTGGGTCAACAGTGGGCCTGCTATTGAGTAACATTACCATAATCCAATCATTTGAATCAGGCAGTAGGTTGTTTAGTGTAGAGGGTACAAATGTAGTCGCTCAATTTCAAAAATAGTAATATAAAAATAAACTGCTGTAGTCATTAAACAGAGTGATAGATGCAGCATGTTGCAGGAGGTTATAATTATCACCATCTCTGCATCGAATGTAGAAATATATTTTGTAAGGAATTAAGAAAACAAACAGTAAAGGATATGTAAAGGCTGAAGCTTCAGCAGCTGGGACTCCATGTTGAGAATAAACTCTCTGATTTCCCACTGCACTTCCCCCGCCCATTCTACCTCTTCTTTAAAAATAACAACAGCAACGCTATTCTACCAAACAGAACTTAAAACAAACAGAGGATGTTTGCTCAACAAAAAAGACAGGTATTAAATTGACAGGGCAGTGACAATTGCAGCTAACGGAGAAAAGTACCTCTTAGAGTCCCTGCCATTTGCTCTGCAACAGCTAATTACCAAGGGTACACCTCCCTTAACTGCTTTCATGATTGTGCTTCGCTTTTGTCTATGCATTACATCGTTGACACGTCTTTCTTTTAACATCAGCCATGGGTTTAGGCATTAAAGCTAAATTCACTGGGGAGGGCGTTTGACATTCTGGAATGTGTTAGAAGCCCCACATATCCCTGGAGCTGTTATAGACAGGCAGGGATGTGGAAATGCTGGTTTTTTGTTTGTTTGTTTTTTTAAAAAACTAAAACAAAAAAAGATAAGGGTATTTTCATTTATTGAGAGCAGCATGATCTCCAGGTTAAGGTGCTGCATGGAGTTTCTCCCAGTTAAGGTGCTGGGTTGAGTTTGTTTCTAATGCAAGGCAAGAGGGAAGACAGCAGATTGAACTTTCAATTAAATAGCACACATATAACTTGGAGAATCGTCATTTGAATAGTCAATATTTAAAGCTATTTGAGCCATAACCCTTGAGTGAACATTTTCCCATTGCACACAGCCGCATAAACATTCCTCACTTGTATAGTTCTAGATGCAAGCATTCACATCTCTCTATGTAGCATAATTTGTGTCATAGAGCAAAATAGAGCAAAGAGAATGGCTGCTTGAAGGAATTCACTGGATCATGGTCATGATCATAAAAGGGCACATTACTGCAGGTGTGGTCAACTTGTGGCCCTCCAGATGTTTTGGCTTAAAACTCCTATCATCCCACAACACTGATGGGAATCGTCATGCTTAGAGCAGATTTACTGAAATAAATGATACTTCGTTTAATCATGACTAACTTGTCTCATTGATTTTAAGTGATCTAGTCTAAGCATTGACTAAGACTGGATCCAAGCCATTGATCCCAATTATTATTATTATTGCTATAGAAACACAAACTTTCTTCTGGGGATGTAGTAAAGGTATCTTAAACTGAATTATGAAGTTACCATGACAATGTGGAAAGTATGGGACCAACACACAAACTAAGATGAAAACAGGAAACAGAATAACAGAAGTGGCCTAGACACAAGCAGACAAGACACCCACAGTAACTGGGGAGAACTGGAAAAAGCCACACCCAACAAGACTTCAATAAGCATAGTATGATACGAAGGAGGTTTCCTGCTAATATAACAAACTTTTATTTCGTACCCGAGACTCACAGAAATCAAGGGTGCATGGTTGCACATACATGAGTTACAGAGTCATACCAATGGCCCTTAGGATATTGCCTCGAAGTCAATACAGGGAAGATTTTATTTGTAGCTAGCATATTCTAAAATGGTCAGATGGGGAAGGCCTTGAGTAAGAAAGGTAGCAAAGTGACAATTTTATTATTCAGTACCCAAATGGTCTCATTGGAACCAGTTGTCGGGATAGCCAGATAACATGTGAAGTTCCTTGTAAATTTAATCTGAGGTTTTTTAAAAAAAAATATGAAAGGGAGTTTAACCATTTTTCCTGCTGGCTGCTTTTCCCCTAAAACTGTCCTCGTAACGTACTTTTCTTCCTATGATGGAAAACAAAAAAAGGGGAAATAGCTGGGGGCACATTTGATGAGAAGGGTATCCTTAAGGGAAATGATTTAGTAACTCTTCTGCACCCAGATTCTTTCCTAATTATAGACACAAGCATAATTCACAACCCTCAGGAAAGTTTCACAAAACTCTATGCAGGTCACATGAATGTTACATGAAACTCTATGCAATCCTATTCAGACTTAAAGAGCCCTACATCTCTCCGCATTCTGCAGCCAATCATTTAGTCTGGCCCTCAGTCCATGAGATATTCTACCTTGTACCATGTGTATCCAAGTCCACAAATAACAGTCTTCTTAACATGACAACCATCTAGGCCTCTTTCATTAACACCATTAATTGTCTGAGGGTCAAATTGGCACTGTTCAATTTTTTTGTCCTCTTACTTTTGTTCTGCATTTGCAAATCATGGCTAATTATGGATATTATTTCTTTCCTCCATCTCAATCTATATGCCAAGAGTTTTAATTCTTTGGGTGACAGGGAGGAGACCATCTCCTTCCACAGATATTATTATTGTTTAGTACAATGGAGGGGCTGAGATCAGCAGGAGCTTGTAGATGTTGCCAGAATTCGAACAATAATCAAATGATGAGTATGTCCTTCTTCTTCTTCTTCTTCTTCTTCTTCTTCTTCTTCTTCTTCTTCTTCTTCTTCTTCTTCTTTTTTCTTTTTTTTGATGAGGCCTTCAGGCTGGGTTACATGTGGGCCTCATTTAGACTTAACCCCTGCAGTTTTACATTGATTTTACTTGCTTTACATTGTTTCAGACTGAACTCAAACATGCTTTCAGTGCAGTTTTCATTGTGCAAACCCCAAGGTTCTGACAGCGCACAGTCATCATCCCCCAACACACACACTATGAATGCATGGAACAGAAGTCATGGGTTGTTGTTGGGTTGTTGTTTGTTTTTTGCAAGATATACCTCAAATAGCTTTTATAATAGTAATATCCCATTTACTTTTGAATGTTCAGAAATAACATTCTTGTTGTATTGGGAAAGGTCATACTCCTGTGTGTAGCATCTCTCCTTTTTAAAAAACAACAACAACAGCAATAGTGAATACATTACGGTTTCTGCTATTCTGAACAAGAATCATTACTCAAATGCATAAATCAATGAAGCACACTGATGCATTACTTTAATTATCATTTCTGCTCAGATGGTTCGTTTATATAATGTAATTGTTTACTGCATCTGAGTCTTATGCAAGAGTCCGGTAGCTGGGGCTCTGATGTAAAGAAGAAACTACTTTTAAAAATTAATAGTAAGAAGAAGATATAGTCTAAAGGAGGTTCCTTTAAAAAGAATCAACGTATTTGGTACAGTAGGCTGTTTATTAGTCATTAAGTTAGAAAATTATTCTAGCCAGTTTCAAAATTTGACAGCCGAAATTGTAACCAAAAGTTGACATCGACATCCTGACGTCTGGGTGATTTAGGTGTTGTTGTTTGTTTACTTGCTTGCTTATTAAAAGAGATGTTGCCTGATGCTAGTCAGAATTTGCTAAATGTTATTTATTGAATTTATGTATTTTTCTCTAAGGTACTCAAGGCAAATACATGGTTCTCTTCTCTCCTCTCCACCCATGAAGACATTTTATTCTTACAGAAATCCTGTGATATAGGTTACACCAAAAGCTAGCAACTAGGCAAGCATGCCAGGGAAGTTCATGTTGATTTCGATTTGAATCTCTGTCTTCCTAGTCCTAATCCACTTTTAACAACTGCATCAGACAACTGTCAAATACTGTTAAATGCTGAGCGCTAGTGCTTGTCAGTTGTTAAATGTTGACACTATTGCATGCTGCAGGGTGCTATAGTCTCTGCGCCACAATCTACAAGCTGCAAAGCAGAGGGAGAGAAGACAAGCAGGGCTGTTCCATCACCTATCCTGATAAGACCAGCGGCCTTTAGCCCTCCCGCAACTGTCACCTAGCAGCAACCATTCTAGCCAACTTTTTGAGCTGTTTCCATCCCAGCTTGTCATTATAAGAACTGTACTTGCTTTTTTCTCCTCCCTCCCCATTCCCTTATACCGTGTGTGTCATGTCTTAAATTTAGTTTGTAAGCCTGAGGTCAAAGATTGTCATGCTATTTATCTTTGCAAGCCACGCTGGGAACCTTCTTAGCCAAAGGGTGGGGGTATTCATGCTTTGAATAAATAATTACAAATATAAATAAATGAATCTAGACCAATTCAACCCTACATCGTTTGATCTTTTATAAGCTACTCAGGGGCCATGTAAAGCCAGCCCACACCGTGTGACTCCTCCCCATACTAATATCGCAATGCGTGGAAACTGGGTTAAACCTGGTGTGGGGAGGAACTGCAGTGTGATCTTCACCCATGCAGCCTGGGCCTCTTCACATTTACCTCAAGTGTTGCTGGAAGAAGCCATGGAAGTGCTGTCCCCACACAATAAGCATAACTTGTGAAGCGGTCCTGCTATATATATGCTGAAATCATATTCCCTGAGTGACGTGCAAGCTTTCTACATTGAAAGACAGCTCGGCATTGTGGTGCCTTGAAAGAATCAATCCCACGTGTGTTGTATGTATGAAGTGGAGGAAGCATGTCATTATCTAATATTGGAATCAGCCGATTCCCCACTAATTCTAATCATAAACTGTACCTGACTGTTGTGCTCCACCTCTCAGGAAAGGTGGAGCACATCCCCTTCTGCACGTCTTCACAAGGGCAAACTGACTGACAGTAATCATGTTTTTTAAAGTGAATGACAGTTGTCGTATGTCTTCATGAAACACAAATATAAACATCTCCCCCTCCAATAAAAAAATGCTATGAAATGAATGCCGTGTCAGTGTCCCTTTATAGATCAGATATTTTGTAAGACTGCCAGTTTCAACTATTTTTTATTATTATTATTATTAAAATAAGTCATTTTAAGTCAATGGAATCCAATATGTGGATTCACTCTAAGCAACAGAATATTCAGAGTTGAACGGTTTCCTATCGGAAAGTTCATGCTGTGTAAAATTAACATTGACAGAAACATTTTTAATATATGTTTTAGGCTGCTTTCACATTAAACACTTGAGGGATTTTTCTTTTTCTGATTGCTGTCTTCAACAGTGGAAAAAGGCATAGTCCTTGTATTATTAATTACCTACTCTGTTCAATTTCCCAGCAATTGCAGGAGCCATTACTGTATTTATCTGTTAATATGGTAATATCACATTTTGTAATTGTTTACTGAACATCATCAATTTTCTTGGTACACCGTAAGTTAGGGGGAGGGATGGTAATAGGCTGGTTCCTATGTAACATCTGTACCACACAGAGAAATTGAAGTCAAAGATTAAATAGCAATACAGCAGCTGTGCGAAAGGTGCAGGAAATGTACATCAGTAATGAACTAGGACCATGATCCATCTCTTCCAATGCTTGCAGCTCATAGATCACAATGGGTCACAATTGAGTCCTTTCTTCCTGCCCCCACAAGCTGTCAGCTAGATACATACAATATTATGTGCATAGCTTGTGCACAGCCGTTATCCACAGTTTGAGCCCATGTCTACTCCCCCAAAAAGGATCCAGTGGCACTATGTTTCTCTAGGGCTGCCCAACCAAACCATTATCATTCAGAGCAAAAGGTGGTCCATGGGTGAGGAGCAGAGCAGATTGATCTTGATATCAGATTTTCACAAGGCCATAAGCGTTGGGGAAAGGTTCGATAATACTCTTTGGGGATCCCCTTCCATGCTACTAGCTCTGCAAAATTGGGAAAGTGGGACAAGACGGAACATGCTCCAAATCTTTGCCCTCTCCTGCTCGCAAGGCTGTCTCACCCGCACAAGCAACACAAACAATTGCATGGGTGGTAATATTTTTAGAGACAACAAGGAAACATGGAAGAATCTGACATGTGTGCTCAGAATCCTCTGTATTGTTGCAAGGTATTCTGAGAGTACTTCTTGAATTGCACTCAGTGGCATTCCTTGGTATTCTGAGTGCATCTCTTAGATTGCGCTTCTTCCTATTTCTTGACAGATATTTCTCTGTAGAGGGCAGGTGTTACATTCTAGGATTTCTGAATACTCTGTACCACACTTAGGCTCCTGGATTTTTCTTGAAATATAATAAAAATAATCAAAGGAAGATTTATGGATGTAAGCAACAAATAAGAGAGCAAAATATATCGTCCTTAAAACTCATGATGCTGAAAGGGTTATAAGCCCAAATCCACACTAATTACTAATCCAGGGCTAGACACCCTGGTGCCCTCCGTATGTTTTGGACAACTGCCATAATCATTCACCATTGACCATGCTGGGTGGGCTTTTGGGAGCTGTAATCCAAAACACTGGAAGAGCACAAGCTTGCCTACTCCTAGATTAATGACATACTTTGTCTCTGTTTTAAAGATCTAGCACAGTCATGTTTTCAGGCAGTAAGTGCCTCCCAGCCAATTTCTGTGGCTCACCCTCAAAATAATAAAAACTCTTTGGCTACTTAAATCCTCCGTCTGTCTGTAAATCAAATTGTCACAACACTTCTAGCCTTTACTTTTATTAAGACTTCAAGGTCCCAAATGCAATAGTAATTGATTCCCAAGTAGGGGCTAGTGCTCAGTTTGTATGTGGGGGAGAGACAGATTCAAATCGCTGGTTAGAAGGTGACCTTCTGCAAATCATTATCTTGCAGCCTAACCTATTTTGTAGAGATGTTGTGAAGATAAAATAAGATAAGGTGCTCTGAGCCCTTTTGAGAAGGGAGACAAAGAAATCTAAAATAAATAAATAAAATAAAATTGTGTTTTGGATGACTACGGCTCAGTGATGCCATTCAACAAGATTATGGTTGATCCTTGAATAAGTATAATCTGAATTTTCCACAAACAGTAAATTGTTCTGTGGTTACTCTGCAATGTAGAACCAGATAGGTATCCCTGAGAAACTGTTGCTACATATGGTCTTTGTTATTGCTGGGTCTTTATTTTCAATAGTATCTCCAGAAAGGTAGTGTCTTGTCACCACAAGTATGGAATAAGAAACCATGTGCCTTAACTACAATCACCCTGAACTTATGGAAGCACTTGAATTTACTTAAAGTCAATAAACAGCATGCATCTAGAACTTCTCTTGCACAAGTTCATTTAAACTAATGAAATTTTCATCACAGTGGTGTTTGCATACAAACCAGTGGATTATGGCCAATGTATGGCAGAGAAGAAGTTATTTCTGCCTCTTTTCCAAAAAAGAAAAGGTTAATAGAGGATTTGCTTCAGGTAAATAAAACTGCATGAAAACAATGACAGTACATGAAGCTGGCCTTTTAGGAGAAAATACACCATTTTGATATAATTGAACCTAGGCTGACCAGATTTTAAAAGTAAAAATCCCGGTCCCCCCCGCCCCCCCAAAACAACCCCCCCACCAAGCCACCCCCCCCCAAAAAAACCAGCCTGAACCTACCGCCGGGTTCCTCTGTCGCCCGCGCGGGTTCCTCTGTTGCTGCCCGCGCGGCTGCGCCGGGTCCTCCGTTGCCCGCGCGGCTGCGCGGGGTCCTCCGCTACCGCCCGCGCGGCCGCGCGGGGTCCTCCATCGCCGCCCGCGCGGAAGAGGCGGGAGAGGGCCGGATCCGGAAGTGACGTAACCGGCCCTCTCCCGTCTCTTCCGCGTGGCCTCTGGCCTTTCTGGGGCTCGTCGCAATGGCGACGAGCCTCGAGGAGCCCGGACGCCCACGCGGAAGAGGCGGGCGTGGGCGTCCGGGCTCCTCAGGGCTCATCGCCATCGCGATTGAGCCCCAAGGAGGCCAGAGGCTGCGCGGAAGAGGCGGGAGAGGGCCGGTTATGTCACTTCCGGATCCAGCCCTCTCCTGCCTGTTCCGCGCGGCCTCTGGCCTTACGAGGCCGGCAGCGGCGGCAAAGGTGGCGGAGGAGCCCGGGAAGCGGCCGCCCCAGCAGGTAAGTGCCCCCCTTCGTGCTTACCTTCAGGGGCGTCCGCTTCCCGGGCTCCTCCACCTCCACCGGGTCTCGCTGCCACCGCCGCGTGACCCCCCGCCACCCCGGTTTTCCCCCGGTTGGCCCGGTTGGCCTCTGGATTCCCGGTTAGGACCGGGAAATCCCGAGCCACCTGGTCAGCCTAATTGAACCTATATATTATCGAATAAACATTTGACATTTGTTTTTCCATCTTCTCACACAATGTGGGATCCATGCTTTAGAAAGAACGTAAAGTGTACTAGAGAAAAAAATGCATTAAACCACCTTCCTTTTATTGATTTTTCCATGGCCAAAGACTATTCACAGAAAGAAGTACCAGAATTGCCATCATGGAGAACTTTGTATTGGTTTGCAAATAAGCTCAGGTGTCGTTTCAGGAAAGGTCACCTGTTGCTCTTCTCTTAGACAGAGGTATCACAAATGGTAGCATCAAAAGTGCATGTGAGGAAGAACACAAAATAAGATTATTATTATTTTTAAAAGAGAATGCCAACATAGAAAACTAAGAGGGAACATTAAATATACACATTTCTAGCTAGCTATCCAGACTAAAAGTGTTTAACCTTCTAGCAAATACAATGCCTTTGTGATGTCCATCAGGCTGATTTGGTGTGCTAGGCAGCTGAAGATCAAAGGTGCTAATTCCAAGGATCATGGCAAGTCCAAGTATTATCACTGTGGAACAGCAGCTGTCATGGACAACCAGCCCAATTCTGAGAATAGAAAATGCTTCTTCTATTAGAGCTAATGGAACTGCAGCGGCCAAGAATATGAGTAGTGAGCTCGCAAGTCCTGAGGTCAAGCTCACTAGATAGCTTTTTAGGCATTATCTCTCAGCCTTAGTACCCAGATTTGCAATATGGTAATAATAATGTTGCATGCTTTGCAAGGTTGTTGTAAGGATTACCAATATATATATATGTGAAGTCCATATGTAATGCAATCTGATTCATGTTTATTCAGAAGTCCCATTTTATTCATTAGGCCTTACTTCCAAGTAAGACTATATAGGACTGCAGCCTTAATCCTCAAAATGTATGACATAAATATTATTAGTGCCTCCTGAGGCCATTACAGAAGTGATGCATGAAAAAAGGCAAATAAAGCATTGCAAGGACTAAATGGCTGAATTCGGACAATACGATAGTCAATGGTGGGGTAATAATCAACTTTACAGTTGTTCATCTAGGGGGTACTTTTCACACAACATGGTAATAAATAATCAACTGTGGTGTGGATTAGGATCAGCGCTCAGTTGACTATGGCAGCATTCGGACGATACGATAGTCAATACAACTGACGATTGTCCCCCCCCCCCCCCCCCCCCGTTGCTTATTGTGTTGTCCGAATTCAGCCACTGAGTGCAACAAAATATCTGGCAATCTGAGCAACTCCACAGCTAAAAAGTTTTTTTTGTACTAGTACAATTATGGGATGTAATTTATTTTGTATGTATCTAGCGCATTCCTGAAAAACAATATTTTTTTTCCCCAGCTATATTTCATACCATTTTGATTCAGCTTACGTTGTTTTGTTCGTAATTAATCCACAATATACTGGCAGCACAGTTTTGTAGGAAATGGAGTCAAAAAGTTATTCAATGCCTTTACAATTCTCCATAATCTTCATTTTGAAATGACTTATGAAAATCCTTAGCTTACAAACATAATAAAGATAAATGATCATATATAGCTATGAGGAAGGGGGAAATTGCCAGCAGTTCATAAACCTGTGCTGAATTCAGGTATCGTGCGGTAAGAGCAGCAAATGTAAATTTTCAAATAAGTCACTGAAGGGGTATTCAAAAGAGAAAGTAGATTTTGCTAGCATCAGAAACATATGCGCCAACAAAGTTGTTATTGGAGTTAGATTCTGGTAGATGTAATGCAAACCTAGATAGTGGCTGAATTCAGACGACACAATAAGCAACTGGGGGGGGTGGAAACAATCGTCAGTTGTATTGACTATCGTGTTGTCCGAATGCTGCCATAGTCAACTCAGCGCTGATCCTAATCCACACCACAGTTGATTATTTATTACCATGTTGTGTGGGGAGTACCCACTAGATGAACAACTGTAAAGTTGATTATTACCCCACCATTGACTATCGTGTTGTCCGAATTCAGCCATTGTGTCGTTGCTTCAAGATTAAGATTCCAGTAATTTCAAGTATGACTCAAAATTCATGATAACAGCATATTTCCAGTCCAATAAGAGTCAAGCAGTTTGGGAATGACTCCTATACTGTCGCTACTCTTCTGCTCATTCCGTTGCACCAATGGGACCCACCGCTAATGCAAAGGGGAATTAGGGCTTTGTAAATGAACCCTAAAAACAAATGGAAACGCTCTTTTTCAGATTAGGGCAGGTCAGTGGACTTCTATTGTCCAAGCTCTGCTTATTTGTCCTATTCTGAAAACAAGTGTTAGTTCCTTTATGAGGCACTAGCACTTCTTTATGCTAGTGGGGAATCCTACTGGCACATGAGTAGCATGGGGTACTGCCCATCATTAGGATGGCCATACATCCTATTTGCATAGTCCTCCAGTTCAAGGTGCATTTTATTTTGAAAGGCTGTCAGGTTCAAGCCTGGTTGGAAGATAAAAAATTACTTACTTACTTACTGCATTTCTATACTGCCCAATAGCCAAAGCTCTTTGGGCAGTTTACAAAAATTAAAAGGAGGCCCTTGAATCTGCCCATCTTCATCCAGTGGACTAAATACATGAAGAGTTAGCACATGGAGCAGACTGAGCATGCAGACAAGTCACCTGACCACAGAATTCCCTACTGTGCTGGATTGCATTTTACATTTAAATTACATGAATTATTTTTGAATTTCTCTCTCTCTCTTTCTCTCTCTCTCTCTGAATCATTACATGTAAATATCCAAATGTGTACCCTCTGTGCTCCTCTTTTTTGGTGATGCATTTCCTCTTTTGTTGGCAATATGTAAGTTTCCACCCTACTTATAATGGGCTTGATGCTAGGCATTCCTCTCTGCTAGTCTCCCACCATCAAAAAAACCAACCAACCAACCAACCAAAAAAAAATAAAACCCACCTTCCCAAGCAAACGTACCCTTGCAAGGGTAAACATATAGTTACCTTTAATTCTCTCAGTACAGGAGGCAACAAAACATTTGCCGTTGTTGTTTTTATCCCATCCAACCTGCTGCAATTGGTCAGGATTTCAGGCATGCCACACAGCAAGTGGGAGAGGACAACAGAACTGGGGAGAAACAGACCAAAGAGAAGTGGTGGTGCTGGCATTCTCCAGGCCACACCACCCACAATGCCTCACTCTGAGGAAGGCATTGGCCTGTGCCTTAGAAAGCCTTGTAGGGACACTGCTTGCAAAAACAGCACCACTCCATGGCTGGCTGGCGGGTGGCAGTTGCACTAGGGTGGGTGACAGTAATGGGCACCCTCCACCCTAGTGCCACTCCCATCCACCCACCAGCCAGCCATGGAGCAATGGGCAGCCCTGTGGGTGGGGCTCCAATTAGCCAGTTCTCCTGATCCACCATATGAGCAAGTGGCTCACCATAGCTCCTGGATGAGCCTGCTCTGCAGGGGAGGCTTTGTGTTAGGGTCGGGTACTCTCATGAGCATGCTCAGTGCACAGGAATTGTATCCTCATTGAATTAGGAGGCATTAGAAATGACATCTCAGCAGACATGTCAACACATGCACCTGAGCATGCTCAAGAGAATTTGGGCCTGGTGAAGGATAAAGCCTATAAGGCTTCTCCTGGCATCAGGCAGTCATCCTCCACCCAGCCAGCCATTCCTTCTATTACAATGGTAAGTGTACTTAGGAACAGGGAAGGCTTGCACGGAGGCTGGGGTAGAGGAGAGTTGACTCCAATTTTTTTCTTGAGAAATCAGTGAGAGAATTAGAGAAAAAACTGAACTTAATAGTAAGCAAGCTAAGGGGAGCTCACCCATCACTACTCAAAGCCCCACATATTGAAATTGTGATTTTTGACCTTCATTTGGCTGTACAACTGTATCATGTGCTGAATTAACAGGCTAAATGCTGGCTTTGACAGCAATGTAAAATGGCACCCATATCTGAAAATAGATTACTGACATTGGCTGTAATCCACAAGCAGAAGTTTTCCTCCGGAAATTAAAATGTGGGGAACTAATTAATTCTGGAATGTAAAACTCATTCTGAGCAGCAAGGGATTCTATTTATTGGTGGGAACCAGCCAGTCACTCAGCACACTTTGGCATCAAAGGCAGAGCTAACGGCCAGCCCCTTTCCCCCATATGGCCAATAGTGTTGCACCATCTGACTACTTTAAACCACAAGAGTAAGCATGGTTTTTCCCTTACCAGAAGAGTCCAACTGTTCCTCCTGGGGAAACAAACTCACCTCCGAAATGACACATCCCAAAATGCAGGTGATTCCTGACGAAAGTAGATACAACAATTTGGTAGCTTCTAAGGTGCTACAGGATTCTTGGTTTTGCTCGGGAACACTAACATGGCAAATCTTCTGTAATTTTCCACAAAAACAGTGTGCTAACAGCTCCAAATAATTTCCGAGAAATTACACTGGTATCTGTGGTTTGTGGACAGCAGTCTTTGATCACATTTGACCACACTGCCTCAGACCTTTTCATTTATTACAAGTGTCCTCAGATTGCACGTCATGATACTTTCCATAATATGCTATTGCCATCCACAGAAAATTGTTTTTTGTTTGTTTTTTTGTTTGTGAGGCAAGGCATCCTTTAAGCTGCAGTTGCTCTTCTTATCATCAGTTTTCTTGTATTTCGAAGAAATACAAATATTTCTGTAAAAGCAAATAATGGACTTTAAAGACGTGTGGTTAAAAAAGAAACATCCTGGGGCAGAATATGAGGGTCAATAGTATCAGTGGGCGAAAGAATCCTAGGAGAAGAGAGGAGAAAGGGGAAGGAAAAGAAGGGGGCACACTAAACACTCAACAGCAATAGGCTACTGAAGAATTTGCACAGGAAAGGGTTTACTGTAGACTCCTGGAAAGGGTACTACTGTATATAGTATTCCAGTTCTCCTGGCACTATACTTTATGGCTCTACACTGCCCCCTACTGCCAGTCATGACTACCCAGCATTGTTTAAACCTTATAACAAGGCAAAAATACTGGCCCAACTAAACTTCAACATTATTTCTTGAAATAAGTGGAAATAGAAACATCGAAGATGACAAATGAAAGAAAATCCGTTTCACAGCTGTCATCCTTTCTTCAAGTTCATGCCTCACATTTTCAAAAAGACACTGAAAGGGCATTATGAGGTCAATTTAAGTTTTCTAAAAGCCTAGATCATGGCACTCTGAGAAATGGGAAATGACTCAATTCATTTTCATTGACCAAGAAAATTACATTTCAGTTTTAAGCTAATGTAGCTGTGAAGGTAGGGCTATAATGTATAGCACGTAAGTGAGTTTGGCTCTAATGGTATCCCCTTTAAATAATGGTTAATTCTTTTCAATATATATCATTTTAAATTCCTACTCCCCAGCCCACTAGATTACTGTGGCTGTCATGGAACTGAAAAAAATTAACACCACTTGCTGATGGGGATAGAACAAAGTAGAGCTCTTCACACACCTCTCAGTTATGTACTCAGATAAAGGCTGTATTTGCAAAGCATTATTATTCACACCTACCTGTGTTACAGTTCCCTTTAATTTAATCTGGCCTCATGGTGTGAGGCATGCTGGCATTCTTGAAGCATTTTAGCATAGTTAGGTCTCCCAATCGTTGGTATAATTCCAGCAGCCACCCTCCTATGTAACATGACTTGTCATTATCCCAGGCAAGGGCAGTGAATCATGCTCTGATTACGCATTTTTAGTTGTGACTAGAATTAATAATGGAGTGAGCCCCCAAATGGAGGGATTTGGCTACCAGATTTTATAGAACTGTCTTCAAAATCTGAGGGCCCCAAGCTACACCGTCAATTTAATGCAGAGGAAGAGCACAACATGGTAGTTCACGACAGATGACGCTGTCACAAATCACCAGCTACAGTGCCACTTCCCTCTGGAAAAGACACATTTTCAGAGAGTCATTTTAGTGTGTTGTTTTTCTTAAATGCGGCTCTACAGCAGTTCCACGGCAGTGGGTCCCATCCCCCCACATTAAATCCTGGTGTGCCTCTGTGACCTGGTGGTGACCTACCAGTGATGTGGTCAGGAGATGGGCCTGCCCCTTCCCCTTCTTCCCTCTTTTTCTCCATTAGGGTTTTTTCCTCATTCACAGACCACATCCTGGTTTTTCCATTCATCAAAGTGGTAGCCGTTTTACTCGTGCTTAGTATAGCTTCCGATTTCTGTTCGTCAAAACGCAGTAGAACTCTTTCAGTCAGGATACCGGGAGCTGCTTTACTCGCTCTTAGCTTTTGGTTTCTATTCATTGAAGTGCAGTAGCACTCTTTCAGTCAGTTGGGACACTGGGGTAGGCATTTAACCATTCACAGTTTGCAGCTTGCTTTTCCCATTCATAATAGCGCAGTATCTTTTAATCTTTGACCGTTCCAAATGGTGGATCAGAGGGGAGAAGTGGAGGGTTAAACTAATGGGTCTTAATTCAGTGCTTCCAAATTTCCCTGAGCAGGGGAGCATGGACAGGGGAGTAGGGAACAAGCCTCTCTCATCCACTCAGCAGTACCAACTGGGCTGATGACATTCAGTTTTACTCCATCCACCCAACCCGAAAGTCTGTGGATTTCATGCAGTGTGTGACCTATGAAAAGTGGGGGTTTAGATACAATATACTCTGTTGTTCTTGCTTCATGTGTCCCTGATGGACCAAAGCTGATTTCATGAAAATCCAGATAATACCCAAATGCACTTCTCAATCTGATGTCATGTAGACAGACCCTGGGCCTACCACATGCAGCAGCCATTTGAATATGCAACTTCCGATCAGCCCAATTGGAGGTTATTCCATGACATGTAACTATGGGTTAATTGTGGGTGAAACAATCCACAATAAACCTAAGAACTGATCATAGGTTAACTGTAGATTGTTTAACCCAAGATTAACCCATGGAATGAGCTCTGATCAGTCTTACAAGCGGTGGCATATTCAAGTTTAATTAACACACTATTTGCTGCCATTATATGCCAACCAGGTCAGTTCCTCTTTCCTGATATCTAAATGTCCCAATTGCATTCCCAAATACTCTGAAATCAAAGTGTGCACTGAAGCTCAAAGGGATAATTAATTTATCATTTTGTTGTATTGGGCAGTTAACTATTTTAAATTTGTCAATCTATTCAGGACAGTGAATATAGTATGGTATTTTGGGGGATACATTGGAAATTACTTTTTAAATGAAGACATTTTTAAGTACTAGGAGTAAGTGATTGTGCCATTAATTATGCTCCGTCTGCTGCTGAATGCAGGAGAGGGGGATGAATGCCGCTTTCTCTACTAGGAAATCTTAGACAACACTTATCATATAAGGTACTAGGTTCTTATGGGCACTTCTACTTCATTTTCCTATTATTGAATCTAAAATTCACAGAATTGGTGGAGGTGGTGGTGAGATAGCCAGTGTTGTGCTTCAGTTTGAGGAATTAAACAGAAAAGAGGAACAGCTGAGCTTGGTAGTGTTTGGGGAATGGCCTTCACACAAACAGGCAGAAGCCAGCTGCAGGCCAATGCAGCTGACAGCAATTCCTAATCACCACCCTCCCAATAAAAGACATGCCAGCAGCGACAGGCAGTGCTGGAAGCACTATTGTTCTTGGTGATTCATCTTTGTCGCTTGCAAACCAGCTCCTTGATCTTGCCTGGACATAACCTGACCTTGGAACTGACTCTGACTACTCTTTGGTGCATTCCTGAACCCAGTATTGTTTGACTCGGTTTCTGACTGATACTTTGGATTTTGACCACGAACTGTCTATTGACGTTTTCCTCCTGCTTATCTAGTTAATGCTGGTGAATTACGACAGCCAGGACAATTAAACTGATATAAAATCAGTAAAAGCTTATAGAATAGATATACCTACAGAAAGTTAAATATGTTATGGCAGAGGCATTGCTGCCTGAGTAAAGCACATTACATTTTTTTTTGTTTGCCCTAGTATAGTCTAGCAAAACAGGTTTTGCCTGTTTTGTTGATCTCCAAAACACTGGTGAGGGTGGGATTATTTTCCTAAACATGATAATGGGACAAAAGAAATAAGTTACAATGGTGCTATTGTGCTAACTTCAATTCTCTGTCTCCCATCTTAGTTTGGATGCAGCCACTTAGTATGTGAAATCAAATTCGTTTTTAATCCTGTTCCAGTGAAGTGCTGATTTCTTTTTTCTTTTTTACGATTACTTCCTTACAGTTAGGAAAATGGCATTGGTAACAGGGAAAGCATTTAAATTCTATACTTTGTCAAATTCATGTTTTTCTCAATTATGCTAGCAAGACCTGTCGTGACTTCAAGCAGGACACTCAACCTTCTGTTAATGTCAACCATCACTTTGCTTCATCTGATGAACAATTTTTATGTATCTAAATATAACCATTATTTTTTAAGAGTTAGATGTCAGAGAACAAGTCGCAAGGCACAGATTATCTACTCAAATGCTTATCTACTCATTAGTTTAGCTTAGTTTTAGTTTATTTGTCTTGGCCAAGAGTCACTACAAATTATCATCTCATTGGTGTTTTCCAGTAATGTTGGTATTATTCACTACCTACAGTTAATGGCAGACAGAGATGAGATTTTCAATTGGGCAGCCATTACATCGGCTCTTTGACTACAATTGTCTGAAGATCTCAAATTGGAGAACAGGTTAGAAAGTAACTTTAGCTATTTCAGACCAAAGTTCTTCTTGTTTTTAATGGTGTTTTTTGTTTTTAACTAAATATATATTATCTGACAACAATATATATATATACTTCCTGTGCAAGTGTTCACATCAGTTTCACACGGAAAGGTGCTTGATTTGTACACAGAACTACATCTACTATACGGTTGGAACCTTATTTGAATGAACAATGGTATGAACACTTTGTCATGCACCTGTTTCTAACAGTGTAATCCAATACATGTCTACTCAGAAGAAAGTCTCATTGCATTCAACAAGGCTTACTCCCAGGTAAGTGGCTATAGGATTATAGCCTTAATCCCCCAAATGGAAGGAGCCTTTAACTCATTATTTATAAAATCAGCTACACAGCACTGAGGAAGAAGCATGGTAATTCCCCTCCCCCATGATCAGCTGGAAACTATCAGCTGACTAATATGTATCAGTTACATTCAACTATGCTATTAATTAACAGATGTATGTCTCATTTTTTCTGAGATACTGTTTTATGATCCATGAGAGTACTGTAAACATTTTGTTAGCTAAGTTTCTGTGTATTCAGTAAATATTCTGGGAGGAAACCCCCCCCCCCTCTCTCTCTCTCTCTCTCTCTCTCTCTCTCTCTCTCTGCTTGTTCAGAAGCAGATGTATAGTTTTTCAGAGCAGTGAATTTCATGAATTACATTTTAGCATGCCCTACTCTGAATATAGATGTGATATGTATAGGAAGGGGATAAGGTTTAGGGTACATATTTTATAACGTGCATAAAATCTGTTGAAACATGCACCAAACATCGGCTTCTTCTCTGCACAATCTACACTGACAAATGTGACAGCAATTAGGCTGTTCTTCCCTTTGGATAGATGGGGTATCTGTCCAGCACACCTGGTGTTATATGGAGAAAGAATATTTAGATATGCTTTTCAATTCACAGTGTTTTCAGTGATTGCTGGCCTATTGCATAACATTTCATTTGCCTTTCTCCAATCATTACTACACCCGGCATAAAGGGCAAAACCCCAGAAAGCAGAAAGAAAATACTGCAGATACCAGACACTTTCCAAGGAATCTGGGGCCCTCAAGGAGGGGCAGGCAACTTGTGGCCATCAAAATGTTTCGGTCTATAGTTCTCATCAGTCCTAGCCAGTATAGCCAATGGTGAGGGATAATGGGGGTTGTAGGCAAAAACACCTGGCCAGCTAGAATTGCACACCTCTTCCCTAGTACACGTCTCGGGTTGTATCCAATGTTAATCCTATTTAGAATATACCCATTGAAATGAATGGGGCATAAATTAACTAATATTGGATATAACCACAAGTCCGTAAAATTGTTACATAAGCTCAGAACAACAACAAACAACAATGTTTTGTCAATTATGCATCAATAACAAGGAAACAATCCAGAAATGGTTAATACCTTTTTTAATGCCCATGTTGTCTCCGTCAAATGTTTGTTCTTGTTTGGTGTCTTCCTTTGAACCTAATAGTTTAACTAACGCTTTACAACAAGATGGGCTACCTGTGGGCCCTCCAAGTGTTTTGGTTTATGGGCAGGATCCAATGGGAACCTTCTGTGAGTGACCAGCCCCGCCGGAGATGGTGTGCGTGTGGCCAGTTCCACTGCATGTACAGCCCCTACTGCTAGCGGCTGTGATGAACGCTTCCAGGGCAACTCTGAGATGAATGGAAACACTAGTTTTTGGGAGGAGCAAGTTGCATGCACCAGGACCGGCAGGGCTGGCCACATGCAGAAGGCCCCCAACGGATCCTGCCCAAAGACTCCCATGATCCCTCACCATTGGCTATGCTGGCTAGTCTGATGGCAATTGTTAGCCAAAAATCTGATGGGCCGCACGTTGCCTGCCCGTTGTAAAATATGCAATTGGATAAGTTTAGTCCAAGGAAGCAGGAGTGGTCAGACATTTGCCCAAACAACAGCTTGTGACCTCTTTGGCACGGTAATAGCCTCATTCATGCCTTGAATCAACCTCAGTAGATTCATCATCTCATTCTATCCAGTCACACAATAGCATGACTTCATAGAATGGCTTCAGATGTTCTAACATGTCTTTCTCCCCCAAGCAAAACAAGCACACTGCAGCACCACGGCTTAGTTCTTCAAGCTGTGAAGAAAGATTTGAAAATGTGCTGGCAATGCCGTTTGCACATTCAAAGACTGGGGCATGCTGAGCAGGGATTCCAGGGCATTCGGTGGGGTGCATTTTTCTTGCATATTTTCTCGTAACCCTACCACATAGATATCGTGCAACTAGCTCTCTTAACGCATACATGGCTTACAGAAAGATAGTACTGAGAGCAATGAAACCTCTGAGGAATGGAGGTTTGCATATTTGAGTGAGTAATTTGAAAAGGATGGCATTAGCCAGGAATGTAGCACTATCCTAAACTTCTTCCTCTTGAAGTCATAGGGAGTAAATCAGATCAGCTTGGCTTAGACCCTTTGACAACAACAGGAAGGAGGGGACTATGGATCAAAGTCTTACATACTGCCAACTTCCCAGTACTTAGTTGTTGTTATTGTTGTTGTTTTTTAAAAAATAAGCTTACGATAATATGCCACAGTATCAACGAGCCACAAGGGAATTGTCACACAGCTTCTGATTGCAGCCTTATCTTTCTTGAATACCAATCAAGAAGCCCTGATGGTGAAGATACAGGACACCTTTATGAGGATTCATACAGCTAAAAATCACAGTCCTCGCTTGTATCTACAGAAGGATAGTTCTGTAAATTCCATTCATTCTCCTCCAGAATGCTGATGTTTAAGTCAAATGCATCCACAAAAGACAGCCAGTGGGTAAACTGCTTTTAAACAAAACAAAACAAAACACTGTAGTTACTGTAATTATATGGAGCATTTTACAAGCGACCAGGGACTGCTTTGGACAGATGAATGAAAAGTACTCAGTATCTAGTGCAGACTGCTTTTCGTTCACACCTCTTGTTTCCAAAGTAGTATTCTAAGGACCAAACCTGATTGGGAATTTTTTTATCACATTTAATCTCACTCTGAGCACCTTTGAGCAGAAAGACTTTCAAAGATCTCATGATAGGGGACTAGAGAAGATCATTGTGTCCCTCTTTTATACTTAGTTGCACATTCCTTCTGTTTTTAGCAAAACTTAGTCCAGCTGTCCGTGCAGCATTTTATAACCACACACAGAGCATCATACATGAAATGCATAAAACATTGTCTCATTAATGCAGGTCCCCCAAGCTTATTCAGATCTTTTTGAACTTGAAAGACATATTGTGCCAAAAGACTTGTTCTGAGATATAAGTTACATATATAATTTCTTTATTCATATTTTCTGGCAAATTGGGAAACAACATGAAATAATTAGAAGCAATACATGTCAAAATGAACATGTGGTAAGGGTACCTACAGGAAATCAATCAGTTCCCCCGCCATATATATATATATATATATATATATATAGCTTTTTGATGACTTGGGCTTGAAATTCTACATAGAATTTCCACAATGTTCTATTGTTGAATGAAGCACAGATGTGTTCTTCACGATACAGCCACAATATGGAAGGCATTTGAAAACTGTCTCCGTATGTCAGTTCTATGCTACGTCCATGGCTTGCATCCAGTATTAGGCCTAAGAGTATACCCATTGAAACGACAGGGACTTAGGTTAGACAAAAATTTGATACAACCCTATGTTTGGGATTAGACTCCCACACATAGTTTGCCTCCACACCTCTGTATGCTATCATAATGAATGATGGGCTGTGACCTAAACTGTGAAGTTATATAATTACCATCTGGACATTTGTCTTTATTTTAACCTATATATATATATATATATATATACACACACACCACTACCACAAAAAACTGACGTACTGCTTCTTGCCCAAATCTTTATGGCAATGTGTTTATGTTTCTTTATCATATTTAAAACATTTTCTTCTGCTGATTCTGTAAATTTGGATTCTCTGAAACTCAACAGAATCGTGTTAACCCATCTGTAGACCACTATATGAAAAGTTAATAGGAATGCTGTTTTAAGTTGATTCTACAAGACATTCGTTCTTGCACATATACAAGTTATTTCTGTATTTGCAGAAGGTTGTACAGGGGGAAAAACATTATGCCAACAAGTGTTATTGGCGGTGTGCTACAGGTCACTTATGCTAGAGCAAACCAGTTTATGTTTCCGGGCTTCAAGGTCAAAGCCCTGTTTCTGACCTTGGAGCTTATAAACCTAGTTTTCCTATGTCCCCCCCCCCCAAATGCTGTCTTGGGGCATAGAATTGCTCCCCGATTCACAACCAGGGAATTAGGCAGACAAAACAGAGAAAAGATTTAGGTAGACAAGTGACTCAGGAGGCCCAGGGCTGGATTAGGCAACACAATTGCAAAGAGCACCCTCTATGCGAATTTTAAAGAAAACTTTTACAAATTAATAATTAGGTGGTATTTGACACTGTTCCAGCTTAGTAACATTTATATGCAAGGTTAGGTTAAATTTTGGTGAGGTTCTATCAGAAGAAATATATTTCATGTTTTTTGCCTTGTCCAAAAATGGTAAATTTCTTCCTCTCAATAAAGGTCAAGATTTTAGATTTGCATCTTCCTTCAGAGCTGTTGGTATTTTTATTTAGATATATTAAGGATATAGTAGCAGTGAAGGATATGAAAATGATTCATTTACTGACGGATGCACATATGGCAATTAGTTATAGATGGAAGAGAGTTCATCAATCTGCAATCAACGATTGGTGTTTCAGGATTTTATAATGAAACTAACTAAAATAATCAGAGTTAGAGAAGGCTGATTTGTGGACAACTTTGTTATAGAAAAGAGAAGCCTTTTTATCTTATCTTGGAATGAGAAAGTTCAGGACTCAATTCAACCTTACCTTTTTTTAAGGAATGCCCTACCAAGCGTTCAGCTTGCCTGACTGCAGGAGGGTTGTTGTGGAGGGGATGAGGAAATGCTCCTCAAGCATTAGTGGGGCTTAGTGGTGCCACCAGCCAGAGGAGGGGCTTTTGAGTCATATTAGCCTTCGGGAGCCCTCCTCTTGGCCTCTTTGAAGCGTGGCTCCCTCCCTCCCTGTATGCAGTGTGGGAGTTCAATGGTCACTCTTTTGAGGTCCAAGCAGACATTTTTGGTACAGTCTGACTGCTTGGCTGTCCATATTTTTGCCTGCTTCACACTGTAAGTGAGGTGGGATCATCTTATGCTGATTTCGTGGGTTTTCTTTCGGTTCAATTGGTCACATTCTACTAGGTAAAGTTTTGGGCAGGCTATGTTTGTCTGGAGAGGGTGGTGATCATTCTGAGACATCATTGCTGGTGACAGGTGATGCCTGAGGGCTTCTTGCTGAGGGTTTTGTGGCCCCAGTGGAGAGATAAGGCTTGCCTATGGGGCCATCTCCCCTCACACACCCAGGTGATATGACAGAGGAGGTCCCCACTTTCCCCATATAGGGAAATCCTGGGGATGCCGGTTCTATAATCGACATCCAAGTGGCAAAGATTTTTTTGCCCGATTACCAGCATAGTGGAGTAGCCATCCAGGGACCCACCATTGCAGATCAAATTCAGTAAATGTGACCCAGTTTTCTAGCCATAAAATAATGTTGTCTCTTTATTGCCTTGCCTCCTTCACTGGCAAGTATTTGTATCAGTTTAACTATGTTAATGCCCCCTTTATTTTGGTTGTAAGCTTGTTGTTGTTGATGTTGTTGATATTCATTTTTCATGTCTCCATGCCTTATTTATGTATTTTGCACTGTATCCCTCAATACATTTCTTGGGGAAGAAGAAATGCATTTAGTATAAACTTCCGACTGAGCGATCAACAACATCTAAAGGGTAAACTGAAATATATAGAATTGTATTTAAAAGAAGTAGCTAATGACCAAGAATCAGTACAATCACTTTCATCTCAGGCTGCTGATGCTGTTTCTGCTCTGTTAAAAAAAAACCTCATCTTTTCCCAGTGGGTGTTTCTGGTATCCTCTGATCTGTGCAGTTTAGAGATAAAAGGTGCTCAGCATGGGCCAGTCGTAAATAAAGGGAAACACAAAAAATATTAAGACAGGCCCAGGAATAGGAGTCATGGATTGTATCCACAGGGTACAAATTGGACTAGCCTGCTGACATGGAAACAGCTTGGGTGTTCAGTACCTCTCACATAGATATACCTGAGATTTCAGCAGCTCCTGTGGGTATAGCTCCATCCCAGTCTCAACGACCTATGGCCGATATCCTGTTGCCATTCATTAAGTTGGTCAGTAGTTCACAACCAGCATGAACCGGTATCTGTGTAATGGGGGAGCGCTGATGTTTCAAATGTTGCAGTTGAAAGCTAGTGTAGTGAATTGCGTAAGCCAGGAGTGGGGGCCGTGTGGCCCTCCAGATGTTGTTGGACAGCAATTCATATCAGCCCTAGCCAGCAAAGTCATTGATGAGAAACAATAGGAGTTGCTGTTCAGCTACATTTGGCAAGCCACATGGTCCCCACCTCTGGCTTAAGAAAAAACATAGAGAGCCTGGAAACCTTTCAACATCCGCAAACCTATTAGATAGTCTAAGGGCCAAACTGCAGAATACAGTCAATATCAGGTGTGTGTATTTGCCCCTTTTACCCCTGGTGGAAATTGGTTCCCTGTTGAAGACGCTATTCCTACTGAGAGGGAAACTACCATTGGTGTGTGTATTATATATGCAGGACCACCATGCCAGTTTAAGAAGCTACTCCTTGCACCTGCATGCAGGGAGTCTTGATACTGTCCTGTCCTATTGTATTCTGACTATAAACAAGACACTTTTAGGGCCAAACTACATATTCCTCAAATCTTGCATGACAGAGCTACATATTCTTCAAATTGCACATAATTTATTTAAGGGCAAGCATGCATGGCCAGCCTTCAGGTCAGAATGCTCTGGGAGGGGGATTCCCCCCCTAAAATCCCTCTTGCAGGATTTCAATGGATATTGCCACCTCTTTTTAAGCCTCCCCTTGTGGGGGGCAGTGGTGATGGGGTTGGAATTTCAGGATGAAAATGGGAAGGTTAAAGTTTAATAGCCTCTCCTTGAGTGCCACAGTCACAATCCAAATAAGGGCTGTGTATGCTTACACTGAAGTAAATAAGCCAATCACAGATAACTCAGATATGCATAGTTTAAAGAATTTTTTGTTTGCCTCTGATGTGTGCCTTTAAGCTTCTCTACACACAGGAAAAATCCCATGCCTTACCACGGCTTTCGTCCTCGCAGTAATCCCACCATCGCGACACGCTCCTTCATATGCAACCATGTGATTTGTTTCCTTCTTGGAAAGGCCCCATTGTGTTTTGATGAGACAGTGCCATCTAGTGACAGAGAGATCCTGTGAAATCTGGATAATACCACATTATCTGTTTTTGGGGTTTTTTTTTAATGCTCTATTTCCAAGGGAGATGTCCTGGCTTTTGACGACATCATGTAATGGACCCACAAACTTCTGTAAGTGGCCAGTCATGAGAATGCTATAATTTGCTTGTATAGAGAAGCTCTTTAACAGTCCCTTAGATAACCAACTACAATCTGATGACAATGGCCTAGTTCACACATAACACTAACCCGTGGTTTATTTTACTCATAATTTGTTGCCATTCCCCGGCAAACAATTAAACACAGCAAATATATTTAAACATATTAAGATCACATAAACATTTTAACTATTTTAAACAGCTGAAAAAATAGTAATAGCCTCGGCATGTATGCGTATGCGTCGCTTTATATCAACCACCAACCCCCCCGCCTCTCGCTCTCTCTGTATGTTTATATAATGAATGAACGGGGAAGAGAATTGTGAATATCATGTGCCACATCTAAAATGTCTCTGCTCCAAATTGCCATCTTCTGCACCTCAGAATTCAAGGTGATGGAACAATCTGAGCAGGGGCTTGAAGATAGAAAATTTGCAGGATCATTGCGGAGAAGGGTGGGGAGAAGGGGCTTTTTCAAGTACTCCGGGCACAGGTCATTAAATGCTTTAAAGGCCAGAAAGAGCACATTAAATTGTGCCCACAAAGGAATGGAACATACCTAGCCATTCTTTAAGAATGGCTAGGTATGTTCTCTGCTATCCATACCAGCCTTGTCGGATTCTTACAGGATTCTTGTATGGATTGGCGGGGGGATGGGGGGGGGGGAGAATGCACAAAAAGCAACATGAGTTTTTTTTAGAAAAGCACTATATATTATTGTCTGTGTCACTACATGCTCTGAATGTCATTCCCGCTGAAAACAGGCTTTCCCTATCTCAAACTGATTTCACTTTCTCACATGAGATATCAATCTCCTGTGCTCCTATCAGCTAATTGCTACCAACAACTAATTTTGTACTGGCAAAGTGAACGTTAGTCAATCCTTTCTAACACTGACAGGCCTTGAAGTTTCTTCATGTGCATGTGTTAGCACAGCCTTTAAGAAGATATAAATGTCCACGTATTATTTACAGAAGTGGAGTAGATGGACAGATTTCTTGGTCAGTGTTGTTTTGCATTCCCCAGAAATATGCCCAGTGCAACGATGGATGTTAAGCAGAAAATTAGATTTATTTTTAAAACAGTAATCTTTAGAAGTGATAGATAAACTTGCCAATGGGGCAGTAAGCCCCAAACAAGGAGCAGGGCTTAAGTTTGCATTTGCTTTCAGACTACAACATGCTGGTGCAGCTGTGTCCAGAAAATGGAAGGGATTGCTACTCCAGCCCATAGATTCTAGGAATATAGTGTAAGGAAGAGTGATAAAGGAACAGAGACCAGAATTTATGATTATGCAGTCTTCTGTCCTAGACACCCATGTATCAAATAGCATAAATGCAGATCAATACTGGAATCTCTGTTTTGCTCTGGTATAGTGCAGGGAGGAAAGCGGCTGCAGTATGGCTGAGTTTTGGAGACAGGATGCATGAATGAAATGCTGATCAGAGATGATCTTTGCCACATCTCACTTTGTCATGACTTCTCTTTGTCTATGTTTCTGTGATATGTTTAAGTAGCACTGCTACACCCTTCTGTTCTGTGGTCCATTGTGTTTTCCCTAAACTCTGACCCGTAGCTATCAGGTACACATTTAGCAAATCTGATGGCCCTAAAAGAAGCCAGGTAAGCCTGTGAGAAAAGAACAATCAAAGTGCGGTGTAAAGGTCAAAGCTGCTTCCGGAGGGAAGAAAGGAGCAGTTTGTACAAGCAGAGTGTGAATCTGCAAGCCCCAAACAGACCGTACACAATACACAGCTCGGTTTAGTTTTGTGGTTGTTTGGTTAAATTATTTTTCAAAAACCATCCCTAGCTAGAGAAGAGCAACTAAAATGGCTTAGATTTGGCACCATATTTTATTTCATTTTTTAAAAAGCAACAACTTCCGGAGCTGTTCTTTTGACAGGGTTATTCTCAGCATGGAACAACATATTACCTTAACAAATATGTGTTCCCAAACTAGTGATATGTTATTTTGCAAAATTTTGTATCTTGGTTATTGTTTTTTCAGAAAACATTTAGATGCCTAAATTGATTAAGCTCTGATTTAACATGCTTGGCCTATATTTGAGGGATTTTTTTAACGAAAGAAATTATGTCATATTAATTTTATCTGCTGTGTAAATATCCCAGCAGTTTTCTTAACAGCCAAAAGTATTTGAACTGAAATATTTTATTAGTAAAATGCACTTAATGAGGTTTGAAAGTTATATTTAAATTCAAACCTTTATTTGGAGACTATTTTTCTGGGTATACTCGTAAATATTTTAAGACATGGCAACTCAATAGCATACACATCCTTACACTGTCTGAATGTTAAAAAAGATAATGGAGGCACTGAAAAATATTAACATTCCAATTTTTAACACAACCAAAGATCTATACGTTTGTTATATAGGCTTACCTGCATGTTTCCTAAGTAAAGCCACCAGGAAAACTTTTAAACTTCTCTATTTCAGTAGAATGGTATTTGTTCACTAGTTTACTAATTAATTTTATGATATATATATATATATATATATATATATAATGGAAAATATATATTTAGTGGTGGAAATTGTTTTACTCCACATTAGTGTCCTAAACCCTCGTTGGCTGACAAAATACAAACGCGGGGCCATTTGTGGGGAGAATCAGTAAGCAGGATAAGTGGTTAATCCTCCTCATGCCTGCTTATTCTTCCCTGAAAATGCCACACCTAAATCTGATGAGCTTTCATCCAGTCTGCCAGTCTATGAGGGGGAGAAAATACCAGTTTGAAACCACACTGGCGAACATGTCAAGCGAGAAGCAGTGAACATATCCCAAATGATTTTCAAATGCAAATTATACCTGCAAAATTGTAAGGGTTGTTTTTTTTTTTTTTTTGCACTTAGGCACAAGCTTATTCCCATTAAAGTCACTGTTGAAACTAACTTGAATTATAAGCAACTGGAAGTACACACTTAAACTGTAAAGAATCTTGTGGCACCTTAAACACTAAAAAAATTGTTTAGTGAAGTGGACAGTGTCCACAAAAGCTTATGCCAGAATAAATGTGTTAGTCTTTAAGGTGCCACAAGATTCTGTGTTATTTTTTCTGGAACAGACTAACATGGCTACCTCTCTGGAAATTATTGAAAACTGTGTGCATGTTACACAGGCTACATTAGTTTCTTCACCTTGAAAAAACAGTGTAGTATTGGTTCAAAACCTTATTTCATAAACATACTTTAAAAGCATGACAATTAAAAATGGAGACTCTTGTGAAAGGTTGGAGCTTTTATAACAGCCTTTAAAATGGCATATGATTAAAGCATGAGTCGGCAACACTTGGAATGGGACTGAGGTAAAAATCAGTAAAAATACTATTTTCCCGTTTCCAAGCAGGGAAAAAAGAATGTTCTTTTATGGTTCTGCTTCAAAAGTACTAATTTGGGTTACATTCAAAATTATCATCTTGGAATGCTGTTTGATGTTGAACTGCTGGGTGGAGGGAAAAAATAAACTCACCATCCTTTTTTCTTTAAATCCACTGATGCTCTAATTTAAAAGCAAATTTCTTATAATATTCCTGATTTGCCCCTAAAACCAGGAAGCTATTAGAATGGTGGAAAAGATGAAGATTTGTTCTCTACAAACACATTTTTGTTGATTATTATTACTTTACCTGATATTTAATTCTTCTATTCGCAAGATACCTATCATGAATTAAAGTGGATGTTAAAAAGTAGAAATTCATAGAAAATAGTGCTATCCATCCATAAACTCTATAATAAGATTATCATCTACTAATGGCTTTAGCTGAAGTTTTCCATACTTTGTATTTACACTATCTGGCCAGGCAAGAGAAGACAGATGTGTGTGTTTGTGTGTGTTAAAGCAAGCATGTGAATTATTAGACCTAATGAAAACTTTGACCTAGTTTGTATTATTAAAGCCATGGCATGTGCCAGGTGCAATTTGAATCATCATAGCGCTGGCTTGTCATGTCATTCAAACCTGGGTGGCATGGCTTGTTGGAGAACTAAACAACCTTCAAATTCCTAACAAGAGACCATAGGTTGCTTGAGGGTTGTTTAACCCTCCAACAAGCCATGCTGCCCAGGTTCAGATGACAAGATAAGCTACACCCAGGCAATGATGATTCAAATCATACCCAGTGCACTCCACAGCTTAAACATGTTTTGTGACATGTTTTGAAACTGCTTCTTTCATGAATGTAATTCTTCTTTAAATTTGAAAAAGTGGAAGAGGCATGGATAGATCTTACAATTAATGTATAATTTAAAAAACTGCTCTGCAACATTGATTCAGAGGGAAGCCCCATTGAGTTCAATAAGCCCTACTCTCAAGTAAGTGGGTATATTACTGCAGCTTTGGGCACATCTTTCATAGCAAATACTTCTGGTGGTTATTAAAGCTATAATTAAGATTCTGTCTTTCAAAATATGGGACACAATCCAGAGAAGAAAGCATGCTTTGGTCCCATTAATTTTGTTAAAGCATGTGCATTCTTTGTCGGTATATGTTCAGGCTACTATATTCTGAGCATATTACAAATACGTTCTGAAAAAATACAGTGGTTCCAAAACAAAAACTATTTTTTTCATGGGTTTAAGTAGTAACAATAAAGCAACAACAATAAATTATGATAATTTCTATTTTGATTAATATAAAACTGAGATAAAAACTATTTAATAAAAGCTATATAGGGTATATGCACAAAATCAGTAATTTAAACCAGTAGCTAACTGTAAGTCTAACTTCCGTTGATCACATTATTTTTATTTTTCCACTGAATGTCTGATATAATGTCTAACAGAGGTTTGTTTAAATCTTTCTCTATAATAAGTTTCAACTTACAAATGCTGTAAGTTTAAAATTAAGTAATTCTCCTTTTAAGAGTTTAAAAATATATTTCATGACACATTGTCAAAGTCCTTGAGAATGTCAAAACGAACAATGTAAGTAACTCCACAAATTGCATCACGAACTAATAAGTTGCTTATTTTGGGGTGTGAAGAAATACACGATTCTAATTTAAGAAGCAAATGACGCAACTGACCCACGATACTGCCTTTAATTTGTTACCCCATGACTTCCACTTATCCAATGATATACCAAATCATATGAACAAACATGTACAGCTAATCAGTTGTTTTTAATTGAATCCTGACCTTTAATCTACCTTTCCCCCTTGATTATGAATGACAGTGACCTTTATCTAATACAAAACAGATATTCTGATGCAAAAATATGCAAACTAAACATGTAAATTCTGAATTAAGATGGAGAAGTGCACGTTCTTTTGGAGGAAATAGTTTGGGGGAAGCATTTATTAAATCCAAAGCAACTGAGGAGAAGGGGGAAGGGAAGAATTTGTCAAAACAAGAATGGAGAAACAGATGCTTTAAAACTGTATGTCTGTTTAGGGCTTCTTTATTGCACTTTGAAATGTCAATATAAATACCAGTTTTTACTGAGCCATTTAGCATTTGATAGTGTTCGCAAAGTGATCAAAATGCAACACAACCAAGCAAGCATCACTTTTGTGAGGATTTAGGAAATAAAAGCTCGGGGATGTCTTGCCCACAAGTAAATTTAAACCTGCTGTATTCAGAGAGCTATATTTACTTTGTGTTCATTATAAAACTTTAAGGAACAACCTACCAAGCATTGCTGCCGGTTGTCCTTTGATATTTCTGTTGTGCTCCCAACTGAAAAACACGAGCAGCAGTACTAGCTAGGTTTTATCCTGTCATATTTAAACATGTCATGTGTATCATTCAGTGAATCCTTTCCATATATATATATATGTTTAAAAAACAACAACTGCTTTTCGAAGTTGCTCTAATATAAAATGGAAAGGTCATTTCACGTGGAAGTATCAATGCCACTCTCTCCTCACCGTCCCACAGCTCTCGTACCATTATAAGCATGTTCTCCGTTGGTTAAAACAAATGAGCACACGTTAACAATAGAAATGACAAACTCAGCCACATGTGAAAATGGAACTGCAACCTAATCCTCTAATCCATATTTTCCGCTCTCCCACCATTCTGTACTATGAATAGCTATGAATTTAAGAAAAAGATCTGCCCATCAACTGTTCTGATTTAATTTTTATTTTTTTTAAAGAATGTGTTGGAGTGGAATGGTAGAACTTGCTGACAAGAACTTTGCCAAATGGATCTAAGAGTCTATCCTTTTGCCCCAAAGAATCCTGCCCAATGGTACCTGGCATTAGCATGCACTTTTACGATTAACAGGGGGTTCTCAGACTGCTATTTCTGAAATAAACAGATTTATCCTGACAGATAATCAGCAGTTCACGCTGCCTAATACATGTTTATCATCCTGCGCTGACATCATTACGCTAAAAGCACGCTTATTGTAATCTTTCATAGGAAATTAAACAGGGTTATGTACTTAAGATGGATTTATTTTTGTATGGGTTACAGCTAGAGCAGGGAAAATATGATGTATGGGAAAATACAGACACAATTAATAGTATGTAGTCAAAATAATTGCCTTGTTTTTATGAACCTATTAGTATCACTTCTAAGAAAAATAAAAGCAATTTTTTTAAAATAGTGCCTTATGCATAATCAACACTACACTTTTTTTTTTACTTTCCTGTGAAGTCTATACCCATGATATTCCAAGGCTGTCTGATTTTCATACCATCAAGGAAACATAACAGTGCAGAAAATATCATTTGGAGTAAACCTGGGGTGGGAGGATAGCAGCAAATTACATACATCTACAAACTGCAAATTCTTCCACAAACTTCCTACAAATTTGGGACATTTGCCTTGTGACTTTGAAGAGGAAATTGATTTAATCATGATTGACTCATTTTAATTATTTAATGCTATCTTTTCAAATGTCTGTCTTTTTTATGCTACCAATTTAAACTATTCTCAAGGCTAACAATCATTCAGAATAAGTCAATCTCATGTAATCCCCATCATGCCAGTTCATAATTTTTCTATCGATTTATAAGATTCCATAATGAGTTCATTAGATGACTATCAAACCTAAAACTAACAGCACAATTTTATGTATTTCTACCCTGAAGTATGTCAGTGTTCAACAGTGCTTATTCCCAGTTTAATGAGCATGCATTCATGTAGTTAAGCCCATTGAAATAAATGGCCTTACACATGCTTAAGTCTGTTGGATTGGGGCCTGAACTATTTTTATATATTAATTATAATGACTTAATTATAAAACACATTTAAAACAGCAACAACACAGTGGCAAATTGTTCAAATGTTTAAAACTAGAATGAAATACAACTTAAAATATGAGAATACTGAATAAGTACAGTCAGCAAATAATCATACATATGTGGACTCGTATAGTAACTGCAAAAGGATGGAATATACAAGAATGGTATTAACCAGACCATTTAAACATATTCATATATTTGAAAAATGCTATCAGTTTTATATCTGCTGAACATACTACTAGCAAGTGGACAGTTACTGGCAAATTTGTCTAAAATAACCAATAATTTGGGCTGACCCCACATAATATGTTGGACAGAATTGGCTTGGGATGGGTAGAGGAGAAAAGTGATTATCCTAAAACAGAGCTCCAAATGCACAGATCTTTTGAAAACAAGGTTCATGAGGTTTAAAACTCAATTTTCCAAATGTGTTCCTGTTATAAAGCCTATTGATCTTTATTTTTTAAGAGGCAGGACCTGAAAACTTTGGCTATTAAATTATGAATATTCTTGCCCCATTCTCTAAACTTGCAATGCTTGATTCAGATGCTGCATTTGGAAAATATTGCCCTCAGTCCTGATTG
Source organism: Anniella stebbinsi (assembly GCA_029215795.1). Classification (NCBI taxonomy): domain Eukaryota; kingdom Metazoa; phylum Chordata; class Lepidosauria; order Squamata; family Anniellidae; genus Anniella; species Anniella stebbinsi. Next base: position 92,494,262 of record JARDYH010000004.1, on the reverse strand, counting down.
TCTGCACATATAACCATAAAAATTGCATTCTTAGTTTTCTATGTAGATGTAGCTACTGAGAGAATGAACATAAGGAAGTGCTTCTTACATTGACAGCTATGCTCCTTGCATTATGCATATATATCTGTTCTTTGAAAACTGTGTGAAAGCCCTGACTGTGTACATGGATCTGGTCCTCTGATTACCCATCACGGGATTCCTTTCTTGGATCTATCTACAGAGATAAACTGGCAATTCTGTTTGGCAGGAGACAAGACAGATTCCCTAAAGGACCAATTTTGTACTCCTGTAATTTATGCCTGTGAGATGTCTATTATGTCTTAGTCCTCCACCCGCCCCCTGCCCCAATTCTTATGAGGATCCGGAATCTTTTCTGAGGCAGTAAAGAGGGGGATTTCTTGTATTGGGACTTGCATTCTTACAGCATTCACAAAGCACAAGACAAGGAATAGTGCAGAGAAATGACACCAGAAGAAGGTCTGTTCAGGGTGTATTTCAGAGACATCAAAAGAGTCCATTCCTCTCATGAGCAGCGCCTACAGTTGCTGAAACATTGCCTTTAGAACAACTTTGTAACTTCAAGGAAAAAAGGAAGGTTTCCTCATACACACTTAATCTCTACAGACTTTCTCTTAAGGAATAGGCTCGGGCATGGTATAAGTAAGAAAAAAGAAAAGCAGAATATGCCATGCCTTTCTTTAAGCATGGACCATGTTCAGATATCATACTAAACATGGTTTAGCATGGGGATGTAAGGATTTTGTAAAATCTGTTCCATCTGCATTTAATGAATTGTCAAGTCCCTTTTGTTCCATCGTCCACTCATTGACAGAATTTAAATTTTTCAATTTCCCAGATTTGTGCAAATTCACATACGCTCAAATTTGCACTTACAAAAATGTGAAAATCCCCCCAAAATGTGCAATACTCCCCCAATGCACATGTTCATGCTTTAGCAATCAGAAAAATGCGCATTTTCAGCTGGTGTATATATATATATATATATATATATATATATATGTATTTCCATGAATAAATTTGCATAAAATTCTGGAAAGTTTTTTTAAAAAACACCAACAAAACGGACTGCAAGTCCAAGAATCTGTGCAATTCAGGAAAAGCTGGTCCACTGCAGAATCCACAATCAGTTTCATAGAAATCTGAACTCATTTCATTCCATTGCGGATTTCTCCAACATCCCTAGCTTAGCGCAATGTGTAGAAGCAGGTAGGAAACGCAATGGTGCGTGAGCTTGCATGCTCCCTCTTCCCTCTCCTCCTCCCATGCAGCCGGGGGGGGGGGGAGTTTAGCTTCTGCTTTTAGTTCATTGCAGCTTCCAATGTCATCCAAGCCAGAAAATATTGACACTACTATGATTAAGTTTGACAAGCTACCTTCAGAAATCATGGTTTGAAGCTGGCTTGTTTGAAATTAACTACAGTCAGAATAATTTTAGTTAATTTGGCATGACAAACCATATTTAGGTTTGTCACACAAGGCAACATGCTAAACCATGGTTATCCAAAAGCTAAAGTGAATGCTTCCAAGGTCCTCCCAGCCATGTGGGAGGATGATAGGAGAGGGGAGGACAAGCCTGAGGCTTGCTGTGGCTCCTACTTGCTTGCACAAATGCAGCCATGGAGTCCTTATCAAAGTTTCCAAGCTGCTAAACCAAAGTAGTTCAGGAACAATGAGATTATTTTCAAGAAAGCATCCTTTTTTTCAAATTTCTTATTTGTAACAAGCAATAATGTAATGTAGGATTGGGAAAGAAAAGTTAAAGGGAGTGAGAGAAGGGAGGGTGTGTCTTTCAGTCTTGGACATCATCCTCTTAAACATTTCTCTTGGGCAGGGGTAGGACTAGCAATATACAAAAGTGAACCTATTTGCATGATAATGTTAACCATGAGTTGTCAGTGAGCTATCCGGCTTGGCCCAGTCATGTTGGCAAAATGTGAAGCTGTCCTGCTGACAGATGTTGAACCTGGCATAGATCTGGTACCAAATCGCAACTGCTTGAAAAGTTATAGCTATGATTGATTAACAAAACAAGCCCTAAACTGAGAGACTTTCACATTCTGTATGTATGCCAATGGGTAAGGTTTATGTTGGGTTTGAATTCTGTTGTTAATAGTAATAATTATGCCTGTATTTACTTCAACATTACAATCTGAGAATCTTCCTTATGTTTATGATTTGTAGGTAGAAAAATGGTCTCTTGAATATGATTACTGGAACTTCTAAAACTTATTCCTGAGCTAAAGTTTTCTGTCCACATTTTGATGGGGGGAAAAACTTTGAGAGACCTCTGACTATAGTGATTTCTTTTGGGGGTTACTGCTGGGGTGAGTGGGAAATTGCAGGTAAACGTATTACTGAGCTGGTCCAATTTAAAAAATTCCAAAGTAATACCTTATATTAATGTCAATGGAGAGAAAAAAAGCAAAAGTAGTGACCAGGCTTTCAATTTCACCAAAATAACAGGCATGATGTTAAGGAAAACAATAACAAATAGGAAAGGAGAAATAGGATTTGGTGGCTATGATTGAAAAACCTATTTGTCAGATTGCAACAATGTTACCCCTTAAAAAGTGTGCATAGGATTTCAGTCTTAACTGAGGTGTTTTGTAGACTTAGGTTACTGTACTCCAGAAAGATGTTGAAGCAAGGCATTCTGGGATAAAAAAGTAATAGATGCCATTGCTTTGAAAATATAACAGCAGCCAACTGTTTGGATCAGTCCCCAATTATCATTAATCAGGCAGAGAGCAAAAGTGAAACAGAACATGAAAGTTCTTATATTACAAAAAATGTGGCTTCATTTAAATGATGCACTAGATAAAGAATCAGCACAAGCCAATGGGTGGGGAAACTAATTTTAGATTATTTTTTGCAAGGCTCCTATTAACATTTTTCTTTAGGTATAACCAATTCTTCTGTATCTTGGAAGGTGTCCTTGAAATACGGTCAAGAGAAAGTTTCATTATGTTCATATGTAAACTAATATTTGAGGTGACTTTTTTTAAAAAAAAATACTTAACTCTTTCAGTGCAATCCTATACATTCTACTCAGAAATAAGCCTCATTGACTTCAATGGGACTTAACTCCCATGTGGGTGTATATATAGGACTGCATTCTTTTATGAAGGGGACCATCAAGGCAGAAGTGGGATTTAAGCCCTCATTTCCAGAGAATGCTGAATGCGCCTCTTTTAAATATTTATTTATCCTGACACTTTACCTTTGCAGCACCTGTAATCTCTCACAGGTAAGTTTCAATTTGGATATTATTTGAATGTTGCCCGCATATTTCTCCATAAATGTCAGAATATTTGGTTTTATCACAGCTGCAGTCCGCTTTTTCTGTTAATCTCTACTTATATTATTATCTTGGCAGCGTGGAGAAGTTGAAATAGCGGTTACAGGATACAGTTTTGGAAATTTCATTCACACCAGTGTATGTTTATGTAAGTCTCTGAGATTTCTGTTAAAGAGGCGCAACAATAACAGAGTGATAGGAATGAAGTGCAATTGTGACAAATATCATATTTTCATAATCTGGAAGTGTATTAAAGAATTTAAAGTGATACGTAATTGTTATGAGGCAATATTATTATTGTTATTACTGTTGTTATTATTTGCTTTATTGCTTCAAATATAACATTCTTTTAAAAACATAAAGTTTGCCTACCTTGGTATCAGTGTTATTTACATAATCAAATGTTTGTCCAAGAACTTTAGTTATGAATATCTGGATTCAGTATTGGATATAGCAGATATTTTCAGTATGAAGCACAAGAAATGTCCAATCTGTCTAGAGGCTTAAATTCAGTGGTAAGTATACCCTAAGGATATATAATGGTGCTAGGTTCAAGCCTTGACATCTTCAATAACAAAGTGTCAAGTAGCAGGAATGGGAAGCTCCTCTGCCTAGGGCTGGAGAGATGCTCCTGGTCAGTGTAGATGTCAAGACTAGAGGACGACTTGTACCATGAGCATAGAAATACGTTTAGTCATAAATAAACCCTTCTGAGTTTCATGGGTCATACCCCCAAGTGGGATACAATAGCAGCCTTATAGCTTAACACGGCTTTGTTTTGTTTTTTGTTTTAACTATGATTGTACAGGGGATGGGTGGAAATGTACATCTCAGTGAATTTGCAACATCCCAATAAATTTGCCTGGCTTTTTCACATTTATTAAGAATTTGGGCTGGATATATTTTTTGCTGACATTAGACATTCAGTTCCCAAAGGGTTAAAGAGCACGGCTTTTGTATCAGATCCTTCCATGGTGTTAAACGTCTCCAAAAGGAAGACAATTGGGTGAACAGTCCAAGCTAGCACAAATAAACAGACAGAAATAAAGCAACAATTTCTTTTTTATATATATGGGCCTGCTCTTATTCATTTCTCTTTTCAAGATAACACTTGCTGACATGCTGTCAGATAACTATGTTCAACGTTCCATAGACTAACCATTCAGAGATGCATTTGCACTCTGTATATTTTCCTTTATCAGATCCTCTGCTGGTGTGTTTTGCCTTGGAAAAATTGTCATTGGCTCTCCAAAACAAAAACAAAAACAGTTTTGGATAGAGAAGGAGAGGAAGGAGCAATGCCATTTTTGAACACCTCTGAAAATCACAAAGCATGAGATGACATGACAGAAGCATGCAAGATTCTGATGAGAACAGTTGTTTGCATAAATTTTTTAACTGTTACCAGGACTTCAATAAAGTTGCAAGGAGAAATAGATAGATAAAGCCCCAGGTTAATTTCCATCATTACCTAGCACTTTACACCCGCTGAAGAATTCCAAACATATAAAGGAGTGTCAATCTTTTTTTCATGAAACAAGAGGGTTTTAAAAAAACCCTGAGAAGAGCTTCAAAGGCTGTCAGTAGGGAAGTCAGTCAATTACAGATCTGATTCACTTCTTAACCCCTTGAGGTATAAGGAAGCTTTTCCTGCAATAGCAATCATTTTCAGCATTCATTTGGATGAAAGGCCTGAAGTTTGCAACCTGATATTACAGTCATATATATTGGAGCACAAGGTAATGAAAGGAGTTGTAAAATGAGAACAGGATACAATCAAGTATGTAAATTGATGAGAAACCTAAGGGAACATATTTTCATTTCTGATCACTATAGGCCATCTCTAGTGACAGCTCCTGCTTGATAAACTTGTAGCCAATTAAGATTCCTTTCCAGCTAATCTTTATAAGGCCCCAGTATTTGAAATCATCTGTCACATGGTCATATATTTTCTTCCTTGGGATATCTAAGATGTGCTAAAATCTAGGGAATTCCTCAAGGCACATCCAAGCTAAAGCTTGTACCAGGGCTGAACCTTTTAAGAACTTAGAATTTATTAACAGTCTCTTAAAGAATCCTCTAAAGATGACCATTTGTCTTTTTAACTGTCTTCATAAAACTAGCAGACAGGATCCTGATAAGAGAATGTTAACTGAATTATATACAGTATAGAGTTGACTGCATTAACAAGATTGTGCTATACTGTAGCACACATGGAAATGGAATAAAATGTACTTGCTTGAGAATATAGTTGCTTCACTACTGTATCTAAATTTTACATCTAATTCAGTAGAAGCCGGGGAGAAAAATGCCATGTAGACAGGGGAAACGTGAACATAAACTTGAAAATAAAGATGCATTAAGGTGCAGAGGTCTCTAGGAGATGTATACTTTACAATAATTATAGTTCATGGAGGGTTTAAGATGTATCAGTGAATCTGAAGCCAGGAATGATATCTATTTCAGAAAACAACATTCAGTTCCACTGTTCTGAAATTACTATGAAATATGCTAATGAGTACTTACTGAAATACATTTCCTTGCCAGTAAAACTTTGGGCATTTTGTAGAGATCAGGAGAATGGAAGACAGAAATAATTATATGCCTATAGATAGATAGATAGATAGATAGAGAGATAGATAGATCTTCTGAATGGCCTTTCATCTCCTTTTCGTTTCTCTACTAGTGAGTCATCTAATCTCACCACATTTTATTGCTGAACTCCAAAGGGATCATCTTTAATCTCCAAAGTTATTTGGGCCACAAGTCCATTCAAACTAAGGAAACCCCCTCTGTCTTTTCATCAACTTTTATGTTCTTTCCAAAGAAGTGTTTTTCATGATGCAGCTAAGCAAGTGCATCATTGCATTTAATATTACATTATTATTTTTACACATCTGCATGAGAACCTTTCTTTTACTGCTAAGTCAAATCATTCAGTACCCACAAGAAGAATACAGAAGCTTGCTCCCTGATCTTTTCCCACCGTAAGCATGTAGGAGAGAAGAAAGTAAATCCCTTTGATTTCCCTGGAATGTAATTCAAAGTAAGGATGCTTAGGATTGCAGTTGAAAGTTGAGAATACAGACCACTTCCCCTCATACAATTGCACAAGCTTAAATCCCATGGAGTTATAAACTACAATTGAGCACAGGAGTGCAGATTAAGAAATTGCAAACATATGGCTCATTGATCATTTCGCAGCTTATTTCTTTAGTTAAAAACTCAAAAGCTTGAAACAGTTGCAATTTCTAATAGTGAACAGAAAGTCCCTATCTACACTACTGCTTTAAAATGGTTTATAACAGTTTTAAACTGGTCAATAACTGTTATTAACTGGTTTAAAACTGTTATAAACCGTTTTAAAGCAGTAGTGTAGATAGGAGACTCTGGAATCATTTTGAAGGATTTTTTATTGCACATTATTACAAAAGCAACTTCTTTTTCTCCCATTACTGCCCTGCATACCCATAGGATCCCCCCAAATGCCACAAAAACATTGCTCCATCCCTGCACAACAAAACAATACTACTACTATGCTAAAAATGAGCAGGTACTTTGACAAAAAAGCAGAATATGATCCAGATGCAAAAGATACTTGGGGTACAGGCTTAATTAGCAGGTTAAAGTATTTAATCTACAAGATACAATTGAAGGGATTTTATGCTGTATGCTAAATATCCTTCTTTAACTTCTTAAGTCACAATATTAAGGCTGCAAAGCTATACTCATTCATCTGGAAGTAAGTCCCCTTGATTGTAAGAGGGCTTACTTCTGAGTAGACATATGCAGGAATGCAATATAAGATAACTATCATTTGTCTTAAGTTCTAAGCGTTGCAGTAAAAATTCACTTCTGGCAACTTCTACGTTCTGGATTCCTCCTTATAAATAGTGCGTAATGGGAATGTTTTTATCTTCTAAACTTTTATTCTCCCAGGCCAATTCTCTAACACTTTTTTGGACATGAAGAATTATTGGATGACGTTGTATATGCAAGGAATCATTGGAATCAATTTATCTTTATGCAACACATTTTGGACCAATTTTATTTCTCTGCGGTGCTACTTGAAAGGGATGCTCAGCTAAACACACCCTAAGTTTGCACTTGACATGCACGTAAGGTGTTATCCTAAACTCTGCCACCAAATGCAAGAACTGTCCATGATGTCTTACTAGATATACTGTAAAACTGGTTATGTGCTACTGAAACATGCTTTCTTCATCTATTTGGCTGTATGTGCCTTGATTGACACATTGATAAGAAAATAGCATCTCATTTCCTTTTTTAAACTGCAATATGAATGATTACTACATAGTTTAAACATTGAAAGCGCCTTGTGGAACCTTAATGACTAAGACATTTATTCTGACATAAGCTTTTGTGGACACTGTGCACTGTCCACTAACAACTTCCCCTCTGGAAATTGTTACTATATAGCTGTTTAGGATTGTGTGTTCGTGTGTGCACACATGTGCATGTACGCACATGCATGTCTGTGTATTCACATCCCAGTTTTATTTCTGTAAAACCCTGTCAAACAGCAAGTAAGCTAGAGTCTCATTCCTAGAAACAGAGTCAGCATTTCTATTAAATATAAGTTTATCTAAGGGGGGGTCTACATTAATCGGACAGGCCTTGTTTGTAATGAGGCCTGCAGCTTCCTTGTTTACAAGCTGCAAAGAAAAGAGAAAACAAAGTGACCTTATAATTACATTGTTTTGCCTTAAAAATTCCAACAGTTCTGCTCTGGGGAAATCCTCTTAATAAGTTCCAAAGACAGAACCAGGCATTCTTGGGGAGTTTTCATTTTGGGGAATCAAGCACTAGTTTAAAAAACATACAGGGGTGGTGTGGGGATCCTATTATTATTATTGGAGGAAAGAAATGTGATTGGAACGAGATTGCAATTGCACTAGAGAGTGTCTCTGATAAGATCTTCTTTGCCACTGTGCATCTGTATAATAGCTGGCTGAATCACCATTAGAATAACAGTCACTTAAACCATTGCAACTGTGAATATAAGTAACAAAAGCATTAGACACTTGGCATCGGACTTTTAAGAGGCAAGGCTGATAACAGTACAGCATCATTTATTGCATGAAGTGATAATGAGCAAGGAGTAGAGGTATTTGCATGACTTTAGAAGAATCAGTCTTCCTACCTTTCTTTGGCAAGATAGCTGGAAGGTGTGTCCCCCTCTTTAAAGAAAGTTGGAAGTAAAACCAGGCAGCAGTTGCAGTAAATTGAGTCCTTTCAGTCAGTGTATACAAGCAGCGGTTCTGCTATAAGGGGGAGAGAGAGGGAGAGAGAGAAATAATAATGGGAGGAGCAGCTGTGAACGACTGACCTCCTGAAGCAAGGTTCTCTTTGTGAATCGAGCACTTGGGAGCCAGTGGTTCTGATTTGCATGGATTATCTCCACTTGAACAGATACATTTAAATTTATCTGGCACAGTGGCAAAAGATGGAAGAGTGAGTGCGAGAGACAAGAGGGAAAGAGGAAGAAAACGGGTGGTGGCGGGAAAGCAGACAAGTGATCGGAAAGCTTGGCTGGGGAAACTAGTTTCAAGCTGAACTAGGCATGTCTCCGAAGAACCACAGCTCCCTCTTCATGTCATTCTCGTAAGATAAGAAATGCTGTCACTAAGAAGCAGAGAAATTAGCTTCCATTCCCGTTAGGGTGGTTTTCAAAAATAGTAATGAAAATTTAAAAATAACCCGTCGAAACTAAATATAAATACTTTGCAACAGTAAGTCTATCAACGTGCATTATCTTGGTCGTTCTGGCAACAACCCAGCAAGGTAGGCTATCATTATCCCAGTATTACAGATGGGTTCTTACGTAATGGTAACTCCTGGGAGTAAGCCCCGTTGAACTTAATGGGATTTCTTTCCGAGCAGATGTTTAAGATTGCACTGCAAAGCTGCAAGCCTATTCGCCCTTACGTAGGAGTAAGTCTAACTGAGCGCTATGGGATTTACTTTAAAGGAAACATGTGTTCGGATTTAGCTGTTATAGTGCAATACACTGCACGTCTGCTCAAAAAGCGGCCTTATTGAATTCAATATGGGACCTATTTACAGTGTTTTGGGTTGCAGCCATGCCGTGCAGTTCTATGCATTTACTCAAAAGTAAGAATCCAGTGGGGCTTACTTCTAAGTAAATTAGGCTGACCAGATAAAATCCAGGTCAGGGCTCATGTAACTTTAACAGTTGTAGAGCAAAGGGAATTTCAGCCAGGGTCATTTGTATGTGATTAGTTCCTGGTGAAATTCCCTCTTCATCACAACAGTTAAAGTTGCAGGGGCCCTGCCTTCTTTTGTATATGGTCACTCTAGCATAGTGCCTGCAGCTTAACTGTTGTGATGAAGAGGGAATTTCACCAGGAACTAATTGCATACAAATGACACTGGCTGAAATTCCCTTTTCTCTACAGCTGTTAAAGTTACATGAGCCCTGACCTGGATTTTATCTGTTGAATTGTATTTTTTTATCCTTTGCTGCTGTTTATTTTGGTCTTAAATGTGCAAATTTGGGGTCAGACCCAGAATCTGTTTTCCGCCAGAGGAAAGGATGCTCTGTGAGACGAAGGGCTCCACTCATGAAAGGTACCAAGCCTTACTTTTGGGTATTCCTCCATTCCCCCCCACAAACAAACTACAGCTCACCCCATCAGCAGGCTCTCATGACTCTGGCTGAATTCGGACAACACAATAGTCAATGGTGGGGTAATAGTCAGCTTTACAGTTGTTCATCTAGGGGGTACTCCCCACACAGCATGGTAATAAATAATCAACTGTGGTGTGGATTAGGATCAGCGCTGAGTTGACTATGGCAGCATTCGGATGACATGATAGTCAATACAACTGACGATTGTTCCCCTCCCCCCTGCCCAGTTGCTTATTGTGTCGTCCGAATTCAGCCTAAGTGTTCCATTTTCAAGGGGCTGCTTTGTGAACGAGAGAACAGAAGGAGGGAATACTCACCCAGAGAGGCCGATGCAGGGCGGGGGCGGCCTGTATAGGCTCGCCACGCCTTTGCTTACATACAGCCCACATGTGCATACATGTGAGGCCTTTATTCCCCTTCTCATCTCGCGCAACATTGGTTTTCCCTGCTCAAGCTGTACTGGCTGAGCAGGATAACAGGTTTCCTTGCGATTACCATTCCTACCGCTACAGAGCCCTTGACTGACACAAGGTAAAATGGGGTCCCCAATTTTTCTGCCCACAAATAGGATGAAGAACTTCTAGAGGCCGTTTGTGCAACGGTCTGTGTCCTCTTCCTTTAGAAGCTACTTGACAGACAAAAATTATGAAAGATGCTTTAGCAGCTTCATGTCTTTTGACAGCCTCTCTAGTTGCTACCAGGATGTGGAGGGAAGAAATTAATGATAAGAACCTTTTATTGTGTGTAATTTCCTAAACATTGGTTTGTTATTTCTGTATGCTCAAGATTAGGGGTGTGCATGGACCCAAAAAATCGGATCGGAACCAGAACCGGTGCCTCGGATTGAATCGGAGGCTTCCCAGTTCGGATCAGATCTGATTCCAATCCGAAAATCGGACGTCCGATTTTCGGATAGGACGCCATTTTAGGTGTTTTCGCCATAGGCAAAAGCTTTCCCCCAGTGCAAGCCTATGGCGAAAACATGGGGGCGGGTGAGTGGGGACCTAACTCCCCCTCCCTCCCTCCCTGTCCCTCCCCCCCACTCACGCTCCTTACCTGCTGGGGTGCCCGCTTCCATCCGCTGCTGTCCGCTGTTCCAATATACTTAGAAACAGGCTTTGTGGCCTAGTTCTCAGTAGAGCGCCAGGTGATGACCTGGTGCTCTACTGAGAACTAGACCGCGAAGCCTGTTTCTCAATAGATTGGGGCAGCGGATGGAAGTGGTAGCACTGGCAGGTAAGTGGGGCCCTCCCCCTCCCCCCCCACTTGTGCGCCTTACTTGACGGGGCCATCTGCTGCTGCCCACTGGTTCTGTTCCTTCTACTGAGAAACAGGCTTTGCGGCCTGCCTCTCAGTAGCGCGCCTGGTGATGATGTCACCCAGTGTGCTACTGAGAGGCAGGCCACAAAGCCTGTTTCTCAGTAGAAGGGACCAGCGGATAGCAGTGGATGGTAGTGAGAAGACAGCAGGTAAGACGCGCGAGTGGGGGGAGGGGGGAGGAGGTCCGAGGTCTGATCCTCCGATGTTTTCTGATCCGGATCGGGTCATTTCGGATTGGATCGGATTAGATTGGACGATCCAGCTGCGAGTGATCAGAATCGGATAATTGTATCTGATTTTGCCCGGATTGGGTCCGGATCGTGGATTGGACCCGACCTGCTGCACACCTCTACTCAAGATCTTCATCTTATATAGTTCAGATGAAATTAATGATGGTGAATAAGTGTGTAGCTTCATATTTTAAGTGAAGCACCAGAAGCAGAAACACTGGTGCCTCAACTTCATTTCCTCCTTCCATCCTTCTTCCTTTAAGCTTCCAGTTTAGCATACAAGTTGAACTTGTGCATCTTCCCTAACTTCTTATGTAGAGCTGACTAGATGCAAATAAGGATAGTGGTCCTGCACCATAAACAGTTGTGTAGAAAGGGGAACTTCAGAAATAGTTGTGTAGAAGGGGGCAATGTAGCTTGTATGACAAGCACCTATTTACATGCTTTAATAGGTCTTATATCTAGGGTACATCCATGTACATTACATTAAAAGTTCAAAAAGAGTTAGAGACACACACAACTCAACTCATTTTTTCTCCCTTATCAGTACTTTATTTCAAACACATGAATCTACTCAAACATATTAATGGTCCAAAAAACAAAACAAAAAACCACCCCACCCTGAATTCTTAGTGATTATATGAACGAAACTATCATATAACCTTCATTGGCATTTTAAAACTTATTAAGGTTTCTTTTTTTACTTTTTCTCTACAAGAATTCAGTATTTCCCTGTAGAGTCTTGTTGACTTATAGATAGGGTCATGAGTTGCAGGACTGGGCCAGTATGAACTCATGTCTTCAATGATACATCTATCTATACCAGAAAAGGCTATAAGTACTTAAGCACAACTCAGCCATGAATAAATGCTTCTTAGAAATAATCACATTTACAGTAAAATCTCACATCAGCTAAATGACCAATTAGACACTAGAGAAAGTGGGAAATATATTTAAATTCTATTATAATTGCTCTGTGACTAATAATTAGTCACATGTTCTATAAACAACCTCTGACTAATAAAGATGCATTTAGTTTTCTCAAGAAGGAGTGCGTTGTAGTGGAAACATGTCCACTAACAATGTAGGAACCACTTTAAAACTAGCGTACAGTGTCTCTTAACTGCATGAAGAGGCAATTGTTTGTATCCTATAGTCAAAGATTATCAGAGTCCTTTAATCACATGGACCCCGATTTGCATATTACACAGAATAAGATGTGGACTGAGGTAGTAGAATTTTGTACTAAAGTTATTGTAGATGTAGGTGTGTATGTTTGTGTTTTTTAATGTTCCCGACATTGAAAACCTAAAAAAACGCACAACTTGCTGCATATAGTAAAAATAGCACATCATACATAAAAATTTAACATCACCATATCCTTAATGTGCTAGTTACTGCATACAGGGAGCTTTTCAAGAGAGGAAGTGTTACAAAAATGACTCTCCCAACTGTAGTCCAGAATTCTACCACCTCAGTCAATTAATTTTGTTAGTATGTAGCTAGGCCCTCAGATAGTCAGAAGATCATGGATCACAGTAAAGCATGCCTTGCTTATCATACCATCATCTACCTTAAGTAGAGCTGTGTGCAAATGGCCTCTTGAAATTCTTCACCTTATTTGTGGGCAAAAAATTGGGGAGGACATTTCACCAGATTTCTCTAGGGGAAAGAAACATTCCCCAACAGTTTCTTAGAAGTGGGGCTCACTGCTAGCAGTGGTTGTAGCATAGGGTGACCAGATAAAATCCAGGTCAGGGCTCATGTAACTTTAACAGTTGTAGAGCAAAGGGAATTTCAGCCAGGGTCATTTGTATGTGATTAGTTCCTGGTGAAATTCCCTCTTCATCACAACAGTTAAAGGTGCAGGGGCCCTGCCTTCCTTTGTATATGGTCACTCTAGTATAGTGCCTGCACCTTTAACTGTTGTGATGAAGAGGGAATTTCACCAGGAACTAATTGCATACAAATGACACTGGCTGAAATTCCCTTTGCTCTACAACTGTTAAAGTCACATGAGCCCTGACCGGGATTTTATCTGGTCAGCCTATTGTAGCACAGTTCCTTTCTTTTTTTTCCTAAGGTTTTTTGTGTTGGCAGCCTGGCCATCATTTTGCATCCTTCAAAGTGTCCTAGAACTAGTGCCATTCCAGGGCATTGTGTGTGAGGTGGGGTGACACCACACAAAAAAGGTGGAGAAAATGTTGAGCAAATTTTGCAAAGTGGCCTTCTATTTCTAGGGGTGGGGCAAAAAAAGAAACATTTCTCAGAAAAAAATGTCATTCTTCAGTGGTCAGCATCGTCTCCAGGCTCTCAAACACAGACTTAATTGATATTCACAGAAGCCCTATTCTGGCATTTTGCTCCATTCAGTTTAATTGCCTACTGGCACCACTACCACTATGGCATTCTCCTGCTGGCCCCTTCCCCATCTGCCCATGCATTGGAGAAGGTTAAATGAATGTGCATAGATGGTGAGCGGTAGACCAGCCATCCCCCTCCACCTACAGCTTTTCTACATAAGGCTGTCAATTTGCTGTATCTATTTTCAGGTTCATCACAGAACTCAGATTTGAGCTTGACACAAAGAGGATTTTCTTTTCTGCTTTTTTGCTACATAACCTCTAGGTGGCCCTGTGCTATAGCAGAATAGCTCAAATACACAAGTAGGAAACTACCTTTTCTTTTGCTTTCAGAAATAATATTCCACTTTCGACACTCTAAAACACCTGGGAAAGTGCTTTTTAAAGCAGAAGCAAAACTGGAGAGTCAAGACGTCTTCTTAAGAACCCATAAACAATGGTGAGTAAGGAAAGATGAGCACACAGTAAATGCCTCGTATAGAAAAGCTTACAGTGTTAATCATGTGGCGTTGAACAGCCAAATAGGGCTGTAACCTGACATCTGATTTCTTTAGCTTCTCATGTCCCTCTGTACAGCCTACTGGAATGATTGTTGGTGGTGACAGCTGAGGGAGGAGGAGCCTTCACTGAGGAGGTATCTCAACAGGGCTGGTGGAATGGTCCTGTTTCTCTTCTCACCTTCCTCTGTTCTTTCTACTGAAATGCATTTCCTTCCATTCATGGACTGAACAGGGATCCAGTGGAGACTTTTCATTGGACGAAGGGGGTGGGATGGCAATTTTCTCTTATTGCCCCTTCTTCTGTATCCCCAGAGCCATATCCCATGCTGTTCCAGAAACAGCATGGGAGGAGGTGATGTAGGCCAATTCCACACCAAGCTGGATATTGCACTATGAAAGTGGTATATAAAAGGCAGGAGCCACACTACTGCTTTTTAGTGGTATTGAAGTGCACTGACAACTGTTGGGGCCCGTTGACACATACCATATACCACTTTCATGGTGCTATATCCTGCTTTGTGTGGATTAGGCCATAGTCTACATGGGAAATGGGAAATTGGAGAAAATCACTGCCTCACCCTCTTCCCTCAGCACCTGTGAAACTCCATTGAGCACAGGTCTGGATCCAACCCAGATTCAGTGATTGTATATAGACACATAGATATAGATACATGTAACATATGCATATTTATGTGCTTCTGTTATTAAAAGCTAAGTAAAAAAAACAGAAAAAAACAAATATCAGCAGATTCAGGTCTGATGTGAGTTTTTATGCGCAGTCCTCTGAACCACATGAGCACTGAAGGAGTAGACAATGCCTATGTCTGAGAGAAATCTGCAAAATGCTTTAAATTCATAAGCAAGGAAATAAAAGATGTGGCAAAAGTGCAGTCATACAATAAAGGGAGCATATGAAAGAAAGTTTAAGAAGTTTAGGAAGGCAATGGACCCCAAAGCTGTGAGGATTTCTTCATGTTTAAAGGACGCTACATCTTGAAGAACAGCTGTGATGGTAGTCAGATCAAATACATATGAAATGAATGAAAGAAGCTGACAAATTCTAGCAGAAATGGAATGCTAATTTATGGCACCTATTGAAAGAAACAGGACAGCAGATTATATCTGCATATAAATGGCTTCAAACTAGAGCTCAGTGCTAGCCCATTATCCAGCTGAAAGGAAACAAAACATTTTTACTGGACTGAGAAAGGTAATAATCAGAAGCTTCGGTGAGTCTCATTAGTTACAGTGTAGGCTTAAGGAAACCTTGGACTAGCATTTAAAATAAAAGCAAAATTTATTGTAGAAAGGAAGAAGGTGATAAAAGAAACATGCCATAATAAACATTATGATCAACCCCAAAGACGAATGTGCAAAATCTATAAGTGCATACAAAACTAAATCTCAGTACTTACCATAAAAATATTGGCCTAAATCCAGTGTACCATTACCATTATACTAGTGGTGCTTTGCTGCTTTTTTCCATTCTGCAAGCAGTTGCGCAAGCAGAAGCAGATCACTTTGTAAACCTAAGATTTGCAAGCAGTTGCATAAGTGGAAATTTAGTTGGATTCTCCTGTTCCGCATAGTTAGGAACTTGGTTTCCACTAGGGATGTGCAGCCGATCCGATCCACGATCCGGATCCAATCCGGCCAAAATCGGATAAAATGAAACGATTCCAATTCCGATCCTATGAACCATCCGATCTGATCCGATTGGACCCGATCCAGATCGGAAAAAATCGGAAAATTGGACGCCATTTTAAATGCTTTTCCCCATAGCCTAGTATTGTGTTACGAAAATGCCTATAACTTTTTCATTTTTAAAGATAGAAGAATGGAACTTGGGCACTTTGTAGATGGGTTAGGGGTAGTTATCTGTGAGAAATTTCAGAAAGATTGGTGCAGGCTTTTTGCGGCAATGAATTTTTTAATAACGAACCAGGAATGCCTATAACTTTTTGTTTTTAAAGTTCCACACATGAAACTTTGCCACATTGCAGGTGGTATGTTGGGACCCATGTGTGTGAAATTTCAGAAACATAGGTGCTTGCCTTATGTGGCAATTAATTTTAGAAAAATGGGTAGCAGTGGGGTAAATACAGTTATGCCTTCAACTTTTTTATTTTTAAAGATACAAACAGGAAACTTGGGCACATTACAGGTACCACTTTGGTTGATATGTGTGAGAAATTTCAGAAAAATAGGTCCAGGCATGTAGTGGTAAGGTATTTTTGAAACAATGAGGAAAGAAACACCTACAACTTTTTTATTTTAAAAGTCAGAAGTCTGAAAGTTGCTCACTTTGTAGATGGGTTAGGGGTAGTTATTTGTGAGAAATTTCAGAAAGTTAGGTCCAGGCATTTAGTGGCTATGAATTTTTTAGATTAAAAGTTACAGAAGTTTTTCCACAGAGGCTTGATCTGTCAATTGCACCCCTCCCCTGCCTCCCTCTCCCTCTTTTATCTGTCAAAACTCCATGTTGTTGGAACTTTTAATCTTAAAAATTCATTGCCACAAAATGCCTGCACCAATCTTTCTGAAATTTATCATAGATAACTACCCCCAACCCATCTACAAAGTGCCCAAGTTTCATCCTTCGATCTTTAAAAATGAAAAAGTTATAGATGTTTTTGTAACACAATACTAGGCTATGGAGAAATGCATTCAAAATGGTGTCTGTTACAAAATCGGACGTCCAATTTTCGGATCGGAATCGGATCCAATCCAGCAGACCTCCGATTTTTTCTGATCTGATTTTTCCTTCCGTGCCCATCCCTAGTTTCCACTACTGTAGCATCATTTGTACCAGTGGAATGACTTGGTTGGATGCAACCTATTGTCATCAGCTCTAAATAATTTAGAGCATTAGTAATGATCAGCTGAGAGCTAACTTACACTTTAATTTTTAAATCTGGGTGCAAAGGATATTTGGTCACTTTTAAGGTGAAATACATGGTGCATGAGAATTTTAAATGATAGTTTTCCCTGTAATGAGCATGGAAGCAGGGACAGATCCTTTCTCAGGGATCTCTTCCATTGTGGAGAAATCTCGCCATTTAAATGTGCCTCATCATTAGTAATTATCAGCAGGCACATGCATTTCTCTCATTTAAATTCGGGGTTATTGTTTTTTAAGTTCAAAAAGTGAATCAGCATGGAGTGTTTTATGTTTCTAACTCCACCTGTGGTTGGGAAATAACAAAATTAACAACCATTCATGCCTTTCAAAATAAAGATAATGTTATCTTATGCATTATTTATTTACATTGGATCGGATACAGACTTAGTCATACTTAGAATAGACCCACTAATTTAAGTCCCATAGATTTCAATGGATCTATTCTAAGTATGGCTAAGCCTGGATCCAACCCATTCTTTTAATACCAGCTCTTCTGTAAATTGCACATGAGGACATTTTAGTCAGACCAAAGGCTTATTTATACCAGAAACAACAGCTGCGATTGGCAGTAGGACTCCATAGCCACCAAGAGAGGACTTTCCATGTCTTGCTGTTGGGTAATTCTTTAACTAGAAACATAGGAAACTAACAGTCAGTCTGTTAGTCCATCTTGCTTAGTATTTCCTTCACTAACTTGCAGAGGCTCCCAGACAGGACTTTCTCCCACTCTATCTGGACATGTTGAAATTTGAACTAGGACCTTTTGAATGCAAAACATGTGCTCTAACACTATGCTTTCCTTTGGAGATTCCAGGATTAAAGCCCAGCCATTCTACATGATAAATATACTCTGACCTTATATTAGTTTCTTCTGTTCAGTGTCAGATAAAAATTCATTAGACTGAGCCTGCTATCTGATTTTAATTTGATTTATAGAGAGCATTCGAGCTTAAACAGCTTTGACATTATATAGTGGGCTTTTTTGTTGTTGTTTGCGAGATTGTTGTGCTTTACAAATTAATGGTGTTGAGGATTCTTCAGGCATAAGAGGTTTGGTAAAATCAAAATATCCATTACTTCACTGAGAGAAAGAGAATAATTTCCTTTTTTTTCTAATTTCTTGTGATAAAAATGCGGCCACTTTGGCAAGGTGTCATAAAAACAAATAAATAAATAAAACACAAATGAGTGAATATCAGCACTGTGGGTGAACATCAGGACTTTGACAAATTAAGCTCTTCTGGCCCCATCGACCTGGGCCACACTGTCAGAACACATGATGTTTTCTTCTCACAGCAACCACAGTTTTTCATGCCGTAAAACCCGCCGTTGTGTCGGCTTCAGTACAGTTTGGGAGTCTGTGTTACCTCAACTAGTGATTCTGCCGGGCAGGAAGGGGAAGTGCAGCACTGATAGGAACAAGGGAAAGTTGTGTCATATCAGGAGGAATGGACTTGCACATGATAATGTTTCCTCCCCCCATCATAGAATCATAGATTAGTAAGAGTTGGAAGGGGCCTATAAGGCCATCAAGTCCAACCACCCGCTCAATGCAGGGATCCACCTTAAAACATACCTGACAGATGGCTGTCCAACTCCCTCTTGAACGCCTCTTTAATGAGCCTTAAAGTCAGCACACTTCTTTGGAATGACTTTTGTTTTTTTAGATGGGTCCTGTATCAGTACCAGCTCCCGGTTTCGGAGGGCTCTTGGGATCCATCTCCCTCAGTGAGTCTACCTTCTCGCCAGCATTGCTATCACTTCCTCCACCTCTTCCCTTCCTCCTCATTGCTACAACCTGCTTGTTTTTGAGGCAGAGAGGGAATGAGCAAGTAGCCAGTGGCATCTATGGTTCCTCCTTCACACCACTGCCATTGTCTGGGCTAGAGTGAGAGGCAGGTAGGGGGACAGATAGGTCTCAGGGGCTCTTGTCAGTGATCCCTCTGCTAGCATGTGGCCTTCAACAGGTGTCCAACTATGCTCAGTTTACCATCAACTACTGTTTATTATTCAGTCTAGTTTACACTTCCTTATGAAATCTGTCAAAAACTAATAGCAACCAAAGTCACAAGGAAAGGAAAGAAGCATTAACAAAAACAAGTGAATCGCTGGAGTGGCATCCTGTATTAGCAGAGGAATTCAAACAAACCTTACATTTTTGGATACATTAGTTATATGGGAAAATGAAATGAAGCAAGGTTGAATTTAAGCAGTAAATTTAACCTTTCCCACTGTGTTATGTACTGCAGTGATATTAGTTCATGATGGGCATAAAGTACCCTTAACTACTACTTTATCCAGCCGTGCTGTGGTTAAAATGTCCAGACGCTATGGTCTTTATTCATGTTATTAATGTTTATACTTCACTGTATCAGTCATAGCACTATTCCCACATTAGTGGGAACTAGTTTGTACAAGTCCTTCATGTTAATGTCCTGCTGCTGGGAGGGGTGAAGGATCTGAGAGCCTCCAAGATAAGATGTTTTTGGCTATCTTAAACAGCACAGGAGGCTTGATCCATAAACTCAAACAAATCCTTTCTGTTTGCATTCTGTGAGCATATGAAAGAGTTGTCAAAAAAGCAACCACAGGGCTAAGTGGCTCATGGTAGCCAAGCATTTAGAGCAATGCCAAAGAATTGAAGTGACTGAAGGTACCACAGCATGAAGGTATCTCACAAGCTGAAAACCAAAGTGTATAAGACCGCTATGGAACAGCGACGGAAGAAGGCAAAATGAGAAGGTTCTCACTGCCTTGAGAGGGTTCCACTCTTGAAAATTGCCTAAATACCTTTTAATTAAATAAATAAATGAATAATATCCCCAGAGCTAAACAACCTATTAATCCCCTCTTCCAGTTCTGGCCTCACTATAATTACATTCAATTCTAATTTTCTTTTTCAGTCATGGTCACCAACCTTAACTAGTGCTCATGGCCATGGGTGAGTGGATGAAAGAGAACAAGTCATATATGAATCCAGATGGAAATCCCCCAACCCCCTAGAACACATTTTCAGGGACAGTGGGGCTGTAGGGGAAAGGGGAAATCAACAAAAATTGTCTCCCCTTCTGCTTGCAGAATCATCTAGCTTGTGGACTGCTGCTTCACACAGCTCTGAATCCAACCCATTGTCTCTTCCTGGAATGTGGGGCTCTGGTAACTGCCATTCTGGTCTTGCAAATTCAAACAAACATTAGTTATAGTAAAAAAATTGTCTGGCTATTTTTGAATACAATTTTGAAAATTCAGCTGGTATAGAATTTGGCAACCTGCTTCCTTCAGCGAAATTTATTTTTGTAATCAGTTATGGAAATGTATATCCTGCCTTTCTACACTAAATACTCAAGGTGTCTCACAACATAATATACAATGAAAATAACAATACCATAATAAAATAATACCAATATATAACAACTAAAACTAAGAATGCATAAAAACAGCAGCCAGCTAAAGCCATCAGGAAAACAGATTAATTTAGCAGGTCAAGGACTTGTGAAAACAAGACAACAACAACAACAACAGAATGGAAGGCCTTTGGAGAAGGACAAACAATAGAGTGAACATTTGTCGTACTTTTCAGAAGACAGTTCTCCATTTGAAATTATCCTGTATTTTATGGGTGTTCTGACACTTACTTAACGCTAAAGAGCCAGAAAAATGTTTAGACATTCTGCGTGTGATCAGGCAATGCCAAGTACCACCTCACATCCTCAAATTCATACAGGATGCAATTATACAGATTGATAAAGCCTCTCTGATGAAAATTTATCTAATTAAACTTGCAAAAAGTAGTTAAGGCCACTTTGGTGAACTGTAGAGAAACCAGGTTGGAAAGGATCAATTTACACATAAGAAGGTCAAACATTTTGCTGGGGATCCATGAGAAATGTTAAGTCTTTCTCTGGCAATGAGCTAACTTCAATATTTGTAGTATTCAAGGTATTTCCTACAGCTTACGTGGGATATACAAAAGAACACAGCAGAGAGTTTCACTTCTTATGAAGTGATGAATACTGGTCTCCCTTTAGGGTCAAAGGGAGTTTAGTGTGCTATGTACCTCAACACAGACACTTAGCAACCTCTGAAGACATTTCTTATGCTAAAGATCTATTTATCATAGGTTTAACTAACAAACAGTTCAATAACCATTTAAGAGAACAGGCGAGACAGAAAGGCTATAGGAAAAAGTTAGTTCTGCTATCCTAAGCAAACAACTCCATCAACATCAAGAGAATTCCACAGAACAACAGTAAAGTTATATTTGCACTTTGCTACTAATGCAAGTAGTAAAAAAAGCAGACTGGTCTTTGAAGTAAATATATGTTAGGTACAAAATTCTATTTTATTGTTTGTGGCATGAACACACAAATAATATGGGTTTGGTAATTCTCTTGTTTTGAAAAAGTTGTGGTCGTGTGGAGTATGTGTGTGCCAGAGGAATATTTGTTTCCAAGCTATTGATTTGGTCTTCCTGCTGAACAAATGTTTTCACTGCCATGGTGATTGGGCTGTCCTATGGACGAAAACAAAAGTATAGTATAAGCGCGGACAAAATGATTGATTATTTATCAGATTTGTATCTCTGATAAATCCCTCGCCCTTTAAGGAGTACAGATATGAGATTATCCCATTTTATAACAACTCTGTGAAATTGGTTGGTCTCAAGGTTGAATCCTGTCCAAGACCACCCAGTGAGGGCTACATCACATTTAATTGGACTACGCCAATATTGACATGGTAAGCATGTCACATGTATCTCTAATCAGTCAGGGACATGCTGAGAAGAAGTGATTGACCATTACTCCGTAGCACGTGTTAGAAATGATAGACTTTACATGGCAAAATAATGGAATGCTATCCAAGCTGCAGTTGGCATAAAGTGCCACCATAGCTACCTTCCAGCTGTGAGTCCTGAGCCTTCTATTGAGGCCAAGCTGAGAATCCGCTAAGAGACTCTGCAGGATTCCATCAAACCACCCAACCACAGGGCACAAATGAATCTGAAATGAATCTGGTGACATGTATAATGCTGGACACGGTTAAGAAAATCCTACTGGACCCCCGCTGGTGATCACTTTATACGGTGAAGCATGAGATGTGATTATGCCGTGTTCTGCAGATCAGAGAATGCCTAGTGAGAGAAAAATCCAGTTTGCAGAGCACCCCTATGACAAAGCAAGCAGAATTCTACCACAGGAGGTCTTCCATAAAAGATAATAACCTTTCCACATGAGTATGCAATTTTAGCTCATGGTTCCCCTTCCCACGCGTTTGGCCTTTGGTACTAGCCAAGCCACTCCCCTTTAAGGAACGTCCTGGCATTTCTTTCACCTGCAAAATCCCACCATTTTTTTAAAAAATGGTTCACCTGAGAACTATAGTTGAGTAGCAAGCGGTTTATTTTTATTTTATTTTTTAAAATGGCACTCTATACTATAGGTACAATTATACAGTGGTAATATGATTTATCTGTATATGACAGAGTGACCGATTCCACTATAGTCCTTATATTGTTATTATATTTTTCAGCAGGAGTTCACACGCTTTTCAGAACAAGTTGATAGTGTACTGATATGATGTTGTGGCAAATGGGTATTCATGGCAGCTTGGGAGATGAAAATCAGAGGTAATGATAGAAAGAGGTGGCATGACCTGAGCTTCGTAGTACAGGGGGAGCTTGGATGTAGCAGGCCCAGGTCAGGTTGATTGCCTGCTTGGAAACTGGATAGGCAGATCAAAACATTAAGTGTAATGGGTATATTTGCACTGTAGTGGCTAGGGATGTATATCGTATCGTTAAAATGTACAACATGTGCTACACATATGTGCCAAATTTGAGATTAATCCCTCCAACCCTCAATTTTATATGAATTTATTAAAGATCGTTTCAATTCTGACAGATCAGAATGACAGCTCACTACGTGCGTTCATTCAGAACTGTCAGAACGGAAATGATCTTTTAAAAAGCCATATAAAATTGAGGGTTGGAGGGATCGATCTCAAATTTCATACACAGACTTAGGCATACCCCATAAGCACTGTGACCAAGTTTCAAGCCTCTAACTTTTAAAATACATAAAATATAGGCATTTTTCTTTAAAAATTGGGCTGCAAAAAAATATCATTTTTTCACAATAATTATCGTGAATACGATACAGTTCACCTACGACAGGAAAGAAGACGATAACGATAAACGACGATATTTTTTGGGGTGCACACCCCTAGTAGTGACTGCAACATGACACACAATGATTTAAAATTGATACTTTGTCTTCTGTCTTGTGCTAGAATTAGTAAGAAAAAAATACTGCCATTGAAAAAACCAATGCAAATGTTCTATGTTTGACTGGTATTCTAGTCTGGGAACTTGCAAATATGTAATTAAGTATGTGAAAGCTTGTGAAGGGAACAAGATGAGAGGTTTATAGAAAATTGGTCCGTGCTCATTTTTGGAATTAATTTGGAATGTTTTGTCCTTTTATTTGTTAGTTAATTGTCATTTGTATTAATTGAATTTGAAATGGTTCAAAGTTTCAACTATTAACCATGAAAAAAAGAAACATGGGGCATTCAGTATCGTTAATGTGAAGTGTAGAAGTGATAGATATTCGTTACATTCAGAGGGACTTGCAAGCTCTCTGATAAAAAAACAAATCTTTTTACGAAAGAGAGAGATTTGGGAGCGATTAAGGAAAGGGAGAGATACCCTCACACCAGTGGGACGGCTTTTGAGGATCAGTTATGTCTGCTGTTGTGGGGAATGGCTGGACCTAGATATGTATAGGGAATGAACAGTCATCCAGGAACTCAGGAAGTGTGGGACAAAAGCTGTGAAGCTGTGGCACAGTCTTCCCTAACTTGATGCCCTCCAGATGTTTTGGACTACAATTCTCATCAGTCACAGCCAGCATGACCAATGGGCAGGAATGGTGGTATTTGTAGTTCAAAACATTAGAGGGTGCCAGATTACAGAAGGCTTCTGTGGTGTATCAGTGTATCATTCATGTTGAAGCTTGGAACAGGGCTGATGTGCAGATCCTCTTTACCTCTTTGCATTTTATTAAGGAGATGGGGATCATCACTGTCATAGAATCTAACTCTTAAACTATCTCAGTTACTTAATCACATCTTGGAACTCATGGGAGAAATATGCAAGTTCCATTTTCAAATGTTACAATATGCAATGGAAAGCAGAAGCATGTGTGTTCATTCATGTGGTTTTGGCTGCCTGTGCAAAGAAACTCCAAAAATGAATATATTACGGAAACTGTGAATGCAGTAGCCCTCAACCACCTCACCCTCATAAGAGCTTCTAGTCTGTGTCCAAACCTCTACTGGCAACTTCAACTTCTTCTTCCCCTCCTCCTCCTCCTCCTCCTCCTCCTCCTCCTCCTCCTCCTCCTCCTCCTCCCTTTCATTGTGGTATACTAAAATTCAAGAGCTGGAATACTTATCTTTCTTGTGTCGTATTACTAATGTTGCAACGGATGTGAATGCTAAATTCTTCTGTTTAAATAACCTACTGCAGCACTGAACTAAACAGAAATAGTGTTAGGGATTACTACTTGTAATAGGTTGGAGAGCACTGCTCATTGTTACCAGTTCCAAAACATTTTAAAATTACAAGGAAAGCACGGTGTCTCTATCATCTAAATGTGATATGGAATCATGTTTTCCTTTCTGTCACACACAGAATGTGCTATAGATTTTATCCACAATAAAAGTTATGGCACCAGTGCCACATAATACGTTTGTACAGGTGAGCAATATTTTAACCTTAATCTGTGACTAGAATTATAATGCTGAAACATTCCTTCTCAAGCTGGCTCAAAGGAGAGAGTTTTCTTTTAGATCTTAATGCATAAACCGGTTAGGAAGAGCACTTATGCATTGTTGCAGACTGCATTATGATG
Organism: Anniella stebbinsi; assembly: GCA_029215795.1. Lineage (NCBI taxonomy): Eukaryota > Metazoa > Chordata > Lepidosauria > Squamata > Anniellidae > Anniella > Anniella stebbinsi. The sequence continues at coordinate 92,469,042 of JARDYH010000004.1, read as the reverse complement.
TCCTTGAAATGTACAGATTGATGACATAAGTACAACTGCGTTATTACCCTGTTTGTCAGTCTCTCATCCTTGTCACAGGACCAGGTCATTGCAATCCAGGGAGATTATGCTATTTTGTTGCTTAAACTGCCACGGGGCCTAGTAAAATAAATAAATAATGCAGCTTACCTAAATTTGTTTTTGAAAATGCTTTTGCTGCGCACCATGCATAATGAATTGAGACTCCTCAAAAGCATTGGCTCTATCCGTTTCCACTCCTGCTTCTATCAAGTCATTTTAATATTGCATCTTGTGCAACGCTAGAGGATAAGACAAGGTGGGTAAACCTATAGTCCACCCTTTCCCAACCTGGTGTCTTCCAGATGTTTCGGACTGCAACTCACATAATTCTTTTTATCTTTTGTTCATTTGATCTCTTTTTGTTCACTGGTTCAGAATCTGTCTAGATGTGTAGCGGTATACACATGTTATAAATAAATAAAAATACATGAATTCCCAGCCAGCATGATCCATGGCTGGGAATTATGGGAGTTGCAAGGTGGGAACACCATGATGGAGAAGGCTGCTCTAGTCCAATACTAGTAAGTTTCCATTTTCTTGATGGAATAACTTGTGAGTTAGTTTAAGCTTAGCTGAAGTTTGAATGTCAAGAGGCTTTCAAGGACAAAGTGTTTCAAGGACAGAGAATTAATTCTGAAAACAATAGACTTAACCCAAAGATTCAGCAGTGCCCGGCTTAAGCATTCCATGGGATCTGCAAACAATGCTCATTACTGTCAGTTCTGTCCTCTCCACATTCAAAAGACCTGTTAGCATGGCTGTCATGAGTATTTTTGCTCTCAAATGCAAATTAGCCCTTCTATCCTTCTGTGCATCTCCATCAAAAGATCAGCAGAAGGTGTCTATCAAAGGTGGGCTTCCCAAGCTGTCTGAGACTTGTTGGTCCCCAGTCCACCTAGAGAAGCTGACCAGGCTAGCAGCTGAATCTTATTCAACAGTGGTGATGAACAATATCCTACACCTTATGTGAGGTTGCAGGTTAGCTTGGGGGCACAGGACAGGCTTTGTGGAACACACATCTCTGTCCTCCAACAGAATGACTAGTGAGTTGCTACAACTGCCCCCCCCCCCCCACGCCACTGATCATCTGCCACCTGGGGCAACCGCCTCACTCTTCCTAAAGCTAGAGCTGGCCTTGACCAACCCAGCAATAGAATCATATGTGTTTATTTTATTTTATTTATTATTTTTAAATCCGTATTTTTCCCCTTGCAAGGAACCCAAGGCAGCTCTCAGGGTCCTCCTCTCCATTTTATCCTCACAACCTTGTGAGGTAGGTTAGGCTGAGAGTCAGTTACCCAGATAGCTTTATAGCCGAGTAGGGGCTAGAACCTGGATCTCCTGAGTCCCAGTCCAACAGTCTAACCATTAAATTACACGGGCTTTTGATGAATGTAGACCCTCACCAAGCGGTCTTGCTCATATAGTACCATTGATCCAGAAGAGGACGTAGATGTGGAAACTTCCTTCCATATGCTGATTATTCTTTCTGGGTCAGGAAAAATCAAAATCAACTGTCCAATTCTGTTGCAACCCATCATAAACTAAAAACAGCCGGTTACTGTCACCTGCATCATATATGTTGTGCTTTCTTTTCTTTTTTTTCTTTTTTGGGGGCCATATGTATGGAATTTCATTCCGTGCTTTAAAACAATGTTCAATTTCCTGCATGTTACACTGCAGCAATTTCGTTACACTTAACGCAGTGACAGACTTTCAGACTGAAGGCAAAACTGTCATTCTTATTCAATGGTAACTGCTGAATTGATAGTTTGATTTAGTTTTACTCAGTATAGTGGAGCATGTGATTTAAATAACAATGCTTGAAAAGACTGCAAGAAAGACAGAAAATCTCAGGGTTTTTTATTTCAATAACCATAACTAAATATACTACTTTTGGCTTATTTTGGCATGGGGTCCATTTAATCGGAACTGCAAGACTGGTTGCTGATTTAATTAGTACACAGTTTCAACTTTTACCTTTTCCCCTTAAAACACTGCTCCAGAAAGCATCTGCAGAAGTCTTGTTTTGATTACCTCTTTATCTTTCGGGCCAAGATTAGGATCAGGACCTGTTCCTTCCCCCCTCTCTCCTGACCATAATCCATTTTAGAAAATAGTAGGGGAGACGGCAACTCCACATTACGTTTGCAATTATCCATAGGATTTGCAGAGCACAAAGCAAAAATGTTCGCTTTAAGGGGACATCTGCTATAAATAAAATGATACCATAAATTTTAAAGACAACCATCGCCCGCTCTGTTGTTGCAGAGGCAAAACATTTTAGCTTGTTAGAGCAGGTTCTCATGTTCATCCCTTTGCCAACGAGGTCAATCGTGTTTACTTTTGGACTCTTTATACACACCCTCTTCCCCTACTTTAATGAAATTAGCATGTAATGCTTTCGACGCCTGCATATATCAACTTTCATTCTTTGGGAAACATGTGAACATCATTAAAACACACTTTTCCCTCTATTTTCCAAAATATTTCACTAACAAACTTTATGAAACTCATACCGGGGGGGGGGGGGGGTTGTGCTCATTCCGATACGATCTCTACTACAGTTGCATCTGTTTAATGCTGCTTGAATATTAGCATCCGTCATAATTTCTGGTTTGAATTCCCACGTTTCAAGAACGAGTTTCAAGAACATTGATGGAGGCTAATATTTAGTGTAAAGGTTCTGACTCAAAGATAAGATGTAATCTGGTTTTGTTTTGTTTTGAAAGCAATCATCAAGCCTTTCCTTTTGAAGAAAGGAGGCAAAAAATGGAGTTTCCATAGGCAGGCTGATTGATAACATAAGTTGTACAAGGCACATGAAAAAAAGAAAAGAAAGAAAGATTCAAGCTAAATATGTAATACTGTGATTTTTTTTTAAAAAAAACACGTGGACACAGATATTGGGTTAGATCCAGAGTAGTGCTTACCAGGCAATTTTCAGTAATTCCTCCTTCCCTCTGTAGCTCCTTGTGCATCCTGAAATGCAGCTCCCCACCCCGTTCTTCCAGCAGGGGGCCTCCACTGCAGTTTACCCCAACCTGGTGCCCTCTGGATGTTGGACTTCAATATGCATCAGTCCTAGCTAGAATGGTTAAGTTGTCAAGAACGCTGGGAGTTGTCATCCAAAATATCTGGATGGCAATAGGTTGGATACTGATGCCTTCCATGAACAGAAGAAACCCTTCCATTAACGGAGCAGTTGCTCATCCAACCAATTTGATTGGCTCCAGATCTAGTCACACTAGGCAGATTGACTGAGAGTCACAGCTGACATTAGGTTAGACTAACTTAGAGTCATGACTCTCTTAAGTTCCATTGATATCAATGGGTTTACTTTAAGTATGACTAAGTCTGGATTCATTCCAGTATTCTATCCAAATCCTTTGCAAGGATTAAACACATGAGAATTGGTTTTTCAACAACGATTAGCTAAGGAGTTAAATGAACCTCCAAGTTCAGAGGCAATATACCACTTGATGACAGATGTTGGTTAGAAACAGTGGGGAAGGGTTGTTTCCTTCATACTCTGCTTGTAAACTTCCCGGCAACAACAGGATGGTCACTGATAGAGACAGAACTAGATGGATCCTTGCTCTGATCCGATGTAGTTCATTTTGCGTCCTTAGGTATGCAACAGTTGTATATGCCTAAGAAAAAACATGGTATGTTTAGCAATGCATGCAAAGAAACCTTGAGCAAAAGGATGATTTGGATTTTTTAAAGGATCACTCATATTACTGCACCACTTAAAATTAATTTCCAGCTTTGTTAATATAAGGACTCTCAGGTTTCTCTGCACTGACTCTGTGATGACTCAGGAAACTGTGTTTCGCTCAAGGCAAGAGACAGGTCAGGGCTTCAGAGTTTTCAGAAATGGACATCAGTCATTGACCCTGCTCATATGGCATGCTAAGCTATGGTGGTTAAGCATTTTGAACTAAACATTGGCTCAATTCGGACGACACAATAAACAACTGGTGTGGGGAAAACAATCGTCAGTTGTTTTGACTATTGTGTCATTCCAATGCTGCCATAGTCAACTCAGTGCTGATCCTAATTCACACCACAGTTGATTATTTATTACCATGTTGTTTGGGGAGTACCCCCTAGGGTTAGGGTTAGGGTTAGTCAACCCACCATTGACTATCGTGTCGTCCGAATTGAGCCATTGTGTGAACCATGACTTAGCATGTTGTATGAACCATTCATAACCATGGTGGCTACATAACCATGGTTTAAACATGCTCAATAACTGTTTGCTGCAAAAAGGTTAGAGGACTATGTGATGTTCTACTGTTTAGGGATGTGAATGTGTTGCAAAAGTTATAATTTGGAGTTGCAGGTCTGGGTGAGTGTGGAATGAATGGTAAGTGAGTGCTGATTGGTTGGTTGGAGTGCCTGGATTGGTGGGGTGTGTGAGAGTGGGAGGAGCTGTGGAGCGAATGAGATATATATGTCAGACAGAGGGAGAGCAGACAGGGTTGTTTTGGGTTGAATTGAAGAGGGGGGTTGATTGTAGGTTGAGCAGAGAGTGAGAGTGAGAGAGTATCTAGTGAGGTGTTTGATTGATTGATATTATGAGAGGAAACAGTTTAGCTTTAAGAACAGTTGAAATATATAAGCATTATACTTGAAACCGCTACGCAAATGAACTAAAGAAACCAATAAGCTTACTATGCACGCAATATACTTGATGTTAATAAAACTTGTTAATTTCATCCAACTGGTGTAGTCATTAAAGTGTACCTGAGGAAGGTACTGGTGGCAGCGGGAACATAGATGCTTGTCTGAGGCTAGGTTGCTGGGCTGTGGAGCTGTGGGACCTAATAGTAAAGGCGGGACAGGAGCAGCAGCAGTGAGAGGCTAGGATAAGTTATCACAGACTAACCATGGCTTAGCATGTTGTCTGAACAGGTCCATTGTTTCACTATCCCAAAATGCATTGGCAGGAATAATCGGATACCTGCAACACTTACCACTAACTAATACATTCAGACTGCAAATCTCCATTTTGAGATTAGGTCAATCTAAGCTGCAGACCTCATGGCTACAACAATTGCCCAGTATTTGGACTTTTCAGTTTCTTCCCCCTCCCCTGCTTTTTATTCCACTGAGCCTGATGAAGAGTTCTGGAGAAGTCAAAATCTTGCACATTTTGGTGCCATTGGGTTAGTCCTAATAAAAGTATTGCCCAACTTTGGATTTAAATTTCTTTCTTTCTTTGTCCTTAAAAGCCTCTGCAAAAGACACTGGGCTATCTTTTGTGTGAGGGTTGATTCCATTCAAATAAGATAATTTATTATGTTTTACACAGTAAAATAGTATCATAATGCCTGGAATTCAGCCAGGTCTGAATTTGGTGGTTTCTGATTGGCAGGTCAGATGCATGTGTCTTAGGAAGAGTTCAGCTGCTCAGCCACACTGGTAGTTAAATTGCTGCTAAGGAGAACAGAGCACATAACATGTATAGAAGGGCTTCAGATGCCCAAACCTCCATTAGACTGGGAGCACAATGTTCTGGTGACTCAGTGCATTCATTGAGCTACCCTATTTCCCCCCACCCTATTTATGTTACACTGATGTTTTGTCCACGCTGTCAATGTGTGAGTTAACAGAATTTCCTCAGACCCGAAGTCACTGGAACTCAGTAATTCTTCTGAAAAAATCTTAAATGGGAATATAGAACACAGGCAATTATCCAAAGCCAGTACGTGCCAGTGGATAGACCAGGAGTGGGCAACAACCTCCTCCCTGTGGCCAAAAGTCATGGTGGAAAAATCACAGACAGTTTGCCATCATCTTTTGGTGGCAATCTCAATGGGAGGCTAAAATAGCCAAACGTAGCATGTTTTCAAGCTAAAATTGGCCATTTTAGCCTTCCCATAGTGGCTTGCCATTGAAAAGAAGCAGCTGATCGACGGTTTTTTGCTGCGGCCAAATTTGGTTGCGTGGCAGCAGGGGCGGAGAGCAGTCTAGGATATGTGTGACACAAATTAGTCCCAGATATCCCCACCCACACCAAAGTTGTCCACCCATGGTGTAGCTAGAGCTTTTGTGCTCATGCCTGGATGCTTAATTTGAATGGGGATCAGAAAAGACCAGAGAAAAGTTTTTTCTCAATCAATAGTCAATTTTGACACCTTTATAGTTCTGTTACCTGACCTAGCTACATCCTTACGTGCTTTCTACTCTCTCTTTTAATTTCACGTTCTGACTTTGCCTATTTATTTGCCTACATACTTAATTTTTTTAAAAGCATTCAGACCTCTCTTAGAATTCAGGGCAGTATACCCTTTATCCCAGAGATTAAGGCTAGTATCAGGGCTTGGTATCACTGGGTACCTGCCAAGGTCCATATCATAGGAAGGGCCCCACTGCAAACCCAGAGATCTCTGCATCCGTTCCCTCCGTCTTGCTATCTGGTTACTTGTGTGTGGCCAGTGACAAGACCAAAGAGAAAGAGCAATAGGCTATTCTTCGAATGAATTATATAGGCAGTAAGCTTATATATATATCAGTTGCTGGGGAACATGGGTGGGAGGGTGCTGTTGCACTGTGTCCTGCTTGTGGGTCCATGGTCAACAGCTGCTTCACCACTGTGTGAACAAACTGCTGGACTACGTGGACCCTTGGTCTGATCCAACATGGCTATTCTTTGTTTCTTGACATCCCCTTCTCAGGAGTGGTGGAGATTGACCTACAGAAGAAGGCAAGGAAATGGGAAGTGAGGGCAATAACATGGAAGGGAGCCCACTCAAGGAGGGAAACTCACGGAAGGCATCTTGGACAAACATTTGGAAAACATTTGGAACTGATATAGCTCGAGCTATACCTCCTCCCTCCAAAAAACAAAACACACCCACCCAGATTTCCATTTATAATCTTTTTGTATCTCTTCTTACCCATTCTTTCTTGCTTCATTTCCTTATTCTTTCCCCAACACATATCTCCTCCCAAATTCATCATGCTCTTCATTCATCAATGAAACTCTTCCTCATGTCCCTGAAAGTCAGAAACTCTTCCTATTTACATATAGGTCAAAAGTAAGTTGCTGGAGCAGAAAGAGAAGCACTGGATGAACATTAAGTAGTAGCAGAGGCACTGAAATGGATCTACCCATTACATTTTACAAGATACAAAACCTTAGACAAGGCATTATTTGAGTACTGAACATTAAATCCTCTTAGCCGTTAATTTCTTGTTTTGGAAAGAATCCAATCTAATTTATGAGTGCTTTGCAGTTGATACAGAACAGAAAGAAAATGCATTCATTTTAACACCTGGGAGATAAAAATATCTCATGAACTACAGGCAAGAAACATTAGCTAAAGGTGTGGGTGTCAATCTAATAATAGCACAACTGTATAAATGACTTGGGAACCATGCACTGGAATTGCTAAGTTAGAAGGTTGTTGTAAGTTATAGACTAGTATATGCCTACATATTTTGAAGATAGTCCTAAAGGTATGTATATATGGAGGGGGTTCTAGCATGGTTGTATACCATGCGAGTTGGTAATAATAATAATAATAATAATAATAATAATAATAATAAGGTAAAGACAGACTCAGAGCTTTTTGGAAAAGCTATTTAATGTTTGGTTCTGAGTGCTTGTGTCATGCAATGAGAAGCCCAAAAGGTGTACCTGGAACACTGTGGGTGAATGAATTAGTTGCTCTTAGGCATATACTGTGTAAACAGTATAATACTCCATTAATCGGATGAAGTGGACTATAGTCCATGGAAACGTATGCCAAAAAGAAATTTGTTAGCCTTTAAGGTGCCACAAGACTCTTTGTTGTTTAGGTCCCATTGAAATCAGTGTGAAAAGTTAGTTGCTTCCTCAGTCCAATTGATTTCAATGAGACCTAAGTGCAACAAACATGATTCCTGAAATAAGCATCAACAGAACCCTTTTTAGATGAAGCATTCACACATCCCATAGAATGTGTCAGCAGGATGGGCTAGGTATATGAAGCGTCCTTCTACAAGGCTGTATTATTTATTTGTTACATTTTATATTCTGCTTTGCCTCCATAGTTTCCTACCCCTGTTTAGTCCTGTAATGTAGGTTAGGTTGAGAAGTAGTAAATGGCCTAAAATCACCCAGTGTGCATCATCACTTACCCAGGACTCAAACCATGATCTTGCAGCTCCCAGTCTAGCACCTTACCCACAACTCAACTCTGGTTGCTTTTAAATAAAATTCTGCCCTGGATGTGATTTGCATCTTGATGATACATTTTGGGTTGGTAGTGTGTACATCCCTCTACATAAAGTGTATCCAACCTTGATCATTCCATGCTTTCCATAAACTACTGTTATTGTCATTTTCTTACATTTGTCTTCTGGTTCATTTCCTTTTTCAGCACCTTTTACATTTCTAATCATTTTCATCCCTTGTTTAAATAATGCAACCATATTTGTTGGCTTCCAGCCTGGTCTCTTGTATTCATCTGACGGTATGTACATTTATTTTTTATTCTGTGCTTGTACCATCTTCAGTTATTAAGTTTCATGTTCCTTCCTGTACTCTTTTAAATATCCTTCTCGCCTGTGCTCTTCCTTGGGCAGGACTGGAAAAGGAAAAAGAAAGAAAGAAATATACCTCAGCCCTTTCAGCTTAATGTGGTTTGCATTTTCAACTTGAGTGTGTCTCATTTAAAAGCTGTTTTTCCCCCTTTGCCATTGCAATATCTTTATCTTCTCTAAAATATAATGCAGTTTCAATTTATAGACTGTCTTTCATATCAAGCCGTTCCAAGGCATATATAAAATGGAGGAGAAGGAAGATGTGAAAACTTACTAGTGTTGGCAAATAGAAAAAGGCTTGATTTAACCTCAGATAGTATAGGGCCATTCTATATTTCAACATGTTTCTGTGCTGTACTCCACATTTGTGCTGTTTGTTTTATTCCACGGAAGGGGAGGGGGATACCTGATGGGTTTTTTCCTTGCCTCTTCTGGTTCTTTAGTTCACTGCTTTTTGAATCCTGTAAGTGCAATAGAAATCTTTTCAATTATTTTCATTTAGATATAGTATGAAATGAACACCTTGATCACAGAGGACTGGATCCTAAGAGTGCCTTCCATGAACAGTAGAGCTCCTTCCACTCACAGAAGGTTTTTAATCCAGCGGATGATCCCATTGGTGGAAGGGAAAGGCAATTTTCACTAATCCCCCCTCCCTCTGCAAGTCTTCTTGCCTTCTAGAGCAGATTTTCACAGAATAGAAGGGAAATCCTCTCTTCCCTTATGTCAGCAGAAGCATCTCGTAAACAAAAATCCATCATGAGATTCTCCTACCAGCAGGAACAAACAGAATAATCCAGAGAAATATAATGTGAAACCACATCAAAATGATCAAGATACTCCCTGAGACATCTTTGTTGTTGTTTCAATGATACTCAGAAACAGATATTTGCAAATCTGAAACAAATATTTGCAAATCTTCTAAATCCATCCAAATCTTATTGTGCCACCCAAATTTTAAATCTGGATTTTTAAATCCAAAATTTGAATTTGGATGTGAAATGTCACCTCAAAATTTCTGATTTGGATGCTTTAGACTTAGAAGTAAGCCCCATTGAATTCAACAGGACTTACTTCTGAGCAGACATGAATAGGATTGCAGTATTAAATGTATCACCATCTCTATTTTTGTGTGTGAAGGACCAAATGTGAAAACTAAAAAAAAAAGCTATGAACTTTGAAATATTATAAGAAAAAAATATCCCTAAATAGCTTGCATTTTGTCTATCATTGCCCAGTTATTCAAACAATTATCCCAATTATTAAATAGCATTGCATGCCGATGTTAAATACAGAATTCTAAAATAAATTATCTGATGAAATTGTCTAATATTTATAATGAAATATTAAATATCAAAACAGGCATCATCGGATGTCAAAAGCCGATAACTAATATTCAGGGATTATTCAGCTGTTTAACACATGCAGTTGAACATTTTGAGGAAAAAATATTATAATTTTTAAGCATATTCACTGTAAGTCTATTCGGATGCTAATTAAGGAATCTATACATTGGGAAGAATCCAGTGGTGTTTGTGCATTAGTGCTACTGCTGTTGTGTTAGCATAAATGCTTGTTCAAAGTTAATAGCGCTTGTAGCGCAATGATAAATTCAGTGTCATGGTGGTAGTGACATCAAAAAAGGGCCTATTTTCCTTTAGAACGTGGTGTGGCAGGACTGTGCTTTTCCTTGAACACAAGGGGTGTGTTTCCCGCACTACTTGTTTTAAAAGAAATCACTTTTTTGTTGTTGCTATTGGCATACCTCTGAGTTTTCCATTGCACTACAAATGCTATTTATGTTGCACAAGCATTCATTTACACTAGCACAATGTTAGTAGCAGAATCACATGGACATCATTGGACACTCTTATTTTTTAAAAAAATGCTGTTACATTTATATCCAGCCTTTTTCATCTGGCACAGAACCCAGGGTGGCTTACATGATCTCCCTCTTCTGCATTTTATCCTCATAATGTTCGTGTGAGGTAGGTTTGGCCAAGAGTCAGTGACTGGCCTAAAGTCACCCACTGATCTTCCATGGTTGAGTGGGGACTATAACCTGAAACTCCTGATTTCTAATATTCTAACCACTACACCATACTGCCTCCTACAATTTGGTCCTGACACTGGTATGTGTGCATGTGTTTAAAGAAAAGCTGTTTGGGGTTGGGTAGAGTGGAGTGACAGGGTGTGTATGCTTTACTATTTCGTTACTGGCTTTTTCTTTGTTTCAGAGGTCATTCAGCCTAGTTGCTTTCCGTCCACATGATTCAAAATGAATGTTTTACACACATTTTCATGTCCTTTCTGAAGACCACTTATGGTGGGTATTTGGAGCAGAGAAACAGCAAAAGGGTTATGTAACCTTATGCCACTTCTCGACACTAAATTTCCCTCCTTTAAGGCTACTGGTCTTTATACACATTCTCTCTCACACACAATGTCTGGACTCTGTTGTATGTTTTTGCACATCTTGTTTAGTTATCTACTTACATATTTAAGAAACTAGTGAAACTGTGAAGTGAAAGTGAGTAATTGCATTTCTATTGCTGGACGGTAAATTTCTATTCTGCCACCTTTTTTAATAACACTGTACAGAATTCACAATTCGCACTCACTTTCAGCAAGACATCTCTTGATAGTCTTTCCATTCCATGTTTAAACACAACTGTAAATGGTCATCAACTTTCAAGCTCCCTTCCAAAGGAAGCTGTTCATTTCTTTCGGATAAACTAATTCCCCCCACCCCACTGAGATCATAAAGGATCCATACTTCCCTTTGGTCCACACTAGGAAATAAAATGAAATTCCTTTTGTTTGTAGAATATAGTTTACTCCAGTCCCATTCCCAACCTGACACTTTATATTCTTAGCTTATGATGAACAGAAGTCCGAGGAAGCACTGGATAGCTCTGTTCAGCCCTTTGAATTGCTTATAAAAAGATTACCACTTTGAAGTATACAGATCTGCACAGGTTCAGATATTCTGATGACAAGTAAATAGGCTGAAGTGATACCTTTTGAATGGAAGATTGGACTGCTAGGAGCATTAATAAACAGCAAACTGCAGCATCCATCAAGATGACTTCTACTTTCTGAAGGACAGCACACCATGCAAAACTGTTTAACATGGAACGATATATATTGTTTTCTGTTCTTATTTTCAACTGAAGCTCTTTATTGGTGAGGTAGTTTCATTTCCTCTCCTAGTTAGGTCTTCTGTTTCCTTATTCTCAAATTCTGTTAGATTGCTTTCAGCTTTGTAAATTTTGCAGCAGTGGGGCTAGCTTCAACCCCATCCCCCTGATGAGCCTGGCCTGGCTCTTTCCTGACAGGTTTGGCTCATTCTTTTCCCCTTCAATGGAATCATCCATCTCCCTTGCAAGTCTCTCCCTTGAAAGTCTTGGCTCACTGTGCTCTCTTCTCTGCCAAACGTCACTGACCTACTTCTCTTCACTTCTATGGAAGCATCCTGTTCTGCTCTGCCGGGATTGGCTTCTTCTACACTCTTCTTGGATTGCCGTCCCGCACCCGTTCCTTTCATCTACTATGGGCCTGTTCCAATTGCATCCTCCACAAATGGTCTTCTGTGGTCCCTGCGTTCTCTCATCGTCACATTGGTCGAATAAACCATAATTCCTTAGGCTTTGAATATGAACCTGAAAAAATGTTCAAAAACATTTATCACAGAGACATTGAAATGCAAGGCTGTCGGAAACCTGATCATAACCTAATCTTACCCTATGCAGGAGAAATGCGATACAGCTTGAGAGATGTGAAATCTCCAGCCAACTATAATACTTCCACTTCTTTTAATTTTTTTTCTTAACAGAATGAAATTTTATTGTTGAAAATTAAAGAAAGAAAAGAAAAAAGGAAGAAGCAAGAAATCTGGAAAAGTTGCCCTCTGAGTAAAAACAAGGAACTCATGACTTTCCCCCACTTGCATGTGTATTTATGCCATCTGATTGTTAAAATGAATCATAAAAATAGTTTTAACATATGAAGCCTAGTGATGGCTCTTTTGTTCCTTTTGGCAAAATATTACTTTGGAGGAAGCATCACACATTTTAAACAAAACTTTCTATGAGCTACAGTGAGGTTGGGGTGTGTGTGTGTGGAAATCATAAATCTTTTATTTCTGAGTGACTGATGAAAAAAGAAAAGGTCTGTAAAGCAATGAATACCTCTTCGGGTAAAAGATGAAAGAAAATCCCATCAAAAAATAATTGATACTCTTGTGATCAGTGACAGCAAATTAAAAACCTGTCTCCTTTATGAAACCATTCTCTTGTGTGAACTGCACAACGGTTTAAAAGTTGTAAAATATTTGTTTTCCAGCAGGTGATTCTTGATCAAATCTTTTGAACATGATGTTCTGTGTTTGAGGACAGGCGAGGGGGAGGGAGAATAAATGCTACTGCTCTGACCGTTTTTATCATTTATATTTTTTCGTTCCCTTCTAGACATCTATTAAAACAAAAACAAACCATTACAACATTCAATCCTTGTCCCACAGTTAATTACTTCTGTTAGGTACTAAAGCATTTAGTCCCAGCACTTTTCCTCGGTGGATTTTCAAGGCACAATTTAATATATGTATGTGTGGCTCTTGTTGTTCTTATGAAAACCATAAAGACCATGTAGAGGGCCCCCAGGAATAATAAAATATTAATTTGATGGCAAAAAATTAAGTGGCTTAAAGAAAGAAGCTGTTGTCTATCCCATGAGTAGCTTTTAAGTCATTGATGTCAAGCTTTGAATGTTATCTATTTTTAGCCAAGCTAACCACATGTAATGAGACCTAAGTAACTATCTGACTTCAGTCAAAGAGCACACTGATGAAAACCACCAATTTCTACTTTTGGTCAGAGCATCAGTACTAAAAACACTGTTTTACTCTCTTAGTTTAGGACAATATTTGGTGATGAAGGCATTCACTACATTTCTGTTAAGAGTGGAGAAAAATAAACTTTCTGCAATAATGCAAAAATTGTTTATATACACATGCATCTTAGATAGATAGATAGATAGATAGATAGATAGATAGATAGATAGATAGATGATGACAGATAGATAGATGATAGATAGATAGATAGATAGATAGATAGATAGATAGATAGATAGATGATGGATGATAGATGAAAGATAGATAGATGATAGATAGATAGATAGATAGATAGATAGATAGATAGTGTTAAGGGTAGAGACAACTGGGCACCTGCCAAAAGCCCTCACACCAGCAGAAGTTCACTGACAAAACCTCCTTGAGCAGCTTCCTCTTCACAATTGCAATCTGCTTGTTCATCTGCTTCTCATTCTGGCCCAGACAATGGTGGAAGTGAGAAGGAGGAGCAATAGAAGCCATTCTCTGCTTGCTCAGTGTCTCGCTCTCCCTGTCTAGCAGGTGGCAGCAATACTGAGAAAAAGAAGGAGGAGCAATAGCAGCTAGTGACAGTTGGGGCATCTGAAAGTAGACTCACTGAAGAAGGGGTCCATTGAGGTTGCCTTGCTCATGGGCTTACAAAAACCTGGACCCATCACTAGATAGATAGATACATAGATAGAAGTATTCGTTATTGTGATAATTATATTACCAAATAGGCCCTGTCAATTTGAGAATCTTCTGTGGTTCTTTATGTGGAGCTTCCAGATTTGTATTTATTTTCCTTTTTTGCATTTTTTTTTCAAAGGATGCCACAATAATCACAGCTTCAACTTGTCTTCTTACTCAGTCGAGTATATGGCATTGAGCCCAGCTATTAATGTCAATGAGAACTCCATGTATGCTTCCCAAACGTAGATCCGGTGGCCCCACTCCTCACAGACAACTCATGCTTCAAGGAACTTGCCCAACAGACAAGTTGCCTGTGTACACTTTTCCTGGAGAGGAGCAGGACTGCTGGGTGGGAGGTACAAATATATGAGTTACTGTAATGCCTGCGCATCCAGCACTTTACATGCCTCTTAGGGAAGGTTGAGGGAGAATTAAAGAGCCGCAATGAGACATAAGCAAAGTCCATTTATTTGTATATCACATTTTCCACAATACATGGTGCTCAAAGTGGTCATAAAAAGCAAACACACAATAACAACAATTCTAATACATTGCCGTGCAGTATTTGCTCAATTACCGTTCATTTAAAGCATATCCAAAATTTAAACAAGCACAAGACATACCGATAAGTCAGTTAACATCCAGTCCCAGTAATATTAAACACTTCACTGAACAGTTCATGTTGAAAGAGCTAACAACTCACAGCAAGAAAATAGAAAGAACCGGACTCACCCATGCACATGCAGGCCAGGCACTTCAAACAAGCCCACCCTCAAGAATCAGAAAGAGACCCTCCTTTCACCAGGGTTCCAAGCCCTGATCCAACCAAGGGCAGCCTCATCCCATGGCAACCCATCGTGTTTAAAAGAAGCGGTAGTACAGCCGCTTCTAAAAAAGCCCTCCCTGGATCCCTTGCACTTTAATAACTATAGGCCAGTATCAAATCTTCCATTTTTGGGCAAGGTGATCGAGAGGGTGGTTGTCTTCCAACTGCAAGCAGTTTTGGATGATACAGATTTCTAGACCCATTTCAAACTGGCTTCAGAGCAGGATATGGAGTTGAGTCTGCTATGGTCGCCTTAGTGGATGATCTACGCTTAAGTATTGACAGGGGGAGTGTGTCCCTGTTGGTACTCCTGGACCTCTCAGCGGCTTTCGATACCATCGACCATGGTATCCTTCTGGAACGCCTGAGGGAATTGGGACTCGGGGGCACTGTGCTTCAGTGGTTCCGGTCCTACCTCTCGGGCAGGTTCCAGATTGTGATGCTTGGGGATAGTTGCTCTTCAAAGAAGGAGCAGCTATGTGGTGTACCACAAGGTGCCATCCTATCCCCAATGCTGTTTAATATATACATGAAACCGCTGGGAGAGATCATCCGGAGGCATGGGGCGGGGTGCTATCAGTATGCTGATGACACCCAAATATATTTCTCTATGCCTTCGACAATAGCATCAGCTAAGGATAGTGTGTCTCCTCTGAATGAATGCTTGGAGGCGGTAATGGGCTGGATGAGGAAAAACAAACTGAAGCTGAATCCAGACAAGATGGAGGTGCTTACTGTCAAGGGCCACAACCTGGGGTTGGAGGTGTATCAACCAGTTCTGGATGGGGTTACACTCCCCCTGAAAGACTGTGTTCGAAGCTTGGGGGTGCTCCTGGATCCGTCGCTCCAAATGACAGCTCAGATTGATGCGACTGCCAGGAGTGCCTACTATAGAGTGACCAGATTTTGAGGATCAAAATCCCGGACCCCCCCGCCCCCCCACCACCCAAAACACCCCCCCCCGCGCAGCCCCCCGCCGCCCCCCCGGTGCCCCCCTGCCCCGTGCTGCCCGCACGCACGTCCCGCGCCGCCCACCCCGCGCTCCTTACCGGCTGGGGCGTCTGCTTCCCTCCGGTGCTCGGAATCTACTGAGAAACAGGCTTCCTGGCCTATCTCTCAGTACCGCGCCGGGTGATGACGTCATCACCCGGCGCGCTACTGAGGGACAGGCCGCGAAGCCTGTTTCTCAGTAGATTCCGAGCACTGGAGGGAAGCAGATGCCCCAGCAGGTAAGTGCCTCACGCCACCGCCCGCCCCGCGCAGGCCGCCCGCCCCACCCGCGCTGCACCGAGCTGTTTCCCGGAGGTTGCCCCCTGGGGCCCGGTCGGCCTGGTTTGGCCCATTTTTCCCGTTTAGGACCGGGAAACCCCGGGGGGTCTGGTCAGCCTAGCCTACTATCAGCTTCGGCTGATACGCCAGCTGCGCCCCTTCCTAGAGTTGGAAGACCTAAAATCAGTAGTGCACGCGCTGGTAACTTCGAGGCTCGACTTCTGCAATGCGCTGTACATAGGGCTACCTCTGTGCCTAGTCCGGAAACTTCAACTAGTTCAAAATATGGCAGCCAGGTTGTCACCGGTACATCTAGGGGTGACCACATTACACCAGTTTTAAAATCTCTTCACTGGCTGCCAATCAGTTTCTGGGTTAAGTACAAAGTGTTGGTTATTACCTTTAAAGCCCTACATGGTTTGGGTCCAGGTTACCTACGGGATCGCCTTCTCCCATACAATCCGCCCCGCACGCTCAGGTCCTCTGGGAAGAATTTATTACAGTCAACAAGAACTAGACTGACAACCGTTACCCAGAGGACCTTCTCTTCTGCCGCTCCCAGATTGTGGAATGACCTGCCGGGAGAGATTCGCCAACTTACTAGTCTTCAGGAATTTAAAAGATCTATAAAGAGTGATCTCTTCCGGCAGGCCTACCTAGATGAATTTTAAAGTGTTTTATTGGTATTTTAATGATGTACTGGTTTTATCTGCTTTTAATCAGTTTTTGTATTTTGTGTTTGGTGTTGTTCCCCGCCTCGATCCGTTGGGAGAGGCGGGTGATAAATAAATTTATTATTATTATTATTATTATTATTATTATTATTATTATTATTCCCACTCCTGGCTTTCTCTTGGTAGTATAAGAATTGCCAGATATATACATAACATTCTGACCTGCACACACAGGTTAGGATGGATTGCGGCTCTAAGCCTTTAGGGGTTGTATACCTTAAAAGAAATGTTTAAATGACACACATGCACACAGAGCCAGCTGAGAATTTGGCTCACAAGCAATGTTCTGCACTGAAGTAGCACACTGCCTTGAAATTAGTAGGTAAAAGGATGCTTAAAATGTGCCACGGAACTGATGCTTTGTGTTTCTGAAAAGCTATGGACAAAAGCTGATTTGCAGTCTGAATATTGCTTGGTATTTATATTGACAGATCGTAGGAAACAACAGTGTTTTTAAAAAGCAATCCTCACAAATGCCTTTAAAATAATTCCTTTTTATTTTAATTAATAGGTTTAAACTAAATCTTCCTGCCATGGCTCACTGACACTTTTGAGTTGTCATGCTGTGTTTTAAATTGTAATGGAAATTAAGACAGCCAAAGTAATTCCAAGGAACACTGTAAAGTCTTGTATTACCGTTTCACAAGGCAAATAGGCAAATAAGACAAGAGACAGGCAACATTTAATACTGACTTAGGCTACAATCCTCTGCACTTTTACCATGGCATAACTCATATTGAACACAGTGGGGATGGCTTCTGAGTAGACATGTATAAGCTTGCATTATTAAATCACAATGTTATGAAAGAAAAGTTGGATTGTACATGAGATAGACAACATGGTAGCTGCCAAACCATGAGAGTGGCATAAATATAACAAAAACAGACACCCAATTTTTTCAGCTATTAATATTCATGATTGTTTGTAGGTAGAATATAAAGGACACAATTCAATAATGACTGATTCAGTAGAAGAGTCAAACCTTTACAAGGGATAAATCATGTCCTTAACCATTGAATTCAAAGGGACATAACCATGCTTAACTTTGGCAGGATCATGTCGAATGATGGTTATACATTTTTAAGATCCTTTATGACAAAAGGACAATCAGGCTGTAGGCTACAATATACAATGTATCAATGATTACAGGTTGTTTTTATTTGAGATATGGTTGGGGGGTGGGTGGGGGGTGGGGGGGGGTTCAAATGGCTCCAAATGGCTTGGCAGCTTATTGAAAGATTTCTTAATGCATGCACCAGTTCCTTTTGTGCATTGTTGGTATGTCAATGTTGCTGATATGAAGTGCTGGCCTACACTTAGAACCCCTTTTCAATGGGACATCAGGCCATATGAATGCTGTAAGGGTAAATGCTATTCAGCTTGTGCTTCGTATAACTTGGCACACAGAAGACCTAGCTGATTCTCTGAGGTAGTCTGTGGTGTTTTGTAGCCAGAGGACATAAAACACTGTGTTTGGATAATGTGCTCACTGCAAGGCAGGATCTATACGTTTGTGAGGCACCACCGTGCTGGTATTTTTTACCCCATTTGCTTGGTTAGCACACATAATGAAGACAGTGCAGTATCTGCTGTGTGTTCATAACGTGACCAGGTGCCATGAATCAATGCAGGCTGTTGTAATTCTGGGAGAGGTAGGAGGAGTTTGAAAGTGCATGGAAGTGGAGTTATATCATTTTGTAGCAGGAATGTGTACCACATTCCATCTTGTAGTGCTTGCATTGGATTAGAACTCAGGTTTAGAAGTTGAGTCCTGCTACCTCTGATCACCCCCCCCCCCCCACCCATTGTTTGATACATGGCACCATTGTTCGGGGTAGAGCACACTATTGGATCAGTCCATGTTACCACTATATATATATATATATATATATATATATATATATATAATTCATTATTGGGACTCAGCAAATGTCTGTCTGTGATGTTGGAAGGGAGCTGTGATACCTCTCTAGATGGAGCAGTGGACTGACTCTCTATAAGGCAGCTTTATATGCTCATTGTTATGGCATAGAAGACACTAAGGCCATAGTGTGGGAATTCTGTATCCACAAAATAAATGTAAGAACTTAACACAAGAACATAAGAGAAGCCCTGCTAAATCAGATCAAAGACATACCTAGTCCAGCAGTCTGTTTTTTACAGTGGCCCATCAGATGCCTATGGGAAGCTCCCCCCACCCGTCACAACATGAGCGCAACCAATTCCCCTGCCACTGGTATTCAGAGGCATGCTGTCTCTGGGACTGGAATACCTTCATGACTTAGAGTCACTGATAGCTTTTGCAAAGAATAATCCCTGTGCTGCAACCTCCTTGTGAGGTAGGCCACTGCTGCAACTTTATGTCTGGTTGGTTGAATATGCCATCCCCCCATTTTCCCCTCTAACTCTGGGAAAGGGATTCTCAGAACTCCTGGGACTGAGGCAGTGACTAGCTGGAACTTCTCATCATTGCTGGCAGATAATGTGCTATTCTCTTACTTCCCCATATGCATAGATCAAAGGACCCTGGTAGTGAAACCAAGTGGCTAGGAAAGCATGAAGGTAGAAACCTCTCCCTTAGATGTGGGTAGGAATTCACACTCCAAACCTCCAATCCAAATTAAGAGAAGAGGATATTAAAGCAACCTCATAAGAGACAAGAAGGGAAAGCAGCATTGGTGCTAGAAATGAATGAGGTGAAAAGCTTGCTCACCTATTTTCAACTCTTTGAGGTATAATGCTCACATGTAAGGATCACATGGGGAGTTTTCAGCACACACTGCATGAGAGTCAGGTTGACAAAGTATCCAAGTGATAAAGGAATATAGGAGGGGTGGGAAAAGTGCAGCTTGCTAAGCCATTTCTGGCAGCCCTCCAGACTCCCCTGTATCTGACATTGCCTGGGGTTTCCCTTGCTAGCACTCACTCACTAGCAAGAGGGATTGATAGCACTAGCAAGGAAATCTCCAAGCTTGTGTGGGTTTGTGTGCCTGTGTGTGTGCTTGCGTATGTGCGTGCATGTGCAGCCTCCTGGTGTGCACTCCTGGAATAAAGGAACATATTCCTTCTTGGTTAGATTTGGCCGGGGGTGACTGTCCAATAAGCTTCACCAGCCAGCATGTTAACAGGAGGATTTCCTGTTCTCTTCTTTTGGACGGGAGATGAAGCTAGGGAAGTGTTAATTAAAAAGAAAGATGGCTTTAGGCATTGCTGCTACTAGACCTCGCACATAAAAGCTTTCCTGCTTGGGGAGATTTTGGAAGCCCAACGAGAGACATGTGATGCCATCCTGGTCAAAGTTCCTTGTAGCTTTGGAGAAAGGTACACTGAGGGACAGCGCAGCATTACAGCCTTTTCCTCCATGAATTAGTCTAATCCTTTTTTAAAGCTTGGTGGCCATCCCCACATTTTGAGGGAGCTAATTCCATAGTACATAAACGAGCTGTGTAAAGAAATAATTCCTTTTGTCTGACCTGAATCTCCCTCCATTCAGCATCGGTGGATGACCCTGTGTTCTATTATTCTGCGAAACAGAAAAAAACCCAAACCTTTCTCTCTATCTCCTTTAGTATCCAAAGATTTCTCCCATGTAGCACTTACATTGTTTTCTTCCACTCCCCGAAGCCATATGTATTTATGTATTATATTTCTCTGGATAGTTACGGTGGTTCTGCTGCCCAACGGATTGCTCCAGTAGTAGCACTGATTCACTAATGTTATCAATTCCTCCTCGATGAAGGAAACCCCATGGTAGAACGGGTTCAGGTTGACTAAAAAGGGATAGAAAAGTGATATTCTTCACTGCTCCCTGCACATGGTCAGCCCTTTGTGATGTAAATAGGAACTGGCAAAGAGAAGGACATGGGAGCCTTCCATTTGCAGCCCAATTGACACTATCTTAGAGAAAATCCTTGCTGGGAATGTTCAATTGAAAGGCTCTCACAAAACATCCAGCAGACTCTAATACCAATACATGGTAGTAGGCTTTGTGCCGTGGCCAATTTTTAATTCAAAATCAACGTATCCTGATGCTTGCTTCGCCTTGCACCAACATCGTAGGATGGAAAGGTAACCTAATGGGCCAATCTTCCTTTGTTCTTTTCATCCATTTTTAAAAGCACGTCTGTCTGGTTTTCATATTTTGCTATCGCCTGGAGCTGTGTGATTCAAGGACTGTAGAGCCAGGCGGTTGGTTCTGCTGATTCATAGCCCTGGTATGCACAGCTCATCCGCACCCCTGAGCCCCACAATTTGTATCAGCATTCCTATTATTATTAGAAAGATAGCTTGCCTCGGAGCGCACATCTATCACCCACATTTGGTTAAGCACCCATGGAGGCTATTTCAACAGCAACGAGGACAAAAAGATCATCAAAGTTGGTTGTTTACACATCAGCGCTTATTTTTAGAAGCTGGGCTTTGCATATGCTGTTCAGTTTGTCACATGAACATTGTGTGCTCCTTAAAAAATAAGGTTTTAAATAGAGAAAAAATCGACTTCGTTTACTTTTTATTTCCTTGAGAAGAGATGACAAGTTTTATTTTAATCTTTCCAAAGCATTTTAACTTCCCATTAGCATTCCCATGAGAAGTTAGGGAAGTGAAGTGGGGGCAGGCTGTGCTCATGTATTGAGTTACTGCATCTGGAATTTCATCCACCCACAGGTAGCAGTGACTGCCAACAGCAGAAGTGGGAGAAGAGCCTGGAATCAGATCTCAATTAAAGCTATACAGCATCCACAGTCTTTTGACTCCAGGGAGGCATTCTCTATGCTATATCTGCTCTGCAAAACCACCAAACGCCTCCATCTGACAGCTTTTCAAAATAGTTACTTTTGGCATCACTTCTATGGGCACAATATGTCCTGGATAATTTATTTCGTTTCATACATTCAGCTATTTTCTAATTAACTCTTCTGTTTCTTGAAAGGAAGGTTGGGTGTGCTAATACACAGGTAACTTTCAGAAAAGATCAAGCAGTGCCATTGTATCCTTAAGAGGGTAAAATTCTAGTTGGGCAAATTTAGCAAAACCAGGGCTGGCTTTAGGTTTGAGGGCAGGCCGAAAAATATTCTTGGTTGGGGCCTTGCGCTCCATCAGGCTCAATTTCAGTGGTGGCCCCCCAATTATGGATTGATCTCCCCGAAGAGGTTCGCCTGGCGCCAACATTGTTATCTTTTCAGTGCCGCGTCAAGACTTTGCTCTTCTCCCAGGCATTTAACAGCATATAATGAGGGTTTTGTGTTGTTGTCGTTGTGCTTTGACCCAGAATTGTTGTTTTAAAGGATATTGTAATTATAACTTGTTTTTATGCTTTATGGTTTTAAATTTTGTACATCAGTGTTTTTAATGTTCAATGTTTTTATTTTTTGTAAACTGCCCAGAGAGCTTCAGCTATGGGGCGGTATATAAATGGAATAAAATAAATAAATATTAATAAACAAATTATCAGAGGACAGCCATTTAATTTCCCACAATGCCCATGATGTAGCTCTGCTCTGGAGCATTCTGGGAAATACCTAGCTGCCTACTACTGCTTAGTGCATCTGGTCAGAAAAAAATATTAAGGCAGGGGCAAGGAAGGTGTCCGCAATGGGGCCTGTCAGGATGCTGGGACCCTGGCAGCTACCCAGGATGGTAGGTGTTGAGACAAGTCCTGGACATAACTTAAGGACAGAAGCATGTCCATGTATCTTGGCCACTTCAGCTATGTTATGCTGTCATTTTGTCTGGGCATTGAAGCTTTTATTTATTATTATTCTATTAGATTTATATTCTGCTTTATCCTACAAGGAATCTAAGGGGCATACATGATCCTCCTCTCCATTTTATCCTCTCAACAACACTGTGAGTTAGGCTGAGAGTCAGTGACTGGCCCAATGTGAGCTTCATGGCTGAGTGGGAAGGAAAAACCCGCCTCGCCAGAGTCCCAGTCCAACACTGACCATTACACCGCACTGGCATGACAATATCCAGATCTTCAATTCCTGGCTCCCTTTTATGGCACCACCCTCAACCTCTTTCAAAAACGTTTGAGGTGGTATAGCAAGATGTGAACAGGGCTTAGGTGCAGTGGAAAGTAATTACATCTCAGCTACATTGTAAGCATGTTGGTCCAATGGACCATATGGACCAGTATGAGCACATGTATGTGTGCATGAGCCCAAACAGATCAAGCATCATAGATAGAATTTGCATTCTACCTCACATCATCTCAAAACAAAATGCTTCTTAATGGAGTCAGCTGGCTCATTTGGCTGCAAATCGTCAGGTTTAGAGCAATCAAGTAATGTTCAGGTCCAGGTTACCTGCGGGATCGCCTTCTCCCGTACAATCCGCCCCGCACGCTCAGGTCCTCTGGGAAGAACTTACTGCGGTCGGCCAAGACTAGGCTGACAACTGTTACCCAGAGGACCTTCTCTTCTGCCGCTCCCAGACTGTGGAATGACCTGCCGGAGGAGACTCGTCAACTTAACAGTCTTTTAGAATTTAAGAAAGCTATAAAGACTGTTCTCTTCCGGCAGGCATATCCAGTGTAATTTTTAGAATGTTTTTAGGATGTTTTAGGATGTTTTAATGCAGTTTTAATAATATTTGTCATGTTTTGATTAGTTTTATGTATTTTATCATGTTGTTGTTCCCCGCCTCGATCTGGACGGAGAGGCGGGTAAGAAATAAATCGTTATTATTATTATTATTATTATTATTATTATAATACGTCAACATGATCCCTGGATGGTATGAATTTGCTTGCATTTGTTGAAGTAATTCCAAACATATAGTGGATCCACAGAGAAAAATCAGGTCCTTCCAAGAATTTTTAAAACAAATATTTCCTATTTGATTTGAAGTATAATATTTCAAATAAAATGTTTCTTCTTTTCTGTTTGAAAGGCTACTCAGTACTTATTGCAGTTACCTACACTTATAAAAACTCAGAAATAAGAACTCCTGTCTTATTGGCATTCCCAGGGTTTTAAAAAAAAACAAAACAAGATGGGACAAGACCCAAACTCTGTAGTTCATATCCTGAAACACCAAGCAAGTCTTTGTTCCCCTAAATATTTATCATATGGCACGTATGAGTCCTTTAACGTCTTAATGCAAAGCCCCCTGAACTCAGAGCGACTCCCGTTCATTACACAGGGCTTTGTACGAGGCCCTAAAAACTTCATTGAGAATTTCAGGGATCTTAACCCAAAGTACAAGGATTTACTGAGCGCAGCTAGCTCTGAAGGAGAGGAAATTGAAGATAAGGCTGACACTGTTTTGCTAGGCTCTGCTTCCTGCTCTAATAGCCAGCATTTTCTCGAATCTGCAATCCGGGGGTGGTGGTTGGGAGAGGCTTTGAAAAGGTGTGGAGAGCTTTCTGTGTGCTGCAGTTAGGAACACCTGTGAAAAAAGTTGAAACAAGGCAGCTGCTTTTCCACCAGATAATGTGTCAAACTAAGCATAGCAATCCAGAAATTACCAACATGTTCAAAGGCAAACAGCCTCTTCTTGGTTATCTTTCTTTCCTTGGTAAAATCTAGCCACCATGAGGTGAAAATGGGAAATGATATGAGTGCTACTGTGGATACGTTTGACTGAGTGTGTAATATCTACAAGTGCAATTGAGAAACGATATGTGGATAATAACCAGGTCAAGCGTCTTAAGCTACGAGAACAGAGAAAGTTAACAGTAATGGACAATGAGACTTCTTTCTAATTGAGCATATACAGTGCAAAACCATTTTTTTTTTTAGGGAGGGTGGTAATATCTAACTTTTAATATGTAAATATTACTAAACAAAAACCATCCGCAAAGGCTACCCAACTAAATCCGTCACACCTGCTCAACATTTCAAAGAAGCCTATTTTATAAAATGCAACTAAAAAAAGATCTGACTGTAAAACAAGACATCTGTCACTATTCATTTATCCACGTTCATGGAAAGCCATGATGCAAAGTCTGCAATGTTATGGTGATTTATTTTATACCAAAGGTCTGTCAAGCCTAATTCCACCTTCGCTTGGTGCTTCTATACTAGAGGTTTACTCTGGAATTGACTCTTTGTTCACTCACTTTTTACAGTATATCTACTTGACATCATCATCAAATTATTGCTCTTTCTTTTCCATATGCTCCTGTTTCTTTTTTGGGAGCACACTAAATACAGCTGTTTTGGGGGGGGGGGGAGAAAAGCAGTGTAATATCCGTAGATCAATGTTGTGGTAGCATTTTGTCATTTTAAAGAGGTGCGGTTTGGACACGTGCATTCAGAATTGGGGTGGTTGAGCCCTATTGTCTACACTGCAGCATAACTTCAGTGGTATTTTTTTCAGCTCAGCATCTTAGCATTTTTTAAAACCCAGTCTTTTAATTTACATTATAAAACATGGTGCCTTACATTCTTTTTTTTAAAAATGAAAAGGATATCATTAAAAAATGTGTGATATAGCAATTAAACAAAAAATATTTGAGCATACATTAAAATACATTTGAAAATAAACATGAAGCATAAAAATAAAAATAAAAGTGACATGTTGAAATACACCGTACCTATCTGTCCAATATCTGTCCACTAAGGTGGATGGAACAATGCAAGATACACACTCAAGTGTGGAGAGTCAGTTGCCATTCTGCGTGTAGCAAGAGAAAACACAGGGAGATGTTCAAAGCCCTATGCTGAGCAGCACATCCTGACTTGAATATACAGGTTCTTTCCCAACTCCATGAGAAGTTATTCTCTCACATGGATCAGAATTTGGGATCTTATGAATGCAAGAGCAGGCAACCAAGGGCCGAAGCAAGGTTGGAGCTGAGGCTTGGGAGAGACGCTGTTCCAACAAAGGCAGTTTTCTTTACGTGTGCTCCTGCCTGGGAAACCTTATAAGGACCTAGGGGTTATTTCAGCTTTTCTTTGGATGTTTGCTGATAGGTTTTTTGCTTTTGGACATGAGGACAAGGTGTGTACAGGCTTTAGGGGTTGTGTTTGTGGTTTTGTTTTTTAGTTTTAAATAATCATTGTGATATTGCTGCTGTAAACTTATATTTCAATGTATTGTTTGAATATTGTATTGCATATTTTTGTGAGTCATTTTGGAGGCTTTTTTAGGGCAACATTCAGCATAGAAATAAACTGTAAAGTAACATAACATAGCAGACATTCTGTAAATACGTGCCATATAGCTACATATCTGGTGTTGTGTTAGTTGATTACAGGCACATGGTTTATCAGAAATTAAAATGGGGTGGGTGGGGAAACTTATGTATTTATGTCTTTGCATGATTGGCAACAATGGGGAATTCTCTCTCCCCCCCCCTCTCTCTGTATTCTAGCCGTGCATGGGGAAGAGGGGAGTAGATTCAGACTCTGATCATGCTGCAGAATAAAGACATAAGCCTCCCCTCCCTGTGTGCAGCTATTCTATAAGCAGATCCAGCCCAAGACATTTTCATGCCTCACCCAACTCAATGTGCTTAGTACCCAAAGCCAGGCAAGTTATTTTGGCACCAAAGGCAGAAACTCCCAAAAGCAGCTCTCCTAATCCCTGGCAACACAAAAATAACAAATTAAATTGCTAACAATTTGCTGCCCTTCCATGTCTATAGGGATACCTCCCGTCTCGTGCATCTGTAATTAACTAAAGCAAAACTGGATACATAGCTGTATGCTACATATTTACAGAATGTCTGCTCTGGCCCTAAGGGACAGTTTCTCCCAACATTTTCTAGTAAGGAACAGCTTGATGAGTTGGGTGGGCAGAAGATGACTTTTCTGCTTCCTCCTTTCTCTGGGAGCTTCCTGTACCTCCCCAACCCTCTCTCAAGGATAAAGGGATTCTGCTAAATGGGGTGGGCTGTAGTGTGGAAAGTGAAGGGAAAGAGAGCTAGCCAGAACTCAAGGGGAGACACATTCTGTGTGTGGAGCTGCCAGTTGCCAAGGTGCCTCCACTTAATTTCCCCCTGGTTTGATGACATGTTGCATAATCATAATCTGTGTATTCCTATGCCCCTGGATATGTATCATAATAATTAAAACAGCAAATCATCATCATCAAAATGGATTAGTTAACTGACCATTATTCCCTCCCCCCCCCCCCGAACAAAATTAGAAATGTTCAGATTGTGGGTTTTTTGATATGAGGCATTTATCATGCACTTATCATTCCCTACTCACGGTTGTTTACCAGTTCTTTATACGACATTGAAACCCTTCAGTTTCATTTTTGTGTCTAGCCAGCATTTTTGGCAAGTTTTTTTTAGAGCAGGGAAATGTGGCATTGTGAAAGTGAAAGAAAGTGTGATTTTGTCTTGTGTTTTTCCACTTTCTTGCTGTACCACAGTGCCTCCTAGAGGTTATAAAGTGGAAAAGCAGGAAGGGAAATGCTCCTTGGATTAAATACAAAAGAGAAAGTAGATGCAGCAGATTAACAAATGATTAACAGCTTCATGTAGAAAAGATCATAGAATCATAGATTAGTAGAGTTGGAAGGGGCCTATAATCCACTTTAAAGCATGCCTGACAGATGGTTGTCCAGCTGCCTCTTGAAAGCCTCTAGTATAGATGTGTGAATACAACTTTGTTTGTCACCATTAGAGATCTGGTGTTAATAGCATTGTCCAAAAGCTGCAGAAAGGGAGTGGGTTTTCCCCCCAAACTAAAAAAAAATAGGAAGAAGGGCCCTCAACAATCAGTTACACTTCAAAAAGGTATGTGGAAACCCTGACCCCCTCCCCAAGGAGAAAAATCTCCTAATCCCCCCACCACCACCACCACGAAAGAGGCAGAAAAAACAATGCCTCTTTCACAGGGAGAAAGTTCCCGAAAATAGGGGGCAGGTTTTGGCCCAGCACTAGGAAAAACATTAAACCTTGCCTGGAAAAAAGTTCTTCTATATTTTGGGAGCACTAAAGTCCTCAAATACAGAGCACATTTGCCGAAGCAGGGGATAATCAGCTCTGAGCCAAGTGTGAACAGGCACACAGAGATGCAGCTATCAGACCTACATCCTGGATCCTAAGGGCATAGAAAGTGTCCTGTTGAGGACTATGGGGAGCCAGCCATACAAGCTATTCTTCAGCCAACTCCCTAAATTGTGTTCCCAAAGGCTGTACAAATTACCATCAGATTGCTACATTCAGGTACTGCACAAAATTAATCACTTCAAGTTTACCTGTTTATTACTTGAACCACTGCCCTAACAAAGAAGTCCCAAACAAACAAGCAGTGCTTAAAGCATGACTAGGTGTGTGTGTACATAAATGTCTAACAGATTAGCCTGCTCAAAGTGTGTGATTCAAACAACAAACAAACAGAAAAGGGGATGAAAAGGGATCAATGCACAGTGATACAAGGAGAAAAAGTTCGGCTTTAAATCTTAAGCCATTAAAGACAAGCAGCTTCATTGTTCCTGCAAAGGAGAAAAAGGTAGTTCAGCAGCTCACATATACCTTTCCCAGAATATTTTTGGCAATTGCTATCTCACAGCAGTGTTAGGTTAAGATGCATGATTGCAAACTAATGAAAGCAAACAGGAGGCCTGCTGAGCAACTGAACTGGATAGCTCAACCCTTCCAGAGAGTGCAGAGTTGCAAATATCAGAAGTCCCCTGCCGCAGTGAAACACCTTGACATTAAATCTTGTTTTCTGTTTGGCTGTCCCTAATCAGTAGGTTTAGGCTTTAAGCAACAAATTTAAAAGGGAAGTTTCCCAGAGGATAACAGAAGTCGTGTGTGTGTGTGTGTGTGTGTGAAAGAGAGAGAATGAAATGAGTCATCACCTTTCAATAACGGAGAGGCCTTGGCACATTTTCTTTTGACCATCCCACAACATATCTGGCTCTACATGGAGCTGTTGTCGTCAATTCTCTCAGTAGCATTAATGCCTACAATCTTACTACTCCAGCTGAATCTCCAGCATACCTAAAATACTTCTCCTGAAGGGCTTGATTATGACTTAATTTTTCATTGATGCCCGAGCTGTTTCCTTCAATTCAGTGCAGAGAAGATTCCAATCGTTTAGAAAAGCCATTGTGATTTACAGCTATGCAGATCCACATGAGAGGATGATGATAATGAAGAGGCAATGTGATAGAAACTGACAGGATGCTAAGCTCTCTGCCCAAGTGTGGAGAGCTGGAAAAGCAAGAAATAATACAGTTTTCAGACAATGGCATCATCTTTACACCATGGATGGGAAACATAGTGTTAATCAGGGCAGTTCTCTAGCCATCAAATTCTGCAGCCCAGTTTATGCATGCTTCGTTAGATGTGAGTCTCACTAATTTTAAAGGGCTTCGCTTCCAAGAATGTACACCTGGGATTTCAGTTTAACACAAGATGTATAGAATTTTTATCCCGCCCTTCAGCCAAAAGGGCTTACAAAGCAATTTACAAAGGAAAGACATATGACAGTCCCTGCTTGCAAGCTTACAGTCTAAAAGACATGACACAAAAGGAAAGGGAATGGGATGGGGAGGAGGAAAAAAGCAAATTCAGGCTCTAGATCATCTCTGCATTACCAGGCTTTCCACATTCACTATGGGCTCCTTTAGACAGTGACCAATGGCAACCACGTGATTTGTAATTGAAAACTTCCCCTCTGGGCAATGCTCCATATAGTTTAATTAAACTTCGCCATCTAGTGGAGGTTAATCCCACAATTATTTTAAATACTACATTATCTTTGTGTGTGTGTTTTTTAAAGCGAGATTACTGAAGAAAAGCACAGGAGATGTCCTGGAGGTAGATAGTATCATGTAAAAGACCCGTACACGTCCATGAGTGGCCAATCATGAGTGTGCAAAAAATCGCTCATGTCAAGAAGCTCCTAGATTCTTAGCTATAAAGCTCTGCAGGTCATGGGCACAGTGGAAGGGCTGCTGCTTCCTTTTCATCTGACATCCTCAGCAGTGACAGGAGGGAGGGAGGCTCTCAATTGCAGCTGTATGCAAGCATGTTGGAGGATTGCCTGACTCCTACACACACATATCCCATTGTATTCATGGGCCTGAGTTCTGAGTAAACAAGCTTAGGATTGCTCCAAAAGGCTACAGTCCTAAGCATGTTAATCAAAAGTTAAATTCAGTGGGACTTACTTGCAAGGGGGTTTTCAGCCTTAATTCAGCTAACAAGAATCATGACTTCTAAATCCAGGTGCAATGTCAAATATGACAATACATGTTAAAGGTGTGATTTATTCTAAATGCAGTTCACATATTGCAATCTATTCAACTTATTTAGATGTTTATCTTGTATGTCTCTGGGGTTCTCATTCTAGAAGACATTAAGACAGGTACCTGCACATTAGCTTTTAAAAGGTGAAAGAGTTCTTTCTTCTGCCATGTTTTTGAGTGAATAATGTGTTCCCCCCCCCCCACTGTGGGTGTTTAAAAATTTATGCGACTGTCTTGTAATTGTGATTTTTCTGTTGTTGTTTGGTATATGTTTTTGTTTTGGTATTAACTGCTTCGAACAGTCAAAAATGTGGTACATATCAAATCAAATAATGTATTATGGTCACAGACCAGCATAAAGGTGGCATATATGTATTTTAATTAATGAACACATATGAATAAGTAAACAAGGAATTCAAGGCTTGAAACAAACGGGAATAAATTAGCCACTTCAATATAAGGGGAAAACATATATTATAACAAATAACAATGCTCATTCCCTCTATTTTTGAAATTCATAGCACGACCTGCGCACAAGGAGGAGGTAATAGCAGGAGAACACCAAGGTTTGCAGAAGTACCAAATATTGCTAGGCAAAAAAATTCTGGGAGGAACCCCAAAGGCAGCACGCTTGAACGGTCACAGAATGCTGGCAACTATTGTGGGCTGGGGATAGAAAATGAATGCATGTGGAAATTGAATGGAGTTTCCTGAAGGTACATATCACTGCAACTCCACACGACAACATTTTGTTGCAGGTTCCACTTGTGAATGTCTACTTCTGTTTATATTCATTTGGGCTCATTCCCAGGAAGCGCGGCTAGGATTAAAGCCACTTCATTATTATGTTAAAGTACCTGGGAGTTAGCCCCATTGACGAGTATGGCGCTATTTTGGTTTAGAATTGTGCTCCACAATGACTTCCAGTTCTGCCTACACAGTCCCAACCCAGTTTCGAGGAAAGACTCAAGCTCAAGCTTTCGTGGGCCTTCAAAGAAAGGGATACCAGGTCATAGGAAAACCACTGAGAGCATCTTCTCTGTGCACTCAGTGGCTCAATTCGGACGACACATTAACCAACTGAGAGGACTTAACCCACTGACGGTGTGTTAAAAAGGCGGCCTCAATTCGGACAACACGCTGCAGCAGGGGATGCAAAGTTAAGTTAACCACCCTGGTGGTTAATAACGTACTCAGTTCAGATTGATAGCCCGGCCGCCATTTTCCCCGCTTACCGAACTCTGGCAGTCCTCCAGCAGGTATCCCAGCAAGCAATGCGTCCGAAAAGCATGGGCGCCGCCATCTTAGATGATGCAGGACACGCCTCCAAAACCCCATTGGCTGCCTCAGTCAGTGGGCGGAACGCAGCAGCCCCGGGCAAAGAGTCTGCCAGGAGCAACGGCAGCACCAATACAACACCCTCACCCCGCGTCCAGCAGAGCAATCCCAACATTGGCACCTATGGCCCAGGGAGCCTCCCACCACCCACCCTACATGGGGGACCTGGCAGTCGCCAGGACAACCCACAGCCCCTAGCCCCCCCCCCCCCAGAGCATCGTTCGCACACACAGGAAAGAAGGCGAGAGTGGGGTGGTTTGGAAAACTTTATTCAGCAGGGAAGGCAAACATGGGCAAGACGGCACATGGGCACCACTATGCCAGGGCAGAGCCCACAGAAAGGACAGGCGCCCCCGGGAAGGGTGGAGGAGGTGGCTGGAAGGCACAGCGGTGAAGAGGGGATGGCCGAGGCCACGCCCCGAGGGAGCCAAGCACAGAACATGCCAAGGGGAGGAGGTGGAGAGGGGCGGCATGCCAGGGAGAGATGCCAGTCCACAGATGGAACCCCGCAGCCGACGCTCACACGGGGTCGGGGTACCACAGCCAGATCCAGGCACTGATGCTCTCATGCACCCGGGACGCCTCCGCACGGGTGCGACGCTCCCCAATGGGATTCACGGACCCCGGCAAAGGCTCGATGTCATGCCCATCCACAGCGATGGCATCGGCATCCTCGCCCTCCCGAGGGAGGTCGGGGTGCTCGGCCAGTAACACGTCCCCACGGGACTCGCAGATGTTGTGCAGGATGCAACAGCACACCATCACGTCCGGAATGATGTCGGCCTGCAAGTCCAACAACCTGAACAGGGAGCACCAGCGTTCCTTCAGACGCCCAAAGGCACGTTCCATGGGCAGGCAGGCACGACAATGGTAGTAGTTGTATTTATGCTGCACGTTGGTGCGCGGGTAGTGGTATGGGGCCATCAGCCACGGCTGCAGGGCGAACGCCTGGTCGGCTAGGAGGAGTGGACCCACTGCGTGCCTGCACACAGAAGCAGGGCCAGACTTCAGGAAGCGCCCCGATGTCAGCTTGGCAGCCAGAGGGGAGTTCCAGAAGACAGCTGTGTCGTGGCTCCGCCCAGACACGCCCGCATCCACAACCGCCTGCAGAACCATGCTGTAGAAATGCTTACGGTTGTAGTACTCCTCGCCACGGGTGGGCGGGGCCAGGATGCACACGTGGGTCGAGTCCATCGCCCCCACCACCCGTGGGAAGCCAGGGCACGGAAGCCACGCATGTTCTCCTTCTCGTCCCCCACCCGGATGACGTCGGCCAGGTACAGCTCGTTCAGGACACTCACCGTCTCACGGAAGATTTCACACGCAGTAGACACGCCCACTCCGAAGATGGTCGACAGGGGCAAGTAGCCCACGTTGAATGCCAGCTTGTACAGTGTCAGGCCGAGGCGACGGGACACTGGATTACATCTGCGCATATTTGTACACTCCCGCTGTAGGACAGGTGTCACCTCAGCCACCAACACCTCGAACGTTGCGCGAGACATGCGGAAGCTCCCACGGAAGCGCTCGTCATCCCAGTCCTCCAAGTCCTGCATCTCATTCCACACGGCGTCTGTCCAGGGGAGCACCCAGCGGCGCACGCTGTCGCTCCTTCAGCCGCGCCTTCGGCCAACTTCTCCGCAAGCAACGTGGATGCCGCACGGGGATGCACCAGTGGCAGGATGGTGGCCCAGAGACAAGGCACAGCCTCCGCTGCTCCGAGCGGCCAGTGGAAGGTCCCCGTCCTGCACACTGGCTTCGCGGGCATGGCTCCACCTAGCTGGCGTAGGCGGGCATGGAATAGGTCCTCCTTGTCGGCATCACCGTGGTTTTGCGTGGCCGCCTGGATCGCTCCTTGCAAGCAGGCCGTCGCGAGCTCCCTCCGGGACATCCTTGCAAATGCCAGGCGGGCCAGAGAGGGGGCGGGCAGGATGGGAGGAGCAGTGGGCGAGACGGAGCAGGAGGGTGGAGGGAGGTGGGGCTAGAGGTGGAGCATGGGACCATCAACATCGTTAGCGTGGGAATGGGAGGGCAGGAGGATTTGTTTAGGCTAAAGCGCACCTGCAAGGCTGAGGGGAGGGACAGGAAGCGGCTGGAGTGGGGCGCGTGATGGGGAATCGGCAGAGCGGGCCGTTACTACGCTGCGACTAGGGGGGATGGGCGTGAGCCTCCAAGCTGCCAAACAACCCTACGACTGGCCCTGGATTGGACGGCGACGGCGACGGACGCTTTGTTCCAGACGTCGAATGTGACGTAGTACTTCTCCCAGGGCCACCTCCAGAGCGTGGAGACGGCGTGCCTTTTGGGCCCTCCGCCTTCTACGGATGGCACGGCGGAGGGAGCGCAGTTTCCATGGGAGGCGAGAACAGAAGGGGGGAGAGGAGGAGGAGAGCCATCAGTGACACGGAGGCCACACTAACACCACTGCATTCCACCCAACAGCCCAGTTACCAACCTCCACACCGAAGGGCCCTTCGGCGTCGGACAATGCGCCCTGCTTGGTGGCCGTCGGACCTGTAGGGTGATGCCATCGCGACCGGTTCTGGCTGCAATGAGGGGAGATAGGGCCGGGAACGAGAGGCATCCAGCGCGTGCAACAATGTTTTATAGGGATGCTGATGGACATAGCCTTGAGCGTCTAGACCGGGCTGAGGGAAGTGGCAGCCAGAGGGACGCGGATCTAATGGGGTCCTATCGCGTATAGGGATGCGGGAGAGTATACAACTGCACGTCCCTATGGTTCTATGGGGGATGGGTCTAGGGGCTCGTAGGACGACCTCGCCTTAGGCCATGTCGTCCTGAGTGGGCCTTTCCACCCCCTTCTCCGCCCCCTCCTCCTTCTCTGCCTCCTCGTCCCCCTCCTCCTCTCCCTCTTTGTCGGTGTCAGGTGAGATGGCGCGGCCCCTCTTTGGGCGGCCGCCTATGCTCCGGTGCTTCTGTCCTCCAGCCGCCCCCCTGCCTTCCCTGAGGCACCTGCTGCTGACGACGCCAAACGAGGGCCCCGATATGGTGCGGCCATTGGTGGGGGCAGGTACTGCTGCTGCTGTGGCGGCGCCATGTATCCGTACAGCCCCATGTAGGGCGCAGCCTGCGGTGGCCCATGGTAGGCTCCACGGAAGGATTGGGCGAGCTCCCTGAGCACCTCGGTTTGGCGATCGATGGCTGCTGTGCGCTCCCGCATGCCTCGGTCGATGATGGCATTGGTGGCAGCCATGTCATGCTGGTGACATGGCATTGGTGGAGCGCCATGTCATGCTGGTGACATGGCGCTCCAGACCTATACGCACATCCCTCCCCGCCTCCCGGGTGGCTTGGGCGCACTCCACGGCTTGCGCGGCTGTGTGCATGGCCCACACGGTGAGGACGCGCTCCTTGGTGCGCCTGGCCTCCTCTTCGGCCGCCATGCATGTGAACAGGTTGTGGATGCGCTCCCCAGTTGTCTCCGTGACAGAGACCAACTCCCTCGCCACCTGCAGCCGGTCTGCCATGCGCCTGTTGCGCATCCGGACACACCTCTGTGCGTTGGTCAGGGGACGGGCTTCTTTGGCCGCGACCTCACCGTGCTCGCCTACGTGCAGTGGCGGCGGCTCCTCCTCTGGGGGGGGCCTCCCTCCATCGGCTTGTCCTCCGGCTGTGGGGACCCCTCGATCTCCCGCTCCAGCACGGCCTCCCCGGCCTCCAGCTCCACTTCCTACGGCGCCTCTGCCTCCATCGTCTCCATCTCCACGTGCATTTCGTCAGAGGACTGCTTATCAATATGCAGCAGCTCTTCCTGGGATGGCGACAGTTCTGGCTCAAGCACATCACCCATCTGTTGTTCCACGAGCAGCTCCATTTCGTCCTGTTCCTCCTGGGACACAGGCCCCGTTTCCGTCACGACATCCAGGATCCTGTGCGGTATTCCCTGGACCATAGTTGCGTGTTTCAAGGACCCTAGCTGCGTGTGTGGCGCTGGCACTGGCCATGCCACTCACCCAACGGTGGCAGCCACGCTCCCCTTCGCGAGAGTGTCCCGCGTACAGGACGGCCCTGGCTCTTCCTCCCCCTGCTGGGTCTCTGGCACCAGGGGGGTAGGTGCGGCGTCCTCTACTTGCATGTTCGCACAGATGAGGCGTAGGAAGGCCGTGGGGCTGCTGCTGCTGGAGGAGGCTGGCGTGGGGGAGATGCTCCTTGAGGTGGTGGCTGTCCTGGGCAGCACGGGTGACGGCCTCGCAAGCACCGATGGACTTTGGGATGCTGCGGGCCAGCTCATCGGCCTCGCCTTGGCCGGACATGCTTTAGCTGCTGCCCTCGCAACTTTCTTGGCAGGGGGTGTGGAAGATGGTTTCGGGGCTCTTTTAGCGGGGGGTGCGGTTGATGCTTTCGGGGCGGCCTTGGCAGTAGGAGCGGGGGATGCTCTCGGGGCAGCCTTGGCAGGAGGAGCCGAAGATGCTTTCGGGGCTGCCTTAGCGGGGGATGTGGATGATGCTTTCGGGGCGGCCTTGGCAGTAGGAGCGGGGGATGCTTTCGGAGCAGCCTTGGCAGGAGGAGCAGAAGATGCTTTCGGGGCTGCCTTGGCAGGAGGAGCGGAAGATGCTTTCGGGGCGGCCTTGGCAGGGGGTGTTGGCCGTGAGTCGATCAGCCTTGCCGGAGGCTCCTGTTTCGGTGTGGTGGGGCCTTCTTCCCGTTGCGCCCCTTGGTCCAGCCGTGCTCGTTGACGCATGCGCGGAGGCTCGTTGGTGGCGACCCTGCTGCCTGCCGTGTGCCCCGGGACGACGTTGTGACGCTCCAACAGCAGGCATGACAGTTCGTCGTAGAAGGGCATGATGCATGGCTGGGCACCAGTTCTTTTATTGTGAGTGACGACCTTCTTGAACTTCCTCTTGAGTCCGTGGAGCTTGTCCTTGCATTGCTTTCCATTGCGGTCATATCCTCATTCTTGCATTTTCTCGGCTAGCCATGGGTAGAGCTTATCATGCCTGGCAGTGGCCATGATCCTCCTGGCTTCCGGGCTCCCCCAGAGCTCTATGAAGTGGCCGATCTCCTCCTCGGACTAGCGCAGTGCTCTGCGTCTTTCCTGGGGGTCCTGGCTGCTCCCCTCTTCAGGGGATTGTGAGCCGGTGTCCTCAGCCGGATCGTCCCTTGGCCCCTCTCCCTCTGGCTCCATGTTGCCATTGGGTGTGTGGTTCGGTGGTGAGGGTGGTCTGTGCCTTGGGCTGCCTTTCCCAGTCCCGTGTGGATGTGTGTCGGTGGGTTCTGGTGGGCTCTAGTGCTTGCTGTGAATGTGCCCTGTGCGTAGGCGTTGTTGTCTTTGGTGACTGGGGCCTCTTCGTGTCCTTGGGATTGTTGTGCATGCCTTCGTTGGTTTTCCACAACATCCGCAGGTGGCTGGCTGTCGCCCATGGGCACCCATTGCCTAAGCATTTCTAGCGTCTTGGGGATAGGCTTCGCCTACGCTCGCTGTCCAGCCGTGTTGGGCGAATGGGGGGGGGAGCTATCTGGACGCTGCTTTCCCTGCTCTTGTCCTTCTGGGTGATGCGAGGGTGGGGGTGGCGTTGCGGTGGGGGTCAACTCTGGATGGGGTGTCGTCCTCCCTGTTGTGGTGGGGGGGCTACCCCTTGTTCCTGGGCGCCTGGAGTTGTTGCTTGTTCCGTCTCCCCCTCCCCCCTTTGCCATGGCTCCGTTCTGGTGCACTTCCCTGTCTGTTTGGGTGGCTGACTGGGCACCCTGCGTGAGTGCTTGCAGGAGCTGGCTCCTTTTTGTGCTCCATGCCGGCTGCCTGGTGGGGGAGGCAGGCGTCCTGGTTGCTATGGCAGCGAAACCAGCGCTCCGTTTCATCCGTGCCTGAGCTCCCATCTGCTTTCTGCTGCTCTTGCCGCTCTCCTCTATGGTCTTTTGTGTTAACGTACTCACCTCAGTTGTTTAACCCACGCACCTCAAGTGGCTGAATTCGGACAACACGTTAGTCAATTGACTAACTTTTAAACAACTCGCAAGCGAGTTGTTTAACTCCGTTGTTTAAAACTGCAACTTAAACAACCGTGGGTTGGTTAACCGTTGTATGGCTGAATTCGGACGACATGTTAGGTTAACCCACTGATGGTTGTTTAACTTAACAACCGTTGGTTAACGTGTCGTCCGAATTGAGCCAGTGTGTAGACCTGACTTTTGGAGAGGATGAGCAAGAGGTTGCTTTTGAGTTATTTCTTTAGAGGTTGTGGTGGAAAGATGCTTGGATTATAACTTGGCCACAATGTTATTAATATTTACAGGCACATGGAATCTATCTTTTAATCAGCAAATGGGGGTGGATGGGCAGGCAAAAAGCCATCTGGCTCTCCATTCCTAGCTATCCAATAACTAGCCTACTTTTGTATCCCAGGGTGGTCTACTCAAGCATGATCCTTATGCCTCTGGTGAAATTCTGTGTAGGGGCATGCCGTTGGGCTGAGCATAGGTCCACTCTCCAGATGTTGCAGATGTGTAGCCTCATCCTCTGTGGAGATTGAGCAAACAGGTTAATATCCTGACCAATAAAAACCAGATAGAAGCAGAACATCAGGATAAGTGCAAATTTTACACATGAATATCAACAAGAAAACAACGTAATATATTAATTATTATACAAATTTATAAAACTTATCTTAAAATTGCACTCCAGAAGGTGCAAATAAAAGGTAGCACTACACACTAAAAGCACTATAAAATATGACACCAAAAGGTGCAAGTATAAGCTGGTGTTATATACTTAAGCCTGTATTTTTTATTAAATGTGGTGTATGATATATATCATACTGCGGGGTAGTTACGTTTTAGTGGGATTAGGCTGTCTGACAACCACATTATATGCCTACTGCTTTAAGAGACAAAGGCTTTTTCAGTGGATTTACTTCTGTGTCTGCTTCAGTATCTTGGTTACGAAGTTCTGCAGCAGACATACTATTCCTAAATAGGGATGGGTGAGAATTTTGTTTGGTTCATTTTTTAAAATAAAAACGTATCAAAATCCATAAATTTCTTCCTAATTGTGAAGGAAGAAATTGAGATTTCAAAAAAAAGAATGTGGAAGAAACTGAAACTGGCACATTCAGCCATCTGGCTAGAGTATTGATTGTTTAGCTCTTAAAAGTCTGGCTTTGAATTCCTGCGTATTCAACCATGTTAGTGCTGAATAAGGGTAGCCATCTCTCTCTCTTTTTTTCATCTTTAAACAGGCAGGTACAGCATGGTCCTCTCTGTGATGGGAATAGCTGTACCTATTAAACTTGGCTACTACAGACGGGTGAGGATTTCATTTTAGTTTGTATTTGATAACAATGTACCAAAATGTTCACATTCTGTCATAGACCGGATGGAAAGAACTTACCATTTTTAAAAAGAGTCAGATGCAGGACAATGCAAAATGGATAGATTTGTCCATCACTATACAGACGTCCTTTTACTACTTTCTAATGCCAGACGTTCTATGGAACAACCCCCCCCCCCCGAAAACCACACTTTATTTCAGCTGCACACAGAGGATGCTACATGCACAAGAATTAAGTGACAAATGGCTTTGCAGAAAGTGCTAGACAAGAGCTGTTTCTCAGACAGGTTTCATTGTGGACACAACGATATGGCAATAGTCTGTAATATCATATCAGTTGTGCACAGGTACAAATCTGCATAACGCTCATACATCTATTACTCTTGAAATAATTTGATTTCAGACACAGACTTTTCCCTTGATTTAAGTTAAATATGTAGAATGTGAATTATAATGTGGTATAACAATTAAGCTGGCTGGACTGTGCTTTTGTAGAGAAGGCATTTAACTTTGAAGGATTGGTTGATACTGAAAATACGCTGTTTTGGGTGAGTGCATTCTCCACAAGTCCAACCATTCGAAAGGCCTTAATCTAATCATTCTCATCCCTTGCATCTCACGATTTTACATAATTCAAATGACAAGTTGAGCAACCTTAGCTATTGCTTCCTTGTAGATTATTCAAAGTCAGAGCACTCCCTTTGGTAGGCTGGAATCTTGGGGAAACTAAATGCGAAAAAGAGGTGGAAGATCCTCTCCAAAAGATAGAGAGAAACAAAGAGTGTGGAAACTAAATTACTTGAAATGTTTCGCGAATACCAGATGTTGAAGGAGAGTTTGCTTATTGACCTTTTACATGAGAGATGAAAATGAATATTCTGTTATTTCTCATGCAATAGAAATATCCATCATACCCACAATAATCTAATGAGTAATGCTGGTGATTCAGGTTGCCAAGTTTTGACCTATGGTCCCAACTGTTCTCAAGTCATCATAATACTTTATACAGGAATAATTGTATATAATAGATGAAACATCTGATTTTTCTTCTTTCTTTCTAATTTCCTCCCTTATTGTTACCTTCTCCACAATTAAGTTGTGGGTGGATGGAATGGAGACTCTTTAGTGTTATGGATAGAATGCTGGATTTATACCAAGGACAAATTGTTATGCTAACAAATAGTAAACTATATTATTTAAGTTTGCAGTTTTTGACATTTTGAAAAAAATGCATTTTACTTTTTCCTGTACTAGAAAGATAAGCAAATGCTTACTTACTCAGAAAAGTTATGAACAACTTTAGACAAACAGTATTTCTAAGCATAAGATGAGCATAAGATGCCTTGCAAGGCTGACATAAGAATGATTTCATCCTAAGATACTTGGAGAATAATAATAATAATAATAATAATATATTTATTTATCACCCGCCTCTCCCAACGGATCGAGGCGAGGAACAACACCAAACACAAAATACAAAAACAGATTAAAAGCAGATAAAACCAGTACATCATTAAAATACCAATAAAACACCAATAAAACACTTTAAAATTCATCTAGGTAGGCCTGCCGGAAGGGATCACTCTTTATAGATCTTTTAAATTCCTGAAGACTAGTAAGTTGGCGAATCTCTCCCGGCAGGTCATTCCACAATCTGGGAGCGGCAGAAGAGAAGGTCCTCTGGGTAACGGTTGTCAGTCTAGTTCTTGTTGACTGTAATAAATTCTTCCCAGAGGACCTGAGCGTGCGGGGCGGATTGTATGGGAGAAGGCGATCCCGTAGGTAACCTGGACCCAAACCATGTAGGGCTTTAAAGGTAATAACCAACACTTTGTACTTTGCCCGGAAACTGATTGGCAGTCAGTGAAGAGATTTTAAAACTGGTAAAAGGCAGGATACGATGCAGTAGATATACGATAATAAGATGTCAGGATATGAAACAAGGGTATTAGAATTTCAGCTTTATTAATCCAAGACATACCCTATACTAGGGGTGTGCATGCCAAAAAATATCATATTTTATCGTTATCGTCAGTTCGGACCAAATAAATTATCGTCTTCATTCATATCATAGGTGAACCGTATCGTCTTCACGATAATTGTGTTTTATATTGTTGTTCCCCGCCTCAATCTGGAGGGAGAGGCGGGTTATAAATAATAATAATAATAATAATAATAATAATAATAATAATGAATAATTATCGTGAACAAACGATATTTTTTGCAGCCCTATTTTTAAATAAAAAATGCCTATAACCTGTATTTTCAAAGTTAGATGTTTGAAACTTGGTCACAGTGCTTATGGGGTATGCCTAAATATGTGTA
Source organism: Anniella stebbinsi (assembly GCA_029215795.1). Taxonomy (NCBI): domain Eukaryota; kingdom Metazoa; phylum Chordata; class Lepidosauria; order Squamata; family Anniellidae; genus Anniella; species Anniella stebbinsi. The sequence goes on along the minus strand of JARDYH010000004.1, from coordinate 92,427,946 downwards.
TGAAATTTGAGATCGATCCCTCCAACCCTCGATTTTATATGATTTTTTTAAAGATTGTTTCCGTTCTGATAGGTCTGAATGAACGCACGTGGCGAGCTGTCATTCTGATCTGTCAGAATGGAATCGATCTTTAATAAATTCGTATAAAATCGAGGGTTGGAGGGATCGATCTCAGATTTGGCACACATATCTAGTACATGTTGCCACACATATGTGCCAAATCTGAGATCGATCCATCCAACCCTCGATTTTATATAAATTTATTAAAGATCATTTCCGTTCTGACAGATCAGAATGACAGCTTGCCCCGTGCGTTCATTCTGATCTGTCAGAATGGAAACAATCTTTAAAAAAATCATATAAAATTGACGGTTGGAGGGATCAATCTCAAATTTTATACACATACTTAGGCATACCCCATAAGCACTGTGACCAAGTTTCAAGCCTCTAACTTTGAAAATACAGAAGCTATAGGTAGATTTATATGGCAGTCTGATAGAACGATAAAATCGCCCGAAAATTATCGTCTCCGATGATTATCATAGGTTTTTCTATCGTATCGTCATCGTTAAACACATGCACGATAACAACCCTATCGTATCGTTATTGTACATTTTAATGATACGATACACATCCCTACCCTATACCTTTTAGTGATGGCACCAAATTTCGTATTCAGTTGGTTTATTGGTCAAAACTTGTTGGTTTGGAATGCTTACCTTTGTAGAGAGCCTGGATCGATGCATTACAAATTTGCTATTACATTTGGAATTGATTGCAAGCTTTGAAGCATTTGCAATAAAGCAATACACAGATTTCCCCTGCCCAAATTTTCAGTCGTCCTACCACCTTGACTTCCCATATGGAGGATCCCTACATGCATGTATCTGTATGTGTGTATTGATGCTGAACACACAGCTGGAGAAGGGTATACCTGCTTCTCTTGATATATAAGGGCTGTGGTTGGTGGGTATAATTACATTCCCATCTCACCTTTGTGAATGTGTGTGGAGTATCAAGAGCATCATCATGCAGGGGGAAATCATGTTTCCTTACTGTCGCTTCTCTACCCCCGCTTTTGTCCCTCATTACTTCCTCTTTCTGCCCAGAGGCATTTAGGAATAAGAAACTAGGTCCAGTGAGGCAGTCAAATAATTCTGAGCCAGAATTAGCAGCACCCATGGGCTGAGGATTCAGCTAATTAATTAGGGTTACAGAAAGAAGCAGAACTTCCTAAAGGGGCTGACCTGTATCTCATGACCCTGTTGGGTAGAGCAGCTGGCTAAAGAAAGGTTGCTGGTTCAAGCCTTCCTTGCAGCTGACATGTAAGAAAGAAATCTAAATATATAATAATAAAAGATTATATGTCTGTCTGCCAGCTACATTCTTTTCTATCAAAATATGTGGGAGAAATTTTCAGCATAGCACTAATAAAATTCCATCATAGGTCATTGGAGTACTTCTTGGGAACGGAGTACTTATGTCCTGCTGAGTTTTAGAAATGTATTATTACCTTGGCTTTCTAAATATAGTATTGTAAGCTTTGATCTTTTTGCATTGGACAGCTTCCAAAGCATGCATCTCTACTACCTTTACATTTAATAGCTAATAAGAGGGAATGTCTGGTGACTGGAATAAACTGTCCATGCAGCAGTGAGTGAAACATGGAAGACCGAATGCTCTTTGCAGGAAATACAAGATTTTCTTCCATAACAAACTATAATTCATAATGGGAGTAGGGAACATTTATGCTAGAAACCAGCAACCAACTAGAACTTCAACAGCGAATATCCAAGATCCATGGGTCAAGGTAATCAAGGCAGACAAGAGTGCTTAGCTTTTAATGGATGGATAAAATGTAATGCAAAGAGAATCAGCTTAGCCCTGACTGCTGTGTGGGCTATGCTGTTTTCAGAGAGCTTTTGTCAGGAATTTTTCCCATTCAATAGTGTTCTATAATATTTCAGCAATTATGTCTGGAAATACGAATGTTACAAATGCACCCTTCAATAAACAGCCTAAAAATGGAGCTGTAAATTGTGCAAAGAAATTGTTTATATTGTACTCAATAAGGCCAAACTCACTACTGAGATCAGTTTCTAGCAAAAAGCATTATTTTCTCTCTTTTTTCCAGTAATGAAAGTGGTTCAGAACTGATCCACTAATGCCCTGGCTTCCGGATAAACCAGCTAAGGTTACAGCAGATATAATCTTATGTACCTTGGGACTTATAGTCTACTTTTAAAAGGTTATCAGTAATTCATATATGAAGGCTCCATAAGAAATTTCTGATTTGTAGACTTATGCAAAGTGTATACAAAACATTAATCTTCCCCGTTTATTGTTTCTATAATTGGCATTGAACAAGAGGGATAAAATGGATGCACTTACAAGTGGAAAATAGCACTGTTTTAGGTGATCAGTTTGATTTAATAAAATTTAAAATATAATTGCCTACTAATAACCACATCCAAACACAATCTCATCCCCATCATACAAATACATTAATGATTAGTACTGTTTCCTAAGGTAAAAACACTCAATTCTGAGTGAATTTAACAACTATTAAACCTTTGCATGAGGATCACTAAAAAAGAGAAAGCATGGACAGGAACAGTAAAATGGTAACTCTATTATGACCAAACAAAATCAGATGTGCCCTTCCCGCGTCCCGGTCACGTGGCCGCGGGGGGGGGGGCTGTTGCGGGCAGGAAGTGGACACGGAGACGTGCCTGCTCCCCATTGGAGGAGGCCATCTGGCGCCACTGGCGGGGGGCGGAGAAGCAGCGCCATTATTAGGCGGCTCTTGCCAGCCCCCGGCCTCTTTCGTTTCATCTGCAGAGGAGGAGGCCATGCCGTTTGGAGCTGGAGCGCGACCGCGTGGGCGGTGGCTCCAGCGGCTTGGCTTCTAAGGCGGAAGAAGGGACAGGAGAGCAGGTGGGAGCAGCTCACGCCGGCGGTGGATCCAGCAGCTTGGTTGCTTCGGAGGCAGCAGGGATGGGAGGCCAGCCGGAGCAGAGCAGTTTGCGGCGGTGTGGAGCGGCACTGTTTGGCCCTTCCAGACCCTGGCAGTTTGAGTGCGGCGGCGTGTTCTGGGAACAGCTGGGGCTGTGGCCTTCACCATACGCGAGCCCTTTGGGGCTCCGTTTAGTTTAAAATATAGAGGAGGCAGAAGCGGGAGAGCCCCCTGCGCAGCGGAGGCTGCCGAGCCCTTTGGGGCTCCGTTTAGCTTAGAGCGCTATTTTTAGAGGAGGCAGCAGCGGGAGAGCCCCCTGTGCAGCAGAAGCTGCTGAGCCCTTTGGGGCTTCGTCTAGCTCTGCGCGCTGGTTTTCGCAGAGGTAGCAGCGGGAGAGCCCCCTGGGCAGCGTAGGCAGCCAGCAATCCAGGCAACGGTTGGGAGAGGCGGGAGTGACTCATTTGTGAGCAGTTTCATTTGGCGTCCTGGGCCGTTCAAACCAGCGAGGCTTCCAGCACTGCAGGAGACAAGTTTGGAGAGCCGGGAGGGGTGTCTCTTGGGTGGCTGCTTATTTAGGCTGAGGGTTGCGTAGGAGCTATAGGCTATTATCAGCTGGGTGGCTTTGGGAATTTTGCCCGCTTGCCCAGCTAGCGACTTTTGTTAATTTGTAATTGAAGTTGCAAGAGCTCGTATAATTGGCATTATTGGGGAGTCGGTGAGGTGGCTGACATACATCTTATTGAGCTACATTGCTGAAGCTCAGCTGGGTCGGTGAGGTGGCTGACATACAACCCACTGAGCTACATTGCTGAAGCTAAGCTGGGTCGGCCCTGGTTAGGATTTGGATGGGAGACCACCTTTAGTTGTAAACCCATGACAGCAGCTTTTTAAGGTTTACGTGTAGTATTCATTAGGTTTTATACATTCTGAAAGGGAGTCATTTGGTTAAGTTGAATTTAATTGAAGTCATAATGCCTCCAAAGAAGGGCCAAGGCAGGAAGAAGGGGAAAGGGAAAGCCCCTCACCCTCCGGCAAAACGACAGGCTCCCCAGCCGGTTTCTTCATCGGATGATGAAGGTACACCGGATATTAATGATATTTTGACACGGCTTTAGGCTGTGGAAAGGGAGAAAGGCATAAATCCAGCAGGGGCAGGGGCACCTGCACAACCGGGTTATCCAAGGACGCTGGTTACTACAACTCAATCTCAAAAGGAATTGTTATTATCTTTAGCAGCGCGCTTGGATACAGTGGAGGCTTCTGGTGGGACTGCGGCCACGCAGATAGCAGTTCATAAATCGGTACCCCCCCCCCCCTTCAGTGGACAGCCGCAATTTGGAGCAGGAGCAGCAGCCTTCAGATACGACTACACCTGGTGAGTTGGGATGGGGGCCCTTATCCCCTGCACAGAATATGGGGCAGGGCGGCCTTTTGGGTTTGCTCCCTTGGCTATCTACATTGAAGTGGCCCTTTTCCCCACCTTATGTGGAACAGCCTGGGGATCAGATGCCTGTTTTGGCGTCCGCAACTTCTCAGACAGTGGTTGGGGGGAACATTGAGAGGAGAGAAGTGCTGGCGGGTTCAGTAACAGATACGGCGACTGCTGAGTTAGAGGTGGCAAAGGCTGACAAGGCCACCAATACTGAAGGTTCTGAAAGGCAAGTGCCATGTGCCAAGTCTACAGTTCAGGGGCTGTCCCATAAAGATGTACAGGTAGGCGTTCAGGCCGTATCTGTGGCAACTGGGGCTTGTGCGTCTGTATGGCGTAGTCCCACTGGTCCGGGTCAGACAATGGCGATTCAGCACACACTGAGCTTCAATGACCCTTATTCGGGAACAGACATCGCAGCTATCCCCTCGGGGTCGGCTTCGACGCCTATAGGCTATCACTTGCTGGCGTCCACTAGAGAGAAGATTCTGCGGGGAGAATTTATAGACATTTTTTCCCTATTGTTCCGGGAGTCGGAGACGAAGGATAAGGACAAATCCGGTGACAAGGATCATGATAGGTGGAGGCGAAAGAAGATTTTTCGCACCTGGGCAAATTGGTTACCTGGATTTCTGATTTACATGGGCATTATTCAACAGAAATTTCCCGAGCGAGCTTGGATACTTACGAAATATTTAGACATTATTTATAGGGCATATACCGAGTATGAAGGAGGGGCGTGGTTGGCCTGTGATGATGCTTTCCGTATGAGAGCCGCCTTCGACTCCTCCCTTAGGTGGGACATTAAAGACCAGGACCTATGGCTTCAGTTTATGATGCCAGCCAGGCCTGGTTTTGGTGACAGATCTGACAGTGGTCACATTCTAGCTAGACAGACTCCTGCACCAACATCTCAGCATGGTGCAAGCCAGGTGGTTCAACCCCACTTGCTTTGCTGGGAATTAGGCGCTAAAGGAGCTTGTCCCAGAGCACAGTGCAAATACCGACATATCTGCTCCATCTGTGGTGGTCTGCATCCCTTCACTAACTGCCAGAGAAACAAAGGTTGGAGAGGTTCCAATAGAGGGGGACAAGGCAATCAGAAACCAGGGGGTAGACAACCTCCTCCTAAAGGGCCCCAGCCCAGTTAAAGTAACCTCTCTGCAGAAATGGCTATGTCGTTATCCTCGGAAAGAGTTAGGTTTTTAGAGATGGTTAGGTTTTAGAGATGGTTTTAGAGATGGTTTTAGAGATGGTTTTCGCATACCTTATCAAGGTAAGCGTGTTCCACAGTTTTCTAGGAATCAGAAGTCAGTTATAGATATGGAAGGGTTAGTTAAAGCTAAGATAGAGAAAGAGGTAGCAGCAGGGTGAGTTATTGGTCCATTTGCTAATTTGAGGGTTTCTCCTTTAGGAATAGTGCCTAAGAAGGAGCGAGGGAATTCAGGTTAATCCATAACCTGTCATTCCCAAAAGGGGGTTCAGTGAACGATGAGATCCCTGAACACTTATGTTTGGTGAGGTACGCATCCTTCGATTTAGCTGTTTCTTTGGTTAGGTCCCAGGGTATAGGGGCATTATTTGGTAAATGCAACATTAAGTCTGCATTTCACATTTTGCCAGTGCATCCAATGGATTTTGAATTATTAGGTTTTGCTCTTCAAGGGCAGTTTTATATGGATCGAGCTTTGCCTATGGGCTGCTCTATATCATGCGCCATGTTGGAAAAGTTTAGCACCTTTTTAAAATGGGCGCTGAAAGACATGACAGGAGTCAATACTGTGACTCACTATCTTGATGACTTCCTCCTGGTTGGTTCATGGGACTCCATGCAGTGTGACAGGATGATGCGTGCATTCGAGGAACTGACCCAGGACTTGGGTGTTCCTCTCGCGCAGGAGAAAACTGAAGGCCCTAGCCCAGTCCTAAAATTCTTAGGTATAGAATTAGATTCAATTAATCAATGTTGTAGATTTCCCCAGGATGTTACAGAAACTTAGGGATTTGATAGCTGGTATGTAAAAGGCACGCAAAGTCACCCTCTTGGCAGTACAGGAGGTGGTTGGGCATTTGAACTTTGCTTGCAGAGTAGTGGCGCCTGGCAGGGCTTTCCTAAGAAGGCTTTGTACTAGGGATGTGCACTGACCCCCCGGATCGGATCGGATAGCGGATCGGAATCGGACCTGGGGGGTCGGATCGGATCGGATCGGATCGGAGGCTGGTCGGATCGGATCGGACCAGATGTCCGATCCGGATCGGACGCCATTTTGAATGCTTTTTCCCATAGCCAAGTATTGTTTTACAAAAACGCCTATAACTTTTTCATTTTTAAAGATAGAAGGATGAAACTTGGGCACATTGTAGACTGGTTAGGGGTAGTTATCTGTGAGAAATTTCAGAAAGATTGGTGCATGCATTTTGTGGCAATTAATTTTTTAATAAATACCCAGGAATGCCTATAACTTTGTCATTTTTAAAGTTACACACATGAAACTTTGCCACATTGTAGGGGGTACCTTGGGACCTATGTGTGTGAAATTTCAGAAACGTAGGTGCTTGTCTTGTGTGGCAATTAATTTTTAGAAAAATGGGTAGTAGTGGGGTAAATACAGTTACGCCTCCCATTTTTTTATTTTTGAAGATACAAACAGGAAACTTGGGCTCATTACAGGTACCACTTGCCTTGATATGTGTGTGAAATTTCAGAAACATTGGAGCTTTCCTTGTGTGGCAATTAATTTTTGAAACAATGAGGAAAGAAACACCTATAACTTTGTCATTTTTAAAGTTACACACATGAAACTTTGCCACATTGTAGGTGGTACCTTGGGACCCATGTGTGTGAAATTTCGGAAACGTAGGTGCTTGCCTTGTGTGGCAATTAATTTTTTAATAAATACCCAGGAATGCCTATAACTTTGTCATTTTTAAAGTTACACACATGAACCTTTGCCACATTGTAGGCGGTACCTTGGGACCTATGTGTGTGAAATTTCGGAAACGTAGGTGCTTGCCTTGTGTGGCAATTAATTTTAGAAAAATGGGTAGTGGTGGGGTAAATACAGTTACGCCTCCCACTTTTTTATTTTTGAAGATACAAACAGGAAACATGGGCACATTACAGGTACCACTTGGCTTGATATGTGTGTAAAATTTCAGACAGCTGGGTCCAGGCATGTGGTGGCAAGGTATTTTTGAAACAATGAGGAAAGAAACGCCTATAACTTTTTTATTTTAAAAGTTAGAAGTCTGAACATTGCTCACTTTGTAGATGGGTTAGGGGTAGATATGTGTCAGAAATTTCAGAATTATAGGTCCAGGCATTTGATGGCTATGGAATTTTTAAATTACATGTTTCAAAAAAATTTCTACAGAGGCCAGGTCTTCCCCTCCCGCTTCCCGCGAAGAAAAGGAAACACTCTCTGGTCTCGATCCCTTTGATCCTTGCTAGTAGTATCCATTACAGGGCTCGTGTTTCCTTTCCTACTTTCACTTTTCAAGCAGAACGGCTGAGCCTAGCTGAGTTTTGCAGCCATGCGTGCAAGGAAGGATCACTCTGGTCTCGATCCCTTTGATCCTTGCTAGTAGTATCCATTACAGGGCTCGTGTCTGCTTGAGTGCAAATACCGACATATCTGCTCCATCTGTGGTGGTCTGCATCCCTTCACTAACTGCCAGAGAAACAAAGGTTGGAGAGGTTCCAATAGAGGGGGACAAGGCAATCAGAAACCAGGGGGTAGACAACCTCCTCCTAAAGGGCCCCAGCCCAGTTAAAGTAACCTCTCTGCAGAAATGGCTATGTCGTTATCCTCGGAAAGAGTTAGGTTTTTAGAGATGGTTAGGTTTTAGAGATGGTTTTAGAGATGGTTTTAGAGATGGTTTTCGCATACCTTATCAAGGTAAGCGTGTTCCACAGTTTTCTAGGAATCAGAAGTCAGTTATAGATATGGAAGGGTTAGTTAAAGCTAAGATAGAGAAAGAGGTAGCAGCAGGGTGAGTTATTGGTCCATTTGCTAATTTGAGGGTTTCTCCTTTAGGAATAGTGCCTAAGAAGGAGCGAGGGAATTCAGGTTAATCCATAACCTGTCATTCCCAAAAGGGGGTTCAGTGAACGATGAGATCCCTGAACACTTATGTTTGGTGAGGTACGCATCCTTCGATTTAGCTGTTTCTTTGGTTAGGTCCCAGGGTATAGGGGCATTATTTGGTAAATGCAACATTAAGTCTGCATTTCACATTTTGCCAGTGCATCCAATGGATTTTGAATTATTAGGTTTTGCTCTTCAAGGGCAGTTTTATATGGATCGAGCTTTGCCTATGGGCTGCTCTATATCATGCGCCATGTTGGAAAAGTTTAGCACCTTTTTAAAATGGGCGCTGAAAGACATGACAGGAGTCAATACTGTGACTCACTATCTTGATGACTTCCTCCTGGTTGGTTCATGGGACTCCATGCAGTGTGACAGGATGATGCGTGCATTCGAGGAACTGACCCAGGACTTGGGTGTTCCTCTCGCGCAGGAGAAAACTGAAGGCCCTAGCCCAGTCCTAAAATTCTTAGGTATAGAATTAGATTCAATTAATCAATGTTGTAGATTTCCCCAGGATGTTACAGAAACTTAGGGATTTGATAGCTGGTATGTAAAAGGCACGCAAAGTCACCCTCTTGGCAGTACAGGAGGTGGTTGGGCATTTGAACTTTGCTTGCAGAGTAGTGGCGCCTGGCAGGGCTTTCCTAAGAAGGCTTTGTACTAGGGATGTGCACTGACCCCCCGGATCGGATCGGATAGCGGATCGGAATCGGACCTGGGGGGTCGGATCGGATCGGATCGGATCGGAGGCTGGTCGGATCGGATCGGACCAGATGTCCGATCCGGATCGGACGCCATTTTGAATGCTTTTTCCCATAGCCAAGTATTGTTTTACAAAAACGCCTATAACTTTTTCATTTTTAAAGATAGAAGGATGAAACTTGGGCACATTGTAGACTGGTTAGGGGTAGTTATCTGTGAGAAATTTCAGAAAGATTGGTGCATGCATTTTGTGGCAATTAATTTTTTAATAAATACCCAGGAATGCCTATAACTTTGTCATTTTTAAAGTTACACACATGAAACTTTGCCACATTGTAGGGGGTACCTTGGGACCTATGTGTGTGAAATTTCAGAAACGTAGGTGCTTGTCTTGTGTGGCAATTAATTTTTAGAAAAATGGGTAGTAGTGGGGTAAATACAGTTACGCCTCCCATTTTTTTATTTTTGAAGATACAAACAGGAAACTTGGGCTCATTACAGGTACCACTTGCCTTGATATGTGTGTGAAATTTCAGAAACATTGGAGCTTTCCTTGTGTGGCAATTAATTTTTGAAACAATGAGGAAAGAAACACCTATAACTTTGTCATTTTTAAAGTTACACACATGAAACTTTGCCACATTGTAGGTGGTACCTTGGGACCCATGTGTGTGAAATTTCGGAAACGTAGGTGCTTGCCTTGTGTGGCAATTAATTTTTTAATAAATACCCAGGAATGCCTATAACTTTGTCATTTTTAAAGTTACACACATGAACCTTTGCCACATTGTAGGCGGTACCTTGGGACCTATGTGTGTGAAATTTCGGAAACGTAGGTGCTTGCCTTGTGTGGCAATTAATTTTAGAAAAATGGGTAGTGGTGGGGTAAATACAGTTACGCCTCCCACTTTTTTATTTTTGAAGATACAAACAGGAAACATGGGCACATTACAGGTACCACTTGGCTTGATATGTGTGTAAAATTTCAGACAGCTGGGTCCAGGCATGTGGTGGCAAGGTATTTTTGAAACAATGAGGAAAGAAACGCCTATAACTTTTTTATTTTAAAAGTTAGAAGTCTGAACATTGCTCACTTTGTAGATGGGTTAGGGGTAGATATGTGTCAGAAATTTCAGAATTATAGGTCCAGGCATTTGATGGCTATGGAATTTTTAAATTACATGTTTCAAAAAAATTTCTACAGAGGCCAGGTCTTCCCCTCCCGCTTCCCGCGAAGAAAAGGAAACACTCTCTGGTCTCGATCCCTTTGATCCTTGCTAGTAGTATCCATTACAGGGCTCGTGTTTCCTTTCCTACTTTCACTTTTCAAGCAGAACGGCTGAGCCTAGCTGAGTTTTGCAGCCATGCGTGCAAGGAAGGATCACTCTGGTCTCGATCCCTTTGATCCTTGCTAGTAGTATCCATTACAGGGCTCGTGTCTGCTTGAGTACAAAGTGAAAGCAGACACGAGCCCTGTAATGGATACTACCAAGGATCAAAGGGATCGAGACCAGAGTGATCCTTCCTTGCACGCATGGCTGCAAAACTCAGCTAGGCTCAGCCGTTCTGCTTGAAAAGTGAAAGTAGGAAAGGAAACACGAGCCCTGTAATGGATACTACTAGCAAGGATCAAAGGGATCGAGACGAGAGAGTGTTTCCTTTTCTTCGCGGGAAGCGGGAGGGGAAGACCTGGCCTCTGTAGAAATTTTTTTGAAACATGTAATTTAAAAATTCCATAGCCATCAAATGCCTGGACCTATAATTCTGAAATTTCTGACACATATCTACCCCTAACCCATCTACAAAGTGAGCAATGTTCAGACTTCTAACTTTTAAAATAAAAAAGTTATAGGCGTTTCTTTCCTCATTGTTTCAAAAATACCTTGCCACCACATGCCTGGACCCAGCTGTCTGAAATTTTACACACATATCAAGCCAAGTGGTACCTGTAATGTGCCCATGTTTCCTGTTTGTATCTTCAAAAATAAAAAAGTGGGAGGCGTAACTGTATTTACCCCACCACTACCCATTTTTCTAAAATTAATTGCCACACAAGGCAAGCACCTACGTTTCCGAAATTTCACACACATAGGTCCCAAGGTACCGCCTACAATGTGGCAAAGTTTCATGTGTGTAACTTTAAAAATGACAAAGTTATAGGCATTCCTGGGTATTTATTAAAAAATTAATTGCCACACAAGGCAAGCACCTATGTTTCCGAAATTTCACACACATAGGTCCCAAGGTACCACCTACAATGTGGCAAAGTTTCATGTGTGTAACTTTAAAAATGACAAAGTTATAGGTGTTTCTTTCCTCATTGTTTCAAAAATTAATTGCCACACAAGGAAAGCTCCAATGTTTCTGAAATTTCACACACATATCAAGGCAAGTGGTACCTGTAATGAGCCCAAGTTTCCTGTTTGTATCTTCAAAAATAAAAAAATGGGAGGCGTAACTGTATTTACCCCACTACTACCCATTTTTCTAAAAATTAATTGCCACACAAGACAAGCACCTACGTTTCTGAAATTTCACACACATAGGTCCCAAGGTACCCCCTACAATGTGGCAAAGTTTCATGTGTGTAACTTTAAAAATGACAAAGTTATAGGCATTCCTGGGTATTTATTAAAAAATTAATTGCCACAAAATGCATGCACCAATCTTTCTGAAATTTCTCACAGATAACTACCCCTAACCAGTCTACAATGTGCCCAAGTTTCATCCTTCTATCTTTAAAAATGAAAAAGTTATAGGCGTTTTTGTAAAACAATACTTGGCTATGGGAAAAAGCATTCAAAATGGCGTCCGATCCGGATCGGACCTCATCGGATCGGATCGGATCGGATCGGAGGTTGTCCGGATCGGATCGGATCGGATTTTCCCGATTTTGGATCGGATTCGGATCGTGGATCGGATCCGATCCGATGCACACCCCTACTTTGTACAGCCATGGTGGGACTAAAGAGGCTGTATCACCGGGTGCATGTATCGGCGGCAATGAAAGGGGATCTGCGAATGTGGCTGCAGTTCCTAGATTCCTTTAATGGCATCTCCTTTTGGAGGAGTGAGTTACTGTTGGAAGCCAGAATGCAAGTGCATTCCGATGCTTCGTGGGCCTTGGGATTTGGGGTCATCTGGCAAGACCAATGGTGCTCGGAAAGGTGGCCCGACACATGGTTAGATGCAGGATTGGGAAAGGATCTCATATTCCTGGAATTTTTTCCTATCTACGTAGCGGTGCACTTGTTGTCTAGACAGATGTCTAACACAGTTATCCATTTCTGGTGTGATAACGAAGCCACTGTGAGAGTGATAAACACGCTGTCATCACATAATCACAGGGTAATGGCATTGATCAGAGCGTTTACGCTGCATTGCCTGAAATATAATATCTGGTTTAGGGCTAGGCACATACCAGGTTTGGATAACGCCATTGCTGACGCTTTATCGCGCAACCAGGTGGAGAGGTTTCGGGAGCTGGCGCCATGGGCTCGGACACATCCAGAGGCCATGCCACCTGCATTATGGGAGATTGGAGATCTGAGGCTGAACAAGCAATGATGCACTCCATTGCAGACAGCACCCAAAGAGCTTACACCAATGAAGGTAGGGAGTTTTATGCCTTTCAGTCAGAGGTGCATTTGCAGCAGCTGTGGCCTATTCCAGTCGAGCATCTTATCCAATTTGGGTTCACTCCTAGAACCATAAGAGGAAAGTTCGCTGCACTTGCATCCTGGTCTAAACTCAAAGGTGTTCAGGACAGCACAGGGCATTTGTGGCTGTTAGGGGATCAGCTGAGGGACCGTTATTTAGGCACGCTGATGGCACACCGCTGACAAAATACCAGTTTTGGGCGGTGACTAAATCAGCATTGCAGGCTTTGGGCTTGGGCAATTGTCATTTTGGAATACACTCCTTCAGAATAGGTGCAGCTTCCACAGCAGCAGCCTTGGGATTTTCACAGGCTGAGTTGAAGCATGTGGGACGGTGACGTTCCAAGGCATATCGTGCATATGTCCGGCCATTACCGCAGATGTAGTGGTCCTCGTTGCTGACTTCTTTCTCTCTCTTAGGTCCTTGGAACAGGCGGGAAACGGTGCCGGTGCTCATTTGTGGGCATAGTATGGTTTTCTGGGCCAGACGGAGGGCTTCCCAGTCGAGCTGTGGGACCCAGCTTGGACTCAGCCAGTGTGCCAGCGTCCAGTGGTTGGGCAGATGTGGCATGCGGTGGGAGCACCTCTTACCCACACTGTTCCAGGAAGATTTGGTGCGTTCTCCTTCGCAGGTGTTGGTGTTGCACCTGGGCGGAAACGACCTTGGTTTATTTAAGGGCAAGGCTCTGATCTTCCAGGCCTTGGCGGATTTACAGGTGATACGGCAACGTTGGCTGGGTATCACAATTCTTTGGTCCTGCCTAATTCCCAGACGGGTATGGCGGCACTGTTTGGATCCACGAGCCCTGGACAGGGCACGGAGAAAGGTGAACCGAGAGATCGCCATCGCCTTGCGTTCATGTGGTGATGGGATCATTGTTCACCCACAGATTTCATGGACAAGGACGGAGCTCTATAGGCCAGATGGAGTCCATTTGACCGATTCTGGAAACGATTTATTTCTAGGAGATCTGCAAAGGGCCCTGCAAGAGATTTTGCACAGGTGGGGGGGGGGGGGACTGACTAAACAGAGTTTTGTCAATCTCCCTTGGCATTAGGGGTGGGCACGTTTAGCCATAAGGGACGGTGATCATTCAGTGGCACTGTTAGCTGGCGACAGGTGATGCCTGAGGGCCTTCCGTTAAGGGCTTTGCGGTCTCGGCGGGGAGATAGGGCTCATCTGTGAGGAGAACTCACCTCGCTCCACCCGGGTTATGGCCCGGGGGGGGAGGAGCGACACGGGAAGGCTTCACTTCCCCGAAAGGGTTAGGCCTGGGGGTTGCGAGCAAAGTAACGCCATTCACCAGGCCTAGAATGTTTTGTCCATTAATCACCGGTTAGTTATGGCGAAGTTAGGGCCCACCCAGTGTTTCCTTTGCAGATTTCAATAAAATGTGGCCCAGATTTGAATCCATATACTATGTGTCATCTCGTTATTTCCGCTCACTCCGCCTGCAAATGTTCTCTTTGCATATTTTGGAAAGACAAGCACATTTCTGAAGGGACTGCATAGAATTGTTAGTGTGGGGTTCTTTATTCATGGGTATTTGAGATCAGAACCCAGATAAAATTCTATAGCTCAGGAAGCAGATGGAAATATACACACCCAAAGCTGCTTTGAGATCAATGTGTGATCACAGTTTGGAAACGGTTGTGGGTACCAGAAAGTGTTCTTTCTTTTCATTGGCCAGCAACTAGCCAATTTGGTACCAGCTGCTTGCCTGGAAAAGCAAGCTTGTGACTTCACTAGTTCTGGCTTCAATTTCCCTTTTTTTCTTTTTTTTAATCCAGATGGAATGAAAAAGAATGTACCAAAGGCTGCAGTCCACTAAATTCGTGAGCTTGGTAAATAATGTACTCAGGTATTTTAATTTTAGCCAGGTTAATTTCTTTGTATTTGGTAGAACCAAACTGTTTTAAATTCAGCCACCAAACTCCAAAGTCATAGTCACAGCCAGCAGCCCCCAAATCTTCCGAAGCTAAGTAGTTGGATTTAAAACTGCTTAGATCCATAGTACAGGAAAGAAGTTTTTTCATCTTTATATTACATTTGCTTGTTGTTCATGATGTTGATGTTGCTGCTGCTGCTTATATTTCTTTTGTAAAGAATTCATGCAACAATATAAATAGAAATATAGAGTTAAACATGTACTCATAGCTCATGAAATCTGTCTCTATTCCATAAACACAAAACCATCTATATCATATAACCCACAAGCTAAGACTAAGTATTTCTGCAGATAGAAAAAAGCAAGTGCGCTAACAGCTACAACATGTCTCCAAATTACTTATCAATCTGGCTTTGGGAAAATTTCCAACTAGCCCTGAATCTATAGATGTAGAAAACCTTAAGCATAAGCAAAGTACCTTTAATGACTGAGGCCAAGGGTAAACTTATAGATCTGGTTCACACATAATTCTTTATGTTTTATTATTCCATGGGTTGTTGAAATCTGGGTTTGTCGTGTGAACCAAGCCATGCTAACAAACCATGGTTTGTTAACCACAAACAACACAGAAAGAGATACTACAGTTTGTTATTGGCATGTGAACTCCGGGTTGTTTAAATCATAGTTTGTGGTTACATGCAGACACATGGGTTGTTAATGGGTTCTTTCCCCAGACTACAGAGGCAGAACGCAAGTGGTAAAAACAAACAGCTGTTCTACATGCCAGCGTACAGTACCACAAAGGCATTTGGGATACAGGGAAGGAGTGGGTGAAGGAGGAGGGAAACAAACAACCCAGGGATTTAGAAAATAAACCATAGTTTGTTCAATTGTCTGCAAGACAAGCACTGCGTAGGGCAATAACTCATTGGATAACCATGGGTTAAACAAACTATAGGTTAACATTATGTATGAACCAGGTCAGTGTCTGCAATGAGATAATATTTGGTGTTCACACTTGTCCCAAACATTGACCACCCAAAGGTATGCATGTGAAGAGAAGGATCCTTTATAAGATCTACACATCCAACACAATTAGACTGTATTATAACAACCACAATAAAGAGTTAGTTTTAACATGACTGAACTGAAACTTAAACAAAGGATGAAGAATTACACCTTTGTGACAAATAGCTATGGCAGAAAAATTGACATCTCAGCTTAAATTAGCTAAAGGCAAACTTAAATATCAAATTTTATACAATATGTTATGATTTTATTTCATATACAAATTAGGGAGATATGCCACAACATCTATCACAGACTTTCCTCTGGTGATGGAAAAGAGAATAAATATAATTTGGTATTATGAAAAACCATAAAGACAATCTCCAAACATCCATATTCTTGCATGTAAAGTAAAGGAGGGTAGTATATATATTATGTTAAATGCACTACCCTCTATGAACAGTTAGACTTAAACTTGATGGAATTTTCTTTTCAGTTTGTATGCTTGATTTTGGTTTGGAAATTTGACTTAAATTGAGCTTTTGTAAAAAATATGGGCTATACAATTTGTTGTGTAGAATGTGAATTTGAAGTCACTATTAGTCTTTTTTTAATTTTGGGGACTGTGGAACCAGGATTCTACATATGTAATCTTAGTTACATGTGCAAATTGGTGCTGTTGACCAGTTTACAGCCCTGCAAGCTTGGAACCCTTTACAAATAGCAAAAGTCCTGCCAGTTAGATGTGTAGGAGAGGCAGTGGGGCACTAGATTCAGCACTCTGTCCCATGTTTTCTCTTCCATGGCAAATTAGAGCGAATGGTAGCCTTTAAAACAGTCCCTGCATGCCGAGGTGGCTGTGATGGATCAGTACCATAAACAAGAAGTAGACTTTTCCTTATAAGAAAACACACTAATATATGGCTGATGCTGAGATGATGCTCTGCAAATATATTTTTAAAAGTCAGAACAAGTGTTTTTATTGAAGTTCAAGCTAATACCATTTTATTACAAAAAGAAGTGGTGTGTGGCGGTGTTAGGAAATATATTTTATCCTTCCCCTTTGTGGGAGGAAAAAGTTTCTATTCCTTAAGCTACAGAGCATCAAAATACTCCATAGCACATTTGCTCGTAGAGATCATCTCAGGCAGTGTCACTATCCTTGGTAACTTACTTGTATGCTTCTTCAAGACCTGATTTCTTCCATCGCCCCCCCCCCCCCCCACGCCTTGGTATCTTTGAAAACAATTGTTGGAATGACTCTAGTCATAGAAAATGAATGTTCTCAACATAGCTTGGAAATAAGGATGAGTGTGTCTGATTGGGCTTCTGCAGTTATTTGCTTCTTCTGTTTGGTAAAACTGGCCTCATTAAAAACAAGCTACAGTTTGAATAACTCAGAGTGGTTAGCAAGAGACAGCCAGAGAAGTGACCTTCTACATCTGTTCCAGGTCAGAAAACCCACGTCACAAAGCCAGGAAAACAGTTGATCAGTTTTTCTATACAAGTAAGCTTTACAAAAGATCTCATTTATGTAATGCACTCTCTATGATTAAGAATTTACTGGAAACGATCATTAGAAGGGCTTTTGTTTGTTTAAAAAATAGGTATATTGGGCTAAACATAGCAGATACAAATGTTTTTGGAATTTTTTTTCTGGCCAGGAATCTACCAGGTCAACTTGTTCTGGATGTAGGTAAGTATATTTCTTTCTCCAGATTTTCACTTCTACTTTATGTTTTGTTAAGTTGAATAACTTTAATGCTAATAACTTGAAACTCACTCGCTAATTGAAAGAGAGGTTTGAAAGAAGCAAGTTAACCATCTTCTGGGAATGGGACTCCAGTGGTAATTTTCAAGGTTACTTTCTCCTGATTAAAAACTCTGCAAAATAATAATGAAGCGCAAACTGCCTCTCATTAAGGGAAGAATAAGATCACTCGTCAATTTTTCTGCCTTTCTCATCTGATGTTCCATTGGTAGCGGTACAGTACCACGATGTATTCTCTGAGTTTTTCTAGCCCCTGAACATTCACTGTAAACACAGAGGAGACATAATTATACCATATTTGATCCTTATCAAAGCAACTGATCCATGTATCGATTTACATAAGGGAAAGCACATAAAACATGATTGCTTTTCACCTTTACTCTTCCCTGCTCGAAGGAAAGTTTCCCTTTGCCGACTTCATTTGAATATAAAAATCTCCAGTTGAAATTTGTGATGTTAAACAAACCATACCACTCATTCAACTTTTTAATTAAGGATTCAGTGCTCCGTCCCTTTTCAGACATTAAAATTCAGGTGCAGTCATTAATCTTTCTAAACGAATTCACCTGTGGCTAATACTGATGTATTTTCTATGAGGCTTGTCATGCGCTGCATACTGCATGCATAACCACTCCACAGTTAATTACACAAGAGATTATCATTAATGTCACAAAGATAAAACCTTCCTAGAAGCATTACAGAGAGGGGTTTTGTTGTTTTGTTTTTTAGCAATGCCTTATTATATTTTTGTTAACAGCTACTCAAGTATTTAGGAACAACAAAAATTTGTTTACAGCACATGGAAGTTGTCAGACATTTCTTAAAATGGACAACAGCTAAATGCAGCCAGTATGTCACTTTAACTTTATTCTTTAAGGGGATGATTAAGCTGAGGTGGAACATTTTAAAGGTACATGTGGCACCAGCTATAAAATGTTGCAGTGTGGAATGCTCCTGTTTAAAGTGCCAGCCAGCCAGCCATGTCGTTTTAAAAGATACTCCATAACATATTCCTGTTTTCAGGTCCCCTAAGGCATTCCACAGCATTGGTTAAGTCCTCTCATCGATTTTTTCCTGAAGATTTTTCAACCTTTATCAAAACCTGGGATTTCCCTGAGTCTGTGGATACTCTCATCTTCTGCATAGATGGTGCTATTTAGGCTACATAAAAATTCATGCTCGGAAAATGAGTTTGCAAACAGTATGTAGGATGATAATTTTAACAGTCGAAACTTAATCATGTACACACTTCCATTGAATCATTGGGACTTAACAGTGCAACCCATACCATGTTTATGCAGAAGACTCACTGAGCACAATGGTATTCACTCCCTAGTAAGTGTGTTTAGGATTGCAGCTTACAAGTGCTTAACTCTAGGGATGGATTCTGTTCAAACACAGGGATGGCCATTGCTGCATTCTCAAGGGCCATTGGTCTTGGGTAATAACTATTTCCATCCCTTGTGGCAAAGCTGTATAATAAAGCTGGTGTCACCCAGCAGTGGAAGCTTTGTGTAATAAAGCTAGCATCACAGATAATATATCCCAAGTGCTTGGTTAGTATGAAGCCATCTGTTTATAGTGGTGATCAATGATTGAGAAATGGACGTCTTTCTGCTAGATGCAGATTGGAAGTACCATTGTATTTATTCCAGAATGCACATGAGATAGCAGTGCAGCAAAATTTATATTGAAATATCATATAGAGACTGGAATTGGAACCGCAGTGGCTGGATCAGTGATGTGCTGGGAAGGCCCCATGCTCAGATTGCTAGTGGGTATTGATTGGTTAACAGCGCTCAGCATGGTGGTGTGGGTCATGATGTCAGTGGTAGGTGCTGGGCCCTGCTGGATAGGACCTGTCAAGATACAGTTGCTATGCTTCTGAAGCTTTACGATGCCTGCTCATAAGGCTATTGAATCCCCTTTCCATTGGTTGGTGCTCAGTGGCAGTAGCCTCTTACTAGGGATGTGCGAATCTGCAAAAATCAAGCTTTCCAAAGTTCCCTGGATTCCATTTCAAAGCTCATTCCAACTCAAGTCCATATCAGTTGCAAGCTTCCCCCACCACCTTTTCATGAAAATCCATGTGTACTTTCATGTGTTGTTATCCATATGTAAGCATCAATTGGGTGCATCTTTGAAATGCGTGCATCTTTTTCTCCCATTGCTTAAAGTGTGCTGGTGTGCATTTTTATTAGCAAGCATTTGTTTATGTGCATTTTGTGAACTGCCCAGAAAGCTTCGGCTATTGGCCGGTATAGAAATGTAATAACAAAATAAATATTTTTTTCAACTGTGCACCAAATATATTTGGGGGAGGGGTCTGCAAATGGCATTGTAAACTTGAAAATGTACAGAGTTCGATCACAGATTGCGTACAAGGTACAAACTGTGTAAATCCTGATTTTAAAAAAATGAACTGAAACAAATTTCTCTTACATCCCTACCTGTCACTTCCCAGTTCACCAATTCACTGGCCACTGCTGATTATGAGCAAACTTCCTTTCCCTTTACACTTTCATTCAAATACGGTTGGGTCACTGGGGCCAGACAGAATTCCTTCAGGAGCTGGGTCTCCTTTGTGAACCGCTAGTCCTGTCCTAACTTGTTCAAACCAGTTAATTTTATTGATTAAAAAATTCAGAACATATGGCAAACCAATGCAAATTATCTTCTTTCGAAGCAGATACACGGATTTCCCCCTCCCCCTCTGAAAAGGATGAATAACATCACTTATGGGAACTGAAATTTATAGAGCAATGAAGTAGTCTATTGGGCAGGAACAAGTTCAGAGGTTGTAAAGTAATAAAGCAATTTGAGAATAGCCCAAGTAGTACAATTTATAGCAAACTTCACAAAAACTCTAGCTGTGTTGTAGTGAGAATTCCAAAACCAACAAAACACAAGAGACGAGAAATTGGAGGCTTGTGTTAATCCTAGAGGGGGTGTGTGGATGTGCGTGTGTTCTGCTTAATCAATCACTGAAATTATATAAAAACCATTAAATTTCTTCATCTAAACAGTCAAAACACAAGAAAAATGATACTGTTGGAGGTTTCATACTGAATTGTAATGATGGAACATTTTTTTCTGTTGGACTTTCCATCCTTCATATGGCATTTCTTACAAACAGAATGCAAAGCTTGAAAGAGAGAAAAGTATTATTGACTGTAAAGATAATTTAGGAAAAATATTTTCAGAGGGTTGTAACCAGTCTTACTTAGAATATACCCATTGATATGTGTGGGACTTAAGTTAACCTGCATTGGATAAAATCCAGAAGATGTGGGGGGAGTTAGCTATCAGACACCATGGCAAGAATCCAGAGATTCTTTTCTGCATGCAGAAATAGAATTGTGCACGTAAAAACTTGTCTAAGGAAAAATCAAGTTCTGTGTGGAGACGCTGTGTTGGATTCAGATTTAGGCATGTCCAACTGGGCTGGCAGAAGCTGATTTCCCTGCCTCTTCACGGCAGCTCCTTCAGCCCCCCGAAATTGGTACAAGAGGTCAAGAGACTGTGCTGCAAGTGGTAGGTTTTGGTGTGGAGCATGTGGGGAGATTCCCAAAATTGGCTAGAAACAGCCTCTTTTCACAGAGCTTGAGTACATACCTTGTGGGAGAAATTGTGTACCTATAAGATCTTGGAGGTATCACCCAGGCATTATTAAGAATGTTCAATTCTTATTAAATTAAATGGAAAGTAATTAAATACAGATTTAATTCTCCTTGAAATCAATGGAACTTAAAGTACATTACATTGACTGAATAATGCACCATTTTCTCCTTTCTGTTCACAAACTTCCAAATCCTGATCACTCTGTGTATGTGTGTGTATATATATATATATATATATATGGAGCAGAGGAAGAAAAATAAATTCAGTGTTAATATTTTCCATTTATATTATAACATTCAGACGAGTAGTCATGTTATTCAGTTGCAGCAAAATCGACAAAGAGCCTTGTGTCATGTTAAGATTAACACATGTATTATGAAGTGGGCTCTGTTCCATAAAAGCTTATGCCACGATAAATTCGTTAGTCTTTACGGTACCACAAGACTTTTTCCTGTTTACGTTACAACTTTAAATTATGCTAATCCAATTAATAACTTTCGTACGGAATGCAAAATACAGATTGCACACCACACCGTAAAAGAAGACAAAACAATTATGAAAATAACATTTGCTGCACAGTATTGTTATCGTACAAGCTTAATAAAATTAGAGCTGCAAATAGCTAATATCACCCATACTCTTTAGTCCAGTCAAAGCATCTTCTTAACCACTCCTGTATGTCACAAATATGCCAATGCACTTCCTCAATTCATTGAGGGATGTTTTATAGGGGTTTCTCTCCCAGTTCCACAAGGGATTCAGGTGCTCTTTTACATCCAGAACCTTTTAGTAAACATAAAGAGAACCAATCAAGTTACTTAAACTCCAGTGTTATTTTAATAACTTACTATAATGTGAGAAAAATACTTGGCCTCATTTCTTGATGTTCATATTTCCTGCACTTTTGAACATCTCAAAACAAGGTGTGCTGAAACAAAACCATCTACTGCAAAGCTTATGATTCTCACTTTGCTTTCCCGGCTGTTAAATCCCCCGTGTCATGCATTTATAAACAATAGCAGATAATTAGATTTATGCATGTAATTTGATTTAAATGGATTCTAACAGCCATATAGTAATTCAGTGGACATCGTGAAGCAAGCCTCTGAATAACTTTGTACTAGACTTATTAGTTATTTCACAAATAAATTGATTTGGAAATGTTCTTGGTTAGTCAGACATACACAATTTCTTTGCATCCCCCTGACACCCCTTTGCCTACAAGACAGTTACAAACATTTGTTGTTTTTATGTGTGTAAATGGTTTGTAAAATGGATTCCCGAGTTAAGGAATCAGTTAGAGTGATAAATCAGTGAGAGTGATATTTTATTTCAGATCTGTATGTATATATCATATATAATAAATATTACGATTCCAAAGGTTGCAATTGGGGCAAGGTGTCTGGATTTTAATATACATGGTGGAAAATGTATGGCTTGTTCTTATACCTTATTTGTTTTCCACTAAAAATAATGCTCAGGATAAAATATGGCATGTTTTTGTTCTGTTATCCTAAATGTGACCATCAATTCCTACAAATATATATTCCACTGTATCACCTTTGCCTATATATGGTAAGAACATCCTTGAAAATGGTTTGCCAATTAAATATTCACTAAAGATGCAATGCTATGCATGTTTTGACAGAAAATTCTTACAAATCCCAGCATACCCCATGCAGCCTTGCTGTCTGGAGGGTGCTGGGAGTTGTGGGACTTTTTTTCTGTCTAAACACACATAGGATTGCACCTTTTCAGCACAATTTTATGGAGCCCTGCCAGCTTACTGAGGCCAGGGTGGGAGGTGTGTGTGTGTGTGTGTGTGTGGTGGCTTTATTTTTATTTTATTTTTATTTATTTTTAAAATTAACCTTCCCTGCTCCCATTGACTCCAACAAAAGGGAAATTATCAAGTCAGCTCCAGGGCTCTGAGCCCATTTCAGGGGCACATTGGGAAAGCAAGGGGGTTTATCATGCATTTTTACAGCTTCCCCCAATATGTCCCCAACATTACCCTGGAATGCCCTTTTTCTCTCCCTTGCCCTGGCGGAGCACTACCAGCAAATACAATGACAGCAGCAGAGCTTGATGCCACTGCCAGGATGGCCACTTATGAATCACCAAGAAAAAGAGGACACCTATTTGCATGGAATTTGCATATGCTGATTTATGTATGCAGACATAGATGTAGAAATAATTATTATAATTTAAAAAGAGGTGCAGTACGTCTTATCATAGTGTGACAAGGTGTTCAGTCTGCTGTCCAGGTGCTATTGATGGTCAGCTTCAAGTCCCAGCATTGTCTGAAGGTTTTGTGTCTTTACAATGTGCTTGGACAGAACGGTTCTTAAAATAGAGGACTGTCATCTGTAAAAGAGGACATATGGCCACCCGAGCCACTGCACCAGGAAGGCTGCTGGGCTGAGCCTCCCTCTCTGCCAACAGAGAGGGAGCTCTGCAGAATCCTGTGGCCCTTCAGCCACCTTCCATGGAGCATCTGATTGCTCCCTTCAATTTATTTTAAACCTGCAAATCTACTTTTCCAGATACTTCATGCACTTGTGTTACAGAACAAAACTCACTGCAATCATTTGATGACTGTAGAATTGTGATACCCTGGGACAGCTCCATCACAAATTGATACTTCCTACAACACTGCATCTCCATTTAGTGACAGAGGGAAAGTGATCCACACTTGGAAACAGACTTATAAATGGATTGACTTCTGGATAAGCCCCCCCCCCCAATACACGTCTACATACAGGATCCTGGACATATACAGATCCATGATGCTCATCCACATTACAAATGGATAATTGGATGCTACCAGGTTTGACCAACCTGTTGGGCATTGGAAGAGAAGAATGAATTAAGTTCTGTTTACCCCATTTACCATCCATCAGGTGATTGGCATTGTTACAGCAAAGGTGCCATATGAAAGGATCTGCGGCTCACAGATAAAACTATGCAATGATCATGGATACATGTCATGCACATGTACTTTAAAGGTCAAGCTAGATGTGATGTGGCAGATTTGTGATCAGGGCTTCCATTTTTTAAAATACTAATTAGCAATCTCACATGGCTGTACATGTATGTACACCTATCGAGCTACTAACAGCTTGGGTGTAGAGAGAACTGAGATTGCAGAAGTGCTGTAGCAGGAAGGATTTAACATTTGCTCTCCCAGCACCACTTTCCCCATCTTCAAAGCAACCATGTGGGGAAGCTAATTATTCAAAACCAAAAACAATCTGTGGAAGATTCTGAATGTGGATTGCCCGTATCAGGTCTTAGTTTGGCTCTACGAATGAGCACTTTAATATGCAATATAACAAGGGAAGAATCCCTGAGCTATAAAACCGGTAGTGGAGGGTACAATAGAGGAGAAATCTTGAAAGCACATTTTAGACAATCCAGAATTTGTAGGAGAACACAGAAAGTTTGGAGATATCCAAATATTTGTAATACTTTCTTATCAAACCTTAACTTAGTTTGCTATTTTAAGAACACAAAACATACTATAAAATTGTACCATTCGGTATAACTATGAAATGTAAAACTGCCTTAATTAGTTTTATTCATATATCATTACAGATATATCCGGTATTGAAGAATGAACTGCAAGCAGCTGCATGCTAAGAGATGTTAGAGTTTGCCATCAAAAAAATGGAAAGCTACGGAGAAATTAGGGGCATGGAGTTGGTAATACAAACCCCCAGAATTGTACCCAATGAAGGTGGATTTTATTATCTAGGCTTAAATATGTGGATTTCAGTATTATTATATAGAATACCATATTTTCACTGGAAGAGATAAGTAAATAAATGTGATTGGATTTTCTTTTCCTTCGCTAATTCCATTACTTGCCTCTACCTCTCTAGTTCTTAATCTTGCAAGTTTCCCACGTCATTTCAGGGATTGTGTTATTTGCATCAAGGTCTAACCCAATTTTGCCTCACACATGTCTATCCAGCACCTATTGCTAGGGTCTCCGATGTCCCCTTGTAATCTCTCTTGCCAGAATCCCTGCCTCTCCTGATTTTTATTTTCTTTCATAAGATTATGTATGTATATTAAACTGATAGGCTGCCGTGCTGCAAAGTGAAGTGCCCCCCCCCCCCCCAGTATCATCCAAATTTGAGTTCAAAAGAGAGATTTTGTGTTTTGGAGTTCAAACCCCACCTCTGCTTTGTACTTAGGTTCTTGGACAAATTAATTTTCTTTTAGCCTTCCCAGTTTGCCTTCTGAGAAAGGACTGTTTTGTGACTGACCATGCTCACCATGGTAGCCATTTTATGTATGGGCAAGCCCCCTCCCACCCGCCACATCTGCCACAACACTCTCAAAATTCCAAATGTCCCCACCAACTGAAAACTATTGAGGACCCCTGACCAACCTGTCCTCTCCTCATTTGGTAACAGCCTCCTCTTCTCTGTATCACAAGTACTCTTCATTTCTGAGTTTGCTACTTCACACCTCCTCTCTATAGAATTAAACACATAGTTGCTGGTCTACTATGTACCCATGGGCATGATACCTACATTTCTGTAATAAACTATATTTAATTTCTCTAATTCTGTTTTAGTAGTCCCTACTAAAAGCTTTTTCATGGTACACCATGCCTTGTGGTTCAAGATCCAAACACGTTTCTCATGATCATTTGTGCAGTCACTGACACATGTAGACAAGCAGATATGGTAACAGTAGGGATGCACAGATTTTATTAAATCTGTTTTATTTTTCACAGATTGTCAGGCATCTTTTGTCCTGTTGTCTACTCATTGATGGAATCAGATTTTTTTTTTAAAAAATCAGAATTTCATTCTACTTGCGCTAATTCCCATTAGTGCTAATCCACCTTCATTAATGTGCAAATGCTGCCGCAAAAGTGAAAACTGTTCTGCAAGTCTCCTGAATCCATGTGACTTGGAAAAACCCAGAATCTGCAGGTTAGATTTACAGACACCCAAACTCATTTGAATCCATTGTGGATTTCTCTGACATCCCTAGGTAATAGTGGGGAGGACTTTTATAAGGGATAACTGTGCTTGTCTCATAATGGGGCAGTCTGGTGTTTGGAGTCTTTTTTTCTCTTTTTTCCCCTTTTTTGGGTAAATAGCTTAAGCTCCACATAGGTGCATTTTAAAACTGCTCCTGCTTGCTTCATTGCCTGTGCCTTTGCCATTTTCACCCCAACGATTTCATGCCTTGTGGAGATAATTCCTCTACTGCCAGTTGTGCACATCCTTATAGAAAACTTGTTACTTATTCAATGTACTTTGGTTCCTGAAATATGAATGTATTGGACAGCGGGGGGCAACAAATCAGGTATTCAAAGATAACTGTCTGAGTAGGGAGTGATTCTAATGTCCCTTTGCCCTTTCAGATTTAATACCGATAGCGGCCACAATCCAAACTAATAATAATGAAAATCTGACTTTCTGCTGCCATCCTGCTGTTCTAATCTGAAAATATGCAAATTAGATATTGGAGAGAAACAAAGTTTGTGAATTTTAATGCAGATTTGTTCCTTTCTTTGATCAAGAGTGGCCTGAAAAAACCCTTTCTTGCAGGCAGCTATGTGACTCACATATACAAACAAAACACACTTCCCGAAATATTGCTGTAAGTCTAATCAAGCATCATACCACAGGATATAAACAATGCTGTCCTGTCCTTTCTCTGTCTCTATATGAGAATCATTTGAAATAGAAAGCTGCTTTATTTTTATACCAGATCAGAATATTAGTCCATCTAGTCCAGTGCTGTCTTATACCAGGGCTAAGCAACCTGGTGCCTTCCAGATGTTTTGGCCTCCCATAAGCCTCAGTCAGCTTGGCCAGTGATCAGGGATTTGGCGAGTTGTACTCCAAGACACCTGAAAGGCACCAGGTTGCCTGCATCTAGTTTGCACTGACTAGCCTCTGGGTTTCAGACAAGAGTCTTTCCCAGTTCTACCTGGAGCTGCTGGGAGTTGAACCTGAGACCTTTTGCACGCAAAACATACACTTTACCACTGAGCCATGGCCTTTCCCTTAGTGATCATGTTTAACGACCTAAACAACTTGGGACCAGGATATTTAAAGGACTGTCTCCTTCATCATCCTGCTTACCCACAGAAGTTATTTTTGAAGGTCCTCCTTTGTGTCCCAATATCATTGGAGGTGTGGTTGATGAAAAGGTAGAACAGGGCCTTTTCAGTTGTGGCATCAAGGTTCCAGAAGACTTGTCACAGTGAGCTTGTTTCACTCTTCACTGATGATATTTTGGCATTTGGTGAATGGTATCTTAATCTACCATGCTTATGAGTTTGAATGGCTTCTCCACTCCTGCTGCTGTCTTTGGGGTGTGTGTGCGTGCATGCGTGCGTGCGTGTACACATACATGCTAATTTGCCCATTGCCTATTTCATTAAATGGTTTACCATGTCTTTAACTTATGTTGTTTGTTAGCTGCCTTGCAGGGTGGTGATGAGTGGATTGGGGTTCTTTTTGGGATCCAAAGGCAGGATATAAATATTTGAATGCATGCATGGTTGAATGTCTATATGGGGTTGCCAGACTGAGAGGAATGTGTATTGTCAATCAGAATGCAAACAGGTACTATCATCTGACACCAAGAGCACATTGGCACAGCCAGCTCCACCATTAACCAGAGAAGCAGCCATCACAGTTGGCAAATTTGGGGCATCATTTGTCTGAGCTATAGCCCATTTTTTATTACTATATTTTTAATGCAGGGAGAGGGTACTATTTGGAGTTTCCATCTCAGGAGATAAGAACATATTTAGCAATAGTGCACTTCAACTCTGTTTCTGCAGACAGAAACAGTAACATGCTTCATGTGTGAACTATGAGCATTGAGAATCCTGTAATAATGCATTAGCAATGTTCAACCATGCTGTGTATCTATGACTCCCAGAGATTTACAAAGCAACCCATCAGAAGTAATTTGGCACAATCACCAACATTGCAGTGAGCTCTAATGTAAGCTTTGGAATTGGCATGCTTCTTCGAGATCTGCCTGAAAATACCAGGGTGCTCTAAATGCTCTGAAAGCCCCGGGGTGGGTGCATGGTGATGCGGCGTCAATTATATGATGCTACTGCAATCGCACACCCACCCTGGCTTTTTTCTCTGGAGCAAGGCAAGGGCGCGCAAGACAGTGTCAAGACAGTCCCAAAACCTCACTCTGGAGTCACAGTGGAGGAGTGGCTGGGCGGTGCCTGGTGGAAGGTGACCTGCAATTGATCACCTTCCACCAGGAAAAGGGCGGGGGTGGCTCCAGTTCCTGGATGGCTACCCAGAAACCCCGCGCTTCCTCCTCGGTGTCGGGATTACCCGACGCCACCCCGGAGGAGGGAAGCCACAGAGTATGCAAGGGACATGATGCCAACCGGGCACCGTGAAGATGCCCCCTTGGATCCATACTGGTATTGCATGAAAACTGGTGAAATGATCCAATTCCACCTGTCAAAGAAGGTGACATGTTAGAAGGGAAAGGGGCAGCAGAGAGGATAAAGTCTGGGATCGCTTTTAACCAAATCCCAGAAGATTGTCTTTTCTCTGGTTGTGGACAACTAGACATCCTAGAAAGAAGTAATTGTTTCGCAAGCAGTTTGTGACTACTTCCACTGCAGAATAGCCAGGAAAGTTGCCACCCACTCAAAGGATACAATCCCAGCACAGTTGACATCGTTGAACTAGGAGATGCACAAGCAGATTTGCACAAGCAGATTTGCCAGAACATCTTTCTGATAGTGGCGTCTGTGACCACTGTTTGTGGCTGGACTAATATGTCAAGCTTCGCTTGCGGCTGCCATTAAGCGACTTCCTGTTCCTCGTTAGCAGAAAAGTATCATTTACACCCTGAGTGCATCAGCATATCTGGAAGCATTTTAGACATGCGTTTAATAAATTATCACAAGTTGTACTGGTGAGCTGTAGAGAGGCAAACAGTACCAGGCTTCAACTCGGCTGACAACACTTTGTGAAGCCTACTTTGCATTTTTGGACATATGTTCAATTTCAGCTCATGAGCCAGCGACTTACTGGCCTGATACACGAGCTGCAAAAGGCTTCATTTTTCTCATTTATTGGTTCAGCAACATGTCTCGTGGAGTGTATTTGCAAGATGTCATTCTAACAAGCATGTAAATAGGCTGTGGAGTCAGAGGCAGATTTCACACAAGACAAAATTCTTTTTTTATCTGTGGGGTTTAGTATTAAAAGCCCAGCGGGATCCGTCCAGTTTACAAAAGTGTTTCCTTCTTGCACACAGTTTGTGCTCAGATATACCATCCTACATAGAGGGGGTTTTTATTATTATTTCTTTGCCCCCTTTGCCGATTGTCTTTCTGGCTGCTCAGTTCATATTTGTCAGAAGTATACAAAACCCGGTGTCGAAAGAAAGCACAAGCGCCGTGTGCATCACTAATCTCATTACAGTAACAGCAAGAGAACGAGCTAACAAAATTGTAGCCTGTAAGCTGGCTACTCTGTACACACACTCCCATGCCATGCACAGCATGGGCCCCATCAAGACATGCGTAGCCATTGCCTCCTTTCAACAATGGCAAATGCCAATTGTATGCTGTTAATTCCTCATTACCAGGACACTTTGGCCTATCTTACAGAGAACAGAACCACATGGAGACAACTGGCTCATCTTTCCATGCCTTTGCCAAGAGAGAAGTTTTATAAGCTGTCTTCTCCTCTTCACTTTCAAGGTTATAAATATAAATCTACGGGGATGAAAGTTTATATATCATCGCCATTCTAGTGCATTCTACATCAATCACAACCACTGCAATTTACAAGTCTGGACTCTTGTTCAGTGAAACAGCTCAGTGTGGCTTCTGCATGTTTTGTTGCATCTCTGATTATGCAATCCTATGCCTTACTCAGAAGGAAGCTCCACTGAGTTAAGTAGGGTTTCCTCTCAAGTAAGTACATTGCATGTCAATGGCCAGTCTTAGGAAAGATCCTCAAAGAATGCATCATTGCCACCATCCAACCATCAATGCATATTTATTGTATATTCATAAAATACCTGGAAAATAGCTAATGACCAATGACAATAACAGGATTGTCCTATGGAAATCATTCCTGCTAGAGGCTACAACAGTCTTCCATACAACAGTCTTCCATATGTTTCAGACTTCATCTCCCATCAGCCTCAGCCAGCATAGACAATAGTCAGGAATGCTTGGGGAGGGTAGTCCAAATATCTGGAAGCTGCCAGGTTGGGTAGGGCTGGACTACAGTGAACTGCTCTTTGAGGGACAAATTAATGTTGCATCTTCCCCCCTCCCCATTTGACTTTTTGTTTTTTACACATGCTTTGGTTTCTGCATTGTTTTTATGTGTTTTTGATGAGTAACTAATTGGTTTTGTATTTCAACGGGAGAGGGGCTAGCTCAGTGAGCACCTGTTTTGCATGCAGGAGGTCCCAGGTCACTCAGAGGAGGACCAGGATCTCTTCTCTGTCATCCCAGAATGCAGGACACGGAATAATGGGCTCAAGTTACAGGAATCCAGATTCTGGCTGGACATCAGGAAAAACTTCCTGACTGATAGAGCAGTACGACAATGGAACCAATCACCTAGGGTGGTTGTGGGCTCTCTCTCACACTAGAGGCATTCAAGAGGCAGCTGGACAGCCATCTTTGAGCTATACTTTAAGGTGAATTCCTGCATTGAGCAGGGGGTTGGACTCGATGGCCTTATAGGCCCCTTCCAACTCTACTATTTTGTGATTCTATGCATTCCTACATCTCCAGGCAGGGATGGAAAAACATTTGCCTGAAACCCTGGAAAAACCACTGCCAGTATTGACAATTCTGGGCTAAATAGACCAATGGTCTGACTCAGTACAAGGCAGTTTCTTGTGTCCCTATGTATGTTTTTTTTCATCTATTTGGTGTTTGATGGTTATTTTTAACTCTTTAAGTTGTCTTTGACCTTGAAAAAAGGCAGGAGAGGGAAAATCAAACTGTATTTCAAAGGATGCTTCCCTTATGATTAGTTGTATGATATACGACTGAACCAGGAATATGAAACTAGCTTGTGAGGACTTTGTAACAATAGACTTTCTAGATATCTTTCCAAACCTTGCTTTTGTGAGAGCTTGAGTGGACACAAAGAATTCCTTCAAGGGAGAAGATAGTCGTACTTTTCTTCACAAGAGAAAAGTGAATTGGGAACCCTACTCATGGGGAAGCAATATTTAATTCAAATTTCATTCTTGAATTAAATGATTTGATTGGAAATTGTAAATCAAGCCAACTTGCAACCAATAAGTGACTTACAACTCTCAGCAAACATAGAAGCCCCAAATTCTCTCCCTCCCCCACCTCTCTCTCTCTCTCTCTCTCTCTCTCTCTCTCTCTCTGTCACACACACACACACACACACACATTCTTCTGAAGTCATGTAGGGAAACAGATGGCCAAATAACATCTGCACACACCAGCACCTATTAATCCTCTGGCTAATGGATAGGCTAGACCATCCCTCCCTTCAGTTCTGCAACTGGTAGGGTGACCATATGGAAAGGAGGACAGGGTTCCTGTATCTTTAACAGCTGTATTGAAAAGGGAATTTCAGGAGGTGTCGTTTGTATGCATGCAGCACCTGGTAAAATTCCATCTTCATCACAACAGTTAGAGCTGCAGGAGCCCTGCCCTCTTGAATTTCACCAGGTGCTGCATGCATACAAATGACACCTGCTGAAATTTCCTTTTCTATGTGACTGTAAAGATATAGGAGCACTATCCTTCTTTCCATGTGGTCACCCTATCAATGGGGGATTATTTGGCAATTTGTATGAAAATGGCATATGTCATAACAGTGTCTCTAGGCAAGAAACCTGCAAAATTTCAGAAGGATAGAGGCAGAGGCTAGGGAGTTATGATGAATGGAAAACAATTAAAAACTTTTTTGTTTTCTGCTCGCTTGGCACCAAAGTCATGGAAAATGTGATAGGACTGGGATGTATGATGGATGTAAAGCATACAGTGGCACAGGCAGAAAGGCTTGAACATCCAGCATTTTCCAAGCAAGCACCAAATGCTATGTACTCCCAGGTCCCACAAGAGCCGCCAACCCTCTTTTAAAAGTTCCTGCTCCTGGGAAGAAGAACTAGCAAAGATGTTGGAAAGAGATTTATCAATTTTTGAAACATGTCTGTCTCTGTGTCCCTCCAAATCTTCAGGCGTGTTCGCAGTCAGATTACGTCCACATTGGAGGAGCCCCATTCCCATTTGGATAACTCCTGAATCTATCCGAATCTGCCTAATTCATTTTGTGATTTGGCCAAATCTGAAGCACACCCTAACCGTTATTTTCATTGTGAAACTCTGTACTCTGTATTCCTGACTTTTACAGATTGCTGCTATGTTGTAGCAGAGTCTATGACTACTTTCACATTTTTATTTTTGTTGTGTTAAGTGTTATATCCAAGGCAGTACCATTAATGTTTGGTTACTTTCTTGTTGAAACAGATAGGAGGCACTTGATATACCCAGTCTGCATCTTTAATTTATACAGTGAAGACAGGAGTGTGATATACAGCCTGCCACCAATTTTGCAATGTGCATTCTATTTATAATAATTGGGAATTATTTGACACTTTTCTGTATTTAAATCTGACTTTGACAGGAATCAAAGTCAGATTTCTAGTGAATGTAGAACATGCTGTACAACATTTACAGAATAAACAAATGGACTGCATTTACAGTGGGAATCAGATTAATTGTCTGGATTGGTTGTCATGCTTCATCCACACCATAGGCGAAGTACATCAAAACAAACCCTCTTAAAATATTTTCTCCTTCTTTTTCACCTTTCAGATTTTCTTTCAGCAACTAACCTGAAAATAATAGCTAACATTTTAAAAGTTTCAATCCTCCATACACTAGCGTTCCAGTAAATCCTATTGAATTTAGTGGAAAGTCTATGTTAACATACTTGGGATAGCACTGCATAGGGCTCTAGAAGTTAAATGTTTCCACAGCCACCAACACTTCATCATTTTTCTTTTAATGTCGGAGCTACTGAGCAGATATAGCTGTAACAAGAGGCAAGAACCTACCTCAGGTGGCAAATTTTGTGATATCCAGGACAACAGTTAGGAATAGACAGATCTGACTTGTAGCACACAAACTATTGGGGCATTCTCCTGTGGAAGCCTTATGGCAATGAACAGAAGTTCCACAGTAGTATGCACAGTGTTGGCCCAAGATATTTCACTGCCTGAGGACAGCACAAAATGCCCTGACATTCCACAAACAGAAGTCACCTGGACTGGCAGCTGAATCTCATTCAACTCTGATGAGAGGACCGTGATCTCCACCACACCTGAAGCCATCAGGGTAGCTTAGAGGTGCAGGACAAACTACGTGCAATGCACAACCAAGTGGAATGCACGGCTTGCTGCCATTCCTCACCC
Source organism: Anniella stebbinsi (assembly GCA_029215795.1). Classification (NCBI taxonomy): domain Eukaryota; kingdom Metazoa; phylum Chordata; class Lepidosauria; order Squamata; family Anniellidae; genus Anniella; species Anniella stebbinsi. The sequence continues at coordinate 92,394,367 of JARDYH010000004.1, read as the reverse complement.
ACTAGTATTTATTGCCTGAAGCACCCACCTCACTCTGCCTAATGATGGGGCCAGCCCTGAATTATGCACGAGAGGTACTATTTTGGATTTCTTCCTGGCACTAAAATGCCTACGTATAGCTCTACCCTTTGGCTAGTTGCTCTCAGGATTCTTGGGTAATGTCAAAAACAGGGACTCACATGTCTCCCTTGCAGAAATGTTCATGGCCTCCAAACTCCAGAAACTACTCATCACAGGGGAGATGAGCTCCTTTTTCACAAGTGAATACCTCATTTCATAAGATAGATTCCATGTGTTATACCACTGGAATAGACCTGACAATAGAATAGAACGCACAGTGCTTATTCTCCTGGTACTGAACTGCCATTGGCCATTACTGTTGCAGATAAGGACATTTCCTACCCCTACATGACAGCCTTAATTGATTGGAAATTTGAATCGTGGAAATGCTGGTTAGGATTGTCCATTGGAGAGTTGTACCAGTAAAACATACACCTCTCCTCTTTAGTTCTGCTCTTCTGTCTAGTGAGCAGAAGATAAACATTTTCTTTTTACTACCCTATTTGCCTCACATATGTATGCTAACATCATTTATAAAACATTGCTCATGATAATATGAGATGTTATAACCCGAAAGGATCTGCATGAATTCTATGGAAAGGGGACTCTGCCAATATCTACAGCTGTCATATTCTGCAAAGCTTCCAGCAAACATAATTCGCTGAGCTCTGAATGCACAACTGAAGGTAGGGGAGACGGACAGTGAAATAAATCTGTACAATTAAAATAGCTGGGCACTTGTCATGGATAAACCGAAGGCAACATTGTTTTTCTATTGCACAGTTAGCCGTGCTTCCTAGGAGAAATCATTATTTTCTTCTGAAACAATAAAAACCTGTTGATGTGCTTGATTCATGCTATGTAAGCTTGGCTCACAAATATGTGTTCTCTCTTAAAATACATTCAAGACAAAATTCCACATTTGTCTTGGGTGCAAAATTCTCATTTCTAAACTATCAGGTCGCTGTATAATGAAGAGATTTCTTTTTGTTCCAATCATGTCTGATGTGTGGGTAGAAACCTTTCTGTATTGAAGTTTCATTTTGCTCACAAAAGCATCAAGTGTAGCAAAGACTATATTGGACTCTGTTGCAGCTATTAATTAATTAATTAATTAATTTATATAGAAGAAACTAGTACCTCTCTTGAATAGATACACCCACGCACTTGTTTCTTGAGTGGTGAAACTAAACAGCTCAGGGGCCCAACCAGTCATGAGGTATTGAAAAGAAGGTCCCATTTTTCTTTAGGGGTTTCCTAACACTGGGGTCTCCCATGGGCACTAATGTGCCCCACAGGCACCTGTTTCAGCACCTGACAGGCTTCCTGCCTGTCATTTTTTTTAAAAAAATTCTTTTAATTAAAATAATAACTTGAAAGCTGGCATGCTGCAAAGCAAAGAGTCAGCTTCTAAAACCATCTTTATTTCTGGGCCACACAATTCTGAGCCCAAACAGTTTACCTTTTGTGAAATGAGTATTAGAACAAAAACTGTGGGTTCAAAAGAGTGCTTTTGTGATTTGGAGTTCAGATCCCACCTCTGCCTTGTGCTTAGGATTTGTGGGAAGTTCATTTTTTTCTTTTAGTCTCACCAGTTTGACCTTCTGGGAAATGGGTGTTTTGTGATCTGCACCCACCATTTTGGGAATGGGCAAGCTCCCCATGGCAACCATTTTGTGCCCACGGCACTCTCTCAATTCCAAATGTGCCCAGTGACTTTAAAAGGTCAGGGACAGGGAAGACAAGAGTCAAGGAGTCAAGAGGAGAACTGGACTGGATGAAGACAAAGAAACTGAGGCTTAGTCTGGACAAGACCAAAGTGTTTCTGGTTAGTCAAAAGGCAGATCAGGGAATAGGGATTAAATCTGTGCTGGATAGTATTACACTCCCATTTAATACTCAGGTTCCACAGTTTGGGTGTACTCCTGGACTTGGACTTGAATCTGGATGCCCAGGTTTCAGCAATGGCTAGGAGTGTATTTGTGTAGCTAAGGCTAGTTCTCCAATTGGTCCCATTCCTAGAGATGTCTGATCTAGCCATTGCCACACATGCCTATGGCTGCCTCTACAAGAGAGGTTTAATGCTCTTTGAAGTCTCATTAAAAAATTTACCTCCACACCAGCGGAGCGCAAATGGGGCGTAGAGGCGTGTTATCTCTCCGATTATGCGCATTATCGAATGTGCGTTAAATCGCAAGTTTTATTTTACTCCGTCCGTTAAAGCGCATTTTGACTGTGTGAATATGCGCTTATGCGCATTAACTATTTGTAAATCGCATTTTGGACATCCTTTAATGCGCTTCGCCGCCTCTTGTCGCCTCTCGTGCAGAGGGATTAGGCATAAATGCGCTTCAGCGATTATGCGCATAATCGCCTAACCAGCCGCAAAAGCGAATCCTTGTAGAGGGGACCTTAGTTACATCCAATTAGGACTACTGGGATGTGTTCTACACTGGGCTGCTTTCGAAAACTGTTCAGAAACTTCAGCTGGTCCAGAATGCTGTGGGCTGTTGAAAGGGACTAGTTACAGGAAGCAAGTGACTCCCTTATTACAGCAGCATCACTGGCTACTGGACTTTTCCAAGCAGAATTCAAAGTGCTGGTTAGGACCTATAAAACCCTATATGGCTTGGGACCAGGCAACTGGAAAGATGACATTCTCCCAAACAAGCCTGCTCAAAAGAGGGCCTTCTCGACAGCTGCTTCCAGGCTGTGAAACTCCTTGCTGAGAGAGGCTAGGTTCACTCTCTCTCTCTCTCTGCTGTCCTTTCAACAGCAGGCAAAGACTTTTTTTTATTCAAGCAGGACTTTGGCATGTAAATGTGTCTGTTAGATACATTCTTTATTCTGTTTTTGTGTTTTTGTGTGTAAATGCATTTTTTATTATTATTGTTTTTATCAAGTTTTATTTGTGACTGAAAGCTGACTGGAGTGCCTTGAAAGGTGGTGTACAAATCAAATCAAATCAAATCAAAGATCTGTTTGCATTTTTTTCTGTGCTTGCAGTTAGTTACTCAGCTTTAGGCAGCTGGTGGAAGCAGTTTTTGTTCTTTTCAGCTTTAAATGTTTTGATGAGAGGTTGATTCTGTTCTCTGAAGTTTTAATGATAAGGTGGCTCTTACTTTGGTCAGTTGTTTTGAATTTGCTTTAATGTACTTTTATTATATACGCTATCTTGGGGGTCCTGTTTGGGGCAAAAGGCATATTATAAATATGTAATCAATAAAATATATAAGATATAATAAAATATTTATTAGAAAGGGAGGATAAAAATTACTTCATAAATATAGAACGTGTGTGAATGTTTGTGTGTGTGTGTGTGTGTGTGTGTAGATAGAACGCACACATGTTCTATCCATATAATAGGCTAGCATATTGTTTCACTCAGCCAGTATTAAAAAACAACAAAAAACAACAAAATATACAATACCTGCTCAGTCTTTACATTGTAAACCTGTTTTCTTGCTCCCTTCCTTCAATTTTTTAAAAATATAATAAATGTGATGTTTGAGGGGGACATATTTCCAAGTTGGTGGAACTTCCAGTTAATCATTGTATATTTTTGCTGTTTTAATTTTTGTATATTGTTTTTAATTGTTTTAATCTTATGTGAACTGCCCAGACAGCTTCAGCTATGGGGCGCTATATACAAATCTAATAAAATTAATAAATAAATTCGCGTTACCAAAATAAGTTGCAATCCTATGTGTGAAAAAGCACCATTGAACTCAATTACACTTCTCAGTAAACATGTCTTCTACAACTTGGAAAAAAGGAATAATATTAATAACTTCAGGACTGGGTGCTCTGTATATTCAGTCAACCAATAATTAAAGTATGCACAACAATAAAAATAAAACCTTTGAAAATCTGATCCAGTGCTTAAGATATATCCTATCAATTCTCTTTCTCTCTCTCTCTCTCTCTCTCTCTCTCTCTCTCTCTCTCTCTTTCTCTCTCTCTCTCTCTCTGTATATATATATATATATAGAGAGAGAGAGAGAGAGAGAGAGAGAGAGAGAGTTTATGATTTACTAATATGATCCAGATCAGGGAATTCTTCCAGATGTAGGAGATCTGGAGCATTTACTGAGCTCTCTACCAGAGTTAGTCCATTCATTTCAATGAAGGAACCATCCCATATGCCTATTCTTTTGTGCATAATGGTTGGATTATGGTTGGATCCCATGATTAAATAAATGGGAAAGGCTGAGCACATTTCTAGATCTGGGCAATAGGCTGATAAAAGCTATGATTATGCAGCTAATTTAAAATCAGTGTGGAACTAAAAAAAGGGGGGAAAGAAGGATCTTTCTTGTGTGTTTTGTTTATCACTGTACAGTTCTTGAGTGCAAAAAGAGTTTGGGGCAGTATGAAAAACAGAAGATCCTATCCAAAGATTTATCTATACAATAACTATGAAATTACAGCATCATGTTTATTTCATGCATTCAAACAGGATCTCACTCTCTTTGTCATCAGATGTACTACCCTGCTGGGAAGCATCAGTTTGTTTGCAGATCTCACTAAGAAACATTCAGTCACACCATTTATGGCCACTGGAGCCTGTTAAACTATTACAAAAATTGTAAATGAGTGAGTATAGAACCCCCCCCCCCCCCAAGCTTTTGAAAGTTCATTTTATCCAACCACATGTTCTTATTTAATACAAATTTTGCCCTGAGGGAACATAGCTATTTACCACTATTTATTGTTTCAAAAAGAAATCTACCCTCTACAGTGTGTGCCATGGTTTTGACTCTTTGTCCGCCTCGATCCTAATAATGAGACAAACTAAACTATACCTGGTTGTAAGGCCACAACTTTATAATTGAGTTGGTTTTATTTTTTCCAGTACCATACATTTTACTAGAGCATTTTGCGATTTCTCTGTTTGAAGTCAAGTAATATGGACCTGATTGCTTTTCAATACCCCACACTGTATATATAATTAGGTCAGCTATTTACTTACAAAAAGTTGTTTCAAGGCTTAAACTAGACTAAACTGTGAAAAGTGCATTAATCTGCCACATTTGTTTGTCTGGAAGACAAATGTTCCCAGAAAGCAAAAGGAAACAGAAAACAAAAAAGCATGGGTTACTAATGAGTTATCAGATAGCTGCAAAAACAACTTTTTATAATCTGCCATTTTTAACATGAACAAATCTTTTCATTTCGACAAGAAAATTTTCTAGGTTCTTTAAAAAAAGAAGCAGCAGAGAGCAATGAAATGGGCAGAAATGTCTTTAAAATGAGTGGGAGGAAAGACTCATATATCACCCTTTAAAGTTGCTATTAGTAAAAGAGCAGTTTGCTAATGATGTCTACTGTCAGACTACAAATCAAGTTGGTTTGATTAGCTTAATTGCTCTAGTTCCTATCCATCACAAACAGGTAGCCATACAATCCAAAATGCTGTTGCTCCAGGAGGAGGTGAGAGAGAAAAAATATTTCTTGGAAAAAGAAAACCTCAAAGAAAATGTCTAATTTACTGCTAAATGAGACAGGGCAATCCCCAGAATGTTGTTTGTTTTAAAATATGAGAGTCCATTGATAGACATTAACATATTTGATGGGGATTGCACACATCCATTCTCTGGTCCAGCATCCAGTACTGTAGGTACCATTTCAAAGGCTGACAATCAATTATGACATTTCAGTAAATCTGACCCTATGATGTGAAAATGCATTGGGAGGGATTTTGAAAGCTAATGCTGATGGATACATTTGAACCTTAAAAGCCATGGAAACCAGTAGCAATATATGAACTCCCTCCTCTATACGAACTGGACTCCAGTACATGCTTGGAGTAAAAATGAATACTGGGATTAATTTTCTTTAATTAATTCTTTAATAATTAACATGCATATACCACCTTAGGTACTAAAAAAAGAAACCCCATCAACAATCTAGAATAATAAAACGTTGCACCAATAAAACGTCCATTCCCCACGCAGCCGGCACGGCTTGGGCGGGAAACTGGCCTTTGCAGTGGGGAGGAGGGGGAATAAAGGCCCCACGTGAGAGCACACATAGGCCTAGGTGACGTAGGGACGGGGCCAAGCCTATAAAGGCTGGGCCCGCCCGTCATCCGGCCTCTCTGGATTTCGGCTCCCACCCACCCTCCCTTCTTCTAGTATGAAATTTAGCTAGTCGCTCCCTTTGTGGGGAGGGCTGAGTAGGAATTTTCCCTTCCCATTGAATTGATGGGGTGAGTTTTTTTGCTTACTTCATACTGGAGGTGTTATACAAGGCTGGTTAATTAGGTTAATTTTTTTAGCGGAATGTGCTTGGAATTGATATAGCAGAGTAGGGACGGTGACCACTCTAGCACCTATCGGTGATTGGCATGTCCAGAGTTCCTGCTCGATGTGAGCTTTACGGCTCCTGTGTCAGGATATGGTATGCCTTTGGAAATTATCCTGCCTCATCTACTCAGAGTTTTACGGCTTTGCGTGAGGATGATGTGGGGTGGTCTCCCCACACTACGAAGTGTCAGATAAGTGAGGGGCAGGGTTTACCCAACTCCTGACTTACAAGAGTGGCTCGCTCATAATGCCAGGCCTGTTGCCTGAGAACGCCATATTGATTCCTGCACTTTTCACATGCAGATCCATGAAGAGGTGAATATTCCTTATTGTTAAATAAAGAGGCCCAAATTTTATCCATAACTCTGTTGTCCGTGTCTTTATTCACTGCTTCCTTCTCCACTCGCAAAAGAATATTGCATCAACTTTACCACTATACCTGTAAGTCACTCTACCACCGTCTCTGTCTGTGCAACACATTTCAGCAATGCATTGTTCATGGAGATATTTTTTCTGATTCTTCATTTTGAAGGTTATGATCACTAGAAGTATTATTATTGTTTTTGAAAAATGGTGCCTTTCTGGAAACAGCAAGCACTGATAATATATGTTTTCTCTGTGGATTAGGAAGAGTATCAAATGATTTTCTCTGGAGATTTAATAACAAAAACCTACGTGGAGAAATACTTTACACCTTCTCAAGAGGATGCAACATTTTAGCTTGCGTTATAAGTACTGGCATCATGATATACCTTTGCGCATGTGTATCTTCAACAATCCTGTCGTAAAATATATATTTTGACAAGGTTTAATTTCAGGTTGCTCTCAAACAATTCACATTTTAAAAAGAAGCAATTTAATTTACAGGATGTTGAAGAGTCATGCATTCATTTTAACTGAAGGATCATCTGACATTCTGACGGAAGAAGGCTTTTCAATAGTAATTATTCAAAAAAAAAAAAAAAGGCCCCCTCAATCTCTACATTTTCTTTTCTTTCCTTCTTCTTTTTTGGCAAAAGCTCATTGTACATCATGCCTTTTCAAAATTCTCAGTATGAATACTGAAATGATAAAAGATCGAAAACTCAAACTTAAACTGAAAATCTGATTACTCCCCCCACTACTTTAAGTTCAGGTTTAAATGTGATTATTTAGGATAATGGTATGCATGACCAGTCCCAACAGTGTTCCTGAAGTAGGACTGATTCAGTGGAGGCTGGTGGCTCTGATCACAGTGGGACTGTGAATCCATTCTGTGTCAGAACCAGCTGGAACTCTAAAGGATCTCTCCAAAGATCCTTTAGATCCTTAGAACCCTATCCACAAACTAGGGTTGATACCAGGATAGCTCCTTTAGGCTTATGGCTGGTTCTGACTAAAACACAGAATGGATTCACAGCCCAACTGAAATCAGAGCCACCAGCCTTCACTGGACTAATTTCTGTGTAAAATGTAAGTAACAAGGGAATCTATCAACAGAAGGCTTTTGAAATTAGGCTGAAGGCCACATGAAATTAGGTTGAAGGACACAGGTTGCCTACCCCTGGTAGAGACAGTGGGCCTGTTCAGACAACACACTAAGCCAAGGTTAGGCTACTAACTCTTTTGCAGCAAATGGTTATTGAGGATGTTTAAACTGTGTTTATGTAGCTACCATGATTATGAATGGTTCACACGACACGCTAAACCATAATGTTTATTCCAAATGCTTAACCACTGTGGCTTAGCATGTTGTCTGAACAGGGTCAATACTGAGCTTATTTATTTATTTATTTATCTATCCTTTGAGTGGATTATAGGTAGCTTATTCATGCAATAAGATCTGCAACGTGTTTTGGCAATGTAAACCTGAGTTGATATAATAATAATAATAATAATAATAATAATAATAATAATAATAATATATTTATTTATTACCCGCCTCTCCCAACGGATCGAGGCGGGGAACAGCATCAAACGTAAAATACAAAACTGAGAAAAACACTTAAAACCAATACATCATTAAAATACCAATAAAACACCAATAAAACACTTTAAAATTCATCTGGGTAGGCCTGCCGGAAGAGATCAGTCTTTATAGATCTTTTAAATTCCTGAAGACTAGTAAGTTGGCGAATCTCTCCCGGCAGGTCATTCTACAGTCTGGGAGCGGCAGAAGAGAAGGTCCTCTGGGTAACGGTTGTCAGTCTAGTTCTTGTTGACTGTAGTAAATTCTTCCCAGAGGACCTGAGCGTGCGGGGCGGATTGTATGGGAGAAGGCGATCCCGTAGGTAACCTGTACCCAAACCATGTAGGGCTTTAAAGGTAATAACCAACACTTTGTACTTAGCCCGGAAACTGTTTGGCAGGCAGTGGAGCAATTTTAAAGCTGAAGTAATATGGTCACCCCTAGGTGTACTGGTGACCAACCTGGCTGCCATATTTTGAACTAGTTGAAGTTTCTGGACTAGGCACAGAGGTAGCCCTATGTACAGCGCATTGCAGAAGTAGAGCCTTGAAGTTACCAGCGCGTGCACTACTGATTTTAGGTCTTCCAACTCTAGGAAGGGGCGCAGCTGGCGTATCAGCCGAAGCTGATAGTAGGCACTCCTGGCAGTCGCATCTATCTGAGCTGTCATTTGGAGCGACAGATCCAGGTGCACCCCCAAGCTGCGAACATAGCCTTTCAGGGGGAGTGTAACCTCATCCAGAACTGGTTGACACACCTCCAACCCCAGGTTGTGGCCCTTGACAGTAAGCACCTCCATCTTGTCTGGATTCAGCTTCAGTTTGTTTTTCCTCATCCAGCCTATTACCGCCTCCAAGCATTCATTCAGAGGAGACACACTATCTTTAGCTGACGCTGTTGTCAAAGGCATAGAGAAATATATTTGGGTGTCATCAGCATAATGATAGCACACCGCCCCATGCCTCCGGATGATCTCTCCCAGCGGTTTCATGTATATGTTAAACAGCATTGGGGATAGGATGGCACCTTGTGGTACACCACATAGCTGCTCCTTCTTTGAAGAGCAACTATCCCCAAGCATCACCATTCTACTGTTGATGTATTCTACTGTGGATTTCTCATTGCTTCCTTGTGCAATCAACATGGGGCTTCCTACTGATGGTGAATGATTCCTCTCTTCTTAGGGCAACTGTCAAAAATGGCAGAAACATAAATAATCCTCCCTCTCTTTATAACATTGAGTAGAATTTACCTGGGGTCATATTGCCATGACATTTTCTTTGCCTTATTCCAAATCACTCATGAAGGGTGGGGAAATGCAAGATATTATGATGTTACTACATGAGATAATTATATATAGAAAGTGAAGCAGAAACTAGTTATTAACAATTTTTGTTCATACATTTACTGCAATATATATGGAGCTGCCTAGATGATAGCATAGATGATAGCCTAGATGATGCTTGCCACTGAGGTTCTTTTGGATGTGTGTGTGTGTGTGTGTGTGTGTTTGGGGGTAGGTCTTATATTTGAGAGTTTTGAAGGATGGCAATGAGGGAGAGGGTCTTTCCAGTGACAGCCTCCAGATTGGACTGCTCTCCCCAAGAAGATCCGCTAGGCACAAAGCTCTTTCAAGGCGCATTAAAATGTTTACCTCTACAAGAGCGGAGTGCAAATAGGGGGTTGAGGCGCGTTTTCTCACCGGTTATGCGCATTATTGAATGTGCGTTAAATAGCGAGTTTTTTTCTCCGCGGCCGTTAAAGCGCATTTTGACCATGTAAAAAAGCTATTCTTTGCATTTCAGCCACTTTAAAGCGTGTTTCATTCTGCTGGTTATGCACTTCACCGCATGTTGTTTACAGGATTTAGGCGTAAAAGCAATTGCGAGAAGATGCACATAATTGGAGAACCAGGCGTCAAACCGAATTCTTGTAGAGGGGACCACTGTCACATTTTTTGGCACTAGGCCAAGACTTTCGTCTGTGCCCAGGCATTTGAAAGCATATGATGGACTTTTTAAGCATCAGTAGTGTTGGCTATGGTTTGTTCTGATGCTGAAGTTGTTTTCTTAGATTTTGGTACTTTTAATGGAAAATGTTTTAAGCTATTTTATATTTTGTACATTTTTATAATTTTGTTCTAAATTGCCTTGGGGCTTTCTAAAGAGAAAGGCAACTAAGAAATTCAAACAACAATGACAACATCAACAACTTGGCTTTATCTAATATAGAACATGGTAAGGGCTCTAGGGATAACCCTTTCTTTCTCTTACGTTGTAAAAGGGTTGCTGTTTAGTCCTGAGTAAATGAGGAACTTTAAAGTCATTTTTCATCCATGTATATTGCAGATAAGCTTTGTTAGTGTATCAAATGCATATGTGTAATTGGAGGGGCCTTCACTTCTTTCCTTGCCATCCTACATTGTAGGTGTTAACAAGCTAAATAGAGCCATTGAACAATCTGAACAATACACCTGAAGACTCAGCAAGTCAGTAAGGTCTCAGAGGTTGTACCATGTAAAAGTCAAGTAATTAAATGCTGACTACTTACTGTAAAAAAAAAAAAAAAAAGACTGCTGGGAAAGTTTGGATTCCAAAGCTCTAATTTCACACAGAAGATTTCAGTGGAAATAAAGCCTTTATATTCCACTTGACTTGATCTGAAAAGAAAAGAAAAAGATTAGGAGACCTATTCAATGCTTCCTTTTTGTGGTTGAGCTTTGGGAGGTGACAAACAGTTACGGGTAATTCGCTCAGTAATCTTTCCCTTAAAAATGGCATTTAGAAGCCTCCTCAAAATTTGGCTGACCATCTATGGTGTCATTATTCTCACAAAACACAAAGCCGCATCCTTTCTGCGCTCTTGGCTCAGGATTAAATGTTTTGAGTTCTGAGTCCTATCTAACTGAATGCAGAGTTTACAAACAACACGAAAACCATTTCATCTCACCCTGGTACAGTCGTCTTCATAAGGCCAATAAAGACTTGAGACAAGTACTTTTGACTTTTTTCCTTTTTTTAAAAAAAGTATTATCAAAAGTTAAGCATTCATCATCCCTGCAGCTTATCATGTAGAGAATATTAATGGAAAGAAAAAGCCACATGCTCTTTGGACTAAATTTATTTCACAGTAATCATATTCTCAACCTTCAGCAAACTGCCATTCCTTTCCCCTTCCCGACATGGAATACTATCTGGCTTCCAGGCTCAATGCAAGGTTCTGGTTAATACTTCCAAAGCCCTATTCAGCCTAAATTCAGTAAACTCACAAACCTTGGCCCTTCATAGCAAAAATGTGACCTTGTTGCACATGACATATATACATGGGGCATTGTACCTCAGGCCTATTGGACAAATTTGGCCTGCCCAAGGTCCCAATCCACTCCTGGGTCCCTCAGATGGTCAAGCATCCTTCTCATGGCCCCACCCGCTTTCTCCAACTGCCGATTGTTCGGGTTTCCCAGCTTTTCCATAAGTTCCCTCCCCTTCTATTCTAAAAGGTTAAAATGCCACTCCTAAGGGTTAGTTACTGGCAGTAAAAGTTTTTAACTAATATGGGCTAGCATTTTGGTCCTGCCCTTTTTGCCTTTAGCCCCACCCACCATTGAAATGCAGCCCCCTGAGAGCTTCTCTGAAAAGGAATTTGGCCCTCTGAATGTAAAAGGTTTGCCACCCCTTGTTTATGCCATATTTGGGATTCTGGCTCTTCCTTCCCAAACACAGATAATTTGTTATATATAAAATTATTACATAGGGGAAATGTTCCAAAAAGTCTGGGCACTGAGGGTTTTCTTTGTTTGAATTTAATCACCTACTGAAATCTAAATATACTAATGCTTATATTAGATGCTTCAGGGAAAACATCCGTATTACTGGAGGAATTTTAAACATAGCTACAGTTCCATGAGTTAAATAAATAGGACTTTAAAACCATTTCTTTTCATATGTATGCTCTAATCTCTGAAGGTTAAAATCTTGAGAGGAAATGCAATATTTAACAATTTGCACAGAGATTTTCATTTTTTTTTGGTTCGTCTCTCAGTCATTAGAGTGCTGCTTCCCCCTCCCCCCCCCAGAGTTCACTGTTGATGTAATTATAAGGTATTCAGAAGGTGAATGGTGGCTTGGGAACAAGAGAGATTAATTCTTAGTACTGTATGCTGTGTTTTTACAGTTGAATTTAAGCTATTTCAAATATAAAAAATAAGCTGATTCATTATATAAAAATTGATCTACAAAGAGGTTATCTTTGCCAAAAGGAAATTAAAAAGAAAGAGGGGATGTGGAAGGTATTATGAAAATTGAAGGTGAGTCTATATCAAGAGGAAGGGAAGATGGAGTTGCAGCTACATCATGGGTCTCAGGGGATTTCAGCTCAGTTTGTGGTGAGTATACACATCCTCTGTGACCTTGGTCAGCTAACTTACAGATTCAGGCCTGGCAACTGCCATTCATGTCTTTGTAATCTCTAAACCTGACTGTATTAATATGCTACATGTGGCCCAGCTTTGGAAGACCACTCATAGTCAACAAGAAAAAAATAGCAGAAGAGAGGAAGCAGTTGGAGTACAACAGAACAGGCACTAACTGAATGGGTGGAACTTTCCAAATAATGGATCCACATTGAGGGACCTAACTTGAGGAAATACTGCCATTCCTTCTTGCTGGTTGTGGGGATAGGTGACTTACTCTTATCCCTCTGAGGAGAAGAAGTGGTGCTGGCAGGAACTGAGTCACATGACAAAGGATGTGGGTTGCCAGGGATTGGTCTGCAACAATAGGCCTGTCTAGCACTGACAATGACCTCTGTACCCCCTCCCCAACTTCTCATCCTCCAAATCCCATTGTCACAGGAAGAGGAAGAAGCAGGGCAAGCTGTTCCTCTGAATCAGATCAAGATGGATGACTTGTGACGATGGGGATGTGGCCACTGGATGGAAGCTAGGAAGTGGAGGAGCTTCATGGGGAGGTAGAAGTGGGTAGAAGTGTGGAAAGGGGAAATAATAGGACAGGAAATGCATTAATTTTAGTGGCGCTTATCTAGTGACTAGGCCCTATTTGATGATGAAGATATTAGATATACACAATAAACCAGTGTCCAGGGTTCTGTTTCACACTAACATTACACATCAGAATGAGGCTAAGCAAGTAGAGGCTGACTTAGTTCTCAGTGACTCACCTTGAGTTCTCTGAGGCAAAGGCACCATGCTACGATCTGGGATACAATTAAGAGGCAGAAAAATTAGCCCTCCAGAAGACAACAATAGCAGAAGGTATGTATGTTTAGTTCTCAGCTTAATGCACTCCATTACTTTTTCTTACTGAATGAATGGCAGCCATTCACATATATGGAGAAAAATAAAGTTTGACACATGAAAATGACATTGCCGTTAGGGAAAAGTAATTCCCTTAACACCATAGATGGTGGCTTGGCCAGCTCTATTGACAGGCACCAATTAGAAGAGGTTGCAGTGTTTTCTGTGATAAGAGTCCACATTGATACATTAGACCTTTTTTGGGGGGGATCCCTATAATATACAGTCTCCCCTCTCTGCATATGCATATTCCATCATAATGATGAACATTCTGCTAGTTTTATAGATTTCTTTCCCAATTTCCTTGTGCATTAGCAAACCTAAAAATCAAACTATTAATCGTTATGAACTACAGCACCCAATTAAAATTTCTCTCCCCCTTGCACCCCAGCCCTTCATACTTTACAATTGCTTCTACATTCTTGATATATTAGAGAGAGAGAGAAAATGGTTTGCCAATCCTGATTTTTTAAAAAAGAAATACTCTGAGCATGTGCAGTTTTGCATTTTAAACTCATTTCCTACTTAAATTCACTGACCTACAGGAATAAAACGGAGTTTGCCCTGATGCTAAACAAATTACCTTTAGGATAAGCACCATTTTGTTATGCAAAGGGATAATATATATTTGAAAGTAAAAACAATGAAATGGTATCTGTAAGCAAGTACATGCCCAGATGGCCATCGTCTGGTTTAAAAAGAAGAAGGAAGGATGCTGTGACATCAACCAGCATTAGACATGGTGGCTCCTGGCATGCCCTTGTGCTGAAACAGGTACTGACATCAGGGCAGGGTCTACACTACTGTTTTAAAACGGTGTATAACAGTAGTGACAACTGTTGGGGCTCAGGACACACTGCATATAGAGTTTTCAAACAGTTTTCAAGGTGTCATATCCTGCTTGGTATAAATCTGGCCCAGGACTGTTTTCTGCTGCTGCTTGATTTACTGCTATCTGGGCTGTCAGTTGGGTGGGTGGGTGGGGGTCCCAGTTGGGAGTTCATTAAAAGGTGCAGTCCTATGCTGCCTGGGTAATGCTGAGAGTTGTAGGCCTTTTTCTGTCTAAACATGCATAGAATTGTGCCCTGAATTGGACAAATCATCACTACTGAATTGATTAAAAGGTTTTGGTAGTGGTGGGAGGAGGAAGGATATTTAGTGATACACTAAAACATCAGAAGTGCAGGAGAAAAAAGATCCAGAAATGGTTTGGGGCTATTAAAAACAAATGTATATGCTTCCCAGTTTTACCTCCATGCATTTTTCCAAGGATATACTAAACCAACTGTGTCTAATCGTGATTACAGTTGAATACATTTCACAACTTTTCTTATTCAAATAAATTCTACAGACTGAAATACAAGCAAATGATTTTTATGTATATATTTTTAGAACCATTTGGCTGGGGGAAAAAAGTCCACTCCCAAGCCACTGGGTGTGTCATAAGCTCAAGTTTTTAAAGTTTATAAAGGAACAAAGAGTTTTACTTCATGTAATTATAATGAAGTGAGGGCAAATGGTATGAAAATAAACTTCTGCTTCAGTATTGTTGTAAACGCAGGGCAGGATTAAATACACACAGATACAATTAACAAAGGCAATATGAGAAATTATTAAAGATTATTGAGAAATGCTTTGTTTTGTAGTGTTGAAATTTTATTAAAATTTATTTCAAAAAGTTTGCTGCGAAATAGGGAATGTGTGTTTTTAAAGTTTACCTCAGGAAATGTCACTTGTACTATGGTTATGGTGGTTCCATTAATAAGCAACCATTTAAAGATTTATGGTAAAGTTATTGTGTGCAAGTTTAGGTTCCATTGTGGAAGGGGGGCAATTTCCATCGTCTGGATTCCCCCCCTCCCAGTGACTGCCCCTGCTGCCAGGATTGCCATGCTACTAAATTGCCAATGGATTTCAGCATTGCAGGAGTGGTGGCAAGAAAAGCAGCATTTTCCATTTGAAACAAGGAGCCAATCTACACTGTGGATTTGAAGCAGAGGAAAAGCACATCAGGGTCATTCACCACAGATGATACTGCCTAGGCAGACCAGATAAAATCCAGGTCAGGGCTCATGTAGAGAAAAGGGAATTTCAGCCAGTGTCATTTGTATGCAATTAGTTCCTGGTGAAATTCCCTCTTCATCACAACAGTTAAAGGTGCAGGCACTATACTAGAGTGACCATATACAAAAGAAGGCAGGGCCCCTGCAACTTTAACTGTTGTGATGAAGAGGGAATATCACCAGGAACTAATTGCATACAAATGACACTGGCTGAAATTCCCTTTGCTCTACAACTGTTAAAGTTACATGAGCCCTGACCTGGATTTTATGTGGTCAGACTAATACTGCCACAAATCTGCAGCCATCCCGCCACTTCCCTCTTGAAAAGCACATTTTTGGAAAGTCCTTTTACGCCATTGTTTTTCTTAAATGCAGCTCTGGAGTGGGTCTGCGGCAGTGTGCTCCACCCTCCCAAACACATTAAATCCTGGGAGTGCCTCTGTGATTTGGCTGTGGTCAAGGGATAGGGGCTCCCCTCCACCCCATTCCCTCTTTTTCCCCATTTGCAGTAGGGCTGCTTTCGCAATTTGTAGCCCCCTTTTCCCATTCATCATAGCAGTAGCACTGTTTCATTCACAATAGTGGTGTAGCCAGTTTATATGTAGTCTCTACCTATAAAGCGGAAAGTATGTGTGTGTCACGTATGTCCGGAAATGTTTACCCACTTCCAGATGAGTTAGAAACTTGACACGGTGACACAGTGATAGGTCTGGCTGCACAACGTACCAGAAAAATCTAAAAACATGAATTGGGGGGGGGGGGGGGGTTAAGTATTTTTAAAGAATTTCATAAAAATCTAGGTTTACGCCTACAACTTCCAGCATGCCTTGGGCAGAACTCCCAGCATGCCTTGGGCAGGAGGCCAGACTTACTGGCCTTTGGCAGCCATTGTGAGTGCACAGATTAGTGGCTTCTGCATGTCTTTTACAACCCCGACTCCTAAGGTTGGTCTTGAGCAGTCAACCCAATTCCACATAAAAGGAAACCCACATAATTGACTGCATCCATTTGCAGTGCCTCCTCCCACCCTCTGCACTGTTTTAAAATGCAACTAGATACAACAGCATGACTTTGAGGGGTTTCATGAAATAACTTCTCCTTCCGTTTTCATGTAGATGACCCCAAGGTGTGTGGGAAACACACATCTTGTTTTAATGCAAAATCATGCTCCCCAAAGCAGGGTTTTTTTGCTGCTGCTATACCACTAAAATTGAGCGGCAATTCAGTGTGCAACAGCAATTTCAGAGCAGTGGGGGCTACAAAAAATGCCCAGGGAACACATGCAACCCACATATGCCCACCTCTTCATTATAGTATACACTCGTGTGGAACTAGTAGTGTGTTTTGTGTGAATGGCTACAGCCCTCAGTCACAAGCACAGGGTCAAGTATGTGGATAATGTTCCTTTTTCTTTTAATTGCAGTGATCAATTTCCCACTACAAAACCTGATTTATGAGTCAAAGGACCTAAAGGGCATTAAAAAACAAAAACCTAGCTGGTCATGTGAGTGAACAGGCCTGCACCCCAACATCACATGCATTATATAGCCCCTTCCTGGACAGATGTGTGAACATCTGTAGAAGGGAGGCTTCATGCATACATTTTTTTATTTTAAATTTTGTTGCCGGAATACATAATACTAGCTCTGCCCCTTTTAGCCATCCTCAGCACCCTCCATGAGTTGGAGGGCAAACCTCCTGTGTTAAGAGTCTTTTGTATCCAAGTAGGCTCCCCACATCATGTAGAAACCTTATTTTCTAGGGTTTAACATTAAAAACCTAGCTGATCATATGAGTGGGGATAGGAAAGGCTCCCTGCTGCAGATTTTTGCCCTGGACAAAAGGACAGCGATGAGGACCATGATGGGGACGGAGCTATAATGTTAATCCTCACTCTCCTTCCTCATGTGTCCTTTATATTGATAACAAAGTCTTGTGATTAGGGTTCCTGTGATGCATCTTTTGCTACATTTAGGTCTTCTGAAACAAACAGTCATTCTGATTTCATTTCTTCCTCTTTATCCAGATACTGCTCTAAATTAAAAGTGTTGAGCATCAGGCCTGAACCCTCCAAGAACTTCTCCAAAACTGAATTTGACCCTTGGACTGAAACAGGTCCTACAGCCCTCCTCTAAATTTAACTTTCTTCCTGTCACATGGCCCATCCTATGCCACTAAATTTTGAGGTCTCTCTGTTGCCTCCAAAGTTGTGCACACCATATCTCTAGCACTTTCCCAACTCCTGATTTGGTGAATGCAGGTCCCAGTAATAACAGAAGCTGGGCAATGCTGAACATGATCATACCCTTCTTTCATGTTACCATGGATACATGTGGGTTGGGGGCAGTCATGCATCCCCCATAACTTGCTAGGCCCAGAGCCCATTCTTAAACAGTAAAGTTTATTTTATGATTAACATAAGCAAGTTAGGAGTTAGGATAGTTATTTTTCTGGGGGCAAACATTTGTTTTATATGCATTTTGTAAAAATAGTATCTTATGGACATAAGTAGATATTGAGCAATGGCATGCTTATGCATCACCATTAAGTTACCAGTCAAAATAAAATAAATTAATAATTCCAGAATACAAATGCCAAAGAGACAAACAGAGATAAGTTGAAAAAGACAAAAACATGCAAACAACAAATGAAATCCAATGATTCAACATATGTTTCATCATCTGATTCAGCACTGATAAAACAATTCAGGTGTGCACATGTGGGCTCTGATGCACACATGTGGCTATACCGTGATAGTAGAACACATGCTTATTGTGCAGATGGTCCATGGCTCATTCCCTAGAATCGTCAGTTGAAAGGATTGCATACAGAGACCTTTGTGGGAACAGTGTCTGGAAAATCTCTGTGTACAATAGGACGCATGTTTAGAACATCTCTTCCATTGATAAGAATAAAACTGATCTGATTGGTTAGGCTTGTGTGCACATTTTGGATTTTGACCATAGCGATTAAAGAATGGTCATATTCCTTGTAGTACTAGCAGGTATGGATGCATAGATCTGACAATCTAATTTTTGCAGAGATTGTAAGCTTTTAAGGTCAAGCTCGTTCTTTCCAGTTTATGCATTTTAAAAATTATCCATACATAAATTTATAAAACAAATCTTTATGTGCATTTTTCCTAGTGTACATATTCTTGTGTGTATTTCAAATGTATACATTTTCCCTAAGTACTTCCCATTCTTACAATGAAGTTTTGTGTGCACTTTTGTCTAATATATTCATTTCTGTGCATGTTTTCTCCCGAATGAGCTGCATCCCAAAGCACATAAAAATCCAGATTTTCAGTACACAACTCTGTCTTCGCACACTTACAAGCTTGAGAGGTGCATACTGGATAAATTTGGGGGGGAGGGAATGAAAAATGTCTACAGAACAGATTTCTCACCCATCCACACCAGCAGGGTTCCAAGATGGTACATAAAATAAAAATACAATAAAATAAAATACAAATGAACTTGTCTCTGGCTTTTGTTTTATTGCTAAGAGACATATTCTTGTTCTTCTGTGCCTTCAACTGGTTCAAGGGAGCTTCACAAATCAGCAGAGTTGCTCAGAAACACAAATTCCCTTATCATATACTCAAATGTTACCCACCTAACATTTTGTCTTGTTACTCTATTCTGAAGTGTGTGTGTATGTGTTTTCTCCAAGTTTTCTCTTTCCTCCTTGTGGTTGGCCTCCAGGCATCAGCAGGTGTATTGATGTTTAGAGAGGTATGAAATGCCAATGCATCCCCTCAGAAAGCAGACTCTGAAGAAGCCGCGGAACTTGCTGTGTTTTGTAGACTGCCATTGCCTAGCATTCATGCCAGAATAAGTTGGCTTAACAAACTTGTGGTGAAGGCAATATTCCGTTTCAACAGATGGAGACAAGTACAGGAAGCCAAAAGAAGAGAGTATGTAATTCCAGTGTGACTGCTGAAATAAATTTGTCATTTCAGAGTTTGGAAGTGTCTTCATGTCCTCTTTTATCTTAAGCATCATAGTTAGTTTACCACATTTTATCTTCTCCCCCCCCCCCCACCAGCACAACTTATCCTCACAAGAACCCTGTGAGGTAGGTTGGGCTGAAAGAGAGGAAGGACTTTCAGAAAGGCGGAAATCATATTTCCTTACCGTCGCTCTGCTTTCTGCTTCTCTTCCGCATTTGAAATGAGCTGAAATTACATGGGGGTCCTAACCGGGAAACCTAGGCCGATCTGGGCCAACCAGGGGTCGGTGGGGGGAAACCGGGGTGTCGGGGGGTCACGCGGCGGTGGCAGCGAGCAGTGATGAGCGGCGGTAGACCCAGCGGCGGTGGCGGCGGAGGAGCCCGGGAAGTGGCCGCCCCAGCAGGTAAGTGCCCCCCCTCGTGCCTCGCGCTCCTTACCTGCAGGGGCGTCCGCTTCCCTCCGGAGCGCGAGGCGCGAGGGGGGGCACTTACCTGCTGGGGTGTCCGCTTCCCGGGCTCCGCCACCGGGTCCGCCGCCGCCGGGTCTGCCGCCGCCGGGTCCTCCACCACCATCAGGTCCTTCGCCGCCGCTGCCGGGCTCGTGAGGCCAGAGGCCGCGCAGAAGAGGCGGGAGAGGGCCAATTACTTCACTTCTGGATCCGGCCCTCCCCCGTCTCTTCCGCACGGCCTCTGGCCTCCTTGGAGCCCCAAGGAGGCCAGAGGCGGCGCGGAAGAGACGGGAGAGGGCCGGATCTGGAAGTGATGTAATCGGCCCTCTCCCGCCTCTTCCGCATGGCCTCTGGCCTTATGAGCCTGGCAGCGGCGGCGAAGGACCTGGCGGTGGTGGAGGAAGACCCAGCGGCGGCGGGGGACCTGGGGGCGGCGGCTGACCCGGCGGGGGCGGCAGCAGAGGACCCGGCGCGGGCGGTGGAGGAAGAGAACCCGGTAGGTCCAGGCTGGTGTTTTTTTGGGGGGGTGGCTTGGTGGTGGGGGTTTGTTTTGGGGGGGCAGGGGGGGACCGGAATTTTGGTTTCCAAAATCTGGTCACCCTAGTTCAATGGGACAGTGCCCTCTATTCGGTGTTTTATAGCACAACTTTGCCTGCACAAGGCAAGAAATCTCGACAAATCCCACCATGTTTCAGAAGAGTCTGGTTTTCTGAGGCTAATATTTTAATGCTAAAACCAGGAAATGGAGCGGGAGACATGCAAGAGGCTCACATCATCATCAAAGTGACCCACGAACATTTGTGAGTGGCCAGTCATGAGCGTGCTATAAATTGCTCTTTTAAAGAAGCCTAGAGAGAATGACTAGCCCCAGGTCATCCCATTTCATGGTTGAGTACTTATTTGAACATAGATTTGCTCGGTCTTAGTCTGGTACTCCACACCACACTAGGGGCAGATCTGCACTAATGCTTTTTAACAGTACTGTTGGTGCACATTCCACATACCACTTTTGTAACATTATTTCTACTATTTATTCTGCATTATCCAAAATATCACAACAGATACCATTGCGTGTGCTACAAGATATAAATACACAAGAAGAATATAATGTTACTATGAAGGAATAATTTAGGTATGACATGAAGTGTAGATCTGGCCTAGCTCTCATGCTTCCTAAGCAACTCAGGGTGGTTCACAAGATTCCTACCCCCCCCCCCCCATTTTATCCTCACATCTCTGTGAGATAAGTCAAGCTAAGCTGTAATGACTAGCCCAAGGACAACCAGTGAGCTTCATAGCCGAGTTAGGATTTAAACCTTTGAGAACATTGCTGCATGTTTCTGTATCTCATAGCTGAAGTGCAAAATTGAGCAAACATATAAGCCGTGGCTGCAGAAGACTCAGGAATTCCAATGGTCGGAGTCCTCTTTACTCTTGTCTCTTCCAAAGAGTCCTGGCTATTCCCACTTTCTTGTGATTACCACATGTTATAACCAAATTATTCTGCATTCAGCAAAATTTAACTGTTGCTATTAAGAATAAATGGTAGTATATAAATCAAAATAACTGGTCAGGCTTTAATTTCCTTACAGTACAATCTTATGCATGTTTACTCAGAAGTAAACATACTTATGCGTAAACAAGTATGTTAACAAGGAAACATTGTTAACATACAAAGCCCTAAACAGCTTAGAACCAGGTTACCTTAGGGATCACCTTAGCCCTTATGTGCCTACCTGGTCTTTGTGGCCCTTAGGAGGAACACTTTTGATGGTGCTACATGCTCCTGAGGTTCACCTCAAGAGTATCTATAATGACCATGTAGTATTGTGGTACTCTGCAACATGCTGCCCATTGACATTATGCAGGCATTTTCAGTGTTGATCTTACAACATCTGTTCAACATCAGCAACCTCATGCAGACGTTTCCTGAGGTGCGATCCAGTCAGTATGGTTATAACTGATGTTGTCCAGTTACTACTTGATTGTTATATGTTAATTATGTTTTTATTATTTTTTGAGACTTTACTAGAAAGTAGTCTATAAATGTATGTAATAAAAATAGATAAAATAAAATAAGCAATTGTCATTGTATTCAATGGGGCTTACTTCCAAGTAAGAGTGGTTATGATTGCAGCCTTAATGCCAAATGTATAGAGAAGAGCTTTACTTTTTAAAGAAGAGAATATTAGCACATGACATTTAACAAACATGTCAAGGTGCTGAATTCAGAGGATTGACTAACTGCCCCTCTATGAGATATCTCATTTGTATCTCCAGGGAACTCTGGAAATCAAGCATAAGTTTATTCCACTGTATTCTCAAGTAAATCCTGTGTAGTAGGCTATATGTAGGGAAGTGTCTTTTTCAAAACCACCCAGTGACAGGGCTAGCTTGGCACCACGAATCCTTGGGCAGCTGCTGGGACCCAAATGTCCTGGCAGAGACCACTACTGATGCCTGCCCTCGTCCATCCCTTTTTCGAAGCTTATCTGGCTCTGAAGAGTCCTGGCTAGCTGTGTCTAGCTGCTGCTTTAATTTCCAACAATGTATTTTGATTTAGCTTCACTCAAGGGCACTGTGAGAAATTCAAATAGCAGCTTAGGCCCAGCCACCCAGTCCTACTTGGAGTGCTGCTTCTGTCTGCTGCAGCAGACTGTGGACACCCTCAGATAAGACCCCCATGGCCCCCACATGGAGAAAGGGTCCCACCAGTTGGCACCCTGCCCAGTGAACTTCATGACTAAACATTTGAATCCTGGCCGCTCCATTACAAATTGAAAACACATTCTTGTAGCTTAGTAATAGAACACATATTTTGTATGCAAAAGTCTCCAGGTTCAATCCCTGGCATCTCCAGGTAGGGCTGGAAAGAATCCTGCCTGAAACCCTGGGGAGCTGCTGCTAGTCAGCTTTGATAATACTGGGCTAGATGGTCTGACTCAGTGTAAGGCAGCTTTCAATGAGCATCATCAGGCGGGGGAAAATTGCATTTCCTTACTGTCACTTTCCCCCCACTTCTGTCCCATGATACTTCCTCTCTCTTCACACAGGGGAAGAAAGAGGAAGTAAACAATGACCACTTGGCCTATTCAGTGGGTGTTTTTATTGCACTGCTTTTCCTTCACACAGCAGGAAATGGCGGTACAATGCGCTTCAAAAATGGATTTACTGGGGTCTTATTTGTGGCAGAAAGAAGACCAGAAGGAATGGGAGATGGGCAGGAGGGGGACGCCGTCATCAAAAGGACCCACAAAAAACTGTGAGTGGGCAGTAATGAGTGTGTAATGCATTACCTAACACTGGCTCTCATTTAACAACTTGCATAATTTTACAGAAGCAAAGCAAAGCACACATATTTTTCAAACAGCAAATCGTTTTCTTTAACCTAGCACAATGCTAGTGTACCTCCATTGTTGTTGAAAAGACTTACAGTATCAGTAAGAGCTGAAAGAGCATTGAGATCCAAGCAGCTCTTCAGGAAATGGGCTACTTGCCCAAATGCATAAGTGGAGTTGATGGTTCAGAGCCAAGACTGTTGAGGGAGAAAATGTTTGGGCTAAAACAGCCCACGCGTTAAATGTAATTCATAGACTAAGTCAAATCCCAACATTATTCCACCTATTCCAACATTAACTCCTTTGTAGAGATGAAGAACATGTACAGCTCCTTTGGTAACCAAGAAACAAAATGGGTTATGTATAAACTGATTAATTTAAAATGAAACTATAAGACTGCAAACTATTTTGTAGAAGTAAAAAAACTGTTTCTAAAGATGCTTCAAAAATGTATATTTGGAAAAGCTAAATATTAATTTTCTTACTCACCACATCTGTTTCCAACACAGGTCTGATTCATACCTGCATGTATGTCACTTGATTTTTCATCATTTGATTACTCGACACCTGAGCTATTTACAGACCACAAAAACTGGGTGAATGAAGGTATGAGTAGATGAAGCAGTCTGCCCACTCCCTAAGGTCTATTGGAAAGATCTTTCTTCATGTCATGTCTATGGCTGAGGTAGTTTGGATGGAAGACAGGGCCATCTGGTGGCTGTACCCAGCTTGTGGAATATTTTATTCAAACCATTCTGTTTGGCCTCATCGCTAACTGGCTACACATTTCTTGTCCTGCCAAGCAATTCTTTCCCCAGGCTGGTGATTTAAGTGGTAGACCCTCATTTTAGAACATTTTTATCTCTCAGGCCTGTTTCCATTTTAATGTTTTATTTATTGTAGTGGATTGTTTTGTTATTAATTGTTGTGAGCTGCAAATGCATTGGAAGAGCAGGTTAGAAGTTTTCTTAATAAATAAAGTTAAACAACACAAAGCACAATCATTAATTATGCTGAGAGGGCTCTAGTAACTGGAATATGTAAACTTTCTCCACTGAAAGCCATTGTGTTTATGGTGTCTTCTGGTGATATCAAAGTTCTTAACTGTGTTAATCAGTAGGGATGTGCAGGGACCCCCCCCCCCAGATCAGATCGGGACCTGGATCGGGACCTCCAACTTTGTCCCGGATCGGATAAAATCGGAGGCCCCCCGGACTGGATTGGGCCCGATCCCAATCCAAAAGTTGGACATCCGATTTTTGTATCGGCCGCCATTTTTGTTTTCCCCATAGACTTGCATTGGGGGAAAGAAAGCTTTCCCCCAATGCAAATCTATGGGGAAAAATGGCGGCGGGTGGGTGAGTGGGGGCCTAACTCCACCCTCCCTGTCCCTCCCTCCCGTGGTTACCTCCCGGGGTTGTCCGCTGGTGCCCGCGGGCACCAGTGGATGGCCCCGGCAGGTAAGCCCCCCTCGCTGTCCTCCTTACCTGCCGGGGCCGTCCACTGTTGCCCTGGAGACAGGGGATGGCAGCGGACGGGCCTGGCAGGTAAGACCCCCACGCTCCTCCTTACCTGCCGGGGCGTCCTCTTCCTTCACCTGCCAGAGATCTACTGAGAACTAGGCTTCGCGGCCTAGTTCTCAGAAGATCTCTGGCAGGTGAAAGAAGAAGACGCCCCGGCAGGTAAGTGGGCCCCCCTCCCTCCTCCCCCTCGTGGTCCTCCTTACCTGCTGGGCCCATCCGCTGCCATCCACTGATGCACGGGTGGCAGTGGATGGCAGCGGATGGACCCGGGAGGTAAGTCCCCCCCTCGCGGTCCTCCTTACTTGCCAGGGCATCCTCTTCCTTCACCTGCCGGAGATCTACTGAGAACTAGGCCACAGGTGAAGGAAGAGGATGCACCGGCAGGTAAGTGGGGCCCCCTCCCCCCTCCTGGTTCTTACCTCCCGGGGCCGTCCGCTGCCGTCTGCTGGTGCCAGCGGGTACCAGCGGACGGCCTTGGGAGGTAAGGCCCCTCTGCGCTTACCTGTCGAGGCTGTCCAATGGCACCCACTGGTGCCCGCTGGTGCCAGCAGACGGCAGTGGACGGCCCCGGCAAGTAAGCCCCCCTCGCAGTTCTTACCTGCCGGGGCCATCTGCTGGTGCCCACAGGTGCCAGCGGATGGCAGCAGATGGCCCGGGCAGGTTAGAACCACGAGGGGGGGAGGGGGTCCAATCCTCTGATCCAATCCAATCCAGATCGGGTCCTTTTCGGATTGGATTGGATCGGCCTATCCAGGGGCAGGGGGTCAAATCGGATAATTTTATCCAATTTCCCCTGGATCGGATCCGGAGCGTGGATCGGACCCGATCCGTTGCACACCCCTATTAATCATTATGTGATAATTCATTTACCCCTGCAAATCATCACCCTTTCTACACCATAGTGGTGTAGAGGGAGTGAGGGAGTGTTATCCAGGAAGTACCTAATACACACCATCAGCACACAGGGACCAGCCGGGGGCCATCCCAGGCAAAATGCCTGGTGTGGAAAGGGCCGAGGTTGGCTGGTGATGAAGATGCATGCATGAACTAACCTATTATTGTCATAAGTTCCAGAAGGATTGCTACATCAGTCCATTGTAATAAAATCAACAAACCATCCTGTGGCATTTTAAATGCATTATTATTGTGCCATAAGCCTGTGTACCCTAGAGCTCACCATCAGATGTATGATGTCTATCATTTCTGAATGTTACGATAGCAGAGTTGAGTGAATACCCTGACTCAGAACTTTGGGTATGCCTCAATTCTGATTTGCACTAAGGATGTATGAGAAATTTATTCCAGTTCATTTTTGACCAGAAAATACCCAGTTTGCACTTCTTGGATTGAAACCTGGAACAATGGACAATCTGTAGTTGAAGTCCATACATTTACGAGCTTCCAATGTGATTCTGGAACAACCCAGGATTGCATTTGAAAAATGCATACTTTTGGAAAATCTGCACAAACATGCTGTTATCATTGGGAGAAAAATGTGTACATTTGAAAAATGTGCACAAATGATGCATATATTTGGGGAAATATGCACAAAAATATACATGAATATTAATGCAGAGAGAGAGAGAGAGAGAGAGAGCTCAAAATCTGATACTGACATGACTCAAAATGAGCCTTGAGTTAAACTTCAGAGCGCCTCGACAAGCGTGAGTTTTGCCAATTCGCACAGCCCTAATTTTTAATGGAGTTCCTATCATTCTCATTGACACTAATGGCAGCTTCCTGGGATTCCCCACTGAAATGAATGGGAAAAGTCTTATGGGTGAGTCAGCCTTGTTTACAAATTGAGCGTCGGTGTTCTCAAAGGAAGCTAGGAATGCAGGAAACAAAATACTTTCTTATCACATTCATCCACTCAAATACATATTTATCAGATGTATTAAAGAGCACAGAGTTGAAATATCAAGGGAGTAGGCTAAATGTAAGGGTCAGAATTAGAGTCAAACGTCTGCAATGCAAACGTGTTGCAGGAAAGATAAAAGGCTGGGTTTGGAGAATTAAGAAAAATATCCCTCTGAAGTATTATCTCTTAGAGTTTGGAGGGGAAGAAAGACCTTGCAGGAGTGATGGAGGGGGGTGTCAGTGGGGGAAGCACTTTGCTTTTTAAATGAGTTCAGGTGCAGACAATGACATAGCCCATAGCTCCCAGTTAGGAAAACAGCCTAACGTGATGCATATCTGTATTATCAGTAAATAGAATACCTTTCTTATCACAGTCCACAGCACAATGCTTTGATCTTTTGCTACTTTTGTTAGCCACACCACTGCGGTCTTGGTTTTAAAAAATTCCACGGTATTGAAAGTCTTTACTGCTTTGGAAGATGGAGTGTAAGCATGCAGAAACACCCATACTAGCCCAAGCTTCCATTCATGTGGCAATGGGGCCTTATTATGATTAGTATTTAGTTGAAGAAGAAGAAGAAGAAGAAGAAGAAGAAGAAGAAGAAGAAGAAGAAGAAGAAGACGACGACTGCGGACAGAAACAATATTATAGAAAGAGAAACGTGATTGGAATTCATTTGAATGGGCTGGCAGTGCAGCGTTTGCAAATTAAAATGTCATTCTCAAAATGCCCAAGGGCTTCAATCAGTGCCTTTGACTAAGGATGTAATGCTGATCTATGGGTAATGCTGGGAGCATCGCCACTGATTTTAATAGGGCCGGGATTCCTAGAATTTTAGCTTTATCCGTATGTCACTGTGGTGGCTCTGAACTTACCCAATGGAGACTGCATGGAGCTAATTTCATGGAATTTATATGCACTAATCCTATACCAAGAAAGAAAGTTAGAAAATGCCAGATAGAGACGGTGGTGAAATTAGCTCTCTCTCTAGCCAGAAGGTGAATTGTGGGGGGAAAGATTGGGGAGGGTATAATGTCACCCACAAGCCCTGCCCCCGATTCCCTTCAGTTTTAGCAAGATCATGGCATTTTGTAACATTCTATGAATGAATTAAAGCAAGCAAGCAAGCAAGCAAGCTGGGGGGGGGCATATATATATATATATATATATATATATAATAAAACACAGCCAGTTATGTCACCCATGATTTCCTATGACCTCCTTCCCTCGCCTTCTCATCAAATAAAACCCTTGAACATGCAATCTAGAGCCTACCTACACTACTGCTTTAAAACGGTTTATAACAGTTTTGAACCGGTTAAAATGGTTATAAACCGTTTTAAAGCAGTAGTGTAGATAGGCTCATAATCTGAAGTTGAATGTAGATGAGAACTGTTATCCCAGAATATTAATGTATAAATGAACCTTCAGAGTAGAGATGGGTGAGAATTCTGTTTCGTTGGTTTGGTGTTGTTGTTGTTTTTAACAAGAACATTCCAAAATTCTCCAATGTCTTCATAAGTGGGACAAAAAGAACCTGAGATTGTGTTTTTTAAAAAAAAATGTGGGAGAAAATGAAACTGACAAGCAGAGGTTTCGAATGCTTACCTCTAAAAAATCTGGGTTTGAATCCCTGCCTATTCCTTGCTGTTTGTGGAGCTGAAATAGGGTTGCCATCTCCCTTTCTGTTTCTCCTCTTTTTCTCTCTTGTATAGCAGGCTCTCAATCTTTAACAGCAACATGGCAGGCAGGTACATGGTCCCCATTATGCTGGAAATTGATGTACCTTTTGAATGTGGCCATTGCAAAGAGGTGAAAAGTTTGCTCAGTTTGCATTTGCTAAGAATTTATCCAAATTCGCAAATTTATTTGTAAAAGGTACAGAAAGAACTTGGGGAATTACAAAACTCAAAGCAATAATGATAGATTTGTCCATCCCTACCACAGAGCTTTTTTCTTCCACACCATACAAAGACTATGGTCTTGATAAGGTTTCTCTGTATCATGGATAAGCTCACTACTACTGGGCATGTGGTCACTTTTCATCTTTTGCTCTATATAAAAAGAAACACTTAAAATTCTGATGAGAATTTTCAAGAAATTCTGTACAAGAAGAGAAGGCTCACACTCCCCATAAAATAGAGGTCTCAAATAATGACACTATACAAAAGAGCCAACTGGTCTTATGATATGCCTTCTGGATATTCCTGAAAAGGTTCTTTTGGAAATGTAGCAGATTATACCTTGATCATTGGGAATGGTACCCTTAAATATTGTTCAGAAATTGCCATTCATATATTTCACAGTTGGACAACTTGTGGCTCTCTGGATGTTTTGGCCTTCAACTCCCATCAGCCTTAATCAACCTAGCCAATGGTGAAGGATCATGGGAGTTTTAGGCCAAAATACCTGGAGGTTCAAAAGTTGCCCACTCCTGTTATAGAGGAATTAGTTTAGTGTAAGAGCACTAGTTCATATCCCAGATGAATCTATGATTTTAGAGAGTTCTGTAACTGAGAAAGTAATTTCTACTTACCTTAGGGACATAAACTCTAGCGTGGGTGTTATTGAGGTAAGGGAAATGAACAAAACTCATTTTGCTCTATTCCTAATTATCTTGTTATTAGCAACAGCTTTGAAGGTTCTCCAACTTGCCAATACAGTTTCCCTAATACTTAATATGATTCTGCTTTCATTTATGTCTTTCTGGTATATCGGCACTTCAGTTTAAATGAGCTTTCCTAAAAGTCAGGCTGAAAAGATTATATTTATGCATACAAATGTTGGAAGAAGACATAACCTAACCTTTAATTAAGGTTCACTAAGAATGTGTGTGGGGCAGGGAAGAAAGGTAGCCCAACAATGCAATCCTATAAATACTATCTACTCAGAAGAATCATGCTTATGACTGGAATAAGATTGAACCAGGGCCACAAGTTTATTATTTTTTATCAAGGGTATAGGCTTGCATCCAAAGAGTGGAAAAATCAGTGGGTGGAGATAGGACCACCTATGAATCCCCTGCTACCTCCTTCATTAAGGGTGAGCTCACCCCAACTCAAGCTCTGAGAAACAGCTCCTAGTATGCTTCCAACACTTCCTGCCACACTGTGCTGATGGAGGCTTGTTGACATCCCATCCCATGTAATCCTAAAGCTCTGAGTGTGAGATGCTAATAAGAAACAAAGCAGTTTAGGTCTTCACTCCTTGGATCACAAAGCCTTGAGCTGTAGGTTTATGGCAGGCTTCCCCAACCTGGTGCTCCATATGTTTTTAACCACAACTCTCAGCCCCAACCAGCAGGCCCAATGGTTGGTGATGATGGGGATTGTAGTCCAAAACATCTGGAGAGTATCAGGTTGGGGAAGGCGTGTCTGTGGCAACTCCTTTCACCTTCTTTGTGCCTTCACATGCTCACCATCAATTTATTCCTCATTTAATATACTATTTTATCTTTCCCATTATATTTATTTATTATTGCATTTATATCCTGCCTTTTTTCCTCCAAGGAAATCAAGGGGACGTACATAACCATCCTCTCCATTTTTATCCTCACAACAACAACCCTGTGAGGTAGGTTGGGCTGAGAGTCTGTGACTGGCCCACCCAGTGAGTTTTCATGGCCAAGTGGGGACTAGAACCTGGATCTCCCGACTCCCCGTTCAACACTTTAGCCACTACACCACACTGGCTCTCCATTATATGCCTTACCTAACAGCAATACACCCTCACAAAAAGGCAAAAAGACCAACAACTCAAAAGACCAAAAATGCACTCAGATGAAGCAGAAAAGTTCTGGTTAGGCCGTATGCGACTAGCTAATCTTGCCCAGCATACAGGGTGACTGGGTTCAGAGACTTGAAGATCTGCCAAGGGAAGGAACAGACACAATGCTTATATAGCCTCTGCCTGTCTCCTTTTCTAATTGGGTGGCCCTGCATGTAGCATACCTGTCTGACCATTCACCCTGCACATACACCCTGCCCCTCTGTGAGCACAAACAAAGTCATTTGCCCTGGTACTCTCTCAGAGAAGGAGAGGTGGTCCTTGGGCTGCAACCTTCACCACACCTACCTAGGAGTGAGTACCATTGACCACAATATACCTGTAAAGCATTGTATTGATAATAAAACAAGCTCCTGAGATTAAAATAAGAGTGCTTGCTAACTTTATATTAGGGATGTGTATCGTATCATTAAAATGTATGATAACGATACAATAAGGTCATTATCGTGCATGTGTTTAACGATGACGATACGATAGAAAAACCTACGATAATCATCGGAGACAATAATTTTCGGGCGATTTTATCGTTTTATCGGACTGCCATATAAATATACCTATAACTTCTGTATTGTGCTACACATATGTGCCAAATTTGAGATCGATCCCTCCAACCCTCAATTTTATATGAATTTATTAAAGACCGTTTCAGTTCTGACAGATCAGAATGACAGCTCGCCACATGCGTTCATAAAGACCTGTCAGAACGGAAACGTTCTTTAAAAAATTCATATAAAATTGAGGGTTGGAGGGATCAAACTCAAATTTCATACACATACTTAGTCATACTCCATAAGCTCTGTGACCAAGTTTCAAGCCTCTAACTTTTAAAATAAAGAAGTTATAGGCATTTTTTTCTTTAAAAATAGGGCTGCAAAAATATCATTTTTTCACGATAATTATCGTGAAGACGATCCGGTTCACCTACGATATGAATGAAGACAATATTTTTTTTGGTCCGAACTGACGATAATGATAAACGATTATATTTTTTGGCATGCACACCCCTACTTTAAATGTCACAGGCCAACTACCCACATTAATAAAGATGGACAAAGGTCACATTTATTGAAACATAAGGATTGTCCTTAAGGATCATCCTTAAATCTTTTTTTTCAGGCTACAGTGAGACCTAATCCCAGTTGTGTTTTTGCCTGGCTATATATTTATGAAAGTATTGACCACCTTTATGACAATAGTGCTCTGCTTCATATACATGGCTTCTGACTGCAAGGCATCTCATTCTGCTAATTAAGCAGCTCATCTTCATACATGCTGTATTTGCCTTCAGGCCCAGATCAAGTTAGTGTTCAAGTTCTGTCCTCAGGGGAAAAAGAAAGGTGGGGGGAACATTTATATTCCTAGTGTACAGAATGAATCCCGCATAAACAGTGCTAATTGAACACAATATTTACTTTTTCTTTCCTTCCAAACCATTCGGTCTATTTTTGCCCTCTATTTTTTTGCCCTGGCTTTATTTTTTCTTCTATCTTGCCCACAGAGGATCTATCAGAGTATAATTTCCAGTTTTCACATTCTACTCTGTAAATTTGCTGCCTGTCTGAAATATTCGTATTCATTAAAATAAAATAAAAGCCTCTTTGCTGGAATGTTTATCATTCCTCCTTGATCATGCCTTCCTTCATGTTTGCCTTGACTATGGAATAACCCATCTACACCAAGCAGGATATGACACTTGGGGCTGATCTACACTGCTCTTTTAAAGCACTTTAAAGTGCTTTATAACAGTAGTGACAACTGTTTTGGAGTGTTTCCTGGGCCCCAACAGTTGTCACTACTGTTATAAATAGTTTTAAACCGTTTTAAAGAAGTACTGTAGATCCTGCCCTGGTTAAGGTTCCTTTTATCAGTTGCAACAAGAGAACCTGAGCTTGTATTTTGTTTTTGTTTTTTCACACTGAGAGGTAGCAATTTGGGCCTTTTTTCAATTACTTACCAGTCAACCTCGAGTGCCATTTGTGAAGATATTTTTTTATTAAAGAGCAGTGAGAGCACTGGAAACCTTACCTAAACAGCAAGCTCTGCTTCTCACTTTCTTCTCATTTCACAAAGAGGAAGAGGAAACGGAAGAGGGGGAAGTCCCCCCCCCTCACAAGTATGTTGTATGTTTCAAATGTATCAAGCCCAGTTTGTAAGGGGAACTTCTTCCCTGATCTCTGTCAGTTCTTATATTTATGGCTGCATTCATTGTTCTAATGCATTCACATTTGCAGCAGTTGTTTCCTGCAGCGACAAGACTCCCATCTTGCCAACATTATTCCTAGGCTATGTTTTTTGGCATGAAATGAGCTTTTTAGTCCAATCTCTTTGTTTTCCCCCAATGGCAAAGGCAACACACTGAAAGGGATTATTTTACCTAATAGCTCCCCGCCTCACAGGGCTGTTGTGAGAATTAATTAATGTTTGCAAAGTGCTTTGGAGAGCTTGGGTGAAAAGAAAAGGAAAAACAACAACACAGAAGTGTAAATGCACTGTTATTATTGGTTTCCAGTTTATTACAAGACTATCAATGGAATGAAAAGGTTTCCTCTAGAATTCCATATAAAACTGGTATGGGCTTCCTTGCTGTTCCAAATAAGCATTTCGTAGACCTTTCATTTAGTAATGGAGAGTTTTGTTTTGCTTTATTTAGCGTCAACCTTGCAAGTCTGCTGTGTACCATGAAAAGAACTATAGTTAGCAAAGTAGCTAACTTAGAAGTTCTTTTCTTTTTTGGGCAACATTCACAGAGAATATTGTCTCTCAAGATGTGAAATCCAACTCATTTTATTTTGTGAACAAATACGGAACACATAATTAATGCCATGTTTCTCAAAAATGGATCAGATTACACCTTTATTTATAGGCTACCTTTACACACACACACACACACACACACACACACACACACACACACTGTCCAAGGTAGGTTACAATATACAAATTAGAACAACACCAAAGACACATTTTAGAACAACAACCAATAAGTGATATATATGATAAAAATGTGCTTCAAACAATCCCATTAAACCATTCCAACAATTAATACATTTGTTTACATCAGTCAAGCCAAATACTTTGCACAGATGTTTAAAATTTCCAACACCCAAATCAGCATTAACAATGTGTGCAACTATTTTAGCAACGTATCTCATGCTCAGGGATTTGGGGGGCAGAATCCAATGCGGGCAATTTGCCAGCTCTAAGCATGTTGTGCTAGCAGGAATGACCATTAGTGGCACTTGCTAGCAGCCTAGCGCAACCCAAGAACTACCTGAAACTCCATGTCTGGAATGGGGCAAGTCAGCAGAGCTCCCTTCTATGAGCCCTGCAGACTTATCCAATTCCAGAAGTTGTAGTTTCCTGTTGTGATAGAAAGCGCTACTTTCCCCTTGCACTTATAGTTATTCCTGCTAGTGCAATTGGATACTGCCCTTATCTATTTAAGGGTTTTAAGCCTCTTTGTAGTTCCTATAATATAGTTCAAAGCCTTCTCAAGTCTTCTACATACAAAATATCACAACCACACATAATACAGGCAAATATTTCACAGGGTTCAAAGCATATCACAAAAGACAGAAAAACCAGCAAACAATATATCCCTTAACATAGCTTTAAAATATCTTCAGTCCAGCATAAAAATAACAGTCACTGCCAGTTGTGCTTAAACAAAGACTGCATTCAGACAACACAATATTTAAGTGTGGGGTAATCAACTCGATAGTTGTTTATCTAGGGGGAAGTCCCCACACAACATGATAATAATCAACCATGGTGTGGATTAGGATCAGCACTGAGTTGACTATTAGTCCATGCTGAGTTGACTCACTCGTCCCCTGCCCTTTTTCCCCACTCAGTCCTCCTGTTACTATCCCATCAGCATTGCTGTTGAAAATCTATCTGCCAGCTGGACAACACTGCTTTGACTGCTCTTGTCTTGCAACTCTGTGGCTGAAAAAATAGTCAACAGTGCCCTCCACACAACACAATAACTAATAGTATTTCAATTAGTCAACTCTGCACAGTGTTAGTTATTTGCATTGGTTATTAGGGCCATATAACCAACTGTTTGTTAAAATAATTATCTCCACACAACACGATAACCCATGGTGGGTTAAATAACCAACTGTCAACTATTTAAACCACCATTGGTTATTGTGTTGTCTGAACCCAGTCACTGTCCAGTCTAGGACAATCTCCAAACTGTGTACTTGGTCATTCAGGATTACAATCTCATCAAATACTGTTATAACCCTCTATTGAGTATGATAATCCTCCCTCTTAACACTTAATACAGGCCCTTTCTACACCTAAGGGTGTAGAGGGAGGGAGGGAGGGAGGGAGGGAGGGAGGGTGGGAGGGGGAGGATTGCAGACTTACCTGCTTCCGTGATCTTCCCCCAGCAAGCGCGACATCCCAGAAGGGAAGAGGGGCATCGCTGGAACTGGGAGCGCAATTGCACTCCAGTGAAATGTAAGTAAAAGAACAAAACAAAAAGCCCCAAGCCCACTCCCCCCATAACCAATGCCCCTGGTCTCCCCCTGGACTGGCTCCTTCCCTCTTGCTGACCCCCACTACACATGGGGAGGAGGAAAGAATCCAGGATGGGCACCCACACTGCCTGCAGTCCTTGGGAAGGTCATGAGACTGTGGGAAAAATCAGAGGCTGGTGTAGATATGGCCACAGTGTTAAGAAAAGTCACGTTGTTACACACTGTATGCTCCTGTTGGCATCATTTACTGTATGATGTGTCTGTATGTGTGGGGAGATGTGACATCCAAGCCACTGCAGGTAATATATGAGTTGGAGCCTTGTGGAACTAACACAGCAATAACACCTTTTATTGCCACATGTCTGGTAGGGTTGCCTGATGTCCTGAGGCTTATAAATTAAGACTCAAGCAAACTGAGCTCAGAGATAGTTCCTGATGAGGGTGTAGCCTGGCAGATCAGGTAGAGCTTAGTTATGCCTGGTGATGGGCCAGTGGGAGTTTAGAAGACATTCAAAAAAGGGGGTTATCTAAATATTAGAATGGGAGAGAAAATTGGGTTGGAAAAAACAGCCTGAGTCCATGGCATCTGAACTTTTGTGTTGAGATGTAAGTTTTTCGCTTGAGATGCTATCGGCCAAAACAGGCAATACCTTAAAGATATAGCTAGCATCTACATATGTATTTCATTTTTACTCTAGAGTATGTGCACAGGAGGGTGAGCCAGATTGGGACCTAGTGTGATGTGTGGGAGGGCTTTAACCTCCCCCGCCCCCCCCCCCACACACTATAAGTGCCTCCTGCATGCTTGCAATTTCTATTGCAAAATAGTGTTCCATAAAGAAATTACTTCTTTGGCCATAAGAAGATTTTTTAAAACAACAACAGCCCTAAAACATCCAATCAAACCCTAACAACTTGAACATCAGATAGATTTATGGATCAAGACACTTGAGGGAACTGATCAACTGTGGTGAATCATGAACAAAATGGGGGGGGGGAGAATGCAGTACTATTTGAGCGTATAAAATTTCCAATACTCCTGCACTGTTTCTAATTTCTCCTACTCTTTCAGTACGAAGCATACCATCAAGATAAGTAAAACAAACAACCCCAGGCTACAGATTAAGTCAAATATCAAAATCATTGAAAGCTGACCATGAAAGCTCCCTCATGCTGAACATTTGGGGGTTATCAGGATCAAAAAGCCACTGCAATATTTATCGAAAACATAGCCCACCGTGGTTTAGCCGTCATTAACTTGGTATGTATTTGAATAACTCAACAGAGCTAATGCGATCTGATTCTCTGCAGATATTTTTTTTTCTTTTGACTTAGGGGGAAAAAAAACCATTTATCCTCTTGGAGAGATATGTATCAGTTGGTAAATGTTGTGAAAGGGAAAAAATAATATAAGGCTCACACATGTGATTGGGTTCTCTGAATGCAATAAACTCGACAGGGACACATTATGCTCTGTACATGAAGAGTCAAGAATGAACTTGTCATTTCAGTAATACGGGTAAAGCTCATTTCATATATAATAGTGCATCCTGCTGTGTGTTGGATGATACAATTTTTATAGCTTGGATAAAACAAAGTTAAAAGGAAAAAAATAAAGAGAGAGGGTAGGACTTTAGGTCAGTCTTCCCAAAACTGATGTCTTCCAGATGTGTCAGATAACAATCCCCATCATCCACAGCATGCATTGGATATGCTGGCTGGAAAAGATGGGACATGTCGTCAAACACATCTGAAGGGGGCACCAGATTGCGGAGGAAGGCTTTAGATAGTGAGAATAGAACACCCAGTTAAGAGGTGACTTCCATTTCTGTAACTTCCTATCACAGTTGAACAAGAATAGCTTATGAAAGAATTCTCACCCCTTCATAAGTCATACTTTGAATATTCACTGGGACCATGACAGTAACTCATATGGAGATTGGCTCTGCACTTAGGGCTGAACTCCAGCAGTACTATCTCCTTGACATATACAACAGCTTCTTGCCCCTTTCCTCCTTGTCCTGCGGTGGACGCCTCTCAAAAAAACATCAAAAAGGACAACCTGTGATAGCATAATGACTGTCACACTTTTCTGTTCTTTCTTTCAACCCCTGACAAAATATTCAAGGGGGCACCACTGAGAATCTGTTGTGACAGAGATAATAATAGTAATAATGCATCTTAGAGATTGCCTTCTTCTCTATATGAGACAAGGGTTTTGTTTACCCACAATGAATGGATGGGGTTGATTGGGGGCTGTGTTTCATTTGGTTCTACCTATGCCATAAACAAATCCAGTAATCTAGAGATAATCATTTGAGTTTATTTTAAGTGTCAAGTTAGTTACCTCCTGGTTAAATATGGAGCTGATCCACTCTTCTCTCATAATGTCCTGGAGGTACTCAGTAAACACAAAACAACTGTTTGATTGATTCCAGAAGACACTGTAATTTTCTAAGAACAACTGTGGGCTGCTCCATGTTTATCAGGCAAAACATATGTCAAAACATCACAGAGTTGGTCTACAGCAGCTCTGAGTTAGGGAAACACACACTTAATTAGGATGTCTTTGTTATACCTAAAACTGCTCCTTTTATGTACTTGAAAGTAGAATGCATGCTCAGAACTAGCATTTTGCAATTTTAGAAACTTGCAAGTGCAGGCACATCAGTTTTTTACTTTTAGTTGAAAGATGACATTTTCAGGATTGTTCAACAATTTCTAGATTATTTGCGAGATCCTGGATTTAGTTGACTATTATAGCCAATTTATACCTAAATATGTGACCATAACCACACCATTCAATGGACCAAAGGTGGTCAAGTACTTTTCAGACCATCACAGACAACCTGTACTCAGGGCTCACCATTTCACAAAGCCACTGTGTCCATTGATGCCTCTCATGTTGCCATGGGAGCCGTGTTCTCAGAACCCCATTACTGAATGGAAACTGAACAGTATTTTAAAAAGAAGGCTTATTCCATAGCAAAGGAACCATTGCCCAACAATTGGGCAGTGGCAGCTTTACACTATCAGAACATAAGAATACAAGAGGAGCCATGTGGGATCAGGCCTATCTATATTTACTGTATAATCTCTTTTACCTTAATTACAGACCATGCCATGGGCGGATTCATAATACCTGAGTGATCATAATACCCAAGTACAACATCGGAACTTATCCCTGCAATTCTGACATGATCCATGGGGCAGAAACGCTCCATTGTGATGCAGTTTTTCAATCATAATGGGTATAATGGTACAGCTGGGAAGAGGAGAGACAACACAAGCAGCACATCTTAAGGGAAGGACTGTGTCACATACTGCCCATAAATACTTTGGTAGAAATGGAGATACCAGCAGCAAGTGCCATGTAGAGATAAGTAAAGCTAACCCATATTCCTCCTTCTATACATATAGAAATACCCATCTTCCATTGCACCTGGCACCTACTTGTTTGTTGGGGGTAAGGACAGGATGATTCTGAACCATGGAAAGGGGTTAGACTAGCTTGACTTTTGGTTTCTTCCAGCGATTTGGTTCTACGGTCCTTCAATGTAATTTTCAAACAACAATTCTGAACAGTAAATGACAGCTCTGTAAAACCAACTGGAAGTCCTCCCTGAAAAGGAGAGGAAAATAAAGAGAGTCATAAATATGGAAAGCCAGGCAACTAGAGAGCAGAAAGCCAAACTATTCAGGACAACAGAATTTATTCAAGGTTTGAAATAAGGTTCAAGCTTCTCATCTATCCCAGAAAGAGGCCTCAGGGACCACAGCTCCCGACATTGTGAAAACAACAAGAACAACCTAGAAACAACTTGTGGTAATAAGAAGGGCCTAGCACAGGTGGCTTTCCCCCTATCTGTCTTCCACCATATCCTGTCCTGATTTAATAGCTTTCCAGGAAGCTTAAGGCTCTTCTGTAGGAGAAGGAAGGGATGCCGCATGAAATGAAGAACTTGAAAAGCAGGTGACACAGCAAAACTGCCATCTGCTCAGCTTTAGAATGGGAGCATTGCAGAGCTCATCCGCGCATTAGTATTGCCATTTAATGCAGTTTCTAGCAACGGCAACACAAAAAAATAACTTAATAAAATTCATAGCTGTAGCTTACTAACATAATGTTCTGCTAGAAAAACCAAGCTCTCCCCACTCTTCGGAGTTGTGCATGGAATAGTAATGCACTTCACAAAGCAAGTGATAAGGTTTCAAGGCTATAGTACTGCAAACCAAGGACCAGTTACTACAGGTCAGAAGTAACTGATCTGTAATAGAAGATAGCAAAATTATGTCACCAACAAACCACCAATCTTTGAAAAACATGCCTTTAGGTCTAGGTTCATTTGACTCAATAGTTATGCCCCCTCACCGAAAGCCTGTGAAAGGTGATGTAGTCCTATTATTTACAGCAGGTGAGGTAGATTTCCAGATGTGAACTTCAAGTCCCAAATTACTGACCATTGTCCATGCTGGCAGGGTCTTCTGGGAGTTGAAGTTCAAAACATCTGAAGATCTGCCCGCCCCTGATTTACAGGACCATGTTGACAATCAATGTTGTGCTCCTACATTATATATACACACACACTAAGGAAATTGGCATAGGAGATAATGGAGGCTTGCAACTATGTCATACAATATATCAATATTGTGCACTGTTCTTGATCGTATAATGCTTGCCAATCAAAAATCTCTCTCTCTCTCTCTCTCTCTCTTCGTGTATAATTAATACAGCTGCTACATTTGTACTTAAAGTTATCATAAGGCATACTGTGAGATTAATTACTTGCTTGTCGAAAATGAAGGTGTTAATGGTAGCCACTATGGTCTGAACAGACCAATTTAACAATCTACCTTGCAAACAATGGCATGGCAGTACTCATTTTAAACTGTCAGTTTGTACTGATATCCTTTCTCTAGTCTTGTAAGAGTTGCAGTGCCTTTCAAATGCAATATTTACTAGCAGATGTGTCATTTCAGCTTAATTTACATTATTTAATTAGGAGAACAACAAACATTGTCAGGATAAGAGCTGATTCCCCCCTTCCATTGAAAGAGAGAGTGTGGCTATGAATTTTCTTAAGGGGAATATTGCTGTTGTTTTGCTGATACAGAAACATTCTGGGCCTACAGCTTGGTCAGAGTTGGATCACAATGCACCACAACAGTAATCGTGCTTAAGGCCACTGGAACCAGTGGGCTTAAGGGCTCTTTAACTCTGCACTGGGTTGCGGCCTTGGTCTATGGAAAAACCCAACCTTTGTTGACAGGCTGCAATTTACAGCATTCCTGCACATTGTAAATACAAAATTAAATAATAGTTGCAAAGGGAGGCTTTTCCAGTAAGCTCTTGGGTGCTCTAACAAGTTCTGACCCCCAATGGTACAGCGGATAGAATATTGCTATAAGTGAGGGAAATCTGGATTCCAAATTATTGTTCAGTTCATTAGTTGACTTGGTCAAGTTACTATCTCTCTCCCTGGTCTATCACAGTTTATTTATTGTGTGTGTGTGTGTGTGCATGTGTGTGTGAGAGGATAGTTATGATAAAGATATGTAAATTGCTTTATCCTAGGTCTAAGTCTGCCTATTGGACAAAAACTGGCAATTAGGTTATCTGGACTGTGAAAAATGTTTGCAAATGAGCATAATGCTTAATATAATTAATTCAAGTGGATTTGCCACATGGGACAAGTCAATGAAAAAAAAATGGAACAACAGAGACTGATGTGAAAGTTAATTCAATGTTCATTCACACA
Source organism: Anniella stebbinsi (assembly GCA_029215795.1). Classification (NCBI taxonomy): domain Eukaryota; kingdom Metazoa; phylum Chordata; class Lepidosauria; order Squamata; family Anniellidae; genus Anniella; species Anniella stebbinsi. The sequence continues at coordinate 92,353,514 of JARDYH010000004.1, read as the reverse complement.
GCATAAATTTCAAGCTAATTCTGGAATTAATACTTGGATCCTTTTTTTTCCCCATTGGATATTGGAGGGAAAACAACTTTTCCAGTTCCTTACCTGTCTCTTTGTCGCATCCAGTTATCCAGTCCCATTTCAAGGTCTCAGGAGGTTCTTGGGAAAGATGCTCCCAGCAGGTTCCCATCCCCGCAATTCCTCTTCCTCTTTGCCAGTCCCACCTTGTTTGTCTCTCTCGCCGCACAAACTCTGCATCACCTCCAGAGAGAGCAGGAAAGGAATGGCGGAGGCTAGTGGCCCTTTGTTTGTAGATGGCAGGTGAACAGGCAGCAACAGCAAGAGCAAAGAGGACCAGGAATTGCTGGTGCACCTCCTGCTGAAGCGTGGACTTCAGCAGGTGCCCAAATATGTTTTATTCTGGCACCAGCTCTGCTAACACCTCAGGGCCAAAGTGGACATTACGTGAAAGATCTAACTGCTTGCTCAATAGTTTGTTCATATATATAGTGTAAGTGCAGAAGATCAGGATCCTAGCATGGGGTTGGGGGGCTTTACCCCTTCCCATCCACTGAGGGCCCAATCCAGATCGGGCCCTTGCCTGCAATATAGATTGCAAAATAGTGATACGTTAATGTAAATAGTGATTGATTAAGGTAAATGGTGCATTTACTTTAATCTTCTACACCTTCTACACTGATTAACATAAACGGCACATTTACTTCTACATCTTCTAAGATTCTACACCTCCCACGGGTTTGTTTCTATTGGACCTTCTCAACATTCACACATGCAATGTGTGAATTCTAGAAACTGAATCTATTAGCTGCCTTGAGTTTTCCCTATCACAAAACACAGGAAGTTGTTGGGCAGGGAAGGACTGGACTGAGTCCCAAGAATCTGGTAAAACTCTACCTTTCAGTTTTCTTCTACCTTTCAGATTTCTGGAGCTCCTGGGTGAGAGCAAGACTTCTCACAGTTGTCCCCTGGAAGCTCCATGAACTGTTTGTGAAAGCATACGGACAGTGCTATGGTTCAGCTTTCACTTCATCCCTAAAAGTGACCCTTGAGGGAAAGGTATTAGGATCAGAAGAAGCTTTCTCCATACCCAATCTCCTTCTCCACAATTGATTAGTTGTAGGGGAAAGCAAGCATAGGCAAAGGAATATTTATTTATGGATTGATTTGTTTACATGTATCTCCCACCTTTTCTCCAAGGAGCCAAGACTGCATACATGAAACTCCTCCTGCTCTTTATTTTATCCTTACAACAACCCTATAAGGTAGGTAAAGTTCACTGACTGGCCCAGTGAACTTTATGTCAGAGTGGCCTAGTGAGCTTCATGTCGGGTCTCCCAAATCATAGTCCGAACCTCAAATAACCACACCACAGTGGCTGTCTTTGCTTCTCACTCCCTTCCCACAGTTCTTTTCAGGTTCCAGCTTTTGGAAGAACAAGGCTGTGGAACTTATTTCATATGTTTTGATGGCACTTTTGGTATTTTGTTTAATGGGGGGCTTAAATCAGAGGCTAAGCCAATTCTCTCTCTTTTTCTTCTTTTATAGAAAAATCCAAAACCACACTGGTTTAGTGAAAGTTTTTAAATACATCAAAACATGTATATACATTCTGTCAGCTACACAGATGAGTTTCTGAAATATATTAATATTCTTGGCATTTCCCAGTAACTGATGTGGCTAATATCTTTATTTTCATCTCTGTCTAGATGGCAGCTTTCCCCTTTGGATGCAAACATTGCCAGAGTAAACCTCACAGCATTGCCAGGCATATTTGAATCAAAAGCCATTCCAGCATGACGGGTGAGGAGGACTTCTGCTGGCATTTTCTATGCTGACAGCACTAACTAAGCTTGGATGTTCTCCTGACGATGACGTGCTTGATACATACAGTGTCGGTTTGAGCAAACTATGGCTTTGAAATAAGGGACTATAAAATCATGGAGAAACAACAATGAATAGACCATAGCCCAGTGGAGGCTATGATCTATTTGTTTGTTTGTGGGCTATATATTCACTCCGGGTTTCATTCAGAACCAGCCAGAATTCCAAAGGAGCTATCCAAGGTGCATAATAAGTATCAGAGGCAGTAAGTCTATATACACCAGTTGCTGGGGAACATGGGTGGGGGGTGCTATTGCACTGTGTCCTGCTTGTTGACTACTGTGTGAAGAGCTGGTGGACCACTGGTGGACCACTATTGACAGTTGGTGGATCACTGTGTGAACAGAGTGCTGAACTAGATGGACCAGCATAGCTCTTCTTACGTTCTTATGTACTTTGGGGATAAGGTTCAGCACCTTGGATAGCCCCTTTAGAGTTCTGTCTGGTTCGGACTAAAACCCAGAATGGAATCACAGCCCCAGTGAAACAGAGTCACCAGCCCCCTCTGCCATAGCTCTCTTCAGACATTTGCTGAAGATGGGTTAATTGTAAGTTTGAAGGAAGCCAGGGACACACACTCCAGCTCCACCCCCTCTGCTCCAGTGGTATAGCAGAAAATTTGGAATTGGACGCACTCTTCATGACAGTCTCCATAGCCACATTACTGAGGAGAATCCAAAAATTCAGGCAGCTGTGTCCATCCATATCAACAAACTAGTTTTAGCAGTTTTCACCTCTACCAGGAACAAGTCTTCTGTAAAACTGAAGAGTGTTATTTGCCTATTCAAGATCAAGCCACCACAAAATACTTTATATCACAGCAGAGAACAATATATTGTTGTTGGGCAAATTCACCCCCCCCCCCCCCCAGCTACTGTGAGAACTACAGCTACACTTAGAGGGAACAGGGAATTCTGAGGACTTGCATGTGGGGCAGGTAACATCAGCATCCCTGCTAATAAAAAAGGTACTGGTGCTGCATTCCTGCATTCCTGGGCTCCACTACACCACTACTCCACTCCCAACTTCCCCGTTTTGACATGGATGGTCTGCAAAGGGTGCTGTAACTATTCAGCTGAGGCAATTACAGAGCAATGACTAGGTCTGGATCCATCCCTATTCCCTAAGTAAGGAATATGCTACTTTGGCCATGACTCTAAACATTCCCATTGTGTTTATGTTTCCCTTGCCACTGATATACAACAACTATAAGAACATAGGAAGAGCAATGCTGGATCAGACCAACTAGTCCAGCTCTCCATTCACACAGTGGCCAACCAGCTGTTGACCAGGGATCCACAAGCAGGACATGGGTGCAACAACATCCTCCTGCCCATTTTCCCCAGGAACTGGACTATATAGGCTTACTGCCTCTGATACTGGAGGTAGCACATAGCCATCAGAACTGGTAGCTATTGATGCTCTTCTCTTCCAAGGATTCATTTAACTCCCTTTTTAAGCCTTTCCAAATTGGTGGCCGTCACTACTTCTTGTGGTAGTGAATTTCATAGTTCAACTACGCACTGTGTGAAGAAGGACTTCAATTTATCTGTCCTGAATCTTCCACCAATCAACTTCATGGGATGAACCCAGGTTTGAGTATTATGAGAGAGGGAGAAAAATGTCTCCCTATCCACATTCTCCATACAATGCATAATTTTGTACACCTCTTCCTTGTTGAAAATAAGGATTTAACAAAAATGTTTAACTTGCTAAACCTTTCTGTTTCTTCCAATGGCATGGAGCAACACATTTTTGGTTGTTGTTGATGTTGTTGTTTTAAAAAGCATTAATGATTTATAATTTTATACTCTGAGATTTCATGCACTTGTTATTTTTTTAAAAAATAACAAATAGGACAAAGAAAAAAATCCCAGTAACTTATTATTCATATTGCTCTGAATGGGGGATTGGGAAATCGAGCTTTATTTGAGGCCTCTCCTAGAGGCAGTGATGAAAAACATTGAGCTCAGATTCATCTTTCCTAGAGACTAATTACCCCATGTCTTTACTCAACCTCTCTATCTATATCACAGGACATCAGAGTCCCCAGGTCTCTCCTGAAGTTAAACCCATGTGATCTTTAATTTCAGAATAACATCTAAATAATTTTACACTAAAACAAAATAATTAAAAATACTTGGAATCATTATTGGAAGGGATAAATACTGTAGTAATAATGCCCTGGCGCCATGTGATATATTTCCTCCTACTAGATCCCAAAGCACCTGGCAATTTTTTAGTAATTAAGTGCATAAGAGCATCCATGCACTATATAAATCACTGTTTACTAGAAGCCCCTACTGCATGGCTGTATATAGCTCAGTAGCTGAAAGACATGCTTTAATATTGGCCAAAGAAACAATCCCATTACTAGAAGCTTAAAGTTTTTATTCTAATTCAGCTTTCCCCAACCTGATGCCCTTCAGATATGTGGGACTACAGTTCCCAACATGTCCAGCTAGTGCTAAGGAACACCACATTAAAGAAGGTTGTAATTGTGCAGACTTACCTTTGAGTAGACATGTATAGGACTGACTGTAAGTGATCTTACAACGACAAAGCAGAGCCAGTCGTTGAGCAAATTGTTATGAATTGTGTCTGCACTGCTGTCTCACTATGGCAGTGGTACATAATTAAATCATTGGGTTGGCCAAACCCATCTGCATTTTGAGGCTTTACTGGGTGGCTACTGGTGTCCTAGACCAGATCTACACCAAGAAGGATATGACAGTTTGAAAACGGTTTGAAAACTGCATATGGAGTGTGTACTGGACCCCCAACAGTTGTCACTACTGTTATAAACCACTTTAAAGCAGTAGTGTAGATCCTGCCCCAGATTCATCCACCATGTTTCCTTCTAATTATACCTGTTGTCATAATTTGAAAAGATCAGCATACAGAGTGAATATTTGCATTTTTCTTGACCATTTGGTGCCAAACTATGAGCATTCTTGCGATATTTTAACTCTCTATGCAAGAGTTAAAATATTACAAGAATGCTCATGGTGTGAACACTTATTCTCATATATGCACATACAAGAATAATTGTTCACACTGCCTGAATATGACGATGATGATGAATATAGCATTTAAAACTTTTCTAAGCCTTTTAGTTTAAAGCCATAATGCAGTAAAACTGTCAGTGAAATAAGCATGTAAAATTTCTGGGGGGATGTTTTACTTCAAGCAAATAAGTATTGAAAGAATGGACACAGACATATCCATTATCTGAATTAGCAGAAGGATTTTCTGTATTCCACTGAAGAAAGATAAATGAAAGTAGAAATTTTCTTGTAGATTATGCACAGGACTACCATAATTTGTTACTGGTTTAATAGGATTAATGTAAGAATCTGCTGGCTGTGGTTCACAGGGAAGTAAAATGAGATTTGTTTGACACCCCTGTGGTGTAAAGCTCATAAATATTTATCAGTGCACTCTTATACAAGTCTACTCAGAAGTAAGTCCCTTGATTTCATTGAGGCTTACTCTCAGGTAATTTAGTACAGGATTCCAGCCTAAACTAATATTTAACTAATCAGTTATTCTCAAGTATTCAGATCGTACCTCATTCACTGTTGATGCTTGATATTAAGTTGTGTGTGTGAGTGTCTGTGTGAATGTACAAATATTCAATCTTTGTCTTAGCGCATCCTTCCCTAACCTGATGCCCTTATAATGTGTTGGACTGCAACAACTTCCATCATTCCCAGCTGGCATGGATATTCCTACTAGGGGTGTGCATCGGATCGGATCCGATCCACGATCCGAATCCGATCCGACCCAAAATCGGGAAAATCCGATCCGATCCGATCCGACCAACCTCCGATCTGATCCGATCCGATCCGATGAGGTCCGATCCGGATCGGACGCCATTTTGAATGCTTTTTCCCATAGCCAAGTATTGTTTTACAAAAACGCCTATAACTTTTTCATTTTTAAAGATAGAAGGATGAAACTTGGGGACATTGTAGACTGGTTAGGGATAGTTATCTGTGAGAAATTTCAGAAAGATTGGTGCATGCGTTTTGTGGCAATTAATTTTTTAATAAATACCCAGGAATGCTTATAACTTTGTCATTTTTAAAGTTACAAACATGAAACTTTGCCACATTGTAGGAGGTACCTTGGGACCTATGTGTGTGAAATTTCAGAAACATAGGTGCTTGCCTTGTGTGGCAATTAATTTTAGAAAAATAGGTAGTAGTGGGGTAAATACAGTTACGCCTCCCATTTTTTTATTTTTTAAGATACAAACAGGAAACTTGGGCACATTACAGGTACCACTTGCCTTGATATGTGAGTGAAATTTCAGAAACATTGGAGCTTGCCTTGTGTGGCAATTAAGTTTTGAAACAATGAGGAAAGAAACACCTATAACTTTGTCATTTTTAAAGTTACACACATGAAACTTTGCCACATTGTAGGTGGTACCTTGGGACCTATGTGTGTAAAATTTCAAAAACGTAGGTGCTTGCCTTGTATGGCAATTAATTTTAGAAAAATGGGTAGTAGTGGGGTAAATACATTTACGCCTCCCATTTTTTTATTTTTAAAGATACAAACAGGAAACATGGGCACATTACAGGGAACACTTCACTTGATATGTGTGTAAAATTTCAGAAACATTGGTGCTTGCCTGGTGTGGCAATTAATTTTTGAAACAATGAGGGATTCATTGGACAGCACTTGCCCATAAGGATTCATTGGACAGTACTTTCCCATAGGGAATCATTGCATTGCACTTTCCCATAGGGAATCATTGCATTGCACTTTCCCACTGAGAAATACAGTTATGCCTCTCACATTTTTATTTTTAAAGATAGAAGGATGAAACTTGGGGACATTGTAGACTGGTTAGGGATAGTTATCTGTGAGAAATTTCAGAAAGATTGGTGCATGCGTTTTGTGGCAATTAATTTTTTAATAAATACCCAGGAATGCCTATAACTTTGTCATTTTTAAAGTTACACACATGAAACTTTGCCACATTGTAGGAGGTACCTTGGGACCTATGTGTGCTAAATTTCAAAAACGTAGGTGCTTGCCTTGTATGGCAATTAATTTTAGAAAAATGGGTAGTAGTGGGGTAAATACAGTTACGCCTCCCATTTTTTTATTTTTTAAGATACAAACAGGAAACATGGGCACATTACAGGGAACACTTCACTTGATAGGTGTGTAAAATTTCAGACAGCTGGGTCCAGGCATGTGGTGGCAATTAATTTTTGAAACAATGAGGAAAGAAACGCCTATAACTTTTTTATTTTAAAAGTTAGAAGTCTGAACATTGCTCACTTTGTAGATGGGTTAGGGGTAGATATGTGTCAGAAATTTCAGAATGATAGGTCCAGGCATTTGATGGCTATGGAATTTTTAGATTAAATGTTTCAAAAAATGTTCCACAGAGGCCAGGTCTTCCTTTCCTCCCCCTCCCGCTTCCCGCGAAGAAAAGGAAACACTGTCTCGTCTCGATCCCTTTGATCCTTGCTAGTATCCATTACAGGGCTCGTGTCTGCTTTCCTACTTTCACTTTTTTACTCAAGCAGACACGAGCCCTGTAATGGATACTAGCAAGGATCAAAGGGATCGAGACGAGACAGTGTTTCCTTTTCTTCGCGGGAAGCGGGAGGGGAAGACCTGGCCTCTGTAGAAATTTTTTTGAAACATGTAATTTAAAAATTCCATAGCCATCAAATGCCTGGACCTATCATTCTGAAATTTCTGACACATATCTACCCCTAACCCATCTACAAAGTGAGCAATGTTCAGACTTCTAACTTTTAAAATAAAAAAGTTATAGGCGTTTCTTTCCTCATTGTTTCAAAAATTAATTGCCACCACATGCCTGGACCCAGCTGTCTGAAATTTTACACACCTATCAAGTGAAGTGTTCCCTGTAATGTGCCCATGTTTCCTGTTTGTATCTTAAAAAATAAAAAAATGGGAGGCGTAACTGTATTTACCCCACTACTACCCATTTTTCTAAAATTAATTGCCATACAAGGCAAGCACCTACGTTTTTGAAATTTCACACACATAGGTCCCAAGGTACCACCTACAATGTGGCAAAGTTTCATGTGTGTAACTTTACAAATGACAAAGTTATAGGCATTCCTGGGTATTTATTAAAAAATTAATTGCCACACAAGGCAAGCACCTACGTTTCCGAAATTTCATACACATGGGTCCCAAGGTACCACCTACAATGTGGCAAAGTTTCATGTGTGTAACTTTAAAAATGACAAAGGTATAGGTGTTTCTTTCCTCATTGTTTCAAAAATTAATTGCCACACAAGGAAAGCTCCAATGTTTCTGAAATTTCACTCACATATCAAGGCAAGTGGTACCTGTAATGTGCCCAAGTTTCCTGTTTGTATCTTAAAAAATAAAAAAATGGGAGGCGTAACTGTATTTACCCCACTACTACCTATTTTTCTAAAATTAATTGCCACACAAGGCAAGCACCTATGTTTCTGAAATTTCACACACATAGGTCCCAAGGTACCTCCTACAATGTGGCAAAGTTTCATGTTTGTAACTTTAAAAATGACAAAGTTATAAGCATTCCTGGGTATTTATTAAAAAATTAATTGCCACAAAACGCATGCACCAATCTTTCTGAAATTTCTCACAGATAACTATCCCTAACCAGTCTACAATGTCCCCAAGTTTCATCCTTCTATCTTTAAAAATGAAAAAGTTATAGGCGTTTTTGTAAAACAATACTTGGCTATGGGAAAAAGCATTCAAAATGGCGTCCGATCCGGATCGGACATCTGGTCCGATCCGATCCGACCAGCCTCCGATCCGATCCGATCCGATCCGACCCCCCAGGTCCGATTCCGATCCGCTATCCGATCCGATCCGGGGGGTCAGTGCACATCCCTAATTCCTACACATCTGGAGTGCACCACATTGTGGAAAGCTGGTGTAGCAATTAGCAATTGTGGGCATCAATTCCAGAGGATTTCCATCTCCACAGCTCTTAAACTTTGCTGAAAGAAACTGGGTAGAAACAATTATCCCTGGTTCATCCCAGCTGTAAGCCCCAAACTCTTATAATAGAACTGAAATTCCCTAGGTTCTTATTAAACCCCATAAAAGAAGGGGAACTCTAGAACTCACCTCTTTGATCTATTTCTTTCCCAACATGAAGTCAGGCAAAGGCTGTTTTAACAGTCATAATATAGATGGAACCAAGTATTCTTTATTCAGCCATTGTTTACCATTCTAGGCATCTATGGACCACATTAGTAGCACAACAATATGCAACTAAGAAATCTGAGTAATTTGACTGGAATTCAATGAAATCACACTATCATAATCGTATAAAATGCTTCATCATAACAGATAAGAAGGTCCTAACAAGTACAGAAAGGTCATAACAAACAGCACAGTTGAACATATGCACGACATACTAAGACAGCACTTCAAAGGAAGACAACAAGACAGTGGAGGTACAAGTATAAAGACATTACCACTAAGAAAATGAAGTAACAGAAAACTGGGGAAAGGGATATGGGAGCTGAGCACAGATCTTCAATTTCCCATAACCCGCAAGTATGTTGACTGCATGTAGAGTCATTCTGGTAGGTGAAGGGAGCTCATGCGTAGGCCCTGCACCCAAGGTGGAGCACTTTCTGCCCTTAATATATTAGTTTCAGTAGCGATTCAGACTGACAAAACATGCATAATCTTAAACTCTAAAGTAGAGATGTTAATGAAGTTCTTCTGATCCATGATTGGAAACCAACTAGGGTCTCTGAAAATTAGAGGTGAGCTTTTAAATCCCTTGAATTGTTCGCTGGCTTGGATCTAAATGCGACCCAGAGAAGAATTCCTGGCCTTCCTATCAGCTATCACCACCAACGTGCAACCGCAAATGTATCTTCTTGTTCCCTTCATTGACTTGCAAGTAGCAGAGGCAGTGGGACCAGCAATGGAAGGCAGGTGGAAAGACGAGAGGAAAGAGAGGTGCCCTTTTCATATCTCCTCCTCCTCCTCCTCCTCCTCCTCCTCCTCCTCCTCCGGAATAGTAGCATGTGGAGGCAAAGAGAGTGAAGGGGAAAAATCCACCCCTCTCTGCACCTTGCATGCTGCTACTGCTGCTTCCACCACATTCCTTCCTTGCATGGGAGCTTAGTGAGAGTAATGGGGAAGTATGTTTGTGGTGGTGGGGACTTGTTGGGAGGGTTTTATGAAGATTGCTGGGGATGTCATGGCATTTTCCTAAGCTCTCAGATTGGTTTTGAAAAATAACCAGAATTTCCCATTCCCTTCCCCAGGAAAGCACAGATCATTTCCAAGTTAATCCAAGGAGAGCGTAGGACTGCTCAACCATCTCTGCTTTAAAGTTTGCCAAAGTCTACAGAGTATCTGAAACCCACCCCCAAAATAAACTTTTAAGTTCCTGCTAAAACATTTATCTTTATTTTATTCTGATTCTTCTGCATGCCATTACCCATCTTGGAAATCATGGTATACTAGCGATGTTTTCTTTTCCATTTGAAAGGCGCTAAATGTACTAGGATTCATTCTGCAAAGTGTCTTATTCAGTGGCAGATGGTATATTTAAAAAATGAAGAACCATACAGTACCTTCCTCATCTTCCTGATGTTTTCGATGGAAGGCAGTAAAGCATCTCTGAGCACTATACCCAAATGACTCTTCCCTGTACTAGATCCCTATTTATTTTTAACAAAATCAATAGTTATTTGCAAGGAACTGAAATTGTAACATGAGAGTGAGGTGAGACTGAAAACATCGAAGCTCTTCTGACTTTGGGTGGTCTCATCTGCCAGAGTCTGGGACTAGTTCCCCCCAACAACTAGAGTGCCAGCAACTTCTGTCAGGTCAACCAAAGTGACCCTTATTTCAGCTAGCAAGGCATATTCCGCATGTAAATCCAGCAATACAATACACTTCTTTGGCTAACCAGCCCATCCCCAGCAATTGATTGAAGCTAATGAAACTAATCACACAAGCACAGTTCAACGTTTCCCATTCAGCCATCTCAAAAATACTTGAATTTCATAATTGGTCTGCAGTCGAGTACATTTCGCTCTCCAGATCAAAAGAGAGTGAAGTATCCCTCTCTAGTCACCATCCATGAGTGAATAATGAAAGATCTCTAGCAGACGGCTGCTAGTTTTGTTGTGAAGGGACTGCACATAAAATGGTTCCTTGAGTCTCCGATTTTTCTCCCTTCCTACTCAATTCCTTTATAATGAACATCAGTGAGTCCCATGCAAAATGCTAATTAGTTGCAAAGGAATGCTACAGCCGAAGCTGGCACCTCATCTCTGGGATGCGATTTACTATCATCATCCGTGCTGGAACACCCACAAGACAGGGTGGTGTAATATTGCTAGCAACACCCTACAGGCTTTTTTCCCCTTCAGAAGAGCTGTCAAATTATTCATTCCTGCCTTTGTAAGACACTCCCTCGAGAGGGGTTTCATGTGCGTGACCCTAATTAAAATACTGCTTCTGAATGGAACTGCCAGAAGATGTGCAGGTCTCAATTATGGCATATATTTAGGTTAAATACTGAGATTTAGAACTCAAAGGAAACAAAAAGAGAAACCACCTCGTCTCTGTTAATGGGTGTGCCATTGCCTTTATTCCGGCACCTTTCCTCAGTTCTTCAACGTTAAACACTCGCTAGGATTCACGGCATTTGCTGGGAACATCTGTTGAGAAAAGAATGATTTCAAGCAAATGGGAAAAGATAATGGACAAGTCTGGGATGACCCATTGAAGTCCAGCACATACGTCACTACTGGACATAAGCGCTGGAAGACTAAGGGGCAAGTTCAGTTTGCTGAGGGATTTTGGACAAGGCACTTCCTTTCAGCCCAATTTTACTCACCAGCAAGTGAAAGAAGCATCACAGAATGTTTTGTACATATGTGCATGTGTGTGCATGCATGTACACACACACACACACACACACACACACACACACACACTCTATAGAAATGATACATTTCTTCAAGTCTCCTAATATCCTCAGAAATTGAGGATCAGGTTCCTCTCAGCGAAACAGCAACGCAGACTGACACTTACGATGTACTTAAACTGGCATTGTCTTGTTCGTTTCAATGGGACAATTCCACTTTAGTTGTACGCATGCTGTCTCAAGTGTCTTGAAGATAGCATAAGGAGGAAAATAACCACCTACAAATGACTTACTATGTACTAGTGCTGTTATTGTGATCTAAAGCTTGAAAAAGCCTGGGCCGTATAAATTCTCTTAAGTCCTTAAAAAACGAAGACATTGCACACGGCCCCTTTTCCAAACTGCCTTTTAAGGCTGAGCCTTCATACAGTAGCTTCCATCATGTAAATCTAGAAGCCCTCTCCACATGTTATTCTGAATGTGTGAGGGCTTAAACTGGGCCTGGGGTTATACACACTGGTGCATGGCAACATCTACAGGGGATCTGAACTCTCATTACAATAAGAAATCCTGATAAAACAAGGTCCCGTATCATACTGAGAATTCTACATGCAACAGTTTGAGACCTTGTTGCTCAGTGTGGCAAGGTTGGGGAAGGGGCAGAGCTAGTTGGCATGAAGACAAAGGGGACAGGTCCAGCTGGCACAGCCCCACCACCCTGCATGTGTCGAGTCTTGTCTAGGGCTCGAATGGTAATGCAAAGAAAACTACCATCAAATATCAGAAGTCAATATAAAAATAGCAGGTCTATATAAAACAGCAGAAGTCAATATAAAAATGACAGTAGTAAGAGTTAATAAGCAGTAGCAGCAAAACAATAATAGCAATAAGTGACAATCTCTGACTCACCACAATAAACAAATAAAATTATTCAGAACAAGGTTAATTAACAGCAACAAAGTTATCAAGAGAAAGCAATTCAGAATAAATACATCTCTAATTTGAAGACTTGCCGTGATGGGCCCATACCAGCCTCTCTTGGAATAAAGTTGCATAAATGTGGGGCCACTGCTGTAAAGGCTCTGCCTCTGGGCCTACCAATCTAATTATTCACACTGAAGGGCACACAGTAGGCCTCCAAAGATGATCATAAAGCATGGGCAGGTGTCTGGTCCAAAAATGTTTAGCGCTTCAAAGTTCAACAACAGCACTTTGAAATGCACCAGCAACAAGTGCAAGTGGTACAATGCTGGTGTTCCATGCTCCAGCTGCTCTACCCCTTCCAATATCCAGGCAACCAAGTTATGCATGAGTTTAACTTTCTAAACTGTCTGTATTAAGTATGTATGTATGTATTACATTTCTGTACTGCCCAATAGCCAAAGATCTCTGGGTGGTTCAGAAACAGTTAAAAAACATACAATTCTAGAACATAAAAAATTACATAAAAGAGAGAGGGGGGGGGAGAGAACAGAAACTTTTTTGAGCCAAGAAGTGTGTTGGAACAGTCAGGCAGTATGAAAGCCAGTTTCTAACTAAGCTGGAGAATACCTAAGGTGTGGGTCAGATCAGTTCTTCAAGCATCCCTACATCTAGTCTGGCATTCGCCAACAGTAGACAGTCAGAAGTTGCTGAGAAATACATAAGCAGGGCATAATGACGAATGGTACCGATTGTTGCTTTCTCACGGCATCTGGTACAAGCTAACATACCTTGACATGGTAGTGATGATACCCAATATTCTGTGCTTGCATAACTGTGTTTACCTGCACACATGATGAATTGTATGTTGGGACTGAGGGTAGCTAGCTAGGTAGCTAATACATATTTTGCAAGCAACACAATAAGACACATCAGTTCAACTCAGTCTGGTTGCAGTCCAGGACATGGCACTGGAACAGCCTTGGTTGGACTGGCTGATGACCTATTCTGGGTGAAAGACAGGGGGAGTGCTATCCTGTTGATCTTCCTGGATCTCTTGGTGGCTTTTGATACCATTGATCATGGTATCTTACTGGATCGGCTCTGAGAGATGGGAATAGGAGGCACTGTGTTACAGTGGTTCTGCTCTTATTTTCAGGACCGATTCCAGAGAGTGATGTTGAGGGATTCCTATGTCACCCCATGGCTATTAAGCTGTGGGGTGCCACAGGGCTCTATTCTATCTCTCATGCTGTTCAACATCTACATGAAGCCGTTGGGAGAAGTCATTAGGGGTTGTGGGGTTGGGTGTCATCAGTATGCTGATGATACTCAGCTCTATTTCTCCTTGTCATCAGAGTCAGCTGGGGTGGTGAAGTTGATGGGCCAGTGCCTGGAGACTGTAATGGGCTGGATGAGGACTAATGAATTGACAAGATGAAAGCTCTGTGGATTGGTAGTTCCCGAGTCCAGGAATTGGGTAAGCGATCGGTTTTGGCTGGGGTTGCACTCCTTCTGAAAGAGCAGGTGCATAGCTTGGGAGTACTCCTAGATTCATCCTTGTCACTGGAGGCCCAGATGGACTTCGTGGCCCAGAGTACTTGGGTTCAGCTTTGGCTAATCCACCAGCTGCAGCCTTGCCTGGACAGGGACAACCGATCCACAGTAGTCCATAAGCTGGTAACTTCCTGATTAAACTACTGCAATGCACTCTATGTGGGGCTCCCCTTGAAGACGACTTGGAAGTTGCAGCTGGTGCAAAATGCAGCAGCTAGACTGCTTTCCAGAATATCTATTAAAGACCATATAACACTGGTCTTAAAAGAGCTGCATTGGCTGCCTATACGCTTCCACTCTGAATTCAAGGTTTTGGCAATGGCATTTAAAGTCTTAAACAGCTTGGGATCTCGGTACTTGAGGGATTGTGTCTCCCAATATATGTCTGCTCAAGATCTGAGATCTGTTGGAAGAGCCCTCCTCTGCATCCCACCAATGAGAGATATACATTATGGTGGAATGTGGGAGAAGGCTTTCTCTGTTGTGGCACCCTGCTTGTGGAATACCCTCCCCTTGGAGGCCCGACTGGCGCTGACACTGGCTTCATTTTGGCACCAAGTTAAAATATGGCTTTTCATCAAAGCCTTTGAGAGCTAATTTATCCATGGTTACCCATAGTTTAAATTGTTTTTCATTGTTTTATTGCTTTTAAAAACATTCTACCAGTTTTAATACGTTAACGATTTAATACATTTTTAGCTCCGTAAATTATGTATGTTTATATGGTTCTGATTTTATCTGTACCCCGCCCTGAGATCCCAGTGATAACAGGGCGGGATACAAATGTATAAATATATAAATATATAAACTCTGCCCATCTGATATATTGTGCTAAGCCCTTACAATGGGATCACAATCTACAGGCAGTGTGACGGAAAGACTTGCCTCACACTGAATGCTCCCATAGCAACATCAGTCAAAATCATTGTGTGCACTGTTGCATTTCCATATATGGGTACCAGACTGTCAGAACCCCTAAACCCTCAGATAAAAAAGGATACCTTGAACATTCTTCATTCCATTCTTCCGACAGTTGCGTACCCAGTGGTTCTTGGGTGTAGCCCAGATGTTTTGCTGTCAACAGCAGCTGCTACATGCTAGTGCACAGCAAGACTTTCCTTCAAGGAGATGCAACATGACATGTGCTTCAGGTTACACTGCATCACATGAGACCACTGCCTGATGAAACTCAAAGCATAAAAATGAATGCTTTTGCAGGGCTTTGCAAATTTAAAGAAGCTGCATCTTCTTCTTTTTCTTCAGAAGAAAGGACATATTCTCCCCTCCACAAACACTTCTATATTACAAGCTACAGTAGTTAAATGAAAATGAACAGCTGTTTACACAGGTCATTATTAGTTAGTAGTATTAATTGAAAAGTAATATTGACTGCACTTACTCAGGCAACAGGAAAGGAACAATTTTTTTATCATCTTTAGAAACCTCTTGCTATCAAACCCCTTTAAAAGGCAATTAGACAAGTTCATGGCGGATAAGGCCATCAGTGGGTACTAGCCATGGTGGTCATATATTACCTCCAGTATCGGAGGCAGAATGTCTTTGAATACAAGTTGTTGGGACTGGTTGTTGTGGTATTGCCTTTACATGGGCATCTGGTTGGTGTCACTGGACATCATTAGGGGAAACTGGATTGGTCTTTGGTCTGATTCAGCACAGCTGTTAAGATCTTTATGTTCACTCCTTCCCAACTTCTGAATGAAACAACAGTGCAGCTGTGTGACGTAGGCTCGAATAAATAAATTTGTATTCCAGGACAGATCTTTTTTCATTTTACTTAAATACACCTGATGTTATCTGATCTGTGTTCAATTAATGGACAGCATCCAGTTCTGCCGCTATGCTTTCTCTTGATCTGTTGTGGGACCCGCTGTTCACGCCAGAAAGCTAGAGGTTCAAAACACAATCCCAGAAAAAAGTGGGAATGCTTGTTTCTGGATCGAGACAGATCACTGTAGCTTCCTTCTGAAAGCTCTGCTGACCTGCCCTGTTGTGGAACTGAGCATTTCATTTGTTGCATTTTAAACCACTAGTTATGAATTTATAAGAAAGCTTTGTTTTTTTTAAGTGCATTTAACAGTTCATGTAATGCCATATTAAACACATACGTATCTTGTTGGTTTTTTTTTTTTTGGCTCCTTGTCACTCTTCTGATGATAGACCCTTAAATCACCCCAATTGTGGAGAAAAAGCACAACACTTCCCCTTCGGAGTGATTCTGTTTCTGCACCTTTCACTACTTGTAACCTATTTAATTCAGTTACCTGCCATCTGCCATCTTCTCACCTTATTTCTTGGCTACAATGTTAGCATAGCATGAGGTCTGGTATACATGCCTACTAGCGGTAAGTGGTTGCAAAGTACCCTGTGTACACCTTCAGCACTGAGAAATCACATTTCCTTTGCACAATGAGCTATGCTTTTAAAATGAGAGCCATTACAGCTGAGGCGTCTCCAGAGGCCATATATTTTTGTCACGAAACAAAAGGCTGGTTGTGGTTACTCAGCAGTGGGGTGAAGTCTCCTGCACATGGTCAGAGACACCATCTTTTACATGACATGTTCCAGGGACTGATACCTGGCATTGAAAAAAGTTCTGGGCTAAACATCTGGATAGCAACAACGGCAACAACACAAACCTATTGCCATAACAAGATTCAGGGCTTAAGAAATGTGACCATTGCTAATAATGCAAAAAAGAAAAGAAAACTGGCCCACATGTTTATTTTGTTTGAAGGAGAAGTTAAATTTGTACCAGACTAAGCAAGATTTAAAGAGATAATGAGAGGAAAGAAGACAAGAAGAAAACTGTAAATTGCCATTTATACTACTTCTCTAGCTTGGCCAACAGCAAAACTTAATTGGATTTGTTCCATACATACTCTCTATTTAATATCCACTAAACTGAAAACAATGTTGCAATTTAGTGAGTTTTCTGAATCCCACTTTCAGTTTCAGAAAAAGATTTCACAGTTCCAACTAATTAGGATCAATGATAATAGTAGTATGACCGGGCAGATTTGCATCCCAGTCCTAAACCTTTTAATTGTGATGTCTATCGTTATTGACCACTATGGCCAAAGTAACAAGGATGCTGCAAGCAATGAATTCAACAAACAAACCCGCTAACAGACCTCTCTATGGAACATTAGAAGGATAGTCTGTAGAGAATGTAACCTAGATGAGGAAGTTCCTGCTACTCCTCCAGCTTGATCCTATGTATGTATACACAGCAGTAAGTCCCAATGCATTAAAAGAAGTGAATTCCTGAATCAAATATGCAAGGAATGGCAGACTTAGAGCCTATCTACACAGTACCTTGGAACGTTTTAAATAGTATTTTAAAATGTTCCAAATAGGTGCGTTCCAAAATGTCTTAGGCCGCATTAAGGTGTACTCGCATTACAGGAGAAAAATTCTTCAGTCTTCAAAGTGGTGTGTGCGGTCTCACACCCTTCTGTCCATCTTTCTGTTTCCTTTTTACAATGAGTTTAGGGCAAGGCATTGTGAGCGCTGTAGTTCACTCGTCCACTTCCTCCTTAGCCCCTCTTTCTTTCCCACCAATCAACTGCTAAGCATTTGGGCACCAGTAAAGGAAGCATTGCCCCCATGAAGCACAAACGGTAAGGAAGGACACATTATTTTACTTAAAACGATTTATTAAAAGTAAAAACCGCTGTATATAGCTGAAGTGAGTTTTAAAAAACCTCAGGTATACAACATTCAAGGGAGTTCGTCATGTGGCCCACAGAGTTTTCGTAACCCTTATAAAACGTTATACAGCTAGTGTGTAGGTCGGCTCTTAGTTACTCTGTACTCAATGGAGCATAATTCTGAATACACACATTTTAGGATTAGGTTGTTAGGTTAGTTCAGCCTTGTCCAACCTGATGTTTTGGATCTCAATACCCATCAGCCCAAGCCAACATGGTTAATGCTCAGCAATCCTAGGAATTATAGTCCAAAAAAGCTGGAAGGCACCAGGGCTAGATCTACACTAGTGCTTTGTATTGGTATTGAAGTGCATTGATAACTGCTGGTGCACACTATGTATTCCGTATAGCACTTTTCTAGCATTATTTCCTGTTTTTATTCCATATTATCCAAAATACTGCAATGTATGACACTGAGCTTCTCTACACAAGTGATTTATTGCCTGCTTGTGATTGGTGACTCACAGAAGTTTGCAGGTCCTTTACATTGTGTCATCAACTTCCAGGATGTATCCTGTGCTTTTCCCCTTGTATCCCGCTTTCAAGAGGATTGGAGATAAGCTGTTACAACATTTAATTGCACCATATCAGAAGTGTGTAATACTGGAATAGCACTATAATTCATCCACCAGATGGCTGAATATATGTTTTATTGAACATATAGAGCATTGCCAAGATGGGGAGTTTTCAATTCTAAACTGAAACCTGGGAAGACTCTGGAACAAGAAATCCTGGAAGAAGAAGGTCGTTGTGTGAGCTATGAGGTATGAATGTGCAAGGGGGATATAGCACCACCTTGATTGGATCGTATTGATACGACACAAGGTGTAGATCTGGCCCAGGTTGGGGAAAGCTGGGTAAGATTATAGGGATAACTCTTTTCAAACAAAGCATTAGAGCAAATGAATGTGGGAGTGGAGAATCAAAGCATTCATCCCCGCCTTGATTCAGTATACATTAAAACTAGACTGTGTGAACAATCCCTATGCGCGTATAGAGTGTAGACTCTTTTAAACATGCTAAACACACATATGGAAGGGGACATTGCTAACAAGCACATTTCCCTTTTCCTTCTGATCACATGTGCAGAGACCTCTGGTCATTGGGGATTTCCTTTCAGCATAAATTCCATAGATTCCACATCACATATTTTCTTCCTAGCATAAATTCCATGTGTAAGATGACATGATGGCACTTCTTTAGAAGGCTTTCATGGATTTACTGACATTATTATTTCCCATATTTTCTCTTGCTTGATATTCACAGTTCTTTCTTTCTTTCTTTTTTAAAGACTGAATAAGATATATATTCCCCCCCCCTTTACTTCTGGGTTCACTTGTTGCTATCTGCAGGTGAGAACTATTAGCAACAGCTTACAAAAGATATATTGATTTAGTTTTTGAGTGAGATGTGAGATTAGAGACAACGCACTTGAAAAATATGATTACAAGTCAGGAAAATCATGTGTATGAAAGGAATGGAAAGTGGCAAGTACAAACTACATGTGCCATTTCAAATATGAATTAAAGACAGACATTTTCAATATAAAATTGGATGAACAGAATTTAGAAGGCCAGAGCCCACACAGATAATAATTCCACAATGAACCCAACACCAGTAGAGGCAAAAAGGGTGTGTTAAATGGGTGTTTTGGGGGGGGGGGCAAGATTGGGGGAAGGCCTGGATTCACAGAAACCATATTTTTCCCATTATCCTGACATATCCCTGGAATAGGGGGAAAAGTTTGTCATCCTATATACACCAGTTACTGGGGAATATGGGTGGGAGTGTGCAGTTGCACCATGTCCCTGCTTGTTGGCCTCTGTGTGAACAGAATGTTGGACTAGATGGACCCATAGCTCTTCTTAGGTTCTTTGAGCTGGTTGCAAAACTCTGCCTCTGATCCCATACACATAGCAAACGACAGGACAGAAATTGTATACGTTTTAAAAAAAGATTTAAAAATGAGGAGAGGGGAAATGCTCTACTCGTGCAAAGTTAGCAGGACTTTAGATGAGCCAGTCCTTCCACCTTCTGATCTCCCCCCACCAGTAGGATTGTAAGCATTCAATGCAAAAACCTCATTGCATCACTGAAATGACTACCATTCTGGGAGGCCGTAAGATTTTCACTTCTGAGTGGGAACATTTATTTTCCATGCTAGATACATTCCTTATTTCTCTCTACCCCCTGCCCCACCTTTCCATTTGTGCATGTAATGAGAAAAGGAAGTATTTATGAAGTGTGTTGCAGCTTCAAAATTGACTGCATTTAAATCGAAAGGAAAGGAGCTGATAATTATCCATTAACAAAACTACCTGAGGCTTGTTTCTTTCACTCATGTGGCACCTTTAAAGCCTTGAAAAAACCTTGTTAGAAATTAAAAGAGCAACAATTGAAGATGATAATGGCAATGGATCCAGAATTATAGCCTTCTAATGTTATTTTACTGGGGAAAGCATATTAAGAAAAGTAATCTGAACACACTAATAACACAAACCTTAAAACATGATGGATAATAATTTAGAAATTTGAAATGCTGCTACATGGCATTATGAAGTGCTAGTGCTCGAACTAGAAAGAAGAAGTTGCTATAAAGTATCCCAGCTAGCTAGCTAACTAGCAAACAGCTTCACCCTCAGGCTGGCATGGGGAAAGTGAGAAATAGGTCCCCTCTACAAGAATTCGGTTTGACGCCCGGTTGTCCGATTATGCGCATCTTCTCGCAATCGCTTTTATGCTTAATCCCTATACACAGGAGGAGGTGAAGCGCATTACCAGCAGTATGAAACGCGCTTTAAAGTGTTTAAATGTGGAGAATTGCTTGTTTACATGGTCATAAGGTGCTTCAACTCCTGCGGTAAATTAAAACTCGCTATTTAACGCGCATTCGATAAGGCGCATAATCGGACAGAAAAAGAGCCTCGACCCCCGATTTGCGCTCCGCTCTTGTAGAGGTAAAATTTTTAATGCGCCTTGAAAGAGCTTTAAATCGCTCTTGTAGAGGAACCCATAGAATGACACACACATCCACTTTTCCCACTTTTGGTATAACGTCAGAAAGGAAAAATATCTATCGTAACCCTTAAGTGGGCCCTAAAGACATTTTATGTTTTTTCAGGACTCTGGGTGCTTCCAGGAAAGTCTTTTTTTTTTATCATCACCTTACCTCATTCACCAAGTTTTACTGGGAATTCAGGTGATGTCTTCCACTCATAACCCTCTTGTGTTTTCCCACCACTACTTCAGAATAACAGATCTTACGTAGCTTAGGTTAGAAGAACTCATTACCTCTTTAAGGGCAACAAAGATGATCTGGTATCCAGAAATTAAGTCCTACAAGGGAAGATGAAAGGAAATGGCTATGTCTAGTCTTGAGAAGAGAAGACTAGGGTGATATGATAGCACTTTTTAAATATCCAAAGGGTTGTCACACAGAAGAGGGCCACAACTTTTTCTGTATCATTCAAGATTGTAGGATATGAAATAATGGGCTTAAATTATGCACATTTCGGTTGACCATCATAATGATCAGCGCAGTCAGAAAATGGAACTAACTGCCTAGGTAATTGATGGACTCTCCATCACTGCAGGTATCCAAACAAGGATAGACAATCATCTGTCAGGGATGCTTTAAACTGGGTTCCTGCACTGAGCACGGGGTTGGACTTCATGGGCTAAATGGCCCCTTCTGGCTCTTATGATTTTATCACTTCAGCAAGCAGGTATTCCAAAACCACTGTTACCTGGGTAAGGATAATATGATGGTGGAAGATCATTTATATTGGAGAACTGGCGAAGAAGAGATGGAGTGCTTAACCCTTCTCCCAACCACTGCTTTTCCTTTACAACCACTGCTTTCTTGAGCAACGTGCCTCCTAGAAAGACTTATTTCTTTGTGCCACGGGTGAAAATGGCCAAAAGCTGAGAACATGTGGGAAGGACTAAGCCCCACCTCCTGCCTACCCATTCTTCCTTGCAAATCCACACCCATCCCTACATTAGCATTACCAGGCAAAAACGAGCATGCTTCAAAATGTATACTTCCAGCTTAAAAAGAAGATGAGAAAGAAACAGAGTAAAAGACATTGAAGAGCAAATAACAGAAAGGGAAAGAGTGGAAAGTAGTTTAGACCAGAAATTTGTTTATGAATATTCCATCTTTGCATTCATAACCATCATAAATTTTCAGTCATGGACCTCAGGGCTAGAATAACGAGCTAGGACCTAACTGTTTGAACGATCTAGAATCACATGTACTGAGAGCACTAAGGCTTGCCAGGAACTGGATATGTTTAACACTGTACATTTGAATCAACAGGTCATCAGCAAGAGGACTTTGAATTGTCCCAGTCATGTATAACTACAAGAAACTTAGCCTGTAATCAACAGAACATGCCTACCTGCTTGTTACATTTCTGTCTGTTACAGCACATGTGCTGGCACTAGGGCCCAACTCACCTCAGCTCAGGAAATCTGCTCAAACCCACATACAACTGCCTTCAAATTTTCCTTGACTTGGACTGATTTTCCTTGACTAGTTCAGGCATGATTTCTGAATGACCACAGCTGCCACCACCCCCTGGCTTCCATGAAATGTTTTCTGCCTTGGAAGATGTAAGGTGATGTGAACATTTTATCTCTCTTGCTTGCACTGTGATAGCCTGTTCAACTATGTCCATCATCATCCCTTCGTTATCCTTTGGTGATCAAGAGATGAACAAACAGATTAGGGAACTGTAAATACATTTTCAAAGAAGGCTATCTAAACAGAAGGAAATGTATTCAGATGCCATTTGGAATTTAGCCTGTTAATGCTGTTGGCAGAGATATAGTTAAATATCACTCACAATGATACTGTCATGGGATATGGCATCATAGAGAGAGGGGCTCATTTTCCATCTTGTTTGGTGCTGTTAATATCAGCATTGGAGAGGATGGTGCCTCAGAGACTTACACAAAAAATTGTCCAGAGAATAGTTCCATTAATTAGGACACAAGCTCCATAATCACTGCAAAACATGCTTTGAATCCCTACAAACGAGACTCCAGAAACTCAGCTTTGGTTTTGAAGGAAATTAGAAGGAAAACAAAGGAAAATAATTTCCATTAGTTTACATAACATATATTAGTCCTTATGTAAACTAATGGTTCCAATTGGGAATGTGGGCCAATTTATAATATGGCCAGGCAAACTTCTAAACACTTGCTCTTTGGGAGATCTCATGTGCCCATGTCCTTGCAGAGTGAGATACACCAAACTTGTGGTGAACAAACCTCAATGTGACTTCCTGTTCTCCTCCATTTGTTGAAAGAGAACAAGTCCAGTGACTCACATCTGCCAGTGAGGAAGTCCCTGCTCAAATTTCATCTCAAGCCATAAACTCACAGGCAGAAGAAGGATAGTAAGAAAGGCAGTTGATATCTATTTCCTATTAAATGGACAGATACTAGTTTGATACAACTGGAATTTTTTATTGGAAGGGGTTTTACCAAGACATAACTGGTTTTACCAGAAGAGCATTTAGAGTATATGAGACTGTGTCCTACTAATTAGAGGCTGTGCCTTCTAGATTTATCCTGAAGAGGTCTGCCTAATTCTTAAATGTGTCACTGAATTGTTATTATTATTATTATTATTATTATTAGGGGTGTGCACACCAAAAATATCATCGTTTATCGTTATCGTCATTTCGGACCAAAAAAATTATCATCTTCATTCATATCGTAGGTGAACCATATTGTCTTCATGTTAATTATAATGCAATAACAATATTTTTTGCAGCTCTATTTTTAAAGAAAAAATGCTTATAACTTCTGTATTTTAAAAGTTAGAGGCTTGAAACTTGGTCACAGTGCTTATGGGGTATGCCTACGTATGTGTATGAAATTTGAGATCAATCCCTCCAACCCTCGATTTTATATGAATTTATTAAAGATCATTTCAGTTCTGACAGATCAGAATGACAGCTTGCCGCTTGCGTTCATTCAGACCTGTCAGAACGGAAACAATCTTTAAAAAATTCATATAAAATCGAGGGTTGGAGGGATCGATCTCAAATTTCATACACATACTTAGGCATACCCCATAAACACTGTGACCAAGTTTCAAGCCTCTAACTTTTAAAATATAGAAGTTATAGGTATATTTATATGGCAGTGCAATAAAATGATAAAATCGCCCAAAAATGATAGTCTCCGATGATTATCGTAGGTTTTTCTATCGTATTGTTGTCGTTAAACACATGCACGAGAATTACCTTATCGTATCATTATCGTACATTTTAACGATACGATACACATCCCTAATTATTATTTACATTTATATACCGTCCCATAGCCAAAACTCTCTGGGCGGTTCATTCATGCACATCTATATTAGATCATGTATTCTTTACAATAAGTAAGTACCCTTCTCAGTTCTTCATTAGACATAAATTGGCAATGCAGAATTAAGTCATTTTCGTGCAATGTTTGGTCACTGTATATTGTCTCGGTGTATTCTGTTGTGAATTTCTATATGTTTCAATGTATTATTTGGTGAATACACTTTTATATTTTTCTAACAACATTTGAAAGTTTGGAGTTGGTCTTTTTATATTGTAGCCTGAATTTGAGTGGTCAGGATGTTACTACTCTTTGTTTGTTTCTTACACTTCATCTGTCAGTTTGCAATGTGAGGTATTACTACTCCCCGCCCTTGCGAGGTTATTGAAAGGATTAAGGACAACCTTTGAACACTATAAAGCAGGAGCAGTCAGAAGGTAGATCTGTCTGTACTGGTAGATATTTGCATGATCTGTAGTAGGTGGAATGATTTCTGACTCCCACTAGTATGACAATAGCACATTAAATTGCATTTAAAAAACAAAACAAAAAAAAATACATATCTACCATGGCTACTCTTATAGTAATCATTTGTGTTTGTGGCCTGTAAAACATGAATATTAGTTGATTGCCTCTGGCCAGATCTTTGTGCAATTGTTTCTAATTGTGTGTGAGAATTTCAGATCTGTATCCCGAATGAAGATTTATACCCGCATATAAAGGTTATCCCAATGGAGCTGTTCACACAGCACATTAACCCAAACTCAGTGTTGAGTGTGGGTTGTTGTTGAACCATGGTCGTTAGTTAAACCATGGCTTCATATGTTGTCTGAACCTAGGACATTTTTGGAAAGGTGGCTTATTAACCATGCAATGTGGCTTGTAAACCACCCTGAACAACGCAACAACAAACCATGAATTCTCAAGGTGGTTGTTCAAGAAAGAAGAAAACAGACTGCATGGTTAACAAGACACCCTGCAGAAAATGTCCTGAGTTCAAACAACACACTAACACGGTTCAACAAACAGGTCATGGTTCAAAAGCAATCCATGCTCAATCACTGAGCATGAGTTAGTGTGTTGTGCAAACCCAGTCAATGTATGGCTCATGGGTGCAGTAGGTGACTGGCTTTACCCCTTGATTTGTTTCTGTCTCTATGCCCAATTCACTGTTTTGTATTTGCCTTTGGGTGGTGGACTTTGGGTTTCTTAGTAAAAAAATAAACTAGTAAAACAAGCCTGAAGTTATCCTACCTCTACTTGAAAGAGGTTTATAACTATTTCATTCTAAAGCATTTGTTGCAGAAAAACCAGCAAAGAATCTTGAGACATATGGGACAAGGTTTCCTTGGGCAGAGGATATTGGAAGATAATTTTGATTGGAAACCATTTCCTTCCTAACAAACACTCCCTGATCTGAAGCAGCTACTTGCTCCCAACATTTGACTAGTGCTGTGCCAAAAATTTAAACCATGGGCAGTGGTGGGAAACTGAAAACCTGGGCGAATGAAGCTGGGAGTGGTGAGAATTTTGGAGAAATTTCAAAAAACCACCCCTGGCATTTTCAGGAGTCCAGGAGTGCTTACTGGATGCTTATTGGAGAGAGCAATAGGTCTCCAATAGACATTCACTAAGAACTGCTGGGCTCCTCCAAATACTGGAAGAAGGAAGTTTAAAAAACAACAACTAAAAAATAGGAAAAAAGGGTGTCCGCAACCAGCTACACTTTAAAAAGGTATGTGGAAACCCTGTCCCCCTCCCCAAGGAGTAAATTCTTTGAATGCCTCCCCTCCCTGCAAAAGAGTCAGAAAAAAAACAATGCCTCTTTCACAGGGAGAGAAGAGAAAAAAAAACCGAAATAGGCTAGATTCGGCCCAGCACTAATTTAGACCAGTTGAAGAATCAAGAACAAGAGCTCTTTTCTTCCACATTTGTCTGACAGGGCCAAATGAGTTGTGACGCTGGAGATCTCAAATGAGGATTTTGGTTTTGTTACTAATTCACATTCGCACAGCTACTTTGAAGATTGGGGAAGTGTTGCTGCTATTCATTCCATGGAACAAAAGGCGAGGCATGTGATCCTAAAGCTAATAACAGCTCCTAGATTTGTTCATCAATGTTCTATGAAACTTTTGGTTGGATTCAGATGGGCCACTCCACGAACAAAAGGGCTCCTTAAGGCATGGGGATCCAGGGAAGAAGCCCCAGAGGAAGACAGCGGTGAAGCAATCTTCTCTGATCCTCCTTCAGGCCCTGCAGTGCCTGTCATGCTGCTCTAGAGGGTCCCACAGCCCTCCAGAACAGGAGGCCTGGGGTCTGTAAGGAAAAGGAGAAATCAGCAAAGATGGCCTCCCTACCTCCTTCCTCCACAGTGAGTGTAACACCACTACATTCTAATCTGGATCTAACCCTTTGGGTCTAATATTTTGTATGTGGATGAAGAGTTACTTTGAAAAACCACTTGGTTTTCGAAGTTGTGTTCTGTTGTGGTTCTAGGCTGTAAAAGGAAATTGACTCTCACATTGGTGGGTCTATATTTGTCGCGGGCACACACATACACAAATGCCTTCAAAAATAGGCTGACCAGATAAAATCCAGGTCAGGGCTCATGTAACTTTAACAGTTGTAGAGAAAAGGGAATTTCAGCCAGTGTCATTTGTATGCAGCTAGTTCCTGGTGAAATTCCCTCTTCATCACAACAGTTAAAGGTGCAGGGGCCCTGCCTTCTTTTGTATATGGTCACTCTAGTATAGTGCCTGCACCTTTAACTGTTGTGATGAAGAGGGAATTTCCCCAGGAACTAATTGCATACAAATGACACTGGCTGAAATTCCCTTTTCTCTACAACTGTTAAAATTACAGGAGCCCTGACCTGGATTTTATCTAGTCACCCTATTCAAAAAGCAATGGATACAGTTCTCAATATCACACACACATGGCTGTGTGGAACAACTGAATGCATGGACGAAAACAAACCTTTCCCTCCATGTTGTATGGAATGCTGGTATTTCTAAGGCACAATAAGGCATTTAGCTCGGCACTTGAGGAATTTAGAGTGCTTGATTAATATAGCCCACTTGTATTTTAACGTCTAGAGCTGAAGTATAACCACTTCACTCTCTATGTTTTGGGTGTCAGAGTGCACGAAACATCTCTGCCTGGATGTGAATGAGTGCCAGCTGGGAGAGAGTGAATTATTAGCATTGGGCATAGATCCAGTGCTTGACATTTCACTCATTAGAAAGTCTATTGTAATTAATGTAATTGAGATCTATTGGGTGTGCCACTGATGGATATGCTTGTCTCTAGAGTGCTTTGTTGTGTTCCAGGAAACTCATTGGTGAGAAAATGATGTATGCTGTGTATTAGCTGCACAGAAACTGATCCTCCAGAGGCAAATCTCTTTTGTTGTATGGACTCCTTTCTCAGCAAATGTAGTGAGTGATAGATGATAGCTTTGGAATGTTCTTGATCAGACAGTAGTCTAGAGGAGATTGTAAAGGCTGGTTCTCACTTCATAATTTGTACTTTGTTGTGGATCTTTGAACAGAAAATGCACATCAGCCCAAGCAAAGCCCTATGCAGTCATTTGCCTGCAATAAAAATAGGGCTATCTGGGAACAGGATGCAGGTGAGCATACACACCCTGCCTCTGTACATCTCCATGTGCCTGGTCCAATAAAGAACTTTGCACACTGAGCGCAACAAACTGAAAAGTGGCTTGTAAGCATGCTTAAGGGTGCCTCTACAAGAGGCATTTAAAGCTCTTTCAAGGCGCATTAAAAAAATTACCTCTACAAGAACGGAGCGCAAATTGGGTGTAGAGGTACGTTATCTCCCCGATTAGGCGCATTATCGAATGCGCGTTAAATCGCAAGTTTTATTTTGCTCCGTTCGTTAAAGCGCATTTTGACTGTGTGAATAAGCGCTTATGCGCATTAACTACTTGTTAATGTGCATTCGCTGCCTCTTGCCGCTTCTCGTGCAGAGGGATTAGGTGTAAATGCGCTTCAGCGATTATGCGCATAATCGCCTAACCAGGCGCAAAAGCGAATCCTTGTAGAGGGGACCTTAAGCTCCTTGATAAGGAACCCCATTAAAGCCAGGGTCAAGCCCTCTGTTATGAAAATGAACAAAACTTTGTTCCTTAGCATGATAAACTTCAGATCTAACATAGCTTCTGTGCATTCCCTGAGAGTCAAATACATCCTGGCCTTGACTTCTCTCATCCCAAGGACCAAATTCCATTTCAATGAAGCTCTCGGGGACTGCATTCTAGTGGTGGGCAGGGCCAAAGGCATAGAGGGCAGGGCTAAGGAAAAAAGGGTGTGTGCCCAAAATTTTAAAAATACTAGAACATCATATGAGCACCAGTAACCAAGCCTTAGGAGAGGCACTTCAATCTCTTAGAATGGGGAGAAAACTGGACAAAAGCTGGAAAACAAATCATCAAACGATCAGTGGTTGTGAGTAATGGGGTGAAGCCAGGGAAAAAGGGACATGGTGATCTGTGAAATCTCAGAGGGCCAACTGCAGCCCTAGGTCTAAGGTTCCCCACCCCTGTACTAGAGAGAACTACCTCACCACAAAAGCTGAAGCTTTTATTATTCCATCTCCCTGGCTCAATCAATCCCTCCCTTAGTCTAATCATTTCCAGCAATTTTCTAAAAAAAAACAATGCTTCACAAACGTGACTTCTTGCCTTTCTGTTGCTCAGCTCTCCCTTTATATCTCACCCTCTGCAGCTTGCATGAGGCATCCTGCCCCACCTCCTTCTGAAGCACTGTAATTGTCTTCAGGTGGCGCAAGGAGCCTAGCAGAGTTTCCACCCACGCACAATCTCTCACACTTGGCAAATACTCTACCGGAGGCCTTAGAAACAGAGCTGATATTAAACCCAGCAAGCAGTTCCATTACATGAGTTCCATTCTGAGGTTAGAGCGCCAGACATGTCTTGTATTTAACTTTTTATTTTATTTTAAAGTAGACTTTGCTTTAAGTGCCACATAGCTATTAAGCAGTTATGGTGCTGTGGGAAGACAAGCCCACATATATGGGAAAGGGATACATACAGACATATGTATTAATTTGTTTTTGTTAATAAATTACGTACCGCCATATCACAAATGAAACACTTGTCCCTAGAGGCATATAAAGAATGCCTGTGAGAAGAAAAGTATTATGGGTAACAAATGAAAAATGGCTTTAATAGAACCGCAGCAGATTAATACTTACACATGGGATATTTTGGCTATAAACCTGATGTGATTCAGTTACAATGTGGTTAGGAAGAGCTGCTAAAGGGCATAAGACACACAGACACATGTATATGCCACAGGATTCTATAAAATAATTGGTACGAAAAGGTAGAACATAAGATAGACATGAATGGTAAAAACCAAGGGAATGTAAGGGACATGAGTAGAAGCATCCAGAAGAATGCTGTGCATAGAATTAAGTTTTGCAAACATGAATGGACTACATATTTGTGGAAGAATCCAGAGTTGCCATCCTCTTGCAGTTTGAATGAGACAGATTAAGCACCTCAGCATACTGCCCCCTCCAGTGATTCCCACAAAGGTATCACAGATGGGCACAATTCACATTATTTTATTTTTAAACATCAGTATCACTGGTTCAGTCTACACATGTAAAGCTTAATAACAAGAAAGGTCTGTGTAGAAGGTTAGGTAAACATGCAGAGGTTGAGGTGGGCCAAGGAACATGACCTTGTTCTCTTCCCCCCCACCAAGGATGCTTTGGCCACAAATTTAGTCAACTGAACAAGCCTTATGTGTATGCTTGATAGCCTTCTCCTCCCCCCAATTGATGTATAATTGTTTGTATAAGGTGTTCCATGAATTCTAGCACCGGTAATTTGCTGCTCCACTCAGGAAGCACTTCTCTTCATGGTGCTTTGAAGGCCAACATGAAGAGCTGATAAAGCCATAAATAAAGAGACTAGATTATGTCATATCTTTTTACAGTGATTAGAATAGGGTATCCATTTAATGAGGACTCAATAGTATATAGGTCAAAGCAACTGTCCGTATCTTTCTGCTAAGTACCAAATTCCTCTTGGTACCAGGATCCAATCCTGAGCCAAGTTTGGAAATGGTTATCCAATGGATGTCAGTCAGGGATGCAGCACATCCACTATTATTCCTTTGGTTTTTATATTCCAGTCGTTGCAATAGGTAAATCAGTGAAGATCATATTTACACACACACAAGGGGGAAACTGTGTTACATCAGCCAAAGAAACCTCCTTTCACCAATGAAGAAAAACATTGCCATGAAATAACAACAACACAACAACAATACAAACAAAGCAGCAGAAAACACAGATCAAACAATTTAAAAACCTGGGAGTGCAAAAATCTTCATCGGATGCTGAAAAGCTAATAATAGAAGTGTCAGATAAGCCTCCCTGAAGAAAGAATTTCAAAGCTAGTTGTCATTGCTCAGAATATCCCCTCTCTAGTTGCCATCTGCCTATCTTCACGTGATGAGACACCAGGAGAAGGGCATTGGCAAATGGCCACACACACCCCAACATAGGAAGGTCGCTATTGTATTCCACCAGGTTCCTTGGTCTCAAGCCATTTTGGACTTTGTAAGTAATAAGGTCTAGCACCTTGAAATGAACTCTTAGCCAGAAATGCCTTTTCTAGGAAGAGTGAGAATTTGGGGGACTTTTGTGGGTGGAGAATGAAAGTTGCATGACTTTTGT
Source organism: Anniella stebbinsi (assembly GCA_029215795.1). Classification (NCBI taxonomy): domain Eukaryota; kingdom Metazoa; phylum Chordata; class Lepidosauria; order Squamata; family Anniellidae; genus Anniella; species Anniella stebbinsi. The sequence continues at coordinate 92,322,449 of JARDYH010000004.1, read as the reverse complement.
TTAAAGGTAAGGTACTTTTATCTGTGGTTATCTGAGAGATTCCACCCCCTTCCTTCCTCTTTTTAGACTTTCCTTTTTGAAGATATTTCCACTTGTATAATGAGAATGTATGGTTTGTTTGCTTTTTTAAATTGATTATGTTTAACATATTTAATTACATGTCTGTTCAGTATTTATTTGGTGTTTTCGGAGCACTATTGTTGGTTTCTGGATTTATCCCTTGGTTGTTTGTTGACCATTGTTCATTGTTGATTAACATGCATTTTTTGTTCTATTTATGTGTGGTTTTTGCGGAATGTCGAAGGGCAGCCCCTCCATATGACACATTACTGTAGTCATATTTATGACTTTATATCACACAGTGGCACAGGATTGCGTCTTTGATGTTACCAGGTCACTTGTTTTGCGAGTGACTTCCACTTGCAGTTCTCTCTTCTGACCACTAGTGGTGCTGGGAGCCAGTACTTGATCCTCAGGGTTCCCACTTCAAGCTGGGACAGCCAGTGCCATGATAATGTAGCATTGATTTACTCTGCAATGCAACTGTATAACTTCTTTTCATCTGTACCAGTGCTCTTTAAAAGTTATGTTGAGTTTTCAAAACCATATCCACACTGATATCCTGCCAATGAAAACTTGGCACTAGAGTATATAACTGAGTATTAATTTGTTATTTTAGTTTTTTGCTCCTCTTAATAATGAGAAAAATAATATTGATTTTGGATGTAATCATGAAAGAATGATGATTAAAAATTACAGAAATGTTTGGTCCCCGCAAGGTCCTCATAATACTCATGAAATCTTGAACCTGTGCATTTTTATTACCTCACAAATCATTACTGTAAGGCAACGGTAAATTGTGCAACTGGCTTTGTGCCCAGCAGAACACCAAGATCAAGCCTCTGTTTGCTTGTAAATTGGAACTCAAGTCTTTACATCACAGGTATACAATTTATGGTGGCAAGGCGTGTGCAATAAACTTTCATTTGTCCTTTGCTTTTCCACCTGGCTGGCTTTAAAACTAGGTCATGTAAGGAAAGTTATTTGTGGCACCCAAAATGAATGCACACTGACCATTGACGTACAGTCAACAGACATGAAGACTAGGCATGTTAGCTGAAAAACGAGCCAAGGTTACTTCTGAATGGCAGCTCCACTCCAGTGACCTATGCTGCAGCCTGACGCAGGTGACAGCGCCAGAGATCTTCTTTGAAGCTCCCAGGGTGCACTGGATTTCAATTACAACAGTTAGCCCATTGGCACTGAAAAGTACATGTAGACAGGATTCAAATTTTGATTTTTTTAAAATTAAGTTCCTTTTTATGTGGTAAAACATAAAACATAAACTAATCATTCACATATTTTCCATTTCACCTCTTTCCCTCTTTCAGGAAATAGGGATGCAATGTTTAGCTGATTGTTTAATTTACCTACTCAGTTAAAATCTTTTGCTCAATTAAAGGTCCCCTAATTAACTAGACAGGCCGAAGACTCCCATTCCCATGTCATGTGTGTACCCTGACTTTTGCTGCCCGAGTGAGGTCAGCGCAGCTCTTCCCTGTCTGTTCTCATAGGGGTGCTGCTCTGGGGAGCGTTCCAATTGGTCTCCCATTGGTCTCCGGAAGCCATGGAAGGGGGAGGGGTGGGTATGGTGAGCCAAATGACTGCCAGAAAGCCCGCACTGCCTCCTTCCATCTGGATAACTTGCCGCCACCAGCATCAGCGAAACTGCAGGGTTTGGCAGCAGATTGGCACCAACTCAGTGCTGCAGAGACAGCCCCTAGGGCATTTGAGGGGAGGAAATGCAGCGGTGAAGAAAATTCTGAAAAGTGTCCTTTATTTTAGAAGGTGAGAAAAGAAAAAATGTCAGGAATTTCCTGAAAGTTTTCTTTCCTCATGAAAGGGGCTTCCATTTTTTATACATTTTTATCAGTACATATAAATTAGTGCATTCAAATTTTATGCAGATCACTGTCTGCTTTGGTCCTCTTTGTTTGGTGATGAATGTCCTCTTTTCTGGCAACTCATATGTTGCCACCCTATTTTTTCCTGAGAGCCATCTGCTTTTTCACATGTGGGTGGGTGGGGGGAAGATACCAGCTCCATGCATTTTTTTCTGTAAAGGTCTGTCTTCTGTAGAGTAGGACACATAAAGGCCTAGGCTAGGCTTAGATAGGGCTCGCCCTTTCAGACATTGTGGTGGCTTCTTCCTCAGCAGAGAGAGTACTTCTATATCACAGTACTTTTCTTGTTTGGAGGAAGATCTCCCAAGGTTTGGGGTAAATACATAGACCTGGATTCTGAATTGCCCCTCAATAAACATGCTGGCTCTTTCCATTTGTGGAAGTATCTTTGATCCAATGGGGGTCTCCCACTAGTAGAAGAAGAGCAAGCGATGGATAGGTATGTCACAATGGACAAAGGCAGATGGATAAAAGGAAGATCACTGCAGCCTTGGGCTGGAAGCATTGCAGGAGGACTGTACTGTAAATCATTTGGAAGCATAATGTTCCTTCTACATATCTAAAGCTAAATTGTCCTGGTATGTATATGAAGCTAATTATCTTTTGTAAGCTGCCTTGAGAGAGAGCTTTGAGGAATAAAGTTCCCAATTTCGCTTTGTTCCTCTTGCTGAATCACAATTTATTAAAGAGAGTTCTCAGTCCATATACCATAGTTAGACTTCAATGATATGTAGAACAGCTTGATACATGGATCCTTCTTATAGTGTGAATATTTTTTTTTTCTGACACTGGTCAGGAAGCATCAAAAACCAAATGCCTTGCCATGCTAGAAGTTGCAGTAGCATGAGGAAAGTCACCATGTGGACCATGCTGTCATGAGGATAAGGTAGGCTGACCAGATAAAATCCAGGTCAGGGCTAATGTAACTTTAACAGTTGTAGAGAAAAGGGAATTTCAGCTGGTGTCATTTGTATGCCATTAGTTCCTGGTGAAATTCCCTCTTCATCACAACAGTTAAAGTTGCATGCACTATACTAGAGTGACCATATACAAAAGAAAGCAGGGCCCCTGCAACTTTAACTGTTGTGATGAAGAGGGAATTTCACCAGGAACTAATTGCATACAAATGACACTGGCTATAATTCCCTTTTCTCCACAACTGTTAAAGTTACAGGAGCCCTGAACTGGATTTTATTTGGTCAGCCTAGGATAAGGTAACTTGTCTCCTTTGTGTAGCAATGAATACATGAAAGGAGCTATAAGAAAGCACAGCCATTTCCACCAAGAAAGGAGGACTCCACAGTTTTGTGGATTAGCCAGATCATAGTTAATCCACACAAGTTGCACTATATTCAATGGAATTGTGGGAAGATGGCCTGGAACTTTGTAGTCTGATTCAGTCAGGATATGACTTGGGTGAGGAACAAAAAAGGAGGGAAAACTGCACCTCACTTGGAAACTGCTCAGATCACCTGGAACATTTCTACTGGGAAATATATCCAAGTCCGTAAGGATCCAGAGGAAAGATTTTAAATTTATTTCATGCTATATAAACTCTTTATTTTATTTACTCAACTCAACTCCTTGAATTAAAAAAAGTAAACGGAAACAATTCATGTTCTTCATAATGGATTTCATTACTGAGAAATGACTGTATATCTGGGCTGGCTACAGCTCTAAGGAACTTCACACAAGATTGTAACTTTTCAGAGTTAACCTTGGCAGCCATTTTGGCAGCCACCTTTTTAGGGCAACTTTTAGTCCCATAATGTTTGCATATATTGGATTTTAAACCAATTTAACAAACTGAATTCACACCTGATTAATTCTTTTCAAGTTAATAGAATTGCACCTGCTTATACGAAGTCTGAAATCAACTAAGGAAAATTATTTCAAATATTATCATAGAACAAGCCTGGCAAAAGTGAGTCTAGAAAGTTGATATGAGCTAGCTGGCCTCTTTGAAGTCTAATGGAAATCATGGCCATTAAAATACATATATTTTCTATGTTTAGTTTTGAAGATGAAATAATTAATTCTTCAGCCCAAACTCATTGATCCATTAAAAGGTTCATGGAGTTGGTGGATATCCACCTCCATCCCTTGTCCAGGAGATAAGTCTATTTTAAGAATTTTTAATTGCTTAGCAAAAACATTGACATAGAAAAGAGTTCATATGTCATGATTGAAGAAAGAGTTTTTGTACTATCTGGAAATCAGAAAACACACTAACAGTAATGGAAATCTCCCTCTCTCAATTGTCACCGGGCATCAGCCATTTCATCAGACTGCAACCAAGGGAGAAGCACAACTACTCCATCATCTTTGCTGAGAGATCAGCTCCATTGGGTTCCTCTCTCTCCCTCACCTGGCAGCAGCCAATCTATTAGACTGAAGCAGAAGAAGAGAGGGAAGGCAGGGCCATTCCATTGGCTCTGGTGCGGGACCAGCTGGCTCCTTCTCTCCCCAAATTGTTTTCATCCTACAGCCATTGTAAGAACTACTATTTATTTTGATGAACTGGCGCCTGAGTTTGCTTTGTTTTGTTCTCTTCCCTTCCCATCCCTCTTACCTTTTGTGTTATGTCATTTAGATTGTGGGCTTGTGGGAAAGGGCTGGCTTATTGTTATGGATAATATATAAGCTGTTCTGGAGCCTTGTTGTCTGAAGAGCAGGGTAAAACCCCAGAGAGAGAGAGAGAGAGAGAGAGAGAGAGAGAGAGAGAATAAATAACAGTTCTGACTAAGTTTAGATTTTGTTGGCTGGGCTTGGTCCCTTGGTCTGGTCTGGAGAGCTATCTGGTCCCTGGAACAGAAATGGTTGTCCCCCACCCCACCGGCTTTATGGAAAGGAAAATAAAACAAAAGACTATACATCAGATGCTAGAGTATATTGTGCATTCCAGTTCATGCAAGAAGTGGTTCCTTATTCATTTTATTGGTTGTGGGGTGGAGAGGAAACAATTTCATTTGTACAGCTGCCCCACCATTATTTCTCATTTATGAACTTGGATTATGTAATACTATATATATATATATATATATATATATATATATACTATCCTCTTTATCATTTTCATACATCTGATGCAGCAGGCAGCCGTTAGAAAAGTTAAATCCACAGTTAGTTCTGAAAGGTACATCAAGAGGCAGCTTCAACATCATAAACTGCCTACCTAGGAGGAGCCATGAACCAGGACTTAAACCAGGGGGAATCTATATTATAGGTTTACTATGTTTAAAATGGGTTATGACCACTCATTGAGCTACATGGCATACTTACTGTAACGTTTCAGAGCAGTTGTTGTTGACTCCAATTTTCTTTGATTTATCCCATTCTTTTCTTTATATAAATTGTTGTAGGAAGAATAATGTGTCTTAAAAAAAATTCCTGTATCCTATCACAGCCGTGGGGACGTAGCCAAAACCATTTGAATATCCACGCATGCTCTTCAATAGGGAAATCTTCATTGAAAGGAAGAGAAAGGAAGGGGGGCGAAGGAGGAAGTGGGAGTGGAAAGTAGGGAGAGCAGAAGGAATGTTACAGGAAGAGATGAAGAAAAGACTCTATGTGACCATAATAACTGCAGTAAATATGGGAGAAAGGATTGACAAAAACGTATATACTGCTTAATGTGGCCTGTCAAGTTTTAATACATTGCAGTTCACAATGTAACAATCGACATGTTAAAACGTAAAAAGCGTTTGTGCAGATTCCCCCCCAGGAATCAGAGCTGGGGTTAGAACCAGAAATAAAGCGAAGGGCCTATGGCCAGCCTGGCTGTCTGGAATCAATCCAATACCTGGGAATCCACTTATCAAAATCTGTAGGTGGATGGTTCACCACAGGGCAAAATTGCACACCATAGCCCCCTGTTTTAGTCCAGGTAGTTCCTAACACCCTGGACTAGTCTGCACTAGTGCTGGTGAAAAGCCCATTCAGAAAGACACAGAGACAATAACAAAATGCTGTGCTTTCCTCTTTATCTTATGTAAAGAGGGAAGGACCCACAGCTTCAGGTTTTTTTCCAATTAGTCCTTTAACCAGTAGAGCTGAGGTGCAAAGCACAGTATCGAAACCATCAAGAAGATAATGCAGAGTCCAGAGCAATATTTACTGACCCATGCCTCTGAAACAGTTCCACAAAACAATTGAGATAACCCATGGGACTTAGCAGCAGCCTAAATGGAAACAGAACTAAAATATAGAACATAGCTCTCTGTTCATGCCAGCACTTTGGATCTCTACGCTTTTGGTATAGGAAAAGAATACTCTGGTTTTCCCAAAGCTGAGAGTTTCAGGATGGCAGCCACTTCCAGATGCCAACGTTGGGCCCATCAGGTGGATTGTTAAGGATTTCTCTTGATACAACTTCACTCAGATCTTTCCTCTCTGTCTCTCCACTACCATCCTGTGTTGGTGGGATGAAGTCTTCTTATCTTTTCAGCACAGAGCTGTGGGTGGTTTCTTTCCATTTGGCATTTGCCGGCAGCTGCAGCTGTTCAATAATGAACTCAGTTGCATGCCCTCTACCTTAGATCCCAGGAGATGGTTGTCCAACTGCCTCTTGAATACCTCTAATGTGGGAGAGCCCATTACCTCCCTAGGTCTTCAGATCTATGGGTACAAGCTACAGGTATTTACATAATGGGCTGACCTTATTTTTACAGTTTATCAGCAGCTTCCCTATCAGAATTCCAATCTGCAAGCCAAATCAACACTCTTCCAATTTTAACTTCAATAAAGTTGCAGTGTAGACAAGTCCATTGTCTTCAGGTTGCATATAAATTCTGAACCTAAAACTGCATTTGCAACGGCACATCTGAAAAGGAGGATGGCTTCTCTTTGATGAATATTCAAATTGTTTCAGCCTCACTGAATCCAGGAGGGTCTATCAGTTGGCCTATCCCACAAAATGATAGTACTGAATTATATAGAAATGAGTTTAATTATTTGGAGTCAGCTGCTCATAAAGGTAATGAAAAATATGGTATAAATAAATGAGATTCTCTGAAGAAACAAGAGTATTAAAAGAGGGAATATAATAAAAACCCGTGTTAGAGTCTAAGAAATGAAAAGATGAAGATGTATATATTACAAAGATGAATTTCAAATCCTTTCTCCAGAAAATGTATGGCTTAAAATGCACGTTATCCAGGATGCTGTGAACATGAAGAAGATTTAAAACAGTTCTTCAGGGAAAATGACATAAGATTATTTGGAAGAAGACTGGAAAGAAGTGACCCTATCTAATTCAGTTTTCCTTGAAAGCGTGATTAAATGTATACTGCAGATTATATTACCAGATAACCCTATGGCCACTGGAAGTACATGAGGAATACCAAGTAGACAATGAAACTGAGCAGTCATTCTAAACAATCTACTTATCAGAACAGATGTGTCTCCTCAGTTGTAAGGGCCATTTTCATGGTACACTGTATATAGTCATGGCAAGGTTTTAAAACCACCTAAATATAAAAAATTGGGAGAGGAACATAACTGGGCTTCATAATGGATGGGAAGACATTTTGTAGACTTGGAGGGTGGGAAGTCAATTTCTGGGGGGAAATTATATGATTATATGGATTTATTCTATTGTACAAGCTCCAAAGCCGTGACAAAATACATGTAAAATAATAAATAATAAATTAGACAATAAAAGAATTGTAGGTGTATACAAGCCATGATTTGATTGTGTAGAATTCGATTCTAAATACATACCACATTTAAAAGTAATAATGGTAACAGATTTTCCAAGTAATAGTGTCAGCAAGAAGTGCTATTTCCTTCCTTCTCGGTATTTGATTCTATAGGAGCTTCTCTCAAATTAAATTTAGTCCTCAAGAGCTTGAGTGTGTGCAGTTATACACCAGATTAGTAGCTCAAATTTGCAGGAAGTGGACAATTTGAAACCAATTTAATTACATCAGGGAACTAAACAGGATTGCCACCTTTCTTTTGGCCTTATCGTCATGGCTACTGAAAATTACACAGAAGATTCAAGTGAAGACACTGCTTCTTGGCACAGGGAAAAACAGATATTGCAAACTCCAGATATTGCAAACATCAATACAATTGTATAATGATGATATTCTGCCATATGCTAGAAGCAGGGCAGACTGGACAGAAAGGATTGCACATGACTAAAAGGTTTAATTATTTACTATGATTGTCTCTTATAAGCCTAACTAGATATGTTTTCTCTTCCAAATAGAGGAAATATTCCAGTACTTTCTAAGATCCAAAGTTTCCAATGACCTATTCAGACCGTTGAAGCTATTCCATGTAGAGCAAGCCCATAGACAAAGACAACTGTTTGGACCCAGGGCACACTTCATATACAATTTCCAAACCATTTTCAAAGTGTCATCTCCTACTTGGTGTAGATCTGGCCAAAGTGTTTGACTGAGCCATGTTCATTAATGCAGACATCACTTCCTGGCAATGATTCATGCAACCATTTTATAACTACCTCCTGGGTGCAAGTAGTTGCTAGGAAGCAGTGTCTATATTGGTGGACATACTTGGATGTATTAGCCAGGGATGAGGTGAAAAAGCGAGTATTGCAATCGCTAAGATTGTCCAAACACCACCTTGAAGCTCGGCTTGCCTCATTTCCCATCTTTAAACTCCACAACACAAGGTAGACCCATGTCTGCAACTTCATGGGGGTAATATTAGGGGTGCACGGAAATTTCAGTTATGTTCACAAATCCTGCGAACATGTCCCATTCACAAATCCTAACATGTGCAGGAGCACATGTTCTCTGAAAATATTTATAAATTCCCAAACTTCATGTTAGTAAAAAATGTATTTTAAAAAAATGCATTTTTTTTTAAATGTAGTTTTTCACACTTTACTCTATGGGGGGGGGGTAGTGCACATTTGGGTGTCCTTCTTTAATGCATTTTCCACATTCGAAATGTGCATGCTTTCCCTTTGAATTAAACATCATCATCAACAACAACAACAAGAACAATGATAATAATAATAATAACAATAATAATAATAATATATCACCCGCCTCTCCGGCGGGGAACAACATCAAACACAAAATACACAACACTGATTAAAAACACATAAAACCAATACATCATTACAATATCAATAAAACACCTTCTGCAGCCCAGGAAGTCTTTGAGTTCACACGGTCTCATAGAAGTTCAACAAGAATTGCTGGGCTGGAGAAGCCTCTCTAGAAAGAGTCCCAGGCTGCTGCATTTTTAAAGTAATTAAAAAAATCCCTTTGCCACCATCTACACTTAAAAAGGTAAGCAGAAATCCTATTCTTCTCCCCAATGAGAAAATTATTTGAAATTCTCACTTCCCTAGCATCTTTCGCAAGAGTTTTCATTTTGCTGGCACGCCCATATGAACGACCAAAAGTTGAAGAATTGAGATATTTGGCACAGCATTATATGGTGTGTTTGTGTGTATGTGTGTGTGAAAATATTATGCAAATTAATTTATCATGTAGAGCTGCAGTCCAAAAGGTCTACTTAGTAGAAAATGAGGAACAAAGTTTCTGAGAAAAGGCAAATTGAATCACAGCACCTCTTCAATTTTTAATGCCCCTAATGTTGGAGATAAATAACAACATTATTTCAGATTGTTTATTGTTGGATTTTCTCATTTATATGCTCCGTACATTTTTGCACCATTTATTGCTGACATCGATGCCACACAGAAATTTATGTTGAATGGGAATATGTTATGGATACAAAGCAAAAGTAGTATGTGTGACAAATCTTTTAACCATCCGTTTATCTAAAAATTCAGAATGACAGATGCTCCATTGTGCTAATTATGCACTGAATTTATATTGGTGCTACTATCTTCTGTTACTATACAGAGGTCTGGCATGACATACAGTTTAATATTCTAATGTAACAATATGCAGGGAAAGGGATTATTGGAGCCACTTAAGTATCACAAGCAACGGGCTAATATTGTACAATTGGCTGTTATTCCATCAGACATCTCTTCCCTGGAATTACTCAGTCAAGGGCAAACTGTCCCCTAAAAGATTATGTTTCAAGGAAAGAGTAAGAAATTAAGACACTTACCTGCAAACAACATATATGACTTTAAACTGAAGGGAAACTAGTGATATGCTCTGTTGACTACAGTGTTATTGATGAGGGCCTGGTTCCAAATTGAAGAGATGGGGACTTACTCCACAGTGTCAGGTTTTTACTACAGTCATATCATTATGACTAAGACCACAACATAACACTACAGGTCTTGAAAACTATCCACTTGTGGCAGCAGCTTACTTTGCTGATGGAGGAGGACTTTCTGAAAAGAAATACTTTCTGACATTTCTACAGTAGTGCTTAACCAGCGCCATGGTTTTCAGATCAGCTGAAACCCCTGAAGATCCTTGATAGAGAAATGTCATTGTGTGTCTTATGAGTTATAAATGCACAAGAGGGATATAGCTTACCATAATGGGATCATACTAATTTGAAACAAGGTGTAGATCTGGCCCCGGGTTGTATTTTCCTTGGTGAAACATCCCACCTAACTCATGCCATCTTGATTTTGGCTTGGATATGGATTGAGATAATTATAGTGCGTGGGGGTAGGGTGGGAGGCAAACCTCTTTCAGCCAAGGTCTGAATTTAGTTTCAGAGATGCTCTTGGGGGTGCATATTCCAACCATGGGCAGGGCCAAAGGCAAAAGGGACAGGGGCCTTTTCTACACCATAGGGGTGTAGAGGGAGCGAGGGAGAACCTGGAAGTACCTAATACACACCATCAGCGCACGGGGGGGGGGGGGGGGGAGGCGATCCCGGAAGACCGTGGAATGGCCTGCCGGAGGACATTAGACAAATTTGCAGTCTTCATGAATTTAAGAGAACCATGAAGACTACTGTCTTCCGGCAGGCCTACCCGTTGAATTTTAAAATGTTTTAAATAATGTATTAGTTTTTATTTGTTTTAATATTTAATCTATTTTGTGGTACTTGTGTTTTATATTTGTTGTTGTTCCCCACCTCGATCCGGAGGGAGAGGCGGGTTATAAATAAATATATTATGATTATTATTATGATTATTATTATGATTATTACCTAATACACACCATCGATGCACAGGAAGCAGCCAGGGGCCATATCAGGCAAAAAGCCGGGTGTGGAAAGGGTCAGGAACAAAACACCCCAAATACCAGCATATTTTACTTCAAAGCTTTTACTGCCAATGACTAAGCCTTAGGAGGGGCATTTCAACCTTTTAGAATGGGAGAAAAACTGCACAAATGTCAGGAAACCACCACATTATTGTTGGGTGGGGGAGAGGGGAAGAGGACCTGGCCTTCTAGGAAACCCAGAATGGGACCCCTGGCATGGAGGTTCTACACCCCTGTTCTGGTGGAACTGATGGACACCCCCATCTGAATATAGGCAAGGCTAACTCTTCATGTTTGTTTCTTCCCAATGATTTCTGGACCTCTGGATCACCCCAAATTATAACATTATTGAGAAGCGAGTTGATATAATAGGGTTTGTAGGAATTACTGTGTGATATCTGTATATTTTCCTCCATGGAACACATAGCAGTTTTTGGGTAGGGGCGGGTGTTGGTGATTTAAACCAAGAAAATGGCGTGTGTGTATGTGTGGGGGGTGGGGGAAGGAATGCTTCCATTCCCAGACAGGGTCAGTATGAAGAGTTGGCATGGTCAGGTACTGCCAAGGGCTCTGATCCCAGCCCCTTGGAGTTGCTTCTCTTCTTCACCATTGCAACTTGCTTGTTCGCCTGACTTTCACTGTGGTCCAGGTAATGATGGTGGTGAGAAGGAGAAACAGGAGTTCCTACTTGTTCGCTGTCTCTCCCTACCTGTCCAGCAAGTAGTAGCAATAATGAGAAAGAGCAGCAAGAGCAGCTGGTGACCATGGTGGTGAGAAAGAAGACTCATTGAGGGAGGAGGCCCATTGAGGTGTCTTGCACAAGGCCCCTCAAAAACCTAAAGCCAGCACTGAGCCCAGCCCAGCAAGCCTGCTCAGTTTTGGTCCCTCATGGCTGCATTTAACTTAAAAATAAATAAATAAAGTTCACAACTGTTGTACATCACTTCAAGCATGATCCTAAGGTAAGATGTCAGAGATTCTCCAAAACACAGTCTGTTATTTTCCTTCTCAGCTTTCTACAGTATGTCTGCATCGGTGAAGTAGGTTTAAGAGCCACAAACGGACAGAACAGATGCACATTTTCAGACATCTGAGACTTTATTGTCACAGTACCGGCTCATACTATTACGGCCAAACTTCATGCTATGTTAATAATGAAGCATGTAGTTGGGCCTTATCTTCTTTTTTACTCTACAGTAAATATGCATGTCTGTGATTCAGATGGGGACTGCTGCACACATTAAACCTCCCCACCCCTACACACAGTTGTTTATATCTCAACGTCCGCCTCATGCGGAGGTTAAAAGAGAGAATGTGAGGAAAGAGAGAAATTTCTATTGACACCCATGGAGGGGTTTTGTTTTGTTTAAACTCTGTATGTGGTGGTGGTGGTGTGGTGTGTGTGTGTGTGTGTAATTCTGGAAAACATACAGCTTGAGAGATTTACTTCACCTTTTACTGTGTGTGGTGGTCCTGATCTGAATCGGAGCCATGCACACCTATTGTCAGATTAAAAAAATGAAGATAAGGCTCAGCTATAGGCTATATAATTATAATAATATGTAGAGTGACCCTGAGAAAGCGGGTGTGGTCATGTGAAGATTAGAGTGTTGGACTAGGACCTGGACACCCTAGATTCATTCAAATGTCCACTTATCATGTAGCTCAGTGGGTAACCTTGGATCAGTCACTATTTTTCAGCCTACCGTACCTCATAGGATTTCCCCAAGGATAAATTGGGAAAATGAATGTCACACTGAATAACTTGGAGGAAAGAAGATGAGATAAAAATGCAATGAATAATGAAATAATAGGAGGCAGTGTTACAGCACAACAGATCACAGGGTTTCCCATTAACTGTTGAACAAAAACTCTCAAAATCCATTTAAATTTTGCACTTGGTTATTGGGAGGGGGAAATGTTTTTTTTTTTTTAAAACCAGTGTATTTTCTATTCATTATTTCCAAATTATCTTCTAAATATTTTTTTACATCCTTGCTTAATGGCTTGCATGTTTGGGGAAATTAATTCAATCAAATGCTTATTGATTAATTACCGCATGGTTCATCCACCAACTTGGAGGTGATGCCAAGCAACGGCTCTGATGTTCTTTTGAAACAGTTACTCGCTTGGGCACAAATTATAATGCCTTATTGATGCAGACACTTCTCCAGCACATCGACGTTATCATCCACAAACTGACATTTGCCCGTCTGTAAATCCACTAGAGCACTCTAGAAAACTGTTTCATCATCAGACTCCAATCTGGAGGGTATGGATAATATAGAGCTTCAGCTCATTCCAAGATATGCATATTCTACAGATGGATTGTTTTGATTATTCTTTTTTCCATCCACAAACAGCAGCTAACAGTTTCTATTGAATCAGGCAGAAACCAAATCTGCGCAGGGAGAGCAGCAGTTGATAAATAAGGATGCTTTCTTCCTTACTCGTCTTTCATATGTTTGTCCACAATCTGAATCAAATATTTAGGAAAAACTTCAAATGGAAACATTGAGTTTCCTGCTTTGTGCCTCATGCCTAGTCTAGGTATTTCAGCGCCCGCAGTAATGATCGTGGGGCTGGTTCCCCCCCCCCCACACCTCCCAGTCCTGTAATTACACAAAGTGGCATGATCCTATTCATTTTATTCCAAAAGAAATCACACACATTTCTATCTCTTTCAGTACTCTTTAGAGGAGCTGAGGAAGAAAGAAGAAGAAAGGGGGGAAAAAACCCCACCCGTCTACCATTTCTGTGTAACAAGAACCGAGAAAGCTGAAGAAAATAATTAAGTTTTACAAGAAGAGGAGGAGGAGAAGACAGGATAAATTCAGAAAAGGTACAGAAGCCAATAAAACCAGCAAGGAAATCTGCAATACAAGTTCCCTTATAAATCTGACACCAATCTTTTTGACTTCAAGACTAAAAGTTCAGACACAAAGTTCAAACTGCATGCTTAGGTGAGAGAGCATCATGCGTTACATCCACCTTGCCTAAACTGAGGCCTCCATCACACTAGCGATTTACTGCATTCTCGTCATGCCTGTTGTGTGGATTTGCAACATGGTACTCACATGCCGCCGTGCCTGTCCTGCTGATACCCCACCCCTTTCCCAGCCTTTCCTGGAACGCTAAAAGTCTGGATTATTTTTCCAAAATGCATTAAATCCGCAATAAGCCTCCATGTAGTTTTAAAGGATCAAGGGTTTGAATGGATTGCATTACGTCCTGGCATGGAAAAGTGATCTCTCCCAGCAGCCAGCTCCAAGCCTCAATATAAAACCCAAACCTTGCATCCGAGGCTCCAAAGCATTTTTTAAAATCATACAATGCCTAAATATCTGCAGAGACAAGATTGTACTCCCTCAATGCCCCCAAAAGCCAGACTAAATGTCCGTTCCATTTTTGCCCAGGAGAAAGGCAGTCTGGTTGAAGTACTCGTCTGCCAGGACTTGACTGGAAGGAGAAAGAGAAAAGGTGGAGTGAAAGAGCATTGGAGCAAAGGACCTTAGGAGCGAAAGAGCAGCTATTCAGGTGAAAGGGATCATAAGCTTGATGTGCATTTGCCTCAGAGTTAAAAAAATGAGGCAAACCAGGTGGGGAGGATTAGGTGTGATGGAGGTCTGAGGGTCAGACTAGACGTGGCGTTGTGTCATTCCATGACGAGCTCCATCACACCAGTGTTTTATCGCAACTTTGTCCTGCCTTGTGTACCATTTTGCCCTATGACACTCACACGATGTCGTCCCTGTCCTGCAGTCATCTTGCCTCTTCCCCTCTATTTCCCATGTTTTTCTAGGGCGGGGAAAGTGCAGTATTTTTTCTCCACATGGGATAAAACCGCTTTTGTGGAGGCATGTTCGTTGAAGGGCGGTCTTGCTGATGAAAGAGGAGGCCGTGCTGAGTTGCTCGAATGAACAGGCTTGTGCTGAGTCACTCGAATGGACTTCTGCTGCTATTCCAATCCCACTCTCATTGCTCTCTCATTGCTATTCCTCTCCCACGAAAGGCAGAAATGTCGCCTAATCAATCAAATGTTAAATCATTAAAACAGTAGGCAATAAAACCAAAGTGAGAGGGAGAAGGCACTCATGTCCATCACAATGTCCATCAACTATAAGAACCAATGAACTGGAGGGGGAAGGAAAAGGGGCAGGGTGGAACAAGTGCAGTGGCAATACCAGGAAGTATGAGCTGGCACAGGTCAACAGTTAAACAAGGCAAAATAATGCAACAACGCACACATATGAAAGTGACCAGTGCTTGACATGCTAATGAAACAGAGGTGGAAATCATGGATGCATACCAGGAAAAAAAGTAGGTACGATGGAGCTCGAGGTGTGTCATTTCATATTATGTCCAAACAAGGCTTATTGTTACTCACAGAATATGCACAATAATTGCTGTGTAACTCATTCAAGACCCAGGCCAAATATCTTCCTCTTAGAGCTTTTCTACATGAAGTACTCATTGTGTGCTCAACATTCCCTAGTCATAGTAATTTATGGGTTCTTTAAATGATGTACTAATCCTCCAGTTCTGCTTCTGTTTGTAAACAGCACTTTCGGTGAATTTTTTTTAGAGCAGGGAAAATGGAGTATTATTTCTGATGATGAAAGAAAACGCTGTTTACACTTGTGTAATTGCACAATTCCACAATACCACAGTGCCACCCAGAGGTTATGTAACAGAAAAGCAGGAAAGGAAACACTCTTTGTATAGTGCTTGGATCTCAATTCTGTGACAAAACCAAAAGTAGATACAATGGATGAACAACCTCATGTGGAAAAGCCTTTGCCGTTTCCTGTTAGACTATTGGTTAAAACAGACATTACTTTACTCTAGAATAGGTGCAGGCCCTTTGATCATGATCACTAGTGTGGCGAGTGGGGGGCTTTAAACCTTCCCCCCAGCTATGGAACCGATCTGACGGGGTCACATCTGCAATGACTATTGCAAAATAGTGCTTTATGGATGTCCCAGCAAGCAGTGCTTCTTTTTTTGTGTATACGGGCACGGCGGCCTAAGAACACAACACAATGTCAGTTCACTGTGTTTAAAGATAAAACTGCCAATCACATAGAGTGAGGCAGGGACCAAATTCAACAGCAGAAGTGCCACGTTACCTCCCCACAACTTCTTTCTCCATGTGCTTATTTCTTCAGTTGGACTACTGGGAATTACCTTGGCTACTGGTAAGTTGTGTGGGGAGGGCCCCATACTCTTCACTAGGGTGACCAGATTTTGGAACCCAAAATCCCGGTCCCCCCCGCCACCCAAAACAACCCCCCCACCAAGCCACCCCGCCACCCAAAACAACCCCCCCACCAAGCCACCCACCCCCAAAAAACATCAGCCCGGACCTACCGGGTTCTCTTCCACTACCGCCCCTGTCGGGTCCGCCGCCCCCCCAGGTCCCCCGCCACCGCCGGGTCTTCCTCCTCAGCCGCCGGGTCCCCCGCCGCCAAGTCTTCCTCCGCCGCCGGGTCCCCCGCCTCTGGGCTCGTAAGGCAAGCGGCCGCGTGGAAGAGGCAGGGGAGGGCAGGATCCGGAAGTGACGTAATCGGCCCTCCCCCACCTCTTCCGTGCGGCCTCTGGCCTCGTCGGGTCTAGACGGAGAGGCGGGTAAGAAATAAATCGTTATTATTATTATTATTACTTCCGGATCCGGCCCTCTCCCGTCCCTTCTGCGCGGCCTCTGGCCTCACGAGCCCGGCAGCGGCGGTGGAGGACCCTGCGGCGGTGGACCCGGCCGCCCCAGCAGGTAAGTGCCCCGCGCCCCGCGCCCCGCACCTCGTGCTCCTTACTGCAGGGGCGTCCACTTCCCTCAGGTGCTTGAATCTACTGAGAAACAGGCTTTGCGGCCTGTCTCTCAGTATCGCGCCAGGTGATGACATCATCACCCGGCGCACTACTGAGGGACAGGCCGCGAAGCCTGTTTCTCAGTAGATTCGAGCACCGGAGGGAAGCGGACGCCCCTGCAGGTAAGGAGCGTGAGGCGCGAGGGAGGGCACTTACCTGCTGGGGCGGCCGCTTCCCAGGCTCCTCCTCCGCCACTGCCGCCAAGTCTACCGCCGCTCATCACTCACTGCCACTGCTGTGTAACCCCCCGCCACCCCGGTTTGCCCCCGCCGCCCCCCGGTTGGGCCGCATCGCCCCAGATTTCCCGGTTATGACCGGGAAACCCTGAGCCATCTGGTCATCCTACTCTTCACGTTCTCACCTTTGCTGTTAAAACTGGGCACCACCCCACTTTTTTTGTATGTACAAGGTTATGCTATTATCATATAAAGCCCAAAACAACTTGGGACCAGCATACCTAGCAGACCACCTTCCCTTATATATACCTGGATGACAACTATGATCCTCAGAGGAGGCCCTACTGGCTCTTCTGAGACAAACAGAATGCCGCCATGAAGGACCTCGGCAGTGGGCCTTCTCTGTAGTGGCAGTGGCACCCACCCTCTGGAAAACCATCCCTTGTGCGGTTCAGGAGACTGGAAATGTTACATCTTTTAAATGCCTCCTGAAGACTTACCTTTTTACACAGGCTTTCCCCAGTTTTTAATGTAGCTAGTTTTATATTGCCTTTTTAACTTTTCAATGCTTTAAATTTATATTTGTTATATTTTATGGTTTTGGTTGTGCACTGCCCAGAGAGCTTCAGCTGATGGGCAGTATAAAGATGTGATAAATAAATAAATATGTTTGAGGTAATTCTGTGTTTAAAGAGGGAGTGCTTCAAACTCATTACATTATCACTTGTGTAACAATAATTTATCCCATAAAGTGCTACATCAAAACCTCTCAGTGTTTCCAATGTGTTCTCATTTTCTGGGGATTCAAACACAGCTAATTCAAAGAATAAACCTGAAACCTAGCCCAGTTGGCTTGAGTTAAATCATCTCCTTATGCCAAGACATTTGTAGACAATTCACAGTGCTCTGGTACATGCATTACACTGCAAGACAACTTTGCAACACTGCGACTCAACAAGAAGAGATAAAGCAAGAAACATTTTATTATTGGCTTTACATTTCTATGATTCTGTCAGCCTAGACTCTTAGTTAATTGTAGGGTTTCTTCTCTCTCTCTCTCTCTCTCTCTCTCTCTCTCTCTCTCTCCTTGTATGTACATGAGAGATATTCTGCAGTTCTGCAGTGTAATTTTTCATCCTCGTTTTGGTGTAGCATATCCGCCAAGAATAACAACTGGCTATTTAACATGTCCAGCTCTTACTTGAACAGGAATTTAATATCTGTTTCGCAAAGGATGGTGACAACATCTTTATTAAAAGTGAAGACCCATTCAACACAAAGGGTCATGGACAACAGCAATAAGTCAACTCACTAACCCATTCTTTTTATTATCAGCTATCAGCACTGAGCACGGAAGTATCACTCGTGGGAAATATGCTCATTTCAACTCACAAGAGCTGTGCCATGTTCAAAAAAATATGCTTTTTATAATCCAGAACCCAAGAAAATGTATGTCCATGTTTGCGTGTTTTAAAATAATAGATATTAACCATTGTTTTAAAAATGAGACCAAGAAAGCTGCCATGTTAAGGCAGAAAGGTTCATGTCAGGGACTCTTCACACCAATGTGTTAGAAACTATGTAATTGTCCATCAGTGTATGTAACACTGATAATCTGTAATCATATTACACCTCTTGTGTATTCTAAGCAATAGCGATATTGTACAGTAGTGCGAAACAATACTAATTAACACTGAAGATATTAATATTGAAGAATTGGTCCAAGCCAATTAGCTTCTGGGCAAAGTACAAGTGCTGGTTATTACCTTTAAAAGCCTACATGGTTTGGGTCCAGATTACCTGTGGGATCGCCTTCTCCCATACAATCCGTCCCGCAAGCTCAGGTCCTCTGGGAAGAATTTACTCCAATCAGCCATAACTAGGCTGATGAGTGTTACCCAGAGGACCTTCTCTTCTGCCGCCCCCAGACTGTGGAATCGCCTGCCAGAGGAGATTTGACAAATTAGCAGACTTCTGGAATTTAAAAGCGCCATGAAGACTGCTCTCTTCCGGCAGGCCTACCCAGTTGAATTTTAAGATGTTTTTAATAACGTATTTGTTTTTATTTGTTTTAATGTTTTATCTATTTTATGATTTTTGTATTTATATTTATTGTTGTTCTCTGCCTCGATCTGGATGGAGATGCAGGTTAGAAATAAAAGAAAAGAAAAGAAAAGAAAAAAATAAAATACATCTCTCAAAGCGCTGAACTGGAGTCTGAGTTAGGTAGGCTGACCATATGAAAAGGAGGACAGGGCTCCTGTAACTTTAACAGTTGTAAAGAAAAGGGAATTTCAGCCAGTGTCATTTGTATGCAATTAGTTCCTGGTGAAATCCCCTCTTCATCACAACAGTTAAAGTTGCAGGCATTATATTGGAGTGACCATATACAAAAGAAGGCAGGGCTCCTGCAACTTTAACTGTTGTGAATTTCACTAGGAACTAATTGCATACAAATGACACTGGCTGAAATTGCCTTTTCTCTACAACTGTTAAAGTTACATGAGCCCTGTCCTCCTTTTCGTATGGTCAGCCTAATACTGCTTTCATAGTGCTATATCCTGCTTGGTGTGGCTCCTGCCTCCTATAAACTGCTTTCATACCACTTTCATACTGCTCTATCCTGCTTAGTGTAGATCTGGCCACAGACTCCTTTTGCAACTCACCACACACCATGGTGGAACAGCCTGTTCATCTGTCTCACACAATTGTGGTGTGTGTGTGTGTGTGTGTGTGTGAGAGAGAGAGAGAAATCTTAAAAGCCTGCTTCTCCATTGAGATGGGCTTTTAAGAGCCCTCGACGGTGGACTTTGAAGAGCCATGATACTCCTAATTACAAGTCTGGTAATTAAGTATGCCTTTAGATTAAAATCAATATATCAAACATCTTATGGAAAATCATAAAACATCTTAAATAAATTATATGATGATGAAATGAACATGCGACACTGCTTTATACTGAATCAGACACTGTTTCCTAAGATCCTCTTTAATTAAGGATGGAACTGGTACCTTTTGCATTTGTTCTGCTCTTGAGCTATGTTCCCCTGTAATGCTTCATCCAGAGAGCTTTTTTGGAAGAAACCAGAACTATTGATTAATCAGTTCTACATTATATTACTTCTAAAGATTGTGAAAATTGGAGAGTCTTAGATGCTGTTTTGCTGTATGACTTAAATAACAGGAAAACAAAGGGACAATGTTTATGTAGGATCTCATTTTTCTTTTTGAACTTTTATAAAGGAACACTAATGTTTTCCATTGCTAACTTTTGTACGCTAATATCAATTTAACAGTGGCTATTGGCTTCACATTGTAATTAAATGTAGATAAACTATGGAGTTTGCACCACGAAATGTGGTGGCAACATCCACCAATTTGGATGGTTTTAAAAGGTGCTTAGATAAATTCATGGAGGATAAGGCTATCAATGGCTATTAGTGATGGTGGCTATATATCACCCCCAGTATCAAAGGCAGTATGCTTCTCAGTTACAGGTGCTGGGAACATCAGCAAGAGAGAGTTATTGCCTCCACATCTTGTGGATTTCCCATGAGCACCTAGTTGGCCTCTGCAAGAAACAGGATGCTGGACTAGATAGCTCTTTGGTCTGTCCAGCAGGGCTCATGTTCTTAGTTAATCACTAGGAGGGAGCAATCCTATGGTCCCTAGACAGCATTAGGGAGGAGGGAATAAGATTGTTTGAATACCTAGATCTGAAGTTAGAGACAGTGCTCTGACCTTGGACCCAGGAGTCTAAGCTCCCCATCCACCCCCTTCGCAGCCAGCGCAGAGAGTACCATGCCGTCTGCCTCTCTGAGGTCACAAAAGCAATGTTGGAGAGGAGGGCAAGGGAGTGGTTCTGTGGGCAGGGAGAGAAGAGGACTGGATTATGAAGAATCTTCCAGCCTCCCCAGCCTCCTTCCCTCCTGCTCTGGAGAGCCCAGCTAGATGGGTGAAAAGCCCATCTAACAAAAATGCAGAGCAGGAGGAGCGTGAAGGTGAAGATTGCCTCTGATGGTCATCCCATGCAGAGTGGAAGAAATGCAGTCTCCAAACATTGCCTATAAATTAACCCCAATGAACCCAGTGAAAGTTGTTCCAAGTAAATATGCATAGGATTGTATTGTTAGTGTTCCACTCATACAAGTTATAATGCACTTATATTCCCCAATTCTGCATGGGAGTTTACTGACAAACATATGTGTCCCCACCACCGTGTTGATTTAGGCCTTATCAAATTGGCTGGATCAGATATGTCTTTTTGATGCATCTGCTTCTGGAACCTACAGTTGTTATGGATACCTATTTGCTGTGATTCCAACTGGATTTTGATCATCCAGCTCATTTTTTTTGTTCTAATCTTACTTCTGTTTAGATAAATCACAGAACTGGCTGCCAGTCTAGATGACTTAATGTGGACTTACCACATGATGAATTTATTATGATAATGGCCTTTCTAAGAAGCCATTTTACCTGTTCTCTGTTTACAAGTCTACTCAAAATATATAAAGAGCTATAAGCAGATGGCATTTGGAGTCCTAGAATATTAGTCCCTGTACAAGAATAACAAGCTTAAAATTGTCTTGTTCTGTAGAAATGCCTTTATGTTACTGGAAACAAAATAATCTGCATTTGAACTCTATTTGCATTTGAAAGAGATCCTGCTGGAACCTGTATGTATTAGCTCTTTAAAACTTTACCAGTTGGTAGCATCAAGTATAGGAAATTGTTAGAAATGTCATGGGAGTTCATCTGAAACTGGCTTGGAAACAAACCCTTATGACTTAGAAGAACCACCTCAAAATAGGTGATGAGTCTTACAAGCCCTAAACTTTCTTTACCTGCTTGTATCAAAATCTGAACAGTTGGGAGATGAAAACTTGTACATACCTACAGAGGAACAGACCATGGATGGTTCTATGCAGAATCAAAAGTCACTGGATAATATACTGAGACTGTGTGTGTGCACGCATGCAGCAATAGATAAAATCTGTCATACATATATGTGTACATGCATGTAGTATAATGTAGCTTTTAAGCCAGCGCTTGAATAATTATTGCATCAGGGATACAAAATACAAACGCCTTTACTATTTTTGCATATTTTAAAATAAGGTTTTCAGCACTGAAGCAATAAAATTGAGATAATAATTTCACGCTGGGCTGGAAGTATTTTAAACACATTTCTCTTGAATGTGTGCACTTGTGAGAGAGAAACATATTCATGTTCAAAACTAATAATTAAAGTGCTTCCATCATCTGCAGCAGCTCATTATATAAAACAAAGACAAACAAGTGAAACATACTATCACATTTATTCTTTTCAAATGGATGTTTATGGTCCCTGGGAGTCCACTTTTATCCTATGGTCCCTGGGAGTCCACTTTCCGAGGCTGTAGACAATGCTACAACCTTGAATGCTGATTCCCCACCCCACCCCTGCCCCCTCACAACCACCATGGAAAGAACTACACTGGTTGATTCCCAAGGTCCCAATTGTGGCCTTGGAGAGAGGGAGAAAGGGGTCATTCTAGTGGACAGGTAGGCGAGGGGAGAGGAGAGGAGAGGCCAGGATACAAGAAATCCTATGGCCTTTCCAGCCCTGGCTGAACCCCTGTGAATGCATCTTCTCTGGAGGGACTCAAAAGCCCATCTAGAGGAAGATTAACATTTTAAAAGAGGATGGAGATGTGAAAATCCCTTCTGTTGCTTGTCCTGCCTTGTTGGCAGCAGCTCAGCAGGGCATTGGATAATGGCAGCCTCCAAGTTTTGGAGGCTTCCTTCTAATGGCAATTGATGAATTGTGGATGAATGTCATTAAACAATAGTATAGTGCACGGATTTTAAGAGGAAAATGATTTTTTAAATGAACAAAGCCTACCATAAATATCCAATTGCATATCCATTTGTAGTTTAAAAGAGGGTTGATTATCCCACGGAAAGAAGATTGAACATTAGATCCTGGGCAGGAACAGTTATTATAATTGCAAATTACTTAAACTATTAAACTGAAAATAATTCAGAAATATCATTAGCAGCCAAATCACTTAAAAATACTTGATTCTTTCCCTCTTTGTTTAATTTAAACCTAATGTCTGTTTATTTCCCATATAAGCAGAAAATGCTGATAAATAATTCTAGCACATGCCTAAACATCTCCTTTCACAGCTAGCTCCTAATTTGATCTCTGGAGACCTTTCTTGGTAGCTGAATATTTCCATTCATTTTGAGAGTACCTACATCACCATATATTTCTAATCTCATGTTGCTTGGTAATGCTGCTAGATGAGGTCCTCAGCAGATCATTAAACTTGTTCAATAAGAAGGTTACAAATCACAAGAGATTCATCATTGTGAGTAAAACAAAAGAAGGGTTATTTTTACCAGGAAAATATAATAGGCTAGCTTCATTTTCTAGGATATTTCCTCAGATTATTTAACGTGGTATATTTCCTAGGGAATGTGATATGCAGAGATAGGGACAATTTAGCACACCAGTATAGACCACATCCACAGATGTTCTTTCTGATATAATTACTCAGAGAGTTCTTTAGACTCTTCTACATTGTGCAAAGGAGCACATCCACAGGGTAGTAATTTTATATCCCACTCTTCTAGAAAAGGTATTGTTTCCAGAATTGTGTCTTAATTTCACAGGTACTCAAATATGCATCTGCACATGTGTACATGGTCAACAAGGAAATGTAAAGCTCCAGGGCCGTGCAGAGCTGGTAATATGCCCAGGCCAGATGAGAAGTGTGTGCCCCCCATTTCAAAAAAGGAGGACAACATGGCCACCCCAAGGGGACGTGCTCACCAACATGTCAATTCTACATAACACCTTCATATTAAACCTGTTCTACAATACCTCAAGGCACATATATCCCCGCCCTGCGTGTGGCATGGCCCTCTGGAGCTTGTAGTCTGATCGTAGTATTCATGATGGATGGCTTCTGTGCTGTTTCTGCAAGGCGGGCTCCTCGCTTCTCGATGGGCCGTATATGCTATGGAAGCAGTAATGTAAGATGGGGGAACCTCCTCTTCGGAGTGCCCCCTCAAAATCGTGGGCCCTGGGCCAACTGGCCCCACAGGCCCCCCTCTGCATGGCCATGAAAAGGTCTTGGGCAAAGTTATAGTGTGCACAGTGGAAAAAATTAGCTCAAGAATACTAGCAAAGCTTATGGATGAAGAATACATGTTTTTATTTTACCAGAAATATTGACAGAAAGAAATGTATGTTTGTTTTTAAGTACACCACCTCTAGCACAGGACTGGCATGCTATTCCCTTATAATTACTAAAAGGAATGATAGAGCAAAAGAAAAAAACAAAAAAATATGAGCTATGGTTTGCCAAATAAGGACCAGGGAGGGTTGTAGGGCAATGGGCCAGATCTACACCTCGTGTCATATCAATATGATCCCATCATGATGATGCTATATCCGTCTTGCACATTTATGCCTCGTAGCACACACAATGATATCTCTTCTGGTATTTTTAATAATATGGAATAAAAAAATAGTGCCAGTAAAGTGGTATGTGGAGTGTGTAATGTGCCCCAACAGGTATCAGTGCACTTCAATACTGATAATAAGCCCTAGGGGAGATCTAGCCCTGGTGGAGCAGTATTTGGAGGCCTACACGCAATGGGGAAAACTGAGGCTTCATTGGCACACGATTGGCCAGGTCCGTGAAATCAAGGCCACCTATGATAGAGTGATATAAAGAGAAAGAAAGAAAGAAAGAATAGAGTCAGAGAGAGTATATTTACCTCTTGTAGGGTGACCAGATTTTGGAACCCAAAATCCTGGTCCAAAATGGCCACCCAAAACGGCCGCCCAAAGGGGGTGTGCCCACCCCCCAAAAAAACATAAAAAAATTTTTAAAGGCCACCTGCCATGTGGCCAACAAGCAGATCTGAACCTCCCGCCACCCCCCCACCCCCCCACCTGAAACAAACCACACCACACCAAGCCACCCCCCAAAAAAACTCAGCGAAGGGGGAGGGGGCTTACCCGCGGGCGCCAGCGGACGGCAGTGGACGGACCCGGCAGATAAGCGCAACGTGGGAGGGCCCACCCACTTACCTGCCGGGGTGCCCACTTCCCTCCGGTGCTCAAATCTACTGAGAAACAGACTTTGTGGCCTGTCCCTCAGTAGCGCGCCAGGTGATGACGTCATCACCTGGCGCACTACTGAGGGACAGGCCATGAAGCCTGTTTCTCAGTAGATTTGAGCACCGGAGGGAAGCGGCTGCCCTGGCAGGTAAGTGGGGGCCGCCACCAACCTCCCGCCTCATGCTCCTTACCTGCAGGGGCAGCCGCTTCCCTCCGGTGCTCAAATCTACTGAGAAACAGTCTTTGCAGCCTGTCCCTCAGTAGAACGCTGGGTGATGACGTCATCACCCGGCCCGCTACTGAGAGACAGGCCGCGAAGCCTGTTTCTCAGTAGATTTGAGCACTGGAGGGAAGTGGACGCCCCGGCAAGTGATGGCGGGGGGATCCCGCCACCCGAAACCCCACCACCAAGCCACCTATCCCCCCCAAAACCCAGCCCGGACCTACCGGGTCTGCCGCCGCTCATCGCCGCATGACCCCCCCACAGCCCCGATTTGCCCCCGCCGCCCCCCCGGTCGGCCCTGATTGCCCCAGGTTTCCCGGTTAGGACCGGGAAACCCTGGGCGATCTGGTCACCCTAATTGTAGAGGAAGGGGAAGGCAAAGGGTTTTAGTTCCTTGTTGCTCACAATCATTTAGAAAGTCACTGAGTGATCTGGCTGCCCTTATTTCTACAGGTTTCTGTTCACAAACTCACTTTATTTATTTATTTATTTATTGACAACATGCGGCCTCCAAGACTTCTCTGAAATAGAATTCAGCCCTCGAGCTGAAAGAGCCCCCCCACCCATACTTTAGGCGATCATAGAGGATATGGCATGCTAAGCTATTACTAGAACCCCTGAGCCCTGCATGGTGAGGAATATGGGTGGAAAAATAGAATTGGAGGTGGAAGGCAGTGCTGCAGTACCTCTCCCAAGATTCTGACTAACCGAAATACAATAACAAACCTAGAAAAGAGGCACAGGAATAAGGAATTGAGGGGGGTGCAAGGGAGGGAATATAGCTAGGAATTGGGTTCATCCAGCTTGAATCTTGTAAAGCCTCAACAAAACTTCTCTTGCTCTTAGTTTGGGCACAGGAAATGTGAATCACTGAGTTTAATGTGTGTGAATGCATGATTAACCCTTGTATTCCATACACTTAACCCTTTTCTTTCTTTCTGTGCCAAATGTATTTGGAAAGGCAAACATCTGTTTAGAATATGTTTTAGGGTGGGGAGAGAAGCAGAGGAAAAAGCCTTCTACCAGATCAGATTATTGGTCCCATCTAGCTCAATGTTGTCTATATCAGCCTTTTCCCTCCAGGTGTTTTGGACTCCATAGCTGGGCCTGACTGGAGTTGAACCAGCCTGCTCTGTACTGGTTGGCCATAGCTCTTTGGGATTTCGGAGAGGAGTCTGTCTGAGTCCTACTTGGACAGGGATGTAGTCTTTTTTTTTACCACTGCAGCTCCTCTCTGAACAGTTGGGGTAAATTAGAACAGAGAAGGGGCTGAACATATCAGATTCTGCTGCCTGAGCTGAGCGCTTCACTCTGTCTAATGGTAGGGCTGGCCTTGGTTCTTCATGTAGTTAGGTGCCATGATTCATGGATCAACATCAATTCAAGCAATCTTTTTTCTTATGGCAGATACATATGGATCTGGACATGGTTATGCCTAAATAATCTGGATTAGATTTTAATTAAATCCAATGTCACCAAATATAATCTATCAACATGTTCAATTCTGTTGCCAGATCCAGCATGGATGAGTAACTATCGAAAAAGAATGTTGTGATGAGATTTGAACTTTTATAGCTATCTTTTCTTTCTCTCTCTACTTTGCTTACTAACAGTTTATAATCTGAAAGAAACTCAGAGGTTCAAGGATATATCAGGTGTAAGGCTCTATTCACAGAAAGAGTTCTGGCCTATTTTCTAGGATTTAGAAAACAACAATGTGTGGTTATATGCACACAAGAACATTTACTGTATGAAAACTCGAGGGCAGACCAAAATCTCATGATCATTGTGTGAAGTGGGACTCTTATCTACCTAAGTAAAAATGTCATAACATTCAGTAAAATATAAACTGGATTCAATGGACAACAGACTCAAGACATGATGGGCTGCTTTTTGTTTTGTGTTAGCCTGTATTGCAGACTACTATTCAATGACTCCATAACCTATCAATAATAGAGCTGTCCTAACCAACCCCAAGCTGGAGACTTCACACAGTTGTTCGGGCCAGGCAGCCTGCAAATGCTAAGCAATTTTAAGAATGGTGAACATGGAAATACTTATTAGCAAAGATGGGTTCAAAGGTGACACTATTAATAGTCTGCTACCATCTCAAATGATAAGCTGCCAGAAAAGACATTCAGTGAGTTTCTGAATTTCCCACTGAATGGGCAATGCAGCATTTGGGGCTATTTTTAGACCCAGCTTAGCTAGTCTTTTTATATGTATACAGTTATATATAGCAAACAGAAAAATCGATTGAATAATTCATGTGCAGTTTATAAAGTGCTCAACCATTTTATATAAACATATGTATGAATAAAACCAAGCTGAATACTTTATAAAAATATGAATTATTCAAATTAATTTTGCCATTGTTTGCTAAACAGTACATTCAATGAATAATATTGAAATGACGTGTGTGTGTGTGTGCAATTAAATTGAAATAAGCAGGTATCTACACTCCCTCTGCCTCCAAATGCAAATAAAAGCATAGGGCGTCAGCATCTGAATTCTCAAGTTTTATTGAAATCCGGATTCAAGACAGAATTTCAGCTCAGTCCTAATCATGTACATTTTATTGAATACATCAGTTCTTTTGCCAGAAAAAAATGGCCAGATGGTGGTTGTCATGAGTGAGGACTGTATTTGCCACTATTTAAAGATTTTCCAGCATCTATTTTATTTCTTCCTTCCTTCCTCTCTTTGTGTGGTCCATAAATGCTCTTGAGGAATTTCCTAATTTTTGTTAGACTTTTCCAGGAAATTTCAAGTAGTCATACTATCTTTCCTGGTTCTACCTAATTATTCACCACTTGAATGTTTAGTTCAAATGAACCTTCATTTCCATTAGCCATAGAAACCCTATTAACTTTAAGTTATCCTGATGGCTTTTCAGAACACTTCCCTCTTGACCATGTATGCAGTGATTGGTTCTCATCAGTTAAACTCTGAGCTTTGACTGATCAACTCCTGTTGTCCCTGGGTGTTCTACTGGTCCTGTAATAAACCAGCTGCATATAAACTAGATTTTATTTTTCAAACTGCTTTCTGCTGGTGGTTGTTCTTTGCGGAATGTGCATACAAACTGGTCCTATGAGATCATAAGTATGTTCCAGTGAGTTCACAGAACCTACCTTCTAGAGCATATGCACCGAAGTTTTATTTCAGAATCAACAAAGAACTGTAGCTAGAAATGTATTTATTTTATTTATTTTAATTTTATTTTATTGGATTTCCTGTTTAACAATAACAACCCCTACTGCTCCCCCATCACCAACAATCCCAACTGTTCCCCTACCACATATGCAATCATGGAAATTAACCCTCTAACCCACATATAATAACCCCACAGAAACACAGTACATGATCCAAGAGGGAGAAAGAGGGAGAAGAAAGAAGTGTCCTTCTTGGCACATTAAGGTCACAGGGTCAAGATGAGATCCAAAGTTACATGTGATAACAGGGTGTAGCAAATATAGTGGTACAATATAGTGGTGCAAATACAGTGGTACAGCACATAACTAGGTATTTCTCAGAGGCATCTCCCCTATGAATGCAATCTCTTCTTTTAGGCCTAGGAGTTATTCTGCCCAGTTATTAACATGAGGTAGCCTTTCAGTCCTGTAAAAAATTCATTTGGCTATCACAGCTCCCACCCAAACCCAGCTTTGCCCATTTGCAGAGGTAGATAAGATATCCCAGGATTAAATAAAAAACTGCAAAATTGATAGGAGAATCTAATATAAAGTTTGTGGGTTGAATCCAGACTTAGGGAATCACAATGGTATATGCAATCTGAGGCCTTTGGGTTTTAGCTTGCAAAGGGCTTGGGGATTTCCAAACTGAGGGAGGGGTTTCTGAATCTGCCCCCATTTCCCAACTCCTTCTCCAGGTCTAAGTCTAAATATAATTTAGTGGTGCTATCGCATGCACATGTATGTGTGTGTTTATGTGCAATAAAACTTTTGTGGCAATTTTTGCTGGCCAGTGTATAAATCTTTTGGTTTTCTTTACATTCCCTTCTCTCTCTCTCTCTCTCTCTCTCTCTCTTTTAAGTGCAAGAGTCAAGTTAATGGAAGATAGCTGGAATGAGCGGTGGTTTGAGCCTGTAACAATATATGCGAATGTTATTTCTAAGCAACATTTACTGAGCTGCCAACCTCACCTTTTTCTTTTGTGAACTAATTAGCTGTGTTCTTTCTGGTTTGTTTTTAATGTAAAGAGTAATTATCTGAAATTGCTTTACAGCAGTTTTGTTCTTTGCATAGTCGTTATCATGTGCAATTTAAACTGAAACTGGCTAGTTAAGCTTTAGTTCATACTCACCATTCTTTCTTTTAATTTAAAGTGAACCCAGAAAACTAAAGTGATGAAGGCGTGCGGATGGTGATTCCCTGTAGTCAGAACTGGCAGTTTTGCTGAGCTCTGGATACTAGGTACGTACGGATCCTTGGAAGTTTATTGTATCTTTTAAAATGTATTATTACATTGCCTATAACAGTGCCTGCCAAATGAGATTCTCAGACACAAGGCTGGGCACCTAATAACGTTTGTCTTGGAGGTGGAAATGCAGAAGCTGCTAATTAGGCTGTTTGCATCCACTGTGCATAGGTTCCAAATCTTGCAGTTGGAAAACTGTACATTTTGCCTTTATGCCAAATTGGACTCCATATGAGCATCTAATTAATGTCAAACAGCCTAGTAAAGCAAGATGTGATTAAATCTGGCCTTCTTTTCAAGCAAAGTTTAAGTAGGGCTACAGTAATCAATGCAACACACTTCAACTAAAGTGAGAAATGACCTCTAGTCCAGACCGGAGCTGTTAGACTGAAGGAGAAGGAATGAGAGAGGGAGGGAGGATTAGGCTAGGTCACAGATAAAAACATGACAATTGCTCGCAGGGATGGAATAAGAAAGTTATCACCAATCTGAACAGCATTGGCAGGTAGTTTTATTAGTCACTGCCTACCCTTTGTGCAGTGTACGATAATGGTTAAGAGAATGAGTGATAAGTTCCTGGGTAGTTCCCTGGTTTGGATCTCAGTCTCACTGGGTAGCCTTAATCATGCCTCTCTCTCTCTCTCTCTCTCTCTCTCTCTCTCTCTCTCTCTCCATCTTCCATCAGCAATAAGGAGATAATAATAGTACCCTGTTACAGAGTTTTAAGGTTTTCTAAGATATTGTATGTGAAGTGAACAGTAGACTAAACTGATACTAAGAGGTAATAGTATCTAAGAGGTTGGTCGAGCACTAACTGGAAAGAAGCTAAATACTTTTTTTTTTACCAAATCTGCTTTTTTTTTTTACCCTTGCTTTCCATTGCTGTAGTTCAGTGGCTTCAGGTACAATCCGTGGCATCTCCAGGTAGGGCTGGAAAGTCCACTGTCCGAAAACCTAGAAGGCTGTTGCCAATACTGAGCTCGATGGACTAATGCTCTGACTCTGTATACTATAATGCAACTTGCTGTGATTCCACTTACATGATATTTCTTCTCCCATAGTGTTATTTTCTGCTTTTTGTTCCACATTCGTAATGATTTGACACAATGTGTAGATCTGGCCCAGATGTGCTCAATGGTCTAACTTGAAATGATCAGGTATTTTCTGATGGGTAAATTCTACACATACGTTTGTATAATATTAAAAGCTGCTAATACCCAGGTTTTAAAATCTGCTTTCTAAACGATGCCACTGTTATGCAACAAATAACTTAACAATATGTATGATAATAAAGTATAAGAGGAGGGAACCACCTCCGTCCTGAGACTGCCCCCAGAGGGCCATCACCAGCCTTGCACAGTTGCTGTTCCCAAGGAGTTCTGACATGACTCAATATTGCTTTATGGTGCTTAGAGGCACAATGTTTTAAGAGGCCACCACATGAAAACAAATGTGATGGCTCCCGTGGATACATGATGGCTGAGCAGTAGGAGACCTATGGTGAATTACATGTGGAAACAATCTGGATGGGAATAAGGAAGTAGGAGAGCAAAAGGAAGAGGCAAAGGCCCAGTAGGCCAGTGGGATAGGTTTATTTATGCTGTTCTAGATATTGGCCTATTGTGAATTACAATTTAATTCCAAATTTAATATACACCCGAAGGAGCATAAATGTGATATGTATGTCACTAGGTGTTTCCTGTTTCTGCCAAAATGGAGATAGAGGATGGGATTGCTTATCTGTTCCTGCAGGGGTAAGGGTGGATTTGATAGCAGGTTAGGGTTGTAGCCACACAAATGGCTACCTGTGATGCAGAAAATGAGAACCAGACAAGACAGTAGAGTAAAATCAGTTGAGGGACGATGTTCAGATAAGGGGCAGTTCTTCATGCAGGAAGGGGTAAGGGATGGGGCACCAGAATTAGGATGGGGTTGGTAGGATGCAGCAAGGAACATGTCCTAGCAGAAGGATTGTGTCACAGTTGGCTCTCCATCCAGAATGATTTGGCAGGACTTCAAGACTTCTGTGCTCCCATCATGGTGGTCCTCTGCCATATTGCAGGAGATGCCAACACCACTTCCAGAAGAGCCAGGATGGGTTGGAATGGCTATGTAGAATCAGCACGAGAGAAGGCTTTGTCCAGAAAAGAGAGAGACTGTAAGCCAATTAAGTTGGTTTATGTAAATAGGCCAAAGAGGGGAGTTTTGCATGTTGAAGCTTATGTTGCTTGCTTGCTTTTCATTCTGTTACGTTTCTGTTTTCATTGTCAAAGGGGGTGGGGGGAGCTACTAGTAATAGCCTTACAGAAAACCTCAGGGTGCTTTCACAGGATAGATGACTTTGATGTAGAGAGTTTCGCTAAATAGCCTCTCATCCTCTTCAGTGACACATTGTATATTTCTCAGAGTTTAAGTATGCATATAAATATATCTTCTGATCTCATTTGACATAGAGGTTTGTTTGTGGCTTTTTCCAGTGATGGGCCCAAAGAATAAATAACATGAGTCAAACAACATTTTATTGGAAAAACTTTTGGTGGTAAATAATAACAACAACAACAACAGCAGCAGCAGCAGCCGCATGCAAGACATGAAACTTTTCTTGCTCTGCCGTCATATCCCTGCCCTTCCCCATTGTTGTCATGTTGCACAGTGATACCTTGGGCTATTTAATTTTGTACCTCTCCTGATAGCTTTCCACTGCCACAACTTCTGCAAGAACTGTCGGAGTGGCTGTTTTTGTTTATGATGGCTCTTTCCCTTCTATTTCTTCTCACACAGTTGGGAAGTAGTCTTTGCCAATCACATTCAGACCAAGAGTGTGTTGTGCACTGATGTGCTATCATGATTTCAGTGATGCGGAGCATGGGAAATATCACTGCATAGCACATCTTTTGAAAATTGTCAACATTTCAATGAATTTGCGTGGTTGCAAATGTGGAGATAATAAAACATATCAAATTGTAGAGAGAACATTTACTGAGCTTTATGACCTTTTATAGCAAGTTCTTAGGGACAGCAGGGGACTTTCCCTTGAGACAGTTTGCCTAAATGTATCATGCTCACCTCCACAGCATTCCCAAAGGGAAAGCACATGTCATCCATCTGACATAGAACTAGGGGCAAGAATTAATATCACTGTTGTGGCAGCATTTACTGTTTGTTTGGTGACTGGTCTTGAGAGTATCTACACATTTTGGGAAGGGTGAGCTGAAAAAAACCAGAGGGATGATCTCATTCTTAACCCACAAATAAAGGAGGCTAATAAAGAAGTGTTAATCTTTTAGGTATCAGAATAATCCTTGTTTTTGTTGTAGATGAATGTATCTCCTCCCCTGAAAATAATAGTGATAGTCATTGTTTTAATTATTTACTATTTTAAAGCACTGCAGAGGAAGGGAGTCCCGGATGTTTGCAAGAAGAAGGTGAAACCCCCTGTTGAGATATGAACTGTTTATTTAGATGTCAAGCAATGCAATTATTTATTTACTTTTGCTAATGAACTTTTGCTTTGTATCTGAGCTTCTTTAATTAATTGCAATTTCTGCCTTACATTTCTGTTTAATGCCTTTTGGTGATTATAAACGTTGTGTTATGAAGCAAAGGAGATAGGCTCAAGAAATAGCTCTAAATCTGGCTGCATGCCAAACACCTTATCACTAGTATGGTAACTAGAACTAGGCTGACCATACGTTTGGTTTCCCCTGGACAAGTCCAGAAATGGGGCGCCAAAATGACGTCTGGGGGGAAATCGGCGTATTTCTTCTAAAGTCCAGCAATTGCCATCTTCCCAGGGGCTATCCTGGGCTTGTCCTTGGCCGGCAGGACAGCGCAGGCCAATAAAATCTCTGGATTGGCCCAGTGGAGGTGCTGGAGGTTGCATTTCAGAGCTTCCAAATGCCAGCTCAGAAGACAGCCTGGGATGCAGCGCTGAAAAACCCGGAAGTGAATCCTCAACTCTCACGAGACTTCCATCGAAATGATTATTTTACAGTGTGGCTTTGGGGATCCCCCCATTTGGTGAAATTCCCTCTTAATCAAAACAGTTAAACTTGCAGGAGCCCTGCCCTCTTTTGTATCTGGTCATGCTGGGAATTGTTCTGTCCCAGCAAGATAATATGCGAGTGCATAGTGTGTCTTGTCTTGTCTGAGTGTGTCTGGATCTCTTAGGCTCTGAAAGCATCTTTCTGGAGAGCACCTGCTGGTTGAATGATCCAGGAGGCCAGGTTCTGTGAGTCCTTGACAGGAGGGGCTTGCACTTGCTAGAGCAAGGTGTGAACAGATGTGAAGAGGCTGCAATCCTGTATTCATTTATCTCGGGAATAAGCTTTATTGAAATCAATGGGACTTGTTTCTGTGGTTTCTTTGGGTAGTTTTCTTTGGGTGTCTGATTGGTATTTCTGTTCTCTGCACGCTGAGGCAGTATAAATTCAGGAGATATTTGGATCAAAGGAGGGAAAGATCCTTGCCTAGCATTGTGATAATGGGCATCCATTCTGGCCTTTCTTTGTATTGCTACCGACATGGTTTTGTTTACATGGCTAATGAACCAGAGGTACAATGACAAATTTTTAGAGTCATGGTCAGCCTAACTAGAACAGGAGAGTCATGGTCAGCCTAACTAGAACAGGAGATTTGGCTTTCAAATTTAGAGCAACAAATTAGCTTATTGGTTCTCTCATTAAAACTGGCCAGCTTTGCAGAATAGCGCTTGGCCTTTTGAGCTTCTAGGGAAGGCCGCAATTAGTCGCTCCGTAAGTTCAATTCATCTGTGGCAATGCTAAGAGTTTTGTTAGAACTATATCTGAAGATAACAGTGATAAGTCACCAAGGACTCTAGAGTACTTAACAGACTTCCCTGCTACCTAAAATCTATCATTGACATTAAGTTCATATTTTTCTTTTTGTTCATTGCACAAGATAAGAAAATCAATTATATACTCAAACTCCAAATGCCTCATGAGTCATAATAAATGTTCTTATTCAACTGTGTTAATTTTGCAGTACACTGCATGCATTTCATACCATTCAGTTTGAAACAGGGCTGTTTGTATTCCACATTTCCATGACAATGTAGAGAAACCACAGAATATGGTACTCACCACAGAAGTCACGTCCTGAAGAATCACCGCTTTATAGACCTCTTTTTTCAGGCTGTAGAATATATATATATATATATATATATATATATATATATATATATGAAATGCTGAAACAAATTGTAATATGTACCAAAAGATGAATATTGATTAGGGATTAAACTGAGAACAAATAGTGTTTATGTTTTAGAGGAAATATATACATTTAATTTTAACATGTTTCTTTGGAAAGTATATTGCTTGCGAAAGTTTAATCAGACCCATGCTTAGTGCCTCTGAAGATCAAAACAGGCTTTACTGTAAATCTGTATCTAGCAGCCATGTCTCTCCCCATTTTTTTATTCTAGAAAATGAAGAAAGTCATAGTCGCTAGATACAGATTGAATGCAATGCCTCTTTTGGTCCTAAGGCCATGCTCACTAAGAGTGTAGATATTAGATTTTGGTTAGACAACAGGAATTTGGCAGTAGTTTTAGTCCTCCAAGATAATAGAGCACTGTAGTCAGATGTGGCTAATTGTACCATGGCTTTCATTCTTTTATCTGATTACACACCTGTGAGGTTGTGTGGAAATTCATATAAGGATAGAAACATTCTCATGACTAGTATATTACCAGTAGATTAAAAGACTTTCTGAATAGCTGCCATCAGTAGGATGATGGCAGCTATTAAATGTGCATTAAATGTGTATAGGGCAGATCCTTAAGCAGCAATCCTATGCACATTAACCTGGGAAGAAACCCCACCATTGGACAGTGGGACTTACTTCTATGTAAACATGCATAACTTTGTGCTCTTAATTTAGGGTGTCCAAACAACCAGTTAAGGAATAGTGTTTAAACAACAAATATTCAATAATCTATAAATAAATTGTAACACATTGAAAAATGGTGAAAACAAGTAATATAAATGTACATATAATTTAATACAATGATATAATAAAAAAGAATAGATTGCTGGTCAAACGCGTTTCAACACTTGTTGTAGTGCCTTCTTCAGTGACCATTACAGAAACTGCAAAACCCAATACTGCGTATCCAAATCTTATGGCCTGGGCTTTCTAATATGAATAGCCTCAATTGTATGGCCAATATTTCTCCTTTTAAGACGTTCAAAGCTTTAATCTCTCTCAAGTTGCCTGCGTTTCCATTTTACTGCAGCTGCCACAGCGACAGGCCCCAAGGAGTCCGGAGCGCATGCGGAAGAGGCGGCAGAGGTCGAGAGCCGCTGCCACAGCATGAGGAACATGGCCGCTGCTGCCGTCGCTCCAGGAGCAGCAGCAGCAGCAACTACGTCACCTCAGCCGCCGCCGCAATAGGGGGCGGCTCAGTCTGCAGGCAGCAGCTGCAAACCCCCCGGTGGTTGTAGTGGGAGCAGCAGCGGACCCGGACCCAGACCAGACCTGAGTGGGATCCCGGCTGCAGGAGGAGCTAAGCAGAACCTGGGCAGGTGGGTGAAGGCGCTGCCACCGGCCCGGAGAGGCGATTGGGGCTCGGAGGGGTTTTCTTCTTTGCTCCTTCTCCAAGGGAGAAGAGGAAGGGCCGACGACGATGCTTAGCCAGGCCGGCGGCTTGTTTCTCTTCTCCCCCTTGCACCTGGGCCAGTTTTGCTGGGGGGAAATGGGTGCCCAGGCCTAGCTGGGGAGAGGGAGGAAAGGGAGGCAGGATGCCTCAGGTGGGCCTTGGGGTGGGTGGGTGGGTGGGGAGACGGATTGTTTAGCATTGCTGTGGGGCAGGTGTGTGGGGGGGGGAGAGAGTGAGGACCCCACCCAAATTGTGTCTTGATTTTTATTCGGGTGAGGTCTTCATAGGCCTCTTCTCAGCCCCAGCTGTACCTCACCCCACAGCAGTGCTAAGCAAGTAGTCTCCCTCCCACACACACACTCACGCGCCCCCAAAGGTCCACCTGAGGCCGCTTCGCCACCCATTCCCCCTTCCCAGCCAGGCCTGAGCAGGCCCCTTCCAACTCTACTTATCTGTGATTCTGTGATTCTATGATAGTATGCACTAGGCCTTTCAACAGCTTCACACAAACATGCAGCCTATATTTTGTCCATGTGCTTGTACACCTAACTACATGAAGAAAATGCTTGCTTGTGTAAACTTGATTTCCATTGATTTTATATTTACAGGACATAGCATCATGTTACAAGCAAAGTATATCTTTTACTAACTGATCTTTTACCAAAGATTTTAGATGGTCAGTGAATTAGAGATATTATTTCCCCACCCCAACATCTGCACACTATAGGAAATTGACTGACTTAAAACTTAAATTAAAGCATAATGTCATACGAGAGATGCTAAAGAACATTTGCAACTGTATCCTAAACACATCTTTACTTGGAAGTAAGTCCCACTATTCAGTCGGACTTACTCTCAGGCCAATGAGTTTAGGATTAGTGCATTAGGACCCATGGGTTACATCCAAGGATGCTTCCAATTCTCAGCTGCTCATTAAAAACGACAACAACCCACTGACATACTCATCTCCCATCCTTCCTGTGTTTGGCTGAATGCAAACCTGGCTTGGTTGGGGATGTGGTCTGTTATGTATTAAAACTGAGGAAACTAAATTGATTTCAACACTAAAGAGTCTAGCCTTGCCAGAAATAGTAAAAGCAAAAGGCCTGCTGGGTACGTGTCTAGGTTCAGTTTTGGCAATGGGAAGGCCAGAGGGTAGCCATTAAAAATGAATGGTAACTTGAGGGTATTTTAATAACAGCTGCTTCTGTTTTCTTCCTTACAGCAGTTTTAGTTTCCACTTCTGTACTTTCTTCTTGATGACATGGCTATTATTTTATAGCAGTTTCAAGCAGTTAATTAATGAACTGCACACAAGTGACATGACACCACCTTGCCCAATTATCTCTGGCATCTATTTTTATGGTATGAAGCGCTGCCGCTTTGTGAATTGCCTCGATTCACAAATTGGCTCTGGAAATAGTTATTTTAACAGCCAAAACAGTGCTATGGCAGGGCTTTAGGGGTGACGTGCTGCAAATGCAAATTACTTTCCTTGACTCCAGGAAATTCACCAAAGTGCTTTGAACTGTTTTGTGACAATCTCCCTTTGCTCTATTCAAGTGAACGCTTCTCTTCATCTTCCGTGGAGCCGTGTCAATTGTCATAATAACTGATGGCTGTGATAATGACCATCACCAACCATGTCCTAGGTGAGGTGGAACATAAAGTACAAGAGAGGGGGGGAGGAGAAACAAAGCCTGTTTCACAGAATAACTTGCAAATAATGAAGTTTAATACACATGTACCCTAAAGGGATTTTAATTTCAGATCTTGATATATCTACTGCTTTGAATGATTGCAAGAGCAAAGGAAATTTGAGCTAGATCTACACTACTGTTTTACAGCATTATCAAAGTGCACTAATATCTCTTGGGGCACAATCCACATTCCATATACTGCTTTCATTGTGTTATATCCTGCATTTTATTCCACATTTGTAATGATTTCACAAGATGTAGATTTGGCTTTAGAGTTAGTAACAGCAACGACTTGGAGCCTATCTACACAAGCAGGATATAACACTTTGAAAACGTTTTGAAAACTGTATATGGAGTGTGTCCTGGGCCCCAACAGTTGTCACTACTGTTATAAACCATTTTAAACTGTTTTAAAGCAGTAGTGTAGATAGGCTCTTGCTCGGCATAGTCCTCTGAAAGACTTAGGGGCTATTTACACTATAGCTTTAAAATGTTTTAAAAGGGTTGAGAAGACTCTTTGGGGCACACGATGCACATACTGAACCGTTGTATATGAGTTGCTTTTACCTTCGTATCTAACAGATTCAGACGTATTTTAGATTAGAAAACCCGTTGTTTGTAAAAAAAATGTGTCCTAGCTTACCGTTCCATAGTTGCAGAGATCAGTTGTTGATTATCCAATAGCAGACGTGGAGGTACTGTTTCAGGCAAAATAATTCTTCGTTTAGCCTTAACTGCCCATGAGTTTTGCTGGGTTCTTGGCTTTGCTCTCCAACTGT
Source organism: Anniella stebbinsi (assembly GCA_029215795.1). Lineage (NCBI taxonomy): Eukaryota > Metazoa > Chordata > Lepidosauria > Squamata > Anniellidae > Anniella > Anniella stebbinsi. The sequence goes on along the minus strand of JARDYH010000004.1, from coordinate 92,283,430 downwards.
TTCCAATTGCATTTTTGAAGTTAAGCTGTGCTTTCACTTTAAGAGCTGAATTGGCAGCTATGGAAAGGAGGAGATGCTTCACAGGAAATGGGTGGGTTTAAAACAGCATCTGGAACAAATGAGGCAAGAACAGATGCGCAGAATACTAGGTGTGACCTCGGGAACCACTAGAAGGGCTGCAAAAAGTAAGTTCTTTACCTTTTCTAGACAGTAGTGTGTCCTAGCATGTAATACAACGGTGTAATTTACACCGTTGTAAATTATGTTTTGAAATGTTCCAGTGTAGATCCCTTCTTAGTTGGTTATATGGACTTATTGTAGCAGTACATGGATTTCCAAACAATGGGTTTCTTTCTTTAAACAGTATCTTTCTTCTTCATTTTTAAAAATTTGTTTATAATAAGTAACCAGAAATAATGTGAAAAAAACCATTCTAAAGACTAATGTTTCTTGTATGGCATCAAAAATTTCATGGACAGTATTGTAATAGGAGTATATCCAGGCAATCCTCCCTCACACATTGAATGCATGTGTGAGGGAGCTGCAGGGTCACCAGGACCTCATCTACACCAAGTAGGATATTGTACTGTGAAGGTGGTATGAAAGCAGCATATAAAAGACAGGAGCCTTTATAGTGGTAGTGAAGTGCACTGACAACTGTTGGGGCCCATTGACACATACCATATACCACTTTCATACTGCTATATCCTGCTTGGTATGGCTCCTGCCTTTTATATACTGCTTTCACTAGGCTGACCATCTGAAAAGGAAGACAGGGCTCATTTAACTTTAACAGTTGTAGAGAAAAGGGAATTTCAGCCAGTGTCATTTGTATGCAATTAGTTCCTGGTGAAATTCCCTCTTCATCACAACTGTTAAAGGTGCAGGGGCCCTGCCTTCTTTTGTATATGGTCACTCTAGTATAGTGCCTGCAACTTTAACTGTTGTGATGAAGAGGGAATTTCATCAGGAACTAATTGCATACAAATGACACTGGCTGAAATTCCCTTTTCTCTACAACTGTTAAAGTTACATGAGCCCTGTCCTCCTTTTCATATGGTCAGCCTAGCTTTCACAGTGCAATATCCTGCTTGGTGTAGATGAGGCCCGAGTCACATCATGGGAGTTTTAGGCCAAAACATCTGGAGAACCACAAATGATCTGGGCACATACAATGGTTACTTCTTCTGCTACTTCACCCATCTTCTCTGGGCTACTTTTGAATATTTTCCATTTCCTCTCTTTCTAGTATGGGTTGACTGGAGACAATCGAAACCTTTGCCTCACTTCACTGAGTGGTTCTGATGGAGTGGAATGATCTATGGCCCACTGAACTGGATTGGTAGATATGAATTCAGTGGAATAATCTAATAATAGTCAACTTCTGGGGTGGAGGAAAATATTGGCCTTGGGTTACTATTCCAATTGCTTCCATGGATTTGTTAATTACATTTCCATAGCATTCTTATGCCATTCTTAAACCATTTGTTTGTTGATTGCTTTTTTATGACCTGTGAGCTTTTATAATATTTTTAAATACTAATGTTGCTGTGTCTGTCTTCAAGTTAATGATATGATTTTCCATACGAAGACAGTATTATTTTTAGGCATTGCGGGTCAATAAACTAATTGATTTCTTTCAATTAAACTCCAAAGACTGTGGTCTTTATACTGTTTATGCTTTACCCTCTGAAGCACTGGGTTGCATAAGTGTAAATTTTTATTCAGATTAGACTACTTTATTAACATCCCGTATTACCCAAGGGATAGAGTTATTTATAGAAAAGGGTGAACATTCAGCATTTCAAAGCTAAAAGGTTAAATCCAAACAAATATTCAAATTCAGGTGCTTTACTAGTTCTGTATGAATGGTGCAATTAATATAGAGGGAAGTTTGTTTCTTTTGCTGGGTCCATATGTACCTATTTGGCATTCAGCAACATTTTTGGTGGGCCTTATTTTATGGGGGACAAGAAATGTACAATAGGATGAGCAAAATAAAAAAGAAAGAACATAACTAAATTTGGAAGACTTAATGTGTATGTACTTAAACTCTCTTCTAAATTTCATCCCATACAGCAGCCTCTTGACTTTGACACAGTTAAACGGAAGTATCACACCAGATTCCAATCATTCTGACGAACAGCCTACTGTAATACCAGCAGAGCATGCATCCATACTATTCTTGCTACTTATTTAATAGTCCCTAAATATGATGGCTTGAATTCTAATATAAGCTAAATTAAGGGAGGAAGGAAAGCTTTTCATTCCCATCTCTCCATGCAACAAGATGCCCCTAAAAGCTTCTCTGGGGGCTAAGGGGTCCCCCTTGAATAATGTGGGATGAGGTGAAGAGGAAAAGACAGAAAACATCCCTTCTGTGAAATCCCTAGTGCAGGGTATTGAACCTCTTTCAGTCTGAGGGCCAAACTATGTTCTGGAGAAGCTCTCAGAGCCTGTATTCTAGTAGTAGGCGGGGCCAAAGGCAAGAAAGGGCAAAGCCAAAGGAAAAAAGAGGTGGGGCCAAAATGCCAAAAATACTAACATATTTTAGATTAAAGCTTTTACTGCCAGTAACAAAGCCTTAGGAGAGGCATGTTAGTATTTTAGAATGGAAAAAAAAATCTGTACCGAATCCAGGAAACCACCAAATGATCAGTGTTTTGGGAGGAAAGGGGGTGGGACTTTCTGGGAAAACCTGGAGGGCCAGATTTTCCTTCCTGGCCTGAAATTCTACACGCCTCCGCAACTTTGAGCAATTCTCCCTTTCACAATTTTCTGCACCTTACTCTGCATTGTTCAGAACACCCCTTTATACTGCCCCCCATTCAAGAATTTTGGGGTGGTGAACAAATAGAATAAAAGAATAAAAACAGAAGAACACAATTAATTTTTTTTTAAAGGAATTAAATGCAAATAAAACTACAGCTGGTCATTAAGGGAAGGCTTCCTTGAACAACAACATTTTCAGGAGGCACCGGAAGGAATACAGAGTTGGCCTTCACCTTCCAGAGATGCTTGGGGCAAGGGACAGAGGTGGCTAGAGAGAGAAGAGAGGCTGGGAAACCTCTTGCCATGAAGTTCCTTAAGTTAACTTATCTTAGCATCCTAGCCATTATATCGGCAATGTTTACGCATGGCTTTTAAAAAGCAACTTAATGGGAAAAAAGAGCTTGTATGAAATACAAGTTTACATTTGTTATTGCTTCATTCGAATGCATCTGTTGGTAATATTAATCTGTAAGTAAATAACCAGAAGATGTAGCAGAAGGAGGAAGATTGAAGCAAAGGGAATATTACTATAAAACTTCACGCTTTCATTTCTAGCTGTCTAGCTGCATTGGCAGGGAGAGTGAGAAATAGTCTATTTTCTGAAAAGGATCAGTAAGTATATGTATACTTTTTAAAACTCCAACACTTCGAAACCTTGAAAGATGTTAAAAGTCACCGTTTCAAATTATTCAAGTTCATCCACTGAACTGCTTAGATAAGATCAACCGGATAAAAACTGTGATATTTGTCATTTCTAATTCCAGTAATTAAGTGCTGTTCTAATTCTACTTGAGAAGGCCTCAGTGGGATTATATAAATGGTATAATGATGGAAACAAAGAGAAAGAAAGTATCAGAACAGTTAGAAAAAGACAGGATACTGAAAAATTCATGAGAGGCAACTAGTGATTGCCTTTAAGAGGTTAGCTATTGCCAAAAATAATAATATTACACAGTGTCGCCAGAGAATCTCTCTCTCTCTCTCTCTCTCTCTCTCTCTCTCTCTCTCTGCTTCCAAAAGGATTTCGTATAATGCCTAGATACTGTTTTGCAGTCATATGTTGACAGTGATTGACACAAAATTAAGATCTACCGGGGAGGCTCTCCTGTCTTACCTGCAAACATTTGAGGTGTAATTGGCTGGGATGTGTGCATTTCAAAATAGTTGTAAGCTGCCTTTGTCAGTTGTCATTTTACATAGAAGGGTACGCTATAAACATTTTAATAAACAAGACAAATCCTAGCTTTGAGAAAATTATCCAGATATAAGGTCTGAATCACAATACAGCTGAATTTATTTATTTATTTCCTAATTACATTTATATCCCACCTTTTTTTCCTCCAAGGAACCCAAGGCACCCTACATAATCCTTCTCCTCTCCATTTTATCCTCACAACAACAACCCTGTGAGATAGGTTGGGCTGAGAGTCTGTGACTGGCCCAAAGTCACCCAGTGGGCTTCCAGGGCTAAGTGGGGACTAGAACTTGGATCTCCCAACTCCCACTCCGACACTCTAGCCACTACACCACACTGACTCTGAGTTGTGCCATTGCTATCTTATTTATTTATATATTTATTACCTTTATATCCTACCTTTGTTCCATTGTGGAACTGAAGATGGCATCATGTGGTTCCTAGGTGTTCTCCCATCCAAGTACTCATCAGACCTGGACCTGCTTAGCTTCACAAGGTGATGACCTCTTGTGTTTCTGTTTAGTTGAGTTTGGTTGGTACCTCAAGCAAAAAAAGGAGACATGAAGAAACATAACCATAAACCAGGGGTGCAGAGCATCAGCCCCGGGGGCTAAATCCAGCTCACCTGGGGTCCCTAGTCAGCCTGTTGAGGTTCCACAGATGGCCACATTCCTTACCTTTGCCCCAGCTCCTTTCCCCAAACCTTGTTTCCTGGTGCCCCCATCCTGAAAGGTTGAAATTTCTTTCCTATATCTCAGTAGTAAAAGCTTTAAGATATAATATGCTGGTATTTTGGTAACTTTGGCCCTGCCCCTTTACCTCTTGGCACCGCCCCTTTGCTTTTTATCTCCCACCCACCACTGAAATGTAGCCCCCAGAGTTCTCCAAAATGAAATTCACCTCTTTAGCTGAAAAAGCTTCTACATCCCTGCCATAAAGTGCCTCATCTTATAAAGGAGTATTGTTTTACATTTGATTTATACTGAAGCAAGTGAAACTTCAATCCCTCTCCAGTCCCAACACAAGCACTGAGCCATGACAATTCCCAGACATACCTAGGAGTTGGACGATACATGACCCAATGGCCTTGTAACATCTACAAATGCTGCTGTGAACAGCCAGAGCAATTCTAGCAAATCCTGTCCTGAAGGCACAATCCCACAGTACTCTTTTTCTCCTGCAACTAAGAATGGGTTTGGCCAGTAAGTGCTAACTTTTTTTCAGGGTTAAACCATTTCTTCTGGTACAGGGTGGGAGTGTTTACATTGGTGCAGCAAAGTTGTGCACTGTATATTTACTCTCTCTCTCTCTCTATATATAGTCATCTATCACTCTGCTCCAACAATATCCTGTTTCAGGAGCACCCATGCACAAATGGGACAGCCACCTGTGAATGGTGGATATTCCATCCATACCTACAGAAGCAGCAGCTCCATAGTTACACTCCTGTGCAAATTTTGTGCCTCCATCAAACTGACTTTGTGCTAAAATAAGCATTCCGTTTGCCCAAATTCACCACCTGCTTTGCATTTGGGAAGGGGCATTTCAGCAATGTCAAGGGCGGAAGGGGACAGAATGCAACTCAGGTTCTGGAATGCTTACCTTGTTCCAGTTCTTCTCCTCTTCCTCCTGGCTACCACCTATAGGTGGTCATTTTGAGCAGACAAATCTATCAATTACAGTTTCTCCTTTTTCCAGCCTTAAATTCAGCTTGTCCTGAACTTTGAGATTTTTTTAAAGTTCGCAAGAAAATTCCAAAGCATTATTTTGTGCACGTTCCTCCTAATACTCACATTTTTGTAGGCAATTTGCTCAACACACACACATTTTGCAAGCCATTTTCCAAATATAATTTATTTTTGAACATCATTTCCCCTAAGATAGGCATTTTGAATGTATTTTTAGAATGGAGAACTCCATTGCAAAATTGGGAGAAGTGTAAATTTTGAAGGAGGACTGAGCTTTGGTTTGCACGATGGTTGGAAAGTGCAAAATTAGATAGGCTCACACTAAATGAATTATTCCCTCATCCTTAGTGATTGCTATTTATTTTGCCAAAATATCACAGGGAGCAATGCTACATTATGCAGTAAGCATCATTCTGAGGGAGGTCTGGGAAATAAAATGGGTGGTCACCAGTGCACCAGTACTGCTGCCAAAGAGAAAAGGGAACTGCTGCAGGGTAAGCAGACCTAAGCTATGAAGCAAAATTCACCTAAACCCCTGACATCCGCCCATTGCGCATACCTAATGGCGGAGTTTGGTGCCCTTGCAGAGGAACTGGGGGTCCCACTGGTGCATGAAAAGACGGAAGGCCCTGTCACAGTTATAAAATATTTGGGTATTGAATTAGACTCAGTCAAACAATGCTGTAGGCTGCCATTGGATAAGCTTACGGCTTTGAGAGATAGGTTGCTATTAGTTTTGGGCAAGAAAAAGGTTACCTTGCTGCAGCTGCAGGAGCTGCTGGGGCACCTGAATTTTGCTTGCAAGGCTGTGGCTCCGGGTCGGGCCTTCCTGCGTCACATTTGCAATTTCATGCGGGGAGTTACCCGGCCACATCATCGGGTTAGAATTACCCATTCCATGCGTGAGGACCTTAGGATCTGGTTGGTTTTTCTGGAGGAATTTAATGGTGTGGCGTTCTGGCGCAAGGAATTGCTCTTGCACGGCGATTTACAAATTCATTCAGATGCTTCTGGGGCTTTGGGTTTTGGGGTAATATGGCGGGATCGCTGGTGCGCCCAGCCTTGGCCTCAGGATTGGCAAGCATCCAGCATCTGGATGCTTGCCAATCCTGGAATTCTTCCCTATATACGTAGCTGCGCATTTGTGGACGGAAGAATTGGCTAATGCTGTAGTTCATTTTTAGTGCGATAACCAGGCCACGGTCCAGGTCATTAACACGCTGTCTTCACATAACCTTTGGGTTGTGGGGCTGCTTAGGGCCTTCACATTACATTGTCTTCGGCATAACATTCTGTTCTGAGCCTGCCACGTTCCTGAGCTCGATAATTCCATAGCTGACGCTTTATCGCATCCGCAGGTCAGTCAATTTCGGGAGCTCACGCCATGGGCAAGGCAGCGCCCAGAGGTCATGCCGACGACCTTGTGGGAGATTGGCAGACTGACATAGAAACAGCGGTTTGGCATTCCATAGCTCCTAGCACCAGAACTTCTTATCAGAAGGCAAGTAGGGAGTTCTATGCCTTTAGGGAGCTCTCGCAGCTACCACAAGATTGGCCCATACCAGTTAACCATATATTGCAGTTCCGTATTTCAGAGCACAGAAGGAGGTTGGCCGCTAGGAAAATCAGAGGTAAGGTTGCCGCATTAGCTTTTTCTTCCAAACTTCATGGTGTTGCAGACAACACAGGTGATTTCAGGATCTGGAGGGCTATACAAGGATGGGCTAGGTCTTCACCCCCGGCACCAGATCAAAGGCACCCTTTATCCCTGGAGATTTTAGTGGGGCTCAGGGCTTTATGGCCTTCTCTGTGTGCTTCGGAATTTGAAGCAGTGTTATTCCATGCGGCAGCGTTGACTGCTTTTTTCGGAGCCTTTAGGATCTCTGAATTGGTTGTGGCATCCAAAGCGGACCGTTCAGGCAGGGCGCTGCAACTGCAGGATTTGCAGCGGGAAGGGCAGCAGATCAAGTTAACGCTGCGGAAATCTAAGACTGACCAACAAGGGAAAGGTCAAATAGTGGTTTTGTCCACAGCTACCCGGAGTGACTTATGCCTAGTCCAGGCCATGGGTGCATTTATAGCTAGGAGAGGGTGGAGCCCTGGAGCTCTGTTCTGCCACCAGGCCTGTCCCCTTTAACCAAGTTCCAGTTTTGGGCGCGCCTTGAGGGCTCTCAGGCTGGATGAGTACCAATTTGGTACTCATTCATTTCGAATCGGGGCAGCTTCTACAGCAGCGGCCATCGGATTCCCTCAGGACCGCATCCAGGCGGTGGGAAGATGGCGATCACAGGCATTCCGAACATATGTTCATAAGTTATGTTAGGGTTGTTGGTATAATGTTTGGAGCTAATCCAGTTGCGTTTATTTTTAGATCTGCGGATCGGTCACGCACCGTTGAAGGTCCTCATCTGCGGACATAGTTGTCTTTTGGGCTGCACAGAGGGCATCCCGAACGAGCGTGGGACCTCAGCTTGGTATGAGCAGAGCTGCCAACATTGAATGGTTGGGCAAGCGTGGTTTGAGGTGGGAGCAGTTTCTCCCTACCTTATTTCGGCGTCACGCTCCAGATTGTTCACTTCAGGTGCTGGTAGTTCACCTTGGTGGTAACGACTTAGGCCGTTTGCCAGGCAAGGCATTGATAGTTTAGGCATTAGCGGATTTTCAACAAATTAGGCTGCGTTGGCCTGGAATTTTGATCATCTGGTCCTGTTTGATACCCAGGATGCAGTGGAGGGGCAGGTGGCCACTAGGAGGAGGGCTTTCTCTGCTGTGGCACCCCGGCTGTGGAATGAGCTCCCCAGAGAGGTTCGCCTGGCGCCTACTTTGTACTCTTTTCGTCGCCAGGTGAAGACCTTTTTATTCTCCCAGTATTTTAACAGTTAAATTAACTCAATTTTAATCCTTGCTGTTTTAAATTTGTATTTTAATCTGTATTAATTCCTGCTGCTTGGTTTTATTCTGGTTGTGTTTTTATATTGTATGTTATTCTGTGTTTTTAGATTGTGCCTTGTTTTATATATTTTAAAATGATTTCATGGTTTTAATTTTTGTGAACCGCCCAGAGAGCTTCGGCTATGGGGCGGTATAAAAATGCAATAAATAAATAAATAAATGGAAAAATTTACCAGGAATTGTCTAAACTTGGCGATTGGAGCATTCAGCATCCAGCCATAGAGACAGCACAGAGGGAGCTATATCGGAATGATGGGATCCATCTCTCGGACCTTGGAAACGATATATTTTTGATAGATTTACAGAAGGGTTTGTGTGAGGCCATCTCTTATAGATGGGGGGAGGCCAATAGGGCTCCCTGTGGTGGGTAGGCGTGGGCATCTTCAAAGGATAGGTTGGTAAGCATTCTAAGGCACCAGACGGTGATCGGTAATACCTGAGGCTCAATACCCACGAGCCATGCGGCCCAGGTGTTGAGATAAGGGTTACCTTTGAGGCCAACCTTTCTCACTCACTCCGATCCAGGCGGACGGAGGGGGAGTGACACTGGGAGGTCTCCCTACCCAAGAGGGGTGGCTGAGGGGTGGCACGGACTTGGAGCCCCCTTCGGTCCAGAATGTCTTGCCCTATACTATCACGGTGTTAGCTGTTCAGATACGGAGATGCCCACTTTATCCCTTCTGCATATCTATCAATAAATGTGGCCTTGTTGAAATCCAAATACTTGTGTCGTCTCGTTATTTCCACCCTCCACTTCCTGCAATTGGAACTTGGAAGAAGTACAGAAAAGGGCAACTACAATGCTCAAGCAGCTGGAGCAACTTCCTTATGAGGAAACGTTACAACGTTTGGGACTGTTTAGCATAGGGAAGAGGTGAGTAAGAGGAGACATGATACAAAATTATGCATGCTGTGGAGAAAGTGAAGAGTGGAGAAAGTGAAGAGTGAGACATTTTCTCCCTCTTTCATAGTACTAGGATCATAATATTAGGGTCATGAACTCAGGGACATCCCATAAACTGATTGGTGGTGGATTTAGGAAAGATAAAGGAAAGTACTTCTTCACAGAGTGCTTAGTTAAACTCTGGAATTCACTATCACAAGATGTAGAGAAGGCCACCAATTTGATGGATTTAAAATGGGTCTGGACAAATTCCTGGAGGAGAAGGCTATCAATGGCTACTAGTCCTGATGGCTATTTTCTACATCCAGTATCAGAGGCAGTATGCCTATGTACACCAGTTGCTGGGGAAAATGGGCAGGAGAACGCTGTTGCACTCATGTCCTGCTTATGGGTTTCCAGTCAGCAGCTGGTTGGCCACTGTGTGAATAGCATGCTGAACTAGATGTACCTGGTCCAGCATGTCTTTTCTCATGTTCTTATGTTAACATTATCTGTCTATATTGTTTGACAGCAGCTCTTTGAAACAAAGTGTGAGCACATGGATGCTGTATTGTATGAAAGTACACTATGTGAGAATGTAGAATGTTTTACAGCTTACAAAGCAAAGAAATGAAGGCAGGAGCTTTTACTTACAGTGTGTGTGTGTGTTTGGAGCATAATGGAATTTCTAAGTGTAAACCAGCCTTCTCTGAAACAAAAGGCTATTTAAAATCCTAGTATTTTCATCATGATGCCTTGATGTTACATTCCTAGAAGCACACGGATCTAGTTTTAAAAGAATAAACCTATGCTGTGAGCTTCTGTGAACATTCAAAAATTATGGAGCAAACACAGGGCTTGTAATTGCATTTTAATTGAGCAATACCCAGCATAAAAGATAGCTGCATATGGACTGTCAACCTGAATAATCTTTCCAGGTTCTTCCTTTAATTTTACTCCTTTTATTGTTACTGTTACAGTTTCAGAAAATTTCCCCACAGCTGTTTTTATGTTGTGAAAATCATTCATCCCACGAGCATGTCTGTAGCTATAAGCAGTCTACAATAAATCCCGATGATCATTAAACACATGTAGTTAAGGACTGTTGTGTATCCATACATGTTTCATTTCCTTGGGTTCGTCTCCCCACCCCCATTTAATTTTTCATCGTCTCTGCTTATTTATTAGTGCCATATATCAACTGTTAACACAAAAGCTAGATAAAGAACACAGTGCAGGGCTTTTTCACCCCCACCCCACCCTGCTGTTTTCTGTTCTTGCACAAACTTAGCAACAGTCCATTAAACTAAGCTTCACTTATCACCCCACCATGAAACTAAGCCTCACATCAATAGACTCTATACTGGGCTGTCAGGCATAAGATGTGCAGATCTTTTTCTCCTAGTGAGGCCTGCAGCACCTCTGCCATGTTCCATACAAACTATTGAACTGTGTTCAGGCCTGGGAACCTAATGCTGATGGCACTAATCTGATCAGCTCAGGAAGTATGATTATCCTCTTTTATGCAGGATTCAGAAATGTCCTCCATTGTCATTTCCCATGGAGTTAGACCTTCTCTAAATGAGTGTGTTATAGCATGCTTTTGATTGGCCAGTCATGGGATTTGGCAGGTCTATTGGACAATGTCGTCATCAGCCAGGATGTCTCCCATGCTATCCCCTGGAAATCACACATTTAACACAGATGCTGTGGTATTATCTGGATATAATGGGGTAGCTCTGCCACTAGATGGTGCTGTCTAATTAAAAGACAAGGTCTTTTGAAGACGGGAACAAATCACTGGTCACATGTGAAGTAACTTCTCCTTACTCAAGTGTCTACGTATGTGGGGATGTCATTTATTTATTTAAGTACATTCATATTCTACCTTTATTCAGAGGAGCTCAAAGAACTCTACATTAACCCTCTCATATATTTATATTTTATTTTTCACAACAATCCTGTGAGGTAGGTCAGGAGTTACTATAGTGACTGGCCTAGGGTTACCCCAGTAAGCTTCATGGCTGAATGGGGATTTGAATCTCAGTTTTCCCAGTTCTAATCCAGCACTCTAACATCTAAACCACCAAAGAGTTTTTTTCAACAGCTAAACGCAAAGAAATTAGGTGTAAAAGTTCAAGTCATTTAGAAACTGTTACCAAGATATGAAAACAATTCTGTGTTTTGGCTCTACATTGAAGGAAGTTTGATAAGTTGGATCTACGATTAAGTTACTAAGCCAAAAGTACACTTGAATATACATTTTGATTGGAACCATGAAGTGCAGATATTTCCTCAGGATTGGAAATCTCTTCTCCCCACCACCCCCTGGGAAAAGGTACTTTTGGAGGCACAATCATACTGTGGGAAGCTTGGACAATTATGTCTGCATTGCAAGTTCAATGTCTCTTCCATTCCTTTTAAATTAGCAGTGCTGCTGTCAAGGAGTGTGGAGGTTAAGGTAGCAAAGCACAGGGCATTGGACTGGAGCAGAGTAGAGTGTGGAATGGATGGTGGTGGCAGATTCCATCAACCCTACAAGGAGACCTGAAGCTGGATGGTTGTTAAAGGGGGTCCAAGTACAGCAGAGATAGAACTGCAGGTGCTGGTTCAGGGACTGTGAGCTCATATTCAGAACCATGGAGAACACTCCCACAGCTAGGTAAAGACAAGTTACTCCAGTATTGGTTTAAAGCAACTAGCAGGGTCTTATAGTCAGGTCAGGAAAATCCTCCTGGGAATTCCACCCCCTCAAGTGCTGCATCTGATTGTTCTTAAAGGGCCGGTGCCCTTTCCCATAGTCAATTGCTACTTCTGGGATTGAGGGTCTGGGGAGTGAGCACCTGGTTGGGGAGTGCTCCAGAAGGCCCCTCTGCTCACTGGAGGAATCCAAGCCTCACTCCTTGGAGTCAGCGAGCAGCAGTGCCTCCGAGGGACAGGATGTGGGATCTAAGATGGCAGACCACTAGGGATGTTGTAGAAATCCACTATAGATTCATATGAGATTGGATTTCTGTGAATCCGACTTGTGAATTCCACAGTGGACTGACTTTTTCCAAGTCATGCAGATTCCATGGACTTGCAGAGCCTTTTTAAAAAAAACTTTTTTGGGGAGATTCACACAAATGCACACTTGTGCAGGTGTGCATTCACACTGATGCACATGTAAACCAACAAAAGTATCATATAAAAATCTGATTCTGTCAGTGTGCAGTTGGTGGATTACAGATACCTGACAATCCATGTAATACAGATGGAATGGATTTAATAAAATTCTTACATTCCTCACTGGAGTTGCTGGAGTTTCCTGGGCCATGAAAGAAAGAGGCTTAGGTGACATTTCTTCAGGCAGTCAGTTTGAACACGTGAAGGTGTAAGCAGAAATGCATAGGGCTAGACCTTTCCCCTTGACAACTCTATAAATTGGCCATGCTCCCTGGCTGGCACAGGATTGGCTAAGTCTGAAGGGGGGATCACCTTCTATAATTGACCAGGATTTCTGGTCCCTTGATAAAGATAGCACCCCCCCCCCACACACACACACATCTCCTTCATGGAACCCAAACCTAATGGAACCGACTTGCTAATATAGAAAGCAAACTAAGAAGCCTGTGTACATGGCGTGATAAGATAGTCGCTACACACTTAATCTTAGCCAAAAGGCCGAGAAGCGATAGTCGCTGTATGAAACTTGCAAAGTTGGTCAAAGGGCATAGCCCACTTACCCTGCCTGGAGATGGAAATGTGTAGTAGAATTAAGAATTTTCCAGTGTTGGCGATAGTTCACTTGATACTTAATAGATGCAATTTTCTTGTAAGTTACATGTGGTTAACTTTTGTCTATAAAAGTCTCGCCCACTTCTTCCCAGGCATAGAAGTTCGGATCAGCCCCATACTGGAAAGTCTGTTCTCTTGAGCACTCAGCCCTTCCTTCTTTCCCCTTTTCTTTTTCAATAAAGCTTTGCACTGAAACCAACACTTCTGGAAGATTTTTTTCTTCAACACCTGTACTGGAAACCCTGTGTGCATAGAAAGTGACTCCTTTCAGACTGAGCAGATCACTCATTGGTTGGGGAGGGCATGGCCATTCCAAACATTGTTCAAGCTTGGGACAGAGAATCTGGTATTGGTTCTGGTGGATGAATTAAGGAGAGAAAACATGGTATTTTGGGATTATTAGAAATTAAACATCACTTCTATTTTTGCCTCCATTAAAACTGATGATTTCTCTGGTGAATTTTTATGGGTATGTACCACTTGGCATCTGCTGGGTGGGTTTTCTGTCCATCCAACCCATCTGAACATACTGTCAGCTATATGTCTCTAGCATACCAGCAAACTAAACATTGGTATGTCAGTTTTGCTCACTCAGTGGTTACTGATTTATCCTGCTCCTCCTCTGATGGGAAAACAAAGTTGCCCTGCAACTAAGTGCCAGAGAGGGAAGGAGATTTTAAAAATGCAAATCACATCAGCAGGGAAGGTTTGATCATTGTTGGAATCCCAGCAGGGAATTTAACACTTTCTCTCAATGAGGGATTTCTCCCCAAAACAAATACCAGGTCCAGACAGGAGATTTTTCTCTGGACCACAGCAGGGGAGGAAAGGTTTACATTCTTCCACCATGCCTGCAGTAAACCAGTAATTATAAATAACTTGCCCCCAGCTGATGCTATTTCCATTTTTTAAAACCAAGTTAAATGCAAAGATGCATTGAATGTCATGTCGGGTTTGGTCCTCAGGCTCCCTGTTTTAGGGTGCTTTGCTTTTCAGATGTTTAAGAGGAAAGCAACAGGAGGCAGAAATGGCCTAAGGGAAGAGGGAGAGAGAGAGAGAGAGAGAGAGAGAGAGAGAGAGAGAGTGAGAGAGAGAGAGTTGACATGCTTTTATATTATGTTTGTCTTCAGTTCATGCCAACCTGATTCCTGGCTGGCTTTCCTGATGGTTCTATTTCAGCTGCTTTCCCTGTCACTCTGATATATATTGTTTCTGTATTCCTTTCCACATCACTCTGATAACTGTATCTTTTATTCCTTTGTATCTGCAACCCCCAGATTAAGAAGACAAGATACTTTGCTTTTAGGTTTTAAAGACAACAACTTTATTGACCTATCAGGGATTCACAATGGGCAAATAGTCTAACATAAATAACTTATTCCCTCTAGTGGGAGTTCCCTATTGGATAGAGGTAAGGGAGCTTTCCTCCTTCTATCTCAATCTTTTCTGGCTGAACTACCCTGGCTTAGAACAAATGGTTATTCTTTCATCTGACCATGCCCCCCTCATGCCCTTCCCCTTAATGTTCTTGTGGGGGGCAGGCTGCCCACAGCACAAGCCCATAAGCCTCATGGTTTGTTTGGGTAACTCATGCAAACTCCAAATAGATATTCCATATACGATGGAACCAATGACCAGGGAAGCCATGGGCTCTCCCACACTAGAGGCCTTCAAAATGCATCTGGACAGCCATCTGTCAGGTATGCTTTAAGGTAGATTCCTGCATTGAGCAGGGGGTTGGACTCGATGGCCTTGTAGGCCCCTTCCAACTCTACTATTCTATGATTCTATGATCCTGTTTCTGTTCCTGTCCCTCATAGCCTTGAAAGGAACAGGTCTGAGGAAGCATTCCTCTATCTTAACAGATACTTCACTGAAGATCTTATTTAGATTTTCTTCTCATAAACCAGAGTTGCAGAATCTCAGGCTGGGTGTGTGTGTGTGTGTGTGTGTGTGAATCTAGCCCTCTGTCTGGGGTTCCCAATGTAGACCTCTGTTACCCAGCTACCAAGCGTTTATGCTGTTGTGCTGTTCCCCCTTTCTAGAAAGCTGAATGCCTCTTCTAAGGCTTAATTATTGTCGGTAAGAGTTTTAAGCTATAAGATGCTGGCATTTGGGGTATTTGGCCCTACCCCTTTTGCTTTTGGACCCTCCCACCACTAGAATCCCCCCTGAAAACTTCTCCAAAATGGAATTTGGCCCTCAGTGGAAAGAGGTTTTGTAACCCTGGCCCTTAATTAAGACTATCCAGATTTTGTGGAATTCTTCCCATGTGTGTTTCATGGAATGTGCAATGCCATTTGTTCCAGCCTCCAGTCACAGAGAGATTCAATTTCCCCCCATTTTGTGGAAAAATATGCAAATAATTCTTTAAGGAAGTTCAGAACAATTTACATAATTTCTGTGAGAATAATTTATGTAAGTACTCCATTCAACTTTTCTCTGCATATATTCTCCAGCATGGCATATGTCTCAGCAGAAACTTGCGTATTTGCCTGAGAATGAATTTGTATAAATTTTAGAAAGTAAAAAACAAAACTGGAAGTTCGCGGACTCTGCCGTGAATTCCGCAGGTCTGGTTCTTAGAAATCCAAAGTCATTTTGGTCTGTCTCAAAATTCTCCAGCATCCCTATTCTCAATGTACCTGCCAGCCTGTCCTATACTGACGTATGACCCATAAACCACCTCACCATCACGTCAATGTGGCATAAGCAACGAAAACTCTGCCAGCCACTCGGGCAATCTGGAACAGCAGGGTAAAACATTCCTATTCATCTCCAAAACCTACCAACCTGTAAAATTCACACTGTAACCTGGATGGGTGGGCCAGTGCAGAGATAAATGATTGGACAAGGAGGTATCAAGGCATGACCCATGCTTTGAATTGTGCCTCTCCACCCCCTCTCCACCTGATATGTCAGTTTTTGAAATTTCTCTCTCTCCAGGGGCTGTATGCAAAAAACATCATCCTGCCCACAAGTGAAACTGGGGGCAGGGAAATTGCCAACATTTTTGTAGGTCCATGAATGGCATGTCTACATTACCAACCTACATCAATTTAAAAGTCATGCCCTCCCCCTCCCCCACCTCGAGAATAATACAACCTGTAGTTTTTGGTGTGATGCTTGCATTGTCTCTTAGAAATCCTCAGCCCCACTTCAGAGAACTAATATTCCCAACTTACATCTTTAATAGGCAAATGCTCAAAGGGACTTTCCATATGGACAGTTTATTGCACAATAAGTAGGCATTTGTTTCTTGCTTTTTTCTCCATACAATCCTCATGACTTCCCTCAAGGCTGCACTTCTGTTGCAGAAATACCAGATTCTTCAAGAATGTAAAGTATATTTTAGTTTGTTATTTTAGCTGGTAAAATGAGATTCTTCTTCCAGATGGCAAATTAACTGCAGTTATGATTGTTTGTGGTGAATATGTTGCATGTCATCAAACTATCAGTATGTGTGTGGTGTGTGTGTGTGTGTGTGTTAGCGAGAGATACACAATAATTGACACAATTTTTCCACCCCTGTGCTACACTATTTAAAAAAGGGTGGGCTCTGGGATGCTGTGAAATCCCCACTGTGGTATCACCGGCCAAGCATGCAGAAGACTCGCAGATAATGTGGAAATGGAATCATAATGCATTTCCAAATGCTCATGCAGAAACCGACTGGAACTCATTTCATATTGGGATACATAAAAATCACTTACAATATTACTTATCAGTTCTACATTCTCAGATCATACGTGGGGTTGTGGCTGTATCTTTGCAGTGCATCTTTGCATAAATTGTGCAAGGTTCATTTCAGACTTACATCTGGCAAAGCTTCCAGAAAGTTTTCAGTGATCCACACATTTCAGTCTAGCCATTATCTGAATTTCACCTCAGCTTGTAATAGTTAAGTGCCAATTGTCTTATCTGTCTATTTTTCTCCTAGAATCCAACCAAATGGGAAACCCTGCAAAGGATGCCAAAAGGTAAAAAGCAAAGGGGTAAGAAAGCAAAGTGTTTTATTTTTCATAAATAAATAAATACAACATGTTTTAGACCAGTGGTCTTCAACTGGTCCAGACCTGAGACCCACCTTGGACTCCCAACCTGCAACATGGGCCACACTTTCACACTTTCACAATTGCCCAACATGGCAGCAACAACTTTAACCATGAGCCGTCTGGATTGATCTCGGAACTCACCAGTTGAAGACCACTGTTTTAGACCACATGTAGGTTCTTATTCGGGAAAATCTGTAGAACAATGCACAATATGTGTATTATAGACTTTGAACATGTACGTGTTTTTAAAAAAGAATATGTATAGCCAGTAAATATGTATGGTCCAATATAGTACAGGAAACTGGAGCTTGAAGAGCAAGCATTATTGAATTTGGCCACACTGAGTAAATATGTTTATTCCTGAGACATGTTATCTTTCAATATGTTTTAATGGTATTGCACAGTTTGGAACTTTGAGCCTCTCTTTCATGAGATATTTTAGGTTTTATAAACAACTGTATTGCCAGTGTGTTATTTTTTTCTTGACTCATTTAGTAGAAACAGTTAAAAACCTATGAATAATAATAATAATAATAATAATAATAATATGACCATATGAAAAGGAGGACAGGGCTACTGTATCTTTAACAGTTGTATAGAAAAGGGAATTTCAGCATGTGTAATTTGTATGCATGCAGCACCTGGTGAAATTGCCTCTTCGTCAAAACAGTTAAAGCTGCAGGAGTCCAGCTCTCTTTTGTATCTGGTCACTCTAGTATAGGTCCTGCAGCTTTAACTGTTTTAACAGAGGAGTTGTATGCTCCCTGTAACCAGCCCTGGTCAACAATCTGGCTGTACCCACCAAGGCAACCAAAACTGTTTCTGTCCTATAACCAGGTTTGAAGCCAGATTGAAATGGATTTAGATAATCACTCTCATCCAGGAATCCCTGGAGTTAGGAGGCCACCACACGCTCCAATATTTTGCCCAGAAATGGAACATTGGAGATGGGCTGGTAGTTATCTAATGTGGTGGGATTCAAGGAGGGCTTTTTCAATGTGGGTCTCACTATTGCCTCCTTCAAGCAGGTTGGCACCCTGCCTTGGAGAAGGGAGGCATTGACCACTCCACTTACCCACTCAGCCAGTCCCCCTCTGGCTGCTTTTATAAGCCAGGAAGGGCAAGGATCTAGTACACACATGGTGGCTCTCACCTCTCCAAGGATCCTGTCCACATCATCAGGCTGTACAAATTGAAAAGCATCCAATAATACTGGACAAACAGGTGCCAGAGTTACATCCATTGGGTCTGTATCAACTATAGCATCCAAGTCAGAGAAGATCTGAGTGATATTGTCTGCAAAGTGCTGAGCAAATTGGTCACAGAGGGCTGTCAAAAGGTCTAAATTCTCCTCTTGGGGGCCAGTGTGTAAAAGGCCCCTGGCCACCTGAAACAGCTCTGCTGGATAGCTCTTTGCAGACGCAATAGTGGCAGGAAAAAAAAGTATTTTTGCTGCCCGTATTGCCACAGAATAGGCCTTCAAATAGGCTCTAGCCTGTGTTTGATCGGATTCACTCAGAGTTTTTCGGCAACGTTGCTCTAGTCTCCTCACTTGTTTAATCTCCGCCAGCTCCCTAGAGAACCAGGGGCCTGGAATAGCTCCACTTTGTGAGAGAGGATGCTCAGGAGCAATTGTGTCTAGGAGGGGTCTATTTGAAAGGGACTGGGGAATAATGACAAAAACTTTATGCTTAGTATGGTCCTAGAGGGAACATCTTAGTAAATAGCGGGAAACATACTCAACCTCCCCAGACTCACAAATACAAAGTCTTTGATGGAGTGGAGTATTATTAAACCTCCCCTCCAAAGAGGCAGAAGGCATACATATAAAACATAGGCAGAGTCTACTGCTTTATATGGTTTTGAAGTTCACTGACAACTGTTGGGGCTCCTTGGCACATTCCATATACTGTTTACAAACCACTTTCAGAGTGTTATATCCTGCTTGGTAGTGTTGTGAATGATTTTCTTAAGGGGTCTACAGTAAGAGCTATAAAGTAGCTCTCCAGGCCCAATGACATTTTATATAATGACTACCAACACGGATAAGACATCTGTGTGATTGTAACCAGATCCAACCACTTGGAATAGATATATGTTTTTTCTTTAACCATCCGGTTGACTCTATCAGAGGCAAATGTGGGAAAAAACTCATTGGCCCTATTCAGAAGGCGCCTTAAACCATGGCTTTAACCTCAGCAAATAAGGCAAAAAGCCTTATTCACCATGGTTAAAGCTGTGGTTTAAGGTGTCCTCTGAACAGGGCCAGTGTCAATCCATATGCATGCAATATAGGTCTGGTCAAATTTACCCAAGATTTTTGGGAGAAGGTCTGAAGTTGTTCTTAAAAGCTTTTCTTTTTTTATGCGGGGGAGGCAGAAGTCACTCATATAAGCCAACTGAAGTTTATAAAGCAAGTGAATAGACATTTTAGCAGACCACTCTTAAAACTGTGGCCACTGAGGATGCTTAGTCCTTATTGGGTAAGTTCTCCCCCCCCCCCCCATACTTTTAGGTTCTCTTGGGGTTTTCCTGAACATGCTAACCTCTCTCTACCTGCGTTTGGACAACGTATTAGGCAACAGAGCGGGAATAGGCAACTGCCAGTGTGTTATTGTGCAGGTACTCCACAGATGACATGTCACCCCACCGCAGTTGCGCAGCTGAGGCTCCCCTCAAGCATGTGAATAGTCGACGCTGCACTTGAGTGACATTTTGGCAGTCCAGTGCTCCACCCTCCCACCTCCTAGGGCTATCCCATCAGCCCTTGCAAGTTCTGCTGGAGGTAGAGGAGCTGCCAGGGCGCTTTCGCCTGCTCCTGCCGGAGAACTCTATGCACTCCCGAAATAGAACACTCAATGCATTACATTTGACAACAGAGCCCGCCACATGGCATGTTAAGCAATGGGTCTCCAGATAATCAATGGAGCAGCCCATTGTTTTTGTCCAATGCTTATTCGGGAAAAATAGTATACCGTCCGTTGTCCGGTTCCCACCAGACAACATGATAAGCAACACAACGGACAGTTGCCTAATTAATCACCCATTGTTTATCATGACATCCGAACCTAGCCTCTCTCTCTCTCTCTCTCTCTCTCTCTCTCTCTCTCTCTCATTTCTCAGTGGCCACATTTGGCTACAATCCTGTTGTAACTCATCAGCTGAGCCTAACTATCAGACGGAGTGTTTCATCACACTCCTACAATAGAATGAGAAGATATCTCCTAACATTACAACTCTAAAACTCGTCAAACTTTTTTTATTTTATTTTTAATTTCAGTCATATCTATATTGCAAGTGGGTGGAAAGGGGGGGGAGAAAGAAAGAAAAGATGAGTCTTTTCTTCATTGACAACATTTATTGTGCAGTAATTTGTTCTAAGACAATAGGGGAGATGCAAATTCTAGAGAGGCATATTAATCTGTAGGTCAAACAATAACAAAATATTGAAAAACTGTCTTAATGATTCTTTTTGCCTTGCATCTGAAAGGCTTTGCAATTCCATGGAGGATCCTAGTGATCCCATAAAGCAAGAGAATAAAGTAAAGTGGTTTATTAAATGCCACCAAGGTACTGAAATTGAATTTGCTTTATGTCATGCACAAGTGTGGATGGGGTTGATTATTTACAACATGTTCATTTTAAAAAGGTCCCTGCTCTGATGTTCCACACTTTGTTTTTCCTCCCAACTTCCCCCCCACCCTCCTCAACTGGATGTGTATTACAGCTGCAGCTCCACCAGCAGCTGTGTTAGCTATTACCACTCATTCACAAATCTTACTCCATTGTAAGTGCTTTTTAATTAAAACAAGAAGCACGTTGAGTGTTATGAGAAGCAAGGACACACTGCATGACTGTTAGGAAACACACCATAGGTTCAAGTGCTAGATATATGTGAAATGCAACTGACACATAATTTCTCCTCTCATTGCGAGAAAATGTATGTGGGTACCAATGCTTGGAACCTCTTCTGCTTTCCTTCACTGATTTATCAAAGCCCTTCCAGCTCACATTACTTCAAGACGAGTTTGGATGAGTTTCAGTTGGTGCAGCTCGAGGATGTTGACAAGGTGCTTGGACAGGTTCATGCAACCACTTCCATATCGGATCCTTGCCCCACTTGGCTAATAAAAGCTAGCAGGGATGGAACAACTGGCTGGGTCAGGGAAGTGATTAATGCCTCTTTGCAAGAGGGAGTGGTCCCAGGCCTCCTGAAAGAGGCGGCAGTGAGACCACTCCTAAAGAAATCTTCCCTGGACCCTGAAAATCTTAATAACTACAGGCCAGTAGCTAATGTTCCATTCCTGGGCAAGGTCCTGGAGCGGGTGGTTGCGAGCCAGCTCCAGGCACTCTTGGATGAGACTGATTATCTGGATCCATTTCAGTCGGGTTTCAGGCCTGGTTTTGGTACAGAAACAGCCTTGGTCGCCCTGTATGATGACCTATGTCGGGAGAAAGACAGGGGGAGTGTGACTCTGTTGATTCTCCTTGATCTCTCAGCGTCTTTCGATACCATCAACCATGGTATCCTTCTGGGACGACTGGCTGAGTTGGGAGTGGGAGGCACTGCATTGCAGTGGTTCCGCTCCTACTTGGCGGGCCGGCTCCAGAAGGTGGTGCTTGGGGAACATTGCTCAGCCCCGTGGATTCTCCAGTATGGGGTTCTGCAGGGGTCAGTCTTATCCCCCATGCTGTTCAACATCTACATGAAACCATTGAGTGCAGTCATCCGGAGTTTTGGAGTCCGTTGTCATCAGTACGCTGATGACATGCAGCTCTACTTCTCCTTTTCATCTACATCAGGTGAGGCTGTGGATGTGCTGAACCAGTGCCTGGCTGCAACAATGGACTGGATGAGGGCTAATAAACTGAAACTCAATCCAGACAAGACTGAGACGCTGTTAGTGGGTGGTTCCGCTGACCGGATGAAAGGTGTTCAACCTGTTCTGGATGGGGTTGCACTCCCCTTGAAGGAGCGGGTTCGTAGCTTGGGGGTTCTCCTAGAACCATCTCTGTCACTTGAGGCGCAGGTGGCCTCAGTGGCACGGAGTGCCTTCTACCAACTTCGGTTGGTGGCCCAGCTACGTCCTTATCTGGACAGGGATAACCTGGCTTCAGTTGTCCATGCTCTGGTAACCTCCAAGTTAGATTACTGCAATGCACTCTACATGGGGCTGCCTTTGAAGGTGGTTCGGAAGCTGCAGCTTGTGCAAAATGCAGCGGCCAGATTGATAACCGGAACCAGTAGGTTCGAGCATATAAGACCTACTCTGGCCCACTTGCATTGGCTGCCTGTATGTTTCCGAGCCCGATTCAAGGTGCTGGTTTTAACCTATAAAGCCTTACACGGCTTGGGACCACAATACCTGATGGAACGCCTTTCCCAACATGAACTTACCTGAACACTATGTTCAACATCTAAGGCCCTCCTCTGAGTGCCTACTCCGAGGGAAGCTCGGAGGTCGGCAACAAGAGAGAGGGCCTTCTCTGTGGTGGCCCCCCAATTGTGGAACGATCTCCCTGATGAGGCCCACCTGGCACCAACATTGTTATCTTTTTGGCGCCAGGTTAAGACTCTTCTCTCAGGCATTTGGCAATATCTGAGGAACGTGGGTTTGTTTTTTTTGTTTTGTTTTTGTTTTTGTTTTGGTCGCTTTTTGAAGTGTTGTAGTGGTTTTAAATGTACAGATTGTGTGTATGTTGTATGTTTTTGCTGTTTTAATTTTTGTATATTGTTTTTAATTGTTTTTAATTCTATGTAAATCATCCAGAGAGCTTCGGCTATGGGGCGGTATACAAATGTAATAAATAAATAAATAAATAAATAAATAAGAAAGATGTGGAGCCAAGAAAAAGCTTTTCTAAAGCTATACGTACTCCACAATGATGGCTATTTGGGAAAGATGCTAGTGTCATTATGAGCTTTATACATGTTAATACTCATTCAGTGCTATGCCTGTGTTGTAGTGTAGCATAACTGTAGGAACTTAGGGAGAAGGCTTATACCAGATCGGACCATTCGTCCATCTAGCTCAGTATTGTCTATATTGACCTGCAGCAGCTGTACAAGGTTTCAGACAGACAACAGCCCTACCTGAGAAGTCAGGCATGCAACACTATTATTATCTGTGTATCTGTTTTAGTCCAGGGAGAAGTAGGGACAGAAGAAGCTGCCTTACACTTACTCATTGGTCCTAGCTTAGTAGGGCCTAAACCAATCTTCTCCAGCCTTCCTGTTTCCTTGCCTCTACAGCCAAGAGTGATGACCCAGAAGCAAAAGAACCCCCCAAACATTTCTTATTAATAACCCCAAGGTGCCCCATTACCTTTGGGAGGAAATGCATTGTGTTAATCTTTTATAAATGTGACCTCCCTGGCCTCTTAGGGAAGTGCTGACATTTTCAAAATTATATACGATGGTGAGGTTTTCTTCTAATTGACTTGTACTTTTTTAAAAAAGAATAATTAAGCAACAATACTTTAATGAAATACCATGTCTGGCAGCTGAAGTATGCCCAATATTGTTGTTCACACTTAATGAGTAGTGTGTTTTGTGCAGAGGATTGTTCAACAACCAGAGTTTTTAAAAACAACAACAACAACAACATTCACAGCAAGGTTAGATGAACAGTGGATAAAACCCTTCATGGCCACAAAATGTTGTTATGGCCATTGGCTTAGCTATCTTCAATGGTGGATACGTTCTGCTAAGCCAGGACTGAGGCCTTGCCTTTTGGATCCTTAAACTTTGGACACTTGGGAAGCCAGGCTGAAATGAGAGATGAACTTTTAACTTCCATCCCCAATACGTCTCTGGCTCAGATCAAAGTCCAAGCCAGAGAAGAATGCCAGACTTCTCCCTGCCTGTCTTCACCAGCATGTGCAGAAGGGAGAGGGGCTTTTATCCTTCTCTATGACTGTGACGTGCTGGACCGCAGGGCAGGGCAAAGATATGGCAGGAGACATGGGGGGAGCCTGGGCCCTCAGAATAGAGGATCCTAGTGCTGTACCCACAGGAAAAGGGGTGTTCCAGTTCAAGAGACAGAGTCTGGGTGACCACATAACCCCCAAGAGTGTTGTTCGCTCAAGAGGCAGGCCAGTAGGGCTTCTTTAAGGAGAAGTGGTAGAATAGAAAAGACTCTTCAAAAGGAAGGGACTCCTCAGAAGCAAGGCCTGTTACAAATTGCAGCTGAGTCCTGGGTGGGGCTCAGGATGCTCTGGTAGAACCATCTGTTAGTAGCCAGTGTATGACCTCTTGTTGCAATAGATTTGGGCTGCAATCCATAGCCTGAGTGCAACATTGCAGTCTTCATTTTTGGGATGTGTGAGAAAAAAAAATCAGTTTATTCTAGACCAAAATCTACCCAGTTTGCACCTTCTGAATTCAAATGTGGACTGAAACACAATTACAGTCGAAGGACCTCTCATTTCTGAGCCTGCAATGTGATTTGCATACATGTTCGATAATGTGTACATTTGAAAAATACACATTTGAAAGTGTGTACATCATAAAACTGTGCACTACTATGCTTTAATCAATGGGAGAAAAGTCCATACTTCTGAAAAAAATGTGCACAAAAACACACTGAAATACACATGAATTTTGTATGAATGAAAGGGGGAAAAGGTCACAAACGGATATGGGCATGAGTCAGGATGAGCTGGAAATCTGAGTACTTCAGCAAGCTTGAGCCTACAGATTCTCACATCTCTACATCATGTACAGTGGGGAAAGATCTCACACACTGTTCTCTGATATCAGACCTACCCACCCACGAGGGGATAAGTTGGGAGTTAGCAGGAAGTTATATATCCAGACCGTAAGCAGCTGTCATTATGTAAGTGAGGGGAATAGGTCTCTTGCCAATGAACAGTTTATATGATCTATTCCTCTGGTTTACAGAAATTACCCTTTGCCTCCTGAACACTGCAGATTCCAGTAGGCACTCCAAATTCATGTGAATGGGACCAAGATATCACTCTCCATACGTAAATGTGTTAATGTTTAATGGAATAGCACTGCATTGGAAAGGATTTCTCTTTTATGACACAGGCATGTGTGTTTCTGAGAAGCAATGAGCCAACAGTGCCTTCTTAAAATGAAAGATTGCCCATTTATATAATTACAAGCAACAGAAGATCTGGCAGTGCCTCTTTTTGTATGTGTGGCGAAATTTCATTGACCTTGTGGAAGAAAATGTAGCAAAAGTAATAATTATTATTGCATCTAGAGAGAAGGGGCTTGGTCTCCACACATATGGTAGTCGTTTATTTTCTTTTTCTTTGGTTTAGCTGCAGCAAAGTAATAACTAAATGCCTAAACTCTGATGGACAATCCCCTTTAGGCTTTCTTGAAAGGACTTGATAATAAGTGTTGCCGTTCTCCTGTTGAATATCATTCTGTATTGCTTCATAAAAAAACAAAGAGTTGCTTCGGTGTGATTTTTCCAACGAGATGCTCTACAAGGCCAGCACTTAGATCAATGGCTTTTTAAAAGAGAAAGATTTAGATGGCTGACTAGAAAATAACACTTTGGATTATTAAGGCTTCTTGTGACAATATTAATATCCTATATCATGTATTTATCTACTTGCTCTCATGCCTCTGATACGGTATGAGGTCTTACAGGAGTAAATATTTAACCTTTTTCCAACAAAAGGATCTGCTGACTTCAAGAACAAAAGCAAAATCCAGCCAAAGTTGGACATGCCTGCTTCACATCACTCAGAAATAAATTCCAATGAGCTCAATGAGATTTATTCCCAGGTCAATGTGTCTGGGGTTCTAGCACTGTATGCTCAATGTTTGATTGTTCAAAACTGAACATTCTAATAAGTGTTTTGGTATCTTTGACCCTATATCCTTCCATTTTGGAGGGTTCTGTCATCAGCTAGAAAAGCTGGAAAGAGAACATAACATTTAGACACTAAAATTGAATATTTGTTTTAAATATTTATTTAAAATGAAGTATTTAAGAATATACTAATATTCACAAATAGGGATGTGTATCGTATCGTTAAAATGTCCGATAACGATACAATAAAGTCATTATCGGACATCCAATTAACGATAACAATACGATAGAAAAACCTCCAATAAATATCCGATCCGAAAATTTTCAGCCTGATTATATCATGCCCCTGCTGAAAGGTGGTTGACCGGGCCTCAACTTTCAGAATGAGCACGACCTTTAAAAAATTCATAGAAAATCAAGGGTGTGAGCAATTGCTCTGATTTTTTTCATAAATGACCAGCCAGATCCCATCTTCAATGTCCCACAAGTTTCAAGTTTTTATCTTTAAAAATGAAGAAGTTACAGTGGGGGGTGGGGCTTTTGGGATACCCCCTATAACTTTTTAATTTGAAAAAATAGAGACATGAAACTTTTTGGACATTGCAGATTGGATCTTGCTAGTCCTGGCTCCCCAGATTTCATGTCATTATCATTTCAAATAAAAAAGTTATGCACGCGTTTCCCCCAATGCAAGCCTATGGGGAAAAAAAGCAGACAACAAGATGACAGCACGGAGGCCCGGTCAACCAGCTGTGTCAATAAAGTTGCACAAACTTTTAATAAATTCATATAAAATCGAGGGTTGGAGGGATCGATCTCAAATTTCATACATATGTCCAACACATGCTGCTACACATATGTGCCAAATTTCAGATCAATCCCTACACTCCTGTATTTTATATGAATTTTTGAAAGATTGTGTAACTTTTTGACAGGTCTGAATGAACGCATGTGACTAGCTGTCATTCTGACCTGTCAGAACTTAAACGTTCTTTAATAAATTCATATAAAATCGAGGGTTGGAGGGATCGATCTCAAATTTCATACACATATTTAGGCATACCCCATAAGCACTGTGACCAAGTTTCAAGACGGTGACTTTGAAAATACAGAAGTTATAGGCATTTTTTCTTTAAAAAATCAGCTCTATAGGGCACAATGGGGCTGCAAATTAAATATCGGATTTCCGATAATTATCATGAAGACGATACGAATAACCTACGATATTATCAGAGATGATAATTTTTTTGGTCCGAAATTCCGATAACGATAAAATACGATATTTTTGTGTGTGCACATCCCTATTCACAAACAACCTCAAAAATCATTCATATGCTCACAAATTATAAAGAAATGTTTAAATTCCAACCACTCCCCCCACAAAAAAACATCAGCATCATCAGCAACATCACCAACCCCAACCCCTTTACATCTGAAGATGGTTCTGTATATGCAATTGACCATAAAAAGTATTAAGAGAATTAAGAGAATTAAATTGTTTCAACAGTAAAGCTTCCAGGCTACAGCTGACCATAGTGATCACTTGTCCTCAATACTAAAATAACTATATCAGCTTCTATTTTGTTTCCAAACACAATTCAAAGTACTGGTCCTAAAATATTAAGTCCTAACCCATACTGAGAGCCTTTTTTGGCTAAAAGGTGGGATAAAAGTGCTATAATAAATAAACAAATGATCTGGGTCCCTGGGATTTGGAAGACCATAATCCCTCACATGAACTTACCTGGGAAATAGGATAATAATCATATTTTTAGATACCCCACCTTCAGAATTAAGGTGGGTGGGTATACCAGAGAGACTCTTTTCTGTGGTGGAACCCAACTTTGAAATTATCTAACTTGGCTCTTCACCTGGTGCACTTTTGAGATCCAATTTCATGCAAGTTGAGTTTCACTTGCACAATGGGATTTCTGCTCATGCAATGGGACTTCCCTCCAGAGCAGCTTTGGCATGTGCAGAGGGCTGCAGGGGAAGGAGAAATTGATTCTGCCAGTTGTTTACCTTCTGCTGGTGGACCAACACCATTAAACCTATCCATAATCATTATCATTATCCATAATCATTATCATTTAGATACCAAGCAAAGTTTGGCCTATTCACATGACCTTTTAAAATTTTATTGATTGATTCAATGGTTTTATTATGCACTACTGGGCTTGACAAAACACTGTTTTATTTTTGAACACTTACATTTTAAATATTTAATTTTTATTAGTGTTGATTTTATTATAAGCTGCCTCAGGAACTTTTCATAAAGTGGAAAAGTAGAGTAGAAACTTAAACAAACAAACAAACAAACAAAACAACAACAAAAAACAAACAGCTGTTGAGCTTTGGGTGATAGAAATGGTGTGTGTGTGTGTGTGTGTGTGTGTATGTGTAAAAAATCCTTCTAATTCTCATAGAATCCTTTCACTTCTATTTTAGCTCTGCTCTTAGAAATTGTCATTCATACCACAAGCAATCTTTTCCTTTAAGTCAACTAGTGCATCCTCATGGGTGCTTGTTGCTAATGGAGACAGAAATACCATTCTAGCCAGGATTTAACACATTTCGCACAGAGATCCATCAAATGCACTATTTTCTCAGCAAATATAGAATTGTAACTCTTTCTCTCTCTCTTTTTCTCTACGCAACTCTTGACACATCATTACTCATAATGGGACCTGGCTTCTAGGGAACATGAGCATACTCATGTGCAGAGATTGGTGCTGCCTTGTTTACAAATCAATAAACAGACACTATTTATAACTTTCAAGCAGCGAAAACCCAAATGGAATCATCTGAGCAAAAGTGCTGTTGATTCTCTGCACACCAATTGTGCTACTTGTGGCTTTAGAGCCTGGTCCCGAAACAACGTTTTCTGATTCCCTTGTAGCCAATAAACACACACACACACACACACACACACACACACACCATTACAGGTAAGGGAATTTGCTGAAAAACACAATATTTTGAATAAAGAAATGTGCATACTCAATATCAGACACTATATTGATATTTATTAATTTATTAAAAACCTTTCTTGTCCCACCCTTGAGAATTACATCTAGGATTAAAAAGAATTTCACATTTAAAATGTTTTTAAAAAATCATTGCTAAAAACAGCAGGTAAGGGAAAAGAATAGCAATTATAAAAGGATCTAGCAATATTATATGTATATAATTGTTTCTGTGATTCATTTTCTGCCTTTCGTTACACTATTGTGATGTTGATGTAATTAGTTTATTGTTGGCAACCCTGGAATCTGAATCTGATGAAAGGTGGTATAAAAAGGTTTTAAATAAATAATACTGAGAGATAGATAATTTTTAAAGCCAGGGTGAATAAAAAGAGTTTTTGCCACTTGTCAAGCCCCCCTGGGAAAGCTGTCCAGAGATGGGCATCACAACTGTGAAAGACCTTTCTCCATTCACTGACTGTCTAATCTCTGAAGCCATATAGAGCAGGGGTGGGCATCATGTAAGCCGTAGACTACATGTTACTCCTGGCCTTTTTGCATCTCTCCCCACTGCCTAGGAATGTGCAAATCTCAAGTTCATTGAAGTTCTTGTAGCCAAGGATTGTAGCCAAGGGGCGCAACTGCTCCCTTCCAGAAATGAGCTATTCTGTTCATTTTGAGGCTTGCCCCTGGAAATGCTATATTGTAGCCACCAGCAGGCCCCACCATATGCGCAGCGGACGTGGCCGTCCATGCAAGGGAACAATTGGATCCTGCCCATTGGTTAGGATGAGAGGTAAGTTAGGATGAGAGCGAGTGCATCAGAGCTCCTCAGTTGCTGTCCAGCAATCTATCCACTTCACGGCACACCCCAAGAATAGAGGTATGTGTTTCTTTGCCTAACAGAGAGTCTGGAACTCTCCAGACAGGAAGTCCATAGATAAAGGACCTAGGTTATTCAAAAGAGATCTAGCTGGTTTGGAGAAAAGCACAGGAAAGAGGTTGCACCAACATGTGAAGCAAGCAGGGGAGAACCACTGGTTTTTTAAGGATCACTTCAACAGTTTTCTGACTGATATGGTATGTATAGTAGAGGCATAATATGTGGCCATGATGATTGGGGATGGCTCAATATTCTACCGAAATAGGAGGGAAGCTGCTAGAAAAGAGCCTACACTATGTTTCAGCAGGTCAGGGAGGAGGCTTCAAGAGGGTCACTAAGTTGAAATTAGAAACTAAGTTATCATGGTGGATCTCTGAAGCCTCTCTTTATTGCATTCTGTAGTGTTCTCAATTTAGAAATATCCCTTTGATACCCTTCCTCAAAGGAAATCAAAACGTTAATTCACTTCCTCATCCCTAGAATACAGCTGCACAACTTTACACTGAGAGCCAATCCTTTCCACAGCCAAGGTGCCGGGATTTTGATGCAAGAGGGGTGTATAGCCTTTTTGTCCCTGATGGCTATGTGATTTGGTCTGGGGATTGTCAGCCACAGGCATGTATGTGTGCACACATGTATATGCATGTACACATGAATGTGAGCACACATATGCACATGAATATAAAGCAGCTTCCTATCCAATGAGTTTAGATATATATGAATCCAACCCATAGATTCCACAGTGGATTGGCTTTTTCCAAGTTGCATGGAGTTTGCGGACAATTTTTAAAAAACCTTTCTGGATTTTATATAAATTTAGTCGTAGAGGAAAAAAAATATGTATTTCCTGCATAGGCTAAAGCATAAATATGCACATTTGGGGCTGGGAGATTTGCACACTTTGGGGGCAATTTGTACAATTTGCATTTGCAAATTCATACAAATGTGAATTTGTGCAAATGTGGGAAATTGGAGGGGGAATCCATTTCTGCCGTTGAGTGGATGACCAAATGAAACATACCTGACATTCCATGAAACACAGGTGGAATGAAATTTAAAAAATCTATACATTTCTAGTTTTATACCACAGGGTAGGTTCCTACATTGTGGCTCCTCATAGCATCATCATTTTCACAATTTTATTTTATATGGTCCAGGACCTATCATGCAGAGTGGTGTGTGGCTATCTTCAGACTAACATGGGAACTGTCAGAAAGTCCTCTCCTGGGTCACACAATTTTTTAAAATAAGAATTTATGATACAAATGTGCAAATTCCATCATAAACAGGAAAGAAAGAACTTGAACAGAAAGATCCATCCAGGCAGAGTGATTTGAGTGCTTAACTCTTCAAAGTTTATTCAAGCCATATTTGTAGTGCTGAACTGGGGTTCCCACTTCTTTTGTTTTTAAGGCTCCTCATCTTTCACAGCTACATGGGCAGGCAGTTATAACATGGTCCTCTCCATTCCAGGAATAGCTGTACCTATTGAATTTAGCCAGTGCAGATGGCTGAGAACTTTGGTTCATTTTTTGATAAGAACTAACCAAAAAATGCACAAATTTATTCATAAATGAAATGAAAAAAATCTCTACAGATTTTTTAAAAAATGAACGTGAGAGAAAGTGAAAGTGACAAATTCCCCTATCCCTAGATCAGAGTTTCACGTGGAAGGTCTGGTTCACACAGGACTTCATGAGTTTTTCTATATGAGGTATTTATTGTAAGCTCATCATTCCTGACAATTGTTTATGGGCTCTTTAGATGATATTGTGACCCTCTGCTTATTGTTTTTAGAACGGGAAAAATTGAGTATTATTTCTGAAAGCAAATGAAAATGCACTTTCCTACTTGTGTAACTGGATTATTCCACTATAGCACACCTAAGGGTTATGCAGCAGAAAAGCAGAGAAGAAAAAGTTATTTGTGCAGAGCTTGGATCTAAATTTCGTGACAAAACCAGAAATTGATACAGTGGATTAACAGCCTCTTATACAAAAGTTCTATATGGATATTGGAGATTGAGAAATCTTGCCCCTGCTTTCCATAATGGGTTTTATTTTTATGTTTTTAGTATTGCCCCTACTTGAGTATAGGAACCAGATCCTTGTTTTAAAAAAGAGAGAGTACATATTTGCATAGCATAAGCCAGTGATAATAGCTATGTAGCAATAGAAAGACTACATCAAGATGTATGCTTTTACTAACGACAACGATGACAACAACAACAACAACAGAGGATAATAAAAATTGTACACATCTCATCTTTTATTCTTCTCTTTACCCATAACATACATGACAAATATCATTAGTAAAGGTTTTTTTCTTTTCTTTTTTTAATTGCTCTTGTTCTGCTAGTACAATCATCTCAAACTTTTTCCCCACCACAAAATATAATACATATTACAATATGTATTATATGCATCAGTCAATAAGACATTTCTTCTCTGAATCACTGGAATAAGTTATGTACATTTTCACAATCATGTATATAGGCAATATATGTTTCTTGTGCATAATCTAAAATTACCGATTGACAATTTTTTAAAAATACATCCTTGAATTTCATACATAACCAAGACTGCTGAGTATCCAATGCAGGGTGGCTGCAGTGCAGGAACAATATTCTCCAATTCCCTGCATTTTAGTTAAATGGGTGATTTCACCCATCTAGCGGAGGCTTTGGGGAGGGGGAGAAAGGAGGCTGGGAACAGCTGGGGATAGCCTTGTAGTACCATGTTCCCAGTCTCCTCTCCTCCAAGCCCCCAGGAAAGTCTTCTTTTCCCCATCTCTGTGCTCCATTTTGTGAGCATGGAGAGGTAGCTGCTGTGGTTCTTTCTGTGTTGGCTATGAGGGGGATGGGGATGGGACGGTGAATGCTGTTTCCTGGCTCCCACCTTAGAACCCTGTCTACAACCTTGGAGCTAGGAAACTGAAACCTTCTCCCCCCACCCCCAGATGATGTCTATGGAACATAGGATTGCTACCTAAATCAAGTTATTGTAAAACAAAACTGAATAAGTGGATATATTATTTTATGGCCAGATCTACACCAAGCAGGAATATAACACTATGAAAGTGGTATGAACGCGGTATATAAGAAACAGGAGCCACACCAAGCAGGATATAGCACTATGACAGCGGTATGACAGTGGTATATGGTATGTGTCAATGGGCCCCAACAGTTGTCAGTGCACTTCAATACCGCTATAAAGCAGTAGTGTGGCTCCTGCCTCTTACATACTGCTGTCATACCACTTTCATAGTGCTGTATTCAGCTTGGTGTGGATGTCTACAAAATTAATAAAGAATGTCCAATTTTTGTTTGCGAATGTATCCCTCTGTGTCTTTTTCTACAATTTTAATATGATATGTTCGTTTTGCTATAGTAGCAACATCTCGTATGTCCTCCAACCACTCCTCCCTAGAAGGTGTTATTTTTTCTTCTCCACAGTTTTGCATACAGTATTTTTGCGGCATCCAACATAAAAGCTGTTTCGTTCACTCGGCTATGTCGTTCACTTCTTATTACAGCTGATTCACAAATTGAGCTTTAAGGACATTTCCTCAAACACACACACACACACACACACACACACACACACACACACACGTATCATTTTTGAAAGATAGGTTCTGAACATCTGTGTCTTCCTAACAAAATCTGACCGTTAGGGAACTACAGTTTCTCTATAGTTGCAGAGAAAACAATGATAACTCACGCCAAGAATCAATTAAGCCAAGGAGACAGTTCCATCTCCTTGTTTCCTGGGAAGAGAACAGGTGTTTAATAATTTACATAAATTATGCAAAATCTAGAGCATTTACAGTAACTAAACACTTAGCAACAGACATGAATTGGGAGGCTTGTCGCTGATGATATTCTGCATTACAGCGGCGCCTGTACCATTTCCACAGTAATGAGTCTGCTGGGCTTTCCATTATGCACCCTATTATTATTTTTTTCACAGAGAATTATAATTCAGTCCTAATTGAATGTTATGTTTTGCATCTGGCACACCAAGATCATTGGCCACAACTTGATTTTTAAACAATGACAACATCAAGGAGAAGAAATTTAGGTTTCAGAAGGCAACCAGCTCAACCCAACACACCAGGGTAGTAGTTCCACAGGTTGCTTTGACTGAAAGATGCTGCGTTCATGCTTAAAAAAAAAGCCTTATGCAATTTGCACCACTCTTCAAAGATTTGTCAGTGTTTGGCTATTTAAATCCTAAAGATTCTCAAATCTCATAATCGAATAGTAATGTTTTTTGGGAACATTCAAGGAAATGAGAGAACATTCAAGTAAAATAATAATAATAATAATATATACAGCTGCCTTATTCCATCAGACCATTCAACCATCTAGTCCAGAGGGAGATCTTTCTCAGCCCTGTTATTTGTGTGGGACCCAATCTGAGAGCAGGGCCAGGTTAATTAGACAAGCAACCCAAATGGTTGCTACGCTTCACAGTATTTTTAGAGGAGTCAGGGCAACAGCACTCAGTCTATGACGTATATCTCAGTATTCTTTGCAATGGCACAGAAGATGGCCAAGGTTATGCTCCTATATCACATCAATAAAACAACAATGGGATGCAAACCCACATAATGAAATATGGAAAGTTGGAATGAGATGACTTGCATGGACCTTTATGTCCTGCATAAATTATTCAAATTAAAAACACATTCCAAAGAGGCAGCTGTATTAGTCTGTTGCAGAAAACAACAACAAAGGACATTGTGGCACCTTAATGACTCACAGATTTATTATGGCATGATATATTTTCATGGACTGGAGTCTACTTCATCGGATGTACAATTTTTGTATAATTTATTCTGCTTCTGCCTGCTAGTCTACAGGGAGGGGCAAGGAGAATTACAAGACAAGGAACCCCTGCTCACCTCTGGAAATCTTTTTCAGCTGCTCTGCCAGACATCAGTCATGCACTTTAATCATAACAAGTCTCCAACTGCCAGTCTTTATGCAGCAAAAATGGTACTATTCACATACAACAGAGAGGCATCATATCCTTGTGTAAACCCTGAGTCTGAAGAAGCACAAAACTCTGAATAGAATCAGTCCAAGCATTCTGTTGCAGGTTCTGCTTATACACTTTAAAGCTGAGCTGAGCAGCTCCTGATCCTCCAGATGTTTTGTGGTACAGCTCCCATGATCCCTCACTATTACTTATGCTGGCTAGGGCTGATGAGAGTTGTACGCTGAAACATCTGGAGGGTCACAAGTTGCCCACTTCTGCTTAATACTAGGGTGGCCATGACCTTACCTTAAGGAAGAGAGTCCTCTAGAAGGTGTCCTTGATTTTAAGTTCTGCATAGTCCATGTCCAGTTTAAAGATAAAGACCGATAAGGAAGAGCAGAGACCTCGGCCAGATCTACACCTTGTGTCAAATCATTATGAATGTGGGGAAAAAAGCAGGATTTAACACCATGAAAGTGATATATGGAATGTGGATTGTGCCCCAACAGTTATCAGTGCACTTCAATACTGCTATAAAATAGCAGTGTAGATCTAGCCCTTGAAGTTGCCCACCAGCAGTTGCACCTGGAGAGCCAACTGAGCAAGGCACACAGTTCACCTGGTCACAGGGCTTTTCATACGAGGCTCTGCTCAAAGTCTTCTCTACTATGGTGAGGTTATTGTAGTTCTATTTAAATCATAGTAAGTATTCCCAAATGTGCTTCTATACATATAAATTAGCATATGCAGATATTATGCAAACCTGGTATCCTCTTTCATCCTTTCTTTCAAAGATGCGTTTCCTCCTTTTTGGCAGTGGCCACCCTATTTAAAGAAGGAGTAGAATCTGCATTTATAGTATAGACTTGACCGGTTGCACTTGGAGGACCTCAGACAGTTACCTTCTCAACTTAGGAAGATTCAGTGCCAATATTTGAGAATTTGTTATCTAGGGTCAGACGGAGGTTCAGCTGAATGTTGGTTACCTCAGCAATTCCATGCAAACTATTTATTAGATATATTGGCTGAGGCCCAGCAGGCCAAGGAAAGTCTGCGAGGCCCACAGGCCTGAATAGCTAAAGCCATATTCAGTGGGATATATGAAGGCCATTTACTCTCATCTAAACCAACCTGAAAAGGCCAATGATAATATTAAGAGAGTGGAGAAATGTTTCTTAAAAAAAAATCCAATTGTAATAGAATGTGTATACAAGGAGGAAAGCAGATAATCTCTGCAGGTCCTAATGGTATTCTAATGGAGATTTCCTTGATTCCCCTACAGCATGTTGCTGACTTGGCAAAAGCCTAATTGCAGGCCCTCCAGGCAAATGGTACATTTTAGCCTTCTCTACTACAGATATATGTGCATGTATAATTCAGTTTTTCCACCCAAGATTTTTTTTAAAAAAAGGGGTAGCTTAAATATCACATGAATACGAACCGCAGAAAGGAAATATCTAGCTGTGACTGATAAATTCAACTAATGTGTCCTAAGTTCCCATTCTGATAGAGAGAAATTCAATACATCTTCAAATAAGTGCTATATAAGAACAATATTTACTCATCTGAAGTACATCTAAGAGATGAGATAAATACTGGGAAAATTTTGTTTTGCTAAATCGTACTGGTGATCTGAAGGGTAATCTAAACCAAGGCTGCAGAACTGGTTTCAGCCCAAGGCCTGAATTCCATTTCAGAGAAGCTGTCAGGTGATCCATTTTAGGGGTGGGGAAGGTCAAACAAAAAAAGGGTGTGGCCAAAAATGCCTGCATATTTTAGCTTAAAGCTCTTGCTGCCAGCAGTGAAGCCTGAGGAGCACCTTTTCAACTGGGAGGAGGGGGAAGCTGTGCTAAAGCCAGCAAACCACCAAATGTTTGGTGGTTGGGGAAAAAGGGGAGGGGCCAGGGAAAGGGGGCATGTCCATTGCGGGAACCCTGGAGGGCCTCCCTCTTCACTAAGGATTAAGCCCCCAGACCTGAGGGTCTCCACCCCTGATCTAAGCCTATTCTTATGTGTGCACCAAGGCCTTATTGGTAATACCTAAACTCTGCTACCTATAGATTACCAAATGGTAAAT
Source organism: Anniella stebbinsi (assembly GCA_029215795.1). Classification (NCBI taxonomy): domain Eukaryota; kingdom Metazoa; phylum Chordata; class Lepidosauria; order Squamata; family Anniellidae; genus Anniella; species Anniella stebbinsi. Next base: position 92,246,402 of record JARDYH010000004.1, on the reverse strand, counting down.
GATAGTACCTGTATTCCACCTTCCCCCATGAGGCAAACAGCAGCTTCCAGGGGGATTTCAAGTGGGGAAAATGTATTGGAGGTGGGGCAGAAGAAGCCTTCTTTCCCAGCACTGTGTTTCCAATCTGAATTGATTACTCACCTACCATATGGGTACTTTGAAGGGGGAAAAACTTTGGAGTTGATCCTATTCATAGATCTCCTGGAATCATGTTGCATTTGACCATGTGACTCCCATTATGCAGCCTCTTCTTAACTTGCCCAAAGACAATGATTCTTCTACTCCATCTTCTTTGTGGCAACTTTTCAAATGGACAGAAACTGTTATAAATGTATCATTTCATCTTGTTCTCTTTAGGTTCGAGATGAGGAACCTGTAGCCCTCCATTTTTTTTACTATAACTCCCATCATAGCCATGCTAGCTAGGATGATGGGAATTGAAGTTCAATAACATCCGGAAGGCTACCGATTCCATACTCCCAGTTTAGGCTAACAGTTCTTAAAGGTGGGTCTCTCTAGGGAGATGTAATAATTTCAAGTTTGTCATCTCTGATCCCTTCCTGTGTCTGCCTGGTTGGTCCAGATGTTCTTGACACAGATGCCCTCCTCAATCAAGTCCTATGCAGGTATCCGCCTGCTCATATTTAGGGCAAAGATGGGGAGAGGGACATGAGCATGTATAGAAGCTCCAGCCCCAGCTGAACATGTTGACAGAGTTGCTGTGATCATGAAACCTGCCTTATTAGGCATAAGTAGGCTGACCATATGAAAAGGAGGACAGGGCCCATGTAACTTTAACAGTTGCAGAGAAAAGGGAATTTCAGCTGGCATCATTTGTATGCAATTAGTAATTCCCTCTTCATCACAACAGTTAAAGTTGCAGGCACTATACTAGAGTGACCAGATACAAAAGAGGGCAGGGCTCCTGCAGTTTTAACTGTTGTAATGAAGAGGGAATTTCACCAGGAACTAATTGCATACAAATGACGCTGGCTGAAATTGCCTTTTCTGTACAACTGTTAAAGTTACATGAGCCCTGTCCTCCTTTTCATATGGTCAGCCTAGGCATAAGGCTTTAGTGTCCAGGTGTATATATGCTCTGAACTTAATATTGATGATGACGCCACCTGCCACTGTAGTTAACCAAGAGCTTTGGAGGTATTCAAGAAAGTTTGAGAACCTTTCTTTTTGAATGGAGAGAGTTGGCTGGTTGTTCCGGAGGTAGAGCATGCTGATGGCCCTTGTGGTGGCCTCTATATATTTTGTATGGGTTTTTATTTTAAGCTTTTATATTATATTCTTTTAATCCAGTTAAGGTTTTCTATTAGGATTACTGTATTTATTGTATTTTTGTAAACTGCTGAACTATTTTATTTTATGTACAGTGCTTTATAATAAAGCACTGTAAAATTATTATTATTATTATTGTTATATTAGTACTGAGAATCAGCAGGATGACAAGATCCAAAATAGAAAAGAGGGCTCCTGTACTTTCTCTTCTAGAATTTGGTAGTGACCCTTAATAGATGAGAACTGGAGAGGTAAATTATCATTGAAACTGAATTTCTTTTTTTTAAAAAAACCCAAAACAAAGCAATCCTTTGCTTACAAAACTCAAAGGAATGGACGATTGAACAACCGCAGCCCTTTCAGGTCTTGGGGGCAAGTGAGTGGAAAATCTATCCTCCATGAGTTTGTCTATTCCACCTTTTAAACCATATACATTACTCCCCATTACTACATCTTAGGGCAATGGATTTTGTAGATAAATGTGCTTCAAAATCTAAAAGGGAAAGTACAGTGGCACATTAATTATGAATTGTGCAGAAAAAGCACTTCCTTTTGTACATTTCCTGCATTTACTACTAATTAATATTCTGAATTGTAGCATTATGAATGGCGGAGATGTCTCTATCCAGTTTCTCCACACTATCCACAATTTTATAAAATTCTATCATGCCTTCTTTTTTTAGAGTTTTTTTTTACACTTCAACTGAAACCAAAACAAATATTTAAGAGCTTGTTATAATTTCCCCCTTAAGTGATTATTCTGCCAATTGAATAATTGGTGAAACTTGAAAGCATCTTCACCATTTTTTTAAAGCATTGCTTCTGAAATACTATTTGAACTCTAGACCGATTAACATGACAAACATATATGGAGATACGAAAGTGTGGATTGGAGGAGCAGCACTGTGAGCTCCATCATACCAGCAATTTATTGCACACTCGCCATGCCTGGTATGTGGTTTTGCAGTGTGTTTTATTTTGGTGTGGGGAAAGTCTGGATAATTTTCCCCTCTTGCTTTTTCCTTTGTTGGGGGCATGTGCTAATGGAGTCTTGCTGACAAAAGAGGAGGGCAGTGTAGTTCTGCTTCTCCAGCACGTTGTCGTATCTAGTTGTGCTTAGTTGGTTGAATGAACTTTTTACTGTTCCAACCCCCCCTCCCCCATTGCCCACAGAAATGGAGCCCAGATGAAACTTTAAATCAGGAAATCGGTAGACAACAAAGCCAGAGAGAGTGGGGGGAAGAGCCAAAGCCCATCAGAGAATCACAACTGGATACTGGAGGAGGAAGGAGAAGGGGCAGAGTGGAGTGGAAGATCAAACAACTGAAAACCCATGTGAAAAGGACCATGTGTAATGGAACTCATGATGTGCTTATGAAATGGAGGTAAAAAACACGGAGGCAAACCAGGGGGGGAAATAGGTATGATGGAGCCCTGTGTCTATTGGCCCTGCCCATGACCGGCACATGTCGATGCAAAACATCTTCTCTGCATAAAAGTCACATGGATGCTGAGACTCTTTCATGTAATCAGAGATCCCAAATGTGCATGCAGCATCTACAAACATACGTTGTGTGTGTATGCATGCAGGCATTGTTCAGAGCAACGTATCAACATGCAGAGATTGATGGTGAGGCCATTAGTTAGGATCCTCCTTCCATGTGTTCATAAGTCACATGAACAGGATTCTGTCAGAAAATTCCTGGACACATGCTTAACTCTGTAAATCTACACTGCATCCCCCCTCCTCTTCTCAGGAGCTCTGAACAGGGGTGATGAGATATTGTTGCGGAATCGGACCGCAGTAAATAACGAGACGACACAATAATTGGGTTTTAAAAAATGGGCCACATTTTATTGATGAATTCGCAGAAGGGGAACCTAGCGGGCATCCTCAATACTTGATGGCCAACGCCATCCTAAGGATAGGGCGAGTCAAATCCAGGCCAGGGCATGGCGTACAACTTACGCCACCCCCTGGCCCCCCTTATGGGTAGGGAGGCTTTCCGTGTCACCCCAGCACGTGCCTCATGACTCCGAGTGGGTGAGGAAGGTCCGCCCCAAAGGTAACCCTTATCTCACCACCTGGGCCTCAAGACACACAGGTGATGAGCCTCCGGCATTACCAGTCACCGCTAGGTGCCTGTGAATGCTCACCTATCCCTTCCCAGGTGAAGATGCCCGCGCCTAACCGCCGAAATGTGACCAAATTAATTCCAACCAATCAACCTATTTAATACTCCCTTGCTGTCTCACAGTATGAAGTAGGCAAAAAAACTCACAACCTTAATAACGGCTTATGAGCAAAAAATTCCTACTTGGCTTCCTAAGGACAACCGGAGTTTCATTCCCATACTGCCTACAGGGAAGGGAGGGAGGGAGCCGCGCGATCGAGATGAAGGAGGGGATAAGTTCCAGCCTTATAAAGGCTCCCGGCCTCCTCCCCCTCCTTTGGCGCCAATTCTAGGAGGCCGCCAATAGCGTGCCTCCGCGTCTTCGTCCCCCTGCGCCCGCCGCAACCGCCCCACCACACCCAGGCTGCGCCGGGTGTGGAGTAGGGCCATTGTTGTTATACCAACTAATAACATAACTGTAATGACCCCTGTAGACTATCTGGCTAAAGAGGATGTTGAAGCTTGTTTCCAAAAAGGAATCAATTAATGGCATACTAAGAAAAACATAAAAGTAAAAAGGGTGATAAAAGCATGCTGAAAATGTTAAAATAAATATAGTCTCAAAATAATACTGTTTAGGATGGCTTGGTCTATGCTTTCAATTATATAATGCTACACTGGGAAAGCATTTTTGTTTGCTCTTGTAAACCATAAACCATGCAGTTGCATCAAACATGGAGCATATGAGAACTACATAACTCATCTTTTGCAGAAGTGATAACCTAAGTATAACTATGGCTCACTCTTCCCTTCTTTAGTGCACATGGTACTGATAATTTGGGGCAGCAAGGAATGGGGGGGGGGGATCAAAGGCCCTGATAATACATGGAACTAAGGACTATGTGCTCTAGCAGGGAGTCTAGCATCAGTGGAAGACGGTGGATAAGGAGTGAACTGGATCTACGATTAGGGATGGAGGCGAAATTCATTAAGTTCAGATTTTGACACATCAAATTCACATTGCCTGAATCAATATGTGAACTGGAATAAGTTGTCCTTTGATATTCACACTTCTACAGATCTTCTGATGTTGTTCTCTGAACAAAAATGAAAAAAAGCAAAAGTATGTACAAAAATGTGTACATTAATGAAAGAAACATGCAAAAAGGGGAAACTCCAAAAATGTGTATATTAAGCAAAAGTGCATATATTAAGAGCAATGCATACAAAAATGCAGAAATTCCCATGCAAGGTTTTTTTAAAAAATCACAAACTGCTACATCTTACTGCTCCATTTTACTGATCTCTTATTGTTGTTGGAAGTGTTTAATGCTGTGTTTTTATGCTACATTTTAAGACTGTGTTTTATTATTGTATTTTAATGTTCTGACTCTCCGAGAGATTTTATTATATTCAGCAGTATATAAATGTTACAAATAAATAAATAATAAATAAAATAAATAAATAAAGTGATGCAGAAATGGTACAGAATGGGCTGAAGGTTGGGAAAATGAGAAATTGAGATAAACCAAAATTGACAGAAGTGCCTATCCCTAATTATGATAGGGCATCAGGAATGGGAAAATGGGTAACAGCTGTTCAAGGGACTGGTGGTCATGCCAGAAACTCACAGACAGACAAGGAACAGAAGGTGAGCACAGGAGCTGAGCAGGGTTCCAAATGTTTCACATATATTGGCCCACGCTCAGTCTGGTAGACCATGGTTTATTGGACAGGGAATAGCCTGTAGCTCCCTCTGCAACCCTCCTCTTACACAGCTATCTTCCTGGTCCAAACCAGGAAATTGTAGTTCAAGGGCACCCTCCAAACCAAAGTATGAAGCAAGGAGGGAGCACTTAACTGACATTTTCCAAATTCTTATGTCACAGGAAACTATATTTTAAGAAACCAAGATATCTACACTGAAGCTGGGCATGGAAGTGTTTGAGGGCAGGGCAGGGGAGAGGAGGCCATGTTCAGAAGATAGGAAGCTGCTTTATATGAAGTCAGACCACTGGATCCTGTAGCCCTGATCTGCAGTGGTTCTCTGGGGCCTCAGACAAGAGTCTTTCTCAGCTGTACCTAGAGATGCCCAGGCCTAAACCTGCTACAATTTGCATATGACTATTTTCTAGTCCATGGTTTATTACAGTTTATTGGACTAATGTCTAAGGTCATGATGTTTGAACTAGGTCCTTATCTCAATAATTAGATATGCCAAATCTTGGGATCAAAAATTATGATATCAGGTTGGGGCCCAGATCGGGTATGGGTGTAGAGTAGGGATGGACAGACTCACCTGCATCCAATTTGTCAGATGCTCACTTCTCTGCCACTGCTGTCCAGTGGCACCAAGTGAGCTTCTTTTGAGCCTTCATGAGCACCCAATAAGCACCTGGCAGCCACCTGCCTTTGTCCAGATCCTCCATTGTCCATTCACGTGATCACTTTTGCGTAAATGGGGCCTTTATGACCACCATTTACACAACAGGAAAAAATTAGTAATTTCCAGAACTTCCATTGTTGTGCATAATGGAGGTTCTGGACAAGGGTATATGGCTGCTGGGTGCTCGTCGGACCATGTGGGTGCTTGAAGCACAGGCCTGCGAATGCACCATGGGTGCCTGAATTAAGGCTTGTCTACACCTGCCATTTATCCTGGGGTGTTCATGAGGTCGTCCCTGCGTGTCCAAATGATGCACAGCTGATCCCGGGTGAACCGGGGATGAGCGCTCAGTTCCCCTACGATAGCTGGGACTGCTTTTTTCCTTTTTCCCACTGTCTTGGGACCATCCCAAGTTCCGTGGGTGGTGTGGCTCTCCTTCCCAGGGTCCTCCATCTTCCCCATGAGTAGCAGGGCTCAGTAAATGGGCATGGAGCTGTGTGGGGGGAGTCCGTGGGCATCGGGGGTGAGCATTTTCACCATCTTTGGGATGGCGCTCCAGTGCTGATTTTGTTGTATTTTTTTTTTTAAAAAAACTGTTCCTTCATGCAGGATCGCACCTGTGGAATTACGCAGGGAATCTCTGTATTGCATGGAACATTCTTTCTTTGAGAATGTATTTCTTGCAAACACAAAATCTGAAGTCACGGTGGCTGCAGAATGCTAGAAGCTGGAGAGCTCTTTTCCAGCTAAACATGCATAGGACTGCACCCTTATTCACCCATCGCTTTTTCACCGAGATGTACTAATGATAGGACATCTTCAACGCTTTGTCATTCACATTGCTTTTTGGGTTGCATATATGCCAAAAAAAAAAAAGAAATATGGTGAATGACATGGCTAAGAGAGAAACAAGTCTAAAACAATATTTTGACTATTTCGTGTTAATGTGTTGCTTTAATCACTTTTCTTTACTCCTGTTGGGCGAAGTAACATAAAATTCACATGCCAGATGTCACACTGGGTTGTCCTCTACTTTAAAAATAAACAAGATAAAAACATTAACATTGCACATTCACATAATTTGCCCCTCCCCCACCTGTGAGCCATTGGGGACAACCATTGCATAGCGTGTGGCTTTGTAACGACAGGAGACGTACTGCCGACATGACCAGCCATACCACTGAAGGATTTATCAGAACATCTACTCTGTTATATTTCAGTCCTACAGCCAACAAAGTCCAGGTGAACTTTATGTAACAGCACATACTCTGCTAGCTCTTTAATTCCCTCCCCGCAGAACTGTTTTCTATCAAATTTCATTTCAGCTGGAGCTGCAATGTGGAGAGATTATGGTGTCGAACTCTCCACTTCAATTGGGAAACCGCACACAGGTTTGGGAGCATGCACCATAAAGTTCCTGAAAATAACTTCAGATACAATCAGGGATTTACAATAAAGAATAATTTAGTTTTGTATGTCTCTTAGATTGCAGATAATGGCTCAAATCAACAGACTCACTACCAAGCAAGTTGTGGAGGATTGCATTCATGTAATGCTGGTTATATTTCGTTTGTCATGTCGCTAGCATTTGGAGGTCTGGATAGAGGAGGCTTCAACAGTAACTTTTGTCCCCTTTCGTGACCAAGCGCTTATAATCCAAAAGTATTCTAATAATTTAGAATAAAATAAATTAAAGCAAAACTGACTACAGTTGCCTTTATCTGAATCTTGTGTTTCCGAATCTCCTTTCTTCACCTATCATTCACATCATTGTAAAAACTTTTAAAATTGGATATACTAATTCCACCCCCCCCCCCCCACACACACACACCATGGGTTGTAGGTGTGCAGTGCTCAAAAGCTACTGTAGCAAAATGACTAGGAGAAAGGGCTATGAGATTTGAACAGTTTTTGAATTCACTAGATTTGCAAGGGACTCAGCTCCCCCCAATTCTGCAATATGGGGATGATAACAATAAACTTGACTTACATTGCAGGCTATTGTAAGCATTCCTGAGCTTTTTGTACATGTTGTGTCACTTGTGTGAAACACTTACGAGGTAGGGCTACAGTTTCAGTGGTAATACAAACACTCTGCATGTATACAGTTCCAAATTCAATCTTAGCATTACTAGCTAAAAAGGACCTAATCTACCAGAGTTAAGAAAAAGCTGTAGAAATACAGGTCAAACTACACATTATATTTATGTAGCTGAGGATTGTGGGCCTATTCAGGAGACACCTTAAACCCTGCTGGTTAAGGCTTTTGGTTAAGCAGCAGGGTTTAAGGCGTCTTGTGTGATGCGTTTTGCTAAAACCTGCTCACTCACAAACCACAGTCAGACTGTCTGCACAACGGTTAGTGGCTCTAACCATGACTTAGGACCTGTCTACACAATGCATTTATCCTGGGGTTGTCCCTGGGTCATCACTGTGTGTCCACATGATGCACAAGGGATCCCGGGGACAACCGGGGACAACCTAGGGATGACCCCAAGATAATGCTGTGATAGCGGAAACTAGGGATATCCTGGTTTTCCCCCCATCCCGGGTCATAAAACGGGCACGGAGCTGCTCGGGATGGCTCTGTGCCCATGGGGGTGAGGGGGGACAGCAATTTTGCCATCCCCAGGATGGTGGGGGGTAGGTTTGGGAGTGGGTTTTTATTTTACACTTACCTTTTCGGGTGGATCGGGGCCACATGACTCCTCTTGTTTAAAAAAGAATGGTGCCTGCAATGTCCCTCTTTCCTTCCAGAATGTTGTGCGGCAGTGTACACATCTGGGTAGGATCACGGAAGCAGGTAAGTCCACGATCCTTCTCCTCCGGCCCTTTCTACACCATAGGGGTGTAGAGGGAGGGAGGGCGATCCCAGAAGTACCTAATACACACCATTGGCGCACAGGGACCAGCCAGGGGCCATCCCAGGCAAACAGCCTAGTGTAGAAATGGCCATAGCTTTAGAGTGTTAGTGCTAACCCTAAAGAACCATAGTTTCTCTAACCATGGAGCCTGAAGTGTCATCTGAACAGGCCCAATATGTTTTTGGACCCTACAATAAGTGCATACAGCCCCAATTCTGACTGGGAGATCACTGCACCCACCCCCATCCATGGGAAAGTTAAAAAAAAGGGGGGGGGGGAAGTCTCCATTGGTGTCAATGGATAGTTTAAAAATATCTCTGTGCATTCAGGGATGGGAATACTGGGGGGATTGTGGTGGCGAGCTTTAATCTTCCCCTCCTGGTGCATAATATTTATGATCTGAATAGGGGCCATGCAGACTTGCTGTAGAGTAAAAAAGTTATCTTCAGCTACAAGCTGCAGAATGTCCTGCTGGAGGAGCCAATTCTGGGCTACATAGACCAATGATCTGATTCACTTGAAGGCTGCTTCCTTTTTGCCACATTTAACTGTTCATGTCCTCTCTTGGGGACAGAGTTGTCCAACTCACAGCTTAAAGGGATATTTACACTCTTAGAATGCATGAAAAAGAAATCTGCTGTAGTACATACATCACTCCTCCAGTTTGCAACACACCACTACTCTGTGCAAGTGTAAACCAACTCACTCACTTCAATATCAGCAAATGTTTCATTAGATAACTCAGCCCCATGTGCCAAGCTAGGACTAGGGATGGACAAATGAGTGATTCGCTGAACATCGTTTCACCGCTCATCTTGTTCCCATTCCTGTTTGGTTTGCGATTGCTGCTCATTCTGCATGAATGAGAAAAATGTGTAAAACAAGCAGCATTTGAACAGCAAATTTGTGAAAATTTGCACACATTTCCTAATTTGTGCAACTTTCCTCCACAGAAGAAAGTGAGCTTTCAATCTGCAGAAGGAAATTTGTGCAAAATCTAACTGGAAAGTTTCCATGAATCAAATGTGAGCGCTCGGCTAGCAATTTGCAACCATTTTCAGTGGACACTTGTGCGCACTGACGATTGCATTCAGGACTTCAAACAGGACATGTTCACATGGTTTGCAAGCAAAAAATGACATTCTCATACATCCCTAGCTAGGAGTGGTTCAAGACATTGTGAAGGCCAAGATGACACCTTCTTCCCATTCCATGTACAGTTAGGCCCGTTCTACACCATAGAGGTGTTGAGGGAGGGAGTGCGATCCCGGAAGTACCTAATACACACCATCGGTGCACAGGGACGGAGGGAGGGAGGGCGATCCCGGAAGTACCTAATACACACCATCAGCACATAGGAATCAGCCTGGGGCCATGCCAGGCAAACAGCCTGATGTGGAAAGGGCCTAAGACTTGCAGTTGAAGCTTACTTCAACAATGGTGATGGGTTAGTGTCCTCCACAGCTGAGGTAGCAAGTTAGTTAGGGGGTCCAGGACAGGTTGTGTGGCATTTACACCTCTGTCCTCTAACAGAAGAGAAGAGCCAGGAAGTTCAGGAGGAAAAGAGACAAGGTTGCTACTGCTATCCCCTAGCTTCTGCCACCTGAGGTGATCTCCTCACTCTGTCTAATGGTAGGACTGGCCTTGTGCTAAGAATAGAGAGGGATACCACGTCATCATTTTAGTTGTCAAGGCTCAAAACAGTCTTTGCACCACAGCAACAAAAGCAGGCGTATAGGTCAGGCTTCCAGAAGGCAGTTTGATTACAGCATTCTGTAACCTTCTGAAGCAATCTCATTTTGAGATAAAATTTCTCAGACTTGTTTCTTTCCCCAAAGGTGAATGGCTGGGGAAAGTTGATATAAAGAACTTTTTGCTGTTGTTGAACAATGTCTAAACATGGAAGGAGAAAGAGAGAGAAAGGTAGGTTTTTCCAGCTACTGCCTTTGTAATTTATGCCATGAGCTCTTCTGGAGAAAGATTTGGGTTTATGCTTAGCATATCTCACTGCAATGTGCAGCTACAATACTATATAAATAATAATAATAGTTTAATTTTCCAAAGGCTTTCTTCCCCCCACCTTACAACTGGATGACTCAGCATCAGGGAGGTATTAAATGTCATTCTTGTTGTGGGCTAGTGTCTTTTGGGAAGTGTTAAAAGTTCATTTGCAACAGCCTTGTTAATATGCGTTTGGAAATAATGGTTCCCATGAGCCAAGCATCAGTTATCCATGGTTAATCACGACTTTCCCCATTTATCTGTGCTTCTGAACACTTTTTAAGCCTCCACCCACACCCCAGCAGCCATTTCAGTAAATGAGGCTGTTCGTTACATGTCTGGAATCTATCGAGCTGATCAGTTATAAAGTGGCTTTAATTTCTCCCAGTGACGAACCACCCCCTCTCAGCAGTCTAAGCAAACTCTTAGCAGCAGTCATATATTCATTGCTGCTTAATGGCATCCCATGGTAAAATGTAGTATGGGCCCCCACATCTTCTATGTGTGCAACTATTATTTTTATTATGGTGGTATTCATACAAAGAGGGCGATAGCTTTTCTGTGCTCTGTTGATTTGGCACCTGACGTAAGCCAAGGCATATATTAGAAAGAGGTAATACATGCCTTGGCATGTATTACAAAAGGCATCACAAAAAAGGCTAAAAGAAGACTTTGGCTGAATTTGGATGACATATTAGGCAATGGAGGAGGGGGGAACAATCGTCAGTTGTGTTGCTTATTGTGTCGTGTGTAGAGTAACACACAATGCACACACAACTGACAGTATGCTAAGCAGGAGAATTAAACAACGGAGGGAAACAACGGGCTTGCACGTTGTTTAGCCCGAAGCCTCGTTGTTTAACGTATCATCCGAATCGAGCCCCCCCCTCCGTGGACTATTCCGTTTGGGAATAGAGTTCTGTCGGCCAGAGCAGCCAAAACCCCCCGGCTGCTCTATACAGCCAGCAGAACTCACGGTGCATGCTGGGATATGGCTGGGGGACTGAGGGAGGGGGAGGGAGTAGACACTGCAACCAAAATGGCCACCGTCCATTATTAGCAACCGGGGTGTTTGCTGGTGCTAAGCAGCGCCAGCTGCAGCATATCGTGTGTGGAGAGCAGCCTGCCTAATGCATGGTCAGTACGCTATTTACCCCTCCGTTGCCTTATATGTCATCCGAATTCAGCCAGTGATTTGCATAAAATATAGATATGCTGATGATAGATAGTTGTGGGTGAAAGGAGGGGGGAAATAAAGACATTAGACAAGTATGTATGGTATCAAATTAGGGCCACATTTATTGAAGATCTGCAAAGGGGAAATTGGCAGGCCCGAAACTATGCCAGTGACTAGCTAGGTGTTAGTTTGGTCAAAACATTCCATGCCTGCTGAATGGTACCTGTAAATCGCCACACTCAGGTCTACCCCTTTTGGGGAGGGGAGGCCTTTCTGTGTCAGCCTAGGCTGCAACACGTCGGGTGAGGTGAGGTGAGTCGGCCTCACAGGTGAACCTTATCTCTCTACTGGGGCTGCAAAACCCTCAGTGGAAAGCCTCAGGAATCACCTGTCTCCAAACAGCAGTGCCACAGAATGATCACCACCCCTTTCCTCTAAGTGTGCCCATCCCCTACCAGGCTGAGCCAAACGTGACCAAATTAACCTAAATCAAAAAATATTACAATTCGTGAGACTCTCTCTCCCCACTTACAGTGAGAAGTAGGCAAAAAGACACACAGCCCTGGCAAATCCAGCTATGAGACAAAAATTCCTACTCAGCCCTCAACAGAATGACCAGACAAACCCACACTGATAAAGGGAGGGAGCCACAACAGGAAGAGGTTGATGAGCTGGGGCGTGGCTGGCTTGTATAACCTCAGCCACCCTGCTCCCGGCCAGTGGCGCAATCTGATCACTCCAATAGCAATCAGGCAGGTCTGCCCCCCGCAATAGCCTCCCTGCTGCCAGGCAAGCCGGACGTGGGGGAAGGGCATATAGATGCACATTTGAAACTGTTGATAGATTTAAGTTGAATTACCATGGATCTGTTCAGACAACTCGCTAAGCCATGGTTAGGCCACTAGCCCTTTTACAGTAAATGGTTAGTGAGCATAGTTCACATGACACGCTACACACTAAGTCATTATGTTTAGCTCAAAATGCTTAACCACCATGGCTTAATGTGTGGACTGAACAGGGTCGATAAAACAATAACATAAGTATGCATTATAGCTAAAACAAACTACAACTATGTAGCAGATCAGTAGGCCATCAACAAAATATCATTTTGACAGGCATCATCAATCAGTTGGAATTCTCCCTGCGTCATATGAGGCCTCATTCAGGTCTTAAGTCCTATTAAGGTGTTCTGTACCTGAACAGAGACAACACAAGAGGTATAGGGATGCTGTACTCATCTGTTTTTTTGGGGGGGTCAAGTTCAGCAGACTTCTGCCAGTTCACTGCCCCTGGATGCCCACGCTTGCTGGACTCACTGTGTGCCGAGTCAGGCAAGCGTTGCAGTTCACGCTCCCTGTACGACTGGGGGCCCGGCCTGTTTTGTAAAGGTTGATTTTACGTAAAATCGGCCTTCACGGAAAAGACCCTCTCTCCCATCGTACTCTCCTTGCAAGCAAGGAGAAAGAGGATCTGCCTCTCTCTGCTTGCGTGTTGAATCAAAGTAGTTTTCTCATCTCTTACACTTGGCAATAAACTTTTCTCTTTCCAAAACAACACTTGAGCATTGGCTTCCCCCCACCCTCAGCTGCACCTGGCATGCCTTGGTCTCCTCTGCTTTCCGCTACCACCTGACCAAAGTGTCTTTCTTGGTGATTGAAACACCTGGCTCCCCTTGCAACTATTTCTGCAATGCCTAGAAGTAATTAGCTACAAATAATTGCTAGGTAAGAAAGGTTCTATTAACAAGAGTCATATTACTCATTACTTCGAATCCCTTATGGCTATGTTGTATTTTTGTTTCCATTTTTGTTTCTACCTATAGTTTATCAACTACATTTTGTCTCTTTGAAGTAATTCTGGCAACTACCTTTGTTTAACCCAAGAATGTTAAGCCACTTTCATGCATACTCAGAACTAAATTACATTCTATGTTAAATATGTAGCTTTCAGCTGATCGTCACCATTCCCCCCTTTTGTGTAAGTGTGCAAGGGCCTGATCCAGTTTGAGAACACCATGGACAGGTAGGGCAGATTTAAACATTTCAGTCAGCCACATTTCCACCCAAAACTTCCAGAAAGTACAACTTCCCCATTCTGGAAGCAAGCATTTCTGCTCATTTCAGCGCTCCCCTGTGGAAATGCTACATCACAGCTACCAGAGGTAGGGGTCACCCATGCAAGACCAGTGTTGGATACTACCCAAGGAGTGTATTTGCACTATTACATTTGGTACACCAAGTTTCTTGGTGCATCAACCATTCTTGAAGCAGTCTAACAGGGCAACAGTTATCCATGCCTTGGCTAAACCACATTGAGACTACTGGAAATGCACTCTACGTTGGACTACCTCTGAAGAATAACTGCTAGGTATCGGAACCTTAAAATGCTTGTCATGAAAAACCTGCACTGGTTGCCAGTTACTCTTTGGGGTGCTGTCTTCACGGCACCGGATTGGCGCCACCTCCCTCTCAAAACCTGTGCTTTCCCTCTCCCAGGGCGGCACTGGGTAATCACACCGCTGAGGAGGGAGTGCAGGATACTGGAGCCGCCCCCGCCTTCTTCCTGGTGGAAGGTGTCCAATCGCCGGTCGCCTTCCACCAGGCACTGCTCCCAAGTTGATACCGGATTGGCCCAGAGCGACGTCAGATGGTGGAAGCACCGTATTGAAGTCACTCCATTTGAAAAAGACATGATAAATCCTTGCCTTTTTCAAATCTTAGCATCGTGAGGAAGCCCCGCGGTAGCTGCGAAGCTGTGCTTGTATCACCTAAATGACGCAGAGTAAATCCACAGCCACTGTGGGGCTTTTGCTGCGTACAGACAGCTCCATGGTTCAGGTCAAAGTATTTGTCTTAACCTTTAAAGGCCCAAATGGCTGGGGACCTGGCTATCCAAGGGGCCACCTGTCTCATCATGAATCAGCCAGGATATTAAGATTTGCAGGAGAGGGCTTCCTTGCCAGCAGAGGACCATTTTTCAGACCTCCATGAAAGGGGTTCTCCTATGCTGATCCCAAACTGTGCAAAGCACTCTCTCAAGAATTATGATCACCCCCACCCCCGTAAACTCTTAGCTTTTAGAAATGATATAAAGATACATCTTTTTAATGTAGATTTTTAGGTTATGTCATTGTATTAATTTTGTAATACTTTACTGTTTAAGGTTATTTCTTTTAATTATGTTCAGATTTATTGTTTTACATTTTTAACATTCCCTTGATGTTGGGTTGTTGTTATTGGGTTTTTTTTAAGCAAATGTAGAAGTATATAAATATTATTAATAATTTTTAAAGATGTGATATAGCCTTTTCCAAGCATTCCTGTCCAAGCAATGGGGTGGGGTGGGGTGTGTGGGAAAGATGCATCTGCTGGCTTTGCTCTGTCCTTCATGCAATCATGCACATGAAGTGTACAAATGTACAATAATTCCCTAATGAGAAAAGCAAAGTATCGGAGCCTATGTGTATAGATATGGTGCACATGGAATCCATGGATACATGGAGGAAGGGCCAGTGGTTGTTACCCCAATCCATATGTTAATATTGGCCAGATCTGCACCTTGTGTCAAATCGTTACAAATGTGGAATAAAAAACAGGATATAACATCATTAAGGTGGTATGGAGAATGTGGATTGAGCCCCAACAGTTATCAGTGTACTTCAATACCACTATAAAGCAGTAGTGCAGATCTAGCCTTTTGATGTCTGAACTTGATGTATGGCTCATAGTAGACCATATTTTTTGTGTGAAAAGAGTTCCCTGCCATCTTCTGCTTTTAAGGGAGGATGCTGGGTAGAGGGCATGATAAAAGATCTCTGCCTGGGGTCTCAGAAAGCTGCAGCCAGTGGGAGTTGCAGGTATGAGGCAAGATGGACCGAAGGATCTGACATGGGATGGGGAGGAAATTGATTTTCCCACCATCCCACTAATTTTGCACTTTTGAATCAAAATGCAAAACAAAATTCAGTTATTCATACTTCTCCAAATTTTGCATGGACTTCTCAGTTCGTTTGTTTTTTTAAAGAAAAATTTGCAGACAAAATGCACATATTTGTGAAATAATGGTCAAAAATTTATTCTGTTAGGAAAACTGCTTGCAAAAATGTGCATATCAGGAAAAATGCATTTTTTATTTTTAAAAATGCAGGTATTAAGAAAAATGCATGAAGAGAATATAAGGTTGGGGAAATTCTTAAACTCTGGGATGAAGTGAATTTAAGACTGGAAAAATGAGAAACTGAAATTTATTTATTTATTTCATTTCTATACGACCCCATAGCTGAAACTCTCTTGGTGTTTAACAAAAATTACAACCATAAGGTAGAGCATAAAATATAAAATAGAAAATATGGGAACTTAAACCACAATATAAAAGTACAATCAGAATAAAACTGAGCAGCTATGCAGAGATTTAAACTGATTTAAAATGCTGATTTAGAACAGCAAAGCTAAACGACTTGGATGCTAAAATACTGGGAAAATAAAAGGCTTTTCACCTGGCACCGAAAAGAGTACAATGTAGGTGCCAGGTGAACCTTTCTAGGAGTTCATACTACAGCCAGGGCGCCATAGCAGAAAAGGCCCTCCTCCTGGTAGCCACCCACCTCACTTCCTTTGGCAGGGGCTCATGGAGAAAGACCCTTGAAGGTTCCAATTACATATGGAAGGAGGCAATTCTTTTGATAACCAGGCCCCAAACAGTTTAGGGCTTTGAATGTTAATACCAGGAAATGGGCCAGGAATGGACTGGCAGCCAGTGCAGCTGGGAAAGTACTGGCATAATGTGAACAAATGGAGAATATTTTTCAGAGTCAGTGTCAAAGGTAGGTATTGTCAGGCACCTCCCGAGGGCCCACACCCCAGCAGGGACTCAGTGGCAAAAGCCTCCTGGACGTGATCCTTGTCTTCACCACTGCAACCTGCTTCTTTTCCTGCCTCTTCCTCTGACCCAGACAATGGTGGCAGTGCAAAGGAAGAACAGTAGATGTCACTGCCTATTTATTAGTGCTGTGCTGAAAATTTTGACCGTTCCATTTTTGGTATTTTGTGGGGGGCGAGGGGAAAACGAAAACTCAGGCAAAAGAGACTGGGAGAGGTGGAAATTTTGGAGACTTTTATCGTTCGGGAGGGGAACAGGTTTCCCACATACCTTTTTTAATGAAGCCAGTTGTTGAGGGGTCTTCTTTCTTTTTTGGAGAGGGTGAGGTCACATGGTCTCCAACAGGCATTCACTCAGAACTGCTGGGCTCATCCAAATGCTGGAGGAAGAGGGCTACACTTAAACCGGCTACACTTAAAAAAGATATGTGGAAATCCTGACCCTTCCTAAAGGAGAAAATTCTCCGAATCCCCCCCCCCCCCGCAAAAGAGTCTGAAAAAACAATGCCTCTTTTGCAGGGAAGAGAAAGTTCCTGAAAATAGGGGGTAGGGTGACGGACGAACGAAATGTTTATTAAAGTCAATAGACCATAAAAATCATAAATACAAGTTGTTACTACTTACAAACTTTACACAATATAACAGACCTCAGAACTCCAAGCAACCACCTCAGGTACCAATCATTTGAGCTCTATGCCAGGTAGTAAGGTGTAAAAACTTTGCAACTTGGATTGTAACTGTTTTATCTTTGGCCTGTAAGAGTATAATTGTCAGGGCCTCATTAGAGTGGCCAGGATAACCCTTTAGGATTGGTCGCAGGAGGTCGTTCCTAATTCCATTATAAAAATCACAACTAAAGAGCACATGTGTAACTGTCTCTACCTCTAAGTTGTTACAGGGACAGCATCTTTCTCGCTTGGGTATTTTCTTAAACCTCCCCTCCAACAATTTCGAAGGGAGAACATTGAACCTTCCCAGAGTAAAGGCCTTCCTGTATTTTGGAACTAAAAGCCATTTCAAATATGCCATTTCGCCCTTTTCAGCATTATCCAGAAGACCCAGTGCGGGCGGAGAACAAGGGCCCACTGCCACACCTTGCATCATCTGGAGATCAATATCCGCCAGTCTCTGTTTAATAATCAGTCTAGCTTTGGCTGGTTCGGACTGAAACAGGTGTTGAAGATTTAGTCCCAAGGTAACAACCTTCCATACTAGAGCTTTAACCCAAGGAGACTCATATGAATCTGGCAGAACCTGAGTTACCAGGGAGTTGTGTGACATAGCATGGAATTGGCGAAACCAGAACTGCAAAGTCAAACTCCAGGCTACATTGTTCAAAGATCTTAAACCGACCTCTAAGTTAAGTACTGGGCCAGAAACACATCTTGGGACTCCCAAAATTAGCCTCAGAAAGGTAGACTGTATACCTTCCAGTGGAGTCTTCAGAAGCGGGAACCACACAGGAGCCCCAAACAAAATCTGGGACACCAGTTTAGCTTTATATACCCTAATGGCAGCTGGTATATATTTGCCCCCTTTTTGATGGAAAAAGCGGGTAAGAGCTGCAATAGTCTGGTCAGCTTTAGCCTTGAGATGTTTTCCGTGCACGTTCCATTTTAAGTTTGCTTGGAACCAAATACCTAGGTATTTATAGGAATCTACCTGTTCAACCCTACTGCCTCTCATGGACCAGGAGAATCTGACTTTGGTATTAGCAAAAACTAGTACTTTGGATTTTTGATAATTAATTACTAGTTTATCTCTAGAAAAGGGAATTTCAGCCAGTGTCATTTGTATGCAATTAGTTCCTGGTGAAATTCCCTCTTCATCACAACTGTTAAAGTTGCGGGGGCCCTGCCTTCTTTTGTATATGGTCACTCTAGTATAGTGCATGCACCTTTAACTGTTGTGATGAAGAGGGAATTTCACCAGGAACTAATTGCATACAAATGACACTGGCTGAAATTCCCTTTTCTCTACAACTGTTAAAGTTACATGAGCCCTGACCTGGATTTTATCTGGTCAGCCTAATAGGGGGCAGCTTTTGGCCCAGCACTACTATTTATTTACTCACTGCATGTCAAGCAAGCAAGTGGTAGCAATGATGATAAAAAATGCAGAAGAGGTAGGAGGGCCATTCTTGGCTAAGGACCCTCAAAATCCTGGAGCAGGCACTTGATTTGCACATCCCAAGGTCTGACTCAGTAGAAGCCACTTCCATAGCTTCAGCTATGGGAATAGGGATGCCAAAAGAGGCTGTGAGCCTATCTACACTACTGCTTTAAAATGGTTTAAAATGGTTTATAACAGTATTGAGAACTGTTGGGGCCCAGGACACACTCCACATACAGTTTTCAAAACGTTTTCAAAGTGTTTTATCCTGCATATGTAGATAGCTGTTTGCTGAGTGACAGGAGCAGGAAGACTGGATGATGAGAGGCTGCTTAATATAGGCGTCCTAAACTCTGATGTAATGAGGGAAGGTGAGTATTTTTTATATTTTGCTGTGGGAGCTGTCTGCTTAATCCCAGGTTTGTAACTTACAGCTTGTTGAGAAATCTCTCTCCTCCTCTCTCTTCGAGTACTCAGGGAGAATCTGTTTCACTCCCTTGCCCAAACTTTAACGATGTTGTTAAGGTGCCAAGCACATTCTGCCATCGACTTCCTGGGGGCGGGGGGAAGTCAGGCTGTTCAGACACACAGCAGTTCACAGCGTGGGACCCAATATGCAATGTTTGACTTAGCTACGTTGACTCACGGGAAGGGGTGAATGCATTATGTATATCTGTCTCGAGATCTTAGCCTCTGCATAAGCCTCTCAGCACAAGCATATTCCACAGCAAGAGATTTTTTTTGGGGGGGGGGGGAATTCAATTACTTGTAATACATAGTACGTTCCCTCTCGTTACAACACCTGCTAATAACAGAGAAAAGGTTTTGCTCTCAAGAACAGCAATACATTTGGGGTGGCAGGTATGTTTGTTTATGAGGTGTAGCCCTCAGTTTGTGTGACGTTGTTTCATAAGTGTTATGTCTGTCTTTACTAGCTGTGAAGGCTAAGCCAGTAGTAATATTTTCACAGCATTATGATTAATCCACTGGAAATAGCAACTGAGAATTTCCAGTACCCAATGCTTAATGCTATAAGGGGCTCAATGAGTCTGAACATTCAGGAAGGACTGTTATTGAACTCTTGAGTTTATAAATATGCCTGCATCTTTAAGCAAGAGTTTAAATGTTTAAGCAGAAAATTCAATTTGCCAAGCTGAATGGCTGGCCAGTCTCCTATCAATATTGCCTTTAATCCATGATCTGGAACCATGGGTTCACACTTAATCAGGGTTCAGGTCTCTCATAGAAATTAATTGTTCCTATTTAAAGCAATTTGCTTTGTTGTGACAGTGGCACAGTTAACTTGGTTGCTTAATCAGGTCAAGCATTAATCCATAAGGTGCTGCGCCTATGCAAACCACACTGAAACAATGTGGGTGTTGTGTCAATGGGAATCGGGATGGAAACAACGGAAATTGTGCAGTGTAACACATTGATACAAACAGTCATTATCAGTGCTAAATTTCTAAACAAGAAGTTATGTAGTGGGTGCATATGAAGCCTTGTATCTAGATATGGGAGTTCCAAAGTGCAGTTGTTCAGTACTGAAGGAAATATAAATTGCATAGGCTCCCTCTTATTACTTCTTCCAGAATATAACCCAGGCATTACAGTTTCCAAGGGGTTGTCTATATGTGAGGAAAGCCCCGTGGTGGCTGCGAATCTGCATTGCTTCAGTTATATGACACAGCTGCAGCTTTGCAACCACTGTGGGGCTTTCCAGCGAAACTGTGCATTGAAAAAGTCGGGGACTTACCCTGACCTTTTCATTGGGAGTGAGCTCAGTACAGCTCTTCTGCCATCTGACCGTGGGAGGACAGTGGGTGGGGGGAGGCTCCAGTACCCGGATGATTGCCAGAAACCCCATGCTCCCTCCTTGGCATCGAGATTACCCCGACACCACCTCAGGTGATTAAAACCATAGGGTTTTAGGGCAAGGCAATGCCAATTCAGGACCATGAAGACAGAGCCCAGGACTGGGCCATGACGCAGATTAAGCCCTGAATGTTCCCAGCATGTTCTGTAATAGGCTTTTGAATAGGTTTCAAATGGAAAATATAGAATGGATTATGACAAGGACTCGTTGGAAACTAAGTGTAGAATTCTTTGAAAGATTGCCTAGTTTCCTTGTTTGTAGGCTATGTCCTCCTTTTTTATTTTATAGTCTGTGTGCAATTCAAGAGCCAGAAGTTGTAATCTTTGTGTTATCTTAAATACATTCTAGGATGAATATGCATTCTTTTTATTTTGGATCTATCCAGCAAAAACTGCCAAAGTCTATTCATATTAGTTCATAAAAATGTTCATATTTTGGTTCTGCTTAGTTTTTGCAGATGCTAGGGTTTTGTGGTGTGTGGTGTGTGTGTTTTGTTCTTTCATGTTGACGTTATATGTATATGCAGCAATCCAGTTTTTGAATATGGTAAGTGATATATAAATCTAAGAAATAATTTTCCCATAAAAAATAAGAGAGACCATGGCCTTTCTTTTTTTCTTAAATTTGGTGAGTATATTTGATAGTCAGTATATTTGGTAGTCAGCTTTCTGCAGTGTGTCCAGCTACAACACAAACCTACACATTTCTTCTCAAATGTAAGTCCCATTTTTTCAGTGGGGCTTACTTCTGGGCATAATAATAATAATAATAATAATAATAATTTATTTCTTACCCGCCTCTCCGTCTGGATCGGATTGTAATCTTGTACATGCAAATGGATGAGTAGGCATCCCACATATCGTACAGAGAACAATATATTGGCATACACTGTTTGCATACCTTGTAAAATTGCCCCAATCTCCTTTTCTCATCCTGCCAGTTGGATCCAGGGTCCTGTTTGAGTCCTTCATTTTTGCTTGGCTTACATGTTTTGAAAACTAGTTTTGTTTGTTCCCATTCTGACATTTGATTTCCAGATCCACTCTTTCCATCCCAGAGGTAGCTGTAGACCTGAATCTAAATAAAATCCATTTTGGGGAGATTGTAATAACTATTTGCTGCTGTTCTTCTTCTGGGAGTAAACTCAACCAGTCTTTTGCTGATAGTTCAGCATCACATGCAAATCATGTTTTTTTGCCTTATAGATGGAGCTAATTTCCTTTCTGCAACCTGTTATTAGGATTAAGAACTCAGGAGTTCACAGAAAAAAAGATTTTCATTTTTTATTAAGGTCAATAGAATTAGGTTCACTGGACCAAAGAATTTATTTTCTGAAATAAACCAAAATGTTTGCTTTATAAAGAATTCTAGCAATAGGAATAAAAAATCCTTGATTAAAATAGAGAAAAATCCACTGCTGTTTTTAGTGCTTTTTGATTTACAGAATGCTGGTGCCTAACCAAGGTAATAATAATAATAATAATATATATATATATATATATATATATATATATATACTGGGCTATAGAACATGGGTCTCTGTATCCCCCTTTCTCATTCTCTTTTTGCTTCTTGCACTTTAACTGTTGACCTTCTTTCCACCAATCATTTGCTATGTCCAGTTTCTTTTTTTAATTGCAAGAGAACTATAACCTCACTGTTTTCTGATTACCTGAAACTGAGATCATGGCTGGTACCTAATAAATCCTCTTTCTCGGTGCCAGTATTGTGTGGCCATGTGGTGACTATGAAAATGTTAGTCAAAACATATAAAAGATAAAAATGTACAGACCTTTCAACAAGAAAAAACCCTTTGACTTGTGATTGCTTTCTGATGCCATGCAATCCAAGCGTGGATTCAGATGACAAGCAGTTAGCTATGTGTTGGCTTTGTTAAAACCAACTACATTGGGGGTGGCTGTAGATTGGGACCATTCATGCAGTACCCACAATTTTCAAAATAGTGCAAGAAACCATCTCTTCTGTAGATCTGAGTCAGTGGTGAAGATTGTAGTGATGATCTACCATACATGACAACTGGCTCGTATAAATGCTTAAGTCTTTATTAATGGTTCGAGTTTGTATCACTATTAAGCTTATAAGTTGAGAAGGCTGAAGGCAGTGGAGGCTAATTGAAAGAGATTAATATTGTATTGATTTGTTACACATTGCATCTTGCTGATTGGAGATTATTCCCTGTCAACATCTACCTGATATTTTGCAGCCACCTGACCCATATTCTGGGTTATCCACCTGAGTTGTGTTTGTTTTCTTTTTGGTTTATGTGTTTAGTTGGTACCCCCCTTGCATGAACTGTACTTCTGGTACATGAACTCTGAATATGCATTCAAGACACATCTTGAATAAAACTCAATAAATACACTTAAAAAAACAACAAAAAAAACCCTACCTCTTCATGTGGAACAGACTGTGCAGTAAGATTTAAGGCATCTACAGTGAGCCTGATTAGTTCTGCAAATCAATCACAAGTGGTTTGGGGCCAGGATAGATGAAAGACTGCTTCATCCCATATGAATGTGCCCATGGTTTAAGATCTTCTTCAGATGCCCTTCTAAATGTCCCACCACCAAGAGAGATTAAGCTGGTGGGAACATGGGACAGATACTTTTTTGTTGCAGCACCCCAGTTGTGGAATTCTCTTCTAAAAGGAGTTAGGCTATCCCTTCTTCGTTCAGTTTTAGATGGACTGCTAAAATCTTTTTGTTTCATGCGGCATTTTAGTATTTTAAAACTCTTAGCCCCACACTCTGTTTTTAAGATTCTCTCATATTCCGAATTTCTGCTGTTGGTGCCATTTTAACATTTTCAATTTGCTTTTTAAAGCTTTCAAATTGTTTTAATTAAAAAAATATTTTTAAATTGTTGCATGTTTAATTGTACATAGCCTTATTTGGGCTGAAATATAACTCATAAATGTATACAAATAAAAAAAGTATCTGTTTTGCGTTGTTGCTTTAGAGACTCAAACAAGTACAGAAGCAACATTTCACAGCTAGCTAGTTGCACTTAAATGCAATTGAATTCATCTCAACAAATTTACACCCCATTAATTTCAATAAGACTTGGAGTAGAGCTAACTCTTTTTGGATCAGGACCAGAGAAAAAGAGATAAAGGAATGAAAAGCACATGGATGAACATTTAGCTGGAAAGACAAAGAAAGCACAAGAAAATGTGAGAAGGTAGAACCAGTGGGAGGAAAAGAGAATGAGTTATCACAGAAAACAGGAAAACAGAAGACTTTAAAATAGATTAAGTAGATGCCCAGTATATTCCTGTGAGATATTTTGCTGGCACATAATTTTTCAGGTTGGATAACACAGTGCTACTGCTAGTACAGCACTATGACCATTGGCATAGAATGGCAAATCCACCCACCCAAGATAACTGATACTGTAGACTTCACTGCAGGCAAAAGACCAAGTTGAAGCATAAGCAGAACTAATTATTATTTGATATTATACAGACAAGGGATATTTGCAGGATAACCATATTTGTACAATGAACGACCAACTGTTCCTGGCTGGTGTTATAGAGCATTCCATTCATCTGACAAATAAAAGGAAAATGAAGATAGTTTGAAGAAAGACCTTTGTTCTTCATGTCTGACCCTGGACCCAACTACAGCAGACTCAGGTTTCATCATGATTGCATTAGGGATGCATGGATTGTGTACAATCCATTCCATCTGTGTTTCACAAATTGTCAGGTGACTTTCGTTCTGTCATCCGCCCTTTAACAGAATTGGACTTTTTTGTTCCAGAATTTGCGCAAATTTGCACATGCAGAAATGTGCAACTCCCCACCCCAAATGCCCAAATTTCCCCAAAATGTGCATTTTCATGCTTTAACCTATGGGAGAAATGTACATTATTGATTTTTTTTAAAATGCATATTTTTCTATGATGGAATTTGCACAAAATTCCCAAAGGTTAGAAAAATGGTCTGCAAGCCTCAAAAATCCACCCAGCAGAAGAAAAGCCGTTCCACTGTGAAATCGGTTAATTGGATTCATAAAACTCCAAAATCATTTGGTTTTGTTGTAGATTTCTCCAACATCTCTAGAGTACATGAAACATCTTAATTGATCATTTTGTACTAGTCAGTCATCCAGGGAGTAAATAGAGATATCTTTACTTTTCGTTTCATTGCTATCTGATTCTTATTGATGGGTTTATTGTAAAAGCCTACAGAAGATATAATTAGAAAAGTAGCTTTGCTGTTTGTTATAACTGTAACAACACAGATACATTTTTGTTGACCTGCACATGAGTTCCCCCCCCCCGCCGAGCATCTCTCTCGCTCTGTCTCCCCTATGTCCTTGTCACAAGTAGTCCCTGGCTCAATTTAGACCTAGTGGTGCCTGCTTGATGATGAGGACTGCCTCATAGACTCTGCTTTTATGCACTAATTGAGGAACTTCCTCTTCTGATTTTTCTCTGACTATAGTGTGTAATGATGGGCAAGCTTAAGAGCCAATCTACACGCTAGGTTTTTAACATTTTATAAGGGTTACGAAAACTCTTTGGGCCACATGACGCACTCCCTTGAACGATGTATACCAGAGGTTTTTTAAAACTCACTTCAGCTATATACAACGGTTTTACTTTTAATAAATTGTTTTAAGTAAAATAATGTGTCCTTCCTTACCATTTGTGATTTGTGGGGGCAGTGCTTCGTTTACTGGTGCCCAAATTCTTAGCTGTTGATTGGTGGGGAAGAAAGAGGGGCTAAGGAGGAAGTGGGCGAGTAAACTACAACACCCACAATCCTTAGCCTTATACTCATTGAAAGCTAGGGATTGAAAGAGGAACTAAGGAGGACATGGGCGACTGAACTACAACACCCACAATGCTTTGCCCTAAACTCATTGTAAAAATGAAACAGAAAGAGACAGGGCAGAAGAGTGTGTGACCACACACACCGCTTTGAATACTGAGAATTTTTCTCCTGTAACATGAGTACTCCTTAATGTGGCCTAAGTCATTTTAGAATGCACCTATTTGTGTAGATAGGCTCATAGTTAGAGCTCTAAGCAGGAATTGCCTCCAAACCATGGCTTTCAAATCCACTCCAGATGTTGGCTCTGAAACAATTCCTCGACTAGAGAGAGCTTTGGCTATTGGCAGTATAGAAATGCAGTAAATAAATAAGGCCAATTGTCTGCCTGAGATGTCATGGTTAACTGACAAAGCCAGGAAATAGGGTGGAGTGTGGAATCAGTGCATGAAAAGAGAAGAAGGAAGTGAAAGTGTGTGAGCCAGCAGTGTTATATCTGAATTGAGGCAGTGTTATCTTGTTCATTAGTCATTAAATTAGTGCCTGTGTTGTGTAGTGGTTAACGTGTTCAATGTGGACTGGGGCAGTTCATGTTAAAACTTGTTTTGTTTATAATGCTGACTGAGTAACCATAAGCCAATGATTCTCTCTTGATTATTTTACCTCATAAGGTTGTTATGATGCTAAACCGAAGAAGATCATGCATGTCTCCTAAAGCTCCATGAAGAACTTTGGAATAACAATGTAATAAATGTAAAAATCTAATTATAATTGTTGTTATTAATTACCAAAATGCCACATTCCATATTTTGGAACAAATACACACATGATTTCAAATTAAATAGGGGCACTACAACAGTTGGGAATAGGATAGAGAATGTGTCATAGCCTGAAATTTGATAATATGTTTGCTAGCTACAAAATGCTCCACTGAGATTATTTTTCTGGTGCCTTTCCAGAGCTAAACAAGCTCAAACTGATCTCCTGATACACACAACAAAGGGGACCGAGCATGTCTCCATCTAGTAACCCTGTCTAAAAATACTGAATTTGCAACCAAAGCTTGGCAGTAAATGTTCAGGACCACATACAATGGGAAACCACCCACGTGTGCTGTGACATTTATTATACATGGGAGAATATGCAACCCCTACTTGAACCCAGCTGAATGGTAACAAAGATTCTGTGCAGTCATATGAGTTGGTTTCTCTGGTATCAGTCCACAGAGAGATAAAACCAAAGTCAGAAAAACATCTCTTGCATAAAATCCCTGCAATATTGCAGTTCACATCTCCTTTTACCCGTTTCTGTCTGGCTCTTGCAACCAGAAGATTAGTGCAGAGAAGTTATACACCAATGTTATCAACAGATAAATAGATACGGATATATTCAATTAGGATTCTATGCTGGCAAAGGCTTCTATTCCAATTTTTAAAAATCATTTTTGAACTTTTAACTCGAAAATAACTGCAATCCCAGGCAAGCGGGAAAAACAGCTGGCTTATTGTCTCCCTAGCATGCTGTTATACATGGTTGGTTGATCGTGTTTGGCTTGGCTTGGCAGGTCACACATTTGTACAGGTTTGGATTAGCCCTGGAAGGTCACAACATACAGAGGTCTCCTTATTTCATTGCATTGACATATTTGCTGTAAGAAGAGGTTCAGAGATTGGTTAATATATTTATCACAAAGCACCCAAACCACACTTCAAACATTGCAATTGTTTCCATGTATTGCTATTGTCATCCATATTTGGCTTCCAAAGTAAACAGCATTCAAGGGAAAGCTCTTCATTCCATGTTCCCAGGAATTGCCCCTCCTACATCCTTTACAGGAAAGCTAGAGGC
The DNA here is from genome assembly GCA_029215795.1 of Anniella stebbinsi. Lineage (NCBI taxonomy): Eukaryota > Metazoa > Chordata > Lepidosauria > Squamata > Anniellidae > Anniella > Anniella stebbinsi. Next base: position 92,219,059 of record JARDYH010000004.1, on the reverse strand, counting down.
CATGCATGCACAAAAGCAGGCTCCATGCATTTGCTCCTCGTTGGATAAGGAATCGTATGTGCAGAACATGTTGTTAAACAGAAGCTGTAACTGCATGAATCACCTGTTCAGAAAGGGTGGCAGGATACTGGGTTTATTCCCCCCCCCCCCGCTGCTCCTTTTTCCTCCAAACAGCTGGTCAATGGCAGGCCTTGCTTCTTTAATCATAAAAACAACCCCTCTCCATTTTTCTTGATTTTTAAACTTTGTTTCTTAATGCCCAATTTGTAGCCTTAACAGATTGTAATATTGGCTCTGGAAACCATCCAAGGGTCACTTTGGAGCTGATTTAATGAAGTATGAAACTACCTCAAAATGCACTTATGAGTAATCCTATTCTCATATAAACAATTCCACTTAGTTCTATTTTCATTTGTTTAAACTAGAAGGCCAGACTGGGGCCTGCAAAATATCATTTATTAAATTTCTCTATGTTATTCTAACATGTCAAAATGAAATGAAATGAAGATGATATAAAAATTATGGAGCCGGAAGCCACTATTTCCTAACTATTCTCTCCTCTTTTAACAACAAAGTAAGAAATTGCAGAAACAAATTCATACCTTTTCATTGCAAAATTTCAGAACAAACACAAATTTAAAAGGAGCAATTCATTCTCACCATCATCTTGGGTGATAACAAATTTATGGGAGAAAACAGAGTTGAGCCCAATTTCTAATACCACAAATCTGTGTTGGTGAGAACATGCAACCTAGATAGGTTATTTACACAAGGTTACAAAATGAAATGAGTTTGCAGAATTTGGAACTACCCACAAGCATCTGTATATATGTGCAATGATATTGTCCTGAAACCTTCATGACTTTTTCTTGGCCTGTTTTCAGCCCTGGCTTTAACCTGAAAAACAGAATTTGTAAAGCTGTGGTGATATCATTTTATATTGAACAATGAAATGTATTTCCCCCAGACACTGACATCATATTGCTTTTCTTCACATCCTCATACTATTTTATAGTGTTTTGACGAATTATTGCTGAGTTCCTAGCATCTGTAATATTTTAAGTAAAGTGATGATTGTAGAAGGCACCAGACCAGCAGCTGTATTAATATGAAGAGAAGGCCCACTTGGGAGAAAGGCTAAATAGGCATGTCTCACCAGCCATGTGCTTGACGGACCATGGCATAAGACCAGAAAATAGTTCAGCTTCCTGGCTTAATTTTTCCTTATTATCCCTGTTGCTACTTCTTCAGTTTCCTCCTCCTTCTACCAATGCCACTTCAATTACCACAATCCACCCCGAAGGAAACAGGACTTTCCTCCTTCCTCTTTCAACCTTACACATTGGTAGGATCTGCACTACTACTTTAAAACGGTTTATAACAGTAGTGGCAACTGTTGGGACCCAGGCCACACTCCATATACAGTTTTCAAACTGTTTTCAAAGTGTCATATCCTACTTGGTGTAGCTCTGACCACCATCTCAAGATGAAGATGATAGGCAGGAACACTCCTCAGGCTGCTATCTTGAATTTCTGTTCATTCCCCATCAGATACAAACACATGTTCTCCGTGGAGTACTGTTCTTTTTGTGACTTGTGCTAGGGTCAAGTTACTACACATCCCACATGATGGCTTCTTTGAATAGCTGCTGTCAGTTTATTTCAGAGAAGAAGGGAGGCTAAAATGGATGCCCAACAGAACAACAACTTTGAGCAGCCACAAAGCTGACTGACACAGTGCCACCTATAGTTAGAATATAAATATAACAGTTAATAGTTTGTCAGCAATCATATATAAGATTATGGCCCTCTCATAGAAGTCATAATATGTGTATTATTTCTGGGCACATAGAGCTTATGGTATGACTGGGAACTCTACAACAGTCCAGACAATGGCCTGCGACTATTTATTTTCTGTTATTAGCCAGCCTCAGACTGTGAATACATACAACTTTGCAAAACCAGTGAAAAAAGACAACTTTAAAAATGGACTCCATTGTGGGATGACTTTCATGTTAGAGGTGAAGGCTGTAAGAGGTGTAGGGTGAGAAGCTCAATTTTTTTTTTAATTTGAAAAACATTTTTGGTTTAGTGTCATATTTTAATGTAAACAGGAAAATAAAAAGACATCAAGGCATGGGTTTTCCCTTAAGGACAGTCTAAACACTTTACAACAACAGCAGATGGAGGGAAAATATATTTTCTTCCATGGTGCACTGAGAAAATGTCCTGCTTTAAGTGAAATAGCTATACTTATTTGACAAATGTGGTACCAAGCATTTTCAACTGACTTAAGTTATTCCCACAAACTGAGTGTGTAGTTCTGCAGTTGCAGTTTCGTTATAAGTGCCAGAACACTCCATCATTTAAACACCTTTCCTTATTAACACATTTAAATTATATTCTCCCTCTGCTGAGAATCAGAGGTCATCACAGGTCAAATCTCACAGCAATAACCACTAAGTAACTAACTGGTTAGACTGATAGTAGCCTTATTGGATAAGAGTCCAGAGAGAGAAAGGAAGTGGATAGTGAACATAAGTTCTGAATTGATTCCGCTCCTGCTGCTTACTACAGCTTTTCTACTGGTGCTTTTTTTATCTTTTACCAAAATATGATCTTTTGCCTAACAAAAGTGTTTGTAATCAACATTTAAACTTAGGATTTTTTCTTTCCCCTGCCCCACCCCACTTCATTTTTCTGTCTAGCTCTGCCATATTTAGTTTATTAGAATTTGTTCTCCCCCCCCCCCCCACCACACACACAGCTTGCTATTTCAAGAACAACAAAATCATTAGGAAATTTTCATAACAAGAACTTGCTTTTTGGGCCTGTCATTACCGCTGATGATGTATGAAGCAATTGAAATGTACTTAAAATGCCAAGGGCAAAAAAACATCTCTGTTGGATCTCTTCCCACCCTGCACACAGGCTCGACTACTGTAATTCTCACTGAACGGGTCCCCCCTATGGCCAAATGCAACACCTACTGATAGTACAAAATTCTAGTAGTTGTTTTGTCACAAAGCCTTACAGCAGAATATCTCACTTGTGTAGCTAAGTTTAATTTGGCTTTGGTTCAGGGTTTTTGCAGATTTCATAATTTTTATACACCAACTGCATGGTTGCATCTGTTTTTGAGACTGGAGAGAGAGGGAAGTTTTAGGAACATATGACCATAGGAAACTGCAATCTACGGAGTCAGACCACTGGCCCATCTAGCCCAGTATTGTTGACACTGACTAGCACCAATGACCCTCCAGGCTTTCAGGTTTGAAAATTGTCCAGGCTTACCTGGAGATACCAAGAATTCACATGAAGTTTTCTTCCTGTGAATTCCTGTTCTCTGTATCTTCTGAAGGGGGGCATTCTGCCTCATCAGGATAGCCCCTTCCTCTGGTTGGCAGGCAGGGTCCAATCATAGAATCATAGAATAGTAGAGTTGGAAGGGTCCTATTAGGCCATTGAGTCCAACCCCCTGCTGAATGCAGGAATCCACCTCAAAGCATCCCTGAAAGATGGTTGTCCAGCTACATCTCAAATGCCTTTAGTGTGGGAGAGCCTACTACCTCCCTAGGTAATTGGTTCTGTTGTTCTTCCTGACGTCCAGCCAGAATCTGACTTCCTGTGATTTGAGCCCATTATTCTATGTCCTGCACTCTGGGATGATCAAGAAGAGATCCTGTCCCTCCTCTGTGTGACAACCTTTCAAATATTTGAAAAGTGCTATCATGTCTCCCCTCAGTCTTCTCTTCTCCAGGCTAAACATGCCCAGTTCTTTAAGTCTCTCCTCATAGGGCTTTGTTTCCAGACCCTGATCATCCTCGCTGTCCTCCTCTGAACCCCCTCTAGCTTGTCTGAATCCTTCTTGAAGTGTGGTGCCCATTTCAAGATGATCCCCTCCAGGGGAAAGACCACTCACTCTTCCCAGACCAGAACTGGAAGAGTCAAGGTAACCCCTCACTCCCAATAACCTGGAATGTGTATTCCCCTAAGAACTTTAAACTTGGAACCAATTAACATTAATATTAAACAATAAAAAAGCAAACTGGCTGAGGAAGAATTAACGCAGGAGAACTTAACTACCTCTCCAGAAGTAGGATTAAGGTAAAAACTCTAAGATCACATAGAACTGCAGGAAGAGTGGTGGGTAAAATGCCCTCCAGAAGAGACTGAGAAGATAAATTCATGGTAAGAAAAATTCCCTTTCTCCTGTATCTTCTTGAGGGCATTCCATATCATTGGGATGTGAAAGAGATATTCTCCCAGAAACCTATGCAGAAGCCTTCTATCAAAGGCTACAGCGGCAGCAGGGGAGGCTGGTGGCTCTAGTTTCAACTGGGTGGAGATTTCATTTTTTGTTACAACCAGTCAAAAGGCTAAAGGAACAAGCCATTGTGCTGAACTCTATTCCCCCAAATAGGTCCAGAATCTTGGATAGTTCCTTTAGCCATCTGACTGGTTGTGACTAAGACCCAGAATAGAATCTCTGCCCTGCAGAAACTGGATCCAACAGCCTCCCCAATCCACAGAAGAAAAGACATTGATTTTCATGTGCCTGCAAAATGTATGCAGGGAAACCCACGTGGTAGCTTTGCGTATGTCTTCCATAGAATCCTTAACCTGAAAAGCTACTGTAGCAATGTCACATCTAAGAGAATGTGTCATAATCCTGGAGACAACTTCCCCACGAACTGGTAGGCCAAAGCAATGCTGACCTTCAGCCATCTGGAAATAGTGGAGGTGGACATTTTCTTCCCTAGAGAAGACTCATGATGAGACACAAACAAGGCATCAGTCTTCCTAATGTTAGCTGTTCTATCCAAATAGAAATGAAGAGTTCTCCAAATATCTAATTTATGCCAAGCCTTTTCCTGTGGATAGACAGGCTTAGGGCAGAAGGAAGGCAACCCAGTGTCCTGGGACCTATGGAATACCGAATTGACCTTTGGTAGAAAGGCTAGATCAGTCCACAGCATTACCTTATCCCTCAGCTCAGTGACCCACCTGTGTCCAAAGATTAAAAATTTTCTGATTGAAGTTGTAACAGCACAGGTTGTAATTAATAGATGCTTCAAAAATAGGTGTAATTACCTCTGATTTATGCTGCTGAGAGAAGGTACAATAATTAGGGCTGACAGAGTGAAATTCCAAAAATAAGTGACACAATTGAGTTGTGCAATAAACCTGGCATGGTCTGACATAAGGAACATCTGTTATGTTTGATAGATTAATGGACATTCCTTTCAAATAAGAAATGCTCTTGAAAGTATGGGAATCAGGCAACCTTTAAGTGTAATAAAATTTTGTGTTCAGACCAGCTCTCAAAGGGAATTCACTCATGGTTTAAGTTTCTTTGCATTTATTTAGCAAATACCCATGTCATGCAGTATATTAACTTATACAGCCTAGTTTTGCAGTCTAAGCATGAGGTTTGTCTGGGGACATGCGCTCCAGAACAAACCTTATTTAGTTCCATAAAGTTTTGTTTTTGAACATCTGAGGTTTCAAAATGCTCAGGCATTTGTCATTTTTTTTTGTAATCAGCATAATCAGAGTCCAATGTTTAGCAGCATTTTTCCATTCAGTTGATGGTGATTTGGAAACACCTGGACCATGTGCATGGGAAGAAATGAATCTTTAACTGTTGAAATGGTTGGAGGCAGGACAAGATCGCCTCCATATAAGACTGTCGCTACATGACTTTTATCTTAACTTCAAACTTGTGAATACATCATGTTGAAGTACCATACAAACCATATGTTGCATGCAAAGAAAGCAGATTTTATGTATAGCCATAACACCAAACTACTTGAAGTAAATTTGATCTACAAAATAATATTATCAAATGCATTTCCCCCCTCTCTGTGTGTGTATGTTTACTGTCTTTATATACCTGCCAGTGTAGTATACTGTAGTATTACAACTTTAACTCTACAGCTTACTGGATTTGATCATAGCTTTCCCTGTCATTTTAATCTTTTAAAAACATTGGCAAAACAGATACTGTAGTATATTATGAAATCCAGTTTTATATTCTGTAGCCAATCCTGTTTTCTTAAGTTATCTCTGAGCTTCCAAAAGTTGAGCAGATACATATCAAAATTTGGATAAAGAGACATTATTTTGGTGGTGTTTGTGGTTTGTAATGTCCAGCCTAAGAAATGCTAAACAAGAGAATTCTGCTGCTCTAAGCTGATCCAACCATAAAGCATGCTGTAATTTTCAACAGAGATGTTAAATGTCTTCTCTTCTTCATCGAAGCATCATTGTGCCAGCTCCAGCAGAGGCTGGAATGTGGGCACTTATCCAGAAACAGAAAAGTATGTTGGAACTGAGTCAATGGCTCAGTTCGGACGACACATTAGGCAACGGAGAAGGGGGGGGGGAACAATCGTCAGTTGTGTTGCTTATTGTGTCGTCTGGAGGGCAGCACACAATGCACACACAACTGACAGTACGTTAATCAGGTACTTTAAACAATGGAGCGAAACAATGGGCTTGCATGTTGTTTAGCCCGAAGCCCCGTTGTTTAAAGTTTCGTCCGAATTCAGCCCCCCCCCCCTCCATGGACTATTCCGTTTCGGAATAGAGTTCTGCTGCCTAGAGCAGCCAAAAAACCCCAGCCGCTCTATGCAGCTGGCAGAACTCATGATGCATGCTGGGATGTGGCTGGGGGACACACAGAGGAGGAGCTGCAACCAAAATGGCCGCCACAAGTTCCTTGCAGCTGGGGTGTTTGCCGGTTCCGAGCAGTGCCGTCTGTGGTGTGTCATCTGTGGAGCTCCTCCTGCCTATCGCACGGTCAGTACGTTATTTACCCCTCCGTTGCTTAATATGTCGTCCGAACTGAGCCACTGTTGAACTGCACTTCCTGGACCTTGACAGCATCAGAGCCAGGATACTAGTTTTTGTTTTTTTGTTTTAGTATTAGATAATAATATTTGATGTCTCTTTGATTAGGAGCTGCAAATGATATATTTGTAAGACTTTTAAGTCAAGCATAGGGTATGAGGAGGGCTGGTTGGTGATAAGTGGAAAGAAAGCATTTGATCTGAAGAGCTTAACGCAATGGGTAAACCACAACTTCTTAAGCTGCTATTATAATTTAAATTAAGAGGAAGCCTGGCTTGTGCTTCACATTATTGCTCCACAGAGTGTAGCCTGTTTATAATAACTCTTGAGCCATGTTAACAGTGGAGCATGATAATGTAATGTATACAAGCTGGGGTCACACAATGAAATGAAATCCCCCCCACCCCCGCTTCAACTGTTCATGAAAATACATGGCTGAAAAAGGATGGCTAATCTAGGCAATATAACATATAGGTAAGGTGTGGCTGAATCTCAGTTTGTAGAATCACAAGCTGGGGAGGGGGGAAATCTGTCTGGCCACATATCTTGTTTTCCCCCCCACATACCATGCTTTTTTTGATGAAGTAATCCTTTGTGCATTGATTGAACACATGATTTGTGCTTTGCTTCATCTTATTAAAATGTCACCCCATAGATACTGTATCTTTCCTGTGACTTTTGCACAACAGATGCCCCATTACTCTAGCTTTGTGTGATAACACTATCTGTTCATGAATTACAGCAGTACATAACGACTCAGGATGAGAACAGATCACAGCGAGAAGCAAGCTTTCCAGTTTCTAGTTCTTCTGCAAAAACCTCAAGGGAAAAAGTGCTACCAATTTCCAGTAATTTTAGTATTGAAAACTAGGGGTGTGCATCGGATCGGATCCGATCCACGATCCGAATCCGATCCGACCCAAAATCGGGAAAATCCGATCCGATCCGATCCGGACAACCTCCGATCCGATCCGATCCGATGAGGTCCGATCCGGATCGGACGCCATTTTGAATGCTTTTTCCCATAGCCAAGTATTGTTTTACAAAAACGCCTATAACTTTTTCATTTTTAAAGATAGAAGGATGAAACTTGGGCACATTGTAGACTGGTTAGGGGTAGTTATCTGTGAGAAATTTCAGAAAGATTGGTGCATGCATTTTGTGGCAATAAATTTTTTAATAAATACCCAGGAATGCCTATAACTTTGTCATTTTTAAAGTTACACACATGAAACTTTGCCACATTGTAGGGGGTACCTTGGGACCTATGTGTGTGAAATTTCAGAAACGTAGGTGCTTGTCTTGTGTGGCAATTAATTTTTAGAAAAATGGGTAGTAGTGGGGTAAATACAGTTACGCCTCCCATTTTTTTATTTTTGAAGATACAAACAGGAAACTTGGGCACATTACAGGTACCACTTGCCTTGATATGTGTGTGAAATTTCAGAAACATTGGAGCTTTCCTTGTGTGGCAATTAATTTTTGAAACAATGAGGAAAGAAACACCTATAACTTTGTCATTTTTAAAGCTACACACATGAAACTTTGCCACATTGTAGGTGGTACCTTGGGACCCATGTGTGTGAAATTTCGGAAACGTAGGTGCTTGCCTTGTGTGGCAATTAATTTTTTAATAAATACCCAGGAATGCCTATAACTTTGTCATTTTTAAAGTTACACACATGAAACTTTGCCACATTGTAGGCGGTACCTTGGGACCTATGTGTGTGAAATTTCGGAAACGTAGGTGCTTGCCTTGTGTGGCAATTAATTTTAGAAAAATGGGTAGTGGTGGGGTAAATACAGTTACGCCTCCCACTTTTTTATTTTTGAAGATACAAACAGGAAACATGGGCACATTACAGGTACCACTTGGCTTGATATGTGTGTAAAATTTCAGACAGCTGGGTCCAGGCATGTGGTGGCAAGGTATTTTTGAAACAATGAGGAAAGAAACGCCTATAACTTTTTTATTTTAAAAGTTAGAAGTCTGAACATTGCTCACTTTGTAGAAGGGTTAGGGGTAGATATGTGTCAGAAATTTCAGAATTATAGGTCCAGGCATTTGATGGCTATGGAATTTTTAAATTACATGTTTCAAAAAAATTTCTACAGAGGCCAGGTCTTCCCCTCCCGCTTCCCGCGAAGAAAAGGAAACACTCTCTCGTCTCGATCCCTTTGATCCTTGCTAGTAGTATCCATTACAGGGCTCGTGTTTCCTTTCCTACTTTCACTTTTCAAGCAGAACGGCTGAGCCTAGCTGAGTTTTGCAGCCATGCGTGCAAGGAAGGATCACTCTGGTCTCGATCCCTTTGATCCTTGGTAGTATCCATTACAGGGCTCGTGTCTGCTTGAGTACAAAGTGAAAGCAGACACGAGCCCTGTAATGGATACTACTAGCAAGGATCAAAGGGATCGAGACCAGAGTGATCCTTCCTTGCACGCATGGCTGCAAAACTCAGCTAGGCTCAGCCGTTCTGCTTGAAAAGTGAAAGTAGGAAAGGAAACACGAGCCCTGTAATGGATACTACTAGCAAGGATCAAAGGGATCGAGACGAGAGAGTGTTTCCTTTTCTTCGCGGGAAGCGGGAGGGGAAGACCTGGCCTCTGTAGAAATTTTTTTGAAACATGTAATTTAAAAATTCCATAGCCATCAAATGCCTGGACCTATAATTCTGAAATTTCTGACACATATCTACCCCTAACCCATCTACAAAGTGAGCAATGTTCAGACTTCTAACTTTTAAAATAAAAAAGTTATAGGCGTTTCTTTCCTCATTGTTTCAAAAATACCTTGCCACCACATGCCTGGACCCAGCTGTCTGAAATTTTACACACATATCAAGCCAAGTGGTACCTGTAATGTGCCCATGTTTCCTGTTTGTATCTTCAAAAATAAAAAAGTGGGAGGCGTAACTGTATTTACCCCACCACTACCCATTTTTCTAAAATTAATTGCCACACAAGGCAAGCACCTACGTTTCCGAAATTTCACACACATAGGTCCCAAGGTACCGCCTACAAAGTGGCAAAGTTTCATGTGTGTAACTTTAAAAATGACAAAGTTATAGGCATTCCTGGGTATTTATTAAAAAATTAATTGCCACACAAGGCAAGCACCTACGTTTCCGAAATTTCACACACATAGGTCCCAAGGTACCACCTACAATGTGGCAAAGTTTCATGTGTGTAACTTTAAAAATGACAAAGTTATAGGTGTTTCTTTCCTCATTGTTTCAAAAATTAATTGCCACACAAGGAAAGCTCCAATGTTTCTGAAATTTCACACACATATCAAGGCAAGTGGTACCTGTAATGTGCCCAAGTTTCCTGTTTGTATCTTCAAAAATAAAAAAATGGGAGGCGTAACTGTATTTACCCCACTACTACCCATTTTTCTAAAAATTAATTGCCACACAAGACAAGCACCTACGTTTCTGAAATTTCACACACATAGGTCCCAAGGTACCCCCTACAATGTGGCAAAGTTTCATGTGTGTAACTTTAAAAATGACAAAGTTATAGGCATTCCTGGGTATTTATTAAAAAATTTATTGCCACAAAATGCATGCACCAATCTTTCTGAAATTTCTCACAGATAACTACCCCTAACCAGTCTACAATGTGCCCAAGTTTCATCCTTCTATCTTTAAAAATGAAAAAGTTATAGGCGTTTTTGTAAAACAATACTTGGCTATGGGAAAAAGCATTCAAAATGGCGTCCGATCCGGATCGGACATCTGGTCCGATCCGATCCGACCAGCCTCCGATCCGATCCGATCCGATCTGACCCCCCAGGTCCGATTCCGATCCGTTATCCGATCCGATCCGGGGGGTCAGTGCACATCCCTATTGAAAACACGTGCAAAACAGAAGAGCATTAGTATGAATATTTGGAAGTTTTCAATGATTAACACCAGCTAGAAAACCATGGGGCCCTCATAGAGTTGCATAACACAGCGATTTAGTGCTCTCTCACCATGCCTGGTATGCGGATTTGCAGCATGGTACTCACATGACACCATGCCTGTCTTGCTGACATGCCGCCTCTTCCCCAGCCTTTCCTAGAATGCTAAAAGTCTGGATTATTTTCCCTAAGCACATTTAATGCACCCTAAGTCTCTGTGTAGTTTTAAAGGAACTGGGGGCTTGAATGGATTGCATCAGGTCCTGGCAGGGAAAAGCAATCTCTCCCAGCAGCCTGCTCCAATCCTCAATATAAAACCCAAACCTTGCACCCAAGGCTCAAAAGTAGGGATGTGTATCGTATCGCTAAAATGTACGATAACAATACAATATGCTCTTTATCGTGCATCCGTTTAACGATAACGATATGATAGGAAACCCTATCATAATTATCAGAGACGATAAAAATCCTACGATAATTATCATATTTTTATCGTTTTATCGAAAGGCTCTTTCTCTTTTGCCGCCACATGGACGGAGCTAGAAGGTGGGGTGTGCTTGCTGAAACTGCAGCAAGGATTCCAGCAGGCTCCAGTCACAATGTTGGAGGAGGGCTAAGGATATCCCTGCATAAAACCCCCACACTTGGGGTTCCAGCTCTGTTGGGAGTTAAGCACTGAGGGGAGAAGGGTGGATTTTGTTAGAGCTCTGTCCTGGCTCCTGAGTCTTATAGTTATTTGGTGGCAAATTGTTGGAGATTCATTGTAGTCTTGCATCTTTGTGTCTCAGGTTCATTTGGCTGTTTGTTGCTTGTGTGTTTTAGTTATATTTTTTATTCATTTCTGGTTGGTTTGATTGAAGGGTTAGGTTAGCATGAGTGGGGGTACTGTGACTGAATGAGTGTGTTTTGTCCTCTTCCCTGTTTAACTTTCATTCATATATATATATATATATATATATTTCTCTCCCTCTCTCTCTCTGGGTGTATGTGTTTGCTTGATTGACTGTGAGTGTGCTGGTGTGTCCTGTAGCCTGCTACACAGGATAACACTCACTCCACAATCTGTGTGGTCAAAGCAGCACACAAAGTCACAAACTGTGGGCAAAGTATATATTGGAATTATTAATTTCAATCACTTTGTAGCAGTATGAAACACGGCTCTAAGGTGTGCCTTGGGCGAGGTGGCTCTGGGTCTAAGAGTGATGCTGTTGCTGCTGGGGGCAGTTCTGGGGTGGCTGTCTCTCCCTCTCACACATTTATTTCTTTTTGAAAGACGCTGCTCCATCCAATGTTTCCAGTCTGGAGGGAGTGCTTTAGTGAGCCTTGAGAGATTCCTGTATTATTATTTTTCGTCACTATGTCCCTGGGTCTGCTCTCATGGAGTCCGTTAGTGAGGGACTGCAGAAGCATCCCCTGGACCCCCTCACACATTTTTTTTTGAGACTCTGGTCCAGGCAATGTGCCTACCTCTACCCAGAACATGGCTTTTTTTATTTCCCTTCGCTCCAGCCAATGCTTACCTGTATCCCGAACGTGACTATTCCCTCTGCTCCAGCCAATGCCTAATTCCCTCAGAAGTTGATCATCTAATGGAACTAGTTGTTGTTGTTTTTTTAAAAAAACCAAAACATCCAGCTATGTCAGAATTTCTGAAGTCCTCTCACATTACAGTTCATGTTCATGTAGGAGTTCTAAACAAAAAATTAACTTCTTCTTTCTTCTCTGGTTATGCAGGAAAAATCCATTTTGTCAGAGGAGCATACCAGCTCTCCAGTTTACTGTCGCACTGGTAAGACGGAACAGTTGCTACAGCCCACAAAAGGATTATCATTTGGAGGTGCTAATGTTAAACAGATCCCTTGTTTCAAACAGATCACAGACAAGACATGTCAATTTAGATATATACTAAATTCAACATGTACATTAGTGTTGTTGAAAACAGCATGGAATAGGATCCAAAAAATCAAGCAGAATCTACTGAGCCAAAGCCAGAGCTTCCCCTTTCCAGTGCAGGCTCTCCCACTAAAGAGCCACTCAACACAGCTGGAAAACCCTCATAATTGTGATCCAATGCAGCATAAGGAGCTGCAGTAAAAATGTGACATTCAGAGTCTCCTTGTGCACATATGAGGCCCTTTGGGGTTTTGTTCCTATCTATTACTCACACACGTGTGTGCGTATGTGAGTGCACACACCCACATGAGAGAAGAGAGCATATGACTAAGCAAATTAAAGTGTAATCAAATAAAAACTAATTTAAAACTATTAAGGACTAGCTCTTTAAAAATGAGGATTTCTCTCAGCAGCAGCATTACCACCAGAAAAAAAAGTGCATGTGTTGTTGAGAACTTACTTCTGAGTAACAGCCGCAGCTATGCGTCTGAAATTGGGCACAGATGAGTCCCCTCAAGGCCATCTGTGAGATGACCATGACAGGAGTACTGGACGTCGTCTCTTGAAAAAGGAGCACTTATGCCAACTGAAACAGTGGATTTTGAGTTTTTGACAACTTACGTCCAAGAAACGCTTGCACCTATTGCTCTGAAATTTGGCACACATGACTAGCAACACTCAGTCTGTACTGTGACCAAGTTTCAAACCTGTAACTTGGAAAATTAAGAAGTTTTAGGCCTTTCTCTGACTCAAAAATCAACTCTATAGGGCAAAATGTAGAAATTATATAATATCGTATTTCTGATAATTGTCGAAAATACGATATGGTTCACCTATGATATTATCTGAGATGATAATTTTTTTGGTCCAAAATTCCGATAACGATATGATACAATATTTTCAGGCGTGCACATCCCCACTCAAAAGCCTTTTAAAAAATCATACAATGCCTGAATCTCTGCAGAGACAGGATTGTACTTCCTTGATGCCCCCAAAGATCCAGACTAAAGGGTCGTTCCATTTTTGCCAGGGAGAAAGGTGGTCTGGTTGAAGTACTCATCTGCCAGGACCTGACTGGAAGGAGAAAGAGAAGGGGAGGGGTGGAGTGGAGTGGAGCTGAAGAGCTAAAGAGCAGCTATTCAGGTGAAAGGGATCATAAGCTTGACACGCTTTTGACTAAGAGGTAAAAAAAAATCAGAGGTAAACTGGGGGGGGGAATTAGGTGAGATGGAGGACATAATATGTATGTATTTACCTTAGGCAAATGTGAAGGAATAATTCCACTCAGTCATTCAGAGATATCACTCTCCAGTTGTGTTTGTACAATCATGTTTTCCCCACCACTGTGAATAATCAGTTTACCAAATCTTCAATCTTAGCTAGAGCTGGGTGCAAATGGCCTCTTAAAATTCTCCAGCCTATGTGTGGGGAAAGAAATTCGGGGGATAATTTCACCAAATTCCTCCAGGGGAGAGAAATTTTCAACAGTTTCTCATAGATAGGCCTCACCATTAGCAGGAGTTGTAGCTCTGGTTAGGATCCAGCTCTACCACTGGCAGCAAGTACCACTGGTTCATAGCACACATGCAGCATGCATGCATGCACGCACTCATATAGCACTTCTGCGGTCAAGGTCCCACTGACCGGAAACACAATTCTGGAGCGGTGTAGTGAAACAGTGAAAAGAAAGAATATTAAAAACAGAAAATTAAAATTCAATTTAAAACAAAGGACCAGTAAAAACAGTGGCTGGTCAGTTGAGGAAGGCTTTCTAGAATAGAGTTGTTTTCAGGAGGTGCCAGAAGCAGCCTAGTGTTCATGCCTGCCTGACCTCAAGGGGCAGGGAGTTCCAAAGAGAAGGGGCCATCACATTGGAGGCTCTTCTCCTGGCTGAAAAATGCTTAGGAAAATGCTTAGTGTACGGACTTCCTCCTTGGCTTCAGGAGCCCTACAAGGAACATGGTGAATAGTGAATGATTTACAATAGAAAAATAAATGAATGAAACTATCATCAAAACCTAAATTATGGAAAATATCTGAAGTTTTATTTCTAGAGGGTTATTTGCAATTGTTAAAATTTAAGTGCAATATTTAGAGTCTGTAAGAATGGATACACTTGTGTCATTTGTCAGCCAGCATTCAAGAGAAGAGAATGTTTTAAGAACCACAAGGAATTTTTTGACAATGTGGTAATGTGAGAGGAAAAAATATTTAATTGAATGATTCTTAATGGATTACTACGTGAAGCTTGTAGTAATGACAGCCAAGTTACACATTAATTTTAAAAGGCATTTCTTCTTCTTCTTCTTGTACTACTACTACTAAAAACATAAACAGGGTGGACCCAATCTACATCAGGACCTTAGTGTGTGTGTGTGTGGAGGGATTAACTCATTGCCCCCTCCTGCAGTTCCATATTGGGCCCCTGCAACAAATTTAATTTGCTTCAATTAGCATAGGTTCTTTTCCTATGCAAATTGCAGATGGAAGGCATTCACTCCAGACTGAGACCACTGGGGAGCAAACATTTCTCCCTACTCCCATACTTGGATTCCAATTCAAATCAGTTTTCCCCATGCTTACATTTGAGTAAGGAAAAAGAACAGATCATAGAATAGTAGAGTTGGAAGGGGCCTATAAGGCCATCAAGTCCAGCCCCCTGCCTAATGCAGGAATCCACCTCAAAGCATCCCTGAATGATGGCTGTCCAGCTGAATCTTGAATGCCTCTAGTGTGGGACAGCCAATGACGTCCCTAGGTAATTGGTTTCATTATCGTACTGCTCTAACCGTCAGGAAGTTTTTCCTGATGTCCTGTAACTGCCTGTTATGTATTTAAAGTAACATCTAGTTGGGATACGAGACATAACTGAATCAAATCACTCAATCAGATAATCCACCTATTATTATTATTATTATTATTATTCAATGTATAGATTCCTTACCCATATATAAAAAGTTGTCTTGAAACAGTTTACAAGATTAAAAAGTACTATCTAAATTAACTGGCAGCAGCTGTCCAACATCTGAAGGAGAGGTTTTTTCTCCTACCCTCCTACCAAAGATTCTTTTGAACTGCATATGCTGGTAATTGATCCTGGACATTCTGCATGTAAACATGTGCTCTGTCACTGGTCTATGCCCACCTCATAGCATCTGATGGAAGATCACTATTTCCTAGGAGCTTTTTCCCTTACGGCTCATCCAAACCAATTTTTGTAAGACTCCTGATCAGACCAGGAACTTTCTCTCTTCCTCTTGCCATGGGGATCGAGGATGATGAGCGCCAGTGGCACAAATTTCTTTGTGTCCCGAAAGCATGTGGTAAACCATGTGTTCCTGTTCCTTCCTTTTGGCTGAATATGGTGATGCAAGAGGGGGACACCAACGTTGAAACAGAAGGTTCTGAAATTCAATGAGATTATGGGAGAAGCAACAGGCTCTGAAGTGGGAAGATTGAAGGCACAGCAAGTACCAGAAGGAATAAAATGTGCAAGAGGCAAGGACAATGAGCTGCAGACAAAGGTGAAGAATGCAAGCAAGCTGATGAAGGCAAGGTTATGGGGATTGGCAGTTTCATGGGGGCATGGGGGGCAGAGACAAAGTGGTTGAACCAATCAGCAATTAGCTGAAAGTTATCCTGTATAGCTCTGAGCAGAATTATCTCTGGTGGTAGACTTGGGAGAGAAGGGGTTGAGAGATGTTTCCTTTCTTAACTATCAGATGGCATCAAAATATCTTGAGTGAAGTGGCTAGATTAAAACATTCTATATATTTGCCATTAGTGAAAAGCACCTATGAGAAGTTTAGCAGTTTCTTGAGTTAAGCTTGGTGAATTAAACATTAAGAGCCGTTAGAAGTGGCCATGGGCAGAAAGAGGAAACTGGGTTGATGGACCATTGGTCTGCATCTCTAAAGCTACTTTTATCTTTTTTAAAAAATAAAATGTTAAAATAGATGACAAATGTTAATAGCATAAAAACTGAAAGCACAAAGTGAGAACACTTACTTTGTACTGCAAATGAAATTAATGGCAACACAAATAAGAGAAAAATACCCAAAGGTGTTGTAAGGGATTATTTTTATCCTTAAGAATTACCTGATGCATTTCAAGCTCTCTTAGTACTTTTTTCAAGGGCATTTTCTTTTTGCAACTCTTCCAAAGAGGGTTGGTTTTCTTCTTTTCAATTACTTTCTACCTCTCTCTACCAATGAAATTAATGGACCTTGCATTCAAATAAATGTATTTAACATTGGGGTGCTGCATTCCTAAGGCATATGTTTGCCATGTGGAAGATGATATTTAGATGTCTATTTTTTCCACTGAAAATCAATAGCCATTAGGAAGCATATATATCATTTCTGTCCTTTGACAGGATATTTCCTTAGGCAGTTTTGGAAATTTCATGGACTAGATTTAAGTGATAAGTAACTGTACAACATGTTGCACAGCTGCATTTCTGCAATGTTTTTCTTCTCATTTAGATCTTGTTATATAATAATGTAGCCTTATGAAAAATATACAAAAATCTTTGAGGCCAGTGGTCGCAGTTGTATTCTCTTAAAATTCACACATATAATTTTTAAAGTTTGAATGCATAGTTTCTCTAATAAATGAAAAATGTTTGCAAAAAAAGGAGAAAGAAAGGGATTCTCTTAAGAATGAATTTATAGCATTCTCGTAACTGGTCACTTGCAGAAGTTTACGGGTCAATTACATGACATCATCAACAGCCAGTGATAATGGAGTATTTAATTTATTGTGGGATTTATTCCATCACGACATGCCACTGTTACATTTAAAAGAATAGTATTCCCCATTCAATTCAAAATCACATGGTTGTCATTGGTCACTGTCTGAAGGAGCCCGTAGTGAACATGAAAAGACACAATACCTGGTAAGGGTATATCTCCCCCCCCCCCCTTAATGTAGAGATGCTGAAAGAAAGAAAAAAAGACAGACAGACAGACAGACAGACAGACAGAAAGAAATTTAGGACTTGATGTCATTTATGTAGTCCTCCCACCATACTTGTAAATGTACTCTACAAGCACATTGTCAATGTAGTTTACATTTTTTACCATCTGTTTTGTCTATTCAGTATTTACAAGTGAGCCTGTGGCTCTAAATAATCTCCTAGGTTTCAGACAGCCTACAGATTTCTTCTCTTTTAGTGTAGGTGGTTTTACACTGAGATGAGACTTTGCTATACCTTGGGGTCCGTGGTTCAAATGCTTTACTCTTTGTTCTGCTAATGAGGTCAAACCACCTCCATCAGTAATAAAATAATTCTCTTGTGTACCATGCCTCTAAGACAATGCACCATCTATGACGAAGTCAAGGAGAACGGTAATTATAGCACTGATTATCACTAAACCATACAACCGAGAAAATGTGAGCTAAAATTTAAACACTAGAAATGCTGACAAGATGTAGGTCATACTGTTGATATGCATCAATTAGACGAAGGCTTCTAAATAATGTATCTTTTAATTGAGCCCCAGTAGCCATAATGTAGATTTTGCTGATTTCATGACAGGTAACATGTGGCCCTTGTTCCCTGGACGTGACCTATAAGCAAAATAAATTGGTTCTGTATTTTTTATTATTATTATTGCAGTTAAGGTGCAGTTGTGTGGGAGCTTCTAATGCTCCTACCTTGCCTTTTAATACAAGGACTGGGAGCAAAAACATTGATCCTGTAATAGCAGGAATAATCTATAATGGGATGTGACGTCTTTCCAGATATTAAAAAAATCTCCACAAAGAGCTTAAATTCTGCAATCTTTATATCTTACAGAAATCAATCAAGTGTGTGCACATGGTCACAGAGCAAAGAAGCCTGTCACAAGCTGAAGTAAAACCTCCTCAACCTCCTAATGGTATCTAGCATTTCCCACATGCCTTAAGCTTATCTGGAAATGTGAGATTCTAAGAAGTTTTCTACGTGAGCTGTTATTGCAGAACTTTTCCTTCCCTGCTATTCTACTATTTAATGACTAGGTGGCACTGTGCTACAGAGGAGTATTGCAATTACACATATAGAAAAATACATTTTTGTTCACTTTAACAAATAACGGCCTATTTCCCCCACTCGAAAAAAAACCACCAAGGAGGGCAAAATCCTATGTGATCTGTCCTGGGTATTTGTAAGTCTCCATCAGAGTAAACTTAAAAACTGTAGTGCCTAGCACCATTTTACATCAAGAACACCACACCTCCTTCTCTTTGGCTTAACAAAAAAGAAGCAAAGTCTTCCAATCCCAGTTTCTCCAAAAGAAATCCTAATCCAGATAGGGATGTCCGTTGCTAGACTTTTGCAGCCTGCCAGACTTGGCTTATTTTTATGATCTGAGCCACGTGGTTTCCCCAATTTCTGGGGACTTTAAAGGCATTTTTGTTTTGTTTTTTGTTTGTCTCTGCTGCAAATTGTGGAAATTTGCATAATTTCGACTGTATTATTCCTGCAACTGTTCTTTTATGGAAAAAAAAGAAAAAGAGGAAATTCTGCCAGGTGGCCCAAATCATTGCATGCCAAGACTGGCTTGCTGGAGGAGATGGAACGGAGTCTGTGGGCTTGAGCTGACGAAAGCTTGTCAAGTTCCACCACCCAACTAGATTCTTCTGACATCCCTAAATCCAGATGACAGCTTCTGCCTCCATCATAATTGAAATGTACATCTGATCGGCTCACCCTATCTTGCAGTTAAAGGTTTATTGCTGCTAAAAGAAAACTGGCAAAGTAAATGAATATTAATGGTGCCATTTAAAAGAAACTTTATTATTATGCATTGTTCATGAAAGTAGATAAAATCTTAGTTGGAATCCCAGCAAGATATGGTAAGGTGACTAGCATAAAAGTCTTGCAGAAACTCAAGGTCCAGTTTTGCAAGATCTGAAATAGAATTGATAGCTGCTTTTACCAAGGCTAATCTAGCATTTTACAGAGCTAGAATGGAATTCACTTTTCTCCCAAGACCACACACATTCTGAACTTGTTGGGAAAACCTATGCATTTAATCCGGCTGACAGCTAAATGGGTTAAAAGCTTCCATTAATCGAGGAGTTTAGCCAAATTCCAAGGGGAATGTATAACCTATATACTTCTCCTGCCCCCAGACTTTCTCACCTAGATTGTGTTGTTTTTGTTTGTTTGTTTTTGAGCTCTTAAACAACTGGTAAGTAAAATTCAGGTGGAAAATGTGGTAAAAATACCTAATGTTAGGAATCTCAGTGACATCATTGCAAAATGCGTTTTGTAGCAGGTGTCACTGAAAATGTATGTCTAGGTGTGTTGTATGCTCATTTTGGGCTAGCAGTCTCTGCTCTATATGAGAGTTCACAGAACCCTCATGGAACAAATCTGGTTCTTCATCAGAATAATTTATCTCTCTAGTATTTTAGTTTCTGTTGTTTTAAATCTCTTACTGTATTTTAGATATTTGCACTTCTGTTAAGTTTTATTTGCTTATTCTTTATGTTATACTGTAGTTTTAGACTTTTAGACTTTTATATTGTAGTTTATCATGTTGTATTTTATGGCGTTAATTGTCATGAACCACCCAGAGAGCTTCAGCTATTGGGCTGTATAGAAATGTAATCAATCAATCAATCAATCAATCAAACAATTCTTTAGTGGTGCCAGTTATGGACCAACAACTCAATGCTTTGTTCTGTTGGTGGAAAGGAAAATAGACAAATTAGTGTGCCCACGCTGCTTTGCATCCTTCCTTTCCTGTGGCCTTTTCCACTGCTACCAGGTGGAAATTTTTTGCTCTCTGTCTGCTTCCCCCAAACCAGCCTTAAAATTCTCCAGGCCTCCATTATCTACTTTAGGTAGTGTGGGGTTGGCTATTAGATGTGGAGTGGGTAACCCATGCAGCATTTCAAAGAACAAGTTTTACATTTTACTGAAGAAAAATGAGAGTAGAAAAAAAATCTGAATGTATATACATGGATTTTTAAAAAACAAATATGAGCAATACCATCAACAACAATGGATAAAGCACATTCAGCTAACCCAGCAAGGCTGTGTCCCTATTTTGTCCACGCCCCTTATCCCTAAAATACAGTCTCAGGTAGTTCTCCAGTTACAGCAGCAATGGCCCCTTCCTTCTCTCTGTCCCTTCTTTTCTTTGTTTTCCCCCTCTGACCCTCTGCTTTTCTGTTTTAGGTGTTTATCTCTTAAAATTAGGTTTTTTTTCTCCCCAACTCAAACCAATCTGCAATGTAGTTCATTGTTCATTTCTGGAATTTAAGTTTCTATTTCCTGAGTTGAAATGTCTTTCTCCCTCTCCCTCTCCTCCTCTGTCTCCTCTTGAACCTCTGTTGAATTTTGTTGTTGTGTCTCAGCTTGGGATAGAGCAGGAAAGAGGAACAACTGAGCCTAGGAATGTTTGGGGAGTGGCCCTTCACAGGAAGAGGCAGAAGCTAGCTACAGGCCAATGCAGCTGACAGCAATTTCTAATCACCACAATCCCAATATAATAGGCTGACCAGATAAAATCCAGGTCAGGGCTCATGTAACTTTAACAGTTGTAGTGAAAAGGGAATTTCAGCCAGTGTCATTTGTATGCAATTAGTTAAAGTTGCAGGACCCCTGCCTTCTTTTGTATATGGTCACTCTAGTATAGTGCCTGCACCTTTAACTGTTGTGATGAAGAGGGAATTTCACCAGGAACTAATTGCATACAAATGACACTGACTGAAATTCCCTTTTCTCTGCAACTGTTAAAGTTACATGAGCCCTGACCTGGATTTTATCTGGTCACCTTACAATATAAGATCTTCCAGAAGCCCTGAGTGGTGCTGGAAGCAATTGTTGTATTTTTGTGTCTTTGCCCTTGTTGCTTGCATACCAGCTCATGGCTCTTGCCTGGATATGACCCGACTTTGGAAAGGACTTTGATGACTCTTTGGTGCATTCCTGAACTTAGTGTTGTTTGACTCTGCTTCTGATGGATACTTTTGGCATTTGACCACTGACTGTTTGTTGATGTTTCTAGACTGCTTATCTCGGAAACACTGGTGATTTATGACTTTTATATTTTCCTGGTCTTCTGAGGAGAACTTCCTGACCTCTACATTCTAACTAAACTTTTGATCTCTAAACTGTTAACGTCTTGACTAAAACTGACTAACACACACAATTTAATCCCATAAAAGCAAACTAAATCAAAAGTGGAGGACAGTTCCATTCCTCCACAGCATTTATCAAGCTTTTTCTTGAAAAATTCCAAAATATACATCATTTGTATAATTGGGCATTTCATTACAGCTGCTAATACCACTCTAGTTTTGGGGATATCCTCTAAAGTATAAGTCATTCCATATTCAGGAAGGCCCTATAACATGGGCTAACTTCGCCTGTGTGCTGTGTATGCCCACTCAAGAACAGCCAATGCTGGACTAGCCCAGCCCCACTCATAATGTATGCTATGGCCACATTTACCAGTGTCTGTAACAGAAAGCCTTCCCCATGTTTGGCCAGCATGTGAAAGGTCTCTACACAAGTTCTGACATACAGTTTCTTCATGGGAAGGGGGAATTGGTGGGGAAATGTTTCTGGCATGGTTATTGATGGGGGGACATGTGTCAACAGTGGAGAGGGCTAATCCTTGCACACACACAATACCCCTCACACAGCCTTTCAATGTAGGGGTAGTCATGTGAACTTGTTGACATTTTGTCTCCTGTCCCAATCAAGAAACACACAGGGAGTGGTTAGGGATAACATCATATTTTAAGACTCTTAAACTAAAAAGTTTTATAATTGGGGTAGCTCATTTCCTGGCTCAGTAAAGTCAAACACTGGGAGAAATCAGAGAGAAGGTAGCACCATGTTTAAGAATAATTGGGCTAAAGAACTTCAGGGTCAGTGAAAAAATTCAGGTGACTTCCTGGCATTATAGACCAATACTGTGGTGATGAAAACATCTGGACAATTCCTTTGCAGTTCACTTTGGCTCTCTTCTACTGTGTTCTATGTTTGATTCCGTTTTTGTGTTTTATACTTGCCGGTATTTCGTTTATTTCTATGAATGCAAATTCTTAAAAACTGGTAGCATTATAGCAATACGAGGAGCACCGAGCTGTTTTACAAGCCAATAATCTGGTACTCTTATTGAAATACTCTAAGCAGCCATCAGCCTTATAGTTTATCCACCCGGGAACCAAATTATTGCCTCATAAAACAGCTCGGCACTTCTATTACGGCTTAAATATAATTGTATTTAAAGACCTTGTTGGTTCCATTTAGGAAAAATTAGCTTTTATCTTATTAAATAAAAAGGAACTCCTAATAACTTTAATGATTTTGTATGAATTAATGTGATATTTAGAACTTCATGTGGAAATAGCCACAAGTGTGGCAAGCCAAAAAACAACAACAACATGAATTGTTCTTCCAAATTATTTTTCAGTTGCCAGAATAACTTCACCAAACCCTGTGTATGAAAACAAAGATATTGGCCTTGATCCAGCAGCTCAGATGCGTGCACAGAGCTTCACAGGTTTGGAGTCTTCCCTGTTCTCTCATATGGGACATTCACCTTCATTGAAGACAAGGTGAACATCCGCCATAGGCAGGGCTTTGGATCCTGCCTGATATGAACACAACACACTGGAATTTCAGCTGTGTAAGTCCTATTATTTTTAGATATCAGTTGACTGTTTTGAATACCATTTTTAAAAAAGCTTTTGTTTAACTACTGGAAGTAGATTGTGTCCAATCTAGTACCTAACAGATATCTATCTAGACCTATTCAGGCTTTCTCACACTGTATATGTTAAACATATGGTGGTGGGGAAAGCACACTAGCCCTGTCCTCCTCAGATATCATTTAATTTGCCAAATCTGGCTCTGTGTCAAATCTTGTGATCTGTGCACACCCCATCTATAGCTATAGCTATCACAAGCCTATTTCCATACATTGAGTCTCTAGCCAGATGCAACTTACTGATGTTCTGCATGTGTAAAGTTGGCTGCCAAGACAATTACAATATAAACATCTATCCTAATATGATAGATACATGATAACATTCATAGCATTCAAAAGTAACATCTTTCTATATTAATGTATTTTATGTTACCATCTTGAGGATACATGAATAATAGCTCTTTTAATGTTCAGGATTTATTTTGTACCTCATACTTTTCTGCCTCTGAAAGCCTCTAGTTACTGCAGTTCTTACATAGTTAAGATTTTTGTTTTTAATAAAAACAATTTTAAACATGGCAAGTTCTAACAAAAAAAATGATTTTTAAAAAAGGTTCCTCAGAATTGGCATCCTGTTTGTTTGCCACACTTGGGTGGAAGTTGAAATGCTCTTCAGGGACCACTTTTCTTGTGATGAAGCAAAATGATTTCTTATGTCTTTATGAATTCCACTCTGAACTAAGAAATAAGATACTGTCTGTTTTTCTCAGCTTTTATAGTAGCCTACGCAACACTAGTTTTAGAAGTATACATATAAATTGGATTCTCACCTTTGACCATTTTATGGCTAAAAACTGCTGAATAAAACTGGTGATCTCTGATGACCCTGATGTGAAATTGCAGACATTACACCAATAGGACCACTTCATAAAGGAAATTTATTTTTTTAGTCTGAGACTGGTAACCTTTTGTTCATTTCTGATACACATGTCAAATTTCTAACTTCTTCCTCTTAAAAAAAATCTATGAGTTCTCTGTCATTGAGAACAAATAAATGTAGGCTGCAAAGCATACAACTGTAAGGATACACAGACTCAGAATTATTATCTCATCATTTTATTTCAAGCATCTACTCTGTATTCATTTTAACTGAAGAAAAGCAATCACATTTGTTCATTTTTAAACTAAAAATGCTAACTGCTTTAAGAAAAGTCTTTGGCTTTTGGCTCTTAAATAGTTGTATTTCAGCTATGCAAAAGTTCTGCTTTATAAAAGGCCAAATAGGAAACATGAAAGATGCGAAGTGCAATCAGTACAAAGTCTATCAAAATCAATGGTATCGCTATCTACTCAAAGTTGAGACTTGTATCAAGGATAAGCATGGTCAGGCACCTGTAGGGGCCCACGGACAACAGCTACCTAGAGCTATTCCTCCTCTTCACCTCGCCATTGCAGCCTGCTTGTTCACTTGCCTGTTGCTCTGGGCAAGACAACGGTGGTGGTAAGAAGGACCTGCAGTAGATACCACTGACTACTTGCTCACTGGCTCTCTGCCTGTCAAGCAAGCATGTGGGAGCAATGGTAAGAAAGAGGAGATGTCTTGACCAAGGGCCCTCAAAAACCTGGAGCTGGCACTGCTCAGAGCCATTTCCGTAGTCAAAGCTGACTTGTAAGGAAGCTGAGTTCCAAAACAACATTCGGAAAGGTAAATGGTGTCACGAGGAGTTTATGGTAGTTGTAACCCTAGGTCTGTCTTGCCCTTCAACCCCAATTTACTGGTCTATCACAAAGCTTCCAAAGTGGGTTTCAAAGCAGCTTAGAGAGCCAAATATGCACTAATGCTGCGGTGTGTAGATAGGTCCCATGTCACCCCGATAAGTGCAATGTCTGTGAGCAGGTTGATACCATTGTTTCTTCATGCCTATCTTTGACATCAACTACTCTGTTGAGCTAATCTGGGATGGTATTTTGATCTCACTTCATTTGCCTTCGGCCCAGCCCATCTCTCAATGTAGGCCCCAAGAGCTTGTCTGAAATGGAATTCATCTTTAAGGATGAATGAGGATCAACATCCCTGCTGTATTCTGGCATCACTTGTGTGGGTCTGATGCAGCAACAATGGAACTGTTTTTATTTAATAGATTTGTATACTGCTTGCCACATATAACAAAATATCTCCAAGCAGCTAAAGAATCAGCCTATGATGAATGAGAATTATATAACAGAACGACCCTATGTCTGCTACACAAAGTGAACAGCATGGTTTAAATTCTCAACTAACCAAGTTGGTTGTGTGAACTGGCACTTAGCCTACCAGACCTTATACCTGGGCTGGCCAAGCTTCCCCCCTGTAAATGCTTCATTCCCTTGAGTCTAATCTGTCGGGCTGTTGGGAGGTAGGGCCAGAGCCATAGAGGTCTCCCAATTTCTCTCTTTCTATCCCCTTCTCTCTATGGGCTTTTCAACATTAAGCTTTTAACCCACCACTTTACCAAAGCTTCTGTTTCCAGATTCTTTGCAGGATGCAGATTGACTTCTTTACACATGTCCCACCCCCCATCAAGGTGATGCTGTAGCATAGTGCAATTGAGGAATTACAATAGGATTTATGCTGCCATTCACAAATAATATTGGACTTTCCTCATTAGGAAACTATACTGCTAAAATGGTTGGAAAGCACAGGAGAGGCCCTGGAGGATGGTGACATCATGTAAAGGACCCACAAACTACCATAAGTGAAGAACCAGAAGCACACAATAAATGCCCCATGTAGAAAGACCATTCCTCTCCACCAGAGGGACAGATCACTTTTTGCAGAGGTCTGAATTGATCATTTGCAGAGCTGATACACCAACTGTGCCCCTTCCTAGAGTTGGAAGACCTAAAGACAGTAGTGCCTGCACTGGTAACTTCGAGGCTTGACTTCTGCAATGCGCTGTGCCTAGTCCGGAAACTTCAACTAGTTCAAAATATGGCAGCCAGGTTGGTCACCATTACACCTAGGGGTGACCTTATTACACCAATTTTAAAATCTCTTCACTGGCTGCCAATTACTTTCTGGGTGAAGTACAAAGTGTTGGTCATCACCTTTAAAGCCCTACATGGTTTGGGTCCAGGTTTCCTGTGGGATCGCCTTCTCCCATACAATCTGCCTTGCACACTCAGGTCCTCTGGGAAGAATTTGTTACAGTCAGCCAAAATTAGGCTGACAACTGTTACACAGAGGACCATCTCTTCTGCCGCTCCCAGACTGTGGAATGGCCTGCTGGAGGAGATTTGTCAATTTAACGGTCTCATGAAGACCAATCTCTTCCGACAGGCCTGCCTAGTTGAATTTTAAGAGTTTTATTGGTGTTTCATTGGTATGTGCTTTTAATCAGTTTTATGTATTTTATATTTGATGTTGTTCCCCACCTCAATCCAGAGGGAGAGGTAATAAATAAATAAATAAATAAATAAATTGTTATTATTATTAGGCTGAGGGCTGCATGCAGCTCATCCCTACTGTAGACCTTTTCATCAGCAGAATCCTAAGCATATTTACTCAATGGTAAGCTTCTAAGTAAACAACCATAGAACTGTGTTGTAAGACCTCTATCCCAGTCTAAAAATGTTGAGGCAAGTGAGAAGAACATGTAGCATAAGTGTGACATTAAAATTGGCAGCTATCCCAGTCTGTCCATTTCCCAATTGTTTCGGAAATGTTTCTCACATCTCTGTTGCAAATTATCAATGATTATAATTTTACAGTCTGTGCAAACAGATGGGAGATGCGAATTGAGGAAAGGGATGGGCTTTTCCCCCTGACAAATTATTGCAACGTGCTTTCAGGACAGAAGTTAAAAATCAAGACTGTGACTTGTAATAAAAGATTCCGCTGTAAAGTCAGTTCATTATATTAAAATTTCCCATTTCTGAAAGTTCTGACAGTATAATAAATAACTTTTTTTTATTTATGTGAAAAATAAAAAATCTTCAACAATGGATAGAAAGAGAAATACCCCATGCTGGCAAAGATCCAGGGTTTTTTCTTTCTACCCTGCTCACTACAAATCACAAAGAACAACAGAAGATCTCTGTCAAAAAATGTGTGATTCTGAATATAGGTTAGCCATTGTAATAATTATATATCCAGAAACATATTTTATAAATGCTTCTCCCTCTATATACAGGGTGAAAGTATTTATCTAATCTTCATTTGTCCGTGTATCTTGCACAAAGTGTATTACCAGTGAAGATTCTGGGCCTTTTTCTCTTTTTATTTCCTTCATGTTTTCTCTCAAATAAGCATTGTATCAAATAAATACAATATTACTGTATTAACTTATGTATGGTATTTTTAATCAACCCAATCACAAATATGATCTGGCTAGGTTACAAACAGTTAAAATAATTAAATGCAATCTAAAGAGTTAAAGGTGTAAAATACAATACAAACAGTTTAATGTATAAAATACAATGGAAAATGACAAACAGCAGAGAAATATATGAATATTCAGACATATTAAACAGCCACAAAAATGTTAAGACTAAGTCTCTAAAATACCTAGGAGAAAAAGAAAACCCTCTGGCTGGTGCTGAAAAGATGACAATTTAGGTACTAGGCAAGCCTCTTTGGGGATGCATTGCATGAAAAGGGGGCAACAATTGAGAAGTCCCTGTCTCTTGTAGTGACCTACCTTCAGTGATGGGGATGGCAGGAGGAATTTCTCCTTCTACCACGATCCCAATCTTCCTTCAGCATCTTTTGCCAACCCCACAAGCAACGTGAAAAACCAAGGACTCAGCTGGTGCTGGTGGGAGCAGTTCTTCCCTGTGCCAGCTGGGTCATCCTTCATGTGCCTCTTGCATGCTTGAAGGAGGTGCCCATCTTGGCAGATGCCAGAGGAGGAGCTTCTCCTCCCAGTGTTGGCCAAACACCTTTTTCCATGCTGAAAGAGGCATGGAATTCTGTGCCTCTCTCAGCATGGAGAAAGGCAAAATGGGTCATGATGTCAGTGGATGTGGTCATGCCCGCTGACTTCATCTGCCCTGTGGTGGACCAGGCGGACAGGCAATGCAGTCTTCCACCTTAAAATAGTTCCTCAGCCCTGTTCTATTTACTCTTGTCCCAACCTATTTTGGGCTTCAAAGGTCAACCCCAACATTTTGAATTGGGCTCAGAAATGAACTAGAAGTCAGTGCAGCTGATGAAGTTCTGGTGTTACTTGATCATACTGACACATCCCACTTAGAAGCCTAGCAGCTCTATTTGGAACTAAGTGAAGTTTCTGGCCCATCATCAAAGGTAGCCCCACATAATGCATTTAAG
Organism: Anniella stebbinsi; assembly: GCA_029215795.1. Lineage (NCBI taxonomy): Eukaryota > Metazoa > Chordata > Lepidosauria > Squamata > Anniellidae > Anniella > Anniella stebbinsi. The sequence continues at coordinate 92,190,435 of JARDYH010000004.1, read as the reverse complement.
TAATCCAAGCAGAAGCTTACCAGAGCATGGATAACTGTCCTTACGTTACCTCTGTCCAGATAGGGTCACAGCTGGTATATCAGCCTAAGCTGATAACAGCCACTTCTATTCACTGAGGCCATCTGTGCCTCAAATGACAATGATGGATCCAGGAGCACATTCAAGCTGCACACCTGGGCAGGATCTACACGTTGTTGTGATATCGCCTCATTTCGCTGGATGTGCGTTCCGAACCCTGTCGATTCACATGACGTTTGTGTTAAAGCGTTATGTTGTGCATTTTATTGGCTCCTTTTTTTTCCTCCCAAAAAATGTCTTAGTGTGCCTCGTTCTAGCGTTATTTCCTGCTACTCCTTCTTCCCTTCTTTGTGATAACTTCCGTTTCTGGTCTCCCTTCTTTTCCCTCTTAGCCAATCATTTTGAAAGTTCATTTTAGGCGCGCAGAGCAACCCTCTCCATGCTTCCCGAGCTGCCCTGGGAGCGCTGCTCCCCGCTCAGTGTGGACAAAGCTCTGCTTGCACCCTCGCTGCAGCCGCAGCCCTTTAATTCCAGCTGGTCCTGGGGAGGGAGGAAGGAGGGGGTATAAACAAAAGCCAGCGATCTGGAGAGGGATTTCCCAATCGCTGGGTTTTGTTTACAGCCCTCCCCCCTCCCCCTCCCCCCGGGACTGGCCAGGATTAAAGGGCTGCGGCTGCGGCGAGGGTGCGAGCAGAGCCTCCGAGGTTTGGTATGCATCACGTATGCATCACCGATACGCAAAGTACCGCACAAAACACTTAGAAGAAACGGACGGGAAACAACAGTGTGGTGTGTGACGTAATATTGCGGGGGGAAAAATTCGAGAGAACGCGCATCCACAATGACGTGTAGTTAGGCCCCTGATCTTCTGGGGGGGGGTGAAACCCCCCAATTCAGAACACCTTGAACATTGCTCAGCTGTGCAAATGAACCCCTTGCCAACAGTACCTCTGTGTTGTATGGAATTATGGATTCATTTTATTTGCCCTCATCCAGTTATATAAGCTTCAAATAAAAAATGTGTAAATATAGTTTTTTCTTGATATTCTTGATTCCCATTTTTTTATCTGAGAATTTTGATCTGTTTGATTTTATTTTTAAGAATCTCTCTATATCTATCCATGCCATTACAACACACACACAAACACTCCAACAAAAAAGTTATTTTTGCTTACCTAGGGAAGATGGAGCAGTATTTTCTTCACATGGCAACCCCTCATACCCCATTGTCTTGGGAGGAGGCTTCTTGGGCTGGCAGGAAACTGCTGCTTCCAGAGGGAGTGTAAAAAATTCCAAATGTGGAAGTGATGCATCCACATGTGGTGGGCCCAAAATAAAAGCTGCCTGATTTTCTGACAACATTCTCTACAGGTGGGATAGAGAAAGTTGTCACTCTGGCCACTGTGTGAACAGAGTTCTGGATCCAGCACGGCATTTCTTATATTCCTATGATAAGTATTGAAAAAGACTATTCAGAAGACCTCAGTGTTCTATCTTTGTGGGTAAGTTAGGGTACTTCCCAGGAAAGGCTGTTCCGGAGCTTCCAGAGTCCAGAAAGCGGGAGGACAAAACAGCATAATAAAACATGCAAAAGTCTCTTTGTGCCAATCCATTTAAAAGTTAATATTAGCTTTTTGTTTACTTCATTAATCTTTGTCAAGGTAATTAAACAGAAACAAGTATAAATATATATTCACACATCCAGTCACAAATATGTTATTTGCAAAGATACCATCTACCTGAGTGTCGATTCACCATATGGCTTTAGTGAATCACAACCTCTTCCTCAATTTCTGAATTGATGGCTGTGTCATACAGTGAAATATCTTCCTAGTGCCACAATTAATGGGATTTCTTTCTACCTGTTTCTTGTCTAGGCAATCCTCTTTAATTAAGTGCTCATATAACACATCAACTTGCTTAAGTCGATCTGTTTATTATGGGGATATTATGTGTCTAAGATAGCTCCACTGTATTCAAATGAGATCAGAAGGATAAAGTAGATTGGATAAATATTACAGATGCCATACATGGTCGATTTAAAGATGCAAACCTCAAGCCAGGGAATTCAGAGCTTTGTTGCAAACATCCTAAGCATTTAATAGACAAAACAACAACCCCAAACAAAAACAAATCATAACTGTCAAAGGGGAAAGGAGATCCCCCCCCCCCGAAGACTACAAATCACTTTGGCTGTGCAAGCATTGCTCTTTTATTTTCTGAGATGCAGACACATCATCAACCTTAATGATAAAAAAACTTCCCCCAAAATAATTCTTAAGCCTTAGGAACAAACACCTTCCTGGTACCCAGAGCGAATATTTCACAAACATCATCAATCTCTTTCTGAGCATGATTTACAACCTCTCCTTTTGGCCGACTCGAGACATCCATGTGCAGGGCCTGGCGGTGGCACACTGGGATTCTCCCCCACTTTGCCCTCGCAAACACATCCTAGCATTGTGGCATGTACACTCCAGTGAAGAGAAACACCAAGAATTTGTTTGGTTGAGAAACTAGGACAAAGTTGTCACATTGGAGATACCCACAAAGTACCTGGGAAATGAATACAATTTTAGGCTAGTTTTTATGTTGAGAATGGGCCTGTTCAGATAACACGCTAAGGCATGTTAAGACATGTTAAGCCATTAACCTGTTTGCAGCAAATGGATAATGAGCGTGTTTAAATCATGGTTATGTAGCCACCCTGGTTAGGAATGGTTCACATGACATGCTAAGTCATAATATTTAGTTCAAAGTGCTTAACCACCGTGGCTTAGCATGTTGTCTGAACAGGGTCAATGTAATGGATGGAACCCAGAAACCATGTCCAGATATACAGGGTTCATGACAGGGTTGTTTTTTAAAAATGATTTTGATCCATGAACTATAGCATCATCACACGGGAAAATCGTGTTTCCTTACCGTCACTTCTCCGCTCCAGCATTTGTCCATCATTACTTCCTCATTCTGCCCTGAGGGGAAAGAACAAGAAAACAAAGACCATGTAGTCCATTCAGGGGCCCTTTGTATCATGATGCTTTTCCTGCACACAGCAGGAGATTGCAGCACATTTGGTTTTTAAAAAAGAGTCGGATTAAAAGGGGTCTATTTTGTGATGGAAAAATGAGCGGAAGGAGCAGGAGATGTACAGGAGGTGGAAAACATCATCTAAAGAATGAACTCACATCTGTAAGTGGGCAGTAGCAAGCGTGCGAGAAAATGCTCATGTGATGAACCTCCTAGACTACAGATATCTATCTATCTATCTATCTATCTATCTATCATCTATCATCTATCAATCTAGAATCAAGCAGGCTTTTATGTAGTTGAGAAAAGGATTCTAAAAGATCCTAATGCACAACCAATGAAGAACTGTATGGCAGTTATAATACTTTACATGGTTAACTGTTTTGGAGAAGTTCCACTCTCATTGTTGAATTCTGTAGTTGTCACAAAACATTGGGAATGTTACTCCTAAGATGGTGTGACTGTGATTCAATTAATACGTTTTCTTTGTAGCATGGTTGCCAAGAAATGAAACTGCATGGACACTAGGGGTGTGCACGGACCCCCCGGATCGGATCGGGACCCGGATTGGGACCTCCAATTTTGTCCCGGACCGGTTCGGACAAAATCGGAGGCCCCCCGGACCGGATCGAGTCCGATCCCGACCCAAAAATCGTAAATTTTTGGATCGGCCGCCATTTTTTTCCCCATAGACTTGCATTGCAATGCAAGTCTATGAGGAAAAAATGGCGGCGGGTGGGTAAGGGGGGGCCTAACTCCCTCCCCCCCCCGGGGCCGTCCGCTGTGGACGGCCCCGGCAGGTAAACCCCCTCCCCCGCGCTCCCTACCCCCCCTGGGGCCGCCCGCTTCCATCCGCTGGCGCCCGCGGGCGCCAGCAGATAGAAGCGGACGGCTCCGGGGGGGGGGTAAGCCCCCTTCCCCACCACTTACCTTCTCGGCCCGTCCGGCGCCGGCGGCTACTACCAGCGGGCTCCGCGGCCTACTCTCGAGTAGCGCGCCGGGTGATGACATCACCCGGCGCGCCACCCTGGAGCAGGCCGCGGAGCCTGCTGGTAGTAGTAGGCGCCGGCGCCGGACGGGAGCCGCCGGGCCGGGCAGGTAAGGGCCCCCCTCCCCCCTCCGCGCGCCCCCTCCTCCCCTCCACGCACCCCCTCCTTACCTTTCCGGCCCGGCGGCTCCCGTCCGGCGCCGGCGCCTACTACTTCCAGCAGGCTCCGCGGCCTACTCTAGAGTAGCGCGCCGGGTGATGACATCACCCGGCGCGCCATCCTAGAGCAGGCCGCGGAGCCTGCTGGGAGTAGTAGGCGCCGGCGCCGGACGGGAGCCGCCGGGCCGGAAAGGTAAGGGCCCCCCTCCCCCCTCCGCGCGCCCCCTCCTCCCCTCCACGCACCCCCTCCTTACCTTTCCGGCCCGGTGGCTCCCGTCCGGCGCCGGCGCCTACTACTTCCAGCAGGCTCCGCGGCCTGCTCTAGAGTAGCGCGCCGGGTGATGACATCACCCGGCGCGCCACCCTAGAGCAGGCCGCGGAGCCTGCTAGTAGTAGTAGGCGCCGGCGCCGGACGGGAGCCACCGGGCCGAGAAGGTAAGTGCCCCCCTCCTCCCCCCCCGCTGTCCACTTTCATCGGCGGGCGCCCGCTGGCGCCCGCCAATGGAAGCGGCGGTGGGCGCCAGTGGGCGCCCGCCGATCCGCCGATCCGCCGAACCGGTTCGGAGCTTTTTCGGACCGGTTCGGATTGGATCGGCCGATCCAGCTGCGGGATCGGAAATCGGATAATTTATCCGATTTCCCACTGGACCGGACTCGGATCGTGGATCGGGTCCGATCCAGTGCACATCCCTAATGGACACTACTACATGTGGGATGTTGTTTGAGCCTTCGAGTAGAATAAAGTGGTGAGACAGATGTATTAGGTCAACTTAGGGCCACAGCTTTATTTACATTAACAAAAGGAGATCTGCAATGCAAATTATCAGTGATGTGGGAACTGGCTAGAGCAGGAGCCAATTCACACAACTTTTCCCAGCATGCCTAGTTAAGGACAACCCTGGCTCTGCCCTGAGCGGGAAGCAGTCTACTGCCTGATCTCCTCCCATTACTAGCCCTGCCTGCACCCCCACTGGCCATTAGGAAGATCCCCTGAACAACTACCCCCCAAGATACTGGTCTGTCTTCCAGGAAGGATTCAAAGGGATTTGTTTCCTTTTCCTCCTGTCCATAAGCCCTTAGTGGAAAGTCTAGGGAATCTCCTTTTACTTTCCTATTGCTTCAGGGCACTCACCAGTGACTCTGTTCATAATCTACTTTCCCACATTATGACCATGCCATGTGAGCAACATGCAGAATTATTGAGCAACACCCTGTATAAACTTTCCTGTCCCACAGGATCAGGGCAAGGCAGGCAAAACCCCATTTCCCTTGGCCATTCTAATTAGGTTGACCAGATGAAAAGGAGGACAGGGCTCATGTAACTTTAACAGTTGTAGAGAAAAGGCAATTTTAGCCGGCATCATTTGTATGCAATTAGTTCCTGGTGAAATCCCATCTTCATCACAACAGTTAAAGCAGCAAGGGCCCTGCCCTCTTGTGTATCTGTTCACTCTAGTATAGTGCCTGCAACTTTAATTGTTCTGATGAAGATGGGATTTCACCAGGTACTAATTGCATACAAATGATGCCGGCTGAAATTCCCTTTTCCTTGCAACTGTTAAAGTTACATGAGCCCTGTCCTCCTTTTCATATGGTCAGCCTAGTCTAATCCACAAGTCAAAAATTATTACTTGGCTCCAAAGCACTGGCTGTACCTACAACACATCCTTCCTGGGCAGGACAGTGGGTAATGACTAGGGGTGTGCACTGGATCGGGTCTGATCCACGATCTGGATCTGATCCAGGGGAAATCAGATACAATTATCCGATTTCCGATCTCACCACTGGATCGTTCGATCCAATCCAATCTGATCCGGAAAGGTCGCGATCCAGATCAGATGGATCGGAGGATCGGCGGGCGCCCGCTGGCGCCCACCGCCGCTTCCATTGGCGCTCCCGTCCGCCACTGGCCACTACTGTGAGCAGGCTTTGCAGCCTGCTCCTGAGTAGCGCGCCAGGTGATGGAAGGGGACAGCCCCGGGGGGGGGGTAAACCCCCTCCCCCACGCTCCTTACACCCTGGGGCTGTCCACTTCCATCCTCTGGTGCCCACGGGCGCCAGGTGATGGAAGCGGATGGCCCCGGGAGCGTAAGGAGCGCGGGGGAGGGGGCTTACCTGCCGGGGCCATCCACACTAGACGACCCTGGGGGGGAGGAGGGAGTTAGGCCCCCCTCACCCACCCGCCACCATTTTTTCCTCATAGACTTGCATTGGGGGAAAGCTTTCTTTCCCCCAATGCAAGTCTATGGGGAAAACAAAAATGGCGGCCGATCCAAAAATTGGATGTCGGATTTTTGGATCGGGATCGGACCCGATCCAGTCTGGGGAGCCTCCAATTTTGTCCGATCCGATCCGGGACAAAATTGGAGGTCCCGATCCTGGTCCCGATCCGATCCGGGCGGTCCGTGCACACCCCTAGTACTGACACATTCCAAGAGAATGGCCTGCGTGCGGATGCAACATGTATCTGCAAGTTCACCCAGCGGGTTGCCACTTACTCAGGTCCACTTTGGGATGCTGGGAAAGGGAGTGGGTTTCTGTTTAATGAATCCACATCTATCTTCAGTGATTTCTACAATGGTAGCATTGGTGTTCATTTATTTGATCTGTATCCTGCCTTTCTACCAAGACAAATGGTGCTCAAGGCAGCTTATAGTCATAAATACAACTCAATTAAAGCAATAATAAACCAAACACATTAAAACACAACAATAACAGGATAAAAACTGGGTTTGACAAGATTGAATTCACTGGATACTTGTGAAAGGCCAGGCCTTTGTTTAGTTAAAGAAAACATGAACTAGGGATATAGCAGTATATGATATGTGTCTGTGAGCCCCAATAGTTGTCAGTGCACTTCAATACCACTATAAAGCAGTAGTGTGGTTCCTGCTTCTTATGTACCATTTTCATACCACTGTATCCTGCTAGGTGTAGATCTGACTCCAGTCTCCCCCAAAGTAGATTACATTCTGTCATTATTATCAACTCATATCGATGCTGTGACCACTCAGAGGATGTGTAGAACAGAACTACATGATTTCCCACTGTCTGAGTGAGAAAATTCTAGCTTAAGTATTTGTTTCAAAGCAGTATCAGACTTTCAAGAGCCATGTTTTAATTTACTGCATGAAGCTCTGGCAGCCTCAAATTAAAATAACTCATTACCATACTCACAACTTTAAATATAACTGAAACATATTTACAGTTCAATTATTTAGAACGAATTATATATAGGAATCATGGATTTTTCTCAACAGCTGAGGCACTTTCCCTTTGATTGAGTTCCGTCATCAATATTACTAGACATGTAAGTATCTACTGTTTCACTCAATATAGACATCTTAAAGATTTGTCTGTGTTTCCAGCTAATCATAATGTTTGTATGCTTTTCTGATGATCTGTCCTTGATCATGACTGCAGGTTAGGTACAATTAATAATGTATGTCCATCTGTTTTAGTAAGTGCATGGAAAAAGACTTTCTGGAGTACATTAAATTACTTCAGTTGCAGTTCACAAATTCTTTTCGTGAGTGTCAGAGAAGGCATCTGGTAAGAGGTCATTTATCAGACAGCCAGGGACCACAGAGAGGCATCAAAGCAGTTGTACTGTAACAAAATTATGCAAAGGGGACTCTGTGGCCCTGTTCAGACAACATGCTAAACCATAATGGTTAAGCATTTTGTGTCATGTGAACCATTCATAACCACGATTTAAACACACCCACTGGTCCCATTCAGACAACCCAGTTGACCATGCTGGTTAAGGGTTTTTGGTTAAGCAGCACGGTTAACAGTGTCTTCTGACTTGCATTTTCCTTAACCAGGTGCCTCCACTAACTACATTGTAGTTGGCTTCACTAACCCTGTTCTGCAGCAGAGTTAGCAGAACAATCTTTGTCTTAAGGTATCATCTGACATGCACCTGTGGTTAAAGGGCTGAAATAATAGAGCTAGCAGTACAGAGCCGCCCTAATCACCGAAATAGTGCAACTGCTGGCTCTCTTAGTGCAAGGGCTGATAGGTTATGGGGCAGAGCATTCAGAGGATTTAGGCATTCATCTAACTGCTTTGTGGTTAGTGTGTGGTTAAGGAAACTGGGAACCGGACAGGGTTAACAATGTTGTGGTTAGTGCTAACCACAGAGAAGAATAGTTAATCTAACCACAGAGCCCTCAGTGTCATCTGAACGGGCCCATTAACACCTTGCTGCAAAGGGTTAGCGGCCTAACCATGGCTTAGCATGGTTGTCTGAACAAGACCTATCTCTTGTACATAATTTCATCTGTACAGTGTTTCCGTGCTCCAGTTTTATTTTTAAAGTCCCCTTGCAGACATGCATGCATTTGTGTGATAAAAACATCTCTGTTCTCCAGTTCTGAAGGTGTAAACCAGGGGTGGAGAAGGTCTTTCAGCCCAATGGCTGAATTCATTTTTTTTTTGGGGGGGGGGGTATATTCCAGAAGTGAGCAGGTCTAAAGGCAAAGGGGAGGGATCAAAATACAAAAACAAAATACCAGCACACTGTGGCTTAAAGCTCTTATTGCCATTAGCTAAGACTTAGGAGAGGCATTTCAACCTTTTAGAATGTGGAACAAACTGCACAATAGCTGTGAAATAGCTGTGATTGGTGGAAAGGGAAAGGGGTGGGGAAAGGAGAAGGGGTTGTGGCCATCTGGGGAACCCTGGAGGTCTGTGCTGGGATCTTAGGGAGGCTAGATTTCACCCCCATGCTTGAGGTTCCCCACTCCTGGTATAAATATAATGACAAGGATGGAAAAGACTATTCAGAATACTGTCTCTAGGATAACATTGCACACTTTTTCTTTTGAATTAGACCTAGTGATGTGTGAAACCTTTGTCCTGCCTACCTAAAAAAGTAATTCCGGTGGCTTTTGATAGGAATGCATGCAAAACCACAGGTCCCCCCCCAACATACCTCCTTTTTCTGACAATTTATCTATTTTTTAAAAAATAAATGTATACTGCCATTCAGGGCAAACAACTCTCATAAGGTAGGTTACACATATTTAAATAAGAACAATTACTTAAACACAATTTTAAAACCCAAAACACAGATAAAATCAGCATGCATAACAAATCAGTAAAGAATTTAACAAAAATGTAAAGAAATCCACTGAAAGGCAGATAAAAATGAGTCTATACACATTTTGTCAGGAAGAGAATTTCAGATATGTGGGGCCATCACTAAAAAGGTAATTAACAATTTTATGGACCTTGAAGGTGGACCAGAGAGAAGATCCTCTGAGGCTGATCTCAGGGCCAAGGCAGGTTTACATATGTATTGAAGTTGCCCACCTTTTGCAAGCAAAGCCCCCATACCTTTGGAAAGGGGGGTGGACTAATGGGCAACAGAGCGAGCCTGAATATGTCGTGATATTGATATATTTAAACTTTTTTTAAAAAAAAAATAGGCTGCCTTTAACCCTCTTAAGGGGGTATATAAGACAAAAACAAACAGTACAAGATAAAAGACTATATACTACAAAACAATAACATTCAATAAAAACAGTGCTCATATAATAATAATAATAATAATAATGATAATAATAATATAATAATAATACATTTATTTCTTACCCGCCACTCCATTTGGATCGAGGCGGGGAACAACAGTAAATACAAAATATGATAATACATAAAACTGATTAAAAACATGGCACACATTATTAAAACTGCATTAAAACATCCTAAAAAACATCCTAAAAACATTCTAAAATTCAACTGGAATTTTAGAAAAAAACCACCAGCCCAGACATTTAAAAAAGGCTAGCAAAAGTTTTCCTGAAGACCTGCAAAGAAAGGGCCTGATGAACTCTCAATGGAAGCTTGTTCAAGCTGTGGGGCTACTACCAAAAAGGCCATCTCCCTTTTACTCACCAACCTAAATGCACTTGGGCCTTGGCAGTGCGCAAGTAAGAAGAGCCTCTGTTAATAACCTCAGAGGGTGGGGAGGCTGGTAGAAGTGAAGGCAGTCCTTCAAGTATTGAGCACGACTAGTAGTAGTGTCATTTCCAACTGGGATTGTAAGATTTGTAGTTTTTATCTTGGCTTATTCATGGAGGATAAGGCTTGCAACGGCTATTAGTCCTGATGGCTATCTAGTACCTTAAGTATCAGAAAAAGTAGGTCCTCAGTATATTAGTTGCTGAGAAGCATGAGTGGAAGGGTGCTATTACACTTGGGTTCTACTTTGGGTTTCCCACAGGCAGCTGATTCTGTGTGAACAGAACACTGGACTAGATGTAGCCTTGGTCTGATCCAGCATGGCTCATTCTTATGTTCTTATCTCTGCTCATATAAAGCCACAGTCTCACAATCCTGGAATGAAATGGCACTCCTGAGCAAATTTCAAGCTCAGGACAGACTTGGACAGGCTTGTTGTGGGCTCTGTTGTGAGATGGTTACCGCCTTCAGGAATGTAAGGCTTCTTTTTGCTTGCAAAGGGAAGCTGGCAGAGATGGCTGTTTTAAGGGAAAACATGGAAATCCGCAAGCTGGGTTAGCAAGCTGGAATCTAGGAGGACAAGCAGATGAAAGCTTGGCAAATCTCCCAAATGGATTCCTCCAACATCCCTAATTTGTACATCCCGATATGCAATGCATACTCGACTACTGAGTTGCAGTTTGTCCTCTACAAAAATATGCACCCTACACTATAACAGTTCCATGGCTTGGAAAAGAAGGAGCTGCCTGATAGACTCTTTGTCCAAATAGCCCGGTACTGTCTACCTTGACTGGTGGTAATGTCTTCCCGGGATCTTAGGCAGAGGCATTTCACTTGGCCTTGGCCCTGATCCTTTTAACTGGAGACATCAGGGACTGAACTTGTGACCTTCAGTATGCAAAGCATGTGTTTTAAAACAGAGCAACACTCTCCTATTTGTGCCCTAATAGCTTAAATTGGTCATTAGTCCGATGCAGCTTCAAATAGCAACTGGGAGAGTTAAGTGATGGGTCATGGAGGAAGAACATTAGTCACATCTGCAGTATAATCTAGTAGTTCTGGCACCAGTGCTTGAATTATGGAGGGAAAGACTGGGCTATTAAGGAATCTACATGCTCTCTAGCTTCCCCGTTTAAGCAAATTTGTGCCCCTGTAGTATACTAAAAATGATGGATCAAGGGTATTCCCCTGCCCTCAATGAAATTGGAGCATTGGTTATGCCCTGCTGCTGTGTAACACCTTCCATGTTCATATGAAAGCTAAATTTTGGTCCCAAGTGGAAAGGTTTGCCTCCAAAATGTTTATGTGAAACAGATCATAGGAATCTAAGGAGCTGTGTTATCCTGAGTCAGACCATTGGACTCTCTGTTGGCTACTATGACTGGTGGCACCTCTCCCAGCTTCAAGGAGAGAGCATTCTAGCCTGAGGTTGTGTAACTAGAGATGAACTATGGGACTACGTAGTCAGATACCATACACGAAATGCTTTGAGCACTCAAAAGCACCAGACAATGTAAAGAATGTACTCTGCCACTGTGTGGTGTCTCCTTTATCCTCCATTTTATACTCCACTGCAATCATGCAATGAAATTTAAAATGACTGGTTCTGCACATGGCCAATGAGCTGGGTGGTTCTGTTGGCAGTGAGCCAGGCGCTGCCACAAGCTGATAACAGAAGCATCATACAACCATGAACAGGGGGCCAACCTGATTAATACAGATGGACGCAGGCCTAGAGGCTGCTGGGAAGTGGAAGATACATAATGCAGTACTCTGTGCTTAGTTTTCTGAAATATGACATACAAGGCTTCTCTTGAGATATGCATAAACTGGGATGTGAGCCAGCTCTTCAGAGCTGCCATGGGATGACCCAGTCACTAGAAACAGCAGTCACGTCTTGCTGGAGAATTCAGCCATAGCCATCAGGAGGCACATTATCCATGACTTCTTGCTGCACTCCATTAAAGTTAATTCACATTGTGTTAATGAGGACACATTAACACTTAACTCCTCATTACTACCTTAAGCCCATTTTTATCAGCCGGAGCAAGGACTTTGCATATTGCTCAATGCTCAGGGGCCTGATTCTGCTTCCATTATTCATGATGAGCAATGCAAAAGTATTCTCTTTGAAATCACCATGGCTGCAAATTTGGGAAAGAACTGAAAAATGCGAGGAAGGATAATAGGAAAAAGATCCATCATTTTCACAGAAAATTTGGCTTAGGTGGTGCATTAAGGGCTACAGAGACTGTACTCCATTCACATTAGTAATCGAGCTGTCAGCCTACACGGATAAGAGGTCATCCATGCAAGGTCCAGAGATTGGCCTTAATTCAAAGTTCCAGATGTGAGATGTCCAGACTACCTCATGCTTAATGGAGAATCAGAGGCACAGCCATGTCTCCCAGGTTTAAATAAAGGCAAGATTACAAAACAACATTTAAAAAAATTAACTATATTAGTAATAGACAACATGATGCCTAGGGGCAACAATGTATCCCCGGGCACTTTCTTGGGAGCCAGCAAAGTACCCTACCCCTCCCATTTTTTTATTATTATTAATGAATACATTTTTCTAGGGATGTGTATCGTGTCGTTAAAATGTACAATAACGATACGATAAGGTCATTATTGTGCATGTGTTTAACGATAATTATATGATACAAAACCTATGATAATCATTGGAGACGATAATTTTTGGGTGATTTTATCGGACTGCCATATAAATATACCTATAACTTCTGCATTTTAAACATTAGAGGCTTGAAATTTGGTCGCAGTGCTTATGGGGTATGCCTAAGTATGTGTATGAAATTTGATATCGATCCCTCCAACCTTCGATTTTATATGAGTTTTTAAAAGATCGTTTCCGTTCTGACAGGACTGAATGAACGCACATGGCAAGCTGTCATTCTGATCTGTCAGAACTGAAACGATCTTTAATAAATTATATAAAAGCGAAGGTTGGAGGGATCGATCTCAAATTTGGCACATATGTGTAGCTCGTTGCGGATTGCCTGAAAAACATGGCTGCCGTAATGGTGCGACAGCCTGGGAGGAAGCTGGGATGTCACGCTCTGATGTGGTTTACAGCGATGACCTCAGAAGCAAGTACTTCCGGGATCATCCCCCCTCCCTCCCTCTACACCCCTATGGTGTACAAAGGCCCTGTGTTAAGCAAAAGAAACCAATAAAACATAATCTAGGCAAGATAGTAAAAAGGGAGATAGTAATGGCATTATCATTATTATGATGTCCTACTTTTCAAATTACAGACTATAAGAGAATACCAAAAACTTAGGAATTACAAACATTCTTAGTTCATTGTGTATATTATTTAGCATTCACTTGCCATTAAAAATGTGATCCTAAATGAAAAGGTTAGTTGTTGTCGTTTCCTGATCCCAACTCTATTCCTATTAAACAGTTAAAAGATGTAGGATATATGATTTTGAATGTTGTCTTCAGTGCAACATTATTTATCATAACTAAAGGTCTGCAAAATATAGGACATTTAAAAGCGTGTGTGTGTGTACGTGTTCTTTTTTTTTTTTTTAGTATAATTTTTATTCCTTTTTCAACAAAACAAACAAACATACACATAATACATAATATATATAAACAAACTAACTCCCTCGACTACCCCCGTGCACCCCCCCCGAGACCTACTCCCATTCATTCATCTTCCTTCCAGAATTTTAATGACTCTTTTGAAGGCGACTGTCCCTTTCCCGATCTTAAAACATATTCCAAAAAGGGATTCCATATATCTCCAAAATCACTCTTACTGGACATTCCCCTCATTATTTTCATTTTACATGTCAACATATCATTCAATGCTATATCCCAAATTTCTTTATACCAATCTTCTATTTTATAACTTCGTTGCCCTTTCCAATTTTTAGCAATCATTATTCTAACGGGTGCCAGGAGGTTGTTTACCAATTCTCTATTAATTATATGCTTATTCCTGCTATCCCATATTGTTAGTAGAGCTAGCTTCGGGTTTAATTCCAATTTACTTCCAATTATATCACTTATTTCTTTAAAAACCTTTTCCCAGAATTTTTGTATTTGTTCACAGCTCCACCACATGTGAAAATAGGTCCCAACCTCCTGACATCCCCTCCAACAATTCTTGGACACTTTTTTATCAATCTGGTGAAATCTTACAGGTGTTAGATACCATCTCCAAACTATCTTATAATAGCTCTCCTTAATTCTAATCGACAATAATTTCAACATTCTTACATTCCACATCCTTCCCCACTTATCTTCATTAATTTTTTCCCTAATATCTTCTTCCCATACCTCTTTTATAATCTTAAGTGAGTCCTGAGATTCCCCCTCTATTAAAATTTTATATATCTCGCTAGTGAGTCCTTTTTTAGCTCTGGCTTCGTCTTTTTTTTCTATTTGTTCAATTAAATCTTCAAATCTGGTATTATTTCTACATTTCTTGTTTTTTTTCCTCCATTCCTCTGTCCATTTTACCAGTTGCAGAGACTTAAACCACGCTATCTTCTGTCCTTTAAACAAATCTTTAATATGCTCACTATCTTTCATCTTTCCCATCCAATTCCTTAGCTTAAAAATATCTTGTTCTTTCAGTCTCTCTTCCATCTCTAATTTTAATGCTCTTGGGAAGTTTCCCACTACTACAACTGGGGCTAGCGGAGAATCACCTGGTATCAACTTCCCCCTATACTGTGTACGTGTTCTTTTGAAAAAACTTATTTGTTCTTTTAGTTATGTGTTATCAGTCAAGGTTATAACATCTGGATCTTATTCCTGGATAAAATTCCCCAGGGAGTCTCCCGGTGCAAGCCCAACTGAAGTGAATGGAAGCTGTGCAAAACTACCATCATTCTGGTGGATTTTGCACCAGTTTTCATAAAGGCAATTGCCACCAAGAGAAGTCTAAAATCAATGAATGCAAGGGGCTTAACGTTTAAAGAACAGCTTTATTTGCTAAATCATTGACACTTCCAGATTTTATAGGGCACTGTTCTTTCAAGTTACATTATTCTATTCTCTTAAGATTTCCTTAATTTCATTATCCTATGTTCTTTTTGTGTGTGTTTGGGGGCAGACTTGAAGCACCAATCAAGAACCTCCAAAGGCTTTTTACAGATGAAGCATGCCAAAAATGTGATACTCATTTATTAATTTTATGAGGCATAATCATCTTTAATAGTACAGGAAACCCAAAATTTGCAGCGTTGTCATGGAGCCAACGAAACTTTCATTCGTGACAGCAGCCGTTAAGAGCCAATTTTGACCATAATTGAGTTGCGATGCCTTTCTTTTAATTTCACTACCCTGATGATACCTGAGAGCAGTAGGCTTTGCTTCAGAATCCCATTAGGTACCATTATGAGATCCTATTTCCTAGGTTTTAAAAGCCTAATTGTCAGTCAATGTGTTACAGCAAACCTAGCTTTTGTTTGACTCTCCTGGCTATACACTGTGGGGAAAAAAAAACAAAAGACATATGCTTCATCATCCTGTCAAGGAGGTTTCTTAACAAATTACCTTTACCCTCAAAAGAAAACACAGGGAGACTTTTCTGTAGCTTGAACAATTCTCTTAGTTCATAACTTCTTTGCCAGGCTATTCAAAGGAACAAAAATACAATCCCAGAGCACACGGAGATAGTGAAACTGATATCTTTTAAAGTCTTACCAAGGAATCTAGATGTTTAATAAAAAATATATATATGTCAAGTTTCTTAATCAATCCTTACTTAACTTCCATATCATTTTTTAAAACTGTGGTATGAAAGTGCACTGTCTTTCTCTGTTGATCGTTCCTTTGAAGAAGAAACTGACAACGGTAAAGTTCACTTGTTAGTTCAGATTGGCTCAAGAAGACTCTGGCGAAAAAGAGTCTAAATTTGCACCATTAGCTGTAAAACTGGTGCTGTGCCAAAAAGCAGGCATGAAATTACAAAATCCAGCACATGCCTTGGATACCATCCAAGGCTTTCATAAGCTTCATTTTGAGAATGTGTGTGAACCTTCTTTTACCTTCCAAAAGTTGGCTTGATTCATCCAAAAAGACATATATCTGTTTTAATGGAATTTGTATAATGGTTACTCTTGGGCAAAACATGGACATTAGAACTGAGGAACAACATCTTTTTTTCAACCAACACACTCTGTCATATCAAAGCAGACAATTTGTAGAGCAGCCATTCTCAGGGCCGATATACACAGTCCTTTGGAACATTTAAAAAAGTATTTTAAAAAGTTCCAAATAGGTGCGTTCTAAAACGTCTTAGGCCACATTACTGAGTACTCACATTACAGGAGAACAGTCTTCAGTCTTTAAAGCCGTGTGTGCAGTCACACACTGTTCTGCCCTGTCTCTCTTTTGTTTTTTCAATGAATTTAGGGCAAGGCATTGTGGGTGTTGTAGTTCAGTCACCACTTCCTCCTTTGTTCCTCTGTCATACCCTAGCGAGTATAGGGCTAGGCATTGTGGGTGTTGTAGTTCACTCACCAACTTCCTCTTTCTTCCCCACCAATCAACTGCTAAGCATTTGAGCGCTGGTAAACGAAGCACTGCCCCCAGGAATCACAAACGGTAAGGAAGGACACATTATTTTACTTAAAATGATTTATTAAAAGTGAAACCGTTGTATATAACTGAAGGGAGTTTTGAAAAACCTCAGATATACAACGTTATAGGGAGTGCGTTATGTGGCCCAAAGAGTTTTCATAACCCTTATAAAACGTCAAAAACCTCGTATGTAGATCGGCCCTCAGAGTATAATTTCTATTATAACAAAAAAGCATCCAAAATCAAGATTCACACACACATGTTTCCACCTGAATCCCACTCCTATAACCTTCTTATCACCTGGCCAGTAGGCTTGGGGGGGTGAACTTTGGAGGGCTTGGCCCACACTCAAATCCTCTCTGAGGGCTGCATGTGGCTCACTGGGTGAAGATTGCATACCTGTGATTTTAATAAGCACAAGTTATTCGAAAGCACTATCAAACTATAACATAACTCCCATGATGCAAGAAGTCATCCTTGTAATTTGTTCCCTTAAACTTCTGACTTCAAAGATAGGGGAAGGAGGAGCCTGTTCACCTATGCACTTTTAAATTGGACTGATTGTGTCTCCATTTCTTCTTTATCTGTTGTTTGTCTTAATTCAAAGCAGAACTGAGTTTGCCAATATACAGATTTAGCATTTTCCTAGGAGTTCAGATCTTTATGACTTAGGCCGTTTCTACACCAGGCTGTTTGCCTGGGATTGCCCTGGGCTGGTCCCTGTGCACCGATGGTGTGTATTAGATACTTCCAGGATTGCCCTCCCTTCCTGTGCACTGATGGGTGTGTATTAGGTACTTCTGGGATCGCCTTCCCTCCCTCCCTCTACACCCCTATGGTGTAGAAAGGGAACTAATGTTTTAAAGAAGGAAAAAGAGGCCATTCCCTTAATAAATAAATGTTTAATAGTGAGATGCCCACAAAATGGTGGAAATGAGTTTTTAATGAGTATACAATCCTATCTATGTCTTTTCATAAGTGCGCTCCATTGGGTTCAACAGGGCTTACTCTCAGATAAATGAGTAGGTTACACACTTAGGATCACCCCAAATGAGGAAATATACCAACAAAAAACAAGAGAAAAGAAGACAACAAGGGGGTGTCTTTATGGCGCCGGATTGGTGTCGAGTAATCCCAAAGCTGAGGAAGGAGCACAGGGCTTTTGGCATCCATCTGGGGCACCTGAGCCAACCCCCTCTTCCTGGTGGAAGACAACCAATCGCAGATCACTTTCCACCAGTCCCTACCTGGCCACACCTCCACTGTGACTCTGGAGTGAGGTACGGGGCTGTCTTGATGTTGTCTTGCGTGTCCTTGTCTCACTTTGGAGAAAAAAGTCAGGATAAGTCCCTGACTTTTTCGCTCTGCTGCTTCAGTAGAAAGCCCCAGGGCAGGTGTATGATTGCAGTGGTATCATATAATCAATGCCATGCCATCACACACCCACTCTGGGGCTTTCTGAGCATTTAGACAGCCCCCAATTTGCATAAATTTTCATATGCTAATTTATATATATAGTTGCTCACTGAGAAATAATTGTTACAGCACATCTCACCTTACTGTGGAAGATTATGACCAGTGCTAACTGTTGATGGGAAACAATTCTTATGCTACTTCATTTTGAAACCAGAATTGGACAGGAAAGTCCTTCAAACAGAGGACACATTCAAATAGAAGACTGTCATCTGGCTGCCCTTTGTAAATCAGGACACATGGCCACCCTATGAGTGCATCCCAAATGTAGCTATAAAGATGGGCTATAACTGAGGGGACCAGAGTGTCAGTCCTCAATGTCTCTTTCTAGTTGGTTTTGTCTCCCTTTTCTTTCTCTGGCCCTCGTTTCTTCTCTTTGTCTGCTGTATTAAATTTCCTTGCCTCCTTTCCTGCATCCCTTCGGTTATAGTCTGTTGTATCAGGCCATCTCTGTGCTGGTGAGAGAATGATGACACTTTATTCAAGATCCTTGGATCATGGGACTTTACATGACATTCATAGTTCACAGCCTAAGCCTTTGAATCCCTTGTGAGGAAAAAAAAGTGCTGACATGCATAAATATTCAGTGTTTTATATCCTGACGGGATCACACCTTCTCGTAGTTCTTCTTGCAGAAATAACTGCAGGACATTTCTTTGTACTTCATAATAGTGTGCAGCCAAATCTATTCAGTTCCAATTGCAATGCTGGGGCAGCCCTACTATTAGGTAGAATGAGAGGGCCACCTCAAATGGTAGGTGCTGCTAGCCTCTAGACTCAGGTGCAGTGGAGGATGCTGTCACCAGTGTTGAAGAAAGAGTTAGCTTCTGTATGTGAAACTGGAAGGGGAGCACCATCTTGTCCTTTCCCTCAGACAGCAAAATGTCTCGGACCAGCCGTGCACAGGGTTCATAACTGCCTGATTCAGAAGAGGAACCTTGTCAATTCTCTGAGCCAGACAAGAACTCTTCCCCTCCCTGCCTCCCTGCTCTTAGGAAAGAGTGAACTTTTGAATTAACCATGGGAAACATTGCAAAATGAGGTCCAGTGATCTGTACAGAGCTCTTCCAGATAAGGATGCCAGAGAAATCCTCAACGGATTTAAATGAGGTTGGATTCCTAAGAATCTGACCTCAGAAATCTGGAGTGGACCAGTTCTCCCTGCCAGGATTGTGGCTGCAGCTTCCACATAACTAAGCACTTTATAGCCACAGTTTGCATAAACTACACTATTTATGCCCATAATTTGTGTAAGAAAGACAAATTGCTTATGCAATTGACATATCTTGCCATTTCAAAGGAGAAAATTTAGAGGACATCCACAAGCTGGACCAGGTGCTCTGGGGAAATCTGTCAAGCCCCAGGAAGACCAGATTTCCCTGTGCAGACATCCGCTAGCCTGGATTCAAGTGGATTTACACTTCTCTATGTGCATGTATATGGTCTAAAATTCAGGTGTTTTGCATGCATAAACAAACAATATTGCAGTAAATAGTGGACTTCTATATGTGTACAAAGAGCGATTGGCATCCTGTGGGAAGTGAGATGACACAGCATATATTAGTACATACAACCTCCAGGGATGTATGAATATATATTTTTTTCAGTTTGATTTTGATAGGATTTACCCGGAGTCAGACACAATCTGTGATTGTCATCCATAGATTTCTGAGCATGCAATGTAATTTGCACATCCAAAAAAAATAATGGATCCATCAACATCCTTACATTTGAAAATATGCGTGAAAAAAATGTGTACTTTTGAAAAATGTACACAAATACACTTTAATTCACAGAATACGCTTTAATTGGAAGAGGGCGTACATTTCAAAGATGCATACAACTGATGTGTACATTTGGAAAAAAATATGGACAAAAATGCGCATAAATTTTCGTGTGAAAAGTGAGGGGGGGAAGAAAGCTTGCAATCTGGGATTGATGGAGTCACCTGTGCTCAGCTTCATCAGGTGTTTGTCAAGGCACTGCTGCCGTTCACCCTGCTCATGGGGCTGTGCAAGCTTCTCAATAGTGATTTATCGCTGGGCCTCACGCCTCAAACAGATGCCCGTGCTAATCCAAGAGTTGCTGATGCCTGACAATGGCAGCTGCCCAGAAGCTCGACAAATCTGTGGGGCACTGTTTGCCTCTCCTGCATATTTTCAACAGCCCATCATAGTTTTGGTACCAGAATGATCTTTGATGCATTGTGGTCACAAGATGATCAGAACTGTGGCAAGCCCATCTGAAAAGGTGTGCAGTAGTCCTGGCTTGAATGAGCCTTTGGCTTTCCACCTAGAAGACATTGGCAGCATACTAGTTGTTCTTTCTTTGCTGCTGTGAATTCATAAATGTAGAGCACTTTGCATGAAAATCCATGTCTTTTCCCATAGCTACACGATTGCAACCTTGTTTTTTCAGATAATTAAGTGCATATGTTTGAGGTCGCTGATCTCAATTTGCCACCTTCTCCTCTGTGTTTTGGATTCATAGCCTTGATCCCACATTGTTTCGGGCATTGACCTGGTGAATCAGCACCAGTGTTGCAAATGCCACAGCTCAGAGCAGGGCTTCTGATCTCTTCCTCTCCCTCTCCCTCCCCTCCCTCTCTCTCTTATTTCTGGAGCTAGAGGAGACTGTTGCGGGCCGAACACATTTTAGGGGGATAGATGTTCTGGCCTATCCAGTCCAGAGAATCAGTTTTGATTTGTTTTGAATTTGGCCTGGGGAAAGGGCTATTAACTCACCTATTCATTGGGCAGAAAAGCAAGATACGTAGTCATTTAAGGGCAAAACCATCCATTCAATACATGTATCGATCTAGCCAGACGGATGCAGCCATTGGCTGCACAGTTTCAGTTGCACTAGAATCCCTAAGGCTTTAAATAGCTCATCCAAGGTCAGATGAGCCTGCTGATGCTGTGCCAGGGTTAGTAGTAAATATATCCCTTTGGCAAATACTCTATCCATTTCCCCCCAGAAGTCTAAGGCTGCATTTCCCTGACACAATGACCTCCACTAACAGGACAAACTCAGTATCATCCCATTGCTGTATGTATGGGGAACATTGTCATGTAAAAAACAACTGCTTTGTTTGGGGGCTTTACAACATGTCTATGAACTCCAACCCCTGGAAAGGCAGACAGAAGTTGATGGGGAGAAAGGAGGTGTTTTATTGCAGGTTTTCTTTGCTTCTAAGCCCACAGTTACAGGTAGGCTGACCATATGAAAAGGAGGACAGAGCTCATGTAACTTTAACAGTTGTAGAGAAAAGGCAATTGCAGCTGGCATCATTTGTATGCAATTCGTACCTGCTGAAATTCCCTCTTCATTACAACAGTTAAAGTTGCAGGGGCCCGGCCTTCTTTTGTATCTGGTCACTCTAGTATAGTGCCTGCACCTTTAACTGTTGTGATGAAGAGGGAATTTCACCAGGAACTAATTACATACAAAGACACCAGCTGAAATTCCCTTTTCTCTGCAACTGTTAAAGTTACATGAGCCCTGTCCTCCTTTTCATATGGTCAGCCTAGTTACAGGTTGATCACGGAGATCTTCCTTCCCCACCCTTGTGCTCTCCATATATTTTAGACTGCAACTGTCATCCTACCTGACCATTGGCCATGCTGGATGGGACTTATGGGAGTTGTAGTCCAAAACATCTGTGGAGGGCATCAAGTTGTGCAAGACATTGATCTTCCCAGGAATCCAGGTCCATGTTGTAAGAATCATTAGGATGACTATCATTTTTGTAGGCTTAGGAAATGAAGACGAGTTGCTTGTATCATTCAGATTTGTAGTTGAAAAAACAAAATAGGAACTTAGAAGTGGAAGGTAGTTTTCTTATCTTCACAAAGTCATCAGGAGTGAAGGGACTTGAGTCTCGATTAGCTGGAGATTTCGATGCATGAGCTCTCTCTATGTGCCATGGTGGGTGTCTTCACTACCAGGGCTGTGCAGAGCTGGTAATATGCCCAGGCCAGATGGGAAGTGTGTCCCCACCCCCCATTTCAAACTACTCATTAAGTATTTTTAATCAGTGGCACTGATTCAGTGCTAAATACATGATTTATAAAATAGAATGATTTATAAAAAGGTAATGGGAAGCACTTTCATTCAAGATGTAAGACATCACTTCACATCAAGAAATGCTTTACGTGCTTTTCTATGGGCAAATTCATCAATAACAACAGAAAAATCAAGCAACTTTGCCTTGTCACTGTTAATGTTCAAAACTGCTAGTCCATTCAAATGTTCTTTGACCAAAAGTATGACTTGATACATTTTAGGACACTGAAGCTCCTCTCATTTTGACATTGCCAACAACAGAGGCTACTGTTGTTGGCAATGTCAGAACTAATCTGAAAAAAACCACATATTAAGGTAAAACATTTTAATCCCCCTTGACTCTCTTTTAGGCTGACCATGGAAACCAAAAAAGGAGGACAACATGGCCGTCCCAAGGGGGCATGCCCACCAACATGTCCGTTCTACATAACATCTGCATATTAAACCTATTCTACAACACCTCAATGTTGAATCAGAAATTAACATTTATTTTTAGTTGCTGTACAAATAGAAGCAACAACAATAGAACAGTCCATCATTATCAAATATTATCATCATCATCACCCTCACGGTATCATCATCATTATTATCATTAAAAACTATAATCATCATTACCTCACCCTCTGCTCCAGAGATTATATGCCATGAAGAAGATTGCGGAAAGAGATGCAGTAAGGACAAGCATTGCAACTTAGGCACATATATCCCCACCCCGCATGTGGCATGGCCCTCTGGAGCTTGTAGTCTGACTGTAGTATTCACGATGGATGGCTTCTGCGCTGTTTCCACAAGGCGGGCTCCTCGCTTCTCGATGGGCCACTTACGCTACGGAAGCAGTAGCGTAAGCCAGGGGGGACCTCCTTGTCGGAGTGCCCCCTCAAAATCATGGGACTTGGGCCAACTCGCCCCATTGCCCCCCCTGCCCTGCCCTGCTCACCAATTTGGATGCATTTAAAGGGGGTTAGATAAATTCCTGGAGGAAAAAGCAATGAATGGCTACTAGTCCTGATGGCTATGTGCTACCTCTAGTAATCAGAAGCAGTAAGCTTATATACAGCAGTTGCTGGATAACTGGGGGGGGGGGGAGGGAGCTACTGCACTCTTGCCCTGCTTGAGGGTTCCTAGTCAACAGCTGGTTGACCACTGTGTGAACAGAATGCTGGACTAGATGGACCCTTGGTCTGACCCAGTAGTGGTGTGTGTGTGTGTGTGTGTGTGTGTGTGTGTGTAATGTAGCTGTGGTGGGTTGTGATTCAGGGAAAAGACTGTAGCTCTGCTTTGCATGCAGAAGGTTCCAGATTCAATCCCCAACATCTCTAGGTAGGGCTGGAAAGATTCATATATGAAACCCTGGAAAGCTGCTGCCAGTCAGTGTAGACAATATTTAGCTAGATGGACTAATGGTCTCACTTGGTGTAAGGCAGATACCTATATTCATATTCTTATTGTAGCTGATGCAGGAGGCAAATATGAAAACTCTTTCAACATTTCTGATCAAAATATGGCATCCCTGTTTCTTTGATACTCATGTGACACCCTCCCTTAAGAGGCCTGGCTGGTGCTGCTGCTTGCTTCATATTGGTTCCAAGTGAAGACCTGGCTATTTACTCAAGCCTTAGGGTCTTACTGCCAGTTGCTTGGGTTATTTATGCTGGTTTAATAGTGCTGTTCTGGTGCCAATATCACTTGAGGAGCACACTGGCCATATATAGCCACAAAATATGTATTCTACACAACTATGTGTATTCCAAAGAAACCCCTGAAAATATTTTTAAATGAACCTATTGTGAAGGAAAATAATCATTACAAGCTTTGACCTGACGGATGCTAACATACATGCACAAACAACCTGTGCTTAGAAGCGTTGTGGTAAAGTTGGTTGCCATGTTACGAAAACTAGAAAAAGGAGTATACATTTTGGAAAACCGAACACAGAATATAATTGGACATGTTGAGCATACCCTTAAATGCTCAGACAAGCTGTCCCTTAATGAATCTTGCAGTTCAAGCTGGGGGCCTGGGACTGTGAATCACCTGAGTAATCCCATTAACTTCAAGTACAAATGATCTCAGGATTGCAGTCAATGGCTTATTGACACTGCTTTGGCAATGCAAATAGGCTTTAGAGTGGGTGTTAAGAGTGATGAGTCACTGAGATTTAAAAGGGCATTGGTGTTAATGAAATTGGTTGAGGTTGCTTTCGCATTCAGTCAATATAGGCAGAATACGGCTCTATGTGCCACAACAGAACATGTTGATTTTTCTGTTTCAGTTTTACACTTCTTTATTTTGGATTTCCTTAGTTTGCACTCAGTTACTGATAAAATACTGGGCTTGGGTCTTAGGGTCATGCAGGCTATGTTTCTGAGGCACGGTCATAAAAAAAATAATTGCTCTGTAAAGGCATTGGAGGGATCTTTGCAAGGACTCTGAAAATGCAAGCGATGGGCAAATTTTACGAGTGGCTTTCTGGATGGGTTTACCAGCAATGAAAGCAGCATTTGATCAGCTTCCCTGTCATCAGCAGATGTCACTGCAGCCATTAGTAACTAATGAATTGCTCAAGAGGACGTAATGGCTAATTTGTCTGGTCAAAAAAGACAGAGGCGCAACCTCTGAAAATTGTGTTCTTATTTAAGTTGTGAGAAAAAGGACTCCCTTATCATTTAATTTTAAAATGGGCTGGGTTCCAAGTCAATTAAAGACCCTGGACAAATTTCCCTGTGAATTTGGAGCAACTAAAGGTTCCCCCAAGTTGCTGATTGAAGAAGTTAGGCACAGCAGAAGAGCCAGTAGACCAATGAATCAGATAAAGGAACCAGAAAAGAGATTTATATCCTCTTATTATGAATACATTGGCTCCCAAAAGGCCATTAAATAAGATGTGTTTGTCTTCTTCCAAAAGCTCCCAGTGGTTTTTAATAATGAACACTTATATTTAAAGGCTTGTCTTTTCAATACTTCTCTGAGTGGCTAGAAAGTATTCATGCTGCTGTGTTGTTAGTTTGGATTTCCATTATGTATTTTTTCCCATTTAGTCTATGACTGTGTCCTTAAAAAGAAACTCAGATGGTTGCTAGGAATTTCCCCTACATATTTTGGATGATTTGCCCTCCCCCCTTTTGTAGAATTATACAAAGGCAAGTTCAGAAGGAGAATTTCTGGTCCAATCCAGTCCCCAAGAGCAAGGATGCACGATCATAGTGATGCTGAAGGCCACATGTAATGATGATTTGAGAGCTGGGTGCATGCACAAACACATATGCACACTTGCACACACATAAATACACAACACACACACAACACACTCGGAATCATTCTGATATGGATTGTACTTTCCTCGTTGGTACCAGGAGTGGAGAAAGAGTGATGTTTATCAGGAACTTTGGTAGAGGGAATACAGCAGGTCAGGGAACCTGTAGCTGCTGCAAATTAAGCCTTCAGGGCAGAAGGCAGCTCCTGGGCAGTCCTGCCCTAGAGCAACTTAATTTGTGCTGTAATATTCCCAATTGCTTTGTCTCATGTGTCCTACAAATAAAATTCCTAGATGGTGGAGTGTCATTTACAGAGAACAGTAGGGATCAAGTGAGAGCAAGAAAGACTAAGGTTACACAAGCATGTGTTCCTACATGCCATTGGGAAAGGGTAAATAAATCCTGACTTGGTTATGCAGTGGAATAGCTCATCCTGCAACACAATGGACCTCTTAAATAGTTACAATAGTTACAATGGGGTGTTGGTCTACTGAGCACCAACATGGCTCCTGAAGCAGAGAAGATATTGAGCGACAATAATAACTGTAACAGGGAAGAGTAGAGTAGAGCATCTTTCTCTCAGCTGCTGCTTGGCCCACCTGAGGCTCTTTACCATCAGGGTTGTGAGTTTCCAGGAGGAGCCGGGCTACATTCACTAGGGCTGTGCATGGACACACCCCACCTGCAGATTTACTTCAGAGGCCGATTCAGAGGTTCCAAATCAACCCCAATTTGACTAGGGGTGCTTCGGGTCTGGGCTGACCCACTTCAGATCTGGATCCGAAGCAAGATCCAGATACCCAAAATAAGTTGGCCATTGTGGCTTCCTAAATGGGTGCCCAGGAAAGTCAGGTGTGAGGTCAACTGGGAGTCAATCGGACTCCTGCTCCCTCCCAGCTCACCCCCCCCAAACCAGGAACTGTTGCCCCCACCCACCTGCAGGACTTACCTGAACCATCCAACAACTGTCTGTCCTTGATGAGACCACCATTTTCAATGAAGATGGGGTTCTGGGGTTTCCTAGGTCTAAGGTCTCAAACTGCGATGGCTGTAAACCACCACACACACCCTCTTCAAACTCTGATTGCTTTTTTGTTGTGATCATCCAAGGCTGCCTCTACAAGAGCCATTTAAAGGTCTTTCAAGGCACATTAAAAAATTTACCTCTACAAGAACGGAGCGCAAATCGGGCGTAGAGGTGCGTTTTCTCTCCGATTATGCGCATTATCGAATGTGCGTTAAATAGCGAGTTTTATTTTGCTCCGGCCGTTAAAGCGCATTTTGACTATGTGAACAAGCGATTCTCCGCATGTCAACAGTTTAAATCGCGTTTTGGTTGTCCAGTAATGCGCTTCGCCACCTGTTGTACAGAGGTATTAGGCGTAAATGCGCTTCTGCGAATATGCGCATAATCGCCTCACCAGGCGTAAAGGCGAATTCTTGTAGAAGAAGCCCAAGAAAAATCTCAGTATTAAAAAAACCATCGCCCAACCTTTTACTCCCATAAAGAGATCCTGGGCATCCTGGACCCTCAATAGGTAGTAGGAGTGTGCGAAGCAGATCTGCTCCGCTCCAAAATTTGAAGCACAGCTCCGACGACGCGCTTCTCTGCTCCACTTTTCAGAGCGGCTCGCTTGCTCCACTTCATCAGATTATCCATCAAAGAACCGCTCCTTTTTCAGATAACTGTTCTATTATAGCCAATGGAAATTAATCAAAATGCTTAAAGCTGTGTCACTTTTAAAGACAAAGAGATGAAACTTGGCACTGTGAGAGCTCTTAAGTAGGGATTTAGCCATGCAAAGTTTGAAACAGACCCATTCATCCCTTGATTTTTAGGATTTTTATTAAAGTCTGACATCTGTTTAAATGGTATGTATGTTTGGTATGTTTGGTATGTAATCTGTTTTTATGTTTTTATGGCTCTAAATTTTGTGTATCGCTTTTTAATGGTCAATGTTTTAATCTTTGTAAACCGCCAAGAGAGCTTTGGCTATGGGACGGTATATAAATGTAAATAATCTAAGTAGTAATAATAATAATAATAATAATAATCAAAGGATGAATGGATCTCCTTCAAACTCGGCATGGCTGAATCCCTATTTAAGAGCTATCATGCAGCCAAGTTTCATCTCTTTAACTTTAAAAATGACGGAGATGTAAGCATTTTTGTTAATTCCCATAGACTATAATAGAGTGGTTATCCGAAAATGGAATGAAGCTCTGTGCACATCTCCACTCTGTGGGTATTCAACAGTTTTTAAATCATCCCCTCTCTGCTCCGAAAACTTGAAGCTTCATTGAAGCTTCAGATTTTTGGAGCAGAGCACACACCCCTAGTAAGTAGTAATATTCCTTTTATCAAATCCAAGATTTGTGATGAGGCTTTGCTTTAAGGCAAATCCGTAATGATATCCCCACCCACAGTAATCAGTCAGCAATCTTAGCATGTTATATTACATTGGGCTTTTGTATTTTCTTTATTCAATTATCCCTTTCTGCCTCCTAGAGCAAAATCCATCCCCTATTGTGTATTTGCTATGAACGTACAAGTGAGCTGTTGTGACATCTTTGTGCCAGTTGTAAAAAATAGTAATCCTTTTGTTCTGTATCAATTGATTGGTTTGTCTGGCATATCTTTAAAATGGCTGGCTGGTCATGAGGCATTGTTTCCCCCTCCAATCAGCCAGATGTTTGGTTTTCCCAATAGCTAGATTTGTGTGTTTTGTTTTTGTAAAGGGCAAAAGATTCATACGACCTCAAGAGAAATATTTCTTGTGTGGGGGCCATGCTAATTGTTTTTGTAAAGGCCACCTTTCCATGATGCAGGCTCTCTCCTTGGAGTATACGTGATCTGTATGGTATTCTGTAAATTACATACTCATTTAAAAAATAAATAAATCTAAAGTCAATTTTTGCAATGCACAAACAACATGTGTCAACTGCCAACCCAGCAGCTGCATTTTTGATTGCCTAGTCTGAAGACTACATACCAGGCAGGTGCACAGCTTGTATTATTCTCCATTTAAACGGCAAGCCAATGGCTATTTTTCAGGGGCAAGGACATTTGCCTTGAAATATATTTGCATTTTACAAGCTAGGTAAATTTGCATTGCAAGCAGATATAATTGAACTTTAACAGCATCATTAGGTAATTCTGCAACCAGTATGAAGCTGATTTGTGGCATAGGGCAGACTGCACAATATAGTGGTACATTAGCATGCTTTCAGTGTGAAATTGACCCACAGATTCCTGGGGAGAATTATGTTATGGAGTCAGTTTAACTTTACCAAACCTTGATCCATGCATTAAACCTACTGGAAATTCCTAGGGACAATCCCTGTCCATCTAGTCAGCTATAGAATTGTGGAGTTGGAAGGTACCACAAGGATCATCTAGTCCAGCCCTCTGCAATGTGCAGGAAAACCAGTTAAACCATTAATGAGAGGTGGCTATGTAACAGGACCAGCTGGAATACCATCAGTCATATTCATTTCCCCATGGAAATCAATTGCTCCAGCACTAATTCTCAGTGAAATTAGAACCATCTAATACAAAGTATGGAAAGGTGTGCATTCTTCTACTCCAAAAAGCCCTTGAGGGGTCCAGTCAAACATCAAAATGCAGGAATCCACCATAAAGCATACCTGACAGATAGCTGTTTCAGCTGGCAACTTGAAGGCCTCTAGTGTGGGAGAGCCCACCACCTCCCTAGGTAATCGGTTCCATTGTCACGTTGTTTTAAGTTTTTTCTGATGTCCCGCCAGAATCTGGCTTCCTGTAACTTAAGCCCATTATTCCATGCCCTGCACTTGAGAAGAGATCCTGGCCCTCCTCTGTGTGACAACCTTTCAAGTATTTGAAGAGTGCTATCATGTATCCCCACAGTCTTCTCATCTCAAGGCTAAACTTGCCCTGTTCTTTCAGTCTCTCCTATAGGGTTTTGTTTCTAGACCCCTGATCATCCTCATTGCCCTCCTCTGAACCTCCTCCAGCTTGTTTGCATCTTTCTTGAAATGTGGTGCCCAGAATTGGATACAGTAGTCAAGATGAGGCCTAATCAGTGTCAAATAGAGAGGAACCAGTACCCTGCACGACTTGGAAACTATACTTCTATTAATGCAGCTCAAAATAGCATTTGCTTTTTTTGCAGCCACATCACACTGTTGGCTCATATTCAGCTTGTGATCTACAACAATTCCAAGATCCTTCTCGCTTGTGGTATTGCTGAGCCAAGTATCCCCCATCTTGTAACTATACATTTGGTTTCTTTTTCCTAGGTGTAGAACTTGGCATCTATCCCTATTAAATTTAATTTTGTTATTTTCAACCCAGCAAGGTTGCTTTAGTGATTCCAGTCTGCTCTGAACATACATTTTGTGTGCCACAGCTAGGAATCATAATACGACAGTACTGATAATTTCTGCTGCATCAGTCTTTGGCAAGGATTGAGTCCCACCGTACGGCAAGTCAGTGTATACAATCAAACTTTACTCCCCCTTGAGGATTTAAAGTATGACAGTATATATGAAAATTCTATTATTGGAATTTACTCACTGGTAAGTATATTCTGGATTGAGGCCCATATCGCTTCTGTAGCATTTTCTGTTGGCCAATATTGACAATAAACTGCAAAACGTTTATTGTAAAAAATCAGACTCTCTGATGGAGCCTCAAATATGATTACATTGCTCTTTCTAAAACACTGGCAGAATGTTACAACTCCTGCCTGAGCTTCACACCTGTATTATTACATGCTCTGGTTAGAGCAAACATAAAGAAATTAACTCCCAATAGATTTCATAATAAAAACCAATGTTTTCCCTCCTTAATACAAAATACAGGAATTCTCATATGTTGCAGCCATATGAAAGGAATTGAGATTTTCATATTGACCTCAACAGAACTGTTTAACAGGACTAAAATGTTCATGCCAGTTTGAGGAGATTGTTTTATGATAATGATCATCCTGGCAGCTGTAAAAACTCACTTAAGTAGACATTATTCATTTCAGTCTTATTCATTATGCAAAACAGGAAGACCAATCAATTAGCTGCTACTCATGGACCACTATGTTGATAGAAGGACATAGGGATGGATGTACAGACAAACTGGTAAGTTTATGTTTGCCAATCAGTCATTGTAAATGCATTCCATATTAGATCTCAAAGTCAGGCCCCATATATGGGGTGAAGGGTAGATAGGATCACTTTGCTAGGGTCCAGAGATCCAGGGTCTCCCAGTCCGGACTGAAACACCATTACCATGAGGGGGAAAATGAGATTAAATTGTAGATCATGCTTGAAGATATTTGTGGAAATTTATTTCTATGTATTCCCTGTATTTATATACTTATGTGTGATTTTCTGGAACCAATCAGAAACATTATTAGAGGAGAACAATCAATATTCTGTACACTGAGTTGCTGGTCCAAGCCCTTTTCTAGAACAGAGAGTGTGTGCTTATGCAGTTAAAATAGTATTTGTATTTTGATAGACATGTTCTGTTCTCTCTCAAAACTACCAGTCCCAGAGTTTCTTGTGCATAGGCAGGAGGTAGAGACAATGGGAGGGATAACACAGTATAATAATTAGGGAAACTGATCTCAAGGACAGTGGGAGCCAGAGTTGCTGATTTACAGGCTCAG
This sequence comes from Anniella stebbinsi, assembly GCA_029215795.1. NCBI lineage: Eukaryota > Metazoa > Chordata > Lepidosauria > Squamata > Anniellidae > Anniella > Anniella stebbinsi. The sequence goes on along the minus strand of JARDYH010000004.1, from coordinate 92,159,266 downwards.
AATGTATATGAGTAAATGTCTACTTCACAAATATTCTACAGATCTTTTTGAAAATATTTCTCATGAAATGTTGCCTCTGAGGGTGGGTTGGGTGGCATATTCTCCAAGGCTACCTTTAGAAAAGAGTAGTCCCCCACTTATTAAATGGCATTAACAGAAATAAAGTGCAACTCATTTTCAGTGAAGTACACAGGGACCTACATAGTTTTTGTACACTTCCAATGGAGCTGAACAAAGTTTCAGCAAGCTAGTACTCATTGTAAGCTAGCACTTCGGTGAGATCAGTTTTTGCTGACTGGTAGATCCCTACTTGTTTTTAAGGAGAGCTTTACAAATTGTTCAGCTTTGGGCTTTGTATTCTAGGGAAAAAGCCACATGGAAATTAATTGGAGCTGTTCAAGAGTCTGCTAACTCCTATTCATTTCAATAAGTGCATAGAGAAGAACTTATTGGTGGTATATTCTGAGACTGTTTCTTTTTATGAAAGCATCACTTGACTATATTCCACAAATACAAAACCAAATTCCAACCCCCCTCCCGACAAATCAACAACAACAAACCAAACAAGCATCCCCTCCACATTTACACATATACTTATCACATTACCTCAGAAGGCCATCAAATATTGTCATCATTTTTAGTATGATGTCCTGAAGGGACCAGGCAAAAGATTATGTTGCCTAGGGCTGGTGCTTAAAGAATAGTGTATCATGACTCAAGCTACCTGGAGCACTGCTCTAGTTAAAGTGAATGGGTTTATCTCATATAAGAACTGACTTGTGAGGTTTAAATATTCAGGTTTTTTTAAAAAATCTGAAGGCATAGTCAGCACATATTTCATTCCCCCTGCTTCCCACAAGCTACCTTTCTAACCCAGACACGATTGCTGCGAAACAACGAGCTATCAACACACCCTTGTCATTTCAATTTTTCACACATTTTCTCAGCTTGTGTGTTCTCTGTCTTAGCAAACTCTTATCTCTCCAGTCCACTGCCACAGGCTTGTGGTATATAACAAAGCTTCATCTCTGCAATGTCAGAAATAATGACATAAAGGGAAAGCACAGAAGAGAAATTGGCCACAGCCGCTCCTGCCGATCTAAAGCTTGTAGGCCTTGATTCATTGGGGGGAGGGGGACCTGAGTCAGATGGTTCTTCTATCACTTCAGTTGCTGCTGAGCTGTTCATTGTCGCTGAGCTACTGTCCAGCAGTGAACATGTCTTGAAGAATGGCTTAGTTTCTGGGTTGTCTGGCAGACAGAGCAGGGAACAAAATCACACTGCACAATGACAAAGAAATCTTTCTTTCTTTCTTTCTTTCTTTCTTTCTTTCTTTCTTTCTTTCTTCACCTGCCAAACAGACTTTTCAAATGTCAAGACATATGTTGAAGGGATAAGAAGAACTAAAGGCACATACTGATTGGTGAATATATTTATGGACTGGAAAAAGGAACTTTCCATTGATCTGAAAAGAGTTTGGAAGGGGGGAGGGGAAGGAAGAGAGGAGAAAGATCAGCTTTACAAAATTCCACCTCCTATTGAGTGAATGTTGAAATCTTTTCATAACCCCCCCCCCCCCCCCAGGCTGACCATCTGAAAAGGAGGACAGGGCTCATATAACTTTAACAGTTGTAGAGAAAAGGGAATTTCAGCAGGTGTCATTTGTATGCAATTAGTTCCTGGTGAAATTCCCTCTTCATCACACCTGTTAAAGGTGCAGGCACTATACTAGAGTGACCATATACAAAAGAAGGCAGGGCTCTGCAACTTTAACTGGTGTGATGAAGAGGGAATATCACCAGGAACTAATTGCATACAAATGACACTGATTGAAATTCCCTTTTCTCTACAACTGTTAAAGTTATATGAGCCCTGTCCTCCTTTTCAGATGGTCAGCCTACCCCCCCCCCCCAAACTATATGTTTATTTAAAAAGAAAAGACACAAAACTGCAAGGCACCACAAAAGCTGGGATGGCAATACTGTAGAATTACAGCATACTGTGCAGAACATTCTGAGTTTCAAAACAAAATGGTGGAGAAATGATGAAACCCAATGTTAGTAGAAGCAATGTAACTCGGTAAAGCAACTTTCCCCAATAGGGCACCCTCCAACAAACCCCATCACTTCAACTTGCATGGCCACTGACTATGCTAGTTTGGGTGATGAGAGTTGTAGTCCAACAGAAATGGAAGGTACCAGGTTGGCATAGGATGCTGGAGAGACAAGTCCTATAAAATATAGCCAATATATTTGCCATGTGAAGTTTCCGGGCACCTGATTCGAATTGGGAGCATGGTGATGGGGTCTGACTCTTCCTGCTGAAAATTGCCTCCAAGCTGCTTCCAAATGTGCCACTGGAGCTAATGAATGGTCAACCCCCCCTCCACCCCAAACTTCTTATGTGCTGTGGTTCATCTGATCTGGATTGGGCATCCCTGTGGCTGCTTTTTCTTTCCTTTTTTATATATAAAAATGCAGCAGGGATTATCTTTTCATAAATGTATTGTCTAATCCTGGCATAGTTATCACATCATGCAGGCAGTGCTGGTAGCCATAGATTTGTTGTGCCAAACAAATATGCCAGCAATGTCAGAATCTTAATCTACACTACTCAGTGTATTGGCATTTGGATTTCCCATTGAACCCAACAATGTTTTAAGAGCTAGAAAGTGAACACCAAGTGGAAATACTGTCAAGCATACCAAAAATAATAACATGGTTGATTCAGAACAGAAGGGCAATTGTCCTTTAAAAACCCATGGAAACATCATCATCAAAGGGAGAATTTAGAATACAAATTCTGGAACAATAAAGCAAATGACACCATATTAAACTGCCATCTGGCATTGAAAGTGGTCTGAACTGCCATTCTGCAGCATGACATTTCATAGAAAATAAACAAATAAGAAAAAGAGAGAAATTTGGTGAGTTATTTCAGAAAACTATACATTAAACAAAATGATTGTATACTACTTTCCGGTCCATGCAAAAACTATCACTACATTTTCAGCTTTGTAAGGTCATTAATGTTGCCCTATCATGATACATAACATAGTTTAGAAAGACGTTCATCATGAATATATTTATCAATGAAATATTTTACTACTGAAAGATTGAGTACTTGTTTTGTCTTCTGTTGTATGTACTACATGGTCATTTAAGTACATCCAAAATTAACTGTTCTGAATACTTAAAGAAATGTCAACACAGAATTTGGAGCATATTTCTGTCTAAATCCTGTCAGGACTAGCCTTTCTATGATAACGTTATAAGTTGAATGAAACACATGCCTTACCTTATAGACAAGGGGTGGTTAACTTGTGGCCCTCCAGATGTTTTGGCCTACAACTCCCATCATGCCTCACCTTGGCTTTGCTGGCTAGGGCTGGCAGGACTTGTAGCCCTAGATATCTGGAGGACCTCAATATACCCACCCCTACTGTATTCGAATAGCAAACTCATTCTTCAAGTGTGGATATAACCATATCCCTGCACCCAAGGAGGATTTAGCAGCAGGCTTGGGAGAAACAGAAGGTTTACAAAAAATACAAAAAATTTGAGGCTCAATTATCCCCATTAGCCCTCGCCTCACCTTCCAGTCCCTTCTGATTCTTAAAGGATAAAGGTTTTGGAGTTAGGATGGAGTAGTAGGTGGTGGTAATTCTGGTGGAACAGCAGTTTCCTCTTGGACGAGAGATGTTAACCTACATTTCTTCTTAATTCACCAATGTGCTTCTTTGAAAATACAAAGAAACTCTTGTGGTGTGTTGACACTGTAGCTGCTTCTTTTGTCTGGGATCATGCGGGTTGAAGTACAACTCCTAACAATAGGGTGACCAGATAAAATCCAGGTCAGGGCTCATGTAACTTTAACAGTTGTAGAGAAAAGGGAATTTCAGCCAGTGCAATTAGTTCCTGGTGAAATTCCCTCTTTATCACAACAGCTAAAGGTGCATGCACTATACTAGAGTGACCAGATACAAAAGAAGGCAGGACCCCTGCAACTTTAACAGTTGTGATGAAGAGGGAATTTCACCAGGAACTAATTGCATACAAATGACACTGGCTGAAATTCCCTTTTTTCTACAACTGTTAAAGTTACATGAGCCCTGACCTGGATTTTATCTGGTCACCCTATAACAATCCCAATGGATCTATTTTTGTTGATTAGATGACAAGACCTTGGATAGAACCTTGGAGCCATGTCTCTCATTCCAATGAGAGACTTAAAAGTGTCTGTCAGAGGCATGGGTGGGTTCCAAGATGGCAATCCTATCTGGGGGTGGTGGAATTGTGTATTGCAACAATTCATAAAGCAGCAATGCCTCTCTGTGCACAGAAACACATTACTCCCAGTTAGTGGAGTCTGGGACATGCATTATTAGGGTGTATGGAGCAGGTTTGGTTTGCGCTGTTATAGTATTCCCAGATGTGATGGTACATATTTACAAAGAAGTGAATCTGTTTCCCTGTCTCATGTTCTCTTGGGAATTCACATAGGCATCTTGTTGGCCACAATAGGAACAGAATCCTGGACGAGAGAGGCCTTTCATCTGATCCAGCACAGCTTTTGTTCTTATGTCCCTTTCCCTCCAGGGAGGATAGTTGCTTCTCATTTTCTTTTCTAAGATTTCCTTATTGTGTCTTGATGAAAATAGGCTGCCTGCAATCAATTCCACATAGGTGTGTTTGTATGTTTGTGTGTGTTGACATCCCTTCATTGCAGGAGTATGCAACAGGTGGGCACCAATGCACCCCTGGGCACCTTCCTTGGTTCTTGCCAAGATGCCCTACCCATCTCAATTTGTTTTCCCTTAATGAACACATTTTCTTACTAGTAGCTGTGATTGCTGTGAAATAGGTTTCTGTGGGTGCTGAAAACTGCCAAGTGTGCCTATGGCCCAATACCTACCCATATTTTTCTGTACTAGGCTGACCATATGGAAAGGAGGACAGGGCTCCTGTATCTGTAGCAGTTGAATAGAAAATGGAATTTCAGCAGGTGTCCTTTGTATGCATGCAGCACCTGGTGAAATTCTCTTCATCACAACAGTAAAAGCTCCAGGAGCCTTCTCTCTTTTGTATCTGGCCACTCTGGCTCCTGAAGCTTTAACTATTGTGATGAAGAGGGAATTTCACCAGGTGCTGCCTGCATACAAATGACACTGGCTGAAATTCCCTTTTCGATTCAACTGTTAAACATAGGAGCCCTGTCCTCCTTTCCATATGGTCACCCTAGTGACACAGACTGCAGCCAGTTTGCTTTGAATCCCATAGAACTCAATGGCCAAGCCTGCGCTTATCAGCCTAGTCTCACACTTTTATCTACCTTGGTTCTGTTTCTCAGTCATGAGCTGGAATTCAGGAACTAAAAGTAGATATAGATATACACGATACATCTTAGAAAATGTTATAATTGATATGGAAAAGTCGCTTTGAAACGAACAGGTCAGTGTGCTTTCCAGGGGGTCAAGCCAAAGAACCACTGCAACTATGGCAACTGTTGCTCATTAGTGAACAGCTTTCTAAGACTTCCCAGGACTTCTTCTCAAGACTGCAGTGCACACTATAAATAGCACCATTTGAATCATTGCATTTTGTATGACTGGAAGGGAAGGAGCTGGGAATTGTACAGTCTCCAAAAACATTCAAAGTCCTTCTCTCTCTCTCTTTCTCTCATGACCATAGAACAGATACATTTGAAATAACATTTCTATTATTTATATGGAATTTATTCATTTTGAAACCCAGTCCAGGCCTGATTCAAAGTGCTGGTGTTAACATTCAAAGCCCTAAACAGCTTGGAGCCAGGTTATTTGAAGGAACACCTCCTCTCATATGTACCTGCCCAGACCCTAAGATCATCTTCAGGGGTCCTTCTCCGTAAGCCCCTGCCAAAGGAAGTGAGGCAGGTAGCTTCCAGGAGGAAGGTCTTCTCTGCTGTGACACTTTCGGCTGTGGAATGAGCTCCCTAGAGAGGTTCACCTGGCACGTACGTTATACTCTTTTCGATGCCTGGTGAAGATCTTTTCATTTCCCTAATATTTTAACAGTTAACCACTTTAGTCTTTTAACTTTGCTGTTTTAGAACTATATTTTTAAATCTCTATAAATTTCTGCATTGCTGCTCGGTTTTATCCTGGTTGTGCTTTTTGGTGCCAGCTGCAAAGCTGCATGGCATTGGGGGAGGAGCTAGGAGCCAACTGTTTAAGGCCATGCTCTTCCCTTCTCTGCTGCAATAGCACCTGCTCCCCCTTGATACATTGTCAGATATTTCTGGTTTGCCAAATTTTTTTATAAAGAGAGCCTGTGAAGTGAAATGGCTAGAGTGTTGGACAGGGAATCGGGAGAGCCGGCTTCTAGTCTCCACTTGGCTATGAAGCTCATTGGGTGACTTTGGGCCAGTCACAGACTCTCAGTCCAACCTACCTCACAGTGTTGTTGTTGTGAGGATAAAATTAAGAGGATAATTATGTATGCCACCTTGAGTTCCTTAAGGAGGAAAAGGAGAGATATAAATGTAATAATAAAAAATAAAAAAATTGGGGGCCATTTTATGAATGCTCCCCTCAAAGGTCTGTACAGGCCCAGGGCTTGAGAGGGATTTTCTCGTACAACATACAGGCCGTAGTGTTGTATTAGGTAAGTAGGATATTAATAAATAGTAGAGGCAAGTCAGTGTAGTTTGGGAGGAAGAAAAAAATGGTGAATACTTTGGGGTATCTTTAGGAGATAAAGGTGACATCCTCAGACCTACCCATTGAGGCTGTGATACTTCCAGTTGAGGACATTAGTCTATAAAGTACTGGCTAGAAAGTATTAGGAGCATGGAGACAAATGAGCTCACCTAGGACAGTTGACATGTAAAAAATGTTTCAGTGTGTGAGATTAATTGGAACCCACACCAGGGGGAAGGAATTTAAGTTAGCATTTTAACTCATTTTGAAACCCAAACCAGCGACTCATCTCTCCATTGCTATGGGTGAAACCAAAATCCTAGAACTGGTATAAGAGTAAAGATTGGAAAGGTTTGACTACTTTTGTTTTGTTTTGTCTTGGAGAGGTTCTTTGTCTATAATAGTTGCATAACAGGCCAAAATTCAGTAGGTGCTGATTGCCCCAGGCTGATAGTATAGTGATGGGGAATGCTGCAAAAATTTCTGCCAATTTTGAAGCTGTTAAAGGCACAGAAAATAATAATAATAATAATAATAATAATAATAATAATAATAATGGCCCTATGTTTGGAACTTTATGTAAGGAATATATTCGTCTAACAGGAAAAAATATCTTACACACAGGGGCTGCATTGTGGAGGTACTCCATGCAATCCCATCTGTGTATGTGAAGAAGGTTTGCAAATATTATGGGTCCTGCATGGAATATTTTCAGATGTATGAAGTAACCATACATCCCATCTCTTCACTAACTCATCTTCTAGACAGCCCTCTCATTGACGACAATCTGTCTCATCTTCCCTGGGCCCTGTCTTTAGTTTATGAGAGATGGTCTCATGGACGTAATCAGGTGACAGTATTTCCCAACTAGTTCCAGACCAATCACGCTTTTTCGCAAACCCAGTGAGGCTCATTTCCTGAGCAAGCCTGAGAACGATTACAGCCAAAATGAAAAAGAAAGAAAAACCTGAACATTCTAGCCAATGCCAACATGCCAAGCTAAACACTCAACAAATTCTTGAGCTGCTAGGCAATCTGCCCAAATCCAAAGTTGGCAAAATGAGAAGAATTATTTTTCCTTCAAATAAACATTTCATAATATATTTAATCTTTCAGCACCGTAAAAGTGATATGATTCAACGTGGAGCTGAAATAAGCTTTGGCAGATTATTCTGAGGTTGAAATAGTGGTGTTGTTTATCTGCTTCAGCTTTGTAGCATTGAAAGAAAGACATGCTAAATGCTGCTGAGGGTATTCAAGCCATTAAACTTTTTATAGTTTATTATCACTGTGACTGGAGCTTCCCCTGTGACGCAAAGATTCAAGTAGCCTGGGAGGTAAACGAGGATCTTCCCATGTTCCTTAATGCCAGTTTTAATAATATCATAGCAGCTGATGGTGCAGCTAGTAATGGGATGGAGAGAACTAGGACAGATCTACACCAAGCAGTATATAGCACTATGAAAGTGGTATGAAAGCAGTATATGGAGATAGGATCTACACTAATACTTTATAGCAGTATTGAAGTGTACTGACAACTGTTGGGGTCCATGACACATGCCATATACCCAGGGCCAGATTTAAACTTGTTGTAGCCCTAAGCTATAACATGAGTGAGGCCCTTCCCTCTTCAACAAATAATAAAAAAATTAAATGCAAAATATGGGCTGTACAATTAAACGGAATTTGATAGTTGTATAATGTTGTAAATGTTGTTTTTTCTTTCTTTCCAACGCGAGGCCCCTTGTAATGTGAGGCCCTAACTGTAGCTTGTTTAGCTTATTCATAAATACATTAAACAAAAAAACTACGGTTTCCAAAACAACATTAAGGCTCTGCAGTTTTCAACCAAGCACCAAAAAGCAGGGAAATTGGGAGTTAAGGCTTACGAGCCTTCACGCCACATCCTACCTAAGGAGGCAGAAAGTGCAAGTGAAATTCTCATTCTCCTAAAGCAGATAAACCATGAGGACAGGATGGAGAATATGATATGGAGAGGTGACTGAAGGGTTGTGGAAAACTGATGACGAACAACTTAGGGCCACCTACTTTTCTTTTTTTGTTTAGAGCAGCCCTTCCCCAACCTGGTGCCCTCCAAAGGTGTTGGACTACGACTCCCATCATTGCAAGTCAGTATGTCCCATGGTCAGGAATGCTGGGACTTGTAATCTCAAATATCTGGAGGGCAGCAGGATGGGGAACGCTGTTCCATATCCTTACCAAATACAGGATCTGCCCAATACTTTTCTCTCACACGCAACTCGCATATAGCAGCAAGCTTGATAACAAAAGGGGCACTATTCATTACAGATCTAGTACCAGAGCATGTACCAGGCACTTTCAACTTTTGGTCAATACCCTGCCCTTCAAAGAACCAGTGTTTTTTTCTTAAAATGTGTTTCTACAAAATATACTGTTCACTCCCCACAATCCCTCCACAATACATCATCTCATCAAAGTGACAGAGGAGCAGAAAAGGTTTAGTTTGGCTGTCTTGAAGTCCTTTCAGATAAGATTAGTTTGCAATCCTATACCACTTGGGAGTAAGCCCTAGTGAGTTCAGTGGCATTGGCTTCTGAGAAGACATGCATAGGATTCAAGTGTAAACCAATCTTCTCCAGCCTCATGCTCTCCAGATGTATTGCACTGTAACTCCCATGTTATGGGGAAGACAAAAAATATTTCATCCTTAATTTGTTTAAAAATAATTATGCATGAAAGTATTAGGTGGTAGCTCTGCCACACTGAACACATGAGAGAAATCCTCTATGATAGTTCCCCAACACCACATACCTGATATTCAAGAAACAGACATCCTATACCATGTGTTGAAAACTAATGTTGATGTCTGAAGGACTATCTGGATTAGGTATTCAAGATTCATTCATTGTTGCTTCATTTGGTTTACGGCGGTCTATTTAAACTGCACATCTTTTGGAGTTCCTTGATGGATCACATATCTTGATGCTGGAAAACATCATACTTTAGAACACATGTGGGCAGAAAATAGATCTATCCTAATGTTTTGGACATCAACTTGTAGCATTCCTGATCACTGCCCATTCTGGTAGGGGCTTTTACAAGTTGAATTCCAAAACATCTGGAGATCTACATTCTGCCTGCCCTTGTTCTCAAACAGCATTCCCCAACCTGGTGCCCTTCAGATGTGTTGGGTTGCAACTCTCAACATGAATTGCTCTTTCAAAAAAGAAGTAGGTGGTCCTAAGTTGTTCATCATCATTTTCCACAACCCCAGTCGCCTCTGCATATCATACTGCATATCCAGATGTTTGAGATGACAAGTCCATAGGACATAGGACATACTGACTTGCAATGATGGGAGTTGTAGTCCAACACCTTTGGAGGGCACCAGGTTGGGGAAGGGCTACTTTAAACAAAAAAAAAGAGAAGTAGGTGGCCCTAAGTTGTTTTTCATCAGTTTTCCACAACTCCACAGTCACTTCTGCATATCATATCCTCCATCCTGTCCTCATGGTTTATCTGCTTCAGGAGAATGAGAATTTTACTTGCACATTCTGCCTCCTTAGGGAGGGTGTGGCGTAAGGCTCGTGAGCCTTCACTCCCAATTTCCCTACTTTTTGGTGCTTGGTTGAAAACTGCAGAGCCTTAACGTTGTTTTGGAAACTATAGGTTTTTTGTTTGATGGATTTCATGGCTTTGTGTAATGGATGACTAGATATTATACAGTTGACAACCAAGCCAACGTCAGCTAGGTTGTTACACCATTTTGACATCCAGTATAAAATCAAAGCTAGTGATATTGTTGTACCCACTTTTCAAAATAATAAATGAGCACCAGAAGTTATGCTCTCTCACTTGAAATCTGAGAGGTCTCATTTGTGAACTTTTCAATAGCCACTATCCAGAGATAAAAGCTTTCTATGTCTGATTAATGAAAAGGAAGCATTTTGTGTTTTGAATCTATAATTGGAGATAGCTTGAAAAATTGTTCTACTAGAATAAAAAATCCCTGATTAATTCTGGAAGCACACAAGATGATACAGGAAAAAAATCCTAAATTAGAATAAGTTAGTTTACTATATTCATTGACCACAGACTATTTTTAGAGCAAAAAAATAAAAATTGGGCAATTTTTAAAATTAAATTGGGCAATATTTCTTTACAGCCACATGGCCACTCTTGGTACTGGGTCAGATGTAGTGATGTAAGAGGATGTTCTAGCTCCATTTAGTTGATCAGTTGCAAAGAAGCTTCTCTAGTAAGGAGGAAAGGGAAAGCCCTGGACTGCTCATTCTTTCAATAAACTAATTATAACCAAGTGCCATATCTCCCCCCACAAAAACCCATGAAATAGGTTAGGCTAAGAGTCTATGACTGGCCCAAAACCATCTAGTGAGCATGTTCTCCTGCTCACTTTCATAGAAATGTAAAACAAGTGTTTGATAATGCCTGGGCGTATGGCATATGCTACCTTTACCCTTGCAACAACCCTGTAAGATAGGTTAGGCTGGAAGTTTATGTCTGGCCCACTGTCTGTTTATGTCTGTGTGCCTGTCTCTTTCATATATACACACAGAAAGGCATCCTTGGGTTTACTTACTATGTATCATAAACTACATGTGAACAGAGAAGTCTGTCACAAATGATGCATTACACTCACTTTTCACACTTCCTAATACATTTGTTTCTCAACTAACTTATCACTAATACAGTCATGAATCTAATACTAAAATATGTTATTTTTACTCTAGTAAGATTAAAGAATCCACATACATCAAGTGCAAATCAGAGAACCTACCACTTATAAATAAATATAATAAATATAAGATAAAAAGGACACAATAATGTTTACAAAAATCACAACAGAAATAGTACCTAGCCCCTACTGAGAGCCTGTGGCTGCCTCTACAAGAGGCATTTAAAGCTCTTTCAAGGCGCGTTAAAAAATTTACCTCTACAAGAACGGAGCGCAAATCGGGCGTAGAGGCACGCTATCCCTCCGATTATGCGCATTATCGAATGCGCGTTAAACAGCGAGTTTTATTTTGCTCTGGCCGTTAAAGCGCATTTTGACTATGTGAACAAGCGCTTATGTGCATTAACTACTTGTAAAGCGCATTTTGGTCATCCATTAATGTGCTTCGCCGCCTCTCGTGCAGAGGTATTAGGCGTAAATGCGCTTCTGCGATTATGCGCATAATCGCCTAACCAGGCGCAAAAGCGAATCCTTGTAGAGGGGACCTCTGACATATCAAGAAAGGACAATATAGAAAATGTATGATGGTATTTTTATTTTTAAAAAACATTTTTGCCCTGATGCAAACAGGTTTCACAGTACTTCACAACTAGGAAGATATGTTCCATTTATGTCAAGGGGACTCCCCCCCTAAGTTTAGCTACCCTACCCAGGCACTGTGGTCTTGATCCAAATAGGATCCACCACACTCAGCATTTACACATGTTGTAGTTTTTGTCCTTAAAACAACTTGTTCTTAGTAGACATGCATAGGATTGAATTGAAAATCAAGCAGCAGCAATAATCAAATGAATAAAAGAACCCCCCCACACACACACACACACAGCAAACAAGCAAGGAAGTTGTTAGTTGTAGAATGCACAATTGTTTTGTACAGGAAATGCTGCAGTCCCAACCCCCATCTCCCACTCCTAGGTTCCAATTTTGAAAAGGTTGCAACCCTCTACACACTGACTTGGGAGTAAGACCCACTGCACTCAATGGAACACACATAGAATTGAATTACAAATCAAGCAGAGGAGTAAGAGAACACAGACAGATAGACACACACACACACACACACACACACACACAGAGCCAACAAGAAAATAAGTTGTAAATTGTAGTATTATTCTTCTTCTGAAGAGAAAAGGAAATCTTTACCCCCTCCACCCCCCACCCAACTACTACAGTCAGCCAAGACTAGGCTGACAACTGTTACCCAGAGGACCTTCTCTTCTGCCGTTCCCAAACTGTGGAATGATCTGCCAGGAGAGATCCGCCAACTTACCAGTCTTCCAGAATTTAAGAGAGCTATAAAGATTGATCTCTTCTGGCAGGCCTACCCAGTCGAATTTTAAGACTTTGTTGATATTTTAATAATGTAGTAATTTTATATGATTTTAATCAGTTTTATGTATTTTATATTGTTTGTATTGATGTTGTTCCCCGCCTCGATCTGGAGGGAGAGTCGGGTAAGAAAAAAAATACTATTATTATTATTATTATTATTATTATTATTATTATTATTATCCCCGAGGCTCCAATTTTTAAAATGCTGCAATCATCTGCATGCTTACCTGGGAGTAAGACCCACTGCTTTCAATGGAGTTTACTTCTGAGTAGTCTGCTAGCACTGTTAAGTGAATCCACACACACACACACACACATAGCAAGCAAGCAAGGAAGTTTTTAATTGTAGGAGTATTGTTGTGCTGGAAAGAAAAGGAAATCTTTACTTCCAGGATTCCCCCACCCACACACCCCAGGCTCCAATTTTAAAAACTGCTACAATCATCTACATGCTTACCTGGGAGTAAGACCCATTGCATTCAATTGAACTTACTTCTCAGTAGACTGCCAGCACTGTTAAGGGAATCCAGGAGGCAGTCAGTCACTGCCCCTGGTCTCTCAACTTTCTAATCCAGTTGGAGAGGGGGGAGGGAGAGAGAGAGAGAGAGACGCTACTCTGAGGGAGCTCCATTGGTTACCATGGGAGCTCAGAAATAAATCATATTTAAAACAAACTAAAGGGAATTTTAAGAAAAGAAGACCTATTCCATCAACTCTAAGGTAAAAGGAAGATGACATCGTTGGAATTTTAATTATTTAAGCTGACAATTCGTAAGGAGACATGGGCACAAATGGTTGCCAGTACAAAACTCAGCTACCAAAGATAGTCTGAGAGCTTTCCCCCCTTTAAACTGCCCTTCTTCTCTCAATCTTTCACCAATCTTCTTCAAATTTTCAGGTTATGTAAAATCAACATTTCTTTCTGGCACATATACATTTCAGAAAGATTGGTGAAACATTTTCGATTTTATGAATGTTAGAATGACGCCCTCCAGTTACCCCGTTAACATGGTGGAATGTGTTTTTCATTGAGTGACTTTAACAAGAGACTGCATATACTGCTTTCATACTGCTTTCATAGTTTTATATCCTGCTTGGGCCCTAACAGTTGTCAGTGCACTTCAATGCCACTATAAAGTAGTAGTGTAGATCCTGCCCAAATTCTGCAGAGGTTCGAGTGTTCTACTTAGAATTTGGAGACTAACAATGCAGTCATATGGCCTAATCAGAAATACATCCTATGCAGTTCAATGGAACTTACTTCCAGGTAAGCGACTGTGTGGAGCAGGGTGTGCAATTTCTGGCCCTCCAGGTGTTGGTGGACTGCAACTCCCATAATTGCTCATCACTGGGTATATTGGCTAGTGCTGTTGGGGGTTTCAGACCACAAGTTACTTCTCCACGAGCCCCTGCCAAAGGAAGTGAGGTGGGTGGCTACCAGGAAAAGGGACTTTTCTACTGTGACACCCTGGCTGTGGAATGAGCTCCCCAGAGTGGCTCACCTAGCACTCATGTTGTACTGCTTTCACCACCAGGTGAAGACCTTTTTATTTTCCCAGTATGTTTGCATTTTACCATCCTCATCTTTTAGCTCTGCTGTTTTAAATCTATATTTTAAATCACTGCATTGCTGCTTGGTTTTTTTCTGGTTAAGCTTTTATATTGTGGTTTTATCCTTTCATATTTTTTTTATTTTATGCTGTACCTTTGTGGCTTTAATTTTTTGTGAATCACCAAGAGAGCTTTGGCAATTGGGCAGTATAGAAGAGAAGTATAAAAATAAGTTGTCCACTCCTGACTGCAATCTTAGGATGTAATCCTATATACACTTATATTATCTGGGAGCAAGTCACATTAAATACAACATGACGTATTTCTGAGTAAACATGCATAGGATTGCACATTTTATTTAAGATGTGTCTTGGCCATGTTCAAATCAGTACCAGGAGTCCATTGTGCAAACTTGGTATCTCACAGGATCATTCATCATATCTAAAATCTGTAATATAATCTAACTGTAGCACATTTTAAACTAGCATATTTATCACTAGGACTGTGCACTGCCTCAGGCCGAATCCTCGAATCCAAATCAAGGTAGGCTGATTCAGCCTGCCTTGGCCAGAATCCAAGGTGGTACCGGGTCAATCCAAAGCACCCCAAGGCTAAAGCAGATTGATAACCAACCCTTGGGTCCCCCAGGCCAATCTGGGGCAGTGCTGGTCCCATCCTCCTATCCGTCCTCCTAGGAAAGCTGGTGCAAGGCCAGCTGTGAGTCCAGGTGAGCCCATTGGACTCACGGACTCATCTCCATCTCCCTCCCCATCCACGCGTCTTCTTCCCTGAGAGCAGAGCCACAATTTAAAGGTAAGATTGTAGGGGCTCTCTTTTTTTAATAGCTCTATAGCCACAAACTGATGACTGCAGTGACCAGGCAGGCTGGTAAGGGAGGAAGCGCTCTCTGAGGCATCCTGGTCCCATGTTATTAAGGGCTTTCTGCACTTGTAGCAAAATCTTAAAAATGCCCTGGTGGCAAATAGGAAGCCAGTGCAGTCTCTTTGGCAAAGGAATTACATGGCAAAAGGGGGCAGCTCCTGACAGCAGCTGAGCTGCTGCATTCTGCACTAGCTCCAGCTTTTGAAGCAACCTTAAGGGTAGCCCCACATAGCGCACATTGCAGTAATCAGTCTTGTGGCTACTGAGTTGCTCCTCTTACACAGCTCAGTTGTAGCCAGCATGCTTCCAGTGTCCTTAGTTTGCAAAATAATCACTTATATTAAGAAGAAACTCAATTCCCCTTATATACCCAAAATGGCACCATCCGCACATACCCTACAAAGATTCAGCATGTCAGTGGTCAAAGAATGCAGGCTAAGTGTTGGTGGGGATGGATAACTAGGGGAATATATGAGTGGCCAGCATGTGGGTAGAGGGGGTTTAAAGTGAGGCGGTACACAGCCATTCCCCTTCAAATACATAACTCATTTTCAATTTGTAGTGTAATCTATGATCAGTCCATCATTCATTATACCAAGGAATCATAGCCAGAAGGTAGAGATGGAATAACATGTTATGTTCAAGCTCACTGAGGTTCTCTGACTTCTTCCTCAGTTTACCTCATTTGCATTCCCAAATGCAAGTGTCTTTTTTCCAATATAGAACAATGCACATTTTTAGGAGGAAAAAAATGTTTTTGAAATTGTTCAGTTTTTCCCAATTGAAAAAAGAACAACAATTTTCCCCAATAAAAAAATGAACATTTTCTCCCACAGCATGAAAATGCAGGGTTTTTTGGGGGGGGGCGGGCGGGGGTAATTTGCAAAAGTGTGCATTTGTATAAGTCTACACTTTTGGACACAAACAGAAGTTGGGCGAATTGCAAAACTTTCCAGAGAATTGTGTTCCTGCTTACGTTTGGATTTGCAAACAGAATACATTCACATGACTTGCGCACAACGACAAAATTATCCTACATTTCTACTAGACAGTTGAAAGCCAAAGAACACCAGCTTCTTATCTACTCAACCACTTGTACAGCTGGCGATAAGAAGAAATGATAAGCAATTACATTCCATTAGAAAACTCTGGCTGAATTCGGACAACACGATAGTCAATAGTGGGGTAATAATCAACTTTACAGTTGTTCATCTAGGGGGTACTCCCCACACAACAAGGTAATAAATAATCAACCGTGGTGTGGATTAGGATCAGCACTGAGACAACATTTGGACAACATGATAGTCAATACAACTGACGATTGTTCCCCTCCCCAGTTGCTTAATGTGTCGTCCGAACTCAGCCTCTGTGTCAGAGCTAGCCCTCTATTTTTGGTCATTGTTTCTCATCCTGTAAAAGAGGCCTTGTTTTTTTTCTTCTTCTGCCTCTTTTGCAGGGAGGGGGAGAATTTTAGAGATTTCCCCCCATTGAGGAGCAGAACAGTGTTGGCACATACCTTTTTAAAGTGTAGCTAGTTGCTGAGGGGCCTTCTTTCTGTTTTTTTAATTATTATTATTATTTTTCAAAAACAAAAAAACAACAACCACTCCTGGCTTGGAGGAGCCTGGCAGTTCTTAATGAATGCCTATTGGAGACCATGTGACCTCTCCCTATCCAATAGGCATTCAGGAAGAACTCCTGGCCTTCTGGAAGTGGCAGGGGTGTTTTTTTTTTAAAAAAATAAAAATAATAGGAAAAAGACCCTTCAAAACTGCCTACACTTAAAAAGGTATTTGGAAACGCTGTCCCCCACCCCAAGGAGAAAATTTTCTGAAATTCTCACCTCCCACACCTCTTTCACCAGAATTTTTGGTATCCCCCACCCCCATAAAATGCTGAAAATGGAATAATTGAAATTTTTGGCACAGCACTAACTCTGAGCAACTTTTCTCTGAACCTGGGAGTTAGGTGGGAGACCAACCACATGCTCCTTCTACTTCATCAGCTCCTGGGCTTTTAGCCATTCTTTAATCTTAGCAGCTTGTTCTTAGGGGAAAGCACTGCTCCACTTCTACTAAGTTTTCATTGAGGCAGTAAATTGCGCCATTTCAGACTGTGTTTCATATGTTAATGGCCCTCCATCTAATTTTTAGATTTTACAAAATCCCTGCATATAAGAGGGAAATCCCTGCATATAAGAGGGAAACTTTCTTAGTGATCTGCAAATTTCTAAGCAGATGATTTTGTTGTTGTCATATAGGGGAATAGCCAAACATTTGATTTCCACTGGCATGTTGAAGTGGTAGCACCTGTATACAACTTTACCATCCAAGTGAGAATAACTAGGCCTTCATCAGTAGGAAGGTATGAGCAATATGCTGTCAAATTTCTTTTTAAAATAGATTAACCCAGTTCGCGCCTCCTTGACCTCAATACAAACCTGGATGTAATTTACAGCTGGAAAATCCATACGTTTCCAAGCTGATGCATACGTTAATGCATACATTAATAATGAAAAAATATGCTTAAAAGTTACATATGGATTTTACAAATCAATTAATCACAAGCTCCTATGAAAATGGGACAGAAACTTCACCAAAGCCATACCCCCACAGCTGACAGTTCAGTGAGATCAAGATTGACAGATCAATCCACCCCTACCTATTTATCTCCCTGACTTTCTGCCTCCCTACTACCGTGTCAATCCACCTGCCTATTCCTTGCTTCCCGCTCCCCTCCATCTCCCCTTTTCACCCATGGACCCAAGTTCTATCCTTCTCCCTGGCCATGGGCTTAGTAACAGCTTCCTCATCTATAACAGTCCCCTGAAGCCTTCTACTACTGCCAGACCTAAAACTGAGAAGAGAGCACCTGACGCCAATGATTTGTTAGCTCTACCTTCTCCATGTAGCACATGTATCTGGGTGGTCCTTCATATCCAGCTAAATGATTAGAACCTTTATTTTATTTTCATTTGAGGAACAATATTACTGCAATAATCTTTTCACAAAATCATTTTATGTTCCGAAAGTCTTTAGGAAAGGGGTGTAATCTGAGTTAGCAAAGCTGATTTTCCAGGCATGCCAATATCTCTTGAGACATTCTCCGAAGGGGCAAAGATCATATACAGCTGCTGTGTCAAATTCTACACAAGGAAACATTTACAGTATATTTGTCACTATTCTGGCTCAGACCAGCCCTAGGCAGAAATCCTTCATGCATTTCTTAACAGAAAACATAATCTGTACAGAAACTGCACATAAAAGCCATTGCTAGGCCAGGGAATCAATTCAGAAACAAAAGGACTATAAACTTGAACATGTTAGTGCAATGTTTAAAATTAAGTGTTGGGTTCAGCTTAAGCTAAGGAATTCTTGCCTTATGTTAAAGGAGAGAGTGTGTGAGAGAGAAATGTTCAAACAATGAAACCCTATGAATGTATGCCAATTGGATATAATTCCCTCATCAATCATATTGGCCAGTATGAAGAACAAAACACAGGACCCTGCAATAGTATAAGCCTGCATCTCTTTGCATCTATTGAACTATAGCAATATACATTCTTTGTAAGGATATTGATTCATCCAAATATGTTGAAATTGCTGACCCCAAAATAAACTTTGGCTGTGTTTACACACACGTTATCATTTGATCTTGGTAACTTCAATATTTGAATGAGCCAACATAGATCAGGATTTCCTGTCACCAGAAACACAATATTTTTAGATGAAGGCAGTTCACATATACAGTTGGGAGCCAATGAGTGTTGAGTTATCAACTGGTGAAAGAGTGGATGATATCCATGCATGTGTGAAATGGTATTTCTACCATTTACTTGTTTCCTACCATATAAACAATGCACAAGGCACTGGGCTGGTAAAGAGTAAATTGTCAAGACCAGCATGGAAAGGACCATATAGCTATTAAAGATGAGGACACTTTCAGGAAAAAAAGAGCTGGCAACCTTAATTCCGCATCATGAAACCTAGATGAATACACAGAGATTCAAAGCCAGACTTTTAAGAGCTAAGGGCTCAAAACCCTCTTCCTGGATGGATGAATTTGTTAGTTTCACTTTCTCCATATTTGGATTTTTTGAAATTCTTTCTGCCACATTTATGAAGAAATATGGGAGTTTTTGGCCTAATCTACGCCAAGCAGGGTATTGCACTATGAAAGTGGTATGAAAGCAGTATGTAAGAGGCAGGAGCCACACTACTGCTTTATAGCGGTATTGAAGTGCACTAACAAATGTTGGGGCACATTGACACATACCATATACCATTTCATACCGCTATATCCTGCTTGGTGTGACTCATGCCTTTTATATACCGCTTTCATACCACTTTCATAGTGCAATATCTTGCTTGGTGTAGTTGAGGCCCATGTAAGTTCTTTTCAAAAACTGAACCAACCAAAATTCGGATTCATCCCTGCTGCATTGAGCAGCACGTTGAACTCAATGGCCAAAATGCCTTCTTTAAACTTTATGGATTCTATCATACTTGAAGCTAGGGTTGTTTGTGCATGGCAAGTAGCAGGAGATGCAGTTTCATAGCTCTCACCTTTGTAGCAAGTGCTCCATAGGGAGGTACAAGAAACTGCTTTGAATAATTCTTAAATTGGCGTTCAGATGTATACTATAGTGAAGTCATAGCCCATCGTTCATTCCATTTGCCATGTCTCATGTCTCCATTTGAGGAGTGTGGGAGCAACAGCCCCCCACCATTCTCTTGGAAGCCTATTTGCTACACTGAGAACATACACTGCTTAATGATACAAATAGAGGTGAAACTCAACATCTGTCATCACTGAAACATTATAATCCAGTCCTGTTGATAGTTTATACTTAGCTGACATATTTCATAACCACTGAATTTTACCATGTGGAACTCCTGCTGAGGAAACTTCCCATTCTATGTCACAATTTCATTGGAGTGTGCTTTTTAAGTTATATATACATACAGATGTAATTGTAGTTTGAAAATTTAAATCTGTGTTTTGTTTTGTTTTAGACATGGTTTGTATGGCCTAACATTTCAATTTCTGCATTATTAAAATGTTATGCAAATAGTCTAAGGCTGAAATCCGAAACACATTTACTAGAGAGCAAATCCCACTGAACGCAGAGGGGCAGGGTCTTGTTTCTGAATAAAATGTTCTTAGGATTGGACTATAAAGAACATTAGGAAAGCTCCATAGAGATAGTGTAGTGGTCTGATAAACTTAAAAGGAGAAGTATCTTGAGAAATGGTTGGCTCATTATTTGAAATGAGAACTGCAGAGAATACCTTCTAAAGGAGTAGTATGAAGTGGGGATCGTGAAACACAAATCCCTTGGTAGAAAATATTCATAACAGGAATTGTGTTTTCAATCACACTCACACAAATAGTTCCAGACATAATCCGCACACCCTGGGACCTGTAATTTATGGATAGAGGTGGCACGCAGCTACAGTGGGAAAACCTCATGAGTTGAGATGATCTAACAGTTCAATAGTTTTGATGTTCAGTTCATTTTGAGGAAAGAGAAATATTCAGGAAAATGCCTGCTCAATCTTCCAAAATATTTGGTGCTGCTTCAGAATATTGAAGCGGGGGTATGAACCAGAAAATTTAACCATGCTGCCATCTATATGCAAAATGGCTCTGCATTTCGTAAATGCCAGTGGTGCAAAGGTTCTACAAAGACAGAGATTATTTAAACCTCTCCATCTATAATTCAGTATCATGCTGGGGGGGGGGATCACAGTCCTTTAATAATAACAAAAAAAGTCTGCATGTGCAGACTCCAGTATTGTGGATTTCTAGGCACTTTAGAACCAATTTAAACAAATAATTAACAATAATAACTCTGTACCTCTACAGAAATTTGGTATAATTTGGTATAATAATACAACACTGTATTACATGTGGGTAGTGGTACAAAGGAGAAGGGACTTGAACCATGTAATTTTACAAAATTTCAAACAGAAATAAAATGTGGTGGCCTTGGGGGACAAAAATAACCCACTCTTCAAGGGCTGTTTTGTCTAGTAGTTTTATTGTCAACAATTATCACTGCACTGACCTCTGGTAGCAGGGAGGTAATGGACTGCACTTGAGATATATTATTAGTTACATTTATATCCCATCTTCCTTCCAAGAAACTCAAAGTGGTATATGTTAGTATACTGGTAGCCTCTTTCCACATTTAATTTTTTATTTTTCCAAACATAAAAAACATTTAACACATACACCTTACCTACACCCACAAACAACAAAAATTACATAAAACAAACAACATTAAAATGGACTTCCAAATTTCCTAATTTTCTTAATAATTTGTCAAAGTAAGCCAAAATAAGCCAAAACGGTGAGTGAAGTTTCCCCTCCAGTATTTCTTTAACAGATGTTTTTCTTCCAGTTTAGTCGCTAAATCCGCTTGCAAATATGTCCTTCCCTTCTCTTTCTTTTAGAAAATCCACCATTGGTTTCCATTCCTCAGTAAACCCAGTTATTGTTTTATCTTTTATTATTGCAGTAAGTTTTGCCATCTTTGCCAGTTCTGTAATTTTCAACAACCATTCCTCCTCTGTTGGTATTTTCTCGGTCTTCCAATTCTGGGCATAAATTAATCTTGCTGCCATTGTCATATACAAGAATAAAGTTCCATAACCTTGCATCAACTGTTCATCTATTATCCCCAACAAAAAATACTCTGGATGCAATTGTATTTTTATCTTCAATACATTTTGAATCACCTTATGCATTTGTATCCAGAAGGATTTTGCTTTTTTACATGTCCACCATAGGTGATAAAATGTTCCTTCCTGTTCTTCACATTTCCAACACTTTCCCGATGTCCCCTTATACATTTTTGCCAATTTTGATGGAAATATATACCATCTATACATCATTTTATAAAAATTCTCTTTCAGTCTAGCACATAATGTAAATTTCAGTCCTCTCAATCACATATTCTCCCATTGGTCCATAGTAATATTATATCCAAAATTCTGAGCCCACTTTATCATACAATCTTTTACTTGTTCATCTTCAGTCTCATATTTTAACAAAAGTTTATATATCTTTGAGATAACATGATTAGCATTTGTGCATAAAGCTTTCTCAAAGTCAGATTTTGTAAACTCAAAGCCCCATTTTTTTCATCTATCTTAAATTTTCCATATTTGTAAATAAGAGAACCACTGACAAACAATTCCTTTACTCCGTAGCTCCTCTTTTGATTTCATTTTAATCTCCCCTTCCTTTATTTCTAAAATTTCACCATATGTCAACCATTTTTATGTAGTTACCAAATCTCTTCTAAAAAAAGCCTCCTGTGATAAAACCCATAGCGGCGTTTTCTGACACAGTCTTAGTTTATATTTATTCCATATTCTCAAAATTGCTCGTCTCACATAATGGTTGTTAAAGTCTGCATTCACCTTAACTTTATCATACCACAAATACCCATGCCAGCCAAATCTTAAATCATGACCCTCTTCTTCCAATAATCTACAATTTTTCAACAAAATCCACTCCTTCATCCACATCATGCAACAAGCAGAGAAATACATCCTCAAATCTGGCAAGTCCAAGCCTCCTCTCTCTTTAGCATCTTGTAATATTTTAAACTTCACCCTTGTTTTTTTGGATTGCCATATAAATTTAGAAATCTCTCTCTGCCACTGCTTGAATGGTACCTCCAAAGTTACAATAGGGATTGTCTGAAACAGATACAACATTCTTGGCAAAACATTCATCTTAATTATTGCAATTCTCCACATCAATGACATTTGAAGTTTATCCCATCTTATTAAATCTTGCTTAATTTCATTCCAGACCTTGACATAATTATTATGAAACAACATACAGTTCATATTTGTCAAATTTATACCCAAATTCTTCACCTTTTTTCTACTTTAAAACCTGCTTTTTGTTCCACCTTTATTTGATCTTGCTTATTCATATTTTTTGTAAGTATCTTAGTCTTTTGTTTATTAACCTTAAAACCTGCTAATGCACCAAATTCGTTCAACTTCTTCATTAAAATTTCAATTCCGCTCAATGGATCCTCTAATGTAAACACCAAATCATCTGCAAAAGCTCTCAACTTATATGATTCTTTTCTAATTTTTATTCCTCTAATTTTTTCTTGTCACACAGCTCTGTTCAAAACTTCCAAGATTAAAATAAATAACAAAGGTGGGCAACCCTGTCTGGTCCCTCTTGCAATCTTACATGGTTTCGTCAAATCTCCATTAATAATAATCTGTGCGCTCTGTTCAGTATAAATTGACTTCACCCACATTGTAAAGTTAGTCCCAAAATCCATTACTTCCAATATTTTAAACAAAAAATCCCAATTAAGGTTGTCAAAAGCCTTCTCCGCATCCAAAAAACTCAAGGCCGCTTGTTTTTCCGGATGTTTATCCAGATATTCTGCAATGTTCAATACTACTCTGATATTGTCCATTATCTGTCTTTTCGGCAAGAATCCACATTGATCTTCATGAATAAATTCCCTCAACACAGACTTCAACCTTTCCGCCATTATCGATGCGAACAACTTGTAATCGTTGTTCAACAATGAAATTGGCCTGTAGTTTTTGGTCAGTGTTAGGTCCTGGTCTTCTTTAGGTATTGTTACATATGCTGTTTTCCATGTCTCAGGTATCTTTCCCTCTTTCAAAATAGAATTCATCATACTCTGCAATGATAATGATAGTTCTTCAAAAATTTTATAATATATACCTGGAAGACCATCTGGTCCCGGTGTTTTCCCCATTTTTATTCTTTTTATAGCTGCAACCATTTCTTCCATAGTAATCTCTCTATTTATCATTTGTTTCTGTTCCATAGAAATTTTAGACAAATTCTGTTCCTGTAAATACATATCTATTTTATCCGTTGACATCTCGTGTTTCTTATATAATTATATAAATTTGAATAATACATCCAAAACTTTCTTTGTATCTTCACATCATCCATTATTTCTATATCACCATCTTCAATTTTCACTATTGTCTTTTTTTTCTTTTTCTTTCCTCAATTTGTAAGCTAGCCATTTTCCTGGTTTATTCGCACCTTCAAATTCTCTCTGTTTCATAAAATTTAGCTTCCATTTCTCTAACCGTCAACATGGACAGTTGCTGTTGTAACATCTTGATCTGGCGGCTAATCTCCGCCTTACTTGATGCGCTCCTTCTTTTTAATCTCATCTGTAATTGCTTTCATTTTTGCCTGTCTTTCCTTTTTTAGTTGACTATTCTTCTGAATGAAATAACCTCTTACTTGTATCCCAGGCAGTACTTTGGTTAACCCCTTTATTCAAATTCAACTAAAAAAAATCCTTAATTTTTTTCTGACTTTCCTGGTAGCCTCTTATCCAGGTACTGCTCAGATCCAGATCTGCTTCATGCAAATGACTGCATTATGTTCTTTAATCCTCAACAATTATTGCTGAGGTGGAAAGCCAAGGTAGACAGACCTCCACTAACAATAACCTTATGGTTTGAAAGTATATACTGCTGTTCAAAGAATACATGAAGATGCAAAGATAGAAGAAGCAGTGGGAAAGCACTGGAGGGTTATGAGTGGGAGATGTCTGGATCCTCCGTCGGAGGCAGGGAAAGAGCATGGTAAAAGCCTTGTCTGGAAGCAGCCTAGGTTGAGAACTTCAACAGGGATCCTGAAGAAGGATGTATTGGGTTGTATTCAATCAGTTATATCCAACATTGGTTTAAATGAAGTCTCATTCATTTCTATGGGTCTACTTTAAGTAGGACTGACATTGGATACACCCCATTGGACCTCATAAAGTTTTTCCTGAGTACTCTTACCCCTCCCCCTAGTATTTCCTAAATCCAACTGTTCAATATTAGTTATGTCATAAACTCAATCCAGAACAAGAACAAAAAGTTTAATTACCTCCTGCTGAAGTGCTCCTATTTTTGGACAATGTCATAATTTTGGCTCAGCTGTTCTGGAGAAACGTCCATGACATGTAAGTTAGGATAGTAGATTGCTGCAGTATGTGTTATCCTTCTCAGGCCAGAGACTTGTTGTAAAGATAGGTAAAGCTTTGCTTCTTGTAGGAGTCTATAAATAAATAGTAGTGGATAAGCCTGCCGAGGCGAAAAGGATAGAGCTACCCAGATTTACTTTGCTTGCCTTTCACAAGATGCCACAAGAGCTGTTAGTGCAGAATTCTCTTTGAACCACAACACCTAAAGAAGGCGATTGATCAGGCTACCTTCCAGTTTAGAATCAAGTACTGGTTGGTAGATCAAGCTGAAAGACTTCCAGTGTTTACACAATTAGTCTCAAGAGAACAGCTAGAGGATAGTAAGAACTAATGCACTGCTGAATGTTTCCTGTATTGGTTCCAAAATCAACTACTATATTTTCCCCACAAACAGTGATTGGGATGGAGTATGGCAAATGCCTTGCAAATATCTGAGAAAAGCGTGAGAAATGTTTAAAAGGACTCTCCAGATGTGGGAAAGACATTACACCACTGATATTAAGAAGGTGCAATTTTGGACAACTAGAAGGAAAAAATGTTCTAATGCTGTACTTTATTAAACTATAAAATAATCCCCTTTAAGAAGTGATGGAAGTCTCACCACTTGAACTTTTAAAAACGAGACTAGACAAAGTACCAAATGACACTTAAGGGATTATTTTAAAAAACCCAACTATGTTGGCTAAAGAGCTACCTTTTAAACAAATTTAGTCTATTTTCCCCATCTTTAATTTCAGTGCAAAAGGAATGTACAAATAGCTAGCTTTTGTCAGTGTAGCATCTGGATTAAATATTTCCTCATTTGTCATGTCAACACTTCACTGCCCTTGACCCTACTTCAGGAAGATAAGATACTGAATCCAGGTAGAGACGGATCTCATAGCGTGTATTAATGTAATTCAGGAAGTACTGTCATGACAATGTCAAATCTTGCTTTCTCCAGAGAATGCAAAGAGACATTCACGTTTAAAGTCAACATAGCAAGATAGCCCACTGTGGAATTGCATTTGAAGACTAAAACAGGAAAGTGAGCAAATATTTCATATTGGGCAGACATGCCAGGCAATACTATGTTTTCATGACATTTATGGTCAAGCTTGAGTATATGAGACTCATCAACCTGTTTTCCACAACTTTTCCTGCTGGCTTTGAAAAATTAATTTTCATTCCTGTTGACTGCTGGAGACTTCTGTAACTGACCTAGCATATAGTATGTGGAAAGACGATCAAGCAGGAGTGATTACTTTAACTAAGGATGTGTCAGGCTATTTTAGCCTTCCCAATCTTGTGCCCTACCACATGTTTTGGACTACACATCAGATCCAGCCAGCATGACCAATGGTCAAGAATAATGGGAGCTGTAGTCCCATTTCTGGAATTTCATAGCCCCTACAATCTTGTTGCATTAAACAGGCCTGTGAGTAGCTCTCCCTGCATATTATTAAGTAAAATCACCAATAATCCATTAATCATTCTGTTTTATTTATTGTAAACAAAGATGATCATAAACAAACATTAATTATTTCAATATTTCTGTCCTGCTTCTTCCCCTCTTCTTGGTAGCTCATCTGTGGGAATTCCAATACCTTGTTAGAAAGAATGGAACATTTTTTAAAACCATTATCTTTTTAGTGAAAATCAAATTCAGTACCAATATTAGAACACAAAGTACCATCTGCAAACACATAACATCACTTAATCTTTCTGGCTACAAACATTCACTCAGAAAGCCAGAACCTCCAAGGAATTATATCATGTCAGGGTACTACTCATCCTATTGTCAATTTTAGCTGACATATTAATCCATCTCTCCCTTGGCTGTGCCTGTTGTAAGGCAACTGTATTGTGGTAATCAGATGGAAATAACTAAATATGCTGTGTTTAGGAAGAGTGTGGGAAAATGCACTCCTTCAGACTTAATGAAGTATCAGTACACTTCAGATTAAACAATGGTTATCAAACTATATGGATCAAGACAGTCAAATGCTGAGCTTTCAAAATAATGAATTCTTTTCACAAGAAGAGTAGGTTTTGGAGTGTGTGTGTGTGTGTGTGTGTGTGTGTGTGTGCATGTATGTAAATAAGGGATCTGTGAATCAGCACAACTCGTGTTCACCAAAGTTCTCCAAATACTATCTTGAAATTCATTTCAATTGAAGCCTGTATCAGATTTCAAGCTTTGAATTTTTTTCTCTGTGCATGAAAAACCATGCATCAGTTGTGCACATCTTTGAAATTAATGCTTGATTAAAGAGTAATTTTGCATGTTTTCCAAAAATATGTATTTTTCAGGTGTCTTTTTCAAATGCATGCATGCTGTGAAATCACATTGCAAACTCAGAAATGTACGGACTTTGGCTCCAGATTTCTGGAAGGTCAGAACTCAGTAAATCCTGATCCAAAATGAATTGAAATGAATTTTTCATACATCTTCAGTGTAAATAAGTATTAAAATCCTGTGTTAAACCACCCTCAGTATCTGCATTCTGTCCCCTTTCAGCATTATCCCTTCTGGATCCCTGACCTTTGCACCATCTCACTAGAGACAGAAGATGCCTGTCCATCCATCCAAGGGTTTTGCTGTGTTTCCTGATCTTGCTTCTAGTCTCAGCTAAAAGCTGAGTACTGAATTACCTGCTAGCTAGGACTAGATGCTACCATTTTAAAACAGGGCTTCCCCCCTCTCTGTTATTTATGTATCTCTTTCTCACTCATGGCGATTTTTCTAGACGGACATGACGGGCTTGGCCAAGTCATGCTGTCTTTTATTGATTCAGGAATTTCCTGACGATTGAGCATGTCTGGATATTATTATTATTATTATTATTACTATTTTTATACTGACTTTCAAAGTGAAACCTCCTCAAGGTGGTTAACAAAATCAAAATGTAAAACAATTATGTATTATTTGTTATTGGTTGTTATCACAAATTTACATACCACTTCCCAACAAAAACTTCAAAGCAGAGAACATAATGACGTTGACACTTAAATAAAATCATAAAATACAACAATAGAAGATTCACTGATCTGAAAGAAAATTCTAACTGTAACTGGCTGGATCACATCTGAGGAAAAACCTGTGTAAATAAAGAGAAGTGTATTTTCTGTCCTGAACAGCCAAGAACTTTAAAAGGAGACAGGTAATGTTACAAATGCTAGGAGTCCATATCTCCTTACACTTCTTGGCACCTTTTGTCAGCCTTTTGCCAGTTTAGGTACTCTCAGGTGGTCACATGAAGTCAATTGCTATCATCAACCGAGCTGAGCAGGAGAGTAGCAATCCGAAAGCCCCCACAACCACCCATTTTTATTTTTATTTTGCTTTGGATGCAACCAACAAAGCGTAGAATCCTAAACACACTTGTTTGAACGTAAGTGCCACTGACCACAGTGGGATTTATTTCTAAACTAACATGCATAGATTCTGTCGCATGTATTACATTGCTGCAGAATCATCTTCCCTAATGGGGCAATGGTCTTTTTGCCTCTCTTTGACCATCGGTTTATTTGTATTGTTCAGTTTCTGGCCATGGCAGGACGTCTCAACGGTATTTCAAACTGAAGAACACATTCTCAGATTATGATATTGACTGGATGGGAATGACCTTTCAAACTGTGAATGTATTTCTGCAACACTGATTTAGGTAGCTACCCTGTTGTGTCTAAGGTTGTGCTGAAATGTATCAGGAGACCTTTTTCAGAGAGATTTTTTATTTTCTCCCCCTAGAAAAGGCCACTTTGCAGATTTTTTAAAAATATTCTGCCCCATAACCCCCCCCCCCTGCCAGTACCCCTCCCCTCACATATGCACATGCAATATCCTGTAATGATGCTAGGTTCAGGCCATGGTGGAGGATGCAAAATGGTGGTCAGGATGGCAACACAATTGCTGCTGCCACTACTTGTTGAAGCAGGAAAAAATAAAGGACCTTAAGAAAAGCAGAAATAAGGTTAGGCTGACCAGATAAAATCCAGGTCAGGGCTGATGTAACTTTAACAGTTGTAGACAAAAGGGAATTTCAGCCAGTGTCATTTGTATGCAATTAGTTCCTGGTGATATTCCCTCTTCATCACAACTGTTAAAGTTGCAGGGGCCCTGCCTTCTTTTGTATATGGTCACACTAGTATAGTGCCTGCAACTTTAACTGTTGTGATAAAGAGGGAATTTCACCAGGAACTAATTGCATACAAATGACACTGGCTGAAATTCCCTTTTCTCTACAACTGTTAAAGTTACATCAGCCCTGACCTGGATTTTATCTGGTCACCCTAAATAAGGTTTGCTACTGCTGCTACTGTCAGTGAACCCCATTCCAAAGAAATGTGGGGCTCATTTACACCCAGAGCCCTTTTGGGAGTTTTCAGCTTCAGTGATCATCCCTCATGGAGCACACACCAGAGACTTTTCCTGCAATTAGGAGAGCCATTCTGGGGAGAAGGTTTTTTTTTTTACAACTCATGAGGCTTGTGCAAGATCAGAGTTCCAATCCTGCATGAAGCTGTGATAGTTTAAAAATAATAATGAAAAAATCCAAACACATTTGGCACTGAAGCACACTGATACCCACTCAAAACATGGCAACAATGCTCTCCCCTCACCCCCGATACTCATGGGATCACTCCATGCAGCTGCTTGCCTGGTCACTGAGCCCTGCTCCTTGCGAGGAACAGCAGCAGCTTCTGGAAGGGAGGGCACACCAGCTGCCCATCTTGGGGGAAGCAGGACAAAAGCCATCATCCATATCCCGGGAAAACTGAGAGGTCATCCCCAGACCACCCCTGGATCAGCTGTGCATAATGTTGCCTGGTAGGGATGAACTTGATATTATCATGGAATAAATGTCTGGTGTGGATAAGACCATGAGAAAAATTGGTGATATGTTCCCAATTTCTTTGTCCACAAATAACATGCATAATTCTGCAAGGCCACTTGCAACTACACTCTAGTTGCAACAGCTACATAACCTTTGGCATCCAGCAATTTCTTTCTATTTCTAACCTATTTTTCTTACTCACGGTGATAACGAAAGAACAAGAAAGTAATGCCTGAAGTTGTCTTAAGAAATAATAGGAGTGGCATTGTTAGGGTGACCATATTTTGGAAACCAAAAAGGAGGACAACATGGTTGGCTCCCAAGGGGGATGCCCACCAACATGTCTGGCCCCAGGGGGGGTGCCCAGCACCAAGGGGGTGTGCCCACCTGAATATAGCCTTGGTCATATATCTGATTTTACAGCACACAATTAAGACAAATCTTTTCTACATAACATCTTAATGTTAAAATCACTGAAATAAAGAACAACGTATCTGAAATTGACTTCACTTACTCCTACTTTTGTAGCTTTTGTACTTTGAAGCTTTTGCTATACTCTGTGTGATACATTCTCCCCTTCCCTCAAATACCTTTTCTGACTTTATCCTCACTCCACTGCAAACTGCTGCTACTTTTAACAGGGCTTGCTGGCTGGCTGGCTGGCTTTTTTATTTTAAAATTTTATTTTTTTACCTTGTGTATGATTGTCACAAGTTTCTTTATGCTAACATTAGGGTGGGTGTTATGGGCTGCAGACATAAATATGGCGGAGCTGTAAGCATTTTTGTTAATTCTCATTAAAATAGAGCTGCCCTTTGGCTGGGGAGGATGGGAAAAATCTGGATTTTTGTCAAATTTCATAATTTCCCCCCTTCCTGGATTTGTTAACAAAACTCCTGACAAATCCGGGTTTTTCCTGTCACATGGCCACCCTAGCATTGTTACCTACTTGACCTCCACCAGCAGCTTAGCATGCAGGTTCATCCGTAAAAGATGGCATATTTTCTGAAATGGAACAATTTGTTTCTGAGTGAGAACACAGAGTCAACTCATAACCTGTGGTTCAGTTAGCAGGCTCTGTCTATCTTCCTTTCAGTCTCTTTATGTTTTCAAGGCCAGTCTCTGTGCCAATATCTCTCTCCTTAGTGGCAGTCCCTGAAGATACATAGATCAAGCACTCCAGCTTTCTAATACTGCATTTGTCACCTGACTAATAATGGATGTGCAGTCAAAAGTCATTCATAGTGTAGCCCTGATATCAAAACTAGAAAGTTTGCATTATAAACAAAGCATATACTATGCTTCTTAGTATATCTGCTTAGCCTGATCATATCGATCTGTGGCTGGTAGCTACAGCATTGTTGACTCCACAACCACAACAGCCTAAGAAAGAAACTCAGTTGGACATTTTTTGCCCACAGAGGGCGTTCCTCTGCTGAAATGCACCCCAAAGCCCAACACCATGAAGTGAGAGAGTAGAAAATTCCACAGCAAGAAAGGAACAAGTCCTGCACATTCCTATATATTTATATCCCAAATAATTTGTTATCCAAACACCGTGTATGCTTCTCATGTGGTTTTGTGTCTGCGTGCAGCGATTCTGTGCAAATAATTCAGCTGCTTTAGCCAACTTTTCATTTTATGAAGGTTTGGGATGCCCCTGAGATAACAGGAATAAATGAAGTTAAACTGAACAAGCACACACAGGCACACATATTCAGGTGCATGTGATGTTAAGTCTTTCCCCCAAGTGCTATTTTAGCCTAAACAAATCTCATAACGAAGGAAGAAGCTGTTTGTTTCCAAATAACTTCTGTTATGTTTCCCAAATAGTATTTATTTTGGCTAGCGTAAACACACATTCCAATATTTCACTCCTCTGGTGATCTCCAAGTCTCTTACCCCCACCCCGCACCCCCACTGCATCTCAGCTTCAATCTCAGATAGCCTTTTCAATCCTCAAAATTTGTCACTTCTTAATAACATTATGATGATGCTTTTTTTCATTTGAAAGAAGCATGGACTTGTTTTAGTATCTCTTGTCAAATCTAAATGCCAACTGCAGTTACATGTTGTTGTTGCTGTTATATACTGCCCCATAGCTGAAGCACTCTGGGTGGTTTACAAAAATGGAAAGATTGAACATTACAAGTCAATATACAAAATTTAAAACCATAAAACATAAAACAGCTAACATTTAAAACAATTTTAAACTTTCAGCCAGGCCAAAGACTCAGTTAAAAACCCAACTTAAGCTGTTAAATGCCTGGGAGAAAAGAAAAGTTTTGACCAAATTGTGAATCCATTTTTCTATATTCTGGGTTCCCTCAGAATATCTGGGTTTCCTCAGATGTCAAGGCTAAGCACATTTATAATATGCAGCAGTCCCCACATTCAATTGCAGCAGTACAAACTTTATCAGGGTGTGGCTAACAGTGGCAAGGCTGTTGCTGCCTGTGAAAGTTGGCAGTGGGCTCAGCTGGTGGAATTCGCTTCATGCCAACATAGCCACTTAACCCACTAAGAATCAGGCTAGATCTGACACCCTCTAGTTCAGACAACACACCATTTCTCAGACAACACATCAATGGATTTCATTTTCCTCCACATAGTTGATTTTGAAAATTGGTTTACTTGCCGTGGATTAGGTTAACTGCTTCCGATCTTTCTGATTTTGGTTGTCATTTTTATGTTCACATTTATGAATACTGCACAGGCCTTCAGATTTAAAGCAACAATCAATATTTGATTCCATACAACAAAGGGAAAGAAAACCTCCAAAATATAAGAAAGCCAACTAACAAAACAGGTTTATTGTTCCAAATGTAAACAAAACTAGGAAAAAAGTAAAATAACCAGTAACTCTTAGCAGAAGTGAGGGCAGGCCCCATCCTGTGGGCTTAATCTTACTCACAGGGTTGCCCAAAGCGGCCCACAGAGGGTTAGGCAACCTCCATAGGTCCCTTTTCCTTCTCTCCCTAAGTTCCTTATCTTGGAGAGAGGAATCCCTGTGTTATTTTGAATCTCCGATTGGAGATAACAATGGGATTCTCCTGGGCAAAGGGATATCCCTTTGTTATCTCCAACAAGAGTTCAGAGATAAGAAAGGGATTCCCCACACTTGCCTGGGGCTTGGAGGATCCAATCTTGAAAACACCAGCTGAGTCCGTTTCAATACTGCTTATGCCCAATTTTTTACTTGCATAGAGAGGCACAAAGCTCTATGCTTCTCTGCATGGAGAGAGAGAGAGGAATCTAGAGGCAGGATGATCTTGATGATGTCACAGGAAAGGGAGGGGCTTGGGGGCAAGGCTGCCCTTGACATCATTTGGCCCACATGGTTGATCCAGGGATGGGTGGCAATCTAGTCCAAAGACCAAATTTGATTGTTCACGACTGCCTTAGACATTATGTAGAAGTTGCTTATGGATCTTTTTAGCCTGGAATACCAAATAATAATAATAATAATAATAATAATAATAATAATAATGCTGTTAATTCAGTTATCAAAGATTGTGTAGTAGGGATGATGAGAATTTTATGTCAGTTTGTTTTCAATAAGAATTTACCAAAAGTCACACATTTCTTCATAATTGGGATGGAAAGAACTGGAGATAATTTTTTTTAAAAAAAATGAGAGAAACCAAACTGGACAGATTTGTCCCTCCAGACCCAGGGCTGTGAGTGCCTAGCTCTTAAATGTCTGGGCTTGAATCCTTGTATATTATTATTATTATTATTATTATTATTATTATTATTATTATTATTTTATATACCACCCCATAGCCGAAGCCCTCTGGGTGGTTTACAAAAATTAAAAGATTGAACACTAAAAAGACAATATACAAAATTTAAAACCATAAACATAAAACAGCTGACATTTAAAACATTTAAAACTGTTAAGCCTGGCCACAAAGTCAGTTAAAACCTCAACTTAAGCTGTTAAAATGCCTGGGAGAAAAGGAAAGTTTTGACCTGGCGCCGAAAAGATAACAGTGTTGGCGCCAGGCAGGCCTCATCGGGGAGATCATTCCATAATTGGGGGGCCACCATAGAGAAGTCCCTCTCCCTTG
This sequence comes from Anniella stebbinsi, assembly GCA_029215795.1. Classification (NCBI taxonomy): domain Eukaryota; kingdom Metazoa; phylum Chordata; class Lepidosauria; order Squamata; family Anniellidae; genus Anniella; species Anniella stebbinsi. Next base: position 92,125,182 of record JARDYH010000004.1, on the reverse strand, counting down.
TTGCCATCCTCTGAGCTTCCCTCAGAGTAGGCACCCAGAGGAGGATCTTTGATGTTGAGCATAGTGTATGCATAGGTTCATGTGGTCCCAAATCGTGTAAGGCTTTATAGGTTAAAACTAGCACCTTGAATCGGGCTCAGAAACATACAGGCAGCCAATGCAAGTGGGCCAGAATCGGTCTTATATGTTCGAACCTTCTGGTCCCTGCAGCTGCCGAACCGTCTTCAAAGGCAGCCCCATGTAGAGCGCATTGCAGTAATCTAACTTGGAGGTTACCAGAGCATAGACAACTGAAGCCAGATTATCCCTGTCCAGACAGGGGCATAGCTGGGCCACCAGCCAAAGTTGGTAGAAGGCACTCTGTGCCACCGAGGCCACCTGAGCTTCAAGTGACAGAGATGGTTCTAGGAGAACCCCCAAGCTATAAACCTGCTCCTTCAGGGGGAGTGCAACCCCATCAAGAACAGGTTGAACACCCTCCATCCGGTCAGAGGAACCCCCCACTAACAGCATCTCGGTCTTGTCCGGATTGCGTTTCAGTTTAGTAGCTCTCATCCAGTCTATTGTCGCAGCCAAGCACTGGTTCATCACCTGATGAAGATGAAAAGGAGAAGTAGAGTTGCATGTCATCAGCGTACTGATGACAACGCACTCCAAAACTCCAGATGACCACACTCAACGGTTTCATGTAGATGTTGAACAGCATGGGCGACAAGACTGACCCCTGTGGAACCCCATACTGGAGAATCCACGGGGCCGAGCAATGTCCCCCAAGCACCAGTTTCTGGAGCCAACCTGTCAAGTAGGAGTGGAATCACTGCAATGCAGTACCTCCCACTCCCAACTCAGCCAGTCATGCCGGAAGGATACCATGGTCAATGGTATTGAAAGCTCCTGAGAGATCAAGGAGAATCAACAGAGTCACACTCCCCGTCCTTCTCCTGACATAGGTAATCATACAGGGCGACCAAGTCGGTTTCTGTGCCAAAACCAGGCCTGAAACCCAACTGAAATGAATCCAGATAATCAGTCTCATCCAATCAATCTCAGTCAGTCTTATTCAACCATATTAGTGCTAAATTAGGGTTGCTAACTCTTTTTTCTGACATCTTTAGCATCTACATTGCAGGCAAGTACAACATGGTCCTCTCCTTGCTGCAGATAGCAGTACCTACTGAATGCAGCCTGTGCTGGTGGGTAGGAAGTTTGTTTCAGTTCAGTTTTGGTAAGAATTTGCCAAAATCCACAAATTTCTTCACCTGCAAGATGGAAAGAACTTGATTTTTTAATAAATAAATAAATAAATCCAGTATGAGAATGTTGAACTTTCAGATTCTTCCATCCCTATTGTGTACCCATGACCAGGAAAGCTTACCATTGTAAAGACTTTCCTGAGAAGGGAGCAATGAAGTTTCCATTGTTGAACTTGGCCTTTGCCTGCCTGGGACCATGCTATTTATCTCTGGTCTTGCGGGATTGACAGCTGTCTCTCCCTAATTCTGAATCCAGAAGGCTGACCCTTTGGTCACTGACATGTAAAGGAACCCCAGCAGTGTCCTGCTTTCTAGGGTTGATTGTCTTACCTCAGCTCAAGTCTACATTAAGTGTGAATGGATTACACATATTTCTACCACAGTCACCACCGTGTATTAAATTAAAACCTGTTCCAGCCTTCATTTGCTAAGGAGAAGTGACTTTAACTGGAAATTAATTAAAGCACTGTCTCCAGTACAATTCAAGGACAGTTGGCAGTTACCCCAAATAAAAATGTATATATCTTAAGTCAGAACTGTAACGTAAAGAAACTCACCATGTTATTCCTATTTTCTAATACACTTATTAGCCTGCAATTCTGAAACCAATTATTTTGAAACATGCTCACTGTTGCCCAACTGTTACCGTGAGAACCAATACTATAGAACTTGAGCAATTACCTTGTCTTCAAGGAAATGCAGACTAGCCACATTTTTTTCTCTCTCACACACAACGGTGGAAAGCTGATACTTACCAAGAATGTTCCGACTGGATTGGTGCAGGGATTGCATCCCACAATGGCCCATCTCCCCCTATCCCCCAGCTTGAGGATGTAGAGGTCAGTTGCTGTAGAATTGTGTATGTAAAAAAATAGTGGTGGGGGGGGGAAGGATGCAGTTGGGATGCCTTTCATACACCAACTAAGAAGGAATGTTCTCGGAAAGTATCAATGTTCCATTCTCCAGATTGGTATGAGGAAGGCATCCCACAATGGGATATGCTAAACTAACTACCAATTTGGGTGGGAAGAAGGTTAATAAATTAACTAAGTACTGTGATGCTACCACCTCCCATCCTACCAAAGGAGGCATCTGCAGAGGTGTATGTGTCGATTTTATAACGTCTAATTAAAGAATTTGGATATTTCCAATTTTTTTGCCTTGCATATCTCAGTCCACGATGCATTCGTGCTTGAAATGGCTGAGGTGCTGCTGTTGTAGTTGACTGTGCTATAACATGGACAGGTTTGAGAGGCATGATGCGTCATGTGCCAGAAATATGCATGATTTTAACCATCTAGCTAATGTCGATCTGTTGGGTAAAAGAATATGAATAGAGATTTGGATTGTATAAAGGGCTGCGTATGTTTAGGGAGACTTTTACTGCCCTGCGTATGACCAATTTGTGCCAGTCTGTTGTGGCCAAGTTCCACCACTGCTGTGGGCCTCATAGTTTATAGTCAGTCAAAAAAAAAAAGCCAAAGGCAAAGGGGTGGAACCAGGGAAAGGTTTAATAAAAAAATGATTATACAATAGTTTATAGCAGAATCTGATCAGTAGTGGTCTGGAAGGGTTTGGGCCTATTCAGCCTGTGGATTGTCACAATCAGTGTCAGCTTATCTCTGTCTGTTTTCAGGGGAAAGCCCGTGAGAATTAAGTTACTCCCATACAACTGCTAGCTTTAGCCTTGGAGGGGAAGGAGGCTGCCAGGTTCTCTGTGAAAATCTAACAGAAAAGGGGGTTTCGGAGGTGTCACACAAGTTGAAGTGTCACCCCTGAAGGGCAGAATGGAAATGCTCTGTTTAGGCATTGATGGTTTAAAATCTAGGGCTGTGCACCACCTTGGCCAAAGTCCTAAATTCAAGTCAAGGTGGGCTGATTTGGCCTGCCTCAGCCTGAATGTGAGGCAGTACTGGGTCAGCCTGAGGCACCATGAGATAAAGTGGATTGGTTCCGAAGGCTTTGGCTTTCCTTGGGCTGCTTTGGGGTAGTGGTGGGCTGTTCCCCTTGCCTGCCCAGGAAAGCTGATGCAAGGCTGACCATGAGTCCATTGGACTCACTGGATACTTCCCTCCCTGTCCCTCCTCTCACTTCCCAGTCACCCCCCGAACCTGCTGCCAGGACTTGCCTCTGTTGTGTGTCTTCCTCCCTTAGAGTCACAATCCAAAGGTAATAATAATAATAATAATAATAATAATAATAATAATAATACATTTATTTTTTACCAGCCTCTCCATTTGGATTGAGGTGGGGAACAGCAGTAAATATAAAATATGATAAAATACATAAAATTGATTTAAAACATGGTACACATTATTAAAATAGCAGTAAAACATCCTAAAAACATTCTAAAATTCCACTGGATATGCCTGCCAGAAGAGATTAGTCTTTATAGCTTTCTTAAATTCTAAAAGATTGTTAAGTTGATGAGTCTCCTCCGGCAGGTCATTCCACAGTCTGGGAGTGGCAGAATAGAAGGTCCTCTGGGTAATACCTGTCAACCTAGTTTCCTCTGACTGAAGTAGGTTCTTCCCATAGGACCTGAGCATGTGGGGCGGATTGTACGGGAGAAGGCGATCCCGTAGGTAACCTGGACGCAAACCATGCAGGGCTTTAAAGGGAATAACCAACACTTTGTACTTCACCTGAAAAATAATTGGCAGCCAGTGAAGAGATTTTAAAATTGGTGTAATATGGTCACTCCTAGGTGTAACGGTGACCAACCTGGCTACCATATTTTGAACTAGTTGAAGATTCCAGACTAGGCACAAAGGTAGCCCTATGTACAATGCATTGCAGAAGTCGAGCCTCAAAGTTACCAGTGTGTGCACTACTGTCTTTAGGTCTTCCAACTCTAGGAAGGGGCGCAGCTGGCATATCAGCTGAAGCTGATAGTAGGCACTCCTGGCCGTCGCATCTATCTGGGCTGTCATTTGGCACGACGGATCCAGGAGCACCCCCAAGCTGTGAACATAGTCTTTCAGAGGGAGTGTAACCCCACACAGAACTGGTTGACACACCTCCAAACCCAGCACCTCCATCTTGTCTGGATTCAGCTTCAGTTTGTTTTTCCTCATCCAGCCCCTTACAGCCTCCAAGCATTCATTCAGAGGAGACATGTTATCCTTAGCTGATGCTGTTATCAAAGGCATAGAGAAATATATTTGGGGACTTATATTTGGGGAAATATAAGATGGGGACTTGTTTTTTTCCCCATAGATCTATGGTCACAAACAAGGGAAATGGCTATTTTCGGTCACCACAGTTTGTGGCTATAGATCTATAAAAGGAGAGAACCCCCATCTTACTTTGAAATTGCAATGCTAAGGAAGGAAGACACATGGCAAAGGTAAGTCTCAGCGTCAGTTGCAGTGGCTCTGGGTATGGGGGTGAAGGGAGGGAGGGAGGTGATCAGGGAGTCCAATGGACTCCCGGTCAGCTTCACACCCAGCTTTCTTGGTGCCTGCCATGCAGGAGCATTCTTAATTGACTTAGCCTCTGTATGTGTGGATTTGTTTAGGTCTTTTCCTAGAACCCTTGTCTTGATTGCCTGGTATGGTTTATGCCAACAATCATTCAAGTCCTTTGACCTCTTAAGCTTTTAACGTGGAATTTGCTGCAATGAACGAATCAATGTGCAGGCAATGCAATTGCATGATACAGCACTCCAAAGCAAAACAAATGACCACTAGTAGTGCATCCAGTTTATACATTTTTATAGATTTCAAAATTGCAAAAATTCTAAAATTTAAAATGGTATAGCTTACATTTTTTTTTAAAAAAAACATATACATATATAGATTTTAAAACATGAAATGTTTCCATGCTGAAGCTGGTGTTTTTAATACTGAACATTTCCCTGCTTTTCTTTGGGGAGAGGATAGGGGGAGTTAGCTTATTGTGGGATGCTTTTCTCACACCAACCTGGAGAACAGGAATAAATTGCTAATGGGTGTGTGTCAGTGAACTACAAAAGCAAACAATAGACACTGAAGTTATCACAAGAACAATATATTGAGGAACTGTCAATGTGAATCAGGGCTGTTTGAAATGAATCCCAAATATCATGGCACTGTTTGCAAGTTGTGATCTGGAAACATTTTTTCCCTGATTTTTTGGAAGCACTAAGATCCATCTCTTACATGTTGCAGTCATAGCCAGTTAAGCATATTCATTTCTAAAGATTTTTTTTTAAATGAAGAATTTAAGTAACAGCTGGTGACAGCTGTCATTTAAGTTTGCTCGTGTCCATCCAATGAGCCATAAAATGAGCCATATCCTGCAAATGAGCCATACACACATCTATTCAGGGGCTTGAATCCCTCCCCCCCACAGGATTGCTCAAATGAAAAGCCTGAGAAATCCTCATCCCATCTGTAATGTGAGTACACATATCATGGAATGTGAAATTTGTTTAACCACAAAATCACGTCTAAAGGGAAAACATGCATCTCAGACCCTTGTTACATCTTTTCCCCAATAGGAAGATTAAACTCTGTATCTGTGGTGCAATGGTTGTGTGACTAAGGTGATCATATGGAAAGGAGGACAGGGCTCATGTATCTTTAACAGTTGTATCGAAAAGGGAATTTCAGCCAGTGTCATTTGTATGCAGGCAGCACCTGGTGAAATTCGCTCTTAAGTGTGACCACATTTTCTATCCCAGCTAAATGTAACTAGAAATGTGTTTTGCTCTCCAGTAAAGTGACCTGAGAAGCAACAGAGATATTTTCCTTCCCATATATTTTCTATGAAGTCCACACCTTTTCCAACCTGGAGAATAATCTCCATGTCAGAAAAATGATCAATGCATAAAACATGGTCGAAGAAAACAGCACTACAAGGTTTCCAATGGAACGTCTTGCCAGAAAAATAACTAGGCAGTCAACAATCCTTATTGTTCTTTGGGATTTCCCCTAATCTCAGGAGACCTGTAATTTCTGGGGTTTTCCTTGCACATTTTTCTTTTCTGACTTCTCAGTATGTGAGCTGTCTAGAATGTATTGCTGCAGCCAACCTGATTTATAAGTGAAATCACTAAAGACTAAATTGGTGCTAAATAAAGGGCATTTAATGATAGCCATGAGCTGAATTCAAACCAGGTAATTCATCGTTTACAAAACCTAAATTTAGATGCAATTTATTTGGGGGCGCAAAAAAAGAAGAAGGATTTATGTATTTTCCTTCCATGTCAGAGGTGCCTCCAGCTCTGCAATTAAAATAGACTTCAAAGAAACAATGCAACATTTTTCTCCATACTGTCCATTCTTTTACAATAGTAGCAATAATAAAAACAACAAGGGAGCTTTGTTTACCAAACCTTGGTTGTCTGTACGTGCATGCTGTAGATATATATGACAATATTGACAAATGTAGGCTATGAAATTAAATAGTTGTACATGTATACCATGGCAGTAACCTGTTCAACAATTAAAATAACCCAATTAAATGTGTTTTCTTTAGTTAAATTAATTAAAGATCCTGGAATAAAGTGTGCCTGATTCACTGAATTTTACAATGCAGAGCATATGTATAGTTATATTTCACTCCCCTCTCTCAGTGAAACAATAGTGCAAGTGTGTATTCTTTAAGTTTTGCTTTGATCATAGACTATAGGCTGCATCTCAGTGCAGTGCAAAACATGGAGTGTGTATCACAATTTTCAATTCCTGATTCATGGTTTTGCTGGAAGGAATTATGTGGATGACCAATGGTTAGGATCTATGGGAATTTCATTTCAACAAATTTCAGAACTTGCCTTCCTGTCCATACAACTTGTACTTGAAAAATAAGTCACTTTTGCAAAATGTACACCTTAGTCAAACTACACAACTTTCTCAAAATGAATAACTTTCTCAAAATGCAAACATTTGAAATTTGTGCAAATTTTCTAGTTTGTGCAATTTTCCTCCATAGACCAAAGCAAGGCTGATTTATTCTATGGGAGAAATTAGAGAAATTGCACAAAACTGAATTGGGAATTTGTGCAAATTGAACATGAGCTTATGTTCAGCAATTTGCGAACAATTTCAGTGGACGCAAGCTTGCCATCATGATCGTGTTTGGAGCATCAAACACCTTTTTCGATGAAAAGCAAAATTATCATACCTCCATAGTTTTATTCTGAGATGTTTGACGTGCTTTGTGTTTCTCACCCCTTCTCCACTCTTCCATTCCTCCTCTTCCTCCGTATTTGCCTTTATAGACTTCCTTAGGGGTTTGTCCTGATTCTTTGCCGTAAATCTTTATGTGAATTCTCTTTATCATCTCACTTACTCTATAACGTCTACATGGACAGCGCTCAGTTTTACCTTTCTTTTATTCCACTGCCCTTCTCTCATTTCAGTCCTATCTTTCTGATTCCCTTCCAGACCTTTCTGTCTGGATATCTCAGCATTACCTGAAGCTTAACACTAATAAGATTGAATATGTTGTCTTAACTTCTAAATCATTCTTCTCTGCTTCTCTTACTGTTTCTGGAGAGGTTTTGTGTTGCACTTCTCTGATCATGTCCATAGTCTCAGTGTTGTCTTTCATTCTTCCTTATTTCCCAGCAGATGGATTCTGCTGCCAGATATTGCCATTTTCCCTCTCTTTTTCACTGTTGCTAAAATCAATCATTTTCCATCTGTTTCTAATATAAAAAAATGCTTGCTCAGTGTTTAATCATGTCTCATCTTGATTAATGCAATGTTCTTCTCTTTGCTTTTCTCGTTTCTCACCTTGAACCTTTGGTTTCTGTCCAGACTTCATCTGCCCACATTATTTATCTTTTTCATAGTTACGTTACTCTTTTCTATTGTTCTCTTCACTGGCTGTTCATCCCATATCCAGTTTAAACTTTGGGTTTTTTTCTGGTTAATTTTTACCCTCTTCCTTTGATTTCCTGTTCTGCTACAGCCTTGGCTGTTCTATCATTTGACTCTGTTCTCTCTGGAAGGCCTTGCATCAATTGTTTGATCGAACGTGTGTGTGAGTGAGTGTTTCCTTTAACTTCTCCCTGTGCCTGGTATGGTCTTTTCAAACAAGCACCTTAAGGCTTACCTCATGACAGACATAGAGCTGCAGCATCGCATGACATCATTGTGCTGTGCATTGCTTTGCCATGCCTCACATCACTGGCTGCTAGTTGCAAAGCCAGGCCTAAGAGACTGAGAGTATCTCATATTATGTTCATCTAGATGGTGTGAGGACAATAGGGCAATGAGATTGAGAGTAGCAGCAGCCTTTATACAAATCTATGGTGCAACCACACTGAGAATACTGTGTACAGTTCTGGTCACCATACCTTAAAGAAAAGGTATTATAGAGCTGAAAAAAGTGCAGAAAACTAAAATGATCAAGGGGCTGGAGCATCTCCCCTATGATGGAATGTTACAATGGCTAGGATTGTTTTGCTTGGAAAAGAGAAGGCTAAGGGGAGACATTATAGAGGTGTACAAAATTATGCATGTTGTGTAGAATATGGATGGGGAGACATTTTTCCCCTTCTCCCATAATACTAGAACCCAGGGTCATCCCATGAAGCTGATTGGTAGGAGATTCAGGTCAAATAAAAGAAGTGCTTCTTCACACAGTGCATAGTGAAAATATGGAATTCAATACCACAGGATAGAGTGATGGCCACCAATTTGGATGGCTTTAAAGGGGGGTTGGATAAATTCCTGGTGGAGAAGGCTATCAGTGGCTACTGGTATTGATGGCTATGTGCTACCTCCAGTATCAGAGACCATGGCTGCATTCGGTCAACACATTAAGCAACTGGGGGGAGGGGGAACAATTGTCAGTTGTGTTGCTTATTGTGTTGTGTGGAGGGTAACATGCTGCTCACAAACTACTGACGGTACGCTATTCCGCCCAAATAAGCAATGGAGAGAAACAACTAGCTTGCAAGTTATTTAGCTCAAAGCTAGTTGTTTAAAGTGTTGTGTGGAGGGGTGAGTGTGTTAATGGCATTCAGTGAGATGGTTAAAACACAAACCCATGGAGGCAGGTGGCAAGAGCAACCAAAGTGACGGCTGCCACTGTGCTACAACTGGCGCAACTTGCAGAGGCTGCTGGAATAGCACCAGGAGGACTGAAGGGGAGGGAGGGGAGAGGGGCAGGGATTGTGTCAGTCAAAGGCTGGGTTGACTATTAGTCCACTCAACGCCAGCTTCAACCACCCACAGTTGTGTAGGAATATGTTGTGTGGGGAGTACCCACAAAAAGCCAACTGTGAGTTGGCTACTCAACCCACCATTGACTAATGTCCAAATGCAGCCAATTAGTCTATATACAACAGTTGCTGGGAATGTGGGTGTGAGGGTGCTATTGCACTGTGTCCTGCTTGTGGGTTCCTGGTTGACAGCTGGTTGGACACTGTGGGAACAAAGTTCTGGACAAGATGGACCCTTGGTCTGATCCAGCATGGCACTTCTAATGTTCTTATGTCATGTTCTTTGTCTCTTCTGATACCTAGTTAAGGCATTATCTTGTGTTTAGAAATGCTTAGAGACTCAGGGCAATTATCAAATGATGATCTCCTGTGAACTGCCAGTCCTGCTCAACATAATCACACAATGGAGATTTAGGACTTCCAGAGGCAAGCCAAAAAGAGCAGAAACTCTTGTTTCGGGAATGGGGAAGGTTGGTGGAGTTCAACTGACCTGCCCTGTTCCAGAAACGGGCATTTTCACTCATTTTGGGGTTCTCCCTAGAAGCGCTATATCTCCATTGTGGGCGCCACTTGCACAAAGGAATCGGTGGGGCTGATTGTTCACAGAACAGAAGAAGAGGTGGACACTGCTCATGGATGGGCACTTGCATGATGCCCTTATTTCTTCTCATCTGGTTTTGCCTCCTAAATCTTGACTTCTTTTCAATTAAACTGCTCATTGATTGTCACAGATCAACTTTCCCCAATTGGGCACCCTCTTGAAGTTTTGGACCACAACTCTCCAGATTCCTACCCAATGGCCATGCAGGCTTGGGACTATGGTAGTTGTAGTCAAACACAACTGGAGGGAACTAGATTGGGGAAAGCTGACATTGATGAATATATTATTAAATAATTTCACAATATGTTGGGATTTAAATTATGATGACAATATTCAAGTTTGAACAGATCATCCTTTGCATCTTTTCTTCAATGTTGTCTTTTTAGATTGTAAACAATTTTGGGGCTTGGGACCTATTTATCTGATCCTTTTTAAAAGTATAGCCTAACATCACTTACTCTAACAAGAGTAAGTGGGAACTCTGGTTACATACAGCTCTGACTCCATGGCATTGAAGTCAGATATGAGCAACCCTTTCTGCAAAATGTTCAGGGCCTACTCCAAGAAGTCCCCTTCACTACCCCAAAAAGCTCTGCCAGATGAAAGTGAGAAGACACAATGGTGGCAAAGAAGTAAAATCTCTTCACCTCCATCATGTTCCAAATTGTTATTTAGGTTATCAGTGTGTTGTTTTCTTTGTTGTTCTTACAGGGACATTAAAAGGAAGTTAAGCCATATTTGTGTATGGATGACAGTGTCTGTCAGGGAATAACTGATTGTCTGACAAGAAATTAATTGATCTCACAGATGGTTAATTATATGGGTTACAAGGAGCATTGGAGTTCTGTTTCTGTTAGTGCAATCTATACATGGCTACATAGAAGTAAAACCCATTTGCCTTCCATGGAACCCATTCCCAGGTAAGTGTGCATTGGCTTGCAACCTGAGTGGATATACTATTTCAGGCTGTAAGTTCTGTTGAGTACGGGGGAGAGTCCAGAAGCAAAGGCAGACAAAGTCAAGTCAGATACCACTTTGCATGAGGACTTCTCCTCATGCTTGTGTTGGTTGCAATGCCATAAAGGCAACTGGAGTATGGTGGTGGCTATAGAACCAGAGCCTTTGAATCTGAGGATGGCAATATGACCTCCCCCAGAAGCAGGCAGACTGGTCCTAGGGACTCGTCTGGGGCTGAGGCCTGTGCGGTGAGAGGGGTGGCAATGTGCTTCCATAGCCACATGCTCTTCTGAGTTGGAGAGGTCTATGTCAGAAGCTTCTCCTCCTGCAGGGTGGGGGATTGGAACCCTAGATCATGACAGTGGACTTAATCAGAAGAAACATGAACTCTCACGTTATTTCTGCTATAAGCAATTTAAGGACATATTATGATTGAATATGCAATCTAATACAACATGTATATTATGCATCTTATGCCTTGATTGGGCAGTATTTACATCTGAGCATTAGTTATGTCAATGTACTATATTGATATTATTGTCATTCGTTATGGATTAAATGCTTGCCTGCATACAAAAGTTGGCCCAAATTTAATAACTCTATAATACATTCATCCTGGGGTATTTAATTTTGCTCCACTTAATTTTAAATCCCCCAATGACTCTCATTGTTTTAATATACTTTAGTAGTAGCTGACCCCAGCATTACTCTGGACTCTTCAATCCCCTCTTAAGAGAGTCATGAAGAAGAGGTGCTCTATTAGTTCGAATTTTATGTACTATTTTAGGCTACATGCCAATTTATTAACCCAGGATATCCTTACACCTCTGTCTTCTGGAGACCATCTTTCTCTCCAGCAGTCAATTATCTTGTTTTTGATTACCAGTCCAAATAGGCCCTTGATAACAATGTACTACTAAGTAAATGGGTGGGTAATGACTTAAAGACCTTAAATATTCCAATATAGGAGATTAGTTTGCTTTTTGCCCATCTCTCTCCAGAAGCTGAAAGAGCATCATCAGCTAACTTTCAAGAACCACTGTGAGTTTTGGCATTACTGCTGCCCAATTTATTCAGATAAACTCAAAGTGCCTCCATCTGCATCACGGATTGAAAGTTGTGGCTTTGGAATCATATTAAAAGATGTGTTGGTGGCTAAAAGTTTGATTTGTCATAAGACTCGCAAGAAGATCATTTGGCCTTTGATTATGAGAACATGAATGTCTAATACCAAGATATATTACACTGTCATGTCATCAACGAATTTGTCACGGCCACTATTATTCGATGGAAGTTGCTAGAATTCAGCCTAATTCTCCAAGTTCAGCTCTCTCTGCCCACAATAATATATGAGACCACATTTTTGGAAACATCAGTGCAATGCTATCTCAGGCATTTATACCTCACAGATGTACAGGTTGTACAAATAGAAGCAATTCATTTAATTTATACCAGAGATAGCCAACTGGTGGTTTCTAAGGTACAGTTAGAACCCATTCTAATTTTTGACATCCTCCTCCCCAGATTTGACATGATGAACCTGGTTAGCAAGTGATTCACTCAGACAGTAGCACTGTCTAGGCAAACCGTACAACCTGTCTAGTACCTTTGCTAGTGCCACATGCAAATGTGATCTGAAGACTCCATTGTGGTCACATTTAATGCTGTGAGCATTGCTGCTCATCTGGAAGACATGTCTTCTAAATCTTAAAAAAAACTCACATTACCTGCAGTGAAGGTGGCATTCTGGACCCATTCGGAACTGTTTCCAGACTTCAAGGAGTCTCCAAGTTGTCCAAGTCTGCAAGGATGGACACAGAATCCATAATCAGAATCTGCTTTCTCCCTCTCTTATTTTCCTTTTAACTCATAAAAAAGCAATATTTAGAAAATTTGGTTAAGAAGCTGATTTATTTTAAGGCATCGGGACACTGGGATAACATTTGATTAAAAATCTGCATTTCACAAACAGTGATAAAATTAGAAGTCACAGTCAAGTATTTATATGTTTTCAAAACAGAGAACAGTGCAAAGCAAATGCTGTCTCTGGCCTAGAAATGAAAAGTCATGCATATTACTCCAAACCACTGAACATGATCCGTGCATCAATAGGCCAGCACTGTTAAATTACTTTATTAAAAATTGCGATATGTGGCTCTGCTGTGTCCTAAAATGTAGACAAGGAACAAGGCTCTTCCAGGAACAGGCATTTATATTAAAATGGGAGGGAGTTGCTGATCAAACATGAACTGATGATTTCATTTTCTAGCCTGGTTCTTCATGGCCATGATCCTGCCTTCTTGTGTGGTGGCCAGGAAGTAAAGCTGCACAGCTGTGCTTGAACCTTGACTAGCCTTTAAAATGCTGTCTTCACTGGATAAAGGAGATTTGTTTGACAAAACGGTTCAGTAAGATGAAAACAAACCAAATCTGTCATCAGGCCACTTTGGTGTAGGGCACCACCATGTACTCACAATGTCTGAGTAGTGTAGGGAGAGGGAGAGAAAGAGTGGGGAGGGTAACATTGAAGGGACAAAACAGGTTGGCCTATCTCATCTTCCTGGCACCTTTTGCTTGCTACTCAGCATGGTGGTTGCATTCTACATACTTTCTGGTCTGTGATTACTCAAAGCCCTGCTTATTTTTTATGGAGGCCCCTCCTTCTTGACGTCACCCCTGTAGGCAATGTTTGTGAACATCACAGTATCTATTCTTTTCTTATTTTTGATTGACTCAAACTGTACATTTCAGAAACAACCTCACCTTTTTGTAGGATTCAAATTAATGTGGGCCACATCCTGCTACTGCTAGTGATGTTTTGCACATTTGGAGGCACACTGGGGAATAGAGAAATAATAAAACTGATTTAACCTGTTACACTGATGTTGAATTGCATGTTTGGAAATGTAAGTTGCCATGGAAGGACCACAATCTTGAAAGGAAGCTAGGAAATCCATTAAACAAACATATGACAAAGAATCTAAGGCATTCTGGAGCCTGCTGTGAAAATATGTATAATAGATTAAAATAACATTTAAAAATGAAATTTAATTTTCTAAATATTTTATTGTTTTCTGTTAACCTAAAACAAGTACAAACTTAAATATTGACCCCAAGATAATAATAGCTAGGTAAGCCTGACCCATCTGACCATCCTGAGTTCTATCTCTGATTGGTTGAGATCATTTTTATGATGCTAGTGGCTTTGTGTTACCAGGGATTGTGTATCCTCTAACGATTAAGCAGGAAACTATGACAAGAGAGAATTTGAAGGAGCAATATTGTGTTATCAATCTCTCTTTCTCCCTCCCTCTCTGTTGCTTGAAAGTTTTGGAGTTTGTCTTTCCACCTCTTATGTCCTGTTACAGTAAGTAAGCTAGCTCTTACCAGGTGATTCATTCATGCTAGCATATTCTATACACATTCTGAAGACAAACTAATGGCATTACATTATGTATAATGTGACCACTAGGGACTGACAAGACATCAACTTTTAGAGAAGTGCATTTTTAAAAAATCCTTCCTCCTGACAGCAATGCTATGACCTAGATTTATGCCACACAAATTGTTGGAATGAGAAAAGATAAATAAGTAGTTTTTATTTAGAAATGAATATAAATTACTTTCAACATTTTATGAAAGTAAACCCAGTTTTATCTAGCTAAATTAGTGAAACCCTGAGATGAATATAAAGCTATAAATAGAAGAAACATCCAAATGCAGAGATCAGAACACATATTTTATCTTCGAAATCAGTACAATTCACAGCACTCAAACTATAAAAAGCTTAGTTTCTACGGAATGCGCCTGACAGATTTTAAAGATCTAAGTGTATGACCTTTTTTTAATAAGTGGACTATTCCAAATGAGCACATCTGGTTTATGTTCCTAAACCTCTGGCCTCTAAAAAGCTCTGTTCCCAATTCACACAAAATACCATTCAGGATTGCTTGACACAATGACCCTTCTTGGTAGGTGGTTGACTGAATAAACCAATTAAATAGATCCAGGAATTTAGCATATATACAGTAAACATTTGTTTTAATCATTACATTTTTTAAAATTTGTATTGCTTACCACACAGAACACAGGAATTTTGTTTTCCAAAATGCATTATATCCTTTGAGAGTACAGATCACTTGAATAATTTAAAGAATATATTTGTCATTGCAATCTGATTAAACCAAGCTACAACATTATAATTCATATTTTTCAAAGATGACATTTTCACTGAATCTAATAAGAGAACATCATATGGGGCATTCAGATGATCAACAAAAAAGGGGGTTCAGCTGATTGAATGGTATTTTATAGTTGAATAAGTGTTTTGCTTTTAACTAGTTCTCTATTAATTAATTAAATAAATAAAATAAATTATACAGTACAGTTGAGAATTTGTGTGTGTTTAATGACTATTCCTTTTTATTAAATACCACAAACAAATCATTTATTGCTTGATCAATCATTTTCACCACATAACCTGAATTCAAAGATATATTTAGCTGATTCATAACAATGCCACAACACTGTTACATCTTATTAAAGAGAATGTGCATCTCTACTTAAAAGTAATTTGTTAATAATTATTCACTTATTAATCACAGAATTATTTACAAATCAATCGATTTAGGAAGCCCTCAGTAAAACAACAAACCTGTAGGATACTGCTTATGAATTATGAAAACTCAAAATGAAGTGCTGGAATACAGTGAAATTAGTAGAATACCTAGGTAGTAGAGCAGACTGTACCACCTAAGAATGAAAATGGGGACAAGATTTTTCAAAGATTACCTATTTCAAAAGTCCTCTGAAAATAGAAAACATTACAACAGACGAAGGCTAAACTAAAATCATTGTCCTTGATGTGGGGTCCCTGATGTTAACATTGGTGGCTACACTTAGAATTTTGAGAGAATGCCATGAGCATTTTCAGAAAATGGCTGCTGGAGGGGGGGGGGGTTGCCCATTCAGAAAATGGCTGCCTTGATGGGCATGGCTGGTCACAAACACTTATTTTCCAGAAGGCAAGCTGCTGAGATGAAAAGAAAAGTAACCTGTTCAAAAACCTAAGACAGAAGTAGGATATGAGTTCCCAACCACAAAACTACTCTCTTGAACCCAAAGATGGTACTAGAAGGTAGCTCTTCACTTTGCAGAATGCCAGCCTCCCAGCTAGATTTTTTTTCAGTTAAAAAACCCCTTAAAAAATAAAAATAGGAGGAACAAGAAGCTTAGCAGACACCAAGAGAAGTATCTGGCACCATGTTCGAAAGTCCATATTTGTTGTTTATTTCTATGGGGAAGCATTCAGAATTGTTATCTCAACCCAATAGTCTGAAGTGGTACAAGCCATTCTACCATCTCAGCACTCCACTGCCTCATTCATGTGTAGACTCCGCCTGGGCAACAGAAACAGAGAATAAAAAATAAAACACAAATTACAGCCATAGGAAAACTAAAATATGCATCTCACCAGTATGAATAAAATAAAATGGACATATAGGTAAATGGATAAAGAATAATGTTTAAACAGAATGTTATATATTATAAACAGTTGCATTTTTGTCCAGGAAGCCTTTGGAGCATTCCTCTATATTTTATTATAACTAAGCCAAGGTATGTGTAAGTGAAATAACCAAATAGGGGCTGGCTATACGGTGACGGGTTGCCACCACGATAAGCAAAACCCCATGCTTTTCCTATGGTGGGGTGGCAGTGGCTAATCCTGATGTAGCAGCAAAAACATGGGGTTTCCAACAGCTGAGCCTTCTGCCCCCCCCCCTCTGCCCTGGTGGACAGTGACCAATTAAGGTTCACATCCACCCGGCCACGCCTCCACCATGAGCAAGGATAGATGGCGGATGCACCATACTCACATCAGTCTGGAGAAAAAAGTTGAGGTAAGTCCCTGACATTTTTGCTTCACAACTTTGCAGGAAAGCCATGCGATGGCTGCGAGGTGGCTGCTGAGTCGTAGAATCGATGCAATGCCACTGTGCACCCACCCTGAGCCTTTCCGTTCATATAGACAGCCTCATAATCTTCCCCTGCTTAACCACAACTCCCTTTCCCCTTCCTGTATTGTTTCCCTGTGTCTATTTTAGATTGTCGTCCCATGTCATACCTGTTCTTTTTGATGCACTATGCACATAGATGGTATCACCATCATTATCATCATCACCACTATCACGTTGACAGTGTGGCTTATGTGTTGATGTTTGTTTTTCATTTGAAAGGTTTTTAATCTGTACTGCTTTCTGTATTTGCTTGGTGTGTTATACAGATTAATTTATGTCTGCATCTCTGGTGAAAAGCGGTTTTTCAGTCCTTGTAGACAAGGGGTGTTTCCAGTGTGGTATACTGTTCTGAGTGTGGGGGCCAACAAAGTGAGCACAAAATGCCCCTTTTGGAGAACACATTCCTTTGCTCTTGGAGACAAACCCTCCCTATCCCCCAACGAACAGGAACAAGCACATGCACAAGGCATCTGTTTGTGTACCTAAATGCACATAAATCTTTGCTCTGAGATGATGCTCTGATATTTTAGGATGCAAAGAATAACAGAGCAGAACCCCAGAGTTCATGTTTAAGTTCAAGCAATTGCAACATAGGGCTTTGTTTTGGCTTGTTCCAACAATTTACAATCCTGTCACTAGTTGTTGTTGTTGTTGTTGTTGTTTAAAAAAGCAGAGGGGGCGGGCCAGGTTAGGTACATAAATTCAAATGACCAGTAAATATTTAACAAACTCTTTTGTAGTCAATTGAGTTAAAAATTAAATACAGCATTGGCTGGGAAGGTTTCATTTTTGCCTGAGCCATTAATAGAACATTCAGTGTTATTTGTGTAGAGTGTAATTCTTTTTGACTTTGCCTTCCATTTGCCTTGAGGACAAGCCAGTTTAAAACTGTTCAGCACACTACACCATGCATAACAGGTAATCTGTCTAATTACGGCCTGTAAGGATGTTCAATGTAAAATATTGAAGAGCCTCCATAACCTCAGTTTCACCCTCCCTGTGTACCGTAGCTTCTGAGCCTCTGAGACAACCCAGCCATTAACTCAAGTGTTTACACTCTAAGCTCAAATTCGACTTTGCCAGAATGGTTCATTTCACATTTTACAAGTCTGTTTTCTCATTTACAGACAGAAAGCAATTTATCAAATTTTTATATTACATTTTTTCAGCATGTTCCAATATTGGACGATATAATACATGCTGGAAATTTTGTAAATGTGAAAATGTCAGGCAACTTTTATTCAGGGGACCTAATAAGATTTATATCTGTGTGTGTGTGTGTGTGTGTGTGTGCAAGCATGTTCATTTTGGTGTCTTTTTGATGAATTATTAATTATCATGAACAATCAAATATTATTTTGCTCTGATACACAGCAAGATGAAAGAGGCCCCAGAGAAATGCATTTGACAGCTCAAAGCAGAGCTGGCTAAAGCGGACTCACTGGTTTCTCGTCAGGCTTTGCATGACATGCATCTGCCCATCAAATGAACCAAATGGACTGAGTTCTTCAGAAGATACTGATGTAATCT
This sequence comes from Anniella stebbinsi, assembly GCA_029215795.1. NCBI lineage: Eukaryota > Metazoa > Chordata > Lepidosauria > Squamata > Anniellidae > Anniella > Anniella stebbinsi. Next base: position 92,106,666 of record JARDYH010000004.1, on the reverse strand, counting down.
GTGGGGAGGCAAAGTCAAGACTTTTTACACAATGAGCAACCCTGATTTGAGTTGAGTTTTTTTTAAAAAAAACCCAACACTGAAACATCAAAACATTCACTCTATTTTTTCAACCTTGGTTTTAAAGGTTGACCTCAGGGGGAGAAAAGTATGTTTTGAACCTCTAAATTTATAGTATTTAAAGCTGCACATGAGAACATCTTAATAGAGTTTGACTCCCCATTATGTAACTTCGCTAATACGTAAACTGCTTTGAACTAAATGCAGGCTTTCCTCCCCACCCCTCTTAATTTGTTTTTAGTCTTTGTAACACAATCCCTAAGGAAGGATTCTGGGAGCACAGATGAATGAAAACTCCTTTTATTTAAGTTACAACCTTCAAGTTTCAACAAGAAAATACAGTTACTGAGACATTTTATCTATGTAGCATTAGTATTCCTTAGATATAAGATTACTAATGAGGATACCATAAAAAGGGGGGCAAAAATCAAGCATATTCTTTATTTTTCAAGGTCATTTTACCAAGAGCTTTTGAAACTAAAGCAGTAATATTCTTTTCCTTTTAGTTGTAGAGAGAGAGAGAGAGACAGAATTGGGAGAAAAGTCAGGTGAAATGACTTGGTATGTAATTAAAGGTGAAAAGGATACAGATTTTGCTGTTTGCTGTTTTTTTCTCGTTTGCCCATAAAGACACTTTAGGTTTTGTTTGGTTTCTTCTTAAACTTGATAGCATTTTTTTTTGTATGCAAACTATCATTTCTGTGAGCACAAAACAAGAGCAGCCCTATTTCCATCAGTATCCAATAAAGCGCCATCTGCCCGTCTCCACTGCTTTTTGAATAAACATTCATAGGGCTTCATTTAACCTTAGATAAGCTTGGATTCTGATCTGCAATACAGGGATACTGAGAATACTGACCTACCTTGCAGGGTTGTTATGAGGATTATCTAGATAACCTGTGTGGAGTGCTTCAAGAAACAATTATTCTTATTTCAAGTAACGCCCCCAAAGTGTGCATTATTAATCATTAATCCAACATTTCTGTGGTGCAGTGCAATCTTCAACACTACCCTGTAAGTCCAATTGAACTTAATGGACTCTTCAACAGGACATTGGTGGATTTGGCAGTGCTGCTGAAAAGGAAAATGATCTGAGAAAAGCAGCAATTGAGAAAGAAAGTGAAGGGAAACTCTACCAGCAGCCACACATTCATTCTTCTCTTTCTGTGCTTCAAATTTCTGCTGGGGGAGGAATGAGAAGGAAAGGGGATTCTGCAAACAACATGAAGCCAAGCCAGGGAAACTGAAAATGGGACACGCCCACTTTTCTAGATTAGACCCCCCCTCTCTGGAGAAATGAACTCCTTCAGACTTTACTTTCCTGACTGCCCAAAGTTCCCAGCAGCTTCAGCCCAATGAAAAGAAGAGGGGAGATGTTGTGTAAGGGGAGCTTTATTTTAATTTAGGCATTTTGTATGGGGGATGGGCTCGTTTCAAACATGCACAACCTGGATCTGGGAGTATTTGCCTGTTCCCTCACCATCGCCCCCCCTCATTCCCCTACCCCCCTCTTTTGAACTTGGCCACTTCTTTCACAAGGAATAGAAGGAAAACAGGGAAAGGGAATGGCAGGGAATCGGGGTGAGGATTGTGGCAGGGGAGCAGCTGCTGAGCATTTGGGTTAGGAACTTTACTTTTTAATCTGGCCACGTCTACACCAGCCATTTATCCCAGGGTCATCTATAGATTGTCCTTGTGCATCCATATGATGCACAGGGGATCCCGGGATCAACCGAGGACAATGTAGAGATGACTCCAGGATAACTGGAACCAGAGAAATCCCAGTTTTCCTGCAGCCCCGGGACCATCCGAAGGAGTGCGGGTGGTGTGGCTGCCACTCCCAGGTTATCCCTTCTTCCCCATGAGTAGTGGGGCTGGGCACAGAGCTGGATGGGGAGGTTCCATGCCCTTCAGGGGTGGGGGCAGCATTTTTGCCATCCCTGTGATGGTGAGGGGGTTGGAGCCCAATATCACCTGAGATTTTTTTTACTCACTTTTTCACACTATTGCAAGTGTGTGATTGGCCCCTCTTCTTAAAAAAAGATGGCACCCGCAATGTCCCTCTTTCCTCCCGGGATGTCACATGGGCATATAGATGCTGGGGGAGGATTGCAGAAGCAGGTAAGTCCATGATCCCTCTTCCCTCTACACCCTTAGGTGTAGATGAGCTCTCTGTTGATAGCAGTAGTAGCAGCACGTGCATTTGCAGCCTGGCTTGCCTCTTTGTCTTGGTAATACCCACGCGTGAGTAGTGCCTTTCTGTTTACATCAACCACAGGCAGCAAACACAGCCAACCAAAGCACACTCTCCTCTCTCAGTTCACTGGACATGGAAATGGGAGACCTCACAATCATCCTTCCTCCCTCTCAAAAGAACTGAAGGTGTCGATGAACCCTCACTCTGGCTCCCAGTTGGAAACCATTGGATCCTTTTGCCTCACAGCTGACCTGTTCATGGAATTCAGAGAGCTACAAGTCACCTAGACCATTGAGATCAACAAAGCTACCCATGCCCTGGAGGGACCCATGTTTGTTCCCTCGTGCTGATCAGCCATAAGGGTTAGCATGACATTTGTCCCTTCACTGCAATGGTGCCTCTGCTATTGTCCTCAGCATTGATTCCTTTCTCCAGCCCTACGTTTCATTACAGAGGTTATATCAGGCAGCATTTTCTTTTAATTATACATTGCTTCAAGAACAGGTGAACCCCAAAAATTCTACATAAGTAAGAATAGTAATTTTTGAAATGTGCCCTCTCCCTGATACATTCCATTGGGTTGGGTTTTATCGGGTTGGCTGGTGTTTCTTTTTGCCTACTGGTTTTTTAAATTATGATTTTAATTTATTTGTTTTGATGTTATTGTAAATCAGCCATTTAAAACCATGCCAAAAACAAACTTTCTGTGCTCATTTGATTGAAAAATTAGCATTAATGGCTTTTGACAGATTGATCATGCTTATATTAGCATCAAGCATGCAAGGGGGGAAAATCACGCCAAACAAGACCTGTAGCGAATACTCTGAAGAGACAAACTTTGACCTATACATTCAACTATTTGTCAATTGATAGTTGGATAGATCAGTTGGGATGTATCCCCCATCCTGTTACCTTCTATTCACCCACACTCTTGATTCCAAGGAAGAGAACCTTAGGATATTGATTCTCAAACCTTTGAAGTGTCCTTTATAATCTCATCAGGAGCTGCTAAAGTCCATTAGAAAGTGATGGACTGATCTGAAATGCAATCTACTGTCTCAGCTGACATGTCTTCCCACTTTCTTCATTATAGATTAGAGTCCTGAACAAATCCAAATCACACTGCACCTTTTCCACCTGGGCCTTTGATGACTTCACAGAGAAGCATGTGATTCCCTGTGAAATATCCTAGCGATTCATATGATAGAAACTGCATTTTTTCACCTGAAGAAATGCTACAGTTTATCTCCCTTACCCGTGGACAATCATAATGATTTATTGAGCCAGTTATTAAGACTGTTTTATTGCTTGCTTGTACTCATTTTGATAATCTTGGACAATTTACTTTCCAACTAACTAAATAAATAAATAAATACAATAGCAGGTATCAACACATTTATACATTTTCATAATAGATTTGCATAACCTGAAGAAGAGGGAAATTAGGGTGCACAGTCATAGTTTGTTTATTAACAGTGCATTTTAACAGCAATTTGAATATTTTTGTATGGAAAATGCTTAGAAATGTGATTATTTTAAGTGGCTTATGTATATTATTAATAAATAATGAATAAGATTAAACTGTGGGATAGGTACATATAGAGTAATTACATCTGGATGGTAGGTTTTGCCCATATTTGGGTTTAATACAATACTGGTAGCATGGACAATAGAAGCTTTGGTTTGCACTTGTAGGAGCCCTTCTAAAGCACCTAGGGAATGGCCAAAGGCCACCATTGGGCTTGCAGCCAGGTACTGGATGTGGCTCTACTGGGCCATGCTGAAATGGCTCCTATGGTTTCTGACATTGAAGCAGCAGCAACTAAAAAGAAAATAAAAATAAACGAATGAATGAATGAATGACTGGTCATATGACAGCTCCTGGATTCTTTCAACATTTCAGCATGGCACTTTCCTGGAGCTGAAAGATTCCTATATATATATATATATATATATAAGCATTTGACATTTTGGGGGAATGGTTGCCCTTTCACATCCTTCTATTGATATGATTCTGTATGAACAAGGCAGCAACCAAGCTTCAAATTATCAACGTTTTTCTGCTTTTCCAGAAATGTAACTCTGTTACCTCCCATGGGAACTTCTGTTGTGGTAGATTGAGATCTAGTAACTAATGGCTAATTGTTAATACAATTCTTGACCAGTCCTTGAGTGCTAGAAACCAAAGCTCGGTCCCTTGAGTGTAACCAGATCTAACAAAGACCCCCAAAGCTTGTGAAGGCTGTGGATTAGCATTGGTGCAACTTCAGAATTGCCACCTCGGTAAACAGTAGGTGAGATAAGGCATTCTGAACCTGAAACGTAGGCACAGCCATGCACAATAATTGTCATTTACGTTGGCAGAATTGAAAACAAGACATTTTCCTTGTATTAATTTCTTCAGACGGAGGAAATGTTCTGGTGGGGGCGTGCAGAAGGAAACCACTCCAATAGTGTATTTTTAACAGCTTCAAGCTGTTAACAGTTGCTCTGTCCTTAGGTGTGGGGTGGTGTATGTTATGGTTAAATGATTAGTTTAGAGCCTCTTGACATGCAGACTTTTTTCTGTTCTTCAGTATCAGCTGTGAAAATGTATTTCCAAGCAATTAAACCTTGGCTCCTGCTGGTTTGGGAGCCAGGAGCCTTCAAATTCCAATTCAAGTTTTCAACACCTACTGCTTGAGAAGGGAGGGGGGAATTTGTTAGTGAAAATTACAAAGAGATCTATTGATACATGTTCAGATGTCTTGGTTGGAATTAAAAAAAAAAAGGAAAAGGAAAAAAGAGAATATAATGTTCACATTGTAAATGAGACAAATACTCCTTAGCTCAGGCTTTATTTGTTCCCAGAATTGTCAATACAAGTGTATCATGCAAAAGTTGCTGCTCCTGTTTTCTGCTTGCCACGGAATAACTTCATACATATCTGAAAAGTGTTTTATCCCACGCCCTGCTTACTCCTACATGTGCTTTGGTTTCAGTGAGACATTAGGTAGCAGAAGGTTAAACCTTTTGCAACAGATCTTCTTGTGAGCTCTATGGCCTCATCTACACCAAGCAGGATATAGCACTATGAAAGTGCTTTGAAAGTGGTATCTGGAGGCAGGATCTACACTACTGCGTTATAGCAGTATTGAAGTGTACTGACAACTGTTGGGACCCATGACACGTAACATATACCGCTTTCATACTGCTGTCATAGTGTTATATCCTGTTTGGTGTAGATGTGTCATGGGCCCCAGCAGTTGTTAGTACACTTTAATACCACTATAAAGCAGTAGTGTAGTTCCTGCCTAAGTTTTGCCTGAAAAGACCAGGACATGCATGTGATCTGATTCAGAGCAGCTCACGTTCCCCTTGTTTATCCCCAAAATTGTTGATGCAATTTAGAATCCCCAGTTTACCGTAGATGTGCATCAGGTCAACTTTTCAATTCTCTGGATTGGGAAAATGACAAGGTAGTCAAGAATATGAAGAATTAAAAGAATATAAAGAAGTAGCTAATTCTGCTTCAGGGACCATGTATATGTACTTTTGAGATCAATCCTATGGACCCCAGAGAACAATCCCTCTCAGCCCCCTGACCAAGCCCTCATACCTGGGAAATATTGAGACGCACTCAAGAGCATTTGTCTAAATGTTTCCCTCCCATTTTCAACAATGGGAGGGGCTGGGTTTTTTTCTCCGTCTATGGATGAAGGAAAAATACAGGAACCCTTGCCTCCCACCACACTTCCACCCTGCTGGCACATAGGGTGGACCACAGACTGATACTGGAATCTCCACTCAGAGCATAGGGTTGCTCTCTTAGATACTAAGAGACACATCTTGATGTCTCTTAATAAAATACCTTTATGGCCATATCAGACATTCTTTCTATGTTACTTTTTGGAGCACATTTGAATATAACTAAGTGCTTCGTTCTTTTGGCCTTCCATCTTGATGGACTAGTGGTGGTTTGTCTTACATACAGCGCTTGTGTATCCCATTTCCATAACTCACAGGGCACCTAATGATGGATGAACTCCCCCAGGCTTGATCACATCATTATTTATGAGCTTCCTTGGATGCTCCTCTATTTTCGAAGACAGAGTTCATGTTGTTTGTGCATGCACAATATGACAAGCTTATCATCACATCCTCTGGGGATTGTAGTTCCTATTAGGGATGGATAAATCTGTTTTTTCCTCAGTCCATGTCACTTTTGCATGTGTACTCTTGTCCATTCTGTTCCATTTCTAAATTATACTGTGATGTAAAATAAAATTCTGCATGGCAATTTGCATGTAAATGCATAAATTTAAGCATTTTTCTTACTCTGAATGGATTTATTAAAAAGCATATTTCAAAGTGTGTAGATATTTTTTTTATAAGCTGAGAATGATATCAAAACATTTAGGGAAGAAAATAGATGGCCAAGTTCTAGGAGTGTGGGAATCAGTAATACTTCAGATCCTCCTCGAAGTTCATTCATGCCCATATCAGATTTTGAACTTCTATGGGTTTTGTTCGCATGAAAATTCATGTGTATTTTAGTGTGCACCAAAAAGTATGAATCTTTTCTTCCATTGATCAAAGTGTGTTTATGCACATTTTTCAAAAGCATACTTTTTCATGCATATTTTTCATATATACATATTTTCAAATGCATTTGCGGAAATGGAGGTCGAGAATAATGAGGACACAAATTGTTGGATTTAAACAGGACTACATTTATTTATTTCCAGCAAAGAGAGATGGAGGCCTCACCGGGCACCCTAATTCGGCTAGAAAGTAGGCTGTACTTGGGATCGGTGAGCCATTCATATCCTGCTGGGTGGCGCTTGTAAGTCGCCACCCCGCACAATTCTCCTTTTGGGGTAGGGAGGCCTTCTGATGTCACCCCCCTCAGCTTGCAAAACTCTGAGTGGATGAGGAAGGTTGGCCCCAAAGGTAATCCTTATCCCGCCAGCTGGTGCTGCAAGACTCCCAGTTGGGGGCATCAGGTGTAACCAATCACCACAACGGTGCCTTCGAATACTCGCCAACCCTATCCTTGTTCCCGATGCCTGCACACCTGCCGTGGGTGGCGACAAGGCCCTTGCTTAGTTACCATCCCCCCACCTGCAGCTCAAAGCCTCCATCAATCCCCTCCACAGATCATGCAGAAATAAGTCATTGCCTATGTCCGACAAATGGACACCATCCTGTCTATAACGCTCCCTCCGGGAACTGACTATAGCAAGGTGTTGAATGCTAAAGTCCCCCTGTTGGTGCAAACTCTTATAAATTTCATTATTCACTCTCTGCCTGGCATTCCCTGATGCCCAGTGATTCTTTCAAGCTCGCTAATTAATGCTTGGCAACATGCAAGACCAAATAATAACAATGCCAGGCCAACACTACCAGATAATTTGAAAATCGGCTACAGACTGCAATATTAGGGCCTTCCCCTTGAGTAACCCCAAATTGTTGCCTCTAAACATATAATCAAAACCTGAGGAGGGGCTGGGGTGAAACACTGCTGAAATAGAGTGGGTAGGAGGTGCTTCCATTGCATACCGCATCAGCCCAACCACAAGATGTTGGCCTGATGGCTGAATCCAAGGTGTGATCCCACGCTAGATCTGGAAGCCCTCCTTGCTGCCCTGAAGACCATACTGCGGCCACAGATGATCACACATACAGGTCTTTGAGTTGCCCCACCATCTAAAATAAACATAACAAATATTGTTAACTCTAGGCTGACCATATGAAAAGGAGGTAACTTTAACAGTTGTAGAGAAAAGGGAATTTCAGCCGGTGTCACTTGTATGCAATTAGTTCCTGGTGATATTCCCTCTGCATCACAACAGTTAAAGTTGCAGGCACTATACTAGAGTGACCATATACAAAAGAAGGCAGGGCCCCTGGGCAAGGTCCTGGAGCGGGTGGTTGCGAGCCAGCTCCAAACACTCTTGGATGAGACTGATTATCTGGATCAATTTCAGTCGGGTTTCAGGCCTGGTTTTGGCACAGAAACAGCCTTGGTCGCTCTGTATGATGAGCTATGTCGGGAGAAAGACAGGGGGAGTGTGACTCTTTTGATTCTCCTTGATCTCTCAGCGGCTTTCGATACCATCGACCATGGTATCCTTCTGGACGACTGGCTGAGTTGGGAGTGGGAGGCACTGCATTGCAGTGGTTCCGCTCCTACTTGGTGGGTCGGCTCCAGAAGGTGGTGCTTGGGGAACATTGCTCGGCCCCGTGGATTCTCCAGTATGGGGTTCCGCAGGGGTCAGTTTTGTCCCCCATGCTGTTCAACATCTACATGAAACCGTTGAGTGCAGTCATCCGGAGTTTTGGAGTGCGTTGTCATTAGTACGCTGATGACACGCAGCTCTATTTCTCCTTTTCATCTTCATCAGGTGAGGCTGTGGATGTGCTGAACCAGTGCCTGGCTGCGACAATGGACTGGATAAGGGCTAATAAACTGAAACTCAATCCAGACAAGACTGAGACGCTGTTAGTGGGTGGTTCCGCTGACCGGATGGAGGGTGTTCAACCTGTTCTGGATGGGGTTGCACTCCCCTTGAAGGAGCAGGTTCGTAGCTTGGGGGTTCTCCTAGAACCATCTCTGTCACTTGAGGCGCAGGTGGCCTCAGTGGCATGGAGTGCCTTCTACCAACTTCGGTTGGTGGCCCAGCTATGTCCCTATCTGGACAGGGATAACCTGGCTTCAGTTGTCCATGCTCTGGTAACCTCCAAGTTAGATTACTGCAATGCACTCTACGTGGGGCTGCCTTTGAAGGTGGTTCGGAAGCAGAGGCCAGATTGATAACTGGAACCAGTAGGTTCGAACATATAAGACTTACTCTGGCCCGCTTGCATTGGCTGCCTGTATGTTTCCGAGCCCGGTTCAATGTGCTGGTTTTAACCTATAAATCCTTACACGGCTTGGGACCACAATACCTGAAGGAACGCCTTTCCCGACATGAACCTACCCGAACACTACGTTCAACATCTAAGGCCCTCCTCCGAGTGCCTCCTTCGAGGGAAGCTCAGAGGTCGGCAACAAGAGAGAGGGCCTTCTCTGTGGTGGCTCCCCAATTGTGGAACGATCTCCCCGACGAGGCCTGCCTGGCGCCAACTTTGTTATCTTTTCGGCGCCAAGTCAAGACTTTCCTCTTCTCTCAGGCGTTTGGCAATATCTGAGGAGCCTGGGTTTGTTTTGTTTTGTTTTTGTAGTTTTTTGAAGTGTTGAAGTGGTTTTTAAATGTACAGATTGTGTGTATGTTGTATGTTTTTGCTGTTTTAATTTTTGTATATTGTTTTTAATTGTTTTTAATCCTATGTAAACCGCCCAGAGAGCTTCGGCTATGGGGCGGTATACAAATGTAATAAATAAATAAATAAATATGGTCAGCCTAGTAAACTCTATTAATAAACAACTGTTTATCCAAGTGTCTAACATATAACTTGAATACTTTCAATTTCCATCAACCCCCAGCCTGTATCTGTGTTGGGGAAAAACAGATTGACACTGCCATTGATGCCACCTTGAGCCTAAAAGAATGAGTGCCAAACCTGGAAGAATCAAAGCCTGATGCTGCAAGTGGTCTCTTGGTAATAGTCCAAAATTGGTATTTTGTTAGTGGGGCTGTGTCCTGGTGGCAAAAAAGGAAGCCCTTGGATATGTCCCTTGCCATAATAAACCCCACTGTGGGTGCAAGTGAAAGGGAGATAATTGTATCCTTGGCCTTCTGGTCCGTCTTGGACCATCTTAAATGTAATTGTATGGTGATCCTTGAACTGCATGTTGGATCATTGCAAAGCCCAGCCAGATGTGTCACCCCTAGAGGAGGCCAGCAGTTCCGATATCTGGAATGCTCCAAAGAACTCCGCCAGAGTAGCTGCATGAAACAATAATGTTGCTTTCAACCCTATTAGAATGTCAGGAGGCAAAGGATGTCCATCAGTCCCTTTTGCCCATCCCTTGATTGCCCATCTAACTCAAAAATCCTTGGCGTTGTCCACAACCCCTTGCATTTTGGCCAGGAATGTGAGTACTGAGATTTACCTGCAATGGTTCTAGCTGACAAGCCCCTACTCTGGGAAACTATGCAGTATTGCAAGATGTGGTCCACAGGAATGGGCCACAACTACAATAGCTCGAAAGGTAAAAAAACCTCACTACCTGTTCTCTGGTAAGATGCCCTAGTGCTAGGAGCAACCGACAGCCAGACAGCTCATTTTACCTTGCTCCGCCAATCTCCCACAGTGACGTTGGCATTGCTTTGGGTGGTGGTCGAGCCCAGGGAGCCAGATTCGACCTGCTGGTGTGATAGTGCATTGGCTATAGGGTTGTTCAGACCTGGCACATGCTTAGCACGGAGCAGTATGTTATGCCGTAAGCAATGTAAGGTGAATGCTCTGACTAAGGACATGACCCGCATATTTTGTAAAGATAGTGTATTGATGATGTGGATTGTAGCCTGGTCATCACACCAAAAATGTATTACTCTATTTGCCATCTCTTTCACCCAAATATGTACAGCTACGTAAATAGGGAAGAACCCCAGAAATGTTAAGTCCCTGCAGATGTCTGATAACAGCCACACTTGGGGCCAGTTTTCGGCACACCAATAGTCATTCCACATGACATTGAAGCCCCAGGCTCCTGATGCAGATCCTGCCTCCAAAAGAAAACGCTATTAATCTGCCAAGAAACAAAGCCATACTGAAATATCTTTCTGCATGTTCTTAGTTACATGGACCCTGTGGTGTGGCTGTGCCGATCCTTTCAGTGCTCCGCAAAGATGTCTAATGAGTGCCCTACCAGGAGCCACAACCCGACAAGCAAAGTTGAGGAAACCTACGAGTTCTTGTAACTGTAATAATGTAACTTTTCTAACCCTGTTAATTGACAACAATTTAAGGCGTAGGGAAAGCAATTTCTCTTGCGGCAGCCTACAGCATTGTTGGTTAGAATCAATCTCAATGCCTAAGAACATGATAGATGAGGCTGGGCTCTCTGTTTTCTCACATGCAAGTGGGACACCCAGCTCCTCAGTGAGAGCTTGGAAGTTGCGCATCAGCCAAGCACACTGATCGGATCTATCTGGATCCAAGACCAAAAAATCGTCCAGGTAATGAATGACATCCTGGTATCCAGTCCGTTGTTTTAAGGCCCATTCAAGGAAGGTGCTGAATCTCTCGAGCACTGCACATGAGATCACGCAGCCCATGGGAAGGGCCCGATCAATGTAATATTTATTCTGAAAGTGAAATCCTAACAGGTGGAAATCAGCCGGCTTGATACGCAAAATGTGGAAAGCTGATTTAATATCACACTTGCCCATCAATGCACCAGGGCCATTTCTATGCACCATTTTGACGGCCGTGTTGAATGACTTGTAATGTACCTAAGTCAACTGTACTGGAATGAAATCATTGATGGCTTCTCCCGATGGGAAGGACAAATTATGAATTAACCTGTACTCCCCATGGTCTTTTTGGGCACAATGCCCAAGGGTGACACCTGGAGGTTGGCTATGGGCGGGTCTTGAAATGAGCCAATCACCTGACCAGCTTGCACTTCTTTGTCTATTTTTTGTCTCACCAGTTGTTCCAGGAAAATCACAGATCTATGATTTAGGGAAAATGCAGGTATATGTGGGCCGAAAAATGGAATGCGACAGCCTTTTCTGAAACCTTACTGCAAATACACTACATCCTGTTTATATGGGTAGGCCGAAAGTAGGCCAGATAGAACATCCACATTAATTGGGTTGGGGCCCTTTTCCAGGTGGCTGCAGTCCTCCCGGTTTCCTCCCTCCCTGACCTTTTCTAAAATTTCCCCTGCCCCCTCTGGTTCTGGGGCAATTGGATGCTGGATGTTGGCCATTGCATATGGAACATTCATGCCTGTATTGGCATTGTGTGTGATTGCAGATACCTCTGGAGCTATACTCCCAACAAGGCAGGTGGAATTGAACCCCCTCTGTCCCACCCCTCCTTTAAAGGTTGGGGTGGGCTGCAGTCTGGCCAAAATATGTCTGCTATCAGCTCAGTCACTGAAACCTGGCCTAGCTGGGGTCATAAATTGGAGCCAAAGGTCTTGGTCTTTGGCATCCCAGTGCAAAGAGTGCAAAGCCACTCTACGACGAAAAGATTTGTCATAGGCCACGCCCCTCCCTCATATTCAGAGTATGCTCTAAATATCATGTTTAAGTACTTTGTGAGTATGCAACTGTGCTCTGGAAATCGCTGCTGCACTACTCCCATGTATATTAAATAACCAGGCAACCAGTTGCTCCAATTCCAGGCTACTTCCTTACGTTTAAGTCTGTCCTGGTCTTTCTCAGTTGTGTTGTCCTTGTCACTGTTTTAGTTTTCATGAAAGAGCAGTGAAACTATATCAACATACTCCCCCCTCCAAATTTTTCCCTTTGTCGCAGGCAAAAGATGGTATCCCAATGGTGCAGAAGTGCTCCCAGTTGGGATGGCATCAGGGATGCCCAGAGGATCATTTGATTCCAGATTAAGGTTAGCTTCATTGGAGATTATGGCCCCTGCTGGTCCCTGCCACACTGCTGCGCAAGCTGCATCAGTGGAAGAGGATTGCTGTGATGTTTGTGCACCTATTGTTCCTGTAGATGCGGGGAAAGTTTAGCTATTAGCTGAGTCCCCTGAATGAATAACCGCTGTGTCAGTTTGTGAGACCACCAGTGCTGTAGCTATGTTTGGGGGTGGAATTGTTTGTATTGTTGTATTGTCGGTCCTAGTCTCATGTTATTCAGGTTCGCTGTCACTGGGCCAGGGGCTGACTGATAACCAAGATGGGAGGTACCCAAAGGGCCAGCAGCCGGCCATCCCATCCCTGGATACCAAGGGTACTAGCACCAGGGGGGGTATGGTACCCCATGTCTGATTAACCTGCTATGGTGCATTTTGTTGCTGCCCACCACAGTCCTGTAGCAGGGGCTGTCCTCCGGGAGTTGTAACCACAGCCGCTCTGCTCTCCATTCCAGCCTCGTTGTTCCTAGCAGGTACTGAAGACACGATTGACTGGGCCATATCATGTTCTGATGCCGGGTTTGCCCCTCTCGGAGCCGTAGACTTGGAAGATGCCACTATGGCATCAAGCCAAGCTGAAATGGAAAGCCATAGCTTGTCTTGGGCTTTTCTTTTGACTGGGCACTCCCAGGCATGTCTCCCTTTGTGGTGGCTGCAACCTCCCCGTTTTGGCGAGATAACCTTGTCTTACTCCACTGCTTGGAACCTGGCCAAGATGGCCACAATGGTTGGGTCCATTTCTTCCTCAGAAGAAGAATCCTGCATTTCCCTGACCCTTGGGTCCTTGCCCTTCCCCTTCTTTCCACCCACACCTTTCTTTGGTGGCATGCTTGGTATTTCAATAGAGTAAGCAAGAAAATTTGAGTTGTATCACACAGACGTCAAAAGCACACACACACAAAATCCTTTCACCTCCCCCTTTCTTTCTTTCTTTCTTTCTTTCTTTCTTTCTTTCTGTAGCCCAATCAACCCATTATCCCATCTATGGGAGGGGTATACTCCTACATATTAAGTCCTTGCCCTATGGCTATAAAGGTGATGGGTGAATGCGTTAAAATTCACATCCATCCCCAGCAAGGCTTGAGTCCACCCACTCCTATCCTGCAAAAGGTTTGTCACAACACTTCCTCCCGACTAGAAAGACCCAGGCAGGGTAAGCCCTTTCCAGTATAAGGTGGAAATGGTAGTGGCTATCCCTGAGAATTGGGGAAGCCCTTGTCCTCTGCCGCACAGTGCACGGCAAAAATCGCACCCAAAGGAGCTGGGAAGACTGTCTGGTCTTTTCTCCAAACCTGCAGGCCCAGGCAGGCCTGTAAGTGAGGCGTTGGTGGCTGCAACCGCTGCTGCTGCCATTGTCCACGTCTCTCCTCTCCCTGGCGTGCTGCTTCCATTGCTCCTCCTTCTCTTGCCGTGTATCCTCGCCCGGCAAGGCCCTCCTCGCCTTGCAGCATGCGCTCCCTCTCTCAAGCACATCCTCCGTGCTTGAAGCCACAAAAGCGAAGATGGCTGGGTGCAGGCTCGTAATATAGAGCTGCAGTCCCCTCCCAGCTCTGTGTGGCACCATATGGAGGCCACCAATGGCGAGCCTCCACACATCATCTCTCTTGCCCCCACTCACAACTGCCTCACTATGCCCAGGTGAGCCAGGTGTGTTAGTAAGGCCTTTTTCTTTGGTCTGTGAATTGCATCGCAAGGTTGGAAATGTGCAAACTTTGACTGCAGATTGGGTTTGAGGCCGCATACAAGTTTGGCAAGTGTGAGAATTGGTCTAAAATGAACTAAAATGAATTTCTCGTACAGCCCTACCAACTTTGAATTTGCACATTCATCCCAGAAGTGCAGAGCAGATCAGTTTGTATTGGAATTTCTAAGGACTGAATTCATCAAGCATCCCTAGTTCCCATCATCATTCGTGGGGAAACCATCTTGAAAATGTAATAGTTCCATCTCCCACATCCACATCTAACATTTGCAAGAAACAATTGATGCAGTGGAATAAAATAGAGAAGTTACTCATCTGCTTTATCAGGTCGCCTGGTTATATAATTTATAGAAAACAATGGAAGTCCCATTGAAAGTAAAGGCTTATATCAACATCAACAAAGTTACCTGCACATGCAACTATAAAACATCTAGTTCAAAGAAGTTCAGAGCAATCAAGAATAAGAGAATAATAATTTTCAAGAATAAGAGAATAATAATATTCCTTAGGAATAAAATACTTTATTAATATTAACGTAGTAAAAATGAAGTAAGTTTTAAGAATAATAACTTTTAAACATGCATCTACGTACAGCAGCTGGGATGCCTAGCCTTCTAACAGTGTACGCTCAGAATCCAAATTTTATTTTCCAAGCTGGAGAAGATCTTTTTATAGGAAGATGACGTTTTATTTGTAATAAAGCTAAACATTTTGAGCTGGACAAATTCACATTCTAAAACAGGTAATTCCAAAAGCCAGCAACATTACTGAAAGCAACAGTGCCATCTCTATGCTTATACTTCCTTGCCCATTTGGTGGGAGAGGATCATGGATGTACGGGGTATAGAATGCACACAGGGCTATCTCCTTTTCTGTGGGTATTGCTTCCCAAATGAACAGGACAGCTCTAATCCACTGGATTGATAGCACAGGAAATTCCTGGGTGAACATGCTCTCTGGAGATCAAGTGTGCTGCTTCTGCTGTTCCTTGTTAGCCTTCATGGAGTCTGCCTGGCTATGTTTGTGAGCATCAATCTGCTATGTGTTTATTGTTGTATTTCACTTTAAACTTTATGGGACCCTTCTCTCTAAATGGAGAAAAGGAGCAAATTGAGATTACAGCAGCTTTGTATATTTGAGCATGCAGCTGAATACCTTTTTACCATACATTTGTTCCCAGGGTAAAGTGTTTCATAAGAACCCTGCAGCATTCCCTTCGTTATTATTATTATTATTATTATTATTATTATTATTATTAATTTCTTGCAACATGTAGCCCTGGGTTTAAAATTGCATAAAGTATATTCTAACTGACACTGACCAAAATCCTGCCTGAGCGCAATATAATTTAGGACAGCGAGTTCATCATTTATACTGTAAAGTACAGCCTGCTTGAATGGGGCATATAAAAAGAGTTAGGGCAATTCCTTGGGAAGGGAGGGTGCATGCTGGGGATGGGTTATCACAGTGGCTGAATTTGGACGACACAATAAGCAACTGGGGGGGAAACAATCGTCAGTTGTATTGACTATCGTGTAGTCCAAATGCTGCCAAAGTCAACTCAGCGCTGATCCTAATCCACACCACGGTTGATTATTTCTTACCATGTTGTGTGGAGAGTACCCCCTAGATGAACAACTGTAAAGTTGATTATTACCCCACCATTGACTATCATGTTGTCCGAATTCAGCCATTGTGTGTGACAGAAAAAATTAAAGAAGACCTCTCCTAGCACTGATGAGGACAAAACTGGGGAAGCGGGGGAGAAGCACCAGCGATGCCCAGATTTTGTGAAATTTGTCCCGCATGTGTCTCATGGATTGTGCAGTGACATTCGTTCTGCCATCCGTTCACAGTTGGATTCAAAAACCTTTTCCCGTCATGAGGGAAAATATGCAAACATTTCCATCAGAAAATTCAAAACACCTTACAGAATTTATGTTAGCATGTGTCGTTTGGCGCATTGCCCCTCCATTCGACTTTTCCCCGTGTATATTTTCCAGCATGGCATCTGTCTCAGAAGAAACCTGCATATTTTCCTGCAAATGAATTTGTGTAAATTTCAGGGAATTATATTTAAAACAAATCAATACAAAAACAACAACAACTGCAGTCTGCAGATTCTGCACCACCTGTGGAGGCCCATACTGCACTGAATTCCAAAGGTCAGATACTTAGAAATCCAAACTTATTTTAGTCTGCCTCAGATTTCTCAGGCATCCATAGGAAGCACTCATAATGGTTCTTCTATTTAACACTATTCTTTAGTATTAATAGAATTCCTTATTCAACTTGAGATAAAATGATAGGTATGACATTATAAAAAGTTGTTACTGCAACATACAAGCAAAGAGCCATGCCAAATCGCTCCACCCCCAACGCCACATGTGCCCTGGCATCCATGCATACACGGAAGCCTCTCTCTGTGTAGCTGTATATGCAAGGGCCTTTCTTGTTTGCGCTGTGTGTGCGGACACTAGAGGATGGGTTATTAAGTGCACATGACATTGGGAGGTACCCCGCTTGAGTGTTGTTTTTTAAATATCTGAATAGGGCTATGGATGATGTGTTTTCCAGGTGAGCCAAGCAGGGAGCTGTAGGGATCCTGATGTTCTTCTCCAGTTCAGAATTGAAAAGAAGATTCTGCACATGCACAGGTGGCAATTGCACAGATGTTCTTTAATGTTACCATCTTACTCTTGATAAGAGTTGCATTGTTTGTCCTGAACAGTATGTCCAGAACACCCAGTCATGCAGCCTATTCAGTCTATTTTTTGTCCATGTCCTGAACACTAAGGCCTGTTTTCATGGCGCCAAGTTGCCACCACCAAACCCCGCGGTATCGCTGCTGCGGGGTGCTGGTGAATTATCTAGATGAAGCGAGGCAGCACAGAGTTTCCAGTCATCATTTGGCTTGCTAGTCCTGCCCGCTCCCCCTTGCCTGGCTTCCGGCGACCAATGGGAGGCTGCCTTCTGCTGGGAATGCCCCCCTTTGCAGCATCAGAGTAAAGACAGGCGCAAGAGCTGTACTGACCTTGCTGTGACAAGAAAAGTTGGGATAAGTCCCTGACTTTTCCATTGTGCATTATCATCTCTTTGCCTTGCAGTGGCAGCAAATTGACATCTGTGTCATGTAACCAAGAGAGCCAGTGTGGTGTAGTGGCTAGAGTGTTTAACTGAGAGTTGGGAGATCTGGGTTCGAGTCCCCATTCGGCCATGGAAGCTGTCTGGGTGACTTTGGGCCAGTCACAGACTCTCAGTCACAGACCTCATGGGGTTGCTGTTGTGAGGATAAAATGGAGAAGAGAGTTATGTATACTGCCTTGGGTTCCTTGGAGGAAAAAAGCAGGATATAAATGAAATAAATGAATAAAATAACCAATGCAGCTGCAGGAGCCCTGCCCTTTTTGTATCTGGTCACTCTAGTATAGCTCCTGCAGCTTTAACTGTTGTGATAAAGAGAGAATTTCACCAGGTGCTGCATGCATACACCTCCTGAAATTCCCTTTTCTATGCAAGATACAGGGGTCCTGTCCTCCTTTCCATATGGTCACCCTACTGTTACCTGGACTGTTGAGACTTTGTCTTTTGCCTGATCCCTGTTTGTGCTGGCCATTTTGGAACTCTTGGACTCTTCAACCTGCAACTGCTAGGTTCAGGCCCTGGAACATGGCAGCTGGTAACATAAATTTGAACATCTCCTTTAATTCAACCTCATGGCATATGAGTCACTTTCTACTGAATTGTACATATACAAGTATACAGATATTAGGAACGTGCTTGGACCAGAAAAAAAGATATGCATTTTCTCACAGAAGAAGTGTTGAATGAAAATGTTTGATCTCTGTAATTGGCACACAAATGGAATACCGCCCGTAAAAACAAACAACCTTTCCAAACACAAAGATAAGTATGTCTTATCCTGAGTTTTCTCCTCCTGAAGTAAACAAGCATGTGCAGCAACAGTTACTGGTGTTGGATATCTGCTCTGATGAATACTAATCATGAAGGTACAAAACTGGCACATAAAATATCTTATTTTGTTTACCAATGGTAATTAACTTGATTGGAGTTTGACTTGAGAGCAGGAGAACTCAATCTGTAATACAGGAAGCCCTTGCGAGGTTGTAAAATTCATACTTTCAGCCTGTACATTTTGAACTTTAGTGATAAGCGTAGCCTAGATTTCGGACCTTCTTGGTAGATGGTTGTTGTTGTTTTTAAAAAACTGTTTGTTACCTGCCCCCTTCATATAGTGTTTCATAACAGTCATTATTAACTCCATTGATATTTATCTCAAGGATGTTAATTCTGAGAGGCTTATTTGATGTTCATATAGCTGTGACAAGCACTTCTATAGAATATTCAAAGCCTAAACATTACAACAGAGAAGTTATTCTCATGAGTTCCCACTTCCCACTGAAAGTCAGATGGTGATGTGACATATATCCCTGGATAATCGCAGAGAGCAAGGGTGGCTCATGTAGTAGGGTAAGGGTGTAAACTGTGTGTGAGAGAATGTGTCTCCTTGTATGTGGAAATGGTGGCCCTGTCTTCTACTGGCATGTGGTCCCCAATGTTCCAGTTCAGAGTCAATTCAGCCCTTCGGCTGCAAATGGATCCCACAATGGTGTAGCGCATAGTAGCCAAAACTGACAATACATTCAACAACTGTTTTGTCTGAGAAAAAGAATTCAAGTAATCAATTTCTCAGTGTCTGCTACCTGCAGCTACCTGCATTGGATTCTCACTCTGCTAATGCTGCCCATGCAGGTGTGAAATCAGCACAGATGGTTGTAAAATATTTCCATTTAATTTCAAGCAGAATAAGAATTACAGGGCAAGATATACAATCAAGTATTGTGAGATGGAGTTGTTCATATTTTGAGCCAGTTCATTTTTGCTCTTGGCAGCATCACTATTTTTAGAGAGTCCTGAATCCCTCTCATGTCTTGTCCAGCTACTAATGAACATAGAACAGATACGGGATCTAAGAATGGGTATTGGAGAAACCTGAAACTGATTCAAATGACAGGATTTCTATGTGTACGAGCCATGAATTCTGCAGCAGACTGGCATCTTCCAAATTACACGGATTCCACGGACTCGCATTGTTGTTTTGTTTTTGTTTTTTAGTATTCAGAAATGTATGCATATTTAGACATATGAAAAATAGTGGGAAAATATGCTGATATATATGCCTTTGAAAAAGCATTTTAGATATCTCCAATTTCTCTTCAGATTCTGCTGTGTAGCTCTGAGAGAAAGAAGAAAAATATTGCATACCAGCATTACTTAATTTGTGGCACATGTTCCTACATACATTTCAGAAGGGGGAAATGATTCCATGAAGGAGTGGCTGATGGAATAAAAGGCACCAGGCAATTCATGAAATGCACATGGAACAGATTAAACAAAACCTGTACTTATCTAGCTCTAAGGCAGGGTCTACACTGCTGCTTTATAATGCTTTATAATGGTTTTGACAACTGTTCAGGCCCAAGATGCATTCCATATACCGTTTTCAAAACATTTTCAAAGTGTTATATCCTGCTTGGTGTAGATCTGGCCTAAGTCTATTGTTCTTTTAATAAGAGTGTCTCTCACCCCCTCTTCATTTCTTTCCTATTACTTCTCTTAAAGATAACATTTTATAGCAGTGCCCTAATCATTCATGACTCCATTGATATTTACTGCAAGAACGTTAATTCTGATTGACTCATTTGATATTAGTGTAGTGTGATCATCACGTCTGTAGAATATTGGCTTGTGATTAGTATTAATTAGCTGAACCATTCTTTTGAAAGGTATATATCTTTTACAGTAGGTAGCTACCCGAGGATGCTTCATCTCCTTTACTGAATCATATGCTACAATGCTTGGACAACCAAAACTCCACAGTGGTTCTGATGTAGTTGGAAATCTATAATCTGATATTCCTTCTGCCACTGGTTAAGCAGCCTCAAAGATGGAGTTGGGTAGATTTAAATTCTACCTGAATCATGTACTTGAATAGATGTCAAGAGAATATCAGAGTATTTCCTTTGGAATGGCGTATGTATCACAGAGGAAGTAATGTTACTTTGCAATTTTATAACCAAGCTGAAGAACTTTGGGTAGCAGTAACCAGCATTGTCCCAGGACTAACATTACTGAAGTTGCGCTAGTGTAAACCTATGCTTATGTAACTAGCACAATGGAAAAAAGCAGTGATTTTGCTCCTGAAATTTGGCAATGTAGTGGCAAATAAGAGATGATTTCCTACAAAACAAGATGCGCGTTCTGCTGCTTTTCCCATTGTACTATTTATGTTGCACCTTTACCAATTGTGCTAGTTACATCGCACAAGCATTGGTTTGCTCAAGTACACCGTCATTAGCACCAGCACAAGGACAACGTTGTTGGTTGCGACACTTTGTGAAAATATATTCAAAGAAGTAATTCAAGTTCTGGGAATTTTTTTTAATCTACGTATTGCAGCCCTCTGTTCCTCAAAGGGAAAACTTGATTGCCCTTAAAATTTTGCCAGATCCAAAGCAACACTTAAGTTCAATAAAATGTTTAGCAAATCGCCATTAGGGGAAAAGCCCTTAAACCTTTGGCAGTGATATTCTTATTCAGTAACTGTACACTATCTTTTTAAATGCAATAAAAAAATCATAGATATTGATTATGTTGGCTTTTGTAACTCATGTTACCTGCTTTTTAAAATCCCTTTTATGGTTTAGATTTTTCTTTATTGAACTGATCCGGATAAAACTTCTCCTGAACCAAAAGATTTTAAATAAGAATATGGTCTTTCGTTGCATTATTGCAGTGTATCCTTTCAGCTTCTGAAAAGAGTTCTTTTAATCCACATTTATACTGTCAAGGTCAGCCCATTTTTAAGCCAAAGAGGCAGGGATTATAAGTAGTTTAGTCACATTGCCGGTATCTTGACTGCATCATAGATCTTTATGAAGAGGTCAGACCTAAAAGCTGTAAAATTATTTTTGAGTTCTATTATAATGAGGGCAGAACAATTTCTCCAGTTTTTCATTGACCTCTCGGTGCATTGTTATCTGCTAAGATTGCAGTCCAGCCCCATTAAAATCAATGGGAGCTTCACCATTGACTTCAGTAGGATATGAATTCTGCCCTCAAGCAGTATTCTATGGCATACAGTCTTTTCTTTCAGAAAATTAAGAAAAAAAGTGAAAGCTTCTGTATCTGGGTTTCTATTAGGGATATACAGTGGACCGGACTCGATCCACGATCTGGGCCCGATCCGGCCAAAATCAGAACATTAATTAACGATTCTGATTTCAAAAAATGGAAGTCCGATTTTTTCCAATCCGATTTCCCCCCCAATTTTGATTGGGAAAAATCGGAAAACTGGACCTCCATTTTTTGTGTTTTTGCCATAGGCTTGCATTAGGGGAAAGAAAACGTTCCCCCAATGCAAGTCTATGGGGAAAACATGGCGGCGGGTGACTGGGGACCTCCCTCCCTCCCCCCACTTACGCTCCTTACCTGTTGCCTCCTTGCTGCCATCTGCTGCCGTCCACTACCTCATGGCCTGCCTCACAGTAGAGTGTTGGTTGATGATCACCTGGTGCTCTACTGAGAGGCAGGCCGCGAAGCCTGTTTCTCACTAGATTGGACCTGCGTATGGAAGTGGATGGCCCTGGCAGGTAAGGAGCATGAGTGTGGGGGGAGGGGGACCTGCCGGGCCACCCACTTCCATCTGCTGCCGCCTGCTGGTAGAAGGGACCAACGGGTGGCAGCGGACAGAAGTGTGTGGCCCCGGCAGGTAAGGAGCATGAGTGGGGGGGAGGGAGGTGGAGGGAGGTGGAGGTCCCCACTAACCCGCACCTATGTTTTTGCCATAGGCTTGCATTCGGGGAAAGCTTTCTTTTCCCCAATGTAAGCCTATGGCGAAAACACCTAAAATGGTGTCCAATTCAAAAATCGGACATCCGATTTTCAGATCGGAATCGGATCCAATCCAATCCAGATGACATCCACTCCAATCCGACGCCACAGTGCCAGTCCCGATCCCGATCCGATTTTTTGGGATTGTGCACATCCCTAGTTTCTATCTGATCATTTTAAAATTCTCTCTCTCTTTCTCTCTGTAAAATTTGATGTGTTCTTGTCTACAATCTTTCCATCTGCTAATACCAGGAAATCATATACTAATACTTTGAAAAAAAAATCAATATCTGCATAGAACTACAGGCAGGTTTTCAGAGAAAGCTGTGGCTGTTGCTAACAGCTTCACAATAGTAAAATTAAGCGAATATGGGAGATCCAAAGAAGGATGATACACATATGTGAAAGATGTTGCATGGCTTGCATCACATTTAGGTTCCTTTGGGTAGCTCCATCTGAAATATAATTTGTCAACGCTTAGCCAAGGTCTGGATGAGAAATTCGGCATACCTTTCTTGGGTCAGAATTTGTTTCAGTGCTTTAGTCGAAACTTTAGTTTAACTTTTGCTCTGTCAGTATGTGTTTAACATGGATATGCTGTTTCACTATACTGTAAACTGCCTGGAGAGGTTCCATATACCTGAAGAGTGGTATAAAAATATTTGAAATAAATGAATAGGTTCATAGCAAAGTTGGGTTTTAAATTCCTAATTTTCCTGCAGCAATTTCCAGAGTGAAAGAAACTAGCCTTTCGCCTACATTTTCCTAGTGGCTTGCCCCTTGAATTCTAGGAACCACTGAAAACCAAGAACCAAATATACCTACTTTGAATCCTGGCTTTCGGTTGAAGCCCAACTGAGGTATAAAATTTGAGTCCATTGCAGCCTACAAGGGAAAACTGCAGCAGTGCTCTATATAACCTGTTGTGGCTGCACAGTTGCACCCCATTGTTTCTATGATGCAGCCACCAACTCGCAGCCACATCATGTTGTTCCCCATGAAACCACGCTTTTTTGATGTGTTATTTTACTGCAACTTTTTGCATTGCTTTAATGTCACCATGGTTGTTCATTTGTCTGTCCCTGGTGGCTTCTCTTTGGATTAAGAGAGTGGGCATAGTTAGGGACAGATACCAGCATAGGGTAGGCGCGGGAATGCAGGACAAGAGGCAGGCTCAATAAGCCTAGTAATGACCGCAATAGTGATATTAAAGTCTGGGGAATGAAAATAAGGGCAGTTATAATGTGTAGCGCATAAATTCAACAAATTGTTACTGGCTTTCAAAGTCGCACAGAGTTGTCGGGGGGAAAAAAAGGTTTTCACGTTTTTCGATCCCTCAATATTTGTTGCCCATTCCTGCCATCTGGCTGTAGCACTGTGATTTTTCCTGTCTGGATAGCCTGAGCTCACTCTTGCCATGTAACCCCATCGATGCTGCTTCGCAGCAGCGATGCTGTGCAGTTTTGGGAGAATCAGTAGGCAAAGTGGAATCATCAGTAGGCAAAACAACAGCTCATGCATCCATACAAAAAACCCTTCATGATGCGATTTAGAGGGTCTCTCTCTCTCTCTCTCTCTCTCCACACACACACACACACATTAAAACACACACTACATGAGCTTATTGTGAAGATGCATGATATAAAGATTGCAACCCTCTTCGTAGACTGAATATCACTAGGCAAAGGATCAATGAAAAATACACAATATCACTACAGTAATACCTCCACAGAAAATATAGCAGCTTCCACAACTCAAAGGAAAAGAACCGCCAGAATCATGAGTCTCTCACAATCTGTCTTTTTTGCAGATGCCAATATTGTTTCTAAAACTGCTGCATAAATTGAGAGGATAAATTGATAATATGTAAATTAATTCAGCTTCTCATGTCAGAAATTTCTTATAAACTATTCATCAAACAACCATATCAATCATGACACTCTTATATGCAATCCTATGTACGTCTACCCAGAAGTGAGCACGAAAAGAGAGAATACTCTCAGGATGGTATAAGCAAATTTATTGTAGAAAAGCTGGGGGATAAATTTTCCTATAGCATCCTGAGACTCTTCTCTCTTTTTGTGTCTATCTTGGCTGCTCCCCCACCTTGCACCCTGACATTAGCCCCAGTGAGTTCAATAGGACCTATTCCCAAGTAAGTGAGCATATAGCATTGAAAATTAAGTGTGCCAATGTATTATTGCTAAATTCCTGAAGCACAGACTGTTTGTAGAACATCCTTTCTAGCCTATAACCTGTTTCCATGATTGACTACTTCATGGAAGTAAATTGATCCCCAGCTTCTTCACTTATAATTCTTCTTTTTGTGGGTAAATATTAAATGGAATCTATCTAATAACAATCAGCGCCCATGAATTATAAAAGTTAGGAGTTTCTCTACATAGATATAACTAGAGTAGCCAACTTGAAGTGAAGTTCAAGGTGAATTTGGAAGCACTACTCCGGCAAAACATCTGTCAGAATTTCAAGAGAAGTTAAAAGAATTTCTCAGAGAGAGTTTGAACTTTTCCATGAAGAAAAGTGTAAAGAAGCAAAATGTTTGGCAATTCACAACTTTTTTTTCAAAAAACCTTCCAGCCTGGCTCTTCTTATGTTCTTATGTCCTCTGGGTTATTTCAAATATAACTTGAATCCTTGGTTTGTGTTAAATGTACGAGCCAATGGGACCATGCACTTTCTCGTCACCCCCTTTTGTAGCAGTATGCCCTCATCCTGATCATGATACAGGCATGTTTGTGTGTGTACAATCCAACTCCCTAACACAATGGAAGGGGATTGGAATAGAGGGTCAAAAGATCTGTTTCATTCCATGTTCCCAACTGTTATCTGAAACGCTGGGTCCTCTATGTTGGGACAGAATACAACAGAGTGCTTACATGCCACTGATGCTCTTATTCCACCATTGCTTGTGCTACAGGGATTTGGCGCTTCTGGGGCAACACAAATGCATGGAAACATTTGTTTCTGAAAGAAGGCAAGTTGGTGGAGCTCACATAAGGGAAACACTAAAGCTCTGATGTGTTACCAATAGGGGTGTGCACGCCAAAACTATCATCTTTTATCGTTATTGTCATTTTGGACCAAAAAAAGTATCGTCTTCATTCATATCGTAGGTGAACTGTATCATCTTCACGATAATTATCATTAAAGATGATATTTTTTTCAGTCCTATTTTTAATGAAAAATGCCTAAAACTTCTGTATTTTAAAAGATAGAGGCTTGAAACTTGATAACAGTGCTTATGAGGTATGCCTAAGTATGTGTATGAAATTTGAGAACGATCCCTCCAACCCTCGATTTTATATGAATTTTTTAAAGATCATTTCCGTTCTGACAGATCAGAATGACAGATCGCCATGTGCGTTCATTCAGACCTGTCAGAACGGAAACAATCTTTAAAAAATTCATATAAAATCGAGGGTTGGAGGGATCAATCTCAAATTTCATACACATACTTAGGCATACCCCTATAAGCACTGTGACCAAGTTTCAAGCCTCTAACTTTTAAAATACAGGTTATAGGCATTTTTATATGGCAGTCCGATAAAACGATAAAATCGCCCGAAAATTATCGTCTCCGATTATTATCATAGGTTTTTCTATCGTATCGTCATCGTAACTTGTAGGCACGATAGAGAGCATATCGTATCATTATCGTAAATTCTAACGATACGATACACATCCCTAGTTAGCAATGGGTTCTGTTTGCACAATGGAATTAGCAGGGCCCACCACTTACAGAAGGGAATCAGCAAGGCAGCAAGGAATTGATGTCAGCATAAGCACCCTGTTGGATTCTGCCCTTGGTGACTCCAGGCATAGATACTGCATGTAACATAGCTATTAATTTTATTGATCTTTCTTCCAATTGAACCCTTGATCTCCTGAATTTCTCCAAATATTATAATAATAATAATAATAATAATAACAATTTATTTCTTACCTGCCTCTCCATCTGGATCGAGGCGGGGAACAACAACATGATAAAATACATAAAACTGATTAAAACATGACACATATTATTAAAACTGCATAAAAATCCTAAAACATCCTAAAAACATCCTTAAAACATTCTAAAATTCCACTGTATATGCCTGCTGGAAGAGAACAGTCTTTATGGCTTTCTTAAATTCTAAAAGACTGTTAAGTTGACGAGTCTCCTCCAGCAGGTCATTCCACAGTCTGGGAGTGGCAGAAGAGAAGGTCCTCTGGGTAACGGTTGTCAGCCTAGTCTTGGCCGACTGCAGTAAGTTCTTCCCAGAGGACCTGAACGTGCGGGGCGGATTGTACGGGAGAAGGCGATCCCGCAGGTAACCTGGACCCAAACCATGTAGGGCTTTAATACAGATTTTTATATTTATTTTTTTTCTAATACATACATTTTTAAAGCAATTTCCCCCCATATGTATTTCTTTGTATGTCATGTCCCCTAATGTATGCAATTTTCTATGCAATTCTTCATTTTAAAATTGCACTGGAAAATTCAGAGAAGTGTGAACCCTGAAGGATACTTGTGTCCCAGTTCATGTATTAGTTTGGGAAGTGTGAATAATGTCAGTTCATATTACAATGCGAACCAAACTATTTCTCTCCCCTCCTTAATCCTGATTAGCCAAGATATTCTCTCTGTGTGGAGGAGCTTCATATGCATCCATCAATATGCATTTAGGGTGTATGAGTCCTTTCCCACATACCCTAAATGAATGGCTAATTCATACATCAGCATAGCTAGTGCATGCATTCGCAGCAGAAGGAGGTGGACACAGAGTGCAACTCCAGTGTGAACTCTCCCTGAGAAATTCCTTTCACTTCCCTCAATGTGTGGCATAGTTAAATTGTGGAATTCACTACCACAAGATGTGATGACCACCAATCTGGATGGCTTTAAAAGGGGGTTGGATAAATTCCTGGAGAAGAAGACTATCAATGGCTACTAGCCCTGAAGGTTATGTGCTACCTCCAGTATCCGAGGCACTAAGCCTGTGTGCACCAGTTGCTGTGGAGCATGGGTGGGAGGGTGCTGTTGCACCATGTCCTGCTTAGTTGGTCCCTGGTCGACAGCTGGTTGGTCACTGTGTGAACAGAGTGCTGGACTAGATGGACCCTCAGTCTGATCCAGCATGGCACTTCTTATGTTCTTATGTGTTTGTGTGAAGATCCCTAAGGAAATATATGGGTGTGGCCTACATTTTTCCTTCAGGCACGTATAATCAAAGTACTGCGTATTTCATGCTGCAGGATAATGGATGCCATAAAAATAAGTCTTAAAGTTCACTGAGAAGGATCAGTGCAGATAAATACATAAGTACCAATTAAATTCTTAAATGTAATTAGTATTAAGATTTGAATTTGTTTCTAAGTTTCTAACAGTTTCTCAATGTGTTTCCATTCCCCCCGCCCTGAGGTTTCAATGCATAAACAAACTAGAGTGTTTTATCACAAGAGGGGGAGGTGGGGAAAGCCATCTTCTGGTCATCTATCAAACAGAATGTTTAGCATTCTGTATATACCAGTTGGGTGAAGACAGGATATATATGGTCTAAAGATATGTGCTCATCATAATATTTACTGGCAATGTTCTGGGATGCATTAACTTTTTCAATATGAGATAAAAATAGATGTGTCATTCTTTCAAAACCCTGGAAAGTGAATAGTGTTAATAAATCTGTTGATTAAGAGCCTTCCTAGGTCCAATTTCTGAAAGTGTCAATCTTTACCAAAGTCTTTTTTTTTATAGCATTTATGAAGACCAACTAATGAGTTCATTAAGATGCAATTTCTACTGAAAAGAGAGGGGCAAAGTTTAAGTAGTTCAAAGGATGCTTTACATTTGAAAAAAAATACGTTTAGCTTGGAATGTGGCCACCCAAGCATGAGGAACACTATGCACTGTCAACTTCTTAATCCTTGTATAGAACAGGTTAAACATTAATGCAAATTAGTAACGGAAAGGACAAATTATACCTGATGATGACTACATCTTTGAATTCTTTGCTTTGGATTTTCCTCCTAGCTAGTTAGTTAAAGTTTATTCATATGCTGCTTTTCGAGGATGGATTGTGCCCAGAGCTACTCACAATAAGCACCAAATGTCAGGATACTGCACTGAACTAAAAATAGAAAACAGGGCCAGATCTACACCAAGCAGGATATAACACGTTGAAAGCTGTTTGAAAACAGTATATAGCATGTGTCCTGGGCCCCAACAGTTGTCAATACTGTTATGAACCGTTTTAAAGCAGTAGTGTAGATCCTGCCCAGGCCAATACATTCAATTTTTTAAAAGCCTGCAATTCAGTTACTATAGCATAATATAATTGAAAGGTTTCAATGAAAGGACACAGACCATACTTAATTAAGGCACAACAAACACAACATCAAGTTCAAAATTAACATGAGAGGGGAAGCTACGCTAACCCAACCCTTGCTATTAGCAGTACTTTTGCTGCACTCCCAAGACCACCACAGCCCAGTTCAAACACAGTTTCAGACAGCATGCTAAGCCATATTTAGGCTGCTAACCCTTCACAGCAAATGTTTAGTGAACATGTTTAAACCATGGTTATGTAGCCACCTTGGTTATGAATGGTTCGTACGACATGCAAAGCCATAATGTTTAGCTCAAAATAGTTCATATGACACACTAAGCCATGGTTCACACAACATGCTAAGCCATAATGCCTAGCTCAAAATGCTTAACAACCATTGCTTAGCTTGTCTGAACAGTAGGGTGACCAGATGAAAAGGAGGACAGGGCTCCTGTATCTTTAACTGTTACAAAGGACAGGGAATTTCAGCAGGTGTTGTTTATATGCATTCATAACCTGGTGAAATTCCCTCTTCATCACAAACAGTTAAAGCTGCAGGAGCCCTGTCTCTTGACCATGTACAAAAGAGATCAGGGCTTCTGCATCTTTAACTTTGTGATGAAGAGGAAATTTCACCAGGTTCTGCATATATACAAATGACATCTGCTGAAATTCCTTTTTCTATGAAACTGTTAAAGATACAGGAGCCCTGTCCTCCTTTTCATATGGTCAGCCTACTGAACAGGCCAGAGCTTTAAAGGTCAAAATCAGCACTTTAAATCGGGTTTGAAAACAGACTGGGAGCCAGCCCAGCCAATAATATCCTAGAGTAAATGGCCCAGTCTGACTTAATAGTAGTGTGGTCTTATTCTTGGCTAACTGCAGTTTCTGGACTGTTTTAAAGGCAGCTCCACATTAACAACTTCAGTAGTCTAAAATGGTTGTTACTAGAGCATGGGTAATTGTAGCCAAGTTATCTGCATCCAGGTAAGGGTGTGTTGGCATATCAGATGAAGCTGATCAAAGGTGCTTTGAAGCATATACTTCAGCCTTTAAAGAAAGTGGGGCCCAGCAGCACTTCAAGTGGGTCTAGGTTTGTGCCATGCATCTGTTCTATATATATATATTAGGGATGTGCACTGACCCCCCGGATCGGATCGGATAGCGGATCGGAATCGGACCTGGGGGGTCGGATCGGATCGGATCGGATCGGAGGCTGGTCGGATCGGATCGGACCAGATGTCCGATCCGGATCGGACGCCATTTTGAATGCTTTTTCCCATAGCCAAGTATTGTTTTACAAAAACGCCTATAACTTTTTCATTTTTAAAGATAGAAGGATGAAACTTGGGCACATTGTAGACTGGTTAGGGGTAGTTATCTGTGAGAAATTTCAGAAAGATTGGTGTATGCATTTTGTGGCAATTAATTTTTTAATAAATACCCAGGAATGCCTATAACTTTGTCATTTTTAAAGTTACACACATGAAACTTTGCCACATTGTAGGGGGTACCTTGGGACCTAAGTGTGTGAAATTTCAGAAACGTAGGTGCTTGTCTTGTGTGGCAATTAATTTTTAGAAAAATGGGTAGTAGTGGGGTAAATACAGTTACGCCTCCCATTTTTTTATTTTTGAAGATACAAACAGGAAACTTGGGCACATTACAGGTACCACTTGCCTTGATATGTGTGTGAAATTTCAGAAACATTGGAGCTTTCCTTGTGTGGCAATTAATTTTTGAAACAATGAGGAAAGAAACACCTATAACTTTGTCATTTTTAAAGCTACACACATGAAACTTTGCCACATTGTAGGTGGTACCTTGGGACCCATGTGTGTGAAATTTCGGAAACGTAGGTGCTTGCCTTGTGTGGCAATTAATTTTTTAATAAATACCCAGGAATGCCTATAACTTTGTCATTTTTAAAGTTACACACATGAAACTTTGCCACATTGTAGGCGGTACCTTGGGACCTATGTGTGTGAAATTTCGGAAACGTAGATGCTTGCCTTGTGTGGCAATTAATTTTAGGAAAATGGGTAGTGGTGGGGTAAATACAGTTACGCCTCCCACTTTTTTATTTTTGAAGATAC
The DNA here is from genome assembly GCA_029215795.1 of Anniella stebbinsi. Taxonomy (NCBI): domain Eukaryota; kingdom Metazoa; phylum Chordata; class Lepidosauria; order Squamata; family Anniellidae; genus Anniella; species Anniella stebbinsi. The sequence continues at coordinate 92,075,832 of JARDYH010000004.1, read as the reverse complement.
AAACAGGAAACATGGGCACATTACAGGTACCACTTGGCTTGATATGTGTGTAAAATTTCAGACAGCTGGGTCCAGGCATGTGGTGGCAAGGTATTTTTGAAACAATGAGGAAAGAAACGCCTATAACTTTTTTATTTTAAAAGTTAGAAGTCTGAACATTGCTCACTTTGTAGATGGGTTAGGGGTAGATATGTGTCAGAAATTTCAGAATTATAGGTCCAGGCATTTGATGGCTATGGAATTTTTAAATTACATGTTTCAAAAAAATTTCTACAGAGGCCAGGTCTTCCCCTCCCGCTTCCCGCGAAGAAAAGGAAACACTCTCTCGTCTCGATCCCTTTGATCCTTGCTAGTAGTATCCATTACAGGGCTCGTGTCTGCTTGAGTACAAAGTGAAAGCAGACACGAGCCCTGTAATGGATACTACCAAGGATCAAAGGGATCGAGACTAGGGGTGTGCACGGACCCCCCGGATCGGATCGGGACCCGGATCGGGACCTCCAATTTTGTCCCGGACCGGTTTGGACAAAATCGGAGGCCCCCCGGACCGGATCGAGTCCGATCCCGACCCAAAAATCGTAAATTTTTGGATCGGCCGCCATTTTTTTCCCCATAGACTTGCATTGCAATGCAAGTCTATGAGGAAAAAATGGCGGCGGGTGGGTAAGGGGGGGCCTAACTCCCTCCCCCCCCCCCGGGGCCGTCCGCTGTGGACGGCCCCGGCAGGTAAACCCCCTCCCCCGCGCTCCCTACCCCCCCTGGGGCCGCCCGCTTCCATCCGCTGGCGCCCGCGGGCGCCAGCGGATAGAAGCGGACGGCTCCGGGGGGGGGGTAAGCCCCCTTCCCCGCCACTTACCTTCTCGGCCCGTCCTGCGCCGGCGGCTACTACCAGCGGGCTCCGCGGCCTGCTCTAGAGTAGCGCGCCGGGTGATGACATCACCCGGCGCGCCATCCTAGAGCAGGCCGCGGAGCCTGCTGGGAGTAGTAGGCGCCGGCGCCGGACGGGAGCCGCCGGGCCGGAAAGGTAAGGGCCCCCCTCCCCCCTCCGCGCGCCCCCCTCCTCCCCTCCACGCACCCCCTCCTTACCTTTCCGGCCCGGCGGCTCCCGTCCGGCGCCGGCGCCTACTACTTCCAGCAGGCTCCGCGGCCTGCTCTAGAGTAGCGCGCCGGGTGATGACATCACCCGGCGCGCCATCCTAGAGCAGGCCGCGGAGCCTGCTGGGAGTAGTAGGCGCCGGCGCCGGACGGGAGCCGCCGGGCCGGAAAGGTAAGGGCCCCCCTCCCCCCTCCCCCCCTCCGCGCGCCCCCTCCTCCCCTCCACGCACCCCCTCCTTACCTTTCCGGCCCGGCGGCTCCCGTCCGGCGCCGGCGCCTACTACTTCCAGCAGGCTCCGCGGCCTGCTCTAGAGTAGCGCGCCGGGTGATGACATCACCCGGCGCGCCACCCTAGAGCAGGCCGCGGAGCCTGCTAGTAGTAGTAGGCGCCGGCGCCGGACGGGAGCCACCGGGCCGAGAAGGTAAGTGCCCCCCTCCTCCCCCCCCCCGCTGTCCACTTTCATCGGCGGGCGCCCGCTGGCGCCCGCCAATGGAAGCGGCGGTGGGCGCCAGTGGGCGCCCGCCGATCCGCCGATCCGCCGAACCGGTTCGGAGCTTTTTCGGACCGGTTCGGATTGGATCGGCCGATCCAGCTGCGGGATCGGAAATCGGATAATTTATCCGATTTCCCACTGGACCGGACTCGGATCGTGGATCGGGTCCGATCCAGTGCACATCCCTAATCGAGACCAGAGTGATCCTTCCTTGCACGCATGGCTGCAAAACTCAGCTAGGCTCAGCCGTTCTGCTTGAAAAGTGAAAGTAGGAAAGGAAACACGAGCCCTGTAATGGATACTACTAGCAAGGATCAAAGGGATCGAGACGAGAGAGTGTTTCCTTTTCTTCGCGGGAAGCGGGAGGGGAAGACCTGGCCTCTGTAGAAATTTTTTTGAAACATGTAATTTAAAAATTCCATAGCCATCAAATGCCTGGACCTATAATTCTGAAATTTCTGACACATATCTACCCCTAACCCTTCTACAAAGTGAGCAATGTTCAGACTTCTAACTTTTAAAATAAAAAAGTTATAGGCGTTTCTTTCCTCATTGTTTCAAAAATACCTTGCCACCACATGCCTGGACCCAGCTGTCTGAAATTTTACACACATATCAAGCCAAGTGGTACCTGTAATGTGCCCATGTTTCCTGTTTGTATCTTCAAAAATAAAAAAGTGGGAGGCGTAACTGTATTTACCCCACCACTACCCATTTTTCTAAAATTAATTGCCACACAAGGCAAGCACCTACGTTTCCGAAATTTCACACACATAGGTCCCAAGGTACCGCCTACAATGTGGCAAAGTTTCATGTGTGTAACTTTAAAAATGACAAAGTTATAGGCATTCCTGGGTATTTATTAAAAAATTAATTGCCACACAAGGCAAGCACCTACGTTTCCGAAATTTCACACACATGGGTCCCAACGTACCACCTACAATGTGGCAAAGTTTCATGTGTGTAGCTTTAAAAATGACAAAGTTATAGGTGTTTCTTTCCTCATTGTTTCAAAAATTAATTGCCACACAAGGAAAGCTCCAATGTTTCTGAAATTTCACACACATATCAAGGCAAGTGGTACCTGTAATGTGCCCAAGTTTCCTGTTTGTATCTTCAAAAATAAAAAAATGGGAGGCGTAACTGTATTTACCCCACTACTACCCATTTTTCTAAAAATTAATTGCCACACAAGACAAGCACCTACGTTTCTGAAATTTCACACACATAGGTCCCAAGGTACCCCCTACAATGTGGCAAAGTTTCATGTGTGTAACTTTAAAAATGACAAAGTTATAGGCATTCCTGGGTATTTATTAAAAAATTAATTGCCACAAAATGCATGCACCAATCTTTCTGAAATTTCTCACAGATAACTACCCCTAACCAGTCTACAATGTGCCCAAGTTTCATCCTTCTATCTTTAAAAATGAAAAAGTTATAGGCGTTTTTGTAAAACAATACTTGGCTATGGGAAAAAGCATTCAAAATGGCGTCCGATCCGGATCGGACCTCATCGGATCGGATCGGATCGGATCGGAGGTTGTCCGGATCGGATCGGATCGGATCGGATTTTCTCGATTTTGGGTCGGATCGGATTCGGATCGTGGATCGGATCCGATCCGATGCACACCCCTAATATATATATATATATATATATATATATATATATATATATAATGTCATGGTGCGATGAATGTATTTTCATTATATGAAACCAACACAAAATTAAAAAATGGGTGTGATGAATGTATTTTCATTATATGAAACCAACATGGAATTTCTCTGTTTCTGGGCTTGTCCACAATTTATATTGACCCATATGCTCAGTTAATCCTGACATAGTTTTTCTGCAATATGTCCATATTTCGTGGACATAGGTGTTAAATGTTGTAGTTCAGAGGTTGTTGTGTGTGTTTTTATTGCATACAGGTTGCTTACAAGAATGTTTATTTTTGTTCGGGTTTCTTACATCACTACAGGACTGGATTCAGTAGAACAAATGGGACCTGCAACACAATGTTGCAGTGTATCATCACCCACCAAACAGGAAAGCTCTTGTTTGGGTTCCAGACAGACAATGATGTCCTCTTCAAGCATACTATAAGCTCTAAGTGGCTTAAGCAGGCTAATTTAGCCACAGCCCTTTACAATTTTTCTTTCCCAAGTGATACTCAGCATTCCATGGTTTCTTTCCACTCTGAGATGTGTGTGTGTGTGTGGGTGGCATTGTGGGGGGTTTGCCCTCACCTTGTTTCTCAGTGACCCTGTTTTGGCTCTAGTTGTATTGGTATTCAACTACCTGAGTTTGGTATTAGAGACAATGATGACAGACAACTCAAAGTTAAGCATCAGAACAAGAAAGTATCTAATTACAAAGAGAAGTTGTGAACATGGCCCATCCATTGTTCTTCCACATTTCTTTTCCTATCAGGAAAAGTGTGAAAGGCATTCACACCTAACCCCCCTAGACTTCAATCACATACACACCCATATTTGGGAGTAAGCTCTTCTGAACCTGGTACAACGTAAGGGTGGTCCAAATGAAAACCACCTCATGCATTGAAAGAACATGCAAGGGGGAACACAGGATCATGCAGGCTAGCCCTGTCCCATCACTGCCATCACACACAATGGCCACACTCCTACATCCCATGGAGGAAATGCCTCCCTGCCATCTATGCATTCAGAAAGAATGGGATAGGGCTCTCCATGCATATTGCATATAGAGGTTCTCCACATGAGGACTGGCCCTGATTGGGCTAGTGTCCCTACTTACATGTGTGGGAGAGAGGGAACTCTAGGCTTATTTAGCAGAGCCCATGGAGGGCCCTTCCCCATGCTGTCTGAAATAGTGGTGGGGCAATGATGGTGGGATAGGACTGAGGTTAGCTCATATGAGGTTAGCTCATGGCATCCCTTGCACAGTCTTTCTTCAGAGTTCCATTGTCAAAACTCTAATTGTTTCAGGAATGTACGGAAGTAAACTTTAATAAGAAGTAACATCTAAAGGAGTTAAACTAATTAAAAACATCCCTGAAATTAGAGTGCTAATCAAATACAATTAAGATCAAATAATAGTCCAGGAATAATTTTAAAATATCATTTAACGTTGCTCTGAAACATCTGCAGGGGAAGTTACAAATGTTTCCGACAAACAAAATAAGGGAAACATTATTCAGTTTCAAGGCTCATTTACTCAGTGATGGGAGGTAACTACACTATAAATCACCAGTTACCTTAATTTATATGATCTTTTGTGCCTTTCAATAATCTTTACATTTGCAATCATGGAGACATTTGTGAAGTAAATATTTAGGAGACAGAGCATATTATTTATGTACAACAGAGCATCATGTAAACAGGATTGAAAAATGACCAAAGCATTTTGGAGAACCTCAGCTAAATATAATTTATCATGGGATGATTTACTCAATAGTCTTTTCATTAATCGGACTTTTGAAGACTCTTACTAATAATTGTTAAGTTATTAGTAAGACAAGTTCAATATTTTAAAAATAAAGTCTTCCTGCCCTGTGGATAAGCAAGGGTACTAATCACACGCTATTACTTAAGAGCAAAGTTCTTCCTTACCTATATAATGGGATGGACAGACTCACCTCCAGGCACCTGATGAGCTGCCACCCTCACTCACTCCCCCGGGACATGCTTGTAAGCCTCCAGCTTTTACTGGACCCATTTGTGAGCACCTGGAAGCCATCTGTCTCTTCAGTGAGTCACCATTTTGTGTAAAAATGGAGACTCGTGTTTTTCTGTAAATCAAATCTTAACTATCCAGCCCGTGGGATTCCCCCTTCTCCCTGCATCTTTGTGCAGGAAACCCTCACTCTGATTGGACATAAGAACCGGGAGTTCATTTTGCCCTTTCCTACATTCAGCTGTTTTAAATTGCAAGTTCTTTCTCTCCCAAATTGGAACTTCGCAGATTTTAGTAAATTCTTATCAGAAATGAACTAAAACAAAATTCTCATCCATCTGCACCAGCAAAATTCAACTGTTCTAGCTATTCCCAGTTGTTAAAAATAAGGAGCTAAAATGACAGACCTAATTAAACACTAAGATGGCAGAATACACAGGGACAAACCAAGACCTTTAAGAGTTAAGCATTGAAAGCCCTGGGCCTGGAGGGACAGGTTTGTCAGTTTCAGTTTCTGTCAAAATCAATTTTTTTGTTCTGAAGGGGTTTGGGTTTGTTTTTTGTTTTTTTTTGGTCCCTGATATGGAGAACTTTGCAGATTTTCATTTTCATTTTATTTTATCAAAACTGCATTGAGAAATTCCCACCCATGCTTGGCTGGAACTCTATCAGTTACCTGTTCTGTAGTCTAGAGTAGGTTTGGCTACAGTAATGTGCTCCATGTGAGGTTGTCTCTGAAGTTGGTCCGGTAATGTCAGTTAGTAAACAGTGTGGCTGCCTGGCTATTGGTGGGGGCTGGATGAATAGAACAAATGTTATCAGACCTGTATCATCTACACTGATCGCTAGTATGTTTTGGAGTTTAATTCAATCAGGTGCTGGTTTTGGCCCATAGAGCCCCAAATGATTTGAGACTAGTTTATTTGGAGAAGCTATTGCATCCATGTGAATCTGCCCAGTATTAAGTCAAACTAAAATTTACAATTTAAGACTCCATTCACAGGCAAGAGCTATGAAAGAATCATTTTGTAAAGGGAAATAAACTATTTCCCAAAGGCATTGTTGGGATCCGTGACAGAAATTTCTTCTTGAATTATTTCTAAGGGCAGATATTCATGTATACTTTTTCACATCATGTGTAGTTTCTTTTTTACCCAACTCATATGGAATATGCACATGGACTATCCAACTCTAAGTATTCAACATGCACTTGATAGCCTACAAAACCCTTCATGGCTTGGAGCTACAGTATCTAAAGGACCATATCTTCCCATTTATTCCTGCCAACGCCCTGAGATTGTCATGTGAGGTCCTGGTTTGAGTACTCCACACACTGAAATTTTGTGGTAGCTAATTTGTGAGAGGGCCTTTTTTGCAGTGGCCCCCAAATTGTGAAATGCCCTCCCCAGAGAAGTCCACAAGGAGCCCACTTGGTCAACTTTTCAACACCATGTAAAATCCTTTTTAATTCTCCCAGGCCTTAAAAATATGTTTAACTGCGGCTTGCTGTGCTTTCAATGTTTAATGTTGCGTTTTCAGATCATCTTCTATTATGTCTTAGCTGCTCAGCTATTTATGTCTTTTAAGTGCTGAATTTTTGTTGCAACTTTCAAAACAATACTTTTTAATGTGTATGATTATTGGTTTTATTGTTTTTGCTTTTATTATGTATGCCGTCCTGACAGCTTCGGTTGTGGAGTGACTCATACATTGAATAAAACAAACAAATAAATATTTCCCAACCTGGCTTGTCTAGTGATCACAACACATATTAGACTCTTCACAAGTTTGGAATTTGTCTCTATGTTTAGCAGGAGTTATTAGCTAAAGAAGGACAAGAAAACATCCTCACTTCATCCTGCGTGTGCGAGAAAGGTGACTTCATTCATAAGGGGATACCTTAATTTGGAAAGTTATTAGATGAGACAGTTTAGGCTTAATGACCTGAGCAGTGTTTGGACAGCTACCAAAGGAAATCAATAGGCTAAATTGTATGGGACCAAAGAATGTTTAAAGAACACCCCCAGATCCATGAGATCGTGTAAGTGCCAGACCAGGGAAACTAGAGATGTGCATTAATGAACATGAAAAAGTACATCTGTTGGTTAACAATGTAAAAGGATAGAAAGAAAGTCTCAAATCAGACGTGAAGATGAAATATCTGATTGCCCATGGCAAATTCTGGGGAAAATGTAATTCATCTGGAATGGGCCTATAGTGCTAAGACAGAGTAGGCCATATTTTATTGCTCCATTAATACATGCCTCAGGTGTGTTCTGAGGCAAGTGGCCATCGGCTATTTCTCGTGGCGTTTTGAAGTTATATAGCTGAGAAACACCAAAAGCAGCCCTTTGATCAATCACATGAATTCAGCCTGGGAGTACAACTAAAGAGAGGAAGGAAACTGCCTGTGGGTCTAGGTTTAAATGTAGAGTATATATGGATGGACTAAAACAAGCAAGCAAGCAAACAAGTGTGCGGGGAAGAAACAACCTCTTTTATATGCAACTCATGCAGTGTGTTCTCAAAAGTAATAGTGGGGATGAACGACCTTGTGGACTCCTTGCCTCCAAAGTTAGAATGTGAACAACCACAAATACTGCAAAAAGACGCCAGTACATTGGGGGGGGGGGAGGAGGAGGAGGAGGAGGAGGAGGAGGAGGAGGAGGAGGAGGAGATGTAGACCAATATAAAGATCATAATAGATAGAAGGGGCTTGTTAAAATTGACTTTGGCAACATTTATGAAGCAGAAGGGAAGATTCATATTAATTGGAGGCTGTATTGCTATGAGATGCATTATTACGAAGTAAAAGGCATCCTTCCTTCATGCGTATATTGCCTTTACTAGGCTTCATGTGGCTGGAAAACGTTTAAATGATCTGATAGCAAGGGTGGATGAGGAGCAATTACGTCACTCTTTCCCACAAAATCAGTGTGTGTCTTTGTAAGTGTCTCAATTCAATGGAAAGGTCATAACAATTGGCTCATGGCTCATGTTCCTATAGTCGAGTCATTTACAGTGCAATCATCTAACTATTTACTCAGATGCAATCCCACTGAGTTCAGTGGGACTTATTTCCAGGTAAATTGTATGGGATTAAACATCCCTTTATCCATGTGGGAAAATCTGATGGAGAAGCAGCAGCCACATGACCAGGGGAACATCTAAAAATTTGTAATGGAAGAGTAATATATGCAGGAGTCCTATTATTTAGATATGCTTCTCCCTCCCTCCCTCCCTCCCTCCCTCCCTCCCTCCCTCTCTCTCTCTCTCTCTCTCTCTCTCTCTCTCTTTTATCAAGAGAAGTATTTTTTCCCAACTTCATCCAACATCCAAGTCTCAAGAATGACCTCAGAAAATACCCGTGCCATTCAGACAGTATCAGTGCCATTCAATTCAATTCTTTGTTCAGGGACTAAGAAGCTATGGCTAATTTCTGGTTTACTGTTCTTATTTTCCAGATTTGCATCTTTTCCACAATATACACATTTCTCCACTGAAATGCACTGAGTGCATCAAAGACTAAGGATTATTGAAAGTGTTTTCCCCCCTTCCTGCTGGGGTGTGGGCAGCATAGCTGGCTCTGGAAGCAAACGGACCAGGGAGAGAGAGCAAAGGTGAAGGCAAAGGCTTGTTTTTATTTTTTGAGCTGCCCAGATTCCTTCTGTTACAGTATAGTCTATAAATAGTACAAATAAATAAAATAAATAAAGGCAACACCATAATGAGCAAGCAGGCTAAACTTAAAAGCGTTTTAAGAACATAAGAAGAGCCAAGCTGGATCAGATGAAAAGCATCTCTAGTTCAGCATCCTGTTTCCCCCAGCGGCCAATCAGTTGCCAAAGGGAAGCCCACAAACAGGACACGAGTGCAACAGCACACACACACACACCATGTTTCTCAACAGTGGGGATACATACACTGGCTGAATTCGGACGACACAATAAGCAACTGGGGGGGGGGGGAACAATCGTCAGTTGTATTGACTATTGTGTCGTCCGAATGCTGCCATAGTCATCTCAGCGCTGATCCTAATCCGCACCACAGTTGATTATTTATTACCATGTTGTGTGGGGAGTACCCCCTAGATGAACAACTGTAAAGTTGATTATTATCCCACCATTAACTATCGTGTTGTCCGAATTCAGCCTCTTTCTCTGATACTGGAAGTAATATGTAGCCATCAAGAGCAGGAGGCACTGGTAGCCTTATCCTCCATGAATTTCTCTAATCCCCCTTTAAAACCACCCAAACTGGATGGCCATCACTACATCTTGTGGTTTCAGATTTTGTACTTACATGAGGTGCTGTGTGGATGTACTTCCTTGGAGAGCTATGCAAAATTCAACCACGGGTTTGGAAGTCCAAGGCTTCAGTGACCATTTCACAGAGTAGCTGCCAGGTCCTGCATAGCCCTGGCATCCAGGGAAGAAAAGCCTAATTAATTAATTAATTAATTACATATTTATGCTGCCCAACAGCCTAGGGTCTCTGGGCAGTTCACAACTCCCAGGATGCCTTGGCAGGGAGAGGTGGATCTACCAGGGTCAGGGAGCAATGGTCACTCGTGGCCTCATGCTGCTGATCCTGGCTCCCCCACCTGCCTGTCCTCCTGGGAAAGCTGGTGCAAGGTTGGCCGTGTGTCCAGTTGAGTCCATTCGACTCCCTGGATTCATCTCCCTCTCCCTCCACCCTCCCTGGCCACCTCCTGCTGCCACCACTGGGACTTCCTTCCCTTGCATCCTCTTCCCTGAGAACTGAACCGCGGTTTCTGTGGTTTGAGACCATAGAGCTATTTACAAAAGAGATCCCCTGCAATCTTTCCTTTAAATTCCGGCCTGGCTCTCAGGGAAGAGGATGCATGGGAAGGTAAGTCCTGGTGGCACTGGCAGCAGCTCCAGGTGTGGGGGCAGGCAGGCAGGGAGGGAGGGCGTCTGGAATCCACCGGACTCCCATTTGACCTTGTGCCTGGCTTTCCTGTGTTGCTTGCAATGCAGCCGTACGACTGGCATCCAGGAACCCTGCAAAGGCCGAGCAACCTCGGGGGCCCCACTCTCATTTCAGCTTTGGTACTGAAACGAAACGGGCAAGCTCTGAAGTGACCCAAGTTGAATAGGGGTTGTTTAAGAAGTTCTGAAATGGCCTCTGAGGCGAGTTGGCGGTGCAGTGCATAGCCCTACTTCCTTATATCTCTCCTGACTCCCCCACCATTCAGCTTCATTGCATGGCCCTGGGTTCGATTAAGATGAGAGGGAGAAAGGCGTCTCTCCATTCATTTTCTCCACACTGTGCATAGTTTTAGACATACGTATCAAACACCCCCATTATCATTTTTCTAAGCTAAAAAGCCCCAAACAGGGGTGTTCCTCCAGCCCCAGGATCATTTTGGCTGCCTTTTTCTGCAAAACAGAAGAATGGGCAAGCAGGCTGGATTTGAAAGTGCTTTAGGAACATAAGAACATAAGGAGGGCCATGCTGGTAAGATATAGTCATCATGGCTAGTAGCCATTGATAGTCCTATTTCCACATTATGGTAGCTTCTGAGAGGGCATGTAAACTCAAGTAATGTTGAGTGAGCTTGCATTCCATGGGACAGTATGGAGCGGATACCTGACTGTTTTGTGAAAATGGAAAAATAAATGCCTAAGTCACTTTTAACCTCAACCTGTACACTGAAGGACAAAGTATCTTTCTCTTGGAAGATCAAAGTTCAACTTTTTACCCAGAGTATGTTCAACCACTGAGAAATCAACTTTCCGAGAAATTGGAAGTCATGGAATTCATCACACAGTATTGTGGACCCCATTAAAAAAACTGAGATGAAAAAGACCATAAGTACAAGAAAATGATGCATTGACAAATTGGTTATACAATTTCCAAAAATTCTCACCTTATTTGGATCATTTGCAATCTTCCCTAGAGGAAACTAAAGATAATACATAATTAGTACACTCAATCCATTCACAGGAAAATTGAAACAAAAAGCATGGCCCTCTGCTATAATCCATGTAAATATTATGATAAATTATATTTTCAAACACACTTAATTATTATTATTATTATTTTAAAAACCTCTCTTATCAGGATTATTGAGAAGCTGATATAAACTTAAAGTCTCCTATATTGTTACAGATATAAAACTATAATAATAGTTTCCAACTAGATAGAAATAACAAGGCAAACATTAATTATTCTGCTTAGACCAAATCAGTTGTATCTTTATACAAAATATAATAATACATATAGAAAGAAATCCCACAGGTGAGCAAACCATTCAATGGGGGGGGGGGGAAAGGCTCTCTCAACTACCTTTCCAAAAGCTTATTTTGTATGCATGTCTCTTTATAACTATTAAAATCTCAAGTTTTAATCTGAACTCCACTTTCTCGGGATAGTTATCACCCACGTTACTACCCCTCCGTCCTTTCTGCTATCACACAATTGCACATGGAACCAGTCTCAAGGCTGGGTTCACACATCAGACTAACCCATGGCGGTGGCAAGTTAGACTGGGTAGGTGGTTATGCAAACAACGTACTGTGCTCCTGTTGGAACGGGCCTGTTCAGACAACACACTAAGCCATGGTTAGGCTAACCCTTTTGCAGCAAATGGTCAGTGACCATGTTTAAACTGAGGTTATATAGCCATCATGGTTAGGAATGGGTCACAGAACACGCTAAGTCATGGTTCACACGAGATGATAAGCCATAATGCTTAGAATCACTGTGTCAAAATGCTTAATCACTGTGTCTTAAGAGTTTCATCTGAACAGGGTCAAAAGCAGACAAACAAGCTACGCAAAGTAGTTTATTTCAAAATTAAAAAAAACTTTGCCCCATCTCCTCCTGTAAACCTCCAGCCCAGCTGGGCAGATGTTCCAGCTTCCTTTGTGGTGGGAATAGAGATCTCTTGAGAGGAGCAAAGCAGCATCAGCGTTTTTGGCCACTCTTGCACAGGAGCTCTATAGGCGGTCTCTGTAACCTATGCTAGTTGACAGCCAACACATTAACTCACCTTAGGTAAAATAACCCTTACTGCAGATTTAGAGTTCTCAGGATAATGCATTTGGGGAAAATAACTCACCATCAGACTGGGGACAATATGCCACAGACAACACATTAACCCATCATGAGTTGTTCCAGAAAATGAACCATCATGGGTTAGTGTGTTGTATGAACCCAGTCACAGGCTAGGATTGAGTCTACTTGCCCTGCTCCCATATCATGTGCAGATCCTATGTTTAAGCAACTTCTACATATCTTGTTTTTTAATATTTCAAACCATTGTATTTTAGTGGGATCAGGTTTTGATCTGAACTAAAATAAAATGAGCCTCAAATTAATTTCAAACATGGAACTGAGAGGCCAATATGCAAACTAATTTCACAATTGTTTTTCAGCTTAGTTAAGTATATAAAACCACAAAGGAATCAACCTTCCCAGGAACTGACTCATAGCATTCCTCCCTGGCAATGTTATAGATCATGTAGCCACATCTCTGTTTCTGTTTCTGCTGTTTCATATGTAAAATACAATATCACATTTGCATCCTATGACTCACTGATATTTCTCAGCCAAATTATACTTGAGTTGCTAATTAGTGCAATATTGTCTATAAAATATGTATCATGTACGAATAAATTGCCATAAAGATCATTCCAATATCTGGCCTCTGTGGTTCCATAATTTGTTCTATTGATGGAACACCAGGTTCCATCCATTTCATTGTGGATCAATGGGGATTCATTTAATAGTCTTTCAGTACTAATGAAACCCAGCCTCACACATTTCATGTAAGTAAGTTCATTTTAATTTCTTCATATTTGGAATGTGAGGTCACTTCCTGATGCCCCCAGTTATTTTTTTTTTGTACAGCTTACACATTCCCCTCTGTGAAATACAATTAAACATAACTTCAGCTCCACGATCTGATTTTATGGTTTATGGACAACTTATAAAATTCCAAGAGCTCACTTAGGAGTCATCTCTTAAGAGGGAAATCCTTTCAAGAAGAATGACGTTTTAGTCCAGCAGATTATAATAGTGCAAAAGAGGAGTAATACTAATTAGTGAACACCGATGAAATGTAAAGATAGGTGCATATGAGTCCCACATCATATGTTAAATTCTGTTCTTGAGAACTGCTCTACCATGTGTGGGGCTGATTTTTTCTATATTGCTGTTTCCATCTTTTGTTTGAAAAAACATGTTTAGACAAGTATGTGTCATTAAAAAAAATACATGATATGTTTTGTAGAGATTTTACCATGTTTCATTATTCCATTGCTTAGAATACGATTCCTAGTGAGCTGAATATTTAACTTCTTCTACAGTTTAATTTTTAAGCCAAGCCAGAGAACTGCTAGTCCTTGTTGCCTTCCTGTTCACCAACTTGCTTGCCTACTCCAGTGACCCTTGGAAAACTAAATCTGTCCTCAGTCTGCCAAGCTTGCAGTGGAAGAAGAGTGTTCAGGCACTGGAGACTGGCTTTTTGGAACCCTGGTTTGGCTTCCCCTGGTACTTTGCAGTAGAGGAAGGGAAAGCTCACAGCTCTACCACAGAAACTGGTTGGTGCCCTCTATGAAAATATGAACCATGACTCATCCATTCTATAGCACCACACACATCGGATCCCTATTGATCATTCATTCCATGCTCACATTGACTCTGTGGAGGGGAGAATGGCTTGCCCCCACGGGCCCTGCCATCTATACATTCATCAGAAGCATGAAAGGGGATCTACATGTATAAGCTCCTCCATATGATGGGGAATCCAAATTATGAAAGGAAAAAGACAGTTCCTCCAAGACCCTTTCCACACTGGGATTTTTCCTGGGATCATCCACAGCTCATCCCTCTGCATCCAAATGACGCACAGGGACTCTCGGGGACAGGAGGGATGGGCATGTTTTTTTCCCAGGGATAAAGAAACCCTGGGAAACCCAATTCTTCTGGCTGTCCTGAGACTGTCCTGAGACCATGGGAGGTGTGGGCACCCGTCCCGCCTGATGCCTGCTTACTTGCAAGTAAGCATGGCACCAGAAATGGGCATGGAGCCACACCATGCGGGTCCATGCCCATCATGGTAGAGGGGGTTTACATTTTCGCCATCCATGGAATGGCAGGGGGGAAGGGGAGCTATTTGGGCAGGTTAAATTACAGTTCTGTTGGAACGGGGCCTCGCTCTTGCGTGACCACCCCCGCTGCTTTGAATGGCTGCGACATCACAGCTTCTTCCTCCTTGGATGTTGCGCACCACGTGTGCATGCTGGGGGAGGCTCTTGTGATCAGGATATCGTGAGAGCCTCCCCCTCCCTCCTGGAATGCGGGGAGGTGTAGAAAGGGCCCAAGTCTTTTAGTACAGCATATTTAACTAAACACATTTATTGTCCATTATGCAGTTTTAATGTGTCATTTCAGGCACTTCTTAATTTATGTTTGTCCAAAGCTAATGCATATCAGTTTGTGACCTAGATAACAAAATACTGAGGGTTGTGAATAATTTGAGGTATGTGTGTGTGTGCGTGTGTGTGTGTGAGAGAGAGAGAGAATATGAAGTTCCCTGATTTGGGAATTTACGACACATTATAAAAAAGACCCAAAGCCCACTGACTTTGGGTCTGTCTCATAATGGAGCTCTCTGCTGCCACCCACCAGTCTTCCCTGCTGGGGAGCCTTTCCCAGCAAATTTAAACATAAGAAGAAGGTGGGAACCAGTGGTATGGAGGACTTTCTGAATGTACAGCCCTATCCTTAACTGGCTTGATACTCAGGAGCATTATTTCCCACCAGAGTGCATGACACTTCCCAGACCAAGTCTGGAAGGCACAGAACCCAAACCTGCTGGGCACCTTGACAGGAAGATACTTCTGTGTAGTGCTGTGCAGTGCCTCGGGCTGAATCTCCAAAATCGAGGTGAAGCGGGATGATTTGGCCCACCACACCTCAGTCACGAGATGGTTCCAGGCCAACCTGAGGCCCCCAAAGCCGAACCACACCAGTAACCGAAGTGTCAGGGGCTCGGGCCACTTCGGAACAGTGCTGGACCCTCCCTCCCACTGTCCAGGGAAAGGTGGTGATAAGTCCATTGGACTTACTTACCTCTCCTGGCTCTCCCAAATCACCTGCTGCTGCCGCATTGCCATCACCCACCACTACCTGCCACTACCCACCGCCACCACCTACCGTCACCTGCCGCCACCACAGCCCATAGTTGTCCGTCATCACCCACCATCCACCATCCGTCACCTCCCCCATCATTGCCATAGGCCACCGCATCACCCGCCGCAACAGCGAAATGCGGCGCTCCAATGAGAACCAGGCTGCGCGACCTGGTTCCCATTGGACTACCATATTTCCCCAGTCATGGCAGGCGATGCGGCAGCCCATGGTGATGACAACAGCAATGGCAGCCAACAATGGTGGACAGTGGCAGCGATGGCGGATGGTGGCAGATGGCAGATGGCGGCGACGGTGGGTGACAGCAGGTGTCAGTGGGCGATGGCGATGATGGCGGGTGATGGCGATGTGGCAGCAGGTGAGTGGGGAGAGCTGGGAGAGGGAGGTGAGTCTACCAGCTTTCCTGGGTGCCGGCTGTGCAGCTGGCACCCAGAGACCTGTAAGGCTGAGTCACCCCTGAGGGGCTGAATCTTGCCTTAACCCCGGCACCAAGGTGAAGCAGGCAACCCCGAAACCCCCTGAGTCAAATTGGGGTGTGTGCACACCCTTACATCTAGCCCAGTTAAGAAGAGGCCTAGATAATATTTCCTCTTTCAAGTCATCTCTTCCCACTGGCAGTTTCCTTCACTCTTTTCAAGGAAAGCTTCTTTGGAAGGAGCAAAGGCAGGGATATTGCTAATTGCAATCTCTCCCTGATTATATATATATATATATATATATATATATATATATATATATGAAAAAGCACAGAGAGACCCAAGCATTTTCTGAGAATTCTCCTAGAAGAATGCCTTGCAAGGCAATCCTGGGATGATCATTTCGTATCACTAATACTAAATGATATACATGATCTCTGCAATGTTTCATTCATCTACTAAATCTCAAATATGAAAAATGAGTGTTTTTTTAGCATGTCCTTTGAGATTTAATACTCAGCATTGTTTTGAGCTCATAAGGCCTTTCCATTTGTCCTGATTCCTCATGTAGTCCCTTCAAATGGATTTTCTAAAGCCGTTTGTTGTGTGTTGTTTAGCCTCCTTCACTGAGGTATATTTCAAAACCCATTTGACCTGTAGCATTTACATTTTGAATCACAGTATTTTGAATATTATGCAAGCATCTTCTATTTCCCAGTGCTAATTTCTCAGTGGCATGTATGCATGACCTGAAAAACTCATAGGATAATGCAATGTCTCCTACTAGTTCAAAATATTCAAAATCTCTTTCCCTCTGACTCTCATTTGTTGCATTTTTATTTTCTTCATAGTTCCTTTTTTCTTTGTATTTCCTTTTCCATGTTTCCATAACCCAGTAGTACATACAAGGATAGGCGACCTTTTTGGGCCCATTTGGTCATTTGTAAAACAGTTGTGGGCATGATCATAAAACAGCTGCTATGGGAGGTGTAGCTACTCACAAAGGAAAAGCTGCCCAAAAGACTGACTACAAGAGAGAGGTGGAATCTGAGCCCTAACACACTGCATAACTCATTTGAATCCACACTTTTCAGGGCCAACAGA
Source organism: Anniella stebbinsi (assembly GCA_029215795.1). Classification (NCBI taxonomy): domain Eukaryota; kingdom Metazoa; phylum Chordata; class Lepidosauria; order Squamata; family Anniellidae; genus Anniella; species Anniella stebbinsi. Next base: position 92,058,883 of record JARDYH010000004.1, on the reverse strand, counting down.
GCCCTATTTCGCAGAGGCACAAACTTTTTATCTGCCCCACCAACTGCCAGCTATGGCACCCCCCTCCCCATCTCCTTTTCTCTCTAACTCTGGATGACACAACCCATAGAAATGTGTTCTCTCTCTCTCTCTCTCTCTCTCACACACACACACACACACACATACACACTACTCCCGTACCTTCCTCATTGCATGCCCATGAAAAGCCACATTCACTCTTGTTTTTCTCCTGAATCAGTTCAAAATCCCCCCTACACTGTTTCTCTCTCCTCTCTCTTTCTCACACATATGCAGCCCCCACCCATTCAGATATTTAAAAAGACCACCTTCCCCAATCCCAGCTAACTTCCCCAGCTCCTGCTGACTTCCTGCTGTTCTCCCCGCCTCGCTCTCTGCTAGCTTCTTTGAACAGCCTCCATCTGACTTACCAATGCATTTCCTGGGTTGAGGAGGCATAGCTCCCGAGGCATGAACTGGAGATGCAGCAGAGCCTATCAGGGCCAGGCAGGATGAGTGGTCCACAGGGAGATCTTGTATATTGCCTTTTAATAGTTGGAGCCACTCCTCAATGGCAAATTAGGGTTGAAGTGAATTCTCAGGTTAGGGTTAGGGTTGAGGAGGCATGGCTCCCCAGACATGAACCGGGGATGCAGCAGACCCTAACAGGGCCAGAAAGGATGAGTGGGCCACCGGGAGATCTTGTATACTGACATTTAATAGTTGGAGCCATTTCTCAGGGGTAAATTAGGGTTAGTTTTAACTCTCAGGATAGGGTTATGGTTGAGGAGGCATGGCTTTCCAGGCATGATCCGGGGATTTAGCAGAGCCTTTCAGGGCCAAGCAGGATGAGTAGGCCAATGGGAGAACTAGTACACTGATTTTTAATAGTTGGAGCCACTTCTCATTGGCAAATTAGTGTTAGGAGGCATGGCTTTCCAGGCATGATTTGGCAATGCAGCAGAGGCTACTAAGGACAGAAAAGATGAGTGGGCCACCGGGAGATCTTGTATACTGCCATTTAATAGTTGGAGCCACTTCTGAGTGGTAAAGTAGGGTTAGGGTAGATTCTCAGGTTAGGGTTAGGGTTGAGGAGGCATGGCTCCCCAGACACGAACCGGCGATGCAGCAGAGCCTAACAGGGCCAGAAAGGAGAAGTGAGCCACCGGGAGATCTTGTATACTGGTTTTTAATAGTTGGGGTCACTTCTCAATGGAAAATTAGGGTTAGAGTTAATTCTCAGGTTAGGGTTAGGGTTAGGGTTGAGGAGGCATGGATCCCAAGGCATGAACCGGCGATGCGGAAGGGCCTAGCAGGGCCAGTAAGAATGAGGGGGGACCTAGAGACCTTTCATGCCAACTTTTAGTAGATGTACTCAGTTCCCTATAGTAAATCAGGGTTAGGGTTAATACATAGGTTAGGGTTAGGGTTGAAGAGGTATGGTTCCCCAAGCATGAACTGGGGATGTTGAAGCGCATAGTAGGGCAAGTAAGAATGAGTGAGCCACCAGGAAACCTTGTAAACATACTTTTAGAAACTGGAGTCAATTCTCACTGCTGAATTAGTTTTAGGGTTAGAGTTGTGGAGGCCTGGCTCCCCAGGCATAAACCGGTCATGTGGAAGAGCCTAGCAGGAACGATAAAGAATGAGTTGTCAATCAAGAGACCTTGCCTTTTAGTAGCTGCATTCAGTTCTCCATTGAAAATTAAGGTTAGGGCAACTATCAGGTTAGGGTTAGGTTTGAGGAGGCACAGCTCGCCAGGCATGAACTGGGGATGGGGAAGAGCGTAGCAGGACAAGAAAGGATAACTGGGCCACCAGGAGGGCTTGTACACTTCTTGGAGCTTTAGTCAGTTTGCCATGGTAAAATTGGATCAGGGTTATTACTCAGGTTAGTGTTAAGGTTGAGGTGGCATGGCTCCCCAAGCATGAACCTGTGATTTAGAAGTGCCTTTCAGGGCCAAAAAGAATGAGTTGGCCACCAAGAGACCTTGGATATTTACTTTTAGTAGCTGGACTCAGGTTACTATTGGAAATTAGGGTTAGGGTAATTATCAGGTAAAGGTTAGGGTTGACAAGGCATCTCTCTCCAGGCATGAACTGTAGATCCCAAAGAGCCTAGCAGGGCCAGAGAGAATGAGTGGACCAACAGGAGTCCGTGTACACATACTTTTAGAAACTGTTGTCAATTCTCACTGCTGAATAAGGTTTAGGTCTAATACCCATGTTAAGATTAGGGTTGTGATGGCATGGTTTCCCAGACATGAACCGGTGATGCAGAATAGCCTAGCAGGAAGAGAAAGAATGAGTGTGCCACCAGAAGATCTTGCATACTGACTTTTATTAGCTGGAGTCACTTCTCAGTAGTAATTTAGGGTTAGGGTTAAGCCTCAGGTTAGTTTTAAGGTATGACCCTACCTAAGCATGAATCGATTATTTGGAAAAGCGTAGCAGGGCCAGAAAGAATGAGTGGGACATGAGGAGATCTTGTATACTGGCTTTTAGTAGCTTCAGCCACTTCTCTGTGGTAATTGAGGGGTAAGGGTATTCCACAGTTTAGGGTTAGGGTTGAGGAGGCATGGCTCCCCAGACATGAACTGTGGATGCAGAAGCATGTAACAGAGTCAGAAAGTGTAAGTGGGCTACTAGGAGATTGCGTAGACTGACTTTGAAGAGTTTGAGTCACTACTGTGTTGTAATTTTGGGTTATGGTTTATTTTAAGGTTAGGATTTGGGTTGAGGAGGTTTGGCTCCCCAGCCATGAAACAGGAATGCAGAAGAGCCTAGCAGGGCCAGAATGAGTGGGTCACCAAGAGAACTCACATACTAACTTTTGGTAGCAGGAGACACTTCTCAGTGGTGAGGGACTGGGTTAATTCTCAGGTTAGGGTTAGCGGTGAGGAGGCATGGCTCCCCAGGCATGAACTGGGGATCCGGAAGAACCTAGCAGGGCCAGAAAGAAGAAGTTGGTCACCACGATGGCTTGCAGATGGATTTTTAGTAGCTTGAGTCACTTCTCCATCAGATATTAGGCTAATGTTAATATGCAGGTTAATGTTAGCATTGAAGAGGCATTGCTCCATAGGCATGAATTTGGATTTGGAGGAGTTGAGCAGTACCAGAAAAAATGAGTTGGCAACCAGGAGATCTTACATACTGACTCTAAGTAGCTGGATGCATTACAGAGGAAGGCACAGCCTGCAGCCCCGCCCCCCATCCACCACTGTCATTTCCTAAGAAAGTCTCTGAACGCCACAAGTGACCCAGAGCCATACATGGGAAATGTAGACTGCAGTGGCTGGAAGCCTTCCCTTTGCTCTGAAGCTATTCCAGCTTGGAAGAAGACATTTAGTTCAGTAAATGTGGTAGAGGTAGAGCTCCTCAATGGGCCCATAAAGGTTTCCTGCGACACCATGTTGCCTATCCCCAACACGATCTGCAAACTGCTCACAGCAACCAAACAGTTTGCCTACTCCATGTTAGGGCCCAGTTTATGGATTGGTATTCAGGAGGCAACAACTGTATCATGCTTTAGGCACCGCTTAAAGACCCCCTTCTTTTTGTAAAAAAGGTTTGTTTGTTTGTAATTACAGTGTGCTTTTAATTGATTTTAAATGATGATAAAGTTTTTTCATTAAAGATTTATATTCATGTTCGAGCAATGCTTATGTTCTTTTAATTACATTATAAGGTATATTATAATATGTTTTGTAAACCGTTTAATGAGATCTTTAAATACATTCAGCAGTCTATCAATCTATTAAATAAATAAATAAATAAATGCTTTGCAAGCAGAACATCTCAGATTTTTTTCCTGGCAGCTTATATATATATATATATATATATACATAATTATGTTTTGCTGGGGCTTAGGAAAGGCCCTTTACTGAGACTTTGGAGATCTTAAGCCAAGGTTCATCATTTCTTTTTTTGAACTTCAGATTTTCCCCATTTTTTGATGTTGTTCACTATTTCCACATAGGATTTGTTCACACTTCACATTTTCACCGTTATTTCCCTCTCTCCATACCTTAGGTTCTTGTGTCTAATTTTCATTATTTTAGGCATGGTAGAGAAATGATGGAATAGTTAGAGGGAAGCTATGCAGAACCAGAGTTAAAACACAAAAATCAACTTTCCACAGTAAGATGGCAACTCAGTACATGCTTTTCTGGTTCTTTTTCTGGGAGTTAGTGACATCTGTTTAGAACTCAAGACAGTCAGGGCTTAAAAGAGAGGGAAAAACCCACAGTTCCCATCTGCAACACTCCAATATCACTAGATCCTTCTTGGGACAGCTCCTTCAGTTCCCTGCCATGAGATAATATTGACAGATGATATTGGTTAGGGGGAGAATCTCAGTGAAACATATGTTCATCAGATGAATCAAACAATGTAACATCTGCCCAGCCAAAGGGATGGAAAGAAAATCAGAATGATAATATGCTTCAAGCAGAAATGTAATGTGTAAACGAGCTTATAGCAACCACTACCTATATCAGTCACAACTATCTAGCAATGCGTATTTATGTGTATCTCACTGGATAGAGAGCCTATCTACACTACTGCTTTAAAACGGTTTAAAATGGTTTAAAATGGTTTATAACAGTAGTGACAACTGTTGGGGCCCAGGACACACTCCATATACAGTTTTCAAAACATTTTCAAAGTGTTGTATCTTGCTTGGTGTAGATAGGTCCAGAGATATATAGATGATAGATAGATATAAATAGATAGATAGATAGATAGATAGATAGATGATAGATGATAGATGATAGATAAATAGATGATAGATAGATAGGCTGATTATATCTATTTACCTATCTATCAATTTTTTTAAAAAAAAATTCTAGCTATTTTTGAATATTAATTATCTTAATCATTTCTGATTTAAGGTATTGTTATTTAAGGGATTTTAAATATATATTTTTCTCTTTCAGATGATGAAATGCTAGCATGAATCTATGTTTAATCTAGAATAGAAACAGAAACATATATTTAACTCTCTGATTTGCGTCCTCCCCACCACAACATCACTAAATATAAAATTAAAATGTTTATTTGCTTTCAAGTAGCTGTAGAGTACATTTGATATTATTTCAATTGAAAGTATATAGAATTACAGGAAAGTGCTTAAATCCACTGCCTGCTCTTCAACGCATCCCAGGTCATTAATATTATGCATGCATGTATGTTTCTTTGTTATTATTTATATAACATTAACAATGTACATGACACACACGTAACTACCCAATATACATGCATTTCTACAGGTATGTTAGTGGGCTGTCAATGTGAGCTGTTCACATGACCCAACAGCCTACAATATTTAACCCACAATGAGGCTGCAGTTCTTGCAGGGTGCATGCAACCACAATTTTGAATATGTAATCCCCACTTGGGAGTTGTTGTGAGCATGGGTTAACCCTTGCATAACCCACAGTCTATTTTACTGTTATGTGAGGGTTGTTTAATCCTCACATGATCCATGTGTGCTGGGTTCACACATGACAACCCCTGAGGAGGTGTGTGTGGGTAAATAACCCAAGATGAGCCATGGTGTGTTATCTGACACTGGTCAAAGGGAACTTTGGTTTGACAGTTGTGTGTACCCTGTTTATATGTAATTGTGCATGTATATCTACACATATGTTAATTTTCCTAAGATGCAGTATCTCTTTATTATATGGTTTAAATTCACTCAACAGTTAAGACCCAAAACTCTCTTGTGAAATATGAGATCTTATTGGAAGGTAACAATTTGTCATTGTGTAAGAGCATCACTGTGTTCCAACTATGATGAAAAGGGGGAAATTGATTGCATTGCTTTGTGGGAAAATCTGGTTTATGACTGGCAACACATGCATGCCTGACAATCTGGTTGCTGTATAATGAAAATCCCTTGATGTTTTGAAATCATCCACATGATGATAAGCAACAGCTGAACCCAACTGCCTGATACATGTTGTTGTGTTGCATGCATGTGTACATCTGAAAAAGATAATGTCTTGAAACCAAAGATAACCAAATGGGAGTACATTCACAGGCAATTCTACTTGGAGGATGTCGTTATTCTGATTTTGTTGAAAACTGATCTCTGCCGAATTTTGGGCAATTCCCCCCATTGCAGGCAGCCCCTCGACTCCATTCCACAGTGTTTAGGATGGGTCCTCAACTGTAAAGAGAGGTTCTAGGAACCTTTTTCCCTGTGAGCTTCCTTCCATTCACTTATCCAAGGATCCAAGCCTATATGTGAAACCTCCCCAGTTATTTCTATAACTGTCTTTGAAGTGCCATGAAGGACAAATAATGGTACATGATATACTATTGTTTGCCAAGGCTTCCTTGCCCCAAATATTTTGTGTTTTATGCATTCATTTTTATGTATTTTATCATTACATTTATTTTTCTCCCTGTTGCATTTCATTTTATCCTCACAAAAACCTTGTGAGGTAGGTTAGGCTGAGAGTCAGTGACTGGCCCAAAGCTACCCAATTAACTTCATGTGCAAATGGGTACTAGAACCGATATCTCCCAAGTCCCGGTTCAACACTCTAACTACTACACTATCCTCTCTCTCTCTCTCTCTCTGGTGATTGATATAAAACTACAGAAATTAGGACCAACTCCCTGTTCAGTTAGTAGCTTCACGTACTATTTATGGTGTGAAGTTAATAAAACTATTTCAAGATTAGAGTGCATTCTTCATCTAATCAAGTGCTGCTATAACTAAAGGACAAAAATAGCTGGCAAAGCCTCAAAATGATGCTTGAAATGAAAAGCTTATTAGAAGGTATAATGCACTTAATTTGTTGTTGGCATTGGGGCAACAAGATCTTGTTCCACATATTATGGTAGTACATTCAGGGCATGTTGTTTCAAAATTAATTAGCCCTCTATGTTCTTCGGGATGTTTCTTATTTTGTCTTTGTTGTGTTAGTTTTGTGAAGACAAGTGCTTTATAGAACCAACTTTTATTTATAAATTAAGCATTACAATATATACAGATTTCTCTTTACTTGTCTCTCTAATCGTTGTCAGTCTAAGCCCAAATGCTGACAACTGACTAATGTATTACTCAACTCTAAATACATTCCAAAATTTAAAGGTATACCATCATCACAGCCTCATTTTTTTAAAAAAAGCTGGTTTTATTTCTCTTTCTAAGCTTTGGTTTGCTTATTGGCTCTGCTTAAGCTCCAAGTTGTTGTGCACAAGGAAATGGATCCATGTAACTGGATAGACCTATGGCTTATATTAGTGCTGTGCCAAACCTCCTACGAAAATTTCGACCATTCTCATTCAGTTTGATAGAAAATACATTACTTTCGAAAATAAACTCAAAGGAGAAGAAATTTCGGAGAAATTCTCATGGGTTTGGTTCACAGTTCTTGTGCTGACCTTACTTACATGATGACTGAGGAGTGTGTGTGAGTGTCCTGTCTTTAATTGTACAATCATCTCACTGACAGCCTGTAGCTTCCTGCACTTCTTGCCCAGGGGAAGACATCATGAACTTCTTCCTCCCATAGGGGCTTTTCAGATCAAGCAGTGCAGGCAGCCTGGGAGACTGTAGAGCAATGGTGAGACATATAGTAGAAAGAAAAATATAGGCAGTACACTCAGTGATTAGTTAAGGTCAAAACACCACCAACACAAATTCAAAAAATCCTGAAATTTTTCTTTTGTTACCTTCTAGAAATAAAAGGACACCCTTTAGAATTTTCTCCGCATTTTCTTCACCATGTATGTGTTTGTGTGCGTGTGTGTGTGTGTGTGTGTGTGTGTGGTGGCTGCATTCCCTTCCCTCAATGCACTGAAGTGAAGCTCGGCATATGGGGCATTGTGGAGGATGCAAAATGGGGACCAGGATGTCAACAAAGTTGATGCTGTTGCCACTTGTAGAGGCAGTGCACCCCCCCCCCCCAAAAAAAAACTTTAGGAAGAAAAAGAAAGACGCTGTTCAACAACACTTGCCTATGGTGAATCTTACCTGTGGGAAATTGTTGGAGAATTTTACCTCCCCCTGAAGAAATTTGGTGAAATCCCCCCCCCCCATTTCTCTACCCACAAATAGGGTGGAGAAATTTGAGAGGCCACTTGTTAAAGTTGCAGGGGCCCTGCCTTTTGTATATGGTCACTCTAGTATAGTGCCTGCAACTTTAACTGTTGTGATGAAGAGGGAATTTCACCAGGAACTAATTGCATACAAATGACACTGGCTGAAATTCCCATTTCTCTACAACTGTTAAAGTTACATGAGCCCTGACCTCCTTTTCATATGGTCAGCCTAGGTGAGGGGAACACAGTGACTCAAGTATGCTTTCAACAATCCAGAACTCTTGCAACTAACAGCCATGGAAGCCTGTTCGGAAAAGTTTCCCATGGCATTTTATTTTATTTTGAACTGTATTCAGCAGCAAAGGTGTCTATAGCCTATAATTGGAAGTGTCCAAAGCAACCAGCTAAACAGCTATGGATTTATAAAATTTGGGAGATGATGAATCTGTACAAACTTACTCAGCAAGTGCAGCAAGTAAAGGATCCTAATTTTAGAAAAAAGATATTACAGCACTATGGTTTCTGTTTATTTCCAGTGTAGGAGCCCTTCAAACTTCAGATCAAATGCCCATCAAGTACTGATGCCTTTATTTGTTCTGACTATGTTCCCCCCCACCCCCACCCCCTTATATCCACTATATAACTTATTAGGCAAGTGTATCAAATTCAGACAAAGCTTGAAGCCCAACTAGAAACAGGCTGCTTGGGTCCAGTCTGTGGTTCCTGGGGCAAAGTGGGTTTATGCCATAAAACCAACAGAAATGAAGCTGCCCCAGAATGAAGCTTCATCAGAGTCTTGTGTTTTGGAGATGCACCAGACTGTATGTCTTGAAACAGTGTCTTTCGCTTTCGTTTCTCTAAATGCTGCAGGGAGGGGGGGGAGAGGGATTGCAGTTAATGGACCAACAGCAGCTCTGCGTTCATCTCAGAATGGGCAATAGCCCCTGCATATGTAATCCAATTCTTCCAAGAAATACAAATATTATTGACAGTTCCTTGAAAAATAAAATCAAAATCTAACTGCGTGTAGCACAAAAGCTACTGCACACACTTTTCAGAAATTTCTCAGGCATGATCCACTGCCTGAAAATTGCATCTATCTACTTACAAAAAGGGGGGGGGGAGTTATAGCCATTTTTTAAATTTCCCTTGATAGTCAATGGGAGGCATGGAACCTTGGATTTCTGAATTTCGGCTTGAGTCCAATACCTCTAAATTGGTCCAAGCTGAATCCCTCCGTTTTCCAAAGTGCAGGATCTTCTGGTCAGTGCACACCTCTACTAAGCATTCGAATAAGTGAGTTTCTTTATCATCTTAGTGCTTTTTTCTGTATTTATATTGTGTCTTTTGCAGAAGGATTGGAAATAAAGTGACGAGACATAAAATGCTGGATAGAACTAGGACTGCTTTATTAATGAATTAACTTATTATTAATCAGCACTGGAGAACCTTGTGAGAAGGGCCAGAGAGAGGAAGTCTCCTCTCTGGTCTGCTCCAGAGAATAAATGACAGGAATCCATGTGGCTACCGGCAGATCGGTTTTGGATTTCCCTGACCCACCCTCCTGGAAATGGTTGTATTGCTAAGGACTATCAGGTTGTCAAAATGTTATACCGTTTTGTTTGCTTGTTGTTGTCTTGCTCCACCATCACAACTGGTTAGATGGGGCATGGTAGGCAGGCTGGATCTAATTTTAGGGACCAGCTGCAGTTAGGCAGCCACCCAATATCCCAATAAAAGTGGGGGTCACCATTTGGGAATCTAAAAGGTGGGAAGCAAAGCTGCTTCCACCCAAATGGCAGGAGAAATGGGAGGGGCACGTGAACAGTCCATGCCATAGCAGGACTCCAATCTCCTGCCTCCCATCACATGAACTAGCTCATAGACTGGGAGGACAATCAGCCAGCAGGCAGGGTGACTGATTGTCTGATCCATGCCTTATGCCATGTGAAACTCTGGGAGCTGTAACCAATAAAGTTGTGACCATATTTAACCCATATAATTTGACCACATGCGGTTATTTTGGCCTCCTTCACTGTCTGCTACCCAGTAAATGCTGTGGGAGCAAAGAACATGTTCTCCTGAGTATTCGATCCCAAAAGGAAAGGAAAATTGAAAAGTTATGGTGGTATCCTTCTCCTATGCTCTTTTCCTAACCATGTACTCTTAGCTGAGTTGCACAGCTGCAACTGCTGCTACCTGCCTCCCAGCATGTGTCACCTAAAAAGGACATCCTGTGCTGTACTGTATTTAGCATAGGGGGAAATACAAATGGCAAAGCACTTGCCTATGAATAAAAGACCTACATAACTAAATACATGTGGCTCAAATGCACAGTTAGATGATAAGCCTGCTGATCCTTTGATTTCCCCCCTCCCATAAAACAACCTAAAGAATGAAGAAGGGCATAATTATTGTTTAACCAATTTGTTTTAAAAGACTAAGAAGGCAAGAATAATTTCTTTGGTGAAGGAAATTAACAACTTTTAGGTCTTCTCTTACATTGTTAGTCAGTGCTAACGCAATCTAATTGTTTTATACTGCTTAATTTGCTGTTTTTGACTCTTCTTGTAATAATGTGTGAGAGTAATTACATTCAAAGCAGCTACAGCATTCTAAATAACAGCCTTGGATCATTAGCATGAGTATCAATAATTTCATCTATATTGATTGAAATAACCTACCTTGGAAATAAAATATGTCTTTGGCACCTGGCTATTGAAAGTGTTTACATTTTTAATAACAGCAGCTAAGTGGTAGTCACTTCACATGTGAAAAATTTTCACATAAAAATCTTCGAATAATGATTGCAGTGCAATAAATCTAATTGAAAAGTATACAATACAATTAAACAACTCATGCATTCTGCATGAATAAAGTTAATTTAATCTAAGGAACATAAACAGCCTGTCAATATCTAAAAAAGGAAAAGAAACTGATCACTAGATCCATTTCACTTAGTCAACAGCATGATGTTTTCCAAACATGAATGTGCTAGTAATGGAAAGCCATTTAAAAAATGAGTCCATATTGTTTTTTTACTGATGCTAGATGTTCTTTTCCCCTTTTCTTACAAGCACCATTAAATAGCCACAGAATAAACTGATCATCTATACTTCTTACATTTTTCATATTCGATATATGTTTATGTTTCTAATGGTTTGGAGAAAATCCAAGCTCAACAGTAGAGAATATGCTTTGCACATAAATGGTTTCAGATAGGAACCACTTTAATCCCATGTAGGGCTAGAAAATACTCCTCTCTGAAACCCTTCAGAGCTGTTGGATGTCAGTGTAGATGGACACTGTAGATCTAAACCAGATGGACCAATGCTTGATTTGGTACAAGGCTGTGTTCCTATATTATATTTTATTAACTGCATCTGCCCAGAACTTGGATAGACACTGGTATTAAAATTTCACACCATGCCATCCTATCTTTGAGCATCAAAAGCCAACATAAAAGTTTTTTTAAAAATCTTATATGACTTCTGAAAGATGTTCTGGCTCAGGCTGAGGTGACTCTCCTGAGGAATGTACTGGAGGGGGGCAGCCATGGAAAATGCTTCTCTATGTACCCTTCCAATGTTAACCAAAACATGTGTGCTGAACTCCAGCAGAACTTTTACTCTCTCTTAAGTCTGGCTCCTATGATTCATTTGTATTTACCTGGATACAAAATACACAACTGGCATGTAAATCTGAACTGTGGCTGCTTGTATTTTCAACCCCACTGAAAACACACTACAATTACTACAATTGAGCCCCTCACTCATGTGTTTTTAAGTGTGACTGGGATTAATCATAAATGCATACAGGCAGGGTTCACGTTTTCACAGCAGACAGGTTGTTTGCACTTGATTATCAACACCTAAATTCTAGATTACCAGCAGGAAAGCAAGAGGAAAGAAAATAGGTGTAAACAGCAGTGGTTGAGATGAGCCAAATGAGGAAGCCACTGTCTCTCAGTCTTCCTGTTCCCTCCCTGACATTAGCACAGGGAGGACCAGAGATCAGTAACAGAACATTCAGAAGGTTTTAGGTTGAAACCTTGGTATCTCCAGTTATTATTATTATTATTATTATTATTATTAACATTTCTTGGCTGCCTTTCAGGGCAGAAGCCCTCACAAGGCAGCTTACAAAAATAAATACATAAAAACAGTTTAAAAGATTTAAAGAAATAAAAATATACACAGTAAAATAGCAGTTAAAACAATAAAAAACTAACATTAAGAACAGTGGCAAAAGCAGCAAAACACTATTCATCATGACAAGGCCATGGTAAAACAAAACATTTTAAGGCCTTCTTAAAAGCCTGCAAGAATGGTGCATGGTGGACCTACAATGGGAGATTGTTCTACAAGTGTGGGGCCACTGCTGAGAAGGCCCTCTCCCTTGTGGACACCTGCCTGATTTCTCTCACAGGTGGGCATACAAGAAGGGCCTATCTTTCTGATCTTAAAGTGCGGGCAGGCTGATATGGGTTAAGGCAGTCCTTTAAGTCACTTGGTCCCAAACCATTTAGTTAGGAAGAAATATTTCTGCCCGTATCCCGAATAGCTGCTGCCACTCCATGACAATACTGGAATGGATGGGCCGAGAGTCTGACCAGGTAGAAAGTATCTTCCTAGGATCCATTTTCATTCTGGGAAAAAGGCTGTCGCTTCATGGTAGAAAACACGTTTTGTGTATGGGTCCCATGTTCAGTCACAGGCATCTCCAGTTAGGAGGTTCAGGTAGCAGGTGATGTGGAATACCTTGGGCTAAGACTCTGGAGAGCCAATGTTAATCAGAGTAAACATGACAAGGCTAGATGGACAAAGAGTCTGAGCTAGTCAAGGGCAGCTTTCTTTGTTCCTCCTGGCCTAACTTATAGGTTCATTATAAAGAGTACTAAGATAATGTATATTTGAAGCACTTTGAACACTATACAAATTATAAGTGTCCTTAAAAGTTACTGCTGCTTTTACATTTTTCTCGTAATAAAAGGAATATTACGGTTAATAAAAAATGAATTTCTTTATACTCCATCAATTAAGCACACTGTAATAGCAGGATCTTTACTAAGATAACACCATATTGACCTTTCTGTCTTCTCTGGGTAGCATTTGATTCCATGTCCCACAGGGATGCTCTCATTGAATCTATTGCTCCTCCTTGCCTATTTTTCCTCCATAATTTGACTTTGATGTATCTTTTTAACTATCAGATGTCAACATTAACAGGTTGGGTGTGAAAATCGTGTGAAACATTATCAGGCCTGTAATCGTATATCTATTCAGCACAGCTCTATTAACTTGAGGCAAAATGCAATCTGATTTTATCGATTTAATGGCAGAACAAATTTGCACAGTAAGTGATCTGCCTTAGGATTTATCCTCGGAATCGGATGCTGCATCATACTAATATGAACACGTGGTTTGGCATAAGGTCAAAAGGGCCAGTTTTGCATTTAGGGATCTTAACACATCTTTATGAGAACTCACTGGAATCAAAACAAAGGGGAACGGTGTACTAATGAACAAAAAATTAAGGAAAAAATGATAAAAGGCAATCACTCATTTCAGAAACTGCAAATATCAGTGGTCCTTATCAAGTTAGATGTGACAGATGGGAATGTACTTCCTCTCCCACACCCAGCAGAGCATAGGAAGATCACATTAGATGTGCCATGCGTGACCCAATGCGTATGATGCTGCTGGAACTTCCACACCTCCTGAACAGATCCAAATCAGCAAACGGTTCTCCTTGTGAATTGGCATATATATGATTTAAACAGGACATAACGTTGGCATAATACTCCAGGTATCTTTTCATAGCCGGAGGGGGAGGGTATTAAATGATTTGCACCATCACCTTAAATTCATTTGCAATACCTTTGGTTTGTTTTATGTTGATGTTTCTTTTATCATGAAAATCGCAATGTCCCTGGAGGCTAGCCAATAATAATTCCTTATTTTATTCCTCCTTCTATTCCCCCCTCTTTCTCAATAGTATTATAAAGTATAAATGTGTGCAAATGGCTTCTCAAAAGCCATTTGAGAAGGGCAGAGAAATTCGGGAAACCCAATAACATATATAAAACTGACAAAGAATGAATTATTTCAGAAGGCCTGTCACCTGGAAGTGGGTCTGATGGGCTGGATGCTGTTTATAATAATATGTTTCTGTAATTATTATGTTTTCATAACATTTTAATGTGTTGTTTTTAATCAATGTTAAGTGCTTCTGTAACCTGCCTTGACTGCCATGTTTTGGTAGAAAGGCAAGGGTACAAATCAAATCAATCAATAAATAAACAATTTCACCAAATTTCTCTGGGCCAGGAGAAATTCTCTAATAGTTTCTTGAGGAAGGGGCTCACAGTTAGCAGTGATAGTAACTAGATAACTTCTTCTTCTTCTTCTTCTTCTTCTTCTTCTTCTTCTTCTTCTTCTTTCCTAAGGACTTATTCCCCTTCCCCTTCCCCATCTTTGTTTTCTTCATCTTCTTCTTTGTTTTCTTGTCTGCTTTTTCTTTCGTAAGGGCTTTTTTTTTCTTTTTTGCTGCTGCTGCTGCAGCAGCAAATTGAAGTGGAAGCAGCTGTGTTGGCAGCTTGGCCATCGTCTTGAGTGCTCCACAATGCCCCAAATCTAGCATCACTCTGGAACATTGTTGGGGGAAATATAGGTTGACACAAAAATATGGTGGAGAATATTCTGAGAAAATCATTTAATTATTTGAAGTATTTTCCCCTAGTGGAATGAGAAAAAGAAGAAATAACCACAAAAATTTAATCCAAAACCCAACAAAAACAAAAACCCAGGGTTTTGCTTTTTTATTTTATTTTTTTGAGAAACTTTGGCTCAGCTCTAGTTTAAAGTGTTTTGCTGGCAGTAACTAGTGATGATGACTATGTGTGACTTGATATTTCTTTTAACTGCATTATTTTGAAATGTGCCATCTGTATGCCAAGTCAGGTCTGCACGGGCATTTAAAAGAGGCATTCTGGGAGGCTGCCCCTTACCTGTGTGGAATTTACCCTCTCCCGGAGATTTGAACTTTTGCGACTTTAAAACTCTGACACTCTCAATGGCCCCCATCACTCAGTGCAGTCTGCCTTTTCACTGCCATTGTCACCAAATGCCTTTGCTCCTCCACTCTCTCATCAGGAAGCCTCCAAGAATGCTTCTTTGAAATGCCCGTGCAGACCTAACTTAGCACTTGTTTGCTTGACAGGCAGAGAGCCAGTGAGCAAGTAGGCACTGACACCACCACTGGTGTCTGGACCAGAGAGGTAGGTGAAGAAGCAGGTTGCAATGGGAAAGACAAGGAACCACTCCAGGCAGTTCTTGTCAGTGGGCCCCTGTTGGGTTGTGGACCCTTGGCAGGTGCCTGGCTATGCTAGGGTGACCATATGGAAAAGAGGAGTTATACTGGAGTGACCAGATACAAAAGAGGGAAGGGATCCTGCAGCTTTAACTGTTGTGATAAAGAGGGAATTTCACCAAGTGCTGCATTCATACAAATAGCACCTGCTGAAATTCCCTTTACTATACAGGAGCCCTGTCCTCCATTCCACATGGTCACCCTAGACTATGCCTACCCTTGACAGCAGCCCTGATAGTGATATGTGTGAATGGAATTGGGATGCTGGAGCAAAAGTGTTTGAAGCTTTCTATACTTTTAGAGCAAATGTTAGCAAAGTCTTAATTGTACTTCAGAAGGGCCCATTCTGCTCTCAATGCTCTGTCCCAAGGAGAAAAATGTACAATCAGACATGTAAAAGGAAAGGCAGAAGTGGCCATGGATGCTCCCACTCTTCAGCTGGGTCTCTTTTTCTCATTGGGGTCTAGGGCTTGGTTAGAATGGTTCATATAGCATATAGTGTGGTTCATATTTATCTGATTTTATTCTCTCTAGATTTTTTTTATACTAGAATTTTGTTTTACGCCCCATGTTGTAATGTTATGATACTGCATTTTCAAATTTTATTTTATCGGTTTATACTCTAAGCCACAGATAGGAAATACATATATAAATTACAATAAAAATACAGTTCTATTTTCCTGCCAGGGATTATGAACTAGAAGACTTTTTGTCCAAGTTGGCTTTCAGAAGTCAGGAACAGAGGGGAACAGAGTAAAACAAGGGTGGTTGCTCCTTGTAATTGGAGTTGATCATGAATGTATGATTAGACCCTTGGGCAGGCTAGGCTAGAAAATAATTAATTAATTAATTAATGAACCCTACATATTTCCCATTACTTCCAGTGACTTATTATTTCTTGCCTTGAGAGCTATTCGGGGATGGGAGGAGGGAGGGGTGAGTAGGGGAGAGGAAGTGCATGCAAATCAACAGCTCTGATACAATTTTAAAATAGCCTCTAAAGGCACCATCATGAATACGTTCAGCTAAGTGGGTACTGTTTCAAACCACAATGCCAAAACAATGCTTAAATAAAAATGAAATAAGGAACGCCGCACATTGATGGTGAATGAACATACGCTGCCGTGCTTTTGAAAAGGCAAGAATAAAGTGGCATTGAGAAAACCATTTCAATAAGTATTACCATTGATTATTTTACAAATAATTGCCTGTCATAGTCAAATACAGAAGCTTAGCCCAATTAAAATTATTTGAACTTGAACCAATGATCAAATGGTTTTGTTTGGTTCTCACTACAGTCATTTCTAGCACTCCCCCCTTTTTTTGCTACATAATTCATGCTGTATGACATGCCAATTAGGAAACAATAAATTCAATGCAGAACAGAAAAGTAAATTACATTTTCTGTACCATTCACTTCACTTTTTGAAGAGGCAATAAGTCATCACACAAGACATTATTCTACTAAAGATGGGACAGAATGATGGATCACATAGTTAATTTGAATGAGCAAACAGACCCCATTTGTTTTTTATCTATAGAATTCTACTTGCTGGTTCCCCCTTTCTTCTTTGGCTTATTTATTTATTTATTGAATGAACAACTGTCACAACAACAACAAAATGCATAAAGCAACAAATACATAAAATAACAAATGGATGTCTTTGAAAGCTTGTATAAATTCTCCACAAAACACTAATGATGCTATTGTTTATTAGAATCAGTAAACCTTAAGCAGCTCAAAAAGATACACACACACACACATTAAATAATCTCAGTGAGCAAATTCACAGAGCAGTCATATGGTCCCTTGAACAGTGTCCGAGGGGCCGTAAAATATTAAGGATTTCCCTTCCTGAGACTCTATGACTTTGAGGGGGGAGATCCAAGTAAGGATCTACCCTCCCCACCCACCTCCACCACTTGCAGTTACTATGGACAGCTCCATGAGATGTTTTCTTCGGAGGTTGTAACAGCACCCTCGGAAGAGGACAGAGAGGGGAAAGGAGGTGCTGAAGTAGTTGGGGGTGGGAATTGGAGAGAGGATCATGGATCCACTGACCTCTCCATTATCCATTCCCACCCACTGCAAGGTAAGTCACCTAGATGGGCAATAAGGCCTGCCCAACCAAAAATGCTTTTATTTAAAACATTTGTTGGCCATTTTTCAGGGTAGGTGCCCTCCCAAAGTTGTATAAAACAATAAAACACATACTTTTTATGGTGTACCGGAAGATGAAAATGCCTCTTTCATTCCACCTGCTCTACTTGGCTCTTCCCAGCAGCACTTTGGATGGGTGGAGGGTGCCAATTTCAGAGCATTCCATCTATAGAGCACCAACCTTTTAAAATTTCACTCTAAGAAGATAGTCCACAATTCAAATCTGTTTAATGTTTTAAGTTAATATTGGACTCATATGGAACATTGTCATCTTTTTAAGAAAAGGGGTTATTCTTGCCAATTCCAAGTGCCCTGGAGATCAAGTGTCCAATCTAAATATCAATTTATACTTTGATTATTACAGACAGCTGCGCATGTGCAAGCCTTACCATTCACTTCAGTGTATGGGCAGCATTGCATAAAGGGGTTTAAAGCTGCCTTTTCCATAGAAGCAAACAGGGAAATTACTGATTATGGGGGGGGGGGTAGGGGAGATCTCTGCAGGGCCACTGCATTGTGTCATGCTGGGCCTTTAATCAAAAGTTGCTTTAATTAAAAACATACCATGCTTTGATCAGTTCTTTGCATTTGCCTGAGTGCCTGAAGTAGCTTACAAGGAGAGCATTCAGAAATGGCATCTCCTACCATAGTCTGAAATGGTGTAGTCCACTCTACCATGTCGGGATTCTGTCATTTCATTCTGCAGCAAATTATGCCAATCAATTAATCAAGCAAGCAAAGATGTATTATGGCCATAGTCCAGCATAAATATAATATTGTCATATTAAATCAGCATTTCTATATAGAACGTGCTTTGAACCAGTGCTATATTGAAGATTATGGTCTGAAATTAAGATGCTACTTTTTGTGTTTGGGAACCTAGCACAAAATACTCATGACCAGTACTATTAATTAATCCCATTAAAATATTGCAGGTCATGACTAACTTATCCCATTGAGTTCAATGGGAACAAAATTCCACTAACTAGTGTGGAGTGAACTCATTGGGTATAGCATAGTGGTAGTGCACAGGCTTGCATGTAGACGGTCTCAGGTTAAAGCTCTATGTCTGTTATTAAAGCCAGAAAATATCTCTTTCTGGGACTTCAGCAATCTGTTAAATTGTTGGCTTACTTATTTTGTCTTTAGAACTTAGTTGTGTAGGCCATGCCACCTCCCTTCACCCTATCCTCCCATTTGACTTTAGTTCCCTAGGTTAGGTTTTATTTTAAATAAAGTTCTGTGTTATTTTCTATTACTAGAAATGTGAGGAAGGCCCTGTTCAGAAGACACCTTAAATCATAGTGGTTAAGGCTTAAACCATGGTGGTTAAGGCTTTTTTCTTAACAAAAAAGCTTTACCCACCATGGTTTAAGATGTCTTCTGAACAGGGCCAATGTCAGGGCCCTAGCCATAGGTCCTGCCATGATGCACCCCTGAAGGAAGAGTCTGCCCACTCCATTCCCCATTCCTCCATCTAACTCTGTCCCTCAGACTACTTCCCCCAGCTTCAGACTGTCTTGACTGCAAAGCTATCTTTGGTTAGGAAATGGTACTGCAGGCTTCAAACACCCAGATATATTTCAATTAATTAAAATGTATCATTGCATTGTAAAAACAAAATAACCCTGAGGTGCACATCTCTAGCATCTCCTTAGCTTGCATGCCATGTTTCAAGTGCCTAGTTTTCATGGACTTGGAACTATGGCACTGGAACGATGGCACCGAAAGACAGACACACATCCTCCACTGTTGTTGCTGTTGCTGTTGTTGTAGAAATATACCATACTATACACATATTATTGAACAACATGAAATCAGTTTGTGATGGTGGCGAACATATGCCTCTTGGAGAAGAGGTGATAGACAAGGCAGTGAGTCAGAATTGCTGCTGGCACTACCCATGTCCATCAAAGTCCTCCTACCAGATCAAATATTCATATTTTTACAGCATGCAGGAGCAGGACTTTGGAGCAGACCCAGCAGTTTCATAACAGCTCTGATGTGCTGCCGCTACTGAGAGCCAGACCCCTTGTAATGCAAATAGAGGTGTTTATACGGAGGAGGGGGAGGAGGAGGAGGAGGAGGAGGAAGAGGAGGAGGTGGCAGGACTGAACCCCGGCAGTGGCAGCTGCATAGGTAAAAGAGGCAAGGGAGGACAGCTTGCTAGGTTCCCAAGAAGCTGCCTGATATGGTGACCCCATGGAAACAGAGGAGACACAATTTTACAGCCGTGTTAGCTCCTGAATATAGATGGCTCTCCTAATGATGAGGTCATGGACAATTCCCATATGATGGCAGAAATAAATGTAGCCATTAACTGGATCAGTGATTCTTTGATGAGAACTTTGTAGGAGGAGGTGGAAGCACAAATGCAAGGAGGTGCCCCCCTCTGATTTTCCCCACTCCCATGGTGCTGGAGGAGACCCAAAGTTCAGGCAATGGTTTAGGCAGAGTCTAGGCTGGCAAAGGGGCACAGCATGGCTTGGGACCACATTGAAGTGGCAGCAGATCCCAGGTATATGAAGTGCCTGTACTTCAGAAGAGACCTGAGCAGAGGAAAGGCACTAGGGCTCTCCCAGCATAGGTCTGCTCCTGCAATTGAGAAAATAGTGCTAGTATGGCCTGCTAGCAACAGAGCAGTCAGGTTTCAAGTGCAAGACTGATGTAGCAGTCTCCCCACCTCCAAGAAGCAGAGGATTAGGTAAGCCAGTTTGGAGGCAATGGGGTAGGTCAACCCCATTCATCCTGATGCACTCTATCAGGTTCAGGCACCTAATGGAACATGTGCTCCCAAAAATGATCACTCCTAGGCTACAGTCTTCCCACTGTGTGGGCTGAGCTGAACATGCAGAAGATCTGCTCCTGATCTCCATGCATTGATTGAGCCTATGTGCATGCATGTTGTGCACATGTCTCCTCTTTCCATCTGGAACGTTGATGTGTGTGTGTGTGTGTGTGTGTGTAGTAAACAGAGCCAAGGGCCTGTGTACAAAGAGGCAATGAATGGTGGTATGATCTTCCTCCTTTTCTTCATGTTTGGTCACCTAGTTGGAAGACTGTGAGGATCATCAGACGGGGGGTGGGATTGTGTTTCCCTACCATTGCTTTGCCTCCTGATTCTGTCCCACAATAGGGACAAACAGCTTCCTCTTTGTTCACATGGGAAAGAAAAAGGAACCAGGCAAAGGCCATGTGGCCCATTCAGTGGGCGTCTTTATCACACTCCTCCTCCTGTACACAGCAGGAAATGGCAGCATGTTTTGTTACAGCCAAAAAACATGGATTTTCTGAGTCTTTTTGTGATGGAAAAACAAGCAGGAGAAGCAGGAGATGCGTGGGAGGCAGAAGGTGTCATGAAGAGGTCCTGCGAACACCTGTGAGTAGCCAGTAATGAGTGTGCTATAAAAAGCTCATCTGATGATGCTCTATGCAAAATAAAAAGTGCTGTTGTGGCCTAAGAAAATGGTGCATTGCATTGTTGGCTAACTAACTGATAAAATGCCATCTTCCTTTAATGGCATTCTTTGTAAAATAGCTCAGTCCTGAACAGCAGAAATGGAAATGCCAAGGCACCTAAAATCAATTTCTTCTAGGTCCCTCTAAGCCCCAATAGCTTTCTATTCAACTGCATGAGATAAAAGAAAAGACTTTGGAAATGTTTGAGGTTAGGAAGGAAACAGAGGAACACATTATATTATAAAAGGCACTAAGGACACACATGCACTATAGAAACCCCACGTTCAAGTTGCATAATACTTTGAAACATAATGTTGTCTACATTCACCCACATTTGGCTCTCTTTTATTTCGTGCACAAATTGTAGAGAGACTGATGTGCTGTTGCATAAATTACCAACTCCAACATACCGCATTCATACTGTTACAGTGTTTATTTAAACTTTCAACGAAGTAGTTTTATTTAAAAATTGCATTCTTGTTTGTTTTATTCACTTCATTTATTTGGCATTTTAGCAAACTCCTTTTAATGCAAATTAGGGTGAAAAAATGTTCTCCTCTTTTGCATTAAATCCCTTGACTCTGCTCGTATTCAGTCATGACTTTATCCTGTTAAAATGTGCTCAGCACAGGACATTATTGCTTAATTAGCCTGCATTGCATTTTCATTGGACAATCAAAACCTCAGAATTGCTGACATTAACTTCCTACTAAATGCAAAGTCTCTTCTGCCCATTACGGATTGAGCCAAATCCAAATCACAAGGGCAGAATTCATGGAATACTGTGCTCAGATTCAATTATAATTGTAGCTACAAGCAATTTAAAATATTTAGTATTTATTTTTACAGCATTCAGTGTATTGGTTGGTCTTCAGAGTTTGAGGTGGATGGGTGAAAAAAGCAATTTCTTTCTGTAGATATATGGATAGTAGTGTTTCTCCTTTGAATTCCATATTAACTTCTTAAAATGCATAGTGATTTACTAGAACCTTGGATTATGTAGAACCCTGCAAAAATGGAGGTTTGTGTGGGCTATATTTTTCAGTTCCCAATGGCATTATCAGTGTAGAATATTCCAGAGGTTTTTCTCAACCACTTCACCAATAATCGATTCAAAAGTGCCCCCCTTACAATGCCATTTTGTTTCTCCAGCTGTGCACACTCAATGGCTCGGAAGGGGGATAGGTATGCTTCCACCATCTTCCCGAGGCTTGTGGCAGGAGGCTTGTGAGGTTTACTGCTGGGTTATTTCGGGGTGCCCTCTAGCATCCAACCAGTCTTACTGAAAGTCTAATTCTGGCAGTCCCCCAAGTCAATCATCAGGGCCGAGTGAAGCCTGCCTCAGATAGCTGATTTTCGGTGTCAGGAAAAGGCAACAAATCATTAGTTGTATTGTTGTTGCTGTTGTTGTTGCTGTTGTTGTCATTGTCATCCTTTTACTAGCAGGGAGGGAGAAAGGTTCTGATGCTGGGATTTTCTGACTAAGGTACCAAATTAACTTGGTTGGCCGTGGGTCCTATGTACCATGACTTTGTAGGGAGGGGCATCATTTGCTACTCCACCACAGGCAGCAACATCTCATGGGCCAGAACTGACATTTCCTGTGCTCTGGGAGCCTTGGGGATTCTTGATCACCAATGCATGTTTTTGGAGTGGGAAAAGAAGGCCTCTCCACCAGCCCATACCCAGCCTCCTCCTGCTCCCTGCTCTTGCTGTGGCAGAGGCTTCTATTGCAAGGGTGGCAACAGAGCACAGGATACGGAATAATGGGGTCAAGTTACAGGAAACCAGATGCTGGCTTGACATCGGGAAAAACTTCCTGTCTGTTAGAGCAGTACGACAATGGGACCAATGACATAGGGAGGTTGTGGGCTCTCCTACACTAGAGGCATTCAAGAGGCAGCTGGACAGCCATCTGTCAGGTATGATTTAAGGTGGATTCCTGCATTGAGCAGGGAGTTGGACTCGATGGCCTTATAAGCCCCTTCCAGCTCTACTATTCTATGATTCTATGGGCACATCAAGGCATGGTGCTGACAACCCCACATTATTTCCTGCCCAGTCTGAGCTGATTGTACTGATAAATCAGAAAGTCCAGTCTGATTTATGACATTTGGCTGGACTGAGCAGCCAAAGATGAGGAGGGAGTGGGCAGAGGCATTGCCAAGACCAATAAGAGGAAGTACTTCTTCACACAGCACATAGTTAAACTATGGGATTTGCTACCACAATATGTGGTGATGGCCACCAACTTGGATGGCTTTAAAGGGGGATTAGACAAACCCATGGAAGATAATACTATGAATGACTACTAGTCAGGATGGCTAGTCATTTCCCTCCAGGTTCAGAGGCAGTATGCCTCCCAGTTGCTGGTGAACATGAGTGAGATATTGCTATTGCATGCCTGTCCTGCTGATGGACTTCCAAAGAGGCACCTGGTTGGTTGCTATGGGAAGAGAATGCCAAAATAGTTACCTCTTTGGTCTGATCCAGCAAAGCTTTTTTTATGTTCTTAAATACTCAAAGAATTCACTTGCTTTGGCAACGGTTGGAGACTACATGAAAATGGCCTCCCTCAATTTTCTTCCTAAAGTAATCAAATTAGACCTAATATAATTATTTGGCAAATCAGTACATCTATTACATACATGACAGTCTAATGATGCCGGATATTATGGCCACTAAACTAATGATACATCTGACCCTGCCTGGACAGTATAGAAACAGCACTTTGAAATTAAAAGTGGACACATACTGTGTAGTAATGTTGTACAGTATAAATTAATGGCTTTCAAGTGTTCCTTAATAATTAAGCATATACTGCCAGTGAAACGTGGCATTTTCAATATGATAGATTTTGTCAGTGAAGGGATTCCTCCTCCCCATTTCACCTAATTAATTAGTAGTAAATTTGGAAGCAGCATTCTGACCTACTTATAAATCTCTGTGGGTACATGTATATTTATATAATACTTCTTTGGGCTACCTCATTAGGCAGAGTGTGATAAACTAATTTTAATGATTGAACAGTACTGAGGGGTGGTTTTTTCTTTTTTGTGTCAAGTATCACAAAGTCTTTAACCAAGTGAGCAAAAAATATGTCCTATTAGCATCCAAATGTATCACACCATGTGCACACCTTGTTAACTTTTAGGAAGACTTACAAGGCCTAGATCACCAGTAAAATATTGTCAATTGACCGGTCAATTGACACTGTTTCAGTATTAGATAGATATAGTTAACTAACATGGTTACTACTTGAAATATTTCATTATTGTTAAATAACTTTTTATGAGACAATTGAACATTAGTTTTAAGTGGTTCCACATACAGTGAAGTTTCTTAAAATTCCCCTTTATTTAGGCCCTGACCTCTTTTGTATCTGGTCACTCTAGTATAGCTCCTGCAGCTTTAACTGTTGTGAAGAAGAGGAAATTTCACCAGGTGCTGCATGCATAAAAACGACACCTGCTGAAATCCCCCTTTCAATATAACTGTTAAAAACTCAGGGGCCCTGTCCTCATTTCCATATGGTCACCCTGTGCAACAAGGGTGGGGGAGGAAATCCCCTTTAGATTTCTCCCTCCCAAGGTTGTAGCTGTGTCTACAGCCCTGGAGGAGCAGAATCTGCAATATCCTTTGCCCCCCTGGCATGTCCTCCCAGAGAACACGCTCTGCCCATGGAATAATTCTGAGTAACAACCACTCTTTGGTTGTGTTAGCAAAATCACAAAGACTCAAAATCACTCATCAGAATTTGGGATGAAAAAAGCCAAATAATTCTATTTCCAGTCTTTGTTGTTTTCCTATATATTCATTCTGTCCTGTTCCTGCATGTTTCTACCACTCCACTGGCTGCCAATTAGTTTCCGTGTGAAGTACACAGTGTTGG
Organism: Anniella stebbinsi; assembly: GCA_029215795.1. Classification (NCBI taxonomy): domain Eukaryota; kingdom Metazoa; phylum Chordata; class Lepidosauria; order Squamata; family Anniellidae; genus Anniella; species Anniella stebbinsi. The sequence continues at coordinate 92,033,942 of JARDYH010000004.1, read as the reverse complement.
TCATTACCTTTAAAGCCCTACATGGTTTGGGTCCAGGTTACCTATGGAATCGCCTTCTCCTGTACAATCTGCCCTGCACACTCAGGTCCTCTGGGGAGAACTTACTTCAGTCAGCCAAAACTAGGCTGACAACTGTTACCCAGAGGACCTTTTCTTCTGTTGCCCCCAGACTGTGGAATGGCCTGCCAGAGGAGATTCGTCAACTTAACACTCTCTCCGAGTTTAAGACAGCTATAAAGACTAATCTCTTCCATCAGGCCTACCCAGACAAATTTTAAACCTAAGAATTTAAGATATCCTGATTGTTATTTTAATATTGTATTGGTTTTATATGCTCTTTTAATTAATTGTATGTATTTGATTTATATTGTATTGTTGTACTAATGTTGTTCCCCACATCAATCCAAAGGGAGAGGCAGGTAATAAATGAATAAATAAATTATTATTATTATTCATCTGCAATTTTATTTTTAACCCCTCATGAAAATACGGTTTTAAATAGATACTTTTAAGCATATTTCCTCTCAAAATCCTCATTTCTAAAGGTATTTTTCAACTTTTGGTTGTTGTTATTGTTTCTGTTGAACAGGGAGCTATGTTGGAATATTTGGGAAATTCAAAAGCTGGTAGATAGCGTGGTTCCAATCTATATATTAGTCTGGGGTGTGTAGATCTGGTCATTTCACACCAGAATTAGCAAAAGTTGAATGCTTCAAGCGTTTCTGGTCAGAATCACTGAGTCTCAATGTGCTTTGTTCCTGCAATCAAGCTATTCAAATCACAGTAACAGAAGGAGGACTTTTTAAATATTCTTTCAAAAACATAAGTATCAAGCTGTCCTTATATTGAATTATTAATCCACATCATTTTATTTCACGTTAAAGAAATCCCCATTCCGAGTTAATGGAATGCGAATTATGGCCAGGAACATGGATCAGAAGCGCCGTCCCTTACTTTAAACAAGCTTGTTGTCTCATTCCCCTATCTGCTTATTGCAGGCCTGTTAAATTGAATGTATCCCCTTGTCATCACCCCAACAGGAATGGTGAATGTAAGGTTAAAGGTTGTTAAATATTGCATCTGTCAAGCGTAGGGATTCTGGGAATCGCAGAACTTGCCAGATCAGGATTCATGCAAATGCCCTTCCCCCAGACATTTTTCCAGTCATTTAGTGGTGTCTTTCCCTTCTTTATCATTGTGAAGAGTTGCTGCTGCATTTCTATAGCCCCTCTGCATTCATGGGATCTGTCTACCGAGAACAGAGGGCTCGCGGGGCAGTGAAAGAGGAGGGATTAATCACTGCAAGACCCTTCTGAGGGGAACAGGGTTTCACTAATGTACTCGGACAGAAGTGAGGAGATTCAATGAACTCCACCAGAGCATGTAATTTGGAATGAAAACATTGCAGGAATGCAAATGTTTGAAAGGGCTGGAAAATTCTCCTTCCCCACAGTGAAAGACACACTTCATGTTTCAAGGCTGAGTAATCCACTCCCAGAATTTGCAGGGCAGAGTTCTATAGAAATCGTGAAATTGTACCTTTGTGGCCCTGCTGTTGTTGAATGAAGCAAAATATTGTGGGAAGTGGGGAATTCTTCTTTAATGACTGTTCTATTTCCTTTTTTCTGCATTAAAACATTATAGCCATATTTATACATTAAACTCACTGAATGAAAACACCTCGGAAAGATACATTTTTCACCTTACCATTGTAAAACCACTATTGTTTGGTGGGTGTAATCAAGAGGAATGACAATCTATCCTACCACTCAATCATGCCACTGGTGCTCAAACAGCCCATCCTATTTTATGGGTTTCTAATAAAGTTTTGTGTTCCCTCACCTTCCCTGCATATATGTGTCTACAAGAATTCATAACCCCTAACAGGCAGGGAGTTATGACATGGATATGCTTCTGACGTCATACCATTATTTTAGGGCATTACTATTCCTTCTCACAATCTAACTCTGTATAAGATATGAAATGCACATGTAGCTTGGATGTGAGAGGACATGCATGAACTGCCACCCTCCACCACCTCTCCCTGCCATCCAGACTTTTTCTTTTTTTCCTTAGCACTGATCGGCCTTCTCAATTGAATTACATCTTCCTTCACTTGGGCATACTGGGCTTCCCAGTAGGGATGTGCATGGGATTCAGACAAAGCACAAGCAGAAGCAAGCAGCTTTGTTCCTGTTCTGTAACTTCCTCAGGCAAAATGGGCTTCCCTCATTCCCTCAGCCAACAGGACTGAAGCAAAAATTCATTACCAAATCATGTTTCAGAGATGCAGGAGATGCAGACTTTGGCAGGATCTACACTGTTGCTTTATAACGGTTTATAACAGTATTGACAACTGTTGGGGCCCAGGACACATTCCATATACCATTTTCAAACCGTTTTCAAAGTATTATATCCTGCTTGGTGTAGATCTGTCTCCTGCAAATAGTAGCTTTTAGTTTTGTTTCTCTTAACACTGGTTATGAGCAGTGGGGTGGGGAAGGGTGAGGATGAGTGTGGTTGAGTGACTGACAGGTTCACCTTCGAATCCTAGGGCACATTTTACAGGGGCTCCAATCACTGTGCTTTGGGGGAGGGCAAGAATGGGACCATGAGGTGCCCATTCGTCCAATGATATATTTCCCATGATAGTCAGTAAGAAGCACTAAGCCTCAGGTTCCAAACTTCACTCAGGTTTGTTATCAAGACAAAATAGATAGACTCTAAATCAGTCTGACCTGAATTGGGCCACTTTCTGAAGCACCTAATTGTTATCCAAGTCAAAGCGAACACATTTATTTATTCATTTACAATATTTATATACTGCTCCCCATCCAAAGATTTTGGAGCAGTGGCTGACAGGCTTTACTTCCCACCATTACTTCCACAAGAGGACCAAGAAGTGTATTGCACTAAAGCCAGCATGTTCAATAGTAAGAAATTGTGAGCTGTCTTTTAAATATATCAGTCTCTTGCGAACACTTTGCAAGTGGCTAAGTATAATTAAACTGCAGCTGGTAAATGAAAGTAGAAATCAACTGAATAATGTCTGGCCTGCAAACTATGTTTCATGTTGTTGTATTTTACTTTGTTTTTTATTGCCCTCTCCCACTACCAGTCTCCGATAATAAAAGCACTCTGTACATTATCTCTACAATTCAGGATGTAAGATGAAAAAAGATTCTCATAAACAACATTTCTCATGTAAAATATGATTCTTCCTAAGTAAAAACCATCTGTGGCTACTACATACACAGATAATGACAGTTTACTGAGGACATAAAAAGTAAAACAGCTCTTAATTTAGGATAATGCAGAATATTCAAAAGCATGTTCATCTGCCATCTAATGATCAAGGCAAGCAATAATTATGCGACGTCCAAGTGGGAAAGAAGGGGAATAAAGCTTTTTTGAGTGTCAAGCTTTAGAAAGATGTTAGAGAACAGAGGACACTAAGGGCTCATCCAACCGTTCAAGCAATTAGCACTCCAAACACAGTTTACTTATCGTGCAATACTCATAGAAATGTCTCATAGCACAAACTGCAGTTCGCACATTATGCATGAAATGGGCTTGTTGAGAGGAGAACCATGTCGCTGCAAATCTCCCTTTGAAAAATGTTTAGGACTGTGAGCACAACCTTAGAGGGAAGTTTAAGAAAAGGCTATTATGAAAAAGAGGGCAGGGCTCCTGCATCTTCAACAGTTGTGATGAAGAAGGGATTTCAGCAGGTGTCATTTGTAGGCATGCAGCACCTGGTGAAATTCCCTCCATCACAACACTTAAAGCTGCAGGAGCCCTGCCCTCTTTTCTATCTGGTCAAGAGGGTAGGGCTCCTGTCGCTTCAACTGTTGTGATGAAGAGGGAATTTCACCAGGTGCTGCATGCATGCTTGATACCTGCTGAAATACCCTTTTCTATGCAACTGTTAAAGATACAGGAGCCCTGTTCTCCTTTTCATAGGGTCACCCTACTATTATAGCAACTGTCCTGTTGGTCACATGGTAGAACTGCATTGTTAGGAGAGCAGGCCCATGCTCACCTAGGTTCACAAAATGGTGTTGGTACTATACAGGAAAGAATGGTTTTGCCATTTGTACAACCTCCATGCATGTCGCAGTTGGACGAGTAAGCAGGTGGGAGAATTGAATTTTGCTGGTAACATGAGATTGTGGCCTGAGGACTGAAAATACAACGACTCAGCAAACACAGAAATTATAATTTGGGTAAAGACATCTGAATTGTCTACAACAAAGGAGTAATAATCCCATTGCTTTTGCCTCAAAATGGTGGCCTGTAATTTATGTCAAAAATAAGAGATAATTGAAAGGGTCGGGGGAGAATATGTAAACTCTATTTTTCATTCCCTGTTAGAAAGCAAAACCAATTGATTCATTCTGCAAGTTAATGGTCACTTAATTACATGATTCTTAGGTGAATAAGATTATTATTAACTAAAAGATGACATGTAAAATAGAAATTTGGCAAGTTAAATTCTAAATAAAGTACACAATTGTAAAATTATATTTGCATTAGGTTCAGAGATTCAGCAATGTGGAAAAATGGAGGTGGGTGGAGAGATATTACATAATATTGCTATTTTTGTATGAGGTCTTATTCAGAGTGAATCAAAAACTAAAGACAGGAAACCTGTATTAGCAATTAAGACCACCTAGAGTGTGCTTCAATGACCATTTCTATGTGGTCATTTTGGTGTAGTTCTTTGGAATGTCTTCCTGCTACTACACATCAAGTAAAAATGAATTTCTGTACAGACTTTATTTTAACTGAAAATCACCAAACTATCTTAGCTTTTACATTCTGTGCACCACCCTTTGTCTCTCTTTTCTTTCACTCTTGCATTGTATCTCTTTGCTAAAAAGGAAATAAAAGTTGACTTTTGAGTTTAACCGCATTCATTGTCATGTTGATTACCTATTAGCATATTGATAATAGATGTGATAAAAAGGAGAATGCTATCAATGACTACTAGTCCTGATAGCTATGCACAACCTCCAGTAGCATAGGCAGTAAGCCTATGTGCACCAATTGCTGGGGAAATGGCTGAGAGGGTGCTGTTGTACTTGTATCCTGCTTGTGAGTTCCTGCTGGTCAACAGCTGGCTGGCCACTGTGTGAACAGAATGTCATCACTCAGCGCACCCTCTCTCTACTGTGGAACACGCCTCAAGGCCTGTTTCTCAGTAGTATTGAAACAACGGGCGGCAGTGGATGGCAGCGAGGAGGCAGCAGGTAAGGAGCATGAGTGGGGAAGGGGGGAGGGAAGTGGAGGTCTCCTGTTACCTGCCAGCATCCTGCACTGCCATCCGCTGCTTCCGTACTACTGATAAACATGCCGCAAGGCCTGCTTATCAGTAGTACGGAAGCAGCGGACGACAGCACGGGGTGGCAGGTAAGGAGCATGAATGGGAGGACGGGTAGGGGGAGGGAGGTCCCCACTTAGCTACTGGGGCCGTCCACTGCCGTCCGCTGGTCCCTTCTACTGAGAAACAGGCTTCGCGGCCTGCCTCTCAGTAGCACGATGGGTGACGTCATCACCCGTTGCGCTACTGAGAGGCAGGCCGCAAAGCCTATTTCTCAGTAGAAGGGACCAGGGGGCGGCAGGGGCAGCCTCAGGAGGTAAGGAGCGTGAGTGGGGGGAGGGCCCCACTTACCGGCTGGGGCACCCGCTTCCATCTGCTGCCGTCTGCTGTTCCAATCTACTGAGAAACAGGCTTCACAGCCTAGTTCTCAGTACAGTGCCAGGTGATGACATCTATTCATGAAACCAATTATTCGTTCAGACTTTTAAATGTGTATTTAACTTAAATTCCATGGAGATTAAAGCTTTCTTTCTACTTAGCAATGAGCAGGCCCTGTATTAGCATCAAGCATGATCGGGCAAATGCCAAGGTCCACTTGCCATAGCAGGACCCATCGGGATCAATGTCAAGTACATTTTACAGCCCACTGCTGATAGATGCCACACCAAGCCAAGCAGCTTCAGTGTCTGCCATCCTTATTTTCCCCAGTGTGTTTGGGCCCTGCCCCCTAAACAATGGTGCTATATTGGGGCCCAGAGGTATTGTGGGAAAATGATGACTGTGTCAGTGCAGTTTCCCAACTCGGCACTTCTGCAAGTGCAGACCAATATATATATATATATATATAAAAGATTGGTTTTTTTTTAAAAAAAATATGTTGCTGTCAGTCATTGCAGACCCCACCAATGCCAGGCAGGTTTTCAGGCAGGGGGTTGTAATTTTGAGGGTGGGAGGGGGGTGCCCCCCTCTCTAACCTCCCCCTGGCAATGGGGATTGTTCACATGTTTGAATGGTTTATTCTAGGTGATACTAAGGTTATGAGCTTGATTTACTACCATGATTATTTATTCCATTTGTATTTGTATACTGCTCCATAGCCGAAGCTCTCTGGGCGGTTTACATAAGATTAAAACACTTAAAAACAATATACAAAAATTAAAACTGCAAAAACATACAATATACAAATACATTTAAAAACCACTATAATAACTTTAAAAACTATAAGCCTTAAAAAAAAAAGCATAGGTGTGCACAAAGAGTGTGCCAGGTGTGCCCAGGTACAATCTAATGTCTCAAGCAATAACTGCCGGATTGAGGGGGCCATTGAATAGGGATCCAGAGGGGGATCCAAACAAGTAGGAATGGCCCTCCAGCTGCCCTCGAGCTGCTCCGCCACCGCGCCAAAGTACCGCTGCCTCTGACAGAGCATCATTGCTCCGAGCAGCAGGAATGAAAAGGCCTCACCAATGATGGGGTTTGAGAAGCATCTCCTCTCCCCTCCCACCTTGCAATGGCCCTCCCACGGTCAGGCAAACCGAACACAGAGTAGGGCTTCAGTGTCTACAGTGTTTAATAAATAAATGAATGAAAATAATATCCTTTATGACTAGGTATTCAATAAATGTTTGTCTTTACAAAAAAAAATCCCTGGGTGCACAACCTAATGAAATGTGCTACACACACCTATGCCTACAAGGCCCAACTGAAGACATGTTTGAGCTGTTGAGCACTTTAGCTGAATGGTATCCAGTGCACAGAACTCCTTTGTATGTTGTTCTGCCATTTTCATGACACACCCATTAACAATTTCAGAGCACCACCCCTCAATTTAAAAGAAGGATGACTGCCAGCACTCTAGATACTCTTTCACCTTGGTATGGTCAGCTAAGAGAGAAATGGACTGGTTTCTTTAATTCTAGAAACTCTACATAATTAGCATCTATACAGGAGCACAACGAGACCTCACCGCAGGCTTGCTTTTAAAATAATATTAATGTACTACACGTTTATGATGAAGTAACCTTCTATTTGCAAATCATATCAGCTAAATAACTAGTCTAAGGTTACACCATGAAAAGCCTGCTGAAAATACCCTGATTGGACACTCCAGGTTTTGACACCTAGTTTTGCCCTTTCCTTTGCTTTTGATCTATTATAATTTATCTAATGAGCCCCGCTTACACACCATTTTTTTTTAAACGGAACAGTCGACATTCCAAGTTTTACATATTTTACATCTAGCTTTCACTAGCTAGGGAGCTCATTAGCAGCTATTTCTTGTGGTGAATAAATGCCACCTGAGAACAGTGTTACTCCCTAATTCACAAGTTTGCATTCTTCTAAGAGGTCACTTAACCTTTAAGTCAACTTGCAGCATAATAACAGTAAGCACTTTTCAGCGAAGAAGTTCCCAGGATGTGCCTCTCTATTGGAATCTGCAGGTTAGACAGAAGTATCAGAAGTTCAGAACTACTGAAAACTCTGCCACATATGCACATTTCGTGTGTGTGTGTGTGTGTGTGTGTGTGGAACCGGAGAGACTACTCAGTCAAGTCCTTTGAAAGTGCAGGGTTGAAATGTGTTTGGAAAGCGATGCAGTCTTTGAGAGACAGTCGCTCACAGTGGTTTCGACTGCTACAGTTCAAATAATCATCGCAGTTTCTGGAATTAATATCACAATTCCCCAGGACAAGAAAATATGAAAATAAAAATAAATGATCTGTATGAAAGAATTTTTCTTCTTTTCTGTTTAAAATAGAGTGACCAGTTAAAATCCAGGTCAGGGCTCATGTAACTTTAACAGTTGTAGAGAAAAGGGAATTTCAGCCAGTGCCATTTGTATGCAATGAGTTCCTGGTGAAATTCCCTCTTCATTACAACTGTTAAAGCTGCAGGGGCCCTGCCTTCTTTTGTATATGGTCACTCTAGTATAGTGCCTACAACTTTAACTGTTGTGATGAAGAGGGAATTTCACCAGGAATTAATTACATACAAATGACACTGACTGAAATTCCCTTTTCTCTACAACTGTTAAAGTTACATGAGCCCTGACCTGGATTTTATCTGGTCAGCCTAGTTTAAAACACACCCACACACCATACACACCCCCACACACAGAGACTGTAAACCTATACCCAATTACCTGGGAGTCAGCACCAATGAACTCAATGGGACTCAGTAGACATGTGATTGCACTCTAAGTTGTGCAGGCTGGTGGGCTATCACACATCTGGAGAAATAAAACCCAAGACTGCCAAATGTATCTCGTTGCAAACCTGATGTTTGGACTGAGTTAGTGAGCGAACATGGGCCAGGGGAAACACACACACACACACACACACATCAGGGGTTGTGAACAATTTGAAAGCAATTTGAAACACAAACCCCAGGATGCCGCATGGACAGGAACATTAACAGTGTAATCCTATGCCAAGCTACTTAGAAGTAAACTCCATTGAGTTCAATGGGACTTACTCTCAGGTAAGTAGTTATGGGTCCCACATATGTTTTGGCCTTAACATATGCATGAAGCAGTGGATTTGGAAAGACCACATTAAAGACTGAGGAAGAAAAGCTATGTTACAGAACTATGATGTTTAAAGCATGAATCAATATAATCTGGTAAAATAGCAAATATTTCTTGCTAAAAGAAGCTAAAGTATCCAAACATAGAACCAGAAGTGCATGTGTTGGTGTGGATTCTATCAATGACCACAACAATATATTACCTTCCATGTGTTAAGCTTGAGTTTTCTCTGTAACAAAAAAGTTTCTCTCCCAGATGCTCGCAAAGAAATGATTTTCAACAGCAGAAGCTTTTGTATCAAGGTCATCATAACCTGGATAAAGAGAAAATGAAGATGACTAAAGCTACAAAATGCATCGTGTTCTTGGGAAATTGTGTTCCTTCCTAACCATTTGAAATGTCAATGGATGATTACTTAAAAATTAAGGTTTTGTGTTGATTCGTTAAAGAAGAAAACATCGGCAAGACTAACATTGTGTGTTTATGTGTGTGTGTGTGTTACAAGTGGTCTAATTGAGAAACAGGTAGGAAATGATTGATACACACAGACTTCGGCAACAATAGATTGCAAGTGAACAGGTCAAAATCCAACTTTACTTGGAGTAAGCAATAATTAGGGTGTCCATATGAAAAAGAGGACAGGGATCCTGTATCTTTAACGGTTGTATTGAAAAGGGAATTTCAGCAGGTGTCATTTGTATGCATGCAGCACCTGGTGAATTCCCTCTTCATCACAACTGTTAAAGCTACAGGAGCCCTGCCCTCTTGATCAGATACAAAAGAGGGCAGGGCTCCTACAGCTTTAACTGTTGTAATGAAGAGGGAATTTCACCAGGTGCTGCATGCATACAAATGACACCTGCTGAAATTCCCTCTTCATCACAACAGTTAAAGTTACAGGAGCCCTGTCCTCCTTTTCATATGGACACCCTACAAAAAGTGGGACATTCATTTCAATGGATAAATGTGAACTTTGACCATTAAGAGCATATCATGTTTATTCTTGCTAAGGACCTGGTACTATGGTCTCCTTATTGATTGCCTTCATGCAAACCAATAACATATTCCTCTAATTTCTCATGTACTTCCAGGTTATTAAACAGGAAATGCCAGAGCTTCACTTTCATTCAGAATGCTTCTGGAAACAAATAAATGTGCTGACTTTAAACATGGAAGCCCTATATGACTTGGGGCAAGATAACTGAAGCTGGACCGCCTACCTCCAAATGAAATTGCCTAGAATTGTCAGCCATTCTCCTTCTAGTTCCCCTGTTTTCAGAGGTGAGGCCAGCCAATGGTAGCAACTGAGAAAATGAAAAATGTAGTGGTGGCGCACTAAAATTGCCATTTAGTGGAACACTCAGTGGGAGAGTCAAGTCCGTTATGGAATAGTCTCTCTAGGCAGGGTGATCTGCCACCAACTCTTTTTTTGTGCAGCTGACAGGAATTTCTCATTTAGATTTATAGCAGGTGATGGTAGTGCTAGTGTTCTTTTACTGCTGCTTTTCTGTCATTGTACATGATTTTATATGGTTTTAGGCTGGGGCATGCTGGATAGGGTGACCATATGAAAAGGAGGACAGGGCTCCTGTATCTTTAACAGTCATACACCTATACTAGAGTGACCAGATACAAAAGAGGGCAGGGCTCCTGCAGCTTTAACTGTTGTGATGAAGAGGGGATTTCACCAGGTGCTGCATGCATACAAATGACACCTGCTGAAATTCCCTTTCCTGTAAAACTCTTAAAGTTACAGGAGCCCTGTCCTCCTTTTCATATGGTCACTCTAATGCTGAGAATTGTAGGACTTTATTCTGTCTAAACATGCTTATGTTTTTGCACCATTTTTTAAAAAAGCAATAGTTAACAGGGATATCGCCTTGCCCTTTCTCAAGGACTTTCTGGAAGGTGAATAAAGTTTGTGCAGCCTCCATTACAAATATGCACATATAAAAACAAACCCTCGGTATCTAAAACTGAGATGATTCTGTCTAGGCAGGTACATCATCTGCTTGTTGGACTATCTACCAATGTGACCTGCATCTAAAGGTGAAACGTCTAACAGAGGTTTCATTATAATGATTAAAGTGCAGATTTTTAAAATAAAGAAGACAGATCATGGAAAACAAATATCAAAAGGAAAGGTTTGTTTCAAATCAATGTCCATAACCAGTTGATCTTCACTGTCCTTAAGATGCTGCATTGATCTCATACACTTAAATACCACAAATATGGAAACAGTCTGTATTTCCATCAACACGACACTGAGTAGAATTTAAACCCAGAGTCAAATGTTTCTGCATAACCATGCAAGGAGACACACTTTTCAATATGCAGTATATGTTTGCTTGGTTTTTTAAAAAAATAAAATAATAAAAGCTGGTAAGGGGGTCAGTTTGATTCTTTTTTGACTTGACCTCTGTTCATTTTAGTCTGGATTTCTCTCAGAAGATCACCACTGCAGAATATGCCTGTTCAGGACACTGCCCATTCTGATAGGGTGACCACATGGGCTGCTGTATCTTTAACAATTGCACAGAAAAGGGAATTTCAGCAGGTGTAATTTGTTGCATCCAGCACCTGGTGAAATACCCTCTTCATCACAACAGTTGAAGCTGCAGGAGCTATACTAGAGTGACCAGATACAAAAGAGGGCAGGGCTCCTACAGTTTTAACTGTTGTGATGAAGAGGGAATTTCACCAGGTTCTACATGTATACAAATGACACCTGCTGAAATTCCCTTTTCTATACAGGAGCCCTATTCTCCATTCCATATGGTCACCCTAAGTTCTGACCGATTCCCTTTCCTTTAAGAAACTGTCATGCTAGAACTCTTTGGCTAGCATTTCATTCCACCAGTATTTTGATGGCATTACAGAGTATGTATCCTTTTAGACAGCCATAGTAGCAAATTCTAATTTGCCCACTCTGAGTTTCATAGCACACTGCTGTGTGTGTATGAAATGTCTTTCTACCTACATATTGTCCCTTTCTCTATGGACTATCACTGACTATATATACACCAATTATAGCTCCCTGAACCTTTTCAAATTTCACATTCAGCTCAAGAAATGAGCATTGAGGGGTTTACTGTTTTACTTCCCAAGCCCTAAGAAAGTTGATGGATCTTCTCCGTTGGCAGGTAATTCTGTCTATGGCAATCTCTGGGTCCTTGAGGTCAGCGGCTTCTTAATTGGGCAGAGGTCTGGCAGAGCCACTTTATTTTGGGTCTGAAGCATCTCAGTTATCTTCAGTGACCTTGCAACAATCCATCCTAGGACCAAGTCTGATAATACAAAGACTGAGTAAAAAGTAAAGTGTATAACTCTGATTTCTACAACACATGTGCTAGAGATAACAAATGATCTTTCTTAAAGCAGGCAATATCTTGGCGACACAAGCCATTCCTAAAACTGTTAAATCTTGAAGTACAGTACTACTCTGTGAGATTAAATCCTCTCCTTCCCTTGCTGTTTTAGTGATGCAGAATGAGCAAGCTTCGAATCTTACTATATACACACTAGGAAAGATCATAAATATCCATACATCACATAGAGTCCCAAAAGCCAGATGTTGCAGGCAGGTGGAGTGCCTACCCAGTTGAATTTTAAGATGTTTTTAATAATGTATTTGTTTTAATGGTTTATCTATTTTATGATTTTTATATTTATATTTATTGTTATTCCCTGCCTCGATTTAGATGGAGAGGCGGGTTAGGAATTAATTAATTAATTAATTAATTAAATAAATAAGAGATAATACATTGATATCGATTTAAAGTAGGCCACATTTATTTAAAGATCTGCAAAGGGGAGAAGGCCTAGGCGGGCATCCATTCATGGTTATGGTGAATTGGGTGAGACATTCAGAGCCTGTGAAGTGGCACCTGTAACTTCGCCATCTCACAAGCTTGCCCCTCTTGGGATAGGGAGGCCTTCCAGTGTCACCTCCCCTCAGGCCGCAGTACTCTGAGTGGGTGAGGAAGGTTGGCCACAGACGTAACCCCTTATCTCGCCAGTTATGGCTGCAGGATTCTCAGCTGGGAGCCTCAGGCATTACCCATCACCACAATGGTGCCTCTGAATGCTCACTGAACCTAATCCCACTCCAGATGCCTGCCTACCATCAAATGTGACCAAAAATTTTAATCAAGAAACCAAATTGCCCTAGTTAATACTCCTAGCCTGTCTTGCAGTGTGAAGGAGGTGAAAAAAACTCACAACCTAAAAGCAAATTGTGAGCAAAAATATTCCTACTTGGCTCCCAAAAGGACGAACAGGAAGCTCACACTGTCTACTGGGAGGGAGGGAACCGTGTATCCAAGAGAAGGAAGGGAGCGGTGAAAGTGGCTCAAATACTCACCAAATCCCCTCCTCTCTTCGGTGGCACCATATGGCAAGCCTCCATGCCTCGTCTCCTCACCCCCACCCACAACTGCCAAGCTGGACAGAGGGGGTAGGGCATTTCTAAGGATACTTCTGCATAAAAACGGGAGTTGGAAATCACACTGGGAAGTCTGTCCCTTCTCTGCCCCCCCAACCCAACAGGGACACATCTGACAGTGTGTTGCTGTGATAAGTCCCTGCCTTCCCTAGAAAGCAGTTGTTGTTGTTGCTGCTGCTGCTGCTGCTACTGCTGCTAAGGAAACAGTCATAGGAACCAAAGACATAGCTCATTTGAAGAGTTTGCCATTCCCCATTGACCCGGGGGTTGTGTGTCTACAAACTAAATCCCAGTGGTGCAACTAGGACTGGATCTTGGGGTCAAAGTCCAGGCACTCACAGCCCATGGCAGGTGATGGGGCCAGTGGCAAACAGGCCCTGTATCTCAGCACCTGGGCCAGCATAGGCATAACAGGACTGATGCTGCTCACCACAGCATCCTTTCTTCTTATTTTTTAAAAAATGTATTTCCAAGTTTGGGAGAAGCTGATTGGGTGTGTACATGGTAACACATGTTCATTTTATTATTTTTACTGTAAAATATCCAATCTTTTATCCAACAAAAAATGCAAAATTGTACATACCCAGAGTACTTCTTTTTTAAAAAAATCAGGGTTAACAGATTTGATGGGGGAGGGAGGTGTTGCTGTAACATATCAGGGATGTAGAAGCATCTGTGAAACAGTGGTGAGGGAAGAAGGAGAGAAACGTGAGTTGTGTGCTTCACAACTGAACTAATACACATGGCTCTCTAAAAGAACCCCCCCCCCATAAGACCATTAAATCCAAGGTCGAAAATTGCTTACCTATACCACTACTTACTCACCTGAACTGCTCAGGCCAGGATGTCCTGTGCTGCCACCAGTCTTCTACAGGCAGTTTCTAGTTTACCCCACCAGAAAGAGAAAAGGTACCATTGCAGGGTTTTGCTTCTGAGTAGCACTGTTGTGTAGGATTACACTGTTAATCTCTTTGGCAGCTCTTAACCACTAAAATAGTAGCAAAGCACCTCAACATTCCTAGCCTCGATCTAATGAGAATTATGTCACCTAGCACCCATGCCCTTGTTAACTTATGTCCTCTGTGTTTTCAAATTATTGCTACACAATGTCAAATGACCTCAGGGTTGTCGAATATCTAAGACTGCTAGTGGTGACAATTTAGAATTGGTAATGATAGTCCCAGTAGGTCTCGACAAACCAATTTGTTTTTATTTTGAGTTAGAAACTGCAGATGGAGATGTAATACATCACAATAACCCTTAGGATTTTCTTGCTTACGAAAGGGCTATTTTCATAGACGATGCTTCATCTATGATTAGGAAAAGATTTCCCATTATAAGAAAATAGGACCAAATTTGCACTTATTGAAAAGAGAGGAATAGTGATCAGGGTATGGGTTAGAGCAGTGGGGGATGAACAACCTTTTGGACCTGAGCATCGCATGCAACAATGGTGGTGAGTTACGGGTCACACGCATGCATGCAAGCACACATGTATGCATACACATGTACGACTTTCCTCCTTGACCCCACTCTCTCTCACACACACTCCCCGCCCCTGCCCCATATCATCATGTAGGAGTGGTGAGATTGAAATCTCCCTTGAATGTGTGCTGAGATCCCTATGAAAGCAGGGATCTCATCAGTGACAGCCAGCACAATCCTGACTTTCAAAGGCTTTCCCTACTGGGATGGTGAACAGCAGACCTCTCTCCACCCAAGCAGGGAGTAGTCATGCTCCCCTAAGCATGTCAAACTGCCTTTTGATGGGCTGGGAGAAAAGTATTTTGCATGGTGGGGAAAGTTCCCCACACACCTCCTTCCCCATCAGCAGTGGGAATTCAGTGGTGGAAACAACTGGGTCACTTGTGCTGGCATCATGGGAGGCCTGCTAGGGCTGGAGCCTATTTATTTATTTTATTTATTTTATTCCATTTATATACTGCCCCATAGCTGAAGCTCTCTGGGCGGTTTACAAAAATTAAAAACATTGAACAATTAAAACACCAATATACAAAATTTGAAAACATAAAGCATAAAAACAAGTTAAAATTACAATATCCTTCTGGGTCAAAGCACAACAACAACACAAAAACACAAAACCCCCTCATCATATGCTGTAAAATGCCTGGTAGAAGAGGAAAGTCTTGACCTGGCGCCGAAAAGATAACAATGTTGGCACCAGGCGAGCCTTGTCAGGGAGATCATTCCATAATTGGGGGGCCACCACTGAAAAGGCCCTTTCCCTTGTTGCCACCCTCCGTGCCTCCCTTGGAGTAGGCAACCGGAGGAGGACCTTCGATGTGGATCGTAGTGTATGGGTAGGTTCGTGTCGGGAGAGGCGTTCCATCAGGTATTGTGGTCCCAAGCCGTGTAAGGCTTTATAGGTTAAAACCAGCACCTTGAATTGAGCTCGGAAACGTATAGGCAGCCAGTGCAAGCGGGCCAGAGTAGGTCTTATATGCTCAAACCTTCTGGTTCCTGTTATCACTCTGGCTGCTGCATTTTGCACAAGCTGCAGCTTCTGAACCATCTTCAAAGGCAGCCCCACGTAGAGTGCATTGCAGTAATCCAATTTAGAGATTACCAGAGCATAGACAACTGAAGCCAGGTTATCCCTGTCCAGTTAGGAGCGTAGCTGGGCCATCAACTGAAGTTGGTAGAAGGCACTCCATGCCACCGAGGCCACCTGAGCCTCAAGTGACACAGATGGTTCTAGGAGAACCCCCAAGCTACGAACCCGCTCCTTCAGGGGGAGTGCAACCCCATCCAGAACAGGTTGAACACCCTCCATCCGGTCAGCAGAACCACCCACTAACAGCATCTCAGTCTTGTCTGGATTGAGTTGAGCCTTGTAGCCTGTGGATTTCCCCCATGTTGATTAGAGAGACCACCACTAAAATACAATGACGCATCATAAGTAAATAGGACCCATGCGTCATCATCTATTCATCATGATTGCAATATATAGAGAATGGTAGTGGTGGACATTTACTAGAATTCCACCTGGAAGAAAGACATTTAATACATTTCCCTGTGCCCAACTAACTCTTCTTCTTCTTCTTCTTCTTCTTCTTCTTCTTCTTCTTCTTCTTCTTCTTCTTCTTCTTCTTCTTCTTCTTCCTCTTCTTCTTCTTCTCCTCCTCCTTCTCCTCCTCCTCCTCCTCCTCCTCCTCCTCTTCCTCCTCCTCCTCCTTCTTCATTTTGCATGCATTTTATTTCTCTGCAATAGGCAGAAATTGAGCAAGACATTTCATTTCACCAAAGATGAGACAACTGCAGTCAAAACTCACAACATCAACAGATCTGTTCAGTGGGGAACAACTTGACTGTAGCAGCATGTATGCAACACGTTTCTACATAGAAGGCACTCTGTACCAAGAACATTATTGAATTCTGTTAAACATGTTGAAGCTTTAAACTTGTTTTTTGAAAAAATCTGTTTTGATTTAGCCAAAGCTAGGCTATTATTATTTTTAGGTGCAATCCTATGCATGTTTAGACATGAAAAAATCCCAACAACTCCCAGCATCTATTCATCCCACCATACTGGCTGGGGCATGCTGGGAATTGTAGGATTTTTCTGTCTAAACATTCATTGCATTTCATCCTTAAGTGCCTTTGAGGTCAAGAGCTGTTTAAGCACTTGTTTAACTTTCCCACTTCAATAACTGGATCTCCAAAGTACATCTTTGGGTAGATCATGCCCTTCATTTATATGAAGGGTGGGCAACTTGTGACCCTTCAGATGTTTTGACCTACAACTCCAATCAGCCAACAGAGCCAGTGGTGAGGAATGATTTTATTTTTATTAATTTATTCATTATAGCATTTATATCCATCTTTTTTCCTCCAAGGAACCCAAGGCGGCATACATAATCCTCCTCCTTCTCTCCATTTTATCCTCACAACAACAACCCTGTGAGGTAGGTTGGGCTGAGAGGCTGTGACTGGCCCAAAGTCATCCAGTGGGTTTCCAAGGCTGATGGGGACTTGAACCTGGATCTCCCGACTCCCAGTCCAACACTTTAACCATTTCAACACACTGGCTCTCTGATGGGAGTTGTAGGTCAAAACATTTGGAGGGCCATATTTCAGACTGACTAATGGTATTGTCTTATTCAAATATCATATTAAACATATAAAATAAACTGTGTATTTATGTTTATGACTCAAAAATAAACACAGATCAAACTTTCCCACTCTAAAATAACGAGACAGTTGTGATGACAAGATATAAAAACAGTACACACTCAGACTATTTATATAGCTGCAAGGCATTACCTGGCACAAGGTACATTTAAAAAAAAACAAATAACTGATTAATTGCTGTCTGATGTCTGCCTTTGCTTATTGAGAGCTATTAAGGAAAACCTGGATATGATAATATGGTAATTGTCACTTGTAGGTGACAATTGTCTGCTAGGAAGTAGCTATGTCTAAAAGAAGACTGTCAACAGCTGCTAGTATAATAATACTGATCTAATATACTTCGTAGCTTGATTAATTTTATTCTATTAGTAGGGTGTTCATTACTAAAAGAAGAGGAAGGCCGTGCTTGTAATTTAAGTTGACATGTAATACATCTCACCCTAGTAGGTAAGACTTGACCAGGTGAGCTGTGTGTCAACTCATTTTGTTGTCCAGGTGCTAACTGTATGTGGGCATCTTCAAGGTCCCTCCTCTCCTTTCTTAAAGTTCATTATCTTTAAATCAAAGTTGGACTGGACAGATCTTTACATAGAGGATGCCTCCAAAGAACTGTCATCTCACAGCCCTTGAAATAGTAGGCTCTAAAGTACGACGCACAGCCAACCAGTCTACCAGATTTGGGGAAACTCTGGTAGTAGGTCATCAAAGAAAAATATTTTAGAGCTAAGTAATGGTATTAAGGCAGAGGCAAGCAGAATGTAGGGCAAGAACTACTGGTAGATCACTGGGTGATTTGCAGTAGATTTCCAAAGATTTCTGACTCCCCAACAGATTGCAGGGGGGGGAACGACACTGGAAGTAAATAAATGAATCACTGCCATAGCTATCCATGAAGTAATCTCTCCTCCCTCACCCTGAGTGTTCTGCTCTGTAAAAGTTGAATGTCAGTTGGTTGCTTTTGACTAGGTCATTGTGAAGCTCTGCCAACCAGTTTTAGTTTTGCATTAGAATCCCTGATCAGTAGACAAGCAGATATAGGTTTGTACTAGGGGTGTGCACTGGATCGGGTCCGATCCACAATCCGGAGCCGACCCAGGGGAAATCGGATACAATTATCCGATTTCCGATCACCCCTCTGGATCATCCGATCTTTCCCGAACGGGTCCAGAAGGACCCAATCCAGTTCGGGAAAAATCGGAGGATCAGCGGGCGCCCACTGCCGCCCACCGGCGCTTCCATTGGCAGGTGCCAGCGGGCACCCGCCGATGGAAGTGGACAGCGGGGGGAGGGCTTACCTGGCGGGGCTGTCCACTTCCCGCCAATGGAAGTGGACAGCCCGGCCAGGTGAGGATCGCGGGTGGGGGACTTACCTGGCGGGGCATCCTCCTCCTTCCATTGCCGGCTGTAAACTACTGCAAACTAGGCCTTGGGGCCTAGTTTACAGGAGAGCGCCAGGTGATGATGTCATCACCTGGTGCTCTCCTGTAAACTAGGCCACAAGGCCTAGTCCGCAGTAGTTTGCAGATGGCAACGGACGGAGGATGACGCCCCACCAGGTAAGGAGCGGGGGGGGGCTTAGCTGGCTGGGCTGTCCGCTTCCATCGGCGGGCCGCCAGCGAGCGCTCACCGATGGAAGCGGACAGCCCAGCCAGGTGAGAGTCGCGGGGGGGACTTACCTGGCGGGGCGTCCTCCTCCTTCCATTGCCAGCTGTAAACTACTGCAAACTAGGCCTCACGGCCTAGTTTACAGGAGAACGCCAGGTGATGATGTCACTTGGAACTCTCCTGTAAACTAGGCCATGAGGCCTAGTTCGCAGTAGTTTACAGCCGGCAATGGACGGAGGAGGATGCCCCGCCAGGTAAGGCATGGGGGGGGCTGACCTGACGGGGCTGTCCGCTTCCATCGGCGGCCACCAGTGGGTGCCCGCCAATGGAACCAGACAGCGAGGGGGATTACTGCTGGGGCCTTCCACAAAGGACGGCCCTGCCTGGTAAGAAGCGTGAGGGGGGAGGGGGGAGTTAGGCCTCCACTCACCCACCTGGCACCATGTTTTCCCCATAGACTTGCATTGGGGGAAGCTTTCTTTGCCCCAATGCAAGTCTATGGGGAAAACAAAAATGGTGGCCAATCCAAAAATCAGACGTCCAATTTTTGGATCGGGCCCGATCCAGTCCGGGGGGCTCCGATTTTGTCCGATCCGATCCAGGACAAAATTGGAGGTCCCGATCCGGGTCCCAATCCGATCCGGGGGATCCCTGTACATCCCTAGTTTGTACTTACATAGGGAGGCTTGTATGCAGTAGGAGCCAACTGGGATTTAATCTTCTTTGTACTAATTGGACTTTGAAATTCCCCCTCCTACTCCATCCTGGAAACTAGAGATCAATATATGTGGCACTTGATTTAAATTGGGCTGGCCGTTTTATTAAATAGATTGGTTAAAATGAAGTAGGTTGGTTAAAGGGGGATTAGACAAATTCATGGATGATGAAGCTATCAATTAGGGATGCGCACGGACCCCAAAAATTGAATTGGTATTGGAATCGGAACTTCAGGTTTTGTAAAATATCTTATCATTAAAATCAGATGTCCATCTTATCAGATTGGATCCGATAACGATACAAAATCAGAAGTTCCAATTTCGATATCGGACCTCCATTTTAGGTGTTTTCCCTATAGGCTTGCATTGGGGGAAAGAAAGCTTTCTCCCAATGGAAGTCTATGGGAAAAACACCTAAAATGGCTGCCCTCCCCCCTCTCCCCTAGCACTCCATACCTGCCGGCATCCCGTGCTGCCATCCACTGCTGTCCACTGCTTCCGTCTACTGCTAATTAAGCTTTGTGACCTTGTTATCAGTAGAGCGACAACGCAATGGGTGATGTCATCACCTGGTGTGTCATCGCTCTAGTGAGAAGCAGGCTGCAAGGCCTGTTTCTCAGTAGTACGGAAGCAGTGGACGGCAGCGCGGGATGCTGGCAGGTAAGGGGGGGACCTCCATTTCCCTCCCCCCCCCCACTCATGCTCCTTACCTGCTGCCGCTGTCTGCTGCCATCTGCTGCTTCCATGCTACTGATAAACAGGCCTCGTGGCCTGTTCCACAGTAGAGCGATGGTGCGCCAAGTGATGACATCACCCGGCACACCGGTGCTCTATTGTGGAACAGGCCACAAGGCCTGTTTATCAGTAGTACGGAAGCAGCGGATGGCAGCGAGGAGGCAGCAGGTAAGGACCGTGAGTGGGGGGAGGGAGGGAGGGAGGGAGGGAGGGGGAGGTCCCCACTCACCCGCTACCATGTTTTCCCCATAGACTTGCTTTGGGGGAAAACTTTCTTTCCCTCAATGCAAGCCTATGGTGAAAACACGTAAAATGGAGGCCAATGGGTATTCTAAGGCACCTGTATGATGATCAGGGGATTCCCTAAATTGGCTTCATAGGCTGTGGAGTCCTTGGACAGGAAAAAAAAGCCCTTTGAGAATTACTTGGATCCCATATCCAAAGCTTTGGAGCTTGGGAGTAACATGAATTGAGGGGACTTCCTTGACAGCTAAAGATGGGTGGTCAGCAGACCTGGAGCCTAGCTTAGGGTGACCAGATAAAATCCAGGTCAAGGCTCATGTAACTTTAACAGTTGTAGAGAAAGGGAATTTCAGCCAGTGTCATTGTATGCAATTAGTTCCTGGTGAAATTCCCTCTTTAAAGTTAAAGTTGCAGGGGCCCTGCCTTCTTTTGTATGTGGCCACTCTAGTATAGTGCCTGCAACTTTAACTGTTGTGATGAAGAGGGAATTTCACCAGGAACTAATTGCATACAAATGACTCTGGCTGAAATTCCTTTTTCTCTACAACTGTTAAAGTTACATGAGCCCTGACCTGGATTTTATCTGGTCAGCCTAGCCTAGCTTGCACTTTGGGGCTGGGCAGGATTCCCTCCGTTAACTAGGCCAGTGAGCATGAAGCCACCAGCTGCCTGTCTTAGCCAGTATCTAAACAGATTGAGTTTTGCTGCAGATCTCAGTTGTAATATCAATAAAGCCACGATCTTAGTTAAATATATAGCTGTGTCTTGCCTCTTTCTTTTTTGGTGTGGGAACAAGGAATAGTACTAGTGGAAGGAGCCATACCGATGATGCGTATCACATCCCAGCTTTGCTGAGGTCAGCTATGCTTGCCATCAGCACATCCCTGAATAGTATTTCAGGCTCTGCTGCTTTTAGACAGGATGCCTAGAACCGAAGAGCTGCAGCTAGCTTCTACAGTGGAATGTTCCGTCTGAACCTGTTAACACTCTTGGCTCTTTGAGACAAGAGGTAGCATATTCAAATCAATGCACCCTGAGGAAAATTAGATCTCTGTTTTCACTCATTCTCAAAATGGGTATCCAAGCCATCCACATCTGGTTCATTGCAGATGAACAGCCCAGTGCTGGCATTTTGATAGACTATAAGATGATTATCTGCAAATGTCAAGAGAGGGGATTTATATTGTGATATTTTGTATTGTTGTAATAATCTTGGCTGTGGTAATGAAGTCAGGATGTGCACTTTGCTGTTCTCTTGTGACCTTTTGCCTCAGAAAAATGAAGCACTACAGTTAATGCTGGGAAATATTATCAGCTTTTAACAGATGTGGAAGGGTTTAAAGTTTTTTCTTGCTCACATTTGTTGTTGTTAGGTGTTTTATTTTATTTTTTTGTACCTGATTGCCCATTGCTTCTCTTTCAGGTTCCTGGGGTTAAATAAACATGGGAGATTGTGTACGGACCACAGTGACTGAATCAGACATTGGAGCTTTTTGGAGGTCGAAAGAGTGTCTGCCTTCAATGCAAAACTCACCACAATATCTGTGCTCCACTATGGTTTACAGTAACAGTTTGCTTTGAGGAGTAAGTGCTTGTCAGTTGCACAGCAACCTTCTGACCCTATATGGTAAGATTCTTAAGTGCCTATATTTGGAGGACAATAATTGCCTAGATATAGATGTACCTCTCAATTGTTGTGACAGATACTAGGGATGTGCACTGACCCCCCGGATCGGATCGGATAGCGGATCGGAATCGGACCTGGGGGGTCGGATCGGATCGGATCGGATCGGAGGCTGGTCGGATCGGATCGGACCAGATGTCCGATCCGGATCGGACGCCATTTTGAATGCTTTTTCCCATAGCCAAGTATTGTTTTACAAAAACGCCTATAACTTTTTCATTTTTAAAGATAGAAGGATGAAACTTGGGCACATTGTAGACTGGTTAGGGGTAGTTGTCTGTGAGAAATTTCAGAAAGATTGGTGCATGCATTTTGTGGCAATTAATTTTTTAATAAATACCCAGGAATGCCTATAACTTTGTCATTTTTAAAGTTACACACATGAAACTTTGCCACATTGTAGGGGGTACCTTGGGACCTATGTGTGTGAAATTTCAGAAACGTAGGTGCTTGTCTTGTGTGGCAATTAATTTTTAGAAAAATGGGTAGTAGTGGGGTAAATACAGTTACGCCTCCCATTTTTTTATTTTTGAAGATACAAACAGGAAACTTGGGCACATTACAGGTACCACTTGCCTTGATATGTGTGTGAAATTTCAGAAACATTGGAGCTTTCCTTGTGTGGCAATTAATTTTTGAAACAATGAGGAAAGAAACACCTATAACTTTGTCATTTTTAAAGTTACACACATGAAACTTTGCCACATTGTAGGTGGTACCTTGGGACCCATGTGTGTGAAATTTCGGAAACGTAGGTGCTTGCCTTGTGTGGCAATTAATTTTTTAATAAATACCCAGGAATGCCTATAACTTTGTCATTTTTAAAGTTACACACATGAAACTTTGCCACATTGTAGGCGGTACCTTGGGACCTATGTGTGTGAAATTTCGGAAACGTAGGTGCTTGCCTTGTGTGGCAATTAATTTTAGAAAAATGGGTAGTGGTGGGGTAAATACAGTTACGCCTCCCACTTTTTTATTTTTGAAGATACAAACAGGAAACATGGGCACATTACAGGTACCACTTGGCTTGATATGTGTGTAAAATTTCAGACAGCTGGGTCCAGGCATGTGGTGGCAAGGTATTTTTGAAACAATGAGGAAAGAAACGCCTATAACTTTTTTATTTTAAAAGTTAGAAGTCTGAACATTGCTCACTTTGTAGATGGGTTAGGGGTAGATATGTGTCAGAAATTTCAGAATGATAGGTCCAGGCATTTGATGGCTATGGAATTTTTAAATTACATGTTTCAAAAAAATTTCTACAGAGGCCAGGTCTTCCCCTCCCGCTTCCCGCGAAGAAAAGGAAACACTCTCTCGTCTCGATCCCTTTGAAGTTGCTAGTAGTATCCATTACAGGGCTCGTGTTTCCTTTCCTCCTTTCACTTTTCAAGCAGAACGGCTGAGCCTAGCTGAGTTTTGCAGCCATGCGTGCAAGGAAGGATCACTCTGGTCTCGATCCCTTTGATCCTTGGTAGTATCCATTACAGGGCTCGTGTCTGCTTTCACTTTGTACTCAAGCAGACACGAGCCCTGTAATGGATACTACCAAGGATCAAAGGGATCGAGACGAGAGAGTGTTTCCTTTTCTTCGCGGGAAGCGGGAGGGGAAGACCTGGCCTCTGTAGAAATTTTTTTGAAACATGTAATTTAAAAATTCCATAGCCATCAAATGCCTGGACCTATCATTCTGAAATTTCTGACACATATCTACCCCTAACCCATCTACAAAGTGAGCAATGTTCAGACTTCTCACTTTTAAAATAAAAAAGTTATAGGCGTTTCTTTCCTCATTGTTTCAAAAATACCTTGCCACCACATGCCTGGACCCAGCTGTCTGAAATTTTACACACATATCAAGCCAAGTGGTACCTGTAATGTGCCCATGTTTCCTGTTTGTATCTTCAAAAATAAAAAAGTGGGAGGCGTAACTGTATTTACCCCACCACTACCCATTTTTCTAAAATTAATTGCCACACAAGGCAAGCACCTACGTTTCCGAAATTTCACACACATAGGTCCCAAGGTACCGCCTACAATGTGGCAAAGTTTCATGTGTGTAACTTTAAAAATGACAAAGTTATAGGCATTCCTGGGTATTTATTAAAAAATTAATTGCCACACAAGGCAAGCACCTACGTTTCCGAAATTTCACACACATGGGTCCCAAGGTACCACCTACAATGTGGCAAAGTTTCATGTGTGTAACTTTAAAAATGACAAAGTTATAGGTGTTTCTTTCCTCATTGTTTCAAAAATTAATTGCCACACAAGGAAAGCTCCAATGTTTCTGAAATTTCACACACATATCAAGCCAAGTGGTACCTGTAATGTGCCCAAGTTTCCTGTTTGTATCTTCAAAAATAAAAAAATGGGAGGCGTAACTGTATTTACCCCACTACTACCCATTTTTCTAAAAATTAATTGCCACACAAGACAAGCACCTACGTTTCTGAAATTTCACACACATAGGTCCCAAGGTACCCCCTACAATGTGGCAAAGTTTCATGTGTGTAACTTTAAAAATGACAAAGTTATAGGCATTCCTGGGTATTTATTAAAAAATTAATTGCCACAAAATGCATGCACCAATCTTTCTGAAATTTCTCACAGACAACTACCCCTAACCAGTCTACAATGTGCCCAAGTTTCATCCTTCTATCTTTAAAAATGAAAAAGTTATAGGCGTTTTTGTAAAACAATACTTGGCTATGGGAAAAAGCATTCAAAATGGCGTCCGATCCGGATCGGACCTCATCGGATCGGATCGGATCGGAGGTTGTCCGGATCGGATCGGATCGGATCGGATTTTCCCGATTTTGGGTCGGATCGGATTCGGATCGTGGATCGGATCCGATCCGATGCACACCCCTAACAGATACACTAAACTGCCTTCCATTTTGTACTGTCATCTCACATTCTCGTTTTGGCTGCTTTCTGGCATTCCTGGAATTTGATTTTCTTTTAAAATGCAAGCTTCCCTGAAAAGTAACCTTTAGAAGTAACGATATCAATGAAAATTCAAATAAGTATTGAGATTTTTATTTTTTTTAACCAGACAGTTTTAAATGCTTACAAATTAGATGTTACAGAGCATTTCTCTCTAAGAAGTTCAGGTTGTCTCCATCTTTATCTAGTTTTAGATGGGCAGTAAAAAAACAAACCAAAACAACAACACCCTGCACTGTTTTGACAGGACTTTGATGGATTTTAATGTCACTTTTTGACTTGTTTTAAAGCAGGTTCAATTTCTGCTTTTATTATGCCGTTGTGATTTGTTGATTATATTGAATCATATTTCTGTTTTAAATTGCACATTGAGGGCCCTGATGGGCAGAAAAGTGATCAATAAATACTTTTAATTAATAATAAATAAATATAAAAGAACACCCACACACCCACACCCACACACCCAAGTTGGTCAAATAAAAATGAGTGTCAAGCTACAGTCCTATGTAGAATTGGGTATGATCTGATTTCAGAGCAATGAGGTTTGCCCAATTCTTCACAGGATCAGACATTCCCATCAGGCTATAATCACTGTAGTAAAGGAATCCACAGGTAGTCACTAAGGCCCTTTCCGCATCATAGGGGCAGAGAGGGTGGGAAGTGGGGAAACCCGTAAGTCACCACTTCTGGGTCCGGCATGCAGAGGCCTCACCAGAATGCGATGGCCCGGGCTTCTACCGGGCCATTGCAACTTGTGCCGGCCATTTTTTTTTTTTTACAGATCCACAGAGGTGCGCATGAGAGCTCCTGTGCAAATGTACATATATATATTTTAAAAAATAACACCATGTGATCGCCCCCCCGCCATCCTGGGGATGAAGATTTCTCTGACCCCCCCTCCCGATGGCCTTGGAGCTGCATGGTGCAGCTCCCTAGCCATTGGTGCAGCCGCTCTTACTCATGGGTAAGCATGGCTGTGCCCGGGATGGGTGGCCACACCGTCCATCCATCTCGCTGCCCTCCTGGGAGCAGGGAACAAAGCAGGATAAGAACGTTCCCTGAACTCCCAGGAAAAAGGAGGGCTGGCCCCTGCCTGCTTGCAGGATGCTCTGTGCATCGTGTGGACTCTCCATGAGCAGGCAGGGGCAGCCCTGGGAAAAATGGCTGGTGCGGAAAGGGCCTAAGAAGGAATGTGTAGGTCACTGCTATGAGGTTGCTCTTGGCTCTGTCCTGAGCCCCTTGCTCTTCATTTTTATCAGTGACTTAGATGGAGTGAAGGAAATCCTTACCACCATATTTACAAATGACTCAAAATTGGGAAGTTCATCAGAAAACAGGGATATAATTCAAAATGGCCTTGATGAACAGAAAACTGGGTTCACATGATCAAATGAAATCCATCAGAGTTAAAGAGTGGGTAGCTCTGAAGTGGTCCAAGTTGAATCAGGTGAAGTTGAATCAGGGTCCTTTCTGAAGTAGTGAAGTTACAGAAAACAAAGTCTACCAATTCCAGTGCTTGAACTGAAATGCCATATCTTTTTACAATATAAACTGTTTTGAAATACTAGGGGCAGATCTACACGTCATCCTCGATGTGTCCTCCCTGCGCCACAAGCCGCTTCGGAGCGCTGCACTCCGCCCAGTGTGGATCAAGCCTAAGAGGCTCTACTTGCGCTCTCGCTGCCGCCGCCGCCCTTTCATCCCAGCTGGTCCCAGGGAGGGAGGAGGGAGGGTTGTAAACAAAAGCTAGCAATTGGAAATCCCTCTCCCAATTGCTGGTTTTTGTTTACAACCCTCACGCCTCCCTCCTCCCTCCCCGGGACCGGCCAGGATGAAAGGGCGGTGGCGGTGGCGTGGGCAGAGCCTCCAAGGCTTGATCCACACTAGGCGGGGTGAAGCACTCTGAAGCGGCTTGTGGCGCAGGGAGGGCGCATCGAGGACAACATGTAGATCTGCCCCAGGTGTTCTAAGGAAAGGTTCTCATGTCACTGTATTGCCATGAAAACATCCATGAAATTATCAAGGTCCCAGGAACACTCCACATACCACCCAAATTAATTTCAATTTGAAGAGCAATATATTACATCTCTTCAGAACCTAATAGAACCTCTAGTGGAAGTTCAACAGCACTTACATTTGGAATGAAAGGTCAAAATAAACAAGACTTTAAATCTGTGCCTGGTAGCTACATCTGGTCCCCCCATTTTTACCCTAAAGGAGGTGCAGGGGCCCCAATTCAGATCAGGATCCTAGTGTTGGGGGTAGGAGGTTTAAAATGCACATTGGGGATCCAGCACCTACTCTAGTGTAAAACTCATGTTGCTGGTAGACACAGGGTTGTTGGGTTTTTTTTTGTGGTATATTTATCTTTATTTGATTTTCTTATCTACTAAATATCCAACTAAACACATCAATATTATCAACCATATCCATTATTTCAGTCCCTCACCCTCCCTCCTCCCCCCCCCACTTGGTTTTTTCTCCTTTTTTCTTTCTTTTTCTCTTGCTTTCATGAGTTCCAAAGCTTTTTATATGCTTCCACCATAGTTTTCTTATTCGGCTCTTTTTCCATATACTCTGTATATGCTTGCCAGTCCGCTCTGAAGGTATCTCTTTTCTTTCCCCCCCTGTAGACTCTTAACTTCTGCATCAATTTTTCATTTATTGCAATATTCCACAGATTTTTTCCTCACATGTTGATTGTCAACCTCCTGGCTGTCTTCCATCTGTACGCTATTAATTGCTTTGCTGCTGTTAACATGTACCAAGTTAGTATTTTATCCTTTATCCCTCTATTTTCTTTAACAAACATGTTTAGAAGAGCTAACTCTGGTGTTCTGCTTATGTGTTGATCAGTGACTTCTTCTATTTTTTTGGAATACCTTATCCCAAAATTTCCCAACTCTTTTACATTCCCACCACATGTGGACTTGGGTTCCATTTATTTTACACCCTCTCCAACACTTTGGTGACAAGTTTCTATTCAATTTTGCCAGCTTCACTGGTGTCAGGTACCATTTTTGTATTAATTTTAAAGCCCCTTCCCTTATCTTTGTAGATATTGTTTGGAAGGGGAATTTCTCAAATATATCTTCCCATTCTTTCTCTTCTATTCCCTCTTCCAAATCTCCTTCCCATATCTGCCTTATTGTACCATTCCCTCTAAACTCCTGCTTTATTAAAATTTGATATATTTGTGTAATTGTACGCTTCTCCCCAGCTTTATATTTATCTACATTTTTTCCACACTCTGTTAGCTCTCTTATGCTTTGGCTTCCCATCTTTCTATTTCTTATAAATTTACTGATCTACAACCATGCCATCCATGACACTTCTACATTTTGTGTTTTTCCCCCATATTTCTTGTGTTATTGGGTGTTGTTGTTCATAATAATTTCTCATTTGTATCAGTCCTATTTCTTTTAATTTACTTTTAGTTATTGCTTTCTTTTTAATATCAAATTCTGGATGCATCCAGATCGGTGCAAGTGGCATTAATCTCTCTTTTTTATAATACCATACTTTCATCATTCCTTTTATTGAACTTTGTTTGTTATCCATTTGCTTTTTTATATTATTTTTACTGTGAAACATATTCTGTGTCTCTTCTTTTTTATTGAATCCCATCATTCCCTCTCTATTTCTACCCATTGTAATTTCCCCTCTTCCTTTGTTATTGCTAATAAATATCTTAATTGATATGCTTCATAGTATGTTTTTAGATGTGGTTTATTCCATCCTCCATCTTGCATAAACCTGTATCTAAATACTTTCACCATTTGCAGTCTTTTGCATTGGAATATATTTTTTTCTAGCCTATTTTGCCATGTCTTGAATCTGTTGCTTGGGATTGCCTGTGGTAATACATTGAATAAGTATGCAAATTTTGGTATCAGCATCATCTTTATGGTCATAATCCGATCTGAAAGAGATAACTGCATTTTCTCCCATCTGGCTATGTCCTTTTTAATTTCTTTCCATAATGTTCCATAATTAAGTTTCAATATATTTTTTCTGTTTTTTGGGATCTGTACTCCTAAATACCTAAATGCTTTAGAAATGATGGGAATACCTCTCAATTCAGAAATTTGTTCCTGAGGCCCTATATTTAAACACATTAATCCTGGTTTATTTACATTTACTTTAAGCCTTGCTATCTGTTGAAATTCCGTCAATTCTCTTATCACTTCTTTTATTCCTTTTTTTGTATTTTGTAATGTCAAAAGAATATCATCCGCATACAGACTTAATTTAAACTCTTTTTCACCAACCTGAATTCCTTTAATGTCTGTATTTGCTGTAATTCTGTCAGCCAAAAATTCAATTGCCATAGTAAATAATAATGTTGAATGGACAGCCCTGCCTCGTTTCTGAGTTTAATTTTATTTCCCTTGTTTCTAATCCATTATACCTTATTTTAGCTGTTGTTGAACATATATTGCCTCAATTATATGTTTAAATTTATTCCCCATATCCTATATCATGTTGATTATAAATTTTGGGTTTACTGTGTTGAATTCTTTATATAAATCTAGTGGTGGAAATATCTTATAAAGTACAAATAATTATACAAACTACAAACAAGTATATACGTATGTACTGGAGGAGGATGGAATGTACCATAAACACAGCTATTCAAGCATGCCAAGTTGATTGGGAGAATCCTGCAACAGCAGCAGGTATCCTGTCAGCACTATTGATAAGACTAAATCAGGTTTGATATCGAAGATGGTAAGAAATAGTTAGGAATAGCAGACACTTCATGGGATGCTTTATAATTTCAGGCTGGTTATTTCAGAGAGATTTCTTTTTTTAAAAATAGAGAGAGTGCTGCTGTCAGCTCTTTGGGAGAGTTTGCTTTTGAGTTGTGCAAAGCAAATCCCCTCCAAACTTGCAAAAAACACCTTGTTGTCTGCCCCTCAGGCACATCTGGCAGAGAGGCTGTTGCTGCTGACATCAACTTTCAGGTCTGATCCCACTGCTCCCAGGATGAAACAGTTAGGCAAAACTGATGTGCAAGAGCAGGACGCGGTATGAAGCAGAAGGAGGGATTGTCTTGTGCTGTGTGAGTTATTGCTGTGGAAGAGAGAGACAGAGAGAGAGAGAGAAGGAAGGATTCAGTTTTACAGTGCAAGACCACTTTCAGCTCTCATTTTTCTATTTGACAGAGGCAGTAAATGTGTCAGATAAAAATTAGTCATTCACACACATAAAACTTGCCCCAAAAGGTCAAACCAGTTCATATAACCTTTTTATATTGCTTTTATTAGTCTTTTTTAGAACTTCAGGTGTAATTTGCTTCTATAAAATGGAGGGCGGGAAGCCTCTTGTCTTGACTTTTCCTTGTGCAAAAAAAGCTGTTACTCCCAAGTAGAAACACTACTGCTCAAACATGGATGAAATGAGAAAATTCATTTAGGCTAACAGAAAGAAAAGATAATGGGGTATAAAGTCCTGAATTGTACACACTTTTGACCATTGGAAAAAGAGGGAAGCAACATCTCCCTTCAAGGAGTGCTGCATTGAAGTGCTTTGTCTGTTTGTCAGACAAACTGAAAACAGACTTGATCAGTAGCATAATACTATAAATTAACTACATGCACACACACTTTTTTAAAAAAAACACACACAATATAAATAGGTGTGCTTGAGAAATCACACTGACAATTGCAAAAGCAATCAAAATATTTGGAAACTGAGTTTGATGCTTCAGTCCGAAGTAATTTAAAGACCCAAAGGCACACTTTTAGGGAAGAAAGCAAAGGAATGGATGCCACATTGTTTTTTTTCCCCTCCTTGGTTTTTGTGTGTGTGTCATCCTCTCCACCCCTCTTTAGCCCTCGCTTCAAGCTCCAGCTTTTGAGCACATCTTCACGCACGCACGTACCAGACATCCCTTCAAGGCAGTGCACAATTCCCTTACCTATTTTGACAAGAAATGCACACTGCAGCTACATGCCACAGGCCATGGTTACACAAAAGTCACGGGTCAATAAAGATCACTTACATTCCCTATGAGTCTTTTCATGTTCCTTTCCTCCATTGGGGGGTGGCTGGGGAAAAGGGGGGACTTGGAAAGAAAAGTAGGAAGTATCAAGGGACCCCTTTATGAAACACTTTAAAAACATACCCCAAACTCAGAATGAGTTACCCCCTCACCTAATCGTACCTTGCCTGAGGGAAAGTGGCCTTTCCCCCACCCCCAAGGAGATCTCCAACCTTTCAAGAAGTCTGTTGCTGACTTATCTCCCTCCCTTGATGATTTACAAGAAAGTAAAAGAGATTAGTCAGTGCTCTTTACAAAAAAAAGTATCTTAAAAAGAAGCCAATAAAATGATCTACATCATATCACAGTTCAACATAACTGACATCTGTTCTGTAATAAAATTCACTTCATGCATATGCTTCTTCTGACTCATACATATGCCTCCCACTAGCATCCCTAGACTGCTCTTCTGAGACAGGTTTCTTGATGTATCCAGAGTAGTGCAATATTAGAACATGGTGTCCATTTTGCTGACAGGTATGCCCCTCTCACCAGCACGAACCATTACTGTATTTTAACTGGAATGTAGTCTCCATAGTTCAAAAGTGGATTTCAAGAGGTCGTGATTGCCCTTTACCTGATCTTTCATTTTATGGGATACAGCTCAGCCCACAAACCATCTGAATACAGAAGACAAATGCCCAGATGATGATGGCAACGACAATTTAAAGAACTCATTTGATTTTGAAAGATTTTGTTAAAGAATATAAAGTCATCATTCTACTGCAATTTATGCCCAAAATACGTATGGCTGCATAACTGTTCTCAGATTAGGATTTATCAGTGCAATCCTATACATGTCTACTCAGAAGTAAGCCCCACTGAATTAAATGGGGCTACTCCCAGGTAGGTGTGTATAGGGTGCATCCTAAAAGGTGGAGTGGGCAGTGTCAGTTTTAGCGAGTCAGTTATAGGAAGGTTGGCAGGACTGAAGAATATTGATGTTGAGAGAAGGCACTGGTCTGAAGTGAGCAATATGGATAAACTAGAACCACGGTTTACCCAGTCCTTATCCCCTACAACCTGTTCCCAGTGTGATGGCTCAACACTTGAACACATCAAGGACAAGTAAAATAATACATCTGAGCATGTGCAGTCCCTGCATGTCTTCCATTTAGGAAGGAGTGAGTCATGGGTACAACCATTAATTTTGACAATTAAGCATGATACACAGCGATAGCATGCCAATATTTTATTTTGCAATTGAGCCAATTGCCATTTCTCCATTCACCTGTATAATTTACCTGTACAAGAAACACTGTACAAGATTTGGCTAGCTAAGAGCCAAATCTTACTGGTATTTGCAACATGAAATTACAATTCAAATAATTCAGCCTTTTAGAGTTGTCCCATATTTCTCCCCATTGCCTGTTTCTCTCCTGCTGGTGACTGGCCTTGTTGGGCAACTGTACCCAGGGCCACCACTCCTGATGAATGAGAAGGAGTCCTCTGCATGTACAGGTGTATGCATGGAGAGTTCCTACACTCAAGGAGGCATACTGCCAATTGATAGGGAAGAAGGCAAATTCCTAAATGACTTTCTAATGATCAGATACTAATCTGGAAATTCTGTAGAGCCATGTGATGGGATATGCATTTCAAAATAAACAAATTAAAGAAAATACTCAGTGGAAAAAGCCTGTGCTACCAAATTAAGAGAAAGTTGGATGGGTTCCCCTGCCCAAAGGACCTTTCTCACCTGTTGGTATAAAAATATACAGCTGCCTGTGCATACCTCCTTAAATGAAACAGAGACGCACAGTTGCAAGTGTAAATAACATGTCAATTTTGAAGAAGGTCTGTCTTCTTAATTTTGTCCTTCCTCAGCATTTAGGTCAAAGCATGTGCACCAGGGAGGGGGAAGGAAGTGGGGAGTTGCAGAAGTGGGCAGGATTAAACCACACAGCCTTGAAAACTTGTCCATGTAATCATTGAAACTGCAAACTGGTTCATAAAAACATAAGAAAAGCCATGCTGGATCAGACCAAAGGTCTATCTAGTCCAGCATTCTGTTCACACAGTGGTCAACCGGCTGCCTATGGGAAATCCAAAAGTAGGATATGAGTGCAACAGCACCCTTCTGCCCATGTTCCCCAGCACTTTGTGTACATAGGCATATTGCTTCTGATACTGGAGGTAGCATAGCCATCAGGACTATATGCTGATAGCCTTATCCTCCATGAATTTGGTGACCTCCCTTTTAAAACCACTCAAATTCGTGGCCATCACTGTGTCTTGTGATAGTGGTTCATTTGGATGGGCAGACTCATCTGTGTTTGATTATTTGGATGCTTGCTTTGCCATCCCCGCCTCTGCTTGTTGGGCCAGACAAGACTTGGCAAGGCCTGACAGACATACACTCTCACTCCAGAAATTACAATTTCCCCTCATTGAGTAAACGTCTGGAGCCTCCATTGTGGCACACTATGGAGGCTCCAGATGAGGGCAGATGGCTGCTGTTATTGGCCCTCGTGGGTGCTTGGAATACAGGTCCATGATGATCACACTGTGGGCGCCCAACTGGGTCCAGGGAGGTAGACGCGGGAGTCCATCAGACTCCTGGACTCAGTTGGGCACCTGCGACATCCCTTCTCCTAATACCCACCGCCCACTTCTTAAGCAGGCTTCAGCTCCAGAATAATAGCCTTGCTCTTTATGAACAGAGAGTACAATGCAGAATAGTATTGCTACAATGTTGGTATTGAAAAGGAAAGGTTGCAGGCGTGATTAATGGTATAGGGTACCCCAAGCCAAGCCTTCATGGGCTGCCTGCAGCTCATAGCCAACTTAAATAAATGCTGCATTGAGTTCTCTGATTTCTCATATTTTTATGGTCACCATTGCAAGGTGCAGGACATAAAAAGGTGGTATGTTTGTGTCCTGATTTGCAGACTTAAGGAACCAGACACATGTTAAACATTACAAATCGTGGACAAGGTAGAAGGCCCACATGCTTTCAGTGAGTCTTCTCCAATTTCCATTTTGAGCATAGCTCTTTGAAATGCTTCAAAGGACTTTCCCAAAAGACTTGTGAATAATTTGAAAAGCACTGTGTTATGGCGATTGGCCAGCCATTCCTTTATTGTAAGGCTTGCAATAGCTCAGAAGACATGGGACATATAACAACATGCTTTAGTGTGGAGTCCCCCTGTTCAATGTTCCGGTCAGCCACATCCTCTTTCAGGATACTTAATTGCTTTTACTACTGTTGATTATGGCTGGTTTTATGGCATTTGTAAGCCAACCTGAATGCCATATTTGGCTAAAGAGTGGGCTGAATTTAGATAAAGGCGAATTAAACATGTGCTATGTGGTGATCTTTTGAAGAAGGTTCAGAAGGTGCAGTAGTGTAGAATGCTGTGAACTACCTCTTAGAGTCAAACTGCATGTTATTTTAAAGATGTACGCAGCAGCTTTGCAGACAGAGAACTGACTGCAAAAATAAAAACACAGGCACAAGAGCTTTGGATAAACTACGGCCTCTTTATTAAATAGGGTAACTCACCCCTCCCTGGATCTGCATGTGAAAGTGCAGGAATCTGTAATTTCTTTCCTGCAGACAACTAGCCTGCCTTCATGGGTGAGCCACTCTGCCAAAGTTATGAGTCAGGTTGACCCTGGCCCCTTTCTTAGGTGACACTTCAGTGTAGGTGGGGGGAGGACATCCTTTATCACCCCTGCCTGGCGCCACAGAGCTCTGAATAGGTGCGACAGGATGGTCCCCAAAGGCAAGCTGTATCCTGTCCCGGAGGAGCAGACCTCAGGACATGCCAATCACCATAAAGGTGCCAGAGAGTGCTCACTAGACCTAAAATTCCCACACAACCCTGTCAACTCCAAATTCACCTATTTACCCATCCTAAGTGACTAATCTCTGTATGAAGTAGGCGAAAAACCTGAACTCAAATGAGAATCAGTAGCAGGTAACATTCCTACTTAGCCTTCTCAAAGGGAGCGACTGGGGCGTGGCATGCCTTTATAGGCCTCTCCTAGCCCCCTCCTATGCAGTATTCATGAGACACACTTGCTGTGCCTTTTTCCTTCTGCTCCCTGCCTGCAAATGCAGCTCCCTCCCCAGACGTTCTGGCAGGGTGGGAAGTAAAGGTGTGCACGGACCCCCCCGGATTGGATCGGATCAGATCGGAACAAAATCGGACGTCCCCCGGATCGGATTGGACCGATTCTGATCCAAAAAGAAAACTTTCCCCCAATGCAAGTCTATGGGGGAAAATGGCGGCAGGGGGGTGAGTGGTTCGGGAAAGATCAGATGATCCAGAGGGGTGATCCAGCGCACACCCCTAGTGGGAAGAAGGCATATTTGTGTTTTTCTCTTCTACCCAAAAGCAAGGGCAGGGGTCCCAATCTGAATTGGAACCCTAATGTGGGGATAGAGGGGCTTTAACTTGAATTGGACCCCTAGTGTGGGGATAGAGGAGCTTTAACCTTTTACCCCAGGCTGTTGTTCAAATTGAAATCTGGGGCCCCAGTGTCTGCAATTTAGATTGACAAGGGTGACCATATGAAAAGGAGGACAGGGCTTCTGTATCTTTAACAGTTGTATAGAAAAGGGAATTTCAGCAGGTGTCATTTGTATGCATGCAGCACCTGGTGAAATCCCCTCTTCATCACAATAGTTAAAGCTGCAGGAGTCCTGCCCTCTTGACCAGATACAAAAGAGGGCAGGGCTCCTGCAACTGTAAATGTTGTGATGGAAGGAATTTCACCAGGTGCTGCATGCATACAAATGACACCGGCTGAAATTCCCTCTTCATCACAACTGTTAAAGATACAGGAGCCCTGTCCTTCTTTTCATATGGACACCCTACAAAAAGTGAGTCATTAATTTAGGGTGACCAGATAAAATCCAGGTCAGGGCTCATGTAACTTTAACAGTTGTAGAGAAAAGGGAATTTCAGTGTCATTTGTATGCAATTAGTTTTTGGTGAAATTCCCTCTTCATCACAACAGTTAAAGTTGCAGGGGCCCTGCCTTCTTTTGTATATGGTCACTCTGGTACAGTGCATGCACCTTTAACTGTTGTGATGAAGAGGGAATTTCACCAGGAACTA
This sequence comes from Anniella stebbinsi, assembly GCA_029215795.1. Classification (NCBI taxonomy): domain Eukaryota; kingdom Metazoa; phylum Chordata; class Lepidosauria; order Squamata; family Anniellidae; genus Anniella; species Anniella stebbinsi. Next base: position 91,997,450 of record JARDYH010000004.1, on the reverse strand, counting down.
ATTGTATACCAATGACAGTGGCTGAAATTCCCTTTTCTCTACAACTGTTGAAGTTACATGAGCCCTGACCTGGATTTTATCTGGTCACCCTAATTAATTTCAATGGATAAATGTGAACTTTGACCATTAAGAGCATATCATGTTTATTCTTGCTAACTACAATGGTTGACTGTATAATTCCAGGCCAAGTTCAAAGTGCTGGTAAGGGCCCCTTTTTGCACCCGGGATGCCTGGGCGCGAAAAGGAGGTTGCGGTGGGGGTGTGGTGACAGGCGAGACAGCGGAGCCACCCATTGGAGGGTTCCCCAGTGGTGCCACCGTGGCTGGGAGGGGACTGAGGGAGTATTTATTGTACTCACCCTTCCCAGCGGCCTCTCTTTCTCCCTCTTTGCGGCTTGGCTGAGCTGCAGCTCATTCAGCCGCCTCCTGCGCCATGAGGCTTCTGTTTCAGGAGAGAGGGAGCAGTGCGGCAGCACGTCCGAGGACGGTGCAAGGACACGGATTCTTCGGCCTGATTAGGCCGCAGGTTTTGAGGGGGCGGATGGTTCCCCCTCTTTTCGTGGCGTGTCTTGGGTCCCGGGGCGGGCTGCAGCGCAGCTAGCCCCAATGAAGACGGCTCTTTGGGCAATAGGGCCGCGGATTAAAGGGAGGCGGATGGTTTCCCCCTTTATGGCCAGGTGCATCTTGTGGCCTTCCAGGCGGCCAGCAGCACATTAACCCTATCAGGGAGGGCTCCTTGGCTGGTCAGAACGCAGGTCTGGGGGGGGGCGCGGACTTTCCCCTCTCTTCTCTGAGCACTTACTGGGGCCTATGCAGTGGGTGGCGGTGCGGCAGCCCTATCGCGGGCGGTGGCAAACTCTGTTTTGCCTTTAGGCCACTGGTTTTCAGGGAGGGCCGGACGGTTCTCCCTGTTTTTTGTGTGCGTTTTGCCCTAGTGGTGGGTGGCAGTATAGCAGCCCAATCGCTGACGGCGGAGGAGGCTTCTTCGGCTTGTAGGCTGCAGGGATTTTAGGGAGGGGCAGACTGTTCCCTATATTTGGCTGCATGCCAATTTCTTGTTGCTAGGCAAGCATGGCAGGGAGCTTTCAGGCATGCCTGATACAATTTAGCTTTTTCTTCCCTGCCTTGAGTTTTTCTTTGCAGGCGGATCCCCTTACTTCATATTAGGCTGTGAGCACGTGAGACAACCCACCCAGGCTGACAATTCCTTTATATTTTATTCTTTTCCATTTAATATCCAATAAGTGATGTCTCCCAAGAAGGGCATCGGTGGTAAGAAGGGGAAAGGGAGAGCCCCCCGTCCCCCTGCCAAGCGCGTGAGGTCTCAGAATGCATATTCTTCTGAGGATGACGAAAACCCCAATATATGCTATCTTTTCTAGACTAATAGCGGTTGAAAGGGAAAAGGGGATTGCCCCTTCTCCGGTTTCCACACCTCTAGAGGGGAGAGTGGTGCGGGGCAGGAGGTTAACGAGGACACAGGTACAGGGTCAAATGTTAACATCTTTTGCAGCACGGCTGGATGTCATTGAGGCGACATCCAGTTCCACTGGGCCGAGTGCCCCTACCTGGTCAACATCTAATCCGGTTGGCGGAGACAACAATCCTGCTACAGAAGTGAATCAAGGGGCGGCTGCGACAAATGCCAACATCATGCCACTTCCGCCACCTGGGGAGCAAAACCAGGCTCAGGTGACAGGTGAGACAGACACAGTCGCACCACATTTACATCCACAATCAATGGGTCCTCTATCCCCTTGGCCATTTCATCCTTGGTTAACAGGCTTTGGGTAGCCTTTTCCAGCACCCACCAGCGGGAATACATTAGGTGGGCAGTCAGTTTCGGTAAGCCCAGCTTTAGCGGGAACCTTTTCCCCACTGTGGGGACCTGCAATGCAGGCCACAGTAGCGCCCATGGCAGCGTCTTCCTTAACCCCCTCTCAACAGGGTCTTGGCGCAGGCAAGGGGTCTAATTCCGCCCCCTGCTGCTTCCGGGAAGACGGCTGCACTTCTTAGTGCTCAGGATCCCTATGCTGGGGCAGCTAGGGATGCCATTCCCACAGGGAGCATGTCAGCTCCATTGGGTTACTACCTTTTACCATCCACTAGGGAAAAGATATTAAAAGGTGACTTTATCGACGTGTTCTCCTTGCTCTTCCGCGAACCAGAGGACAAGGAGAAAGATAAATTGGAATTTGAAAGGATGAAGAGGAAGAAGGTAGCCAGGACATGGTCCAACTGGCTCCCTGGTTTCCTGATTTATATGGGGGTGGTGTAGCAACGATTTCCCGATCGTGGCTGCATATTGACAAAATACCTCGATATGATTTATCGAGCTTTTTCAGAATATGAGGGCATAGCCTGGCTCGCTTATGTTGAGTCATTCCACCGTAGGGCTGCCTTTGATCATTTGCTGTTGTGGGATGTCAAGGACCACGATCTCTGGCTTCAATTTATGACACCAGCGAGGCCTGGTGTTGGGCAAAGGACTGATAGTAGGCATCTCTTAGCTAAACATCCCACTTTTGCTGGGAGTGCGGGGCAGAGGGTTCAACCCCGCCTGCCTCACTGGGAGTACAGTGCACGGAGCAGCTGTACCCATTCAATGTGTAGATATCGCCACGAATGCCCAATATGCACCGGTCAACACCCAGCCTCTAATTGCCCCAGAACCAGAGGCAGGTGCTGTAAAGGTCAAGAGGCACAAGGGGACAGGAAGTCTGGTGGGCAGCAGCTGCCTACCAAAGGGTCCCAGCCCTCTTAAGTTAGGGCCATTAAGGCAACTGCTGGCGCTTTATCCGAAGTGCCAGGATGTGACGTACTTGGAGTTAGGCTTTTCTGAAGGTTTCTGTATTCCTTTCAGAGGACCTTGACAAGTCTTTTTTTTTTTTTTTGCAAGGAATCAAAAATCAATTAGTCTCATGGAACCATTGGTTCATGAGAAGATTGCCAAAGAGGTGGACACAGGAAGGGTTCTTGGCCGCTTTCTTTCCCCTCCTAGTCCCAATCTTAGGGTCTCTCCTTTGGGAATTGTTCCCAAAAAGGCGCCTGGAGAATTCAGGTTGATTCACAACCTGTCTTTTCCCAGAGGTGGATCTGTTAACGATTCCATTCCAGATCACCTTTGTTCGGTGCGTAATGCCTCTTCCGACACAGCTGTAACTATGGTGCATCTATGTGGTCAGGGTGCCTTGATGGGAAAATGCAACATTAAATCCGCGTTTTGTATTTTACCCATCAACCCTGTGGAATTTGATCTGTTGGGGTTTTGCTTTGACGGACAAGTTTATGTTGATAGGGCACTACCAATGGGATGTGCCATTTCCTGTGCCATGTTTGAGACCTTCAACTCCTTCTTAGAATGGGCCCTGTGTGAGAGGGTGGGGTTTCAGGATTGCATTCATTATTGGATGACTTCCTGTTTGCTGGCCCATGTGACACCATGCACTGCGCATTCCTGATGAGGACGTTTCAAGAGTTATTGGAGGAGCTGGGTGTCCCATTTGCACAGGAAAAGACTGATGGACCGTTGAATATCATCAATTTTTTTAGGCATCCAGTTGGATTCCGTACAACAATGTTGTCGGCTCCCCATGGATAAGATCACTGCTTTACGTCGCAAATTCTTAGCGATAATTAATGCTTCGAAGCTAATGTTAGTTCAGCTTCAGTCAATTGTGGGTCATCTCAATTTTGTATGTCGGGTGGTTGCCCCCGGCCGTGCCTTTTTGAGACACTTCTGTGCTGCCATGAGGGGCCTTAGTCGTCCGCACCATAGGGTGCGAGTCACAGGCAATTCGGGATGATCTCATGATGTGGCTTTGTTTCCTGGAGGAATACAATGGTGTTTCTTTTTGGAGGCAGGATCTCCTTTTAGAAGCTGAGATGTAAATACATTCAGATGCATCGGGGGCTCTGGGTTTTGGTATCATCTGGCAGGATCGATGGTGCTCTGAGCGTTGGCCTGAAGATTGGCTCACCACGGATGTATGCAGGGATCTCACATCCTTGGAATTTTTTCCAATATATGTGGCGGTGCATATATGGGTCAAAGAGATGCGCAATTCGGTGGTTCATTTCCGGTGCAATAACTTGGCTACTGTCCAGGTTATCAATAAACTGCCATCTCGCAGTCCCAGGGTTATGACACTAGTCAGGGCCTTCACTTTGTATTGCTCGCGTAAAAACATATTATTTAGAGCACGGCACGTTCCAGGTCTGGAAAATCCCATTGCTGACGCTTTATCATGTCAGCAGGTTCAGAAATTTCAGGAACTGGCGCCCTGGGCACAGCCAATTCCGGAGGCGATGCCATCAACCCTATGGGAGATTGGCAGGAGGAAGTGGTGCGTGCAACATGGCAATCTTTAGTAGGGATGTGCACTGGATCAGACCCGATCCACGATCCGAGTCCGGTCCAGTGGGAAATCGGATAAATTATCCGATTTCCGATCTGACAGCTGGATCGGCCGATCCAATCCGAACCGGTCCGAAAAGGCTCCGAACCGGTTCGGCGGATCGGCGGATCGGCGGGCGCCCACTGGCGCCCACCGCCGCTTCCATTGGCGGGCGCCAGCGGGCGCCCGCCGATGAAAGTGGACAGCGGGGGGGGAGGAGGGGGGCCCTTACCTTCCCGGCCCGTTTGCTCCCGTCCGGGGCCGGCGGCTACTACCAGCGGGTTCCGCGGCCTACCCCAGGGGGCCAGGTGATGTCATCACCCGGCGCGCTACTCTAGAGCAGGCCGCGGAGCCCGCTGGTAGTAGCCGCCGGCCCCGGACGGGAGCGGACGGGCTGAGAAGGTAAGCAGGGGGTGCGTGGAGGGGAGGAGGGGGCGCGCGGAGGGGGGGAGGGGGGCCCTTACCTTCCCGGCCCGTTCGCTCCCGTCCGGGGCCGGCGGCTACTACCAGCGGGCTCCGCGGCCTACTCCAGGGTGGCGCGCCGGGTGATGTCATCACCCGGCGCGCTACTCGGGAGTAGGCCGCGGAGCCCGCTGGTAGTAGCCGCCGGCGCCAGACGGGAGCGGACGGGCCGAGAAGGTAAGCAGTGGCGGGGAAGGGGGCTTACCCCCCCCCAGAGCCGTCCGCTTCTATCCGCGGGCGCCAGCGGATGGAAGCGGACGGCTCCAGGGGGGGTAGGGAGCACGGGGGAGGGGGCTTACCTGCCAGGGCCGTCCACAGCGGACGGCCCTGGGGGGGGAGGGAGTTAGGCCCCCCCTCACCCACCCGCCGCCATTTTTTCCTCATAGACTTGCATTGCAATGCAAGTCTATGGGGAAAAAAATGGCGGCCGATCCCAAAATTTACGATTTTGGGGTCGGGATCGGACTCGATCCAGTCCGGGGGGCCTCCGATTTTGTCCGAACCGGTCCGTGACAAAATTGGAGGTCCCGATCCGGGTCCCGATCCGATCCGGGGGGTCCGTGCACACCCCTAATCTTTAGCACCTAGTACTCATGGTGCTTACTCAAGGGCAGGTAGGGAGTTTCTTTCCTTCAGAGCCCGCATACAGCGTCAGCAGCGTTGGGCGATTCCAGTGGAGCATTTGCTGCAGTTTTGCATGGCCTCTCGGCAGAGAGGCCTATCTGCAGGATCCATTGGAGGCAAATTGGCTGCCCTTTCATTTTTGTCTAGGATACGGGGCATAGCGGATAATATAATGGATTTCCGGGTTCATCGCGTTTTACGGGGTTGGAACAGAGCAACCTCTCGTGTGCCAGATTCGCGACGACCATTATCCCCTGATATTCTAAAAGGATTGTTTGCTCTGTGGCCTTTACTCTGCCACTCTACTTATGAGTCGGCCCTGTTTCATGCAGCAGCATTAGCAGCATTTTTGGAGCATTAAGAATATCAGAAGTGGTGGCCCTTTCCAAAATGATTTTTCAAAGTGTGCCTTTTTACTTGATGATCTTCAGGTCTCCTCCCTGGGTGTTACATTACACCTTAGGCATTCCAAAACGGATCAACAAGGCAGGGGAAAGGTTATCACCCTTTTCCCAGCGCCTGTTTCAGAGTTGTACCCAGTTAAGGCGTTAAACGTTTTTCTGACGCTGCAGGGCAATCGCAGCGGTTATTTGTTTTGCCAACTGGATTCTTCACCCTTGATGAAGTATCACAAAACAGGCATTACAGTCCCTCGGACTGGGTGCCTTCCGATTTGGCACTCACTCTTTTCATATTGGGGCTGCTTCTACAGCGGCTTCTATTGGGTTTGCTGCAGACCAAATTCAGGCAGTGGGCAGATGGCGGTCCAGAGCATATCAGTCGTATGTCAGATAGCCAGTTTGTCTACTGGTGGCATTGCGTCCTAACATTTCTGTGTTTGATTTTAGATTCCGGTGTGGGCTCCGCCCCGGTGCGTGTGATCATCTGTGGGCACAGCATGATCTTCTGGGCCAGTTGGAGGGCTTCCAGATCCAGCTTTGGGACACAGCTTGGATTGAGCCACCACGCCAACATTCTGTGGCTCGGTAAACACGGCATGCGTTGGGAGCGCCTCCTGCCCACCTTATTCCAGCAGCGTGTGGCCAGTGTCCCCCCACAGGTTCTACTCATTAATTGGGGTGGTAATGATGATTTGGGTTTGCTTAAAGGCAAAGCCCTCATCATGCAAGCGATTGCCGATTTGGAAACAATTCGGCTGCGTTGGCCTTGCGTGGTCATGATTTGGTTGGGTTTGCTTAAAGGCAAAGCCCTCATCATGCAAGCGATTGCCAATTTGGTAACAATTCGGCTGCGTTGGCCTGGCATTGTAATTATTTGGTCATGTTTGTTGCCTCGGCTCAATTGGAGAGAGGGCAATGACCAAGGGGCCATGGAAAGAGTGCAGAAGAAAGTCAATAATCAAATATTTAAGGAACTAATTAAACACGGTGATTATAACATTCAACACCCTGCGATTGCGTTAACGCGGAGGGAGCTTTTCCGGTAGGACGGGGTCCATTTGTCAGACCCTGGTAATGATTTATTTTTGAAAGATCTGCAGTTGGGTTTGTGGGATGTTATTAGATCTAGGTGGGGGGGGAGCGACTAATCAAGTGCATTGCCGCTCCCTGTGGCAGGTTTTGCGGACATCCGGAGCGTTGTTAGGGTCGGTGAGCATTCACAGGCACTGTTGTTGTGATGGGTAATGCCTGAGGCCCCTCAGCTGTGAGCTTTACGGCGGCAGATGTTAGCCTTTGAGGCTAACCTTTCTCACCCACTCGGAGCTAAATGGCATGAGGAGGGGTCAACACCGGAAGGTCTCCCTACCCCAAAAGGGGCAAGCCTGGGGGGTGGCGTTTGGAATCACGCCACCTCTCAGGTGGTGAATGGCTCGCCCATTGATGAGTAGGATGTCCACATAGGTTTCCCATCCTGCAGATCTATAATAAAAGTTGCCCTGTTTTTAAAATCTATTTTCTTGTCTCGTCTCGTTATTTCACACCCTACATTTCCCACAATCATCATTTAAACTATTCAGCATTTCGGGCCTCTAGCTTCTGCCACACCATCTTCCATCTGTTGTTCCTCTCCCTTTAATTGGATCTACACAAAAATTGTGGTTGCTCCATATTCTGAAACTTACAGAAGTGCTAACTATGAGATCACAGGCTTGTGTTTCTTTCCATAGTGGTGCCCGTGCTCAAGAATACACTTCTATCTGCGGTGAGTCTGACCATTCCGCTCTTGGCATTTCCACAAATGGTTCATTGAGGCTTTTGATTCAGGCTGATTATTTTATTTTCATTCTGCTGTTTCAAGGATGTCTCTTTGAGCTTTACTTTTACTTGACTTCCTGAGTTTTATTATTTTGTAAAAGATTTTAAAGCTGCAATCCTAACCTATCCCACTTACCTGGAAGTAAGCCATGTGTGACCCAAAAGGGCTTACTTCTGCACAGATGTTTTAACAGCGTGATCTTATGATCACTGTTAATCTGTGCATATTACTTATTTTTCCTATTTGTTTTTCTCTCCTTTATCTGCCAGTTTTGGTGGGAAAGAAGTAGAATAGAAATGCCAATTAAATAAATAAATAATTAAACACACATAGCTGATGATTTCAATGCAGATTACATATCAAAAATTGATCCTTTTCTCCCTGTTCCCTGAGAGGCTCTTCTTCTAAGTTGCTCCAGTTTGCTACTCGACACATTGACTTTTCTGTATTTCTGAATTAAGGCTGATGAGAACAGACAAGTGCTGGTTAAGAATCCAAAGGGTTATGCATTGTTTTAAATCAGAAGTGTGTCAAATACTAGTAATCCCCTGACCGTATCATTTTATACTTGATAAGGCAGGCCTCTTGAGAAGGGTTTATGTGCCCCGACATACTTGGAAACTTTTCTTGACAGAACAAATTCTTTGAGGAAATACATCAAAACTCTGTTTATCTCTACAGCTGCTCCCTTAAAACCTGTCAGCACTAATAGTATCAGATCTCAGATTAAAAAAGTCCTATTGAGAGACAGTGTGGCCATATCCATATTCAAAACACATACTTACTACTATCAGAGGGAACCATTGCTTACAAGAGTGGGGAATAGACAATGAGGAATCACATTGTTCTTTCAGCATACAAGAGACTAACTCAAGAACTACTCAAAGTAGTGCTCAACTCTCCAGACATATTACATACAGCTGCATCCTTACAAAACAATAAAAGCAACATAAGTTTTTTTTTTAATGCTCACTGTTTCGTTTTGAGAAGTATGAATATAACCCGGCTGTTATTTTCTGTAAGTATTGATGTGAACTCCATTTTCCGCAAACAGAAGACGTATGATATGACAACAAAGTAGAAATAAATTGCATTTTAAATGATAGATGAAGAGTCAAGAGAAATGGTCTCCTCACATTGGTAATAAATGCATTTTTTCTTATCTTTTTTTCAGTGCATTTCCCCTCTTTCTTCCACTTCTGAACTTCCTAAATAAAGAAATGCTAAATTGAAGCTTTTAAAATATAGAAAGTAAATGACTACATGGATTGTGTTCATGTCTGCATAGACAATCCATGAGAAATAAGACTACACAGAAGTAAGGCTGATAGAATTCAATAGGGGTTATGCCCAGGTAAATGGGTTGTAGCCTAAATTAATCTTTTCCCATTAAATTCTAGACCTGCCTTCTATATTTCTGTCAGTGAAAATTGATATTCACCTCTTTCTCAAGTATTTTCAATATTTCTCTATGTAAGCATCAGATGTTTCCAAAAAAGGAAAAAGGAAAAGCAATAATTATGTCTGGCAATGGATATTACATGACATAAATTGTTTCTTTCAAACCCCTAAAAATTAAGTATACCACCTGATTTTCTTTTTTCAGAGCCACAAAAACCAATAATAACTTGCTTTCTGAGAGAAGGTTCATTATTTTGATTGAAAGAGCCAGCACTACCAGTTCATCAATTCAAAGCAATCTGTTCTTTATTGATCAACATATTACATTGCCGGGTAGAAAATTGTCCCTTCAGAATTTTGGCTTGAAATCATTATTATTGTAGAAGGATCACCTAGTTTTAATTACTAAGGCGAGAATAATCTCATTTTATTAACTTTGGGATTTATGCCAAGTTGGAAGTAGAATGTAAAACATGGAATCATTTGGTTTCTGACAGCATCTTTCTGTGAGACCTTTATCAGGGAGAATACCTGAATTCAGAAGACAAACACTGTTGTTGTTGTTGTTGTTGTTGTTGTTTAATGAATTCATTTAATTTTGATTGTGCTCATTAAAGAATATGAACTCAGCATTTTAATGTTACTTAGTTATGAGCAAGATACCTTTGTCTGCATAAGAATTCTCTGATTTGGTATATGTGTTTAGCTTAATCCAAGAAGTAAGTTAAATGGGGCTTACTCCCAGGTAGTATATATAGGCGTGCAGCCGAAAAGATGGAGTGGAGGGTGTAGAATATTCTGATACCTTCTTTTCTTCCTCAGGCCAGCTATGAGTAGTGATGGGGGAACAAGGGATACTCAAGTTCACTGAGATTCTCCAAACCCCACTTCGAAGCTTGGCCCCAATCTTCATGAAGAATTTACTGTGGTGCTACTGTGCCTCACATACGGGCATAACACATGATGATGCCCCCCATTTGTATCATTACTGGGTTTTCTTGTCATAAAGGACCTCGTTTTTGCAAAGTCATTTTGTGACGGATTCTCCGTTTAGTGCAAATTCTCTGCATTTTGGGACATAGTGTGTCCTAAGCTTGTGTTCACCTTGCTCCTATTTTTGTTGGTGACCTCTTTTTCTTTTTATTTGAATGGGAACAGTGTGCATTTCTATATGCATTTTTTTAGAAGTGTGCACTTTCCCCCTGTGGACTATTGCAGGCAGAGGAGGGAACAGAGGAAATAACAACACAGACACCAGAGCTTGGGACAACAAAGGCCTCTGTTTTAATCATGAAATTCTTCCCTCCCAGGATCTGCATGTGAAAATGTAGGAATGTAACTAAGTAAATCTGTAGGCATCTACTTTGCTATGTTGGGCAAGCCCACCCCTTCCCCTAGGGTACACGTATATGTTCGGGGAAGGGGCTCCTGGAGTCACCGCCACCTCTCAGAGTCACCTCTGTCTCACAACTCTGGGTATGTGAGGCAGGTTGTTCACAAAAGAAAACCGTATCCTGGCTCCTGGGTCACACAGCCACTGAGCTGCAGGTCTCCAGACTTTCCAGTGACCATGAAGGTGTCTTTGAGTGCCCATCAAATCCTGCATACTTGCTAAATTCCTACACATCCCCACCATTTCCAATCAACTTATTTAACCAGACTCCCATCCATAGGTGTGTGCACAACCGGTGCACGTGGTGCCCAGGCACCACCTAATATCTTCACCTGAGCTCCTCTATAGGCTTCACCTCCTGCGCTGCTAGGCCCAGCTGCCACAGCAGCAGCGCCAAGCCCAGCACCCCCCCCCCCGCAGCATCACCGCCGGCAGCCAGGCCCGCCGCTCCCATCCCCTCAGCACCACAGCTTCCGCTTGCAGGGAGGGCGCATCTGGCCCCGCGCGCTCCATCTTGGGGCTGTGCAGCAGCAGAAGCACAGGGTGGGATGGGATTGGCTGCCAGCAGGCAAGGGGCAGGGCCTGATTCTCCGTCCCCTCTGGGGTGCCAACAGGGCAAGAGGCTCCGATCTAGCACATGCTGACACGCAAAGCAAGCTTTTTGCTCCTTGGGCAGCCTGGTGCCCTGCTCTCAAAGATGGTGTAGGGCTTCAGATACCAAATGAAACAATAGGTGTTTCTCCTTAACCAAAAACTACTATCCGAACAACAAAAAGTTAAGGAATGATAATTTAACACAATGTTTTCACTAATATATGCATACAATTATAACACATTCAAAATTGTAGAAACATGTGAATAAATATAATTTAATACAATGATATATAAAACAGAAGAAATAAATTGCTGGTCAAACGCGTTTCAACACATGTTGTAGTGTCTTCTTCAGTGACCATTACAAAAACTGCATAGCCAAATGCTGCATAGCCAAGTCTTTTGGCCTTGGCTTGCTAATAGGAGCAACCTAAATTGTATAGCCAGTATTACTCCTACTCGTGAAATGTTAACTGCTTCAGTCTCTCTTGACTTGCCTAAATTTCTGTCTGGTGTATTACAGAGTTAATTCCTTGACTCTTCTTCTTTCGGTTTTGTTTTGCAGGCTGCTTGACCCGCCCACTTCTGCCTCCCTTACTCAACACTTTGAGGATGGAGGAAGCAGTCACTATGAAATGTAAGTACTGCTCAGTGTGTCCTGCCATGTAATGAAACGACTTAAAAACCATGTTTTTAAACAGAATATAAGTCGTTTTAAGGGCAATGTGGATAGGCTCTTAGTTTGGCCCTAATTCTATTTTACCTTTGTACTTTGCTTTGATCCTAGACACTGGAATGTTTGAAGAAACCTTGGAAGTAGGATTTGTTTACATATAATCATACAAATAATGTATAATGAATAGATCCGGGCAAATAATTCACAGTGAATAATTCACTCTTGGTTTGTTTTCTATATGACAAGATAGTACTATTTACAATTCAGATTTGTCCAAGTTTTATGTTTTGTTTTGCAATTTATTTCTTGTTAATGTGTTTGACTAGAAAGCTGTTCACTAGGGATGAAATCCTGATTCCACTGAAGTCAAATAAAAGTCTGAGATATTCTTCAAATATCACACATCAAATAGTAGAACTGCAGTTGGTTATGTAATAGACACACTATTTTAAGTCATCTGAGTTAAAGGCTGGTTGTAGTGAATGTCTGCTTATCATTGCTTTTAATACTGGCTCCAATTCTGGGTGACTGGCCTCTGAAACAAGAGTTCTCCTGTTACAGGTTGGAGATACACTATATATATATATATATATATATATATATATATATATATTCACAATGCAGAGTGAATCATATTAATTACAGGCAACAATACAAACACCTGCTGAAGTTGTTTTTGCCTTATACTTTTTCAAAAAGCAAACTTTTCTTTTATTGACACAAGACTTTTCTTGATCAGCTAGAATTTCTGAAAGAAATGGCTTGGTAGGCATGTATGAGAGATTTTTTTCAATTTATTTTTGACCAGAATTTACCCAGTTCACACCTCCTGGAACTGAACGTGGACCCAAATGTAATCTGTGGTCAAAGTTCATACATTTCAGAGCTTGTGATGCAATATGAAGAGATGAAAAATGTGTACATTTTAAAAATGTGCATAAAAAGTACTTTTAAACAATGTGCAAAATCGTGCTTTAATCAAGGAGGAAATATGCACAATTGATGCGCACATTTGGGAAAATGTGCATGAAAATATGTATGAAAAAGAGGCTCGCACTCTGTTATGGACACAAGTTGGTATAAGCTAGGAATGTGTATCGTATCATTAAAATGTACGATAACGATACAATAAGGTCATTATCATGTATGTGTTTAACGATATGATACAAAAACCGGCGATAATCATCGTAGACGATAATTTTCAGGCGATTTTATCATTTTATCGGACTGCCATATAAATATACCAATAACTTCTGTATTTTAAAAGTCAGAGGCTTGAAACTTGGTAACAGTGCTTATGGGATATGCCTAAGTATGTGTATGAAATTTGAGATCGATCCTTCCAACCCTCGATTTTATGTTAATTTTTTAAAGATCGTTTCAGTTCTGACAGATCAGAATGAATGCACATGGAATGAGCCCAGGAGGGCTTAGGCTATGTTGGAGGCTCTGACATTGGAGCACTCTGAATCTGGCTGGCTGGGGAATGCTGGGAGTTGTAGGCCTTTTCTGTCTAAACAAGCATAAGATGACGCCCCAAGTTAACTTAAGGAAGCTGATAGAAGGAAAGCTTCCTATCACTTCCTCCTGCCAGCTTCCCACTGGACCGCATTTGACATTAGTCAGGTGGGCTGAGCCTTCTGGAGAGGCTTTCAGGAGTTACAGGTGGCTGCACAGGGAAGATGGGATGGGCTTTTTTTCCCCCTATGCAAAGAGGAGAACAGGATGGGAAACTTTCCTTCCATGAAATTGCTTATCATAGGATCCAAGCCTTTCTGTTAAGCAACCAAGTCCTGTTTCTAACCAAAGCTGTGATTTATTAAATATACACATTTATTTAGAAATATTTCAGAAATTAAATAATAAAGGGCTCCTGATCTTGTCTGAACTCTGCATTAACGGGTTCCAGATGTTCAAAGCTTAAAGACAGTAGGTTGTAATAACTATGAAATTACTAAATAATCCCTAGACCTGTCTTCATCAGAGCCTGTCAGCATACCAATCTGTCTATCTCTTCTCTTGTTACTGGCCAGTCGGCCACAATATTCCAAACAATTTGAAATACAGATCAGATGGTCCTCTGCCTCCATGGGTGTTGAACTAAATATTGAGAGATGTTTGCCCAAAAGATCTACAAGGGTTCAATGGGAGAAGCAGGAACTTAGATAAAGTTAGCGATCTCATGGCATGCGAAATGGAAGTAGCCTGCGACAAGGGCATCCACGGCACCCACGCCTTTCTTGTCAACAATCCTAGGCACAGATGTTGTGGTTTGCAGGCTGATGGCAAACATACATTTCTGGGCACATGAACTTCTAATGTGCTGCTGGGATCACCTGGCTAGTCCCATTCAGAGTGGTGTTCCCAAGCCAAACGATGCGTATTTACAGAATGCTGCATTAGCCCAACCTAGGTGTCAGTTGTCATGCTCAGAACGTTCCTGGGAAGGAACCCTCAGTTGAACTTGCACATGGTTGAAATTTGTTCAAGTGAATGATGTGTAAAGAACTGGTGGCCCATAGGCTGAAAGCAGCATTGGGGGCTTCCCTAGGCTGACCAGATGAAAAGGAAGACAGGGCTCATGTAACTTTAACAGTTGTAGAGAAAAGGGAATTTCAGCCAGTGTCATTTGTATGCAAGTAGTAGGGATGTGCACGGCCGAAAATATTGTATTTTATCATTATCGGAATTTCGGACCAAAAAGATTATCGTCTCCGATAATATCGTAGGTGAACCGTATCATATCGTATTTCCGATAATTATTGGAAATACAATATATTGTTTCTACATTTTGCCCTATAAAGTTGATTTTTGAGTCAGAGAAAGGCCTCAAACTTCTTAATTTTCCAAGTTACAGGTTTGAAACTTGGTCACAGTGCAGACTGAGTGTTGCTAGTCATGTGTGCCAAATTACAGAACAATAGGTGCAAGCGTTACTTGGAAGTAAGTTGTCAAAAACTCAAAATCCACTGTTTCAGTTGGCATAAGTGCTCCTTTTTCAAGAGACGACATCCACAGTACTCCTCTCATGGTCATCTCACAGATGGCCTTGAGGGGACTCATCTGTGCCCAATTTCAGACGCATAGCTGCAGCTGTTACTCAGAAGTAAGCTCTCAACAACACATGCACTGTTTTTTCTGGTGGTAATTCTGCTGCTGAGAGAAATCCTCATTTTTAAAGTGCTAGTCCTTAAAGTTGGGGACCTTACCAAAGGGCTGTAGGGAGTGGACTCATGGCAGCACTCCATGATGAGAGCGCATACGTCAGTTTGACATAGCTTCTCTCAATGTTGGTATTGATTGAAACCAAAAACACACATGCACATCGACCCACCAAGGCAGGCCAGGCAGGCACAGTGGCTCAAAAAAGGCAATGTGTGAGATGCTTCTGCATCCCCTCAGTAATGGAGGCTAGGAGGAGGAAGACGGTCCCCATGCACAGACAGCAGGCAGGCTGATGCAGGCAGGCAGTTATTTTTGGCAGAGGTGGGCACAGAGGCAGAGGGCCAGTTGGATCTGCCCCTGAAAGTGGCATGGACTCTTGGGTGTCACCACAGGAGCAGGGGTAGAAGAAGACCTTTCTTAAAGAGTCAGCCTTAGCCAGGCAGGGCCTCATTGGGCCAGGAGATACCCCGGAAGTGAGGAAACCTGGAGGATGCTAGCAGATATTCATGTGCTGTTTTGCCAACTGCGAATCCCATCAAAACAACCCTCACGCATCGCCTTGACCTCATCGTGCTTGAAAAATGACCCAGTCTGCCCGCCATCCCCATGCAGGCAGGTTGGCTGTTCTTCATGCCAGAGCTGTGAACATTGGCTGGAACAGAGGCAAATAAAAAGTCACATTCAGGGTAGAGGTAGGCACATTGCCAAATAAAATTCACGTTTGGGGTAGAGGTAGGCACATTGCCAAATAAAAGTCATGTTCGGGGTAGAGGTAGGCACATTGCCAAATAAAAAGTCATGATTAGGGTAAGAATCATCAATAGGCTGCGAGCAAGGGTCTCCAACTAGAGTAATGTAAATTTTGCCAATGTACTCTAGTTAATTGATATTTATGTAGTTACCTAGTAATAAGAAAAATGCTGAATATTGATTTGAGTTTTAACCATATTTACCTGTTTTCAAGATGAGTAATTTAATAGTTTTAAATTAGTTTTTATTTGATTACACTTTCATTTGCTTAGTCATATGCTCTCTTCTCTCATGTGGGTGTGTGCACTCACATACGCACACACGTGTGTGAGTAATAGATAGGAACAAAACCCCAAAGGGCCTCATATGTGCACAAGGAGACTCTGAATGTCACATTTTTACTGCAGCTCCTTATGCTGCATTGGATCACAATTATGAGGGTTTTCCAGCTGTGTTGAGTGGCTCTTTAGTGGGAGAGCCTGCACTGGAAAGGGGAAGCTCTGGCTTTGGCTCAGTAGATTCTGCTTGATTTTTTGGATCCTATTCCATGCTGTTTTCAACAACACTAATGTACATGTTGAATTTAGTATATATCTAAATTGACATGTCTTGTCTGTGATCTGTTTGAAACAAGGGATCTGTTTAACATTAGCACCTCCAAATGATAATCCTTTTGTGGGCTGTAGCAACTGTTCCGTCTTACCAGTGCGACAGTAAACTGGAGAGCTGGTATGCTCCTCTGACAAAATGGATTTTTCCTGCATAACCAGAGAAGAAAGAAGAAGTTAATTTTTTGTTTAGAACTCCTACATGAACATGAACTGTAATGTGAGAGGACTTCAGAAATTCTGACATAGCTGGATGTTTTGGTTTTTTTAAAAAAACAACAACAACTAGTTCCATTAGATGATCAACTTCTGAGGGAATTAGGCATTGGCTGGAGCAGAGGGAATAGTCACGTTCGGGATACAGGTAAGCATTGGCTGGAGCGAAGGGAAATAAAAAAAGCCATGTTCTGGGTAGAGGTAGGCACATTGCCTGGACCAGAGTCTCAAAAAAAAATGTGTGAGGGGGTCCAGGGGATGCTTCTGCAGTCCCTCACTAACGGACTCCATGAGAGCAGACCCAGGGACATAGTGACGAAAAATAATAATACAGGAATCTCTCAAGGCTCACTAAAGCACTCCCTCCAGACTGGAAACATTGGATGGAGCAGCGTCTTTCAAAAAGAAATAAATGTGTGAGAGGGAGAGACAGCCACCCCAGAACTGCCCCCAGCAGCAACAGCATCACTCTTAGACCCAGAGCCACCTCGCCCAAGGCACACCTTAGAGCCGTGTTTCATACTGCTACAAAGTGATTGAAATTAATAATTCCAATATATACTTTGCCCACAGTTTGTGACTTTGTGTGCTGCTTTGACCACACAGATTGTGGAGTGAGTGTTATCCTGTGTAGCAGGCTACAGGACACACCAGCACACTCACAGTCAATCAAGCAAACACATACACCCAGAGAGAGAGAGGGAGAGAAATATATATATATATATATATATATATGAATGAAAGTTAAACAGGGAAGAGGACAAAACACACTCATTCAGTCACAGTACCCCCACTCATGCTAACCTAACCCTTCAATCAAACCAACCAGAAATGAATAAAAAATATAACTAAAACACACAAGCAACAAACAGCCAAATGAACCTGAGACACAAAGATGCAAGACTACAATGAATCTCCAACAATTCGCCACCAAATAACTATAAGACTCAGGAGCCAGGACAGAGCTCTAACAAAATCCACCCTTCTCCCCTCAGTGCTTAACTCCCAACAGAGCTGGAACCCCAAGTGTGGGGGTTTTATGCAGGGATATCCTTAGCCCTCCTCCAACATTGTGACTGGAGCCTGCTGGAATCCTTGCTGCAGTTTCAGCAAGCACACCCCACCTTCTAGCTCCGTCCATGTGGCGGCAAAAGAGAAAGAGCCTTTCGATAAAACGATAAAAATATGATAATTATCGTAGGATTTTTATCGTCTCTGATAATTATGATAGGGTTTCCTATCATATCGTTATCGTTAAACGGATGCACGATAAAGAGCATATTGTATTGTTATCGTACATTTTAGCGATACGATACACATCCCTACTTTTGAGCCTTGGGTGCAAGGTTTGGGTTTTATATTGAGGATTGGAGCAGGCTGCTGGGAGAGATTGCTTTTCCCTGCCAGGACCTGATGCAATCCATTCAAGCCCCCAGTTCCTTTAAAACTACACGGAGACTTAGGGTGCATTAAATGTGCTTAGGGAAAATAATCCAGACTTTTAGCATTCTAGGAAAGGCTGGGGAAGAGGCGGCATGTCAGCAAGACAGGCATGGTGTCATGTGAGTACCATGCTGCAAATCCGCATACCAGGCATGGTGAGAGAGCACTAAATCGCTGTGTTATGCAACTCTATGAGGGCCCCATGGTTTTCTAGCTGGTGTTAATCATTGAAAACTTCCAAATATTCATACTGAATCACACCACAATGGTTACTATATATCTAAATTGACATGTCTTGTCTGTGATCTGTTTGAAACAAGGGATCTGTTTAATATTAGCGCCTCCAAATGATAATTCTTTTGTGGGCTGTAGCAACTGTTCCTTCTTACCAGTGCTACAGTAAACTGGAGAGCTGGTATGCTCCTCTGACAAAACAGATTTTTCCTGCATCACTAGAGAAGAAAGAGGAAGTTAATTTTTTGTTTAGAACTCCTACAAGAATGTGAACTGTAATGTGAGAAGACTTCAGAAATTCTGACATAGCTGGATTTTTTTGTTGTTGTTTGTTTTTTAACTAGTTTCATTAGATTATCAACTTCTGAGGGAATTAGGCATTGACTGGAGCAGAGGGAATAGTCACATTTGGGGTACAGGTAGGCATTGGCTGGACCCCACGTTCTGGTAGAGGTAGGCACATTGCCTGGACCAGAGTCTCAAAAAATGTGTGAGGGGATCCAGGGGATGCTTCTGCAGTCCCTCACTAAAGCAGTCCCTCCAGACTGGAAACATTGGATGGAGCAGCATCTTTCAAAAAGAAATAAAATGTGTGAGAGGGAGAGACAGCCACCCCAGAACTGCCCCCAGCAGCAACAGCATCTCTCCTAGACCCAGAGCCACCTCACCCAAGGCATACCTTAGAGCCGCGTTTCATACTGCTACAAAGTGATTGAAATTATTTATATTAATAACAATCCCTTGCAAACAGTTTGTGTGCCGCTTTGACCACAGATTGTGTAGTGTTATCCTGTGTAGCAGGCTACAGGACACACCAGCACACTCAGAGGCTGAATTCGGACAACACATTAAGCAACGGGGTGGGGGGGGAACAATCATCAGTTGTGTTGCATATTGTGTTGTGTGGAGGGTAACATGCTGCTCACAAACTACTGACGGTATGCTATTCTGTCCAAATAAGCAACTGAGAGAAACAACTGGCTTGCAAGTTGTTTAGCTCGAAGCCAGTTGTTTAAAGTGTTGTGTGGAGAGTTAGTGGGTTAATGGTATGTGATGAGTGGATTAAAACTGAAGCCCATAGAGGCAGGCGGCAACAGTGACCAAAGCAGCGGCTGCCACTCTGCTATAACTGGTGCAACTTTCAGAGGCTGCTGGGATAGAACTGGGAGGACTGAGGGAGGAGGGAGGGTGGGGAGAGGGCCGGGGACTGTGTCAGTGTAGCACAGATGAGAAGAGAGAAAGAGATATGATAGATGGATGGATGGGTGGATGGATAGCTAGATAGATGATAGATAGATAGATAGATAGATAGGTGGGTGGATGGATGGATGGATGGGTGTGAATGGGATATATATGTGAATTTGATCTGTCCCACTTTTGGCTTTGGCCCAACCCACCATTCCCCACACACTACTGGAATGCAGCCCCCACCGCAACAGAAGTCTACCCACAAAGCATCATCCAAGGAAAATGCAACAAAATGGTGACCCAGATGGTGGACTTGCATTAAAATCTTTTGAACTATTTCCTATACATGGTCTTGAACCGTGCATGGCAAGACAACAGTTCATGGAAATAGACAATATAAGACAAAATATAACTTTTTTACACTCGTGTATCATTTTTTTAAAAAATCAACATACAGCACAATCCTAAACTTGTTTACTAAGAAGCAAGGCCTATGGAGTTCAAAAAGACTTAATTCCTAGTGACATGACTAGTATTGCAACTGAACAGTCATTGTTTGTGATTCTGTAGATACACCAGAAAATTTCCTTGTTCATACTGAAGCTCCATCAAATTAAACAGCCAAATAAAGCAAGTGAAATGGCCAAATGAAACATGCTATAATATAAATCCTGACCAGTTGATAATATCATGTGATCACTGAAATTCACAAGGAAATGAATCATGACAAGTGACACAAATAGATCTGGGAGATATTTTAAAGCTGTTTCACAATAATATGGGAGACTTGCTAAAGGGCTTGGAAAAGAGAATATTGTTTTAAAAGGAACAAAATAAACCCAGCTCTTCTTGAAACTCATGAAACTGACTTTCTCAAAGATTTGTATCAATCAAATAAAATATGTAGTGTAATAAAGAATGAAGAGAGAGAGGGAGGGAGGGAGAGAGGGAGAGAGAAAGTACCATTTGTTGAAACCTGCTGCATTGGGCTTATACAATTTAACTATCTCTATACTTAATTATGCCTCTGTTTACTGTGGACCAATGTTTTGGGAAGAGAATTTTTGGAAATAAGTTATCATAACAAAACTGAGAATACATCCTGTATTAAAAGTCAACCTCATCATATACATATTCATTAGCCTTTGAAATTCTGGATTTGCTCATACTTAGTCGGGACCACCTGCCTCTTCCTTTCCTTGCTGAAAAGTATCCACCAGCAAAGGCAATGATGCTGTACAGCAACAATTGTTTTAAAACCTTTGGAAAAGAGCCAGAAAGCCTGTGAAACAATCTTTCCCAGTGATCCTAGGGCCTGGAATGCTGAGGTAATGTTGTTGGGCCAATTAAGGCTGCAGCAGCAACCCTTCTTGTTGCCACAAAATATGTTTTGGCTAAAAAGGGTCCAGTCATGTTCCCTATCATGGTCCCTAGCAGTGGAGAAACTCACAAGGAGCTTGTGTGACCATGTGTCCTCTTTTATAGGGGCCAGTTCTCTATTTGAATGTGTCCTTTATTTGAAAGGTTGGCCTGTTAGATTTTGGTTTAAAGATAAAGAACCATAAGAATGGATGCCCATCATCAGTTAGCACCAGAGCAGTAGACTGAACAGGAGGGCACACCTGTCACAGATTTCCACACTATGGTAAGATGTACTGTATTTCTATTTGCATTCTAAAAACCCTTTCTGAATTAACATATATACAGGTATATGAAATTCAGTGTCCTCTTTTGTAGTGAAGCATGTCCTCTATTTGGGAATTCGTAAGTGGCTACCCAACCGTGAGGTCTCCATGGTTATTTGTGTTCCTAGTGACATCATTTGAGGATCTGTAAGACCTGGAACTAAGAGCTTTCTTGTGCTTAGTTTCAAAGGTAATTCAGGCCTTGTCTAAACAGAGCTGAAATTTGAAGATAGAGACAATGTGATTCAAAGTTAGAATGATATGAAGCTAAACTTTAAGAAACCTTTTTCATAGGTGAATTTAAGAAGCACTTTTGAAAATTATAGCTGCTGAAAGGGATTTTTTTAAGGCATGATTCCTCTGTGTGTGTGTATGTGTGTTCAAGGCATGGATGGTGTGAATCTGTCCCTCTAGATCACAGTCATGGACGAGGCTCACAACTCTGTCACATGAACATCCTGTAGGAGAGTAGAAAAAGCCTATCCTTTCCTTATAATAACTCTAGCTGCCCTTGGTTGGATGAAGGAAAGTCTGCTTAAAATATCAAATGATTGCTTGAAATCTCCCACAGAAACACAGACTTCTTAGGATGAAGTTTTAAGTCCACTTCCCCAACATTTTATTTTATTTCGTTTGTGTAGCTTCATACGATGAGTTTGCATATGAGTGTGAATTGGTGAAACCTTCCATGGGCAGGGCACGGAAGGAGGCATTTAAGGTGGTTGCTTTTAAGAGATGCAGAGAGACCCTTAACCATTTTTAATCTCTTTTGTAATGAATATAAGTGACAGCTCCACAGGGAACACATTTCAAGACTGAAATCTACACTAACAGTAGCTTCACAGCCTGGATCCTATGAGTTTCTTGTTACATCCATGCATTTGCAAAGGGAAGTGGATGAAACAAAAGTTGCTTTTTGCACAAAACAAATATATAGTTTCTTACATTTTGCTAGCAAAACAGACTCGGTAGCACAGAACTTCTAAATCTAAGCTTTACTTATTTTGCCTGAACTTCTTCTTGCCTTGTAGGAGCTAAATAAATTATGAATCCTCCATATTCTTTTTTTTTTATTGTGTAAACAGAAGTGCTGTCAACAATGAGATCGTTGAACGCATTGCATAGTTTCAGATGCTCTTCAAAAGTAAGGTAGTTTGACTCATCATTAAAACAGATCTGGCACCCATATACTTGGAAGCAAATGGAAAAGATAAACATGCCAAGCATATTTAGGCCATTCTTCAATAGCATTTCCCCTAAATCTTTGCCTATAATTCCCAGCATAAGATGGCAGTGGGTATGCTTGATTCAGCTACATGTGAATGAAGAACAGCTCAAACAACTTGGGTTGTTTTAGCTGGTTCCTATTGCCTTCTAAACACAATATTATAAATAGATACCTATATTGTGCAAGGTGGCTGTACTTTCCACATCTAGTGAACACTAATATCTAGAAGAATGGTGGGTGTTGCGGCTTTTCAGGTGCTATTGGAATAGAATTGCCATCATGGCTCACCTGCCTGGGTTTCATGTGAGTTGCATTCCAACAACACCTGGAGGACCACAAGCTGTCCTCCCCTGACATCTAGAAGATATTTCATTAATAGCCCATAATGGCCAACGGGGTCACTATTACTCCAGAACACAGCTACCAAACAGGATGGTGCTGATATAAGTATTCTCTTATTTGAGGTATGTAGAAAGGGCAGGGGAGAATAACTGTTTGCAAAGATACAATACAGCCAGCCTTGCCAGGCTCCAAGGAAATGTTGCTTGCTTTGTGGGGAACTAAAGATACTACTATTATTCTCCATGCTCATTGTGTATATTTGTAGATAAGCAGATATGTCTCAAACAGCAGAAGATTGGAGACAAGCAATCGTTTTCAATAGCTTCACGAGTCTGAATGTGGTTTGAGAAAAGCATCACTTTCTGTGGTATACATACACATTTATTTGTCCCACTGTCAAACAAGTTTTAAAGCAATACAAAGAAATGCAAACCCTATAGACCAGAGGGAATGTGAGATCAATGTAGACATCAGCAGAAGCAGCAATTCATCTTTCAAACTACCTTCAGGTGCCTGGAATCACACACACACACACACACAGAGTGTGAGTCCTTTGCAGCCTAAGTTTCCAGGACTCTCTCATCCAAATGGAAACTGAAACCTATAGCATTGCCCTTGAACTTCTCACCAGTTAGAAAAATGTGGACGACCTAACAATACTCCTCTGTGTCTTGTTATGATCATTGAATTCACTCTCCGGGTTCCATGTGCCAGCTTTGTGTAACAAGAACACATAAAAGTGGATCCTTAGTGGCTGACCCGCTATTATTTATTTATTTCCCTGGGAGGTAGGCTAGGGCTGTGCAAACTTGCCAAAGCTTGTGCACCTTCCGTCAGCATTGCAAGACTTCTCTCTCCAAGAACATGGGCTATAAGATCTCCTTTTCTATATTTTATAGTCTGATCCTAAGCACATTTCCTGAGAAACTGTGTTCAGTGGGACTTGTATTCTAGTCAATGAGCTTAGGGTTCAGCCTTGAATGTCAAAGGAATATTAACCAAAATAAAAAAAAGTTATCATTGAGGGATATTTATTTATATATGTATGGCATATATAAAGTGAGTACCAATTATAGACTCAAAATGAACATCAAGAAAATAAAATATATGGTGAATAAGTAAAAAGTTTTCTACTGTATCTAACATTACAATAAACAGTGTGCCGATTGAGCATGTCACAAAATATAAATACCTAGGAATTTAGCTCAATGAAAGCCATGAACAAACACAAGAGATAAGCATAAGAATAGAGATGGCAATAACAGCATTTGTCAGAATAAAACAATTGCTATGTAATCGAGACCTTAATCTTACACTAAGGATTCCGATGGTAAGTTATTATGTGTTTTCGATATTATTTTATGGAGTGGAGGCTTGAACACTTAAGAAAAACAATTTGAGGAAATTTGAATCTTTTCAAAATGTGGATTTACCAACATACGTTGAAGATACCGTGGACTGACCAAATAACAAATGAGGATGTACTATGTAGGGTAGAAAAACAAATGGAATTAATAAATGCCATCAAAAGAAAATTACAATATCTTGGAACTGATAAATACCATCAAAAGTTGAAAATTACAATATCAAGGAGAAAAAAATACCATACTCCAATACTCCAATTTATTGTACAAGGGAAAATTGAAGAAGATTGGTGGGAAGAAGATGAACATATGGGTGAAGAACTTGAGGGAATGGTATTGCTGTACTTCTGAACAATTATTTATAGCAGTGGCATGAGAAACAAAAATAGCTGTAATGATAGCTAAACTCCAATAAAAGAAGAAACCAGGAGGAGGAGGAGGTGGTGTATCTTTAGGTTTTTGGATTTTCCCTAACATTTCAGGAATGGAGTATAGACGAAATGCTGGTCCCCTGTCACATAGCTGCAGGCCCAACCTTGTCCCACCATTCTCAAGATGGATAGGAAGCAAGGCTAGGCCATGACACCGGTTGGCCAATGATAAGGAAAGAGGGGGTCAGATGCCTTCCTCCAGCACCAGCGGTTGGGAAGCAGCAGACTCTGGGCCTGGCAATGTGAGATTATTTGATTATTAGGGGCTGAGTATGAATTATTTGCTATTGCTTTTATTATGTCCTGGTAACTTTAAAAACAAACAAACACAGTGCTGGCATTTCTTGGTGCAATTTGATCTGATTTGCAACCCCTACTTGGTCATGCATGAGCTTTGAGACTGGGTGGAGTTGCCCTATAAGGTATATAGAAGGAGGGAGACATTTTTCTTCCTCTATCCTAATACTAGAACCTGGAGTCATCTCATGAATCTGAGTGGTGAGAGATTCAGGACAGATAAAAAGAAGAACTTCACACAGTGTATAGTTAAACAATGGAATTCACTTTCACAAAATATAGCGATGGCCACCAATTTGGATGGCTCTAAAAGTAGATTGGGCAAATCCATTGAGGGTAAGACTATCAATGGCTACTAGCCCTGATGGCTATATGCTACCTCAGAATGTATAACAGTTTCTTTGAAACATGGACCAGCATGGCTCATCTTATGTTCTTATGATGTGTGTCTTACCCAGCTCTGACCTTAAGTTATAGGGATTCACACTGTCTGGGTTTGAGATTATGAGGTTGCCCAATTTACCTGTTCTTTACTAATCCCATGCCTGTGTCCTATCTTCATTCTAGGCTGTGTTTGCAAACCAAGTTTGGCTTTTAATAAAGGCTATAGTCTGCCTATCTGTACATGCCAGGCAATAAAACTGGGACCTTTTCATGCAGAAAACTGCAATATCACCACTTCCTGTGTTTGAGAAGATTAGGCACTCCTATACAAGTTCTACCGAGAGTCCACCTATGACCACCTATGATTGTTGTGGAAATCAGCTT
Organism: Anniella stebbinsi; assembly: GCA_029215795.1. Taxonomy (NCBI): domain Eukaryota; kingdom Metazoa; phylum Chordata; class Lepidosauria; order Squamata; family Anniellidae; genus Anniella; species Anniella stebbinsi. Next base: position 91,971,968 of record JARDYH010000004.1, on the reverse strand, counting down.
TGGTGCAATCAGTATTGCCACTGAATTTGAAGGATCAAAATTCAAGTGAAGTATATAGAAGAATTTAAAGGAAAACAAATATTATCTCAATAACGGTAGTGAAATTTCATGCAGAGAGTTCATACATTTTCCTAAATTGCTGCTGAAATTTGGCTGCATTGTAACTTGAGGCAAATTGGGCAGGGCTCCAGAAACTGTTTTTACTGGGTGGTTAATAGACCCTGATGAGGACAATTATGTTCTTCTAAATCAGGAGTGTGGAGCTTCAGAGCTGGAGGCTAAATCTGGCACACCTAGGGTCCTGATCCAATGCTTCATGATTCCCCAGGGAGCCATGCCCACTTTTCCCCAACCACCTATCATTTGATGGTTTCTCTGCTTTTCTGCAGTTTCCCCCCATTCTAAAAGGCTGAAATGTCTCACTTAAGCCTTAGTTACTTGCAGCAAAAGCTTTAAGCTAAAATTGGCAGGTAATTTTGGCTCTACCCATTGTGCATTTGACATCACCCACCACCGGAATCTTGTCCCTGACAGCTTCTCCAAAATTCAAATTTTACCTCAGGTTGATAGTGCTAGTTGAATTTGGAAATGAAGAACTTGTGGGGTAACTGCCCAATGAGTTCACTGAACGCTGCCCAGCCGGCTCTGTTTCAGGAGCCAGCCTGGCCGAGCATTTGGCGATGTGCACTTTCCGGAGGCCCCAGAAAGCGTGCTTTGCCTCCTTTTTCCTAACACCAATTGTGGCCTTAAGGGCACTCTTGGATTAAGGGCCTTTAAGGCCATGATTGGAGTGGGGGAGGCAAAATGTGCTTTCCAGGGCCTTCATCCAAGAGGGTCTTTAAGGCCATGATTGGCGTGTGCAGGGAGGGAAGTGAGTTCTGCCCAGACCTGCGTCCCCTTTGTCTTTCCAGCACTGGGGTGAAAATCCACCCAGTGCATCCCTCAGGCTGCTGCCTTCATGGGCCCAGATGGATTTTTGCCTCATGACTAGGATGAATTAAGCTAATTTATACAGAGCAGTTCATTTCCCCCCCCACCTGTCTTTACCACTGGTGACAGCAGTGGAGTTGATTTCAGGGCCCGCTCCTAACAGCTATCATTTTAATTCCCCAGAATGCCCTTTTAAATCCATCCAAATTGCTGGCCATCACTACTTCTTGTGGTAGCGAATTCTGCAGTTGATGCGCAGTGTGAGGTAATATTTCCCTTTATCTTGTACTGAATTACTAATCGTTCAGCTTCATGGGATGACTTTCTCCTTAGTCAATCTCACAAACATACCTGATCTGGACTCACTTCTTTTCACTTGCTTGGTTGCATACTTCAGGTTTTGTTTTTTTTTTGTCAAAAATGCCCTGAGAAATGTAGTTGAATCCATTCTTAACAGAGTGAATATGATGTGGAGAAATTTTTTAAAAAAAGTTTTTCAGCCTTTGTAGGCTGATGGGAATTATGCAGAGGTAGGGTTACTCCCTGGAGATTTGCTGATACTTCAAGCAGATGGGCGACATAGGGAAGAACAAGTAGAAGCATATAAGAGAGAAAAAGAGGGACCAGAGATAGAACAGATGGGAATGGAAAGTGGGAATACACTGGAATTAATTCATGTTCAAGATAAAAAGAGACAAGATATAAATATAATTTGTAATTGTCCATTTAGAAAGTAACCAGCCAATCTAGCGTGGAGCATAACGTTAATGTAACTGGCTGTGGAAAATAGTGCAAAAGAGGGCACGGATGTGATGGCAAAATCATTGTCAGAGGTACAAGGTAGATGTACTGAGAACTAGGCATTCGGAATTATTTTCTACATCACGATATGTCTATCAGATGCTTAAGGACAAGTTCTTGATTCATTTTGTTTCACTTTGGGGTGGCATTTCAGCCAAAATCCTGAAGCAAAATGAAACGGAGAAGGATGAAATGATCTGGTGATGGGCCAACAACATTTGAGTGGGGTTTACTTTTTGGTGGGGGGAGGCATCTTACCTTCCCCCCTTTCCACCTTTTATTTCAAACACTTTCTTTCTTTCTCTCTTTTTTGAAAGCTGCTAATTTCTGCAGGAACAGCATTGGATGTCTGACCACAGCCACCCCACATTCCTCCTTCCCAGAGTGCCTCTGAGAAGGCTACTGCTACTGCTGAACCCACCTATACTATCAGTGTAGCCTGTGAATAGGGTATGTTTAGCCCACCTGTAGTGCTGATCCTGAATAGTGCTGAGCTTTTCACGATATCATTTCACTTCCTTAGAAACATTGTCCCCTTTTCAATTATTGTTTTGCACCACTTTGTGAAGAATTGTAGAAATGTCCACAAGGGGATGGATTTCAGACAGAAGGGGGGAACCCCCCCCCCCAATTGCTGAGGTTCCTGAACTAGCCATGATCTAGCTAGGTATAGTTGATAATGTGTGGCAGAAATGCATATCAGGTGCCACGTTTTGACACAATTAGTTACGTGTACATTTGTCATGCTAACTCTGCATGATTAGAAAGGTGAAAATCTTGTTGCACAAAGCTGGCAGGCAGTGAAACCGCCAACACAGTGGTGTTGACTATTTGGTTAAGAGCTCAGTGGTGTGACACTGTGGTAATCCAAGAAGCTTCAACCCAGTTTCTTGGCAATGGAGGTATAAAAGTATTATAGTGAGGGCAATACATGGGCTTGTTTTGGCCCTGATGAGGCAGTGACACAGACAAATCTAACTGGCTTAATAATAATAATAATAATAATAATATTTATTTGTAACCCGCCTCGATCCAGGTTACAACAATATAAACATAAAAATCACAACAGTTAAAATTTTTAAAAACAAGAGAACAATACAACATTAAAAACATCCTAAAATTCATCTGGATAGGCCTGTCGGAAGAGGACAGTCTTCATGACTCTCTTAAATTCATGAAGATGCCAAGACATCTTCACATTCACTCTGTGATCCCTGATTGGGTAGGACCATGCAATGAAAAGAAGAACGTCTTACGAATGATGGCGAAGAAGTGGCATCTTGGTGTTAAAAGCAGGCGCAAAAAATGAAAGAGGGGAATGTTTGAAGAGCTTTTCCACAGCTCAAAACCTTTCTCTCTCTTTCTCAGCTCAAAAGGTGTAAAAATTCAAGACAGCACAAATAATGATGATCTAAACAATTTTGTTGTTTGCGGATTCAGCTCTTGCTCAGCGTTAATTCACACAATACTTTTTCACTCTCATGTGAGCATTGCAAGTTGGCCCTAAGGCTACACTTGCATGCAGATCCATCAGTTATATGTTATCCCAAACACAGGTAGAGTCAGCAGTGTATAGTAACAGTTCCCATGATTGCACTGGGCATAATTTTTTTTTAAGTAATTGCAGAAATTACTGTTGGATGTTTCCATTAGCAACCAGGTTAACATGACAATTCTCCTAAGGCTCAGGAGAAATTTAATTGCTGCAACTTTGGTGCATTTCAGTGGCAAGGTGCTCCACTCTCCATGGCCTTTTGCTGCCACCGCTGTGTGTTTCATGGACATAGAGCATTGGTAGGTGGAAACTGCCATCTCCCCCACCTCTCCCCCAAGGATTTCCTAAAGTAAGGGAAGAAAATGTTTCTTAAAGATTGGCTTTTAAAATCAGCAAATAAATACACAAATAACCATACTACATGCTGGCTATATAGAAAGTGTATCGAACCACCATTTTAAGAGCTTTTAAAAAACAACAAACAAAAACAGCCAACCATCACCTTAAGGCATAAATAAAAATTAGCAAATCACTCTTCATGTGCAGGAAATAAATAAATTAGATACATGGAGTGTGTGTGTGTGTAAGTGTATGTGTATATATAATTTGAGACACTCCATATATATGGGTGTTTAGACTCTGAGCCAGTATCTGTTCTCTGCCACAGGAATGCTGGAGAAATTTGAGATGGACTAAAATGAATTCAGATTTCTAAGAATCTGTCCTGCGGAATCTGCCATGCATCGGCCTCCCCAAGGGGTCCCTGGACTTCTGGATTACTATTTCACTTTCCTGAAATTTAAGCAAATTTGGTCAAAGGAAAATATGCAAGTTTCTCCTCAGACATATGCTGTGCTGGAAAATATATGTGGGGAAAAGTTGAATGGAATGGGGGATAATACATTAAATGTTACCTACTAACATAAATTTTGTAAAGTGATGTGAACTTCCTTACGGAATTATTTAAGGATTTTCCCACATAACAGAAAAACATGAAATCTGTCTACAAATGCAATGACACCAGACAATCCATGAAACATATACAGGATGGGTTTCACAAAATCCATATATATATATATATATATATATATATGATTTTGTGAAAGTTTACTACCAGTCCATTCCTCTGGACATTCCCAGGTTAACATTTCTGTGGTGTTGTGACTAATGAATTGGGTGTAGGAATGGATAGTGAAGACAGGCAGGCTCATTTGCTACAGGTGGCTGTTGATTGGACAGAAGATACTCCTCGTTATAAAGCCAGAACCTTGTAGTATGCATGGGTGGGTGGGAAGGGAAGATCACTCACAAATGTGGAGATTATTTGCCTACCACATGCCCCATCAATCTCAAATAGAAATGAATGGTGTGAAAATTTGCTTATATATATATAAAAAAGATGGAGAGACATGGGATTTGAGAGATGTAAGGCAGGAGTGGTCGACAATTTGCTGCAATATTCAGGCTAATGGCAAGCCATTTGTCTGGCTGATCTCAGCCTCTCTTTTTTTCACAGAGAGCTCAATGGTGCACATGCATTTATATGTAAGAGAAGGGCGCTCACATCAACAAGAACCCTGAAGTGGGGCTCATATTACACTGACTCCTGAACACTGGCACCCATAAGCCCTCTGCCAACTCAGCCTGCACACTTGCTAGTTGTCATCCTTGCCTTCACTCCAGATTGCTAGCCAATAGATTTTCACTTGAAATCACAACGACCTGAACGAGGATTGTTATGCCTATCAATTATTTCACCCAGCCAAACAACATCATAGTTTTATTCCTAGTGTCAACATTTAACCCTCTTCATTTTAAAAGCCCAAGCTAGAATATCTGCCTCCTGCAAGTTCCTGGATGCGTCCTTACAAGACAGCAGTCAGCAAAAGCTTGCCTAGAGTCTTGGCGATGCACTGAAATCAGATGAGTAAGCCCTGTGTGGCTTCTTGATATGTCCCTGGAAAATGACAGTATTTGCTCCTTTATCCTTTTGAGATTTATGGCACTAGAGTACAAGACAAGCTGAAATTGCACAAGACAAAGACTTCAGGGTATCACTAGAAGAGGAGAGGGCAACACAGATTGAGCATTAAATCACTATAAATGGCACTTTACAAAGTTTGAACGATAGAGCCAGAGCTGATCTGCAGAGCTGTTCATTTGCTCTTTCCTTTCCTAGAGGAATCAATAAAATATTGTAGCAAGATAGAAAAAAAATACAAATTCTACTATAAAACAGTATTTACCATTCAAGATTGGTATATTTTGAGATATTACACTAATTGCTAACTTTAACTAGCCCTTATCTTTCTGAAGAAACGTCAGAAGATATTACTGGTATATTCGGCTAGTGAATTTAAATACAGGTATAGTGAATCTAAATTGACTTAGTGGCTTTAAAAACAAAACAGAAAACTTAGGCCCTGAATTTATAGACTTGGATTTTCTCTACATTAGAAAAAAATCCACAACCTTACAGGTCTCAGATCTTTTTGCATTCACAATGAGCTCCTTCAGACAGTGACCAAAAGCAACTATGTGATTTTGAATTGAAAAAGGAATGCCATTGAAAAGAGGCTCCAATGAAACAGTGCCATCTAGTGTTGGAATAAATCCTATCATATATAGATACTGGATTATGTCTGTGCTATAAAACTAGGACTGTGCATCGCTTTGGATCCAACTCCCAAATCTGAAGTGAATCGGGGTGATTCGGACCTCCCGAAAACAGATCCGAAGCAGATTGGGTGAGGTCCGAATTGATCCGAACCAAATCGGTTTGGTCCGAATCGGTTTGAATCAATTTGGAGATTCGGGCACCATTTTAAGTGTTTTTCCCCATAGGGTTTCCCCTTGAGAGTAAATACCTGCACCTCTGTGTCTAAAATTTGCCACCCATGAGTAGCTCCAGGCCATTTGCAAGGTCCTCAACTTTCATGTTTCTATCTTTAAAAATGAAATATAGGTGTTTATTTCTCCCAATGCAAGTCTATGGAGAAAATGAGTTATCTGACTCTTGATTCGGAGGTCCGAAACTTCCTTCGGATTCGGATCCAAAGTGAATCAGGGGAGGTCCAAATCGACCAGAAGCGAATTGGGCCTGATTCAGAAGTGACAAATCGGGATCCGAAGTGAATCGGGTGGTCCGTGGAAACTGCAGGAGGTATCCTGGTTGTTGACAATATCATGAAATCATCCCAGAAAATTCCATGATGGGCCAGTCACTACAGTGCTATAAATTGCTCATTTAGAGAAGACCTTGTAGTGGACCAGGAGGGAGACTTCTATGGTCCACTCTGAGATGCTGCCTCTCAAGTCCAACCAGCATAGCTGATTGGTTGAAGGTAGGAATGATGCTGTGAGGTGGTTGTTGGCCAGTGGACAGGTAGAGACTGCTACCAAAACATGTGGGAAGGATCCCCCACTCTGCTTTCCTCCCTCCCCACATTACTGACACAATGAGCAGTGTCAGGGAGGTATTGCTTTTATTTTTTGTGTATTTGGACTGGGGGGATGTGTCCCCCTCTGAGGAGCCAGAGAAAGGTGCAGTCTTGCATTGTCAAGACAGCCAAATGATAGTATGTTATACCATGGGGTGGTTTAATTGCCCCTTGGAATCTAATGCGAGAAGAGAAGGAGTGTCACTTGGTTGCCATGGCAATGTGGGGATGGATGAACTGTTTTATCATAATCCTCTTCACAGTGAACTGCTGGAAGAAAGTGATTATTACTGTGTTGCTTTGGCAACATGGAATTATGTTCTCTCTTCATCAATGAGGACAATGCCTCTATGGTTGTCCTTAATGATGATGCTATGAAGCCAAATCTGATTGGCTATCTAGCATTGTGATCATATCGTGCTACCTCTATGATTCCTGGCAAGTTAGAATCTACTAAGTGAGAAGAAAATGCTGCTACAAAACTCAGACAAAAGGAATGTGGCTATAAACAAAAACTGGAGGGGGAGCCAAAATAATAATAATAATAACAACAACAACTCATTCGGAATCATACACTGGTCACACACTGAACTTGAAGAAATAAACAGACTCAATCGCACCAAACTCACAAAACAACACATGCTTCATACCAACTCATGCAGTGAAAGAACAACAATCAGCAGGAAAGAAGGAGGAAGAGGTCTGCTGGACATTAGCAGAATTCATGCTAAACAGATAAAATCACTCAGAGAATTCCTCCACACCAAAAACACCCCATTCATAAAGCCATAGTAACAGCTGATAAAAACTACACCCCACTCAACCTAACACTACAAAACAAAGATCAAACACAACCACCTACATTCACAGAGAAAAAAAAAGAAAAATGGGTACAAAAAGCCCTCCATGGGAAGCACTACAACATAATTCAGAACCCACAAACTAACAAAGAACAATCATATGAATGGCTCAGGAAGGGTGAGTTATTTCTAGAAACCAAAGGATTCCTAAAAAGTATATAGGATCAAGTTATAGCAACCAAGAACTACCAAAAATACATCATAAAAGATAACAGTGTAACAACAGACCTATGCAGGAAATGCCATCAGTTCCAAGAAACAACAGACCATATAACAGGAGGATGGAAAATTCCGGCAGGAATGGACTATACAGACAGACACAATATGCTGCAAAAATAATTCACCAACAACTGGCCTTCAAATTCAACCTTATCAAACAACCTACACCATACTATACATATTCACCTGAAACAATCCTGGAAAATGCAGATCATAAAATGTACTGGGACAGAACAATTCATACAGAGAAGGCAACACCCTGCAATTGACCAGACATAACAGTCTTAGACAAAAAAGAAAAACACACATACCTCATCGACATAGCAATACCGAATGACAAAAATGTTGTTGAAAAGGAAGAAGAAAAGAGAGACAAATATATACCTCTGGCCATGGAAGTCAAAGAACTATGGCAACAGGAAAAGGTCACAATTATCCCATTAGTCACATCAGTCACCAGCATCACATCAAAAAAATATACAGAAAACATCCAGAAACTGGGCCTACCAGAATACATCCACACCAACATCCAGAAAGCAGTCATAAGTAAGACATGCTCAATCGTCAGGAAATTCCTGAATCAATAAAAGACAGCATGACTTGGTAAAGCCTGTCATGTCCGTCTAGAAAAACCACCATGAGTGAGAAAGAGATACATAACAATAATAAAATAAATAAAAGGTCTATGAGATTTTATCATGGGAACTTCAATCCTCAGTCCCCTTTTGCACCTTTTTTTCTCATGGATGAAAAATTGTGCAGTTCTGGTCTCAGCCTTACTGAATTAAATTACACATAGAGCTCGTTCAAACAGGAGAAATCACACTCCCTTACCATGGCTCTGCTTTCTGCATCTCTTCTGCCTCTGCAACAAGCTGTAATTACATGAGGAAGAGACGAGCAACCACATGGCTTGTACAGCCTCAATGCAGTTGAATAGGACAGTGCCCTCTGTGGGCAATTTATAGCACAACTTTGCCTATACACGGCAGGAAAACCCGACAAATATTGATTTATCCCAGGAGGGTTGGGTTTCTGAGGTTTTATTTTTAGCGCTAAGATAGGAAAATGGAGGGGGAAATGCACAGGAAGCTGATGGTGTCATCAGAATGACCCGTGAACATCCGTGAGTGGCCAATAAGGAGCATGCTATAAAACACTCATTTCAGGAAGCTCTTAATATGAAGGTTGGAACCTCTGTAATCAAAAGGATCAGATTTTGGTAATTGTAAATATTTTTTTCTGTCAGAAGAAACATTTTATTCAAACACAGATTATTCATTCAATAAATCTAATGATATAGAATATCTGAGGTGCTGTCCATCAGATGGAAAATGCTTCTAAGATTTTTTTTTTAAAAAAATGTTTATTACTGCCTCTACCCAAAAATGCTTCAAGTGGTTTACACTTCATCAAAAATGCAATAAAACCATAACTCCCACAACAAGTGCTCTGCACTAGAAAATACATTTTCATAGCACTATAAGTGACAGATAAATATGTTTTTTTCTGTGTTCTGCTATCATAAACACTGGGAATATGAGAGGAATGCCCATTAATATGAATTCTGCACACAGGGCAATGTATCTTATTGGTGTTTTTTGCGTATTTGTGTGTGTGTGTGTGTGTTTGTGTGTGTGTTTGTGTGTTTGCTGTGGGCTTCATTAAGGACTCACAAAGTATTTTTAAAAAGTTATGCAGTATACTTTCAGCCCTTCTGTCCCTATATGTTCATGTATATGTGATGTATGGATTTCACCATGAAAACATCTTAGAAGCAGAATATTTGAATGGAAAAGGATATTCAGATAATAAATTAAACAACAGTTCTTTTTGATCATTTACTTGAGAGAAGCACATTTACATTTTCAAATGTGATCATTTATTAAAGTAGTTTGTGTAAAGGCACTGGAAAAGAATCTGACTTCGCTGCCAGAGCTCATACTTACAATTTCTGTGACTAGTTCAGCCTCATGAATGAATCTTAGCATTTATTTTTTTATTTCTAGTTACTACTGTGGATCTTTTAATTTTGTGTGTGAATGCACAAAATTATAATTACTAGAAAGGGTTTTTTGATGATTCTCCCTAAGGAAAATGGGAAGTTAGCATCCACATATAGAAATTCTAGCTTAATATAGTCCATCCATTAAGACACATTGGAGAAACAGATTGTGTGTACTGTTTGGGCCTCTGTGATCGGCTTTTATCCTTTCTGCCTTCTACTCTCTGTACTATGTATAGCTTCTTAATCAGTGCCTCCGGAGGAAATGTTGTGTTGATCTTTATTCTTCCCATGTGTGCATAAATTCCTGTATTTGGAAAAAAAAAAACCTTATACAACTTCACCAAATTAACACAAATTGTTCTACATCCCCTGCCCCAGTTTTTTTTTAAAAAAATCATTAGAGCCAGTTTGAGAACTATGTATCCATCATCATGCAAGAAAGAAAATGGTCAGTCTTTGTAATGTTTGCAGCTGAAGGCAATTTGCTCCCCAAAATTATCCTCTGAAAACAGTAATGTTGAATATCCTCCTGATGTTTGTTGGGCATTCTCAAACTATGTGATGCAAAGGTTTCAAAGTACTCAATAGAGTTTCTGTATTTAGCGTTTGGCAGCACTGAATGTAGTTGTAGTTGTATTCGGTGGAAGTCAATGAGGTGGGGCAGAAGCAATAAAGGGTCACTGCTGTTAAATGGCAACGAAGAGGGAGGGGAGATCATCCTATGTCTTCATTAGCAGGAATCTCTTGGGGTACACTGTTGATGAATGGCCACTATCAGCTGGTAAAGACTGAGTTGACAGTTGTTGTTATTGATAGTAATTGACAGTTGATAGCCCATGAGAGTTCATATCTGAAGGCTGCCAACACCCAAACTATCAAGAGATGCCAGGAAGTCTAAGGCACTTTAATTCTGAGATGAAAATTAATTGAGATTAAGACTGTGAAGAGCTCTGCCCAGGTATGATGGCAACATTTTATTGAGTTTAGGAGTTTCTTTTTTTTATCAAACTGAAGGACAATAGCCAAAAATAAAAATGTGGGAGAGATGTTCAGCACAGCACTAGAAATAGCATCTAATTTACCTTCAGGCTGCAATGCTATACCCACTTGCTTGGGAGTAAGCCCCATCAAACTAAATGGGATGTACGTAGACATGTATAGAACTGAACTGATAGTCACTCTCACTAATCAGTTGTGAGAACAGACTAGACTAGAATATTTTAATCCTTTCAGAAGCTGCAGAAGATCATAAACATAAAACAGCTGACATTTAAAACATTTTAAACTGTTACGCCTAGCCACAAAGTCAGTTAAAACCTCAACTTAAGCTGTTAAAATCCCTTGAAGTAGGCACCCAGAGGAGGACCTTTGATATTGAGCATAGTGTACGGGTAGGTTTATGTCAGGAAAGGCGTTCCATCAGGTATTGTGGTCCCAAACCGTGTAAGGCTTTATAGGCTAAAACCAGCACCTTGAATCGGGCTCGGAAACATACAGGCAGCCAATGCAAGCGGGCCAGAATCGGTCTTATATGTTTGAACAGTCTGGTCCCTGTTACCAATCTGGCCACTGCATTTTGCACAAGCTGCAGCTTCCGAACCGTCTTCAAAGGCAGCCCCACGTAGAGCACATTGCAGTAATCTAACTTGGAGGTTACCAGAGCATAGACAACTGAAGCCAGGTTATCCCATTTATTTGTGTGAATAAATGAATGAATGAAAGAAAGTTTGCACCAGCTTTACCCTTGGGATTTATGTAAAATAAGTTAGCACATTAATGGTATTTTATATTTGGGTTGTTGAACATAAGCAAGGAAATGATTTAAATGTAGGTTTCATTGCTATTCACCTTGCCAGGAGACAGAACATGTTTTTAATTGCCAGATGATATAAAGAGTGATATGTTTTTAATTGCCAGATGATATATAGGGGAAATTATCAGGGAAAAAGTCATTTAAAGCATTTGGCTAGGGGAAAAATTATTGAATAATCAGACAGTGATTATCTGAAGTTGTAATAATTATGTGTAACACAAATGGAGGAGAACTCACATTGGAGCACCATAAAATTATTACTTCTTCACAGCATAGTCATAATGGTTGTAGGAGTATTTTTTTTAAAAAAAAATGGACTGTATTTGTTGATGTATTTCAACTTTGCATTTCTAAGTATGTAATAATTCTAAGGTCATCCCCCTCACACACCCCATGTTGGTTTAGGAAAAGAATTAAAGTACTTCTATTTACTCATTTGCCATAAAAAAATAATACTCATTTGCCATAAAAGATGACAAGGCACCCAGCCTTACCTTTCATGCCATGTAAACAATAAACACATTCTATAATCTCACTTATTGTGCTCATTTTCAACTTAGCCTCCAGTAGCACTTACTAGAGGTGTGCACTCTCCTCTGCAAATCCAAGGGTCCGTTGAAGGTCTGTCAGAGCCCCAAACTTTTGGTGCAGTTAGGGGAGGGTTTTAAAACCATTGGATACCCACAGTGTGGAGATGTGCCTCATTGGAACTCTGTTCCATTTTTGGATAACCACTTCATTATAGCCTATAGAAATTAATCACAATGCTTATTGCTCCCTCATTTTTAAAGATAAAGAGATGAAACTTGGCACCCTGAGAGCTCCTAAGTATGGCTTTAGCAATGCCAAGTTTGAAACAGCGGATGTAGGGATCTCCTTCAAATTTGGCATGCCTAAAGCTCTACTTCAGAGCTATCATGCCAAGTTTCATCTTGTTATCTTCAAAAATGACAGCAGTGTTTTCAAAAATAATTTTAAAACCTCAAGGGAATGAACCAATCTGCTTCAAACTTGGCATGGCTAAAGCCATACTTAGGAGCTCTCAGGGTGCCAAGTTTCATCTCTTTAGCTTTAAAACTGAGGGAGCTGTAAACATTTTGGTCAATTCCTATAGGCTATACTGAAGCAGTTACCCGGAAATGGAACAGTTCTCCGACATGTAATCCAACTGTGCGGAGAGACAGAGCCGATCCGAAAATCAGAGCAGAGAAGCACCTCATTGGAGCGCCGCTTCAAATTTTGGGGCAGAGAAGACCCACTCTGCACACCCCTAGCACTTACACTTTCCCAAGGCTTCACAAATGCATCTTGAATTTGAGGGTTGCACATCTCTACAGTGTACATAGAAATCTAATGCTATAGATTGTCTTACATAAAAAAAAAATCTTCATTATAGATGTTTTGAGTGAGTAAAACCTTGTCTTAAAAAGCATTATCTCATTCCCAAAGATAGATAGATAGATAGATAGATAGATAGATAGATAGATGATAGATAGATAGATAGATAGATAGATAGATAGATAGATAGATAGATAGATAGATAATCATATGAGTCTTTTTCAGGGTTCCCTTAAATTTCTAGTTAACACACCCACCCACACTTTCCTGTTTGTTTGTTTGTTTGTTTTGTTTTTAAACTGGGGGGAAAGTTTATTTTGTTTTTTTCTGGGCCTTCACATCTCTAGTCAGAATCTCTTCAATCAAAATCTTGTTTGACCAGTCTTGCTGACATTTTCAACAATGCCTCCACACTTGACCATGATTCAGGATTATTGCTTTTCATTGGAGCCATTTACACATCATGATAAATCACCCAGAAAATAAGTCATGGTGGATTCACATGCTGACTCATGTTATTCCTGACACATGCTTGGGTGCGCTGTGGCTTAGCACGGTTAGTTTCCCCCTTAGTCCTCCATCCTGCTCCTTGTGCATATCCCAGTGTCATATACAGCACAACCTCTCCTGTATTTTTGTCTGGCTTCCACCCTTCTCTCATTGCTACCCTTTCCTGTGCATTGTTTTTCATTAACAACCTTTAAAAAATAATAATTGGTGCTTCAACACTTGCAAATGGCAGAAAAAGAAACTGAACCCATTTACACAATAAGTACACCCATACTCCCACAGTAATTACACTCACCTATCTCAATAGCTCTCATTCATCTACCACTTTCAGACTTTAAGGTTAAGAGAAGCTGTAAAGTGGACAAAGAAACTGACAAGTGTGAGTTCAAGACATAATGCAATGAGAGTGTGAAATTGACAAGTGAATGTTTATTGCCTCAACACCCCACCCCTAACCCCCACCGGAAGCCCTTTCTGGGCATGTCTCAAATGTACAAATGGATTTGTAATTTCTTTTATTATTTTTTCAGTGTTATTTGTGTGAATGGATTTGTAATTTAAGTTTTCTTCCCTGGTCCTTCACAACAGTCTGTTGTGATTTGCCTGTCCACTTTATACGGCCCTCAGTAGTACAGTGACCTTGTCAATATCCTTGTAAATTATAAGTGTTTCCCCTGACAGCAAACTCTGAAAGTGGTGGCTGAACGGTTAGAGCTTTTGGGGTGGGTATGATTACTGTCGGAGTTATTTCTATTGTGCTAATATAATAAAAATTTATGTTAAGGAAGCATTCAAACTAAAAATGAGAATATGCATTGAATCAGTCCTGTGATTGTGCACATTTGCACAAGTGCTATGGAAGAAATAATATTTTTTAAAGAATGACACTATTAAGGGAAGTGCTGAAGTAAACTAGGTAGTTTACAATGGAATTGACCAGGCAACTGTATACTACAGACTGTATATAGAAGACAGGCACTTGCACACTTGTGAAGGACTGGGGGTGGGATACTGATTTTTAAAATGTGGATTGCACACTTGAGAAACACACACACAAAAAGAGTTTGAACAACTTCAGGACATTCCCAAATTTCATTTTTCTATCAGTGGAGGGCCGGCCATCACTGACAAGGGAATAAGGGGACTGAAGGCAGCACTATCAAGAGCATGAGTTTGCCACTTTTACCATGTGGCTCTGTAGCCCAATGCTGTGAAGCTGTTGACAACCTGTGCTGCTGGGGTCACACTTCATGACAAGCCACCCTGAGAACAAGTCACCCACAACAATTCAACACCATGGGTTCTCAAAATTGAATGTCCATGATAAACTGTGCTGAATTGTCTGCACTGGGTTTGGGCACCACCATAAACCACGCTGACACAAACAAGGCTGGCAAACCACCATGGCTTATTGTACTGTGAAACCTAGGTCAGTGACTTCACACAAGCTTGTTCATTGCCAAATGACTGCAATACTAAAGCCCTTGTGGGGGTGGGGGTGAGTAAGGATGAGCATGCTAGCTCCACCCCCTCCATTCCTGTTCTCAGCATTTTTCACAGTTTGAGGGATGATGTCTGTAGCATGGAGCCTTTTATCTCCAGGTAGGTCTCCCATGATTTAGAACTGTGAACAACCAGGGTTCTCTCATGGGGAATCTAAACGGATAGAAAAGGCCCCCTGTTGTATATGATTTCCCTCAACATGTGGCCAATGTGAACAGGGATTGGAGAAGGTGGAGCTAGCAGTCTTATGCTCCCTCTGCCCCCTCACATGTTACCTGCAGGGTAGGAAACATCCCATCGTCCAGGAGAGAGAGGGAGAGGAGTGCCTGCGGATGTTATCACCCCCACTGCCATCTCTGCTTGGACTTCTGCCTGGTAGACTGCTGCTGCTCCCTGAAGGCCTAGGCCCCCAGGTACTGAGCCAGCCATTGCTGATAGTCTCCACCTGTCCCCTTCTTTGGAAGGGGTTATATAGGCTGACTGGCTGAAGGGAAGGAAACACCCCATCATCCAGGAGGGAGAAAGAGAGGGAGGGAGGGAGAGGGAGAGGGAGAGGGAGAGGGAGAGGGAGAGGGAGGGAGGGAGGGAGGGGTGGGAGAGAGGGGAGAGGGGATTGGAGAGAGAGGAGTGCATGTGGCTGCTGCAGACTCCAAGAGGCTCAAGGCACCTGGGAGCCCAGCTGCATAAGGGCGCGGCAATATATGTTGTACAGGGCAGAGGGTGATATGGCAATGGCAGTGTGAAGTGCTGTTACAGGCGAAGGAAAGATATTTAACATCCATCTTACCTCCCGGTTGCCCTGCTAACCCAGAGATCTTGGAGAACAAACCAGGCCACCCACAAAACCTCTCCTTGCTCCTATGCAATGCCAGGTCGGTTAAAAACAAAATGAATATCATCTATAACCTCCTTACAGATGAGGAGGCTGACCTGGCATGCTTCACAGAGACCTGGATGGGAGACGACAGTGGCCCGACAGTGGCCAAGGCCCTCCCACCTGGGTACTGTGTTAGTGAGCAGGTGGGGGAAAGTGGGGGGGGCAGAGTAGCTGTGGTCTGCAAAGATAACCTTAACCTGACCAGATTTCCAGTCCGGGAATTGAATCACATTGAGTGTGTATACCTGAGTCTGAAGACCAGGGATAGACTAGGGATTCTGTTAGTGTACCGGCCACCCTGCTCCCTATAAAACTCCCTGATCTTGGCTCATGGAACTGGTCTCAGAGCTGGTGTTGGAGTCACCCAGACTTTTGGTCCTGGGCCACTTCAACATCTCATTCGAGGCCGGTTTGTCAGGTGCAGCTTGGGAGTTTATGGCATCCATGACAAAGATGGGCCTAACCTACACTTTCAGCAGGTTACACCCTCGATGCTGTTTTCAGTTCTGAACAGACAGATCTGTGGGCAGAGGTGACAATTACCTCTGCATTGTCATGTACAGACCATTTTCTGGTCAGGGTTAGTATCACGGCTACCACCCGCCCCTGCAGGGGTGGCGGACCTATTAAGATGGCCCACCCTCGAAGGCTGATGGATCCTCTTGGATTCCAGAAAGTCTTAGAGGGTTTTATGGCTGATACCATCAACGATCCTGTAGAAGCCCTGGTCAATAGATGGAATCAAGCCCTAACTAGGGCTATCGACACAATCACCCCCAAACATCCTCTCTGATCCGCTTCTAACTGGGCACCCTGGTATACAGAAGACCTCAGGGAGTTGAAGTGGGAAGGACGATGACTGGAACACCGATGCGGAAAACTTGACTTATATCCCACAAGATACGACATAGAGAACATCTCTGTTCCTAAGGGGTGGCAATACGTGCAGCGAAGAAAGCTTTTTTCTCTGCAAGCATTGTGTCTGTGCAGTCACGTCCAGCAGAACTGTTCAGGGTGGTGAGGGGTCTGACCCAGGCACCTTCCCCTGAACCCAATCTTACAGCCTTCGGTAGTTCGCTGTGATGCCTTTAACAATAATTTCACAGATAAAATCTCTCGGATAAGAGCTGATTTAGATGCCGTCATTATAGCAGAGGCTGACAATGGAGTGTCCAGCAACTCCATAAGTAGAATTACACTAGATCAGTTTCAGTTAGTGAGTACCGAGGATGTGGACAAGCTGCTTGGACGAGTGAGGAGGACAACTGTCTTCTCGATCCCTGTCCTTCTTGGCTGGTTGCCCAGGGAGGAGACGCAATTAGGCTACAACTACAACATACTGTTTATGCATCTCTCAGGGAGGGGAGTTTTCTATCATGTTTAAAAGAAGCAGTGGTACGCCCACTTCTAAAAAAGCCCTCCCTGGACCCCCTGGACCTTAATAACTACAGAGCAGTATCAAATCTTCCATTTCTGGGCAAGGTAATCAAGAGGGTGGTTGCCTTCCAACTCCAAGCAGTTTCAGATTATACAGATTTTCTAGACACATTTCAAACCGGCTTCAGGGCAGGATATGGAGTTGAGACTGCTATGGTAGCCTTAGTGGATGATCTAAGCTTAAGTATTGGCAGGGGGAGTGTGTCCCTGCTGGTACTTCTGGATCTCTCATCACCTTTCAATACCATCGACCATGATATCCTTTTGGAACACCTGAGGAAATTGGGAATCGGGGGCACTGTGCTTCAGTGGTTTTGGTCCTACCTCTTGGGCAGGTTCCAGATGGTGATGCTTGGGAATAGTTGCTCCTCAAAGAAGGAACTGTTGTATGGTGTACCACAAAGCATCATCCTATCCCCAATGCTATTTAACATCTACATGAAACCACTGGGAGAGATCATCTGGAGATATGGGGCAGGGTGCTATCAGTATGCTGTTGACACCTAAATATATTTCTCTATGCCTTTGACAGCAGCGTCAGCTAAGGATTGTGTGTCTCCTCTGAATAAATGCTTGGAGGTGGTAATGGGCTGGATGAGGAAAAACAAACTGAAGCTGAATCCAGACAAGACGGAGGTGCTTCCTGTCAAAGGCCCCAACCTGAGTTTGGAGGTGTGTCAACCAGTTATGGATGGGGTGACACTCCCCCTGAAAGACTGTGTTCACAACTCGGGGGTGCTCCTGGATCCGTCACTCCAAATGACAGCCCAGATAGAATCGACGGCCAGGAGTACCTACTATCAAGCTTTGGCTGATACGCCAACTGCACCCCTTCCTAGAGTTGGAAGACCTAAAGTCGGTAGTGCATGCGCTGGTAACTTTGAGGCTTAACTTCTGCAATGTGCTGTACATTGGGCTATGTCTGTGCCTAGTCTGGAAACTTCAACTAGTTCAAAATATGGTAGCCAGGTTGGTCACCTACGGGTGACCATATTATACCAGATTTAAAATCACTCTACTGGCTGCCAATTACTTTCTGGGCAAAGTACAAAGTGTTGGTCATTACCTTTAAGGCACTACATGGTTTGGATCCAGGTTACTTGCGGGATCACCTTCTCCCATACAATCTGCCCCCCACACTTAGGTCATCTGGGAAGAATTTACTACAGTCAGCCAAAACTAGGCTGACAACCATTACCCAGAGGACCTTCTCTTCTGCCATTCCCAGACTGTGAAATGGCCTGCCGGGAGAGATTCGCCAACTTAACAGTCTTTCAGAATTTAAGAAAGCTATAAAGACTGATCTCTTCTGGCAGGCCTATCCAGTTGAATTTTAAGCATTTTATTGGTATTTTAACAATGTATTAGTTTGTATGTGTTTTTAATCAGTTTTATGTATTTTATATCATTTCTTTTTAATGTTGTTCCCCGTCTTGATCCAGAGGGAGAGGCGGGTAAAAATAATATATTATTATTAGTATTAGTATTAGTATTAGTATTAGTATCATTTACTTATAGGACTTAAGTAATTAGTTATATATATGAAACAAACAGGACCAGCCCACGACATTAAGGTGCCAGAGATGGAGCACCAATCCTGCCCCTTCCCACAACATCAAGGGGCATCATAACCAGGACTGGACAAATTATTTTGGCACTTTAGGCAGAATTTTTTTGTTGCCTATGCCTGACAGTCAAGATACACTATGAGTAAATTAAATAATTGACAATTGACTGCCTTTTCATGACACCCCCAAAGTTAAGGCCAGCCCGGACAGAGACTTCATATATGCCCTTCCATCCCTTCAAACCCAATGATTGATAGGGATGATGTTTACCCAGGTGTTTGCAATCAATGAGTTGAGCTTGCGGTGCATGTACTGAACTCTCCCATTGAAACTGGTGGCTTAACTTTGGTTGCATTGCAATTCCAGGAAGAAGCCACTTGCATATAAAGGAAGAACAATGTTAAGAAAAATATAATTTCAATGAAAACACAGTAAAGTTTAAACAGCAATATTAATACAACAAATAAAGAAGTACACAAGAGACAGCACTAGAAACTATTAATCATATAAGTGTTTTCAACAGTCACTAGGATTTAGTATTTTCTTAAGTGGGAAAGGCTCTTTAGAAATGTGTAGATTGCATATGTTCTACTCCTGCTAGGGAATGATCAGAGTTCAAGTATTTTCTCAGGTGATATATACTACTTGATCACGTAAAGCCACAGTGAAGGCATTTTTACCACACAAAGAAACTATAGAGTTCCAGAGAGCCTAGTGTATATAATACATATAAAACAATCAAAGTCCTAAAAATATTTCATGAGTTCAGCTGATCTTTATCTTAACAGCAACACTGTAACTATTTAAACTTTTCACATCTGGAGCATCAGTTTAAAGGGGCTTTCATATGTCAGATCAAATGCTGAAGGCTTCTTCCAGGGTTATTTACTGTTATTTATTTTACTGTCTGTAATACAGATGTGCCTTACCCTATCTGCATAAGATATGGTGAGCCATTTTAAGAGGCAGTTCCCTGCCTGGGAAAATATTTGAAAACACTATAGACGAGGTTAAAAATGGCTAATTCACATTGTAGTAAGCACTCCTGCTTGTATAACAACATGCATCCCAGCTAGCTTGTTGTAAATGGTCGTTTGTGGCTCTGTTGCACAGCCAGACTGATTTTGAGCCAGGATAAGGTGCTTCAAAAAGTTACCTCATCATGGACTGAAAGCCAATCTGATGTCTAGGACTAGTTGCCATGTGAGTCTTCAATATCATGTGGAGTGTTTCCTTGTCAGCTCCCTACCCCAGACAGACTATGAGGCATGGAAATTATCTATATAACAGAAAAGAGTCATTTATGTTGTAGACATCTGATTCACTAAAAGTTAGCAATGGAAGAGCAGATAATAAAATGCATTATCCAGCCTTGTGCTAGGAGCTCTCTAGTAAGAGCAAGAAGCACTTTTTTCAGAAATTTTCTTTTTTCCCTCACCAGAGCTAAACAGCCTCAAATGTTGTAACTTTTCCTCAAAGGGGAGTTGCTTCAGCCTTCTGATCATTTTAGTTCCTGTTTTCTGCACCTTCCCCCTCCCCCTTGCATCTGTCATTCTGGATCCTCACATGGCTGTTTTTCTCAGCCAGTTTTCCAGCATTAACTGTTTTGTAGGCAGGCCCTGGTGGGCTTGCCGACAAATTTTTCCATTTCTTTCGTAGTCTCCATTTTGTATCTCTGACTCAGCCTGCTGACATACTGTCCTCTGGTTTATTTATTCTCATAAGTAGGATCTGCGGCCACCACTCTGTTATTGCGGGTAATGGAGGGTAGAAAAATAATGAGGTGAGACACAGAAAGTAGAGTTAAACACGGCCACTTTTAGAGAGAATAAACCTATGCAGGCATCCAATTTATTTTGTGCAAGTCATTCACTGAATGTAAAGTGGCACTTCCCAGTTCGCCACAACCCAAACTGCCCCTTGTGGGGTAGGGAGGCCTTCCATTGTCACCCTCCCCTCACGCCGTTGGCCTCAAAGGTAACCCTTATCCCACCGGCTGAGGCCGTATAACTCACAGCTGGGGCCCCTCAGGCATCACCGATCACCGTAACAGTGCCTGTGAATGCTCACCTACCCTATCCCGCTCCAGATGCCCACATCTACCTGCCAAACCAAGATTGTGACCAAACTAATTATTGATCAGATTAGCCTATTTAATACTCCCTGGCTGTCTTGCAGTGTGAAGTAGGCAAAAAACCCTCATAAACTGAAAGTGAGCAAAAAAAATCCTACTTGGCCCCCATGAAGAGCGACCAGTGAACCCACACTACCTACAGGGCAGGAGGGAGGGAGCTGCTGAAAAGAAGAGGCGTCAGGAACGGGTGAGCCAACATTTATGCTCCTTCAGTCCCCTCCCTGCCACTGTGGCACCATGCGGAGCAGCAAATGGCCGCCTCGTCACCCCAACCCCACCTGCAATGGCCTCCATGTGCCCAGTCAAGCTGGGCACGTTGTGAAAGCTCTTCTCTTCCTGATGCATCCTGATAAAGCTACTTAAGGATCAAATCAGCCAATGCCCCAACACATCACTTCGACTCTTCATATTTTACCTCAGCTCAGTTGTGTCAATTTATTTATTTACAATATTTATATACTGTTCAATTATCTAACACAGATTCCAGAGTGGTGAACATAGGTATAAACAGTAAAAGGAAGAAGATTAAAAAAGCAAATTAAAATTAATACAATTTAAAAACAAAGGAGCCAGAAAAACAGTGGCTAGTCAGTATATATCTTATTCATTTTGTTTTCTTATAATCCACGTGCAAGAGTCAGAAAAACATATTCAACATGTTCAAGATGTATGTCATCTTCAGCTCAGAACACCTGGATTTAAATCCATCTTATACATGAACTCACTGAGTTCCCTTGACCAAGCATCCTCAATACACCTTATCATTAAAAGTGACCTACCTCACTGGATCACTGTGTGGATAAGTGAGATGATAACTTTCAATCTATTTGCACAGTTAATGTGCCATCAATGTGTTTGATAATAGGGTCATGCCTATAGAGCAACTTCATAAATGACAACTTTTGTCAAGTAGTGGTAGCACCAAAGCTGCTGACAAGCAGCAGGCAGGTGAATCCTAATTCAACACCCCAGCAGGGCAGAATGGACCCAGATATTTCTCCTTCATGGTTAAATTAATACCAATAATTTGTCCTCAGATGATTTACAAAGTTTTTGGTGATATCTCTAATAATTTCTCATGACTGTGCTCTATTGTTTTACTTTTCAAATCCCTGCTGCATAGATCCACTCAATGTAAATTATGATTTATCCAGAATGAAGTAGCTGAATTGGAACTAATAACAAAGTTGATCCTTCTATTCATTTGGGACTGAATAAAGACAATGGTTTGTCATCCTACTACAGGTGTTAATTTATTGGCCATTCTAAGATTATTGTGCTATGCCACTCATTAATTATTGGGGTTGTGGATGACCACTGTGATTATTTTGCATATACTTAAGTTCTGACTGAATTGTTGCAGACTGTACTTGGGTTTCATTGCCATCTAACCCCAAATATTACATCCTCCCCCTTTCTATGTGCTTCTCTCTCTCTCTCTCCAGACAGGGACACACATACATAAACACACATGCAAAATGGGGATAACACCTCATGTGTCTGATGAAGTGGGATCTAGTTTGTGGAAGGTTTTGGCATAAAAAATGTTCATGACTTTGTCTTTAAGATGCTAAAAGTGTATTCATTGAGTTTTATCACTTATCGAAGAGTCACATGCACAATGCTGCATTTCCCATTTATTTCTCTTCTTAATTAAGATTTCAATTCTATGACCTTACTGCTGGAGTTCTAACCACTTGGCATGTCTAGTTAGTGTGCGAATGAAGGATTGAGGCTACCCGTTCACCTGAGGCAGCCTCTTCTCCAAACTGATAACCTCCAGCTACTTTGAACTAAGTCTCCCATCAGCCCTGCCAAATTGGCCAATGGTCAAGAATTATGGGATGTTTAGCCCAAAACTTCAGGAGAGAACCAGATTGGGGAAGACTGATACAAGGACTGGTCATTCCTTCATTTTTACTCACTTCTGCTGGTAGTGCTGCATGACCTCCTTCCTTACCTTAGGAAGGAATCTCTCAAAGAGTTCTGGAAGTGTGATCCCCAGTAACTTCTTGCCAGATCAAATTGGAAAGAGGTTACTAGGGATCATTATCATTATATTATTATTGTTGTTGTTGTTGTTGTTGTTGTTGTTATTATTATAGCACCTACAATTTTCTAAACTGCACAGATCTTAAAAGATTAGACAGTCCTTGCCTGCAGGCTTACAATCTAATAGACATGATACATAAGGAAAAGAAATGGGGAAGGAATAGGAACACAACCATTGGAGAAACAGAATTTTACCAGTGATGGATGGGAACAGTTGGTCTCCACCTTGCCATCATGTCCTTCCTCAGTTGCAGGAGGTACAGCTTCTCAGTAGCCTTTGGTTTCCCTTTCTCCCCTGCCCTCTCTCTGCATGTACCAAACATGGGAAGCAAAGCTCATGAGTTTGCAGATGACCCATTCTTCAAATTGAGGTGATAATTTTCAGCCAAGGAATGATGACACATGTGAAGGAACAAGGATCAGTCAGAATAAAAAGAAAATAATAATAAAAAAACAATTTCAAGGTTACTTACACACTCAAACACAATTTAGACATGACAATATACTCACATACATGAAGATAGAGGGCTCCCCCCCAAGACAAAATAGCTGACTTTCTTATAGTGGAAAATTTGTTGTTGTTTTTTAAAATCCTGATGACTAAATGAAAGCTATTGTGGCGGGGGAGCATTGGAGGGAATTTGGCTAACCAAATCAAAGAAGGGTTCCATCTTCCATCCAAAGAAATATATTTCCCCCGTATGATAATGTGGGCTGGGCCATAGCTTCAAGAGCAGTGCTTATACAGACAAGACATTCCTTGTAAACTCCTACCTTGTAAATTCTTTTCTGTTCATTTTTGACCAGAATTTACCCAATTCGTGCCTCCCTGAACAAAATGCGGACCCAAATGCAACCTGCAGTGATGTACATACATTACGGGAACTGACGGTAAGAATAAAGACGTGAGACATGAAAACTGGATTTAAATAGGGCCACATTTATTAATCCAGATATGAGAGATGGAGACCTATGCAGGCATCCTAACCAGGCCATGACTTAGGCCATAATAAGGATCGGGCAAGCAATCCTTATCCTGATAGGTCGTGCATGCATGTCACCACCCGTCGGCATTTCCCATTTGGGGTCAGGAGGCCTTCCTCTTTCACCACCCCTCAGGTCGCGAAAGTCAGAGTGTGTGAGGAAGGTTGGCCTCAGAGGTAATCCCCATCCCCCCAGCAGGTGCCGCAAGTCTCCCCACTGAGGGCCTCAGGTATCACCACTCACGTTAACAGTGCCATTGGATGCTCACCAAAACCTCTCTTCCCACCCGATGCCCGCACACCTGCCCCAATTAAAATGTGACCACATGAAGTGAAATAACCTGCCTATTACTCTCCTGCTGTCTTACAGTGTGAAATAGGCGGGAAACCCCCCCTGATCCAAGTGACTGAAGGTAAAAAATGCATACTTGGCCCCCATTAAAGGGCAACCAGCAAGCCAACACCATCTACAGGGAGAGAAGGGAGGGACCAGTGAGAAGAAGAGGTGGTTGGTGGGGCGCTGACTCAATATATAGGCAGCAAACTCCTCCTCCTGCATGGCATCAAATGGAAGCCACCAATGGTGAGCATCCATGCCTCACCTCTCTCGCCCCCACCCGCAAACACTTCACCTTGCCCAGGCAAGCCGGGTGCGGTCATAAGGCCCTTGTGATATGAGTCATAGACCTCCAATGCATTTCAAAAATGAATATTTTTAAAAATGTGTTCAAACGTGTTTTAATCAATGGCAGAAAACGCATAGAATTGATGCATAAGTTTGGGGAAATGGTTTTGAGGTGGAATTCAAAAAAACCTTTGTTGATTCACACATCCCAATTCCCAGCATCTTTTGATAAATCTCTATGGGTCAATTGAAGAACCATGAGAATCATTGCCTCTCTAGAAGGCACTCTCTGACCTTGCCAGACCTTGCATATTTTAAAGTAGTTTTCCATAATCAGAATATAGGTTCCCTATTTGCCTGGGGAAAAAGTAAACATTAAACAAGAAAAGGGAATACATATATATCTAAAGTCCCCCCCCCACACACACACACAGTATGCATGTGTGTTCTCAAAGGAGGTGGGTGGGATATGAGTAGGGTACAAATGTCCTATTGGCAGTCTTGGGTTTAGAATCAAGGTGCCAAGTACTACTCAAATGTGCATGTCACATAATTGAAATGCCAGTGAAAAATAAATAAGATTTAGTATTGAAGGTAATTTAAAATATTTATTTGATAAGTAATGTATCAGTGTGATGTACTAAAATTCATATATCTGAAGAAACATTCACAGTTAAATGCTTCTTACTTATTTATTAAGCCTTATAATGGAGCCACATTGTCAACCAAGGCATATTGTGGGTCTAGAAGTTACTAACATAATATTGGAAGTACTCTATACATGATAGATTAGTATTTTTAGGGTTTTCACCCTCCTCATTTAACGATAGCAGAAATATGAGAAGGTTGAAGTTTATTAAGTGAATAGTTTTCTTACATTCCCTTTAAATTAATGTAAAATCAGCTGGTCACTTTGGCCCCAGTCCAAATGTGACCTGTCAAAATAAGCTGTAGTCATGTTCATCAATTATTTGCCAGGAGACCAAAGCCAGTCCTCCATACTCCTGGCAATACCTAATTGGCAGGATTTCGGTTTATTTGAAAAGGCTATGTAGATACAGCCAAGGCTGTTGAAAGAGCTGTATTCAGAGCTGTATTTTCTGCAGCTAGAGATATAAGCAAATGTACCTCTTACCTGGATTCTGGTGTCTGAGTACAGATCATAATAGTCTAGAAGACATCAATCACACAGATACACCAACATCTCAGTATTTGATAAATAATTATTTGTAATAGCATCAGCAGGTAGCAGCACTGGAAAGCCCAAAGGGAGGAAACCCTGGGGACTTTTCAGAAAGTTCAAATGGAGAGGCTACAAGGTCAGAATGGGATAAAAATTGTAAAACTGTAAATAAAGAGTGTGCACATCACTACCATCCTTCAGCCACATCCTTATAATAAAGTAAGCAATGAAGCCCTGTGCAACTGAGAAATTTCTCCAAATTTTTCACCCCTTCCCACAATTTTGGGGCGCAATTTCTTTTTGCTCCTTCCTCTTTTGAATGATTAAAAATAGATCTAACAATACAGCACAGTGCTAATAATAATTCATCAGGTTGGAATTGGATGGCTCTTTTGAGATGTACGTTTTTAGTTGTTAAGGTGGGTCCAAGTGCTACATAATTTTCTGGTTTGCTGACAAACCACTGACATCAGAAATGGAACATTGCACTATTAGAGGATACAACTGTATGTCTTCGCTAAGTGGCTGGCTTTAAATAGATTCCTTTGTTCTCAGTCTGGGTCTTCCTAACAGCATCTAATCAGGAGGTCAAAGATGCTCTCTCTTAGACCATAATCTCTACAAATGACTATTTTAACAGAAAGAGTGAAAATAGGAACAAGGATATCTACATGAGCTTCAAAACTTTAATCATAAAATAATGCCATATTATAACTATAAGTTACTAGTAACACAATAAAAACCTGAAATGCCTTTCAAAAATGTAGGAAAGTTTGTTACTTTGAAAGGTTTAAAATTAATATTTTCTATCAGTGCATCATTGGGCCACCTAAGTCCTCCTGCTGTTTTCACTTTTTTCCTGTCAAGATTTTCTATTTCGCAGTTAATTATAATGAAAACGTATAGTATGGGGGAGGAGGGGTAGACCCTGATCAGATGCAAATTTCAAATACTTCTACTAAAAGATTTAAAATATTGCTATTCAGTCATGAAAAGTTCATTTTTCAAAATTGGCACATTGCATCGCAATACAATTTCAGCTGTCTATACGGTTCTCATATTAAAGCATTGCACATTTTCCATTTTCCAGAGCAGGTTGTTGCTTTATATTTTCTTTGCTTCACTCTCCAATTGTAAGAAGAATCCTCACTAAGTAGCTTGATCATTATCATTACTCACGCTACAAAATTAAACAGTTCCCACAAACAACTGCATACAGGTAAGTGCCTGGAAATGGACATTCTTTGCCTAAATACATCCTTTTGGATTAGATTTACTGTCTGTTGGATCTGTGGCTCCTTTGAAATTCTGCAGTGGAAAGTGAAATGATGGGTCCTCAGTGTAGAAAATCTTGCTGAAGCAGACAGGAGTATGAACATGGCAAACATTATTATCTGGCAAGGATTGCTCACAGGCTCAGTGTTTATACGTTATTCCATTACGTGCTTTGCAGTGCACTTTTTCCCCCAGCTCTGTATTTTTACTTTACTTCTTTTGAACCAAGCACTGAAATCAGTAATAAAAATGAACCATCATCTAAACTCATATATTCAGCAATGTATCAGACATCCAATACCTGTAAACATTTCCCATACCCCTGACATTTTAAAATGTGCCATCACCTAAGATTTTGGGACTCCCTAGGAGAAAGGAAAATTGCCTGAGATTGCAGAAGTCTGATATTGGGAGTGTATTGGTACAACACTGCATGCTAAATGGTCATGAGCTGGAGAAAAGTACAACTATATGAAAGTACATTGGGAATTTGTTTAACTGGCGATGGATCCTGACAGAGATGTAACATGCTGGTACTAGGGATGTGTATCGTATCATTCCGATGTCCAGTAACGATCTGATAATGGTGTTAGCGGACATCTGATTAACGATAACAATACAATAGAAATACCTCTGATAATTATCGGATCCGAAAATTTTCAGTCTGATTATATCAGTTTTTTTGGATTATCGGACCGCCATATAAATAAACCTATAGCTTCTGTTCTTTAAAAGTTAGAGACTTGAAACTTGGTCATAGTGCTTATGGAATATGCCTAAGAATGTGTATAAAATTTCAGAACAATCCCTCCATCCCAAGTATTTTATATGAATTTTTGAAAGATCATACAACTTTTGACAGCTTTGAATGACAGCTAAAGCCACGTGCATTCAGAGCTGTCAAAAAGTTGCATCACTACATCTTGTGGTGATGAATTCCATAATTTAACTATGTGTTGTGTGAAGAAGTACTTCCTTTTCTTTGCCCTGAATCTCCCACCAATCAGCTTCATGGGATGACCCCGGGTTCTAGTATTTTGAGAGAGGAAGAAAAAAGTTTCCCTATCCACATTCTCCACACCATGCATAATTTTGTACATGTATATCATGTCTCCTCATAGCCTCCTTTTTCCAAGCTAAACAATCACAGCTATTGGAACCTGCCTTCACAGGGGAGATGGTCCAGCCCCTTGATAATTTTAATTGCCTTTTTCTGTACCTTTTCTAGCTCTACAATATCTTTTTTTAAAGTATGGTGACCAGAATGGTACACAATATTCCAAGTGTGATCGCACCATAGATTTGTATAAAGGCAGTATGATATTGGCAGTGACTAGTAACAGTTTGGGGGCCATAGTTAATTTTCTAATTGTCTAGAGGACATTTGGAATGGTGACCCCAAATGATTCTGAGTAGAGAAATATGCATAATAATAATAATAATAATAATAATAATAATAATTTATTTCTTACCCGCCTCTCCGTCTGGATCGAGGCGGGGAACAACAACATGATAAAATACATAAAACTGATTAAAACATAACACATATTATTAAAACTCCATAAAATATTCTAAAACATCCTAAAAACATCCTTAAAACATTCTAAAATTCCACTGGATATGCCTGCCGGAAGAGAACAGTCTTTATAGCTTTCTTAAATTCTAAAAGACTGTTAAGTTGACGAGTCTCCTCCGGCAGGTCATTCCATCATTGGCTAGGATTCTGGGGCATCTAGGGACCAATTCATTCAATCCAAAGCTCTCTCTGCAGTGTGACTTGACCATTATAGAGGATGCAGAAGTGTGGAAAATATGCATGACTCAAATGCAGGAATACAATCATTGCATTCAATGAATATAGCCAAATCAGGGCCCTTCATACCTTTTCTGTTGCTTCCCAAGGTGAAATGGGTTTACCTCTGAAATGTCTAGAATCGAAGTGAAACCCTGTATGAGGCTCTGTTCACAATTCAGCTTTGGAGAGACAGGTAGAATGCCTTTTGCTTTCATCCCTCTGAACACTAATGGGAGGGAGAGGAAAGAGTTAAGTGACTGACATTTCCATCTCCTAATTATAGAGCACATTTTACCAGGGACTCTACAATCACTATACTTTGGTGGAGGGCAAGGATGGGACTGTGAGATGGACTTCTCCCAATGCTATCAGATTTTATTTATTTTATTTTAGAAAGGCCTTAAACTAGTTTTCAATCATCATAACTCCCTAACCTCTAAACCTATCTTTCTGAAACTTTGCAGGATTGTTGTCTGGAGACACTCTGTGATGTGTGCCATTTTCATACAAATTGCCCCCAAAATATGGAAGGGAAAGTGAATCACTCACCCTCCGAAATTTGAGGTCTCCTGTTCCACATAGAGGGTCAGTTCTGTTCTAACACAAGAAGAAGAAGAAGAAGAAGAAGAAGAAGAAGAAGAAGAAGAAGAAGAAGAAGAACCACCACCACCACCACCAGGAACATAGGACATAGGGACACCCGCAAAAAGCTGCATCCATTCATCTGAAACTTGATCCCTTCAAAAGGGTCAAGAACACCTGCACCTTTTTTCTGATATTTGAAGGGCACAATCTCCTCTATGGGGCTAGTTTGTGTACAAATTTCCTCTGTTTCCAACTCTGACAAACATAAATAACGTTATAGTCATTTTTTTTCATTTCCCATGAGAGTCAATTGGAGACAGGAAGCCTTGGCTTTCTAAATTTGGACTCTGGTCTGTTGAAGTGGATGGCCTCAGATTGGTCTGAGAAAAATTGTGCCATTTTCTGGGCTGCCAATTCAGGGTCTGAGTCCAATTGTGTGGTTGGTGCACCCATCTATCAGAAACCAATCTAAAATGGCCTTATCTTTCAACTGACCATTCTGTTTTCTGATATAAAATGCTGTTAATTCATTAAACATATTCCTCAAATGCTGCACTTTAATTTTTCTCTGTGACATGAGATGTGAAAAATTGCCTCTGCTTATAGCATTGATTTGCATCCGTTATATTTATCTTTTCAAAAGGGTAACGTGTCAGACTTTTTTGTTTTAACTGCATCCTTTCATTTCAAATAAAGGCTACAGTTAAAACATTCTATTCAGACTTGGGAAGTCTGAATAGAATTGAATGAGAGGGAAAAGATATGAAAGATATTAAGTCGACTTCCATTTTCCTTACTAGTTGCTTATTGAATTACAAAGAGTTGCCTTCTCAACACCTTAGACAAAGGGAAGAGGTTGGTTATTTTACATAATCGAAGATGTTCATTGTTTGAATTAAACTTAGAAAGACAAAGGTGGAGTGAGACCGAGAGGCAAGGATTACAAGCCACAAATCCCTTTGAAGAGCTTCAGGCTTTAGAAAAATCTTCTTCTCTTTTTCAACAGGCATTGCCATGTCTGTAACAACCAGAAGCACTTAAATAAATAAAAATCTTAGTACTTTCCTTTCAAAAGAATCTCAAAGTATCGCTGAGGGTCTTCTACTTCCTGCTGATTTTGTTTTCCCAAAAATGTGTATTGATTTCTTCCACCTCAGAGAATAATAAATGTTATTAAAAATAAATGCCAGGCATGGTTTAAATTAAATGCCAGGTGGCTGGTGGTTTTCACAGTATTTTAACAAAAACAAATCAAGGCAGCTTCACTTGATAATACATTCAGGGGATGAAAAACGCAGATCACCAAAAATATAAAGGAGCAATCTGGATCCATTAAAACCAAAGAAGTTTTATGATTGATTTCAGTATACCCGATTGCCCCCAGATCAAATGCTGCTCAATGGGGTTAGGATGTCTATAGACATCTAGGGAGGACTACATATTTCCTGCTGAAAGGTTAATTCCGTACAATAGAAATGTGTGTATATGTACTTGAATAGAACTGCTGCATATTCATTAGAATGCTTGCATGTATACCTAAGCCATTGGACTGGGTGATAGCATTCTAGACAAATATATGAATAATGCAACAAATTATTCAAAAAGATATGACTGATCTCTTTAAACTAGCCTTTATTTTTTATTATTGCAGTGTGCTATTGCCTTAATGTTTTAATGACCTATTAATGATTTTTTCAAAAAAAATTGTTTTGAATTGGTGACCTTTGGCAAAAGGGTGGTATATAAATACTACCACTACAAATAACAACAACAACAACAACAACAACTTAATGTGGAATTTTATTTTGAAACAAAGTTTTAAAATATAGAGAAAAGGGGAAAAACACATAACAATATAACAAGATTACTACTTAAGGTAGAAAGAAAATAAACTGGTTACTATCCATGGTATACCATGAATAAGGTTATGGGACAATTACACTAAAATAGCCTAAGGAGAATTTCATTAACTAATGAGAAGGTTTAGATGGCTAAGTTATATAGCTGAATGAGACTCAGGAAAAATATATACATTTGTATTACATTGAAATTTGATCAGAAGCTGGAAGGACTTTCACATGGAAAATAAATAGAAACCATGGCAGTATCACAATGTCTTTGTAGTTAGGATGCCTTCTTGTACTTGTTGAGTAAGTATGTTTGTACATAATCATGATTTCCCAAATATTATTAATCTGCTACTGTTTAGAAGGTTGCTTGGGAGACTTCCAATTACATGCTATATTCAACTTTGCTGATGCATAGAATTGCTTCAGAAGACTCACTTACATGACTACCCAAGTGTCATCTTTTTATATGAACCTGCCCACCTCAATAGAACAACTGAGCAAGTTTTCCCCAATGTACCTTCTTCATTGATGGCAATGATATGTATATGGAGATCTCTCTTTCAGGAAGCATATCAAATGTAGTCCAGCTTTTAAGAAACTGATAGATCTCAGTATTTTTAGCATTCTCTTCACTAAGCATGCTGCTGTGTTATGGTATTTTTCATTCTGTTATTCTATATTCATGATATACTATTTGGCTATATTTATGAGCTGCCTTAAATATATTTTTATCATATGCAGGTGATAAATATAAATCTATCTATCTATCTATCTATCTAATGTAAAATGTATAATGTATATGTAAACTCTTATTCATCTGTGTTACTGTTCTCCCCTATTTGATCAAGGTTTTTTTGGTCAATATTGTATGATTTTATTTTGTTTTATTACTTGTACCCCACTTTGGGATTATTTTATAATGAAAAGCAGCTAATATGTTTCATAAAAACATAAATACATTTTTTAAAAAAGGGATTTCCTACAGGAGATTTTCATCAGATAAGACCACAAGCCTTGCCTTGCCAAGATACCAAGGGAGACTTCACTTCCCCTAAATGAATCTTTATTTCGGGGTATGTTACCACTGCAAAATCATAAAATGTTTTTGATGACACCACTAGCATACACTGATCCAGAGTCCCTCTTTGTTTTATACCAGAGAGAAAGAAATTTTGACTGAATCATCAGCACCAGAAAAATTCTCCTTGGGATGCTGGGATGCCGGGATGCGTAATCATGTTGGAATAATATTTTTTCCCCAAATATGCCACCCAAATTATTTCAAATGAAGTTTCATGAGCCTCAGTAGATTGGACAGAAAAAGTTTTGAAAATGATTTTCATTTGAGCTGTTGTCTTTCGAATAGTTCTCTTAATATGGAGCTGTGGAGGCTGCCTTTAGATTCCATGCACATGCACACTTCCAACCACTTAACTGTTCAATATATTGTATTGTACTAGTGCCATTTGAAAAGGTAAGTAAATGGAGTGGAAATTGTTTATGAATATAATGAAAATTGGAGCTACTTTGGGCAATATTTGCTGACCCGGTTTGATTTTAAAGAACTGTGAATTTTGGTACAGTATTCTTTGTTAGTATCTGCATGCATTGCAGCATGCATGTTACGGACAGAAATGCTCCTATACATCCAAAAGAAAAATGTGTTCTGATCTCTACCTATAATGTTTACCCACTTCCAGATGAGTTAGAACTTGACGCGGTGACACAGTGATAGGTCTGACTGTACAATGTACCAGAAAAATCTAAAAACATGAATTTTGGGGGTTTAAGTATTTTTTTAAAAGAATTTAATAAAAACCAAGGCTGATGCCTAAACCAGCATGCCTTGGGCGGAACTCCCAGCATGCCTTGGGCAGGAGGCCAGACTTACTGACCTTTGGTGGCCATTGTGAGTGCACAGGTGGGTGGTTGCTGCGTGTCTTTCATAACCTGACTCCTAAAGTTGGTCTCGAACAGTCAACCCAGTTCCACATAAAAGGAAACAACCCACATAAATGGGCTGTGTCCATTTGCAGGGCCTCCTCCTGCCCTCTGCATGGTTTTAAAATCATGACTAGATACAGCAGCATGACTTTGAGGGGGCAAACATACTCTAAGGCACTTCATCCTGATGTTGCTGTTTTCTCAGAATCTGGGGGAAGCAAGCACACAACTTTTGCCCCTAAGAAGAAGGGAGGAAGGGGAGGGACTCTTCATATGCCTAGAAACAGACCCGACAAAGGGTGGGGGAAGTGCCCGGCCCAGCCCCAGCCCTTTAGTAGAGGCTCCAGCTGGAGCATTTGGTGGGTGAGAAGTGCAGGATGAGGCAATCCCAGCAGGATTGGCCAGAGCTGGGCATGTCCACTGACAGCTGCTTACATCCCCTCCTTGGTGATGCTACTCCTTCACGCTCTCTTGAGGAGCAGCATCGGCAACAAGAGGATGTCTCAGAGGATGTGGGCACCTGCAGGCTGCCAAATGCATGCTGGGAGGTGTAGTGCTGGTATGTAGAGTGGCTGATTTGAAATAAAGTAGGGGTTAGCAAACCAGGTCACTATCTTTCAGTCCTAACTCAGCCCCCACTTTCCTGATCTCTCACTAACTCTTTGTTTTCCTTCTAACTGACTTTCCCCAACTGTCACGCCCCCCCCC
Organism: Anniella stebbinsi; assembly: GCA_029215795.1. Taxonomy (NCBI): domain Eukaryota; kingdom Metazoa; phylum Chordata; class Lepidosauria; order Squamata; family Anniellidae; genus Anniella; species Anniella stebbinsi. The sequence goes on along the minus strand of JARDYH010000004.1, from coordinate 91,938,035 downwards.
CCCACACACACACACCATTCCATTCTAGCCTCAGCTATCAGTCATTCCTCCATTCACTCTTCTGTTTCAATAGTAAAGTCAGGCTTTTACCTACAAATCATAAACTTCATCCAGCAATTCTTGCACCTGTCTTGGAATGTTGTGGTTTAGTTATAACAGGAAAAAACTCTGCAGCATAAAAATATCAAGTTAAAAGGCTTTGGAATATATATATATATTTAAACATCACTTGGCACTTAAAAGTCATTAATGCAGTTACCAGGCCAGCCCGCCTGAGAAAAAGAAATCCTTTAGCAGGGTGCCACAACTAAGAAGGCCCGCTCTCCCACGACACCTCAGCTGTATTCAAAGATTAACGTTATTCAGAGAGCTAGGCTTGCGCCAACTCCCAGCATGCCTTGGGTGGGAGGGAAGACTTATCGGGCTTTGGCAGCCATCATCTGGAAGTAGCTCGCCATCCTGGGCCTGAAGGGATAGCGCCTGGGCTGGCTGCCTTGGTTACTAGGCACCATCTGGAGCAGAAGGGGAGGAGATCACAGCTCTAAGCCTGTCACCGATGGCAACAGCCAAGCTACCCATGAGTCACCAGCCAGTGTAGTGTGGACAGGCTCAGCCAGACTTCACTTCCCATGAGCTTCAGCAGCAGGACTCCCATTGGACAAGTCGGGCACCACAGCAAAAGGCATGCCAGGAGTTTTAGATTTTGTTTTCTGTTGGGGACAAGGAAAAACATGGTGACAGCTTGGCCATGCATTGAGGGTGAGAGAGAGAGGGGTGGAAGAAACTAATTTGATTTGTTTTAAAGTTACCCCACAGGCCTAAGACTGCCCTACCTTGCAGGGTTGTCGTGAAGGTGAGAGAGGAAAAAAATAAAATGAATTTAATTTCTTTAAAAGGTAACTCACAAGCCTAGCACTGGCTTGTGTTCTGGCTGCTTTCCTTTTTTTTCATAATAATAGCTTCAGAACATGTGCATACAACAGTTCCCCGCATCCACTGAGATCTGCTTCCCTACTATATGTTATTCGGATATCTGGGCAATGCTGGGTATATTTTGAAAACATATTTTTAGGTTTGCATCTTTTTTAGTTGGTAGAAAGGATGTTATGTGTCCTGATTGTTTTTGAAGTTTAGATGGCTGCTTCGGCCAAAGCTTGATGGGAGGTGTAGGCATCTCAGGTAAAACAAAAAATGCGGTTTATCACGAAGCCCTAATTTAAAATACAGTTCTTATTAACACAATTTTCCATTGATTCTAACAAGACAATTTACTAACTCAACCAAACTAAAAATAACAACCAACCTAAAGATGAATTCATTAAACAAAAAACCTACGGTTTACAAAAACAGTGTTAAGGCTCTACAGATTCCAACCAAGCACCAAAAAGCAGGGAAATTGGGAGTTAAGGCTCCCAAGCCTTAACGCCACATCCTCCCTAAGGAGGCAGAAAGTGCAAGTGAAATTCTCATTCTCCCAAAGCAGATAAACCATGAGGACAGGGTGGAGAATATGATATGCAGAGGTGACTGTAGGATTGTGGAAAACTGATCACGAACAACTTAGGGCCACCTACTTCTCTTTTTTTGTTTAGAGCAGACCTTCCCCAACCTGGTGCCCTCCAAAGGTGTTGGACTACAACTCCCATCATTGCAAGTCAGTATGTCCCATGGTCAGGAATGCTGGGACTATTATTATTATTATTATTATTATTATTATTATTATTATTCCCAGGGGTGGAGGGTGGGATTCCCTCAGGTTCATCTGACAGCAGGTGCTATAGAACATGGACCTTCGAGGAGTGTTGAGGCTGGATTTCTGGCAGACCCAGCCAGGCAACTTTATGGCCTGTTAGTCCCTCCATTTGGTAGCCCGCAGAGCACCTGCCTCATAAGGCAAATGGCCACATGAGAACTGTTATTATGGCCTGCTACTTTGTTTGTCTTTAGTAGTCTGTGGTCCAGATCTCTTCAGAAGGGGGAATAGTGTTTTGTGGTTGGGGTCAGTCTAAATTATCTCCAGGGGTCCCTTACTCAGTGCCTCTGATAGCAAAGAGATTGAGGATTTTCCCCAACTCTGTTACTCTTGAAGTTACTAGGCCTGTTGAAAATAAATTTTATAACATAAGCATGAAAACAGTGAATACCCCTTTTAACTTGTTAAACCAATGAAAACATGCCACACAAGAAGTCTTAAGATATGAATGGTTTATAAAGAAAAGTAAATGCAAAAGAACATCAGATGCAGAAGTGAAATCTGAAACATTACTAGTAGTAGTAGTAGTAGTAGTATCCTGCCTTTTGCCCAATGCTGGGCCTCAGGGCAGCCTTACAAAACTAAAACATATACAGCTAAAACCTATAAATAGGAATATACTAGGCTGACCATATGAAAAGGAGGACAGGGCTCATGTAACTTTAACAGTTGTAGAGAAAAGGGGATTTCAGCCAGTGTCATTTGTATGCAATTAGTTCCTGGTGAAATTCCCTCTTCATCACACCAGTTAAAGTTGCAGGGGCCCTGCCTTCTTTTGTATATGGTCACTCTAGTATAGTGCCTGCAACTTTAACTGTTGTGATGAAGAGGGAATTTCACCAGGGACTAATTGCATACAAATGACACTGGCTGAAATTCCCTTTTCTCTACAACTGTTAAAGTTACATGAGCCCTGTCCTCCTTTTCATATGGTCAGCCTAAATATACAAAAGTTCAAAATATAATTAAATACTTTTCAATATTAAAGCATTTTAAACATTTTAAATACATAACAATTTAAAAGTCAAAGGTATCGACAGAGGTCCAGATTATTTGCCAAAGGCCTGCTGGAACAAAAAAGGGTTTGTCTGCTTCCAAAAACACATCAAGGAGGGAGCCAGTGTAGACTGCAAGGATTAGAAAGAAAATCCATGTGTACACTATGCAAAATAAATGACACCTCAACTGTTTCTAAACCTTATTAAAAAAACAGGGTGAAAGGTTTCAACATTGTACTTAAAACTTACACCGGCCCAAACTAATTAAATGAAGTGTTTGAAGCTTTCAACTTTATAGCAGTATGGACCAAACTCTTAGAAAAGAGGGAAATTAAAAGAAAGGTATAGCTACCTATTCCCAGGAGAGATCTGAAGATCAGGTTACCATGGATCCAGAGGAGCCACACCCTGCTTCACCAGGGAGCAAAAGAGCAAACTGGCCTTATGAAGATAGCCTAAAATATTCTCAGAGCCAAAGGAATGCATGTTCCAGAAGAGAAAAGAGAAACTCTTCTTCTTCTTCTTCTTCACTCAAAAAGTCTGTGCTAGAGGCAGCGGCCATTTCACTCACCCACCCCACATTCTAAGGCAGGAGGGAGGGGGGAAAGCGACGCTACTGAGCATGTGTCAGTGTCGAGTTGTGAGGGAAGATGGCCGCCTCATTGACTTGAATGAGAGGTTAAAATAGTCCTTAAAAGTCAACCGAAGGGAATTTTTAAAAAACGAAAAGCTTTCCACCAACTACGGTCAAGGAGGAAGAAGACCCCACCACTGGATTAATTAATAAGGCTCTAGAAATTATGCAAATTGTGAGCACAAAAAGTCTCAACCCGGAAGTAAATTTACAAAAGCAGGGAGACAGGTTTCTATTCCTTTTCTACCTTAAACTGCTCTCCTTCCCTCAAACTTTCACCAATCTTCTTGAAATTTTCAGGTAATGTAAAACAAACATTTCTTTCTGGCACCTGTAAATTTCAGAAAGGTTGGTGAAACATTTTCAATTTTATAGCTGTTACAATGACCCCCTCCCCCAATTATCACTTTAACATGGCGGAATGTGTTTTTTACTGACGGCCCTTAACAATGGAGGCACGACTGTGCCTCCATTAATAAGTTGCAGAGAAATTTATTATTTATCAAATAAATGTTATAAACATTATTCACGGACCCGAGCAATGCCGGGCATATCAGCTAGTTAAAGTATAAATGTGCCTTGCTAAACAAGTCTAAATTCATTACTTTGTGGGCAATGCTGCATTCCTATCCAAAACAGAATACTACAAGTTGACCTTGAAGAATAAATTTACTCTGATACCCTTTAGAGAAGAATCTTTAGACCATTCATTTCAGATAGTCCAATTTCAAGGGGGCTGGGATTGGAAAAATAAAACTGAACTATAAATAATTATTCCACATGGGCCCCACTGCCTTTTTGGCTCACGTTCTGAATTTTCTGCCTGTTGTAGTTTTAAATGTAGACAATGCATACTATTTTCACATATATTTAAAATTTAATTAGGCATTAGATATGCCAAAGCAATATAGGGTGGAGTTATAGATCTTAGATTACTCACAGTTCAATGAATTATTGAGAGGATAATGTATAGCTTTTATATAATCAATCTGGGCCAAATGCTTTCTCTTGTACGCAGGCAAGTAATCCTGTTAAAAGTAATGATTCTACTTACCTAAGTCTGAATTAAGGGCTTTGTGTGCCTACTCCATGTGATCTTAAAAATCTATCCGGGCTATAGCACTCTCTGGTTTTCCTTTAAAATATTTCACATTTTATACCTGATTTAACTAATTAGTTAATAACCTTCATGCAGACATGATCCGTCCTAGCCTTCAGGTTTAATGTGTTGATTGCTGTCAGATTATCTGACCTTCTTTTTCTGATTGAACAGCTATCTTCCCCTCACCCCTTCTATTTTCAAGTATCCTGGCAAGTAACAAAGTGAAAAACAATATCCTTGTAGAGGCATTCAGTAGCCATGAACCATTCCCCCTCTATCTTGCTTCTCCCTTGGGGAATGTGTACAAGCTACTATGCATGTTCTGAGGACTGCAGCAACTAGGCTAATGATGAAATGTGCCTTAGACTCCCCATTATAATAGGGATGGGAGAGAAATTAATTTGTTTCACAGCTTCATGCAAACTTGCCTAATTTTGCACTTTCGAAGCTATATGCAAACCCAAATCCTTTGAAATTCACACTTTTCCAAATTTTCCAAATTCTATTTAAATATGTAACCCTGTACAATTATATAATCAAAATGTATGAGAGACCAGCTTTGAATGCTAATGTGCAGGAATAGGATATGCAAGTTTTTTCTTCATGTTATTGCTCCACAACAGCATAATTACTTCTGAAATAGAGCCTTTATGCTTTCCCTGCCTGGGACATGCACAAATTTACAAGACTTTGCATCCTGGGCGAGGGAGAAAGTTGTACTTTGAATGTGCATTTGATTTGGAGGAACAGACGGCATAGAGAAGTTTATGCATTCCTCTGCTGACTTGCATGTAAGTAATCATCTGAAGCTGTCCTAAGCTGGTCCAATTGATTTCAATAGGAAATAAGCATGATTAACTTTATCTGGATCAGGGCCTTATTCTTTCTCCACAGCTAATTCATCCCTTGTCCCTTAGCATTTAGTACAACAGAGAAAATAGCAATCCTGCAGGTTTGTACCATTAAATAACACATTCTTGACTCAAAATACAGGCTGCTTTTATTTTTGATGATCCCACTAGCACACATTACATATACATGTAATTATATAACCTTTGAAATCCTTCATTTTATTTCATTTCCTTTGTCATCCCCCCCCCCCCGTGTGTCTGTGATAAGAGATTGACCATGCATGTTGTTTTTATGAAATAATCTTAACATTTAGGGACTCAAATATGACTATAAGTAAAATACTTAGAAGCCTAGGCTCACTGAGTTTCATAGATTTGGCTAAAAGGACAGTTTCCTTTGTGGTAACTGAGCAATTTAATCTTGGCTTCACAGAAAATGAAATTTGCCTGTGGAAGAAGTGTTCTTAAATGCGGTCCAGAGCAGATCAGTAGATCACCGAGCAGTATGTTTGAGATTGCTCCAAAATCTGTGCACCCCCTCAAAAAAGTCACTTCTGCAATTTATATAAATTCATGCACACACACACACACACACGGATTGACCACAGCTTAAGTCTGAAAACAGGATTTGCATTTAGAATGCTATAAAAATAGGATATTCCTTTAGGTGTACTTAAGAGGGATATGACAGATCCACTCATACAAGTCAAGATAAGAATACTAAATGCGAACCAAATTGGTTAGGTACTAAATTTGAAATCTTACAATACAGTGGACTAACAGCCACCAGAACCTAAGTCCAGCTGCCTGTACGGCACCATCCGGAGTGGAAAATTAAAATGACAGGTTTAAGAGATAAATACAATCTTGTTCTTATTCTGCTTTAGGGTCCCCACTAGTTTATCTCTGTTATGAGGTGTAACGTAATATTGCATACACATCCACTATAAACATTGAGACTTTTATAGATATGTCAAAAGGATTCCATTTGATATGAAATAAAATGAATTACAACCCCATAAATTCAGATAATTCACTCTCTTGTGGGCATACAACCCCCACCTCCAAAAGCACGGATATGGTGAGAAGGGGAGAACAGAGAAAGCCTTTAAATTTTACCTTGTGTATAATCAAAGCAATAAACTACAGCTTTCAATTATGTGAGATAAAAAGGTTGCCCATAGCTAAACTAATAAACAGTGTCATTAAAGCTTATGCAATTTTAATTAATGAATGTCTAAAGTTTTAAAAGCATTTCATTTGAGGCTCTCTCACACACACTCAGCTCTTCTGTTTCTGAGCTTATCTGTGTGTGTCCCCCTCCACCAGTCTATTAAGTTATATTTACACTTGCAAAGACTGTTTTTATCCCTAAGTACTTCTCAGAATCCATTGCAGCCTTGAACCTTTAATAATTATTGAAAATTTCAACTTAACAATATATGTTTACAGATGGCTTATGACTTATCACCCTCAAAACAATGTCTTTCTACCCTCTTTCTATTAATGGTACCAAGGAAGCTTTTTTGTTCATAGGCTATGTTCAGCAATAGCTGCATTTCATTGCTATCAGCTTTTACAGCTTTTATATAGCTAGTGCAGCCCATTTAAACTCATATCCATTCTGTACGTATTTTCTTTTGGTGATATGTCTTTTCTGCATGCCCTCTTATAATTAGGAAGCAGGCCCCTAAGGGCCCAATTAGCCAACATGTGAATGTAATTATAACTCCTGAAATGCCTTTCCTCCCTTCTTTGCCTTTCTTTCTATGCATGCCTGTGATAGCAGTTTGGCCATGCATGCTATGACCCTTCTCTCAAGGAAGATTCAGCATCTAATCATTCATTAAATGAACTTTATTCAACTTTACAGTTGTGCTTTACAAGCAACAATTACCATGTGCCAAGGAGAGGCTAGTCTATTACAGACATCCTGTTTCATTCAGATGACATGCCAGAACATTGGAATCTTTCAGTACTTTCTTTGGTGGATATGATAGTTCTTTTTCTAAGTCAGTCCAATGGGCCTTCTTGTGTGGTACTGTGTACTATACCTGGCAGTGGTTCTCTGCTGACCTCTTCTGAGGTTGTTCCCAGCTCTCCTAGCCAATATCTTTTTAACTGAAGATGTCCGAGTTTGAACCTGGGACATTCTACCAGCAATACATGTGCTCTGCCATAGGATTGTGGCCTTTGTAAGTGAGGAACATGTGCTACTGCTAAGCACCCACTGAGATGGTCCAATGACTTAATAGGTGGGATGGGAAAAGATTCAAGTTACGGATCATATACAACCTCCTGGTCACTGATGAGTGAAGCACACCTCTTTGGGATGAGCTGTGTCTTTTAGAATAGGCTTTCCTTCCTGAGAATTTGGAAACACTCAGAAAAACCCAGTCCAGAGTAGCTCCTCCACCATGGCCTTCTCATCTGCTAAATGTTACAGTGAAATGTAACAGAAAAGAGCACAAATGTCAGGTGCCGACATCTCTCGTTTCCTGTTCTCTGCAATGTTAGCAGCAAAGCTCTTTCATAATGCTACTGGCAACTCTGGGAATTGTAAGTTTTTTAAGTTGTCCTTGAGGCTGTTTATATGTGCCCCAAACCCCACAGTGACTGAGAATCTGCGCTGCATCAGTTATATGATGCAGCTGCAGAATTGCAGCCACCGAGGGGCTTTTCCATGAAACTTCATAGAGAAAAAGCTGGGGACTTACCCTGACTTTTCCAGTGGGAGCAAGGTCACCCCACCTCTTCCGCCATCTGACCTCACTCTGTGGCTGATCCAGGGGGCGATCCTGGTGGAAGGTGACCAGCAATTGGTCGCTGGAAACCAGGAAGAGGGCAGGGGGCGGCTCCAGCACCTGGATGACGGCCAGAAACAACACACTCCCTCCTTGGCATTGGAATTACCCAATTACACCCCAGGTAAGTAAACCACAGGCTTTCTGGGAAAGGTGGCATCAACTTGGCACTGGGGAGACAGCCCCTTATTGAATAAGTAGAGAATGCAATTATACACTTCTTTTGTATATGGTCACTCTAGTATAGTGCCTGCACCCTTAACTGTTGTGATGAAGAGGGAATATCACCAGGAACTAATGGCATACAAATGACAGTGGCTGAAATTCCCTTTTCTCTACAACTGTTAAAGTTACATGAGCCCTGACCTGGCTTTTATCTGGTCACCCTAAAGAAGAGCCCTGATGTTCAGGTCTACCTAGTCCTGCATTCTGTTTACACAGTCGCCAACCAGATGCTTATGGAAAGACCACAACACAAGCTCATAAGAATATCAGCGGCAATATTACTTTTCTGTTCTTGTTCTCCTAGGCTGACCATATGAAAAGGAGGACAGGGCTCATGTAACTTTAACAGTTGTAGAGAAAAGGGAATTTCAGCCAGAGTCATTTGTATGCAATTAGTTCCTGGTGAAATTCCCTCTTCATTACAACAGTTAAAGCTGCAGGGGCCCTGCCCTCTTTTGTATCTGGTCACTCTATACAGTGCATGCAACTTTAATTACTGTGAGGAAGAGGGAATTTCACTAGGTACTAATTGCATACAAATGACGCTGGCTGAAATTCCCTTTTCTCTGCAACTGTTAAAGTTACATGAGCCCTGTCCTCCTTTTCATATGGTCAGCCTATGTTCTCCAGCAACTGGTATGCAGAGATACTACCTCCAATACCAGAAGTAATATAGAGCCATCGTAACCAGTAGCTATGTGTAGCCTTCCCAGAGTCATAGATGCTGGCTCTGAACATGTTCAGAAGAGTGGAGAGTGCACTGCAGAGGGCAAACTAAACACTGACATCTCTCTTGTTTCCTGCTCTCTGCCAAGTTAGCAGCAAAGTTCTTTCAAAATGCTACTTTGAAACATGATTTTACTTTACCCTGGGACTTGATGTGTTGTTGTTTTGTTGTTTCCTGCTGTTTATTACTACTAGTATATTGTTATTATGAACAACAACAACAACAACAACAACGTTCCCAGAGTACACATTGGCATGATAGATTAGAATGAAAGAAAAGATAAGAAACAAGGTGTGGGTTGTATCCTTGCCTGCTATTTTTCTTCCATCCATCACACTTCAGGGTCTGTGAAATCCAGAAGAGTGGGGAAGCAAAACTGGCAGTTGAAAGGCACTGAACTATCATAAGCTAAGGTGAAATGGGGAAGGGGAGTGGGCAGTGGGTGACAATGGCTTGGGATTTCTGAACTTGAGGAATTCATTTCTGAACCCTCTACTTCTATCATTCCCACTTCTAGTGCCAATGCAGTGCATTACTTAGGATGTTGGACTAGGACTGGGGAGATCTGGGTTCTAGTCCCCACTCAGCCATGAAGCTCACTGTGTGACTGTGGGCCAGTCGCTGATTGTCAACAACTTCATTGGTTGTTGAGAAGATACAATGGAGAGGAGGAGAAAGATCACATAAGCCCCCTTGAGTCCTTTGCAAGAGGAAAAAAATGGGATATAAATGTTGTCGTTGTTATCGTCATCACCATCATCATTATCATCATCATCCCTGTAGTTTCCTTGTCATGTGTTCTTTTCATTCAACAAGTTTCTATCCCTCAGCATTATCACAATCCCTAGAAAATATGAGTGCTTGAAAGATTCATGTTTTTCTATGCTGTAGATTTCAAAAGCTTTAAAAAAAAGTTTAACAAATGCAAGTCCCACTGTGTCCAATTGGGAATAACTCCCAAATAAATTGTAACAGTTGGAAGACTGATCTGGTAAGACCTTGCATATAACTCATTTATGAAAAGTATCTTAATTATACACAAAGCAAAGATGAACATGGTTCGTGAACATCTAGCCCCAAAAGCCTCAAATTAGTTTAGGTTGCCTCTACTTGCTTTAAAATATTATTTACTTAAATCTTCATCACATAGCTGAGGTACTTGATATTTTAAGAGCTCTTTCAGGATTGTGGAGATCAATGCACATACAGTAACCAGCAGGCAAGACTGCAGAAGAACAAAAAAGCCCTGGCTTAACCAAAATGTCAAAAAGCAAAGATAGCTGCACTGGTGCATGAAGGGTAAAAAAAATAAATACAAAATCCACAATTGGGCAATAAGTTTATTGGGTCCAATTGAAATGATACAAATGAGTGTGCAAGCTTTTGAGTTCTCCAGTACAAAAAGCAGGGGAAGGAGAGAAAGAAATACAATGGTTAGGCCAAATGTGGACATGAGGTCTGCGGAGTCAGTGTCAAGAGAGTGATGGCAAACTGAATGAATTAGTCAGTGGTGGATGCTGGAGGTGTCTGATTACACCAAGCATTCAGGGACAAGAAAGCAGTGGCTCACACCCATTTCTGAAAACATAAAGGTCACATGTAACTCAGATCTCTCTCTTGCTTTGGGCAGAACACCCAGGTTCCTGGGGAGAAGAGAGCAAGAGTCAACAGAGCATGGCAGTATTTGTATCAGCAAAGCTGGAGAATTGATTTGAGTTGTACACTACTACAAAACAAGTAGTTTGGTTGCAGTAGATGGAATTGAAGTTGAGAAGAGCAAAGATATTTGCATCCAAACATGAATATCATATGTAATTTATCTTTCAGATCCCATTACTAAATTTCTTCTGGGTGTACAAATAGTATAAGGCTGCAACCCTAAGCACACTTATCAGGGAGTAAGGCCCATTGAACCCAGCAGGACTTAGTTCCGAGTAGATATGCACAGGATTGCACTGTCAGAGTTATATACAGAAATATGCAACATGTATTTAACTTAGATAATTAAATTAATTAGCCATCCTTGTCATTGTATCTTTGAAAGATATTTCTGTTTCTTACACAAAAGGAAAACTACGTTGGACAACCAGTGAATTCCATATATATGGACTAGTTCCCATGGATAATAGATTATTACCAGCAATCCAACTTGGGTGAATTAATTGGCGAGGTGGTCCTTCATTGGGTATTTACCTGTCAGTACATCCCACCACTTCCTCTCTTAGGAAATTTGTTCATGAACTTATGAACAAGCCCAGAAATATGCACGGTTTAAATTGTCTCCTCTGAGATATAACAAACTAGCATTATGGAAGAGCTTTGCTGTTATCAGAGTCAGTCATGGCTGGCACCTTCCATTTTCATTAAAAATGAAGCACTACAGCAGATGGGCTTCAAAGATATTTTTAAGATTTAAGTGCTGACCCGCGGGAGGGCTACAGTGCAAAAAGATCCTTTAAAGAGCTTCAGAGCATGCTGGGCTGGAGGAGGGGCTGGTGGGGCAGCTGATTAATCTCACACTTAGATCTTTTCATTAATTTGCTGTTCCAACATTTTGTTCGCTCTGTGCAGCATGAGTGGTCTTACTGGGTGAATTTTGCTTCCTTACTGAGTTCTCCTCCCACACTGAAAAGGGAAGCTAAATAAATTTAAGCTATTAGGGCCATTTTCGCAAGAAATGCTTAAATTGTGTGGTTCTCCTCCACCCTACCGCCACCCTTCTTAATTTCCCACTTCTCTAAATTGGATGTAAAGCTGACATTGGCCAGACTATTCAGTTGTTAAAAGGCTCTTTTTTCATCTTCTATATCATAACCCTACATTAATAATAATCATATGTGGTCCATGTTGGACTCAAAGGCATTGCTAGTATCGCTTGTGGAAACTGTCTTTGTTAGATGTTTGTTCTGGCTGCAGATGGTGGACTTGAAATCAGAACTAGTATTCGTATAGTAGCAGTTTCGCCTCTGCCTCTCCAAACAAAGCAATCGATTGGCTCAGAGCTACATTTTTATACTGCAGGTCTTAGTTCACACAGAGTTCCTGCAGTGGCATATCTGTATGTGTGTGTTTAAAGTATTTTAAAAAGCACACCACCATTAATTTCTAGAGCATCTAAAGCTACATCTGAGCAAGAGTTTTGCCTTACCAATGCGAAAACACAAGAAAAATTACCTTCTACCCAATGATAAACCAAAGTCCCTCCTTAAAAAAAAGAAAGGAAAGGAAAAGGGGGGGGGGAAGTCTTTGCTAGACCATATCAGAAGCTAGTTGAGGAGGAGAGCTGCTAAGAACATGTCTCTGGGGACCCAGTTCCAAAGCAAGGTTGCCACCAGCACAGATTATGGCCCAAATCACATTGATCTTGTCCATATCTCAACAAATGAGGGAGCACCAGCAGAACCTGAAAACTGAAAAGCATGAAAGTATAAGCATCCAATGTAGATCTTTTGGTGTGATATGGTTTCTGGGAAGGGTCCTTGTCAGGAACTTTTCAGACATGTTATTTCCAAACCCTCCCCTCCCCCAAGAAAGCCTCATTCTAGAGCTCATTAGAGTAGTTCAAGCTAGAGGTTTCCATGGTATGCCATGTCTCATGCTGGTGAGATTCTTGCTCTCTAGAAAAAAAAGCAACTGGCATATCAGGCAGAGCTGGAAAAATGCATCCCTGGTTATAGACTCCACTTAAGAATTAAGTAGCCAATGCTGTAAACCTGTTCTGAGGATTCAGAAAAGACTGATCAGTTGGTCCAGGAACAAGTCCAGCATGGCTGCCCAGTATTAACATCTTGGCAGGATCTACACTAGTGCTTTTAAATGGTTCATAATAGTGGTGACAACTGTTGGGGGCCAGGGCCCACTCCATATACAGTTTTCAAACCATTGTCAAAGTGTCATATCCTGCTTGGTGTAGATCTGGTACTTGTCTGGACTGAGTTTCATTTTGTACTCAGCCAGCCTCATCACTGCCTCTTAGCACACACTGAAGGATATCAGCCAGATCAGAAGAAAGGAGAGATATTATTGGATGTTATCAGCATAGAGATAGCACAAACTTCCCATGACCTCTTTCAGTGGCCTTATGTATATGTTAAACAGCATGGGAGATAAAATTGATCTCTGAGGTATTCTGCAGGTAAACTCTGGCTGGGCAAAACAATTATGTCCCAGCACCACTTTCCACAACCTTCCTGATTGCCATTTCAAGCCCAAATCAGTGACAGATAGTCTCACCTCTGGCTGGTGGTGTAGAAGGCTACCAATGGTTGATGACACTCTTAAGGAAAGCCATGATGGATCAGATCAAGTGTCCATCTATCCACACAGTGTACTGCCAGGTGCCCACAGGAAACCCAGAAGTACAACACAAGTGCAATAACACCCTCTTGCCCATGTTTCCCAGCAACTGGAATATTGTCTCTGATACTGGAGGTAGTAGCTTTCGTGACTAGTAGCCAATGATAGACTTAACCTCCATAAATCTCCTTTTAAAGCCATCCTCATGCCCCACCCTTACAAAGAGTCTAAGCATACTTAAGCAATCTATTGCAATTATATAGCATCCAACTAAACGGAAGAATAGTGTCTTGCCTTGGTTAAGAAGAGTTGAATGCTCTCACACTTAGTTCTGTGCTGAGACAAAAGGTGTGTGGCCTCCACCATCCTTTACAGACGTGTGATCCTCCAGTTAGTCATCCCACTTCTTGAACAAGAAATCAGGTCCAAGTATCTCCATAAGATGGGCCATGAAGATTTAGAAAGTATAAGAAGCTGCCATAGACTGAGTCAGAACATGGGTTCATGTATCTCTGTATTGTCTACACTGACTGAGAGTGTTTCAGACAGGGTTTTCCAAGCCCTATATAAATATGCCAGGCACTGAACCTGGGGCCTTTAGCATGCAAAACATGTGCTCTACCCACTGAGCTACGGCCCTTCTCTTATCACACAATGGCCTCCTATGGTGATTAGAAAATGTATAGAATGTCCCTAAGACAGCATTCCCCTTACTTTTTCACATTCACATTAACCCATGTACTCCATTTTTTGTTTCTCATAGTTGTTCGACAACACATCTGTCAACATACCTCTCCCAGTGATAGACAGGGATCTACAGAATGGCTGTCCAATGGCAGATAGATTAATATGGTTGACTTGCTTGCCATTGAACAATCAATGCTGTCACTCATTCATCCTGTCATGTCTGCTATCTAGAAAGAGAATTGCCCCCCCCCCCCCCAGCATTTCAATGAAGCAATTCATTGAATTCAGATTGTGTTTGGGTTTTTTGAATTGAAGGCTTTGGGAATAGGTTGGATTGACAACCATGCACAGAAAATGGAGCAAGAAAAGGAGCAGTCCCCGACCTTTTACCTCAAAGCCTTCTCTATTGTAACAAGGAAGTACCCATATTCATCAGTTGCTTGGACCAGGGAAATAGCATCCTCCTTGACCAAATTTGTCCCCTATAATTCAAGCACCAACTCAATTTAGGCAGTAGTCCTACATGCACATACCTGTATCTCATTGAACTCAGTTTGATTTACTTCTGAGTAGACATGTGTACGTTTGCACTCTTAATAGTTTAGGAAGGTCGCCATCTGATCTTAATCATAGTCTGCCAATAATTATTTGGTGTATTTCACAGTTAATGAATACTTCATTTAGTTTAAATGAAACTATCCCATCCTAGCGCATATAGTGCAATAAATCAGCACTGCCATAAGGAGATCAGTTATATATCAAGCGATGCTGATTTCCCCCCTTTTCCAATATTACTTTTTCACAGTTGTCTTAGTGAAAGTATTTGATGATCATCAGCAATTTTGTTTCCTGTTTGCAAAATTACTAGTTTCTTCACTTGGCTGCAAAAAGCCTGTTTCTGTCTCTATGGATTTTCGTCACATTGTTTATTTGGACAAGCAGCTATAGCAACCAATTGTCTATCAGGAAAGCAGAATCAGCAGAATTAGCATCAGCACTGACCACATATTCATCATAATCATTATCATTAGACACGAGGTCCAAAATGGAACTTTTAATACTTTGTTTTTTATTAGATGGCAGAGAAGCTCATAGATTCAGCTGTTTGTTTATTTTTGCTTGATGGTGCACCCAAAAGAAAACTCTCACATTGGTTCTTTACTTAACAACCAAAGTGAGAGTTTTCTTTTAGGCATACTATAAAGCAAATCCCTCGTATCACCACTGATTTGAGTAATTGTGGATGTTGCATCTATTCTAGCCAAGATCATGAATCTGTGTACATTCACGTGGGAAAACTTTGCATACAGGCAATTTTCTTTTCTTTCTTTTTGGAAGAAATTTATGCTACAGCTATTAGCACTGCTGAAGAGATAACATACAACTTACATTTAAGGTGGCTTGTCTCTTCAGTAGAGGAAATAGCTAAGGAAAAGCTTCAAAGACATTCTGTGTTTGAACACCCCACCCCATCTGCTAACCACATGCATATAGTTGTTTAGAACTATCCTTAACATGTTATTAGATGTTGAACTGGAACAATCTGGCCATTTTTTTAAAGTATCCTTTTGATTTTACCCTGAAATGATACTTGAACACAGGGATTGATAAAAATGGATCATCCAAAATTTCCTATTTCCATAGCCAAATGTATTTAATATTAGATATAATATTCTGGGGATTCTCTTTTCAAATTTCTTGGATTGTTTTTTCTTAAGACAGTCTAATTGCCAGATGTAGCTGATATTAAATATCTTTGTAGAATGCAGGCTTGTTATCTGAATGCTCAGGAGTCTGGATAATCATGTGTGCTGGTTATATTTCACAGGGCTATATCAGTCTATATCAGGGACAAGTGTTAATTTGAATAATCAGGAATATCTGTCATGGCTAAAGGTAGCGGCTGACATTTTTGAGTTGCAAGGTCACTCTTGATAGTTATGGACTACATTTCTAAGTTTCCTGAAGTTCTCCATTTAATGGACAAAACAGCTATGACTGTTGTTGCCAGATTGAAGAAAACATTTGCACGTCATGGTATACCTAAAGAGATAATTTGTAACCACGTACCATTTGCGAGAAGGGGTATGAGGGAATTTGCAACTGAGTGGGGGATCACCTTGACACACTTGAGCCCAGCTTACCCACCATCTAATGGGCAAGCAGAACACACTATACAAACCATTAAGCACATGTTATTGAAAGCTTTACAAGATGGTGCTGATTCTTATCTAGCTCTGCTGAATCTGCGTAATACTCCGGTTACAGGTTTGGATTTTGCTCCTGCCCAATTGCTCATGGGATACCTGCTGAAAAGTACATTGCCAGCTACAACACCAGCCTTGAAGCCCAAGGTGCCACAGAGGGTGCATCCTAGACTACAAGATCGACAGAAGCAGCAAAAAGTATATTATGATAAGCTTATGGCACCTTTTCCTCCTTTGCAAATGGGGATAGGATTAGGTTGAAAAAAGCTTCAGGTTGGATGCCAGCATCAGTAGCTCAGAAAAGAAAAGAGCCACATTCTTATGTTGTTGAGACTCCTCAAGATCGAACTTACAGAAGGAATTGGGGGCACCTCAGGAGGGACTGTTCTTCTCCTTTGGGTGTAACTGATGTAGATCCAGAGGCTGCAGAGGAGCTGGTATCTCCTGAGGCATTAGTCTTACCAGAAGAAGAATCTCAAGGAGAGCTGGAGACTTCTTTGGAGATGGACAGACACAGAGATAGGATTGGACAGACACGGAGTGGGCATGAAGTGAGATTACTGGCAAAGTTTAAGGATTATGTTATGGACTAGTGATGAAGAGTAAAGTACTGGTGATAATTGAGAGTTAAGTGTATAAAAGATACTGTTCACATAGAGAAGGGGGGATGTGATATGTGTATGTGTGTCTTTAAGAAGGTGCAGCTGTCAGTCCTTAAGAGGTCTGCAGCTGATAGGTCGTGGCTCTCAGTGGAAGCCTAGGCGGTGCAGCTGGTTTATGTTTTTCCTTTGTGTGAGTTTAGGAGCAAGCAGTTTGATGTATGGCTTCATGCAAGTGTTTTAATAATAAAAAGAAACTACAGTACAAGAAGTTTTGGAATCATTACTTGGCAGTCAAGGCCTGGGTGAGCTGCAGGTTGAGCTGGTAAGCTCACCCCTATATTACCTACATCGCAGAGACCAGGGCTATGCAGAGCTGGTAATATGCCCAGGCCAGATGGGAAGTGTGTGCCCCCCTATTTCAAACTGCTCATTAAGTATTTTTTAATCAGTGGCACTGATTCAGTGCTAAATGCATATATGAACTAGAATGATTTATAAAAAAAAGTAATGGGAAGCACTTTTATTCAAGATGTAAGACATCACTTTTTCACATTCAGAATTTCATGACAGACGGCTTCTGCGCTGTTTCTGCAAGGCGGGCTCCTCGCTTCTCAATGGGCTGCTTACGCTACGAAAGCAGTAGCGTAAGCTGGGGGAGACCTCCTCGTCGGAGTGCCCCCTCAAAATCGTGGGCCCTGGGCCAACTGGTTCCCCTCTGCACGGCCCTGGCAAGGGACATGACACTCTGAACCCCCACTTTAGTGGCTGATCTGATTTTCTTATCCTTCGAATGGGAAAAGCATGCATTTCTTTGAGCATCTTTAAAAAATGTGCACTTTCCTCCCATTGACTAATGTGTGAAAATATGTAATTCTTTATTTAAATCTGCATTTTAAACAGAAAGAAAGAAAAAATCTCATACACCCCTAATGCAGATATGATACCCCACTTCCAAAATCATCCCCAATAGATAATGTGAACAGGGCCCAGTTAATATTAGGTTTTAGAAACTAACCAAATTCATTTGCAGTGGGGAGGGGGTTGATGGTTTTTTTTTTAAGTGTATAAATGATATATGTGAGCTACTTAGGCAATGACTCACCCTATTACAAAGGCTGATAAATTATTTCAAATGCAGTACATCTTAGGAAAATGATGTGATTTATTGCAAAGGATTCTATTCCTGGGAAACAGTATTTTAAAATACATCTATCTAACCTTTTTCTTTGAAGCAGTTTGTCATCTTGGTCCTGATGCTTTCCTCTGAAACAATGGCACATTATGACCCTGTTGACACATGCCATACATCTTGTAAAATGTTGCCACTGTTTGAAAAGAGAAAGAGAAACATGATGATTCTCACCTATGATGAGCGTGTTTGCCAAGGCCCTTTAGTCATGCCATTGGGACTTAACTGATGTATCAGAACATTGAAAAATGTGAACATCCTTTAATGAATATTCATGAATTATAAATATTCATCATTAATTAAAATGTTAACACTAATGATATAACAAATTCAAATAATTATATTGCAGATGTGGACGTGTATCTTGGGATGCATGAATTATAGGAATCATGATTAGGTGTACCAGAATGGGCAAAATATATACTCTTGAGAATGGCTCGCTGTTGCTTTTTTAAGGATACATGTAGCCTGATCCTATATATATTTACTCAGAAGTTCCACTGACTTAAGGCCAGATCTATACCAAGCAGGAAACAACACTTTGAAAATGGTATATGGAATGTGTCATGGGCCCCAACAGTTGTCAATGCTGTTATAAACTGTGATCATAGAATCATAGAATCGTAGAGTTGGAAGGGGCCTGTAAGGCCATCAAGTCCAACCCAATGCTCGGTAGTGTTGATCCTGCCTTACTTTCAACTCAGTTTGCATTGGATTGCAGCCATAGATCTACAAAGGAGCTCTACAAAGCCACACTACAATGTGACATCAAAACACCTGGGTAGGAACTATTCCCAAATCAAGGACAGGCCCTACTATTAGGCAGAGTAAAGATGGGAAGGGGTGGCAAGGTTTGGAGGACAGAGCTGCATGTGCACGGCACAGTCTGTCCTGCACCCCTAAGCTACCCTGCTGCTTCAGATGGAGAGCAGGCATCCTCAGCCTTTTTTGGGTCAGTGGGTATATTTGGAATTTTGAGTGTCCTGTGAGTGTTCCCACAAAATGGGTGCCATAGGGAACCTGCCCATTCATGAAATGGCCACCATGGTGGGCATAGGTGGTCACAAAACACTAATTCCCCAGAAGGCAAACAGGTGAGACTAACAGAAAAGTTCCACCATCCATCCTTTTGGGCATTTACATGCACAAATATCATCCATCCCTCCATCCCTCCATCAAAGCATGAATCCAACTTTTTTTCTCTTCCCCTCAATAGTTAGCCATAGGAAAATCAGGTTCCTTTCCTCCAAAACAACTAAAAACACAACTGAAAACATGACATGATGAAAGCGGGACCGACGTTCCTGCAAAACACTTTTGTCAGGCAGATAGAGAGTGGTCCTATCAGAAAGAGTCCTTTATTCCAGAAAAGGTTCACATCAATTTGCATCCTTCCTGAGTTTTGAACTCAGTCATTCGCAAAGACCCTGCTGGTGCAGTTTTTTCCCCCCTGCTGGTTTTGTTCTACATTCACAGTCTTTCACACACACACACACTGAAGCTCAGTGCTAGGTTTTTGGTTTGAATTTTATTGATTTGCTGGAATTTCACAAATCCCCCCCCCCCACTTTCAAATGTTCTGTTCACTCTTTGAAAACTCACATTTTCAAAACATGGTATTGTTTTCAACTGGGGCATCGGTGGGCTACAGGGGAGATTACCAATGATAGCTAGTAGGAGTTTGATAAACTTGTTTTCAAAGAACATCATCAGACAAGCATTTTATCACACACTCATTATTGCTTACTCACGGTTTTCGTGCATCCTTTAGACGATGCCATCCACCTTCCATGCATCTCCCGCTGCTTCTGGCCTTTGTTCCATCCCAAAATAGACCCCGATAAATCCATTTTTAAAAAACAAAATGTTCCACCATTTCCTGCTGTGTGCAGGAAAAGCCACGTGATAAAAACGGCCACTGTATGGGCTACATGGTCATTGTTTACTTCCTCTTTCTTCCCCTGTGTGAAGAAAGAGGAAGTATCATGGGAAAGAAGCAGGGAGGAAAGTGATGGTAAGGCATCACGATTTCTCCCCATCTGATGACTCTCAAACTCTTGTTGGGCTGCAGTGGTTGGCAGGCCTAGGGGTGACCCTAGGGGTCACCAATTCTTACTTAAAATTAAAATTAAAAGGTGAACATACTCCATAATAACCTTCTCTGCAGTGATACCCACCCTCTGGAAAACCCTCCCCAGTGGAGTTCTGGAGGCAGAAAATGTGGCATCTTTCAAATGCCTCAGAAAAACTCACCTTTTCACACAGGCTTTCCCTGGGCTGTAACTGCTATTGGGTTTTATCTGGTTTTAAATACTAGTACTTTTAAACTTTTTTAAAAATATATTTTATGTTTTATCATGGTGCATTTTATGGTTGCGAACTTCCCAGAGAGCCTCCGCTATTGGGCAGCATAGGAATGTAATAATAAATAAATAAATAAATAAATAGGCCCCTTCAAAGTTTATTTCATACATAAAACATGCCCTCATTTTCTGAGGCATCTCCTTCCCATCATTTATGACTCACCTGTCTTCCACAGCACTATAGATGATACTAGGAGGAATTGTAAGTTCCATCACTTCACAAACACAGTCACATTGCATTAACTCTTAGGTTGCTCAGTTATCTCCACCCCCTTTTCCAATTTAATCCATGATCAGAAGGTAAGTCCATGATCTGACCCACCTTTAAAAGTCTTTACACGGTACTGGTTGAAAACTATATAATGAAGCTCTCTTGTAATGCCAGAGATAAAGCTGCTGTGACAACTATAATCCTGAATGCCCTGTCTTTCAGTGATTAATGGTGCATGAATAGCATTTTTTGAATATCTCTCCTCCCACACACACACACACACCTCATGTGCTATGTGGAAATCAATACAAATGTTTTTTCTTGACATTTAAATTCTTTTTGAGTATGAATATATTGTTATAGTACAATTTACAAATCAATAAACAATATTCATTTATTTCCATTTCATTTTGTTCTGTTCTTTCATCCAAACATTTGTATGTAATACGATGCAAGAATCTACTTTTTTATGCTGTTGTGAGTGCTTGGTCCCATTGTAGAGAGAAAGAGTCCATTGTCCCACCAAAGAAATATGAAATATATTTGTATACAGAAGTAAGCCCCAGTGAGTTCAATAGGGCTCAGTGCCAGGTAAGCGGGTATAAGATTCTAGTCTAAGTCACAGTTTTATTAAATAACTAAGTTAGCTTTCCTGTTTTCTGGAATCCCCAGAGAGGGTTATTTCAGCTTAAATGATACTTCAGGATACTGCTACCCTCAACTAAAATGAGGACACACACACACCCTCAAGCTCAGTAGGTCATCTTTTGCCCCATGATGATAGCCTTGGTTGTGAGATAACGAAGCCCCAACAGATTGTTTTCTTCCAGCTATTCAGTCTTGAGAATGGGTTAAGGGCATCACTTCATCTTCTTGATGTCTAAGCTTACTCTCCATTGTACTCTATTTCCCCAGCACCACCAACTGTGCATGCATGTGTGACACC
Organism: Anniella stebbinsi; assembly: GCA_029215795.1. Lineage (NCBI taxonomy): Eukaryota > Metazoa > Chordata > Lepidosauria > Squamata > Anniellidae > Anniella > Anniella stebbinsi. Next base: position 91,916,440 of record JARDYH010000004.1, on the reverse strand, counting down.
TACTTAGTGTCTAACCACATGACCCTAATCAGGATAGATTTCTATGTCATCTGACACTTCAACAGTGCAGTGTTGGCAAAAATAAATAAATAAATAAATAAATAATATTAGGTCCCAATGTCAATTAGGAAGCAACTGATCAAAAATGGCCATTAAAATGGAGTGGAGTGGGGGAGTCTGATGCTACAACTGGGAAGGATACACTATTGGAAAACCTCTTTGGATTAATGGGACAGTGGCCAACCTACTCCTACCTATAATTTGCTTACATGGGGGGGAGGGGCAGTGCCATGCTGCATGTTTCTGTGCACACTTCCATATACTGATATCTGCAGGGGGCAAATATATATATATATATATATATATATATATATATATATATATATACAGTTGTTAATATTTTACTCTGCATTTGCAAACCCTTAAGACTTAAGGGGGCAATGGGTACCATATGAAGGTCATGGATTTGCCCGGTGCTGGGAGGAGCTGCTCCTCCCAGTGCTGGCACAGCTCCTTTTCCCATGTTGAAAGAGCATGGAGAAAGGCAAAATAGGTGAGGTGATTATATCAGCGAACATGACCACAGGCTCTGACATTGAGCTTCTCTATATGAGCGATTTACTGCACACTCATGCTTGGCCACTCATGGAAGTTTGCGGGTCCTTTACAAGACACCGTCAAGATCCATAACCTCTCCCATGCTTTTCTCCAGTAATCTTGTCCCCAGTTGTAAAGGCGGCATAGCACTATAGTTCTGCCACTACACGGCACAGTTTCATTGAACAGAATAGCATTGCCAAGAGGGGAAGCTTTCAATTCAAAATCAGGCGATTGCCCTCTCAAGGAGCCAGTCACAAATGCAGAAAGACTACAGAAGAAGAAACCCTTGTAAGGGTGCAGTTTTCCCCCTTAATGTAGAGACACCCATCATCTGGCCCGCAGAGGGCCTTGTAAGGGGACAATTTGGCCCCCACCACGAAACACTTCTGCACTCCTACTCTAAGTACACCTATCGGTATGTGAGAGGTTGAAGCAAAGTTCGATTGAAAAATAAAATAGGAGCAATAACTGTGTAGTTACAGTTGCCACATGTAAACAACATTATTTCGGAACAGTTTGGCTTATCTTTAACTGAGCTGACACAATGTTGCGGTAAGTGAGCAGCATGCTCAAAAAATCTCTTTGCCTACCTGCCCTTCTTGCATCAAGATAGAAGAAGGACTTATAATAAAAAGAGTTACCCAAACCCAATGGCCTTTTACTTGTAGGCCCTGAAAAGGAAGCATAAATAAGAATAAATGTAGGGATTTATCTAGAGGCATTTGACTGGGAGGTAGATTAAAATCTTAAAATACAGCTGAAGTTATCAGGTCTGAAGAAAGAAAGATAGACAGAAAAGAAGTGAAATGTAACCATCTCTTGTCAAGAAGTGCTTTTCCCCCTGAGCTAATCTATGCATGTTGCATTTATCATCTAAACAGTGATACTGCATCCAGTAATAATGCTGTTTAACCATAACAGAAAGATGAAGAATGTCATGGTGATTTTTTTAAAAAAACACTAGTATTTGAGTGATAAATATATTTCATTCACATTTTTGGAGAAATCACTGTGTGGTGGCAAGGGGGACGGTGTTTGACATTAGGCCCTCCCTTTTTTTCTAGGAAGAAAGTCTAAACTAGGACTGTAAATGGCGGTCGGATGATTCACCTTCTCTGCCGTGAGAGACGGCCTCTGTGAATGTACAATTATGCTGTCATCCTTAGTACTCCACATTGGACAGAGTTTAATTATTAATGTGTTTCCCTCAGAGAATGATTCGATCATGTCACAACTCTAGACAAATACAACTAATGCAAAATCATAAAATATTCACTTGAATACTGCTGAACTGACTGGAAATTAATTCTACGAACACTTTTGATATTACCAGGAAATTAGTTTCAAATGCATAAGACTAAAATAAATGTGTTCGTAATTTGCTCAAGGGTAACGCTCATCTCGCAATCAGTTGGTGTCTTTTTTATATATAAATGCTACGAGTATTTCGACATTGTGTTATGCTAAAGAGAACAGCTAATGTAATGTATTATATTTGTAGATAGCATTTTACTGGTAAACAGTAGGTAGTGAAGAATGGCTCTCAGAGAAATATTTAAACCCTAACAATTTCCAACGATTGATCATAACACAGAACGGCAGAAGTACCTATTCTTCTAGGAAGTGAAAGAGGCCCCAGGATTTGGAATAAGATGGGCTGGAGCTTAAGTTCTCATTGGTGGAGTTCTATCACAGAAGGGACAAATGGAAGCGTGGGGGTGATTTTTGTCATTTCCTACCCACAATCCCCTATTTCCCCTGAAAATCTGCTCTGGAAGATTGTGTCTGTATGTGGAGCGGGGGGACGACAGAATCTGAGGCAATATAGGTCATTGGAAACTTGTGGAACTGGTGAAAATCCTCTCAGCTCCATCCATTAGCAGGAGCCTCCACTAGCTTAAATCCCCTTCCTTCACAGAAGGGCTCCTTCTCCAAATGGAAAGTCATTTTAGAATCCAGTCCTTTGTCTTGGAGTTGAGATTTGTTGCTGCCTTGGATTATAAAGGAAAAATGAGACACAAATCTTTTATGTAAATAAATGAATCAATAGCAATACAGTCAAGTTTGACAATAAAAATGATCAGATATAAATTTACCCAGCTCACAATATGACAGTGTATTCTAGTTCAGGTTCCATACCCCTGAAAGTGGACCATTTTATATTTGTAATTTTAAACTGAAAATGTTGCAATTTTATGGGGGTTATTTGGCACCTAGGCAGTCTGTATTCCTCAGGTGTGGTGCTTCACCAAGGCAGGTGCTGAGCTGGCACATGATTGCTGATTGCTTAAATTGTCTTGATCTTTTAAAACAACGTACAGAACAATATATTGGATCCTGTTATGGGTTTTCCAAGTCAGAGAAACTCATGCACATCCAATTTATAATGGTGTAACTACGACCTTTTAAAATGCAAATCACTTTTACAAAAATAAAAGAAAACCAAAGGAATCTGTTCTGAAGTGTGCTGTGGTTTTATTTCAAAAATCTGTTTGGAAACAATGAACCAGCCAACTTATTTAATAAATTACCAAACAAGGTAACTGTGCAGAATCCAGAAGAATGGAAGCATTATTAAGTAAGGTGCAGCCTTGTCCACTCTTGTTTCTAAATTTCAATTCCGAAGGAAGCCTACCCAGTCGAATTTTAGGACTTTGTTGATATTTTAATAATGTATTAATTTTTATGTATTTTATATTGTTTACATTGATGTTGTTCCCCGCCTCGATCCAGAGGGAGAGGTGGGTAAGAAATAAATAAATAATATTATTTATTATTATTATTATTATTATTATTATTATTATTATTATTGATCCTGGGCATGAACTGGGAATATCTGTGCATATGTGGCATATTTGTCTTCATCAAAGAAGGTACTTGAGGTGTTTCCTTTATCTCTCCTAGCATACAGAAGCCTTTGTTTTGTTTTTCACGGCAGTGGCCTTCAGAGAGAAAGAGCGCTACTGGAAAAGAAGTAGAGCACCACCCAGTCTTGCCATTTGCCACCATTGTTGGTGACAAAATTGTTCCACTGTTATACACCATCTTGTGCGCTGAATTAAAGACAGGTGGTTCAAAATAATAACAAATTCATTAGTGTCTAGATAATGTCCCTTTCACATTTCAAACATTTGTTTCCAGGAACCTTAGTTATGTGTATTTTGGATAACGGCTCACAATGTATGTCGGTGAATATATCTTCAATAATATTTATTGAAGGGTCTGAAGCTGCTGTTTGCAGCTGTCATCCATATTTTGAGGAGATGTGATGGAGACTGCTTTTAGTAGTGCAGCAGTTTGATAGGAAGACTAATCACCATGCCAGGGGATCTGTTCCACTTCTTTCATAATACAATAACAAAAAGATAATAATGAAGGTAGTGATGCTGAATATCCAAGCTGATAAACTGTTATCACAGTTTTTTAGTACTACAGGAGTAGTATAAACCCTGATCTCACCCGGGGGTTGTCTGAAAGCTCCGGGGGTGGGTGAGCGGCAGCACAGCCTCGATTATACGATGCAACTGCAATCACACACCTACCACAGGGCTTTCCGCTGAAGCTGCAGTGAAAACAAGCCAGGGACTTATCCTGACTTTTTTCTCCGGAGCAAGGTGAGGATGTGCAAGACAGCATCAAGACAGTCCCAAAGCCTCGGTCCAGAGTCGCAGCAGAGGTGTGGCCAGGTGGTGCCTAGTGGAAGGCGACCTGCGATTGGTCGCCGTCTGCCAGGAAGAGGGCGGGGGCAGCTCCAGTCCCAGGATGGCCGCCCAGAAACCCTGCGCTCTCTCCTTGTCATAGGGACTACCCGACGCCGCCCCAGGGAAGGGAAAGCACGGGATTTCTGAGGGACATAGCATCAACCTGGCACCGTGAAGATCCCCACCCCCACTCATCAGAGCAGCAGCAATGGGCAGAATGTCCACCTAGTGATCTTCCATAGCTGACTTTGGGGATGAAGCATTTATATTCTGCCTCTAAATACTTGCATATTTTTGCACCGTAAACAACAACATGAAGCAACAGAAAAATGCCTTCTTCCTTCACTGGAATACATAACACAATGCATTTTTAGCTGAACCGTTTTCCATGATCCGGTTGTGGTTCTGAAGCAGAACGAAAACAAAAGGAAAAGCGGGAGGGGGGGCACTCCAGCACCTTGCTTCTGATCTACTTTCACAACCGTGTGATAAATACACCTTTCAAAGTATGCAGCTTTCCATTAACGGACCCCGGCAGATTGCACAATCGGACGATTTAAACTTTCTGTTAAAAGAAAATAATGCAGGAAATGAGACCATTCATTATGTTATACTGCTGCTACCCATCACGACAGATTGAACTGGTCCTTGGAAAGAAGACGTCTGTACAATCAGAAAAGTACAGTACTGGGAGGATATTTGCGGCGCATGGGAAGTCAAAGCTAGCAGATTACATGATAATAAAGAGGGCAGATGAGAGGCAATCACGATCTACAGCTGTAATTTGTTTTACTAGGTGCCTCGGATGCTGCTGTCAGAAAGGTACATTTAAAAGCCAAGCAAGCACATTAAAAATGTGAAGTTTATCACAGCCAGAATCTTTACCAGACAATTGTTAATTTATTTTCTCAAGGGTCCCCCCCTCACCCGCTCCTTTAACGAGTAAAGCATTTTCATATCCTAAAAATACAGCCCAGCATGGTTCAAAGTCTATCATGTAACATTTAATGAGTCCAGAATAAGATAAAAATGAAATGCAGCCTGGCTGCAGATGTGCACGTCCTTTGCAGAGATGGTGAATTATTAACCAACAGTTGGTTTAGGGTTGTCAGCAGTGTTGATTGGCTACATAATATAATTGCCTGTAACTTGCCCAAGTGTTGCTTCTTCAGAATGTCCATGCTAATCAAAGGGTATTTTTGGGGTGACCATATGAAAAGGAGGACAGGGCTCCTGTATCTTTAGGGAATTTCAGCAGGTGTCATTTGTATGCATGCAGCACCTGGTGAAATTCCCTCCTGCAGTTAATGCTGCAGGAGCCCTGCCTATCATGACCAGATACAAAAGAAGACAGGGCTCCTGATGTTTTAACTGTTGTGATGAAGAGGGAATTTCACCAGGTGCTGCATGCATACAAATGACACCTGCTGAAATTTCTGCATGGCCTGGTTCTCATTGGAGTGCCACATTTCCTGGTTGCAGTGAGCAGTGACAAAGGCTGCTGTCGCTGTTGGCCTTCGTCATTGCCCGCTGCAACTGGGAAATGCAGTGCTCCAATGAGAACCAGGCTGTGGAGCGCCCCATTTCACGGTCGTGGTGGGCAATGATGACGGTGGCAATGGCAGCCAATGATGGCAATGGCGGATGGTGAACAACGACAGCAGGCAGCGGTGGGTGGCGGTGGCAATGGGTAATGGCGATGCAGCAGCAGGTGAGTGGGGAGAGCCGGGAGAGGGAGGTGAGACCAAGTTGCCTCGGGGGGGGGGAACCTCACCTCGGTCTCGGCCCTGAGGCAAAGTGGGCTACCCCTGAAGCCCCCCAAGTCAAATCGGGGCTGTTTTGGTGGCTCCGAAATGGCCCTCGAGGTGAATCGGGGTGTGTGTGCACACCCCTAAAGGAGGTATGATTTAGACTCCAGTGTTTTAGTGAAAACCGAAAGGCCTGGGAAACTGGCACAGCTTGACTTTGCAACTGATTACATGAAAACAAGGGGTGTAACTTCAGAACTGTCCCAGCTGCAAGATAAGTCTACATGTAATTAGGGATGTCATGACCGTTCCTGCCAGCTCGGCACCCCGGATTGGAGTTTGTGAACCCCCATGCTTGACTGACTTCTTGCACACTGAGTCGGGCAAGTGTGGTGGTCCTTACTGCTCTGCTGAGGTGCCATTTTGTGCAGAATGGCAGTTCTGCCTTTTCCGAAAATCACCATTTTGCAGAAATAGTGGCTGTACAGAGGTCCATTTATGCAAAATTATAGGCGCAAGTGGTCTAAGTAGACCATTTACACCTGTAATTGTGCATCAGTGTACCTCCTTGCAGCCACCATTTATACAAAATGGCAATTTATAAAAAATGCCAAGCCACCATTCTGCACAAAATGGCAGTTCAACACAGCCTCGTGACACTGTGCACCACTTATTGTGCACCTGCAGACCACCCAGCAGCTTGCTGCACACAGTGAACAAGGTCAGCTGGGGGTCTGGCAAATGGCAGGCAAAGCAGGCAGGGGTGAGTTCACCCATCCCTACATCATCCTGGGTGAGACATCAAGTCAAAAGGGAAGCATAGTGACACTCACTGTCGCATTCTCTGCATTTATGGGCTAAAGGTTCAGGTTGGAAATGGTGGTCAGAAGAGGGGTATTAACTGACCGCCTATCTACATTACTGCTTTAAAATGGTTTAACAAGGTTTAAAACAGTTTGTAACAGTTTTGAGAACTATTGGGGCACAGAACACACTCCATATACAGTTTTCAAAACATTTTCAAAGTGTTTTATCCTGCATGTGTAGATAGGCTCTAGGCCTACCCTGATATTTACAGCAGGCCCTAGCTGATGAGATCTAGCAGAGGTCAATATTTTTAAAGCTTGGATATTTACGAGGTTTGAATTCTCTTGGTAACTCTATGAACTCTTGTTTATGATAATTTGGCATCAAATTTATGGCAATCTTTTGCTGGAAACCTCAGTGCTGAAAGGATTTTAGCTTAATATTGTCTTTCCATAGTCAAGTTGAGGGGCTTCCTGCTGCAAAGAAGCCATTTGTTTGTGGTGCGGAGTTTAAATGCTGCAAGCTATTTCACAAGTCTTTGGAATGTGTATCTGTGTAACCTGATCTATGGAAATAAAAGGCTGAATGCGACGAAGAGCCTATCCACACATGCAGGATGTTGCCTTCTTCATGTGCAGCCAGGGACTTGAACCCAGACCTCTCACATCATGTGTTTGATTCTCTGCCAGGCTCTACATTACCTACTCCAGGTACAAAAATGAACCTTAGCGTTGGTTAACACTAGGGATGTGCATCGTATCGTTCCAATGTCCAATGACGATCCGATAAGGTCGTTATCAGACATCTAATTAACGATAACAATAAACATTCCTGGAGGTTCTATCTGATTGGGTTATCGGACCACCAGTTTAGGGCCGGCCCTCCCCCCACTCATGCTCCTTACCTGGGCCTTGTCCACTGCCTTCTGCTGCCGTCCACTGCTTCGGACTACTGAGAATTAGGCTTTGCGGCCTAGTTCTCAGTAGAGCGAGGGCGCGCCGGGTGATGACGTCACCTGGCGCATCATCGCTCAACTGAGAACTAGGCCACAAAGCCTAGTTCTCAGTAGTTCCTAGCAGCAGATAACAGCAGACAGCAGTGGGGAAGGCCCAGGTAAGGGGGACCCCTCCCTCCCCCTCACGCTCCTTACCTGGGCCTTCCCCACCGCCATCCGCTCAGGAGAGCGAGGACGTGGCGGGTGATTATGTGGAGGTGGAAGCAGGACATGGAGGTGATGCTCATAATGTGAGCACTACATTCTATAGCATCCTAATAAGAACCTATTCAAATTAGGAGAAAGGAAATAATAATAATAATAATAATAATAATAATAATAATAATAATAATAATATCATCCCGCCTTTTTCCCAGGGTTGGGACTAAGGGTGGTGATGGAATCTTTCTTTGAAATATGATGGTTAATTTCAAGAGAAGCAGTCTAGAAGGTTCTTTCCACCTAGGTGATAAATCTAGGTGCTAGGCTAGCATGCTTTTGATTGCATCTATCTGATGCTTTTGAGCATGTTTCAGGAGTTGTGTGAATATTGTCATATATTTGAATGTGTCTAAGTGACTCTGCAATTATGTTTCACTTAGGATCTGGATATGCTGAAGCAGCTGTTTTATTGTATCAATTATTATTAGGCTGCAATTTTATACACACTTCCCTTCTGAGTGGACAAACATACCATTGTGCTGTTACACAATTTTGATTATTTAAAACCAACCAACAAACAAGTTTTATGAATACAGCCTTTTGAGTATGACTCTCTTGAGCTGGCAAATAACTGACAAATAGGTCCAGACCAGTCCACCATCCCTTTGTTGGGTCAGCAGGAGAATATGGAAACATGCTTATATCTTTGTGATGTATTCTGAATAGGTTAGCTTTATTAGTCTAGAAGTATGTATGCATGTGGATTTTTTAGCCACTTTTGTCCAGACCAATTGTTAACTATTTCTAACTGGATATTGTTTTCTTCAAGTGACTCAAATGACCTGGAAAATGTGAACATTTGCAAATCCCAAGTGAGTTCCTTCCAGAACTTCTCAGAAGTAGAGTGGCTTCCTACAAACAGGTTAAGTGCTCCACGGTTGTTGAGTTTTGAGTTCTGAAAACTTCAGAAGTTGAGAAGCACTACTGAACATTGATTCTGTTTCTCTAAAGGGATAATGTTGGCAACTCATATTGGAATAATAGTGATAGACTCCACTATATTTCAGCAGAATCTTTGGTTGCTCAGTAGCTCTGTCAGAAAATATCAGTGGCACAGAGTTATGGATCTCAACAGGCATGTATCTTCTGTCTTGTGATAATTATAAACTCTGCAGGATTAAAGGTCTGCAGGTCCAAATCTCTACGCCTGCAGAGATTAGAAGTGTCATATGCACAGAGCTCCTCTGTGTTTTATACGAGGGTGTTCACCGGAGTCAGACAAACAGACTTTGAAGTTTGTGTAAAAGCCAGCTACCCTTATTATTCAAATCCCAGCTATCCTTTCAATTGTTCTCAAAAAACCTTTGACTTGGTACGGGGTTGACATGTTGAATAGTGATTATTGTGAGTACCAGGCAGCAGCAGGACTAGCTCATGAATTTTGGAGAACAGCGGCTCTGTTGGATATTCTTTAGAAATATATTTATGGAACTTTTCCAAAGAGTTGGATTTTTGTTTTTGTGTTTACAGTATGTGCATCCATTTCAAATCGACAAACTTCAATTTTGAATGAGACACAACCTACAGAATGAAAGAGAAGCCATATAAAGCAGTAAAACTGACTATACCATGGATTGGCGGAAACTGGGGAAATGATTTGACCGAGCTACACCAAGCCGGATATGACACTTTGAAAACGTTTTGAAAACTGTATATGGAGTGTGTCCTGAGCCTCAACAGTTGTCACTACTGTTATACACCGTTTTAAACCATTTTAAAGCAGTAGTGTAGATCCTGCCTAGGGAACAGGGGTGCAGGTTGTTTATCAAGTTGTTGTAAGGTTCTTATATATGCCTGAGTATAATGTGTACAAAAACATAGCAGGTGCATGAAGGATATAGAAAAGAAAGTGCCAATTCAAGTCCTGATAATTTAAAAATAAATCATGGTTTATGTGTGGGAATAGGAAAGAGGAAATATCACTAATAAGTGAACAATGCTTCTCATATAACTATGAAGAGCCCCAACAACTGAACTTACATAACCCCTGCCCATATTTTCCCTATTCTTTCCCCTTCAGCCCACATTTTCAGCCTTCTCTCCCAGAACTGTAGGGATCTGTAGTTAGGGAAGATCAAAAAAATGCATCCCCATTTTTTCAGTCACAGTGTCTAATTGCAAATGTAAGGAGTCACTTTCTTCACATTCTCAGGAAGCCTGGAGAAGTCCTGAAAAAAGTCTTTTAGGGTTCTTAATTTTCAGCAGAGAGCAGTAGTTCAGAGGCATCTCCTTTTCTTTCTTGTTTTTATTTTTAAAAGCTTTGCCATGGAGACAATGGCCCCACCCCCTGCATAACATAATGTAGGGTGACCATATGAAAAGGAGGACAGGGCTCCTGTATCTTTAAACATTGTTTTGAAGAGGGAATTTCAGGAGGTGCCATTTGTATGCATGCAGCATCTGGTGAAATTCCCTCGTCATCCCAACAGTTAAAACTGCAGGAGCTATACTAGAGTGACCAGATACAAAAGAGGTCAGGGCTCCCGCTGCTTTAATTGTTTTGATGAAGAGGGAATTTCAGCAGGTACTGCATGCATACAAATGGTTGGGTTCACACAACACAACTCACACTCAAGCTGAGTATGGGCTGAAAATGGGTTGTCGCTGAACTGCAGGTTGGTGTTGAACCGTGGATTGTTGTGTTGTGTGAACCCAGCCATGTTAACAAACCATGGTTTGTTAATCACAAAAAAATGCACAAAGGGAACCCCTGTTTTTTTGATGATTTATGAACTCTGAGTTGTCACCTGGCCTATTTTAGTTTCCCACCCTTGGTGTAAGTTATAGCACCTCCTGCCCACCCAAATTCTGGTTACAATGGAGGAATGTGATTCATCTGACTCAACTTTAGCACAGCACTGTAACTGTAGCCCTATAATAAAACAAAAATTATCAATGTATACTTGCATTCAGTGTTACATTAAACATTGAGCCTCTCTACACTACTGCTTTAAAATGGTTCAAAACAGTTTAAAATGGTTTAAAACAGTTTTGAGAACTGTTGGGGCCCAGGACACACTCCATATACAGTTTTCAAAACGTTTTCAAAGTGTTTTATCCTGCGTGTGTAGATAGGCTCACTGTGACATGGAGAGTAAGCTCAACTGAAGGACCAGTATTACTTAATCTCTACCTATAAAGCAGAAAGTATGTGTGTGTCACGTATGTCCGGAAATGTTTACCTACTTCCACATATGGTACTGCTTTAATACTGGGCACCCAGACAGATCTTCATGTACATGGATCAGAAAAAAATCTAAATACATGCTTTCTTGGGATTTAAGTATTTGTAAAGAATTTAATAAAAACCTAGGTTTACGCCTACAACACAGCATGCCTTGGGTGGGAGGCCAGACTTGTGAGTTTGGTGGCCATTGTGAGTCTTAAGGCCAGTCTCGAGCAGTCAACCCAATTCCACATAAAAGGAAACAACCCACATAAATGGGCTGCATTCATTTGTGGTGCCTCCTTCCACCTGCCATGTGTGGCTTTAAAATCATAACTGGATACAACAGCATGTCTTTGAGAAGCCAATCTCTGGACATGCTCAAAAGCACTCTGTCCTGATATCTCTGCTGTCTCAGAAACTGGAGGAAGCGCACACACAGCTTTCACCCTTAAAAGGGAGGGAGGGAGGAAAGGGAAGCATTCTGTGCATGCCCAGAAATCAGCTCAATGAAGGGAGGAAGTGCCCAGCCCAGTCCTGGCCCTTCAGTTAGGCTGACCAGATAAAATCCAGGTCAGGGCTCATATAACTTTAACAGTTGCAGAGAAAAGGGAATTTCAGCCAGTGTCATTTGTATGCAATTAGTTCCTGGTGAAATTCCCTCTGCATCACAACTGTTAAAGTTGCAGGGGCCCTGCCTTCTTTTGTATATGGTCACTCTAGTATAGTGCCTGCAACTTTAACTGTTATGATGAAGAAGGAATTTCACTGGGAACTAACTGCATACAAATGACACTGGCTGAAATTCCCTTTTCTCTACAACTATTAAAGTTACATGAGCCCTGACCTGGATTTTATCTGGTCACCCTACCTTCAGTACAGGCTCCTGATGTAGCACTTAGTGTGTGAGAAGCACAAGCCAAGGCAATCCTAGCAGGATAGTCTGTAGCTGGGTGCGTCCACTGATAGCTGCTTACCTGCCCTCCTTGGCGATGCTTCTCCTCGACCCTCTATCAAGGAACAGCATCAGCAAGAAGAGAATGTCTCAGAGGATGCAGGCACTTGCGGGCTGCCAAAGGCATGCTGGGAGATGTAGTACTGGCATGTAGAGTGGCTGGTTTTAAATACAGTATGGGTGAGCAAACCCTGACCTCTCACTGTCTTTGTTCTCCTACCTGACTTTCCCCAACTGCCACTAACCTTGCCCACCATTCCATTCTAGCCTCAGCTATGTCAGTCAATCCTCCATTCACTTTTCTGTCTCAATGATATAGTCAGGTTTTTACTAGGCTGACCAGGTGGCTCGGAATTTCCCGGTCCTAACCGGGAATCCAGGGGCAAACCGGCCCAACCGGGGGGCGGGGGGGCAAACCGGGGTGGCGGGGGGTCACGCGGCGCTGGCAGCAAGCAAGGAGCGGCGGTAGACCCGGCGGCGGAGGAGCCCGGGAAGCAGCCGCCCCAGCAGGTAAGCATGAAGGGGGGCACTTACCTGCTGGGGCGGCCGCTTCCCGGGCTCCTCCGCCACCTTCGCCGCCACTGCCGGGCTCGTAAGGCCAGAGGCCGCACAGAAGAGGCAGGAGAGGGCCGGATCCGGAAGTGACGTAACCGGCCCTCTCCCGCCTCTTCCGCATGGCCTCTGGCCTCCTTGGGGCTCATCGCGATGGCGATGAGCCCTGAGGAGCCCGGACGCCCGCGCCCGCCTCTTCCGCGTGGGCGTCTGGGCTCCTCGGGGCTTGTCGCCATTGCGACGAGCCCCAGAAAGGCCAGAGGCCTTGCGGAAGAGACGGGAGAGGGCCGGTTACGTCACTTCCAGATCTGGCCCTCTCCCGCCTCTTCCGCGCGGGCGGCGGAGGACTCGGCGACGAGCCCCAGAAAGGCCAGAGGCCGCGCGGAAGAGATGGGAGAGGGCCGGTTACGTCACTTCCAGATCCGGCCCTCTCCCGCCTCTTCCGCGCGGGCGGCGGAGGACCCAGCGCGGCTGCGCGGGCGGCGGAGGAGGACCCAGCGCGGGCGGCGGAGGAACCCGGCGGTAGGTCCAGGCTGGTTTTTTTTGGGGGGGGGTGGCTTGGTGGGGGGGTTGTTTTGCGTGGGGGGGGGCGGGGGGGACCAGGATTTTGATTTTTAAAATCTGGTCACCCTAGTTTTTACATAAAAATCATAAACTTTATTCAGTAATTCTTGCATCTGTCTTGGAATGTTGTGGTTTAGTTATGACAGGAAAAAAAATGCAGCATTAAAAAATCTCATCACATTAAAAGGCCGTGGAAAAAATAATATTAAAAAGCTATTAATGTCAGCCAGCCAGCCAGCCAGCTCCCTCAAGGCCTACCTATGGGCACGGATTGCACAGTGTAGTGTGGACTGGCTCAGCCAGACTTCCCTTCCCTTGAGCTTCAGCAGCAGAACTCCCATTGGGCAAGCCGGGCACTGCAGCAAAAGGCATGCTGAGAGTTGTAGTTTTTGTTATTTTTAGGAACAAGGAAAACTATGGCGACAACTTCAAGGCAGCCTTGGTCATGCATCGAGGATGGGGGGTGGGGAAGAAACTAATTTGTTTTAAAGTTACCTCACAAGCCTAGAAATGGCGTACCTTGAAGGTTGTCATGAGGGTGAGAGAGGAAAAAAAGAAATGAATTTAATTTGTTTAAAGGTGAATTCACAGGCCTAGCACCAGCCTGCTACTTTAAGATGATTACCTCGCAGACATATATTTTAGGGGACCCGTAAATTATGCCAATAAAATATTCTGTGTTCTGGCTGCTTTTCCTGTTTCATAATAACTTCAGACCACATGCATACAACAGTTCCTCCCGTCCACTGAGATCCACTTCCCTACTATATGTTATTCGGATATCTGGGCAATGCCAGGTCTATTTTGAAAACATATTTTTAGGTTTGCATTTTTTTAGCTGGTAGAAAGGGTGTTTTGTTTTTGAAGTTTAGACAGCTGCTCCGTCCAAAGCATGATGGGAGGTGTAGGCATTTCAGGTAAAACAAAAAATGTGGTTTATCATGAAGCTCTAATTTAAAATACAGTTCTTATTAACACAATTTTCCATTGATTCTAACAAAACAATTTAGTAACTCAACCAAACTAAAAACACCAACCAACCTAAAGATGAATAAGTTGCAGAGAAATTTATTATTTATCAAATAAATGTTATAAACAGACCCGAGCAACGCCAGGCATATCAGCTAGTTCTAAATAAATATGCTCTGATGGTTGGGTTGTTAGTAGCATCTCTTGCAGCAGATATCCTGCCCCATCTTCCCAACCTAATAAGAAAATCAGTCATCACACATTCCCTGAAGATTAATGCTTAGCAATATATGTTCTGACTGTTTCTGTAGTAGAATCAGTCAGGCCAGATATTAGTCCTGGGAAAATGACCTCTCTGATCTATCCTTTGACTTGAGTCTGCTCATGACATCAGCATTGTTATAGAAGTAGTTGTACAGAGTTCTTTGGTGCTAGAATCATGGTCTATAAAAAACTACATCTAACTTCCCAAGGGAGGTAAGTTCTAAAGTAATAGTAAGTAACTTGAAAGCCCGACTATTATCTACCTCAAACATAATTATGAATGTAATCGAGACAGGAGAGTAGAAAAGACAATAGTACCCTGGTTGAAAGAACACAGAGGAATATTTAGCCTTTTGTTGCTTTCCCCCCACAAATGCATCATTAGTTAAAAATGCAAATTGAAGAGAGATCAAATTAAATCGAAAGTAGTTATGTTAAGTGGTCAGAAGAGAAATCTGTGAGAATTGTTCTTATCTCAAATAGCATACTGTGTGTCTAGGGTTATGGTCTTGAAACACTTCTATTGCTATGGTTGTAATTTCCCTATGGGATGGATTGCATGTACATTATAATAATTGTATTCTGTCCTATGTAATAATCAGCAATAAACAGTAGCTTTATGGCAAAGCCACATAATTCTTGTTATGCTTTGTAACATCTAGGCGAAGAATTGTTGGTTTTTTAAAAAAATAACACACACACACACACCACCAAAACCTTCAGCAGATTTTTTTCCCTAAAAGCTTCCTTTAGAGAAATAGGGCCAATATATGAGATTTCTGCCTCCCAGCTGTGTGCATTATTGGACCTACACGTTTAGTGTTCAATGTACTTGCTAGCGAAATGTTGCATCCAATGCCTGGGTTTGGAGGTACAAGTCTAAGGGATGTAAGAGAATTTTCTTCCAGTTTGCAAATCATGCAAACATGACCTGATCACAATCCAAAATGAAAATGTGAGCAAGAGTTCTTTTTTTAAAGAAATGTTTGCAAATTCCTGAATTACTGTTGCATTTGAATATATATATTCTATATATATATATATATATATATATATATATATTTAAAAAGTGATTTTTTTTTTTGCTTTGGTCAAAAGAGTAAAATATGCACTTTTGAAAAATGTACACAGAAATGTGCACTTTTCCCATTCAAAATGCACACTTTTCCTGCTTGAGCAAGCCAAGAAAAAAAAAGATTGGGAAGTAAAACAGGAGTGAGCCAAAGTGATCTTGGGGGAAATTAGGTGAGCTCAAAAATAGCTGGCTCTCCCATGGCTATGTATAACCTCATTGCCCCACTGTACGTTTAGTATAGCCACGATGTAATGAGTACAAAAATGTTTCTGCAGTTGAACAAAAGTGCTGCTCTAGCCAAGTTGATATACTAGATCACCTACTGGAAGTATATTCATTACTTCACCAAATGCCACTGTATATCAGAAGATGATTTGTTGTACACTGTCAGATGGACAAAGCCCTTGACATGACAAACTGGGCAAAGAGGGGAGATGTTAGAGGTTCCATGCGCAAGGTGTTAAATTCAGCTGTTTCTGTCCATCATAACTAATCATCTCCCCAGTCCTTTTTGTCATCTTTCTGGCTAAGGAACACTTCTTCAGAGTGGACAAACAGCTTTCCCTCAAGGGCTACAAGTGGCAAAAGGGAGTGCGGGACCTACTCATTGCCCTGGGAGCAGGCACATGGTGGGGGCTGGGGGAGGCACCCAAGTTAAATGGGGAGAAAGTCATGGGGGATGACTCTCTCTAGGTGCCACCCTTTCCATATGAATTGTGTGTCACACAGCCTGCCAAACAGCTGAGCAACGGGAAATTCAGCAGTAGCACCTTGAGCAACCCCTGTGGGCTGCATGGAAAGCCTCCATGGGCTACATGTAGCTCATAGGCCAAGGGTGTTACCCTTATGTGTTCTCCAGGAATTGTCAGTGGCTGAATTCAGATGAGACAATAAGCAACTGGTGTGGGGGAAACAATCGTCAGTTGTATTGACTATTGTGTCGTCCGAATGCTGCCATAGTCAACTCAACGCTGATCCTAATCCACACCACAGTTGATTATTTATTTCCATGTTGTGTGGGGAGTACCCCCTAGATGAACAACTGTAAAGTTGATTATTACCCCACAACTGACTATTGTGTTGTCTGAATTCAGCCAGTGTCTGTTCCCTATGTTCATCAACCCTAACTATCCTGCCTGATCACTGAGGTCACTGGAGAACCCATGGCCCGATTGGAATCCACCAGGTTAAAAGTCTGTAATGTAGTGCCTCCTCCTCTGTGGAACTCCCTGCCCCTGGAGGTCAAGCAGGCGCCAACACTAGGCTGCTTCTGGCACCTCCCGAAAACAACTCTATTTCGAGAAGCCTTCCCCAACTGACTAGCCACACTTTTTTTGGTCCTTTATTTTAAACTGAACAATTTTAATTTGCTTTTTTAATCTTCTTTCTTTTTACTGTTTATACCTATGTCCACTGCTCTGGAAACTCTTTTAGATATTGAGGGGTATAGAAATATTGTAAATAAATAAATAAATAAATAAATATTTGATGCCCTGCTCCTAGCTGACTCATTCTGCTCCTGATGCTGCCTCCTTTTCCAATGATAAAGCCGATACTCCCAGTTGCTCCTAATCTCCCCTTGACCCTTTTCTCTTTTCCTCCATGTTTCATTCAACAAATTGATTACCATCCTCTGCATCTTTCCCTTTAATCCTATGCCTTTAGTCTCCTGGTTATCTTCTTTGCAGTTATCTTTCATTTTCACCATGTAATCAACTTATCCCTAATTCCCATTTGCCACAATCTCTCTCTCTCTCTCTCTCTGACATTACTTTAGAACAAATGGATTATTATTTTGGAGTAGAAATTGATGCTGCAGACCCCCAAATCTGGATTGGGTCCATAGCAGGGGAAAGGGTTAAAGCCCATCCCTCATGCTAGGGTCCTGATTTATATCAGGACCCCTGCTCCTCCTCTAGAATAGAAATGAAAAAAGAGATGTAGCTTCAAGTAATATCTGTTTGGCCCCAAGTAACCACAATATTACTTTTCTACCTCTTTGCCTCCGAACTGCTGGCAGCTCAACTTTTTCTCTTCCATCTTCTCTTTCTCTATCTCTACTCCAGGGGAATATAATTCCCCCATCTCAATAAAACAACAACAGTGTTTTCCTTTTTAAAAACAGAAACAAAAGGACTCAAATTGTTTTAAAGCCTAGACTCATTGTCCACCCATGGCATTGCTGAGAGCATGATGAGGCTCACACACCTTTGCACAATGTACCACTGAGACCTGTCCTGCTACTGTTTCCTTTCTCTGAAACATGTCTAGCAGCAGCTACACCTCTAGGGTATCAGGCAGAATCATTTGTATCCCATTACTTGGAGTTGCTAGAATGCGGGCCTTTTGGATGCAAAGCATCTGCAATGTCACTGAGCTATGGCTCCTCCCAAATGGGGCACTGAGTGATGAGCCCAATAGGCCTTCCCAATGGTGCTGTACATCTTAGAAGATGTTTTAGAATCCTCTGCTACCTCAGGGTGTTTTGGGGAGAGAAATCTATATGGAAAGGGTTCCCTGAAGATAGAACATTTGAAAAGCAGTGCTGGAAAATAGGATTGAAATTATAGTAGTTGTTATGAACCATCAGACCCACCTGGTCTTCATAGAGACTAGAGTGATTCTAAACTTTCACTAGTTTGCTTGCAGAGCCTATAGGGTCTATATAGATAAAACCCACAAAGACAGGAATGGGTAATAAATGGTCACAACTTTAATTTGTTTCAGCTCCCAGAGTTTTAAAATGACTTATAGCAAGGATCCAGTCATTGGGTTGTCTGACCACTGGCTGATTCATGAGCGCACATGCTAAGTTAACCTTGGGAGTGGCAGGAACTTCAGGCCTGCCATGGACTATTACTGTGGGCCCTTCTCGTGACCTGGATATGTGGCCTGCCCCTAAGTTGAAAGCAGCCTTGCACCCAGACCTAAGATTCCTTATGGGTAGGGCGACCATATGGAAAGGAGGAAAGGGTTCTTGTATCTTTAACAGTTGCATAGAAAAGGGGATTTTAGCAGGTATCATTTATATGCATGCAGCACCTCTAGTATAGCTAGTGTCCAGATACATGTTGTGTTTACCCCTCGTGTTTCTGAGCAGGAGAAGCAGCTGTCAGATGGCGTGGCACAAGCAGACAGGGATCGTGAGTTTGATCCAGATCCTGGTACGGAGGAGGAGGCGCTTAGCAGCCCCTCTCTGTCAGCTGATGTGAATCAGCGCTCGGAAATGAGTGCTGATCTCAATGACGATCCAACAGGTGGAACCACGCCCGTATCCTCTGAGGAAGAGGGAGAAACACCTTTAAAAGATGCCAAGGAACGCAGACGTCTGAGGAGAACAGAGACGAGAGTGAGACTACGCTGGTTAGAGCGTTTACAAAGAAAGGAGCAAGCCGACCTTAGAGACGGAGTTCGTTAGTTATTGTTACTTTCAACGTTTCGTTTACATTGCTTACTTTACAGTGCTTCCTGAATTGAACAGTTTTCTTTTGCCTGAATTAAAGGCGTTGTTTCTTTCAAAGTTTAAGTATTCTTTCTTTCAAGCTACACAGCTATCAATTGCATTTCATAACAATACAAAAGACAGAAGGGCTCCTGCAGCTTTAACTGTTATGATGAAGAGGGAATTTCACCAGGTACTGTATGCATACAAATGACCCTTGCTGACATTCCCTTTTCTATACAACAGTTAAAGATACAGGAGCCCTATATTCCTTTCCATATGGTCACCCTACTTATGGGGCACCTATGTTTGGAAAGCAGCATATATCCCAAACCCTTCTTATTCCTTAAAATGAATTAAGCTCAATTCCTCCAGTGCTTGCAATCTACAATTTGTGACCGAAATATTGTGTGACTAATGACTGAACCAAGAACACTAGTAATGCCAAAACCAATGGCATGCTATGAGGAAACCAACCTCCTGCCATGCTAGGCACAATCAGTCTAGCATGTAAAATTCCTTCCTCTTAACCAGCAGCTAACTAATGCCCATAGCAATGAATAAAACTCAGAACCTATGGAGTTTGGGCAGGGAAATTCGACAAAAGCAATGACTAAGCCATGCAGAGGCTCCAAATTTATATTCCTGAGATGTACCAGAGAGGAAACTACAACTCCCAGGTCCTCCAGACCATGTCTCTCTCCCTGGAGACCAACAAGCAATGCTGATCAGTTCCTGGAATGCCTTCAGCATTCCATGCAACTGCATGGCTTGGAAGTCATGTTGCTGTGCACACAAGGAGGAAGATGGCTGCCCTTCACTTCCCCACCCACATCCTAATGTCGCTTACAGGTTTCCTCAAGTTAGTAAGAATCTGTGCCTATTATAGATACTATAGTTAGTCATGGCTAACTTAAACCCCATTGGTTTCAATGGCTCTGTTCTGATTATCACTAAATCCGGATCTAACCCACTCTATTTAAAATAATTGAAGTCTCCTAAGTGACATTAATTACTAGATTTGGGAAAGAAGCCCAGGGATTTCTATATGATTCCTTATCTCTATTATTGCTTAAAACATGTAGCAGTTTACCAGCATACTGGGAACACCTGCTAGCAAAGCTGTTTAACTACGAGTTTCCCTATTGTGCAATTCAACTAACAAGCTGTTTTAAATGGCCTCCTAACGTCTGTGTATCAAGAGTGGTTTTTTCCCTTCTCCTGACCACTCTTGGGGCACATTTGCACAGAGCTATTTATCAGTTATTAGGCAGTTGTTTCCTGCCCAACAGAGAAGCCCAGCTTTGTGGTTGAAGAATTTTAATGGGGGCGGGGGAGATTGAAGCTAGCTCTCCTTTCGGGTATTGCAAGACTCGGAAATGTTTATACCCATGGAGACAGAGCTGATAGCTTAGCTATCATAAATCTCAATTTTAATCCATATGTGTCAATTTCCACTCGTAATGATTTCTAATGGTAGACCCTAACTTTCAGCCACTGAAATGGTAGCTCTCTTTATGCTACAAAAATGGGTTTTACAAAGGGGGGAAAAGCAATAATGAGAGCAGAAGTAAAATAACTACATAGCCTTTGTGAGTCATTTTCCAATCTAACGGTTACAAGTCATTTAACTTTCTAATAGTTTTCCTCCCTGCACACCCCCCTTTTCCAGCAACAACAACTTAGTCATCATGTAGAGAATGTAAAAATAGAGAATGTGTACAAATGCCTTTGTTTCCCAAGGAAACCCACAAGGTAAACTACATTTCCTAACATGAAAGTCCGTTAAAATGGCACCACTTTAGGCATGTAGAAGAGTCATTCATCTTTCAGAATGGCTCACTTCGTACCTGGAGATGAACTGTCCCTGTTTCATTCATTCAAAATGCAGTATCCATAAGGTTTTAGAGAACAGGCATCACAATAAATCAATGTTATTGGACGATATTTTCAAACAAAACATTTTAGAGATGCAGGCATCCCATATTCCATACAGATCATAAAATGCATGCATGAAGGTCAGATAAAGTCACTGGCAAGTTATGGCTTCATTTACTGAGAGAGGGAAAGAAATCACCATTTTTTTCATATTACACCAAGTACATTAATAGCTGCTTAACTTTATACAGGATTCCAATGTAAATTCATTATAGTCTTAAGAGCTCTGCAAGAGCTGGAAAACAAACAGCATTAAAGGATGTGTAAGTACTTGAGAATGTCTCCTTTGATGAAACTTAAAAGAAACAGTGCTGGCTTAAATGATGCCTTTGAAAAACATGCAGACGTATGAATAGTGTCAATTTACTCAAGAGTCAATTATGAGTCATTTATTAGCACAAAAGTTGCTTATGCTCACTTAGACAGTAGTTTTCAAAACTTATTATATCCAGGGACCTTTCCACATTGATTTGTCAGCATAGGAACCAGTTAGCATCCGCCTTCATATTGCATAGGATCTTGGAAAGGTTTATAGGGTGTGTTTATGGTTCAGGCCTATTGGCCCTCATTATAAATATGAGTGTCATCAGATGAGGGGAAATCATGATTCCTACCATCACTTTTCTGTCCCACAATAGGGATGAGCAGCTTCCTATTCCCTCACACAGGGAAGACAGAAGAAGCAAACAACAAACACGTGGCTGTTTTTATCCCTCTGCTTCTCCTACACTCTGTAGGAAATTGCAGCACATTTCACTACAGCCAAAAAGTCAGATTTTCCAGGTCTTTTTTTGTGATGGGAAAACAAGCAGAAGGAGTGGAAGTCACACGGGAGATGGACGGCATTGTGAAAAGGACTCACGCAAATCCATGAGTGGACAGTAACGAGTATGTGAGAAAACACTTGTATGATGACGTTCTACATTTTAACTTAGAGCTGATCTACACGCTAGGTTTTTAACGTTTTATAAGGGTTATGAAAACTCTTTGGGCCACA
The DNA here is from genome assembly GCA_029215795.1 of Anniella stebbinsi. NCBI lineage: Eukaryota > Metazoa > Chordata > Lepidosauria > Squamata > Anniellidae > Anniella > Anniella stebbinsi. The sequence goes on along the minus strand of JARDYH010000004.1, from coordinate 91,894,446 downwards.
TGATACTCCCTATAACGTTGTATATCTGAGGTTTTTTTTAAACTCACTAAAACTATATACAACAGTTTCACTTTTAATAAATAGTTTTAAGTAAAATAATGTGTCCTTCCTTACCGTTTGTGATTCATGGGGGCAGTGCTTCGTTTACTGGTGCCCAAATGCTTAGCAGTTGATTGGTGGGGAAGAAAGCGGGGCTAAGGAGGAAGTGGGTGAGTGAACTACAACCCCCACAGTTCTTAGCCCTATACTTGCTAGGGAATGACAGAGGAACAAAGGAGGAAGTGGGTGACTGAACTACAACGCCCACAATGCCTTGCCCTAAACTCATTATAAAAACGAAAGAGAAAGAGACAGGGCAGAAGAGTGTGTGACCCCGCACACCGCTTTAAAAACTGGAGAATTTTTCTCCTGTAACGTGAGTACTCAGTAATGTGGCCTAAGATGTTTTAGAACGCACCTATTTGGAACGTTTTAAAATACTATTTAAAACGTTCCAAGGGACTGTGTAGATTGGCTCTTAGACTATATACATAGAACACATTTCCCTGCAGCTGCACATGCCAGGGGATGATCTGTAGTGAGTGGCTGGTGAACTAGAACACAACTTGAAAACCAAGAATCCAGGGTTAGCCAAAATCATTTTTGCAGCTTGAGGCAAAGGACAAGATGGCACCCACATCCCCATAATTCTGAGTAGAGAATCCAGCTGGACTGATGGTTGAATCTTACTTCAACATTAGCCATGGGACAGTCAGGCCTGGCATGAAAAGTAGGCATGGTTGAGCTCTTGCTGAGGGACCATATCCCATTGGGGCCCACTGACATGAACCCCTGGACTTGCTCTTCCTTAATTACCATTGCAACCTGCTTCTTCATCTGCCTCTCACTCTGGCCCAGACAACAGTGGTGGTGAGAAGGAGGAGCAGTAAAGGACACTGATTACTTGTTCGTTGGCTCTCTGCCTGTCAAGGATGCAAGTGGTAGTAATGATGAGGAAGAGGACCAACAGCCACTGGTAGCAATGGTGGAGAGAAGGTGGACTAACTGAGGGGGGCACTGAGAATGTCTTACTCACCTAGAGATGCACTGCTGCCCAACACCTTGTTGTTCCTGGACCCCTATCTGCTGCTCGATGAGGCCATCTTATTTATTTATTTATTTAATTTATAAGTGGTGCACATACCTGCTTTCATCTCCTATGGAGCAATCCCCTTCCTGGGGTCAATGACTCATAAGTTAAGCTATATATGACGTATTGACACCACTCCCATTCTCTGCTTTAGAATTCTTTGGATACAAGCTAATTACTTGCCTAGGGGTTGAAGTGGTTGTACACATAGAGGCTTCCATGTGATTTGGAATCCTGGTTGTTCAGGGTTCCGACTCACTTGGAAGCCTCTAAACATACAGCTTTATGCACAAAAGCCTTCTGGTTGCAGGCATTCACACCGTACATGTGGATGCCTTTGGGCAGAGCTTCATAGGGCTACTTTGTGTTGCTCAGTTGATGTGGAGAGTTTTACTACTTTAAATAATGCCTGAAAAGGCTAAGGAGTCAGCAGAAATAGTCTTCAGCTCTCTGGCAGTGCTGATGTTTGACCATGATGTCTACCCATGCAGAAGAGTTTACATAGAAGTGGTTGGGATACATCTACCCCACAACACATCATAGAACAACAAAAGAGTTACTACAGTGACCCATATCTGAAAAGCTTACCCCTAGGTTTGGGCAATTGCAAACCTATGAAGTCATAATCCTATGCACACTTATTGAAGAATGTTCCATTGATTTAATTGGGACTAATTGGCAACACACTGTTAGGGTGAATAGAGATGTCTATTTACATTATGAAAACTTCTTACAATGTGCATGCTGGTTGTCTGCATTATATGGCCCTTTCCACACCAGGCAAAATGCCTGGGATGGCCCCTGGCTGCTCCCTGTGAGTCCAAATGATGCACAGAGAGTCCCAGGGGGTGGGCACTGGATTTTCCTGTGTTAAAGAAAATCACAAAAATCCCGCATTTCTTATGTGTTTTGGGAGTGATGATCCTGGAAGTAGCTACTTCCGGGATCCCTCACCCTGAGCCCTCTACACTGCTATGCTGTAGAAAGGGCCTACGTTCAAGTGATCAGAAAAGTTTGACCAGGCCACCATTTCACCAGATTTTTCATCAGGTGTGTCAAAATCCTCCTCACTACCTGGTACAATGACCCAGATGGCCAACGCACCAAATGCTTATAAACACACTAATGGTAAGTTACCACTTGGCAAATGCTTGTCTGTCCCCTGCCTCAGTGTTCTGGGTCAGAGATGAACAGGCATTTGGAGTTCAGTGTCCATGAATCCTTGCCAGCAAAGGAAATGGTTAGGAATGCTGGGAACTGAAATCCAAAGCATCGAGAGATCTACCCTCTTCCACTCAATTTCCAAGTTTCATTACTTGTCCTTTCTTCAGCTGGTTTGGATATAGTTTTACCATTTAAAAGTGGGATATACGTGTATTAAATAAAAAAATAACTAGCACTCTAGGTATTGGATTTGGCTGTACAACCATCTGAGGCTTGATTTATGAAGAGTTTCATATAAACTGATATTAATCTTTCTCGTTTAAAAAAAACAAAACAACCCCCCCTCCCTCAAAACACCACTCTGCAAAATCAGTATAAATAAAGCTAAAGCCTGTTTTCTGTAGTGGGAAAGGGCTGCAGCCAAAGGTCTCAGAGGCATTTGGAATTATATAAGGGGAAAAATACACTGGAATACTAAAAAGCCTCATTTTACTGTAAAATGAAAAGGTTCTGCTCTTTAATGAAATGCATAAACTGGGTAATTTAATGAATGTTCTGACAGGGGTAATAGATTATTTTTGTAAGGAAAATTGCAGCACATTGCAGGTAAAGAAATTCATCAAGTGTGGAAACTCATATGTTATATGGCGATGAAATCCATCTGTTACATGCTTACTTACAGCACATAATGTAGTGAGAACAGCATCATCAATCACACATTACTGTAATCCCACTTCAAAATTGAACTACTTCTGGGTCATTCACAAATGGTGGCAATAATGATCAGACCACACTAATTATGGAGCAAAGTATTTTACTGAGTGTCAGTGGGCATAATTATGTTTACTTTTCCCTCTCAAGATAAATCTGGGGCAATCAAAATATTAACATATGAAATCCTGGCTAAGGGGGGGAAATAGTTGTATTCGGGCCTTGCAATTATCCAAATGCTGTACTCATAATATAATAAATTGCTTTAATTTATTGATACAAAACATTGAAGAACATCATAGGGAAATAAAACAGTCCTGTTTCAAAGAAACAATGGATCTGATTCTAAGTTTAATTCTGCAGTGCTACAAAAGTAAATCATAGGCAGGATTCAAAGAGCTGCTTAGACTCATGCAAGGGGCTTGAAATAGCAGAACTTTGGTCTTTTTTTTAAAGAGCTGGAAAAATCTGTCAGTTTTGCTTTCTCCCACATTCAATCTTTTTAAAATGTCAAGTTCTTTTAGTCCTGTTTATGAAGAAATTCACATATTTTGTATAAGTTCATATATGAACCAAATGAAATTTTCACCCATCTACACTGGCCAGCCATAAGTAATGGTCTGTTCCACATGCAGCTGACTATGATTATTTATTTATTTATTTATTTATTATTTCATGTTTATATCGCTCAATAGCTGAAGCTCTCTGGGAGGTTCACAAAAGTTGTACCTGCGCAACACCATAAATATTGTTGAATATACATAGGAATTCAACACCACCCTAGCTAAGCACTTAAAGGCCTCTGCCTAGAGTGAGAGGCAGAGGCCTTCACTTGCTACAGCATTCATTTTTTAAAACACACATATACACACACACACACACCTCATGTTCTTTACATCCCATTTATGAAGAAATGTGCAATTTTTGGTAAGTACTTGCCAAAAACCAATACAGGCATGAAGAAATTGGGAGGGGGGGGGAGCTTGCTGAGCTTCTCCAAGTTTCACCTCCATCCAGCTTGTGTTCATATTAGATGTTATCTTTATCTTTAAAAATGAGGGAGCTGTAAGCATTTTGGTTAATTTCCATAGGAGTTCCAATGAGTGAGTGGGGAAGGCTGCCACATCAATCACAATGTCCATCAATGACAAGAACCAATGAACTGGAGGGGGAAGAAAAAGGGGTGGGATGGGGCAGGGTGAGGTGGGTGCAATACCAGCGGGAGAGCAAACAAGTGAAAAGGGAGTTCACCAGTATAGCGACAATCGTGAAAGGGAGGAATGCTTGTTGCACTTATGAAGCGGAGGTAAAAAAACATGGAGGCAAACCGGGGGGGGGGGGAATAGGTGTGATGGAGTACTAAATGTGTGTTTTAATGCCTTAGCCTATGCTATAAATGCACATTTTTGGCCTTTTTTTAAAAAAAATAGTTTCTATGACTAAATTTGCATAAAATTCCAGAAAGTAAAAAAGCCAGTCTGTAACTCCACAGAATCCATGCAACTCAGGAAAAGCCAGTCCACTGTGGAATCCATGGGTCAGATTCATAGCAATCTGAACTTATTTGATTCCATTGCAGATTTCATCAACATCCCTACTTGTGACATCCTTTGTTATTTTATTTTTGATTTTTTTGTGGGATAGAGTCCTCTTCATTGGATGGCAAGCTGTAGCCACCAAAGTTTATGCCAGTACAATCCTGAACTGTACTTGATATACAACTATCATGAAGCACTCCAAACTATTCTCAAAGAGTGTAATCTTCAGTGTTTGGTTGCTTCTACTAGGAAGTAGTGGGCAGTTTGACCTGATTGTGCCACTCCATGTGTGTTCGTGTAATTGTCCAAAGATTTTGGCATTCTCCCCAATAATTGTTTCCTGATAGTCCTTGAGTAGACTAAATAGAAACATTGGGATTAGAGAGTCTATGTCTTATTATTATTATTATTATATTTATTAATATCCCGCCTTTTTCCCAACACTGGGAATCAATTAAAACATGTACAGTTAAAACAAATAGAAATATATAAAAATTAAAAATATAATTAAACATAGTACAATTTTAAAATATATAGAACATTTACAAACATTTAAAATACAAAATAGTTTTTTTTAAAAAAAAAAATCCAACTATAAGCAGCACATTCACAGAGGTCTCAACTACTCCCCAAAGTCCTGCTGAAACAGAAAGGTTTTAGCCTGCCTCCGAAAGCTCAACAAGGAGGGAGCCAGTCTAGCTTCCCTGGGAAGGCAGTTCCAGAGCCCGGGGCAGCCACCGAGAAGGCCCTCTCCCTCGTTCCCACCAGGTGTGCCTGTGATGGTGGTGGGACGGAGAGAAGGGCCTGCATTACACACAGACTGGACTCAGGTGGGAATCTGTGAATATTTTGACCATTAACTAGCTTAGTTTTCATATGAACTATCCTACATTTAGTAAAATGGAAGCAGTTCATAGAATGAATTGACTGCATAACTTCTCATTTAAACACGGGAACAGACTCCTTCATGGGTCTTCAAAATGGGCTGCACATCACAGGAGAACTCGCTGTCTTGGAAAGCACTCCCAAATCTCACCAAGCTGTAAATGCTCTGAGGATGCTCTTTGCTGCTTCCAGACTTTCAGCTCCAATTTCACTCAGACCCCAAGAAACACACAAATATACAGCCTGTTCAAGTAACCAGAATATTTTATAACCTTGAGCATGGTTCAATACAAGTTCAGTTCTAAAAATAGTCTAAGAAGAGAATCAGTGATCTGAACGATTCCTTATTTTGATCTCAAGGTAGCAAACTGACAGTGCAATCCTTTCAGCAGGTGTATTTATTTATTTACTTATTTACAACATTTCTAAATTGCCCATCACCAAAACGTTTTCTGGGAAGCTCATTAGGAAAAATTAAAATCATGAAGTGTAAAAACAAAACGTAGTTATAGCATCTGAAAAAGTTAAAACAGCATCCGAAGAAACGTAAAATAAAACCAGCAACAGAAAACAACAATAACACAAATAATGTAAAAACCAATAAAGTTTTAAAAAGTAAAAAATAAAAGGGCTTTCACTACAACAGTGTTTTAGAACAACTTCTATTTGTATGTAGCTGGTTATTATTTCTATGACCTCCATCACACCTAATTTCCTCCCCTGGTTTGCCTCCATGTGTCTTTACCTCTGAGGCAGAAGCGCATCAAGCTTATGATCCCTTTCACCTAAATAGCTGCTCTTTCACTCCTTTGCTCTTCCATTCCATTCCATTCCATTCCACTCCACTCCCCTTCTCTTTCTCCCTCCAGTCAGGTCCTGTCAGATGAGTACTTCAACCTGACCGTCTTTCTGCTGGGCAAAAATGGAATGACCCTTTAGTCTGGCTCTTTGGGGGCATCAAGGGAGTACAATCCTGTCTCTGCAGAGATTCAGGCATTGTATGATCTTAAAAAATGTTCTCAAGCCTGGGATGCAAGGTTTGGGTTTTATATTGAGGCTTGGAGCCTACTGCTGGGATAGATCACTTTTCCCTGCCAGAACCTGATGCAATCCATTCAAGCCCCCAGTTTCTTTAAAACTACATGGAGGCTTAGGGCGCATTACATGTGCTTAGGGAAAATATTCCGGACTATTAGAGTTCTAGGAAAGGCTGGGGAAGAGGTGGGGTGTCAGCAGGACAGGCACAGCATCATGTGAGTACCGTGCTTCAAATCCGCACACCAGGCATGGCGAGAGTGCACTGAAACGCTGGTGTGATGGAGCTCTATATTACTTTCCATAAAGGCATACACTTAAGACAATCTTCTTCCAGTATAAATATCCTTACTTTCACAAAAAGCTACCCATACCAGCCTTCACTTTCCCTTCCCCAATATTCATGTTTCACAGAGATTGTGGGGGATGCCTTGGGTTTTTGTTTTCGTTATTAACGTTGATATTTCCTGTGTAGAAAAGGAACAGAGAAAAATAGGGGGATCTGGTTTAGATCTCCAGTGTGTACAATCCACCAACCGCCTGGCTTTTATCAGTTCTGTCAGATGGAGAATTATCATTGCCAAGACAATTCTATAAGGTAATGCATTTACTTTTATACTGCACTTGCTGGTGTTGCTTGGTTTCATATCTGAAAATCTATTTCAGGCTCTACCTTGTTACATGAAAAATGTACAGTTCGATTTTCATTTCATTTCCTAATGTCAGAGATGCTACGGTAAAAGCAGAGAAGCAAACAAAAAATGTGTAAAGTATGTTGAACCTGTATGTTCACGGTAGTAAGTTATTGTTTTCCATAATGATCCTTAGAATTGTCTTTCATTGTCTGTACATTTTAGTTCATTTCTTTGTTCATGAAAAGGATACATATTTATTGATACAATACCCTGAACTGAGTTTGTTGAAATGAGCTTTTTAACTATTCTTCTCCACATTTATGTGCAGATAATTCTTGCAGCCACACACACACATACACACACACACACAATGCCTTCACTTGTACTAAAGATTCTTATGAAGCCAATGGAAATACCCCAGTATAAGTCTCAGCAGGAATAGTAAATGCACATGATAACTCAGAAATGGCATATTTAGAAGAGTAAGTCCTAAAAATTTTGAATAGCATATTATAATGGAAACTGATATGTATGCCCATTTTTCTATCTCACGGTGACTTTTCAACAGCTTTCTCTTCACGGCTGAGAATGAGATTGTGTAGAATTTAAGCACTTCAGAGAAATCTGCTTTTGAGTCAAATGAGTTTGAATCTGACCCGGCAGGATCTACACTACTTCTTTCAAATGGTTTATAACAGTAGTGACAACTGCTGGGTCCCAGGCCACACTCCATATACAGTTTTCACACCATTTTCAAGGTGTCATATTCTGCTTGGTGTAGATCTGGCAGCAGATTCTACAGTGGATGGCTTTTTCCAAGTTGCATGGACTTATGGACCTTAAAAAAAAAAAAAACTTTCCGAGAACTGTTTTCTAGTTTAGTCACACAAACTACAGACTGGGGAAAAACAACAACATTCCTCCCCCCCCCCCCCCCCACATAGGATAAAGTGTAAAAATTCAGAGTTTGGGGAATTTGCACTTTTATATGATTCCCCACTTTTGGGGAAATTTGTGCAAATTCACATTAACTAATGTACATTAGCGCTACTGCACATTTGTTAACACTGATTAGTGCATTAGCACAATGCAAATTAGCGCAAACAGAACAAAATTCTTCTACAAAAACTGTAGTTCCATCAATGAGCTGACAATAGCATGAAAGATGCTTAACAATACAAAACACAGATGAGATGGATTTAACAAAATCCATACATCACTAGTAAAATCTTTTCTGGTTAGGAGTTTATTAGGCATTCTAATTCCTCTCTAACCCTATTAAGGTATTCTTCTAATCCCCCATGAGATTAGAATTAGAGCTGTGTGAAAAATTACTCCCATGAAAATTTGGACCATTCTCATCCAATTTGTTAGAAAAGAAATTGATTTTGAAAAGAAATCCAAAGGAGAAGAAATTTCTGAGAACTTTTCATGGGTTTGGTTAAGAGTTCTTGTGCTTCCCTTACTTATGAGATGGCTGAAGAATGTGTGTGTATGTGAGAGCCTATCTACACTAATGCTTTAAAATGGTTTATAACAGTTTTAAACTGGTTAATAACCAGTTTAAAACTGTTATAAACCATTTTAAAGCAGTAGGGCTCTGAGTGTCCTGTCTTCCATTGTACAATCGTCTCTCTGACAGCCTGTAGTTTCCTTGGCTTCCTGCACTTCTTGCCCAGGGGAAGACATCATGGAATTTATTCCTCCCATAGGGGATTTTCAAAATCAGGAAGTGCAGGCAACCTGGGAGACTGTAGAGAAATGATGAAATATATAATAGAAAGAAAAATGCATACAGTACCCTCAGCCATCTCATAGTGATTAGGTAAGGTCAAAACACCCACAACAGAAATTCAAAATAAATTATGAAATTCCCTAAGAATGAAGCAGAAAAATGGAAGCCTCTTCCATAGGGGAAGAAAAAATTTAGGAAATTGGAGGATGGGTTTTAGCATAGCATTGGCTCCACCCTTTTCCTGGAGCTGGATGCAAAACTCCCCCCCCCCCACACACACACACCTGGTACAGAGCTTTCAGGGAAGGAGCTGTGTTGCCAGCACCTGCATTAGAGCCAAGATGTATCCACAATCACCCCTCAGACCCTACAAAAGGTGCTGAACCCTGTAAACAACCCAGAAAGTTTTGGTTATGTGGTGGCATAGAAGTTAATAATAATAATAATAATAATAATAATAATACAATAATAAAGCTGAGCCAAAATTTCTCAAAATACATGTTTCTCAGAAAAGTCAAGATTTTTCTTTTCTTAACACTTAGAAATAAAATGACACTTTTTTAGAATTTTCTCCAAATTTTCTTCGCCTTCCCCCCCTTCTCCACCCCCTGCCATGCCCTAGAATGACGCTAGGTATATGGGATATCGTGGAGGATACAAAATAGAGGCCAGGCGGCCAACCCAGTTGATGCTGTTGACACTTGCAGTAATAGGGCAGAAAAACTAAAAACACAGAGAAAAAGAAAGAAACTGTTCGACAACCCTTGCCAATGGTGATGCCTACCTGTGAGAAATCGTTGAAGGATTTCTCCTCCCCCTGGAGAAATTCAGTGAAATTTTCTTCCCAATTTCTCTGCCTACATATAGGGTGGAGAATTTTGAGAGGCCACTTGTGCACAGCTTGAATTAGAATCACGTGCTGGAGAGCGGGGGATCAGCACACTAGTTCTGTCCCTTCCACTGTCATTCCCCTTGCCCTCTAGGAGTTTGGAGGGTGCATTTGCAGCAGAGATCCGACTCTACTCATAGAGGCTCTCTGCGCAATTTAGAAACTTCAAATAATCTCAGCCCTATGTTACAGACTCAATGCAATACACTAGAAAGCTAGAGTTTTCCATCCATCATTTGTCAATGGCTGTGGAGATCCAACTGTTGAGTAAATTTGTGAAAACACAACAGCTTCACCATGTCTTCCACGACAAATGTAGAAACTTTGTGTCAAAGCTTTGTCATCCTCTACTGTGTGTGTGGATTTCTTAGTAGGGAGACGGACAGGGAGCACACAATGGTCCAGCTGGACACAGATTGTCACCCTCCACCCCCTTGGTAACAATCCTATCAAACCAAAATGCATAGAAATATTTAACGGCTGAGAAACAATATGAATGAATCAACAACCCTAAATTTTCCATGGTGTTTTACTAGTTTAGCCGTTCCTGTATCATTGTATAATGCATTTTAATTATGGAGACTTTAGGGACAAGCATTAGCAGCTTGCTTTGTATCATTCTGTATTATGGTGTATTCCCATATGACATATTATTTGCTTAGCTTGCCTGATATTTAATTACCTCCTGCAGTGTGGAGCAAAGCCCGCAGAGTACCTCTTGTTTTCGGCAATCACTTTTTACTTTTTCAGCATCTTACACATGCATTCACCACTCACTGTTTTGTGTCCCATTCTGAATTAGTTCCAATGCCCAGCTGGTGTCATAATGAAATGCTGGGGCAAAATAGTTCAGGGAATTCTCCCCCCTTTTAATGGTCTTCTAAAATTCTCCATACACTTGCATGAAATTCTACTTTCCCCCTTATTAATTGTACAAATACTTGGTAGACAGCAGATTGCCTGAAATGGTCAAATTAAAAAGGGGTATTGAACAATTTGGAACGAGAACTTTACAGAGGTATTGGCTTTCTCACATTGCAATCAGCTCATAACATATATTAGCCCACCACCACCACCACCACCACTCAGTTCCTACTCAGAAGAAGTAACAAAACCTGAAATTTGTTTTTTTTAAAATAAAACATTTATATTCTGCCCTTCACTGCAAAATCACAGGGCAGTATATCAATATTTTAATTTTTAAAAAAATCTTCAGGTTTTGTAAACCCTTTTGAAATGGAATTTAGGGCATTAGATCCACTACAGTGAGTGCTCTTTCATGAGTGGATGAATCTGCCTTTGTTTTCCCCTGTATTAAATTTTGAAAACCTTAGTACGAAAAAATGTGTGAATTTTGCTGAATTCTTATCAGAAACAAACTAAATTCTCACCCATCTGCACTGGCCAAATGCAATAGGCACAGCTATTCCTAGCATGGAGATGACCATGTTGTAACTGCCTGCCATGTAGTTGCTAAAGATGAGGAACCTGTCAGAAAAAAAAGAGATGGCCACCCTCATTCAGCACCACATACATGGCTAAATACACACTGATTCAAAGCCAGGCCTTTAAGAGGTAAGCACTCAAAGTCCTAGGCCTGGATGGGTAAGCCTGTCCATTTCAGTTTCTCCCATACACAAAACACCTCAAGATCCTTCCATCCTTTGCTAAAGCCTTTGGTAAAATTCTTATAAAAATGAACTGAACTGAAATTCTCCCCCATCCTGACGCTCTTCCCAAAACACTCCAGTACACAGGAAACAGCCTTACACGAAGGCGGAGTATTGCTTCATCTAGCTTTGGATTGTCTGTACTGATTGGCAGCAGCCCTCCAGGGTTTCACACAGGAGTCTTTTCTAGCCCTGTCTGGAGATGTCGAAGACTGGACCTTTTTCATGCAAACGATGTTCTACACTGAGCTGCAGGAGCTCTAGGCCACCTAGGCATATTAAATGCTGTATTGTCTCCTCTTATCAGTAGCCCATTCTATTTACTGCGTTGAAAGAATGTGTCAAGAGAGGAGTGCTCCATTCCTACCCCCTCCATTGTTGCATCTGTCACCCTGTACACGTGGCAAGCAGCAGTCTGAAGAGGAGTGTCTCCTGTATCCATGGAGTTACTTCAGAGCCAGTATGGTGTAGTGGTTAGACAACCGTGACCCAGAGGACCTTTTCTTCTGCCGCTCCCAGATTGTGGAATGACCTGCCGGGAGAGATCCGCCAACTCTCCAGTCTCCAAGAATTTAAAACAGCTATAAAGACTGATCTCTTCCGGCAGGCCTACCCAGATGAATTTTAAGTGTTTTTATTGGTGTTTTATTGGTATTTTAATGATGTATTGGTTTTATGTGCTTTTAATCACTTTTGTGTATTTTATGATGATGTTGTTCCCCGCCTCGATCCGGAGGGAGAGGCGGGTGATAAATAATAATAATAATATTATTATTGAGTGTTGGACTGGAACTTAGGAAATCTGGGTTCTAGTCCCCACTTTGCCAATGAAGCTCCCTAGGTGACTTTGGGCCGGTGACTGACTCTCAGCCTAACCTACCTCACAGGATTGTTGTGATGGTAAAACGGAGAGGAGGAGGATCATGTAAGCTGCCTTGGGTTCCTTGCAGGAGGGGAGGAAAAGGCAACATATAAATGTAATGAATAAATAAACAAATTAAGAGGTCTGGAAAAGTCAGGATTCTTAATTGCATGGAGAGCCTCCACGGATACAGGAAGCACTCCTCTTTGGACCACTGACTTCCTTAGATGAGGAAGCCATCAAAGTGCCTTCCTCATCTAAGTACCCTCCAGATGTTTCAGATTACAAGTCCCAGAATTTCTGACCATTGGCCAAGTTGACTGAAGCTGATAAGAGTTGTGGATGAAATATCAGGAAGACATCAGGTTTGGGAAGGCTGGTGTATATGGAAGAGGGCCAAGATGAAAGTATTTTAACTAGTAATAAAGACACAGGCTTCCAACGAAGAGAGAATGGGAAAAGTTGCAATCGCAGGCATATGAAATGTCTGCAGTGACTGCCCATCCATGCAGGCTCTTAGAATTAAGAAATATGAAAAGCTTAGTGAGGAGACTGGATGAGAATAACATGGATCACTAGGGTATACACTAAACAGCTGATAAGCTGGAACCTGACTAAGGAAGGCAGCACGTTGGCTAGGGATGGACAAACTCTCAATTTTCATTTCTCCCAGTTTCTCATTTTTCCAATCTTACATTTGATTTCTCCTGAACTTTGAGAATTTTTGCATTCTTATGTTTGATGTGTCTGAAACCAAGTGGCTTTTCTTTTTTAAGTTCGCATGAAAATTGCATCCATTTTGCATGCATTTCCCCATATGTGCATTTTTGCATGCAATTTTGCCCAATAAACACAGTTTTTGCAAGCAATTTTCCTAATACAATGCATTTTGAACATTATTTTCACTGTATAAGCATTTTTGTCTCCACATTTTCCTTATACTTGTTTTTGCATGCATTTTTTTTTTAAAAAAATTGAAAACTCCCCTGCAAAATTCAAAAGCGTGTGCATTTTGAAGGGTAATTGAGTTTCGGTTCATGTATTGGTTCAAAAGTATGAAATTAGGTAAGTTCACATTAAATGCAAGCCAAATTAATGTATACCCCGTGTAGTTTGGGGTAAAATAAAAAAGGAGTTACAGCATTGTTAAGCCAGAGCGATATTCCAGTCATAAGAAAGTGTTCATAATATTGAACATATGGTCCAAACAGAAACACAAAAGTGTTTTGGTTATGGATTTTTTTTAAAAAAAATACTTTGTCAGATCTCATCACAGTATGGAGTGTTACGCTGCATAATGTGTTTTGCAGCACATTTTAACAGCACACATCATATACTACTTTTTTAAAAATGGAGAGACTAACTGTAGTGAGCAAAGTAGGCAGTTCTTTACCAAATATTTATGTGTGAAATTCACAGGAGAAATGTCATCCTTGGTTCCCCTTTTTGCAGTTCTAAGGAGCAGGTCTATGTGCGGGGGGGGAATCCTCATGTACATCTAGGTACTGGATGTGTTCACACATGGATTTTTGCTAATGGGTACACTGTATCATGGGGGCAGATTCTTGAATGAAGCATACCCCCCCCCCATCCATTGGGCTCCAGAGTATACAAGGACATCTCTGGGTTGTGCTAACATAAAGTGAAATCAAAATGAAAGCACATGACCACTTAATGTGTCTGATCTGCAAAATCCTTAACTCATTAAATGTCAGCTTCCCCCAAGCTCAAGTGAGCACCAAGAAACATCTCCTGCTGATCACCTAATTGTAACGGTAATAGGACACCTCCTCAATGTCCATAGATTGCACCTGGATTTGTATTCAGTCCAGAAGGTGAGAAATTGGTAAAATCCTGATCAAAAATGAATTAAAAAGGGATTTCTTATACATCCCTAATATAAATTTTAAAAAAAATAGAGCGGCAAAAAACCAAGATTGGTCAGGTCAACATCCCTTCTCTACTCTGTTGCCTTGAGATGTTTGCCACTAAAACCTCACATGCTCTTTTCCTCCTACCCCCATTGAAAGTGCCACTTATGACCTATCTAATGGAGGTAACGTAAGCCAACAGCAACAAAAGCACAGCTGAAGAAGAACAACTTCCTGAAACTGGCATGGCTGCCTTAAATGGGTGGAGAGAAAAGACAGGGAAGCACCAAAAAACAGAGGACTCAAAAGAAGAAACACCTCAAAATGGTACTTTATCCATTTGTAATACTTCTTATGAGACAATAAAATGCCTAATGTGTTTCAGTTAACAGATTTTCTGTGGCAAGAAAAAGGACAGCAGGAACAGTGGGAAAATGTGTGTGTGTTTCCAAATAGGCAACGTCATAATCTGGATGGACGCGCACACCATAAAATTCAGAGAATGAGTCAGGCAATTGTTCTCTAAGAGCCCTGCCTGGTAAAGCACCCTCTATCAGACACTTAAGAACTGCTGGGTACTTTGTATTAAAAAGAATCTCGGAGCCACTATGATTATTCTACATACTTTATGCATAGGATTCTTGCAGAAAAGACTCAGATCCAATCAGGATGTCAGGCTTGAATAATCAGAAAGCCCTTTCTAACTGTATGACTCTATGCACACTTGTATATATGAACAATGACATTACGCCTGAACATAATATGATATATATATATTCCTGATCCGCTTGTCATAGTCTTCATTACACACTTTATAGGTCATATTTTCCATTTGATTCTTTGCTGGCTGAGAAATGTATTTCCAAGTAATATTATTTATGGCAATATTTTTCCATGATTGTTCACAGGCTCTTGCCAGGGCCAATCCTTGATAAACATATAGTTTCTTGGTTGTAGAGAGAAAAAGACTTTTGGCTTCATCTCAAAAATACATTTCTAGAACTTTTTTTGTGAGGGAAGGAAGGAAGCAGGCAGAAAAGTCTGATGCTAGATAAATGATTATCAAAATGTGATGTAAGCTTCCACAGAATAACATTCCCTCTGTGAGAGAGTGTTTCAAGGCCAACACATGCAGATCATTTTAAATGGTCTTCCCCTTTTCATTCAATTGTGTTCATTTGTCTTATATATATCATGTTCTCTTGCCAATTATTGTTGGCTGAACAATAAAACAATGTTAAAACCAATCTCATAATTGCCGTTCAAAGCTGTACAAATAGTGCAACCAATGAGCCAGAATCATTCTCTAGAGCATGTTCTAAAATGGAAGGGCCTAACTAGCTTTCTGAAAGTCACCAAAGAGCTGGCCTGAAAATTATTTTGGGGGCAGCAGAATTCCAGCATTCGTGATACCATGGTGTCAACAAAGTTACCACATAGATCAGGCAATTTTCTCTGTATAGCTTTTCTTTCTGTCTCCTCCCCTCCCTCTGATCACTTCTCTGTAACAGCATGAACAAATCTGTATGGTGTGCTGTTACCCAAGAATGATTGTCACATGGAAACAGTGACTATGAGTAGTGGTGTAAAATAATTTCATCTATGTGTATTATGTTAACATGTCCCATTCAGAATCCCAAATGTGAATGTGAGCAGTCACACTTCTTGAAAAATGCTTTTTTTAAAAAAAAAAAATGCACACTTTGAAATGAATTTTTTAAAAGAAAAAGTATTTTCATGCTTTATGTAATAGAGGGAAACTGCACACTTTTGAAAATACATACAGAAATGTACATTTTACCTGTTCAAAACACATTTTCCTCATTCAAACAAGCCGAAAAACAGGTTGAAAAAGAAAACAGGATCAAGACAAAAGCTTATAATTGGAGAATTCAAACAAGCTCAACAATGGAGAGCAGTTTAAAACAGCCGCCATGGCCCTTTCAGGAAGGGGTGGGGTCACACCTGCAAGCCACTCCCCTGAAGGTGGAACAAGCTTCACCCTATCCCGACAACAATACATTCAGCAAAATTGTGAAAGGGCCATTTACATGCATACGTACTTAGGGGTTTTCATACAATCAGGAACTGAATTGTGTAAAATTGATCCCATAAAAGCACCTGTGCATGTACAGGGACTATTCAGAAGTTCAAGGAAATACAGAGACACTGGGGGCATGGCCAACACTGGAGAAAGCATTCCTGTGCTTCCCTTTGCACATTCAGCAAACATATGAAAGTCCGAAATTGTGTGCATAACTGTGGCAAGAGGAGAAGCATCAATCTTCGCTTTTCACTTTGTTTACAGTAAAGCATTTTATTTATATTTATGACACAAATCTTCTGCCCTTTCTACAAGAAGCTGAAGGTCCCAGAAAGGCACCTCAGAGTCTGCCGTAAGAGAACTGTATGCCTTCCGGCCATTAATTCATCCTGCCCCTTGCGCTGATTATCAGCACCAAAGTCAATGGTGCAACCATGTATTTGATCCATCCCAAACCTTCAGGGCAGGATTGCAATAATCTAAGTTGTCAATGTATTGCATGTTTCTGCCCCACCTGTTTATTCAGTTTACTATTGATACACACAATGAACTTCCCCGACATGCACACAATCTTAAACCAGAAGATCCTAAAGCTAAACCACAAGATACATGTTACAGATTTGATCTTTGCTGAATGTTTTCAGACTATAGTTCCAGTATTTAGAAAGCCTTTGACTGGCAGTTAACGACCCGTAGTTGATCAATACACTTTAAACAAGGCATAGACCAAAAATTGTTTTCAATTGTTTTTGTACTGACAAGAATGAGTAAAGGGGAAAAATAACCCATTTTTAATTAGAAATATACTTCTAGGGATGGGTGAAATCCCCTGTGCTTTGTTTGTTCTCTGCTCGCTGGAGTTCCGCCGGTTGCCCAACCCCAGCATAAATGCAGGGTATGTCACCAGATAGTCCGTGGGCGCCCAGCGAGAGCTTGCATCTTTTTTTTTCTTTTTTTGAGCAGCACGAACCACAATTTGCTCAAATTCATAGCTGGAACTATTTACGGGAATTGTGATTGGGGCAAAACTGCACCCATAAATAGCACAATTTGTGTAAAAATGCAGGAATAAAAGACCATTTGCATCTGCAATTTTGTTCACATTGCAGTATGTACAGCTGTGAATTTGCACAAATTGTGATATGACAAATAAAAAAAGTAGGAAACCGTGAACTTTTCTGATTTGGCAAAAACTCACCAAGCTCCACCCCCAAAATGGATTCTTCTGATATCCCTCCTTGTGACATCACATCAAACTATAATTTGCTTGAAATAATATATAAGCCATAGTTGTTGTTAGAGTTTTTCTAAAGATTCTTGGATCTTAATAGCTCAAAAAGAAATCGAATTTCCTAAACATTTAATGTTCTTAGAGTTTTAGTCCTAATAGCTTTAAAAAGGAGAGATCGCATTCCAAGTACCATGTTCCGTAGTCAATACTGAATAGGCTGTGAAGTTCACAGGCACACAGCCCTGGTGAGATTTTAATAAAAAGCTCCTGCAATCTATAATCCACACATATTTATATCTTTTTTCTGTAGAAATTAATTTATAGCTAATATTTTCAAGGGTTGTCAGAAGACTCCATCCTGGGGGAGTTCACCAAGCTTTCATCAGCTTGCCATCCCTGGACTTCTGCTCACTTCTCCATAGATTTTCCCATGGGATTTTTTTTTCGTGAATAGAAAAGTGTGCAAATTGCAGCTGCAATTTGTGTAATTTGTTCAAATTCCAGACCGTAATTTGTGCAACTCCCTATTTATGGGGGGGGGGGACATGAAAAAAGTTCCTGTATTCTGGGAAAAGCCCATGGTTTGGCTTGTGGATGCCAGTTGGGCAGGAGGAATATGTTGGGCCCTAATAGGGCTGGGTTTGCACATGATGGACTATCCTATAAATTAGGGCTCACAGTTTTAATTAACAGATTGTTATTAAACCGTTTTCTTTAAAAACAAAACTCTAAGAAGTTTTAACATCCACCTTTCAGTTGTCATAAACATGGGAATTACTGTGATTTTATCTGTACTCCGCCTAGAGATGAGCAGAACCAGGACCAGTGTCAGCTCCGGGCACCTTAACAGTGGCTGCATTCGGACAACACATTAGTCAATGGTGGGTTGAGTAGCCAACTCACAGTTGGTTATTTTGTGGGTACTCCCCACACAACATATGCCTACACAATTGTGGGTGGTTGGACTGGCATTGAGTGGACCAATAGTCAACCCAGCATTTGACTGACACAGCCCCCGCCCCTCTCCCCACCCTCCCTCCTCCCTCAGTTCTCCCAGTTCTATCCCAGCAGCCTCTGCAAGTTGCACAAGTTGTAGCAGAGTAGCAGCCGCCGCTTTGGTCGCTCTTGCCGCCTGCCTCTATGGGCTTGTGTTTTAACCCACTCACCACACGCCATTAACCCACTCACCCCTCCACACAACACTTTAAACAACTGGCTTCGAGCTAAACAACTTGCAAGCCGGTTGTTTCTCTCAGTTGCTTATTTGGGCAGAATAGCATACTGTCAGTAGTTTGTGAGCAGCATGTTACCCTCCACACAACACAATAAGCAACACAACTGATGATTGTCCCCCCCCCCATTGCTTAATGTGTTGTCTGAATGCAGCCACTATCTACTGTCGATGCTGCCCTTTGGTCTCTATTTCATTCTCCCTAATTCTGAACCAATGCTCATAGAAACACCAAGTGACTGAGTCTAGCTGCTATTTTAATATCTCACAATGTCCTCAATGTAACATTTCTCTGGTTCATTGTGGGAAATTAAAATGGTGGCCCTCAGCCAACTAGTGTTGCTTAGGGTACTGCTGCTAGCTACCTGTACTACCAAGTAATTCCTCTAGGGCCCTCCAACAGAGAAGGGGCCTGCCAGAGTACACTTCACCCAAGGTCACTTCAAACTGGTCAGAACAACTGTTCCTCTAAGTTTTGGCATTAGTTTATTCTACTCCATCAAAACTCTGGAGTGGGTCATGGAAGCTGGATTCAGATGGCTTCTTCAGTTAGTTCCAATCCAGCATGGGGAAGTTAATAAAACAACTCCCTTTTTGGATTGGAACCCTTCCAATGCAAGGGCCAGGTTCTAGCACAGACCCCAGGTACTGCAAGATGCCTCTCACATGATGTATTTTTTATTAACTTGCCCTTGCAGGATCTGGGGATGTCTTTACATCCTGGGACAGAAGCCTTCAACTGCAGCTAGCAGTGGAAAGAGAAATAGTGCCTAGTCCAGGATTTTGGAGGATGCTGAGCACACCAGTAGGGCCACATAACTTGCAAATAGAGAATTTTCATGGGCTGCATCAGATCTTCTTAAGTACTTTGTGCAAAGTAGGAATGGTAGACCTGCCTGGGCAGCAGACCTTCTTCCGGTCTTGGGGCTGTAGTGAATGCTCAACCTGGTTCTTTCCTGAAGAAATACAAGATCTAACAGAACACAGGAGCCTCCAAGCCAGAGTGGGAAGAGGCAAAACCACTCCCATTTAGAGGTGAATGAATCTGTCCATTTTGGTTTTATCTCAGTTTCTCATTTTTACAATCTTAAAACCAGCCTAAACTTTGTGAATTTTCTTTGTTTACATTTGCATGAAAATTCATAAGGATTTTTCTCTGCATTTCTCCGAATACATCCATTTTTGTATGCATTTTAGCTGAATATGCACATTTTGCAAGCATTTTTTTCTAATAGAATGTGTATTTGAACATCATTTTCTCTAATATAAATATTTATGTATGGTTTTTTTTCATTGAATAACTCCATTGTAAAATTCAGACAAATGCAAATTTTGAAGGATAGCTGAGGTTCTTTTCGTATTGTGGTTTGAAAGTGAAAAATTAGGTACATTTGAATTAACATGTGAACTGAACAAATTTCTCTCCCATCCTTACTCATACCTCCCTTTGCCAGAGGCTCACTTTAATTCTGGAAAGGATCTGGAAACCAGCAAGTCCATAGTGTATTCTAGAAATGTTTCTTCCCCTGCCAGACAGGACCAACTCCAGGATTGAGATGGCCATGGGCAAATGTTCACAGCGGCTCCTCTCTGTTAGTGTGTCCTAAGGCCTCAATTGGCAGTTATGGCAGCTCTTTGAGCAGTATCAGGACACCATTTTATTTTCCCACAGTGCCTCAGAGCGATGCTACATCAGGAGCATTGTGCCAAGTTAAAATGGCAAGATACACTCAAGTGCCTGGTTCTGCTCAGATCGGCCATCTGAAAAATAAAATATTAAAGGGGTGCAGGGCAGCTGGGCCCCTGGCAGCTGCCCAGTGATGCCAGTTGCTGACACTGGCCCTGCTGTCAGATGTCTTAGTTCCAGCATGGATTTTGATAGAGATGGAAATCCACCCCATCCCTAGATTTTCACTTCCTTTTCTTCACCATTACAAGCTGGGAATGTTCACGTGGAAGTGGAGATTACGCCAGCTTTACACACTGCCTTCACGCCATAAGGGTTCATTCGAACTTTTCTCTGATCTTTTTAAAAATGGAATAAGGGGGGAATCCGCTGGAGGTGTCCTGGCTGATGCTGACGCCATCCAAAGGACACACAAACCTCCAGGAGTGGCCAGTCACGAATGTGCTTTATTTTGTTCATGTGAAGAAGCCCTTATTCCCTGTGCCTCTGAATAAAGTCATGGAATTCACCTGCCTTTCTTGAGGTGGGGGGAGTGCACTCCTGTTGTTTGCTCATGACCCTCATAACCATTAGCCAGAAGGTAGGTTTTTTAAAAAATAAATAAAAATAAAAATTGGCTATGGGTGATTTTAATCTTTTTATTATTTTATTTGATATATGTCCATTAAAATCTGTCTTCTTTAGCATTTGGACTCTTCTTTTTAAAGACTTGCTGGGATGCTTGAATTCTGTTTTTCTAATGTATATTTATGCCTTGCATAGCCCTCAGGGCTTTTTCTTTTGCCTTGGGATTTGAGTTCTGTAGGATTTAAGTTCTGTGCAGACCAGTATGGGTTCAAAAAGTCCACTTTAATCCTGTTGTTTGGGTCAGAGGATCAATCTAGCCCCTTGCTTTGCCCTATTGATAACTGGATCCTAGATTTTGAAGCATTTCCCCCCTTTTTGAGATATTTTGTGGATGTGGAAAGGGGCGGATTTTGAATGCTCAGAATTTGCCTGTCCTTCATACTTGCAAGAATAAATGTATTGGATGGATTTTTGTACTGTGCTGCTTCTCACTGATACTTCTGAGATGTTGTAGAGAGGTGTGGCTCTGGGAAGGCTCAGTGGAAGAAATAGATTTTAGATACTTTTCTGTGTGGCCCTGAGAATATCATCACCATCACCATTATTTTGTATGGCTGTTTTGCTATGAAGATCTTAAAGTCACTTTATTCTCTGTTGAATGAGTGTTGCTGCTGGAACAGGAGAATGGTGGTCCAAAATGGTGCTTTTGTTTAGCTGTATGAATTCCTTCTCACTTTGCACTAATTATTTTAAAGTACATGTGCCTCAGTTTCCCCTTTCTGTAGTATGGGTTGCTGGAGATTTAAAAGACTGCTCCACCTCTGGTGATCCCTTGAATCCACCCCACAACCCTTCCATCAGCCCCAGCAGCTCTAGTGGGCACAGGCCTCCACCGGCCCAAGATCACCAATAAGCATAATTGAGTGGGGACTTGAACCCCGCTCTCTCCAGTTCTTGCCTAGCCAGCACTCTAAAGACTGGGCATTTAATGCTCTTTAAAGGTCTTTAATAGATAGCCTCTTGAAAAGCACATTTTGGGATGAAACTGTATCATGGTGTCACATTATTTTAGTGTTTCAGAACGAAGGGGGTGTAATTCTGACTGAAGCTTTTCAAAATCCCTCTTGATATTCCAATTAAACCAATTAAAATCCACAGGTCTTTGTCCTTAAGTAGGTAAAAAAAGAAACATCATTTGCCTAGAGGAATGGATATTAAGTCCTTCCTTTAAAAATCAGAATAACAAATATTGTCACATGTAGGAGTGTGCTTTCCACCGTGAAATGATCTGATAATTGCGAACATCTGCGGTGCATTCAGACTTCCAGTGCAAGGATTGGCCACTTCTAAACCAATAGAATCATTTCAGGGTGGAGACATGCCAATAGGACCTTCTAACCTCTCTTTTTTTCAGGCGTCAATACTGTGTGTGCATGTGTGTGTGTGTGTGTGTGTGTGTGTGTGATATCTCCATATTTGGAAGACACGTAGTCGGGTGAGGGTATATTGACATCTGTGGCTAACCAAGAGCCATTAGCCACACTTGTCTTCCTGTCCCCCCTCCAATCACAGTGTAATGTTCTCCTTGCCTGTCATCATTCTAGTGAGGCAGAAACGCAAGTATGAGAGAGAGATTTGCAGCCAGGCAGGCAGCTAGTGTCTCTTGGTCCGCTAATATTTCTAAGCTCTTTCTCCTTCTTAAAATTGCTAAAACTCCAAGTGTTTCTGTAGCCTACTCCCTCCTCACTGAAAAATATTTTTAAAAATCCAAGCCTGCTGGTGTGTGTGTGTGTTTGGCTGGCTGCTGGGCTTCCAGTTCATGTGTGTGTGTGTGTGTGTGTGTGTGTGTGTCCTCATCTTCCGCCTCATAGCCTCTCATATAAGGGGAAGCTGTTGTTGCCTTGACTAGTGCCTCGTCCTGCTGCAAGCATCTGCTCCTGTCCAGTGTCCTCGCTGATGATGGGCAAACTGTGTGCTGCTGTTGTGGCATTTATTAATTTATATTTATTATAGGACTAAGTACTTTTAGTTTTATCGCACTGCTTCATTTCCCTCTCTCCCTCGCCATACAGATCCAGGCACAAGAGATGCCTGTCTGAGAGGTCATTTGAGTTTGGACTTTAAAAAATCCCTATGAATCACTGCATGCAGGGATCTGCTCCAAACTTGGCCTGCCTAAAGCCCTCTTTAAAGCTGTCACTGTGCCAATTTTCATGTGTTTGTCTTTAAAACTGAGGGAGCTGTGAGCATTTCTGGTAATTCCCATTGACGAGAATGTAGAGGTTACCCTAAAAAGGAGTGGCTTTCCGACGGGTAAACTGCCGGTCTGGGGAGACAGACCCCCTCCGAAAATTGGAGAGGAGAATCACCTCATCGGAGCTGCGCCCCAAATTTCAGGGTGGAGAAGACCCGCTCTGCACATCCCTAGTCACATAGTACATAATAAGAATAAAGCCCTCATTCCCATTCCGAAAAATGACACCCTTCAAAAAACCTACTACTTGTCTATTTTCACTTTTGACCATAACATTATATGCAGTTCACCATTAAGTAGAAATTCCATAAGATAGAAATCCTACAAAGCTTTTCACAAAAGTATGTGCAGTCAGTCATACAGATAACCTGACTGCACAAACTTTCTGAAATGTTTTTTGAGGAATTAGTGTTGTGCCAAAGCATTCCCAGACTTTTCCATCAGTTTTGGAGGTGATGATAGGGTGAAAATGGCCTAAAATTTGACCATTAAAGATAAGGCAAAAAGGTTTTCTCCTTTTCTTCCATACAAAAGCTTTGCTACCACTTCAAAGCTGCAGTGGAGGCCCCCTGGCAAGCCATCAGCATTCCTTTTTAGCGCTGTTCCCAGGGGCATGGCAGCTTGCAGTGGCCATTTTTGTTCTCCCAATAAAGCCTCTTGGGAAGGATTCTATGTCATGGTGTAGCATTGTTGCTATTGGAACATTCTGTACCAAATTAGACAGTGCTGCTGAGGGCCCTCCACTGCAACATAAAGAGGCAGCAAGTTTTGTGTATGTGTGTGAAAAAAGGGGAAACTCTCTGCTGCTTCATCATTAATAGTAACAAATCCTCCTGAAAACAAGTTCTTAGAATGCTCTTACTTCCATGAATGTCACCAAGAATGCCACACACGCTTTCACTGGAGACAAAAAGCCCTCTGAATGTGTATGTGCCTAAGTGTGTGTGATGGGAGGGTATTCTATCCAGTGTCCATGTGTCCTTTTTTTTTTTTTACAGAGGACAGGCCTCTATTTGAAGGTGTTCAGGATAAACAGAAGCAGAAGCAGCAGAAGAGCAAGAGCCTTGGTGTTGGCCATCCACTAGTAGCACCTAAACAGCAGACTGAGCAGGCAGGTATATCATTCACCTGGTCACAGTTTTTCCCGTTATGATAAGATATTTTGGATTTCTACTGAAGTTATAGTAATTCTTTCTAAATGTGCATTTATACATATCAAGCATATCCCACGAGTACTACCCAGTACTAGTGGGATCTCCATCGCCATCTGTATCAAACAGTGCTCTACCAGATATATGATTCCATGAAATTATGACTAATAAAGCACAACTTAGTATGTTCACATATCTGGTACAGCATTGCTTGATGGAGTGGAGATCCCACAAGTCCTTTCACAATGTCTGTAAAGTCAGGCGTACAAATAACTTAAACAAAGATCTGAATAAAGCCATGCCTGACTTTATACTAAAAAGTTGTTGGTAGGAAGAACATTTTTGTATTGCCTTAATATATCAATACTCATGCGTAATAACATTATTTTCTTTGGCTTTGAACTATACAAGAGCATATGTTGATGATTCAAAAGAGGGCCTTCAACCATCAATTCTATCAGAGTATCACCATTTTATGTGTTTGCTGAAGATGGAATAATATGTGTGAATTATGTAAGAAATGTCATCGTTATTTCTGGTGTCAACATTTGGGCTGCAGCTTTCATAAATTTCCTTTCCATATTCTCCACTCTATTTGTGCACAGAGATATTGGAAGGACCATCTCACCACATATCTCTGGGGAAGAGAATTTCTCCCATGGTTTCTCAGCAGTGGGGCTCACCATGAGCAGTGATGATAGCACAGCTTCTTTCTTTTTTCCTTCTATGGTGCTGTTGTTGATGAGTTTGTTGTTGTTCTTACATTCTTATGTTACTGAAAATTAGGGATGTGCATGCCAAAAAAAATCGTCGTTTATCGTTATCGTCATTTCGGACCAAAAAAATTATTGTCTTCATTCATATCGTAGGTGAACCGTATCGTCTTCACGATAATTATCGTGAAAAAACAATATTTTTTGCAGCCTTAATTTTAAAGAAAAAATGCCTATAAAATCTGTATTTTAAAAGTTAGAGACTTGAAACTTGGTCACAGTGCTTATGGGGTATCTCTAAGTATGTGTATGAAATTTGAGATCGATCCCTCCAACCTTTAATTTTATGTGAATTTTTTAAAGTTCATTTCCGTTCTGACAGGTCTGAATGAACGCACGTGGCGAACTGTCACTCTGATGTGTCAGAACTGAAACGATCTTCTTCTTCTTCTTCTTCTTCTTCTTCTTCTTCTTCTTCTTCTTCTTCTTCTTCTATACCGCCCCATAGCCAAAGCTCTCTGAAGCTATTGAAAATGGCAGCAGCAGCAGCAACTGTGTTGGCAGGCTGGTCAACCATTTTGCATCCTCTACAATTTCCTGGATCTAGCAGTATTTAATGTTCACGGCTTTGATACCATGGAGGCATTACATTTTTTTTATACCATGGAGGCATTACATCCCTCTTTCACATGGAGGGAAAGAACTTCATAGGCACCTGTTTTTACATATTCCTCTGAACATGCAAGCATTGTCTGTGGGCTCAGCAGTATTTAGAGCACTGCTGGTAGATGTGCACCCTCTTCCCTCCCCATCTTTAGCCTACACATGGAAGGGATGCCTGAATGGGACTATTGTGAAGACTCAGTGACAGTTGTTGCTTTATTCAGAATCATGTCAGGAGAGAATTCAGGGTCACCATTACTTGAAACGAACAGGCTGATGGCACTTCCTGTAATGGCCCTTGTTATGCTGTGATGTAACAGTTGTTTATTGCCCTGAGTTGCTGCCACTATTGCAGCATAGCAAGACAGGGAGTATGGGTTTGGTGAGAGTGAAGGTCACACACATTTATCCCTGTTTGCCTCCCCCTGGGAAAATCACCCAAATGTGATGTTATTCACAGCTTGTGAACATGCTTATGACCTTCTCCTCCATTTTGACTAAATGCTAATCTAAATTCTGTTCCTGGCCCCTGCCACCAGACTGGAATTGTTTTTCAAAGTATGGCATTAGACATTTATTTTCTTGCTTGAAGTAATATAGATTTACGAGTAAATGTGAATATAGCTGGGATTTATTTGACTCTCAAGCTGGTGTTTTAATCATGTGAGACACAGTGACGTTTCTCTTGTTTTCCAGCAGATAATCTATCTCTATACTCCAAGAAGTGGCAAAACCTAAATAGATTACTAGACAGATAGAGAGAGCAGGTAAAAGCCATCTTTCTCCTGTGTATACAGTTTTCCTGTATTCCTCACTGTCCAGATTTCAACATAAAGATGTAGCTATTACCTCCATTAGTCTAGGAACTGGTGTGATGCCATAATGAATAATTCTTGACTTGATTGTGGTCCACTCATCTATTTCTTTAGGACTCTTAGGTATATTTTCTCTGTTTGATTGAGAAGCCTTAAGTGGAGAAGTGTTCTGATGGAAACATTTCTTTCCCCTTCTCAAATGCCAGCAGGTAACAAGCCATTTGTCATATGAAGTGGATACCATCTGTAACCTTCTTGTTAGATGCCCAAAGAAATGTAGCATGAATTCTGTAGTCGACAAAAGGTATTTACTGACAAATAATTTTCAAAGAAGAAGCAAGGAGGCAGCTCTTTCATCTTGCAGCACCTCCATTCATTACTGAAGTATATATTTGATTAAAAAATACTACAGATTGAAAGAAGAACTGTGGGAACATTACTCACACCAGCAAAATAGGTAGTGCATTTTTGTGAAAAGCTACAGTTGTGCATTAAGAACAACTGAGCAATTTAAAACCAGTGGCCCTGATTCATATACATTTAGTGGTGATGCAATGTGAAACATCTGGAGCTGCAGTACATGACAATGACTCAGTTCAGACGATCACTGCAGCTTAAAAAAGCCACCTTAAGGAGGAATGTTTAGGTTGTATGAGGGTCCCCCCCCCCCCATAAACAAACCATGCTGGTCGGGTTTGGGCAACACAACAAGTCATGCCCAAGCAGGAAATTAAGCAAATGGTGCCTCCCAGCACACATGGACACTGGGGCTTGTTTAAGCTTGGTGATTATGTGAATCAGGCCAATGTTTTTACTTGTGGCATCACCCAATGGGCTACAGCCACTAACATAAATCATGTTGTGTTAATGTAAACTACTCTAGTGCAATGTCAATAGTGCTAGCTGGCACACTCATTTCCCTGGTTTGGCTTCCTTGACACACATCTACAATGTGTGTAGTTGTGGTTTCCTCTGGTGCTGGCCTACATGTATGTGCTTGAATGCTACAGCCAAGTAGGCAGAATTAATCATATAGGTTCTTCCCACCTAAGAGTGTCCTACTTGATTCATTTTAGCCCCATTTAAATGAATGGGGCTGAAGTTAATGAATGGGTGGGAACAAGGGCCAAGAGGTTGTTGATCTAGCGGATCCAAGGGCCCTCCCGTTCCACCCACTGGCATACCCCCATCCCTTCTCCTTTCCCCCTTCCCAAGGTGAGAGCTGCAATCTTGGATCTCTCCCTCTGAGGTAAACATCTGCAGTGTCCTACTGGCCCCCATATGTAGGATTGCTCTCTCAACCATTATGCTCTGCTGGCCACCATATAGGGGAAATTTCCCCCTCTATATTCAAGAAGCTGCATGGCTTGCAGACTCCTGCCAGCTTTGTCTGTATCTCCGTTTTATTTATTTTTTATTTAAAGGAATTGTTTTGTTTCGTCTTCTGTCATGATGTCCTAAGGCACCTTCCCACCAGTGCAGCTGCCACTGTGTTCCCCCTCCCCCTCCGTTCTGCTCCTTGTCTCACTGCTCCCTTCTCAGTAGCCACATACCCGAAGCCAATTTTGTAGCTCTATCCTGTAGTTAAGCCAGCTGTTTCGTAATAACATTTGTTGATTTCTCTGAATGAATGGTACAGAGTCTTTTACATTATCATAACATTTGTTAGACAAGAGCCCTAAAGGGCCTGTGGAAATCCATAACACCAGAGTGTTCAAAAACAAGAGAAATTCCACACAAACTTTTCTTTGTATATACAAGTTGGCAAAAGGAAACAACATACCAGGAATTAACTCTGCTCACTTCCCAGCTGCCATTCACAGGATTGTATCCAATGTGGGAGGCCAATATTACTCTGACTTAAGTCACATTAATTTCAGTGAGTCTACTCTAAGCAGGACTAAACAACTCACAAACAGGTAGAAAAAAAGTTGGAGTAACACAGTTACTGTAGAGATATTTTTGAAGTCTCCTGCTTTATGAAGACAACATGCAGACTGGTAATCTAAAACATATTTATTTATAGCCTTGGCTTCATGAATGGAAGTGCTCCTTCTGTCCACAGAAAGCATTTGACCTAGTGGTGCATTTCCACTGGCCAAACAGGAGATGGCATAATTTTGTTCAATTTCCCCCTCCTTCTGAGGTCCCCTATGCCACCTGAAAATTAGCTCTAGAGTAGGGGTGAGGAACCTCAGGCCCAGGGGCCAAATCTGGCCCTCTGAGATCCCCTAGATGGCCATGCCCCCCCATCCCCAGGCCCTACTATTCCCTTTCCCCAACCACTGTTCATTCTAAAAGTTTGAAATGTCTGTCCTATGGCATAGTTACTGGAAGTAAGAGCTTCAAGATATAGCATGTTGGCATTTTATTTATTTAATTTTTTGTATTTTTGCACAACCATTTTGCCTTTGGCTTGATCCCTTTTAATTTAGACTCGCCACCATGGAATGCAGCCCTTGAGGGATTTTCTGAAATGGAATTCGGTTCTCGGACTGAAAGAGGTTCGTCTTCAGAACAGTGTGGGAGGTGGCTGTGGGAGCTGCATAGGGAGGGCAGATTGGCAAAAATTACCTCTCTCATCACCTGGAACATCCTGAGCAGAGCCTATAGTTTCTATGTAAAATAGGGTGAGAAAATCCTACTGGTCTTTAATGTTGTCTGTCTTACAAAATAACTTTATGATATAACGTATGAACTTATGAAAAAAATCAGTCAATAATATTAAGAATTATAATACATTTATAAATTCAGAAATAATTCTGGGCTGCCAGTTTAAAACTGTTCATTTCCTACAGTTCTTCAAAGGGAAACAACTAACCTTTTGAAATGGAAAGGATTGCCTGGGGATATTTTTACACTGATTCTCTCCCACCCCTTTCATCACATACATCAATGTTTTATATACACATATGTCTTCATCCATAAGAAACACTGATTTCTATGACTACCTCTTGGCCATACAGTAAGGGCTGTTTCCCATTGTTACCTTGTTCCATTTGCTTTGTCTCATTTGCATGGGATACTCACTACTTTTTTAAAAAAAGATTCTCATGGTTACCTACTCTGTAGAGGCATTGATAGCCCAATTGCAATCAGATGTTCATTTGTCTTTGAATATCTGATTATAAGGGATCATCACATGATCTATATAATTGGATAGTTAATCTACACATCACTATAAGTGTATAGCTAACTTCCTAGTTATATTTCGTACATGTTTTCAAAGGCCTAGGGGTTAATGAGGAATAGGAATAACAGAAGCGCTATTGCCTAAAACTATCAGGGTAATGTAGCCTCTCATTCTTAGGATATCTCCATTAACATTTCTGAGTCAGCTGAGCAAGTGCTGTCCTCCTTGACCAACATGGACAATTCTGGCACCTAAGGCATAGAAGAATGAAATCCAACAGGATTAACACTCTTTTGACAGAAGGCTATGAAAACATTTTGAAAACTGTATATGGAGTGTGTCCTGGGCCCCAACAGTTCTCAAAACTGTAAAAACTGTTTTAAACCGTTTTAAAGCTGTAGTGTAGATAGGCTCCACCCATCCAAAGCCCTGCAGGAAGGGCATGGAGGTGAGAATGCCTCCCACTCCACCTTTACACATATTTTACCTCTTGCTGGATGGGACAGGAAATGGAGAGGCCTGGGCATTTAGTGGATCCACATCTTTCCTCCACTTCCCCTTCCTACCCACCATCCCACCCCCCCTTTTCTCACTCCCTGACTCTCTTGGAAGAGGAGCTGCTGCTGAGAGGGCTGCTGCAACAGCTGGGAGAGGGAATCCCTGCATGGATTTCCCATCAGCCCACCAAGGTTGTAGCTGTATCTAAGGCCTAGGAGGGGCATAGAGGTGGGGAGAATCCACACCATCCTGTGGTCTCTGTGACATTCTCCCAGGGACTATAGGATTGCTAACCCTAACCTTAAAGCCAGTCTCATAAACAACCTAGTGACTTCCAGATGTTTTAGACTACGTCTCTCAGAACTCCTAACCATTGGCCATACTGGCTGGGGCTGATGGGAGTTGAAGTCTAAAACAACTGTAGGGACTGGGTTGGGGAAGGCTGAATTAATTTGATCACCATATTTAACATTCAAAAGTCGCCTTTTCTTTTTAATTTTGCTTTTCTGCAAATGGGCATATCCAATTCTATGCATATGCAGCCGGAGCTGTGGGTCATGTCCTTCAATGCAGTACAGTGTTTGGGACCAAGATAGAAAGTTCACATTCTTCAATGTGAGCCTGCACATGTGTTACAATTCTCTGTGTCCCACCAACACCAGAAATGTATTTAGCAGAGATGCGAGAGAGATGCCTTTACCATGGCTGCACCCAGGCTCTGGAAATCCTTTCATAGTCAAACCCCATCTAACCCCCTTCTGACAGTCCTAGTGACAACCTGCAAAGAGGTTTTTTGTTTTATTTTGTTTAGACAGGTCTTTGGCCTGCAAGTTGATGGTTTTTCCTGCTGCTGGGTGATGCTAGATATTTTAAGTCGGCTGCTATTTATACCTGCTTCTGCTTTTTAGCTGCTTGCTTTATACAGTTTTCATAGCAATTCTATTATATTGCACTCTATTATTATTTCATTGTTGTTCTCAGCCTTGGGTGTGTAATTGCAGAAAGATGGATGGATGGATAGATAGGGATTTCCCATATGAGTAAAAAATTGCCTCTGTCCACATTCCCTTTAGATGCTCAGCTGGGCACTAGCCATTATGTACAATGCAAGGCTTGTAGACAATTCCTATATGTATCCCAATGCATTATTGCCTCATCTTATAGCAGAGAAACAAGCCTATTAATTTAATGACCATGGTCAAGAACTGGTCAGTTTTGCCATTCTTTTTTTGTTCTCCCAGCAATATGTTTCAGCTCTACACTGAACAGAAGGATTTTCTATTTATTAACTTTTACATTCAAAGCCAAAAAATAATAATAAACCAAACAGAAAAAAATATTACAGAGATACTGTGCAAGAAAATGTCATGAGCTACACCTTGATCCAAATTAATCTTTTAATAATAGTGACTATAGGAGCCTTTCCAAACAATATTTTACTGCACAGCAATGTGCAGTTGTGACCAATTTATTGCATATTTGCTCTTCAACATTGTGTGGTTTGTATACATGTTACGAGGAATGATGCCCTTTGCTGTATGCTTGCAATGTGAAGCAGAAATAGTGAAAATTGGTGTAGTGCAATATCCATTCTTATGAAAGAGTAAGGCTACAATATGTACAATCATGTGAGCATAAATTCCGTTGAGATCATTGGGACTAATATCTGATCAAAGATATGAAGGATTGTGCATCCGAGATCATTACCAGGAAGAATTTTAGATGCTTGAGCTTCTACCCAGGAGATTTATTCCTGTTTGCATCTAACCTGTAGCTATACTTCTCCCTTTGAATGAAGCCTGATTCCTTTTCTTTA
The DNA here is from genome assembly GCA_029215795.1 of Anniella stebbinsi. Classification (NCBI taxonomy): domain Eukaryota; kingdom Metazoa; phylum Chordata; class Lepidosauria; order Squamata; family Anniellidae; genus Anniella; species Anniella stebbinsi. The sequence goes on along the minus strand of JARDYH010000004.1, from coordinate 91,862,519 downwards.
TGAGCACCACAAAGTGTTTCATCATCCGAAGCAAGGTGGAAACATTGCAGATAGAACATAAAGAAAAGAGGGTAGCAACAACCACTCTACACATTGAATGATACATGGAGATTTCGGGGCTCTGCAGGCTAGCCTCTCCCCTGTCCTTACTGATGAATATCCAACAGACTTTATGAGAAGATGTTCTTTGCATATATATCTGTACATGTTGAAAGTTCTTCTTACATATGAAGAGGGACCTTGGTTGGGCAGGCCTCCTCCTCCATGAAAGAGCTCTCTGTGCATGCATTTGTACGTGTGGAGAACCCATCCTCATATATGTCCAATGAACATTAATCAGAGAGGTGGTGAATGGTTCTGGCAGTCAGTGGGACTAGCCCACATGGTCCTGTGACCCCCCCTCCACGTGTTAATTTGAATGTGTAGAGGGGATTATGTATTCCCCTCAAACGTGTATTAAATGAGATGAACCATTCAGAGAGCCCCAGCTTTTGGGCGGTATAGAAATGCAGTAAATAAATAAATAAATAAATAGACCACCATGACTTCATTAGAAACTTTATTAGAGGGTCATGGTGTATAACACTGACTGTTCTACTACGGGGTTGTCTATATGCAGCCCAAGCCCCATGGTGGCTGCAAATCTGTGTGGCATCAGTTATATGATGCAGCCACTGCGGGGCTTTCCTGCAAAGTTGTCCTTTGAAAAAGCTGGGGACATACCCCTACTTTTTCATCGGGGGTGAGGTCAGTACGGCTCTTCCGCCTTCTGATCTCACTCTGGGGCTGATCTGGGTGGCCAGTTCTGGTGGAAGGCAACTGACAATTGGTCACTGGAAACTAGGAAGGGGGGGGGGCTCCAGTACCAGATGGCCATAGAAACCCCCCACATCCCCTCCTTGGAATTGGAATTACCCAATACCACCTCGGGTAAGGGAAACCATGGGGTTTTGGAGGAAGGCGGCGTCAATTTGTGAAGAGCTTCCACAGATACAGGAGGCTCCTTTCTTCACAAAGTCACTCTTTACATGTAGAGGGCAAGAAATAGTGTACTTACCTCTTCATGTGTTTATTATACCCAGTATCAGAATGCCTGAATGCGGCTAATAATAATAATAATAATAATAATAATAATATGGGAAAAGATGTTTAAGGAAAGATTTGCATTCCTTGTTGCACTTTTCATGACAGTTGCCAGAAGCTAGCTTGGTCCACTGATTTGTACACCCCGTTGTTTTAAAGGGGCTTCCTGGAATGGTACATTTTTTAGCAATTATTCAAAATACTTAACATCTGGCACATACGCTCAGGGATGAACTGCATTTATGTGGTGATTCATCAATCTTGGTAATAAAGAGCTGACTGTATCATTTCACAAACTCAAGTGGGACTTGAGTTTAAACCAGAGGACAATAATAGGGAGACCAATATTAGCCTGGATACTAGAATGGACAAAGTACAAGTGCAGATTCTACTAGTGAGACTAACATGGTTTGGGAAAGTGGTATGCTAGACAGTATGTGTTGCAGGTGTTCATCTTGAATTTATGTCTAGAAGCTCTACTTCAAAGGTCTGTAAGTGAAAATACCCTGAGACTCTAGACAGGACGAATAGGCAGCATTGGATTAGATGGCCCATGTTACGGTGACTTTTATCCTACAGTTTAACTTGCCTCTGAATGTGAGAACTACCTATTGAGCCAGTTCTGGTGTTTATGCAGAACTGTCTGTAAGAATTGCTAGATTCAGATACTAGATGATGAGCTGTACTGCACATAATCTTGGGGGCTGTGTTCACAGTGCCGAATTGGTGCCACTTTCCCCCAAAACCCCGCAGTTTCCTCTACATGGGGCAGCATCGGGTAATCCCGACACCAAGGAGGGAGTGTGGGGTTTTCAATAGTCATCCAGGTACCAGAGCCACCCCCCACCGTCTTCCTGGTTTCTGGAGACCAATCGACATTCACCTTCCGCCAGCCCACCAGCCCACCAGCCCCCCCGGATCAGCCCCAGAGTGCTGGGCTTACTTACTGGACAGTGTGGCTTACTTCTAATAGATATGTATAGTGTTGTGGTGTCTTCCCCCACATCATGTCTTCCCCCACGGGCACCAGAGGACAGCCCAGGCAGGTAAGTGGGGGCTCCTCCCTCCTCGCGATCCCCCTTACCTGCTGGGCCCGTCTGCTGCCATCTGCTGTCGCCTGGATGGCAGCGGAGGGGCCCCAGCAGGTAAGCCCCATCTCCGGCGCTCCTTACCTGCCTGGGACGTCCGCTGCCCTCCACTCCTGGCCACTACTGCGAAGCAGGCTTCGCGGCCTGCCCCTAAGTAGCGCGTCAGATGATGACATCACCTGGCACGCTACCTAGGGGCAGGCCACGAAGCCTGCTTCACAGTAGCGGCCAGGAGCGGACATCCCAGGCAGGTAAGTGGGCCCCTCCTCCTCCCCCTGCTTACCTGCCAGGCCGGCCGCTTCCCTCCGGTGACGCCACCGGAGGGAAGCAGCAGCCCTGGCAGGTAAGCCCCATCCCCGGCGCTCCTTACCTCCCGGGGCCGTCCGCTTCCATCTGCTAGCATGCGGGTGCCAGCAGACGGTAGCGGACGGTCCCGGCAAGTAAGCAGCACGAGGGGGGAGGGGGGCCCGATCCTCCGATCCAATCCGATCCAGATCGGGTCCTTTTCGAAACAGATCGGATTGGATCGGCCGATCCTGGGGCAGTGGATCGTATCGGATAATTTTATCCGATACGGGCCGGATTGGATCCAGATCGTGGATCGGGCCCAATCCGGTGCACACTCCTACTGTGAACATCCATGGTGCATTCAGTCTTCCAGTGCAGGGATTGGCCACTTCTAAACCAATAGAATCATTTCAGGTTGGAGACATGCCCAAAAGGAGCTTCTGACATCTTCAAAATTATTTGCCTGTTTTTCAGGCATCAATGTTGGGTGTGTGCGTGTGTGTGTCATATCTCCATATTTGGAAGACGCGTAGTGGGGTGAGGGTATATTGACATCTGTGGCTAACCAATAGCCATTAGCCACACTTGTCTTCCTGTCCCCACCTCCAATCACAGTGTTTTGTCCTCCTTGCCTGTTGTCATTCTAGTGAGAGAGAAACATGCGCACAACAGAGAGAGATTTGCAGCCATCTACCTCTTGGTCTGCTAATATTTCTAAGATCTTTCTCCTTCTTAAAATCGTTAAAACTCCCAGTATGCTGTGTTTCTGTAGTCTACTCCCTCCCCACTGAAAAGGCTTTCTAAAAATCCAAGCCTGCTAACATGTGTTTGGTTGGCTGGCTGCTGTCCAGTCTGGGGGATGGCTCCTCCTCTTCCCTCCTCATAGCCTCGCATATTGGGGGAGGGACTGTTGTTGCCTTGACTCACACTTCACCTGCTTCTCCTCGTCCTGCTGCAAGCATCTGCTCCAGTCCAGTGTCCTCCCTGAAGATGGGCAAGCTATGTGCTGCTGTTGTGGCATTTATTAATTTATATTTATTATAGCGCTAAGCACTTTTAGTTTTATCCTGAGGCTTCATTTCCCTCTCTCCCTCGCCATACAGATCAAGGCACAAGAGGTGCCTATCTGAGAGGATATTTGAGTCCGGAATTTGAAAATTGCCTATGAATCACTGCATGCGGGGATCAGTTCCAAACTTGGCATGCCTAAAGCCCTCTTTAGAATCTGTCCCTGTGCCAATTTTCATGTGTTTATCTTTAAAACTAAGGGAGCTGTGAGCATTTCTGTTAATTCCCATTGACAAGAATCTAGCAGATACCTGAAAAAGGAGCGGAGAGGAGAATTGCCTCATCGGAACTGCGCCCCAAATTTCGGCATGGAGAAGACCCGCTCTGCACACCCCTACCAATTAAGATTAGAGGATAGTGTTCACACTTCCTTCAGGTGTGAAGAGATGTCTATTTACTGAATAAAGCTTTGTGGGTTGCATTGCAGACCTCTTTATTGTCTCCCATCTCAGCAGGAGGGTTTTGAATTGTGACAAATGGGGGAAAACACCTTGTCCAAAAAGTGTAGCCAGTATGTAATATATTTAGCTTTTATCCACCAAATATCCTGTTTATCTTCAGTGAATACAAAAGGTGAGCAAGGAGTTACTGGAAGTTATTTTTCCCCACCCTTCTTTATTTTGTAATTAGTTATGGCATTTATTAAAATGCTTTTAAAACCCAGTACAGCTTTCTTACCAATGTATGCAAAGGACATCCATCAGAGAACAGATGGTCTCCTAAATGTGAAACTAAACAGTTCTAGAATGATGACAATCCATTTATCTTAATGTGTACATCCTCCAGCAGATATCTAAAACAGCAACAACAGATTTATACCTTGCAAACTCTTTTACATGAAACTTTTGCAAAAGCCTCTAACAAAAAAAGCAGAAGACGATAAGAAGACCCATTTATCATGCCTTGGTGGTAGGGTCAGGCCTTTCAATAATGACAAGCAAATTGAACAAAAGCCTCCACTAAAAGCATGTCCTCGTGACAACCTTCAAGGAAACCAGTTTGACACTGCAGTGGACAATTGAAAGCACAGGAATTGTTTGGCCTAGTGGGGGGAGTAAAATTATTCTTTGCGGTATTTCTACAGCAAGACACATTTTCAGGTTTTCCAATTTGAAATCTACAGGATAAGTCACAGATTTCTTATGGTGCTATCAGGAGGCCTGGTGAGAGATACCATTACTCATCCAGTGTCAAGATGCTCTCTAGCCCAGTTTCTTTGAGGTATCTTTTACACACACCACCACCAGCACCAGCAGCTTGGTAACCCCTTCCATGTGATGCGATCTCTCAAGTATGTGAGAGCTGCAGTGCACTAAAACATTTGTATGTGGTTGCAACATTCACACAATCTGGGCCTGTTCAGAAGACACCTTAAACCCTGTGGGTTACTCACAAAGCCAGTGCTTGGGAACAAAACCAAATTAGCTTCCCCAATGAGCCTAACAAAGTTATGACTACTTATTTTAGAAGATACAACATTTTGACTGAACTTTGTTTACAGCCCATAAAATCCCAAACATGTGCTTTCGTTATTTCTCTCTCCACCTGCCACTTCCTCGGCCCAGAATTCGTTCCCACCATTTTCTTTGCTCCTTGGACTCCCCTCCTCCTCTTTTTGCTAAGCATAGTCGGTCTCAAAATGGGCATCAGCCTCCTCTTCCTCTCCCACCCCAAGATACACCAACTCTCCCCTGCCCTTATAGAAAGTCCTTACAATGAGACAGGGAGAGGTGAGTGTGTGTGCAGGCACAAGCAGCAGCAGCCCTGTTTCTGCAGGCCTATGAAGTTAAGGCACCTTTATTTTTCCTATATCTATGGCTACAAACTACAGCAGCCATAAAGGGCCATTACTTTTTTATGGTCCCTGCAGTTTGTGACCATAGATATAGGAAAAATAGAGGTGCCTTAACTTCATAGGCCTGCCCTTTGGGTGGGGAGGGTGGAAAAAATCCTGATTTTTCTTCAAATTTCACAACCCCCCCCCCCCCCGATTTGTTATCAAAAGTCCTGACAAATCCTCTTTTTCCTGGCATTTGGTCACTCTATTAAGCAGCAGGGTTTAAGATGTCTTGTGCAATGCATTCTGCTAAACTCTGATCACTCACTAACCACAGTTGGACCATCTGCAGCAGGGTTAGTGGCTCTAACCATGGCCTGAAGTGTTGTGTGCGACAGCACGGCTTGTGGTTAGTGCTAACCCCAAAGAACCACAGTTTCGCTAACTACAGAGCTTGAAGTGTTGTCTGAACAGGCCCATTGGGAGCTCATCACAGTAGCGATAAAAGAAACAAATGAGCATGCACATAAAATAGAGAGGAAAATTTAAAGCTGCACTCATGGGAAGCAGTGACAGTAGTAAGGAGGTGGACAAATTTATGGAGGATCAAATCTATTACTGATTGATGTTTAGGGTGACCCTATTTCGGAAACCAAAAAGGAGGACAACATGGTAGGACCCCAAGGAGGCGTTCCCACCAACATATCTGTCCCAGGGGGCGTATCTAGCACCAAGGGGGTATGCTCACCTGAACATAGCCTTGGTCACATGTCTGATTTTACAGCACACAAGACAAATCTGTTCTACATAACATCTTAATGTTAACTAGGCTGACCATATGAAAAGGAGGACAGAGCTCATGTAACTTTAACAGTTGTAGAGAAAAGGGAATTTCAGCCAGTGTCATTTGTATGCAATTAGGTCCTGGTGAAATTCCCTCTTCATCACAACAGTTAAAGTTGCAGGGGCCCTGCCTTCTTGTGTATATGGTCACCCTAGTATAGTGCCTGCAACTTTAACTGTTGTGATGAAGAGGGAATTTCACCAGGAACTAATTGAATACAAATGACACTGGCTGAAATTCCCTTTTCTCTATAACTGTTAAAGTTACATGAGCCCTGTCCTCCTTTTCATATGGTCAGCCTATGTTAACATCACTGAAATAACAAGTGAGATATCCAATGTATCTGAAATTAACTTCACACTCCTACTTTTGCTGTACTTTGTTGCTATACTCTGTGATACATTCTCCCCTTCCCTCCAATATCTTTTCTGATTGCATCCTCACTCTGCTGCAAGCTGCTGCCTAATACAGCTTGCTGCCGGCTGGCTTTTTTATTTTTACAGTTCAATTAAAAACAAAAACAAAACATGTGTATGATTGTCACAAGTTTCTCTACTTGAACATTAGGGTGGGTGTTGTGGGTGGCAGACACTACTTCACCCATTCAAACTTCTCACTTACATACATCAGCTTCTCAAGGTTTGTGCATTGGCACAACTTTTCACACCCAGACTTTGAACTCCTGTCTCCTTCCTGCACAAACACGTGACTGCTTTGACTGACCTCTTCTTTCCCACATTTTGATTGGTGGATGCCTTACATTTGCTGAGCTTCAGGTGCCCGACCGCCCACCAAATCTGCAGTAGGAAAAGTGTCGTGCTCGCCCAGCACTTCTTAGCTAAAAACTCAAGATCCCCTTGATGCCAAGGGCTGAAACTGCTTAAAGTGCAAGTCCCCAAAGAGGAGGTTTGACAAGCTGAGTTTCAAGGGCATGGCTTCAGTGTTGTTGTTTTTTAATTAATAATTTTAAAACCTCAAACTTTTGAAAATATTGCTACAAATCAACAGATGAAGAGATCTGCTTGAAACTTGGCAAGGCTAAAGCCCTACATATGAGCTATCATGATGCCAAGTTTCATCTCCTTATCTTTAAAACGATGGCGCTGTAAGCATTTTTGTTAATTCCCATCGATTATAAAGTAGAGCTGCCCTTTGGTTGGAAGGGAAGATGGGAAAAATCTGGATTTTTCTTCAAATTTCATAATTTCTCCTCCTTCCCGGATTTGTTGCCAAATGCAGAAATAGAACAAAACTATGTGGGAAAACATAGTAAAGTAACACCAATTGATAAATAATCTGATATAATTATTATTATCATTATATTATTATTATTATTATTATTATTATTATTAAAAAAAATAAAATGCTTTTCCAGCTATTGGGTGAGGGCAGACCTGGCCCACCCCCTTCCTCTATCAAGAGGAAGACACACAAGTCTTGAGGGCTAGCATGATTTCATGCTGTCTAATAGAGTAAAGACTGTGCTCCTTGATGAGGTGGCCCCATCCCATGACCTGGTCCTTTTGGATCCCTGTGGTACCTTTCCCATTCATCCCATCAGGACAGTATGGGATTAGCCCATGACTCAGCAAAGGTTTAAACAGCATTTTTGTGGTAGGTGTTACTTACAATTGTTCTGGAATTCCTCTTTTTTTGGTTGTTTTTTAAACTTACTCCATATTTCTCAGATCAGGGTTGTGGTGGTTTTCAATCCATTTAATTGGATTTTTCATGTTATTTTTCCCCCCACAATAGAAAGCTAGAGTGTAAGACAAGAGAGAAAGATTAGGGTTGGCTGCCTTGGTTAACAGCGAGAGGCTCCTTCATAGAGATGGGGTGCTGCACCAGCCAGTTAATGGGGAACAGTAGCAGTATAGCCTAGGGCCTGTTTGCTTCAGGCTTCTAGCCTATGACCAGTGGAGGGGTTGTGGAGAAGGGGTACCTGAGTGTCTAGAGCTATTCAGGGAAGAGACCACTACAGCCTCACCCCCCCCCCCCCAAAAAAAAACCCTGGAGTTTGCAAATATAGGAAGTGCAAATCTCATGCAATACCCACTATTTCCCTATGAAACATAATGGTTTGGGCTTCAATAATATCAACTGCCTTGTGGCAAGTTATGTCACTAGATAACCCAAGGGCCAAATGACATTTTGGAGAAGTTCTCAAGGGCTGCAGGGGTGAACTGGGCAGAATGCAAAATGGAGTGTCCCCAAAAAACAACAAGTTTAAAGCTCTTAGTGCTAGTAACTAAGTCTTAAGTGAAGCATTCTAATGATTTCAAGTGTGGAGGAGGGGGGAACATGCAGAAAAGCTGGGGAACCACCAAATGGCCAGTAGTTTTGTGAAAGGGGAAGAGGACATAGAGCAGGAATATGGCCTTCCTTCTGAGAAACCCTGAAAGGCTAGATTTAGCCCTCGGATGTGAGGTTACACACCCCAGCGCTATAGCTTCTCAATGAAGAATGTTCCAGACCAATTCCATCTAGGCTAGCCATTGGCTCCTCCTAGGCAGGAGGTGTATAAGAGAGGGCTTCCTGGCTCCGTGGATTTTGCTTCAGCAACGAGACACACCTCTGTTTCTGGCATGCCTCTTTGCTTCTGGTTAGGGTGACCAGATAAAATCCAGGTCAGGGCTCATGTAACTTTAACAGTTGTGGAGAAAAGGGAATTTCAGCCAGTGTCATTTGTATGCAATTAGTTTCTGGTGAAATTCTCTCTTCATTACAGCAGTTAAAGTTGCAGGGGCCTTGCCTTCTTTTGGATATGGTCACTCTAGTATAGTGCCTGAACCTTTAACTGTTGTGATGAAGAGGGAATTTCACCAGGAACTAATTGCATACAAATGACACTGGCTGAAATTCCCTTTTCTCTACGACTGTTAAAGTTACATGAGCCCTGACCTGAATTTTATCTGGTCACCCTACTTCTGGTGTTTGTTGCAGTCCTGAATGCTGGCTTGTTCTCCAGTCCTAATTCCTAGGCCTCATCTACACCAAGCAGGATATAGCCCTATGAAAGCAGTATATAAAAGGCTGGCACTACACCAAGCAGGATATAGCACTATGAAAGTGGTATATAGTATGTGTCAATGGTCCCCAACAGTTCTCAGCACACTTCAATACCACTATAAAGCAGTAGTGTGGCTCCTGCCTTTTATATTCTGCTTTCATACCACTTTCATAGGGCAATATCCTGCTTGGTGTAGATGAGGCCTTAGTTTACCATCTGATCCTGATTACTCTTCAGTATAAGATTATTGGCTTTCTCCAGGCTGATACTCAGCTCTTAACAACTAAATTAATTCATCTTCTGAAGCTACAGTCTAGTTGTGAAAACATTGGGACTCAAGCCATTTTAGTCTCATTAACTAAACATCAGTAACAGTTCTCATCTTGGTGTCTGTGGTAACAGGCCTTACCATTTTGAGCATTTTCCTATTTTTTGGAGTCAAATGATATATTTCTGGGGTGGTGTTTGACATTTGGGGTGTGATTTTTTAATTTTTTTTAATCAAAGTACTGTAGAAGCAGATGGTTGAGCATTCATTTTAATCCTCTTTTCAAATCCAAATGCAGAAGGGGTTGTAACACATTTTTAAATAAAATCTCCTAACCTATTGTGCAGGTCATTATTTTAAACTGTAGCATTTACTCTCACATAATATGTTTTTGAGGATCTGAATATCTATGTGTAATTGTGAAACAATTACTAGAAAAATGTAATGTTTTGTTAGGACTACGAGAAGATTTTAAAATGTAACTGTTGCTACTCTGAACAAGGGTACTTTAAATGAAATCCCAGCATTTACTTTTTAGTGCAACTAGATTAAAATTACAAGTAAAATAAAAAGGAGATTTAGAGAATAGGAGAATTAGATATATTAAAGTGGTTTTCATGTAACTTTTAATTATAGTTAGTAGCACTATTCACGAATGCTACATCTTAATATTCTGCACACTTTTATAATACTGATTGCATGTGTTGGAAATACTTTTGCTAAATATAAGAGGCAATAGCTGCCTTACTAACAGCAGATACGATGAATGGCTTCTAGTATTTCCCCTGTAAACAGTTGCTTTAGGAAGCTTCTCTTTTCTTCTTTTCTTGTGATCTCCATTGCTAATTTATCCTGGAATTTCCATTTATTTATTTTTCCTCAAGGTAATTTGCAAATATTTCATTTTATCATCACAATAAACCTGTGAGGTAGGTTAAGCTATAGGATAGTGACTGACCCAAGGCAACCCAGTTATTTTCATGGCTAAACATGAATTTGAACCCAAATATCCCTGGTCCAGTTACTATATCCAACACTGATGTGAGATTGCCATGGAACCTCAGGCCTGAGGCCAAATCCAGCTCTCCTGTGCCCAAAATCCGAGGTTCTCCAGATGGCCGCCCTCCTTCACTTGGCCCCACCTCCTTTTCTCCAACCACCAATCATCTTTTGTGCAGTTACTTTCCCCACTCTAAAAGTTTTAAATGCTTCATATAAGGCTTAGTTAATGGCAGTAAGAGGTTTAAGCCACAATAAGCTAGGTTTATTTTTGTTTTTTATATTTTTCACCTCTTCAGCCCATTCACCACTGGAATATGCTTCCCCCCCCCCCCCGACTTCTCCGAACTGGAATTCACCCTCAGTCTGAAAGGGGTTTTTCAACACTCCCAATATACTGTGTGAAAAATAGAGAACAATTTGTATAACTGAAGAGAACTTGAAAATTAACAGCCACCTATCCTATCACTGGCTGTTTCTACATGGGCCTTTTTTGTGGGATAGCCCCTGGATGGTCCCTTTAAGTCCAAATGATGCACAGGGACTCTCAGGGGCAGGGCGGGCAGGCACAGCTATTCCCCGGGATAACAGATCCCTGGGGAAACCCGATTTTCCCACGGTCCCAGGAAGTACCCAGGACCGCGGGAGATGTGGCCGCTTGTCCCGGCTGCTGCTGCACTTACTTATGAGTAAGCGTGGCAGCAGAAATGGGCACAAAGCAGCACCGCACCAGTTTTGCCACCCCTGGGAGGGCAGGGAAGGGAAGGGGGTGGGGGCCCGATCACACACCTTTTTAAAAACTTACCTTTAAAGTTACCTAAACAAAAAAATGGTGGGTGCAACTTGCAATGGCCCGGATGGAAGCCGGGTCATCGCACTTTTGTTTATATTAGAGTGATGATCCCGGAAGCAGGTACTTCCGGGATCGCTGCCCCTCCCTCCCACTACACCCGCCTGGTGTAGAAACGGCCACTGTATATATGTAATATTTCCCATACCACAAGTGTTCCCATGACCTCAATCCCTCAAAGAAGGAGAATGAGAGATGTCTCACCGCCCATCTTGTGCTCGATTCCCATTTGTCTTTGCAAATGCTGCTCGCTCTGCATGAATGGAAAAATGGTGCAAATCAAGCAACGATTAAACATGAAATTTGCATAAATTTCCCCACATTTTCTAATGTGTGCAATTTTCCTCCATAGACTCAAGTGGACTTTCAGTCTGCAGTGGGAAATTTGTGCAAATTGGGAAAGTTGTGCGAATTGAATGTGCACGCGTGTCCGGCAATTTGCAAACATTTTCAGCAGTCCTGTGCTTGCACAATCACTCCAGGCTTTGAACAGGAAATGCTTGCATGTTTTGCAACCAAAAATGAAATTCTCATATGTCCGTTCTGGTACCATACATTGTGACTGCAATGGGAATAAAGTTATCATACAGAAGTATTACTTTGTGGTAAATATGATGTGCTAGATAAAGAATTCAATGTAATTCTTATATTGAAATAGTTCTACCTGCATGTAACACCTGGAAATGAGGCACTCTAAAATGAAAACCATTGATACTGTTTGCAAAGCAGGTAGGCAAAGAAGTGTGCGTCTTTGCCTTGAAGAAGAGATAACTCAAGACCAGCACTTCTGAGGTTTCTTTTCAAAGTCACCTGTTTTAGTGGGAAGTAAATAAATAAAGGGATCTCCATTTTGTAATCAGTAACAGAGTTCTCTGAAGGTCACTTTCCAAGCAACTCTGATAAATTATGCATCAGCGGAAAGAAAATGGCATCTTAATATTTAGAAATCAACAATTGTGTGCAAATAGGGCTGAACATTTTGTCATGTTTAAACACCTGCAAACGTGGAAAGAAATGTTGTGTATTCCCTTTCTTAGCAAAGCGGCATCCACACAGCAGCAGAAATGCACAGTGGCTCAGACTACAGGATAAAAGTTCAAAAACATCGGCACAACCTTTTTTTAAAAACCCTTGAGACATCTTCAGTTAATAAAATATTGCCAACTTTACAGGAAGCAAGAATCTGCACAGATTTATTATTTCCTTAAAGTGAATAAGAAAGAGCAAGTGAGAACGAGAAAATAGGTACATATATAAAATAATGCAGTTCTCATCCATTTTATTGACAAAACTGAGGTGCCTTAAACAATCATGCAAAATGGCAAGAGCAAAACTGTAGCATTCATAGCTGCTTTAACATCCTTCCCAGAACTCCAGACAGACAGCTTTGCCTTCACATTTCAGCTACCAGCTTCTATCTCCAAACTATGTCAAGCTGTTTCCGTGTCTGCTTCTTAACCCTTCTCCAAGTACATTTAAATCCCATGTGTTGAGGTTTTCAATCAAAGTCACACAATTCTACAGCTACAGGGTAACTGTCACTCAAAAACATCTAAGTCTTGGCATGGCTGTCTGTGGGTTTACACAGGGGGCAGTAATTTTTTAACCTATAACACTCACAAAAAAAATTTCTGGTTTTTGAGACAACAGCTGAACAAGTGTGATTTCAAATATCTGTGTTTCTGATTCACATTTTAACCCCCTCTATATCGAACTTTGTTAGGTCCTCTTTAATGGTTTTATAATGCAATCTTTCGACAAAGATTGACAGCTTTATCTTGAGAAACGTATCAGATGCTTAACTATGGGACACTTCTATCAGAAAGGAAATGGGTACAGTTTCCTTGGAACCCAGCCTCCGGTACCTGATAATGGACTGGAAAGTATTTAGAAGCAGTCTTCTGACTGAGACCAAATACAGGAACATGCATTGTATGTGCACAGTAGACTCAGTGAAAACTCTTTTTCCATTCATTAGAGACAATAACTTCCCATCCCTTCTGACAATGGGGGAATCCACACAGTTCTTTGGAACATTTTAAATTGTATTTTAAAACGTTCCAAATAGGTGCGTTCTAAAACGTCTTAGGCCACATTACTGAGTACTCACGTTACAGGAGAACAGTCTTCTGTCTTTAAAGCTGTGTGTGCAGTCACACGCTGTTCTGCCCTGTCTCTTTCTCTTTCGTTTTTCAATGAGTTTAGGGCAAGGCATTGTGGGGGTTGTAGTTCAGTTACACACTTCCTTCTTAGTTCCTCTGTCATTCCCTAGCGAGTATAGGGCTAAGAATTGTGGGTGTTGTAGTTCACTGGTCCACTTCCTTTTTCTTCCCCACCAATCAACTGCTAAGCATTTGGGCACCAGTAAAGGAAGCACTGCCCCCATGAAGCACAAACGGTAAGGAAGGACACATTATTTTACTTAAAACAATTTATTAAAAGTGAAACCGTTGTATATAACTGAAGGGAGTTTTAAAAAACCTCAGATATACAACGTTATAGGGAGTGCGTCATGTGGCCCAAAGAGTTTTCATAACCCTTATAAAACGTCAAAAAACTCATGTGTAGATCCACCCAATGTTGAAAAACTCAACAACTGCATGATGTTTTCACAGATAAGATAACAAATTACAAGGTGATTTCTTTAAAAAATGGAATTTGGTTTTTGTAATGACACTTTTAATATAACTATGATCACCTTAGAATTTGAGTAGCACCCCTGCTGTATATAAGAACATAAAAAGAGGCATAATGGATCATACCAAGGCTCTATCAAGTCCAGCATTCTGTTCACACAGTAGCTGACCAGCTGGAAAATCCACAAGCAGGACATTTCAGTGTATACTGGTGTGAGTAAGGTTGGAATAATCACCATATATCCATCAGCTTTCCATATGAAAATCAGCCTGCAGAGTAAACAATAAGAAATAATTAGCAGAAGCAACAATTGGTATCCAGGAGAGCACAGAGAAGCAGGCAGAAATTGTAGCCACCAAACCCTTTGCTCTTTCTTATTTCTGGTTGTAGCATGAGCACAACTGAGCATAGTTACTGGACCATTTGCAGGTCAGGAAAGCTTTCCTCCAAAGAAGGGGTCTCTGAGGTTAGATTCATAGGTAAGGAGATATCTCTTGACCTTGCTGCAGCCCCAGCTATCCCCAGCCATTAAAGCGGAACTGAGACAAACCTCTCTTGAAAGGGAGCTCCAAAGCTTTGGCACAGCTACTGAAAAAGGTTATTTTCCTTGTCCCAACTAGGCTTATTTTAGGAGACCTTGAGGTATATAGGAGGGCCTCAAAAGGTGATGATTTCAACAGGGGGGCAGGTTTCTACAGGGAAAAGGCCTTAATCATACCCTCTCCCAGCAATCTGGACCAGGGTCAATGTAGGGAGAGGTTGTAACCTCAACCCCTCCCAGTGATCCTAAATGCAGAGAAGATGCTTTAATGGATCGCTTTTGGGCAAAATAAACTGCAGGCTCAGCCCCCTCATGATATGGATCAGGATTGCAGTAGTGTGGATGTCCCAAATCCTCATGCTAGGGTATGGATTTGATTAGTCTCCCTGCACTTACTCTACAGTAAAATAATTGTAAAAAAAGATCCAGGCTCCATTCAGTCAGGGCTTTTATTGTACCATCCTCCTCCTGCATTCATGGAATTTTGCAAACTATGTAGATGCCATTGTCTTCTGCTTTAATCTTGGCCCCTCCCAGCAATCCAGGTGCAGAGATTATGCTTTAATGCAAGGGTGGACAACTCATGGCCCACAGACCACATGTATTCCCTCCCCCGGCCATTTTTGTGCACTTTGCCACCCCCATCACCTGCTGATTTTGCGGCTGAAATTTAGCAAATGATTGGCCTTTAAAAAGAGGCAAGCAGGGAACGTGCATCATATTAGGAAGCAGAACTGCACTCCCATATGTGACAAAGAGGGGAGCCGCTCCCAGTGGGTTCTTAGGGTGTGTGTGGAATGGGCGTCTGGACCTGTGGAAGTTGCCCATTCCTGCTTTGATAGACCACTATTTGACAATATAAGTTATTATATTGAAACAGTATGGTGTAGTGACTAGAGTGTTGGACTGGGAGATGGGAGATCCGGGTCTTAGTCCTGTCATGGCCATAGAAACTTACTGGATGACTTGGACCAAAGACAGACTCTCAACCCAACCTACCTCAAAGGGTTGTTGTTGTGAGGATAAAATAGAGAGGAGGAGGATTATGTATGCCTCCTTCGGTTTCTCGGAAGAAAAAGGCAGGACATAAATATAACAAATAAATTACCAGTGCAGGAATTCCACACCACAACCACAGTGCTCGGATATAGTTCTGGATCTCTCCTCCTGTACTATAGAGTAACTATATGAAAACTGGTAACTTTAACATTTATATAGAAAAGGGAATTTCAGCAGGTGCCATTTGAAATTCCCTTTTCTATACAACTGTTAAAGATACAGGAGCTCTGTCCTCCTTTTCATATGATCACCCTACTTACACTAGAGTAAAAAATAAAGATATAGCTGCTTGCTACATCTTTAAGGTAACGTGTGCTTTATTTCTTAGTGGCGCAGGGCCTGGGATGTTGTCTAATGCAAAAGTATTGCAGAGATCCAGCATGCTTCTGGATGAGGTTTTTATTGTGCCATCACCCTTGCCTCATTCTATAGGGGGTCCAGATGATGTCATCTTCCATTCATAATCCTCCTGTGTTTTCCCACTGCTTCTTCCATTGTTTGCCCATCTGGATGTACTCCCCACCCAAGAGTCCAGTTTCACAGCCACCTTAGTCTGGTTTGAATGGCCAACTTCCCTCCTTTTCATACACTGATCTGTCAGCAGAAGCCAAGAATTGCCAGATACCATCAGAATTGCATCTCTACTGTACAGACCTTCATGCACAGAGTTTTAGAACAAAACCAAACAATCAGAGAGAAACAACTGGAACCTGTCCCACAAATCTGGAAATAGTATGAAAATACTCAACTGACCAGTTAATTTAGGTCTCTGGATTGCATGATTTTCAAATCCTATAACAATTGACATCTTTGTAGGGATGTATGGCAATTTCATTTCACATTGCAAATTATCAGAACGTGCCCCATTCACAACTCTGAACATGAAAGTGAACAGGAGTGCATTTTTAGGAAACAGCTTATGAGTATGTTGGGGGAAATGCACTTTAAAATACATTTTTAAAATATGCATGCTTTAGTTAATGGTGTGAGGTGTGCATTTTTTAAAAGTGTGCACAGAAATACACTCTTTTCCCATTAAAAATGCATACTTTTTATTTATTTATGTAAAACATTTCTTGGCCGCCTTTCAGAGCAGATGCCCTCCTAAGGCAGCTTACAGCAATTAAATGCATAAAAAGTTAAAACATTCAAACATTCCAGAAAATGCGCTCACATGCCAATCGAGGTCTTAAAAGGTGCCCTTAATGCATGTTTAAGGCCTCCATTATGGTGGATGGGGAAATACATGATTTCTCCAGCCTTGGGGAAATTACGTTTCCCCTCACCACCAGTGGGGGCCTTAAATATCCAATTAATAGGGACTTTAAGGCCCCCTGTTGGCAAGGGGGTGAGAGAAATGCAATTTTCTGAAGACTGGGGAAATTACGTATTTTCTCCCTTCACTCTAGCCTTGGGGAAATTGTGTATTCTCCCTCACTGCATTAATGGTGCCTGCCATTAACACAGTAGGGGACAAAGGGTATATGTCAGGGTGGATCCGTGCTTTACTGCTTTTGAAGGCTCAAGAACAGTTGGGTGTGGGCCTGTTGTAGTGGTGGGTGAGTTCGCCTGGGCCCGTGGGGGTCAGATGCGGGGGTGTCCGCTGCACATGTGGACCCAGGCAGACTTTTGCTCCAATGCTACTTGCCCCCACCAATACTCAAGTGGCCCCACTCTGTACCAGGTGAAATTTCTAAACCATCTTCAAAGATACCCCACACACAGCACATTTCAGTAGCCCAGCCTGGATGTGACTAGTGCATGGATACCTGAGGCAAATGAATACTTTTCCCATTCTAATGAAAAGACAGATCATAAACAAAAACGGGAGTGAGATGAACTGACCTTCAAAGTGGAGTTTGGAGAATCTTAGTGAACTCAAGTATGCCTGCTTATCCCTACATCTTGGTGCTTAGATCTTTCTACAACTTTGGCCTCTTTGATATTTTCTTAAAAATTGTTTTAGTAATATGACTCTTCCTTTCTAATGAAAAATAAATTTCCTTATAAAAATGAATGATTCATTTTAAGCACATTCCCCAGAACATTCCCCTTCAGAAATTACAAAGCTATATAAAACTTAATGCTTAGCAAAAGATAAACCACTGTGGGCTTCAACAGTTATTTTGCTAAAGTAAGTGACTCACTCAACACTGCAGAAATTGGGTTGTAGGAACTAAGGTTGTAAGCCACACTGTGTGGACAAACAACACCCACCTCAATGGTGTTGAACATCACATCAAAACCAGAAGGACCAGATGCCCAAATCAATTTTAGTAAGTCCGATTGGTACCAAACAAAACTTGTTTTTCATTTTTTTTTTTTTGTTCCTCTGATAGGATTTTTAAAAAACGTTACACTTGGAGTCCCCAGAATCTCTATACATCAGAAAAGATAAAATCAAATGTCAGCAATTTAATGCAGAAATGATGTCTTAGCAGTTAAATACATGTTCAAAGACGAGTCTGTAAAGCCCGCAGTACCATTAGGTCAAAGTTCACTTAGCAATGTGGATCAGATTATTCATTTTCGGTTCTAAACTAGCTGCAGGGCTAAGATCAGTTTCTAAATTATTTACTTGCATATTTCATTTTGAGAAACATCTGCTGAATTCGTCCCCCCCTCCTGACCAGTTACCAGAGTCCTTATTAGTAGGGGTGTGCACGGACCCCCCGGATCGGATCGGGACCCGGATCGGGACCTCCAATTTTGTCCCGGACCGGTTCGGACAAAATCGGAGGCCCCCCGGACCGGATCGAGTCCGATCCCGACCCAAAAATCGTACATTTTTGGATCGGCCGCCATTTTTTTCCCCATAGACTTGCATTGCAATGCAAGTCTATGAGGAAAAAATGGCGGCGGGTGGGTAAGGGGGGGCCTAACTCCCTCCCCCCCCCGGGGCCGTCCGCTGTGGACGGCCCCGGCAGGTAAACCCCCTCCCCCGCGCTCCCTACCTCCCCTGGGGCCGCCTGCTTCCATCCGCTGGCGCCCGCGGGCGCCAGCGGATAGAAGCGGACGGCTCCGGGGGGGGGGTAAGCCCCCTTCCCCGCCACTTACCTTCTCGGCCCGTCCGGCGCCGGCGGCTACTACCAGCGGGCTCCGCGGCCTACTCTCGAGTAGCGCGCCGGGTGATGACATCACCCGGCGCACCACCCTGGAGCAGGCCGCGGAGCCTGCTGGTAGTAGTAGGCGCCGGCGCCGGACGGGAGCCGCCGGGCCGGGCAGGTAAGGGCCCCCCTCCCCCCTCCGCGCGCCCCCTCCTCCCCTCCACGCACCCCCTCCTTACCTTTCCGGCCCGGCGGCTCCCGTCCGGCGCCGGCGCCTACTACTTCCAGCAGGCTCCGCGGCCTGCTCTAGAGTAGCGCGCCGGTGATGACATCACCCGGCGCGCCATCCTAGAGCAGGCCGCGGAGCCTGCTGGGAGTAGTAGGCGCCGGCGCTGGACGGGAGCCGCCGGGCCGGGCAGGTAAGGGCCCCCCTCCCCCCTCCCCCCTCCGCGCGCCCCCTCCTCCCCTCCACGCACCCCCTCCTTACCTTTCCGGCCCGGCGGCTCCCGTCCGGCGCCGGCGCCTACTACTTCCAGCAGGCTCCGCGGCCTGCTCTAGAGTAGCGCGCCGGGTGATGACATCACCCGGCGCGCCATCCTAGAGCAGGCCGCGGAGCCTGCTGGGAGTAGTAGGCGCCGGCGCCGGACGGGAGCCGCCGGGCCGGGCAGGTAAGGCCCCCCCTCCCCCCTCCCCCCTCCGCGCGCCCCCTCCTCCCCTCCACGCACCCCCTCCTTACCTTTCCGGCCCGGCGGCTCCCGTCCGGCGCCGGCGCCTACTACTTCCAGCAGGCTCCGCGGCCTGCTCTAGAGTAGCGCGCCGGGTGATGACATCACCCGGCGCGCCATCCTAGAGCAGGCCGCGGAGCCTGCTGGGAGTAGTAGGCGCCGGCGCCGGACGGGAGCCGCCGGGCCGGAAAGGTAAGGGCCCCCCTCCCCCCTCCGCGCGCCCCCTCCTCCCCTCCACGCACCCCCTCCTTACCTTTCCGGCCCGGCGGCTCCCGTCCGGCGCCGGCGCCTACTACTTCCAGCAGGCTCCGCGGCCTGCTCTAGAGTAGCGCGCCGGGTGATGACATCACCCGGCGCGCCACCCTAGAGCAGGCCGCGGAGCCTGCTAGTAGTAGTAGGCGCCGGCGCCGGACGGGAGCCACCGGGCCGAGAAGGTAAGTGCCCCCCTCCTCCCCCCCCCGCTGTCCACTTTCATCGGCGGGCGCCCGCTGGCGCCCGCCAATGGAAGCGGCGGTGGGCGCCAGTGGGCGCCCGCCGATCCGCCGATCCGCCGAACCGGTTCGGAGCTTTTTCGGACCGGTTCGGATTGGATCGGCCGATCCAGCTGCGGGATCGGAAATCGGATAATTTATCCGATTTCCCACTGGACCGGACTCGGATCGTGGATCGGGTCCGATCCAGTGCACATCCCTACTTATTAGTAAATTCCATGCGTCTTAAGAAAAGCAATAAGTAATAGAATCATAGAATCATAGAGTTGGAAGGACCTATAAGGCCATCGAGTCCAACCCCCTGCTCAGTGCAGGAATCCACCTTAAAGCATATTTTTACTTGACGTTATTAAGAATTTGCAACAACTAATTACTGCAGGAATGCAAATACAGTGAAACCCAATTAATCAATATCAGAGATCTGGATAAAGCTATTCAACATATACATGTACTTTTCAGCCGTCTGTACACATGCCATACTTGTTGCGGAACCTGTTCAAACAAATAAGTGATAAAGACCCAGTATGAATCAAACAAAATTTTCACCCAAATACTGAGCTGAGAAGTGTAACTGTTCTTAGTATTTTCAGTGGGTAAATGAGATTTGATTTTTGCTAAAGGACAAACTCTTCTAATTGACGCTGTTGTATTTCAGCCCTGTTACAGATTTTCTGTATTTCAAAGTTTTGTAAGTGTTGTCCTGTACTTCATGATGCAGGCAAACTATACTAAATTGATGAAACAATAACGGAAAGAAAACTAAGAGGAGGGGGTTCAACTTCCAGATTATTGTGTAAAAGGTTGGGGTTGGTGGGGAACCGAACTGATTACATCCAGGCCTATAATCACAAAAACCTTTGCTACTACAGATATTTTAACTACCCAGATTCCATTGATCTACAGTAAAGCTTTGTCAACGGAAGCTTTTTTCCTCAAATTGATTCTCCATCTTGTCTTCTCATTCTTTCAACAGCACACAGCAGGAAGCTATGTCGACACGCGGAAAACAGGATCTTGCTGTAGGCAGGGGTATAAACCAAAAAAACACTGATTAAAGCAAAAGCAGCCTTGTGCTAGAATTTGATCTTAAACTTATTGATCTTTTCAATTGGTTATGGACACAGAACGTCTGTTTAAATCTGTAAGAGCTGTAAGGTTACCACCCAAAATGTTCACTTAGGCTGACCATATGAAGAGGAGGACAGGGCTCATGTAACTTTAACAGTTGCAGAGAAAAGGGAATTTCATCCGGCGTCATTTGTATGCAATTATTACATGGTGAAATCCCATCTTCATCACAACAATTAAAGTTGCAGGCACTATACTAGAGTGACCAGATACACAAGAGGGTAGGGCCTCTGCAGATTTAACTGTTGTAATGAAGAAGGAATTTCACCAGATACGAATTGCATACAAATGATGTCAGCTGAAATTCCCTTTTCTCTACAACTGTTAAAGTTACATGAGCCCTGTCCTCCTTTTCATATGGTCAGCCTATGTTCACTACTTTGAAAAGCGGAGGCATCTACATAAAAGTTTGTGTCAACATGATGCATCCATAATAAAATCGAGTGACAATGGATGTGCTGACGGTTTTCAGCAGTTTAAATGAATCAAAATATTAATTGAAATATGGTCTTTTGAGAGGTTTTTATCCTGGTTGTGCTTCTATACTGTATTTTTAATTATGTTTTTATACTGTTGTTGTTTAATGTTTTGAATGGTTTTACTTTTTGTAAACCGCCCAGAGAGCTTTGGCTATTGGGCAGTATAGAAATGCAATAAATAAATAAATAAATAAGAGAGAGGGAGAGAGAGAGAGAGAGAGAGAGAGAGAGAGAGAGAACTTATGAAAAGGAGGGCAGGGCTCCTGTATCTTTAACAGTTGCCTAGGAAAGGGAATTTCAGCAGGTGTTATTTGTATGCATGCAGGACCTGGTGAAATTCCTTCTTCATCGCAACAGTTAAAGCAGCAGGAGCTCTGCCCTCTTTTGTATCTAGTCAAGAAGGTAAGGCTTCTGCAGCTTTAACTGTTAAAATGAAGAGGGAATTTCACCAGGTTCCACATGCATACAAATGACACCTGCTTCCTGCAGTTCTTTTGCCAACAACTTGATAATTGCTTGCAATTTAGTTGGCATTATTCTGCCCTTGTTCTCATCTGATATTATTATTATTATTATTATTATTATTATTATTATTATTAAAAATTCAATAATCATATCAATAATTACCTTCTAGCTGTTTAAATATAAATGCAAAAATCAAAGAAAATTACAACAGTGTAGATTAAAACTATATATGTATGTATAATCTGACAAAAGGTCTTGAACTAATGCCCTTTCTACTGTAACTCAAGTATCGAAACACTAGACCCTGCCACATTAGATAATGTATATGCATTTTAAAGGGAAATTAGTAGTGCACATGGGAGTTTTACAGTGAACCAGCACTTATTTACTACAGGCACTGTAATAATTTCAAATGTATTTTTCCTAAATTCCATGACCAGGAAAGGCAGGGTTACTTGTAATTTAATTAAGCATATTCAGAAAAGGAAATAGGTCAGAAGTATATAGAAAATTGCTTTGATACACTATGTCATTAGTGAGTATAAAAAACCTTATTTTTCCACGTCTGCACACATCTATGAAGATATTTTAAGCAATATCTGTTGTTGTTTTCTGATGGGGTGGCATTTTTACCTCTTATCAAAGGCTAAAAATGCATTTACTAATCTTCTGATTTTCATCAGAAAAGTACAGTACATATTTTGCGAGGCAGACCACATGTCCTTGGGGACTGCAGATGCTTGTATCAGACAATTATCCTTTCTTTGAATGATTTTATAGGCTGAGAGGAAAAGTTTACTCCGATGATGTAATGAAGAATGCTATGGGTTAGGGATGTGCCCGGACGCAAAAATCGTATCGGAATCAAATCAGAACTTCAGATTTTGTAAAGTATCGTATCAGAAAAATTGGAGGTCCATCATATCAAATCCAATACCGATACAAAAATTGGACATCCAATTTTTGAATTAGATGCCATTTTGAATGATTATCCCCATAGCATAGTATTGTTTTAAAGAAATGTCTGTAACTTTTTTATTGTTTTAGATTGAAGCATGAAACCTGGCTGTGTTGCAGATGGGTTAGAGTTACTTCTGTGTGAGAAATTTCAGAAAGATTGGTGCAGGCATTTTGTGCCTGTGACGTTTCCTAAAATGAACTTAGAATGCCTATAACTTTTTATTTTTAAAGATCCACACATGAAACTTTGCCACATTGCAGATGGTATGTTGATACTCATGTGTGTGAAATTTCAGAAACATAGGTGTTTACCTTGGGTGAAAATTAATTTTTGAAAAATGGGTTGCATTAGGGGTAAGAAATTAACACCTTTAACTTTTTTGTTTTTATGATAGACCTTGAAACTTAGCCACATTAGAGATGACATGTAGTTAGTGATGTGTGAGAAATTTCAGAAACATAGGTTCAAGCAGGTAGTGGCAAGGTATTTTTGGAGAAATAAGGAGATAAATGCATTTAACTTTTTTTATTTTTAAAGATAGAAGCATGAAACTTGCCCACATTGCAGATGCGTTTGAGGTACTTATGTGTGAGAAATTTCAAAAAGATAGGTCCAGGCATTTTGTGGCTATGAATTTTTTACTTTAAATTTCCAAAATGGTGGGTTTGACAGCTGTCAAAAAGCACCCCCTCCCCCACCTTCTCCCCCCTTTGTTAGCTGTCAAACCCACCTACTAGAACTTTTGGCACTTTTAAAGTAAAAAATTCATAGCCTCAAAATGCTTGCACCAATCTTTCTGAAATTTCTCACACATAAGTACCTCAAACGCATCTGCCATGTGGGCAAGTTTCATGCTTCTATCTTTAAAAATAAAAAAAATTAAATGTGTTTCTCTCCTCATTTATCCAAAAATTCCTTGCTGCTACATGCTTGAACCTATGTTTCTGAAATTTCTCACACATCACTAACTACATGCCATCTTTAATGTGGCTAAGTTTTACATTTGGATCTTTAAAAATAAAAAAGTTGAAGGCATAACTGTATTTCCCCCACTGCTACCCATTTTTCAAAAATTAATTGCCACCCAAGGCAAGCGCCTGTTTCTGAAATTTCACACACATGAGTAGCAACATACCATCTGCAATGTGGCAAAGTTTCATGTGTGGATCTTTAAAAATAAAAAAGTTATAGGCATTCCTGTTTCATTAGTAAAAAGTTCATAGCCACAAAATGCCTCGACCTATCTTTCTGAAAATTCTCACACATAACTACCTCACACATAACTACCTCACACATAACTACCAAAGTGGTCAAGTTTCGTGCTTCTATCTTTAAAAATAAAAAAGTTATAGGACTTTATTTAACACCATACTAGGCTATGGGGAAAATCATTCAAAATGGTGTCCGATTTTCCCTGATTAAAATCAGAGACCAAAATATCGGATTGGAATAAATCGTATCAAAAAGGTACTGTACTGGAATCGTGAATCAGATGTCCAATTTCCTCCGTTTTTAATCGGTATTGGATATCAGATCCGATCCGATGCACATCCCTACTATCAGTACAGTATGGTGGTTGATTATGCTTGAAGTTTGTTCTCTCCCTTTAAAAACTGCTTCATAAGTACATTCTTCTGGGCATTACAATAATACCCTTTTGAGTAGTGATGGGCAGAGATGAAGAGGCACATTTGAGAAACGTTTTTGCCTCACACAAAATGTCTTCCCCTTTTGGGTGGTTTATTGCCTCCCTTTATGAATTACTTTGGATATGGAGTAGTATAGAAATGTAATGAACAAATACATAAATGTGGGTGTTAAATTGTTATCAAGAGTCGTCATTAGAATTAGACCAACATGGCCATACCTGGATCCAGTCACATGTAGTTTAATCTGAGCAGATTGTAGATGAAAATGTGCATCCTCCATCTTCATTCTCTCCAACTAGACATGCCAACTAGAAGTAGATATGAGCAAAAAGTCCTTGATCAAGGTAGCTGCACAATAAGGAGACATTTCAGTGGTATCTCCTCACTTTCGGAATGCCCTCCTAAGAGAGATCCACTTGGCACCCTTGTTATTATCACTGAGGTACCTGGCAAAAATATTTCCATATCTCCGGGCTTTTAAGAATTGCTAGCTTCAGAATGTTTAACTTAACATGGTTTTAAGGAGAAAATTCTGTCTACTGAATTGACTGCCTGTTGTTTTAGTTTGGTGCATTAGTTTATATGCCTTAGAGCACAATTCTATGAATGAAACAATGGAGTGCTCTGATCTCAGAGGCACCAGTTATTCAATGCTCTTACCGCCAAGGCAGGAGGAACAGTGGAGGAACTATTGCCTCTCCATCCTCCCCATGAAGTAGGTTGACCAGATAAAATCCAGGTCAGGGCTCATGTAACTTTAACAGTTGTAGAGAAAAGGGAATTTCAGCCAGTGTCATTTGTATGCAATTAGTTCCTGGTGAAATTCTCTCTTCATCACAACAGTTAAAGTTGCAAGGGCCCCGCCTTCTTTTGTATATGGTCACTCTAGTATAGTGCCTGCAACTTTAACTGTTGTGATGAAGGGGGAATATCACCAGGAACTAATTGCATACAAATGACACTGGCTGAAATTCCCTTTTCCCTACAACTGTTAAAGTTACATGAGCCCTGACCTGGATTTTATCTGGTCACCCTACCATAAAGGGTTTTTTGGTTAGAAGGGCCTTGGAAAACAGTTAACATACACACACACCAGACCAATTTGCATGATCAAAACAACCCACCGTGAGTTGTTCAAGCTACAGTGAATTGCAGGGCAAGCTGGTGTGTGCTGGCCAACATTTTGCATATTCAACTGGGGGTTGATATGTCATCTGATTCCAGCCACCATTGGTCATGAAAGGGTTAAACAACGCTCACATAACCATGCTCTGTTGTAGGGTTATGTAAGGGTTGTTTAATTCTTATATAACCATGGAGGCTGAGTTTGGATGACCAGACAACCCTCAGTTGGGGAATGAATAAGCAAAACGCTGTCCAGCACACACCACAGCTCACTGTGGCTTAAACAACCCATGGTGGGCTAGTTGATCATGCAAACCAGATCACAGAGAGAGAGAGAGAGAGAGGAAGAGAGCTTTTCTACTCCTACAGCAACTTTTTACTAAAAATTAAACAGCTGAAAAAAATTGGGGCAGCTTTTAGATTGTTTGAGGACAGGGTTAAATACACCATGGATACTAATGCAAAAGTACACTGTAGATGTCGATGGAACTGGATAGGGAACCCGGCGCGTCGTCGCTCTACTGAGAACTAGGTTGCAAAGCCTAGTTCTCAGTAGTCCAGAGCAGCGGACGGCAGCGGACAAGACCAAGGTAAGGAGCGGGAGTTGGAGGGGGGCGGGAGGACCGGCCCTAGGTCCGAATATCCGATAGTTATCAGACATATGGATTCCGGATCCGATCAGATAGGGCCTCCAGGAATGTGTATCGTTATTGTTAATTGGATGTCCGATAATGACCTTATCGGTTCGTTGTCAGACATCGGAACGATACAATACACATCCCTAGAACTGGAGGCTGGCATACCCCTTTTCATTCCTTTGTTACAGGGTATGCCTTAAGGTCTATCTTGTGTGTTCTCAAAAGTGTTTTCTCCCATTTGTATGGTGCTCCTTGAACTCCCCCCACCCAATAATGCTTCAGGATAATAATAATAATAATAATAATAATAATAATAATAATAATAATAATTTCTTATCAGCCTCTCCCTCTGGATCGAGGCAGGGTACAACAACAAATATGCAACACCATAACCTATCTATCTCTATCTATCTATCTATCTATCTATCTATCTATCTAAGCATGTACAACTGAGCTGGTGAAAGTAGGATTACCTATCCCCTTCTTCCCATGGCAGTACCTCCACCCCCCCTAAAATATTACACAGAGGGTCAGGGGATCCTGGTGAATGAGTTAGGGTGCACTACAGGGAGGATGTGGGATCCCTGAAAATCAGGCAGAGACACCTTCCATGATCAGGGTCCTTCCATCCATGGAAAGCAAATCCTGTATCCAACCCACTGTCATTTTCTTTTCCCAATAATTCTTCAACACAATGTTCACTCCTGTATTTACAGAGATGGCTCTGTATTCACAAGACAAATGGATTTAAATCCTACACGCAAATTTTCTCCAAGCATTAGAGACAGTTCAGCTCCAATTCCTCATCCAAGGATTTCTGCCTTCCCTTCCAGCATATGGTATTGGGATTTCTGACTGAATAAAGACTAGAAAAGGCCCCTTGTGAGGCTTTGTTTTCAGATACTGTGCTCATTTCATTCTTCATCCTGCTTATCTGGAACTTCATTAATAGAAATAAGAAGTGATGCATACACTGGATGTTCAGAATGGAAAATAGGCTTAAACATTTTTAAACCCTCACAAGTCACTTGGACTTCAGGTTGATCTTGGCTAAATTTTTACCTTTCCTGAACATAAATGTCATTATTTATTTATCATTTATTTAAATGTTAACATTTACTTATTTATTTATTTAAACTTTTCTACCTTGCTCTTCACCTGGAAAGTCTCACACAGTGACTTATATACAATTAATGAAAACAAGGCAGTCCTTATTCCCATGAACATGTCCATGCCTCTTTCCTGAGATGGAGAGATTAGCTTTCTCATATAATACGTGGAAATGGTATTATAAAACCATAATATACCATGCCAAGTGGTTATAAAGTGAAGAACGCTGTGTGTGTGTGTGTGTGTGTGTGTGTGTGTGTGTGCTTAAAGAAATCTGTAAAGGATAGGCTTTCATTTTTTTTTTTAAAAAAATCCTGGGTTTGTTTCTTTATTTTCACTATTTGTGCTTTTTTAATCCACCATCATGTCAAATATATCTGGAATGTTCTTTTGTGTTTTTAAATTGTTTGCTTGTTTGCTTGTTTTACAGATGCACTGTAGTTTAAATGTAAAAGTCATCCAGCAATCCTGTGTCAGGTTCAAAATCTAAATTAAGTTGGAACCAATGATGAATTGATTATCCAAGATAATTATCCAGCAACTGTCTCGTTGCATTATTGCAGAACATAATAGGGTCAGTTTGAAGGAAATGTGGTACTTTTGCCAGTTTATATTCTGGGCACTCAAATATGTCTGACCTAAGCTTCATACTGTTATATGATGAGCTCACACACATAAACATACCCGAACAAATATACACCAAAATATACTACCTCTAAATATACTCTCTATCCCACCCTCTCTTATCCAGAAAATGTTCCGTAAAGTTCATCCATCTTAGAGTTTGAAATACAAGACTATGCCATATGTATAGCTATGGAAAATAAACACACGGTACCATTTTAGAAATTACAAGAACATTCTATGCCCAAGCTAAATATATATATTTTTACGGAATTCCAGACCAACCAGAGCAGCCAGATAAGACACACTCTTGAATCAGATAAGATGCTATGCTGTCAGCTACTTAGCATAGTGGTTCGTATAGCAGCACAACATAATAAAACAATGGCATATGTAAACCTAAAGAGACTGCTATATCAGATCACTACATTTA
The DNA here is from genome assembly GCA_029215795.1 of Anniella stebbinsi. NCBI lineage: Eukaryota > Metazoa > Chordata > Lepidosauria > Squamata > Anniellidae > Anniella > Anniella stebbinsi. The sequence continues at coordinate 91,834,132 of JARDYH010000004.1, read as the reverse complement.
TCATATTTACCATGTTGGCTTATTTACCATGCCTATTATTTCAAATAAATTGGCAGCAAGTGTTGTAAAGATAAGTAAAAAAAAATACATTAGGTTTTAAAAAATAGTAGCAATCGTAACTATTTTGTTTTTCATACTAAAAATGAAACAAGCAGAACTGGAGAAGTGATGAGGACAGGGCTCATTACTTTAATCTAGAAGATCTTTTCATCCAAATAGTTGACTGTGACTGCTGTGGGCCAGTTGGAAAAAGCAGTGTTCCCTGTGCACCCCTCCAGTGTTCTGCCTGTTTAAAAAAGCCAGCTATATTGATGATCCCTAGGCACAAACTTGAAATGTTGATAATCACTTCTGTTGAAAATTAGTACAGCTGAGACACAGCCCAGTGATCCAGAATCACACCCTCTGCATCTGAAGTCAGCCCAACGTTTCCGTGGAGATATGGCCTCACTCTCCAACAGATGATGGCTGCCCTCTAGTGACATAGATATTTCTGCGAGCAAAGAGAAACGTGTTGGTTAGTACAGGATTTCATATGGAATTCATAGTTCTTGGGAAATGTAGCAAACTGAAAAGTCAAATATGCTGTTCTGTGTCATTGCAATTTTCTCAACTCACTTTCTGCCTAATTAAAAGCTTCTCTATTGTGACAGAATTTGACAATGACCTTATCATGTAAACATATGAATGTTAAGAATAACATATAGCCTTCACCTTGAAAGAAAAAGAAAGAAAAAGATACACCTCCCCTAGAATATCCCCCCCCCCCAATTTCTCTTTCACACAGACACAATCACATCTACCTTGGCAATTAATATGTTTACAGCATTGTATGTGGCCATTAAGGGACAATATTCTCGTATCAACATTTAGCTGAAAAGGTAAAAAACAACATCAACTTGAATTGTCTGTTGAATGTTAACTGTGCTAAAACATCAGTTATTAGCATGTGGAAGATAAAGAGAGTCCTGGATATTTGCTCTGGTGTGGAATTTTCCACATTGCTGCAAGGCTGGTTACAAGATGCATGATATCGTCGAAAAAGCAAAAAATAGGCCTTCGTCTGAGCAAAGGAGATATACAAGGTTTTAAACTCAATGTATGTGTATGAGCAAGATGAGGTCATATAAGACCAAAGACGTATCTAGTCCAGCACTCTGTTCCCACAGTGGGCCAAACAGATGCCCCCGTGGGAAGCCCACAAATTGGACATCAATGCAATAGCACCCTTCTGCTCATATTCCCCAGCGAGTGTTAATATGGGGCATACTGTCATCATTTTCTCATTTGTAGAAGAAATGAGCCAAAAGTATAACAATCATAATTGAAACAGGCTATGATGTCATCCTTACATCCCTAAGGAATCTGGTCTTACCGTTAGACAGAGCGAGGCAGATGCTGCCGAGGGGTGAGCAGTTGGGAGATGTTGGGAGAACAGACCTGTGCCCCCTAAGCTAGCCTGCTCTCTTCAGGTACAGAGAATGCTGCCCTATCACCAATGTTAAAATTTGATTTTTGTACATGGAATTAGAGGGTGGTGCTGTGCTTTGCCCTGGGCAGAAAAATGTTGTGGGGCAGCCCTCTGAGGCATTTCCTCTTATACATGTGCAAGTATTTTGCACCACTCTATTCAGCTGAATCTCCAAGTGCTTTTTCACAGCACTCTAATAACTTATCCAGATTTTTGGTTGAAAGTTTAATTAGTGTGCTCTTCTACCTTTACCCATTCATTTTGATTTTTTTTTTTAGTTCTTCTGTCTAATGGATGTTTTCAACAGCACTACAGATATTATAGCTAATGGCTTTACAGGAAACAAGTGCTTCACATTCTAGAGGACTCACAGAAGAGCATCAATTGTCTTTTTATTTCATTTATTAAATGTATATATCGCTTTTCACCGCAAAAGCAGCCTTGATGCAACTTACACAAGAAGGATACAAAAATCAAGTTCTCATGTTATTTTTCAAATATCAACAAAGGTTTTCTTTTAACAGTCACCTCAAACTGTCTTGGTTGAAGTTAGAAAGTGTGTTCTTCTTATTTTTTTTCAATGAGCAACTTCTTGGATTGCACCTAGGTGGAAAAGTGAAATGAATGATGACCTTTCTTACAGATCCTAGTTAATGAAACACCTTTTCCACAATCAGTTCAACCTCCTGTAAGTTGACACACAAAGTCATGTTTCATTTCATAATACTAAATGTCCCTCTACATAGAATGCCAAGCCCTTATCTGTCTATGTATGGAAACTATATATCCAGATTTGACCTCAACCCTTTGGTGATAAATGTCTAGCATGCACAGCTTTCATATTGCTAGATGCTGCTATGAGACTTCAATTTTATGAGGAAAGGTAATTCTTTCCGTTTTGCTATCACAGGATACAATCTAACCAAAGTTACACATTTTTGGCGGCACTGAGTTGAAAGATGCCATTGATCTGGGGCTTCAATGAGCTCAACTTTAGCTCGTCATATCCATTTTTCTTGTGTCAGAAAACATAGTCCCAAATCCTGAAGCACAATATGGTATTCCTTGCTTACACTTCTGATGGACAAAATCCTCCACCTCAATTGGGATTTGGACCAGCAATTTGGAACCAAAGTGGAAAATTTTCAGAAAAAAAGTACTCATAATGGGTCCACTCCCTTCCCCCCTGCCCCCAATCTCCTCTCCTGCCAATCTCTTCTTACCTGGTGGCTGCTGAATGGCACTTGCTACGACAGCAGCATTGACACTTTGGCCCTTTCTGCACCTCAGGGTGTAGAGGAAGGGGGGGGGCAATCCCAGACTGACTTGCTTCCAGGATCGTCCCCCAGCTTCTAAATGGAAGTGTGATGTCCCGGGAGGAACAGCTTGTTTAATGTTCAGCTCTGTACCCAATAAGCCTAAGTAATGCATACAGTGTGAACTCAGTTGTGCTTGCCACTTTACAATTGTTCCTTGATTTCAAAATGGTTCCCTGAAAACAGGGATCCTGATTGCTCTAAGGTCATGATCTAAAGGACTGCACATGCACGTTCCATTCAGGTGCCACTTTCTTTCTCTCTTTCCAGATCTGTCCCCTCAGATTAAAAAAAAAAACTCTTTCCACTGAGACATGAGTTGGGTTTGATCCAGTCCATTGGAAGCACAGCACTATGTAATTGTACTTCCATAGTTGTACCTCCCACCCCCCTCAGCATCTGTGCGCAGACTCTCAGTTTAGCAGGCCATAACTTATGTCCTATATCTCCATTCAGCCTGTCATCTCTGCTCTCGGAGCTTTTCTATATTATGGGAAAATCATGTTACTTATCTAGGGCTTTGTGCTTCCTGCTTCTTTTGCACAATTGTTATGGGCAGCATTACACAGGCAGAGAAGAGCAACCACAAGGTTTGAATTGAATACTTCCAATCCATTCACTTCCATTGATACAGCGCAAGCTAGAGGCAGATAAAACCACTTTATTCATATATAACCACATTAAAAGTGATTTTTAATAGCAGGATTTCTACGGTATAGTGTGGGAGACATCCTGATCATTGACAACATCATTTAATGGACCTGTAAACTTCCCTGACTTGCCAATCACGAGCATGCAATAAATCACGTGTTTAGAGGAGCCCACTTAATGTATACAATTTTGCAGGAATTGACATGTAGCCTGCTCATCCACTACAGGAGGAGAAACGGGATTATTATATTCCATATGGACTGACTGTATATTAGTATCTGTCCACCCTTCCTTTCACGATTCACCTCTGCACAATGCCAGGTAGGTGCACATTCTGACTTTTCTCTGTTTTGTGCATTATCCTCATCCAATGGTTATGTGACTTTAAGACATCCAGGAACTCCTCCTGTTTCTAGATAAAGCAACAACAAGCAGTCTCTAAGAGTTCAATGGCATGCAAAACATTCTGTGAAGTTGAAGCCTATTAAAACTGTCTCAGGAACCTTACAGGTTACATATTTTTGTACATTCCTTTGAATATTACATCCACAGTTATAGTCTGTTTTGCAGCACGTGTAATTTAAATCGCATTTGCTGCCTTGAAACTTTCTCTAAGTTTTTATTTGTTCCTGTGTCACAGTAACCTGATGGTAATCCCCCCCACCTCCTTCTTCGCTGTCCTCCTCCTACTCATTATTATTAGTTAGTATCATGCTGTTTGCAATGTGTGACATGACCTGTTTCAGTCAAGACAGTGATTCAGTGGAGTGACGCATCAACAGAGCTGCCTTGAATGTTCATCAGGGATTTTATTTCTGACCAAGAAGCTTTTTAAAAGCTTTGCTGCTTTGTCTCTCGCTTCCCCACCCCCCACCCCCAAAATGACCTTGTTTATCTTGCTGGTGCAGTCACCAGAGGACCTGTTGCTGAACTCATCAGAGGCATATAAGTCTTGCTCCATGCGGAAAAAAGGAAGCTAAGAGAAACAGACACAGATAACTTTGAAGACCAGCCCGAGAGATGGGGTATGAATATGAAATACTTTGGTGAACTAGAGCAAAAAAAATAAAAAATAAAAAATAGGAAGGGAACTCTGCAGCTGGGAGAAGGATAATGCAAAATCAATATGTTTATTTCCAATAAATCAATGTGTTAATTCAGATGGGATTCTGCAGTTGTGAAGTGTAGAGGGCAAAAGGAGATGGAGATGGTGGTGATTGTTCACTGGGGTCCTTCAGCAGCAGCTCCAGTGGTACTCTTGGACTGCAATGTGGTTTCCTAAGATTTCGGGTCAAGCACCTTGGTTGTTCCCATGCTGCACCTTTATGAATAGATCAGTGAGGTTTTGATGTGACAAGGCTGTATGTGGTTTGCCACAGATAATGCTCAAGAAAGGCACCTCCTTGCCCTTTAACTTGGCAGCTGATCACTCCATTTCAGATGTTACCCAGCACAGGTTCTTCTACCATCCTAGATACTCGTGGCCAAACTCATTCTCCAATTGCTAGTCTTTACGTAGTCAAAACACACAAAAGGGAGGTAACAGCAGTCTTGGAGGAACCCCAAGGTTTGCAGGAGTACAAAAAAATCTTACAGGGAAAATAATTTAGGGCTGAACAGAGCGGGTCCCCTCACTTTCTTAACCGCATTCTCAGTTTTGCAAAAGTGGGAAAACATTCTCATGTTTTCTGGAGAAATTCTAAAAAACGTGGTATACAAAACTGAAGGAGGACCTAGCCAAAGATGGTCCCGGGTCTTCAGAGTTCTGAACTTTTATCTCATAGTCCTAAGGCTGGGCTGATGTTCAGCTACTTTATATGCCCTTGTATTTGCAGGGTTGTTGTTTATGGAGTGCATATTTAAATATATGTCTTTAAAAGGTTTTGAAATGCATACAGTTCCAGGAAGTAAGTAGGCCTAAATGTACTTGCAGTTGTGTTTACAGTTCTGACAGTATAGGCTAGAAGGAAGGGGAGTAAATGCCTGAGTGCTGATTGGATGGTGGCAGTGGAGTGCCTGGATTGGCTGGCTGTGTGAGAGTGGGAGGAGCTGGAGAACAGTGTGAGTGTATATAATGGTTCTGGCTGACAGGGATTAAGGGTAATATTATTTGATGAGAAGGGGTAGTTGAGATGAGAGAAGTGTTTGATTATTACTGAGAGAGTGAGACTGGATTAAGATAGGAAGGATGGATGTGAGATATAGTTTTGGGGAATAGAAAACTAAGATAAAGAACAGTTGAATTCCACATTGAAACCATTTAAGAATGAACTGCAGAAACTATCATGATTTGAAGCCTTGTAACCATAACACATTTGAACTGAGGAATCCATTAAGCTTACTGACACGCAATTTACTGCTGTTTATAAATTCAATTCAAATTGAGCAACTGGTGTGGTCTTTGGGTGTACCTGAGAAGGGTACTGGTGGCAGCGGAAGGGAGAAGTGGGGACTAGGTTACTGGGCTGTGGTGCTGTGGGGCCTAAAAGAGTAAAGGAGAGACAGGGGCAGCAGCAGTGAACTTGCACTGTCACATGTGTCATCAGTACAGGGGGGATTGAAATGAGTCCCAAGTGCTGGTGGCATGGCACGTCTTGTCAGGTGTAGCCAGGTGGGTTGCACAGGTGAAACCACGATGTCACATGGGCTGGCTGAGGTTGAGAAAGAAATGCACTCTGCTATTTCCACCAGTCATACATTACATACACTTCCCAGTGGACACGCATGGTTTTTCTCTTTCACACTTCTGGGTACATCCTACAGCTTTCTCCTCTTCCCCTCCTGATACCCTGCTTCAATTGCAATCTTTCTAATGTTCATCAAGTCTTTTTTTAAAAAAAATTGCCTGGAAAAGAAAGTGTTCCTGTGCATGAGCAGAGTGCCCTTCCATTTCATCCAGTTAGTCCTGCAAAGCTTTTGAGCCCCAGTGACCCTAACATTACAGGAGATTTCTTGGAATCCAGAACTTCAACTCCCTCCCCTCTAAAACGAAAGCCTGCCCCTATACACGTATGCATGCACACATACACACACTCACATTATAGAGAGGGCATATCCTCCTCTCACCCTGCAAACACCCTTCTTCTCTATCTGCGACACATATTGGATTCTGGATGTGGTTGCAGCTTGAGATATCTGTCTGGACTTGTAGGGAGAGGGGTGAGAAGATGGCTTCCAGTCCATCCCTGAAAAGGAGAGAGAGAAGAAATTTGATGTTCCAACCCAAACACAATGGTTCTCCCACACCCTAATATCAACTACATTTTATGGGGCAGAATGTGAAGCAGTGTTAAAGAGGAAGAGGTGCCTTTGAGCATGCGGTGTCTTTGTCCCATCATTGTTAAGTCAGTATGCTCTGCAGGGCTGCTCAGTAATTAAAACAAATGCAGGCTATCCACATTCCTTCCTACACACCCCTCCACTTCCACCCCACTCCACCCATTCTCCTTCTGAATGAACATGGTTCATATTCATGATCAGGAGTGAATTCTAGGCAAATTTGATCCACAAAACTTTCATGTTTGTATGGATCCCCCCGCTGAACCTTTAACAGCTGTTCCGCAAATGCAGCAGGTACAGCATTTCACCAGTTATGAAGTTGAATTTCTGCCTGTTATGCAGCGAATCCCTATAAGGTCATTATCACATGGGCAATTTTAAGCACACCCACCTCAGCTTTGCTCCACTTCTTCAGAGCTGGGTTCTCATAACGTTGTTTCCCTCCTGCTGCTCTCTCGCCCTGAGTGCTACATTTTTAGTTTCTGTTTCGATTTAACCCTGAACTGGCAAGTTCAGGCAAGTTCAACAGACTGAGCTGAGCTGAGCTACCGGAGCAAAATAGATAAGGTGTAATTCAAAACGCTAGGTTCGCATAGGAAACGGAGTGGGAACGCGCAGAACCAATTGGGGGTATGTGTGATAAAGGCCTAAGGTTGGGAGAGGAAACAGTGGAGGCTTGAATGGGAAGAGGCAGCCGATCTCGTCCAGCATATTTATTCTCTGTTGAAGCATTCGATCCTGTGCTTTCAGTCTTCAGAAAGTACATGATACTTGAGCCATGATAATGACAACGACAATGATCATGATGATGATAATGGTAATTTTAGTTTCACCAAACACTTAGAGGCAAGGACTTTCCTGTCTCCCAGGCTGTGCATGTTTTTCAGTTGCCCTGAGAGGATTCCAAAAGGTGTCAATGGTAGGGTGACCATATGAAAAGGAGGACAGGGCTTCTGTATCTTTAACAGTTGAATAGAAAAGGGAATTTCAGCAGCTGTCATTGTATGCATGCAGCACCTGGTGAAATTCTCTCTTTATCACAACAGTTAAAGCTGCAGGAGTATAGCTAGATTGACCATATACAAAATAAGGCAGGGCTCCTGCAACTTTAACTGTTGTGATGAAGAGGGAATTTCACCAGGTGCTGAACGCATACAAATGACACCTGCTGAAATTCCCTTTTCTATACAAGTGTTAAAGAGACAGGAGCCCTGTCCTCCTTTTCATATGGTCACCCTAGTCAATGGCCAGGTGATAAAGTGGTCATGGGAACAAAATCCTCTTAATTATATTTCTCTGCTTGCAGCAACAGACCTCTAACTTAAGAGTGTCAAACAAATTGAAAAGGCTACTTCCTCAAGAGGTTGAGAAATTTGGAAATGCCAAAAAAAAGTGTCAAAAAAGGTAATAAAGAGAAGGTTCAGATCATCCCTAAACGTCACCACCCCAATGGAGAAAGAAACTCAAAAACTGCCCTGCCTCCCCCCCCAAATACTGAGCATGTTCAAGAATGCAAAATGACTGTAGTGCAGGGGGAAATGAGAAACCCAGGGGTGGGGGATGGAGTGCACTGCAAGAGGGCATTACTAAGACCCCCTCTAGATGGATTCCGTTTGACGCCTGTTCCTCCGATTATGCGCATCTTCTCGGAAGCGTTTTATCGTAAATGCTTGTATGCAGGAGGTAATTGAGCACTCAACAGGTGACCTTACCGGTTGTTTCAAATGCGCTTTACAAGTAGTTAATGCCGAGAATCGCTTGTTCACATAGTCAAAATGCGCTTTAACGGCAGGAGCAAAATAAAACTCGCTATTTAATGCGCATTCGATAATGCGCATAATCGGAGAGAAAACGCACCTCTACGCCCGATTTGCGCTCCGTTCTTGTAGAGGTAAATTTTTTAATGCGCCTTGAAAGAGCTTTAAATGCCTCTTGTAGAGGCAGCCTAAGTGGCTGGCTGGCATCCTGACTAGGAGCATTCCACACTGCAACATTTTGTTGCAGGTTCTATTTTGTTAACAAGGGCAGGATCTACACTACTGATTTAAAATGGTGTATTACAGTAGAGACAACAGTTGGGGCCCAGGACACACTCCATATACAGTTTTCAAACCGTTTTCAAAGTGTCATATCCTGCTTGGTGTAAATCTGGCCACTGTTTTCAGCCTGTAAGAACAGGGAACATTGCCTCATTCTTGCATTACACAAGCAGTGTGATTGCCGGATATGGTTCCATGCCACATGCTGTTCCAGCAACATAGTTTATACAGGAAATCATATGGGATAGAATGAAGTTTTGGAGAGAAAATTAACTCAGATGTGAGAGAAGATTAATTGGGTAACCTGTCAAGGACAGTGAAAATGGCAAATCTATTAACCAGACATTTTTTCTCCTCTACAATAAAAGTATTTGCTGGGCTTAATGTGTTACAATTTGCTGAGATAAATAAAGCTGCTAAGTCATATTACTGTCATTTCAAATGTGTGGTCACAGGTTGAGGCGTTAATTGCATAAAAAAGTGCAGAGAGCTGCTGGCTTCTAATAGTACTCCAATTCAAAGATAACAGAGGGCTTCTTGTAAAGGTTTAGCATTATTTGGGTTGTTTATTGTTTCCTCCTTTAATCAAACATGATAGTTCCTCCCCATCACTGCTCTGCTCCATCTGAAGCAAAGAGAAATAATAATAATAATAATAATAATAATAATAATAATAATATTTCTTACCCGCCTCTCCCTCTGGATCGAGGCGGGGAACAACATTAAATACAAACCATCATAAAATACATAAAACTGATTAAAACATTTAAAACTAATGAATTATTAAAAACATACACAACTAATACATTATTCAAATAACAGTGAGACATCTTAAAATTCAACTAGGTAGGCCTGCTGGAAGAGATCAGTCTTCATGGCTTTCTTAAAGTCAGGAAGGCTTTTAAGTTGACGAATCTCTCCCGGCAGGCTATTCCACAGTTTGGGAGCAGCAGAAGAGAAGGTTCTCTGGGTAATGGTTGTCAGCCTAGTTTTGGCTGACTGAAGTAAATTCTTCCCAGAGGACCTAAGTGCGTGGGGCGGATTGTACGGGGGAAGGCGATCCCGCAGGTAACGTGGACCCAAACCATGTAGGGCTTTAAAGGTAATAGCCAACACTTTATACTTCACCCGGAAACTAATTGGCAGCCAGTGAAGTAATTTTAAAGTTGGTGTAATATGGTCACTTCTGGGTGTATTCGTGACCAACCTGGCTGCCGTATTTTAAACTAATTGAAGTTTCCAGACTAGGCACAAAGGTAGCCCTATGTAAAGCACATTGCAGAAGTTGAGCCTCAAAGTTACCAGTGCATGCACAGCCATCTTTAGGTCTTCCAACTCTAGGAAGTGGTGCCTGAGGGAGTGGCAAGAAAAGCCAGAGTCCTGGAGAGAGTATCAAAATAGTCAGAATCCAGGAAGTGGGGTGGTAAGAAAAGTCAGAATCCAGGGGGTGGGGAGATGCAGGAAAAGATGGAGTCCGGTGTGTGTGTGTGTGTGTGTGTGTGTGACAAGATTCACCCATTTGTGGGCTCAGAATACTTTTTAAACTGTCAAATGTGCTCATGGACCCCATAAGGTTGTTTGTTCTTGTGCTAGACAGTTAGTACCTAGCACTATCAACTGAAAAGCAGTGCACAGTTATATATGGAAAAGGCAGTGGGAAAATATAGGGATGTGTTTAAACTTCTGTGAATGATGCAGAATCCTGATTTGGGAGAACCCTAGAATTTCCTGTACGAACCCCTCCCCTGGCCCCCTACTTCTAGAAGAGGGCTTGGGCTTGTATATCCAATGTTGCATGTCCAGTTCCAAGATTGCTTCTGATTGACTTCAGCAAATTTTATAGGCTCTTACACGATCTCGACGTCCTACATAACTATAAGGAAATACCTTCTCAGAAACATCTTCTTGGATCATCTACAATTTAGCCTGATGATAGAATCACAGTCCAGGGCTGGACCTCTGGAAAGAGGTAAAGTGTTCCTTCCCCCCCCCCCCTCCCATGCTTGGGTCCTGTGGTCAACTAATGTACATGCATATGTGAGCCATCCTGCTATTAAAGTCAGATGTGGTCTTTGATACAGCTTACCCTACTTAATGAGTGCCAGACAATCCTATGCTCACTTTCCTGGGGAGTAAGCCCCATTGAACACAGTGAGACGTCCTTTTGAGAAACCACACACAGGATTGCTCTGCATGTCTTCTAGTTCTAGTTAGATGAGTAACATAGTATCATTACCGTCTTATTATTGGAACCTGACATGAAGAATTTAAGTGACATTTTCTAGAATGAATGCAGTTCCCTTGCCTGATTCAATTTGCATAAAGAATCATGTTCCATCCATTTTCACCCTTTGCATTTCTGGAGTGTATTCTCTTAACCCCCCCCCCCCCACACACACACACCAAATGAGGGACTGATGTTAAAGTCCTGATGTGTTTTTAAAGTAAATTACAATGGTTAAAAGAATACTAATGTGTTTCAATTTCCTCCTGAATTTAGATTGGCCCTCCATACATCTGCTGTCAGAATGCAGAACACTGCAGGAAGTTGCTGATGACTTGTACAATGAGATATATTGCTGCTAACAGGGAGCCTGAAGTCTTGATTAGTTTGTTGTAAACACTACAATCATGTTTGCACGCTTCCATTCACATTGTGTGCTGTGTATTAGATGGATGATATTCGTGCTGAAAGCTGCAATTTAATTACAATAAGTCTGTTCCCTATACAATTTTGTCAGTGTCATCCTATTACGTTAGTTGTGAACCATTACATGGTTCAATACAGCATGCATCACCATGTCAGGGAGATAATGCCACACAATAGCTCATTTTTAGTTTTGTTTTCCCCTCCTCTCTCCCAGATTGGTATTGATTGTTAATTATTATTAACTTCATAACTTCTGTGAACTGAAGCAAGTGGGGGCGGGAGAAATCAAGGGTTTTTAATTTTATTTTTATGATCACAGATATGTATATTGGGATAGATTGGCAGCAAAATTAATAACTTGGAAGTCTGGCTCCTTGAAAGTTCAGTAACCAATTTATGTACAAAGGATTGGACCTTGTACATGACCATTTTTTATTTGCTTCCAAGCAAGCAAGAGAGTTTGAGAGAGTTTGAGAAATCCCCTAGGCTTCCTGCTTGCTTGGCTTTCAAAATAAAGACTATATACATAGCATATTTTGTATATAACCCCATTTGCCCATTGGCAAACTGCTTATGTTAACAAATAGGGTAACCCTTTGCAATAAGCAAGTATAATTATTGCCTACTGTTTTAAACCTTTCCCTATGCACCATGTCAGGGATGAGCCACAGGAAGCAGATGAAATCCAGGAACAAAGAGCTCAGGATTGTGCTAGGAAATCAGAGCTGAAGGGCACACCCGGGGTAAAATCCAACATAAGTCCTGCTTAGAGTAGACCACCTGAAAAAATGAATAGGACATGAGTTAGTCATGACCAACGTAAGTCCCATTCATTTCGATACACCACATACCAAAATACTAGGAAGACTGCTGTTGTGCAGAAAAAATCTTGCCCAAACAGGAAGCCCTTTGGACCAGCATGGGTAGGCAGAAACAGTCCTGAGAATACTTCACATATACTTATGGTGATGTGCCAAAATGGAGTTATGGTGACTCACCACATGGAACAATTGCACACAAAACTGACAGGTTCTACAAAGCCAAGGATAGTTCCTGACAGATCAGCATCAGTCATGTTAGAGGAGAATCTCTGCACTAAGAACTGAATATGGGTGTGATGTGCACCTAGGTGTCACTTATGGGTGTCACTTATGGGAAACCCATCAGTTGCATATGTGTCATAGTTGTAGGATTGATTCCAGCACCTCTGCAGAAGCACCACAAGACAATGTGGGAACTGATTCGGAGTCACATAGGGAGGAGGAGGAAGGGCTTGTTGAGCCGCCAAAGTTGCAGGGGATTGGTGAGAATTGCATAACAGGGAGGAGTTTGTCCAGATGCAGGCTAATCAGTTGGATAATTGCCAGCCAGGGCCCTCTCCACTTGTGGGAATGCATGATCTTAACGAGGAGTTAGAAGTAAAGGATTCAATAATTAGATGTCAGATCAGGGGATAGGATCAACTCCAGGTCATAAGACATTCTAAAAGGATGGAGAAAGGTCTCTCTGGGAAGAACTTCCCTGACAGCAGGACTTAGAGAGCCACTCAGGTTGCAAAGAGACGGCTGGTAGCAGTTTCATTGCATCTTTCTACCATAGTGCATTAACCAAAAATAGTTACCTATAATCTAATTACTATTGTATTATGCAGAGCTGACTGGAGAACTTAGCTCCACGTTGCTGACTGTTGATTCCAAGTGTAACTTGAGGCACTGTTGATCTGGTGGTGGCTGGCATAATAAAAGCAATTGACTGTAAAATCGTCTTTATTGTGTAACTGTAAAAGAGATCAGAGGCCTAGCACTTGACAATAGTAGAATCAATTACAGAGATGTTGTTAGTGGCATGTCATGGGTAGCCAACTTCTTATGAAGCCCACGAACCATAGAATGTATTTATTTATTTTATTTCTTTCCCATTTTATGCCAAGGGGGAAAAAACATTCAAGGCAGCTAACATTAAAATGCAGATTAAAAGCAGAATTTAAATAAAATGTTTCATAAAACATAAAAACACATAGAATTCAGTTTTCTGGAATCTCAACGCAGGAGTTTTTGTTAATGAGATGCTATCAGAGCTGGCCCTCCAATGAGGCAGGGTGAATCCCCTGCCTCAGGCAAGTGAAGTAGGGAGAGTGGCATATGCTCCCCCATCCCCACAAAAAGGAGCCCAATTGCCACCTTATTCAAGCATGATGGTACTGTACTGGATGCTCCAGAGAACCCCACTAGCCTCTCTTCCCTTGTGACATTTGCTGCTGCAGTAGAGTGGAGCCAACAGAGCTCTTTGGAGATGTCTCTACCCGGCAGCACATGGTAGGTGCTCCAGAGAGCCCTGCCGGCTTAGCTTCCCCCCTGCAGCAATTGCCACAGGGGGAAAGCAGCCAGTGGGGTTCTCCGGAGCAGCCACCCTGATGATCCTCTCAGGGAAATCCAGATGGTGGGTGGGGTCTCTGACAAAGTACATCTGCCAGAAAAAGAACCCAACATAACTCTTCAGAAAACCTGCCCATCATCTGGGTTGCCCTGAGAGCCAAGCCAGAGGGCAGGTGGCAGTGGAGGATGAAGGAGAAGTGTATAAGGGGTGATGCGGTGGATAGAGGATGTGGGAGGTGAAGGGTGAGTACCACATTATGTAGGTGGGGCTAATGCATGATGCAGCAGATGGAGGAAAGGGTGGGGGAAGGAGTAGGGAGGGGTGACATATGATGCAAGGGGCCAGATATATAATGTCCACATGACGTCTGGTTCCCCAAAGTCATCTCAGCAGGACCACTGGATACTCCTAGAGGTGATTACATCAGGCTATTGGATGTATGTACTGTCTCATTAAGAAAGGAAAGTATAAAGCAGTAGAGCATTCACTCATGGGCTCCGAGATCCAGGTTCTGAAGTATTCTTATGTCCTCATGTAGGTGTCTCATTGCATACCCTCAGCTGTTTTCCATCTATGTCATGGCAGTTTCGTATGTTAATTTTAAATGTGATATATCGTAGTGTTAAATATGCAGCTGTCTTCAGCTGCAAATTAAAACAGCCATTTATTCTAAATGATCTTTACTATACCTTCACTTATCATTACTTTTATGGATAATTTCCCATTCCCACAGTATTGTGCATATATAAAAAAAAGAAAAGAAGTACATTTTTGTATAATTGCTTCATTTAGATCTCTGGAGTATTCACCTGTGTCCTTTCAGTTATTGGCAGACCCAACAAATTAAAAAAGTCTCTTCTCACTGACAATGCCATGTTTTATTCCAGAAAGAAAGTGAGGGGAGGAAATGCAGGCTGTTTACACTGAGTAGCTCAGCGATCTTGATTTGAATAGGCTTCTTTGAAAGCTGTATGTGCGAGGCAGAGATTGGCAAGTGATGAAGCAATTGAGGAATCCTATTTTTACAAACTATTTGGGATATATATATGCTAACTGAGAAAAATGGTAAAACAAATAAAGAAAAAGGGAAGAGACCTATCAGAGATTTACTTCTAGGCAGGCTGCCAGGTAGTTCAAGCCAGTTCTCCCCAGTACTACCTTCAAGGTTTTATTAAATTAAAATAAAACCTGTTCCCTCAGCTTTTACTGGCACAGAGAAATGCACAGCTTCTGACTCAGCTTCAGCATCCACCTTGCAGTTCTAGCCGACATTAACATTTCTCAGCGTGATAACGGCATTGTAGTTCTCTGCCATTTTTTTAAAAAAATGTATGTGGCCGAATGTATATTGTTAGACTTCATTATTATTTCAAAAACAAAATAGCTAAACAATGTTGTGGTTGTTTTTTCCTTGGCTATTTAGAAGACTGTGACATTTGAAAGTGTAAATGTGAAGATTTCACGCACACATACATACACACACACACACACCCCCCTGAAAATAAAAGAAAGATTAGATAGGCTAATCTGTTCATATAATACTGCAACGCTGCTCTTTACAGTATACTTTTTAAACTGTTGATAAAGTCATCCAAGACATTTTTTAGCTTATGGTAGAAAATCCAGACAGAATCCCAAACTCATTCTGGTAAAAATACAATATATTAGCATGTTAAAAGGCACATAAAATAACATTCTATTTACTACTCTGACTAGGATCAATTTTGTAGACAACAGGTTGGGTTGACATAATTACAGCCACGAAGAATCTAGACTTTCCTATACTATCTTAAGCCTGTCATCAGTGCTGGCTCAGGGACCTCAAAATTCCTCCTCCCTCTATGAATCAATACTGTCGCTAGCTGCTATTACTCCTCATCCTCTTTCTCATCATTGTTATTGCTTGCTTGCTTGCTAGACAGAGAGCCAGTGAGCAGGTAGGCAGTGCCATCTATGGATCCTCCTTCTCACCACTACCATTACCTGGGTCAAAATGAGTGGCAGGTGAACAAGCAGGTTGCAATGGTAAAGAGGAACAACTAGAGGAACTATACAGTGGGCCCCTGCTAGGTTGTGGGCCCGTAACAAGATCAAGAAAGAGAGGCCCTTCCCATTTGCCCACCTGTGAGAGCAATTAGGTGGGTGATCACATGGGAGAGGGCCTTCTCTGCAGTGGCCCCACACCTTTGGGACAAACTCCCTTGCAGGTTTTGAAGAAGGCTTTGAAAACAGTTTAGTTTACTGTGGCCTTCTCATGACGAGTACTGTTATTGCTGCTATTGCCATTGTTATTGCTGGTTTTATTGTTGGCTTTCGTTGTTTTTAATTACTATTTTATTGTGTTTATATTTTAATATTTTAACTGTTTTATGTATTTTATTTTTATAAGCCATTTTGGGAGGACTTCTGCCCTGAAAGGTGGCCAAGAAATGTTTTAAATGAAAACAAACAAACAAATAAATATTTGATTGGTCATAATGAATAGCTGTGGACACTTCTCTCAACCGCTTGAAGAAATAGAAGTGTGAACTAGGCTGTACATAGGCAAGATAAGTTCCACAATTACAGTATATAGAAATAGTTAGGGTGACCAGATAAAATCCAGGTCAGGGCTCATGTAACTTTAACAGTTGTAGAGAAAAGGGAATTTCAGCCAGTGTCATTTATATGCAATTAGTTCCTGGTGAATTCCCTCTTCATCACAACTGTTAAAGTTGCAGGGGCCCTGCCTTCTTTTGGATATGGTCACTCTAGTATAGTACCTGCATTTTTAACTGTTGTGATGAAGAGAGAATTTAACCAGGAACTAATTGCATACAAATGACACTGGCTGAAATTCCCTTTTCTTTACAACTGTTAAAGTTACATGAGCCCTGACCTGGATTTTGTCTGGTCAGCCTAGAAATAGTGCCACCACACATGGAAAATAGCTGCCTAGTTATACTGTGCAGTCTGCATTCCCGTTCTCCATGTGATCAAAGTTTTAAGGAGCCTGGACCACAGCTGCTTGTCCGAGGGCTTTTACATGCTGGCCCCAAGGACATGGTAGAACCATCTAAGGCCCGCTGTAATACATTTGCTGGGCACTTCCAGAATAAAATCTCTGGCATCCGTCAGGACTTAGACTCCAGTGTTATAGCAGATGAATCTAGTGAGGTATCCAGAGCACAGGCTTGTCCTGTTTTCTTGGATGAGTTTCAGTTGGTGCAGCTCGAGGATGTTGACAAGGTGCTTGGACAGGTTCATGCAACCACTTCCATATTGGATCCTTGCCCCTCTTGGCTAATAAAAGCTAGCAGGGATGGAACAACTGGCTGGGCCAGGGAAGTGATTAATGCCTCTTTACAAGAGGGAGTGGTCCCAGGCCTCCTGAAAGAGGCGGCAGTGAGACCACTCCTAAACAAATCTTCCCTGGACCCTGAAAATCTTAATAACTACAGGCCAGTAGCAAATGTTCCATTCCTGGGCAAGGTCCTGGAGCGGGTGGTTGCGAGCCAGCTCCAGGCACTCTTGGATGAGACTGATTATCTGGATCCATTTCAGTCGGGTTTCAGGCCTGGTTTTGGTACAGAAACAGCCTTGGGTGCCCTGTATGATGACCTATGTCGGGAGAAAGACAGGGGGAGTGTGACTCTGTTGATTCTCCTTGATCTCTCAGCGGCTTTCGATACCATCGACCATGGTATCCTTCTGGGACGACTGGCTGAGTTGGGAGTGGGAGGCACTGCATTGCAGTGGTTCCACTCCTACTTGGTGGGTCGGCTCCAGAAGGTGGTGCTTGGGGAACATTGCTCGGCCCCGTGGATTCTCCAGTATGGGGTTCCGCAGGGGTCAGTTTTGTCCCCCATGCTGTTCAATATCTACATGAAACCGTTGAGTGCAGTCATCCGGAGTTTTGGAGTGCGTTGTCATCAGTATGCTGATGACACGCAGCTCTATTTCTCCTTTTCATCTTCATCAGGTGAGGCTGTGGATGTGCTGAACCAGTGCCTGGCTGCGACAATGGACTGGATGAGGGCTAATAAACTGAAACTCAATCCAGAGAAGACTGAGACGCTGTTGGTGGGTGGTTCCGCTGACCGGATGGAGGGTGTTCAACCTGTTCTGGATGGGGTTGCACTCCCCTTGAAGGAGTGGGTTCGTAGCTTGGGGGTTCTCCTAGAACCATCTCTGTCACTTGAGGCGCAGGTGGCCTCAGTGGCACGGAGTGCCTTCTACCAACTTCGGTTGGTGGCCCAGCTACGTCCCTATCTGGACAGGGATAACCTGGCTTCAGTTGTCCATGCTCTGGTAACCTCCAAGTTAGATTACTGCAATGCACTCTACGTGGGGCTGCCTTTGAAGGTGGTTCGGAATCTGCAGCTTGTGCAAAATGCAGCGGCCAGATTGATAACTGGAACCACTAGGTTCGAACATATAAGACCTACTCTGGCCCACTTGCATTGGCTGCCTGTATGTTTCCGAGCCCGGTTCAAGGTGCTGGTTTTAACCTATAAAGCCTTACACGGCTTGGGACCACAATACCTGATGGAACGCCTTTCCCGACATGAACCTACCCGAACACTACGTTCAACATCTAAGGCCCTCCTCCGAGTGCCTCCTCCGAGGGAAGCTCGGAGGTCGGCAACAAGAGAGAGGGCCTTCTCTGTGGTGGCTCCCCAATTGTGGAACGATCTCCCCGACGAGGCCCACCTGGCGCCAACATTGTTATCTTTTCGGCGCCAGGTCAAGACTTTCCTCTTCTCTCAGGCATTTGGCAATATCTGAGGAGTCTGGGTTTGTTTTGTTTTTGTTTTGTAGTTTTTTGAAGTGTTGAAGTGGTTTTTAAATGTACAGATTGTGTGTATGTTGTATGTTTTTGCTGTTTTAATTTTTGTATATTGTTTTTAATTGTTTTTAATCCTATGTAAACCGCCCAGAGAGCTTCGGCTATGGGGCGGTATACAAATGTAATAAATAAATAAATAAATAAATAAATAAAGAAGCAAATAGCTGTATAAGATAACCCTTAGGAATAAAACGTTGCTCTGCATAGCTTGACAGAGATTGTCATGAGTGGAGTGTGTTCAGTGAGTGATCAGTGATCAGTGAGTATCTTGAATCATGAGGATTCTTCCAATCTGCAGAACACTTTGTAGTCTACACTAACAATGGACACCTATACATCAGGTTTATAGGCTGAAGGTGGAAAATACAGTGCAGAACCAGATGTTACTGACATGAAAGTCTGAAGTAAATTCAAAGCATGGATGACATTAAAAAAAATAGGGGAGGGATATACAGCTCAATCTGGAAATATATGAGTACCAGAATTATCCAGAGTATAAGCACAGCAAAGTCATACGAGCGTGCCACATGCACTATGTTTCACATATTTCACTGCTCTTAACACCCACAACCATTTTGCCAACTTAACAAATTGAGTAGACCTCTGGCAATGGCTTGGATCCTCTACATCTATCTCCTTGCTTCAACAATAAATAGAACTAGTATTTGATATTGCCCCTTACTCTGTGTGACTGATTCGGTTTTCCTGTTCTTAGCACATTTTCCAGGCACCCCTTCTGAGTGAAGACCATTCTGGTAGTTAGAAATTGTGGTTGCCTTCTACATCCCTAAATTAGTACAACCTGTTTTGGCTATTTGTAATTTAGCAATCCAACTCACAAAAGTCTATAAATTATTTTATTACATGAAACAATGGCAAAGATTAATTAAAATCCCAATTAGTTAATATGATGTAGTGTGCAAATGAACTCTATCACAAGGGGAGAAAGTTTATTTTAAGGAAAGATCAACTTTCTCACCTGCAGTTCATGGAAAAGTCATTGTTTCATGCTTGGATTAATAGCCTGAAAAATACTTAATATTATAGGGGAAAGGAGTCTGGAAACAAAGCCCTATGAGGAGAGACTGAAAGAACTGGGCATGTTTAGCCTTGAAAAGACTGAGAGGAGACATGATAGCACTCTTCAAATACTTGAAAAGTTGTCACACAGGGGAAGGCCAGGATCTCTTCTTGATCATCCCAGAGTGCAGGACGAGGAAAAATGGGCTCGAGTTACAGGAAGCCAGGTTCCGGCTGGACATCAGGGAAAAACTTCCTGACTGTAAGAGCTATACGACAATGGAACCAATTGCCTAGAGAGGTCGTGGGCTCTCCCACACTAGAGGCATTGAAGATGCAGCTGGACAGCCATCTGTTAGGTATGCTTTAAAGTAGATTCCTGCATTGAACAGGGGGTTGGACTCGATGGCCTTAGAGGCCCCTTCCAACTCTACTATTCTATGATTCTATGAAAGGGATGAACCCATGACACCAAGACTTTTTATTGCTTTATTGATTCTAGAATCTGGTGTATACAGCTCTGGAGATAAACAGAACATTTGGGACATAAAAGGCAACAAACTAGCATTATCAACTGCCCACAGATATTTCCACTTGAAAGAGAGCTTTATACTGCCTGTTCTAAAAACTGGCCAGGGGTGGGTCGGTGGGATGGCAGTATTTCCATGGCATCTAAAACGGAGAACATTCATGCTGAATGTTTTTTGCCACCCACAATAAAATCAAAAGCTTCATTACTATTGTACAACGGCCAGTCCTACCATTAGAGTCCTCAAAGCGGACATGATCATTCTGCACGACTATTTTTTTCTGGGTAAATGCAGAAAAAAAGAGGACCAAGTCATGTACAAACCTATACTGTATACTGTTCCTTATAGCAAACATAAATCTCTGACTCTGCTTCAGCTGTTTGGATTTTGGGGGCAAGCATATTTGGCCCTATGGGAAAAGGAGACAGGCAGCATAGTGATATGCATGATGTTTGCTCTATCTATGGATCTGCAATACAATGTTCTTTTAAAGCCAGTTTCGTACACCTTAATTTGATGTGTGTGGGCTAGGCTGGCTCAAGGCAACGAAATGTCTCATGGAAGTGAAATGCCTTGAGCCAGTCCTGCACGTTACACAGTAGAGGTGTGCTCAAAAAGGCTCTCAAAATTTTCTACCCTCTTTGTGGGTAGAGAAATTGTGTGTGTGTGGTGGGGGCCTTTTCACCTTTTCTCCAGGGACATGGAGAAATTCTCAACAGTTTCTACAGGTAGGCCTCACGATTGGCAGGGGTTGTAACACAGCTTCTTTTTTTCTTAAGGATTTTGGGAATTTTTGTGTCATCCCTGCAAGTGTCAACATTATCAACTGTGTTGGCAGGCTGGCCTCATTTTGCATCCAGCACAATGCAAATGTGAGAGCAGACATATTGGCTGAATTTGGACAATACGATAGTCAATGGTGGGGTAATAATCAACTTTACAGTTGTTCATCTAGGGGGTACTCCCCACACAACATGGTAATAAATAATCAACTGTGGTGTGGATTAGGATCAGTGCTGAGTTGACTATGGCAGCATTCGGACAACACGATAGTCAATACAACTGACGATTGTCCCCCCCCCCCCCCCCAAGCTTATTGTGTCGTCCGAATTCAGCCATTATGTCAAGATCCAGGAAAAAGGTGGGACTATACTGAGAGAAAATCTGTCCTCCAATTTCCTGAAAGTTTTCTTCTGCTGTGAAAGAGGCTACCATTCTTCCGCCTCATTCTCAGGGTGTTTTGCTTTTGTGGTGTTTTTTAGCTTACATAATCACTGTGAGTTGGCTTAGGGTGCTGTGTGTGTGTGTATGTTTTTTCCTTAATACACAACTCTCCATTTGTCTGCAGCCTCCCAGGCTGCCTGTACATCCTGATCTCAAAAAGTTACCTCATTATGTCCTCCCCGGGATTTAATTGAAATGTGGGAAACTGAGGAGGCTACAGGTTGCTGGAGGGATTATTGTACAATAAAAACAGGGAAGTTACACACATACACACTCATCTCCTAAGCATAAGAAACCCAAAACCAATCTATGAGCATTTCTTCACCATTGAATTTCTTTTTGAAAGCAATTTCTTTTCTATCAAATTGAATGAGAACTGTCAAAAATATGGGAGAAATTTTCAGCACAGCACTGGTACACAGGGTTTTCTTTGTGTGCATCCCATGTTTCTGTATTGTTTTGGAAAGTGAAAAGAAACTGATATACACTACATGAGGAGTGAGGGAAGTGATATGTTACTTAACTTAATATGGAATGATTTAATAAAAGAGAAAGTGCGCCCTTTTACATATTACATACCATCTTCTTATCTCTCTTGTACCCTCCAACAGATTGCACTCAGCAGCAAATGCACCCCATCAATCACTCTATATCTATCTCAGCAGTTTTATTTCATACTACACTTCCTTGCTTTTCAACACCAAGTGTGCACCACACATTCCTTCTGTGAGCAATACAAACCAGAGAGCAGCTGTATCTTAACAAATAACGCTCAGTAAATCTCATTCGCACATATAAAGTCAGTTCCAAACAAAACTCATTTCACAGATGAGCTCTACTCTCTATGTTCAGTTGGGAAAGTAAAGAAACAGATGCCCCTGCTTGTCCTGAGGAATCTCAAGTCTATCTTTGCCCCTAAAAAATTTATAGGACTATATATGCTGCTGTGTCAATTATATATCAGATGATGGTCTGTTTAATAGAGTGTAGACTGTATTTGTGGCCCAAGTTTCTCATGTAGCTACTGGAGCTTAGTTGTTCAGACAAACGGAGCCGCAATGTACCATAAGGAGGACATACTTCTATTTCAGGGCACAGAAGTTTGAAGTCTGTAGGTGCTACATTTCCTACAATTGAATGAATTAATTAGCCCAATTTGGTGTAGTAGAAAGCTTAATTTCCTATGGGAGAATAAAATTAAAATAATCCGGCAAAGAACAAAACCTAGACTAAAACCAAAATGGGGAGACTTTATTGAACCCTTTTTTTAAAATTAATCTAGGAGGGAGACTGGAGTCAGAGCAAATTGAATGAGCTCAATCAAGATAAGATAAACATTTATTCTGAAATTAGCACATGATCCAGATAAAATGAAGCATGTTAAGACTAATCATGTTTATTTGAAGGTAAGTTATATATCTTAGTGGGACTTACTAGTGAGCAAACACACATAGGGGCATAGGACATCTTATTGGTTTCAACAGGAGCTCATCAATCTTTAAAAATCAATGGGACTTGTTTCTGAACCCTGGATGGATCATGACCTGAATGAAGTGCTGCCAAAGAAATCTTGAGCAGTCCTATAAATGTTAATGAGGTTCCAATGAACATTAGTTAATAGTAATAGCGTGTATGTCTGGAAGTCATTTGGAGCTCATCTAGTCAACACACACATCTCCCTAACTGAATCAAGCTACTCCATGGTAAATACAGTTTGACCTATTTAATACATTGTAGCCTAGATGTTCTAGAATATGGAATGCATACTTGTAAGCTAACTGATGGAAAATTTTTGATTCATTAAATACTGTATTCTTTAAAAACATGTGTGGTCCTGCGGAGAGAAGGGAAATTTCTTTGTGCCCGGCATGCCTGGGCGCGAGAAAGACATTGCGGGTGGGGGTGGGGAGACGGGACACACTCAGGGAGCCATCCATTGGTGCGCTCCCTGGTGGTGCCATCGGCCGCGGGGAGGGGACTGAGTGGGTATAAATTGTACTCACCCCCTCCCGTCGGCCTCTTTGCTCTGTTTTTGCAGCTCCCTCCCTCCCTCCCTCCCTGTTGGTAGTGTGGGTTATCTGGTTGCTCATTAGGAGGACTAAGTAGGAATTTTTTGCTCATAATCAGCTTTATGTTATGGGTTTTTTCGCCTACTTCACACTGTGAGATGGGGAGGGTGTAGTAATTAGGTTGATCTGGTTAATTACTTTTCGGTCACAATTTAACTGGCAGGTTGGCGGGCATCCGGAGCGTTGGTTAGGGACAGTGAGCATTCACAGGCACTGTTGTGGTGATGGGTAATGCTGAGGCTCCCAGCTGTCAGCTTTACGGCCTCAGCTGGAGGGATAAGGGTTACTCATGAGGCTAACCTTCCTCACCCACTCGGAGCTAAACGACGCGAGGAGGGGTCGACACGGAAGTCTTCCCTACCCCATATGGGGAAGCCCGTGGGGTGGCGAATGGCATCGTGCCATCTCATGGGTGGTGAATGGCTTGCCCAAATAAGAGTGGGATGCCCGCCATAGGTTTTCCCGTACTGCAATTCTATAATAAAGTGGCCCTGTTTTAAATCCATACTTTGTGTGTCGTCTCGTTATTTCGCACCCTCCACTACGCGCAAGGTTTGACGGATCCATCACAAATTCAATGAATACAGTTTTCCAACATTAGATATGCTGCCTAGAGCTGTGCAAAAGTCTTCTCCCTTTTATTGGACTTTTGTTTTCAATTAAGGTGATGGAGGAAGAATTCGTGACATCTGGTGAGAGAAGGATAATTTAATTTATGGGTGTGGATGTTACTTATCCTATTTCCTGTTACTGGATGGTAAGATGCTTTTTTCTCCATTATTATTATTATTATTATTATTATTATTATTAATTTTAACTTCAGTAAAAGGAAAGGTAAAAACAACAACCCCATATGAAGCAACTAGAAATGTGGCACATGCCGTGTGCTTTCTAAATAGGGCTGGAATAATTCTAGGGGAATGACACTATGTGATCACGCAATATTGTCAAATTTTGGCACAAATTTAAATGAATTTGGATATCTATGAATCTGAAATGCAGATTTTTGACACCACAGCGGACCTGCTTTTCTGGAGTCACATGGATTTTACCAACTTATGGATTTTTTTTGTTTACATTTGGGGAAAATTTCCAGAAATGCACACTTGCAAAAAGTACACACTTTGCAAACAGGAACTAACTCTTCATACATTTCCCAAACAAGCAAACAACCCACTTTCCCCACAAAAATTAGATTCTGTCTATGAGTGGACAATGGAAGGAAAGATGCCTTACATTCTGTGAAACATAGATGAAACAGCTTTATCAAAATCCATACTTTTATGTGATGTGGTTATATGGTTACTGCTGCTCCAGTGGTAGTAGCAGGCGGGTGCAAGGTAGTAGGCTTCTCTCTCTCTCTCTCTCTCTCTCTCTCTCTCTCTCTCTCCCCCCCCCCTTTCTCCTATTGCCTCTAGTACCTGTGTTGGTGCCAATGCCATGACTGTACACTGGATAGAGTGCTATTCAATGTGATGTGTTTAGTAAGCGGAGTTATTTCCCGATTTTAGAAATAAATACATTGGTTTTCTAAGCCTAATTACAAATTGAGCCAAATTGGGTCAACATTAAGTCGAGGATGGGGTGTTCGTTTGAAAGGGGGAAGCTCAAAAGGTGAACACCCATCTCTTAAACATGTTGGCCCCAATATAAACTGGTTAAAGTCCCTCTTTCTGGTTTCCCTCAGTTGAACTGAGGCTTATACCTCAACTCCATGATTTTCACTCAGAGGTATTGAGGCTTCAGTACAAGCCCCATGATCTCCACAGATATTCTACACATCGCCCTTCCTCAGCTGAGCAGAGCACTATTTGTAGCTGGAAATCATGGGGCTTGAAGTCCCATAATCCCCAGCTGCAATGACAGGAGCCCTGTTTGAGCTTGATTCATGTGTTCAGTTGGAACGTTCAAAATGTTCCATCCAATTTATTTTTGGATGAGCAGAAGAAACCAAGTTTCATTTCTAATCACAACATTTCTAGAGACAAATGGTTTTAAATATATAGCTCCACAGATGGATGTTCAAGGATTTTGTTCAATCCACATTTTGAAGTAAACTGACCTGATCCTTATCTCCCAGACTAATGTGTGGATTAGAACGTAGCTATCCTTCAGCTTTCACACTTCTCTAAATTTTGCAATACAGTTCTTAGCTGAAAGCAAAAAGTCATACAAAAATGTGTCTATCTTGCATGTTTTATGATAAAATAGGCTTAGAAATGCAGAGTTTGAGTCAAAATATGTTAGAAATATGTATTTTGCAAGAAAATCCATTCAAAATATATGTATTTATGTACTATTTAGATATGTGATTGTGCAGATTATTAAAAAAAACACCAATTAATATAGAAATGGGGTTATGAATGAACACATGTGAAGCTGACATGGACTGGAAATAGACTGATCTTTCCATCTCTAGGTGCACACTGCACTCCATGTTGATCTTTTACAGTGGTAGGCAATCTATTACAGTGGTAGGCAATCTCCAAATGTGTTTTATACTTCAGCAGCCATAAGCCCTTGCCAGCATGGTCAATGATAAGAGGCTATGAGAATTGTAGTCTTTGGAAGGCACCAGTTTGCCTAATCCTGATCTAATACTCAGGCTGGCTAGCTCTTCAAATACATTGTTATGAGATATTATTCCTGTGATTGGATTTTTTTTTTGGTGGTGGTTGTCTATAACATAAGCATGGACTGTAGAGTAGAGATGCTCGCAGATTTAGCTTTATTTACATTTTATGCAATCCAATTTTATTTGCACTTGCCAGACTAATACTCAGAACTGAACACAGCTATCCTGTGGCTATTGCACTTCTCTAATTTTTGTGATGCAATTCTTACCAAACTGTATATTAACAATGTTTATTTTAAGATTAAATGCATACAAAATACATATTCTGGAGGAAAATATATACAGGAATGTGACTTTTGGGGAAAAAAAGTTCAAAAATAATGCAAAGCATCTTCCATTTAAGATGCAGATTGATGTGGAAACAGAGTGGATGAATTAACACATATGAAACTGATATGGACCAGAAATTGTGTGTTCCATCCATATTGTAGAATGGTGAAGATGCCATTTCCCCCCATTGGCCACTCTATTATGCCCTGAGAATTCACATGTTAGGAACAGGCATAGGGCTTGCATCATATAGCATTGTGGCATTTGAATTTCAGTGAATGTTGCCAGAAAGAAGAACCCCCTATGTCCAGCAGTTGTGTTTTGGGGGGTAAAGCCCTCATTTTGTGCTTCTCTCCTGCCATATAAGCAGTCTGCAGCTAGAGGCAGCTGAATAACTGTTGCATGGGGCATGAGGGTTAAAAATCCATTGCCTCCAAAATATGTACCCTTTTTATGGTGAGGAGGGTTGGTTTTTAAATTATGTGGGTACCATAATTAGGGCAGATCATGATCCTTTTTATTTTTACACAGTCATATGGATCTTGAAGGAGGTGTGACAGGTTTCTCAGGTGAAGGCTGTTCATTTCCCCATATTATTTAGTTTTATAAAATTTTAGTTGGCCTATAATTTCCAATAAGCAAAAGCAATAATGTGGAATGGAACATGTAGAAATAGCTGATTATCTTTGGTCATTGACAATGAGGTGGTACCAGTTAAATGGAAGCAACGAGTCTCTTGGAATTATCTAAAGTTGTTGAGCTCTTTAGGTACAGAGAGAATGTCAATTTATCTGTGTAGCTATGGTCTTAACATTTTGTTTTGTGAACCAGCTAGAAAGTTTTGACTGATGGTT
This sequence comes from Anniella stebbinsi, assembly GCA_029215795.1. Classification (NCBI taxonomy): domain Eukaryota; kingdom Metazoa; phylum Chordata; class Lepidosauria; order Squamata; family Anniellidae; genus Anniella; species Anniella stebbinsi. The sequence continues at coordinate 91,806,920 of JARDYH010000004.1, read as the reverse complement.
GGTATAGAAATATAATAAATAAATAAATAAATAAATAAATAAATAAATAAATGTGTTTATAAAAGCACAAGTATCCAGACATCTTTGTATCTTTACATCTTCTTTCCTTTAAATAAATAAAGTGCAGCTTATCTAGGGGTTGTTTTAGGACAAAATCAGTGAATTGCCTAAGATCTAGAGGACTAAACAGGGATTCTTACCTAAGTTTCCCATATCCAATTCCAGTATTATAATCACTACATTACACACTGACTTTCTTCCACTGTTCATACTGGTTAATATAGAAGTATTGCAGGAGTGGGCTTGTGTAATGCAGAAAGTAAATGTAAGAATGGTGTACCTATGTTTTCTACATCATGTCTTAATAGGAAATAATAATTTCCAAGTCAAAATGACCATTTATGGGCTAGTTGAACCAATAATACAATAAGGATTGTAATAAAACAATTTCTTTGGCATCACTGATATTCCTAATATGTCTACTTTGTGACAAAATAGAGTATTTAGGTTTTCATTTCTGTCAAGCCTAGCATGGATTAATAGATATTGAAAATTGTCCTATATATGGAGGTCCCTTAAACAAATTCTACAAGGTCCATCGCATCCTTCCTTCCTAATGTATACAACTAATACTCTTCCCTGTTGCCATCTAAAAACCTTGACTAAGGGCACAATCCTATGCATGTTTAGACAGAAAAAATGTCCTACAACTTCCAGCACTCCCCAGTATGGCTGTCTGGGGAATTCTGGGAGCTGAAGGGCTTTGTTCTTTGTAAACATGCATAGGATTGCACCCTAGGGGTACAATCCTAATTCACTTGGTTGGGAATAAGCCCCATTTAAGTCATTCTGAGGCATTCTGCTTCTGAGTGGACATATATAGGAACCGACTGTAAGGGAAGCACCACAAATGGTAAAAGTGATCCTGGTCAATTTGCCCTCCTACCCTGTAAATTGAACACTATATGATATTGCTTTATATATATTCTCCAAAGCCTTGGATAAAATCAAGCTATTTTAGTTCCTTAAAGCATTTTAAATCATCAGTCTTGATTTAAATTTCAGTAAGCCAACTCAAACATGTTGCTACAGTAAACCTTTTAACCTGTTCTCACTTCTGAGACAGCTATAATAAAAGTAGACACTATCCTGGCATTTCACCGAACTATAGAAAGTCTTAATATTTTCCACCTTCTTTCTTTCACTGCTTCCAGGGTATTTTTATATAGAAAGATTAAATTTCCATATATGCTAAACTTAAATCGCTTCAGTATTAATACCTAAAATCCCCATGGTTTAAATAAAATATTGTATGGAAATAAGCACTCAAGTCAAGAGCACTAAAATGAATCCCACACTTTTTCTTCTTCACACTACCTACTTCTTGCTACTACTACTAGTAGTAGCAATTGCAATAGTACCAGTAGTACCAGTCATTTACCATCTTCTTAGTAGCATCACATTCATAGCCATTATCCTATATATATATATATATAGTTAAAGGCACACTGGATTCTGATAACTTTAGGGGAACTATTAGTTGTGCAGACATATTGTTTCTTAAGAAACAGAATACACTACATTTTAATACACCCTTATTCTTTTTTATCTATATCATGTATTTACTAGGGGTGTGCACGGACCCCCCGGATCGGATCGGGACCCGGATCAGGACCTCCAATTTTGTCACGGATCGGATCGGACAAAATCGGAGGCCCCCCGGACCGGATCAAGTCCGATCCCGATCCAAAAATCGAAAATTTTTGGATCGGCCGCCATTTTTTTCCCCATAGACTTGCATTGCAATGCAAGTGTATGAGGAAAAAATGGCGGTGGGTGGGTGAGGGGGGGCCTAACTCCCTCCCCCCGGGGCCGTCTGCTGTGGACGGCCCCGGCAGGTAAGCCCCCTCCCCCGCGCTCCCTACCCCCCATGGGGCCGTCCGCTTCCATCCGCTGGCGCCCGCGGATAGAAGCGGACGGCTCCGGGGGGGGTAAGCCCCCTCCCCCTGCCACTGCTTACCTTTTAGGGATGCCCGCTCCCGTCCGGCGCCGGCGGCTACTGCCAGCGGGCTTTGCGGCCTGCTTTAGAGTAGCGCGCCGGGTGATCACCCAGCGCGCCACCCTGGAGCAGGCCGCGGAGCCCGCTGGTAGTAGCCGCCGGCACCGGACGGGAGCGGACGTCCCTCAAAGGTAAGCGCCCCCCTCCTCCCCTCCGCGCCCCCCCCCCCCCGCTGTCCACTTTCATCGGCGGGTGCCCGCTGGCGCCCACCAATGGAAGCGGCGGTGGGCGCCAGTGGGCGCCCGCCGATCCGCCGAACCGGTTCGGAGCCTTTTCGGATCGGTTCGGACTGGATCGGCCGATCCAGCTGTTGGATCGGAAATCGGATAATTTATCCGATTTCCCACTGGACCGGACTCGGATCGTGGATCGGGTCCGATCCAGTGCACATCCCTAGTATTTACTATAATTTTAATCTCCCCAATAACAGACATTTTCTTTATTATATTATCTAGCCACAGACATTGAAGCACTGGATGGGGTGGGGTTACCTGAGTTTTGAATAGTAAATTATTTGAGGTAATTCTGTTTTAGCAATAATAGAAATACATATTAGAAAACCAACATCTGACAAGAACACAATTTTAATGACCCTAACATATAAAATGAAGAGCATAATCAGTTTGGGCTGTAAATAAACACAGATGCAGATTAGGTAATGGAATAATAAAGCCACAGTATTCAATATACCTCCCATTCAGTTCAGTTGCGAACTACCAATTTATTTTAATGCAGTTGGATTGCATCCATAATTTGCAGGTTTGTGTTTTAACTAGACTGACATTTGAAGATATTCTTGTTCACTGGTGCTCTAAAATTAGTATGCCTGAAATGAACCTTAAGACCTGTTTTTTCATTATCTTTACAGCAATAATTATACTCTGTCACTTTTCGTCTTTGCACATTTTAAGCTACACGTAGCTTTCTGCATTGACACCCCATCTTACCTTTGTCTCCAGTCTTTGAAATTGCTAGTTTGAATTAACATTGTTAAACTAGGACTAAAAATAGCTTACGGCGTGTTGTTCTTTTCCATTGGGAAATAAATGACCTCCATTGTCTTTTAAGCCTGAATTTGTAGGACTAAAAACCATGTAGCTTGTTTCTCATTCAAAGATTAGGCATCCAATCAGAGTGTCTCCAGTTGGCATGTGATACAAGAGAAAAGGAAGCTCACCCATACTTCCTGTCCTCTGCACTTCTCCATCCTGTCTGACTTAAAACTTTTGTACCTTCTCTGGTTTTGAGGTGTACAAACTTTCAGTGTTGTATTGCTATTTGTGTTCTTCATCTTTGCTGTCTGTGTTTTTATCTTTCTATCAAAATAAAATAAAATCCCATTGTACAGCTGCATAAGCAAGGAGAAGACAAGCAAGAAGGGAAAAGGAGGCACTTATACTTACTGTTTTCCCTGAGATCTTAATGTCTGTAGCCAAAGGAATGGCCTTTTCCCTAGGCAACTTCCAGGACTGATTGTTGGGTCTTATAATGTAAAAAGTGGAAGCAAAGATATCCATACTCAAACCATTGCCATTAGATGATGATGATGATGATGATGATTTAAATACCATAATTCAAGCACAGGAGACAAATCTGTATTTATCCATGAGGTAATAGTAAAATTTGAAATGATCCTTGACTCCATTTTAAGTGGATGCCAGTTCTATCATTCATAAAAGAACAGTATGTAAAAATAAATTGCCATAAGCCACTTAATAAGTTTATTTTGATATTTCATCCCCATTGCCTGTTATTTATTACTCTACTGGCTTTATGGAAAATAAATACTAAGCTTTAGTCTCTTGGGGCACAACCCACCAAGACAGCTTACATAAAGCCAGTGGTAGGGATGCTTTACACATCTGCAGTAGAAGAGAACTACAGTACTAGAGCACAATGCACTTTCCAAACGTGTTCCACACCACCAGCCTGCACGCTACAGTTAGGGATCTTGGAGGAATCTGTCCAGGGGGTGGAGCTCACTGCGCTTTCAACCTCGGCCTCCTGGACTTTGGCTCACTTCCCGTGAGCTGGCCCAACTTGATCTGCATCACGTCAGGCCAATTTGCTGATTTCTTTTTTTTTTTTAAAGGGTAAAAAGCCATTTGTGCAGATTGCAGTTGCAATTTGCACACATTTGGCCTGTAATTTGGGCAAATTACAAAACTTTCAGTCGCAAGTTGCATAATTTGAGGAAATTATGGCACAAATTTGTGCAATTTGCTTTTTATCCAGTTTTTAACACACCTGAAATCCCAGATTTCGAGAAGAAACCAGCAGCTTGGCTTGCAAATTTTACCCACTGGGGGCACCATGGAAATCCAGCAAGCCCCCAAAGGGACAGATTTCCTTAGCCACAGTATAATGTCGTTGGATGTCTCTGAGGTTTTTGATTCTTTTGATCTCTTAGGATTGTCTGTTGGAGGTGAGAACTGGGGCACTGAACTTTGATAGGTCTGTTTTTTCCTGGCAAATATGCTCCAGATGTTAGTGCTGGGTAGCGGTGGTTGCTTTGTACTACTCGTTGTGCAATGGGAGTTCCAAGAGACTTTCTTGTCCCCCATGCTCTTTGACATCTATATGAAACTGCTGAGTGAAGCCATCCACTGGTCATGGACTATGCATGATATTCAGCTCTACTTCTCCTTTCCTTTCTGTCTTTTCATTAGATGTTATAAATAGGATGTAAGATTTATAGTACGCAGAATCCAGTGCTGTCACAGTACTACCGCACACCATTGCTAGTGTGATGTCATTAGTGCTTGCTAGGGAAAGGGGAAGACCTGTCAGGAGCAGGAAGAGTTAGGATGGAGAGGAGCTACACAATGTTTCCTGTATTATCAGGCGCCTTCCATTCTGCTGTCTTATCATTGACAGAATTGGATTTTTCTCAATTTCCCAAACTTACATTTATGTGCACTTATTGTAATTAAGTATTTCTACAACTAACGTTTGCATAAAATTCCAGAAAAGTAAAAAAAGAAACCTGGTCTGCTTGTCCATGGAATACATGCCAGGAAAAACTGATCTGCTGCAGAATCTTCGGGTTGGACGCATAGACTCAGAACTCATTTGAATCTGATGCAGCTTTCTCTGTCATCCCTATACACAAATAGCATGTCTTCCATGGAAGCACCGAGTACACAAGGAGCTTTCCATGCATATGACACTGTCTGCCATTCTGGGGGCATGTCAAGAGCAGCCATAGGTCTCTCAGGTCCAAAGCTCCCTTGTTTCCACAACAGGGGCCCAGATCAGTTCCCTTAACTATGCCAACCTGAAGTTGATATAGTTAACATCACACCTATAGGTTTCAATTGGAGGGGGGACTTAAAGTAAAAGAAAGTGCTGGGGAAAAGTCAGTTGAAAGATGCCTCCACCTCCTACCTTGACTGCTGTGAGCCACCAGGACTTTGGATGTGGATGTAACTCCATTGTGAAGGCTTCTGCTCCCCACCCCAAATATTTAGTGTGCCCAACTCTCTGTAACTCATCACTTCATGCAATACATGTAGAAATATCCAGCATTCTTTTAGACCAAAAGAGAAGCATTGAATGATAAGGAATATAGGTTATTCCAAATGTTAGATCCTATCTGGACATTATTTATAAATGAGTAGATGACCCAACAGCATCAATTGATAACTATATGGTTTGATATTTTCAGAATTTATTTTCAGAAAATAAAAAAGGAGAGTAGATGTGTTTCTCCCGCCCCTCCAGATTATAACATATTTCTTACAGTCATTACCTCACAGAGCAGGAATTTGCTGGAAAATCTCTACAGCTTCATGAACAGGCTGTATTTAAGTCAGATTTAAAATGAAACCCAGAAGCTTTCCTGTAAATGTAATTATGTCCATAAAGGGCCAAATGGTTTAGGAGGCTATAAGACCAGGTTTTCCCCATGAGGATAGGGTTAAACTCAAGTGAAGTCTGAAGCAAAACTGACTTTGTAGTCAGATCAGTTCACAGAAGACAATAATTCAACCTGTCAGCGCACCCCAACTATATATAATTCAGTTGCTTAGCCTCACTGACAGGTTCTAGTCAGGGGAGATTTAGGCTTGCTAATGTTAACCCAGAGTTACTAAGTGCAATGTTCAGGAAGACTGTGATCATTCATCTGATCGGCACCTCTTGTAGCATTTTTGCAGAAGGAAGAGCTCATGGAATGCTGCTCAGGAGCACCTCCATTGGATTCCAGTGGGACTTTTTAATATATTTTTATTCCAAAATTCCAAAGTTCCCCATGGGTGGAATTTTGACATGAAAATGGGAGGGGAAAACTTAATCTTAAACTTAAATCACACCTCCTGAATTGCCATGGTCCTAATCCAAATTGGGGTCACACAGACTTACACAGAGGTAAGTAAGGAAAACCATCTACATTAGCCATAAATTCTATAGTCAGCAAGAACATGTCTCATCTTAGACAAGCAGGTTGTGCTAGGGCTGTGAATTGCTTTGGGCTTAAACCCAGAATCTGAGTTCAGGTCTGACTGGGCTGAGGCAATCTGCCTTGGCCTGATTTGGGTGATGGTGAGCTGCTATCCCTGCTCACTCGCCCATCCACAGACTTACCTGAGCTGCCCAGCAGCCGCTGTCCTCAATGAGAGCTGATATTTTAACTAAGATGAGGACTCTGTCATTTCCTAAGTCTGCCTCAAACTATGATGGCTATAAAGGGCCATTTTTGGAAGGGTGGGAATGGTGCGAATCTAGCAATGTATTTACCACAAGTGCACGACAATACTCCTGGGATCCCAAGCAACTGCCGGCTTCCATTGTATCTTCCAGAGAAGCACTAGAACGAGGGCAGAAAGCATTGGTCTTACTTTCGTGTCAGAATGATGTTACATCGTCAGGTACCATTTCTGATAATGAGGGCAATACCTCCTGCCCTCATTCTAAGGACTAACCACCAGAAAGTCCAAGAGAGCTATTGCTATTAGGACTGTGAAAAAAGAACCATGAAGAAAGGTGAACCTAACACTGGAAGCACAATATACACACTATTATTGGTAATATTAGACTTTAATATGTTTGTAACAAATTCAGATTTGATTTAATTTAAGATAGTTTGTCATAATAGCATTTTTGTAAATAGTAAAAATAATAATCAGATTTCATTTACAAAATCTGATTGAAATTTTAAAAATATTTTATTTTATTTATAAGGATCACTGATGTTTATCCACTCTGTCTTTAAGAACAGTGCTCAAGTTATATCTCTGGAGCAACTCCTCTATGAGACAGGTTACAACATCTGGATTTTTTAGCTTAGAAAAAAGGTGAGGAAGTGGAGACATGATAGAAGTGTACAAAATTATGCATGGTGTGGAGAAAGTGGACAGGGAGACATCCCCCCCTCTCATAATACTAGAACCCAGGCTTATCCCATGAAGTTGATTGGCAGGAGCTTCAGGACAGATAAAAGAAAGTTCTTCACACAGTGTATAGTTAAACTCTGAAATTCACTTCCACAAGAAGCAGTGATGGCCCCCAATTTTAATGGCTTTAAAAGGAGATTGGTCAAATTCCTAGAGGAGAAGGTGCCATGCCTCCCTCAGAGTTCTCATCATCAGAGGATGAAGGCGAAGAGCAAGCTCCAGTAGATCCTGGAGAAGGGACAAGCTGCCAAGTTGAACAGGACTCCATATGTTCAGGGGGCAGGCAAGACCCAGCAGAAGCCCCTTTAATAGAGTCAGACAGTGGTGAAGAGGATCATGAGGCTCCTCCAACCCAGCTGAGTGCAGTTTAATGAGAGTCAGGGATCAGCATCAGAAGGCTTCCAGAGCTTGAAAGCTAAGGAGCTAATTGCCAGCTCCTGATGTCAGGACTTAAAAGGCTCAGAACAGCACAGGGAAGATGGTGGAAACAATGTAGACATCCCAGTGGACTCCCTGTTTAGGCTGACCATCTGAAAAGGAGGACAGCTCTCATATAACTTTAACAGTTGTAGAGAAAAAGGAATTTCAGCCGGTGTCATTTGTATGCAACTAGTTCCTGGTGAAATTCCCTCTTCATCACAACTGTTAAAGGTGCAGGCACTATACTAGAGTGACCATATACAAAAGAAGGCAGGGCCCCTGCAATGTTAACTGTTGTGATAAAGAGGGAATATCACCAGGAACTAATTGCATACAAATGACACTGGCTGAAATTCCCTTTTCTCTGCAACTGTTAAAGTTATATGAGCCCTGACCTCCTTTTCAGATGGTCAGCCTATCCCTGTTGAACCAAGACCCCTTGAACTATGACCACAGCTCTGGTTGCATCCAGAAGCCCCACTTGCTGACTTCAGGACTGTGTTATTTGACTCTCCCAGCATCCTAGCTAAATAACGAATCCAGCTGCAATTTCTCTGGCTCAGCCTTCACACTTCATAATGACAAACATGGAGAGAAGGCTATCAAAGGCTACTAGCTGTGATGGCTATGTGCTACCTCCAGCATCAGAGGCAGCATGCCTATATGCACCAGTTACTGGAGAACATGGGTGGGAGAGTGTTGTTGCATTGTGTCCTGCTTGTGGGTCCCTGGTTGACAGATGGCTGGCCACTGTGTCAACAGAGTGCTGGACTAGATGGAGCCTTGGTCTGATCCAGTATGGTTCTTTTTATGTTCTAAAGCAGAACATTTCCTTCCTGACCATTGTGTAGGCTGTATTGGGCTTAATGTCATCTCTGTCAGCAATGGACATTGGCTAAAACTCCACCTCACATTTGGATTTGGTGATCCCCAAATAGCTGTTGTGTGTGATTGTTCTGAATGCAGGACTCAATTCAACATCTGGAACATGAACATTGACCCTTCTGGGTCACTGCAGCTTTCCTCAAAGGAAGAGTTTCACTATTAACATCCTACTTGCTAGTTTTATTGGGAGTCTCTTTACAGCCATATTGTCAAAGAATTCCATCTTGTACCAATGAACTTTTCTAAAGGATTCCTGATGAAAGTAGTAGGGACTCAACACAAACATCATAGTATCATTTTTCTTCCTCAGTTGCTTATATTGAGCTGAAGGTGGAGGGAGTAATTTACAGAGACAGAGGCTGAATTCGGATGACACAATAAGCAACTGGGGGGGAGGGAAACAATAGTTAGTTGTATTGACTATCGTGTCGTCCGAATGCTGCCATAGTCAACTCAGCGCTGATCCTAATCCACACCACAGTTGATTATTGATTACCGTATTGTGTGGTAAGATGAACAACCCCTAGATGAACAACTGTAAAGTTGATTATTACCCCACCACTGACTATCGTGTTGTCTGAATTCAGCCAATATCTTTTTTTTGAATATTATTTCACAGCACAAGGGGCTTAATGGAGGAAAGTGATATGAAATAAAAAGTAGTTTATGGTTTGTTTGTTTGTTTGTTTGTTTTTAAAAAAACTTTCCCCCAAAACAGCTATTTAAGTGAGCCATAAAGCTCTCATTTTCATGTCTCGAAATATTTAAGCTAACAAAATTCCCATGCTCAAAGTTGGGGGGGGGGAACTGCTGAAAATTCGGCAAACTTCTCCCCTTGAACGGATTCCTCTGACACCCTTCTACATGGGTGTGTTCATTATTAGCTGAAGAAAGAATGAATTCACCAAGAATAAGTTCGCCCATCACTAAAACTAGTGAATATTATGATATAACCTATTAACAGGGAAATACAGAATGAGTGGCGGTGATTAATGTAAAACTAGATTTGTAAAACATTTACCAAAACTGACATATATTCACCTAGATAACTTTAATTAACTTTAATACATATCTTTCTTTATAGCTTTAGTCAACCACTTTCATTCTACGATTTCTATAATGATGGCCATAAAATTATATACACCTGGGCCTAATCCACACCATGCAGGATATTGCAATATGAAAGTGGTATGAAAGTGGCAAATAAGAGGCAGGAGCCACATTACTGCTTTAAAGCAGTATTGAAGTGCACTGACAATTGTTGGGGCCCACGACACATGCCATATACCACTTTCATAGTTCTGTATCCTGCTTGGTGTGGTTCCTGCCTCTTATATACCATTTTCATACTGCTTTCATGGTGCTATATCCTGCTTGGTGTGGATTAGGCCATGGTCTTTGATCCAAACAGAAGGGGAAAGTATATTAGTGCTGCTCTCTATGCTCTTGGACAAACACTAATGGGAGACTTTTTACATAGGAAGCTGCCTTGTACCAGGTCAGGCTCTTTGTCCATCCAGCCCAACATTGCTTACTCTGACTGACAGCACTTACACAGAGGCTGAATTTGGACAACACAATAGTCAATGGTGGGGTAATAATCAACTTTACAGTTGCTCATCTAGGGGGTACTCCCCACACAACGACCCTCGGTTATGTTTGGGGTGTATGGAGGTTGTGTATGTGCCATATGCAAATAAACTTTGACTTTGAAATAATCAACCGTGGTGTGGATTAGGATCAACGCTGAGTTGACTATGGCAGCATTCGGACGACACGATAGTCAATGCAACTGACGATTGTTCCCCCCACCCCCAGTTGCTTATTGTGTTGTCCGAATTCAGCCAGAGTCTCAGGCAGACAAGGGTCTTTCCTATCATTGGTTGTACTTGTTTTTAAACTGGAGTATTACCATGCTTGGTCAGGTCACAACACACATTTGCTAACTGCAATTCCACACTGAGGGAATAAACTCTTCTGGAACATGTTTGTGGGGGAATTTAGCTCAAATGTGCAAGGGAAACTGCTTCCCATGGTGATTCTAGCTCTATTCTGATGTTTGTCTGGCAGGGCTGCCCCAGAAAGTAGCATATTTTCTAAATATATAGGAGCATAGCATACATATTTTCAGATTGTTAGGTTCCCTTATCAGAAATCCCCTTTTCTAGAACCACTCAGAAATCAGGGATCCAGAGCTGCAAGCACATTCATAAAATAAAGTCAGCAGGTACTGACAAGCAGCAGGAGATGCTAACTAGGATGTGTATCGTATCGTTAAAATGTACGATAACGATACGATATGGTCTTTACCGTGCATACGATTAACGATAATGATACGATACAACTTCGAACGATAATTATCGAAGATGATAAAAAACCCTATGATAATTATCGTTTTTATTATTTTATTGTAAGGCTCTTTCTCTTTTGCCGCCACATGGACAGAGCTAGAAGGTGGGGTGTGCTTGATGAGACAGTGTCCAATCATGCAGCAAGGATTCCAGCAGGCTCCAATCACAATGTTGGAGGAGGGCTATGGATATCCCCGCATAAACCCCCTCACACTGGTGTTCCAGCTCTGTTGGGAGTTAGGCATTGAGGGAGAAGGGTGGATTTTGTTGGAGCTCTGTCCTGGCTCCTGGGTCTTAGTTACTTGGTGGCGAATTGTTAGAGATTCATTGTAGTCTTGCATCTTTGTGTCTCAGCCTCTCAGTTTCGTTTGGCTGTGCGTTGCTTGGGTGTTTGAGTTGAGTTATAATTTTTATTTTTATACGTTTTCTGGTTGGTTTGATTGAAGGGTTAGCATGAGCGAGGGTACTGTGACTGAGGGAGTGTATTTTCTCTCCTCTTCCCTGTTTAACTTTCTTTAAAAAAACAAAATCTAATATGTCACATCCCATAAACAGGTGAGAATTCACCCTCACCCTATCCTGGTCATACAATACTGGAATATGTATGAACTTTAGTTTTAGTTGGACAATTTGGAATATTCTGATTTAACAAAGATCAGTAATCTTTTGAAATAATCTGAAAAAGGGGACCTGTCTACAGAGGTACAAATAACGCTAGTAATATCCACTGTGTTTACATGAGGAGGTTCTACACAAAAGCAAAATAAAGGACATTTAATCTCACATCCGCTCCAGATTTTTGTTCCATAATGGAAGTCTTACAGTATGGTTGGCAACACAGACATTCTAATGAAAGTAATTCCTGCTATTTGCCTCCAGTTCTTGGGGTTGACAACCAGCAGCTAAATTCTGAAGGCACAGCAAAGCAAATTGCTAAATAGCTTTCTTCCCTTCCAGTCTGGCGGGACTGCTTTAGTGAGGGGCTGCAAAAAAAAAAAAAACAAGCATCCCTCTCACACATATTATTTCTTTTTGAAATACACTGCTACATACAATGTTTCTAGTCTGGAAGGACTGCTATAGGGAGCCTTGAGTTGAGAGATTCCTCTATTATTATTTTTCGTCACTACGTCCCTGGGTCGTGGAGACCGTTACTAAGGGACTGCAGAAGCATCCCCCTCACACATTTCCTTTTTTTTTTCTTTTTTTTTGAGACTCTGGTCCAGGAAAAGTGCCTACCTGTACCCTGACTTATATGAACTGGGCAATGTGCCTACCCAGAACGTGACTTACATGAACTGGGCAATGTGCCTACATGACTTATATGAACTGGGCAATGTGCCTACCCAGAACGTCACTTATATGAACTGGGCAATGTGCCTACCCAGAACATCACTTATATGAACAGAGCAATGTGCCTACATGATGTATATGAACTGGGCAATATGCCTACCTCTATCCCAAACGTGACTTTTATTTGCCTCTGCTCCAGCCAACGTGCACAGCTGTGGCATGAAGAAATCCCCACCTGACTGCATGGGGATGGCGGGCAAACTAGGTCATTTGCAAGCATGATGAGGCCAAGGCGGTGTGTGAGGGTAGTTTTGATGGGATCCTCCAGGTTTCCTCGCTACCTGGGGTATCTCCTGGCCCAATGAGGCCCTGCCTGCTAAGGCTGGCTCTAAAATAAATGTTACGCCTGTGCTACTCCCCTACCCCCCAATCCTTTTATTATTTCATTTGTACTTAGACATGCATGACCTAATCTAGAGACAAGGCAGCAGTTCTACTGCTGAGAAATGCATCCACTCTGTGCCATGCGCGCATAGGCGTGGATAATAGCAATATGTTTTAAAGTTTGTTTACTTTTAGTGGGATCCTGCAGGTTGGCGCGCTTCTGGGGTGGGATCCTGCTAAGGCTGGCTCTAAAATAAATGTTACGCCCGTGCTATTCCCCTACTCGTGGCCTAATCAATGAGACAAGGCAGCAGAAGTTCCATCTTCTAATTAACACATTTTACTTTTATGACTGCATATGGAAGGCACTAACTAGGTTTATCCATAGGTTTTGAAAGTTCATTGTAGTCATAAAAATATACCAAAGTCACGTAACTTTTTATTTGGCAAAGTGCCTACCTCTACCCTGAACATGACTTATATGAATTTGCCAAAGTGCCTACCTCTACCATGAACATGACTAATATTAAATTGCCAAAGTGCCTGCCTCTGCCCTGAACTTATATTAATTTGCCAAAGTGTCTACTTCTATCCAGAAAGTGACTTTTTAATTATTTGGCAAAGTGCCTACTTCTACTCAGAACATGACTTCTATTTGCCACTGCTCCAGCCAATATGTGCAGCTCTGGCATGAAGAACTGCCCACCTGCCTGCACAGGGATGGCGGGCAGACTGGGTCATTTTAATTTTCAAGCACGATGAGGTCAAAGCAATGCGTGAGGATTGTTTTGATGGGATCCATCCTGCATGTTTCCTCGCTACCTGGGATATCTCCTGGCCCAATGAGGCTTTGCCTGCTAAGGCTGGCTTAAATAAGTGTAACACCCATGCTTCCCTCACCCCCCAATCCTTTTAATTTGTAAATATGCGTGGCCTAGTCAATGAGACAAGGCGGCAGCAGTTCACCATTTTCTGATTAACACATTTTACTTTTATGACTGCATATGGAAGGCACTAACTAGGTTTATCCACAGGTTTTGAAAGTTCATTGTATTCACAAAAATATACCTATAAGTCTCAGCAGCAGCAGCAGCATGGAGTGCATTACCGGAAACAGTGCATGTTGTTGAGAGCTTACTTCGGAGTAACGCCTGCAGCTGTGCATCTGAAATTGGGCACAGTTGAGTCCCCTCAAGGCTATCTGTGAGATGCCTGTGAGTACTGGACGACGTCTCTTGAAAAAGGACCACATTTCAGCCACCTGAAACAGTGTATTTAAAAGCTTACTTCCGAGTAACGCTTGCACCTATTGTTCTGTAATTTGGGACACATGACTAGCAACACTCAGTCTGCACTGTGACCAAGTTTCGTACCTGTAACTTGGAAAATTAAGAAGTTTGAGGCCTTTCAGACTCAAAAGCAACTCTCTCTAGGGCAAAATGTAGACACAATATATCGTATTTCTGATAATTATTGGAAATACGATACATTACGAGTCGGATCACCTGTGATATAATCGGAGACGATAATTTTTTTGGTCCAAAATTCCGATAACGATATGCTACAATATTTTTGGGCGTGCACATCCCTAATGCTAACAGTTGAATAGTGGACATGTCCTATTAGTTTTTGGATCCAAACCATGACTGTTTGAAATTGTATGAAACATAGTTTGGGATACTTACACACACACACACACACAAACACACACACAATTTACCACCCAAGAAAAGCCCTTGTAGCACAGTGCCTTACTTAGCCAGTAGGGAAAGTCTTTGATTTATGTGGTTCTACATTTTTGCCCTATAGCGTATCTTTGCTTTGGAGCAGTCAACATAATTATTAACATGACTCATAAAAAACTTGGAATTTCAGGAAATTAACAGGTGTTTCCCAGGCCGAGCTTGACTTTTTATGTTTTTCAACAGCTTTAGTGAATGGGAAATGTCTTCATGATTACATCTTACATAGGTTTAAATGGATGTAGACAGTACCTTACACTTCCCTCACTGGACCACCCACCCCCACATCACCTTTTCACTCTGTTTGTTTAAAAATCTGGCAAAGTTTATAAAATGGAAAGTCATGATGTACAGCATACAATTTTTAAAATTAATATTGGCTTTCTGTAAATTGAAAGGGGGAAATCTTGAACAGAAAAAAATGAAGCTCACTGAGAAATTTGATACATAAATAAATAAAAGGAATGTTTGAAATTCCCCCAATCCAATTCCCTTCCATTCAAATGCATAAGTAGAGTTAAATAAAAGTAATTAATGTCTCTTATTAAACTCTAATAAACACTTTCATCTCATTGCAAACATAGAAGATGAGCATGCATTTGCTCATTTTGCATCAATATAAGTAATTTAACTTTATGATACTATTAAATCATTTTTCAAAAATTGGGTATTTATAATAGTGCTATTAAAATGAAAACAATCCTCAAATGATCTGTGTTTTCAGATGCACAGGTTTTTATGAATAAATCAGTCCTGAAGCCTAAATATGGCTAACAGCTAATATTTGATGCTTCCTAATGATTGTCTAACAAAACTCCAGTGAAGATTTAGTATTCATTTGAACCATTTCATGTGTTTTTTTCAATATGTGAGGGGTTACAGAGTTGTGTTGGTTAACCCCTCTCACAATGCCTCCTGCTGGCCATGCATTTGGTAGCTACAGAGCCCTGTTCAGGTATTATTAAAATTTACCCATGGAAGAGGAGCACACATGCTAATTTCAAGGAGGTTTTCACAGGTCAAACCACACATCACTTTATAGACATAACTAGCATAAGAACATAAGAAGAGCAAGGCTGGATCAGATCAAAGGTCCATCTAGTCTAGTATTCTGTTCACACAGTGGCAACCGGCTGACTAGGGGAATCCACAAGCAGGATACGAGTGCAACTGTACCCTCCTACTCATGTTCCCCAGCTTTCTGCCTTTGATACTGGAAGTAGCACATAGCTATCTAAACTTGTAGCCATTGATAGCCTTTTCTTCCAAGAATTTATCTAACCACCTTTTAAAGCCATCCAAATTGGTGGCCATCACTACATCATGTCGTAGCAAATTCCATAATTTAACTAGCAGCTATCTCTGCCCCCTTTTTTTAAAAAAATAACAGGAATGGTAGGGGATTTGATACAGATTGAGACTCTATTATAGAGGGGCTTTAACACTATGTTCCTAATCCCGAAGGGGGGCACTCTCAAATGGATGACCTTTTGTAAAAGTAATGTAAATTGCAGGTGCAGGGAGGGGTTTGATCTAGCTGCTAGCTACATCTTTAAAGTAGTGTTCTGTTTGACCCTAAGTATGTTCAGCTGAACACACCTAGCATCTTCCTTCAGACCTTGCCACTCAATGACCCTGTTCAGACAACACGCTAAGCCACAGTGGTTAACCATTTTGAGTTAAACATTATGGCTTAGTGTGTCATGTGAACCATGGTGGCTAATAACCATGGTTTAAATACGCTCACTAACCATTTGCTACAAAAGGATAGCAGCCTACCCATGGCTTAGCATGTTGTTTGAACAGGCCCACTACAGGACATTTGTGGGTGGAAGCAGCATATAAAAAGACAAGGTGAGCCATGAACTTACCACCAGCTGTGATTGCATTCCCAAGAAATCCAACAATGCAGGAGAACCACTTTTTCACCCAGCAGGCTCCAGAATGAGGGCAGAAAGCATGATCCTCACATTGATGCTTTTTATGACAACACAAAGCCATACATGCACCATGTTCTTGTAAACCAGAAGCAGGCTCAGCCGACCTCTGCCAAGAACACT
Organism: Anniella stebbinsi; assembly: GCA_029215795.1. Taxonomy (NCBI): domain Eukaryota; kingdom Metazoa; phylum Chordata; class Lepidosauria; order Squamata; family Anniellidae; genus Anniella; species Anniella stebbinsi. The sequence goes on along the minus strand of JARDYH010000004.1, from coordinate 91,790,333 downwards.
CCATCCTCCAGCCACTAGCCCAGCTACAAGTTTACTTTGCTTCCTAAGCTGACCGCACACTCCTATAGGCACCTACTGAAAAGTAAGTCCCATTGAGTTCCCAGAGCCAGGTAAGAGAGTATAGGATCACAAACTAAAATGTCTCAAGTTGCTCTTTGCAGTAAGAATATCAAAATAATGTATTTTATTTATTTGCTACCATATTTATACCCTGCTTTGTAGCATGTAGCACATGCATGTATCTAGGCCCAGCTTGTAAGTATGAGCACGAAGCTCTTTAAAACATTAAGGTGTGGAATATCTAGAGCTTCTGTAATGTTTGATAAAATCTTCTCTTCCTTGTGAGTGAAATTGTACACAAACTTTCTATGACCTCCACCAGGGTTAGATAAAATTGTCACAGGGTTTATCATCTGAGCCAGGGGTTGCCACCAACTAGCCATACTTGCCTTAAACATAAGATTGATACAGAGGGCTCTGATTTAGAATAGCAGATGTGCTGATCCACTACAGAACAGAACTTTGCTGGTATTTATTGGGGAGAGTCATCATGTGCATGGATGCCTTTTAGCATGGTGGCAAAAACTGCACAAAAGCTAGGAAACTAACAACACCCAGTGGATGGACGAAAGGGAACCCCTGAAGACCAGATTGGAATCCCAGAGTCAGATTTGGCTCCCAGGTCTGGGATTCTACACCTCTGCTGTAAGGGTATCCTGGGGTGGGAAAGGTTCCTGTCTTTTCCTGCCACTGTTCCCAAATCATGGTTAACTCGAAGCATGAGAGCCCATCATCGTGTGATTTTATATTGGGTATTTGCCTTGAACATGTCAATGGAAAGATAGTATATAAATGGTATATAAATAAACAAACAAACCCCGTTGGGAGTTGAACATAGAGAAATGCTTAGGTCAGTTTTTATTTTCATTTCTGCTTGTTAGGCTGCCATCCTAACCTGAGTAACCCTAACCCTAACCTGAGAGTAAGTCATATTGAACCCGGTGGGACCTACTCCTGAGTAGACATGTATCTGATTGTGCTGTTAATCCTCTCGCTTGTTGATTTTGTGATTACCAAAATGCCTACAGTATGCGGATACACATTTTACTTTGAAATATTCCCAATTTTCAACCCTGCATTAACATTCACTCATAAGCACACATATATTAAAGAAGACTTAAAGGCCTGTTTAGTATGTGTCTCACTCTACACTGGGCAGGGATGTGTGTCTTCTGTCATTGCCTCAATGGAAGATTATATGAAAACCTCTTTTCTAGTGGGGGGAAAAACCCAAATGTCTATCTAGCCAAAAAGTATTTAAGCTCTGAAAAATGAGATTTTCAGGAAATGGACAATAAAGGTACCATCCCTAATCAGCATGTACAGGCCTTGAACACGTATTGATAAGCGAGTCGACATCTCCGCCTCCTATTCTGCGACTGTCAGCTCATAGTAGACATCTTCTTTCCAGGAGAACAAAAAGATCTCTCCTTTTCACCAGGCTCTGTCTAATTATGTAAGGGAAAAAGTGATTAACTGATTATGATGAATAAATTAATCTCTGAGGAGTTGTATGAATTCAGACATTTCTAATTAGTATGATTTTCATTGGGTATCTCAAAATATCCTCTGTTCCTATTAGCAATGATTAACAGAACAATAAGTAATTTTTGGCAGCTCCTTGCAAAATTATTAGAATCAACCTGAGAGACTTAGATTAAGGATTCATAAAAAAAAAAATCCCACTGATTTATGATGAGGGAATGACAAGTACCAAAGGCCTCCCTGATGAAGGCACCCATGTCTAATTATATTAATAAACAGCGGTGCAACTGATTCAGCTGCAATCTTGTCAAGTCTTCTCTGAATTTCCTCTGAATCAAGTTCCTTCACCTCGCTTCAAAGCACAATAGTTGCTATGTATCAGATGAGCAGGATGTGCTTTTGGCAATACTGAAACATAATGTTTCCTCTGAATAAACCCTTATACTTAATATGTTAGTAATCAGTAGCAAACCTCTATATGAAATCATACAACATGAACCTGTATGTGAAATCATACAACATGAATCATACATCACAAGGTCATCAAATTAAATATCATTCCCTGCCCTCTTCTTTGTGCAAAACTTGGCCTTCCAGAATTTGTTCTACAAGTTCTATTTGTTTTCACAGGTGAGGCTCACGATTTGTAGCATAGGGTTGCATCACAGATTCTTTCTTTTTGCCTAAAGTGTGTCAGTGTGTGTGCGTGTGCAGCCACTACAAGTGGCAACAGAATCAACTTTTTTTTACAGCCTGGGCCCCATTTTGCATTCTCCATGATGCCCATACCCTTCCCTGGGGTTTTCCAAACGTTCAATTTCTGAAGGGCGATTGTAGATACATCTTATATCTAATGCAGATGCTTACTCTATATTACTGCTACTTTCCTTAAAAGCCTGCAGGAGGTCTGAGGGGGGCAATGTTGAATTCAGCTCTAGAAAACAGGTGGAGCTAGTGCTCTGCCAAAATCTGTCCTCCAATCTGTCCTCCAATTTACTCCACTTTTCTTCTCCCATGAAAAAGGTTTCTATTTTCCTACCTCAGGATATTGTATAATTTATTTTGAATTTATTTTGGATGTATTTTTGAGCTTTCCTAATCACTGCAAGGTGGCCAAGGGTGATGTGTGTGTGTGTTTTCTTTCTATCACACATCTCTCTCAATTGCTCTGCAGCCTCATAGGGTGCCTGTGCCACCTAATCTGAAAAAGACCTATGGGGGTTAGTTACCTCAGGATACCTTCCCCAGATATTAACTGAAGTAGGGAATGCCAGGAGATTATAGGCTGCCAGAGACAAGATTATACAATGAAAAACAGGACACCCATGCATCTCATAACTTGGCCACCTCGTAAGTAAGGGAAACCCAAGAACACCACATTCAGTCCATGAGAATTTCTCTGGAATATTCTTCTCATTTGTTTCTTTTTGAAGCAATGGGAATGGTAGAAAAACTGGGGAGACTTTTTGGGGGGGGTGGGGGACAGCACAAGTATTTACAAATAAGCAACATAGGCATAGGATAGTATGCAAACACTTTCCAGTGGTAGGCAATCTGTATACTTCAGGCTGTTGCTGGATTCCAAATCCCATCAACCTCAAGCAACTTAGGGCCGATCTACATACGAGGTTTTTTACGTTTTATAAGGGTTATGAAAACTCTTTGGGCCACATGATGCACTCCCTATAACGTTGCATATCTGAGGTTTTTTAAAACTCACTTCAGTTATATACAACGGTTTCACTGTTAATAAATCGTTTTAAGTATAATAATGTGTCCTTCCTTACCGTTTGTGCTTCATGGGGGCAGTGCTTCGTTTACTGGTGCCCAAATGCTTAGCAGTTGATTGGTGGGGAAGAAGAAGTGGGTGAGTGAACTACAACACCCACAATTCTTAGCCCTATACTCGCTAGGGAATGACAGAGGAACTAAGAAGGAAGTGAGTGACTGAACTACAACCCCCACAGTGCCTTGCCCTAAACTCATTGAAAAAACGAAAGAGAAAGCGACAGGGCAGAACAGTGTGTGACCGCACACACTGCTTTAAAGACTGAAGACTGTTCTCCTGTAACGTGAGTACTCAGTAATGTGGCCTAAGAGGTTTTAGAATGCACCTATTTGGAACGTTTTAAAATACTTTTTAAAACGTTCCAAAGGACTGTGTAGATCGGCCCTTAGTCAGTGGTAAGGGATAATAGGAACTGGAACTTAAGGACATCTGAAGACCACTGGTTCCACACACCTGACCTATTTATTTATTTATTTATTTTGTTTGCACCCTGCCTTTCTGCCAAAAATGCCACTCAAGACAGTTTACAGAAGCAATTAAAATTGATTAAAACACAATGAATACATAATTACAGAAAAATATATATTAAAAACAGCATCCAACCAAACAGACTAGGGTGACCAGATAAAATCCAGGTCAGGGCTCATGTAATTTTAACAGTTGTAGAGAAAAGGGAATTTCAGCCAGTGTCATTTGTATGCAATTAGTTCCTGGTGATATTCCCTCTTCTAGAGTGACCATGTACAAAAGAAGGCAGGGCCCCTGCAACGTTAACTGTTGTGAAGAAGAGGGAATTTCACCAGGAACTAATTGCATACAAATGACACTGGCTGAAATTCCCTTTTCTCTACAACTGTTAAAGTTACAGGAGCCCTGACCTGGATTTTATCTGGTCAGCCTAAAACAGATCCACTTACAAGATAAAGAATTTCTCAAATAAAGTGGTCTTTGCCTGCTAGTGGAAGGACAGCAGCGTGTGAGAGAGAAAACGTTCCATGGCCTGGGAGTGGCAACCAAAAAGGACCTTTCTTGGGTCACCACAAAATGTGCCTATGAAGATCTTGAAAAAAGGACCTTGGCTGAACAATTTAAGAACCCGAGAGGCTCATATAGGAGAAAGTGGTCTTTCAGATAGCCTGGTCCCAAGCCATAAAGAGCTTGCTAGGTCATGACCAATACTTTGAATTTTACCCAGAAACAGACCAGTAGATAGTGAATGAAGAACTCGCAGGGTGCCCACCCCACGAGTTCTATGAGCTCTGATTCACCAGCCCTGTTCCGGGAGCTGGCCTGGCAGAGTCATCGGCAATCCACACTTTCTGAGGCTTCCGGAAAGTGTGCAGCATGCCAGGGGAATTGTGCACTTTTCAGAGGCTCAGAAAGTGTGCTTTGCTTTCTCAGCTCCCATTCCAATTGTGGCTTTAAAGGCCATGACTGGTGTGGAAGGGAGGGAAGCAAAGCGCATTTTCCGGGGCCTCTGGGAAGTGCCATTAGAGTGGAGGGGGAAAATATGTGATTTCCCCAGCCTTGTTAATAGGGCCTTTAAGGTCCCCATCAGGGGGTGGGGGGTGGGGGAGAAATCCAATTTCCCCAGCCTTCAAGAAATTGTGTATTTTCCCCCACGGTGTTAATGGCCATTAATGCAGTGGTGGAAAGGACAAAGGGTGCACACAGGTCAGGCAGAACTGAGTTCAACCCAGACCTGAGCCCCCTTTGTCCTGAAGACAGTGATGGGGTGGAAATCTTCCGTGTGCGTCCTCTGGGGCTTGGGATGGTTGGATGTGGGGACATCTACTGCTCTCGCAGGACTGGTACTGGTAGCCAGTGAGGCTGTTGTACCAAGGGAGTTGTGTGCTCTGGCTGCAGCATTCTAGACCAGCTGAAGTTTCTGAACAGTTTTCAGGACGGTACCAGATAGAGTGCATTACAGTAGTCCAAACAGAGTATAATTAAGGCAGGCAGACAGTGACTAGATCAGACATCTCTAGGAATGTCTAGTTAACACACAAGCTTCAACTGTAAAAAGCCATGCCTGGCCATTGCCAAGACCTGGCCATCTAGGTTCAGGGTCAAGTACAAGAGTACACCCAAACTGTGAGCCTGAGTTTTCTGAGACACTGTAACCCCCTCCTGTACAGGTTGAATCCCTATTCCCTGATCTGCCTTTTGACTGACCAAAATTACTTTTCCGTGTCTGAATTAAGCTTCAATTTGTTTGCCCTGATCCATTCCATTACTGACATCAGGCACCGATTTAGAACCAGAAATGCTTTCTTAGGTTTAGATGAAGAAGAGAGATAGAGTTGGGTGACAGAAGCATATTGGTGGCACCAAATCCCAAAACTCTGGACATTCTCTCTCGGTAGTTTCATGTCTATGTTAAATAGCATGGGGGATAAGGTGGAATCCTGAAGGCCACAGTGTCAAACAGGAATCTCCAGCCCCACCTTCTGAGATTGCCCCTCCAAGAAGGACCAAACCCATCATATAACAGTGCCTCCCAGTCCCATCTCTGACAGATGCCTCAGAAGGATACAATGGTCAATGGTACCAAAAGCCAGGGAACGGTCCAACACAACTAACAGGACCCACTTTCCCTGTCCAATTCCCAGCATATATTGTCCACCGAGCGATCGAAGCAACATCTGTCCCATAACCAGGCCTGAAGCCAGACCAAGAATTGCGCTTTTGCTTAAGATGAACACTGAAATGTGACCCAACTAGCAATTATTCTACTGCATTTTATTGTTATATTTTTATGGCTTATTATTAATGTTAGCCACTTTGATAGTTCAGTGGAAAATGGTATATAAACCTGCATAATAAATGTATCTAATACATTTCCAACTTAATTAATTAGTTAATTAAATGTCATTTTGTTGTAAAGATAAAGGCACAGCTGAAACCTTCAAGTGTGATAAATATTATGTATCGTGTTTGCCTGAATGACATTGCCACTCTTCACCATTTCAAACACACCAAGTGTCTATTGTTATTTAATAGGGGTGTGCACGGACCCCCCGGATCGGATCGGGACCCGGATCGGGACCTCCAATTTTGTCCCGGACCGGTTCGGACAAAATCGGAGGCCCCCCGGACCGGATCGAGTCCGATCCCGATCCAAAAATCGGAAATTTTTGGATCGGCCGCCATTTTTTTCCCCATAGACTTGCATTGCAATGCAAGTCTATGAGGAAAAAATGGCGGCGGGTGGGTAAGGGGGGGCCTAACTCCCTCCCCCCCCCCGGGGCCGTCCGCTGTGGACGGCCCCGGCAGGTAAACCCCCTCCCCCGCGCTCCCTACCCCCCCTGGGGCCGCCTGCTTCCATCCGCTGGCGCCCGCGGGCGCCAGCGGATAGAAGCGGACGGCTCCGGGGGGGGGGTAAGCCCCCTTCCCCGCCACTTACCTTCTCGGCACGTCCGGCGCCGGCGGCTACTACCAGCGGGCTCCGCGGCCTACTCTCGAGTAGCGCGCCGGGTGATGACATCACCCGGCGCGCCACCCTGGAGCAGGCCGCGGAGCCTGCTGGTAGTAGTAGGCGCCGGCGCCGGACGGGAGCCGCCGGGCCGGGCAGGTAAGGGCCCCCCTCCCCCCTCCGCGCGCCCCCTCCTCCCCCCTCCCCCCTCCGCGCGCCCCCTCCTCCCCTCCACGCACCCCCTCCTTACCTTTCCGGCCCGGCGGCTCCCGTCCGGCGCCGGCGCCTACTACTTCCAGCAGGCTCCGCGGCCTGCTCTAGAGTAGCGCGCCGGGTGATGACATCACCCGGCGCGCCATCCTAGAGCAGGCCGCGGAGCCTGCTGGGAATAGTAGGCGCCGGCGCCGGACGGGAGCCGCCGGGCCGGAAAGGTAAGGGCCCCCCTCCCCCCTCCGCGCGCCCCCTCCTCCCCTCCACGCACCCCCTCCTTACCTTTCCGGCCCGGCGGCTCCCGTCCGGCGCCGGCGCCTACTACTTCCAGCAGGCTCCGCGGCCTGCTCTAGAGTAGCGCGCCGGGTGATGACATCACCCGGCGCGCCATCCTAGAGCAGGCCGCGGAGCCTGCTGGGAATAGTAGGCGCCGGCGCCGGACGGGAGCCGCCGGGCCGGAAAGGTAAGGGCCCCCCTCCCCCCTCCGCGCGCCCCCTCCTCCCCTCCACGCACCCCCTCCTTACCTTTCCGGCCCGGCGGCTCCCGTCCGGCGCCGGCGCCTACTACTTCCAGCAGGCTCCGCGGCCTGCTCTAGAGTAGCGCGCCGGGTGATGACATCACCCGGCGCGCCATCCTAGAGCAGGCCGCGGAGCCTGCTGGGAATAGTAGGCGCCGGCGCCGGACGGGAGCCGCCGGGCCGGAAAGGTAAGGGCCCCCCTCCCCCCTCCGCGCGCCCCCTCCTCCCCTCCACGCACCCCCTCCTTACCTTTCCGGCCCGGCGGCTCCCGTCCGGCGCCGGCGCCTACTACTTCCAGCAGGCTCCGCGGCCTGCTCTAGAGTAGCGCGCCGGGTGATGACATCACCCGGCGCGCCATCCTAGAGCAGGCCGCGGAGCCTGCTGGGAATAGTAGGCGCCGGCGCCGGACGGGAGCCGCCGGGCCGGAAAGGTAAGGGCCCCCCTCCCCCCTCCGCGCGCCCCCTCCTCCCCTCCACGCACCCCCTCCTTACCTTTCCGGCCCGGCGGCTCCCGTCCGGCGCCGGCGCCTACTACTACCAGCAGGCTCCGCGGCCTGCTCTAGAGTAGCGCGCCGGGTGATGACATCACCCGGCGCGCCACCCTAGAGCAGGCCGCGGAGCCTGCTAGTAGTAGTAGGCGCCGGCGCCGGACGGGAGCCACCGGGCCGAGAAGGTAAGTGCCCCCCTCCTCCCCCCCCCGCTGTCCACTTTCATCGGCGGGCGCCCGCTGGCGCCCGCCAATGGAAGCGGCGGTGGGCGCCAGTGGGCGCCCGCCGATCCGCCGATCCGCCGAACCGGTTCGGAGCTTTTTCGGACCGGTTCGGATTGGATCGGCCGATCCAGCTGCGGGATCGGAAATCGGATAATTTATCCGATTTCCCACTGGACCGGACTCGGATCGTGGATCGGGTCCGATCCAGTGCACATCCCTATTATTTAATCATCCTTCTACCCGTTTGTTTTATAGTTGTAGGAAGTTTTCAAGAAATTAGAAGTCTATCAGGCTTAACCTTTCATGGTGAGGCAAACATGCCATCTCTAAGGATGAGAGCAGGAAGAGCCTTTGTTCTAATCCATCAGTGAACATCGCTTTCAGGAATACTGCTTTCTCTATTTAAAACATATTAGGCACTTGAACATTGATGCAATGAAGGTTGTGTCACTTTCCTATAGTGCTATCATGACTGAATATGCAAAGTTATCCAAGGAGAGGGAAAATGTAGTGGCTTCAGTGTCAGCAAGGAGGTGCCCTGTCAATGCTGTTCTGGACATGACTAAAATGGAACGGCTGAATTGCAATTTCAACTGGGTTTATTGAAAGTAGACATTTTAATGGATGCTGAACTCTGCAGACCTCGAGACTTTAGCTTTCTTTAGCTTTTAAACACTGCCCTATAATTCAGCCGCCACCTCTTTCATTTTATCATCCACAGGTGAATTCATTTGTTGAAAACATGATTTTCAGGTGTTTTATGCAAGCTGGAACTGTCAGGGAACACAAAGGAAAAGGGGACTGTATGACAGTTGTTCAAGGAAAGGGCATTTGTAATAGTGATTCATACCATGCTACTGAGTAACAAAGGCGACCTACCTAAAGGGCAAATCCTGCAGTCACAAGGAAAATGTTTCTGAATTTATGATGATATAGCTAAATGATGGTCTCTCAAAGTGGGTTCTTACATTTACCTCAGTGCCATGGCTGTTTGTTCCCACACCTCTCAGGAAGCATGAGAAAGTGACAGAACCACAGCGAAGGAGCCCTAGCAGCAATTCTTTCTCCTGGCAGCATTAATCCAGTCTTCTGATGGTTGTCACTGGTATGGAGAGCTTCTATGTGGACTTCACCTGAAAGATCTGAGTTTTCACATCACCCCAACTGTAAGAAAAGGAAGCAGTGCTTCTCTGATTCCTACACCACCAAAGTAATGTAGAACCTCAGCCTAAGAAACCCAGCCTAAGGCATGATTCAGCAACAGATGTAAGTGAATCCCTAACTCAGATCAAAATTTGGCCAATCTGATTATGAAAGATATTGCCATACTTCTCCCATGGTGTGTGCATTTATTTATTTATCTATTTATCAAAAGACTTTTTGATAAACATTTAAATTGAGATTTGATTTTCTTTGGGTGGGGGGGACTTCTCCTCAGCTCATATTTCTTAGTCGTAATCAATTTTCTGGAAAAGAATGGTTGGAAAATGTTCATTCTACTAATGTTCTTCTGACAGCATGGCCATTGTTGTGTTCAATCAACATCTGCTGTGTGAAGGTGGTTTTCAGTGTCCTCAAAATTGGAGAAGGCTTTGTATCTGCTGCAGTAGATCTGGATCAATAAATTGCATGGATATGTGACTATCTGGGAATATATGTAATGTTGTTCATTTACATCGTATGTTTCCTTTCATGAACACAAGGCAGCAGACAGGGGCACTGACTAGAGGCAAGACTGAGAAAGGTTGAGAAAGGCTGCTACTTCATTATTAGACTAGGGTCTTTTAAAAGATGTATTTATTTGTTCAGTATTTAAAGTATTTTTACCCTGCTTCTCAGTTACTTACAAACAAGTGAGCTTTTAGCTTACAGTCTAAAAAATCAAGATGCAGAAGGAAAAAGGGTCGATAGGAAAGAGGAAAATATTAAGTAGTTTTTTTAAAACAGGGCTGATGGGATAGCCCTGCTCTCTCTCTACCTTGCTGGAATGGCTGCTGGTGATGGCAATTGAAGGACAAGGAGCCTTTATTGGGGAGCTTTGTTGTCCCCTATCAAAATAAATAAAATAATAACAATTTTCTCTGGATGAAGTTAGATTTGGTGCCAAAAATCATTTAGAACTAACAAAGATTTGTGTACAGCTCCCTTACTTTGTTTTGCCTGGCTAAAGTAATACATATGAATATGATACCTACTGTCATAAGGGGGATTATTAAAAATAATGTATTAGCTGTTGTGGGATATACTCTTCGCAGGTAGCCCTTCATTGATACATTTGTGACTTGTCATTAATCTAGCGAAAAGCATTACAAAGGAGAGTTGACAGATGTACCTGTGAGCACCACAGAAGAACCAGGAGACCTCATTGTTATCAGCACTGCATGATACAATGCTGAATGAATTAATTATGATTGCTTAAAATGTACCTTTTTGTGTGTAATAGCACTAATTATCAGGAACCCTTTACAATAGGTGGGTAATCATTTGTAATTCTTCCAACATTCATTGCGGCAACATTAATCACAATGAGCTCATTTGGTTTTAATTTGTATATAATATGTGATACCACAGGGATTTTATTGAAATCTAGCAGTAAATAACGTTCACTTATTATTGAGTGTTATCAATAATTCCTTTGCTAGACAATGAATGTTTGCAATGAATGCTGCTTGGTACACATCCTTCCTTACTGCTCACTTGTATGTTCAACCATCATTTGAAACATCCACCATAGCGCTGCTAGTAGCTAGGGGTAAAATTATGCTGGAGGCGAGCTGATAATTCTGTTGCTTCTTTGGGCCAAGCTGAAAGGATACCATTGACATGTCTGTGTTGACTCAGAGAAGTGGCTTTTTGGTCAAATGTAATCTATCGTTACACAGTATAAAGATGTCCAAAAACTTAGTAATGAAAACATTTGATTAGCCATTGTGTTAATTACCGTTCAATGAATCTCCCTTTAAGAGGTTGTCCTGACTATGAGAACATCACAAATAGAAAGAATATTTGATGAGAACATCACAAATAGAAAGAATATTTAAAATATATGAAATTAACTTGGGTACATATTTGGATGCCTTTTCTTTTTGTAGAATATTATCCAGGAGTTTCTTTCTGTTTAACCTATCACTGAACCAAAATGGCTTTCCTCTTTTATGATATTTAACCCCCCCTTTTTTTTTTTACTAATGGTCAACAATCATCACATACACATTTGTATTATTTCAGTCAAGGCTTTCTTCTTTGTGACTTTTTCTTCTTATTTGCTTTGACCTCCCTTGTCCTATTTCCCCAGACATTTAATCCTATTGGCTGTAGTGACCCCATGTGGTGGTGATGATCTTGACATGGCACTACATTTGACATGGTATCATTGTAGGCAATCATCAATATCAACAACAACAAAAATTGCGCAAATTGCAGCTGACCGCTCCCCCCAACAAGGACAGACACAAGTATGCAAACAGTTCCTGGAGTTCAGGAAAAACCCATGTCTCTGCCTGCAATTGTGTCAGGTATGCCACAGAACTCTGCCGAGCAGGAAAGAGAGATGCATTTCCCAGTGACGGACATCCCTGGTGACAGATGCCTCCCTTCTTACCCTAAAGCATGTTTCATCAGGGGCATTCCAATCAGCATGCTTTGGGGAAAATATTTTTTTAATTATTATTTGCAAAATTGTGTCTCTGCACCAATGTTTTTAAGCCACTATTGTTCTGAACCAAGCAAGTACGGAGTGAGATCCCCCCCAAACATATTCACTCACCCCCCCCCCCAAACCTATTCATTTGAAACCTGGCATGCTTGATCCCCGTAGAAGTGGAAATTATACCTGCAAATTTCACTCAATTCAACAAAGAAATAAAAATCATTGGACAGTATATAGCACAACCCCCTTTGCCCCTATTTTACTTAAATGTGGCAGGTGTAAACCCTTCCTAAGGAGATACTGTGCCTACACATTTCATCTAATTCTGAAAAAGACTGGGGAAAAAGTAAAGGTTATAGCCATTTAAAAAATCCTCTAATACTCAAAATGAGGCACAAAGCCTCAGATTTCTGAATCTTCATTTGAGTTCAGTCAATTCAGCAGATGGCCTCCTAATCGGAGCCACATTTTCCAAATTGCAAATTAGGGTCTGAGTCTAATCTTGTGGGTGATGCACATGTCTACTCACTGAGTTTTCCTTCCCCAAGCTAAGATCAGAGGAGCGAAAAAATTGGTGAGGATCTGGTGCTGGGAAAAAGCCAATCTTTCTAGGTACGAATTTCGGCCTAGTTCCTGCCAATAAAAAAATGTAGTTTCAGAAAACTCATTTATACAGGGTTGATAGCATTTCATTTAATAAATACTGACCTATTGGGCAATGCCAATGGTGGAGTCACGGCTGAATCTGTCAAGTTAGATACTGATTTTGGCAAAATCTGGAGATTGCTGGTTTTTCATGCCTTAATATTTGTAATCTGAAAAAGCAAACAAAGTTTTACTGTTCGGCCACTAAATACAGGCTGGTTAACAATCTATTTTATCCCTACTCACAAGATGATATCTGATACTGATAATCTACGCTCAGCCTGCATGCCAATAAACTCCAAGGTATTTAATATTTGGGCTATTCTGAATAATTATCCATTCTGTTTGTTTTTCAGATAAAAAGTGATGCTTTTGGTGGGACAGGGAGTAATATTTCTTGGTGGGGGAACCCAACACATTTACCTGGGAGTAAGTGATATTGACTTCTTATTTATTTCTGAGTACATATGTATGAGATTGGGCTTTTAAATATAGAAATATTCACCTTTCACCAAAGCTATTTGCTGCCAGTTTCCTCTGTCTCTTGATTTTTTTGTGCCATTTTTAAAAAAACAACCCACAGTTCAGGCTTCTTTCTTCCTTGAAATCATAGAGAATGACGTGATCATTATTTTGCTGTGCATCTGAAAATGTAGTCAGATTAGGCTATATGCTGATGTCAGCGAAAGCAAATGAAGCCTATTTAGAGTGAGGACAATGATTCCTGGACTAGTCACAAAGGTGATACTAGTTAATCAGGGGTCACAGAGTGAGTCCTGAACTGGTCACAAAGGTGATACTAGTCAATCAGGGATCACTGTGACAGTGCCATTGAGGGAAAATATGCAGCCTATTCAGCTTTGGAGAAAGATGAATATTTCCATTTTTTAATAGCCCAATGTGCTATTCAGGACAATGTTTCCTCAATAAATGAACAATTTCAGCAATTCCCCCATTGCCAAATGGGGAGGGGAAACCATTTAATGCTGTTAAAAAAAGTTTGCAAAAGCTCTCGTTTAAACTCGTAGCTATTTAATGTATTTTAGGCAAAGAGTAAGGGCATGCATATATTCATTCAGACAAGCAAACATGCACTGTTATTGTTTGAGTGTAATAACTGCTTTGGGGTCCCACCATATTGAACATTCCTGCCTACATACTTCTTAGCAGGTGGCAAGACACTGTATGCAAGGAAGAGATGTATCAGGGAAACACAGGGTCCTTTCCTAGCTCATTAAAGCCAATGAGGAAACCTCCCAATTGATCCACTGGAATTAGGATTGTGCTATAGCTAAGATTCTCCAACTGTTCTGCTGATATAAGCTTCATTAATTTAATGTTCACATGCAGTGTGAGTCCTGAGGGTTTATAAACATTAAATCGTTTATTTCTAGGCAATCCCTTTTTGAAACTATAATCTTCTCAAATATAATTTCTGAACTGAACCCTGCACATTTCATAGTAAAATAATAATAAAAAAAATATCCCCATTTCCAATTGCCATTGTAACTGCTAGAATGCTTTCTTTTCGAGCAGTGATTGAACACCTTTCCTTCTTTATTTTTTTTCTTAAGACCGTTATATTCTGGCCCACAAACTGAAGTTGCAATATTTGGATTTAAAACAATTTAGAACAGTGAGAACAAACACACTCTCCAAAAAAATGTATTTTGTAGGTCTTTGAGTCTCTTCCTGTCATTTCTGATTCAGCTCTGTTTCCAACAATATATGAGCTATGGAACTGAGATTGTGAATGTGTAAGTTAACGTTGAAAGTTTGCCTTTGGTAGGAGTAGCCATTGCTTTCTTTGCAGGCTATGAAAAATCTGCCAGACATTAAGGCCAGGGCCAGCTCCAGGTTTTTGAGGCTCGTTGGCAAGATACTCTGAATTGGCTCCCAACCATTTTCATCAGCTGCCACTGCTACTCATCCTCTTTCTCATCACTGACACCACTTTTTGTCTGAGTGAACAAGGAGGCATCTACTGCTTCTCTTCTCACCACCTGTGGGACTGAGCAAGAGGTAGGTGAACAAGCAAGCTGCAATGGGATAAGGAGGAACACTGTTGTCAGTGAGCCCCTGCTGGGGTGTGGGCCCTCAGAGGGGGGATCGCAATCATGGCATTTAGAATTACAACTGGCCATTCCTAGGCGGATGTGCTGATGATCAAGCAAAATGAAACAAGGTCACTAACATTAGGGAAGAATAAACAATAAGGCAAATTGACTTACTCTTGCATTTCCTTCTCTCTCTCATGGGCCTCATCTATACCAAGCACCATATTGCATTATGAAAGCGGTATATGGTATGTATCAATGGGCCCCAACACTTGTCAGTGCACTTCAATACTGCTATAAAGCAGTAATGTGGCTCCTGCTTTTTATATACCACTTTCATATCACTTCATAGTGCAGTTTCCTGCTTGGTCTAGATGCTGCCTTGGTCAATGACAGTTGTTGGTCAGGAGAGTCCATTGGTAGGAATGACAATAGGAAAATCTATGTTCACAAAGGGAAAACTTGGTAGAATGCGTATCTGTAATCCTTTTACCACTTCTGAACATTTAAATGTACTGTTTATCAATGTATTATTTAGGCAGTAAACCTATATACATCAGTTGCTGGGAAACATGAGTGGGAGGGTGCTATTGCACCCATGTCCTGCTTGAGGGTCCCTAGTCAACAGCTGGTTGACCACTGTGTGAACAGAGTGCTGAACTGGATGGACCCTTGGCTCGTATGTTCTTAAGCAACTTATCTGAGTTCTGGAGAGAGAGAGAGAGAGAGAGAGAGAGAGAGATCAGCTATTAGATCATCTAATGTTGATGCTTTGGAAAAATGCCACAGCAAGACAAACCCGTTTAAAGATGTTCTAGCATTCTACAGCAACTGCCATGAGTCTGTTAATAAATAGTGCTGGTTAACACATTAGTGACAGGATTAGCCAATATTACCCGGCTGCACTGTGGCATTTCTGTCTATTTAAAATTATTTTTACACCACCTTTAAAGGAATAACCCTCTCATGGCAACATTCAAGATAAAAATCACACAAAGGAGATACAATAAAAAACCCCCAATAAAACAAAGATTACCAATAAAAATCAATAAAAGCAGACCAGACCAGACATTATGGGAGGGCTGGCAAAAACAGGTGGGTTTTCAGAACTCTTCCAAAGATGAGTAAGATGAACACACAATGGAAGTTGATTCGAGAGGTATGGAGTCACCACTGAGAAGGCTGCCTCCCTTGTACTCATTAGCCTAACTGCCCTTGGTGGCAGGCAAGTGAGAAGGATCTCTGTTGATGACCTCAGGCAAGATTGTGGGGCGGGGCGGAGGGTTTCTGTATGTAAACTAATTGATTGAAACATGTTATTCCTGGCATTTTACTACTATCAACCAAAATACATGCTGTCAACGCTCTATATGCATTTCATATGTTCCAATGGTTTCTATTAACCAGGTTAGTACCTATTTTCTGGTCCCTGTCATTGATAAATCAATGCCTCTGCCCTGATTATTTACCTTTTGGGGGCCTTTTGGAACGATTTGTTACATTTCTATGAGTTGCTAAAATCAACATTTTTACAGGTTGATGTCTCTCCTTAGAGCATCTAAAAGTTAAACCTAAGTGCGGAATGGCCGATTGTTGTCTTTAGTGCATATCCATGTAAATATATGAACATGACTATTAAGGCACCGTGCAGTAAATATATGAACATGACTATTAAGGCACTGCCTGTCATTTATTGCTGCAGATGTTGAGGAATAATTTGAACTGTTGACAATTTATTGTAGTGCAACTGGGTGATATCCAGGTGTGTCGGTCTGCTGATGGGATGGCATCCACCAGTGAAATGAATTTCCTCTCTGCCTGCATGCTCCTGTCCCCTGCAATCTGCCCTGGAGGGAATATTCCATTATGCAAGTGGAAGTCTGCTCTCGTAATGTTGGATGCCCCCATTATGGTTTTCTAGTATTTCTTTAACCAAAAGAACAACTATATTTCTTGATTTTAAAATTGATGAAGAGAGGCAATTAAAGAAAGGAAAAGTTAGAAAGGGCTTTAGCAATAGGTAATAAGAATTACCTACATGACTCTATTTTCATCTGCAAAATGTTGGAAGGTGAGCTATTTTTATATAAAATTTATCAAATAACATAGACACATTCATCAAGAAGAGATTATCTACCTTTTCCAGAGGATCCTTTCCAGAGGATCTGGAAAGGGTGGATCTGGAAAAGAAAGAAAGAGGCACAAATTGTCCATTATGTTTTGGATTTGTTTTAAAGAAAAGCCACGAGTGTTAAATAAAACTCTTTTCCTTCCTGCTTCCCAAATGAAGTTGTTCAGAAAACAGCTTTTTTAAAAAAAAAATTTGCAGACTGGCCTCATAATCCATTCCATCAATTTAGTCCCTTGTAAAGTCACCCACAATTATTCTGGAAACAAAGCTAGCACTGTGTCAGATTGCAGGCTATGAAATAAAAAAGTGGGTTAATGAAAATACAGGCTAGGAGAAGGAAATAAGATTAGAGGTGACATATTGTTTTCAGCCATGAGGACTTCTCTGGGCTGTAGCAAGGAGGGAGGGGGGAAATCTCCAGCTATTCTGCTTTAGCCATCATATCAGGCCTCCATTTGTTGTGGAATTCAGAAATAATTGTGACCTTAGGGCTGCACACAGCAGTATGAATTAGATGTGGGTAGTTATGAACACTGCTTTCTTGAGCAACCTGCAGCTTGTGTCGCTTGTTGCCCAAAAGGAAGCTTGCAGTTAAACAAATTCACTTCAGCATTCTAGCTTTTAAGCACAATAAAACCCATCCTTCAGTATTTTTTAAAGGGACCCAGTACTTTGATAGCCACTGGTAAATGGGTGGTATTAGCATTGTTATTTGAATGTGAACTGCCCCCAACTTTGCTTATGTGCCTTTACAAATCATACCGTTCCTCATTGTCACCACCTGCAGCCAAATTAGGGCCATAGATTACAAGTGTGTTTGTTGAAGATATGAAGCCCTTGAAGTCTTTGGTGAAGACATGCCACTGAGTGGAGAGCATGAGATAAGTTGGAAATATTTAGACATGACGACAATGCACAGACTTGACTGATTACTGGGGGAGGAAAAATGCAAGTTCTTTTTTAAGTAATATTTTTGGACTTGAGCCTGGAAAACCTTTAGAAGTAGTATCTTAAAGCACTTTCTTTTATCAAAAGGGCACACTAGCATAAACAACTGCCTTTTACATTGCTGGGGGGGGGGGAATCTATGTAAAGCAATACCAGTTATTGTTGGACAGGTTTGTACTTCAGAGCTGGCTTGCTACCCATATTACAATGTCTGCTGTTGCAACAGAAATAAAAACCAAAAGATGTCTCAGTGTTTTGAGCTTGAAACTGGGCAAAAAGAAAGTAATCAATTTTACAAATCTGAGGGCCTTCTCAGTGGCTTTTCCCAGACTCTGGAACTCCCTGCTGAGGGAGGTTTGGCTGGTCTCCTCGCTTTGCTCGCTTTGCCCTTCTGCTGGCAGGCTAGGATGCTTTTATTCATGCAGGCCTTGGACATATAGAGCATCATCGGATGGGGTGGGGGGTGAGGAATTGTGTTTCCTTACCATCTCTTTCCCCCTTTCTGTCCCACAATACCTCCTCTTTCTTTACATGGGGAAGAAAGAGGAAGTAAACAAGACCATGTGGCCCATCCAGAGGGCATTTTTATCCTGTTGCTTCTTCTGCCCACAGCAGGAAATGGTGGCACGTTTTGCTACAGCTGAACAGAGCAGAACAAAGGAAGCAGAACTCCCCAAAGTTCACTCTCCTGGTGTACAGATACACACTGAGAGTGGGAAGGAGAGATTGGCTATCACTATTGGCCCCTACTTTAGATGGCTTTAAAAAGAATTAGATGGCTTCAGTTGCTCTGACAGAAAAATGTCATGCATTAATTGTTTCAAGACAAGTGTGCTAATAGTAAAAAGGATTTTTTTTAAAAAAGAAAAAAGAAAAAACATGACATTCCATCATTATACAAAATAGTGCTCAGAGTGGCTAACAAAAATAATACAAATACTAATGCAAGGAATTCTAGAGGCTAGGAGAAGCCACCAAGAAGTCCACGTGTAGAGTTCCCACCCAATGTGTTTCAGATTTTGGTGGTAGAGAAAGAAGGGTCTCTCCTGAGGATCTCAAAAACTGAGCAGGCTCATCCTGGATAATGTGGTCTTTCAGTTAAGTAGGTTTTACCATCACCAACAAAGACAAAATGCATCACCAAAAAAAAGGACATAGATCTGCATAAAATTTGCATGGCCTAATTTAGATGGACAGAGCCAATAAAAAAGGATTTTTAAATTCAAATAAAAATTCATCTCTCCACACTGGGGAAGACTGTGACCAGGTGATCTATAAGTTGTTGCTGAGCAATTTCACTGCTATGTTCTCCCTTCTTGTAGTTCTTGGTCTTTAAACTAGACTTGGGACTAAGCATACCTTGAAATAGAGGATGCATTCAAGTAGAGGACTGATCTCTGACAGCTTTCACATTTTTGAATGTCTTCCATAAAGTAGAAGACCTGGCCCCCCTAGAAGCTGTGTAAGACTTTGCAATGAATCCCATTTCCCCATCCCCAAATATGAATGAGTTTGGTCCAAACTCAGACCAGGGGCTTCTCTACACCTACCGGCAATCTGGGAGTGGGGGGGGGGGCGGATCCTGGCCTTTCCAGTTTCTGGGATTGTCCCCCAGCATGCACACGACAGCGTGACATTTCAGAAGTCAGGAGGGATGCTTCAGCACGGTGTGTTATTTATTTATTTTATGCAGTAGCTGGTCACGCAACTGCATGTCCCTGATCTTGTGCAAAAGTAAGTACCCCCCCCCCCAAATCTGGGTTCCGGAAAGCACCAGCAGCCATCCTGGGGATGGCAAAACTGCTGCCCCATCCCTGCTGGGACAGACCCCCCCCCCCCCGCGCAGCTACTCAGGGTTGTCCCAGGACCATGGGAAAAACAGGGATAAGTGCCATCCATTTCATCCCAGGGAAAGTGGGATGCACAGAGACAACCTCGAGTTGACCCCGGCATAAATGGATGGTGTAGACATGGCTCAGATCTTCACCAAGCAGGATACAACAGTTTGAAAACGGTTTGAAAACTGTAGATGGACTGTGTCATAGATCCAACAGTTGTCAATACTGTTATGTAAAGCATTTTAAAGCAGTAGTGTAAATCCTGCCTCAGAATGGGTCACCCTTTTGTGAGAAGGGTTCATTTTCCAAACCATCTTCCCCCCTTAAACTGCATCAGCATAGTGAGTAGCCCCACAATTTGCTTTATCTGATCCCCGTGGCTGACTCAGGACAGGATTTGGGGGCAGATTGGCCCAAAAATGTACCAGAGCTGCTTTACTAAGAATTCTAGATAAGAGGAGGCAGTGGTTAGATATAGTGAAAGCAAGTATGGGGTATAAACCCACAACCACGAAAAAGTACTGTAGACAAAAGGAATTAAATTCCAACACCTTTTTTAAGTGTGTGTATATATATAATGTTGTCATATGCTGTTGTATCACATATATGAATGTTAACTGTCTTACTACAATACATGCACGTTAATTCCATATGTTTCCAAACTTGTATTTACACATAAGGATCTATACATAATATTGTATCACATTTGTAATTATTAACAGCCATACAACACCACAATGCATGTAGATAGATAATCTATACACAAGTAATATATAACGTATAATAATCCAATTATAATACAACTATGTTTCCAAACATGTACCTGTACATAGGAAATATAACATAGGTAATATATAGGGTGTAATATTACAATAATATTAACAGGAATGCGGTAGCCTTGACCTGTTTTGCAAAGGATGCTTCCTCAGAGCATGAGAGGTATCACACATTTATCCTACCTTATCTAGGACTAGTAATAGCCATGACAATTGAAGTTCCAGGAATCTCCTATATGTACAATCCATTCCAAACCAACATCTCTTTCCCACACTGTCTAGTCTTCATGCTGTTTCCTCATTCCACCTTTACTGCTGTTTGCTGACAGTCCTATTGTATAAGTATACACATCTTGTCTTGAATTCCTAGTTCCAGTCTTTGCATGCATTTCCTCAGGTCATGTTCCAAATCCCAAAGACCCATACTTGAAAGGGGTATGAGTTGTTGTTTTTCCACCTTTAGTTCATGTTTCTGCAGTTGAAGCCAGGAGGTTTGATATAAGGTGGGTAATATCACACCTTGAAAATAGATTGGTTTTTTTTTGGGGGGGGGATAATTACAGCACATATATTTATGCTGTTCTGCAAAACATACAGACTCATTTTCTTATGGAGAGATACATTATGGGACTTTCCAACATTTGCAGACTAGTGAACTGAAATCATGTGTGTGTGTGTGTGTTCATTTACAAATTCAGATAAGGTAAAAGGAAGAGTTAAGAACAAACATGGACAAATGTTAACTTTTCCTTTTCATATATAATCAGTACACTCTCCCCTGAAGGGAGTAGTTCTGGAAAAATGAACTACCTTTCTTTCGGACACGTATCACTAAAGAATATCCCATCATTCTCTGCAGTTGTCCATCATGGAAATGGAATTTATTCATGTGGCTCTGATATGTTGAATCAGGAATATAATAGAAAACATGTATTCTGAGAAAGGAAATGCCTGTGCCTTCCACTCCCCAAACCTCAGCCACGTCCTGGATCCCTAGAGTCCTCCTACCAGCTTCCTCATATCTGTAGGGGGGAGTGGGAGAAGGCTAGCAGCAATTTAGTTCCAGACTGTGGTCTTCAGAAGTTTAATCTGGCAGGCCAATTGTGCTGTGATGAATTCCTCTGCTTTTGTAAAAGAGACCTTTTATGCAGATCTCTCAGCAAATGACAGAATCTTGTATCGGTCATCCTGTATTCCAAGGGTGCACAACTTTTTCAGCCTCACTTGATGGCTTGAGACATGGAGGCTGCACATGCACATCCCACCAATCCTGACACAGACCACTCTTTCATCACTGGTAGTAGCAGTGGGGAAAAGTTATCTGTATGACGATTACTGGGGAAGGGAGCAGAGAGAGGGGGACTGCTCTCCACCCTGTCCACAGCGATCCTGACGCAAGACTGAAAAGAGCAATCTATGTCATTGGTAGCAGTGGTACAAATGGCACGAAATCAGTGGCTGGGTAGAAGTCAGTGGTCAAGGTGGGGGAGTTAAAGCTCTGGAGCCAAAGCAGAGAAGGCTCTGAACCAGTTCAAGCAAAATCAGGCCATTTTCTGAAGCATCTAATTGGTGCCCAGATCAAATCTTGTGGCCAGTGCATACTTCTAGCTAATCTGCTGCAGCTAACAAAACTATAATCCACAGCTAAAGTCCCAGAGAAATGCCTGACCCTGCATAACTAGAATCACAAGCATACTTCTCTATCCATGGCTTGTTTATTTGTTTATTTATTTGACTTGTACCCCATCTTTCTACCAAAGATGGCACTCAAGGTGGCTTGTTTAAATATGTACAAATAATAACACTAAAACTTCCTAGTGTGTTTTTACATGCACACACACACACACACACACACCTTGTATTTGAAAAAAAAATCCATCATTCACCTTGCTTTATAATGTATGGAGAATATCTGCCACCAGCAACAAAGCATTATGAGAAAGGAAACATTGAACATTAGCTATCAATTTTGAGTTTCTTTCTTTTTCCTTTTCATCACTGAATTTATTAGTACTGCCTATCATATGTAATTTCATGTGTAAATTGGAAGATGCTTAGAGCAGCTACTGAGATAATGTCAATTCCCCTCTCATATTGGCAAGGAAGAATCATTCCTGAGATTTCTTTAGGGATCCCCCCCCATTAAGAACAAGACAAAGATGTACATCGAATCACAATAATTGTTGAAGGCTTTCAAAAAGTAAAAGGCTGTTCAGTGAGTAACTTTCATGTTTTCAACTTGGCAAATGCTGTAGTCAAAGGGAGACTTTATCCATTTTCTTCTGAGCTCTATCATTACCTCTTCATCCCTTGTGACATTTTGACATGTCATCGTTTCTGCGATCTGAAGTATGTATCCATTGATTTTTCAATCATTCTCTATTAAAGGCAACAAAAGAGATTTAATGATCCCATTCAATCAATCCCAGAAAAATAGCCACCAGTTTCAATCCCATTAAAAGATCCATACTTGTTTTGTTTGCTTTTTTCTTGAATTCCCAGTAGATTAAAATAATAGATGCTTCTTCAGAAATGACAAAGGTAGCATGGAGCCTCTTAAACCATAGACATTACTTTTGTTTCAGAGCAGGTTTACACGGATCCATATGGAGTCATAATGAATATGACTATAAGATCAATGGCTATTCAATTACTATTGCAAATCATAGAATCATTGAACCATAGTCTTGTCTTGCAATACACACACACACACACACACACACACCACACACACACAGAGAGTCTGGTACCTAAAGATGAAATGCCAGAAACTTTCCTCCCTCTCCTTTAGCAGACTACTACTATAGTCTTAGTTTCTGTCACTCATACAGCTACTCTGGCCCATTGTTTGAGATTATCTAGACTGACTACTCTTGTTTGGTGCTTCAGGCTTGTAGTTCAAGATTTTCTGCTTTCTTGCTATGATCATTGAAGTACGAGAAGCTGACTATATTTCAACCTGTTCTATCATCCCCATGGTCAACAATACCTGTCTGAAATTTGGTAGTCATATGCATCTTTTGTTCTTCCCTTTCTTACAGTTGTCACAATGTGTGGTGATGGCCCTGCTAGCTTAGATGGTTTTAAAATAGCTTTAGACACATTCATAGAAGACAGGACTAGCAATACTTTCACTCATGATGGCTATATGGAACCTCCATGTTTAGAGGCAGCATTCCACTGAATACCAGTTTCTGGGGAGCAACAGTGGGAGAAGGGCCGGCAAATGCCTTCATACTCTGCTTGGTCATTATGGGCAATAGAATGCTGTAACTAGATCAGGGGTGGGGAACCTCATTCACCCTGAGGGCCAGTTTCAAGTTTGGAGACTATCTTGGGAAACACATTCCAGTGGTTGGCAGAGCTGAATGCAAAGGAGCCAGGCTGAAAGGGGAAAAAAAGAGGTGGGGTAAAAATACAAAAGATACCAGCATATTTTATTTAGTGTAAAGCTCCTGCTACAGTAACTTAAGCCTTAAGAGATGCATTTCATTCTTTTAGAATGGGGGACAAACTGCACAACAGCCAGGAAACCACAAATGATTGGGGTTGGGGAAAAGGAGGAGGGGCCAGGAGAAGAGGACATGGCCATCTGGGCAATCCTGTAGAGGGCCAGATTAGAACCTCAGGAGGTTCCTGACCCCTGAACTAGATCAGTCTTTGGTCTGAGCCAGCAGGGCTTATCTTCCATTCTTAAGGTAGTTCTCTTTTGGATGTGTCACTCACTTGATTTTTGTTTTAGCTTTGCGGCACAGTTGGTCCTACAAATCAGAGTCCCATATAGTGATAGGGATGTTTCAAGAGTCCAAGAAGGGGGTGGAGTTTGGTGGACTTCCCCCTGCTTGGCTTCCCAAAACTCAGTCACCCAAGCTGCCGCACTTACTGGACCCCCGCTGGCTGAGTGCGTAGAAATGGCAGTTTGTGTTTTTCCTTCAATTTAATGTTGTGTAAATGGCAGTCCATTTACACCTGTAATGTTGCGTAGATGGCCCCTGTACAGCCTCCATTTACTCAACATTAAATTGATGGAAAACGCAAGCTGCCATTTTGCAGAAAAATGGCGACAGGCAGCTGCTCACTGCTTGTCAGGTTCGTGTCGCACACTGTAAGATCATGCTGTGATTTGTGCTGCGCACCTGTGAGGAATCAGCAAGTGGGATGGCAAACAGGCATGGATAAGTTCGTCCATCCCTAAGATGTGTGAACATTTCATTGGGTTCATTTTTTCCCCATTTGATTGGAATGTACCAATATTCACAAATCTTTCCATATACAGGATGGAAAGAACTTGAGATTTTTATAGGAATGTTGCAGGAGTCTGAAAGGGGTAGAGTTTGGTGGACTCCCCCAGACTTGGCCTCTGGGACTCCACTCCCAGATGCCAAACAGCCCCATTTACCCACCTCTTTCAGTAGTATTCATCGTCGTCATGACAGCAACATCAAATTAAGTTCTGTTTATGCACCAAACATTTCTGTAACTCATGGCAAATGATGGGTAAGCGCTGTGTGTTAGAACAGGAATAGGGAGTCGAACGAATCCCACATATAGATTAATAATTGCAACGACCCTATTACAAACATATGAATTACTCTGGATGTAATGACCGTAAACATTTTCCAGCCATAAGCTCATCTTGAATTCAATGGAAAGACTTCCATTTCCTTTGCTTAGTAATTATAAAACAACAACCTCCACAGCCTCACTAAATTAAGAAATTATCCCATTTGGAAAAATTGGCAGACAGCATCCAAGGGAGTGTAAGATCCTGGGGGTACTTGTAGATAGGATTTCCATTCAAGGGTTTACTTGGGGAGGTGTATGTGTTATTAGTGGAAGCATTTCAGTATTTGACATATGTCCTCTAGGTGAGATTCAAAGCACGTGAAATGGTCCACTGACTTTTTGTACTACGAAGCTAAAAGCACTTATTCTGGTAGTGCCCTGTTGACTTTAATTGGGGTCTGCGAGCGATAAGAACAACAAAATACAATTTCTGTCTTGATGCTGAAAACAAGAGACTGTACAAGAAAAAAAAAATCGGGCAGATTTTCCTTCTCCCAATTCTCCCCCCCCCCCCAATTTTATGCAGCTTGTGGTGTGTCCTTTTTCCATTTTAGCTGGATACTTTCCCACTGATGTTATTCCTGAAGCAAATATTATTTTGTATTCCCTGTAATGGGCCCTCATATATGCAGTATTTCTGCATATTTCATATGATCAGTTCTGCTGAAATAATCATTAGCCTGCAGTGCAATGGTAGTAATTAGAGCTCTGAAACCCCAGCTATTTCAGCCCTGTGTGTTCTGTGGCACATTTTTCTTTTATTTATTATTTTGCCTGAGTTTTGCATCCTGTGGGCTAGATTTGGATTTTTCTTGCTATTGTGAAAACTGTCCCTCTAAGCTTCATTTTGATGGGGGTTTGGAATCATAGCCCTCAAAATAAAAGTCAGCTGAAACCACCAAGGTTTGCTTACTTTTTCTTGGAAACCATAAATCCCCCTTGTTCATGTCTGGCCTTATATCACTTGAAACTGAGCCAAAGTTTGCAGAAATATTCATGAAGGCAGACAGCCTTCTCTGAATTATATGTTAATAAAAGAGCCTGAAAGATAGTGAATTCACCTGTTACCAAAACAGCAGAATGAAATCCACACCTTCCCAATTTATTTATTTTTTAAACCAAACATTATTGTGGCACTTTGAAGACTAGCACTGGCATCTCCAACGTTGTGCCTGGGGGCACCAATGTACCAAACAAACACCTCTCTCGGCACCCGCCAGACTCTTTGCGCATTCTGAATTTTATTTTTATTTCTTAAGACCTTTTTTTTAAAATGGAGAGCTGGCATACTGTAAAGTGCCCTTCAACACAATCTTTTTTTGGGTTCAAAAGAGTGATTTTGTGTTTTAGAACTCAGAACCCACTTTTGCCTTTTACTTGGGCAAGTACTTTTCTTTTAATCTCCTCGGAAGTTTGCCTCCTGGGAAATGAGTGTCATAATCACTATGGTGGCCATTTTGTGAATGTGCAAGCTCCACTGCCTGTGACAGCCATTTTGACACTCTCTCAAAACTCCAAATATCCTCTCTGTCCCTAACACATTTATTGGGCCAGAAACCTTTATAGGTCAGACCACTTTGTCAAATATTTATTTATTTATTGCATTTCTAGACCACCTTATTGCAAAGGTCTCTGGGTGTTTCACAAAAATTTAAACCATCAAGTACAAGACAAATACACAGCATGATATCACCTATGAAGGCAGGCATATAGAGCCTGTGATAGATTTCAGTGAGTCCATGGCATGATGCTGCTGATTGGCTCCCACTGATTGCCATCCTGGGCCCACACCCAGCTGTGTGCTGCCATCACCTCATGCTCAGGGCCATGCAGAGCTGGTAATATGCCCAGGCCAGATGGGAAGTGTGTGTCCCCCCATTTCAAAAAAGGAGGACAACATGGCTGCCCCAAGGGGGCATGCCTACCAACATGTCCGTTCTACATAACACCTTCATATTAAACCTGTTCTAGAACACCTCAAGGTACATATATCCCTGCTCTGCATGAGGCATGGCCCTCTGGAGCTTGTAGTCTGACCGTGGTATTCACGATGGATGGCTTCTGCGCTGTTTCCCCAAGGCGGGTGCCTCGCTTCTCGATGGGCCGCTTATGCTACGGAAGCAGTAGCGTATGCTGGGGGGACCTCCTCATTGGAGTGCCCCCTCAAAATCGTGGGCCCCGGGCCAACTGGCCCCACTGGGCCCCCCTCTGCATGGCCCTGCTCATGCTGATGCCATCAGTCACCCACCCCCCTCAGCAGGGATGTGTTTCCAGCCAGGGCTTTGAATGGGAGCCAAGCCAATGCTCAGCTCTGACCCACGGTGGCCAGCCATGATTTTTCATCGCCCTAAATGCAATACGCGATGTCAACATTGGCACTGCATTTGGGGCTATGTTGCAGTGAAGCCAAAAGATCAGTCAATACAAGGAATGGAAGAAGTTGTGCCCCAATGTTACAGAGCACAATTGCCATAACTTTGGTGGTATACTCCAGGCTGCCACAGGCTCTTCATTGTTTTGGACTCTTACCCAGCTACCCCTATGGATTTTACCTCCATTTTAATTATCAAAAATTAATTGGTTTTTCTCTAAGTCTCGATGCCAACAACATACGCTGGTACAATGGCTTCGTTTAATTATTTTTTTTCCTCCTTTCATAACTTCAACAGTTTCTCTAATACTGGTTTGCAATTGGACACTTAATTTCTCCACCTCTTTAAAGCTATTGCTCACATTGCCTGTGCATTTGTAAATCTATTCATCACATAGGAAATAGGTTTTCCCAAGCCAAGGAAACACCAAGAAGCATTTGAGCTCAACCGAATGTCAGCTGCAAGATGCAAGATGCTCATAGCCATCCGCTGCACATGCTAATGTGTTTATCTCAAAAGCAAGATGAGTGGGGTGGGGTGACAGGGATAGAAGAGTGAAATCTGTATCCTCCAAAGAGTAAGCGTCTCCTCTGACTGACTAGCCAGTCCTGTCTGGAGGAAGAACAAAAGAGTCCCCTGAACTAGCATGACATTAAGACGACAGTCCTTATCTGCCATTGTTAGTTAAAACATGGGAAAACTGTCGCTTTGAGAATTCCAGAAGGTACCGGATGTGCTGCAGTTCAATTGTTTGCAAAGGCCAAATTGAAACAAGCGATAGTTTTTGGGCTACTTAGTTATACACCAGTGACCAGAGAATTGCAGACATGTCTCCTAACCACCGTAGCTTCTGAAGCGTATCCTCTAGACTATTATGTAGCATTTCAACAATGACTCTTTCCCACCCCTAAAAATAAAGGGAAAGTCTGAATGCATAGCATTTCAATCTAATATTGTTCCTTTAGCCATTTAAAGAATAATGAGTGGAATAGTAGAAGTATAAAGGGGGTAATTCATCACATTTAGGCATCACATTCAGACTAGCAAGACGTTCCAGCCCACAAGTTAAATGTGCATCTCTCATTTACATACACACTCACACACACACACATAAACTGTTTACCTCTCAGTGCTCGTAAGCATCGTGAAAACAATTTTAAATCTCAGTGAGCATTTAGGATGGACACTAATCTCTATAGGCATATTATTCTGAGGTTGCAAACCTAATCCTCTGTACAATTACCTGAGAGTAAGTCCTATTGAACTTGGCAGGGCTTACTTCTCAGTAGATAAGCATAGGATCATGCTGTAAATCAGAGATAACTATAAAATAAAGAAATTCCCTGCACAGAATATCTAGTTTAGGTCATGATCTTTATGACATTTAGTACTCAATACCCCTGAAGGCGTCAGTAGATTACACCAGGGCAAAGCATCTGAAAATTGTAGTTATAGTTATTAAAAGAGAAGAGTGGAAACAAAAATAAGAATTTTTAAAAAATATCCAACGTCAACACCATAGCAAAAAGAAAATGATGATTCCAACAACACAGATTTTAAGTACTGGTTCTAAAACTTATTAATGGTACAGCAGCACATGGCATGTACAAGCAAGATACGTTTGCCACAATTCCGTGTATCTACACTTCTCTCTGGAAACCTTTCGACTCAGATATAATGAACTTGTAATAAAATACATGGGAAAGTTCAAGGTCTGTTCGCAGCAATAAAATTTATCTTGAAAACTGGATGGATGTGATCTTCAAAACAAAACCAGGAAAAACTCTTGACACAATCACACTTCAGAGTTAATAATTTAGACTTAGAAGTGATCAGAAGTGGTTTCCCAAAGCAAGGCAACAGGAACAATTGCAGTGGGTTTTGACCATGCGTGGCTTTGATATATGAGGAAGATAGCAGTTGTGACATTTTATATTCTCATAAAGTCATGTTCTGAAGTGGCTCTCTCTATGGTTTTGGATTAGTGAAGGTGGCTTTCGCCAGCTCACTTTCCTACTTCAGCATGGCTGTTTGTTTGAAGAAAACACACAGTAAGACAGGAAATATGGTCATCTGAATACATCCTTACTGAAAATGAACGGTGGTGAATAAAGTTAGCAATTGAATGTCTGTGATTAAGAGAGGTTTGGATGGATGGCCTAAATATTGTGGAACTCATAGAATACAGTAAGAGTGGGAAGATGTCAACTTCGTAGCATCAACAATAGTATATGATTGCTATTGAAGCCCATCCAGTTTCACAGTGTGAGTGTAAGGGATTTATTAAAGAATGTTCTGTTGCACTTACAAACCATTGATAAAAATGTAGCTTAATTCATAAAACAATATAGTATTATGAGCCAGGCAAACAGACATTCTAAGCCAGGGAATTACAAGCTGCCCCAATGTTGCTACTTCTGTACCGCTTCCATGACAATTTCTGTGATAATTAAGACACTACTGTTCCTTCTTGCTTTAGTTCCATACTGAGAGGGAAAGCATGATGGTAGTATATTTATTTACATTCAGCAAGGGGACATAAGGCCACCTTTGAAAACAGCTATTTACCTAAGGGTGGTCTACTCAACTATTTCTGCTAGCTATGGGTTAGGAGAAGGACTCCACCAGCTGAAGGAACTTGGATCCAGTGGAAGCTTCCAGCTAGGTCAAGAGGGAGGGGTGGGTACTTTTGTTATTTCCTCTCTCCCCATGCAGCCCCTGTCATCATCTCACACACTGCTCTGGACAGTGTCCCAAGCCTACAGAGTACAGGAGACCCGGGGGGAGGGCTGCAGGGAAGACAGTGCTCATTGCCTCTCCACTTCATCCATTTCTCAGAGTTCTGGATCTGAGCCTGTTTCTACTCTAAAACTGGTTCTATTTCCTGTTTCAGGCCTCAACAGCAGTTGGATCATTCAACAGTAATTTAATAGTGAATTGCCATTGGTCAGAAGCAAACCCTACAATGGTAAAAGCGCATCCAGTTAGTGGTGGTTCCAACAATAATCCAATACCAGTGCAAATAGGAATGGGTGTTGTAATCATCTATTGAATAAACATTTAAATATATCAGAGATGACAATGAAAGCTTGTGCCATAATAAATTTGTTCATCTTTAAGGTGTCACAAGACTCTTGGTATTGTTATTATTATTATTGCCAAAGACTAACTTGTCTACCTCTCTGAAAATGTAAATATATTAGAATGCATAGATACATTAGGTTTTAGAAGTGTCTATATTTATATTAGGAGAATATTAGGAGAAAATATTAGGTTGGTCACCGGTACGCCTAGGGGTGGCCATATCACACCAGCTTTAAAATCACTCTACTGGCTGCCAATTAGTGTCTGGGCAAAATACAAAGTGTTGGTTATTACCTTTAAAGCCCTGCATGGTTTGAGTCCAGGTTACCTGTGGGATTGCCTTCTCCCATACAATCTGCCCCGCACACTCAGGTCCTCTGGGAAATTTTTACTACAGTCGGCCAAGATTAGGCTGACAACTGTTACCCAGAGGACCTTCTCTTCTGCCACTCCCAGACTGTGGAACAGCCTGCCGGGAGAGATCCGCCAACTTACCAGTTTTCAAGAATATAAGAGAGCTGTAAAGACTGATCTCTTCCGGCAGCCTACCCAGTTAAATTTTAAGTCTTTGTTGATTTTAATTATGTATTAATTTTACATGCTTTTAATCAGTTTATGCATTTCATATTGTTTGTATTGATCCAGAGGGAGAGGTGGGTAATAAATTATTATTATTATTATTATTATTATTATTATTATTCTATCATCTATCTATCATCTATCTATCTGTCATCAATCTAAGAAAAGTAGAATAGGACAATGGAAAAGAGAAGGAAACATATTGGGTTCAGACATACTAATTACTTTCTGGCTACAAATTGTCAGTAACAAGCCAAATGTTTTGTATTTTAATTATCTTTGTAAAAAATAAAATAACTATCAAAAAGTTTTATGTGTGTGTAATTAGATAGTTTCAAAAATCTATGTATCAAGAAATCTAATACCTACAGGTCCTAGGGAAACCTCCTACAGCAGTGGATTCCACAGTTTTGGCACCTGCCTGACAAATATTTTATTCCTAACAGTATTTCTTCAGGTGTTAAATTACCTCCTTGACACTCTTTTTCTAGCAGAGATAAACAAAACCATTAAATGAAACAGAATCAGGTGTTTGGCTTCCCAATGCATGGAAAACATCAGTGCTTATTTCAAGTTTAGCTAACCTTTAGAGAGCTTTCTACCACACCTACATTCTGAGTTCAATGGAAGTTGCTTCCTGGTATTGAATGTATGAAAGATTGCAGCCTGACATGTACTATTTTTATTTAACAGATTGCCACATGTATATGGCTACACAATCAATTTATATTTCATCCATTAACTAGCATACCATACCATACCATACCATACCATACCATACCATACCATACCGATAATGGCTAAATCAAGAGTGGGCAGAAGGTAGATTCCAGATACCAACTCACAACATTCCTGACCATTGGCCGATTGCAGGGGTTTATGGGAGATGATATCCAAAACATCTGGAGTTCTACTTTTTGCCTACCCCTGGCCTAAATAACATATCTGTTAAGTGCATGGCCCTTAACAGCTATAACTTCCCAGCATTTATGAGCATGGAAAGCCCCTACTGAAACATGTCAAACTGAAAGGGGTTTTCTTAATTAAATACAAACATCTTTGAATACTACTAGTAATTGTCATCATCATCACTGGACGCTTGACTTCAAGCTAAGCTTGGAGCTTAGCGTGATTCAACTTGCAGAAGGCTGATTTTGCCTTCATGTCATACTGGCATGAAGAAATTTGAGTTGTTCAGAGATCTAGGTATGACATCAGCTTTCATTTCTCAGAAGTGTGTCATTTTGTGGCACCTAGACCTGGATGTTACCATACAGGCTTTTCTTCGTTGGATAAGATCATGAAACAGACCTTGATGTAGTATTTACTTAAATGGAATCATTAAAAAAAGGGGAAATTTCTATGTACTTCACAAAACAAATAAAAACAAAATTTCACTTAAACATTAGAATTATTATACTTTGCCATGTACACGATGTTGTTAATGATTATTACTTTCCTCAATTCAAATTAAAGTTTTGCAAAAGGCTGTTCATGTTGCTGTTTCAATAGACAATGCTAATTTTGACAAGATGACAGTACAATCTGTTTTATTATCATCAGTGAGTTAATAAATGAAATGAAATTAATGCCCCCTAACTGACCTGTGTTATGTTTAGAAACATGAAGACAGATGTTATGGGACTGAAATATCATACCAGAAATTCAGAGAAAAGAAGAGATAGGAATGTTTGATACGAGTTGGACATCGATCAAAAGGAAGAGGTAAGAGGAGGATGAAAGAAATTCCATTGCATATCCAGGAATAAACATTTATGAAATTAAATCTGTAAAATTAATATGCCATATAATTAATCATTAAAATTGGTTTAAAAATAGAGCCTCATCATCATCATCTCCTTAGTAATATTAGTCACCAACAAACATGGGAAAATAAACTTTGCATCAGTTTGAAAATGTATTTATTTGTCACATAGTCATAGTCCCACACCATAGTTGAAGAGTAGCGTTTGAGATATTAATGAAGTGGTTAGTTTATGAATTTCACTTCGCGTTTGTTCAAATTTGCACATATAAGAATCACTTTATTTTTAAAAATCTGCTCTGAGAAGCTTGCAAATGAAACTCTTTCACTACTGCTAAATTAAGTGGTATTGGGGTCTCAATGAGCCAGAAGCTGGCCATTGAGACCCCAATGAGTTTTCAGTGCATAACAGGAACTTACGGACTGGGAATCCATTTGTTGCCTGAGCTATGGCAAAAGTTGGTAAATCTTTCCAGATGATAAATTTTTGCACAATAAATATTCAGTTGTAATTCATTTGCTGTGGCAGAAGCTTTAATGTGTACCACATCTGTTGTGATGATAAAATACTTTGCCAGATCCAAACAATATTTATCCTGGGAAAGCTTTTCACCCGGTGATCACCTACATTACTAAGGGTAGTGCTCAGATTCCTTTTTAAACAGGGCTTGTGACATTAGTTTTGATATATTCTTTACCAATAACATTTCTTCCATTTTTTGCTTCATTTCTCTTTCCTGTATTTTCTTCTTGTAGATTCTCCAACCGTTGGCTCTATTCCTCCTCCTCCTCCTCCTCCTCCTCCTCCTCCTCCTCCTCCTTTACTTTTCATACTCAGATACTTGCTCTCTTCCCTCTTCTTTTGAAATCAATAGCTCTGGCTCTCTTTTGCTTTCTGCTTCACATCTTCAATCTATTCATATTCTTTGGTTCCTTTTTTTCCTACTTTAAGCCTTTGTCTCATACACGCACACACTTTGTTTTTTGGATCTCCAGTTGTACCACCTCTTTCCTTTTTAGCTCTGATGTTCTTGATAGTGTTCTCTTTCCTAACCCCCTCAATCTGCAATCCTATACCCGCTAACTGGGAGTAAGCCACTTTGACGTCAATAGAATTTACTTTTGAGTAGGCATATATAAGATTGTGCTGTCAGTTTCTCTCTTAAGTCTCAACTAGGGATGTGCATTGGATCGGACCCGATCCACGATCCGGGCCCGATCTGACTGAAATCGGATCAAACAATCCGATTATGATCCCCAGCACCTAGATTGGCTGATCCAATCCGAAAAGGACCCGATCCAGATCGGTGGATCGGGCCCCCTCCCCCCACTCGTGCTCCTTACCTGCCGGTGTTGACGTCTCCAGCAGGTAAGGTGTGCGAAGGAGGGGCTTACCTGGCGGGGCTGTCTGCTTCCATCTGCGGGCGCCAGTGGGCGCCTGCCAATGGAAGTGGACAGCCCCACCACATAAGAAGCACGAAGGTGAGAAGGGGAGGGGGAGGGCCCCACTTACCTGCAGGGGTGTCCTCCTACTGCCACTGCCAGGTGAACTACTGCGAAACAGGCCTCACGGCCTAATTTTTCAGGTGATCCTGGCGCTCTACTGAAAAAATAGGCCGCGAGGCCTGTTTCACAGTAGTTCATCTGGCAGTGGCAGGAGGAAGACGCCTCGGCAAGGTAAGGAGCGCAAGGGGGGGCTTACCTGGCGGGGCCTTCCGCTTCCATCCGCGGGCACCAGATGGCGCCCGCAGATGGAAGCGGACAGCCCCGCCAGGTAAGAAGCGCGAGTGGGGGCTTACCTGGTGGGGCTGTTCGCTTCCATCCATGGGCGCCAGCGGGCGCCTGCCAATGGAAGCGGACAGCCCTGGCAGGGAAGCAGCGTGAGGGGGAAGGAGGAGGGGGGCCCATTTACCTTGCCGGGGATGTCCGCTTTCCTCCACTCTTGGACGCTACTGGACGCTACCTGGTGCGCTACTTTGGGGCAGGCCGCAAAGCCTGTTTCACAGTAGCGTCCAGGAGTGGAGGGAAGTGGAAATCCCTGGCAAGGTAAGGTGCGCGAGGGGGGGAGGGGGCTTACCGGCTGAGGCAGTCGGCTTCCATCCACTGGCGCTCATGGGCGCTAGCGAACGGAAGCCGACAGCCCTGGCAGGTAAGGAGCACGAGTAGGGGGGAGGGACAGGGAGGGAGGAGTTAGGCCCCCCTCACCCACCGCCATTTTTTTCCCCATAGACTAGCATTGGTGGAAAGCTTTCTTTCCCCCAATGCAAGTATATGGGGGGGGGGGGAATGGCATCCGATCCGAATCAGGTCCGAACCGAACCAGGAGGCCTCCGATCTAATCCGAGCCGAGGCCTCAGGTCCAGTTCCGATTCCAATTCCGAACCAATTTTTCGGACGGTGCACATCCCTAGTCTCAACCCCATTCATATCAGTTTAGTTTTCATTCTGCTCATTCATCCAAAAATGCTCAAACCCAGATCTCAATCGATCTTTTTCTGTGCAATGAATCTCCTGGTCTCATTTCTGTCCTGCTTCCCATGGTCCTTTCTTCTGGTTTTGACTGAAGAAAGGAAATCAGGAAAAAACTTCCTGACTGTTAGAGCAGTACGACAATGGAACCAATGACCGAGGGAGATCGTGGGCTCGCCCACACTAGAGTCAATCAAGAGGCATCTGGATAACCATCTGTCAGGGATGCTTTAAGGTGGAGTCCTACATTGAGCAGGAGGTTGGACTTGATGGCCTTACAGGCCCCTTCCAACTCTACTATTCCATGATTCTACAGTGAACTACAATTTCCATGAGGCATTATGATGGCATATATGAGTGGCACCTCCTACAGTGCACATGAGCAATATCACAAGCTGGGAGAGAACTCTCAGAAAACAGATGGGCTTTCTCTAAAAGCTTACCAAGAAAGTTAAAAGGAGTGATCCCATTTTAAATTGTAACCAAAGAGGACTCTTCCATCACTATCAGAAGGTAAGTAATGTGGAAGTTAATGTGAGGATAAATCACTGCTATTTTGAAAAGTAGGCTTGAATGTACTAGGGAAAGATGTTGCACTCTTTTCTTTTTTGTCTTTTATTCATTTTCCTTCCCCCCCCAAATAATAAAACACACTTTGTATTATTTGTAGCGTCCACTATGATGCCAAGGTTTGCTTTTTTCCCCCTCTGTGTTCATCCTATTGCACAAAAGGCACTTCTCTTTGTAACCTACACCAGAGAAGAAAGTTTTTAAAGGATTTTTTAATTTTTGCTAAACTTTCTCCAATCTCCAAGCCTGCTCTTTGCGTCTGTCTGTTATTGTCGAAGGCTTTTTTATCTCATGCTTTCCCAAGAGGAAGCGAATGGCTTCAAATGGTGCCACAAGTTTGGACCATTTTTTAAAAGTACATATTTTGATTTTCTGTGTATTGCTGCCCATTCCAGTCAAATGCATTAGGATTCACTGCACTCCATAGAAGTCACTGAAGTACCTTAAGCAAAGCAAAGCACAGATTGTGTGAGAGAAAGAGAGCTCCCTCACCTGAGCTGCAAAACTCTTCAACAACACCCTGAAAAGAAAAATGATTTGGGTTTTGTCTCTCTGCCAGTTTTTCTTTTTCTTTTTCTGCTTGTCTCTTGTTCTTCAGAGTTCACTGAACTCTAGTCACTGAGATACCGTACAAAAACAGGCAAAGGAAACAACAGTCCCTTGGGTAGCAGAGTTTCAGCTAACAATACTTTTAAAAATGTCATCAGTATTGTGGTTATGCCAGTCTGCTCGTCAACCTTGAGTTGACACTGAAGGCCCTTTCACACAAAAAAATTCTACACGGAAGTCAGTCAGTTTTTTGTAGTGATTGAACAAAGCTTGTGTGTAGCTCATCCTGTGCAGTAGTCACAGAGCAAAACATATATGGTATACTTAGGTACAGTGGAAGCTGGTGGTTCTGAAGCCAGAGGGGCTGTAAATCTGCTCTGGGTTTCAGTCAAAACCAGCCAGGAGCTATCCAGGTTGCTGAACCTATGTTGGGGATATAGTTCTTTAGAGTTCTGGCTGGTTCTGACTGAAACCCAGAGTGGATTTGCAGCCCCTTGACATCAGCACCACCATCCTCCACTGCTTAGGCAGCTTTGTACATGGATGTGAGGTCCATGCCTTCTACCTTCAGAGGAACCACCCCTGCAGCTCCCATGAACAAGGATCTCTGGTAGCAGGTAAGACAATGGCTCAATTCAGACGACACAATAAACAACTGGTGTGGGGGAAACAATCGTCAGTTGTTTTGACTATTGTGTCATCCGAATGCTGCCATAGTCAACTCAGTGCTGATCCTCATCCACACCACAGTTGTTTATTTATTACCATGTTGTGTGGGGAGTACCCCCTAGGGTTAGGGTTAGTCAACCCACCATTGACTATCGTGTCGTCCGAATTGAGCCAATATTTATGTATCCATATTAACCTTTGTTAACGAAACACAGGATTCCTGCAATTTCCTTCATCCAACTGAGTTCCACGTTGGATATCCATCTCATGTGAAACAACTAGTGATGTTGCCAAATTTTGTAATTAATTAGGGCATTGGTCAAAATTCATCCATTCACAATGCCCACCTTTCTTGCAACCCTGGATGAATATATTATGAATTCACTATTAATTTTAGAATTGATTGTGAGCCTGGAAGCATGTGCAGTCAGCATCTAAACAACACCATTTCTGTGCGTGCACTGAGTTGATTGATCCAGTGCATGATCCAGTGCACACACCCCACTGCTTCCCTCATCGTCCCCACCACCTAAGGTGGTGATGCATGATGGCATGCTGCTCTATACATTTCCAAACTACGTCACCCAAAATTCACTTTGATATTGTACAACTCAAGAATTGAAGAATGGCTCTCATATGACCTAACATGAGTGAATTCATTACATCCTGAAGAAATAAGAAATTCACTCAGAGTATGTTCGCTCATCACTAGAAACAACTCTAAGAGAGGTCCATGGTTAGGCTGTCTATAATTATCAAATGCATTATGGTATTGCTGGTTCTATATCAGTCTCCCCCAACCTGGTGACCTCCAGTTGTTTGGGACTGCAATCCCAAGCATTCCTGTCTATAGCCCATGCCAGCTGGGGCTGATGCGAATTCAAGTCCAAATTACTTGAAGGGCACCAGGTTGTCAGTGGCTGTTCTATATGACAGAAGTCAAGGCCATGATGGTGATGGTGGTGATACAATATATTTCTTTATTTGATTCACCTAATACATTAATAAGTAACTTTTCTATTTTAAAAAATGTTCCTTTATTCCCTTATCTACATTAGAACTATTTCAGAATTGAACAACTTTCACCATATGATGCTGCCTGGTCTTACTTGACACTGCAGCTATGTTAAGGACATAATATCTGTTACTTCTAGTATCAATTTGCATGATGTGGTAGCATGATGATGATGTTGAGATGATTCAGCCAAAATACTCACATAAGTGGTGCCTAGAACCTTCATGAGACTATGGGGTCAGATATTATTCCCACCACACAAGGATGATCAGGCTGCTCAATGTGAGACACACAGATCTGAACAAGCTCTCTGTTTCTGTGAGAAAACGTTAAAGAGTGTTTCCATTTCAGGCTACCTTGTTAATCTAAGAGAAGTACTATATTTTACTGCGACCATTCCCTGCACAACAGCAAAGGTTTACTCACAGAACTAGAAGAATAAGAAAGGGGGAAAATGGATGATACTATGGCCAGTTCTCACAAGCATCCTCACTACTTATGCAGTCATACTGTGTTCATGATACAAACAATGAACACAAGGAGGGGAAGTTGGAATCATTTCCACGGGTCCACTTCCTGACCTTCACACATTGATCAAAATGTCTGAATAAGCCTACAACCATACAAAACCTTAGGGCAACTATACTATCTATATGCATATGTGTAGAGTTCATTCAGAAATTCAGAGGTTAAAGTTGGGGCCAGTAGGTATGATCCTAATCTCCCTTTTAACATGTTCATTATAATTACCATGTTTGCTTGTAACACATGCTGTAGGCTGTGCTCCAATGTTTTATCTTGCAGGCAGTCACAGCACATTTTTCTAGGCTAAAACAAACAAACAAACAAACGAACATCCAACACTGCATGAATAAGGCAGTGGTTTAGTTCATCGTTCTTCCTTAATCTGGTTTAGACTGTGATATGTTTTAGCTCTGTTTAGATATCGTCTGTGATTCAGTTACAATTGCATGTGTGGAGGGATCAGAACCTTACTTGCTGGCCCTGACACCTCTGTGATGTCCTTATTACCCATTCCCACTGTATGTGTTGCAACTGGACATTCTGAAGCGGAAGGCTAGCTCTATGCAGGTTGGTGTCCTGTATGGTTTGGAACCCTCTGGAGGCTCCCAGCTTATGGCCTTTCCCCTCCAACACATGAAAAGGAGCAGGCCCAGCACTGAGGATTTCACAGAGTGGGCCATGCTAGTGATCATGTTCTTGTTATCACTGGGGGGAAACAGGATAAGGATGAATGCCCAAATAGGGTTAAGGTCTGTGTGCTTTTGTCATGTGGGTTTTTAAAAGCTGATAATTATTTGTAAAGTTTTCTTAGTTACAATACAATGGAATAGGGAAACAGAAACACCCTCCCCATCTCCCATGATTCCTCACCATTGCCTATGCTGGCCACCAGGTCTGATGTGAATTAGAGGCCAAAGAAACTGGAGGGCCACAAGTTGTCCACCCCTGCTATAAGATATACACACATTTGGGGAGGAGGTTCCTGCTTTCCTGTTCCATTGTCTTCTGAGATTGTAACTAATAAACCTTTAAAAAAACAGCTTCTACCAGAATTCCA
The DNA here is from genome assembly GCA_029215795.1 of Anniella stebbinsi. Lineage (NCBI taxonomy): Eukaryota > Metazoa > Chordata > Lepidosauria > Squamata > Anniellidae > Anniella > Anniella stebbinsi. The sequence continues at coordinate 91,750,882 of JARDYH010000004.1, read as the reverse complement.
CTGGTTTGGATCCAAAGAGGCTGCTGCACAAACAAAAGGAACTGAGTTTTCAACCATTTCCTCCTGCAGCTGTAGCTCCTCCACACCATGTGCCATTCTATTCCAGAGGGTCCCCCCAACCCTAAGAAGCAAATTTCAAGAGGTTGCAAAGAAAAGGGGAAGAGCAAAAACTCTCCAGAGAACCACTATTCACCTTCAGTATTTCACATCCAATGAAATTTGATTTCATTGTTTGATATTTAGCCATTGACATATATTTCTTTTATTATTTATTTATTGAAAACACTGCTAAACCGCCCTTCCTCGCCACATGAAATCATCCACGGCTTTGTATTCCACATTCAACAGAATTTAACAATCGTATTTTTGTATGACTGTGTGCAGCTTCAGAGTTAATAATATATACAAGCACAGGTTGCACTAATGAGCCCCGCTGCCTTTGTTCATACCATATCATTATCTCAAAGGTGTGACATGTGGAGCAACGTGTAGTTCCAGATGTGCAGACATATCCTAAGGTTACTTTTACCTGGTAACACCAAATGCATTTGAAAGGAGAGGAGCATGTTCCAGCAAAGCACCTTTTCACAAGAATCAAAAGCGACACAGAAAAGACAACTGAATTACACTCATTATATAATCATAGGGACACTGTTGAAACACAAAGCCGAAATGAGACATAATGGTTTCTTCTTCAAATCAGAATTTCTATCAAGGCAGAAGGCCTTCATTATACTGACGATGGGAAGTTACCCTAGCAGATATTTCTGTGTGTCATTTACTTGCCTAACAAAATATACCTTAAGTATAGCATCTGGCCATCAATGAGCTTTTTGCTCTTTATGCAGTTTTCCAGCTGGTCTGACTAAACCACTCCAAGGTTGAAGTGACTAGTCCAAGGTGACTCTGGCATCTCAGCATATATTATAGTACTTAGGGCCCACAGCTACCTTCACGCACATCAATGCATCACATAAATTGTCCTGCGTAGATAAGGCTCTGAAACAATTACTTTTACTTTTGAATAAAGCAATTGAATGCTGTTTAGTGTAAAAAAGTCACAAATGTGGAGACTGCATTTGATATGCAGGTGGGCATCCATATTTCCATACGAATTACATTGTAAATCAGAATCACTTAAATACTAATTAAGTTGTCTCTTCAAGGTTATTTTATTACACTGTGCCTGCCTTTTTTCCCCCTTTTGCACCAGAGTAAAATGTTATCTGATCTGTCAGATTCAAAAATTAAACCATAAGGGATACCTATTAGCACAACATTGCTGGCAGATTTATCTTGACGAAGCCACAATGAAATGTAAAAAGTATGTCTAGCAGATTGACTCTAGGATGCTTGATCAATGCCCTCTGGTGGCTACTGCAGTATGAATAATGGGTAGTTATGTATAATTTAGAAGTGTAGAAATATAAATCTTTCTCTATATCTGTATATAGCTTTTACTGTGTAATCCAGCTACATTAAAATCGATCCAAGCTTTGCTATTCACTCTAATGGTAGCTTGACCACACCTGCAAAATATACATTTCTCGTCATTGTTCTAGTTGGAGCAGTAGAACATTGTTCTTCTGTTTTAAATAATGTTTCATTATTTAGTCCTATAGAAAAGCTAGCGTTTGTAACAGGACAATAACCTTCTTGCCCTGATATAGATTAGCATATGTACTAACAATGATCTCAGAGCCAAAAAAGCAGCGTCCATACACAAAAGAGAAATATCAGCAGGCTTGAGCGAAACTCAAAGTTTGCAAAAGTTCAAAAACATTTTGGAAAAAAACACAGAGGGGACCCCCCCCTCTAAAAAATGCCCAGTGTGGTGTTCACTGTGCACAGAAGGTTGACTGAGAGAACAAACAGACATTGGTTGAAAGATGTAGCTAGCAGCTATGTCTTTTCTTCAGACGTACTGAAAAGGGATTCCCAATCCAGCTGCCAGAGGAAATTGTTTTGTAGGTGAAGCTCAGCTTGTTTACACCAGCGCAGAACCCCAGATGCCAGTTTGCTGATTCCTGAGCTGGTTCAACTCAGCATATTGATTGTTGTGTTCTCTTTAGCATTGGTTTGGTTTGGTTTGGTTCTATTCTACTGTTGCCCTTCTTTGCTTGTTGTTCAACTCAGCATATGCCAAGTCGGGCAAGCCCGTGGTTTCCCACTATGTATGTACGTGTGTGTATATATATATATATATATATAATATATATATATATACAGTTTTATGCAAATCCCTTTACGCCTGCAATGTTACACAAATTGTGCATTGTATAGCCATGATTTTGTGCAAATCTTGATTTCTGTAAATATTCCCAGTTGCAATTTTGCACAAAGTGTGGCTCATGGGGGGAAAAAACAAACTCTCATCAGGCACCTGTAGACCATCTGGCGGTTTGGCCTGCACGCACGGTGGGGTCGGGCAACCGACAGCGAACAGAGCATGAACAGGAATGCAGGGGAGTTTGCCCATCCCTACCATGAGGGATACGGGGGACTTAGCCCTTCTATTAACCCCCACAATGGTCCCAATCTGTATTTGAAGGGTGGGCATGCCTGCAATTTCTATTGCAAAACAGTGGTCCATTTGCTTTATGTGTCGCTATTTTGCAAAAGACATTGCGAGTGACGAGGTCCCAATCTAGATCAAGCCCATAGTTGGAGGGGAAGGTTAAAGCCCCCCCCCCAATCAGGATCCGAATCTGGATCAGGCACATTGCACCTACTCTAGAATAAAAATGAAAGAAAGACATAACTTCTGCTAATGACATCTTTAAAGTAATGTCTCTTTTGGCCCTGACTGTTGGAGGTGGAATGGAAAATTTGTGGTAGTGGTGATGAGGTCAGAATGGAGTGTTTAGAATCCTGAAAGGCACTGCAACATTTTGTTGTAGGTCTCACTTGTTTTAAATGATAGTCCTTCAAGTTCCTTTACACCTCCTTGGCATAAGAGCTAGTTGCAAAGGCTTTAGAACCAAAACTGTCTACTCCAAGATTTCTCCTTTCTCTTTAATCACTGCTTGCACTGGGCCCTGCACAAAGTGAAGGCAATTCATTCATCGTAGGCAGAGGTGTTTTGTCTTTTGGCCCCAATTCACATGAATTCCATTTCCTTATCCTGTACTTCTCTGGTACAATTACAGAATCTTGCTCTAAACAAGTCAGTTCTGTGTAAGTCTAAGAGCCTATCTACACAGTCCCTTGGAACGTTTTAAATAGTATTTTAAAACGTTCCAAATAGGTGCGTTCTAAAACGTCTTAGGCCACATTACTGAGTACTCACGTTACAGGAGAAAACTTCTTCAGTCTTTAAAGTGGTGTGTGCAGTCTCACACACCCTTCTGTCCATCTCTTTCTGTTTCGTTTTTACAATGAGTTTAGGGCAAGGCATTGTGGGTGTTGTAGTTCAGTCGGCCACTTCCTTCTTTGTTCCTCTGTTATTCCCTAGTGAGTATAGGGCTAAGAATTGTGGATGTTGTAGTTCACTCGCCCACTTCCTCCTTAGCCCCGCTTTCTTCCCCACCAATCAACTGCTAAGCATTTGGGTACCAGAAAACGAAGCACTGCCCCCATGAATCACAAACGGTAGGGAAGGACACATTATTTTACTTAAAACGATTTATTAAAAGTGAAACCATTGTATATAACTGAAGTGAGTTAAAAAAAACCTCAGATATACAACGTTCAAGGGAATGCGTCATGTGGCCCAAAGAGTTTTCATAACCCTTATAAAACGTTAAAAACCTAGCGTGTAGATCGGCTCTAAGTCTAACAGTCTGAAGTGAGTCTGTTCAAACCTCTGTATTTGTTTTGCTTTTAATGTTATAGAGAGAAGTGTGTTTTTAATATTGTTCATGAGCATGCTGAATAATGTTACCATCTTTGTTTCTGTGAGAAACATCACCTGTTAGTAACCTAGCACAGAGTCCCCAATGTAGCACTTCCAGTCACCCATTATTATTATTATTATCATCATCATTTAAAAAAACTACTTTTATTTTTGCTATTTTTTATTTTTTCCATTTTAATATACATAACACGGATTTTTATGAAATGCATACATGTTTCTAGCAATTATACATGGGCTACAGGAAAAGTGGATAAAATATCCAAATAAGTATCCATTTGAAGATGATGTCTATATGCCACCCTTCAAATATTTAAAGTGTTGTAAGGTTCTCAATCAATTGCATTATAGGAAGTGAGTGTTTATCTTCCCAATGTTGTACAAAGCATCCATTTACACTGACCAATTGCTAATTTCTATGAAGCAGATAAATAATTTTAAAGCACGTGTACCTCAGTGAATATTAAAGACTGTTCCAGTACAAAAGTTTTCTGTGTAATAACCTCCCCCCGCACCCTGTAAAGAGAAGCAACTACTAGGCATTGCCAAAACATACGTTTAAAAGAAGCATTAGCTGCACGCACTGCCAGCAATTAACTGAATTAGACAAACTCTTACTAAAGAGATGCTGTGGACATGGTGTCCAATAGTCACAAAACAAACATTTTTGCTGAAGACACAGATTAAGTTCCATCGATGCAAAAGGTAGATGCCAATGTGGTGATCCACTGATTAGACATTTTGTGGTGGCGCCCACAGCAGTATCTCAAATTCTTCAACGTGCCCATGTGTCCAAAAAGGTTGGGGACCCCCGATCTAGCACCTGCACTAGTATTCATTTCAGTTAGGTCTTTCCTTTTCTTTCAATGACACTGCCACTATACCTAACATGTGTATGTGGAACTCAAATGGTCACAGGAATGCCTGTGAATGAAACAACTTCATCTATTCATTTTTGAGAGCTAGTGCCACATTGTCGCTATATGTTGAACTATTTATGAGTTATACTGTTCCTGTTCAGCCAACATTGTTCATTGCATTAGTTACATGAAATCAATGGGACTTAGCACAGTTATATGCCAGATTCTGGGTTTACTGTGCCAAGTGTTTGACAGTTCCATCATTCTTCTGATGTTTGCCTTCATATTAATCCTGTCTGAAAGGTCGTAATGATTCCTTTTATTTCTGTTCCTGAGGCTGAGTAGCAGAGAAGCAGTCATTTGCCCAGTGGTGGCCTATGAGTCCATAGCTGAACTGTGTTTTCAACCATGCCCGTGATCCTGATTGTGGCCTGTCGCATAGCTGCAATAGTGGTCAACAGGCTTAAATTGAACAGCTCGTAGAAAATGCTATGAGAAAGAATTTAAGTGAAATCTCACATAGTACTGATGATTGTTTTGGTTGGCATTCATCTTCTGTGTAGTCTCACTGAGCACTCTCTGCATGTCGGGCTTAAAACTGGAGATCCCATTGCAAATACATGCATTATTTATATTCCTCCAGTCATTCAGTAGATTTATGCCCTGATTTTTTTACTGGGGTCCTTAAATGGTCTACAATATTTGTAAAATGCAATAGTCCTGCTGGAGCAAAAGTAGTCATCTCTTTACCTGCATCCCTACCTATCTTGGGTTCCCAATCACAGGGCAGTTGGTGTTAGATGGCCCTTTTGCAGGGAAAGGTAACAGGAGTAGATATCTTGTGTTTCCTCCACCTGCCTCCCTATCCCTCCTGGATCCATTCTCACAGGGCAGACCATGTTTTTGGCACTCAAAATCTCATCCTTCCTCATGGAACTGCATAGGCTGTAAGGATATATGACCCATTCTTGAGACTGGTTCTTCTAGTTGGTATTCTAGTCACAAACCTGTCCATAAGTCTTCCTTAGGCAGTCACAGTGAAGGCCGATGTCTGGCACATATCACAGAAGTGGTTGTGAGAACAGTCTCACATTTTCCCATTATCAGACAGCCACACAAATGTGCCTAATGCTCTGTCTTGCTGGAGCCTGGTGTCTTGGCTTGCTTCTAGAATGCTCGGGGCTCCATGTGGCTGAAGAATTTTAAGTAGTCTCAAGGGATTAGTAGCAAACATTTTCAAAATTAGATATAGCTCATGGCATTTCTTAATATTTAGCCTACAACTCATCTATTTTCATTTCTAAATGTATACTGGTGCAGTAATAGCTGTAATTCATTTTCTTTTGAAAGACAGGGTGGGGGTAAGGGGTAGCAATTGCTTAAAAGAGCCTAAAGTGTTATTTTAAATGGTCAAGAGATATTCAATTCATGATTCTACAGGTGACCTCATTTGAATTAATACTTCTCCCTTACATATCAAGGCAGCTAGCAGCATGTGGTATCAGTAGGTAGTATAAAGGTCTGCCAGATTTGGTCAATAATTGTCTAGCTTTCCTAGCCATAATTAACACCATTCACAGACTTGTATCTGTTTAGATTTCCTGAACGTTAATTGGGTTTAAATCACTGAAATATAATTTATATCTGATAAATTTTATTTCTACAAATTGAACATTAGTTAACTTAAAAAAAAACCAACACCATAATTTACAAGGAGTGTTCTTAATTAAGGGACTATTTAAAAATTCAACTCGAAAGCAGCTTATCTGTGTTTTCCAAATGCAACTTGAAAAGGAATCATCCAGATAGCCGCTGGAGATGTTCAAACAACTCAGTACAAATACTAGGAGCAGTAATGGTCATGGTCGGTCAAGTATTTGATATCCATTATGGTCTGCCGTGTAACAGCAGCATAACTTATCAGGTACAGGGCTTTCAGCACAATGGAAAATGGTTTCCTTTTGTGCTTATTCTGACACAGAGACAAATCTTTATTGACTGTACTAGCCTCTGATGCCACTGTGCTCATACCTCAAGGACAGCATGTACATGGTGAAGGCGCATTACTGAGATAAGGGATCTTTCAGGCAGCTAGTGGGTTAAGAGGGAACCCAGCTTCCTCCAATTTCTACCACTCCATCCTCAGGCAAAAGTGTCTAACAGAAATGCAGTTGAGATCCAAAATATTTACTGAGCAGCTGGCCATCCATCATTTTTTCAATCATATTCACCAAAAAATTCAGCTCCCCTGAATTCCACATCAAACTCAGCTAGATCCTAATGTTGGGAGGAAGGGCAAATCTGCCAAGTTAGCTGTTAAACATTTATTTGTATCATGAACCTAATAACAAAAATCTACCTTTCATACAGACATTTGCTCTTCTGTGTCCTGGTCAGAGCAGAGAGGGGGGACCTGCTTGGTCCTGAAGGGATCTTTCAAAGGTAATCTTATCTCACAAAAGTGGTAGGAATTGGAAGCATTGGCAAGTCAGCCATTCTGAAATCCCACAATTTGTGTGGAGAAGCACAAGCCTCATTGGAAACCACTGAAGGTCCTCATCAGGTCCTAAGGGCTAAGAGAACCATTTCTAGCACTGGGAAAACATTGTACTGGCAAATGGCGGAATTCACAGTAGGGGTGGGTGATACTTTTATTTGGTTCTAAGACTTAGCTACTTCTCTTACAATCTTGTCTTGCCACCAGTTTTCCCCAACATGAAAAGATGGAGGCACTGGGCGGAATCCAAACAGGGCACTTATGCTCTTACACCCTGCAGATTCTGTTGTGCAAGCAGAACAGAATCTGCACCCACTACTTGCACATCAGGGATCTAATACTTTCCAGAGGAAGACCTGAAATGAGTGGGAAACACTCATTTTGCATTGGGACAGGTTGGCAGAACTCCCTTATGCAACCTCCACTGACCTGCCCAATTCCAGAAATTAGCATTTTCGTTCACTTCCACTTGTCTCTGGAAGCATTATGCAAGCGATAGGTTCCACTTGCAGAAGGGAATCGGTGGGATGCAAGAAAATTGGCAGTGGTATAAGAGCCCGATTGGATTCTCCCCACTGTATTTAAACTTCCCCTGCCCATCATCACTGCCATAGACATGTAGGTTGGAAGGAAAAGGGACAGTGCAACAGACTTCAGGAGCTCAGAGGAAAGGTAAGACAATGAGGCCCTAATTTGGAATTGGGCTAAAAAAAAAAATTGGTTCAGAATAACCTCTGTCCAGATAGCTTGATTTGCTGAGTTCAATTCTGAATCAAGACAAGAAGTTTGCTCATCACTAGTGAAATTTGGCCATTCACCCAAAAGTCTGTCTTCCTCCTAAGGAATAGGGATGTTTGAGGATATTTCATTCTTGCAAGACCCACTCCCCCCCCCCCGGGTGTAACTATGCAGGCAGATGCACAACCATGTAAAGAAACATTGGTATAAAGTAGATGGTACACAGAGACATCTGCCAGTTGCACTTTTTCCTAGCTGTTCTGTTCATGAGAATCTCATTGTTGTTTGCATGTGTGATTAATGAATGATTTGTTTCTGGTACACTCTTTCTTTTGTCGATATGATGGATTAGAACCATTTTACCAAAGGCATTTGTTACTCTTTCCAAATCGAGTCACAATCTCAGTAAAGAATTCAGCAGCTTGTGGGTAAGGTGGAGAGGAGGACAAATGGTGCTGAAGATAATGGGCTCCATCACACCTATTTTCCCCCTGATTTGCCTCCGCATTTTTACCTCCGTTTCATAAGCATGTCAAGCTAATGGTCCTGTTCATATGGGTTTGTGGTATTGTGCTGCACCGTGAAACCTCCCTTTCACTTGTTTGTTCTTCCACTCCGCCTCTTCTCTCAAAGCACACGCCCCCAACAAAGGAAAAAGCGAGAGGACAGCAATACATGAAGGCTTAAGGGCACATTAAATCTGCTTGGGGAAAATAATCCAGACTTCCCCAGCACCAAAATGATATGCAAAATGGAGGAAAAGAGGCAAGATGGGTGCAGGACAGGGACAATGACATGTGAGTCCTACACTGCAAAACCAGATACCACACGTGGCAAGAGTGCATTAAACCGCTGTTGTAATGGAGCTCAATGATGATGAAAATGGCACTGTATAGTAAAGAGTGAAGGATCCTAGCTAAAGTGAGAACATATCCCAGAAGCTCCTGTGTGCTCTCAAGGAATACACCTCTATGCAGAGCTTGACCAGATCAGAGGGGTGTCCACTTCTGAACACAAAGCATTGATGAGACAGAATAAAAGTCCACTGAAAATGGCATTTTAAGGGCTCAGGAAATGAGAGATGGCAGGACGAATGATATTCGACCTTGTTAAAGTTCTCCTTTTTCTACCTTGATGCTTGTCTTGTCTTGTTCTCGCTCCTGAACATGAGTATCTTTTCCCCTCCAAGTAGGACTCAAAAATTACTCACTTTTCCAAACATGCACCCCAACTGTCCACCTTCTACCCAAATGTTAAAGTGTGGAAATATGAGTTTGAGGGGGAAATGCACATTTTTGGAGGTGTGCACTTTCAAACACAAAAGAAAGCTTGGGAAATGGCAAAAATTTCCTGAGAATTTTGCTGCTCACGTTCAGGGTTGCAAATAGGTTTATGAACAGGAACGAAAGTCTTGCACATGCCTACAGGAAACTGCCATCCCAGAGCTACTGGCGTAAGGCACACGTGTCTTCATTTCATCAAGATTGGATTTCTGCAAGATTGGAGATTGTCCAGAAACTTCACCTAGTCCTGTAGACTCAGTCCAAAACTTAAAACTAGCTATGTGTGAATAATTCATTTTTTTGTGAATTCTGATATGACTTGAGCTACACCTCCTTAATGTCCAAACTGGACTGGAGTTAGCCATTCGATCTCTCACTTTTCTGAATTTTGTAACACAGTTCTTAACTTTAGAAGAAGTATCAAAATGCATTTAAAATGAGTTTTCTGAGGACAAAATGCATTAGGAAATGCATATGTGTATTTAAATGTGTAATATAATGTGAATTTTCATGCAGAGTTTTAAAAAAAAGATTAATGCAAAATGAATGAAATACAAAAATGACATGAACTGATTTGAAATTATTGATGTGTCCATCTGGATCCTATACTTACGAAACTAGAACTGCTCTCTCTATAACATCCAAAACTGGCCATATATCAAGTTAATTTATCTAAAGGAGCTGCACTAAAGCAAAAATATGGGTGGGACTGAATGAGTCTATGGGACTATAAAAACCACCCATCCTGCCAATAAAAATGCTTGCTGAAAGAGGTTAATAGCAATTATAAACTCACAGCTCATTATATCTTGCTCAAACTAATACAGATACAACATGATTTAAGATTGGAAACTGTGGCTAAAAGAATTAGTCTGCTCTGCATGAAACTAGGTTTATTTAATCAATGTTGCTTCCACTAGAAAAGTGGATTAGTTTTTCTTTAAGACAGAGTTAAAAGTTTTGCAGCTAATTTATTTTAATAAGCATTCAGTCACTGACTGCTGCAGAAAAAAGGCTAAACTGTAATGAAGCACCAGGAAAGAAAGCATGACTTAATTATTTTTCAGGGTGGGTAATGAATAAATTAGGCACACTGCAGGCTTGCCAATTGTATAGAATTTATTACTTTTGCTTTAAGAACCATATCATGACAAAGGCATTTTTTTCCTCCTGAATGCAAGCTGATTGATGTGGCAACCTCTAGTTGTGAAAGACTTCCTCTTCATCATCACGTTGCCAATGTTGGGATCCCAAAATAGGTTTGAAGTTCTCTCAGCTTCATGCCCTCCTCCATAATTACATGCCAATTATTCAGATTACATTTTGCTTCTGAGAAATCCTTCTAGCTATATAAGCTATCAACTAAGTAACATAGGTAAGTTTAAGGATCGGATTCATTGGCTCTACATAAACTGGCTATTCACAAACCTCACAAGACAGAGGCAGAGATTCCTCTATTTTACTTCTGAATGTGCATTATTAGAATGTGGAAAGCAGAACAATTTAAGAGAGCTACTTGCCCATGATCTTTCCACGTAGATGGATATCCCTGCCCAGTCCCAACCTAAGATGTGGATGTCTATCTATCTACCTCTGAGGTCTGAGCCTATTCCATGAAACATCATTATTCACTTTGAAACATATGAATATCTTTTGGTCAGATAAATGAGAACATCTCTTCTGATCAACAACAACAACGAGGTCAAATGCTTGGTAAAAGCACAGCTATGGTCACATCCTGCAGCCAACAATTGTCCATCAAAGACAACTATGTTTATTGTGTGATGCCCTGGAGATTGTGAAGAAGTATGAAAACTTGGGCTAATAATACGTATGTTGTTATTCACACCAATTATTTAGCATTAAAGATAGCTTAAGGATCGACCTGGATTACTTGACGTGCTGTGACACATCTTCACATGAACATGGCTTGAATGTTATAGGTGTGGCAAGAGATTGACCTAAAAGGCACAACTGCATTGTTGGCACAAGTACTTGATCTATGGTGCTGACAGTGAAGATGACAATTTGAACAGAGGGTGGTTCAAGTGGATTTATAAGGATATAAATGCTAAAGAAAGAGGGTCGACTTTTTTATATGATCTGAGATACTTTGATTTTTACTGAATTCCCAATGGGACTGAATATTGTAGAAGGATGTGTGACTACACAAGAAAAAGAATTTCATATTTTCCTTGGTACATTAATGAGTTTACCTATTAACTGCCCTCCACTTTTTTATGTTTTCACTGAAACCTGTATTTCCCATTTCAGTGGGGACTCAGTGTAATTCATGATTTAAATCACAAAGCACTTAACAATATATCTAGGGAACCATTGCAGCAACTCTATGAGGTAGATGAGTTATAATTTCCACTCTTCAGATGAAGGAACTGAGGCCAGGATGGTGGTGACTTCCTCAATAAAACTGGATTCCCTGGTTCAATTGCAACAAGTTGGCCCTCGTCCAGCTGTGTGCACACACAATAGTCAGAGTGCTTGTGGAGGCCCTAAAGAAAGAGCCAATCATGCTGATTGGTAGTTGAATAGGAAGGGGAATAAATCCTGCATCACCAGCTCTCTTGGGGAAGTTGTTGGCATGGTTAATAAGTTTCTAAGAGAGTTCCATGTGCAAAGGTTTGGCAGCTCAATCAGAAATTGTGCTGACCCCAATGTTCCCCAAGTTTGATTTTGCCTTGAAAGTAGTTATTGTAGGAACAGCCTCTCCCGAAGCCATTAATCCTACCTTTTCCATAGCTATTTCCAGTTATTCACAATCATTGTTTCCGCTTCTTCGACATCTAATATTGTATTCCGTGTGTGTGTTTCCCTGTTCCATCCCTCCTCATTCCAGCTAATCAGGGATCACATACTTTACAGGATTATACCATGATGCTATATATCCAATTATATTTAACTATGTGCTTAGGCAAATAAAGACCACTAAAGTGAAGGAAAAGCTTACTGTATTTGTCATATAGATGATCCTAACCAATCTAGCTCATTGAAGGAATAGTTTCTTGATCCCCACCCAAGAATTATTTTGATTCTGACTTTTTTTAAAAAATGAAACTGTTGCTCCCTCTATGCAACCCAGACCTATCTACATGTGTTGAGCTATGGATACATGTATGGAAGGTCCATGCATTTATGGTCCTCTACAAAGGCCATACAATAGGAATGAATTCCCCCAATTAATGGAAATAATTCAGTTTTATAGAGCTTCTGGGCTTGCTCCCAAAAGAGGAAATAATGCATATTTTTAAATAAGTTAAATAGAGGTTGTTTTGTTTTTAATAATTATTTTAACATTTTAGTAGTTGCGGTAAATTTAACGCTTTTAGAGGAAAACAGGCTATTAGACAGAAAAGGCAAACGATCATAATAATCATAACGGTACATCTGCAACATATATTATAAGACTTCCCTATGTTTTGTAGTCAAAGTGCCATGGTGGTTAAGGGTCAGGGGAAAAGGACAAGGAGAGAGGTGGAAACAGATAGTACTGTCTCCTTTTACAATCCCAAGGGTAACATCTAGCTGTAGAGAACACTTAGTGCTTATCTCTATAGGACGGGATCATTCTCTGCTCATATCTGAGTAGAAAGCTAAAATCGTTATGTCTTATTCCATCACCTTTGACACTCTCAGTGGAAAAGGCTTTGGGAAAGGTCAGCTGGTCAACTTCCTGCCAGGAATATTTGTCCAAATAGCCTTTATAACTGAAGCATTTTTTCTAAATATTTCCAAAAGATCGGCAATCCCATTATATTTAAATATGATGCTATTGAATGAATATGTAAACACTTAATATGTAAATCCTTAAAGTATTTGAATGCTGTAGCCAATAGTTTGACTGGTGAATTCACATCCCCATCTGCAATTCAGCCACCCTTCTTCCGCACTCTTTCTTCACCTGTCCTCTAGTATTGCTCTGCTTCTGTGCCTGTCTGCTCCTGTTCACCAGCAGCATCAAACCAACTTCTACATAGGCCCTATATGAGCCCCCTCCCTCTACTGCAGCTCTTTTCTGAGTGGTATAGGGTGAAATCCTAAGCATCACAGAGGGCTTTCTCTATGGTGGCACCCAGCTTGTGGAATACTTTCCTCTTGGATGCCTGACTGGTGCAGACCCTGGCTTCATTTCAGTGCCAAGTTAAAACATGGCTTTTTATTCAAGCCTTTGAAGGCTAAAATTCTCCAAGGTTGGACATAGTTTTAATTGTTTTAATTATTCTTATTGCTTTTAAACTTTTCTACTGGTTTTAGTTTGTTAATGATATAATACATTTTAGCTGCATATATTTATTGTTTTACATTGTTCTGATTTTAACCGTACGGCACCCTGAGATCCCAGTGATATAGGCTGGGATAAATAAATCAACAAATCAATGTTTAGACAGAAGAAAAATCTTACAATTCCCAGCATTCCTCAATGCCTCTTGGCAAAAGGGAGTGGTCCCAGCTACCTTGAAAGATGAAGTTGGGAGACCCCTCCCTAAAGAAACCTGTATTGCAGGGGATGAGCAACATATGATTTGCAGACTACATGTGCTGCCACAGTGCAACCCCTTGTTGCCCCCACAACCCCCTGTTTAAGGAAAAAAGGGAGAAAAAAAATCATGGATTCTCATTAAAAAAAAGTAGCAGCAAATCTCTACTCACAGGGGTGCAGGGCTCTCTGCTGTTTCCCACTGGCTACAGTACCCAGAATGCCATGGGAGAGACATGATGTGATATGCATTCCTCATACCATTGTGTGCAGGCCTTCCCCCCACCCGCTAAGTTATAAAAACCAAGAAAATAAAAGGAAATCCTTTGCTACCTCATATAGACATGTAAAGTATGGCAACCCTCCTTCCCTGATATGTCAGTTTTTCCCCCTCAGTGATGTTTTGGAGGGCAGGGGCTTTCTCCCTTATCTATGCAACAAATGATCGAAAGAAACATTTATGAAATTGTCAGCCCAGCCTTAAAAGGAACTGATTATCAACGTTACAGATGATTTAAAATTAATGCAAATATGTGGTTAATGTGCTCAGTTCAAAAGAAGAAGAAAATTTACTGAGATCAATAGTATATACATAGATGTTTCTTGTAAAATCTACGATAGAGGAGGGTAGGGTATATATATATATATATATATATATATATATATATATATAAAATGAATACTGACTGTTTGGGGAATTGCCCTCCAAACTGATGGGCTTGTTCAGTGCTTGCTGACAGAATCCTGGCACACAACCAATAAGGTGAAGATGAGAAAAACCCTAGAATGAAAATTTTGTTATATGGATTCCACATTTTATACATTAATGTGCATATTTCATACACAGAAACTAACCCAAAGGAAACAAGCTATGCAGTACACAGAACCCAAACATCTTAATTTGTAAAAAGTAATCCCAAATGATGTTAGTATGTACATGTAAAGACAAAGGTAACTGTTTCTGGTAAGTGTGTTGAAGTCCAGATTACAAAAAAAGGAGAGAAGCAGATTCTCAGAATGCTGAAATATTTTATTATTCACACCCAACGCATTTCGGCCTATGTTGTTTTTTAAAGGCCTTCTTAGCAGGATAATAGTCTCCTATGATATTCCTCAGTCCTCAGTGAATATCATAGGAGATTATCATCCTGCTAAGAGTTTTCTGCAGACATCTCTTACCAACCCCCTGAAGAAGGCCTTAAAAAAACAACATAGGCCAAAAAGCATTGGGCGTGAATAATAATGTATCTCAGCATTCTGAGATGCTGCTTCTCTCCCTTTTTTTCGCCGAGTGGATGCTCTCCTCCTTTTCGTTTTTTGAAGTCCAGATTATAGCCTAAATATATTTTATGGACATATGCAGTTTCCTTATAGTATCAGGCCATTAGCCATCTGTGGATCTCTCCAGGTTATCAAGTGGAGACCTTTTCCAGCCCTATTACCTGAAATCCTTCTAATAAGATATTGGGCACTGAACCAAGAACATTTTATGCCCTGCTACCTATTTTGCCTTCTGGAGCTTATGACCTCTATAACTATACATTTATTGTTGTTTCATTTCACTTTGAATTGAAAAGCATGGTGTGCTGAAAAAAATGGAGAATACATTTTAAAATAATATAACCACCATATTCTCTGTGCCTGTAAAGGGTTTCTCGGTCTAAAGGAAACTGCCCTTTCCTTTCACCTGCACTGAAGTGTGTGTGTGTGTGTGTGTGTGTGTGTGTATTCCTCTTTTTTCACAATCTTGGTGACTGGAATAATACTGCAGAGAATCAATTAAATATCAAAAAGTGACTCATCCTTAGCACGATCTATCAACGCTGAAGGTTAAATGCTTGCTATATTAGGGTAAAATAATTGTAATGCAGATAAAGCACACACATCAAAAGGCAATAAGTTAGAACCATATATTATTATTTGTCATAAGCATTTTGTGCAGTTCTGCAAAAGCAGTGTCACTCAGTGGATCCTTGTAAGGACGGGGGCTTTTTTTTTCTTTTTCTTTTATGCCACAAGGACAGAATAAGAAGGCAAATGGGCAGTGACAGCTGACTAATGTAGTGTCTGATTGCTTTTCCACATGTCAGTGATAAAATCCATAATGTTCCTTTAGCCTCCATGAGGGGAAATATAATCCAGGCTTGTAAGGCCTGATGTATTCAACAGCAGTGAGATTATGCTTGGCAAGTGTATTATAATGAACCCACAGATGACATCTAGTTTATAGAAGCATAACCACAAGGCTCGGGTGTTAAAACATTCCCATGGTAGTTCACAAGGAGAGGAAGAGCCTCTCGGGTGCTGCGGTCTAAAATACCAAAGAAAGGATGGGAACAATTTGTGCACGTTTGCATGCCTGTAGAATCAGGGACACATGCAGGAGAGACCCAATCGTGGATGGCAGGAAGCACTTTCCCTGCAGGGCAGTGTCGTATACACTCAGAGTATACATGCACCACCAGCAGAATACATGCCTTTACTAAGGTAATTTCTATCTTTATATTATGTATCTCGGTGTGAACACCCATCTACCAAATATATCCCAGGGCTCTGCTCCGCCTCGGCCCAAATCCCTGAATCTGGCCCAAATCCAAGGTGGTACTGGGTCAGCCCGAGGCACCCTGAGGCTGAAATAGATTGGCACCAAAGCCTCAGGCCAATTCAGGGCGGCGGTGGGTCGCTACCCCGCTTGCCCGCTTGTCAGGAAAAGCTGGCACAAGGCAGGCTGTGAATCCAGGTGAATCCATTGAACTCACCGGACTCACCTTCCTCACCCTTCCCAGTCACCTCCCACCTCCGCCACCACCGCCACAGGGACTTACATTCATGGGCACCCTCTTCAGAACTGAGCCACAATTTGAAGGAAGATTGCAGGGGCTCTCTATTTTGAATAGCTCAATGGCCACAAACTATAGTGGTCATAAAGGACCATTTGTAGTGTTTTGCAGCCATAGTGCTATTCAAAATAGAGAGTCCCTGCGATCTTCCTTTAAATTGTGGCTTGGCTCTGAAGAGGACATACGCAGTGAAGTGGTGCTTCCAGGTTTAGGGGGAGGGAGGGAAGGAGAAGGAGAAGGAGAAAGAGCAGGCAGGTAGGAAGTCAGGAGTCCAGTGGACTCCCTGTTAGCCTTTCCCTGGCTTTTCTATGTGGTCTGCAATGCAGCCACACGGCCGCCACTCAGGGAACCTGCAAAGGCCGAACCACCTCAGGGGGCTGAATCGCACCTCAGTTTTGGTTCCAAGGCGAGGAAGGCAAACCCTGAGGTTGCCAAAGGCAAAATTCAGGGCTGTTTCAGAGCCCCCGAAATGACCTCCGAGGTGAGGCATATGTACATACTCACATATGCACACATATTAGAAGGGTGGCACACATATATTTAAATCAATACTGTTCTTACCAAACTACAAGGAAGCAATGACCATGACAGGATTGGGCAATATAAATATACATACTGTTCTTGACTACTCCATTATTATTATTATTATTATTATTATTATATCCTGCCTTTTTCCCAATACTGGGACTCAAAGCAGCTTTCAAATTAAAACATGTACAGTTAAAACAAATAGAGATATACAAAAATTAAAAATATAATTAAACATAGTACAATTTTAAAATATTTAAAACCTTTAAAAACATTTTAAATACAAATAATTAAAAAAAATCCAAACTATAAGCAGCACATCTGCAGAGCATCTGCATTATTATTTGTACTTGTTACTTTCGCATTCACAGCTGAGGTACAAAATGTTAACCCATGGAAGTCAATAAAGACCCTTGTCTAATTTATGGTATGTGCATGGAGCCCTAGTCATATAATGCATGGCGGCAGGGGCTGTTGACATAAATTTGCCAAAGAGCTATTCCTTTGATAACCTGCCCAAGGCTGAGTATGCACAGCCCCAACTGTTGGATTGGTCCAGAATCCGTATGTAGGACATTCATTTGTGTGCATGTTCATATGCTATTAGCATGGGATAAAAATATTGTTGGCAGCTCCCTTCCCCCATGGCTTTCTGCTTCAATGTTGTTGTCTTATTTTAAGAAGCCTTTTAGAGCTTAGCAGCATGGAAAAAGCTTCACCTGCATACTACACAGTTACTACCAGGAACTGGAACAAATAACCAGCTTTGAATTATAATAATGTAGCTTATGTTTATGTTTAAACACCTTTCCTTCCCACCCAAAGCTTTGCTCATTTTTATTGTTTTAAAAACATATTTTGCAAAGGTCTATAGCTGATCACAAAAAAATGGACTCTTAATAGCTGGCTTTTCGAAAGGGTCTCTACCTGGAAATGACATTTGATTTGACCAAAGTAGTCAAGTATATATTTGTCATCTTTTACAGTGCCACATGGAATAATCTGAATGAGTATGCTTCTGTTCAACACATCCCAACATTTGTCATGCTTTTCATTGTGAAACCGTATAGGCTATCCCTGACCACACAGAAATGCATGAATGTTTACTCATTGGTACCAGTGGAATAAAGTCTCCTGCAATAGTCTAACCTACTCATTGCTCACCAGTAAAAGATAGGTTGTTTTAGGATTTTGAATGCTTTCAGATAAAGCATTCTTAATGTGAATTCCAGATAGCACATTTTTTCCAGTGCCAACTATGCTAACTAAAGATATTAAGCAGGCATAAAACGGTAGGAGGGAGCTTGAAGACCTTTGTGCAGCAAAGGTCTGAAGGGAACTTATACCCAAGTTTAGCTGAATGTGCCTAGAAACCTTCACATGGTGAGGAACCTGGCATCATCAGGAGTTCCCAATCTCATGGAAACTCCTAAATGTGTTTGTAGGTAAATTTGTTTATTGCTTTTTTCAAGCACCCAATAACCCAAGTTCCCTGAGCAGTATGCAATGCTTCAAAAACATAAAATGTGAACAATAAAACAATGAATAAAAACAGCACATAATAAAAATAAAAAAACTGCAGCAAAGTGTAAAAATACAACCACACATAAATCCAAATTAAAAACCAGCAGCAGAATAAATGTGCAGTGATCTGAAACCATTACAATTCATTCTTAAAATCACCTGATGCTGGAAAGAATGTAGCATATTTTATGTATTTGAATACCACCTTTTTCCCAATACTGGGCCTCAAGGCGGCTTTACAAAATCAAAACATAACAGTCAGATGTCCAGCCAGAATCTGGCTTCCTGTAACTTGAGCCCATTATTCCGTGTCCTGCACTCTGGGATGATCGAGAAGAGATCCCGGCCCTCCTCTGTGTGACAACCTTTCAAGTATTTGAAGGGTGCTATCATGTCTCCCCTCAGTCTTCTCTTCTCCAGGCTAAACATGCACAGTTCTTTCAGTCTTTCTTCATAGGGCTTTGTTTCCATGCCCCTGATCATCCTCACTGCCCTCCTCTGAACCCCCTCCAGCTTGTCTGCATCCTTCTTGAAGTGTGGTGCCAAGAACTGAACACAGTACTTCACATGAGGCCTAACCTGTGCTGAATAGAGGGGAACCAGTACCAGGTTGAAGCCAGAACTAGGGGTGTGCATCGGATCGGATCCGATCCACGATCCGAATCCGATCCGCCCCAAAATCGGGAAAATCCGATCCGATCCGATCCGATCCGATCAACCTCCGATCCGATCCGATCCGACGAGGTCCGATCCGGATCGGACGCCATTTTGAATGCTTTTTCCCATAGCCAAGTATTGTTTTACAAAAACGCCTATAACTTTTTCATTTTTAAAGATAGAAGGATGAAACTTGGGCACATTATACACTGGTTAGGGATAGTTATCTGTGAGAAATTTCAGAAAGATTGGTGCATGCGTTTTGTGGCAATTAATTGTTTAATAAATACCCAGAAATGCCTATAACTTTGTCATTTTTAAAGTTACAAACATGAAACTTTGCCACATTGTAGGTGGTACCGTGGGACCTATCTGTGAGAAATTTCAGAAACTTAGGTGCTTGCCTTGTGTGGCAATTAATTTTAGAAAAATGGGTAGTAGTGGGGTAAATACATTTACGCCTCCCATTTTTTTATTTTTGAAGATACAAACAGGAAACTTGGGCACATTACAGGTACCACTTGCCTTGATATGTGTGTGAAATTTCAGAAACATTGGAGCTTGCCTTGTGTGGCAATTAATTTTTGAAACAATGAGGAAAGAAACACCTATAACTTTGTCATTTTTAAAGTTACACACATGAAACTTTGCCACATTATAGGTGGTACCTTGGGACCTATGTGTGTGAAATTTCAGAAACATAGGTGCTTGCCTTGTGTGGCAATTAATTTTTTAATAAATACCCAGGAATGCCTATAACTTTGTCATTTGTAAAGTTACACACATGAAACTTTGCCACATTGTAGGCGGTACCTTGGGACCCATGTGTGTAAAATTTCAGAAACGTAGGTGCTTGTATTGTGTGGCAATTAATTTTTGAAACAATGAGGGATTCATTGGACAGCACTTGCCCATAGGGATTCATTGGACAGTACTTGCCCATAGGGATTCATTGGACAGTACTTTCCTATAGGAAATCATTGGAAAGCACTTGCCCATAGAAAATCATTGGAAAGCACTTGCTCATTGAGAAATACAGTTATGCCTCCCACTTTTTTATTTTTGAAGATACAAACAGGAAACATGGGCACATTGTAGACTGGTTAGGGATAGTTATCTGTCAGAAATTTCAGAAAGATTGGTGCATGCGTTTTGTGGCAATTAATTTTTTAATAAATACCCAGGAATGCCTATAACTTTGTCATTTTTAAAGTTACATACATGAAACTTTGCCACATTGTAGGTGGTACCTTGGGACCTATGTGTGTAAAATTTCAAAAACGTAGGTGCTTGCCTTGTATGGCAATTAATTTTAGAAAAATGGGTAGTAGTGGGGTAAATACATTTACGCCTCCCATTTTTTTATTTTTAAAGATACAAACAGGAAACATGGGCACATTACAGGGAACACTTCACTTG
Organism: Anniella stebbinsi; assembly: GCA_029215795.1. Taxonomy (NCBI): domain Eukaryota; kingdom Metazoa; phylum Chordata; class Lepidosauria; order Squamata; family Anniellidae; genus Anniella; species Anniella stebbinsi. The sequence goes on along the minus strand of JARDYH010000004.1, from coordinate 91,730,191 downwards.
ATATGTGTGTAAAATTTCAGAATGATAGGTCCAGGCATGTGGTGGCTACGAATTTTTTAGATTAAAAGTTATTAACCTTTTTTACACAGAGGCTGGGGCTGTCAATTGCACCCTCCCGCCTCCCGGGAAGAAGAAGGAAACACTTTCTCTCATCTCTTTGATCCTTGCACGCTTGGCTGCAACTGAGCTAGTATCCATTACAAAAGGAGAAACAAAGTAGCACTTGGCTCGTGTCTGCTTTGATACTTTCACTCAAGCAGAACGGCTGAGCCTAGGATCACTCTCTCTCGCTGGGATCGTTACAGGAGAAATTTTCTACAGTCTTCAAAGTGGTGTGTGCAGACACCTTGCCACCACATGCCTGGACCTATCATTCTGAAATTTTACACACATATCAAGTGAAGTGTTCCCTGTAATGTGCCCATGTTTCCTGTTTGTATCTTTAAAAATAAAAAAATGGGAGGCGTAAATGTATTTACCCCACTACTACCCATTTTTCTAAAATTAATTGCCATACAAGGCAAGCACCTACGTTTTTGAAATTTTACACACATAGATCCCAAGGTACCACCTACAATGTGGCAAAGTTTCATGTATGTAACTTTAAAAATGACAAAGTTATAGGCATTCCTGGGTATTTATTAAAAAATTAATTGCCACAAAACGCATGCACCAATCTTTCTGAAATTTCTCACAGATAACTATCCCTAACCAGTCTACAATGTGCCCAAGTTTCCTGTTTGTATCTTCAAAAATAAAAAAGTGGGAGGCATAACTGTATTTCTCAATGGGCAAGTGCTTTCCAATGATTTTCTATGGGCAAGTGCTTTCCAATGATTTCCTATAGGAAAGTACTGTCCAATGAATCCCTATGGGCAAGTACTGTCCAATGAATCCCTATGGGCAAGTGCTGTCCAATGAATCCCTCATTGTTTCAAAAATTAATTGCCACACAATACAAGCACCTACGTTTCTGAAATTTTACACACATAGGTCCCAAGGTACCGCCTACAATGTGGCAAAGTTTCATGTGTGTAACTTTACAAATGACAAAGTTATAGGCATTCCTGGGTATTTATTAAAAAATTAATTGCCACACAAGGCAAGCACCTATGTTTCTGAAATTTCACACACATAGGTCCCAAGGTACCACCTACAATGTGGCAAAGTTTCATGTGTGTAACTTTAAAAATGACAAAGTTATAGGTGTTTCTTTCCTCATTGTTTCAAAAATTAATTGCCACACAAGGAAAGCTCCAATGTTTCTGAAATTTCACACACATATCAAGGCAAGTGGTACCTGTAATGTGCCCAAGTTTCCTGTTTGTATCTTCAAAAATAAAAAAATGGGAGGCGTAAATGTATTTACCCCACTACTACCCATTTTTCTAAAATTAATTGCCACACAAGGCAAGCACCTAAGTTTCTGAAATTTCTCACAGATAGGTCCCACGGTACCACCTACAATGTGGCAAAGTTTCATGTTTGTAACTTTAAAAATGACAAAGTTATAGGCATTCCTGGGTATTTATTAAACAATTAATTGCCACAAAACTCATGCACCAATCTTTCTGAAATTTCTCACAGATAACTATCCCTAACCAGTGTATAATGTGCCCAAGTTTCATCCTTCTATCTTTAAAAATGAAAAAGTTATAGGCGTTTTTGTAAAACAATACTTGGCTATGGGAAAAAGCATTCAAAATGGCGTCCGATCCGGATCGGACATCCGGTCCGATCCGATCCGACCATCCTCCGATCCGATCCGATCCGACCCCCCAGGTCCGATTCCGATCCGCTATCCGATCCGATCCGGGGGGTCAGTGCACATCCCTAGCCAGAACGTTGAATTGGGTTAAAAAATGGACTGACAGCCAGTGCAAATGGCAAATGGCAAAATACTGGCCAGTCCCGGTTCGCTACCTAGCCACCCTATTTTGGACTAACTCAACTTTACAGACTATTTTTAAAGGTATCCTCATGTATGATGCATTGCAATAATCCAAATGGGAGATTACCGGAGTGTGAATACGTATATACATGCAGCTAAATACATGTAAAAGTCCCTTCAGTCCTTTGTGCTGACCACTTGAAGATCTAAAGCTGCCTTTTGGGGGATGAGGATGTTTGGGGCTAATATGCCCACAACCCTCTTGCCATATTCATTTTGATTGCTGGAAGTAGACTTATTGCAGTCTTTTGAAGCCCCAAACCTTAGTGGGGCTGGCTCTTTTCTTTCTTTCGCTCTGCAAAAGACTTCATGCGTTACTTGGCCATGCTGAATGATGAGAGGCAGTTTCTCATCTGCTTCAATACTACGTCCCCATCTCTTCAATGGCTGCGGCTTTCTCCTTCTTGGATTAGTCACATGAGTGATCCTACGCAATCAGGGGAGGATTCACACAGTGAAGAAAATGTCATCACAATACCATGTACCCTGTCAGATATGTGATGTTATGCTGTCAGTGACAGCAAATGAAGATAACTGTTAGTGAATGCAAGAGTGGGCAATGAGAATGGACAGGTAAATACAAAGAATGCTGGAAAAGTGTCCCAAAGAAGAGATGTTGCCAAAAATATTCACCAAAAACTGTGAATAAATAATCCTTTCCGAGTTGTGAGTATACCAATTCTTTCTACATTATTTGTGGTTACTGCTAATATCACTTCTATCATACAGTGCTTTCTCTTGTATTCAGTGTAAAAGAAGGAAAAATAAATAACAGAGAGTGGATAGACGTTCATTTCAAACTCATGCTAAAAGAGAGGCAGAAGAGGGAAACCTGTATGAAAATGTAACTTCTATTTGACAATAAAATAATCTAACAGCATCCATTAAATTTCATTCATTACCGTCAAATAAGGATAGTTTTAAATCCAGCTCTACTATTCTATGATTCCATAAGATCGCATCTTTTCCCCACATATCAAGCCCCATGGAAGTTAATTGTTGATGTAAAATAAGCAGAAGCTCCCAGCGGCTTTTCCCATTTACCTCATTAAGCTCTGTGTTGACTGCAGAGTCATTAAGAAAATCTGTATCTGATACTAGTTTTCCTCAGGTGCAAGTAATTGCAGGCATTTTTAGATGAATTCTCTCTCTCATTGCACCTGTGCTATGTGAACAGCCAGAAAGAGCTCTGCATTCGCTTTTGTTTTCAATGTAAGGTTTGGCTAACACATGTTGTATTCTTTAAAGTTTTCACTTAAGAATTTGCTTAAAGTGAAGCATCTGTTTGCATATGCGGCGCTAGGCAGAAATACGTGACCCAGAAGCCGTGGCTGGCTGGGGTAGCGCCATTAATGTCTCTGAGCTTTCTAAAGAAAAGGCAGGGTTTTTTTATGTATAAAATAAGAAATAAACAAAGATAAGTAAGATGCCCTTATAAGTAGATGTAAGATATCACAGTGGCTCAGCTGTTTTGAGGATTGTGGGAGTAGTAGTCCAACTCAGCTGGAGGGCACCAGGTTTAGGGAAGACTGCTCTAAGGTATGCAAACACCAAGGTATTTGGGGCATTTTTAGAATGGATAGTTCATAGGACAAGCTTTCCATTGCTCCTGACTTCCTACAGGTTTAGTTGCTGCCTTTCCCAAGCCAGGTTTTAAAATATTGCCCCTAAAACATTTAGCACCCAAGGAAGAACATGTGTGAAGTGTCTTTGTTGTGGTATAATGACAGTGTATCACTTAAAAGCTGTTAAGTAAAAGTATTACTAGTTTTAGTTACATGACATCTAAGATATAAAAAGCCCATTTATAACATGTGAGATCAAGACAAGTCCCAAGGGGAGAAGAGCATGGAAATTGTAAAGAAATAACAGCAGTCAGTAGAGTTTCTATAGTTGTCTCTCTATGGCATTACCTGCTTCTACAAATAGCTATAACTTTTAGCATTATACGTCACATAGAAATGTTCGCTCTCCCTGCTGGTCTGAATGTATAAAATTAATGGGGTAGTAATTTTGTATTTTTCTTTAAGTATTGCTTTTATGTGAAAAGCAGAGGAGAACATTAGCGCTGTTCTTTCTTCATATCTCACTAGTGCTCAGCAGTGTTTTGTTCTTCCAGTTTTTCCTCCATATGAAGACTCTTAATTATACTCTTTGATACAATTGTACTCTTCGATGGAAACTATTGTTGTGCAATGTGAGCAGATCACGAGTACAACTTTTAGGATTTTGAACCTGGTTTTGACACTGAAGCTTAGCACTTTCTGAAGTTTTGAAAAGGGATCAGAACTCTGTTCGAGTAGGCAGCAGATTCCACAGGTTTGGTTTTTTAGAAATGTGAACTCATTGTTAGTTTTCTTCAAATTTCTCCGGTCTCCCTACTGCAGAGTGGGGGACTGCTGGAGGAATCACTTGCATGTCTGAATATGAAAGGTGGGGAAGGGGGAAAATAGTGTTTTGACAACTTGGAAGTGCTTCTTGACCTGACACTGCTTTTGGATACTCAGGCAGCACTGGTGAGTAGGAGTACTTCTTGCACCAGCTATGTCCACAGTCATTCATGTGTTAGTACCCTCTGGTACTACATGGGACTGCCCTTAAAAAGTCATCCGAAAGCTGAAAATCACTTCCTCCTGGGGGCTGCCTATATGCTTCGAAAGCCCCACGGTGGCTGTATGGTGGCGCTGCATTGGTTATACAATGCAGCAGCCACCTCACAGCTATTGTGGGGATTTCCCATGAAGCTGTGAATTTAAAAAGTCAGAGACTTACCCCCAACTTTTTCACTTGAGCGAGGTGAGTACAGAACGTCTGCTGTCTAACCTCACGCTGGCGTCACAGTGGAGGCATTCCTGGGTAGATGGCAACCCCTGATTGGTCGCAGTCCTCCTGGGCAGGGGGTAGGCCCAGCATGCCAAAAGTCTGCTGGAAAGCCTGCGCCCTCCCTCTGCATTGGGATTAGCTGTCACCACCCCAACAGCAGAGAAAGTGTGGGGTTTCCTTAAATGTGGTGGCAACCTGGCACCGTCAAGGCAGGGCTGTGGTTCTGTTTTGATCCATGGAAGTGTTGTTAGCTGCAAACTGAACCTTCAGCAGCAAGGTAGCAGCAAAGTAGGGACAGTGTTCAGCAGAAAAAAATGCTGAATGGCCTCAATCTGGAACACATTCCGGATTGAAGGCCTGATGCTGCTCTTTTCTGGTCCAAAATAAAAGTGACCAAATTAAGCATGTTTGTTTAAACATGTGAATTACCTCAGGTTGGCCCTCAATCGACACTCGCTTCATGTCCAAGCTCAGTTCAAAATGCTAAACTCAGTTCAAATAGCTTGGTGTTTATAGTTGTAGTTCTGTGGTTGTTATAGTTTATTTATTTTCAAAACAAAAACAGGGTGTAAATTCCTTAAATTCCCTAGAACTCTTAGTCCACATGGCCTTAACCTGGAGGACAACTCATAAGCTTTATACCACTCACGCCTGAGAATTCATCTATTTTTATCTCCTGTTGTTCCAAGCTGTCACTCTTGTTATCGATTTAACATCACAGCTATTGAAGAGGACAGAAACTAAACATTTTAGCACAACATATATTTTAAAATTACTCTACTGTTAGTCCATCTTTCATAGAGAGTAGTCCTATGCACATATGCAGAAAACATCGGGGGTGTGGGGGAATAGGATAGTTCGGATTCCTGGATCTAAGATCGGAGACAACATTCCAACCTCAGACCCAGGAGTCCAAGCTCCCTGTCCCCTCTCAGTCAGCATAGCGAGAACTGTGCCTGCTGCATCTCCGAGCTCAGAAATCAACCTCAGAGAAGAAGGCAAGGAGGTGGTTCTGTGGGTGGGAAGGGGAGGGGACTGGGAAATATGAGCCAGCCTTCCCGTGCCTCCTTTCCATCTCCCTCTATAGAGTTCAGCTAGATCTGCAAAAACACCAGTCTAGCAAAGCTGCAGAGAAGGAGAAGCACAGAGGCAAAGATCACCTCTGCCCTCCTCCCACTCTGCATAGGATGCCCAACAACCTCCAAGTTTGGAGGCTGATGGGAATCTGGATAGGATTACACCTTTATTTTTTATTATTTACTTAAGTGTCTGTATCTATACTGGATCCAGAGCCTCCTTGCTGCTTTGCTGTTGTGCCACTTTAGCCCCCCCCCCCCTCTGGAATTAATGTTGGTAAGTGGCTTGACAGCAGGTGGAATTCATCTGTTACTGCTGAACACCTCACACTTTTCCATCATATACAGAGGTGAGAATGGCTCAGAATTTACTATCAGAAAACATGCTGTTGTTTTTATTTAAGATTCAAGTGTGGTTCGAGTAAATAAATATGTCATCATAAATATTATCTTTCTCTTGTCCATTGTATACCTTCCCCTTCTAGGTGTCATAGTATGAATTATTCCAAATAGGAGGATCTAGACCCAGAGAGAAAAAGAAGATAAGATCTATAGTTCAGTTCTACTGTATTTATTTATTAGCCATCAGAACAAATGGCATTTTTTTGTTTTCTCTGATACACATGCCTTTTTACTTGGTAATTCAGCATGGTATGAAAAAAGCACCAAGGAAATTGTTACCAATATGGACAGCTAATCTAATATTTGAAGGTACAAGATGGCCCAGAGAGCTTCCATACAATGAAAGAGTAGATAAGCCTTCTAGCTCATTGTCATTTCAATTAGGATCTTGTAATTGCCCCTATTACTGCTATATGTGAATGATCATGCCGCTGACCCCTTTGCATCTTATTTATCTCGTGAAATATTGGGCATGTCCTCTTTGATTTATTAACCTAATTCTGTTCAATTTGAGTCCTTTTGTTTTGTTCCTCCTCTGGAAATATCAGAGTGTCCTTTGGCTCCAAATGTCTTCTTTTTTTCTTTTTTTCTTTCTTTTTTCTTTCTTTTTTTTTTTTTTTGCTTCTCTGGCTATAAATCTGCTGATCCATATCCACAAAACATAATAAGAATTCATTGTTACCCCTTGACACTGCTTCTGCTGAAACTCTTAACCGAAGATTAATCACTGTACATATACATCCTAAATCCCAGTCTTGTCTCTGCCTTTCAGGGATCCAGTATTCAGCTCTCTTGTTTTGGGTTACTCATGATCCCTAACTTCCATGATTTTTCTTATTTCTCAACTATTTCTCAACCCTGGTTCAAAGTAGTGGATATAATCAAGATTTAGGCACTTTCTATATGCTCTGTAATCCCTGGGGTGGCTCTGAATCCATGCTGTGTCAATTATATAACACAACCATCAATTTGGACCCACTCCGGGCAAAGAGCTGAATAACTGCAGCAGAATAGTTAGGGACTTACCCCAACTTTTCCTGCCCAAGCAAGATCAGCACAGTTCTTCCCCACCTGTCTTCACTTGGACACTGTGCCGGGGGGCATTCCTGGGTGGAAGGCAACCTCTCATTGGTCGCCGGATGCCGTGGAAAAGGGAGGGAGTGGGCCCAGTGAGCCTAATGGCTGCCAGAAAGCCTGCGCCGCCTCCCTCTGTGTAAATAACTTGTTGCCACCCCGTACCGGCAATATTGTGGGATTTGGCTGTGGAGCAGCAACAACTCGGTGCTGTGAAGACAGCTCCCACAGAGCATTCCTTCCTATGCCCTGTCATGTCCTGCCAACAGGCTGGGGGCAGGAATTACTGTATTTTTCCTTGTTGGTTGATTATAGAAAAAAATCAGCATCTCCTTGAGCATATCTAAAGGGTTTTTTTCTGAGTCGGGCATGTTCAGGGTTGGGGGGGCTTAGGATCCCTTGGATCCTTGACCCCTCCCCACTCACAGGCATACTTTCCCTAGAATACATGTATAACCCCCTCTGTGAAGTTGAAGTTCTGACCTCTTAGAGGAAGTCTAAGACGGAAACCTCCCCCCAAAAAAGCCTTTGACATTAAAAAAAACAAACACTTTCTGAGATTGTAAATCTCTCTACGGTCTCAGTTGTGTTTTTTCCTGAACAGTTCTATACCTGCTATAAGACACTGTCTAGGACTTCTTTCTTACTCATATTTAGAGTAGATTCAATGAAATCAAGGGGACTTAAGTTAGTCCTAAGTAACTTAAAGCCATTGTTTTCAATGAATCTAGTCTAACTATTACAAAATATGGATCCAATGCAGTATCTTTCCATGTCACAATGTTGACAAGCTGAAATGTTTGTTGTTCTCCATCCTAAATGCAGTAGCAGCTTGAAGTACATGTGCAGGTAGGTATGGATGGATCAGTCTTCTTTTGTTCCATTTCAGTTTCTTGTGTTCATTCATAAGTCTGTTCCATGCTGGGGGGGGGGGGGGTTAATCAGTATAAACTGTGTATTTCAATACATGTTTAAATACATATTTTCTCCTAAAATCCACATTTTAAAATATATGTTTTCACAAAGCATGTACGTCTAAACTTAATTAATTGCAAAATACACATTTGTATATGATCTTGGTATTATTATTGTTTTTAGATGAGAACTGCATCACAAAATTCGAAGCAGCACAAAATCTGAAGGATAACTGTTTCAAACTTCACATTAGCTCAGGAGGAGTAGATCAGGTCAATTCGCTTAGAAGTGCACACCAAATGAAATCTTTGGCTATCCCTATGTGTAAGTAAAATCTCTGTTTGATAAAGTCACTGCAGTTTCAAACAATGTGTGCTATTTTTCTATCTCAGAACAGCATATGGTCTAAAGTCTTAAGTATGGTCCAGGTTTTCTTTTGGATGTTGATGATAATTTCATTTTCTCTATTAGAGCAGGTGCCCAGTATAATTATTGATTTATGCTGAGTTTTATGTGTTACTTTTAATATTAAATAAGCCATGGAATTTTAGGTTATTATATGGCCAAAATAAGTGCACACACAGCCATATTCATGGTTTCAAAAATTATGCCATCTGTTTCTGGTTAAAAATTATAAGGCTTACAGTAATTATGTATGAATCAACCGTTTGGGCTGCCCCCTTTTTTTTTTAAAGGTCCTGTAAATAGCTACACATTAATTTTATTTTTCCCAAGGCATAAAGATACATGTGTGCGGAAAAATCCATGAAATGTTAGTTACAACTAAGTCTCAAATGAAGCAATAAAATGGGACTTTATTGCATTCTAACAAAATCATTGATTTCAATGGAACCTAAAGCCAAATCCTCAGTATATCTACTGAAAAGTAAAGATTTCAGTGTTAGTCATAACTAACGTTTGCTGGATTGTGTCCATACAGAACATTTGTCTTGACTGTTCAAGGTGACATCAATGTACTGACATCCCTACTTGTCTGGTTCTGAAACTCAGGTGTAGAAAATACTAATATTGCATTCCTTCGATTTATTTCAAGATGAACTGGAAAGGATTAAACAAACAAGTATATTGTCTTTAAGAGTCCTCCAATGGTTTCTGTGAAAATTGGCAAAATTACCCATGCCTACAATGATAAAATACCGTACTTATCTGATCAAAATAATTATAGGAAAACATGACACTCAAAACTGGATTTTTTTTCAAGCACTCCTTTTTTAAAAAAAGTATTAAAGACCAATCAATACCATTCCTGACACGTGCAGGTTACTTCTTCAAAAACTGAGATAATTGAGTATCTAAAGGATCACAAATCATATATTGATCTGAGGAATTTAGGCACTACGCTTAGAAGAATGCACTCAAATCACATTCACAACGCACTGATGCTGTCGTCTCTTTCTCTGATGCTCAGCAATTTTAGGCATGTTTTTAATAGCTAAAGAAAAGTGCAGCCAGTGGCATCAATAATGGTTGGAAGACTGACATTACATAAAACTCTTTTGTCTGTACAAATACAAACAAACAAACAAAACCTAGATGTTTGGCTACCTATTGGATTGAAGTAGGGAAAGAGAATTTGGATGCAACTCTAAAAGTTAGACATGTTTGAAGTTCACATTACGAGTTACAGTAAGAAGCTGTGCGCTTGGGGTAAAATAAACACATATGCTTTGCTACATATTTAACTACATGGAGGGGGAATCCATGACTTGTGATCCAATCCAAACTCTATTGAAATCAATGCAACCTCAGCACACAATTTAAGCAACGAAAGCCTACTTCTTTCACTAACAGCAAAATGTTTTCTGGTACCTTAAACATTTATTGCAGCATTAGTTTTCGTGGACTGTAGATCACTTCATCAGATGTATGAAATGCCTGCCTCAGTTGGCAGATATATGAATACAGATATAGAGGGTGGCCCAAAAGTAGGTATACAGTTGTTTAGAATGTTGATGGGAGGCCTGTATACCTACTTTTGGGCCACCCTGTAGATAAGATGCACACACACACACACACACACACACACACAAAATCGGACAAAATAGCAATGGAATCCAAAATGTAAATGGGTGTGTCCTCACAACTCAAGGACAGAGTATAGGGTTGGAACTGAGCATGGCTCAGTAGCTAATAGGCAGCCATTGGGTTTCTTTTAGAATAGGTGTAATATGAACATGGCTGGCTGCTAGGGGTGACCATCGCAGGAAAATTCAGCTCTTTGTAGGCTTGCCAGATTTCCCCAGAGACCCCAGCTTGACTTGTATTTGTGAGCCAAGCTATGGGCTTTTCCCCAGAATCCATGAACTCTTTTTGGATCCCCCCTTAAATGGACATTTATGCAAATTGCAGTCACAATTTGTGCAAATGTTGGCCATAATATGCTTAATTTGCGCCAATTGTACCTGGATAATCTGCGCAAATTAAGCATGTTATGGCCACAATTTGTGCATATTAAGCAAATTACAACCTATATTTGTTTAAATTATGCAAATAGTGGCTGCAATTTGCATAAATGTTGATTTAAGGTGGGAAGGGGAACCCAAAAATCTGCAAGCTGGCCTAACACAATCTGCATTGAATCAGGTCAGTTCATGGGTAAGCGAGCCAATGTCCATGGGGTTCAAGCTGATGAAAGCTCAGTAAACATCGTTGCCTGGATGGATTCCTCTAGCCCAACTAAGCACCTTAGTTGCTGCATTCTGCACTAATTTTATCTTCCAAAACAGACTCAAATAACCATCTGCTTAGCTTTTCTGAGTGGATTGTGAACTTGCTATCATTAGGGATGTGCACGCCCGAAAATATCGTATTTTATCGTTATCGGAATTTGTGCATGTGTATGCATGCATGACCTTTTTTTCCTCTGTAGAATATATAAATATGGCATGGTAATTTTTGTGCTGCTGTTTTGTTTTAATGAATTCTTTGGTTTTAATAATACTAAATGTACCAAAAAACAAAAGGCATTTTCATTTAGCTATTACCAAAATATTCTACCTGAATACTTAATTGCCAAGACACATTCTAAGAAATCCCTTTTAAAAGCAACAGTTACGGAATTGTGTGTTCAAGACACATATACATTGTCCACCAATATCACGCTTCTCTTATTGAACAAAGACTAACTCAAAGAGTTCAAATGTACTTTGCAGCGGTAACCTTCAAAAGAGTAGAAGGTTATCAGCTGTAAATATTTAACTCATTAATTTTGGATACATGCTCTGATGTAGAAACACAAACTTCTAAAAATGCTAATTAAAATGTGGTTTACCTACCGTACCAATAAATTTTTAATACAGTACCTGAGAGAATTAAGCTTAACTATTAAATTAGTTGCACTTCCCTCTAAGATTCAGAACTGCAAAGGGAATGCTGTGGATATAAATTGAGCCAGACTCACAGAGCTGTTTAAAATGTTAATAACAGCTGAGGAAATTCAGGTTGTGACCCTGGCATTGGGGGAGTGGGTTTTAAACCACCTCCCCCAACTATTTTTACAGTTAAAATCCTCACCGCCACTACCACCACTTCTATCATGTCTCCCCATCACTTGCCTTTTCTCTCAGCTTAACAGTCCAGATTTTCCCTATGACAGTTTGCATTTTATACAGTATGACCAGACCAGACCGGGATAATTTTGAGCAGTCATGGCTCTGACTGAAAGATCCATCTTGTGAATTTGTGCTGAAGTTGGTACCTCTCTCCCCTTATGCTTCCTCTTTCACTCTGAAAGCTCCTCTCACATTTCTTCCCATTATGGTTATCAGGTATTGATTTGTTCACTCGCGCAAAATAGCTTTGTAAGTGATATTTAGTCTTTGGCCTACACTTGAATCTCACTTTGATGAAATCTCACAAACATTAGCTGCCAGAAAATAAATAGGAAGTTTCTTTTTGTTGTGCCAGTGAAAAAGCCAAATTAAGCTGCGGTTCAAACTCCTTCAGGAATTTTGCTTTGTTATTGTTAAGACAGGCAACATACAAGCTGAAAACTACCAGCAAGAGAGTCAGTGTAGCAATCCAGTGTTTTCACTCCTGCTGGGAGAACACCTGAACTTGGTTAGATTTTCACTGATACCAAGAACATCTGTATGCTAAAATTATTTAAGCTAAAAGATAGGGAGTTAACATCTTCACAGGATGCTATCATGTGTGCTATTTAAGAATGTATTAACTAATACACAGTTTCCCGCAAAACTAATAAAATATCTTCTGCTTCTGCAGACAGTAATTGCAGCATAAACAAAAGTTACAAGAGATGACATGCAGCTCTCAAGCCACTGAGGTTTAAATTCCACACTAGGGCCAAAATGGAATAGGAAATGTAAATGGTCTGATGGTATTGCGGGAATGGAGGAGATATTGTGGTGGCTGGATTGTATGCTTTGTTAAATCTGTTCTATCTTCATATTGTGCATTACTGTTGTACAAATATTAATTCATAGAATAGTAGAGTTGGAAGGGGCCTATAAGGCCATTGAGTCCAACCCCCTGCTCAATGCAGGAATCCATCTTAAAGCATACTTGACAGATGGTTGTCCAGCTGCCTCTTGAACGTCTCTAGTGTGGGAGAGCCCACAACCTCCCTAGGTAATTGGTTCCATTGTCATAATGCTCTAACAGTCAGGAAGTTTTTTCTGATGTCCAGCCAGAATCTGGGTTCCTGTAACTTGAACCCCTTATTCGAGAAGAGATCCTGGCCCTCCATCGTGTGACAACCTTTCAAGTATTTGAAAAGTGCTATCATGTCTCCCCTCAGTCTTCTCTTCTCCAGGCTAAACATGCCCAGTTCTTTCAGTCACTCCTCATAGGGCTTTGTATAATGCCTGTGAATGAAAGGAGGGGGAAAATAAAGAGACAACACAGAAGTATGGCATAAAAACTGAGGCACTTTTATTTAAAGATCTGCCAAAGGGAAAGACCTGAGCAGGCAACTAACCTATGCCTGCAGCTAGCCAAGTAGTGTATCACGAGAGCCATCCTGTACATGTTGAATGGGTTCTGTGAGATTGCTATCCCTGGCTACCAAATTTGGGGTTGGGAGGCTTTCCCATGTCACCTCTCCTGGGACCACAAAACTCCAAGGGGTCAGGTGAGCTAGCCTCAAACACAATCCTTATCTTCCAACTGGGCCACAAAGGCCTGAGTAGAAAGCCTCAGACATTGCCTATCACCAAAAATGTCTCAGAATGCTCACCAACCCTTCCTCCGCTGTCAATGGATGCCACAAAATCAACCCAACAACCAAGATTGAACCAAATTCACCTAACCTATGAACAAAATTCACCAAACTTTTCTTACAGTGTGGCGTAGCCAAAAAAATCAATTTCTCCATCCAATCTGACAATGCGCCAAAAATTCTACCTGGCCCCCCAAAAGATAACTTGCACATTGCATATAGGGAGAAAGGAAGGAAGCCATGTTTCAAAGAGGACTTACAGGCTAATATTGCTCAGTAGTAGGGCTGTGCACGGATCCAGATCCCGAACCTGGAGCAGATCGGGCTGATCCAACCTGATCTGGGCCCAAACTGAACTGGATCCAGGCCGGATCGGATCCGCAATCCGGATCTGCTCCGGGTCCATGCAGAGCCCTCCCTCCCTCCCACTCTCTCTCTCTCTCTCTCCCTCCCTCCCTCCCCCAACCCCTTCTTACCTGCAGCCTCCTCTGTGTCATCCTCCGCAGCCGGCCTCCTTGATGTTGGCCGGCTGCTTTCCAATCTCGCGCCGGGTGATGACATCACCCAGCGCAACTGGCAAATGCTGTGCTCTAATTGGAGGGAGGGAGCGGGGAGAGTGGGAAGGAGGGCTCTGTACGGACCCAGAGTGGATCCGGATCCAGATCTGAGGTGTATTGGATCGGGCCCAATCCGGACCTCCCAGATCAGGATCCAGACCGGATCAGGGGGACCGTGCACAGCCTTACCCCATAGTATCCTCCCCTCAGCCGACACCGCCAGCATTGGTACACCAGGCACAGGGAAAGGTATTTGTGTCTAAAGATATTCCTGGATGCTTATTGAGTATATGGATGGCACTGGCACTTGAGCAATACCATGACTAAATATTAGAATATTTTGCATAGCAAAATGAAAAGTGTTTTATTGATTTGTCAAATCTATACCAACAATGTTGTATTGGAGATCTTGTTCTTAAGCAAAGAAGCACTTCCAGTTTCTTTTCTTTCTTTTAGCTCAAAAGGGTTCTGAAGTAACTTAGAGAGATTCAGGAAGGGCTAAGGGCATCCATTTGGTGACTGAAGATCTGAAACTATATACATTCAGGGTACCAGCCAACTCTGTAAAATACTGCATTTCTTAGTTCTTTTTAAGAATAAGAATAATAATAATTTATTTCTTACCCGCCTCTCCGTTTGGATTGAGGCAGGGAACAACAGTAAATATAAAATATGATAAAATACATAAAACTGATTAAAACATGGCACACATTATTAAAACTGCATTAAAACATCATAAAGAAACATCCTAAAACATTCTAAAATTCAACTGGGTAGGCCTGCCGGAAGAGATTGGTCTTAATAGCTTTCTTAAATTCTAAAAGACTGTTAAGTTGATGAGTCTCTTCCAGCAGGTCATTCCAGTCTGGGAGCGGCAGAAGAAAAGGTCCTCTGGGTAAAAGGTTGTCAGCCTAGTCTTGGCCGACTATAGTAAGTTCTTTCCAGAGGACCTGAGCATGTGGGCGGATTGTATGGGAGAAGGCGATCCCGCAGGTAACCTGGACCCAAACCATGTAGGGCTTTAAAGGTAATGACCAACACTTTGTACTTTGCCCAGAAACTACTTGGCAGCCAGTGGAGCGATTTTAAAGCTGGAGTAATATGGTCACCCCTAGGTGACCAGCGTGTGCACTACCATCTTTAGGTCTTCCAACTCTAGGAAGGGGCGCAGCTGGCATATCAGCCGAAGCTGATAATGTCACTCCTGGCTGTTGCATCTATCTGGGCTGTCATTTGGTGTGACGGATCCAGGAGCACCCCCAAGCTGTGAACACAGTCTTTCAGGGGGAGTGTAACCTCATCCAGAACTGGTTGACACACCTCCAAACCCAGGTTGTGGCCTTTGACAGCAAGCACCTCAGTCTTGTCTGGATTAAGCTTCAGTTTGTTTTTCCTCATGTAGCCCACTACCATCTCCAAGCATTCATTCAGAGGAGACATGCTATCCTTAGCTGACACTGTTATCGAAGGCATAGAGAAATATATTTGGGTGTCATCAGCATACTGATAGCACCACGCCCTATACCTCTGGGTGATCTCTCCCAGCAGTTTCATATAAATGTTAAACAGCATTGGGGAAAGGATGGCACCTTGTGGTATGCCACATAGCAGCTCCTTCTTTGTGGAGCAGCTATCCCCAAGCATCACCATCTGGAACCTGCCCAAGAGATATGACCGGAACCACTGAAGCACAGTGCCCTCAATTCCCAATCCCCTCAGGCATTCCAGAAGAATACCATGGTCGATGGTATTGAATGCCGCTTAGAGGTCCAGAAGTACCAGCAGGGACACACTCCCCCTGTCAATACTCAGGCATAGATCATCCACTAAGGCGACCATAGCAGTCTCAACTCCGTATCCCGCTCTGAAGCCAGTTTGAAATGGGTCTAGAAAATCAGTGTCATCCAAAACTGCTTGGAGTTGGAAGGCAACCACCCTCTCAATCACCTTGCCCAAAAATGGAAGATTTGATACCGGTCTGTAGTTATTAAGGTCCAGGGGGTCAAGGGAGGGCTTTTTTTAGAAGCAGCCATACCACCGCTTCTTTTAAACATAATGGAAAACTTCCCTCCCTAACTGTATCTCCTCCCTGGGCGACCAGCCAAGAAGGACAGGGATCGAGAGGGCAGGTCGTCTTCCTCACTTGTCCAAGCAGCTTGTCCACATCCTCTGTACTCACCAACTGAAACTGATCCAGTGTAATCCTACATGCAGAGTCTCTGGACACTCCATTGTCAGCCTCTGTTATAAAGTTGGCATCTAAGTCGGCTCTTATCTGAGAGATTTTATTTGTGAAATGATCGTTAAAGGCATCACAGTGAACTACCAAAGGCTGTAAGATCGGATTTGGGGGGAAGGTTCCCGGGTTAGACACCTCACCACCCTGAACAGTTCTGCTGGACATGAATTCGCAGACGCAATGCGTGCAGCGAAGAAAGCTTTCTTCGCTGCACGTATTGCCTCCCCATAGGAACAGAGGTGTTCTCTATGTCGTGTCTTGTCGGATATATTGTAATTATAACTTGTTTTTATGCTTTATGGTTTTAAATTTTGTATATCGGTGTTTTTAATGTTCAAAGTTTTTAATTTTTGTATACCGCCCAGACAGCTTTGGCTATGGGGCGGTATATAAATGGAATAAAATAAATTAATTAATTAATTTAAAAAGTCAAGGTTTCCGCCATCGGCGCTCCAGTTGTCACCCTTCCCGCTTCAACTACATGAGGTCTTCTGTATACCAGGGCACCCGGTTAGAAGCAGGTCGGAGAGGTTGTTTGGGGGTGATCATGTCGATAGCCCTAGTTAGGTCTTGATTCCATCTATTGACCAGGGCTTCTACAGGATCGTTGATGATACCAGCCATATAACCCTCTAAGGCTTTCTGGAATCCGGAAGGTTCCATCAGCCTTTGAGGGCAGACCATCTTAATAGTTCTGCCACCCCTGAAGACCTACTAACCCTGACCAGAAAATGGTCTGCCCATGACAACACGGAGGTATTTGTTACCTCCACCCACAGAGCTGTCTATTCGGAAATGAAAACAGCATCGAGGATGTGACCTGCTGAATGTGTGGGTCCAGAGACCAATTGGGATAGGTCCATGGTTGTCATGGATGCCACGAACTCCCGAGCTGCACCTGACAAACCAGTCTCGAATGGGATGTTGAAGTCGCCCAAGACCACAAGCCTGGGCGAATCCAATACCAGTTCCGAGACCAGTTCCGTGAGCTTGGCCAGGGAGTCTGATAGGCAGCGGGGTGGCCAGGGCACTAAGAGAATCCCTAGTCTATCCCTGATCTTCGGACTCAGGTACACACACTCGATGTGATTCAATTCATGAACAGGAAGTCTGGTCAGGTTAAGATTATCCCTATAGACCACAGCTACTCCGCCCCCCCGCCCACTTTCCCTCACCTGCTCACTAACACAGTACCCAGCTGGGAGGGCCTGCGCCCATGTCGGGCCACTGTAATCTCCCAGCCAGGTCTCTGTGAAGCATGCCAGGTCAGCCTCCTCATCTGAAAGAAGGTCATGGATGATATTTGTTTTATTTTTAACTGACCTGGCATTACAAAGGAGCAAGGAGAGATTCTGTGGGTGACCTGGTTCATTCTCCAAGTTCCCCAGGTTGGCAGAGCGACCGGAAGGTAAGATGCGTGTTATATATCTATCTCTCATACGCCATATCTCCAACGCCATATCTCCCTTTGCCCTGCACAACACAAATTGCCACTCCCCTACACATTGTGGTCAGTTAGAAGGGTAGGGTGCAGGTGGCTCTCCTCTCTTGTGCTCTTCATCCAAGGTGGCAACTTCTCTCCAACAGTTTTGTGCCCACGGTTGAGAGCCCACAGGCTCGCACCTTCAGCAGCCTGAAGGCTTAAATACCTGTGGAAATGGGCAGGGCAGACAAACAAACACTCTTCAGGCTCAGGCTCAGACCCAGCCAGCAGCACAGCACAGCCTCTCTGCAATGACTACCCTTTTGGGGGAAGTTTGTGGATTCATTTCAGACCAGACCATCCATAACCTCTGCCCAGTCCAACCTGAAACTGTATTTGAGCAGTATTCATGCTGACTAGAAGCACCTCAGACCCCGGGGCAAGGCAAACTTTCTCTCAGACCTTCTTGAGAGAGCCGAAGTGGCTGAGACCCACCAGGCACAAAGACATAGTGCCAATCACAAAGTGGTAGCAGATGGAGACAGGGGTTGACATTATCAGTTGGTAATTACTAATATACTTTCAAGGTTATACCTAATCCCTCTTTGGAGATTGCTAAATTCTTTGCCACAGTGATTTACTTGTAGCAGAAAGTTCCATAAACAAGTTAAGTACAAATGTTGGTTCTGGAGAATCAAACCTTCCCATTTCAGGCAGAAGTTATGGCTCTTAAGTGGATAATGTTTTTTTATTTTATGCTTCACCACCACCACCTCATGCCTCTCAAAGTATTCTTACTCATCTCTTGTCATTTCGTCTCCTCTTGTCCTTTCACACTTAACTTGTACCTATTCACAACCACAACCCCAACACATACCGTTTCTTTCATCTCTCCCTCCTGCTGGAGGTCCATCATCACTGAGGCAGACCAGTAAGAGGGCTGACACCCTTCCAGTAGTCCTCAGCCCACAGTTTGAAACATGTTGTGTTAGAGAGTTTGGGAGCCTCAGATGCTGCTATGGTTTTCAAGCCATAAATTGGGGCCTTTGGCTCTGCCCTATTTCCTGTAACTTTCTAGAGATGGAGAAGATAGCTGGAAAAAGGTCCAGTTCAAGGCATGGAAACCACAGAAATGTTTCAGAATCTGACATATCCAGGGAAGTGGGGACAAAGGGAATGATTCTGCTCTGATCTTAATAATAATAATAATAATAATAATAATAATTATTATTATTATTATTATTATTATTTATAACCCGCCTCTCCCTCCTGATCGAGGCGGGGAACAACAACAATATATATCACAAGAATCACAAACAGTTAAAAAAAAATTAAACAAGAAAAAATACATAATTAAAAACATCTTAAAATTCATCTGGATAGGCCTGCCAGAAGAGAGCAGTCTTCATGACTCTCTTAAATTCATGAAGACTGCTAATTTGTCTAATCTCCTCCGGCAGACCATTCCATAGTCTGGGAGCGATGGAAGAGAAGGTCCTCTGGGTAACACTCGTCAGCCTAGTTCTGGCTGACTTGAGTAAGTTCTTTCCAGAGGACCTAAGTGTGTGGGGCGGATTGTACGGGAGAAGGCGATCCCGCAGGTAACCTGGACCCAAACCATGTAGGGCTTTAAAGGTAATAACCAACACTTTATACTTCTAGCAAACCCTTTCATTTGAGAAGGAACACAAATGGGTTTATGGAAGGGAGAGCTGCATTCACAGAAGGAAGGTTGTGGCAGGGGAAAAGTCTCCAGACTCTAGTGTTTCACAATGATGCCATCATCACCACATCATGATTCAACATAAGATCGGGTTTGGAAGTAAACCAAAGAGCCTCCAGATTTGATGTCTGCAAGGCTCCTATCTCTAGTAAAGAAAACAAAATTAAACCCCCATCTTCTAGCACAGTCTTTTATTATTAAAATACAGTAGAAGGAATAAAATAATACAAACAGAAGAAGTAATATGCACACAATTCAAACTACAGCAGAACAAACTTTCCAGTCTGAGTTATAAGAAAATTATGAGGTGGCTCATTAGGCAGAGTAGTTTTTCCCCGAGTAGTTACAGCTTCTGTATAGATTTGGGTTCAACATTTTCTTGTTCTTTGGCTTACCCATCTCATTAATGCCAATTCTCTAAAATATGTTGTATCTTGGTTTCTAATAAGCATGCTTGCTAACTGCTATATGTTGTAATTGCTAACACAATTTAAAGGATAATTTTTTTAAAAGGCCCAAGATGGACAGGCATAGTTATTTAAATAGCGACATTAATCTGCTATAATAGAGCAAAATGGCAACAACAATAAAAATCTTCCAGTTTGCTGTTTCTATACTGCTTTCAGTTTGGCTATTCTCTATGTCTGACATAGGGAGGAGAACTGGATGTTCCTGGAATCTGGATCCAACTATTACAGTTTCAAAATTGGTAGGGAGATATCAGTGATGACTCCAGGTTTATGAGGACCTCTGTGAGTTCATCTTCTCACCACCATTGGCATCAGTTAGTGTTGTTCTTCCTCTTTCTTATCATTGCTCTTGCTTGCTTGCTTGTTTGCTTAACAGACAGAGAGCCAGCAAGAAAGTAGTCAGTGCGGCATCAACTGTTTCTCTTTCTTATCACCACTGTTGTCTGGGACAGAGTGAGAAACAGGTGAACAAGCAGGTTGCAATTGTGAGCGAAGCAAGTCCAGGTGGCTCTTCTCAATGGGCCCCTGCTGAGGTGTGGGCCTTCAGCAGGTCCCCAACCATGCCCAGGCCCATAGCCAGCCTAAAAGTTCTGGGCTTGTGGGTATATGCCAAAAACGTAGGGGGAAACTCATCTGTTTTGCAGGCCTTTTAAATACAAAATTCTAAACTGATTTTAATTATTTGTTTGTAAAAATTAAGGGGTCAGCAAATTTGTTGAAGGAACAGGCCCCCTCACCCCGCCCCTAGACCACAGGCCTTCCCATGCCTATCTTTGACACCACCCCTGGGAGATGTATAAGCTGTAAGAGTTGCTTCTTTAATATGCCAAATTGAGAGCTCCACTTCCAGTCCTTCCTTGCCCTTCATAAATGACCAACTATATCCTTGATTCCAAAGTTCTGTAACTGACGAATTCATTCCTCTGATAAGACATGGCCAGCAGGACTCTGAGCCCCCAGTCCTTTAACCCGAATAGCACCTGGGTTCTCTTCACACATAATTTCTCCTTCATAGCCTCCTGGGAATTCCTGCCTCTGGTCCTTTTAATACCCCTTCCCATCCTTAGAGAATGTGTATCCTATTTGGCCAAATTGACCATTCACTTCTCTCGCAAATGTTTGTAAAGACATATGGCCCTTATTTTCCCCATAGCATATAGAGAAAAATCCAACATCGCATGAGCAAATCTACTCTTGCACAATAGGACTATCACTTCTTCTCCTCCCCTCTGCACCCCCATCTGCTCCAAATCTGCCCAACCCTCTGGAACAGATTTTCATGGTGCAAGAAAGCTGCAATAAGGGGGGGGGGGCAACCCTATCCCTGTTCCACTGACAGAAGCCATTCAGTCAGTGAGCAGGACTAATTGGAATATATATATATATATATATATGAATGAAAGAAATAGTTGTGTTGCCTTAGAAAATATTATTGGAGAATATTTGTAAAATTGAAAGGAAGTAATTATTTCCAGGAAGTAACTGGAAAGAAAGAAAAAGAATTCCACCATACATGGTATCTTCTCTCTTTTTTTGGTAAAAGCGTGGCTGTTTGTCCCATGATTTAGATTCTGTCTTGGAGTCAATATCTACAATTATCAAATGACTGAATCTAGATATGCCACAGAAATTCAGAAGAACTTTGGATATACTACAGCTCCAGCAATTCTAAATCCTGCTTTTGAAAAGTGGCAGCACTAAAATTCACTATGCTTTTGATACACAAATTCATACAGGCTCACCCAGAGCTTCCTTATTTTCTTTTTGCTGTTTCCAGTGTTGTGTCACTAATTTCAATGGCCACGGTATACTATTCCAGTAGTTGTCTTCTCATAATTGTTTAATACATTTTAATTTATGGTTTTAAATTTTGTATATTGTCTTTTTAATGTTCAATCTTTTTAATTTTTGTAAACTGCCCAGAGAGCTTCGGCTATGGGACGGTATATGAGTGTAATAATAATAATAATAATAATACTTAAATGCCAAACTTTTTCAACCCTTTTGGACCAGCAATCACCAAATCCCTTGACAGTAGGTAAAATATGCATGAGCAAAAATGATGAACAGTGTACAAACTAAAGATACGTATACACAGCAGTGTGATATAAACAAACTGAGGGCTCCTTTAAACAGTTGTGTGTATTATTTGACAATTCAAACAATTTGTGTGAACTGAGTATGTATGAACTGACTCCATTGAAAAGAATTGTGAGGTGAAGTGACTTGAAAATTCTGCCTCAGATATTTGATCTGTGATGGCTCACACATAAAAAAAAAAAAAAGTCACATAGTGCTTCAGTCATCCAGAGGTTATACATTTGAGAGGCAGCAGCCCAAGCATCCTTACCTTGATACAAATTGTGATCTTGGCAGGGTCTAGAAACAGTTCTACATAATTGTCATGACTCCTGGCCAGATGGAAGATGCACCAAGAAATAACTGGTAATTATGTAGATAAGAATAGATTTGTTTTAAATCTGTTGCAGTTATACCAGTCCAGGTTTAACACACACTTCAGGTCCACCTCTCGAAAAGGTCTTCAGGTCTACCTCCTCAGGCAAACACTTTCCACCTAGAGCACAGGAGGCTGCGCAGTGGGAGGCTCTCCCGACCCATCTCTTTCCCTCTCCACTTGCCTATAGGAGTCAGGCTCTACTTCTGTCTTAATGCTCAGATATGTATATCCAGTCAGGTTTAAATGGAAAAGGTTTCCTTGAAGTGGTCCTTTCTTAATGCAGGTATAAAGAGCTTCCCTAAATGAGCAATTTATAGCAGGCTTGTGATTGGCTACTCTCAGAACTTTGTGGGTCCATTACACAATGTCAACAGCAGCCAGGATGTCTCCCTGGAAATCAAGTTTTTTTTTTAACCCACAAATAATGTGGCATTATCCAGATATTGCGGGATCTCTCTTCCACTAGATGGCACTGAACCATTAAAACACAATGGGGCCTTTCTGAGAAGGGAACAAATCACATGGTCGTGTGTGAAGCAGCATATCACAATGGTGGAATTCTGTGAGCATGAAAGCCCCAGTAAGGCGCAGGATTTTTACTGTGTATAGAGAATCTCAAAGTCATATTTGATCATGGTAACTTTGCCAGGCCATATCTTTAGGGTCATTGGGTTATAGCCAACACTACTAATCCTGAAATCAGTGGGACCATTGAATACAACCCATTAGCTATATATAATACTAATCTAAATTGGACCACTAAATAACTAAAATATGGCAACCAAATAACGTAGTGAAATACAAAGTTGGATAGGGAAGGGGAAATGGAATGATCAGGTCATACATCCTTGGAAAATGGAGGGCGATCCAAAGTCACAAGTGCTTTCACTTATTTATTAGAATAGGAAGTGTTTTGTGCACTCAGCTGTGGCACATGCTTTACATGCAGGATCCCCAGCACCTCAGAGTAAGGGTGGAAAAACTCCTGCCTGAAACCCTGGAGAGCTGCTGCCAGTGCTGCCAGTACTGGACTAGATGGATTGACTCAATGACCCTGTTCAGATGACACTAAGCCATTGTGGTTAAGCATTATGAGCTAAACCTTACGGCTTAGCATGTCATGTGAACAATTCCTAATCATGGTGGCTACATAACCACAGTTTAAACATGCTCAATAGCCATTTACTGCAAAAAGGGTTAGTTGCCTAAGCATGGCTGCTGCTGCTTCTTCTTCATCATCTTCTTCTTTATTAATATCCCACCTTTTTTCCAGGGCTGGGACTCAAGGTGGTTTACAAAGTTAAAATATGTACAATTAAAACATATAACTATAAGTTTACAAAAGTTAAAATAGAATTAAACCTACAGTAAAAAAAATTAAAATTAAAAATATTTAAAAACAGTAACAGATTTTAAAAACAAAACAAAGCCATACATTAACATAGGTCCAGAGTATTTCGAAAAGCCTGCTGGAACAAAAAGGGTTTTGCCTGCCTCCAGAAGTGCAGCACAGAGGGAGCCAGTCTGGCTTCCTTAGGAAGGGAGTTCCAGAGCTTTGAAGCAGCCATGGAGAAGGTCCTCTCCCACGTACCCATCAGGCATGCCTCAGATGTTGGTAGGACTGAGAAAAGGGCCTCCCCAGAAGTTCTTAGAGCATGGGCAAGCTCATATGGGAGAATACGGTCTTTCAGATAACCTGGACCCGAGCCATATAGGGCTTTATAGGTGATAATCAGCACTTTAAATTGTGCCCGGAAACAGACCAGAAGCCAGTGGAGCTGGCTTAGCGTAACATCTGAACAGGCCCAGTATAAGGTAGCTTCTTATGTTCCTAAAATCCCATGATGAAGAGGTTCATCTGGAAAACATGATATTTATTCCCTCAATAAGTACCTGGCAGTACCTGTTGAAGTTCTTGCTATTGCTTTTGTTTTGTTTTTCTTTATATATCTTTGCTGCTGCAGGGACTTATACTAATACATGCCTGCCATTCGGACAAAGGCCAAGAAGATACAATCTAATTCATTTCAACACGGTTCAGAGTACACTCAATTTGAAATGGAAAGTAAAATAATATCTTTTTTTCTTCTCTCCCCCACCCCACTCCAAACAACTTCATGGAAGCCAAGACCACACAGTTCTGAAATGTACAGTAGTTTGCTTTTTGTCAGCTGTGAAAACGGAATGATTGCTGGTCGTGATTACATTAACAATCAAATTTGCTATGAAACCTCCACGGTGAAAATTTCAGTACATTTTTTCCAACAGCCGCTTAACCTCTGAAATGGGTTATTTTGTTGTGGTGGAAGAACATGAACTTCTTATTGTTTAGAATATATTCACTGTGTGCTGGATATTTTGCTGGATATTTTCTTCATATAATAATAATAATAATAATAATAATAATAATAATATTTATTTATTACCCGCCTCTCCCTCCGGATCGAGGCGGGGAACAACATCATCATAAAACACATGATTGATATAAGAATTTGATTGGACCCAAGTTTACAATATGCTTCAGAAATCTACATACAATTTTTGTCTTACCTTAGTCTCATTTCTGCTCAAAACGCGTATGTTTTACACCTAATATGATGGCTAAGGTAATGAAATTGTCTCCTCAAAATATTGTGCTTAAATGTTTTTTAAGATGTAAATGTATAGATACATATATGAGGTTGGACATCCATTCAGTTTATGGCATGAGATCTCTTGACTTCAGCTGGGAAATACGATACAAACATGAATCTACCTGTATACTAGGCTCATCATCTAACCCCTCTTCAGAGTGCTTCCTCCAAGGGAAGCTCAGAGGGTTGGCAACAAGGGAGAGGACCTTCTTGATAGCGGCCCCTGTGATTATGGAACTATCTCCCCAGTGAGGCTGTCTGGCACCAAAAATATTATCTTTTGAGCTCCAGGTTAAGACCTCCCTCTACTCTCAGGCATTTGACAGCATGTTATAAGGTTTTTAATTAGGTCCTGGGATTCCTTCTGGGAATCTATACCAAGCAGGGTATGACACTTTGAAAATAGGTTGAAAACTGTATATGGAGTGTGTCCTGGGCCCCAACAGTTGTCACCACTGTTATAAACCATTTTAAAGCAGTAGTGTAGATCCTGCTCTTATTGCTGTTAGTTAAAATTGTTTAGATTAGAGCTGTGCACAACTGACCTCTCTCCACACTGGCTCAGTTCGGACGACATACTAGGCAATGGAGGGGTAAATAACATACTGACCGTGCATTAGGCAGGAGGAGCTCCACAGATGACATGCTGCAGCCGGCGCTGCTCAGAATCAGCAAATGCCCTGGCTGCTATGAACTTGCGGCGGCCATTTTGGTAGAAGCCTCTGCTCCCTGTGTCCCCCAGTAGGCACCGTGAATTCTGCTGGCTGCATAGAGGGGCCGGGTTTTTTTGGCTGCTCTAGGCAGCAGAACTCTATTCCAAAATGGAATAGTCCACTGAGACGGGGGGGCTGAATTCGGATGACACTTTAAACAATGGGGCTTCGGGCTAAACAACGTGCAAGCCCATTGTTTCGCTCCGTTGTTTAAAGTGCCTGATTAACGTACTGTCAGTTGTGTGTGCCTTGTGTGTTGCCCTCCAGACGACACAATAAGCAACACAACTGACGATTGTCCCCCCCTCCTCCGTTGCCTAATATGTCATCCGAACTGAGCCACTATTTGTGGGTAGAGAAATTGGGCATACCATTTCACCGAATTTCTCCAGGGGGAGGAGAAATTCTCCAACAAATGTCTCACAGGTAGGCATCACCATTGGCAAGGGTTGTCGAAGAGCTCCCCACCCTAAGGGTTTGGGGACAGGGTTGAACTGACACTACAAGTGGCAACAACATCAACTGTCTTAGCAGCTTCCCCCTCCCTTTTACATCCTCCACAATGGCCCATATACCTAGTGTTACTCCATGGGATTGAGGTAAGTAAATACAGCCACCACAAAAAAATAATGGTGAAGAAAATATGAAGAAAATCCTGAAAAATGTCCTTTTATTTCTAGAGGTAAGCAAAGAAAAATCTCAGGAATTTCCTGGAAGTTTTCTTTCCCCTTGAAAGGGGTTTCCATTTTTCTGCCTCATTCTCAGGGCAGTTTATAATTTATTTTGAATCTGTGTTGGTGGTGTTTTTGACCTTAACTAATTACTGTGAGGTGACTGAAGTACTGTCTATATTTTTCTTTCTGTTACATGTCTCACCATTGCTCTACAGTCTCCCAGACTGCCTGCACTTCTTGAACTGAAAAGGTCTTAAGGGAGCAATATATTGATGGTGTCTTCCCCTGGTTGGGAAGTTCAGGAAGCCAAGGGGACTATAGACTGTCACTCAGAAAGGTGACTGTACAATGAAAGACAAGACACTGACAGACATTCCTCAGCCATCCCATAAGTAAGATAAGCACAAGAACCCTGAATCAAACCCATGATAATTTCTCCAGAATCTCTTCTCTTTTGAATTTCTTTTCGAAAGCAATTTCTTTTCTATCAAATTGAATGAGAATGGTCAGAATTCTCATAGGAGAATTTTTTGGCACAGCACTAGTTTAGGTTTGTGTGTTTTGTCTATTTATATGTTTGTAAATGTGTTCTATTATGTGCAATATTGTATTTTTTGGTTTTTTTAATATTTGTAAGCCACCCAGAGAGCTTTGGCTATTGGGCAGTATAGAAATGTAATAAACAATATGAGACCTCACTACATCTCTGGAAAAAAAACTCCACTACATTCTCCAAAGAGCATGGATCAGCAAGTCTTGCAAAATTCCTTCATAGAAGCTGTGTTATACTGTCAGACCATTTCTCCATCTAGAATTGTCTACCCCAGCTGGTAATATTTCTCCAGAGTTTCAGCCTGAGGCCTTCCCTAGCCCTGCTTCCTAGCTGGAGATGTTTGGGAGTGAACGTTGACCCTTCTGCATATCAAGCATATGCTGTACCGATGAGCAATATCCTTGCTTTACATTTAAGTGACGGATCACTTTTCAAACAGCTCTTTATTAGGACAGGGGATCAATGCAAAATATTCTGTATGTCTCATCTAAACTAAGAGAGATAGAGAGATTGAGAGACAGAGAGAATGAAGCTGTTACATTTAATGCCAACATACCATCAAGTGGGATTGGTTTTTTAGTCATTTAAAGATGCATCAGTTCACAATGCTGCTGCTCCCTACAAACAGGGTACACCTTCTGAATTATATCCATTCTGTCTTCCTTTCCAGATTGTATTATCAGGACAACTAACGGTACCAAATGAACCTAAGAAGTTCACAAGAATAACACAATTATTGAAAATGACTGTGTTGCTCCAAGTGTTCATAGCTAAGGCTAGAATTAATATAATGCATGAATGCGCCATTCAAGGAAATGCACCTACAAAGTTGAAATATTGTAATAACCGGGAGAGAAAAATTTGAATCAAAGTTCAAACTGAAGTCCAAAGGGCTGAACTAATGAAAGCTCAGTGAGATTCACCCCCTGGCTAGATTCCTACAACTTTCACCAAATAGGTCAACACATTTTTAAAAAATCTTCTTTAGAAAACACACACACACATCATGAGTGACTTAGGTTTGGCTGACTCACTCCTGCATGATACAAATCTCTGGGCTCCCACAGAGCATTGCAGGTTTGTGGCATTAGATCATTGATTGGTTGAATGATTGCATGCATGCATGCATTCCAATACCACCAATAAGCTGAAGCTCTCTGTTTACAAGACAAAGCTTAAAACCACAAAATACAGTTACGTAGTAAAACATATAAAACCAGAAGTTTATAACAGAATAAAACAAAAGTAGTAACCAAGATAAGACAGCAGTAGTGCAAGGACCTAAAAATACACTGCCACAATTTTTAAAAGGCTAAAAAGCCTGGGAGCATGAAAAGGTTTTCCTCTGATGCTGAAAAGACCACAATGAAGATGCCAGGAGAGCCTTTCTGGAAAGGTAATTCTACACCTAGGGTGCCACCACTGAAAACTCCTCTCTTGCATACACTTTAATGCACAGACAACTGAAAGAGCTGGATGTAAATTATTCTAAGTTCTAAACATACTTCAATGATCTAGTGAGAAAGAAAAAAACAAACAAAACGAAGAAAAGGAGGGTGGGTAGAGACAACTAGGTAATTCTAGTCGGTGGGTAGGATTCTTGATAAAAGAAACAAGACAGAATGAGACAGACTCAAGAAAATACTAAAAAGGATTTAACAAGCATAACAGGAAAATCGTGCAGAAGAAAAACAAGGTATCCTCTGCTTTGCCTTCAGATAACATCAAGGCTGAAGGAAATGTAATACTTTAGGAGTTTTATTTTTCAAATTGCACTTTTAATAGTATAAATATATGAATGGAATGTTGCATATGTTTTACCAGCATTATTGGAGTTTTTATTATTATTGTATTATTATTATTATTATTATTATTATTATTATGACATCACCTTTTCAAAAACCTTTGTGCCAACATTTTACATAAAAGAATAAACAGAGACTTGACACTTTCAAAAGAGAGTTTGTTGTTTAAGATTTTTATATTAATGGTCTGGTTAATGTAGGAGATATGATGAAATACCTTTCAGTCCTTGGGGAAATAATTATGGCTAGAACAGGCACAAGGAACTGCTAGTTTACAGATAAATCAGTAAGGTTGTATATTTTAACTTACAGTAGATATGTTGAATTTTGCTTAGTTTTACTGGTGCTTGGACCTTTGGCTGTATTATAGTAGGATAGAATATAAAGTCATATAGCTACTACCAGTCACTTTGAAAGCCTAACCAATCTAATGGTTGAAATGTGAATTGGGAATTAGAATTCGCCTTTGAATTGATTAAAATTTTGGTTGAACTCCGATTAATTAATTGATTATCATTGACAAAATGTCCCAAGCATTGTCAGTGGTAGTCCAATACAGGAAATTGCACATGTGGTGTTACTGAAATAGATTGTTTACATGAGCCATGTCAATCAACCCACCCTGATCATGCTACTATAATACAAATTATCTTCTAACTATAGTTAAGCAAATAGATTAGCCATAACATTCCAATTTATGAGAAGTATCCAATACACTCTTCAGCTATGTGCTGTTTTAACCATATTTACTGTTGCATTTATGGATGCCTGGTGTCTTAGAGCCTATCTACACAGTCCCTTGGAACATTTTAAATAGTATTTTAAAACGTTCCAAATAGGTGCATTCTAAAACGTCTTAGGCCACATTACTGAGTACTCACATTACAGGAGAACAGTCTTCAGTCTTCAAAGTGGTGTATGCAGTCACACACTCTTCTGCCCTGTCTCTTTCTCTTTCGTTTTTACAATGAGTTTAGGGCATGGCATTGTAGTTCAGTCACCCACTTCCTCCTTTGTTCCTCTGTCATTCCCTAGCAAGAATAGGGCTAAGAATTGTGGGTGTTGTAGTTCACTCGCCCACTTCCTCCTTAGCCCAGCTTTCTTCTCCACCAATTAACTGCTAAGCATTTGGGCACCAGTAAACAAAGCACTGCCCCCATGAATCACAAACGGTAAGGAAAGACACATTATTTTACTTAAAATGATTTATTAAAAGTGAAACCGTTGTATATAACTGAAGTGAGTTTCAAAAAACGTCAGATATACAACGTTATAAGGAGTGGGTCATGTGGCCCAAAGAGTTTTTGTAACCCTTATAAAACGTTAAAAACCTAGCATGTAGATCGGCTCTTAGGCTAGATCTACACTACTGCTTTATAGTGGTACTGAATTGCCCTGAAGGCTGTTGGGGCACTGAAGGCTGTTGGGGCACAATCCACATTCCATATATTGCTTTCAAAGTGTTGTTTCCTTCTTTTTATTCCACATTTTTTATGATTTGACACAAGTTGTAGATTTGGCCTTGTTATTTATTGCCTAGGTGGAAGGGGTGGGGAAAATCAAACTACAGTAAAAAAAAAGGTTACATTTTTAAACAAAACTTTAACAAGACCATTTGTTTCCATCTGTGCCTGTGTAACAGGAAGGTTGGTCATAGAAGGGGATGAATCAGAATTTTCACCCAATGCTCACACTGGTGCAGGGTGATGAGTTGTTTTGCCTAATCTTTACACCTTTACTTGAGGGTAATTAGCATTTAAGGGTTTTCTAAATGAGTGATTTATAGCAAGCTTGTGACTGGCCACTCGCAGAAGTTTGCCAGTTGATTACATGACACTATCAACCTCCAGCACCTCTCTTGTACTTAATTTGAAATGGAAATAAACAAGTAGCAAAAAGACCCATTTACCATTTCAGCATGAAAAGAGGAAATCGTGCTATAAGAAGAGGCAGACCACAGCACCATCTTGTGACTGTATAAATGAAACATAGAGAACTTGTGGTTAATGGGGGGGGGGAAGGGAAGAGAAGCATGTGTAAAGGAAGCACATTGTGATCATGAGACGGAAACAGAAGCAGAAAGTTTCTCTGGTGTAGAAATGGTCTTAGTATCCTGTTATGGTGCCATTAAATAGGATAGTGCATTTTATCCCAAGGTGAGGGAAGTATGGAAAGATGATATATAGGACATGGAAATTACTGAGCCTCCAGATACACTAAGAAACTAAAAGGGAATTTCCAAAGTGTGCCACTCAGGCCTATGGGATTTAAGGGACATGACTAGAACACACAGAGAGATTTGGAGCCTAGGAAGTTGTGGGGGAGGGGTATCTCTCTCAGCCTTAATTTTATAGTCAAATAAACAGTGATCCTTAGTTATGGATAGTCATATCTGTCTAGTCTGAGTCTGAGGTTTCCCTCTTTTCATCAACAAGAACATTTTTTTAAAAAAAAATGCACTTTCTCCCACCCACTGAAGCGTATTTGTACACATTTTTAAAATGTACATATTTTGTCATGTTCATTTTTTCAAATTATGGATTTTTGTTCTGTGTGAATCATGTACAGACTTCAAACTGCAGATTATGTTCATTTTTGCATTCTGTCTCAAGAGATGCAAATTGGATAGATTTTGCTTAAAAACAAACTTAGGGCACAATCCTGTGCATGTATAGACAGAAAAAAGTCCTACAACTCCCAGCATTCTGGCTGGGGAATGCTCGAAGTTGTAGGACTTTTTTTCTGCCTAAACATGCCTAGGATTGTGTCTTTAAGTGAATTTCTCACCCACCTCAACTATCAGGGCTGGGTCAGGTTTATCCTCATTTATACAGCGGAGGGAGTTGATGTTTACCTCCTACCTTAATAATGTGTGCACAGTTTGATCCATTGCAGATCTCCTTTGTTGTAACATTAATCATGTTATGGTCCTAGTTAACCCAATGCCAAGTGTCAAACCTCATAATTTCTGGATGCGGGTGCAACTGCTGTGGGAGGCAGAACTCATGGAGGGCCAGGGATCAGACAACTCATGAAGGTTGGAGGAAGGTCACCTTTAGTGAACCTCTAGAATGTTGATGATGTAGCTCAATATAATAACTCCACAGGGATGAGGTGCATTCAGTTTAGCACACTTCACATTCCCCCCCCCCCGGACCTAATTATCCTGCCTTGATTAATCTTTTGCATCATGCTGGACTGAACACTATCTTTTAGTCGGACTGGGTAGAGCTGAACTGCTATCCTCAATAATTATAGCTGTCTTATTATTTTAAGTCAGTTTATTTGAGTTTGCACTGCAGCTCCTCTTAACAAACTCACAGTCTTACAACCCGAACGTATCTCAAATATTTTCTTCTCAGCATGTAGGGCAGCATATCTAGCTGTAGTTAGAACTGTCCGAGAGTCTTAATTTAAATTCATCTTTTGAAGCATTCCTTCTTTTAACACAAGGGATGTTGCACCTGACATCTTCAAAGAGGCCATGCTGGTCTTTTAACAATGACTTCTAAGTGTTATTAAAATCAGTAGTATGGGATTACTCCCTAGGCAGAGGCTACTTAAATAATAACTTTCCTTAAACTGCGTGTGTGTGTTTTTTCTGCCTTCCCTACATGAATCAGCTTCTCCTCTGAGCAACATCTTCACCTGATGGGAAGTGTTTCAAGAACCCACTACTCCTCTAGTTAATTCTGACCTTGCTGTATCCTTTACAGATGGTTAGTGCAGGGATTAAATCGAGTCCACATGCTGGGCTTTACACTTCTCCTGCTGAAGTTTCAATAGCCCTAAAACCCATTAATATTAACACTTAAAGTGAAGTGTTTTTCGGAATGATGAATACTCAGCTGTCAGATTCTATAGTTAAGTGTTGGGGCTACTTCATACATAACACTTTGCCTACATCAATATATAGTTTTGTGTCTACAGTGTGTGTGAAAATGGTGCAAGAAAATAATTAAGTCTTTGTTCTGCCATAGACCCTCATAACAAACAGACATGCAGAGAATCTTGAAGTTTGTTAGTATTTCAGGCCCATGTAGGAACATATTTAACTTGGATAGATATCCCCATTCTGTTGCATGTATTCTGTTGCTGACATGCTGTCATACCTTAACTGTCATTTCCTACCACTTGTTTCAATTTAGCTAGAATCCACAGCCAGTCAGAATAAAAATTATCTGCTCCAAACTTTATGTAACAGTGTTCAAAGCTATTGCTCCTATGTCCCCCTTCAGAATGACACTTAGCATCTACTGCACAGGCCTTTGACAGTAATAAGACTTCAGGCCTACTTTCAGATGCATTAGTGCCTCACAGATACCACACAAAGTAAAAGATGGACAAGAAGAATGGGTGTCTGTGAGTGTGAATGTGTATGTAAATAAGTGTGAATATGAGTATGGGTATCAGTGGGTGAGAGTATGGGTGAGAGGAAGGGGAGGGATGCCAGTCCTGGACCAACCCACTGCTGGCTCCAGCAACACCAAACAGCATGTGGCTCCTGCCCACTGGTGCATGTGGCTCTTGGGAGCAAAATCTTGCCCAGCCCTGATAAACTGGGTCATTGTACTTTAATTGGTTCACAACACACAAAGAAAACTAGAAACAGGAGTAAAAGGAAAAGAAGGAAAAACCAACCAATCATTGGCTTGAATCCTAAGAAATTTGTGCAGAATTCTATTCCATAGCTAGTCCCATGTACAGTATACCCATTCATTTCAGTGGGTCTACCCTATATTGAATACTTCCCATGGAATAGAACTTTCCCACCTCCTCCTCTTCACTGTAGCCTTTATACTGGCCAAAAGCTTGTCCAAAGGATGCTTGGATGAGAGGAAAGTATCAGTGGAGCCAAGCTACAGTTTGTGAATAATGAATTCTCAATAAAACCTCCTGTTATGCAAAGAAACATACTAGTTCTCACTGGGCAGAATCCAATGCAGTGTATATGCCCCCACCAATTCTCTTGCACCCTGCCAATTCCCACTGCTAGCCAGACCAAGATTCAGCACTTCCGGGGTCAGTCATTTGTTTCTGAAATGGGGCAGGTCGACAAAGCTCATTTCCACTCATTTCAGTGCTTCCGCTGGAGAATGCTATGTCTCTGTTGCGGGAATGTGGAGTGTGGGAAATAACGAGGCAGACACAAAGTTGGAATTTAAACAGGGCCACATTTATTGATATATCTGCAGAAA
Organism: Anniella stebbinsi; assembly: GCA_029215795.1. Classification (NCBI taxonomy): domain Eukaryota; kingdom Metazoa; phylum Chordata; class Lepidosauria; order Squamata; family Anniellidae; genus Anniella; species Anniella stebbinsi. The sequence goes on along the minus strand of JARDYH010000004.1, from coordinate 91,696,304 downwards.
GGGTAATCCTAAGCGGGCATCGTCTCTAATCTGGCCTCATGCCATTGTTTTATCCAGGGAGACATTCACGGCCTGAGAGTGGCACCTCAACATTCACCATCTCCCAGGCTTCCCCTTTTGGAGTAGGGAGACCTTTCGTGTCACCCCCCCTCGCACCATGGGGCTTCGAGTGGGTGAGGAAGTTTGGCCTCAAAGGTAACCCTTATCTCTGCCAGCTGGGCCATCAAACTCGCAGCTGGGGAGCCTCAGACATTACCCATCACTGCAACGGTGCTTCTGAATGCTCACCGACCCTTTGTCTCCATTGTGCAAGTAATGGATCCAGCTTGTGCAACAGAATCGCTGGGACGCAAGAGAATTCTGCCCAATCTGACAAAGGTGAGCAGTGTCATGGGCAATGTCTCATTGGTCAATTAGCTATATGAGCTAAGAACAAAACAACTCCACAGTAGATGTATTAACAGTAGAAGGAAAACACAATATTCTGTCAGTCAAATTTTATCACTGCAACAGAATCAGTAATGATGTTACTAAACTGGAACAAAACCATCCATATGAAATAAATATAAACAGTATTTATAAGATCTTGTTATATATGAATGTCCATTTAATCCATGAGCTCCATCACACCTACTTTTTTTCTTGATATGCACCCATGATTTTGACCTCCGTTTCATTAGTGCAGCAAGCACTGGTCCCTATACTGTCACTATATAATAATAATAATAATAATAATAATAATATAATAATAATAATAATAATAATAATAATAATAATAATAATGATAATAATTTATTTCTCACCTGCCTCTCCGTTTGGATCGAGGCGGGGAACAACAATATGATAAAATACATAAAACTGATTAAAACATGACACACATTATTAAAACATCCTAAAACACCCTAAAAAAATTCTAAAATTCCACTGGATATGCCTGCCAGAAGAGAACAGTCTTTATAGCTTTCTTAAATTTTAAAAGACTGTTAAGTTGACGAGTCTCCTCCGGCAGGTCATTCCACAGTCTGGGAGCGGCAGACTGGGGGACTCATTTTTTTGCTCTCCTGTTATTGCTCCCGCCCTACCTTGCCCCTTCTCCTTCCCCCTCCAGTTCATTGGTTCTTTTTGGGTGATGGACATGGGAGCCTTCCCCTTTGCTCTGGCCTTGTTGTCTAGCCTTTTACCAATTCAACATTTAATCGGCTGGACACCATTTCTGCAGGCAAGGAAGGTGGGGTTGGAGCACCAAAAGCCCGTTCGACTGGCTCAGCACAAGCCCATTCATTTGACACAGTGCTGAAGGAGAACCACCCCATCCTCCTCTTTTGACAGCAAGCACATGTTTCAAATCACATGCTCCCAAAAGAGGACATAGCACGAGGACAACAATACACGGAGGCAGAAAGGTGCTTTAATCCTGCATGGAGGAAATTAACTGGACTTTCCCCACTCTAGGAAAACAAGAAAAATGAATGGGAAGAGGTGGGGTAACTGCAGGACAGGTACAACATCATGTGAGTGCAAAACAGCAAAACAGGCATGACAAAGGTGCGATAAAATGCTGGTGTGATGAAGCTCCATATGTTATACCTTGTGAAATGTAAAGGCTGTTCTGGATCCTCTGTTGTCGATTAAAGACATTCTTTCCTGACACTAAGAAAGATAGAGTTTAAGAGGGTCAGTTGCCTAGCTGACTTGTATTTTCAGGGATCTGGGAAAAAGACTACAAATCTTCCTGACCTTTGTTTGATGCAAAAATCCTAGCATCATTTGTTTTGAAGCAGTAACTATGAAGCACAAGAGATACAAAGATTGTCATCTATTGTCAGGGAGCTTGGAAAGAAAATTGCTGTTCTTGAGCAGTTTAATTTGAGCAACAAATACTTGAGCCTAAGAAGGCAGACATGAAAGCTTTCGAAAGGGAATGCTTTGCTAACAATTAAAAGCACTGGCAAAGAGTTGTCTAATTCATATGTTATGATGCAGCATTTTTATGTTCTATGACATCAAATCTCTGTTGTCCAAACATAGAAATCTCCATGACAGGCAAATTATCTTGTTTTGGCGGGTGATTAGAGCAGGACGTGTGTCGCTAGTAGATTGCAAAATGGATATTAAGTTTGTGTAGAAGAGTTTTCAGGAAAAAAAAATGTAAGCCCTCAGCAGATTTGACCAGCTTTTTTTGTTGTTGTCTTTTGAATGAGCTCTATGACAATATATTTATTTATTGCTTTTATATACCATCTTTCTGTCAAGGCACCCAGGGCATTTTACCATTTTAAAATACTAAAAACAAACAAACATTACAAAATATGGAATTGAGTGTTCTCTCAGGAGCATGTGACATGACCTCCAAATCTGGGCATCTCCTTTTCTCCAAGCTTGTGTTACATTAAATAATCTATTATAAAAGATGCCATGTTTAAGCATAATTTTACTGTAGACAAAAGCACTCACACAGAAAGTAGGAGTGACATGTACATTCATGACTTAATAGCTCACAACTGAATGTGTGAACCAAAATACTGCTATTTAAAAATAGTGTGCTTGAGGTGATGTAAGGCAATAAGAAAGCTCTGTCTCTGATCCTTCAAGCCAGACAGGTACCTGTGCCTTTTTTCAGTATATTCTTTCCTTCACCCAATGCTTTCCAGTTGTCCCTGTTCCCCCCATCTTGCAGTCAGTTAGGATACTGTGTTCCTTCCCTCCTTTTTTTACCTTTTTTTTTTTTTACTCCTACAAACCTTGGGTTACCCCAAGCCTCCTGATACCCCGGGTACCTATTCATGGCTTATTTGGGTTGCCTTTACTTCATTCTGATGTCATTTTGTACACACGAGCGGGGCGCAGATCAGACGTGTATGTGACTCATAGCCTCCATTAACGTGCATTTCCAAGGTGTCAATTAAACTCAACTTTTAATATTTCTCCAATGTTCGTTCGCATTTTGGTTGTGTAACCCTTCACTGCCCATTCGGAGTAATGCTAATCGTGGGCTTAATTTGGTGGGCAGGGCTTGTGATGTCATGAGTGAATGCTTGCCCCTTCTCTGGCCATCCCTCCCAAGTTGTGGACAAGGTGGAAAGGGATTGACCCAATGCTTGCTTTGTCATTTCCTGTCTCCTCCCTCCTACTTCCTCCTTCTTCCCTTGACTGGACTGCTCAGTAATGGCTGACCTTAAGTTACCAGCACTTAAAGTAAAGTTTCTTTTAAATCCCTACTGGAATCTTGCTTTCATCGAGACGAGTGGATACTCACATGGAGCTGGTTCTACAGGAAGCAAGGGGGTTGGAATAAGGATGTGCATTGCTCATTTTGAGTATCATTTGAGGTCTGCTAAGGGTTCCCCCACCCTGTGCTCCCTTGCTGGGATCAAGGCTTGAAAAAGGAAGGGAAACTTCTGTACGTGCAAGCCAGTTCCTGCCACTGAGTGCTGTTACTCGGGATTAAGGAGCATTGAGCAGGTGGGGGGACTTTCTTCCCGGGAACCTTAGCGCCCGAGCATGCATAGGGCTTCGTATCTTCTCTCCCTTCTTTCATTGATTTTCATGGAAGTTATGTGTGTGTGAGAGTGTGAGTGTGTGCGTGTATGTATCGCAATGAAAAGAACACTTGTTTTATTATCATAAAGCAATGCAATATCTTTATTCTACTAATAGTTACATGTGGCCAAAATCCCATTGAAAAGTGTGGCTGGAGCAATCTGAAAGGCACAGCGCAAGTGGAGAAAACACAGGGGATGGGGCAGAACGCGCCGAACAAAAGGGAACATGCAACAATCGCTTGGAAATTAATGCCAGTCCACAGACGCAATGTCCAAGTTGGGATGTCCCCTGCCGTGCGGGTCATTCAAATGGCACTGGCGGTTGCCAGAGTGGAAGCAGAGAGCGAGCACGCCACAATATACACTCCAGTCTCCTCATTCTGCGCAGAAGGTGACATAATTGGTATAATATCAAGCGGACTGGGGGGGGGGGAAGAGAGGACATCAGTGCCATCCAGTTTTTTTGTTGTGGCCATCGTTCATCCCTCCCCCACTCCCTCATTAACAGTCACCCACCTTTGCTACGCATGGCATGGTGAGGTTGCAGTCTAGCCCGCACAGCATTGGGCATTCCAGAACCATTGCTAGCTGGCATCTCGGGGTCTGGAGACAGGCAGAATAATGGGAAGTTTGTATGGAACTGGGACATCAGTGTGAAATGCAACATTGTAACGGAAAGGCAACACAAAAATTTGTCCTTGAGGCAGCACATTTCCAAGACGGCAGACAAGGAGAAGCTGCCGCAAGCATGGTGAGGTGGGAGTGTACAGCGGTAGATCATTGGCAGGAGGAATAAGGGGGCAGAGGCTCTGCAGGTGGGTTCTCGCCAGGGCCGTCCAGTACCTGGAAAAATGAGGCTTTTATGGTTTTACATTTGGCCCCAAAGCCAATGCTGCCCTGCTAAAAGCTGTAATTGTAGGAACACCCAATGTTTAGAAATTGTACCCACATACGAAGTCAAGCTCGATCGTGATTGGACAGGCAACGGCGAAAAAGTCAGGTGGGCAGGGTTAACGAACGTCGGGAAAGTCTGGTGGAGGTACCATCAGGAGACAGGGCGGTGCTTTCGTCAATTTTTCCACGTTCAGCCATACACCTGTGAACTGACTCTGCAGCGAAACTCTGCATATAAACAGTTGTAAAGTGCTTTTTAATAAAAAGTTTTTATGATGCCCGTAATTTGCCTTAATGGCTCTCTTCTACCACTATTAGTCGTAAATACGAATATAGGAAAAAGTGCATATTATCATGAACAGGCACCAAAGAGACGTCTTGTAGATCCACCCCTTCTAATACACAAATAGTACCATTTTGGCTACATATGGATGCATGCTCACATAGTGAGTTTGCTATTAATATCTTTTAGAGAGCAGTCTTATGCCCCCTATTGTCTAGGGGACATTGGCTATTTCGGTTTTCTGGCTCTGAGCTCAGAGACAGAGCTCGAAGCTGAGAGAGAGGAAACACGTTCCCCACCACCTCTCCTACTGCCTCACAACCAGAACAAAACAATAATAATACTCTAGCTGCTGCTATGAGCTTGCAAATGTGAACTTGTAGAAGGTTAAAGGCAGTTGTTCCCAGGGGTGGGGAGGATTGGGGACAGGGGATGTGGCACTATGAGTATCCCCAGCTCCCTTCCCTACCCCTCCTTGAAGCCTCTGCTAGATGGGTGAAATTGCCAGTCTAGCTAAAATGCTGAATAGGAGGCATAGGACGCCTCCCAGTCTGCACTGGATACTCATAACCCTCCAGATGCAGGGGCTTACCATTTGTAACATACTTTAACCTGCCCTGAACCCTTAGCAAAGATAAGACATGATTTAATTTTTTAAAATAAAGAATTGACATTTGAAAATGTAACCTTCATCCATTACACATTCATATGGATGTTTCACCAGACACATAGGACTTACAAATATTACCTACTCACTGCAGAACTCTGTACAAATAATCAAGAGGGAAGGGTAGCATTTTTTGTGGTTGTTTAATTAGCAAGGCCATCTTTCCATCGTAGTTCAAGACACAGGTACTCTTGTATTATTACCATGGGTGTGTGTGGAATGACAGAAATCATGAATATATATATATATATATATATATATGGAAGATGTATTATTTCCTTAGGATATGTAATATCTCCCACAACCACATTTTAATTCTGTTTTCATTCAATCATACGGTTCAAGGATTTAGAGCTATTTGCTCTGTAAATAAAGCAATCTCTGGTACGCCATGGTGCCAATGGCAGATGGAAGTCTAATTCCAAGGAAATGGAAGTCAAGATTTCGGATCTGTTCCATGATTCATGACATTCTTAGGAAGCCCACTATATTATTCAGAATAAATACATTAGCAAAGACTTGTATGGAAAATAATTTCAATATTTCTTAGATTAATATAGAATGTACTAACTTATGTTACATTTAAATATTCTACACTGTAAAATGCCATATTTTAAGCATAATTTGACCTCTTTACATGACATTATTCAGAAGAGTTTAAGGAACAGAATAATAAAAGCAAGGCGACGGAAATGATAGGACTACATTGCAATGTGTACCTGAAATGCTAGTATATTAGATAGTGGGGAATTTGGTTAAAATTATATTAACTTCACTGACAGTTGCTCTTCCTGTAAATGTAATGATGCACTGCAAAATAATTAGCATCAAAGAAGTGGGTCACACCCTTAAGTAGCAGAGGTCTTTATCTAGTAGGCCAGATAGATAGAGAACGCTGTGGCCAATTGCCTTATTGGGTACAGGAATCCATTCTTCTTGCACATCCATGCGCTTCAGTTCAATCAGCTATTTTGCCAATGGGCTAGAACAGAAATGGTGCATAGCACTTGTTAAGTATACTGTCAACAACTTGTCTTGATGTCAGTGCTAAAACAACAGCAGCACCAATATCAAGCAGTGTGGTAGAGACATTTGAAATAGAGGGCAGAAGCCACTTTTGCACAGAGGTTTTGGTGGATCTAGTTCAAGTAAATTTCTTAACTAAAGGATTTCCATTAACTAAACATGTTGCAGCGGTTCTGAATGGAAAACTGAACGTCGAAAACCATTTTTATGTGCATTTTGACTTTTTTTGTTACTGAGCTTAATGGCAACCCATGGAGTAAAGATTATTCTAAAATGGTCATGTGCTGTTGTATATTTTGCACCTAACACTGATCATTGATAGAGACAGTATTGACCACTGGCCTAATCCAAGGCCCCCTCTAGAAGGCTTCTGCTTAAGAACCAGCTTTTCCTGTATTCAAATACGTGCCTAATAGGGATAGACGATAGCCCTGATTTCCCACCATTCCTTCCCTGTTACTCCTGCCCGCAGTTCTTCACATATGAACTTGATTGTTGGATGTAAACAAATCTTTGCAGAAGCTCAAAACATGCACAGGGGGAGTCCCGGGGAGGGAGGGTGGAGGGTTCGAAACAAAAGCCAGAGATCGGGAGAGGGATTTGTTTAAAGTGTTTAGCTGGTGGTTTTGCAGCAGAGGTGCCCGGTCCCCCCCCCCCCCCGACATGATGACAGGCTGGACGGAGGGAGGGAGAAGGCGGCGGAGAGTGGCGAGCAGCCTCCGAAGAGAAGGGACAGCCACTCATAAACCGAACGGCCATTGGTCACATTACAAAAAGGTGCTGGAGCTCCGAAGAAAAATTTAAAGTCACGGGAAGAAGCAAGTTTGAGAAAGTGCATTAACGGAGGCTATAACTCTGATGGACAGCTGGATTGCATCCCGCTCATTTAGAGGTAACCCCATCAGTGCGAAGTGAAGGAGGCGCAAATCACTCATCTAGAGGCACCCCAAGTGTGCTGTTCTTTAAATACCAGGCAATGTAAACAATATAAAGCATCTTTAGTGCAAAACAAGCAAATACTTTTTCACCTTCCTTCCTTCCTCCTTCCTGTACGTCCACCCATGCAGACACCAGACACAACATATTTTTTGGAAAAAAAGCTAATTCATATTTACTTTAGGTATTATCCCACTAAAGATTTAGGCTTTTAAGGCTGCAGTCCAGGGTACATGTAATTGGTAGCACGTCCCATTAAAATTAGTGGATTTATTTCCATGTAAACATAGATAGGATCAGTGTGTAAGTCTTATTGATTTCAATGGGATATATTTATTCACATGCTTCTCTCCCACTGAAATCAATGGGGACAATCCAGCCCAAGTTAAGCACTGCTAAGTCTCATAGATTTCAATATGAGATGTAAAGCATGGACTTTTCTCAGTTGAAATCAATGGGACTTAACAGTGCTTAAGTCCCATTGATTTCAACGGGAGAGAATTAAGCACATGCTTTATGTCTCCCATAGTAATTAAAGTGCATAACTTTGGACCAAGAATAACCTTTTTTGACACCATCCTGATTTGAGTGGTTGAACTACATGTTATGAGAGAAACACAGAGTTCTTTATGCCACATTTACCTGCATTATACTAAGGCAGGAATGGAGATTTGCAGGTGGAATATTAGAAGGTGGAAGGAGGGAAGCTTAATGTTGTCCATCTGCCAATTATCTACTATAAATGCTGCTTAGCTCACTTCCTGTTTTGCAGCTGGGATGAGGAAAAAATCTTGAAAATGAACCTAGGGGAAATCTTGCAAGGTAGAACTGGTAGAGAGGTGGGTGGAAGGCACGGATAACACCCCAGGTAACTTTTCAGCATTTGTCTCCAGCAGGGTTTACTTTTTTCAGTTTGGAGCCCAGCTGGAAAAACAAGACAAATATCATATGTGGAAGGAACTATAACTTCCCATTCACTTTCTGTCAGCAAAGATAGATTTGGAAATATGCATTTGTTGAGGTAACATAGGGTGACCAGATAAAATCCAGGTCAGGGCTCATGTAACTTTAACAGTTGTAGAGAAAAGGGAATTTCAGCCAGAGTCATTTGTATGCCATTAGTTCCTGGTGAAATTCCCTCTTCATCGCAACAGTTAAAGGTGCATGCACTATACTAGAGTGACCATATACAAAAGAAGGCAGGGCCCCTGCAACTTTAACAGTTGTGATGAAGAGGGAATATCACCAGGAACTAATTGCATACAAATGACACTGGCTGAAATTCCCATTTCTCTACAACTGTTAAAGTTACATGAGCCCTGACCTGGATTTTATCTGGTCACCCTACATATAGCTCCCTGCAAAGACTTATTGTTACAGCAAGTTAAATGTTTAGGATGGGCATACGAAGTGCATTAAAAAACGATCTTGTGTTTGGGCACTAGTTTTGTAGAGCCATCACATTAGCACTGCAGATTGATATGGCAGAAGGTATGTTTAGGACTGTGGTAGTATACATTCACAATCAAAACATACATACTAAACACACACAAAAAAAACCCCTCCTTTTTTCCTCTCTTCAGAAATAACCAAAAAGGTTGTTAGTTATAACTCATAATAAAGCTACTGCATGCTGGCTGACACCAAGCTGACCTCCCTTTATAAAGTAGTAGAAATAGATTTTTATGAACCTCCAGTAATTTAAACTCCACTAATGGAGAAGTGTGTGAAGAGTAACTCTGGCAGCCTGCATATGCAGCTGTTTGGCTAGAATACAAGCTCATTACTGAACAAGTAAAAAGAAAAAAAATCCTCACTGTAATAACTAGAAAATTGAAAAACTTGCAACTTCCAAAGTTGAAATTGCCCCCTATTTGGTCCAGCATGGTCAAATTAAAAATAAACATATGCTGGGCTTCTGGGTTTGTAAATGGCAGCTTTGAAACTATTTAGATGTATGTATGTGCAGATGACATGGTAAAGAACCATGACTGAATGTGTAAGATTCAGAGAAATATCTCAACTCTTTCAGGAGTATGACAGCGAAGCAAGATGGCATGATGGCTCTCTCTCACTACAAGTAGTAGGGTGACCATATGTATCTATACCAGTTGTATTGAAAAGGGGATTTCAGCAGTTGTCATTTGTAGGCATGCTTCACTTGGTGAAACTCCCTCTTCATCACAGTTAAAGCTACAGGAGCCCTGCCCTCTTGACCAGATACAAAAGAGCACAGGGCTCCTGCAGCTTTACCTGTTGTGATGAAGAGGGAATTTCACCAGGTGCTGCATGCCTACTAATGACACCTGCTGAAATTCCCTTTTCTATACAACTGTTAAAGGTACAAGAGCCCTGTCCTTCTTTTCATATGGTCACCCTAAATGTATCCTGAGACCCAACAGTTTTCAATATAGTTATAAACCATTTTAAAGCAGAAGTGCAGATCCTGCTTAGGTCTTCATTTTGTGCTATATAATAAGCCCCTCCTTTGGTCTGAGAAGTCCCGTATACATGCAGTGAAGAGTCTGGGGGTTGTGTTAACAAACATCAACTAGCGCAATGGGACGTCTTTCTTCCTTCCTTCCCATTGCAGCTCTTCATGTCACCTGAAAATCTGCTCTGGAGGATTTCCCGGCAGAAGGAAGGAGGAAAAACAGCTCATATAAAAATAGAAACATAAAATACAGTAAAAACAAATCACAATATGATCAGACAGTAACCCAGGCCAGATCTACACCAAGCAAGATATGACACTTTGAAAACGTTTTGAAAACTGTATATGGAGTGTGTCCTTGGCCCCAACAGTTGTCATTACTGTTATGAACCATTTTAAACTGTTTTAAAGCAGTAGTGTAGATCCTGCCCCAGCGTAGCAGCAGTGGCCGTACATATACAATGTAAACGACAGGAGTATGGATTTGTGCCTATCCCCATCAAACTCAATTGAAAAATTCTCATTTTGTTGACTGCAAAAGAAATAAGATAAACGTAATATGAATGTAATATATTATCTTCATATGCAATATATCAGAGGATGATAAATATTTACTCGTTTTTCATGCTATTTGTCTTAGCATCTGTAATGTGCATTGTGGTGCTCAGTTAAATAGCTAATAACTTCAGCTTCTAAACACCGAAGCGAATTTTGCATGCATGATGGTTTATTTATTTATTTATTTAGCCAAAGAAGTTAAGAGGGCACAGATACATATATAGAATATTTTATGCTTCATGTATTTTTACATTTAAAAATGTTGAAAATATAGGGAACTCAGAATTAAATATAAATAAACACCAAAGTGTTCCTTTTAAAAAAAAAAACTTCTGCTAAAAGTGCCAGGATACCCACTTGAAAATTATGAACTCATCAACTTATCTGCTTATGAATTTAGATTGACCCAAGATGATCAACACAAATAAACTGTTAATTGGAAATTGTCTTGGATCTTAGTGATATTACTAGAGAGGGTATTCATATAGTTGCAGCTTTGCTCACGCCAGCACATTAATTAAATCATAACTTGTTTGTGTGAAAAGGCCATCACATATGTGACACTGCAGATTGGGTGACCTCAAGCAATTGACTCATAGTTATGACTTATGAGTCAATTAGCGAAGTGCACACATGTGAGAATTAGACTTTAATATCCTTTATCTAAGAGACAAGGAGTCTGGATCCAGAACTGTTCAGAGAATGATCATTGAGCTACTTGAAGTAGTTTCAGTTTGGAATCAAAGCAGGTCTGAGCTTGGGAAACTGGTGAAATTGCCCATGTATGTCACTTTGAGCTCCTTCGAGAAATAAATGTAACAAATATAGAAACAAAGGTACCACTACAATAATAACCATGCATTATAACACATAATAGGAAAGTAATACATAATGACCGTGGTTTATGGAAAGGATTGTTGCTGCCACCACTATAAATATTGGGTTAGATCCACATTTAAGCTGGAACAACTGCACTGATGGAAGTGGATTTTCTTGGTCCTCCTTCCTACATCACTCCCTCCAACCTCTCGAAAATGCTACACAGGGAGTAAAGAAACCCAGCTGAATGGGTGAACTGTGGTGAGGAGAAGAGGCAGGATGATCTTCTGTGAATGGAGTCCTTCATCTTATGGAAGGTAGATCCTGGATGCAACCTATCAAAATAGGTCACAAACATTTTCAAAATTGTTTGTAACTCTAGGTCCTGGCTTCCAATACATCTTGAAATCTGATTTGAATAACAATTTGGGCTGCAATCTTAAATAAGCCCCATTGACTATAGTAGACTTACTTCTGAGTAAATGTGCATAGGATCGCTCTGTATATCAGCAAAAAATTGTAGTAGGTTTATCAGATTATGTACTACTGAAGGGATATAGTGGAGGCTGTGGGAGCTTGTTGACCCTGACCTGAACTGAGGCTAAGGGGACTTGTTTTTCTTTCCACTTTCTACTCCTCTGCAAATTTCAGTATAGCCCTTTTGATCTCGCCTTTAAAAGAGAAGTGTCATTTGCTACCTATTTACCCTTTTACAAAATTACTGGCACCAAATAGTTGGAGTCTTATTCTTTATATTTTATGGATATATTCTTTTCTTATAACATTATTATCAGTGGTGTTGAGAGAATGGGTTGAGACTAATATTTCTGTCCCAAACAATATTATAAGATGGGTTCATCCAAGGAAATTAATTGGCAGTATGTACAGGATGGATTAAAGAAAACACTCAAAGTCTACTCATAACTATATTGGGGGGAATTCACTACCATAACTCATGATGGTGTTATGTCTCCCAACTTAGGTGGCTTTAAAAAGGATTGTGAGCTTCATGGAGGATGCTTCTAACAATGGCTATTATTTATAGCAGGTAAATCAAAGTTGTATATTCATTCATTTCTTCACAGGTTAAAGGAAGTTGCTAGTTTCATTCCTTTCTTATGAGTTTCCCCAAGGGCATCTGGCTTTCTTATGAGTTTCCCAGGGGCATATAATATTAAACAGAGAATGTTGAACAAGATGGACCTTTAATATGATCCAGCTAGGCAATTCTTAGATTGCAGTCTATACACACTTGGGAGTAAGTGCCACTGGTTCCATCCAAGATCTTGTGAACAGACGTGCACTCCTGCATAGAATGTCCACGTCCTCTTATCCTGCTACATCTCCAACACACTCAAAATCTGTTCCAAAGAGTTCCACAATCCTCCAGAGCAGATGTGGGGAATTGGTTGTGATGCAAAGGAGGGAGGATCCATTCAGCCAGCAGTGTCTGTTCTGCTTGCAGATGGAAGCAGTTGGATGCAATCCACTGAACTCAGTGGGGCCTACATTTGAATAGACATGTATTTTGGTTGTATATATTTTACCTTATTTTTTAGTAGGCTTCTCATTCAGCATGCTTTCAGACAGATTTGAAAGAAAGGCAACTCAATCTTTTTAATGTGGTTTGTCAAATAATCTGGCATTTTGTATATACTGCAAGGACTGCAGTAGAGGTCCTCAATGCTAGAAGGCTGAAAAAACAAAACATCATTTTGAAGGGAAAGGGACAAAATGCCAGTCTCAAAAATATATATTCCATGTTATGTATTGTTATGGAAACCAGTGTAATTCCTGTGTTTCATGGTGATGACGTTAGAATAATATATCTTCTGCATAAGCATTCAGCTTATTCAGCTTATTCAGCTATGTCTTTCTAATAACCATCCCATTCTGTCTTCCTCTAAATAGGCGTGCTGGCACTCAGAGTTCAAAACAATTACTGCTAAGGTAATGTGTACAGTAATAGAAAACTGAATTTACATATCTATTTTAAAAAGGAAAGTACAATTTCTCCCACCCTTTATTGTTATGCAGGTATCCACAACTTTTCTGGGTCAGTGGGCACATTTGGGATTTTGAGAGTTTTGCAAAGGGCAGAGTAGTAAGATTAAAAGAAAAGTAACTTACAGAGGTGAGGTATGAGCCTCAAAACACGAAGCCCCTCTTTTCAAGCCAAATAAAGCCAGAATTGGAAGGCTGAACTTCACTTTGCAGCTTTATTATCAAGACAGTTCTGGACCTTTGTGAGCACCAAGAGATATGTGCATGGGCACATTAGTGCCCACAAGCATCATACTGGAGGCCTCAGAGTTATGAGGTTGGATCCATCTTTAGGCATGTGAAACTGAATTGCTGAAAGCAGTTTTCCCTGACCCATCCTCCACTTAGACATCCTTTCTACCCCCTGAAAATGCTGCACAGAAGGATAGGAGATCCTGCTGAATGGGGAGGGGAGCTGTGGGGGGAGCTGTGCTGTATAAAGGAGATGGAGCATCCCCCCAATCTGGTGAAGGTACCTTCCGTGAGCTGAGCCCTTCTGACTACGGAAGGCAGATCCTGGATCCAACCCATGGTGTCCTGATCAAATAGAAGAACTGTTTTGTATCATACAATCACTGATTTTGTTTTGATGCTGACATATTGGAAGTGTTCACAGCAGCTTACACTAAAAGCTGAGGGAGGAATATACTAGGGGTGTGCACGCCCAAAAATATTGTCGTTTATCGTTATCGTCATTTCGGACCAAAAAAAATATCGTCTTCATTCATATCGTAGGTGAACCGTATTGTCTTCACGATAATTATCGTGAACGCACGTGGCGAGCTGTCATTCTGATCTGTCAGAACTGAAACAATCTTTAATAAATTCATATAAAATTGAGGGTTGGAGGGATCGATCTCAAATTTGGCACATGTATTTAGCACATGTGTATTAAAGATCGTTTCAGTTCTGATAGAATGACAGCTCACCACGTGCGTTCATTCAGACCTGTCAGAACGGAAACAATCTTTTAAAAATTCATATAAAATCGAGGGTTGGAGGGATCGACCTCAAATTTCATACACGTATTTAGGCATACCCATAAGCACTGTGACCAAGTTTCAAGCCTCTAACTTTTAAAATACATAAGTTATAGGTATATTTATATGGCAGTCCGATAAAACGATAAAATCGCCTGAACATTATTGTCTCCAATGATTATCGTAGGTTTTTCTATCGTATCGTTATCGTTAAACACATGCATGATAATGACCTTATCGTATCATTATCGTACATTGTAATGATACGATACACATCCCTAGAATATAGCATTCAATGATTAAAATGGCCACCTGAATCAATCCCGAGTATTCCTATTCTTGGGGGACAATCCAAGGAACTGCTTAGCAACAGTAAGCCACAAATCATACTCTACTACCACAGCAAAACAGTACTTTAGTTTTTCAACTTAGGGATTGACTCGGCAGGAGAAAAACTTATTTAATGGTAAACAGAACTCTAAACTATTATGTAATTGGCACCATTTACTCTATATTTATAGCATTATGAGTTTACTGTATTTGGGTTGTTCAAATCATTTTGCATATCTAGTTGAAATTGTATTTTACATGATGATTTAATCTATCCACAGCTGCAGCGGTATAAATTACACTTAAGACTATGCTGATTGATTATAATCAGTTGTAATCATGTCTTATAATTATATTGCATTCTGGAGACAGAAGACATTTAAGCATACTCAGCACCCTGTTATATAAAGAAGATTAGCTGCTACTTCTATGAAACCCAGCCAGCATGGAAATATGTATATTCATACCATGTTTTATTAAATTTCTTGTCCAGGAAGCAAATGAATTTCTTTTTTTGCAAATGTAAAGCATAACAAAGAAATCAAAATAATCATAATGGTTTTGGAATGTCATGCTTGTAAACAATGCTCTCATTAAACATGTATAGCCCATTTGGCTCGAACATTGCAACAAATATTTAAGAAATCCATTCCTTTGATATTCATTTGATAATAATTGGTTATTACAGATCCAATTGTGCATTCAAGAAGCAATAAAACCGAGCAGGAGGATGCATAAACTGCATCTTATGTACCACAGATAACAATGCTGTATATCAGTGTGTTTCTCAACCCGGTTATCCAAGTCTTAATTATTGCAGTGTTTATCTTATAGCACTCAACAATAAATTTTGCACTATCTTTATGTTACTGATGTTTAAAATATAAAAGGCATTTTTCTATAAAATTATTCAAGGATTTAAAACACCTCCAACCTTTTAAAAAGGAAAATCATGGGGGAATTCTTATGGGAAAAACAGATTAGGGATGTGCTTTGAATCAGGCCAATTTGGAGATTGACTTTACAAAGTGAAGTAGGATTCTTTCCGAAGCAATCTGAACTGAATCTGGACCTTCCTGGTGCTTTGGGAGCTATTCATTGATTTGGAGAGCTACAGAAAAACATACAACTTGTCTGCAAAAAATTGCTATATTTTCCAAAGCTTTACCAAATATGGCAAATGCCGGGGAGGGAGAGGTCAGTGACTGGCTGCGTTCAGACAACATGATAGTCAATGGTGGGGTAATAATTAACTTGACAGTTGTTTATCTAGGGGGTACTCCCCACACAACATGCTAATCAACCATGGAGTGGATTAGGATCAGTGTTCAGTTAACTATTAGTCCACACTGAGTTGACTCACTCATCCCCTGCCCTCTCTCCCCCCTCAGTCTTCCTACTAGTATCCTATCAGCCATTGCTGCCGAAAATCTATCCTGCAAGCTGGACTAGAGCAGCCACTTTGATGGCTCTTGGCTTGCAATTCTGTGGCTGACAAATAACCAATGGTGGCCAAGAAAATAACCAACGGTGCCCTCCACACAACACAATAAACAACAGTGGTTCAAATAGCCAACTCTGCACAGTGTTGGTCATTTGTGTTGGTTATTTCAACCAAATAACCAACCATTGGTTAAAAAACCTCCCTCCACACAAAAAGATAAACCACGGTGGGTTAAATAACCAACCGTCGACTATTTAAACCACCATTGGTTATTGTGTTTTCTGAACCCAGTCACTGGCAGATTTACCTTCTAATCACAGGGAATGGTTATTCAGGGCTCTGTAATCACAGTGCTTTGGGAAAATAATTTTTGAGTCTGATATAATGCTTTGTTATAACAGTTTTCTGCTCTTTGCTAGTTCTGCCTCATCTGAATGAAAATACTTCAAATTTTTGGTGGAGTGAGAGTGGAGTTTTTTGTACTAATTCCTTTCTAATTCCTTAATCTTAATTCTTCCAACCAATCCTGCTTATTTCCACTTCCCAGTCATTTTACTAAATCCTTTCTTTTGCATTCCAGTTATTCCTTCCTTTTGCATTCCTGATCCTTCCTCTATCAATTAAATTTCATTTATATTTGCTGCTGTTGTTTGTTACTGTGTCTTCTTGGAACTTACTTGTCAAGGAATTGTCCCTTTCCCCATACTTTCCCCATACTCCCCAACAGAACCCCCATGTCTCTAGCCTTGTACAAGGCTCCGCTATAAAATCTTTAACAATCCAGTCAGCCAGCTCCTCCAGGTGGGGCAGAGTTGACCACAGTATGTCTTGTCAGCATACATAAAACTTCAGTTAGCTTTAGCTCCCTGCTGAGACAATATCTTCCTATTGTCCTAGTAGGAAAGAGTTCCAGCCAGCAGGACCCACTCAGAGCAGCCAGACAATAGGGTAGAGTAGCAAATATCTTTTAACCACCCCAAAACTGTAAATATTTTCCTTGCTGAACCTAGCTGTTTATTTGGCAGATATTATCAACTAAACCTATACATTTTATCTACCATTAAAAAAACCCAACCCCCCACTACCTTATACACTCTTTCCTTTAAAAAATAAAATCAAAATATAAAGGAACCTATCAGAACCCCTCCTCCTTAGACCTATTTGAAATTTGGCAGGCTTCAACTCCTTAGAAGGTTTTGCCATGCCTGCAAAGGTCATCCCAAAAAGTAAAAGGCATGAAGATTTGGATTCCTGAATCACATTTTGGATTTGGACATAATTTGAATTGAATCAAATTGGACACAAATCTAATGTCTCTGAATTGGTCGAGGGTGAACCATGTTGTTTTCTGAATTTTTAAATCAGGAACTGAAATGAATCTTGTGACTGATGTACACCAATTGAATAATTCTATAAATGGCTATTAAACATCATAGGTAAATTGAATTACCGTCCATGTATAGATGCAGTACATTTTAGTGCCCTGAACTACCCAAACAGATGCTGTGAAATGCTCACAATCATGGCTACATCACTAATAAGAGGACAAACACACAGCAAGGATTAAACTAGGGCTACAGGTTTTTTAAATTTTTACAGTGAGGAAATTTAAATAAGATCAGCCAATTCAACGTGTGGAGGCAGGTCTACCTAGCAATCCTTTACATCTTCTATCTCCAGTTGGGGATAAGTTGACCCCAGATCAGAATCTGAGATAATGATGGGCTGAAAATCCACCTCAGCCTGAGAGGGTAGGGGATGCCCCTAGGTATAGCCCTCATGGGCCCAGGCAGATGCACTTGGAGGATTTTCACCCAAAGGCAAAGGTGCAGATCAGGGCGGAACTGTTCCACCTGATCTGTGCCCTTTGTCCTTAATGCAGCAAGGGGAAATACACAAAAATCCACTCTAGTGGAGGGAGAAAATACACCATTCATCCAGCCACGGAAAATTGTATTTCTTCCTCCTCCCTGCACCAATGGTGGCCTTAAAAGGCCTATTATCAGGGCCTTTAAAGGCTCCATCGGTGGTGGTGGGGAAAATGTGATTTCTCCAAGGCTGGGAAAATCGTGTATTTTCCCCCTCCATTCTACTGGCAGCAGCTCAGCTAAATTTGCACTGAATGTGAGGTGGTAGGCAGATACCAAGACTTGAATCAACTGCTTTGGAAAATGGGCAGCTGCAATGCTTAGTATATGGCCTCTGCCCGCTTCCTTCCCAGATTGGCCAATACCACGAAGAACACAAATGTCTGGATGTTGGTTCTTTGTACTCTCCACATCCTTTGGGTAAATTCCAGCAGCATCTGACTGTCCATTTCTAGGACTGCATACCAGCTACTGGATTGGATGATAGATGAACAAATCATTCTGGTATCAGTTTCACATATGTTCACTCCTAAATCCATTCTATCCTGTTTCTACATTTGATATGTGATTATTATATTATTATTATTATTACTACTACTACTATTACTATAAAATCCATATGAAAATTCATTGTTTAAATGGATATTTCAATATCCATTAAAATTCAATTTTATCTCAAAATTCACTTTTTGATATGTTCCAGGACCTGAGTGATGTACAATACTGGGCATGTGCAAAATTCAGTGGTCATTCCAATCCATGCATGCATTTGTCCTTCAAATCAGTTCTTCCAAGCCTCTTTCCACCCCCAGAGTGGAAAAAACCTTGGCCTGCTCCAGCAAGGCAGTTTTTACATTTCCTTGCTAAAATTCTGGAACTCAACCAATTTTCTGGATGATGATGATTTTACAATCCTTCCTATTTTCTCTAACTTGCAAGAGATATAAAATAGTCCAGTCAATGCTTTATACCGCATTCATGCTGATCCCCTGCCCCCCCCCCCCAAATATATTCAAAGAACAGGGAGGTATTTCAGGAGAAAATAGATTGGTTCTTTTCTTTCTGCATCCAACCACAAGTGTGTGTGTGTGTGTGGGGGGGATGAATTTGAACTAGGCAAACTTGTTAACGAATTTGATGATATTTAAAGTGGAACTTTAATATGGATGGCGCACAACTGGTATGTGCATAAACATTCTATAATTACTAGGGCTTCTATATTTTACTGTCAGCTTTTGTGAATAAAGGTTTACTGCCATGTATCTGTCTGATTAGCTCAAATCAAGAAGTTGAATTCAGGTAGGAACCATCTACCCCCTCCCCCCCCACACACAATCACAATCACAATCATACTTCTCCTTGATTTCCTTGGCCCATGAGGTTCTGACACTGGATCAAGCCATCATACCTTAAAAGTACACCTGCCAAGATCATCATTTTTATTTTGCACCATACCAGGCCACAGAATCAGTCTACAAATCCATGCAAATGGTGTAGTGCTCCATCTAAACAGGAGGAAAGGAGCACATAGCAGTTTGCAGCGCAACATGAATGGAGGCTCAAAGAATAAAGTCAACAAGCACTTGATTTTGATTGTGTTCAGAGATCTTTGTTGGGGCTGGTCAAGCAGCTTATCCTTGATGAGTCCCACCTGCCTACTTCAGAAGCTAAATCAAAAGCCATCTTTTTTTGTATCTTATTAAGGATGGGAATCATATTTGAATACATGGCATGCCCACTCAAATATTGTGGGCTTGCAATTTAATTATGCAAATCAGCAATTTGGAAGGTTTTCTTATGCGATCTAACATTTAAATTGTACGGCACAAGGGTTAACTATTTCATCTGTTCTGCCAAAACACGGCTCGAGATGCTGAGAGCATCAGTAATTACATTTCTCAATGGTTTGTATTCTTAGTATGCCACTGCGGTGAAAGCAGCCCTAACCAGTCGGATATTGATGCATTTTTGGGCACAGGGACGTGGATTAGAAAATGGAATTTGCAGGGCATGGAAAAGAAGGGATAGCGGCCTGAAGGCAAAGAAAAAATGTGTGCAAAGGAGAGATAATTGGGAATAGAATGAGAAACCTGGGAGCAGCCAAGGGCCTCAGTGCCAGAAAAGAGAATTAAGCACAGGCCACCTAATTCTGCACTCGGTTACGCCAGAAATCAAGAGTTATACAAATATGTAAGAGAGAAGAATTTGATCCAGGGAAGTAGAGAAAAAAAAAGCAGGAAAAACCTCATTGACATTTTGACTGAATGAAGCTTTCCAGGGCATTTTATGATTAATCATTATATTAGCCAATCATTTTATAATTTATTACTGCTTTTCAAAGTATATTTCTGTTTCTATTTTTACCGTACTAAAAGAATGCTAAGGAAAGAACATCATTGGAAAAGGTTAGTCAGAAGGTGAATTTTATTAAGAAATAACCTTATCAACAATACTATTCAACCGTATGTTTATGTTTATTTTTATAATGTTATTTTTCATATATTGAGGTTGTTGTTTTTTATTTTAATGTGGTCCTTTTTTGTAGTAAACCATTTGAAATTGTTCAGAAAAATTAGAGTAAAAATGTTTTAACTAAATTGTCTATTTAACTATTGCTCTATCTACACATCTATAGAATTTTTGTGCTTGTAATACAGGGATAGGAGCCTCGGTTGAAACCTATCAGGGTTTATATTCCAGCAGTGGCTGGGGTCAGAATCAAAAGTGGGCAGAATTACAAATGTTCAGCTAATAATAATAATAATAATAATAATAACTTCCATCCTGGTGTTCTCCTTCTTCAGTTTGTACAAGATCCTCTCCATCAGCAGCATGGCCTATGAACCGGAGGTTCTCCAACTCTATCCTTGTACCAAACAGGTTGTGAAAAGTATGTCAAAAACTTTTTGTTCATTTGTGCCTCTTGATATATGCAAGTGTATTCATGAGAGAGAAAATGAGAAAACGAGAGAAGATACTGGCATGGTTACAAGTAATGTATCATTAAAAGTAGTGTTAACAGGTCAGGCTAGTGTACTGAATTACAAAAACATGAATCTCTCACAACTATGTGATATCCTGATGGTCTCACATCCAGTTGGATGATGCCCAAATATCTTCAGATACAATGACTGAACAGTAAAAAGTGTTCTATACAGCAAGAAGTAAAGCTGCAATTTCCTAATGAGAATTGTCAAAATGTCACTCGACCTGGATGAGGTTATTGTTCCATTTGCAGAAAGCTTTGAACCAAGACAATAGAATTATCTGGCTGCAGAATGAGATAGCCAGCACACAAAACCTCTGAATGGGGCACATGTTACAGCCACTAAGAAATTTCAAATCCATGAACAAGGCAGAGGTGGCAGTCTCCAAAACACTGATCTCCAAAACACTCAACTGAATTAAAGATGGTACTGGACAGCAGCACTTTGCTTTGCAGTATGGCAGCTTCCCAGTTAGGGTGTGCATGTGTGTATTAAGAAAAACAAAAATCAGGAGGAGTAGGGAGCCTGATGAGTGCCAAGAGTTGTGTCTGCAGGCAAATTGGTGCCCATAGGCATCATATTGGAGGACCCTAGTTGAAACTATTGCTGTTTTCAAATAAGCCATATTCAAACCTTTATTTTCCTGGCTTGTACACTAACCACAGTTTACCCAAGCCTGAGTTCCCCAAATGTGGATATAATGAGAAAGTCTGACTGGTTTAAAATATTTGTATCTTCTACTAGAGTAAGATGAATAGGGTTCATGAACCTCAGATTCATACTTGTAAGATTAAAGCATAATTTCTATTGCATTCAACTTGGCATGCTGCCTAACCCACTCACATAACCTGAGCCATGTTACCCCCTGTCATAGCCTTTGGGCTAAATATTATATTCAATCATCAAAAAACCTGCTGGTTTAAAAAACTAAAAGATAAAGCTTTCTCCCCTTGGTCCAAACTCCACAAAACCAGGATATTGGTAGCTAAGGCTGATGCCTTATCTGATATGTCACATGATCAGTGTAATGTCATAAATTGTGCTTACTTACAACTTACCCGCCATGCACCCACGTTTCCTTGGTCTTTCAGTCCTAAATCCAAATTAGGCGGACAGAGTACCTGGGACCAACAAAGATGTTCTAGGTTGTCCTGGTCTTGTAATGCCTCATGGAGCACCTGAGCCTTACTGTATTGCTGGAGGAAGCCTGCTGTGAGGTGACCCGTGCCTGTTTGCTGCTCATTAGCTTGCAGGAAGGGTTAAACAGGGAGAGGGAGCCTTCTTGTCACTACAAGGTAAAACTGAACAATACCATGAAAATTCAAGTTGTTTATTCCAAATTTTGAATTTCACCATCATGAATGAGACAATAATAATAATAATTTGAACTGCAAGATTTTTTGGGTGTGTGTGTGTGTGCTTTCTAATACCAGATGTTTGGTTGGGATAGAATGGTTTTGGACTCCGAAATGAAAATATTCATTCCGTACTATGCTGAGAGATTTCCAACAGCATGCATACTGCAGGACCTACCCAGGGTTGCTTTGAATCTTGAGATGCTTGGTGAAGATAAAACAGTTTGGATGGTATTTTTTGTAGTTCAAAAGAAATTATAAGTGGATGGCTTAAACGCCAACTTCTAGGACACAACTTACTTGTTTCAAATAGCATCCTCCTAACATCACTTCATCTCAAGATGTGTGGGTTCAGGTTTGTGAGTTCAGTTGTCTAACTTTACATTCTATGTAAGCCTTTGGAAACACCTTTTAAAAAGAAGGAACTGCTCTACAAAAATAATTCAATTTAATAAATTCAGCAACTGCTCACATCATTATGTTCTCCACCACGCTACCAATTTGTATTTTTTCTTGGTGCCATTTAGTAACCTCTCAAACAGGTTCTTATATATATATAAACCTGCTTTGACATTTCTCACCATCAGTCATAATATTTCCGGGAAATACAGCTATATGTACCACAGACTGTTATTAGCAGTAGTACCACTCTCAGCGTGATTACATTAAAGGAGATACCCATCTTTCACTATTACCTATTCCAGTATAGGCATGGATCAACTCACAAAATAAAGGTGTGAATCACCTCTCAGTAGGGTTCCTCTAGCAATACAGTTTGCCAATGCCATCTTGAGAACTTGCAGTGCATGTGAAGTTTCTATTTGTGTAGAAAAGCTTCCTTGCGCTATTAGCTGAGCATATGTTCCTGACATTTCATTTTCTCAAGCAGTGACCAGCATTTCTGCGAGGATCATTTGTGGTTCTTAAAAAATTTGTCTCCAAAGTTTTGCTGAAGAACAGCCTTTTTATTATTTGTACCCTTATCTCATGAGCTGTTTTTGTAAATTTACATGATTGGGCAAGATGGCATAAATGGGGATGATGTTCATCAGTCTTCTCTCTTTTGTCATCTTGTGCTTGCCAAAATGTGTACTATTCAACATTTATGTTTTCTTATAGTTTAAAGTACTTGGTAACTCCTAGCTTTGCTTTTCCATAATCATCACTATTTCCAGTGTGAGGTAATGTTTTGAAAATTTAGTGAACTTCACTGCCTGCAAAATCTAGAAACATTGCGTCTTTGATGGTATTTTATTGCATTTTTTTAAAAAAATGTTCAATCCAAAGTTCCCATCTAGGCCCCATTGTACATTGACATTCGTATGTGGGAAATTTAGGAAAGGTAGGGAACATGTTGAAAACAGGGTCATAAATTGGCAGAATTGTAAACATTCAGAGGATACCCTTTACTTCTGACAGAACTTATTTTGGGTTTTTAAACAGGATCAAAATGGTTGCTGCCACCCTTCTTCATACAGGACTGTGCTTATGCAAATGTATAAGACAGATGTTGTTTTTTAAAAGACTGGGATGCCTAGTATGGAAGCTTTGTGGGCAGGAGAGCAAATATTTCAACTGAAAGGAAATTTAGCTTGTTGTTTGCTGGCTAACTGGGCCCCAAATCCTTTCCTAAGCAGCTCTTGTGGTGCCAGTTGGGGTGAATTAGACAAGCTTCTTTTCTTTTCTTTCCTCCCCTCTTTTTAAAAATAGTCCATGATAGGCTGACCAGATAAAATCCAAGTGAGGGCTCATGTAACTTTAACAGTTGTAGAGAACAGGGAATTCCAGCCAGTGTCATTTGTATGCAATTAGTTCCTGGTGAAATTCCCTCTTCATCACAACAGTTAAAGGTGCAGGCATTATACTAGAGTGACCATATACAAAAGAAGGCAGGGACCCTGCAACTTTAACTGTTGTGATGAAGAGGGAATTTCACCAGGAACTAATTGCATACAAATGATACTGGCTGAAATTCCCTTTTCTATACAACTGTTAAAGTTACGCGAGCCCTGACCTGGATTTTATCTGGTCACCCTAGTCTATGACCTTTCCGGGGGAAATTGTTCAATTGTTTTAAGTAAGTCTGTATTTATTTTTTGAAAAAGCATGAGAAACAAAATACCTGATTGTATGAATTGTTGTTAGTTTCTGCCCCCACTTTTTGTCCATATTGGGGTTCTTTTCTACTTTTGTAAGGTGACCATCTGTCTGGTTTCCCCTGGACAAGTCCAGAAAACATGGGGGGAACGAGTCAGGGGGAAAAAATCATTAATTCATAAAATGTCTGGAAAATCTGCAGCCTCCAATGGCAATCCAGGCATTCTCTCGGTTGGCACAATGTCACTGGCCAAGAAGAATCCATTCCATCATACTTTCTGCTCCAATCTGGCCAGCTCTTTTGAAATTTATTAAAATTACCCGTTGTTTTTTAATCTGTTAATTACAACTGTTGAAATATTCGCGTGTACCGGAAGTCTGAGACCCGAGGAAGGAAGGGGAAGCAGGGAGCATGTCCTCCAGGTGAGGCTGCTGCTGCCATGTGACTCGCTTCCTGCTGGATTCCACTTCCTGGCTGGGACTGTCTCGGAGCTACAGCTGCTCAGGAGCTGTAGGTTGTGGAAAAGACTATGGTTCCTGTCACCCCAAGGGAAGAGCTTGGTCTGGATAAGATGAGCATGCAGAGCTCCAGGTCTGTGCAGAGCCCTCCCTCCTGCTCTCCCCCTCCCTCCCCCATCGCCCTCCTTACCTGCAGCCTCCTCTGTGTCGTCCACCGTGGTGGCCTGCCTCCTCGATGTCGGCCGGCAGCTTTCCCACTCGCATCGGGTGATGATGTCACCCGCCGTGACCAGCAAAAGAGCACCGCAATTGCCAGTCATGATGGGTGATGTCATCACCCAGCACGAGCAGGAAAGCGGTCGGCCAACATTGAGGAGGCCGGCCGCTGCGGAGGATGCCGTGGAGGAGGCTTCAGGTAAGGAGGGTGATTGGGGGGAAGGAGAGAGCAGGGAGAGTGGGAGGGAGGGCTCTGCATGGACCCAGAGCAGATCTGGATCATGGATCCGATCCGGCCCAATCTGGGCCCAATCCAATACAGATTCGGGATCTGGATCCAGATCCATGCACAACCCTAGTTCAAGTATCAGTTCCTGCATGGCAGGGCAGATCTTAAGATGCCTAATGACCTTAGTCACTGAGAATCAAACTTGTTTCTACCTGCCTAGTCCCATCTGTCTGCATGCTGAATTGCTACCTCAAGGCTCAGCTTGAGCATGAACGGCCACCATTCATTCCTTATGCTCATCTTAGCTGGACCAAGCCCTTCCCTTGGGGTGATGGGAACCACAGTCTTTTCCACAACCCACATGTTAATCCCCTCCCAACTGGCTATGAAGATGAGCATTAGGCAAATGGATCACAGCAGAACTATGGACCACTTAAGGTAGCTGGACCAGAACCCAGGCTGGGATCCACAGTATAAATGTTCTACATTCCTTGTACTGTCAAATTATGAAGGAATTCTGACCTCTATATTCTGAGGTCACCTAAAAAAAAAAGTCAGTGTGGCATAGTGGCTAAAGTGTTGGACTAGGAATTGGGAGATCTGGGTTCTAATCCTCACTCAGCCATGGAAACCCCCTGGTGACTTCGAGCCAGTCACACGCTCTCAGCCCAACCTACCTCACAGGGTTGTTGTGGTGAGGATAAAATGGAGAGGATGAGGATTCGGTATGCCACCTTGGGTTCTTGAAGAGGAAAAAAAAAGGTGAGATATAAATGCAATAATAAATAAAATAAATAAATAAAATCTTAGGTTCTGCTTCTTGATCATGCTGGAAGCAGATGGAGTGTGTTGGAGATGTGTTTGTAAAATAAATATGGGAAGTGGTGATGTCGTAGTCCTGCCCCTTCTTTTTCCAAACTCTGACTGCATATTATGTAGAACAGTTTTGTCTTAATTGTGAGCTGTAGAATCAGACATGACCAAGGCCACGGCCCTTGGGGGTGGTTATGTCAGGATAGGCACATCCCCTTGGGGGCCGGGCATGTTGGGGTGGGCACGCCTCCTTGAGGGCTAGCTATGTTGTCCTCCTTTTTGGTTTCCAAAATATGGTCACCCTAACTTTTGTCACCAGTGTTGTGCCCTGGAGCTGTCTCACACTCTTGATAATCTCAGCACAAACATTGGTACTGAGAGACATCTGATGTAACTGTTGTGTCCGTTGGCCTGGGACTCTTTATTTATTTATTTATTAAAAAATCTGGTTATACATTAAAAGATGAGTAGTTTAATTCATTATTCCTTCCTTGCATATAGCCACAGGCAGACTGGCCCTGGAGTAGATTATCTGTGTTTAATCTAGAGCATTTGGTAATCATGGCCTGGTTCAAAGAATAGACCTATCCCAAACACTACAGAAAAAAATGCCGCATAAAAAATCTCATCAAATTAAAAGGCTTTGGAAATTTTTTTTTAAAAAATCACTTGGCACTGGAAAGCCATTAATGCAGTCACTAGGCAGGCCTGCCTGGGAAAAAGAACTCCATAAACATGGTGCCACAACTAAGAAGGCTCGCTCTCCATTTGTCTCCCACCATACGTCAGAGAGTGTTCAAAGATTAACATGTTATTCAGGGAGCTAGGCTTGCGCCTATGACTCCCAGCATGCTTTTGGTGAGAGGGAAGATTTACCGGGCTTAGCAGCCATCATCTGGAAGTGGCTTGCCATCCTGGGCCTGAAGGGAGAGTACCTGGGGCCAGCTGCCTCAGTTGCTAAGCACCATCATGAGCAGGAGAGCGCAGCTCTGGGCCCATTGCCGAGAGCAACAACTGAGCTAACCGTCAGTCAGTCAGCCGGCTGGCTCCTTCATGGCCTACCACGGGCACTGATTGCTCAGTGCAGCGTGGACCGGCTCGGCCAGACTTGCCAGCCCTGGCACTTCAGTACAGCCTCCTGCTGGAGCACTTGGTGGGCATAAAGTGCAAGCTGAGGCAGACACAGGGCTTCAACCAGCCGCCCTTGGAGGCTTCCCGGCACCTGCCAAGAGTCCGAGCAGACGATGGGCAAGTGGGCCATGGAGAGCTGTGGCTTTTAAGGTGACCTTGGCCTGTGTCGGGGGTGATAAAGAGAGAAAAAAGAAATGAATTTAATTTGTTGTGAAGTTACCTCACAGACCTTGCAGGGATGTCATGAGAGTGAGAGAGGGAAAAAGAAACAAATTTAATTTGTTTAAAAGTTAATTCACAGGCCTAGCACTGGCCTTCTACTTTAAGATGATTACCTCACAGACATATATCTTAGGGGGCCCGAGCAACACTCGGGATATCAGCTAGTTCATAATAAAAACAGACACAATAAAACCAAGAATAAAACACATTAAAGGGTTATTTTTTTAAAAAAAAACTTCTAAAATCAACAAATATAAGTTTAAATAATTTTATCTAGCAATCAAGGCAGCTTCAGGAAAGAAGATTTGTATAGACCCTGTCAACTGGTTTATTCTTTTTTCCCCCCACTAAAAATGAATTGTTTTTATTATACCAAAGCGTAATGAATGTGGAACTGTACTATCCTTTATAGGGCTGGATTCAGATGTGGTAAGATTGGATATTTTCCCCCAAACCCATCCAATGGTCAACTTCTCCACAAGCACCATAATCAAAATCCTGGAACTGACACCAGTGTATGTGGGCTAGGGGGATGTGGAAATAATTGTGGCTTTTGTGTGTGGCAGGCATGTACAAAGCTGTCTTAAATCGGTTGTCCAATGATGCCACCAAATGGACTGTGGGTATTTCCAGGCAAGGCTTTTACTGAGCAATCACACTGCCTCATTCAAGAAATTTCACAGGGGTCCAGATGATGACAACTTCAATTATCTTCACGTATCGGAGGCAGTTTGTGTATCAGAGGCAATAAGCCTATATACACCAGTTGCTGGGGACCATGGGAGGGTGCTGTTGCATCATGTCCTGCTTGTAGGTCCCTGGTCGACAGTTGGTTGGCCACTGTGTGAAAAGAATTCCGGACTAGCTGGACCTTTGGTCTGATCCAACATTGCTCTTATGTTATGTTTTTCATTTGTGGTCCTCCAAAGCTTTCCCACTGTTTTATTACTGATATTTTTTCCTTAACGAAAAGAAAAACCTGTTAAGGAAGAAAAGGGAGAAGAGCTTCGCAAGACCTTTTGATCATTAGCATTAGAAGCCCTCTATCTGGAAGTATCCTATATTTCCATATTTCATTTTGATTTTTTGACTCACACATCTTTGAGCTTCAGTCAGTTTGGTTCAACCTTTAAAATGGGAGGAGAAAAGGATGGAAGGTTCCTTTTTAGGAAGTGTAAAATATATATATTTTGGTTTTTTTCATGGGCTTTGTAATCCCTTTGAAGAATATATCTGAATTAATAAGAATTATTTCTATTATTATAGGCTCAGGACTCAATTTGGTTGTCAATTGTTGAATAAATCAATGAAAAAAGACAGACAGGATTTCTCTCTGCAATGGACACAGCTTTCATATTTAATGGGAGAAAATAATGGCACCATTACTGATGTTATATGCTGACCCAAAGATCTATTCCATCACCTTAAGGTGCTCATTGAACAATCATTCTGTCTTATTTCCTGTTCTTAACCTCAACAGAGTCGATCTGCGCTGACCCTATGACTTCCAAAGTGGCTGCAGTACTATAAAGGAGGCCACTCAGATTGTACCCTTATCCTTAGATTTAGTATGTCATAAAAGCAATGTTAATACATTACACATAGTACAGTATTTAGAAGACCCTGATAACCTTGGCAGTAAATGTTGCTTTGGTCTATAGCCACAGACTGTGAAGACCTGATTGTCAATAATAAATGTACAGTATAAAAGAGGGAGAGTGAAGAAATGAGAGACAGATGGAGAAATGGTTCTGATCAGAAAAGTAGAGAATGTCAGCTTCTTCTTCTTCTTCTTCTTCTTCTTCTTCTTCTTCTTCTTCTTCTTCTTCTTCTTCTTTATATATTTATATCCTGCCTTTTCCCCAATACTGGGACTCAAGGTGGCTTTACAAATTAAAACATGTATAGTTAAAACAGACAGAGATATAGAAAAATTTTAAAAATATATAATAAACATGCTACAATGTTAAAACATTTCAAACATTTAAAAACAATTGAAGTATGAATATTTTTTTTAAAAATCCAGTATATAAACAACACATATGCAGAGGTTCAGACTACTCCCCAAAGGCCTGCCAGAACAAAAAAGTTTTAGCCTGTCTCTGGAAGCACACAAGGGAGGGAGCCAGTCTAGCTTCCCTGGGAAGGGAGTTCCAGAGCCCAGGGGCAGCTCCGAGAAGGCCACGTCCAGCGTTCCCACCAGGCGTGCCTCTGATGGTGCCCACAGAAGATTCTGTGCCCTAACATGACTTCTCTATTGAAAATACAAGATAGAATCTAACATTTTAAAAATTATGATTGTACGTGGGAAAGAAGATAAGTGGATCAGAATTGTTCCTGAAGCTTCCTAGAACCCGAATGTCAACCATCTCATCTTCATTGATCACTCGTTCACTCCACCATATGGTTGGTGACTCATGAATTAGTCTTAGAAGTGTCTTCTGGAATGGAGGGTCAATCCCAGCTCCATCAGGAACATGCCAGACACCAGTACAGCCACTGCATATTTTCTTTTAATTTTATGTATTTTTTAGGGATGTGCATGGACCCCCCGGATCAGATCGGGACCTGGATCGGACCTCCAATTTTGTTCCAGATAAGATCGGAACAAAATTGGAGGTCCCCTTGATCGGATCAGACCCGATCCCAATCCGAAAATCAGATGCCCGATTTTTGGATCGGCCGCCATTTTTCCCCATAGACTCGCATTGTGGGAAAGAAAGCTTTCCCCCAATCAAGTCTACGGGGAAAAAATGGCGGCGGGGGTGTGAGTGGGAGCCTAACTCCCCCTTCCCTGTCCCTCCCCCCCTCGCGCTTCTTACCTGCCTGGACCATCCGCTACCGTCCGCTGGCGCCCGCGGGCGGCAGCGGATGGCAGCAGATGGGCCCGGCAGGTAAGCCCCCTCCTCCCCTTCACACTCCTTACTTGCCAGGGCCATCCGCTGCCATCCGCTGGCACCCGCGGGCACCAGCGGATGGCAGTGGATGGCCCCGGCAGGTAAGTGGGGCCCCCTCCCTCCTCCCCTCATGCTCCTCCTTACCTGCCGGGCCCGTCCGCTGCCATCCGCTGCCGCCCGGGCAGCAGCGGAAGGCAGCGGACGGGCCCAGCAGGTAAACCCCCCCATGCTCCTCCTTACCTGCCGGTGCATCCGTTACCTTCACCTGCTCGAATCTACTGAGAACTAGGCTTTGCGGCCTAGTCCTCAATAGAGCGCCAGGTGATGACATCATCTATCTATCTATATGAAAGAAAGGGAGGACTATGCTAGGTAAGAGGGAAAGTGTGCACAACAGGGCAGTAGAGGTAGTCATCTCTGGCCAGATCTACACCAAGCAGGATATATGCTATGAAAGTGGTATATAAAAGGCAGGAGCCACACTACTTCTTTATAGTGGCATTGAAGTGCACTGACAACTGTTGGGGCCCACAGATACATACCATATACCACTATATCCTGTTTGGTGTGGCTCCTGCCTTTTATATACCGCTTTCTTACCACTATATCCTGCTTGGTATAGATCTGGCCACTGTGTCCCTTCCCAGGTTTACAGTGACATAGTAGTTGCAATAAGGGCAGGGTTATGAGCCACAGTTTATGCCACTATACCTTGCTGATTTGTAGTTATCAGGCTGCCATTCTGCCCTACTTACTATTTCATACTACCATGATAAGGCCTTATTCTCCACAGAATCTTGCTATCAGTGACATACAGTTTCCAGATGTTATTGAAACTTGATTGGGATGCATATAATTGATTATGCTCATACAACATCCTCACATACATGCACACAAATCAGAAGCTGCTTCATAGCCCAGGGAAGAGAAATTTTAAATATGAAAAGTGCAAGCAGGCCCAGTGAAAAGTTTTACAATAGTGTTTAAATTGGAGCATAATGAAGCCAAAGTTTCTTGAATAAATACATTCTGACTGATAGGCTAGAAGGGAGAAAAAGCCTCATATCTCTAAGTTCCAGCTATTTGTTAAAATATTTGTCACAAACATTTAATTTAGGATTTATTCTATAATGGAGCCACTTAATTTATTTTTTTATATCCCAATCTTAGTGTTCAAAGGGATAAAGTAGCAGGGATGATTTTACCATACAGATTATTTCCTCTAAATTTCTGTCATCGTGCAGCTTAGAATTCTAGAGCTAAAAAATAAAGAATACAGGATTTGAACAGGATTAATTTTGTTTCCAGTTATACCAACATAGATAATAAAGACAGTTTCACAGTGTTATGGAATCTTAGAACTTCAGGCTTGGAGGAGGAGACGTTAAAGTTTTGTCAACCTCCGTTTGCTCTAAAGCGGGAATTCATTATACCTAAGCCCGAGATATTCATCTATCACAAAGTTTTATTGTCACATTCCGGTCTCAGAGAATGGGGGGGGGGGGGACATTTACAAACTGAGAAACATTTGCATTGCTTCCTTTTTCTCCATAGTCACCCAGTTATCATCTTCAGGGTACAAGTAATTGCAAGGCTGCAAGGATCACAATAAGTCCAGTTGGGTAATACCCTACTGGACTTATTGTTCTCTTATTGCTACTGGACTTTTTGCTTCTGTTCTCTTAGAATGTTCAGCACAAAAAACGTGCAGATTTGGCCTTTACTTGGAATTGTGATCCTTGCAAAAGTTTGTCACAGCCCTTTTCTTAAAACAGACCAACCAAACCAAACACAACCTCCCATCATGTATGGTGGCACTGTAGGGCAGGGCTAGGCAACCTGGTGTTCTCCAGATGTTTTGGACTGCAACTCCCATAATTCCTGACTACTGGCCATACTGGAGCTGATGACAGTTTTAGTCCAAAACATCTGGGTTGCACCCTGCTCTTGAGGCTCAATAAACTTGTTGTTTTTGCTGTCTGCAAGATTTTAAGCATTTGATAGATACGAGGAGAAAATGTATGTTTGTAGCTACTAGCCACTAGGTATAGTGTTATAGTAGATCAGGGGTGTAGAACCTCAGGCAGGGGGGGAATCCAGCCCTCTAGGGGTCTGCAGAAGGCCCCACCTCCTTTCCCACAACCATTGATTGGTTTCCTGACTTTTGTGCAGTTTCTCTCCCCCCCCCCCTTATACTTAGTTATTAGTAGTAACAGTTTTAAGTGAAAATATGCTAGTATTTGGGGAGGGGCTGGGCCACCTCTTTTGCCTTTGGCCCTGCCCATTACTAGAATGCGGCCAGCAAGAGCTCCTCAAAAGAGGAATTTGGCCCTCAGACTGAAATAGGTTCTGCATCCCTGAAGCAAATGATAAGAGTATTGGGTCTGAATATGAATGATGCAGATTGTTGCAAATGTAAAATGATTACTGCAACAGCAACTCACCCTAAATATGGGTTGGAAAAAAGTCTGTCTCTCTCCCTCTCTCTTCCGCTCTAGATATAGCAATATAGACATAGGTATACACATAGACATAAATATCGCAGGGCTCCAGTTTACAGAGAGGGTTTTTAAATGGTCACCTGAATGCTCCATTTCCACTCTAAGCCCAACTTGAACACATGAAGAGGGCTTATGTCTATAAGCTGTCCAGAGAACAGTGGTAATTGGATGGCATAGAAATGGGGTTAATTTTAAAAAAGCTCTGATTTCCAGATCTTGAAAACTTAACAATTTCTGTATGGCTCCCCATTGCTCATTCATTACTGATAGAATGCTGAATTAGCAGCCACCCCAAAACAAGGCAGGTAGGGATGTCCAAGGAATCTGGTTTTGGGGTGGAGCTCTGCGATTTTTCTCAAGCTCGGTCCCCCTGATGCCAGCTTGTGGGTCCCTGAGCTGGCTTTACTCAACACATGCCAAATTAGGTGAGCTCACGTTTTTATTATTCCACTCTTCCTAAATCCTCATACTATGAATGCCCATCTGGGCCCAAAGAGCACTACAAGAAACTTGAACTATTTATTTATTCATTCATTCATTCATTCATTCATTCAAAACATTTCTTGGATGCCTTTCAGGGCAGGAGCCCTCACAAGGTGGCTTTACAACAATAAAATACATACAAACAGTTAAAATATGAAAAGCAATAAAATGTAATAACAATTAAAACCAATAAAACCAACAATAAAACCAACAATAAAACCAACAATAAAACCAACAATAAAACCATCAAGAATAATAGCAGCAATAACAGTACTCATCATGGGAAGGCCATGGTAAAATAAAATGTTTTTAAGGACGTCTTAAAAGCCTGCAAGGATTCTGCATGGTTCTGGAGAACACTCTGGTATTTCACTCCAATATTTTGTTACAGGTTCCCACTTGTTATAGCAGATTCCTAACCTGGTCAACATCCTGGTGTACCCTAGGAGCTAGTATAAGACAGTTCCATTCAAACAAAGCAACATTTTTTTCCTCTGCGATTTGCACAAAGCTCTAAAGATTTGCATATTTAATGGTTAAATATATAGCATCTCCTGAAAGAATTATGCACTGTCAATAATAGCTCTTCTGAAGTGAAGCAAGGAGTAGTCATAATTTATTTTTAACAACAGAAGGTCACTTAGTGACAACTACAATGAGAATAATAACATATGGTGAAGCTTAGGTGCCTGAGGACCTCCATTGGCTAATCAGAGGCAAGCAACACTAATTTGCAAGCAGGATCAGATGGCTTTAGCTTTGGATACAACATTCATTGGCTAGTCTACTACCATTCTGCCAAGAGAAAAAGGGAAATTCTGCAGTGGGAGTTCCTGTCGGAAAAAAGGATCTTTCCCAACCGCACTATAAGCTTGTCTGATATTTCTGGAACAGAAATGGTGTCTTGGTTACACAGAAACGTCCATCTCCATTCCAATAAACAAAAACCTGTTGTCATTAAATCCTCGGCCATAAAGAAATGTATTCACGTTACCAGAGTCACCAAAGATATTGGATTTAGCTTAGGTAACTGTAGCTTACAATTAAATGTAATTTCCTGTTGAAAACAACAGGAGAAGTGCAGCCGTGCCAAGACCTTGTCCACAACAGAAATGAGAAGAAGAATTCAGCTGAACACATTTCAGTATGCTAATTTGTTCGTCTTAATACTAAAGCAACTGCTGTTGCCTTTACAAAGGTGATTCTCACCATGCACGCTATGCTCCCACAACTATGCCCATCACTTGTCATGTACTGCGTCAACATGATATTTTCTAAAGTTTTGTGCTATAAAAAGAACAATAAAAGCATCATTGCCCCCACATTCTGGTTGTGGTACAGATTTGTTTCACTGCCCAGGAGAAAATAGCCCCCAAAGGATGTAAAATTCAGCATCTGATAAAAGAAATAAAAATGTTAGCCTTATCTGTCCATGCTACAGAATTGCCACTCAGTCAAAATTGCTGATGTACAATTTGATTTCATGCGCAGCTCGGATCGATACTATTGATTTACAGAAATGGCTTAATTATTTATTTTGTACATAAGTTTATTACAACTGTTGGCTACATGCTGACTCATTATTTAGGCAGGAAGTTGTGACTGTCTAAATTAATATCGGAAGAACTGCTGTGTTTACCCCAAGGCTGAAAAAGCTAGATCAAGCAGGAACCGTTTTAAGAAAGTTAGAACAGTGTATGTCATTAAAATCCTTAAACTTGCATACACAAAACTGGAGGCAGGCCAGCACTATTATTTGCACTGGAGAATAATTAAATCCACACAATGAGAAAAGTATTGCTCCGGATGCTATGGATCCTTCCTTCTCTCTCTCTCTCTCTCTCTCTCTCTCTCTCTATTTCTTCTTGACTGGCAGCTGTCAGAGGACTAAGGTTTGGTTTGGAGTGAAATAATATACTGGAAGATTTTTAATTATGTACTCTTAAGATATGCTGCTGTAGAACTTGGAGACTCTTCTTCTTCTTCTTCTTCTTCTTCTTCTTGGGATAGTGATGTGTGCAACCAAACCAGGACAATCGAAATACAAATGGAATAAAGAGAGGTAAATTACTAAAGCCTTCTCACTAGGGATGTGTATCGTAACATTAAAATGTACGATAATGATATGATATGCTCTTTATCGTGCATACGATTAACATTAACGACACGATATAACTTCCTACGATAATCATTGGAGACGATAATTTTCAGCCCGATTATATCAGATTATTGGACAGCCATATAAATAACTTCTGTATTTTAAAAGTTAGAGGCTTGAAACTTGGTCACAGGGCTTACAGGGTATGCCTAAGTATGTGTATGAAATTTGAGATCGATCCCTCCATCCCTCGATTTTATATGAATTTATTAAAGATCGTTTAAGTTCTGACAGGTCAGAATGACAGCTCGCTACGTGCGTTCATTCAGATCAGTCAAAAAGTTGCACGATCTTTAATAAATTCAAATAAAATCGAGGGTTGGAGGGATTGATCTCAAATTTCATACACATGTCTAGCACATGTTGCTACACATTTGTACCAAATTTCAGATCAATCCCTCCACCCCTGTATTTTATATGAATTTTTGAAAGATCGTGCAACTTTTGACCTGTCAGAACTTAAATGATCTTTAATAAATTCATATAAAATCGAGGGTTGGAGGGATCAATCTCAAATTTCATACACATACTTAGGCATACCCCATAAGCATTGTGACCAAGTTTCAAGCCTGTAATCTTGAAAATACAGAAGTTATAGGCATTTTTTTCTAAAAAATTCAGCTCTATAGGGCACAATGGGGCTGCAAATTAAATATTGTATTTCTGATAATTATCATGAAGACGATACCGTTCACCTACGATATTATCGGAGATGATAAGTTTTTTGGTCCAAAAATCCTGTAATGATAAAATACAATATTTTCTGGCGTGCACATCCCTACTTCTCACAGAGGTCACAGGCAAAACAACCTCTCTTTTCAGAAGTAGAAAATCTAAGAATGATTCAGCACTGACAGGGCAAAGTGAAGCAAAACACAAAATGACGAATGTTATATTTATTAACTTCAGTATCAAAGGCCCTGCGGGGGAACGTTGTGAGTCCTTACTGAGGAGTTTGACAATGTGGACTTAAAGCGTAGGGAGAAATGTTGATTAAAAGAAAGCATGATTTCTTTCTTCCTATCACCTTAAGAAACATCACCACCTCTAATTCATGAACATTGTAAAATACCAAGCATAGTGATTAAGGAACAACTACTGGGATGATTTGCAGAATTGCTTCAGTGTGATAAAATCCAGGTTACAAAGTTCTTTTTCATGCAACACATAATAAATGTATATAATTCACTGTCACAAGATGTGCTGAAGGCCATTAGCTTAGGATCATACTACATGTTGGCTGTTGGTACCATGGAAGGCCACTGAGATAATTTCAGAACACAAGCATCTGGTGTGAGGAAGGAATTTAAATCTCCCCTCCTGGAATGCAGTAGTCTTGATCCAGATAGGAGGCCGAACACTTACTTGTGAGTAAAAAAACAAGAGTCAGCTGCACATGGAGATTTGACACATGGCTATTGTGTTCTGCAAGGAACCCATATTCCCTGTAACACAGAGTTCTGCTTCAAAGATGATGCTAGTGCTTCAGTGAACAACATGAACCACTTTATGCACACTATATTCCCCCTTTAAATGATAGATAGAACTACAGGTGTCTTTCATGATTTTTCTCTCATTTTCACATGAATTTTGCCAAGCAGCACATTTTAAAAAATGTCTACCAAAAGACTCATTTCAACCATAATCCCCAAAGTGCACCAACATGTCCCTTACACATACGCAAATCCAAACTTCCTTCAAGCAGGAAGAATTAGTCATATTTGTTCTTTGGATCCAGTCAAATGACTCTAAAATCTTGCCAATACTAAACAAAGACAACCAGAAAAACCCACACAACCAGAAACAGTATGAGAGACAGAGTCCAATGGCAGGAGATATATATATATATATATATATATATATATATATATATATATATATCAATATCATTTTTAGAACATGGATTTGGATAGGGCTCCCCATTATTAAAACCTATTCGTCATTCCCTCTAAGTTTAGAGGTGAATGTGGATCCTTTTGTACTCCAAAGGGCACCAGTCATGTGCAAGATGGAGGTTTCAGCATGCTTGAGGGAATCGCAAGATTTTCAACATACAAAAAAAAATGTTTAGGAAAAATCCCTTAAAAGAAAAGCCCTGTACAGTCCAATGAGAAAGCATGATGCTCAGTGACCCAGTGGGATGCTGATGGACTGTTGGTGTAAAGGTAGAGGGAGGGAGGAGAACACAGATATCCAGGTGGGAAGGGGAATGGAGTATCATGGAGGAGAGCATGGCTGGATGACCAGAACCCTGAACAGGAGCAATCCACCCACCACAAAGTTATGTTGTTTAATTTATCGTTTGTTTAATAACTATCACATCCGCATACTTAGTAGGGAACACAGCAGGATCTATATTTCAAGAAAATAACCTTTGCACATTGTATGCTAACTTTTCCCTCTGTTTCCTATTCAGTGCTATCTCAAGGTGTTTAGAATGTAGTTCGCATAGAGCAGCCGATAATCTCACATTCTGGAGCGCTACAGGCAATTTTTTTGTGATGCATATAAATGAGAAGGTATTAATGCTTATCAAGCCTTCACCAAAGAAAATGTCAGGTCACTGTAGAAAATGTTATCTTTTATGCAATTGGGAAGGGCGGAGAGGGGGGCGGAGAAGAACAGCAAGAAGTTAGTGCTCTCTCCCATTGTACTTCCTGTTGATTCTATTTTAAATATGATTTTGTACCTTTGGTTCTCTCTTACACAGAACTGGTTTTTAGAATCAGCAGAAAAGATGCCTTTCAAGATATTACTTAATTGTTTCATTCTTCATTAAGAGTTCACCTTCTTTTTTCTCTCCCCCCATCCCGTTTTTTGATTCATGACAATAGAAACATCACACCTTGAGAATTTACATGCTGGCACCCATTCTTCCGTATTGCTTCCTAACTCTAGGGTAACCAGACGTCCGGATCCCCCCGGACAAGTCCGGAATAAGGGGGCCAAATTTGAGTCCGGGGGGGAATTTCAGAATATCCCCCAAAGTCCGGGAAAATTGGGCCTCTCCTATACCATCTAGGTCTTGTTCTTAGCCGGCGCTACTGTGCTGGCCAAGAAAAGCCCCAGATCGGCTCGAGGGAGGGGCTGGAAGATGTGTTTTGCCGCTTCCAGAAACGCGTCATTCCAGCCGCCTCCCCTGCGCCATCTGAGCCTTGTTCTTGGCTAGCGCGGTTGCGCTGGACAAGAACAAGGCCTAGATCGGCCGGGGAAGAGGCCGGAATGACGCACGCACGCCCTTCCGGGTATGCGTCGTTCCGGCCTCCTCCCTTGCGCCATCCAGGGCTTGTTCTAGCTGGCGCCGGATGGGAGCGGACATCCCTGCAAGGTAAGCAGGGGGCAGGGGAGGGGAGGCGGGGGGAGGGGGGCGCGCGGCGCGCTTACCTTGCAGGGATGTCCGCTCCCGTCCGGCGCTGGCTGCTACTGCAAGCGGGCTTCGCGGCCTGCTCCAGAGTGGCGCGCCAGGTGATGACATCACCTGGCGCGCCACTCTGGAGCAGACCGCGAAGCCCGCTCGCAGTAGCAGCCGGCCCCGGATGGGAGTGGATGTCCCTGCAAGGTAAGCAGGGGGCAGGGGGTTTACCCCCCTGGGGCCGTCCACTTCCATCCGCTGGCGCCTGCGGGCGCCAGTGGATGGAAGCGGATGGTGCCGGGGGGGGTACCCTGGGTAGCCAGGCATCCCTGTGCAGCTTGGCTGCAGGAGATGATAGTTAATATCTTTTTTTATGGCAGTTTGTTATTAAAATCTTGCTTTATTTACTCTGGCTTTTTAATATAGAGATAAATACAATGTGCTTTTATGTAGTTCTCTACTCTCTGCTCTCTTGGCATAGCAATATGGAAAGTAGGTGAATGAATATAAAATGCTCAGTAATTGAATTTGTCAGGATTGCGATTAGCCTGGATAGAATGGACATGGGGGTGGGGAATGAATGACCGGATGCTTGAGGTGCTCAATGAGTGGTTGCATCACAGTACATCTGGATATGGAAGAGGCATTGCATGGATGTGAGATCAGGGACATATGTGGGGATTAAAATTATACAAAACTTTGAGAAGTTGATCTGCATTCTGGTGTGTGTACACAGAGTGGGTGCAGGACTATGGCCTCAAAGAGCTTGGAATGCCATAGGGGCAGGAGCGCAGCTGAGGGGGCTAAGTAATGGAAAGAAATATGTTCTGTACCTTTGTGAATGTTATGAAGTACTGGGGGGAAAGTATGAAACTATTGTAGATTTTTTTTTTCATCCCTGGAAAGAACTTTCATGGCGTGCAGAGCAGCCTGTCCCAGCCTGGAGCGAGGGCATCTTAGCATGGCCTGGTGCGCAGAGCTGGGGCTGGATGTTATGTTATTTTTCTTGTTGTTTCTCCTGTTATTGTTGAGTGCTGCTGCTACTGTTTATAAACTTTTTTAAAAGCAATTTGCTGCTCATATTTATTTATAGCATTTTTATCCCGCCCCTCAGACTTACAATCAGAAAAGAAGATAGTCTTGTATGTATGCGTGTGTGTGTGGGTATTAAATCAATAGAAGGAAAATGTACTGTCTTTAGCTGCAATTTAAATTCAGTAGGGGTGGGGGTAGATTGGATTTCATATCTGGCAGCATTGATGAAATTAATTTTCACTTATTTTCCATATATTCCTTGAGTATTATTTTGATGAATTAATTGGGGGGGTGTATGTGGGTGTGTTTTAAAACTATTATTAGATTTGCCATGGGTGAGTATGTTGGGGTATGTGGATATTTATTTTATTTTTAATCTTGGTTAAGTGTGTGTGGTTGGTTGGTTTTTGCCTTGGTGCATGTGTGGATTTTTATTATTTTTCCTTTGTTGAGTATGTGGATGAGTGTTGTATTTTTAATGTTATTTTATTGCCTTGGGTATGTGCATGTTTGTGTGTAGATTTATTATGTATACTGTTATTTTGCCTTGTGTGAGTGGCTGATTATGATGATGATGATGCCTTTGGTGAGTGTGGGGGTGAATTTTTATTCCCCGTCCCCTGTTAAGTGTATGTGAGGAGGTTGTGTTTTTTTTATTGCCTTGGGGAAGGTGTGGGGTTCCCCCCTCACTTTGAGTGAGTGTGCAGGGGTGTGTAGATTTTAATTTTTATTGCCCGAGTATGAGGTGTGTGTGCATGATGGTGATGATGATGACACAAAATTGGGTGGGATCACTAATATCCTGGAAGACAGAAACAAACTCCAAAGTGATCTTGATAGACTGGAGTGCTGGGCTGAAAACAGCAGAAGGAAATTTAATAGGGATAAATGCCAAGTTATACAAGTAGGAAAAAGATACCAAATGCACAGTTACAAGATGGGGGATACTTGGCTCAGCAATACTACAAGCGAGAAGGATCTTGGAATTGTTGTAGATCACAAACTGAATATGAGCCAACAGTGTGACTGGGCTGCATTAATAGAAGTATAGCTTCCAAATTGTGTGAGGTACTGGTTAGAGTTAGGGTTAGGGTGCTGAATGCACACAAATGACACCTGCTGATATTCCCTTTTCAATACAGCTCTTACAGATACTGGAGCCCTGTCCTCCTTTTCACATGATCACCCTACTTTAAAGATGCTCAGCTTTTCAGGCAAGAAAATAACTTTGGGTCATTTCACTTGCATGTAATACAGTTGTCCTGTAAAATGGTCTTGTGTCTGCTTTTGAAACAATCATGGCAGCCTTGTTGTTAGCCTCTTCAGTATAATTGTTCTCCTATGAGATTAATGGTAAAGAACTAGGTGATGAAAATCACTATAAATCTGAAATAAACAAAGTGTTTGAGATTGCACTTAAA
The DNA here is from genome assembly GCA_029215795.1 of Anniella stebbinsi. Lineage (NCBI taxonomy): Eukaryota > Metazoa > Chordata > Lepidosauria > Squamata > Anniellidae > Anniella > Anniella stebbinsi. Next base: position 91,655,124 of record JARDYH010000004.1, on the reverse strand, counting down.
AGGAACTTTCCTGTGAATTTGCTTCCATGTGTCTGCTGTGGTGGGAATTAGCAACTGGATTGGTGATCTGACCTGTTTGCAATAGCCAGAAGTGCAGAATGAGATACCGCTAGACCCTGAGTTCAGCCCACTGAGAATCTGAGCTTTCGTTTTAAAAAAGGATTCTAGCCTTTATGGCTGCAAAGATGTCATTGGAAGTGTGTCATAATGCTTGTTGAAATGTCAGTATTTCATTTCTTTGATGGTGATATAACCCACTTTTGTATTTAAGAGATGTGTTTGTAAGATAAACATGGAAAGTGGTGATGTCATAGTCCTACCCCTTCTTTTCCCCTTTTCCCCAACTGACTGCATTTCACAACAGTAAGGCGGTTTCATTGTAGGAGATGCTCAATGATATCTTACTTTATTGTCTTTTAGATTCTGTTCTGGTCTATAATTCAGTAAAAACTTTGTAGAAAAGCATTCAGAATGCCAAAAAGAAAGTGTAAATTCATGCCCGAGTTAAAGGCCAAATTTCCCAGCTTCAAGGAAGGTCGAGATGAGAGCGAGGCTGAGTGCACCATATGCAAGCCTGGAACATTTGTGTCTGTTGCACATAAAGGTGCTTTGGATTTACAGAATCATATTCAGTCAGAGAAGCACAAGAAGGCTGTTCGAGGAGAGAGCTCTTCCACCAAAATGACTGATTTCTTTGTGAGACCAGGAACCAAATCTGAGGATGCGAACACTGCAGCGGAGGGTACACTGGCCGTCCACACTGTGATGCATCACCACAGCTTTAGATCAACAGATTGCACCTCTGGCTTGTTCAAGACGCTATTCCCAGACTCGGATGTAGCCCGGAAGTTTGCAAGCGCTCGCACCAAGACAGAAGCAGTTGTGAACTCTGTGCTTGCACCGCAGTCTGTGGAAAGTGCCCTGCAAGCAATAATAGAACACAACATTCCGTACTGTGGAGTCTCAACTGATGGAAGCAACAATGGTGCTGTGAAAATATTTCCAGTTGCAGTCCAATATTTTGACTGGAAAAATGGTGGTTTGCAGTCCAAACTCATCAAACTGAGGGACACACCTGATGAGAGAGCTGATACAATTGCCAACTATGTGAAGGACACTCTGGAGAAGAATGGCTTGTTGGAGAAATGCATTGCCTTCACAGGTGACAACTGCAATACTATGTTTGGTGGACTACGGCGTGCTGAGGAAGGGAGTAACATCTTTGCAAACTTGAAAAGGCTGTTGAAGAAGACTACTCTCATTGGTGTGGGTTGCCCAGCACACATTTTGAACAATTGTGTACATCAGGGGGCAGTCGAACTTGATGTGGATGTGGAGACTATTATTTTTTAAATCTACCAGTACTTCAGCATTTACACTGTAAGAACTGAGAGCCTGAAGGAGTACTGTGAGTTTGTGGACATTGAATACCGACAGATGCTTTCCCACAGCAAGACATGGTGGCTGTCCTTATACCCTGGAATAACAAGGCTACTGCAGATGTTTCCAGCCTTGAAGTCCTTCTTTCTCTCTGAAAGCAAACCACCTCCTGTGCTCAAGAAGTTATTTGAAAGTGACTTCAGTGAGATCTACCTCTGGCATATGCACTCACTCATGAGCATGTTCCAAACACACATTGAAGAGATTGAACGTGCAAACAACTCAGTGGTGGAAATGCTGAAATGCCTGCACTCTGTGATCAACATCCTTTGTGAACGGAAGGCCAAGAACTTCACGACCCTTAAAGTCAGGGAACTCCTGGGAAAAAATCGTAAGGATGGACTTGCTGCAGAGTGTGACGCATTTCTTGACCAAGTGCAATGTCAGTACTCCACCTGCATTGAATATCTGGAGATGTGGATGAGACCACTGGAAGAGTTCTCCATATTCATGTGGATTGCCCTGAGTGAGACACCAACATGGCCTGATGTGGAGCCTACTGTCCAATACTTAAGAGACAAAGGAGTGCTCATTGATGATGCAAAGTGCTTCGATCAGTTTGCAAATCTGCGAAAATTTGTAGAACGTAGGAGCGATGATGAAGACTTCAAAAAGTTGATGGCCCACCAGAAGTGGACAAAGTACTTTGAGAGCTCCAAAAGCATTGACTGCCACTCAGAGCTGTTGCAAATTGCACAGTTCTTTTTTGCAGTTCCTTCCCACAATGCTAACGTGGAGCGCATTTTCTCCCTGATGCAAGCGCAGTGGACTAAAGACAGAAACCAGTTGTCTGTGGAGACACTGAAGGGAATATTACAGGTTAAATATAATTATAAGCAAATGTCGTGTAAGGACTTTCACCATTTCTTGCTTAACATCCAACCCCTTTTAAGAAAAATAAGATCCAGTGAAAAATATTCCAGGGCACATCAGGAGGAAGAAAAGACTTACAATTTGTATATTAGCTAAAAATAAATGTTAATTTCTGATACACTGACTGTCTCACTTGTTCCTTATTTCAGTGAATTAACATTAACGTATTATGTAGAACATATTTGTCTTAATTGTGAGGTGTCAAATTAGACATGTGACCAAGGCCACGTCCCCTTGGGGGCAGTCATCTCAAGTTGGGCCCGCCTTCGGGGCTGGGCATGTTCGGTGGGCACGCCTCCTTGAGGGCGGCCATCTTGTCCTCCTTTTTGGTTTCCAATATATGGTCACCCTACCTAGCTCCTTAAAGGATTATACAAAAGGTTTGGGATTCTCATGCTAGGTATTCTTCATGGGCACTTGAATACTTCATATAGTTCTGCAAATATACACAGAGTGCTTTGGACACTTGATGGCTGCATTTCTCCCCCTGCTTTTTTATTCTTATTATTGCTGTTTGTAATACATTTAAAGAGTTCTCCCTGATTTCCTAAAGATGCTCTAGGCACATCTGTTTATCGTACCTTTTTCTTTTTTCTTTTTTTAAAGGACAGTTTTACATGTGGAAATAATTGTTCCTTTGTGTTATAAATCACAGAGATGCCAGGCCCTAACGCTGTACTGTTATGCGATATAAAAAGTGAGCTAAGCTAGAAGGCTAAAAAGAGAATGAACATGAAATCTGAAATTACTTTGACAGTAAGGGTATAATAATTTATTTCTACTGACTTTTAAAGGTCCGCTGATTCTTGAGACTATGAAATACTTGTGTAAACTAGGGGAAATTTTCAATTAGGTCTATTCCTTAGCTGCAGCAGCCAATTACATTGTAGCTGGGACTTTGGTTCATTTCTTGGTTCATCTTTTGTACTGAGGCTAAATCTCCTCTATCCCACCCTACCCTCATGCACTCACGCACACACACACGCACACACACACACACACACACATGCACACATAAGTTAATTAGAGCTTTGGGCAATTGAATTACAAAAAGAAAATATCTACAGAGCCTGTACTGTAGTATTTTACTTTCCCTCACTTTTGTTTTGGAATCATGAATTGGCTGAATGAACATATATTGGTGTCAAATGTAATTACAGAGAAAAGCCATCAACATTATGCTAATAATTGTAAGTCATGAAAATTAGATGACAACTGTATTAATAAGATGCAAGTTCATTTCAGCCAAGTCATTATGACTTTAATGCCATTTTGATGGCTTTTTACTAAATTAGGTTCTGTTTATGAAATCGTAACAATATGATCATTAAAATAATTTAGAAATGTTACACCATTTGGGCAGGTTGTAACATCCTGAACCCAGTCAACATTAGGAAGAGATCAAGGGGAAACTACAACGAGAGCATCTTTAGAGGGACAAACCTAATTATGACTTTTGATGAGGGCCAATAAACTGAAGCTGAATCCTAGCAAGATGGAAGCCCTGTGGATGAATGGCTCCCAAGTCCAGGCGATGGTCTCATTGCTTGTTCTGGATGGGGTTGATTTCCCCTTGAAAGTTCGTAGTCTGTCGCTGGAGGTTCAAGTGGCTGCGGCAGCCTTTGGCTGGTTCACTAGCTATGCTTCTCCTGGACAGGGATAGCTTGACCATGGTAGTACGGGCAGGGCTGTGCAGAGCTGGTAATATGCCCAGGGCAGATGGGAAGTGTGTGCCCCCCATTTCAAACTGCTCATTAAGAATTTTTAAATATTTTTAATGCCCACCAACATGTCCATTCTACATAACACCTTCATATTAAACCTGTTCTACAACACCTCAATGTTGAATCAGAAATTAACATTTTATTTTAGTTACTGTACAAATAAATAGAAGAAACAACAATAGAACAGTCTTTCATCATTACCAAACATCATCATCGTCACCCTCACAGTATCATCATCATTACTATCATTAATAACTATCATTATCATTACCTCACCCTCCGCTCCAGAGATTATATGCCATGAAGAAGATTGAGGAAAGAGATGCAGTAAGGACAAGTATTACAACTTAGACACATATATTCCCGCCCCGCATGTGGCATGGCCCTCTGGAGATTGTAGTCTGACCGTGGTATTCACAACAGATGGTTTCTGCGCTGTTTCCGCAAGGCGGGCTCCTCGCTTCTCGATGGGCCACTTATGCTATGGAAGCAGTAGCGTAAGATGGGGGGGACCTCCTCGTTGGAGTGCCCCATCAAAACCGTGGGCTCCAGGTCAACTGGCCCCACTGCCCCCCCCTCTGTATCGCCCTGAGTACTGGCATTTGTATCCTCAAGACTGGATTTCTGCAATTTGCTCAATGTGTGGCTACCCTTAAGGCTGCTCCGGAAGCTGGAGCTAGTGTAGAATACAGCATCTTGGACGTTGTCAGAGCTGTGAAATATTTGGCATAGATCTTTGATTTCACTGGCACTACATCATGGGATTTGTTGCATCCAAGATATGGAGATTACAGGAAATGGTTTGGAATAAAATGGTTTAAGTAACATGAGAAAAAAGCTCCAGAAAACTCCAGATGATCTAGAGCTTTCCAAGATGAGCTATCTTTTTGAAACATTCACACAGGTGGGATAGAACTTCATTCATTATCGTTATTGTTTGTAATATAATATATAATGCCATTGCTGCGTATGATGTTAGTAATGGGCACATCCTACAAGTGTAGAGGGAGATTAGATTTGAGTTTTTATGTAGCCTTCCATCAGCCTATATATATATATATATATATATATATATATATATTAAAAAAACCGATCCAACTCCTGGCTGATCCAAAACACCTCTGATTCTGCTTCTGGTGTCCCTGCTTCTTGATGTATTAAGAAGTAGCAAAGAGAAATCTGGGGGACCCTCACAGTGATAAGGGCCTTGAGGCTTGAATGATTAAAAGCTGTATACAAAAGCATAGAAATCAAACTAATCTCAACAGAAATTGTATTTTCTTATCAGGTTCTGAATTCCTCTGTCTAATCTCAGATAAAAGTTCTCCATCACAGATCTTATCCTCTCCCAACCAACCACCCTAGGCTGCATAGCTGCTTGCCTGATATGCGCTTCCTTGAAATGCCATGGAAGTGCAGCTGTTTTCACAAACAGTGTTTCCACCCAGCAGGCACTTCCTGGAATTCCCATGTAACCACCCCATATGTGCCCTGGCATGGTCACATGGCCATTTCAGAAAGTGCCTGCCGGGCTGAAATGCTATCTGTAGAGACAGCCATGCTGCTAGTATGAAAGAATCTTTTCTAAAGTAGTAAGAGCATTAGTGATTGCATTTCAGCCCAGCAGGTACTTCCTGGAATGGCCGTGTGTCCATACCAAGGCACATCACATGGCGTGTTCACAGAGAAATTCTAGGAAGTGCCTGCCAGCTGAAATACCATCTGTGAAGACAGCCTTCATGGAATGCACATGTGACCTCATGAGGGTGTGTCACATGGACATTCAAGGAAGTGCTGCCTGGCAGAAAGAACTAGGCAAAAGTCAGGAAGACCATGCAGGCACTTGTAATCAATCTCGAATTGAATAATGAAGTTCACTAGACAGCCATCTAAGCTCAGTACACAGATGAGCATTATGGAACAGAGCAGTCTGAGCTCACAAACCACCTAATTTCGACAGCATCATTCATCCTAAATCTCACTGTCCCTAGCAGGGGACAAAAGGAATATATGAATTGCACATTACGAAGGCAAACATGTGTTCATTTCTAACCCTATGTTTTGTTTTTGCAAATGGCAGCTCTACATGCCACGGAAAGCTGCTGTAGGAAGGATTGCCAATACTCATGAAAAAGCAAAGGGAACCAAATATTTAATCAGCAAAATGAAGGCTCCCAATCTAGATAACAGATGCAACATGAACTCAGCCTAAAGGCATGATATCTAGCAATGTCACAAACACAACGAGAGGACAAGACACATCTGCAGGCTTCTTGTTAGATATTAAGACCTCCACGATGGCATCACTATTTCCAGCTGCAGTACCTAAGGCTACAGGCACAGCCACACAACCCAAGCAGGGGGGAACCCTGTATTCGTCTGGTACAGGACTTCAAACTAGCTCCCTCTAGTATTAGCAGCCGAGGAAGACAGCAGCAACAGCAGCGGCCAGAGCTATTAGGCCTTAAATCCACGCTACAGCAGCAGCTGTGGCATCATCTTTTCAAACCATGCCTATGATTATAGAAGCTGCAGCAAGCACCACCAGGGATCTGGCCCGAGGCTTACGTTGCAAGCACTCTTAGGGCTGGTTGTGTGCTCTGACTCCCATACAAACCATTTCCATCTGCGATTTCGATGATGAAACGTCAGAAACAAGCCCCTGTGGTGGTGGGAACAGCAGCAGCTCCCGGGTTACTGAGGAAAACCACAGCAGTGCAAAAGCTGACATTACAGATTAGCTCGAAGCTGTATGATGAGAATATAATTCAGCCATCAGAGCTAAAGCTGTCATTATAGACGGGCCCCACTATGATGCCTGCCCTGTGTGCATGGATTCATTGGCAGTGCTGTGTTCCATTTTAGTTCTGCACAAGAACCATGGGAAGAAATCCCTTATTGCAGTTTTTCATACGTTGGCCTGTCAATCAAGCCTCTTTTGAGATGGAATTCTGCCAGAAAGTACATGCATTGATGGGGCCTGGGAAAATTAGGACTTTCTGCATCATATTCATTTATTATAAAACTTCTATCCAACCTTTCTCTGCAATGTATACACGAGATAGTGAACAACCAACAAGGTAAAGCAATATAACATCATAACAATAACATTATCTATTCATTTTATTTCATACATTTCTAATGCACCCAATAACTAATGTTTTCTGGGTGGATTACCAACAGTTAAAAAAAACTAAAATGACATTTTAAAACACAGTTAAAAACATAAAACACAATTCATTTAAAAGAATAAAATACAATATAATGCAAAACAATAAACAACACCGGAATCGATAAAACTGTTATAATAACCTAGAGGTACATCAGACAAGCGTTTTATTGAACTCTCACTACTGCCCACTTACGGATGTGCACACGGCCTTTAGATGATGATGTATACCTCCTGCGCACCTCCTGTTCCTTCCTCTCATTTTTCTGTAGCAAAATAGACCCCGTTTAATCTGACCTTTTTCTGTTTTAAACGGAATGTGCCACAATCTCCTGCTGTGTGCAAGAAAAGCAGCGCGATAAAAACAGCCTCTGAATGGGCCACACGGTCTTGTTTACTTTCTCTTTCCCCTCCGGGAAGAATGAGGAAGTGCAGAGAAGCGATGGTAAGGAAACACGATTCCCCCCCCCCCGCCCCAGTGTGATGATGCTCCTAGAGCTAGATCTCTAAAAATGCCCGGAAGGAAAAGAAGTCTTTGCCTGGCAACGAAAAGATAATAACGTAGTAAAATGTCTTTTAAAAGACCAGATAATTTAAGACAATGCAGAGCAGATAGAAGCAATTTAAAAAACAAATCCTAAAAGGCCTTAACTAAAAATGTCTGGTGAAATACAACGGTCCTGGGAGACCCCTAAAAAAAATAAACAGTGAAAAATCCAAATACTTTGGGCACGCAGCTTGGGGAAATAGTGCCATCATTTGGGTATCACAATCAAAATGGCCTTCTGTCTTGTTCCCACCAGCCAAATCTCTGTCACTTGTGGTACTGCAAAATGCTAATATGCCATTTACTATTACTAAAAATGTTTGCAAATCCCAAATTATATTCGAAAAACACATTTTTAAAAAGAAATGTGCACCTTGAAATGCACATACCCCCCCCCCCCCCAAACCTATGCATTTTCATGCTTTAGTCAATGGGGGAAATTAGTAAGAACATGATTCTTTAAACTCTCTACTTCCAAGTCACTCATTATGGCAAGTGACAAATAGGCTCATCAGATGGTGGGGAGTGGGGGTGGCGTTTCCCTATCTTTGCTTTTCCTCCTGCTTCTGTCCCACAATAGGAATGAGCAGCTTCCGCTTTCTTCACATGGGGAAGAAAGAGGAAGCAAGCAACGACCTCGTGGCCCATTCAGTGGACATTTTTATCACAAAGCTTCTCCTGCACACAGCAGGAAATGGCAGCAAGTTTCGTTATAGCCAAAAAGATCAGATTTGATGAGGCTCATTTTGTGATGGAAAAAAGAGCAGAAGCAGCAGGAGATGCGCAGGAGGAATACTGCGTCATCAAAATGCCCCATGAAGAAACGCTCGTCAGAAGAAGCTCAAAGAAGAGATCTAAGTTCACATCTCCCAGGTCCAAGTAAAGTGGTCCATGCAGTTCCTTGGATTAATGGCAGCTACAGCAGCAGCGGCAACAACAACATATTCTTCATTTTCTCTCTTTCAGTGCCGGACAGTTACATTCTTAGCAGCAGAAGGACCTGAGTGCATCCTTCAGCTTTAAGTAGAGAAGTAAATCTATTCAATTTTGCTGCGGACTATTTTTTACTCCTGCTAGAAACAAGCTGGGCAGCATGCTTTATAGGCATCACTGATAAAGGGTCAGATAATCCCCCCCCATTTTTTTTATTTGCAATTATAACAAACATAACAAGTATTCACAACACCATTAATTAAAAGTCAGACAGAGAGAGAATATTCAATGCTCTGTTTCAAATATATATGTTAATATAAGAGCATATATCTAAATAGGCATCCAGACGAAATTGACAACTGTAAGATATACATTCAAATGCAACAAGTGCAGTAAGATAGGTGGTGAATGTTTATCCTCCCTAAAGTATACGGTATTAAGTGTGCAATCCTATGCACGTTTAGACTGAAGGAAGCCCTACAACTCCCAGCATTCCCCAGACAGCTATCCTGGGAATCGTAGGCCATTTTCTGTCTGAACATGCATAGGATCGTGCTGCATGACTACTGTTTATGCTTCCCAGTTTCTACTGCAGGAATTCACTGAAACATTATTGGGACTATATTACACCTGTCTTGAAAGACCTGCATTGTTTGCCAATTGTTTTCCAGGCTCAATTCAGAGTATTGGCTTTGAACATTTAAAGCCCTAAATGGCTTAGGATCAGGCTATCTAAGGGATGACCTGTCTCATTATGAACCTATCTGAGTATTAAGATCTGCAAGACAGGCCCTTCTGAGAACACCATTACCTGTAGAGGCCAGTTTGTTGGGCACAGATTAAATAACTTTCTCTTGTGTCTCCACCAAGCTACGGAGAGCGCTCCCTCGAGAACAATGATTGGGCCTCACTCTCTTGGCTTTTAGAAATGGGGTAAAGGCACATTTTTTGAAGCTAGCTTTTTAAATTATGTAGCTGTTTTAATGTTCTAATATTTTCCCATTTTAATGTTCTTATTTTTATTATTTTAAGGTTTGATTGTTTGAAATTGCCGTGCACTGCCTTGATGGCTTTTTAACAAATAAGGAGGTATATATATGGCAATGATGATGATCATGATCATGATGATAGTACTTTTGAACTGCTGTGTACAAACTTAATTATGATGGGTAAAGTGCTGCCATTCTATGTTATTACATAAAACTTAGCTCTCTGGATTTTGTGATGTGCAGCACTCACCAATACTTGTCAGAAGCATACCCTATGGAGTTCAATTTCATTTTGATTAGTTCTTAACTTGAATTTGCCCTAGTCGCAAGCCCAAACGCGAATACGGACAGGAGCAGAGTTTTCGGGAAAGTCTCACCCATTCCCAAGCTTGTATTCCAGTCACAAAATGTGAACTTTAGAAAAATGCACAGTTTTAAAATGCAAGTTTTTCAAAACAAAATATGTATTTTCTTGCTTTGATCTATGGGGGAAAGTGTGCATTTGGGTTGCACTTTCAGAAATGCATACAGAAATGCACTCAAATGAAAATAAAAAGAGATTAATATTGAAAATGGGCATAAGGCAGTCCAGGCTTCAAGGTGGAGCTTGGAGAATCTCAGCGAGCTGGAACATCATTGATACTCCCACCCCTTAGACTGCAACCCTAACCACACTTACTAGGAATAAGTCAATGTAGTGGGATTTATTTCTGAATAAACATGTCTATATACGGTAATGGGCAAGCCTATATACACCAGTTGCTGGGAAAACATGGGCGGGACTGTGCTGTTCCTAGTGGGCTCCCGATCCTGCTTGTGGGTTCCTGGTCAACAGATTGTAGGCCACTGTGTGAACAGAGTGTGGGACTAGATGGATCCTTGACCTGTTCCAGCATGGCTCTTCTTATGTTTTTATGTTCTTATGCTTAGGACTGTATCATATGCTAAGGCCTGCATTACACAGTAGTTTCAATGCAGTGTACCCTCCAGTCTCTTAACAGGTACACATTTCTGTTTTAATTTTACTCTGCCATTCATGCGTATGAGGCAAAGGGAGGTTTTACTCTTAGAGACGCTGTTGATTCCTGCAATGTATAGGCCCTTCTTCTGAGCTCCCATAACATAATGAGAGGCCTTGTACTAGTTAAACATAAATGCCTGCAATTCAAATAATTTATGGAACATGACACATTTTCTGAACTTACCTTTTATACTTCTTTCTGAGTCATATAAGTAGACTCTTGGCAATGTAGCTTTGGTTATTACTGACCTGATAAACTACACTGGGCTGTACCATTTGAAACTGTAGGTGTGAGCTCACACAACTGAAGGTATTCTGTCTGTCTGTCTGTCTGTCTGTCTATCTATCATCTATCATCTATCTATCTATACACACACTAACATAAGAAAGACACTAGAACTCTAGATTAGGGGTGTGCACGGACCCCCCGGATCAGATCGGGACCCGGATCGGGACCTCCAATTTTGTCCCGGACCGGTTCGGACAAAATCGGAGGCCCCCCGGACCGGATCGAGTCCGATCCCGACCCAAAAATCGTTAATTTTTGGATCGGCCGCCATTTTTTTCCCCATAGACTTGCATTGCAATGCAAGTCTATGAGAAAAAAATGGCGGCAGGTGGGTGAGGGGGGGCCTAACTCCCTCCCCCCCCCGGGGCCATCCGCTGTGGACGGCCCCGGCAGGTAAGCCCCCTCCCCCGCGCACCCTACCCCCCCTGGGGCCGCCCGCTTCTATCCACTGGCGCCCGCGGGCGCCAGCGGATAGAAGCGGACGGCTCCGGGGGGGGTAAGCCCCCTTCCCCGCCACTGCTTACCTTCTTGGCCCGTCCGCTCCCGTCCGGCGCCGGCGGCTACTACCAGCGGGCTCCGCGGCCTACTCTCGAGTAGCGCGCCGGGTGATGACATCACCCGGCGCGCCACCCTAGAGCAGGCCGCGGAGCCTGCTGGAAGTAGTAGGCGCCGGCGCCGGACGGGAGCCGCCGGGCCGGGAAGGTAAGGGCCCCCCTCCCCCCGCCCCCTCCTCCCCTCCACGCACCCCCTCCTTACCTTCCCGGCCCGGCGGCTCCCGTCCGGCGCCGGCGCCTACTACTTCCAGCAGGCTCCGCGGCCTGCTCTAGAGTAGCGCGCCGGGTGATGACATCACCCGGCGCGCCACCCTAGAGCAGGCCGTGGAGCCTGCTGGGAGTAGTAGGCGCCGGCGCCGGACGGGAGCCGCCGGGCCGGGAAGGTAAGGGCCCCCCTCCCCCCTCCGCGCGCCCCCTCCTCCCCTCCACGCACCCCCTCCTTACCTTCCCGGCCCGGCGGCTCCCGTCCGGCGCCAGCGCCGGCGCCTACTACTTCCAGCAGGCTCCGCGGCCTGCTCTAGAGTAGCGCGCCGGGTGATGACATCACCCGGCGCGCCACCCTAGAGCAGGCCGCGGAGCCTGCTGGGAGTAGTAGGCGCCGGCGCCGGACGGGAGCCGCCGGGCCGGGAAGGTAAGGGCCCCCCTCCCCCCTCTGCGCGCCCCCTCCTCCCCTCCACGCACCCCCTCCTTACCTTCCCGTCCCGGCGGCTCCCGTCCGGCGTCGGTGCCTACTACTTCCAGCAGGCTCCGCGGCCTGCTCTAGAGTAGCGCGCCGGGTGATGACATCACCCGGCGCGCCACCCTAGAGCAGGCCGCGGAGCCTGCTGGGAGTAGTAGGCGCCGGCGCCGGACGGGAGCCGCCGGGCCGGGAAGGTAAGGGCCCCCCTCCCCCCTCCGCGCGCCCCCTCCTCCCCTCCACGCACCCCCTCCTTACCTTCCCGTCCCGGCGGCTCCCGTCCGGCGCCGGCGCCTACTACTCCCAGCAGGCTCCGCGGCCTGCTCTAGAGTAGCGCGCCGGGTGATGACATCACCCGGCGCGCCACCCTAGAGCAGGCCGCGGAGCCCGCTGGGAGTAGCTGCTAGTGCTGGACGGGAGCGGACGGGCCGAGAAGGTAAGCGCCCCCCTCCTCCCTCCCCCCCGCTGTCCACTTTCATCGGCGGGCGCCCGCTGGCGCCCGCCAATGGAAGCGGCGGTGGGCGCCAGTGGGCGCCCGCCGATCCGCCGATCCTCCGAACCGGTTCGGAGCCTTTTCGGACCGGTTCGGATTGGATCGGCCGATCCAGCTGCGGGATCGGAAATCGGATAATTTATCCGATTTCCCACTGGACCGGACTCGGATCGTGGATCGGGTCCGATCCAGTGCACATCCCTACTCTAGATACATGATTGGCTGTAGAGATGATGATGATGATGATGATGATGATGATGATTTTACGATTTTACCAATGGAGGATTATCCCACCTGCAGTCTCAAGTGGCACATGCCAGAGAAGGGTGTATGAACCATAACAAGCATGAAAATGAAACATATACTATGAACATCTACCATTTTTCAACTGTGAAGGTCAAAGATGCTACCTTCTTCTTTCCAAAGGGCCTAGAAAGTGATGGTCCAAGTTACACAGCCTGGTAGCATGCACATGGAAAATGGGGTGGATATAGGATGGGGAAAAAAGACATTGGATTGGCCATGTGCAAAATCAAAGTCTTTAAAAACATATCTATAAAATGTGTTTCAATTTGTTTTGCTCCAGAGCAGATGCACCAAGAATTAGTGAACATTTTGCAGGCGGCATGTGTCTGCACTGTTTTTGAATACACAATACAAAGTTACAAGATTTCATGCAAAGCCATTTGGTTACATTTAGGGAGCACTTATGTGCTGGGTACCTATGGGGAAAACTTTATTCCCTCTTCATGCTATGTTAGTTGAAAAAACTCTAACTATCATATAAGAAACTAATTATCCACTCTACTTTATGTAACTCAGGGTCAACAGACTGGAGAGATGATGTTTCTTCAGCCATAAAAAGTACTGAGAAATAGAAACAATCCTTGTTAAAACACACATTTTTTTTAATGTTGTGCTTTCTATCTTATCTTTTTTTTAAAAAAAAAAAAAGATCTTTCACAGATGGGCATCATAGGATTGTTTACATTTCAAATGTTAAGCATATGGCTTGGGGGTTTCCTATGGTTCCTGGGCTTCTCTGTAGATTGTGGGTCTTTTGTCAGAATCTGGTCAAACCACACTTTCATTTTTAAAGAAGCTATATTTTTCATGTTTGTGCAGCTAGGAGTGCAAAAACAACAGCAGTTAAAAGCTAATGGTTCAGAGAGGATAAGAAACCCCATATCAACTGTGCTTTGCCACTGCCCGCTCTTCACTTCCCACTTAAGGTCACGTCATCTAATTTTAGATGAATAAAGATTTCTCTCATTAGATACAACAGGTTTTAATGTGCCACCTGTTCAAAAATGTGGCTTGACATACACCATAAAACGCATAGGCAAATGTTATGCAAAGCGTGTTGGCTGTTAATTTGTATTAGGGAAGCGTTAGCTCTTAGGACTGGACAGTGGTATTTGGCTGAAACTACAGTTAGGGATGTACAGATTTTGTTCAATCTGTTCAATCTGTATTTTGCAGATTGTCAGATGTCTTTCATCCTGTCATCCTTTCATGGACTGAATCAGATATATATTATTTGGGTGGGGGGATGTACAAGAATTTCATTCTGCTTGTGCTAATTTGGAGCATCATCAGATGGGGGAAATCGCATTTCCCTGCCATTGCTTTGCCTTCTGCTTCTGTCCCGAAATAGGGATGAACAGCTTCCTCTTCCTTCACACGGGGAAGAAAGAGGAAGCAAGCAACAGCCACGTGGGCATTTTATTGAGCTGCTTCTGCACACAGCAGGAAATGGTGGCAAGTTCCGATACAGCCCAAAAACTTGGATTTTCTGGGTCTTTGGTTTTGTGTGTGTGTGTGTGTGTGTGATAGAAAAATGGGAGACATACAGGAGGTGGACAGCATCATGAAAAGGATCTGTGGAAATCCGTGAATGGCCAGTAACGAGCATGCGATAAAACACTCATCTGATGATGCTCTTGCAGTTGAACATTAGTGCAAGTGCAAATAAGAACAAGTGCATTTTTTTTGCAAATCCACACAAAAAATAGAAACCACTACCAGCAGCAACAACAACAACAACAATGGTCTGCAGAATCCATGTGACTTGGAAAAAGCCAGTTCACTCGGAAGTCTGCAGGGCGGATTCATAGAAATCTGAACTCATTTGAATCAGGTGAGGATTCCTCCATCAGCCTCTAAAGCCAGTATCATCATGGATAGTTCAGCATAGCCCACTGGATTATAGTCTGCTACCCTTGTTACTGCTGTAGTGCCATAATCCACACACCAGCCTTCACATAGTAAGAACGTAAGAAGTGCCATGCTGGATCAGACCAAGGGTCCATCTAGTCCAGCACTCTGTTCACACAGTGACCAACCAGCTGTTGACCAGGGACCAACAAAGCAGGACATGGTGCAACAGCACCCTCCCCCCCATGTTCCCCAGCAACTGGTCCACATAAGCTTACTGCCTTGGATACTGGAGGTAGCACATAACCATCAGGGCTAGAAGCCACTGATAGCCTTCTCCTCCAGTTATCCTCTGTATCTCCAGGATCTTCCGTATCTCACATAAGCAGCAAGCACACCCTCGAATTGGGGCCAAATGTTCTACAGAGAATAGAGGATTGATCTGGAAAGCTAGAGTTGTCAGGAATCTTGCACAGTTGAAACAAAAATCTGTAGGAATTTTGAGAGAAGTAAAAGGAATTTTCCTAGATTCAGTTCACTGGGTTTCTTTCTGTGTTTACAACTTAACAAACATTCAAAGCTTATCAGAAGCTCTATCCAAACAGAAAGTATGCTTTAGTAGCAAGTGGTATATGCATTGGCCTTCTCCATAAAACACACAATGTGGGTGTGTGGAGAGAGCATACATGCTTACCCATAGGCTCCATTCACAAAGACACTGGCTCAATTCGGAGGACACGATAGTCAATGGTGGGGTAATAATCAACTTTACAGTTGTTCATCTAGGGGGTACTAACTAGGGATGTGCACTGACCCCCCGGATCGGATCGGATAGCGGATCGGAATCGGACCTGGGGGGTCGGATCGGATCGGATCGGATCGGAGGCTGGTCGGATCGGATCGGACCAGATGTCCGATCCGGATCGGACGCCATTTTGAATGCTTTTTCCCATAGCCAAGTATTGTTTTACAAAAACGCCTATAACTTTTTCATTTTTAAAGATAGAAGGATGAAACTTGGGCACATTGTAGACTGGTTAGGGGTAGTTATCTGTGAGAAATTTCAGAAAGATTGGTGCATGCATTTTGTGGCAATTAATTTTTTAATAAATACCCAGGAATGCCTATAACTTTGTCATTTTTAAAGTTACACACATGAAACTTTGCCACATTGTAGGGGGTACCTTGGGACCTATGTGTGTGAAATTTCAGAAACGTAGGTGCTTGTCTTGTGTGGCAATTAATTTTTAGAAAAATGGGTAGTAGTGGGGTAAATACAGTTACGCCTCCCATTTTTTTATTTTTGAAGATACAAACAGGAAACTTGGGCACATTACAGGTACCACTTGCCTTGATATGTGTGTGAAATTTCAGAAACATTGGAGCTTTCCTTGTGTGGCAATTAATTTTTGAAACAATGAGGAAAGAAACACCTATAACTTTGTCATTTTTAAAGTTACACACATGAAACTTTGCCACATTGTAGGTGGTACCTTGGGACCCATGTGTGTGAAATTTCGGAAACGTAGGTGCTTGCCTTGTGTGGCAATTAATTTTTTAATAAATACCCAGGAATGCCTATAACTTTGTCATTTTTAAAGTTACACACATGAAACTTTGCCACATTGTAGGCGGTACCTTGGGACCTATGTGTGTGAAATTTCGGAAACGTAGGTGCTTGCCTTGTGTGGCAATTAATTTTAGAAAAATGGGTAGTGGTGGGGTAAATACAGTTACGCCTCCCACTTTTTTATTTTTGAAGATACAAACAGGAAACATGGGCACATTACAGGTACCACTTGGCTTGATATGTGTGTAAAATTTCAGACAGCTGGGTCCAGGCATGTGGTGGCAAGGTATTTTTGAAACAATGAGGAAAGAAACGCCTATAACTTTTTTATTTTAAAAGTTAGAAGTCTGAACATTGCTCACTTTGTAGATGGGTTAGGGGTAGATATGTGTCAGAAATTTCAGAATTATAGGTCCAGGCATTTGATGGCTATGGAATTTTTAAATTACATGTTTCAAAAAAATTTCTACAGAGGCCAGGTCTTCCCCTCCCGCTTCCCGCGAAGAAAAGGAAACACTCTCTCGTCTCGATCCCTTTGATCCTTGCTAGTAGTATCCATTACAGGGCTCGTGTTTCCTTTCCTACTTTCACTTTTCACTTTGTACTCAAGCAGACACGAGCCCTGTAATGGATACTACCAAGGATCAAAGGGATCGAGACCAGAGTGATCCTTCCTTGCACGCATGGCTGCAAAACTCAGCTAGGCTCAGCCGTTCTGCTTGAAAAGTGAAAGTAGGAAAGGAAACACGAGCCCTGTAATGGATACTACTAGCAAGGATCAAAGGGATCGAGACGAGAGAGTGTTTCCTTTTCTTCGCGGGAAGCGGGAGGGGAAGACCTGGCCTCTGTAGAAATGACAAAGTTATAGGTGTTTCTTTCCTCATTGTTTCAAAAATTAATTGCCACACAAGGAAAGCTCCAATGTTTCTGAAATTTCACACACATATCAAGGCAAGTGGTACCTGTAATGTGCCCAAGTTTCCTGTTTGTATCTTCAAAAATAAAAAAATGGGAGGCGTAACTGTATTTACCCCACTACTACCCATTTTTCTAAAAATTAATTGCCACACAAGACAAGCACCTACGTTTCTGAAATTTCACACACATAGGTCCCAAGGTACCCCCTACAATGTGGCAAAGTTTCATGTGTGTAACTTTAAAAATGACAAAGTTATAGGCATTCCTGGGTATTTATTAAAAAATTAATTGCCACAAAATGCATGCACCAATCTTTCTGAAATTTCTCACAGATAACTACCCCTAACCAGTCTACAACGTGCCCAAGTTTCATCCTTCTATCTTTAAAAATGAAAAAGTTATAGGCGTTTTTGTAAAACAATACTTGGCTATGGGAAAAAGCATTCAAAATGGCGTCCGATCCGGATCGGACCTCATCGGATCGGATCGGATCGGATCGGAGGTTGTCCGGATCGGATCGGATCGGATCGGATTTTCCCGATTTTGGGTCGGATCGGATTCGGATCGTGGATCGGATCCGATCCGATGCACACCCCTAGTACTAACCACACATCATGGTAATAAATAATCAACTGTGGTGTGGATTAGGATCAGCGCTGAGTTGACTATGGCAGCATTCGGACGACACAATAGTCAATACAACTGACGATTGTTTTCCCCCACCCAGTTGCTTATTGTGTCATCCGAATTCAGCCTATGACTGTGGGGCGAGGGGAGTTGGGAGAAAACACAGCAGGCAAAATACCTTACCTGCTCTGCACAGTCAGTACGTCTGGGTGTTGACTACGGGAAAAGCAGTATATTCAAAGATGACTGTCTGTTTGGGCTCTTATGTGTACAACCCCAATATATCTAATTTCCAAGACTCTCAGTACAAGAACCATAGATTTGGGAATTGTATGAGCTAAAAGAGAAAAACAAACCACCAGCTCTTACTTCCTTTTATTTTATTTATTACTGCATTTATACCCCACTGTTTTTCCTCAAAGGAACCCAAGGTGGCATACATAATCCTCCTCCTCCTCTCCATTTTATCCTCATGAAAAACAACCCTGTGAGGTAGGTTGGGCTGAGAGAGTCTGTGACTGGCCCAAAGTCACCCAGTGGGTTCCCGTGGCTGAGTGAGGATTAGAACCCGGATCTCCCGAGTCCTAGTCCAACACTTTAGCCACTACAACACACTGGCTCATCTTTCCCAGGCCTTGTAAGCATACAGGTCAAAAGCAGAGTATTGAACCATAAAAGCATCCCTGTAGGTCAGTCTAGATCAGACACATTTGACTGACTTTTTCCAGACCGGGGGGGGTGTACTTGTCATTTTGTGGGGATTTCCTCTTTCCTCCTCCTCCTCCTCCTCCTCCCCCCCCTCACTTGGGATTCCCCCCTGCTGTTGCCACTTTTCTCACCTGCCTGCACTCCTGATGCTTCTCCCAGCCGCCTGCAGACCTGCCTACCACAACCACTGCATCTCTTGCAGCTTGCCTGACCACCACTTCTCCTCCCACTGCTGCTTCTCCCAACACTGCTTCTGCCCACCCCGGCCCACCCTCTGCTACTGCTTCACTTGCTACCAGCTCACTCCCCCCCCTCATGTTTCTCCTGACCACCCATTGACCCATCCCTCACCATCCCTGCCATCTCTCACCTGCCACTTCTGCTCACTTCGGCAGCAAAGAAGCAGGAAGTTGGGAGATCAGTCTGCTGCCTGCCTGCTTCTTGGTTCCAGAGGTGAGCAGAGTGAGTGAGTGAGTGAGTGAGTGGTGGAGGGAGAAGGAAGGGGTCTGGCCGGGAAAGGCGGTAGGTTCTGGAGGGCACACTCAGTGGTCCTGGTGATTGCCTGTGGGTGCTGCACTGATGACCCCTAGTCTAGATTTTCCATCTTTTTTCTTGTGAGATACAAGAATCCAATGGGCGCACCATTCCCCATTACGCATTCCTGTCCTAAAAAAAAATGCTGCACCTCCTGTGTTTGTGCCAGCATATATCTGCAAATGGTATGGAGCCATAATGGTGACACAGATAGGGATGAGATCATTTCTTCCATTCTGTTCTTCTATTGTTCACTCTGATCTGCATTGCACTTCTCCTGTATCTAGGTTAACTACAGCCCCGTGAAGGTGTTGTCTTGCAATACATGTGGTCTGAAAATGGGGACAGGCCATGTGTGTGCATGCATGCCCCCTACCCCTCCCCCTAACCATGTCATAGACCTTTGCACATTGTCCTCAAAGGCCCCTGTATAAGGGCTCAGAAGCACATTCAGCACATAAGCAGCTCCAGTGATGGAGCTGTGTAAGCGCATTCAGCTAGAGGTGCTTATTATGATCCCCTGTGCAGGCCTTCATGCTCAATGGGCAAAAGTCTATGATGTGGCCAGGGGCACTTGGGGCAGAGCGTGCATGCTCACACATGTCCTGTCCCAATTTAGGGCAACTGGTGTGTGCGAATGCCTATCTAGAAGTAAGTTTCATTTTAAAATGAGACTTGCCTCTCAATCAATTTTCACAGAATAAATATTCACAGAATAATGGGCTCAAGTTACAGGAAGTCAGATTCTGGCTGGACATAAGGAAAAACTTCTTGACTGTTAGAGCAGTACAACAATGGAACCAATTACTAAGGGAGGTTGTGGGTTCTCCCACACTAGAGGCATTCAAGAGGCAGCTGGACAGCCATCTGTCAGGGATGCTTTTAAGGTGGATTCCTGCATTGAGCAGGGGGTTGGACTCGATGGCCTTATAAGCCCCTTCCAACTCTACTATTCTGTAATTCCATGAGAACTGGAATCATCATCATCATCATCATCACAGCAGCAGCAGCAACAACAATAATAACAACAACATGTCTAAGGCTGTAATCCCATGCGCACGTATCTGGAAGTAAAATAGCTCAGTAGAAAATGCATAGACTGGCTTGTATAGATAACATTCCTAAGAACAGGAGAACTGCTAGGATTTTCAGACACAACCCATCCGGTTTTTTTAAATTTCACCTTTCTGGTTTTATCCTCATCTGTAAATACAATTTAAGTGTCGATAAACTTAAAACCATTCCAACTTGTTTACTGCATGACTCTGACTTCTTTAGTAACGATCTTCCTGTGATGGATCACAGCTGATCAGGGTCATTCACTGATAAATGTATTTCAGAGGATTTTCCCCTTTAATCTCAGTCTGAAATTCTTATCCTTTAATGGCATGTCCTTGCAAAAATGTTTCTTTGGCTCCCGGTTTCTTATTCCCCACCCCCTCCTACCTGAGCTGCTGGGAACGTTCAGGTTAAAGGTTCAGTTGCACACCCACAAAACCATTTATTTCTATATTCAAATAGAGGCAGAATTACCACCTAGATTTTGCCCCCTTCAGATACCAATGGAAATGATATAAAATATCACCTTTGGTTCTTCATTTGTGGCTAATAAAGGAAAAGACTGATAGGTGCTGTTGGGATTGGGTATAATGTATCTAAGTGGACGATGGCCACACTGATTTTGGTGGGGCTATGAATCCATTCTGGGTCCCAGCCAGGAGCAGCTGGAACTCTAAAGGAGCTATCCAAGGTGATGAACCTAGTTGGGGTATAGGGTTCAGCATCTTGGATAGATCCTTTAGAGTTCTGACTGGTTCTGTATGAAACCTGGAATGGATTCACTGCTGAAGCAAAATTGGAACCGCAAGCCTCCACTGATGTTTTTCCTGCTATGGGTGAAGTGAAGAAGCTACCTTATACCAAGTCAAGCTAAATCAATAGCTCAGTATTGTCTACACTCACTAGCAGCTCTCCAGGTAACCTCCAAGTTAGATTACTGCATGCACTTTATGTGGGGCTGCCTTTGAAGACGGTTCGGAAGCTGCAGCTCGTGCAAAATGCAGCGACCAGATTGATAACTGGGACCAGAAGGTTCATGCATATATGACCTACTTTGGCCCATTTGCGTTGACTGCCTGTATGTTTCTGAGCCCAATTCAAGGTGCTGGTTTTAATCTATAAAGCCTTACACGGCTTGGGACCACAATACCTGACAGAACGCCTTTCCCAACATAAACCTACCTGAACACTACGTTCAACATCTAAGCCCTCCTCCGAGTGCTTACTCCAAGGGAAGCTTGGAGATCAGCAACAAAGGAGAGGGCCTTCTCTGTGGCAGCCCCCCAATTGTGGAATGATCTCCCCGATGAGGCCCGCCTGGCTCCAACATTGTTATCTTTTCGGCACCAGGTCAAGACTTTCCTCTTCTCTCAGGCATTTAGCAATATCTGATGAGCCTAGGTTTGTTTTATTTTTAGGCTTATAGCTTTTTAAAGTTATTACAGTGGTTTTAAATATATGTGTATATTGTATGTTTTTGCTGTTTTAATTTTTGTATATCGTTTTAATTGTTTTAATCTTATGTAAACCGCCCAGAGAGCTTTGGCTATGGGGTGGTATACAAATGTAACAAAATAAATAAATAAGGAGGTGAGATGATCTCTGCTGATCATGCCTCACCCCTGTAGCTTCCTATGCCCTCAGAAAATCTACTAGGGGGAGGATTACGGGCACTTGGCAAAACAGTGTATGAGGTGGGAAGGGGGAAGGGAGCAATTGGCAAAAAATGCTATCCTTCCTCCTTCTAGAAACCCATTGAATCAAACACGAGTGTGAGAACCAATTTTCAAACGATGTCTCCTAAAGTACCCCCCTTTAATCTATACCAGTGTAGTGTAGTGAGAGAGTGTTGGACTGGGAGTCAGGAGATCTGGGTTCTAGACCCCACTCTACCATAAAACCCCATTGGATGACTGTGTGCCGGTCACTGACTCTCAGCTCAACCTACCTCACAGGATTGTTGTGTGGGTAAAATGGAGAGGAGGAGGATTTTGTATGCCTCCTTGAGTTCTTTAAGGAGGAAAAAAGGCAGGACATAAATGTATTACATAAATATATATATACAAGCAAGGCCCTTTGCCCTGATTTTGTATGCCCAAAATTCTTCCTCCTCTTTTCTGCAGTCAGTCTCTCTAGGCACCAACACAGTAATATTGAGTCATCCTTGCTTTAGCTTGCTGGGCTCTTTTGTATCTCTTCACAACCCTGGCAAGGGGTCTACCCATCTCACATGAGACAGCAAGAGCATGTCCTGAGGGGCAGTAGTGTTTCTCTTGCCTGGCAATGAGGCTGCTGTTCCCTGTTTAATCTGTGATGATCAATAGCTACAAGTCGTGATGGCTATGAGCTACGTCCAATAACAGAGGCAGTAAGCCTATATACACCAGTTGCTGGGGAACATGGGTAGGAAGATGCTGTTGCAGTTGTGTCCTACTTGTGGGTTCCTGTTCAACAGCTGGTTGGCCACTATGTGAACAGAGTGCTAGACTAGATGGACTCTTAGTCTGATCTAGCATGGCTCTTCTTATGTTCTTATGTTTTTATGTTTTTATGTTCTTATTTAAACTTAGAATTGCTGCTTTAAGGCCCCTTTGATGTTTCCCTTTGTTGTATGCCCAAAGCCTTTTCTGAATAGAGTTTGAAAGTGTTAAATGTCTTTGTTCTTAAGATACTCAAAGCATGATTGGAACTAAGATTTTGAAAAGCATCTAAGGTACTGTTGTCTTTCTTTAGCAGTATAAGGTGGTTAGTTCTCTGGCATTCAGTGTGGTGCCAGGGTGGCCACTTATGAATTGTGAAAAAGAGGAAAAGCTTCATTTTAAAAAAGAGAACAAAAGAGGACATTGATTGCATAAAATGTGTATATGCTAATTTATATGTCTATATGAAAATTTAGAAATACTTATTATAATTTAAATAGAAATTCAGTGCATCTCACCCAAATGTGAAAGAATGCGATCAGGTGGCCTTCTTGTTCAATCTGGCCAAGAGTTCTCATTCTTCTTTATCTTTAAACCATGAATGAACAGGATAGCCTTTGAAATGGGGGATGCTTTCAGATGGAGGACAGCCCTCCATAAAAGAGGACAAATAGTCACCTTGTCATGCCCACCAGTTTGGTATGGCTTTTTTCCAGAATGAAACTTATATAATGACTCTGAAAGAGAATAAGATGTCATATGGGTGTCTTTGTGCCTGTTCTGACGACACTTCAGGCTCTCTGGTTAGAGGAACTGTGGTTCTCTGGGGTTAGCACTAACCACAAGCCGTGCTGTCGCAGACAATACTTTAAGCCATGGTTAGAGACTCTAACCATGCTGCAGACGGTCCGACTATGGTTAGTGAGTGATGAGGGTTTAGCAAAACACATAGCACAAAACACCTTAAACCCTGCTGCTTAACCATAAGCCTTAACCAGCAGGGTTTAAGATGCCTTCTGAACAGGCCCACGAACTAATTTGTCTTCACATATTAACTGCCTGTACTTATCTTGATTTTTTTTCTCCTTTTTCAAGGCAAGGGATCACTTCAAGAGGATAAGAATGGGTTTATTCCCTCCCCCTTCCAGAGGTATTAAATATAGGGAAAATATTTAAATAAGAAAAAAGGATACTATTCTAGTAGGTTGCTTATGCCTAATGCTGAATTACGCTCACATCCAATTCCTCAGAATATGCTTGATAATAGTGACCGGAAATAGAGATATCCTTACTATTGATTCACTAGCTGTGTGTTTTGCTGCTCCTGGGGTTATTGTTAATGTTTGTGCGGTATGTCACCGTGCTGAGAGATGATATCATTAATTCACTGAAGCATGCTTAAGCCCTATATAAGATGCCAACAATAAGAATAATGTCTCCAGACACCATGTATAATAGTCATATAATTTTGGTGTGTGGTCAACTCCTAAAATAGTTTTAATTGGGGAATAAAAGGCTTTACAAATTCATGACACAACTCTACATTTCCGCTTCATAATTGACTTTGATACGGGAGACCATATGGAAGATGAGCTGCATTTAATAAAAAAAAATAGCTGAGTAGATTAAACCCAGGAAAAACATGCAGGTAAATATGATGTTATTGTAGAAAATTTCACATATAACACAATTTATGATTTTGAGAGAAGTCTGAGGATTATGCCTGTGAAGTGGTTTCTGTTTAGACTTGAACAGAGATTTGCCACAGTTTTTGTAATAAACAATGCAGACAACAGGGTGCCCTCCATAAACTAAAGAGCTCTGACTTCCTGCAACAACTCATTAGGGGGGAAAAAGCATTGTTCATGTTACCTTGACAAATAATGAAACAGAAGGTGCAGTTTTTTTTATTTCAAGTTTCACAACTAATTTGTAAGAGCAAAGCTTAGATTGTTCCGTTCCCTAAAACTGTAAGCAAAACAGAACTAATTAAATATAAATAATATTATATTCCTTTCCTTAAAAATATTAATGACAATAATAATAAATCGCCATCAAGATCCATGAAAGACCCCGTGTAGTGCAAATGTAAGCCATCAGCAGTCTGTAGTGTCTAAACATGAAACCATATCTGTGCAGCCATCATGAGCCCGACTCATTATAGCATTGCTATTAGCAACTCTGGGGAGTAGTTAAGAAGCTGTCAGCATTTTTTTTTTCATATAACCACCTATTTGGAGTTGTTTATAACTCAGCAATAAAAAAGGGAACACTTCAGGCTAAAATACAAACAACCAAGGTCTCAGGTATTGTTATTTAAAATAAGTGTGGCTATTTAAAGCTTCTCTCTCTCTCTCTCTCTCTCTCTTTCTCTGCCCTCACCCTGTTTCCTTTCGTAGAATCATAGAATAGTAGAGTTGGAAGGGGCCTATAAGGCCATCGAGTCCAACGCCCTGCTCATTGCAGGAATCTATCTTAAAGCATACCTGACAGATGGTTGTCCAGCTGTCTCTTGAATGCCTCTAATGTGGGAGAGTCCACAACCTCCCTAGGTAATTGGTTCCATTGTCATATTGCTCTAACAGTCAGGATGTTTTTCCTGATATCCAGCCGGAATCTGGCTTCCTGTAACTTGAGCCCATTATTCCAAGTCCTGCATTCTGGGTTGATCGAGAAGAGATCCTGGCCCTCCTCTGTGTGACAACATTTCAAGTATTTGAAGAGTGCTATCATGTCTCTCCTCAATCTTCTCTTCTCCAGTCTAAGACCCCCTCTAGATGGCTTCCGTTTGACGCCTGTTCCTCTGATTATGCGCATCTTCTCGGAAGCACTTTATCGTAAATGCTTGTATGCAGAAGGTAACTGAGCACTCAACAGGTGACCTTACCGGTTGTTTCAAATGCGCTTTACAAGTAGTTAATGCAGAGAATCGCTTGGTCACATAGGCAAAATGCACTTTAACGGCCGGAGCAAAATAAAACTCGCTATTTAACGCGCATTTGATAATGCGCATAATCGGAGAGAAAACGCGCTTCTACGCCCGATTTGCGCTCCGTTCTTGTAGAGGTAAATTTTTTAATGCGCCTTGAAAGAGCTTTAAATGCCTCTTGTAGAGGCAGCCTAAACATGCCCAGTTCTTTCAGTCTCTTCTCATAGGGCTTTGTTTCCAGACCCCTAATCATCCTTGTTGCCCTCCTCTGAACACACTCCAGCTTGTCTGCATCCTTCTTGAAGTGTGGTGCCCAGTTCTTTTGCAGAAATCTACAACTTGCAGTAAATGCTATATTGATAGTCATGATGAAGAGTAAACCATTTCACTCAACAATGAGAAGTTATTTAATTAAGAAAACCATCCCTTTTGGAAATATTCAGCTGGGCAGAATAGATACTTATATAAGTACTTTATTATTATAGTTCTGCAGTGGTGAAGCTAATGAGGTGTGATCTTGACCAGCATCTAGATAGAATGAAATCACTAGAATTCCCATGAAAGCCAATCCAAGCCTTCTTAATAAACAGCAGGATGCAAAAATAATTAATAACAACTAGGGATGTGGATACAAACTTTGAAGGCCCTTAAAAACCTGCCATAACTGAAAGCTTTAAAACCCTGAAATCTTGGAAGAATCAGAAGAATTCTTGGTGTTCCTCTCCCTCTCCCTGATCCCTCAAGCACCTTCAAACAAGGTCCCAAACTTTCTCCTCACAGGCCCTCCAAAACACCTCTCATAAAGCTTTAACTGGCTTGGCAGTTGCGAGAACAAGAACTGTACATTTGAAGAGAGCAGGAGAGAGGCTGTTTCCTCTCACATTGTCTGATGAGTTGTCTTGCTGATACACAAATACAGCAGTCCTCAGGAGAACTACACCTCTCATGAGCCACTGTATCCAGGTGCATAGCAGCACTCTCTCCTTCTTATCGCTGTACCCTGGGACATCAGTCACACTCATTACAAGCGCCTGGATGAAAAATCCCAGTGGCCCTTGACATAGTCGACCTTGACCAAAAAAATTATTTATTTATTTATTTATTTATTTATTTATTACATTTTTATGCTGCCCAATAGCTGATGCTGTCTGGGTGGTGCACAATTAAAACCATAAAATACAAGAATCTGAAAAAAAAAATAAACGTTTTTTTAAAAAAATGCTATATAAATCAGATAAATTACAATCCAGGGAAAGCCTGTGTGAAAAGATATTTTCTCAGGAAGTGTTTTAAAAATGTTACGTTTTCCACCTCCCAAACCGCACAAGGGAGGGTGGGTGCCACTACAGAGAAGGCCCGCCACCAAGGTTCTTGATGGTGACATTCTTTTCCTTTCAGAATGGTCAGCAGGACTTCCTTTGAAGATTGTAAATGTCACCTGGGTGTATATAGGGGAAGGCGGTCTGCTAGGTATGCTGGTCCCAATTTGTTTAGGGCTTTATAGGATAATAGTAATAATGATTTATTTATTTCTTACCCGCCTCTCCCTCTGGATCGAGGTGGGAAACAACATTAAATACAAAACAGCATAAAAAATACAAAACAGCATAATAACATAACCTTGCATGTGGCACGATAACAAACAGCTAATAGATGTCCCAAGAGCCATCAGGGAACACAGACTAGATACGTTCCATGATAATACTATATTATTAATAATAATAATATATTAATAAAAGGAGTTAAGAATGTTTGGAATCAGAGGCTAGGGCTTTAACAAAAAATCTAATGTAGAAGTATGACTGATATGCATACAAAGTGCTCTAATGTAGTACTGAACCAAAAGTGCACTCTGTACTTGATGTCCCATTTCGTAGACTGTGAAAATGGCAGATTTGGTGACTGTGTGGGCAAAGATTCTAAACTTATTCAGGTTTAGGTATACGGGGATAAGTAGTGGTGGCGGAGGTTCTTGATTTCCCTGTATTTTAAAGCAAAGCTTTCCCAGTCCCTCAAGTGGGTATCCAGCTGCTTCAAGAATGGCCTTCTGGGAATGATGCGACATCATGACTTAGGCTCATGAATGATGAGACATTATGTGACATCATGACTGAGGTTCATGTATAATAGAACATCATGACTTAGGGTTATGACTTATGGTCATGAATGATGGGACATTGTGACGTAGGGTCATTCCCAGGAGGCCATTGGGAAAAGAAAAAGCTGGTTCCAGGCTATTTGCAGCAGGGGAAAACTTTCTTTCAAAATGAGGGGAGAGGAAAGCTATTGCCTTTTTTGATAAGCCCTCATCACCCCTTCCCCCAAGTTAGGTTTTCTTTCCATCCTACTGGAGGGGATTACTTCTTTTTGACCCTGCCCCAACTTTTCTGGAGAAAACTGCAGAAAAGTTGTGTACATTACTATTTTCATTCAGATATGTCTTATGGATTGGTGAGGAGCATACAGGGACAAGAAGAGAGTGATGGTATGCTTAATACTAGGACATACATAGCCATGGACATTGTCTGTGGGCTTACTAAGCGACTGATGTCTATGGTCTCAAATTCTTCTTTCTGGATCTGCAATTAGATCTTTAGCTTTTATCTGATGTCACATTTATTGCTCTGGTTGCTTTGGAGTTCCCATTAGTTCAGAAAGCATGTAGATGTGCATTCCACTACGCACTGATAACTACAGTTTAGCTAAGATTTAACATGCAGTCACATTGACACATCTAAAATATTCATGTGGAAATTCCCAGACAACAAGCAGCTGGTGCATTTTGCCAGCTACGTTCCTACTAAGCTTGTTAATATAACATATGGAGGGAGGGGGACCTAAGACCAGAATACTGCATTTTTTAAGGCTCAGATCTGGATTTACATTATGGGCCTCAGTGCTCTGACCAACTAAAAGTAGAATGTTGGTAGAGCTGGTTCATCTAGCTCAGTATTGTTGACACTGACTGGCAGCAACGCTGCAGGGTTTCAGGCAGGAATTTTTCCAGCCCTACCTGGAGATGCCGGCCATTGAGCCTGGGAATTTCTTTGTGTGAAGCATGTGCTCTACCATCGAGCCACAGCCCCCTAGAGACAATTGTTTCTGTCCAACACATAATTGTTTGAGTTTGATATGCATAGGCTTTGCTGCAGGTTAGTCTGAAACACTTCAAATCTCAATTATTATATATTTCAAAATTTGAAAATGCACCAGATGTCATATTTTGTTGGTGCTAAATCAAAAACATTGACTAGGGTTATGCATACCCCCCCCCCCCACCAGGCTCACCCTGGCGGCCTATTAGTGATAGGGTGAAAATCCGCTGGGCATATTTTCACCCCATGGCTCCTGCAGGAGAAAGGGAGTGCAGGTCCAGTTGGAACTTACTTTCACCCTGCCCTCTGTGTGCCCCTTCTCCTCCTTTCCCCCCACGGCGTTAATGGTGCCTTGTTCTGATCTGGTACCACTCCTGATTCAGGCTGGAGCAGGCTGAAGCGGCCTGCTTTGGCTTGGATTCAGGGTTCAGTCCCAAGACGGTGCACAGCCCTAATATTGATCACACAGAAGATCTGTTCAGTAGGCAGCCAGACATCTTCTATTTTCAAGGCTGTTATCTCGATCAGAAGCACTCAGTCATAGAGAGAGCAGTTCTGTGGCGTTTTATTGCTTCTAGCATTTTCCTCTTCATTCAGTGGCAACAGTTGAAAATACTGTTCAAAAAAATAATAATGAAACAAGCTTCTCATCTGCCAGTAATTAAAACAGGGTTCAATTACCTGACTAAAATGATCAGAGGATGATTAATAACATAGGCTGTGATCTTAAATGTATGAGTGGCTGAATGAATAACGTGTCGGTGTGTGTGGCAAGAGGATGATATTCACGCATCCTCATTAAGACATCCGTCTTTGTTGCATCGCTTCTTCACAAAGACTGCATCCTGAAGAATTCTGAGAAATATGACTATTCTAAATTAAATATGAGTCTCTTGTAACATACAATGAAAAGTATGTCCCTGATGGGTGACACCAAGACATAATGAGAGAACTACAAGCCATGGAAAGATTTTTATAATCTCATAGAAGTTTGTCCCTATTTTTCTTCTTTCAATAGTGTTTTTGAAGGAAACATTTGTCCTGTGAAATGACATAACCTGACACATTTAATATGCACTGTTTCCACAGATTCTTTTACTGCTGCATATCTTTTGACCTTTCCAAATCTGACTACATCAAATCCAATGTGGGTTTCCAGAACAGAAAGCTGCTTATTCGCCCACCCCACTGAACCATTTATTATTTGTAATTGCGAAAGAAACGTACTTCTTCCTCAGAACCAGGGCAGGATCTTCACTACTGCTTTAAAATGGTTTAAAACAGTTTATAACAGTAGTGACAACTGTTGGGGCCCAGGACACACTCCATATACAGTTTTTAAGACATTTTCAATGTGTTGTATCCTGCTTGGTGTAGATAGGTAGGCCTCATATGTCTGTACCTCTCTTGTGCATTGTGTTGCCTGAGGCAAAGGAGAAGATGGTGCCCCCTCTCATTGCATCTATGGAAGCTCACCAGACTTCCAGCTGAATCGTATTTCAACACTGGTTGTAGAAAGGATGTCCTCCATCACACTTAACAGCAGCAGGGCAGGTCACATGGCATGCTCAACTGTCTACCAACATTTCCCTACTGCCCCCCGCATCTGCTGCCTGTGGCAGCTTCGTTACTCTGCCTAATGGTAGGACTGGCCCTACTTTATTGATTTCTTTACACTTGTGGCTATTTCACATACAGATGTTCATCACTGGATGACTGCAATCAAAGCACCCTTTGGTCATTTGTAAGAGGCTTTGGCTAATAAAAGTAGAATGGGGCAGCATCACAGTAGCTGGTTCTGCCTCCACCTTACATGTACACCTGCAATATACCTATGTGCACAGGAACCTTTATTGTAGTCTTTATATTTAGTTCACCATGTACATGTGAACCACGTTTATTATTGCATAAAACATTTGCAAAGGAAGTCTGTTAAACTGTCGCTTGTCAGGAAGGCTTGGGATGGGGGAGAAATTCATTTGGTTCACATTTCAATGTGAATGTATCTAATTTTGCATTTTCAAACTAATACATGAACTAAAACTCAGTCATCCTTCAAAATTTGCACTGCTCTGAATTTTGCAATGGAGTTCTCCAATTTTTTTAAAAAAAAAACTCATGCAAAAATGTGTATATTAATAAAAAAATGTTCAAAGGGATTAGGAAATTTGCTTGCAATACATGTGCATATTAGACAAAACTGCACACAGAAACGGATTAGGGAAAATGTGCATTAAAATGCTTATGAATTTTCATGCAAACTTAAAAAAAAATTCTCAAAGTTTGGGATGAGCCAAATTTATGATTGGAAAAATGAGAAACTTATATTAACAGACTCATCCATATGTAGCAAGGATCAGGGTAACTGGATTACATATTTGTCTAGTATCCAAGCTAATTAAAGAACAATCCTTTGCTTTCAGAGTGGAACCTTTGATCTGAGAGGCTCTGCTCTTTTCTATGCCCTGTTGGCTCTGGCCAGCAGGGCAGAATTCAGGAGGGAGATTTTTCTTCTGTTTGTGGACGAAAAGTCAGCTCTCTTGGTGTGACGAAGAGAAGCATGCTATCCCTGCCCCTCCTTATGCATTTCCATTGCCCTATACATGTGGAAGGAAATGTTCTGAAGAGGAAAGCCTTCTGCATCCACAGAGGCTCTTCACATAATTGAGGGTTGCTTTTTCAACATTCTCAATTGTGTGGGGAACCTCCACTGATATGGGAAGCTCTCCTCTTCAGAACGTTGCCCTCGATCCAAACGGAGAGGCAGGTAAGAATTATTATTATTATTATTATTATTATTAATATTATTATTATTACAAGAAGAGAGCAATGGAAACACACAAGGTGGGATGGGGTTGTGCTCTCTCTCTCTCTCTCTCTCTCTCTCTCTCCTCAACCATTTAATTTTAACCACTTTCAGAACTCCTGAATAGAGCTCCATTCTAAAAGTTTTCCTGAATTGAAGGCATGGACAGGGATTGGGAGGGTTTAGGATACCTCCATCCCCACTCAATAGAATGCCCCCAAATGCTTTGTTTCTCCCTTTTACAAGGCCAATGTTCCAACCCAATAGAGAAAACAACTGTGGAAACTTCTGTGGTGGCTGGAAAAAATATTTCAATGCTATAGCTCTGGCTCCTGGAATGTTGTCCAGGGACCATAGGATTAGGAAGGTGCCGACAAGCTCAGAATTCCATCTCAAAGTTCTGACTCAAGTCAATATCAGATTGCAAGCAATCTTTTGTTCTTTCTGCATGAAACTCTGTGCATACTTTTCCAAATGTATGCAACAGTTGTTCACATTTTTGAAAAGTAAGCATCCTTTTCCCTATTTGTACACATTCTTCATGCATATTTTTTTTTTCAATTGTACACATTTGTTTGGTCTGTGAATCCATTTGAAAGCTCAAAAATATATGGACCTCAGTCACAGATGTTGTCCGAGTCCATGTTTGGCCTGGAAGATGTGACCTGCATAAACCCTGATCAAAAAGGAACTGAAATGAATTTCTGATACATCCCTACATAGGATTGCTCTCTTAAATCCCATTAACTTCAGTGGGACAGAGCCACTTTATTTCCAAAATACCTCCATTGAATTGGTTTCTGAAATGATCTGTCATGAAGTTCAAAACACACCTAGTAAAATAATTTGATGACTGCCCTAAAAAGCGTAATTACATCAGCCCCGAGGACTTCACTGCTCTTTTCTGAATATTTTCTTACCTTTTGCCATCCTTATTTTGTGCAGACAGTCTTATCCCATGCTCTGATAGGTACTTATACTTACATGACTTTTTTGTATTACATACTCTGTTCCAAAGAGGATGAATAGATTGTTCAAAACAAGAATACATGCTTTTGTATTGTAATTGCCCCCCCTTGAGAAATAGCTGCTCATTACAGAAAAGGCATTGCAGTGAATAAATTGCACCTCGTACTTCAAAACTGAATCAGACCTTTCTTCTTTGATTCAAGTCTTTCTTACAAAAGCAAAAAATGAGGGGATTGCAAGGGAGATTTTGTTTGTTTGTTCCTATTTGATGTAATGGACATTTTTTTAATGAAAGAAAAGCACATCAGGAGTGTTTCTCCACCCACTCTTTCCATCTTTCTATTGCGATCAACCTTTTAAAAGTTCTCTCAGATCCCTTTAATGGAAAATCTCCCTTTGGCCTCCATCAAATATACATAATTAACTATTACTTTTTTAACATTCTATAGTGCCAACGATGTGTTCAACCAGACGTTTCACCTGAAACTTGGCACCAAAAGTAATCATTTAAAGTGACTCTCTCTTCTCTGTGGGGATTAGTACTTCCAAAAACTGATGGTGAATTGCACCATGTTTACGTAAATACATTCCCTCCAGGGGGAAAAAGAAGTCTCACTCATATGCAACGACCCTGTTCAGAGAACACACTAAACCATGGTGGTTAAGCATTTTGAGCTAAATATTATGGCTTTGCATGCCATGTGAACCATGACTTAGCATGTTGTGTGAACCATTCCAAATCATGGTGGCATCATAACCATGGTTTAAACACACTCACTAATCATTGGCTGCAAAAGGGTTAGCAGCCTAACCATGGTTTAGTGTGTTGTCTGAACAGGCCTTTTCATGACTCACATTTCTGTGCCAAACTCATATTTGCTGTTTCCATGCCCCAAATACACATTAACATGTGCTGTTAATGACCAGAGGGCAGGGGACAAAGCAGGAACAAATCAAGACCTGAGCCCTATTTATACCTTGTCCATACTTACATGAAACATCTGGAGAAGGGGAAGGAGGACCATGCTGCTGGCCAAACCCCTCATGTCACACACATCATGGGCCATGCTCCCTCAATATCTGTACATTCATTGCAATGTCTGTAAAGATGCACCTACTTGTGTACAACTGCATGTGCATAGATGCTCTAAATAACTGAGAGTCCCGTGTGTACAGGTGGGTAGACACCTTTTTACATCTGTTGCACAGAATCAAAAG
The DNA here is from genome assembly GCA_029215795.1 of Anniella stebbinsi. Lineage (NCBI taxonomy): Eukaryota > Metazoa > Chordata > Lepidosauria > Squamata > Anniellidae > Anniella > Anniella stebbinsi. The sequence continues at coordinate 91,621,406 of JARDYH010000004.1, read as the reverse complement.
GTCAGTCTAGCAGCATTTGTGTGGAGAAGGTATCAAGAGCCTCTTGAATCATTCAAGGATTACAGGAGTTGTAGTCCAAAACATCTGGCGGGCACCAAGCTGCCTAGCTCTTCAACAAGGCTTTAGGGCTCCTTGGAAATTCACTGATAAGGAAATATCTATGTTGGGATTCCCAAATGTTGCTTTCAGTTTTGCCCAATCTTTCTTTTTCTGCCAAATGCAGGCTTACCCAATTTGTGAATTAGCAAGCAAAATAGAGGACAAAAAGATATGTTGGATAGTCCAGCTTTGGATGCAGCAGGACTCATCCAGCATGTTCTTATTGGGTGGGGTGGGGAGGAGGGTCAAGCACTTTACATTTCTTAATATGTGGCTAGTGGGCTGCATATTTGTCTTGTGGGTGACAAAGTGTACATGCGTAGCTTTTGAGTTCCACCCTGTTATCCATTCCTTATGCACTTTCCTTCGTCCAACCAATATGCTTCCAGCACAATGATACTCAGAATGACAGATAAGACTGGCAACTTTTTCAGGAATTTTATTTTATATAAATGTATCAAATTTCTTATAAAAGGAATGCAAAATATAATCTGCCTAGAAACACAAAAGCTTGCTGAAACAAAGAGTCTTCACAAATGAGCTGGAAATGGCAAGGGAAAACTTCCTGAGGCAACATATTCCTTAATATGGGCACAGCCAGTGAAAATACAATTTCTCTTGTTCCTACTAATTTTCCCTCCCCTCTAGGCTGGACACAAAGAAGAGCCTCTTCTCCCAAGTCTTAAGAAAGGACCAGGCTGGTGCAGATGGAAATGGTTGCTAAGGTACTTTTAATAAGACAATTAAAAATGCAGCAGATAAAACATTTTCATGCCAAAAAAAAAGGCTTTACCTTCTGAATGTCTGCTTATTGTGCAGCTGTTAAGGGCACAGAAACTATGTCAGAAACACTAAAACATGTGTAACCCTAATTACAGTTTTCTGTGATGTTTTTAAATGTGTCTTAATTCCATATACATCGAAGACTCTTGTATTCTCTTAGAGACCAAATAAATATATTCTTCCGTGCTTTGCCTTCTGGCATTTCAGGTTTATGCCCACAATCTTCTCATGTCAAAACACTTAACTGGCTGAGTTCTAACCATTTCTTAAAAGAATAACTTCAAGAAGCTCTGAAAGAAATAGTGTTACTACTGCTCCCAGCATGTGGTTGAGCTCTGAGGGATTCCTCAGCTACATGGGTACCCTCCACGTATCTTAGGACTCTTTGAACCTTTAGTGAAGTAATCCTGTAACTATGGGGAGGCTTCACAGCTCCACAGTGCATTTGATAGTAAGGGAGGTCCTTGCCCAATGCCCAATAGTTTACAGTTCAGAGAGTTAAACACTTCAGCCCCCGCTATGTCATGGCTCTTCATTTAAAGTTTACATGCATTAACCTTGTAATATCAGAAATGCTGTATAAATGAGAACTAGATTAGTTATGTTTTCATGTGTAAACAAAAAAAAAAACATTAATTCATGTTCTGCTAAGTACATCTGAGTTTGAAAACCTGCTCTAACTCCTTGCTTTTATACTTCCATACTCGGGAGAATGCAGAAATAATAATTGCATCTAAGGCCGCAATCTCCTCAGGATGCCTGTCTGCTTCCAAACTCCTGCAGAGCCAGAGGAACACAGAGGCAATCTTCACCTCTGCACTGCTCCTGCTCTGCGTATTTGCTGGTCAAGCTGGGGCTCTGTGGAGAGGGAAGGAAGGAGGCTGGGGAAGCTAGAGGATTCCTCATAAGCCCTCCCCTCTCCACCCACAGAACTGACTTCTTTCCATCATGGAGGCCACCGGCACAGTTCCACAAGGGGGATAGAGGAGGTGGTGGGGTGCTTGGACTCCTAGGTCTGAGGTCAGAGCACTGTCTCCAACCTCAGATCCAGGAATCTGAAAAATCCTATCCCCTCACGCCCCAGACACTGCCTAAGGGCTATAGGATTACTCCCTCCATGTATTTGTCCTTACGGCATGAGGCCTAGATCTAAAACTTTATCAACGGTTGAACTAGTTGGCATACTGTAAATTCCTGCTCCCAGGAAGCTCATAAGCAAGGCATGGAGGCAACAGTCCTCCTTCTTGATTCGCAAAGAGACTCTGTAGTGCCTTTTAACACAGAGGCTCAATTTAGCCATCATAGCCAATACCCACTGAGAGTACTACTTCTCCCAAAATGTGCCTTTTCCTTTTGTAAGTATGATTTGTAGGTCAGACGTACACCAAAGATATTGTCACAACATAAACAAACAAAATAACTTTCAAGGGGTAAAAAGTCTTGCTTCATTTTTTTATTATTATTATTCATGAAAACATCTCTACTCCCACTTTCAAGAGAAGTGCTTAAGGCAGCTTATATAAAATCATAAAAAAGCAAGTCGATACAGCAAATCAGCACAATGAAGACAAATTTAAAGATGATCAAACTGAATCGAAAAAAGTCAAAAGCATTAATATAACTTAATTGTTTGTTGGTGTTTTGACATTGTCTCCTGATTCTGTACCTGGCCACCCTGACTTCTCATTCCTTGGTAATACGGTTGCACCAATTTAAAGCACTGCTTCTGGAATTTGAGAGTGTTTCTCTCTGTGAACTTTTGCCTTTGTTTTGTTTCTGTGCCTGCCTGTGACACAGCTGGGTTCCACTTTTGCTTTGACCTCCACACTTCATTTTCTCACCAGCATCAGATTGCGAATTTGCTTTCTTGTTTAGCCTGATGTGGATAATACTACAAAGGCTTACATAGATGCTGACCACCTGATCTCTGATGAATTCCTTGGCAGATACTTGACTCCCTTTAACTATATCTGACGTTGCCTGAAATTATGAGCTTGGACATCCAATGGGATATTTTCAATTTTGTTTCTGAGATGCACCTCCTTCCCGGAAAATAACAAAGTACCGTTCCTACTTCCAATACTCAGGAAGTTTGCCCATGTCAATATGTTTTTTAAAAAGAAACTCAAATCCAAAGAGACTTATGAGCATTTGCAAAGTGCTTCTAGAGGGCTGTCTGTAGGTAATGAAAGCCCCGAGATGAGTGCACAGTGGCACCAGGGTGATTATATGATGCAGAAGCCACAACACAGGCATCCCAAGGCTTTCCCTTGAAGCCCCAAAGCAAAAACGTTGGGGATTTACCCCAACTTTTTTGTCTGGAGTGTGGTGAGGATGGTGCATCGCTGTATGTTGACGCTGCTCTAGGGTCGTATCGGAGGTGTGGGGGGGGATGGCTACCCCTGATTGGTCACCGTCCATCTGGGCAAGGGGGAGGGGGCAAACCGGTGAGCTGAATGGCTGTGGAACGCCCCTGCGCTGCCTCTGTGGGGAGAAGGTTCTCCCTTCCCCTGGCTTCAATTCTGCAAGGTAAGGAGGGAAAAAACAGGGAGGGACAGCAGCGGCAGTGGCTCTCCGCTCCCATGATTCATATAGACCCCACGCTCACTCCTTTGCATGGGGATAACAGGGCTCAACCCCACAGGAGGGTGGAGCAGTTTTATTGTGCATGGAGGGGAAAAAACGGACTTTCCACACTCCAAAAGAAGATGGAAAATGGAGGGGAAGAGGCAAGATGAGCGCAGGACATGGATGACTTCATGTGAATACTGCACTGAAAAAACACATACCATGCATGGCGAAAGTGCAAGAAATTGCTGGTGTGATGGAGCTCATAGTGACAGCCACCAATTGGATAGCTTTAAAAGGCGGTTAGATAAATTTCTGGAGGACTATCAATGGCTACTATAGTCCAGATGAATAAATCCAACCTCCAGTATCTGAGGCAGTATGCCTATGTACACCGGTTGTTGGGGAACATGAGTGGGAGGGCTGTCCTGCTTGTGGGTTCCCATTTGGCAGCTGCTTGAACAGAAAGCTGGAACAGAAAGCTGGACAAAATAGATTCTTGATCTGATCCAGCATGGCACTTATGTTCTTAAGCTTGGAAATTGAGAACAAGTGTGATGTAGTGGCTAGAGTGTTGGATTGGGAATTGGGAGATCCAGGTTCTAGTCCTCATTTGGCCATGGAAGCTCACTGGGTGACATTGGGCCAGTCACAGACTCTCAGCCCAACCTACCTCAAGGGCTTGGGCTTGGGCCCCTTGGAGGATAAAAGGTGAGATATAAGTGTAATAGTAAATAAATAAATAAAATGTGTAACCAATGTAATTTAAATATTGGCTTAATACACTATACAGTCAGTCATGGTCAACAGTTGTGCTGCTGTATTCTACACTGGCTGAAGTTTCAAAGAAGTCTTCAAAGGCAGCCCCTCATTAAGCAGATTGCAGTAGTCTAGAAGAGATATTACCAGAGCACAGATTACTGTGACGAGGGTATATGCATAATATTCATTGGCCAGATTTGTCTGTACTGTTAAGAATAATAGAAGACAAAACAAAGAAATAGGTCAACAGTGTGTTGGGATGGTTTTAGTTATTAAAGCCCTACATGGTTTGGGTCCAGGTTACTTACGGGATCGCCTTCTCCCATACAATCCGCCCCGCATGCTCAGGTCGTCTGGGAAGAATTTACTACAGTTAACAAGAACTAGACTGACAACCGTTACCCAGAGGACTTTCTCTTCTGCCGCTCCCAGATTGTGGAATGACCTGTCGGGAGAGATTCGCCAACTCACCAGTCTTCAGGAATTTAAAAGGTCTAAAGACTGATCTCTTCCGGCAGGCCTACCCAGATGAATTTTAAAGTATTTTATTGGTGTTTTATTGGTATTTTAATGATGTATTGGTTTTAAGTGTTTTAATCAGTTTTGTATTTTATGTTTGATGCTGTTCCCCGCCTCGATCCATTGGGAGAGGCGGGTAATAAAAAAATATATTATTATTATTATTATTATTATTACCAGGACAGATATTAAAGTGGGGTCCACCATTAGCTAAAGGATCCTATAAATCTGATACTGTGACTCATTTCTGCATTTCTGCAGAACAGTTAAATCCAACATCATCAAATGCTTTAGGCATATAAGATTTGCAAAAACAGCGCATTATTTCTACTGAATGAGCAATAAAAGCTTTACACTAAGGAAGTCAAAGATAAATTTCAGAAATGAAAGGGTAGCATTCACAGTTTCTATTTTAGCTTACAGTAGCATGGCTCATGAAAATAAATGATCAGCAAGAACTTGAAGATAAGTTTGGTTTTGTTTAGGTTTCTTTCTCTTTTTTTGGAGTATGTGAAACATTATTTTGTCTGAATGGCAATTAGGAGGCATAACTCAACTATGAACAGCTAGATTATAGAAAACTTTCAATGCAAAAGCTGATCTTTAATTTCATTCAGGATGCTTTTGGATGAATAAAATTAAGGGCTATAATTTTACTTCTAGTGAAAGTTTTCTGTTGAGTATTAGCTATAGAAAATTCTACTTTGAATTGCTCAATTTCATCAGTCATAATAAGATGCATTTCACAAAAAAAGGTAGATCAATATTTCTCATTGCAATTTACATTTAAATGTTCTTTTTATGCCTGTAAATAAATGAAAGATTTTTTTTAAAAAAATCTGTTCTTTTTTCTTTCTCTTTTATAAAAAATTGGTACATACATGTCTCAATCAGCAATATTCTGCTTGTGTGTACATCTGCTTCATGAAATAGTACTGTAAAAAATAAATAAATTATGTAATGGTGAATGTCATAATAGCCATTCAGATGAAGATGCATAAGGAAGTTTCATAGGTAGATCAGTAAATAGAAATGAATAAACAATATAAAAAAGATCATTTATACTTACTGTCTATGGATTGCATCAGAAGCTCATAGAATGTCACATCAGTTTATGTTCACTAAAATCCTTGCATATAATTTGTTAGATTCCTGGTAAAATTTAAAAAGTAACTAATGAAATGTCTTGTTAAGCTGAATGTTAAAGACTAGTGTTTTCTGTTCAGCGGAGGATGGGCTGCATGCCTCTCCATATCCTCCTTTGTGGCCCCTACAACCCTGCTGTCAAATTTGGCAGTGTGTGGACAAGCACAAAACCCAGCAGTTTTCTGCCGAAATCTGAAAGCAAAATGCTATGGGGCTTTAGAAAAGCCAAGCTAAATTTGGCCTTCTTAAGTCTCCATAGCAGTTTGCAGCTAAATCCCAGCCAAAACCAAAAGGAGGAAAGCATCCAAGTCAAAGCAAAAGAAGAGAGAAACAGTTCCTCAGGATGCAAAAGGATTTATTTGTATAAAGCCCAACGCGTTTCGGCCTGGGTCCTATTAAAGGCCTTCTTCAGGGGGTTGTTGGAAGATGTCTGCAGATTTTCCTCTAGCAATAAAATGTCTCAATAGCCAACAAATCATTAGAGGAGATATTTTTGCATCCTGAGGACCAGCTAAATTCCAGCACCAAGGCTCAACTGTTTTGCTGTGGTGGCGCAGCAGCAGGAGTGAGGCCTCGGGTAGGAGGATCCAGAGAACAGAAAGTGGCACTTGGATCCCCTGAAGCTGCCTGTCCCAGCTATATAGTGTTTTGTACATAATGAAATTTGGAGGCTCACTAATGCTTGTTTGGGTGGGAATGATTGGCGACTTATCAGCAATGGCTCTACTCCAACTGCCATTGCTTCCAGGAAGTACCAGTTTTCAATAGGCCAGCAGCATGAATTTTATGTCATAGCTCCCTGTAACCCCCCTCCCTTTGCTACTGTTTTAAATGGCATTACTTGGCTATGCTTACAGGGAGTAATGGTGTGGGATTTGTGGATTTCAATAAGGGCCCCTTTTTCACTTGCAATTTGAGCATAGATTGCAATGATGGAAATCATGGTTGTACTGGGACATTAGTTCCTGTGCAGCAGCCTTTCCCAATCTGTTGCCCTCCAGATGCCCTTCCATCATCACCAACCAGCATGACCAACAATGGGAATTTAATCCAACACATCTGGAGGGCACCAAATGGGGACGACTGCCCTGCAGTTTCTTCACGTATAACATTTTCAGCTGGATATCTAAAAGCATAAATTGAAAACAAGCATACATTTAAAACCATATTTATCATACAGGTACAGTACTGGTAGACTTGCCCTGTGCGCTATATATAAAACAGCCCAAAGTGAGGACTAACAAAGTGGATATTACAATGAATTTTGAAAATTAAACATACTTGATTTCCAAAATCTGATTGCTATTTGAATTTTCACTATGGTTTAGTATTTTGTTATGACCTCCAAATGGCAGGGTGGGGTGACTTATGTTGTATTTAGGAAGAAACATGGATTTGGAAACAATAATTTATCTATGCTATAGGCTTCTCCAGGCATTGGATTGGACATTGAAAGAAGTTTTGCTTCTTTCCAATGGTTTTGTTGCCATTTAGAAAGACAAATCATAATGCAACAGTCCTAAGGAGCAATGTCAAGAGGCAACTTCTGGTGTTTATCAATTGTCTGTTTTCCAGCCAGTGTTAGTAGCTCAGAGGTACCCAAATTCCCTCTTCCCCTGGTTGGAACTAATTTGAATCCACCTATTTAAATGTGAAATTAACCATAATTGTACATCTATGCATAGTCCAAGCTTCTGATTCGAAAATAACCCATAATGAGTAGTCATGAATCACTGTGAAAGGTCCTAGATGCTAACCTCCTGCTAGAAGTAAGTTTTAACTAAACGAAATAAAGCATGCCCTCATTTGTAATTGAATAGATATGCTGCATTACACTGCTAAACTGTGTGTCATTGACTTTAATTTATGAGCCACAGTTGCATTATATTAGTGAAAACGAATGCTACTGTTTTCTTATGTGAAATGCTTTAAACTATTTTTTTTAAAACCTGCTGTTCTAATATTTCCAATATTCACGATCCTGTTAACATACGAAATACTGTCAACATCAACTCATGCCTGTTTTACTTTATACAGATGTTTCTTTTATGTAACAACCATCTTTTATAAGGACTGACCTGTTTAGCTTTTTAGGAGGCTTTAAACGAATTAATGGTTGTCAAACTAACTAAGAGTTGTCATTTTCAAGGCTACTTATGCCAACCTAATTAAGAGATCAATCCTGAGCCTATCTACACACGCAAGATAAAACACTTTGAAAACGTTTTGAAAACTCTATATGGAGTGTGTCCTGGGCCCCAACAGTTCTTAAAACTGTTATAAATAGGGGTGTGCACGGACCCCCCGGATCGGATCGGGACCCGGATCGGGACCTCCAATTTTGTCCCGGACCGGTTCGGACAAAATCGGAGGCCCCCCGGACCGGATCGAGTCCGATCCCGACCCAAAAATCGTACATTTTTGGATCGGCCGCCATTTTTTTCCCCATAGACTTGCATTGCAATGCAAGTCTATGAGGAAAAAATGGCGGCGGGTGGGTAAGGGGGGGCCTAACTCCCTCCCCCCCCCGGGGCCGTCCGCTGTGGATGGCCCCGGCAGGTAAACCCCCTCCCCCGCGCTCCCTACCCCCCCTGGGGCCGCCCGCTTCCATCCGCTGGCGCCCGCGGGCGCCAGCGGATAGAAGCGGACGGCTCCGGGGGGGGGTAAGCCCCCTTCCCCGCCACTGCTTACCTTCTCGGCCCGTCCGGCGCCGGCGGCTACTACCAGCGGGCTCCGCGGCCTACTCTCGAGTAGCGCGCCGGGTGATGACATCACCCGGCGCGCCACCCTGGAGCAGGCCGCGGAGCCTGCTGGTAGTAGTAGGCGCCGGCGCCGGACGGGAGCCGCCGGGCCGGGCAGGTAAGGGCCCCCCTCCCCCCTCCCCCCTCCGCGCGCCCCCTCCTCCCCTCCACGCACCCCCTCCTTACCTTCCCGGCCCGGCGGCTCCCGTCCGGCGCCGGTGCCTACTACTTCCAGCAGGCTCCGCGGCCTGCTCTAGAGTAGCGCGCCGGGTGATGACATCACCCGGCGCGCCATCCTAGAGCAGGCCGCGGAGCCTGCTGGGAGTAGTAGGCGCCGGCGCCGGACGGGAGCCGCCGGGCCGGGCAGGTAAGGGCCCCCCTCCCCCCTCCCCCCTCCCCCCTCCGCGCGCCCCCTCCTCCCCTCCACGCACCCCCTCCTTACCTTCCCGGCCCGGCGGCTCCCGTCCGGCGCCGGCGCCTACTACTTCCAGCAGGCTCCGCGGCCTGCTCTAGAGTAGCGCGCCGGGTGATGACATCACCCGGCGCGCCACCCTAGAGCAGGCCGCGGAGCCTGCTGGGAGTAGTAGGCGCCGGCGCCGGACGGGAGCCGCCGGGCCGGGCAGGTAAGGGCCCCCCTCCCCCCTCCCCCCTCCCCCCTCCGCGCGTCCCCTCCTCCCCTCCACGCACCCCCTCCTTACCTTCCCGGCCCGGCGGCTCCCGTCCGGCGCCGGCGCCTACTACTTCCAGCAGGCTCCGCGGCCTGCTCTAGAGTAGCGCGCCGGGTGATGACATCACCCGGCGCGCCACCCTAGAGCAGGCCGCGGAGCCTGCTGGGAGTAGTAGGCGCCGGCGCCGGACGGGAGCCGCCGGGCCGGGCAGGTAAGGGCCCCCCTCCCCCCTCCCCCCTCCCCCCTCCGCGCGCCCCTCCTCCCCTCCACGCACCCCCTCCTTACCTTCCCGGCCCGGCGGCTCCCGTCCGGCGCCGGCGCCTACTACTTCCAGCAGGCTCCGCGGCCTGCTCTAGAGTAGCGCGCCGGGTGATGACATCACCCGGCGCGCCACCCTAGAGCAGGCCGCGGAGCCTGCTAGTAGTAGTAGGCGCCGGCGCCTGACGGGAGCCACCGGGCCGAGAAGGTAAGTGCCCCCCTCCTCCCCCCCCCGCTGTCCACTTTCATCGGCGGGCGCCCGCTGGCGCCCGCCAATGGAAGCGGCGGTGGGCGCCAGTGGGCGCCCGCCGATCCGCTGATCCGCCGAACCGGTTCGGAGCTTTTTCGGACCGGTTCGGATTGGATCGGCCGATCCAGCTGCGGGATCGGAAATCGGATAATTTATCCGATTTCCCACTGGACAGGACTCGGATCGTGGATCGGGTCCGATCCAGTGCACATCCCTAGTTATAAACCATTTTAAATCGTTTTAAAGCAGTAGTGTAGATAGACTGCCTGTGTCTCCTAGGCATTGTCTGAGAGGCCATAGGATACTGGAGATTTACACCTCTGAGGATGTACATAGAGCTACAGTCTCAGGGGTGGGAGGAGATATTCCCACATGGATTCCACTCCTAGCCATCATGGAAAGCTCCACAGGGTCTCCCTCTCCTGAGGTCAGTGTCATGAGGGCAGAAAAAGGTGTTTTAGGGGTGAGACTGTGGGCAGGGAGGAGAAAGCTTCTATAAGCCTCTCAGTTCCCATCCCTGCCCACAGGCAAGCTAGATGGTCCTCGTAGGCCCATCTAGCTTTGAATACAAAAACAGAGAAGCTGTAAAAGCCTCTGCAGCTCCTACTGCTTTGCCTCGCTCTTGCCGGAAGGGCTGAAGATAGATTCAGGGCTTCAGGATTGGAGCCCTCCATCTAGCAGGCATCACTCCTGTAGGACTCCACCCTAAGCATGCAGTCCTATACAAACATACTTGGGAGTAAACCCAACTGAACTTAAGTGGGGCTGACTTCTGAGTACAGACACCCAGGATTGGCTATACTTTAGGGTGACCAGATAAAATCCAGGTCAGGGCTCCTGTAACTTTAACAGTTGTAGAGAAAAGGGAATTTCAGCCAGTGTCATTTGTATGCCATTAGTTCCTGGTGAAATTCCCTCTTCATCACAACTGTTAAAGTTGCAGGGGCCCTGCCTTCTTTTGTATATGGTCACTCTAGTACAGTGCATGCTAGGCTGACCAGATAAAATCCAGGTCAGGGCTCCTGTAACTTTAACAGTTGTAGAGAAAAGGGAATTTCAGCCCATGTCATTTGTATGCAATTAGTTCCTGGTGATATTCCCTCTTCATCACAACAGTTAAAGGTGCATACACTATACTAGAGTGACCAGATACAAAAGACGGCAGGGCCCCTGCATCTTTAACTGTTGTGATGAAGAGGGGATTTTACCAGGAACTAATGGCATACAAATGACACTGGCTGAAATTCCCTTTTCTCTACAATCGTTAAAGTTACAGGAGCCCTGACCTGGATTTTATCTGGTCAGCCTACTATACATGATTCTTCCCAGTGATTGACAACTGTCCCACGTTCCTGCAATGCATGTTTGCAAAGTTGGCAACATCCCCGGCGGGATATTAAGGACTGGAAAAGCTGAGATATACCTAAACCCCACCAAAAGGAATTTTGCTAATTTGACTGAAACTCTTTCTGCTTCCCTCGAAGTTCATCAAATCTTTCTGAGTATGAACCTCCAATTTTACCTTTATAGTTTACTTCAGTAAAATTCTGTGGCAATTCCAGATTTCTTGGGTAAACTACTTGGACCATTGTGGAATACCAGTGATCTCGAGTCCAAGCAGCTCTGAGGTCCTGCACTAGTCAGACTGTTTGGCATCCTATTGACTATTGTTTATTATTAATTTTACTTTTGCTATTTCTACCCTATCTCTCTGTTCTATTTCTAAAGCACCTAAGGTGGTATATAACACAGACACTATTAAAATCATAAACAATAATAAAATAACAATTTTTATAAGAACAATCTAACAACAGAACTTGGTGGAGAAATTTATTTTTTTATATTTATTTATTCACTTATTTATTGCATTTGTATACCGCCCCATAGCCGAAGCTCTCTGGGTGGATTACATAAGATTAAAACACCTAAAAACAATATACAAAAATTTAAACTGCAAAAACATACAATATACACATATATTTAAAACCATTATAATAACTTAAAAAGCTATAAGCCTAAAACACAAAAGAGACCCAGGCTCATCAGATATTGCTAAATGCCTGAGAGAAGAAGAAAGTCTTGGCCTGGCACCAAAAAGATAACAACGTTGGCGCCAGGTGGGCCTTGTTGGGGAGATCATTCCACAATGGGGGGGGTAGTACAGAGAAGGCCTCTCCCTTGTTGCCAACCTCTGAGCTTCCCTCAGAGTAGGCAGTCAGAGGAGGACCTTAGATGTTGAACGTAGTGTTTGGGTAGGTTCATGTCGGGAACCTTCCCGAAATACATATCTTGGTAGGAGAAAGAAAAGCCATCTGCTGAAACAAGAGAGTTTGAGTTGGCACCTAAACATCATCAAAAAGGGAGCTAGGGCAGGGAATTCTACATCCTAGGCCCAGCTATGGACAAAGTTCTCCTGCACATCCCTCACCTTTAAAAGCAGAGGGATGACAATACTGGGTTAGATGGACCAATGGCCTGACTCAGTATAAGACAGCTTCCTATGGTACTTCTTATCAGAAGACTCTCACCTGATAACCTTAGTGGGTGGACAGTTTCATGTAGCAGATGAGCAAGGACAGGAAAAGTTAATGAAACATTTAATTAGTGAAACTTAAAAGTTATCAAGCTTTAAAATTAAGTTAAAAATTAAATATTTCCACTATCAACTAGTTAAACAGTAACTTAAAAAGAGAGTAACCAAAAGTGAAGTTGTTTCATAAGAAATGCATGACATGTGATGAATTGCCCATTACCATTATTTTTCATTTTCAAAAGTAGTGAGGTAGGCTGACCATATGAAAAGGAGGACAGGGCTCATATAACTTTAACAGTTGCAGAGAAAAGGGAATTTCAGCTGGCTTCATTTGTATGCAATTTGTACCTGATGAAATTCCCTCTTCATTGCAACACTTAAAGCTGCAGGGGCCCTGCCCTCTTTTGTATCTGGTCACTCTAGTATAGTGCTTGCAACTTTAATTGCTTTGATGAAGAGGTGATTTCACCAGGTACTAATTGCATACAAATGAAGCCAGCTGAAATTCCCTTTTCTCTGCAAGTGTTAAAGTTACATGAGCTCTGTCCTCCTTTTCATATGGTCAGCCTAAGTGAGGGAGTTTTTTTTTCAGGCTGAATCAGCCCACATCCACTTGGATTCAGGGCTTGGGACTGAGGTAGTGCACACCCGAAGCCAAAACCAAACCAAAATTCAGGGAGCTGAATAGAAAACACTTAGCACCATCTTCTGGAACTTGCCTTTCATGAAAGACCAGGGCCAGATCTACACCAAGCAGGATATAACACTTTAAAATGGTTTATAACTGTTTATAATGGTTGTAAACCATTAATGGTTTAAAACCATTATGAACCGTTATAAAGCAGTAATGTAGATCCGCCCCAGGACCACTACAAAATGGTGAGTTCAAGTACCATATCTTTCAAGATAATCAGTGGTATTAAAAGCTTCTGACAAGTTCAGAGGAACTAACAATGATGCAGCCCCCTGTATAGCACCAATTAAAGATCTGACTTGTGAAACAGGAATATAATCTTAGCCAAGGAGGGATGTATTAAAATATGGTTATTGATCTTTATAGTAAGATCTTTATTCTACTATTTATTCATTTTTTTAAAAAGGGAAACTTTTAAAAAAGTTGCTTCCCTAATAATTCTGATTTGGAATATATGAAATCTCTGTTCCAAAACAATAGCATAGTTGGGGATATTTGTACTGTTTTGTTTTGTTAGGTGAATCACTGCATATTCTTGAAGTACACACAAAGTTCAATCTAATCTAGATGCTATCATCAAATTTTTATACCATTACTGTAATTACATTTGCGTGTCACAACTCAATTACCAAAGATATGGATTGTTACCTGTGCAATTTGATTATGGAATTTAAATCAATATATTTGATATAATTACAGTTAAGGTTACAGTAAATTCTGTCAGAAACTGCATTATGCCTTACTGCTTTGTTGTATGCTTTTTAATAACTCCCTTTTAAGCCGGAATACTTCAGTTAAAAGAGGATATTCTTCTTTCAGACTAATTTGGCTAAATGGGAGGAAATGACACAGTAAATCATTCAGGAGGCTAAATAAATTAACCATCATGTAGTTTGATGTTATAATTTCCCATGGACATCTTAGTTACATTTAGAAAAGGAAGCTTTTCTTTCTCCCTCCCCGTCATATTGTTGGGGTTTTGAAAATTGATTGATAAAGTAAAGTTTCATAGAAATAGGGTGGGGGTACAATGCTGCACTTGGCTGATAAGAGTCAAGACAACGAAGGTATTGGTTACTCGCTGTATTTCTGATGAATATTATCCTGACCACAAAATATATGATTGTATTCTGTTCCAATTTTACATATTATATTATATTATTCTATGTTCATTTATTTTCATTTCCCAGTAACTTTTGTAGTTTTTGTTCTGACCTGTCTATACTTTCCTATTTTATACTCACACTTTTTCATCAGCTGGTCAATGGAATACCTCAAGCCAATCCATTTTGGACTTAGCAACAGCTAACCATTTTCAGAGGATCCCTACAACCTAATCCAAGACACTGTGGTGAGAAATGAAGTAAGGCATGAACCATCCACAGCCCCATAAACTAGGCTCTAAGATGAGGATAAAACAATATTTTTGCCCCTAATAAAAGCAACCAGCTATCAAAACTTTCCAATATCACCTTTACGTGAGATATGTGACTCAGGCAGGATCTACACTACTACTTTAAAATGGTTTATAATAGGGATGTGCACTGACCCACCGGATCGGATCGGATAGCGGATCGGAATCAGACCTGGGGGGTCGGATCGGATCGGATCGGAGGCTGGTCAGATCGGATCGGACCAGATGTCCGATCCGGATCGGACGCCATTTTGAATGCTTTTTCCCATAGCCAAGTATTGTTTTACAAAAACGCCTATAACTTTTTCATTTTTAAAGATAGAAGGATGAAACTTGGGCACATTGTAGACTGGTTAGGGATAGTTATCTGTGAGAAATTTCAGAAAGATTGGTGCATGCATTTTGTGGCAATTAATTTTTTAATAAATACCCAGGAATGCCTATAACTTTGTCATTTTTAAAGTTACACACATGAAACTTTGCCACATTGTAGGTGGTACCTTGGGACCTACGTGTGTGAAATTTCAGAAACGTAGGTGCTTGTCTTGTGTGGCAATTAATTTTTAGAAAAATGGGTAGTAGTGGGAAAAATACAGTTACGCCTCCCATTTTTTTATTTTTGAAGATACAAACAGGAAACTTGGGCACATTACAGGTACCACTTGCCTTGATATGTGTGTGAAATTTCAGAAACATTGGAGCTTTCCTTGTGTGGCAATTAATTTTTGAAACAATGAGGAAAGAAACACCTATAACTTTGTCATTTTTAAAGTTACACACATGAAACTTTGCCACATTGTAGGTGGTACCTTGGGACCTATGTGTGTGAAATTTCAGAAACGTAGGTGCTTGTCTTGTGTGGCCTAGCTGAGTTTTGCAGCCATGCGTGCAAGGAAGGATCACTCTCGTCTCGATCCCTTTGGTCCTTGCTAGTATCCATTACAGGGCTCGTGTCTGCTTTCACTTTGTACTCAAGCAGACACGAGCCCTGTAATGGATACTAGCAAGGATCAAAGGGATCGAGACGAGAGTGATCCTTCTTCTAACTTTTAAAATAAAAAAGTTATAGGCGTTTCTTTCCTCATTTTTTCAAAAATACCTTGCCACCACATGCCTGGACCCAGCTGTCTGAAATTTTACACACATATCAAGCCAAGTGGTACCTGTAATGTGCCCATGTTTCCTGTTTGTATCTTCAAAAATAAAAAAGTGGGAGGCGTAACTGTATTTACCCCACCACTACCCAGTTTTGACAACTGTTGAGGCCCATGACCACTCCACATACAGTTTTCAAAGTGTTTTATCCTGCCAATCTGGCATCAGAGGAAGACATAACCTTCTCTGCTTTCATGAGGCAGGGTTTTATGCTCATTTGTACATGGAAAGCCTGCTTTCCTCATTGTATGTCATCATGGCTGCAACAGTCTCCCTTGTACTTCCCCTCTCAAAACGGAGAAATTACATTTAATGTAATATGATTTTTTTGTAAGCTGCATGGAGTTTATTTTGTAAAAAAAAGTGGGGTATATATTTGAATATATATATATATATATATATATATACCCCACTTTTTTTACAAAATAAACTCCATGCAGCTTACAAAAAAGTCATATTACATTAAACGCAATAACAGCAACTTACAATAATTTACATTTCAAATTACTCAAATCAATTCCATGCATAAAAACCAAGAGAAGAATAAAACTATTCTGCATAGAAACAGGGAAACAAAATTTTAGCTCCCATTAAAAGCTTCACAGACTAAAAAGGGCTCAACTAAAGTTTAAAAGAGAGGGGCCCAGCAAGCCTCTCTAGGATGGCAGTTATACAATCTGGGTGCCACAAAAGAAAAGGCCCTGTCTCTCACTTCCCAACCAAGCATCCTTCTGAAAGTGGTGGGGCACATGACGATGGGTGAACTGGATTGTATGGGTGGAGGTATTTCTACCTGTGTGCATTCTATTCTGAGCAAGTGAGGTGGCACTAGGCCAGATATGCTCCAAGTATGACACTTTGAAAACGGTTTGAAAACTATATGTGGAGTGTGTCCTGGGCCCCGACAGTTGTCACTACTATTATAAACTGTTTTAAAGCAGTAGTGTAGATCCTGTCCTGAAATGTGGGGGGGGGGGGGCGGGAGAGATAATTGTGTCATGAAAAAATTAAAAGAAAATTTAAATAGAAGAAACATCTTGATGCAGGCCTGTGGTGAACAATTAAATCACCATTTCATATTTGTTGCAGACCATTACACATGGGTCACCACTGGCAGGGGCAATTCTCAAGTTGCACAAATGGTACTTAAAGGGTTACTGATTTCACTGCATGGTCTTCAGTGCTATACAAGCATTGCAACGTTTTTATGTATGGGAGCAGGGATCCTATCTGTGCACTGGACCAACCTACTTCCGGTACTGTGATTCCACAATTGCCCACCCTCACGTGATACTTCATTAGCGCACCAATTGATCAGATCGGGTTGTTCTCTGTGTTAATGTGCCTTGCCTATTGCTGCATCATATGCTATATTTTTAGACGAAGGTTAGATGATGAATTTAGGGTTGGTGTGCTAACCTTTCCCCCACTTACTAAGATTTGAAACAAATAGGTCAACAGCCCATCAGCTAGTTCTAGTGTACGAATTTCTATATATTCAGTATTAACGTACATCGCTGATTAGCTTCTGTTACCAGCAGGAAATAAATAATAGTAAATGGGGGCAAGGCCATGCAATACCCCCTTCAATGAGATGAAAACCAATGTCAGTTGTTCTGTTGTAATCGCTGCATCTAATCACTCCTATAGAAATGCCTTTTCTCTAATCTGAACTTCCAGCAATATAAATGTTTCAACAGGGCACTCAAAACTGTCAAACAGCTTCTTTGCGTGTACTGAAGTGATAATGGTTTCATGCTTCAGGGAGGAGTTGTCTTATGTTAAACTCCTTTCCTTATACTGGTGAATGCTAATCTGCTCAGTTGATGAAGGAACAGTAGATAGATGCTACACATTAATCCAGAATGCTTAATAAATATCTTTCACAAAGATGTTGAAATCAGCTTTAATTAAAAAAAATGCAAGCAACATTCTGAAAGTGCATTCTTAGTATGGGATGGCATGCCTAGGTATGATCTGAGACCATGGTAGAATCCAGATCAGAAGCAATCTGTTACAAAGTGGTTGTGCAAATCAGACCCTAACTGAAATAAAAAAGACATTTCAGGGCCATTGCTACAGGGAGGACTATAGGGACATGCCTTCACCACATGTATATCCAAAGACCCTTCACTCAATTTTCAGTTTTCATTTAAAACAAATTAAGCATACTCACCCAGGCAAAGTTAAGCATTTCAGTGTTCCATCGATTTATTTATTTTTCATCTACAGAGATTTCAGTATATGCTAAATTCAGCCTTCCTGATATCTTTGGCTTGACAATACTAATCTACTCAAAATCGGTTTTAAAGAAAATTAAAATTCAGCCTTTGTGAGTTTCATTTTATTTATATAAAATACTGCAGCATATCACTATTTTCTCTTAACTTCGTCAATGCGATTTCTTCAATACCCTGCTTTGCAAGTAATTATAGATATATTTGATCATATCTGTTTTGGCCTTCATAGATTTGATGCCATAGATCAACTATGGTCAAAGAGTTCCACGTGAAAGCTTCAATGATCAAGCCAGAGCGATGGTGGAAACTGTATTTGTGAGTACCACCAACATTGTGAATGTTTGTGCCATCCCTCGTTGCATCCTATTTAGATCATCCATTGCATGTCTCTGGAAAAACAGTGGTTGACCAGGAGAAAGCCAGGAGAAACAGTCTTTGATGAACACTCATGACAGTTTGGCCATGTCATTGCTTGTAGCTGAGATGTGCTTGATCGGACTTCAATGGGATTTGGCTGCCTGTGCTAACACTGAGGTAGGATAAAGAAGCGTTAATTAGGGATGTTGGAGGAATCTGGCAAGAGGGTGAAGTTCACCAAGCTTTTAGCAGCTTGGCCTCCAGGCTCACTTACCTATGAACTGACTTTTACTCAGACATTTGGTCTGCCTTTACGGACGTTTATGTGTAATTTATGCTACCTTTTTTGTTCTCTTTTTCACTGATTTTGAAATTGTGATATTTAAAACTGAGGCTTTTGAAGTATGTAGCTGCATATGTTTATTTTTTAATTATTTTATTTTTAGTTTCTTTTATGATTTTTGCTTTGTTTAAAAATTCACAATAAAAATTGATTTTTTTAAAAAAAACACTATTACACAAATTGCAGCCATAATATAATTAATTTTGTGAAAATTACATTTGCCATTTGTGGAAATTAAGCATATTACAGCTGCAATTTGTGCAAGATAAGCAAATAATGGCCACGAGTAAATGGTAATTTAAGGGGGGAAATGTTATAGTGTTGCATAAATAGCTTTTTTATGGCCACCATTTACCCAACATCACTTTTATGGAAAAACCTGAGCCACTTTTTTTTTTTTTTTGCAAAATGGTGGCTTGCTGAGAGAATGGGCAGCTGAACTCCAGCCCCCTCTCAGACTCCTGCGACATCCCTCCCTTGAAATAACTTGGTGCCAAGCCATTTAGGGCTTTAAAGGTGATTGCCATCACACTTTAAATTTGGCCTGGGAACACTTTGGTACTGAATCAGGCTCCCCGTTTGTGGAGCTGCCTGACGGCTGCCCATTCCCTCTCCAAATATAAACTCCTTCTTTTGACTTTTAAAGCCTGCCATGGACTAGCCCCTCTTTATCTTTCAACATTAGTTCACATTAAAGCCCCGTTCGTGCTCTTCGCTCCTTGAATGCTAGGTTTCTTACTTGCCCAAGGGTTTCTTCTTCCCTTCCTTGGCTCCATCTATTCTCTCTTGCTGTCCCCTATTCCTGGAATTCTCTTCCAGAGAATTTGCGGATGGTTGCTCCAATTACTGTTCGTAAATCTCACTTAAATCCTTTTCTCCTCTCCCCCCCCCCCCCCAAGTTTCTGGAACCTTAGATTTTGTTCCTGGTTGGTAATGTTGATCATTTATTCTTGTTGTGTTTCCTGCCCTTTTTTGTTGCATTTGCTTTTCTTCCTTTTGGTTTTATTTTGTGATTTTATTGGAGTGTAACCCTTTGTGCCAGGGATTTGTTGTTTTATTGTTTTATCCTGTAGAGTGCTGTGTGCATTGATGGCACTTAATAGATGATGATGATGATGATGACAATGATAATGATGGCATATGTTTTGAACACTTAGATCCTACAAACATCTGGGTGGTTGCATTCTGCATCAGTTGAAGCCTCTGAATAATCTTTAAAGGTAGCCCTACATTACAGCAGCCTAGTCTGGACATAACCAAGGCATGGATGATTGTAGGACAGTCAGCTTACTCCAGGTAGAGACGCAGCTGGCAAATCAGCTGAAACTGATAACAGGAACCCTTGTAACCAACCTCATTTGTGTTTTCATAGATCGCATCAAGTCCAGGAATACCCTAAGCTGAATACTTGGTCCATTAGGAGTGTGAAATCCCATCCATCCCTTGTCTCACACATCCATCAGCAGGTTTCCCCCGTATAGTGCTCTCAGAAAATTTGTACATTATTGTGCCTTGTGCTGAAGGTCTCTAACAGTGCAAACCTCTACATGTCTACTCAGACACAAGCCCTATTGATTTCAATGGGACTTTCTCCCAGGAATGTGTGTATGCAGACTTAAACATGGCTAAGCTTTGAGATCCTGCCTTTAAATATTCTTTGTGTCATCAACAATGCTGAATCATACTGAACCATATAGAGTGCTTCAAAGAAAGATGTAGCCAAGAAATTATTCATTTGAATCACGTATAAAGTTCTCCATGTTATTTTACAAGTTTCAAAAAGGTGGTATCCTCAAATAAAAAGGCTACATAAATCACTAAATAAAAGGTTCAAAAAATCAATTTAAGCCTGGTTGAGATTATATGGACAGGTCACAGGATCTGACAAAAGCCTCAGTTCCATTATAACCTTTGTGTATCTTCATTTGGGGACCACACTTTAAATTTTGCCAGCACATAATAAATGCTTAAATGACAATTGAGAACAATCTGAATGGAGTTCAAATGAGCTAGATGTGCAATAATAAAAAGCTGATTTTCCTAAACCACTTTTATTCGCAATAATCTTCTCATGAACAATCTAAGGCCTAAGAATTACTCAAATAGGTAATTATTCATGAAGCATTTCAAATAAAGAATGAAAGGGAGGCTAATATTATCTGTTCACAGATCATTTGCAAACAGAAAAAGGAGTTTGAATCCCCAAATAAATTATGCATTGTGATTTTCCTTCTGGTTCTTTTTAAAACCCACACATCTGCACTGGGTAGCATATTAACCTGCAGGAATACCTGTAACAGATGGATAGGTTTCTTTGAGTTGGCTTTGATGAGGACCACCTCAATATAATTTTAAGGGAGATGAAGACATAATATATGGAGTTAAAGCTATCTTATAAAGGATAGGTGAGATTGAAATTGGCTTGTCATTATTCACATAATGCACATTATAACGGCATAATTTAATGCAATTTGGATAGAAACAAAATTTCATTTTCTTGGAAGCAGTGCTTATAATATTCTGCTGTTCACACCTTTCAGCATTTTTGTCACTAATAGATGCCACTATTAGATTTTACAGGCTCATTTTACATTATTTACATGATTATTAACAACACAACCCTTCCATACTCCGGTGGGAGAATTAAGGATAGCATTCTCTAGAGGCAGGAGCGACCTGCATTTCTTTTTGATAATAACAAAAGATATTATTTTGTTATGATGACACATTTATGCATGCTATAATCTAGTCTAACTATATTGGTTTCTTCTTTTAGTTTGGTCCCTTCTTAATTTCCCACTTCATATTCCTATTTAAAGAAGCATTGTTCTGTCTAATAAGGCTTTTTCACCCTCTTCATTTGGGTACTCATATATTACAAAAGATACTAAGAACCCCTCTAGAGTCACAAAACTTGAAGTGAATCCAACAAAACATTGAATGTCTTCATTTAGAACTCTCAAGGGAGAGTCATTGGCTGAACTCACAAAACATTTTAGATGGTGATACTATTATTTTGTTTGACGTTGTGGGCCTTTTGTAACTCTCAAAAGCCCACTGGTCACATTAGAAATTTAACCACATATATTAACTCAGGATGTACGAGAAATTAATTTCAATTTGGTTTTGACCAGGATTTACCCAGTTTACACCTCCCAGAAACTGAATGTGGAGCCAAACACAATTTGAGACTAAAGTCCATAGATTTCCAAGACTGTGATACAACTCATGGAATAACAACAAAAATACATTTGAAAAATATGTCCATTTGAAAAACGTCCATGAAAAAAATACATATTTTTTAAAAATGTTCAGAAAGACAGTTTATTCAAAGGAGAATAATGCATCCCTTTAAAAATGCTTATACTGATGCATACATTTGGACAAATATGCATGACTATATACACAGATTTTTGTGGGAAAAGTAAAAACAAGGCTCACAATCTGATATGAAGATGAATCGGAACAAGATTTGAGATGGGATTTAGAGAACCTTGACATCTTGGGCTTTGCTGATTTGCATATCCCTACAAATGTCACAATTTGGGGATAGAGACTGGGAAAGTACATAGTAGGAGTAAGTGAGAGTGCCTGCCCTCAGTTTGCTCCAGCCCAGTGGCCTTCTCTCACCATATGATTTCATGGATATATTAGACAAAGAGTTGATTCATACTTGATTTGGAAAGACTGTTTCCTACATAGACATCTCTGCTTGAGAAGTAAACATTCTAGGTGTGAAACCAAAACATTAAGAGACTCACAGTCATGAGTCTCTTGTTAAGGTCACTCAATAAAAAACACATTCCGCCATGTTAAAGGAGTAATTGGGGTGGTGGTCATTCTAACATTCATAAAATCAAAAATGTTTCACCAATCTTCCTGAAATTTACGTGTGCCAGAAAGAAATGTTGGTTTTACATAACCTGAAAATTTCAAGCAGATTGCTGAAAGATTGAGGGAAGGAGGACAGTTAAAGTAGGAAAGGGAGGAAAATCTGTCTCCCTGAAAATGGACTGATAATTCCCATTGGCGACTATTTGTGCTCACGATTTTCGATGGGATTAAACACTTACTAATTAATCCAGTGGTAGGGCCTTCTTCTCCCTTCATTGTAGTTGGTGGAATGCTTTTCCTTTTTTAAAAATTCCCTCCCGTTGATTTTTAATTAATATTTTTCACACCATTATAACAGATACACGGCAGCCATGTTTCACTCTCTTTCCCCTCCCCCTCCCTCCTGCATCAGCTAGAGAGAAAATGGCCACCACCTCTAGCAAAGACATAATCAGTGTTTACCCAGGAGTAAGTTCCATTGGATGAAGAGGGTTTTACTCCAAGATAAGTGTGTAGAGGGTTGCAGTCTTTTTTTGAAAATGCAATTTGGGGAGGAGGGCCTGAAGCAAAAGTATTTTCTGATCAGCACAACTGTCCATCTCACAATTAACAACTTGCTAGCCTGGTTCGGACAACACAATAATCAACGGGGGGGGGGGACAATCGTCACTTGTGTTGCTTATTGTGTCATGTGGAGGGCAACACACAATGCACACACAACTGACTATATGCTATTTGGGGCACTTAAACAATGGAGAAAAAAATGGGCTTGCATATTGTTTATCCCGAAATCCATTGTTTAAAGTGTCGTGTGGAGGGAACCTCCCTCTCTCCGTGTACTATTCTGTTTGGTCATAGAGTTCGCCGGCTGGAGCAGCTGAACCCCCCCCCCCAGCTGCTCCAATACAGCTGGCAGAACTTGTGGTGCATGCTGGGATACGGCTGGAGGACTGAGGGAGGTGGAAGGGAGGAGATGCAGCAGCCCAGAAGGATGCTGGGACTTTCAGCCATGTGATGGGGGGAGGGGCAAGATGTCGTGTGGTGGGTGCTGCCACATCACCGCCAAAATAACGCACCGTCAGTATGCTGTTCCCCCCTCCGTTGCCTAAAGTGTCATCTGAACTCAGCCGCTTGCTTGCTTTGTGCATGTGTTCTTTTATTGTTCATTTGATTATTGCTGCTGTTTGATTTTCACTTCAATCCTAGGCATATCTAGTAAGGGGAGGTACTAAAATGACGTTCCTCTACTAAGTTCCATTTAGTGCAATGAGTCTCACTCCCATGCACTAGCTTGAAGGGGTGTGTGGATTTAGTTGTAAATTATCTTTGAAAGTCCTGTGTATTTAGAGGCCATGGCTTTTTGTGAGAGAATGTTTTAAGCTTCCTTCCCCACCTTTCTTTGTCCCAAAATCCCCCCTCCCCCTGGTTAATTTTTAAAAACAACAACCCTTCATTGTTTCCAATGGATTCCTGATTCCTTGTTGCCTGGTATTAAATGATGCTTACTCTCTTGTAAGTCTGCTTGAAATCACAGCCTTAATTTGCCTTTACTAGGTTATAATTTCTAGGACAATTCATTGAGATTTACTTGAGAGTATACACATGCAGAGGATTGTGCTATAAATAAACATGATTCCCAGCCTGTGGTTATCCCACTCAAGTAGGTTTCATTACTAATTTTTGGGTCCTATATTTACCCTGCAATCATATGTAGATGCACTTGATAGTAGCTCCCATTGAGTTATTTTGGATTTACTCCAAGGTAAAGCTTTGTTGTCCCTTCCCCACTATACACACACACTGCTGTTGTACTCCTCTTGATCTATTTTATGGTATTAAGGGAAATATGCAGTGAAAATATGAGAGAACTGGAAAGTGGTAAGCAAGACTTCCTTTTTTTCATCCATCACTCCCCTCTATCACTGGCAGGATGGCTAATGGTCAGGAATGCTGTAGTCCAAAACATTTGGAGGTCACCAGGTTGGGGAGAGCTGCTTTAGGAACATAACTCAGCCTTTCTGTTCCTAAAGTTGTTGTTTTATATATTATGCTTGTAAAATTATCATTATATTTTAAAACTTTTAAAAGTAAACTCTGTAAGTAAATTTTAAATTATTGTCTGAATAGATTAGTACTACATTAAATGACTGCTACAGCATCAGAAACAGGACTCAAAAGAACAAAACCCAAACTGTTAGAAGTGCACAATGGTGACTCCACGATCCGGGCCCGATCCAGCCAAATTCAGAACGTTAATTAACAATTCCGATTTCAAAAAATGGAGGTCCGATTTTTTCCAATCCAATTTTCCCCCCGATTTTGATCAGGAAAAATCAGAAAATCGGACCTCCATTTTTTGTGTTATCACCATAGGCTTGCATTAGGGGAAAGAAAGCTTTCCCCAATGCAAGTCTATGGGGAAAACATAGCGGCAGGTGACTGGGGACCTCCCTCCCCCCACTCGTGCTCCTTACCTGCCGGGGCCACCCGCTTCTGTCCGCTGCCACCCACTGGTCGAATCTACTGAGAAACAAGCTTCGCAGCCTGCCTCTCAGTAGAGTGCTGGGTAATCACCGGCGCTGTACTGAGAGGCAGGCCATGAAGCCTGTTTCTCAGTAGATTGGACCTGCGGGCGGCAGCGGATGGAAGTAGGCGGCCCCGGCAGGTAAGGAGCGCGAGTGGGGTGGAGGGAGGTGGAGGTCCCCACTCACCCACCCCCATGTTTTTGCCATAGGCTTGCATTGGGGGAAAGCTTTCTTTCCCCCAATGTAAGCCTATGGCGAAAACACCTAAAATGCCATCCGATCCGAAAATCAAATGTCCGATTTTCGGATCGGAATCTGATCCGATATGGATAACATCCAATCCAATCAGATCCGACGCCACAGTGCTGGTCCCGATCCTGATTCTGATCTGATTTTTGGGGACCATGCACAACCCAACTTTAGATCAATAATTTTAATAAGGAATGAAAGAACTAATCATGCTGGGAATCTTACAGAGAAAATTGGAAGAAAAAAATCCCCCCCCCCCAATGTCTTCATTATTTCCAGACAGTTTAAATCTTTAGTCATTATTTAAAAGTGTTCTTATTACATTATCTTTAGAAATCATTTTTGGGGGAGTATAGGCTGGGTAACAGTATATAAATACTTTCTCTTAAATTCTAAAAGGGGGGCTGTTGCCCCTGAATTTTTTTTGAGCTTTCACATGTAGAAAAGAGCAACTAAAATAATCCAAGTGTGGGAGCAACTCCTGTATGAGGACAGGTAATAAAATCTCGGACTGTTTAGGTTACAGAAAAGGCAAGTGAGGGGAGTCACGATAGTGGTGCATAAAATTATGCATAATGTGGGATTCCCTGGTTCATCCCATGAAACTAATAGGTGGGAGACATTCTTCTTCACACAGCGCATAGATAAGTATAGACTTTAGTATCACAAGATGTTGTGCTGGCCAGCAATTTGGATGGCATGCCCTCCTTTCCATATAGTCACCCAATGACATAACACTATTCCCCCTCTGAAGAGATTATTATGGCAGACCATAATAACAGTTTTCATGTTCCCATTTGCTTTATGAGGCAGGTGCTCCTGAAGGCTACCAAACAGAGGGACTATCAGGCCATAAAGTTGCCTAGCTGAGTCTGCCAGAA
Organism: Anniella stebbinsi; assembly: GCA_029215795.1. Lineage (NCBI taxonomy): Eukaryota > Metazoa > Chordata > Lepidosauria > Squamata > Anniellidae > Anniella > Anniella stebbinsi. The sequence goes on along the minus strand of JARDYH010000004.1, from coordinate 91,595,387 downwards.
ACCTGGCCTCACCACTCTTGGTAAATCTATGTTCTACAACAACCACTCTCAGCTGAATGTGATGGAAATCTATCCTCCATCCCTGGGTTTAATTTACTGACCTCCCCTTGCTTGGCCTTGCAAGGAACTATAGGGACAGATGGAGCAGGCATACATAACACACATAGAATGCTGGGAGTGGCGAATCTAAAAGCAAGTATGTTGTTTTTCAAGAACCATGGAAATTTATAGAATCATAGAATAGTAGAGTTGGAAGGGGCTTATAAAGGCCATTGAGTCCAACTCAATGCAGGAATCCACCTTAAAACATCCCTGGCAGATGGTTGTCCAGCTACCTCTTGAATGCCTCTAATGTAGGAGAGCCACCACCTCCCTAGGCAATTGGTTCCATTGTCGTCTTGCTCTAACAGTCAGGAGGTTTTTTCCTGATGTCCAGCCGGAATCTGGTTTCCTGTAACTTGAGCCTATTATTCCGTGTCCTGCACTCTGGGCTGATTGTGTGACAACCTCTGTGTGACAACCTTTCAAGTACTTGAAGAGTGTTATCATGTCTCCCCTCAATCTTCTCTTCTCAAGGCTAAAGGTGCCCAGTTCTTTCAGTCTCTCCTCATACTGCTTTGTTTCCAGACCCATGATCATCCTCATTGCATGACTGATAACAAAAGGGGCACTATTTGTAGCAAATGTAGAACCAGAGCATGTGGCAGCCACTTTCAACTTTTGGTCAATATCCTGCCCTTCAAAGAACCAATGTTTTCTTAAAATGTGTTTATACAAAATATACTGTTCACTCCCCACAATCCCTTTACAATACATCATCTCATCAACGTGACAGAGGAGCAGAAAAGGTTTAGTTTGGCTGTCTTGAACTCCTTTCAGATGAGATTAATTTGAAATCCTATACCACTTGGGGGTAAGCGGTAGTGAATTCAGTGGCACTGACTTCTGAGAAGCCATGTATAGGATTCAAGTGTAAACCAACTTCTGCAGCCTGGTGCTCTCCAGATGTGTTGCACTGTAACTCCCATGTTATGTGTTATGGGGAAGACAAAAATCATTTGATCATTAATTTTAAAATAATACTTACGCATGAAAGTATTAGGTGGAAGCTCTGCCTTTGATCTCACACTGCTGAACTAGTAAGAGAAATCCTCTATGTTAGTCCCCCAACACCATATATGATATTCAATAAACAGACATCCTATGCCATGTGTTGAAAACTAATGTTGACATCTGAAGGACTATCTGGATTAGGTATCCAAGATTCATTCATTATTGCTTCATTTGGTTTAGACAGTTTATTTAAGGTGATGCAGCTCTGTTGTAGTTCACTGATTTATCACATATCTTAATGCTGGAAAGTATCATACCTTAGAACAGATGTGGGCAGAAAATAGATCTATCCTGATGTTTTGGACATCAACTTGCATCATTCCTGATCACTGCCCATGCTATGGGGGCTTTTACGAGTTGCATTCCAAAACATCTGGAGATCTACATCCTGCCTGCCCTTGTTCTAGAACAGCATTCCCCAACCTGATGCCCATCAGATGTGTTGGAGTGCAACTCTCAACATGAGATGCTCTAAAAAAAGAAAAGTAGGTGGTCCTAAGTTGTTCATCATTATTTTCCACAACCCCACATTCACCTCTGCATATCATATTGCATATCCAGGTGTTTGAGATTACAAGTCCCAGCATTCCTGACCATGGGACATATTGACTTGCAATGATGGGAGTTGTAGTCTAACACCATTGGAGGGCAGCAGGTTGGGGAAGGGCTGCTCTAAACAAAAAAGAGAAGTAGGTGGCCCTAAGTTGTTCATCATCAGTTTCCCACAACCCCACAGTCACCTCTGCATATTGTATTCACCATCCTGTCTTCATGGTTTATTTACTTTGGGAGAATGAGAATTTCACTTACACTTTCTGCATCCTTAGGGAGGATGTTACGTTAAGGCTGGGAGCCTTAACTCCCAATTTCCCTACTTTTTGGTGCTTGGTTGGAAACTGTAGAGCCTTAACGTTGTTTTTGTAAACCGTAGGTTTTTTGTTTAATGTATATATATATATATATATATATGTGTGTGTGTGTGTGTGTGTGTGTGTGTGTGTGTGCTGGGACACACATTGGACACTTGCTAGGGAGCATTATGATTGCCCATGAGTTCCTAGCACACACAATCACTGTGAGTTAACAAGTACACATTTCTGTTTCATCCACTCTGGTTTTTGTTGCTCCAAATAGTAATGCATACATAGGCCTGTGCAGCACATTTCATTAGGGTGTAGACCTAGAGTTGTTGTTTTTTAAAAAGATTAACATTTATTGCAGACATAAAGGACATTATTTTTATTCATTTATTTATGAAAAACTGTAGACATTGATGACCTATTTCACATTCTGCTTGCCTGACTGTGGGAGGACCGTTGCAGGTTGGGTGGGGGGAAATGAGGAGATGCTCCTCAAGTCCCAGCATTGGTGGGGCCTTGTGATGAGACTGGCATTTTCATTCCTGCTGCCAGGAGCAGTGATGCTCTCTCAGAGGCAGCGGTTCTTTGGCACAGCAGTGGATCAGCTGGAGGGCCATTTCTGCTGAATCTGGATCCCCTTCTGGATCAATACTCAATGGACTCCTCAATTCAACACTTATTGCTTGAGACATTAGGGCGTGCCTGAGCACACCTGGCACACCACTTACACATCCCTATGAATGCATATGAAGCCAAACCCTTTCCCTTGACTCTAAAAAGACAGAGAAAATATCTAATGCAGATGTGACATGGCTACAGCTTTGACTGGAAATTATAACTACTGCGGAATTGTGTGATATTAGGTAGTTAGGTTTTTTGACGTGGGTTTCCCTAAAACCTATGTTTTGCCCAACCCTCAGCCATATTTGGGTCATTTTCTTCTTCTTTGTAATAAAAAAATGGCAAGCAAGCTAAAATCATAAGAGACTGACTGGGAGATTGTATTGAATGTCTTTGTGATTATGTGATTTGGGTTTTATAATTGGAGAAAGAGAGGTAGCATGAGAAACACCAGCAGAAAGCTCACAACATACTGTGTAGACTGCCTCCTCTGGAGTAAATAAAACCAATCATCACCAACCAGCTTTGTTTGGTTACTAGAAAGCTAAAGATCCGATATTGTCTTTTCATAAATGAAAATCAAGTAACAGGCAGCAGTGACAGCTGCAGGGAATATACTGCGCTCTTGTGCCATGCCTAGTCCCTCTCTGTTTTTCATATCTCCATCCCCAGAAACAGCAACAAATTTATTGCAGATGTGAATGACTGGCATTACTATAGCTCACGTAGATGAATTCATTGTTACTCTTTTAACTGGAAAAGCGGGCAGGAAGGAATGCGCAGAACAATGTCAGCAAAGTATTGCTAACCCGACACACTATGGGTTCCTAATGTCCTTTTGATTTCAAAAGCTTAGAAAATACACTTAAAATAATAGCGAACAATGTCCTAGAATGTCATTGAGGTTTCAGAAAGCGCTCAACTGTTCTTGTTACCCTCGCCAATTTTTGCGTCTCTGAAAGTAGAGATTAAAGATGCTCGCAGCCCACCTCAAAGGGGTGTTTTGACAACTGTTAATTAATGAGTACTTTTGAAGTGCAATACAGTTGAAATACACACACACACCCCCCTATTCTCCCTTTCTAGCCACTCAAAATATCTGATCCTGAATCTGTACTGAATCAAAATCAATGCTTATATCCTATAAAAGCATTTATACGTTCTCTGTACATATGATTAAACATCTGGTAAATATGAACTTAATACTATCTTCCATCTCTAGTTACAGTATTGACGAATGAGTGCTTTGCATACTTACAAAATGATATAACACCAGCATTATTAATAAAACTGCAAGCCAAATACATTTGCTAGTCAACAGAGTAGCAGGTGTGTGTATATGTTTGTCTGTGGAAGTCTGGCAAATGTTATTTTCACAAACCTTTCCCACTCTTTATTTTATTTTTAACAGAGACCCCCTAATGAGATATTTCTTTCCAAAGTTCTTTGCCTGCAAATGCCTCCAAGCAATGTCTCAGACAACAGCTAGCTGGATGACTGCTTATTTTTGGATTTCTTCTGACTGGTTTAAGCCATGCTTGGGCACTTACATGTATCCCACAGTGATACACATCCCCTCACTGAATTCTGTAATTCTTTCCTATTTTAAAAACTCTCTCACTCTTAGATTTGTATTTAGAGATAGCTACTGACACCTAGTTTGAACGCTAACATCTCTGCAATGGAAAATGCACAGGATTCTCTGCCTGAAATTCTATCGTCAAAATCAAAAAGTGGTTCTGATGGATTCCCAGTTCCTGATGAAGTCATCAGCTCTCTAATTATTACTTACAATCAATCTGCACCAAGAACAAGATGCAAATAAAATGGAAATTTGCATCAGCAAGTCATTCATGTGGAGCAGCTAGCTAGTAGATGAGTTCAGGGCCTGGGAACTGGTGATGCTCCAGATATTATTGGATTCCAACTCCCAGCAGCCTTAACCAGCATGGTAAATTAATGGGCAGGAATGGTGGAAGTTGTAGTCCAACAAAAGTGGAGGTCCACAGATTTCCCAGCACAGTTATAATCATCAGACTATTCATGCTATCACAAAGCATCAACAAGAATGTATTTCAGCAATGTGGAGAAAACTTTATGTTGGAAGAAGATCTGCAGGGTAAAGCCCTTCATATTATTAGCTCCATTTGTGGCATGCTCCCCATGCAGATTCAGTTTAACATAACCTCCATGCTGCATGTTGTTCATTTGATGGGTGTTTAGCATCATCAGTTCAGGAAGCAACATCCCCACTGAGCTTCTAAGCTACTGTTCTCCTATTATGTTTATGCAAGAGAGCAATTTTAATATTAATAGAACATTCAGAGTAGTTACTCAGTGCTCAGCAACAGTGCTACTTGTCTTCTATTGTTACCTCTGTTTCCAAAGTTCAGAGGAAAGTGTAGATCCTCCTATAGCTGAAATCTGAGCTTTGGGATTTTGTTTCCTTTTTGTATGAAATGCCCTACGCCACATCTGGCTCGCCTAACTGCAGGGGGGGTGGAGAGGGGATAGACATGGCTTATCACCATTGGTGGGTGAGCAGGTGGTGCCACCAGCAGTGTAAGGAGCTTACGAGGCATTATTAGCCGTCGGGGCCCCATCCTCAGCCTCTTTGAATCGCGGTTCCATCCCTCCCTCCTTGTATGTAGTGTGAGCTTTGCTGGTCATCCTTTTGGGGTCTGAGTAGGAAGTTTTGACTCATAATCTGATTGGCTGGGCTATGAGCCTTTGCTTGCTTCACACTGTACCTGGGGCAAGAGCATCTTTAGGCAAATCTTGTTGCACATATCAGTTGTTAGGTCAATTGGTCACAATTTTCAGTTACGCTTAGGGACATCAGGGATGTTGAGCATTCTGAGGCACCATCTCAGTGATGGGTGATACCTGAGGCCTCCTGCTGAGCATTTTGCGCCCCCAGTGGAGGGATAAGGCCAACTCGCCTCACCCATTTGGTGTTTCACAGCCTGGGAAGGGTTGACATGGGAAGGCCTCCTCTTCCCAAATGGGTAGTCCTGGGGGTGGTGATTTGACAGGCATCACCAGCAGGCATGGAATGTTTTCCCTAATATTGCCTAACTCGTTGCTGGTGTTTAGTTGCCTGCCCAGTTATTTCCTTTGCAGATCGTTCAATAAACATGGCCCAATTTTCATATCATACACATGTGTCCCCCTCATTATTTCCCCCCTCCTTCCACCTGCAAAAATTTTGCACGTATTAAAAATGTATGCATTTTCCCCATTCATTAAAGCGTGTTGGTGCACATTTTTCAAACTGGATATTTTTTCATGTGTGCTTTTCAAATGTGCAAAGTTTCTGAACATGTTTTTGTTTGTTTTTGTTTCATGAATCACATTGCAATTTCGGAAATGTATGGACTTCAACCTCAAATTGTGTTTGGGTCCATGTTCAGTCCTGAGAGGTGTGACCTGAATAAATTCTGCTCAAAAATGAGCTGAAACAAATTTCCCATCTATCTCTATGCTGAAAATAGTCCAACGAGGTCTGGAAATCATCTTCTTACCCCACCTATATGTTAATGTTTGTCCTTCAAAAGACAGAATTCATTTTGCCTTCTCAAGAGAAAAAAAACCCTCTTCTTTTTTGTGTGGAGGGGGACACATTTTAAGATATGAAGACATCTTTTCAAGGAATGTTATATCTTTTTTACTAAAAGGCAGACAGTTAGGAGTTCATTTTTCAAGTGCTGTTTTTGCTTAATTCAAAATGCTTGTGGAAAAAGTGATTTTTATTGAATGGGACAAATGCATTAATTTCTCACTCCCCGAGCGATATATTCTATGTAAAATAAATCCTTGCTGCATTAGATGTAAGAGCAAATTAAAGGTGAAAAATAAATGTAGAAATCTTTTATAAAAGAGTAATTGAAAATTATGACTGAGAATTTCTTTGGATGGATGGATATGTCAGTTTCACTTTCTCCTGCATTCAAAATTTTAAAATCTCGATTTCTTTCTTTCCTAAATTTTATTTATTTAGTTCATTTCATTTCTATACCACCCCATAGATGAAGCTCTCTAGGCAGTTTACATACAGAGATGTTTAACACAAATGAACTGAAACAAAATACTTACCTGTCTGCACCAGCCAAATCCCCATGTTGTACCTGCCTGCCATGTATCTGTTAAAGGTAGTCTGTCAGGAAACAAACAAACCAACAAAAAAGGTTGCAGCCTTAATTTAGCACCACAAACATGATTGAATACAAAGGGATTAACACTCTCTTTAAAGACCTACACACTGGGCCTGGAGGGAGAAATCTATCAGTTTCAGTTTCTCTCACATTCATTTTTTTTAAAAAATCCCAAGTTATTTCAACCCTGAATATGAAAAAAAATGCACATTTTGATAAATTCTTCTCAAAATGAAACAGATGAAGTTTCCATCCATCCCTAGTGGCATGCCCCTACTTGAGGAGGACCTAGAGTAGGCTGACCATCTGAAAAGGAGGACAGGGCTCATATAACTTTAACAGTTGTAGAGAAAAGGGAATTTCAACCAGTGTCATTTGTATGCAATTAGTTCCTGGTGAAATTCCCTCTTCATCACAACTGTTAAAGTTGCAGAGCCCTGCCTTCTTTTGTATATGGTCACCCTAGTATAGTGCCTACACCTTTAACATTTGTGATGAAGAGGGAATTTCACCAGGAACTAATTGCATACAAATGACACCTGCTGAAATTCCCTTTCCTCTACAACTGTTAAAGTTATATGAGCCCTGTCCTCCTTTTCAGATGGTCAGCCTAACCTAGAGGCCCCAAAAGCTCTGGGCACTCTGGGCCAGGGAGCACCATTAGACTCACAGGAGCCTGAGCCCTCAGGGTAGGTGGTTGCAGGGCCATACCTGCCAGGAGGAAGGAACTCTGAGGCAGAGGCTGAGCAACCCCTTGACCCCTGACAGCATCGTTGCCTCAAGCGACAGGCTAGTAGGGCTCTTGTGCAACAGAGTGTTCACCTGCAGAAAAGGTCTCCTCAGGAAAAGTGACTCTTCAGGAAAAAGAGCTCTGATTACTGCAGCTGAGTTTTGGGTGAGCTCCAGCTTGCTTTGGGCTTAAAAGCATTCATTGGAAACCAGCCAGCATTGGAACAACTTGGTCCAGCCTGCTTTTGATCATGTCTCCTGAACTGTGCTGGTGATTGATGCCCTGTTGACTGACGTTCTGCCTCTTGCTCGCTGACACGTAGGGTCTCATGTAATTCTTGTTGTTTTGTTGTTGTAGGCCTTGGTTTCATTGCCTATGCTTGACTGCCTGTGTTTCTGATTTCTGCCTGGACTGAGACCACCTCTGTTGTAACCTGAACCCCATTGGCTAATCACCTGTAGGCTTGACAGTTAGCTGACCTGATTACATTTACAGCTTGCTACAGCCAAAGCAGGATACCTACTTATGTCCTTCTGGGAGATATTATTTGCATTTCTGATATGAATAGGCCAATCCCATGCATTTACAAACATCTCAAAGTGGCACCAATTCTAAAAAATGGCTCTCACTTCAAAAAGAAAGATTTCTATCGTCTGGCAGTAGCGGAACTACAAGTTGGTCTCTGCTCATCTACATATCAGAAAAATAGTTTCACCACAGGGGAAACTAAGTAATAAATACTGCTGACCTTTTAATGAGACCCTCAAGGGAAGGGATTTGGAAATGCAACCCTTTTTAAAACTTATTTTTCCTTTCTTCCGAAGTTCACAATGTATAACTCATTTCTGAACTCTAGGAGTTACTGAATGGGTGAAAGTAAGCAGAGAATACATTGACATTTGCTTTTATTATCAATTACTCTCTGCTTTGACAATAACTCTTTAAAATGCATTTGCAAATAATAATATTGTATAAATCAAAATGGAAATTCTCACTGGAAAAATGGAATAATGCAAGTGTCATTTTACTGTATTAATAATGCACTACTTTGAATGTATGGTCTCTTTTGAATGTACTGTGAGAAAGCCAGTTTCTTAGTAACAAATTATAGAGGGTTTGCTAAAAAAAACAGGTGAAATCCCACAGAGTCTGTGTGTCTGACGATCATTTCAGATATCAGGGTTCCTTTTCATGTTACTTGTAGTAGTCATGGGACTACTACAATGTGGTTACATCACAAACTGCTTACCAGCATTGGAAGTCTAAGATCACATAGGAGATGACCATGACATGAGTTCTTCCTAGCATTATTCCAGTTGCTGGGAGGAGTGATGCTAGTGTGTGAAGAAACTCTGGTGTGTGATATGAACATTTATGTGACCTTGAGTTTCTGACCATCATCAGACATGCATTTTATAGCACACTCATTACTGGCCACTTACGGATGTTCGCAGTTCCTTTTGATGATGCTAATTGCCTCCTGCGTTTCTCCCGCTCCTTCTGCTCTATTTTCCACGACAACATAAAACCCAGAAAATCCAATTTTTTTTTATTCAAGTGAAACTTGCCACCATTTCCTGCTGTGTTTAGGAAAAGCAGCATGATAAAAACGCCCACTGAATGGGCCATGTGGTCATTGCTGCTTCCTCTTTCTTCCCCATTTAAAGAAAGAGGAAGCTGCTCATCCCTATTGTGGGACAGAAAAGTAATTGGAGGGAAGTATGATTCCCCCTGTCTGATAATGCTTTCTGACATTACCAAGCAGAGTGCGAAGGAGCAATATTAGAAGGGATCCTTAAAAAATTTTTTCTAAAGGAAACACCTCAGGAACACACCTCATTGCACCAAGAACCTAAAATGTGACTCAAAGCTCCGATGTAGTGGTAATGGGGCACTTCAATTACCTCAATATCTGTTGGGAGACAAATTCTGCCAAAAGTGGCCCTCCAAGAAATTCCTGATATGTGTGGCTGATAACTTTCTCCTACAGAAAGTAGAGGAAGAAACTAGAGGAATGGCTATCATTGACTTGATACTGACCACTAGGAAGGACTTAGTGGATAAAGTGGCAGTTACGGGAACTCTGGGGGAAAGTGACCATGTCATACTTGAGTTCTTGATTTTAAAGGAAGCAAAAGCTGAGTGTAGCCATATGCGTATTCTGGATTTCAGGAATGCCGATGTTAATAAACTCAGAACTATGATAAGTAAGGTCCCATAGCAAGTGACCCTAATGAGAAAAGGAGTCCAAGATGGGTGGGAGTTTTTTTTAAAAAAGGAAATTTTAAAGGCACAATTACAAACAACTCCAACAAGGAAAAAAGATAGAAGACAACAGAAGAAACCAATTTGGCTCCACAAAAAGCTTAGAGATGACCTGAAAATAAAAAAAGGATACATATAGGAAGTGGAAGAAAGGCCAGCTACAAAAGAAGAGTACAAACAAATAGCACAGAAGTACCGGAATGGTGTCAGGAAGGCTAAAGCTGAGAATGAGCTGAGGCTAACGACGGATGCTAAAAGCAATAAAAAGGCTTTTTTTCAGATACATGAATAGTAAAAGACAAAGGAAAGAAATGGTGGTTCAACTGCTTAATGAGGATGGCAAATTGGTAACAGATGACAAAGAAAAGGCTGAAGTGCTCAGTTCCTACTTTGGCTCAGTCTTCTCCCAAAAGCAGGTCTTTCACCCCCTGGAAAAAGTGAAGTACAAGCTGAAGGGGCAGGATTGCAGTTTGATATTGATTAAAAAAAAATGGTCAAGGAACACCTACTTTCTTTGAATGAGTCCAAATCTCCAGGGCCTGATGAACTGCATCCTAGAGTAATAAAGGAGCTGGGAGAATAACTCTCAGAACTACTGTCTATTATCTTTATGAAATCATGGAAGACAGGTGAAGTACCGGAAGACTGGAGGAGGGCTAATGTTGTCCCTATCTTCGAAAAGGGCAAAAAGGTGGAACCTGGGAACTACAGACCAGTCAGTCTGACATCCACCCCTGGGAAAATTTTGGAGCAGATTATAAAGAAGCCAATCTGTAACCACCTTGAAAACATTGCAGTGATTACTAGAAGCCAGCATGGATTTGTCAAGAACAAATCCTGTCAGGCTAATCTGATCTCATTTTTTTGATTGGGTAACCTCCCTTGTGGACTGTGGGAATGCTGTGAACATAGTATATCTTGACTTCAGCAAAGCTTTTGACAAAGTGCCCCATGACATTCTGATTCACAAACTAGTGAAAAGTAGGCTAGATGGAACAACTATTAGGTGTATCCACAGTTGGCTACAGAATCGGACTCAAAGAATGCTTATCAATGGTACCTTTTCACACTGGGGAAGGTAACGAGAGGGGTACTGCAGGGCTCAGTCTTGGGCCCAGTGCTCTTCAACATGTTTATTAATGATTTGGATGAGGAGGTGCAGGGAATGATTATCAAATTTGCAGATGACACAAAATTGGGTGGGATCGCTAATACCCTGGAAGACAGAAACAGACGTCAAAGTTATCTTGATAGACTGGAGCGCTGGGCTGAAAACAACAGGATGAAATTTAATTGGGATAAATGCCAAGTTCTACACCTAGGAAAAAGAAACCAAATGCACAGTTACAAGATGAGGGATACTTGGCTTATCAATACGACAAGTGAGAAGGATCTTGGAATTGTTGTAGATCACAAGCTGAATATGAGCCAACAGTGTGATGTGGCTGCAAAAAAAGCAAATGCTATTTTGTGCTGCATTAATAGTATAGCTTCCGAATCACGCAAGGTACTGGTTCCCCTATAGTCAGCACTGGTTAGGCCTCATCTTGAGTATTGCGTGCAGTTCTGGGCACCACACTTCAAGAAGGATGAAAACAAGCTGGAGCGTGTTCAGAGGAGGGCAACAAGGATGGTCAGGGGTCTGGAAACAAACCCTATGAGGAGAGACTGAAAGAACTGAGCATGTTTAGCCTGGAGAAGAAAAGATTGAGGGGAGATATGATAGCACTCTTAAAATACTTTAAAGGTTGTCACACAGAGGAGGGCCAGGATCTCTTCTTGATCAACCCAGAATGCAGGACACGGAATAATGGGCTCACGTTACAGGAAGCCAGATTCCATCTGGACATCAGGAAAAACATCCTGATTGTTAGAGCAATACGACAATGGAACCAATTACCTAGAGAGGTCATGGGCTCTCCCACACTAGAGGCATTCAAGAGGCAGCTGGACAACCATCTTTCAAGCATGCTTTAATGTGGATTCCTGCATTGAGCAGGGGGTTGGACTCGATGACCATATAGGCCCCTTCCAACTCTACAATTCTATGACTCTATGAACCCTCCAAGTCATGTTTTCCATGATTTGGGGGTATCAAATTTGTAGCATCCAGTTCATATGTTAGGTGCTTGTGTGAATATGTTTCCTAGGACAATTGTGATATACTGCATGGAGAAAAATCTAAATATCTGAACCAGACTGTCCCTAATCTGGATAAACTGAACAGAGCAACAGTATATATAACAATCTATGGCCAGAACAAATATTCTCCCATTTCCCATACAGATTCTTTTTGCCTTTCCCCCTGGTGAACGGTCAAAAAGAAATTTAGCATAATGCAAACTGCAATGATGATCTATCATGCTTGCCACACAATTTTTCTTAAAATAAAAAAACCCAGCCCATTTATCATAAATAACATAATATTAATGAGATCAACATGACATGGGCCAAAGGCATCAAGTGGTGTTTCGATAGAGTGTCATCTTGATTATTGTCAAATATTTCTAAGGCAACTAAAGTATACTAAGCTTAGGGCAAGTACATCATTCCCCCTTAATGTGTGAAAATTCCCCAGGTGGTTTTAGTGGAAACCAAAGGAAAGAATGCCTCCTCACACACTGAGTTTATATGATTACCTGTCCTTTATAGGTCAGTAAAAAGCTATCCACATGTAAGAGTCCAAATACTGATTGCAGAACAATGAAGATAACACATCTCAGTTGATTCCTTGCTTCTCTGTTCAATTGAAAATATAAAAAGAGATCACCATGAAAAGAGGGAGCCTCATTGTTGAGACATGCATCTGTTCAGGCAGTCTGGATTCAGAAACTGACATGTAAGTAATCTTCCCATTTTGCATTTGAGTTTAATCTTTTTTCCCTGCAGGAACAGTGTTTTAACCACTCAATGTGGTTAAGCCACTCAACATTCAATAACTCACTCTAAATAAACGTATCATTCAGTCAATCATTTAGTACAGATCTCTTCAATTATGACATTGAGGCTTGAGCAAGTGGAAGGTGTGATTCATTAGAAACAACTCAATATTTATTCCTAGCTCCCTGACATTATAGAACAATAGTTTCTATTAAGGAAGACCAGTAATGGAGAAGTGGAATAATTCATGGTAGGTGGAGGGGATAGAGGGAAGGAATGGGGATAACCTCCATCGCAGCCAACCCAAGACAGTTTGCTGCCTGAAGTAGAGCAGCAAATGGTGATCCCCACATAAAAGTCAAGGTGCATAGTTCCCAGGGCTAAGCAAATTATTTTGACTCCTGAGGTAGAAATCCCACAAGCACTGTTCTCTAGCAGTCAAAAGACAATATTAATATTGTCTTTAATATTAATATGCTACACATATGTACCAAATTTGAGATCAATCCCTCCAACTTTCGATTGTATATGAATTTATTAAAGATTGTTTCAGTTCTGACAAATCAGAATGACAGCTCACCACATGCATTCATTCAGACCTGTCAGAATGGAAACGATCTTTAAAAAAATCATATAAACTCGAAGGTTGGAGGGATCGATCTCAAATTTCATACACATACTTAGGCATACCCCTAAGCACTGTGACCAAGTTTCAAGCCTCTAACTTTTAAAATACAGAAGTTATAGGCATTTTGTTCTTTAAAAATAGAGCTGCAAAAATATCGTTTTTTCACGATAATTATCGTGGATGATACAATTCACCTACGATATGAACGAAGATGATTTTCCCCCCAAAATGACGGTAATGATAAACGATGATATTTTTTGGCGTGCACACCCTTAATTAATATTATTTTTTAAAAATAAACAGTTTCCTGCACTTTCATAGCATCCCAAATCAACTGCTTGAGGTGGATGCTCCATAATGCCTAATGGTATGGCTGGCTTTGTTCTCCATCCCTTCCCTTTCCATCTTCCACCTGTGGCCTCTTGGAGATAATGCACAGAAAGGTTCGGCAGGTTTGCAGAAACAATAAGAGTCATAGAAACCCAAGAGTCTCTGGTTAGATAGAGTGAGAGCAGGATAGGCCTGTTCCCTCTCAGCTGAAGCCAGTATGAGCCTTCCAGAAGAGCAATCATTCACATACATGAAGAGAAAGACCACCTCCCTCAAAGGATAGTCCAGATGTTCCTTTATGGCCATGGCTTTAGAGATGCCCCACAAATGTTTGCATAGGCTTACTTACATATATACTGACTGGAAGTATAGGCAACAAGCGTCACAAGTGGCTGGTATCACCAGCAGAGAAGATGTTTCTAAGCAGATAGTCACAGCTGGCATGCCTCCTAGAGGTAGCAAAAGTTGCTCTGTTAATGCCATAGGAACATAGGAAGCTGCCTTATACCAAGTCAGACCATTGGTCCATTTTGCTCAGTATTGTCTACACTGACTGGCAGCAGCTCCTTGAGATTTCTGACAGGAGTTCTTTCTGTTTCTATCAGTATTGCGCAAAAGGCGGGATGATAATAATAATAATAATAATAATAATAATAATAATAATAATAATAATATCTGGAAATGTCAGGGGTTGAACCTGGAACCTTCAGCATGCAAACCATGTTCTGTGCAACTGAATTATGGTCCTTATATTTCAAGGCAAGCCTGGTAACAATTAGAGCTTCGGTTGTTGGAGAAATCTGCAATTGAATCAATTGAATTTGTATTTCCTGAGTCATGTGGATTCTGTGAACTTGTGGACTGGATTTATTACTTTCTGGAATTTTATGCAAATGTAGTTGTTAAAATATGTAAAATAATAAAGCACTGGCTGAAAATATACATTTTCCCCATAGGCTAAAGCATGAAAATGCACATTTTCGGTGGCTCTGTGTATTTTTGGAAGGATTTGCCCATGTGGCGGAGTGGTGGTGGTGCAAGGGGGAATAGGCGCAACTTGGAATTTGCACAATTGTGAATTTGCGTGAATTTGGAAAATTGAAAAAAATTGATTATGCCAATGAGAAGCTGAGGATATGAAAGGCACCTGACAATCCATGAAACACAGCTGGAACAGATTTTACACAATCCGTACATTCCTACGTGGAGCTATGTAATAGGGCTATTGTATGTGCTCCATTTGCCCATTTGTCTTTTCTTACCAGGGACCTCTAGGACAGTAAAAATCCTTGACTGACTACTCACACAAAATATCTCTGTCTTGGGTTCACAGAGAATTTGGGACTTTATGGATCCAGACACTATTGGTTGTCTGGTGGGAGGAAACTGGATCATGAGAGTCTATTCTTCTATAGCTTGGGGGAAATCATAAAGACAGGGGAACGAGAGGCTTCCTTGCCTTTCATATTTTACCTGGGAGCATGGTGCTCCATTCAGTATCGTTCCAAATCCCAACCATGTAAGAAAGCTATCCAAGCTTGTTGTTTTGTTATTTAACAGTCAGTGTGATGTATTATAATTAATTCTTAACCTTGTTGACAGCAGTTGCTGCAAAAGTTATTTGTGACACAGACAGGTCCCTTAGCACACAGTATGGCACAGAAATAGACTGAGAATGAATCACTGACAACAAGGAAGCAATATAATAATTTGCAACTAAAACAATTAACATCCTGAATGTTAATGATGCAGTTCTCAGCAGCCCTCATAACAATGCTTCATCAAACGTGAGTAAGCTGGAAAATGACACCAACTAGATCTGAGAGCTGAACCTGATACTACTGGCCGAATATGACTGCGCCCCCTGTGCTACCTGCCATATATCATTTGTCAATCATCATTTGCTTTATTTCAAAGTGTGCTGACAGAGCCAGGACACAATGGAAGCCTGCAGTGAACAGGAGCTAGCCGAGAAATGTTTCTTGCTGAACAGTTTCAAGGAAATTATTTCCCAGCAAGGACAGATGGACTGGCATCATTCCCTTGTTTTGGAGAGCCATGTGTAAGCATTTCAATGAAAGGAAGCCACACGGGCTCATGAGCTGTTCTATGGAACCCAAAGGAATAACTCTCAAACAGGACACTAGGGTACAAACAGTTCAAAAAGATTCCAGTTCTGCATTTAGGGAGCAATCCTATGTCCACTAGACACTGTCTGGATGGCTACAGGATTTTTCGGTTTCTGGGAACTGAGGTCAGAGCAAGGGCTCTGACCTCAGTTCCCGGAAACCACTTGTCTTGTCGCCTTCTCCACCGTTTGGTGGCCAGCACAGTTGTCTTCACAGTGCCTCCTTCTCTGCACTAGGGAATAGAGTGCGGAGAGGGCAAAAAAAGGGAATGCCCTGGGGTGGGGAGGGAAGGAGACCAGAAGCTCCTTTACACAGATTCCCCTTCCCACTCTAAAGTTCCCCAGCTAGATAGTAAAAAAATGCAGGGCATATGAAGCATGAAGGGGAGGATCCCCTCCATGCTTCATCCACCCTGCAATGCCCTCCAACCGTGTCCTGGCACATGGCCGTGGGGAGGCTATTGCAAGGGGGGGGAAGAAGAGACATGGGCTCAATTCGGACAACACAATAAATAACTGGTGTGGAGGAAACAATCATCAGTTATTTTGATTATTGTGTCATCCGAATGCTGCCATAGTCAACTCAGCACTGATCTTAATCCACACCACAGTTGATTATTTATTACCATGTTGTGTGGGGAGTACCCCCTAGATGAACAACTGTAAAGTTGATTATTACCCCACCATTGACTATCGTGTCATCCAAATTGAGCCATGCTCTCTCCTCGTTCGTTGGGAGTTGGGTGCCAGAAGCTGGGGCAGGGTGGCTGCACCTAATATTAAGGTGCCAGTGCCTTGCCATCCAGGCTCTCCAAAGCATGGCTCCCTCCCTCCCTCTCTGTATGCAATGTGGGTTTTACCTGGTTGCCCTTCTGGGGGCTGAGTAGGAATTTTTAGTACATAGTCTGATTGGCCTGGGCTATGTGTCTTTTCACCTACTTCACACTGTAAGTGGGGAGAGAGAGTCTTAGGAATTAATAGTTTGATCCTGATTAATTTGGTCACATTTGGCTCAAGCTGGTAGGACGGGCACTCTTAGATGAAAGGGATGGTGATCATTCTGTGACACTGTTGTTTGGTGACAGGTGATACCTGAGGCCTTCTGCTGGGAGTCGTGCAGCCCCAGTGGGTGGATAAGGCCACTTGTTAGGCCGACTATTGTCAGTCCAACCGATGTTGTGCGGTCCGGGGGGTGAGTGGCACGTGTCAGTCTACCTTCCCCAAAAGGGGTATGGCCTGGGTGTGGCGATCGTCTGACGCCACTCACCTGACATAGAATGCTTTGCCCGATAAAACGCCTAACTAGTGGCTGGCGTAGATTATGGCCCGCCCAGTTTCCCTTTGCAGATCTTTAATAAATGTGGCCTGAATTTTATACCATACACAGTTGTCTTATCTCGTTATTCCCCCCCTCCTTCACCTGCAATTGAATAGTCTTAGCCTCCAAGGTCAGAAAGTTACAACTATCCTAATAGGAATGCACCCTTATGAATGTACTTATCAGAACTGTACTTGGTAGCCCATAATTCCTCAAAAAGGTGCCCTCCAGTTGATTTTGTTCAGAATTCCCAGCATTCCTATCCTTGGCCATGCTGGCAGGGCTGATGGGAGTTGAAATCCAAAACATCTGGAGGGCACCAGGTTGGGAGTGGCCGTAGTAGTCCAACTGACACACAAACTCTAGAATAGGGGGGGTTCATGGAGCAGCTTGTGGCTTTCGTTTGAGACCAAGGATTTATGCCATGCTCCCAAGCATTTAGGGTACTCATTCATATGGCTTTTTAGTCTACTAGATAATAATCACTTAAACAAATTGTTTCCAGCTGGTGTTGTTCATCCAACAACTGGAACAAGTGACCTGTATAGATTTATAGGTGTTCTTCTGTGCGTAATATCTTTTCTGTGTCTAGGTCTCATTTGATACCTCTCATACTCCATGCAAAACACACACACACACAGAGCTCTCTCTCTCTCTCTCTCTCTCTCTCTCTCTCTCTCTCTCTGTTATTTATATGTGCAATGCACATATTTTTGTAAACCGCCCAGAGAGCTTCAGCTATGGGGCGGTATATAAGTGTAAATAATAATAATAATAATAATAATAATAATAATAATAATTCATACTCATGGATTATTACACACACACACACACAGAGAAAGAGAGAGAGAGAGAGAGAGAGAGAGAGAGAGAGGGAGGGAGGAGGATGACAACCACCACCACAACAGATCTTGGAGAAGACTGGGCTAAAAATCCATCATGCTTCGGGAATTTCTAGATTAGACTGTTCGAAGTGCAATAAATTCTGAAACTTCAGTTGTTTCAATGCCACTGCCAGGGTTTAGACTGGGAAAAGCAGAATGGACCATGGGACTCTAATACTACCTCTTCATTGCTAACCATATTTAATTCCAGGTGGGGCATATGAGCTACCATGTATTGAAGTGGGCTCCAGCAGAGGGAGATGAGAAGGGAAGTAGCAGCTCAGCTGAAGAACCACCTCCATCAGGTTGCCACCTCAACTGTCACCACCACCAGCCTTCCAGCAGGCTGCAACAGAGGGAGATGAGACGAGGAACAGGGCCATTCTATCAGCACTACTAACAGACCACTTGCTTTTCTTCCCTTTACCCCCCTCTCCATTTCTCTTCTGTGTTGTGCCTGTCTGGATGATAAGCCTGTGGGTTGTTGTGATGATGATGTTTATGTTTATGTAAGCCACTCCAATAACCCCCCTTTTTTTTTGCAAAAGAGCTGATAAAAATGTTTTAAATAAATAAATAAATAAATAAAAAGTATGCTAGAGTCCTTCAGTCATGAGGCTAGAACATTTCCATGCCCTCTACAGGATGACCTGACTGGCCTGATCCCATCTGTCTTTCTGTTGCTTGATAAGAAAATAATTATTCCAGGAAGCTTTTGGTATTCATAGAATCATAGAATAGTAGAATTAGAAGGGGCCTATAAGGCCATCGAGCCAACACCCCTGCTCAATGCAGGAATCTACCTTGGATAGCTGCTTCTTGTTTTTTGGTTATCCCTTTGAATATTTTTATCCTGCTGCCGTTGGTTGGTGCATTAATACGTTCTTCTGTTGCTCTAGTCTTTTCAGTGTTGCTGGGAGGGCTGGTCGATGGGAGGGCTCAGGCGATGAATGCTGGGAGACAAGGTGAACAGTGGTGAGGTGTTAAAGGGCATACTTGTGTTTACCATGTAGCCTGCCTTGTGGCCCCACAGGCTTGCCTGATACCCTCAGCTGTGGTAGACAGTACCCCATTGCTGATGTTGAAATAAGATGCAACTGCCAGTCTGGTTTGCTTCTGTATATGTGAGTGGGAGGGGCACCATCTTGTCCTTTTCCTCAGGCAGCAAAATGTCTTGGGCTGGTCCTGGCTGTTTATGGTTATAGTTAGCATTGTTATTGTTTCAATATGTTTGGATATTGTTTTTAATGACTGCATGTTTTCTTAAGCCACTTTGATTTTCTTTGGAAAGGAAAGCAAAGTAGAAATTATTTAAATAAATTCATCAATAAATGAATATTTTATAATGCACATGTTGATAGTCTGCTGTTTTCATTCTCTACTGAACATCCCTTCCCAGCAACAGCACACCAGGGACTGGGAAAGATTGGCTGTGCTTATGCCAGGGAACATCCTCTTTATAATGTATTGACAAGTTACTTGAATGGTCCTTCTTGGTTCAGGAAATAAATATCTGACTTCCGGTAAATAAAACTGGATTGATTGATTTATTTGTTACATTTCTATACCGCCCAATAGCCGAAGCTCACAACAGTTCAAACCATAAAATTCAACATAAGCTGCACTTTAGAAGTTTAAAAGTTTAAAACCACAATATAAAGTAAAAGCCAAAGAAACCACACCTAGCAGCAATACAAAGATTTAAAGTGCAGTGGCATAAAGATGGAATGAACAGAGCTATAGGGTCCCTAGACAAAGTTGATGGGGAGGGGTGGGGAGGACATAGGATAATTTGGCTTCCTGCATCTGAGGTCAGAGAGAATATCTGACAGCAGATCCAGGCATCCTCACTCCACTCCCCCTCCCTGTGAAACGGAAAGAACCTCACCAGTGACCTCAGAGAGAGGGCAAAGGGTGCATATTTGTAAGGGAAGGGGGGAGACTGGGGAAGCCAGGATATGACATACCCCAAGTACTTCACAGTCTTTCTTCGTCTTGCTTTAGCTAGACGGGCACAAAGGTCCATCTAGCCGAAATGCAGAGTGGGAATAATCTGGAGGTGAAGTCACCTCCTCTGCTTCTCTCACTCTGTATTGGATGCCTGTGAACCCTATGTTTGGAGGCTTATGGCCATCACCATAGGATTGAGCTCTAAAATGCCTGGTTGTGGGGGGGGGGGGAGAAGTCTTCACCTGGTGGCAAAAAGAGTACAGTGTTGGCACCAGGCAAGCCTCTCTGGGAAGCTCATTCCAGAACTGCTACTACAGAAAAGGTCCCTTCTTAGGACCATCTCACTTCCTTTGGAAGACTGCCAGAGAAGGACTACTGTATCTGATCTTAGGGTCCACGCAGGTGTATATGAAAGGAAACAATCCTTCAGGAAATGAAAGTCATCTCCTTTTTCCTTAACTTTTGATAATAATTATTTCAGCCAAATTGATGATTTTAATGATAATAATAATAATTTATTTCTTACCCACCTCTCCATCTGGATTGAGGCGAGAACAACAACATGATAAAATACATAAAACTGATTAAAACATGACACATATTATTAAAACTGCATTAAAACATCCTAAAAACATCCTTTAAAAATTCTAAAATTCCACTGGATATGCTTGCCAGAAGAGAACAGTCTTTATGGCTTTCTTAAATTCTAAAAGACTGTTAAGTTGACGAGTCTCCTCCGGCAGGTCATTCCACTGTCCGGGAGCGGCAGAAGAGAAGGTCCTCTGGGTAACGGTTGTCAGCCTAGTCTTGGCCGAGTCTTATTTTCTCGATATTTTCTCGATATTATACAGTCAATGAACCTTTTTGCTTTTAAAAAGATATGAGATTTTTCTACATGAGGTTTTTAATGCGCCACTTTACCAAGGCATCTGCTTCTGGGTTCTTTGTGGGATTAAGGTTAGCTCCTTTACATATGTTTTATCTCAAGGCTTTTCTTTCTGTGCCTTTCTAAGTGTTCCTTTACAACCACTAAGTGGTGCTGTGGTATAGTGGAATTGTGTAAATACACTAGGTTTTCATGCCGCCATTCACAGAAATTAGAGAAGAACATGCTATAAAGGTTACAAACCACAAGAGAGCCCCCCACAACTATTGTGAGTGAGGAATCACGAACACACAAGAAATGCCTTGTATTAGAAAGGCTCATAAATTGGATATATAATGTTCTTATAGTTAACAGAAAGGAGCATCACAGGCCTAAAATGGTTACGTATTTTAAATAGTTTGTATTCTGCAATTTATCATATCAGATTTTAGGTTGCTATACAGCATAAAACAAATACAACACCACTACACACACACACACATACACACACACACCAAGCATATACATTTTTAAACCAGTCCAAGATTTGCACAATGAATAGTGCAATCCTACACATAGCTACTCAAAAATAGAAGTCCCATTGAGTTCAAAGGCACTTAGGCCAGGTCTACACCAAGCAGGATATAGTGGTATATGGCATGTGATAATGGGCCCCAACAGTTGTTAGTGGACTTCCATACTGCTATAAAGCAGTAGTATGAGTCTTGCCTTTTATATACTGCTCTCATACTGCTATATTCTGCTTGTTGTAGATCTGGCCTTAGTCTCAGGTAGGGCTGTGACTGCATCCGGATCCGGATCCCAAATCCGGAGCAGATCAGGCCGATCTGGTCTGATTTGGGCCCGATCAGAAGCGGATCAGGCCAATCCGGATCTGATCTGGATCCACTCTGGGTCCATGCAGAGCCCTCCCTCCCACTCTTCATGCTCTTTCCTTCCCTCCCCCCAATCGCCCTGCTTACCTGCAGCCTCCTCCGCATCATCCCCCGTCATTGTCCCAGTCATCCTGCCGGGTGACGTCATCACCTGGCGCAAGTGGGAAAGTGGCTTGCTGACACTGAGGAGGCAGGATGATGGGGAGGATGATGGGGGACGACATGGAGGAGGCTGCACGTATGCAGGGCGATTGGGGAAAAAGGGAGGGAGCAGGGAGAGGAAGAGGGAGGGCTCTGAATGGACCCGGAGCAGATCCAGATCCGAGGTGGATCAGATTGGGCCCGATCCAAGGCGGGCCTGATCTGGACCTCCCAGATCGAGATCCAGATCAGATCAGGGGGTCCGTGCACAGCCCTAGTCTCAGGTGACTACAATCCTATACCCACTTGTCTAGGAGTAAGCTCCATTGAACACAAGGTGAGTAGACCCATATAGTACACCCTGAGTAGACCCATATAGGATTGTGCAGTTAAATCTACTACAATGCATGGAAAAATAAACAGTCTGTTGCCTGGTGCCTAAATGGTAGCAACATTGGTGCCCGGTAAAACTCTTTGGAGAGGGCATTTTACTGCCCAGATGATCATATGGTGTGGATGATCTGCAGTTACAATTATGGAAATACCTTGACTTCTCATATAATGCTGTCATGACAGGCAATGTACAAGCTGCTTTTAGCACTGATCCTGCAACAGATTCAGTCAATCTGAGGAGTGCTAATAAAGAGGAAAAACCTAATCCAAGGAGAAGTGTTTTGCAGAGTATATAAAACATAGTGACTGAAAATATTACATTTATATACAATTAGGGTGACAATTGACAGCTTTAATCAATTAGAATATCTTCACATCACTTTTTAAATGTCAAAACCACCTTCACAGCGCTCATCAGAACAACAGCATTACTTCAATTGCAAATGAAACAATCCAAATTATGCAAACTATGATTTGAAGGGAAAAAGACTACTGCCAAGGCCTCCCACTTTATTCAGTAAGGAACATTCTATAGCACAAAGGAGAAATGAATAGAACAACAACAAAACAATACCGCCACAATTTGTTTTTTAAAAGGGGAAATGGCTCTTGCTCAATACATAGCGCAAAACATTGTTTTGCTAAAGAGTGCTCTTCTTTTCTCAGTCAGGTAAAAGTGTCCTTGGCTCCACAAAATTCAATTAAGCAATCCTTTGTGACCTTGTGAAAAGTTAGGTATTTCCTGAAAGCTGACATTCCTGCAGAACCCTTAGCCATGTATAAAATGGCCAAGTGTTCATTTCACGTCCATTTATTTCAGAGAGACCTTGCCGTCTAATCTAATCTCCCATTATATGTAACAGGCTGTAAATTGTTCCTATAATTCATTGGATGCTACCGACTTTGCTATACAGAGCCTCTGTTGTCTGATAAGCAATCATTTCAAACTCTCAATACCAGCTGAAATAAAAAATATCTAAATGCAGCTTTTAAGCATCCCAACTAATGAATGCATTCCCACGTCTAATAGCACATTTCCTTATTTTATCAATATGTTAAATAAGTTTCTTTCTAACTGAATTCACAAATAAAATAACAGGTGAAATTTTGGATAACGGTTATTATTATTAACCATTAGTATGTCGATGGTTATTATTATGAACCACTAACGTATTTTATTGATGTGCTGATTCCATAGGAACCAGACCATAATATAAAGCTATTGACTCATATACATACAAAAAATAAACCTCTTTTCAAAAGATCTTGGTATACTTTTAGTTGAAAATGCATAGCTCCGTAATTGTCTTTTCACTTTTCTACATCTGTGTATTTCCCTGCCTGTAACCACATTAGCCACCAATGTGAGGTTTTGATGTGTTCAAATTTATTACTTTACAAATGTTATATCATACCTAATATTTATAAAAGATTGAGCAAGTTGTCTAACTTACAACCCTCCAGGCTTAGCTAAGCTTAAACAGAGCTGCTGAGGAAGCAATTGACACTTAACCTTTACCTATTCAGCTACAGCTGAATTCTCTTCCATGGTGATAGGTCCAGACATGGAATAAGGATGGAATGACTGCTGGGGAATAAGCCCAGTGCTGAATGACCCCAAGATTCTAGAACTGTTGTTAAATTAACTTCAGAACAACAAAAGAAGACAAGGTGTACCGGCAAAGATCTGTCTTCAAGTAGAAACAGGGAAGATCTATTGAATGGTTAAAAATAGTTCTCCTTCTCCTGGGCCAAGAATGACCATTGTATCCAATCGATCAACTTTAAAGAGTATCAGGTTTGGAAAAGTTGAAGCTGATCTCTCCAAAATCAGCTTGTAGTCTGGAGAGACCACATGCCACTTGCCTGTTAACAGGTCAGTGCATTTGTTTTTGTTTGTCTTTTCTGTCCTCCTCTGTGAGCGACGGCTGGTTTTTTGCTCAGCAAGCGGCATGTGGCATGTGTGGCTTTGAACAATCCTACACTGCAGGGGATATTTTGCAGACACCGCATGATAAGATTAGCAAGTGGCTGCCTTTGTCCCTGGGCTTATTTCTTCTAATCATGGGGTGCGGATGTTACACTTCAGAAAAGGGAAAGGCAATTCGTTCTAGTGTCATGTTTGCTGTATTGCTTTGAATATTACCGCCCATGATTTCTCTGTGCAGTCCCATTTGGCTTTCCTATGCAGACCCATCTAAAGCCACTTCCATAATAGCATAGCAGCAGAAGCATTCTTTCTCAATAATAATAATAATAATAATAATAATAATAATAATGTCTGGATCGCCATCCTGTTCCAACTCAGTGCTGGAGAGAAACAGTGGATTCATGCTAGGGATGTGTATCATATCATTCAAATGTCCGATAGCGATCCAATAATGTCGTTATCGGACATCCAATTAACAATAACGATAAACATTCCAGAAGGCCCTATCTGATCCAATCCGAAACCATATGTCCGATAACTATTGGACATATCAGATTATCGGACCGCCAGTTAAGGGACAGCCCACCCCCTCCCTCCCCCCTCCTTCTCCTTATCTGTGGCCTTCCGGGGTGCCGTCCACTGTTCCTCCGCTGCTCCAGACTACTGAGAACTAGGCTTTGCGGCCTAGTTCTCAACAGAGAGACGACGCTCCGGGTGACGTCATCACCCAGCGTGCCAATGCTCTACTGAGAACTAGGCCACAAAGCCTAGTTCTCAGTAGTCCGGAGCAGCGGAAGACAGTGGACGGCAGCCCAGAAGGCCACAGGTAAGGGGGGACCCCTCCCTCCCCCCCCTCGATGACAGAGGCGGCGGCGATGACAGAGGTGGTGGGTAAGGAGCGTGAGTGGGGGGAGGGAGGGAGTGCCGGCCCAGTGTTTTCCCCATAGACTTGCATTGGGGGAAAGCTTTCTTTCTCCCAATGTAAACCTATGGGGAAAACACTTTTATCGTAACGGAACTTCCGATATTTATCAAATTTCCAATCCGATCAAATCTGGGTACCCCCCCCCCCCCGATATGATCGGATACGAATTTTTTTTATATTGGAATTTCCGATAACGATACGATAATTTTGGCCGTGCACATCCCTAATGCCTGCTGGCTTTCTCTTCTTCAGAACCTGTCAGGTAGCTGGAGTAGGATGACCATATGGAAAGGTGGACAGGACCCCTGTGTCTTTAACAGTTGTATTCAAAAGGGACAAGAGGACAGGGCTGGTCAAAAGGACAGGGCTCCTGCAGCTTTAACTGTTGTGATGAAGAGGGAATTTAACCAGGTGCTGCATGCATACAAATGACACCTGCTGAAATTCTCTTTTCTATGCAACTTTTAAAGATACAGGAACCCTGTCCTCCTTTCCATATGGTCACCCTAAGCTGGAGCTCCAACCACCTAGCAGGCACAAAGGCAAGTTTCAGTCCATGTCTGAGGGTTGGGGAAGGAGCAGGGCTCATACTTCTCCAGCTCCAGCTGCAGTTGGCTGGAAAAAGCTTCAGGTTTATCACATCCACCTGTGACTGGCCCCTCACCAAGGCTGAGAAATTTATACCATTCCATAAGTTCATTTAAATTCACTGGTACTGGGTTGGATACAGCCCAGACTTAGTCATGTGTAGTCTAGACCCACTGAAATCAATAGGATTTAAGATGCTTGTGACTAACTTAAGTCTCACTGATTTTAGGCAGTCTTTTCTAGGGATGTGTATTCTATCATTCCGATGTCCAATAATGATCCAATAATGGTGTTATTGGACATCCGATTAACGATAATGATACGATAGAAAAACCTCCGATAAATATTGGATCCGAAAATTTTCAGTCCAATTATATCGGATTTTTTCCAGATTATCGGACCGCCATATAAATAAACCTATACCTTCTGTATTTTAAAAGTTAGAGATTTCAAACATGGTCATGGTGCTTATGTGATATGCCTAAGTATGTGTATGAAATTTCAGAACAATCCCTCCAACCATGTATTTTATACGAATTCTTTAAACATCGTTTAATTTCTGACAGCTCAGAATGACAGCTTGCCACGGGCATTCAGAGATCTGTCAAAAAGGTGCACGATGTTTTAAAAAATCATATAAAATACAGGGGTGGAGGGATTGTTCTGAAATTTGGCACATAGGTGTAGCACATGTTGCTACACATATGTGCCAAATTTCAGATCAATCCCTCCAACCCTGTATTTTATATGAATTTTGTAACGACCATGGTAGCTTGAAAGCAATTTGGAGGCCCAGTCAACCAGCTGTCAACTAGAATGATCTTTAAAAAAATCATATAAAATCGAGGGTTTGAGCAATTGCTCTGATTTTGTTCTCACAAATGACTAGCAATAGACAAGCTCCACTGGGGAAAAAATTTCAAGTTTCAGACTTTTAAAATAACGAAGTTACAAGGGGGTGGGGCTTTTGGGGGAGCCCATATCACTTTTTTAGTTTTAAAGATAGAGACATGCAACTTGTGGAGCCAGGACTAGCAACATCCCATCTTCAAAGTCCAACAAGTTTCATGTCTCTATCTTTTAAAATAAAAAAAAGTTACACCCATTTAAATTCTTTAAGGAAAGCGTATGTGTCTATTGTCTAATACTTTTTTAAAACTTCTGTATTTTCACAGTTAGAGACTTGAAACTTGGTCACAGTGCTTATGTGATATGTCTAAGTATGTGTATGAAATTTCAGAACAATCCCTCCAACCGTGTATTTTATATGATTTTTTAAAAACATTATTTAACTTCTGACAGCTCAGAATGACAGCTCGCCACGTACATTCAGATATCTGTCAAAAAAGGTGCACAATGTTTAAAAAATGCATATAAAATACAGGGTTGGAGGGACTGATCTGGAATTTGGCACATAGGTGTAGCACATGTTGCTACACATATGTGCCAAATTTCAGAACTATCCCTCCACCCCTGTATTATATATGAATTTTTTAAACATTCGATACGATTAACCTCCAATATAAACGGATCCAAGTTTTTTAAAGTGATTTCCAATAACGATACGATATGATAATTTCAGGTGTGCACACCTACTCTAGTACAACTAATTCAGGACCCAACCTAGTATCAACGAATATAGGGTGACTATATGAAAAAGAGCTCCTGTATCTTTGAGGTCCATCATACCAGTGATTTATCACACTCTTGCCATGCCTGGTATGTGTTTTTGTAGCGTGGTACTCACATGATGTCGTCCCTGTCCTGCACTCATCTCGCCTCTTCCCCTCCATTTTCCATCTTCTTTTAGAGCGGGGGAAATCAGTTTCCCCACCTCCATGCACAATAAAGCCGCTCCTCTCTCCTGTGTATTGCTGTCCTTGCACTATATCAGACCATCCCATTTTTTGTTGGGGGCATGTGTGTTGAAGGAAGGTCTTGCTCACAAAAGAGGAGGGCAGTGCCATACTCCGCTCAACTGCTCAACTGTGAAAGGTGAGGGAGAGAGTGCGCCTGGACAACCTGTGGAGAAGGCAAGTGAAGCCACTGCTACCCATGCCCAGACTTGGTGCCATTCAACTCTATGGTTCTTACTCCTGAGTAGGCATGTCTAGGTTTCCTGACCAGGACAAGGTCGGCTTCCCTTTGCTGTGCCACAAACTTCTCCAAAAACTAATTGTAATACTTTCTCTTCACTTAACTTGTTTAATATGATCTTAGGGGAAAGCACTGTGTGTTGTTTTACTGTAATTGCACAGTTTCAGCCTGCCGTACTATTGTATTTGTGCAGAAAAATATATCTTAAAAATATAAAAAAATTAACTGCAGGGGGAAGGAGAATGTAGCAGCAGGGCAGGAGATTTCGGTGGCATAATAGTGATACAGGTGAAAAGATACATGGGCACAGCAATGCACAGACGTGAAAGTGCCCAGCGCTCAACTCACTAAGGAAATGGAGGGGGAAACCATGGCCACAAACTGGGGGGGGGGGGAAATAGGTGTGATGGAGCCCTTTCACAGTTGTAATGAAAGGGGAATTTCAGCAGGTGTCATTTTTATGCATGCAGGACCTGGTGAAATTCCCTCTTCATCACAACAGTTAAAGCTGAAGGAGCCCTGCCCTCTTTTGTATCTGGTCACTGTAATATAGCTATTTCACTAGGAGCGGCATGCATACAAATGACACCTGCTGAAATTCCCCTTTTAATATAAGGATACAGGAGTCCTGTCCTCCTTTTCATATAGTCACCCTAAAATAACAACCCCAAGAATCAACAAATTAGGCTAAATATTCTTCCGAGTATTGGGATGGAAAGATGTTGAGCATGGAAGGAGAGCCTAGTCCAGTGTTCCCCAACGTGGAGTCCTACAGATGCATTGGACTAGAACTTCCAGTTCCCCCCAGTCAAAATAGCACCAGGTTGGGGCCTTCCCACTTAAGCTTTCCAAAGGAAAAGACTTGTACCCCAATCATTTGTGCTCTATTTAATGTGTTTATTAGAATTAACATAGCTAAATTGAGTTCAGGAAGGTTCATTCCAAATAATTGTGCTTGGAATAATATCCTTAGCTTATTAACACCACCACATTTATGTATTTCTAGTTGGCACAATAAACTATTGGGAGTTTTGTGAATAAAGCCAGAAGGTAATTTGGCTAACAGTGACATATAATGATGATGAGAGCCTGCAGTACAGGCTCTCATCATCATTATAAATATATTGTTACTTTATAAATATATTGTTACTTTCCCAGGAAGAAACTTAACAAAGCAGCTCGGGTAGAGGCTGAAGAGCTATTTTTCAACTGCATACCTCAATTGTGTGCATTGTGGAAATCTTTAATCAATCTCTCTCATTGATTAAAGCATGTTTGTGAGCATTTTTCAAATCTTCACATTTTTTCATGCACATTTTTAAAAAACGTACACATTTTTCAAACACATTTTTTTGTTGTGGGAATCACAGCACGAACTCGGAAATGTACAGACTTCAACCTCAGCTTGCATGCAGGTTCTCATTCTGTTCTAGGAGGTGTGAATTAGCTACCTTCTGGTCAGAAACAAAATACATCCCTAACTGTGACTTTCAACCTTCATAGCTAACAATTCCGTTATCTGTTACATAATGGCTTATCTTGAGACAAAGGAGAGATGAGTCTAGAGCACTGATCTTGCCACGGATTATTACCAATTCAACTCATTTCAGGTCCTGATTTTGAATGTTCAAATAATGAAAGGCTTAAAAGTTTAAAATGTTTTAAATATCAGCTGTTTTATGATTTTAAATTTTGTATATTGACTTTTTAATGTTCAATTTTTTAATTTTTGTAAACTGCCCAGACAGCTTCGGCTACAGGGCGGTATATAAATTTAATAAATAATAATAACAATAAGTTATCTTGAAATAACATACTGTTATTTCAGGTTGTTATTTCAGGATAACTAACAGTGCAAATAGGCACCTAGCCTCCATGAACTTTAATAGCCCAATGTGTAAAATGCATGCAAGCATCTATTGCCATGTGTTTTATGTTTTCTGAATGAGTGTACAGTACCATTATAATTATCAAGTGGTACAGACTGAGATCATCTCATTTCCCATAAAGCAAGAGTACACATAGATTGTGGCTTTGAGCAATGGCAATCGTTCAAGCTTAAATCTGCTTGTTTACTCTCTTTATCTCATAGTGTCACACACAGTAGCATGTTTGGAGGAAGTAAAAAAAGAATGAAGTGAATGGAAGTTCCTCCCAGAGGGACAAACACTCTAATGTGAACATATATTATTTACTAGGTTGTGAACAAGGAAAAGCAATTATAGCAAAAGGCAGGAAAAAAGAAGTAGAAACTAGCACAATGCCATGCAGGTACTGAAGGTCAGACATCAAAAATGTGACACATCACTTTTTATATTGAGGTAGGGGTGACCAAAAGGAGCCAGTTAGCACCATTGTGCTGGATGATACACAAAGAAAATAGTTTTGTGTTTGTTGTTGTTTGAAAAAGAGGGAAACAAATCGTGACTTAAGGAGACAATGAGAGAAGTTTCTTCAGCAGTTCAAAATAGACTAATTACTGACGTGTGCATCATCTGATACAACCAGGGAAAACTTGTTCTTTGCTGTTTTCAGTTCCGAACAAACGGATCTGTGGGCGGAGGTAACGAATACCTCTGTGTTGTCATGGACAGACCATTTTCTGGTTAGGGTTAGTATCACGGCTACCACCCGCCCCTGCAGGGGTGGTGGACCTATTAAGATGATCCGCCCTCGAAGGCTGATGGATCCTGCTGGATTCCAGAAAGCCTTGTAGGGTTTTATGGCTGGTATCGTCGACGATCCTGTAGAAGCCCTGGTCGATAGATGGAATCGAGACCTAACTAGGGCTATCGACACGATCGCCCCCAAACGTTCTCTCCGACCCGCTTCTAACAGGGCACCCTGGTATACAGAAGACCTCAGGGAGTTGAAACGGAAAGGACGACTGGAGCGCCGATGGCGGAAAACTCGACTTCTATCTGACAAGACACGGCATAGAGAACATCTTCGTTCCTATGGGGTGGCAATACGTGCAGCGAAGAAAGCTTTCTTCTCTGCGCGCATTGTGTCTGCGAATTCGCGTCCAGCAGAACTGTTCAGGGTGGTGAGGGGTCTAACCCGGGCACCTTCCCCCCTGAATCCGATTTTAGAGCCTTCGGCGGTTCGCTGCGATGCCTTTAATGATCATTTCGCAGATAAAATCTCTCGGATAAGAGCCGACTTAGATGCCATTGTTATAGCAGAGGCTGACGATGAAGTGTCCAGTGACTCCGCGAGTAGAATTATACTGGATCGGTTTCAGTTGGTGAGTACCGAGGACATGGACAAGCTGCTTGGACGAGTGAGGGGGACGACTTGCCCTCTCGATCCTTGTCCTTCATGGCTGGTCATCCAGGGAGGAGATGTGGTTAGCAATTACAATATATTATTAATGCATCTCTCAGGCAGGGGAGTTTTCCATCATGTTTAAAAGAAGTGGTAGTACAGCCGCTTCTAAAGAAGCCCTCCCTGGATCCCCTGGACTTTAATAACTACAGACCGGTATCAAACCTTCCATTCTTGGGCAAGGTGATCGAGAGGCCGGTTGCCTTTCAACTCCAGGTAGTCTTGGATGACACTGATTTTCTAGACCCATTTCAAACTGGCTTCAGGGCAGGATACGGAGTTGAGACTGCTATGGTCGCCTTAGCGTCTGCTAAGGATAGTGTGTCTCCTCTGAATGAATGCTTGGAGGCGGTAATGGGCTGGATGAGGAAAAACAAACTGAAGCTGAATCCAGACAAGACGGAGGTGCTTGCTGTCAAAGGCCGCAACCTGGGTTTGGAGGTGTGTCAACCAGTTCTGGATGGGGTTACACTCCCCCTGAAAGACTGTGTTCGCAGCTTGGGGGTGCTCCTGGATCCGTCGCTCCAAATGACAGCCCAGATAGATGCGACGGCCAGGAGTGCCTACTATCAGCTTCGGCTGATGCACCAGCTGTGCCCCTTCCTAGAGTTGGAAGACCTAAAGATGGTAGTGCATGCTCTGGTAACTTCGAGGCTCGACTTCTGCAATGCGCTGTACATAGGGCTACCTTTGTGCCTAGTCCGGAAACTTCAACTAGTTCAAAATATGGCAGCCAGGTTGGTCACCGGTACATCTAGGAGTGACCATATTACGCCAGCTTTAAAATCGCTCCACTGGCTGCCAATTAGTTTCCGGGTGAAGTATAAAGTGTTGGTCATTACCTTTAAAGCCCTACATGGTTTGGGTCCAGGTTACCTGCGGGATCGCCTTCTCCCGTACAATCCGCCCCGCACGCTCAGGTCCTCTGGGAAAAACTTACTGCGGTCGGCCAAGACTAGGCTGACAACTGTTACCCAGAGGACCTTCTCTTCTTCCGCTCCCAGACTGTGGAATGACCTGCCAGAGGAGACTCGTCAACTTAACAGTCTTTTAGAATTTAAGAAAGCTATAAAGACTGTTCTCTTCCGGCAGGCATATCCAGTGTAATTTTTAGAATGTTTTTAGGATGTTTTAGGATGTTTTAATGCAGTTTTAATAATAATTGTCATGTTTTTAATTAGTTTTATGTATTTTATCATGTTGTTGTTCCCCGCCTCGATCCAGACGGAGAGGCGGGTAAGAAATAAATTGTTGTTATTATTATTATTATTATTATTATTATTATTATTAATCTTGAGTTGCATAATCCAAGCCTGCTGAACTCTACAGGGTGACCAAAAAAAACAAAATTAGCTATATGGCTGTTCATTAAATTGCTTGTGGCACAAAGCCCATGTGCGATGATAAACAAGGGTCAAACATGGATAATTCATTAATTTATGCATATGTCAAATCAGGGCGAAATGGGGTTGGGCTGGAATTTTAAATGTTTCATGTCAAGGGGGGATTGTAGGATGTTCTATTGGATTCTGTGTGGCAAGGCCAAATATGCGCACCGTCATGGATCCACTATCAGCGGTATGTGGAGGTGAACCGTTTTAGGGATGGCTGCCACACCTGTGGGGAGCTATTTGATCGCAATAATGGGGTTTCTTTCTCTTTCGTTTTTTTAAAGCAGTGTTATGTTCATATTTCAGGGATTAAGAAAGTCCATGACACTATAATTCAGAGTTCTACAAGACCCTTTTCTGCTGCCATAAATTCTCTTAGAATACTTTAAAACCTCCTAGTAGTCTGGTCTAAGAGACTTGGACATGGCATGGATACTAACACTAGAGACCAGATGAACTGTTAAACAAGGTGGGACTTGCCCCCTCTGGAGTGGCTTTTGAAGCTAATGGGGGTTCTGCTGGAGACGAAGGGAGGGGCCATAGCTCAGTGGGATAGAGCCTGTGCTTTGCATGCTGGGCGGTTCCAAGTTTGATCCCCGGCTTCTCCAGGTAAAATCTCCTGCCTTAAATCCTGGAGAGCCGCTGCCGGTCAGTGTCGACAATACTGGGCTAGATGGACCAAAAGCTTGATTCAATATAAGGCAGCTTCCTGTGTTTCTAAGGAGAACTTTGTTCAACTGATTAGAACTGTACTCATGGCTCTTTGATTCCAATTCAAAGCACAGAGATGTGGCTCACCAGAGTGGCTTTAGGCATTCTAAAGGCTTTAGGTGCTTCCAGGTGAGACTTTTCTCACACCCTCACCCTCTTTCATTCATAGCATTTTACAGGGGGTCCAGATGTCATTGTCTTCCACTTGTAATCCTCCCATTCTTTTCTCACCACATTATTATTATTATTATTTGCATTCAAAACTGTAAAAGTTTCATATTAACTTTAACTGTAATCGTAAAGGTATTCACTGTATCTGAGTCACTTCCCCAGTGTCTCAAAGTTGCTGAACGGGTTACCAAGCCACTCTTTAAAAATGAGTATTTGAACCAGAATAGAACTGAAGAATTGAAACAAAATAGTAATGAAGCTGAACTGCAACTGTTTTTCTTTCTTTTTTACTGATTCAATGCTAGATACCATTGTTGTTGTTGTTGTTGTTGTTGTCGTCGTCATTGTCATCCATGTGCAGGATGCTTTACAAAGAATAAGATGACTAGTATCCACCCCAAAAAGCTTTCAGTCTAGAAACAGATACAGAGAGGACAGAGATCAGAGGACAGTGAGGAAATCAAGGGCTGCAGTTAGAAGAGAAGAATTAGACACTGCATGAGAATCAGAGAAAAACAGGAACATTAGCAGTCTTGTGGGGGCGTTATGTGGATACTGATGGAAGGCCTTGTCCTTCTGGCACTCTATTTTTCTCCAGCTTGAGTTCAAATTCTTATGTACATCTAATCTTGAGGTACGCCTGATATCAGCATATGTGGACTTATGCCTGGACCTCAGCAGGACCTGCTGGGCTGCTGTTGCTGCCACCACTATTTATGTGCCTCAGTTGTGTTGTAGCAGGGACTGGAAAGTGCTCTGGTAGTTCACTAAGCAGAGGTCTTGGCCTGCTTGCTGTGTTAATGGTGTCAGCCCTGCCCTTGGGGTGGGAATGTCATAATTAGCATGGTGCCACCAGTAAGAGTACAGGTAGGCTGACCATATGAAAAGGAGGACAGGGCTCATGTAACTTTAACAGTTGAAGAGAAAAGGGAATTTCAGCCAGTGTCATCTGCATGCAATTAGTACCTGGTGAAATCACCTCTTCATCAAAGCAATTAAAGTTGCATGCACTATACTAGAGTGACCAGATACAAAAGAGGGCAGGGCTCCTACAGCTTTAACTGTTGTAATGAAGAGGGAATTTCACCAGGTACAAATTGCATACAAATGACACCAGCTGAATTTCCCTCTTCTCTACAACTGTTAAAGTTACATGAGCCCTGTCCTCCTTTTCATATGGTCAGCCTAAGTACAGGTGCACTGTGCAAGGTCAGAATGACACCTGGCACCGTAATCATGGGCAGAAAGGCAGGTGAGAGGGGGAGGCAATTGTCTGCCCAGTGTCATCCAAAACCTAGAGGTGGGCCTCCCTCTATCCACTGTTGGAAGACAGACTTGCAGCTACTACAGCTAAATGCCACCATTTACTTTTTTGTCCCGTTTTGTATCTTTAAGAGGCAAGCCAGAAGGCCCAGAAGTGAACAGACCATATGAGGGAAGAAATAGTTTCCCTTTTGCCGCAGAAGTTTGCAGCAAAGTGGTTGGACTTGCATAATCTTATCAAGGAACAGAACAATTCTGGGACTAGATGTATCCCGGGGCAATTCTCAGTTAAGGTATACATGCTATTTTTTTCTACCGATCTATTTTTTTCTGCCGTAGGCTTTCCCCGTGAATTGTTATAACAAATAGTTTTTGGGAAGAAGTCCAATGTGTAATGCTGTTCTCACACATATACAATATGTATTTGGTATAGTCACATGTTTCAATATAATGCCCAAGATACCAAAATGAGTTGATATGAAGGTAGATGGAGATACCTTTTAACAGGCAACCACTTCCTGTGTGCAACCTTGTATATGATAATGCTTTCTGGGAGAATTCAGACAAATCTTTGCATAATACCGTTTTTAATGCCCTGGTTACAAATACCAGCAAATCCTAGATCTGCTAATATTTAACAGTTTCATTTCTCTGTTAGTACAATATTTTACATGTGTGTGCGTGTTTTTAAAAGAAAAAATGTACAATACCTAAGCTCCTTAGCAGTCAAATGTAATTCGGAACTTGTTTAAGAACTGAAAAAGACAAAATTATTAGCAAAAGAACTGGGCTTCCCCAAGGCTGGCTTCCTGGTGTGGAGGGAATTATATTAATAAGTGTGAGAAAGAGGTTTAAAAATAAAGCTTGCCCACTGGGACAAAATGGAGCACTGTGCTCAGTGTGAATTAAAGTTCTAAAATAAACTAAGCTAGACAGACTTTAACACCATTCACCAAGCCAGCTTACATGTTATGCTACACAAGCTTGCAGGATGGAAAAGACCTCTCTTTAGGGATTTATTATGTATGTAATGTTGAAATGATAACCAGATTCCACCATGAAGATCCTTTTTGTGTGTGTGGTCCCTTTCTTATTTTAACTTACAAAATTGGTTTGCCCTGAAGGTTACCAAACTTAAAATGAAGGACAAACCCTTGGGGATTTTCACAATAAAACACTACAATAATTTGCCTGATAATATTTTGATGAAAATGTTATTTTAAATATCATCTTGACCCCACTCCCAAAATATCAGTTGTAAGAGAGCTGGAGTGTTGTAGGGTCTAGAACAGCCTTCCTCACCAGATGCCCTCCAGATGTTTCGCACTTCATTGGCATGGCCAGTGGTCAGGAATGCTGGGAGTTGTACTCCAAAACAACTAGAGGTCACCAATTTGGGAAAGGGTGGACTAGAGCGTTGAACATGTAAACTTCAAATCCCTTCTCAGTCATTAACTGGGTGACCTTAACCCAATCACTTTCTCTCAGTCTAACATAAGTCAAAGGGCTGCAGGGCTTGATAGACCAATGGCTGACTTCTGTCTAAGGCAGCTTCCTTCCAAGTTTTAAAGGCATCTCTGTTTCTTCCTTCAGTTCCAGGGATATCTATCCTGCTTTGGGGCAGTACAGAAATGTTTAATAATAATAATAATAATAATAATAATAATAATATGTAGTGAAGTCAGCAAACAGTTAAGTCTACAGATGATTAGTTGATGGTGTTCGAGCTACAACAGAGGTGGTCTAAAAGCAGGCAGAGGTCAGAGCACCAGCAATTAGGGGTGTGCACTGGATCGGGTCTGATCCACGATCCAGAGCCGATCCATGGGAAATCAGATGCAATTATCTGATTTCCAATCACCCTTCTGGATTGTCCGAGCTTTCCCAAATCGATCTGGAAGGACTGGGCACCCGCTGATGGCAGTGGACAGTGGGGGGGGGGCTTACCTGGTGGGGCTGTCCGCTGCCATCGGCAGGCACCAGCAGGCACCCACTGATGGCAGCGGACAGCGGGGGGGGGCTTACCTGGGGGGGCTGTCTGCTGCCATTGGTGGGCGCCAGCGGGCGCCCGCCAATGGCAGCGGACAGCGGGGGGGCCTCACCTGGCAGGGCCCATCCGCTGCCACCCGGGTGGCAGCGGATGGTAGTGGATGGGCCCTGGCAGGTAAGGAGGATCACGAGGAGGGAGGAGGGAGGGGGCCACTTACCTGCAGGGTCGTCCGCCGTCTTCACCTGCGTAGATCTACTGAGCACTAGGCTGTGGGCACCCGACTTGGTACGGGGGGCAGACATGGGGGAGTCCATCAGACTCCCATACTCAGTTGGGCGCTCACAACATCCCTAATAAGAGAAACTGCCAGTGAGATGGGGGCTG
Organism: Anniella stebbinsi; assembly: GCA_029215795.1. Lineage (NCBI taxonomy): Eukaryota > Metazoa > Chordata > Lepidosauria > Squamata > Anniellidae > Anniella > Anniella stebbinsi. The sequence continues at coordinate 91,558,454 of JARDYH010000004.1, read as the reverse complement.
AGATTGAGGTTGTTTTGGTGTTGTTCTTTTCCTTCAGGGCCAAAGGTTCTATTATTATATATTATTTTACTTTAAACATAGGAGACTGAAATGATTTCACAAAATAGCACCTGTCATATCCTGGTAAACACATTTTCCTCCTTGCTCTCTGCTTTGCTCCCTATAACTGACAGAAAATATGAGACATTCCCTTCCAGATTTAAACATATGAACATTTAATATGGATGGGATAGTACTTCTCTCTTTAAGGTACAGCAGCCTTTTCCCTCTCTGGCTTTTCCCCTTTTCTTTTCCAACTGTGCGACATTACTTAGCAAAGGGCCTTCCATACAGGAGGTAAGAGATGATGGACCCCCTGTGGAAGGAGCAAATGGAGGAGGTTGACTCTGTATGCCTTGCATGTGAATAGGAGGCTGTTCTAAACTTGTTGTTCCTTTCTGCCATCTAATGGTATCTTCTAATGGATCTGAGAGGAGCTATAATGCTCAAGGAAGAGGACGACAAGGAAAATGCCTGGAATCTATTTCCAACTGTGTGCCTTTTCAGTGAGTCACTTAGCTACTCAAAACCTACCATTGAACCAGGGAAAGTAATGCTTACATACTCTGTTTCAAAATTTGTTAAGTCCTGTTGATGGTGAACATTAAGAAAGTGCAAAGTTTCCATTGATTAGAGTTGCAGACTTTAAGTTGAGAGCTAATAGCTGGATCCCATGAGCTGTGGTGTTTAGCCAGCATTACATAAAGTCCAATGCCTTCAGTGGTATGCCTGAGATCAGATGCAGGTTCAGCAACAAGACAATTTGCTTCTCTATGGTTGTCCAATCCTTAACATAGTTTAGCTCTGCTACATATAGGGATATGCAACACTGGGAATTCTATTTCATTTAACCTCAACAGAATTCCGCAATATTTCCTTGCTGATAAGCATTGACAGACTATAGCAGATTCCCCCCACCTGCTTCCAGAAATATTTGTATTTTTTAAATGCACATTAAATAAATAGATGGCCTTTTTTTGCATGCATAGGGTTGTGTTTTCTTTTTAAAATTATTGGGGGGGGGTCTTTAAATTTGCACAAATGGGGTTATAGTTTTTATTTTTTTTAAAAAAATCAGTTGTCTTGCTATGTATTCCCATTGTAAATATCCTTCTCAATTTCACCCTATCCACACACATCCCCCACTTGGGCACTTCCCAAGTGAAGGTGAGGTGGAAGCACCAAGATGGGGGTTGAAATTGGCAAGTTCTTTGACAAGTACAGAATATTGCTCTGCTGGCCTAAACAAAGTAGTGTGCTTAAAGACATGAAAAATCAATAAATAATGACATAGAACAGAATCTCATTTGCGCAAATCACGGGACCCGAAAAATAGTTTTTTTAAAAAAACATGATCCCATTTGCGGAAATTGTGTCCATCATTTAAAAAACAAAAAAACCCACCAACATCTGCTATTGGGTGAAATCACTACTGAGTCAATGCCAAATTTCTCCAAATTTTGTGATAAAGTTCTGAGCTCTAAAGTGTGTATAAAACAAGTACATGCAGTTAAAATAGGTTCGAAAATAGGTTGTTGTTGTTTTTAAAAAATATCACAGATTGATAGGAAACAGAAGACACTTAGGGATGCTCACATGTGAAATTGACATGGACCACAAATCAACAGATCCATCCCTGGGGAGGGGATGAATTTTCACATTAAGATAAGGGGAAAGAATTTGATCCACTACCAATAATTAGATTTGAAAATGGTTATTGTTTACAAACCCTGTGTCCCAGTCACATTTTGTGAGAAGAAAAGAAGAAAACTGTGATCTTACTACCTTAATTCCTGAGAAAAATATAGTTGTGATGACTTTATCGAAGTATTTTAGTTTTATTTGACGAGCAGAATTTAGAATCAGATCTATAGTATAATTTCTTAAGACTTATATTTCAAAGGAAAATATAATGAAGCCCCCTACTGCATCTGTTGCTTTATCAACTAAAAAAACAGTTTAGCTTCTTCATCTTTTTGAACCTAATGACCCTGTATTCCTGCATAAACACCTTCTGAAACAATTGTATACAGCTGCAAATTCATGGATAGTAATGTAATTGGAAATCTCCAAAGCAATCAAGTAAAGAGCTGTGGGTTAATACAATTTAGGAGACAAGGCTATGTATAAACTTCCTCCAGAGTGCAGCAAAGAAAGAATCCTAACTTTAAGAAAGATATTGTGGCGCCATGGTTTTCCTTTATTTCCTTTGTTGAAGTCCTTCAAATAGTAACCAAGCACAGTTAGGGATGTTGGAGGATTTCCAGTTGGGGCTCAAATTCAGCGGGTTCCCCAGTGCTTGCCCACAAGACACCATCTTGAGGAAAATGGTGACTAAACATTTTCCATAACTCCCCATTTTGTGCCAAATGGCTGCTGTAAATAGGGCCATTTATGCAAAATTGCAGGCATAAATAGTCTAATTAGACATTTATGCAATTTTGCATGAATGGTCCTATTTACAGCTGCCATTTGGCGCAAAATAGGGAGTTATGGAAAAAGCTTAGCCACCATTTTCTTCAAAATGATACTTGCTGGGAAGAAGGGATACCACTTGCTGGGTGCCCACAGATCATCTGGTGACTCAACTCATGTGCTGCTGGGATAGGGTAAGTAGGGAGGGTCCCCTACCTGCTGTGCAGGGCAGGTGTGGGAGGGTTCACCCATCCCTGAGTATAGTTGCCTATATTTTTAATGAGTAATACACATACAAGCTCATATTATCTTAGTTATTAGTTATAGACTAATAATTAGGGATGTGCATGCCCAAAAATATTGTATCGTATCATTATCGGAATTTCGGATCAAAAAAATTATCATCTCTGATTATATCGTAGGTGAACCATATCATATCGTATTTCCGATAATTATCGTAAATCCGATATTACATAATTTCTCCATTTTGCCCTATAGACTCTAGAGTTGATTTTTGAGTCAGAAAGGCCTAAAACATCTTAATTTTCCAAGTTAGAGGTTTGAAACTTGGTCACAGTGCAGACTAAGTGTTGCTAGTCTTGTGTGCCAAATTTTAGAACAATCGGTGCAAGCGTTACTTGGAAGTAAGCTTTCAAATACACTGTTTCAGGTGGCTGAAATGTGGTCCTTACCCAAGAGACGTTGTCCAGTACTCATGGGCATCTCACAGATCGCCTTGAGGGGACTCATCTGTGCCCAATTTCAGATGCACAGCTGCAGGCGTTACTCAGAAGTAAGCTCTCGACAACATGCACTGTTTCCGGTAATGCATTCCATGCTGCTGCTGCTAAGTGCTATAATATTTTTAAAGATCTAGTCCTTAAAGTTGGCGACTTAACCGAAAGGCTGTAGGGAGTGGACTCATGGCAGCACTGTGCAATGAGAGAATACATCAGTTTGACGTAGCTTCTCTCGATGTTGGTACTGAAGCCAAAAATGCACATGCACGTCATCAACCCACCAAGGCGGGCCAGGCAGGCACAGTGGCTCAAAAAAGGCAATGTGTGAGATGCTTCTGCATCCCCTCAGTAATGGAGGCTAGGAGGAGGAAGACGGTCCCCATGCACAGACAGCAGGCAGGCTGATGCAGGCAGGCAGTTATTTTTGGCAGAGGTGGGCACAGAGGCAGAGGGCCAGTTGGATCTGTCCCTGAAAGTGGCATGGACTCTTGGGTGTCACCACAGGAGCAGAGGTAGAAGAAGACCTTTCTTAAAGAGCCAGCCTTAGCCAGGCAGGGCCTCATTGGTGCAGGAGATACCCCTGCAGCGCTCCAACCTGGAGGATCCCACAAGCAGCACTGCATAGACAGTGATGAATTGTGCTCTGCAGAAATTCCTCTGCCTGGCACAATGGACCCACTCCACTGAACTGAATGGACTGGGAGGAACTATGCTGCTCCTAGCAGTAGCATTATAACTGCTGCCTTGTCTCAAGATTAGGCCATGCATGTCTAAGTAGTAAGTACAAATAAAAGGATTGGGGGGGTGGGGGAATAGCACGAGCATTACAGTTATTTATTTTAGCCAGCCGTAGCCTGGCAGGGCCTCATTGGGCCAGGAGATACCCCGGAAGTGAGGAAACCTGCAGGATCCCACTAAAACTAAAACCATATCTGATTATTATTATTATTATTATTATTATTATTATTATTAGCACCTATGCATGCGTGGCACAGTGAGTGGAAGCATTACACTGCAGTAGAACTGTTGCCTTGTCTCAAGATTAGGCCATGCATGTCTAAGTACAATTAAAAGGATTGGGGGGTAGGGGAATAGCACGGGTGTTACAGTTATGTATTTTAGCCAGCCGTAGCATGGCAGGGCTTCATTGGGCTAGGAGATAACCCAGAAGCGAGGAAACCTGCAGGATCCTAGCAGATATACATGTGCTGCTTTGACAACTGTGAATCCCATCAAAACAACCCTCATGCACTGCCTTGACCTCATCGTGCAGGCTGCCCGCCATCCCTGTGCAGGCAGGTTGGCAGTTCTTCATGCCAGAGCTCGCATATTGGCTGGAGCAGAGGCAAATAAAAATCACGTTCTGGGTAGAGGTGGATACATTGGATGGAACAGAGGGAATAGTCACATCCTGGGTAGAGGTAGGTAATGGCTGGAGCAGAGGGAAAAAAAAGTCATGTTCTGGGTAGAGGTAGGCACATTGCCTGGACCACAGTCACATTATATATATATATATATATATATATATATATATGTATGTGTATATATATATATATATATATGGGGGATGCTTCTGCAGTCCCTCACTAATGGAGTCCACAAGGAGCAGACCAAGGGACGTTGTGACGAAAAATAATACAGGAATCTCTCAAGGCTCACTAAAGCAGTCCCTCCAGACTGGAAACATTGGATGGAGCAGTGTCTTTACAAAGAAAAATAATGTGTGAGGGATGCTTTGCTTTGCAGTCCCTCACTAAAGCAGTCCACACTGGGCACATTCATTGGATGGAGCAGTGGCAAAAAAAATAAAGGCAAGGTGTGAGGGATGCTGCTGAAGTCCCTCACCAATGTTGCTAGTACAGCGGAATTAGGTGAAGCAAGTCAATGAGTTGCCCGGTTTCACAGCATCCCTATTAGTTAACAGAGAATCCAGGTTCGATTCCATGGGGGTAGCCTAAGAAAGAATACATTTTACAGGAGGAAGCGGCTTGACACTGCAGGCCAGGCTAGCCCCAAGGAAGACGTGTGCTGGATTTCACTGGGGGAGAGACAGCCACCCCAGAACTGCACCAAGCAACAGCATCTCTCCTAGACCCAGAGCCACCTCGCCCAAGGCGCGCCTTAGAGCCACGTTTCATACTGCTACAAAGTGATTGAAATTAATAATTACAATGTATGCTTTGCCCACAGTTTATGACTTTGTGTGCTGCTTTGACCACACAGATTGTGGAGTGAGTGTTATCCTGTGTAGCAGGCTACAGGACACACCAGCACACTCACAGTCAATCAAGCAAACACACCCACCCAGAGAGAGAGAGGTCGGGAGAAATTATATATATATATATATATATATATATATATATATATATATTGCTTTTTAAAAGAAAGTTAATAACTCACTCAGTCACAATACCCTCACTCATGCTAACCTAACCCTTCAATCAAATCAACCAGAAAACATAAAAATTATAACTCAAACACACAAGAAAAGAACAGCCAAACGAACCTGAAACACAGAAAGGAACAGAAGGATGCAAGACCACAATGAATCTCCAACAATTTGCTACCAAGTAACTATAAGACCCAGGAGCCAGGACAGAGCTCCAACAAAATCCACTCTTCCCCCCTCAACACCTAACTCCCAACAGAGCTGGAACACCAAGTGTGGGGGTTTTATGCGGGGATATCCTTAGCCCTCCTCCAACATTGTGATTGGAGCCTGCTAGAATCCTCGCTGCACAAATGGTCATTGAATCGGTCAGTCTCAGCAAGCACACCCCACCTTAGCTCCCTCCATGTGGTGGCAAAAGAGAAAGAGCCTTCTAATAAAACAAAAAAAATGATTGTCTCCGATAATTATCGTAGTTTTGTCTATGTATCGTTATCGCGAATCGGATGTCCGATAAAGACCATATCGTATCAATATCGGACACTTTAACAATATGATATACATCCCTACTAATAATTATAATTAGTAAATTCCTTTGGTTCTTTAAGGGGCTTTATTTATTGCTATGCATTTTCTTCCTTTTTATTGCTTTTATTTTGTTAACTTTATTTCGAAATAAAATTTCATAAGAAATATGCACATTCAGAGAGAGAGAGAGAGAGAGAGAGAGAAAGAAGGAGTTTTCTAAACATAATTCCTTTCTGACTGACATTTTTTTGGAGGAAAAAACTTTACTATTAAACATGGACTTATACTAGAAAGGGGTAACTACCTTTCAAAGGGTTTATCATGAAGAAACAGCTTGTTTTGTGAATATGGCTGTCCTGTGCCACATTATTTTAGTGCCATACTATGATTCTCACTGGGACATCCAGTAATTCGTATCTCATGCCTAGAAATTTAAAATTAGATATGCCCAGGAACTTGGTTAGGTTGCTTCATTTTGAAAATGTTCTTTTGGATTTCTTTCTGATAAGCAAAGTGAAGTTTCAGCTGGGAATCTATCTGAAATGGTTGGAGGGCACAATTTCAGCATCCATCTGAAACTGAAGTTAAGTTGACGAGTGGCTTCCTCTGTAATAACGAAAGGGACATTTTAATATCCTGGAGGGAAATGACATGTCTGGTCATCTCAATTTTGTTGTAAATGGTACTATTGGAAGTAGGTCTCTCTTGCTAGTATTAGTGAAATAGATATTAAATGTTCTTATCAGCAATATATTCGTATAAATGTACATACAAGGTAAGGATGTATGGATGCATTTTTTTCTCTGAGCTATAAATTCACCTAAGTAACACAAATGAACTTCATTTTATTTTATTTATTACATTTCTATACCGGCCAATAGCTAAAGATCTCTCTTGAGAAAGTTAACTCTAAACAGGACAGAACAAAGCATGCTAAGTTAAATAACAAAAGCTATATCTCAGTTCCACATATTTCTGGATGGTGCAGATTATCTAGATCCATTTCAATCCAGTTTCAGGTCAAGTTATTGGGTGGAGACAGCTTAGGTAACCTTGGTTTACAATTTACACCAAAAACTAGGCAAGGGGCATTTATCCTTGTTGGTTCCAGTGGACTTCTTTGTGACTTTCATTACCATTGGCCATGGTATTCTTCTTGACATCCCTGCTGGGATGGGACATGGAGGCAAAATTTTATGGTAATTCCCAACCTTTCTTGGATGGACAGTTTCAGAGATGGTAGTTCCAGTTTCCTTTTAGAGACCCCAACTCTGCACAAAGAACTTTTCCCCCTGCTTTTCTGCTACATAACCTCTAGGTGGAGCTGTGTTATCAAATACACAAGAAGCAACAGCACCATTTTGCCCATTCTGAAATAATACCCCATTTTCCCCGTTCTAAAAAAAACCCTGGGAAATGCTCTGAAAGAAAAAAAAGTGAAACTGGAGGATCCTGATATCATCTAAAGAGCCTGTAAACAACTTTGAGTAAGGAATCACAAGTGCACAATAAATGCCTCATGTAGAAAAGTTCACAGACACACTGAACAGGAGATTTCTTTCCCACTGTCGAATATTTTCCATGGCAAATTATTTGAGTCAAGAAACAGTAGAAGCAATCCCAACTATTTAACCCAGGGGCCAAATCCAGCCCACCTTTGGTCCCAATCCAACCCTCAGGGATTTCTCAGATGGACACGTCTCCTTTCCTTGGCCACACCTCCTTTCCTCTGATCACCAACAATTTGGTGGTTTTCCATCTTTACAGTTTTTACCCATTCTAAAAGTTTGAAATGCCTCTTCTAAGGCTTCATTTCTGGCAGTAAGAGCCTTAAACTGCTGGCAATTTAATATTTTGACCCTGCCCTTTTTGCACCACTGGAATACAGCCCCTGAGAGCTTCTCCAAAATGGATTTTGGCTGTTGAGCTGAAAGTTGTTCAACAGCCTTGATTTATCAGGATAAAGTGGCCTGCCTCAGGTGGCAAATGTTGGAGGTACAATCTAAGGGCAGCAAACACTCACTTAATCAGCTTATTACAGTTTCACAACCTATTTGCATTTTCTGCTTTAGGCACCAGAATATCTTGGGCCCTTCCTGAGAATACTACAGTGACTAAACAAAGTTTTAACTAGAACTGTCCACAAACCCCCACCCACTTCAGAGGCCGATCTGGAGCTTCCAAATCAGCCCTAATCTTCCCTGGCCTGCTTCGGGCCAAATCCAACCCACTCTTGATCCAGATGTGAACCGAGATTTGGATGTCTGAATTATTCAGACATTTAACAGACTGGATGGATGGAGGGGCACCTGGCTTTCCTGGGTGCCTGCCAAGCAGTTTCCCTTGCATGAATACCCCCTGGACACCTGTAATGTTGTGTACATTGCTGCTTGATGGCTCCCATTTCTGCAGGATTACTTTTACGGAAATAGACCAGTCTCCATTTTTAAAATGGCAACCCCCTTGAAGAGGTGCAGATGGCTGCAGGTGCTTCAGATCTGGACCAATTCTGTCTGAAGCGGCCCACCTCAGCTCGGAATTGGATCTGGTGCCGAAGAGATGCACAGTCCTAGTTTTAACCACATCCCTGATGATGTGTGATTTCATGAGTATTAGTGGGATCCCAGTTGCCTTTCAAGAAGCATGGGCTTCAGCAGCAGCAATGCCCCTGCTCCTTAACACTAAGTTCAGTACCATGCAGAATGCACAAGTGAAGCCGAGTTCCTAAATTTACTTCACAAAAACCTTTGGGGCTTTGGAACATCTTGTCAAACATATTATTTTGTTCCTCTGTGAGATTCTGCGCCATCAGCTTTTTCTCTATGGCTGCTTTGAAATAATCCCCAAACCACTCATTAAAGCCATTATTATTAGTTTTAGATTGTCCTTTGGGCATTCTTTCAATTATTAGTGCATTAGAATTTACCCTTTCAGTGATTATTACTATCAGTTTGATAGAAATACTGCCACCAAACTAGAAAATGAGCAAGCAGGGCAGCCAGCTAAAATAAGCAGACAGTGGTGGGAAAGATCTTTTGAGCTCAATGGGCTTAAAAACCTATTATTGACTGTGGGACTGTAGAACTGTAACCCATCCTTAGACATGGTAAATGGATGTAATCACCCTTTCTCTTCATATTTTCTTGGCTAATACTAGGGATGTGCACTGACCCCCCGGATCGGATCGGATAGCGGATCGGAATCGGACCTGGGGGGTCGGATCGGATCGGATCGGAGGCTGGTCAGATCGGATCGGACCAGATGTCCGATCCGGATCGGACGCCATTTTGAATGCTTTTTCCCATAGCCAAGTATTGTTTTACAAAAACGCCTATAACTTTTTCATTTTTAATGTTTTAAACCGTTTTAAAGCAGTAGTGTAGATAGGCTCTTTGTTGCCCAAAGCACCTGTACTCTAAGCAAGGGCTGTTGTACCTAGGCTTTAGTTTAGGTAGCTGCTCTGAAGAGTTCTCTAAGTTTGGTCAGAAATTGTACAATTTGTTTTCTTTAAAGGCATGGGTAGTTCAGGAACTGCACAGTTCAGTGGAGCCATAAAGAGTAGTCCACTGGGGCTTTTTACACTTCTCAATATCATAGATTAAATTCAAGAAGCAATCAATACCACACTGTCCTTCCAAAGACCTTAGGGTGGTATATGCGGCATAATCAGAAATGTATGAAGTAAGTTAGGCTAAGAAAGGTTATCCTAGGTTACCTAGTGGTTTCACAGCTGTCCAGGGGTTTTCAAAACATTTGCACCACCAAAACATTCATAGCAGTCTCTATACTACACACACTGGCAAGAACTATGTACAGAGATGTCAAACTTTAACAAAGTCACATTGGCCCCGTTCAGAAGACGCCTTAAACCACAGCTTTAACCACGGTGAATAAGGCAAAAAGCCTTGCAGAAGGTTTTACCCTACCAATTTCTTTCGCATTATAATTTTATAATGGGCAGATCCATTTGTGATTTTTTTGCCTTATACATTAATTTGCTCGATCTAATTAAACTAGATGTATTAGCTAGGGGTGTGCATCGGATCGGATCCGATCCACGATCCGAATCCGATCCGACCCAAAATCGGGAAAATCCGATCCAATCCGATCCGATCCGACCAACCTCCGATCCGATCCGATCCGACGAGGTCCGATCCGGATCGGACGCCATTTTGAATGCTTTTTCCCATAGCCAAGTATTGTTTTACAAAAACGCCTATAACTTTTTCATTTTTAAAGATAGAAGGATGAAACTTGGGCCTTCTGCAAGGTCCTTAATGTATTACATAATAATAAGAGTTTTTTTGGCTCAGCGTTAGTGTGGATAGTTTTCTAAACAATCCTTTTTTTAATTCTAATTTGACAGCTACTTCACCAGTGTTGAATCTTACTTTGTCCTGTCCCAATCTACAAACATGTCCACCAGCTGCAATTAGAGGAAGTGTGTTCAACACTTCCAGAAAGGTGTAACACATTTACTTTTCAAACTCAAACATAAAGATCCATCAGGGAGAGTCTGGGGCAGGAGAGTTGGGGGTAAACATAACCACCTGTTATTGCATCTTTATTCATCTGCGAAAACATCCAAACAACAGGTGGTCTGCCTAGGGTAAAAGCGATCTTCCAAAGGCATAGCATATGCATTGGTATTAATCCTTTCATACAAAACAAATGACTTCACAGGCAGGGAAGACAAGGCAACAACAACAAACAAGAAAACTATTATTACAGTTATACAAGGTATAATATCTGTAGCATAAGCATTGTGTAGCATTACTGTTATTATGAATAATGGCCCTGTTATTATGAAGTGGCCCTGTTCAGAAGACGCCTTAAACCATGGCTTTAAACATGGTGAATAAGGCTTTTTGCCTTATTCACCGTGGTTAAAGCTGTGGTTTAAGGCGTCTTCTGAACGGGGCCAATGTGACTTTGTTAAAGTTTGACATCTCTGTACATAGTTCTTGCCAGTGTGTGTAGTATAGAGACTGCTATGAATGTTTTGGTGGTGCAAATGTTTTGAAAACCCCTGGACAGCTGTGAAACCACTAGGTAACCTAGGATAACCTTTCTTAGCCTAACTTACTTCATACATTTCTGATTATGCCGCATATACCACCCTAAGGTCTTTGGAAGGACAGTGTGGTATTGATTGTTTCTTGAATTTAATCTATGATATTGAGAAGTGTAAAAAGCCCCAGTGGACTACTCTTTATGGCTCCACTGAACTGTGCAGTTCCTGAACTACCCATGCCTTTAAAGAAAACAAATTGTACAATTTCTGACCAAACTTAGAGAACTCTTCAGAGCAGCTACCTAAACTAAAGCCTAGGTACAACAGCCCTTGCTTAGAGTACAGGTGCTTTGGGCAACAAAGAGCCTATCTACACTACTGCTTTAAAACGGTTTAAAACATTTTTAAATGGTTTATAACAGTTTTGAGAAATGTTGGGGCCCAGGACACACTCCATATACAGTTTTCAAAACATTTTCAAAGTGTTTTATCCTGCGTGTGTAGATAGGTTCATAGCCAAACAAATGGTACTTTCCCAATACATCTTGTACAAACTCTGTTTAGGTGAGCTGCAGAAGAAAATTTGTCCCAGACATTTAAAAAAATAATAATTAAGAAGTATTAAATGTTTCTCTTGATAAAGTATTTCCTCAAAACACATTGGGAGCCATATCTATTTGTGTGGCTGTTGTTGTTATTGTTGTTTTCATCTTGGGTTTTTTTGACAACTTCTATTGATCCTCTCCATTTTCATGGGCTTTGGGACAACTTGTTCCAAGGTGTGATTGAGACCTTGGAACAAAGCAGAGAAACAATTTCAATTTCCATACAATTTGGCTATGTTTTATGAACAGTTCTCATCAAGCATGAGAATTTTGATATGACAAATCAAACCTTGTGAAAATTCAAGTCTGCTCTGACTATATTCTAAAAACTAGGGATGTGCAGGGACCCCCCGGATCGGATTGGGACCTGGATCGGGACCTCCAATTTTGTCCTGGATTGGATTGGACAAAATCGGAGGCCCCCCCAGACCAGATCGGGCTCAATCCCAATCCGAAAATTGGATGTCCGATTTTCGAATCGGCCGCCATTTTTGTTTTCCCCATAGACTTACATTGGGGGAAAGAAAGCTTTCCCCCAATGCAAGTCTATGGGGAAAACATGGCGGCAGGTGGGTGAGTGGGGGCTTAACTTCCCTCTCCCCCCTCGTGCTTCTCATTGTGGATGGCCCAGGCAGGTAAGCCCCCCCCCCCGCTGTCTGCTTCCATTGGCGGGCACCCACTGGCACCCGCCGATGGAAGTGGACTGCCCCAGCAGGTAAGCCCCCCAGGTAAGCACCCCCCACGATTCTCACCTGGCCAGGCTGTCTGCTTCCATTGGCGGGCACCCGCTGGCGCCCGCCAATGGAAGCAGACAGCCCAGCCAGGTAAGCACCCCCCGCTCCTTACCTGGTGGGGCATCCTCCTCCATCAGTTGCCAGTAAACTACTGCGAACTAGGCCTCGTGGCCTAGTTTACAGACCTGGTGCCCTCCTGTAAACTAGGCCATGAGGCCTAGTTTGCAGTAGTTTACCGGAAACAGAAGGAGGAGGATGCCCCGCCAGGTAAGCCCCCCCGTGATCCTCACCTGACTGGGCTGTTTGCTTCCATCGGGGGGCACCACTCCTTACCTGGCGGGGCGTCCTCCTCCGTCCGTTGCCAGTAAACTACTGTGAACTAGGCAAATAGCACATGGCATGGTGTCAGTTACAAAACATCAGATTTATTATGAGCTGACACCCACGAGTCAAGTGCTACGGTGACCCACATATGCAAGAACAAATCCTCATCCGAGCATTTGTAAATCAGAATCTAATATGGTGCATCCTAAAAATGCATCAAGGAGAGGAAAGAGGAAATAAAAATTGCACGTGGCCCATTCAACGGTCATCTTTATCGGTCCACTACTCCTGCACATAGCAGGACATAGCGGCAACTTCCATCTTTACAAATAATATGGACATACCAGGGGCTTTTTTTGTCACGCAATGAAGGCTAGAAGGGGTGGGAGGCATGTGAGAGGCAGACAACATCATGAGAGGGACCCGTGAAAATAAAACACTCGTCTGATGATGCCCATCATCTGGGAGAAAAAAATGGTTGTGCCAGGGCAGACACCAAAGTCAGCTATTCTGCCACTGCTATTACTTCTACTGTCAGACACGGCTAGCCTGTCCCCCCAAATATTATGAATGGGAACCCCATCCATATTCATTCATATATCTGTAGGCATTCATTTTCAGAACAATTAAAGACTGGACCAAATGGACATCATTCAGCTCAACTTCTAATTTGTTCTGAAATGGATGCACACCCTACATGGGATCAGCTTGCCCAGAGCAGCAGTGTCATGGAAGGAAAAGGTAGAGTTGATTTATATGATGTATTGCTCTTTTGAAACTCCCCTTTGAACACATGGAAGTGGAGGAGAAGCAGGACTATAGCCTTAATCAAAGCTGCTTCCAGTAAAGCTCTAGAGAAAACAAATGGAAAAGAAAGCAGAAATGATCACATCCTGGGTGGGGACAGGGGAAACCAAGTATTTCTCTTTGCAAGATGTATTCTGATGTAAGAATGAGGATTTGGCAGAAGACGGTGCTATTTCACAAAGATGTACGCCAATTCTTCATTGTCTTTTAGAAATGTTCATAGTTTTTTAATAGCAACTGTTATGTTGAAAATTAAAAGAGGAAAATATTATTGAGATGCTTCTAGAATATGACAAGAGTTTGGTAACAACAATTGTATTGGGAGGGGATCTTTTATTTGCAACCTCTGGAATTGTTACTCTAATGTCTCTATTGCTACTCTAGGAGGGTGTTCACTCAGTGGCAGAGCACATGAGCAGGCCAAAGGTCCCTGGTTCAATCTCCAGATAGGTGGGGAAAGATTCCTGTCTGAAAGCTTGGAAAGCTGCTGCCAATAAGTGTCTATAATATTGAGCCAAATGGACCGATGTTCTGACTTGCTCTAAGGCAGCTTACTATGTATGTACAACAGTTTTAGGAATGTTTAAATTCATTGAAACATCTTCTGTGCACTTTACCCAGAGATGGGTTGGTCAGCTGAATCTCCTTTCTACAGCCCTGTGACTGTTAGCGATGGGAAAATTTCTCCTGTTTCATTCCTGTATTTCTCTGTTTCACTCTGCCCTCAACTACGATCATATTGAACAATTGTTTCTACGGCCAGCTATCCATTGTGGGAGTAATTTCTCAATGTGGGTATCTTAAATTTATGTTATTCACAGAGAATGACCAAGGAAATAATTACAGTACCCATCCTCCATTTAAATCAAGGTTTAAACAAAAAAGGGCCACCGAGGAAGACAATTTTTGTAAAATGCATTTGGCCTCTTTGTGATTTTTTATTTTAAAAAAATAATGTAATAAATATTTTGTACATATATATGTCAACATAGTAACCAAGTTGTTACTGCTGGTGCCATTTACGTTGGAAATAGATACTCCACAGATGTGGAAGTTGTTTCTTTTTTGAGCATATCTGCAGTAGGAAAACACTGCTGTTCTAAGACAGCTTCAGGGAACATAGAGTTTCCTTTTATCAGGAAATGCTTTGTTCAAATAAGAAGAGAGCTTCGGCTATTGGGCGGTATAGAAATGCAATAAATATATAAATAAATAACTAGAGGGGATGATGGGAGTTATAGTCTAAAAAAACTGGAGGGTACCAAGTTGAGTGAGGCAGATATGGAGAATACCAAATTTCTCATCTCTGGGCCAAATTACACATTACTTTAAAGATGGTGCTAGCAGAGATAGATAGAAGAGAGAGAGAGAGATGATAGATGTGGGTTCTAGGCTTCTGATCAGGATTGGGCTCTCTCTGCTTACTTTAGCGTAAAAAAAAGAAAAAAATGATAGCTTCTAGCTACATCTTTAAAGCATTGTATGCTTTTGGTCTCTGAAGATGGACATACAGTTGTAGTCTCATGTAGTTATGGTTACGCATGATTAGTTGGGGCAGGCCATGAATGGAGATATGCATTTGGATGTGAATGCATGGAAAGCAAAGCAGTGCAAATGAATTACATCTGCATTCAGATCTGGATGTAGATTTTCTCCATCTATAAGACATTAGCTTAGGGTGACCAGATAAAATCCAGGTCAGGGCTCATGTAACTTTAACAGTTGTAGGGAAAAGGGAATTTCAGCCAGTGTCATTTGTATACAATTAGTTCTTGGTGAAATTCCCGCTTCATCACAACAGTTAAAGATGCAGGGGCCCTGCCTTCCTTTGTATATGGTCACTCTAGTATAGTGCATGCACCTTTAACTGTTGTCATGAAGAGGGAATATCTCCAGGAACTAATTGCATACAAATGAAACTGGCTGAAATTCCCTTTTCTCTACAACTGTTAAAGTTACGTGAACCCTGACCTGGATTTTATCTGGTCAGCCTACGTTAGCTCCAATGGGACATACATTAGGATGAGCATCAAAGTGCTCATTCATATCTACCTTCTTCCTCAGTTATTCAAATATGCCTGATTACATTGTACTGGTTTCCTCAGCAATGGTGACTGACTGCTTTGAAACTTTTGAATTTCCTTGGTTTTAAGTGTCTGGAATAGATACAATAATACCTACTAGAGCCATGTACAGTACAGCTTCTAAAAACCATACAATTTATCTGGATATGATAAGGAGTGATCTCAGGGTCACTAATGTTCAACAGTATATCTTCTTTTGTTCATTTAGCCTTATTGGGCCTTGTGAGCAACAGTTAGCATCATCATCCCAGCTCTCTTCCCCATCAATATTGTCTCCCAAAATCATCATTTCACAAAGAGCTACGATGCCTTTCCAATGACATTATTACATAAAACGTTTCACTGTGAGTAATGATGTACCAACAAGTGTGCTGTGTGTTTTCAAGAGGGATTTAAGCAAAGAGCCTGTTGGACATAGAACAAACAGATGGAGTTTATTGGATTATTTGTGACAGAGTAGAAGAGCATTGAAATAAGGTTAGCCATGGCTATCCACTTGTTTCAGTACATGCTGTCACAAATAATACAATAACTTTATCTCCATCTATTTGTTGTATGACTCCATGTCACAGTAATAACTCCTTTGAGTCAAATGTATCTTTCCTTTCTTGTCAGATGCTTTGATAGCCTTTCACCCCACTTTTGAACAATCATAGATGGGGTAGTCCCTTTCTCAGCTAGAAAACAAGAATAAAAATATCTGTTTTTTACAAAAAAAGAAAAAGTGATCATTAGTCTCATTAGTCTTTCTGTAAATGAATATCTACTCAACTTTGGGTGGGGGAGAATTAGTTACAAATGCACTTGTACAAGAATCTTCTTCTCCAAGATCACACTTTTCATCTCATTTAAAATGTAACCCAGAGAACAAAAAAAGACTCAAAGCAAAGAATAACATAATAGTATAATTAAAGACATTTTAAGTAAGTCAGCAGTTCTCTTAGTCTGTGTTTTCCCTTTGGAACAAAAGAGATGTAGGCAATTATTTTAAATTAGGCTACATGGGGATAGTGTTTGTATAACCAAAATAGGTTTCTCTTTGTAATTAAGTTTAATGGGCGTTGTTCATAAAGATGAATTGAACTGGTTTGGAAAAACCCAAGAATATCCAAAGGCAGGCACACTTGGAAGTACGTACATGGATGCAGAAAATCTCTCTCCATGGGCCTGGTGGAACCATGGATAACGTCATAAACCTTTTTATCTCTGGAGCTTTGATCATCTTAAAGTAGTCTTTAGTGATGGTTTCATGAAACTGCTGTTAAAACGTTGTGAGCCAAAAGCTCAGTGATCTGAAAGGGGAAGTGCCAAATTCCTATTCATTATTCATCCCCCAGTCGCTTGGATCATTTCCGCATGCTTGCTTCTGCATTCTTTGGACATAAGTTCTGAGTAAATCACATTGACCACATACCGTGGAATGCATCCCACATTTTTATTAATCACAGTAACTTGTGAACTATATGAGCAGTAACTTGTGAACTATAAAGGCAACCCAACCAGTCCCTGCCACTTAAGATGAGAATTACAAAGCTCCAGGTGTCAACCTTCCATTGGCAACTCCACACTGGCTCAAAGGACTAGATCAGTCCATGACTTCTTATTGCCTGGCAGCCTTAAGGCTTGCCTTGGACAGGCCTCTGATATCCACTTGCACCTTTTCTACTCTGGTTTAGATGGGATGTTGCCACCTGGGCCCAAGGAGCTAGTTGGCATCAAGAGGGTTGTGGAGAAGTAACCTTTCACTCTTAAGATGCCTCAGGATACTTGCCAGGGTGCCTGGCCTTATATCCTTCCAAATCCACCCTGAACCTGCCAGACATGATAAAAAGGAATCAAATGAGACCAAATTGTAAAGCCTCACCCAACTGGAGCCTCCAATTCCTACTCAACCCCAAAAGGCACCTGGTTAATTCACATTGCTTAGCCTTAAAAAGTTTACTGTCATTTTGCAATGCTGACAGGGCGGGGAGATATTCCTTATTTCAAATCAGCCTTCTTGATTGGATGGTGAGTGGCCTGCAGGGCTGCCAGTCTCTCCCCTCCTGTCCATCTCAGGAAAAGGTAATTTGGTAATGGAACCAACTGGTGGTATGTAGCAGTCACAAGATCACTGTGAAGTACAGAGAAGTCCACAAGTGGACATGACCACATTACTCACACACACCCATGCCTGGGTTCTTACAATCCATGCTGTGCGCTCAGGAACCATTGTCATGGTTTTCCCTTAGGTCTTCGGAAAGATTTGGACAAATGTCCCTGCGTACTTTTTAGTGCTGTACTTCGAGATGTGCCGGAAACTGGAATCACACTAACCACACATTCTGTGCAACAGAAAGCACGGCAAAACTTCCCTATCATTTTTCAGGCAGTGTGTACACTTTTGCACATCATCCATTTGGCATGCAATTTATTTTACTCAATGCTGATATGATTTTAACCGTTGATGTATTTGACTTAGGACTTAGATAGAAGTCTGGAACTGTAATTAGCATATGAAATATTTGACCCCCATGAATAACGTACGTGGTTTAATATGAGGATGCACTATATCTGGATGAAAGGTGATTGGTCTTTTTTCTTTTTCTTTTTTCTTTTTTAGTTAGAGATTAATTGCTTTTCAAAAGGTGATGTACCATTTTTCATTGAAATAAATCTAATGTGTAAGGTGATGCTTTGCTCATGATGTGATGTAACACAATGAACAAGTTTGCCCTCAAGTGGACTTATAGATGCAGGTGTTAGATATAAAGCGAGATGCTGTGCCCCTATGACAGGCAATCAACCTAGTAAATGTGACAAAATTGGAAAGGGGATTATTTCCACTTGCTGCTAATAACTCATTAACCTTTGAACAACACTGCCTATGTTAACTAGCAGACTTGATTTTGAAAAAGAGATTTTTATTTTTTATTTTATTTAGTTTTGAAAGCTCTATGTATTATTGGTAATCATTTAATGCCAGCAACACATATGCCATGGATGTATTAAAGGCTTGGTCACCCTGATGGATGACATTTATTGGGAGATGGGGCCTATAACAATGTTATACCTGCTCAGTCTCTCAGTGGCTTTCAATACCATTGACTATGGTATAGACTGTCTCCAGGAATTGTGGGTAGGTGGCGCTGTTTTACAGGAGTTCCTTTCCTCTTGCCAGTTGCAGTGAGTAGCGCTGGGTGACTATTTCTCTGCCCACTGGCAAGTGTGCCAGGGAGTGCCACAAGGTACCATGAGGGGCTGTGCTTGTGCATGGTCTAGAGGCTGCTGCGCCTAGCCACTGCCGTAAAATGCCGTTGTTGAATGAACTGCACTGGCACCATTGTTGAAAGAACTACATCATTGTTGAAAGAACTGCCAATTTGCTATTGGATCAATGAGATTTTGGTATTAACCTATATGGCCTTAAACAACTCGGAACCAGAATACCTGAGAGAACACCTTCTCTCATATAGATCTGCTCATCTACTGTGCACTGTCAGAAGCCCTCCTGAAAATGCTGATCTGGCAACTACAAGGAAGAGGGCCTATTCCAGAGGGTGGGTGATGCCCACTCTTTGGAATGCCCTCTCCCCACCCCCCAGAAATAAAACGTGAGTTAGTTGTATTGCTATTAGAGGCATGTTTAGGTGAATTTGTCTCAGCATTGACTGATTTATAACAACTGTTGTTATGGTTTTTAGTTTATAAGCTACTGATTCATCTAATTATCCTTTATTTTAGCTATTATGTTTATTTATCTTGCACTTTGATTGCTGCACATTGCTTGGATAAGTTGTACATGATGGGCAGTACAGGAGTATTTGAAATAAATAAATAAAATATATAAATCATAAGTATGAGTTTAGTGGAAATGTAGAAGATCATTGTTATCTCAAGGAGTTAGTGGTGCGCAACTTCCTTGCCCATATCTAGAGTTCCTTTTGGGCTTGTTTTTAATATTTGGCAAAATACATCCGATTGATCTGTTCCAACCAGGAATCTGGTCATAGTATTCTGAATCACTTGTGGTTTCTGAACAGTGGCTTGCAGTTGCGTGCTGGTTTTAATATCTAAAGCCCTTAATTCTTTGAGACTAAGGTATCTGAAGGATGGTCTGCTCCCATATAAACCCACCCAGTCTTTTGATCTTCGTTGAAGCCTTCTACTAGTTGTCCCCACTATCTGAGTCTTTTGGGTAGCGGTTCTCCTCAAGTGCTAAACACCTTTCACAGGGTCTCTTGAATGACACAGCGTTCTTGCCTTTAGGGACTAGGTAAAAGCCATGGTTTGGATTCAGGCTAAGTTGGTCATGCTTTAGTTCCATTGAAATCAGTAGGAATTAATTTCCATTTATTTCAATGGGGCTAAAGTGTGACTAACGTAGGCAGGATCTACACCACTACTTTGTAACGGTTTATAATGGTATTGACAACTGTTGGGGCCCAGGACACACTCCATTTATTATTTTCAAACCACTTTCAAAGTGTTATATCCTGCTTGGTGTAGATCTGGCCTGGAACCAATTTAATATTGTCATATCATGCTTTTAATTTGGTAGCTTTCTACTTTGTTGTAGTTTTTATTTCTCTCTTACTCTTGTTTTATTGATACCCTTGTATGCAGTGTTTCTGCTTTGCTTCTTCTCTATGCTGTTGTTTACAGCGCTCGTTGTTCTAATGGTTTTGCATTAACAAACGTTTAATGCTTTTGTTAGCAAGTTTGTAAACTTTTAAAGTTGAAAGGTGGGATATAGATAGATTTATATAGGGTGATCAGACAAAATCCAGGTCAGGGCTCATGTAACTTTAACAGTTGTAGAGAAAAGGGAATTTCAGCCAGTGTCATTTGTATGCAATTAGTTCCTGGTGAAATTCCCTCTTCATCACAACAGTTAAAGTTGCAGGGGTCCTGCCTTCTTTTGTATATGGTCACTCTAGTATAATGCCTGCACCTTTAACTGTTGTGATGAAGAGGGAATTTCACCAGGAACTAATTGCGTACAAATGACACTGAAATTCCCTTTTCTCTACAACTGTTAAAGTTACATGAGCCCTGACCTGGATTTTATCTGGTCACCCTAGATTTATATGTCACTAATTAAAGAATGTCCAAAGGCTGTTTGTAACAACACGTTTTCCCAAAACAAACTATTCCCCCTACGTTCTGTCATGAAATTGAGAAATCAGCCACCATTAGATCTTGGGCAAGCTCCATTCCTTTCAGTGGAGTCCCACAGGAGATGTGCCCAATTGTAGATTGGACTTATAGAGTCCAATCTTGAGTCAACCCAGTGCAGACAATAGTGATTCGGGGCTGCAGCATTTACTTGCTCAGGGAGGATATGACATGGTCAAGATCAGAGCTGAAACCTGAACTCGGAAATTCTTTTTGCAGTTGCAGTTTTGTGCACAGGCCTCTATGCAGCAAGACACTGACTGTGCTGAAAATGTGTGGCAGCTTCTTGCAGTTCTAATATATTCTGACAGTTCTCCATTGCACCTCCACAATATAAAATTCCTGATTTCATTTACTATTCTGTCTATCTAAGATGAATGTTTCCTTTCACAGCTTCCAATATTTTCACATTCATCAACCTGTGTTTTCCACATTCTTCATTTGCTTGTAAGCTTTAATAGAACTCAGCTTAGGCCAATGTTAATGGTCTGCTATTTTTCAATTTAAAATTATATTGCAACTTAAAGGGCATACCTGCAACATGACTGTGGAGTTAGGACGAGCTGTGGGTTGGGGGGGTGGACAAAGTGCCCTCTGGTGGGCTCCCAGTCCCACCTAAGTCTGTAGATTTCCTCCACTTTATCTGACTGCAGCATCAGGCAACTGGATCTGGGATCCACCATTTTAATTTCCCACAACATAGTGTAATTCTGGGGCATTGTAGGGTTCTGCGACGGTACTGAAGCACTGGCAGCTGTCCAAGGGTGTTGTGTGCTGATGCTGTGCCTTTATTCAATATTAGTGGGCTTTAGAAATTTCTCTAGCCAAGAGTTCCCTGTGCGATGCTGTAAATTAAATTCTGTTCCATTTGAGCCTGATGGGATTCCAAATGTGTTTCCATTCCGGTAATTGGCAGAAGACTGTGGATATCCCACCCACCCACCCAATTTAGGAAATGTTTTGCACATGAGGGAGGGGTCCTGCCATTTGTGCACATGATAATTTGTGCAAATTAGATTTTTGTGTGATGGGATTTTTTTGGAATTTGTGCAAATGGGGTCTTTTTTGTTTTTGAAAAAAAATCTCCCCCAGTCTTTTCCAAATGCACAGATTCACTGTTTGGTATGTGTAGATTTGCCTTGTCAATTTCCTTATATGTTTAGCTGTCAATGGAAACACCAGAGTGCTAGTTTGTGCATAGCTGCAAATGACTGGGTGTTGGGAGGAATAATAGTAAGACAAAGGGACAACCCATTTATGCAATGAAGCACTGGAAAGAATGCAAATGAAATAAGTGGACCAGAGTGGGGAATAACTCCCACATGGCAATGTAATCCTCTTACTATTAAGTGTTCAATTGATACTTGTCAATGCCATTCTCCCTTTCAATACTTCTCAGAGTCTCCAGCGAGTCCAGAATGGAGAATTATTGACTCTCCAACTTTTCACAGCTGCTTCTCAAAGCAGTTACAGTTCTTGCAAAAATTCCCCTCTGTTTACTTTGTTCTTGGAAAAAAATGGAAGGAAATTTGCAACTGCATGCAAATTAGTCTATATATAGTCTTGCCATGTCAGTTTCCTTGTATGTTACCTACTCTGTTTCCCTGCTCCCACTGACAGAAAAAACATACAAGGAAATTGACAAAGTAAGACTACAGATATCAGACAGCTGAATCACCCACTCTTGCTACCTGGCAAAAGACCAATTTTTTTTTTAAAAAAACAGCAATAGCAACAACCCCATTTGCACAAATTTCAAGATCCCCCCCAAATCCAATTTGCACAAATTGCCACTATTAAAATAACCCTCTCTCCCAAAAATGGAATCTGTATATTGGATTGACTTGCTTCAGATTAGGTCATTTGGGACCTGTCGTTTCAAATTGTTTGAACTGAGAAAGTGCCTATTTTGAATTAGAAAAGTGTTGTTGTTTTCAAAATTGTACACTTTCCTCTTATCGACTAACACATGAAATGCTAATTTAAAAAACTTCATTTTTTTTAAAAAAAAATAACACCTAAAATGTGGACTTTAAAGGTTTTTTATGCACAGTTCTGAAAATGTACACCTTAACAAATGCACACTTTAAAGTGTGCCATTTTAAAAGTATGCGTTTTTATAAGTGATATTCCATCTGGCTCAGTTATCATCATCATCATCATCATCATCATCATCATCATATTAAACATCAGTTATAAATAAGGCAAGAACTTAGGGAAGGAATAAAAGAGCTTACATACAATTTTTAACATACAATAATGTGTAAAAGTATGGTTGCTCATGGATATAGGAGTTCCATAGTACCTCAGAATTAGAAAAAATAATTGTTAAAGCTATTACAGAAAAATAATGGTGGAGGGGAAATAGAGCAGAAAGATGGTCACAGTGACCTGAAATTAAATGGAAAGTAGTATAAGGTTTCTTTTAATGAATGCTAGGTTTACTTTATGATAAAGGTTATTTGGTGGCATTAGGATATGATAATTTTTTTAATTTGTCAGAAGAAGCTACACTGAATGCAGTTTCAATATTGTTTTGATGCAAAGGTTATACTTAGTTTTCACCTCAGGTATCCATCCATACCTGCTTACAAAAAAGAAAATTAGTAATCCTGCAGGGAGAAGTTACAGTTTTCCCTTTCTCTGCTAACTTTCTGTCCCTTACATTTTGTTCCTGTGACATTTAGGAGAAGAAAACAAAACAAAAACAAAACAAAAATAAATAAATCCCATTTTAAATTTTCTGTTCATCAGGAGCAATGAGACAGAATAGTTGTAAAAACTCACATGAATAAATAGATAAAGCAACATAACATGGTGGCATAGCGAAGTAGTGCAATGAACAAGAAAGATAAATTATAGCATAAAGCTCTAAGATCCAACACACATTTTATATTAAAGGTGTCACTAGCAACTACATCCCCCCTTTTTTACTCTAGAGTATGTTTAGGGGATCTAGCTCATGACCATAGCATGGGGATATAGGGGATTTAATACTTCTACCCTGTTACAGTCCCAGTCTGAATCAGGAGGCCCACACCTGCCATTACGATCCCAATTTGGACTAGATTAGGGGAAAGGGTTAAAGCTCCCGCAGTGCTTACACTAGAGTAAAAATAAATGCAGCTACTAGCCACGTGTCTAAATCAGTGTGTGTTTTTAAAGCTTTAGCCCTTATTTTGACAAATAAAAACAATTTAAAAAAGTACCATCAATAATGGAGTTCTGGTGAAAGGGATCTCTCAAATGGCTTCCACTCTTATGAGGATGGTTCTCTTTTGTGGTGCAAAATGGCTATTCACTTTTGAGGTGCAAGAATTTTGGATAGGATGGGCTTACGTTGTCTTTCTGTATCATAAAAAATGCACCTCTAACTTCATTTTATTCCCAGTCGTATAAAATCACACAACTCAGGCATTATTTTGGATCAGCCCCCAGGAAACCACTGATTGCCTATTATGAGTGGAGCACAGACTATAGGTCTTTTCTTAAAACAGGAAAAATGGGAAGGAAGAACCCTTCACCACCCCATATGATGCTTAGATACAGACAGAACAGACAAATCTGAAACATTTCTAAGAAATCTGTGCCTTTCCCTTAAAATGAGAAGGAAGTCAAACAGCCATTTCACTGGGACTGGAGATTTTGGAGAAATTCAGGGCTGGGTGAGGTTCATCCCAGCATTATATAGTGCATGGTTCAGCCCTGTTAGAGCAGAATTTCACATAACAGCATAATGTTAGCCCTATTCAGATTTTTTTGGTGTAAAGTCAAGGTGTATGGAGAGGAAGAGAGTACAGCATAGCCCTATCTCCATGTTTCTGTTGACCTGTACTCATGGAGAGTGACGGTCTGATTAGGAGTGCCTCCTGTATCCATGGAGATTATCCAAGCGATCCAGAACCCTGATTTTGTAGCATCCTGGCTTGTGTGGACAGCTTCCACGGATACAGGAAGCTTTCTTGTTCAGACCACCGCCCTCCAGGAATACACGGCAACAGAAATGCACAAGGAGGGGACAAGTTTCATGTGTTGGATGTACACCTCAGACTGTGGGCCAAAAGCAGCCCACCTGGAGTCCCAGGCTAGTCCTCCAAGGGTTTCCAGATGCCATTCCCCTGGGCCCATCCCCTTTCCCTTCAACCATATATATTTCACTGGTTTCTCAGCTTTTAGGTGTTTTTTCCTATTCTGAAAGTTTGAAATTCCTCCGTGAAGGTTTAGTTACTGGCAGCAGCAAGAGCTTTAAGCTAAACTATGAGAGTATTTAAATTCTCCCCTTTGCCTTTGGCCACACCCCCTTTTGCCTTCAAACCACCACCACCTCTGAATGCGGCTCTCAAGAGCTTCTCCGAAATGGAATTAGTCCCTTGGGCTGAAAGAGATTTGACACTGCTGAACTAGTGATTTTTCCCTCTACACATGAAAAGAGGAGTTAAGGCAGTTCAGTGCAGTTAGGATATGCATGCAAGGTTCCCATTGGCTAGGAATGCAGAAGACGGCTTCCATATGTGGATTTTCCTTGCTGGATTGAGGCATATGGCCTTTTCTTTCACCTAGTGCAGAAAAAGACTTTCATTATATCACTTAGAATAAATATTATATTACATTTAGCATATCCAAAACTGATTACATTGTCAAAGTTTGATTGGCAAGTTCTTGATTCAGGAAGCTTACAAGTTTTTCTGTGGTATGATGCCTATTGTACCATAGTAATGGCTTGGATCCAGAGGACCCTGGTTAAAATTCAGGCAGTAGAACTTCCCTAAGTCCTCCAACTCAATACAGCCCTAGCACCTGTGCTTGATTTATAGGTGATCAGCACCCCTTACTTTTAGCCACAGCCTTTTTAGTTGCTGCTTGAGAAGGCTATGTGGGAGCACATGATTTATCTAAAATTGATGAGATCAGAAGATGGTGCTTGTGGATTTAACCAAGGGTTCTCTTACCTTTCCTTTAGAATTCAACGTCTACCCTTCAGAAAGCTGCTCCTTAGGGTCAGTGGCACAAGGACTGCAGTAAGGAGTGTGTGTGTGTAAGAAATCAGAGAAAGCCACTGCATAGGCTGACCAGATAAAATCCAGGTCAGGGTTCATGTAACTTTAACAGTTGTAGAGAAAAGGGAATTTCAGCCAGTGTCATTTGTATGTAATTAGTTCCTGGTGAAATTCCCTCTTCATCTCAACAGTTAAAGGTGCATGCACTATACTAGGGTGACCATATACAAAAGAAGGCAGGGCCCCTGCAACTTTAACTGTTGTGATGAAGAGGGAATTTCACCAGGAACTAATTGCATAAAAATGACACTGGCTGAAATTCCCTTTTCTCTACAACTGTTAAAGTTACATGAGCCCTGACCTGGATTTTAATTGGTCACCCTACCACTGCACAAGTGGGTGTATGTTTCCACCTGAGGATCCAAACCAATGCATACCACCTTCAGCTCTATCTGATGACTTTTTAGTATTAGCCAAGATCAGTATTTGTATTATGTATTACTTGTTAATTTACAGCATTTACTCTGTCCTTTCGTCAAAAAGGCTCCCAGACCGGTTTAGAAAGATAAGTAGTGTGATAGTCCCTTCCCTCAGGACCACCATGTAAATTTAGGACATGACGCACAAAGGATAAGGGGTAGTGGGTAAGAGAGAATATGTTTTTTAAAAAACACTATTTGAAGAGATGCTGATGGTACCTTCTTCTTCTTCTTCTTCTTCTTCTTCTTCTTCTTCTTCTTTTCTTGGCAGTTGGTTGGAATGTCCTCTGTGAGAGGAGGAGGAAGAGGAGGAGGGGCCCAGTATCTTGAAATTGTCTAATATCCCTAGTTGCATTGACAGCGCCGCTCCAATCTATATGTGATTTGAAATGGGAAAAGGAATCAGATTTAGCGTGTGAAACTGTGATGTGAGAATATTCTCGTGACATAAATATGAGATTTCATAGGTAAAGTAGTTTCATTGTTAATGATTTCGTAGCTGGAAAGAATACCTCTTTGCTCCTCTTTGGTTAGCTTTTCTTATTACATTTCCCGAAGCCTACTGTCTACATCAGTGGCCTGAACTGTGAGAGGTTATTGACAATGGAATTTCTGATATACTCGATTAAAAAAAAAACTTAACTGATTGAGTGGAAAAGGCTTATGTTCTTATGATGTACTTTAGATAACAGTTTCTTCAAGAGTTATTGATTTCTCAGGCAAAACCCATGCTAAGCTGAAGTTAAAGCTTTGAACAGTATAATTCTTTTTAATTAAAAATGTATTTTAAAAATATAATATCTTATGACTAGGAAAGCTTTTGATGAAACACAAGATCAGGAACTGGGAATGGGCAGGGGATTTGCACAAAGGGCAAAGCATGTGGCAAAATCATTTCTGGATTGTACTGTTTCTGATTCCAGGTAGAGGGTCATGCGAATAGTGTATTTAAAACAGCAACAAAACCCTTCTCGTAAAATAACGACAACTCGATGATAAGGGAAATGGTGTTTTTTCTAGCCTAGGTCTTTCTCTGACAAGCAGATTTAGAATGTGCAGCAAATTTTAAACTGAGGGAGAAACATAAGAGCTGCCCGCCTCCCCACCTGCAATGTACAGTTATGCAGTGTAGGACTGTGTTCATCCATGTGAATGTGTCTGGATATTAAGAACAGCCACAGAGGTCCTGCCATTAAGGTCAGTCAGGTTGGTGGGCACAAGAGAAAGAGGGTTGTATCCAGTATTAATCTAATTTGGATCTATTTCAAGTAGGAGTAATATTGGTTACAACTCAGGGCCTTTTTAGTGTTGGTCCCACATGTCTGCAACTCCCTCCTGAAGGAGAGTCATTTGGCTTGTTCCTGCTTGCTTTTAAGCAGACACATTGACAATGTTTTTCTTTCAATCTACTTTTTATTGAAATAATGAATTGGATTTTTTAATTGACATTCCTCTCTGTTTTAATTTGATTGTGATTTTGACTGGTCTGATCAGTAATTGTTTTATGCCACTGTTTTAAGATAAATGTTTTGGATATTAGCTTTAAATATTTCTATGATATCAGTGTAACCTGCCTTGAGAAAAAAAATGCTTTAAAAGACAGCATATAAATTCTTAAAGACATTAATAAACAGTGGTGTGAAGAAATGTTCTTCTGTCCATATAGACTAAATGCCTCATAAGCTTCATAGATAATAACAGTAATTAAGCAAGTTTGATTACATTAGGAGTATCAGGAGCGTTCTTCAGAGCCTGCTTAGATACTCCCAAGACCTAAATGGACACACACACATCACTCCCCAAACTCTTCTTGCATTGGCTGCCTGTACGTTTCTGAGCCTGATTCAAGGTACTGGTTTTAACCTATAAAGCCTTACACGGCTTGGAACCACAATTCCTGATGGAATACCTCTCCCGACATGAACCAACCCATACACTATGCCCAACATCTAAGGTCCTCCTCCGGGTGCCTACTCTGAGGGAAGCTTGGAGGATGGCAACAAGGGAGAGGGCCTTCTTTGTGGTGGCCCCTAAATTATGTAATGATCTTCCCGATGAGGCCACCTGGCGCCAACACTGTTTTCCTTTCGGCACCAGGTCAAAACTTTTCTTTTCTCCCAGGCATTTTAACTGCTTATGTTGAGGTTTTTAACTGAATTTTTGGCCAGGCGTAAAAGTTTTGATTGTTTTAAATATCAACTGTTTTTTAGGGATGTGCATGGCCAAAATTATTGTATCGTATCATTATCGGAAATTCCAATATAAAAAAATTTCAGATCCAATCATATCGGGAGGTTCCTGGATTTGATCGGATCAGAAATCCAATAAATATTAAAAGTTCTCATTTGCTAGCAGTGTTTTTCCCATAGGTTTGCATTGGGGGAAATAAAGCTTTCCCCCAATGCAAGTGTATGGGGAAAACACTGGGCCGGCACTCCCTCCCTCCCCCCATTCACTCTCCTTAACCCCCCCCTTCTGCCTCCGTCGTCATCACTGCCACCTCCAGCGGCGGCAGTCCATAGTACTGCTAAACAGGCTTTGCAGCCTGTTTGCCTCTCTGTACTGATGAACAGGCCGCAAAGCCTGTTTAGCAGTACTACGGACCGGAGGCGGCGGCAGGGGAGGCCGCAGGTAAGGAGTGCAAGGGGGAGGGAGGGAGGAGTCCCCAGGGGTCCCCAGGGGTCCCCCCTTACCTGTAGCCTTCCGGGCTGCCATCCACTGTCCTCCACTGCTCTGGACTACTGAGAATTAGGCTGCAAAGCCTAGTTCTCAGTAGTCCGGAGCAGCGGAGGACAGCAGACAGCAGCCCAGGACGCCGCAGGTAAGGAGCGTGAGGGGGGAGGGAGGGGCCCCCCTTACCTGTGACTTTCCGGGCTTCCGTCTGCTGTCCTCCACTGCCCAGACTACTGAGAACTAGGCTTTGTGGCAGCAGCCCAGAAGGCCGCAGGTAAGGAGTGCGAGGGGGGAGGGAGGGAGGGAGGGCCGGCCCTAAACTGGTGGTCCGATAATCCGATATGTCCGATAGTTATTGGACATATGGATTTCGGATCAGAGCAGAGAGGGCCTCCTGGAATGCTTATTGATATTGTTAATTGGATGTCTGATAATGACCTTATCAGATTGTCATCGGACATCGGAACGATACAATACACATCCCTACTGTTTTTATGTTTTATGGTTTAAAATTTTGTATATTGACTTTTTAATGTTCAATCTTTTACAATTTTGTAAACCACCCAGAGATTTTTGGCTAAGGGGCAGTATATAAATGTAATTAATAATAATAATAATAATAATAATAAGGCTCAAATCAATATCTAGGCTGGAAAAAGGACCCTCACTCTATCCCTTCCTTCTTACCATTTTAAAAAATAAATATGGCAAAGTGGGAGATCAAGTTGTAGTTTTCACATACTTTTGAACCAATATACGAACCGAAACTTAGTTATGTTTTGAAATTCACCCTGTTCCAAATTTTGCAATGGATTTCTCCAATCAAAATATGTGTACAAATGTGTTATTAGGTAAAGTGCACACAGTGATGCATATTTTACTGAAAAGGATGTTAAACGCATTATATTAAGGAAATTGCTCACAAATAATGTCTATATTGGGCAAAGTTTCATACAAATAAATGCATTTATTACCAGAAATGCAGACAAATATTTGTACAAATTTCGATACTCGCTTTTAAAAATATATATATTAAAGTTTGATGAACCAAATTTAAGATTGAAAAATGGGAAATTGGGGGGGAAACCCCTAAAAGAAATATTTTGCTCTCCTTTCCCCTCCCTCTCTATCATCTTGATGTGTTGTGGTGTGTTAGGATGGGAGCCCCCTGAAATGGTTTGGGAAATGAGCCCTTTTCTCCAATTTCTGTCTGGAAAAAATTGTGCAAACAATTGCATCTGTACACATAGTGAGTTCCGATCTCTTTTACACTCCATTGCAATCCATTTCTGAATTTCACATTTATTTCCGAAGTGTCCAAAGTGGCATATAAAGGGTCATGGACAGGGAATACATATTTTATTTATTTAATTTGCCACTCTTTAGCCAAAGCTCTCAGAAGTTTGTTCAAGAATTTAAGACAAAATTTGAAATGCACAAGAAAATAAAGTCAACTATAATAAAGCCATGCTGCCGAGCAGTGACAAACTGATCATGTTTAAAATTTAACACAAAGAGCTTTGAAAGATCTGTAAAAATAAAAATGTTTTCATTTGGCATCGAAATAGCAATTGAATCTCTAGGAAGGGAGTTTCAAAGGCAGGGTACAATGACTGAGGATTCCCTGTTGTTTGTAGGATGAGCAGACCTGTCACTTTCTCCTGCATTCAGATTTTTAAATTTCAAGTTCATCCCATCAAGGAGAGGACCATGATGTACTGGCTTGTCATATACCTGGTAAAGATGAAGAGCCTGTCAAAAAAAAGGGGTGGGTGGGAGCTCTAATTAAGCAGCAACGTTGTTGAATTCATGGGAATTCAAACCCAGATTTTCAAGAGCAAAGCACTGAACGCCATGTACCTGGGTGAATGAATCCATCAGATTTTCTCCCATATTCAAATTGTTTAAGAGCATAATCAGATGAGCATTTTATTGCATGGTCATTAGTCCCCACTTACAGATGTTTGCAGGTCATTTTGATGACAACATCCGCCTCCCATGCGTCTCCCACTCCTTCTTGCATTCGTTCCTTCACAAAATAGACCCTTTTAAATCCAATTTTATCTTTTGAAACAAAATGTGCCACCATTTCCTGCTGTGTGCAGGAAAAACAGCACGATAAAACCGGCCACTAAATGGGCCATGTGGTCACTGCTTACTTCCTCTTTCTTCCCCTGTGTGAAGAAAGAGGAAGTATTGTGGGACAGAAGTGGGGGAAAGCTCTAAATCTCAAGTGCTTTTTGTCCCAAACATGGAGAATTTTGATGAATTCTTATCAAAACCAAACTGAAACAGATTTCTCACCTATCCCAAGTTGCCGGTCACCATCTGCCTTACTTCTTAAGACAAAGAAGGATTGTACCCTTGAAAAAGTAAATTTATGTGGCAGGACATGATCTTTTTGGAATCCCATAGGAATAATAGTAATTGGTAGAAATATATGTGTGCAGGAAAAGTGGAGCAATAAAAACGGCCATAGTAGGTAAATTATATTTAACATGTAAATCAGACAATGTCAAAAACTCATCATCTGGGCCTATTCATTAATCCAAAGTAAAAATCATTTTATCTGTTCATGTCCTCCACAAAAATGTGTTCTTTCCAATTCTTAAATCTGGATTTCCCCATAAAGTCAATTTTGCATGAGAGAATGAATCGAAATGTAATTGGCATGATATTATATGCCACACCTCTCTAGCAGCCAAGATTGTAGATGGGGGAGGGGGGATATTCTAACATGTCGAGAACTGAGTGCCATCCATTTGGGAAGTGGTTCTAACCATAAGTCTTCCAGAACTGACCAGGGTGGCAAATCTAAGTGAACTGGGAAAGCCTAAAACTTAGTACAAGCCAATAGATAGGCCCAATGGTACAAATCAAGGTCTGGGAAACTAAACCCACCTTCTTTAATTGGAAGCTGCTTCCATTTCAAGGATATTCAAGGTGGGGAAGAACCACAGAAGAATTTACGAAACAAAGCATTAAGTTGTTGAAAGTATTTGCCAGGTATAAGTAAAGGAATGCATAGAAATATATGTCTAACAAAAGAAAGAAGATTGTGATTCGGCGGAGATGTATAAAAGGAGATGTAGGGCAGAATTTATACTACTGCTTTAAAATGGTTTATAACAGTAGTGACAACTGTTGGGGCCCAAGACACACTCCATATACGGTTTTCAAACTGTTTTCCAAGTGTCATATCCTGCTTGGTGTAGGTTTGGCCCGGGAGTGCTGAAGTGTAACTTAACAATACCACAGTTCCTAAATCATCTAGTGTGCAGCTCCAGGAAAAAAATGTCTCTGAAAATGTTGTTAGTTCACTGGAGAGAATTAACGTCTTGACCATCCAAAGGCAACTCTGGCCATGGTTCCATGTTGTATATACAGAGGAAAGAACTCTTGAAATTTCACTTTGTATTCTGCTGAGACAGCAGCAGGTTGAGTTATATCCATTCCAAGAGCCCATGCCATTTTATGAAGATGGCTGTCACCTGCATGTGTTTTATGGTACACTTTATTATCTATGACTGGAACTATTACCTTATATGAATTCTGGATGTATAGCGTAACCCTACTCCTTTGTGATACATGTTTAACTTCAAATATGTGCAGATGAGTGTGAAACCTAAATATTCAGCCCTGACAAGTATCCAAAAAGTTCCTTCTTCAGAAAAATCAGAAAAAGTTGAGTAAATTGCACTCTTCAACAATTTCAGGGGTAGGTTTTTCATATATATATACACACACACACGCACACACACACACACTGTAATCTGAAACTTTATGAAATTATACTCCCAATTTTGTTTGGGTGTCTGATTCCCCCTGCCCCGCCCTTCAATTGAGGCTCAGCTACTTGAGTACAAAATATGAGCTGCGTCGCAGTCAATTTATGCACTGCCACTTCAGTGTAACTTGGAGACATATGTGGAAAACATGTTCCTTTTCTTGGGTTAGGGCACATCAGTGGGCGCTGCATTTGTGGCTTTGTCTCCTTTATAACCTGGGCCGCTCCTAAAGGTTACTTCACCCACAAACCTGGCTGTGCCTCCGCCATTTGTTGCCTGCAAATAAGGCCATAACTTTTGGGGACCATTTGCAAACAGGTCTACCAATAACCGTGGGACCCCAAATAGTGCATGGGTCCATTCATCCCCATCAGTGTTAAAAAGAAGATGGGCACATGCACCTCCACCCTTACTAACTATTTCTGGAAAGAAAGTATCACATGATCTCATTGACTTCAGCATGCTGTCTCTAATTAAAGGTCCAGAGACCATCGGCAGAGCACATGGTTTGGGGAGAGTGCCAAATTTGATCTCTGCTTAAAGGAATTCATGTAGTAGAGTTAGGAAAGGTTTTTGACAGGTGTCTTACAGAGCCACTGCCAGAGTAGACAGTACTTCTCCAGATGGATCACTACTTTGATTTAGAACAGCCTTTCCCAACCTGGTTCCCCCCAGATGTTTTGGACTTCAATTCTCAGCAATCTTTGCCAGTATGACCAATAGTCAGGAGTGCAGGAAGGGTGGAAGGGTGATTTAGAGAAAACATCATTATTACAGCTTATTGAATATGCCCCCTCCCCTTTCACAGCACCAGTCACCCAAAATTTTTTGATCAAACCGTAGTCTCCTAGTGCCCAATGTGTGGGGCCTACTCTCCAATAATAACCACATTATTCACCCCTGGTGAAAATTTGCCAAAATCCTAATTTTACCAGATTTCATCTCAGCTCTCTTACTCCTGTGCAATAAATCACACACTACATTTCATTACTTGCAGTTGTGCCTAGATGGGATCCAGTATTCACCCAACAGTTTATATCCACCATCTGTCATAGGAACAAAAGAGTTCCTAGTGAGGTCAAAGCCCCACAATCCTGTGCTTCTGGGGAAGCCCACAAGGACATTATGGCATAATTTTATAAACCTCTTAGCTCTGTGTGTGTGTGTGTGTGTGTGTTTTCCTGAATTTCACCTTTGTTGTTGTTTTTCCCTGAACTAAAATATTCCAAACACTTTAGTTTAGGCAATGTGCTCCAACTTCTTGATAATTTTGCTTGTCTTTTCCTGTACCTTTTCAAGATCTATGACATTTTGATATGAGTGAACAGCACTGTACATAGTATTCCAAGTATAGACACTAGGGATGTGTATCGTATCATTCCGATGTCCGATAATGATCCGATAAGGTCGTTATCGGACATCCAATTAACAATAACAATACTTTTCTAAGGAGGCCCTATCTGATCAGATCCGAAATCCATATGTCTGATAACTATCGGACATATCAGATTATCGGACCTCCAGTTTAGGGCCAGCCCTCCCTCCCCCCCTCATGCTCCTTACCTGCGGCCTTCCCCCCCCCCCGCTGCTGCCCCCGCTGCTTCTGGTCTGTAGTACTGTTAAACAGGCTTTGTGGCCTGTTCGTCAGTACAGAGAGGCCCTGAGTGATTATGTTGTCATTCGGCGCCTCTCTGTACTGAAGAACAGGCCACAAAGCCTGTTTAGCAGTACTGTGGAATGGCGGCGGCAGCAGGGAAGGCCACAAGTAAGGGGGGACCCCTGGGATCCCCTCCCTCCCTTCCCCCCACTTGTGCTCCTTCCCTGCAGCCTTCCCTGCCGCTGCAGCTGGTCCGTAATACTGCTAAACAGGCTTTGCGGCCTGTTCGTCAGTACAGAGAGGCGCCGAGTGATGACGACATCACTCAGTGCAGCTCTGTACTATCAAACAGGCTGGAAAGCTTGTGTAGCAGCAGTATGGGGCGGTGGCGGCGGCAACAGAGGTGGCAGCAATGGAGGCAACGGAGGTGGCGGTGGCGGTGGCAGCAGGGGGTAAGGAGGACGAGTGGGGGAGGGAGCGCGAGTGGGGGAAGGGCGGGAGTACCGGCCCAGTGTTTTTCCCCATAGACTTGCTTTCTTTCCCCCAATGCAAACCTATGGGGAAAACACCGTAATCGTATCGGAACTTCTGATATTTATTGGATATCGGTTCCGATCAAATCCGGGTACCCCAGATATGATCGGATCTGATTTTTTTTTTTTTATCGGAATTTCCAATAATGATACAATACAATCATTTCTGCCGTGCGCATCCCTAATAGACACAGCACAAATTTATATAAAGCAAGGTGATGACCCTCTTTCAGTGTGAGGACTGAAATGAATTTCAGTGAAGCTTTTGGGGCTGCATTCCGGTGGTGAGGCAGGACCCAAAAATACTAACAAAATATAAAAAGTATTACAATAATCACTCTCTTTTGTGCTAGTAATAGATGTAGGGTTCAATTCCCCCTCAATATCTTCGGCAAAACTCTCAGTGATATTCATTTTCTTATTGTCAATAAACTGAGTATCTAATTCAGTTTAATTTTTAACATAAAACATGAATGTCTAATTTAACTGTAATTTTCTAGTGATACATGAAGGTATTTGAAATACAAAGGTGCTGCAATCCTATATGCTTTTACTTATGACTAGACCTGTATAGGATCCCACTGCTAACTTTAACAATAATGGAGTCAAGACCCATGCAGTGTAGCTGTGATTTTAAAGCATTTGTTATGCATGTGTACACTGCCACAATTTTTAAAGAATATACACTATCTTTTGCACATAAATGATAAAAACATAATTACCAAAATAACCTGTTTGCCTCAAAAGAAATTGCTCTAACAACTGTACTCTGGCTTGTTGCTTTTTTCAATATGGTGCTAATGTTAATGCAATCTGATAATGGATTCTGTCATCGATGAAGGTAAAAGGGATCTGTGAATTGCTAGTTCACACCTACATGACAAATGCAATATAGGGAAGTGTAACTGTGTGTATGTGCATGTTTTAGTCCATTGGGATTCATATCTTACAAGAGGAGCTTCTATGATTTACATAAAATGTTACCTAATTTTTAAAAAGAGCTGAAATACGAGGATATGTAGAGTTCAAAAGGATGCACCGCAAAACAACAGTAAGCCTATATACACCAGTTGCTGGGGAACATGGGTGGGAGGGTGCTGTTGCACTCATGTTCTACTTGTGGGTTCCTGGTCGACAGCTGGTTGGCCACTGTGCGAACAGAGTGCTGGACTAGATGAACCCTTGGTCTAATCCAGCATGGCTTTGCATATGTTCTTAAGTTGATTCAAAAGTCCCAGTAAAAGACATGAAGAGTTTGTCACCACATTAAAATCTGAAATTTGTGTGTTCACATTCAGAGTTGCTGGTAGCACTGAACAGCCATAAGCTGAGAATTTACTACTGTTGGATTTTAATGGCAGCTAACTGAATTACCTTGATTTAAGAACTTTCCTTTTTCTTTACTTTTACCTGAAGCATATCATGGTCCATATGCGTAGCTAGTTTTATACAGATAAGTCATGGTGGATTGAGTATTTCTCTTTTTCTTTCTTTTTTTGCTCCCAGCTAAGAACCAAGCATTTGGGAAGTAGCATTTTTAGCAGCCCCAGATACCTGGTAGAGGAATTGGATACCATCATTACCCATTGGCTCTGTTCCAAAGCTTTCATAGTATTTTTTTACCTGCTTGAACTTACCTGGGGTGACCATATGAAAAGGAGGACAGGGCTCCTGTATCTTTAACAGTTGCCTAGAAAAGGAAATTTCAGAAGGTGTCATTTGTATATATGCAGAACCTGGTGAAATTCCTTCTCCATCACAACAGTTAAAGCTGCAGGAACCCTACCCTCTTTTGTATCTGGCTGGGTTCCTGCAGCTTTTAACTGTTGTGATGAAGAGAGAATTTCACCAGGTTCTGCATGCATACAAATGATACCTGCTGAAATTTCCTTTGCTAGGCAACTGTTAAAGATTTAGGAGCCCTGTCCTCCTTTTCATATGGTCACCCTAACCTTGCCTCCCACAAAACAGACAGAGTCATTTCCAAAAGTTAAACACAGGCTAGAAAAGTGTCCATCAATTGCTGCTATCCCAGCCACTGCTGGGATCGGCTTCTTTTTCTCTGCAACTTTAGGGTCCCATGTGATGTCTTGGCTCTCGAGCAGCTGCCCAGTCTTGCTGCTCACTGGTACTGGCTCAACTTCATAATTTTCATAATTTTCTGGAATGGTATCCTTGAAGTGATTAAGAGGGTTAATGAGTCATCAACAGCAAGCAATGTGGTGCTCTCAGATAGCAAGATGGTCAATAGCCTCCATCAGAAGGTTATTGTACAAGACCTGAAAGTACCTTTGCAAGCTTAATAGCAAAATGGTGGTTTAATGTGGCAACAGCTAGGCCCAAATGACCCTTTCTATTGTCCCCCCCCCTTTTTTTTGGTCTCATAGTGGCTTCTAAGCAGCTGTTTCATTTGGGAACATTTCCCCCCTGTTGTGAACTCTCTCAGGTAGACTAGTGTCTCTGAAATCATTTGTTGCTCACTGCCTACTGTGCTTGATAGTTTTCAGCTGCCTGCCTGAGGAAGACACTGATGTGGTTATGACAGAGCTTTGAGAGTTCCCTTTGAGAAACCAGCCTATAAACTCAGGGCATTCAAACAGGAAAGTAATTTCTCCTGGGGACAGTCACTTCACTTCATATGAAATATGTTCACTGGGGTCTAACAAAACCCATTTTGTTGCTGCTATAAGCCAGTGCTTTAAAGGGTGTACAGTTCATGTTTTAAGTAACTTAGTCACTTTATCTACATGGTTCTAGCCCGTTAGTGATGTCTGGGTGTGAATATTCACATTCCTGTAATTCTGTTATCTCAAAATTAATTCATATTCCATTTACATAGGATGCACATCACAACACATTGTATTTCTTTAGAGCTGATAATTATGCTGTAGTGATCAGAGTTTTGAACCAGTCAAGCCCAAATAGAAAAATATGAATGCGGTGTCAAAACACCACCAATTCATATAGGAGGCCAAATGGAATGTAGATGCTGCTGTGAAGAAGGTCCTCTACCTCATCAACATCAGCCAAAACTCTGACAAGCAGTGAGGTGTGAATAATAGAGGTGTGGGATCCACCCTGGAATTATCTGATAACCGTGAACATCTGCGGTGCATTCAACCTTCCAGAGTGGACATTGTCCGCTTCTAAACCAATAGAATCATTTCAGAGCAGAGACACGCTTGATCGGACCTTATAACATCTCCTAAATTATTTGATTGTTTGTGTGTGTGCGGTGTGTCTAATTGAAAACCTCCCAATAAGGAACATGGGGTGATGGGGTGGGGTAGTTTTGATAACTGATATTGACATCTGTGGCTGTACCAATTACGAATTGCCATAGCACTGTCCGTGACCATGTTCTGTTCTCCTCCAATTGCAGTGTTCGGGGGAGAGAATGCCAATAATTTTTCTCACAGTCCTTGATTCCGAGCACTCATTGCGGTTCTCAGTCTTGCAGCATTCATTTTGTTCAGAGAGAGAGAGAGAGAGAGAGAGAGAGAGAGAGCAATGTGACATAGTGTTTGTTGTAAATGAGATATTATTGAATTTATTTAGGAGAGAGAGGGAGAGAAAGATAGGGGGAGAGAGAGAGAGATTTGTGAGATCTTCTGTTGCTTTGCAGAGATGTGTGTTGTTGTTTTCCTCTCGTTCTCATTTCAAAATAGGAAACACCCTCCAATGTGCTTGCCTGTCCCCCCTTTCAGGGCTGGGTTGCACAATTATTATTATTATTATTATTATTATTATTAGTATTAGTATTAGTATTAGTATTAATTTTCCCCTTCACGGTTTGATGTGCTGTAGCTCGCCTTCCTCCCAGCAGCACTTGGCTTCTAACTTACAAGTGTCTTCTTGTACCTGCATGTTTGTGTGTTTTAGGGTTGTGCAGTGCACACAAGCAGTACACAATTAATAAAGCACACTTGATAACATTCCATCATGAGGTGTGGGAAACACTGCTGCTAGTAGTTCTGGCCATGTGGGGAGAGGGAGTGCAGAGCTGGTTGGTTGTACGTTTCTGTACGGACTCATCGAAGTCAGCCACAGTGTGAAAGTGCTGCTGGGCTGGCATCGTGAGTGAGTAAGCTTCTACACCTGAGTCAGCCAGGCTGTTTATTTCAGTTAAACTATTACTCCTATTGGCTGGCTGGGCTTCCAGTGCAGGGAGCCCCCTCCTCCTCCTCCTCCTCCTCCTTGCCATGTAGCCTCCTATGGGGAAGCTCTTGTTGCCTTGCCTTGACTCACTCCAATGTGCTCAACCAACAGTGTGGGGGGGGGTGCCTTCTCCTCCTTGTCCTGCAATCCTCCTGTCCTCTCTGAGGATGGGCAAGCTGTGTGCTGCTGTTGTGGCATTTATTAATATATATTTACTTATTTATTATTGTGCTAAGGGCTTTTATCGCACTGCTTTATTTCCCTCTCCCTTGCCATACAGATTAAGGCACAAGAAGTGCCTTAGAGGACATTTGAGTTTGGACTTTAAAAATTCCATCTAAATCACTGCAAGCAGGGATCTGCTCCAAACATGGCATGCCTAAAGCCCTCTTTAAAAGCTGTCACAGTGCCAATTTTCATGTGAAAACTGAGGGAGCTGTGAGCATTTCTGTTAATTCCCATTGACAATAATGTACCAGTTACCCCAAAACAGGGCGGTTTTTCACCAAACTATCTGGCAGAGCAGAGAGAGGGACCTGCTCTGGAAATTGGGGCAGAGAAATGCCTCAATGGAATTTTGGGGTGAAGAAGACCTGCTCTGCACACCCCTAGTGAATAAGGACCTCTCCCAATGATTTGAGTGGATGGACAGGTTTGTTGGGAGGATGTGGTCTTAAGTAACCAGGTCAGAAGCCATACATGGTATTAAAGGTGGTAACTACCATCTTGAATTGGGCACAGAAACATATTGTGAACCACTTACTTTAGCGTAGCAGAGGAACTACACTTGTCAGAATGTTCATTCCTTTATCTCTAAGATCCAAATCATAGTCTATGGCAGAGATAGGGATCCTGTGACCCTCCAGATGTTTCTGGACTACAAACCCCAGCAACCCTCACCAAGCTATGTTGGCTTGGGTTTATGGGCATTGGAGTTCAATAACATCTGGTTGCCACAAGTTCCCCACTTCTGATTAATCGGCTTTGCTCACATTTGGAGTCAGGACATTTTCTCTGGGACAGGTTTGTTGGTTTGGGCTATGCAGATAGGATCACGTTTGGTTGTCAGTGGCATCCATTAATATGGATTGCAGTTCAGATCAGGCTAAACACATCCCTGCTCTGACTACAGACACTGGGATTTCTAGTTTCCCAGGCAGACAACTTTTATTTCTATCTCCTATAGTTACGTGGAGAAATGGCCTCCCAATGTTCTCTACCTGTTTGTGGGAAGAGAATTCCAGGGGACAAATTTCTTCAGGAGGAGGAGGAGGAGGAGGAGAAATTCTCCTGCAGTTTCTCACAGGTAGGACTCAACATTAGCATGAGATGTAGCATAGCTTCTTCCCCCCCCCTCCCCTAAGGCTATATTGCCACTATGAGTGGCAACAGTATCAACTGTGTTGTCGGGGATCACAGTTTGCTTCCTCCATAGTTCCTCATACCTAATGAAGCTCTGGAGCATTGTTGGGGAAGAGGGAAAGCAACCACCACCACCACCAAAAAAGAGAAGAAAAATCCCAGACCATTTCTGGAAAAAAAGTATTTTGAGAAATTTTGGCTCAGCTCTAGTTCTTCTCCAGGGATCAGTATCTTGTGGATACATCTTGTATCTACCTGGGCTTTACCTGCAATGTGGGAAGACAGGGCAGTTATGCACAATCCTCAGCCACCTTATAAGTAAGGTAAGCACAAGAACCCCAAACCCAATCCATGAGAATATCTCCAAAATTTTCTTCCCGTTTGAATTTCTTTTTGAAAGCAATTTCTTTTCTATCAAGTTGAAAGAGAATGGTCAAAAAAAATGTGGGAGAAATTTTCCACACAGAACTAATAGTTATTTTCAATAGGGGAGGAGAACACATATGCTGGGGGGCAGGGTTTGGCCTTTTTTGTGGCCCTATCCACTGACCCAACCCACTACCCCCTACTGCTGCCACTGCCACGCCACCAAATTTGCCATCAAACTTTGGCAACACGGCAACAAAACCCGGCACATATGCTTGAAAATAAAATGTGTGCTATTGCTGGGGATGTTCATGTGCTACTGACTTTCAGTGGCAAATTTGGTG
The DNA here is from genome assembly GCA_029215795.1 of Anniella stebbinsi. Classification (NCBI taxonomy): domain Eukaryota; kingdom Metazoa; phylum Chordata; class Lepidosauria; order Squamata; family Anniellidae; genus Anniella; species Anniella stebbinsi. The sequence continues at coordinate 91,517,321 of JARDYH010000004.1, read as the reverse complement.
GTACAGCAGCAGGGGACAGTGCATCACTTGAAATTTCCTATCCCTGATTTACAAGGTGCATGACAATGTCTGAATAGATTGGGGTACTTTGGATTCAACTGAACTAATTCCTGATTGGAGCGGGGTGGCAAATAGCCCTGATTAGTCTAAACCAATCTAATCGAAGCCAGCCTGGGTCAGCACATTTATCACTATTTACAACTATAGGTGTAGTGCTGCCCTTGTGGAGATTGTTGTCATGATGGCAAATATCTGCCACCCACCCTGGACTGCTCCCAACTACAACTAATGATAAGCCCCTTGGTATAATGGAAATTTGTGGCCTTCCAGATATTGATAGATTCCAAGTCCCATCAGCCCCTGTCAGAATGGCCATTGGTAGATAATTTGTACCCAACAACATTTGAAAGGCCACAAGTTCCCCAGCCCTGTTTTAGTAGAATGACAATAAGCTGCAAGCTGCAAGAACAATGAAGGTCAAGGATGAAGCATATTCGTCGGACCGACTATGCTTTCAGGATGTCATCTCCATGGATGGTTCACAGCCCTGATCCCGATATTCAACATGCATGATCACAATAGAAATCAGTGTTCACCATTCAAACACTCACATACCCTTGTAAGTGTACAGACCTCAGCATTTCCCCTGAGTAATGGCATTTTAGTGTTGACATGATGGCCTTCACTTTTAGTACACATAATTGTAATTAATTAAAAATGGTGCTTACCCTAGTAAGTTTAATTAATTCGGGGAAGTAGAAGGCTGTATTTACTGTCTGGATTACTTAGTGTTGTCCTTATTAGCTGCAGATCTCGCTTCAGTGTATGGGAAGCTACAGCATGTGGTTAGATTTCATTACGAAGGAAAGAAACTGAGGATGCAGCTTCTTGCTGCAATTGTATTATGAAGCAAACTTGCCATCTACTGGGAGGACAGCTGCTTATCAGGCTTCCGACTCAGGCACAAGGTCCCTTCATGGGCAGCATGAGTTATAGTTAGCGGTGCTGAAAAAGTCATGTCATTTCCCTGGGCAGCTGTAGATCCCAGTCTAGCTGGCACTGGGTCAAGAGCAGCACTGAAATCATTGTAAAATGGAAGCTGGTATAAATTACAACAAACGACCACATGTTAAAATAATCACCTAATCAATATTAATTCCTTTGGTATCTTTTAAGTGGCATTAATCACCATCAACTCTTTTCGTAGTAATATAGATGTCGCAGTCTGCTTTCCATCATAATTCAAGACTGATTACTTCATCTATTCCATTGTGCTGAAATCTTGCGTGTGTTTCACATGGACAACGAAACAATACAATTAAGGAAGCAATGAATGGGGGAAAAGAACAGAACAGAATAGAAAACGAATACAAAAGAAAACACACATGCATATACTTCTTGCCTTTGGATTTCGTACATAGTACGAAAGATTTTACATCAGTTCGTCTCTCCACCTGTGCATCCACCAATCCAGATTTGGGTGCGTGCACCCAAACTAAATGAATCACTCTTCAGCCTCATTGAGATAAGTTAATCAAATTAGTAATGATTAACTTCCATCCCATTCATGGAAACTAACTGTGACTGACTCATAATGATCACACAGGTTTTTTTTTTCCAAGACTTAAATGACTCAGGTCACATCAGCTGGGGGTGGCTGTTTCCTTCAAGACCACTAAAACACATTTCTTTGTTTTTCATAATTCACTTTAACTATATTTTCCATGTCCCCTGGAATGGTTGAACAAATCTCTTTGGAGATGTGCAAAACGTGCATTGCCCTGCTGTATTTCATGCCTTATCTAAATAAGCAACAGGATACGATGCCAGGAAAGTTTCAGCTACGTTTGGTGCTTCCATTACATTTCTTCCAAGATACCATACATTAAAATGTTTACTTTCTCCAGCCCACAGATAATAATTATGGCAAGATTTGCACATGCATTGGGGCCTCATGACTGAACTCTATGCATATTGGACTCCCCATCTTTAAGTCACCAGGAATTTTCTTTTATTTGTATTGTTTTGTATTGTCCACCCCCACCCCACCCCCCAGGGCAGGGTGGGAGCCAGCATGTTATTATGGTCCTTCTTTATTCTTTCATTCTTCACCATTATGTGATCATGGTTTTGCTAGCAGAAAAGCCTAGGTAATGTTGGCCTTTGTGTCTTTTCAGTGTAGCAGCTATCTTTTATTTACAATGCTTCCCACAGTACTTTTCTCCTCCTTAATTTAGAGTTTTGTCTGGTCTGTAATATATTATGTCTCTCTTTAAACCTCTCTATTGGCTCTTCTTAAAATACTCTATTGATTTAAAGATCTTTTTACTTACAGGAATAACTTCTGATTTTCCCCCTGACCTCTTCATGCCCTTTGGTAGTGACCTGAGTTAATTGCACCGTTATCAGTAGATAATACGGTAGCATTAAAATGAATTAGCATGTAATTACTAGTATTCCCAAGGGATATACAGTACTTGGAATGAACCAGTGCATTTTATTTCATAAAAACTATGAAGCAGTATGTTTACAAATGTATATTCAGATCACCAGCTGCTGCTGTAAATCACATGACTAGAGGACTATCATCTCCTCTACAGGAGGTTTGGAAATGCTAAATCAACATCTGGTTTTAAGTGTAAGAGGATTAAAAAAACATTAAATTTATTTTTAATTATCTTTACTTTTGGCAAAGCTTTCTTAATAAGTCTGAGTGTATGGAGCAGAAAGTTTTTCATAAATGTTTTTACAAAAGGTTTCATGAATTATAGCCTAATCCATCACCCAGTTAAGACTAAATGCTTGGACGGAACCCGATTTAGAATCGTTGCTTTCTGTGCAGATGATGATGGCTGAAATATGGCTTAGCTGCTGGATAGGGCAGTAGCTCAGCATCAGAGCGCATGCTTTGCACACAAAAGATCCCATGTTCAACTCATTGACTCTCCGTGTAGCACTGGGAACATTTTCAGGCTTAAACCCTGGAGAACCTGCTACAGCTTCTTAAGTGGCAGTGTAATAGGTTGGTCAAGTACAATGTGTTTAACTGTAGCATACCTGGATCTGAACAATTTCTTTCAGGCGTTTCTCCCACTCAATGTACAGGAGAAGTTTGCTTGCTTATTTATTGTGTTTCTCTCCCAACCCTTCATTGCAAAGCTGGGGACAGATTAAAGCTATGGATCAAAGTGCCAGCTTTGTTGGTTTCCATCCCATTTGTTTAAAAGCCCGAGGAGAAAATTTGTACACATTTCTTGCTCACTTTTCGATGCATGAAAATTTGCTCATATATCGCCTACTATGTGCATTTCTGCAAGCCATTTTCCCCAATATATGAGGGAGGGGTTGTACACTATTTTCCTGAATAGTAACATATTTCCCCTAATGTAATGCCTTTGCATATACACTTTTTTATATTGAAAAACTGCAAAACCAAATTAGGAGGAGTGTGAAAACTGAAGGATAGTTGCATTATAGTTTTCAGTGTCATCCAGGAGATGCAAATGAGGTTTACTCAAATTTAAATGTGAACTAATGAATTTTTCCCCTGTCCCTGAACACTTGCAGAAAAGCACATAAATATAGCAGCTGTGCAAGATGTCTCAACAGCTGTGGTGGATGGATACACTGTTGCTGCATCTGCTGCATCCTTTAACACCTCTCTCCTCCACTCTGGGGACTCCTTCCTCAGAGCAAGGCATTGTGGGAGAGGTGGCCACAGAGACCACTTGTGCCACTTTACCTGCATTGCACCTGGTGGGCCCTCTGCTGCACGCATCCGCCTCGATGCCTCAATCTGAGGAATCTTCTGATCAATGTATTAGGGTGGGTTCTCCAGGGAGCAGTTCAGGCGATTTTCCTGCTGTAGCTTTTGCCACAGCAGGAGAGCAGTCACCAAGGCCTGCTAGAGCGCCTGTCCAGCCCAATATCTTGCTTTGAAGGTGACTCAAAGTGAGGCATCACACCAGACAGGTTCCTGCTATGGGAGAGTGGGATACCCCCCATGCCTCCATCTAAAGCATCCTTCCTCAGAACAAGGTAATGGGCCTGGTTGGACATGGGGAAGTAGCAGGTAGCCCTCCTGGCAGAATGTGTATGTGCTTTATTTCCCCTCCCAAACATTAGGCTGACCATATGAAAAGGAGGACAGGGTTCATGTAACTTTAACAGTTGTAGAGAAAAAGGAATTTCAGCCAGTGCCATTTGTATGCAATTAATTCCTGGTGAAATTCCCTCTTCATCAAAACAGTTAAAGTTGCAGGGGCCCTGCCTTCTATTGTATATGGTCACTCTAGTATAGTGCCTGCAACTTTAACTGTTGTGATGAAGAGGGAATATCACCAGGAACTAATTGCATACAAATGACACTGGCTGAAATTCCCTTTTCTCTATAACTGTTAAAGTTACATGAGCCCTGCCCTCCTTTTCATATGGTCAGCCTACCAAACATCCACTTGAGACCAGGGCCAGATCTACATCAAGCAGGATAGAACACTTTGAAAACAGTTTGAAAACTGTATATGGAGTGTGTCATGTGCCCCAACAGTTTTCAAAACTGTTATAAACTGTTTTAAAGCGGTAGTGTAGATCATTCCCAGGGTTTCACCCTGCCTCATGGCCGGGCCAGCCCTGCATAAATACTTCCCTTATTATAATATATTGTACAAAGGATATAAGTCTAGGAATACCAAAATGTTCTGTGTGGGGTAGGAATCTGAGCATTTTCCCCCTGGTACATTAGGAACCAAGGGAAACCTCAATAGAGAAGGTTTGTTGTTTTTTAAATCACTGGCAGCAGGAAAAGGATATTTTAGCTTACAGTTAATTGGAAAGTAACATTAACCCTCCCCTTTTTTTCCTTTTTTTTTGTTTTGGCTAAAGTGGTATTTAAGCATTTGCTTACATACTTTCCCTGATAACATGATCTCACATAGTCCATCGAAGGGCTCAGAGGAAAGATGCTGATTGCCCTCAAATCCAGAGGAAATCCTGGGAACTTAGCACTTTGCAAGATCGAAACGTTTCAGCATCTCCAAAAATAATGAGCTTATTTTTGTGCTAAGCACTTCATGCCTATGTTTCCTTCAGAAACAGAATTGCTGCCACAAATGATCAACATAAAGTATAATGCAAGGTATTATCGACAATGTAAACAAAATGCAGGATGCTAAAATTGTAAGTGATAATGCATGCATCTTCAATTTGATTTTGTTTTGTGTCAGTTACTATGTATTTTTGTGATGTCAAAGCATTTTTAGATATCTCTGCTAGAATGCCCAAATAGAAGTCTTTATTTCTCCAGTATGTACCCTTATACCAACATGGCCAAAGAAAGGGAATAACAAAAATAGCAGAGAGCATTCAAGCGTTTCATGAAACAAAATCCACTGGAAATGCTTACATGCTTGAAAGAGAAACTAAACTTAATCAGAGTTTCATTTCTGACAAGGGAAAACCATATTTTTGTTTACAAGAAAAAGAGCTGAAACAATTGCCTTAGTCTATTTGCTTCTTTTCTGTAAGTGATAGAGGAGCTAGGTGTATCGTCATCTTCTGTAATTCGATTGTAATGAGCCCTTTACACCATATGATATGATGGCTGGCCATTTGGTGACCAGACTGTTGGACTAGATGGACCCTTGGTCTGATGGACCTCGTAGTTTCCTCTTCACGCTTTTAATTTTGTTTCTACTGGCATAGATTGCAAAGTAAGAGCATTTGCTGAAATTGGACAATGCTCTCTTGTCCTAAACAAATATTTATTAGACAGACTAAATTCATCTTGGCAAGGAAGCCTACAGAAGGCAGTAACTGAGCAAGCTATGAATTGCATGAAAATAAGTTTTGTATTTGTGACTTTGAGGGTCTTCCATATATCTTTCTTAGAACATTATATTTGGAACATTTTAATGGAACCACTCAGGTGGTGGTGGTGTACCCAGGAGTACTTTTTAATCAGCTTAGGCTTGTATGGCTTGTCTGGAGAGAGAGGATCATGCCTGTCTTATACATGCTCTGGTGGCATCCAGAATGGACTATTGTAAGGCACTTGACATGGGGTTGCCTTTGAAGAGGGTTTGGAAACTTCAGCCAATCCAGAATACAGTCAGCTGGACATTGGTCTGGGCTAGGTGGTCTGCTCATGTGACACAAATACTGTTGCAACGGCACTGGCTCCCAGTGCATTTCCAGCTCTATATTAAAGTGTTGATTTTAACCTTTAAAGCCTTAAATGGTTTGAGCCCAAGTTACTTCAAGGACTGCCTTCTCCTGTACCAATCTGCCCAGACTTTGAGATCATCAGTAGAGGCTCTTCTCACCTGTCACCATCAAGTATGGTTAGGCAGGTGGTACAAGGGAGAGGGCCTTTTCAATGGTGGCCCTATACTTCTGGAATTAGCTTCCATCAAGGCTTCATCAAGCCACTTCTTTGCAGGAATGGAGAGATAGCAATGGCATTCGCACCATGCTGCATTATCTGAGTTGAGCAAGAAAGACTACATTTGCAAACAATCTCACTCCCCTTCCCCATGATGTCCTCATCTCTCCTGCACCTGCTTCACCACTGGGTCACCATCTCCAAAGGGTGCAGCCAACCTACCCTGTTGTATTGCTTAGCTGCACACTGGAAGAAAGCAGAGGAGCCAGTCACAGGGGCACACACTTGCTGTCCTCACAACATAACCAAAGACTAAATCATATGAAGACTCAGAAGTGATTAAAAAAGCAAACTCCAAGTCCCCTGGGCTTTTAAAATCCTTGGGCTCTTTAGCATGTAAATTTGTCAGTGGAGAAATTGATGTTTCTCCACTGACAGTGAACAATAGAACCAGAGTTGACTCAAGGTTTTACTATCATAGTGGGTGGAGTGGGAAGAGAACATTTTCATGAAAACAGAGTACTTAACTGAACTGTCAAGGATTCAAATGTTCACAGCCAGGAACAGTGTGCAAGTCTACACTTGACGGTGTTGATTAGGGGTGTACTGGCATACTGTTGGTTAGAGCTGTTCTGTTTCTATGCTTGTGACATAGAATTGTGATTCGTCATAGATCAGACTCAGACACAAACTCTTCATCTCAACTTTTCCTTGTAGCTTAGCTTTTTTTTCCCTTGCTTTTTTTGGTTGAAAATTGCAACTTCCTATTGTCATTTAAGTGATGACTCTTGTGATGCCCCCCCCACCCCTTACTATGATAATTTTTCTAAGGGATGCTTTAATGATAACATTACTTTCCATATTTAGGAAGAATTACATTTTTTTCTGTATTTCTGTATATAGGAACAGACCCCCCCATTGAAATGTATACATTTGGGGTGCAATTTGTGAATGCAGGTGTATACATTGTGACTTCTGTGTTAGCAAAATGCATGTGAGCAAAAACTTGGTCCTTGCTTGGTTGCCACTTGGTTGTATACAAAAGCTGTGATGGATGCACAGGCCAGCAAATTCCTTAATGATGTTCTTCACAAGTAGTGCTCTTCACAACTCCCATAACCTGTGCTTTCTCCCAGACAACAAAAAGCAATCAGGTGAGACAGGGATTCATTTTGTTTGTCATATAATTTAATAAATTTGAAAAATATAACTGCCTAACACCTAAACAGAGTCAGACTGATTCAGTGGGTTGGCTTTTGCAGCAATGAAAACAGACACTTGCTCTTCTCCTCTTCCCTGCAATAACTTATATATTTACCATACTGTTCACTTTGGCTGTCACAACTTTGCACTGGATTCCCCTGCTGGAATGAACCCTGATTTCACCCCTGCCACTGCCAGAGTGATGCTGGGGCCAATTAGCCATTGCATGTCATAGCTGTGCCATAAGTTGCATGGAAATGGAGATGGAAGGGTGGCAGGCATCTCAAACCTCAATGCAATCACTCTGAAAGTTGTAAGTCTCTTTTTATTCAGAACAGATGCTGTAACTTATACCTTGTCTTAGTATACATAAAATAATGGATGGCAGTAAAGCCATAAACTGAACACCACTGTTTGGAATAATGAACAGGAGACATGCTAACTCTCAAAGAGAACTCATTCAAAACTATTAAATGTATGACATCTTTTTAGAAACATATATTCAATAAAAGGGTTTCACCGCAATATAGTATTTATATGAAGCATGACAATATCCAAATGCTTATGCCTGAGGCCGTGAGCCAACATTAACTTTAGGCACCATAAAGGATTACCCCATCTAGATAGGTTATTGCAGAGTTCTACATTAGGTAGATCTATTCACTTTCCACTGATGCATCTGCCAGTGGAAACTTTTCAAAAGAGCAATGACTATGGTCCATTGATTTCATACATTTTGCATTTGCATGTAGCTTTTGCTGTGGATTTCATGCTCAGTCTTCCATGGAAAGTGCCACAGCCATAGTAGTGTTCGCATATCTCCGAGGGTAGATCTTTTTTTAAAGTGCCTTAAAAAAATCTGGAAGACGCCATGCTACCACTGAATTCCCTGAATAACCAAAGGGATGTTGTAGATGGTGAGGGGGTACCTAAACAGAAACGGTGGGCTATGCCATCCTTCTTAGCTCTCCTCTTAGTTTCATTGGTAAGAGAAATGCCACAACCAAACATATATTTCAAACAAAGAAAAATAGAGCAGAAGTGGTTGTTACATAGTTGGAAGAAGTGTTCATTTTCCAAAGGCTGTTCACTATGTGGGCAGCAAAACCTGAAGCAGGACAATCCCACAGTGGCGGGTTGGAAACATGGCTGTCTATCCATAGGCTGACCAGATAAAATCCAGGTCAGGGCTCATGTAACTTTACAGTTGTAGAGAAAAGGGAATTTCAGCTGGAGTCATTTTTAAGCTATTAGTACCTGGTGAAATTTCCTCTTCATTACAACAGTTAGAGCTGCAGGGGCCCTGCCCTCTTTTGTATCTGGTCCCTCTAGTATAGTGCATGCAACTTTAATTGTTGTGATGAAGAGAGGATTTTACCAGGTACTAATTACATACAAATGACACTGGCTGAAATTCCCTTTTCTCTGCAACTGTTAGTTGCATGAGCCCTGTCCTCCTTTTCATATGGTCAGCCTAGCCATAGAGGACCCGGCACAATGGACATCAAATTTTGCCTCTGAATTCCATTTGCTTTCCTTTGTTTGAAGACAGAAGCAGCAATCTTGCTGGAAATAAAATTCCCAGTTAAACCATTACATAAAATGAAAAACAAATGATGGTGCTGCTGAGAACAGACAATTTTGGAGCAGTTTAGTTTCAAACTAGAATTTTGGGTCAACACTTCATACCTGGAAGAAAAAGGCATCTGTATAGTATTTCTTTTACCTATGGTGGTGATACATTGAAGGTTAGCCATGAAACTTATTTTGAAATCAAGACAGTTTCCTTTTATGATGTCCCTAGGCCACCTTCCTCCTTCCTGTGCAAAAAATTCCCATCTACTATTCTTGAACTTCCCCTATGTACATGTATCATATTTCTGAGCACATTTGACTTTTCCCCCTGAACTAACATGGCATTGAACTCCAATTTCACCTTTCAGAGTATATATAGAAGGAAAACATTGTGTGCTGAGTCTTGGGTATTGCAAGCAGTAGCATTTGCAGGGTGACCTAGTTTTGCTTGAACCAGGAAAAAAAATCAAGCACACACAAAACCCAGTCAGCAAAATTACACAGCACTGGATTGTTCTTTTAAACATTGAAGTTCACCTTTTTGCCTCCATACCTGATGAGGATAACAAAGTAGTTGTTTTTTAAAGAGGTAAATAAGCTTTTTTAAAAAAATAATAAAATAAAATAAGTAAAAGCAATATAATATATAACATAATTAGAATTAGAAAGGCACAATCAAAGACAGAGTCGGAAAACAATCTGCTTACTAGATGAATTCATGTTTCATGTCTCTGGAACAATTGCAAATGTTTAAAAGAGCTGACATTTTAATCCAAACAAGAAAGAGCCTTGTGCAGAGATGAACAGTGAAATTCTATACATGTTTACTCAGAAGCAAATCCCACTGCATTCAGGGGGGCTTACTCCCTGGTAAGCGGTTGTAGGGATGTAACAAATGTATTATGGCATAAGCTCTACTATGGCATAGAGCCCACTTCATCACATGCATAAAATGTTATCTTTAGTTGGTAGGTAGGGAAAACGAAATATTTTTCCCATTGCCAACTGAGGATAACACCCCATGCATCTGATCCTGAAGGAGAAGGCTATCAATGACCACTAGTCCTTATGGCTATGTGCTACCTTCAGTATCAGAAGCAGTAAGCCTATATACACTAGTTGCTGGAGAAAGGTGCTGTTGCACCATATCCTGCTTGTGGGTTCCTGGTAGACAGCTGGTTGGCCACTGTGTGAACAGAATGGTAGACTAGATGAACCAGTGGTCTGATCCAGCATGGCTCTACTTATGTTCTTATATACCAAATTCCATTTTGAAGAAACTCTCATGGGTCATCTCCACATCTTGTGGTAGCGAATTCCATAGTTAACTACACACTGTGTGAAGAAGTCCTTCCTTTTATCTGTCATAAATCTCCCACCAGTCAGCTTCATGGGATGACCCCAGGTTCTAGTTTTATGGGAAAGGGAGAAAAATGTCTCCCTGTCTGCATTCTCCACACCATACATAGTGGTTTGGGCTGAAAGAGGTCTCCCACCTCTGTCATAAGGGCTATTAGTTTCTTCTGCACTATGGACAATAACTATAGCACATATAGAGAGGTGAGAAGGCAGGAGGGCAGGGCAGGAAGACATCCATCGGGAGACCTGACTGTTCTGTTTCTTCCCAATGTAACTTAAGGGTTGACAGTACTGTGATGTTTCATTGAGTGATTGATTGATTGATTTCTTCCTGGATCTACTGATTCCCTTCTTTTGGTTTGGACCTTTCCTGAAAACCATGACAGGTAGAAATAAACCAATATAGAAAGCCATGCGCACAAAAGTTCCAAAGAGTTGGAGACTGCTGACCAACATATGATTGCAGCATTGCACCTTGAACAAACAGAAATGTTGAATATTTTTTGTGAACCACCCAGGGAGCGTCAGCTATTGGGCAGTATAGAAATGCAATAATAACTAACTAACTAACTAACTAACTAAATGATTGGAGGAGGGACTTTGTTAATAAACGTTACAAAGGCAATTATAATCAACTTGTTCATTATTATACCAATGAACAAGACATTCTAAAAGGTACATTTTTAGCTTTCTACATTATATATTGTTTAATACTGTTTGAATTGATTTTACCTGTACACAGCCTGGAGATCCCAATGATATAGAGCAGGATAGCATCAGTGCTTCAAGGAGGACACCTTCAACTGTACTTTTATGGGCTTGGGAAAGTGGCACTGGATGACTGACTGGGTGTTTAAAAAAAAAACCTGCACCATTTCCCTAATCAACATCACTTCCTGAAGATGATATTAGATAAGCTGTTTTTAAAAAGATAGGGACCTGGATTGTGTCTAACTATGAATTGATTTCAATTGGGAAAATTGTGGAGGTGAATGGGAACACAGGAAGATGCTGTTACTGAATCAGACAATGGATCCATCTAACTTTATATAACCCTCCTGTATTGTTTCTGGATAGCTCCTCCAGAGAAAGAAGTGAGACAATCTCTACTAGGTGCCCTATGATTTATTTATTAAAGCGCTCTCAAGTGTTCTGTTGTTATACCTAAGGTTTCAAGCATAACAAAAAGCTTGCTAAACTCCACTGGTTTGTGATGTTTACGTTAATAAAAAAAATCCCCAAACCTCATCATTCAGGAGACAAGAAGTGACTTTTAAGGATAGTAGATTTAACTCTTCACTAAGGACGCAATCCTATTCATGTTCAGACAGGAAAAAAAGTCCTACAATCCCCAGCATTCCCCAGCTGGGATTCATTTTACAGCTATTTAATCTGCTTATGTTATTTTATATTTTATATGACTTCATCTTTTATGTTTTATTATTATTGGTCCTTGTAAGCCATTCTGTGAGGATAGGAAGCCTAGAAAGATGGGGATTAGATCAAGTAACTGAATAGATAATAAATCTATTATTGGGAACCTAATCATAGGTCTGGAGTAGAATACAGGATTTGCCTTCTGCGAGAAGAAAGGCTATTCTCATGAAAAGTCCTTCTGCCTGATTTTTGGGCATCCCCACTGTTAGAAATGCCCATTCTGTTTTAGAAAAGGACAACACAATCTGGAACGTTGAAAACAAGTTTCTCTATTGCAAAGCCTTTTGCAAAAGGGGTGTGGCTATACAAGCTTGGCACACACCAAAAATCATAAATCACACAGCACTTATTCCCTGTTCCCGGCCGGAAAAGGTCCCTTACAGCCTATCTGATACGCCTGATTATAATACTAAAATCCCCGCTTTTGTTCATCCTCCCCTCTCCTCCACACTTTTACACCCACACATGTATTTACTAGAATCATCTGTTTCTCTATAACTGCAAACAATCTTAGCGAAGCTTGACCTACTGCCTTGGTCTCTTTGTGTTTCCTGTTACTTCCGACCACAATCCACCTGCGTTCTACTTGCATTAGCTAAGTTCCATCTACTAAATGAAGTCTCATGACAAAACAGCCAGTGGAACAATTTCCCCATGATGTCTCGTGCCCTTCTTCATGCTTCAAAAGCCACAGACACCTGACAATTCTGCTCCACTGTATGTTCCTATCTTTAGCTCATGCTCCTCTGCCCCTTTTCTGACTACTGTGCATTTGGCATCTTATATGTGCCTCCTAAATTAAAATTGCTTTAGCTTATTGATTATTGGATTAAATATATGTGCCTAGGCTTCATATGTGCTTACTGGATTATATAATTGCTTAGCCCTGTATGTTACCTGATGAAAAAGCAACATTTCCCACACCCACTCATCCACATATTGCAGGTCACCTCATTCAGCAGGTTCTGACTCTATAAGTAGCTGGAGAAATCCACTTCCATCAGCACAGTTGATCCAAATTAAATATCATTCCAACCCCTACTCTTTAATATACTTTGGCCCCAATCCTTCAGGGGAAGGACAACCAACTATATCTAAGACAGTGCCAATTCTCTGTTCAATTTGGCAATGTTATGTACATGGAAACCAATGAATATCCCTGTCTGGACAAGAAATTTGGATGAGATACCATGGGTGCTGGAATTATAAATTCTACTGCCCAATCCAGTGTCTGGAGCTACATGGTGTACCTGCTGTATCAGGGCTAGTGTCAGCGAGCTTTGCAATTTTCCTTCAGATTTCTAGGTTTTCAACAGATGCATGTGTTCTGATCTTGAATATGCACTTTAAGGGTGGATCTACACACGAGTTTTTTGACGTTTTATAAGGGTTATGAAAACTCTTTGGGCCACATGACGCACTCCCTATAACGTTGTATATCTGAGGTTTTTTAAAACTCCCTTCAGTTATATACAACGGTTTCACTTTTAATAAATTGTTTTAAGTAAAATAATGTGTCCTTCCTTACCGTTTGTGCTTCATGGGGACAGTGCTTCCTTTACTGGTGCCCAAATGCTGAGCAGTTGATTGGTGGGGAAGAAAGAGGAAGTGGACCAGTGAACTACAACACCCACAATTCTTAGCCCTATACTCGCTAGGAATGACAGAGGAACTAAGAAGGAAGTGTGTAACTGAACAACAACCCCCACAATGCCTTGCCCTAAACTCATTGAAAAACTAAAGAGGAAGAGACAGGGCAGAACAGTGTGTGATTGCACACACTGCTTTAAAGACAGAAGACTGTTCTCCTGTAATGTGAGTAGTCAGTAATGTGACCTAAGACATTTTAGAATGCACCTATTTGGAACGTTTTAAAATACAATTTAAAACGTTCCAAAGGACTGTGTGGATTCCCCCAAAAATCAACCCTGCAAAACCCATAGGTACCTGTTCCCAAGCTCAAGCAAAAGTTGCAGAAAGATAACTATGCATATTGATTGTGAAAGCTCAGCCTTGTTCTACAGTTTTATCGCTCAAAAACTTTAGTTTGTTTGCATTATGCAGTTTCCATAATTACTAGACCTCTGCAACTTGGAAATGCTTTAAGGCAAGTGTAAAAACTCAGCTTTTCTCATAATGTTTGATACTGCTATGGCACATGCATACACAAGTAGTGTGTCGTTTTATCCACTAAGCTTAAGGAGAAAAAGTTTCAGAGATATTTTGAGGCACATGCAGATGAGAATTAATAAACTAGTATTTAGAGGTTATAATAACATTCTGCAGATATTGGTTCTGCTGTCTTGATTGATTCTCTTCAGTCCAATTTCATCTCCCCACAGCAAAATGTTCAGAAAAAGCCATGGAGTCACCAAGATGGCTTTTAAAGTGGAAAAGAACAGTATCATATGTTTAGAAGTATTGTGTGGATCTAGATCTAAAGTTGCAGGGGCCCTGCCTTCTGTTGTATATGGTCACTCTAGTATAGTGCATGCAACTTTAACTGTTGTAATGAAGAGGGAATTTACCAGGAACTAATTGCATACAAATGACACTGGCTGAAATTCCCTTTTCTCTACAACTGTTAAAGTTACATGAGCCCTGTCCTCCTTTTCATATGGTCAGCCTAGCAGCAACCCCTCCAGGGATTTGCACATCCTGGATGACACAGCAGGGTGGGTGATTGTGCCGGTGGGCAGGAGATCATGGTGGTGAGGCCATGAGTGGCTGCCATTCCTGATCCCAGAATTCCCTCCCTCCCAGGCAGTGCATAGATACTATGCTCTTTCCTTTATGCCTCATGTTGAGTCAGTAGCTAAGTCCTGTCATTTTTTTCTTATATAATATTGCCAGGATCCAATCGTTTTTATCTGTCTCTTCTGCCAAGACTCTTGTTCATGCTTTGGTCATTTCTCGGCTGGACTGTTGTAACCTTCTCCTGACTGGCCTTCTGTCTTCTCACCTTAGTTCATTGGTTTCCATTCATCATTCTGCTTCTAAGATCATCTTCTTGGCTCTTCGCTTTAATCATGTCGCTCCACTCCTGAAATCCCTTCATTGGTTTCCAATTCACCTCAGAATCCAATATAAACTTCTCCTGTTGACTTTCAAAGCTTGTCACAGTCTAGCTCCTTCCTATCTTTGTTCTCTAATTTCACATTACTGCCCCGCTCATGCTCTTTGCTCATCAAATGTTATGTTTCTTACCCACCCAAGGATCTCTACCTGCAGAGTGTAAGGCGAAATAAAGAGACGAGACAACATGCTGGATTTTAAACATGGGCCACATTTTATTAACCAGATCTGCAGCATCTCCGGAGCCATCCTAGGAACGGGCAAGCCATTCTTGCCCCATGAAGTGGCGCTTGCCATCTTGCCACTCCATGGGCTCCCCATTTGGGTAGGGAGGCCTCCCTGTGTCGCCAACCTCGTGCCACATGGCTCCAAGCAGGTGAGTCAGGTTCGCCTCAGAGGTGAGCCTTAACCTCCCAGCTGGTGCTGCACGGCTCCCAGCTGGTGCTGCACGGCTCCCAACCTTGGGCCAATAGGCTACTCCCGTGCCTCGCCTCTTCGCCTCCACCTGTAAATGCCCCCCCCCCCGCACCCAGGCTTAGCCGGGCGCGGTGCTGAGGCAATTCTCTTGCTCGGCTTCATCCATTTTCTCTCGCTGCCCCCTATGCCTGGAATTCTCTTCCAGAGCATCTGCGAACCACAAGTTCAATGATAGTCTTTAATGCTCAATTGAAAACTTTCCTTTTTTTCTAAAGCTTTTAGAACTAGATTTTGATCTTACTTGTATATTGTTAGTTTTATTGTCCCCTGTACCTGTTTGGTCCATTCCTTTCCCTTTCTTATTGTTTTATTGTGATTTTATCAGAATGTAAGCCTATGAGGTAGGGTGTTGCTGTTTTAAGGTTTTACTATGTACAGCACCATATACATTGATAGTGCTATATAAAATATAATAATAATAATAATAATAATAATAATAATAGGTAGCAGTTGTACATGGGAAGGCTCCCTTCATGTCACCAGGAACCCTGCAACTGGCGGACTCATCTGTGGAGAGCCTGTGCACCTACAGCTCTGTGCACACAAGCCCCTGATCAATATTTGTTTGTAGGGAGCAGAACTAAGATGGGCAGGGAGCCAGACATTGAGGCCTCCATCACACCAGCGATTTACTGCACTCCCGCCATGCCTGGTGTGCGGATTTACAGCATGGTACTCACATGACGCTGTGCCTGTCCTGCTGATACCCCGCCTCTTTCCCAGCCTTTCCTAGAACCCTAAAAGTCTGGATTATTTTCCCCAAGCGCATTTAACACACCCTAAGGCTCTGTGTAGTTTTAAAGGAACTGGGGGCTTGAATGGATTGCATCAGGTCCTGGCAGGGAAAAGCAATATCTCCCAGCAGCTGGCTCCAAGCCTCAATATAAAACCCTAACCTAACCCCAGGCTCCAAAGCGTTTTTTATCATAATAGAAAGCCTGAATCTCTGCAGAGACAGAATTGTACTCCCTCAATGCCCCCCAAGAGCCAGACTAAAGCATCATTCCATTTTTGCCTGGGAGAAAGGCGGTCTGGTTGAAGTATTCAGCTGCCAGGACCTGACTGGAAGGAGAATGAGAAAGGGAGGAGTGGAGTGGAGTGAAAGAGCAACGGAGCAAAGGACCTTGGGAGCAAAAGAGCAGTTATTCAGGTGAAAGGTATCATAAGCTTGATACGTTTGCCTCAGCGTTAAAAAAAACATGGAGGCAAACCAGGTGGGGCGATTAGGTGTAATTGAGGGCTTGGTGAATGCAGCTCTGAGCCTATCCACATTGCCCTTAAAACGACTTATATTCTGTTTAAAAATGTATTTTTTAAAGTCATTTCATTACGCGGTAGGACACACTGAGCTGTGCTTACGTTTCATAGTGACTGCTTCCTCCATCCTCAAAGTGTTCAATGGTGTATTACAGGGTTAATTCCTTAACTCTTCTTCTTTCGGTTTTGTTTTGTAGGCTGCTTGACCCGCCCACTTCTGTCTCCCTAACTCAAGCAGACTGCAAAACAAAAACAAGATTCAAGGAATTAACCCTGTAATACACCATTGAACACTTTGAGGACAGAGGAAGCAGTCACTATGAAACGTAAGTACTGCTCAGTGTGTCCTACCACGTAATGAAACGACTTAAAAAACCACGTTTTCAAACAGAATATAAGTTGTTTCAGGGCAATGTGGATAGGCTCTCTGTTATCTGAAATGAACTCTGTTTTCTTCTCATTTGTGTCAAGCATTTTACCGGGCAAAAATAGTGAACATTCTTGATGTGCCAAGCCCCCTGCCCCCAACATTACAGTGGTTTAATGTCATTTCTTTTATTGATTTAAATATGAACTTATTCTCTGCTTTTCTTTTTTTAAAAAAAAAATCAATGCAATACACTTGAAGGATCATAATCGGTATTAGGTGAACTTTTTGCGTATTCAGTGTTTTCCCAATCTTTTCTTGGCGATCAGATCATGTTTTCTCTGCCAGTATCATTAAAATACAGCTGTACAAGTGGAGCTTAGGGGGAGGGGGATATTTTAGACTCATTACAATAGGCAGTAAAGAGCTTATCAAGGCAGTAGAAGAGGTTGTCTCATCACTGAATGAGGCCTGTCTTTAATGTGTTTGGTTTTTTATTGTAATTTCTATTGTTCTACTAGATCATTACATATTTTTAAAACATGACACCACATTGCAGTGATGTGTGCTATAAAAAGACAAGAAAAGGAGGAACATATTTTATCAGACCCACTTCAGCGTGACAATCCAAAACTGATGAAAATATTATTGTATTAAACATATATCAACAAAATATTCCAAAATGGGTAACAAAATAAGATGCAGTTTAAAAATATAAACTTATTCCAAGACTGAGCATTAGACCACTACAGAATGCATCTTTTCATTGTTTGTTCTTTATGTTTTTTTCTAATGTATTGTATGCCACCCAGAGAATATGTGTTATTGGGCAGTTTAAGAGTGCAATAAATAAATAAATAAGTACAATTTGATAGGACTGGCTGAGAATTTCAACCACTTCCATTTTTTTCCCACCAAAAGAACTAATCCAAATCCACAGTCTTCTCAAGAGCATAGTGAAATGTCCCTTGAGTCTGATTCCATTGCACCTTGCAACTCAAATGGATCTGGTTCATAGGCGTGCACAGCACATTTCATTAGGGTGTGCACCTATTAGTTTTATTCATTCATTTATTAAACACTGTATAGACACTGATGCCCTCCTCTGCATTCAGCTTGCCTGACTGCAGGAGGGCTGTAGCATGGTGGTGGGTGGAGGTGGATGAGGAGATGCTCCTCAAGCTCCAGCATTGGTGGGGCTTTGTAGTGATACTGGCCGGAGAAGGGGCTTATGAGGTGATATTAGCTTGGGGGCCCTCCTCCTGGCCTCTTTGAAGTGTGGGTTACAGTACAGAGGCTCCTGGCGGAGTGATTCCTTTTTGCTCCTGCTTTCTGGAGCAACGTCACGCTATCATAAGTGGTGCCAGCAGAGCAGCCAGAGGGCAGCTGTAGGGCAGCTGAAAGACTGCTCCCACTGTGTCTCGACCCCTACTCAATGTTCCCCTCAATTCAGCGCTCGCTTATTGCTTGAGACCTGGCACATGCCTTTCACATGCCTATGATCTGGATGTGTTTCTAAACCACCTCAAGGCTGTCCAGCTTCCACAGTAGGGTTCAAAAGATTCAAACAGCAAAGATGTCACTTGACTTGTACCTTAGGAAGCTCTGCCTAGCACTTTGAATTGTTGTGTTTTTAACTCTTTCTGACAGCAAGCACAGCTATGTGATTGGCTAATGTTCATGATATCATCTATGTCTAGGCTGACCATATGAAAAGGAGGACAGGGCTCATGTAACTTTAACAGTTGTAGAGAAAAGGGAATTTCAGCCAGTGTCATTTGTATGCAGTTAGTTCCTGGTGATATTCCATCTTTATCACAACAGTTAAAGTTGCAGGGGCCCTGCCTTCTTTTGTATATGGTCACTCTAGTATAGTGCCTGTAACTTTAACTGTTGTGATGAAGAGGGAATTTACCAGGAACTAATTGCATACAAATGACACTGGCTGAAATTCCCTTTTCTCTACAACTGTTAAAGTTACATGAGCCCTGTCCTCCTTTTCATATGGTCAGCCTATCTATGTCATGTACTTCGGTCTTCATGGCTGAACCAATATTCAAATTTTATCACACACCCATATGCGTGCACACACACACACATACACACAGAGAAAACACACAAAGAGGGACTGGAGCACTACAGTGGAGGATTCAAGGCTGAACTAAACATTATAAAGGATGTGGCCTACCATCAAAAATGGTGGCCCTGTCTGAAGTGTCTCTCTACCTTTTGTAATAACTAGTTCATCCTAGCCCATATCTGGCCATCATTTCCCTCCCCCGACAGCCTAGGATTTGGCACAAGGGTGGTGAAATGCATATAAGAACAGGGTTCATCTGAACTTGATGGGCAGGAGCCAATGTGCCAATAGCACTAACTGTTAGCAATGGGTTAGGTGATGCAACAGGAATCACTAGGAAATTGAATTAGCACTTACATCACATTGGATCCTTCCTGTTGTTACAAACTGAAACGGGGAAAATCAACATGGGTGCTGCTGGTTTGGGTGGCAGCCTTGTGTTATTTTTAACACACAGTTTCTCTTTTGAATTGTTTATAATTTGTGAGAAAAAAACATGACGGCTCCTCCCCTTCCATTGCCAGTGGACCTAGTTTATCTCCCCACAACCCACCAAAACTCCATCAAACCTTTGTATTCTCTCTAAGCAGCTTAGGATCAGACACAGACTTAAGAACAAAAGTCATCAATAACCAATTTCCTCCAGCATGGTGTCACTCCTTGCAGGGAGGCTATACTCCGCCACCCATTACATGGATAACATAGGACTATTTGGGGAATTCTGTTCGGCTTAATTAGGGATAAATGAGATTTTTTTTGCGATTTGCTTATGATCAGAAATTGCCTTATTGGCAACCTGAAATATGAATGGAAGCAGGGGTTTTGGAATGGGGGAAAGCTTGGTCATTCCCAAGTTCGCAGTCAAGTTTGGAAAATGTGCACTTTAATAAGTACATTTTTTTAAAAAAAAGTCTTTTCACACTTTAGTCAATGGGGGAGTGGGCATTTCGGTGTGCACTTTTAAAAAATGTGCACCAAAATTTGCACTTTCGCCATTTAAACAAAAAGAAAATCAAGTCGTAAACGGAAACAGGAGTGAGATGAACCAAACTCTGATGTGGAGCTCTGAAATTCTCAGTGAGATCGAGCATCTTTGATTCTCCCTGCCCTACATTCCTTCTCCACCAATTTAGGAGAACTAATTACCTTGTTATGGTCTCAGATGCTATTTATTTATTTATTTTATTTATTTATTTATTGCATTTTTATACCGCCCCATAGCCGAAGCTCTCTGGGCGGTTCACAAAAATTAAAACCCTTTTGCTCTCTTGTATTCTGGTTTGGATTTCCAAAATTTGTAACAATTACTGCACACGCAGTCTCTACAAATGGTACTGAATAACTTCATGATGATATTATTATTATTATTATTATTATTATTATTATTATTATTTACATTTATATACCACCCCATAGCTGAAGCTGTCTGGGCAGATTACAAAAATTAAAAACATTACACATTTAAAAACCAATATACAAAATTTAAAACCATAAAAATTAAAAAACAAACTACATATTTAAACTGTTCAGGGGTCAGTTTAAAAGCTCAACATATGCTGTTAAATGCCTGGGAGAAGAGAAAAGACTTCACTTGGTGCTGAAAATATGACAGTGTTGGCGCCAGGCGAGATCATTCCACAGTTGGGGGGCCACCACTGAAAAGGCCCTCTCCCTTGTTGCCATACTCTGAGCTTCCCTTGGAATAGGCACTCGGAGGAGGACCTTGGATGTTGATCATAGTGTATGGGTAGGTTCATGTCGGGAGAGGTGTTCCATCAGGTATTGTGGTCCCAAGTCGTGTAAGGCTTTATAGGTTAAAACCAGCACCTTGAATCTGGCTCGGAAATGTACAGGCAGCCAATGCAAGTGAGCCAGTGTCAGTCTTATAAATTCGAACCTTCTGGTTCCTCATATCAATCTGGCCACTGCATTTTGCACAATCTGCAGCTTCTGAACCATCTTCAAAGGCAGCCCCAGGTAGAGCGTGTTGCAGTAATCTAACTTGGAGGTTACCAGAGCATGGACAACTGAGGACAGGTTATTCCTGTCCAGATAGGGGTGTAGCTGGGCTACCAACCGAAGTTGGTGGAAAGCAGTCTGTGCCACTGAGGCCACTGAGCCTCAAATGACAGGGTCTGATGGTGAACCATCTACTACCCAGCTCCCAGTGAAACTGGATGGCCTAGGTAGGGAAGGGTCACCTGGACTATCAACATGGACCCTGAGTAGGGGAAGGCTGACATAACTACAGCATTGGCTTGCTTGGAAGGTAACGCAGTTCTGAAAAAATAATTTCCATCCTCTTTTCTCTCTGCCCACTTAAGTTAAGCGTGTGTCTCAGTCTAAACATGATAATAGACCTGAACCATTGTTCTGTATAACATTACCTATTCAGCTATACAGAGGCTTCTTTCTAAGCAATATAATGTATCTGAATCAAGTCGGAGAGGACTTTAAATGGAAAATTAGATGAACACTAAAAAGCCCGGCCGGCTTTAAATGGGCCATCATGCACATTTAAGCCACTTATTCTACTCCCTCTATCTCCAGAACAGTGCTTTTTTAAAGTAAAAAGATGTTCACTTATGTGCTTTCTTTAAACAATGAAAAAGGTCTTTGTGCATTTAACTGAATGGAAATCAACATGCCCTAGAACCCACAAACCATCTTCATTAACTAAAAAGAATGCTACTTTGAATGTGCACTGCATGCTGATTCGTCCCCCCTCTCCCGGAGTCTTAATGTACAACATTACTTGGGCAACTATTTTAAAGAGTACAAAAATTAAATGGCACAAAACAAACAAAAAGCTGTAGCAAACAAGAGCATTCATTCATTCATTTATTAGATTTGTATACCTCCCTTGGGGCAATTTATCATAATACAACCAGACAACAATAACAAAATAAAAACAACAAAATGCAAACTATCAAAATAATACAAAATTAAACAAATTTAAAAATATTTTAAATATTACTGCTGGCTCATCAAATTTAAAAAAATGATGATCCAGCAGTAATGAAACATTGATGATCCAGCATTAATAATCAAGCAATAGATTAAATATTAAAGAGGAAGAGTTTAACCTGGCCTCTAAATGTATACAGTGAAGATGCCAGGAGGATCTCCCTTGGAAGGGCATTCCACAAAGGAGTGTGTGTAGTCGGGTGGGGGGGGGGCTCTACAGAGAAGGCTCTTTCCCTAATAGCCATCATAGGCATGCACAAGGGGTGTGCTAGGTGTGCCCAGGCACACCCTAATGTCTCAAGCAATAAGTCCTGAATTGAGGGGGCCATTGAGTCGGGATCCAGAGGGGTATTCAGAAGCGGAGGGAAAGGCCCTCCGGTTACCCTTGAGCTTCTCCGACACCGCACCAATGAACCACTGCCTCTGAGGGAGCATCATTGCTCCCGGCAGCAGGAATGAAAAGACCAGTGTCACCACAAAGCCCCACCAATGCTGGGGTTTGAGAAGCATCACATCTCCCCTCCCACCTGCAACAGCCTTCCCACAGTCAGGCAAGCCAAACATGGAGTAGGGCATTAGCATCTACAGTGTTTAATAAATAATTGAATAAAAATAATGTCATTTATGACTGAGTATTCAATAAATGGTCGTCTTTTTTTAAAAAAAAACATCTTGGGTGCACACCCTAATGAAATGTGCTGCGCACGCCTATGGTAGCCATTTATCACACCATGTTGGGTGGCGGCACCCAGAGAAGAACATCCGAAGATTATTTTAGTAATCTGGCAAGAAGAAAAGGCATTCCTTGAGGGAGTCATATACGGTTTCTGAAAGGTCCATGCAAATTCACAAGTCAGGTAGAATAGGATGAATGGGAGAGCCAGTTCCCATAACAATCATGAAACATAATGGAAAGTCCATCCAAACCCTAGATATTGCACTCTAAGGGGTCGAATTGTCTAGTATGATGTTAAAAGAAAGAGGCAATAAGCAGCTTTTCCATTATGTGGAAGCCTTTACTATGTTTTGAGGGAGCTTATGCTCCCTTTAGCTATTGGGCTCCCACAATTTTAACAAGACCTTAACTAGTCATGTCCTCTTCTATCAAGCCCTTCCCCCATTTTCTATCATTTCTTTTGTGGGCTCCAGCTCATGTTGAATTTATTTTTTTCCTGGATTCCAACTGCAGCTAACTGCTCAAGACAGTGATGGCAATAGCTGGATGTTGTTAGAAGAACATTCCAGTTGACCTGGCATAATATAACTTGGCTTGTATAATCATACACAAACACCACTCTGCTTTTACAGTGGATCCCATTCAGCCACCCATCCCCCCCCCCCCCACACCTCTTATCTCAAATCCTGAGACCTGGAAAATATAGCTCAAATCGGAAAAGTAAGAGCAGGCGGATGATTTTAATCAGCAAGAATAGGTTGATGCTGAATAAAAAGAAATTAAGCAAACAATTTTCTCTAAACCTGTTTAATCTGTTTAATGAAAAAAATTATCAGATATAAATGTAAGCACCTATTCTAGAACTGTATTCTTTATACACACACACACGATTTTTAGACTGCAGTGCAAAGCAAAAGAAAGCCCCCCAAATGAGTGGGCTTTGTTGTAAATGTATTCTTTGATCACAGTGTCCTATCCCTGTATCTTCTTAATAAGGCAATCAGAACTTTCACAATATCTTAACTTGACTTAACTTGTTTGCATTATGTATTTGTTCAAGTCCATCGACTGTGACTACTCCCTGGAATGAAATACTTGTTTGGGATTTATCACTTACCATCATATGTCACTTTCTGATGTAAATATAATACGGAACGCTTCATTTAGAAAATATGTTCTTCTTCTATGTACATGAACTGTCAATTTAAGTTATAAAAAACAAATGATGAACAGCATTAGAAAATATGTAAATGCACACTTTTTTTTTTAACTATCAAAAGTGCCGGCCTTGTTATACACTTAGCACAATCTTCTGCTTCTCCTTAAAAACAACAACACATTTTTCATGAAAATTAAGATGTCATTCTTTGAAAGAAGGGTACAGGTGTACAGTTAATATTGTCAAGACACGACTGTGAATCTAAACAAGATGTTGTACTGTATTCCATTAGTGTGTTTCAGAGAAATAATGAAGCAGCATTAAAATGATATTAACTGGAGAAAAATAACAATAACAACAGCAAAACAGGACAGTTATACCCTTCTCGAATCTTTCTGAAAACGAGGCTGTATTATACAAATTGTGAAAGAGCAGCTTTCCCCCCTCACAGCTGTCTCTTTTTTTAACCAAATTAAGATATGTAGCTTGCATTTAGTTTTATATGACTTCACAATCGCAAGCATTTACAGTTCCACAACGTGCCACGGAATCCTAAGCAAGTTTCACTCTGTTCAATGGATGTGTGCGTATAGGTGAGCCAATTCTGAACCGAACCTGGGAAGCTTAGCCATCACTAGTACATTTATGGTCCTGATTACTCTTTCAACTATTTGAATTAAAGCAGACTGACAGCGTCCTACATTAGACGTGAAGGCAGTTTACTGTATTGATTCCCAAGCTTTGCTCAGAATGGCAGGTTAATCAGGCATGCTTTTGAAAGAGCCTTTTGAAATGAACAGATATGAAGTGGTCTCTTTGGGGCTGGCATTTTGGCTGGGGGGGAAATGAAGTTATTCATTTCCATAAAAGGAATCAGTGAAGAACAACCAGAGAATTAGTGTTATGTCTTAGTTGAGTTAGGTGTAAATTAAAGCTGGCCCCAATATTCCCAAAGTTTGGGGAATAATTTGTTACCCTATGAAGGTGGTGTTGGGAAGATTGGCAACTTTCAGGAAGGTACATTCTTATACCTTCGTGGGGAGGGTGACTTTTTAAAATAACAAACAAACCTTACAAACCTTCATCTTCACTTCAAGCTGCAACAAGAGTACCCTCAGCAGCCTGGCAGTGTTCCCTTCTAATTTGGGGGGGAATATGTAATGTTGTTTCCAGTTGCATTCTTTGAGGGAGAGAGAGAAAGATGGTCACCCCACTGGCAGTGTAACCTAAGAGGTTACACATGATCTTTTGGATATTACTGCGAAGGAGATCTCTGTATGTATCAAGAGATCCAACATTTCAGTAGAGTACCCTCCTGATCCCTCTTCACATGTAGGAAGTTCCTTTTTACGATCATCCATTGGACATTTGTAGCACTGGGGCAAAAATCTGCCGGGCCCACAAGGGCAGCAGATGCCCCCGCATCTGGCCCTCATGGGCTCTGGCAGCCACACCCAACACCAATGACAGGTGTGTGCCTGATTGCTCGCAAGCCTTTGAGAGCAGTCAGGCATGGTTCCGCCCTGACCTGCACCCTTTGCCTTTTCCCTTGCTGTGTTAATGGTGGCTGCCATTAAAGCAGGGGGGAATGCGCAATTTCCCCAAGGCTGAGGAAATTGCGTATTTTCTCCTGCCACTCTAATGGTGTACTGGAGGCCCTGTGAAGGGCACATTCCCAAGGGCTCAGGAGGCCCCTCAGAATAGGGTCAGACAAGCAGGGTTTTGCAAACTCGCAGGGTGAGTGCCTCGCGAGTTCTTTATTCCATAGACATTTGTCATGGCAGAGGGAAGGTGATGCACAGTTCTGGTGGTGGGTGGGGTAGTCTACCTGGCCCCACAGTACCCTCCACCTGTGCACAGAAGGTCATACAGACCGTCTCAAGTCTAGTGTTGCTGCTGTGATTGTTCACCACCAAATGGCCATGTCCTTTTGTCAAAATGCATTGGGACTTGGTTACCTTATTGCATTTGCCAAATGATCAGTAAAATATGTAAAGATACAGTCATGGAATCCATGTCCTCTAAATGCTGGGAAACAGAATGTCCTCATTCTCTTAATTTAAGCAGATGTTAATGTTGACAGTGGTGGGCTTAAAAACCAGATCCAGAAGCATAAAGGCCAATGGTGGGGAAGGTATCTTTTAGATTGGTTAAGGGAATGCACGCTACATTGTGTGATGAAAGGCATGGCATACTTGCATGGCAGGTGTGAGGCCTGAGGCCTTCCAGATGTTCTCAGATTACAACACTTCACTTCATCTCCATCCTGAGAGAATATCACTTATCTTACTGAAATGCTTTCGGGTTCCATCACAAATGTTGTGCCTAATGGATCCTCCTCATTCACTGACAACCATGCTGCTGCTTCTGGTGTTCATATATACTATCTGTGTGATGGTGACAACTATGTTCTTAAAAATTCAATTGCTCCTATTTGCAAATGCACAGTTAAAATAATGACTGCTGCATGTAAATAAACACCACAACATCCATCTGTTGACCGTCCATGGTCAAGGCCAGAATCAGTTTCCTCCCTGCCCTCTTTCCCAGTTCAGTGCTATCTGGTTTCACTCCTTGACTAGAGATGCAGCTTTCTGAGATGTCACCAGCCATTTAAAATGTCTCACAATGACCTTGACTGCTTGATGTGGAATCATTCCAAGTCATAGTGGGAAATGTAAATGGTAGTCAGCTTCCAAGAGTCAGAGCTTGCTACCTGAAGCTGGGTGGGACATCCGAAGGCACATTGCTGGGGTGAGGGCTCCCGTACAATCCACCCCGCACACTTAGGTCCTCTGGGAAGAATTTACTCAAGCCAGCCAAAACTAGGCTGGCGGGTGTTACCCAGAGGACCTTCTCTTCCATCGTTCCCAGACTATGGAATGGTCTGTTGGAGGAGGTTAGACAAATTGACAGTCTTCATGAATTCAAGAGAGTCATGAAGACTGTCCTCTTCCGACAGGCCTATCCAGATGAATTTTAAGATGTTTTTAATGTTGTATTTTTCTCTTGCTTTTAAGATTTTAACTGTTGTGATTTTTGTGTTTTATATTGTTGCTGTTCCCCGCCTCGATCCAAAGGGAGAGGCGGGCTATAAATAAATATGATTATTATTATTATTATTATTATTAGCCTGGATTTGGCCCTAATCTTGAAACCCATGACCAGGTTAATGGGTGGTCCAAACCAGACAACTACTTTAATGAGCCCTGCTGGGGTGCTTGAGCCCCAATAGCTGCCCGAGCATGCTAGGTTGAGATTAGGGATGTGCAATGACACAAAAATCATATCAGAATCGGTATCGAAACTTCAGATTTTGTAAAGTATCATATCGGAAAAAATCGGAAGTCCGTCGTATCACTTCAGATACGATACCGATACAAAATCGGAAATCCCGATTATGATATTGGATCGTCATTTTGGGTGTTTTCCCCATAGGCTTGCACTGGGGGAAAGAAAGCTTTCCCCAATACAAGTCTATAGGGAAAACATTGGGCTGGCCCTCCCTCCCACCACTCGCGCTCCTTACCTGCCGCCGTCCCATGCTGCCATCCACTGCTGTCTGCTGGTTCCTTGTACTGAGAATCAGGCTTCACAGCCTGGTTCTCAGTAGCGCGACGATGCTCTGTGTGACGTCATCACACAGCACGTTGTCACTCTACTGAGAACCAGGCCACAAAACCTAATTCTCAGTAGTACGGAACCAGCGGACGGCAGCGGACGGCAGCGCGGGATGATGGCAGGTAAGGGGGACCTCCCCTTCCCTCCCTCCCCCCCACTCACACTCCTTACCTGCTGCCTCCTCGCTGCCATCCACTGCCATCTGCTGTTTCCATACTACTGAAAAACAGGCTTTGTGGCCTGGTTCTCAGTAGAGCGACGACACACCGGGTGATGATGTCACCAGGTGCGGCATCGCTCTACTGAGAACCAGGCTGCAAAGCCTGATTCTCAGTACAAGGAACCAGCGAATGGCAGCATGGGATGATAGCACAGGACAGCAGCAGGTAAGGAGTGCGAGTGGGGGGAGGGAGGGAGAGGGAGGGAGGTCCCCACTCACCCATTGCCATCCCGCGCTGCCGTCCGCTGCCGTTTGCTGGTTCCTTGTACTGAGAATCAGACTTTGCAGCCTGGTTCTTAGTAGAGTGACGGCGCGCTGGGTGACGTCATCAACTGGCATGTCATCGCTCTACTGAGAACTAGGCCGCAAAGCCTAATTCTCAGTAGTACAGAACCAGTGGACAGCAGCGGACAGCAGCGCAGAACAGCGGCAGGTAAGGGGGGACCTCCCCCTCCCTCCCCCCACTCGCGTTCCTTACCTGCCTCCGTCTCAAGCTGTCATCCCGTGCTGCCATCCACTGGTTCCTTGTATTGAGAATCAGGCTTTGCGACCTGGTTCTCAGTACAACAACGATATGCTGGGTGACTTCATCACCCGGCGCATCGTCGCTCTACTGAAAACCAGGCTGCAAAGCCTGTTTTTCAGTAGTACGGAAGCAGCAGGCGGCAGCGAAGAGGCTGCAGGTAAGGAGCGCGAGGGAGGGGAGGGAGGGAGGTCCCCACTCACCCACCACGTTTTCCCCATAGACTTGCACTGGGGGAAAGCTTTCTTTCCCCAATGCAAGCCTATGGCAAAAACACCTAAAATGGAGGTCTGATTCTCCGATTTTTCCAATATTAATTGGATCGAAAAAAATTGGATCAGGATAAATCAGAGCTCCTGTGGCCAGCATCGGAATTGGACATCAGAAGTCCGATATCTGACATATCGTAGTTGGATCAGACATCGGATCCAATACTATGCACATTCCTAGTTGGGGTAGATGAATCTGTCAAGTTAGTTCAACTCAGTTTTTCATTTTTCCTATATTAAGTTCATTCCATCCCATTTCTTCATCAGTCTGCAAATTTGTTTAAAAAAAAAAAAAAAAAGTCTGACTAAAAATGAATAGATTTTTTTCATGCACATTTCTCTAAATATTTTCATTTAATATGCACTTTTGTAAATAAATTGTGTGTGTGTGTGTGTGTGTGTATGTCTGCACACTTTCACCTAATATATGTGTTTTTGTTCAGATTTTCCCCTATCGTATGCACTATTGTGCACATTTCCCCACAATGTATGATTTTTGTGTGTGTGAATGTTTTGATTTCCAAAATTTATCACAAAATTAATGAACACAAGAATAATGCTATAATACCGCATTCTAGTTTGTGCATAGGTTTGGAAAGTCTGAATTTGGAAAGTTGATATTAAAATGTGAACCCAACTAATTTCTCACCCATCCTTCATGCTGATGTTGATGGTGATGATGTTTGGCACCTTTGTACAGATTCATGTAACAGCAATGGCTACAATAATTCTTCTTAAAGAAGGTCAAATCTCAAAAACCACAATTGCTACATCCTTAAAGTATCATATTTTCTACCTGTATTTTTTTCCAGAGGAGCTATCATATAAGCCCCTAGCCTAACTGAAAGTACTAATAGGTATCTAAGTATGTGGAAGAATTGTACATCCTGCTTTTTCTTACCTGTAAGCTTTTGTACTTCACACATCCACCAGCTTTGGAAGGCAAGGAAAACCTCTTTCCATTGCATGTCACCTATGATAAATTTCTCTCCAGCATCACACATGGTATTTGACACACGATAAAACTTTTCTTGCACATCAAAGTTAAATTGTAAATAATTGCTCTCTCTGCCATCCACATAACAGGCTGCAGTCCCCAGCCAAATGCACAGGATGTCATACAATCGTGGCATTCTGCTGTTGTCGCAAAGTACTGTGCTCTTGGGGCTCACATTGTCAGCAAGAAACTTCAGATGAATTATATTACTGAATTCAATTGGGGGCTCTATTTTCTCTACCCAGAGACTGACACATGTTGAAAAGGTGCAATTTACATGCATAGGAACACCAGTAGAGTGTTTTTGGGTTTTTTAAACCACTGCTGCCAATGTAAATTTGGACATTTGGGGGGAAATAATGTCTACAAAGAAAATAGGTTAAAAAAAAGACAAATTTTCATACAATGACAACTTGTAAGAATTTATGTTACAGCACTGACTTTTTTTATTATTATTTCCCTTTCAGCCCCAAGTGTTACAAAACATCCCACTGCCAGGAATTAATGCAACATGCATTATTCACTTGCTACTTATATTTGTCCTTGGATATTTGTTCTTGGAAAAGGGGTCACGTTTACACCAAACGAAGAACATACGAACACAGGAAGCGCAATCACATAGATAATCCTGCTATTTGCTTAGTTTTAATAATGGTACATTTGCCAAAAGATGAGCAAAATATGAAAAGATTAAATCATGGAATCCAAATCTTCTAAATGCTGGGAAACAGAAGTCTCTCATTCTTTTAATTTAAAAAGATGTTAGCATTGGCCGTAGTGGGCTAAAATAGGTTGTCCAACTGTCAGGATTTCTCCGGATTTGTCCTGGTTTTTGTTCTATCCTGGGTGTCAGGGGATTTTCTGTAATTTTCTGTAATGTCCTGGAAAGATACGCTTTCCCCTTTAAGGCCACCATTAGTGTGGCAGGAGGGAATGACACACTTTCTGGAGGTGCATCATTCCCCACCTCCACTGCTCCAATCAGGGCCTTAAAGGGGAAAGTGTGTCATTCCCGGACATTATAGAAAAGGTCCCAATTGGAGCAGTGGGGGTGGGAATGTCACTCTTTCCCCTCCTCTGCTCCAATTGGGGCCTTCCCCCCCCCACACACACAGGTTGTCCTTTTTTTTAGGTTTCTCAAATATGGTCACCCTAGAAACACCCAGATCCAGAAGGAAATAGGCAAACAGTGGGGAAAACCTGAAAGACAAGGAAAAGAGGCATTTAGCTTGGTTAAGGGAATCCAGTCTACATTGCTTGATGAAAGGTGTGCATGTATTTCAGGTGAGGGAAACCTGTGACCCTCCAAATGTTGTCGGACTACAGCTCCAATGATTCCAAATCATTGGAGTTTAACGACATCAAGAGGCCCACAGTTCCCCATCACCACCATTTTATGTGATACATTGCAGAGGGATATATTTATTTATTTTATTTATTTATAACATTTATATACCACTCCACATCTAAACAGATTCCAGAACAGTTATATATGTGTTAAAACTCTTGTGAAAAAAGCAACAAGATCCTGGAATTCTATAAAGACTAATAATACTAATAATAATAATAATAATAATAATAATAATAATAACAATTTATTTCTTACCCGCCTCTCCGTCTGGATTTCATTGTGGCATGAGTTGATTTCTACTGATAAATATCAAGTTGGTGGTGACAGGGGCCATTTTTGTGAACTGTTCCTTGATCCTATGTGCACCAATGTCCACCAGCTACATTAGATGAAAGTATTTCCTGAGCCAATCTCAATCCACTTATGAGCTGTTTTTCACTTTTAGAGGAGGGCAAGGAAATGGATGTCCTTAGAGATGCTACTAAAATGATCCTCATCCCATGTTACTCAGAAGCATCTACTGGACTAGATCAACCCTGAGTCAATATAATGTGCAGACCCAAATCATTTAGTCTTGAATCCACAATTTAGGTGCATTCTTACCTTTTTTTTCAGCTTCACAGGAGATGGTTTCTTATGCCCTTTCTGTGCCCTCATGGCAATATTTTGTCTGAAATTTTGCTTCTAGTTTTCTTCATAGGTAATTTGTATGGAGAATGAGGATGTTCATATCTTCTGTTCCCCTAGGTATAAACTGGCATCTGTTTATCTTCGTTAACAACTCTGGCATGTTTTGCCAGTTCCTGAGAAACTGTTATGAAACAATGAGTACTCTGTGACACTATGGATAGGTTTTAGCCTGATTTTGTATCACACTAAGTGTTTTTGAAATACTCCTGGCTTTATGGGAAGGAATATATTTATATAGGTTTCTAGATCCCATACCTCTAAATCGTGCTTTCTGAAAATAAACAAACAACTTGGCAATCTCTGCACAGAACTGAGTGACTGAATTCAAGGTTATTATTCAGTTGTTGGTTTTCAACTGATGACATAAACCACAAGAACCTGTTAGCATACGAACAGAAGAAGCAATGGCACACAGAGTGAAATACTGCCTGCGTATTTGAACAAAGGGAGCTTGTTTACAACCTGAAGTCAGTGCCTCCTTCGGGTTTTTTTTTTTTCCAGTGCAGCTGTCAACAAGGAAAGAAAAGCATTTCCAAACTAACTAAACTAAACTAAACTAAAGACACACAAAGAGAAACACACACACATCATAACAATATAGCATTGGCTAAGCAAACACCGTTGCAAGGAAACCTTGTTCATTTTGGCTCACTGAATCCTTGCAGCACCCCTGATTTGGCACTCATTTGCGAGCTGAGTGGCGGGTCTCTTCCCCAAACTTGGAAAATTTTCCCACTTTTTAAAAAAATATGCATGAGCTGCAATTTGAGCAAAATTGCAGGTATAACTATTTACAGAAATTGTGATTTGTGCAAAACCACAACCAAAAATAGCACAATTTTGCACATATCATGCTATTTATGGTTGCGTTTTTGCACAAATTGCAGGCAGTTCAGATACCAGTAATTTTATGTAAATTACGATTTGTGCATATATATATATATATATATATATTAAAAAAGTGTACAAGATGGTGAAATCTTGGTAAGCTCTGCCATCAAAATGGATTCCTCTGACATCCCTAACTGTAGGTGACGAATCAAATGATGGATGTCTTCTATTCAGGCCTGAGTCATAGATGGGGTGCACTTTGGTAACATCTGTAAGAAAGAACCATGTAGATTGGCTATATTGTATGGTTGCTTCCTACAAATATACTCTCAACAGCCAGGAGAGTTAACCATGTCATGAAAAAATATGAGAGAAAAGGAGGAGTTTCTTGGGTTTTCTCTATATCTTGCCAAATACTATGGAGGACTTTACTACAGATCAGCCAGATCTACACCAAGCAGGATATAACACTTTGAAAATGGTATTTGGTGTGTGTTCTGGGCCCCAACAATTATCAAGACTATTATAAACCGATATAAAGCAGTAGTGTGGATCTTGCCCAGGTAAAGATGCATAGTAGTATGATCAACCGTATTCATCCTGTCTTTTGAAATAAGGAAAAAAGACACTGTCTGCATTAAGGTTAATTTGTATTTATTATTACACATGTGGATTTGCTGAACATGTTGGTGAAGTCAGAGCCAAACATGAACAATTTAAAATAAATAAATAAAGTGACACCACAGGAGGATGGAAGGAAGGGCAGTTTAACCCTGTCATCTCTGCCATGATCCTAACAAAAATCACCCCTCCCCTGACATTGCTACTTACATTGGGAGAAAAGTTTCCATTAGCACCATTGGCACAATCATAGGGTGGAAGCTGATTTTTCTTGTAAATACAACAGGGGGGAAAACAGCAAAACAGCCATTCTGCACCTGAGCAGCCCCAAGCCTGTTTTCCCGTCTTCTGCAGTGACTATCTACATATTTTCAAATACCCGTTAAATGAGTTAACATGATTAATTAGGTTGACCATATGAAAAAGAGGACAGGGCTTCTGTATCTTTAACAGCTGTGTGAAAAAGGGCATTTCATTGCCCTCCCGTTTTCAGCAGCACTGTCCGATTTTACATTTAATTGACAGCTTGGACAAGATTAAGTTACGGAGACAGAAGAGGGCAGGTCAAGCAGCCTGCAAAACAAAAATGAAAGAAAAACAGACAAAGAAATAACTCTGTGTGACACCAGTGAACACTCTGACGACTGAGTAAGCAGTCACTATGAAATGTAAGTACTGCTCAGTGTGTCCTACGACGTAAAGAAACGACTTACAAAACCACGTTTTTAAACAGAACATAAGTCGTTTTAAGGGCAATGTGGATAGGCTCAAAGAAAGGAACCCAGCGAGCGAAGACTGAATAAAAGCCTTAAAGGGGCTGTGGAATCACTCTCTAAATAAAATCACAAGAACAATTAAATTGCTGGGCTAATTTGATAAACACATCAAAATATTTTGAGTAACTTGTCTTCATGAGCAGGAAATGTGAAGAAGGGTTCCATTATTTTCTCTTTCAAAAAACACCCCATTTGTAAGCTCTGAAGTTATCCATCTTTCTCTTCTTAGATTTTTTGTAGACGGACTGACAACATGAACTGTCACAACAGTGTTGAAACTGACTATTCATATGTACTATTTTCAGGGGGGCATTCAGAGTTAACTTTATCTTTTGAAAAGTATTGTTATACTTATTAGGGGATATTGCTAACAATAATTAAATGCTGCCTCCAGGGCCTGGCTCTAAGTCAATCATAGATCAGTAAGGTTTTCAAATGCTTTCCTTGCCTAATCCGTGGCATAAAAATATGTTTGTCAAGATGCAGTTGTCTCTTAAATTGCTGAAAATCACTCAAGAGGCAACAGCTGAACTGGCTTTTCCATCAAGTGCCAGTCACAGAACGTTTTGTAGACATAAACGTGGATAATGGGAAGAATAATAATGCGTCTCAAATAGGTATTATAAAACTATAATTCCTTCCAGGGTTCATGCAATGCCATAAATTGTAGGCATGAACTCAAGCGGTTTTGTACGAGGAACCATGAGTTGAAATGATGAAATTATACGTTTTGTAATCTCTGGGGAAAACATACATTTTGAGCAAGAGCAACTGTAACATTTTAGCCTCCGGCCCCATCTCTGAAAAAGTAGAGTACTCATTGGAAGACTGTGCAGGTGTTTAGAAAATAAATCAAAGTGAGGAAGTTAAAAAAAAAAGATGTTGGGCCTAATCCAATATCAACCAGGTAATGTACTCTGTCTAAACTATGAATTATTATTGCTGATATATGGCATGGACACAAACCTTCCAAAAATATATGTCAGTAGAAGCTAGTCATCATCTGCTGAAGTGTGTGGTAGACTTTTATAACTAGATGTAAAATATGCATGCCTTGTATTAAATGCCAGCATTCTAAATAAGCTCAATAACAGAGAAGATAAACAAATGTTGTGCAGTGCTGTAAAACAGCTGCTTATTTTCTACCCCGCGGGGGCTTCTATAAAATCATAATTGTGAGAGCAAATGAAATACGGTTATTTGTTATGAAGCTGAGTAGAAACTGCTTCCCTTTTATGTGGCTTAGATAAATTGCACAGAATATTCCAATTCCCAGTTTGGAAATGGAAAGCAACACACACACAAAGACAAATGTGCTAGCTACATTTGTCTATAAAACCCATTTGTACATTTGTACAATCTATTAATATTCAGATTTTGTGTGTGTGGTTTTTGTGGATTTGGGGTATTCAGGACAGATGAAAGTCTTAGGACTAAAATGGCCAATTTCTGTACAGGTGGTATCGACCAGAATAGATGTTTTGATGGGTACAGGAATTCATCCGTATTCATGTGCGTGTTACTTTATTTTCAAATGGCCATGCCATCCTACGTGATAAATACTATGCAATAATATTAAATGATGTGCTGTCTTTTTATATTGGCACGGCGCTGTTGCAGTTAGTATGCTGTGACCAACCACACTGTAGAGGAACATTTGGGGTGCTTCAGTAACAGCAGCCTTCTCTACACCACCACTCATACCACCTTGTGCTGAGACACTGCATACATTGTGTCTATGAGTGTCAGGCAGACCTCCTGCCACACTGCAACCTTCGAATACTTCTGCTGTTCTATCTTGGCTAATTCTGTTGCACCTGCAGAATCCACTACTTCTGAACTGGGACTTTGGCACGTCTAAAAATAACTCCGTAAATGAGCAGAAAGGCTCATGTTCTTGACGGGATCCTGCCTGCCGAGTTCCCATCTACGAGATCGGCTAACCTGCCCTGTTCTGGAAATGAGCACTTCCACATGTTTTGGATGATTGTAAGCAGCGCCAGAGCCCTGTTGTGTCAGTGGGTGGTCCCTCAAGCACACAGGCACAATAAGATACTACCAGAAACTGAAACAATTATGAAAGTTCGAGACAAACCAAAGGTAGGATTGGAAAAATACGAAACTCAGAGAAACTGAAATTGACATTCATCCATCTCTAGGAAAGAACAAAGACTCCATTGATCCGCTTAGGCATCTTTTGTACGTGGGTGCTGTGTCCATGTTAGAGCTAGATGTGGCCCTAGCTTTTCCTGAATGTGTTAATATTTTTCTCTATAAAGATTAACTAGAGCTTTTGCACACAAATGAAGATGATGAAGCACCCAACATGCTATGGACCTGTGTTTTGAAATTCATGATCAGGAAAGAGCTGAAAGGGATTCGAGGTCAAGAAATGGTGGGCTGGGAAATGGTTAGTGCCATTCTGCCACACCCGACCAATGGCTTGGGGGCGGGGAGGCTTTTGCAGAAGGGGGGAAGAGCAGAGACTTGCCCGCTACTGATTGGAGGAGTTGGAATGTGGCACCACTCGGAAGGGAGGGGTGGAAGGCTATATAAAGAGAGAGCCACCCTCTTCTTTCTCTTTCTCCACATGGCTCGGCAAAGCAGCAGCAGCGGTTCGGCAGGGGCAGCAGCACCGGCAGCAACAGCAAGAAGGAGCCCTCGAAAGGCATCATCAGCGTTCGGGCAGCAGGTTTTGCAGAGACTGCCTGGTCTCTGGCGCGCACGCCACAGGCCATGGGCAAAAGAGTGGGTGAGGGGGCACCAAAACAGGGCCTTATTGGCCTTTGGAAAGCAGGTCGGGTTGAGACCGGTGGGTCTCTGGCACGTAGAGCCGCGTTCTCCCTCTCCGGTAGTAAGAGGCAGAGGCTCAGCGGGTGCTCCAGGCCGCTTGGAGCCTCGGGAAAGGCCGCGAAGTTTAGGGGGAGGCCTCACCTGGGTACTGGGCACGTGGCGGTTACTGGGAGCGGCGCTCAGCCATCAAGGGCAGGGCGGTGCTCAGGCCGCGTGAGTGGGTTTGCCACTCGGAGCCCAAAGCTGTGCACGAACGGCCCGTGCCTTCGAGTGGGAAGAAACTGCGGACACTGGACATTGAATTCAAGCTGCAAAGGTGGTAAAGGGGGTCGCCAGATGGCAAGGCCCTACCTCAGAAGGCTTAGGCGCAGGCAGGGTGGAATGGCCTGATAAGCCATCCGCATCAATTCCAGCCCCCCCTTTTTTTCTTTCAGTTGCCAAAGCAGTTGTTTGAATTGTCTCTCATACAGCGCAATTTAGCAGGGCAGGAGCATGAAGTGGTATTGTAGGCCTAATTTCAGACTCAAGCCTACCTCTTATTTTTAAGTGTCTATAGTTAACCCTGGTCGCTGGTCCAATCAGCATGCTGCCAAAGAAAGGGAGTGCCAAGGGGGAGGGGAAAGCCCCTCCCGTGAAGTGGACTCGTAGCAGGGGTAGGCAAGACAGTCCCGAGGATGAGTTGGACCCAGGTGTGTAAGCATTGTTAGCAAGGGTACAGGCTTTAGAAAAGGACAAAGGGCTTAACCCATCTCTAGTGCCTAGCCTCCAGGATTTGGGCAATGGTGGCCGTCATCAAACAAGGAGGCAGGTGCAGGATAGTTTTTTACAGTCTCTTTTGACATGATTAGATGCAATGGAGGCTTCAGCGAGCCAGGGGTCCGGACATCATCAAGGTGCTGTTCAGGTTGTTAGTGATTCCAATGATCTGGTGGTGGTGGCTGGAGAGCAGACAGCGACTTCGGTTTCTCCTGCAACCCCACAAGGTAATTCCCAAGGTTTGGGGTTGGGGGGGTCATACTAGTATTACAGCTCCTTGTCATCATATCAGTCTTATGCACTCTTGGGGTTGGTATCCATGCTGCTCTAATTTGCAGCAACCGCAAACAGGAACACCCGACCGACCCGTGGCCACGGAGCGGCCATCACTGGTGGCTTCATCCTCCACAGACATAACTCTGTGCCCATAGTACCCAATTTGCCTGGTGGTATGGTTGAGAGCGTGCAACCCCAATCGACAACACATACTGCCTCACAGATGCCTGCAATTAGTGCTACAGCTGCATGCGCAGCAGTTTGGATGGGCCCTGCATCCAGTGATAGTTATTTGGGACAGGGAGTTGGGACAATGGTAACCAATCCTTTCGCAGGGGCTGATCGGCATGCTATTCCTAAGGGTAGTGTCACTTCCCCCTTGGGGTACCACTTGCTCCCGGCTACATGGGAAAAGATATTGAGAGGGGACTATGTTGATATCTTCTCTCTGCTTTTTCGAGAAATAGAGACTAACGAGAAAGTTAAGATAGGCGAGAAGGAGGCTGAGAGATTGCAACGAAGAAAAGTGGCAAGGACATGGGCTAATTTGCTGCCAGGATTTTTGATTTATATGGGAATTCTTCAGCAACGTTTCCCAGGCAAAGGGTATACTATGATCAAGTACCTTGATATGGTATATTGCTCATACACAGAGTATGAGGGTGAGGCGTGGTTGGCATACGATGAGTCTTTTCATCGTAAAGCAGCATTCGACCATGCCCTGCCTTGGGATGTACGGGATCATGACTTATGGTTACAGTTCATGACCGCCGCAAGGTCAGGGTTTGGGGAAAGGGCCGACAGCTGCCATATAATAGCTAAGCAACAACCTACCTCCATGTTTAGAGGGAGTGTGGGTCAGGGGGTTCAGCCCCACCTGCCCTGCTGGGACTATAGCGCCAAGAGTTCTCAGTCCCCCTGCAGAGGCTTGCACCCGGCCATTAACTGTAATAGAAACTAGGGCGGTCGTGGAACATTTAAGGACGGACAAGGAGGCAGGAAACCAGGTGGGTCTCAACAACAGCCCCCCAAAGGGCCCCAGCCCAGTTAAATTAGCCCCCCTTAATCGTTTGCTGGCATTCTACCCGAAGGTGGATGATGCAGGTATCTGGAGTCTGATTTTGTAAATGGTTTTTACATTCCCTTTATAGGACATAGGGTTTCCTCTTTTGCTAAGAATCAGAGTTCAGTTAATAACATGGAAGCTTTAGTCTTGGAAAAAATTAATAAAGAAATTATATCAGGTAAGGTGCTGGGCCCATTTTCCGAACCACCTCTTGTGAACTTAAGGGTGTCACCCCTGGGCATTGTCCCAAAGAAAAGCTCAGGTGAATTTAGATTGATTCATAACCTGTCTTTTCCAAAAGGGGAGTCAGTTAATGACCATATACCAGAGCATTTATGCTCAGGTATACGTCCTTTGAACAATGGTTTGGAATAATGGTGTGTGTTTGTTATAGATCGCTGGAGTGGACATGCCCCAGTACATGTGATCTACATCATCTGGGCTGGCAGGAGGGCCGCCAATTCATCAGCTTGGGATGAGTCATCATGTCAACGTGATGTGGTTGGGCAGACGAGGAATGTGGTGGGAACGCCTCCTGCCCACATTGTTTCAACAACAGGTGACACGCGTTGCGCCCCAGGTGCTGCTTATACACCTGGGTGGAAATGATTTCAGCCTATTGAAAGGCAAGGCTCTGATCCTACAAGCGGTCGCCGACTTTCAGTCTATTAGGTGACGATGGCCCAGCGTTTTAATTGTTTGGTCCTGCATCCTACCCAGATTCAATTGGAGAATGGGTAGTGACAATAAGGCTTTGGAAAAGGCACACAAAAAAAGTGAATACTGCAATCTTTAGAGATCTGTCAAAACATGGTGATTTTAGTAGCCTACTCACAGACAAGAATGGCTCACCCAGTCCGGGGAAAGAAGGGCCTGTAGATAGGCCTATACTGGATGCCCCTTAGGACCTCCTTTGCAAATCTTTTCAATAAAATGTGGCCCTTGTTTAAACCCATTGCATGTGTCTCATCTCTTCATTTACTCCCTCAGTCTGCCAAGCTCCAGGTTCTCCATTGCTTCCCCACTCAAACTTCCTTAACCTCTTCTCCTTTAAAATAATCTGGTGTAGGGCTGTGTGTGTGTGTGTGTGTGCTTCATATAATAGTCTGTTACCTCCCTCTTTCTAAAGCAAGTGAGAGAGTGCAACGTTTTTCCCCTTCTGATTGACAGGAAGTACTTTTAAAGACAGTTCCCTCCTATTATGTTACTCAACTTGCTGATAATAATTTCATCTAAAATATGAACAATCCACATTTCCTACCACTCTGGAATTCCTATAATTAGATTTAAATTATCTTTGACTTAAATTGCATGTTTAAGACCTGATAGGGTGTTATAATATCTCTAGCACTATGATGGTGTGTGGGGAGGTGGAAGGCAACTGCTATTAAGAGACAGAAACGATATTTCCTCTTAAAGATTTAAGTCAGCAAGCATAATAATTGCCTGACAAGCTGATAATGGACTCTAATGCAAGGGCATTTAATTTACCCTTTCTCAGACATACCTATTGTAAAGTTTATACTAAATTGATGTCTTGGTTACATTTCCTGGAAGACACCTTTCACTATATGGTCATTAGCTAATACACTAGAGATCTGTCTCTTCCTGACAGTATTGCAATAGTAATAGTAGCAAAATTCACAGTACTCCATAGGTAATTAAGAATTTTACATCCTAATTACTCTCCATACAGTTCCAGCAAATGAGCTTCAATTTAATTTTGAGGATCAGGGAGGAAAATCCCAATTCTTTTCAGTTATGTTTCAATTAAACAAACATACATAAATACATCCACAAATGCAGACACATCCATCCATACAAATTAAATTGGAAGAATAGTAAACAAAACAAATGATTAACTCTCAGGGTTTTTTTTAAAAAAAAACTTACTTCTGGGTGCACAATCATGCCCCCATTGCTGCGCAAAGTCTCCGTCAAAAATAATAAAAAACCTGCCATGCCAGACATCCCCCTTTCCTTCCGGGATGTTACGCTGGTGTTTGGATACTGGGGAACGATCCAGGAAGTAGGAAAGCCCAGGATCCCCCCCCCTCCCTCCTGGAAGGCTCATAGATGTAGATGAGCCCTAGGAGAATGGTATTGTCCCCATTTCTAATTATAATGGTGGACTGCAATTCAACTGACTCACTCTTAGAGCATATCCAACTCCAAACAGTTTGGATGACACTGATTTTCTAGACCCATTTCAAACTGGCTTCAGAGCGGGATACGGAGTTGAGACTGCTACGGTCACCGTAGTGAATGATCTATGCCTGAGTATTGACAGGGGGAGTGTGTCCCTGTTGGTACTTCTGAACCTCTCAGCAGCTTTTGATATTATTGACCATGGTATTCTTCTGGAACGCCTGAGGGGATTGGGAATCGGGGACTCTGTGCTTCAGTGGTTCCAGTCCTACCTCTCAGGCAGGTTCCAGATGGTGATGCTTGGGGATAGCTGCTCTGCAAAGAAGGAACTGCTGTGTGGTGTACCACAAGGTGCCATCCTTTCCCCAATGCTGTTTAACATTTATATGAAACCGCTGGGAGAGATCATCCGGAGGCATGGGGCGGGGATGTTATCAATACGCTGATGACACCCAAATATATTTTTCTATGCCTTCAATAACAGTGTCAGCTAAGGATAGCGTGTCTCCTCTGAATGAATCCTTGGAGGCGGTAATGGTCTGGATGAGGAAAAACAAACTGAAGCTGAATCCAGACAAGATGGAGGTGCTTGCTGTCAAAGGCCCCAACCTGGGTTTGGAGGTGTGTCAACCAGTTCTGGATGGGGTTACACTCCCCCCTGAAAGACTGTGTTCACAGGTTGGGGGTTCTCCTGGATCCATTGCTCCAAATGACAGCCCAGATAGATGGGACGGCCAGGAGTGCCTACTATCAGCTTCAGCTGATACGCCAGCTGCATCCCTTCCTAGAGTTGGAAGACCTAAAGACGGTAGTGCACATGCTGGTAACTTAGAGGCTCGACTTCTGCAATGCACTGTACATAGGGCTACCTCTGTGCCTAGTCTGGAAACTTCAACTAGTTCAAAACATGGCAGCCAGGTTGGTCACCGGTACATCTAGGGGTGACCATATTACGCCAGCTTTAAAATCGCTCCACTGGCTGCCAATTAGTTTCCGGGCGAAGTATAAAGTGTTGGTTATTACCTTTAAAGCCAGGATCACCTTCTCCCATACAATCCGCCCCACACGCTCAGGTCCTCTGGGAAGAACTTACTACAGTTGGCCAAGACTAGGCTGACAACCATTACCCAGAGGACCTTTTCTTCTGCCGCCCCCAGACTGTGGAATGACCTGCCAGAGGAGACTCGTCAACTTAACAGTCTTTTAGAATTTAAGAAAGTAAAGACTGGTCTCTTCCAGCAGGCATATCCAGTTGAATTTTAGAATGATTTTAGGATGTTTTTTATGATGTTTTATTGCTATTTTAATAATGTGTGCCATGTTTTTAATCAGTTTTATGTATTTTATCATATTTTAGAATTACTGTTTTTCCCAGCCTCAATCTAGATGGAGAGGCGGGTAAGAAATAAAATTATTATTATTATTATTATTATTATTATTATTATTTACACTACTACTTTGAAAAGGTTTAAAATGGTTTATAACAGTAGTGACCACTGTTGGGGCCCAGGACACACTCCATATAAAGTTTTCAAAATGTTGTAGATAGGCTTCTATTAACATAAATAGCATTATACACATTGCAATTTATGGAGGTCATGAGAATCCATACATTTTATAACTGGGGTCTATCTTTTTTAATTGTCTGGACTGGCCTTAATATAATTTGTTATTTTATTCATTTCAAACATCTCCCAAATATTTTATTCCACTGGGCATTGGAAGAAAAGTAACAAGAAAAATCAACAGTCAACAACAACAACAACAACAAGCCTTTCCATTTTCAATCCTGCGTAATATTTTCAAATGCAAAAATCCAGGGTGTAAACATGGGAAGTACCAAATATTCAGTGTCTGTATGAGATATCTTCATGACTGCAGAGTGGTGTTTACTCTGGGATGTGGTAACCAGAAACCATTGTTATTCTTCCCGCAGTTAAAATTGGATTAAGTAAATTGAGCTATTGGACTAAAATTGTGTCATGCATCTTTGAAGACCCTCTAGCAAAGACCAAAGCTGTTTAGACCCAACACATAATACATCACTATGCCAATGTCAAAATCATTAGACTCTGAACTGTTTAGTGGAAAAAATAGAATATTTTTTTTCTGTATATTTGAAAGCTCTGCAGATGCATTTCAGAATTATAGCCCCTTCATGTATATTTGTGACTACTCTCAGATGGTTGTGCAGTGTTATTAGTTATTAGTAGGGATGTGCACTGACCCCCCGGATCGGATCGGATAGCGGATCGGAATCGGACCTGGGGGGTCGGATCGGATCAGATCGGATCGTGTGTCGGATCGGATCGGATCCGATTCCGATCCGCGGATCGGATTTTCCGATCCGGATCGGACGCCATTTTGAATGCTTTTTCCTATAGCAAATTATTGTTTTATAAAAACGCCTATAACTTTTTCATTTTTAAAGACAGAAGGATGAAACTTGGGCACATTGTACACTGGTTAGGGATAGGTATCTGTGAGAAATTTCAGAAAGATTGGTGCATGCAGTTTGTGGCAATTGATTTTTTAATAAATAACATGGAATGCCTATAACTCGGTCATTTTTAAAGTTACACACATGAAACTTTGCCACATTGTAGGTGGTACCTTGGGACCCACGTGTGTGAAATCCCAGAACCGTGGGTGCTTGCCTGGTGTGGCAATGAATTTTTGAAAAATGGGTAGTAGTGGGGTAAATGCAGTTATGCCTCCCATGTTTTTATTTTTAAAGATACAAACAGGACACTTCGGCACATTACAGGGAACACTTCCCTTGATATGTGTGTAAAATTTCAGACAGCTAGCTCCAGGCATGTGTTGGCAATGAATTGTTGAAAATTGGGTAGCAGTGGGGTAAAATACAGTTTTGCCTCCCATTTTTTTATTTTCAAAGATACAAACGGGAAACTTTGGCACATTGCAGGGAACACTTCACTTCAAATGTGTGTGAAATTTCCGGAAGCTAGGTGCAACATTTTAGTGGGAAACGAACGTTTATTCATGGCATTTCACATGGGATTTATGGGTTGGTTTGAAGAGCTACAAAGCTCTAACTCGCTCACATGGCACAGGACCTATGCCCGCTCAAACGCTGGAAATTTCACAAACTTTGGTGCAATGCTTTAGTGGGAAAACAAAG
Organism: Anniella stebbinsi; assembly: GCA_029215795.1. Lineage (NCBI taxonomy): Eukaryota > Metazoa > Chordata > Lepidosauria > Squamata > Anniellidae > Anniella > Anniella stebbinsi. The sequence continues at coordinate 91,473,227 of JARDYH010000004.1, read as the reverse complement.
GTTTATGCATGGCATTTCACATGGGATTTATGGGTTGGTTTTAAGAGCTACAAAACTCTAACTCGCTCACATGGCACAGGACCTATGCCCGCTCAAACGCTGGAAATTTCACAAACTTTGGTGCAATGCTTTAGTGGGAAAACAAAGGTTTATGCATGGCATTTCACATGGGATTTATGGGTTGGTTTTAAGAGCTACAAAACTCTAACTCGCTCACATGGCACAGGACCTATGCCCGCTCAAACGCTGGAAATTTCACAAACTTTGGTGCAATGCTTTAGTGGGAAAACAAAGGTTAAACTTTATTATTTTAAACCTTCAGGAAGGGGACATTGCCTGCCTGGTGTGGATTGGTAATGAGGGAAGAAAGTTTCACTTATTCATTTGTAAAATGTAAAGTGATTGTAAATTGCTTTAGGGACCCATACATTTACATGACAAGACAGGTGTTGGTTGCAGGAATGCTACCAAATGCACTAGTAGCTAATCCCAGGTAATAGCTATTCAGATCCTAGCTAATAGCTATTATTCAGATCCTAGCCTGGGAAGGGATCTTGCAGGATAAGTGATTGTTCTTTTCTTGTGTAGTATGTAATTCTAAACCAGAAGGCTGCTTTGATGTAGAGCCAATCCACATGGTCTCTTGCAGCACCTAGTATTATTTATTTCTCCTTCCACAGCAGAATCTGGAAGGTGGGCAGGCAGGCTGGCATCCAGGGCAAAGTCCAACAGCGGCATTGGGGACTGGGTGACATTCTCCTTGAGGGCGAATGCCAAGTCCCATGGCTTGTGCGAGGAGGGCGGCTTGCTCTCTTTGCAGGAAGGATCTGGAAGGCGGCAGGCGGCATCAGCAGCGGGCGGGCAGGCTGGCATTTAATGGGCAAAGTCCAACAGCGGCGTTGGGGACTGGGTGACATTCTCCTTGAGGGCGAATGCCAAGTCCCATGGCTTGTGCGAGGAGGGCGGCTTGCTCTCTTTGCAGGAAGGATCTGGAAGGCGGCAGGCGGCATCAGCAGCGGGCGGGCAGGCTGGCATTTAATGGGCAAAGTCTCTCCTTTCCCGGGCACTGTGGCAGTGAGAGTGCCATAGGCTGCAAAAGAAGAAGGGGGGGAAAAAAGAATGAATATTAGTTGACCACTTCAACACAACCAGCTCCCTTCCACCCAGGATTGCCCTTCCTGAGTGCCCACGCCCCAGCAGGCACACGGGGCTGCCTGCTCACTCGGAAGTTAGCAGGCAGACAGCCAACCTTCAGTTAGGTGGAAGGTGCCCCCCCCCATTCACAGAACACTTACCGTAGTCCTCCTGAGGGCGTTGTTGATAAGATGCCACTTCCAGGCGGGCAGTGACGGGCAGGTGGGCAGTCTGCATTACCGTCTCTCCTGGGCACTGTGGCAAAGAGTTCCATAGGCTGCAAAAGAAGAAGGGGGGGGAAGAATATGAGAAAAATGATACTTTTCCACCACTGGCTCCCTCCCACCCAAGACTGGCATGTGCCCGGTCCTGAGTGCCCACGCCCCAGCAGGCACACGGGGCTGCCTGCTTGCTTACTCGTGGGTAAGCTCTCTGACAGGCTCTTACCAGAGTCGTGCGGGCGACGTGAATCGATGGGCCACCTCCATGCGGCCGTGGCTGGGGCAGATGGGCAGTCTGGATTCACGGGTGCGCTTTGCGCAGTGGCGAAGAGTTCCATAGGCTGCAAAAGAAGGAGGGGGGGGGGAAAAGAATGAATATTAGTTGACCACTTTAACACAACCAGCTCCCTTCCACCCAGGATTGCCCTTCCTGAGTGCCCACGCCAAAGCAGGCACACGGGGCTGCCTGCTTGCTTACTCGTGGGTAAGCTCTCTGACAGGCTCTTACCAGAGTCGTGCGGGCGACGTGAATCGATGGGCCACCTCCATGCGGCCGTGGCTGGGGCAGATGGGCAGTCTGGATTCACGGGTGCGCTTTGCGCAGTGGCGAAGAGTTCCATAGGCTGCAAAAGAAGGAGGGGGGGGGGAAAGAATGAATATTAGTTGACCACTTTAACACAACCAGCTCCCTTCCACCCAGGATTGCCCTTCCTGAGTGCCCACGCCAAAGCAGGCACACGGGGCTGCCTGCTTGCTTACTCGTGGGTAAGCTCTCTGACAGGCTCTTACCAGAGTCGTGCGGGCGACGTGAATCGATGGGCCACCTCCATGCGGCCGTGGCTGGGGCAGATGGGCAGTCTGGATTCACGGGTGCGCTTTGCGCAGTGGCGAAGAGTTCCATAGGCTGCAAAAGAAGGAGGGGGGGGGGAAAGAATGAATATTAGTTGACCACTTTAACACAACCAGCTCCCTTCCACCCAGGATTGCCCTTCCTGAGTGCCCACGCCAAAGCAGGCACACGGGGCTGCCTGCTCACTCGGAAGTTAGCAGGCAGACAGCCAACCTTTAGTGAGGTGGAAGGTGCCCCCCCCCATTCACAGAACACTTACCGTAGTCCTGAGGGCGTTGAGGACTCGGTGAGATTCTCCTGGAGGACCCCTAGTCCCATGGCTTGTGCAAGGAAGGCGGCTGGCCCGCCTCGCAGGAACGATCTGGAAGGCGGCAGGCGGCATCAGCAGCGGGCGGGCAGGCTGGCATTTAATGGGCAAAGTCTCTCCTTTCCCGGGCACTGTGGCAGTGAGAGTGCCATAGGCTGCAAAAGAAGAGGAGGGGGATAATGAATATTACATAAATACTTTTATACTGCAAAAGAAGAAAGGAAAATAAATAAAGATTTGTATTAATTAATACATGCAAGTCCTAGTAACTAGTCTCCCACCGGCACACTTCTCTTGTTTGTGATGCAATCCTCTTTCTCCTGCTGCACCCCTCCCTTTCTAAATCACTCTTCTGAGCCCATTGTTAGAGGGATTGGCTATCCTTTTGTGTCTGGCAGGACACAGCTTACCGGATCATTAGAGAATCACCATTTCTTTTGTCCTTGGGTTATTCATTCACTCCTAATAGCACCCTACGTTAGGCTGACCAGATCAAATCCAGGTCAGGGTTCCTAACTTCAGCAGTTGTAGAGAAAAGGGAATTTCTGCCAGTGTCATTTGTATGGAATTAGTTCCTGCTGAGATTCCCTCTTCATCACAACAGTTAAAGGTGCAGGGGCCCTGCCTTCTTTTCTATATGGCCACTCTGCCTGCACTCTTACCTGAGTCGTAGGGGTGACGTGAATCGAGGGGCCACCTCCATGTGGCCGTGGCTGGGGCAGATGGGCAGTCTGGAATCACGGGTGCGCTTTGCGCAGTGGCGAAGAGTTCCATAGGCTGCAAAAGAAGGAGGGGGGGGGGAAAGAATTAACATGAGATAAATCATACTTTTCCACCATTGGCTCCCTCTCACCCAGGACTGGCATCTGCCCGGTCCTGAGTGCCCACGCCCCAGTAGGCACACGGGGCTGCCTGCTTACTTACTCGGAAGTAAGATCTCAGACTGCCCCACTTCTGGACACTCTCAGGTGTCCCTGCGTTGACTGCACACACTTACCTTATTCGTGCGGCCGCTGTGGATCGGAGGACTCCAGTGGCACATAGGCTCCTCCAGGCAAAGTCACATTGGCATAGGCTCCTCCAGGCAAAGTCACATTGGCATAGGCTCCTCCAGGCAAAGTCACATTGGCACAGGCTCCTCCAGGCAAAGTCACAGTTTGGCACAGCTCCCTCCAGGCAAAGTCCCAGTGGCAGAGGCAAAGTCCCAGTGGCACAGGCTCCTCCAGGCAAAGTCACAGTTTGGCACAGCTCCCTCCAGGCAAAGTCCCAGTGGCACAGGCTCCTCCAGGCAAAGTCACAGTTTGGCACAGCTCCCTCCAGGCAAAGTCCCAGTGGCACAGGCTCCTCCAGGCAAAGTCACATTGGCACAGGCTCCTCCAGGCAAAGTCACATTGGCACAGGCTCCTCCAGGCAAAGTCACAGTGGCACATAGGCTCCTCCAGGCAAAGTCACAGTGGCATAGGCTCCTCCAGGCAAAGTCACGTTGGCATAGGCTCCTCCAGGCAAAGTCACAGTGGCACATAGGCTCCTCCAGGCAAAGTCACATTGGCACAGGCTCCTCCAGGCAAAGTCACAGTTTGGCACAGCTCCCTCCAGGCAAAGTCCCAGTGGCAGAGGCAAAGTCCCAGTGGCACAGGCTCCTCCAGGCAAAGTCACAGTTTGGCACAGCTCCCTCCAGGCAAAGTCCCAGTGGCACAGGCTCCTCCAGGCAAAGTCACATTGGCACAGGCTCCTCCAGGCAAAGTCACAGTTTGGCACAGCTCCCTCCAGGCAAAGTCCCAGTGGCAGAGGCAAAGTCCCAGTGGCAGAGGCAAAGTCCCACTGGCAGAGGCAAAGTCACAGCTGCATGGGCCCCTCCAGGCAAAGTCCCAGTGGCAGAGGCAAAGTCCCAGTGGCAGAGGCAAAGTCCCACTGGCAGAGGCAAAGTCACAGCTGCATGGGCCCCTCCAGGCAAAGTCCCAGTGGCAGAGGCAAAGTCCCAGTGGCAGAGGCAAAGTCCCACTGGCAGAGGCAAAGTCACAGCTGCATGTAAGCAATAGAACCGTGAGACCAGCCCACGCATTCCGGCTACTTCACAATGGCGGCAACCTAGCAGGTGGGCAGGCGGGCAGGCAGGCAGGCAGGCAGGGGCAGAGGCAGAGGCGGGCATGATGCCAGGCGCTTGCGCATTGCACAAGTAAGCAATAGAACCGTGAGACCAGCCCACGCATTCCGGCTACTTCACAATGGCGGCAACCTAGCAGGCGGGCAGGCGGGCAGGCAGGCAGGCAGGCAGAGGCAGAGGCAGAGGCGGGCATGATGCCAGGCGCTTGCGCATTGCACAAGTAAGCAATAGAACCGTGAGACCAGCCCACGCATTCCGGCTACTTCACAATGGCGGCAACCTAGCAGGTGGGCAGGCGGGCAGGCAGGCAGGCAGGCAGAGGCAGAGGCAGAGGCGGGCATGATGCCAGGCGCTTGCGCATTGCACAAGTAAGCAATAGAACCGTGAGACCAGCCCACGCATTCCGGCTACTTCACAATGGCGGCAACCTAGCAGGCGGGCAGGCGGGCAGGCAGGCAGGCAGGCAGAGGCAGAGGCAGAGGCGGGCATGATGCCAGGCGCTTGCGCATTGCACAAGTAAGCAATAGAACCGTGAGACCAGCCCACGCATTCCGGCTACTTCACAATGGCGGCAACCTAGCAGGTGGGCAGGCGGGCAGGCAGTTTTTTAAATCATATAGCCAAAATAAACACAACACACAGTGACAGCCCTGCAAGGCTGCCACATAAGTCCAAAAGACACAGTCAGAAACAGTGTGGGATGCTGCTTGTCATCCACTCAATGTAGGAGCCTGGAAGAGGAATCCTATCGCGTCCTTCGTTCATAGTCAGAGAGGTGCATGCGTTCCTTGGCGATAAAATTAAGCCTTCTTCTTATCCAAAGTTCTCATGAGCCTCTGACGTGGTCTTACAAGAAGAAACGCCCATGGAAGTGTGGGACCTTACAGAAGGCCTGGAGGGAGCCATCGGAGTCCAATTTCAGAGGCACACGTGCAAGCACATTGGTTCAAGTCAAACAACATAGAATGTGTGAGATGCTTGTGCATCCCCTCAATGTAAGAGGCTAGGAGAAGAAACTAGATCCCTTCGGGATCCATCGTTCAGAGTTGAGTTACTGAGCTGTAAACAACACAGCCAGTAAATTAAAGTAAAGAAAATTAATTAACCGAAAATAAGAATTAAAAAATCAAGGGCCTGCCGGTGCCTGCCCAAAGGTGTGGGATGGATGGGGGGTGCCTGCCAATTACTCCCCCGCGGGCATGAGGGTGGGGTATCCCAGCAGGGGCAGATTGACCTTGAGGAAGACCAGCTGCTCCACAATCTCAGCGTCCAAGCGAGAGCGGTGGGGTGTGACCACGTCGCCCGCCATGGAAAACACCCGCTCGCTTGGAACGCTGGACGGTGGGCAGCTGATTCTGTCCATGGCCACCCGCGCCAGATCAGGCCACATCTGGCGCCGAGATGACCAGTAGGCCAGGGGTTCGATGGAGCCGTCCTCCATCTGCTCCGCCAGGTAACGCTGCACTGCTGCTGCAGCGTCATCCTGGCGGCGGCTGGGTTGAGTGCCTCTATGCCCAACCGCAGCCTGCAAAGCCTTGTCCCAAAACCCCTGGCCTGTCCCCCTGCTGGGTGTGGTGGTGCTGGTGCCGCCGCTGCTGGTGGTGCTCAGCGGACTTAGCGCCTGGGCTTCGGTGGGCTCCTCCTCTGCCTGCCCAATCCTGGCATCCCGGGCCGCCCGAACGTCCGTCACCAGCATTTCCACCCAACCTGCCCGGGAAGTCTGCCCACATAACCCATCCTTGATGCGCGGGTCGCACATGGTGGCCAACATGTACTGCCTCTCGTTGTAGAGAGGCTGGACCCGGCGGGATAGGCTTTCCCTCAGCCTCGTCACCACTTCCCGCACCTCTGGCAGGAAGCGCCTGCCGGTGACGGCATCCCCGGCCTCCAGAAACTCGCCCATCTGATTCTGGAGATGCCTGGCCACGGGGAGCACCTGGCTGAGAAGGGCAGTGCTGCTGCTCAGGGTCTCGGTGGCCTCAAGGAACGGCTTGAGGACCACCAGAAGCTGGGACATGGCCTCCCACTGCTGCCTGGACAGTGGGGCCTGGATGCCAATGTCCCCGACCCTGAACATCTCGTGGACAACACGCTGTTGCTCCACCATACGCTCGAGCATGTGGTAGGTGGAGTTCCAACGTGTTGCCACGTCCTGCACTAGCCGGTGCTGCGGAAGTCCCAGCTCCTGCTGCTTCTCCCGCAGCAACCGACTGCCCTTCACGCTGTGGTGGAAATGCCCAGCCACCTTCCTGCAGCTCTCTAGGAGATTACGGATTTGGGGAGGGAGAGGGGCCTTGCTGCCTCCAAGGCCATCCCTGACGACCAGGTTGAAGACGTGCGCGATGCAGCGGATGCCCTCAAATCCGCCATCGCGCACCGCCTTCAGCATATTGGCTCCCCCGTCCGTGACCATGTAACCGCGGGTGTGCTGGTGCCCGCCCAGCCACCCTGCCACCATGCGGTTCATGGCCTCCATAATCTCCTCCGCCGTGTGGGACTGGTCCATGACTGCGGTATGAAGGAGGGCCCAGCGGCAGCCCTCCTTCCCAGTCCCAGAAGTCCTGGGTGCTTCCTGCCCTGAGGCTCCCCACCAGTGAGCCGTCAGGGACAGGTAAGCGTGCACTCCTCCTTCGCTGGACCAGATGTCCGAAGTGAAGTGCACCTTCTGTGCCTCTGCCTGGCACAGACGACCCAGAACTAACTCCCTGCATGCCTGGTACAGGGAGGGCACCACACGCCTGCTCAGGGTGGTGCGACACGGCGGCTTGTAGTATGGAACCACAAGAGCCATCAGCCTCTTGAAGCCTGCGTTCTCGACGAGGCTGAATGGCTGGTCATCCAACGCCACCATCTCACCGATGCAATTGGTGATCTGGTTGGGCGCTGGAAAACGCCACCTTGTGGCTCCATACTTCCCCCACCCCATCTCTTCCATGGTGGCCTGGCGAAGCCTCTTGGGGATGGGAGGTCGAGAGCTGGCAGAAGTTGCAGGAGCCTTCTGCTTGCCCTTGCCGCTAGCACCAGTCTGCTGCGAGGTGCCCGCCTCGGTCCCAAGCAAAACAGACTGGTGGTGCCTCTGCATGTGGCGGGTGAGGTTCGTGGTGGTGAAGTGGCCTGGCATTTTTCCCCTGCTCACTGACATCTTGCAGTAGCGACAGACAGCAAAGCGGGAATCCACTGCCACCTCAAAGTGGTCCCACACCTTGCTTGCCTGTCGCTTCTGGGGTGACACAGACGGCCTGCCGGCGCCTTCGCTCTGTGGTGTCACCTCAGGAGCAAGGGAATGAGTGGAAGAGAGGACGGATTGTGGAGAGTAAGTCTCTGGTGCTGCCTGCTCTTCCTCTTGCCCCACATCAGAGTCCTCCTCCTCACTCTGAACCTCGCTGACTTCCACAAGATCTGGGAAAAGATCAGTCAGCGGGTTCACAGGCTCACCCACCAAAGAAGGAGCTGGATATAGTGCTCCTTCTTCATGCCCACTGCTGCTCCCAGCACCTGCCTCATGTTGCTGAAAGAGTGCCCTGCAGGCACTACTTTGAGTTGCCTCTGCCTGCTTCTGCTGCCCCAGTGGAGAACGCCTCAGTTTAACTGGGGGTGTGGAAGTAGGCTGCCTGCTGCTGGTCCCAGCAGCAGCAGCAGCAGCGCCATGCCCAGAGCGGCCTCTCCCAAATGCTGCCTTGGGAGCACCCCCCCTTTGAGTGCCACGCTTCATTTTATTTTTATTATTATTTATTTTTGTGTAAGTGTGTGCTTTGCTGACTTTTTTTGTGTTTGTAGCAGCAGGCTACACAGCCCAGCAACACACACTCACTCACAAGCGCGCGCACACACACACACACACACAGAGAAAGAGAGAGAGAGAGAGAGAGGATAGAAATATTTTTTTATTATTTTTTTGAGTTTTTTTCAGAAAGCGAAAGTAGAACAAACAAACACACTCACTGCAAAGACAAACTGAACTCACAGACAAACAAACGTGCTATCTAAGAAAGGAAAGGCAAGAGAGAAAGGAAAGCCAAGAGAGAGAACAAGAAAAGCTGAAGTAAAAGATCAGAAACTCCTCAAAACCACCTCCAAATGCAATCAAATCAATACAGTCTCTCCAACACAGCTCCAAAACACTCCCTAATCTCCTCCACGTTCAACCCACAAAGAGCCAGAAGGGCAGGGCTGAGAGAATATATACTGGTGCCCTCCTCCAGCATTGCGATTGGAGGCTGAAGAAAGTCTTCACAGGATTGGGTGATTCAGTCATGTATTCTAAAGCACAATTGGTGGATCAAGCTGTCAAACACACACACACAAACACAGCCTCCCCCTCCCTTTCCTGAAGGTTTAAAATAATAAAGTTTAACCTTTGTTTTCCCACTAAAGCATTGCACCAAAGTTTGTGAAATTTCCAGCGTTTGAGCGGGCATAGGTCCTGTGCCATGTGAGCGAGTTAGAGTTTTGTAGCTCTTAAAACCAACCCATGAATCCCATGTGAAATGCCATGTATAAACCTTTGTTTTCCCACTAAAGCATTGCACCAAAGTTTGTGAAATTTCCAGCGTTTGAGCGGGCATAGGTCCTGTGCCATGTGAGCGAGTTAGAGTTTTGTAGCTCTTAAAACCAACCCATAAATCCCATGTGAAATGCCATGCATAAACCTTTGTTTTCCCACTAAAGCATTGCACCAAAGTTTGTGAAATTTCCAGCGTTTGAGCGGGCATAGGTCCTGTGCCATGTGAGCGAGTTAGAGCTTTGTAGCTCTTCAAACCAACCCATAAATCCCATGTGAAATGCCATGAATAAACGTTCGTTTCCCACTAAAATGTTGCACCTAGCTTCCGGAAATTTCACACACATTTGAAGTGAAGTGTTCCCTGCAATGTGCCAAAGTTTCCCGTTTGTATCTTTGAAAATAAAAAAATGGGAGGCAAAACTGTATTTTACCCCACTGCTACCCAATTTTCAACAATTCATTGCCAACACATGCCTGGAGCTAGCTGTCTGAAATTTTACACACATATCAAGGGAAGTGTTCCCTGTAATGTGCCGAAGTGTCCTGTTTGTATCTTTAAAAATAAAAACATGGGAGGCATAACTGCATTTACCCCACTACTACCCATTTTTCAAAAATTCATTGCCACACCAGGCAAGCACCCACGGTTCTGGGATTTCACACACGTGGGTCCCAAGGTACCACCTACAATGTGGCAAAGTTTCATGTGTGTAACTTTAAAAATGACCGAGTTATAGGCATTCCATGTTATTTATTAAAAAATCAATTGCCACAAACTGCATACACCAATCTTTCTGAAATTTCTCACAGATACCTATCCCTAACCAGTGTACAATGTGCCCAAGTTTCATCCTTCTGTCGTTAAAAATGAAAAAGTTATAGGCGTTTTTGTAAAACAACAATACTTTGCTATGGGAAAAACGCATTTAAAATGGCGTCCGATCCGCCGATCCGATCCGATCCGGATCGGACCTCGCCGGATCGGATCGGATCGGATCGGATGGTGTATCGGATCGGATCGGATCGGATTTTCCGATTTTTGGGGCGGATCGGATTCGGATCGTGGATCGGATCCGATCCGATGCACACCCCTAGTTATTAGCCTTGCAAATAAGCATTTAAAAGTTACTAAGTTTGGATGGGGGGGGGGAATTAGCTTGGTTTGCAAATTAATATGAACTGACCTAATTTGGACTTCCTAAATTAATACTTGAACTGGAACACAATTATCGTTTTGTTTCTACTGTTCTCCAAAAGTTGTGATGCAGTTCTCCAGTCAAAAATGCCTACATTAGGGCAAATAGTGTCTTCTCATCCTATTCTTTCCCACCTTGGTTTTTATGAGATTAGAGCAACTCAGGCAATGACCAAATGTGTGGCAGGGGATGGGAGAGGAGCTGTTGTATGGTTACTCTGTGTTACTGCCTTACCAAGAAGAAGAAGAAGAAGAAGAAGAAGAAGAAGAAGAAGATTTACATTTATATACCGCCCCATAGCTGAAGCTCCCTGGGCAGTTTACAAAGATTAAAAACACTGAACATTGAAAATTAATATACAAAATTTTAAAACACAAAAAGCACAAAAACAAACTACATATAACTATCCAGGGTTCAGTTAAAAAAACTCAACGTATGCTATGAAATGCCTGGGAGAAGAGAAAAGCCTTGACCTGGCGCTGAAAAGATAGCAATGTGGTGCCAGATGAGCCTCATCGGGGAGATTGTTCCATAGTTGGGGGGGGCACCACTGAAAAGGCCCTCTACCTTGTTGCTATCCTCCAAGCTTAAATGGATAATGGCAGTAAAAAAACAAAAACATTGGAGACCAAGGCAGGAGCTACACTACTGCTTTATAACGGTGTTGTCGTGCACTGACAACTGTTGGGGCACATGTAGGCTGACCATATGAAAAGGAGGACAGGGCTCATGTAACTTTAACAGTTGTAGAGAAAAGGGAATTTCAGCCAGTGTCATTTGTATGCAATTAGTTCCTGGTGAGATTCCCTCTTCATCACAACAGTTAAAGTTGCAAGCCCTGCCTTCTTTTGTATATGGTCACTCTAGTATAGTGCCTGCAACTTTAACTGTTGTGATGAAGAGGGAATATCACCAGGGACTAACTGCATACAAATGACAGTGGCTGAAATTCCCTTTTCTCTACAACTGTTAAAGTTACATGAGCCCTGTCCTCCTTTTCATATGGTCAGCCTAGGCACATGACACATTCCATATACCATTTTCAAACCACTTTCATAGTATTATATCTTTCTTGGTGTAGATAATAATAATATACCATTTTCAAACTGTTTTCACAGTGTTATATCCTGCTTGGTGTAGATCTGTCCTTGGAGCTTAGAATGAGAGGTTAAAAACTAAAGGCTGCTTTTGCACCTCAGTTTAATGAGGGTAATCTTCTCTCCTCACAATTCCCTCTGGTGTAGATTCCACAGTTATGTCTCTTCATTATGTTCCTACAGCTCTGGTAATGGGTTCCTTCCAGCAGCTTTCCCCAACCTGGAATCCTCCAGATGTTTTGGACTTATATCCTGTTATCCCCAATCATCAGGAATGCTAGGAGTTTCAGTTCAAAACATCTGGTGGCCATCAAGTTGTGTACTGTTGCCTTCCAGCATGGAGCTTCAACGGTTCAATGGGAGAATATCTAAGGATCCCTTCACACATGCACATACTTATCTATGGTGCTATCCCACATGGCTGCAGAACATCTGAAGTTGCCAGCACTGCATGGGCAATGCCATTCAAATCCATTCTTTTCCACCTGATTACTACCTTCCCTCTCAGCAGAGAAAGATGAATGACATATACAATTGTCCCATGCCATGCAGTTATGGAGTTCACACACATACTACAGCAGCATGTCACCAAAACACGAGGATGAAACTACCAGAATTCTTTCTCTCCATCCCTGTGTGTGGGTTTTTTTAAATGCTTTTTACCACATATCTCTTGACTCTGAGCCTTTAACCAACACAAGAATCAAGCGTACCAGTACCTGTATCAGGAGGGGGTGCTATCAAGAATTATTATTATTATTATTATTATTATTATTATTATTATTATGTATTTCTTCCTTGTTTGTGGCAGTTTTTCTAGATGGACATGGCGGGCTTTGCCAAGTCATGCTGCCATTTATTGATTCAGGAATTTCCTGATGATTGAACATGTTTTAAGTATGACTGCTTTCTGGATGTTGCTGTGGATGTATTCTGGTAGGCCCAGTTTCTGGAGGTTTTCTGTATGGTTTTCTGATGTGATGCCAGTGACTGATGTGACTAATGGAATACTTGTGACCTTTTCCTGTTGCCATAGTTCTTTGACTTCCATGGCCAGTGGTGTATATTTGTCTCTCTTTTTTCCTTCCTTTTCAACATTTTTTTTGTCATTTAGTATTGCTATGTCGATGAGGTATGTGTGTTTTTCATTTTTGTCTATGAACGTTATGTCTGGTCGGTTGCAAGGTATTGTCTTGTCCGTATGAATCGTTCTGTCCCGATATATTTTATGATCTGCATTTTCCAAGATTGTTTCAGGTGAGTATTTATAGTATGGTGTAGGTTGTTTGATAAGGTTGAATCTGATGGCCAGTTGTTGGTGAATTATTTTTGCAGCTGTATTGTGTCTGTCCGTATAGACCATTCCTGCCAGAATTTTACATCCTCCTGTTATATGGTCTGTTGTTTCTTGGAATTGCATTTCCTGCATAGGCCTGTTGTTACACTGTTATCTTTTATGATGTATTTTTGGTAGTTCTTGGTTGCTATAACTTGATCCTGTATAGCTTTCAGTTTCTGGAAATAGCTAACCCTTCCTGAGCCATTTGTACGATTGTTCTTTGTTTATTTGTGGGTTCTGTATTATGTTGTAGTGCTTCCTGCCCATTATTATTATTTGTAGTAATAGTATTTCTATTTATGAGACACTAGAAAGCTGAAGTTCTCAGGCCGACATATATAATCAAAGCACGCACACGTAAAAATACAACCGATGATACAAACCAGTAAAAAAACACATTAAGAAGTATTAATTTTAAAGGCCTGGGAGAATAAAAAGGTATTTTCCTGGTGTTGAAAAATCAACAAAGTAGGTGCCATGCAGAGCTTTCCAGGGAGGGCATTCCACAATTTAGGGGTCACCACAGAAAAGGCCGGCTTCCGAGCAGTCACCCACTTGAAGCAGGGCCTCAAGTGATGATTTCAGGGCATGGACAGGAATGTATGGGAAGAGGCAGTCCTGTAGAACCTGTGCCCCCAAGCCATGGAGATCTTTGTAGGTTAACGCCAACACCTTGAATTGGACCCAGAAATAAGCCGGGAGCATTGAGGAGGAGGAGGAGGAGGATTCATTCCATTTCTGTACTGCCGATTCTGATAAGACCAATTCTGGCCCACTTGCATTGGCTGCCTGCATGTTTCTGAGCCCGATTCAAGGTGCTGGTTTTAACCTATAAAGCCTTACACGGTTTGGGACCACAATACCTGATGGAACGCCTTTCCAGACATGAACCTACCCATACACTACGGTCAACATCAAAGATCCTCCTCCAGGTGCCTACTCTGAGGGAAGCTCGGAGGACGGCAACAAGGGAGAGGGCCTTCTCTGTGGTGGCCCCCAATACTGGAATGATCTTCCTGATGAGGTCCGCCTGGTGCCAACACTGTTATCTTTTTGGTGCCAGGTCAAAACTTTTCTTTTCTCCCAGGCATTTTAACAGCTTAAGTTGAGGTTTTAACTAGGGGTGTGCATTGGATCGGATCCGATCCACGATCCGAATCCGATCCGCCCCAAAATCGGGAAAATCCGATCCGATCCGATCCGATCCGATCAACCTCCGATCCGATCCGATCCGATCCGACGAGGTCCGATCCGGATCGGACGCCATTTTGAATGCTTTTTCCCATAGCCAAGTATTGTTTTACAAAAACGCCTATAACTTTTTCATTTTTAAAGATAGAAGGATGAAACTTGGGCACATTATACACTGGTTAGGGATAGTTATCTGTGAGAAATTTCAGAAAGATTGGTGCATGCGTTTTGTGGCAATTAATTGTTTAATAAATACCCAGAAATGCCTATAACTTTGTCATTTTTAAAGTTACAAACATGAAACTTTGCCACATTGTAGGTGGTACCTTGGGACCTATCTGTGAGAAATTTCAGAAACTTAGGTGCTTGCCTTGTGTGGCAATTAATTTTAGAAAAATGGATAGTAGTGGGGTAAATACATTTACACCTCCCATTTTTTTATTTTTGAAGATACAAACAGGAAACTTGGGCACATTACAGGTACCACTTGCCTTGATATGTGTGTGAAATTTCAGAAACATTGGAGCTTGCCTTGTGTGGCAATTAATTTTTGAAACAATGAGGAAAGAAACACCTATAACTTTGTCATTTTTAAAGTTACACACATGAAACTTTGCCACATTGTAGGTGGTACCTTGGGACCTATGTGTGTGAAATTTCAGAAACATAGGTGCTTGCCTTGTGTGGCAATTAATTTTTTAATAAATACCCAGGAATGCCTATAACTTTGTCATTTGTAAAGTTACACACATGAAACTTTGCCACATTGTAGGCGGTACCTTGGGACCCATGTGTGTAAAATTTCAGAAACGTAGGTGCTTGTATTGTGTGGCAATTAATTTTTGAAACAATGAGGGATTCATTGGACAGCACTTGCCCATAGGGATTCATTGGACAGTACTTGCCCATAGGGATTCATTGGACAGTACTTTCCTATAGGAAATCATTGGAAAGCACTTGCCCATAGAAAATCATTGGAAAGCACTTGCCCATTGAGAAATACAGTTATGCCTCCCACTTTTTTATTTTTGAAGATACAAACAGGAAACTTGGGCACATTGTAGACTGGTTAGGGATAGTTATCTGTCAGAAATTTCAGAAAGATTGGTGCATGCGTTTTGTGGCAATTAATTTTTTAATAAATACCCAGGAATGCCTATAACTTTGTCATTTTTAAAGTTACATACATGAAACTTTGCCACATTGTAGGTGGTACCTTGGGACCTATGTGTGTAAAATTTCAAAAACGTAGGTGCTTGCCTTGTATGGCAATTAATTTTAGAAAAATGGGTAGTAGTGGGGTAAATACATTTACGCCTCCCATTTTTTTATTTTTAAAGATACAAACAGGAAACATGGGCACATTACAGGGAACACTTCACTTGATATGTGTGTAAAATTTCAGAATGATAGGTCCAGGCATTTGGTGGCTACGAATTTTTTAGATTAAAAGTTATTAACCTTTTTTACACAGAGGCTGGGGCTGTCAATTGCACCCTCCCGCCTCCCGGGAAGAAGAAGGAAACACTTTCTCTCATCTCTTTGATCCTTGCACGCTTGGCTGCAACTGAGCTAGTATCCATTACAAAAGGAGAAACAAAGTAGCACTTGGCTCGTGTCTGCTTTGATACTTTCACTCAAGCAGAACGGCTGAGCCTAGGATCACTCTCTCTCGCTGGGATCGTTACAGGAGAAATTTTCTACAGTCTTCAAAGTGGTGTGTGCAGACACCTTGCCACCACATGCCTGGACCTATCATTCTGAAATTTTACACACATATCAAGTGAAGTGTTCCCTGTAATGTGCCCATGTTTCCTGTTTGTATCTTTAAAAATAAAAAAATGGGAGGCGTAAATGTATTTACCCCACTACTACCCATTTTTCTAAAATTAATTGCCATACAAGGCAAGCACCTACGTTTTTGAAATTTTACACACATAGATCCCAAGGTACCACCTACAATGTGGCAAAGTTTCATGTATGTAACTTTAAAAATGACAAAGTTATAGGCATTCCTGGGTATTTATTAAAAAATTAATTGCCACAAAACGCATGCACCAATCTTTCTGAAATTTCTCACAGATAACTATCCCTAACCAGTCTACAATGTGCCCAAGTTTCCTGTTTGTATCTTCAAAAATAAAAAAGTGGGAGGCATAACTGTATTTCTCAATGGGCAAGTGCTTTCCAATGATTTTCTATGGGCAAGTGCTTTCCAATGATTTCCTATAGGAAAGTACTGTCCAATGAATCCCTATGGGCAAGTACTGTCCAATGAATCCCTATGGGCAAGTGCTGTCCAATGAATCCCTCATTGTTTCAAAAATTAATTGCCACACAATACAAGCACCTACGTTTCTGAAATTTTACACACATAGGTCCCAAGGTACCGCCTACAATGTGGCAAAGTTTCATGTGTGTAACTTTACAAATGACAAAGTTATAGGCATTCCTGGGTATTTATTAAAAAATTAATTGCCACACAAGGCAAGCACCTATGTTTCTGAAATTTCACACACATAGGTCCCAAGGTACCACCTACAATGTGGCAAAGTTTCATGTGTGTAACTTTAAAAATGACAAAGTTATAGGTGTTTCTTTCCTCATTGTTTCAAAAATTAATTGCCACACAAGGCAAGCTCCAATGTTTCTGATTTTTCACACACATATCAAGGCAAGTGGTACCTGTAATGTGCCCAAGTTTCCTGTTTGTATCTTCAAAAATAAAAAAATGGGAGGCGTAAATGTATTTACCCCACTACTATCCATTTTTCTAAAATTAATTGCCACACAAGGCAAGCACCTAAGTTTCTGAAATTTCTCACAGATAGGTCCCAAGGTACCACCTACAATGTGGCAAAGTTTCATGTTTGTAACTTTAAAAATGACAAAGTTATAGGCATTTCTGGGTATTTATTAAACAATTAATTGCCACAAAACTCATGCACCAATCTTTCTGAAATTTCTCACAGATAACTATCCCTAACCAGTGTATAATGTGCCCAAGTTTCATCCTTCTATCTTTAAAAATGAAAAAGTTATAGGCGTTTTTGTAAAACAATACTTGGCTATGGGAAAAAGCATTCAAAATGGCGTCCGATCCGGATCGGACATCCGGTCCGATCCGATCCGACCATCCTCCGATCCGATCCGATCCGATCCGACCCCCCAGGTCCAATTCCGATCCGCTATCCGATCCGATCCGGGGGGTCAGTGCACATCCCTAGTTTTAACTGACTTTGTGGCCAGGCTTAACAATTTAAAATGTTTTAAATGTCAGCTGTTTTATGTTTATGGTTTTAAATTTTGTATATTGTCTTTTTAGTGTTCAATCTTTTAATTTTTGTAAACCACCCAGAGAGCTTCGGCTATGAGGTAGTATATTAATAATAATAATAATAATAATAATAATAATAATAATAATAATAATAAATAGCTGGCGCTCTCTGAATATAGCCCAAGCAATTGTATTGTATTATAGTAGAAGAATATGCATTGTAGCTTATTAAACTGAAGCTTTTGTACTATTCTATTGTATCAGCTGGAATTATAAAGTAAGCACATTGTCCAAAATTAATAAATTAGTCACGTCTAAGTAATGTTATCACTCTCAAGGTAACCTTAATTTAGACACTCATAAGAAAGAAAGAAACTTGGATATGCTCTTTTGCTGAATAAGTGCTTTTTTTTTTCTTTTTTGGTGATATCAAACTGGGAATTCCACTTTCTTCACTGAATGATCTTGTTCTGTCCTTCCATACCCTTCGGGTGCCAGATTATTGCTCACATTGGAAAAGGAATTTGATTAATCACTAGATCAAATGTTTTATTCAAAAACAGTGTCCTCTGTATTGCATCCCGTGTAAATTAATGAGGGAAAACCACCTAAACTCCACAGAACATTTTAGCAGCTTGTGTTTTGAGATTGCTGGATTGATTAGGAAGCCTTCTCTTACAATATCAAATAGACATTTCTCTTGAATTATCAAATTTTCTAACTGTAGATTTATTTAAGTATGGATTCTATAGAGCTTCTCAGTTTGTGCCCCCTCTCTTTCCAGGTCAGAGGAAATTACTGTTCCTCTGAAACACAGTGCTACTAGACTTCTTCTGGTAGTATTTTTCATATTGTTACAGCTTGGGGTTTGTGTGTGTGTGTGTGTGTGTATGTGTGTGTGTTTGGGAATGTTTGCTGGAGGGCAGAAACAGAAACACACAGTCTTGATTCCTGATGATGGAGTCAAGTGAATACAAATCTTACAAAATTCCTTTTAGCAAATCAATATGCTATTTAAATCCATTTCAATGGACTGAAACTGAATTCGGATGCAATATTTGCACTCATCCAGGATTTGTGAATTTTCTGCTCCTCGTGAGGCTAAGTAATCAGCTGAGCATACTGCTCCATACGCATAAGCTAATATATGTGATGGTTTGAGTTATTCTTAAATGTAAATAAAAACTCTGGATTATCCAATGCTAAACAATTTGATATCAAGCCATGCACATTTAGATAAAGTCCAAGGGGTTTAAAACATTGGGTGTAAGTTAGTAGCACAGCTCAGGCAGTAAAACATATGGAACACATATTTTTCAGGATTATAATATAGATTTTCCCCCTCCCCACATCTGTATGCATTACATAAGAGGTTGCCTTAAAGCACATCAGATTATTCATACACCTAGCATAATGTTGTCTATTCTGATTATCAGTTGCTCTCCAGAGTCTCAAACAAAGGTATTTCCATCACTTCCTAGTTTCTACCTTTTCTTTTTAACTGGAGTCCAGAGATGGAGCCTGAGACCAGCTGAATTGCAAAGTGTTTGATTTACTACTGAGCTATGAGCTTTCCCCTGAACCCCTTTTTCACTTTGTCTCACCATCTTGCCCAGGTATTCATATACACTTCAATGGTATTCAACTTTGGCATCACATATATATATATATATATATATATATATATATATATATTAGCTATGCTCCTTTTCTTACCATATATCTTTGATGTAAAGAATAAGCCAGTAAACAGCAATGGGAGAAACATAAAAATGTACACTCTTGAACCTGGATGGATCTTGCCAATTCCTCTGTGAGTCTGGAAATTGTTCCAAGCAAGTTCACAAGAAATGAGTCACTCTGAATTGTATGGGTGTGTGTATTGTGGGGAGAAGAGAGGTCCTATGCTTTATCAGACCAATCCATCAAATACTTTTTCCAAACATTCTTCAAAAGGCCATGAAAGTGAGGAGCTGAAAACTGTTTTGGGTCCGTATGATTTACTGCAATGCATCCCAATACTATAATTAATTAAACAAAAACAGCTTTCGGTTTAATATGTTGTATTAAGGGCTTTCCATGCTCACTCAAGCTCCAAAATGCCAGGAAACTACAACTGTTAAGGGTCATGCAAAATGCCTATGGTATGGTATCCTATGATGCAGTTAGTACCAGCTTCACCACTACCTTGGAGCTGGATGGCTGTCGGTAGCAGAGCGGTGGGCCTAAATCCCAGATTTGACTATTCATTGAAGTAGACTCATGGAGTCTATGCAACTCAAGCAATCATGCAACTGAAGCTACTATTCCACATGACAAGTATCAACCTGGCACTTTGCTGTGTATGCTCTCTCTTCCTTCTAAATTTATGTTCATAACACTACTAATGGAACAGAGAAGGCATGAAAGGTTGAGTTTGTTTGTTCAAAAGAGCAAATGGGAGAAGGAAGCAGAAGAGGAAAGCCTATACTCCTAAGGAAGCAGCAGCTATGTTTTCTATTCTTAAATGGCATATCTGCTCTTTTTGACAACAAAGAACAACTGGTTTTGGGGATCAGAACTTTTCAAGGAAGATTCATTCTGATCTGAAAACCTACTCCACCAATTGTTTTCCAGACAGAAAAGAGGGACATTTGACATTTTTCAAACCACTCCTGGCCCAAAGTGACCAGAGGGATTTTGGAAATGTGGTGGAGTGATGGCAAAGGACACAAATCTGATGATTACATAAACATGAGACTAGGGCATTCTTGATCCTCATCAGATAACTTTTCTGTTCAATTCAAAGCTGCCTGATTGTTTTCATCCCTACAACTCCCTATACTTGATACATTGTTTCAGGTTTTCCAACTAACAAGCAGAAAGCTTAATTTATAAGTGTTATAACTCCCTCAGAGAATAGAAAGAGCAGTGAAACATACCTCAGGCAGAAGAATACATAGATCTGGTTTAAACCTACTCTACAGAAACAATTATATCCTGTCTCCCTGGTAACCATACTCTATTTTGTTACCCCCCCCATCCTGAAAACTGGTATACACTCACCATTCTATTTCCCTTCCCATCCTTCAGATTTCACCATATGAACTCCATGGCTTAAAAAGGAGTGAACTAAAACACAGTTTTTTGTAAAACCTACAAATAGCTTATGCTTCTTCTGGAGCATAGCTCATACTACACCTTCTCCCTTACTTAAGATGGGTAGTTGGATGTTATAACCATAACTGCGTAAGGAACGGGACTAAAGAACAACGAACATATGGTGTTGAAAATCTGAAGCATGACTAAGAATCATAGATGGATGGAGGCTTATAGCTAAATTTGAACAAGTTCTTCTGGGCAGGAGGCAAGCATGTAGAAACAAGCAGTTCATATTCCGACAAAGATAGCTCACTCATGTCAGCCAGCAATCTTGCTCTTCATTTTAACAGTGCCCTTACAACCCCTGGGGAAAATCAGACTTCTCTTCTGTCGGCGCATATTAGTGAAACAAAGGCAAAATGCAATAACAGAAATGAACATGACACTGGCCGATTCGTAACTCAAGGGGGAAAACTACAATGTGACGTACAACTACTCGATCAGTACTGCCAAATCATTTTGTGTTGATTGCTATAAATTATGTGACTGTAAGCTTCATTATTATTAAAAGAGGGGGAATTATGAGTAGCCAGAGGCATAATCTGTCTGTAGTGCAAACCACAGAGGTGGCAGGGGAAATATCTGCACTGGTTTAAAACATGTCCTAATTAGTACCCCAATGACCAACACAATTGAAATCAGTTAATGCAGATTTCCTGCAGAATCTACAAAAGGGACTTTTAAACCAAGGAAGGGGTGGGTTTTTTTTAGTTATTTATTGCTTTGTTCCCATGAAAACTTATAAAACAGAAACCTTAACAGAAATGAAATATTTAATATATTCTGTTCATAAATGAAATTGCCAAGAAACCTGTTTTGCTTTGATTTCCTATGGTTTAGGTATTGAATGAGGTATTATTCAAATCCTTAAATAGCACTGAAATCCTGATGGCTGAGGCATACAGAAGCTTTTATTCTTTGGTACTTCAGATCTGGAGCATGTATCAGAGGCTTTCATTAATGTTTTCTTTTGCTGTAAAGGGCAGTGCTAATGTATTATGGTGCCAAAAATAATAAGATCTTTTGTGCTGGGATATTCATGTTTTAAAGCTTTGCCAATAATAAATTACTTTTAAGCTGTGTGAGACTGAGTACATAAGTTACTCATCTTTTTACCCTACATGACATAAGTCATATTTGTCTCTAAAGAGGCAACTATTCAGCAACAGATGGCAGCTGGCCAGGTTTCTTTCAATACTGGCAGAACTTTTCCACCCCCTCATATTAAAAATACTGGGTTTAACCCTTGGTGACCACACAATTCAGACGATGCGACACAAAGAATAGTGAACAAGCCCTTAAAAGCAATTATCAGGCATTCTTAAAAACATCCCCACCTGTATATAATGCAAATGTTTCTGAGTGATGTTACCAAATGTGCTTCTCTAGACATGTGTACAGACTTAAGCATTTTCTTAAGATATGCATTCACTAAGGGGCCTTTTAACCTTGGTAACACAATGTCTGGCAGGAGGGGACCTAATGAGGTTGTTCTCATGACACAATGGTGCTCCGGGGGTTATTTAACACATGATGAGGCTGTGACACCTGTGGAGTATGTGTGGATGCCATTTTGAATATGGAATCCCTGCTCGGGGATTGTCATGTCGTACAAACCCAGTCAGTATGGGTTATGTGAGCGTTAAACAACTTCTGCATAACCAATGGTGTGTTTTGGGGTTATGTGAAGGTTGTTTAACCTTCACATAAATAACCCATGCTCATCAGGCTCACATGACAGGAGAGCCCCTGAGCAGGATTGGATATGCAAACTGTTGCCCATGGGTGCCCTGTCATGACAAACCACAGTATGTTGAATATACCCAGTCAATGACTCAGACACACACTGGTTTCTTCAATAACAGGGAAATTTATTAAACACACCCAAGAATTTACCATGTACACTCATTCATTGAAAGACTTGATGTGATACACCATTCAGAAATCAAACAAGCAAAACATGCAGCGAATTAAACGTATATGAAATGAAACAAGTTGTGAAGAAATTAACTTGTTCTCTCAGCAGCTGAACTGAGGGTTATGGTACCTGAGCTAGGTGAGGGACATGTGGATCGGGTTTCCAAGTGCAAGAAGGTTGAAGAAGTAGGCATTAGGTAAGAAAGGATTTTAAAGAGGCTTGACTTAGCAGTGAGTTGTGTGATCAGGCTGTTCCTGGTGTACAAGGATACCTATAGCTAAAACACACACACACACACACAGACAAGTTGCATGCCATCCACTTCCTCCTGTTTCCTCTCTAGGGAAAATGGTAACACACAGAAAGGCAGTTAGGTTAACTGTCTGAAAAACTAAGCTAACTGGTGTGATATAGACTAGGGGTGTGCATGGACCCCCCGGATCGGGACCCGGATCGGGACCTCCAATTTTGTCACGGATTGGATCGGACAAAATCAGAGCCCCCCCAGACTGGACTGGATCAAGTCCGATCCTGATCCAAAAATCGGAACTTTTTGGATCGGCCGCCATTTTTTCCCCCATAGACTTGCATTGCAATGCAAGTCTATGAGGAAAAAATGGTGGCGGGTGGGTGAGGGGGGGCTTAACTCCCTCCCTCCCCAGGGCCGTCCGCTGTGGATGGCCCTGGCAGGTAAGCCCCCTCCCCCGCGCTCCTTATCCCCCCCCGGGGCCCCTGCCCCCTGCTTACCTTTCCTAGCCGACCGCTCCCATCCGCCACTGGCTACTACTGTGAGCGGGCTTCGCGGCCTGCTCCAGAGTAGCGCGCCAGGTGATGTCATCTCCTGGCACGCTACCTAGGAACAGGCCGTGAAGCTTGCTTGCAGTAGCAGCCGGCGGCGGACGGCAAGGAAAGGTAAGCGTGCCGTGCGCCCCCCTCCCCCCTCCCCCCTCCCCCAGCCCCCTCTCCCCCTGCCCCCTGCTTACCTTTCCTGGCCGTCCGCACCCATCCGCCGCCGGCTGCTACTGCAAGCGGGCTTCGCGGCCTGCTCCAGAGTAGCACGCCAGGTGATGTCATCACCTGGCGTGCTACTCTGGAGCAGGCTGCGAAGCCTGCTCACAATAGCAGCCGGCGGCGGACGGGAGCGGATGGCCAGGAAAGGTAAGCGCGCCACATGCCCCCCTCCCCCTGCTTACCTTTCCTGGCCGTCTGCTCCTGTCTGCTGCCCCCTGCCCCCGTTGTCCATTTCCATCGGCGGGCGCCCGCTGGCACCCGCCAATGGAAGTGGACAGCCCCGCTAGGGAAGCCCCCCCCCCGTTGTCCACTTCCATTGGCAGGCGCCCGCTGGCGCCCGCCGATCTGCCGATCCATCCGAACCGGTTCGGAACCTTTCCGGATCAGATCGGATTGGATCGGCTGATCCAGGGGTGAGATCAGAAATTGGATAATTTATCCAATTTCCCCCTGGATCGGATTCGGGTCGTGGATCGGATCCGATCCAGTGCACATCCCTAATATAGACCAAAGACCTAGGAAGCAATAGGAGTTGGCCAATTCTAGTTGCTTCAATCCAATATTGTTCAAAATTAGACTATATTTGTATGTACAAATTCTCTCTCACACACACACACCAGAAAATAGTGTGAAGAGCAGAAGGCTACATGTTGTAGATGAAGACCTTCCTCAAAACAGGACAGATTTGGGAGAGATTCCTGTCCTTGAGTTTGAGTAACCCATTCCTGAAGCTGAAGTTTGGGACAGGACATTAAAACACCTATGGTCTCATCAGAAAAAACAAGTCCTTACAAAACAGGTGAAAATCTAGGTGGCGGGAGAATGGGGAGTCTGGTTAAAAAGGATGGTGGAGCAGGGTGGCAGAAGAGTAGCATTCCTTGACTATTGGCAGGTTTTGTTTGGGTCAGGGCTGGTACAAACTCTCCCATTGCCTGAAGTGGGACAGCACATATGACCTCTGCTGCATCTGCCCACCTACTCCTCTGTCGCCCCGGTCACAACTCCCAGCTATGTCTCTCCCATCCCCACCCCAATATTCCTCTCACCTCTTCACTGTGTCTCCCAATCCTCCTGACTAGATAGCTAGCTCGCCCACCCACCGACCAGTTTGCTATGATAGAATCCCCAGAGACAGAGGAGAGGTGCTTGCTGTTCTAGGCTGACCATATGAAAAGCTGGACAGGGCTCATGTCACTTTAACAGTTGTAGAGAAAAGGGAATTTCAGCCAGTGTCATTTGTAGGCAATTAGTTCCTGGTGAAATTCCCTCTTCATCACAACAGTTAAAGTTGCAGGCACTATACTAGAGTGACCATATACAAAAGAAGGCAGGGCCCCTGCAACTTTAACTGTTCTGATGAAGAGGGAATTTCACCAGGAACTAATTGCCTACAAATGACACTGGCTGAAATTCCCTTTTCTCTACAAAAGTTAGAGTTACATGAGCCCTGTCCTCCTTTTCACATGGTCAGCCTATGCTGTTCTGGAGAACAAGGATGGCACAGCTCTTTGGAGCACCAGCTCTAGTGCCATTGGGAGGCAACTCTAGAGCCCTGTCAGGTCCACTCTCTTGCTGTGGCCCTCATAAGCCAGACCAAGCTGGCATTCACCACAGTGGGAGAGCAGGGCCAGCAGGGCTTCCTGGAGCACCTGCTGCAGTACCAGTGGAAGGCAGCTCTGGAGAGTTCTGTTAGTTTTGCTCAGTGGAAGAATTGCTGTGGAACTAACCAGAATGGATACCGATCCACACAGGGGGAGAGAGCACAGTTCTCCAGTCTTCCCGCACCACTGCCTGAGCTGGGGGATTCACTCCACCTCATGGGAGGGCTGGCCCTGATTTGGATTATGAGGGCCAGCAGAGATAACCAGGTCATCTGGGTAGCCAAGAAATTCTGGAGCCGCACTCCAAGAACAGGATGAAGTCTTCCTGATGGAGGGAGGCTAGGAGACCAAAGTAATTTCAGTAACACAGTACCAGTATGTTACTAGCCCAACAATCACAAATTGACCCAAACAGTACAGTTTTAACAAAATTTCAAAGGAACAAAATGGTGTCATGCCTGACGGCCAGGAGTGCCTACTATCAGCTTCGGCTGATACGCCAGCTGCGCCCCTTCCTAGAGTTGGAAGACCTAAAGACGGTAGTGCACGCACTGGTAACTTTGAGGCTTGACTTCTGCAATGCGCTGTACATAGGGCCACCTTTGTGCCTAGTCCAGAAACTTCAACTTGTTCAAAATATGGCAGCCAGGTTGGTCACCGGTACACCTAGGGGTGATCACATCACACCAGTTTTAAAATCACTTCATTGGCTGCCGGTCAGTTTCCGGGCAAAGTATAAAGTGTTGGTTATTACCTTTAAAGCCCTACATGGTTTGGGCCCAGGCTACCTACGGGATCGCCTTCTCCCGTACAATCCGCCCCGCACTCTTAGGTCCTCTGGGAAGAACGTACTCAAGCCAGCCAGAACTAGGCTGGCGAGTGTTACCCAGAGGACTTTCTCTTCCATGGCTCACAGACTATGGAATAGTCTGCCGGAGGAAGTTAGACAAATTAGCAGTCTTCGTGAATTTAAGAGAGTCATGAAGACTGTTCTCTTCCAGCAGGCCTATCTGGATGAATTTTAAAATGTTTTAATGATGTGTTTTCTCTTGTTTTTAATTTTTTTAAACTTTATGATGCTTGTATTTTGCATTGTGTTCCCCGCCTCGATCCGTAGGGAGAGGCGGGTTATAAATAATAATAATAATAATAATAATAATAATAATAATAATAATTATTATTAGACGTACATGTGCATCATCAAATCACTGTTTGCTATCTTTGTGGTTTTGTTATGTTGGCTTGTGGCATCTGATTGATATTACTAGACCTGACCTTGTGTGCATGCCCTTCAGAGATATTAGGCAATATCACTTTGTGCTTTCAGTTTTCCCTCCCTTGACTAGCTTTGCTTAGACAGACTTTCTTAAAGTGATCACTTCCAAGGTAGCCAACTAACAGGTGAGTCTACAGTACCTGCCCCACCACTAAGCAGTTTGCTAACAGTGACTTCTCCATAATGTCAGTTGCCATTCTATGTAATTCCTGCCCTGAAATAATTGACTTTTTCCCATAATACTAAACTGCAGTTTATCACTAGATACACAAACTGCAGTGAGCTTCGGACCTGTGCAGTCCCACCTCTCCAATAACTTCCTCTCCTTGTACAGTCATCAGGAGGAGATTGGAAGCATTTACTTCCAATTTTAAACTAACTAGTAGTCCTGGTTACATCTGAATTCATGGGAATTTTGGTTAGTTTAAACCATGGTTTGTTCAAATGAGCCAGGATTCACACTTAATGAATGAGAAACTCTGGTTGGTTCAATATGGAGTGTGAAAGCTTTGGAATTCTTCCTTGCACTCATGGCAAAAAGGACACGCAACTAGTGCTAAACTATGGCATAAGAATGTATTTTGCAATCCTGCCAAACTTGACACCTATGAATAAATACACCAATCCATGTCTATTGTGGCTGTTTATACAAACCAATACTGAATCTAATATCTACTAGGAAAATTCCCACATGGTAATCTGAACTTTAATCCTGACCTTGAACTTTACCATTCTGATCCTATGTGCTAATTCTTATTGTTTCCATATTCTTCATGTTCCAGATTGCTGTACTGGAATGATAGCACCAGGCCTAATAAATATGATGGGCAAAATAGATAATGTTCTTCTATGTTTCAAGAACAAGGACTATGTATTATGGTGATGCACAGGCAAAAAAGTGATCTATCTGCCTTGCCTACGCCATATTCAAAATACATATTCACAATATAACCCAGAATATTTCTATTTATACATCTTTATTATCATAAAACACCATCATAATATTCACAGTTCAATCTCTATATAATAATATGTAGTTATTAAATTAGGTGTTGGATAAAGCTAGCATTTTATTAACCAGAGAGTTATACTTTAGAGGACTAGGAAATCCTCCAGCTCTTTTGGACTATAACTCCCATCAGCCCCAGCCAATGTAACCAATGGCCATTATTCATGGCAGTTGTAGTCTAAAACATCTCGAGGGCAGTGGGTTGCTTACCCCAGATTTAGAGGATATTATTCAGTGATAAGGACACATTTAGTACATCCCCATAACTGGTACACACAAATAAGTATTATAGCTATGAAACGGGTACAGTTGTATGATTCCATACTCTACTATTTAATTCAGCTTGGATCCTTTGATTTCTTGACTCAGCCCTTCACTATGCTTTGGGCTGGACTCTCACAAAGAATTTCCTTATAGAAAAAAACACACACTCCACAGAATGGAATCTTCATTCCGGGAAAGGGAAACAATAGCAAGGATATCTATCATGGCACTCTTCCTGTTACGGCAAAAAAAGAAACTGAAGAGGAAACACTTGGTAGGTCATGCTTCTCTGCACTGCAACACATGGGCCCTTTCTTACTAGAGAGCTGTGAATCTCATTTTCAACTGAGCTGCCAAAACAAACATTTCTATTTCAATATGTATATCTATAACCATTCGTGATTTGAATAAGGATGAAACCTGGGAAGCAAATTACTCTTAAATGCAATGTGAATATTTTCAACACAGTTTTGTTGATGGTATATGAGATAGGAGTGGTTTTTGGCCCAAGCCAATAACATTGCCATGAAACAGATCTTTCCTTTATTTCAGAACCACCATGGACTACAAAAAGTATTTATGTTATATAGATGTTTCATATTGTGAAATCTAAGGAAAATATGCCTGAGTATTCTGCATGCATATTCATACATCTATTTATTGGATGTAGATCCTACCTTTCAACAAATTCCCAGGGCAGCTTACAAAAGTTAGGAGTGGGCAATCTCACCCGTATCCACCCTGTCGGATGCTCACCCCATCACTGCTGCCTGCCCCTGGTCATCAGGTGATGGGCACAGTGGAGGCTCCAGAAATTGTGCACTTCCTCTTGTTGCATTAATGGCAGCTCTAAAGGCTCCATTGACACAGCAGGGAGAAATGCGCAATTTTGTCAGTGAGGGCAGATGGCTGCCAACATCTCACTGTGGCTTCTCAAGCTACACTGCCCTTCTCACTGCCCAATCAAATCACAGCTCCATTCAGTTATGTAGAGGTAATTTAGAAGTGTAGCTAGTCATCATGACAAACTCCATAGCTATACCTCCAAGGCAAGTACAAACGCGGAGGCAACTGTGTTGATCTGTATCAACGAACAAGTTCTAGCAGTTTTATCTCCACCAGGAGCAGGTCTTTTGTAAACCTAATGGGATTTAATTGCCCTTTGAAGACCAAGGCTAGATCTACACTACTGTTTTATAGCAGTATTGAAGTGCACTGATAACTGTTGGGACACATTACACATTACATATACTTTCATAAAGTCTCATCAGATGAGCATTTTATTGCACACTCATTTCTTGGCACTCACAGATTTTCATGGGTGCTATTCACAGTGACATCCACCTCCCATGCATCTCCCACCCCTTGTAGCTTTCTACAGACCCCGGTAAGTCCAATTTATTTTTAGAAACGGAACTTGCCACTATCACCTGCTGTGTGCTGTAGAAGTGGCGTGTTTAAAAACAGCCCACTGAATGGGCCATGTGGATGTTGTTTTCATCCTCTTTCTTCTCTGTGAGAAAGAGGAAGTGTCGTGCAACAGAAGTGGGGGACGGAGAAGCAACAGTAGGGGACCGTGATTTCCCCCATCTGATGGAGTTGTTAGTGTTATTTCCTGTTTTATTCCACATTTGTCCAAAATACAGCAACAGATGTCATTGTGCATCCTACGAGGCATAAATGCACAAAGGGGATATAGAGTTACCAGGATCATAATCATTTGACACAAAGTGCAGATATGGCCCAACCCTCCCCAGAATACTTTGCATTAAAACAGAAAACAATATATTGTTGTTGTGAAAAATTCTTATCTGCCCAACTGAGAATTGCAGCTAAGCTCAGAGGTACAGGGAATTCTGAGAGGGAGGAGGGGAGGGGAGAGGGATTGGCAAATGATGTCCCTACTTTTTTTAAAAAAAGTTCTACTGCTTGGGCCTTGTGTGCCCTGGTTCTGCTACATCACTGCCTCCACAGCTTCATTTAGTTAAAAACAACGTTGGGAGATCATTTGTGTCTTTCCCAATGCAACATATAGTTGCACCCTTGAAAACAATGATGAGCCATTTGAAGTAAAACATGGTTAGGAAGGATACAGTGAAGCCATGTAATTTGGTCCTGGCATGGCAAAGTCAAGGGTATAACAATGGTTTGTATAAGAGTGGGTTTTGCTTTTTCAGTCTAATTTAGATGGAATTCCATCTTAATGCTTTTATTGATTGGGTTGGCGAGCACAATTTCTATAAGACCCACCATCTATAACTAGGGTGACCATATTTGGGAAATTAAAACAGAGGACACCTAATGGGGGGGTGGCTTTCTGGGGTCCCCAGAAAGTGCGTCATTCTCCCTGCCACCATAAAAGCCCTGACTGGAGCGGAGGAGGGGAAAGCGTGTCATTCCCACCCCACGCCACTGCTCCATTCAGGACATTTTCTATAAAGTCTGGGAATTACATGCTTTCCCCTTTAAGGCCCCGATTGGAGCAGTGTGGGGAAAATGATGCACCTCCAGAAAGCGCGTCATTCCCCCTGCCATGCTAATGGTGGCCTTAAAGGGGAAAGCGTGTCATTCCAGGACATTATAGAAAATTACAGAAAATCCCCCCGGACACCCAGGATAGAACAAAAAACAGGACAAATCCGGGGAAATCCTGACAGTTGGTCACCCTATCTATAACAGTAGTATCTCCTTCAGGTCATGTAACTCAGAAGAGCCCTGATTCTCAAGACTCATTGCCTTGATTCTACCTATTGATTTAATCTGAGCAAATGATTTAAACTTTTCTTAATATCTTTCAGCATCAGTTCATAAAATGAGAAGTTATCTTTATAAGAGTTATAAGCTCATTTGCATTGCATTCATTTGTGTGTGTTTGTTGGGGTGGGGAATAGCCATCAGAATTAGGCATAATATCCTACTATCTTCTGCTACTTAGTATGCAAAAGAAAGCAGTGGAGATAAGAGAACTGAGTTAAAGCAAAGCAAACCCAATGGGAGGAGAGTCAACACTGTATCTTTCTCAATATTTCCATATTACGAGCAAGTCCCAAATCTGAAATATGCAGTAGATAGCATGTGATGCATGGCTTAGTCCTGACGAGAGCTATGCTAATAATGGAAAAGAAACTCACCGAAGCAAGCAAGAGAAAGCCAGTAAACTAGTAGCAGGAGATGCCATCAGGGAAATGCTTTAGGACTTCCATGTTTTCCAGACGTAGTGCTCAAAACTTAGGCTGACCATATAAAAAGGAGGACAGGGCTCATGCAACTTTAACAGTTGTAGAGAAAAGGGAATTTCAGCCAGTGTCATTTGTTTGCAATTAGTTCCTGGTGAAATTCCCTCTTCATCACCACAGTTAAAGTTGCAGGGGCCCTGTCCTCCTTTTCATATGGTCAGCCTATTAAAACTTCCACAGGTAAACAGGCCGAGTTCATGCGTAGTTGTGAGCAGGGTGAGTCAAAAGCAAGGGAAAGCTGAAGCGATATCTGTAGTTTAACAGGGACAGAACGCCGAGTAGTAGTAGTAATTGTTGTTGTAGATGATGATGATGATTAAAATTCATGCCACTTTCTGTTACAAAGAGCAGTCTTGAAATGACGTACACACACACCAGTATAGAAATCCATAATTGCTATACAGCAAAAACCAAAATCAATCTTAAGAAGAAAGCTTTTATAAGGAACAAGCAATATATCCATCTGACCTACTGTTACTATTGGTGCAAGAAACCTTTCTTGGCTGATCCCCTACATTTCCTTCCTCTGGCCAGGGTGATAACATAGGCTAAATCCCTGCCTGTTATTCTTCAGGGAATTAATTCAAGACATTACAGGAAACACCAGTGTCTGGATTTGTCCACTGCACCCATCCCTGGAATAACCAGACCCTCTGATGATGATCATAGGGTATGGCAGACTGGGAGAGGCTCTCTGTCAGATATTGCAGTTCCAAGCTGAGAAAGGCTGTATAGGTCAAAACAAATGTCTTGAACTGGGCTCAGAAATGTACAGGCAGCCAATTCAAGTGGGTCAGAACTGGTCTTATATATTTGTACCTTCTGGTCCCATGCCTGGCTGTTGAATTTTGCACAAGCTGCAGCTTTGGAACCATCTTCTAAAGCAGCCCTATGTAGAGTGCATTGCAGTACTCTAAATTGGAGGTTACAAAAGCATAAATGACTGAACCACGCATTCCTGTCCATATAGGGGTGTACCTGGGCCACCAACCATGCCACTGAGACCACCTGAGCCTCAAATGACAAAGATGGCTCCAGGAAAACCTCAAGCTCTGAAGTTGCTCCTTCAGGGGGAGTGTAGCCCCATCCAGAACAGGTGAACCCCCTCTACCCACTCAGAACAACCATCCACTAACAGCATCTTGTCTTGTTTTGATTGAACTTCAGTTTATTAGCCATCATCCATTCCATTGTCCCTGCCTGGTACAGATCTAGCACATCCACAGCCTCACCTGATGAAGATGAAGAGCTATGTGTCATCAGCATACATTGATGATCACGCTCCAAAACTCCAGGTGGCCCAATTCAGCTGTTTCATGTAGATGTTAAATAGCATGGGGGAACATCCCCCTATGGGAACCCCATTCTGGAGAATCCATGAGGCTGAGCAATATTATTTATTATTGCATTTATATCCTGCCTTTTTTCCTCTTAAGGAACCCAAAGCGGCATACATAATCCTCCTCTCCATTTTATCCTCACAACAACAAGCCTGTGAGTGGGTTTCCATGGCTGAGTGGAGACTAGAACCCAGATCTCCTGGCTCTCAGTCGAACACTTTAGCCACTACACCACACCTCAAGCACCACTTTCTGGAATCAGCCACACAAATAGGAGAGAAACCACTGCAACGCAGTACCTTCCACCCCCGATTCAGACAAACACCCAAAAAGGATACCATGATTGATGGTATTGAAAGTCACCGAGAGATCAAGGACAATCAGCAGAATCACAATCCCCCTATCTCTCTCATACAAGGTGGCCAAGGCTGTTTCCAAGCCAAAAACCTCAACTGAACAGGATCCAGATATTTGGTCTCATCAGACTCATTCAGCATATAATTAGCTTATTATATGGAATTAATCATCACAAGATATTGTGATGACCACTATCCTAAGGGCTGTTCAATCACTACCTTCCACAATTTATACCTAACATATATAGGAAAGTGGGAGAAATAAAGCCCTGGCAATGTCAGCACATCCCAATACCCTGCTACCAAATTCTGCAAGTTCAAATGACCTCCAGAAAGGGCAGTCTTCAGGTTTCCAGCCTAAGCACCCCTTTCTGATGCTTATGAGTAGTATGTTCCTGCTACTTCCTCCCCATATTAGATACACATGTTTTTTAGAAGAGGAAGCATCTTCAGGCTTTAAATGGTTTTAAAAGTCATTTAGATTCATTGAGAAAAGGACCTTTAATGGATATTAGCCAGGAAATGGATATTCATAGAATCATAGAATAGTAGAGTTGGAAGGGGCCTATAAGAGTCCAACCCCCTGTTCAATGCAGGAATCCACATTAAAGCACCCCTGACAGATGGCTATCGAGTGTACATATGGATTATCAGTTGCTGATTACAAACTTCATAGGTTTACACTTTATCCTGCTTGTCAGCTTTCCAGTGGTGTCTTTATGGACACTGCTGGGGAGGGACAGAGGGCTGAAATAGCCCTTTGGACTAGATTGACTATATGACCTGCTCAGGCTATCAGGGCCTCTCTACACCCTGGGTCGGGGCCAAAACAGACATTCCTTTAAATCTGCATCAAGCATTTACATTTTTTAAAACAATCTTGAGAGTAAGTACAGGGGGCTCAATCCAGATATTAACCCCCCCACACACACACACTACTCCCATGGTGGGTCCCAATTCAGATTAGGGGCCTGCATCTTCTCTGGAGAGTAAAAATGAAAAGGAAAAAAGACATAGCTGCTAAATACAGATTTAAAGGAATGTCTGTTTTGGCAGTCTGTCTCACGTGCTTTGCAATGGCGACAGTTAAGCATAACAAAAGATGCAGATATCCCTTTAATTGAAAGTTTAACACACATGCTGACACAATTATTAAATTGGATCCATTACCTTTGAAGTGTTGGTTCTGGATGCAGAATTTTGAAAATCCAAAAAAGCAAGCTGTCATTTAAAACACAAAGAATCACAGTAAATACCGAAAATAGTACTACATTGTAATACCTTTTTTGTACTGTTTGTTTGTTTGTTTACATCTGAGATATGTCTTTTTGATAGATCCTCTTATCTGCAACTGAATTCAGGTTTGGAATCTGAATTTCCAGTTTTATTTCCATGAACTTAAAAATAAATAAAGATACATTCAAATTAGCCACTGCTGTAATATCAGACGTAAGATATACTATTTGGAATGTACAATCTCTCCCATCTGAATAACCTGAAGAACATCTAAATCAATTAGATCAATGGCAGCCCTGTTCAGCTGGATGCCAACATCAGAGTCTAGAGTGAAAGGGCAGAAATAAATTCAGGACATGTGTGGGGTTTATGGAACTGACATTAAGATTTTAAAAAAAGGCTTTCGGGTGCAATCCTATGCATGTTTAGGCAGAAATGATCGTACAACTCCCAGCATTCTAAGAATTGTAGGACTTTTTTCTGTCTTAATATGCATTGAATTTCACCCTTGCTGTATCATTTTTATTGTTCTACTGATAATCTTTCTTGTCTACTTCCCCCCTCTAGTGAAATTACTATCCCTGTTTAAAGTTCCCACTTCAATCCCAATTGTAATTTGACAGGGACGTGTCTTTATCCCAAGCCAAACTGTAGAGAAGAGTTGCCTTCTCGAAATGCCTACTGTGATCCTGTTATCATTACTGTGTTGTTGCTGCTTTCTGGCCTGTTAGGTTTGGCTCTGATTTGCATCTTCTAAAGTTTCTTCACTGATTAAGTTTCCCCTGCTCATGTTTTCCCAGCTTATACTTGTTTTATTTCTGTTTTGCTGCAAAGTCTCCTGCTGCTTAGATTCCCCTAGCTGTTGCATTTCTGGCTTATTTTTGTCTCGGTGCTATTTGTGATTTCTCTTAAAAGTCCCCTACTGTTTAACTTCCCCTAGCAGTTGCTCCTTGGCTTATTTTTTCCACTCTTTGAATTCGCTGTTAAAAATCTCCTGCTGTTCCGCTTCCTCCAATGTTTGCCTCTCTAGTCCATTTAGGCTTCCCTTGTGGTCAACAGAAAAAAGTTTCTAGATCAAATTCAGAGGTGACTCTAGAAAACAATCTAAATGGATGCAACATGGGCTGTTTCTTCCTCAGTTCATGAAATTACACTATACTGCAGCTATGCTGCAGACTTGAAATGGTTGAGGATATGTGTACACAGCAATGGATTGTCCCAGTTGGCTAGTATGTGGATGCACCTGCACTCCTGCAAGCTTCATGAGATACAGGATCCACCATGGAGTTGAAACCATGACGAAAGGGTATCTTCTGTCTGCAAACCAAATGTTGAACACACAGGAGCCCTGCTGGGGTGACTGGTTAGCAGCCCCATGCTGAGAGGCCCAGCAGTCCCAGCATATGGGAGCCTCTCTCCACCTTTTCAAGTGTAGAGTTATGTGGATCCCTTGCAGGTGATCCTTGCATGTGAAAACTCAGCTGTTCCTAGGGTGACCATATGAAAAGGAGGACAGGGCTCCTGTATCTTTAACAGTTGCAAAGGACAGGGCATTTCAGCAGGTGTTGTTTGTATGCATACATAACCTGGTGAAATTCCCTCTTCATCACAACAGGTAAAGCTGCAGGAGCCCTGTCTCTTGACCATGTAAAAAGAGGGCAGGGCTTCTGCAGCTTTAACTTTGTGATGAAAAGGGAATTTCACCAGGTTCTGCTTATATACAAATGACACCTGCTGAAATTCCCTTTTCTCTACAACTGTTAAAGTTACATGAGCCCTGTCCTCCTTTTCATATGGTCAGCCTAGCTGTTCCACCAAGCTAGGGTTCTTCCTGCAGCACATATGATCTTGATGTATATGACTAGATCCTGAGGCTGGTGACTTGGCGAGGGCAAATTGTGCTTCATTTTCCTGCCTGGTGCTATGGCTGGGTGTACAAATGTTGTAATGGAATCAAATGAGTTTAGATTTCGATGAATCTGACCCATGGATTCTGCAGTGAGCTGTTTTTTCCCCCAAGTGCACAGAATATATATATATATATATATATATATATATATATAGTTACTCTCTAGAAGTTTACACAAATGTAGTTGTAGAACACTATGTTAATTTTTTTAAAAAACTGCTCAAAAATATGCATTTCCCCCATAGGATAAAACATGAAAATGCATATGGGGGGATTTGCTCATTTGGGGGTTGCACATTTTCATCAGTGCAAATTTGCACTAATGTGAATTTGAACAAATTTGGGAAATTGGAACTCAGATTCCATCACTGAGCACATGATGGAGTGAAAGGCACTTGACAATCCACAAACACAGACAGAATGGATTTAACAAAATCCAAACTGCTGTGACTTGAACTCACATCTCCAGTTCCCCAGCTCCTGTTCTTGAACCCTTTTCTGGGGGCTCACAGCAGCTGGGTTATTGTTGCCTATTCCCCAGGAACACAAGGAGTGAGGGTGCTGTGCTGGAATGTATAAAAAAATTGTTTCGGTTTATTTTTTACCAGAATTTACCCAGCTCACACCCCCTGGAACCAAACACAGGTCCAACCACAACCTGCAGTTGAAGTCCATACATTCGCGAGCTTGCAATGTGATTCATGGAACAAAACAAAACAAAGACCTGTTCAAAGAATGTGTACATTTGAAAAATGGAAAAATGCATACGTATGAAAAATGCTCACAAACACACTTTGATCAATGGGGAAAATGCAAAAAAAAAAAAAGCACAAAACTGTTGGATACATTTGGAAAAAATATGACCCAAAACTACATACAAATTTTCATGTGGAAAGAAAAAAAAAAGGGGGGGGGGAAGCACAAAGTTCACAACCTGATATGTACACAAGTCAGACAGAGCTTCAACTCAAGGTGGAATTCAGATTACCCCAACAAGCTCAAGCATTTCTGATTCACACATTGTTACGGTGGTGAAAAATGAAATATTCAGATACCTGCTTGTGCTGGAGAAAAGAGGGAGGGGGTGTAAAATTGCAAGTGAAAAGAAGAAGGGCTACAAAAGTAAATAAACTCGTAGAAAGTAATTATAAAGAGACGATGACGATGACGATGATGATGATGGAGATGGTTTTGGAAGATGGCTTTCATTAAAATATAAAGCCTTGAACTGAAGGATCACCCATTAGGCTGACCAGATAAAATCCAGGTCAGGGCTCATGTAACTTTTACAGTTGTAGAGAAAAGAGAATTTCAGCCAGTATCATTTGTATGCAATTAGTTCCTGGTGAAATTTCCTCTTCATCACAACAGTTAAAGGTGCAGGGGCCCTGCCTTCTTTTGTATATGGTCACTCTAGTATAGTGCCTGCACCTTTAACAGTTGTGATGAAGAGGGAATTTCACCAGGAACTAATTACATACAAATGACACTGGCTGGAATTCCCTTTTCTCTACAACTGTTAAAGTTACATGAGCCCTGACCTGGATTTTATCTGGTCACCCTATCACCCATCCTACTTCAAATATTTACTGCAACCGTCTTCACAGATGTAGAAAAATGGGGTGGGGGTGAGGGATGTTCCCAAGAATGAAATTCAACTTCGGCTTAGTGGAATAAAGACAGTGGTGATATTGGCTCCTGAGATCAGGATGAAGTAGAGAAAAGGATGTCTTAGTGGAATACAATTTACTAAAGTAAGAGCAGTCTGCAGTTCAGGACTGCTTTCTAAGCTGCTAAAATAAGAAGGTAAGTAATGTATGCCTCAGGCGCTCAGAAAGACTATTTGCATAATCAATGTGGCATTGGATCCAACATGTGAAAGCAAGACCTCCCCTCAATTGCGAGTGACAGCAGAAAAGAATCTACACTTCCAATAATGAATTCTTTAGCTGTCAAGATTTTTGACAACACCACAAACAAAACCTGGATATATTTCCTTGATAAAGGCGCAGCCACATCTGTGAAGGCACTTGGAGCTTGAAAGCATATCCTTAAGTATTGAAAAGGTCTTTCCGTGGGTAAAATTGTACGGCTTTCAGTTTTAATGATGCCACCAGAAAAGAATGAAGCCAGGAACTGAAAATCACTCAACCCTCCCCTCACAAGCCACCCGTCCCTATTTCTTCCAGCCCTCAAATGTCAAGGACATTTACGGGACCCTCAGTAAGTACCAGTGTCATGAATGGGTGTGTTCCATACACAGACAAACCAAGTTGATTTACTGAGCTGTGCTGTTTCCCCTTCTTGTGAGTGAAGGGTGTGTGAAAAGGTTGTCGAAAATAAGCAGGATGTTGATCATTTTTTATGTTACTGCTGATTTTGAGCTTTCATTCTTTTCTTCTAAAGGGTGGTGGGGTGGGGGAAGTGCCCTTAAAGCATTCCCCCCCCCGATCTTCATCATCCCCAACAACAACAACATCGACCACAACCAAAACCAGTTCTTTACTAAAAGCAGATTTAAAGGCCACAATGAACATGGTGCCAAAGGTTAAAAGGAAGATTTTTCAATGGAGCAATGAGAGGAGGTCAGAGCACCCATTAATTTCTTTCTAGGAATGGACACCTTAAATGGCCTTTTTGCCTTTTGAAAATAGCCCTGTAAAAGTTACAACTCGTTTAGTTGTTTTATTTTGCACTTGTCAGGGGTAAGATTTCATCCACAAAGTAGTTAGTCATTCAAAGGGGTGAAGGAAGC
Organism: Anniella stebbinsi; assembly: GCA_029215795.1. NCBI lineage: Eukaryota > Metazoa > Chordata > Lepidosauria > Squamata > Anniellidae > Anniella > Anniella stebbinsi. The sequence continues at coordinate 91,434,955 of JARDYH010000004.1, read as the reverse complement.
ATATCAAAAGCTGTTTTCCTACACAGCAAGAGGAAAATAAGTCAATACCTTTGGCAGGTTATTTAATGCTGCAGCTTTGCAAATACATCCAGTAACAGCTTACACTAGTATACATGTAAGGGAGATTAACGCCCTCTGAAATGTTTCACATTGTTTGCCAAATTGTTGGGGTGTTGTGTTTGATTTTAGCTTCGTGAATCCTGAGCTAGCCCCATCCATTACGCAAAAGGTTAGGATATAATAAGAAAAGTAACGTAAGCACCCAGACCACATTTTCTGATGCATGGATGAAACATGCATTTGTTTACTCTTTGGGTTTCTACACTGGAAGAGTGGACAGATGATGTGGGTAGAAGCCAATGACTCTGACCGTAATAAAACTTACTACAAAATTGGTCAAAGGACAATCAATAAAATAGTTTTCTCCTCACCCATGCATCCCCTCCCAACTGGTTTTCTCTCCTCTGGTTGCACCTCATGCCCCCTTCCCTAGTGTATCTTCTCTCTTTCAGGAGGTAAAGCCTGTAAGGAAAGTCGTGTTTGCTTTTTAAGGAGCAAACAGGTGTGAGCATTCAACATCTAAGACATTCTGATTATGGTGATGAATAAACAGGAAGGTGCCTGCCAACAGGATCCTGTACTCCAATGGTGCTGGCAAAGCCAGTAGGAGAGGATTGTCTGGCCAAGAACGGAAGTTATTTTAGTAATTTGCAGTAGGTTAGAGGGCTTTACTTTTGAATAACTCAGCAGCAAGTCTGCCATTAATTTAATGTCATGTTAATGTCATTTTGTGATAGTGATCTGTGGTAGATTTGCACTCGTATATTCAGCCCTGCACTAGTAACAAAGTATGCTTGGTTAGCTGACAGTGAAATTCTGTGCCTTGCACTTTCTCTACCCAAAAGTAAGTTCCACTGAGTTCAACAGAACTCACACCCAGGGAACTGGGCATTAGGATTGCAGCCTAAATTTACTTCTTGATCAATATATCTAAGATCACATTTCAGCTCCCTGTGTTAAACCATTTTTTTTTAGTATTGTGGGGAATCTACACTATAGGTTTGTTACATTTAAAATGGGTTATGACCACTCATTGGGCCACGTGATGTACTTACTGTAACGTTTTAGAGCAGTTGTTGTTTACTCCGATTTTCTTTGATTTATTCCGTTCTTTCCTTTATATAAATCATTGTAGGAAGAATAATGTGTCTTTCTTTACCAGTGCATAGTTGCTTAAAAAAAAACCTCCTGTAACCTATCACAGCCATGGGGGCATGGCCAAAACCATTCGAATATCCACACATGCTCTTCAATAGTAAAATCTTCATTGAAAAGAAGGGAAAGGAAAAGGGGTGAAGGAGGAAGTGGGTGTGGAAAGTACGGAGAGCAGAAGGAATGTTACAGGAAGAGATGAAGAAAAAACTCTGTGTGACCATAATAACTGCAGTAAATACAGGAGAAAGGATTGACAAAAACGTATGTACTACTTAATGTGGCCTGTCATGTTTTAATATGTTGCAATTCACAACGTAACAATCAACATTTTAAAATGTAAAAAGTGTATGCGTAGATTTCCCCTTGGTTTATTTCAGTGTATGTTTTACAAATGGAATTGAATTACTGTCAATTGAAAAGAGGGGCATGTTTGATCCCTGGCAATTCCCCCTTAAATAAATAGCTTTATTCCACCAGTCAACTGAAGTAGTGTGAGATCTTTGACTGACTGAAGTGTGTGTGTGTGTGTGTGTGTGTGTAACGACTCACACGAGAGAAAAACAGACTTTGAAGACTCCAACAGGTGTTAACATAGCGATAGGGTGCACAGCTGGGGTACATTAGGAGCTGAACAAGTGACATGGACAGCTGAGCTTTTATGAACAAAAAAGCCAAAAACAGTTACACTTATGCTCTAGGTTGAAAGTGTGATCTTGGGAAAGGAAAAGGAAGCTCCTTCCCAAACATGAACAATGGATTGTAGGCTAACTAAGGGATCTTACCTTACTGTGTCACCATTTGATTGACCTAGAGTCTCTTACTTGCCTTAATGAAGCCATACTATTAAACAGGCAACTGCAAAAGACAGTTCTTTTAAAGCAGTGAAATGCCTTTCTTGACTTTCCTTTATTTTAAAACGATAATAATTTTGAAGGGAAAAGGATGGAAAATTGCCATTGCATAGACATGTTCCCTGATTAATTTGAAAGAATGGTGGTTAAATTCTAACTAGAGAGGCTCAACTCATCTTGAAAGCCATTCCTTCCGATATGGAAGCACTGGACCCTAAGGGCAAAAGGACTTTTGTACTGGCAAGCACATCTTTGCTATGTTAAAAAAAAGTGTGTGTGTGTGTGTGTGTGTGTGTGTGTGTGTGTGTGCGCGCGCGCTACGGATGAACAGATTTTATTAAATCTATTCTGTCTGTGTTCTATGGATTGTCAGGTGTCTTTTGTTCTGTCATCCACTCATTGACGGAATTGGATTTTTATTTTTATTTTAACCAGAATTTCATTCTACTTGCTGATTCACATTAGCCCTAATTTGCACTAGTGCTAATTCATATCCGCACAACTGTGCACTTGCAATAATCAGCATTAACGCAAATCTCCCCCAAAGTAAAAAAAAAAACATTCAGTAAGTCCACAGAATCCATGTGACTTGGAAAAAGCCAAACAACTGCAGAATCCATGGGTTGCCGCGAGCGTATGACTGGGTCTGCGAGGGCACCAGACCCCTGTGCCTCCAGCCCTCGCAGACCCAGTTGGGCACCCCAGCAGTGAGTGCGGACCAAAGCTGAGTGCTCGGCAGGTCATGGCAAGCACTTGGCAGCCTCCCGCAGCCAAAATTACATATTTTCCCCCATCCACACTAATGGTGGCCACGATTGACGCAAAAGGGGGAAGTGTGTGATAGAAGAGGGGAATAGTGTGGAAGGGGGAAATGCATGATTTCCCCAACATTCCCTCCACCACATCAATGGGGGCCTTAAAGGTGCTATTAACACAAGGATAACCTATTAACGTGTATTTCCCCCTTTTGTGGAGGTGGAAAGGGCAGGCAGTTGCTGGGGACTTGCAGGGGCTCGTGAGCCTCACAAGTGCTTGGCAGAGATGAGTGTGGCCTGGCTCATGGGGGCAGCCTCAGCAGCATCAGGGTGAGGGCCCCCAGGGTGGATACACTGGGTGATTGTGCTCTCTCCTACCCAGTCAGATTCATACAAATCCAAACTCAGTTGAATCCGTTGTGGATTTTTCTGACATTTCTAGTCTGTGTAAAGGAATGAAGGATTTGCAGGTTGTGGGGAAATTGATGGGAGGCATAATGAACCCTTCCACACTACTGATCCTTCCATACAAATGCAAATGCCATCCCTGGCTATTTTCTTCCGCACAACGTGGCTGTGTGGGGGGGAACAGACCCAGTTGACCAGTTAAATTGATGCAGCATAATCAAGTGTTAATGTTTTTTCCAGGATTGTCCCCTTCAGGCGGGCTGTGCGATGTTGCATGCTTGAATGTCACTGCTGCAGTAACATAGTCAACGTCTTCGAAGGAAAGGAGAACTTGCACAAGATCAAAGTGTTTGGGGATATCATGTACCACAGTAGCTTTTCTACTTCTAAACATCATTTGGGGACTTTACCTTTCCTTTTTGTTATTAGTTTTGTCCTGTTGTTGGTGCTGCTCCTCTTTATCTTGTGCACTTTTGGATGCTGCCTTAGTGGAAAGATTGCCACAAAAGAACATAAGCAGAGCCATGCTGGATCAGACCAAGCGTCCATCTTTTCACACTGTGGTCAACCAGCCGTCGATTGTTAGCCTTCTTCCACCCTCCTTTTAAAGCCATCCAAATTGGTGGGCATCACTACAGCTTGTTGTAGTGAATTCCATAGTTCAACTATGTCCTGTGTGAAGAAATACTTCCTTTCTAAATACCACCTGTACTAAGGCATAACCCATCCAAAATTAAGTACTCTTAAATCAATGAGAATTAAATCTACGACTATCCTATATTTTGTGATCTAATGATTTTTTACTGTGATCCACTTTGGGCACTTCAGATGGAAAAATAAAATAATAAATCAATATATCCTTTCCCATTTAAATGAGTAAGATGGGCACTACAATCCTAAATAGGGTGGGAGTTGGAAGAAATGGCAGATCGTCCACCACTTCCAAAGTTGGCAAAACTTGTGCCAGAAGGATGTGTAATGGGGAGGAAAAGGCCAAAATTACAATTTTTTATCTGCTGCTGACATTTTTTTTGGTATATTTTTAATTGCCCTCTTGTTGGAGCTAATAGAGAGAAAATATCTATACCAGTCTGAGGATGGCAAAGCTAGGGGGCCTGATCCTGGCTCCTAACAGAAAAATGGAGAGGTATTGGATCCAACAGATCCTATACTGCCTATGTTGCTCTCCATGGGTGTCACTAGCCCTCCAAGGGCAGAAGCATCTCCCATGCTGGCACAGCTCTTCTCAACTGGTAGAGGCACCTTCACCTCATCCTAATCCCCTCTGATCCTAGGGATTAGGACTGCACTTTATATGAGTGCTTAATTTTTGGCTAGATAGCGTCCACTGACTTTTTTCTGGATAGTGCTCTCTATTCATGACATCCCTTTCCAAAGCTCTCCAGTAACCGTTTAACCTAAACTATCTGAATATATAGAATGCCAGCTTTTAAAATCCTGGAATTTATCACTAAAGGAACCTTTTTAAAAAAGGGAGAGAAATAATTCTAAGGAACATCTGTCACATAGTAGGACTTTTATTTCCAGTAATTTTAGTAGGTTGCTCAAAATCTCAGGATAATTTACTTCTGGTCTTAAACTTGTTTCAGCCTCTCTTGGGTAAGAGTCTACTGGCTGGATTTGTCAAGACAACATTTACTCAGGCTCTGTGCAAATCTTTTGCATCATTTTCCACACTAATAAACTGACTGCAGAAAGTAGTGTTTTGTGAAACACAAAATGTTTAGTTTGGATAAGAACCCAAGCCGTGTTGTGTCTGCCTGCCAAATGGGGCCAAAAGTCTCGAGTTAACATTCTTCTTGATATGTTTTCTAGCTCCCTGTTGGAAATATAATGAAAGCAGATTTTTAAAGGTACATAGACCACATATCTGCTTGTGGAATTAGGGTATGAAAAAACATGCACATTCACAAGTGCTTAAGGATGATTCTTGTTGTTTTTAAAGGCAAACAGAAATATTTTAGTTGTTTGTAAGGATAAGTTAACATTTAATTATTTTTAACTCCTACTAAAATATCAAGTGAATGCAGTGAAAAAATCTTCTTTTGACTCTTTTGTTTAGAAGATTATTAATCTACAACTGTAATTCACAGACTTGCTACCCAAATTACAATATGGTTCAATCCTGTACAGATGCAGTTTGCAGCTGCTACCTACTGGAAGTCTTGTTTTTATGCTCTCTTCCTAAAAGTCTTTAAGGATGGGAGACAAATTTGTTCAATTTGCATTTTATTGCATTTTAAAGCAAACTTACCTAATTCACATTTTCCCCAAAAATACATGAACTAAATTGAAGTTATACTTTGATAGTTTACTTCTCTGAACTTTGTTCTCCATTCAAAACAAATGTATTTATTAGGAGATAAATATGCACAAAATGTGTACAGTAGGGAAATTATTAGGCAAAATTGCTTTAAAATGTGAATATTAGGAGAAATGTGCAGGACAATGTATGGATTTTCATGCTGACTTTAAAAATGATCACAAATGTGAAAAAGGATGAAACTAGTTTAAGATTGGAAAAATGAGAAACTAACAGAAACCAACATTAACAAATATACCCATCCAAAGAAATGCAAAGTATCCATGGGTCTCCCATATCCCCATTAAATCCTCCCTCTCCATTTGGTTCAGGGAAGCAAATTCGGAGCTCTTATCCTTGAGTGACTGGATTGCAAATGTCTAGATTATGACATGAAAAATGCTCAGAGTCTTCCAGTCCCATAACAGCTCAGAACTGCACTGGCATGCACTTCAAGAGAAATGGAAAATACAGGCCACTCTTATGGTGTATGTGCCATCATCAAGGATGGCTGAACGTCCCCCTGCCTGAGTTGCATGCCACTCATTGGACCCCCAATGGCTGCCCGATCCTGCTCGCCAAACTGCCATTTTGCATAAAAATGATGTCTCGCCCTTTTTCGTAAATAACTGTTTCCACAAAATTTTGCGTATGGCTGCCATTTGCACAAATACTTATATACAAAAAAAAAAAAAGCCAAGCTGCCATTTGTACACAAAATGGCAGCTCAAGGAGGAATCAGGTGGCCACACGCTTGCCCAATTTGGCATGTATTAAGTTGGGCAAGTACAGGGATCCATGGACTAGTATATGGCGGGGAAGGGGAGTAAGCTGGCAAGAAAACACTGAACCACCAGCCCCAGCCAGATGCCCACACCATCCCTAACTGTCCCTGTGCCTGCTCTGGAAAGTGCAGCATACCTCCAGATAGGGATATTTGAGATACTCGATCTTTATGAAGTCCAAAATGAATTGGTTTGATCCGCACCTCTCAGACTAATGTGCAGATCAGAATGTAATTATTGGCTGAACATCACACTTCTTCAAATATCACGATGCAGTTCTCACCTGCTTGAGTGCAATCCTATGGAATGCATTCCTCATAGAGATGCCTGCCTGAAAAGAGCCAGGCAGGGCAGGACAGAGGCCTCCCATTCCTCCATAAAAATCAACAACCAAATCCTGCTAGATGGGCCTCTCAGTCCATCTAGGTGATTTACTGGCAGTGGGTGGGGACAGTGACAGAGAGGCAGCAGGATCTTGCAGTTCCTGGCATCTCTCTTCCCTGCCCATCACCTTACTACATTTTCACCTTCCCCAAGCTGCTCCAAGGTTGTTACTGCAACCTTAGTGGAGCAGCTGCTGCACTGCTTTCCATGACACTGGGAGGGATAGGGCCCAAGGGGAGGGGAGGGGCCAGAGAAGGTGAAATAGCCCGGTGACAGATTCTCCTTCCCAAGGTCATAGGAGTGACTATTACCTTGGGAGGGGGACTACAGCATATCCTTTGGTCCCTGGGATGCTCTCCCAGGGACCATATCATTGCTCTGTGACTGTATCAAAATGAAAATATGCTTTAAAACAAATATTTTTAGAGAAAATATGTTTAAAAGTACTATTTAAATGCAATTTGTTAATGGTAGACAGATAGATGCAGAAATTGGATGAAATAGAGCTATGAGTAATCACATGTGAAAGTGATAAGGACAATACACAGAGTAGATGAATTCACCTTTCCCTACTTTTAGGTCTCACTTCCAAAAGTACATACAAGCAGATCTTCAGAATTTAACAGAAAATGAACTGGTTCATTTGAAATAGGTCCACAGTTCAGAATAATATCAAGGGTTGTGAAAACCTGTAAAATAGTCATTCATACTCAAGTTGAATCAGCTATGTGCAGTAGCATAAACTGTGAGAAAAATTAGTCATGTATTGCTCTTCTTCTTTCAATGCCATACTTAACACTTGATGATTAAAGCCCCATTTCCCCATAGGTGTATGTAAATTTAGGACAAAAAAGCCTGAGTCTCTCAGTCAAATACCACACTATAGAATGTGTTACAAATGGCCATTCACCTTACTATATTCAGTAGCACACACAGCAGTGAAGTTTGGAGAGAAACCTCATATAAAAGAATTCATTATCAACAGAACAATAGAGGATCTAATTGAAAATTGTCAACCGATGAAACATCCTCAATGGAAGAAAAATGGACTTGATCACAAAGTACCAATTGTAGCTATAGACTCTAATTTTCTTTTCAGCGGTGCCTAAGCAGTAGATCTGATTAAAAAAGCAACTGCCAAAGCTATTACCTACCTCTTCGTTTCCATCAAAATGCCTCAGGCTCAGATGAAAAATACTAGGCTCCCTCTCTATTTCCTGAGGGGATTTTAGAAGTCCAATTAAAAATTCTCTCCTGCAGATCCATTACATCAAGCATGTACTAGGATAGGCCAATCACATGCTGAATGAGATTAAGAAGCAAAGCTCAAGTGAACTGCAGGAAGGAGGTGGAAAACCTAAGTTTTCAAAAGGTTTAGTAAAAATTTTTTAAAATGTGGCTTGTGAAAAGGCAGTAGAATATCTAAAGTTTTTTTAAAAAGCATGGAAGAGGGTATTCAGTCCAGTTAACAGGTGAGCTGATGCTCTGCGTTTTCATTTGCTTTAAAATGAAAATATAGATATAGATCAACGGATCTTGCCTATCTGTGCTTGGCTTCGTTGTATTAACAAGTATTCACTAAATTGCAAGGGAGGAGTCATATCTTTGTGGAAAGACCACACGATATGTAAGTAGAAAGACTGAGGTGCCATCCCAGACACTTCCACACTAGAAAATATTCCTTGGTTTGGAAAAAAAAACAACCCCAAAATGGAGAAATCATCAAAATTCATAGGGTTTAATATTAATTAATCTTAACTGGACCTACTTTGAGGCTGACCTTTCCTTTTGCATATTTCTCACCCTGCCATTTGGCAATGTCTTTCTTTTGTTCACTTCTGATTTGGTGAAGGCAGCTTCTTACCAAAACAAGCCTTTTACTCTCTCTGTTTCTTTCTTTACCTACTGGTGCTTACTTAACAATATATTTCATTACCTACTGGCACTGACTTACTGACACTCAGAGCCAAACGACTCATTACGCTAGTCATGTCATGTGTAGCCGAGGGTCAGCTTTCTGTTTCCAATGGTGACATTCTGCAAACTCAAACAGCATTAGCGGAGCTCTGCTGAAACTTTCCATTGAGCAAGCAGCTGCCCATTATGCTTGCACAACCAGTCGTGCTAGCAGTTGTGCAATGCATTGCATAATGGGAATGTGCAACAGTTATACAATGGGTTGCAGAACAGGTTGCACGAGGGTTATGCAAAACTGCTTGTGCAAATGTAGCTGTAGTTGGATTTGTCTCTTGAATCTAGTTCAGAACCTAACATCCACTAGTGCAATGTGATTTGCACTAATGGAATGACACAATTGGACACTGCCCTAAGCATGTAGGGCCCTGACCACCATGTACCAGGAGGGGAGAATTAAACCTTTCTCTACATACCTTGCTTTCCAAAGTCCCCCCCCCCTTTGCGGGTTTTAACAAAATTAAAAAATTTCAACTGGCATGAAGCCAAGTTCCTGTCTTACTGAGGAGCCGTGATTTGTGGGGGTGGGGGGTGCAGGATGGCAGCAAAGAGAGGAAAGGCTGGTGAGAAGCAACTACAAAGCTGCAGTGTATACGCCTTCCAAGGGAGAGGACTGCTGAGTTAATCAGGGGTCTGATGGGTTTGATGGGCATGGGCAAAAGGGGTGGACCCACTAGAATGAGATCTCTCTCCTTTGTTCTCACTCCAGTTCAACTTGACACATCTAAAAGCAGGCCTTCCATGCAGCTTTAGCATTGCAGTCACTGGCTCAATTCAGATGACACGATAGTCAATGGTGGATTGACTAACCCTAACCCTCATGCTAACCCTAGGGGGCACTCCCCACACAACATGGTAATAAATAATCAACTGTGGTGTGGATGAGGATCAGCACTGAGTTGACTATGGCAGTATTCGGATGACACAATAGTTAAAACAACTGTTTTCCCCACACCAGTTGTTTATTGTGTTGTCCGAATTGAGCCACTGATTTCCCCACCTGCCCACTCCAAGTGGCAAGATGTCTTGCAGTGGCAGAAGTAGCCACTAGATAATGGGGTTGAGAAGGAATCTTACCTGCATACCCATTGTGCAGGATTTTTGCCTTCCCCAATGCCAGATTAATTCCATTGTAAATAAATTGATCTGGACTATCTATAAATTTGCAATAGATGCTTCATTTTATAACATGTGTCACAACTTACCTTGGTGTAATAGGCATTGAGCTGTATCCATTGGTGAGGGAGAGTGGGATTGGGCTCCCTGCCCCCACCCTATGGTGACGAAGGATCTTGGGGATGTGGCATCAAGACAAGACCAGCATGGGGGCTGTGATCTGGCAATGTCTGCTGTGGTGAAAAGGGGTTCACATTAACAATCCATGCTGTGCTGTCTCCCTGGCTCTGCCATCCACCATCAGTGCTCCTGGCATGCAGGAAGGGAAATCAGTCAGCAGATCATAGAATTAGAGAATCATAGAATAGCAGAGTTGGAAGGAGTCTATAAGGCCATCGAGTCCAACACCCTGCTCAGTGCAGGAATCCACATACCTGAAAGATGGTTGTCCAGCTGCCTCTTGAAGGCCTCTAGTGTGGGAGAGCCCACGACCTCCTTAGGTAATTGCTTCCATTGCCGTACTGCTCTAACAGTCAGGAAGTTTTTCCTGATGTCCAGCTGAAATCTGGCTTCCTGTAACTTAAACCCATTATTCCTCATCCTGCACTCTGGGATGATCGAGAAAAGATCTTGGCCCTCCTCTGTGTGACAACCTTTCAAATATTTGAAGAGTGTTATCATGTCTTCCCTCAGTCTTCTCTTCTCCAGGCTAAACATGCCTAGGCTGGGTCATGACAGGATTCACACCCTATGGTGCCATCAAGCCCATTCAATTGAAAGTCAATAAAGTTGTGGCCAGTTTATTATCCTAGCTATATTTGTGTGTCTAATTGTTCTCTTCCCTTTGCCACCCAGATCCAAATAAATGCTGGCCACATAAAATTGGTTCATGCATGCCTACACTAGAGTAAACAAAAAAAAAGCTAACCTTCAACTACATGCCATAAGATTAGTATAATATGTAGCTTGGCCCTTACTCCCATAGAAATAAGTATATGTGCAAATAATTGTAAATCCTTACATCTCTCCCCACCCCCTGCCATCTTAGCCTAATCACTGAGACCAGTTAACTTCACTACTCCTGTCTTAGCTCACGACAAAATTAGGGGCCCAAATTGTACATCATATATTGTTATATTTCTCAGTGTTCGTAGTCAATTCTGAAGGATGCAGGAGGAACGACATTTTGCCTAGGTTGCCTAAATGCCTAAGAATGGACTTCATTCATTCTCATTGACACTGAAGAAAAAGTGCATCATTCTAGGTTTAGAGTTCATCAGAAGCAGCATTATTAAACAGTAGGGATGTGCACTGGATCGGACCCGATCCACGATCCGAGTCCGGTCCAGTGGGAAATCGGATAAATTATCCGATTTCCGATCCAACAACTGGATTGGCCGATCCAGTCCGAACCGATCCGAAAAGGCTCCGAACCGGTTCGGCGGATCGGCGGATCGGCGGGCACCCACTGGCGCCCACCGCCGCTTCCATTGGCGGGCGCCAGCGGGCGCCCGCCGATGAAAGTGGACAGTGGGGGGGAGGAGGGGGGCGCTTACCTTTGAGGGACGTCCGCTCCCGTCCGGCGCCGGCGGCTACTACCAGCAGGCTCCGCGGCCTGCTCCAGGGTGGCGCGCCGGGTGATGTCATCACCCGGTGCGCTACTCTAGAGCAGGCCGCGGAGCCCGCTGGTAGTAGCCACCGGCGCCGGACGGGAGCGGACGGCCCGGAAAGGTAAGCAGGGGGCACACGGAGGGGAGGAGGGGGCGCGCGGAGGGGAGGAGGGGGGCCCTTACCTTTCCAGGCCGTCCGCTCCCGTCCGGCACTGGCGGCTACTACCAGCGGGCTCCACGGCCTGCTCCAGGGTGGCGCGCCGGGTCATCACCCGGCGCACTACTGTAGAGCAAGCCGCAAAGCCGGCTGGCGGTAGCCGCTGGCGCCGGATGGGAGCGAACGGCCCTAAAAGGTAAGCAGTGGCGGGGAAGGGGGCTTACCCCCCCGGAGCCGTTCGCTTCTATCCGTGGGCGCCCACGGGCGCCAGCGTATGGAAGCGGATGGCCCCGGGGGGGTAGGGAGCGCGGGGGAGGGGGCTTACCTGCCGGGGCCATCCACATCGGATGGCCCCGGGGGGGAGGGAGTTAGGCCCCCCCTCACCCACCCGCCACCATTTTTTCCTCATAGACTTGCATTGCAATGCAAGTCTATGGGGGGGGGGAAATGGCGGCCGATCCAAAAATTTCCGATTTTTGGATCGGGATTGGACTCGATCTGGTCCGGGGGGGCTCCGATTTTGTCCGAACTGATTCATGACAAAATTGGAGGTCCCGATCCGGGTCCCGATCCGATCCGGGGGGTCTGTGCACACCCCTATTAAACAGTGCTTATAAAGCAGAAAGCCCTTTTATAGATTATTATGACAGTATCAAGATGATATGATACTACATCATATCAAAACAATATGGCTATAGTAAAGTTATAGTAAAGTGTTACTTCCTATCACAATTGCTCATGTACTCCAATGCTCTCATGGACTCTGGGATTAGGTCCAAACAACCATAGCCAGACGGAAAGTAGCTACTAGCACAGTTCTGCAAATGCTTATGCAACGGTTTGTGTATGAGAGTTCACACTGTGCTGTAATACATAGGTCCTGTAAGCAATTCTTCTTGCACAGAAGTTGTGCAAGTAGAAGAAAATGTAACCCTCTAATGCAAGGTATAAAACAGCCCTGGTGAGAAGGGAAGTATCTTCCGCATGTGGAAAGGCACATTTGAATCTAACCCTCTATATTATAGAATCTATCAAATAAAATCTCAGTCCAGCGGGAGGTTTTGGGCAACGTAGACGGTCCAATGTATAATAGCGCTTACTGTCCAAAACTCCTCCCTTATTTGTTTCATCAGAGGAAGTGGGGGTCATTGTGTGTATCTCAGCTACCTTGAGAGCCATTTTTTCTTGGTAGAAAGGCAGGGTGCAAACTAGGGGTGTGCACTGGATCGGGTCTGATCCACGATCCGGACCCGATCCAGGGGAAATTGGATACAATTATCCGATTTCCGATCTCACTGCTGGATCGTTCGATCCAATCCAATCTGATCCGGAAAGGTCCCGATCCAGATCGGATGGATCGGAAGATCGATGGAAACAGACAGCGGGGGGGCTTCCCTGGCGGGGCTGTCCGCTTCCATCAGCAGGCGCCAGTGGCCTTCCGCCGATGGAAGCGGACAACGGGAGCAGGGGGCTTACCTTCCGGGGATGTCCACTCCCATCCGCCGCTGGCACGCTACTCAGGAGCAGGCCATAAAGCCTGCTCGCAGTAGCGGTCAGCGGCGGATGGGAGCAGATGTCCCCCGAAGGTAAGCAGGGGGGAGGGGGAGAGGGGAAGGGGGCCCGCAGCCCACTTACCTTCCATGGCCGTCCACTCCCATCCACCGCTGGCCGCTACTGCAAGCATGCTTCACGGTCTGCCCCAGGTAACGTGCCAGGTGATGACATCACCTGGCGCGCTACTCAGGAGCAGGCCGTGAAGCCTGTTCGCAGTAGCGGCCAGCAGCGGATGGGAGCGAATGGCCACGGAAGGTAAGCGGGCCCCCTCCCCCCTCCCCGCTGCTTATCTTTCGTGGCCGTCTGCTCCCGTCCACCGCTGGCCGCTACTGCGAGCAGGCTTCGCGGCCTGCCCCTCCCCCTCCCCTGCTTACCTTCTGTGGCAGTCCGCTCCCATCGTGGGCGCCAGCAGATGGAAGCGAATGGCCCCAGGGGGGTAAGGAGCGTGAGGGAGGGGGCTTACCTGCCGAGGCTGTCCACAGTGGACGGCCCTGGGGGGAGGAGGGAGTTAGGCCCCCCTCACCCACCCGCCGCCATTTTTTCCTCATAGACTTGCACTGGGGGAAAGCTTTCTTTCCCCCAATGCAAGTCTATGGGGAAAACAAAAATGGCGGCTGATCCAAAAATCGGATGTCCGATTTTTGGATCGGGTTTGGACCCGATCCAGTCCGGGGGGGGGGCTCCAATTTTGTCCGATCCGGGACAAAATTGGAGGTCCAGATCTGGGTCCCGATTTGATCTGGGGGTCCGTGCACACCCCTAGTGCAAACCAATAAATCAAATCAATCAATCAATCAATATTATTGAGTCTGTAGGAATGATTAAGGTAGATCTCAGGTGCAAGAGATCCATAACGTGCATCTGAGTGCTATAAAGAAGTGTTCAAATTTCTAGAAACTCTATTACTTACAGCATTGGCAACATTAATTTCAGACTGTTCTGTAATGTGTAAATGATAGCATTCTTATGTTGCTGCTGATTTTTTTTATATTGATCATATGTACATTGCTGAATGCATATCTTCCTCAATCTCTTATCTAGCATTTATCAGATTTTGTATTTTAAAAACCCATAGCTGTATTAACTCAGAAAATACAGTTCTATCAGTGCCCACAAAACATTTGTTCACAGAAAATGTTTCCTCTTCTCAAGAGCCGTATCTTAATTTTTGTTTTTTGAAATTTGAATCCTGTATAGTAATGCCATAGGATACTATGAGCAAATACCTATGTATTAATCTTTGAGTAGGCTTCCATGTGTAGGTGTGTTTACATAAGTGAAGAAATTGTCATGCTACTTTACTAGGGTGACCATATGAAAAGAAGGACAGGGCTCCTATATCTTTAACTGTTGTATTAACTTTAACTGTTACCCAGAGGACCTTCTCTTCTGCCGCTCCCAGACTGTGGAATGACCTGCCGGAGGAGACTCGTCAACTTAACAGTCTTTTAGAATTTAAGAAAGCTATAAAGACTGTTCTCTTCCGGCAGGCATATCCAGTGTAATTTTTAGAATGTTTTTAGGATGTTTTAGGATGTTTTAATGCAGTTTTAATAATATTTGTCATGTTTTAATTAGTTTTATGTATTTTATCATGTTGTTGTTCCCCGCCTCGATCTAGACGGAGAGGCGGGTAAGAAATAAATCGTTATTATTATTATTATTATTATATTATTATTATTATTATTATTAGAAGGAGAATTTCAGAAGGTGTCATTTGTATGCATGCAGCACCTTGTGAAATTCCCACTTCATCACAACAGTTAAAGCTGAAGAAGCACTGGTCACTCTAGTATGGCTCCAGTTATACTAGAGTACCAGGAAAGTAACAAGAGAGTAAGTGGAGGAATGATCAACAGCAGAGGCTTGAATGGAATGTTGGGTAGAGTTATTGGTTGGTGGAGAAAGCAAGTTAGAAGGAGAATAGAGAACCTTATGGGAGACATCAGAGAGAAAGGGAGAGAGGGAGAGGAGAAAGGCAGTGAACAGTATTATGACTATTTATCAATTATTGTTTGTTTGCAATGTTAACCTTTTGTGGAATTCCATGTGGGCCTTGGAGCCTTTAGGATCTTTGGACCATGACAGTGTCTCAGAGTCACTCTATGCATCACACAGTAACTGGGTTCACATGTTATACTAAGCCACCATGAGTTGTGTTTGAGAGTGATTCATGGTGGCTTAGCTGTCATGTGGAGCATAAATTCCCTGCCTATGTTCACATGAGTTACCCATACTCTGCAGTGCGAGTAGTGCATGTCGAGTTGACTTAGTGTGTCATGTGATGGCTGCTCCATAGGTATCAGTGGCCACTCCATCATTAAAACTGAAAAATGGCAGTGACCATAGAGATGGCTGGCTAGAGCATCAGCAACTTCTGCCAATGCCCTAGCTGGTGTGTGCAATCTCTATGGTCACATCTACTGGGATGAGTGGGTACAGCAGTGGGTGCCTTCAAAGTTATCCATGGAGCAGAGAAGGGTAAGTAAATCACAGAGCTCCACAAGGGTACCGATCATGTGACGGGTGCTGCGTTGTGGTTTTCCTACCCCTCCCCACTCCATGGATAATTTCCCACCCTCCTCCAGTGGTCGTATCAATAGGGACAGTGAGTAATTTTTTTAAAAAAAGAAATATCTGTGGACACGCACATAGTTGTCACAACAATCAGATATTATTTATGCTTATTGACTTTTCTGTCAAATTTAGATTTACAGAAATTAATTTACTCTCCCCACTTAACTGATTTTTCATGGCAACAATGTTGAGCACATTTCTGAAGCAATCCAGTGCAATACAAACTGGACAGAGGAGTCCTAAGCATATTACTCAGTGGAACTCAATTCAATGGGAGTTTTTCCAAGTTAAGTATGCACAGAATTGAAACCTTAAACTAGTTAGTGTTACTGCACTACCATTTTTCATTTCAATTGGGCTTTCAGAAAAAAACAATTAGAATGAATTGAAAACAATTAGAGTGAATTAGGCTTGGCATCTTTCTCCTCAAAACTGCTTATGTTTGGTAATGTATCGATAATGAGTGTCATAAATATCTGGCACTTTTAATTTTGCTTCATTAAAATATTTACAAAGCTTTGATGAAATACTAGATGTTAAAATTATACTTGAAAAACAATAATGAAAAAAGAGAATGGTGAGATAATGTATAGATAAATAAGTAAATAAGACTAAGAAAATACTCCTTTCAAAAACAAAAAACAAAACCATTTAGTGTCTTCTTTTTAAAGCATTAGAAAAATAAAAAAAAAGATTTCAGATGGTTTGCATGGCATAGACCAGGCTCAGGTTACATTTGGCCCTACAGATATTTTTGGATTCAAAGTACCATCAGCCCCAGCCAACATGACCAGTGGTCAGAGAAGATAGAAGTTGTAGTCTAGCAACGTCTGGAGGTCCACGGTCCATAGCTGAAGAACAATAGAACACTTAAAAGATATTAAGGTTGCAATCCTACACCAACTTACTTGGGAGTAAGTCCCATTATACTCTGTGGGAGCTATTTCTGAGTAGACAATTATAGGATTGTGCTGTAAGTTAGAATTTAGAAGCTCTATTTTCCAGATAGATATTTTGCACAGCTACTCCTTTTCAGGAAATAGTTTACAGAGAAAGCACCTAGTGAAATATGCAGGGCAGTAGAATGGGGCAGCACTGAATGATCGGACACTTCCAAGGTTGGAGGTTTTCAATCATGAAGACTGCAATTGATAGGACTGCACCCTTAAATAGCTTACTAATAAGCAACAGTAATTAATTAAAGCATACAGCAGCTATCTTGTGCTGAACAAACTAAACTACCTGTTCTCTATACTTTAGGATGACATCATAAACCATAACACAAAATTAGAAACATGGCTGCGTGATCTTTTAATATTGGACATGCCATTATTCAGCTCTTGTATGATAGGGTATGGCCAGCATACACTAATTTTTTTGGTGTAGTGGATAAGGAACCAGACTATAGTCCAATCCTGTATTTACTCAGAATGGAATTTAGTGTGGCTTTGCTTCTGGCCAAACCAGACAGTACTTTAAAGCAGTAGCTATCAGCTGTGGATTGGTTTGTTGTTTCGTTGTCATTTTTACTCTAGGGTAGGCTCAGGAAGCCCAATCCCGATTGGGTTTATAGTGGGAGGGGAAAGGGTTAAAGCCCCTCTAATCCTTAAAGTAGCATTCCAATCCAGATTGGGTTCCATGTACCTACTCTAGAGTAAGAATGGGGAACTATAGCTGCTAAAGATGTCTTAAAGCGGTAATACCTATTTAGGCCTTGAATGTACATACAAGGATACAGCATTAGGTTGGGAAGACAAGGAGCTCAAATCAAGCAAGCTATTTATTCACAATAAAAAAAGCTTCTATCATGTCCCCCCCCCACACACATAATGCAGACACATGGTGGCCATCAACACATAAAACAAATCAATATATAGCAACTTAATAATAAAATTAAAATGTAATAAAAGAGCAGATAATGTAAACAAAATGATAAGATAATGTAAACAAATGTGTAGCTTGACCCTAAGCCCTGAGTTTTTGCTGGAATTCAATGGCTGATATAGAGAGACATTTTTTAGCTGCAACTGCAAAATGAAGGCTTTAAGGTTCCACCATTTCCCAGCCTGGCTTGGTCATGCCTAAAAAGTAGTCCTGTCTTCACGGTGATGGGTTGGCACCACCTCCCCTTTTAACCCCATGCTTTCTCCCAGGAATCCTGACACCAAGGAGGGAGTGCAGAGTTTCTGGGCAGTCATCCATGTCCCAGAGCCGCCCGTGCCTCTTCCTGGTGGAAGGCGACCAATCACCATCTTGATATTGCTCCCTTTGAAAAGTCAGGGTAAATCCCAGACTTTTTCAAAATGCAGCAATGCGGGGAAGCCCCGCAGTGGCAGAAAACATGTGCTTGCATTGTCTAACCGACGCAGTGCAGATCCACAGCCACCAATAACAACTTTTTAAAAGAATAAGACCCCAAGCTATTGAACAGGCCTTTCTCCAATTCAAGTCTTTTTTCTACCTTTCCTAAACTGGTGTCCACTGGATGGGTTGTTCAGTGCACTACAACATCCATCACTCCCAACCAAAATGGCCATTGGGCATGATGTTTGGGGGTGGTTGGAGTTGCGATCCAACACATCTGAAGGGCACCATGTTGGGGAAGACTGATTTGGCACATCCTTATTGCCTTCTCTCAATGCTTCAGAGTTGTGCACTACAGTGCTGTGTAAGGTAAATGGTAAACTCTTTTCCAGAAAGTTGCTTCCCCATCCAGCCGGCATGGATTGGGTGGGAGGCGTTGGTTGCGGGCAGTGAGAAACGGCGGGAAGAAATACTCATGTGTATGAGAATGTGCACAGGAAGAGCCACTTAGGCGGAGGGGCGGAGTCTAAGGCTACATAGCCTTGGCTCGCCCAGGACTCTGCCTCTTTCATTTTCGGCCCCCACCCTCCCTCCCTTCTAGAATGAGATTAGCTAGTCGTCTCCTTTGGAGGAGGGGCTGAGTAGGAATTTTCCCTGGCAGATAGAGCTGTGCAGGTTTTTGCCTACTCCATATTGGACATTTGAATTTAGCTATGGAGAATAAATAGGTTGATTTGTGGTAGGGGGTGCAGGAATTTGAAAGGTAAGAACAGGGTTGGTGAGTACTTTTGGCATCGTTGATGATGAAGGGCAACCCAGAGGGCCTGATCCTCGATGGGCTTCGTAGCTCCGAGTCAGGATATGGGTTGCCTTTGGGGACCGTTTGCCTCACTTACACAGGACTGTGCAGCCCTGCGTGGGAGGTGACGCAGATTGGTCTCACCCAACACTTAAGTGTAGTTGTAAAAGAAGTGCGGGTTTTAACCCGGCCACTATGACCAACTGAGTGGCTCGCCCTTTATTATTTTTGCAGGCTAGTTGCCTGAAGGTAGAGTTGTGCTGATTCCCGCACATTCACGCACAGATCCAGGAAGGATGCTATACCCGTTGTTAAATAAAGAGGCCCTAGTTAACCCAACCTCTGGTGTCTGTGCATTTATTTCTGATTCATTTGTCCGCTTGCAAACGCTCTAGGGGTTCTCTGCCACAAGTTGAAAGAGACACTACTTATTTCCTAACCCCAGAGTTGGGACATAAAAACCAAGCTAGATTTCTAGCCACATGTAGCTTTCTTCCTATGGTGCTTCCTGGAAATGTTCCAGGACATATTGGGAACAGTTGCATCCCAGGTGGTGTTCCTAGAAGCTCTGGATGCCTGGCTTTGTTATGGGGGTTGTCATGTGATGGGAAAGTCCTCTGCTTGAAGCCCTGTGGAGTCACTACAGTCAGATTACACATTACTAGACTTGATGGACAAATAGAGTAGCTAAGAACTGGAATACTTCAAGCATTTTGCAAGGAAATACCCCAGAAACAAAAACTATATACGAATAATCCAGCATAACAGCCAGCACCATTTTCTTCAATGTATTTGAGAGTTCTGCATGTTGTGAAGGTGTTTCTTTTAAAATTTGAATTGTTCTGGCAATTGTTAACTTTGCTATTGGTTTTGTTAGCATGAATTTGAACATCCGTTGGCTTCTCTAATGGCTCAAGATTTGCTGATGCTTACCCCCATTTTGGTGTACCTCCACATTTTTTTTATTTTTATTTTTTTAAAAATCAGCCTCACAGATGGTGTTTTATGAGCTCAGTTATTTTGGTTTATGAGTGGGCGTTTAACTTTACTGTGAGCTTGCCAAGGGTGTGATAAGGGCTTTGTCCTCCAATGTAAACTGTTTGGTTGCCACTTTGCTTTAATGTTAATTGCATGTTTCATTGTCACTATTTAAATAGATGGAATGAGTGTGTCTGCTGTGCACCATTCAATTTCTCAGTAATGATTAGGAAATGAATGCATTTTTAAAAAGATTCAGTTCAGCATGTGTTCTGAAATCTTTGAGGGAGGGGACGACGAAATATATAGAAGTTTCTGACAGTCTGTCTCTGAATTTGGATGCCTGGAAAGAATTCTGAACAAAGCTGAAAAGAAACATTTTAAAGATACATTGACTCTGCATTTATAAAGCCCCATGCTCCAACGGGGCAGGGCAGAAGGAGATAACAAAGTGTGGCATGAATGTAGATTCTGGTGCAAATATAATGCCATATTCAGATATTTACTCTTAAAGCACAACCAGTTATGGCCAAATGAGATGTGACATCAGGAGACAGATTACTGGATATCCCACAATAACTAAAAAAATATATAAGAATTGAAAAGATTGGGATAGAGAAATGGGAGGGAAGAGAACCGAATTTCTCAGCACTGCATTCCTGATTTACATAGTCTCCATGACCTCCCCTTTAAGGCTATTGTACCATAGAGGGAGTCACATACCATATGGTGAGTAGTCAAGCAGTTTTACTGCCTGTCCCCAAATAGTTGAGTTCAGCATAACAAGGACAATAAAGAAAAGATGGAAAGTGGAGGGGGGAGGGATCCTTGTTAAATAAGTGAACTTACTGGGTTTGACAAATAAAATAATATTACTTACTTTTGGGGAGGGTGAAGCAAGGTTTTGTGTAAGTGGGTGTTGTTGTTTTAATAAAATAAAGTGGTATATATGTCATACTTTTAGTTGATCAACCATCTGTATTAGAATGTCAAACTGGGAACAGAGTTATTTTAAAAGGTAAATCAAAAGTGTGCCTTTTCATCAAGAGTCCTCAAGCTGGACCTAAATCAGAATGGAAGCATTGCCTTCTTCATCCATCTGTTTACTTAGAGACGTGGAACCCAAAGCAGTGTTCTTGACCACTTAAATGCTTTGAACAGGATTACTCGGGATCAGCAAGAGAATGGAAAATGTCTGGGGTATTCAATGTATCTGCAATAGTAAGTGTTAGTAGCAGAGCTGAGATCCTGGGGTCACATTTCAGCTTTAAAGTAACATTAGTCTAAACATGATTGCTTTTTCTTTGATCAAAACATGAGTCCTGGCAATGCAGATAGATCAATATATTTCAGCTTAACAACATAAAACGTAAGAGGAGTCATGCTGGATCAGACCAAATGTCCATCTAGTCCAGCACTCTATTCACACAGTGGCCAATCAGCTGTTCACTTGGAACTCCCAACAGGATCTGAGTACAATAGCATCCTCCCACCCATGTGCCCCAGCAATTGGTGTACATAGGCTTACAGTCTTGCTACTGGAGGTAACACATAGCTATCAGGGCTAGTAGCCATAGATAGCCTTCTCATCCAAGAATTTGTCTAACCCCCATTTAAAGCCATCAAAACTGGCCATCACTACATCTTGTGGTAACAAATTTCATAATTGAGCCATATACTGTGTGAAGTATTTCCTTTTATCTGTCCTGAATCTCCCACCAATCAGCATCATGGGATATGACATTCTCCCCTTAGCCTCCTATTTTCCAAGCTAAACAGCCACAGCTCTTGTAACCTTCCCTTATAGGGGAGATACTCCAACCCTTTGATCATTTTATTGCCCTTTTCTGAAGTTTTCCAGCTCTATAATATCATTTTTTAGGTGTGGTGACCAGAATTGTACACAGCATTCCAAGTGTGGTGGCACAATAGATTTGTATAAAAGTAGTACAATATTGGCAGTTTTATTCTTAAATTTTGTGAACCGCTCAGAGAGCTTTGGCTACTGGGTGGTATAGAAATGAAATAGATAAACAATACCTTTTCTAATTATGCCTAACATGGAGTTTACTTTTTTAGCATGAGACTCACACTGAGTTGACACTTTCCTCGAGTTATCCATCACAATCCCAATATCTCTTTCTTGGTTGGTTAGCTCAGATCCCATCCGCTTATACTTCAAGATGGGATTTTTTTTGCCTAAATGTGCCTACCTAACTCTAAGTTATTCTATGCTGTAGTCTAGGCTTTGTGAAATGGGCAAATTGTTGCTTATATTAATTGAACTCTAAATGTTATTGATTAAGTGTGGTTTTTTTTATTTACAACTATTTATACTTAGGGTTGTGGTTTTTATTGGTTTAAGTGGATTATCTAAAACATGTTTAAGTTAACCATTTTACTAAGTGTTACAAACCTGTATGGTTCTATTGAACACATTACTTCCATATTATTTTTGTCCATAGTTGCTGTTTTGTTCCTAACTGGTTTAAGAACACAACCCAGTTCAAGTTGTCTATTCCAATCCCTCTCTGGATCTGTCAGCAAGTGATTATACCTTACTGTTTGTTATGCATTGGCTGGTTGTTCCTAAATAGAAGTTCTAATTCTGTTTAGGACAGCTTTGTTCAGAAGAAGTAAAGCCTCCCTCTGGCCTGCCATCCTGAGTTGTATCTGGAAGGCTTGGCCTTGCATTGTCTTTTTACCTCATAAATACCACGTCTTCTACCTCAAGCTGAATCAATCTTCCATTCATCAATCTTCTAAGTACTGATCCTCTAATTTTACTAGTTATTTGCTATTCAAGTTGTGTTATGAATAAAGCTGAAGACTGATTAACATGAAAGTGTGGATCAGATGTCGGTTTTGCTGACTAGATAAACATGCAGCCTAATATGAGTTGAGGCCAGAACACATGTCTCTATACACATCCAAAATCCACTTTTCCATGTCTAGGGAATTAAGCCCATTCAGAACATGAATGACTGGGGTGGGGGAGATTACTTTGTTGTTAAGTGGACCTCTCCCTTCTGCAGCCATGGCTCTACTTTGCCAGAGGACAGGGCACTGTCAGTAAAGCTGGCCCAGTCCAGTAGAGCTGGCCCAGAAACTAGCATTTTACCATAATTCACAGCATGTCTAAATTTAGAGGCATTCGGTAGAAGAATGCCCTTGTAAGGTGGTTGATAGGGGTAATAGAGAGGAGATCATAAATATTCCAGTAAAGGAGGGTTTTTTTTTAATTGAGAAAGTAAAACAAAAAGACAATTTAACTATTGAAGGCTATCCCAGAAACAGGAGGTTTAGTAGGGCAATGAGGCCTGAGATGGCAGCGTACCAAAGACTATGCAGTTATGGTTCAAGATGTCGAGCCAAGGAAGAGTGGCTGAAATAGTGAGGGCTGTAAAGCAGACAAGAGAGGGAGGGAAATATAAAAAGAGAAGGAGAAAGAATTATACATTTCCTTCCTTATGGTCTGTCTCAATATAGCTCAAAGAGAGGGGAGTGTTTCCAAATGGAGGTAGAAAGGAACATCTTTATTTGATGCTTTTCTGGTCAAGGATAACTTGTGAACAAGTACAGAGATGGACACCCAAAACTGGGAGCTCCAGAAGTTAGTCAGGCTGAGTTTAGGCCGGCAAGATCGCTCCAAGAACCACACCAAGGATCAAACTGTTCTAATTGCGCAAAGCTTATACTTAATTACCTAAGTATAAGAACATCATCAGACGAGCATTTTATCGCATGCTTATCACGTTTTTTCACGGGTCCTTGTGATGATGATGACGTCTGCCTTCCGTGCATCTCCCTCTCCTTCTGGTCTTCTTTCTGTAACAAAATAAGAACCCAGTAAATCCATTTTTTTTCCCTCTGGAAGCAAAACATGCTGCCATTTCCTGCTGTGTGAAGGAAAAGCCACTCAATAAAAATGCCCACTGAATGGGCCACATGGTCATTGTTTACTTCCCCCTGTGTGAGAAAAGAGAAAGCATCATGGAACAGAAGTGGGGGAAAGCAACAGTAAGGAAATATGATCCCCCCGTCTGATGACGCTCTAAGTGTGTGTGGCCCCAATTCAGATAGGGACAGTGATGCTCTGGGAAGGAAGGAGGTTAAGCTTCACTGCTCTTGTTTTCATCCTGAAATTCCAGTTCACATGCGGGGAGGGTTAAAAGAAAAAAAACTGCCTTGGAATAAAAAAGAAGGATCTTTCTTAATAAAAGAATTATTCTGGATTCTAATGAGTATATTTATGTGGTAATTGTATATGCATTGTATATACAAGAATATTTGTGAGTAAACAGTTCTTCTTCCTTCACTAAAGAAAAATGTGGACTTTTAAAAAAAAAACTTTTTGTGTACATGTGCGACTGGTAAATACTCATTCTGTTCTGTCTTTTGTTTTTCTCTGCTAAGTGCCTTTTTAACAGGAGGCAGCCATACCAAATAATCCCATTAAAATGGAGGTGGAAAGGTGTTCTTGCATGGCAGAGCTTCTTCTCCTAGCAGGAATGCAACTCTGACAACCAGTCCCAGGATTCCATTAAATCTGCCCTCATTTCATTTATATTTCTCACAAAAACAATCACTGTTTAAGCCCATCATAACGACCTGTGCTCCTATTCCTTGATAGACATTTTCAAATTTCCCCTAAAAGCTATAAACAGAATAAATTATACAGACAACATAAATATATTCAAATGTACCTAATTTGTGCAATGTGTTCTGCTAATGAGTCGAATACATCTCACACATAACACTTTTGTTAAGTTGCTGCTTTTCAAATGCCTACTTCTTGGTAGCCAAAACCAATTCACTGTTTATGCCTTGTAGCTTTACCCTTGGAGTAAATATTTTTTCCATAACTGAGTCACAGCACTATGATAATTTCAAATTGTACACAATCAGTATTCGTAAGGGGATGTTTTACATAATATTGAGCTTCACATGAATAATTATTTCACATTAATTAATACACATGCCTTCTTACTCCATCTTCAAAACCTCTGCTTCCATTATTATTTAGCCATGACTTGAATACAGAGGAAGGGTTTGGCATTGCACTGAATCTTGCAAACCTGATCCCATCTCAAGGATTACGACATGGAAATGAGCTATCCATAAATATTAAAAATTATCTTCATTGCACAGATGTTCACTCCACTTATCTGCAGAATTTCTGGATCAAATATTCAATATGAATATGTTAGTATCCACCAAAGATTGCTTTTGGCAGGGTATGTGTTGATATCAGCAGGAAATAAATAGGAAAACATTAAAAGGTATAAAACTTTAAAACAATAGCTTAAAGGTGTTTTACAAAGTACAGATGGCTTATGCTGCTCAAGTGGATGTCTGCTGTAGAATGAGAAATATTGTGTACTGGTGGGGAAAAATACACACTCTGTTTGTGTGTGTGTGTGTGTGTGGGTGTGTTTAGTATGACTTGGAAATAATGGATCCTGAACCTAGGTTGTGGGTGTATATAAAGGTGGCTGAAAAGAATGAATATTGATATTACCAATAACTAGCATGAACAGTGTGATGACAATGACATTTGTGAGCCAATGTGGTATAGTGATTAGAGTGTTGGACTGGGAGTCAGGAGATCAAGGTTCTAGTCTCCACTCAGCCATGAAGCCCACTGAGAGACTTCGGACTCAGTCTAACCTACCTCACAGGGTTGTTGTGAGGATGAAATGAAAAGGAGGAGAATTGTGCAAGCCACCTTTGGTTCCTTGCAAGAAAAAAAAAGCAGAATATAAATGTATTTTTTTTAAAAAAAAAAAACTTGAAAATTGTCAGTATAGAAGCCTTTAACATCTTTTAAGCCAACCACAAGCAACTGCTAAGAAGAAACACCGCAAGGCATTTCAGGGTTTAATCCTATACCCATCTACCTGGGAATAAGCCCAATTGAACTCAATGAGACTCACTTCTGAGTAGACATGTATAGGATAGAACTGGCAATCGCTGAGTTAGAACTTGTGAATATATTACATTTTATTTTCGACCCTTGGCTGTTATGCTGAATGCTGTGCTTATATTTATTTTTCTCTTATGGTTTCCCGATGTGATATAGATTGATTAGTAGTTGAAAGCGCAGTTGAAAATCAGAATGAAATGAGTGTTCACACAATCTCAGTTATCCAAATGTTTGGTATACACACATTGTAAATGAGGTGGTAGACTCCTCAGTAGACCATACCAGCTTGGAAGTGCAGGTGGGAGATGCTGTTTTTAAAAATCCCATAAGGTTCCCCCACCGTAAAAAACAAAAACATACCTATAAACAAAAAATATGACATCAGAAAAAGGAAAGATTCAAGTTTTCTCCTGGGGTGGGGTCAATGTGATTCTATTGCCTTTTTTTTTTCATAGATGGGTTATGGTTCGGGTTCAATCCTCAACATTTTCAGGTAGGGTAGGGAAAAATCCAGAAGATTTGCAACCAGACAGAATAGACAATTCTGAAATAGATGGGCCAAAGATCTCACTCAGTATAAGGTAGGTCACTCTTTCCCTCACCCCCAGGATGCCCAAGGATTTCTTTTGGACTGCATTTCAAAAAGAAACTACACAAACTGCAACCCCCGGACTAAAGTGCAAATTTTCCACCCTACTTGTGAGCAGAATAATTGGGGGACCATTTCACTATTTCTCTTGCTTGAGTTGATTTGGAAGCAAATAAGGGAGCAACTAACAAGAACCAAGATGGAAGAGAGTTGTTGCAGATAAATTATATATATATATATATATATATATATATATATATCCTATACAGTTAATATTCCATACCCAACAAAAAATGGAAGACTGTTCATCTTCACAGTAATAATCACATTGTCTATAGCTTTACACCTGAAATACAATCTGTAATATAACCCATAAAGTCACCTATCTTTATCAGAATCTCTTAGTAGTGCAATCTTTATAGCTGATCCATGACACAGCATTACATGCACTTGAACATTTCCATGTGTGACGCAATAGATATATTGTAGTTACATTGTTTAAAGGGCAATTAATGTTTTATTATGCATGGTTTTTTACTTCCACCATCCGATTTCTGGATACTGCACTTTCTACAACTACTGGACTGTAACTCCTTCATTTTTACAGGTTACTAGAAGGAGAATATTTCTTTTACCAGGAGTGAAAACCTTCAAGAACAACTTCAAGGTACAGGCCTATTACGTGCCTCACATTCTTTGAATCTCCTATTGCAATGCAGTGTGTCAGATCTAATACAATTACAGTCTTATGAAAAATATACTGCAACAAATTTGTTTCTGTTGAGATGAACCAACTAGGAAGATATCACCAGAAATATTTGTTGGAATTAATAGGCATAAATAACATGTCATTCTTGTGGTACATGTCATCACCTTTCTGCTCTAATTTTCAGCTCATCGTGAAATGTTTGCTGCCTTTATCCAAGACGATCTAAAAGGACTCTTGTATATCAAGTTTTCATGTAATTCTGCCACTGGCTGAATTCAGACAACACGATAGTCAATGGTGGGGTAATAATCAACTTTACAGTTGTTCATCTAGGGGGTACTCCCCACACAACATGGTAATAAATAATCAACCGTGGTGTGGATTAGGATCAGCACTGAGTTGACTATGGAAGCATTTGGATGACATGATAGTCAATACAACTGACAATTGTTTCCCCACCCACCAGTTGCTTAATGTGTCGTTCAAATTCAGCCACTGTATAGCTTGCCTATCAGTTGAATTGACTTCAAATTTTCAGAAATATGCATAGTGATAGAGTGATGAAAGCTCCACAGCCCTCTTCACTCAATTAGACTTGGCCTCCACATACATGAGGTTGTCCATACGGCACATGAATTTGTTGGCATGTCTGCTATGAGTCTACACATATGCACTGGTACACATAAGGCCATATTGCAGAATGTCCTTGCTTGAATGCTCATACCATGATGGGGGGGGGGGGGAGAGAGAAGTTTGCTATTTCCTGCCATACAAACAGTAATCATACACATGGACATCAAGTCATGTTGTGTGAACAGTGCTCATGACTTGAGTTTAGTTCTGGCTTTGGGTTTGGTTATATTTAATACTCTCCTTTGAATGCTATTACATGCAAATTAATAGTCACAACAGAGAATGAGAACAAACCACAGGGGTATCTAGTCCAGCCTGCCTGCTTGCTGCAACAGCCCACTGAACAGCCGGACAGTCCACTGAAGATCAGTTTGTAAAGGCAAGGGTAGGCCATGCTACAAAGAAATGTCTGAATTAGCTCCAGGTATTTCAAGTAACAGCACAGTCCAATAGGTACATGCTCAATGTAAGGGCCACTAAGTTCAACGGGACTTAATCCCAGGTAAGTGTGTATAGAATTGTAGCCTAAGTGAGCCATGCTACACAGGAGTGACAAATAAAAACGAGAGAAAATTCCTTGTCTACACCAAATTTGGCAACAAGATCATGTAAATCTCTAAAAACCAACCTCTGGATGCTTTCCAAATCAGTGTTGTTGGGATCTACCCCATGCCATACAATACAAAACTGTTTTCAGTTATATCAAAATAATGAACCCCCAATCCCCCCCATACATTTCTGATCTCATAAAACTACAGTTGATGCCCTGTAATACAAAGTATGGTGATATAGCTACAGATAGAATTGTAATTCAGTCCTAAAGAAACTGAGCACAATCCATTGTTAAGTTCACCTGATCAAACCCCATTTGAAGGAATGGCAGTTAAGTATTGGGGATGGTTAAGTATTGTTCTGGCTGGTTCTGACTAAAACCCAAGTTGGAATCTCAGCGCCACCAAAATTGGAGCCATCAGCTTTGACTGAAGGCAGCTCTGCTATATCCGGGGACCCTCCTACTCATTCTGTGGTGTGCTGGCCTGGCTGTACCACTGGTGGTGGCTGCCTCACAAACATAGGGAAAGGATACTTACATAGGATTCTTATCAAGATAATGCTCTTCTATGAAACTGGCTCCACACTGGGAGGGATGATACCAGTTCCATGGGAAAGATCCAAATAATCAGCCCTAATAAATTGGGTGATATTGGGGTCACAGAACAGAACGGAACAGAACAGCAGCTTCAGTGCTGCAGCAGATCTATCTAATGGACAGCTAGTACTCTGTACAAAATAATATGCAAAAAATGAAGTTTCGCTAGATATGCTCTGCATTACCCATCGCTTCAGGACAAGCTACAATTGCTATAGCACTGCGTGGTTAAACATCGGCTCTAAACCAGCCATGTGTTCTCCTAGCTCTGCTGTTTAGAACTGGTTGGAACTGATGGTTAAATGGTTAAAAAAAACAACACGTCTCTCTGAAAGTGGCACCTTCCTTTTCCAGCTCAGAGAGCTGCTCCGGAACTTACTTGAAGGTATTCGTTTGAGCCCTGGTGTTCTTGAAAATTGTTTTGACTTGAAGTAATTATAAGTCCACACTGCTCACTGATGCTAATTACAATCATTTAGAAAAACTGTAATAGTTTTTATTGCTGTAGAGCCTATCTACACACGCAGGATAAAACACTTTGAAAACGTTTTGAAAACTGTATATGGAGTGTGCCCTGGGCCCCAACAGTTCTCAAAACTGTTATAAACCATTTTAAACCATTTTAAAGCAGTAGTGTAGATAGGCTCGTAGTCTCACAGACATTCCAAAAGGGGTTTTGGATTGATTTTACATTAGAAACAGAGCAATCCTATTGTTTGGGGCAGGTTGTTCCAACATCAGAATCTCTGACGAATTCAAACTCCTGCCAGGCTCACATCAGAGAGGTGCAAGGGAGAGAGAAGTGGAGCAAGGGAGGGTGTCTTCCCCCTTTCTTTTGTTTCCCTCCCATTGAACTACACTAGCTCCAGGACTGGTGTAATTTCCCCCAATTCTTTGGGTGTGTTGTGGGTATAGGAAGACTATGTATGATCCACAACCTCTCTAAGAATGCCTCCTGATCCATCACCTTTTTTTGCCTCTACTAATATTGGAAGTCTGCATTGGAAAGATAAGAGCTGCAGGTCCTGGCGGTGCATCCAACAGCAGATCTCCCCCTCCAAGGCTGGATTAGTCTTCCCACCTCGGCGCAGAATATCGGAAAAACCTATGGTCTCTGGAGCAACCTTCCAAGGTCATAGCAGTGTCTGTGGCCTCAAAGAATGGCCTCCAAAGAATCTTGTGGTCCCTAGGACACTGTCCAAGGATTATAAGATTGCTCTCTAAATTGTGGTTTTCTACTGCCAAAACCAGTGGCAATACAGATGATTCCAAATGGATGTCAGATAAATCTTCAGCTACCTCCATGACATTATTTGAATCATGTGATTTTGGGGAGAAAGAAAAGTCAAAATCAAGTACAGTCTGTTGACATATTATTACGCTATGTCCCCTTGGTTATTGTTCGGAAGGAAAGGCAGATGCTCGCTATAAAAAATGCTTCAGTAACATTAATAGCTTGATAAAGGACTGCTGTACCATTTCCTCTGATTAGCCGACTGATGGATTTAGGACATTGTGCTTCACTTAAATCTTTAAAAATATCACATTAATCTTTAGATCATGTATCTCTAAAACAATTTAGTAATTAAATCAGGAAGCATCTCTTGTAGGTTGATTCCCCCCCCCCCCATTCCCCTTTGTCA
The DNA here is from genome assembly GCA_029215795.1 of Anniella stebbinsi. NCBI lineage: Eukaryota > Metazoa > Chordata > Lepidosauria > Squamata > Anniellidae > Anniella > Anniella stebbinsi. The sequence continues at coordinate 91,404,515 of JARDYH010000004.1, read as the reverse complement.
CCTTTACGATCAGGAGACAGCAACTATCTCAACCACATCCTCCAAATGGGTCTCTTGTAATGACCACTTTTGCCTAACAGTCTCTGTGCAATCTATATTTAAAAAGCCTGCAAAGGTTGCATATTCGTTTCTACTACATATATTTTTATTGAGTAAGGGGCACAGTGACTTTTACATTTGGAGGACAGCATACACATTGCTGAACAATATTGTTTGGATCACTGGATGGGGTAGGAGGATCCTTTCGTTTTTAGGGAGTTTTGCAGTTATGATTTTAACATGGGAACCCTGTGGGTGTGCCCTTTTACGTGGCTTCTTGTGTGGTTAACAGCCCGTTCAGTTCATGCCCCCTGTAGTAAACCCCCAGGATACAATAAAAATATAAAGACTGCCCATACACAAAGTCTGCAGGAAGCAACCAACCAACACTGGGCATGATGGCATCCTTCTAGAAAGAACAGTTAAAAAAATTAAGCCTTCTCAATCATCCTTCCCAGTCAGCATTGCAGTTGCATCCATGGCCTAAAAACATGCTGCACATCTTCATTTCCAATTATACTAGCATTGCTGTTGACAGAGTTCCCCAAATAGGGGTAGATGAGTCCATCAATTTCAATTTCTCATGTTTCCCATCTTCAGTTCATCTTGCCCCAAGCATTGAGAATTTTTTCATCTAAAATTCATTTCATCCTGAACTTTGGGGGTGGGGGTTGTATGCATTTTTGTGCATTTCTCCTATTGGGTACATTACACAATATTATTGTGGATAACTAATCCACATATTAGTGTGGGAGGTTGAGGATCAGGTCAAATCATATTGGAATTGAAATAGCTTACAAACTGTGACATGATAATGCACAAGATATTTTGCAAGCCATTTTCCCAATATCATGCCCATTTAATGATAGTTCTACTAATAAACACATTTTTGTACACATGTTTTGGATTGGTAAACCCCATTTCAAAATACAGATGTGTGAATATCAAAGGATAACTGAGTTTTGCTTTGTGTATTAGTGAGAAAGTGCAAAATTAGGTAAGCTTTCATTCAAATGAGAACCAAAGGAATTTCCCCCCATCCCTAACTCCCAAACCCTTCTAGTTCCTTGTCAAGAAATGAAAACATGCTACAAGAGATGACTTCACTGGGGCAATAGTTTCACTGGAGCAACAGCAAACACATTTCATCATGTCGTAAGGTATTCCTGCATCGGTTTATGTATTCACTCTCTGTAATTTTCACCTCTGTTCACTCATAAGTCCATTCCATCACATTCTCATGTTAGTCTATGGTGTTTCTCTTTTTAAAGACATCCTATCTGAAATGACACAATACTAAATATATTTTGATATACTTGGTTTTTTTAAAAGCTGAAAATTGCAACAGAACACACCGACAGTGTAAAAACCAACCAGTGGACAGCTAATTCACATATTAGTCTGGGAGGTTGAAGATCAGGTCAATTCCTATTGGAATTGCAATAGCTTGCAAGCTGTGAAATGATTATAAACTAATAAAGTGACTACTGTTGAAATATGCAGGTTAATTCGAGGGTCCGAAGGACTGTGGATGTTTAGCCAATGTAATAAAGCATTTGTTCATGAGGCCATGAAATTGAACTTTTTTTTTCTGTACAATACACAATTCTTCTGCATTGAGAAGCCCAACATTTTTGTATGCCCCTGCTGTGACCTGCCTGTCACTTCTTCTTGCTGTCCAGGTGTCCCCTCAAGGGGAAACTGCAGAGGATAGATTTAGTGGATGGAGACAGTTGACAGGGCTGCTCTGATGTCTCCTTTTCATTTTCTTCCTTCTGTGCATTGTCCTTTTGTCAGATGGTGAGATGCATCCTGGAATGCTCATTAAAAGCCTTCTCAGGAGGGTTCAGAATATCTAGCAAAGGGTTCTGGGATATTTCCTTGTCCAACTGAAGGACCCATTTGGACATTAAGCATTTGTCTGCATGAAACAGACAAATGCTTGAAAATGTTCCCTTCTTCCCTTTGTGGTACTCTATACCATTTTGTTACATGAAGTGGATAAAAATTGCTATTAAAAATGCAAAGGAGTGGGATAGTCAACACACAGAGCCTATCTACACTACTGCTTTAAAACGGGTTATAACAGTTTTAAACCGGTTGTTAACCAGTTTAAAATTGTTATAAACCGTTTTAAAGCAGTAGTGTAAATATGTTCACAGTCAATGTTATCACAGTAAATGGACAATTGGGATGGTGGGATATAGAAATAACATTCCTAATTTGATCTGGTGTTAACTGTGCGGATAAAAACCCACATAGATAATATTGCAATGAATTTGTATTTGTGATGGGACAACTCAAGGTTCCTTCCAATGCAATGATTCTATAGTTGTAAGTTTGAGGTCTCTCAGAGAGAGAGGGGGAGAGGGAAGAGAGAAGAGGCTGGTGGAAAGAGAGAAAAAAGGAGGGCAGAAGAGAAAAGGACTCAGCCATTTTTGGTTCAGGCCCTACCCACCACTGGCTTTGACTCCACCCACTGCTAACATGCAGCTCCTGATAAATTGCCCATGAGGGAATGCGTCCTTGGACAGAAAACAGGTTGCCCACCCCTGGAGTAGAGCAATAGTTCCCCAGCACCACCTTATGAGACCAATAGTCTAGAAGGACCAAAACCCCATAATGCTATGCTGGTGCTTGTATTTAGTAAGCATCATTAAACGCAAAAGGGATACAAGACTCTGCATTAAATATACAGTTATATAGGTGAAGCTTAACTACCTGCAGAGATAAATAAATTTTATCACTTTATTTATAATGCATCAAGTTTTCTTTGTTCTTTCTATTATATGGGCAATCAAAATTACTGTTGTTAGCAGGAATATCCAAATTTTGTTTGGGCCCAACTTGAGGTACTGTAATACCTGCAGTACCTGAAGTTGCAGAACACCTCCCTTCTGTGCAACTAGTGTGACCATCTGAAAAGGAGGACAAGGCTCCTGTATCTTTAACAGCTATATAGAAAAGGGAATTTCAGTAGGTGTCACTTGTATGCATGCAGCACCTGGTGAAATTCCCTCATAATCACAACAGTTAAAGCTGCAGGAGCCCTGCTGTGTTTTTGTAACTGGTCACTCTAGCAGCTTTAACTGTTGTGATGAAGAGGGAATTTCACCAGGTGCTGCATGCATACAAGTGATACCTGCTAAAATTCCCTTTTCTATACAGCCCTGTCCTCCTTTTCAGATGGTCACCCTATGTGCAGCCATCTCTCTTTTTGCTACTGACTGGCTGACCCTCTGACCCTTGATCATTTGGAAGCAGCTTTCCCCCTGCACATGCTCCCTTGCCTTGTCGTTCTCTGTAATCACACCAATCACAGCCATTCCCCAATTGTCCCACTCTTCTGGTTAAATAAATGCAGCTATCTTAAAGGGACAGAAACATGAGTCAAACGCAGTGATATGAGAGCTTAAAGCTGTGATCAGTAAGCATCAGCCATGCCACAATTTGGAGGCAATGAAAGTTTGTGGTTCGAGGCACCATGGGAAGCTGAGCTATTCATCCAGTAAGAAATGTTTGCCTGCTGTGAATGCCCATTACAAAGTAAAAACTACCAGTTAGAAAACATAGAGCAACAGTGAAGAAATGAAGATCTCATCCGAGGTTTGTCAGCTGTCCTACTGCACAGCCTGGCCAAAATACCCAGTAAAATGGGATTTTATAAATGATCAAAAGACGAGGGAGAGGAATAAAAGGTGAGACTGTCAGTGCTGTGCCAGAAGCAATGTTAGGAGCAAGCCTCAAGGAGGTGAGCTTAGCTGAGACGCCTCACCAGAGAACAGTTGTCTGGCTCAACGGGAAGATGTCCCCGGCTTTGAATCACAAGGTGAAGGCACACATAACATTTTTAGAGTAGTGAGGCTGATCTGACAGTGCCCCCCCCCCCGCATTTTCCTAATATACCTTTCCTCTCCAGGGTTCTGCAAGTTTGAAGCAGAAGCTAGCTGTGCATAGAGCTGATTGACTTCCCCTTCCTGTGTCCCCATGAAGACCCCCCACCCAATTCCCCAAACAGTTTTCCTTCCCCAGTATTATTAATAAGATAACAAATGGAAGGATAAATGCATGAATGTTCATGGGGCTTGTTTTAAACAAATTGCCTCCTGAAGTATGGGCAAGAGGTAAGACTGACTGCTGATCCCGTGTTCGATTTGCTATTTGCAAAGTTCGGTTTACATTAGAGCAGGGTCACTCGTTGTGTGTTTCACCCTAAGGCTCTGAGTTCAAAACTAGCTGGGGTTCACAGGCATTTTCTAGTTTTTTTAAAATTATAAATGTATCTAAGATTTAAAAAAGGGACAATCATCAATTGACAATTTGAAATCAAAATAAAAAAATGTTTTACTTGATAGAATACAATTCCATATCACAGTTACATGTTAAGCCTAGACGTAATAAAATGAATGTATACATACAACAGCACTAAGAAAAGTAGGGGTGTGCACCAACCACAAGATTCAGTTCTGTCCCCGATATGTACTACTACATACTTGCCCCAAGAACAAATGATACCTTTGCTCTTTCAGAGTGGATTCTGATGGATGATTCAAGAACAGATTGTACATATACCCATGGTATTCCCTATCTGTGTGTGAAATAAATGGAGCTAGCATTAAACACAATGTTCATGAGAAGAGAGATAGTTCTTACAAATTACAAGTACATCTGCAAATATTACAGATAATAAAAAAAAAGAAAGCAGGTGCATACATCAATTTGTACTGCAACCTACTAATTCCTGTCATATAAATGCATTTCCATTAGAGATAGATGAATCTGTCAATTCCCAGAGACTCCATTGTTGCGGGAATTGGAGGGTGGAAATAACGAGACGACACAAGAAAGTGGGTTTAAAATTGGGCCACTTTTTATTAAGATCTGCAAAGGGGGTAACGTCCTATCTGGGCATCCAGTCAGGCCAATTACAGGCCGTAGTCCACAACGGCCGAGCATTCATAGCCTGCACAGTGGCGCTTGTATTCACCACCTCACAGGCTCCCCCTTTTGGGTAGGTAGGCCTTCCATGTCACCTCCCCCTGGGCCGCACGGCTCCAAGTAGTCGAGGAAGGTTGGCACCAAAGGTAACCCTTATCTCCCAGCTAGGCTTCAAGGCTCAAAGCTGGAAGCCTCAGGTGTTACCAATCATGGCAACAGTGCCTGTGAATGCTCACCAACCCAAACACCCCACACCAGATGCCCTAAATCTCCGCCATAGGGTGCAACAAGCCACTCGCTTAGTCGCTCCCCCCATCTAGAGAATATTACTTTCCTTAACCCCCCCTGCAGATCCACTAGAAATATATCCTTACCGAGGTTCAACAAATGAACCCCATCCTTCCTATATAGCTCCCTCCGCGCCAAAACTGTACCTGGATGTAAAATACTAAAGTCCCGTGTTTCACCAGATCCCTGAAGACTGCAATATTCACTTTCTTTTGTGCCTTTTCCAAGGCACGATGATCCATGCCCACTTGCCTATCAAGCCTCGGGATCATACAGGACGATATGATAACCATGCTGGGCCACTGCTGCCGTACGGTCTGGAAATTGACAATTGTTTGCAGGATGAGGGCCTTTCCTTTCAGCAGCCCTAAATCATTTCCTCCTAGATATAACAGGAGAACCTCGGGGGGGGGGGTGCATCACTAGTATGCCGCTGGAACAGCATGGGGAGTAACCACTCCCATCGCAGGCCATGCCTGCCCAACCACTGAATGTTCGCATACCAGCTCATCCCAAGCTGGGTTCTAAAGCTGGAATTAGAAGCCCTCTGACTGGCCCAATAGATCATACTATGTCACATATGATCACGCATACTGGGGCATAGCCTCTCCAGTGATCTACAACAAACACAGAGGCATTAGGTTGATACATCCATAATGACTTATTTTCATAATTGTCTTACGTAAGTCTGGAATGCATTGGACTGCCAACGTCAAATTGCCTGCATTTGTGAGGGGGATAAACCTAAAGATGCAGCAGTGAAAGCCGCCCCAATTCGAAAGGAGTGAGTGCCCAAACTAAGATTGCCCAGCCCCAATGATTGAAAAGCCCGGTTAGTGATTGCCCAAAATTGGTACTTTGTTAAGGGATTATGGTCTTGATGACAAAATAACAAGCCTGAATCCATCCCACATAGAGCCATGAACTCTCTAAGAACCTTAACAAGGCATAAATCCTGTATAGGGGCTGGCTAAAGGGGAACATCTATGCCTCTGCCTAGTTGATCCATTTTAGATTGCCGTAGACGTATTCTCACTCCCTGAGGCATGAATTGAACATCCCCACATTGGAGAGCTCTTCACTTTTTGACAGTGCAACCAACTCGGATACCCTGAATGCCCTGAAAAAGGCAATCAGGGCAGAAGCATGAAATAACCTCTCCTCATACAACGAGAGGCAGAAAGTTGGCCATTGCGCCTTTAACCCTGACAAAATGTTAGGGGAAAGCAGATGTCTGCTGTCCCATTCTGCTGACCGGATGGAGGGTGTTCAACCTGTTCTGGATGGGGTTGCACTCCCCCTGAAGCAGCGGGTTCGTAGCTTGGTGGTTCTCCTAGAACCATCTTTGTCACTTGAGGCTTAGGTGGCCTCGATGGCACAGAGTGCCTTCTACCAACTTCGGTTGGTGGCCCAGCTATGCTCCTATCTGGACAGGGATAACCTGGCTTCAGTTGTCTATGCTCTGGTAATCTCTAAATTGGATTACTGCAATGCACTCTACATGGGGCTGCCTTTGAAGATGGTTCAGAAGCTGCAGATTGTGCAAAATGCAGCAGCCAGAGTGATAACAGGAACCAGAAGGTTCGAGCATATAAGACCTACTCTGGCCCGCTTGCATTGGCTGCCTATACGTTTCCGAGCCCAATTCAAGGTGCTGGTTTTAACCTATAAAGCCTTACATGGCTTGGGACCACAATACCTGATGGAACGCCTCTCCCGACACGAACCTACCCGTACACTACGATCCACATTGAAGGTCCTCCTCCAGTTGCCTACTCCAAGGGAGGCACGGAGGGTGGCAACAAGGGAAAGGGCCTTTTCAGTGGTGGCCACCCAATTATGGAATGATCTCCCTGACGAGGCTCACCTGGCGCCAACATTGTTATCTTTTCGGTGCCAGGTCAAGACTTTCCTCTTCTCCCAGCACATGATGAGGGTTTTTGTGTTTTTGTGTTGTTGTTGTGCTTTGACCCAGAAGGATATTGTAATTTTAACTTGTTTTTATGCTTTATGCTTTTACATTTTGTATATTGGTTTTTAATTGTTCAATGTTTTTAATTTTTGTAAACCGCCCAGAGAGCTTCGGCTAAGGGGCGGTATATAAATGGAATAAAATAAATAAATAAATAAATGCGAGACCAGCTAACTTACCCGCAATGGTGCGCAGTGCCAGGCCCTTTGTTCTTAAAGTAACATAAAATTGCAGTAAGTGCTCAACCAGTATGGGCCATAGTTGTTGCAACCCTAATCAGTTCTGAAGGCCTGGAACTCCCTACCTGTTTTGGCATATGCAGCCCTCATACTAGGGGCCACCGATTGCCACATAGCGTGCTTGCCAATCTCCCACAGGAGTGCTGGCATGAATTCTGGCTGTTGTCTCGCTCCGGGCACCAGCTCGCGAAATCTCCGGACCTGATGATGCGATAAAGCATCGGCAATAGAATTGTTCAAGCCAGGGATATAACGAGTGTGAAATAAAATATTGTGGCAAAGGCACTGCAAGGTAAATGTGTGCACCAACGCCATAACCCGTGGATTGTGAGATGACAGGGTATTGATGACCTGGACTGTGGCTTGATTATCACACCAGAAATGGACTACCATATCCGCCATGTCTGCAGCCCAGATGTGTACTGCTTCATAAATCAGAAAAAAATCCAGGAATGTCAAGTCCTTACAAATCCCCATCATCTGCCAATCCACCGGCTATCGTTCAGCACACCAACGATCACCCCAAATTATTCCAAAACCCACAGCGCCAGATGCGTCGGAGTGTATTTGCATCTCGACTTCCAATAGAAGGTTCCGTCTCCAAAAGGAGCCACCGTTATAATCCTTCAAAAATCTCAGCCATATGTTAATGTCCTCTCTCATAGCCTTCGTTACTTGAACCCTATGATAAAGCTGGGAAAGTCCCTTCATGGCGTCGCAAAATTGACGCATAAAGGCACATCCTGGGGCTATGACCCAACAGGCGAAATTGAGGTGGCCAACTAATTCTTGCAATTGCCGCAGAGTCATTTTATTGGCCCTAAAGACAACCCTTAACCTATCCTGAAGAGCTACTAACTTGTCCTTGGTTAGCATACTACATTGCCTTTCAGAATCAAGAACGATTCCTAAGCACATGAGATTGCTATTTGGACCTTCTGTCTTCTCATGTGCCAGCAGGATGCCCAGCTCCTCCATTAGGACTTGGAATTCTTGCATCAGGTGCAAGCATTGCCCATTTGACGCTCCCCCAATAAACAAAAAACCATCCAGGTAATGAACGCAGGCCTTTAAACCCGTCCTTTCTTGTAAAGTCCATTCCAAGAAGGAGCTGAACTTCTCGAACATGGCGCATGAGATAGAACAACCCATGGGAAGGGCTCTGTCCACATAGAATTGGTCTTTAAAACAAAACCTAAGCAAATTAAAGTCTACCAGGTTAATGGGCAAGATGCGGAAAGCCGACTTGATGTCTCACTTTCCCATAAGGGCCCCTTGACCACAGCTGTGATCCATGTTCACCGCTGTGTCAAACGATGTGTAACGCACTGAGCTCAGGTATTCAGGAATGTAATCATTCACTGAACCCCCACGGGGGAATGACAGGTTATGAATTAACCTGTAATCCCCCAGGGCTTTCTTGGGCATGATTCCTAAAGGGGAAATCCACAGATTTTCTATAGGGGGCACTTTGAACGGGCCCAACACTCTATTGGCTGCAGCTTCCTTATTAATATTTCCATCACTAGCCCTTCCTTAAATGTACATAACTTTGATTTTTTTGAAAAGGAAGCTTGTCTAGGGCCTTGGTATGGGATCCTAAATCCCTCTATGAAACCTGTTTCCAAATATTGTGCTTCCTGACGTTTTGGATACAAAGCCAGGAGTTTCCTCAATGGTCCTACCTTAACTGGACTGGGGCCCTTTGGGAGGAGGTTGTTGCTGCTGTCCCCCTGCCTTTTTCTCTCCTGAACCATCTCTATATGCCCCTCTGCACCCCTAGCCCGAGGGCAATTGGCTGCCGTGTGTTGTCCACTACAAATGGGGCAGTCATGTCTGTACCTACACTGCATCCGGGAGCATGTTCCTCATGAACTGTATTCCCAGCAGAGCGAGCGGGATTGAACCCCCCGCTCCACACTCCCTCTAAATGAGGTGGCGGGCTGTGTCTTGGCTAAAATATGGCCACTGTCAGCTCTTTCACCAAAGCCTGGTCTGGCTGGCATCATAAATTGCAGCCATAAATCATTGTCCTTTGAATCCCATTGCAAAGAATGATCAAAAGCTGCCTTACGATGAAATGATTCATCCTAAGCCAAGCAGGCTCCTCCCTCGTATTCTGAATATGCCCTATATATCATGTACATATACTTTGTTAAGATATAACCTCTCCCTGGAAAACGCTGTTGGATTACGCACATGTAAATCAAAAAACCCGGAAGCCAGTTCGCCCAAGTTCTCGCAACTCTTTTCCTCCTAAGCCTCTCTGCCTCTTTTCCCCCCTCTCTGTCTTTCTCACTGCTTTCCAATTCCCTAAATAGCAGTGATAATATATCAATATACTCTCCCTTCAAGATCTTCTCTCTGGTAGCTGGCAATAAATGATAACCCAAAGGGGAAGACGTGCTCCCTCTTGGTATGGCCTGTCTATCAGCACCCGCTGTGGTAGAATCAATTTTTTCCCAATCTGAGGCCCTGGAAGGGCCCTGCCCCACAGCAGCACAGGCTGCACCGGCAGGAGACTGCAAGAGCCCCGTCTTATCCTGTGTTGCCTGTGTGTGTGCAGTTGCTGCCGCACTAGCTATTACTGTATCAGCACTGACTCCAATCGTCAGACTCCACCCTTGCTATTGTTGTTTGAATCGCTGTTGAGGTTGCTTCATTTGGTGATTGCAGAAACTGGGCTGTGGCACCACACTGGGTGGAGGACCAGCACCAACTAATGGCAAGGTACCTGAAAACCATGGGTACCATCCCCAAGGAGGAAAAATACCCATAGGCTGAGCAGCAATTGTGTTAGACCCACTCTCATTGTGTGTCCCTTGAGACGTACCTTGGCTGGCAATGGCTGGTCAGTGCTATGGGAGTGGCTTGTGCCGTGGCTTGAGCTGCAGATTCCAAAGTGAGGCTTGAAACGCTCTGCTCCCGCACTGGTGCAGTTCTTGTCTGAATGAACCCTCAATGGCATTGAGCCTGGCTGAAACAGATTGTAGCAATTTATCCTGTGCCTGTAGTCTCGTTCACCCCCTCCTCCCAGAGGTCTTGGCCTGAGTTGCTACAGGTACTTTGAGAGGGATACCTTTTCCCTGTTCAATAGCGTGCAGTCTTTCTAACAAACCTGCCATTCGAGGATCAATGTCCTCCTCTGATGATGAATCATTTCTAAATCTTGGTTGTTTACTAGGGTGAGGTGCCTTGCCCTTGCCCTTTCGTCCACCCACACCTTTTTTTGGAGGCATTTTCTAGAACAGTAGAAAGAAGGTCTGGGATTCTAATCCTAGTCCAACACTCTAACCACTAGGGAAAAAACCCAGGGTGCACAACTGCGTACTACTTATCCCCTAAACCGTGACTTAAAACCACAAACCACAAAAACACTACCTAAACCAATGTATAATTCATAAGGCGTATCTGTCTAATCGTTCACCGCTGAGATCTACATGCAAGTCACCAAGAGGCCTGAAAATCTAACCCCTCCTTTATGCAGCAGCAACCACACGCCTCAGGGGTGCTACTGTGTGAGCCCAGTAGGAAAAGACAAAAGAGGGTTGGAAGCAAGCAAACCCACCGCAGCCCAGGCAATCAACCCTGCTGCTGCACACTGCACACATGCCTCCTAGACTGCAACAAAACTGCCTGCACTGGCAGCTGCCCCAGCTTCCCCCTGCAATGCACTCCCTGCAGCTAGTGGGGCTCCCAAGGATGAGGCCCGAACAAGGCCGCCGCCCCACCCGCTACTCGCGGGCAAGCGTGCCGTGCAGCTGGAGCTGCATGTCTCTGCCAGCCTCGAACCCATGTCTCCATGCTCCAGCCTCGAACCCCCAATGAGGCAGCTGCCCCTCCGCTGCACCCAGAACTATAGCCCCACAGAGCTGAGCAGCGCGCGAGCCAGCAGCACAAGCCCGGCTAGAGGCCCCACGAGGCAGCCACCACGTGTGCACCTGCGCTCCCCATAGCCAGGCCGCATGCCCTCCAACCTAGGCGCCCAAGCGCCTGAAGAAAAAAACCAGGCGGGAATGCTGCCAAGATCGGGCCCATTGTGGGAAGGACCAGCAGGTCCTCCCTTCCAAACGTCCTCCTTCCTGGCAAGTCAGTCGTTTCTTGCTCCTCTCCGGCTCTGGTAGGTGTACTCCCATGCTGCCACGTGCTTCACTGAGCTCCGGCTCTGGCTGGACTCAGCCAGCAGCCGTGCAAGCCGAAGAGAAGGTGGGAGGGTTGCGCCCCTGTTATATAGGGGCCAGTCCCTTCCCCGCTCCGTGGCACCACCCTGGGGAACCGCCAATGGCGAGTCCCCATGTCTACCTCTCCACCCCCACCCGCAACTGCCTCCCCAATGCCCAGGCAAGCCGGGCGTTGGTGTTGAGGCATTTGTACACAATGAAGGCCCTGGAAATTGCATATTTCCTAACTTGTGTAAATGGGGGCCGTAAAGTCCCAATTTACACAAGATTAAAGGTGTGAATGCTCTGTTCATGCCTGTAATCTTCTAAAAATGGGGGGCTTTACAGCTGCTATTCATTCTGGGTAGGACATACACAATTTCCGGACCAGATTGGATGGGCTCGCAGCCTCATCAGGTGCTCACCAAGGTGCGAAGAAGCTCCCGCGGTGCTGCGAGTGGGGGTGGGCAGCAGCAGCAGCTTGGCAAGTATCCAACAGAGTCGGATGTGGGTGAGTCCATTCATCACAATGACTGGACAGTCTATGAGTTCTGGCAGGAAGCCCGTGGCTTGGCTTGTGAATGTAAGGCAAACTGGGGGCTCCAGGGAAATCCATGAAATTCTAAGAGGGCTGAATTTTTTCCTGCCAAACATCTCTACTTTTATGTGACTACAGTAAGTAATTATAAAAAAAAATCAGCACTTGCCCAAACAATAATGTGCAGTTAAATAAATACAAATATGTCATATCAATAATAATAATAAAATAATAATAATAATAATAATAATAATAATCTACAAAGATCTGGGATTCCAAAGGAAAGGATTGAACCTTTGCTAACTAATTGCTGTCGATTGCTGCTGTAACTTTATCCACCCCTGATCCCTATTTTAGTAAGGCATTAAAAGTTTAATCCCAATCCATGGCTTTCATTGCTTGTGAGGTTTTTCTGAGGCTATTAGCATCACTTTAGTGTAGTGCTTCTTATGTAAATTATGGAAAAAGTGGAACATGGAGTAACTATATAATTATCCCTTCATACTCATATTGAAAGCAAAACTAAGCATATGGTAGACGTAGTTAACTGTACTTTATAATAATCCCTGCACTATTTAGTTCACTTAATTAACTATACACTGTGTTTCATTCTAGGTACCACTTTCCATTTTAAAGATATCTTTGTAATACCGATAGAAGATGGAAAGAAGCTAATGTCTGTTTTGTCCTTATAAACCAATCCTCAAATAGCCCTATTTGGGTGTGGTGGGGAAGAACATGGCTGGACCTGTTGGGCCTACCCCTACCACCATGTCCCGACTGTCCCCCCCCCCCACACACACACACATACACTATCCCAGCCATCAGCTTGTTGAGAGGAAAAGTCTGAAGATGGGTGTCTGCTCTACATGTGCAATCAGGATTCGGTATCACAGGGGGAACCTACACATGTGCAATAGGCTACCTTCTACAAACGTCCCGCCTCAATGTATGGATTGTAGGAAGTGGGGCCAGTGGTAATATGACAACAGGAATGGCAGGAGTGGGGTCAGTAGGAAGAGCTCCCTCATATCTTTCTCATGGGTCTTAATGTGTTTCATTTATTAAACTGTGTAATGTATTTTTTTAAAAAAAAGTAAGCAATATGATAAATTTCATTGGAATATATCACATTTGTGAAATGTGATATATATTCCCTCCTCCTAATTGCTCTACTCCCTAAGTTTCTTATATATTCAGGCAAGAATGACAGGCCAAATACTTTTACTGATTTGCCAATGGAAGCATGCTCTTGAACACCAGCTGCTAGGAAACAAGAGGAGGAGAGGGTTGTTGCCTTCATGGCCTACCTGTGAAATTCCCAGAGACATCTGGTTGGCCACTGCAAGAGACAGGATGCTGAACTGCTCTGTAAATTCACATTTCCTAGGTGAGTAATCATAGGAAGCAGCCTTATACTGAGTCAGACTAGTGGTCCATCTAGCCCAGTACTGTCGACACTGACTGGCAGCAGCTCTTCATGGTTTCAGGCAGGATTAATTTCCTCGCCCTACCTGGAAGAGCCAGGGATTGAACCCGGGATCTTCTGCATGCAATTCAGGTGCTCTATCACACTAAGCCATCCAGAAGTATGTTACTGAGAAGACCACCCATGATGGCTTTTGTGCACATGTATTTATTGACATCCCCCCTAGTACCTTGTCCAATATGCCTCTTGTTCTGGGAAAGGCTACGTGTTGGACAAGGGACTTGTTGCTGCTGGAAATAAAAGGATCCTGATGGTAGAGATGCTAGGTTGTGATTGGAGTTCATGACACCTATGTCCTCAAACCTAGTTGACTTAAGAGTAAAGGTGGGGGAGAAAGGCATTTGGTTTCACATGCCTCCCAAATAAAAACTTGAACTGAAACACAGAGCCTATCTACACACGCAGGATAAAACACTTAGAAAACATTTTGAAAACTGGGCCCCAACAGTTCTCAAAACTGTTATAAACCGTTTTAAACCTTTTTAAACCATTTTAAAGCAGTAGTGTAGATAGGCTCACAGTTAATCTTTGGTATTCACACGTTTTCGAATATTGTGACACCATTCCCTGAGCAAAGGACTGTACAAAAATGTGTACAATTGGGAAAGTGTGCACGAAATGCTACACAGTGAAAATAATGTACAAAAAGTTATTATATTAGAGAAAATGTTTGGAAAAATATGTATATTAGGAGAAATTACCACCAAAATGTGAATATATCTTTGTGTGGATATTTTTTATAAAAAGGTAAACTGATATGGAATGAGACAGAATGGGCTTAAGATAGAAAAAAAATGCAAAACTGGGAGAATTTGAAATTGACAATTCCTTCTGTCCCCTAGTTAAGAGAACTTCCCTTTCTGCAGTATGCACAGTATGGGAACCCCAGATACATGCAAAACAAATACCTCCCTGGTAACTTAAACTGATCAATCAAAAATCTTAGCAGAAAATATGGTTTTAATTCAGTCAAGAAACCTGGAATTTCTGGAAGGCTCCTATTCATTCCTCAGAGTCAGGTTACTGACTCCTTTGTTTATCTTGAGTCCACCCAAAATGGTTTTGTATTTTATGCTTTTAACTTACATGTATACCACCGAAAGATCTTGGATATTAACCAGTCTACAAGTACAATAAATAAATAAATAAATAAGGCCCATATTTCAGAACTACTCTTAAAATTCATGTATTTAGTACTTCATTGTGGGATTCAGCATGGCCAGATATTGTAATAGGAGACTTCAAGATCTGCCAGTGGTTCATCTGGCTTGCTTCTCATTCCTTGTGATCCTTTTTCTAGCACTACCCTCCCCTATGAGGCCGAAGCTCAAAGTCTGTCCTCTTGCCCAGATTGAGCTGTTGTCTTGTACGCTCTACTAGATAGCTGATATCCAAAGCAAATACTTAGTTATGAGTAATACAGCTGGCAGACAGTTCTTCTCAGTCACCAGCCACCGTGTCTACAGCATCACAGAGAAGAGATGCACTTCTTTAAAGTAATCAAACTAGGAAGTGGTGTACTATTAGTGACTTCAACCAGGAGCTGGTATTAAGGGCAACTATGGCCCAACTTTTCTTGGTACTGTGACAAGAGTGGGGCAAGAGTGGTGTGCACTGGATTGGCTCTGATCCACGATCTGGAGCCGATCCAGGGGAAATCGGATACAATTATCCGATTTCCACTCCCCCCTCTGGATCGTCCGATTTTTTCCGAACCGGTCTGGAAGGACCCGATCTGGTTCGAGAAAAATCGGAGGATCGGCGGGCGCCCGCTGGCACCCACCGCCGCTTCCATTGGCGGGCGCCAGTGGGTGCCCGCCGATGGAAGAGGACAGCGGGGGGGGCTTACCTGCCGGGGGCCCTCCACTGCCATCCGCTGCTGCCCGGGCGGCAGCGGATGGCAGCGGAGGGGCCCCGGGAGGTAAGGAGGATTGTGAGGGGGGAGGGAGGAGGGAGGGAGGGGGGCACTTACCTGTGGGGCCGTCTGGCGCCTTCCCCTGCGTAGATCTACTGAGAACTAGGTCGCGAAGCCTAGTCCTTAGTACAGCTACACAGGTGAAGGTGCTGGACAGCCCCGCAGGTAAGGAGGGTCGCCGGAGGGGCTTACCTGCCGGGGCCCCTCCACTGCCATCCACTGCTGCCCGGGCGGCAGCGGATGGCAGTGGAGGGGCCCCAGGAGGTAAGGAGGATCGCGAGGGGGCTCCCACTTACCTGCCAGGGTCGTCTGCTGCAGTCCGCTGGCGCAAGGGGGGAGGGACAGGGAGGGGGGAGTTAGGCCCCCACTCACCCCCACCGCCATTTTTCCCCATAGACTTGCATTGGGGGAAAGCTTTCTTTCCCCCAATGCAAGTCTATGGGGAAAATGGTGGCCGATCCGAAAATCGGACATCCAATTTTTGGATCGGGATCGGGTCCAAACTGATCTCGGGGACCTTCGATTTTGTTCCAATCTGATCCGGAACAAAATTGGAGGTCCCAATCCGGTCCTGATCCGATCCGGGGAGTCCGTGCACACCCCTAGCAAATATTCCTTAACTAATTTACTGTGGAATGAGCTTCTGGAGGAAGTCAAAATAATCAGCTCCATCAGGTTAATACCAATAAAAAAAGAAACTACATGGGTCTACATATGCTGCAGGCAGGAATCACATTAACCTGATGAATATGATTATGAGCTCCTTCAGATGGGGGAAAATCCCATTCCCTTACTGTGGCTCTGCTTCCTGCTCCTCTTCTGCATTTGCAATGAGCTGTAATTACACGAGGAATAGAGCAGTGACCACATGGCTTGTACAGTGAGCTAGTGCCCTCTAGTGGCCATTTTATAGTGCAACTTTGCCTGCACACAGCAGGAAAATTTGACACATATTGATGTATCCCAGAAGAGTCAAGGTACTAAAACTGAAAAATGGAGTGTGACAAGCAGAGGAGGCTGACGGTGTCATCTGAATAACCCACAAACATGCATAAAGAAGCCTTATGATTGCAAGAATGGACAGCAAGAATAAAGAGACGACACGATAAATTGGATTTAAACAGGGCCACATTTATTAATATATCAAGGTACATGGAGGCCTAAGCGGGCATCCTGTCTTTGGCCAACGTCTTGGCCATAATTGGGATCGGGTGAGCCATTCATATCCTGGTAGGTGTCGCTGGTGCGTCGACACCTCCCAGGATTCCCCATTTAGGGTAGGTAGGCCTTCCTATGTCATCTCCCCTCAGGTTGCACAACTCAGAGTGTGTGAATAAGGTTGGCCTCAGAGGTAACCCTTATCCCCACACCTGGTGCCGCAGGACTCCCAGGTGAGGGCCTCAGGTGTCACCAATCTCTATAACAGTGCCTAAGAATGCTCACCAAAACCTGTACTTGCTCCCGATGCCTGCACACCTGCCCCCAATTAAATGTGACTAAATTCAACCAATTAGCCTATTTAGCTCTTCACCTACTTCACTTTCTTAGAGTGTGAAGTAGGCGAAAAAAACCCCAAATCAAGTTTGAAGGTTAACAATTCCTACTTGGTCCCCAAAAAGGCAGCCAGCAAGCCCACACTGTCTACAGGGAGGGAGCTGCAAAGGAAGAAGGTGGGGGAAGGAGCCACAGCAGCCCTATAAATAGGCCCACAGCTCCTCCCCCAACCAGTGGCACCATATGGAGCCTGCCAATGGCACCGCCACCCGCAATTGCCCCCTCCTGCCCAGACAAGCCGGGCGTGGTAGGAAGGGCGTTTCTTGACTGATGGTATCAGAGTGATGTGAGATTTATCCCTGCAGTATTTTCATAACACAATAATTTGCCTGCAGGTAAGCAGAAACTGATGTTAAATCTATGACAGTAATGCCCCCAAATACTAATGCCATAGATGTCCAAATCTATCAATGGCTTGCATGTAATGATACACAGAACCAGGCTGCCATTATCTTCTAGCTGATACCACCTGGTAAATTTTGAATTCCTGGCTTATTTGCAATCAAACATGGATTCCTACAAACTTCGATTCATTCATTCTGCTCAAGAATGATAGAATGATTTATATTTGCTGTAACCGGCTAACATGGCTACCCCTCTGGATATTGTCAACTTATTAGAGAACATGGATATGCCTGTTAAACCCACATAAGTAAGGGAGATAAGATATTTAGCAAATACAATATATTTTTAAAAATGTCATTGAGTGTTAAATGCATTGCTATGTTTTTTCATGCCCCATTGTATGGGATATTTATGGTGTAATGAAATACCCTCTTTTATTTTATTTTTCATAAGGATTTATATCAAAGCTGCCAAAGAGATCCATTTCGAATACACTTGTATTCCTCTCATTTACAACTGGAGGAAGAATGAATATATTGGATACCCCCTGGCGGGTGGCTGACAACTGAAGATGAGTAGAAACTAATAGTTTGTTATTATCTGGCCTAGAGAGGAGTTTGGGGGGTGAAACCAGTTATTGACCTATCCAGGTAAACATGTTTAAGAATTCAGCAGTTGTGGGGAGATCAGCCAAGTGACAGCATGAGCCCTTTAGAAAGTGTTCAGTAACTTGAATTTGAAGATTAAGCATATCACCAAAAACAATTTTCCCCCAATGTGTATTTCACACTGGTTGGATAGAGCCCTGCTCTGTATATAAAATGCTGCACACTGGGGCACAAGCATGTAGAAGCAGACCAGTAACCGCATATTTCTTCAAAGGCATGTGTTAGCAAAATTGGAAGTATAATACAGAGGTGAAGAAAATGGCTTATTTTGAACTGTAAAAACAACAGGACTAACCTCTTAATGGCCTTTCAATACAATTTGCAGGGACAAATCTAAGTTTGCTACAAAATATATCCTCAGTGGCTACTCTCTGATTACTCTACCAGTATAATACATGTGCTTGCAGATATATTTGTCACATTCACACTTTACAGTTGAGGGAAGAGTGTGGGATTTTGGACTGGTTCCTTCTCCTTTAAATATTTCAACTTCATCTTGTCTATGTGTATGCCCTGCATGTAAATTGATAAGCAGCCTGCTTCTGCAACAAAACCCATTTCACTTGTATTTTCCTTGATGCATCTCACCAATAGGTACGTGGGGAAATTCGTTCAGATCACATTTTAATGCAAACTTGCCTAATTTCATACTTTCAAACCAATATGCAAACTGAAATCTTTGAAATTTCCACTTCTCCAAATTTTGCAATGGAGTTCTCCAATGAAAACATATATAAAGTTTCTCACAAAAATGTGCATGTTAGGCAAAAAAAAGTATATAAAACCCCACATATTAGGAGAAATGAGCCCCTTTTTTTTAATTCCAATTTTTGAACAACCATGTCATTAGTTGGATTTGTGGTGGTGGTGGTGGTTTTCAAAATTTGGTGGAAAATACGGAGATATTTTATTCAAGCTTGTCAAGAAAAGCAATCTTTCATTGTTTCAGTAATGTTCTGAGGAGCACTTCAACTGTTAGTAAGATTTTCCTCCCACATTAAAGCAAGTGCTGGCTAAGTGCATGCTCTCGTCCATTCTGAAGCTAGAATGCTGCCACATAATTTTATGTTGCAGAAGTAAATTAGTGAATTCTACGTGCAATGCTTAACACTGCAAATTGTTAGCGAATTATTTTCCTGTAGTGGCAGGCATCTAGTCCATTTTTGGTACAAAGATTTCAGACACAGTGGGTAGTATCCAAGAGGAGTGGCTTGTACATGGCCAGCATTGCCGGGACCCTTCCAGAAAGCAGCATTTTCACATGCATCAGTCTTGCTCCCAAAAGTGCTATATTGCGGCTGCGTGTGGAAGGGGCTATGCATGGACCTGGGCTACTGGCTGGCTGCTTGTTCACCACCCCTTTTGGATACTACCCATTATCTTGACGGTTGCTATCAGAAAATTCAGAAAGAACAACATTTTCACATCTTTGATGTTGTGGTTGTAGATTATCTTTATCATTTATTGATTAAGCATTTTGTGACCTTGACGTTGGTTGTGTCTAACACTGATGTTCTAGATAAAATTGAAAGATTTTATCAAATGAAGAAAAGTAAGGCATGTGGAGTTTTGTTTTTATTGCAGTTTTATTATATTTTAATGGACTTGTATTACTGCTCTTAGTTAGGCTGACCAGATAAAATCCAGGTCAGGGCTCATGTAACTTTAACAGTTGTAGAGAAAAGGGAATTTCAGCCAGTGTCATTTGTATGCAATTAGTTCCTGGTAATATTCCCTCTTCATCACAACAGTTAAAGGTGCAGGCACTATACTAGAGTGACCATATACAAAAGAAGGCAGGGCCCCTGCAACTTTAACTGTTGTGATGAAGAGGGAATTTCACCAGGAACTAATTGTATACAAATGACACTGGCTGAAATTCCCTTTTCTCTACAACTGTTAAAGTTACATGAGCCCTGACCTGGATTTTATCTGGTCAGCCTATTCTTATTCACCTTGAACACCATTTGGTGGAAAGGTGGCATGTCAATATATCTGGTTACATATTTTTTTTTGTCCCCTGAAATCATTCACCTTAGTTCTCTTGTTACTGTCAGGCTTGATCTTCGAACCCACCCCACCCCAGCTCAAAACAGGTTTAAAGAAACAACAGATTCTGTTTTATTGTAGCAAGACAGCTACACAGCCAGAGCTCATGGCACAGTTATTCACAAATGTTATAGTCCCAATAAAACAGTCCTGAAACAAGCAATAAGGCTCAGGAGAAAGTTCCAAGGCAAATAGTCCTCACAGAGTCAAAGACAGAGTTTTAGGCCCAGAGATAGATTTCCCAAGTCTGAATCTCCAAAGGCACAGGATCCAAGGCAGACAAGAATTTAGGGTTCAGGATGAGTCTGGGAGCAGAAGTTTTCCGGGTAATGAAGACCTTGGTCCTGCAAAGGCTCTTGCACTGCCTCTTCAACAGAAGCGAGGCTCTTAGAGTTCCTTGTCAGCCCACCTAGACCTTCAGGAAAATCTCACAAAGAATCGTAAACTGTGTGTCACAGGGTATCTCTGCTCTCTCGTCTTTTGCTGACATCTTTTCTGGAAACAGCCCTGGCCATCTCCTTAGCTGAGTCTGTGGCCTGATTGGTATATTTGTTTATTTTATTTATTTATTTATTTATTTATTACATTTATATCTCACCTTATTCCTCCAAGGAACCCAAGATGGCGTACACAATCCTCCTCTCCATTTTTATCCCCATAACAACCCTGTGAGGTAGGTTGGGCTGAGTGTCTGTGTCTGGCCCATAGCCACCCAGTGACCTTCCATAGCCGAGTGGGGACTAGAACCCAAATCTCCCAACTCCCCGTCCAACACTCTTGCCATTATGCCACACTGGCTCCCACAGGAAGACACTCGGGTTGTTGCAAATCTGGAGCCTCTGTCAAGGCCATCCCTGGTTGTGGCTGATAAAGGCAGAAATGAGCTCAGCTTGAGTAGGCTCTAAACATCCTGATCCATCTCTAAAACTGACTCTTTCTCTAAGGCACCAAGGGTCTAAATAGCCTGAGCAAGGCCTGACTTCTACTCTGCTTGACATGTTAAAATCTAGCAGAAGACATCTTTCTGATGTCATGAAAGCACATCGATCCCTGTGGCTTCCAAAATGCAGAGCAGTTATATGCTCATCTGCATGGGTTCCCTGTTTACAGCTGTCCGAACAGAGAGAAGACATACTACACAAATTTAATGAGGAGTAGTTTAGTCTCCCAACTCCCACCACAGCCCAAATGGGTTGCTGTGTTTTTAACAATATCACGACAGGGAAGTATCAGCTGGTGCTACTTTTTCCAGCATGGACTTCTAGTGATGCAGAAGGATTCACTTGATGAATTCCCTTCAGTCTTGAAGCTTTTAAAGGCACAGAAGTCCTGAAAGGAAAAAAAGGATAAATAAACTCAATGCAAACTATCAGACTATGCCTTCTGAAATGTAGTTAAACTCTCTTGCTTCTTGTGACACACTATAATCTTATACCCTCCAACATTTGGAGAAGAAAATAGGTACATTAAGTCTGAGTATAGCTAATATTAGGTTAGGAAGTAAGAACTGTGAAAAAGCTGTTTCCAAGGGGATCTGGTGAGTGTGACTGGTCATGCCCCATTATTTTGGAAAACTCACTTCAGACTATAAATTTCCTGAAGTTTTCGCAGTTTGCCACTACCAATATTACATCCTTCAGTGTGTTGTTCAACAATCTCCCATGTATCAAAATGTTCAGAATTTTATACATACCAGCATTTAAATGCCTGCTTATTTCAAAGGTCAGAAGATGCCTACAAAGTAGTAAGATCAAAGCAAGAAAAAGATCCCACATTGTGATTAAAATAGGGTGCCAGATGTAAAAGAGGACAAGGCTTCTGCAGCATTAATAACTGGACAGGAAATGGAATTTCAGCAGGCTTATCACCATGCTGAAAACCTGTCTTCTACACAACTACTAACAGTGAAGGAGCTCTGTCCCTTGCCCCACCCCCACCTGGCCACCCTAGGTGAAAAGTGTCTTTGTAAGTCAGAGTTCAGTATCCAATGGGGCACTATGCCCACACCAATTCTTTTCTGCTCTGTTGATTCCATTGCACAAGTGGTGGGTTCCATGTTGCATAATTGGCAACTACCTAGGGTGACCATATGAAAAGGAGGACAGGGCTCCTGTATCTTTAACAGTTGCATAGAAAAGGGAATTTCAGCAGGTATCATTTGTATGCATGCAGCACCTGGTGAAATTCCCTCTTCACAACAGTTACAACTGCAAGAGTTGTACTAGAGTGACCAGATACAAAAGAAGTCAGGGCTCCTGCAGCTTTAACAGTTGTGATGAAGAGGGAATTTCACCAGGTGCTGCATGTATAAAAATGATATATGTTGAAATTCCCCTTTCAATACAACTGTTAAAGATACAGGAGCCCTGTCCTCCTTTTTATATGGTCAGCCTACCACTTACTCAAGGGAGATTTAACGCTTCCTAGGGAAGCTTCAAAAAGAGCAGAAACATTTGTTGCTGGAAAGAGATGGGTCAGCAGTGCTCCCTTGTTTGAGCTCAGCCAACCTGCCTCCTTCCAGAAATGAGCATTTCCACTCACTTCAGGTTGCCCCAGAAGTGCCATTGTGCAAGCGGTGGGGGACACTTGAGCAACGTAAGTGGTATGATGGAAGAGAATCAGTGGGGGCAGAAGCCCCCCATTGGATTCTGCCCAGGGCTTTCTCAATGATGGCCCTACACCTTTGGAACTCCCTTCCCCCAGAGATACATACGGCCTCATCACTGCTGGCTTAAAACAACAACAACAACAACAACAACAACACAGCTTAAAGACATGCTTAATCCAATCTGCATTTGGTGCTTAAAAATCATTCGCTGCTGCTCCTGCCTGTGTGCGTTTGTGTGTGTGTGATTGCAATGGTGTGTTTATGTTTTTGTAATATTGTAGGCCATCTTGTGTGGAAAGTGAAAGGCATTTTAAAATCTTTTATTAAACAAAAGAAAGAAATAATAAGATATGCTCTAGATTTATGTACAACAGGATGGTGCACAAAGCAAGTGATCCTCAACACTGTTGCCCTGATCAAACAAGGGAGATTTGGCTCAACTGGGGAGGTATCTTAAAATAATGGCTAAGAGACTGAGGTCACCCTAACCCTCTGCCTCGTGTATAACAAAGGTATGACAAAAGGCACTTTACTTAGGGTGACCAACTGTCAGGATTTCCTGGTTTTTGTTCTCTTCTGGGTGTCAGGGGGGATTTTCTGTAATTTTCTATAATGTCCTGGAAAGACACGCTTTCCCTTTGAAGGCTGCATTAGCATGGTGAGAGGGAATGACACACCTTCTGGAGGTGGGTCATTTCCCTCACACTGCTCCAATCAGGGCCTGAAAGGGGAAAGCGTGTCATTCCCAGACATTATAGAAAAGGCCCTGATTGGAGCAGTGGAGGGTGGGAATGACACACTTTCTCCTCCTCCACCCCATTTGGGGCCTTTAAGGTGGTGGAGGTGAATGACATGCATCCCAGAGGCCCCTGAAAGCTGCTTTCCCACCCCCACCCCACTGGGTGTCCTCTTTTTTAGTTTCCCAAATGTGGTCACCCTAACTTTACTTAAAGTGAGGCATAGGATAGTATTTATAATTTTATGCCTGTCATTTAAAAATATCTTCCTGTGAATCTCTTTAATATAACTATGTTGCTGTTGTTTTAATTAACAGCATCACCATAGTAGCCTTATCTTACCATTCCTATTGCTTGTTACAAGTTGAAGACTGCACATGCCTCAGATCTGACAGTCAATAATTAAAGTGTTTAAACAACCCCGTGCGAGTATGGCCATTCTGTGGCTACACAAATTTGCAGAACAAATTCTCAGACTCATCAGTAATTATAACTACCACAGAAGAATATAATCCTTACTGAATCAGATTAATTTACATATTAAGGAGTCATCTGTAGAAATGATCATAGTACTGTCTTCTTAGTGCTAGGGATGGTATACAAATTTTAATAAATGTGTATTTATATACATGCATGCATGTACACTTTGCCTGGTACGTGGCCTCCCAGGATATTTTTAATAATAATAATAATTTTATTTCTTACCTGCCTCTCCCTCTGGATCGAGGCAGGGAACAAAGCATGAAATACATAAAACAGATTAAAACAGATAAAACTAATGAATTATTAAAAACTTATAAAAACTAATACATTATTAAAAAGCATCTTTTTAGGTAGGCCTATTGGAAGAGATCTTTATAGCTTCCTTAAATTCCAGAAGACTGTTAAGTTGCCGAATATCTCCCGGCAGGCCATTCCACAGTCTGGGAGCAGCAGAAGAGAAGGTCTTCTGGGTAACAGTTGTCAGCCTAGTTTTTGCTGACTGGAGTAAGTTCTTCCCAGAAGACCTGAGTGTGTGGGGCTGATTGTATGGGAGAAGGTGATCCTGCAGGTAACCTGGACCCAAACCATGTAGCGTAATGCTGAAATTGGATGCATTTACTATGAAGAAATTATTTTTAACACTGATTACTTTCAAGCCCCTCTTTTAACTTTCACACCCTACTATCTAACCTTCTCTATCCCCAGCTTCCTCTGTAGAGAGGCCTGAAAGGGGCTTCACTATGCATTCATTTCAACTAGGGATGAGAGATCCAGCAGTTATTTGAGCTTGCTGATATTCTTTGAGCTCCACCTTGAATAATGTAAAGTTGGTTGAAGTGAATGACCAAAAGGAGGAGAGAATCCACTTAGGTCAAAAAAGAAGAGAGAAGCGGTTCTTGGAATGCTGAGATACTTTATTAATTCATGCCCAACACGTTTCGGCCTATGTGGTATTTTTAAAAAGGCCTTCTTCAGGGGGTTGATAAGATAAGTCTGCAGAAAACTCTTAACAGAATGATAGCCTCTCGTGGTGTTCACTGGTGACTTATCATTCTGTTAAGGGTTTTATGTAGACTTATCTTATCAACCCCCTGAAGAAGGCCTTTTTAAAAGTACCACATAGGCTGAAACGCGTTGGACGTGAATTAATAAAGTATCTCAGCATTCCGAGCACCGCTTCTCTCTTCTTTTTTGGTTTAAGTGAATGCACTATGTTGACAGCTGTTGCAGACTCTATCATTATCGCTACTTTAGATTGGGGATACCATTACTACTCTTGGAATGTAGAGGAATATACAAAAATATTTTCCTACCTTCCAAGAACAGTAATTATAAAATCCTCTAAATGGCATCACATATGAAGATGTTAAGGGTGTTTACTATAGCTTTCAACTTTCAGAATTAACGTATGCCTTTCAAATGCACCTGCGCCTGTTTAAATAAAGTGTTTCTTTATACGCACGTGTGCAGGGGGAAAATATTGATAAGATTCTCTTTAATGAATCCTTATTGGTGTTCACATGGGATATGATGAAGAATTACTTCACTAAAATAATGTACAAGTGCTGCATTCATTTTGCTTCTCCTGAGGTTTTCAGCTATTTCAATGACTGAATTGGTACAAGCCAAAATACATCTTCACCTAACCCACTCATACACCTTCACCTAACCCAACTGCCAATTTGTTCTACAAGGATATATCTTTGTTGTTTCTGAACTTCAGATTAGGTCAAAGTATGATCCTTTACATAATAAAATTCACATAACATTTGCTTTTTCCTCCACCCTGTTCCCAAAGCATTGTCTTAATAACACAATGGCAATAAAATCTGGGATTCCATCACCCTACACTGGAATGATTCTGGGCTGGTATCTCATTCAATCTAGGTGTGCTTTCACTGAAGCCAAATATCCTCATGTGCAAGGCTGAGCATTTGATTCTCAGTAACCAAGTTTAGGACTGCAGCCTAAATTATACCAAACAGAATTTCTGTCTCATACTGTGTATATTCAGTAAATACATACTGAGAACTAATCAGTAATGTGTGGTTTGTTCTACAATATGGAACCATTAGGTTCTGTGACTTGTTCCTTGGTAATATCTCTATCTGCAATATTTTTGTTATTTATTCTTATTATGC
Source organism: Anniella stebbinsi (assembly GCA_029215795.1). Classification (NCBI taxonomy): domain Eukaryota; kingdom Metazoa; phylum Chordata; class Lepidosauria; order Squamata; family Anniellidae; genus Anniella; species Anniella stebbinsi. The sequence continues at coordinate 91,378,352 of JARDYH010000004.1, read as the reverse complement.
TACCTAATACCAATAACTTGGTTATGGAAATAGATCATTTGGACAGTGGGTACAGAACATATATTTAATGATCTAGATTCATCTTGTTCAGGAAAACTGGCATGAACATGAAAAGTTGTGCCTAATTTCCTCTCTACATGTAATTTGTTTTTCAGGCACTAATGTTTGAGGGACTAAGCTTGAGATTATTAACCGGCTCAAGTAGAAGGTTGTGATGGATAAATGTGGGTGAATTCTAAAGGCAAGACAGCAAATCAAGCAAGCTTTAGCGGAGGTAAATTGGGAGGACAAGCAGAAAATTTTAATCTATACAACCAATAAAGCAGATGGCTCAGAGGGGAATTTAATTGCTATACATAAAATCTAATATGCCAGTGACACAGGCAAGCTAGCTTGGTATTTTTTACCTAACAGAAACATGAAAGGAAGAGAGAATGCTGTAAATTGAAATTGTGAAAAGTTTCCGAGGCACTGGTAAGCAATTTTTCCTTACCCAAAAATATTAATACTAAAAATGCATAAGACAAGCATAAAGACAAAAGGCAGTGCAGTCTACCAGAAAGAATCCAATGACATCCTGCAGAAAGGTGGGATATAAAAACACTTCTTCGTTTGCTCAATAATTTTTGTTGAATTCAGGTTCTCTACACTGCTATGCTCTTTTATACCATATGTGCTGATATGAGCTGGTTCTGCTGAGGTAGTTCTGCTAGGTTTATTCCTGAAGGCCTTATTTATGAAAAGCAATTATGCTTGTGCTTAGCTTTAAGCATATTCTTAAATGCTCTCCTGAACAGGGATGGTAGATGGAATTTTAAAAGTATCTAAGTCATTTATGAGTGCAAGTCCCATTAACTTTCAATGCATTATCAACTCGTAAGTGTGTTAAATGCTTTTGAAAATCTTCATTCCATTATTTACCAGGAGGTCTTAGGGGAAAGTTTTCAACTCCATGTTCAAACTATCTAGTCCAAAGTAGACCCATGGGTTCAATGGCCTTTGGGACAGTACCCTTAATGTCTAAAGTTGTGATCCAGAAACTAGAATCATCTCAATGAAGTCCATGGAATAGAAAGCTGATTCAAATGTTACATAGTAGTAGGGATTTCACATTAGTGGTCACTTTCAGTGCAACCCTCTACACATCCACTCAGAAGTAAGTCTTATTGAATTCAGTTAATGGGACTTAATCCCAGGTAATTGGGTACAGAATTGCAGCCATCACCTTCTTAATTCCCCATTGATAGTGTAACATGCCTGGAAGCCTCAGAATTCAGCAGCAACAACTAGGGATGCATGGCTTTTGCAAAATCCATTCAGGTGCCTTTCGTTCTGTCGTCCTCTCATTGACGGAAACTGAATCCCCTCCCCAATTTCCCAAATTTGCGCAAATTTGCATTTGTGTACAAATGCGCAAATCAGCCCCCCCCCCCCCCCAATGTGCATTTTCATGCTTTAGCCCATGGGGAAAATGCATTTTGGGCTGGTGTTTTTTTATTTTACAGATTTTTCTATGACTAAATTTTCATAAAATTTTGGAAAGTTAAAAAAAACCCACACAGTCTGCAAGTCCTTGGAATCCATGTGATTTTGGAAAAACCAGAATCACTGCGGATTCATAGAAATCTGAATTCATTCGATTCATTGAAGATTTCTCCATTATTCCTAGTATCAACTACAAATCTGTTTTTTTTTTATTTAGTTTATGGACTGCATTCTTTAAGAACTCTGGCCATTTCTCATGAGAGACACCTGCAGTGGTAATAATGATACACTGAGAACCAAAGCACTTTACTTTAAAAACAGAGCTAGCAGCTACATCTTTTTTATTTTATTCTTTACTCTAGGGTAAGCGCAGGGATCCTGACCTGCACAGGACTATCCTGGGTTGGGATATAGGGGCTGCAAGAGGATAGGGGGCATTAGACCCTTCCACCGCTGTGGTCCAGATTTGGATCCACCACCATCCATGCCTTCAATACGTATTACCAAATAGTGATCCATTTTCTTTAATGTATGTATGTATTTTGTTGTGTATGGATGTAGAGATGTATGTATTTTGTAAAATCCATTCTGTTTGCATTTTGCCGATTGTCAGGTGCTTTTTATTCTATTATCTATGCATTGATGGAATCTGATTTTTCCCCATTTGCAGCACCTGTGTAAATTTGCTCTTGTGAAAATGCACAAATTCCTCCTCAAAACCAATAAATAACCCTCCCAGATCCACAAATCCCTCCCCAAATGAGTGGCGGTGACAGCTCGTGGGGTGCCTGGCAAAACTGAACAGAGGTACATCCATCCATCCATCCCTAGAAGTAACCAAAATATGCTATTTTTGGAGCCCCCCTGGATTGGATCCTAGAGATATTTACAGCTGATGTAGGGGAGATACCCATAGAATTAAAGACTTTTACCTGTGGCAGCAGAAAGGCCACAGGAAGAAAATAGTGAAAAAGAGTGGGACATGCTATTTCTCCTATTTTTCTTTCCACTTATGGAACAAGGCATACATCTCATGAAACATCATTTTGGAGATCACTAACGTTGACTTGGAGGAGAAAACAAACTTCTTTGTAATCTGAAAAAATCTAAAGTGAGATGGTAAACAAAGGCAATAATAAATTATAACGTTGCAACCAATCACTTATATTAAGAGCTTGAATGATAAACATACACTATTCCCTGGTGTATTTGAATTAGTATTATAACAATATTGTTGTTGTTGTTGTTGTTGTTGCTGCTGCTACTGCAGCTGTTGTTGTTTTTAATAAGGATACTATAATTGCTCAACTTTGTCCATGAAGACATCCTCTCTTCATGTTTAGGACCATATACTTATGAATCTGACAGATATATGAAGCCTTAATCAATATTAACAATGGATTACTACAATGGCCACATAACCGCATGGTAAGTATCTGTATGTTCTGTGGCAAGTGCTGGGAGGGGAAAGTACCCCTTTCTTTTCTTACACTTGTTGGAGGAGGAGGAGGAGGAGGAGAAGAAGAAGAAGAAGAAGAAGAAGAAGAAGAAGAAGAAGAAGGAGATCCTTACCCCTTGATAGGACACACAGCAGCCAATTAAAAAGTGAATGTGTGGTGTGATCACTGTCAAAAAAATTGTTTCCCCATGATTGGGGGTCCAGGTGGAAGTTGGAATGGTTGGATTACTTTCCAGTGCAATGCAACTGGATTTCATTGGTAGTCTCCATGCTGCCTTCTCTACCTACCTACAATCTGATGGAAGAAAATGTCCCTTGTATTCAAAGAAACTCAGTCTGCCATAGCCAGCACTGGGAGTGCCATACATACTGGGCTTTGGATCACAGCCATTACCAATCATTGCTCTGGAACTATTATGTAGCCTTCTGTTACTTCATTCAATCACTTTTTAAACATTTTTGGCTTGCAGTCATCTGGAGTTCAGCTCTTACATTAAATTCACTTGTGTTAGTTGTTAAGCAGATCTGCTTAAATGGATTACGCAAATAAAATTCTAGATATAGATGGATCTGAAAATCAGTTGCATTATTAACATTTTGAACAGCTGGACTCTGAAATCTGACACCATTTCCCTCAGAAAAATAAAAGCACAAAATTGGTTGTATTTAGAAACTGAAGAAAAGGCTGCTGATAACTAGAACTGTCATTATTCAGTGAAATTTTGGGATGATCACAACCAAGTGCTTATGTTCCAAAATATTTTGGCAGTGCCAGGAATGGAACCATTCTGCTTTGGATAGTAAATGGTACATAAATGATAGTCAATTTGTATATGGCAAGTCCACAAATATCTGAGAAACAAAATTTAACATGCTAGTATCTTACCTCGCAATCTTTAGCAATGTGAAGGTTTGAGGCCTACAGAGGCATAGTAAAAAGGTCAGGCCTTAGAGGCCTAGTGTTATTCTCTTCGGAGGGAGTATCCCTGAGAGAAGTAGTTTCATTTCCCAGTTAAATTTTGTTTCTCCAGTTAAATTTCATTTCTTCATGGTTCAAATAGTACTTTCTGTTTGGGGGCAAGAGAGGAAAAAAGAGAGGAAAAAGCCAGCCAGAGAGAGAGAGAGAGAGAGAGAGAGAGAGAGCAGGAAAAGATGAGAGCATGAGAAAGAAGCAGTTGGAAGAGCCTAAATGCAGCTAGGGTAAAAAAAAAACCCTTGCATTTTGCAACTTTTATTTTCTTGTAATGCCTTTGTATAACTTAGCTCTATTCATGATGACTGATGCAGAGCCAACATCAAGGGTTCACATGTTTAGGCATCTGCCAAGGGTCCACACCCTAGCAGCAGCTGCTGACAAGAACCTTCTGAAGTTCTTCTTCTTCTTCTTCTTCTTCTTCTTCTTCTTCTTCTTCTTCTTCTTCACCATTTCAGTCTATTTGTTCTCCAACCTCTTGCTCTGGTCCAGAAAATGTTGGTGGTAAAATGGAGGAGCAGTAGTTGTCAATGCCTACTTGTTCACTGGCTCTCTGCCTTTCAAGTAAGCAATAGGTAGCAGTGATGAGAAAGAAAATGAGGAGCAATAGTGGCTGGTGAAAATGGTGGTGAGAAGGAAAACTCACAAAGGGAGGTGGCCCATTGAGGATGTCTTGCCCAATGGCGTTCAAAAACCACCTCTGGATTGATGTTACATTATGGAGTAACCTAGCATTTCCTTAACAGCACCAATAGGCCTGGTGGATCATGGCAATTCAGGTGCCTGACAGAAGCCGAGAAATAGTTCATTCAGCATGCCTGTTTCAGAACATCTTAGAACTTTGCAATGTGGTTAACTCCATTTTTAAATGTCTATGAGAACCTGTACCATTTTCAAAAGACAGTTCAAAATGTTGTTTGGCTATTTCCATCTTTTAGATTAAGATTGCACTGTAATGTAGCAGTTTTACATGCTTTCTGTAATTATAAGGCTTGTTTTGCTGCTTCATTTCACCCATTAAATATTCTTTTCTTCAGTTTTCTAATTACAAGAGACTGCATCAACTTTCCTGCAATGTCTGCCTGAGCAGCTCAGTTTTCATGAATAGCTTATACATTATGAATGTGGTGGCGACAAAAAAATATTTCTCATACAAGCCAATATTTAGATCCTCCGCAGGTTTGGACCAGTGGAGGCTGGTGGCTCCAAAGTCAGCGGGGCAGAGAATCTGCTCTGGGTCAGAACCAATCAGAGCTCTAAAGGAGCCATCAAAAGTGCAGAAGCACCTTTGATAGATCTTTCAGAGTTCTGACTGAAACTGTGGCCATGTCTACACCAGCCATTTATCCCAGAGTCATCTCTAGGTCATCCCTGTGCATCCATATGATGCACAGAGGATCCCAGGGTCAAACGGGGATGACCTACGGATAAATAAAACCAATGATATCCTGTTTTTTCCGCCTCCCGGGACCATCCTGAGGACCGCGCCTGGTGTGGCTCAGCATCCCAGGTCCTAAAATGGGCACGGAGCCGTGCAGGGTGGCTCTGTGCCTGTGGGGGTGGGGGGAGCAATTTCACCATCCCTGAGATGGGGGGTTGGCCGTGCTTTTTTTAACTTGCCTTTCACTCAGATTGGGGCCACGTGGCTCCTCTTCTTTAAAAAAATGGCAGCCGTGACACCCCTCTTGTCTTCTGTGATGTTGTGCAGCCATCTAGATGCTGGGGGAGGATCACAGAAGCAAGTAAGTCTGCAGTCCTCCCCGCTCCCTTCCTCTACACCCTTAGGTATAGGTGAGCCCCCAGAGTGGATTCACTTTCCCACAGATATCAGGGCCATTAGCCTTACTGGACAATGTAAAGGTGCTGATGAGAGCAATTCTCATGTGTTTCAAATTGCAATTCTTTTGTCAAGGCTGCTTTTCCACATTTCTTTTCTTGGAGATTGCAAGCCCTCCTACTTGCTCCAAAAGACACCACCTTCCTTCAGACTTCTCACAAAATTTTACCCCATCAAGCAATACTCAGTTCTTTATCCATATTTACATCCTCAGTGCTACTACACAGAACTATTTCCCATGCAGCAATAGCAAAGCTGTTGATATTCTGTGCAGCGGCCTATTCTCAGGAGGATAATATAATTGTAATGTATTCTAGGTTGTGTAGATCACATACTTCAGTTGAATGAAAAACTCCATGAAACACCCACATTCTAAATAATGGTATTAAATGCCATTTCAAAAAATATCATAAGAATTCTTGAGGTAAAACAAAGTTAGAGTTAAGCAGATCTATGAAGTAAACAAAACAGAGAAAACATTGACAATGTTCAATCATACACATTTATGTTTAAGTAAATTTCATTGATGTCAGGGGACTTTGTTCAAAGTAGAATGTGTTAAGCTGGTCAACCATCCAATATATTAAGCAGGTCACTAGAACCATTCCATGTAGGGGGGAAATACTCCCCCCCCCCAAAAAAAGCTAGGAACAATAGCACAAATTCCTAAATCTATGCTTTATAAAATCCAAGCAACAAGATAGGTAGATAGCATAGCATAGCATAGCTTCATTTGTATTATTAAGAGTGCAATCCTATGCATGTTCAGACAGAAAAAAATGGCTACAACTCCCAGCATTCCCCAGGCAGCCATGCCACCTTAGGAATGCTGGAAGTTGTAGGATTTTTTCCTTCTAAACATGCATAGGATTGTTGTCCTAAGGTAGACTGACCAGATAAAATCCAGGTCAGGGCTCATGTAACTTTAACAGTTGTAGAGAAAAAGGAATTTCAGCCAGTGTCATTTGTATGCAATTAGTTCCTGGTGATATTCCCTCTTCTAGAGTGAATATCACCATGTACAAAAGAAGGCAGGGCTCCTGCAACTTTAACAGTTGTGATGAAGAGGGAATTTCACCAGGAACTAATTGCATACAAATGACACTGGCTGAAATTCCCTTTTCTCTACAACTGTTAAAGTTACATGAGACCTGACCTGGATTTTATCTGGTCACTCTATCCTAAGGCAACTATATATGTGTGAAATAATGACATTGACCCTGTTCAGAAGACACACTAAGCCATGGTTAAGCATTTTAAGCTAAACGTTATAGCTTAGTATGTCATATGAACCATGACTTAGCGTGTCAAGTGAACCATGGTTTGGCATGTTATCTGAATAGGCCCATTGTAACAAGGCCAATTTTCCGGAAGGCCTTCTGGAGATTTCCTACCTTACTTTGACAATCTTGCCTGCACTAGTTTTCCCACTCCTTTTGTAATGTATATAAGGAAAATGTCAATTCAAATCTGTAGACAAAGAACTTCATATATTATGTATTAGCTGGAGGTGTTCACTTTGGCTGTTTGACAGAGAACTACGACATGACAGGCAGAGAGAGAAGGAGGTTTCTACCAGACGAATGTGCACAGTCCTGGCACTTACTGAAAAGTCATTTTCATGTTTGCCTTTAAAAATAAAAAGCAAAAAAAGCAAAAAACTAAAACAAAAACAAAACCCACACCATCATCTCATTCCTTTGACTTCTCATTATTCCTGTAATATACAATTTAGTCTGTTGTTTGCAATTTTCTGCTGCAATAGTTTCCAAGGTTCAAAATAATCTGTTTCTATCTTACTGAGAAGCAAATGATAAGAGGATGCATATATCTAAATCGTGTGCTTATTTGAAATATATCTTCACTGTATAATCCTATACATTTCTACTCAGAAGTAAGCCCCACTGAGTTTAATGGAAGTTGCAATAAGTATAAGATTGCAGCTGCAATGGCCCAAATGTCTTGGTTTTGTTACTAACGTGAACACACCTTCTTACACTACCTGAACACATGTAGGGTGGGGAAGTATTTCCCCCATGAGTGATGCTGTGTGGTGTTGCCATGGAGCACTTCAGAGTGGAGGCAGGGCTTGGAGGAGGGCATGTGCACCTCCCTAAGGTGGTGTCTGAAGCAGTGTAACCATAATTACCATCTAGTTACCTCTTAAACCAGAGAGATAAACCAGGAATCCTGGTTTCAATCATAAATTTAAGTGTCAACTATGGTTAAACAGTAACTATCATTACACCATTTCAAACATCACATGCTGAACCATTATTAACTCTAACCAAGCATTCGAGAGGGTTGACAAAAAGATGAACTTTTTTAAAAAACTTTAATGAAATTCTGTATATATTGTCCTCCAATTTCATGCCTGACACAAGACAATATTAATAAATATATTTTGTACTCTTTGATGTTTACTTCTTCTTTTATGTCTGAATATTTGGTCTGACATTTTTCAGCCTCCAAAAAAGTCCCCAATCACCAAATTCCCCCAGTCCTCTATCTATGGTTGTCAATTGGGCAGGGTGATGCCTGTACTATCCCATTGCTTTTTGCCATCCAGAAAGTGGAAGTATATTATGGCCTTATCTTAGGATTTGCTCTCATTTGTACATGTCACAAACCATAATGCTACACAGGTGTGCAGGGAAGTCCCACCACATTGGCATACCTTTGCAAATGTTTACTGTCTGTATGTTGTTCACAAAAGTATACGGCAAGAGAGTAGCAGCTCTTTCACCTGTATGTCATACTTGAAGTTAGTATCCACTGCACTGAAGGACATCAAAGATCTGATTTAAATATCCCTAGAATTTCTTCCCTTGCTTTTGGTTTATTTTTCAAGCTAAGCTTTCAAATATGGAAAGTTCACCTTGAGACCCTTGATCCAAAATGATAAATGAACCTTTGAATTGGAAGAAGATGCTGCTATTATTTTAACCAGTGTACTAACTCAGGGTTAATCTGGGTGTTGTTCAGCTTATTTGAAAGTGTTTTTAGGGGACATATGGTTTCTATTGTGAAATCAAATTTTAACTATGAACATAGATAATTACCCTTTGGACTTTAAACATTTATACGTGTCATGTTATGTTGGAGCATTTTTCATGGTCAATAGGTTGAAAGGTTATAAAGTTGAAAATGTAGAAGTGGCAGTGCTCTTCTGTAAAATCTAAATTCCTAATGTGATACAACAATTCTCTGCTGCTCTCTCTTGGAAAGAACCAGTAATAACAACAAGAATCCATTCATTTTAGCACTGAAATGGGCTCTATATTTCAATGTCAAGCTGTGGTTTAAAATAAAATACACCCAGACAGGCAGATAAAAAATGTGTGTGTGTGTGTGTGTGCGTGATTGCATGTGTGTGTGTGTGCGTGTGTGTGTGTGTGTGTGTGTGAGAGAGAGAGAGAGAGAGAGAGATGGTCTCTGTGTGAACTAATTCGTTATTTTCTTTAAAAATAAATATATTTTTCTTATGGCATTAGCACTGTGGCATTGCACTATTTCCCACTCAGTACCAATATTGATGACTTTACTTGATTTACGTGTCAAATGTTTCTTACAAGTTATTGTTCTAATACATCACTTGGCAACACTGCCGTACAAAGGGCCAGACTTTATGTCTATAAGGATGATGTTTTAGCACTTTGCTCAGAGAAGCAGGATAGGGGGGAGTCTATGGAAGATGGTACACATAGCATAAGCTGACTCATATTTCTCTTCAGTGTAAAACAGTAACCTCAATACCAACTGGCAGAGGTTCAGATTTTCCACAACTGCAAACGACTTAAACATTCTTAATAACATTGATGATTACATCATACGCCCATCAGTTAATTGCAATTATAAAAGAGGAGAACTCATCTGGAATATTGCAATTATCCCTCAGTTTACTCTGAAGACCATTTCTAATTATACCTTTTTGTCCATAGATACTGACAAAAGGTATTTGCTCAGCTAAGCCAGGGGATCTTGTGCAAGATTTGAGTCCCTTTCTACTGGGTCTGAACCAAAATGGTTCTTCCAGTTCACAGGTGGTGAACAGGAGGGGGTCATTTGGGTTATTTTTAAGAGGGCTGGGGGGTTGGAGTGTGGTATGAGAGGAGTTATTTATCCTCATGTCTATTTTGTTTTAGCCAGATTTCGTTCTATCCAACAGAGCTTCTTCCCTTTGTCAGCCACAAGATCTAAGTAAACTCACTCCTCTCCTGTGACTGGAAATGCTGAACTCAGCACAAGAGATTATAGGGTTTGTAGTTTGGACTCATAACCTAAAGACATTCAGAGAGCTATTTTGGCTTGTTTGTTGTTATCTTATATGAACAAGTACAAAATATACCCAGAAGACAGACCCATGTAACAGAAAGCAAAATCATCCTACAACAAGAAGACGTTTATATCTAATCCAAGAGTGGACAAATGTAGGAGGTCTGCAGCCTGAGGGTCATTTTCTTCCCCCAGATCCCCCCTCCCTGCATAGTGTACCCCCTGGGAGCACCCAAAAATGGGTTCTGTAGTGGTTATGGAGTATGCAAAAAGGTCAAAACAAGCTAATTAGCCATCATGGACACTCTTTTTTTCCCAAAGCAAATTTACAAAATTGGGTCAGCAGAAGTCAGCAGAGAGTAGCAGGGGCAGATCTGGCCCATTTCTGATTTAAGCGAATGCATTGTCAGTTAACACTCTGATAAACATTAAAGTCATTCCATTTATCTACAGTGTGAATCTCTTGAGTCCCCAGTTATTTTGAGAAGACTTTCAGACACTTTATCCATTTTGGATAAAGACATTTAGAATGTAACCCTATGCATATTTAGCTGGGGAATACTGGGAATTGTAGGACTTTTTTCTGTCTAAACATGCATAGGATTTCACCTTAATCAACCATTCACATACTGTAGGCAGGTGAACCTTCTTCCATTTTGTAGCCCATACAATTTTAGCTGCTAAGAACAAATGTATGACTAACATTTTTTTAAGATTTAAAATTTATTCCAATTGAAAAGTACCATTATTTCCCCCAAAACTAGAAGACAGACAGATATCTGCCATTGTTGCTGGTGACCTTTTCTGCCTACTAGCCACTCTGTCTTTCTTAGAGTGAGACTTTTTTGTCATTGGGGGCAATTAACCAGCCCCCTTTGAACCTCAATCTGAATGATCGGAGAGCCCCTCCCTAGAGAACCCATCAAGAGTTTCCCAAACGCTCAACATTAATGCTCAAAGAATATCATGCATTTTTGGGATGTGCACAAAGCTGGTTACTCATTCTGTCTTCCACATGCTCAGTGTCCCTGAGAGGGGCTTTAAGCTGGTCATATGACATTTTGCCTATACATCCGCCATCTGTGGTGACTGGATAACACCTGACTTAGCACCCCTCCTCCATTGTTCGATTATCTAATTTACCTTGATGAGGGTAAGTACAGGATTTCTCCTCAACCCAATCCCATTTGGATTTCTGAAACTGAGGCAACTTCTGTTTTTATAATAATCAGTGTTACCATATTGTATTTAGGAGATTTGATCATCCCTGTCTTAACTGAAACTTTGATAATTCTATTGGATATACTCTTTGTCAATTGTATGTATTTATTCATTCTTAGATACTACTAGCTGATATGCCCGGCATTGCTCGGGTCTGTGAATAAAGTTTATAACATTTATTTGATCAATGATAAATTTCTCTGCAACTTATTCATCTTTAGGTTGGTTGGTGTTTTTAGTTTGGTTCAGTTCATAAATTGTTTTGTTAGAATAAATGGAAAATTGTGTTAATAAGAACTGTATTTTAAATTAGAGCTTCATGATAAACCACATTTTTTGTTTTACCTGAAATTTATTCTTTTATTTTATTTTATTTTATTTGGTTTGTATACCGCCCCATAGCCGAAGCTCTCTGGGCGGTTTACATAAGATTAAAACAATTAAAAACAATGTACAAAAATTAAAACAGCAAAAACAATATACACACAATATACACATACATTTAAAATCACTATAATAACATTATTATTATTATTATTATTATTACTATTATTGTTGTTATTTCCATTTATATACTGCCCTATAGCTGAAGCTCTCTGGGCAGTTTACAAAAATTAAAAACATTGAGCATTAAAAACTGATATACAAAATTTAAAACCATAAAAAGCATAAAAACAAGTTATAAATACAATATCATTTAAAACAACTATTCATTTAAAAAGCTATAAGCCTAAAAACAAAACAAACCCAGGCTCATCAGATATTGCTAAATGCCTGAGAGAAAAGGAAAGTCTTGACCTGGCACCGAAAAGATAACAATGTTGGCACCAGGTGGGCCTCGTCGGGGAGATCATTCCACAATTGGGGGGCCACCACAGAGAAGGCCCTCTCCCTTGTTGCTGACCTCCGAGCTTCCCTCAGAGTAGGCACTTGGAGGAGGACCTTTGATGTTGAACGTAGTGTTCAGGTAGGTTCATGTCGGGAAAGGCATTCTGTCAGGTATTGTGGTCCCAAGCTGTGTAAGGCTTTATAGGTTAAAACCAGCACCTTGAATCAGGCTCAGAAACATACAGGCAGCCAATGCAAGCGGGCCAGAGTAGGTCTTATATGCTTGAACCTTCTGGTCCCAGTTATCAATCTGGCCACTGCATTTTGCACAATCTGCAGCTTCCGAACCGTCTTCAAAGGCAGTCCTACGTAGAGTGCATTGCAGTAAACTAACTTGGAGGTTACCAGAGCATGGACAACTGAAGCCAGGTTATCCCTGTCCAGATAGGGGCATAGCTGGGCCACCAACCGAAGTTGGTAGAAGGCACTCCATGCCACTGAGACCACCTAAGCCTCAAGTGACAGAGGCTGCCTCTACAAGAGCGATTTAAAGCTCTTTCAAGGCGCATTGCTGATTTTCCCTCTACAAGAGTGGAGCACAAACGAGGAGTGCAGGTGCTTTTTATCTCCTATTATGCACATTTTCGAATTCACATTAAATAGTGAGTTTTATTTACCGTGGGAGTAAGAGCGCCTTATGTCCGTGTAAACAATTGCTGTTCAAGCGCATTAATGATCAGAGTGGGCAGACTGTGGTCATGATGTCATTGCATAGAACTGCTCTTTCGCTGGGAAAACCTCCCACTTTTTCATTTAGTTTTATTTCCTGTCTCCTTCTGGCAACTTCCTCCTTGTTCTCCGTCTCTCTTTATGGAAGCTCCAGGAAGAGGAGACCCAACGTGAACTGAAAATAAAGTTTCTTTTAAGTACCCTGCTGGAATATTTTTTTACATGGAGTCATGGGGCCAGATGGATGTGCCCCATGGATGTGCGCATAATTAGCGATCAGCTTAGATATATTGTCCCCTCGCTTCTTGCTGGGTTCCTGACATGAGCTCTGTGTGTGTGTTCGTGTGTGTGTTTTACAACGGTTGAGCTCGCTGGGAAGATGAGGGGGAAGGAATGAAGCAGCATCCCCCTGTCTCTTTTGGTGTGCGTGTGTGCGAGGCACATTCCCATTTACTCCTGAGCAGTTCACTTGAAATGGCAATCGGGCAAAGGAGGGGAGAGAGGCAGCCCTGACTAAAAATAAGTTTTCAGAGGGTGCTGGAGGAGGAAACTTATGAGACACATTCCCATTTACTCCTGAGCAGTTCACTTGAAATGGCAATCAGGTGAAGTGGAGGACAGAGGCAGCCCTGACTAAAAATAAGTTTTCAAAGGGTGCTGGAGGGGGAAGCTTATGAGGCACATTCCCATTTACTCCTGAGCAGTTCTAGGAGGGGGGACAACTTCAGGCGAAATGGGAGGGGAGAGAGGTATCCGAACAGGTTAACCAGGTCATTACCGGCAGGTAACCCAGGTAACCAAAGGCGGGAGATTCTGGTGGGCGGGGAGAATAAAGGGAGGGAACCTGTTTGGGCAGTTCTTCCAGGACAAAGCGCATTACTTTCAGCAACATTTGCATGCGATTCTCCGCATGTAAACAACTTTTAAATCGCCTTGCATAGAACCCATCCTGCGCTGCAACGGCTATCGTGTGTAGGTATTAGGCGTAAACATGATTGTCAGGAGATGCGCATAATAGGAGAATCGGCCATCAAAGCAAATTCTTGTAGAGGAGACCAGAGATGGTTCTAGGAGAACCCCCAAGCTACGAACCTGCTCCTTCAAGGGGAGTGCAACTCCATCCAGAACAGGTTGAAGACCCACCATCCGGTCAGCAGAACCACCCACTAAAAACATCTCAGTCTTGTCTGGATTGAGTTTCAGTTTATTAGCCCTCATCCAGTCCATTGTCGCAGCCAGGCACTGGTTCAGCACATCCACAGCCTCACCTGATGAAGATGAAAAGGAGAAATAGAGCTGTGGGTCATCAACGTACTGATGACAACGCACTCCAAAACTCCGGATGACTGCACTCAACGGTTTTATGTAGATGTTGAACAGCATGGGGGACAAGACTGACCCCTATGGAACCCCATACTGGAGAATCCACGGGGCTGAGCAATGTTCCCCAAGCACCACCTTCTGGAGCCGACCTGCCAAGTAGGAGCGGAACCACTGCAATGCAGTGCCTCCCACTCCCACCTCAGACAGTCATCCCAGAAGGATACCATGGTCAATGGTATCGAAACCCACTGAGAGATCAAGCAGAATCAACAGAGTCACACTCCCTATGTCTTTCTCCCAACATAGGTCATCATACAGGGCGACCAAGGCTGTTTCCATACCAAAGCCAGGCCTGAAACCGGACTGAAATGGATCCAGATAATCAGTCTCATCCAAGAGTGCCTGGAGCTGGCTCGCAACCACCCACTCCAGGACCTTGCCCAGAAATGGAACATTTGCTATACCTCCCATGCCTTGGCTGGAGCAGCTGTCTAAACTTCAAAAACAATCAGGACACACAACACCCTTCTACCAGCTAAAAAAGATGCAAACCTAAAAATATGTCTTCAAAATATACCCGGCATTGTCCAGATATTTGAATAACAGATAGTAGGGAAGCAGATCTCAGAACTGTTGTATGCATGTGGTCTGAAGTTATTATTATGAAAAAGGAAAAGCAGCCAGAACACAGAATACTTTATTGGCATAATTTATGGGCCCCCTGAAATATATGTCTGTGAGGTAAACAACTTAAAGTAGCAGGCCATTGCTAGGCCTGTGAGTTCACCTTTAAACAAATTAAATTAATTTATTTTTTTCCTCTCTCACCCTCATGACAACCCTTCAAGGTAAGCCAGCCCTAGGCCTGTGAGGTAACTTTAAAATAAATTAAATTAGTTTCTTCCACCCCCCTCTCTTTCTCACCCTCAATGCATGGCCAAGGCTGCCTTGAAGCTGTCACCATAATTCTCCTTGTCCCCACAGAAAACAAAAATGACAACACCCAGCATGCCTTTTGCTGCAGTGTCCGACTTGCCCAATGGGAGTTCTGCTGCTAAAGCTCATGGGAAGTGAAGTCTGGCTGAGCCAGTCCACACTACAACTGTGTGTAGGCCTTGAGGGAGCTGGCTGGCTGGCTGACAGTTCGCTTGGTTGCTGTTTGCAATGGGCCCAGACCTGCAGCCTCCTGCTCCCAATGGGGCCCAGCAACTAAGGCAACTGGCCCCAGGCACTCTCCCTTCAGACCCAGGAGGGTGAGCCACTACCAGATAATGGTTGCCAAAGCCTGATAAGTCTTTCCTCCTGCCCAAGGCATGCTGGGAGTTGTAGGCATAAACCTAGGTCCCTGAATAATGTGTTAATCTTTGAACACCATCTGAGATGTGGTGGGAGAACAGGCCTTCTTAGTTGTGGCACCCTGCTTGTGGATTTATTTTTCCCAGGCAGGCTAGCCTAGGGTGACCAGATTTTAAAAATCAAAATCCCGGTCCCCCCCACCCCACCCACCCAAAACAACCCCCCCACCAAGCCACCCCCCCCCAAAAAAAACCCCAGCCTGGACATACCGCCAGGTTCCTCCGCCACCCGCGCCGGGTCCTCCGTCGCCCGCGTGGCCGTGCAGGGTCATCCGTCGCCGCCCGTGCGGAAGAGGCAGGAGAGGGCCGGATCCGGAAGTGCCGGTTACGTCACTTCCGGATCCGGCCCTCTTCTGCCTCTTCTGCGCGGCCTCTGGCCTTACGAGCCCGGCAGCGGCGGCGAAGGCGGAGGAGGAGCCCGGGAAGCGGCTGCCCCAGCAGGTAAGTGCCCCCCTTCATGCTTACCTGCTGGGGTGGCCACTTCCCGGGCTCCGCCGCCGCCGGGTCTACCGCCGCTTCTTGCTTGCCGCCACCCCGGTTTGCCCCCCCGCCCCCTGGTTGGGCCGGTTTGCCCCTGGATTCCCGGTTAGGACCGGGAAATCCCGAGCCACCTGGTCAGCCTAGGCTAGCCTAGTGACTGCATTAATGGCTTTTAAGTGCCAAATGAGATTTTTTATTATTATTTTCCAAAGCCTTTTAACTTGATGAGATTTTTTCATGCTGCATTTTTTTCCTGTCAAAACTAAACCACAACATTCCAAAACAGAATTATTGAATAAAGTTTATGATTTTTATGTAAAAGTCTGATTATACCATTGAGACAGAAGAGCAAATGGAAGATTGACTGACATAGCTGAGGCTAGAATGGAACAGTGGGCAGGGTTAGTGGCAGTTGGAGAAAGTCAGGTAGGAGAACCAAGACAGTTAGTGAGAAGTCAGGGTTTGCTCACCCATACTTTATTTTAAATCAGCCACTCCACATGCCAGTACTACACCTCCCAGCATGCCTTTGGCAGCTCACAGGTGCCCTCATCCTCTGAGACATCCTCTTGTTGCCAATGCTGTTCCTTGATAGAGTGTTGAGGAGTAGCATTGCCAAGGAGGGGAGGTAAATGGATGAACCCAGCTCCATTCAATCCTGCTGGGATTGCCTTGGCCTGTGCTTCTCACCCACAAAGTGGGAGCCTGCACTAAAGGGCCGGGCCTGGGCCGGGCACTTCCCCCCCTTTGTCGGGTCTTTCTCTGGGCGTGCACAGAGTGCCTCCCTTTCCTCCATCCCTCTTAATGGCAAAGGCTACACACACTTGCTTCCCCCAGATTCCAAGAAAACAGCGATATCAGGACGGAGTGCCTCTGAGCATGTTTGGACCCTCAAAGTCATGCTGTTGTATCTAGTTACATTTTAAAACCACGCAGAGGGTGGGAGGAGGCACCACAAAGGGATGCAGACCATTTATGTGGGTTGTTTCCTTTTATCTGGAATTGGGTTGACTGCTCGAGACCAACCATAAGAGTCGGGGTTGTAAAAGACATGCAGCAGCCACTCACAATGTCCGCCAAAGGCCAGTAAGTCTGGCCTCCTGCCCAAGGCGTGCTGGGAATTCCACCTAAGGCATGCTGGGAGTTGTAGGCGTAAACCTAGGTTTTATTAAATTCTTTAAAAATACTTAAAACCCCAAAGTTCGTGTTTTTAGTTTTTTCTGGTACGTAACACTGTGTCAAGTTTCTAACTCATTTGGAAGTAGGTAAACATTTCCAGGCATACGTGACACACACATACTTTCCGCTTTATAGGTACAGATAACTGAAGATATATTTGTAAGGGGGGAAGTGTGTGTGTTAAAGAGCTAAGCAAATTGAGGCTTGCATTCCCACTATCACAGGCCTCCTGGTAAGTAGATCACTTCCAAAATTATATTCCAGTGATGAATTATTTCTTTTATTTCTGAACTGTTCGTGCTGTTTTCTAACACAGGCAGCCCAAGAATGCTTGCATAGTTCAGGATCTTACAGCATGAAATAATGCTCTGAAAACAGAACTACTGCTGAGAACTACCTCTGGGGGCATCTGAACACTGCCATGAAAGGCCATGATGGGAGCACTTCCCACTGTTCCTACAGCAAAACCACAGTCAAGTGATTATTTAAACTTATATCCACCTACCAGTTCTGCAGGCATGACATCCCAAGAATAGATGCCTGACCTGCCCAAATGGAATCTGGCATCTGTCTAGAACTTAGCATTTATTATGTATTATTTGCCTAGAGTAAACTATTAGTATGAGAGACTCTTCACATTTATGAGTAGTTGGACTGCCTCTGTGGAGATTCAACTCGGAAAATAAATGCCCAATCTCACTTATGTAAAAAATAACAAATATGTTTATTTATTGCATTTCTATACCACCCAATAGCTGAAGCTCTCTGAGTTGTTACACATTATCCTATGAAAAAAAGACTACAAGAAATGCCAGCACCTGTACAAAATAAAAACGTGTGTACATGCATACCTGTGCATATGTGTGTGTGTATGTGTGTGTGTATGAACACACACATTCTGTAGCCACTTTTAATACTCACTTCAAGGCATTGTATACACCTTCCCACGTCCAGCCATTTAAATTTCAGGCCGATTCTGCCACTCCACATATCAGTCTTCTAAAAACAAGAACCAGCCAACCAACCAAACACAAAGTCAAATGTGGACGTTAAAGTTTTTCTTTTTCTTTTTTTACTTATTCCGAAGCAAACGTTCTTTTGCTTAACTGAACACACTTCCTGAATGTGTCCCCATAGCTTGTCCTTTCCTTGTCCTGCAGTTTGCTTTTCACCACAGTCTCTAATCGTATTACATTGGGATGCTGCAGATAGTAATGAATATGTGATGTGCAACCATAATTTGGAGCTACACTGCCAAAACTGGAAATCTCTGTTTTTGTGAATAACTGTCCCATTGAAACAGAGAGAGAGAGGTTTTGCACATCCATGCAGTTCATGGTTTCCAGTGTGACCTCTTTGAGCCTTGTGATAATTAGAAGAGGAGAAACATCTGCAGCAGTCGTGCAGGTTATAGGAACTTTGTGACTTGAACACTGAGCTTGTCTGTGCTCCTATATAATGCAGTTGTTTTGCTCTCACAACTACAAGATTGATGCAGTATAGGCCTAATAGGACCACAGGGGAGCACTGAAGTTGTTCTTCGCTCACAAGAAGAGGTTACATAGAAGTATTCAGTTTTGGCTTCCACCTCCATCCTTATATGCGTGTTTCTTTCATGTGTTCTAGTCTTAGGTTGCTTCCACACTACATCTCTTTCAGGCTGCTAAGGCCTGGAAGATACATAAAAAGACTGGTCCATCCAAGCATGTAAAGTACTGCTCTATCATCCAGCAGTGCCCTTAACTATGGTCAAGATTTTCCTATAGGGCTGCATCCATGACTAAGTTGTCCCATTAATTCAATGGGACCTAACTTGCCCCATTGGGATCTGACTTGTCTCATCCTTGACTAACTTCCTGTTGATTTCAATGGGATCTAAGTTCAATTATTGTATCCTGGATTGAACCCATAGAATTTAGTCCCACACGTAATTATGCAGCACAGGCCTCTGGTGGAATGCTTGGAGGTCAACATTTTTTGACCTTGAGAAGCAATGGTAGAAGGGTTGGTTCTAAGAAAAGAGAGAAGTTCTGATGAAAAGGAGAGAGAGATTGGGAAGAAAGGACACTGAGGAGAGCAGGAGACAGAAATTAAGTGGGAGAGACAGAGGCCAGATCTACACCTTGCAAAAATAACACTATGAAAGCAGTATATGGAATGTGAATTGTGCCCCAACAGTTACCAGTGCACTTCAATGCCACTATAAAGCAGTAGTGTAGATCTAGCCAGAGACAGAAAAGAGGGCTCTTGAGGAGGTGGAGAACAGCTGCAGCAGTATTTTCTTTCCCCTCCAGCTACCAGACATTACTGTAGATGCAGCTGTCAGTAACTGAAGCCTAGGGTTTCAGCTGAGTCATTGACTGCACAGCTTGAGACAGGTTTTCATGAATAGTCTACTTTTGTGGACTATATAACCATTGGACTCCCTTCCCTATATTTTATTGTTTAGAAACTTACCTCTTCATTTGAATGTTTGTTTTCCCTTTCCTTGTTAAATAAACCTTAGTTCTTGTTCTATAAATTGCTAACTGGTTCCCTGCCCTGTTTTTAGGGGTCCTGATAGGTTGAAGGCGCTGCACACTACTTTAGGTTCAACATTTTTCTCCCTAACCTACATCCCTCTTCTAGATGAACCCAGGTTCCTTGGTTTCCGCCATCCCACAGGGTTGCTGGTAGGGAAAAGTGATGTTACATATGCAAGCCCTGTTCAGCACAGATTCCCAGCAGTGCTAATTAAAAGATTGTTCATTTTGGTTGAACTGAACCAAAAAGCTTCCAGATGAGTGTCAATATATTCATTGTTTATTTCCCATGCATATTTTTCAGAAAGCAAAAACAAAACAAAACAAAAAAGATGGAGTGCTTTAAAAGGAAGTGTGCAATCAAAGGCAGGATCTACACTTCTGCTTTAAAATGGTTTATAACAGAAGTTACAACTGTTGGGGCCCAGGACACACGCCATATACAGTTTTCAAACCGTTTTCAAAGTGTCACATCCTGCCTGGTGTAGATCAGACCAAAGACAACAAAGCCCTTAAAAATGTCATTAATGCTTTGCCCATTCACAGCATAGAGACTCTTACAGCAGTTACCATTTATTACCCCTCCCACAATTACCACAAATCAAACCTGCAATAATATGAAATACAACCATCTGGCAACAACAGTGGTTAGTATCCAATAGGGGTTCATGCACATGTGGCCAGCCCTGTTGGCTTCAGTCCACACGCACCTATCCCCACAGCCCAGGTCCATGTGTGACTACGAGATAGTGCTTCCAGGGGCAAGACCCAACATGAACGGAAATGCTGGTTTCTGGAAAAGACAGAAATGCCCTTTTGGATTTCCCCCATAGATTTGCAAATGGATGCAGAAGAAAGATGGAACAAACTTGTGCTTTGAAAATGTGAAAACAAAATCTATCCATACCTACCCATTACCCTACTCATTCTTACTGTGTGTGTTTGTGTGTGTTACCTCCATGAAACCACTTCTTCCAAGAGCCTAGCTACCAACAAAACTTATTGCATTAGACAATAGCTAACCTGTACTTCGACTAATGTGGTTTGTTTAACTGAATGTAAAACCCACCACTAAAAATGGATGCCATATGCAATACCACACATCTAAGAACAAGATTCCATAACCACAAATCTGCAATTTTTACCAAAGAATTGGTAAAAATTGCAGTCTGTCGCAAGACATTTCAGCTCTCCCACACACAGGCTAGCTCTACCCTACTGCTTTATAGCAGTACTGAAGTGCACTGATAACTATTGGGGCATAACCCACATTCCATATACTGCTTTCATATCATTATATCCTGCTTTTTATTTCATATTTGTAATGATTTGACACAAGGTGTAGATCTGAGGATGTGGACAAGGTGCTTGGCCAAGTCCGGTCGACCACTTGTGTGCTTGACCCTTGCCCATCGTGGCTAATTACATCAAATAAGGATGGGACCGCCGGCTGGGTCCAGGAGGTTGTAAATGCCTCCTTGAGAGAGGGAGTGGTGCCGGCCTCGTTAAAAGAGGCGGTAATCAGACCACTCCTGAAAAAGCCTAACCTGGACCTGGAAGATGTTAACAACTATAGGCCGGTGGCGAACATTCCTTTCCTGGGCAAGGTGCTTGAGCAGGTGGTTGCAGGACAACTCCAGACATTCTTGAATGAAATGGATTATCTAGATCCATTTCAATCGGGTTTCAGGCCTGGTTTTGGAACAGAAACTGCCTTGGTCGCCCTGTGGGATGACTTTTTCCGGGAGAGGGACAGGGGGAGTGCGACCCTGTTGGTTCTCTTGGACCTCTCAGCGGCTTTTGATACCATCAACCATGGTATTCTTCTGGATAGGTTGTCTGGGCTGGGAGTTGGAGGCACTGTGCTGCAGTGGTTCCGTTCCTACTTAGATGGCCGTTTTCAGAAGGTGGTGCTGGAGGATTATTGCTCTGTGCTGTGGCATTTAAGCCATGGGGTTCCACAGGGCTCTATTTTATCCCCTATGCTGTTTAACATATACATGAAGCCGCTGGGAGAGGTTATCCGGAGATGTGGGCTGAGGGCTTTCTCTGCTGTGGCACCCCGGCTGTGGAATGAGCTCCCCAGAGAGGTTCGCCTGGCACTTACTTTGTACTCTTTTCGTCGCCAGGTGAAGACCTTTTTATTCTCCCAGTATTTTAACAGTTAAATTAACTCAATTTTAATCCTTGCTGTTTTAAATTTGTATTTTAATCTGTATTAATTCCTGCTGCTTGGTTTTATTCTGGTTGTGTTTTTATATTGTATGTTATTTTGTGTTTTTAGATTGTGGCTTGTTTTATATTTTTAAAATGATTTCATGGTTTTAATTTTTGTGAACCGCCCAGAGAGCTTCGGCTATGGGGCGGTATAAAAATGCAACAAATAAATAAATAAATGATAATAAATAAATCTGGCCCTAGTCTCTCAGATTTACAGTTGGTTCCAATAGAACAAACAAAAGATCCTGATATGTTGGATGAAGGGAAAAATTTCTGGATCTACAGACTGAGGACTCTTAGAGCATCATCCCACGGGAAAATCACATTTCTTACCATTGCTTCTCTGCCCCCGCTTTTGTCCCTCATTACTTCCTCTTTCTTCCCAGAGGGGAAAGAGGAAGTAAACAAAGACCACATGGCCCATTCAGGGGCCATTTTTATCGTGCCGCTTTCCCTGCACACAGCAGGAGATTGCGGCACATTCCATTTTGAAAACAGTTGGATTAAAAGGGGTCTATTTTGTGATGGAAAATGAGTGGAAGGAACGGGAGGCGTGCGGCAGATGGACTTCAACATTTGATGGATGTGCGCACATCCGTAAGTGAACAGTAGTGAGTGTGAGATAAAACGCTCATCTGATGAACCCCGTAGTCCAAACAGCCTTAATCTGGAGAACAATTCATAAGCATTATCTCAATCATGCTTCTGCTTTTTCTCCTAAGAATCTTTCATCTCCAGGCAGTCCAAACTGCCATTCCTGATACTCAGTTAACAGCACAGCTACCGATGAGGACAGAAGCCGAAACATTTTGCTTAAAATATTTAATACTCTGTTATCAGTCTTTCTACCTTTCTTATACATTTTTCCTTAAGACTGACTGCATCCACAGTGGATCCAGAGCCTCTTTGTTGCTTTGCTGTTGTGCTGTTTTACACCAGCTTCTCTCTGGTCCCCTCTAGAAGAGGTCGCTTTTACACCTGATTCTCCGAATATGCGCATTAGCCTACAGTCGAGTTTATGCCTACTACCTATAGATGAGAGACGTGGAAGTGAATGACGGGCTCTATGCAATGCGCTTTAAAGTTGTTTATATCGTAGAATTGCATTATAAATGAAGTGTAGATTGAGGCTCAAATGAGGAAATGTTGACGAAAGCACCGCCCTTTTCCTGGTGGAACTGCCCCCTCAGTTTCCTGCCGTTTGTTAACCCTGCTCACCTGAATCTCCTGTCCTTTGGTTACCTGGGTTACCTGCCATTGGTCACCTGGTTTACCTCTTTCTTTGTGCCCGATCACCATTTGTAGTAGCCCCCCCCAACTGCTCCGGAGTAAATGGAAATGCAAGCCTATGACTTCAGACAGGCTCTTACGGGATTTTGGATGCCTCTGGTCACGCTTTCCTTTGCAATCGGTTTCTGCCCTCCTTTAAACAGCATTTGTAGAATAAAAATATTCCAATTGTATCTCAGTAATAACTTGTCTTTTTGGTGATCTACAACATACACACACACACACACACACACAACGCTCAATGTCAGGAACCCAGCAAGGGAGGGGATGATTTGTCTTAGCGGATAGCTAATCATGCACACATCCTTACTCCAAATCCCTTGCTTCCTGTGAAACCACCTCCATCTGGCCCCATGTCTCGATGAAATAAATATTCTGGTAGGGGATTTAAAAGAAACTTATTTTCAATACAGGTTAGGTCAGCCGTTCCTGGAGATTCCATCCTGAGGGATGACAAAGAAGAAGGAAGTGGGAGGGAGGAGACAGGAAATGAAAAAGAACAACTGGGAGGTGTTCCCAGTGAAGGGGCAGTTATTCATGCATGACATCACCACCAAAGCACGCCCACTATCACCGTTAATGCGAATGCTCAGAAGTTGTTTACACTAAGATAAGGCGCTGTAACTTCAGAGGAAAAAGTCACTCTTAAATGTGAATTCGAAAATGCGCATTAACAAGGATAAAAATTGCCTGCACGCCTGATTTGAGCTTCGTTCGTAAAGGGGTAAAACCATTATTGCGCCATAAAGGAGGCATAAATCGATCGTCTAGAGGAAGCCTCTCTCTCTATATATATATCTGTGTGTGCGTGTGTGTGTGTGTGTGTGTGTGTGTAAGTACATTTGAATTGTACAGTATTCACAAAAGGTTTTTTAATAAGAAAGTAGAGTTGATTATGGTGTTCTCTTCTTGGCATTCGGATTATATGCTGAATAACTTCTGCTTGTGGATCACTTGTCCTAATACAGATGCATTGAGGCTCACCACTTACTAATTAGTTCAGTGCCAAGGTTTTCATCAGATAGCTCTCAAGACTTTATGTGTGTGTTTTTGCACACTGTGAAGATAGATATTTTTAGAAAATATCAGCCACATAAATCCCCTTTAGTTTTCTTCCTTGGATAACAGATGGTATAGTTATTTGATTTATGCATTCACCTTCATATGGCCTTGCTGACTGTCAGCTTTTTTTTTTTTACCTCACAAACTCTTTTCCTCTGCACTCAAAGATCAACCCTTACTTTTACATGAAATATTAGTATGTGTGTGTGTATATATATATATATGCATGCATTTTTTGTGTTATCAAAAGCATGCGTGATCTGGTGATTCATTACATTGTTCTGACCACGTTCTCAGCTTGATATGCAGGGCTAATTACAGCAGCATGATTTTGAACAGAACAACAGTCGGAACCAGGTGTGTAGTATATTAAAGTGGCAGTGCCCAACCTAAAGGCTTTAAAGGATATATGTATCAAAATGGATGCCCGTAGTGACTTTCTTCTCCTAGGGTTGCCAAAATGTAATACAAAAAGGACAGTGGCTCTTGCTCACAAAATCACTTACATCCATCATTTGAAACAGCAACTCAAAACGGTTCTTCCCTAGAGTGGTCTTAGCTACAATATTTTGTGTAGCTAGCTACACAATACATTCATCCCGAGCAGTTTCAAAACTTTGGGTGGACTAGCATCACAATGCAGATTTCAAACCATTTACAGTGTTATTTAATCTTCTTTTCTCAGGATATATATATATATATATATCCTAAATTAACTTCTAGGAATAGATCTATTTCAGGCATGTGTGTCACTTTAAAATGCATTCACTCTAAAGCACTTTCCATCCTGTTCCTGCATTGATCTATTTTAAAAAAATGTATTATATTTCATTGTTTATAAATACAATCATGTATGAGTTTTTATTTTTGAGTTTCTTTTGTAGATTTCCTTCTGTTGAAATTTAGAGTGGATTTGTGAGTGGATGCAGTTAATTAGTACGTGGATTTTATTTTTATTTTATTTTTTGCTGTATATTTTGGATATATGAGTATAAAATTATATTTAGTCCTGTGTTTAGGAGCTTCTGAGAAAAGAATAATATCTGAAATATTGGCCAGACTGGCACAGAATAAACAGGCACATTTGTGAGTTTCTGTCACTTTTGTTTGTTTTTTGTTATTGAATGGCAGTTCAATACATGTCTACTCTATGCATGTCCACTTAGAAGCAGGTGCCACTTTCTATCAAAATATGCATTTCAAAACTATTTTCTATTACAATGTTGATTTTAAACATATTTTGATGTTTTCTTGAGCCAAGAACTGCATCACACACAGGAAGTGCAAAAAGGCAGCGGATAGCTAAATTCTAATCAGCACATTAGTCTTGGGATTAGGGCAATTAGTACTAAGGGTGTGTGCTCTGCACCAAAAATCTGGGGGTCCAACGGAGAGTTAGTTATGACTCTGTTCTAAGTATGGCTAAGTCTGGAGTTGCTTTTGTTCTCGATATGGAGAATTTTGAGAGCATTGAACATCGTTCATATCTGCCAAGCTCACTTTCTCCCATATTTGACTTTTTAAAAGTAATTTATGAATGCTTTTGCAAATGCTGGTAAGTTCTTATTCTGGAATGAACTAAATGGCATTCTCACCCATCCTGAACTCTAATTGGCAGTGGTTATCTAGAAACTCAGGCAGCCATCTTTCACATCACCTGGTAACTGATCCTTTCCACCAGAGATGCTATGGATTGTAACTTTGGCCAGATCTATATCGAGCAGAATAGAACACTTTGAAAACGTTTTGAAAACTGTATATGGAGTGTGTCCTGGGCCCGAACAATTGTCACTACTGTTATAAACCATTTTAAAGCAGTAGTGTAGATCCTGCCTGGGACCTTCTACATGGAAAGTCCATGCTCTGCTGTAAGTTATGGCCCTTCCCTTTGTTTCTGGGCATCAGAACACTGCATCTTCAACAGACACGAACAATTTCTCTCCTCATATCTCCAGAGCTCCAACCAATCTGCCTTTATCCCTGGGATCCATGAGTCACATGGATCTCAAACAAACAAACAAAAATGATACCAGAAAATCAGAGAGTTTACCCATTTATAGGGAAAAGTTTAAATACCATTTATTTATTGCACAATTAACGAGGTATTTTTTGGTTTAAAGTAAAAAATCTGTATTGAAGGCATGTTCCAAATAAAACCAGTGTGAAATTCATGCAACACAGCTGCTCTGTTAGGACAAATGAGTAGAAATTTGTGATTTAATACTAAAAGGATGCATTTTAAATTGAATATGCTTGAATTTAATGTAATGGTCAAGCCATAAAATTACCTTCCTGAAGTATTTTGCTCTATAAAGGGGCCTCTGCATCTCTCTCATCCCCATTTTTTATTTAACTGTTTGGCTTGTACAGGAGTCTAAATTATGCACTAAATTATTGCTGATTGGCCACAGATTTGAATGCATCTTCTTTAATCCTCACTGTCTATTCAGATTACCCTTGAAATGTGGATGGACTCTCTTTCCATTTCCTCAGTTACCCCCCCCCCCCCCGGCAACAGTTTTGAGCACTAGTTCCTTTCTTCTTTCTTTCTTTCTTTTTTTTTAAAAGGTCCATTTTCAACTGCTTTTATGTTTGTCATATGGAAACATACACAGAGATAGAAGGCGATTTGCAGTCACTAATACTGAGACTATTTTGGGAACCTATATTGACAAGTTTTCAAGGCGACATTGTATTCCATCATGAATGCTGCCCTGAAATCAGTGTAGCTTGAACAACAGGAAAATTCAAGACTCCAGGAGGCTGGCGCAGCGGGATATCCATAAGCAACAACGCCTACTTATCAACAAGATGGGGGTTTAACAGGCTTGTTCCCGGCTGTGTCAAACAATGAGAGAGAATTTCAGAAAGCCAGAGTGGAAGAAATAAACACAAAAGATAACTCTAGGAAGAGATTCAGTTTAGTACGCCAGGGTCTTTCCCCCCTCTACAAATCAAGAGCAATTTAAAGCAATAATGACTGATAGTTTTCTGCAGCTAGCCTGACTTTTATCCTATTGCAGGGCACAGTTCCTTCACCTTTGTTTTCTTGCTTTGATTTTGGTGTTCATTTTTTATGATGTTCATTTTTTATGATGAAAGTGGCCCTGTCTTGAAGGGAACAGATGAAGAGTGCCTCTTAGAGTAGTTCAAAGACACTTCTAACATCCTGGAACAAAGGGAAATTATTGTACAGATCAAGGGATTAGGAGGAAGTGTTTTTACAGATTTAAAATAAAACATAAACAGGTGTTGAGAGATGAACCGTTGCTACTGACTCTTCAATAATCTGAGCACACAGTCACACTCCCACTTCTTATACTTAGTCCATATTTGTCAAAAACAAAACATCCATGTTTGAAAAGAATGGAAAACATTAGTATTATTGTGGACAAGTAGAAGAGAGATGCTGTACTACCTGTGAGAACAGATGCATAAACATAAAATAGCATACAAATAGCATTAAAAAGGGCATATATTAAGGAAAAGTGTTGGCAAAAAATACATACGTTAGGGCAAATTGCATACAAAAGTGCATATGAATCAGGCTTGGACTTCTAATAATCTCTCAAAATATTATCTTAGACACCATATTGGGTTGATATATCTATTTGTATACTGAGGATTCATCAGGAACTTTTGTGGCCTCAATTACAGGCTGCAGGTGTGTGCAGTTTGGCTTTGGGGTCATGAATTTCAATAGCAGGGGGCATACAACTCAGCACTGCTCCTGCTGGGGGTCAGCCCCAATGCGGCATTAAGCCCTACAGCTTACAGTCTGAATCTGTTCAGATGTGGACCAGAAGGGGCTGGAACCCAGTTCAGTAGCGAGACGCTTTAGAGGACCTAAGAGTTTGGCTATGTAATGGCAGGGGGAGGGAGGGAACTGGTGTGGGCCTAATCAGCCTGTGGAATGTCCAAGTAAACGTGAACTTATCTTTGTCAGTTGTTGCACAGGGAAGCAAGGAGCAGTTGACTCACTCCCATCCACGTACTACTAGAGAATGAAAAACTTGTGAGGTACCCACCCTGCAAGTTCACTGAGCACTGCCAGGCTGGCTCTGTTCCGGGAGCCAGCCTGGCCAAGTGCTCAGCAACATGCACTTTCCAGGTTGTCCAGAAAGTGCACAATTCCCCCAGTATGCCATTAGCGTGGAAGGAGGGAGAAAATACACAATTTCCCCGGCCTTGGGAAATTGCGTATTTTCTCCCACTGCGTTAATGGCAGCCGCCATTACCACAGTGGAGGAAATGACAAAGGACATGTGCAGGTCAGGCCGGAAGTGAGTTCCACCCAGACCTGCACCCCTTTTGTCCTGCAGCAGCAATGGGGCGAAAATCCACTGGGCATCCGCTGCCTTCACAAGTCTTGGCAGTTTTTCGCCCCATCACTAGGTGCTAGTTTTTGACCTTGAATGTTAAGAAAGCTAGCAGCCTCTCCATGAAAAACTAGTAAAAGGGGCAACGGTTTTCAGAGGTGTCACACAGGTTGATATGTCAACTCAAGAGGAAGAAATAGAAATGCCCTGTTTGGCATTGGACTTGTTTATGGGCTAAAATCCCCTGTCAATTAGATCATTAAGACATGTGTTATTGCAGCCCCATTCTTGCTTTTAAGCTGTTGCCCATGCTGGTAGCCTTTTCTGAGAACATCATCTGTACTGTCCATCTTTTATTGTCCATTATTACCATCTATTACTTCCTGTAGCCCTTCATGTTTAATATTTCCCTCCATATAAGTGCAAGAAACACTTATCTGGACTTTAGTCTGTTCCAACTGAATTGTCTGTGAAATCTAGAACTCTGTTTGAACTGTGAATCGTTAAGAAAATGCTATGGATACTTTTCAAGGACCCTGAATTCTTGTTTGCTATGGATTGTGTATCTTTGTCTTTCATAGTCCGGAAGGCCTGCTCACCTGGATTGATCATGACACTTGGATTTTCCAGTGCCTGGACCCATGTAACATGGAGATACCAAAATGAAAGCTATGGCTATCTAAATCTCTGCATCTGTGGATTTTACGCTGGAATCACTTTTGAACCCATGTTTTGACTTTTGGATTTGATTGGCCTCAACCCATGTATCATGAAGATACCAATGAAGACTTCAAGGTTGAATCAACCTTTTCATGTGTGGTTATAACTAGGCCTTTTTCTTTCTTTCTTCTTCTTCTTATTCTTCTTCTTCTTCTTCTTCTTCTTCTTCTTCTTCTTCTTCTTCTTCTTCTTCCCTTCTCTTTGATTGTCTGGGATGGTTTGCACCAGGAATCATTCAAGTACATTCTGTGCTGTACTCAGAAGCATAGAGATTGCAATGGGGAAACCAAGTATTGACCTCTGACATAGCTATAGTTATTAGCTTTTGACTGTTCTTTGAACTAAGTAGTGAGCCTATAGTTACCATCAACTATATGATTTCTGGAGAAAGTTGTGATCATTAAGCTTTTGTCATGAGAAGTTCATCTATGAAACTTGATTTTGTTACCAATAAAAGTTCTCACTCTTTCAGGTGTTTTGTGTCGGCTTGTCAAAATATGTTTGTGATGAAAGATGGGCATGTGACATCTCCACACTGATTTGTTCTTGTGCAACATTTTCTGGAGTGGTGTAGCCTTTTTATATAGCATTCTGAGCAAGAAAATGTCAGCCAGCAGGAGGGAACCAGAGGGAGTGTTGGAAAGTTTTATCTCCTACCCCCCACCAAACACAAACTGGGGCAGTCAGGTAAGGGATGGTGAGCATTCTGTGGCACCGTTCTGGTGACAGGTTATGCCTGAGGCCTTCCACTAAGGGTCGTGCGGCTTCAGTGGGGGGATAGGGCTGACCTGTGAGGCCAACTCAACTCGCTCCACCCGGTGTTGGCCAGCCCAGGGGGGAGCGACACGAGGAGGCCTACCCTCCCCAAAAGGGGTATGGCCTGGGGGTGGTGAACAAGCCATTCAGCAGACATAGAATGTTATCGCCCTTATACAAACCCTGGCTTAATAGCTGGAATAGATCAGGGCCCGCCCAATCTTCCTTTGCTGATCATTAA
The DNA here is from genome assembly GCA_029215795.1 of Anniella stebbinsi. Taxonomy (NCBI): domain Eukaryota; kingdom Metazoa; phylum Chordata; class Lepidosauria; order Squamata; family Anniellidae; genus Anniella; species Anniella stebbinsi. The sequence continues at coordinate 91,348,078 of JARDYH010000004.1, read as the reverse complement.
TAAATGTGGCCCATAATTTATAACATACATACATGTCTCGTCTCTTTTTTTCCCCCTTCCCCGCCCCCCGCAATTTCCCAATATTAAATTCGGTTCTTACCAAACTTTGATGAAAGAGTTCACATGAAAATTTATGTGCATTTTGCATCCATTTGTCCAAATACATTCATGTTTGCCTCATATGCATATAATTTCAAACATTTTTCCTAATATAATTCATTTTAGAATGTTATTTTCCCATACATGCATTTTTATGTATCCATTGTCCCCTAATATACAAAATGTTTGCACACATTTTTTGACTGGAGAACTCCATTGCAAAATTCAGGAAAGTGCATACTTCAAGGAATAACAGTTTTGGTTCGCATATTGATCTGAAAGTGCAAAATTTGGGCCAGATCTAAACCTTATGACAAATCATTGCAAATGTGGAATAAAAAGCAGGAAAAAACACTGTGAAAGCAATCTATGGAAAGTGTCCTGTGCCCCAACAGTTATCAGTGCACTTCAATCTAACCTTGGTTTCTAATTCCCCCCCCCCCCATCCTTAGATCTGAATTCTCCAAAGGCTGGTCCTTAGGTAAATCAAAATGACATAACCCACAGATGAGGATGTTATCAATACATTCAAGAAAACACTGAGGTTTGTGTAAGGATGTGCATGGTCCAAAAAATCGGATCGGAATCGGAATTGGAATTGTTGTTGCAGATCAGATTGGAGGTATTTTGGATCTGATCGGATCTGATTCCGATCCGAAAATCGGATATCCGATTTTCGGATTGGATGCCTTTTAGTCCCTTTAGACTTGATTTTGGAGAGGAGAAAGCCTGTATCTTTGGTATTTTTTAAGACAGAATCATGAAACTTTGTACAAGTGCAGATGGAATGTTGCCAGTCATGTGCCCAGAATTGCAGATATAGGGGTGCAGGTGTTACTTGTAAGTAAGCCTTCAAAAGTCACTTTTTCACCAGTGATCTGTTCCTTTTTCAATTTACTCCTGTGTCTCAGGGGCATGTTTAAAATGGGTTTTTGGCAGGTAAGAACGTAGACCATGTCCCCAGTTGTATGTACGTATGTACGTACATACGTCGCACGTAGCTCTACCCCCTTTTGCAGACACGGGCACAGTTTAACTGAAATGGAATTGTGAAAAATGGGTATTGCATGCAAACTGCAAAGTGCTTTCATTAGATCCCATCCCCAGAAACTGAACTCAAACTTGGGGAGCATACAGAAGGGTTGAACGTTGCTCTGACCCCTTTTCACAGACACAGGGGCATGTCGCTGACTGAAATGGAACTGTTAAAAATGGCTTGTGCTGATAAGTAAGACCATTGCAAAGTGCTCTCTCATTAGTTCCTGTCCCCACAAACACCACACTAATGTGAGGAGCGCACAGAAGGGGTGTACATTCACCCCCATTTCACAGACACAGGGGCATGGTTTAACTTGAATGGCAGGCATTTTATTGAACTTTGGGGACTCTGTGGACTTCTCCTTGAGGGAGAAACCGAAGTCCCTTAGCTTAAGCAAGTGGAGTGGCATGCTCCAAACTTCACCAAAATCCAATATCAATTCCAGCTCCAAATCACACTCCTTCCACTCCAACTAACTAAACCCACAGAGAGCCAAAAGGGAAAGAATGAGAATATATACTGGGTTTCTACTAAGCCCTCCTCCAGCATTTTGAGTGGAGGCTGTAGGAAGTCTTTAACAAGATTGGGTGATGCATTGATGTAGTGTAAAGCACAATTGGTGGATCAAGCTGTCAAAAACACACACACACACACACACACACACACACAGCCTCCTCCCCTTTATGGAAGTTTAAAATAATAAACCACTCATTGCCACTAAAGTCTTGCACCAATTTCTCTGGAATTTTTCACACAAGAGTAGACACAAACAATCTCCCATGTCAGGGAGTTTCAACTTTCTACCTTTTAAAATAAAAGAGTTACACAGCACATTCTTTGCTGTAAGTCCAATGTAAGTTTAAAATTCCATAATAAACCACTCATTGCCACTAAAGTCTTGCACCAATTTCTCTGGAATTTTTCACACATGAGTAGCCACATCCAATCTCCTATGTCAGGGAGTTTCAACTTTCTACCTCATAAAATAAAAAAGTTACTGCACATTATTTTTCTACGTCCACTGTCAGTTTAAAACACCATAAAATGGAGGTCCGATCCTCCAATTTTTCTGATCTGGATCAGGTCCCTTCAGATCGGATTGGATGGTTCATAGGATTGGAATCAGAATTGTTTCATTTTATCTGATTTTGGCAGCATCGGATCCGGATCGTGGATCGGATCCAATCCGCTGCACATCCCTAGTCTGTAGAAGTACAGACTTTTGGAAAAAGAAAACCTCAGGAGGGTGAGAACCCCAAAAACAGTCCAGTGAGGACTAAGCATGCTCAGTGGTCATGGAATGGACAATGATATAGTGGAACCAAGGCTCACAAGGATGTAAAAGCAGCTTATTTTTTATTATTATTAGCAGGGATGCTGACATCTTCCACCACCCTCAGAATTCCCGGTTCTGACTAAGTTTAGCTGCCATTCTCATAGTAGCTCAGAGGGAGAAATGTATTGTTCCTAGTAGTATAGCAAAGCGTTTTGTAGGAAATGGACAATTCAGACCCATTAGCTTTACAAAAGACCTGATCCTAGTGGAGATGAAACTGATAGAACTAGTTTGTTGATATGGATCAACACAGTTGCCTGAATGTTTGGACTCTCCTTGGGGGGCATGGCCATGTGGACTGTCATGAGGAGCACCTTGACTTCAGAACTGACTACTCAAATTTGGGAATGAAATGGCTGGAATCCTGAACAGGGAACATTCCATACTACAGTGTGGTGTAGTGGCGAAAGTGTTGGATTGGGAGTTGGGAGATCCGGATTCTAGTCCCTACTCGGTCATGGAAACTCGCTGGGTGACTTTGGGCCAGTCACAGACTTTCAGCCCAGCCTACCTCACAGGGTTGTTGTGAGAATAAAATGGAGAGGAGGAGGATTATGTACACCGCCTTGGGTTCCTTGGAGGAAAAAAGGCAGGATATGAATGCAATAAATAAATAAAGCATTTTGTTGCAGCCCCAAATATCTGTTACTTTCATACACTTGGCATATGCTACTTTTTAGGCAAACGGAAAGTCTCAGTTTCTTCTTCCTCTTCTTTTTCTCCTCATACATATGAAACTCTTTTCTATTTATTTGGCTGAATGAAAACTCCCCCCCCCCTCAATTTTTGGAATAGTGGAAAACAACATCTCAAAATATCCTGTTTACCATGGCTCCATAAAGGATGAATCGATGTAATATGACCCATCATCTGTCAATGTGTCACAGCATGACAAATATGTGCTCTAAATATCTTTACCATAATTAATTTCTGCAATGCACGATAAATTAGATTTGTTATAAAATTACATTAGTTCATGCCAACCCAAAATTAATATTACTTGATGTACAATGACATGACTTCTCAGATAGCTACTGAGGAAATAATTCTCATCAAGCCTGATATTAGATGAATTGTTCACCTCTCATGCAGAAGAAATTATTTTTGACACTGATATTTGGCCGATTAAAACATTGTTTTTCTCCTAATCAAAATGCTTTGCTGTTTCATGTGTTGATAGAACAGGGGTAGGCAACACAGTATCCTCCATATGTTTTGGACTACAATACCCATAATCCCTGAACATGGACTATGCTGGCTGGGGCTGATGGAAGTTGTTGTCCAAATCATCTGGAGGGTACCAGATTTCCTATCCTTTGATAGAAAGGCCCTGACTATATACCCTGGTTTCCCACCCTACCCACTTAAAAGGTAGGTGCTTTTAACTCAAAGCTATATGTCAAAGTAGCCAGAAAAGGTAAGTGGATAGCACATTTGCTAATGGTGTGAGGAGAAGGAGTGCTCCCTCCATGCCCCTCTCCCTCATCATGGAGGGTGGCTGTCTGAAGAGGAGAGACTCCTGTATTCATGGAGGGTCTCTAAATAAACTACAATATTGGGAAAGCAGCATACTCAGAATTCTGATTTTCCAGTGTTGTGGTTTATGTGGAAAGCCTCCATGGATACAAGAGAATCTCCTCTTCAGACAGCCACCCTCCATGAACTGAGGGCGACAAATGGAATGGCAAAGGGGGGGCAGGACTTAAGCACTTCCTGTCCTCATGCATTTGCTCTATTCAGGTACAGAATACCTGAATAGGGCTTGTCTGGCTTTAGAATCAGGAAAGAGTTCTTCTCCCTATCACAGGGCAGTGGCTTTTTGAATTCCCCTTTCAGGTTGTGGCTCTCCATTGGGGTCCCATTTTTGTTACTGTGACCCTGTTCAGATGACACACCAAGCCATGGTTAAGCTTTTTGAGCGAAACATTATGGCTTAGAGTGTCATGTGAACCATGACTTAGCATATCGTGTGAACCATTCCTGTCCGTGGTGGCTACATAACCATGGTTTAAACATGCACACTAGCCATTTGCTGCAAAATGGTTAGCAGCCCAACCATGGCTTAGCATGTTATTTGAACAGGCCCAGAATGTGTGGGCCATAATTGGCTGGGGACCATACAGCAACTCGTTGAAAGAGGAATAGTACAGTGGGCTGCCTTTTTTTTCCATGGGTGACCTCTTAGGAGCTTTGATTCTCCTGATCATCACTACAGTGTGCAAGGCTTAGGATATTATAAGCCTTCTGTAAAAAAGGAACTGAGCTGTAAACTTTGCTCAGTGAACCATAGGAATACACCTGGCTATATTTTCATATTTTAATTGGGAAGTGAGGGCAAATGAGTGACTGGCCAGACCCTTTTAATACTGTGGAGAAGTCCACTTGTTTAAGGAAGTCTGAATGCAACTTTGTATGATGAGAGTACCCTGGGCTTTGCCACTTGACTTTACTGCTAGATGCCTGGGGTGCCAGCATGCAGAGATATCTGTCTGAATTATTTGAATCTTCATCATCATCATCATCATCATCATCATCATCATCAATGTTAATGAGTCAGATCCAACGTTGGCAATTTACCTGTGGAAACTACAAGTAACCTCTCTGTATACACCCCTCTGCTCTGGAGGGTTCACCCAGAGGGGATTTGGGGGGCACATGAAGGGGGTGCAATGGGAAAAGGGCAAGGGGAAGTTCCATTCATTGCATCAGTGGAGGTTCACTGGATTTAACCAGTTGATGATAATGACGATGACAACAACATAGTGAATTTTGGTTGCTATAAAGTTACAGCCTAAAGTTCATTCCAGTACCTTTGTCTACATCATCAATTAAGAGATCTCCATATTTTTGCATTTTCACAGCCAGAAAATAGTCCCTGTGTCTCACTGAGGCCATGTCTACACCAGGGATATATCCCAAGGGTCTATACCAGGGATGACCTAGGGATGACCCAGAGATAACCCTAGGACAGCTGAAATAGGGGATATCCCAGTTTTCCCACCATCCTGGGTCCTAAAACGGGCACAGAATTTCACCATCCCCAGGATGATGGGGGTCGGGTGGGGCATGGGGGGTTCCCTTACCTTTTCCGCCACACGACAGCTCCTCCATCTCTTAAAAAAATGGCAGCAGTGATGTGTCTTTCCTCCCATGGTGTCATGCTTCCGTTTAGAAGCTGGGGGGTGATCCTGGAAGCAGGTAAGTCCGGGATCACTCCCCTCCCTCTCTCTACACCCTTAGGTGTAGAAAGGGCTTGAGGCATTTGCCAGGTTCTAGGATTCTACCGCTGAGTCCTTGAGGTGTGCAGGACAAAGAAGTGTTGGCAGTGGAAATAGCACCAAGCAATGTTGTCCTCGTTTCCATGTGAAATCCAAGACAGACAGCAGGGAGGGTAAAATTTGTGGCTGACACCTGGAGGCAGAATTCTGGAATGCCAAGTTCTGAATCTTTTTCAAGCACTGTATGTCTTTGCAATGCACTGCAAAAGAATGTGGGAGATAGGCTTCTCAGCCCTGCTTTTAAAAATAAAAAAGCACTGAGATCGTTATCCTTTATACCACATTAATGATGTCAAGTGAAATATGCAGAGTCCCTATCCAGCACTTTACTCCTAAAAGCAGAAAAGGTGTCGTTGTTTTATGAACTGCATTAAGGTAAAGCAACTTAAACATCTGGAATTAGTCCATAGCTGCCTTTAAGGAATTTTGATTCAACATGTGGGCTTGAATATTTTCACTTCTTCAAGCCATTAAAGATAATGCTGGATTTCAGGCCCACAATTTGAGCTCACCGAACTGTAATGCGACAATATCTGTAGCACACAGACAGCCTTAGCGATGTGCCTCTCATCAATCCCAAAGCCCTTTCATATCTCCGCAGAAGCCTGTTTCCTTGTCACAGGTTTTCTCACTTCAGGTGCTTGCAGCATAATGACCCTGAATTTCTCCCTTGCCATCTTTAAAATCAATAACCCTAAAACAATATTACTGGTCCCTTCTGAGTGCAGGTCTGGACCTGCAATCCATCCAGAGGTAAATATCAAGAAGAAAAGGTGAAAGAATGTTTCAATACATAGTGAACTCTCTCGTTGGGATTAGAGGGATTTCATTGGTGCAATTTACAGATATAGAAATGGAGCCAAACACAGAACACTAAGTTCCCTATTATTTGGAGCATCTTAAATCTACAAAGTGGAACGTAATATCTCATAACAGGCTCACAGTGTGGGTGCAAAGGGTTTTTGTTCCGGAGCTACAGTCTAGCTTTGTGGTGCAACAGGGCAAACATTTGCATTGCTGCATGAGCAGTTTAGAGAACACTAAGGATTCCATGGCTGTTGCATCTTCAAGGAGATGGGTGACATGGAGAGAATAGTGAAGTGGGGGGATCTGCTGTACATCAGCTTGGGATGTGCAGCAGATTTGGTCAAAGTCTGATGCCCGAGCAGAATCAAGACATTTCAGTCTGGTTCTGTTGGGTTCGAGGTGAAGTGTAAGGCAATGCACACTGGGGCAAAAACAAATCCCAGATCCACATATATGGTGATGGGATCTGAGCCAGCATTGACTGAACAAAGATAGAGACTTGGGGATTGTGTTAGACAGTTCAAGGAAAATATGGGCCCCGTTAAAAAGACAAATTCCATGCTAGGCATAAGTAGGAAAGGCATTGAAAATAGAACTGCCAAAATCATATGACGTCTGGGATTGTTCAGTTTAGGATGACTAGATAAAATCCAGGTCACGGCTCATGTAACTTTAACAGTTGTAGAGAAAAGGGAATTTCAGCCGGTGTCATTTGTATGCAATTAGTCCCTGGTGAAATTCCCTCTTCATCACAACTGTTAAAGTTGCAGGGGCCCTGCCTTCTTTTGTATATGGTCACTCTAGTATAGTGCCTGCACCTTTAACTGTTCTGATGAAGAGGGAATTTCACCAGGAACTAATTGCGTACAAATGACACTGGCTGAAATTTCCTTTTCTCTACAACTGTTAAAGTTTCATGAGCCCTGACCTGGATTTTATCTGGTCAGCTTAGTTCAGCTTAAAAAAAAAAAGGCAAGTCAGGGGAGGTAGGACAGGGGTGTACAAAATTTGCATGGCATGGAGAAATTGCATGGGGAGACATTTTTCTCCCTCTTTCATAATACCAGAACCTTGGGTCACCCTATGAAGCTGATTGGTAGGAAATTCAAACCAGATCATTTTTCACACAGAGCGTAGTTAAATTATGGAATTTGCTACCACAAAATGTACTGATGCCCACCAATTTGGATGGTTTTAAAAGGGGATATGATGAATTTATGGAAGATAAGGCTATCGATGGTTACCAGTCTTGACGGCTATATACTGCCCCCAGTATCATGTGTCTGTGTTCTCAATTGCTATGTATTCCAACATTGTACTCATGTCCTACTTACAGGTTTCCCCACAAGCAGCTACTTGGCTACTGTATGAACAGATGGTCCTTTGCCTGATTCAGCATGGCTCTTCTGATGCTCTTATGAGACCGTAATTCATATAATGCCAGCTGCTTTGCTATGGGAAAAAAACTCTTGCATTTCCCCCCCCCCCATCATCATAACTCTAGATCCCCTGCTACAGATGGGCGGATGCACCCGTGTGCAATCTGTCGGATGTTTGCCCCACCGCTGCTGCATTTGCCACCATTCATCGGGCTGTGCGAGCTTCTTTTGAGGCTCGGCAAGGCCAGACGAGTGCTTTGCAGACATCCACCCTTGCTCCAGGAAATACTCATTTACTAGGCTGACCACATGAAAAGGAGGACAGGGCTCATGTAACTTTCATGGTTGTAGAGAAAAGCGAATTTCAGCCAGTGTCATTTGTATGCAATTAGTTCCTGGTGAAATTCCCTCTTCATCACAACTAGGGGTGTGCACTGGATCGGGTCCGATCCACGATCTGAATCTGATCCAGGGGAAATCGGATACAATTATCCGATTTCCGATCCCACCACTGGATCGTCCGATCCAATCCGATCCGATCAGGAAAGGTTCCGATCCAGATCGGATGGATCGGAGGATCGGCGGGCACCCGCTGGCACCCACCGCCGCTTCCATTGGTGGGCACCAGCGGGCGCCCGCCGATGGAAGTGGACAGTGGGGGGGGCCTTCCTGGCAGGGCTGTCCGCTTCCATCACCTGGCGTGCTACCTAGGGGCAGGCCATGAAGCCCACTTGCAGTAGCGGCCAGCAGCGGATGGGAGTGGATGGCCATGGAAGGTAAGCGCACCGCAGGCCGGCCGGCCGTCCCCCTCCCCCCTCCCCCCTGCTTATCTTCCAGGGACGTCCGCTCTCGTCTGCCGCCCCCTGCCCCTGTTGTCCGCTTCCATCGGTGGGCACCTGCTGGCACCCGCCGATGGAAGTGGACAGCCCCGCCAGGTGATGATCACCTGGCGCGCTACCTAGGGGCAAGCCGCAAAGTCTGCTCGCAGTAGCAGCCAGCAGCGGACAGGAGCGGATGGCCACGGAAGGTAAGCAGGGGGAGGGGGAAGGGGCTAACCCCCCCGGGGCCGTCCGCTTCCATCCCTGGCGGCTGCGGGCGCCAGCAGCTGGAAGCGCACGGCTCCGAGGGGTAAGGAGCACGGGGAAGGGGCTTACCTGCTGGAGCCGTCCACAGCTGATGGCCCCGGGGGGAGGAGGGAGTTAGGCCCCCCTCACCCACCCACCGCCATTTTTTCCTCATAGACTTGCATTGGAGGAAAGCTTTCTTTCCCCCAATGCAAGTCTATGGGGGGGGGGGGGGAAATGGCGGCCGAGCCAAAAATCGGATGTCTGATTTTTGGATCGGGATTGGAACCGATCCGGTCCGGTCCGGGGGGGCTACAATTTCGTCCGATCCAATCTGGGACAAAATTGGAGGTCCTGATCCGGGTCCTGATCTGATCCGGGGGGTCCGTGCACACCCCTAATCAGAACAGTTAAAGTTGCAGGCACTATACTAGAGTGACCATATACAAAAGAAGGCGGGGCCTCTGCAGCTTTAACTGTTGTGACGAAGAGGGAATTTCACCAGGAACTAATTGCATACGAATGACACCGGCTGAAATTCACTTCTCTCTACAATTGTTAAAGTTACATGAGCCCTGTCCTCCTTTTCATATGGTCAGCCTATCATTTCCCCCATTATGTAAATGATGGTTGTGCCTTTACTTTTGCGTAAATGGAGCCTTTACATCTGCCATTTATGCAACAGGGGAAATGTACAATTTCTGAAATCTCCTTTGTGAACTACAGTAGAGGTTCTGAAAATTGTACATTTCCCCCATTGCATAAATGACAGCCATAAAGGCCCCATTTACACAATGGGGGGAAATATATAATTTCTGGAACCTCCATTGTGGCACACAGTGGAGGCGCTGGACGAGAGCAGATGGCTGCTGAGCACTCATCGGGCCTTGCAGGTGCTCGGAACGTGGGTCCATGAGCATGCCATGGGTGCCTGACTGGATCTGGGAAGCAGACATGCAGGAGTCTATCAGACTCCCAGAATCAGTCAGGTGCTTGTGACATCCCTCACTGGAGACACCTCTATGATGTGTCTCATTTTCATGCAAATAGTCCAAAAGCCATGGGAAGAAGGGAATGGGAAATGAATAATTCATTCCTCCCCACACACAAAAAATGGGACTCTCAGTATATATAAACCACTGCAATTATCCTTTTAAAAGTTTGCAGTTTTCTTCCTTACTGACACATCTAGGCTGGCTGTTATTTTCAGAAGAATGATCCACACAGAACACAGGAGGTTAAATGTATCCTCTTTAGGATAGTTTCAAAATGTAAAGGCTGCTCTTACACAAAAATCCCAGCACTCCATTCATCTGAAACTTGGTGGATTCAGTCTCCTCAGAATGGGCAAGCATCCCTGCAAATTTCATCCAAACTTTCAAAGAAATATAAATATAAAAGAGCTTAGCTAGGGTAAAGATATGAAAAGGAGGACAGGGCTCCTGCATCTTTAAAGGTTGCATTGAAAAGGGAATTTCAACAGGTATCATTTGTATGTATGCAGAACCTGGTGAAATTCCCTCTTCATCACAACAATTTTCAGCTGCAGGAGCCCTGACCTCTTGACCAGATACAAAAAAGGGCAGGGCTCCTGCATCTTTAACCATTATGATGAAGAGGGAATTTCACCAGATGCTGCATACATACAAATGACACCTGCTGAAATGTCCTTTTCAATACAACCAGTAACGATACAGGAGACCTTTCCTCCTTTTCATATGGTCGGCCTAGCTTAGCAAAACAAATGCAAAAAAACACCAATGAGCACATTATTCAGAAATTTTGCAGATGTAATACGCTCCTAAGAAGCTATTATGCCTGCAAATGTTAACTACTTCTGAGAAACAGGAAAAAAGTTATAGCCATTTTTAAAATTTCCCATAATAATCAATGGGAGGCATGAAGCCTTGGATTTCTGGATCTAGATTTCGGTGCCAGTGTCAATGAAGATGGCCTCTGAATTAATCCAAGCAGAAAAGATCCATTTTCCAAAGTTCCGAACTGGGCTCTGTGAAGAAATGCCATGTATATAACTGTTGTTGCTCATGATGTTTACTTTGTGTGGCCTCTGGGAGGCCCTTTCTACTAGGGATGTGCACAGACACAAAAATTGTATCAGAATCAGAATTTCATATCAGAAAAATTGGAGGTCCATCGTAACTGATCCGATACCGATACGAAAATCAGACGTCCTATTTTTGAATCGGACACCATTTTGAATGCTTATCCCCAGAGAATAGTATTGTTTTAAAGAAATGTCTATACCTTTTTTATCGTTTTAGATAGAAGTATGAAACTTGGCCACATTGCAGATGGGTTAGAGTTACTTTTGTGTGAGGAATTTCAGCAAGATTGGTGCAGTCATTTTGTGTCTGTGTCATTTTCTAAAATGAACCTGGAATGCCTATAACTTTTTTATTTTTCAAGATCCACACATGAAACTTTGCCACATTGCAGATGGGATGTTGATACTCAAGTGTGTGAAATTTCAGAAACATAGGTGCTTGCCTTGGGTGGCAATTAATTTTTGAAAAATGGGTTGCATTGGGGATAAGAAATTAATACCTTTAACTTTTTCATTGTTAATGATAGAACCTTGAAACTTAGCCACATTAGAGATGATATGTAGTTAGTGATGTGTGAGAAATTTCAGAACCATAGGTTCAAGCGTGTAGTGGCAAGGTATTTTTGAAGAAATGAGGAGAGAAACGCATTGATTTTTTTATTTTTAAAGATAGAAGCATGAAACTTGCCCACATTGCAGATGGGTTTGAGGTACTTATCTGTTAGAAATTTCAGAAAGATAGGTGCAGGCATTTTGTGGCTACGAATTTTTTACTTTAAAAGTTCCAAACATTCCAAAATGGTGGGTTTGACAGCTGTCAAACTGCACCCCCCTCCCCGTCTCCCCCCCCTCTGTTAGCTGTCAAACCCACCTATTGGAACTTCTGGAACTTTTAAAGTAAAAAAACCATAGCCACAAAATGTCTGCACCAATCTTTCTGAAATTTCTCACACATAAGTACCTCAAACCTAGGCTGACCAGATAAAATCCAGGTCAGGGCTTTAACAGTTATAGAGAAAAGGGAATTTCAGCCTGTTAAAAGTGCATGCACTATATTAGAGTGACCATATACAAAAGAAGGCAGGGCCCCTGCAACTTTACCTGTTGTGATGAAGAGGGAATTTCCCCAGGAACTAATTGCATACAAATGAGACTGGCTGAAATTCCCTTTCCTCTACAACTGTTAAAGTTACATGAGCCCTGACCTGGATTTTATCTGGTCACCCTACTCAAACCCATATGCCATGTGGGCAGGTTTCATCCCCCCACACCACCCCTGGGAGACCCTGTGCATCATTTGGACTCACAGGGACCAGCTGGGGGCCATCACAGGCAAACAGCCTGGTGTAGAAACAGCAGGAGTCTGTAGTGTATCTGAGTAGGCCTGAGGCTTTGCTTTATTACTGTCAAAGGCCTGTGTAGTAGTTGCTGGTTGACATTCTGAAGAGAGATGATCACTTTGAATAGTTATGCAAATTCGATTCTGATTGGTGGAGATTCTGACTAGGTGGAAAAGAATGCATGGGAAAGGACAGTTATGGTAGGGTGACCAGATAAAATCCAGGTCAGGGCTCCTGTAACTTTAACAGTTGTAGAGCAAAGGGAATTTCAGCCAGTGTCATTTGTATGCAATTAGTTCCTGGTGAAATTCCCTCTTCATCACAACAGTTAAAGTTGCAGGGGCCCTGCCTTCTGTTGTATATGTTCACTCTAGTATAGTGCCTGCACCTTTAACTGTTGTGATGAAGAGGGAATTTCACCAGGAACTAATTGCCTACAAATGACACTGGATGAAATTCCCTTTTCTCTACAACTGTTAAAGTTACATCAGCCCTGACCTGGATTTTATCTGGTCAGCCTAAGTTATGGCATTGACATGACAGTTACAGAGTCTGTTGGTAGTCAGTGAGAGAGAAATTCTCCAGGTGGGTGGTAGAAGGACTAGGAAAAAGCTGAGGAGAAAATGAATAGCTAAGGCCTGAATATCAAGTTATTCTTTCTCTATGGGATAATCATATGTGGCTGGTGAAAATCAGGACCAGGGAGAAGTGGCTGTGTTATGCCAGGGGGCTACCCTAAGATCTCGGCAGAAAATGTTTACACAATCAAGCAATAAAAACCACAGATAAACTGTCCAAACAGCCGGAAATGCAACAGGGGGAACTTTGGACCCAGTTGCGGAGGTTTAGGGTATTTCGCCTGAAGTAAAACAAGTAAAAAGCTTGTGGGGGAAAATGGCACGTTCTCATGTGTTCCGCCATTTGCACAAATTGTAATTTGCACAATTAGCCACTCTTGTGCAACAGCTCATGATTGCATGTCTGCCTTTCTGGCATGTAGCGCTGCAGTGGCATCTTCCATTCTTGTCAGTGGGTACTTTGCACTAGGGATGTGCACTGGATCGGATCTGATCCACGATCCGAATCCGATCCAAAGGGAAATCGGATAAATCATCCAATTTCCGATCCGACAGCTGGATCAGCCGATCCAATCCGAACCGATCCGAAAAGGTTCCAATCCAGTTCGGATGGATTGGCGGATCGGCGGGCGCCCACTGGCGCCCACCGCCGCTTCCATTGGCGGGCATCAGTAGGTGCCTGCCGATGAAAGTGGACAGTGGGGGGGGCGCGGAGGGGAGGAGGGGGCGCGCGGAGCAGCGCGCTTACCTTTCAGGGACTTCCACTCCCGTCCGGCGCCGGCTGCTACTGCCAGCCGGCTTCGCAGCTTGCTCCAGGGTGGCACGCTGGGTGATGACATCACCCGGTGCGCCACTCTAGGGCAGGCCGCAAAGCCCGCTGGCAGTAGTAGCCGGCGCCGGACGAGAGCGGACGTCCCTGAAAGGTAAGCAGGGGGCGCACGGAGGGGAGGAGGGGGGCGCGCGGAGCGGCGCACTTACCTTTCAGGGATGTCCGCTCCCATCCGGCGCCGGCTGCTACTGCCAGCAGGCTTCGCGGCCTGCTCCAGGGTGGCGCGCCGGGTGATGACATCACCCGGCGTGCCACTCTAGAGCAGGAGGCAAAGCCCGCTGGCAGTAGCACACGGCGCCGGATGGGAGCGGACGTCCCTGTAAGGTAAGCAGTGGCAGGGGGGAGGGGGCTTACCCCCCCGGGGCCGTCCGCTTCTATCCGCTGGTACCCGCGGGCGCCAGTGGATGGAAGCGGATGGCCCCGGGGGGGTAGGGAGCGCGGGGGAGGGGGCTTACCTGCCAGGGCCGTCCACAGCGGATGGCCCTGGGGGGGAGGGAGTTAGGCCCCCCTCACCCACCCGCCGCCATTTTTTCCTCATAGACTTGCATTGCAATGCAAGTCTATGGGGGAAAAAATGGCGGCCGATCCAAAAATTTCTGATTTTTGGATCGGGATCAAACTCGATCCGGTCCAGGGGGCCTCCGATTTTGTCCGATCCAATCCGTGACAAAATTGGAGGTCCCGATCCGGGTCCCGATCCGATCTGGGGGGTCCGTGCACACCCCTACTTTGCACATGCTTTGACACCGACAGCTCAGAGAAAGGGGACCAGATTGCCTGCTTAGCAATCAGATCCCCAGAGTTTGAAGTGTTGAACTGACACTTGGGGTACCCAGCTTCAATTGCACACTTGGCCAAGAGCCTATCCACATTGCCCTTAAACGACTTATATTCTGTTTAAAAATTTATTTTTTAAAGTCGTTTTATTACGTTGTAGGACACACTGAGCAGTATTTACATTTCATAATGACTGCTTCCTCAGTCCTCAAAGTGTTCACTGGTGTATTACAGGGTTAATTCCTTGAATCTTCTCCTTTCAGTTTTGTTTTGCAGGCTGCTTGAGTTAGGAGACAGAAGTGGGCGGGTCAAGCAGCCTGCAAAACAAAGTCGTTTGAAGGGCAATGTGGATAGGCTCCAAGTCTCAAGCTTTTAACACAGATGTAGCCTCCCACCCATTTTGCTGGCTCCCGTTTGCAGTAACCCTGGTAGCACTTCCTGAGCGGTGCAGGGGTAGTGGTGTCATTGACAAGTTTTTTTGACACGCTTTATCGCACCATCTGAAGTCACATTCAGGAGTTGCTGTTCTAACTGGAACTTCAAGAACATAAAATCTAGTTGCAGTATTTCTTCATAGCGTCCTCTGTATAATTTTGTGAAGATGCAGTTGCTAAAGCAACCACATCATATGATTCTTCCCCCTTTTTTATTTTACTACATTGCTTTTACTGAGGAGAAGCTTATCTGTCATACTGTTACAGAAAACAGAGGATCTGATTAAATGATATTTGATTTTGTTGTTTATATGTATATTTTTGAATGTTTGGTTGAGGGCTTGATTTGCTTTGGCAAATCCTTTTTATTGCAGGCAATGGTAAGTAGGGGGAGGGGCAGTTAGAATGTTGAATTGTTTGAATGGTGTTGTCTGATTGGCTGTTTCATTTTGAGTGGCAAGTGGGAGAGGATAAAGGAGAGGGCATTGAGCGGGGAGAGGGAGGACAGCCTTTCATCGGGTTAGCATTAGGGAATAAATGCTAAAGTTTTGGGAGGTGGTTAGCTTTCTCTGGGAGGTGGAGGGAGGTATATTTATTTTAATAATCTTAAGCATACGTTGCACTTAAATATCTTTGTCTTTATAAATAAAGTTTTCAATATTGTTTTGTTATTTTAACCACGTTATCTCAGTCTTAGAAGTTGCCGTAGGTTGATGATCTACACCCACACTCACACTCTCACACGTAAATAAATAAAAAGGCTTGAATTTTCCTCTTTTGAAAAAGAAGCATTGGCAGTGAAAGAGAAGTTATGGATAGCGTCACCAAGGGTGGTGACACCACAGAGGACGTGTTATGGGGCTAAGATCTGACCTCCAATGCCCCTTTAGAAGCATTATAGATATGAATGAAACCGCCATATCCCTATCTTGCACTAATTGCAACATCTCCATTGCACCGTACTCTTCATTTTCATTTATCTCAGAATAACTGGTTTTGGTTTGCATTTTAGAAGCCATTAGAGGACAGCAGCAATTTACAGCAATCGAATGTAACCAAAGATCATCTGCAGAATTGCCTTCTTATTGCACACAGTTGGACCACAAGTTAGATGGGAAAGAGACACATTTACAATTGGCAGAACCTATAGGAATCGTACAGCCCTGTATGTGTGTGTAAAACAAACAAACAAACAAAAACTAGACCACATGGTCTTAATTAGAAATCTGCAGACAGAAAATCGTAAACTCTGACATGTAAGAATTAAAGGGCATGGCTGAACATAACTGTAGAAATTCAGGCTGTGCATCTTTTTACAACAATATCAAGTTATGCCTCATGTATCCCAGAGTACTGCAATAGATTATACTCATTTATGTGCTCTGTAAAAAGATGGTTAGCATAGATGAATCTTCAACTGGTTTAGAGGTTTGGATTGTTTCAGTAAATCCGCTTTGCCCACCATCTTTTCTTTCTGCCAAACATATAGAACAGGATCATTATACTGTTATATTTTTAAATATAATATTTATTCTTATTTAAAATAATAAGAATACCAGTGATAATTTTCATTTTCTTTAACTATTCAAACAATTGTAATGTGGATTAAGGGCAATCAACTCTTTGTACTAATCAGTACTGGAGGTGTAATTTCTTCCCCCATCTCTGATAGACCTGTGAACACCTGATCTGAGTGGTGTAGTACGTTGAATGTGGTCTTCGGTATCCAATTCACCTTATTCCCTTGATGGCGCTGTTCAGTTACTGAACAAATACATACTACCAAGTAATATACATTAATAGATACCTATGATATTCATTTTAGGTAAGATGTTTAATTGGTAACTCCTTCAAAAGAGGCACAACTTAAGAAGATATGTGTTATATTGGTGAAGGCTGGTGAATAAATCAACTCATTTCAAGCATCCATGAAAGAGTTTGCTCCTAGAAATCATCCTTTTAATATATGTATTAGGGGTATGCAGAGCGGATCTGCTCCTCCCTGAAATTTGGGGGTGAAGCTCTGATGAGATGGTTCTCCTCTCCAAAATATTTTCGGGGGTCTGTCTCCCCACACTGTCAGTTTGCCTGTCAGAAAACCGCTCCATTTTCAGGTAATAACTGTGCTATTATTGTCAATGGCAATTAACAAAAATGGTTACATCTCCATCATTTTTAAAGATAAAGCTATGAAACTTGGTTCTCTGGTAGTTCTTAAGTAGGGCTTTAGCCATGCCAAGTTTGAAGCAGATCTCTTCATCCTCAAGCCATTCCCCCTCAAACCCCCATACACACACACTTTAGATGCGCTTCATCTTCTCTCAAGAGAGCTTGCAGAAGTTTCAGAAACTAGAAACCTTCTACAAACATCCAAGTCCCCTATCTCCATGTGTGGAACAAGAACACACACACACACACACACACACAATAATACAAAAAGGGAGAGTGGACACAGTGAGAAAAAAACCCAGCAAAGAAAGCTGGCTCTGGCTCTGTTGGGAGAGGAAGAGGTGTTTCTTCTAGTTCCCCCCACCCACCCTTTGCTCTGCTGCTGCTGCTGCTGGTGGAGGTCCTTCTGAAGTGCAGGAGAAGAAGTCAGGTGTGGGTGGTCTTGAGGCTCCACCTTTACCCTCTCCTTCAAAATGCAAGCCTAGCACCTGGGGTCAT
This sequence comes from Anniella stebbinsi, assembly GCA_029215795.1. NCBI lineage: Eukaryota > Metazoa > Chordata > Lepidosauria > Squamata > Anniellidae > Anniella > Anniella stebbinsi. The sequence goes on along the minus strand of JARDYH010000004.1, from coordinate 91,330,386 downwards.
TTTTCTTTGGTGGTGGAGGATCCCAAGTATACTAGATCTTAAGAAGCTGCACCCCCTTCAAGCCAACAGTCAGTGTCAGGCTGGCAGCAGCAGCAGCAGTGCAGTGGGCAAGGCTCCCGCCCTTCCATGCCCAGAGGCAGACCACGCTGGACCAGTGGGGCAAGGACAGAGGGGGCTTCAAAATTATTATTTATTTATTATTATTATTATTATTATCAACAACAACAACAACAACAACAACAACAACAATAATATTTATACGCCACCCCATAGCCAAAGCTCTCTGGATGGTTTACAAAGATTAAATGCCTCCAGAAAGGAAGGTGCATGGGAAAGCTGATGGAACTTTCCCATTTCTGAGATGTTCAGTCAGCCTCAGCCACATTGTGAAAGAGCAGTGCTACGGGCTCTTTCTTTTAGTATAATTGCAATCCCTCCCCCTCAGCAACATGATTGGAGGGGGGACAAGGAGGAGACTGTGGCTATTGGTTAGCCATAGATGTCAATCGCAAAACTATCCCTCCCTCACACCTCAGCAACAGTGTCTTCCTAGTATTAAAGTGTTCAGTTAGTTGTCCATCAGCATAAAACAAGCCTTCATGCCGCCTAAAGCACCTTCAGATCCCTTTGGGGCTTCAAACTCTCTTCTATCCACACCATGAGTTTCTGGTGGTTTTGAAAGTGCCCCCTAACCACACCGTGATTTCGGGGGTCTGTCAGAGGTCCATCGGACTCCTGGATTTTTGGTGTGAGGCACCCCCCCCCAATATGTATATTTTTCTGAATACAGGAGAACATCCATATTGATAATTGAACCCCACACGTTAATTGCATAAATACTAGTTTAATATTGTAGAAGGAGCTGAAAGAATCATATAGATATAGCATGGGTGCATCACATAACCAACGCAGTGCCATCGTGCAACCACCATGGGGTGAATAATATGTATAGTCAACCCCCAAGAGTAGCACATCTGAAAGAGAAAGAGAACACTTACTGTGATCAGAAGAAACATCCGTTCCTGAGAGAGAGAAGGATCTGTGCTGTGTCAGGTCTGACTGAAGTAGAAAGCAGGACCTTAGGGGTTTGTGTTTTCTGAATAAACACCTCTGGAGGTTGGGGTTAGGGTTAGGGTTAGGGTTAGGACTGCAACAGACTTACTGTGTTACTGTTACCATTTGTTGAAACTGTATTTATTTAAATACTGCAAGCATTTCTTTATTCTGGCATCAGTGTTATATGTTTTGACTTACCTTTCTGTATTAACTGAATCCTCTACTAGCCTTTCCTTTATTTTACAAATTTGTGTTAATGTATCCCTGTTGTTTGGATCTAATTACATGTCTGAAAACCTGAAGTCCATTACAAATTTCTGTTAATCCCCCACAGACTCCCGCAGCATCCCTATTTATGCTGCCACTACAAGCGTTGGAGGCCTGGCTCCCTTTTGGCATCAATGTAGGTTTGAGGGGGAAGTATTATCTATAGCTTCATGAGGAAGGGTTGGAGCAATCTATTCTCCAATTTCCTGAATGTTTTCTTCCTCCATGAAAGAGGCTTCCGTTTTTCTGCCTCATTCTCAGGGCGTTTTATAATTTATTTTCAAGTTATTTTGGTCGTGTATTTAAGCCTGCCTAATTATTGTGAGTTGGCTGAGGGTGCTGTGTGCGTGTTTTCCCTTTCTCTTGTGCATCTTGCCATTGCTCTGCAATGCTTGCACTTCCTCCTCTGAAAGAAAAAGCCAGTTGGAGGAACTGGTTGCCTAGCTTCCTGCCACATAGTATGCCAGGCTAACTACACATACCAGGTCCACTTTTGCCTGGCATACTGCAGCCAGATAACTGGGCCATATCTACACCTTGTGTCAAGTCATGAGAATATATTGATAATATGGAATAAAAAGCAGGAAATAATACTAGAAAAGTGGTATATAGAATGTGTCATGTGTCCAAACAGTGCATTTCAATACCGATAAAAAGCACTAGCGTAGATCTACCCCTGAATGAAAAAGAGGGGAGGGTGATTGCTGGGGTAGAAAGGATGGTACTTAGGGGCTGGATGGGGGCATGGGAAGAAAAGAGTTTAATTTTTCTCCAGCTCATATTAAAATCCAAGCTAGAGATGAATTATACAGCCATGATGCTTGAGCATTACAAGCCCCAAGGTTATTTCTGAGCCAGGAAATACAGATTTGGGCAGCATCAGCTGGCTAGCTGGATAATATTCTCTTTATCCAGAAAGTTAAGAACAAATCTAATAAATATGAATAAATCTTGCCGAAACTGTGATCTCCTTTCAAACAATTTGTACTAGCTAGCAAAGGAAGCTCCATTTACCCAGGTAAATTATTCATTATGAATTAGCCTCACACCTTCAGTGCCGCTGTACATGTGGAAAGGGTTGTTGCTGTTGTTATTATTATTATTTATTGCAAATGGTTCTCTCATCCACCTCTACAGAGACTCATTAACACTGATCCCGCATGGATGTTAATGGTTTTAATCCACCTCTTTTATTTATTTATAGGCATTTCTGTATTTGTTTGTCTGGCATTCTCTAAATGGATTGCACTGGTTTCCATGGGCAGACTAATGATTTCTTTGCAGGTGGAAGGATGCTATATCCACTTTCCCAGAAAACAAAGAGTAGCTAATAATGTTCAGGCATTCAATGAATTGGACTGTTTGTGTGGCAAGGGAGAAAACCCAAGCTATGGTTATCTTACTAAATAATGTGTTAACAGTATTTTCTCAGCTTTCGCATTCAGTCTTCAGAGGGCCTTTGCACATGATCAGAAAATATATGCCAGAATGCATAACAGGCTATGCATGATGCCCCCACAATTTCTTTTCAGGGAAAATAAGAATATATTCTGCCTCCGCATATTTATTTATTTATTTATAAAGAGAGGTGGTCTTGCTGTGGGATAGTGCCAGGATTCAAACCATGGTCTGATGAGCTCTGTGAGTTCATGCTTTAGAACCTTCATGTGTAGATGGGAATTGGTATGCGCAACATTGTCATTTGTGGTTGGCAGGAATGCATAATATAAATGTCTACAGGGATGCTTGGGGAATTCAATCTTTGTGAATTATTTTGTTTCTTTTATGCTACCTGTCCATGTTTTTCCATCTTCCTTTGTATTTTCATCCCCATTCATAATACAGCATCTTAATTTTGAATTTTGGGTTGATTAAGTCCTTTGGGCAGCCTTGAGGGGAACTCTTCCCATGAGTCTGACAATTGGTTTATGCTACTTACTTGGATTAGGATGAGGAGAAGGTGAATCTTTTGTAAACTGCCCAGAAAGCTTTAGCTGTGGGGCAGTATAGAAATGTAAACAGTAAATCGATTCGTACTTAATTAATTTTAAAATGTGCCGATCTAAAACAAAAGATTCACGAAATGCTATTACAACGGAAAACATACCTTGCCTTTTGTTCACCACTAGGAGGGCACTCTAGTCCAAAAGCTGGATGGCATGAGAGTAGTACCCTTCTTCCAGGTTTTTAAACAAATGGGGGGGGGGGAAGGCAAACAAAGGTTTTACAAAATGGTCTAGGGTGGGAGAGGGGTATAATTCATAGCTAACTAATGTCTTGAATAATGATATTAAATAAGTACCCCATGATACGTGTACAAGCACGTTCCACACAAAAATCACCCAATAACACTGAAGGCACAAAATGAAAGATATATTTCCTGATGTACAATACATGACATTTTGAGTGTTCAAAAAATAAAACATCTCCACGACAGAAATGTAACCTGGAGGGAAAATGCGGACTCTGGAAACAAAATGTATTGTACAAAGAATTGATTGTGTTCATAGATGCAGACTTTTCTGCTGTTTCTGTACACAAGTCAGAGTCTTTCCTTACCTTAAACTTTCTGGACAGAAGCCATATTGCATCTGGACAGGAGCACCTTACACTCTGTGGCACTTTATCTACAACAGCAGTAAGTGACTGACCCATAGTAAGTCATTGTTTTTGGCTTGAGAAATGCATTGCAAGCTCAGAAACGTATGAATTTCTAGTCACAAATTGTGTTCATGTCTGCATTTGGGTCTGGAAAGTATGAATTGGGTAAATCTCTCTTTTTTAAAAAAAATCTTCTCACACATCCGTAATGCAAAGCTTGAGGGGAAATACATCAACTTTTGCAGACACATTGTCCAAATCACTCTGGAAGTTTTAGAAGGAGCAAGATCCAGTTCAAAAAAAGATTTGCTTTGCTTTCAATGAATCCAAAATTGCCATGATTTGGTTTGGGATTCATCCAAAATGAAGGCCCAGTCCTACTAGAGATCCCTCATCTGAGACTATTTTGGAGCCATATTAGCAAACTATCAAAGCATGCTGACATCCATGTTATTGATCTTTACCCAAGACCAATATTTCCAAGCTGGGTTCTCAATATATCAAGCATTTATTAATTAATTACAGAATTCATTCATTCATCCATTATATTACATTTCTTTACCACCCAACAGCCCAAAGTTCTCTGGGCAGTTTACAAATATTAAAATCCTAAAAAATACAATATTTTTATTTATTTATTTATTTCATTTCTAACTCACCTGTCCATCCAGATCAAGGCGGGGAACAACAATAAATATAAATATAAAAACAATAAAATAGATAAACTATTAAAACAGATAAAAACAAATATATTATTAAAAACATCTTAAAATTAAACTGGGTAGGCCTGCCAGAAGAGAGCAGTCTTCACGGCTTTCTTAAATTCCAGAAGACTGCTAATTTGTCGAATCTCCTCCGGCAGGCCATTCCACAGCCTGGGAGCGGCAGAATATGATAACATAATACAAACATAAATATACAAAAATCTAAAAACAAATTTAAATAACAATAACAATCCCAGGACATGATGAAAACCTTATCATATCTTGTCAAATGCCTCAGAGTAGAGGTATACTTGCATTTCTGTTATGAGAGAAAACATTGGGTTTTTTCCCCTTTCAATTAACCATGCATATCTTAAGCTAGTAGGAAACCTGTTGTAAATCTGCCCTCTCTTTCATCACCACCACCATAGGGTGACCAGATAAAATCCAAGTCAGGACTCATGTAACTTTAACAGTTGTAGAGCAAAGGGAATTTCAGCCAGTGTCATTTGTATACAATTAGTTCCTGGTGAAATTCCCTCTTCATCACAACAGTTAAAGGTGCAGGGGGCCACCTTCTTTTGTATATGGTCACTTTAGTATAGTGCATGCACCTTTAACTGTTGTGATGAAGAAGGAATTTCACCAGGAACTAATTGCATACAAATGACACTGGCTGAAATTCCCTTTTCTCTACAACTGTTAAAATTACATGAGCTCTGAGCTGGATTTTATCTGGTCACCCTACACCACCACCTCACTATTGCCTTTGGAAAAATATAATAGATAGGGATAAGTAACTGTTACTTTAAGTGCACTTTTTCCAAGTACTTTATGTGAGTCTGATGAACGAGAATAAAATCTAATTTCATCTGTACTTGACCAATAAACCTTACAGGCCCTTTGATAGATGCATGGCTTTTCTGCAAGTTCTGTGTGGCCCAGCAAAAAGCTAAGATTTAATATTTTGAGTAGATTGCTTACCCATTACTGCATCATAAAATTCTTCTACTTCATGGGATATTCTGTTTTCTCCTTATTACCAGAGTTGTATTCATCCAGTAATAGGTTTTAAAAATGCCTGATGACCATTCAAAACCAATTGTCAGACCCAGGGCTTATCAATGCAAACAAACAAACAAACAAACAAACAAATTGTAGAACATTGTTTGTGGTACAGTTGGAGGGAGGAGAACCCATAAATTCTACTAATCAATCAGTTTGAAAAAATAATCATACTGTGCCTGCAGACATTTCACAATCGGAGAGAGACTAATTATTCATTCAGCTCTAATTTTTAGCAGAATCATTCAGCTGAAAATATGGCAAAAAAAAATCATACCTTGCTTTTCAGGTTCCTTGTGAACAATCAAATAAACGAAAAGAATGATATGGATCTTTATGTAATGACTTTGTTTGGGTTCAGATCTTTTGCTTACAAGGCAATGAAAAACCACAGCAGATTCCAAGGAAAATTCAAATATGGCTTTTGATCTGCAAGGAAGCATATTATCTGTTCCCATGTGCATAAGATATTCATTACTTCCACATCCTGTGATCTTGTTGGTTGGCCTGCTAATATTCATATTGTACACTTTTTAATTTAAACATGACTGCAGTTTTTGGAACAATTGTATAAATGTTTGTCCCCTCTCTTCCTTCCATCTATCCTCTATCCCTGGTGGGGAAAGTGCATATGTTGAGTATTAAGTTAAATAAATAAAATATAGATGGACTATATCGCATTCACAAAATGTATGTTGGATGGTGGAGGGGGGTAGGCAAGAAAATTTATATTGGATTTGCTGTTTTTAGTATTGTCTGCAGTTGTGGGATGTTGTGAACAAATGGCGGTTTATACATTTCATAAATAAATAAAAAAATAAAGAGTACAGCTCTGGCTGGTTAATCTCTGACAGATCCAACAAGTCTTTGAAATATCCTTATCCCTTTTAGCAAGAATGTTTTGCTCAAATTCTGGAGGGGGTAGAAGACTTTCAGTGGCAAAGGACTATCACTACTTGCTTACTAAGCTGGCCCTCCCAAACCAATTTAATTGATTTTATGTCATGCCCCATAATCTAGGAACGTAATTACAGTGTACATTTTTCTACAGGTCTTGATAGGGACATTGATGGACTTAAAATTATGAGGATCAGTTAACTTTCCAAAGCCCCCTGAACAGCACAATCTGTGGCATCATAAATACTCAATACAGAACAGTGCTAACAGTTAAATCCTTTCCGTGTCTATTTCAATAGACTTCAAATCCAAGAAATTCTACCTCCAAAATTGGAGATCTGAGCTGTCCTTAATGCTATGAACTATAAAACAGGCATCACTTTCATTTTTCATTTACAATAAATGAAATGCAAGCCATGTTTTTGAGAACAGGTTTAAAGGTTGCTTGGTCCATTGTAGATCATTCACATGTATGCTTTTTATTTCCTATTCTCCTTGCCATAACACTACTTAATTGGTCCTTGAAATTAGGGTTTTATTTTAGTGACCTGATGTTGTTAACCCAATGTACATTGATTCTAGTCACACTTGCTCCTGAGAGTATGGCTGAAAAGCTAGACTGCTTATTGATGTGAAAGTCAGATTAATTTCCTTCAGAAATGGCTCGGTATTCTCCTTGATGTGTCATTAGTGTAGAAATGAGTAATGGCTACTACACCTAACAGTGGTCTAGGAATGTTTAAATATGTCATTTTTCTCTCACGTATGATCTCTTCATGGCTTCTTTCCAAATGTATATGTGTATGTGCATGGTTGCACATGTATAGCCCTTTTAAACAATGGACAGTTGTGCTAGTTAGCTCTTTGGCAGAGGTTGGAGACTAAATTCATTTCACCTTCTGACTAATTTTCCTGAATAGCTGATCATTAATAGCACCAGTTTTTCCTAGCAGAGCTACATGTGTGTAGCCTCAGCAGCTGGATTAGAGGAGAAACCCCATGCAAAGCATTGGTTTTCACATGGACTTCTACATCTAATTAAAATATATGCATAGAAGCCTGTCTCGCTGAAATATATGCTGCCTAGCTGCATAGGACACTGACATCTGAATAGGGTAAATGATCATGAATACGAGTGGCAAGAATGCACCTACTAGCCCCACCCCCAACAACTCAGAATTCCCCATGTTGAGTGGGAAAGTCTGCATGTTGTATTCATGTAGGCTGACCATATGAAAAGGAGGACAGGGCTCATGTAATTTTAACAGTTGTAGAGAAAAGGGAATTTCAGCCAGTGTCATGTGTATGCAATTAGTCCCTGGTGAAATTCCCTCTTCATCATAGCAGTTAAAGTTGCAGGCACTATACTAGAGTGACCATATACAAAAGAAGGCAGGGCCCCTGCACCTTTAACTGTTGTGATGAAGAGGGAATTTCACCAGGAACTAATTGCATACAAATGACACTGGCTGAAATTCCCTTTTCTCTACAACTGTTAAAGTTACATGAGCCCTGACCTGGACTTTATCTGGTCACCCTAGTGTGGTCCTAGTGTGTACAGCGATGTTGAGATCAGGGCAGGCATAGCTTTGTTCATGCATCTTATTCAGGTATAATGTCTGAATAGGGCTTGTTTATTTAGGGTCTGTGTTTTCTGAATCAGTTCAAAGACCAATTGATCTTCAGAACATTACACAGAGTCAATTTCATGGTACCTCTAAGAAATAAGCTATTCATTTTTTTAATCAAGCAAGCATAAGTAGTGGAGTCAAATATATTAGAGTTGCTTATCTCTGCCTGATCAATCATATTTTGTTCCTTCCTGTATCAGACATTCAGTTGCTCAATTTACTTTGAAATGTATGTCTCCTCAGAAGTAAGTTCTACTGAGTTCAATGGGTCTTACTCCCAGGTAAGCGTGTATAGATTTTCAGCCTTAGGGACTTTTCCATCCCAGTCCAATTGTTGTTGCTACGTATCCTTGTTCATATGGATATGCAACGTCTGTGTATACATATATAACAATGGGCCTGTTCAGAGGACACCTTAAACCTTGCTGGTTAAGGCTTTCTGTTAAGCAGCAGGGATTAAAGTGTTGTGTGCAATGCATTTTGCTAAACCCTGGTCACTTTCTAACCCTAGTTAGACCATCTGCAGCAGGGTTAGTGGCTCTAACCATGGCTTAAAGTGTTGTGTGTGACAGCATGGCTTGTGGTTACTGCTAACCCCAGAGAACCACAGTTTTGTTAACCACAGAGCCTGAAGTGTCATCTGTAGGGTGACCAGATAAAATCCAGGTCAGGGCTCATGTAACTTTAACAGTTGTAGAGAAAAGGGAATTTCAGCCAGTGTCATTTGTATGCAATTAGTTCCTGGTGAAATTCCCTCTTCATCACAACAGTTAAAGTTGCAGGGGCCCTGCCTTCTTTTGTATATGGTCACACTAGTATAGTGCCTGCACCTTTAACTGTTGTGATGAAGAGGGAATTTCACCAGGAACTAATTGTATACAAATGACACTGGATGAAATTCCCTTTTCTCTACAACTGTTAAAGTTACATGAGCCCTGACCTGGATTTTATCTGGTCACCCTAGTCATCTGAACAGGCCCAGTGTGTATGCTCAGAGCTGAAGGACAACAGCATGCAAGCTGCTCAAGTAGTAAGAATGAATATTGACTGCCTGAACTCCAAGGCAGTCCTAAGTTTCAAAAAATGAGGTCCAAAGAGCTCCATGGCTCGAAACAGAGGGAGCAATGGTTTGGTTCTGGCAACTGAAAAGAAGGCTCAGTGAGGCTCCTTGCCTCTTGATATATTTTCTATCTAACAAGTTATTCAGAGTAGCGTAGCACAATATTCAAAACAAAAAGTATCATTTAGGATATTCACCTGTCTGAGAGGTAGGGATGTTTCAAGATTGGGCCAATTTGTTCCCCACCAGAGTGGTAAGTTCAAAGGTACCCTTGTGGTTTAGCTGGGTGGTAGTATGGCAACCAGGTAGGCATTTGCATGTTTCCCCCTGTCACAGGGAACAATCTTCTTTCATTTTGTCAAGGGAGCACCAATGATCCCCACCACCACCACCAAGGCAATACCAGCTTCAGAGGAACCATTTCCCTCAAGCAGTAGAAGAAATGAGAAAATCCCCTTTCCATGCCCGCTGTGATCCTGATCATTCTCAGTCTCTCCTCCCACTGCACTGATGCTATTTGCATTTTAAAAACAAAACTCTTCGCATGAAATGCACAGACGCGGGTAACATCACATCTAGTTTGGACCTCTGAGCATCAGAGTTTTCATAACAAATCACTAGAACTTTTCCGTCTGAATGAGGAGCCAGAATGTCTGGTGAAAGACTTTTTAAAAAGCCAGTTCATTTGTCTTTGCATTAAAGTCAATTGGTGAGTTATGTGTAGACAGCAAAGAAAAGATACTAGGGAACAGCCACAAAATGAATTGGTAACTGAATGAGGGACTAAGCAAGAAATGGCTGAAATGGGGATAGGGGAAGAGACTAAAGGAAAAGCTGGTGGGGAGGGCAGAATGGAAACCTTGTGTGGACAGTTAGCTTGGGAGATACTGGTTACATAATGCACAAGTTATTTGGCATCTTAAAAGTAGAGAGAGAGAATTTACTGTCGTTATTAAAATGAATAGAAGACTTGGCAGCAGTTTTAACAGCAGCGGTTTGCATTCTCCATAGGCCTGTCAAACTAGCAGATCTCGGGCAAAAGACAGTTTGTGAGAGCACTCCAAAAACTCCCTCCCCTTTTCAATCCCCAATTCTTAACTCCTAAAACTAATCCTAGCAAACAAAGGCCATCTTAAGGCCACAATTAGCAAGGGCGGGAGGGAGGCAAAGCATGCTTTCCGGGGCCTTCGGAAAGTGTGCATCGCCTCAGCAGGACCGGCTCCTGGAACAGGGCTGGCCAAGCAGGGCAGGCACCCCGTGAGTTCTCCATCCCCTAGTTTTCATTACGGTATATATGCAAACCTTGATATTCCCACAAGCATGCTGATATCTCCCTCTTGTTTCTTAGAGCCCCCTTTGGGCACTAAGAAACAAGAGGGAGATTGTGGCATGCTTGGGGGAATGTTTCTCTTGACACTCACCACCTGAGTTTACTATTAGGGGGAGTGATTGGTGATAGAGGTTTTGGCATTACATTGCTTTCCTTTAAGCATGCTTTGGGAGGGCTGTTACTGTTACTGCAATGATACTCTTGTCTTTAACATATCTTCACACCTTTGTCCCATGTAATTCCTTCAGTGCTACATTAGTGTCAGGTACTCCTGACTACTTCCGCATGTGATGAGACATGTCACTACAAGTTCTCAGTGGAGAACCTTCTAGATGGACTCCACCCAGTCTGGCAGGAAAGAATATAAGAGAACTTTCTGTCTCAGAGCTCCAACAGATGAGCATTTTATTGCATCCTTGTTGTTGGCCGCTCACAGATTTTCATGGGTCCCTCTCACTATGTCATCTTCCTCCCAAATGCCTCCTGCCCCTTCTAGTCTTCTTTGTGCCACAAAAAAACCCCCAGCCCAGTAAGTCTGACTTATTTTTAAAAACAGAACTTGTTGCTATCTCCTGCTATGTGCAGGAGAAGCAGTGGGATCAAAACAGCCCACTGAATGGACTATGTGCACGTTGTTTACTTCTTCTTTCAAAAGAGGAAGTAATGAGAGACAAATGCGGGGATGGAGAAGTGACGGTAAGCAAATGTGATTTCCCCGTGTCATGATGCTCTCAGTGCACAACAGTGCTCACTCAAGCTCTGGCATTTCTTATGTTTCTTGTTTTGCTGATTGCTCCTGATTGACTCCTAGTTTGTTCTCCGATCCTGTGTTCTCCTTTTCCCTCTGTTTCCTGATTGTTTGTCTTCAGTCCTGACTCCTGGCTTGTACTCAGTCTTGCCTTCCAGCTTGCCCTCTGATCCAGATTGCTCTTCACTCTAGACTTCAAGGTTCTGGCTCCTGACTTGTTCCAGATTGATGCCCATGGCACAACTCTGACAACAACACAATATCAAATATATTTGATGACAAACCTTTAATTTCCAGATAATGTTGAAATTCCCTACAACAGAGGTGGGGAATGTGTGACCATCCAGATGTTTTTGGATGGCAAGTCCCATCAGCCCTAGCCAACATAGCCAAAAGTGAGGGATGATATGAGTTATAGCCCAACACCTGGAGAGCCACACATTCCCCACTTCTGCCCTAAGTCAACTCAACTTGTATAACTTTTCTAATTCTCATTCACCTCTTTCATCTTGAGACTTTCTGAAAAGATGCAGCCAAATGCAATATACTAAAGAGAAAGTACTATAGTAAGACAGTGAAGAATGAATGTGTGGGAGAAAATGGATAGAACCAAATGTGAGCAATAGAGTAGAAAGAGATAAGGAATCTGTACAGAAATATCAGCTAGGAAGCCAGCAAAACTTCGGGCAGAATCCAACTGGGCACTTATGCCCCTGCCGATTCCTTCCTGCCCCATCAATTCCCTTCCACAAGCGGTGGAACCCACCAATTGCGTTATGCAAGCAAGACCCGATACTTATGCAAGGAAAGCACTTCCTAGTGGAAGCCCTGAAACTAGTAGAAACACATGTTTCTGTAAGGGGACAAGTCAGCGGAGCTCCCTTACGTGAGTTCCGCCGACCAGCCTACTTCCAGAAACAAGGGCTTTCGCTAATTTTGGGTTGCCCTGGAAGTGCTAAATCACGATTGCGCAAGTGGTGAGGGCTGCTTCTACAACACAAATAGTGGGGAGGAAAAGAATCAGCAGAGGCATAAGCATCCCGTGGCATTCTGCCCTGTGAAGCCTGGAATCCAGAAATGCATTAAAGATGAAAGAGAAATTAGACCTTCAGCTTACAAAAAGAAATAAAACCCTTTGATTTCATTTTCTTCTGTATTTACAGAGCCCATGTAGACAGTGTGTTTGGGTAAAAATGTTATTCCTATAGCAAATGTTTCGATTGATTGAGTTCTACAGGGTCCTCTAAGCTAATACCTTCTCTATTACTGATCCAAATTATTTCATTCATAGCTTATTTTACCATTCTTTTCTATTTTTTTATTTATCTTAGAAATTTTGTTGTTGTTATTTGGGATTAACTTCTACTCATTAATTCATTTAACATATCTTCAAGATTAATCTAAAATCTGGTACTGTAACAAGATAGCATTGGGGGGGTATTCAAATACTTTAAAAGAGTTTACCATAAGCTATGTGTATCATCATCATTATTTCTAAGAGCCCCCCCCCCCCAATCTTAGAATGACAGTATTCATTTTGGGAGAGAAGGATGCTGTACATTGCACATGTGACTAACCAGGATGAAATTTCCATTTGCATGGTAATTAAGCTCTGCATTGGAAGCTGTTACTGAGATTCATTGAACAAGAGAATGTGAAAAGTTAATTACAATGTACACAAAGGTTTTGGTAGCTGGAAGTAGATGCATATATTGTAACCAATTGGCCGTTACCCAATCTCAGAGCAAAATCCCATTTGGCAATGTTGTATTTCACTGTGACTTTGAAAGTGAGTTATCATAGAGAATGTATTGTTCTATAATGTATCGTAAGCTTGCTCTTTAGGAGACTCTTGCCCACCATAACTTTTAGAGAGCTGATGTATTATTTTCCATATTGGCTATGAGGGGGTTGTTGTCACTACTTAGTCTTTAAAAAGTTGATACAATTTAGAAACCAAAAACATTAAATGATCTTAGTGCACCAAGCAACTTCGCAGGAGTCATAACATTTTTATTTATAAGACTTCAGCAAAAATGTGGACAGATCATCACAGCTTAAAAACAGCCTACCAAAGGAATTCGTGAAATAAGTATGTTAAATACAGGTAGCTTTGTAGTGTGTTGGAAAAATATGATGGCCCTGAAGTATATAAAAAAATGGAATCGAGGCACAGTTGAATCATATAAAATACACCATACCCTGCACTGGATGGAAATGTCTTTTTGCCTTACTGCCATCATTTATATATCAATCACAAGGAAATTATCCAGCCTGTAGCATCTGCTCATTCAGATTCCATTACCCCACAATTCTGATTGGTTGCAGGGGGGTTGGTAAAGTTTATATTGCTGTATGGTCAGATACTACACAACTGGTTATACTACATCAAACCTGCATCTTCAAGTGGCTGTTGAGTGACGAACATCATTCTACAAACAGTCTTATGGCCATTCTCATTTGTGATACCTATAAAGTTGGGAGGGGGGCAAATCCCATTACAAGTGAACTCCATATTTCCACTAAACATTCAGTCCCAAACACATGATAGACTCACTGCCAGCTGTTCCTACCCAATGCCAACCAAGTTACACTTGTGAAGGGGATAATGTCAGAAAGGGCTGGCTGGAGCTGGCAGACCATCTGTAAGCCTTATCCTTATCTACCCATTGTTACTAGAAGGCATGAGAACTGGAATGTCCATTCCTCAATTAATTGACCATTAAATTTCCTCCATACAGATACTGAATGGAAAGATTAAGGGGTGCAAGGATGGGAGAAGACAATAAAATCTATGACAGCACAATAGGAATGAGCAGAGGTGAAATGCAGGAGCTAAACAAGAGCAAGAAGAGAAGATTGAACAGGAGTAGAGCAGTAGGAGTCTTGGCCAATAAACGGGGAGGGGTGCACAAGAAAGAAGAGGTGCAGTGATGTAATGACAGACTACCGTAGGAAATGCAAACTCATACAATCTCACTGAAAGTGTTGACTGGAAGGTCGGACACCTGAATCCAGATACATATGGCAACTTCACCACCACTTAGCCTTCAAGCATACTCTAAACACTGCATATAAGAAGTGTCTACATAGAATAAGGCTCTCAGGCCAGCTTGGTAGCAAGCTCATATTTTATTGCTAATACTGGTAACACACCTAAAAGAAACAGATTCTGAATTATTCTTCAAGTCTCTATTAATGTCAGCTATGACAATATGCAATGAAAAGAAAAATCAGGATGTCTGTAGTTTAGGGAATAATAATAATCTGAAGGATAAGATGAAATATACATTTATTTTAATATCAGAAATCAAACTTTGGCAGAATCAGAATGTCTGTAGCTTGGGGAATAACAATAATCTGAAGGATAAGATGCAATATGCATTCATTTGAATACCAGGAATCAAACTTTCAGAATTACAAAAAATGAATGTATGACATGTTTCAATGAACACTGGAGCAATATATAGCTGCTATAAAAAGGCAAAATCTATCTTGGGGGTCATTAGGAAAGGAACTGAAAATAAACCTGCTGATATCATACTGCCCTTATATAAGTCTATGGTGCAACCACACATAAAATACTGTGTACAGCTCTGGTCACTACAGCCAAAATAATAATAAAAGGACACTGACTGGGGCAGGATCTACACTACTGCTTTAAAATGGTTTATAACCGTTTTGACAACTGTTGGGGCCCAGGACACACACTCCATATACGTACAGTTTTCAAACACTTTTCAAACTGTCATATCATGTAGATCTGGCTTGGGTTCGCACAACAACCCATCATGAGTGACAAGCCACGGTAGGCTATCGTGTCATGCGAACCCAGATCAATTCCCACAGGGTGGAGGAATTAAGTGCGAAATTTACCTATGGGGATCCTCCTTCCATTCCACTCCTTCCCAAGTCTCCCCCAAGTCATTTTAAGTCGGATCTAGGGTCTAGCCCATTTTCATTTGCAGTAAAAGGAGAGCTCTGGAAAGGGAGTGGACTCTAGATCACCCTTAAAATGATATGGGGGAGACTCAGGGGGAAGTGGAATCGAAGGGGGTCACCCAAGGGGAAGTTCCACACTTCAACACCTGAGAATTGCTGTACTAAGAGAGTGATCTGGCCCCATTTCTTCAACCTTTCAGTCTGTAATTTGTGCACACTGATATATGTCAAGTTGAGTAAGAGTCATCAGATTCCACCCTTAGCAGCTTGATCCCCAGGGTTTGAAGTGTTCTGTGATTCCCAGGTTTTGGTGGGTTCTGCCGCCAATTCCCCTCAGATATAGAGCTTCTTCAGACAGGGGGAGGGATTGCATTTGCCTCCTGTCATTTTGCCTCATGCTACTGTCCCACAATAGGGACGAACAGCTTCCTCTTTCTTCACATGGGGAAGAAAGAGTTAGTAAACAAGGACAATGTGGCCCATTCAGTGAGCATTTTTATTGCACTGCTTTTCCTGCACACAGCAGGAAATGGCAGCACATTTTGCTGTAGGAGCAGGGTGACCATATGAAAAGGAGGATCTTTAACAGTTGTGTAGGAAAGGGAATTTCCTCAAGTGTCATTTGTATGCATGCAGCACCTGGTGAAATTCCCTCTTCATCACAACAGTTAAAGCTGCAGGAGTCCTGCCCTTTTGTATCTGGTCACTCTAGTACAGCTCTTGCAACTTTAACTGTTGTGATGAAGAGGGAATTTCACCAGGTGCTGCATGCATACAAATGGTGCCTGCTGAAATTCTCTTTTCTACGCAACTGTTAAAGATATAGGAGCCCTGTATCCACCCTGTGTAGGAGAAAACAATGGATTTTCTGGGGTCTTTTTTTTAATGGGAAAATGAGCAGGAGCAGTGGGAAGGAAGACGCTGTCATGAAAAGGAACCGTGAAGATCTATGAGTGCCCAGTAATGACCGTGCTATAAAATGCTTGTATGATGATCCCCATATACTGGAGCTGGCTGGACCAAGGGGGAAAAAGGGGGAGAACAACCCACAGTCATCCTCCCTCAGGCTCACTGTGGGTTGTTCTGATGACAACCCATACTCCATAGCTTATTTCGCAGGGTGGGTTGTCATGTCGTGCCAACACAGCCATTATTGAGTTGAAAAAGATGCAGAAAAGGGCTACTAGAATGATGAAGGGGCTGGAGAAACTTCCCAATGAGAAAAGGTAACTATGTTTGGAGCTCATCTTTATTTTCAGCTAAAGAAAGGGGGAATTATAGAGGTATAGAAAATTATTCATAGTGTGGAGAAAGTAGATAGGGAAACATTTTTATCCCTCTCTTATGATTCTAGAATCAGACGTTATCCAATTTAACTGATTGGTGGGAGACTCACAATAGTTAAAGGGAAGTACTTCTTCACACAGGGTCTAGTTAAAACGATGGAATTCACTACCACAAGATGGAGTCTTGTCCACCAATTTGGGTGGCTCTAAAGTAGGGTGACCAGATAAAATCCAGGTCAGGGCTCATGTAACTTTAACAGTTGTAGAGAAAAGGGAATTTCATCCAGTGTCATTTGTATGCAATTAGTTCCTGGTGAAATTCCCTCTTCATCACAACAGTTAAAGGTGCAGGCACTATACTAGAGTGACCATATACAAAAGAAGGCAGGGCCCCTGCAACTTTAACTGTTGTGATGAAGAGGGAATTTCACCAGGAACTAATTGCATACAAATGACACTGGATGAAATTCTCTTTTCTCTACAACTGTTAAAGTTACATGAGCCCTGACCTGGATTTTATCTGGTCAGCCTACTCTAAAGGGGATTAGACAAATGTGTGGACGATAAGGCTATGGCTATTAGTTCTGAAGGCTATGTATTACCTGAAGTACCAGAGATAGTATGCCTTTCAGTACCAGTTGCTGGGGAACATGAGCAGGAGGATGCTATTGCATTCACAATCTTCTTGTGGGCTTCCCATTGGCTTTTGGCTGGCCACTGTGGGAAAAGAGTGTTGAGACTAGATAGGCCTTTGTTCTGAACCAGCATGGTTCTTATATTTTTAGTGTAAGTTAAATCAGGGGGGGGGGGGGGAGAAGACCACTGCAAAAAATAAAAATAAACACCCTCTGTCTTTAAGGAACTCTTTACAGAGCAACCTCATGCATCTTTATTCAGAAGTAAGTCCCAATGCATCTAATGGGATTTACTCCCAGGTAATTGTGTATAAGGATTGTAGCCTTACTGTTTTTCTCCACTGTTTCTCTCACCAACATACTCAGCTGATTTATTTTGAACTTCTCAAAGGTGTCTCACCTTCTTGTAGCAATTATCATAGCCCTCCAGGTGTCTATCCAGGTGTACATTGTTGTAGAGGGAAAAAACATGTTCAGGTTTTTCTTTTTTCTTTTTTCTTTCTTTTTTTTACAAGTTGCGAACTAATAAATATATCATTCAAGCACCAGACCTATCTTCTAGAGGTGGGTTTCCCTTCCTCAGGGCTGTGCAGTGCTAATAATGGGATTCTTATTAGTAGCAACTAATTAACCTTTCAGACACGGTTACTTGTGAAAGATGCATAGTAATGCTAAATTCCTCAAAGAGGATAGGTGTGAAATTTTAATACTAATCACTTTAGAGCAGACAATCTCATAAAATGGGCAAAAATGAAAGTACTGTGCTGTTATGTGTCTCAGATACAACATGAAAACTTGTGTGTCCGACAATAACTTCTTCAACTTCTTTCTATCTTTCTGTAGGGACAGTGAAGCATGAATGTTTTCATATCATTCTTACTCTGTAGATATGGGTGAAACCTTCCCCCATCTCAATTTCCTCAGAATTCTCTGAAAGCTCAGCAAGACCTAGCAAGGGGGGAGTTTCTTGCCGGCCTTCTGCTGTTCCCAGCCAGGTTCCCTTGCCCTCCCTCCACCAAATTTGTGAAGCAGGGAGCAGGTAAGTTAAAGCCCCTGTAATTCTGGACATGCAGTGAAAGCATCTGAATGCTGAAATGCTTTAGGCCCAGTAGGCAGGAATGCTGAAATCTGTAATTTTAATTCCTCCTGGTTGAAGGATTGAGCATTGCTCTATGACACCTCCATTATCTCATTGGGAACACCATGGGAACTAGTTCTGCTCCCAACATTTATTTCAAAATTCCCCAGTTCATAATGCCTGGATATATTACTAGAAGACCTTCCGTCCATGGAATTCAGTTCTTCAAAATGTAAATTGAGATTATTATTGTGTGTATGTGTGTGTGCCAATTTTGTACCTGCACATGCATTGACTAGTTAGGCACACAATGGCTGAAGCTGCTGTTGGCATATTATTAACTCAAACTGATGACTTTAACCACTTATCTTGAAGAAGCTGCTCAACTGCTGAAATTGCCCTGAACTTTTTAGAAAGGGGAATGTAATTTAGAGAACAATATCTTTGTTCTGAGCCTCCAAGACTAATCATAGTTTAGGACTGAGGTATGAGGTGGCTGATTCTTCTCAGTGCTGGACCTGAGAAGGATTGGGCCAAAGACTTCAGCTGAGGAGAAAGGATTCAAATTCCATCATAATAAACTGCCTTTCCCTCCACCAATATAGTTCACAGTCCACAGCAGTTTGAGAATGCATTGCCAAAAGGGTAACAATAGGGTGACTATATGAAAAGGAGGACAGCGTTCCTGTATCTTTAACTGTTGTCTGGAAAGGGGAATTTCAGGAAGTGTCATTTGTATGCATGCAGCACTTGGTGAAATTCCCTCTTTATCATAACAGTTAAAGCTGCATGGGCTATACTAGAGTGGCGAGGTACAAAAGAGGGCAGGGCTTATGCAGCTTTAACTGTTGTGACGAAAAGGGAATTTCACCAGGTGCTGCATGCCTACAAATTACACCTGCTGAAATTCCCTTTTCAATGCAACTGTTAAAGATACAGGAGCCCTGTCTTCCTTTCCACATGGTCATCCTAGATAACAAGCCGATATAGGTGTTCTCTATTCTGACCATTTCCCATGCTTATGAATTTGTGATTCTAAATTGAGCTAAGGAGAGTTTGCCCATCACTAATGGGAAATTACAGATGGGTTCTCCACTGTGCCTAGCAGTTCCCTGACTCTACCAGTTCCCTCACTTCTCACAAGGTAAATTAGGGAATAGGGTTGGGGGGGATGGGGGACGACTGATGTCCAAGAAGGTTGATGACGACTGGCACTGAGATAAGTTAATTATGAGTGTTCCCAAAAGGGCAGTAATTGGTTTGGCGTTTTTAAAACGGGTGGAATTCATTCTCAATTCTGAATTCAGCATCATGCCTACTTTCCTGCCAACAGCATAGTTTACATGCCCATACAAGACAATGCAATGGACCTTTTAGGAGGAGAATGAAGCAGGGTAGATTGTGAAGATGGGATGGATAGAGATTCCCATAAAGATAACCCTCCCCCAATGCAAAAAGCCACAAGAATGTATGGAACTTGGATCAAAGCCCCAATGTACAGTTCACTTTGTTTTTCGCCTTTCTTCGTGTGCTGAAAGCAGCACATATAAGACTTGATCTTGGTACATGATCAAGTGTTAAACATGGGTGTCCCAAGGCACTGCTGGGAAAGATGGTGAAAAATGCAAATGTCCAAATTCAGAATAACCCATGGTGCTTATTTTATGATTAACAACAGTGCCATTTGACCAAGTCTAGAGTTCATATGCTATTTTGGCCTGGTAGTAATCCACATCAAGTATGTTATTTTATAACAGTAAGTTTTGATATCAGAGCCAATGGGTCCCCAAACATATTTTCTCCCTTTCCTTCTAGCCACAAACTACTAGTTTGTTTATAGCTGGAGCATATAAAACTTGGATGCTCCATTATTTGCATCTGCAAGTGAAGGAAATTTTCCCCATGTTGTTTGTTTATTTAGGATTTTAATAGATATCCCACCAAACTAGTCCATAATAAAGCTAGTAAAAAACATAAAATATACAATTAAACAAATTTAAACCCAACATAAAAGAATGGAAAATCTCATAAGAGCAAGTTATCAGTATAAATACCTGCCTTCTGGATGCACCCGATACAAAAACAGGAATGCATCAAGTTATTGCCAAGGTCTCTAGATGACCATCTCACACATTATCTCAAACATCCTTCTAAAACTCCAGCATGCACATCTTTTTCGCTCTGATTTCCAGCTTTGTTTGGTGTCTGCTACCAACATTGGAAAACTGTATTTCAAAGGAGCTCTTCATCAGCAGGGATGGGTAAAAATTTGATTTCATTTCAGTTTTGATAAGAATTTACCAAAGTTTGCAAAGTGCTCCATATTCAGGACAAAAAGAATTTGAACATTCACTGGCCAATATGACTCTACAGAAAGGCACTCCCCTTCTGGTTCATTCTGAGATTCTCAGACCGGGCTGCTTTGGAGAGCCCTGTTGGCCGCTCTCCTGCTGTGGCAGGTGCTCCAGGTGGCCAGCAGCTCTGGAGAACCTCACCAGCCTTGCTTTTCCACTGCAGGAAATGCCACAGTGGGAGAGCGGCCAGCGGGTCTCTCTTGAGCACTCGCTATAGTGGGGAATGCTCCTGGTGGATGGATGGAGTGCACAATTTGCCGCTTACACACACACACAGACACACACACAGACACCTGAAGTGGGGGATTTCCCTTGTCTCATGAGAGGGCCAGCCCTAACAGGTGCACAGCTATATGCAGTACACCAAAATAGCCATCTGAATTAACTCTGGAAATTCCTAAACCATGCATCAATGTGGGAGTCTCTCTCTATCCCTAGTATCTACAAATATCTAAGTTCCATTCAGTTCTCCAGGATTTTGTTTCATCTTTTTAAAAGCTATTTAAGGTTGCATCAGGCACCCAAATAAAAATTGTTGAAAGCTGATATTCACCCCAAAGCATGGGGAAATAGGCACACTGGAGTCAGAGCTAGGTACATAAGTTATTAGCAAGGACGAACAAACCTGTCTGCTTCATTTTCTACTACGTTCAAATTTTTTGGAGCTCAAGTTCATTCCGTCCTGATTCTGCATCAGTTTGCAAATTGTTTAGTAACAGGTCCACATGAAAATTCGTACCATTTTGGTACACAATTTTCCCTAATAACACATTTTTGAAACAACTTTACCTAATGTATGCCTTTTTGTATGTACTTTTCCTGAATGTACAATTTTTTTTATTGAACAACAGCATCACAATAGGAAGTATGAAAACTGAAGGATGGCTGCTGCATTCAGTTTGCATCTTAGTTGGGAAGAGCAAATTGGATTAATTTGTATTAAAATGTGAGCCAAAGAAATTCCCCCCCCCCCATCTCTAGTTATTAGAGCAGGAGTATGCAAGCTTCACACTCTACTTTGTGTTTTAATAGAACCCAAAATCCACCAACCAAACCCAGGTGCAAAATGCATGTACTTAGAATTAAAGAACAGAGTGTTTCTGAAGAGTTCCTGAGCCTAGAAATTTGTTTCCTGTACCTAGGAGATGTTCAAGCTCCTCATGGTACTCTATTTTCCACCACAATGTTCATTTCATCATGTTCTCACTCCTGAACGTGAGCACCTTTCCTTCTTATCTTTTTTTAAAATAGTTAAAGGTGCAAACTTATGCATGTCTAGACAGAAAAAAGGCCTTCCTTTCCCAGAAGACACCAGCCAGTGTGCATTCTTGAACAGGAAAAATGCACATTTTTCCAAGCAGGCCCCCAAAATGTGCATACACACACACACACGCGCACATGCTGTATGAAAAACTTGTATTTTAAAGTGCCTTTTCTTTTAAATAATACAGTTAACGATTGTGATCACAACCTCTAGAATGTGCAGGCTTTTCTTGAAAATGCAGTTGCTTTCAGAGTTGCAAGTGGGGCGTTTTCATCTGCAAAGTCCACTCCTGGATTTCCAGCCCAAGGTTTCTTCATTTCAGCAGCCTAATTTAGATAGAAAAATTGTATTGTTCTGTTGTATTGTTATTGTTAAACAATTGGGGGCAGAAATCTTTGCTAATCTACTTCAAATCCCGCAGATGCCAATATATCTTCTGGCCAATGCTGTGTTAGAGGAATAAATATGGAAGGGTAAAATTTTCACATCAATTAGCTTGCTATAAGAATTTACCAAAATTCACGAATTTCATCATATTCAGTATGAAAAGAACTTGAGATTTGTTTGTTGTTGTTGTTGTTGTTGTTGTTTTTAAAAAATTGAATGTGTAAGAATGTGTGCTTAGTTCTATAAAGTTTAGTTTTGACTCCCTGTATATTCAACTTCTAACTTAGAGTTGACACCTCTTTTTTTCTGACAGGCTTTTTTCTGACATCTTTACAACGTCTTATGTTAGGGTGACCAGATAAAATCCAGGTCAGGGCTCCTGTAACTTTAACAGTTGTAGAGCAAAGGGAATTTCAGCCAGTGTCATTTGTATGCAATTAGTTCCTGGTGAAATTCCCTCTTCATCACAACAGTTAAAGGTGCAGGGGCCCTGCCTTCTTTTGTATGTGGTCACTCTAGTATAGTGCATGCACCTTTAACAGTTGTGATGAAGAAGGAATTCCACCAGGAACTACCTGCATACAAATGACACTGGCTGAAATTCCCTTTGCTCTACAACTGTTAAAGTTACATGAGCCCTGACCTGGATTTTATCTGGTCAGCCTATCTTATGTAAACTGCCCAGAGAGCTACGGCTATGGGGTGGTATACAAATGCAATAAATAATAATAATAATAATAATAATAATAATAATAATAAATAAAATAACATGGTTTTCATACATCACATAGTTATCTATGGAATTCTGTACTCCAAGAGGTAGCAACGGCCACCTATTTGAACAGCTTTAAAAGAGAATTGGAAAAAATCCTGGAGGAAAAGGCTATCAATGGTAGGTTGACCAGATAAAATCCAGGTCAGGGCTCATGTAACTTTAACAGTTGTAGAGACAAGGGAGATTTTATTCTGGAAGTGCCCAGCAAATGTATTACAGCGGGCCTCAGATGGTTCTACCATGTCCTTGGGGCCAGCATGTAAAAGCATACAAATGACACTGGCTGAAATTCCCTTTTCTCTACAACTGTTAAAGTTACGTGAGTCCTGACCTGGATTTTATCTGGTCACCCTAATCAATGGCTACTTGGCCTGATGACTATATGCTACCTCCACTATCAGAGGTGATCTGGTTATGTACACCAATTTCTGGGGAACACAAGCAGGAGGGTGCTGTTGCACTCATGTAATAATTGTAGGTTTCTCATGAGCAGCTGGTTGGCTGCTGTTTGAACAAAATGCTGGAATAAATGGACCTTGGTCTGATCCAGGATGGCTCTTCTTATGTTCTTTAAGGTGACAATATGGAAAGGAGGACAGGGCTCCTGTATCTTTAACAGTTGTATAGAAAAAGAAATTTCAGCAGGTGTCATTTGTATGCATGCAGCACCTGGTGAAATTCCCTCTTCATCACAACAGTTAAAGCTTCAGGAGCCCTGCCCTCTTTTGTATCTGGTCACTATAGTACAGCTCCTGCAGCTTTAACAGTTGTGATGAAGAGGGAAATTCACCAGGTGCTGCATGCATACAAATGAAACCTGCTGAATTTCCCTTTTCAATACAACTGTTAAAGTTACAGGAGCACTGTCCTCCTTTTCATACGGTCACCCTAATGTTCTTATCTTCTTATGGTCCTCTGCACAGCTGTATTTCTATTATAGAATTTGGCCTGTGTAGATGAATGAGAATTTCATTTTTGTATGGTTGGATAAGTATTTATCACAGTTTGCAAACATCTTCATATTCAGTATGAAAAGAACTTGAGATTTAAAGAAAAGTGAATGCAAGAGAAAGGAAAACTGTCAAATTTGTAAATCCTCGAAGCAAATAGGGAAAGAGCTAGATTCCCCCTGCAGCTGAAAAGCTGTCCTAGCCCTAAGACACAAATTAAAATACAACTTACTCAACAGACTCTCCTGTTCCTAATAATTACATATAGGAACCGTGCCTGGTTTACATCTGCAGCTTGATCTGATTGTGTTTATCATGTGCACATTTATGAAGGTAAATAGGGTGTTACAAGCAGCTTTAAAAGGCCTTGAATTTCAAAGGTACAGAGCACAAAAGAAGTTGGATATAATTCAGCTCCAGAAGTTGAAAGGGGTTTTGAGGATTCCTCCTGGGAGAGGTCATGCTCCAAAAAGAAGGTGTTTAGGCCAATTCAGAAAGATGGGTTATAACTGTAGCTTTTAGGAGCCAGGCAGGAGATGCTATCCAAAATGGAGTCTGGCATCTAAAATGGAAGATATGTGTCTAGACTAACATGCAAACACACACAAACTGTCACACACACACACACACACAAGGCAGTGGCTTATAAGACTGAACTCTTACTCAAATTAAGGTCTGACAGAGGGGAAAACTTCTCAGTCAAAACAGATTGGCTTCAGGACAGTTTCAACACTTTTAAAAATTCAAATATTTTGGTTCTTTGTAGATCAGAATGAATGTCAACCTGTTGTTTATGTTTAAAGCTGAATATTTCTCTTTGATCCTGTGAGTACAACATTTTGCAAGACGTTTACTCTCTATAAAGTAAAACCGGTTGCTGAAAAGAGTGGCTCCACCAAGCTATTTGTATGAGCTCTTTATCTACTCACCCTAATTTCCTGTGCACTAAATTAGTACACTGACTAATGTCTGTCTTAAAGGAGCTGGGAACTCAAACACTTCAGGCAGAATTCCCACAGATATGCTAGAGTTGAGTGTCATGGCTTTAATATATTGGACGTCAGTGTTTCTATCATGCACAGAATTAAAAATTTCCATTAAAAATGTAGCCATAGCTCCATCTCAATTGTTTATTGTTACTGACGTTGGCTGATTTTTCTCACATAGAAATCAGGGAATTTTTGGGGGTGGGGGGGTGGGGGGAGGTATTTAACCTCTGAATAAAAACAATATATGTAAGAAGGGAGGGGGAAATCCTGCTTTGTTGTACCAGTGAATCACAGATGATATTTGTCAAATCCAGAATTCACAGTATTCCATTGAAGTTGCATTTGGCCTTGTCTTCCAAAAGGAATATTGAGTTATCAGTGACTGTTACATGAGGTATTTATCATGTGATTGTGATTGTTCACCCATGGAAGTTCTTTTGTATGTGGTCATTCTGGTATAGCTCCTGCAGCTTTAACTATTGTGATGAAGAGGGAGTATCACCAGGTGCTGCATGCCCACAAATGACACCTGCTGAAATTCCCTTTTCTATACAACTGTTAAAGATACAGGAGCCCTGTCCTCCTTTCCATATGGTCACCCTAGTCAGGAGCCCATCATGTGATACTATAAGAAAAGGTTTACATCAGGCATAGGGAATGCAGTGCCCAATGTCACCCATTTGCCTGCAGACATCTTTCTTGACACCTGCCAGGGTGCCTTACCCCTCCCACTGCTTTCTTGCTTAAATGAATACATATTCTTACTGGCACTTGTAATTGCTGTGAAATAGGTTTCTGTTGGTAGTGAAAAATATGGGTTTAAATGAGCTGTTTAAATGTGTTGGGGCTCTGACCCCACCTCTGCCTTGAATTCTGTATTTTGTGCAGGTTGCATGTCCTTTGCTATGCCTATCATGGCATCCATTTTGTAGCGGTGCCAAGGACAATTTCTCAAATTGTCAAATGTAGCCTGGCCAAAAACGTTTGACTACCTGTATTTACATCATATGTCTAGAAGACATTTAATGGTAAATTGTCTGTGTACTATGGGCAGCATCTGATGCTGCTGTCATGCCAGTGGGACCCACCATTAGCACAGCATAAAGCTGGTAGTTCTAAAAGCAGTCAGAGACACTCATTTCTGGAACAGGCCAGCTCAGTGGAGCTCTCAGAAGGGAGCTCAACTGACCATCCCCAATCTGGTTTCCACACATTTCTAGGGTTCTTTTACAAAATGCTAACTCCCCGTTGCACTAGCAGTGTATCCTTCTTGCATAACAGAATCAGCAGAAGCACACCCCCATGGGAAACAGCCTATAATGTACCCTTTCCAGTTTTATTTTCCAAATGACCACAGTGATACCCAAATACTTAGGCACTCTAAGAGATTCCACCACTTGGCTGGGGGCTGTCTATATGTGGGGAAAGCCCCGGGGTGGCCCCTCAGTGACTCTGTGACCCTTGTATGATGCAGCAGCCACTGCACAGCCATCCCGGATCTTTCCCCCAAAGCTCTGAAGTTAAAAAAGTCAGGGGCTGGGTGGCAGAGGTGTGGATGGTGGTGCAGGCAGCACTCCATACTCCAATGGATGTAAACCTCATTGAGATCAATGGCCTCCTTCCCAGGTGTGAGGATATAGGATTGCAGCCTAAAGGTTGGATACAGGCTTAGTCATAGTCAGAGCAGACTCATTGAAATAAATGGGCCTGACGTTATTAATGACAAACTTAAACCCCACTATTTCAGTGGGTCTTCTTTTAGTATTACTAGCTGGATCCAACCCATTAATATAATTAATGTTATAATTATATTAATATAATTAATATAATCCTCAACACAATTGCTAGGAGTATACCCCATTAAGCATAGTGGGGGTTATTTCTGAGTAAACATGCACAGGATTGTTCTGTACATAAAACCAACAAACAAAAAGACCAGAGTGTTTTAAGAACTTTTCATGTGTATTTTATTTTGGGGTGTGGGGGGGGGGGGAATACACCACAGTAATTGGAGCTTGTTCGTCAAAAACAATCTCATGTAGTCTGAGACATGGCAAGGGAACAGCAACATTCTCCCAAAATAGCACCCTTTTCCTTTACTCCAGTTTTTATAACCTGAATAGATTTGCCAAGGGTGGAGTTTTCTCGGTTGAGCTGATTAATGCAGTCTGGTTGTAAAGGGTAGTATATTGTACAAATAACCAGGGAGTACAGATTGTACATTCCAAAGAGAGTCGTTTAATTGTTTGGTGTCTACTAGGAAGTCTACACTGCCTTCATTTCCGATCAGTTTCAATGGGTCATTTTCCAGAGGGGCCTGAAGCCAAAATGTAACTGTTTTAAGCATGAACATAAAAATGAAACCTTCCCAGGATTCTAGGGCAAGGGAGGGACAGTTTGTTTTGGAAAGCATTTCGACAAATAAACGGAGCAAACATGCCAGTGTTATCAAGCTGATGTTCTGTTTTTCCAAAAGGAATGAAAAAAAGGATAACTACAGGGCATATTGAGCCATATTCAGCTCTTAGTTACATTGGAGCTTTGCCCACGATGCAGCTGAGAGCAGAAAGTCTAGCCAATTTTCAGTGCTTACGCTTAATATTGGCTTAGCAAATCGTAGTTTCAAGGTTTTTCTATAAAGCAATCGTGATATTTTAGGATTCAGTTGCCAGGGTTGTATTGTTGTATTTGTTTTGTTTTTCTTGAATAGGGATTATATTCTTTGTTGCAATATCCAGGTGCGAGGAAATTTCTGTATAGAGCTGTGGACCTGAAATGGGAATTAACAAAGATATTAGACAGGAAACTTGATATCTCTTTAAAGAATTGCTACTGGCATATGAAATATTAAGGGAATTACCAAGTAGCACTTTGATAGCGATTATCTTAGAGCCTGATCCAATGTGCCAACCTTATCTTTAGTAACACAGGGAGTAGCTTGCAGTGCTATGTCTGAAGTGCAATTCTTTTTTCCTGGCAATGTACTTACTAATAGGTGTGATTTCCAACAAATGCCATGGCTTGTAAGAACCAACCAACCTCCCCGACAAAATAGATTGATGCAAATTGATTAGCAGGCATAGGCGTGCACAGCTCATTTCATTACAGTGTGCACCTAAGGCCCCAATTGGAACAGAGGAGGGGAAGGCATGCTTTATTACTCCCCCCTCAACCGGCCCAACTCATTTTGCTGCCTGGGGCAGAATGACACCACCACCCCTGGCTCATGTCACGGTGCGTAAGCCAGTCAAGCTATTTTGGCACTAGAGGCTAGTTTTCTAAAGCTTATTATGCTATAATAAATTTTTGGATCTTCCTGAAGCCACAAAAGAATTAGAGTCCCTATGCTTCTTCATATATGTGCACCTTTCTCTAGCAAGAGCAAAGCCCTGCTGTCAAGGAGGACCATGCACCCACCAAAGCCTGGCCTCGTGGATCATGCAACCATCAGGTACAGTCCAGAAAGATGCTTTCAGAGTCTAGGAGATCCAGACACACTCTAGCAAGCCAAGCCACACTATACTCTCATATATTACCTTGCTCCTAATCTAGGCTGACCAGATAAAATCCAGGTCAGGGCTCATGTAACTTTAACAGTTGTAGAGAAAAGGGAATTTCGGCCAGTGTCATTTGTATTCCATTAGTCCCTGGTGAAATTCCCTCTTTATCACAACAGTTAAAGTTGCAAGGGTCCTGCCTTCTTTTGTATATGGTCACTCTAGTATAGTGCCTGCAACTTTAACAGTTATGATGAAGAGGGAATTTCACCAGGAACGAATTGCATACAAATGACACTGGCTGAAATTCCCTTTTCTCTACAACTGTTAAAGTTACATGAGCCCTGACCTGGATTTTATCTGGTCACCCTATCCTAATCCAGACATTGCTGCTCACATCCCTTTTTATTGAAGTACCACTTCAGTATACCTTCCACACTGCACAACTGCTACACTCCTGATGCTAGAGTAATATTTTTTTTAAAGATTCCAGACATGTGCCAAGTTCCACATTTTAAACCCACTTAAAGTGCAATCCTATGCATGTATGGAAAGAAAAAGGTTGTGCAACTCTCAGCATCTCCATACATATATTATCCTTTCCCATAACAAAATGGTGCTTACTCCTAAGTGAGTGTGTTCAGCATCAGGGCAGCGGAGGTAAAACCTATTTTATTCCTTTAGGTATGCTAATATAACATGATACATGTTTAGACAGGGAAAAAAATCCTACAACTCTTTTGTATCTGGTCACGCTAGGCCGGGCTCCTGCATCATGTCATATTAGCATAACTAAAGGAATAAAATAGGATTTCCCTCTGCTGCCCTATATATGTTTAAGAACACTAATCATTGCTGTACTTAATGCAATGTTAAAGAGCCTATCTACACTACTGCTTTAAAACGGTTTAAAATGTTTTATAACAGTAGTGACAACTGTTGGGACCCAGGACACACTCCATATACAGTTTTCAAAACGTTTTCAGAGTGTTTTATCCTGCTTGTGTAGAAAGGCTTTAAATGTGGGTTTAAAAGCTCACAGTTATCTACCCTATTCTGCAAAGGCTTCATCTTTATCCCCTTCTCCTGCCTTTCTCCACCCTCCCATCTATTTTTACCTCAGAGTAAGTCCTGTTGTTCTTTGTGGGGCTTGCTTCTGAGTAGAAATATTTAGGATTGTGCTGCAACTGTTTTTAAGGGGTCTTTCCCATGCCATGCTGGGGACACCAGAGAACGAACAAAGGATCTTTTGCATAAAAGCAGGTCCACAAATACTGAGACTCAGCCCCTCCACGGAATGAGGGAGGAGGGCACATTCAAGGAGGCGCCCAGCTATGGTAAAGGCCATCCCCTCTGCCCATGCATGCACTATACTAGAGTGACCATATACAAAGAAGGCAGGGCCCCTGCAACTTTAACTGTTGTGATGAAGAGGGAATTTCACCAGGAACTAATTGCATACAAATGACACTGGCTGAAATTCCCTTTTCTCTACAACTGTTAAAGTTACATGAGCCCTGACCTGGATTTTATCTGGTCACCCTGCCTTGGGCCCATTATGCGCTGTTGTTGTGTGAGAGCAGAACCACCATCCTGCACACCACAGACTGTCCTCGTAGTCACCACCGCTCCTCCATCCCACATGTTTGCTTGCTCGGCTGCAGACACACATCCTCCAGTTCTGCAGCCGTGATTCGAAGAGCCGGCCAAGTCAGCAAGAAAACAAGGCACTGCCCACGTGACTCTCCCACCAGCATAGGCGTGCCCCCAGGGAATTTCATTAGGTGGGCCATTTCCCCAAATGACTGCAAATCTCCATGGCCCAGCCTTCTCCAACCAGGCACCCTCCAGAAGTGTCGGACTACTACGCTATGCTAGCAAGGGAGGTTGTAGTCCCCACACATCTGGAGGGCACCAGGTGGCCATGACAGCCAAAGCACTGCTTTACATCCGAAGCTTGGAAGTGGGGTGTGTTGGGGGGGGGGGGTAGAGTCCACTAAGCAGGACCAGCTTGGGGAGAGTGACTCTGCCCCACTGCAAAATAAGAAGCGGAGCCTACGAAGGGGAGAAAGCAGGGAGTGTCCTTTCAAGCTGGCTTCAGCAGGGTCAGTCTACGACCTTTTCTAGGATCCCAGAAAGAGTCACCACCTTGGTGGTGCTGGGAGGGGAGGAGGAGGAGAGTGGCTTCGCCACCCTGGCCCGCGCGCCCACCTGGCTGCTGTGGCGTGTGGTACCCTGGCTCCAGCCACCCCTTTACTGAAGAGCCACTGGTGGTGGGCCACGTGGCTTCAGGGGCCGGGCCTTGCATCCCATGCCCGCGGCCAAGAAGAAGTGATAGGAGGAGCTGGCCCTGGGAGGGCTCGTTTCTGCGCCTGCTGCCATCGCCTGACCTCCGCCCTGCACATAGCCTACCTTTCCTCTGCAGAGCACACCTGACCAGATGGAGGAGCTTCACACACACACACACCCCCGGGCTCAGCATCCCTCCAGTCTCCACCCCCCACGGGCCTAAAAGATATTAGGTGGTGCCTGGGCACCACATGCACACAATGTGTGCATGCCTATGCTCACCAGCTTCTTCGACCCCTGCCAACACCACTTCTAAAGGCCGCCCTCGCAGCAAGGCCCCACCATTGAGGGCCTCGGGCTCTTCCCTCTTTCCTGCTCCACCCTCATGTTGACTGCTTCAAGGTGGAACCAGCACTGTTTAAAGGCATATTAATGGTGGCTTGCTTGCTTTCTGGTCCTCCTCAAAAGCTTTGATTCAAGCAGTGGGGGTAGGAGTGTGGGAAAGTGGAGGTAATCCCAGAAACGTTAGGGTGTGCCTAGGCACACTTTGCACATCCTGTCTGCATGCCTGTGTTGGCAGGAGAGTCTTCCTATGTATGGCACATCAGCAAAAGGCTATTAATGGAGGCTTCAGATCAGGTCCAGCACAATTGATTATTTATTTATTATTAAAATGTATATACCACTTGATCGGCTAAAAAGCTGTCAAGGCAGTGTACAATAATTTAAAGCAATAAAACCCTGCAGCAATAAAAAATAAGAACATTATTATTGTAAAACATTTTAAACTACACACTTTTAAAGGCTAAATTGAAAAGATGCATCTTTACACCCTTTCTAATGTCCAATATTTGAGGGAAAACATCCCATAGTTTGGGGGGCAAAGCAAGCGAAAGCCCTTTCACAAGTGCCTGACAAATCAGCCTCTGCAAGTAATGGTGCCCTCACCAGGACTTCTGCAGATTTTAAGGACCCTCAAAAGAATCTCTTCTGCTTTATAGAAAAGTAGGTGGTCTCTTAGATAATGTGCACCTAAGTTAAGGCCGACACCTTGAATTGAGCCCTGAAAGCAATTGAAAGCAACCAGTGCAGGCCTTCCAGGACAGGAGTAATATGTTCTCAATACCTTGCACCAGTAGTCAGGCTCACTGCTGCTTTATACACTAACTGAAGCTTCCAGACACCCTTCAGGGGTAGTGCCATTTAGACCACATTGCTATCATCTAAATCTGATGAAACCAAGGCATGAATAACTATTTCCAAGTCAGATCGATTCAGGAAGGATTGCAGCGGGCATACTCCTTGCCACCATTGCCACCTTAAGATCCAGGGACAGCAGAGGATCAAGAAGTATTTCCAAGCTATGGAACAGATCTTTCAAGGAGAGCACAACGCCTTCCAGCATTCTACTGACCACTGACACCCCCATCTTGTCTGGGTTAAACTTCAACTTGTTTGCCCTCATCCAGCCCACTATCAAAGCCAGGGAACATTCAAGGATTTCAACTGCTTCTCTGGTGTTAGGTGACAAGTAGAACTGATTGTCATCTGCATATTGATGGGAACTTACTCCAAAGCTCCAAATGACCTCTCCCAGCAGTTCATGTAGATATTAAACAACATGGGGGACAAGATAGAACTCTGTGAGGCACCACTGGCCAATGGCTGTGGAGTTTAACAATAAACTCCCAGCACTACCTTCTGGACATGGCCTGATAGGAAGGACTGGAACCACTGTAAAACAGTGTCCACAATGTCCAGCTCCACCAAATGGTCCAGAAGGATGCCATAGTTGATGGTATTGAAAGCGAATGAAAGGTCCAAGAAGTGTCGGTTATCCACCAAGAAGTGTCGGTTATCCACCAAGGTGACCAAAGCAGTCTCAGCTGAAAGCCTGATTGAAATGAGTCCAGACCATCCGTTTCATCCAGATGCATATGCAAGGGGTTGGTGGAGTTACCCATGTACCATGTGGCCCACTCTGCACCCCATAGATTAGCCTGCTGCCTTCAGGTGCAGTGGAGGATGTTTAATCTGCCAGTCAAGTTGGCTTTTGTACATGGAATAAGAGGATGCACAAGCAAAATCCCTGCAGCTTTTACATTATCGTGTTTCTCTTTCAGGGAATATAAAGGATTCCATGTGTCTGGAGGAAGAAACAACTTTTTAGCATAACACATATTTGCTCAAATATTTAACAATTACATCCAATCTTTTTTTTAAAATCCCTTAAAGTGTAACACTTTTGTTAAAGAGCCAGTATAGAAATTGCTTGGGTAATTGTCATGGCTGTCTATTGGTTACTGGGCCAGGCTTTGGTACTATTATACAAAGCCCTAAACAACTTGGGACCAGGATACTTGAAAGAGCACCTTCTCCCTTACCAACCTGCCTAATCACTGAGGTCATTGCAGGGCATGCTCCTGGTGGTTCCACATGGACCTATCCCCTGATTGGAATCCACCAGGAGAAGAGCCTTTAGTGTAGTGCCCCCTTCTCTCTGGAACTTCCTGCCCCTGGAGGTCAGACAGGCACCAACACTAGGCTGCTTCCAGTAGGGTGACCAGATAAAATCCAGGTCAGGGCTGATGTAACTTTAACAGTTGTAGAGAAAATGGAATTTCAGCCAGTGTCATTTGTATGCAATTAGTTCCTGGTGAAATTCCCTCTTCATCATAACTGTTAAAGTTGCAGGCACTATACTAGTGTGACCATATACAAAAGAAGGCAGGGCCCCTGCAACTTTAACGGTTGTGATGAAGAGGGAATTTCCCCAGGAACTAATTGCATACAAATGACACTGGCTGAAATTCCCTTTTCTCTACAACTGTTAAAGTTACATGAGCCCTGACCTGGATTTTATCTGGTCAGCCTAGCTTCCAGTGCTTCCTTCGAGAAGCCTTTCTCAACTGACTAGCCACTGTTTTTCTGGTTCCTTTGTTTTAAATTGAACTATTTTAATTTGCCTTTTAAAACTTCTTTCTTTTACCTATGTTCACAGCTCTGGGATCTGTTTTAGATATTGAGTGGTATATAAATATTGTAAATAAATAAATACTGAACTGGTAAGTGAGCAGTATTATTTTTTGTGCAGAGGGAACAGGAGCCATCCTGTATCAAAAGTTTGGGAAGCCCTGTGCAATCTTATTTCTATAATATATTCATTGACCATCTGAGGTTTGATGTTCTAAAGAATGACAATGTACACAGTAAAATGTGTCAATAATGATACCTTTTGGGTGGGAGTGAGTGGGGGGAGCATCAGTAATCAATATACTCTAATGTCTTCTAGCAAAGTTTTTCATTTTTGCTACAGCCTGGGAGACAACTAAAAGAAGAGGAGGGGGGTATAGAAACAGCTTTGATGTCTTCTAAATATTAAATGCCTTGCTTTTAAATTACAGCATGTCACTTCTACAAAGTATTAGACATTTTGTTCACAGAGCAATAACATCTCAAAAGCATCAAATACAAACAAACTCGCATTTATGATTTTTCTGTTTTACATACGGAAACCATTTGTTAAAGCTACAGCATGTTTTTGATCTTTCTTGATGTGAAAATCTCATGTTTGTATGAAGGGAAAAATTCTTTGAAACGTTTAAACAACCACCCGCACGCTTCCTGTACATAATGACATCTCCCAAAAAAACTATATTTAATGAAGGATTCTATTTTATCACACATGAAGTTGGGGGACTCAGAGTAAGACTTAAACAGGATGTCTTGAGCATGACAACAACAAAAAAAAGACAGCCGGGAATGGAAACACATTTTGTATATTTATTCAGATCCCTTAAATACACTGCATCAAGCTACAAAACACATTTCCCTTACCTTAAACGTTGGGCTGGTTCACACAATCAAAATTAGCCAGTTGACTTGTTTATGCCACAGTGGCTCATTGAAATTACAGCATGTGTGGGGCATGATTTCCATAACCACTGTCTGGGTGTGGCTTGTGTCATCTGAACCTGGCTGGCATGGTTTGCTGGAGGGGGTAACAACCCTCAAATAACTCTACAACAGCCCATGGTTTATTGGAGAGTTGATTCCACCTCTAAAAAGCCATGTTACCCAGGTTCAGATGGCATGATAAGCCCAGGCAGAGATTACTGAAATTGTGGCTTATTTTCATCATGCAGACCAAGTCATTGACAAACATCTTCAACTTAGGGCTATATAAAACATTGTGAGAGATCAGTTAGAGGACTTCCAACACTGGAGGACTTTCTGGAACAAATTGCATTGCCCATTTCATTAGTAGAATCTGAAATACTTCTTTCTGTAAATAGAGGTCAGCTCATGGACCTCTGAATTCAACTCAGGGTCCTTTTCTGGGAATCTAATTATGGGTAGTGGATCTGGTGCCCTGTAGAGGTAAATCTCCCCCCCTTCACTTATGCTCTTTTGTATATGTGTAAATAATGTAAATGGGTTGTATCCTATGTTAGTCTAACAGCATCATCAGTTGAGGGGGGAATCATGGTTCCCTACCATCACTTCTCCACCCCCGCTCCTGTCCCACAATACTTCCTCTTTCTACCCAGAGAAGAAAGAGGAAGTAAACAAAGACCACATGGCCCATTCAGAGGCCATTTTTTATCACGCTGCTTTTCCTGCAAACAGCAGGAAACAGCAGCATATTTTGGGTTTTGACAAAAAGACAGATTAAAAGGGGTCCATTTTGTGATGGGAAACAGGCAAGAAGGAGCGGAAGGTATGCAGGAGATGGACGTCATCATCTAAAGGACACGCGAACATCCATAAGCGTATAGTAGCAAGCATGCGATAAATCTCATGAAGCTCTAACTCTAAGTAAGACTAACACTGAATACAACCACAACTACATCTGCTACAACACCATCAATCTCCTGTACTTTCTCACCCAAATGAAACCAAAATGCCCTACTATTCAGGGAAATGGAGAGAATGCAACATTATATATAAGCAGCAAACAGAGAAGGGAAAAGTAAGGGTCTGCATGTCTTTTTGAATGAAAAAATACACCATTCATGCAGACTTGTTCATAAAGGCTGCGTGTGATATATGTATGTTTTATAGTCTGATGTTTTTAACCAAGTTTTTTTATCATTAAAAAAATATACAAATCATTCCTACTTGTAGGCTAGCAGCTTCCATGCTTCTAAGTTCAACTAATAAGTTCAATTAATATGAAAGGTGTATATATGTATAGAGATTAATTGCAGTTGTATCAATGTGGGTAATATTATAGGCTGTATATATTGTATTGTATTGTATTTTAACTGTATTTTGCAGCTGGCAAAAACCCTAATTGGGTTGCCATAATAATAAAGTTAAAGTTCAAATGAAAGTTCAAGTGGGGAAGTGATCAACAGAAAACACGCACGTAAGTGGGTACAATTTCAGGCCATTTGCTGTATATCTGCACAGCTACATAGCTTTCAGGAAAAGATCAAAGATCAAATTAATAAAGTTATTAATCTTGCAATTATCCCAACTTATCACTGTTATCCACACATGCTGGTTATGGCTGGAGGTCTCTGTGATATTGTTTTCATGAGTTGGGACCAAAGGGAAATTTAATTAGAGATCCATCTCTCCTATGGGTGCCAGCAACTGCAAGGATTAAGGAATTAATCCTAATGCTTAATTACATTAAGGTATTTTGCAGGTGCCGAGGGGGAAATGTTGACCCTGTAGGTAACCTTATTGAGTTGTATCTCCCCTTTGCTACTGCCCAGGGTGTCACTGTATAGTAAATGGTGTCATTTTTCTGGATATTAAAAAAGGGAAGTTTTCAGAGTCTGGAGATGCACTTAATATACCTTTTTCTGGATACTAACCAAGAAAGGCAAGCAGTTGGAACCAAATCAAATGGTCTCCAGGTAAAACAGACCTTGATAAAGAGATCTGAGTATGATTACTAAGTGGAACCATATATATGGAACAGTGAGGGGTGCGGGCATCTTAGAACTAAATTATTTTACTCCCACCGTCCAAAATGCAAACAAACAAACAAACAAAAAACACTTCTTCTACAAAGGTGCTTTATAACCTAATTTTTCTACCAGTGCTGCGGATTCCACCCACCCCATTTATACCCAAACAAGAACCATCTGTAGAAAAACAAATCCCAACTTGTTTGTGTGATTGCTTCACTGTTGGTGTTTAGATTTCTCAAAAACAGATGCGCATTTGTCATTTGGGAGGGCATACATCTGTTGTTCAGAATTCTCTCCAGAAATCCTAACTTTTCCAGAAGGAGCTGATTAAATTACATGCAGAGGAAAGCTTTTTGTCCCAGCTCTACTTATGTTTTTCAAGCAGCACAAACATAGGCAAGAAGAGGAGGAGGAGGTTTAAGGTTTAATCCATAGTTTAAGTATAGTGAGCAACAGAATTGGCAAAAGGAAAAGACAGAACATAGTGAAGGCATCACATAGTTCAGTGCCTTCTGAGGAAATGTATATGAAATCTTGTCAGTTTTAACAGGGATGAATACAATTATGTAATAAAGGTAGAGAATTCAATGAAGTACACAATCCTTTGTATAGATTCTGTAACTCATCACCGAGAATTCTATGGGAACAACTTCTGATATTGTATCTTCATTATATCATTATATTGGGTAGATTAAATATTTTATGGATAGTTTATTTTCTAGCATTTTTTTATTGTGCTTTCTCATACAGTGCAACATCTACACTGAGAATGTTACTGGAATTTGGTACAGGCTTTTGATATGATATGATCCAATTTTCCATATCTTGTTACTAAATAGCAGTAATGGCCATTGCATGTGTGTGTGTGTGTGTGTGTGTGTGTGTGTGTGAATCTGAACATTATCATTCGCAATGGAAGGACTGGGAGTGTTCAGAAGCCTTCAGTACAGGAAGTGGACAGTTAGCGAGAGTCAGCGGCTTTTGCAAGCTATTTTGGCTGCCATTTCCCCCTCTTCCCTGCTTTGCATGCAGAATGTCCCAAGTTTAATCCTTGGTATCTCTCTAGATAAGACTGGAGAAATTCTTGCCTAAAACCGTAGACAGCCACTTCCAGTTAGAATTGACAGTACTAGGATGGGGCAATTGTCTGATTGAGTGCAAGGCAGTGTCCAATGGGTAAAGCTAACATTAGTCTTACTTAGAGTAGATCCACAGCAATAAATGAAACTTCACTTAGTCATGACTAAGTCCCACCCATTTCTGTGGCTCTACTCTACATAGGACTTACATTGGATTTTCCCCTATGCTCAACATATATATGCTCTTTACAGCCTATTATTATTATTATTATTATTATTATTATTATTATTATTATTTCTATACTGTCCAATAACTGAAGCTCTCTAGGAGGTTCACAAGCACAGCTTTTTTTCTTTCCCCCCCCCCCCACTTTGCAGCATCCACAAGTGTTTATGCTTTCAGCCATTGGTGGCGGGGGTTTCCAAATAGAAATTGAATTGGATCAAATCAGACATAAGGATGGTCCAACAAACTTGACTACCCCAGGAAAACAAACAATGGCCAGATCTACACCTTGTGTCAAATGATTATTATCTCATCAAGGTAGCACTATATCCCTGTTGTGTATTTATACCTCACAGGACACACAATGGCATTTGTTGCAGTATTTTGGATAATGTGGACTACAGAGCATGAAATAATACTATGAACATCATCAGACAAGCGTTTTATCATGTGCTCGCTTCTGCCCACTTACGGATATTTGTGTGTCCCTTAGATGACAATGCCCTCCTCTCATGTGCCTCCCACTCCTTCCATTCATTTCCCATCGCGAAATAGACTCCTGTTAATTTGTCTTCTTTTTTTAGAATGGAATGTGCCTCCATTTCCTGCTGAATGGGCCACGTGGTCATTACTGCTTCCTCTTTCTCTCCCCGTGTAAAGAGATCATCGCTATTGTGGAACAGCAGCAGTAGGGAAACGGTAGGGAAACATGAAAATCCACCTATCTGATGTCGCTCTATGGAAAGAGTAGATGGAAAGCATCATGTGCCCCAACACTTCTCAGCGCACTTCAATACTGCTATAAAGTAATAGTGTAGATCTACTCAATATCTGCAACAGAAATCACACCTGGTTGTTTACTGCAGAATCCAGAATATAAATTAATTACAGGCAACTAGAAAATAATAACAAATCAAGTAAAACAGATTGAGAATGTCATTCCAGTGTGATCCATGAAACATGTATTTTCAACCATTGAGGCAGTTCCATTCATTCTTCAAAAAAAGCAAGCAGGATAGAGATGGAATCAGAAATGGGTTCTGTAAAGTTCCTTTCAGAAAATACTACATCTCACATTCATCAATTTGTTTTCTCATGAAGCGATTCTGCTTCTGCTGTTTGCTACAGGAAAGTGTTATATGTCATCTAATCAGACTTTACAAAAGTTTAAAATAAACTTTGATAGGCTACTCTTAGGGGCTTCAATTTTGGATGGACTGATCCCAAATATATACAATGAAAATGTATAGCAATCTAAAAGGACCTTAATCGCTTTTGAAAACACAAGCACTGTCTTTATTTAGTTGTTTTAAAGTATAACACATACAAAAAAGAGTATCTGACATTCTGAAAAGAAAAAGGAAAGTTAGAAGTGCCTGTATGTATGTCAGAAAAAGGTAAAAGTCAGTGAGTAAAATGGACAGCATCTCTAGTGAAGCCTTATCTTGTCTCAGGTGAAATATAGCTTTATTTTGCAGGTTGCCATGTTATTCGTCACAGAATCTGTGTTAGAACCCCTGGTACTTCTTTTCATTCTCTCAGGACAGTTCCACTGTTAGCTGTCTCCAAATCATCCAGTTGTTTCTGTTATTTCCCTACAGCAATGACAATGTAACCCCAAAGGCATAGGAAGGCAAAAATAACAGACATTTTTATAACTTCTCCCCTACTTTCTCTTTCAGTATAAATAAAACTTGTAAGAACTTGCATACAACATTTCATCTGAGAAAAGGGGCACTGTATTCCTGATGGGGTTAATACCACATAACAATTAGACCTTGAATATGAGCATGAAACCCTTTTGCTACAAGGGGTAGGGGGATCCTTTGAGTTGTTTAGAATGTAAACAATCCATTGCGACTAGGTCAGGATATGTCATGTCAAGATCCTAGTGGTTGAACTTCAGCTTCTGGGTCTGAAGTTGAGGCTATAAACTACTGTAGATTCTATGCAGTAAGGCTGCAGAATGGTCCTCAGGTACCAAAGAGATGGAGATGTGCAACATGGCCCCAGTGGACTCTTGGATACCCAAGAGAAATGGAAGAGTAGATGGAGTGAAGTTTAGAAAAATCAGTGTGTTAAAGCCATAGTGTTTAGAGACACTGTAGAGTGCTAGACGTCTACCAAAGAGACTGGAGTTCATATCACAGTTCAGATATTGGGTTAGCCATTGAGTTTCAGCCTAGCCTATCTAGGGATGGGATAATCTGTCAAATTCTATTCTGCTCACTTCCGCATTTTTCCAACAGTAAAACTGCATGAAAATGTGTACACTTTTGTGTGTTTATTTATCTAAATTTGCATTTTGCACACACTTTGCCAGATATATGCAATTTGTATGCACTTTGCATGTATGCACACTTTTTCAAATGATTTCACCTAATACGATAGCGGATTTGTGTGTGTAGGTTTCCTTGCTATTTGTATTTTGTGCATGCTTCCCCTATTATATGTGTGCATTTCTCCCTTATGTCTGTGTAAATTTTTTATATATATTTGTGAACTACATCATACATTTTGAGAAATTGTGACCATTGTCATATCACTGTGTTCCTGCTCTGTGCATTGTTTTCTGAAGTGCAAATTTGGTAAATTTGCATTAAAATACAAGTCTAGCTAATTTATCATCCATCTCTAAACATACCTCACAAGATATTGTGAAGGTAAAATGGAGAAAAACTTATGTTCACCAACCCTGAACAACTGGGGTTGAATAACAACATAGGGAGCTGATTTGTACTGTGTTGTATAGCACTGCATGAACTTTTGCAGAATGGCACTAGTAATAATTTTCCTTCTGCTTATGGCTCCTTTCATTAATTAAATGCTTGAAGGGGAAATATTTTATCTCAAGATTGAGAGATAAAATTAAAGTTCACCTTGGCCTGGACTTGGTTGGGTGTTGAGATAGATAGATAGATAGATAGATAGATAGATAGATAGATATAGTATTATCTGGTTTCAATTGCTAATTTTGATTTTATAATTGTTTTATCACTATTTCATTGTGGCTTGTGGTTTGAAACTTTGTACACTGCCTTCAGAGAGTTTTCCCTAAAAGGTGGATTATAAATCTTTTAAATAAATAAATGATCCATTTCCATGTCAAACTCCTGCTTACTATATAAATTACCTGTGACTCAAACTAAAACCTATAATCATGTATAATCCTCATCAAAAGAAAACTGTAATCATCATCATCACCATCATCCATTCATCGGAAAAATGGAGAGCAATAAAAAGAAATGACTTCGTGTAATATCATGGTCTGAAGTACCCCTACCTATATACTACATTGTCACCACACATGTGTCAAGGTAAGAACGATTTAAGGCTAATTCTTGAAACATCAAAAATAATATGAATAGAAGAACAAAGTTCACAAAGGGTGGGGAAATCAAATATAGGGTGCGAAGAAAGACTTGTAGGAAAATTGATGAAAACTCTTACTTGCTTCACCTGACACTTGGCTATTGCCTTCATATAATGTGGAAAAGAATCATAAGAGCAATAAGAATTACATACTTTATCAATAAGTGAAAGCAGCACAAATTGAGTGCCAAGTGACATGAAAAGAGAAAGTCACCCACTCTGCTTCATCAATACAGATCCACATTTTCAAGAACATGCTTGAATCACTGTTATTAAGCAGGCCTCCCAATTCACAGCAGATGATATTGTGCATTTGATGATTGATAATAGTTTGGGAAAGTCGTGTAAAATCTTCCTTGAACCATGAAGACACAATATGCAGCAACCTGAGAATGCACAGACCTGTGCACAGACCAAAACACACCAGCTGCCCAAATGACTTTTTATTTAGAAAATTGCAATTGTTGCAAAAAAAAAAAGGAGGTGAGAAAAGGGGAAAAAAGAATTGTTTAGGATTTCACTCTTCATTTTTGGTGCAGGAAACAAAGACGAATTTCCAACATGTTGAACATAAACAAAAAGCTATTAGAAGCAATTGTTCCATAATAAAAATGGAATGCACATAATGTTGCTGGAGCACAAACATCTGTCACTCATGCAGACATCATCCTATAAACCCATCTAACTAACTCCATTTTCCTTCCTGATTGTATCAGGCTTGCTCGAGGTATGACAATAATTTGAATGACAGACACCCAACCTGGAACGGTGCTATGCATACTTATGCTTTGTTTGCCGGCCTCGTCCTTCTTTCAGCGATGTAAATTTTTAAATTTGCTTTTTATTAAGAGCAGGAAATATCAGGCACAAGGTTGCTACCTTGCAATGCAAAGTCAAAGTTATTGTGGTCTGCCGCTTTCATGAAATTTTTACTAAGTTTTTCAATTGACTTTTGGGTTTGCTAATGAAAAGGGGACATGAATCATTTAGAAGCCAAGAGTATAATCATGTATTCGAACCATACCACACCACAACGGCGGGAGAGGCAACACTCAAGACACAACTTAACGTAATCTGCACAACCTTTGATTCCAATCATCAAAACGTTTCATAAAATGTCCCGTACGAAAGGCCGATATTTTCTTTGTCTTATTGAATTACCATTGGATTCCTGAAATGGAACTTTAATCAATGAGATTTAATTTCTGAACATGTATTAAACTGTAATGAAAATTAGTTCAGTTGTCTTCAAAGGAAAGCAAAGGTCTCTGTCTTCAAGGTTTGAAGAGTCTAGTTTTTAGAAAAGTGCGAATATTGTGACAGTGGACAGGCATATCAATTCTCACATAGAACACGTCCATAAGGGATTAAAACAGAGTTGTTTTGTGATTGTTTCAAAAATGTTTGCCCTTCTACTGTTTTTACTATGGGTCTAGCTGACCAAATTTTAACTTTCTTGTGCTGTCCCAAATCTACCTGCACTTGCTATTTAAACATCTCTCTCATGCTAAGCCTCATTAGCTTCTGACCAACTAACAGTAAATTCTGCCATTCCCACTCCACATTTATCCCA
Source organism: Anniella stebbinsi (assembly GCA_029215795.1). Lineage (NCBI taxonomy): Eukaryota > Metazoa > Chordata > Lepidosauria > Squamata > Anniellidae > Anniella > Anniella stebbinsi. The sequence goes on along the minus strand of JARDYH010000004.1, from coordinate 91,287,404 downwards.
GACATTTCCTACAAAGAGAAAGACCATCTGAGCCTGGTGACATGGGATCATTTATACTGGCCACTGGCCCTGCATGTTTTGCATGTTTTGACCCAAAACTTACTCCATTTCCCCATTAATCTTAGACTTGAGTGGGGAGTGGGAGGCTCCTTCTGAAAATGGATATTTCAGTTTAAATGTATTGGAAAGTGTATTTCAATGTGTGTTATGATACATTTACAATTCACAGAAGTGTCCGATCTGGAAAAGCAGAGCAGAGAAGTCACTATGTATTTGTTCCAGGTCTCTGAAAAGAGTTACATATTGTTTCTTTGGCACACCTTGCTAATTGAAAGCAAACGGAGAATTGTAATAGGAAGGCTGCATTAGGCTTGATTCACTCAGATTCTAATTTCATTACAGGCTTTGCCGGAAGAATAACAAAATCGCTGCCTAATTGTTCTCAGTTTCTCTCTTGCCCTCTAATTTCTTTTTATCATAATGTGAAGTTTCGTTTTGTTAAACTAGGTGCTTAAAGAAAAACAATGGATTTTTTTATATACAGACCAGTTTTGACTGACTTTCAACATCTAGTTTCTTTTTACTAGTTCTTCAATACAATAAACCTGCGGTCTGAAAAATAAATTGAATAGCGGGTGAATTGAGTTAAATGCTAAGAATCAAAAAGGGTCAGGCCAAATAGAGTGCTTGAGTGTACAAATGAATAAGGCATTTGTGTATTTCAGGTTTCTGAGAGTGAACATAATAAAAATAAGAAATGGTGCACAAATCCATTAACATGGCAGTACCTGCAAAAGAAATGAAGAATTATTATTTTTTTGGAAACAGACCAAACAGATCAAAGAAATGGGATGGGATCAGAGAGCTACCCACAAGAGAATTCTGACACATCTTTCAAAGATAATAAAATACCTTCAATTTTGTTTCCTTCAGAATCCAAATCGGTCATGTTACATTTTCAAGTATTTCTCGCTGACTTTCTTCTTTCTAAGTTAGGCCATGGGTCAGTAAAGGATTCATTTCATGAATGGTTTCTTTTACCATAACTGACCTTTTTGCCTACATGTGAAATGTGCCTGATAATAAGGGAAAATTCAAGTTTACCAGTATAAAATTAGGCTAATCAGGGTGGTAAAAATAATAAAATTATAAAGAGGGGACATTTTAGTAATGCATATACCTACTAAGAAAGCTCACAATAGATCTGATGCTTCAGCATATATGAGAGGTCTAATTTGGTGAGACTGAAGCAAGAATAGGAAACTGTTTATGAACAAAGCAGAGGTCCAATGGACAGATATTTTCCTCATAAACATGTTTCATACTCCCAGGATGACTAAAGAAATGCCTTACCCCCACACCCAGCTTGCCAAGGTGAGGGGAGGCCATTGCGGATGGGAGTGGGGTGATGAGGCATGGAGGCTCGCCATTACAGGGCTCGTGTCTGCTTGAGTACAAAGTGAAAGCAGACACGAGCCCTGTAATGGATACTACCAAGGATCAAAGGGATCGAGACCAGAGTGATCCTTCCTTGCACGCATGGCTGCAAAACTCAGCTAGGCTCAGCCGTTCTGCTTGAAAAGTGAAAGTAGGAAAGGAAACACGAGCCCTGTAATGGATACTACTAGCAAGGATCAAAGGGATCGAGACGAGAGAGTGTTTCCTTTTCTTCGCGGGAAGCGGGAGGGGAAGACCTGGCCTCTGTAGAAATTTTTTTGAAACATGTAATTTAAAAATTCCATAGCCATCAAATGCCTGGACCTATAATTCTGAAATTTCTGACACATATCTACCCCTAACCCATCTACAAAGTGAGCAATGTTCAGACTTCTAACTTTTAAAATAAAAAAGTTATAGGCGTTTCTTTCCTCATTGTTTCAAAAATACCTTGCCACCACATGCCTGGACCCAGCTGTCTGAAATTTTACACACATATCAAGCCAAGTGGTACCTGTAATGTGCCCATGTTTCCTGTTTGTATCTTCAAAAATAAAAAAGTGGGAGGCGTAACTGTATTTACCCCACCACTACCCATTTTTCTAAAATTAATTGCCACACAAGGCAAGCACCTACGTTTCCGAAATTTCACACACATAGGTCCCAAGGTACCGCCTACAATGTGGCAAAGTTTCATGTGTGTAACTTTAAAAATGACAAAGTTATAGGTGTTTCTTTCCTCATTGTTTCAAAAATTAATTGCCACACAAGGAAAGCTCCAATGTTTCTGAAATTTCACACACATATCAAGGCAAGTGGTACCTGTAATGTGCCCAAGTTTCTTGTTTGTATCTTCAAAAATAAAAAAATGGGAGGCGTAACTGTATTTACCCCACTACTACCCATTTTTCTAAAAATTAATTGCCACACAAGACAAGCACCTACGTTTCTGAAATTTCACACACATAGGTCCCAAGGTACCCCCTACAATGTGGCAAAGTTTCATGTGTGTAACTTTAAAAATGACAAAGTTATAGGCATTCCTGAGTATTTATTAAAAAATTAATTGCCACAAAATGCATGCACCAATCTTTCTGAAATTTCTCACAGATAACTACCCCTAACCAGTCTACAATGTGCCCAAGTTTCATCCTTCTATCTTTAAAAATGAAAAAGTTATAGGCGTTTTTGTAAAACAATACTTGGCTATGGGAAAAAGCATTCAAAATGGCGTCCGATCCGGATCGGACATCTGGTCCGATCCGATCCGACCAGCCTCCGATCCGATCCGATCCGATCCGACCCCCCAGGTCCGATTCCGATCCGCTATCCGATCCGATCCGGGGGGTCAGTGCACATCCCTACAAATTATTGTAGCTACTGGGTTTGAGCCAAACTTTACTCTGCAGGCTGAAGCATCCCCTAATGAAATTGATTCTAAGATGGAGTTCAGTGGAGAGGAACTGAAGTGTCTCTCTGTTCCCCAACTCACTCCCCCCCACAAAAAAAAAAACCACCTCTTCCTGCTCTGTAATTTGTTCAGTGTCTTCTACCCCCTTCCCTTACAACTATTTTTTTGTTCTGTATTGTTAAATGACTGGTTAGAGGGAAAGGTTCATGGCACACCCTTTTCTTTACTGCCCAGACACAGATTCTCTTTGGACTTGGAGCAACTGATGTGTTCCTAGGGACACATCAATGTTCACTCTGGGCAGAGTACCATTGGAAGCATCCACCTTTGTACCTACTTCATACTGGTCCATTGTCTCATAACTTGGTGAGTCACCACAACAATCTTTTGTCTCTTTCTTCTCATTTCAGAATCCAAAGACCCTGTCAGAGGAAAAAGAATCTCTGCTATCTCTTCCAATAAGACACAGACAGTCATGGTATCGATGATCAAACCAAAGATTTCTTCCATTCCACATCCCATTCACAAAGTAGGATGTGAGTGACAATGTGGTGTAGTGGTTAGAGTATTGGACTGGGACTGGCAAGACTCAGGTTTAAGTCCCCACTCAGCCATGAAGCTCACTGGGTGACTTGGGACCAGTCACAGACTCTAAGCCTAACCTACCTCACAGGGTGGTGAAGATAAAATGGAGAGAAGGGTCATATATGCCACCTTGGGCAAGATATAAATGTAACAAATAAATACATACAACTTCTGGGGATGGAAACAAAGCCCTTCTACTGATAGACAATAAAGTCTGGATTTAACCCAATGTAAAGAGAGAAACAGAGGAGCAGTATCCAGTGTTGCTCTTCATGCATTGCTCTTCATGCACCACTTTTGTTCCCCACATGGTCAGCCCCACTGATTCCATTGCACATGCAGCACCCACTACTTGCATAATGGAGATTTAGCACTTCTGTGGACAAGCCCTGAAACAAGCAGAAATTCATTTTTCTGGAACAGGTGAGGTCAGTGGAGGTTCCTTATGCAAGCTTTGCTGGCCTGGTCTGTTCCAGAAATTTCCACCCCTTTCAGGTTGCCCCTGGAAGTGCTATATCTTTCTTCTGCAAGTTCTGGGCACTGCTCACAGAACAGAATTGGTGAGGCTATCCGCATGCGGGTAGTCATCGTTGGATTCTGCCCAGAGCTTTATCCTGGACAAATTAATTTATAATAAAACAATTTGATTTTTATTCATGTCATAACTTTTTCTAAATTTAATCTAAATGGCATTGCATAGCCCAACCCCTGTTTAGCAACAACCACACAGTATCAATAGCATACAAATTCAGCTTCCAGTTTTTTTTAATGTTAATGAATTATATGAATGTTGCACAACTGTTTGAAATGCAGCCTTATTTTTTATAGCCACAATTAAAAGGTTGAGTAGACACCTTCTCTGATATTTGAAACCATACGTATTGATCATGTGTGTATGTGTGTGTGTGTGTGTGAGAGAGAGAGAGAGAGAGAGAGAAGGAGTGCAACCAAAGAACACCAATATCAATTGTAACCCTGAATTATGAATGGCTTTAGTAGTATATGTACTTTAGTGGCAGTCACAAGAATACTATGCCACTTAAACGAGCAGGCCCTCAACTTGTCGAGGTCCCCCTTCCTCCATTTAATGTTTGTTTATATGCACAATTATATATGTCACCTTTTAGGAAATAGCCCTCCACACAATGGGCTCATTGACAACTAAGGGTGTAGCACGAGGGAGGGGGGGATCGTGGACTTACCTGCTTCCGCGATCCTCTCCCATCATCTATACAACCGTGCGATGTCCCGGGAGGGAAGAACATCGTGGGCATAATTATTAGGGATGTGCACTGGATCGGACCCGATCCACGATCCGAGTCCGGTCCAGTGGGAAATCGGATAAATTATCCGATTTCCGATCCCGCAGCTGGATCGGCCGATCCAATCCGAACCGGTCCGAAAAAGCTCCGAACCGGTTCGGCGGATCGGCGGATCGGCGGGCGCCCACTGGCGCCCACCGCCGCTTCCATTGGCGGGCGCCAGCGGGCGCCCGCTGATGAAAGTGGACAGCGGGGGGGGAGGAGGGGGGCACTTACCTTCTCGGCCCGGTGGCTCCCGTCCGGCGCCGGCGCCTACTACTACTAGCAGGCTCCGCGGCCTGCTCTAGGGTGGCGCGCCGGGTGATGTCATCACCCGGCGCGCTACTCTAGAGCAGGCCGCGGAGCCTGCTGGAAGTAGTAGGCGCCGGCGCCGGACGGGAGCCGCCGGGCCGGGAAGGTAAGGAGGGGGTGCGTGGAGGGGAGGAGGGGGCGCGCGGAGGGGGGAGGGGGGAGGGGGGCCCTTACCTGCCCGGCCCGGCGGCTCCCGTCCGGCGCCGGCGCCTACTACTCCCAGCAGGCTCCGCGGCCTGCTCTAGGGTGGCGCGCCGGGTGATGTCATCACCCGGCGCGCTACTCTAGAGCAGGCCGCGGAGCCTGCTGGACGTAGTAGGCGCCGGCGCCGGACGGGAGCCGCCGGGCCGGGAAGGTAAGGAGGGGGTGCGTGGAGGGGAGGAGGGGGCGCGCGGAGGGGGAGGGGGGAGGGGGGCCCTTACCTTCCCGGCCCGGCGGCTCCCGTCCGGCGCCGGCGCCTACTACTCCCAGCAGGCTCCGCGGCCTGCTCCAGGGTGGCGCGCCGGGTGATGTCATCACCCGGCGCGCTACTCGAGAGTAGGCCGCGGAGCCCGCTGGTAGTAGCCGCCAGCGCCGGACGGGCCGAGAAGGTAAGCAGTGGCGGGGAAGGGGGCTTACCCCCCCCGGAGCCGTCCGCTTCTATCCGCTGGCGCCCGCGGGCGCCAGCGGATGGAAGCGGGCGGCCCCAGGGGGGGTAGGGAGCGCGGGGGAGGGGGTTTACCTGCCGGGGCCGTCCACAGCGGACGGCCCCGGGGGGGGAGGGAGTTAAGCCCCCCCTTACCCACCCGCCGCCATTTTTTCCTCATAGACTTGCATTGCAATGCAAGTCTATGGGGAAAAAAATGGCGGCCGATCCAAAAATGTACGATTTTTGGGTCGGGATCGGACTCGATCCGGTCCGGGGGGCCTCCGATTTTGTCCGAACCGGTCCGGGACAAAATTGGAGGTCCCGATCCGGGTCCCGATCCGATCCGGGGGGGTCTGTGCACACCCCTAATAATTATTATTATTATTTTGAGAAGGGGAGCCCGGTCACATGGCCCCAATCGGCCAAAACAGATAAATAAGTAACCCCCTGCCAAACTCTGTGCCCAACACTCCTGCAATCATAGGGATGGTGAAATTGCTGTCCGCACATGGGCACAGAGCCACCCTGTGCAGCTCTGTGCCCATTTGAGGACCCGGGAGTCCACACCACACCAGCTGTGGTCCTCAGGTTTGTCCCGGGACCATGGAAAAAAATGGGTCATCCCTGTCTTCAGTTATTCTGGGGGAAGTCGCTGGTCATCCCCATTTGACCCTGGATGCATTTGAACGCACAGGGATAACCTAGTGATGAGCCCAGGATAACTGCATGGTGTAGACATGGCCACTATGCCCAACACACATTTGGGGTATCCTTTGGGGGATTCTGGCATTTTGCCCACTCCTAGATGCTTACACGACCTTTTCAAAACAGCATACAATGCTGGCCTAAAAAATCCGTGTGTTGAATATCTGTCAGAGGAAAATAAATTAGTTCATAATATAAACATTATAACAATTTCAGGATTGCTTATCCTGACATTTTGTTCAGACATTAATACATATTGTCTAGAAGGCTAATGCGTGCAGCTCATAAGATACTTTCAAAAACATCTGTTTTTCCACTCCTTCAGTACAGAATTTTCCATTGCTACTTCGTTATCAACTATGTCATCAGTTATTTTAATTATTTCCATTATCATGTGCTCAGTCTAAGAGTTTGGTTTTAGTAGATTAAATTGAATCCATTATTATTATTGTTTGTTTTTTTCATTTGCTCCACTTATTGCAAATTGTTCTCTTGGCTTGTAATTATTTTTCATTAAACCCTTTGAATTCCATGCATCCTTTCTCAAAATACTTTATAGTGTGCACATAAAAAATAAAACAGTTGTTGTCAGATCCCCAAGTCTTTTATTTCTTCACTACGAGATACATGGTTGAAAACTCTACCTTTTCTGCAACCACATATATTAAAGCATTCTGTGGATTAACCCCCCCCCCAAAACAAACCCAAATGAAATGTGGGAACCAGATGGCTAAAGGAATATTGTCATTAGACCTAGTAGTGTTTAGCTGTAAACTGATAATTCAATTCTAGCCATTATTAGTATAAAACCACAAGATTTGGACAATGACTTATTAATGTATGCACATTCCACCTTTGAAGCACGTTGTCTATTATTTTCAACATGGTTCCTATCAAATGTAGCACAATTTTCTCATAAAAACAGACCATTGAGTTGGAAAGGACCTCAGATGTCGTCCAGTCCAAACTCCTGCCAATGCAGGAAATCTGCTGACACAGCATCCCTGATAGGTGGCTATCCATGAATGGCTATCTATCAGGGATGTTGGGTCAGCTGATTTCCTGCATTGGCAGGAGTTTGGACTGGACGACTTCTGAGGTTCTTTCCAAGTTGAACCTTTGAAGTCCTCTACGGTCTAATTTAAAAGCTTCTAATGAAAGCGAGCCCACCAGATCCCAAGACGGTTGGTTCCACTGTCAAACAGAGGAAGACTACTTAACATCTCTCACTGACAAGACTTTCTCCTCATGGAAAAACACTGATTTGAATTTGAAATCAAAGTGGGATCTGCAATATGTCATGCAAGTATAGGTTGAGTACTACTGCAACATTGCATTAGTTATGGATGTGTATGTAAACACTCTGAGAACTTTCACTAGTTTATTTATTTATTTTCTTTTGTTATTTTACTTAAGATATTTGTATGCAGCCTTGAAGGGAAAACACTCTCAAGGCAGCTTTCAAAATGCGAGATAAAGACAATAATAAAGCAATAAACTTACATACAAATTTGAACAAAACCCAGATTGGCTAAAAGCAGTTCAAATACAACAGAAAGATACAATATGTTAGGTATACATGGGGTTGAAATATGGCAGCCCAGATAGCCGATGGCAAATGTGCCAACCTTACAAACCTTACAGGGTGAATCAATCAGTTTCGTTTGTTTGGTTCAAACAATTTTGTTGGTTTGTTGGTTGGTTTGAAAATTCAGCTTTTACAAATCTCAAGTTCTTTCTCCCATGAATATGAAGAATTTTGAGCATTTGGCTAAATTCGTATCAAAAACAAACTGAAATGAAATTATCACCTATCTGTCTCAGCCAGATTCAACGGCATGGAGATGACCATGATGTTGCTGGCTGTCATATAGTAGCCATTAAAGGTAAAAAGAGGTGGCAACCTTAACTAAACAATAAGTGAATACACAGGGATTCAAACTCAGACTTTTAACAACAAAGCACTCAACATCCTGGATATGGATGGGAAATCTATTCGTTTCAGTTTCTTCCACATTTGATTTCTTTGAACCCTCAAGTTCTTTTTTTTCTCCCTCCTGAATATGGAGGACTTTGTGAATTTTGCTAAATTCTTATCAGAACCAAACAGAAACACATTTTTCACTCATCCCTACAAAAGCAACCCTTCTATTGATCGGCCTACACTTTTGTTCCCTGGCAGTTTCAACTACCTACCAAGAAAAGTATCCTGTATTCTAGGCTGACCATATGAAAAGGAGGACAGGGCTCATGTAACTTTAACCGTTGTAGAGCAAAGGGAATTTCAGCCAGTGTCATTTGTATGCAATTAGTTCCTGGTGAAATTCCCTCTTCATCACAACAGTTAAAGTGGCAGGGGCCCTGCCTTCTTTTGTATATGGTCACTCTAGTATAGTGCCTGCAACTTTAACTGTTGTGATGAAGAGGGAATTTCACCAGGAACTAATTGCATACAAATGACACAAGCTGAAATTCCATTTTCTCTACAACTGTTAAAGTTACATGAGCCCTGTCCTCTTTTTCATATGGTCAGCCTACTGTATTCACCATCTCTCACCACATGTCTCTGCCCGGAAAAGGATTCCTTGGACACACATAGGGTGACCAGATAAAATCCAGGTCAGGGCTCATGTAACTTTAACAGTTGTAGAGAACAGGGGATTTCAGCCAGTGTCATTTGTATGCAATTAGTTCGTGGTAATATTCCCTCTTCATCATAACTGTTAAAGGTGCAGGCACTATACTAGAGTGACCATATACAAAAGAAGGCAGGGCCCCTGCAACTTTAACAGTTGTGATGAAGAGGGAATTTCACCAGGAACTAATTACGTACAAATGACACTGGCTGAAATTCCCTTTTCTCTACAATTGTTAAAGCTACATGAGCCCTGACCTGGATTTTATCTGGTCACCCTAGACACACATATCTGCTAATCTTTAAGTGGAAATACTGTCCTTCATCATTAGCCCCCATTCCTGCCTTTGACTGGCAACACTACATTCTCGGCTATAAACAATGCTGCCATTCATTTTCCTCTTCTATGCTCCATCATACAAGTGGCAAAAGAGCATTCCTTTGTTGCACACCCTAACCATACAAGATTTAATGGACAGTAGGAGCAGCAGCATTGGTTTGTAGCAAGCTGTAGGCACTGATGAACCATGGTAATGAATCACAGCAGGAACAGGATGTGATTGTGAGTCATGGGGGCCATTTTAGAATGGTACGGTTTGGGCTATAAGATTTATGTTTCTTGTCACTGTTATTTGTTAAAATATTACAAAGTACTAAGGTTGTAGAAGAGGATCTTTTTTTTCAGCAAGGAATTTGAGCATATATATTGCTGAGAGATCTATGATGGCGGGGAGCCTTTGAAAAGAAGAACAAACAATCCATCTGAGAGGTTACACTAAAAGGAATGCTACCATTGTATCTGTACTTCATGTCTAGTCCGTTGGAATAATGCTAATAAAAATGTTGTCTTTACTTAACACCATTTGTATGTTTTTATTCATGTGTTTTAGAGCACAATACTTGTCAGATTCTACTCTCATGTTTTTGTGCAGAAACAGAATTTTATAAGAACATGAAGAAAAAAATAGCAGCAAGAAAAAATAGATGCAAGGGAGAGAAAAAAAACCAGCCATACCAATTAGGGGAAACAACAACAAAAGAAGTCCTATAGGTTATTGTGGACTCCTCAAATTAGATAGTACTCTCTGTTTTTTGCCATAATTCCATGCCTGGGGAGTAGCTTGCCCTGTAAGACTTCTTCCTGACATCTGCCTCCTTGCAGGCCCTGGTCCACCCAACCCCCCCCCCCCACTCCCAGCTGCAAACAACTGTGAGAGTTGAGGCATAAAAGGCAGGCCCCTGTGGAGGCGGGACCACTGCCGAAGGGGGTGACACTAAAGGGGGTTGCCCCTTTGGAGAAGCCACTTCGGGGGGCATATGAGGGAGAGGGCCTGTCCCCCTGCTCAGAAGGGGGAAGCGGCTGTTTGCTTTTAGCTTTGGCCTGGAAGCCTGCCTGCAATTAACACCACAGGAGGGCACTGCCAGTTTGTAGTAGCAAGGATGTGCTTTCCAGGGAAAGGGGAAGGTGATGGAAGTCAGGGAGCAGCCATCACCATTATATAGGGCAGAGGGAGATGTGGAGGGGGGAGACAGTTATGCTGTAATAATAGAAGGAACCGCAATAGGGTTCTGGCTGTCACTAAACTGGCTCCCCACAACTCAGATAACCTGGATAGCCTTGGCAACAAGCCCCCTGGGCTGAAAGTGCTGCCGGTGAATGCCAGGTCAGTGAACGGTAAAATATCTGCTATCCAGGACTTGATCCTGGATGAGCATGCTGACCTGGCCTGTATTACAGAGACATGGCTGGATGAAGCTGGGGGGGGGGGGGTAACCTCTCCCAGCTTTGCCCACCAGGGTTCTCTGTCCAGCAGCAGGCAAGGCCTGGGGGGCGGGGAGGTGGAGTGGCAGTGGTCTATCGGGATTCCATCCCCCTGACCAGGTACCTTGTCCCACATTCTGAAGGGTTCGAGTGTGTGTATCTCAAGGTGGGTGCCTGGGACAGAATAGGGATTCTGTTGGTGTACCGTCCACCCCACTGCTCAACAGTCTCCCTTCCTGTGCTAGCCAGGATAGTCTCGGGGTTGGAGTTTGAGTCCCCCCGGCTTGTTGTGATGGGAGATTTCAACATCCACGCTAAGGCTGCCCTGTCAGGAGTGGCTCAGTACTTCATGTCTGCCATGACAACCATGGGTCTGTCCCAAATGGTATCTGGCCCCACTCATGCTGCTGGACACACTCTGGACTTTGTTTTCTGGGTTGGATGAGTGATGGTGATCTGAGAGTGGAGGAACTTTGTATAGTTCCGTTATCATGGACAGATCACTACCTGGTGGGGTGTAGACTTGCTGGTACGCAGAACCTTTGCAGGGGTGGAGGACCAATTAAGATGGTCCGCCCCAGGAGGCTGATGGATCCGAATGGTTTCCTGACAGCTCTTGGGGATTTTCCAGTTGCCTCAGCAGGTGATTCTGTTGAAGCCCTGGTCGATCTCTGTAATGGAGAAATGACTAGGGCGGTGGACACGATCTCTCCTCAGCATCCTCTCTCATGAAATGAAGCCACACCTGCCCCCTGATTTTCTAGGGAGCTGGTGGCAATGAAACGAGTGAGATGGCGACTAGAGCGATGTTGGTGGAAAACTCGGAGCCAATACGATCGAACACAGGCTACAGCCTATTTGAAGGCCTACTCTGTGGCAATACAGGCAGCAAAAAAACTATTTTTTCCTGCCACTATTGCGTCTGCACAGAGCCGTCCAGCGGAGCTGTTTCAGGTGGTCAGGGGCCTTTTACATACTGGCCTACAAGAAGAGAACAGAGTATCAAGAAGAGACAAACTCTGGTGCTGTGTAGAGCTGTAAAGACCTTATTGTTGTAAAAAGCTCTTAAGTTTGTAAAAACCAATTTTCAAAAAGCTCATCATTTCGGATAGGTTCTATCCTTCATCAGGAGCTACAATAAACAAAATACGATTATTTAAAATGGAGTTAACAATATTAAAATCAAAACAAAATAAAAAAGCAAGGACAACACCCAAATAAACCTATCAGATGTGAAACCTATTCTTTTACTCTAGCGTTGAAGCATTTTTCAGAACTCTAACACGTACTGTATGAGTCTCAACACACATTTAATCCTGACAAAGGATAGAACCTATCCGAAACATTGGGCTTTTTGAAAATTGGTTTTTACAATTTAAGAGCTTTTTACAACAATAAAGTCTTCACAGCTCTACACAGCACCAGAGTTTGCCTCTTCTTGACGCTTCGTTCCTTGGTGCTTTTTTCCCCTCGCATCTCACCGCAAGAAGAGAATTCAGATCTATCAGCAGCCCACTGCAACCAGTTTTCCCAGCACTTTGCAGACAAAATCACTTTGATCCGCTCTGACTTGGATGCTACAGTTGATACAGACTCAGTGGATGTAACTTTGGCACCTGCTTGTCCAGTGTTATTGGATACTTTTCAATTTGTACAGCCCGATAATGTGGACAGGATCCTTGGAGAAGTAAGAGCCACCACATGTATACTAGATCCTTGCCCTTCCTGGCTCATAAAAGCAGCCAGAGTGGGACTGGCCGAGTGGGTAAGCAGAGTGGTTAATGCCTCCCTCTGTCAAGGCAGGGTTCCACCCTGCCTGAAGGAGGCAGTAGTACAACCTATGTTGAAAAAGCCCTCCTTGAACCCCAATGTATTAGACAATTACTGGCCAGTCTCCAATATCCCATTTCTGGGCAAGGTATTGGAGCGTGTAGTAGCTTCCCAACTCCAGGGACTCCTGGATGAACGGATTAACTAGATCCATTTCAATCTGGATTCAGATCTGGTTATGGGACAGAAACAGTTTTGGTCAGGAACTGGACAGGGGGAGTGTGTCCCTGTTAGTTCTGCTGGATCTCTTAGCTACGTTTGATACCATTGACCATAGTTTCCCCCTGGGCCACCTCGCTGGGATGGGACTTGGAGGCACTGTTTTACAGTGGCTCCATTCCTTCCTGGAGGGGCGGAGCCAGAAGGTGGTGCAGGGGGACTTCTGTTTGACTCCTTGGCCATTGGCCTGTGGAGTCCTTCAGGGTTCTGTTTTGTCCCCCATGCTATTTAACATATGCATGAAACTGTTGGAAGAGGTTGTCTGGAGTTTTGGGGTGCGGTACCACCAGTCCATTGATGACACCCAATTCTACTTCTCCTTTCCACCCGATTCCAAGGAAGCTGTTTTGGTCCTAAACCAGTGTCTGTCTGCAGCAATGGACTGGATAAGAGCAAACAAATTGAAGCTTAATCCAGACAAGACAGAGGTGCTCCTGGTCACTCGAAAGGCAGATCAGGGAATAGGGATTCAGCATTTTGAGGTTCTCCAAAAGGGGATGTACATATCCTTCTGTGTTCCTTGTGGACTAAACTAATTTTTAAAATACTCCTAGCCAAACTGGAATTCAGGTGGAGCGGTATGCAAGTCAGAGTGTACCAGAGGAACCATAAAATAACAAAATGAGGGGAGTCCTCTTATCCTTGGCATGATTAAATTCTGTTCCAGATTTTACCAAGTCTTTTCAGAAGAACTCTACACACAATGTACAGATATGTACAAGTGGAACTATCAACAAAATGTTGCAGCATGGAATACTCATGCTCAGTCATTCCTTCTTCCAGGATACTTCATTCTATTCCCCTTCCCCTATGGTTTTCCATTCCCCTACCCCCATAATAGTCAATCAGCATTCTGTGCCCTCTGAACATCCTCATTGAGCTGTTTGAGTGGGGGAGTTCCCTCCTTAAGATTTTATTTTTCTTAAAGGTTTCTTGAGCTTCCTAAACATTGATGCCCTTCTTGTGCAAGGATGGGGCCATTTTTATTTGGCTTCATAAGGACCAGCAGATACAAAACCAAGATTTCTATTAATATATAGTATTTATTCTAAAAAAATATGCCCTACCTTTCAGTAATAATAAAAAACCAGGCAACTAGATAGAAAAGGCATAGAAAATACAGGCTGAGGAGGACCCTTCAAAACACAACAGTACTTATGAACGCTCATACAGACATAATTCCCTGAAGACATAACATACAATTCTAAGAATGTCAAATTTTAGAAAAACCCTGGCCCTAGAAAATTTAAGCCAACTGTTAAAAAAAATGATTACTTCTCACTAGAAGTGTATCAATAGGATGAAAATAGCAATGCACCGTGAAACCTATGTAGTGACTAGGGGATTAATGTTCTTTCTGAAAAGAGAACTAAATAGGCTAATAACAAATCAGAAGTCAAAATAACCCCAAAGATTTAATATCTTAAGGACAATATCTTCCTTAATATATCAAAGGAAGATATCTGCTTTGTAAGAACTGGTGGAGAGACCCTTCTCTGTTCCATGCTTATGGTGGAACCAGGATTGGTTGGTAGAACAGGAAGGATCTTCTCAGTGGCCACACCCAATTCATGGAACATCTTGCACTATGCAGCTTAGTTGGGCCTCTTCCTTTGCTGGTTTCCACCAGTTTGGTGAAGACGTTTCTGTTCTGGGGCAGGTCTTTTATGTGGTGAATGACATTTTTATCAGCTGTTCCCCATTCCTTACATTCTTTTTTTACATTGCTGTTTTATTATGAAGTTACAATTTTAACTGTTGTAAGCTGATGTAAGTAATGCATATGCATTAAAAGTGTTGAATATAAATCATAAAAAAGGTTTTTTTTAAAAAAAAAACCAACCAGCATCCTAGAGCATAATTTAACAGAGTGAATTTATGAAGGGTGTTCAGCTTCTGAGCCAAAGATAAAACACTGCATTTGACAATGACTGGAGGAAGGTGGGAAAAGGCAATGGAGGAGGAGCTGAAAAACACTGCTGAAGTTTCCATGTGTCTTTTCAAGATGAGGGCATGGTAATTTTACTTCGAGATTGGACTAAGAGGGTTAATTCAGGAGAAACTCTGCAATTTATTCTTGCTCCCCATAATGTTGGACCTTAGGGCTTGATGTAATGGAATGTGATTTAGAGTTCTGAATGTGCTAATTTTGTAATTCAGGTGTCCTGTGGAGAGACTGTGTTCAAGCCAGCTGTCTGGGGAATTAAATGGTGCTGATTTGTGTTGGGGAAAATGCTTGGATTGCTTCGGGGCAAAATTGTTGCAGAATTTAAACCAATGTGATTTCCCCCTATTTAATTCAAAGCAGGGTGTACAAGCAGTCCCAAAGGGGACGACTAAGGATTTGTTTCTCTCCCCCCACACACACACACCGCCCTCACGTGCCACTATTTCATAAAGTGTTTGCTTTTTTAAAAAAGCCATGTTTCGCTTAAGATTATAATCCGATCCCCAGGAAAAGTGCTTTTTTGTTTATTTCCAGTTATTACTGTCAATTTTAAGTTCTGATTTTGGTTCCTATTTTAAGTATTAATTTGCTCCTTTCACACGCATACAAGCATGCATAAATATTATTGCCAATGGGAAATGTTACATTTTGACCCTGGGCATATGGGGAGTGGGAAGAATTGTAATGGACAGTCACTACTAACAGCCTAATGCATTAAAAATTCATTTAATTTGTTTCTAAGTGGG
The DNA here is from genome assembly GCA_029215795.1 of Anniella stebbinsi. Classification (NCBI taxonomy): domain Eukaryota; kingdom Metazoa; phylum Chordata; class Lepidosauria; order Squamata; family Anniellidae; genus Anniella; species Anniella stebbinsi. Next base: position 91,271,885 of record JARDYH010000004.1, on the reverse strand, counting down.
AATTCCAAGGAGACACGGACATCGACGACGCATGAAGCTACCATCGTATGAAATTTATACTAAACGAAAAGCACTTGCTTAAAATGCTGAATCCATTTTACATTATATAGTTCTCTTTATTTTAAAAAAATGCCTTAAAATCAGCAGGGATTGTTTAAAGTTTTAATTTACTCCCCACATTTATCATTAGCCATCTGAAAAAGCATGGCTTTCTATGCAAACATTCCGCTGGCATGGAGTGGGATGTGACGGCATTTGAAGTAGCTTGTAGCAAATGATTGATCTGTCTTGTTTGCAAAAAGCAGGAGACAAGCAGAAGTTTGGGGACTGATCACTTATTTATTTATATATTCATTTATTATATTTTAATCCGCCTAATAACAAATGTTCTCTGGGGAGATTATAAAGTGTGTCAACTGTAACACTTTTATTTATAGTTATTCAAATAACCTCTCCTCTAATTTTATGGATTAGCTGAGTTGCAAACCTCAGATTTTCTATCCCCTCCTGTCTACCATTTCTTTGACGATATTTAAATAAATAAATTAAAAACCTTCAATACATCAGAAATTATTTCCATTCAGGACATGCACTTTGTTTACAAAAGAAAGAATGGTGCAATTTAACAGAAAGAGCAAAGTATTAGTCAAAGTAAAATAACATGATTTTTAAAGTGCTTTGGAAAAGAAAGAAGTAGTACTTCACTGTAACTCATTGTAGTAAAGACATTTTTATTCCAGCATCCTTTTTCCTGCTAAATATCTGCTGCTTTATATAAAGGTTATGTTTTATCTGTGGTCTTTGCCCCTGTTGTATTTTTAATGTGTTGTATTATTGCTATATTATGAATATCTTTTTTTATTATTATTTCATGACATTGTGGTTTTACATTGCTATAAGATGCCCTCCGCAGTTCATAGGCATTAGAAGGGCAATATATATCTTCAACAACAGAGACAATACCAACATAGAACATAAAGTTCTATTTTGTGTAATAGCCTGCAGTATGTATACACTGAATAGACAAGCTATCACATTAAACCTACATGCACACATACATACACACACACACACACAGGCATGCATGCCTCCTCCATGTTAGGAATAATTAGAAAAGGAGTTGAAAATATCATACTTTATATAAATCTATGGTGCAAACACACTTTAAACACTGTGCACATTTCTGGTCACCACACACACACACACACACACACACACAAAGTAAAGCTGGGAAAAGTGCAGAAAAGGGCAACTAAAATGATCAAGGAGCTGGAGCGTCTCCCCTATGAGGGAAGGTTGGCTGGGATTGTTTAGATTGGAAAAAAGGAGGCTAAGGGGAGACATGATAGAGGTGTACAAAATTATGCATGGTCTGGAGAATGTGGATAGGATGACATTTTTCCCCTCTCTCAAAATACTAGAATCTGGGGTCATCCCATGAGATTCAGGGCAGATTCAGGATTCAGGACAGATGCAGGACAGATAAAAGGAAGAACTTTTTCACAAAAGTTAACTCTGGAATTTGCTGATGACCACCAATTTGGATGGCTTTAAAAGGGGGTTAGACACATTCTCAGAAGAGAAGGGTATCAATGGCCACTAGTCCTAATACCTCTCTGCTACCTCCAGTTGTGGGGAAAGCAGGAGGGTGCTGTTACACCCATGTCCTGCTTGTGGGTTCCTCGTGATCAACACCTGGTTGGCCACTGTGTGAACGTAGTGCTGGTCTAGATGGACCCTTGATCTGATCCAGCATGGGTCTTCTTATATTCTTATGTTCCTATTGCATCAGCAACAAAATCATTCTTCATTGCTTTAGGGCAGGAAAACCATTTTCAGCTGAGGATCGAATTGGCCCTGAACAGGGATGTCCAGGGCTACCATTCAAAGTTGGTAGAGTCCCTGCTGGCATTCACCCCACCCACTGAGCCCCACTACAATTTTTACATGAACCAATTCCTTTAAAATACAAATATCAATTTTAGAAAGATTCCCCCTCCCACCAAGACCATGGCAGGCATTGTTTTTGTTTACCAGGAAAACATGTTCATGCTCTGCTTCACAGGGAAATCCCACTCATAGGCCTTTATCACACAGGTGGTTTTAAGCACACCCACTGTGACTTTGATCCGGTTCTTCAGCACAGGACTCACATGACGTCGTCCCCCTGGCACTGTTCTCGCACCCTGAGTGCTCCATTTTTCATTTCTGTTTCAATTTAACCCTGAACGGGCAAAATCTGTTTCAGGCAAGTTCCAACAGGCCAAGCTGAGGTATCGCAGCAATCCGGACCACGTGTGATTCAAAATGCTAGATTCGCATCAGAAACGGAGGGGGAACTCGCAGAAGCAATCCCGGGGAAAACGGTAGGTGTGATAAAGGCCATACTGAGCCTGGAATTGGTCTCAACCTGGAATGAATGGACCTTTTCTTTCATTGAGCAAGGCACTACTTTTCACCAAAACTGACCAAGCAATGAACAAACACCTTAAAGGGGCCTCAGATATAGATCAGTCTCCCCCAAACTGGCATTCTCCAGGACCACAACTCCCATCACCTCCAGCTCATACTAACATTGGCTAGAGATGATAGAATTGTAGATGCCTATCTACAAAAAAACTTCAATTTACACTTTCATGTTATATTGATTTAAACCTTTGCCCATCTGTAAAAATATTGCTTATTTGTATGCAATTTACACGTTTATGTTATACTGATCTTCTAGCCCATGTGCTTTCTGTGTTTAATTCACCTTATTTGTACGTACTTTGTATGTTTCTATATAGTTCTTTCCTATGTATTGGTTTTTCACTCATTATAACATTTTTGTATAATTGTCTGCTCTTTAGCATTTATTCTTCGGTTTGGGAGTTGTAGTTCAACACGTCTAGAGGACATGGGGCTGAGAAAGACTGGAATAGATGGTAGAAGAATGGCCTGAGATAGAACAGGAAGAGAAAAGATATTTTAGTGTGTGCATGATGCAGCCTGGAATCTACAGGGTGTCTTCATGGTGCTGCTTTGCTGCTCCTTCCCAGTAAAATCCTGTGGTATCGCTGCTGTGGAGTGGCGGTGGGAAATCCCATGCCAGGAAGGAGCGCAGGCTTTCTGGCAGCCATTAGGCTCATCAGTCCTGCCTCCTGCCCTCTGCCTGGCTTCTGGTGACCGATCAGCAGTTGCCATCCACCCCAGAATGTCCCCAGCTTGACGCCGAAGTGAGGTCGCACGGTGGAAGGACTGTGGTGGCTTTGCTTCAAAGGAAAAATTCACAGCTTCAGGGAAAAGCACTGGGGTGGTTGCAAGTTCGCGCCTGCATCGTATGACCAATGCAGCGCCACCACGCAGCTACCATGAGGCAAATAAGGTGTCTGTCTCTGTCTTAGGAATATACACATGGTGCTATTAATGAGAAGGCTGCAAAACTCATTCTAACATAAGTTTCCCACCTATATAAGTTGACTTCCAAGAGTTAGCACATGTGCAGAATTCTATACCAGAGTTAGTCCCATGACTTTGGGGGCCAGGGTCAGGACTGTGAGGTTACATTCCAAATGTCTGTGCAGCTGAACAGAATCCCTTCTCCATAAAGCCGCATCACTTTTCTGTATTCTCTGAACTTTATTTAAGCCCAGCAATCAAAATCCCTTTGAGGTCTTTCTTTTATGTGCCTAGCTGGGACAAGCACGACTTTAACACACTCTTGAGCTCCCTGCATTTGAAATACAACAACAGGCTTTTTGGATATAAAATGAAGGTATGTGATAAGGAGGTCCCGAATTTCATTCCCGCACTTTGTATCCACGTTAGGATTTAAAACAAAACAAAACACAATCCACATATGTTATATTCATTTATATAGAACGTTTAGGTAATATATTATTTTTATGTGCCCCAAATATAGGAGATCATCATTTCAGATACCTCACAAAGTTTAATGATGCTGTCCAAACATGTCATTACATGCATCAGTAAAACAGGTTCTCCTGACAATGGAACCGTGGTTTCATTTATCCAAGACAGGCGCATGCTGAGCATGGATCCTTTGCGTTTACATCCCTATACAGGAACGTTCTGCATTCTCTGTGCTGTGTTGTTCCAGTTGTCTTTGCAACATAAAGGCAGCTAATAATTTGAAAGGGCTTTCTAATTAGGGGCAGGGGTGATGTTATCCAAGGGAATTGTGCAATATTTTATTCAGTGTGTGTGTGTGATTCCCAGAAATTGCAGCTGAAATGAGAACATCATCAGACAGATGGTTTTACATAATAAAAGAAACAAGAAGGCAGACAATACTAGCATTCTTCTTTGGCAGTGGTTAACCCAAAGAGAAATGCAATAGTTCTAATCATTTTATCAACTTCCATGTGCAAGGGCTTAAACCCATTTGCCTTAATCAAATCTTAAATACTTTCTTACTTTCTATACCCCGCCCCCAGAATACCAGATGTATATTTTACTGGGGTTTTGTCAGTGGGAGTATCTTACTTGGAAATTCCACCACAAGGAAATGTAAGGAAATATTCCAAATCCAAATGTCTGATTTGGATTGGGGCAGCTCCAGGTTATTCGGGCCCTCTTTGGCTTCTTTACATTTTTAAAAAAAATTATGCTGTCTTTCCATCGCTATCTTCATTCACTTTCTTTCTTGGATGTGAACAGTGGCATTGCTGTCACAGCTGAGGCCATCAAAAGGAAAGGAAGCAGCAGCTAGGCATCTCTCGATCGTGCCTTGATCCGGCTCCAGCTGAGAGCTCCCTTCCCTCCTGCTACCAACTGCCACTGCTGAGGCTATCAGAGGGAAAGGAAGCAGCAGCCAGGCATCCCTCCATCGTGCCTGGATCTGTATCAGGCTATTAGAGGGAGAGGGAGAGGGAGAGGAAGCGGACGCCTTTCCACTGTATCCATGACCTGCTGAACTTTGCAACCAGGGCCAGATCTATGCAAAGCAGGATATAACACTATGAAAGCGGTTTGAAAACAAAATATGGCTTCATCAGATGGGGGGGGGGGGAATCATGGTTCCCTACCATCACTTCTCCACCCCCGCTTCTGTTGCACAATACTTCCTCTTTCTCATGGAGAAGGAAGAGGCAGGAAACAATGACCACGTGGCCCATTCAGTGAGCATTGTTATCATTCTGCTTCTCCTGCACACAGTAGGAGATCGCGGCAAGTTCCGTTTCTAAAAATAAATCAGATTTAATGGGGTCTTTTTTTGTCATGGGAAAAATGCCAGAAAGAGTGGGAGATGCATGAGAGGCAGATGGTGTCATGAATAGGACCTGCAAAAATCCATGAGTGCCCAGCAATGAGCATGCTAAAAAATGCTCATCTGATGATCCCCATGAGCCCCTACAGTTGTCAGATCACTTCAATACCATTATACAGCTGTAGTGCAGATCCTGCCTAAGGATCCAGTCCCTAAATTTGTTCCCCACCCCCCATCTCTCCCAATCCCCTTTTCTTTTGAGTCTTTTTTTTTAGATTGCAAGCCTGTGGGCAAGGGACTGTCTTAAGAAATATTTTTGTAATCCTGAATTAATTCATTTTATTGCTGTTGACCCAGCTTTCTAATTTATTAAGATCCTTTTGAAATTTTATTTTTATCTTTTAGAACATGCAACACATGACAATTTTGTATCATCTGTGATTCTAGTAAGTGTACCATATGTGTCCTCATCAAAGTTACCCAGTGCTGAAGAACACTTTTAGACACTGATCACTCCCAAACACCACCCTTTTCCATAAGAAACAAAAACTTCACAGAGATAATTTACTTTTATCAAATTTCTCTGCTCAAATGAATACAATATATTAGATTTTGCCAATTTGCTTCAGAGTGTGTATGTGTGTGTGTATCTATCTATCTATCTATCTATCACATGGTTGAGTAGTTGAATAGTTTGAAATGAGAGGCTGAGTTCTTTGGTCTTTATTCTTTGGACTATGTTCTGTTTTGGTCAATGTTGTCTGATTTTATTGTGTTTTAATAGCCCACTTTAGCTAATAAATTTGATATGTCATTAAATCAATAATACATAAATATTCTGTTTGATCTGATGCTGGTCAATGCATGAGCATTTTAAGGCATAAATAAGACAAATGTTTTTTGTATGATGCAAACTATTTGGACATAAATTTATAGGAAGATTATGATTCCATCGGAAAAGACTGTATTTCATTTCCACTGGAAATATTTAGGAATATTTAAGCTCCCCAAAAGCCCAATTTCAATATATGAAAATGATGGGCCTTTTCCTCATGTATGTAGTGACAAGTGGCCAATGTCTGCTAAAGACTCTGAAATGGTGATGGAATGGACTAGTAAATGTATAGAAATCAATCCCTTTGCAACGATTTACATTTAGTATCCCCACGAAGTATATCATATACCCCATTAGTCCTACAAAACAAAATATGCAGAGCAAGTGAGGTGATACCTTTATCAGAACAAGCAACAATCACATTCTGATTGGTAAAACCAAATTTTGGTTTAAAGTAGGGTGACCAGATAAAATCCAGGTCAGGGCTCATGTAACTTTAACAGTTGTAGAGAAAAGGGAATTTCAGCCAGTGTCATTTGTATGCAATTAGTTCCTGGTGAAATTCCCTCTTCATCACAACTGTTAAAGTTGCAGGGGCCCTGCCTTCTTTTTTATATGGTCACTCTAGTATAGTGCCTGCAACTTTAACTGTTTAACTTTCACCAGGAACTAATTGCATACAAATGACACTGGCTGAAATTCCCTTTTCTCTACAACTGTTAAAGTTACATGAGCCCTGACCTGGATTTTATCTGGTCAGCCTAGTTTAAAGCAGATGAAGGATAGCAAACTGAAGCTAAGGATCATGCCCACCAAAACAGTGAATTCCCAGGAAAATGGCATATTGGCTCCCAACCACCTGTTGTTCATCTAATGAAATTCAGAGGTCAGAGGAAAGACTCTGTTGAGTCCAGTGGGCTTTGAATCAGATGTTTAATGCACACAGAATTAAAAACAACTGTACAGCCTTGGACAAAGCCATCTTGAAATGTTGGTTTTTTTTTTCCTTTAAGGCCTCACAAGCTGACATGTTAGTTTTTGATAGCAGAGCTCTTAAATGAGAAGAGAGATTGCTAATCAGTAGGCAATGCAACACTTACTCATCCTTCAATTGTGCCACTGGAACTATTTGAGAAAATTGTTCTGCTGAAGATAACATCTTCTAAGTAGCACCTAAAATTGAGGTCATGACAACTGCCTGTAACTTTAGCTCCATTAGCTCATTATGTAAGAGCAGATGCGTTAATTCCACTATTTTGGCCAGTGCTAAATCCCTTTTCTTTAAACTTAGCTTTTCCAGTCTGTCAGAAGAAACATAATACTGAAAATACTCTTTTCTTTTAAACCCTCTTTAGACCAAAATGACTTCAATAACTACAAGGCTATGACAGATTTGCTTTCTACAAAATTTGCCTTTGTGGCAAGGTAATTGAGTGGGCAGTAAATGGAGCAGCTTTGGAATTCTTATGTGAGGTGGATATTATGGACCGTACAACAGCTTTGATGCCACTAGTTCCACTCCTTCCTAGGTTGGCAAGTTTCAGTTTGGCTAAGTGAATGCTGCATAATTTCACTGATATTAACTTATGTAGGTTGACCATATGAAAAGTATAGGACTCCTGTATCTTTTAACAGTTGTATGGAAAAGGGAATTTCAGCAGGTGTCATTTGTATGCATGCAGCCCCTGGTGAAATTCCCTCTTTGTTACAACAGTTAAAGCTGCAGGAGCCATGCCCTCTTTTGTATCTTGTCATTCTACAAAAGAGGACAGGGCTCCTGCAGCTTTAACTGTTGTGACAAAGAGGGAATTTCACCAGGGGCTACATGCATACAAATGACACCTGCTGAAATTCTCCTTTCTATACAACTGTAAAAGATACAGGAATCCTGTCCTCCTTTCCATATGGTCACCTTAACCTATGGGTACTTCATGGTCCCATGTTGTCCCTAATGTTTTTACATGTTTACATGCAAGTCCTGGAAGTGATCATTTGGTACTATAGACTTCAGAGTCATAATGTGGATGACACTTAACTCTTATTTTTCATTTACACCCAATTCAGTACCTGAGATTGATCCTTGAATAGATGTCTGGGTGTGATAATGGCCTGATGAATGCTAACCAGTTGAAATTTAATGGCAAGATAGAGGTTAAAAAGGAGATCATGATGGGCTTATTTAGTATTGCTGCCTCCTGGTAGAAAAGCAGTTAGCAGAGAAAACAAAAAGGCAGAACAGAAGGAACATTTACCAGTCACACACACACACACACGATATCACACCTTACTTTAGTGAAGAAAGAAAAACAGCTTTACTCTAAGTCACCAGATACAAAAGGGGCAGGGCTCCTGCAGCTTTTAACTGTTGTGATGAAGAGGGAATTTCACCAGGTGCTGCATGCATACAAATGACACCTGCTGAAATTCGCTTTTCTATACAATTGTTAAAGATACAAAAGCCCTGTTCTCCTTTTCATATGGTCACCCTAATTTTACATATGTGGCTGCCCATCTAGCCCAGTATTGTCTGTCTGCTTTGAGTGGCACTTTCTCTCCAAGGCCTCAAGCCAGTATCTTTTGTAGCCCTGCTACATGGTACTCTTTACCTGCATATATTCTTTACCTGGTGGGATTGAGCCTGAGATCTGTAGCTAACTCATTGGCTCTACCATTGAGCTCTCCTTCCTGATTCAAGATGTGTTTGTTTGTTTGTTTTGGGTATTTTGAACAACAACAACAACAACAACAACGGCAGTGCATTTGAATGGGGGAAAACATGCTGGTCTCTGGAAAAGCTGCACAGTCCTGCTAAGTAATTTTATCTTTTAAGATAATTCAGGTGTTTATCCCATGTACCGGTCAGATTGCAGCTTCAGCCCAGATGTTTTGATAATAGAACATGTTTTATCTATAGCCAGGAAGGAATATAACTCCTAACGATCATGTCTTGAAGCAATTTCAGTTTGATATAGTGATTGTGAGAGAGACTAGTTTTGTTTATTCCCTTTGTTTACTGTTGTTTCTCATGGAGAGAGAGGAAGAGAAGAAAAGTAATTCTAAAATTGATAGTGTTATTTATAACGTTATCCTCTTAAACGAGGGTGGAAAAAGTATAAATGTGTGTCAAATGTTCAGTTTCCATTAGCTATCTCACTGTACTAATTTAATTCTGTTCTTACACACAACTGCAGTTATAGGGGAACTTTGTGATCCCAGATGGCTGCTGTGATAAGTGTTTTTAAGTTGGTCCTTCTTACGCTGAACTGGCCTTTTCCACCTAATTAATTCACCCACATTGTTCTGATATGTGCAGGGTAATCCTCTTTATGTCTATACAGAAGGAAGTTCCAATGATTTCAGTGGGATTTATTCCTAGGTCAACCTATGCACAATTATTAGAAGTAAGCTCCATTGAGCTTTGTAGGTCTTAATTCTGACTCTAACTAGACATTGCACTGCACATACCAGAATGTGAGTGAACTAAGAAAGAGTGAGCCAAGACCTTAGAATCACTAGTTAAGAAAACAGATAGGAATAATGAAAACAGTGTGATGCAAAGACTCAGATTGCGAAAATATCCAGGAAGTCAGTGTCACAGAAAGAAAAGAAAATGCAGACATGGCTAATATTATATCGTTTGTTTTGTAGACTTTCTGATTGAGTCACTCTTAATTGTAACCAATGACTCTTGAAACAGGAGTTCAGCAAGTAATATTATATTTGGCGTCTCCTTTCAGTACAGTTTATTTACTCTCATATGCTTGGACCTCAGCAACCACCAGATCCTATTTCACCCTTACTTGATACAATTTACTGTGTCAACAATCAATATAAAATAATAACTTCAGCAGCAGGTTGTTGCCTTTGATTTGAATTCTTGCTGTCTTGTGCCACCTTCTAATTTATAGCACTGTCCTAGGAAGAAATACTATATTATTTGCATTAATATTTCTGCCTGCTTATGCAATATGCATCCACAAAACATCCAGGAACTCTTGACATCTGAACCCCAATTTATTTTGTGTACTTGGAAAAGATTTGATGAGGTCTGAAATGGCTGTAAAATATTTATAAGGGATTAAATTGATGTGTTTTCAATATATCATGTTATTACCAGGATATATCAGTTGTGCCATGCCTACAGGTGTTGTATGGTGTTGATGTTGATCACAGAAAAACATTTTGTATTTTCGATGATAATTAAAGTAGGGGGAAAAGAAATGCATAGAAAAGTGAAGTAAGACTACATAGCAATGTTAATCCTGCTAGATGTTCAGCTTGATCATATGCATATTTACTCAGAAGTCAGTCCAACAAGAATCACTGGAGTTTATGTTCAGTTAAGTGTGCATTGCACTGCAACCTAAGGAAGATTACTCATTAAGGATTTTGTACTTCTCTAGAAACATTCAAGCTCAAAATATGCATTGCATTACTTATGAAGAGTATATTAAATGATTAAAAACAACCCTGCTGATTTAAGACCAGAGTTGAGACTATTTCATATTGGCTCAAGCTCCAGAAAAACAGCACATTGGAAACTAGGGACAATTCCTTAACAGACTTCCCCCATGATCAGTAATGATGTTGTGCAATGTCAAAAATTGTGCTTGCTTACAAGTTACCCTCCGTGCACCCACCCTTTTCCTTGATCTTTCAGCCCCTAACTTAGATGGGGAGGCTGGAGTACCTGGAATCAGTAAAGATGCTCCACATTGTCCTGATCTCATAGGCCCTTTCCACACCAGGTGTTTCGCCTGGGATGGCCCCAGGCTGGTCCCTGTGAGTCCATATGATGCATAGGGACTCCTGGGGCAGGGGGGCGGCCATTGGATTTTCCAGGGATAATGGAAACCTGAAAAATTCTGATTTTTCTGTGGTCCTAGGAAGTTCCATGCCCATCAGGAGAAGGGGGGGCAAGTTCGCCATCCCCAGGATGGCGGTGGGGAGAGGGGCAGGATTCCACATGCATTTTTTTTACTGACCTTTATGCTGGAGTGCAAGAGTGCTCTTCTCCGGATAAAAAAAACACAAAATGGTGGACGCGATGGCCTGGGAGCAGCTTAGGTCGTTGCACTTCCTGATGCAAACTGAGAGTGCTGATCTTGGAAGCAGCTATTTCTGGGATCACCCGCCCTACACCCTCTATACCCCTGTGGTGTAGAAAGGACCATAGTGTCATATGACACATCTGAGCCTTGTTGTATTACTAGATGAATCCTCACTTGAGTTGACCCATGTCTGTTTGTTGCTTACATGCCAGTCAAACGATACTGAGCTTGCTCGATTAACAGTCTGACTTAGTATAAGGGAGCTGCCCATGCCTATGAGAGTGATTGGGATGACACTATGGCATTACTATTTATTGTCACAGATTCATTGTCACAGATTTATCTATGTGACAATGAGGCTTTCTACACTACTGCATCTTCTTTCCATTCTTCTGAATATTGTAAAAAGGGCTAGTTCAGCGTTCCCCAACTTGATGCCCTCCAGATGTTTTAGACTTCAACAACTATCAGCCTCAGCCAGCATGGCCAATGGACAGGAATGCTGGGAGTTGTGATCTAAAACATCTGGAGAGTACCAATTCGGGAAAGGATGGGGCAGTTGCTCAAGCTGTGTACCCACATCTGTAGTAAATGAGTCTTCCCATGGAGGAGGTGAGTAACTTCCCCCTTTGATAAGTACAAATATTTGCACAACCTCTATTGTCACTTCCAGGAAATGTGTGAAGCAGCTATTCTGTTATATAAACTAAATTCTGCTTCCCCATTAAAAAAGAAAAAGGGAAATCACAATCCAATAGGACATGAAGTTGTGCTATATTTGATCTGAATGACCCCCCATATTCATGTTTGTTCCTTTTGGCTAAATATCCAGTTTGTAATGAATCTCCACATCCCATGACCAAACTCCAGCATTAATATGTTCTGCATGTCTGCGCAATCCAAAGAGTCAGGTATGAGAATAAAAATCCTTAGCCTGAGTGCAATGATCTGCTGAAGATGGCAATCTGACGGTCAAGGCTGAGGAGCAGTGAACAAGATGATCATCATCATGTAGAAAGAGTCCATAAAAGCAAGAGTGCAGTGGCATTTCAAGCCTGATTTGGCAATAACTGCCTCTATTCATGAATGCTCAACTCTAATGAGACAACCGAAAATATCCATGAAATCAAAAAGTATGGAAAATCAGATGGGAACAGAGAACAGAAATTCTATGAAAATTGATGTCAAAAAGACGACTTATTTATGCATTTATTGATATTTTAACTTCCATTTCTTTCAAAGGGAGAGTTAAGCATGTGCTTACACTCTCTCCTACAGAAATTAATGGGACTTCAGAGAGTTTAACACTGGGTGGATTGTGTCCATAATTAAAAGATTTCCACTCCACTTTCAAAAAGAAGCAGACAGCGATGCACACGTCCATAAAAATGCCAAGACTTTTGCTAAGAAAATATCATAACAGCTCACAGCAAATGCAGTCCTCTAACATTAACACGCACAAAAAAGAAAGTCATAATTATCAAATAATTGTATCAAGTTGCAGGCTTGAATCCAGAATCTGCCTTCAGCAAGAAAAAATAGTTCTGCTCACAGATGGTCACTCTGCCTAATTTGAGGGGGGGGGGGGGAGAGAATCCTCCTGCCTCCCATCCAGCGGGATCTCATGACTGTTTGGGTAGCATCTTCAGGGATCTGAAGGGGCTACCATGGGAAGGAGGGAGTAGGAAAGTGCACAGGAAAAAAAGTTGATTTCATAAGACCTGTCATTTTATCCAGTTTCAGGGTTGGATCCATAATCTGCCTTTCATAAGAGGAATTGGTCTGCTCATGTAGAGCATCTTTACATTAGGAGGAAATTGAGTTGCTTACTGGGCGCTTTGTGCTTCCTGCTTCTTTTGTATGATTGTTATGGGCTGCATTATGTGGATGGGGAGGGGCAACAATGTGGTTTGAATTGAATATTTCTCATCCATTCACTTTCATTGAGACAGTGTCATTTAGTGGTGGAAGATGCTGCTTTTTCATTCTTTTCTTTCTTTAGTTCGTTCATTCTTTTTCTTTCTTTTTTTCTTTTTTTTTGGATATTACCTCATTAAAAGTGGTTCCTTTAACAGCAGGATTTCCAGGGAGTAGCACTGAGATGTACTGATCATTGATGATGTTGTGTAATGGATCTGCAAACTTCCGTAAGAGGCCAACACAAGCGTGTAATAAATCACTCGTTTAGAGGAGTCCATAAGGTCCTTCTTCCTGATTTTAGAGGATCCTCCCCTCCCTCCCACCTCACAGCTCACCTCATCCAAAAGGGTCTCCTGACTCTCTGGGTAGCATTTCATACTCTCTATTTTTTCTCTCCTCTCATTCCCTAGCCAAACACCCATGCTTCCTCCATCACTTTGGTATCCACATTATAGGTTACCCACAAGACATGTAGAGAATTGAGAGGAAGATGCAAGGGAAAGATGCTTGAGTTGGGAATTAGGACCCAGCTGCAAGTTAAGCATGCTATGATGGTGCTGCCAGAATGTCAACCCCATCGCAAGTTTTTCCCCCTCTTAGGAACACTTACTCTATAATGGATATAGACACACCATTGGTTGCCTGTCGTGGGGATAAGGAAACTCACAACATGATGATATCATATCATCAAATAAGTGTTACTTAATGAAAGGAAAAAGAGGCAGCTTCTCATGAAAATCCTGTTTTTTACAGCCTTTCCATTGCTGTGAGAGGAGATGTGTGGTTCAGTTTGGTCCTGAGAGGAGTTACGAAGGGAGCATTTAGAACTCTGCAGCGCTTTGTAACACTGGAAATAGATCGTACTCAATAAGTACTGGAAGATCGCAGAGGAAATATGGTAAGAGACTGAAGGAAGTGGGTCAAATGAGAAATGGATCTTTATGCACTTCTCTCTACTGATTTAAGAGAGAGGTGTGTAAAAATGTGCAACCTTCGGCCATAATAGGGATGTTGGATCAAAATTATATTGGATTTTTATGAACCCAACCTGCAGCATCTGCAGCAGACTGTTTTTCTGAGTCATGAAGATTCCTGTGGGCCATATTTTAGACTTTCTGGAATTGTACACAAATTTGGTTGTACAAAATTATGAATGTTGCTGTAAAATACCTGCATGTATATGCTATTTTTTAAAAAAAACCACTACCACATTTTATGCAATTCTGATCTATCTTTAGCCTCTGCTGTGTAATGATCTTTTTTCTGTGCATTTTCTAACTGATTTTATGGCGAGCTAAGTAAAATAATGCAAAACGTTATATACCAGGGAAAGTTCTGTAAATTGTGTTGGCGTGTGTGTGTGTGTGTTTCTGAGGGGAGGGGAATTCGAGTGGATGATGGAGTGGACAATGCCTGACAATCCGCAAAACACAGATGGATTGGATTAAACACAATCCACACAACCCTTGGTCATGAGCCACACCTCTAATACCAGTAGCATTCAAGCGGTGTTATAATTTCATGAACGTGCACAGCACTGAGTACCACTCACTACTGTGCAGCTTAAAATTTATTAGGTCATCAGCTTGTATCTATATTTCAAGATAAGTTCTGATTTAGCGATGTTGTATATCCCGACTATTTAAGTGAAAATGCTTAGCATACAAAATATATGGATTATAACGTGTATCATTATTTTAGTGAACTTTGTTACCGTGGCACGAAGACAAACAAAGAGCCGGACTGTAATCAAGACCATTAATGCAGTTTTGTTTTGTTTTAGGCCCTTGTGCATTTGCTCCTTCTGTTGTTTGAGTGACATTTATTTGTTAGGTTGAAGGACAGGGAAGAGAGTTGAGCACTGACCTGAAGAAATGTAGGGTGTCGTCAGAAGCATAAGAAACATAAAAGACCGGTTCTGACATGGAAGGAATCAGAATAGATAATGGATGTTTGAAGGGGAGTGTGTCATAGAATCCAGTGACATGTTGAACAAAAGAAGGAAGAGAAATGAAAGATAGGGAACTGAATTTATTGTCGTTGGGTGTACACATTTTAAGTTTCTAACAAAGGAAAGGTCATTTTTCAGGGTTCCCATCTATCTACTCAGATCTTTTCATCTCTTCTCTTTCCTATAATTGAGAGAGAAAAATAGATTCTTTCAAGTTGGAGAGGTTGCAAATGACCAGAAATTGGATGGGAAACACACAGGAACATCCTTCGGCATAATTCACCAAATGGATCCAGCATCCAGCAGGTGATTAGTCTCAAAATTCTATGACATACCAAAATATCTCTCAGTTCAGAAATATTACCGCAAATGAGTCCACAATGGAAAAAAAGGGTGAGTGATATTTTTATGCCATTAATCATGGGAAAGAAAGATATTGATCCTCTGCAGTCTTATACACACCTTGGAGTAAGCTTTATCGAACTCAGTGGGATTTACTTCTGAGTAGACATGCAGAGGATGTGTTTCATTTCATTCAATTTTTAATATGCCAAATAATCCTGAAATGTGTTTATTTTATGACAATTATATACATTGTAAATTGCAATCTTGTGCTATGTGTGTGGTATGTTTTCAAGAATTCCTTACCGTAAGCCACAAAAGAAACAGCCTTGGAATATCCATTGAAATAAAAAGGAAACCAGGAATTTCCAGTTGCGGAGCGAAGGATGAGAAATGAAGAGGCGACACAAGAGTTGGGATTTAAACAAGGGCCACTTTATTCAACTGATAGCAAAAAGGGGGAGGTAAACCTAAGCGGGCATTTTGCCATGGCCAGCCAGGCCATAATAGGGATCGGGCGAGGCATCCACAGCCCGGGAAGTGGCGCCTGCACTTTCGCCGCCCCCTGAGCTTCCTCGTTCTGAGGTGGGAGGCCTTCCGGTATCGTCTCCCCTCGTGCCGCAGGGCTCCGAGTAGACGAGAAGGGTTGGCCCCAAAGGTAAGCCTTATCCCCCCAACTGATGCCGCAGGGCTCTCAGTGGTTGGCCTCAGGCATTACCCATCACTTGAACAGTGCCTGTGAATGCTCACCATTACATAACATAAAAATGCCCGCTCCTACTGCCGATAAGTGACCAATAGCCAGATTAACCTAGTTATCACCCATCCTGCTTTTGCAGTGTGAAGTAGGTGAAAAAACTCACAACCAAATTAGATTGTGAGCAAAAAATTCCTACTTGGCCTCAGAAAAGATGACCAGCGAGCCCACACTGACAACAGGGGAGGGTGGGAGGGAGCTGCGCAGCCCACAATGGGGAGATAGAGGGGTCCCTGGTCTTAAATAGACATAAACCCCTCCTCTCTCCAGTGGCACCACCCAGGGCCAGCAAATAGCAGGCCCCCCACGTCACCTCACCCCATCCTCGCCCGCAACCTCCTCTCCCCACCCCAGCGAGCAGGGTAGGGAAAGGTCTAAGGTTTTAAAAGGTATAGGATTCGACTTTGGTATTTTAATGGTAGAAGGAATCATTATTGTGGCGAAGCATCTATATTCCAAATGCACTATGTTGCAGAATTATGTTACAAGCCCTGCTTTTGGGTGCTGTCTTTTAACCTGGATTGAGTTCACACATTCGTATCCAATAGGTTTAATGCAATAGCACATTAGCAGCAGTCTGTTTGTGCAATGGGATGTTCTACTGCTCTCCTCTCCCCTACTGCTCTCCACACCACCAAAAATCTGGTCAAGATGACTTCCAAGTATCTCTCCCAGTTCTGCCAACAGGAGCAGCTCCATCAATGGAATTGCACCATTGGATCCAGTCCAAGATTGCAGCATAGTGATGACTTGCAAGTTGGAAACAGCCATCACAGAGCTTTTGTATACTCTCAGAATCCCTCAAATACAAATAATACATTTCTTGTGTTTAGCTACAAATTCACCAAATCGTGATCTATCAAATCATCCATGTGCATGTGTGAATCAGTCTCATAGGTGTCATAGAAATTTGCCTCAGGGGAGCCAGGATACTGCTCCATTTTTTCAGATGAAACACTAAATTACAGTTTTAGTGTTACCTGCATAGGCCTACATGAGCCTTGGGCTCACACACTCCCTGCTCTCCTCTCTACCTCTATCACACGCAGAGGAGGTAAGAACTTTCCATTTCAAATGTTAAACTAACCAGATTTCCCCATTATATCTACAGTTAGTTTAAGTCTGCATCTGCTTAAACTATAGTTAATTCGACAAACTTTGTTCAATTGCCATAGTTTCACTAGGGTTGGATAGACTCACCCACGCCTGACTTTGTCGGGTAACCGCTGAGCCAGCACTGCTGTTCACCCCGTTCGTGGGACCGCACAAGCTTCTCAGTAGCTCATCAAGCGCCTGCCAAAGACATGGGGCCATTTGTCTTTTTATCAAATTGCCATTGTGGGCAACAGTGGCAGTTCAGGAATTTCTGGGAAGGGGATGTTGTGCAAATGGTGGCTGTAAATGGGTTATTTATGCAGCATTATAGGGGCAGTTGTGGGCAGACAGCTTCATCAGGCTCTCACCAAGTGAAGGGTGCTCAATGAGCTTGGTGAGCGGGGTCTGGGAAGGCAGACATGGGGAAGGCCATCACAATCCACACACACACACCCGCGGACTCTCATGACATTCCCAGGTTCAACTAACAGAGTTTCTTGAGCTTGGGACGAGGTGGCATTCCAGTTAATATAAAAGAAGAAGAGGACGTTTCTGATCTCCTTGTGACTTCTTGCACATACAGAGTTGGATCCAAGATCTACCTTCTGTGATAAAAAAAGGTCTCCACTTGCAGAAGGTCCCTCTGGCTGCTTTTTGGGAGGTCCCCCCACATCACAGTTCATCCCATTCAGCAGGAACTCCTGACTCTCTGAGTAGTACTTTCAGGGGAAGAAGGAGGGCATTAGGAAGTCCACGAACACAAGTGCATTTGTTACAGAGTAAACCTGAATCCAACCAACACTCACTGTAACCTGACACCAGTTAGCACATTGACTGTAACCCAACACCAGTTAGCACATTGCTCTACTGTATTTCCTCGAATCTCAGACGCCATCGGCTGTAAGACGCACCTAAATTTCAGGGCCACCGTCAGGGAAAAAGCTTTGCGTCGATTCTAAGACACACATTAATTTCAGCATTCCTTTCCCCCTCCCCACTCACCTCCATCGCCCATCCTTGCCGCTGCTGCAGCTGCTCTACACCACTGCCAGCGCTCGCCTTGGCTTGGCAAGGCGTCATTCCCAACAAGCCAAGCATTGCCAGCGGCGTGGAGTAGCAGCGGCGGCAGCAGCAAGGATGGGTGATGGAGGGGAGGGGGAGGGTTAGGGCCCCGCAAGTCCCCCCTCCCCTCTACCCCTCCCCTCTTACATGGATCACTGCCACCTTGGCCTTGTTCCCAGTAATGACGTCTTGTCAGGCTGAGGGGAGCGTTGCCATCGCCCGTCCTCGCTGCTGCCGCCACAGCTCCGCGCCGCTGGCAATGCTCCCCTCAGCCTGGCAAGGTGTCATTACTGAAACCCAGTAACGATGCCTTGCCAGGACGAGGCGAGCGCTGGCAGTGGTGTGGAGCAGTGGAGGCTGCAGCAAGGACAGGCGACGGCGATGGAGGTGAGGGGGGAGGGGGAGGGTTAGAGCCCTGCAAGTCCCCCTCCCCCCTCGCAAGTCCCCATCCCCCCTCGCAAGTCCGCCTTCCCCCTCGCAAGTCCCCCTCCCTCCTCGCAAGTCCCCCTTCCCCCTTGCAAGTCCCCCTCCTCCCTCGCAAGTCCCCCCTCCCCACTCACCTTGATCGCTGCTGCCTGGGCCTGGGAAGGCTTCAGTATTGGGAAAGAAACTGAGATCTCAGGAATTCTCACGAGATCTGGGCCTCCTTCCAGTACTGAAGCCTTCCCAGGCCCAGACAGCAGCGATCAAGGTGGGGGATGTGGGGGGGACTTGCGAGGGGGACTTGCGGGGCCCTTCCCTCCCCCTCCCTCCCTTCCTCCCCTCCCTTCTCACCTACATAATCGTCACCGGTCGTTGTCAGCCCCCAGGGTCCCCACAAGGGTAAGTTGCTCAGGTGGGGCTGCCGCTGCAGACGGGGCCTGTGGCTTCATCTCCTCCTGCTGCTGCTGCTGCTCGTGGGCTCCCTGGAGGCGCCTGAGGAGCCACAGCAGCAGGAGGAGGAGGAGGAGATCCAGCCACAGGCCCCATCCGCTTGTTTCCCGCTGCTGCGTGGAACAAGGGGGGGAAGAGAGAGAGGCAGGCAGAGCGACGCTTGGGTATGTCTGCACTGGGGCAGTGGGCTCTGATGCTTTACACGGAGCCCCACTGCCACCGCCGCTGCCACTCCCGTGCAGAGAGACCCAAGCATCGCTCTGCCTGCCTTTCTCTCTCCCCCCCCTTGTTCCACGCAGTGGCAGGAAACAAGCGTTGGACGGGGCCTGTGGCTGGATCTCCTCCTCTTCCTCCTGCTGCTGCTGTGGCTCCTCAGGCACCTCCAGGGAGCCCACGAGCAGGGCAAGAAGGGTGAGGGGGCTGTGGGGGTCATGCAGCGGCGGAGGAGATTGGTGGCGATCGGTAGCAGCAGAGGACCCGGTAGGTCCAGGCTGGGTTTTTTAGGGGGTGGGTGGCTTGGTGGTGGAGTTTGTTTCGGGGGTGGGGGTGGCAGGGGGGAGTTTTAGGGCTGAAGGAGAGTGTGACCGTTTCCCCGGAGGTTTGCCCCCAGGGCCCGGTTGGCCTAGGTCGCCCCAGTTTTCCCAGTTAGGACTGGGAAACCCCTGGCGATCTGGTCACCCTGGGAGTCACGGGGGGCATGCAGAGCCCTCCTGCCTTCTGCAAAAGTGGGAGAAATCCCGCGATTGCAAGACACCATCGATAGAATCATGGAAGAAACTTAATGGGGCTTGCTTCTTAGTAAACATTTATAGAATTGCAGCATTACTCCAAATTAAGTAGGAACATTTTCAGCCTATGTTAATTCCCATATGAACTGATTCGATATGTACCTTCTGGACGAATGTGTAGAGATTGGAATGTAGCTATCCATCAGATTTTGCACTTCTCGGAATATTGCAGCACAGTTGTCAGCTCAAAATGCATCTAAAATGTGTGTTTTGGAGAGGAAAATTTTAAAACTGCATATTCTGACACAAAATAAATGCAAAAATATTATTTAAATGCCTACTAAAGTGAAAATTTTAATGTGGATTTAAAAACAAAAGGCAGATTAATGTAAAAAGAAGGCAGAATGGATTTATGAGTGAAGACATGCAAAAGTGATACAGACCAAAACTAACTCGATGTACCCCTCCAACTCTTAAGTCTTTCAAATTGCGGCCTTATTTATTTATTTATTTTTTCATATATTTATATTTATATACTGTTCCCCAATCAAGAATTCCGGAGCGGTGGACAAATTGAATAAAAGAATAGAACAGATTAAAACATGTTAAAAGTACATTTTTAAAAGAAATAAAGTGCAATAAATGGTGCGATAGTACGTGGAATAAACCTTGTTTCAGTACTGAAAGGAGCCGACAATTGTAAATCTGTGCCTTGTCTTGCCTACTCCCTCTCCAGAACTGCTCTTGTTAAATATAAAGTGCTGTAAATCTGGACATAATGCCTTCCCACATTTTTCATGGAAGGCTATCGCTGTGAGATTTGTATTAGCCTTTGGAGACTTGCATTACTTTGCCTGGAAAATTGGGCTCCCAGTTCTTACAGCCATGTGAGATAACAAAAAGCTACTATATACATATCTAATTTGAATGATATCTGGGAATCAAGACTCCAACAGAAGTCCCTGGATTTAAATAAATCATACCACCAATATAAAATTTACTCAGTTTGTGAGGTAAAGTATGCTAAAAAGTAGGAATATTTAAGGATAGCAGGTTCAAAGAGGAGCAGCAACAACCAATATTGCTTTTAATAAAATGAAATGTAAGCCCAGAGAATCTAACATGGCATAATACCAATAATATGTTTGATTAAATTTGACTCCCTAATTGAAGATGAGACTAAGACAGACCTGAAAATATCAACTGAGCAGGATTCTAAATCTGTTTTTTATCATCTCTTACTTTATAGGCAGACGGCAGGCTCCTGTTCTACTCCCATTCCTTCCTTTAGAAAAATAAATAAAAAGGTATAGGAGTTTTGTTTTGACTGTGTTAACCAAACTGTAATTCCATACTTCTGTCATGTGGAAAAAGGCTTGCATATAATCCCACTTCAGAAGAAAATATTATCAAGCTATCTGTAAATTTTGACCATACGGCAGGAAAGACAAGAGTCCTATCAAGTAGTGATTTGAGAAGAATCCTTTAAGAAATGTTTATCATCCCCTGGCCTTTTTAGAACATGGAAACAGCTTAACCTGGCACTGTTTTTTCTTAAATATTTTTTTCTTACTGCAAGTTTCTTCTTAAAGCTTTGGTGTCTGGGGAACCACACAAAGCCATTATATCATTTAGTTTGACTTTGCTGTGCTTCATTTTATGCTTTTAAAGGGTATGCATAAACACATTTGTTGAACACCTGACAAAGGGCTTGTGAGTTGACAAATACTCATTTTAAGTCTTCCCAGATAACAGGATGCACTGAGATATCAGTGTCTTTCATGAAAACAAAATTTAGTAGAACAGTTCATTCATTCATTCATTACATTTCTATACTGCACAACAGCCGAAGCTCTCTGGGCAGTTCACAGAGATTACATCCTCAAAATACATTATCCATAGTATAAAAACTATTTATATAGAAACATATAGAGCATCATCACATGGGGGGGAAATCTTGTTTCCTTACCATCATTTCTCCACCCCGTGTTTGTCTCTCATTACTTCCTCTTCTGCCCTGACAGGAAAGAGGAAGTGAACAAAGACCACGTGGCCCATTCAGGGGCCATTTTAATTATGCCACTTTTCCTGCACACAGCAGGAGATTGCAGCACATTCCATTAAAAACAAGCTGAGTTTTTGGGGTCTACTTTGTGATGGAAAACGAGCGGAAGGAGCAGGAGATTTGGGAGGCAGATGACATCATCTAAAAGATGCACACACATCCGTAAGTGGGCAGTAGCGAGCATGCGATAAACGCTTCTCTGATGAACCTCACAACCAGACGGCTCAGGCAGAGAAACATATATATCTAAACAGTTCTAAACAATCAACAATAAGATTGATAAACTCTGTGGGAGTCTGATAGGGTCTTGGGTATCCATTCCACACAAGCTACAGGGCAGATATGAGCTTGGTAGGAATATAAATTAAAAAGTACCTTCCAGGAATCTGCCAGATGGCTGTCTGTGGGACTGACAATAACTGGCAGTGAACAATTGTATTCACACTGTGTCTGATATAAATATTTTAGATGCTCCTGGGTTCCAAGGTTCATTAGGTGAAGATCCTGTCCCTGTCCCCAAACTCTAGAGTGTAATAAATACTTCAAGAAAAACCCAGTTAAATACAAGCCCTTTTCATGCATTCAGGCGTTGGATGAATATATGTAGGACCTGTTCGCTGCTGTATGAATGTTTAGGAAGAAACACTTAACATATGAAAAAGGTTTTAGTGAGGACATTCAAAGTTAGGCTGACCATATGGAAAGGAGGACAGGGCTCCTGTATCTTTAACAGTTTCATAGAAAAGGGAATTTCAGCAGATGTCATTTGTATATAAGCAGAACCTGGTGAAATTCCCTCTTCATCACAAAGTTAAAGCTGCAGAAGCCCTGCCCTCTTTTGTACATGGTCAAGAGACAGGGCTCCTGCAGCTTTAACTGTTGTGATGAAGAGGGAATTTCACCAGGTTATATATGCATACAAACAACACCTGCTGAAATTCCCTGTCCTTTGCAACTGTTAAAGATACAGGAGCCCTGTCCTCCTTTTCATATGGTCACCCTATTCAAAGTCAATATAAACTTTCTAGATTTTAAAGATTGCTTCTAGTGAGTAGGCAGGTTATTGCAGATGCTGGGCAGTATTCAATGCTGGCAATCCAACAGTGTCATTTAGAGTGCCATCAGATGAGCATTTTTTTGCATGTTCATTACTCCCCACTTACAGATGTTCCTTTTGATGACGATGTCCACCTCCTATGCATCTCCTGCTACTTCTTGCCTTCTCTTCATCACAAAATCAACCCCTTTAAATCTGGGTGTTTGGTTTTTTTAACAAAATGTGCTGCAATCTCTGGCTGTGTGCAGGAAAAGCAGTGTGATAAAAACCGCCCACTGAATGAGCCATGAGGTCATTGCTTACTTCCTCTGTCTTCCCCTGTGTGAAGAAAGAGAAAGTATTGTGGGACAGAAGTGGTGGGGAAAGCGACAGTAAGGAAATGTGATTCCCACAAACACACCTGATGACACTCTAAGGCTGCAATGGCAGGAACAAGCAGTAGCATAACAGAAAGATAGCACTTCTTAGAACAACCCTAGAAACCAACAGAAACTAGTATTTCCAGAATGGGACAGATTAGTGGAGCTCTCTTCTGTGAGTTCCACTGACCTGTTCCATTCTGGAAATGTTAGTTTCAGCTCAGGGATCTGTGAACTCCCTGACATCCTCCACAGGGAAATCCAGGCCATTTGGAGCTCGGCAGTTTTCCCTGGAACCCTAGTGCATCCTCTGAATTTTGTGGGGGACATTTTCTGTCTTTAAACAGGGCACGCTATGCTAATTGTGACTCCAGTTACATGTCAAGGGCAAGTTAGGGCACTAATTAGCATGCTTTATGCAACTTATGGCTTTAAAGAGCTTATTTATAGAGCTCATTTGCTGATGACTCTGCAGGTCAGGTTCTTAGGAATCTGACCTCATTGTGGCAATCCTGGGTTTCTCCGGCATCCCTCTTTTAGCTAGTTTCTAGTTGCTGTAGGAAGTACTAGCTTCCCTTTGTACCAGTTACCATTCCCACAGTGCAAAGGCAGGATTGGATACTGCTCATGGTGTTCATGTTTCTTTGCTCAAAATGTAATGTAAAAAGTACTGTAATGTCCAAATAGCTGACAGATAGCTTCCTCTCAAATCCATGTTCAGAACGCCACAGGAAATGCCTTGGTCAATGAGTCTGTAATCCTATACACACTAATTAATGGGGCTTACTTCTGAGCAGATATGCATAGGATTGTGTGTCTCACTCTACATTTTAGTGGATTTGTAGAGAAACAAGGAATTCCCCAGTATATAACCCTAAAAACATAACGTCTAAACTGACCCTGGTTTCATGCTTCAATATATGCACTAATCCCTGGTTTACACAACATGGTCATGTTAGACTAGACCAGCACCAGTGCTGCCAAGAATATGATAGACTGCATGAAGATTTTCCCCGTAATTGTTATATCCATGTGGAGAGCCATTTTCAAGTTTTACAGCCCCACATGGAGTGCCATGGAAGCATTTTTCATCAGCCACCATGTGGGGGCACTACAGCGTTTGAATTAGCCTCAGGCAAATGATTTCCAGTCCAATTAACACATTGCACAGAAGACAACTTGGCATCTGAAAGGGCATCCAATGAATGCCAGAGTGAATGAATGACAAATAAGAAACATCCAACCTTCTTCTTCTAGTCGTATTGTCCTGAGTTTGGAAACTTCCCAAAACTCCAACATTTTGAAGGCAGACGTTACCTAAGCATTTGGTCCAGAAAAAAACCACAAATATGGCAAATGCCCTTAATTTGGCATTTGCTTTGATTATCTGATTCAGAACTAGTTGGAAGGACTGGATTTCAGTTTCTGATATCCTAGCATTGTTAAAGTGCTGAGGTGAAACTGTTATAGGGTAAGTGCTTATGTTATCCGACCCAATATGTTTCAGTTCTTAGGGCAATTGGCACAGGACACTCAGACTGTTATTTGTGATTCACAGCTGGAAAAGCAATGGATTTATTTGTAATATATCCATGACTTTCACCACAGGCCTTTCTAGCAAAGCTGAAGCATCTGTGAATCAAACTGTTCCCCAGCTGTTCATTCACTACCTGCAGATCCTTCTAGCATAAAGTTCCTATTAATACTGATGGCTACAGTGGACCCCTGTTGAGGTTGTACCACATTCTTCCTGTCCCACTACAGTTAAATGCATTAATTCAAGACTAGAACAAAAGTGTTGATTCTTCCAGTCAAATATTCTTGCCAGCTTTTGAAGGTGTACCAGTGGCAGCTCTCCATATTTCAGTTGAAGACTTTTTCTTTTGTATATGTATTTTCCCTCCACAAAGTATAACCAACCTTCCAGACAGAAACACCCATGGTGATTTTCTACACAAAGCACAGGGAAAAAAATCCATTGTAAAGGGGGAGAAAAGATTCCTGAGCTATAAAGAATTAATATAAGTACCAGACTATTTTTTTTAGTGCTTATCTTCAAAAGCACTATTGCTTCAGGAGCCTTTAACAAATAGCCTTATTAATAAAACCATTAAAAAGTTTGTTTTTTTTAGTACCGGTATACATATTTTAGGTTTTAATTAAAAGCTCTTAGTGTTACAAATTTGAAACATTGTGTTAATATTTTTTTTCACAAGCAATAAGCTGCATTTATAAATCATTTGATAAAAATTATTTGAGGGTATCGCTCGGAGTCATGAAAAGAGAGAAATGTATAGACATTTAAAATGGAACAATCCTTGAATACAGGGTCAACTCCTCTGCAATACTTCCCTACATCTCCCCAAAGCAAATTCACCACTACTGCCTTAGCAATGGTTAACCAGTTCATTGGCACAGAAACTCAAGGCTAATTCGAGTTTTACTTAAATCGGGGGCCAATCTACACAGGTGATCTGACACGGAGTGAGAGCATATCAGGATCCTTTGCAACACATGATATCATAGCCATACCATAGCAATCCTGTAGCTTCCTTCACCATACCGCACATTTTCGCAAAGTTGTTTTAGTGCATCTTTTTCACTTTAATGCTCCTGAACCCATTACCATGTAGAATGCCACCAGGATCTTGACCTGTGATGGGAGTGTCCCTTTAAACCTATGAAGCAGCTCTTTCTCTGAGTGGCTCCCATGAGGCTGGAAGGACACCAAGCATGTCTGTCCCAGCCACATCATCAACACTGCAGGGCACAAATTCTATTCATTCCAATGGGGCTTGTGTAAAAAGGTAAATTACCTTGTGTAAAAAGGTAATTCTGCTGATATTATGTTAGATCCAGGTTTATAATAATCCTACCAGTGTGTGTGGGAGGGGGGAGGGGGGAGAAGATCTAAAGGTGGAGCAATCCAGGGCAGAAGAAAGGGAGGAGCAGCAATTGAGGGTGTGTGTTTTTCCTCATTCCCTTTTTTTGGGTTTCGTTTCCTTTGACGAATAAGAGGACAATTATGTATGCAAGCTCCTCTGGCTCCAAGGCCTACCCCCAATCTGGCCACAATAAGCTATAGATGGCAGAGAGGCAAAGCCCTCAGAGGTTTCTGAGGGGGCATCTGAAGTTGGATCTCCTCCTCCAATGGAAGACCTTTCTCTCTGTCTTGAGAGGGGGAGAATCAATCTATCCTATGGGCTCTTGGATACCCTCTTGGGGACCATAGGATTGTAGCCTTAATCATAATGGCAAACTTAAGTTCCATTGATTTCAGTGTGACCTCTAATTATGACTAAGAGCCGATCTACACACTAGGTTTTTAACGTTTTATAAGGGTTATGAAAACTCTTGGGTCACATGACGCACTTCCTATAAGTTTGTATATCTAAGGTTTTTTAAAACTCACTTCAGTTATATACAACGGTTTCACTTTTAATAAATCGTTTTAAGTAAAATAATGTGTCCTTCTTACCGTTTCTGATTCATGGGGGCAGTGCTTCGTTTACTGGTGCCCAAATGCTTAGCAGTTGATTATTGGGGAAGAAAGCGGGGCTAAGGAGGAAATGGGCGAGTGAACTACAACACCCACAATTCTTAGCCCTATACTCGCTAGGGAATGACAGAGGAACAAAGGAGGAAGTGGGTGACTGAACTACAACGGCCACAATGCCTTGCCCTAAACTCATTGTAAAAGCAAAACAGAAAGAGACAGGGCAGAAGAGTGTATGACTACACACACTGCTTTAAAAACTGAAGAATTTTTTTCCTGTAACGTGAGTACTCAGTAATGTGGCCTAAGATGTTTTAGAACGCACCTATTTGGAACATTTTAAAATACTATTTAAAACGTTCCAAGGGACTGTGTAGATAGGCCCTAAGTCTGAATCCAACCCATTGTTAGGGAGGGAAGGGGTGTATCTTAGGCACTGAGTCATTGTAAGTTTGGACCTGCCAAAGATGTGATTAGTCATTCTTATTTTTGTTTTGTTATTCATTTGTTTTTTCCCTGTTTTAAAATTAAAATCAACAGCCTTCTGCTGTTTAATACTGCTTTTATTTATTTTTATTAACATTGATTACTTTGTATAAAATCATTTTTATAGTAGTTATTGTTACATATATATTTTATTTAAAACAAAAAATATATTTGCCGACATTATATGCCTTTGCTTTGCTTTTTAAAAACTTTTTCCCCCACAAAGGGTCTTGCTTGCATTGTAGTAAACTTCCTTCAAAACTTGCAACTTCAAACCATTTCTAACTTCAAAAAAACTCTTTTTATTGAACAGTGATTACATGCACATGAAGCAGTAATTCACATGTAATCATTTTTCTTCTTTCTAGTAATGATAGTTTTCATGTTACTGTTCATTTCTTCTATTCCTTCCTCTACTCTTTGAAGTATTTGAAGGAATGCAGATTGAAAGTTGACGTTCTGCATCACTTGTGCTTGCTCGCAAGCACCCAACTTCATGTCTTCCCTTGATCATGTCTGCATTTTTGTTCAACTTTATTTCTTGACACAACATAGTATTGGTCAAGGAGCATTTCAGGAATGGAGAATAGAAGCTGACAGCAATGGAGAAAAGGCCGAATGCTGCTACTGGTTTAGAACATGAGGTTTAATATGATTATATGGTCCATGAATTTTGTGAGAGGAAAACAAGCTCCTCCCTAAATCATCCTTCTGATTTGGGCCTTAAAATTTTAGCCCCAGATGAATTTTGAAGCAAACATTCTCATTCTTAAGCAAGTTCAGACCAGCCTTAGTTGTGAAACATAGGCCATTTCGACACCAGGCTTTTTGCCTGGAATTGCCCCCGGCTGGTCCCTGTGCATTCACATGATGCACAGGGACTCCCAGGGGCGGGGGAGGACAGGCACGAGATTTCCCAGGGATAAGGGATCCCTGGGAAATTCCAATTTTTCCACAGTCCCAGGAACTTCCTAAGACCATGGAAGATGTTGCCACCCATCCTGGCTACTGCCTCGAGAGTAAGTGTGGCAGCAGAAATGGGCATGGAGCTGCGCCATGCAGCTCCGTGCCCATCAGTGGAGAGAGCAGCACCAGTTTTGCCACCCCCAGGACAGCAGGGAGGGGGGAGGGGGCTGATCACGTATTTTTTTAAAAAAAAACTTATTTGAGCGCACGTGTGCTTGTGCGCGAAACTCCAGGGTCCAGGAAAAACAAAATGACGGGTGCGATGAGCAATGAGCACCCGGGAGGAAGCAGAACTTCCGCTTCTTCCATGAAGAGAACGATCCCAGAAGCAGGTAAGTCTGGGCTAGTCCTCTTGCCCTCCCTCTATACCCCGTGGTGTAGAAAGGGCCATATTATAAGCAGAGCCTCCAGCAGCAACCCATAGGATTCCAGGTGTTGCCACACTATATTCTTGCAGGGTTTCTTTGCCTTTCCATGCTGCTTGATGGCAGGGCTGGCCCACCCGTAAAGCCAGGTGAGGCACTTGCATCAGGCAGCAGAGTGGCAAATCACACCACTCTCCCTCCCCCACCTCTACCAGGAGGGGCCCCTGGCACTGGCACTGCATTGCCTACTCCAGAAACTAATCTAGAGAACCCCACCAGCTGCTCCTCCCCTATGGCATTTGCCATAGCAAACAAGTGGCTGGCAGAGCAGTGGCCTTCCCTTTGCTTCCTCTTCAAGAGCAGTGCAGCCAGAAGTGGCTGGA
This sequence comes from Anniella stebbinsi, assembly GCA_029215795.1. Classification (NCBI taxonomy): domain Eukaryota; kingdom Metazoa; phylum Chordata; class Lepidosauria; order Squamata; family Anniellidae; genus Anniella; species Anniella stebbinsi. Next base: position 91,242,885 of record JARDYH010000004.1, on the reverse strand, counting down.
AGTCTCATGAAAGCTCAGCCAGGGCCTTATGAGAACTTGTCTGAGATCTCACAAGACCTGGATGAACATTTCTTCCAGTCATGTGAAGACCAACACTGACCTGCTTGCATTGGCTGCCTGTACATTTCCGAGCCCAATTCAAGGTGCTGGTTTTAATCTATAAAGCCTTCCACAGCTTGGGACCACAATAACTGACAGAATGCCTCTCCCAACATGAACCTACCCATACACTACACTCAACATCCAAGGTTCTCCTCCGAGTGCCAACTCTGAGGGAAGCTTGGAGGATGGCAACAAGGGAGAGGGCCTTTTCAGTGGTGGCCCCCCAACTTTGGAATGATCTCCTCAACAAGGCTCGCCTGGCACCAACACTGTCATCTTTTTGGTGCCAGGTGAAGACTTTTCTCCCAGGCATTTAACAGAATATGTTGCACTTTTTTTAACTGACCCCAGGACAGTTTAAATGATATGTAGTTTGTTTTTATGCTTTTTATGGTTTTTAAATTTTGTATATTGGTTTTTAAATGTTCAGTGTTTTAAATTTTTGTAAACTGGCCAGACAGCTTCATCTATGGGGTGGTATATAAATAATAATAATAATAATAATAATAATAATAATAATAATAGCAGTCATACTTAAAACATGCTCAATTGTCAGGAAATTCCTGAATCTGTAAAAGATAGCATGACTTGGCAAAGCCCGTCATGTCCGTCTAGAAAAACCGTCATGAGCGAGAAAGAGATAATAGTAGTAACAATACTACTACTACTACTACTAATAATAATAATAATAATAATGTGGTTCTCCATACAGCTGATGTGGTAGCTGCGCCACAGGTAAGGGGGCATGAGATGGGGGGAAGTGCTGCAACGTGATGGTGGCAGGGGAAAGGGACGTGATGCAGCAGTGCATTATTATTTTCCCTGCTTCAGGCAGCAAGAGATCTTGCACTGAGGCTGCTTGATGGGCAGAATGTAACAGGTGCAGCTTCACCAAGGTCAGAGGGAGAGTGATTTAGAAATCTGAACCTATGACCTTTCTGTTCATCATGAAGATATCAAAGAGACAAGCACCTAGGGATGGATGGATCTGTCAGTTTCATGTTCTCCCATATTCAATTTTTTTCAAATTTCATTTTGTTTCCCCAGCCTGAGAATGAAGAAATTTACAAATTTCGGGAAATCCATATTAAAAATGAACTGCACTGAAATTCTCACCCATCCACACAGCCAATGGCAGAAAGACAAAAGGGCTTCCCAAAAAAAGTCAGATTTACCGGGGTCTTATTTGTGGCAGAAAGACGATCAGAAGGAGCAGGAGATGCACAGGAGGCAGGTGGTGCCATCAAAAGGACCCACAAAATACCGTGGGTGGGCACTGGCAGTAACAAGTGTGTGATGACACTCTTAAGGTGACAAGGACTCTCCTGAATAACAGCATCCGACAACTTGCAGTATAGGTAAGGGTGGGAATCTCCAAGAAGGGTATATCAGTGAAGGGTAGGGGTGTGCACGGACCCCCCGGATCAGATCGGGACCCGGATCGGGACCTCCAATTTTGTCATGGATCGGTTCGGACAAAATCGGAGGCCCCCCGGACCGGATCGAGTCCGATCCCGATCCAAAAATCGTAAATTTTTGGATCGGCCGCCATTTTTTTCCCCATAGACTTGCATTGCAATGCAAGTCTATGAGGAAAAAATGGCGGTGGGTGGGTGAGGGGGGGGCCTAACTCCCTCCCCCCCGGGGCCGTCCGCTGTGGACGGCCCTGGCAGGTAAGCCCCCTCCCCCGTGCTCCCTACCCCCCCTGGGGCCGTCTGCTTCCATCCGCTGGCGCCCGCGCCACTGCTTACCTTACATCACCCGGCGCGCCACCCTGGAGCAGGCCGCGGAGCCCGCTGGTAGTAGCCGCCGGCGCCGGACGGGAGTGGACGGGCCGGAAAGGTAAGCGCCCCCCTCCTCCCCCCCCCCCGCTGTCCACTTTCATCGGCGGGCGCCCGCTGGCGCCCACCAATGGAAGCGGCGGTGGGCGCCAGTGGGCACCCGCCGATCCGCCGAACCGGTTCGGAGCCTTTTCGGATCAGTTCGGACTGGATCGGCGGAGCCAGCTGTTGGATCGGAAATCAGATCGTGGATCGGGTCCGATCCAGTGCACATCCCTAGTGAAGGGTATATATTTTCCCTTCTCTTAAACTATCCAAACACTTCAGAAAATATTGTCAAATAATAGCCTGATTCACATGGATTAGAATTTCTGGGGGTGGCTGAGCATAATTCTGGCAAAGACAGCATTCCTCTCAGCCTTTCTGTCTCTTCCCTCATACACTGTGGCCCTTTCCACCCCAGATGTTTTGCCTGGGATTGCCACTGGGTGCTCACTGGGAGTCCAAATGACACACAGGGAGTCCCGAGGGGGGGGGGGGTTGGCCATGGAATTAATTTTCCAGGTTTAAGGAAAACCTGAAAAATCCTGAATCTTCTGCAGTCCAGGGAAGTTCCTGGGGCCGCGGAAGATGTGGCCGCCCATCCCGTGTGCTGCCGCACTTGCTCAAAAGTAAGTGCGGCAGCAAAATGGGCATGGAGCTGCACTGTGCAGCTCCATGCCCATCAGGGGAGGGAGAAAGGAAGCCCGCCATCCTAGGATGGTGGGAGGTGGGTAACCTCCCACCATTTTTGCTGCTTTTTTAAAACTTACCTTGAGTTGGAATGCAGGAGTGCTCTTTTCCTCTCTCTTTTTTTGGAAAAATGGCAGGTGCAATGGTGCAACAGCAACCCGGGTCATCACGCCCATGATGTGAATTGAGAGTGCCGATCCCAGAAGTGGCTACTTCAGGGATTGCCCGCTCTCCGCCCTCTACACCCCTATGGTGTAGAAAGGGCCTGTGACTGAGTGGAATGCAAGAGAAGTGAGCATTCTGGCTTCTACTCAGTATAACCCCTTCTTTCACATGCCATGTTTTCCTGCTGCTAGTCCTCAACTGCCATTGTTCATTCTCAGAATTCACCAAATATGCATGCAATGATTCTCCTGTACTAAGTTATTTCTAATTATTCAGTTTGCAACCTCCATGCTTTTGCTGTGTACCTCCATGGTACCTCTGTTAACAATGACTCTCTCTTATTTTCTCCTTTAAGCATATCTGTATCTGGGGTGCCCCCTTTTACTAACAGGGGAAGTGATGTGCATGTTCCCCAAGTGAGTGGCATTTATTTATTTTATTTATTACATGTCTATCCCTCTCAATAGCCGAAAGTTATAATCTCAGGTCATTATATCTGGTATGATATTCCTCCCCCCTTTTCCTCCTAATCACCTTTAAAATTATGAACACTCCAAGAATAACATATCTTGAACAACAAAACTGTCTGAAATATTCATAACTGAGAGTGCAATTGGTAATGCTCATAAACAAAGTTGTTTGGAGACCCCTTTATTAATTTTTAATTTATTTTTTCAGTCAATTTCTTATTGCTTCCAAATTTCTGTAGGGGATTGTGTTAATTAGTCATGTGTAAAATATTCATTAAAATAGCTTCTTAATTTTTTTTCTTTTATTGCAAATTTACATTTCTAATCTCCTAACTGAAATAAATGCCACTGGGTAGAGGGACTATATTAATTTTGATCAACTCCTTGAAAAAAGAAACATTCACAATAAAGGATAAGGTAATGAAATGTTTGGGTGTTACATAGACAGTGACGGGAACACCAGTAGCACACTGTTTTATTGTCAAGAAAATGAAAAAGGATAAAGATCAATTAGCTTTATGGAAAAGACATTAGGAGGTAGATCTGTGATCTTTCCTCCTACTGAGAAGCACCAGAACAACTTATAAGACAGCAATTCAAACAACAATGCATAGTAATAGGTTCTGAAAATGTGAAAGAGGTAACTAGAGATAAGCTGAACTGCCAATTTAAAGCAATAGTACAACAGGTTTTTTAAACTGAATCTGTATGTGGGTGTGGGGATAACCAACTCTAATCCACACCAAGCAGGATATAGTGGTATGAAAGTGGTATGAAAGCGGTATATAAAAGGCAGGAGCCATGCTACTGCTTTATAGCAGTATTGAAGTGCACTGACAACTGTTGGGGCCCATTGACGCATACCATATATCACTGTATCCTGCTTGGTGTGGCTCCTGCCTTTTACACACCACTTTCATACTGCTTTCATACCGCTATATCCTGCTTGGTGTAGATCTGGCCATAGTGCTATATGGTGCCTGGTGTGGATTAGGCCCAGGTCTGTTTCACATGACTGATGCCTAGATCATACTTAACATCATTTATACCCCACTCATCCTGCCTAAGGTGATCAGGGTGGAGTGTATGAAAAATCATAAAACAATATAAAAGACAATAAGGAACAATAAAAATCAAGATAGGCAAGTGTCCAGGAGGGCTCAAAATCCTGATTAAAAGAACAACCTAAACTTCCCATCCTCAATTAGTTTCCGGGTGAAGTACAAAATGTTGGTCATTACCTTTAAAACCCTACATGGTCCAGGTTACCTGCAGGATCACCTTCCCCTGTACAATTCGCCCTTCACACTCAGGTCCTCTGGGAAGAATTTACTTCAGTCAGCCAAAACTAGGCTGGCAACTATTACCCAGAGGACCTTCTCTTCTGCCGCTCCCAGACTGTGGAATGGCCTGCTGGAAGAGATTCATCAACTTAACAGTCTCTCTGACTGATCTCTTCTGGCAGGCCTTTCTAGTTAAATTTAAAGAGTTTTATTGTTATTTTAGTAATGTATTAGTTTTATATGTTTTAAATCAGTTTTATGTATTTTATATTTGTATTTAATGTTGTTCCCCACCTCAATCTAGAGGGAAAGGCAGGTAAGATATATGTATGTGTGTATATATATATATATATATATATATGTATTGCAAGCAATGGAGAAGTTGAGCAGCCACTTCCAAAAATCCCCTTCCACCACGTCCTGGCCACGGGGAGGTAGTTGCAGGCGGTGGGAGAAGAGATGGGCTCTCTCCCCATTGGGGCAATTTTGGTGCCACTGGGCTGGGTGGCTGAGCGGACAATCTGAGCTGAGAATCTGAGCAGACAATGCTTCCCTCGCCCCACGTGTGGCTTCCCTTGCCCCCGCACGAGGCCTAGGGAGGACCGGCAGGCCCTCTGCAAACCTACAGCCCCACGGCCGGAAGAGAGAGCCTAGTCGATGCTGCCAGGGAAAGCCTCATCCTTCTCTCCGCTGCTCCCAAAGAAACCTTCAACGGTAAGGCCTCGTTTTCTTCTCCCTGCGAAGATCTGCTGCTAGCACAGTCTGATGTGCTCGGCAGCCACGCTTTGAAGAGCCTGGAGGTCTGGGTGCAGCTGCCTTCCTATGTAATTTGTTACATTGTCATACTGCTCTAACAGTGAGGACGTTTTTGCTGATGTCCAGCCGGAATCTGGCTTCCTATAACTTGAGCCCATTATCCAGTATCCTGCATTCTGGGATGATCGAGAAGAGATCCTAGCTCTCCTCTGTATGACAATCATTCAAGTATTGTAGAGTGCTATCATGTCTCCCCTCAGTCTTCTCTTATCTAGGTTAAACATGCCCAGTTCTTTCAGTTTCTCCTCATAGGGCTTTGTTTCCAGACCCTGATCATCCTCGTTGTTCTCCTCTGAACTCTCTCCAGCATTTCAGTATGATTCTTGAAGGGTGGTGGACACAATACTCAAGATCACGCCTAACCAGTGCTGCATAGAGGGAACCCAGTACTTAGTGTGATTTGGAAACTATACTTCTATTAATACATCCCAGTATAGCATTGGCCTTTTTTGCAGCCACATCACACTGTTGGTTCATATTCAGCTTGGGATCTAAAGGAAGGGACCCCAGGGTATTCCTGTGTGGCATATTTCAGGGCCACCAGTGGGAGCTAAGTGGGTATGAGTCTAGTCTGTGCTGGATGCGAGACTGTATTGGCTGCCCATATCCAATTTTCCAGGAATTAGTAATTTTTCATTCCTGGCGTGATTTGATGCTGTAGCAATGAGACCAGAATGGCTACTTCAAACTAAGAGGCAAGTGTGGCATGACATGTTATCATTTTTTACAGCCTGCTTGGATGCTGTATGAGCCTCTGGGAGTTCCACTCCCAAGGCAGCAGCAAAAATGGCAATACAACACCCATTGGAAGCACACCCCTGTGACAGCAATACTCAAATCCCCATCTGAGGCACATGGCCAGTTACTTGCAAGTGCAAGCATGGTAAACTTGGAACATGGTGAGAAGGATCAGGGGCCCACTACCCCTGCATTATAACAGGGCCCCATACGGAACATGGGGTTGCTCACATTGTTGTTGGGTTTTAATTTGCCTTTGCTCCACCCCAAGGGGACCTACAGATGATCCAGGCACTATGCCCATCACCAACCCAGCACTTTCTGTTGAAACTACATACCAGTGCCAGGGAATCACCTACCTCTACAGGGGTGTCTGAACAAGAACAGGGATTGGTTCTGCAACTGGCCATGCCAGCAGCATGGCAGGGTTTCACCGCTACCAGCTACCAGCACATCGGTGTAGCATGGCTGCTTAGCTGGGCCCCATGACTGTTACACACCAATTGGTGTGCAGGAGCCATATGCCATGGCCAATTCCAACACTATCCCAACTTGAGCAATTTCCACTCCTCTGCACCCGCCACCAGAGAAATGATTATGTAGGGTGGGGTTGTTATGACTTTTCCCCTCTGTTGTGAACCAAAGCAAAGGATAGGGTGATGAAGAGCTTGAGGAGGTTAGGAGCAAACAGTTGCTCACATAGGAGCCAATTGGCTGCCAGGATTCCTGATGTAGTGACATTCTGTAATAGAAATTCCCATAATGTGGATGAATCACTATTAAATATTTTGATACTGTATACCGGGCATATTAAGGGAGGCACGGCAGTGCCTCCCTTGTTAAGGGCGGTCAGTAAAAAACATGTTCCACCATGTTAAAGTGATCATTGGGGAGGGGTCATTCTAACAGCCATAAAATCGAAAATGTTTCACCAATCTCTCTGAAATTTACAGGTGCCAGAAAGAAATGTTTGTTTTACATTACCTGAAAATTTCAAGAAGATTGGTGAAAGACTGAGGGAAGGAGAGCAGTTTAAAGTAAAAAGATTAATGGCTGCTTCCTCTAGCAAAGACATTTTTGAGATGACAAGTCCCAGCATTCCTGACCATGGGACATACTGACTTGCAATGATGGGAGTTGTAGTCCAACACCTTTGGAGGGCACCAGGTTGGGGAAGGGCTGCTCTAAACAAAAAAAGAGAAGTAGGTGGCCCTAAGTTGTTTGTGATCAGTTTTCCACAACTAGGCTGACCATATGAAAAGGAGGACAGAGCTCATGTACCTTTAACAGTTGTAGAGAAAAGGGAATTTCAGCCAGTGTTATTTGTATGCAATTAATTCCTGGTGAAATTCCCTCTTCATCACAATAGTTAAAGTTGCAGGCACTATACTAGAGTGACCATATACAAAAGAAGGCAGGGCCCCTGCAACTTTAACTGTTGTGATGAAGAGGGAATTTCACCAGGAACTAATTGCATACAAACAACACCCGCTGAAATTCCCTTTTCTCTACAACTGTTAAAGTAACTTGAGCCCTGTCCTACTTTTCATATGGTCAGCCTATCCACAACCCACAGTCACCTCTGCATATCATATTCTCCAACCTGTCCTCATGGTTTATCTGCTTTGGGAGAATGAGAATTTCACTTGCACTTTCTGCCTCCTTGGGGAGGATGTGGCGTTAAGGCTTGGGAGCCTTAACTCCCAATTTCACTGCTTTTTGGTGCTTGGTTGGAAACTGTGGAGCCTTAGCGTTGTTTTTGTAAACCGTAGGTTTTTTGTTTAATGAATATGGGATTTGAGGGCAGGATCAGGCTGGCCTATGGCAAGGCATTACATATAAAAACGGTTTTTCAACCCTTCAACTCATGGAAATCTTAAAGACCAGGATTTGTGGTTGCAGCTTATGTCTCTGGCCAGGCCTGGATTTGGGGGATAGATCCCATGGGATCTATCCCTGCTCAACAGAATCTGCCTAGGATCCTGGGCTGAGCACTGGGCAGGGGGTTCAGTTCAACTACTTTGTGGGCATTCAGCTCATGGGATTCTTGTATCAGAGCACAATGCTGATAATACCACAAATGTTCCATTTACAGTGGTCAACATACTTTTACCAAATGCCACAGATCTAAAGGATGGTTGCGTCCTGGTCAAGATTGATTGAGTGGCTCCAAGCCTAGAGGCAGGTTACAGCCCCCTCCAGAAGGACACAGTCCAATTAAAAATGAGGCCCTTCAGTGGAAACTAAGGTGGTACCTTCAGTTGGAAGTTGTTTATTCTTGAGCTAGGTTTTGGGAATAGGCTTTTGAATCCCATTCCAGGGCAGCACATAGGAGGATTCATAATATCAAGACATCAGTAAAGGCATGGAACCAGTAGGTCTATGCAAGGGCTGAATAGCTGGCTTGCAGTTGGGAATCAGAAATGACTTTAAATGCTTAGAATGTTCACATTTGTACAAATATCTAATCCACATGGCTTCTTCCGGTGTGTCTAACAAACCACCTTGTCCATCAAGCCGTCTTGCCCATTAATACACTATGCTTTCACAACCCTATAGACGGTGTGGTTGTGCAAGCCTTTTCATGGCCTTCTGCACAGTATAAGGTAAGGCTTTATGTTCCTGGTAGAGGATAACGCCATTGCCATCACCCTGTCATAAACCCAGGTGCAAGGGTTCATGTACTGGCTCCTGGGGCTTTTTGAGACCAGACCAGCGGCACTATTGGAGTCAGGTGGTCTAATGACATGCAGGCTTCAATGCTTTTCATAGCACCGAACACCATAGGCTGCTTACGTTAAGGCAAGTAGGGCACTTTCTGTCCTTAGGTCTGCCAAGTAACTGCAGTGTTGTGGCCCTCATCTGTAGTTCATTTTAAACATGGTATCCATTTGTGCTACTGTGGACCTGCTTGATTCCCAGAATGGTCTGGATGGAAGGCTGGAAACTGCAGGCCCTGGATGGGCCTGCTAGAAGTTAAATAGGCTTTTAGATATCAAAGACAAGGAGGGAGCTTATTGACAGGATGGTGTACATTTACCGATTTGGGCAATGACCTATTCCTGTCTGATCTGCAAAGGGACCTGCGAGAAGTTTTCGCGCAGGTGGGGGATGAATGATAAAGCAATAGGCTTTTCGTTCCCCTGTGGCTGTTAGGGCGGACATGCTTAGAGGAAAGGGATGGTGATCATTCTGTGGCACTGTTGTTTGGTGACAGGTGATACCTGAGGCCTTCCACTGGGAGTCGTGCGGCACCAGTGTGGGGGATAAGGCCACCTGTTAGGCCGACTCTCGTCACTCCAACCAGAGTCGTGCGGCACAGGGGGTGAGTGGCACGGGTTGCTCTACCCTCCCCAAAAGTGGTATGGCCTGAGTATGGCGATCCTCTGACACCACTCGCCAGACATAGAATGCTTCGCCCGATATAAAATGCCTAGCTAGTTGCTGGCATAGTTTAGGGCCTGCCCAGTTTCCCTTTGCAGATCTTCAATAAATGTGGCCCAAATTTGATACCATATACAGTTGTCTTGTCTTGTTATTTCCCCCTTCCGCCTGCAAATACCTTCTTGCATCACCTTATGAATACCTTGACAGCAAAAGGGGTTCTGCAGAAGATCTCAGTTCATGAGCGAGATTATATGGGGGAAGGTGGACTTTCAGGTATCCTGTTCCAAAACATTTTAGGCCTTTTGGGGGAAATGCGGCACCAATTTGGCACCATGAAGTTAGTCACCTGATGGACTCTGATCAGACCATAGGTCCATGTGGAAATACCAGGAAACACCAGGAACAGTGACAATGCTGAAGAGCTAGCTAGTCCAGTGAAACTGGTTGCCAGTACCTTAATATAGGAGTGGCTTCCTAAAAACACTTTAAATTAGATATGAATGGATATCCACATCAAAGTACTTTGTGCAGTCACGGCCAATACCTTTTTGCACACATCAATGCCAAAGTCTTTTTAATTGGATCTTAAGAGAGAATTGGGATTTAATACAAGACTGAATAAAGTTGTAGTTTACTTGAAATAAGGATAGGGTAGTAAGTGCTAAAATACATAATCTAAGGGAGGGAAATATCTTCCAAAAGTCTTTATCAGTTAGAGAAACTGACCAGGTTATCTGTTATACACTGACTCCTTTGGAAAATGGAACCCTCCGTGCATTTTCCCTCTTCCACATTCTTGGGCACAGCAGCCTGGTTTCCAAAATGTGTCAAATATTATTGCTAATGGTTTTGCTAGTTCATCAAGCAGTTCCTTCAACTCCCTAGGCTGTATACCCTCTGAACTTGGAGGGTTTTTTTGTTAACTTCTTTTAAAATGTACTGACACTTTCCTTACAACAGATTAGTTCTATATTTTCCCCCTTTGTTTTTTTGAGCTTTCCTCCTGTTGTGTGTCTACTCCCGATTCCTTTCAATTAAAGATATATTAGAAGTATTTCCTTGGGTTTTCTGTGTTGGCATCCTTGTTATTTGTTCCACCTTTATTATGTGGAGATTGTATTTTATCCTTTGGGTTTTCTTTTTTCCTCTGTCATTTGCTATATTTGAAAACTTTCCTTTCTACACAACACCGAACATGAGTTGATTACATTTTCTTTTCTTTTGCCTTACAGTGCTTGACCGCTATCATATAATTCATTTTTCTTTGTTTCCTTTGAAAAACATTTTATGCAAATCTCCCTTGTGCTTTTTAAGCTACTTATTTTTTCTCTCCCCAGTAGGAAACATTTAATGTTTGAGTTGAAATTATTCTGACACAGAAACTAGAGAAAGTAACATGGTATATAATGAAAGTAGCAGCTTAACTATAAATCAGAGTTTCCGGAGAAGACTCCTTAGATCTCAAAGGGGTAAGCTATAGTAGAGTGAAATAACCCAAGCTATTCAAGTAGCTTTATTTAGAATTTATAGTATTGTGATTAACTACTATAAAACACAAAAGCAGAGTGACTTCATAGACACTGGACTGACACTGGACCAAAATGTGCAGAAACACACTTTAGTCAATGAATGAGTATGCAAAGGTTTTAAAATGCACACGATAATGCAAACGTTAATGAGTACTTCACAAAAAATGCATACAAATTTCCATACAGATTTTATTTTGTCTTCACCATTGAGATTTCATTTTTTGATACATGGAAGCACTTGTTTGAGGCTTACAACCTCAAATAAACCAGCCTCATCGAAAGTTAGGAATGTAGGAATTCACTAAATTAGCAATGTGAGGATGGTAGGGAGACTACAGCTATCTGCCCTCTGCTTTTCACAGCCAAGCTCCCAGACTTTCATAGGTACTTAAGAAGGTGCCTTATACTGAGTCAGATCATGGGTCCATCCAGTCAAGTATTGCAATGGCTCTCCAAGATTTCAGATGTTTTTTTTCCTGCCCTACCTGGAGATGATGGGGATCAAACCTAGGACCTTCAGTGTTCAAAGCAGGTGCTCTAATACTGAGCTACAGCCCCTCCTGAGTTGATCATTAATGTTGCCGGTATGCCTCACAGGTTTACAGGATGTGTGATCCACCAAGACAAATATAGGTAGTTACCCATCGATTGTATTGTGGCTAAAGATATGTGAGAAATTCGCTCTGTTGAGTTGTTGTTGTTTTAAATGGATTTACCGAACTTGCACCCCTCAGACCCAAAGACAATCTGCAGATGCCTTTCCTGAGTTTGAGATGCATTATGCCCCCCCCCCAATACAAAGATGTTTGATATCCAATATTTGAAAAATGAGGGGGGAAATATGCACAAAAACATCTTAGGACACAATCCTATGCATGTATTGACAGGAAAAAAAGTCCTACAACTCTGAGAATATCCCAGCCAGCATGCTGGGAGTTGTGGAATATTTTAATGTCTAAACATGCATGGGATTGTGCTTTTCGTCAATGGGTGCATGCATCCAATAATGTGTAAGTTTACAAATGCACACACAAGTGCATGCATAATGTGCACATTACAACAAATGCATATGAATTTCTATACATTCTTTAAAGTTGCAAGCTCATGTGGAAAGAGGTGAGGATGAGCTTGACTTAAAAAAAAAACCTGGCACTTTCAGCAAAAGCAAAATTGACAGATCTCTCTCTCTCTCTCTCTCTCTCTCTCTCTCTCATTGTAGACTTCCTAACTTATGGTAAATGCTCATTTTTATTTTTGTCCATAGTAGCACACACACTTCATTTTCATGAAAACCAGTTGCCTGTTTCTTTTGTGATGAGCAGAACCTGCAGCTTTGAATCATAGAGTCATAGAATAGTAGAGTTGAAAGGGGCATATAAGACCATAGAGTCCAACCCCCTGCTCAATGCAGGAATCCACCTTAAAGCATACCTGACAGATGGCTGTCCCAGAAACCAGTTTGGCAAAGGAGCCCTGTGCAGTTAGGTACTTGTTTCCCCATTAATATGGTTAAGCTGTTAACCATATTAACAGAAAGAAAAGCAGAAAGAAAAGCACTTTGGTGAGTGAGTCAGAACCCTTTCAGGCAGCCATCATACAGCATGTAAAACAAACAAACAAACCAACTATGAAAGGCATGAGGAAGGGGAAATAAGAAAGAACTATAAACCTCTGGAATTACCATGAAATGGAATGCCTGTACAAATGACCAAAGAACCCTGGTGAGCTCTCACACTCTCCCAAGCAGCTTGATCATCAATTTCATTCTACCAAGTGGTGATTATTATTATTTTTGCCACAAATCAGATACAGATGAGTGGTAGAATGGTTTTCAAAATCCATCCTTAATTCTACATAATTGTCCTTAAAGTTGCAGCATATATCCAACTCAATCCTCACTCTCAACAGCCTTTTGACAAAGATAGTGGTAATTCCTAATCTATAGATGGGCAGCTGATGGGCAGAGAGTATGCCTGATGCCCCTGTTCCTTTCCCCGAGTAGCTACATAGGGACAAATGAAGGGTTAAGAATTGTTGGATCCAACTTCTCTTACCCATCCTTGTCACAATCACATAAGATCACTAAGGCACAACCTCTGCTCCCAAAGAAGCCAACCAGCCAACAGAATGCACGTCATACAATGGTGCTCAACAAAGGAGACTCAATCCCAAGTCTTCCAATTAAATTGAATAACAAAGTTAGATGGCCATAACCTTTGTTCTGCTTGATGCAATTTCTGTTGTGGTCACCAGGATTATATATGGTTTGTACGGCATGGTGTTTAATGTCTCACACATTAGCTCTTTAAATGTTGCCTTTCATCTATAGCATATTGATTTCAGCAAGTACCAACACACAGTTTCTGAGTCATCTGCCTACCCATTCCTGATGAAAAGAGGATGCCGGAATTCTCAACAAGGGGAGAGCCAACATAGTTGAAAATAATGCCTCCAGCTTCCCCTGTCTCATGTTTTGTCCCAATGCATTACAAGGCTGGTCTTTCCCTTTATTTTAGTATGCAAGGGAGGCTACAACTGCCAAAGGGGATTCTTATTATAGAAGCCTGTATTTCAAAACTGATTAAAAAGAAATTCACCATGCCCTTTTGAAACTTATTCCACAGAGGGGCTTGTTTTCTATCAGCAAAGGTAAGAGGATCTGGTACCCAGTGGTTAACGTGATTCACCTCAGACTTACCTCAGCAGAGTTAAAACAAACCATATCAGGTTTTCATTATACTTCATGTATAATGCCATTCTTATAAATTTCATTGGGGACAAATATAATAAGCATAGCTTTAGCAAGTTTTCTGGGTTTTTATTTTTGCTTGCTTGCTTTCTCGCTCACTCTTCTATCTCGCTAACTAAATCAGAAATATATTGGAAAAGTAACAAGGAAACATAGATATTTTGTAATGTTCGGTGTTTTGGTTCATTGTCCAATGGCAAAATAGTGAGGCATAGTACAAAATTTGTAAACTCCAGTTGTCCATATGGGAATGCATCCTGGATTTTCTAGGAACTTGGGGAGAAAATGAAACTTGGCAGAATTTTCATGTGGAAATTTATTTCATCTGGTTTCATTTTACAGCGTCTATCATGTTGTCTTATCAGTAAATGAATAAGAAAAGTGGAATTCTGCCATATGCATTCTATAAATGTAAATTTAACTCTCAGGTGTCACACCTGCCATAACTCTGCTATTTACTGCACTTCAGCCAATAGACATCATCATTTGTTTGGGGTCCCCATATTACTGCTTTGCGAAACTTCATTTCTGGTAGTGTTTGCAATAAAATCACAAGCTTCGATAAATTCAGTGTGCCTACTGCTTGAAATACAGACAGTGGCATCAGCTTTTCTGTGGAAAACCGACCACATCAAGTTAATTGATTGCCAAAATGTATAGCTTCGGTACTTCAACTGACATGTTTTGAACCTTAAAACTTGACTGCTATGACATTTTGTTAAGAACCTCACCCCCCATATTCTTTGGATCAATTAACAGGCCCAGATGCCAAGTTTTTCTCATTTTCTGATTTATGTGCTAAATATTATTACCTACTATGGCTGAGTGGCAATACCTGCAATTGCAACACTTGCTGGAATCTAGATTTGGTCCGGCCGCTTTCACAGCTTCAGAGCCTCCATTACATTATAAACACATATAGCAGCTGAACAGGCATGTCAACCCACAACCCATATATAAGCATTTAGTGACAGTAAATAAATATGACACCCATGGTTAAAGACAGGATTAGAATAGAGAGTTGAAGTGTCCTATTTTGCCTAATCAATTAATTGTTGCCCTAGCCTCTGTATCTGAAGCTTCTATGGATCTTAGGCTACATCTTATTCAGCAAAAAATCTTGTTTCAGGTTTATTGGACTCCACAACGCCTTCTCAATAAGGGTTTGTTTGACTTACATAACTGTTGGAGGAGTAATGCACCTAATGCTTCTTTAATTCATACATTTTGGCAATGCCAGTAATTGCCCCCTTTTGGGAGGAGGTTATAATAAGGATAAACTTTGTACTGAAACAATCTTTAATAAGCAATGATGTACATGTCCTCCTAAACTACCTACCGGCTTCTTATGAGTTAACACATGGTCAGCACAAATGGATTTTCAGAGCCCTTATAAGAGATAAAAAAACTTATATTATCATGTTGGAAGGACAAATGCTCACCTACCATAATGCAATGGATTGAGGACTTAACAATGCGATCAACATTTGAACGGGAGTTATATAGATTCGACTTGTGAGTGGATAAATACATGGATATATGGTCTGCTTTTCTTGAAACCTATGCATAACTCTCTTCCTATTTTTTAAATGAACAGTATACTTGATGGAAAAAATGATGAGATTCCTATATATATAATGTTTCTTTGTTTTTCTTTTTTCACGGTTTATTTTATGTTCTGTTTTGTTAATATTCACAATAAAAAAGAGAGGGGAAATCAATCACTAAAGATCCTAATTTATTTTTAAAAAAGAACCTCACCCCCATTTTATAGAATATAAAGCTACATTCATAATAATTTCCTTTTACACTGAAAAATATCATAACCATAACTAAGGTTTTCTTGTATGGTGAGAGCATATACATTTCTTTTTGCGGTTTGCTTTACTTTAGACTTTCTGAACTAAATCAGTGGTATCTCTAATTTATTTATTTATTTATTATTGCATTTCTATACCATCCAATAGCTGAAGCCCTCTGGGCGGTTCACAAAAATTATTATTAAATAATTAAAATTATTTATTAAGAAAGCCACCCTACAGTGGCTAAGAAGGCATATGACTGATTCCTTTCCCAATGAGGATATGATGGATTCCCTCCCTGCTGAGGCCATAAACAGAGCTACAACTCAGGAAGAGAAAATCCCTGCTCAGATGGGATAAGCCTAAGTCTCTGATAACATATTAATCTTTGAACAACTCTCCAGTTGCCTCCTACTACACCTCAGATTCTCCCAGCTGTTGGAGAAAGCTCCATGTGGCTTCCGTAGCTGAGGTTATTGTTGCAACCTCGAAAGATGATGGGAAAGGAAGAGTGAGGGGGATGCTGGTGAGCAGGGAGGGGTGGAATGAGGAGAGCCCATGGGTTAGCTTGGATCCATGAGCCTCCCTGTTCCCATTCCCACCCCCAGGAAGGTAAGACCCATGTAGCTCAAAATAGCACACAGGAGAGATGAGAGGCAAAAATGCCTCTGTTGTTCCTCCCACCCTGCCTGTGCTTGAGTGGCTCTGGTCCTACCTCTCAGGCAGGTTCCAAATGATGATACTTGGGGATAGTTGCTCCTCAAAGAAAGAGCTGTTCTGTGGTGTACCTCAAGGCGCCATCCTATCCCCAATGCTGTTTAACATCTACATGAAACCGCTGGGAGAGATCATCCGGAGGCATGCTGATGACACCCAAATATATTTCTCCATGCTTTTGACAACAGCACGAGCTAAGGATAGTATGTCTCCTCTGAATGAATGCTTGGAGATGGTAATGGGCTGGATGAGGAAAAACAAACTGAAGCTGAATTCCGACAAGTTGGAGGTGCTTACTGTCAAAGATCCCAACCTAGGTTTGGAGGTGTGTCAACCAGTTCTGGATGGGGTTACACTCCCTCTGAAAGGCTGTGTCTGCAGCTTGGGGGTGCTCCTGGATCCGTCGCTCCAAATGAAAATGCAGATAGATGCAACGGCCAGCAGTGCCTACTATCAGCTTCAGCTGATACGCCAGCTGCGCCCCTTCCTAGAGTTGTAAGTCCTAAAAACAGTAGTGCATGTGCTGGTAACTTCAAGGCTTGACTTTTGCAATGCGCTGTACATAGGGCTACCTCTGTGCCTAGTCCAGAAACTTCAACTAGTTCAAAATATGGCAGCCAGGTTGGTTACCGGTACATCTAGTGGTGACCATATCACACCAGTTTTAAAATCACTGCACTGGCTGCCAATTAGTTTCCGGGCGAAGAACAAAGTGTTGGTTATAACCTTTAAAGCCCCACTTGGTTTGGGTCCAGGTTACCTGCGGGATCACCTTCTCCCATATAATCTGCCCCGCACGCTCAGGTCCTCTGGGAAGAATTTACTACAGTCGGCCAAGACTAGGTTGACAACCGTTACCCAGAGGATCTTCTCTTCTGCCACTCCCAGACTGTGGAACGACCTGCCGGGGGAGATCCGCCAACTTACCAGTCTTCTAGAATTTAAGAGAGTTATAAAGACTGATCTCTTTCGGCAGGCCTACCCAGCCAAATTTTAAGACTTGGTTGATTTTAATGATGTATTAATTTTTATATGCTTTTAATCAGTTTTATGTATTTTATATTGTCTGTATGATGTTGTTCCCCACCTCGATCTGGAAGGGAGAGGCAGGTAAGAAATAAATAAATATATTATTATTATTATTATTATTAGTATTATTATTATTATGGTTTAGGATTTAGCAACAATCCTGTAGGATTTGCACTCTAAGGACAAGGAATTCTCACAGTCTAACAAACCCTCTGCCTTTTACCTGTGAAATCTTACAAATAGTATGAACTCTGCTGCTCTGCTGTTCTGAGACAGAAGGTGGTGAGCTTCCTAAACGGCTTGGGACCTTGGTACTTGAGGGAGCGCCTCTCCCTATATATGCCTGCCCAAGATTTGAGTTCTGTTGGAAGAGCCCTCTTCTGCATCCCACCAATACAAGACATACATTATGGTGGGACGTGGGAGAGGGCTTTCTCTGTTGTGGCACCCTGGTTGTGGAATATCCTTCCTTTGGAGGACTGACTGGCACCGACATTGGCTTCATTTCAGCGCCAAGTTGAAACATAGCTCTTCATCAAAGCCTTTGAGGGCTAAATTCTCCATGGTCACACATAGTTTAACTTGTTCTTCATTGTTCCTAATTGTTTTATTGGTGTTTTTTTTAAAAAAAAATCTACTGGTTTTAATTTGTTAACAATTTAATACATTTTTAGTTGTTTATATTATTTATGTTTACATTGTTCTGATTTTATCTGTACACCGCCCTGAGCTCCCAGTGATATAGGGTGGAATACAAATGTTTTAATAAATAAATAATAAATATCTACTGCTATTTAGATTTGATAGACTAGACACATTAACTGCAATCACACAATGTTACATCCAGTTAGGCACTAACCCAGTGCAATTGTTCATGAGAAAGGTGATGGGGAAAGAATTAAAACAACAACAACATAGCATTAGATCCACAGTAAATTAATCATGCCTTTGCAGGAAAGGAAGGCGAGAATAAAGAGACGTGACACCAAAACTGGATTTAAAGAGGGCCGCATTTATTAATCCATAGAATGTTGATGGAGGTCTAAGCGGGCATCCTAACTAGGCCAAAACTTAGGCCATACTTGGGATCGGGTGAGCTATCCTATATCCCGATAGGTCGCACATGCATGTCGCCACCCATCGGCATTCCCCATTTGGGGTTGGGAGGCCTTCCTCTGTCACCTCCCCTCAGGTTGTCAAACTCAGAGTAGGTGAGGAAGGTTGGCCTCAAAGGTAATCCTTATCCCTCCTGCAGGTGCTGCAAGACTCCCTGCAGAGGACCTTAGGTATCCCAAACTACCTCAACGGTGCCAACGGATGCTCATCAAAACCTCTCCTTCTTCCCAATGCCCACACACCTGCCCCCAGATAAATGTGACCAAATTGAACCAATTAACCTATTTAATACTCCCTGCTGCCTTACATTGTGAAGTAGTTGAAAAAAAAACCAATTGTAAGTGATTGAGGGTAAAAAAAATCCTACTTGGTCCCTAATGGGCAACCAGCAAAGTGGTGAAAATCTGCTGGAAACCAAAGATCAATAAGACGTTTACCATTAAGTGACCAAGAGTGACCACTTAGTAAAAATAATTGTTAGGCGAGAAAGTTATTCTTCATCTCTAAAAATGTTTTGTACACCAGATTCTCTGCTCTGAGTGTTGTGAAAAGATTGGAGTCCTTAGCTACATTTATTTATTTTTCTTTTCATTTCACTTTACTCTCTCTCTGGCCCCTCATTTCTTATCCCATGCATTTGGCCTCCGCATGTCTGACACAGACAATAATATTTAAGGGAATAGTGTTTGTTTGCTGTAATTCTTCAAGAAATAGGACAGATTAGCACATTGTTGTGCAATATAAATGTTAAATAGTCTAAGCCCAAACAAACGAATAAATATAAGTACAAATTTAAGCTGCAGTAACCTCTATTTTTCATAGATAAAGGGCTCAATCTGGAAAGACCCATGTGTACAAGGCATGTACAGATGACTACTACCATGTGTGGTATTTTGATATGGATGCAAATTTGTATTATGATGCAGATACAGATTCACCTGTGCAAAACGATGCACAGACACCTCAGGAGCTCAGCTGGGCTATCCATAAAATAGCACCACTGTGCCCATTTCTGTGCTGACCTTGCACATGCAGCAATAAGTCTGCAGATCTACTCTGCCAGTTTAAATAAGATTCCTCTAATACAGGGGTGTAGAACTTCAGGCCCTGGGGCCAAAAAGCAGCCTGCTTAGGTTATAACCCAGGTCTCCAGGACTTCATCTACACCAAGCAGGATATTGCACTATGAAAGTTGTATGAAAGTGGTATATAAAAGGCAGGAAGCACACCAAGCAGGATACAGCAGTATATGGTATGTGTTTATGGGCCCCAACCGTTGTCAGTGCACTTCAATGCCGCTATTTATTTATTTATTTATTGCATTTTTATACCGCCCTATAGCCAAAACTCTCTGGGCGGTTCACAAAAATTAAAACCATAAAATCATTTTAAAAATATAAAACAAGCCACAATCCAAAAACAACAAATAACATACAATCTAAAAACACAACCAGAATAAAACCAGAATAAAACCAGCAGCAGGAATTAATACAGATTAAAATACAAATTTAAAACAGCAAGGATTAAAATTGAGTTAATTTAACTGTAGTGTGATTCCTGCCTTTTATATACAACTTTCATACCACTTTCATAGTGCAATATCCTGCTTGGTGTAGATGAGGCCCAGGGTTCCCCTTCCCTGCCCCTTTCCTCCACTCTACACACAAACACACACCAGCAATCATTTGGTGGTTTCATGACTTTTGAGCATTTTTTTCCACCATTCTAAAAAGTTGAAATTCTTCTCCTGAAGTTTAGTTACTGATAGTAAAAGCTTTAAGCTACAATATGCTGGTATATTATTATTATTATTATTATTATTATTATTATTATTATTATTACGTTATCACTTTCTCACTCATGGTGGTTTTTCTAGATGGACATGATGGGCTTTGCCAGGTCATGGGCACTCTTTCAGGGTGCCCATGTGTTATACCTGACAGCTCTGTATCAAAGGACTCCATTTCTATAGCTAAGTGCTTTTATTTAGAAATAAGTCAAACTGCTTGCAGGGTGAGTCTGAGATACAGGTTTTCTGGTTTAAATAGTCTGCCATTACCTGCTTGCAACTGACTTCCACTGGCCACCACTACATGAAGCCAAGTGTTCAATGAATGCTACTCCCCATTGCTGCTCCAGCTGCTACATGGTGAGTGGGCCCATTCTTTTGCTCTTTCAGACATCTTGAATTCAGATCTTTATGGAACACACTGCCTGAAAATCTTCTACTTCCTACTTCATGGAGCTGTACAAAGTATACAGCCAATGTGTAGCTGTTCATTTTTAAAAACAAAATACTTTTGCTCCCCTGATGTCAAGCCATCATAGCCAATTTTTTATTGACTCACCAGATGGTCTGCCATTTACATATACAATTAAATACTGAATATTGGTACTGTTTCTGCTGTAAAACCAAAGTGTCATGTATCTATGAATACAGTTGTCATACCATCGAGTTTTTCTTAGAGTATATCAGCTGCATCCTTAGAAACCAATAAGCCTCACCCGTCAAACCTCAAAGCCCCATTCAAAGGCCAGCATTTGTGCTCTAAGACTGAACATCCATTATAGAAGAGCTTTCCAGTCACACTTTCAGAGAAGCTTGATTGGGAGTGTATTCTTTTCCCTTCTGGGTTTCTCTCTTCCTTCTTTAGACTGCTTTCATGTGTCAGTGTGAGCTTCATTACTTTCTAGAGCGCAGCAGACATCAGGCTTCTTTTGAAATCTTAAACACTTTTAACATATGGGTCATTCTCCTTAAACTTAAGCAAACCTTGTCAACACACACACACACACACACACACACACACACACACATATATGGATAGTTTCTTTTCTCTCAAATTAAACCATAGTCTATTTCTTCAATCCAATCCAATTTGGACATTCATTAAAAGCCACAAACATATAATGGCAATTAATTTCTGAGGTAAATGACTGAAGTGGTGAAATCCAAAAGTGCCAAACGATCACAGGATGAGCCTTCATTTGAACCAATCAACGTTCAGACCTCTGACTATGCAAGAATTCATGGATACTGGGGGTGCCAATTCCATCATCGACATCCAAGAATGTTTTGCCCAATTACATTGACTCGTTATTCCCTCAACTCCTTCACTCGTAAGACCAACTTGATGCTGAAGTCATGTAGTCTGCATAGACAAGAGTCTTCAGTTGAAGGGGAGGAAGATATGAAGGCTTAGAGTGTCATCACGTGGGGAAAAATTGTGTTTCCTTACCTTCACTTCTCTGCCCCGCATTTGTCCCTCATTAATTCCTCTTCTGCCCAGAGGGGAAAGAAGTAAGCAAAGACCATGTGGCCCATTCAGAGGCCATTTTAAGCATGCACACAGCAGCAGATCACAGCCAGGGCTGATGAGAGGGGGGAAGCCAGTACAAATTACTGGGACCCGGTGGTCCGGAAAGGGGCCGGGGCTTGACTATATAGCTTTTTTTTTTGTCTTTCTCAATAGTATCATTATTTGTTGGTTGTTTTTTGCATCTATTGTAAAATCAGTGAATTTCAAAGAAAATAATAATGATATGCAATATTCTGTCAGTTATCGGCCAATATAGACTCTAATCAACCAAAGAACTACTAATTACATATTAAGAACAGAATATAACTATTCTGCTGCAGAGCCTCTCCCGCCACAAGCCTGGCCAGCTCTGCCCTCTGGTTAGTCCTGCTCCACAGCAGTCCTATCCCTTCCAAATCACAGAGCCGGGCGGGCTGCAAGCGAGCACCAAGGCTGGGGCATGCACGCCCTGGCTTGTGCCCCCTGCACTGCAAAGCCTCTGGATCAAGTGAGCTCCCATTGTCCATCCACCCACCCGCTTGCTCACCCGCTGTGCCTCTGGCTGCCGATTAGGAGGGAGCCTTCCCTCTGCTCCCCTCTTCTCAATGAACCTGTGGGGTCAGCTGGAGCAGCGCCTCAGGCTGCTGGGGGTGGGGCCCGTGGCTACCCCAGCATCATGCCTAGAGCGGCAGCAGGGTGGGGGCTTATTTGGTAATTGCTTGAACTGCTGCTCTGACAGTGCCCTGACAGCCATCCACAATCACTGGCTTATAGTTTATGGCCAGTTGTACTCGCCCCACCTCCACAGGCGAGGCGAGACCGAACTGGTGCAAGAGCTGCCCAGCCACCATGCAGGTGCTTCTGCTTCACCCGGCTGGACTCAGCATGGCACTCCTGGCTCTCTCCCACAGTTACTCCCTCCCCTGACGGTGCCTTGGCCCTCCCCACGAGCACTACTTCCCAGCACATGTAATGCAAGGGGACTTTCCCCAGAGAGTGGTACAGCTGCCCGCACCCTCAGACGGTGTGCTGGAAGCTTCCTTCATTTTTCTGCAACGTCCACAAGTGGCCCCTCGCTCCAGGTCTTCTTACGACATCCCCGCTGACGA
Source organism: Anniella stebbinsi (assembly GCA_029215795.1). Lineage (NCBI taxonomy): Eukaryota > Metazoa > Chordata > Lepidosauria > Squamata > Anniellidae > Anniella > Anniella stebbinsi. Next base: position 91,220,061 of record JARDYH010000004.1, on the reverse strand, counting down.
TGCCTTTTCCTGCCTTTCCTCTGGTCGGTGGGCACATCAATACAAATCCTGTGTAAATATTTTTAGCTGGTCTGTCCTTGCTGGGGGCCCAAACCCACTCTTTGCGGCCCTGATCGCAGCACATTCCATTTTTTAAAAAAGTTGGATTGTGACAAAAAAGCAAATGGAAGTAGCGGGAGGTGTGCAGAAGGTGGATGATGTCATCTAAAGGACGAGTGCACATCCGTAAGTGGATAGTAGCAAGCATACAATAAAACGCTCATCTGATGAACCTCATAAATGGATTAAACTCTAGTAGTTGCCATGTTGCACCTAGGTCTGTTGCATTGAACCAGCACATAATGGATGATTTCCCCATTTCTTAAACTATAAAATCCAATTGTTATCTGGATTTATCTCCAACTTTAAGCAAAACACACAGATTCCTTGATAGGTAGAGAACTAAAGGAAAGAGAAATATATCCATTTATATATTAATTAAGGGAGGCACGGCAGTGCCTCTCTTGTTAAGAGCGGTCAGTAAAAAACATGTTCCACCATGTTAAAGTGATAATTGGGGAGGGGTCATTCTAACAGCCATAAAATCGAAAATGTTTCACCAATCTCTCTGAAATTTACAGGTGCCAGAAAGAAATGTTTGTTTTACATTACCTGAAAATTTCAAGAAGATTGGTGAAAGACTGAGGGAAGGAGAGCAGTTTAAAGTAAAAAGATTAAAGAATCCCCTGAATCTGAAACTGAAAATTGAACTCAGGGCTTGCGACCATTTTTGTACAGCTGTCCTTACCTTCAGGGAGCCTTTTTCATTAATCCAATGGCATGGTCTACTTCCTCCCGTTCTAGTGTAGGTGGAACTGCTTTTCGTTTTTAAAAATTCGCTTAAGTGGATTTTATTAAATTAAAGCTGTGCCTCTTTAAGAAATCCGGTGGCCATTTTGATTATGGCACATGCTCAGTAGAGTCTCCCCCCTCCCTTCTGCATCAGCTACAATGGCTGCTTCCTCTAGCAAAGACAGTGCTGTAGTCTCTTCTCAGAAGTAAGTTCCATTGACTGAATGCAATGGTCTTACTCCCAGGTAAGTGTGTAGAAGGTTGTAGCCTTTATTTTAAAAAAACAGTCTGGAACCTTAGAAGGCGGAGAGGGAGAGATGTGAGTGAGAATTCCCTCTCCTTTACAGCACTATAACTCTACAATTAACAACTTGCTTGCATGCTTTGCATGTGTGTATGTTCATTTGATTATGGCTGCTGATCATTAATATCAATTCAATCCAAGGCATGTCTACTCAGAAGTTAGTTCCACTGAGTGCAATGAGTCTCATTCCCATTGCACTAGCTTGAAGGGGTGTGTGGATTTGGCTGTACTTCTCTTTGAGAGCTCTGTGTATTTAGGGACCAAGGCTTTTCGTAAGAGAAGAGGTTAAGCTCCCCCCTCTTTTTCTTTTTTTTTAAAAAAAATCATTGTATTTGATTTTTAAAGAATTTTATTCCTTCATTGTTATTATAATTAATAATAATAATAATTAGTAGAAGTAGTAATACGTTTATTAATGTTACATTTATATCCTGCCTTTTTTTCCTCTTGCAAGGAACCTAAGGTGGTTTACATAATCCTTCTCCATTTTATCAGCACAACAACCCTGTAGGGTAGAAGAGTCAGTGACATTCTGAATTCTCTTAACTTTCCTAATATTTTTTGATCAGGTTGAACAAAACTATTGTGTATTATTATCTCCAGTACCAACATCTTTGACAGGCTTAATATAGGATTCATTGACCACAGGCTATTTTAGAGCAAAAAAATAAAAATAAAAATCCAAACTTGGATAGATTAAAATTAAATTGAGTAATATTTCTAAACACCTACATGGCTATTCTTGGTACTGGGTCAGATGTAGTGATATAAGAGGATGTTCAGACTCCATTTAGTTGATCAGTTGCAAAGAAGCTTCTCTAGTAAGGAGGAAGGGGAAAGCCCTAGACTGATCATTCTTTCAAGTGCCATATCTCCCCCCACAAAAACCCATGAGGTAGGTTAGGCTAAGAGTCTATGACTGGCTCAAAACCATCTAGTGAGTTTCTTCTGCTGCTCACTTTCACAGAAATGTAAAACAAATGTTTGGTAATGTTTGGGTGTATGGCATGTGCTACTTTTACCCTCACAACAACCCTGTAAGATAGATTAGGCTGGAAATTTAGGCCTGGCCCACTATCTATGTCTGTGTGCCTGCCTCTTTCATATAGACACACAGAAAGGCATCCTTAGGTTTGTTCTTTACTTACTACATACCATAAACTATGTATGAATAGAGCTGTCACATAAGATGCAATACACTCACTTTTTGCACTTCCTAATACATTTGTTTCCCAACTAATTTACTGCTAATACAGTCATGAATCTAAAACTAAAATATGTTATTTTTACTATAGTAAGATTAAAGAATCCACATACATCAAGTGCAAATCAGAGAACCTACTATTTTTCATATTAGTCTTCAAGAATTAGGATTATTTTCCTAATTACGCCTTACACGGAGGTTGCCTTTTTCACAGCGGCCGGATCAACATTTTCATCAAGCGGTCCACCTCCCCTGCTCCAAACTCTTTCTTGGTCAGTCACTGCTAATTAGCTCAGATCCTGTTAGTGTATATGTGATATTGTGATCCCCCAATGTGCATCACTTTACACTTGCTTACATTGAACAGCATTTGCCCTTTTCATGGCCATTCTCTCAGTATGCAGAGATCTTTATGGAGCTCCTCACAATCCTCCATTGTTTTAGCAAGACTAAATAATTTGGTATCATCTCCAAACGTGGCTACGTCACTGCTCACTTCCACCCTCATTCTAATATTATGAGAAAGGGAGAAACTGCCTCCCTATCCACTTTCTTCACAACATGCAAATAGGAGTGAGCAGTGAGATGGCCAAATTTGCTGCTGACCTCAAAATATTTAGGGTTTTTAAAATGAAGTGAGATTACCAAGAGCTCCAAAAGAATCTCTCCATAGTGTGAAAATGGGCATCAAAATGGCAACAACAGTTCTACGTAAGCATTTGTAAAGTGATGCACACTGGAGCAAAGCATCCCAACATCACATATACACTGATGGGATCTGAGCCTGCAGTGACTAAACAAGAAAAAAAAAAAAACTTGGGAATGTGGTTGACAGCTCAGTGAAAACGTCAACCCAGTGTGTGGCAGCTGTAAAGACAGCAAACTCCATGTTAGGCATTATAAGAAAAGTAACTGAGAATAAAACTGCCAGTCTCATACTGCCTTTATACAAATCTATGGTGTGACCACACTTAGAATACTATGTACAGTTCTGGTTAACTATAGAATTTAGTATCACAAGATGTTGTGCTGGCCACCATTTTGGATGGCTTGTCCTCCTTTCCATGTGGTCACCCTATAACATGACACTATTCCCCCTTCTGAAGAGGTCTGGACCTCAGACTACTAAAGACAAAGTGGCAGACCATAATAACTGTGTTCATATGCCCATTGCTTTATGAGGCTTCTGCAGGCTACCGAACAGAGAACTATCAGGCCATAAAGTTGCTTAAATGGGTCTGCCAGAAATCTGACCTCACCGTTCCTGTTAGGTCCATGTCCTACAGGAAATGCTCTCAGCTGAACTTGATGGAATCCCATCTTTCATCCCTTGGTTTAATTTACTGACCTCCCCTGGCTGGGCCTTGCAGGGAACAATAGGGTAGACAGAGCAGGCATACATAGCATGCGCAGAGTGCTGAGAGTGGCAAATCTAAAAGCAAATACGTTGCTTTTAAAGAACCAAGGAAATTCAATGGGTCTTTTAAGTAAATATCTATGGATGGAAATGCAGCCCATGCAGGCTTGAAACTTGACCACAAACATGATCACAATCTGCTACTTTAAGATGCAAACAGGAAGAAAAAGCATGTAGCATAAAATGAGCTAAAATAATTAATATAGTAAACTGTAACTTATTCTAATTTAGGATATTTTCCGGTATCATCCTGTGTGCTTCCAGAATAAATTGGGGAGTTTTTAGTCCAGTAGAATTTTTTTTCAGGTTCTCTCCAAATACAGACACAAAACATGAAATGCTTCTTTTCATGAGTCAGTCATAGAAAGCTTTCATTTCTGGACATCGGCTATTGAAAACTTCAAATGAGACCCCTCAGATTTCAAGTGAGAGAGCATAACTTCTGGGGTTCATTTATTATTTTGAAAAGTGGGTGCAACACATACCACTAGCTTTGATTTTATATTGGATGTCAAAATGGTGTAACATCCTAGCTGATGCTGGCTGCTTGTCAACTGTATAATATCCAGTCATCCGTTACACAAAGCCATGAAATTCATTAAACAAAAAACCTACGGTTTACAAAAACAATGTTAAGGCTCTACAGATTCCAACCAAGCACCAAAAAGCAGGGAAACTGGGAGTTAAGGCTCCCAAGCCTTAACGCCACATCCTCCCTAAGGAGGCAGAAAGTGCAAGTGAAATTCTCATTCTCCCAAAGCAGATAAACCATGAGGACAGGATGGAGAATATGATATGCAGAGGTGACTGTGGGGTTGTGGAAAACTGATCACGAACAACTTAGGGCCACCTACTTCTCTTTTTTTGTTTAGAGCAGCCCTTCCCCAACCTGGTGCCCTCCAAAGGTGTTGGACTACAACTCCCATCATTGCAAGTCAGTATATCCCATGGTCAGGAATGCTGGGACTTGTCATCTCAAAAATCTAGATATGCAATTTGATCTGCAGAGGTGACTGTGGGGTTGTGGGAAATGATGATGAACAACTTAGGACCAGCTACTTCTCATTTCTTAGAGCATCTCCTTATGTTGAGAGTTGCAACCCAACACATCTGACCCTATCAGCATGGGCAGTTGTCAGGAATGCCGCAAGTTGATGTCCAAAACATCAGGATAGATCTATTTTCTGCCCACATCTGTACTAAAGTATGATGTTTTCCAGCATTGTCATCAATCAAGGAACTACAAAAAAGCTGCATCATTTTAAATAATTAACTGTATAAACCAAATGGAACAACAATGAATGGATCTTGAATACATACGGTAATCCGGATAGCCCTTCAGACGTCAACATTAGTTTTCAACACATGGCATAGGATGTCTGTTTCTTGAATATCAGATAAAGGATTTCTCTTACTTGTTCAGCAGTGTGAGATCAAAGGCAGAGCTACCACCTAATACTTTCATGCATCAGTATTATTTTAAAATTAAGTATGAAATGATTTTTGTCTTCCCCATAACACATAACATGAGAGTTAAAGTGCAACACATCTGGAGAGCACCAAGCTGGAGAAGGTTGACTCCTATACTTGTCTTCTCAGAAGCTAGTGCCACTGAATTCACTAGGGCTTACTCCCAAGAGGTATAGGATTGCAAACTAATCTCATCTGAAAGGTGTTCAAGACAGCCAAACTAAACCTCTCCTGCTCCTCTGTCACTTTGATGAGATGATGTATTGTGGAGGGATTGTGGTATATTTTGTTTAAATACATTTTTAAGAAAAAAAACATTGGTTCTTTGAAGGGCAGGATATTGATCAAAAGTTGGAAGTGCCTGGAACATGCTTTGGTTCTAGATCTGTAATGAATAGTTCCCCTTTTGTTATCAAGCGTGCTGCTATATGCGAGATGTGTTTGAGAGATGTGTTTGAGACCCTGTATTTGGTAAGGGTATGGAACAGCATTCCCCCCATCTTGTTGCCCTCCAGGTGTTTGAGATTACAAGTCCCAGCATTCCTGACTATGGAACATACTGACTTGCAATGATGGGAGTTGTAGTCCAACACCTTTGGAGGGCACCAGGTTGGGGAAGGGCTGCTCTAAACAAAAAAAAGAGAAGTAGGTGGCCCTAAGTTGTTCGTGATCAGTTTTCCACAACCCCACAGTCACCTCTGCATATCATATTCTCCATCTTGTCCTCATGGTTTATCTGCTTTGGGAGAATGAGAATTTCACTTGCACTTTCTGCCTCCTTAGGGAGGATGTGGCGTTAAGGCTTGGGAGCCTTAACTCCCAATTTCCCTGCTTTTTGGTGCTTGGTTGGAAACTGTAGAGCCTTAACGTCGTTTTTGTAAACCGTAGGTTTTTTGTTTAATGAATAAAGCTAGAAACTAATTTTGGGTGGTACAGTAGATTAAATGAGTCAATAGAAAATAAAGTTGACGGTGTGACCTAGTGGTTGGAGAGAAGGAAGCCCTCAAAGACAAAAATCCCATCTTTAGGTGGGAAATACCCACCTTCAGTTATAGAATGTCACTCTAGATTGGCTAAATTAAGTATTTTTACACAAAACAAAATAACCCATGCTAGTCAAATCCATGCTAGTCAAACCGCCCAGAGAGCTTTGACTATGGGGCGGTATACAAATGTAATAAATAAATAAATAAAATAAATAAATAAATATGGTGATGTCATACATTTATTTATTAAATATGCACCAAACTCCGGTCAGGCCTTTGAGAGCTTGAGATCTTTTCATCAGCAAGATGTCATAAAAAGCATGTTGGGTTGGCAGAGGAATGGAGAAGGCTAAATTGATGTTGAAGTGTTATTCTATGTTATTACTCCTACAACTCAATTGTCTGAGTATATTTACTGAGATGTAAGTGCCACTCTGTTCAATAGCACTTAATTAAAGGTAAGTGTCAGTAGGATTGCAGCCATAATCATTGATAACATTTCTAGTCCAACTCTAAACTAATTTTCTCAGAAGCATTCTCCACTGATATCCATAGCACTTCTTAGGAAATAAAGTGTGCTTATGAATGCTCCCAAATCTAAAGATCCTTTACAATCTACATATCATATCAATCATCGAAAACCTGCCAGTTTTTTTTTTGAAAGAAGATAATGCTTTCTCGCCTTGGTCCAAACTCCACAAAGCCAGGAAACTTTAAGCTAAAGTTGATGCTTTATCTGACGTGTCCTGTGATCAGTCATTATGTTGTGCAATGTCACAAATTGGGCTTGCTTACAACTTACCCTCCATGTACCCACACTTTTCCTGGGTCTTTCAGTCCCAAATCCAGATTCATACTGCAATTATACATCTTGCATTATGAAAGTAATTTTCTCATCAACATTTATTATTATTATTATTATTATTATTATTATCATCATCATCAAACTTGTGGGGTTTCATGACCAACTGACATGTCCACTGGTGTGAATTGTCAGTTCTTTGTTTTTACCCCATCTGAATAGTTCACAATAAACCATCATACAGCATGGGTAAGTCACAGGGCACATCCCACAGGATTGGATAGCAAAGGTCTCATCACAGTTTGTGTTCATGGTTAATGACCCAGACAACTATTCTCATAATGTAATAATCCAGGTATGAAAAATTGGTCAGTGTGAATGTATATAATTGGTTAAAAATCCATCTTCCATTAGAAACAATGGGGAGGGGGAAAACATTGATATTAATGGAGCCAAAGTATACCAATCCATGTGGTGGTTGAATGAACGTTATTGCTAAAGCTTCACCATAGAGCCAGTATGGTGTAGTGGTTAGAGTGTTGGACTGAGAGCCGGGAGATCTGTGTTCTAGTTCCCACTTGGCCATGGAAGCCCACTGAGTGACTTTGGGCCAATCACAGACTCCCAGCCCAACCTACCTCACAGGGTTATTGTTATGAGGATAAAATGGAGGGGAAGCGGATCAGGCATGCCGCCTTGAGTTCCTTAGAGGAAAAAGGGTGGGATATAAGTGTAATAAATAAATAAATTATATTATATTTTCCCCACCCGCCACAATTCTCCTTCAATTATATGAGGCAATCAAGGAAAACCATGAAATTACAATTTAAATATCATGATAAGAATGGATTCATTTGTGCCAGTTTTAGCTCTCATTACACTTTTTGTCACAGGATTGTATATAAAGTATACTGGGCTTTAAATTCAATGATAAGTCATTGTTAGGAGAAAGAATTTTGTGATAACACACAGTCACATGATTAATCCACTCTGATAACAGCCTTATAGGATGTTTTTAGGATTTTTTATGCAGTTTTAATAATATGTGTCATGTTTTAATCAGTTTTATGTATTTTATCATGTTGTTGTTCCCCGCCTCGATCCAGACGGAGAGGCGGGTAAGAAATAAATTGTTATTATTATTATTATTATTATTAGTCTATCAGAAACAGAATAAGATGTGAGATTTAGCCATTCTGTTGACAAGGACAGTGAAGGGAATGGGAAATGAAACAAAATTAGCCTATTTGCATGATAACCTAAGACTCTAATCATATGGTTCCACTCAAATCCTATAGTAATGGGCCATAAATAAGCAGCATAAACAAGACACATCATTTAAAACAATGTTGTGCCCATCAACCTTTCCAGTCTTTCTGCAGAAATAAAAGCAGCAAATAAAAATTAATTGCAACCTTCCCCAATACATGGTAAACACAGATGAATATGCCCTACAGCCACATTTTAGCTAGACTTTGATTTATAAGTTTAAGGCTACAATCTTATGCAAAATGCACACACACCTACCTGGAAACAACTTCCATTGACCTCAATATGACTTACTTCTGAGCAGGCAGGCATAGAATTGTGCTTTAAGAGATTCTCTACATTAAGGTAAATTCCATTGTTTATCCGGCACCGTTATGCTTCCTGCTTCTTTAGCGGGATTGATAGGAATTGATATGAATTGGATTACATGGGAAGAGAGGGGTGAGGAAGGTCCTGCTGCTGTTTCCTGGGGCTCCTTTAAACAGCAGACACAGTTGAATTGTGGGAGTGACTCTCTTCCTCCCTCCCTGGCATTTGTGCAAAGGGGGGGGGGGTCTTGTTATCTGTTTCATCACAGCCCACAGGAAAGCCAGGACTTACATCTGGACATAAGTAAGATTTTGCTGTAAGTTTACATCCCTCATCATACTTCCTTGGGAGTAAGCCCCATTGAACACAATGGGACTTACTTCTGCTTAGACAATGGGGATCAGATCTGCCTCCCATTGTTGCAGGGAGGCATTTTATCCTCTTCTCCCTCCATTCAAAGTCCTTCCTTGCACATTCATGGTGCAACACCAACTTTACTCGCTGCCGATTTCATGCCCTTAGGGGTTTATTCCAGCTTGTCTGTGATGTATTTTAAAATGGAATAAGGGGGAGAAGGGAAACTACAGGAGAACTCCTGTTTGATTACAGCATCATTATATTGACCGGGAAACTTCCGTGAATGGCCAAAACTGAGCGTGCTATGAATAGCTTGTTTGGAGAATGCCTAAATAAAGCAATATGCTTGGACAGTTGAGGAGAAAAAGGTGGAGTCCTATTTTCAACAGATATGGCATGGCCGTTCGAGGCTATGAGCTTTGAGCTCTGCAGCGACTGGAAGGCTGGATTGCTGTCTGGGGAATCTCAGATGGAGTTTTCATTCCCCAGATCAAAGGGGAATGCGAAGAGCAAACCATAAGTGTCTCGTAAAATCACCCTATGAGGTTATGAAGTCGTCTCATCGGAATAACAGCATAGGATGGGGGAGGCCGGCTATCATCGCTCAAAAGCCTTGCCAGACCCAGAGAGGGCATAACAGCGGTCAGCCTTCATTCCCTGTGGTTGGATGACACCTGGATTTATGGGGTGCTTTTGTTGCAGTGAAGTCAAATGGATTACATCTGGATAGCAGGGGCAAAGCATACATCCTCTCGCAATATACTGAGGGTGAGTTATTTTAAAATAATGAAGAAAAAAATGTTTTTTGTTGTTGTTTGTTTTTATTCGGAAGAAGAAAAAGAGGGGGGGAAGAGAGAAAAAGAGGTGAATGGAAAAATGAGGGGAAAAGTACTGAAAGTATGAAGAATTTACATATGAGTGAAGCAAGAGAGGCGGGGAAATGCATAAGTTTTGTTGGAAGAACAGCATAAGAATTATGGCTATCAGCACTTAGAAGCCGCTCCAGATCCAAACACAAGATTGATTAGCTTTCCCCCAACGGAGGAAAACAGTTGGAGCGTAGGGGGATGCCTCTGCCACAGTGAAGTTAATTTGATAACATTTGATTTGCAGAGATAAAGAAAATATTTTCTTATACCACTTAGTGGGTGAGTTATTTCATCTTCTTTAAAGAAAATAGTATAACTAAGTATTGTTTACTTCTTGAGAGAAACATCTATGGAATAAGGATTTTTAGAAGAAAATTGAAAGACTGTGAGAGAGTAATTCAGGAAGCAAAAGTGTTTTTAAAGATTACGTGTTAAAATGGCCGACATTATGAAGAAGGAGACAAAAGAATAAGATGGCGGATGAACAAGAAAGGGAAAATGTGCCAATTTTTACATGAAGAGTTATGCTTGTAAATTTAATGAAGGGTGTAACCTGATGGACTGTGGAGGAGAAAGGTGGAGGAGAGACTTTGAAGTGACAGGCAAAGATATTTGGAGATTGCTTTCCTTCAGATAGATTAACATTAAAAGACTGGAGATGCGCCCCACAAGTGAATTGTTTTGTTGTTTTTCTTTTTAAGTGGGATAAAAAATGGGGAAACTTTGATATATATCTATAACATGAATAAGAATAAATGCAATGCTGTTGGGAGTTAAATGGAATAAAAATTGTTTCAGAATTAACAGGAGATGGCTGAAATTGGGAGATGAGAAGAGTAGTAATTTGTTATGTTAATAGAATGAAACAATAAGTAATTTGCATTTGTATAAACGGACTGAAATATGTGAGGACTGAGGTAGAAAAAGGTGTGGAGGGTATAAGCTTAAAGTTGTTGTAAGTTATAAAATTGGTTTAAGATTTTATATGGGGAGTGATGTTAAAAAAAGGGGGATAAAAGGAAAAAGATTTGGCTAATTTTACTATTTGCAAGAGAGGGGGAGAGAGTTCTCTTTTGTTGAATGAAAAAAAATTATAGAGAAAAATAAGGGGTCCATTTTATTTGATGTTTGTTTTGTTAGTTTTATTTTTGTGGAAAATAATCAATTTGCATTTGAATAAAAGGATGGAATATGTGGGGATTTAGGCAGAAATTGTGTGTAGGGTATAAGTTTTAAGTTGTTTTGAGTTATAAGAAGGTTAGTATTTAGTTATGTTAAACAATGAAGTAAAAAGGGGGATGTTCTTTATTTTATTTTATTTTAAAAAATATATAATTGCTATGGGAAAGTAGGGTGTCCTTTTTAATTGTTGTATGTCTTTGTAAGTTTTGTCTTTATAGAAAATAATAGAAGTTTGAATTGGAAAAGAGAGAGAAAAATAGGTGGACAATATTTGGAATAGCATAAAAATATGGTTTTGTTGGGGAAAGAAATGGGATTCTATATGTTTTTGATGCTTTATGTATTATATGTGTTTTAATTGTTTTTTGTTAGTGAAATAGAATAAAAATCTTTAATCAAAAAGATATAAATCTTTACCCAGACAGGTTTGCCACACTTAAACAGGTTCCGGATTTAGTCCCCTACCTCCAATGATGAGAATTTTCTCATTTCTAGGAGAGAAGCTTGAGACACAGAGAACAAAAATAAAGGATGGGATTTATCAAGAATATGGCAGAGCCTTTCAAGTATGAACCTGACTGAAATGGTTCACAGAAATACAAACCAATTCATAAAGTGAAATTGCATTCATAAAGCTTTCCCTGCAAGCCAGCATTCAGGATACTTTGCATGATATAATAACTTGACAGTTGGTGCTCATAGGAGTTGCATGATATCGCATAAAGAGCATTTAAGTAGATCAGAGAGAGAGAGAGAGAGAGAATAAATGGAAGGAAGAAAACAAAATAATCTACCTAAAATCAAATCCACTCAGTAAGAGAGGTTCACCTGCATAAGAAGCTTGCCATGTTTGTTGCTGATGTTAGTGTGCATCTGGAGAGTGCATTTGTCCATCTTCACACTACTTACCTAAGCCCATCTTTTGCTTGAATAAAGCAAATGCATTTTTTGTTGGGGAAGAGAGATTTCCCCCATTTGTTGTTCTTGGTCCTCAGTACTATTCCTCCTGAATACTGCTCCAACTAGGCTAATTTCTACAATTAATTCCAAAATTAGATCATACACAGTTCCAAAATGACTAGTTACTTCAACATGTTACTGTCCACTTATTGAGAACTTTGGAAGGACTTTCAACATCCAGTCGTTATCTGAGATTCAGATTGGTAGATGCATGGGACAGGACCTTCTCAAGAGTGGCGGTCAGGCTCTGGAACTCCCTATCCAAGTAGGCAGGTCTGGGCCCCTCCCTTTCCTGTTTTTAATCAATGATTAATCCTATAGACATTTAACTGTGAGTAAGCCCTGTTGGACACAGTGGTACTTTCTTCCAAGTAAGCATGCACAGGATTGCGGCTGTATTCTTTTACATTGGGTGTTTTATAATTATTGTCTTTGAGTTCTAGTGGCTCTTATCCTTATTATTACTTTTTGATCTTAATGTTTATGCATTGATATTTTCTATTGTTTATGTTTCCTGATTTGCCTGTAATTTGTTTATGTAGTTTTTAATCATGTATTTTAATCTTCATGTATACCATTTTGGAAGGGTTTTGTTCAAAAAATGCATAAAAATAAATAGCAACATAACCTAAAGCATTCAGTTCTTTTACATAGTTTCCCACTATGGTACTGATATGAACATGTATGTTAATAAAACACCGTAAAGGGGTGTGTCATCATATGTATGATTGCGTCAAGCTTTTCATGTGTGGTGTTTACCTTATTGTCATAAGGTAATGGTCCTTCTGTCAAGGTGAACATGTCCCATTGTCCTATTTTCATCCCATGATCACGGTGAGCACATAAATACAGCAATGATAGAATTTACTGTTACAGCACAGGATCATTCAAATTAGCAGCTACAGCATCAGGATACTTTCTTGGGAACAGGAGTAAATACTTCCAGGCTAGGGCACAGAATTTCTGGAGCAATAATGGTAAGTGGCAGCATTGCCCTGGATTAAAGTTCACCAGTGGCGGTGCCAGGGAGGCAGGGGGTAAGCACCCCCCAAACAAAAAGTTGCCACCTCAGTTGCTGGCAGACCACCCACACCCCTGACTGCACTAAGGCGGCTCACCCAGGCAAGGCAGCCTTGACTTTTTCCTATCACGAAAGATCCCACACGCTGCCTATAAGGGCTTTCTTCTCCCTTCAGTAGCCACGAGGTGCCTGCGCGTCTGACAAGGTATCATGAGAGATCCCATGATGCCTTGTTAGACGTGCGGGCACTGCGTGGCTACTGAAGGGAGAAGAAAGCCCTTAAAGGGAGTGTGCAGGCTTGTGCCTCATGTCTGCTCGAAGCTCATTGTGTTATAGCTTAAAAGCGCCACTGCCACTATCCTGTTGGGTCCAAATTCTTCTAACCAGGAATTTGTCCTGGAGGGATGGAAGAACACAGGGGGTATCTTGTGGGCTGGTTGGGGGAAGCAACGAGCCAGCATCTCTCCTGGCGGGGAGGTAGCTCCGTAAGAAGGGTTGAATCTGTGGGTGAATGGAGCCCTTGCTCTAAGCTGGGGAGTTGAGTTCCCTAGGTCTTTCTACGGGCTGGAGTCGAGCACCCTTCACGTTTCTAGGCTGCGAGAACCTGTTTTCTGCATGTCTGTCTCTAGAGATGATACGATATTTAATCCATAAAGTTGAATAGCACATCACATCAGACTATTTATACATGGTTCTGTAGGTCTGTTTGACACTTCCTGTGTACTGATGCTGGAAACTATAGCAACCAGTATAAAAATAAATTATTAAAATCACAACTTTTTTTTAACATAGATACTGATTTAATTTAAAACAGTTCTTGTAGCTGAATGTCTAGGAGATTTTACAACTTGAATTATAACCCACTGAAACTTTGAGGTTCTTCTGGAAACACTGGCAGGTATGACAATCCAAAAATGTGAGTAATAGCTGCATTGTTTGAGAAGTCAGAACTATGCAGTTAATAGGGGCAAAGGTAAATATTACTGACACCTATTCACCTAACCAGCAAAGGAGAAATGATGAAGTAAATGATGCTTTTAAAAAGAAAAAAGTGTGGTGTGTGTTTTAATAGAGAAATGCTCGATGTGGGCAAAAAGCACAAAATGCTGAGGCCTTTTGAATAGTTCACTGAAAACATCAGCTCAATATGCTGTAGAGGTCAAGGAGGCAAATGGAATGTGACAGGCTATTATGGAAGAAAAATTACGGAAGATACAACATTGCTGTACAAACTTGCAGCTGTGCAAATGGCAAATTCAGTACTGAGTGAGGTCTGGTTGCTTAAATGTCCAAAAGCACTTATTAGAAACGAAAGGCAACGAACAGGGCAACAAAGGGAGCCGAAAATCATTTCCATGTGGAAAGATATCTGTGTGATCCAAACGAACTGGCTAGCATGTGCTACAGTCTGCACAGCAATGAAATAACTTATAGAATGCACTTTGGTGAGCTATTGTTGGAAATTAACCTCATGTGAAAAGCCTATTGTAAAGGAATGCTAATATGGTAGGGAGAAGAGACAGCTTATTTTGATAGCTGAGCAAGCAACTTTTAGGCTGCACCTTTATGCACACCCACTTGGGAGAAATTCGGTGAACTAAATGGGAATTATTTCTGAATAAACACAGAATCGTAGAGTTGAGGGGATTCTCTCTCAAAATACATATTAAAATGCATATGTGCGACATTTAGAGACATACAAAATTGGTGGGTATCTAAGTTTGAATCTGCACATTAGTCCCAGAGGTGTAAATTGGGCTATTTCATCTTGGGGGTTTTAAAGATCGAATTTCCCAAGCCTCTTTAGCCTCCAGGCTATGGTTCTTTAGATCCTAGTTGTAATTTAGAATTATCACTGAACAGTTTCTCTGTTATTCTTATTCATGAAGCTATAACCCAAGATAGCGATGAATGGTGGGGGGTGTACTTCCGTTAATATCAGTGATGGCACAATCATATCTCAATGCTCATAGGCTTCTGAACTTGCAGGATTTAGGGCATCCAACGTAGAGGGGAGGAGTGGTGGAAGTGATCTTCACCTCCCTGCTCCTCCCATTCTGCATTTTCACTAGACGGGCTATTTTGCCCATCTAGCTGGAGCATTGAGAAGGGGAACACAAGGAGACTGGAGAAGTCTGGAGATACTTCAACCTTTCCAGTCCCCTCCCTTCCCCACCCACAGAACACCCACTTTATGTCCTCTCCAACCTCAGAGAGGCAGCCAGCATTGTTCTCTCCATGCTAGCTGCAAGGGGGAAGGGAGCACAGCTTCCCCAGATCCTGGAATCCAAAATATCCTATGGCCCCCAGACACTGCGTAGAGGCCATAGGATTGCTCCCTCAGTTTCTATGCAGACCTACAAATCTATAAAGTATTAAGACTATAACTATGATAACTAAGTAGAGGCTCAACCTCACATAAGTGACAGCATGAATTGACAAGAGAGTAGCTCTATGATAAATTATTTTTACTCATGTCTGTTATTTACAGAATTCACACTACTGTCACGGGCAATACTTCATCCCTGCTATTTCCCAATATATGTTTAGTTTTAAGGCCAATTTTAAGGATCACACGATTCTTGCCAATGACCGTATATCCCCTCCCCCTCTTGTCCACATTTCTATACACAAGTCTATAAAGTTTTCAGATTTTGACTCATCAGGGTTCCCCCCCTCATCAGTCACTACTGAGATTTCAGAGCAGTAAGAAAACCTTCTCCATATTGCAGATTTGGAAAGCATTTTTTCACATGGCCTATGGTTCCTTCTCATGTGTCACTCCACTCTTTATCCTTATATACTGGTAGATATTATCACTAAATCCAGGTAGTTTTATCTCTCAAATGTCTCTAAAATCTTCCATTTCCTCTTCATTCTCACCACAGAAATATAAAACTTGTCAAGTCCATCATCCTCTTCATCCTTGATTACTGCAACCTCATTTTCGTCAGACTCCAGCTGATACCCTCAACATTCAGTTTGGCCACTAATCTGTTGTGAAAATAATCCTCCATTAAGATAGTGCTCTGACATTCCTAAATTGTCATCTCTGCCGGCTCACCGTTGCCAGCTACATCTGATGTAAGCTTCTCATATTATCCGTAATGGTTTTACGAGCTGACCCCTTTCCTACTCCTCTCTGCTGTTCACCTTTCATTCCTACCTTCTCAACTCATCTAAGCTCCTCGTCAAGATCTCTCCCTCCCCCACTTCTTTTTTTCACCTATGAGCTTCTTATGTGGTTTCCTCCTTTTTGTCAGGCCACAAAAAGTACGGTTGAAATGCTGCTGAAAATACACAGGAGGCCATTCAGGTGCAAGAGTAACCAATATGGTATATTCCCATTGCAAAAGAGATTAGAAACATGTCTATCATGCAACATGAGAATATCATGGGACTCTCTAGGATGAAAAGGGGGGGTCGCATTTAAAAATAAAACCCTCAATTGTATGGATTTAAACTTACAGCCTATCCCATCTTAAAGATTCACAATGAGTAAAATGATTAAAATTGAATGCATATATAATAACTCTATTAAAACCTTACGTCAGAACAGTGATCCATTCCGACTGTATGTAAATGAGATCTCAAGCCATTACCTAGCCTTGTTATTCTAACAGGATGCATCAGTCGGATTGTGCTGTCAGCCCAGAAATAGACTCTATGGAGGATTGGTGGCTGCCGCTGAAAACAGCAGCTTCATGTCTTGTTCTTCTTGTTCCCACCTCCCTGGTAATGTAGTGTAATAGAAAGCAGGTGACATTGTGAGCCTATCTACACACGCAGGATAAAACACTTTGAAAACGTTTTGAAAACTGTATATGGGGTGTGTCCTAGGCCCCAACAGTTCTCAAAACTGCTATAAACCATTTTAAAGCAGTAGTGTAGATAGGCTCTGTGTCATTGAGCTTTACATTTTTCTGTTTTGGTAAGCTGAATGAAATGGAACAGGGGCGTCAAAACCCAGAGGAGGAGGAATTGTGGGTTTGTTTTATTTCCTGCAGCAGCCATGCATCCATCAGTTCTGCATTTAGTTGATGTTAGCACATAAAGAGAGAGTAGGATATCAGAAAGGAGATACTTTCATATTTATGTTGTTCCACAGCCACTTGGAATATTGAGCGTTATCACATGGGGGGGGGGGAATCGTGTTTGCTTACCATTGCTTCTCTGCCCGCACGATTGTTCCTCATTATTTTCTCTTTTGAAAGAGGAAGTAAACAACGTGCTCATGGTCCATTCAGTGGGCTGTTTTGATTGCACTGCTACTCTCGCACACAGCAGGAGATAGCAGCAACTTCCATCTTTAAAAATAAGTTGGACTTACTTGGGTGTTTTTTATGGTGCAAAGAAGGCTGGAAGGGGTGGGAGGCACATGGGAAACAGATGACGTCATGAGAGGGACCCATGAAAATCTGTGAGTACCCAGTAATGAGCGTGCAATAAAATGCTCATCTGATGGAGCTCATTGTGGTTTGGAAGATACCTTGAACAATAAGCAATCACTGTTGCCATAATAACTCCCAACTAACACCTTCTTTCCTGTTCAGACACATAAACACAGCTCCATAATCTAATGTGCCTGATGGGGTTCAAGGGATCATGTAGCTGGTGCCATGGCCAATAGGTTGGGGGACGGTTAAGCCAGCACTCCACTAGCTGAGGAAATCTCATCTTCTAGCCAAGACATGACAGTGGTAGTGAGGAGGAGGTAGGTCCACTCAGGAAGGAGGGACCCACTACGGGACTTTATAGAGCTTCCAGGCAGGCAAGTCTGCTAGAACTACAACAAGGGGTGGTGTTTTAGAATGTAATATGAAGACTAAACTAAATGTTCTGCTAATCACCAGAGCTATGCATGATTGTTGTTGCTTGTCCTTTGGAGAAAGGATTTTCTCAAGAGGACAAGCAATTGAGACCTTCCCACTGTGAATCCTGCAAGACCTGGAACCTGTTCCTCTGCCTGTCTCTCTTCCACCTGGCCTGGGAGGGCAAAGACCCAACTGACTCCAGCTACAAAGGCTGCTCCTCCTGCTGAAGGCAACTAGAGAACATCAGAATAAGGTCTTATTTAAGCTTTGCGCCTGGGGTAACCCTTTAGCTTTTGATGAGAAATTATTTTTATCCCCATTGAATTATTATTATTATTTTTGTATTTCACTTTTGTTATTAATGGATTGTTTAATTTTGGTGCATATTTACTATGAGATCTTTAGCCTATTTATATGGTTATTTCATTTTTTATGATTTGTAACTGTTAGTTATCTGGGAATGTTGCTGTATCCTGTATTTCTCTTGATGTTGCTGCAAGCTGCTTTGAGAATGGTTTTACCATGGAAAAGCAGCAGAAAATAAAATGATGGTGGTGATTTCATGATTCCAGCTACAGGAATTGTACAGTGTCTGATCATCTCATATCTTGATTTTATACAATATTGTCACCTCTCTTTCCCTCTTCATTACATGGAAATATACTGCATATAGGAAAAGAGCAAAATCAAAGTGATGCTCCAGGAACCCAAAAAGAGTTTCTTTTAGGGGCGTGCACGGACACCCCGGATCGGATTGGGACTGGATCAGGACCTCCAATTTTGTTCTGGATCAGATCGGAACAAAATCGGAGGTCCCCTGGATCGGATCGGGCCCGATCCCGATCCGAAAATCGGATGTCCGATTTTCAAATCGGATGCCATTTTTCCCCATAGACTTGCATTGGGGGAAAGAAAGCTTTCCCCCAATGCAAGTCTATGGGGAAAAATGGTGGCAGGGGGGTGAGTGGGGGCCTAACTCCCCCCTCCCTGTCCCTCCCCCCCTTGCACTTAGCTGCAGGGCCCTTCTGCTCCCGACCCCGGCAGGTAAGTGGGAGCCCCCTCGCAATCCTCCTTACCTCCCGGGGCGCCTCCGCTGCCAGCCGCTGCCGCCCGGATGGCAGCGGATGGCAGCAGAAGGGCCACAGCAGGTAAGCCCCCCAGGCGATCCTCCTTACCTGCAGAGCTGTCCGGTGCCTTCCCCTGTGTAGATCTACTGAGGACTAGGCCGCGAAGCCTAGTCCTCAGTAGATCTATGCAGGGGAAGGCGCCGGATGTCCCCAGCAGGTAAGCCCCCCCTCGCGATCCTCCTTACCTCCCGAGGCCATCCGCTGCCACCCGCTGCTGCCCAGGTGGCAGCGGACAGCCCCAGGAGGTAAGCCCCCCCCCCGCTGTCTGCTTCCATCGGCGGGCACCTGCTGGAGCCTGCCGATGGAAGCGGACAATCCTGCCAAGTAAGCCCCCTCCCCCACTGTTCGCTTCCATCAGCGGCTGCCCGCTGGCACCCACCGATGAAAGCTGCGGCGGGCGCCGGTGGGCGCCCGCCGATCCTCCAATTTTTCCCAAACCAGATCGGGTCCTTCTGGACCGGTTTGGAAAAGATAGGACGATCCAGTGGGGTGATTGGAAATTGGATAATTGCATCCCATTTCCCCTGGATCAGCTCCAGATCGTGGATCAGAGCCAATCCAGTGCACACCCCTAGTTTCTTTCACACACAGCATCTTCATTTGAATATTGAACAACATTTGTGACTATACAAGCTCTCAAAAGCAAATACAATGAGATGACAGTAGCAGGAGGGGTCCTTCCCTCACGTCCAACCCATGGGGCAGAGTTGTCTGTATTATCACCAATCACAACATCATTTAGGTTGGAATACTTGCTTGGGAGTCAGCACAATTGAACTCAATGGGACTGACATCTGAGCAGACATGTAGGAATGGGACTCATATCTGAGTAGACATGCAGGGGATTGCTCTGCCCAAAGGGCTTTACAGCAAACATTCAAGCAATCATATACCAAACAGACTATAGCAGGAAATAAAAGTGTGGCTGGGTGGGTGGATATGGGTGTGTATGAGAGAGAGAGAGAGAGAGAGAGAGAGAGAGAGAGAGAGAGAGAGTTTGCATTATTTTTCTCCATTCTGTTAGTAACTAGGCTGACCATATGAAAAGGAGGACAGGGCTCATGTAACTTTAACAGTTGTAGAGAAAAGGGAATTTCAGCCACTGTCATTTGTATGCAATTAGTTCCTGGTGAAATTCCCTCTTCATCACAACAGTTAAAGTTGCAGGGGCCCTGTCTTCTTTTGTATATGGTCACTCTAGTATAGTGCCTGCAATTTTAACTGTTGTGATGAAGAGGGAATTTCACCAGGAACTAACTGCATACAAATGACACTGGCTGAAATTCCCTTTTCCCTACAACTGTTAAAGTTACATGAGCCCTGTCCTCCTTTTCATATGGTCAGCCTGTTAGGTGTAGTGAAATTCTTCAATTCCCCACCCCCAAAGTATTCTCTGGCACACCTTTCCTCCTCTAATTATTATTACGTCACCCCTTTTAGGGTCTTACCACAAACCTCCCTGCTTAAGCTTGCCTGCCTTGGCCCTGAAATTCCTTGTTGCACATTCAGTTTCCTTCCTCCTTCCTCCCACAGCTTTATATCTTTGTTTTCCACACAAAAGCAATCTTGGTGGATTTCCTGTACCTCCTTCTTGTGTTGCTACCCTTAAAGTGACATAAACTCACAGAGCCGCTGGAACATCCTGGATAACCGAGAGAAGCAGTCAACCCACAGCACAGAAGCCGACGTAGATTTTGCCATTCCTTTTGGGGATTCTAGAGCTCTGATGTGCTCAACCACCCACAGACAAGGGTGATGGGATGCTGGGGCAGCAGCTTTGCCTCCATTTATTACCCCATTTTATTCCTAGTCTGGTTTCCACATCCTGCCAAGAGCAAGGTGATCTCCATCCAGTGTACTAATCTCAGCCTTTTGCTCCACTGCTCTACAGCTCTTTCTATGTATTCTCTTTGAACCTTCTCCTTGACCTTCAAGACCTCATCCACTCATATTCTGTGCTCATGTCTGTGCCTTGCTCCACCCCTGTCCTTACCGACATTTCTTCATCTGCTTTATGAGTCTTTGTACGTAGTTCTTTCTTTCATCTCCCAACTGGTTTGTTATTCATCATTTGCATCTGCCTTTTTCTTCCCTTCAAATATTTGGAGGCACCTAGCCAAGGGCAAATGACCGCATAAGAGCAACATATTTGCAGGGATTTCATTCTTCCAATGAGCATGTGTGGACATTTTGTACATGATCATACCTTCTCCAACAGAACTGGTTGGCTTGTTACAAAGGGACTCAAGACTGAACACTTCAGAGAAGCACCACCCATGAAACTTCTCCTGCTCCTAGGTATGTAATGTTATTTGTAGAATGACGGTTAAGAGTAAGGTAGAGGCGGGAAAGAAAACTGGGGCAGACAGGCCTAGGAAAAGGGAGAGGGAGAGACATGTGATGTGGTTATAATTAAAGCCCTCCCGATGTCCATTTGCTAGATATGACAAATCCATTTCATCAGAGAAACTCCAATAGGTGCAGAAACTGGGGGTGCAAGCCACTTCTCACTGAAGTATAGGGCACGAATCCCTCTGGTTTAAATATATTCTGATTGCACCTTGAGAGGATAGAAATGTTATTGTTGTAAAACTTTGTAAAGTGAATGGTATCCAATTTGTCAAACCAAAGCCACATCCTGCAAATAGCCAGTGGTTTTTTTAAAAATTAACAAGTTCTCTGTTGGAAAGAAACACATTAATAATGCATAATACAATAGAGAACGTGAACAGAACTGAATTATATATTTACCAAGTTATTTAATCTTAACCTTTACAATATTTTTGGGGAGTCATTATTATTCATAGAAAGCAGCTTCTGTTTTTCCTGCAGTAATTAATCTTAGACTTGTAACACTAGGACTATGATCCAAAGCAGTGATATGCAGGTCTATTAGTGAGTCATTCAGCTTTACTAACCTGTACAAATTGGTCCTAATTGATCATTTTCTGAAATGTAGGTGCAGTCCTAAACCACTTACTAGAAAGCCCCATTGAACACATAGGGTAACCATATTTCAGATTACTTTGGATTGAGCTGTTATTCTTCCTTTTTCTTTGCATTAATTAATTGGCAAATATATTTTCTTATTCTTCAGCAAAACAAAAACAGTTCTCAGTGCGACTTGCATAAAATAGCAATATAGGTTACTTTTATAGAAAAACGAATGTTGGTGACACGGATCCTGACCACAATTGCCAGATCTAAAGGCAATCTAAATAAATGTTTGTGGTCCATGACCCAACCACAGAAGAATGGCCCAAATGCTTGAGCTACTTGCTTCTCCAGACCATACCAAGGTCTGGTAAATCTGGTAGAATGTTTCAAAGATGTTATTGCATGGACATGTAATCTTCCATGTGCGTATACTGTTACAGGAAAAACTAATTATAGGGAAAAGTAACTTGAAAATGTTGGTTAAAGGGAAATCTTGATGATGATGATTTAACATATTTCTTTACTGCCCCATAGCCAAAGCTCTCTGGGTGGTTTACAAAGATTAAAACATTAAAAATAATAAGCAAAATAAAAAAAAACCATAAAAAAACACAACAGACAGTATACATAGAAAAATACATCTAAAAACAACTTTGAGCAATCAGCCAAACTTCAAAACAAATTGTTTAAAACTCATCACATGCTGCTAAATGCCTGGGGAAAAAGAAAAGTCTTGACCTATCACCTAAAAGACAGCAATGTTGGTTCCAGGCAGGCCTCATTGGAGAGATCATTCCATAATTGGTGGGCCATCACTGAGAATGCCCTCTTCCTTATTGCTGTCTTTCAACCCTCCCTTGGAGGTGGATATTAGAAGTTGTGTGTAGATTACGGATAGGCTTGTGTTGAGTTGGGGGAGGTGCTCTGTTAAAAAACAGCACCTTGAATCAGGCTCAGAAACATACAGACAGCCAAAGCAAGTGGGCCAAAGTCAGTCTTATATGTTCGAACCTTCTGGTCCCCATTATTAATCTGGCTATTGCAGTTTGCACAAGCTGCAGCTTCTGAATTGTCTTCAGTGGCAGCCCGCAAAGAGTGCATTGGAGTTTACAGGAATATAGACACCTGAAGCTAGGTTATCCTTGTCTAGATAGAGGCGTAGCTTGGTCACCAACATTAGTTGGTAGAAGGCACTCCCAACCACTGAGGCCACCTGCGCCTCAAGTGACAGAGATGGTTCTAGGAGACCCTAAGCTACGAACCTGCTCCTTCAAGGGGAGTGCAACCCCATCCAGACCAGTTTAAGCACCCTCCATCTGTATTAGCCTCCACTGCTGTGTTTTGGATCAAGAACTATTTGTTTGCCAAGTGCAAAGATTAAGTATGGATATCTTCATGGCTTTTTCAAAATCACTGTGTACTTTCCCCCCCTTTTGGGTACACCATTTTTGTGATTGCTGGATGCATCTTACAGAGAGTCAGATAAATCCATAGAGATAAAATGTAATCACCCTGTCCAAAAAAGTTTAATGTATTTGTAAATATTTTTGGACCAGAAATGTAATTTTGTTTTGGAGCATGTCTTATTCAGAAACTATCTTTGGGGATCTTTCTCAAGAGCATGCCAATAATGTTTGCACAGAACTACTTTTAGAACTCAATACAGATCTCATATATATATATATATATATATATATTTAAAAAACTAACATCTGCTTTTAATTCCATATAGTATTCGTGTCCACACTGTGGGACACTTGCTACTCCTCCCAGAACTGTACCAACCCATGCCATGAGCAAGCAAAATGTGAAGTTCGTAAAGGAGTCCAAGGCTGTTACTGTAACACAGGATTCAGTGGACCTGGAATACGTGGACCTGGCGCAAGTGGTTGTTATGGTAGGTAAACTGCTCTTCACTTTGCTTCCTCCAAATCACTGTTATTTTGTATCTTTTCTTGAGTTATCATTAGCTATCTCTCCATTTGAAAACCTTCTGTTTCAGGCATAATATTGGAGGGAAATAGAAAGGTTACATGGTTAATTTAATTCTGTCTTTCCCCCAGCCTGGTGCCTTCCAGCTGTTTTGGGCTACAACTCCCATCATTCCAAACCATTGGTCCTGCTTGCTAGGCCTCATGGGAGTTAAAGACCAAAACAAATGGAGGGAACCCGGTTGGGGAAAGCTGAACGAATTTATTTCTGAACGTGTGCATTTTGCACGTCTTTTGGAGAACTAGGGTTGCCAACAGAATCATTCCCTCTAGTAATGAACTCAGGTGGTGAGTGTGACAGGATTGGAGGCAAAATGAGGCTACTGAGAAACAAGAGGGAGACATCAGCATGCCTGAGGAAACCCCCAAGATTTTCAGAACAAAACACCAACAAAAATTAACCCTAAGGAGGCAAAATACCCCACCAAAGAACAGCCCAATGAGGACTGGGCATGCCATGGAAGGTCGAGTGTCACTTGGAAAAGAAAAATGGAGAAATGGGATTGTGGTGTAAAATGTAAGAGAGGATCCTGGAAGAGTGTTTGGCTGGAACCATAAATGGTTCCAGCCAGGTTCAGACAGGAGTGGGTTCAGACAGGAGTGGGGAACCTGAGGCTGCCTGAGGGATGAATCTGGCCCTTGGGATCCCCCAGATGGCCACACACCCTTCCTCTAGACACACCCCTTTCCCCCAACTACTGTTCAAAGTCCTGGGCCTTTATGGATAAACATTGGTTTCTCCAACATTCAAGTTTTTAAAATTTTATTCCCCCCCCCAAATATGAAGAATCATAAAATCATAGAGTTCAAGGGGCCATTGAGTCCTACCCTTTGCTTACTGCAAGAATCCAGCAACAGAGGCCCACCACACTCCTAGACAATTGGTTCCATTATCTGACTGCTCTGACCATCAGGGAATTTTTTCTGATGTTCAAGATCTTCCTTCAGGCTACTGAAGCCTATTATTTCATGTCCTACAGTCTTGGATAACTGGTAGCAGGATGCCACCCTTCTTCTATGTGAGAATTTGCAAATTTTGGTAAATTCTCATCAAATGTGAACTGAACTGAAATTCTTACTCATCTCTGTTTCTAATTTCATAGAAGGGCTTTTCAATGACTAAACAAGCTCTAGGATGGAGAAAGAAAGAACCACCTTTCAAACACGTCATTATATTTTTACCCACCTCGTGGTCATTGGATAGCACAGGAAATAATCTAAATCAATCAATGGGTGGTAAAAAAAAATATCATTTTGTGGGTCACTTCCAATATAAATCACCCTGACATTTTTAGTTAACACACAAAAAAGAAATAAAAAGAGAAGAAAATATAAATAAATCAGTTATATGTCATCTGTGTGTTCAGAATTTCTTAAACACTAACATTTAAAACTTTAGAAAGGGAAGGCGTTTCCAAAAGGGGGAAATGCTGATTTCACCAGTCTAATCTCTGTTTCTATGGAAAGGAAGCAGAAAAATAACAACAAAACCCTTACTACTTAACAGTTATTCATTTCACAATGACTGGCTCAGTTCGGACAACACAATAACCACCAGTGGTTTTAGTAGTCAACCATCAGTTGAGCAGTCAATAGTTGGTATTAGTGTTATCTGTTGGGCAAAAACCACTCCATGGTTGATTTTTTCCTCAAAAAAATCCACTGGAGAAACACAACCGGCTGCAGAGTTGACAGGGGAAAGGGGTGGGGGCTGTGTCAGTCAAATGCTGGGTTGATTAGGGCTTAGTTCGGATGACACGATAATCAACAGAGGGGGGAAGAGGTAACCATCAGTTGTGTTGATTATTGTGTCATGTTGCGGGCAGCACACAACACACACACAACTGACGGTAATGCTATTTCAGGCAATTAAACAACAGAGAAAAGCAATGGGCTGCTCAGTTGTTTATCCTGAAATCCATTGCTTAAAGTGTTGTGTGTCAGGAACCCCCCTCTCTCCGTATACAATTCCACTCGGTCATAGAGTTCGCCGGCAGGAGCAACCAAATAACTCTTGGCTGCTCCTATACAGCTGGCAGAACTTGCTGTGCATGATGGGATATGGCCAGAGGACTGAGGGAGGGGGAGGGAGGAGACGCAGCAGCCCAGAAGGACGCCGGGACTTTCAGCCATGCAACTGGGGGAGGGGCAACATGTCGTGTAGCGCACACCGGCAAAATAATGCATGGTGAGTGTGTTATTAACACACCATATGGCTGGTTTCGGACAACACATTAAGCAATGGAGGGGGGAAACAATCGTCAGTTGTGTTGCTTATTGTGTTGTGTGGAGGGTAACACACTGCTCACAAACTACTGACGGTATGCTATTCCGCCCAAATAAGCAATGGAGAGAAATAACTGGCTTGCAAGTTGTTTAGCTCAAAGCCAGTTGCTTAAAGTGTTGTGTGGAAGGCTGAGTGTGTTAATGGCATGCGGTGAGTGGGTTAAAACACAAGCCCATAGAGGCAGGCGGCAAGAGCGACCAAAGCAGCGGCTGCCACTCTGCTACAACTGGTGCAACTTGCAGAGGCTGCTGGGATAGCACCAGGAGGACCAAGGGAAGAGGGAGGGAGGGGAGAGGGGTGGGGGCTGTGTCAGTCAAATGCCGGGTTGACTATTAGTCCACTCAATGCCAGCCCCAACCACCCACAGTTGTGTAGGAATATGTTGTATGGGGAGTACCCACAAAATAACCAACTGTGAGTTGGCTACTCAACCCACCATTGACTAAAGTGTTGTCCGAAACCAGCCTATTAGTCCACTCAACGCCAACCTCAACTACCCACAGTTGTGTAGGAACATGTTGTGTACCCACTAAAACAACAACTGTGAGTTGACTACACCCCCACCACTGACTAAAGTGTTGTCTGAACGCAGCCACTATATTCATCATGTGATAACTATAACTACAAACTGACAGCTTGACTAACTAGAATGGCTTTTGCAGTTCAGTTATCATACATGGAGGTTTTCTATCATTTGGATTCAGTTCCTGTCAATGAGAAGCAAGTGTATGAAGTAGTATGTCTCATTTCAACTGATCACACAAATTGGCTGCTACTCTAAGCGTCTTGTAAATGGTGTGAAAGGAAAGAGTTCTCCGAAGTCATTGGGACAAATTGTGGATGGATTGTGCCTATTCGTTATGTTGGGTATGCTCCTCAGAATGAATGTCAAAAAGCTAAATGGGCTCATAACCAAGCTAAGTGTAAAACACCTTTAAAAAGAGAGAGAGAAAACCAAGGCAGGTTCTAGATAGGTTTGTAATTTTGCAATCCTGAGATCACAGTTCATTAGTACCAGTGCAATTGGGGCCAGTTTCAACCATGTTTGCAGAATATATTGGCAGCTTTACAGAGAACATCAACACAGCATCAACACATGTATCCATCTTTTTTCTGAACTGAGGCTTAAAGCTATTCAAAGATTCCTCTTCTAAATTTCTCTTCAAACAGCTCCATGTTCATAAAACAATTGCTTTTTGCCCTGCGTTCATAACCGTCTTTATTACAAAAACGTAACAATTATATTTACATGTTTTTTTTAAATGATCTTAATAAATGATCTGAATAAAAATGCTGCTGTTCAGCAATTTAACTGTTAGACCTTTGAACTTTGATGCATCTCCCCTAATAACATCTCATTTGTCCTCCATCACTGAATTCTGACATAATGAGCCTGGGTGTGAACCATGACAAGTGAACCGTCTATTCTCATAGATGCTAATTTAGTACCTATCTTCAGTCTAATGCTTAAATTAAATACCGAACAGCATCTTCCATTACATCTTCTGTACAAAAGCATTTTCATGTTATAAAAAATGTTGTAATAGTATCTCAGTAGTTTACATATCCATGTTGTATAAAATTGTTTATATTTACCATCTTCCTACCCTTACCCAGGTAAGGGTCCCATAGAACTTGGTGGGATTCCTGAATAAGCATTTTAGGATTGCCGAATACTTGTACTTCTCTGTTTTACTGGTGGATCTACTGTGGTTTTGCTGTCTTGTATATGTTTGATCGTACTTTATGATCAGAGCTGTCTACATCAGGTGACCCCTGGGCAGCTTCTCACTGTGGGGTGCCTAGGACCCACATCCATGGTGGGTGCTTGGGCCGAAGCAGCTACTCAAGCATGTCAGGCCTCTTTATGGGATTATGTTTTTTTATTACGTTACCATTCTTCTTGTTGGCTTCCTTGAACATTTTGTTTTGGAATACGTAGGATAAAAGTGTTTTAACTGAATAAAGCTACAGGAAGGCAGGGCCAGGATGAGGCAGTTGCCTCAGGCAGCAGATGCTGGCAGGTGGCAGCAAGATGTTGGAGAAGAGAGCTGTGGGCAATGCAGCCTGCTGTACCCCCCCCCCAAGTTAGCCTGTTGCCTTTGGCAGGGGGTGGGGTAGAGAATGTTGTCCCACTGCCATTTATTTATTTATTTATTTATTTATGTATTGCATTTTTATACCACCCAATAGCCAAAGCTCTCTGGGTGGCTTGACAACTACTCAAAATATAAAACAATCAATATAAAATATAAAACAATGACAGTATAAAAACGTAGCATAAAAATACAATATAAGAGCACAAGCAGGATAAAACCAAACAGCAATGCAGAAATTAATACAGATTTAAAATACAAAGTTAAAACAGCAAAGTTAAAAATCAAACTGATAAACTGTTAAAATACTGAGAAAATAAAAAAAGTCTTCACCTGGCGTCTAAAAGAGTATAATGTAGGTGCCAGGCAAACCTCTCTAGGGAGTTCATTCCACAGCCGGGGTGCCACAGCAGAGAAGGCTCTCCTCCTGGAAGCCACCATGAGCAGAGGCTCATGGAGAAGGACCTCTGAGGATGATCTTAGGATCCGGGCAGGTGAATATGGGAGGAGGCGTTCCTTCAGATAACCTGGCCCCAAGCCATTTAGGGCTTGGAATGTTAATACTAGCACTTTGAATCAGACCCCGACCTGGAACGGCAGCCATTGAATCTGGAAAAGGACTGGCGTAATATGGTCTTATTGGCCAGTCCCAACCAATCCATTCTGTTTTTCTACATGGAATGGGAGGGGGGCATCTTGTCTCTCGCCTCAGGCAGCAAAATATCTTAGGCTGACCTGCAGCAAGGAAATATTATACATAAGAACTGGATAACATAGAAGGCCGCATTCTTGGCAAGCAAAGATGTGTTTTTTGAAAGTAGCGCATTGCCCAATTCTATGTTAATATTCTTAGTCTTCTTCTAAGAACATATTTACCATCTGCTTTTAATTGGATCAGATCTTAAAAGGATTAAAAGATAGTCATGATAGTAATTAGCTTGAAGCTAAAAAATGCGGAGCTTAATGATATGATAGATCTTGTGGCGCGGGTGAGTGTGTTTTTGTCCTTTCTTCATTGAAAGGGCTTCTACTGTTCATGAGATTAATGCTTGCTACTCTTTAATTTATCATCCTTGGTTTCACTTTCTAGTTTATAATCTTTGGTTTCATCAATGCAGACTCTCTTTCATGTGCATATATAAGCTGTGGTTCCCCAAATAGCTCACACAGTGCAAGCATGTTAGTTAGATAGGTGGTAACATCCACTGTTGCTGTCATTAGCATCAATTTAACAATTTTGCACCTGTTCGGTAATAGCTAGCTCTTAATGATATCCTTAATGATGTTATTTAAATGCCTCCTTTCTTCGTCCTTAACTCTTGAGTTTTGTGTTGTTATAATCAAAGAAGCAACAGTAGATGTTGCTTTCAATAATGTCATTCAACCTTCTTTATTTGGGGGAGGGTAAGACTAGGAAGATGACATTATCAGATTAATTCTTTGTAAGTGTGTTGTGTTATAAAACCAACCTGTTGCTATATAATGAAGCAAGTGAAATGGATCCAGAGTAGTGATTAGTGGAGTCCCATAAATTTTGCAGGAAGTGGGTGGGGAGGCAGTCTTTGCAATTTCCACCTGTACTTTCCAATGCCTCCTGAACAGTTACCCTGGAGCGCTTGTAGAATCTTTGGAGCAGCATGAGAGGTGATGCAGGAGGCTGCAAAGAGAAGGGAAATTGACAAAGATGGCCTAGCCTCCCCCTTCCTCCAGGATGGAGCCTCTGCTGGATCCCAGTGCCTTCCATGAATGGAATGGCCATTCTAGATAAAACACAGTGACTGGGTTCAGATTACCTGTTGTGGCTTGTTGTGGATTATTTAATGCATGATGAGACATGGCACCCACGGATCCCAGTTTGCATATGCAACCCCATGCAAACCGGGGAAACGTGGCTTAAGTGAGGGGTAAACAACCCTCACATAACTCTAAGGCCCATTCTACACCAGGCGTTTTGCCTGGGATAGCCCGTGGGTGCTCCCTGTGAGTCCAAATGATGCACAGGGAGTCCCAAGGAAGGGGGCGTCGGTCACGGGATTTTCCAGGTTTAAGGGAAACTGGAAAAATCCCGATTCTTCCACGGTCCCAGGACCGTGGAAGATGTGCCCGCCCATCACTGGTGCAGCTGCGCTTACTCATGAGTAAGCGCAGCTGCAAAATGGGCACAGAGCCGCACCGTGCGACTCCGTGCCAATCAGGGGAGGGAGTGGCACCAGTTTTGCCACCCCTAGGAGGACAGGGAGGGGGAGAGGGCTAGCGCATGCCAGTTTTTTAAAAAAAAGACTTACCTTTTGCGGAGGAACACTCCTGCTTTCTTTCATTGTTAAGAACAAATTAGAAATGACTGCCGTGATATGCGACGGCCTGGGAAGAACCCGGGCCATCGCCCAATTATGTGTGTATTAGGGCAATAAACCCAGAAGCAGGCACTTCCGGGTTTGCCTCCCCTCCAGCCCTCTACACCCATATGGTGTAGAAAGGGCCTAAAACAGTCTCGCATAACCCAGACTCACTTGGTTCGCATGGCACAACCACCCAATGGGGGTTGCATATTCAAAATTATGGATGCATATGCCCAGCTGCAGCCTTGCCGTGGGTTAAATTACCCATGGTGGGTGCTGTGACATGCGAACAGCCCGGGAGAGTGCAATACTTTGTGTTTTCCAGATTACCAATGACAGAAAGTGAATTGAGAAATATAAAAGAATGTCTACCCAGAACAGGGATGGGGAACATCAGGTCTGGGGGAGGGGGAATCTGGGCTTCCTAGGATCCCAATCTGACCCTCTGTTGTTCCCCAGAGGGCTACACCCACTTTTCCCAACACCAGCCCCCTTTCTTCCTACCATTAATCATTTTGTGGTTTCCCAGCTTTTCTGAATGTTTCTCCCATCCTAAAAGGCTGAAATGCCTTTCCTAAGGTTTAGTTAATGTGGCAGGAAGGGCTTTAAGCTGCAAAATGCTGGTATTTGTGTATGTTTGCCCCCTTGCTTGTTGCCTCTTCCCCCTTTGCCTCTGTCCCTGCCCACTCCTGGAATGTAACTCCACCCCTGACACCTTCTCTGAAATTGAATTCAGATCTCAGTCTGAAAAAGGTTCACAAGCGGGATGTCTGTCCATGTTAACATCTTTGCCAGAATTTGGGGCGGGGGGGGGGGGGGAATGTTTGGCGCTGAGTCAATGCGTCCAGTAGGTTACATGAGAAACCTAAGGTAGGCTGACCATCTGAAAAGGAGGACAGGGCTCATATAACTTTAACAGTTGTAGAGAAAAGGGAATTTCAGCCAGTGTCATTTGTATGCAATTAGTTCCTGGTGAAATTCCCTCTTCATCACAACTGTTAAAGGTGCAGGCACTATACTAGAGTGACCATATACAAAAGAAGGCAGGGCTCTGCAACTTTAACTGGTGTGATGAAGAGGGAATATCACCAGGAAATAATTGCATACAAATGACACTGGCTGAAATTCCCTTTTCTCTACAACTGTTAAAGTTATATGAGCCCTGTCCTCCTTTTCAGATGGTCAGCCTACCTAAGGAATACTGTAGCTATAGACTGTGTTGGGACTAGAAGTTTATACAGCAGGAAGAAATATACACACACACACACACACACACACACACACACACACACACCTTTCTTGGTGTACACCTGGGATATATGTATGGTAAGAAAGGGCCAAGTAGCGTGTTTTTGTGCTTTTCTTTCTGCCATATAAATTCGCAACACATCCTGTGACTACATAATGTGACTAGATTATTACTCAGGCCTCCCATGCAATCTACTGACTGCATTGAATGCATCAGCACCAGACATCAGAAGGCAGTTTAGATGTCTGGGAAGAGGGATCCATCCATCTCCTGGCGACCCAATGGGAGAGAGTGAGTGAAGGGGGTGATAGAACAAGAGGGGGAAATGGTGAAAATGAGAGAAAACGGGGCAGCTCTGCCCATGTCTAGGTTCATCCCTGCCCACTGCTGGCATGAAGTTACAACTGATTCCCCCGGGGGGATATTGTCCTGGGGCTTTTCTATGCAGACAATTTATCATGTGCTTGGCATTCCCTACTCATGGTTGTGTACAGGTTCTTTAGATGATTATGTGACTCTACAGTTTCACATCTGTGTCTAACCAGCATTTCGGGAAGTTTCTTTCGAGTAGGGGGAAGTGCCATTTAATTGTGAAAGCAAAAGATCAGCCCTGGAGCAAGGTCAGGTGGCGGAAGAGCCGAGGTGACCTCTCTCCCACCAAAATGTTGGGTTAAGTCCCTGACTTTTGTCCTGTGTAGCTTTGCAGGAAAGCCCTGCTGTGGCTGTGAATCTGATAGAACTGATGCAGCACAGTTTCGCAGCCACCGCGGGCCTTAGACCACATATAGACAGCCCCTTGGCCTTGGCCCACTGCACTCTTGGCAATTGTATCTCATGAGGGGAGAGTGCCTCCCAAGGGCTCTTGTTATAGGGAACTCAGGCGGCATGCAAGAATGAACCCACTAAAAAGAATAAGAGACACCTTTTAAAAAAAGAAGTACTAAGGTGAGCCATAAATAAACAAATCAAGCTTCTAATTCTTATGGGATGCTGCCTGCCTGCCACGTTATGATTGCTAA
Organism: Anniella stebbinsi; assembly: GCA_029215795.1. Taxonomy (NCBI): domain Eukaryota; kingdom Metazoa; phylum Chordata; class Lepidosauria; order Squamata; family Anniellidae; genus Anniella; species Anniella stebbinsi. The sequence goes on along the minus strand of JARDYH010000004.1, from coordinate 91,187,221 downwards.
AGTCATCACATGCATAGTGAGAAATACCCGGTCTACTGAGCCTCATGAACACACTTTTTCAGCAGGATTGCTGTGGATAATAAAAGTGAATGAGGGAATGCAACAAAGTCAAGAAGAGACATAATGGTGATGTTTTTGCTGGACACAAAAGAGAATGATAGATGAGGAATCTAGTTTAGGATTGAACAGTTTCTTTCAATAACAATTACAGTTTTAGATTTGAATATAAATCACATCTAAAGTACAGAAAACTGGACCTTCCTTGCTATATATCACCCCTATCCAAAAACAATTCAGATACTGTTGAATAACAGTGGGTGACCAAGATGCCAATCGAAATGCAATGTTGGGGAATTCCCCCCGCCTCCAGCGATAAAAATGGGCTGACATACTTGTAGCTTTCCCAGTCTGTTCTGAATCTTGAGCACTGACTGTCTCATGACTGCTGACTGCCAATTTGCTGTTTTGCTGGCACGGTGCAAAATATTGAAGTAAACAGTGTGATCACAGTGTTTATTTTAACTTTCTAAAATCTGTCAGGGCAACCAAGCTGAGCTTTGTTCTACACAGGCCAGCAGGAAGAATGGAGATAGGACAGCCACAAGATTCTCTTGCAAATGTCACTTGTAATTTCTACTCTGAAAGATGAATCAATCTCCACTGGAAAAGAGGAGCAGCTCTTCCAGGTATCATGAGACAGGCCTACTTTGCTCCAGATGAAGGCGAGACTCTGAAAAACCATCATGCTTCTCCATTCCAAATGCAAAGCAGTTATATTTGCTAGGTTTCTTTCAAAGTACTCGGACAGCCCACGTATGTGATATTACAGCTGCCTGGCAGGAGAACTGAATAATTTCACAAGACTCAGCAAATGCATTCTTGAAAATCACAGGAAGGATATAATGCATGAGAGCTCAGGACTTCCCCCCGCCTGCCAGAGTACCAATCCAAGTCATCTTGTTTAACTTTGGATTTCTCAAATCTTAATGTGTGAACTGATTCCACTGAAAACATGTTGGGTTGGATCCTGACAGGGTGGAATCCTGACTTAGGACTGTGCTAGAGATGGACGGACTCACATCTGTCTGTGCTCGCTGGGCACTCGTTGAACCACCACCACCGTCCGCCCCTGAGAGTCCCCATTTTGCATAAAAATGGCAGCCCAGGGTTTTCAGGAAATGTAATGTTTTGTCACTGGCAGCTGTAAAGGGCCCATCTATGCAATTTTACAGGCTAAGTTGACCATTTGTACCTATAATGTTGTGGAACATTACATTTCCGGAAAACCCCGTGCCCCCATTTTTAGGCAAAATGACAGCTGTCTGAGGTGTCATGTGGCTGCCTGGTGCTCACAGACCATGCAGCGCTTGGCGAACTGGTCCGATAACCATGTAGCAGCTAGGAAAATGGGTCCAGGAGACTAGGGGAGGGGAGAAGAGTCCACCTGACTCCACCCCCTTCTCAGACTCCCACACTATCCCTAGACTGCACCCTCTCTGCTTGGAAGTGCCCAAATTCAGAGGCTTCTGAGGTTCTTATGTCCTGCCAGATTGAACCTGGCTAGGCAACAGGAGCGGCAGAAGTGATCTTTGCTTCCCCGTCCTCTGATCTCCCCTATTTCCACTATATGAGCTTTTCAGCCTGTCTAGTGTGGGTGCATTGGAAGGGGGCTGGAGGAGGCTCAGGATAAATTGTATCCTGGCTTCCCAGGTCTCCTCCCCTCCCCACCCACCAGAATGCCCCCTTTTCCCCCTCTCCAAGGTCGATTATCTGATTTCGGAGAGGCAGCTGGTGTGATTCTCTCCATGCCAGCTGCGAGAGGGTGGGGGCAAATCTGCACTTCCCCTTTCTAGGGTTAGAGTGCTCATAAGGGGTTTTCCAAGCCTTTCTGTGGTCCCCAAGACACTTGTCCAGGGACCATAGGATTGCTCTCTCTCATTCTCTCTCTCTCTCTCTCTCTCTCTCTCTCTCTCTCTCTCTCTCTCTCTCTCTCATACTGAGAGTAGACCCATTACAATCAATGGAACTTTAGTTGGTCATAACTAACTTAAGTCTTATATGATTTATGGCACAATCTTGTGCATGTTCAGACAGAAAAAAAACCTCCAACTCCCAGTGTTCCCCATGCTGGCTAGCGAATGCTGGGAGTTGTAGGACTTTTTTCTGTCTAAAACATGCATAGGATTTGCCCTATATAACTAAGTCTGGATCCAACCCAGTGATTGCAGGGATATGAAAGTTCACCCTGTGTCCTTTGAACTGAGATGGCTCATTTACACAGGCAAATCTCCCTTTTATGCCGCAGTTGTCAAATGATTTCAGATGCAGATTTGAAACAGTGCTCAGGCACAGTTACCATTTTTGCTTCATTTGCTTTACGCAGGATAGTCACTTCAGGGCTACATAGCTTGTAGACTAACTCACACTAGTTCCTGTTTTCTGGCACTGAAAATAGCAATGACAATCAGATCTCTATTTAATGCTAAGTAGGCTAGACCCATGGCACAAGATCAAGGGCCTTTTCACAAGAAACACAAACAGAAGCTTTCCCTTAACGTGCATTTTTTAAAGGGGAAAAAACTATGGAATATTTAATTTATAAGCCTACTTACCAACTTATGCAATTTGAGTATCCCAAGAACATACCTCTGTCACCGACAGCAGTGAGTAAGATATTCAGTTTCCTCTGCTAGTACTGTGCTCTCTCCCACAGAAAAGAGAAGATGAGTGAGAGATATGTTGGGAGTGCAAAATATGCAAATTAGGTGTATGTGCATGAGAAAGATCCAAGAAATAAAAAGAGATATTTCACTGTTGTGTTTGGCGACAGAAAAATATAGGAAAGTATAAGAAGTTTAGGTATTAGAACCTAGGTCAAAGGTGCAGAACCTCAGCCCAAGATCCCAATTTGGTGTCTGGGGTCCCAATCTGGTCCACCAGATTCCCCAGGAGGCCACACCCCTTCCCCTGAGCCCATCCTCATTCCCCCAACTATGGATGGTTTGGTGGTTTCCCAGCTTTTGGGGCATTTTTCCCCATTCCGAATGGTTAAAATGCCTCTCCTAAAGCGTAGTTCCTGTTAGTAAGAGTTTTAAACTAAACTATCCTGGTATTTCTTTTGGCTCCTCCCCTTTGCCATTGGCCTGCCCACCACTGGGATGCAGCCCCTGACAGACAGCTTCTCCAAAATGGAATTTGGCCCTCAGGCTGACAGAGGTTCTGCACCCCTTACCTAAATGGATGAATAAAGAACATAAATATTTTAAGCGGCTGGCTGGCTGTGATAAGAGGTGGCAGGATTCAAATGTCTTTGTATTTGTAGTGTAGGAAAAACTCAGTGATATACACACATTGCATGTGTTCTAAGATAACAGGCAGACCTAAAAACAACCTTCCTCAAGCCACTGCCCTCCAAATGTTTTGGATGCCACCATTCCATCATCCCCTTGCTGGTTAGGGTTGATGAGAGTTGTAGTCCAAAACCTCTGATGGATTTCAGATTGGGGATGGCTGCCTTAAAGGTTCTAAAAAGGGAGCAAGGTGGGAGGGCAAATCCTTTGTGTCTGTGTTGAGCCACTACCAATTAAAGGAGACAAAATTCCAGGTGATGGACCACACTAGTCTAGCTCAGTGAAAAACTGCTCTTAATTTCCTATTCTCTATGTTATTTCTGGTCTTTCTATCATGAAAAACCTGAGGGTTGAATGTCTACCCTAGTTCACTTCATCTTAGCCTGAGGTTACAAACTGGTGCAGGCAAAGTCTGGCCTGAGGCATAGCTCCGCAGCATGGAGCTGTAAAGGCATTGTGAAGGCCAGTGATTATGGGAGGCCTTTATTCTAATCCCCTCCCCAAGCTGAGTTCAGCCTTACTCATGTAAGTGTTTTCACACCCCAGGAAGTTCATGAGTCTCTTCAAAAGTGCTGCTGTTGAGAAGAAGGCCCTCATAGGCCAATTAGAACACCTGCCTCTCTCAATACAGCCTGGCTGCCTTTCCCACGCAAAAGGACTGCCTTGGTTTTATACCAGTCTTCCGATTTGACTCAGTAACTGTTCCAGCTGGAGCTCAGGGGTTAAGCCAGTACCTGGCAAAGTGTTTTGCTGGATATATGAGCAATAAACCCTGATAATGAAGCTAGTCTAAGGGCAGTTACATTTAATAATGATCACAACAGCATCTTCTGGGAGCATGACAGCAGTGTTTCTTTTAGAAAGCTTTAACATAAAAAGAAGGTCCCACACTACACTCATCCGTTCTTCCCTATACCAAAAGTCTCATCTGACTTTGATCATGCTCAAGCACAAGTGTGCCAAATTGCCAAAGAGCATCCACCTTCCCAACTCAGTCACTTAAACAATTCACCTGAGCCACCGTTCTTTCTTTAAGAAGAACAAACTCTGAAGGCAGAGGTTGGGGGCAAGTTACTTCAAAACATGTTCCTGTCGTCCTTATAGCTGTTGACCCAGGAATCATTTCCAAGCATGGCACAGCATAAAACTTCTGTATTTGTTTGGGGAATTGGGGTAATATTGCGCAGATATGACAGTGTATCTGTCACTGCCATTATATTGGTCCCAAAGGTGGACAAATCCAGTTTCTCTCCTATGCAGGCTGCCTCAGGAGGTCGAATGTCACTGTTCTTTCAAAGGGAAAGCTTGCAGGATGTGCTAGGAGAAGCTTTCAAAGATAGTGAAAGTTTGTTCATGAGTCTCACAAGCTCCAGGTACCCACATTTATTTATTTATTTATTATTTATTACATTTATATCCCATCTTTTTTTCCTCCAGGGAAGGCAGCATACATAAGCATCATCATGCTCTCCATTTTATCCTCACAACAATCCTGTGAGGTAGGTTGGGTTGAGAGTCTGTGACTGACCTGAAGTCACCCAGTTAGCTTCCATGGCCGAGTGGGGACTCCCAGTCTGACACACTAGCCACTACACCACACTGGCTCTCACTTATTGAGGGACTTCTCTTTGTGCCTGTTGTGTGTGAGGGAGGGCAGTGGGAGCATTGGGGACCAGAACACATCCCTCAATGCACGGCCAGCAACCAACTGTCGGGCATGTTGCCAGGCTGTATTAAGGTGTGCTCTGCCCTGGGAACCAATCAGCTTCACCAGCTGCCTCCCTGGAGTGATGTTTGGGGAAGAGACCAGAGGAAGAAGCTTCTAGCGTCTTCTCTAAGGCCTTAAATAGACCCCATGTGGGTGCATGGGAGGGAAATTGTAAGCAAGCACAGTTTGTGACATTGCACAACACCATTACTGATCATGGGGCACATTCCAGTTCCAGTTTCATAGCTTCATGGAGCTAACATACAATAATCTTAACGCCAATTGTAAGCTGTTGCCCACAGAAGGCCATTTCTTTACCTAGAGCAACACATGCCAGAATGCTATAACCACTGTATTGCTGCTGTATTCAAATTTCCTGGTTAACAAAACAGTAGAAGTAACGTATTTTTGAATGGCATCATTCATTGATTCCACTAGATTCTCTCTGCAACATAGAATCCCTCAGCAAACATTGGAATACTGACAACATTCTAGTTTCAGAATGATGCTGAGCTTGCAATCACTGCCATAGGCTTCAATGGGGCAGGAAAACCTTAAACTTTGAACCCCTGCTCAGCTTCACCAAACCAATGAAGGTCTGCCTTCCTCAACAAGCCTGAATAAAGTATACCCATAGTTTCTGCCAAAATATGAAAGAAATATATAAAATACCTATCCAAAAATAGGATTAAAAAGGCAAATGTGTCAATTCTTGAACTTTTCTAATGACCTGTATCTTGCCCATTTGATTGGATCAGTATTCGGCACAACTGTAGACCTCATCAAGTAGGTCATGAAGCCAAGATTTCAATTATTAGCTCAACGGTGTCATTTTTATAAGCAATAGTATGTTGTCTTATTCTGGTGGAAATAATTTTTTTTTATTGTTGTTTTTCTGTGCATATTGCCCCTTTAATGACATAAAATAAAGTAACACCACAACAAAAACTTCTTTAAAATGAAAGAAGGAGAAAATGATCGAGAATTTTGGAATGTAAAAAAAAATCACTGAGGAGAAAACTACCAAGAGAGGAAAAGAATTGATTCCGGCACTTCTTATATGTAAGAAGGGAGGAAGAGTGATGGCGATGTGGAAAGATCAAGTTCCATACAGAGGATTCCACCGCAAAACCTGATCACAGTGGCAGATTCCCCAAACAGTAGGTGATATCTTAGTACAGATAGCAATTATGAGGAATTCAGACAAATAAATTTATTTAGAGAAAGAGATGCATTCATACAGGCTAAAGCAATATCATTGCCGGGTCCCTAGATGGTAAACAATATCTTAGTTATTCACATCTGTCATAAAGCTGAATCCCAATACTTCCATATGTGATGAAAGATTCTTTTGATTGAAATTGCAAGGGGGGGTTAAAAAAAGAAAATCTGCTACAAGAACTCTTGTATGGAAAAGACCAGCAGCTTAAAATCTCATCACATGAAATGTGTAATAGTTATTTAGACACAGTGGGCAGTTGACCTGCAGGGGTTATCAGGAAAGCTCTGTGTCTGCAACATACACTGCTGGGCCATGATAACAGATCCATGATTATGAGCTTCACCTTATCTTTGAGAACATTTGGTAGAGCTGATAACCATCTGGAAATGTTAAGCTATTGTCCTCGTGTCCTGCCTGTGTGGGTTTTCCAGGGGCATCAGGTTGACCACTATGGAAAAAAGTTCCTCCATTATGGTACCATCTACATGAATAATGGTTTCATGTCGAGGCGATTGTTCAGTGGGGGATCCTCACTGTTAATGTTGGGATTATATTACTTACAGATTTACTTCAGGGGAAAGCATCAACTCCACACACACAAGAACAACACCCAACAACAACAAAGCCACCAATCCCAAAGCCAATCTCAGAATTCCAGATGATTGGAAGAAGGCATCCTTCTGTTGCTGCAGCTGCAAGTACGAACTGATGCATGATGCAAGCAGGAACGTTCTGCCATATCAATGCTTCCTTGCTGGCTCCTTTTTGGGTGTCGACAGGATACTGCAAATAATGGGAAAGCTGTATTGTACCCAAACATTCTGTTTAATCTGAGTCTTAAAAGAACAGAGTTGGCAGAGAAGCAAAGGACTTTGCAATGTGCGTATGAAATGGCAGAATCACAACAAAGAGCCCGATTGGATCTTAACATTTGTTTAAAGTGAGACTTTCATCACACCACAATAAAAATGCTGTTTGGGTAAGCTTTTTGGGTGGGATACCAGGAAAAAAACTATGTAAGCAAAATTATCCCAAGCACGATGCCTTGAAATGGCTCACTGCACAAGCCGCAACAATTTTACATATTTATGTTGGGAAACTGATCAAGTCAGAAGTTAAACTGTATGTTAAAGGTTAACCTTTTACACTGTAGAATGGGGGTGGGGGGACCTGTAGCCCTCCAGATGTCATTGAACTCACAACTCCAGCACCCCTGACTCATTATGGCAGGGGCTGATGGGAGTTTGAGGCCCACAACATCTGGAGGGCCACAGCTTTCCCACCACTGCTATGGAACAGAGGTTATGGGTTGTATCACCTCTTTGGAAGATGTTATATTTTTCATAACAAGATGAAGGTAGGGCTTTATTTGAGCCATGCTTCTTCAGGGGTTAACCCCAAGAACACTGGGGTGTATGATCAGTGTGGTGTAGTGGCTAGAGCGTTGGATTGGGAATCAGGAGATCTGAGTTCTAGTCCCCACTCAGCCATGGAAGCTCACAGGGCGACTTTGAGCCAGTCACACAGATTCTCAGCTCAAGCTACCTCACAGGGTTGTTGATGTGAGGATAGAAATAGAGAGGAGGGTTATATATGCTGCCTTGAGTTTCTTGGAAGAAAAAGGGTGGGATATAAATGCAATCAATCCGTCTAAGTTTACAGTTACCCTTGAGCAAGATGCCTTGGGTATCCCCCTCCCTGAGTGAACCCAACTCCTAGCCACTGCCTCAACTGCCTGATTCCTTGCCAGAGGGAGAGTCTAGATGAAGCAAGGGTGCTGTTCTTTTGTCTTGCTCTTCTCACTGCTTGGAGATGGCTGGTAAATTAAAACCAAGGAGGAGGAGGAGGAGGATCAGGAGCTCTGAGCAGAGATACTGGAGAAATCTGCTGTGGGCTCCAATGGTGTTGTATTCCCAAGAATCCAACCTGCAGAGTCTGCAGCAGGCTGCCCCCCTTATTTGTGTGTCCTCTGGATTTCATGTGGGGCATCTTTCCATCTTTAAAAAAAAAGGCAAGATACTCTAATGGCAACTGCCTTTAGCCTGTTTGGTGGAAATTACAGGTGTAACTTGATGGTTTACACCATTTGAGGCTGTAAAAAACCTACCTCTATGTAAATTGTGGCCATAAAGTGCTTACTTCTATGTAAATTGTGGCTGTAAAGCACTTTACATCAAGGCATTTCAAGGCATCGTGCTCTGGCAGATGCACCACTGCTCCAGGAAAATCCGATAACTTCAAGCATCCTAGATTTCCCTGTGGCAGACCCCCCCCCTTTCCGGACCAGATGTTGGATTCACCCATTCCTAGTTCTGAAGGAGCCCTTAAAAACATGTTTGTTTCATTTCTCATTTTATTTCAGAACACTCCATTTATCTTGTTTTCCATTTGTTATTGTCTCATTTGTTTTGTTTCTCTTTTCTTATTGTTTCATTTATTTTTCAATTCTCATTCTATAGTTATTACAATATAGACCAACCTTCCCCAACTGGGTTCCCTCCAGATGTGTTGGACTACCACACATTGCCTATGGCCATGCTGGCCTGGAATTATGGGCATGTCAGTCCAATACATCTGGAGGGCATCAGGTTGGGAAAGGCGGATATAGATCCATCCTGTCTTTATAATTCCCTTCCTATTTGTGGATAGTAGGAGACACACTGATGAGATATCCTAATGGGATGGGATGTCAGGGGTAGAGCTCCTCTCTCCTTTTCCACACAAATAGAATTGTGTTTAAATAAGGCCCACTTATCTCTTTCTTCTCAGCTTGAGAGCATTTTGATATTCCCCCTCCCTACAAAATTTCCATGGTTGTATCAGTTTGCTAAACAAAGCAATGTAATATCTCTTGCCAGTTTTTGAAATCCTTCCTAAGAAAAATGAATGGGAGAATTGACAAGAAATAATTTTCACCTTTGTTCTATTCACTCCTCCATTTTCATTTCTTTCTCACAGAAGCAAATCTGAAACAAAATGATGCCTTTGTTTCAGTTTTCATTCATTTCAGGAATAAATGGGGACTCCTACTGGGTCACCCTACATTAAGGATGGATGTACCCCCTGACATCCAATCTGGGGGGTCTGCCTCAGAGAGATCCAGGGTACCTATGGCCCTACGGATTTCCCCAGTGACCTGGCGCATCTGCCATAGTTCACGGGGCAACTCTCCAGTGTTTCACAAACCAGGCTGTGTGATTCCTTTTTTAAAAAAATCCTTTTGAAGGATGGGAACACTTTTTGGCCAATTGGTGCCCACTGTTTAATAAATAGTTTGTCCAAACCTCCCCAAATCAGTCCATGAATGGCACTCCCTTTTCTTGATTTGGGATGGGGTTTAATTTAGGCTGTTCCTTAGACTCGAGCTCTGAAGCCCAAGTTCCAAGCCCCTGCACCTTCTCTCATCCACCAGCCTTGAGCCCATTTCCCACTGCAGCTTCAGCATGTCACCGAGCAGGATCACAGACTACAGCCTAGTGCCCCCCCCTCCCTAGTAGTCAGTTTTGCAGGGCCCCGTGAAGGTGTGATGTCCATTGAGAACATGGGGCCCCGTGAAGGTGTGATGTCCATTGAGAACAACATTGCTGAAAACCATGATCTCTCAGCCAATGTGTTGCAAGAAAGATTATTTCAAGCTGCTCTGATTAGAAATGTAAACGTTTAAATATTATTTTCTATCATAAAGAAGGTGAGGTTATTGGCGGTCATGAAACTCTGGTTTAACTTGCTCTCTCTCCCCCCACCCTTCAGTTCTGAAGACATTAAGTAATCCATACTAGCCAGACAAGTTTAGGTATTTAAGTTAATCAAGAGCTCTTTTGTTCTTTGCTCTCCTGAAGACAAAAGGAGTGAATCACCAGAGATTAAGAGTAGCCAGCTAGCCAAGGGGGGAGGGGGGAGAGAGAAGCTGAAACCAGCTTTCTAAGCAGGGTTTAAGGTAAAAGTGTGATAGCCCAAAGAAGAATGGAGATTTACCTAGGTATGTTTGCAACATGGCTGGGGCGTTGTCTCATAGAAATTAATTGGGTTGTGTTTGCGCATGAGTAAGAATTTGTGACGTGTGTCTTTTTGAATTCTGTATAAGAACTCTGACCAACTGGTGTTTGGGGCTTTTTCTGCCTTTGTCCAACAAAAGCCTTTCCTGCAGATAATTTTTTGGATTTCACCACGTGTCTGACTGTTAATTGGAGCGGCAGCTAGATACGAATCTACAAGTCCTATTTTTGGACTCATATAACAGAACGTGCTACAGTTGCACAAGCCAAAGTTCAAAAAAATTACTTTATGAGCCGTGGCAACAGAACTATCACAGGTTTTACTTTTAATATTTTGTTTTGTTTTGTAGCAGTACATATTATTATTATTATTATTATTATTATTATTTATAACCCACCTCTCCCTACGGATCGAGGCGGGGAACACATCTTTTGGTAAGTATTCTTGATTTTAGAATATCCGATATTTTTATATTTAAAAATAGCAAAGAAAGTTATAAATAGAAAAGGTATCCTCTAAATACATCTCACAGCTTTATTTTATTATTATTTATATGATCCTTATAGTATTTACAGTATTTGAAGTGCTAAGTGCTTGGTAACATTGCCTCAAAATTAAGCTGTATTCCATTTATTTTTACCTAGCACAATGATATATCAAAGTGCAAACTGAAAAAGGAATTTACTTTAAGCTAATTGAAGGAAGATCATTTTTGTAGTTAGTACCCAAACAAACCATAAAACCTGGAAAGAAATGTGAGGGACACTTGTTTTTTGCCACCCTTGCTCACTGCAGACAGTACAATGAAAAGAACAACTTGGCACTTCTCTCAGCTGACTGCCCTTGGTGACCACATGACTCACTCAACCCTAAGGCCAGCCCTATGCACACAAAAACTTATGTGCATGCAGAACTAGTGATTCATGAAAGCCAGGAGTGAGGCCTACTGTCAAGGTCTCAACCCATCTTCTTCCACATGTTGATTGCATCTAGATTTTACACAGGGCAATACAATCTTCTTGTGTCTATGGAAAGAAAAATGTGGTCAGTGTTTGGACAGCCTGTTCAAAACAATGGAGATGATGTTTTAAGGTCATCTGCAAATATAATGTATAAGCTCAAGCTCAGCCCTATCTATGCACACAACAGTTTTCTATAAGCAGAACAGAGTGAGAACTCAATTCTTTTTGTTATGGTTTAATGTCGGACATTTGTTACCTAGACACAAAGACCTTGTTTTTGAAAGAAGGAAAATGAAACTTGCTGAAAACTCTCCACAATAAATGGCTATTTTCTCCCAAACAGTTGAGTCCAATCTTTGTTTATTTTAGAGGCAGCCATGAAATGGGTGCTGCAATTTAGACAAATAGCTTGGGTGGAGATGCAGGGGGGTTTGATGCTTTATTCATAATGAAGGCTATTCACATGGGCAGCCATCTAAACAAGTTATTTTGAGAGTGGGCATAAGCTCCAGCAGTGACTAGCATATTTCTTGATTTAATATATGTTTCTTGCAAAGAGCCTCTAGATTTTGTTGGAAAGAAAATGTGACTTATCCAAGCTTTGCTAGAAAATGGGAAGAGGAATGACTCTGAGAGCAAAGTCATAGAGCCTCCCACCCCCATACCCCCCCAAAAAGCAAAGAGAGGGAGACTTGTTACCTTGGACATCTGAATGGAAGAACAATTACTTGCCTTTCTAGCTAGCGATGTCATATAACACCCATACAAACAAGACAATCATGCTGCTCACAGGCCTATTCAGAGAGAACAACGTCCCTCCCACCCCAATGAAATAACCTATCATAAGGTTACCTAGTATGCTCTCCAGGGCATTGACACCTCTCTACTCTGAATATTAAATAGGCTGACCAGATAAAATCCAGGCCAGGGCTCATGTAACTTTAACAGTTGTAGAGAAAAGGGAATTTCAGCCAGTGTCATTTGTATGCAATTAGTTCCTGGTGAAATTCCCTCTTCATCGCAACAGTTAAAGGTGCATGCACTATACTACAGTGCCCATATACAAAAGAAGGCAGGGCTCCTGCAACTTTAACTGTTGTGTTGAAGAGGGAATTTCACCAAGAACTAATTGCATACAAATGACACTGGCTGAAATTCCCTTTTCTCTACAACTGTTAAAGTTGCATGAGCCCTGACCTGGATTTTATCTGGTCAGCCTAATATTAAACATATGTAAAGGTGAAACGACTTTGCCTCGCCCCTTCATTAACAGCATTCTGCAGGGGTGGGGATTCAAAACATTTCATTTTCAGTTGGCTTTGACCAGTTTGCTAGTTTGAATTGTCTGTTTTCTGCTGCTTGTAGGTAAGATTAGTGTTATTGTTGTTTTTACTGTAGTTTGTTTATTTCTTTGGTGTGTGTGATTTTATGGTGTATTTTTCATACATTTTAGTTTTATTTTGATGAATTGGCTTTTTATACTTAACCCTTGTAATCAATTTTAATTTAAGACAGAAAAAAACACATAATACATAAGAAGCAGCGTGGTTGTCTCCTTGCCCTCAGGGGTGGATACAGATGCAGTGTTTGATGCTCACATGATCACATATGGAAGTGATCCTTTGAATATCTCTATGAAGAAAAGCTATGTGTGAATGCACATAATATTGCCATAGATAATTCAGGACACTATTCATTTAATTATTCATGGAGAACAATCCCCATATACCACATGTAAGGGGTCTTGAATTCAAGCTGCTTTCTATTTATCCATTATTCAAATGGGGATAATTATTTGAGGGATCAGCACATGCTATGCATACTTAGCTTTATTCTTCCAGTACCAAAGCAAAGGAATCTACCTGTCCAGGGATATCTCCTTGTCCTCTTTGTCATATGCTATGGGACACAGAAGACTACAATCTAGGGATGAACAGCTGTACCTGGCTCGGTTTCATTTTTCCCCCATGGTTGATTCTTGAAGCTCTGTGTTCAGTTCTATTTGCCTTCTTTGTATAACTTGGGCAATTTCTAAAATTTATTTCAGAATTGGAACATGAGCAGGTTTCCATAATTTTCCACTAACATCCTTTCCCTCTTACTAATTGCCAATGCGCACAAGTACATATGCCTACACTGACTGCTACACTGCATAAGAGGAATCTCGATTCAACTGAATGATTGCATCTGTGTTCCTCTTTGTGCAATCTGTTAATCAATGCACAGATGTGTTCATGTGCATTGGTAACAAGCAAGAGGGGGAAATACATGATATGAAAACTGCATGCACAACAGTCTATAACAACAGCAACAACAATAGCAGATTGCTAAGGCATTGTTAAAAATTTCCAAACAAGAACAGATCATTCAAAACCTCAACATCTCAGGGAGAAATGTGGGTGGGGAGAATTTCATAAGGATCCCTATGACAGTCCAGATGTGTTCTTCATTACATCTTTGCTGGAGTCATGCTCAGTTTATGATAAGATCAAGCTTTCTATGCCTAGCAGACCATGAACCTAATATTTTAATGATTGAAATCCAGCAATTTATCCTCACTCTGTAAGGGCCACATGGTATAAGCATTTAACAGAAAGTTTGGTCAGTTACATGATACCACTTCTACAGTCTTGTGTAAGTGATTCACAGTAAAAAAAAAGAATCTTATTTCCATAACAACCACAGTGGAAATGGGAAAACAAATAGCTTCGGATGTATATTGACTTGAAAGTATATTTAGAGAGAAACTTCTCAAAGTTAATATGACTTTCCATCTCAAGTAATCATGGAAATGTACTCCAGCAACAGTTAAGTGAAAAAGACAGCCAGTTCTATTTCTTTTTATAGTAGACAAATAAATGGAATTTTGATCAGATTTTGTAAAATGAAAAGTTTTTAAATAAGGGCACAATCCTATGTATCTTTAGATTGAAAAAAAAAGTCCTACGTCTCCCAGAATTCCACATCTCCCAGACTTCCCCATTAAGAGAGAAGCTATTCTCCCCTTACTAAGAACTCTCCCAGGATGATATTCTAAAGAGCTGGTGATGTTTTGTTTGAAAGATGACTCATACTATATCACTGAGATAGTTGCAAAGTTGTTGTTGTTTTCTTATTTCAATGCAAATTAGGGAATGCTGGCTGGGGAATGCTGGAGTTGTAGGACTTTTCTCTGTCTAAACATGCATGGGATTGTGGCCTACCTTAATTAATTATGGTAATCAGCCTTGAGGGGGGAAAGTGGCTTTCTAAAAGTGAACCCAACTAATAATAATAATAATAATAATAATAATAATAATAATAATGTTATTGCACAAGTTAGATCTTCATAATACAATATGAGAGGTTATTATGGGACTACAAAAGAGCTGAACCAGCTATATATTGAGTTGGTGCCTCTGTGCCCCCAGTATCTGTAATGAATTTGAAAGGGGCAGACTGTGTAACTGACACTATTTACACAGCTGCATGGTGTAAAGGAAGGCCTCATTAGCTGAAGGTTGAGTACATCCTGTTGTGTAAACAGGTAGTTGGCTCATGCTGCTTTTTGCTTACAATGCCCTGACAGAGATCCACTTGGTCATCCTGCTTGTGCAGAAGAGATTATATACACTTTTATTTATTTATTTATTTATTTATTACATTTGTATACCGCCCCATAGCCGAAGCTCTCTGGGCGGTTTACATAGGATTAAAAACAATTAAAAACAATATACAAAAATTAAAACAGCAAAAACATACAACATACACACAATCTGTACATTTAAAAACCACTTCAACACTTCAAAAAAAAAAAAAAAAAAAACCTACAAAAACAAAACAAAACAGACCCAGGCTCCTCAGATATTGCCAAATGCCTGAGAGAAGAGGAAAGTCTTGACCTGGCGCCGAAAAGATAACAATGTTGGCGCCAGGCGGGCCTCGACAGGGAGATCGTTCCACAATTGGGGAGCCACCACAGAGAAGGCCCTCTCTCTTGTTGCCGACCTCCGAGCTTCCCTCGGAGGAGGCACTCGGAGGAGGGCCTTAGATGTTGAACGTAGTGTTCGGGTAGGTTCATGTCGGGAAAGGCGTTCCATCAGGTATTGTGGTCCCAAGCCGTGTAAGGCTTTATAGGTTAAAACCAGCACCTTGAACCGGGCTTGGAAACATACAGGCAGCCAATGCAAGCGGGCCAGAGTAGGTCTTATATGTTCGAACCTACTGGTTCCAGTTATCAATCTGGCCGCTGCATTTTGCACAAGCTGCAGCTTCCGAACCACCTTCAAAGGCAGCCCCACATAGAGTGCATTGCAGTAATCTAACTTGGAGGTTACCAGAGCATGGACAACTGAAGCCAGGTTATCCCTGTCCAGATAGGGACGTAGCTGGGCCACCAACCGAAGTTGGTAGAAGGCACTCCGTGCCACTGAGGCCACCTGCGCCTCAAGTGACAGAGATGGTTCTAGGAGAACCCCCAAGCTACGAACCCGCTCCTTCAAGGGGAGTGCAACCCCATCCAGAACAGGTTGAACACCCTCCATCCGGTCAGCGGAACCACCCACCAACAGCGTCTCAGTCTTGTCTGGATTGAGTTTCAGTTTATTAGCCCTCATCCAGTCCATTGTCGCAGCCAGGCACTGGTTCAGCACATCCACAGCCTCGCCTGATGAAGATGAAAAGGAGAAATAGAGCTGCGTGTCATCAGCATACTGATGACAACGCACTCCAAAACTCCGGATGACTGCACTCAACGGTTTCATGTAGATATTGAACAGCATGGGGGACAAAACTGACCCCTGCGGAACCCCATACTGGAGAATCCACGGGGCCGAGCAATGTTCCCCAAGCACCACCTTCTGGAGCCGACCCACCAAGTAAGAGCGGAACCACTGCAATGCAGTGCCTCCCACTCCCAACTCAGCCAGTCGTGCCAGAAGGATACCATGGTCGATGGTATCGAAAGCCGCTGAGAGATCAAGGAGAATCAACAGAGTCACACTCCCCCTGTCTTTCTCCCGACATAGGTCATCATACAGGGCGACCAAGGCTGTTTCCGTACCAAAACCAGGCCTGAAACCCGACTGAAATGGATCCAGATAATCAGTCTCATCCAAGAGTGCCTGGAGCTGGCTCGCAACCACCCGCTCCAGGACCTTGCCCAGGAATGGAACATTTGCTACTGGCCTGTAGTTATTCAGATTTTCAGGGTCCAGGGAAGATTTCTTTAGGAGTGGTCTCACTGCCGCCTCTTTCAGGAGGCCTGGGACCACTCCCTCTTGCAAAGAGGCATTAATCACTTCCCTGGCCCAGCCAGTTGTTCCATCCCTGCTAGCTTTTATTAGCCAAGAGGGGCAAGGATCCAATATGGAAGTGGTTGCACGAACCTGTCCAAGCACCTTGTCAACATCCTCGAGCTGCACCAACTGAAACTCATCCAAGAAAACAGGACAAGCCTGTGCTCTGGATACCTCACTAGATTCATCTGCTATAACACTGGAGTCTAAGTCCTGACGGATGCCAGAGATTTTATTCTGGAAGTGCCCAGCAAATGTATTACAGCGGGCCTCAGATGGTTCTACCATGTCCTTGGGGCCAGCATGTAAAAGCCCCCGGACAACTCTGAAAAGCTCCGCTGGGTGGCAGGTTGATGATTGAATAGTGGCAGCAAAGTATTGTTTTTTTGCTGCCCTCACTGCCCCTGAATACAGCTTACCATAAGCACTTACCAGTGTTTGATTGCATCCATCAGGAGTTCGTCTCCATCTGCCCTCAAGCCGTCTCCTGTTTTGTTTCATCACTCTCAGCTCTGGGGTATACCACGGAGCCGTTCGAGCTCTACACAGGAGAGGGCGCTCAGGAGCAATCGTGTCAACTGCCCGGGTCATTTCTGCATTCCACAGATCAACCAGGGTTTCGACAGGAGAGCCAGCCCTATCAGCCGGAAAACTCCCCAGAGCCCTCTGGAAACTTGTGCAGAAGAGATTATATACACTTTTGAAATGTACAATGACCAATCTTGGGGGTTAAAGTGACAGAAATATAAATTAATTGATAAATCAGACCGGCACAATTTGTGACTCACCAAGCCCAGTGCAGCCTACAGTGCCAACCATGTACAGTGGTCCACTTGGTGCATGATATTCGACTCCCAGGATTTAACAGCCTCAGGCAGAGAGGAGAAGCAGCATCAAACAGTGTCAAGAGCAAGGAGCAGTAGTAAAGTCTGCCCTACTAGTGAGTTGTGACAGATATCTTGAATCCCCTACAAGGCAGTACAGGGCACTGGCCTCTAGGCATCACTGCATAAAGTCACTCAGTGGGTCCACATAGTGCCATCTTCCCTAATATCATCCAAATTAGCCCACTGCCACCAACTACTGGTTTACAGAAAACAGTAGGACTCTCTCTCCATGCAAAGCAGCATGGAGGTGAAATATGCCTACCTTGGAATCCACCCAGACCAGGACACAAGTAGTTAAACATCGGTCATATTTATTTATAGCATCAAGACGAAGTAGTCATACAATAATTTGATTATTTATATCATTTATATCACACCTTTCTTTTGAGGAATTCAATACATACATATTTTTCTTACTCTCCATTTTATTCTCACAACTACCCTGTGAAGTAGGTTATGCTGAGAACCAGTGTCTGTCTAGTCCCAAGTCACCTAGTGAGTTTCATAGCTGAGTGGGGACTAGAATCCAGGTCCCCTGAGTCTCAGCCCAAAACTCTAACCGCTACTCCCTTTCTCTCCATTTTGACTTCCCAACTGACACTAGTTCCACCCATCCTTCTACTCTGGCCCTTGTTGTCAATCATTCCTCTACTTATTCTTCTGTTACACTTACCCTGTCCTTTAGAGCATCATCAGACGTGGGGGGGATCGCGGTTCCCTACTGACGCTTCTTCATCGCCATTCCTGTCCCACTATACTTCCTTTTTCTACCCAGAGAAGAAAGAGGAAGTAAACAAAGATCACGTGGCCCATTCAGGGCCATTTTTATCGTGCCGCTTTTCCTGCACACAGCAGGAAATGGTGGCACATTCCATTAAAAAAAAAAGTCAGATTAAAAGGGGTCCATTTTTTGACAGAAAACAGGCAAGAAGGAGTGGGAAGCGCACGGGAGGTGGATGTCGCCATCTAAAGGACGTGTGAACATCCATATGTGGGCAGTAGCAAATGTGCGATAAAATGCTTGTCTGATGATGCACCTAGACAGTGTTGTGGATTGGACCTGGAGAGACATCAAGAGAACCTGCAGTGGTGTATAAGGAGGGGTGGTGCTCAGGGTCACCCAAAATCTAGAGTTAACATTGGATCAAGCATTGTGTAGTTCTGCAATTAAATAAATAACAGAAAATATCTGGCCCTCTTCAGTCCTTTGTGCCAATGTTTACTATTACTTTTATTATCATGTGTTGATGATGATGATGAGCAAGAGCACTTTAATGAGAAAGGGAAAAATTCAAATGACTAAGAGCTTTTGGGGAGTAGTCTGGACCTCTGCTTATGTGTTGTTTATATATTGGTTTTCAGGGGAAAATATATTAATATTTTAAATGTTTTAAATGTTTAATATTGTAGTATGTTTAATTATATTTTTAATTTGTGTATATCTCTGTTTTAACTGTACATGTTTTAATTTGTAAGCCACCCCTGAGTCCCAGTATTGGGGAAAAGGCAGGAAATAAATAAATAAATAAATAATTCTAGTGGTAAGACTTCCTCTGTCACAGGAGATTCAATAATTAAATAAGTAGATAATATCTTCCTTATTGGAGAGATTTAGGAAATCATAAGGACATTAGATTATTGCAGTGTTTAGCATCAGCAGAGGGAGAAGAAAAGCATTATAGCTAGTTTTATTGGCTGTAATACCCACAGAGCTATTTTTCTTAGTTTGAGTACCAAAATGCTAAACAGTTTCTATATTCGTCTTTGTTGCTGATGTTCACTTCTCAGTGGTTAAAACATACATAAAACCTGAAATTGAAAACTTGGTATTAAAATGTCAGCCTGACAGCTGCATCCAAAACACCCTTCAAAATGGAAACTTCCCAATGTAATTCATTTATACTGTTTTGGTGTAGTCAATTAAACATCCTTAAACGTCGCCTCCTTGTTGCTCACTTACTCCTTTATGTGCTTGATATCTAGTCTCTACATTAACTTTTTAATTTGATTATAAAGAAGAAAATGTTCTTCTTAATGTTTTACCTGTAGTAGGTGATGAAGCTCTTTATTTAATTCATTATTCCATCCATCCATTATTCTATTCATCTCACATGCTCCCCAAAGCTCTAAAAGCACTGTTCTTGCTCACAGCAGTGAGGGGCTCTTAGCACAGAGGCTTTCGGCCAGGTAGCAGTTCCTCAATGCCCAGGACACTGTGCGACATCATAGGGTCACCTAGGGTCTTCCAGGAAATGTCGCCACCCGAAAGTCTCAGTGCTAAGAGCCCTGCAATGGGGATTTTTAGAATTTACGAAACAGAAAGAAGACCCACTCAGCTATCTTCTATACTTGTAAATGGAGCCCACCTCATAACTAAGATGACCTGCTTTTATTCCAAGCTTAACTCTGAGTTCCTATTTCACTCATAGGCATGTAGCTTTTTAAACACTGTCATTATAAATACAAAGGGTGATTAAGGTGTGTTAAGGAGAGAGTGATCCATTTTAAGTGTGTTTCAACTAGAGCTGTGCACAAGTGGCTTCTCAAAATTCTCCACCCTATGCATGGGCAGAGAAACTGGGAGGACAATTTCCTCAAATTTCTCCAAGAGGAGGAGAAATTCTCCAACAGTTTCTCACAGTTGGGGCTCACTGTTGGCAAGGGGTGTCACACAGCTTCGTGACACAACCCCTAAGGGGTTTGATTTCCCCACACACACACACTGCTACTGCAAGCAAAAAAAAGCAGCAACTGTGTTGGCAGTCTCTCCCCCATTTTGCATCTTCCATAATGCAGGAGGTGTGAGGGAGGAAGATATGGAAATAATTCTGTGCCAAAATCTGCCTTCAATTACCTGAAAGTTTTCTTCTCCCATGAAAGAGGCATCCTTTTTTTTCTTTTCTTTTTTTGCCTTATTCACAGGGCATTTTATAATTTATTTTGGAATTCTTTTGGCAGTGTTTTTGAGCTGACCTAATTACTACAAGGTGGCTGCGAGGTGTTTTGTGTGTGTGTTTCCTTTTCCTTCTGTTACACATCCCATCATTGCTCTGCAATGCTTGTGCTTCCTCATCTGAAAAAGCCCAATCTGAAGAATTACCTGATGATGTCTTCCTCTGGGCTTTACTTGAAGAACCATGTATATTTTACTCCTGATTTTGCCTTGTTTCATGTGCTGTAGTGTTTGCTGCTGGTTTTATTTTGGTTTTATTATGTGCTCTTTTCTTTCATTGTTTGTATTTTATGTTTTGTGGGAAATGTTGTGGGAAAAGTCTCAGGTGAATCAGAGAGGTTTGTGGGTATTTAACTACTTGGCACTCTAGCCTGATCATGGCAATTCAAAGAAATGTCTTAACTCAACTATACTGTGACAGAAGAGTTCTGTGACCCCTTTCTTAAGCTTCCCAGGTATAAAATGTACAGAAGGTTAAGCTACTATAACTCTACTACTTGGAATAACACTTATTCAATTTATGCCTGCTAAAGAACCTGCCACATTTCACCATAAGAATAGAAAAGAAGATATGCAAACTTCCTTTCATTTGCATTTCTCCCAAACCCAGTTTTCTGCCTACAATTCCTGCCAGAGTGAATTTCATCCACTTGAGCTTTCGATTATTTACAGTCATTTAACAGGAAAACAAGTGCTTTTTACCAAGCAATGAGACAACAACATGGGGGGAAATTGGGTCTGCTTTGAGATGGCTATTATTTGGAATTCATTCTCATGGCAATAGCTGTACAGCATGATTGTATATTTTAAAAATCTGAAGGTCCATACTGTGGACAAAGAGGAACCATTAATTTGGAAGTAGATACACCGACAAAGCTTACAAAGGAATATATATTTTCAGTGCAAACACAGTTGTTTAAATATCATTAATCAAATGCTGGAGAGAACCTGTTTATAATATTTGGATCTTTCCTTTCCACAAATGTCACCAGAGTGGTGTACAATTCTGATACAAACAATAATACATAAAATATAAATGCAAGAATTAACTATTTCTGGCAAACTAAATGTCATAATTAAAGAGATGTGTTGAAGGGGGGACCAATTTTGACTCTGGACAAAGAGCATTCAACAACTTGGGAGCAATCAAGGTCAAAGCCCTTTCCTATGTACCTGACACATGGGCCTCTGTGGATGAGGTTGTCCCCAAAAGGAACTGCTGAAGTTTATACTATGAAATGTTAAATATATTTTGCCATTCAGCAAAGCATTGGCAGTACAAGCACTCCTTGGGACCATATCTCCCACAAAGCCTTGCTTGAGGAAGGACCCACATCCTCAGAGTGAGACACTGGCTCAATTCGGACGACACGATAATCAATGGTGGGTTGACTAACCCTAACCCTAGGGGGTACTCCCCAAACAACATGGTAATAAATAATCAACTGTGGTGTGGATTAGGATCAGCGCTGAGTTGACTATGGCAGCATTGGAATGACACAATAGTCAAAACAATTGACGATTGTTTCCCCCACACCAGTTGTTTATTGTGTCATCCAAATTGAGCCACTGGCTGCGTTTGGACAACACAATAGTCAATGGTGGGTTAATAGTCATCTCACAGTTGATTATTGAGGGGGTACTCTCCACACAACATGATTATTAACTGTGTGTTGGATTGACACATCCTCTGCCCTCCACCCCCGTCCTCCCCCTGGTATTCCATCAGACATTGTGAGTTTTGCCAGCTGGACTAGAGTGGCAGCCACCGCTTTGTTCGCTCTTGCCAAGGGACTCTGTAGTCACTAAAAATAACCAACTGTGTGCGACAAAACAGTCAACGGTGCTTAACACAGAACACGATAACTAAAGAGTTGTTCAAATAATCAACTCTGCACAGCACTGGTTATTTGGCTGAATAATCAACTGTGGTGTGAAAAAGTCCCAATAGATGACACAGTAACCAACTGTTGACTATTTAACCCACCGTTGGTTATTGTGTCGTCTGAACCCAGTCATTGTGGAAAGAGATGCCCCGTGACTGCTAATACTGCTGTAAAACCTGTTTGAACCAAGGATGGTTCCTTTATATCCTGATCTACACCTTGTGTCATATCGCTACAATCCCATCATGATAACGCTATATATTTATACTTCATAGCACACACAATGACATCTGTTGTGTTACTTTGGATAATACAAAATAAGAAGCAGGAAATAACTCTAGAAAAGCATATGGCGTGTGTAATCTGCCCCAACAATTATCAGTGCGCTTCAATACTGATAAAAGGCACTAGTGTAGATCTAGGCCTTGCCTCTGCTAGCACACTATGTTGCACTGACTTGATCAAGGACTTTGTGTTATCTGTTTCACTGACCAAAGGAAAGAAAGAAAAAGGGAAATAGCTAGGGATTGATGAGAAATCCATTTCAGTTTGGTTTGACCAGAATTTATCTAATTCTCATTTCCCAGAACTGAATGCGGACTATCATAAAACGAAGATAAAGTCTGAACATTATCAAATTGCGTCCAGAAAATATACACCTCTGAACGATGTTGAAAATGTCTCACATACACATTTTAGTTAATAGGAGAAAAATGTGTGCGTTTCCAAAATGTTCACAATTGATTCATACATTTGGATAAATATGCATGAAAATTCACATTCACACACAGAGGCTGAATTAAAGAGATGTGTCTTAACTCTGTTCCAAAAAGCTGACACAAAGGGGACCAATTTCAGCTCCCTATGCGAAATGACAATGTGTCCTAACATATAGAACTACTTAGCATGTAGATCTTGGCCATCATGTTAGGACAAGTCTGTAACGGCTGTTGTAATCGAGACCACTAAGCTGGCTAGGTTCCCATATAGATCTATAAGTTATGGCTGGGTAAGAGATTATTCATCACGAGGAACCATTTTCAGCAGCATCACCAGACTAACTGTAATGTGTGTTTTGTGATCATAAAGAAATTACTGCTTCATATGAGAGAAATGTTACAGGGAACAAGGAGTTGCAAAAGGCAGAAAACAATGTAATTTTTGCACATTCTTGCACTTTGGATAGAATCTCTAAGCTATTTACCACAAGGTTTTTCTAACCATATCAAGAGCTGCTCATGTGAAGTCTCCAGACAAATGTAACCACACACACCATTTCTAGGGTGACCATATTTAGGAATCCAAAAAAGAGGACACCCAGTGGTGGAGGTGAGAAAGCAGCTTTCTGGGGACTTCAGAAAGTGTGTCATTCCTGCCTCCAATTGGGGCTTTTCTATAATGTCCAGGAATGACATGCTTTGCTTTCCCCTTTAAGGCCCTGATTGGAGCAGTGGGGGGGGGGATGATGCACCTCCAGAATATATTTCATTCTGTCCACCATGCTAATGGCAGCCTAAAAGGAGAAAGCATGTCATTCCAGGACATCATAGAAAATTACAGAAAATCCCCCCTGACACCCAGATTAGAACAAAACCCAGGACAAATCTGGGAAAATCCTGACAGTTGGTCACCCTAAACAGAATTCCAAGTGGTTTCAGAATAGGGATAATATTTGGTTCACCTTATGTGACTGGAAGTGATGCATGACTTATTCCCCACACAATTAAAGCTGCAAAATACTTAACTTTAAGGTGACAATCACATGGTAATTTCTAATTTCTGATTTTATTCATCATTGGAAGAATAGGCAGAAACTGGATTGGTGTGTAATTTCAGCTTTGTAACAACATCTTTTTTTAATTAAGTGCTTGGGATACTTTCTGTAGAGGTGTGTACCAACACCAAGTTTCGACTTGGATTCCAATTTGGCATTTCACAAAATGGCCTGATTCTGCTCAGACTGATTTGGATGCCATCCATTTGTATTTGGGTACTGAACCTGAATTGAGATTTGGAAATCCCAGACTTTGTGACTCCCATTAATTATCATGGGAAATCAAACAATGGCTATAACATTTTTGTTTGTCAGAATTGGATGATATTTGCAATCATAGCCTGTTAGGAGCACATTACACCTGCCAAATGTCACAAGAGGCAGATGCAGCTGTTTTGGTGCTACATGGATGAATACTAGTCCTGATAGCTATGTGCTACTCCAGTAGCATAGGCCATAAACCTATGTACACCAGTTGCTGGGGAACATGGGTGGGTGGGTGCTGTTGCACTTATGTCCTGTTTGTGGATTCCTGGTCAACAGGAAGTTGGCAAATGTGTGAACAGAATGCTGGACTAGATGGACCCTTGGTCTGATCCAGCATGGCTTTTCTTATGTTCTTAAGATGCAGACCAACTTTGACATGACACATAATGTCTTGCTTAGGGTGTCCAGATGGCCCGGGGTTTCCCGGTCCTAACCTGGAAACCTAGGCCGATCCGGGGCAACCGGGGGGCAGCGGGGGAAAACCGGGGGGGCGGAGGGTCACGTGGTGCTGGCGGGAGGCGGGCAGCGCGAGGCACTTACCTGCTGGGGCGTCCGCTTCCCTCGGTGCTCGGAATCTACTGAGAAACAGGCTTTGCGGCCTGTCCCTCAGTAGCGCACCGGGTGATGACGTCATCACCTGGCGCATACTGAGAGACAGGCCAGGAAGCCTGTTTCTCAGTAGATTCTGAGCACCGGAGGGAAGCGGATGCCCAGGTAAGGAGCGCAGGGCAGCACGGCGCAGCGTGGGGCGGCGCGGCGCAGCGCGGCGCGGGGGGGCGGCACGGGTGTGCGGGGGGGTTGTTTTGGGTGGGTGGGGTGGCGGGGGGGGTCCAGGATTTTGATTGTCATAATCTGGTCACCCTAGTCTTGCTCCCAAATTACTACTTTAGTGTGTGTTTTTAAGGAAACTTTTTCAAAAAATCTTCCCCTTCCCCCTCTTAACCCAAGGGAAATCAGGCTAGTTTCATCTTTGTTGTCCTTCTACTAACAGGCAGACATTTTTATTCTGACAGGCTTTTGTCATCTCTAGTGTGATTTCTGCTGAAATAGGTTTTAATCTAGTGGGTAATGTTATTTCTAATTTATGTGTTTCGTTTGTGATTTATTGGATGTGATTTTACTAGATGTGTTTTATTTGATGGTTTTTAATGTTTTAAGTATAAACTTTTTGTTTTATTTGTATTTTTAGCAGAAAGGCTATATGTGTAAGAAATAAATAAATACCACCCTTTCTCCTCTAATTTATATGTTTTGTTTCTAAATTACCTCCATCAAAGAGGTGGCTGTGGTGATACTAGGTTGTGGAGAAAACACGCTATTGAAAATATATTTGAGATGAAAAGGCAAATCTGGACAGTTGGTTCACATTCCATAAATTCTACTCTAGTGGAAGAAAATATTAACAAGCCCCACACAGGAAAACCCTGTCCCTTCTGGTGAGTTGTGCCATGCAGTGCCGTATGTTTTGAAAGAGCAAAAGAAGACCGTATTTCCTTCTCTGGGAAGCAGATAATCAAAACTCTGATGCTGTCATTTCCACCCACTGGAATCTGGCTCCTGTTTTAATTAGCATCCGTTGTCCTCTGTCTATATTAACACCAAGAGATCGCTATCAATTAATAATTGTAAACTATTCCACGTAGACCTCTGTGTTAACTACTTTTGTGTTGTTCAGATTACCTTTTCTTAGTGGCATGCTCATTTGTTTGAGCTCATGTTCCATGGGAAAATGTGACTTATCACAACATGATCCATTGTTTTTGTAAGTCATACTGTTTCCCCAAGTGCCACATAAGTTCCGGCTTACAGAAGGACTTTGTGTTCTTTCCTACTTCAAGCTTTGAATGTTGAACTGTAAGCGTAATATGAAAGTGCTCTTAGGAATGTAGCCAGACTGCAAATTCAGGCTTGTGGAAAGAGCACATCATAAAATTCTTACAGACCACCTATCTTTAAAATATAGATAAAGAGTAGGGATGGCCCTAGCGTTAGGCAGAGTGAGGCAATGACATTGGACAATAGAAGGTGGAGAGTAGGGAACTGAAGTGAAATATTGGAGGACAGAGCTGTGTGTGCAACATGGCCTGCCCTGCACCTCCTAATATAGTCTGCTTCCCCTGGCTGCAGTGGAAGACTCTGGCTGTGTTCAGAGGTGAGGGGGTACTCTCCACACAATATGATTATAATCAACCATGGTGTGGATTAAGGTCAGCATCAAGTTGAATGTTAGTCAATGGTGTGTTTGATTGACACATCCCCTGCCCCCTCTTCCCCCTTCAGTCCTCCCACTGGTATCCCATCAGCCATTGTGAGTTGTGCCAGCTGGACTAGAGCATCAGCCAACACTTTGGTCACTCTTGCCAGGGGATTCTGCAATCGCCAAAAAATAGCCAACTGTGAGTGCAACAAAATAGTCAATGGTGCCTGACACATGACACAATAACTAACGGTTCTTCAAATAATCAAATCTGCACAGCGTTGGTTGTTTGCATTGATTATTTCAGCTGAATAAACAACCATGGTGTGAAAAAGTCCCCAACAGACAACATAATAACCAACAGTTGACTATTTAGCCCACCATTGACTATTTATCCAACGTTAGTTATCGTGGTGTCAAAACCCATCACTGACTCATTGCCAATGTCAAAATATGAATCACTAGGAATATTGGTTCAGGACTGGTGGCAAGGCTTTGCTGACATCATCTGGACCCATGTTGGCTCATTCCATTAAGAACAAAAGCCTGACATGAGCCATTTCTAAAATGCGCCTCCTCTATGACACTGTGGCAGAAACCCTCTATTTAAGTGTTCCTAAAGCAGGGTGGCTAAACACACCAGGCGAATGAAGGAGCCAATGCCACTCCCTCTGTTGTCACTTTCATCACCCTTTATGCATTGAAGGTGACTTTCCATGTGATTCAGAATGCTGATTTTTTTCCAGCATTCTAGAACATATGGAGACAGAGCCTCCATAGATACTAGTTTCTCCCTGCTCAGAAAGGTGTCCTCCATGAATGGAGGAGGGAACAGGGCTAGCAGGCTCCCTCTCCTCTCATGTTTATTCCCTCTAGTTTAGGAAAACCTGCATAGGCTAACAGCTTGCTTCATGCGTATCAGTTCCACCCCACACCCCAGCATTTAGTCAGTGTTTGCAAGCATAAAATTAAAAACACTAACAAGCAAAACATGCTGAACTTATATAATCATTTCCAAGGTAATATTGTCAAAAGATAAGTATAGTACAGTAAAAAAAAAAAAAAGGAAAAAAGAAAAGACTGTTTTGGAATTCAGTAAGAGTCCACCATGTCAGGGAAGAATTTCAATAGAAAATTAAATGAGTTTTCATGCCACACTATTATTACTAGTATGAAATGACAACACTAGTTGTCGTTATATACACATAAATGGTTTTTTTATTATTATTATATTATTAGCTTTCAATGTTTGTACAATCTAGCCAGGCATGTGGAAATAAGATACATACTTGTAAAAGGTGAAATATTCATTGTGAAGAACAATGAACCTAACAATATCTGCTACCTGTATCTACAATTATTATTGTGTTTATTATATTTGAATTCATAGAATTGTTTTTAAAAATAGAGGTCTGCATTTCACGATTAAACTTCTTCTCTGAAGGCTCTCTCTCTCTCTCTCTCTCCTCTCCCCCCCCCCCCATGTTTTTACCCATTGGGGAAAGAACACAGACAAACAAAATGACTCTACAATTATGTCTTGACAGGAAGAAACTGAAACATAAACCATGTGCCATTTTTCTCAAATAAAAGTATGATTATTACACTAGTTGTCATTGTTTGCAAGATGTTTTCCAGGCAGCATTATTGTTAAACAACATAAACTGCTCCTGCATCCATTCCCAATTATGGAGCTGATAGTTCCAGTCCAGTTACAGAAAAGCCCCAAGCTGGAAAAGAAAAGAAAAGAAATATTTGAGAACAACAATACATCAGCTAATAAAATGGTTGTCATGGCTGGCCACTGTCTAGGAAAAGAAACAGAGAACTTGAGAGTGCCCTTGGAGGGGATGGCAAGTTGCAATTATCCTGCAACAGAACCCTTCTTTGCTATGATTGATGGAAGAAAGATTTTGAAAGAATTTTACAGGCTGAAAATTTTATTGTAACAGCGTGATTAGGAACAAACAATAATATTTTACATAGAATGAGAAGTGGACGAAATCGATTCGTTCATGCTGCCTTGAATGTCCTTGCTCCATAGCTGCGGTATGTCACATGTAGGAGCGTAAACAACTTAATTCTAAGGTTCATACATTGACCTTTTCAGTGCTTTGATTCTAGTGTCTGAAATACAGATGAGAAACCTGGAATACTAGTGGTACCCTTTCACAGAGGAATAGATTTAAATGTGAAAGAGCACAATGACAAAGCTTCCTGTTACAGCAGGCTTGGAGCAAAGTGCAAGCGAGACATACGGTTCTGTAAAAAAAAAAAAAAGAATGATTATCTTGTGTTTCGAAGGTGACCTTCAACTGTGGATAATGTTGACCTTTGGATTGTCCTGTTCTCTCAAAGATAGAAAACATGATTTAGCATATCACACCAGAGCATGGGTATTTTTGATCGGCTATTCTGGGTCAAGAGATTAATTTGTGAAAAACTCCCTATGCATTTCATATAATAAGTAGAGGTCTTATATCACTGCTCAATGTCATATAAATGGGTGATAAAGAGAAGCCGATTGTGGGTGCATTTAAAAATAATATGAAATATATAAAAGCATATATGTAAAATAAAATAAAGATGACTTTAAGAACAATTTCCCCAGCCTGCTTAACCCTGACCAATGAATACCACCCCAGTAAAAATATTTGCCCATTGCTTTAGGGATAATAGTCTCAGATGTCAAGTCCCAAGACAAATTCAAGTACCAGAATTTACATATATGTCTGTTCTGGGTGAGTCTTATTCTACAGCTGCTGAAAAGATGAACAAAGATTCTGAACTGGATTTCAGGTCTTATACATTCACAGGACTTATGCATTCATTTCACAGGGGATTGACAAGAAAGTGGAAATCTGTAGCACAATCCTGTGGGCAGATATAACACACTTCTAAAAAGGTATGGGTTGGATCCAACTCTTACATGAGTGGATGGCCACTTGCACAACAGGATTTCTAATCATGCAACAGGACTTCCCTGTATGTGACCCAAATCTGCTCTGGAGGGTCTCCCAGGGGAAGGGGGAAATCTGTTTCACCAGTGGTTCCCACCTGCTGATGGAACAACACAATTGAATCCAACTCTATGTTTGATTCACTTGAGTCTTCTTCTTCAAGGAACTTAAAACAGCTTCTTTATGGTTCTTAGGTGGTCGCCCATGCAAGTTAGTATACAGAGCCATATCTGCTTAATTTCCATAGTAGAATTGTGCTATGGGTCATTGTCTCATTATCTGGATTCACTGTCCCAACCTAATTTTATTGGTTAAAAAGTGAATGGAACAACCAAGTTCAAATGTTTTGTAATTAATTAATTAAGGATTTGGATGTTTATCAAGAGATGGTTCTATGTAAGAACATAAGAAGTGCCATGCTGGATCAGACCAAGGGTCCATCTAGTCCAGCACTCTGTTCACACAGTGGCCAACCAGCTGTCAGCCAGGGACCAACAAAGCACGACACAGTGCAACAGTACCCTCCCACCCATGTTCCCCAGCAACTGGTGCATAGAGACTTACTACCTTGGATACTGGAGGAAGCACATAGCCATCAGGGCTAGTAGCGATTGATAGCCTTCTTCTCCAGGAATTTATCCTCCTGTCCTCCACCCATGTGTGGCAGAGAGATCCCCTACAACCAGGTACATGTGCAGCTGCTGAGTGCCACACAAGATCCCCTCCTGTCCTCCTCTGGCAATCTCCATAGAATATTGAATATCTGCCCTGTCCTCCACCCTACCAGCCCAAATGACCACCAACCACCACTGTGCTTAGCCCACCATAAAACAAAGCAAGTGAAGCTCACATTATGTGTGCATGATTTGTGATCTTCAGCAAGGAACAACAGCAAAGGAATTCATTCTACATGTACTTTAGACATATGGCCCGAGT
The DNA here is from genome assembly GCA_029215795.1 of Anniella stebbinsi. Classification (NCBI taxonomy): domain Eukaryota; kingdom Metazoa; phylum Chordata; class Lepidosauria; order Squamata; family Anniellidae; genus Anniella; species Anniella stebbinsi. The sequence continues at coordinate 91,156,847 of JARDYH010000004.1, read as the reverse complement.
GCAAAAATAATCATGCACAACAAGGTGTTTATATTAGTAGCCTGAGGATGAGGATGTGCACACAGTGAATGAGAATCCCATTGGATGACTTGGGCATGATCTACACTACTGCTTTAAAACAGTTTAAAATGTTTATAACAGTAGTGACAACTGTTGGGGCCCAGGACACACTCCATATACAGTTTTCAAAACGTTGTCCAAGTGTTATATCCTGCTTGGTGCAGATCGGTGGTTGATTCCAGATGCACATATTACGATGTGGATATGGATCCTTACATCTGATCCATGTTCATGGTTTCCAGTTCATCAAGAGAACCCCTGCATGTATGGCTTAGTTCAAGCTGCATTTTATTCTGCTTTCTTTTGCATAACCGCACTGTAATAGCACGGCATGTAAGCAAAGTGAAGTAGATTCATTTGTTGCATTTACTGACTGAATTTCTAGGCAGAAAAGTATTTCTGTGTTTTTCCTATTAAATCCGAGCAATATCTCTCATAAAATACATTTAAAAAAAATCTGAAGTCATGCTTTTCCGTAGCTTTTTAGTTATAACTAAATTATGTCAATCCTTTGGAGACCATGTCTTATTTCATCTTCTGAGGATCTTTAAGTTCATTTTATTGGTAACTGCTAGGTCAGATATTCTGTATGTATCATGTCACATTATTAATGTAAATAAGATTCCGTTATGCTTCATATTGTAAAGTGTCCCCAAATCTGTTTTTCTAGAGAATTAACATAGTCACTAGAAGTAAGCAAAGAATTAGGAGAATGTACTTGAAGCACGTGTTCTAGTTTTCTAGTTTTACATGTAGCAGTGTTTATTCAGCTAATATTCACTGACTGGTGGATTAATTATTTAAGCTGCAATCCTTGCTCACCTATCTGGGTGTGAGTCCTTTCAAACTCAAAGTGAGTCACTTCTGAATAGACATATAAAACATTGCACTAGTAAAATATTTATATGCTGCCTTTCCACCAAAAATGGTATTCAAGGTGACTTAAAACAAGAAAGTTTAAAGCAATCAAACCAAAAAAAATCAATAAAAGAACAATCAATAGCAGATAAAACAGTATCATAACATCAGTGCACTGCAGATAAAGACAGTTCAGAGCAATTTTAACAGCCATCAAGCATAACAAATCAATAACTGTTTCCAACTAAACAATAAGTTATAAAATGGCACTATAACAACTGTAAAAAAATAATTAATAAGAGAACCAATAATCACTGAAAAATTGAGTGGATGGGAAAACCATTCCCTTGTGGGCACCTAAAACTAAGGTGCCAAGCAGATATTTTTTAGGAGCTGAAAAAGGCAGCCGTAATTAGGGCTGCTGGCAAAGTTTTCCCGAGCTTTAAGGAAGGAAGTTCAGGAATTCATAACAGCCTGCTTAAAATCCAAGCAGGAAAAGTGTTGATAGCTTTCCTGGCTGACAAAGGGTCAAACTATACTCTACTAATTCTACTAACAGTGTTGGCGTAGTTGAGCCCACAATTTTTCTTTACTTTTGTGTAAGCATATTTTTCTTTACTCTTGTGTATACATGCCACTCGGGGAGGAAGGATTTAAAATTCCCCCACATTTTTCTCTGCAATTCCACCCTCCCCACAGTGGATAAGGGATCAAAAAAGGAGGGAGGGAGGAGAGAGAGAGAGAGAGAGAGAGAGAGAGAGAGAGAGAGAGAGAGAGAGAGAGAGAAAGAAAGAAAGAAAGAAAGAAAGGCCTTCATTTATTTCAATGAAAAAGACGGGAATGGAATGGAGCATCTAAGGAAAGGTCATGTCTGGCTATTTGGAACTCTGAGGAGGAGCAGACCACACAGCAACATTTTGTTGAAGGTCCATTTGCATTTTGAGTATGCGTGCGTGTGTGCTCCCTACTAAATCCATGGCATACATCTGCAATTGACACATAGAAATAAAGGTGAAAACAAGGACAACAAAGAATCAATAAGAAAAGCAGGTTTCAGGTCAGGTGAAACCTTTCTCTGTGGTGTTTGAGGTCTGAGATGGCTCATTCGTGCATATGCAAGTCATCCTTTGATGTTGTAATCATGCTTTGATCATCAAGTCATGAACATGTGTGTGCAAACTAGCACTTAATTTATGCGAGTGAGGAAGAGGATTTCCTATAGCTCCCTACCTAGAGATTGGATCAGTGCTTATGTATCACGACAATCATAACACTACTTGGCTTTCAGGTAGTGAGTTATAATTAATTATTTCATCTGACTACTGATATAAACATTTTTTAATGTGCGGGGAGGATGTTTACTGAACAAAGACATTCCCCTTTCTGTATGGGAAGAAGAAAACAAATACAGCCATATATATACATAGGCCACTTTCTTCCCATCTCATAAAATCACTCTAATAATTTTTCATTATCTAACCTGACTAATCTAGTTTCTAAACTTTATTTTTGAGCATATATCTGACTGAATGAATACTTTGCTTGCAGTCAAGATATATTAATGTGTGCTTTTTTCCTTTTTTTATACTTTGCAAATGAAAGGTTACAAATCATAGATTTTCTTTCGATGATGGTGCCTAAGGAAGGCATTTCTTTTTCTCAGTAACATTTTTTCCAAACCAAATTGTATTTCTTTTGTAATGACTAATCTTTATATGTTAGAAATGGGGCAGGAGAAGGGTTAGGGTCTCCAAAACTGAACTTTGCTATACTTTTGCAGAATCCAATACTTTTTAACCTGATGGCCATATAATTGTGGAATATCATTAAAAACTTATTTAGCCCACAACAATTGTAAATGGTTAGAAATAATACATTTGGGGGCATTCCTCTGGAGGACTAAAAAGGGAAGTATAATCAATGTGGGAAAACTCCATAAAGATGTTGCCACTTGTGGTTATGATATAAAAGAAGGCAATATTTGAGAGTCAAAGATAATATTAGGGTAATATATAATACGATACAAAGTGCTGACAGATTTCTGCTATACAGTTATTATATTTTTTCCATGTTTGCAAGCCCTTTGAGACCATTCTAGTGTTCACCTCTAGTAGTATGTTCACCCACACCACATAGCAGGCCTACCCAGTTGAATTTTAAGGTGTTTTTAATAATGTATTTGTTTTTATCTGTTTTAATGGTTTATCTATTTTATGATTTTTATATTTATATTTATATTTATATTTGATCTGGATGGAGAGGCGGGTTAGAAATTAATTAATTAAATAAATAAATAAATAAAAATAGCAGTCTTCTCCAAACTGGTCCCCTCCAGTTATTCTGGACTCCCATTATCAGTGACCATTTGTCATGCTGGCTGGGGCTAAATATCTGGAGGGCACCAGGTTGGGGAAGGCTGCTGTACTGAGTCTTTTTGAAAGATTGAGATGACATGACTGGTCCACCTGACGTTGAAACCTTCTCCACAAGATCTTGCCCTTTTCAATGCTACATAAATCTGCTAAATGTGGCAGATCAACACCATGTAAAACTGTGGGTTCTTATTGTAGAGGTTCAATTGATTTATTTAGCATGACCACGGACCATCCTGTGTGTGTAGGGAGGGACCCATAAAAATAAACCAGCCACTATTTACAGGTGGAAAAATGGATGGCTAAGTGACGTGCTATCTCCCCTCACCTTAAAGAACCCAAATCATTCCATGTTCAGTGAGATTTCTTAAGGCACTCTTCTGCTGTTTTGGGGCACTTCACTGCACAAACTGGCTTTTGCTTCACCCAAAACAAGAATTCCTGAGCTGATCCTGTGTGAAAATAGGAGCAAGAATGGTATATTGAAATAAACCAGCTTTATAAACTGTATTTTGAAGTTTGATTGTTTCAGTGAATCAAAGTTATGACTAACCACAATTTGTCTGAATTTGCACTAGGGATGCCCATTATTGGGAAATCCGGTGCTTTTTGGTCTTGCCAGATTTCCATGGCACAACTGACTCAGCTTGCTTTTGCGAGCTGCATGGTTTCCCCAAGTTCTGGGGACTTTTAACACTTCTTTTTATCTCAGCCATAATTTGCGCAAATTACAGGTGCATATTTGCATAATTTGTGCAAATTACAGCTATCATCTGTGCAGATTACAGCCATCCTTTGCACAAATTACAACCACCCTTTGCACAAATTATGCTAATTTATGCAATTTATAGTAGAAATTTACACAAATGTTTTTACGGCAAAAAAAAATATAGGAATTCTGCCAGTTGGCACAACTCGTTGTGCACCGAGTCAGGCCAGCTGGCAGAAGATAGATTGGTGCCTGGGAGGCCAAGCCAACGAAAGCTTATTGAGCTCTACACCACAACTGGATTCCTGACATCCCTAGTTTGCGCATAATGCTAAACTGCAGTTAGTCAAAAATGGATATGAAAGCTTTTGATCTCTTTCTCATAGCTGCACATGAAGAGGAGAGGCGGGGGGAGCACAGAAACTCAAGTGTCACCTATGCTCATTTCTCAAAAGTCCAACCATAGTTTTTTCACTATGTCCAAATGCAGCAAGTGGATTTGAATTTGGCCATGTTCACTCCAGATTACTCTCTGTCTGCTCCATGCCTGTGATGTATGAAAACATATGTCATATAATAACTGTATAGGCAATAAGGAAGTGAAGAGCCACCATAAAGCCATTCCCATGGGATTTTTTTTTATCTTGTTTTCACAACTTTCAAAACTTGAGACAAAATGTTCATATACAGAATCATTGATTTCATGTTGATGTGAATGACTAGTCCATTCTTTTATTTTATTTTTAAGCATCAGTCACCCAACTAATATAAATTTAAAAGTGCATTAAAAACGTTTATCCAGTACAGCATCTAAAAGAAAGGAAAGGTAGGGATTATTAGGGGTATTGCTATTGTGAACTTGTTTTCTCTTCTGTATAACTGGAGATACAGTACAGCAGCACAAGGGGTAATATATGTCAGACTGCCCACTGTGCTGAGACCTCTACACAAGCTGAGCACAGCAGGGTGAATGTCGCTGGGATTTGTTTTACAGGAAGCCTTCATTTCCTTGCTTTGGAGGGGTTAAGTGAGCCACTTCAACCACTGTTTCCCTTCGGGGGTTACGCTACAGAAAGGCAGCTCCAGTTTCCCCCAGAGGCTAGGCCAGCAGAGAGCTGCTGTCAGAGGAAAACAGCAGGATGCAATGAATCAATGTATTCCCTAGCCACCTTGGCTATGCTCACTTCCCAGCCAGGGCTGTCCGGTTTCATGCTGTGATGGCCCCTCTGTGGCCACCAGCCTGAAGCTGTCAAATTCACCCCCGACAGGTTTTGGCCACATGGGAGCCTGTGTGTCCAGGTTTATTCTAGAAGGAATCAGCCTGAATTTCATCCTTTGTGCCTGAAGAGTCTCTCTTCTGGTATTGGAGGAAAACTGAGTATAGAAACTTTGGGCCGAGTCTATCAAGAACTACTCCAGCTGAAGCACCATTTAAGTGAATGTGAACTTTACGTGAAGTGTGTGTAATGTTTATTACCAACTACCTAATTGCTTGGCGTTTGGAGGGAAAAGCAAATGAAAGATGGGGACCCTCTCAGGAGAAGGCCTCTGTGGCAGGTTAACATACACTTTAGGCAAGGTCGGAACTAACAGAAAGCCAGTAAAGGGCTAAGCTCTTGCATTTCCCTCCCCACACCTTCTCAGCAGCAAATACAGGGCCTACATTCCCCATCCTTCCCATGACGGCAATGACAACAATTCTCATCTTTATAAGCAACGGTGTGATTATTCATTCTCAACAATGCTCCTTCCTCTTCTGCAATTACTTATTCCCACAACACCACCAGTGGTGCAGCTAGGTAATTTTAGACCCTGGCGTTCATGGCCTTATGAGCGTATGTGTGTGTATCTTTAGATGGCTTGTGTATTACTTCATATAGGAAGCACACAACTAACAACTCTCAGAATGTGCAGTTTTTTCATTTTAAACTCACTTAAATCATTAGCACCATCATGACTACAGGAATAAAATGGTGTTTTCATCTGCACCTGCCATTCTTTGTGTGGTCATTCCCCCCCCCCCCAAGCTGCAAGGCCCTGGTCTTTGGCCTCAAAGTCCAACCCTAGCAGCATCGCTCTCCACCAGCAGCATTGGCCTATGACTACAACACCTTAGGCAATGTTATCTTCATTGTACTTTTGCTAGCTCAGAATAATAGCAGAGATATACAGGTTTAACGTCAAATGCCTATGAAGACTAATCCGGAGTCTCCTGAAGTTCAATATTCCCTCTTACTTCACCAGGGCTACTATAAATATTCAGTAGATGTACGTATGTTTAGACTTACTGTGAACAAAATGCCTCTTGCATGTAGAAAATTGCTCATAAACACATCAGTTTTCATTGAACATTTAGTGTAAAGTCAATGATTTGTTTTACACAAGACCCACTCTTTTTAAGAAATGTATTTGCCCATTAGTGCTATGTTAGATTTGCAGATGTGCAGTGGAATACTAGACATGTTGTTTACTAGATGTTAGTCCTACTATGTTCAGTAGTGTTTGTTCCCCAGTAAGTGGGTTAATTTAGTCATACTTAGAATAGACTCATTGGAATCAGTGGGACTTAAGTTACTTGTTACTAAATTACACCTTATGATAAGTTGATTCCTTCCAATGGCATCTCTTACCTGAGTTAGAAAAAGTGGATCCCTGAAAAGTTTGCTTAAGTGTCAGCTGTTAATAGTGCCAAAGGGCACTTGGATCTTATTGAATCACAGTTTAGCTAGTTCTATTTTACTTCTTTTTTCTTATTTTGCATGCCTCAAATTATGAGGTTATGTTTCTCATATTTTGTCATGGATGTACGACTGTATTTGGATTAGGAAGTGTGGAAATCAATAAATTAAATTACCGCCAATTTCTGCTATAGTTTGATCTAACGACTCCAAAAAAACCCACAGATAATCCTGTAGGTTGCCCATTAAATTTCTAGCCAACTAATAATACAGGAATATGGAATTACTGAGTGAGGCCATGTGATGAATTATGTTGCCACATATGCTACAGAAGACACAAAACAGACATTAGGTTAACTCTATATAACTAGCAGCAGCATCTTTATTTTTTTTACTCTGTAGGTACAGGGGGCTGATCCAGCTCAGGCCCTTAGTTTTGGAGGAAAGGGGGCTTTTAAAATCTGGATTGGGCTCCCTGCACCTACTCTAGAATAAACATGAAAAAGAAACATAGCTACTAGGTAAGGATTAAAGTAATGTCTGCTTAATCCAGAGTCCCTGAAACAGACTTCCATAACCTGATGCTCTCCAGTTGTTTTCAACTAAAACTTCCAGCATCCCTGACCATTGATCATCCTAGCTGGGGCTAATGGAAGATGAAGGCCAAGACATCTGGACACTTCTTAAGAGACTGTACTGTTGTTGCAAATTTATTAAGAGATTATGCACTGTTATCAAGAGTCTTGAAATTTCATTGGGCCCATTGAACTCATAAGCACAATATAATTATTGAGCTGTCATGACTTTTGCATCCTATTCAGTGGATAGTGCCAGTCAATGAGTGGGTGTGCATGACATGACAACCCACCATGGACAGCCAGCCTTGGTTTGTTGTCAAGTCACCTGAACCCAGGGTGGCATATTTTTTAGGAACAAGCCACACCAACACCATGACTTGTTGTGTGGTTATTCTTGTCCATGGTGGGTTGCTGTATCATCCAAATCTGGAAGATCGATTTCATCACGGGTTGTGGTGATTGGCTGCAGAACTGCTTGGCAAGGGTGACCAAAAAAAAGCCCTTTTGAGAAAGACCAAGAGAAATAATAATGATTTTTTAAAACACTGTGACTCCAATAAAATGTTAGGGAATGTAAAGAGGTAGTGATCGGAGCGAGGAGGGAGAGACAAGATATTTGTTGCCGCAAAGTCCCCTGGGACATGTGATGGAGCCGGCTGGAGGCCAGAGGGGGAAGGAGGGGGTGAAGAAGCCATGGCAAGCCCAATCATCTTCATCTGTCAGGCGTACTATGGGTTGTTCCGTGAAAAACCAACCCATTGTGGCATATTCACAGGGTGGCTTAGCAGGTGTACATTCTTTTCCACTCGTGGACCATTACCTCAATTGAAATTAATGGAATCTCAAACAAAGCATTGTATACAACTGATATGAACATACCTTTTTAGTTGGCAAGTGAATATCTGCTTCTCATCACATGGCCAGTAAAGTTTTACTTCAACTATTTAAAAAAAACAAGCTTTCTTCTTTCAATTATACCTGGACTTTTCAAATGTTTCCAGTACATGTTGTTTTGCAATGCTTGAAGAGTATCCTTGCCAATGGTTATTTGGTTGAGCATAATTAAGCTAAATAGTAAAGGAACCACGGAATATATGCCTCGTTGCCTTCAAATGTATCCTTTCTAACCAAGATGAGAAAAACAAGCTTGTTTATGAAAATTCCCAATCTATAAAGCCTGCAGTTACCACTTCCCTCAAACCATACCACATTCAATAGCATTGCAAATTATGAAAAAAGTTGAAAAATGAATATAAACTCTTGGGTCCCAGAATTGATTTGTTTATTGTATTTCAAGACTTTGATTTATTAAAAACATGTTGTTGTTGATTAATACGTTTTGTAAGAAATGTAGCAGAATACCTTAACCTAGATGTTCACTGTCCTTGTGAAATTTCTTCATTTTTAATAATATTTTCATTTGGAACGATCCTTAATTTTGCCTTTAAAAGGTCAGTGTTAATTACACCACTGACTTTAATGGTTGTAATATTGAAGCTAAAACAATGCACTTGCAAATAGTCCTTCTGACTTCAGTTGAATCACTCACACATCTGTCTTTGGTATTTTTGACAGTAGATTCCCCCCACTGGTATAATTTCCAGCCTCATCAAACGTATATGTGGGAGCCATGGGAAAACCACTTGAAAATGGATTGCGTTTTTAGCACATGGTGACAAATGCTCAAAGAAGAGTGATGAAACTGAACCCTGCACATGGCAGTCTATGCTCAACACATGTGTATGTATGTATAATGTCACATAACAGTGACAAACACCAATATTGGACAGATCTGTACCCAAATCAAAATTTGGAATGGTTCCTGGTTGGCTGCCCAACCACCACCTGTTGTCTTTTCAGTCATCGAGTGGGAAGATAACAAAGATTTGTGTAAGGAGTGTGTTTGTTAAAAGAGATATGTAGATGAAAAAAGATCATGTCTTCACCAATGGGAACAATCTATGTTATATTGGAAGTGGGATTTTGGTTTTGGGTTTAGCTTTATTTTAATTTCAATTTCCAATGTTATTTCTAAGATTTTTAATAATTTAGAATTTTTATGTAGAAAAGCCCCCAAAGAACTTTATTTAAAAGAATGAGGGTGTTGTCTATACGAAAACCTTGATGGTAAATTTTATGGTTATTTTGTTTGTTTCATAGCTCCTGAAGAAGGAGATCAGGGCCAGATCTACTCCAAGCAGGATATGACACTTTGAAAACGTTTTGAAAACTGTATATGCAGTGTGTCCCAGGCCCAACAATTGTCACTACTGTTTTAAACCATTTTAAAGCTATAGTGTAGAGCCTGCCCAGTTCTCCGAAACACTTTGAGCACAATAAATCTTACTTTCTTTGAGCACCGGAGTTTGCCTCCTCTCTCATCATCTTTTCAGTCAATCCACTTTCCCTCTTGCTTGTCTTTAGTTTCCCTCTTTCCCCTTGCTTCTAAAAGCAGTGCAAGTCCAAATAGCTACAATACACAATACAGTATGCATACAGAGATTTTACATTGTTGATGAGTATAACGGGTTGTGATTTTATATTGAATTGTTTTATTATTGTATCCTGCCCTGAAATCTATTGATTCAGGGCCGATTACAAATATTTTCATGAGTAAAATTACAAAACAAGGGCTGTATTACAATACATTTCTGAATGTATAATTAGTTCACAGATGACAAATTCACGAGTGGTATCTTACCATATGGAGCCATTTGGTAAGACAATTATATCAACATCCTACCAAGTCTTGAAAATTTTACTATTCTCTTGCCTCCCTGAATTTCTGATGCAATGGAAGATGTGTGGTGAAATAAATAGAGAAGTAGATGCATTTGGCTGTAGTCTTTATCCCTTACATGCTTACTGTTTTGGGTGTCACTTCCTACATTTGAAAAGCTCTTCCCACTGATTTTAGCATAGCATGAAGAGCTGATGTGGTGTAGTGTAGTTCCTGAGACACTGAGCTATGTATAGGGAAATCTCTGGTTTAAAGTAGTACTAGCCTGAATTTTGCCCCCCTTTCACAGGGCTATTTGTCTCCTGACAAAGTGGGGAACAGAGAGTTTTGGGGAAGGACTATGGATCAATTCTAATATTTTTCAGGGGGTTCAGTAGTTTACCATTTTAGATTTCCATGGTCTCCAACCTCTTGGGCCAGTGGGCTAATTTGAAATGTTGAAAAGTATCATAGGTGTCATCACAAAATGGCTACCATAGGAGAATGCTCATTCACAAATTGGCTGCCATGGCGGTGGTCATGGTCAATCACAAAACACCCGCTGCTCAGAAAGGCAAACTGATGAGACTAAAAGATGATGAACTTGCATGATAACCTAACTACAAGTCAGAAATAGGGTTAAAGTCCCAAAAGACAGGTGACTCTGTCTATCCCTAACACAGAACAGGATAAAAGTGGTGAAATAAAGAGCCAACACACACCTCAGCTACCTCTTTACAGTATGGTCAGCACTGCATACTGAGAAAGTTCTCCAAAATTCTCACCCCTTTCCCCCAATCAATGCCCCAAAATTCATCATAGTGCTAGTTTATATTCCATCTTAGCTGTAATTTTATGTGTATCAGGTTGCATCCAACATTTACGCAAGTGGAACTCCACTCATACAATGGGACTTTCCCATCCTCTTCTCCTCCTTGCAAACCCTCTATATCTAATCCAGAGGGTTCCTCAATCCTACAGAGCATATTTGGGCTACAATGTAAAGGGAAAATCTATTCTGCCACTGATGAAATGACACCATTGAATGCAACCCATTGTATGTAAACTGCTTTGAGATTTTATTATGTTAAGCAGTATATAGGTATGAATGGATAAATAAACAAATGTTTAGGAGCTAGGTGTAAATTAAACTAAAAGTAATACATAGATCAAGATAAAGTACAGTCAAGTCAGGAAAGCTGTCTAGCTTTGTCCAGGCATTTTATTAATAAAACCCTTTTCCGCACTATCCATGCAGGGCCTGGGGCTGACACTGAAATAAATTGGTTGTACCGCTAATGGAATTTCATTGACTCCCCAGCATTAAATAAGAAACTGGTTCTAGGAGTATGTCCGTTTAAGTCTGTCATTCCTGCAGATGGTCTTTGAACGCAATTTAATTCCATGGGCATTGAGCTAATCAGAGACTAAACACAAGCCAGCCTTGTAAGAGAACAATAAAAGGAGCTTCTTGTATCCTTTTTTTTCAAAAACAAAAAATGGAGGGAGATGGCAGAACTCGTCAAGGCTTTGGGAACAGGAGAGTGTCTTCTACTATGTGCAGGTCTCCATTAAAATCTTTACAAGCACCTAGTTGTGTGGCATTTGTGTGCCAACAACACAGTCACGTTAATTAGGCAAAACTGTAAAGATTTTAATAATGACCACTGGATGAGACAATTTGTACCACTTGAGGGTATTCCTTGCACCACTTGAGGGTAATGCCCTCATGTTTTCAACACTGTGCCTCTTGTAACTGAAATCCAAGAAAACAGATGTATGTTGGAACTATTTGGCTTGCATTTGAGAGAGCAGGGGGTGGGGAATACAAGAAAAAGCAGCCAGGCCTTCTTGAAGTCAAATAAACACTCACCATCTCAGTGTCCTTGCTCTTTTAAGAATTCCAATATATTGTTTCCCCAAAACAAAATGGCACACGTGTGTGTGTGTGTGTGTGTGTGTGTGTGTGTGTGTGTGTGTCATACTAGTTGATAAGTCTCCCACATTATGTACATGATTTTCCATTGAGTGCATTGTCAGGGGTAGTTCCTTGCTCACAATAAGTTCACAAATTGGTCTGTATAACATGGAAGTAAATGGGGAACACCTTGCACACATTATCCACATGCATATCAGTGCTTCCATATGTGCCAGCAGAATTGAATAAGCAAGGCAGTAGGGACAGTAATGTTTGTTTGTTACATTTCTATACCACTCAACAGCCGAAGTTCTCTTGGCAGTTCACAACAATTATTATTGTCGACCAATTGTGTCTCAAGCAACAAGGGCAATAATTCTAATTCAAAGGTATGCAAAACAAGAACAAATAAATCACATGGCAGACAGAAACTCCTGTCATTACTTCTAATAATAGTGATCTCAGGTACTGAATAGCAACAGGATTGGAACTAAGACAGAACCACTGAAACTCGAGAAGGACGTGTCGGCATGCTTAGGGGAACCCTGAGGTTGGCAGAAGTGTGCAAACATTTTAGAAAAAGATCTAAGGGGGCAAAACAAAACATACCAGAACAAGCTCACTGAAGACAGCATGATGCTCAGTTGCCACTAAATGTTGACTGTCAGTTGGGAAAGAAAACTGGAAAACTGGGAGGAGGGATGTTGAATGTCTGCTTGAGCTCTTTATTACTTATAGTAACCTGGAGGAGGTCATAGCTGGATGGATGGGAGCTTGACTAGATAAAACCCTACACTGGAGCACTCCTGCAAGGAGATTAGGCATTTAACAACATATAATGAGGGTGATTGTTGTTGTTGTTTTGGGGGGGGGGGGTGGACCCAGAATAATTGTTTTAAATGGATATTGCATGTAATTTGTTTTTATGCTTTTTATAGTTTTAAATTTTGTATATCGGTTTTTAATGTTCAGTGTTTTTAATCTTTGTAAACCACTCAGAGAGCTTAAGCTATGGGGTGGTATACAAATGTAAATAATAATAATAATAATAATAATAATAATAATAATAAATGCAACATTGGGTTGGAGGCCTCACTTGTCACCTCTATAGATGTATATGTCAGGTCCATCCACTAGTGGCTTGAAATATACTTGAGTTTCTATCAGAGGTATTATACTTTCTTTCATTGTCTTCTCACTGCTTTGCAATGTTCAGCTAGAACATCAGTCAATTATTGCATAGTCCTATTTCTTCCACAAATTCATTCTCTAATGCAGCCTCCCCCAAACTGGCACCCTTGAGATGTGTTGGAGTACAACTCCCAGCATCCCCAGCCAGCATGGACATTGTATTCTAACACATCTCAAGGAGGGCTGCTCTATAACAGGGATGGGGAACATCTGGTCCTCCAGATGTTGTTGAAATGGAACTCCCCATGATACCTCACCATTGGCTATGCTGGCAAGATAGCTGATAGGCATTGCAGTCCAACAACACATGGAGGACCGCACGTTCCCCATCCCTGCTCTATTACATTCTCCCAGTAGAAAATATTCTCCAGTTCTTGAGTTGATGACTTCATTGTTAGTTCAATAGTTCTGAGTTCAAGGTCTTTCACTCAATGAATGATGAACTTTAGTGGTAACTAAACTCTTTCTATAAAACCTGTTTTGAAATTCAATTAACCATTTACCAAACAAATAAGGGGTAATGATGAAAGCTGCAATCCTATATTTACTTTAGCACCCAGATTTCCTCAAGCAATTTCATATCAGTACAAACTGATAGGTGATAGAATCCTTGCCACTATATTAGCTGCTGCAATCATAAAAGAAAACTTTCATTTTCTGAGGCAGAGGGGACAAAAGCAGTTTCATTACAGAGGGTGCAACTAATTTGGTGTTCTTTCTTTACAGATGATGATGAATGTGCAAATTCCACACAACTCTGTGGAGAAAATGCCAATTGTACAAATACTGTGGGAAGTTACTACTGCATGTGTGCACCTGGATTCAAGTCTAGCAATGGCAACATAACCTTTGTAACCAATGATGGGACTTCTTGCCAAGGTAAGATATTAATAGATCTCAGATTATTTATTTTATTTATTTATTTTATTCCATTTATATACCACCCCATAGCCGAAGCTCTCTGGGCAGTTTACAAAAATTAAAAACACTGAACATTAAAAACACGATATACAAAATTTAAAACCGTAAAGCATAAAAACAAGTTATAATTACAATATCCTTTAAAACAACAATTCTGGATTAGTTTTTCTTACCACTTTTTCTCTGGTTCAATATTAGACACCAAAGATTACACTGAACTGTGGAGCTTGAGTCTCATTACAAACTCATTGACAGACATGAAGGTTCCTGCTCAATATTCGAAGTCTCTTTTCATTCCACTTCTGAATAAGAAATTATTCAGTCCTCACATCCTTACATAAACATGACTTTGTTAGCCGCAGCAGAACTTTACTCAGTCTTTCTAGAAAAAAAAAACTTGCCATTTCAAGCACAATAGATTCAAGATTCATTTTGCTTCCTCACCTTTCTTTGTCTACCACCCACTTGATTGGAGGAGTAATACAAAGCATTCCAATTTAACATTACCTGCCATGAACTGGGGAAGAGAAAGTCTTATGCTTCTGAGAAGCTCTGGTTTCATTAGCAATTTCTGCTGCTGGGCAAGAGTTACACTACTGCTTTATAAAAGTTTATAACGGTTTTGACATCTGTTCAGGCTCAGGACACAATACATAAACCGTTTTCAAACTGTTTTCAAAGTGTTATATCCTGCTTGGTGTAGATCTGCCCATGGAAATTTAAGCTCTAGCAACGAGAAGAGGCACTGAGGTTCAGATATCTGACTGTAGCCCTATTCAGGCATTCACCTGAATTTGTGAGGCCTAAAATGTGTAGAGGGATGTGCACTGCCCCTTCCCCCAACATGCCAGACCCTTCATTGAGCAGGGAAGTCTGAAGAACTGGTCGTCTTGTGTTGGCTTGAACATGCATAGAACTGTCCACAAAATCGGAGACCCTGATAGAGTTCCAGTCACATTAAGATTTCTACTTGCTTTCAAGCAAATATGAGCAGTGCTTTTCAGACCTTGCTGCTCGATGTGGGAAAGTCAGGAACTGAGGGGATCAGGATGTGGCATGCACAGGGACATTGCAGTGGGGGAGGCGTGCATAGTTCCATCCCTCCACACACTTTTAACCATATGAGTTCAAATGAAAACCTGAATAGGGTTTTTATTGCAGGATGAGATTCCTTTTGGAGCACCATCAGTCAGGGGGAAATCGCATTTCCCTACCGGCACTTTTCTGTCTCGCAATAGGAATGAGCAGCTTCCTTTGCAGGTGATGGAGGATGGAGAAATGAAGAGTCACACACAAGATATGGATTTAAAGAGGGCCATTCTATTAAAGATCCGCAAAGTGGGTGAACCTAAGCGGGCATCTAACTCAATTGGGTGAGCCATTCACCACCTAAGCAATGGCGCCAGCAAATCGCCACTACACAGTCTTTCCCTTAAGGGGTGGGGAGGCCTTCCAATGTCACTCTGTCCCCCGCACCGTATGGCTCTGGGTGAGTGAGGAAGGTTGACCTCAAAGGTAACCCTTATCCCACCAGCTGAGGCCGTAAAACTCACAGCTGGGAGCCCTCAGGGATTACCAATCACCATAAAGGTGCCGGTGAATGCTCACCTGCCCTATCCCACTCCAGATGCCCGCTACCTATCTGCCAATTAGAAAGTGACCAACATATTATTAACACAGTTTATACCTATTTAATCCTTCCTGTCTTACAGTGTGAAGTAGGCAAAAAAACTCATAGACTGAAGTTGTTTATGAGCAAAAAATTCCTACTCGGCCCCAAAACAGGCAACCAGCTAACCCACACTACCTACAAGGAGGGAGGGAGCCGGCTCAATGTGGGAAAGTCAGGAACTGAGAGGATCAGGATGTGGCATGCACAGGGACATTGCGGGGGTTGGGGGAGGCCTGCATAGTTCCATCCCTCCACACACTTTTAACCATCATGAGTTCAGATGAAAACCTGAATAGGGTTTTTATTGCAGGATGAGATTTCATTTGGAGAGCCATCAGACGGGGGAAATCGCTAGGGATGTGCACTGGATCGGACCCGATCCACGATCTGAGTCCGGTCCAGTGGGAAATCGGATAAATTATCCGATTTCCGATCTGACAGCTGGATCGGCCGATCCAATCCGAACCGGTCCGAAAAGGCTCCGAACCGGTTCGGTGGATCGGCGGATCGGCGGGCGCCCACTGGCGCCCACCGCCGCTTCCATTGGCGGGCGCCAGCGGGTGCCCGCCGATGAAAGTGGACAGCGGGGGGGGAGGAGGGGGGCGCTTACCTTCCCGGCCCAGCCGCTCCCGTCCGGCGGCGGCAGCTACTACCAGCGGGCTCCGCGGCCTGTTCCAGGGTGGCGCGCCGGGTGATGTCATCACCCGGCGCGCTACTCTAGAGCAGGCCGCGGAGCCCGCTGGTAGTAGCCACCGGCCCCGGACGGGAGCGGACGGGCCGAGAAGGTAAGCAGGGGTTGCGTGGAGGGGAGGAGGGGGCGCGCGGAGGGGGGAGGGGGGCCCTTACCTTCCCGGCCCGTTCGCTCCCGTCCGGGGCCGGCAGCTACTACCAGCAGGCTCCGCGGCCTACTCCAGGGTGGCACGCCGGGTGATGTCATCACCCGGCGCGCTACTCGAGAGTAGGCCGCGGAGCCCGCTGGTAGTAGCCGCCGGCCCCGGACGGGAGCGGACGGGCCGAGAAGGTAAGCAGGGGGTGCGTGGAGGGGAGGAGGGGGGGCGCGGAGGGGGGGAGGGGGCCCTTACCTTCCCGGCCCGGCCGCTCCCGTCCGGCGGCGGCAACTACTACCAGCAGGCTCTGCGGCCTACTCCAGGGTGGCGCGCCGGGTGATGTCATCACCCAGCGCGCTACTCGAGAGTAGGCCGCGGAGCCCGCTGGTAGTAGCCGCCGGCCCCGGACGGGAGCGGACGGGCCGAGAAGGTAAGCAGGGGGTGCGTGGAGGGGAGGAGGGGGGGCGCGGAGGGGGGGAGGGGGCCCTTACCTTGCCGGCCCGTTCGCTCCCGTCCGGCGCCGGCGACTACTACCAGCAGGCTCCGCGGCCTACTCCAGGGTGGCGCGCCGGGTGATGTCATCACCCGGCGCGCTACTCGAGAGTAGGCCGCGGAGCCCGCTGGTAGTAGCCGCCGGCCCCGGACGGGAGCGGACGGGCCGAGAAGGTAAGCAGGGGGTGCGTGGAGGGGAGGAGGGGGCGCGCGGAGGGGGGGAGGGGGCCCTTACCTTCCCGGCCCGGCCGCTCCCGTCCGGCGGCGGCAACTACTACCAGCAGGCTCTGCGGCCTACTCCAGGGTGGCGCGCCGGGTGATGTCATCACCCGGCGCGCTACTCGAGAGTAGGCCGCGGAGCCCGCTGGTAGTAGCCGCCGGCCCCGGACGGGAGCGGACGGGCCGAGAAGGTAAGCAGGGGGTGCGTGGAGGGGAGGAGGGGGGGCGCGGAGGGGGGGAGGGGGCCCTTACCTTGCCGGCCCGGCCGCTCCCGTCCGGCGCCGGCGACTACTACCAGCAGGCTCCGCGGCCTACTCCAGGGTGGCGCGCCGGGTGATGTCATCACCCGGCGCGCTACTCGAGAGTAGGCCGCGGAGCCCGCTGGTAGTAGCCGCCGGCACCGGACGGGAGCGGACAGGCCGAGAAGGTAAGCAGTGGCAAGGAAGGGGGCTTACCCCCCCCCCGGAGCCGTCCGCTTCTATCCGCTGGCGCCCGCGGGCGCCAGCGGATGGAAGCGGACGGCCCCAGGGCGGGTAGGGAGCGCGGGGGAGGGGGCTTAGCTGCCGGGGCCGTCCACAGCGGACGGCCCGGGGGGGGAGGGAGTTAGGCCCCCCCTCACCCACCCGCCGCCATTTTTTCCTCATAGACTTGCATTGCAATGCAAGTCTATGAGGAAAAAAATGGCGGCCGATCCAAAAATTTACGATTTTTGGGTCGGGATCGGACTCGATCCGGTCCGGGGGGCCTCCGATTTTGTCCGAACCGGTCCGTGACAAAATTGGAGGTCCCGATCCGGGTCCCGATCTGATCCGGGGGGTCCGTGCACACCCCTAGAAATCGCACTTCCCTACCTACACTTTTCTGTTTCACAATAGGAATGAGAAGCTTCCTCTTTCTTCACATGGGGAAGAAAGAGGGAGCAAGCAACGACCACATGGCCCATTCTGTGGGCATTTTTATCGAGCTGCAAAGGTTTCCTCATTTACTGCCATATTAGAGACAGGACAGCTTCTCACCCATATCAATTGCAGGCATGGAGCTGCATCTTAAATTGCAATGAGTGGAAAAGCACATGCTAGCCATGATAATCTTCATGTGTGAGTTCGAAAGCTTACCAAGGACAACCCAGGGCTAACAGGTTCGATCAATATGATATATTCTATCCCTGTACAATCTTGCATGTATCTTTTCAGGATTTACATAATTTAACTCCTAATGGAGTATGTTTAGGATTTATATTGAACAACAACAAGCACTGAGAGAAAATATATATTTAACAATTGTTATAGACCCTGAGGATTCTCCTCTTTGGTAGAACTGTATTTATTTTGCCTTGTGGTAGAGGTCTTCTCTTAATTTTCTTAGATTGCTGGATTATACCTGAAGGACTAGTGAAACAATCAATAAATCAATTATTATTTTGGCAGGAATATTATCCACATGTTGATTGTATCTTGTTAAAGATACAACTCCAATGCTTTGCAATCTTGATAATTTATTTTCCCCATTGTATTCCCAATATGAGAGAAATGCCTGCATTTTAGCCTAGGGAGGCATTTACTAAACATTTTTGGAGGATGCTTCATATTCCTATCAAACTCTTTTTCAGCTTTCTAGAATGAGAGTGTGGTTGATTTCTACAGTGTGAGATATTGGAATTCATGTTTTGATCTGTGGCCATGCAGAGGAGGTGATCATACCAGTGGGTTCATCGAAGGGCAATAATTTTGAAAGACAGTGAAATATCAATTGCAATTAGACAAAAGAGCCAC
The DNA here is from genome assembly GCA_029215795.1 of Anniella stebbinsi. Lineage (NCBI taxonomy): Eukaryota > Metazoa > Chordata > Lepidosauria > Squamata > Anniellidae > Anniella > Anniella stebbinsi. The sequence goes on along the minus strand of JARDYH010000004.1, from coordinate 91,137,861 downwards.
TGACATCCCACTCATTTAGTTATGATTACTTGGAAGTAAAGCCCCATTGAATTCAGTGGAGTTTCTTTTGCATAGGATTTTAGCCTTAACATCCTGCAATCCTTCTGCTGAGAGTGATGAACATAATTTCCCCCACAATGCCATCCAGGACTTACGAAAAACAGAGGGGCCCCATTTTAGAATCCTCTGTCTAAAGAGCAGGGATTCCTTAGGATTGTGCTCTAACACTTCTTGAAAAGTAGGATTATACAAATGAAAAATGAAAAAAAAACACCATTTATTTATTTATTTCATTTCATTTCTATACCACCCAATAGCCAAAGCTCTCTGGGTAGTTCACAAAAATTAAAACCACATAATAACATAAAATATAAAATATGGAAGTTTAAAATCAGAATATAAAAGTATGCAGAAGTACATAGAAAAAATAGTTGTTCCAAAACATTTTTTTTACCACAACCTAATATTATCTTGCCTTTCTAGGATGATCGCACTCAATGCCAGCACTGAATTTCCATGAGTTTGTAGGTCACATGTCTCCATTTCGCAATTGAAATGTGAAATGGAGACAAATAAAGCTTTTTGCGACAGCGCTTGGGTCTATGCCATGATGCATTATCCATATTAGACTGTCTCTTCACTCCTGCTTTTCATACTGTAGGGCTAGCAGTTAATTGATTCTTTACACAAGAATGTTCTAGTCCTCCATAAAGAGCTAATACACATTGTTTGACCTTTGCTATGCTGTAGTGTAGGTATAACTCTATCCAGAAGCAAACAAAGTCACTTACGTATATATCAACAAGTAAATGGGAGAACAGAACTCATAGCCAGTACATTCATTGTCTTTCCTAATGTGGTAGATACAAGTTTGTTAAGTTCTCATAATTCAATGCCTGGAATTTCAATGAGAAATTCCATTCACAAGATCTTAACACCCAGACATAATTTGAGGATCAGAATTTGACATGGGAAGAAGGAGGAGAGGAGAGCACCAACTGAAAAGTAGAACAGCTCCACAGCAGTTAGTGCAGACTTCCACAACAACACATCAGCAATGGGGTTTATTCCTCCCAACAGGAATTCAGAATATTTAATAACAGTATCGTATGCCTATATTCCACTGCTTGCCAATTAATGGCTATTTGCATGATACGACAACAAAGTGAGGCTGAGGCATGTGCGGCTGCCATTTTGAATATGTAACCAACGCTTGTGGGTTGTCATGTCATGCAAACCCAGCAAGCATGGGTTATGTGAGGATTAAAAACTCTCGCATAATCCACAGCCTGTTTAAGGTTCTGTGAAAGTTGTTTAACCATTGCATGACCCTCTGAGCAGGGGTTGCATATGCAGCCTAGAACTTGCCAGCACCACAGCTCATCATGGGTTAAATAATCCACATTGATTATTATTGTCGACAGAACCTGATCATAGTAACTAAACTAATATGGACTGTTAAGAGAGTGTACTAACTTTGAAGGTATCATTTCTAATCATATATCTAAAAGACATTTGAGTCAATCTGATTATTTGTTTATTTATTTATTTATTTATATTTAATACCTTTATACTGCTTAATACAGTTTACATGACAAATATTAAAAATCACTATTAAGGATTATTAGCAGTTTGGGATATTAAAAAGAATTCTTATCACATTAAATGGGAAAATGACTTAGGGCACAATCCTATAGTCCCTGGGAAATAGGGTATAGAAGACCTCTTTCTCTATGAGCTAAATCAAAATATGTCATGCCCCACATTACATCATCAGGAGCATAACAGAGTTCAATCTTTCTTCCAGCTCCCTTTAGTGTGATTACAACCCACCCACCCTCACCACCTGACTATCCATACACCTCTTTCCCAACCACCCCTCTATCTGACTTCCTGCCATCAGCAGTGCTAGTGGAAGGCAGGCAGGGAGGAAGGTCTCTCCTATCTGATATCTGACACACAGTTAGGACTGCCTACTCCTCAGGAGCAAGAAAGAAGGGAAATGGGTAGAAAACTGGAGCTGTAAATTGGCAGAATTTATTTGATTGATTGATTGATTTGATTAATACCCCACCTTTTCAACAAAGAAATGGTGCTCAAGGCAGCTAACAATAATAAAAATGTATTGGCCTGCTGAAAGAAGGAGAACAGAGGGAGCCATCCTAGAGCAGCTACTGAGGAGGCCATCTCTCACATCCCCAATAAATGTGCATACAATAACAGTGGGACTGAATGAAAGATATCCCTGGAATATCTTAACCTCAAGGATGTATGAAAGCGTGGAGTACAGTGGGTGACAGTCAGGGAGGAGTGCTAAGGTTCCTCTCCACTCAGATGTTAATCTGATCCAGAGAAGTATTTTCAGGTCCATAGTTATTGTGGTGAGCATGGTGCATCTGCTGAGATTCGTACATCCAAGCCAATTCATATTTTGGCAATACCACTAGTGAAAATTGCATTGCTCCTTTCAATAATGGTGTGTTCCCATATGTGTTCAGGTAAACTAGTTATTGTAGTCTTTCACATGGTTCATATGGAAATGGGTGACCAAAGGGATGAAGCAAGAAGCAAAAAATCAGTAACAACAAAGGGATTGAAAAAGTCCCTTATTACTGTATTTACAAAGTAGATGTAAATGTTGGTCTTCAAATAAGTGAAAGTTACCACTTATTTTAATTTGTCATGAGGAGACAAGGAAAAGGGGGAATGTTACAGCACTTGGGAATTAGACTGAATATTGGAAGTGCAGGGGTGGGGGTGATTATAAGAACAATATTAGTCATTGGAACATATTGAAGCAGAAAAAGGAGAGAAGCAGGTTCTCAAAATGCTAAGATATTTATTTTCAAGCCCAACGTGTTTCGGCCTATGTTGTTTTTTTTACTATCATCCTGTTAAGAGTATTTCTGCAGACATCTCTTATCAAGTAATAATCTGTAAATTAAACTTTTGTTTAAAATGTTTTTATATGATTTATATATGTTTTAATGTGTAATGTGGACAGGCCCCAGAGCCTTCATATTATAATAATATTTTTTTAAGAAACTTACATATGGGCACAGGCCTTTGAGACAATATGCCTAACTTACCCCTAAACTGATATATTAATGTTATGTGTTATCCTCATGAACATAATTTAATGTATTATTGATGTTACAGCCCCCTGAAGAAGGCCTTTAAAAAAAAACATAGGCCAAAACACGTTGGGCTTGAAAATAAATATCTTAGCATTCTGAGAACCTGCTTCTCTCCTTTTTTACCCTGAGTTGGATGCTCTCCTCCTTTTGGTTTTTTTCCCCCCCATTGGAACATATTGGCCAGGGACACCACCATTTCAGCATCAATGAATATTCAGAAACAATGTTACTATCTATATGTACCTGTGGTTTGAGTACAGAGTTTCATGACTCATAGAATCAATGATTTGCACGGTTTGCATAATGAATTCACAAATATGAGGACCAGCCGTTACCCCATTAACCTATTGTCACAAATCGGTCAAGAGCAACCAATGTAAAGGCTCCCAGCTTCTTCCAAAAAGCATATTTTTGTTCTTTAGCATACATTGGACTGAATTACATATAGCTGATATGAAACTTGAGTTGGAAAAAAACTACAATCTATTTCTATTTGAGTAATATATCTTTCTCATACCTCAAATATCCATTCTGGGGCCAAGCTGAAGTTTTGGAAAAATTGTCTTTCTCTCGAAGGGTAGTCTACTTGTGGAAAGAGAGTCATACTCTCAGATCTTCCCTACTGAGAATGCAAAATGTTGCTGTGACTGACTTTTATGTCAAGTATTGGAGACTTCACTCTATACATCTGTTGATAATGTGATTTAACTGTCAGCTCTGAGAGCAATCTCTTAGGTGAGAGGGTGGAAGACAGTTTCAGGTTCTTATACCCATCTTCTCTTCCAACCCTTCCATCCTCACCAAAGATTATTGGATCTTCTGCATGACAGAGATGGTAACCTATGCACAACAGCAGCCTAAATTTCATTTGGATTTTAGCCAGGTTGGACCAAGTACACAGTCACCCCAATCCATCCATGGGAGAGTAGTACATTAGGGCTGCTAATGAAACCATGTGCAGTCTGAAGAGCACACCAGCATTCCTTGTAGTTTCACGTAACAGGCTATAGTGCAAATCTGGGATTCTGGTCAACTGCATACATAATCGGAGAGATGTGCCTCCACATCTATGGCAGTGCAGTTGATCCTGGGATAAAACCTCAAGCAGCAAAATTTGTAGTCTTTCACATGGTTCATATGGAAATGGGTGACCAAAGGGATGAAGCAAGAAGCAAAAAATCAGTAACAACAAAGGGATTGAAAAAGTCCCTTATTACTGTATTTACAAAGTAGATGTAAATGTTGGTCTTCAAATAAGTGAAAGTTACCACTTATTTTAATTTGTCATGAGGAGACAAGGAAAAGGGGGAATGTTACAGCACTTGGGAATTAGACTGAATATTGGAAGTGCAGGGGTGGGGGTGATTATAAGAACAATATTAGTCATTGGAACATATTGAAGCAGAAAAAGGAGAGAAGCAGGTTCTCAAAATGCTAAGATATTTATTTTCAAGCCCAACGTGTTTCGGCCTATGTTGTTTTTTTTACTATCATCCTGTTAAGAGTATTTCTGCAGACATCTCTTATCAAGTAATAATCTGTAAATTAAACTTTTGTTTAAAATGTTTTTATATGATTTATATATGTTTTAATGTGTAATGTGGACAGGCCCCAGAGCCTTCATATTATAATAATATTTTTTTAAGAAACTTACATATGGGCACAGGCCTTTGAGACAATATGCCTAACTTACCCCTAAACTGATATATTAATGTTATGTGTTATCCTCATGAACATAATTTAATGTATTATTGATGTTACAGCCCCCTGAAGAAGGCCTTTAAAAAAAAACATAGGCCAAAACACGTTGGGCTTGAAAATAAATATCTTAGCATTCTGAGAACCTGCTTCTCTCCTTTTTTACCCTGAGTTGGATGCTCTCCTCCTTTTGGTTTTTTTTCCCCCCATTGGAACATATTGGCCAGGGACACCACCATTTCAGCATCAATGAATATTCAGAAACAATGTTACTATCTATATGTACCTGTGGTTTGAGTACAGAGTTTCATGACTCATAGAATCAATGATTTGCACGGTTTGCATAATGAATTCACAAATATGAGGACCAGCCGTTACCCCATTAACCTATTGTCACAAATCGGTCAAGAGCAACCAATGTAAAGGCTCCCAGCTTCTTCCAAAAAGCATATTTTTGTTCTTTAGCATACATTGGACTGAATTACATATAGCTGATATGAAACTTGAGTTGGAAAAAAACTACAATCTATTTCTATTTGAGTAATATATCTTTCTCATACCTCAAATATCCATTCTGGGGCCAAGCTGAAGTTTTGGAAAAATTGTCTTTCTCTCGAAGGGTAGTCTACTTGTGGAAAGAGAGTCATACTCTCAGATCTTCCCTACTGAGAATGCAAAATGTTGCTGTGACTGACTTTTATGTCAAGTATTGGAGACTTCACTCTATACATCTGTTGATAATGTGATTTAACTGTCAGCTCTGAGAGCAATCTCTTAGGTGAGAGGGTGGAAGACAGTTTCAGGTTCTTATACCCATCTTCTCTTCCAACCCTTCCATCCTCACCAAAGATTATTGGATCTTCTGCATGACAGAGATGGTAACCTATGCACAACAGCAGCCTAAATTTCATTTGGATTTTAGCCAGGTTGGACCAAGTACACAGTCACCCCAATCCATCCATGGGAGAGTAGTACATTAGGGCTGCTAATGAAACCATGTGCAGTCTGAAGAGCACACCAGCATTCCTTGTAGTTTCACGTAACAGGCTATAGTGCAAATCTGGGATTCTGGTCAACTGCATACATAATCGGAGAGATGTGCCTCCACATCTATGGCAGTGCAGTTGATCCTGGGATAAAACCTCAAGCAGCAAAATTTGGGAAACCAAAAAAGAGGACACCCAGGGGGGGGGGGGGGGAGAGGCTTTCCGGGGTTTCTGGAAAACATGTCATTCACCCCCACCACCTTAAAGGCCCCAATTGGAGTGTTGGAGGGGAGTGTCATTTCCGCCCTCCACTGCTCCAATCAGAGTTTAAGGCCCTGATTGGAGCAGTGGGAGGGAAATAACCCACCTCCAGAAAGCGTGTCATTCCCTCCCACAATGCTAATAAGGCTTTAAAAGGGAAAGAATGTCTTTCCAGGACATTATAGAGCATTACAGAAAATCCCCCCTGACACCCAGGATAGAACAGAACAAATCCTGGGAAATCCTGACAGTTGGTCACCGTAAGCAAACTGTCTTTGGCCAGTCCTGCTTTAAGTGTGCACAGAAGTATGAAGCCATTTTTAAAATGACAGCAACATGCAATTGGTGTTTTCTAAGCCAATCAGGTGTCATCTCATTGCCTTAACTGGACAACCCTTGAGTAAGCTTTCCTTGAAGTTCACCCTGAGTTTGTCAAAATCAAAAGTGGTCTGTCGGAAAATACTTATAAATTATTAAAGTTAATAATTAACCTCTTTCTTTTGCACTGATAATTTTGAATTACGTTGAATTATGTATGACTATCTCTGCACAGTGTTTATCATGATTTAGGGAAAGTGCTGTTAGTATTAATTTATGCATTAATGTTTAATACTCTATTTATAAGTGCCATTTTAAACCTGACTGATATGCATTATATTATTTTGTCACTCACTTTAAAAAGCATTGCAATCTGTTGCAAGTTTGTTTGTCCCTTGGTAGAAAGCTATTTATTTGCTCAATGTATTTTGGACTCAGGCTCCTTTGTGCAACTGACATGAACAGAAAAACACTTCTTATCATGAGTCTGGTCTCTGGCTGATCTGTACAACCATTATGAAAATGGATGTTTTGCCATTGTTTTCTTGTGCTTGACACTTGGATTTTTTGACAAGTGAATCTGTGTTTTGCCAATGTACTGTGCATATCCTACTCATCAAACTAATCTTGCTTATAATTTTCTACTAGGCAGAGGTTACATGGAGGCTATTATTTTATCATTACAATAGAGCAAATGGTGATGCTGACTATGGGAAAGAAAATAGGGGTATCCCTTGAGCAAATATTTTGCAAAGTATAATGAAATAGGTAAGCTAGGTAAAGATGCTTGCTAAAGATCAGGGTTATTGCTCTACAGATAGAATAAAGACTTGCAATATTAAAGGTCTTATGACTTGAACAGCAGGAGTCAAGACAATGCATTAGCAAATATCATCGTGAAGTGATTGTCCAGTTATAGAAAAGAGGCTAGGCCAAAATGGACACTGAACAACTTTATTGTCACATCTAGTCAAGAACAGCAGCATAGCTGAGTGCCTTCCAAGAAACATATTTTAGTTCTTTAGCATATGTTGGACTGAACTACATATAGCTAACATGACACTAGAGTTGGAAAACTACAGGCAATCAGTTTATATGCCCAAGGTATATTTCAAATATCTTCTTTGGTGCTGAGCTGATATATATATATATATGCTTTCCCTGGATATACTAGGAGGGTAGTTGAGTTTGAGCCGACTCTAGACTCGACTCTAGAGTATTGTCTGTTTCTGAAGTATTGTCTGTTTTGGCCCTTTGGTGAATATTTACATAAAATCTATACATGAATAGTTCCTTTCATTTCTATTGATATGGGAAGCTTTTTTTGTAGAGGTGAGGAAGGGTGTTGTATTCAGGCACAGTAAATCCTAATAAGCAGGTTTCAATTGTATGGAGAAATCCCCATGCACATATAGTACAGATGTAGATTTCTTGCAATATAGTCACTCACCATGGAAATGCCATGAAAACAGGACTAAGATTCAACATGGAGGGAAAGTTCCATGTGCATATTGAAACTCTTAAGCTTAAAAGGAACAGCTGAAGCAGAGATTTCACAAGGACTTTCTTACTTCATTACTTTCTCTCCTATTCTCTCACTCCAGAAAACAAACTGTCCAGTGTTACATTTTCATTCCATGCTATTCTTTCCTCTTCATTGTATTTTCTTTTCCTGGTATAATCTACCTTGTGGTTCACTTTTTGTCAGGAGTTATTGGGACTCAAACTGAGGTCCCCTCTACAAGGATTCGCTTTTGCGCCTGGTTAGGCGATTATGCGCATAATCGCAAAAGCGCATTTACGCCTAATACCTCTGCACAAGAGGCGGCGAGAGGCGGCGAAGCGCATTAACGGGTGACCAAAATGCGCTTTACAAGTAGTTAATGCGCATAAGCACTTGTTCACATAGGCAAAATGCGCTTTAACAGCCGGAGCAAAATAAAACTCGCTGTTTAACGCGCATTCGATAATGCGCATAATCGGACAGATAACGCGCCTCTACGCCCGATTTGCGCTCTGTTCTTGTAGAGGTAAATTTTTTAAAGCGCCTTGAAAGAGCATTAAACCTCTCTTGTAGAGGCAGCCTGAGAATCCTTGTTCTGTGTGCAGCTGTCCCATGTTGTGAGCCACTGAACTACATGCTCCAGCATCTGCCTAAACTAGGCTGACCATATGAAAAGGAGAACAGAGCTCATGTAACTTTAACAGTTGTAGAGAAAAGGGAATTTCAGCCATTGTCATTTGTATGCAATTAGTTCCTGGTGAAATTCCCTCTTCATCACAACAGTTAAAGGTGCAGGCACTATTCTAGAGTGACCATATACAAAAAAAGGCAGGGCCCCTGCAACTTTAACAGTTGTGATGAAGAGGGAATTTCACCTGGAACTAATTGCATACAAATGACACTGGCTGAAATCTCCTTTTCTCTACAACTGTTAAAGTTACATGAGCCCTGTCCTCCTTTTCATATGGTCAGCCTACCTAAACAGCATAGCATCCCCTGACTCTGGATTGATCTCACTCACCCAGGCTGGCCATTGGATCCTCCTGACAGGAAGGGCTATGTATGGATTTTCCATTCCAGTTCACCGTTTCCTGAGCTTCCTGTGTCCCTTGGTTGTCCTTCAATCCTAGTTTGGAAACATCCAAACTCCTTGTTTGTCCTGACATACTTTTTGATTCTAAATCCCTGGCTTCCTGTGGCTGCCCATACGGTGGCAGGTGCGATGAGTTAAACCATGCACTTTCACTGCTGCAGGGTGGCAGTGGCTAATTCCAATGCCACAGTGAAAGCTGGGGTTTATGGCACCGGGCCCACCCCCTGTCCTTTGCCCAGGCAGATGGTGACCAATCAGGGGTCACCATCCACCTGTCCATGCCTCCACCGCGACTCTGGAGTGAGGCTAGTTGGCAGATATGCTGTACTGGCTTTGCTCCAGAGAAAAAAGTCGGGTAAGTCCCCAACCTTTTTTCTTCGGAGTTTCAAGGGAAAGCCCCACGGTTGCTCCGAATCTGTTGCTGCATCATATAACTGATGCAGCACAGATTCTCAACCACTATGGGACTTTGGGCATGTATAGACAGCCCCCATATCTCCAGGTTCCTACCTCACTTCAGCTGCTGCCACAGCCCACTTGCTTTCTTGATTCTCCTGTGACATCGTTCCACTACTATAACCTATAATTGTATTGCTCTGCTCCCAAATAATGTAGCCCCTTTTAGATAAGCACTTCTTCTTACAAGCAACTATTTGTTCAATTCTTCTTCTGTTCCCACTTTATCATCCATCCTAATTTATCTGTTCTTTCATTTACATTCTCAGGTTCTCAGCAACCAGTTGAAATGGTCTTGTGCTCTCAAAATTTATTAGTAATTTCTTTGTTGCCTTTATTGATAGCACTTCCTGAAAAGGTAAATGATGTTGTAAGTAATGTTGAGTTACTGCAGTTTATACTGCTATCTGTCTTTCTTTTCTTTTTTTTAAGATTAACATTCTCCTTTTAGTAGTTTTATCTGAGGTGTTAAACAACCCATAGAAATAGCGTCAGCTAAGAGCCAGTTGGAAAATATTGCAGGCATACCTCTTCATTCTTAAAAGTGGTAGATATGAGGAGAGAGAAGAAATATGGGGAATGAATGGTGGAGGCAAGAGACAACACAACATCTTCACATTGGGTCCACCCATGTGAGAAGAGAAAGCTACATCTCATTCCTGAACTATTGCCTATGCCAGCCTCCCCAATCTGGGGCCCTTCAGATGTTTTGGATTAGAAGTCCCTGCATTCTATTGGTCAGCTAGCTGTGGCTGCTGGGAATTGAAGTCCAAAACACCTGGAGGGCACCAAGTTGGGGAAGGATGGACTTTATGGATACGGATGTTAAAGGAGGCTTGGACTCCACAAAAGATCAACAACAGAATGTAGATGCTTTCAGTACTTTTGAATATGTAGGAAATTACCTCACATGACTCATCATGAAGTGCTTCGTGTTTTGGTGTTACTATAATTAATGTTTACCAGTTTCATGACATTAAATATATATTAACAGGAGATCTTCTTGGTAGTTCTTCATGTAGAAAAAATGGAAATGTGGACTTAAGCACCCAAGACTTAAGCTCCGTTTGAGGCTTTTCACGTTCAGGATTTCTTTTAAACAAAGGCTTACTGGGACTCTGTGCTGAACATCTGTGCCGAACATCTCATCTCAAGCCTAGAATATGTGAATACATAGTAAAGAAAACAGGTGCCCCTGGCCATATGCAGAGTGCACTTCTGTCACACAGAGAAAGCACAGCTGGGCCAAATACAATTGAGACTAGGAGCCAAGATTTCCAGTTGGCAGGATCTGCTCTCCAGACATGCTTGGGTCGCACACCATCGTCTCTGTTTTCTTGCTACCTTGAACTTTATCCTCCGCAGCAATATAATTTTATGCATGTTTCCATTACATTTGATGAACAGCTCTTCTCTTCTCTTTAAAACACACCCATACCCACCCACACATGAAATTTTGATATGCAATTGCCTGCCATATGCCGGGCTGCTATCAACAAAGCGGCAAGGAGTTAGTATGTAGACTCTTTTTTAAAAATTCAATTTCTCACATTTATTTGCAGATATAGATGAGTGCCGTGAACCAGTCAGCGCTGCCTGTGGGGATCATGCGAAATGTGAAAATGTGTATGGAGACTATCACTGCTCCTGTAACGAAGGTTATCAACCATCCACAGGAAAATTACAGTTTATGCCAAATGATGGCACTTCCTGCCAAGGTAAATGATATTATAGAGGTTTATGTGTTATTATAGAACCCTGTCTTCTGAGTGTCTCTTTATCTTCCATTAGATTAATCAGCTGGGTATGAAAGAGTGGCAAGTTACGAATGTCTAGATATTTTTTAAGAGAAGACTGATATGTGTGTATGCTGAAAAATAGGAGTAACCTGTTCATATTATTATTATTATTATTATTATTATTATTAACAATATTTATATATCGCTCCCCATTCAGAATTTCAGAGCAGCGGACAAAATAAAATAGAATAAAAACAGAATAAAGACACATTAAAAGTACATTTTTTAAAGAAACAAAGTGCTGGAACAATAACATTTTCAGGAGGCAACAGAAGGAATACAAAGTTGGTGCCTGTCTGACCTCCAGAGGCAGGGAATTCCATAGGAGGGGGGCCACCACACTGAAGGCTCTTTCTCTGGTGGACTCCAATTGGATGATAGGTCTATGTGGAACCACCAGGAACATGCCCTCAGATGACCTCAGTGACAGGGCAGGTTGATAAGGGAGAAGGCGCTCTCTCAGATATCCTGGTCCCATGTTGTTTAGGGCTTTGTACATTAGTACAAGAACCTTAAACTAGGCCTGGTAGCAAATACGCAGCCAGTCCAGTTCCCTCAGCAAAGGAGTTACATGCTGGAAAGGGGCAGCTACAGACAACAGCCAAGCTGCAGCATTCTGCAGTAGCTCCAGCTCCCAGAGCAGCTTTAAGGGCAGCCCCACATAGAGCACATTGCAGTAATCCAATCTTGAGGTTACTAAAGCCTGTACCACTGTGGCCAAGCTGTACCTGTCCAGGAGAGGCTGTAGCTGGCGAACTAGGCGAAGCTGGTAAGAGGCACTCTGAGCTACCATGGCCACTTGAGCCTCCAACGACAGACATGGATCTAAGAGTACCCCCAAACTACGAACCTGATATTTTAGAGGGAGTGCAACCCCATCCAGGACAGGCAATGAGCCTGTCTCCCAGACCTGGGAACCACTCACTCACAGGGCTTCCGTCTTGCCAGGATTCAGTTTCAGTTTATTGGCCATCATCCAGCCCATTACTGAGTCTAGGCACTGGTCCAGGACTTGCACAGCCTCACCTCATTCAGTTGTCACAGGGATGTAGAGATGTGTGTCATCAGCATATTGATGGCATTTAGCTCCAAATCCCCTAATGACTGCTCCCATTGGCTTCATATAGATGTTAAATAACGTTGAGGACAAAATGGTACTCTGCAGCACCCCATAGCTCAATTGCCAAGGGGCTGAGGAACGACACCATAGGTAGGGCTGGAACCTCCAGGCACAGTGCCTCCAATGCCCATCCCATGGATTATAATATATAGATTATAATAGATAGATTTGTTTTTCTCCTATTCTATAACAACCAATATGAATTTACTGTCCAGGAAACCAAATACATGGTGTAAGTGGCTGTAGCCTGTTATCTATAAACCTTTATATCCCAGGACTGTGTGACTCTTCGTCAAAATCAAGCTTTTACATAAATCTGATTATTTAAAACAATGAATCATATTGGCTTATATTTTCTCCTCAATTTTGATTGCATTTTCCACCAAGTAATTGTAGATTTTTTAAAAATACATTGGTACACTACATTTATTAGGGCTACACCAGACATTACATTCAATGTGTGGTTACCACACATTTAGCCCTGCCTCTTTAACATCTAGTAGAAAGTAGATAATGCTATGACATCACAATGTTCCAGGTTTCTGACACATAATTGGCTGCTGCTGATAGAGGCAGAGCAATGCACAATGTTGTGATGTTGCAACATGGATAAGACCTACTACAGTACACTTATGAAAGGAGACAGGGAGTTATATGTATAGTTGCCATAAATATATGATTGACCTAGTGTAATGTGTAGTGGTTTATATTTATATACCACTCCATATCTAAAACAGGTTCCGGAATGGAGGAATAAAACAATAAAATATTATTTAAAAAAGATTTAAAAAGATTAAAACAGAAAATTAAAATTGATCAATTTAAAAGGAAGTACAAAGAAAATATAAAGTGGACGGTCAGCTGAGGAATGCTTCCCTGAAAAGAGTTGTTTTCATAAGGCACCGGAAGCAGCATAGTGTTGGCACCTGCCTGACCTCCACTTCCAAAGAGAAGGGGCCACCACACTAAAGGCTCTTCTCCGGGTGGACTCCAATTGAGCTATAGGTCCATGTGGAACCACCAGGAGCATGCCCTCTAATGACCTCAATGACCGGGCAGGTTGGTAAGGGAGAAGGCACTCTCTCAGGTATCCTAGTTTGACCCATAGACACCTATCTGTAAAATGTTCAACAATATACAACAAAATTGAAATCACCCACCCACAATATGAAAATCTGTGCTGTCACATTATTAAAACGTATCTTAGATTAGTTGTATATGTTCTCATTTATTAAACTATTATAACTGCATAAGTTTGTATATGACTTTAAAAAATCATTCTAAAGGCATTTTTTATCATGCCTGTGAATGTCAGCACCATCTCAGATGTGGCATCCCCTCCTGCAAAAGGGATTAGGAGGGAAGCCTCTGCTGAGAAGTGGGTAGCCATCCATGGATTTGTAAAACCATTCATTCAAAATAAATAAGATTTTTTTTAACGGTGTTTGGTTAATTGTCTTGTAATTGATCAAAATACCTTAATGAATTGATCAAATCGATTTTGACTAATCTTTATAGTCCGAGTAAAATTACTTTAAAAACCGAACAACTGAAATAGGGTGTTGAAAGAGAAAAAAGTATTTTCTTTCAACTGAAACACTGATAATGAGGGGCAGTGACCAGACTCTTAAGGAAGACTGTTTCACATCATCGGTACTCCTGCCCATTCATCTGTAGACCATAATTCCCCAATGGATGGAGCATAGAACAAACATCATTCCCAACATGGCCAGCCCAAGATATTTTGCTGCACGAGGTAAAGAACAAGACAGTGCCCCCCAATCTCATTCAATGTACAAAAGCCAACTGGGCAGCAGCTGAATCTTTCTTCAACACTGATGGGACAGTGCCCTCCAGCACACCGCAAGGCAGTAGCTAGCTTAGGGAATGCAGGGCAGGCTGCATGGCACACAGCTCTCTCCTCCCAAATGTTACTGCCATCTATCTGCTACTTGAGGCAAGTGCTTCACTTTGCCTAATGATAGGGCCCTGATCCCCAGTGCCAAGACAGGAATATATGCGTAGCATTATCTAAAGAAGACTGGGCATACATTATCCTGGTCTTATAACTGTTTGATATATGTTCCTTGGCCCTAGTCCACCTAGTCCAACCAATGTTCAGAGCTAGACATGAATCTAGGTATCCGCTAAGCCATTCGCAGCACCACATGTATATCAATCCTGAATTGACAGAAAGTACATTTAGGGTATTATTTTTTAAAAAAAGTTATGAGACATCATCCTAAAATTGAAAATTGGAATGGTGGGGCTTTGGTCATATTCTAAACTAGCCTTCCCCAACCTGGTGTCTTCCAAAGGTGTCAGACTACAACTCCCAGCATGCCTCAACCAACATGGCTGGCTGGGGCATGCTCGGACTTGTAATCCAACACACTAAACTACACTAAACTGTTACTAGGCATATGCAATGATTATGTAATACTGCCCTAACTAGATTCCCTTTTAATTTCAACAGAAATACCAACAGCAAAGTGTGAACTGAACTATGGATGCATAGCTGAAAATATTAACAGAACTTTAGCTAAAGTAAGTCATGCATAGAGATTAGTACTGAAATACTTTCATTATCCCCCTTTCCTGAAATGTTATTTATAATGATTCTGCTACTACATTGCTAAAACATTGCAATTGCAATGCCATATACAGTATCATGCCTCTAGTCAGTTGCCGTCCTATTAAAGCCACTTATTACAATATATCGGGCACATTGGCAGGATCTACACTTTAAAACGGTTTATAACAGTAGTGACACAACTGTTGGGGCCCAGGACACACTCCATATACAGTGTTCAAACCGTTTTCATAGTGTCATAAACTGCTTGGTGTATTGATTTGTATAGGGTGACCAGATAAAATCCAGGTCAGGGCTCATGTAACTTTAACAGTTGTAGAGAAAAGGGAATTTCAGCCAGTGTCATTTGTATGCAATTAGTTCCTGGTGAAATTCCCTCTTCATCACAACAGTTAAAGTTGCAGGGGCCCTGCCTTCTTTTGTATATGGTCACTTTAGTATAGTGCCTGCACCTTTAACTGTTGTGATGAAGAGGGAATTTCACCAGGAACTAATTGCATACAAATGATACTGGCTGAAATTCTCTTTTCTCTACAACTGTTAAAGTTACATGAGCCCTGACCTGGATTTTATCTGGTCACCCTAGATTTGTATCACTGGATTAATTTAGGTCTGAAGTGACCAGCAGGCCTTGAAGACATTTCATAACCAACTGCTTCTTAGCCCTGAGACCAGTAGTAAAGAATATGCAACAGCACTGTGGAGAACATAGGCATGCTCAGCACATTTCATTAGGGTGTGCACCCAGGCAAACATTTATTGAATACTATTTTTATTCATTTATCTATTAAACACTGTAGATACTGATGCCTTACTCCACATTCAGATGCAGGAGGGCAGTTGCAGGTGGGAGAACTGAGGAGATGCTCCTCAAGCCCCAGCAATGGTGGGGCTTTGTGGTGACATTAGAGGTGCTTGTGAGGTGATATTAGCCTTCGGTGGCCCTCTGCTGGCCTCTTTGAAGCGTGTCTCCAGGAAGAGAGGCTCCGAGCAGAGTGATTCCTTTTTGCTCCTGCTCCCAGGGACGGCAGCAGTGGAGCAGCCAGAGGGCCATTCCCGCTGCATCTGGATCCCCCTATGGATCCCTATTCAATGCCCCCCTCAATTGGGTGCTTATTGCTTGAGACATTAGGGTATGCCTGGGCAGACCCCTTGTACACACCTATGATGGAGAAATAGAGAGTTAATCTTTGGAGGAGGGGCCATATGTATCCTCATGCATTGTACAAAGAAGGAGCTCAGAAGGTTGGTAAAAATGGCTGCCAAGGTTACTGTAGTCAACGTTCTGAGCCTCTATAGTGTTGCACCTTATAAAAGCAGTTGGTATCTTAATACGAAGCTGGTGTTTGCCCTTTTAGAAAGCTAGGGAACATTTCTAAACTGCAGTACAGCAACTCTTCTCTGATCATTTCTTTGCTACATAAAAGGCTGACATGCTGCCAGAGTATTCATGGATTGTGCTCCTTGCTGGCATAAATTTTTTTTTAATGCATGTTTCTGTTTCTATGCTCACAAAATATCTCCTTGTCCCAAATGGCAGAATTTAATGGGGCGCCACTGACCTGCCTCCTTCCGGAAATGAGTATTGCCACTCATTTACAGCTGCTCCTGTTGCGGTAGTAGTCCATTCCGCTAGCACATGGGCAGTGTAGGATACTGCCTCCTGCAAGCATATTTCTCCATATTCCCTTCCCTCTTACTCACCCTGCTCTGAGGCCGCTTGTGTTAGCAGTTGTTCAACCCACATCTCATGGTTTTAGCAACTTTTAGCAATTAAAAATGCCCACATTAGCCATGCCCTCTGGTGATGCAGTCAGCTGGAGTCCAACCAAATATGGCATGGATCCCCTGAAATTTGTAAGAGGAACTGAGAATCACATTTTATTCTGGCACAGACGTCATCCCAAAGGAGAACAGCTGCTGGGCATGCCCATTCTATAGAGCTCATGGCAGCATACACAGGGTTTTCCGTTTGTCCTTACAACCATCCTGTGAGATAGTCTAGATTGAGAGATAATGACTTACACAAGCCTACCAATAAATCATAGCTGGGATCAGTGGAGGTTGGTGGCTCCAATTCTGGTGGGGCTATGATTCCATTATGAGTTTCAGTCAGAACCAGTCAGAACTCTAAAGGAGTTATCCAAAGTCCAGCACCTTGAATAGTTCCTTTGGAGTTCTGGCTGGTTCTGACTGAAACCCAGAATAAAATCACAGCTCCACCAAAATTGGAGCCACCAGCCTCCAGTAGCTGGGATTTGAGCACTGGCTTTCCCAGTCCACATCCAAAATTTTATCCACTATAGTAGGTTTGCTCTTTAAAGCCCAGTAAAAGTACTGAACTCCTTGCTGGGGAATTATAGCAGAATCTTGTTGACTCGTGTTGATAAGCGATTATAAATCTTCATTTGACTTTAACTATTGCAAATGGCATGCATAATGATTTAAACTTTCTTTCAGATTAGAAAAATAAAAGAACCCCTGGCTATATTACAAGAAATCAATCAGAACACTGTAGGACAAATTTCACCAGTTGATGTGATTTCCTACATAGAAGCATTATCTGAATCTTGTCCCTTCCTAAGCACCATGAATAACACGATTTCTAACAATGAAATGCTCCGTAATCTAACTATTAATGTGAGTGACTTGAGCCTTGTAATTTAATTTTTTTGCCACTTATAAAATACAGTATTTAACTCTTACATAGTCTTTTTTATTATTATTAATCAAACAGGAATTTGTTAATACTGTGAACAATTTTGTTCAGAAGGATAAAATTGCAGTGTGGGAAGCTATCCCAGCAGATAACAGAAGAAGAAGTCTCACTAAACTGATGCATACTGCAGAACAAACAACAGCTCGCATGGCACAGAATTTCCAAAAGTCGACAGAAGTAGAGGTTAATGCTAGTGATTTCGGTATGCAAAATAAAACAAATGATATTGCAGGCTGATTGCTGTTGTTTTGTTCCAGGACAGAATGTTGATATTAGAAGCAATGTTGTGTGAATCCCACGTGATGGTTTTGGCTTTTGCTTTATGAAATCTGCTAGATGAGAGTGATATTCTAAGCTGATGAAAAAAGAATGTAGGCAATTTCTTGTCTTTGCACATGTTTTTCCAATATGTTCATGCACGTGTTAGAAAGGAAATGCCAGGTCATATTGCCAGCGATGGGCTGACACCCATTTTCTACTCTGTCCTGGTTATTACTCACTGCGTTTGACCAGCCATAGACAAATGTACCCAAGGTTTAGTATGGGCCTGTAACATGCAAAACAAATATGCATCTACCATACCATTGCGGGGCAATATTGAAAAATTAAAATTGTTGTTGAAGTCTGACTACAAAACCCCTAAGTATAGGATGAGGGTGCATCTCTACCTATAAAATGGAAAATATGTGTGTGTCACGTATGTCCAGTGTTCCTGATACATGGGAGGAGGGATGCATGTACCCATTGCAGATGCACGCAACTCATCTGACCAGCTCTTGCTGGGCTTGGGGACATGCAGAATTCTGCGCTGTGCTCTTTGTATGTACCCCCTAGGACAGAGGTAGAACTCCCTCACTGTTGGCTATGCTGGCAAGGGCTGGTGGGAGTTGCACTCCAATTGCATAGGACCTTTGTCTTGTATGTCATCACATGAACCCAGTAAGATAGGCCAGAATCAACATATTTTACAAATAGGAAACTGAGACAAGATGATAGGAAAACGTCCATGACCACTTGGTGCATAGTGTCTACAGCTAAACTCAAGTTGCAGCAATCCTTCTTTTAGTATTTACCACCTAATGACAAGCAAAAATATTTTGCTTTATGTATTTGCATAGACCAAAAACTAGTCCATTGAAAACCTCTGATGGTTTGTTTTTTTTACATTGCATGCATTAAGTAAAAGACAGTCCGGCTAAGCAATTCCAGTCCATTAGTCAAATTCTTGTTTTGCTTTTAACAAAATATCTGATTGACTTCTTTGCTCTCTTATGGGTAATTAAAGCCCTGTACTACAATGAACAAACTGAAGAATTCTGTGTTGTATTCCATAGTTTTTGTCCTGGGTGGAGGAGATATTTCGTTGGTTGGTGCATTTGTTTTTGTTATATCATTATAGTGTAGTGCTAGGGTATTCCATGCCTTCTGTATGGTATTCACTTCACCCTCGAAGTCTATTGTAAAATAAATAGTATCCGCCTGTGCTTTTAAATACTGCAATTGGTATTCCCCTTCAGAAATGTATTCTTAATAAAGCGGAAGCTCTTTTGAAAGTAGCTTCCATTATTCTATACCGAGCCTCATTTAATGCAAAGCAAATTAGGGGCTGCATTTTTCCAAGGAAAGAATGAAAAGTACAAGAAGGGAACTAAAAGATATATGTCTGCTATGAATAACAAAGTCCTAGGATCTAGAGCAAACATGTATCACATTAATGGAATGTGGTGGGGTGGGGAGAGTCTTCCCCCTTGAAATATTTGGCAGAGCTCTGTACTTTTGAAATCTGCAATAATTGTGCAGACCGGTGTGAGAGATATTCCTTTATTTGCATCAGCCACAGGCCTTTGCATTTGAAATGAAATGTACAAAAAATAAAAGCAAGATTATACTTGGCCAAAATTGCCCAAGTTGCATTCTAAGAATTTACATTAAATACAAATTCCAAAATTAATACACAGCCCTTTACACATCAAATAAAAATAAGTAAATAAAACAAAGTTCTGTTAAGTCAAAGATACTGTGAGAACTGTGAGAAATTAAGACTCTGATACAATGGTAGATCTTATTTTGATAGCACCTGCTAAAAATAAATAAATCAGTTTTTGCTGTCACCTGCTTATTTTGGTCTGCAAGAAGATAAGACACAGAAGCAATAACTGACCACCCTGGAATAGATAACAGTAGTGGAGTGATCACCTATTTCCTCAAGTCTCTGTGAAAAGTACAAAATAATAATATATGAGCTACTGTATATGAGCATATGCGATTTTCCAATGGGATTCTTTTAAATTGGCCCTCGAGTACAGCTGATGGCAGTATATTCAGTCTAGCATAAGTGAAAGCGCGTCTGTATTTTAGAATTGTTAAGTTTTGCAAATAAGATGCCAAAGTGTCAAAAAGACCAGATGGAAAGTAGTCATACCATGGACAAAAATTTCTTATAATGGCCAAATTGTTCTGTCGTTCAGTATCATGTAGGCGCTGTCTAATCAGATCTTTTGCTTTGCTAAACCCCAGAGTTAGTAAATGTTGTAGTGATAGACCAGAGGAGTAAAGTATTAAAGTGGTGGCCTTCACCCAAACACTCTCATGGGGATCCTGCAGAACCAAGGGAAGTAAACCAGTGGGAGCTAAGTTCAGCCGAAGCCAATAGTTACGTGTCCTGCACCAGGCCTGTCAACTAATAGAGGGAAGATTAGCCTCCAAATGCAAAGAAGCATTTGGAACACAGCATGAGACAGAAAAATTGTCTTAAAAACATAGACGGAACAACTTCCACAGATCTAGAATAAGCATCCATCCAAATCTGAGTCCCATATAGTAACTGTGCCAGAGGTTTGGCTTTAAAACCTTCAAGTGCTGAGGGTATATGGTTGCCACCATTTGTGTGAAAACATGTCAAAATTTTAGCGCTCCGAGATGCTTTTTCCACCACATATTTCTGATGGGCTGACCATGACTCTGTTGATTGAAAGACCACACCAAGGTATTTAAAGACTTTGACTTGTTAAATTAACTGTTTATCCATATGCCATCTATGGGCCCTGTATTTTTTTAGAGAACACCATAACTTTAGTTTTGTTATAATTCACAAGTAGGTGTTCTTTTTGGCAGTATTCAGAAAATGCCCTCATCATTCTTTTTAAGCCCACTTTTGTTTAAGAAAGAAGTACAGCATTGTCTGCATATAATAAGATGGAAACAGCTTTTGTAGCTAATTTAGGGGCGTGAAATGCTGGATATGATAATTTCTTAACAATATCATTTATGTACAAATTAAACAATACAGGGGCCAAAATGCAGCATTGTTTAACTCCTTTGTGGCTAGCACAGATCCTGTAAGGTGTCCATCTGTAGAGCATTGCACCTTTAGCCAGGTATTATTATATAAACATTTAATTTAAAAAAGTATTTTTTAAAATCTATAGTTGTGGAATTAAATTTGTCCCAGAGTCTTGTGCGAGAGATTGAGTCAAATCAGCTTTCAAATCAATGAAAGCTGCATATAGCACACCATCTGGTTTCTTATTTATCAATTAAATGGGCTAGTACAAAACAATGGTCTATGGTGTATCTACCTTGCCTGGACCCTGCTTGCTCATCAGCCAGAATGGCTTCCTCAGGTATCCAATTAATTAGCTTGTTGTAAAGATGCTTTGTGTATAGTTCAATAATTACACACAACAAACTAATTGGGTGATAATTTGCTGGATCAGATGTGAGGCGTTTTTTGAATATAGGGAGAATTACCACTGTACCCCAAACTTTGGGCAAGTAGCCCTGTTGAATCAATAAATGAAAATACTACTGCCAGAAGGGAAACCCACCAGTCAGTGTTAGATTTCAGAAATTCTGGGGGTGTAAAGTCTATGCCTGGTGCTTTGTTACTTTTCAGCTGAAGAATAAGATTCTTAACCTCAGTTAAAGATACTGGTGGCCACTCTTGTAAATTTTCTAAAGTTTCCATTATTTGATTGACATCATCATCATGGTCAAAATATAGTGAATGATAAATATTGCATCCATTCATTAATTCCAATAGTACAGACTGCAGCCATGCAAGCACTCTCTAGTAGACATGATATTGTGCGCCAGAAGAGTCAAATGTCCCTGTCATGGGAGGCTTTTATTAGAATTTGCCAGGCTTGTTTTTCAGCCTGCTGTTTTTTTCCCCTTCTCAGAAATTTATACTTTTGCCTAAGGGAAGCATACTCATTGGTCAAAAGGCCTGAGTTAGAGTTCTTATATTTGCGATAAACTCTCTTCAGCTGACGTTTGGCCTTTTTGCACTGTCTGTCAAACCAGCTAGAAGATACTAAGGTTCTTCTTGAGCCACTATTCTTAATCTTTGTTCTCAATTGGTCTTGCAACCTATCAATCAGGATTTTAGATAGATTCATGGCCTCAGCAGCAGAGATGGCTGAGAGAATAGCAGCATGAATGGCCATTAGATCATCCGTATGAAGGAGGTGGGTCAAAGCTAAATTAAGTGCTGGTGTCCACTTAATTCTCTTGCTAGCACTTACACCTAAATTTACTTTAGAGATAGATTGAATTTTCAGGCAGGCGTTGTTATGTGCTGGGGCTGCTAGTATCATGGTTAGAGGTAAATGATCACTTTCTATATTGAAGCCTACCTCAAACTTTTGTATGCAAAACATGAGATTACTATGTAGTCAATCACACTACCTCCATGTTTTGTAAAATGGGTGAATTCCTCAGGTCAAACTCCGTCTGCCAAACCATTTAATATTAGCAAATCCCTCCTCCTTACGAATTGGGCTAAACAAAACCCTGAATAATTATATCTGGAATCTTTAGAAGATCGGAAGGTGCCACAATCTGAATAAATGTCTGGCTCCAAAATCTGTTGCAGAACTGATAATCTGGGATGCAAGTGTGATTTCCAATGGGAATTCCCACCCCCAACACACACAGACTTTTTTTTTCTTTTTCAGCTCTCAAAGTCTTTGCCTTTGATACGCAACATATGAACCTGAATCAACATGTGCAGATGGGAGGAGATATGATAACGGTCTTTGCAAAGAGAAAGGAAGCATCTAGTTTTAAAGGTTAGTAAGGCCACAGTGGCTCGCATTAGTAGGACATAATAGCTGAATACAACAGCCTGGGCAGGATCTACACTACTGCTTTAAAACAGTTTAAAACAGTTTATAACACAGTGACAACTGTAGGGGCACAGGACACACACTCCGTATACAGTTTTCAAAACGTTTGCAAAGTGTTGTATCCTGCTTGGTGTAGATCAATCCTATATATTCTGGATTTAGGAGTTCATTGCTAGTGCAATCTACACAACACTGTTCTTTCCCCTACCTTCAATTGAATTAGAGCTGCATAGGAGCAATGTCTGGTGGCTTAAACCCATGCTTTACAGTCTGACTAATCTGTTAGCAATTCTTGCTTGGCCTGATGGAAGTTGGAGGCCAAAACATTTGGAAGGCCACAAGTTACACATTCCTCGTTTAGTCTTGGGGGGGGGAGGTTACTCTCTTCCTCTGGTATGGCTATGAGGAGGAATCAGAATTGGTCACCTTCCGTTTTTAGTTAACTATAGTTTATTGCTACGTCTGAACCTGAAAAAACTGTAGTTAGCCTTAATTGTGCTTTATTGAAACAAGCCAACTTCAAACCCTGCTTTATGAAGTTGGCTTGTTTCCCAAAACCATAATAATATCCAGTGTTTAGGGTTTGGACATAATGATAATCAGTGGTTAGCTGAAAACAGAAGCAAAAACTTCTCCTTGCAGCCATGCTGGCGGAAGAGAGGGGAAAGGGAAATGCACACAACCGAACCTCACATATATATTGCTAAACCGTAGTTTAGTGTTACTACACCAGGTCTCTGTGTCCTGTGGTAACCCTGCAATAAGCATCTTATTTATTGTTCCTTTCTTCATTTCTTAGTCAATGCTGAATTAATACCACTTTCTATCTCAGCAAGAGCATCCTAAATAAATGCATTTCAGACTATAGTGTTGAAAGAGGCCCAGAAATTTCATTGCAGAGGCTATATCCTTGACAAGGATCAAATGCCTGCACTTGGAAATGATTGTTTCATTCTGACAGATTCTGACAGATCAGAATGACAGCTCGCCACGTGTAATGATGAACCTGTCAGAACGGAAACAATCTTTTAAAAATTCATATAAAATCGAGGGTTGGAGGGATCAATCTCAAATTTCATACACATACTTAGGCATACCCCATAAGCACTGTGACCAAGTTTCAAGCCTCTAACTTTTAAAATACAGAAGTTATAGGTATATTAATATGGCAGTCCGATAAAACGATAAAATCGCCTGACAATTATCATCTCCAATGATTATCGTAGGTTTTTCTATAGTATCGTCATCATTAAACACATGCACGATAACGACCTTATCGTATCGTTATCGTACATTTTAACGATACGATACACATCCCTAGTAAGAATATTTATTGTTTGTAGTTTCCTTATTGTCTTTAATGTTATTTTTCTTTTCTTTTTTGAGCATCAACCCACTAAGCATGGTTTGTTTGATTGATAGGCACCGTTGCAGTTGTGTTTCTCCACTACAGCAATATTGGCTCTCTGCTTTCATCATCGCAGAACCTCTCACTGAAGGAAAATTCAGAGCATGGAGAGACAGTAGGGTCATCGGTTATAGCTGTCGCAATCAGCTCTACTCCACCTAAGTTCTACCCGGCTGAGAAAATAACATTTACTTTCAAGCACGCACAGGTAAGCTTTCTTTTTAATCATTCCTTGATTAAAAGTAAGCTTGTAATTATTTTGTAACGTGTAGCAACTGGGTGTTCATTTTGTGGTTCAGTTACAGCTATATTGTGTGCTGATATGGGTATAATACAATTAGAAAGGAAATTACAACCTTTGAGTTCAGCACAGCAAGCACAAGAAAGGGAGTGTGATACCACTGCAAAGTGTTGATAGGAATTGACAAGAATAATAACTGTATGTCGGTTCTACTACACCTTTGTCAATAATTTGTTAGTGTAATCCAAGTCTCTTCCTCACCTCTCAGCGTTCTTAAATTACAGAGTGTACATCTGTTGTATTTGTTATGTTACCTGGACTGGCAACAATGGATGGGCAGAATTTAACAGGGCATTGAAGTGGATAGTGCTGCTGTATTTACAGACATGTTTCTACTCAGGAGTAGTGGCAGCAATTTCACTGAAAACTTGGAAACCCACATCATTCCTATTCCTACCTCCTGTACTACATGGTAGTACATGTAGATAGTAGTTGAACATAAGAGAGTAGAATGGCAGACAATGGCCAGATCTACACCAAATATGATATAACATTGTGAAAGCAGTTTGAAAGCGGTATATGGAATGTGTCATGGGCCCCAACAGATGTCGGTGCCTTCAATACCATTATAAAGCAGTAGTGTAGATCCTATAATGGATTGGGGAGACCTATATTCAAATCATGTTAGGTCTTCTTGGGTAAATAATGCTCTCCTGACCTAGATTACCAGACAAGATTGTGGTGAAGATGCTACCCCTATCTAAATAAATTGCAGATTTGGTGTGAACACTGGACTAAACAGGGTTGTTGTTATTATTATTATTGCATTATATCCCGCCTTTTTTCCTCCAAGGAACCCAAGGCGGTGTACATAATACTCCTCCTCACCATTTTTATCCTCACAACAACAACCCTGTGAGGTAGGATGGGCTGAGAATCTGTGACTAGCCCAAAGTCACCCAGTGTGTTTCCATGGCCGAATGGGGATTAGAATCCGGATCTCCTGACTCCCAATCCCACACTTTAGCCACTACACCATACTGGCTCTCTTCTGGTTTACAGGAAGAAATAGGGAAATAGTATGAAAGAAGAAAGACAAGACTGGAAAGTCTTTCCATAGAAGGATGAGGTAAGATGAAAAGTCCAAAGCTGGTAGCTGGACTCAAGTATATCTACCAGAGCAACATTACACAATCTGGTGTCCTCCAGATATTTTGGACAACAACTCCCAGAATTCCTGACTATTGACTGATTGAGCTGATGGCAAGTGAAGTCCAAAACACCAGGTTGGGGAAGTCTGCTCCAGAGAAAGAGGAATTAGCAAGTACTGGCAAAAACAAGGCCACCAGAAAGGGCAGTGAGCAAAGAAACATAGACATTTCAAAATATAGCATTGTGAGAGTTTGTCTATAAAAGCCAGGGAGACTATTTGAAAAAAATAGGGGAAAGAAGGTGTCCTTTCTTTTGCCTACCTTGTTTCATCTTTCTGTTTGATTTTCTTTGTTTTTATTTATATGTTGCTCCTCCTTTAATCTGAATTATGAACAGTTAAGATTTTGCGGTTCGTGTATTTAAAAACTAATGATGAATTGCCTTAGCTAATATGACATATATTTCTTTTTGAATGATTTTGTGCCATTTGTCATGCATAAAACATTTTGTTTCTGTTCCAGACTGTAGACAAAAAATACATTAAGTGTGCATTTTGGAATTATTCAGAAGTCACGATGGAAGGAAACTGGTCTACAGAAGGATGTGAGCGGACACATTTCAATAGCACTCACACCTCATGCAGATGTAATCATCTTACTCATTTTGCTGTTTTGATGTCATCAAATGGCTCTGAAGTTGTAAGTGCTTTTTAATATAATATTTATTCATTCTGTTTGGTAGTTTACACAACATTATTTAAAGTGTGGAATGATTTTCCCAGTGCAGTTATATCAGTGTTTCCTTCTTTCTCACATTTTTGTCACTGAGCCAATACACAATGGAAGAATTCTTCCGGATTAGAAATTTTCATGGCTAGGTTGTCCCTAAACTTTACACTCCCAGAATCTCTAAAGAATCCATTATAACAATGTGATGCACGTTTTCTCTCTTACATTCAGTGCTGACTTCTCCTGGGGCCAGATAAGCTTTTCACCTGTTTATTATTTGTGATAAACTGTTATAGAGCTCTTTTCAATACAACAAGTACATATTATCTGTATATAATTCATTCTTATCAATAACCTTGTGACTCAAGTGACTTCTGTTCCCATTTTACAAACAGGGAATTGTGGGATGGGCAGGTAAGTGGGAATAGAGTGGCAACCAGAGTCACCAAACTGCTGGAAATATATATAGGAAAATCAGTGTTTCCAGCCTGTGTATTTTCACATGTGCCCACCTATAACTCCTTTCCATCCTGTTTCTTCAGTCTACAGTTTTTCATATATATATGCACAAAGCTACATATTGATACATGTATTTTTAAATAAATTTTCACTCAAAATAGGCATTTTAATATGTTACTACCCCAAGACACTTTTCAATGAATCCTGGGGTGATAAAATGCCCCACAACCAGAAGTACACCTGTGGTATCAGAAGAAGTATGTTTTAAACTATATATAGTAGTGAAAAAATGGTAACCAGTAAGCAGCTGAACTTTGCAGACATTATGCAGGTAACAGAAGACAATGTCATGTGTAAATTCTGCAATGTAAAGTGCATTAGAGGAACCTTGGTATCCCGGCCTGATAGTTAAAATTCATTTTTGAAACTTTTTTTAAAAAAACACAAGAACATTCAGAAAGTGCAAATGCCAGCAGTTAGCTAAATTCTGAACTGTAGATTCGTTTAAGAGGTGTAGATCAGGGCAGTTCAAATCAAGATTCACAAAGATCTAAATCATCAATAGTCCCTAGCTGGAGAGCACATGCAAAAGCTATAATATCCCAAGGTTAGGTGTAACAGGCAAGTATATTTAATATGAGGGGAAATACCATATTTGGACTTGGCAGCTAACCCCCAATCCCATTTGTAAGCATCCAGATGTACGATAATCAGTCAAATGTTCTCATAAAAATATATAATCTGATAAGAAGAGGGACTAGAGCCCTTCCTGCACCCTTTACTGACATGGATCCTCACCACTATTTTCCCCACTTTGGCATACTTACCAGTTGGCAGAATACAGATAAGAGACCCATTCATGCCAGCTTGATACTCTTGTGCCTTTTCATCTCTTCTAAAGTTTCCATGAAGATCAGCCACTCTGGGTTCAGTATACAAAAACCTTTCTGCATTCTCCTCTTCTCCCAGCACTAATCAACCCCTCCCCTTTTTCCTTGCCTCTAGTATGTAGTGTAAAGCAAATGTTAGCAAAAAGGGTCTGATCCATACAGGGGACAAGTTTCCAAACTCATTGCATCACTCCCACCCCCAGAATCATCCACAGGTGGAGATAAAGTTATCCATGCAGCAAATTCTAATGCCTCTCAGCACTGGCATACTTTTAAAAAAAGACCAAGACTATAACCCTAAATATCCAAGTATAAGGGACTAAGCATAATTAAAGTCTGGGAGAATTCCTTCTGAATGAACATATATATGAGCGCTGTAACCCTACAATCCTAAATACACTTACTTTACAGTAAATCTCACTGGGCTTTTCTACACAAGGCTGGTTAATCCGCCTCATGTCCTTTCAGTTTTGTTGCAGAAATGAGATCCAAACACTACATGAGGAGTGTTTCCTTTCCTGCTTTTCCACTACATAACTTCTAGGTGGTACTGTGGTGTAATGGGAAAGTGCAAATACACAAGAAAAAAGTTTTCTTTCCACCATCAGAAATAATACCCCGTTTTCCCCACCCTAAAAAGAACCTCACTGAAAATGCAGTCTATAAACAGTAGCAAAACTGTAAGGTCCATGAGGTCATCTTTAGAATTGTAAACAACCATGAGTAGGGAATGACAAGTGCACAAGTTCATGGAGAAAAGCTCTCGGGGACTTACTTTTGGGGATACATGTTTAGAATTGTGCTTCAATACATTTGAAAGAAGGCTAAGTTTAAAGCATTCAGCCTGATTAGGGATGGGTGTATCTGTAAGCTTCACTTTCTTGTTCAAAATCTAAAGTTTGTTGTGTTATCTGGTTTTGTGTTACTGTTTTTTAAAAAAGAATACTTCAGGGACCATCAATGCTATTGGACTAAATAATGCAGTTATCTGTAGCCAGTAGTCATGTAGTCCACCATCTTTCTTTTCCAAGTAACTGACATCCATTTAATTGCTCTTAATACTGTGTGCTAAAAATAGGGTGCCATTCATATCATCTGACAAAAGCACTTTGAACATATTCACTAAATTCTAGAATGATGCCACCTGAAAAGAGAGCGAGGACTGAAAAAAACAAATATTCACTCTGACTTGTTTTCTGCTTTACGCTTTACTTGCCTTCAGATTCTTATTCATTAAGTATTGAGGTGACACATGTGCAAATGCCCCACACATGCAAACATACAATGTTTTATTTGAGGGCTCCCCGAGCGCTATGAAGGAGCTTAACTGCAGCCTTAGGGAGAAAGCTGTTTATTTGAGGACACACGATTTGGCCAACATGAGAATATTAACACAAACACAATGCACGGACACATGCTGGGCTCTTAACGCTCACAGATTGTGCTACTGATTGTTAAACACCAACTTAAGTCTTCAGTTCAAATATGATAGTCTTGTAGTGCTTTAACAAAATTGTGTGTGTGTGTGTGTGTGTGTGTGTATGTGTGTTTGTATGTATGGAGGATAATCACTTGGCTTATATTTAGAATCCATGCTCATTTTATAGCTATCTTCCTTTAACATAATACTCAGCAATGAACTTCTACAGTTATTTTTGTTGAATGCTAGATATATAGCTAGCATCCTGCATAACAGATACACATAATCATTACAATACAATATTCTAACATTTTTATGTGTTTCATTCTACCTTTAAAAAAAGGGGAGGGGAATACCTGTGTTTTGAAAGTCTAGTTTTGACTTGTTCACAAAATTTTGAGGATGTTTCCAGATAAAGGGCTCCTAGTGCTACCAATTAAAAGGCATTGTGTAGCTATGTTGTCTTTTCTTTCTTAACGGATTTTCTGCAGAAAGAGAAGAGCTGGAAGAAGGTGGCGGGGAAACCTGGGAGGGTTTCAAGTAGAACACATCATAATTTGGACCAACACCATCCCACCCACCCCAGTAAAATTCTGTGAATGAGGCAAGATTAATGGCATTATAAAGGCCTCATCTGGAACCACCCAGTGTAATCTGCACCTCCTGTAAAATTCTGTGAATGAGGTGGGACCCTTGTGCAATAAAAGCCTCATCTGGGAATACCCTGTGTGAAGTATTCTGTGTCATTTTAAAAACAACTATTTGAAACTTCCCCCCTACATTTCCATTGCAAATCTCTCCCTATGTAATTGGAATCAATGGAGTATCTCAGGTCAGGTGGAATCAATTGAGTAGCTCAGGCCAGGTATTTTCAACACTAGGAATTTTAAGGCAAAGCCAAGGAAAACATTGGCAAACAACAACTTGTAACCACAATTCTATCCTAACTAGCTCATCCCATCCAAACCTGATGGGCATAAACTCCTACCATTAGGCAAGTTGAGGCACTTGTCTCTGGCAGCAGATGGCAGCAAGGTGTTGGAGGAAAAAGCTGTATCCCATATGGCCTGCCCTGAACCCCCAAAGCTAGCCTAATGCCTTCAGAAGCAGTGGAAGACACTCTTTGATAGACAGTGTTGAAGAAAGATCCAACTGCCAGTCCAGTCGGCTTTTGTACATGAAGTGTACAATACTAACTATGTATTGCTACCCATGCTGGGCTCAATAAATCTGATGATGATGATGCCTGACTGGGAGTGGGGGGAAATGTGACAAGGAGTGAGAGAGACAGAAAGTCAAAAGCATCTTGGAGGCCACAATATTTGAATTTAGTTTGCATGGGTTTTCTGTGTATGGGGGTAAATAAAAGGAAAAAAGCCTCCATTGATGCCAACAGAAAGATTATTATTATTATTATTATTATTATTATTATTATTATTAACCCACACACACATGATGCACAATGGATTATTTATTCCTTTTGCTCATCCAATATTTAAACCAGTCTGTTTCCATGTTGTGACAAAAATAACATTCACAGTGTTTAGGAACCTATCCTCCTAAAAGACATTTTCAGGCATTTGTTCATTGCTTTCATGTCCCCATTCTTAACATACACAAACCAGAGGCCAATGCAGTCTAAGCATTTCTTCTGTCCCAGGAGGGCTTCCCACTCAAAGAGACAGAATTCAGGCCTCCTTCTTCACGTTGAACTTTCAAAGTGGATGCTAGTGCAGAGCTTCGGCTTGAAGAAGACATGGAAGTTTCACTATTTTCCATATGTGACAATATTTTACAAACTGACCTGGAGTTACGTGGAGATGGGGGGATTGTATGAAAATAATAATGCATGCAGCCTATTTGATATGATATGTGATTTTACCCTTGATGGTGCAGATCACCATTTAGGCCTGGAATATGCAACCTGGAGAATTCCAGATGTTTTTGGATGATATGCCAGGTAGCATGGTCAATGGTCAGTTGTCATTCAAAATGTATGGTGGGCACCAGGTTGGCAAGTCCTGATTTAGGCAATAAGAAGGGGTTCCCAAAAAAATCCCTTCCCTGTCTCCCAACCCATGAGCAAGGTGTTCAGTGCTGATCATATGTTTCAGGTGTGATGAGAATTTTAACTTGCACACAATAGCGTGCATGTAGCCTGCTGGGGATTAGGACCAAGATGCTCTGATTTTCAGAGCATTATCCATGGCATGGGGGATTTTACTGACATTATTTATAAATCTGTAGTGTGTTCCTACCAATAACTTTGATGAGCATTCTACACATGTAAAAAGAGGGGGGGGGGAGATGTGCAGGGGAAGGGGAGGAAGAACCAAAAGGATTTTTGAGCAATTGTTGATCCATTAAATATTCAATAATTTCTATTCCCAGAAAGTCAAGGATTTAGTTCTCACAAGAATCACCGAGCTCGGAATAATTATCTCGTTGATTTGCCTCTCCATGTGCATTTTCACATTTTGGTTCTTCAGCGAAATTCAAAGTACAAGAACGACCATTCATAAAAACCTCTGTTGCAGCCTTTTCCTGGCAGAGCTGATTTTTCTTGTTGGAATTAACATGAACAGTAATAAGGTGTGTAGCCCTTCCTTATCATTTCTTCATTTTGAATGTGAATGCAAATATATGCTCTAAAGTGCCACTTTCAAAGGTGCATGTAGCATTTCCCAGGCTTAATATGAATGTTGACATTTGAGTATGCAGACACGACTAGCTTTGAATATAAAATTCTCATCAAAGACTTCCAGGCAATCCTGTTCAGAAAAAAATGTGAGCCCTTTGATAGAGAAGAATAGGTCTTCTGCTGCCAGTAATCTATTTTGAGAATGGGGACCTTAATTAAGCAAAATGGAAGCCGATTTGTGGGTTTAAATTGACGTTTCATTAATGTGCCCATTTATTTCAGTGGGAGTTGTCCTGTTCTTCTTCTCCCAGTGTAGAAAAATGCTGCTAGCTAACATACATCCCTATGAGGGGGTAGGTTACATAGGGTTGTATCCATTTGGTGGAAAGCATAACAGATTAGTCATATGCAATTTATATAGCCTGTTGTGTCAGTTCGTGTATTTCATGTGATTATATGTGTATGGGCAAAAGAGAAGTGTACGTGGATTGAGTTTTCAAATAAAATGGGCTCTGTGTTTTTCCATGTACTTACCAAAAAGTAATGACAGGGCCTGGGTGTTATTGTATTGAGACAAATTTTCAGTGGAACAGGGTTTTTTCATCTGTACTGCGATAACGTTTTTCACCTGCATTGCAATATATGGAGCCTTTTATGTTATTCACTTACGCTTTTCTCTGTTTGCCCTTCTAGCTATTCTGTTCAATCACTGCTGGATTACTCCATTACTTCCTCTTAGCTGCCTTTGCATGGATGTGTATCGAAGGCATTCACTTGTACCTCATTGTCGTCGGAGTAATCTACAATAAGGGATTCCTACACAAGAATTTCTATATCTTTGGCTATGTGAGCCCAGCAGTGGTCGTTGCCATTTCTGCTGCACTGGGATACAAGTACTATGGAACATCTGATGTGTAGGTCACTGTTTACATGCTGGCTTTAGTTATAGAGAATTCTGACATAAGCCTTTTGCTGCCTCAACCCACTGGGATGTGACAGCATGAACGTGTTTCCAATATAAAACTTGGGACACATAATAACGAGTTTCCTGAGCACTGTTGGCAAATTTAGCCATCCTAGAAATGTGTAGCTAGTCATCCAAGAAATGGTAGACACAGGCAGCTTTGATTGCAGTGCTCTCCTTTTACAAACGAGTTGGGAGGCCTGCATATGAACCTGCATTCCTCCCGCTCCCAAAACCGAAAGGTGTCCTCTATTTAGTCTCCTAGCCCAAAGAGATGATTGGTGCTGCTGCTAAGCTGCCCTCCTTCACCATGTTCCCAGTGTAATGTCCGGAAACATACATGAGTCCTGAATAATGGAAGAAAATTATCCCCAGACAGCCCAATTTCCATGCTAAGTCATATCCGCCAGGGCACTTGGAAAATTGCTTTCACACATCTACCATCTTTGGTTGGATTTGAGGGGAACACAAGTTGTGATTCCAGTGGAAATTGTCACTCATAGAGAATCAACTCACGAGGGAAAATCGTGTTTCCTTACCGTTGCTTCTCTGCCAGCATGTTTGTTCCTCATTACTTCTTTTGAAATTCTGAACCCTACCCTCAAAATGAGTTCAGCAACCTTGAATAGCTTCTTTAGAGTTTTAACTGGTTCTGAATGAAACCCAGAATGGATTCACCACCCCAATGAAATAGAACTAACCAGCCTCCGCTGGTTCAGGTGGGTTCACCTGGTTCTCAGGATGAGGGGGATTAAGCTGTAAACACATTTCAAAGCACTATATCCTGTTTATTTTTCAGATGTTGGCTCAGCACAAAGAATAACTTTATATGGAGTTTTATAGGACCAGCATGTCTAATAATTCTTGTAAGTATGCTTTTTCTTTTCTTTTTTTATTGGGGTATATAAAATCGATAATAAAAGGTATGTAATAATCACTAATCCATTGCCAGACCAGCTTTATGTGCTACATTTGTGGCAAAATTAACTATTTGAGATGTTTTTGAAAGAGCCATGCTAAAATACATTTATCTGTTACATGCCTAAGTATTTTGCCTGTCTGAAAGACATGTTTGATTAGCTAATATTTCAGTGGAGGGCTGTTTCTTTCAACCTGATGGCTTGAGGGAACAGAATTCTCTGCAGCAATTTTGGAGTGTAAGACGTAGCATCTTTACATGTCAGTGATATCTCTGCAGAACTCAGCAGGAGGTGTACACAGACATGAAACCAGGAGACAGATAATCTGGTATTTCAAATGCTGAGTTACTTAATCTTTTATCTATGATCGGTCATCTTTGAAGATTAGGCTGTCATCTTTAAGATTTTATCATTCTCGTGTACCCTGCCATCATCAAGGCTATTTTAAACAAAATTGCGACATCAGAGACAAGAACCCTCCATTTCATACAAGCAGGCAAGTCAAGAATTGATACCCTCTATTTCCGCTCAGAACGGAGACTTCTTAATTCCTATTGAAAATACTTTCAGACAAGATGCTCTGGAAACATTTGGAGTCCTGTTAAAATTAAATAAAAATTGTGAGGGTACATGAAGAGGTTCCATAAGTTACACATGTAAAAATGGATGGAGGTCAACTAAGCAATGTTGGGTTGAGCAGGGCCAGAACTACACCTTGTGTCATATTGATACAATCCTGTTATGATGGTGCTATATCCATCTTGCACGTTTATAGTGAACATAGTGTAGTACATACAAGGACCTCTGTTGCGGTGTTTTGGATAAAACGGAATAAAATGCAGGGAAATAACGCTAGTATCAGTGGTATGCAGAATGCCTAATGTGCCCCAACAGTTACCACTGCACGTCAATACCAATAAAAAGCACTAGTGTAGATCTACCCTTGGCACACTAGTATGGTGGAGGGTATGAATTGGCAATTCAGCTGTAACTTCTGGTCATTATTTATTTGGTAATACAATGCAGTTAAAAATACATTTCATATTTGTGCGAAATACTCCCAGCATGAATCTATTGCCAGTCTGTTAGTCAAGTACATAAGTATGTAATTTAGAACTATGTTTTTCAGATTACAGGAATTTGGGACAAGTGGTTCAGATGTTTTATGCTGATCCTGAAGCCCAAAAGTACTATAACACATACACTACAGAGAAAGTTACCATTAGTTAAGATGGGACTGGCAGGATCATCTTCTGGAGTTATTAAAATATATGAATACAGTTAAATTGCTGGACTAGTGAACTCAATTTATTGAAAATGGTTCACAAATATATAGACTTTGATCCCATGAGCAGAGTTCTACTCACAGAATTTTCCTATTGGCAGAAGGGGGGGACAGAAAAGGCCATTTTCACAATTTTTCCTTTTTCTTCCAGTCCCGTGCCCTTAGAAAATCTGCTCAGACATGTTAGAGTACCCTCCAGAACAGTGAGGAAGGTGATGCATTGAGTAGCAGACTCTCACACCATAAATCAAATTGCATCTGTAATTTCTTTCACTTTCGGCATGTAATGGAGATATGTTTGAGAAACACAAATCCAAAGTTTGCTTGGGAGTGAAGAACCAGTCACCTAGTATTTCGGATCCAGACCATATATTTTATATGGCCCTTTTTGCTAATGCAAAGTGTGTGTGATTGTGTGATTGTGTGTGCGTGTGAGATATAAAATGCCCTGAGAGCATACGTTTTTAAGAACATGGGTTATAGTATACATATAGATTGATTTGGGTTACTTACTTTGAAATACGTTGTTTTAGGCAGATCTTTTGAGTATTACATCCCTGGATATAAAAGCTGGACTCACTTAGGCATTTATCACCCAGCACTTTTTCTTCTCTGGGTGTTTCAACAGTGCTTCGTTTTCTTAAGATATTTGCTCATTAATACCAAGGTACCATTAGAATTCTGAAGTGTAAGCCGCTGGCCTATAATTGATCTGATCAACCATTTTTATATGTATTCTTTTAGCGCATATACATAAAAAGGTCTGAGTTAGATTTGCTAGATTGAGCTTTGTGGGGAAAGGAGTGCTTTAAACCTTTGTAAAACAAGCTGCAAGCCGAAGATAATTTTCCCAACTTAATAATAATAATAATAATAATAATATATTTATTTATTTCTTACCCGCCTCTCCCTCTGGATCGAGGCGGGGAACAACAGCAAATATAAAATACATAAAACTGATTAAAAGCACATGAAATTAAAACATTATTAAAATACCAATAAAACACCAATAAAACTTGAAATTCAACTGGGTAGGCCTGCCAGAAGAGATTGGTCTTTATGGCTTTCTTAAAATCAAAAAGACTGTTAAGTTGACGAATCTCCTCCGGCAGGCCATTCCACAGTCTGGGAGCGGCAGAAGAGAAGGTCCTCTGGGTAACAGTTGTCAGCCTAGTTTTGGCTGACTGTGACAAATTCTTCCCAGAGGACCTGAGTGTGCAGGGCAGATTGTATGGGAGAAGGCGATCCCGCAGGAAACCTGGACCCAAACCATGTAGGGCTTTAAAGGTGATGACCAACACTTTGTACTTCGCCCAGAAAGTAATTGGCAGCCAGTGAAGTGATTTTAAAGCTGATGTGATATGATCACCCCTAGGTGTACCGTTGACCAACCTGGCTGCCATATTTTGAACTAGTTGAAGTTTCCGGACTAGGCACAGAGGTAGCCCTATGTACAGCGCATTGCAGAAGTTGAGCCTCGAAGTTACCAGCGCATGCACTACTGTCTTTAGGTCTTCCAACTCTAGGAAAGGGCGCAGCTGGCGTATCAGCCAAAGCTGGTAGTAGGCACTGCTGGCCGTCGCATCTATCTGAACTGTCATTTGGAGCGACGGATCCAGGAGCACTCAAGCTGTGAACACAGCCTTTTAGAGGGAGTGTAACCCCATCCAGAACTGGTTGACACACCTCCAAGCCCAGGTTGGGGCTTTTGACAATAAGCACCTCCGTCTTATCTGGATTCAGTTTCAGTTTGTTTTTCCTTATCCAGCCTATTACCACCTCCAAGCATTCATCCAGAGGAGACACACTATCCTTAGCTGATGCTGTTGTCAAAGGCATGGAGAAATATATTTGGGTGTCATCAGTGTACTAATAGCACCCCGCCCCATGCCTCCGGATGATCTCTACCAGCGGTTTCATGTAAATGTTAAACATCATTGGGGATAGGATGGTGCCTTGTGGTACAGTGCCCCCAATTCCCAATCCCCCCAGGTGTTCCACAAGGATACCATAGTCGATGGTATTGAAAGCCACCGAGAGGTCCAGACATACCAGCAGGGACACATTCCCCCTGTCAATACTCAGGCGTAGATCATCCACTAAGGCGGCCATAGTGGTCTCAACTCCGTATCCTGAAGCCGGTTTGAAATGGGTTTAGAAAATCTGTATCATCCAAAACTGCTTGGAGTTGGAAGGCAACTGCCCTCTCGATCACCTTGCCCAGAAACGAAAGATTTGATACAGATCTGTAGTTTTTAAGGTCCAGGGGATCCAGGGAGGACTTCTTCAGAAGCGGCAGTACCACCGCTTCTTTTAAACAGGATGGAAAACTCTCCTCCCTGAGAGATGCATTAATAATATGTTGTAGTTGTAATCCAATTGCATCTCCTCCCTGGACGACCAGCCAAGAAGGACAGGGATCAAGAGGGCAAGTTGTCCTCCTCACTCATCCAAGCAGCTTGTCCACATCCTCAGTACTCACCAACTGAAACTGATCCAGTGTAATTCTACTCGCGGAGTTGCTGGAGACTCCATTGTCAGGCTCTGCTATAATGACAGCATCTAAGTCGGCTCTTATCCGAGAGATTTTATCTGTGAAATGATTGTTAAAGGCATCACAGTGAACTACCGAAGGCTCTAAGATTGGGTTCAGGGAGGAGGTGCCTGGGTTAGACCCCTCACCACCCTGAACAGTTCTGTTGGACGTGAATTCACAGACGCAATGTGTGCAGAGAAGTAAGCTTTCTTCGCTGTACGTACTGCGACCCCATAGGAACGAAGATGTTCTCTATGTCATGTCTTGTCGGATATAAGTTGAGTTTTCTGCCATCGGCACTCCAGTCATCACCCTTCCTGCTTCACATGCTTAAATTTCTCCTGTTCAATTTAAAGTTACTTTGAAAACGTCCTTCACTTTAGGTAGGTTATGCCCATGCTTTCTTTATTATTTAATACACTCTTATCCCATTCTTCCTCCAAAAAGCTCAAAGTGGAATGTATGACCTGCATTTTATCCTCATTTTATCCTGTGAGGTGGGTTAGGCTGAGAAAGACTGGCCCAGGGTCACCTATTGTCCAGCCTGGCCATTTGGGGATTTCAACTTGGGACTCCCTGGTTTAATTCTAACATTCTACCTATAACACCAAACTGGATTTCTGGAAACTATCCTCTCCACAGATAACAAAAATTACAAATATTACGCAAGTGCTGTTACAGAATTCTCAACATTTTATCCCCCCACCTCATTAATACCTCTTCCTGTTGTTCTTCTTAAATATTTTCCAGTACTGCATCAAACTATAATAAATAACTAAAGCATTTAGGCAGGTGTATTCATCTGGGAGATGATAATGAGAGAAATCAGACAGCAGACATAACTTTCATTGTTTGACTGCCAGCTTGTGAGCAATTTGGGGCAATTAATATGGCATACATTTTCATTTTCCAGCTTAAACTGTTGCATAATTATCAACTTAAGTCTCTTCTGCCCTGACTAAAGCAGCACTGAAGCAGCATTTTTACCCACCCGATAGCCAAAAGGTAGGAAGCTTTCTCCGTTCATGCCAGGTTGCACATCAGAATTCAAGCTTGTTAATTCTGACACTGATAATAAGGGTCATCAGGGAGAATGATGCCTATACAGCTGTCCTGAACATCAGACATTTTTTGAAGGAGCCGTTTCTAATATGATATGGTTTTCCTTTTTAAAAAAAGGAATATATGACTAAAACAGCAGTAGGAGACATCTTTTCTTACACACATGCATGCATTCACACACACACACACACACACACAGTATCCCAGTTTTTCTAAGATTTGACTTCAGCATATAGATGGTTTCATCAATTATTGAGCGAGAGCCTGAGAAAGTAAAAAAGGGATGATTTGGGAGCTTCAGTTTTGAAGTTTTGAATGAGAAGCACTCAAAGGTCTCAGAAGTAGTGTGTCAAACTCTTTAGAATTAGCTCTGATTTTCCTAGGCTGGCTCGTCTTTGTAGGAAGAGAGAGTCACAAAGGGTCTAATCCTTCAGCAGCTTTGATACCAGACAGTTTTCAGTATTCTTATATCAGAGAAGGAGGAAATCACATCCTCCTCCCCCTCCTTTTGAAAAAAAATATATATGCTGATATTCATACGAGCACTCTTTGAATTCTTTAGTTACAGTACAATGTATGAAGGATTGTTTAGACAGCATCTGCCCCGAGCAATCTCATTTTAATTATTGCTATAACATTCTTCCTTTCTTTGTGGCAAATTCATTTTTTCCAAGCAGGTCGAATGTGTTTTGTTGCACATTATGAAAATGGAAAGAACAGAGGAAACTACAAACAGAATCTCCACCAAACATTCTGAGCATCATAAATACACATGTTTTCAAAGCTCACCTCAGTGAAACAAGGAATTAATGCTTGGCTTAACAATACATGTCAAAGCAATCCCACTAAATGAAACAGGACAATTTGTGCATGATTCACTAAGATTGCAATCCACTTATACCCACTTACCAGGGGGTAAGTCCTATTGAAGTCAGTGACATTTACTTTGAGTAGACACATATATGCTTTGCTGCATATTAAACAAAAGTTGAGAATCATAACAACATACTATGCAATACCCTCACCAGCTTTAGCAGGTGTGTTCCCAAACCAGTCATTGAGGAATTGCAGCCTACAACTCCAGTTTGAAACGTGTGGCCCAGAGTACCTTCCTGAAATTGATGGAATAGCGCAAAGAAAAATAGCAAGAGGCAAACAGCTTAGCACCTTATAAGAGCAAGCACTACGCCTCCATACCATGAGACAAACCCCTAAACTATGATTAATTGATTAGATGGATTCCATTGGGACTATGACTCAAAGTCAACACAGGGATGTTGCATATGCATTAACAGGTTTTGTGTATTTTAAAACCCTTAGCACTCAATTAAAAATTATGCTTCATTATGCTAAATCTAGAATTATTTTACATAATATCAAGCACTAATATATTTACTCCATCAGATAACATCAGGGTATTCTCAGCTCTGTTTTAAATTTAAAAAACATCTTAAACACTGTTTACCTATAATCTCAATGGCTAGCACTAAAACAGGCCATTTATTTATTTATTTACAATATTTATATACCACTCCCCATTCAGAATTTCCAAGCAGTGGACAAACTAAAATAGAATAAAAACAGAATAAAAGCACATCAAAAGTAGGTTTAAAAGAAACAACGTGCAAAATAAACTGCAGCTGATCATTATGGGAAGGCTTCCAGGAACAACAACATTTTCAGGAGGCGCAGGAAGGGGAAAAAGTTGGCACCTGCCTGACC
Organism: Anniella stebbinsi; assembly: GCA_029215795.1. Taxonomy (NCBI): domain Eukaryota; kingdom Metazoa; phylum Chordata; class Lepidosauria; order Squamata; family Anniellidae; genus Anniella; species Anniella stebbinsi. The sequence goes on along the minus strand of JARDYH010000004.1, from coordinate 91,097,620 downwards.
TCCAGAGTTCCATAGGAGGGGGCCCACCTCACTGAAGGCTGTTCCCCTGATGGACTCCAATCGGATGATAGGTCTATGTGGAACCACCAGCAGCATGTCCTCAGATGACCTCAGTGACCAGGCAGGTTGATAGGGGAGAAGGCGCTCTCTCGGGTATCCTAGTCCCAAGTTGTTTCGGGCTTTGTACACTAGTACAAGAACCTTAAACCCAGCCCGTTAGCAAATAAGTAGCCAGTTCATACGTCACAGCCAATTCAAGGGTTGTTTAACCCATGAATTGATGAGTGGGTGCCAGACAGAGTGAGTGCACTACCTTTTCCCACTCACCACTTCTGCTTTCAATATTATGAATATATGAAAAAGTCAGGACAGAGCAAATGACAAATCATGGGTTAACTCTGGGTTGTTTAACCCCTAGACAACCCAGGTTTCCAGGTTCACATGGTATGGAACAACCCAGGAATGTTCCAGGGTTCTTAATTGAAAGCAGAAATAGGCAAGCTGGTGGGGACGAGTACACAGTCACTAACAACCGATTATTAAAAACCATGGTTGCTCGATAGTGTGAACCAGATCATTAAGTGCAAATGCATGTATCAGAGCTATGAAGCATTTTTTTTAAGAAAAGCAGTTTCAAAAGGAGTGATTGCAAATGAAGTGATGTGGTGTGTGCTAGAACATTTAATTCTTTTCCTATTATCCATTTCTGTATTCCCATTCCTACCCACCCCCACCCTACAGGGTTTCAACATTCATTTGAAACCCTATAGAGAAAAAAGTGACTCTTGAGGAAATTTGGGAAGGGCTTCCTCTTCCTGCTACTATTCTTCTGCTCACCATCACCACCACCATCCAAGCTGCTTTTCTAAAAAGAAACAAAAATCAGCTCATGATCTGTTTTACATATTTGTGCCTGATGCATAGCTAGTCCCTTAGCAAAACATGCCTCCCTGCAAATGTCGGGGACATTTTCTCATCAGGGATTGCAAGATCTAATAATTTAGTGGGGGGGGGGGGCGAGGGCAGTGCTACTTTATGAGAGGAAGCAACAGAGGGATTTCCACTTTCTTCCTTTCACCAAAAAAGTGTTGCCAACATTTGGAACAGCGACAGTGCTGCAACCAGAAGCCCAGCAGTGTTGGAATGTCCCACAGAATAGTCCAATGGGAGTGATGCCTCATCATGATGTAGCATTGTTCAAGAGGCATGGGGGGGGGGGGGGAGATCGCCACCACTATTGGCCAGTGGAAGCAACCATCTTTTTTCCCAACAGTGCTCATTAGAAAATTGGGGGGGGGGGGCTACAACCTCCTCTTATAATTGTAAGTCCCAAATTAACAGATGGTGCTTTCTCCCTGAAAACATGCTTTTTTCCATTATCTTTTTTCATGGCTTTCCTACCCCCCAAATTTGCAAAAACATATCTGGCAAATGCTTTGTCCTAACACGAGTTCTCACAACTTGAAGCATTTATCTTCTTCAGAGTGATGTGAGCATGTTTTAGGTGTTCAGCAAAGACATTTGTAACAAAAGTTTAACAAAGATATGAAGATGCCACAGCTTATTCTAGTTATTACTTTGTGTCAGCTTTACTCTAGTTATTATTTTATTTCACCTTATTTATAGCTCACCCTAAAGATTATGGGTAGGTTAAAATAATTAGCTTTTCTACATGAGGCATTTATTGTATACTCATACTTTACTCACAAATTTACAAGTTCTTTAGATGGCAACATGACCCTCCAGTTTCACTTCAGTTTTTTAAGAGCACTTTGGGGGGGGGGGGGAGGATTTTAAAGTGGGGAAAATTGAGTATTATTTGTGAAAGTGAAAAAGATGTATCTTTCTACTTGTGTAATTGTGATATTCTACTATAGCACAGTGCCACCTAGAGGTTATGTCAGAAAGGAAAAGCTTTGTGTAGAGCTCAAATCTCAATTCTGCAACAAAACTGAAAGTAGATAAATCAGATTAACAGCCTGCCCTAGTCTAGAAAAGCTCAAAATCCTGTCACAACTATTCCGTAGACTGTATGGGAAAACAAAGGAAGGGAACAAGAAAAAACCAGAAAAAGAACATAATTAAATTCCCCCGCATCCCCAAAATTCCAGTTTTCCTATCATTCACCCAAGATTGCATGTTATGGTTGTTCCTGCCACCCAACAATCATTACTTTCTTACATTCTTACTTTCCCTCCCCTTTGTCATTGAGGTACCCCTTTACCTAACCTTCCTGTCATTGGATGCAGTTTTATGCGTGTGCACACATACACATAAACATACCATACTCCCATAACTATTAATAGGCTAGAGAAATATCTAGCCTTTGAAGCTGAGGTGACAAAATAAGGTGTTCTTTTTTTAAAAAAAAAAATGTCTACATAAAACTTGCTTCAGAAAGCTACTAGATGCTTGTGGCCTTTCTTTGGATAATTCCACAACAAAGGCTATGGCTGAGCAAATCAAAATTCAGCTCTTCTTCCTGTATGCCGACATAAGGCAAGAAACACATTCAAAGCCAGCTGTTTAAGCAAACTGCCAACGGAAGATGAAATAACTTGTATTCCTCAGATGTGTGCTCAATATGGAGCTGTCTGGATGTCTTACAACTCAGTCATGGATCCTAATGCAAAATCTAACACACTAGGATATCATATGGTTTTGTGATTCTCTCTGGAGGAACTTAGAATTACAATGATTCATACTTGCTGTTCTTTCCATCTGTAAACAGGCACAGTAGTGTTAGTACATTGGTAGATTTCTTTGTATACTGTAGCGTTCAATAGCTGTTCATTTAAAAGATATTCTACTTTTTGTTGTTTACACAGAAAGCTGCAGAATCAAATAACCCAAAGAATATGAGTAAGCTGTGGACCTTTGGGATCAAGCAGTTTGAAAAGGTTTAATAAACAAATACAAATTCAAACCCCATAGCACGCTGAGTTGTAACTGGGGACCAAAAGAATGATAGCTAGAAAGAATCCCGACTTCATAACTGGAAAGAATTCAGATTCAGATTCTCGTAACTTGAGATTCTAGATTCAGTCAGTTCACTGTTCCTGGAATATCACTCCACTTCTCTCTAGCAAGACTTGCTTATTATTTATGTATTTCCCTGAGAGCCTAGAAGCCTTTTGTTTTGGAAATTCACTCACATTGAGGATGGGTTTGCCTGCTGTTTGAGACTACCCAGTTTGGCCACCAATTTGGATGGCTTTAAAATGGGACTGTCAAATTCCTGGAGGAGAAGTCTATCAAAGGCTACTAGTCCTGATGGCTATGTGCTGCCTTCAGTATCAGAGGTAGTAAGCCTATATACTCCAATTGCTGGGGAACATGGGCAGAGGGGTACTGTTGCACCTGTGTCCTGCTTGTGGGTTCCTGGTCGACAGCTGGTTGACTACTGTGTGAACAGAGTGCTGGATTGGATGGACCCTTGGTCAGATCCAGCATGGCTCTTCCTACGTTCTAATGTTCTTACCCCCTCTCTCAAGAACTCTCATTGGTTCTCATGGGTGTCTGGGTAAGACTTAATTTTCCTGGCTTCTCATCCCAAAGGGATAATGTTATCGTAACCTTACTTATTAAGCTACTAAACAATACTCGGTTATTCCTGCCCCTCCTTGTTCTTTATAAAAACATAATCTACTCTACAATCACCCATTTTACCATATGAAAGATTAACATTACCTTTCCCCCAGCAATAGGTGCAGTGGAGGGTTTTGCAGTTGGTTTTGAGATCTACTCTTATCCAAGACACCTAAACATATAAAAATACCTTTAAGTCTAATGTATATTGCAGCCAATGTAGATTTTACATTCCCATTACAGATGAGCAAAACTAGGCTGACAGGGCTCATGTAACTTTAACAGTTATAGAGAAAAGGGAATTTCAGCCAGTGTCATTGTATGCAATTAGTTCCTGGTGAAATTCCGTCTTTGTCACAACAGTTAAAGTTGCAGGCACTATACTAGAGTGACAATATACAAAAGAAGGCATGGCCTCTGCAACCTTAACTGTTGTGATGAAGACGGAATTTCACCAGGAACTAATTGCATACAAATGACACTGGCTGAAATTCCCTTTTCTCTACAACTGTTAAAGTTACATGAGCCCTATCCTCCTTTTCAGACAGGAGAGCAACCCTATGGCCCCTAAATGGCATCAGAGGGGCCCTAGGATGCAGGAGATTCCCCTTTTTCCAGCCATAAAGCTATAACCTCAAAGGGGGAAATGCAAGAGGGGATTTACCCCACCCCTCCCAAACACAACAGGAAGCTCTTCTCCCAAGGTCTTATCTACAACCTTGGGAAGAGAGTGGGGAGGGACAGAGGTGGGTGTGACAGTGGATAGGGCAAAGGGAGGAAAGACAATGAATCCACATCCCTGGCCCCAGCAAGGTAAGAGAGTTAGAAGGCCTTAAAGGCCATCTAAATTAAAATGTACTTCAGGAGGAATGGCAGGCATAAAAGCTTCTGTCAATCCTCCCAGCCTGCTTGGCTCTTGCTGGCAGAATGTAGGATGAAGCCCTCCATCTAGTCAGAATCGGTCTAACAGGATTAGGCCCTTAGGGTTGTATCCATTGTTAGTACTAGTTAGAGTAAACGAATGGAAGTTGCTAGATTAACCCTGGGTACAGCCCATAGTGTTGCTGTAAGAATCTAAAGCCTTTGGATTAATAATGTCATTTCTTTGTTCTGTATGGTGGATCTCTTTATATTAGCCCTTTCTGGGGATTTAGTATCTACACATTTTGAATATGAGGAGATCTGGACAACAATTTCTATCCCAAACCTACATGTATTTGTTTGAATGCCTGAGTGGAGTCCTGGGCAGGATCCACACCAGTGCTTTATAACGGTTTATAAAAGTATTCTAGGGTGACAAGAAAAGGAGGACAGGGCTCCTGTATCTTTAACAGCTGTACTGAAAGGGGAATTTCAGCAGGTGTCATTGGTATGCATGCTGCACCTGATGAAATGCCGCCTTCATTACAACAGTTAAAGCTGCAGAACCCATACTAGAGTGACCAGATACTAAAGCTGCAGGGCAGGGCTCCTGCAGCTTTAACTGTTGTAACAAAGAGGGAATTTCACCAGGTGCTGTATGCATACAAATGACACCTGCTGAAATTCCCCTTTCAATACAGCTGTTAAAGATACAAAGCCCTGTCCTCCTTTTCATATGGTCACCCTAGTTGACTACCGTTTGGGCCCATGACACATTCCATGTACCATTTTCAAACTGCTTTCAATGTGTTATATCCTGTTTGGTGGAGCTCTGGCCCTGCACATACAGTGGTGTTCAGGTGTTCAAATTATTGCACGTACATCATTGCTGGAACTAAACACCAGACTAGAGCTAGAAAGCCACTATACTAGAAATGGCACTGGGACACAACTGCCCCTGCTCTTGTATGGCTTCCATTCATAAGTGACTGTATCCTTTAGGAATTTCCATTTATTTAAGCGGGGCTTAGGCAGGAGACTTTGCCAATGGATTGTGCCCCTGCCCCATAGGTCAAATCACTGAATGTCCCATTCTAGCATCATTAACAGTATCCAAAAGTCATCACCTGATACAGCCATACCACCATGCCTCATGAAAGAATAACTTGGCAGCAGGCATTACTGTAAACAACCATAATCATCAACAGCACACATAATGAATCTAATAGCAGATTATGCACTAGGTTTTACACACATTGAAAATCACACCATTGGGACCATAGTCATGTGGGTGGCTTTGGGGTCAAAGCTACATTCTTTTGTATAAGAGGAACATGATATGCCATGTATATTTAATTGTACAGGAAAATCAAAGGCTTTTCCTTTGTCAAACAATAGGAATTAGTTGGCTCCTGTCCAGCAGCATCTTGTTTTCATGAGTGTTCTTAGTGTATGTAAAACTCAGGGACTTATAGTTTCCAACTTTATTTCTCCCTTTAGTATACTACAACTTCTCACCCACTTACAGCAGATGGTGTAAGACCACAAATGAAAAACAGGTGTGGGGACCCACCTCTCTAAGAATATGCAATGGTTATTCAAAGCATTTCGTTAAAGACTTAAGAACTTCTAAAAGACATCTGTACATTCCAAACCAGCAATTAAAATGTGCATGGTTTTTTTTTTCTCATACTTTGATAAACGTTGTGTCAAATATCAGGTATGTCACACCTAGAGTGACCATATGATAAGGAGGGCAGGGCTCCTGTATCTTTAACAGTTGTATTGAAAGGGGAATTTCAGCAGGTGTTATTTGAATGCATGCAGCCCCTGGTGAAATTCCCTCTTTGTTACAACAGTTAAAGCTGCAGAGCCCTGCCCTCTTTAGTATCTGGTCACTCTAGTATAGCTCCTGCAGCTTTAACTGTTGTTTTATTTTATAAAATATAACCAAAAAGTGATCAGCCCCCTAACAATTAATGTCTAAACAACTGTTACATAAGAAAAGAGAATGATTAATACATTTTTAAGGGAGAAAACAAAACAGAAACAGAAAGAAGTTAATTTCATGTTGATATCTAATTCCTAATTGGAAATTGTTAAATTCTTTACCACAGTCATTTCCTTGTAGCACGTAGTTCCATAATTTAGCTATCTTCAAGTTAAGTACAAACATTGATTGTGAAGGTGCCATTATTTATTTATTTATTTTATTCCATTTATAAATAAATAAATAAATATACTGCCCCATAGCCGAAGCTCTCTGGACGGTTCACAAAAATTAAAAACACTGAACATTAAAAACACCAATATACAAAATTTAAAACCATAAAATTTAAAACCATGACAATATTTCTTGTGGGGTTGCTCAGACACTACTTGAACATTTTTCTGTCTGAAAAAATAGCACACTTCTGGACTTTTCTAAAGAGCACAGACTTTAATTTCTATTTAGCCTGTATTTTCAAGAATTTTCTCTTTCTCTGAGAAGTGGAGGCAGTTTCAGATTTCTTCAGAAATCATGTGTCTTAGGTAGGGTAGTAGATAGATTGGGCCTACCTTCTTTACACATTTTCTCCCATCGCCCTGGTAACCAGCCATGCTCTGAACCATTCTAAATCACCTCCCTCCTGGCCAACATTAAATGAGCACATATAAAAAAAACCTTAGGATAGGATAAATGCCCCCCAAAAAATAGCACATTTTAAAGAAAAAACTACAAGCATGTTATGCTCGTACTAGGGGAAACCACAAACTAGACCTTCTCCCTGGTCTGACACAACAAATCTTCCCAAAAGACTCAGTACAAATGAAAAAATCCACAGCAAAATCTGTGGGGGGCGGGGGAGCCTGAAAATACTTGTCACACTGCTGGAGGTCACTTGTCAAATTGAAACGCCTAGAAATAAGCAATTTATTACCCTTTCTACCTGAAAATAGGCACAGACCTATTCTATTCTGCCAGGTTTCAGATCAATCCTGAAAGCCATTTTCTGTGTATAAGCCATAAAACTCACTATCCTCCACTTTCTGGTAATAATGGTGGAATGAGATTTATCTGACTCATCTTTAACCAGAAGTGTAGCTAGGGCTGGATCTTGGAGCCAAAGTCTAGGGCCTGCAACCTCTGTGTGTGTGTGTGTGTGTGTGCAAATGAGCACCCACAAAGCAGCAGGTGCAGAAGCAAACTCCTTGTCATTCTTGTAGGCCCTGTTCAGGTGACACACTAAGCCACAATGGATCACTCAAATACGCAACCCACGGCAGCTTAGCATCCCATGTGAGGGGATAATTCTCTCCCCACGGTGGGCAGATGACCCATTCCTGCTAACCATCTTCTGCAAGATGGTTAGTGGGCATCCACAGTGGTTCCTATGAAATCTGACGAAAACCTCAAAAGTTATTTTTGGCATTCTTGGCAATAAAATAAAATAAATGGCAGCAACCACAGAGTCGGTGATGCTCTTGCTGCCACGGATATTTCCTATGGCCCAGGGCCATTTTTTTCCATTTTCCAAATGGAATGTTTACCGGCCGGTTGTTTGGGGCAAGGAGGATGCCAGAATGCCCATTAAGCTGCACGGAGATAAGCAATATAACTACGGAGGGGATGGGTAGGGGAATCACATGGTGCAGTATGGTTCCCATTTATGTAGCAGGCCCCCATGTAGTGGGTAACATCCCACTGCATGTCACGTGGTTCCTCTGCCCACCCCCTCCGTGTGCATCTGAACAGGGCCATAGTCGTGATGGAGCTGTGATCTAAACGAGTCTAAAATGCAAAACTGCACATGCTTTGACTATTTTTTTTTTAAAAAAAAAAACAGGGTTGATGAACAGTTTTGTGGTTGTTCTAACCTATCAAGAAGATACAAGCAGTTTTAAAGTATGGAATGGCAGCTAGAGCAAGGGAAATGTGCTTCACAACTGAAGTAATACAGATACCATCTAATCAGGTATATGTATTACTTCATAAAGTCCGGAGTCTAAAATTACATAGTTGCACAACTGCCTTAACATAAGGACACAACTGTGGTCCTATAATTATGGTTCTAAACACCTAATATCAGACCTCTTCTTTGAATAACTTCTGTCTTCTAACTAACTAGCATAACTAACTCTGGCCCCTAAATACTGTCATTGTCTTCCTCCATCCTAACTCAATTAACTTTTCCTGACCTCTCACTAACCATCTCAATCCTATTTCTAACTGACTTTCTCCAACTGACACCAGCTCCACCCATCGTTCCATTCTGGTCTCTGCTGTCAATTACTCTTTCACTCACTCTTCTTTGTTACGGGGAATCAGTAAAAACTACTTACCCCTTGCATGAGTGGGAAGTGAGAACCCCTGCGCCATGGACAGTATTCTACTCACAGATCTCTGGATCCAACTCACTGACAGTGAAAAAGGACCAGTAAAGAAGCTGAACTTTATTTCTTAGCGAGGTCCTTAGGTGTCAAGCACTATCTGTAGCATTAGGACAGATTGATAAGAGGAAACTACATCAAATGATTTGACTGATGCTACATATATAAGATGTCTAGGGTGCAATCCTAATGCATGCATAGACAGAAACAAGTCCTACATCGCCCAGCATTGTAGGACATTTTTCGGTATAAATATTAGGGATGTGCACTGGATCGGACCCGATCCACGATCCGAGTCCGGTCCAGTGGGAAATCGGATAAATTATCCGATTTCCGATCCCGCAGCTGGATCGGCCGATCCAATCCGAACCGGTCCGAAAAGGCTCCAAACCGGTTCGGCGGATCGGCGGATCGGCGGGCGCCCACTGGCGCCCACCGCCGCTTCCATTGGCGGGCGCCAGCGGGCGCCCACCGATGAAAGTGGACAGCAGGGGGGGGAGGAGGGGGGCGCTTACCTTCTCGGCCCGTCCGCTCCCGTCCGGCACTAGCAGCTACTACCAGCAGGCTCCGCGGCCTGCTCTAGGGTGGCGCGCCGGGTGATGTCATCACCCGGCGCGCTACTCTAGAGTAGGCCGCGGAGCCTGCTGGTAGTAGTAGGCGCCGGCGCCGGCCGGGACCCGCCGGGCCGGGAAGGTAAGCAGGGGGTGCGTGGAGGGGAGGAGGGGGCGCGCGGAGGGGGGAGGGGGGCCCTTACCTTCCCGTCCCGGCGGCTCCCGTCCCGGCGCCGGCGCCTACTACTACCAGCAGGCTCCGCGGCCTGCTCTAGGGTGGCGCGCCGGGTGATGTCATCACCCGGCGCGCTACTCTAGAGCAGGCCGCGGAGCCTGCTGGTAGTAGTAGGCGCCGGCGCCGGACGGGAGCCACCGGGCCGGGAAGGTAAGCAGGGGGTGCGTGGAGGGGAGGAGGGGGTGCGCGGAGGGGGGAGGGGGGCCCTTACCTTCCCGTCCCGGCGGCTCCCGTCCCGGCGCCGGCACCTACTACTACCAGCAGGCTCCGCGGCCTGCTCTAGGGTGGCGCGCCGGGTGATGTCATCACCCGGCGCGCTACTCTAGAGCAGGCCGCGGAGCCTGCTGGTAGTAGTAGGTGCCGGCGCCGGACGGGAGCCGCCGGGACGGGAAGGTAAGCAGGGGGTGCGTGGAGGGGAGGAGGGGGCGCGCGGAGGGGGGAGGGGGGCCCTTACCTTCCCGTCCCGGCGGCTCCCGTCCCGGTGCCGGCGCCTACTACTACCAGCAGGCTCCGCGGCCTACTCCAGGGTGGCGCGCCGGGTGATGTCATCACCCGGCGCGCTACTCGAGAGTAGGCCGCGGAGCCCGCTGGTAGTAGCCGCCGGCGCCGGACGGGAGCGGACGGGCCGAGAAGGTAAGCAGTGGCGGGGAAGGGGGCTTACCCCCCCCCGAAGCCGTCCGCTTCTATCCGCTGGCGCCCGCGGGCGCCAGCGGATGGAAGCGGGCGGCCCCAGGGGGGGTAGGGAGCGCGGGGGAGGGGGCTTACCTGCCGGGGCCGTCCACAGCGGACGGCCCCGGGGGGGGAGGGAGTTAGGCCCCCCCTCAGCCACCCGCCGCCATTTTTTCCTCATAGACTTGCATTGCAATGCAAGTCTATGGGGAAAAAAATGGCGGCCGATCCAAAAATTTACGATTTTTGGGTCGGGATCGGACTCGATCCGGTCCGGGGGGCCTCCGATTTTGTCCGAACCAGTCCGGGACAAAATTGGAGGTCCCGATCCGGGTCCCGATCCGATCCGGGGGGTCCGTGCACACCCCTAATAAATATGCATAGTATTGCACCCTAGACTCCTGAAAATATGTACATTTCTGCTTGAAAGCTATCCTTGGCATTCCCTCTGTGCTCTTGCCTAAGCTCCACCCTTTAATGCAGGGGTGAGCAACTTAAGGCTCTCCAGATGTTTTGCCCTACAACTCCCATCAACCATAGTCAGCATAGCCAATGTTGAGGAGAATAGAAGGCCAACACATCTGGAGGGTCACACATTCCTCACCCCTGCTTTCATGAGAGCATTGCAGTTGAACATAATGCCAGCTGGAAAATGTTTGATCGAATATTCACCAGAATATATGACATACAAAGCATACATATAATTATCATAGATGTCAACTTGTAAACTGTTCATTTCGAAGGTATCATCTATTAGAATTTTAAGTATAAGCAGCTTCAGAAAACCTCTCATGCAATCATGTGAAGGATTAATTCTGAAAATAACTAAGGCTACCTCCACAAGAGAGGTTTAATGCTCTTTGAAGGCTCATTATAAATTTTACCTCCACACCAGCGGAGCGCAAAACGGGCGTAGAGGCGCGTTATCTCCCGGATTATGCGCATTATCAAATGCGCGTTAAATAGCGACTTTTATTTTGCTCCGGCCGTTAAAGCGCATTTTCGCCGTGTGAACAAGCGATTATGCGCATTAACTTCTTGTAAAGCGCTTTTTGGACATCAATTGATGCGCTTCGCCGCCTCTCGCCGCCTCCCGTGCAGAGGGATTAGGAGTAAATGCGCCTCCGCGATAATGCGCATAATCGCCGAACCGTGCGCAAAAGCGCATCCTTGTGGAGGGGGCCTTAGCCATGTTTGGGCATTTGCCTGAACTCATGAGGGCTAAAAGTGTACGAGGGATGGGATTGCATACTCTGGTCCTGCGGGTCCTGAAGAAGAAAGATAGACACAAAACTTTGAGGACATGGGGAGATTACTGGTACCAACCATCTTTGGCTTTCCATCTCCACTGGACACCTTATATCTCTACAGACCCTCTGCTTGTGGTATAGGCAATATATATTTGACCATCTGTGTGGAGTTCTGGCTGCTACTCATGGCCAGAATCCTGATATCCGGTGATTTCACCACTCCTTTTACTGGCTAGTGGCCATGCTTAGCCAAACGTTCTCAAGTGAAAATGTTCAGCTTAGACTTAGATCGTTCCAGGCGAATGTATTTAGCTCTAGAAGCAATTCCACCCTTACCAAGAGAATGAGATCAGGGCTGCTTGAAGGTGAAGGTATGAAACAGTCTACACATGTACAAAGTGCCCTTGCTTAGGCTTTGGGCAATAATGAACTGAATAAGCAATCACACAAATAATGTCTATTTCTTTCTTTGTATTTATTAATAAAATTTATATCCCATCACAATACGCAATATATCATAAAATAAATCAAAATGCACAGCAACTCATCATTATAAAAGCTGTGGTGCCACCACCAAAAAGGTCCTATTTTGTACTCTGGAAGTCCAGACTTTGTTAGCTGATAGTGCCTCCCTGGCAGACCTCAATTCACATGCAGCATGATAATGTGAGAGGTAGCTTGTACTGTGAAGGCTCTTTTACACTTTCACCTGATCACAAGGCAAGTCAGCATGCATAAGTAGATATGATCTTATTATCCCCTGTATATACATTCAATTGAGCACAAGGGATGTACAAATTAACAAAACATCAGCTTGTCAGGTTATAGGAATTCCACCCTTGGAAGATCTTTCTGACTCATATCAGATTGCAAGCTTTAACTATTTCTTTTTGCATGAAAAATTGTTCATATTTTTCAAATGTATGAATTTCTTGTGCATTTTATTCATACCGACTAATGCATATTTGTGTGCATTTTTGAAAGGTATTAATTTTTTCATGCTCATTTTTTCTAGCGCACACACTTTTGAATGTTTGTTTTTTGCTCCGCTAATCGCTTTGCATCACAAGTTCAGAAAAGTATGAGCTTATACTGCTGATTGCATTTGAGTCTGCATTCAGTAACAGGAGCTGTGAAAGGGATAAATTTCTAGTCCAAAATGAACCAATTTCTCATACTTCACGAATGTGAAAAGGTCTAAAGCAGAAGCCGGTGAAGGAAACTCAGGCTGCGATTCTTCATCTTGAGAATATTATACACACGCCAGTAGTGCTCCTACTTTCATCAGTGAAGCACTGGAGAGTATGAAGGTGTTCACGTGATCCTTTGTGTGTTAACATAACTTTTATAAAACACCAAAGCCTACTTCAGAAGCAGCCTTCTGGCAAACTTTGTCTAAGAGAATGCTGTTGTTATTGATGGAGGTGCAGGCAAACTCCAGAATATAAAGATTTATTTATTTATTTATTATTTTTAAAAAATCTATACTGGTCTACCGTAGCTTGTGAATATCCTTTCGCGAAGAATTGCTGCTTGTGAATATCTGATCAGACACCTTTTACTTACTTCAAACAGTCTCGCATCACTTTATTGAGCAAATGTCACAGACACCTAGCCTAGCTAGCAACACCCTGTTTCTTTCTTTTCAAGTCTTCATGTCCTGTGTGAGAGTTCTACTTTTTCTTAAGATGAGAAGGGCCTATTCTATACCTCAACGTAGGATATTAGATTTGTCCCCACCAAAGTTTATTTTATTGTTTTACATAAAAGATACTCCATAGTAGAAATGTTACTGAGGCTTATTGTTTCAGGGCTCAGATACAAGACTGGGAGTTTATGATATTCACCTTATAGAAGATGTGAGCATTAAAGGGCCTAAGAATACCTGGTGTAAACCCCTCCCCACCCTCTGCCCAACAAGCTTCTATCCTCCTTTTAAACTTTACTTACTGGGCAGGCCAGTTGCAATAGTATCAGCAACAGCAATGGTGTTCTGGGTACAGGAAGAAGAAATGATAAAGATCTACTTTCTCCAGCACCTGGATCATTGTGTTGCAGTGCACCAAGACAAAGGAACCTGATGGCAGCATTCGGACGAGACTTTAGGCAATGGAGAGGGGAATAGCGTACTGACCGTGCATTATTTTGGAGGCGGAGCGGCAACACCCACCACACAACGTGTTGCCCCTCCCTCTGTTGTGCGGCTGAAAGTCCCTGCATCCTTCTGGGCTGCTGCGTCTCCTCCCTCCCACCTACCTCAGTCCTCTGGCCGTATCCCAGCATGCAACGCAAGTTCTGCTGGCTGTATCGGAGCAGGCGGGGGGGGGGGGGGTCGGCTGCTCCGGCCGGCGAACTCTATAACCAAATGGAATAGTACACAGAGAGAGGGGGGGGTTCCCTCCACATGACAATTTAAACAATGGAGTTCGGGATAAACAATTTGTAAGCCCATTGTTTTTCTCCATTGTTTAATTGCCCAAAATAGCATACTGTCAGTTGTGTGTGCGTTGTGTGTTGCCTTCCACACAACACAATAAGCAGCATAACTGACGGTTGCCTCTTCCCCCCTCCACTGATTATCGTGTCGTCCAAAACAGGCCAGTAGGTTTTGGGAAATGCAGTTTTCCCAAAGGCCTTTAAGTCCTTTTGATTTAAAATATGCTTCTACATAGTGCACTTGGTATCAGAGATGGGAGGAGGTTAAAGACCTCCAGCCTTCCTTACCCCTTCAGCTGGAATGCATTAATGATACCACTGCTACCACCACCACCTCAGCTAGTAAGTAGGGTTTACGGAGAAATGGGAGGGGTGATTAGGAAGGGGACTGGGTGATTAGGAAGGGGAGCTGCAGCCTCAAGAGGGCTTTGTGTCAGAAACAAGCCTTGTCTCAGAAATCAGCCAATTTTAAGTGAAATAGCCAGTACTACTTACTGAGCAGTGACATGGCTCATGCTGGCTTGGTGTAACTATAATTGGCTATTTCACTTAAACTCTGTTTGGCATATATTCTCTCAAATGAATGCCTCTCTCTCTTATAAGGGGTTCCATAATTTCCTACCCACTGCTTGTTCTTAGTGAAACAAATAAAAAGTTTAATACTGAGGCCACAGTAAGTTACCCAATTACAACTGTTACTAGTTTTGAGACTTATTGCAAAGTCCTCCCAAATATTTATCTTGTAACTTTTACCCAAATATGTCAGTGTGATTTAGTTTATTACATTTATGGATCACTTCATAAAACCAAAAGGAGTCCTGAAGCAATTTACAAGAGTAATAATTTTTTAAAAACCCATCAAATACAATATACAACAACATATTCACTAAAACCACGCAAATTTACAAAATATTCTTCTAAAAGATTTGATGCTAATGCTATTTTCAGGCAAAAGAGTATATGTGATTGAAATATTTTTGAATGGAGTAGCTGTACAATTTTATTTAGGTGAAATAGGCAATTCATAGACATATTTTGAGGTGAAAGTCTGATCTGGAAACCTAAAGTGATTTACCAATAAATTCAATTGAGTTATAATCCTCGACCAATGTTACTATAGTACTCTTCATTGATCAATATAAATAGATCAGAGTGGCTTTTTCATCTCAACACTACAAAATGTTTTATTTGTTTGCTTTTACCATGAAAATAACGTTATAATTGCAGCAAGTAGCTTGCTAGACTGAAAAAAACCCTACATATTTTTCCAGGTTAATTTGATGGCTTTTGGTGTCATTATCTACAAAGTATTTCAACAAACAGCCATGCTAAAACCAGAAGTTAGCTGCTATGAAAACATAAGGTAAATTTTAACTTTTTAAAAGCATCAGTAGATTTTAACATAGTTACAACAAATGTAAATCTTTAAATTAAAGCAAAAGTTTGCTGTTTAATAAGAAGGAAAATATATTTTATATTGTATTAAGGAGTTTGTTTTGCTGACCAATGCCTAAGGACACAACCTTATAGAACTGTGCTCAGGTGTAGGCCCCTTTATGTTCAACAGGATCTACACCAAGCAGGATATAACACTTTGAAAACGGTATATGGAATGTGTCCTGGGCCCGAACAGTTGTCAAAACCATTATAAACCATTATAAAGCAGTAGTGTAGATCCTGCCTAACTGTCAAGTATGTGGATATAGGATTACAGTCTAACAGTGCAATCCTGGCATGTCTACTTGGAAGTACGTTCCTGGATGTTCAGTGGGACTCACTTGCAGGTAAATCTGTTTAGGATGGGGATGGGTGAATGTGCTAATTTCAGTTTCTCATTTTTCCAAACTTAACTTGGCTTTATCTTGAACTATAAGAATCTCTCAGTCTTACACAAGAACATTGAGATATTTCTTTTTAGCATTTGCTTGAAAATTCATAAGTACTTTTGTGCAAATTTCTCTGGGTACAAGCATTTTTGTAGGCAATTTTGCATAATATTTACATTTCTTGCAAGCAACTTTTCTAATACAATGCATTTTATGTCATTTTCCGTAATATCCATATTTATGTACACATTTTTAAGTGAAGAACTCCACTGCAAAATTTAGAGGAAGAGGGTGTTTTCATTGAAGCACGAATAACACCACAAAGCATGAAGGGCCAGGAAATTTGAGGGGAAATTTCCCTTTAGAAATTTTGTTTTAAAATTCATTAAAATTCTTAAGTGAGAATATTTTTAAGCACTATAATTCTGCAGAGTTTGATGGTGAAATTGTTTCTTAAAAGCTGAACTTCAATTAGAATTACCAACTTTGTTCTTGACAAAGAATGCAACATTATGGGCGGGTTCGCACCATCGGGGAAGAAGAAAACCCACAGTGGCTTATTTTCCCACCTGCATATGCTAGTTACACACCACCTAATATCCATAATTACCCTTGCAAGTGTGGGTAGTGGGAGTGGCTTTTGTAGTTTGTATGCCACACCCACCTCCCACCCTTATATTCTCTCCCTGATTGTGCAAATTTGATCATTGTGAAGCAACCAACTTGAGGCACAATCCAATAACATATGCAGTCTTGTGTGTGTTTACTTGGAAGTAAGTCTATTAAATTCAGTGGCATTTACTCCCAGGTACGACTGCAGCCTAAGCCCCATTTATTTCAATAAGGAAAAGCTAAGTGTGTGAGTGCTTAACACTTCCATTGAAATCAATAGGGCTTAAAAACGCTTCTAGTTGGCTTTGGCTTTCTGGTCGATTCACCCTTATTTGGGGGGAACACAGAAATGGGGGCGGGTAGTCATTTGTTCTTTCCCCAGATTTTTATTTTCCTTTATTTCATGTGCTGCCATGATTTTTCCATCAACTCATTCTCTTTAAAACTGATTTATAGAGACCTTGAAAACCGTTTGTGCTGGAAAAGCTGGAGTGTGCTACAGGGACCATTGAAAACAACTTACTGTTTTTGTTGCTTAGGAACACTCCTGCAGTTTCAACTCACTGCACTAGATTTATAGTTAGGATTTAGCAATTCTTTGATTGATCACTTTTCTCCTGTTCCTCGCCCTATCAGCTCAAACAGTGTGCTGCTTCTAATGAAGTCAAAAAAATATTCATGTCTGAGGGAGCAACGCCAAAAAGAGAGTGTGGGGATGGGGTGCACAAAGGAAGTCCAGAAACTGCTGGACTGAAAATGAAAGAATAAACTAATCAGTGTGCCCATTTGCAAGACAACATGGTGTAATTTGTCCGAGTCCATGAGCAAAGCTGGGCATACTTATATTACAGTGTTACAAAGGGTGAGCCTGTGTGTACAAGAAAGATCAGGTAATTGATTTGTATGCTGTGTGAGCATCAGTATTCTAACAATTTCAAGTTCTTTTGCATTGTAAAAGCAAAATCCTTTTATTATAAAGAGAAAGTCTGGTTTTACAGCCAGCACTATCTCCGAGGCTGAAACTAAGAAACAGCCAAAATATCCCTTTGATGTCATGCACATGTGCTGACCTAAGAGCATACTATACATTTTTTCCAAGGTTTCTTAGGGGGTATACTTCATAACAGACATATGTTTTACCTTGGGGAATTACACTAACAGTAGATTTAAAATCAAATCATATGGCTCTGCAGTACACCAGAGAAAACAGATTTGAAGATTAAGACAGCCAGTGTTTTAAAAGCCATCCAGTTTTACTCCTTCTTCAGTGATTTTGCTATAAAAGGAAGAGATCGTTCTGGTAGCAGAACTGCAGCACACCCTAAAGGAGAAACCATGTCACTGCAATGCAGTTCTTGGGAATATTTCTCAACTAATAATAATAATAATAATAATAATAATAATAATAATAATAGCTTTGTTTAGGGTGACCATATGAAAAGGAGGACAGGGCTCCTATATCTTTAACAGTTGAATAAAAAAGGGAATTTTAGCAGGTGTCATTTGTATACATGCAGCACCTGGTGAAATTCCCTCTTCATCACAACAGCTGAAGCTGCAGGAGCCTTACTCTAGCTATACTAGAGTGATCAGATACAAAAAAGGCCAGGGCTCCTGCAGCTTTAACTGTTGTGATAAACAGGGAATTTCACCAGGTGCTTCATGCATACAAATGACACCTGTTGAAATTCCTTTTTCTATGCAACTCTTAAAGATTCAGGAGCCCTGTCCTTTCCATGTGGTCATCCCAGCTTTGTTAAGTGTAGCAATGAAATAGAAGAAAATGCTAACTCTTCTGCTTCTGCCTAGGTCTTGTGCACGCGGGGCTCTTTCTCTCCTCTTTCTCCTTGGCGCTACCTGGATCTTTGGTGTACTCCACGTCATCCAGGGCTCAGTGGTCACAGCGTATCTTTTTACAATCTTCAATGCATTTCAGGGGCTCTTCATCTTCATATTTCTTTGTGTTTTGTCACGAAAAGTAAGTTCTCTTTTTTTTACTTAGGCATATTTTGTTATACGTCTGCACACGCTCAAACCCAAACCATGCTTAGAATTTGAAGACCAAAAAGGAACGTCCTTTTTTTTGTCCTGGCTTTTTTAGGTGTGGGGTATTTAGCATCCCAACATTTTCTTTTCACTCATATGGACAAACCAACCCAAAACATTCAAGCCTGAAGATGCCCACCAGCCAGGTGACAAAGGAGCAGGAGCGGGGAATATTATTGAGCTGCAACTCCCATCAGCCACAGGCAGCAAAGCCAATGGTGAGGGAGCATGGGAATTTCCCAGTCAACAGCCTCCTTTTAAATACTCTAGTTTCAGCCCATGTGACTGTGGACAGAGCCTCACAGGTCCCTCCTGAGGAAGGGGAACATGGTGCTGAATAAGCAAAAATTCATGTACATGTTCAAGAGTTTAAGGGGGTTGATGTAGGCTCTCATAGCTGAATCTAGGAGAATTCAGGGTCAGTGCAACGCTAACAGGCCAAACATTAGCAGTTCCTTTTGCACAGCAAGTCTCAAGCAAAAGCATGAATGAAGAGTGCGCTAGAGGAGCAGTGGGCAGAAGGTCGATCTCCAGATGTTTGAACTTCAACTCCCAGAAGACCTTGCCAGCATAGCCAAGGGCTGGGAATGCTGGGAATTGACGTCCAAAACATCTGGAGATCTATCTTCTGCCCATCCTGTGCTAGAGCATAATTTTTCTGCTTTACTGCTCTCATACTCCCCCGGGCAAGAGTAAAGAAGAGTTCTGGTTGTGAATTACTTCCCTCCTTCCCAGTAGCAGCATCTATAAGAGCAGCATGTGAGGGAAAGGGCTTCTAAGGGCCGAACTAGACTTGACTGCAATTAATGTGCAATGAACATGCATATTCTTTCTTATATAAACAACAGCTGCAGGGAAGCCTGAACAGCATTCAGCCATAGGAAGTGGATAGGGGAAGTGTAATCTTTCTCTCCCTGCCACAGTCCTAACAAAGCTCTCTTCTTTGAAGCTATTTGAATTTCAAGCATTGGCACCAAAACTGCATAAACAAAAAAAACCCAAATCTTCCCTCAATAGACAGGAAAAGGGACAAAGTGAACTTTAGATTGAATGCATGTTAGCATGTATGTAGGGATGTATTAGAATTTCATTTCTGTTCATAAATGATGAAAACATGTCCCAGTCACAATTCCAAATGCGAGCAGAAGGGGTTTTTGTTTTCAAACAATGTTCCTGAATTTCCAAATTTAGTCACGTTCAAAAAATTTCATATATTCTGTTTTTAAGGTGCACTTTGAAATGCATATTTTCCCAAAATACACACATTCAAGCTTTAGTTAGTGGGTTTTGAAAAATATGCCTTTCTCATTTGAAATGTGCTCTTTTCCCACTCAAACAGACCAAAAAATGAAAATGGGAGTGAGCTAGTGAGCTTTCTGAGAATTTAGGTGAGCTTCAGAATAAGGTGACCATATACAAAGGAAGACAGGGCTCCTGTATCTTTAACAGTTGTATTGAAAAGGAAATTTCAGCAGTTGTGATTTGTATGCATGCAGCACCTGATGAAATTCCCTCTTCATCACAACAGTTAAAGCTGCAGAAGCCCTGCCCTCTTTTGTATCTTGACACTCTAGCTTTAACTATTGTGATAAAGAGGGAATTTCACCAGGTGCTGCATGTATACAAATGACACCTCCTGAAATTGCCTTTTCTATACAACTGTTAGATACAGGAGCCCTGTCCTCCTTTCCATATGGTCACCCTACTTCAGAATCACTGGTTCTCTCATACCTATGAAAGTGTAGTTTTAAACATCAATTACAGGGTAATTTTTGCCAGGACCAAAACAAGACAAGGAAGGGTTAACCCCCCTCCCTATCCAGTTTATCCCACACCCCATGGCAGAAATGGCTGTTTAAAATGGCAAGTATATTAAATACTAAAATATCTATCTCTGGAGTGGGCAACCTGTAGCCTCCCAAATGATATTAAATTCCAACTCCCATCATCTCCAGCCAGCATGGCCAATGGTCAGGGATGATGGGACATGGACTCCAACAACATCTGGAGGGTGGCAGTTTGGCTACCCATAGTCTACCTGAGGCAGGCAATGCAGGGAGGGATCCTGACTGTTTGGTGTATTTATTTATTTTTTCAAAAGAGCAGATACAGATAACAAATGAAAGAAGGAAGGAATCATGCATCTCCTTAAATTATGTTAGGTGTGACAAACAGCTTATATGCTTGAGGTCACTGCTGCCTGAACGAGAGATAAGAAAATACAGGATGAAGCTAAAGTTCTCTCTCCCTCCCCCTCAACAATGATTTTGAGCAAAACCCAAGAATGTTGGGTTAAAACAATGGAGAGTTTCCATCTCTCTCCACCAGGAGACACCTGGAATGTGGAACAGATATGGAGCATGTTGGTGTGGTAACTTGTGTAGAGAGTTCCTGCAAACATTATTGTCTGCACAGGAATCAGTCAGAAAAGCTGTTTTCAGCAGGAGCATTGGGGTAGTCATATAAATGTGATCAAGGTCCCAGAAGAGAGAAAGGGAGACAGTCTAATCAGAGGTAGAGAAGCTGACATATTAACTTGGAAGTTCCATTTGTTTCAATGGGCCATACTTACAAGTAAGTGTATTAGGGAGTGCAGCCATACATGAATAAAGTAATTCATGCACATACATAATTCACAATCATGTCCTAAGACTCCGAAATCTGATTTACGTCTCGCAGATCTGGGATTTAAGAAGCAAGGCATTTCAGATTGTACAGCAGTAATCCTATGAAATAATTAAAGTGGTTTACTAACTATAGTCATCTGATTCTGTATTGAAGCCTTTGTGCAAGACTCTGTAGCCTGCATTCTGAAAGCTCTCTCAGCATCTTTCCTAATCCCCTCCAAGGCCAAATTATGTAAAACCTTTATAAAGGAATAAACCACACTCTCTGGAAGATGTTTAAAATACATATATTTACCTGTTAATAAGCCAATGTGTTCATCTCATCTTTTCATTTCAGATCCAGGATGAATACTCCAGGTTGTTCAGAAATGTCCCTTGCTGTTTTGGATGCTTAAGGTAAATTGATGGAAAGCTAAGATGAGCAGCACCGTGGAAGAAAGGAGAAAACGAGAGGCTTTAGAAAAATTGCTATATTGTGAAAGTATGAAATGAGCTACTGAGCTGTCATCTCTCTTAAATCAATTACTTTCTCTCCAGTATTGTACTTAAACGGGCACTCAGGCATACTATATTGTGTACAAACTGCATATCTGTACAAGACAGACTGGTTTATTGTGCAACAAATAAGGCTTCTGAAGGAGCCCAGGACTCTTCAGGGCTAATGGCTGTAGCTCAGAAAGGAGTGAGCCCAATGTGCAAAGCCATTTTTGTCAGTAGCTTTGCTATTAATGTCATACCCGCTGACTTGGAAATGAAAATAATTTGCTTTTTGCTGTTTAAAGAGTGTAAATTCCATTAGAGTGTTAATAAAAAGATTTTACTTTTATCAAAACTCAGTGTCCCCTGTTGAAAACAGCTGGATTAAAAATTAGATTGTGGGCAGACGCAGTTCTTTTGTTCTCATCACATTTGGGGGTTCGCATGAACCTCTCATACTTTGAAAGCATGGGGGGAGTGGGTTGCAGGGTCTGCCTCCCCCCGCTCCAATGATAGCATACACTAGCAGCCATGTGAAGGGATTCTATGTGCATGAATAGGGGTCTTCCACTCACAGAACAATCAGCCATTTCCCTTTGCATGAAAGTGTATGCACATATGTCAGTAAGCACATGTTCACACATTCATAGAGCCAGTGAACATGCACCTGCGTGAGGTATGGTTGGCACACACATCATTAGCAGGCGCAAGGACTAACCAGCACAATCATAACCCCTCCAAATATGCTTTCGATTTGTGAAGGGGTTCATACAGACCCTCCTTTTGCCTTGTTCTGCAACAGTATGAAAATACAACTGCCTACACAAAATACACCCTGAGATTTTATTTGCGTAGCTGATGATACATACAGCAGCTGTCCAATCCATGTATTCATACCAGTAGCTCTTTACTGGTATGAATACAAACGTTCAAGGTGTATATAACACTACCATCACAGTAACAGGATCTGCCCCAACCTTTGTACATTTGTTTAAACATCTGAAGACAGCCTACACACAAATCCAAGGGTCAAACTAATATTAATTGCATAGCATGTAGCTAAGGCTTTTTTTAAAAAAAAAAACCCTCTACAATAAGTGTATGCAGCCCCAATCCAAATTGGGACCATCATACCCCAGGAGGGGAGGATTAAACCTGACACCAACTGAGACTTTTTTAAAAAAACCCATGCA
The DNA here is from genome assembly GCA_029215795.1 of Anniella stebbinsi. Classification (NCBI taxonomy): domain Eukaryota; kingdom Metazoa; phylum Chordata; class Lepidosauria; order Squamata; family Anniellidae; genus Anniella; species Anniella stebbinsi. The sequence goes on along the minus strand of JARDYH010000004.1, from coordinate 91,074,878 downwards.
TGGTGTGGGCGACAGGAAGCAAATAGTGGGAGGGAGGTTTAAGAACCCCTTCCTTCTTAGAGATATATGAGAAATTTGTTCCAGTTCATTTTTTATCAGGATTTACCCGGTTCGCAACTTCCGGATCAAACACAGACTATGGTTGAAAACATCTGTGGTCGAAGTCTGTACATTTTCAAATTTGCAGGGTTATTTGCAGACCCCCCAAAAATGCATTCGACAGCATACATACATTTGAAAAAAATGTGCGTGAAACAAATGTGTACTGTTGAAAAAAGTGCACAAACATGCTTTAATCAATGGGAGAAGACTCCATACATTTCAAAGATGTGTACATGTGGGGAAATCCACATGAAAATATGCACAGATATTAATATGGAAGGGGAGGGAGGGAAAGCTCGCAATCTGATATGGACTCAAGTCGGAACAAGCTTCGAAATGAAATTGGAGAACTTTGGTGAGCTCATGTTTTGCTGATTTGCACATCCCTATTCCTGGTGCACATGATTTAGGGCCATGAACGTCTACTCTAGCATTTAAAAAAAGCAGGAGGAGGCCTCATCTACATAATTAATATGACATTTAGCTTGACCCTCAAACAACCCATTTTCTGTGTCCTTCTGCTAGGATGGAAATCAACATCATAAAGCAAACACAGCATTCCTAAATCTGTGCTTTGAATTGTTGTGGGAATGGAAAAGGCATTTGCAAAGGAGAACCATCAAAAAAAGGTGGGCAATTAACCCTGTGTACCCATTATCTCCTCAACCCCAGCAGAGGCCTGCTCAGGCTGTTTTTGATCTCCCTTCTCCCCCTCCCCCAGCCAGGAGCCCTGGAAATAAACTCAGCTGGGAGGGGGAATGTCATAAGGATATTTGAAGGATAGAATTTGTGGGAACCGTTATGTATCACATCCTCTACAAATATTATTTTTCTCATCTAACCATTTAGTTCCACTCTTCTCGTGAAAACAAAGCATGAAGTGCTTGCTTGATCAGACAGTTGAGAGACTTGGATGTACAGTTGTTGCTTCACTGATATTTGAAAGAGAATTGGTTTACACTTTTGGGGGGCAGGGGAGTAGCATTATGCACCCCCTTAAAGTGTGAAAATAAACAATGTAGGAACTCAAGCCCATGCATCAGAAAGTTTGTGGGACTTTATTGTACATGCAACAGGGACTGGACTTCCACCCGCACCTTTGTGTACCCTCCTTTTACAAAGTGCTGTGGGATAAAAAATGGGATCCTGCTTTGATGTATCAGGCGAGGATGGAAAACAGACAAAGGTGTTGATAGAAAAATAATTTAGGTAATGCAGCCCTTGCATTCTCCTGCTGACTTGAAATGTTGGATCGTTCTGGCCGGATCTCTGGGTTGTGGTATGGCAACCCTAATGAATACAGTACAGAAGTGTGGAATCTCTAAAAATAGAGAAGAATAAAAACAAAATTTAAAAAATATTTTGGATATTTTTTTAGTAGTAAAGCCCTATGATGGAAGGAGGGGTGTTGTTCCTCATGGATAAGAGGGGTGTCCATACGATGCCATATTTGAAGGGGATCAGCTCAAAAGACCATAGCATCGGTGCTGCGTGGCTAGAATGATAAAGTTACACAGGGCAGGAAGAAGCATGGGCTTTCCAGACAGAAAACTGCAACACCGGCAGCCATTCCATTGTCAAGCCCACCCCCTGCCCTGTGTTCCTGCACTTACCCAACAACAACAACAGACTCCGCCTCTCTCTCTCTGAACTCCATCTCTACCATCTTCAGTAAGCAATTGGAGCTTTTTGCTAAGCCCACTGGATAACCTGGAGCAAAGGTAAAAGTCACCATAAATCAATAGTTTTAAACAGTTTTGGTGGGGGGGATCCCAATGTGGTTACAAGTTGGCTGCTACATCTTTTAAACAATGTAGCACCACTGTGCAGCCACCATGGAGTTAATAGACACCTCCTATCTCACAGCTGCTTTCCAGTAGGGGATGATGATACTCATGTACCCACACATCCAGGACAGCATTCAATCAATCAATCAATCTCAGGACAGTATTCATGGTCTTCACAGCAGAAAAGGTAACGCCATCAGGAGACTGGGAGATGGTGACCAAGGACCTAAGCAAAGATCTAAGAATTTGAAAGAAAAGGCCATCTTATTAGGGGCAATTAGTCAAAAAGCACTCCTGACTACAACTGCAACTCGCAGAGAACAGCAAGTTTCCATGAACCTCCAACACTGAAACTGACTGTTTGTTTGTTTGTTTGTTTTATTTAAAACATGTTTTGGGCACCTCTCAAGACAGAAGCCCTCCCAAGGTGTCTCACAACAATTACATAAAACAGTTGAAATAATACAAGCGATAAAACATAAGCACAATCCTGATCCAGCGCAACCCCCTGTACACTAGATATTTATTTTTAAAATATCACCTAAGTACAGGCAAACTCTGTGACAAAAGTACCAAAAGGCAACTTCCTATGAATGTGCAAGCCAGCTTGTATAAAACAATCAGTTTCCAGTGAGAACTCCATGTCCAATTTAATCACTGGTAGACTGATTTCAAGGAGTCAAAACTCATTTGAAATCTACAAATAATAAAGAGTTTCTCTGAAGTGCCCAGTCTCTCTAGGAGGGTTAAGTAGGAAACAAAATTTAGAGGACCATGAAAATGACAGGTGATCGTGAATCCTTAGATTTTTGGTAGAAAATTGTTTGCTTCTGGAATGAAACAAATCCTTTCTATTAAACACATCAAAGAGAGCTTTGCTTTTTCAAATACCAGAGCATTTGATTTGCTGAGTAGAGTAATAAAAAAATATCTGTATTAACAAACGCTTGATTGTTCTCAAAGTAATTTCCTCCCACCCACCCCAACTTCACTATTACATCCTGTATGTGGAACTATTTCAAAGACTACAGCAAGTAGGGGACTAGGGGTTAATTATCATCACCATGAACAAAATGCTAGAAAGTGCAGAACAGACCCCCTGTAATCATTGCCTGATGTGAAGGAACAAGTTTAAGCTTCCGCCACCATATATATATACATATATATATATATTTACATACACACACACACACACACACACGGGGTGGTAAACTTGTGTCTGGGATATACCATTTCCGACATCCAGAGGAAGCTCACATAATTGAATGTTCCTCTATGCAAACAAACAAACAAAACCTTTTCTCACATGGAAAAGTACCAGATTAGTGAGAGGGCTGGGCTGAGCTGGAATGCAATGGAATGGGCAGACATCAGGCTTATGGAATCTACTTTGAATTGTATTAGAACTTCAAGATCCACCAACCACAGCCAGGTGCAAAAGACATCCACGCTGAATTAAAGAATTGTGAGCCCAGGAGTTTTTTGAGTGCTGAACTGAATTCACAGTCCTTCTGTACAAAATCCACTCCTGGTCACTGCGACCACCACTGCTTCTTTTCTTTCATCACTAGTTTTTATGTGTGTGATGATAGATATATTCCATGTGTGGTGACAGATGAATACTCAAGAGAGAGAAGTTTTTGTATTTTTGCATTATTTCCTACTTTTCTTTTGGTATGGAGTAGCATTCAATTATGTAAGCCCACACTGCCAGCCCAATAACAGGTTTACTACCTCGGTGAGTACTAAGCCTAATAGCCTCAATGTTTTGTTCCCTAACTCTTCAGTTTTCTACCAAATGGCAACTTCCTAGTGCGGCCCATTTATTCTAACATTCAAGCCACTTGGCAGTCAAAGGATTATAATGTTAATGTCCAGTGATTGTTATTTTACCTTTTAAAAAATCCTCTCTCCAGACACATGGATTATTTTCAATAATCAACTCACACATTCCAGAAGCCAATCTTCACTTCCATTTGAAACGTTCCAAAATCTATTTAATTACAATGTAAATTGCTACCTTTTAAAACATAACAGGCCACATGAGTAGTCCTTACCATTGGTGACTATAGTTTCTTCCGTTTTGTAAATGCACACTGACTGTTTGCTTCATTTCTTTCAGTATGGTAGCTTCTTCTCCCTGTTCTTGACACGCCCACTTCCTCCTTTTTCAACCTTCCTGTGACTTACTTTCAGTTTTGATTTAACTATGTAAGAACATGCATGGATTTTCAAATTGTTCTGGATACCAGAGGTTTGATTTGAGGTGCTGTGAAATGGTAAGGACACATTACTATTTTTAAAATGATTTATTAAAAGAAAAAAAATTATAAATCGTAAAAAATCAGTGCAAAAATAAAACTAATATAAAATGACATAGTACTTGCGTTGTGTGCCCGAAGGCGTCCTCAAAACCAAAGCTAAACGTTTCAAAGCTTATGTGTAGATTGGCTCCAGGTTTGTGGGTCATATTCTGTTTTTAAGCACACAGTTATTCCCTTATATTCCTTCCTATACCTCACCCACCCAACCCACCTATCACAGCAAGGCTTTAAGCATTTCAACAGGGCATCCACTCTATTCTCCACAACATAACCAACAAACTCTGGTTTGCATCCACACTTCTCACCCATGGTAATTAGATCTTTGTGTGTGGTGATAGATCTGTTCCATATGAAGGATACACAAGAGAGGGAATTTTTAGTAGTGACACACAGGCTGTGAAATTAAAATTCTCTGCTCTAGGAGACTTGGTTGATCTCGTCCCTTTTGCCTATAGTTGGCAGATCAAATATTACTGTTCAACTGTGTGTTTTTTGCTGGGCAAAGTTTGAACACTGTATATACAGCTCATCCTCTTAGCTGTCACTCCCAAAGAGCACTGAGAGGAAAAACGAGGAAGACTAGCCTCAACTTGCCTCATATTCTCCCTGTGGGCAGCTGACTGGACTGAGCAAATGAATGGGGGCAGAGTCACAGCTGCAAAGAAGAGGCTGAACCATTTCAAGGGGGTAGGCCCCCATTGAGGACTTTTTGCCCAAAGTCCCTACACATATTGGAGCTGGCATGATGCAGACTGTGGCCACCTTACTGTGTAGTTAATGAATACAAGTAGGCTCTGTGAAATTATTCTATCTAATGCATGCATTATTACAAAGTCCAGAATATAACATACAAGAAATACTAAGATCTGCAAACACACACACACATACACACCTGGAAAGATAAAATGTTAACCAGCTTGTCAACTGTTGGACTTTCGATTAGATCAACACAAGTCAAGACATGACCACAGCTTGCCTGACTGGAAAAGCTATTTATAAACAAAATAAATAGAAGAGAAAATATATCATGCTCAGTACACTGACTCTCCATTTATCCTTAGCTAAAGTGTCAAATGCCGGCATAATAAAGTTGTCCACCACATTCTGTTTCCTTCATGTTGTGCTGCTGATATAAGCCATGCTGATCTTATTTAGTCTCTTACTTTCGCAGACTTCCCCTAATCCACCTTGTACAAAACAATTTAGCCATGGTAAAGTTACACACATAATTTTCTTGTGAAATACAACCCTATCTCTTTCAAGAGGGTGTTTCTATTCTGTTTCTAATCCAGTGATCATTCTTAGAAGCAGGAAATGTATTGTGTACATAAGAACATGAGAAGAGCCCTGCTGGATCAGACCACAGGCTTTTCTAGTCCAGTATTCTGTTCACACAGATGCCCAACCAGATGCCCATGGGAAGCCCACAAGCACGATATGAGTGCAATAGCACCCTCCTGCTCATGTTCTCAGAAATCGATGTACAGAGGCATACTGCCCTAATGCTGTAGTTAATATATAACTATTATGACTAGTAAGCATTGATAAACTTATCCTCCAGGAATTTGCCTGATCACCTTTTAAAGCAAAGTTGGTGACCATCGCTGCATCTCGTGGTACCAAATTCCATAGTTTAATTATGTATGATGTGAAGAATTAATTCCTTTTATCTGTCCTGAATTTCCACCATTCAGCTTCATCAGATGATACTGGGTTTGAATATTATTATAAGAGAGGGATAAAAACATCTCCCTATCCACTTTCTCTACACTCTGGCCTCATCTGCACCAAGCAGGATATTGCACTATGAAAGTGGTATGAAAGCGGTATATAAAAGCAGGAGCTACACTACTGCTTTATAGCGGTATTGAAGTGCACTGACAACTGTTGGAGCCCATTGACATATACCATATACCGCTTTCACACCGTATATCCTGCTTGGTGTTGTTCCTGCCTTCTATATACCACTTTCATAGTGCAATATCCTGTTTGGTGTAGATGAGGCCCATGCCTAATTTTATGAATCTCTATCATTCCTTCACACACACACGTAAGTACCTTTTTTAAAGCTAAACAGCCTAAGTCACAGTAACTTTTCCTCATAACCCCTTGATTGTTTTAACTGGTGTAGCTTGAGTAAGAAGAAAATTTGCAAGAGGGAACATCAGGTGATCCACATCAGTAATAGCTGTTGCGCTTTCATGATATAGCCAAAATTCCAGGCTTGGAAATATGAACCTCAAGACTTTTGCTTAAAGGTTTGGCTTGCCCAATTGAAAGTCTGGTTGAAGCCTCAAGAGCACCTAAAGCAAATCAGTTACCCCTTAACACTGTTTAACCACTATGAGCCAATCTATAATTGCAGAGCACGTAGCTTATGGTTATCTTTTTATTTACTCTAGTGTGAATGTGTGTAGCCCCAATTTGGACCAGGGCCACCACACTCCAGGACAGGAGGTTTAAACCTTCCCCCAGTTTGTTTTCTGAAATCTTCTGCATGCACCCTGCCTGCTGGGGGGCAAGGTTAACAGAAGAAGAAAAGCCTCCATTGATGCCAATGGAGACTTTTTCCCTTTTGTTAACCCTCCTTTTGTGGGGGTGTGGGATTCTGGAAAGCAAATGATGTAGTGGTCCTGATCCAAATAGATGCACACTTACACAAGAGTAAACAAAAGGATAACCCTGAGCTACACATGATGTGATTAGCATGACCTGTCTTTTGGCACTACATCGAACTCAGAATCAGGAAGCATTAAAGGAAGGATGATAGTTGTCCATTCAATGCATGCTGATGAATGAAATGGGGTACCAATTAATGCTGTGCCAAATATTTCAGTTCATTTTTAGCATTTTGTGAGGGATGAGGACAAAATGAAGACTCCAGTGAAGGAGGCTGAGGAGGGGGAGAATTTTGAAGAATTTCCCCGGTGGTGGGGAGAGACAAGGGTTCCATTTATCTTTTAACTGTGGGGGTGGCTAAGGGCTCTTCTTTCTATTCTTTTTTTCACTAAAAGCCCCCTGTACTCCATCACAGCATTGCAGGGCTCTCTTAGCACAGAGGCCATCAGGACTTCCTGGAATGTCCAGGAGACCATGTGATGTCATGTGATGTTTCCCTAAGCTGTGCTTAAAGCCTCTATGCTAAGAGCTCAATGCTACTGCAAGCAAGAAACGGGCTTTTAGAGCTTGAATAAAGCTCTTTTTTTAGCAGACATTTTTCTAAAGGCCCTACAGCAATGTGATAGAGCACAGGGCATTTTAGTGAAAAACATAGAAAGACCACCCCTAGAACACCTCCTACATTGGAAAGGTAAATGGAACTCATATCCTCCTTCCCACTGAGAAAATTCTTCAACATTCTCCCCCTCTCTGAGAAAGAGGCAGGAAAAAAATGGTTCAGCACAGCAAAGCTTTAGAGGTTGCAAAAATTAATGCTGATTGCAGTTCACATGGGTGCGCTGTTGTGCATGGAACTTTAGTTATCGATGTCGCCAAAATAGTCAAATGGCTTGAGTGGACCTAAAATACCTGGGTTTATATTCAATGCCAGTCTAATTTAAGTCCTGTTCATTTCAAGGAGTCTACATTAAGTAGGACTGACACTAGAGTCAACCACTGGCTCCAATCAAATAGCAGTTTGCTCGAGGGTCTTGTCAAATCACTAAATTCAACATCAGCTCTTATCAGGAAAGCAGCCTTGTCTTTTGCCATCCAATGCTGAGATTGACAGTCACCAAGGGTAGCTTAGGTGGAGAATAGTTGGTTCATTTTACCTGCTGCTGTCTTAAACCAATTTGGAAAGATCTCAAGAATTTGCCTATGCAATTAAATGACATCCCAAGAGGTTTCAACTTAGCTGAATGCGTCCTATTGGAAGTGGAAGGCATTTTGTACTCTGCATCTGAAAAATGGCAAATGGAGAAGTGAAATATGTATGTGCCCTACACAGAACCATTTTGATGCATACAAAAGATTAAATGATATCTTTTGTAATGCTGCCTTGTGTTCTCTCAAGTATCTTTTCAATGAAAGCTCTGTCGACTCCATGGATGGCTTGCAATGACGAGGAGCACATGAAAGCTACATTCACGGCTCTCATTTAAGAGGATCATGAAAGGATACCACATTGTTCTTGTCTGTCTCCAAGACAAATGGGACAATGTTGCAATACTTTCTTTTATATTCTATCTTATTTTTCACACATATTGAGTTAGAAACCGAAGATATTTCTGTTGACACTTTTATGTAAGTTATTATCCATCTTGATAATTCCACAGATCTGATATTTCAATAGAAATTCAGTGCTACTGAGAGCTTTCTCCCTTTTCCATCCATCCCACTGTCCAAAGTTTCCCCCATCAAAAGATATAGCTATAACTACCACACCTTGTGATGGCAAACGTATAAAAGAGGAAACAATAGAGTGCATAATTTTCACACAGAAAAGCCAAGGCTCAGTTTCTGTCATCTGCACTTAAAGGGAACATTGGAAGCAGGCCAATTATGATATTGGATAGATCAGCCTTCCCCAATCTGGTGCCCTCCAGGTATGTTGGCCTGCAATTCCCACCATCCCCAGCCAACATCTATGCTGTTTGCAAATGATGGGAGTTGCAATGCAACATATCCAGAGGGGAACCGGGTTGTGGTAGGCAGTCCATATTTGGCAACACTGGGTTCTAGTGCATACTCTGAGTTTTAAAAAAACTATTTACTCACAGTCACACCACAAAATGTCGTGCTAACACAGATTCTGGTTGCTATCCCTCATGGAAAACTGATAATTTGACTGCACCACCAAAGAACAGCATCTAGCTTCCACATAAACAGGTTCTGCTAAATACTTGTAAACTAAACAAAAAACAAAAAACTACCCTTCAGCCAGTATAGGACCTTTATTCAGCATGGATCCCAGTGCCTTTTCATGCCTGTATCTGTCCCCATTATAGGTAGGGCTCCTCAGGGACTCATTTAGTCACATTCTAACTAGCTTTAATTCCTGTCCCAAAACTAGAGTTTTGAGTGGGGGTTAAAACTTATGCCTCATACCAAGGACAGCAGAACTATCTCATTTAGAAACACTTGGTTCTTGCTTGAAAATGACAACAGAGAAGAAAAAACCTTTAAGCAGGAGAGGGGGAGGGAGGAGAATAGATTTATGAATTATTGGGGAAATGAGAGATGCATCAAATGATTGCGGTTTGAAGGGATATCTCCCCCGAAGCTAAGCAAAATTGAAAAGGCATCTACCGAATCTTAAAAGAAATTCCAGTGATATCACATATTCTACCTTTTTAATAGATGATTTGTATGCAACACTTCCAAGAGAGATGAAGGTATTACAAGCTACTGAATTGGACACAATTGTCTTGTAGACATAGCGTGAAACAGTTTTGCAATAATGGAAGAAGCGCATGATCCCAGATTCCAGCAAGCTTTCTATGAAGTTACCCCTCCTTGCACGGTTTCTGACATTAGTTGGGGCTTCAACACATGCTCTAGCCTAGACCTTCAGCACTGTTCCCTTTGCCAAACACACTAATTTGTGGGTATCTTCAACAAACAAGGTGTTGTTCTGAGACAATGGCATTTATGACATGAACTGCACACTGATCAATTGATGTTCATTGGTAACTACTAACTTCATGGTAGTTAAACTACCAGAAATATAAGATTTGATGGTATTACTGGCTGTGCCAATGGTTATGGAATAGTAAGGGAGCAGTTGTCATGAAGGTCTCCATGCTGGAATTACACCCCGATGTGATTGCTGTAAGCCAACATATTCACAGGGATTCCTGGAATAGATAGTTGTGAAGGTAGGGTAGGTTGCCAGGACCACTGAGTGGAGGACAATGCCTTGAAAACAGCAAATGGCCTCCAAAGTCACAGCCTTGACTATTGATGGCCATGCAGGCATCCAAGCCTTACCCATTTGTTCTATTGATACTGGGCCTGAAATAAAACAGAGCAGAAGGAAAATGCAATCCTACACATGCCAATTCAAAAGCTCCATTGAATTCAGTGGGGTTTGCCCCAAGTAAGTGGGTATAAGATTGCAGTCTCATTGAATAAGTTCCATTTTGCTTCTTACAGGTCACAGCAGAGAAAATGTTGTCAAAGCTATAACTCTCCTGTAGATGTGGTATTATATATACTTCATATGCTCCAACAATACCTATTTACTAGTAACATTTACGATTCTCTGGTATCAGTTCCATTTCCTGATAAATCACTATCTTTGGTTAATCGTGGTTAAATGGGCTCAAGAACACATCTAAACCTTTCCTTTCCTTTGGGAGAGAATTATTTTTCTTCCATCCATGGATGGACAGAAAATATAGAAAGCCCAACCTCCTGCTTGATTTCAACTCTGTTAGAAAGAGCCAACAGGGCATAGAATTGCTCTCTTAGCTAGTATGCTAAGGAATGGTTTTTTTCAAAAAGGCAAATTTCTATATACAGACTGAAGCCCTTTAAAATAAAATTTAGCTTTATTTTATTTTTATTTTTTTGCTTTCTGATTTTTAAAGTTCATTCCTGTAAGACTTACAATACAGATCCAAGCGCATCCATTCTGAAGTGAGTTGTGCTGAGTTTAATGAGACATACTTGCAGGTAAGTGTGCACAGAAATGCAGTCTAAGCACTGAAATAATCTTGGGATCATTTCCCCCCCCCCAAAAAAAATTTGGTCAAATCTGCTTTAAGATATGTTCTCTGTGTAAATTTTGTTCCGAATAATCTTATAAACATTCTGAAGCAGGTTTAAAAGGAAATGCGGTCATAGAAAAGGGGGGCTGGTTTTCTTCATTCTGCTGAGGCTCCTTGTTTCAGCATTAAAAGAAATTCCTTTGTAATTCTTTACTACTGTCTCATGATAACTAGCAATTTAGTTTACTGGGATTTCACCATGACTAACATTATTGGACCTAAAACCGAATTAGAGCTCCCACATCTGTCATTGATCATGGCAGCAAAACATCTGAGAATTTTGAAGGCCATCTGGAACCACAGTAGGAAACATCTCTAGGGACAAGTGTCCTATTAGTGCTGATGATAAAGCTAACTAGGAGGGGGGCTGTGCAACAGAAAGCTTGCAAATGAAGAATGATGTTTCATGTAACATATATTTTACTTTGCCTAGTTTGTGCTTTTAAAAATACTAAAAGAGCCTATCCCAACCTGGTGCCCTACAGATGTGTTGGGCAGCACATCTGGGGAGCTCCCTGTTGGGAAAGGCTGTACTAAAAGAATATATGCAGAGTGACTGAATCTTCAGTTTTGCCCATTGGGTGGGAAAGGAACACGTGTAAATCTTGCTGCAGTGAAGTACAATGCTATGTGAGCATAAACCATTACTGCCATGGCTATACCCTTGCACCGGCCAAAGGTTACTACTGACATAGTGGACTAAGAGTGGATGTTAGTTGAAATCTTAAGTATGTTTACCCTCACCAATAGCACAGCTTCATAGCAGCAAAGGATTTGGCATGTTAAAGTATTCCCCCAAAATACCTCACTTCCCACCTCTCTACCACACAGGCATAACAGAGGATTAGATTCTGACTAACTCTACAGCTAGTTATGGCACAATACAAAGGGTATATAAATTTTAGCCAGGGGACACAGTCATGTAAACCAAAATTCATGGCATGGGCCTACATCACTCAGACCCTCTGGGTTGGATCAAGATTTAGAACTACTTAGAGTAAATCCATTAAAATCAAAGTGACTTATGCTAATCATCGCTAAGTTAAACCCCACTGATATCAGTGAGTCTACTTTAATTATGACCTAGGCCCTTTCTATACCACAGGGTCTTCTGGGATGCAGTGGGGAGGATCCTGGGATTTTCTGCTTCTGGAAATGTTCCCCAGCGTACCTACGCCAGCATGACATCCTGGAAGGCAAGAGGAATGTCGCAGGTGCCATTATTAGCATTATTATTATTATTATTATTATTATTATTATTTTGGAATCATTGGAGATGGAGCACAATTGCACTCCACCAACAAAAGTGAATAAAAAGAAAAAAGACACACTCCGAACCCACTCCCCCGCCACCCCGACGGGCATGAGCTGCCCCCACACAGCGCCATGCCCATTTCCAGAGCCCCGCTACTCGCGGGAAGGCGGGACAAGCTGGGAGCCGTGCCCACACCACCCACAGACCTCGGGATGGTCCCAGGACCACGGGAAAACCAGTTATCCCAGGGAAATGGAGGGGTCATCCCTTTCTGCGCCCAGGGACAACCCAGGGGAAAATCCATGGTGTAGACATGGCCTTAGTCTGGATCCAGCCCCATGCCTAGATAATTAGGAGCACACTTAGGATAGGTACTTTGGAGATGGAGCATTCTGTACAAAGACACAACTTCACACAAGCAACAAACATCCAACAGTGAGGGGGACAAAAGACAATGAAGGGCAGATTAACAATGCTTGTATTTTCAGAACACTTGCAGATATTGTACCTCTGGTTTCCATACGTTGACATACCAGGAACTTCAACTCTACTGCTACAAATATAAATTTTAGGCTGTGTTTCATGTGATGACGTATAAAGTCATAACGGCTATAGCATTATGAGTTTTCCAACAGCTTGTTATATTTCAAATGCATATTTAGGGGCAGTCTCATCCTAGGAATTGCACATATAATTTCCATTAACACTAAAAGTTATTAAGTATGTGTATAAAACCCCACCCTTCACCCCTATTACAGTAAGAGATCTATCCCTGCCCAGAGGATAGTAATAAATGCATTCGTATTTCTGATTTCACTCAGATTCTTTATATTACATATACCCAGATACAACAAAAGGGTCTTTTTCAGAAAGAACGCATGTGTTTGCACCCCACCACATATGCACCCCCCTCTCTCAGCTATGTTATTTCCTTTTTCTCTCTTTTGAGATAGCAGGGGAGGCTCAAGGTAGCCACTGGAAGATCTTTTGAGGGAGTCTTTGTTTTCAAATGCACCTTTTCCCTGTCTTACATCCTTATGACATTTGAGATGCCATGTGGTATTGTCTTAGTGCCACCTGCTGGATAATACTTGTAAAACAACCTAAACAACAGAAATGTCACAAGGAGGAGAGCATTTCAATCAAAAGATAGGCCAAGCATTGCACAAACGCATATGTATTTCACCAAACTATTCCTGCCCTATGAAAGGTGGGGGGGGGGGGGAGGCGTATTCTGTGAATTTCAGGAGGCACAATCTACAGACATCAGGGGGTTAAGTACCACCACCCTCTGTTGATTATCCCTATCAATAAGACGAACATGAAATTATGATTTGGCTGAACCAGGAAATATTTCATTGATTCTGTGCATGTGACGGGAGGAAGGAGGGGACACACATGAGATTCAAGTCAGAAATATTATGTGTGAACAGTGACAGAATGTCCAAATGATTTCTGTTTGTATTATGGAAACATACACTCACACACTTGATAAACTAAATCCTTGGTTTAATCCTTAGGAAAGAATGGCCCACTCTTTTCTATTTAGCTATACAAAAGACCAAACGATTCCAAACCTGACCAGTTCCCACTTCACTGTACTGAGCCCTGCCTTACCCATCAAGCTGTGAAAGGAAGAACAGCACTATCAAAACAGATCTTTTTTTAAAGGAACATGACTGTACTTTGTTTTATTTATACATATTTAGTGTAATGTACATAATCTAGGGTGACCAGATAAAATCCAGGTCAGGGCTCATGTAACTTTAACAGTTGTAGAGAAAAGGGAATTTCAGCCACTGTCATATGTATGCAATTAGTTCCTGGTGAAATTCCCTCTCCATCACAACAGTTAAAGTTGCAGGAGGCCTGCCTTCTTTGTATATGGTCACTCTAGTATAGTGCCTGCAACTTTAACTGTTGTGATGAAGAGGGAATTTCACCAGGAACTAATTGCATACAAATGACAGTGGCTGAAATTCCCTTTTCTCTACAACTGTTAAAGTTACATGAGCCCTGACCTGGATTTTATCTGGTCAGCCTAACATAATCCCTTGACAGGGATGTCACTTCATATTGTGAGATGAGAAGCAGGATAATAAAGAGTTGTGGCAACGATATACAGCAAGATCCAAATTGTTCTTCGATGCATTCAAGAATAAATTGGGAAATGATGCATTTGAAGAGTATTCGGTGTGAACATTTTCCGTTATCATTATACTGAATTTATGTGATCGTGACAGACAGTATGGTATAGTGGTTAGAGTGCTGGACTGAAATTCGGGGGACCCAGGTTCAAGTCCCCACTTGGTTGTGAAGTCCACTGGGTGACTTTGGGCCAGTCACTGACTCTCAGCCTAACCTACCTCACAGGGTTGTTGTGAGGATATAATAGAGAAGAGGTACATCATGTATTCCACCTTTGGCTTCTTGGAAAATGTAAATGTAACAAATAATTTTTTAAACAATATACCATCAAAGGTTAAAGTGAAAGCAAATGAATTTGTGTCTTTGGCCTGTATAACTAGTATGTAGACATTATCATTTATAAACATAGTCATAGTCATGTATTTATTTAAGATGTTTATCTGCAAGATGGTTCTGCAGAGCACTTTGACCAGCATGTAATACAATTCATTGCTAAACATGTTTTCCAAATCCACCTAAAATTTTCCATTTGAACTGAGTTTGAATTTGCTTTGGTTTTGCTTTAAGAAATGAGAGGTGGAGTAAGACACTAGATTATTTTTAAGCCAATCCAGTGGCCCAGAAAATGCCATACATCCCATCTTTACCAGTCTTCCACATCAGCCATAAATCGCCAAGGCCCTGCCTTCATGACACTGAGTTGCTGCTGCTTTGCCTCTAAACTCTGCGGTTTTGCTGCTACAGGGTGGCTGTGGGTAATCTAAATTGCAGGAGGCAGCACGGCCTTTCCAGCAGCCATTCCTCCTGCTTTCTGCCCAGTTTCCAGCTCGACACCAGAGAGACGTCACTTGGCAGAAGGACCATGGTAACCTCACTTCCAAGGGAAAAGTCAGCATAAGTCCCCAACTTTTCTAATGAGTAGCTTCAGGGAAAAGAGCCCTGCCCTCTTTTGTAACTGTTCACTCTAGTATAGCTCCTGCAGCTTTAACTGTTGTGATGAAGCAGGAATTTCACCAGGTGCTGTATGCATACAAATGACATCTGCTGAAATTCCCTTTTCGTGAACATCAAATTTCAGGTTGGGAACAACAGTATGGTTCCTGAGCAATGGATATCCTTCGAGGGTTGGGGGTAGAGAAGATTGGTGAGTTATTCTGTTCAGTGCAGATATAAAGTTGCAACAATGATCTTCTATATTACTACATTTACAACCAATCAGGTGTTAGAAGCTCTAGTTCCTAACCCTAACCAAGCTTAAGTCAATTCCCCAATGAAACTCCATAACCAACTGAAGTCAATTCCCCAATGAAACTCCATCCCAGTTAACTCACAGGCCTAGCTATGAGGGTTTGAAAGGCAGCCTCCTCTCTGGTAGGGTTTGACTTCCCACCTAGAACCTTCAAGGCTTTTCACCAGGCTTTCCATGAAGTCTGTGGTTTGGTCCAGCAGCTGCTTTGTCTTCAGACCACTGCCACATTCAGCCTTCTGCTCTTTCATCTGAAGGCTGCCCCAGGAGTCATCCTCTCCTCACTTCTAGACCTCCTTCAGCTTCTGCCTCACATGCTCTCAGCTCTCAGCTTGACTTCCTTGTCTTGTGGCAGCTCTTCTTCCTGGCTGCCATCTTCTTCAGGCTCCCAGCTTCTCACAAAGACACCTCCTGATGAACTCTCCCTGACACTGACACAATGTGGAGCACACACTGACTTATTATTATTATTATTATTATTATTATTATTATTTATTACATTTATATACTGCTCCATAGCCAAAGCTCTTTGGGTGGTTTTTACAAAAATTAAAAGATTGAACACTAAAAAGACAATATACAAAATTTAAAACCATAAACATAAAACAGCTGACATTTTAAACTGTTAAGCCTGGCCAGAGAGTCAGTTAAAACCTCAACTTAAGCTGTTAAAATGCCTGGGAGAAAAGTAAAGTTTTGACCTGGCGCCGAAAAGATAACAGTGTTGGTGCCAGGCAGGCCTCACTGGGGAGATCATTCCATAATTGGGGGGCCACCACAGAGAAGGCCCTCTCCCTTGTTGCCATCCTTCGAGCTTCCCTCGGAGTAGGCATATGCAAAGAAAAATGTGTGCATTTCAAAAATGCAAACACACTTGCTTTACTCAATGGTGTATGCATACAATTTGAAAAAAAGTGCACAAAAATGTGTACTTTTTTTAAAAAAAATACAGATTTGTTGTTGTTAAAAAACCCGCATATGATCAGCATGAAATGGGCTTGGAGTTGGGAAAGAGATTATCTTTGCACAATTCATCAAGAAAGAATGTGTATCTCCAGGTAGAAAAGAGCCTCAGGAGCAAATTCTGGGGATGGAGAATAGGGGACTCCTGGAGCTGGAATCCCCACCCTCTGAATTTGTCCTGGGAGCTTTTTTCTAACTTTCCCCGTATAACTTAATGGAGTTGGAGATTGTCAGATGGCCCATTAAGTCCAGAGTTGGATAGGAGATTGTCAGAAGGCACAGATTCTGAGGGAGGGAGTGGAGACTCCACCCCTAGGTTATGGGATGCTCTCCCCAAAATGTTCTACATGGCTACTATCTCCTTTGCAAGCTTTTTGACCTTGCTTTTTTAGGTAAATATTTGGGCTGTTTTGAGGGGCCAAAGGGTATTTATATTTGGCTGCTGTGGGTGCCCTTTGAGTGTTATTGTTTTTTTTCTGTTAAAACTTTGTCTTTTTGTTGCTTTTATTGAGTTTATGCTTTTCAATTGCTGTTATAAACAGCTTTGTGCATTTTATAGAATGATGGGATATAAATATTTTAATAAATGAATAGGTAAATGGGAGTTCAGGGGGATTTAAATGACAATTTGAGGAAATTTAAATGGCATGTTTTGCAGAGCCAGTGGGCGTTTGCCATAAATATCATGCTAAGCATGCTGCCTCAGTCACTACAATTTGTGCCATAAACAGAATTCTGTCCACCTGCTCCAAAATGCAGGGAAAGTACTTCTTTCACAAAGTGACACCTGTACAGGAGAAACCAGAAATTATCTCCGTGAATGAAGTCAGTGATTGCTTTAGCTTTGTATCCATAAATGCTGTTGGGTCACCCTGAAATTTTAGAAAAAGGCTGTATGTCGGCAAACTCTGCTTTTAAGCAAACTTTCATCAGACCACTTTGACCTGTTCTCTGTCTACCTGTCAGAAATGTTTGTTCTTTCATGGTGCCCAGAACAATTGCAGGGTAACGGTTTGTTTACTCTTTTGCATCCCATTTAAATCATTTACTTTTATCGCTGTGCAAAGCTGTTCAAGGAGAATATGAGATGAAGATATTTATAATACTGACCAAAAATAACAGCTGCACATTTTAAAATAAGCAGCAAGAGGATTTTAACCTTTTTAGTGCCACTAAATGAAATACCTGCCACAATAACTACTAGCATGTGAAGCAAACTTGGCCACAAAAATAGTTTATTATTAATAATGTAAGGGAAGGGCTAATATAGTTGTCTACATAATTTTTACACACATTATTATACTTACAGAAGGGTTCTTATTAAACCCATTACTGGAATCTCATGTACTGTATATAACTCTCTAATTATTATAAATGTGTTGTAATTTCCATTTATTGCACTTAAAGTTATGTGAGGTTGAAATTTGATCCCACGTTGTCCACGGTCTTTGGGATGGATGATGTAGGTCTTCTAGTGTTAGAGCTTCTTGAAAATGGAACCAAGGAAGGAGAAGGATTGTGTCAGAAACTCAGGCTGTCCAGCCTTGATTCCACCTTTGATTCAGTATGGGACACACGGGGGTGGAAGCTTCATCCAGTAACCCATCATCTGCTAATCCAGGGCCTTCTTGGCCACAGGACATGGCTTTTCTAGACTCCTTGGACTCAGAAGTCACCCTTATGATGCAGTCCTCACCACCACCTTGCCAAAGGAGCCAGCAGTGGCAAAATCTGCTAATGGCCTTTTAAGTAGCGGACAGCTCCTCAGAGGGGTCAGGATTAACAGTAGGTCCAGACCTGCCAACCTTGACAAGACCTGTCACAGTGATCTATCCCAAGTGACCTGCCCATACCTTGCCTTGCTTTCAGATGTGATCTGGTCTCACTGGACATGCTCTTCCCTTACTTTGGCCTTTCATACTACCATTGTAACACAGTGGCTCAATTTGGACGACATATTAGGCAACGGAGGAGGGGAGGAACAATAATCAGTTGTGTTGCTTATTGTGTCGTGTGGGGAGTAACATACCACGCACACACAACTGACAATACGCTAATCAGCAATTTAAACAACGGAGGGAAACAACGGGCTTGCACGTTGTTTAGCCCCAAGCCCCGTTGTTTAAAGTGTCGTCCGAATTTAGCCCCCCCCCCCTCAGTGGACTATCCCGTTTGGGGATAGAGTTCTGCCGGCCAGAGCAGCCAACCCCCCCCCCCCAGCCGCTCTATACAGCCGGCAGAACTCACGGTGCATGCTGGGATATGGCTGGGGGGACTGAGGGAGGGGGAGGGAGGAGATGCTGCAACCAAAATGACTGCTGTCCATTCTTAGCAACCGATGCATTTGCTGGTGCCAAGCAGCGCCGGCTGCAGCGTGTCGTTTGGGGAGCACCACCTGCCTAACGCATGTTCAGTACGCTATTTCCCCCTCCGTTGCCTAATATGTCATCCGAATTCAGCCAGTCTCTCTTAAGAGCCTTAAGGTGAGCTAGGGCAGGACACTGGCTCAGTTTGCTCTAAGATCGGCTCAGAGCTTGCAGAGGCAATTGGGGGCCTACTGCAGCTGTAAATCCATGTTCTTTCCAAGACTCCTGCACCATGTATTTTGGAAAGCTCAAGCCTCTGACAGAGTTGGTAATTAGAGGAGAGCAACAGCCAATTATATTAATACGCAGGACATCTGGTATGGCAAGACATGGTCCCTCTGGTACTTGGGTCCCAAGCTGATTATGGCTTGAAAGGTAACCACCAACATGTTAAACTGGGCCCAGGTGCAAATAAGTAGCCAGGGAAATTCTCTCAGAATTGGCAAAATGTGATTGGAATCAGCATTACCAGTCAAACCTCTGTCCACCACATTTTGCAGTGACTGAAACTTTCAAACTTCAGCAGCCCTATGTATAACACATTACAGTAATCTAAATGGGAAGTTACCAGACCATAGATCACAGTAGCAAGACTATATTTTACAGTATAGAATGCAGCTGGCAAGGATGGTTAAAGTCACTCCATACAACAGGGGTCACCTGGGCCTCTAAAGAAAAAGCTGGACCCTCCAGATCCACCCCCCCAAGGTGCAAAGCTATTTCTTCTGAGGAAATGAAATTCCATATATAACTGGTTGACTAACCATCTTCCTAAACTAGAGAACCATCTATCCACAGAGCCATCTTGTCACAATTAACTTTTAGTTTATTGACTCTAATCTAGCCCGTTTGTGAACCCAGCAACTGGTCTCACACTTTCATGGCCTCACCAGACTCTGATAACAAGGAAAAATAGAGTTGGGTGACATCAGCTTGCTGGTGACACTTGACATTAAATCCCCAGACGGCCTCTCCCATTGGCTTTGTTCATATAGATGTGAAAAAGCATGAGAGAGTTTCCATCTTTTTATTATCTATTAATCTGCCCAATAGCTCCCCTCCTGGCCTGACCTTAGTGTTTCAGGCTTGACATACGCATTGTTCCCTTAATTTGAAACAGCTCATAGGACAAAATCTCCTAGAAGAGGATGTAGCATCTGGCTAACCACATGTGCCTCTGACTGTTAGGTTGGGGAAACATTTTACCTTTTCTTTTCTTAGCAAGATTGTAGCTTTAAGCTTTCATACAGTACAGCACAACAGGAAATGTTATGAGTTTAGTAATTTTCATAGTCACCACTGCCTGAAGTCAAACAAGAAATGGAGAGCAAAAGGCAGGATTTATATGCCTTTGCTCCCCTCCAAAGAAAGAATTGATTGATGGAGTGTGAGCTGCCCTCCAGGACACACTCGGTATTATTGGTAGGGCAAGGAGCAGAAGATCCTGTTGTGGATATGGATTCACTATTCATGCAATGTTAATGAAGGTGAATATAATAATAATAATAATAATAATAATAATAATAATAATAATAATTCTCCATCAAGGGAATCACCTGTTTACACAGAGCATCATTAAGAACTGCTCAGAAAGAGTGTAATAAGGCAAGAGATAAATGCCAAAGCAGATTTTCACCATGATCATTTGGAATATACCTTGCATTAGGAAAATAATCACATATTCTTAATAACTTATTAAAAGAGTGGACATTATTGCATAAAAGCAATAGGTTGGATCCAGAGTAGTGCTTAGTGGAGTTCCGTTTGCATTGGAGGAAGGGAGTGGGAAGGATCTGGAGCACTATGGCACCTCTCATGCTGCTCTGGAGGATCCCCTGGCCTTTTGGCACAGCATCAGAGGTGATTCAGGGGGCTGCCAGATGAAAAGGGATCATGTTGCCTTCCATGAACAAAACAAGCCTTTCCATTCCTGGAATAGCCACTTTGAATAAAAGGAAATACTTCTTCATACAGCACATAGTTAAACTATGGAATTTATTACCACAAGATGTAGTGATGTCCACCAATTTGGAAGGCTTTAAAAGGGGGTTGAATAAATTCCTGGAGGAGGTGAAGGCTATCAATAGCTACTAGTCCCAATGGTTATGTGCTACCTTCAGTGTCAGAGGCAGTATGCCTATATGCACCAGTTGCTGGGGAACATGGGCAAGAGGATGCTGTTGTACCCGTGTCCTGCTCATGGGTTCCTGATCAACAGCTGGTTGGCCCTTGTGTGAACAGGGTGCTGGACTGAATGAGGCCTTGATCTGATCCAATATAGCTCTTTTTATGTTCTTATGTAACCTGTTGGGTTATAACATTTGAACATTAAACATAAAATCATTTCAAGGCAATATTTTCTTCCCTTGGCACAATCCGTTCCACAGAAATTTTAGGAAGATATCAACAGAGAGATATAGTCATGATTGTGGGGCATTTGTGAGACTCAATGCCATGATGTAGGATGAAGTTTTGTCATCCACCACTATCATCACAGCCTCCGCCATGCAGTTCCCATATGTACCTCGTCTTTAACAGGCCTGGGTGTAGTTGGTTTCTCATTAATCCAAAACATCACATGTCTAGCATATCCATTTCCTCTGCTCCATGTAAACCAAAGGAAGGTTAACCACCCCCACCCCCACCCCATCCCACACATGCACAAAGAGAAAGGCAGGGAGAAAGAAAAGCACACTTAAATTAAGATAGCATAGTCAATTTAACTATAGCATCTTTTAATCGGCTGGCATACTTAGCTGTGTTTATGATTACTGTCAAACAGATGTTTTGGAACATTTGGTTCTGTATTTAGTGCACATAAACAGATGCAGAAAAGTATGTTAACTAGGTCTTAGAAAAGCTTGTGAATGTCAAAATGATATTGGGGTACATCACTAAATATCAAATATATTCTCAATGATACTATTTTTTCCCCAAAAGCATACCACTCCAGCTATAAAAGAGAAAGGCAGGCAGTACTTTCTCTCAGTAATGCACTTCCCCCCTCCCCAGTACTATGAGAAATTTAGCACTTAACACATCTCACTTTTAACTTTCACCTTTCCATCTTGCCTTATTTTTTGTCATTTGCCAACTGTTTGACTTGCCTTAGATCAAGAGCGCACGCAGAACCTTGGAGGCTGTCATCTGGACTGATAGAAAGGTTCGTTGCTAGATATTAAATAGCATGTGATAAAGTAGGTCACCCAAAATTTATAGAATTTACTTTATCTGAATTTCGTATGCAGATTGACACAGCATGGGTTGCATGTTTTCTGTCAAGAACCTGCGACCACATTACACATTGTAGAGAAATGGAAATCCATTTTTCTCTCTCAGTAATGCCCAGCATTTCTTTGTTTCTGCATGAACACAGCGCTTATGTAGTGTAGAGTTACTTTAACATGGATTAAGAAATAAATATTAAGGAAAGGGAAAATTGCTGGGCTCAGAAATAGCTATGATTAATGTTGAATTATCACTGGAAGTTTATATAGATACCTCCGCATTAAATTAAATGCAGTCATTGAGATTGTGGTGTATATCTGTTGTCATACATGAAGACACTAAGAAGAGTTCATTAAAATGCTTTATTTTATATGGAAAATAATATTTATTCATTTGTTTGTTTATTTATTTAGTATTAGATTTGTATTCTGCCCAACTGGCAAATGCCCAACTGGGTGGTTTAAAAACTTAAAACCAAAAATCAACAGCAGCAGCATGATGATGATATCATTAAAAAAAAAATACAATTTCAAACAATAGGAAATATTAAAACATTCAGGAGCCAGCAGTGAAAAGAGTCAATCAATTACAATTAATCAAGCATCAGATTAAAGATTACATGCTTGCTTAAAGAGGAAGGTCTTAACCTCGAGTCTAAATGTGTACTGTGAAGATGCCAAGAGGATCGCCTTGAGAAGGACATTCTGCAGAAAGGGCACCACTATAGAGAAGGCTTTTCACCTGATAGTCACCCATTGTTCCATTGTGGGTACTGACACCCAGATCAGAGCCGCCCCCCTCCCGCCCCCGATGATCTTAGCAATCAGGCAGGAACATATGGGAGAAGGTGCTCCTTCAGATAGACTGGACGTAAACCGTTTTGCCCCTTAAAGGCCAGCACTAGTTCTTTGAATCAGACCCAGAGACTGACGTGCAACCAGTGCAGTTGATGCAGCACGAGAGTAATATGTTAAAAATGACATGTACCAGTAAGCAGCTTCACTACACTGTTCTGAACTAATCGAAATTTCTGGCCATCTTCAGAGATAAACCACATATAATGCACTGCAATCATCTAGGCAGAAGGTTACCAGTGGTTGGATAACTGTAGCCAGGCTGTCTCTGTCCATGCAGGGTTGTGGCTGATATTTCAGCTAAAGCTGATAAAAGGAGCTTCATGCCACAGGGGCCCCTTGGATCTAAAGTGACAAGGCACTTGCAGGCTACGAACTTGGTTTTTTGTGGGGGAACATAACAACATAAGAAGTGCCATGCTGGTTCAGACTGAGGGCCATCTAGTCCAGCAACCCTGTTTAAAGCAGGTTGAATGCTACTTAACTGGATAGATGAACCACCTACTAACAGAACCTCCATCTTGTCTGGATCTAAACTCATTTATTGCAAGTCCAACCAACCAGTTCAAGATAGTCAGTGCCTTACATGCATTTGATGTAAAGGAGCGGTAGAGCTGAGTATCATCCACATATTGATAACACTTCACTCCATCCCTCCAGATAACCTCTCTCAGTGATTACATGTAGATGTTAGAACATAGGAGACCCCTGAGCATAGGAATGCTACAGTGGAAAACTGTAAGCCCTCATCACTCCTTACAAAATGGAAAACCTTAATTTAGTTCAAAGGGAGAGGCATTGGATTCTGAAAAAGGAAGGGAGACTTGGAGGGTGGCAAAAAGGAAGAGGGCTTCTAAGTGGTGGCCCCGTGATTGTGGTTTTGGTGGCTGTTTAAGACATTCTTCTACTCCCTGAATATGAAAGCATATGATAAGGTTTTAATGGGTCCTGGTGTTTACTGTTGATCGTTTAAAATTGTTGTGGTTTTATATGTTGGTTTTGTACGTATGCAGTTTGTATTTTTCAGAAATACTATTTGTAAACTGTAAACTTTCAGTATTGGGTGCTATACAAATGTAATAAACAAAATCAAATGAAATGAAAACAAAATACTGAGAAGAAAGTTTGCTTCTTGTTGTCATAGGTTATGTATGCATTTCTATATCTTCCTGAGGAAAGTTCAAACCACTTTACATGGGGCTTCCAAACTAATTTATTTAGTTTATATCAATTTAACGATATAATGTGCCTTCATTCATGTTTCAGTGAATTGTTAAGAGAATGTCTGTAAAGGCCTTTGCAATGACATATACTAATAGAAATATTTTTTGAGGAGAAGTACTTGCAAGACACCTGGATAGTGAAGAATGCCACATGTTAAGTGCATCAGGTTCTGCTCACATGTTGAAAAAGGAGCAGGGTCATTCTGCTGGGCCTGCCCCACTGTGTGCCTGGGCTAACTCAACCCTATGATGTCCATACATGGACTATGGACATCTGCAGCTGCTCATGTATAGATGTTTCTTTTCAGACCTCCACATTCAACATGCAGATATCATGGGAAGGAATACCCAAGCACAAAACATCAGATGTGGAGCCAGTAGCCCAGCACTAGTTAACATGTAATATTCCAATAGGACTTGAGGTGATACCCAAGAAAGATAAGACTCTTTCCTTGCCAAAGCATGTTCCCAGTGCTGCAGCTAGGGCTGGACATTGGGCCAAAGTCTGGGACCAGACAACTCCCCATCCAAGTGACCACCCAGAGACAGCAGGTGCTGAGGGCATCAGGGCATCAGAAGTAAACTCCATTTTATTCCTGTGACCATGACGGTGCTCTGATGAATCCATTCTGGGTTTCAGTCAGAACCAGCCAAACCTCAACAGGAGCTATCCAAGGTGCTTCACCTTTTCCCCAAACTAGCTTCAGCACCTTGGATAGCATCTTTAAAGTCGCCGGCCTCCGCTGTTTAAATTGTAAAGCTGAACATGCCCCGGAGGGGTGGGGAGGATGAGAATTACTGTTGTTGTTCTAATATATCAGGAGTGTAGACACAGCTGTAAAGCATGGAATGGTGGTTGTAGGGGGTGGGGGAGACACATTTTAGTTATGTGATAAAATTGAAGTAATGCACATGTCTGTCTAAAGTGTCCCCTCATAAGATGGTTAAGTACAGGGTCTAAAATTACCTGGCACCCACAACTAGGTTCACATCAACTTTCTGTTAGTGCTCAGGATAGCTGCAAATGCCACTAGGCAAAACCTAGGGCTTCTTCTGACATGTGCAGAACAAAATATGACTAGGATTTATTTTAGCATCAGTGCATTTCTGTTTTGGAGGTGCCCACTTATCAAAGGGAAGATTAGTTTTGGCTTTAGTTACTAGTCAAGCTTTAAAGTAGTTACTGGCTCACAGCAGCCCCAGGTACCATGCATATTAAAGCTCACTTCTTATTTTACAGACACAGCCGCCTTCACTCTTCGTACGGAGGAGCTCCATTTCCCAGCATTGTACTAATTCAGCCTGGTCTATTGAATTGCAATCACACATCCTTGTCCATTGTATTAGGTTAGCACCTCCTTAGCTATAATAAGTCTGGAGGAGAGAAAAAAATATATTCAAGGCTCACCTCATCAAATGGAACATTTGGGCAACTTATTAAAATAACCCCTGTGGTATTACAAAATGCAGGTTTGCTGTCATCTGGCTTAAAGATCCTTTTAGAAACATATCATTTTTATATGTGTAAAGGCAATTTCTCTACTTAAACTCTTTGATTCCAGCCTGAATTAAATCAAGTGTTTCAAAACTTTTTTTTTTTTAGGTACCCCAAAGGCTCACTTCTGTACTGTGGAATGTAAAGGCCTATGAAGCTCTCACATGGCTCCCCTTCAATGAGCCTCGCAACAAATGATCCTTCATTACTCACCACCAGCTTTTTGTGAAATTGAATAAAATCAGGGGAGAGGAAAGTAAGAGCGGCATCCTTCTTGATCACGAACAGCTAAGGTAAGAGAGACCCTCTAGAGAAACCCGTCTCCATGATTACCTGTTCTGTAATGAGGTTAATAGAAGACTGTGGCAAGCAGGAGAGTTCCCAATTAATGAGGAAAGGATAAGAAGGGGAGCAGAGCAGTGAAATTATTATCAGTTCCCCATCAGGTGTCATGTTCTTGTTGCCAGAAAGAAAAATTAGAATGATGCATTACTTGTTTGACTTTAAATCCCGAAATGTAAAAGCCTGGTAGCCCCTGCTTGCCCATTCTGAAGCTTGTCATGGTTCTTTAATGTCTCGTTCATAGTTCCTCGTTCCTAAAACAGTGACATCCTCATAAGTATCTTGTTTTTATTTCATTTTATTTATTGAATTTCTATCCTGCTCAACAGTAAAAGCTCTCTGGGCAGTTCACAAAACCTAACAATATAACAATATAATAAAACATAATATGAACACCTTGAAAAAATGTTAAGCAGAATAAGAGCAAATACCAGAGTAAAAGCCAGCACCATGTAAATATCTAAAAACACAATCAGACTTTAGTTTTTTTTTTTTTTAAGAACTGAAAGACTACAAGGCCTGGGATTTTTTTTTGTTTTTAAAAAAAACGCCTTCACCTGGCACTGAAAAGGCCACAATGTAGGCACCAGGCAAATTTCTCTGGGGTGCCACCACTGAAAAGACTCTCTTCTGAGTAGCCACCTGCCTTACTTCATTTGACAGGGGTACCTGGTTAGCTTTCTTAAAGAGTCTCATAACCTTTTCTTCACTCATGAATGAACTTTGTGCTAAATTGCAAGGCTTCTGCTACCTATCCAATCATACCTTGATCCCATATATTACTGCCTGTAACGTGTGTGAACTCACATGTGTACATGTCTGTCTGATGAATGTAGAATTATAGGGATCTTTCCCAGCGGTGTGTGCTCCGTATTCCAACAAATGGGGGCGGGGGGCGGGGAAATAGCTTCTTCAAATGAGACAAATTGTCTCAAGAACAATTATCAAGGCCAACCAATACAATTTTTATTTTGTCACAAAGTAGTTTATAGAAGAAAAGAATGTATAGCTAGTGTATGAGGTCCCCTCTACAAGAATTTGGTTTGATGCCCGGTCTGATTATGCACATCTTCTTGCAATCGCTTTTACACCTAATCCCTATACGCAGGAGGCGGTGAAGCGCATTACTGGTTGTATGAAACGCGCTTTAAAGGTGTTTAATGTGGAGAATTGCTTGTTTACATGGTCATAAGGCGCATTAACTCCCGTGGTAAATTAAAACTCGCTATTTAACGTGCATTCAATAATGCTCATGATTGGACAGAAAAAGCGCCTCAACCCCCGATTTGCGCTCTGTTCATGTGGAGGTAAAATCGGTAATGCGCTTTGAAAGAGCTTTAAATCGCTCTTGTGGAGACATCCAGTCTCCTGGCATTTGTACTGGCACTCTATTCCTAATATTATCAATAGAGAGAGAGAGAGAAAAAGATGGAAGTGGAAAATTGGCATTTGCTAAATAAGGAGCAGGGAGGCAGTAGGCTGGCCCAAGAGATTTTGCTGCCTGAGGCTAAAGACAGGATGGTTCCCCTCTTCCGTTCTGTCAACAAAAGCCACCAGACTGGCAGATGAATCTTACTTCAATACTTGCAATAGTATGACCTCTGCCACTGCACCAGAAGACATGAGCAGGTGAAAGACAGGCCACCTGGCACATCTGCTGCCTGGGGTATATGCTTCACTCTGCCTAATGATAGGGCCACCCCTGCAAGGCTGAGCTTGAGAGGCTGTACATGGGTAACTTGAGTGTTGATGGCACATGAGAGCCAGTGTGGTGTAATGGCTAAAGTGTTTGACTGGGAGTCGGGAGATCCATGTTCTATTCCCCATGCAGCCATGGAAGCTCACTGGGTGACTCTGGGTCAGTCACAGACTCTCAGCCCAACCTACCTCACAAGGTTGTTGTTGTGAGGATAAAATGGAGAGCAGGAGGGTTATGTACACTGCCTTGAGTTCCTTGGAAGAAAAAAGGCAGGATATAAATGCAATAAATAAATAAATAAATAAATAAATAAATAAATAGCAAGCCACACAACAACAGAATGTATAGATCCAGAAAAATATCAGGCGAAAAAGAAGGAGAGAGAGAGCCAAAACATGTATATTTATTTTGTTTCAGGTTAAGGGTAAAACAAAGAATTTCACCTCACTTCACTTCCTGATTAATCACTTGGAAACTTACCACAAGCACAGGTTACCCTCCTCTCTACAGGCATCTGGTCACAAACTTAAATGTGGTTCGTTAACTCACACAGTACCACCAGGATTAGGGTGACCAGATAAAATCCAGGTCAGGGCTCATGTAACTTTAACAGTTGTAGAGAAAAGGGAATTTCAGCCAGTGTCATTTGTATGCAATTAGTTCCTGGTGAAATTCCCTCTTCATCACAACAGTTAAAGTTGCAGGGGCCCTGCCTTCTTTTGTATATGGTCACTCTAGTATAGTGCATGCAGATTAGGGCAGATTAGGGTTTACATATTAGTTAAGGTGATGCCAAATCCAAACTCCAAACTCCTCAGCTTTTCAGTGATGCAGAGCAAGAAGGGTTGCATAGCTCTGTCTCTGTTCCATCCCATTCTTCATCTCTGTCTTGGATGCCATGAGTGCAAACGCACACACACACACACACACACACACACACACAATGAAAGAGGAAGTGATTCCCAGATGGACAGTCCAAAGTGCAGAGTGGACCAAAAGTATCGAGAGAGCTGGAAGATGCAGAAGGCTGCACAAAATGAAGCCAAAGGGTTCCCCCCACTCCGCTCTAGAATGTGGGTTCTAGATAAAGACCAAAGCTATCCTTTGTTTAAAACAAAGGTGGAGAATATGTGGCACTGCAGATGTTAGTAGACTACAACTCCCATCAGCCTCAGCCAGCATAGCCAATGGTTAGGGGTGATGGATTTGCAATCCAACAACACCTGGAGGGCCGAACTTTCCCTATCCCTGGTTTAAAACATGAAAAATGCTGTCATATCTCCAGTGCTTTGTATCATTGGCAGGATCTACACTACTGCTTTAAAACAACTGTTGGGGCCCAGGACACATGCCATATACAGTTTTCAAAGCGTTTTTGAGGTGTCGTATCCTGCTTGGTGTGGATCTGGCCTGAAGTTCCACTTTGGCAGTTTTTCTCTTAGAATCTAAGAGATGAGCATTTTTTTTCTCAGTGGTTCCAAGTGTAGTGTAGACAGCCTTACAGCTTTAAAAGCCTCTTAACTACTAACCTGCAAATATATGTATTGTTTCTCTCTCTCTCATTTCCCAGGTGACTACTCTGGCTTTCCAAACTCGACTTTAATGCAACCATCTTTTCCAAGCTTCATTAACATACAGCATTTGTTACTTTTTCTTCAGCTGCTGTTTAGGTATCAGTACATGCTCTGCCATAACTCCCTTTTTTATCTCTTATACATTTCCCATAGCTGAATGGGAATTTATAGATGGAGCTGCTGATGTGCTTTTATGTAAAGCAGATTTTCTTTTACGGTGATACATTTCATATCCGAGTTTCTTCCTTTTCCTTGTCAATTGCAGTTACTTGGCATCTTGAAGATGAGATGCCCTGGGCTTTTTCCAAGTGACATAGTCTTTGTGGATCACATGGCAAGGATATAATGAAAGGTTGTAG
The DNA here is from genome assembly GCA_029215795.1 of Anniella stebbinsi. Taxonomy (NCBI): domain Eukaryota; kingdom Metazoa; phylum Chordata; class Lepidosauria; order Squamata; family Anniellidae; genus Anniella; species Anniella stebbinsi. The sequence continues at coordinate 91,045,200 of JARDYH010000004.1, read as the reverse complement.
GCTAAGTAACTTCCAGCACTATTCTGAATTATACAATAGTAGCAATGGGTTGAAGCAAAACCTGAATGCGCCCCACTTCTAGATTCAGGAGCAAGCAAGCAACCTCTCATCTGTGTATACGATTTAAAGGACAATGGGCTGTGAAAAGATTAGAAACAAAGATAGCTGTTTCAAGTCAAAGCAAAATTCCTATTTCTTCTTCTTCTTCTTCTTCTTCTTCTTCTTCTTCAGAATTTAACATTGTTTTTAATGATTAAAATTGATGTCAAATCCATCTTTTAATGGGCTGTACTGAAATCTTTCCCAAGGCTTCGACCCTATACACACAACTGTAAGTCTCATTGAATGTTCTGAGTAGGCATGCATAGGATTGAACTGGAAAATATAAGGCTGCCATGTTTTTTGGAAAGGTCCTGTCAGGCCTGGCCCAAGACACTTTTTGCTGTCTGAGGTGAATGGGTAAATGGATTCCCCTCCTCCTCCCCCCACCCCAAATCAAGATGCATGGTTATTTTGACACCTGAGGAAGAAAATCCTACAAGCATCTCCCTATCTAGGACCAAAACTATGATGATACCTTCTTAAATAACTAGCAATTTTGTAGCCCTTTGATGGCACTCAAAATCTGCTCCCCGAGGTAGCTACCTTACTCTGCCAAATGGCAGGGCCGGCCCTACAATATTCTCCCACCTCCCACCCCTAGTCAACTCTAAAAATATGGCTTTGTGCTAATATGGATAAAACCACGATTTTTCCATTTGGTTTCCTCACACAGAAAATAGTTTTTTATAAAAGACAAATAATTAATTACTGATAAACATTATATAGATCAAGAGGTTGGCAAATGTCCTATGGGTCTCTTAGATTAACCTGGAAATGAAGAATTTGTTTTCCCCCTGAAATGGGGAACAAAGTACTTCCTTTTCTCAACTAATCTGAGGCACCCCTTCTTTTTTTTTACCCAGCTAACAGGAATGGTGGCAGAAGCATTGAGGGTGGATGGAAACCATGGAAGAGAAAAGCGTCCTCCTTCCTTTTTTTCTTCCATCACCCCCTCCATCATTCTGACCTGCTTCAGAGCAGAAAGACTACAGTTCCCGAGGCTATCACTTGTTAAGCCTAAATTGCTGCTCTGCAGTGTATCGGGATGACAGAGAGGAAATGGAACAAATTGCCTCTGCCAGCTCTCTAACCATCAACACTGCTATTGATGATCTCCCAACTTGCCAGGTAAGAACATGGAAATGTGGGGAGGGGGGTTGGGGCAGCAGGGAGTGTTTTGGAGGATAGAAAGGACCAGCAGGGATGTGCCTTGAAAACTTCTCTGGCATGGATTTTAATTTTAAGATAGAAAAGGATTTGAAAGGTCTTAAAAGTTCACCCCTTCTTTGGTGCAGTTTTTAAGGAATCCTAGAGGTTAGTTTCTCAGTGAGGCTCAGATGAACTTCGCTGGTATCACTGACAACTAAGGAACCATGCACAGGACCTTATTTATTTCCTTATTTATTTATCTGGAAAATTAATTATCCTGATCTTCATCCCAAAAAGGATCTCAAGGTGGTATACCTAAAATGACCTAAAAACAATACAATGAAAGTAATCTAAGCATCAAGAAACTGAGCAGCAACATCCTGTGAGAGGCTACAATCTTATGGACACTTAGCTAGAGTAAGCCTGGTTGAACACAAGGGGACTTATTCTGTGTACACATGCATACGATTGGGAAACATATTGATGAAATACAAATACAGCAAGATGATTTTGCAGTCAGGGAGATTCACTTTATTTGAACTGGCAGAAAAGTACACAGTGTTCCTTGATATTATGTAATGATTCTCTCTTCTGCCCGGTGACCTGCAGTCACTGTGACCTGTTTCAGCAACATCAAAACCACCCTTTGATGACGTTTCACTCAACGCATGGTCAAGGAAGGGTAGGACTGGAAGGTGCATCATTTTTAAGGCCAGCAGGGATGGTCCTGCTGGCACATCTCTGCTTTGGCTTTAGGCTATTGATGTTGCCATCTTAAAGAATACTAAAGTGAGAGAATGTCTACCTTATAGCATGCATTAAATCTAAGCAGAAGAGGAAGAAGAAGCCAGCAAGACAAACTGCCATTACCGCCTTCTTCACTGACTCTGGCTTCACCATACAGAGCATGTGCCCCTATTCATCCCTACACAGGCCATTAAAAATAACTTCTTTGTGAACAAGAGAGACAGTAAACTGCCATGATCATCACTTCAAACAGCCATTTTCCTCCCTTTCTATTGTGTGCCATGTCTTAAATTTATTGGCCCTGATACCGATCGTCATGAGCCACTGTGGATAAACAGCATGGTAGAAAACCTGTAAATAAGTAATTCACAATTAAATGCATCTAATAAAATGGTACCAGCTTCAGGGCAGGATACGGAGCTGAGAACGCTTTGGTTGCCTTAGTGGATGATCTACGCCTCAGTATTGACAGGGGGAGTGTGTCCCTGCTGGTACTCTTGGACCTCTCAGCGGCTTTCGATACCATCGACCATGGTATCATTCTGGAGCACCTGGGGGAAATGGGAATCGGGGGCACTGTGCTTCAGTGGTTCCGATCCTATCTCTCAGGCAGGTTCCAGATGGTGATGCTTGGGGATAGCTGCTCTTCAAAAAAGGAGTTGCTATGTGGTGTACCACAAGGTGCCATCCTTTCCCCAATGCTGTTTAACATTTACATGAAACAGCTGGGAGAGATCATCCGGAGGCATGGGGTGGGGTGCTATCAATATGCTGATGACACCCAAATATATTTCTCTGTGCCTTCGACAACATTGTCAGCTAAGGATCATGTGTCTCCTCTGAATTAATGCTTGGAGGCGATAATGGTCTGGATGAGGAAAAACAAACTGAAGCTGAATCCAGACAAGACGGAGGTGCTCGCTGTCATAGGCCCCAACCTGGGTTTGGAGGTGTGTCAACCAGTTCTGGATGGGGTTACACCCCCCCTGAAAGACTGTGTTCGCAGCTTGGGGGTACTCCTGGATCCATCGCTCCAAATGACAGCTCAGATAGATGCAATGGCCAGGAGTGCCTACTATCAGCTTCGGCTGATACGTCAGCTGCGCCCCTTCCTAGAGTTGGAAGACCTAAAATCAGTAGTGCACGTGCTGGTAACTTAGAGGCTTGACTTCTGCAATGCGCTGTACATAGAGCTACCTTTGTGCCTAGTCCGGAAACTTCAACTTGTTCAAAATATGGCAGCCAGGTTGGTCACCGGTACATCTAGGGGTGACCACATTACACCAATTTTAAAATCTCTTCATTGGCTGCCAATCAGTTTCCGGGCGAAGTATAAAGTCTTGGTTATTACCTTTAAAGCCCTACATGGTTTGGGTCCAGGTTACCTGCAGGATCGCCTTCTCCCATACAATCTGCCCTGCACACTTAGGTCCTCTGGGAAGAACTTACTCAAATCAGCCAGAACTAGGCTGACGAGTGTTAACCAGAGGACCTTCTCTTCCATCGCTCTCAGACTGTGGAATGGTCTGCCGGAAGAGATTAGACAAATTAGCAGTCTTCATAAATTTAAGAGAGTCATGAAGACTGCTCTCTTCTGGCAGGCCTATCCAGATGAATTTTAAGATGTTTTTAATGATGTATTTTTTTCTTGTTTTTAAAATTTTAACTGTTTTGTGATTCTTGTGTTTTATATTGTTGTTGTTCCCCGCCTCGATCCAGAGGGAGAGGCGGGTTATAAATAAATTATTATTATTATTATTATTATTATTATTACCTTACCATATTTCTACCTGCATGTCATTTGCATGACACTGGGTACATTGAAAAACAAAAGTGTGTTTTTCTGCATTGCTTACTCATTGCACAAAAGACCAGTTGCGACTCAGCCAGGCCCAGGTTCATGCAGCACACATTGTGCAAAAGGACTCAACCAGCGCACAGCAGAGAAGAAGAAGAAGAAGAAGAAGAAGAAGAAGAAGAAGAAGAAGAAGAAGAAGAAGAAGATTTATATAGCACTTTCTAACAAAGCTTTCTACCAGCAGGGATGCTTCCAGGGCTTGGCACTGCCTCTGAGGGCTAGATTAAGAAACTGTGAAGACTGAATTAGGCTGTGGTTCATTGATTGGTTCATTCGTAACCTGTCATTCTACCAAGAACAATGGCACTCAAAGGCAGCTTACAATCATAAATAAATGTTATTAAAATAATGATAAAACAATGCACTAAAACACAATTAAAGACACAGCCATTACAGAATACAAATAGCATCCGATCCAACAGACTTATTTGCACGCCAAATGATAAAAAGATCTTTACTTGCTGGCAGAGGGACAACAGAGAATGTGTGAGCCTAGCCCGCTCAACAAAGAGTTCCATAGCTTGGGAGCGGTCACCGAGAAGGTTGTCACCAAAAGCATCTCTGAAGTAGAGCCTCTCCTGAAGATCTTAAAATGTGGGCAGACTGGCATGGGAGAAGTAACCAGCATTTTTCATTCTACCTGGAAATAGACCAGTACACAGTGAAATTGTTGTAACAAGATAGTCATGTATTCCCTGTAATTTGCCCCAGTTAATAGTTTGATCACAGCATTCTGGAATTGCTGGTATTTCTGAACGGTATTAAAAGCTAAACCCATGTAGAATGAATTACAGTTGTCCATAAATAAGGCATGGGTGACTTCTCTAGGAATGGGCATAATTGGCACACTAGCTTCTGGCCACTGCTGAAACCTGGGCATCCAGGTTTAAGACTGAGTCCAGGAGTGTATCAAAACTAGGAATGTGTATTGTATCGGGTTTGATGTCCGATAACGAACCGATCAGACATCCAATGACGGATAACAATAATTTCCTTAGGTGGCCCTATCTGATCGGATCCGATATCCATATGTCTGATAACTATCGGACGTATCGGATTTTTGGACCACCATTTCTGGTGTTTTCCCTATAGGCTTGCATTGGGGAAAGAAGGCTTTCCCCCAATGCAAGTCTGTGGGGAAAAACACTGGGCCGGCATTCTCTCCCTCCTCCCACTCGCACTCCCTCCCCCCACTTGTGCTCCTTACCCACCATCGCCGCCGCCATCACCGCCGTTGCCGCTGCCATCGCCATCCAGCGCTGCTGCCTGCTTGGTACTGCGAAACAGGCTTTTTGGCCTGTTCCTCAGTACAGCTACTCGGTGCATAGCTGTATTGAGGAACAGGCCAAAAAGCCTGTTTAGCAGTATTAAGCGGGCAGCAGCGCTGGATGGCGGTGGCGGGGGTGGGTAAGTAGCGTGAGTGGGGGGAAGGAGCGCAACTGGGGGGGAGGGAGGGCATGCCGGCCCAGTGTTTTTCCCCATAGACTTGCATTAGTGGAAAACTTTCTTTCCCCCAATGCAAACCTATGGGGAAAACACCAGAAATGGCGGTCCGTAATCGGATCGGAACTTCCAGTATTTATCAGATATCGGATCCGATCAAATCTGGGTACCCCCCAATATGATCGGATCCGAATTTTTTTTATGTCAGAATTTCCGATAATGATACGATAAGATAATTTCGGCCGTGCACATTCCTAATCCAAACTGCAAACCTGAATCTTCAGGGGAGTGTAACCCCATCCAGAATAGGTTGAATCCCTATTACCTGACTTTTGACTAACCATGAGGACCCTTGTCTTGTCTGGATTAAGTTTCAATGTGTTTGCTCTTATCCAATCCACTAATGACATCAAACAGCAGTTTAGAATTAAAACAGCTTCCTTGGATTTGGATGGAAAGCAGAAATAGAATTGGGTGTCATTAGCACTGAACTCAAAACTCTGGACAATCTCTCCCCGTGGTTTAATGTATATGTTAAATAGCATGGGAGATAAGATGGAATCCTGAAGGACACCACAACCTAATGGCCACAGTGTCAAACTGGAATCCCCCAGCACCACCCCTCAAGAAGGACAGGAGCCACTATATAACAGTGCCTCCCAATCCCATCTCAGAAGGATACCATGGTCAATGGTATCTAAAGCCATCAAGTGGTCCAGCAGAAACAACAGGGACACATTCCTCCTGTCCAGTTCCCATTATAGATCATCCACCAAGGTAACCAAAGCAGTCTCTGTCCCATAACCAGGCCTGAAGCCAGATTGAACTGGATCTAGATAATCTGCATCATAGAGAAATCCCTGGATCCAAGAAGCCACCACATACTGCAACACCTTGGCCAATAATGAAATATTAAAGACCACATGGAAATTATCCAATTCAATGGTGTACATGGGGGAGTTTATTTATTAATTATTTGACAAAAGTCTTATCACCGTCTCTTTTAAGCAAAACAGAATCATACCTTGCCATAAAGAGGTATTTGCCCCTACCCTTATCCACTCAGCCATTCTGCCATGGCTGGCTTTATAAGCCAGGAAGAGCAAGGGTCCAGGACACTCGTGGTAGGCCTCACTTCTCCAAGGATCTTTTTTAAAATCAATTTTATTGTGAATTTTTAAACTCAACAAAAACCATAAAAGAAAATAAAAAATAAAAAATAAAATAATTAAAAAATAAACATATGGATCTTGTCCATATCCTCAGACTGTACAAATTTAAAAGTGTTTAAAAGTGTTTATTGGAAATGGACAAGCAGGGGCCAAAGTTACATCCACTGGAGCTGTATCAATTCTGGCATCCAAGTCAGCACAGATACGATTAATTTTATCTGCAAAGTGTTGTGCAAATTGGTCACAGTGGGCCATCAAGCCCTCCACATTTTCTTCTTCCGGCCACTCACCACCCAAAAAAGTTCTGCTGAGGGACTCTGTGATGATAAAATGGTGGTGGAGAAGTGCAATTTCTTGGCCACCCGTGTTGCCACAGAGCAGGCTTTGAAATGATTTCTAGCCCAGGTTCAATTAGATCCATTCCAGGTTTTCCATCAACGTTACTCTAATTAATGTCCCACTCAGTGAATCACCCGCAGTGCTTTGGAAAACCAGGGGGGTCATTCGTCCTGCTTTCATGGGAGAAGACGCTCCAGAGAGAGCATGTCAACCACCCAGGCCATTTTTCCATTCCAGTGGTCAATTAGAGCTTCAGCAGCATCACCTGCCGGGATGACAGGAAAATCCTGAAGAGCCATCAGTAAACCATCTGCATCTGTATCCTTGCCTTACACTGTTAGATTGCTAAATTTTCAATATTATGTAGGAATAGGATCCCGTAAATAAAATTGGATTTATCTCTTTTTGTTCCCCGCCTCGATCTAGACGGAGAGGTGGGTAAGAAATAAATCGTTATTATTATTATTATTATTATTATTATTATTATTTATAAGTAACAAATGCATAGGATTGTGCTGAAAATGCACCAATATGGAGAGTGAGACTTACCTTCAAGGAAATCTGCCCAGGATAATACTATGGGAATATAATCCTATGAACACATTTCTGAGTAATCCTGGTTAAACCCAGTAGGATTCAGTTCCTTGAAAAGGTGCAACATATGCACTTTTTTGAAAAAGAACATCAAGATTCAACATCAAGAAAGATAATAATTATTTTATCTGACTTGTGACCATCAATCGATGTGACCATGGCCATTGTTTGCACTGGCAGAGAAGTGTTTGCTGCTGTACTGGTACTGCACACTGATAGTCTTATCAGTCGAGTTACTATGACCCAGTGCTATAAAATCCAGATTCTCATATTTACCTCCACCTCTACAGAGAAAGAAGTTGCAAAGTACATTAGTTCATTCTATACTCAGTTCTCTGCTCAGTACTGCTGGTTTTATGATAAAGCACTGACATTGAGAGCAATCCTGTGGGGTCTGGACCCATTTGGAGATAGGGCTCAGCACCTTGGATAGCGACTTTAGCCTTCTGACTGGTTGTAACTAAAAGCCAAAATGGAATTCCCACCCCACCAAATCTGGAGCCACCAGCCTCCCTTGATTTTCAGCTCAGTGCGTCTTTGCTTTGTTTTTAATTTTTCACCACTGTAAGTAATGAGAGTGCATGCGCTAAGTGAGCTGCAGGTTTGCATACTTGAGAAAACTCGGCCAGGCCTCTCTCAGGGGATCACCAGCAATTTGGATGCAGTAGATGCAAACTCGTCCGTATCCTACCCCCATGAAGTCCCCCAAACACTCCATTTTGGGTCTTCTGCCAGCTACTCCTAGTGGTAACACAGCCAGCAGTAGCTTTCCTCATGCAAGCACTCCACATTGGCAGAAACTTCCTTCTCTGAGCTACTCTCTCTGCTAAGAGAGACTGGTAAAAGGATAGGTGGGAAATTTGTTGGCCTTACATTTGAATGTAAATATTCCAGATTCCCACTTTTTGACCCTATGCACAAACTGGAATGTAATGATGCGGCAATATTCACACTTTCCCAAATTTTGTGACGCAGTTCGCGAATTTTTCAAAAATGCATATAATAGGGGGAAATGTACTAAAACTGCATATATTAGGAGAACATGTGCACAAAACTGCATTATGTTGGGGGAACATGTTTGCAAAAATGCATATACTTTAAAATAAAATAAATAAAAGTGCACACAATATGTATAGAAGCTTGGATATGTTAGGATTTGGCTTTCCTGGAGCTTTTTCCTTTTGTAGTATTAATCGGGCTTCAAGCCAAGTTTCTTATTAGCCACTGTTCATCTTGGCCATTGTCATGTAGTTACCTCTTTGTCATCTAAGCAACCTCAGGAATGGAGCTGGTCAGGGCCATGAGTCCTGGTTGCCCTCAATTAATCTCAATTTGCCTGCCATATTCCTGGACTGGATAAGGAAGTTGGTGATGTCCAAGTTCCTGTAGTTGGCCCTTGCTGTTGGACAGTACTAAGATCCTGTGCCTGGTGTGCTTTGCAATCTGGGGAAGGCGAGTGACAGAAGCCATGTGACCTGCGGCCCCCTGGCATTCTACCAGTGAGCAGGTAGGGACAGCTTTTTTCAGAGCTGAGAGAAGAGCTTCAAGCCCTGTGGCCCATCGTAGTCAACTAACTGCTGGGATTCTGGATGGTACTGCACCACAGGGGCCTATCCACATGAACCTTAGGAGGTAAGCTGGCAGCCCATCCTTTGCTGCCATGGGAAAAGAGGTTTGCAGGCAGCATGGCAACTTTCCATGTTTGAAGGATGCTGGAAGGGCAAGTAGAATTGTCTGAGGGCATTAGTAGGGCCTATCAATTTTCAGATGCTCTGTTAATCATAGAGCAGTCCTGCACCGGGCCACAGGGGCTGAGGTGCCATGGAAACATCAGTGGTGGCTGCAAATGAGAGGATTTGTCCTTGAGCAGTCTGACCTTCTACTTCACCCTCTGGAGAAAGGAACTTGGGTTTCTGTTTTATCACAGGAAGGGGCTGCTCCTTAATTGGTATCATACAGTAGCCTAGAAGACCCTTCAGCAACAGGCTTATGAAACCTGGGTAGAAATGCCATGGTAACACCCACTGTGGCCTCGATTGTGGATATATGTCCATTTGCAGTTTTGATCCTACTTTGCCCTACGGGGGAAAGAACATGGGCTGCTATTTTATCACAGGAAGGGTCTGCCTCTTCTCCTGTACCAATTTGATGATAGCCAAGAAGCCCCTTCAGACATTGGGTCTATGGCACTATTCCATTTGGACACCCAGTCAGAATTGGGCCACCGCTGCTGCAGCAGAGTTGAGGGGTAACAAGATATGGGCCATAGAGAGATGGCAGTCTTGAGCATGCATGAGCATCCATTTTGAAAGGAAGATGGGTGCCATTACTGTAGATACCACATTGATAATTGTGTTCCTTTGACAGATTGGTGGAGGAGACTATAGCCCTTGGGGGTCTTGATCTGCAGACACAGTATGGCATCTGGGCCAGCCATAGAGTGACGTGAGCAACTGTTCGCACACAGGCTTGGTCAGTTGGCCTCCATCCAGTGGGGTAGCAGGTGAGGCATGCTGTGGTGGTGTCTCCTCCCCAAACAGTACAGCCTGGTTGGTTTTGCCCCACTGCAGGTGTGGTGCCCACGTGGGGGGGGGGGGGGGAGACAGGGTTCCTGGAGCGGAAGTCTCCAACTTTACAGGCTAGGGCAGACCTGGAGGATATCTGGGTGGCCAGATATTTGTACTGCGTGATCAAACTTGTTTGCTCAGTGCCAGAGGCCACAATAATAATCAAACTTCATAAAGTTAGCTAAGGGACCTTCGCTGTAAACCAGAACACCTCTTCCGAAAGAATTCCAAAGACCATTCACTCTCCGCTGAAGGTATGTGGCATTTACATTTTCTAGAGCCTGAAAATAATAACCAAAATGCAGTCAACATTTTAACCCTTCTTTAGGATAAACTCACTCTGCGTAACTATCTGTGTCCAAGTGAGCCTATTGTTGGTGCTTGGGAGCTGTTCTGCTAATCCCTGCTTTGTTGTTATAGGCATTATATTAACGGTATGAAAATGGTCCCACTGCACCATAATTTAACAAAATGAATATACAACAAGGAAACCGTGGGCCTATCGGCAGCAGTCCAGCAGCAGATAGAGTCCTGTTACCAGAGACGAATATGTTATGGAAGGACAACAGAAGTGAAAGTGATTGTTCTCTCATCAGGTTAATGAGGCCGCATTCATGTTTCATTTATGAAGCAAGTATCCTAATTCAAAGCATGCACCCTTATCGGACTGCAGCCTCATAAGCATATACAGTCATCATGTTCTCTCTTCCTCTGCTCTTCGTGCATTGAAATTCTGTGCAGCAAAATGTCTGTGCAAATTAGGTATATTACTGCCGAACTGTCTTTTGAACAGGAACATTATGAAGTTCCGCTTTCATTCTTCTCTTGTTTGTATTCACAAATGACTTTGCTTCATTTTTGTTTTCCAAGCATTTTTTTAATCAATTGTAAATGGCTGACACAACACCATTATAATAGTTCTTTCACTGAGCAAACCTATGCTTACATTATGCCAGGACTGGAGATATGTTGCTGCTATACCAGTGGAATGGCTGCTATATCCAATGCATGCTCAAACCGGGCAGAGCAGAGGAAAACATACAAGCAGAAAATACAAAAAAAGATGCAAAAACAATAGACAAGTCCCGGAAAAGCCACCAGTACCCACAAATCAGGTGATGCTGTCCACGCAGTTGGAAGCCAATGAACTCACAACAGTGAAGATATATCCACGCTGCACCCGTTGCAAAGTCAAATACAAGTACTTTGTATTTGATTTTATTGAGGAGTGTTTTATTTATTTATTTATTGCATTTATAAATAAATTCTAACATACATACATACATACATACATAACAATAAATAAACAAAGACAGTAGGGCCAGAGAGTGCTCCCATACTCTCCACCTCATGCATTAGACCCAGAGATGTTATTTTTATTTTATTTATTTATTTTATTTATTACATTTTTATACCGCCCCATAGCCGAAGCTCTCTGGGCGGTTCACAAAAATTAAAACCATGAAATCATTTTAAAAATATAAAACAAGCCACAATCTAAAAACACAAAATAACATACAATATAAAAACACAACCAGAATAAAACCAAACAGCAGGAATTAATACAGATTAAAATACAAATTTAAAACAGCAAGGATTAAAACTGAGTTAATTTAACTGTTAAAATACTGGGAGAATAAAAAGGTCTTCACCTGGCGATGAAAAGAGTACAAAGTAGGCGCCAGGCGAACCTCTCTGGGGAGCTCATTCCACAGCCGGGATGCCACAGCAGAGAAAGCCCTCCTCCTAGTGGCCACCTGCCTCACTTCCTTTGGCAGGGGCTCACGGAGAAGGACCCCTGTAGATGATCTTAGGGTCCAGGCAGGTACATATGGGAGGAGGTGTTCCTTTAGATAACCTGGCCCCAAGCCGTTTAGGGCTTTAAATGTTAGTACCAGCACTTTGAATTGGTCCCGGACCTGGATCGGCAGCTAGTGAAGTTGGAAAAGGACTGGCGTAACATGGTCTCGTTGGCCAGTCCCCGTTAACAATCTGGCTGCCCTGTTTTGTACCAGCTGAAGTTTCCGGACCGTTTTCAAAGGCAGCCCCACGTATAACGCATTGCAGTAATCCAAACGAGAGGTTATGAGAGCATGGATAACTGTAGCTAGGCTATCTCTGTCCAGATAAGGGCGCAGTTGGTATATCAGCCTAAGCTGGTAAAAGGTTCTCTTTGCCACCGAGTTCACCTGTGCCTCAAGTGACAGTTCTGGATCCAAGAGCACTCCCAAACTACAGACCCGATCCTTTAGGGGGAGTGCAACCCCCTCCAGAACAGGGTAAACATCACCTCGCCGGACAGGCGAACCACCCGCTAACAGTACCTCCGTCTTGTCTGGATTGAGTCTCAGTTTGTTAGCCCTCATCCAGTCCATTACCGTGCCCAGGCACTGATTCAGAACAGCCACTGCCTCACCTGGGTTTGTTGAAAAGGAGAGGTAGAGCTGGGTGTCATCCGCATATTGGTGACATCTCAGCCCACATCTCCGGATAACCTCTCCCAGCGGCTTCATGTATATGTTAAACAGCATAGGGGATAAAATAGAGCCCTGTGGAACCCCATGGCTTAAATGCCACGGCACAGAGCAATAATCCCCCAGCACCACCTTCTGAAAACAGCCATCTAAGTAGGAACGGAACCACTGCAGCGCAGTGCCTCCAACTCCCAGCCCAGACAACCTATCCAGAAGGATACCATGGTCGATGGTATCGAAAGCCACTGAGAGGTCCAAGAGAACCAACAGGGTCACACTCCCCCTGTCCCTCTCCCGACAAAGGTCATCCCACAGGGCAACCAAGGCAGTTTCTGTTCCAAAACCAGGCCTGAAACCCGATTGAAATGGATCTAGATAATCCGTTTCATTCAAGAGTGTCTGGAGTTGTCCTGCAACCACCCGCTCAAGCACCTTGCCCAGGAAAGGAATGTTTGCCACCGGCCTATAGTTGTTAACATCTTCCAGGTCCAGGTTAGGCTTTTTCAGGAGTGGTCTGATTACCGTCTCTTTTAACGAGGCCGGCACTACTCCCTCTCTCAAGGAGGCATTTACAACCTCCTGGACCCAGCCGGTGGTCCCATCCTTATTTGATGTAATTAGCCACAATGGGCAAGGGTCAAGCACACAAGTGGTCGACCGGACTTGGCCAAGCACCTTGTCCACATCCTCAGGCCTCAGTAACTGAAACTCATCCAATAAAACTGGACCAGACGGTGCTCTGAACGCCTCTACTAGCGGAGCTGCATTAAGCGTGGTGTCCAATTCAAGACGAATCTGAGCGACTTTATCTTCAAAGTGCTGTGCAAACTCGTCACAGCGTGCTACCGAGGGTTCCACCATCTCTCGCCCTGGCCCAGAGTGTAGCAGGCCATGAACCACCCGCCGGATGACACTGTGAAAATGCAATGCTGGTGGAGAAGAACTGTCTCTTCGCCACCCTCACCGCCACAGAGTAGGCTCGATAATGAGCTCTAGCCCATGTCCGATCAGACTCAGCACGAGTTTTCCTCCACCTGCATTCTAGCCATCTCCCCTTTTGCTTCATTGCCCTCAGCTTAGGTGTAAACTAAGGAGCTGGCCGAGCTCTGCTCAGAGGGAGAGGGCACTTGGGTGCGATCGTGTCAACCGCCCGGGTCATCTCTGCATTCCACAGAGCGACCTGGGCTTCGACAGGAGCACCGGCCATATCAGCAGGAAAATCCCCCAGAGCCTTCTTGAATCCCTTGGAGTCCATTAGCCTCCGGGGGCGGACCATTTTAATAGGCCCCCCACCCTTGCAGAGGGGAAAGGATGCCGAAAGTCTAAACCTCAATAGAAAGTGATCCGACCATGACAAGGGGGTAGATGTTAGTTCCCCCACTTTCAGATCACCATCCTCCTGTCCACCCAAGAAAACCAGGTCAAGAATATGTCCTTTTACATGCGTTGGACCAATGACATGTTGAGACAGCCCCATGGTTGTCATGGCAGCCATGAAGTCCTGAGCTGCTCCGGATGCAGGAGCCTCCGCATGGAAGTTGAGATCCCCCAGGACCACCATCCTGGGGGTCCTCAACACCAGGTCCGAGACAGCCTCTGTCAACTCAGGCAAGGAGACTGTTGGGCAGCTGGGTTGGCGGTACACCAGCAGAATCCCTAATCTGTCTCGGGTACCCAACACAAAGTACAGACACTCAAGACCAGTGCTCGAACGAACAGGAAGCCTAGAGAGGGAGATTGTATTTCTATAGACCACAGCAACCCCCCTCCCCGGCCCTGAAGTCGGTGCTGGTGCTGCACCGAGTACCCAGAGGGGCAAAGCTGAGTGAGAGTAACCCCTCCCAGTTCACCCACCCAGGTCTCAGTGATACATACCAGGTCAGCCCCCTCATCCACAATCAAATCATGGATGAGGGAGATTTTATTTTGGACCGACCTGGCATTCAGCAGCAGCAGCACCAACCCCGAGGGCAAGCTGGTAAGGCCGCAAGGAACTACCCAGTTGGGGGAAGAACCAGAAAAGGGGATAGTTGTAAGGCAACTACCCCCTCTTCTCCTCATCTGGCCTGTTTCTCCCCCAGCACCATACCTCCCCCTACCCGTGACCACAGTTATGCAGGCACCCCCTTGCCCCCTTGAGCTCCCCAGGCACATATTCAAAATATACAAATAAAACAATAGTATAAACTTCAATTTGCTGCTGGTTGCTGGTTTCAACAGGCACAGGCAGGAGGGTGACTCCTCTGTGCGACGCTAAGTGCAGCGCCAAGTGCATACTCGGCGCCACACTCAGCACGTCGCCGAGGCGCGCTGCCTCTGGCACGCTTCCCTTAAATAGGTACCTGTAATGGGGAGGAGCAGTTGGTTAGCCGATTGTAATGGCCATCAGGTGAGGGGGTAGCAGCAGAAAGCAAGCCTCTGCAGTGATGGATTCCTCCCCCCCCTCACTCCACTCCAACCCCTGGCCTCTGGCATGCTTCCCTTAAATAGGTACAATGTGATTCTACAGTCCCTTTTCTTAGCGCCAAAAGTGGTTTTGCACATGCTATGGTTGTCTCATGTTTCCTTCAACAAAGCACCTAAGGGCTTATATCACACGTGAGCCCAAATTTTCACCAAGGTTCTGGATAGCTGCTTGCTTTTATCGGAAATAAATCACTCATTTGTCAACATGTTTGACCTCATGCTGTTGTTTTCTATTTTTCAGTTAATGTTGGACATGCTCGTCAGGAGAAGAACGGGGTGGAGTGAGGGGAAGAGAGCGCCGCAGCAGCAGCAGCAGCAGCAGCAGCCTTTGGCTCGCCCCGCGGCTCGGAGTTGTACGAGGCACACACACGCGCAGCGTGAGAGCACTTGCAAATGCACCACACTTGATAGTTTTGAAATATTTCTGGAAGAGAAGGCTATCAATAGCAACTAGTCCTGATGGCTATGTGTTACCTTCAGTATGACGGGCAGTAAGCCTACATACTACACCTGTTGCTGGGGAACATGGGCGGGAGGGTGCTGTTGCTCTGTTCACACAGTGCAGAACCACTGTGTGAACATGTCCTGTTGAGGAATTACCTATGCCTATATTGTGAGAACATGTGTCCAAATACATAAGGGTAAAATTGTGTGATAGCAGAAATGCTTGCAAAAGAACCAACTGGCCCTAAACCTACCAGGATCAACATAGATTTAACTAGTTTTTGAATGCTTCATAAAGTTACTCCTCCAGCTTTATTCAGCCCTGTTACTTTTCCCATTTACCTGTTATCCTTGTTTTACTTGTTCCCTTCGATGTCCACCCATTCACCTCCAGCAATGAGGTACAATAGTTGCTCCATCTTCAACCCCTCATTGCAGTCTTCAGGGTTTAAAAGCATCGCTTTTGCTAAGCTGAATAGCACTGTTGATTATACACTGCAAAATTTGCATCCTTTTATTTTGCATAGCTGACTGGTTCACATACTCAGCAGAATTCAGGTGAACTGGCACAGCAATAATAACCTTCATTATTCCTGTAGCTAGGTGACACGACTCCAAGTAAATGGAATAATATCATTATAGAGGAGAGGCAGCTGCCTGATGGGTCCTCCACTAAATAGCGACTCAAGATCAGAATCAAGGGCTCAGAAACCCAATGGGTTTTCTTTTGTCATTCTCATTCTAAATGAACTAGTAGCTTGAAAAACTTTTTCTGCCTGTCTGTTCAATAAGCACCTCTTACATTTTAAATGGGGGTGAATGGATGGAATGAGTCTATTTCTAGTACTGCATGTGTTCTTACATGTGTTTCTTCCTAAACTCATTACATCCCAGTTCCACAACAATCTGTGACATTATTATTATTATTATTATTATTATTATTATTATTTTAAAAAGGATTTCTAAATGTATTTTACCCTAAAACGCCATTTTTGTATGTATTTTTAATGTAAAATATGCATTTTGGTAGCTTTTGAGCCAAGGAGTCAAAAGAATTGTGCATCCACAGATTAGTCTGGGGAGCTGTCTATAAGCACCGTATACCCCATGGTGGCTGTGAATTAGTGCTGCATCGTTTATGCATTTATACAACGCAGCCAGCAACTTACACCCAACACAAGGTTTTCCGACGAAACTGTGCAGAAACACACACGCACACACATACACACACACACAGCTTACCATGGCTTTTCCTTTTCATGCAAGCATGCCACCTTCTTCGTGCTTGTTGGTGGTGACCTCACTGCGCATCAAAGCTGGAGGTGTTCCAGAGGCGGATCAAGCCTAACGGTAGGTCAAGGGGACACGCGGGAAGGCCGGGCAGAGGGGATGGGCTCCATGAGCTCAATGGCTGTTGGTTGTGCATAATGGCAATTTGCTAAGACACAATAAAGTATGTATGTTGGTGCTACCTGGAAAGCCCGTACTTCCTCCTGTTATGAGGATTAACTGTCCCCACCCCACAGCTGCAATGCTGCGGGTTTTTAAGGGAATGCAGAGTCAAGGTGGTGCCATGAAGCCACTCCCCGGGAAGTGCAAATCAGGTTGGCTTGCTTAAAAGTGCTGACTGAACAAAGTCCTTGAGCATCCCTAGGGAAGAAAAGGAACAAAGAGATGTGGTTCTTCTGGGGAATTAAATTAAGAGAAGAAGGAAGGGTACCCTTAGTTTTCAGAAGGGGTGACTAGCAAGCAAAACTCCTGAGTTCTGTGTTCTCCCAAGAGGTGCAGGGGTGCCCACAGTAGGAAAGAGCCTGGGTTCTGTTCCAATGGGGGAGCAGAGGTATGGGTTAGAATGAAAAGAGGATGGGAGCCCCCATTGGGGGTATTTGTGGTTTATATATTGCTAGTTTGTGGTTTTTTAAAAGAAAAGAAAAAAGATCCTCTGTCCTGATTGCGATCTTAGAATTTTGTAGTGGAAAGATGGACCTGTTTCATTTCATATGGTCCAATAAAACCTTTGCCTATGCAATTAAACTTAAAAAGGTAATAAATCAATGAAAATTATTAAGTCTGCAGGCACTGAGTCTCCAAATTAGTTCTGGAGTGTCTTATACCCTTCCATCAGACTATACAAAATTTGACTGAGGTGAAAATATACATTCTGAAAATAGCAAATCTTCTAACAAATATCCAGACCAGAGTAGGGCTGTGCAGGGACCCCCCTCAGAGGCTGATTCCAAGGTTCCAAATTGACCCCAATCTGCCTATGTCCAATTGGGGCCCAGTCTGACCCGCTTCAGATCCAGATTTGAAGCAAGATCCAGACATCCAAAGCTGATTGGATGCTGTGGTTTCCTGGGTACCTATTAAGCAGCTGCTAAGGTGTATAACCTTCCTGTCTGCCTAGTCAAGCATAGTTTCCATCATTTTTTTCATTGTATGAGTTACAAGTATAACCCTAAGTATAGGGATAGGTGGATACGTCTATTTTCTGACTGTGACACTTGTGCGTGTGTTTATTCATAAGTCCATTCCATACCATTTCCACATTAATCAGCAATTAAAAAAATATTCACAAAATGTACGTGTAAATATCTTTTTAAATATGCAATCTCAAAAAACACAAAACTGCATCAGAAAATGTGGAGAAATGTTAAACCCAAAGGAAAACATTCCAATCCATACATTTGTCCAAGAATTTCAGATCAGGACACTTGGTATTGGAATTCCCAAAAACAAATTCCTCAGGCCTCCCTCCCTAGATATTAGTTACTTGATCCTATGAAAAGGCATGTGTGAGGCCTAGTATTGATTTAATTCAGTTATTTGTTGTTGCCAGGAAGTCTAGTACCCTTAACATTTTCATACTGGCTACATATAGGCTCTGTCGCTCTCGTTGTTGTTGTTGTTGTTGTTAAGAATTTGAAAGGAAAAAAGCGAAAGGTTAACAGAAAGAGAGAGAGAGAGAGAGAGAGAGAGAACAGAAAGAAAAGGGGTTTAACATAAAACAGATTAAAAAGCAAACATTGGCTTAAAATGTGACTAAAAATATTTCATTATTTGTCAATGTAGTGATGCAGCTGTCATCAGTTATAAAAATTAAAAGAAGCCCTCAGAATAATTTGAAGCTGTGTACCCCTGGCCTATAAAAAAAAGGCATCCAGCATTTACACTCCTTGGAAAATTGAATCATATTTAACTTTACAATGTATAACAACTCAGAGTATGCATTGTATTTTTCACACACATCAAATAGAATTAATGCTGTTGATGATTTACACAAACATCTGTCTGGAAAGGCAGATAGCCCTGACTACCTATTCTCATTGTTTAATATAGTTTTCTCAAGTTTTTTTTTTAAGTTGGATTGTTTTATTTACTAAAGTTATAGTTCTCCAGCAGTTCAAATTTTGCTTTCTTCATTTTTGTAAAATATATATTTAATTAGAGCCATCCTATGGTTTTGTAACATCAGTGCTTCTTGCCAAAGAAATGATTGTTTATTTGATCAATCAATACTGAACCCAAAATGTGCTTGTTCATCAAAAAGTTTTCCAAGATAATCATGTGACTGGATATGCTGCTCTATAAAAGTGGTACCAATCCATTCAGCTTTACCTTCAGTCGCCACGATGAAGGTCTTAATACTAGCACTGGCATTAACCCTTGTGGGTAAGTAAAGATTCATAATCAATTTCAAAGATGAACAGAGATCTTTCATATAAAATCTAAAGCTGTTTATAATATTTAGAGTTTTCTATTATAGCAAATACTATGGAAAGCTTTATAACTGAATGGGGAATACTTGAGAAATGTGCATGAGAAAGCAAAAAAAACAAACCTCCCTGTGTTCTTGTGTCTATGTGTTCGAGAATAAAATATGAAGTAAATCTTTTCATAGGACGAACTAAACTTTCTATATTTTAATTTCTATTCTCTCTCTCTCTCTCTTTCTCTCTCTCTCTTTCAGGTTGTCAGCAAAAAGATCCCCGTAAGTATCTTCCCATACTAGCTTTATCTTTTCTTCAAAAATAAATGAATGTATTCAATTTTAAAAGCTGGTTTACAGTTTTAGACATGTTCAACATAATATTTTCAACATGTTGCCTATCATATTTGTTCTTTTTTTTTCCAGAAACTGGTGAAACTCAGAACAAAGTTTACACGTATCATTATGAATCGGAAGGTATGACTAAACTTGCAGGAAGAGTGTCATCCAGTTCTGGAATAAAAGTTAGATGTCGAATGGAAATCGGCCATCTTTCTCAATACCAGAGGATTCTGTCGGTAAGAAATTGAATCCAATTTGAAAGTTAACTGTCTCTGCAATATTTTAACGTTCGAGGGGAAATAATACATTTGATGATCCATTTGATAACTCACACTATTATTTTTGTGTACTGGCTTAAATTCTTTTCACACTTTGCCAAGCACTTCCCACCCAACTCAAGCCAACCTCAGGATTTGTTCTGTTTTGTTGTCAAGAAACACATAGTTAAACAGCACATAGTTAAACCATCAGCTGAACAGCAAAACTGACCTTACAGCAGAACTGAAGGATACATGGAGAAAGTCCTTGTATTGTGTTATGTTTGTTTTCGCTACTCAAATTCTTGATTTTGTACTGCCACAGAACATGTCAATGAAGCTAAAATTGCTTGGGTAGCTTCAGTTCAGTATTGTTCTTAAAACATTTGATAGTCTTCTACCCTTGATAGTCTTCCATGGTTTGGGACCACAATATCTGGCAGAACGCCTATCCCGACATGACCCTACGCATACACTATGCTCAACATATAAGGCCCTCCTCCGGGTGCCTACTCTGAGGGAAGCTCGGAGGATGACAACAAGTGAGAGGGCCTACTCAGTGGTGGCCCCCCAATTGTGGAATGATCTCCCCAACAGGGTTCGCCTGGCACCAACATTGTTATCTTTTCAGCGCCAAGTCAAGACTTTCCTCTTCTCCCAGGCATTTAACAGCATATACTGAGTTTTTAATTGACCACAGAACTATATTTAGGCCTGGCTGAGAGTTCACAGCTGTTTTAAATGGATACTGTTTTTATATGTTGTCTGTTTTTATGCTTTTATGGTTTTAAATTTTGTATATCGAATTTAAAGTCCAAAGTTTTATTTTTTTTAAACCACCCTGAAAGCTTCGGCAATGGGACAGTATATAAATGTAATAAATAATAAATAATTGAAGCCATTTGCTGTTACACAACAATTTAACTAAAATAAAAAGTAATAGGATATGAACACAAGCAATATTGAATTGCTATTAATAAGTTATGGTCGAGTTTTGTTTAATTCTGCCTGCCACGCAGCTTTAGGCTGACCAGATAAAATCCAGGTCAGGGCTCATGTAACTTTAACAGTTGTAGAGAAAAGGGAATTTCAGCCAGGGTCATTTGTATGCAATTAGTTCATGGTGATATTCCCTCCTCATCACAACAGTTAAAGGTGCATACACTATACTAGGGTGACCATATACAAAAGAAGGCAGAGCCCCTGCAAGGGGAATAGTTGGGGAGGAAAGTGCTAAATAGCCCTTCTGCTAGCACAGCTGATCCAATCAAAGTCAGAGCTCTTTCCAGCTGCTTCAAAGTCAAAATAAAATTTTTGGAGATTTAATTTCAGCTCTCCTGTATAATGAGCCCTTTCAGATGTAACAATCCCAACTAGAAACAGGCCCATGCATTCCTTCCCACTCTGTTCCCTTCTCCCTTCCCACTTCAGTCCTTGCCTGCCTAAACCAGAGTTCCCCATTATATCCAAAATGGAGAATCCTGCTTTAATATTGGTATACTAGCTCATGGTTTGAGGTTAAACTAGAGTTCTCCATTTCAAAGGTGGGAGGGAAAGAGGGTAGCAAGAGAGAAGTATGCAGCCCCAATGCTTATTACAGGTTTATTAAACCATAGACTAACAAACCAGGAATGTTGCATCCAAACCAGCACAATTTGAAGTTTGGTCCTAAGCTACCTTATACTGAGAACCTCCTCCTTAATTAGGGTGACCATATGGAAAGGAGGACAGGGCTCCTGTATCTTTAACAGTTATATAGAAAAGGGAATTTCAGCAGGTGCAATTGTATGCATGCAGCACCCGGTGAAATTCCCTCTTCATCACAACAATTAAAGCTGCAGGAGCCCTGCCCTCTTTCGTCGAGTGACCAGATACAAAAGTCAGACATTGTGCTCCTGAGTGCTGTTGTCAGGAGGATGAGTCATCAGTAGGATTTGGTACAGATCTCTCCACCTCGGTTCCAGGCAGTGCTTTCTCAAAACCAGCTGAAATTCTCTTTTCTATACAACTGTTAAAGATACAGGAGCCCTGTCCTCCTTTTCGTATGGTCACCCTATCATAATATAGCAGCAAAAACTACTATGTTCCACTCCCTGACAATCTATATACAAACATTGAAGTCTAGGGATGTCAATCCAAGTCCTTTCCAGGATGGATATCATTAATTAGTAAGAATAAATACGACCCTATCTTATTCTGAAATAGTGTTGAAACTTATGATACATTGTAGAGAATAATGCCAGATCTACACCAAGCAGGATATAACACTTTGAAAGTGGTTTGCAAAATGGTAAGTGGAATATGTCATGGGCCCCAACAGTTGTCAATAGCCTTAGAAACTGTTATAAAGCAGTAATGTATATCCTGCCTAATTCACCTCTTTAGTCTTGTTCAGTGGTTACTTTAAAAAACAAAGACAGTATACAATGTGCATTTTCTTTATGTTTTTCCTCCCTTCTCCATTTTTAGTTGATATACAGTGATATATAGATGTTACAAATAAATGGAAAATGCTAAGATAATAATAATCTTGCATGTTGTCATTCAAAAAAACTAAATGGGAAGTGTGTGTGTTTAAAAAAATTCCAAAAGCATTTGTATAACCTACATAGATACCTAAGGAAATTGTGGGGGGTGAGGTGGGGAAAATAACAGGAAATTGACTTGGATTTTTATGTGTGCTTCTGACAGTTTCACTTCTGGGAAGGATTTGTGTACAATGGTGTATTCCCCAAGGATCACTACGTTCCATCACCCAAATTGACAGACATGTATAACAACGAGATCAAGGCTGCAGTTTTGTATCTGGAGAGGAACGGGCATATTGAAGATATCCAATTTCCACGAGACGCCTCAAATTTTGCGCGTAACGTCATTAATGGACTTTTGAGTTCTTTGGATAATACATACAGACCTGACCAGACCCTCTATAATTTTAAAGAGGTGAACTTTTAAGTTCAGTTATATTTGTGGTATATTTGTGACTTTTATTCTTCCTTGTTCTCATAGTAGGCACTGAGGATTACATCTTTTCTTTATAAGTAACCTTGCCCAGTCTTAAGACTTGCTGTGCCAGGCAATAATTGCCAACACAAACATCTAAAATTGGGATTAAAGACATGTTAATTTGTCAATGGCCAACATCCAATTTACGTTGCTAGATTAGGGATGGTTACTTTAGGGTGGAATTCTGTGCTACTTACCATGCAGTCACTGTGACTGACTTCAAGAAACCATTCCCAAATGCACCTTCAAGGGGAGTCAGATATTTAGAGCACAATATGCATATCCAAGGCCCATTGAAATCAAAGATGCTCAATGGTGCAATCCTCTACATGTCTACTCAGAAGTAAGTCTCATTAAATTCAGTGAGATTTACTGTCAGGTAAACCTGTACAAAATCTAGGACTTATTGCACCTAATTCTGTGTTCTGGCATTAGAATTTTATTCCTCTTTTCCTTTATATACATTTTCCTTTCAACAACTATAAGATGGACCAGTGTTACAGATGGGGTGGGGTTGGAGGAATTGAAGCTGAAATATAGTCCTGCCTGAAACTACCCTGTTCATTCACGGCTGAGATTTGAACCAGTCCATAGCTGATGATGCTATTAACCACTGTGCTAATCAGCTTCTGTGCAACAGTGGAATTAGAGCTATATGAGCTATGAAGATATATATAGAAAAGGGAAGCAAGGGGGGTCAAATATCAGCCCCTGAGCAGTTCAAGTGAGACCAATTCCCTTGGATTCAAATCATGAACAGAAGTTTAAAGATAAGCTTATCATGTCAATATATATGATAGGGAACAAATGTATTTTCCCTGTGTTTGCCAATCTATACCCTTGTTAGGTGTGAGGAACAGGGACCAAACTGAGGAAGCAGGATACTGTGGTCAACACTTCAACCTCAAGAAGGGGGAAATGGGTCTATCAGGAATGTGGCAGCGGACAAGGAGGGCTCCAAGAGAGGGTATCCGTCAAGTGTAGAGGTTGACAGGAGCAGCCTGGATGTATGTGTGGGTGCTTTGGTGGCTTAGCAAGGAGAAGGGAGAAAGAGCAGTATGGGCTAGAAAATATATTTCGATAAGTAGGGGGGAACCCTGAAATTAAGTGATGGGGATTATTGCATGCATCTCTTAGGTTGTGCTCTGGTTTAGAATGTTTTTGAGCCAAACAATCACATGAAGTGGTCATTGCTACATTAGGATGCTGCATGATTTCTATTTGTGTACATTTCAAATTGGTCAGTGCTAGAGCTATATGAAAGAAAGAACAATGACCAAATTATTTTTTAAACACAAAAATCTCCTACACAGGCTAGGTAAAAACTGGTGTGTGTGTGTGTGTGTGTGTGTACCAATCTGTAATAGGGTGATGTCAGGAATATACGGTGAGAAATTGTAATTTGCCTTATATTGAAATCCTGTCCATAATTAATTTTACTTTCACATATATTTACATTAATTATGCCAGCTTTGATTCAGATTTTGATATTTTAAAATGCTTGAAATTATTTTTGGTACAAAATTCCAAACAAAGTCAGTTTAATATATATATATATATATATATATATATAGCAATATTTAATTTAGGGAATTGGTTTGGGCATTAGTACCAATATTCTGTATCATATTGTGCCAAGTTTTATATCTGTGCTTTTTTCCCCACAACTCCAGTTGTCATATGACCTGCTCTGATGCCTTCTTAGGGCATCTATAGCCTCATCCTACCAATAATGGGGTCACCTTCAAGATAGCTGAATTAGAGGCCATTAGAATCCTATAGCCTCTAGGCAGCAATCCAGGGTATCCTCTTTTGAGGCTGAAGACACAGCTCTGACACTGGAGGAGATCCGACTGCAGACCCCAGGCCCTTCCAAACCCACCTTGTGCATGGAAACTTCAGCACTGGCTCCCTCCCCTGAGGTCAAAATTCCAACCTCAAGAAGGGGGGAAATGGGTGTAGCAGTGATGTGGCAGCGGACAAGGAATGAGACGCAGTAGGTTTCAATCAGAACTCTAAAGGAGCTATTCAAGGTGCTGAACCATAAAATGGTTTCAACACTTTGGATAGCTTCTTTAGAGTTCCGGCTGGTTCTGACTGAAACCCAGAGTAGGTTCACAGCTCCACTGATATCAGAGCCACTGGCCTCCCTGCCAAAGTGTCTTCCTAGTGCAAATTTTCCATCTCCCACCACCCTTCATTTAATGTAGGCTAATTTATGAGGTACTGATAAAGCTTGGAGTGGTGCATATCATTTCATTAACTAATGGGGAGCATAAGGTGTATGGAAGATGCTAGACTTTAAACACCTTGGGTAAAGGTGGAAAAAACTGGATTTAAACTTAGCAGAAACTCTAAGCATATACCAAGATTGCACTTCTGATGAATACAAAATAGTGTTATGATGTTATAGATCTGAGTGAAACCTGCTAATGTAAGAAAGAAAGATAAGATTCCTCAGTTCTTTGGCTATGCTTAATTATGGCTCTTTCATGGCACATCTGCTCATCTAAAATTCTAAGGCTCCTAGCAGAGAAATGTGTGAGTTGTAGATTAGGTGTAATGGGATTTTTAGGGGCAAAGTGCTAGGCCTGAATTGGAAATCTCTTGCTTTTGAGGTTTAATTCTGACTGATCAAATTATTTCACCACATTTTTTATTAAAATTTTCAAATTATTCTTCATATACAATAAGTCTTAATTGGAACTGAATAAGGAACTTCCCACTGGGACAAGCCACGGCTCTACTGATGTCCATAGGGGGTTTCCAGTGATCTTTCAGTAGAAGCCCATGTTTGAATCTTTGACAAGAAATGTGTGGGAGAAAAAGAGTAAAAAAATATATATATTTTTTAATGGAGAGATTGATTAAAGGCACACCTTAGAGCAGGGTTATTTTAGGCAATTCCAGAAGTGGGTGACTATTCTCCATATGGACCCATCTCATGTGTTTTATTTATTTATTTTGCAGAGTGGTTTTCATGGTAAGTGCAACACAACATGCTTCGTTCGACATTCCGAGGGTACCAATGAGATGTTAATCACCAAATCCAAGGATTTGAATGACTGTGACAAAAAGGTTGAAAAGCTTGTTGGTGCCACATATGCTTTTCCATGCGCAGGCTGCGATAAGGTCAGTACAGTGGTTGTGTGAGTATGCAATCTGAGGTCCAACTCACACATGCAAGCAGATTCATTGTTGCTTGTTTGCATACAACTGTCCCTTTTGCAAGCCATGCATTTTCACCATCTGCTCACCTATCCTTCTTTAACTCCAGAAGTGTGGAAATTAAGGGACATATCATTATCTAGAACCATATTTTCCTTTTCTTGGTTCCTCAGACATGAATTGGAATCTTGATATGGGGCTTGAGAGCTTGAATCCTCTGCATCTTCCCCCCCCCCCCCCCGCTGCATTCCAGTCTGGATCTGAGTCCATGTACCTTCAAATTATAAATGGAACACTTTTTGGCAGTGTAAATTAGAGGGGGTTGTTTGTGGGGAGGCTGATCTGGTTCAGGGCTACAGCAGGTAGCAAAGGGTTAAAGTCTTCCTATCCCCCATACTAGGATTTTATTTGAATGGGTGGCCCTGCACAGACCTTTTAATAAAGAAGAAAAAATAATGTGGCTGCTAGTTACATGCTTTAAAGTGATGTGTGGTTTAACCCCCAGGCCATGTCTAAGACTTTGTTTTGTTTTGGCCCTCCGTTTCTCTTATCTACTGCTTTTCTTGGCTATTTTCAAGTAGGGTGGGAACAGAACTACACAGTAAGAGAAAAACTTCCTTAAGCAGGAAGAGATCTCTCCTGCATACCACTTTGTCCCCAACACCTCTTTTCTTTCTAAACTGCCATGATAAGATTACCATTGGCTACTAATCGCCATGGGTAACAAGAACATTGACTAGATAGGACTTTAGTCTGGTCCCAACAGGGCTCTGGTTATGTTCTTAAGGGTGCAATCCCATGCATGTTTAGACAGGGGGGGAATACTACAGCTCCCAGCATTCCACAGCCAGTCATGCTGACTGGGGAATGCTGGAAATTGTAGGACTTTTATGTCTAAACTTGTATAGGATTGTGTCCGCAATGGGTTGGAAAATTAAGACAGGAGAGGGAGATAGAAAACTGAACAAAGAAGAAAGTAGTCTTCTTGGACTATCCCATTATCCTCATTTTTCTTTTCTTTAGAAGGGAAGGGCAATAGCACAGTGGTAGAGCGCATGCCTTGCGTGCAAAAAGTCCCAGGCATCTCCAGACTGCAGGTAGGATTGGAAAGGACTCCTGTCTGAAACCCTGATGTGTATTGCAAGTCAGGGTGGACAATACGGTGGTAGATAGAGTAATGGTATGACTCGAAATGAGGCATTTGCCCACATTCCTATGTTCTTCCCTCCTATCCTCCCCTTGCTGGAGCAAAAAGCATTAGAGAGAAAATAAACTGGTTTGTTACCTGGAGGCAGAAATGGCCTGGATTCAGGATGTGGTCCACTTCTGGACTTGTTATGATTATGTTATTTATTTATTTATTTTATTTATTTACTTTATTTAACACATTTCTTGACTGCCTTTCAGGGCAGAAGCCCTCACAAGGCAGGTTACAACAATAAAATATATAAAATATTAAAAGCAGTAAAATATTAAAAATATTAAAAGCAATAAAACAGCAATTAAAACAATAAAACCAATAGGAACAACAATAGCAGCAATAATAACAATAACAGCAATAACAATACTCATCATGCAAAGGAAATGGTAAAATAAAATCTTTTTAAGGCCTTCTTGAAAGCCTGCAAGGATGGTGCATGGCGGATCTCCAATGAAAGTTTGTTCCAGAGGTTTGGGGTCACTGCAGAGAAAGCCTTCTCCCGTGTGGACACCCACCTAACTGCCCTCACAGGTGGGCAAATGAGAGGGCCTCTCTTTCTGATCTTAAAGTGCTGGCAGGCTGATATGGGTGAAGGCAGTCCTTCAAGTAACTTGGTCCCATTTATGAGTATCATATATGACTTCTATTGTCATTCCCTTTTTTTCATGAAGAGAAATACAATTTTCCAAGCCACAGCGACTCTCAACTACAGAGTGAAGTTGGAAGGGGAAAAGAGAATAATTCAGGAGGTTGACGTTAGGGAATATGGACAGGTCTCTCTATCCAATGAGTTGAATGGAAAAGGCGCCGAGTTCAATTCCAGGTACCATACCTCTGTAAAATTGCTCCAGCATTACAAGTGGTTTTAATTTATCAGTTGATCATCATGAATAATCTAATCAAATTCCGTGAGACTCTCCCTCAACATTTACTGTATCGCGCTTGCTAGAATTTCGTTTCATAAACCCACAAATTATCCTAGAATGTCATGGTTAGCCATAAATGGGAAACATATGCAAGAATCTCTGAACTTTTGCTAGCAGAAGTTACCGATCTCTGATTAGTTTGTTTCAAATGGATATTATTTGATACATATCTTAAAAGCCGACACAAATGCAATTTGGTACAGAAACTGCATACTGCTATGCTTGCAATAAAATAATTTAAAACATGGAAACATGCTGATAAGGAGGCCCTGGAAATACGAGTGATGAAAAGATATCTTAGGGATGAACTTCATGAGACATTAGCTATGTGTTTAAGCAAGCATGCTTAACTTGGCTACTTTTATTTGGAGTAAAAGCAGCTGTGGGTCCTTGAACTAGAACGTGCTCCCCATCTAGGTCAAGGGCTCACGCTAGTTTTCTGCTGAAAATCACCCTCTGCCTCGTTGCTTTTTGCCCACAAAAATGCCATTGATGTGAATAATGTCATGTGTAATTTGGTTGTAAATCACAGTTTGGAAAATTCATCAATGACTCAGAAAACAAATGAGAAAAAGTGTATGTCTACTAAAATGACAAGAATTAAGATAAAAGGTTCAGTAGATTCTGCCTAATAATTATAGTGTTTGAAGGTTCAGAAAATCTTTATGACCTAAAGACCATATCAAATAAAGGACAACAAAATGTAGATTGGCATATTTCCTCTGGGGGTGAGGAGTAGTACCCAGTAGTCCTCATAGATAGCATTATTATTATTATTATTATTATTATTATTATTACTACTACTACTGCTACAATGTTATGCATTCATCATCATTTGCTCTCTTTAAATCAGAGGTGGGGAACCTCAGGCCTGGGAGTCAAATCTGCCCCTTTCCCCTGTTTCCTCCCTTTCTTTCCAATCACCCATTAACTGGTAGTTTCCTACTCTTGGTGCAAGGTTGTGGGAGGCTGCCCATTCTAAAAGTATGAAATGCCATTCCTAAGGCTTAGTTACTGACAATAAAAGCTTTAAATTACAAGATTTTATGTATTTTGGCCCCACCTTTTTGCATTTGGCCTCACCTATCATTGGAATGTGGCCTCCCAGAGCTTCCCCAAAATTAAATTCAACCCTCTGGCTAAAAGAGGGCATTCCTCACCTCCTGCTCTAAATTTCACTGGGGCTTCCTTCTCCAGCATGAGGATTAAGTTGACTGGTACCCACAACCACTTGCCACAAGTGCCTACTGACTTGAAGAAAAATGGGCCACCTGTGTACATTTTTGACAGTGAATATCCTCCACTTCCTATCAAGTTATTAAAGACCAAGAACCTAGAGAAGGAGGTAAGGTTTGAAGTTATAAATGCAAATAGAATGTTGGGACCATGCCAAATATTATTTACCCAATACATGAAAAAAAATCTGACTCTTTCTTTCTTTCTTTCTTTCTTCCTTTCTTTCTTTCTTTCTTTCTTTCTTTCTTTGTAAAAACAACAACTATCCAACAGATTGAGGATGGATTACAGCACTTGGCAGGACATCCAAATGACAAGTATCCTGAAGATGGTGGGATGCAATACCTGCAGATGGCCCAAACTTTGCGCAGAGCAACTGAAACAAATATTGACACATTGTTTAAAAAGTTCAGTCAAGACCCAGTAAAGAGGTAAGAGAATACAGGAGGTGTTTTTATTCTTTGAAAAGCATAATTGAATAATATCTAAATTAAAATGATTGGAGCTTGGATATGACTTCTGCTTCTTTTCCTGCAGGGGCTGCATCTTGGATTTAGTTAGTGCTGCTGGTAATGGAAATGCAATAAAATTCATAAGGAAAAAGATAGATCAACGAGAACTCACTACCTCTGAAGTAACACAGGCACTACTTTTGATGTTCCATTTTGGGACTCCATCTCAAGAAGTATTAGATGAAGCCATGGTAAAATACATCTTACATTGCAATCTTTTGTTTGCTTCTGTGTAAGCAAGCCTGAGCAGCACAATCCTATGCATGTTTACTCAGAAGTAAGCCTCATTATTCCCAGGCAGTGATCTATACCCTTCTGGATACTATAGCCAAAGTATGTGTCTTCTATGTAGTCATTGGGTAAAAATAAAATCTTAAGAACAGAGAGTTCCTGCTGGTCCTACCTCTTGTAAAAGCCTAAAACAGGCCACCTCTTTAACTAGGGCAGGCATCCACACCTCCAGTGCTATATGCCAATTAAAACAGTGAAAACCATAAATAATATCAGGTGAACATAGGAAGATCTTAGATACGCATTTTACAAAATATCTGATCTTGGTAGAGACGGAAACTGCTAGAATTGGTTGCTGAAATGGATCAACACAGCTGCCCGCCTTTTGCAACTTTCCTTGGGGGCGTGGCAATAGGGACTATCATGATGAGTTCCTGCACTTCAGGTTTTACCACTACGCCGCTGTAAAAGGCACATTAATTAATGTATGCCCCCATTGACTAAAGTGTGTTTGCACTCATTTTAGAAATGTATGCTGTGTGTGTGTGTGTGCATTTTTCAAAAGTGCACTTGTTGTTGAACACAATTTCTTTTGCATAAGGTATTGCAAGGCCAGAAATGTATGGATTTCTGGAACGTGCAACTCAAGACTATCCTATGCAGGAGTAGCCTAGGAAATATCCAAATTCGGAGGCTTACAAGTATCCTATGCAGAGCGGGAAGCCAGAAAGGCATTTTTGCCCATACAGTGGAGGCTTAGGGAAGGGGGAGGCTGGGGCAGCCATAGAATTTGTCATGTGGCAACTGCCTCGGTGTCGTCCCCTCTCCATCCCCATGAATGGCCTCTTTTTTCCAGCTCTGCACTCTGTTTTGTGAGTGCATCGAGGTAACGGGCATAGTTCTCTGCATTTTACGGATTTATTTGTTGTGAACTGCCCATAGACCTTCAGCTATTGGGCAGTATAGAAATGTAATAAATAAATAAAATCTTCCGTAAAATCAGGCATATCATATAGGGGCAATCATCTTGACATGTGTGATAAGCTGCTATAGGAATTATCGGGACAATACATTGTAAGAATTTCTGATAGCTCTTGGAATGCAGCAGCAACTTTATAGATTCCAGGCAATATAATTGTTATGTTTTGGGATATTTTCTCTGTTCAGGGCAACATAACATACTTTCTAGGGAATAAGTTACACTGAATACACTGAGACCTACTTCTAAGTAGGTGTGTATTGGACTGATAATCCCTGAGTACTGTCCAGTATTCATTTCCATCTGATTTTTATTGATGAATTTGTTAGATATGTGCAAAACAGTTGGTGTATGTTTGTTTCCCACTTGCATGGTTAATTATGGCATTGACCAATTCTTCTCTCCACAGATCATTGTGACAGAGGCTCTCAAGGGCCCACCAAGTTGGCATCGCTCACTTGTCACCATGAGTTATGCAACATTGATTAACAGGCATTGTACTGTCTCATCCATATGCCCTGACAAATATATCAAGGTATAACAACAAGATTCCATTTCTTTATCTAAAGAATACAAATGCAAATTGCTTACTCATCTTCTCTTTATGAACCTTCGAATGAAAATGCCTGTGTTGAGTACAGTTTTCAGCTGAAACCACCACACATTGAAAACAATGTGATTTTTGCTAATAATCACACTAAAATCTGAACTGCTGTCTTCAGTTTGAAATTGAAATGATAATGTGCGGGGGGATCTTAGCAGTTCCATTATAGCATATTTTCCTAAGAAGTTCTCAAAATATTTGCATGCTATAGGGCAGTATCCAGTCAGACGCTAGCACTAATGTAAATTACGTTGCACTAGTTTAAGGGAACATTAGCCCAATGCCAATAGTCTTAACTGGCACAATGGGATTTCCTGGAAAATCCATCATGCCAGCTACTGTTACTGCTGTTGCACTAGAGGTCTCTTATGGTAGCACAACATAATAGACAATGCTAGAGTTCAATTGGATACTGCCCTACGGGGTGGATCCGGATGTAGTTATAGTAGTTATGACTACTATACCTAGTTATGACTGACAAATCCATTGATTTCAATGGGCCTACTCTAAATCTTGTTCCGGTTCTGTTTATTTATTTTTCTTAATCATCAAATGGCATTTCTGTAAAGGACTTATTATTACAAAATATTGTATATTTTAGAAGAAAATAACCTAAGATAATTCACTTTTCCCTGAAAGCAACATAATTACATATCTAATAATTTGTCCTTTGTCAAAGATAGGCAGGAAATTGACATTATTGTTGGCCTTGCCAACAATTACAGTATTTTATACATTTTCTTCAATGTATATGGAATAAGATGTCATTAATACTGCATATTGACATTTAAAGCAAATTGACAATGATGTGTTTATTCAAAAGCAGGTGCTAAAATTTTCCTAGGAGTCCCTTTTATATTTTCTGAGAATATTTCTGCAAATATTCTCTTAGCAAGTCACATTTCCTTCATAATACACTCAAGCATGACTGTTCTAAGAAAAAGAGTTATGTTAACAGGGTCAACAATTGCACATTCACATTATACTATCTTGATAAGTTATTATCAAGCCACATTGTATAAAATCCTTTTAATTAAATAAAATGTTGCTAAACATGCACAGAGTGATAGCACCAAATCTACATTATTCATTATGATAAGGTGCAGCTAAGGGAGCTAACTCTGGCATTAACTAAGGTATCAGTTTTTAAGAGATCGTAAAAGTAATGTGACTGCATGGAATCATTCTTGATAAAAGCAGATATATATATATATATATATATATAGACTAGCATAATTATTTAGAATTATGGATTTGTGGCTAGCCAAATGCATGTCAATTCAACCTTTATGATTGGGAACCAGAAACTCACCTGGTAGATATGCACATGCATAAGATGCTGGTCATACCAGGAATCCTATAGCTACATCTCAACCCAAAGTCATATCTTTATCTAATGTCTAATTCTATGTCAGTGTTTATGGTTTTTCCATGTGTAGTGCACCTTGTTGTGCGCTCATGTTTCTGGATTGGGATCACAGAATGTTCGTAACACTACCACCAGAGTAATTCCAACACTGAAACCAGTTTGTTTGTTTCTTTTATAATAGCCTATCTCCGATTTTGCAAATAAAGCAGCCCGAGCATCTGATGTAGAAGGAATAATTCTGTTTCTGAAGTTCTGTGGAAATGTGGGGTACCCACTTGTCCTGAAACACATCATGAAGTTCATGCCACCTTCTGCTGCTGCTGCTGCCGATCACAGAATTGGTCAAAATGCCATCCTAGCTCTAAGAAATCTTGCCCTGAAATATCCTACACTGGTAAGAGGATGTTTGGTTCTTTTATTGGTCTTTTTTTTGTTGGGGCATCAACATCACTGTGTAGCTATTTGTGATATCATCATGATATGGCATTTTTCTTTCCAAAGAGCAGTAGTTTTAGGACAGAGCAGCTTCACTTTTTCTGAAGCGTCCAGAAAAAGTCACAACCCTAACCCCTTTTCACGCTGCTGTTGTGACAGTCCATCAAGAAATTTGTGCAATTAAACACTTATTGATTTATTGATTTATGTGCCTTCAAGTTGGCTTCAACTTATGCCGATCCTATGAATCAGCGACCTCCATTCTTGGATCCTTCACTTGAAACATACAATTAGAGCTCATATATCTTATCTCAAGGGGGGATATATGATACGGTGCTTTGGACATTTGCAAAACATGGATGTGTAAGTTGCTCCAAATTTATCTCTTTTGGAGCTCTGCTTGTAACTGTCCAAAACTGTCTTTCTTCTGTAAGAACAATGATACAAATGTAGAGAATACTGTTTCTCATTTCCCTAAATGACAAGAATTTCTAAGAGCAACCTTTTAGATGATTTCTTCTCAATTCAAAGATGAGAATGGCCTAAATCATGACAGGATGTGTCATGTTGGAATTCAATAAAGCCACAATACCAGAACTTGCACCAAAGCCTCTTTGTTTCCAGCAGGCCTTTTTATTGCTATCGTGGTTTTTAATAGTTGTCCCTTAAACAATATGGCAAAATGTTGAAGTAGTTTTTTTGGCATGGGAATTGCTGTCAAAGTGCTGCTGGTCAAAGAAAAAAAAATCAAAATGTCTGCAAAGCAGACATCTAATACAGTAAACTACCTTTGAAAATCAAACTCTTGTATATAATTGTAGCAAGGAGAAAAATGGATGAACAAACTGCATATTTCTATCCATTTTTTGCAGGTACAACCAGTTATTCTTCCAATAATCATGAACTACAGGACTGGAGTTGCATGCCGTTGCCTTGCTCACCTGGTTGCTCTTGAAACCAAACCATCTCTTCCTTTGATGATGACCTTGGTTACTGCTGCTTCAAGTGATAGTAGCACACAGGTGGAAAACTTTGTCCGCACTCACCTGAGAGCACTGGCTACTTGCACCGATCCTGATTACCAAGTGATGTATGGCTAATAAGAACTTTGTTTTTATTTGAAAGGAGTATCATACACAATTAGAAATCATTAATATGAGATTCCTGGGTGTGTGTTTTCAGGGCTTCTGCCAGCAGAATTGCTCTCAAATTACTGAACAGAAATATTCAACAGCCAGCTGGTAGACAATTAAGCAGAGTTAGAATCTATGGCTTTTTCAAAGGTAAGAGACATGATTTTTCAACTCATGGTTTAACAAATAGTGGGGGATCAAATATTTTAAGAATAATCACTGTTTGCTTTGAGAACCAGAAGGAGAAGGTCTTTACCATAATTTACAGACTAATATCTTTGGGGCCATGTCTACACCATGCTTTTTCACAGGGTCATCCCGGGGTTGTCCCTGTGCATCCAAATGAAGCACAGGGGATCCCGGCAGCAGGCAGGTACTATCCCAGTTATCCCAATTTTCCCCGCAGTCCCAGGACCATCCTGAGGCCCGCGGGAGGTGTGGCCGCCACTCCCACCTCCTCATGAGTAGCGTGGCCTTCAAAGTGGGCACAGAGCTGTATGGGGTGGCTCCGTGCCCAGGGAGGTGGGGGCAGCAATTTCACCATCCCCAGGATGGCAGGAGGGCATGGGGGGGGTTGTACCTTTCTTTGCTGGATCAGGGCCACACGCAGGTCCTCTTCAGTAAAAATGGTGGCTGCGACATCCCTCTTCCCATCCAGGATGTCATGTGGCCGTCTAGATACTGGGGGTGGATCGCAGAAGCAATTAAGTCCGTGAACCTCCCCCCTTCCTCTACACCCTTAGGTGTAGATGAGCCCTGGGTCCCCATTATTTAATAACATCTCTACTGATACTCACCTGAGCATCAGCTATAACAATTTGCTAGATCTGAATCTGTGCGTAAGCTAGAATGTGTGTAGAGTAAGATTTATACAAGTGACATACTTGTACAAATCACCTAACTTCACCAACAGATTTTGTAACGCAATATAGAGAGATTATTCTAAAATCCTTAATAATTAAGAACCCAAATCCCTCCATATTTTCTAAATTAAGAGAATTGTTAATTGATGCTTAACACTTCATTTATAGGGATACATTTCTGAATTTATGCTGCAATCTTGTACACACTTGTTTAAGAGTAAATATTATTGAACTCAATAGGACTTACTTCGGGGCAGAGCATAGTAGGCATGCATAGGTTTGCACTGTTAAGATTGAGGAACAAAATGTACACACTGTTGGGAAATATGTTTCAGCATTTTTTTCCCTTCTTCTATCCATAGTTTAATACTAAAGATACTTTCAAGAAATTCTGTCAACATTTCTCTGTTTGTCAGAGGGAACACATGCAGAGAACTCTATGGACCACCTAACAGTTTTGGACAGTGGGATTGGGGCCAAGCCAGATAACAAACTTTGTGTATTCCAGGCCAGATTCCAAGTATTTTCATATGAATAACTCTAAATGGCCATGAAATCCTAGAAATTTGCTGTGCATCCTTTGAACACACACACACACGCACACACACACACACACACACGATGGACAAATCTTTCAGTTTAGCATTCTCCTGCAGTCATTTTCTTTTTTAAAAAAATCTTTAGTTTTTTCCCGTCTCAAATACAAAAAAAATGCAAATTTGGATACAATATTATAAAAAACGAACCAAAACATTTTTTTCAGCCATCTACAAAAGCCAGGGGAATTATAGCTTCTCCCCTCCCCACCCACTGGCCCACCCCCAAAATGCCCAACCTGGGGCCTGCAATTGCACAATAAAGGCCTCATCTGAAAGCACTCAGCATACTGGATTGTGTCCAATGTTAGTGTAACTGTAGTCCCATTCATTTCAGTTAATCTACCTAAGTCGGACCAACCTTATGATGTGATAGCTGTTGGCTACAAACAATAAAAACTTGACTAACCCTATGACAGATACAGTGCTGTCAAATATGGCATAACCCTGCCCAGAGTTTCTCTTGTCTCACGTAAAGACTACTGAAAATTAATCTGTCTTATTTCATCTCCGTGAGCACTTATTTGATAACTAACAGTTACTGGGCAATCACTATGGATAAGATTTGGCATTACATTTATTATAAGACATGTTAAGCTCTGGTTGTGCTTTTATATTGTAGTTAGAAGCTTCCATATTTTATATTTATGCTATACCTTGTGTTTTTAATTCCTTGAGGCGACCAGAGAGCTTCGGCTATTGGGCGATATCAAAATTAAATAAATAAATAAGCTATTAGGAATAATTGTGCCATCTGCCTTTAATGGAGCATCCATTTAGCCTTCCTAAAACTGTCTGCAAAGATAGCAATATCTTTCAGTTTCCTTATTCCTTCTGTTAGGTTATATGAAATGGTATAGTTAAGTGACTCTCTTAAGAGTGATAATGCACCATGTGACATGGGATAAGTGAGAAATTCATTCAATTGGTACCGTATTTCACCGAATCTAAGACGCCATCGATTCTAAGACGTACCTTAATTTTAGGGCCACCGTCAGGAAAAAAGCGTTGCGTCAATTCTAAGATGCACCCCATTTGCAGACACATAATATTGGGGATAAGTGCATCTTAGAATAGAAGAAATACAGTAGTTAAAAAGAATTTAAAAGTTAGCCATAGTTTTGACTATGAGTTGGTAAAGAAATGTTAATAGAAATAATAATAACAAGAGAAGCCTGGGAAAATGTTTAGTAACAAGTCTTTGCTTGCCACTAAAATGATAGCAAAGTAGAGTAAGTCACTCTACAGAGGGCATTCCAGAAGCAGGGAGCTGCCACCCAAAAGCTCTCGCTGTGGTTGGCACCAGACTTCCTTCGGATGGCACCTGGAATTGCAGACCCCGAGCCTGGAGGGCAGAGGGAGCCAACAAAGATGTCTCCAAACAGGTGTGATGTGACACCCACCCACCCCACCTCCTGATCTCTTGAAGCGGTCGCGTTAGGGGCTCACTGGCGCTTCAGGGCTATCTTCAAAGGCAGCCCCAGCTAGAGCTCCTGACAGTACTCCCACCTGGACTGGCCAGGCCAGGCTGTGGTGGGCGGATCAGCCCTAGCTCATAAAGGCCACCCGAGCCTCCAGCAGCAGTGAAGGATCCACTGTGCCCTGACCCTTCCGGAAGTAGAAGGAGGAGGCATTACCCTCTTGGAGAGCGAACGGTCTGCTTGCACGCCATGTCCCTGGGCCGCCCGCACGTGCTGCCCTGTTTGTTGGGACCCTAAAGGAGGAAGTCTCCGGGCAAGGCAGATCCGGCCGGCCCATGAATTTCTAGGCAGCGGCAGCAGCACCTCGCAAACGGCGCCAAGCCAAGCAGTGCCGCCCCGAGCGAAGAAGCGCAGTGCTGCGCTCCTGCTACCGACGCCAGAGCCCGGCTTCCGAGAGCGCCCCTCGCACCCCCTCTCCCTGCCACCCTTTCCCACGCCTTTCGGGTAAAGGAAGGGCAAGAGAGGCTTCATTCTGGCATCATGCCCTCCATGCACATGTGCAGGACTTTGGACAATACATACACCCTGCGTGAAGCCCCAGCCCTTTGCACAGGCATCCTCGCCATGGGAGGGCCCCTTCCCCTGCTCAGGCGCCGTGCTCCTCCACCTCCCCGCGCCTCGTCCTTTAAAGTGCGCCGGAGGGGGCTTGGCTCAGCTCTAGCCCTGCGGAGGCGACGCAGCAGCAGCAGTGGCAGTGGCAGCTTCTTCAGCCTCCGCCCTGAATTGGCTGGAGCCGTGCAGAAAGGAAGAGCTGGCGGTGCAAGTTGTTTTGCAACGGGATCAGGTGGGATTAAGCGCCGCTGGGAAGGAGGTAGGAAGCACGCGCGTGCCAAGCCGCCGCTTCGCCTGCCCAAGAAGACTCCTTCCCTGCTCCCTTCCTCAGCTCAGGGCGGTGCTGGAGAAATCCAGCGATTCTTAGAGGCTTTGATTCTAAGACGCACTCCATTTTTACAGCCGTAAATATGGGGGGGAAAGTGCGTCTTAGAATCGAGGAAATACGGTATTTTTTTATATAAATCTACCAAATTTGCACCTCCTGCACTTTTTTTGTTCTTTGCATATTGGAGAAAAACTGAATATTAGGAAAAACTGTGCATACAGTGCGTACGTTAGAGGAAAATATGCTCAAAAGTGCATTACATCAATGGAAAAACACTTGGAAAAATGTGTATACTAGAAAAATGTGAACAGAAAAGTGTATATTTGGAAGAAATGTTCCCAAAGAGACATGAGAATTTCCATGCAGACTTTTAAAAAAATCTCTCAAACTTTTGCAGAAATGGGCTGAGACAAGCTTAAGCCTGACTATCCAATAACCTTAGTGAGAACAAAATTAACTGATCCAT
Source organism: Anniella stebbinsi (assembly GCA_029215795.1). Taxonomy (NCBI): domain Eukaryota; kingdom Metazoa; phylum Chordata; class Lepidosauria; order Squamata; family Anniellidae; genus Anniella; species Anniella stebbinsi. The sequence continues at coordinate 91,006,451 of JARDYH010000004.1, read as the reverse complement.
CCTTCCCTACATATGACAAAATGTAACTGCATCAGAATTATAATACTGGGTGGAAGTTGTAATATGATCCACTAGGACGTAAGAATATATGAAGCTGTCTTACAGTTAGGCCTCATCTACACCAAGCAGGATATAGCACTATGAAAGTGGTATGAAAGCGGTATATAAAAGATTGAAGCCACACCAAGCAGGATATAGCGGTATGAAAGTGGTATATGGTATGTGTCAATTGGCCCCAACAGTTGTCAGTGCACTTCAGTGCTGCAATAAAGCAGTAGTGTGGCTCCTGCCTTTTATATACCACTTTCATAGTGCAATATCCTGCTTGGTGTAGATGAGGCCTTAGCATGGTACTGAGCCATCTGATGCCCAGAAGTGGAGTTAAGTAATTTTGAACTGTGACTGAATTGTGTTATGTTCCCCTCTCTTTAGAAAGTATGTCATTTACTTCAAAATATGGTAAGACAGCCCTGCTGTGTTTTGGAGCACTCTTGCCCTGGATCTTTCCCCCAGAGTCATAGAATCATAGAATTGTTTAGTGGGAAGGGCCCACGAGGATCATCTAGTCCAACCCTCTGCAATGTGCAGGAAAACCAATTAAACCAACCTTGAGAGGTAAAAACCTCCAGAGATGGAGAACCCACAACCTCCATAGGTAGACTACATAGGCAGGCTTAAGTCCTGCCCGAATATCCCCTGTTTATAACCCAATTGGCAGCAGCTTTCCAAAGTTTCACATTGAGATTATTCCCAGAGCTGCTGTATGAGAATCTTTTAAACTGAAGATATCAGGGCATCTATGACCATCTGAGCTATTTCCTTCCTCCCAAATGTTCCAAGGTCTCTTGCTCACCTTCCCCCAACCAGACGAAGAACTGTGGACTTTGGACATGCTAGTACCTCACAGTTGCACATCTAGCAAGATGGCCAACCCCAAATCATTGTCACAGTAGTCCCTTTTTGCTATCCCATTGGTTTTGTACATAGAGTTTCTGGCTTTTTCATAGTAATGTGATCGTATTAAGCAGTTCAGAAATTGAATACATCAGTATTCTGCCATTTGAAGAACTGATCTAGATTACTGGGGGATTTTTTTTCTATCTTTCTAGAATCTCTTATGATTGGTGCAGGAGTTAAGTCTGTCTTTGTGCATGAAAAAGGGAGCCTGATTCCAACATTCGCAATGGGCAACTTCAGGACAAATATTGGCAAAACCATCTTTATGCCTATAGAGGTAATTGAGCATTTCCACCACTAATCTTTTCTATTTGTATATTTATTTGTATCGTTTATACCCACATTTAGCAAATACTTTGCCTTTTATAGACTATGACATTATTTCCAAGACCATTCAGTTGGTGTTGGTGATGGTACTCAGTTGAGGCCAATAACAAATTGAGCTTCCCCAATACTGATGAGCCTTGAATTTATTTGTTTATTTCAATATCCATTTGTTTCACATTTATTTCTATAGTAGGAACACTCCATAATTCCAGATCTGAGAAAATGTATAGAGACAGCCTTTCACCTTGACAATAGATAACATATTTTGTTTATTAAATTCTAAGTGAATTCATACTTAAGTAGAACTGACTCTTTCTGTAGGTGTCTCAAAAAGCCTTTGCAGAGGGCTTAAATATGTTGAGGCTGCAAGCCTATACACACTTACCTGAGAATCAGATTCATTGAACATAGTGGGATTTAATTCTGAATTGACAAGTACAAGAGTGCACTGTTAGTCAAATTGTTTGATTTGTTTGCTTGTTTGTTTTAAAGCTTTGTATTACCTATTCAAATATTTTAAAACAATATATTGCTCCAGTTTATAGAATATTTAAACCCTTTTTGCAATTGCATGTTTCCTTTCAACACAGATAGGAGTGGCAAGCCAAGATCTACCTGAACTGTTAGAAAAGCTGTATGCAGCTGGCAAAGGTGTCAAGTCGGTTCCTGATTCACAGGAGATGCAACAAACAGTAAGTAACCATCAAAATATATCCAGTAAGGCCATTTAGGGCTTTAAGTAAACATTTAGAGCCCTAAATGGCTTGGACTCAGTATTCCTTCCATTAGGCTGACCATATGAAAGGGAGGACAGGGCTCCTGTAACTTTAACAGTTGTAGAGAAAAGGGAATTTCAGCCAGTGTCATTTGTATGCAATTAGTTCCTGGTGAAATTCCCTCTTCATCATAGCAGTTAAAGTTGCAGAGTCCCTGGCTTCTTTTGTATATGGTCACTCTAGTATAGCGCCTGCAACTTTAACTGTTGTGATGAAGAGGGAATATCACCAGGAACTAATTGCATACAAATGACACTGGCTGAAATTCCCTTTTCTCTACAACTGTTAAAGTTACAGGAGCCCTGTCCTCCTTTTCATATGGTCAGCCTACCTTCCATACTAGTTTGCCTATTTCCTGCGATTTTCTGTGAAGGCTCTTCTTTGTGTTTGATAGTAGCTGGTTGGGAGATGAGAGAGGGCCTTCTTTGTGCCTGCTCCTAGATCGTGGAACTGCCTAACTCAGAAATTCTGTATGGTCCTATTTGTCCTTGTTTTCCACCATCTGGCTAGGACTTGTTCTTATTTTTGTTCTTGTTGTTGTTTATTATCATTATTATTATCATTATTATTATTATTATTATTATTATTAACTATTATTCCACCAGGTATTTGACCTGCCAGGTTGAGGATTCTTTTGTGGTTCCATTCTTCCATCCTAGTTTTTTTTTTAAAAAAAAAGACATCTATGGTATCTGAGCCTATCTACACACGCAGGATAAAACACTTTGAAAACGTTTTGAAAACTGTATATGGAGTGTGTCCTGGGCCCCAACAGTTCTCAAAACTGTTATAAACCGTTTTAAACTGTTTTAAACCGTTTTAAAGCAGTAGTGTAGATAGGCTCTCTGTCTATTTTTTCTGAAGCTTTGTGTTTTGTTTTGTCATTGACGTTTTATTACTACGATATTTTGTTATTTTTTTCAAACTGTGCAATGCTGCCGTGAGTGCTGTAAATGCAATGGAAAGGTGCAATAGACACATGACTAACAAATAAACATTCCAATAAGTTTCCATTTCTTATCACATACAGCCCTCTGACCAGAAAACTGCATTGCATGAATCAACAAATGTTGATGGATATTTGAAAATAGCTAACCAAGAAGTCATATTTGGGAATGTGAACACTAAAATGATCCAGCATCTAGTACAGGTGCCTCTTTTGATATCACTATCAGATTCATGATCAAAAACTTAAATATACAATTCTTCTTCTTCTTCTTCTTCTTCTTCTTTCTTTCTTTCTTTCTTTCTCTCTCTCTCTCTCTCTGCTTTAAACTGTTGTACAATCTTGCTTTAAGGATTTTATTATGGTCAAGAAATTGTAACTTTTATCACCTTGCTTTAGTTATTTTTCCACGGGCATGATAGTTTCCCGGGAGATAGTAACTGAAGTAGATGTGAAGTGGGAGATAAGCTTTCTTTATTTAAACAGGTCAAATGTATCTTTGCAGGCATGCCTGGGGAAAGTGCCCATACACTTCATGAAGGAATTATTCGATATCCTTAAAGGAGATTATAATTTCAATATGAACAAGCATTTCATCAATGTGGGACTGGTTTACAGTGTGCCTACATATAGTGGATTCCCTTTGCAGATGAGCGTGCATCATGTTGCTCACACAAAGGTGGAAGGAAATGGTAAGGCAATAGAATATAATCTTCCGGGCACGGTGGCTAATTAGAACTCCACATTATATATGAGAAGGTTAGCAGCTCTTTAAAATGGTGCAAGAAAAATATATGTAGAAGTAAGTTTAGGGTCTTACTCTATGACCCTAAACACATTTACTTAGATATGGCTGAGTTCCAAATTCCTTGAGAACCAAGATACCTTGGGGGGGGATGTAATTATGTTGGCATTTTCTAAATATTTGAAACACTTTGCCCACTTCTGAAATATGTGGGGTTTCAATTATTTCTCATGTTTACCTGTGCAGCATGATAGCGATTTTTGCTGGAAACAGTACATAAGAACATCTAAAGAGCTGTGCTGGAGCAGACCAAGGGTCCAACTGGTCCAGCATTCAGTTGATACAGTGCCCAACAAGCTGCCCACAGGAAACCAACAAGCAGGACATGAGTGCAACAGCACCCTCCAACCCATGTTCCTCAGCAATTGCACAGTGAAATCCTCCTCTTGCCTGGAAGCACATGAGTCGCAAGCACTTTTTTAAAAACAACAACACATGTTTAATGTTACCTATATTTTAGCTTTAAATAAGAGGGAAGTCATTTGAATTATGGGCAATCTTTTCTTCCTCCTTCCTTTCATTTCACTTTGTAAGGAAGAATCATAGAATACTGGAGTTGGAAGGGGCCTCTAAGGCCATCGAGTCCAACCCCCTGCCCATTGCAGGAATCCACATTAATGCATACCTGACAGATGGCTGTCCAGCTGCATCTTGAATGCCTCTAATGTGGGAGAGCCCATGACCTCCCTAGGTAATTGGTTCCAATCAAATATGTATATATAAAATAATAGAATTGTATATTTGTGTCACTGCATTATTTTATATAGTACTTTACAGCAGGCATTTATTTTTATTTATTTCTTTTTAAACAGTTCAATTAGCAGCTACCCCAGAGCAAACATCACATTTTACTTTGCCTGACATGATTAAACTGAAAACCAGAATGAATCTCAGGTAAATAAAAGGAATGCTACATAAAATCATCAAATGCAATGTAAGTGGGACAAATGTGTCCCCAGTATTCCTGAACTCTTTATCATATGGTTGCAAGCTCACTATATTGTTTGTTTTAAACTTTTAGCGTGAACAAGGATATGTACATATCATTTGGAATTGTCACACCTAAAATTCAGGCTGTGCTGCAACATCATGGCAAATTGGATATAAATCTCCCAGTGAATGTTGACGTTGTTGCGAACCTTAAGGAAAATACCTTTAAACTTGAAATTCCACCCTGCAATAAGGAATTGGAGATCTTTTCTCTAAGGTAGGGAATCCTAAATATGGATAGCTGAAATTAGTTGTTCTTTGTTTCTTTGTTCTTGTTGTTTGTTTTTCATTACGCAGCCAGATGTCAAAACTGATCTCCTTAGTTAATTCTTTTCTATTATATCACGCAGCATATTAATTTTAATGTTAAACACCAATCAAAATTATACATGTCTAAATTCTAAATGGACAGAATTGAAAGAGCTCAGTAAGTAGAAAAGCCAGTTTAAAATACTCAACTGTACCTTCCTGTGCATGTCTACTCCAAAGTAAGCCCCACTGAGTTCAGTTGGGCTTACTCCCAGGTAAGCATATAGGATTGCAGCCTATACCTCATGAAACATGTTTAATATGTGTTGCATCTACTTTCTCATAGATGATGGCATTGCTCAGAATTATTGTATAACTGGATTTTCAAAACCATATTGCTTATCCTAAGAAACTTTTCTCAACTCTAACTGGGCTATAGGATGAACTGTTGCTTTAAATATAAAATACAGTGGACAGGCATTCATTTATTTAAATAGAATCTAACAAACATTTTGAGCTTCAGTGTGCCCATTGCAGTGAACAGGTACTTTAAAGAACTATTTCAAATGGAAGCGGAATGTTGGACTGAAACCAGACTTATTGATCCTAATGAGTAGACCCACTAGTTGAGGCTTAATTTAGTCATAACTAATTTAAGACCCACTGATTTCAGTAGGTCTACTCTAAGTATGAGCCTAAATCCAACCCAGTATAAACAGCAGAAAGCCTATCAAGTCAAATGGCGAGCACAGGAATAAAATCAGACTTGCTATTTATTAAAAGGGTCAGAAAAATAAGAAGGTTACTAGTCTGTCCCCTTTTAAAGAAAACAGCATTAATTTCTAAATTCAAATGCTGGAAGGAGCCTGACATCCTCTCACCCTAGATACGTATGCACTTGCAAAGCTCTGAATCTCCTGCCCTACTTTGGATTGCTCTGTTAATCTGTGAATTTATCAATAAATCAACTCTGATGCTTTTAATTGGGTGACAGCCTTGATTAGAATCCATAGGACAGAATCCAATGGTACGCTAATATGCCCACCAATTCCTTTATGCCACACTGATCCCCTTACACTCCACCAACTCCCTTACGCAGGTTTGGGTCCCACCAACTCTGTTGCACAAGTGGGACCCACCGCTTACACAAAAGAGATTTAGCACTTCCTCGAAGAAACCCCGAAATGAGCAGCAACACTCATTTTTGGAAGGAGGCTGGTCAGCAGAGTTCCCTTAGGCAAGCCCTGCTCATTTCAGGTTGCCCTTGGAAGCACTAAATTGCCATTGCAGAAGCAGTGAGGGCCTCTTGCACAATGGAATGTACAAGAGAAGGTACAGGAAAATATATAGGGGTGGAAGTGCCCCATTGGATTCTGCCCATTAGGGGTCTTCAGCATTAAAAAAACCAAGAGCCTCGCTACAATCTTGCCCCAACTGTCCAGAGCAGACTTGGAGGATATGTGTGAGATGAAAGAAGGGACATGGAAAACCCATTCTTCCAGTAGTATCCTTCTACTGGCAGAAACATTATTCCAGATCTAGGCCCTGGTGAAGTTAAAATGGGTGTCATGAACTGTAGGAATAAAAGGTATTTTAATATCTTATCAGACAATATATCTTCCCAATATTTGGTGAACCATAAAATGGCTGCTTCGAATCTTATTTTTCTTCATAACATCAATAGGACAAATGAAGACATATATAAACCTTTTCAAAAACTAAAAGAGATTAAAGCAGGAATATGGAATGCTGCCAGAGAATGAACTATCTAAAACACATCTCACATTGCTGTGGCAAGTTGTTGAAAAATATACCTTAAGTACTGCTCTCATTCCAGTTTTTAAAATACTGATGAGCAAACCCAATACAAATAACTTCAGTTCACATATGTATCTTATTTGTGTGATTGATCACAAATGTGATTAATTATGCTTGCTGGGGGTATTTTTCTCCTTTGTACAAGCCAGCCCATGTGTGTTTGTGTGCAAAATGTGGAATCTAGAAAATATTGAAATCAACGCACATAAGGTGGTCAATATGGTCATATTTTTGTGCAACATTGCTTAAAACAGCAGATTTTTCAAAAAAATCTGGAGGAAAATTTACTTTTTGAATGAGAGTTTTACCTATTTTTTTCTTACATACATTTCCTCTTATTAAAGAACCTCTCGATTCCACATAGTTTTTTTACCTGGAAAAAATCCTCCTATTACTATTCTCCCCTGTTGTCAAAACATTCCATATCTCATCCCTCAGATATCAGTAGTACTGACCAATTTTGCACACGAGCATAAGTCTGGCAGAATCAATTAAGGTATGGCCTCTCTTGGCCTTGTTTGCTCTGTAGTTAATAAAAAGCCATTACCAGCATCCTGAATTAGAAAAATGGATTTAACCTGATTCACATTGTTTACTGTTCAGTCTGTTGAGTCCAGTTTGCTCATTCCATAAATCGGTCAGCACTTTCCAGTTATAGAATGTGCTTGGATTCAGCAGAAACGTCCTGCTGGAGGAAGGGAGCAAGTGGCAGTCTTTGCCAGGTCCCTCTTACACCCCTCTGTGTCACTTCTCATTTTGCTCCAGCGGGTCCCCCAACTTTCCAGTGCAGTTGGGGGCTTCAGGGGAAGGAGAAATCCTGAGGATTGCTTCCCTGCCCATTTCTTCCAGTGTGAGCAGAATTCCGCTAAGCATGCCTCTGAATCCATCACTTGATGGTTGTCACCAATGAAACATATCATGCTAGGAGATACTTACCAATGAAAATATTTTTCAACCGCCCTCCATTCTTGCCGATACCAGGGTGATGTACAAGAGCACGATTAAAATTGCACAGAGTACAATGAAAACACGAAACCACATAACCATAATCAAACACGGAGGCAGAAACAGGAGATAAATCACACGGTATGAAAGGTCAGTTCATGGTTTGAAAGAGATGGCTCTTTCATACAAGAAATCATCACTTGCAGTCATTAGGTTGGCTCCAGACTCTGTTATAGAATTAGTCGTGACTAAGAGCATCATCACATGGGAGAAATCGTGATTCATTCCTGTCACTTCTCCATGCCCACTTCTGTCCCTCATTACTTCCTCATTCTTCCCAGCCGGGAAAGAGGAAGTAAACAAAGACCATGTGGCCCATTCAAGGGCTGTTTTTTATCATGCTGCTTTTCCTGCACACAGCCGGAGGTCGCGGCACATTCCAATTTTTTAAAAAGGATGCGTTCACATCCGTCAGTGGGCAGTAGCGAGGGTGCAATAAAACACTCGTCTGATGACGCTCTAAGTAGCCCCAATGATTTCACTAGGACTAAAGTATTGTTTTGCTCTAACTAATTAAATGGTATGCATTTATGTATTAATAAGGAGGTCTCTGATGTCCATTTGCACAATATCTGTCAATTGTATACCTGAAGTTTTGACGTGTATTGATTTTTAAGGCACTTTAGTTAAGCAGGTAACATATTATGTGTTGAGAAAATTCAGGGTCTGCTCTTGCCCATTTGGAAAGGTTGCCTCCCCTTTAGGTACAGATTATCACCTGCATAAAAGGCACAAATCAATAGATGTAGCTTTTTTCCATCACACTGCAATGCCATACTGGGCGAAGTGACAGCTGCTGGCTTCTTCCTGTTACACAGCTAGCTGTTAATGGAGGATGTTCTTTTCAAAAGATGGCACCTATAGCACGGATATCGATATACCATAGCATTCCCACTTGTCTGAACTGATTATCTAAATATTTAGAAGTCCACGAAGTCATATCAATATAATGAGTATATATATATATATATATATATATATATATATTAAAAGGGCACCTTGGTCTGCATCATCTTGTCTGGGGAAAGAGTTTACTAGCTCAGAGAAATGAACCATCTCTCTTATTCTGGAAATGTGCAATTCTCTCTCTTTATTTTCTCCTTTGAGCATGGACCACAGAACACAAAAACTTCCATATTCTACCTTTAGGCCTTTCCCCTTCTTGTTAAAGCACAAGAATTGGCTGTCAGGAAGCTTATTTTGTCTGTGCTGTGTGATTCTTTAGACAACGATATATGTCACCCGTGATGCAACCACATTTGTTGACACTCCATGCTTAATGGGGCAGATCTGATCATCCAATTTTATTAAGAGGGAAAGATTGATTATTGACATATATATATATATATATAATAATAATAATAATATATATATATATATATATATATATATATATATATTAAGAGAAAGACATCTGGGGAAGGGAACGCTAATGATTTCTGCCCGGAGATATGGCCTACGATACAGTGATTGTGAATAACACGAAAGCCACTTTTTAAAAATCTATTCTGCTCAGATGAGCTATTTTAAAATGCAAGTTGATTTGTAGTTTCTTTCATCCCCTCAGCTTGTCTGAAAGAATATTTTGGTTCAGGTTTTTATTCCTGAAAGTTCCAGCTAAGCTTAGCGTGGGGTGCGGCTGTCATGCCCTTTATTGGAAACAGAGAACTTGGAAAGAAAACAAAGCCCACGGGGTGATAACACCTATTTATTTATTTATTATTTGACGGAACTGCTCCATATGAAGAGCAACTGCACATTCTTTACAGTACCCTCAGCACTACAGGCGCCGACAGAAGGAAAAGTGAGAAAGATAAAAAGGATGCAAATCCACCTTTCAGATAGAGAAGATTAGGTGTTCTTAGGCCTCCTCACCGAGTGTGAAGCACATTAGACTCGACATGGGAACACCAATCACCTCCCAGTTCACAGCCAGACAGGTCACTTCATCCCATCAATCTTCTCAAAACAACCCTGAGGCAATGGCATCAGTTTGCTTTCATGGAATACTGAAAGTAAAGTATGTGTATGTGTAGATTTAATGCTTTTTAAAGCAACCTCAAATTGTGGGGGTGGAGGAGGAAACTTTAATGCCCTTATCACAGATACTCTTGGACTAGCAGAAGTCCAGAGATAACAGCCCATTAAAATGCTAGGGAATAAATACAGGAGAGCAGGCTGCTATCTTTATGCACACTTACATAAGAAGAAATCCAGCCAAATTTAGTGAGAGCTGTCTGTGAGTAAACATGTATAGTAGATGGCTATAGCATAGTGTAAAGATAATTTTTTGTTTTTAGTAGGAGTGACTTGTGCCTATTAGGTAAGTGGCTGAAATTAGTGATACTATCAGATTAGTTGTTCACATTAATACCCATATATTTACTTAATTTTATCTTCATCATAACAGTGTGAGCAACTTGAGCTAAGCTAAGAAAAAGTAACTTGTCCACAGCCATCCTACCTGCAGGATAGAGATTTAAACCTGGATTTCTGGCATTGAAATTCAGTATCCTAACCACTAAACTTAGAATCGTTGAATAGTAGAGTTGGAAGGGGCCTATAAGTCTGAGTCCAACCCCCTGCTTAATGCAGGAATCCACCTTAAAGCAACCCTGACAGATGCATCTTGAATGCATCCTAACAATATTTCTATGCACCAGAAGCATCAGCAATTTAAGCTTTTGTGCTATTTAAGTTTGTTGCTTTAACAAATGAAAGGTCTGGAATTTCCTTCCTTAAATGATTTCCTTCCACAGGCAGACAAAGTATGAAGGATGTACTCTTTCCATTGTTCCAGACCCAGAGAGTAGATTAGCCATTATAAGCTTTATAAACCATTATAAAGCAGTAGTGTAGATCCTGCTACAGATTCTGCAAAATAAATAAATAAATCGCACAGGTATATCACTCTACAAGAGCTTTTTACTTTCTTTGTCTTTGAATGCATGTTCTCTGCAGAATTGACTCAGACAGGATGTAAAGTCATGAACCCACCATTGAGCTTCGTAATCATGCAGGCGAGGGATCAATGAAACCACAGCATTGGAGTTGAAAACATCTCAATGGCTTGTTTTTTTTAACTTTAGTATGAAATTAAAAGCTGTTAGAATCAAATGCCATCTCTCAGTTGAAGTCTTACACTGTCAACCCAGATAGACTGCACTGCATTGTTTTCGCTTAAAATATGAGTTGCCACAGCTGCATGCACAATTTGTGGGGCAATTTGCAAGGAACATTGTTGTGCTTCAAACCACAATATTCCTCTTACTGTTCACCCTGCAGGCTTAATGCAGCTGCTATCAGTCGTAATATTGAAGAGGCACCTGCTACTAAGTCAACTCCTCTTTTCCTTCCTGAGACAATGTCTGACATAATAAAGCAGTCCTATGATTCTCCACCAGCAGAAACGTATAAAAGAACGGTAACCCATATTGGATTTTGGGATGAACTTTCCTTTTTTTCTTTTCTTCTCCAAGAAACAATATAACATTGCTTTTATATGGAAGAGAAATAGAATGAATAATTTCACCTGTATTGTAGCCTGGATTTAACAATCAGCATGGCAAGCAAAACACACTGTAGCTACCATACAACTTTTCTAATTTAGTTTAGACAAATTCCCAGAACAATCAGGAGTTTGATTGTGACATTGTTCGATAATTCAGCAATTGGAACTGTGACGTGATTTGTGGAGACCAAGTGCCCCATAGTTTCAGGCAAGGATATAGTGTGGCAAGTAAAATGAACTAAGAAAAGTTGGGTATAACTAAATTCTGGATCCAGGCATAGTCATGCTTACAGTGGGCCCAATGGATTATATCCAATGGTGCCCTTCTACTGACAGAAGCAGTTCCATCAGTGGACCTGGGTGGGGGTATTCCATCTTCCCCTGCTCCATAGGAGCTCATTGAGTGCCCTCAATAACTGCTCTGGAGGGATGGGAAACCCTATGGAGCAAATATTTGGGTGGTGTGGAGATCTGCAAAGTGGTGGAGATGGGAAGAAAGTCCTATCACCCTAGCAGATGTTCACTAGCATGATGCTGGATTTAACCCATTAAGATCAATGGGTGCATGACTAAGTCTGGATCCAACTATTGACTGTGACAGCTTGGGGTGTAATTTTGAGGATGTAGTGGATGTTACACTATTGAAGAAGGATGTAACTTGATGTAGGCACTACATGTAGGCACTGAGAGGCTAATCACAATAATGCATTTCCTCAACCTTTGGCTAACTTACAGTGTTATGGCAGCAGCATTCCAGTTAAATTGACGTTCATTACACACTCACACAAAATATGATACAGTCTGTCTGAGATTGTGATTGCTAATACTTGAATATGTCCATTGCCTATTTAGGACACATCTTCAGAAATCGAGTCAATAGAGAAGACCCATTCATCGGTACAGTCAGAACACCACTTAGTTCATGTAACTAGGTGTCTTGAAACATGTACTTTAGGATGCAAGGCTTGCTTTGACTTGTCGTATGCTGGATGTATCCAAGGTGGCTCTTTAGCCAATATTGCTGGTGAACACCTTATAAAATTAGCCATCATGCCAGGTAAGTCTTGTTTATATATACTCTTTGTTGGTTCATGCAGAAACATTAATGGTTCAGAACAGAACATAAGCCAGATGTGAATCCTATGTGTAGAAATATAATTTCCTTTATTGATGTGTAGCACAATGCAAAAGGAATTGTGTATCCTTGCGGTATCTCATTTCTCCACATACTTGTGAATTATGAAAACATGAATTCTGAAGATTTAGTGTTTAACGAAATATTGCGGGTCCTCAGAACTCCAGACCCTTTACAATATGATGTACATCTTTCTAGTTAGTTAGTTAGTTAGTTAGTGTTGGAGAAGAACTGTAACTCCTGTCCCACAATCCTGTATTTTGACCACACATGGTTAGTTCTCAGGGACACCTATATCTTTTGCCAATATACTAGTTGCTATTGTTTCCAAATATCAAATAGCCCTATGTACTGGTACACCAAGGACATAAATCTCTTTATTTTAAAAGTAGGGTGACTGTTTCAACTTTGTTAGTAATGTTTCCATAATTATTAAGAAAGGGGGAGATAACCATAACAAATACTTTTAAATTGCATCAGGCCCAACCTTGCTAAACTGACTACTTTGATGACTACGCTCCTGTCAAACCAATGGAATTAACTCATCAGACAATTATCTAAAGCTCAATTGCTTTCAATGGGTCCATCATGACCAAATTTAGCTGTTTGGGAGCCATTGCTTTTTTCAATTTAATTTGAAATCCATCCAAAACTAATGTATATTGGCTAGGAATCAATCACCCTCCCCACTTCACAGACCCTGCCAGCCCGCCCGCATGCACACACACACTGAAACTCTTCACGCATACTTGCACACAGAGTACTAAATGACATCATCACTTGTCACTGGTTGCTGTTTGTATTATACTCTCCAGGCTGGTTTTTTCATCTCTGGTAATCTGTGGGTGGGTGGCATGGTTTGGTTGAATCATCTGGACTGCAGCTACCTGGTCTGTTGGCATCTGGAGTTGGTAAACTGTTCTTTGTTTGGGAGAGGTTCTTTTGTGGACTGAGATATGGCTAGTGATGTGATTACAATGTGATTTGCATTTGCTCAACTTCCATGACTTTTATGCCTGTATCCTCTAAAGTTGTCTGTCTTTGCAAAATCTTGGACTGCTCCAAAGTTCATTGCCATGGATTTCAAGCTGGTCTATTGCTGTGGCTGTAAGTGAAATTACCAAGCATGCAGGGTGGTCACAAGTGAACCACAACAACACAGTCATATTCCATACAAATCAAAGAATCAAACTGGTTACTGCATGCATCAAAAGCACCCAATGGCTACATTTGAGAAATCCTCATTTATTGCATACTTTATATGCAGTAGCATGGGTATTTATTTTATTTCAGCTGATACAAAAGAAAGAATTGATCAGTTACGATTCACAATCGAAGGAGGTGCTCATGCTGTTGAACGGATGGTGCATTTGTTGAAGAAAGAAGAAAAGTTTGGGAAAAAGAGAATTCAGGTATTTTTGTAGTATGTGTTCTGACAGAAATACATGATATGATAACGAGGGGGTCAATATCCAAATCTGCTACTCATTTTAGGACAACATCTGTTACATCCAAAGCTTAAACCAACATAGAAAATGAACAGAATAATTAGTAGAACACAGTCAGAATGGTATGTCTTGGATGTGACTTTCCTATACAGACATGTACTTATTAAAATTCTTGAATAAATAAGGATTATATGAAACATGGAAATATTCAATATAGAAAGGCTCTGTTTGTTTGTTTCTTATGAATATATTTCCCCATATCAAAAAGTTCTCAGGGTGGCTCACACAATAAGAGTTTGTTATTTTTATGGGGAAAAAATCAATTAAAAAAATCAAAAGGTGTTGGAAAAGAAAAGCAAAATTTAAAGAAATGTAAAATGCCTAGGAGAAGAGAAATGTTTTGCCTGTCACTAGAAAGATAACATGGTGAGCACCAAGCAATCCTCCGTAGGGAGGGCATTCTATAAATCGGTGTAGCTACGAACAAGGCCTTCTCTTCTTAGGCTACCCAAAGGTGAGGATACCTTCGACACAGCCTCCAAAAATGACCTAAGGGTATAAGCAAGTAAATATAGGAGGAGATCTTAGGGATAGATGAACCTATCAATTTCACTTTTTCCCCACTTTCAAATATTAAAATATCAAGGTGGGGTTTTTTCTGTCCTGAATATGAAGAAACATGTGAATTTTGGCAAATTCTTATAAAAACTGGAACTGAAACAAAATTCCACCCATCTGCACTAGCCCAGTGGAATAAGTGCAGCTATTCCCAGCATGGAAAGGACCATGTTGCGCCCATGAGGGGCTATAGCTTTGGTGAAGGGTCTGGTTTGATCCCTGGTTTCTCCAGGTAGGGCAGGGGGGGTATCCTGCCTGAAACCCTGGAGAGCGGCTGTCATTCTGTGTTGGCAATAATGGGCTAGATGGACCGATTAACTGACTCAGTATTAGGTAGCTTCCTATGTTCCTATGCCTGCCTGCCATATAGCCATTGAAGTATACAAAACCAGGTATACATAATCTCTCCCACACATTTGGGAAAATGTGACAGGATTATAATTGTCTTTCTCTGGGTATAATCTCCGCATTAGGACAGAAGGAGGGAATACACCCCGGACCATTCAACACGTAGTGATTCTCTGGGGTGGGATCAACAGAACAAGGAGGAGGAGGAGGAGGAGCAGGATCAACAGGAGCAGAGGAATTGGATGAAGCAAGAGAATCCTGCCAAGAAGAAGGGTAGAAGCCAACAGAAAGGCAGCAGCAGCAGCAGTAGCCGCAGCAGCAGCAGCAGCAGCGACACCAGCAGCAGCAGCAGCGACACCAGCAGCAGCAGCAGCAGCAGCGACACCAGCAGTGACAGCCATGTTGAAGGAAGTCAACAGGGCAAGGAACATGGCAAGACTTATTCAAAGAAGGGCAAAGTTGAGACAGGGCAGAAGCATCAGACAAATGATGAAATCAGCACCGAGAGTGACAGCAGAAGGAGTCCAATGAGACCAGACAGAAACAGTCGCCGAGAATGGGCTGTGCTCAACACAAAGAAAATGAAACCAGTAAGTTCAATATTCTTATGATTCCTAAGACTGACATCCTTTATAGGGAGGGGGATGGAATTTGGTACCTTATGTTTTTTATCTTTCTTTGGAGCACATTCTTCAAAATAAAATGATATCAGTTATTTTTGCACCAGTTGCCTGGAATGATAACATTTTTTCCAGTGCCAACAATAATAATGAATATGCTTGTTATTGTCATCCTTTCCTCTTTTAAAACAACATCAAGCCAGTCAATGCATGACCCATTACTTTTTCATCTGCAGTGGAAATTTTTAAACTATAAAAGTATTCTATTTGATCCCATTGGGGAATCTCTCCATGGGATCAAATGGATTTTAGCTCTATCATCCTTCTTTCTCTTTTCTAAATGAATATCATTCTGATTTATATAAATTCATTTTATACTGTAATACTTGACCATAGTTTTTATGCAAATCAAGAAGCTCCCCAAAATCCTTGGCAGGATCCTGCAATGTCAATGCAAGATTCATCTGCATATGAATTAATTTTACACTCTTCATTTCCAAACAAAATCCTGCATGAAACCCTGGAGAGCTGCTGCCATTCAGTGTCAGCAGTACCGGGCTAGATGGACCGATTGTCTGACTCAGTGTTAGGTAGCTTCCTATGTTCCTGTGTCTGCCTGCCATATAGCCATTGAAGTATACAAAACCAGGTATATATAATCTCTCCCACACATTTGGGGAAATGTGAAGGGATTATAATTGTCTTTCTCTGGGTATAATCTCCGCATTAGGACAGAAGGAGGGAATACACCCCGGACCAGTCAACACGTGATGATTCTCCGGGGTGGGATCAACAGAACAAGGAGGAGGAGCAGGATCAACAGGAGCAGAGGAATCGGATGAAGCAAGAGAATCCTGCCAAGAAGAAAGGTAGAAGCCAACAGAAAAGGAGAAGTGAGGGCAGCAGCAGTAGCAGCAGCAGCAGCAGTAGCGACACCAGCAGCAGCAGCAGCGACACTAGCAGCAGCAGCAGCAGGAGTAGCAGCAGCAGCAGCAGGAGTAGCAGCAGCAGGAGCAGCAGCAGCAGCAGTGACAGCCATGATAAAGGAAATCAACAGGGCCAGAAACATGGCAAGACTGGTTCAAAGAAGGGCAATGTTGAGAAAATCAGCACTGAGAGTGCCAGTAGAAGGCATCCAGGACAAATCAAATATTCAAAGAGACCAGACAGAAACAGTGGCCAAGAACAGCCTGTGATCCATTTCAACCAAAAGAAAATGAAACCGGTAGGTTCAATATTATTATGATTCCTACGATTGACATCCTTTATCGGGAGGGGGATGGAATTTGGTACCTTATGTTTTTCATCTTTCTTTGGAGCAATATTCATCTAAATAAA
This sequence comes from Anniella stebbinsi, assembly GCA_029215795.1. Taxonomy (NCBI): domain Eukaryota; kingdom Metazoa; phylum Chordata; class Lepidosauria; order Squamata; family Anniellidae; genus Anniella; species Anniella stebbinsi. The sequence goes on along the minus strand of JARDYH010000004.1, from coordinate 90,989,560 downwards.
ATGATACCAGTTATTTTCACACCAATTGCTTGGAATTATAACATTTATTCCAGTGCCAACAATAATAATGCATACATTTGTTATTTTCATCCTTTCCTCTTTTAAAACAACATAAACCCAGTCAATGTATAACCCATTTCTTTTTCACTTGCAGTGAAAATTGTAAAATATAAAAGTATTCTATTCGATCCCATTGGGGAATCTCTCCATAGGATCGAATAGTTTTTAGCCATTTCATCCTTCTCTCTCTTTTCTAAATTAATATCATTCTGAGTTATATAAATTGATTTTATACTCTGATACTTGACCAAGGTTTTTAAGTAAATCCAAAAGCTCCCCAAAATCCTTGGAAAGATCCTGCAATGTCAATGCAATATCATCTGCATCTAAATTAATTTTTACACTCTTCATTTCCAAATTTCACTTACTTCCATTCTGCCTTTGTCCAGATAAGAGGTTTTTTAGATTAACACAAAAAAGGAGGGGGGAGATCGGAGACATCTCTGATAGACACCTCCGTGTAGATAAAAACTATCTAAACTAGATCCATTTACATGCACAGAGGCAGTATGATTTGTATACATTAATTTGACCCACTTCATAAAATGTTCCCTTAAACCAAATTTATACCAGACTTGATGTAAATAATCCTGTTCTATATGATCGAATGCTTTTTCAGCATCTGAAGCAAAATCTCCTATAGTTTAATTCTATAAATTGAATTGAGCATTCGCCAAATATTCATTGATAATTTCCTTCCCTTAATAAAACCAGTCTGATCCTCTCCAATATATTTACTTATTATACTATTTAATCTCTTTGCAATAATACTTGTCCATATTTCAAAATCCTAATTAAGTAAAGCGATAGGCCAATAGGATTTGAATTTAGTTACATCTTTATCATATTTAGGAATAACTATAATCTTTGTCTCTTACCAGTTTTGAGGAAATTTATATCCGGTCATTTATTGTATTTAGAAAATTGCCATATATAAAATTACAAAAACTCTTATAATATTCTGCAGTCAAACCATCTTTACCTGCAACTTTGTCAAATGTGAGTGGACGCAGGAACTGTATGTTCCCCCAAAAAATCTATCCAATTAGGTTGTGATACTTTGAGTATTCGAACAATAAGATTTTACTTATTGAATAGAGGATTGATTGAATAAGTCTCACTATTACCATATTGGAAATTTATGTAACAAGTTAAGCAAAGTCACAGCTTTCGGTAATCTGATGTAAAGTTACATCTTTATAAAAGGAAATGATTCCTTTGTGAACTCTATGGAATGGTATGTTTGTGGCAAATGGAAGTGAAAATAATCTAACCAGAGTAGATCTGGTTAATAAGATCAGGTAGAGAACCTTGTTGATATTTTCCTCTGGATAGTAGTGCATTACTCAGCAGAGTCTTCTCATAGTTTATGGTTTGCAAACCAGGTATTTAGTGTTGTACATATTAGTAGTTTGCCTGTTGTAATGTCTGTACACAGCAATGGTTCATAATGGATTTTGTATTTGTATGTCTATTGATTTTAACCCTGAACCTGAAGGTAAAGCCTTCTTTAACCTGCTTCATATTTCATGTTTGCAGCAGGTTTCCTCCCATGATCCCAAACCATATGGGTGTCTCGGCATGCTTCTTACATTGTTTAGGTGAAGTAGCATCATGTGATTTGGGCCGATATAATTACTCTGCACAGCACTTCAGGCATTAGATGTTTTGCTGTTATAGGAAAAACTGGCAATTCTGTGAGTGATTCATGGACACTCAGAGCAGGAAGTGGACCTTAGCCTCTTAAAATTCCATTCTTCCTTCTGTTTTCTTGGATATTGGTGTCAAGACCAAAAACTAGAAGTTTGGTTATCTGACAGCCCATCTCTAAAACTTTTCTGCACCGCTTTAGAGAATGCTCAGGAAGTGGTTGACCAATAACTATATTAACATGACTTCAAAATATCAGATGCTTCAAGTAGATATGGCTAAGTTTTCTTTAGGGTGCAAAAGCATTTTGTATTTTATTCTATTCAATATTTGTATTGTGTTTTAACTGTGTTTTAAGATGACTTTTTAGTTTTTTAATTGATTGTAATCCACCTAGGGAACTTTAGTTATTGAGCGGATTAGAAATATAGTAATTAAATGGGGGGAAAAACAAATAAGGGAGCAATCCTATGGCCCCTAGGTAGCATCAGGGGGAGGGGGTATAGGGTACTTCAGATTCCTGGATCCAAGGTCAGAGACAGTATTGGTGCTCCCTGCCACCTCCCACTGACAGCTGGCACAACAAAAGTGACCTCAGAGAGGGGATAAAGGAGGCATTCCAGTGGGTGGGGAGAAGGGGGGACTAGAGAGGCTTGGTTACAAGCTATCCTGAGGCCTTTCCAACCTCCATCCATTCCCCTCCAAGGCAGCTCAGCTAGATGGGCGAAAAAGCCTGTCTAGCTAAAATGCAGCGCCGGACAATGGGGAGGCACTGACCATCTCCAGGGTGCCTCCTACTCTGAATTTTGATGATCATAAGCCTCCAATCATATAAGCCCTCCAATCATCAAAGGCTAAAGTAATTGTAGTGCACCCTAAATAAAAGAAGCATGCATTGCTACTGTCTCCAAAGATGTCATAAGCCATATCTGAAATGTGCTTTCAGAAACAAAAACTTAGGGCAGGGTGACAGACAAATATTCAGCCTTATATTTTGACAGTACTGAATCACAGTGTTCTCTCCCTACTTTCCCCCTCTCTCATTGTACATTTTGTATTATATGGGTCCAAATCAGAAAAAGTATTCATCTTCTTTTGAATCAAACACCAAGATCAAAGGAAGCACCAGAAGCACCGAATTCAGCTGGTCACAAGAGGTACATTTAGAAATAGAGTAATTGGAAAGTAAAAAAGCTATGGCTTTGGGAGGAGTTACTAAATAGCAGAGCAATCTTGGCCCTAATAGCAAACTGATAATTAATTTTCAAGTAAATGCTAATAGGGTGGCCATTCACCTTCCATATTAGCTCCTCATTTTAAAAAAATCTTAGATTAAGGATGGGGGAAATATTTGCTTGATTGACATTATAATGTGAAGTTATGTATAAGAATATAAAAGCCATGCTGGATCAGATCCAGGGTCCATCTAGTCCAGCATTCTGTTCACACAGTGGCCAAGCAGATGCCCATGGAAAACCCACAAGTAGGACATGAGTGCAATAGCACCCTCCCACCCATGTTTCCAGCAACTGGTGTAGATAGGCATTCCACCTCTGATACTGGAGGAAGCATTTAGTAGGGCTGTGCACAATCCCCCCCCCCGACTCACCTCACAGGCTGTTTCAGAGCCTCCAAAATTGCCCCAATTTGACTTAGAATGCTTTGGGGCAATTTGAGTGCTTTATGCCCCAATTTGACTCTGTGCCTGTCGTGACTCCTTATCCCCTTGCGTTCAGTGAAGTCAATAAAGAGGTCTCTTAGGAAAACAATCAACCTTTATTTAGGCAATTGACCCCTTCCCTCAGCTGAAGGGAGTTTAAAAGTACAAAGCGTCCTGCCCAGAGGCATAATTTAGCTAACCAAGTAAAGCAGCTGATCCATTCAAGAGAAAGAAAAAGTCACTACTTTTGGAAGGTCTTTACGTAGATGGATCCAAACCAAGCCTTTTCTGAGCCACCAATCTCTCTGAATGCCTTCTGACCTCCCTGGCCCGTGCGCGTTTTCCCCTCCTACAGAATTTGACATCTCTGAGGCTGTTCACACTCTCCCCTTCAGAAGACCAGGGCTGTTTCTCTGCCTGAGGTTTATTTACATCACCAGAGATAAGCGCTGAGAATGGTTCATTCGCAGCTGGAAGTGAGACCATGGGAATCAACTCTTCCCCTTCTGGTGTGGATTGGAATGTCCCTTCAAATTCAGAATCTGATTCTGAATTAATGTCTGCCAGCCCTTCGCCCTGCACAAGGGAGGGTGACTAGACACAACAATGCCTGCCTCGGCGCCGAAGCAAACTTTCCCCCTCCCCGAAGCAGGTTGGCCTTGTGGGTTTCTGGGTGTTGGCCGCACAGCCAGCACACAGGAAAGCCAGGCTCAAGGCCAATCAGGAGTCCATGGGACTCCCAACTCCCCTGAGCCCCCTTGCAACCCCCTTGGCACCCCTTCCCACCAGCCCAGAGCTGCTGCCAATGGGACTTACCTTTAAAGCACGCCCTCCTCACAGACAGCAGAGCCATGATTTAAAATTAAGATCATGGTGGCTCTCTGTTTTTACTATATCTATGGCCACAAACTACAGCAGACATAAAGGGGAAGTCTCGGTGGCAGAAGAGGCAGGAGGTGACCAGGGAGTGAGAGGGAGGTGTGTCCGATGAGTCCAATGGACTCACCTGGACTCATGGCTTGCCTTGAGGGTGGGTGAGGGGAGCAGCCCAGCACCGCCCCAAATCAGCCCAAGGCATCCCAAGGCTTCAGTGCCAATCTGCTTCGGCCTCAGGGTGCCTTGGGCCAATCCGGTACCGCCTTGGACCCATAACAAGGTGAGCTGAATCAGCTCACCTCAGCTTGGATTCAGGGATTTGGGCCGAGGCAGTACACAGCCCTAGCATTTAGCCATCAGGACTAACGGTCACTGATAGCCTTTTCCTCCATGACTTTGTCTAATCCCCTTCTAAAGCCTTCCAAATTGGTGGACATCACTACATTTTGTGGTGGTGAATTCCATAGTTAAACTGTGTGCTGTTTAATCTGTTATTATGAAAAAGGGAGAAAAATATCTCTCTATCTGCTTTCTCCACACCATCCATAATTTTGTACCTCTATAATTTCTCCCTTGCTCTCTTTTTTTCTAAGGTAAACAGTCCCAGACATTTCTCCAGCCCCTCGTGCCCTTTTCTGCAATTTTCCCAAAATGAATATTTTGTAAGGTGTAGTAACCAGAACTATACACAGTAATTTTGAACTTTCAAACCAATACATATACTGAAACTTAATTATCCTTTTAAAAAATGGACTTCTCAAAATTTTGAAGTATTGCCCTCCAATAAAAAAAATTCATACATTTGTGTATTAGGAAAATGTGCACACAAACATGTGTATATTTGTGAAAATAACATTCGAAGTGCATTATATTTGGAAGATAGTTTGCCAAAAACAGGTATATTAGACAAAAATGCATTAAAATGCATGTATTTCATGCAAACTTTATTAAAAAATCAATTTTTGGGATAAACCAAACTTAAGATTGTAAAGTTCGGAATGAACTGAACATGAGATAGGACAAATGAGATACCAGATTTAACCAAAGTTGATCGATACTAGGGATGTGCACTGACCCCCCGGATCGGATCGGATAGCGGATCGGAATCGGACCTGGGGGGTCGGATCGGATCGGATCGGATCGGAGGCTGGTCGGATCGGATCGGACCAGATGTCCGATCCGGATCAGACGCCATTTTGAATGCTTTTTCCCATAGCCAAGTATTGTTTTACAAAAACACCTATAACTTTTTCATTTTTAAAGATAGAAGGATGAAACTTGGGCACATTGTAGACTGGTTAGGGGTAGTTATCTGTGAGAAATTTCAGAAAGATTGGTGCATGCATTTTGTGGCAATTAATTTTTTAATAAATACCCAGGAATGCCTATAACTTTGTCATTTTTAAAGTTACACACATGAAACTTTGCCACATTGTAGGGGGTACCTTGGGACCTATGTGTGTGAAATTTCAGAAACGTAGGTGCTTGTCTTGTGTGGCAATTAATTTTTAGAAAAATGGGTAGTAGTGGGGTAAATACAGTTACGCCTCCCATTTTTTTATTTTTGAAGATACAAACAGGAAACATGGGCACATTACAGGTACCACTTGGCTTGATATGTGTGTGAAATTTCAGAAACATTGGAGCTTTCCTTGTGTGGCAATTAATTTTTGAAACAATGAGGAAAGAAACACCTATAACTTTGTCATTTTTAAAGTTACACACATGAAACTTTGCCACATTGTAGGTGGTACCTTGGGACCCATGTGTGTGAAATTTCGGAAACGTAGGTGCTTGCCTTGTGTGGCAATTAATTTTTTAATAAATACCCAGGAATGCCTATAACTTTGTCATTTTTAAAGTTACACACATGAAACTTTGCCACATTGTAGGTGGTACCTTGGGACCTATGTGTGTAAAATTTCGGAAACGTAGGTGCTTGCCTTGTGTGGCAATTAATTTTAGAAAAATGGGTAGTGGTGGGGTAAATACAGTTACGCCTCCCACTTTTTTATTTTTGAAGATACAAACAGGAAACATGGGCACATTACAGGTACCACTTGGCTTGATATGTGTGTAAAATTTCAGACAGCTGGGTCCAGGCATGTGGTGGCAAGGTATTTTTGAAACAATGAGGAAAGAAACGCCTATAACTTTTTTATTTTAAAAGTTAGAAGTCTGAACATTGCTCACTTTGTAGATGGGTTAGGGGTAGATATGTGTCAGAAATTTCAGAATTATAGGTCCAGGCATTTGATGGCTATGGAATTTTTAAATTACATGTTTCAAAAAAATTTCTACAGAGGCCAGGTCTTCCCCTCCCGCTTCCCGCGAAGAAAAGGAAACACTCTCTCGTCTCGATCCCTTTGATCCTTGCTAGTAGTATCCATTACAGGGCTCGTGTTTCCTTTCCTACTTTCACTTTTCAAGCAGAACGGCTGAGCCTAGCTGAGTTTTGCAGCCATGCGTGCAAGGAAGGATCACTCTGGTCTCGATCCCTTTGATCCTTGGTAGTATCCATTACAGGGCTCGTGTCTGCTTGAGTACAAAGTGAAAGCAGACACGAGCCCTGTAATGGATACTACCAAGGATCAAAGGGATCGAGACCAGAGTGATCCTTCCTTGCACGCATGGCTGCAAAACTCAGCTAGGCTCAGCCGTTCTGCTTGAAAAGTGAAAGTAGGAAAGGAAACACGAGCCCTGTAATGGATACTACTAGCAAGGATCAAAGGGATCGAGACGAGAGAGTGTTTCCTTTTCTTCGCGGGAAGCGGGAGGGGAAGACCTGGCCTCTGTAGAGATTTTTTTGAAACATGTAATTTAAAAATTCCATAGCCATCAAATGCCTGGACCTATAATTCTGAAATTTCTGACACATATCTACCCCTAACCCATCTACAAAGTGAGCAATGTTCAGACTTCTAACTTTTAAAATAAAAAAGTTATAGGCGTTTCTTTCCTCATTGTTTCAAAAATACCTTGCCACCACATGCCTGGACCCAGCTGTCTGAAATTTTACACACATATCAAGCCAAGTGGTACCTGTAATGTGCCCATGTTTCCTGTTTGTATCTTCAAAAATAAAAAAGTGGGAGGCGTAACTGTATTTACCCCACCACTACCCATTTTTCTAAAATTAATTGCCACACAAGGCAAGCACCTACGTTTCTGAAATTTCACACACATAGGTCCCAAGGTACCGCCTACAATGTGGCAAAGTTTCATGTGTGTAACTTTAAAAATGACAAAGTTATAGGCATTCCTGGGTATTTATTAAAAAATTAATTGCCACACAAGGCAAGCACCTACGTTTCCGAAATTTCACACACATGGGTCCCAAGGTACCACCTACAATGTGGCAAAGTTTCATGTGTGTAACTTTAAAAATGACAAAGTTATAGGTGTTTCTTTCCTCATTGTTTCAAAAATTAATTGCCACACAAGGAAAGCTCCAATGTTTCTGAAATTTCACACACATATCAAGGCAAGTGGTACCTGTAATGTGCCCAAGTTTCCTGTTTGTATCTTCAAAAATAAAAAAATGGGAGGCATAACTGTATTTACCCCACTACTACCCATTTTTCTAAAAATTAATTGCCACACAAGACAAGCACCTACGTTTCTGAAATTTCACACACATAGGTCCCAAGATACCCCCTACAATGTGGCAAAGTTTCATGTGTGTAACTTTAAAAATGACAAAGTTATAGGCATTCCTGGGTATTTATTAAAAAATTAATTGCCACAAAATGCATGCACCAATCTTTCTGAAATTTCTCACAGATAACTACCCCTAACCAGTCTACAATGTGCCCAAGTTTCATCCTTCTATCTTTAAAAATGAAAAAGTTATAGGCGTTTTTGTAAAACAATACTTGGCTATGGGAAAAAGCATTCAAAATGGCGTCCGATCCGGATCGGACCTCATCGGATCGGATCGGATCGGATCGGAGGTTGTCCGGATCGGATCGGATCGGATTTTCCCGATTTTGGGTCGGATCGGATTCGGATCGTGGATCGGATCCGATCCGATGCACACCCCTAATCGATACATCAATCCATGTTAGATACAGTAGGCATACGTCTTCAGAAACAAAATGGCACTCCAACCCCTTTGCAGTATTAAATCAGATCAAATAAATCACATATATCTTGCTTCCCGTTTCCAGAATGCAAATGGCAGATGGCTGGCATGGGACCAATTTCAGCTGTACAAAAGTACCCTAACACTTACTTCAGTGTTTTTGCTTCAGGAAATCTATTCGCTTGAATTAAAAACAAAGAAAAATTCAAAAATGTATTATCTGCCTGTACCCCATATCAATAAGGCATAATTGTGTAGCATTAATAAAGAGCATTTGTTTCTTCCACATGTAAATGTCCAGTCACAGAAATAAGACATATTGATGTTTGCAGAAACATCCATTCTTTCTCTCCAATCTAATTTAAAACAGCTGAGTCTGGGTATCCCCTAAAAATGCAAGTATTTTTTTTTAAAAAAGTTGCTGCACCAATGACTGAAATTCTAGGACAATCAAGACCTCTTTTTTCCCCTTGTAATCAACACCACTTGTCACCTGTAACCCAGAGATCAACTCTGTGAGCAGTTTCATATCGCTATATCCTGCTTGGTGTAGATTAGGCCATGGGCCTAATTTACACCAAGCAGGATATGACGGTATGAAAGTGGTATGAAAGCAGTATGTAAAAGGCAGGAGCCACACTAAGCAGGATATAGCGGTATGAAAGCGGTATATGGTATGTGTCAATGAGCCCCAACTGTTGTCAGTGCACTTCAATACTGTTATCAAGCAGTAGTGTGGCTTCTGCCTTTTATATACCACTTTAATACCGCTTTCATAGAGCAATATCCTGTTTGGTGTAGATGAGGCCCTAATGAGCTGCCGCTCAGTAGGGAAGAGTGAATCTATCAAGCTCAGTTTCACTCAGGTCCTCGTTTTTCCAAAGCTAAGTTCATTCCAGCCTAATTCTGTACCCTACTACAATTTTTTGTGTATGTTCAAATCACAGTTGTTGCCTGCTTTTCTATGCAGTTTTCTTCGTTGAAAAAAGTGGAGGGGGGTTGCAAATACATGCATTTTCTGCATATTTATTTTTTAAAAGTATTTATTTTCCATACACATTTTTTAAATGTATGCTTTTGTACATGCTTGTAATGTGAACTGCATGACAGACTTTGGAAATGTGCAACAAACTGCATTTCTGGTTGTTTTTAGGTTCAGGAAATTTGGGGAATTCACGTTGAAATGTAAACTGTCCAAATTTCTCACCCCTCCCTTCCGAGTAAGAGCTTTTAAAGAGCCTTGCTAAAGTAGGTGGGTTAGTATCAAGCTCTCTAGAAGTTCTCTGCTTCAAAGACTAAACCCTTCCACAATTCTCTGAAGGAGCTTCTCTTAGATGAAGTCATCTGATAATATGCATTCAAACTATGTCCTTTCGTGTGCTTGTTTTTCAGACTGAAACCTATGATGATGCACTTCTACCTGCCTTCACGGTTGTGGCTGAGGCAGTGACGAGTAACAACAAAGAACAGGGCTACAAATGTTCAGTGTTCATGAAGAGGGAAACGTCCAGAATCCATGTCAAATTGATTGCAAGCGAACTTCCTGAAACGAACTTTAGAGTATGTCTCGATGGCAACATAGCACCTTCCAAATTCCAGGTAAGGCTATTTTTAATTTGCTATTTATTTTTGGATACTTGGAAGCTACTTTTCAGCAAACTTCCAAAGCTGCACACAAATGAATTATTAAAATGCAATGAAACAATGTAACAGTAATTTACAAAATCAAATAAGAACTGGAACAAAACAAAATGTAACAACAATAACAACAACAACAACAACAACAACAACAACAACAGCCAAATAGTGACCTCTAGCTGGTTAGGGGGTGCAGATTACTCCAGATTGAATGTTTGCTTAAGTCTCCCAAGGCAATTCTTTGAAATATTCATTAAAGAAAATTAGCAAACCTGGGACGTTTTATACTCTATGTACTTCTCTATAATTAGGGAGTCAGTTATCCTGTGGTATTTCATTTCCCCACCACCCACTACCTCAGCAAAGTGTGTGTGTGTGTGTGTTCCACTTTACCCCTTTTGACCTGAAACTGAAAGTAAAACTACCAAATACCTAAGCTAAGTTGGGTCCATTCTATACCCAGCAACTTCTCAAGATAGGACAGAGAAAATAACTTTGTACCATTAAGGGACACAATCCTATGGGGTTGCACCCCTGATGATCAGAAGCCCTGAACTCAGGGTCTTCCAATCATCTAATGGATGGCAGGTGGAGCAGCAGAAACTTCGCCTCTCTATCCTTCCATCCTGCATTTTCCCTAGACAGGCTTTTTTACCCATCTGCTGACAGGTGCTTCAGAGGGGAAAGGAAGCAATCTGGAGAGGCTTCAGGATAGCTTGTATCGTGGCGTTTCCAGTCTCTTCCTCTTCCCACCCACTGAAATGCCCCCTTTTCCTCTCTCCAAGGTAGCTTTTCCAACCTCAGAGGACAGCTGAAGAGCTGGCTGGGAGGGGAGCTTTGGAGGGGGGTTGAATGTCTGACTCCCCTTTCCAAAGTCAGATTCCCAAAGGGGAATCCCCAGAATCCTGTGGTAATATGACAGGGTGGTGGGAGGTTAGGGTTAGGGGAAATTCTAAATCTGGGTGTTATAATCAGAATTACCTTGTTCCATGTAAACACCAACCATACCGTTGCAGATCTCAAGATTGTGATAAAGCCAGAAGTCCTTTCAGTATCTCCCCAAACCAAATCTTTCATAGAGGTGTGGGTTACATAGTGTTGCTGCAGAGGGCCCACCGCTACAGTTTAAAAATCCAGCAATGTGATGAAGGCAATCAATTAGCTTTGCATTTCATTCCTGTGATATTAAATTATTTGTTTTACTTTCCGCTGAAGAGTTCTCTGAGCATGGGTAACCAATGCCGGGATTACAACATTAAAATGGAGGCTTTTGAAAGACCTGAAGCATTCCAAGTAGGCGTAAAGTACTCCAAGGTTCCACTTCTCCTGCAGAACACAGTTTCTCGGTATTACAACCATATGATTTCTCATTATTCTAATTGATGAACATTTTGGTTTGAAACTTTAAAAGAATCTGACTAGAACATAACATTCATATATTGATTTCCTCAAGGGCTATGGATTTCTTCCCTGGTATGGCATACGCTTATGGTTTCTCGCCAATTTATCAGAGGAATCCTTCACATGAGTTTCTGTTTAGAATAACTGCAAACCCAGATGCAACTACTACAATGATTAGATTTCCTCAGGTATGTGATCATTGTCCCTTTTCTCAAATAGTTTGAATAGTTTGGCTTTTGTAGATTAATTGAGTGTACAAGTATAGATAGCTCCAGGAAATGCTGAAATCCATGTGGTGGTGCTCTGAATTACCAGTTCCCATCACCTAGTGTTGTATTACAATATCCTGAAACCCTAAGCTATGTCAACAGCATTACAACAACAACAACAAATTCTAATACAAAGAACAATGCAAATGGAAACAGTATAACTTTATTTTTGCACCTATTCTTGGGAAAGATGCAATGAAAACTAATAATCTAACAAAGACAGCTACCTTGGAATAAGCCTATTTGCATTCAAAATACCTCTAAATGAAAATACGTCTTATTTTGCATTTACGAAAACATTGAATTACAGAAACACAAGGGCAGTTACACAGTTCAGCATTGCTGAATTGAGGATGCAATACAACCTGCACTATGTGTGTTTTGCATGTCACCTAAACATAAAACATTATCTGCCATGATTTTTGGAGAGCAAAGTTGTTGATGATGTTGTCGATAGGTTACAGAGTTCATCAGTTTCTGTTCACATAATGCTTTGTGCAATCAGCCTTTTTTGAGGCATTGTTGTCCACAGTTCATTCGCGATCTTTTTAGCTGCAAGAATAACCTTTCTTCTCAGCATTTTGTTACTATAAGACTCAAAAAAGAACCACAAAATTGATTCTATATTTGGGAAAACCAATTGAATTTTATCTCCAATGTTCATTTGATACAGGTCCTGGTGGTATTTTGAAACAATTATGTAAAACTGGCTGTGGGATGTGGGAAGTTCTGTCTAAATTTTTGTAAACTGCCCAGAGAGCTTCGGCTATGGGGCGGTATATAAGTGTAATAAAATAAATAAATAAATAAATAAACATGCCTGGGATTTCACCCTAAACATTAAATCAAAGCACAATATGTATATAGCCATATTGATTCTAATTAATTTGTCCTTTGCTTTCTAGGTAACTTTTGTCAAGAATGATCTCTGTGATCCATATATTTTACCTGCAATTCCAGCTGTATATTATCAGAATCCAGATATAAAAAGCTTTGACTCTCTAGATTTATTTTCATTGCTAGCCCTTGGAGATCAAGGTAAATGATCGTTACGTATTATTTTGCACCAAGCCAGTCTTTGTATTTATGAGCCTTATCCTTAACTTACAATATGACCTTTCTTGCAGACATATAGAACTGGATCCAGACTTAGCCATGTTTAGAGTAGACCCATTCAAATTAGTGGGATTTAAGTTAGTCATGGCTAACTGAGGTCCTACTGATTTTGATGTGCTTAAGCATGACTAAGCCTGTCTCCAACACACTATTTCCATTTTAATACCCCAACAGTACAATCCTATGCATGTCTGGTCAGAAGTAAGTCCTTTAATGTACTCCCAATAAAGTGCAGTTATAGAGTATCCTTTGCTATACTCCCTGAGGTGCTTTTCTGCTTCTTTATAGCCACATAGCAAGACAGCCCTGCTTAAATGATATTGGGCCTGTTCAGACAACACACTAAGCCATGGTTAGGCCACTAACCCATTTGAAACAAATGATTTAAAAAGTGGTTATGTCCACTATGGTTAGGAATGGTTCACATGACACACTAAGCCATAATGCTTAGCTCAAAATGCTTAACCGCTGTGGCTTAGCATGTTGTCTGAACAGGGGCATTATTGAACAAATGTTGATGTCTTGTCAAACACACGGGCTTTTCTGTTCAAATTCACCCTAGCTCAAAGAATGAAACTTAAGTCCAAGAGGAGTATATACTTCTAGACTTTTCACCTGGCTATTATATGGTTATGACTGAACATGTTCACAGTTGAATCTGACTGATGCTCATGTTAACTATCTTATCAGCTGTATGTGAGGTGAATGAAGAAAAGATTATAACTTTCGACCACAAGATATTCAACAGTACTATTGGAAATCAGGACTGCGACTTACTAGTAGCCCAAGACTGCAAGAAAAATGCAGATTATAACCCACACTTCCGCATATGGACAAAACAGACCATTCCTCATTATCCAAGGGAGATTTTCCTCAATGTGTCTTCAGCGTAAGTTTTACCAAACATAAAGACTTTAGAGGTGAAAAAGAGAACAGGTTAAGCTTATTTCTTTTACTTTTTCCAGGACATTTTAAAAATGATCATGCAAAGTGTTGCTGTTTACTGAGCTTTCCTTAGAATCTGTTCAAGCATTCATTATTACAAGGCTTTCCAATATTTGAGTTTCTAATATCTCACTTCTACTTCTCTATGTGAAATGAAAATTCACAGATCCCATATCCATCAGTCCCAAATATTCAATATCTGAAACCAGTCAGGGTACAATGGACCAAAAGCCGGATTTGGATATGAGAATTCATGGTCAAATCCCAGCTAATCCATAAAGCTAACTAGACGTCCTAGACTAGGGTGAGGGGACTTGTGGCCTTCCAGATGTTGTTGGACCACAACTCCCATAATCCCTGGCCATTAACCTTATTGTATGGAACTAATGGTAGTTGGAGTAGGCTGACCAGATAAAATCCAGGTCAGGGCTCATGTAACTTTAACAGTTGTAGAGAAAAGGGAATTTCAGCCAGTGTTATTTGTATGCAATTAGTTCCTGGTGTAATTCCCTCTTCATCACAACAGTTAAAGTTGCAGGCACTATACTAGAGTGACCATATACAAAAGAAGGCAGGGCCCCTGCAACTTTAACTGTTGTGATGAAGAGGGAATTTCACCAGGAACTAATTGCATACAAATGACACTGGCTGAAATTCCCTTTTCTTTACAACTGTTAAAGTTACATGAGCCCTGTCCTCCTTTTCATATGGTCAGCCTAAGTTGGAGTCTAATTATACCTGGAATATAACAAGTTCTTCACCTGTGGTCTAGATAAATCACTGTCTCCCAGCCAACCTTCTACACAAAGTTATTTTGCGGCTGTAACACCACTTTGAGATTCTTGGAGGAGAGCAAGATGAATGTTATCTATAGATAACCTGCCTATATACAATATGGCTGTCACCTATAATGCCTAAATTTTAAGATTTTAAAAAGTCTCCATTTTAAGATGCTCCTATGCAAACAGCTGCGTAATAGAGAGTCAGTATTAAAATAAAAAGAATGTTGTCTGCTTATACAGATGGCTTAGCTGCTTTCTTAAAATCTATGGGAAATAGCTTTTAGATGACAACTTCTATCTATAAACCTGGGGGAAATGCTAGCATGTGACAATCTCTGAATTCATTATTATTCTTGTTTGTTACTGTTATTGTTATTGTTAATAGAGACATCTATGTGCATTTTTTCAAAGAATAAGAGGACAGGCCCCTACACTAGTAAGCGCAAAATCTAAAAATGAAGACAAGTAGTACAGCAGAGGAAGGATAAAAAACCATGGAAGTTGCATAAATAGGAGAAGGATTTTCATTTCTTCTCATTCAGTAAAACCCATTTAGGCTTAAAGTAGCACAGCCTTTTGGACTACAACTTGACCATTGGTCATGCTGGCTGAGGCTGATGGGAATGAGGTATTATATTGCGGGGGTTGTTCCAAGGACATAATGGAATATGTGCTTGGCTTCCTTAATCTGAGCAACTTGTTGAGGGCTGCCCCTCTCTACTGGCAGACTACTTGACCACTGGCCCACACTTTTGGCTGATACAGAGAGCCTATCTACACACGCAGGATAAAACACTTTGAAAATGTTTTGAAAACTGTATATGGAGTGTGTCCTGGGCCCCAACAGTTCTCAAAACTTTAATAAACCGTTTTAAACCATTTTAAAGCAGTAGTGTAGATAGGCTCAGAGTCTTCGTTAACAAAGATACCTATTGCGATTAAGGCAAGCAAATCACCTTCTTTTGCCAGATCCTTGACCTGAACTTCAAAATTATATATCTCTTCTGTGTTTCTGGGCCTTTATTCTTTCCTCCAGTTTGGACCAACCAAAGAGATCTTGCTTCAGCTCTGTCGCCATCAATTAAAGAATAGCCTGGCTATTGTTCTTCAGTTGGCCAGTAGGGCCTGGGTTATCATCATGGGTTTATTGTGCATTCATCGTGAATACATTTTGGTGTTCTACAGTGTAGCTGTGTTGGAAGAGATGTATGAAAACCACTAGTGTCTTTTTGAAAAAGAGACTCCAGAAAGGTGTGCCAGTGAAACAATAGTACCGGGACATACAATAAAAATATTTTTCTTTCCTATTTGGCATGTAGCATGGCCTGTGTGAAATACATTGGTTTTAGTGGTTTGTCCACTCCAGCAGATTGTCGCTAGCTTTGCACTAATGCAGAACTGAGCCATAGGATCCAGGCTGCACAGTGGTGTACTCACTTCATTGGAATGTGAACACGCTCAGACCTATACCATGCTGTTAGGGCTTTAAGTGGATCTTATGGCTCAGTAGCACGTATACTGACATGGTTCAACACTCCTGTCAAGCCACAGCTGTAGCAGGAGGAGGAGCATTAGCAGGCATTAATGCAGTTTTGCAGTGAGCTTGTAACTGACAGCTACAGGGGAAAGATGAGCTATTTCACACCAGTGTGATGTAGTGGTTGGAGTGTTGGACTGGGACTCAAGAGATCCAAGTTCTAGTCCCCATTCAACCATGGAAGCTCACTGGGCGACTTTGGGCCAGTCACAGACTCTTAGCTCAACTTACCTCACAGGGTTGTTGTTGTGAGGATAAAATGGCGAGGAGGAGAATTATATATGCTGCCTTGGGTTCCTTGGAGGGAAAAAGGCAGAATATAAATGCAATAAATAAATAAATATTAATGAGTGTATTTTTCCCTCTTCTAACAAAAATACACTTTCTGCTATTCCCATCCCCCAAAGATGGATCAAAATTATACCACTTCTGGGAAAATTGCAAGCATACTGCAATGGGAATCCAATACTGGTGTCTGGAAAGCTTTGTCAAGCCTGCACAGGTACTGCATCTTATATCATATTTTTTCTTACATCACAATAGATTACAGTTCAACGAAGTCAAACTTAAATCCAAGTACTCTGACTTTATTACTTTCATTTTTATTGATTAAAAAAGAAACACTTGACAACCCTATTATAAGTATATAAGAAAGTACACATTGAAAGTAAGATGTTTCATTAGTATTGATCAATACTTTTGTAATTATTAGTTGAGCATCCTGCCTACAAGCTGGATGGACAAATTTCTACACTGCAGGCAGTATGAGCTAACATCACAGAATCTGAGAGAATTGGAGCATTTTAAGACGGGGTACCATTGCTCTTTTTTCCTGCTTTCTTCCATGTTGGGAATGAGCTGAAATTACACAGGGAAAGACAACAGAGACCACATGGTCCATACAATTCAATGGGAACAGCGCCCTCTTGTGGGCATTTTATAGCGCAACTTTCCTGCACATGGCAGGAAATACAGTCTTATTTTTTAAAAAAAATAAATCGGCTTTTCTGTGGATTAATTTACAACGCTAAACCTGGGAAATAGAGTGGGAGACACACAGGAAGATCACTGCATCATCAAAATGTCTTGTGAAGATTTGTGAGTGGCCAGAGAAGTTTGTTGGGGGTGGGGGGAACCCAACTGTGTCTTTCTATAGCAAGAACCATAAAATGTAAAATGGCTACATGAAAAAGAAATGTGCATGTGTCTATGTGTGCTGTTGAAAATTATTTTTGCTCTAGAAATAGGCAATGGCATTTTAAATTATCCCATCTCTTCACAGCAGACATTGAGATTTGTGAGAATAATAACACTATTTGGGTAATGGCTCCAGCATATGGCCTGGCAAATGTGACATACGATGTCATCACACTGAGCGTAAGTC
Organism: Anniella stebbinsi; assembly: GCA_029215795.1. Taxonomy (NCBI): domain Eukaryota; kingdom Metazoa; phylum Chordata; class Lepidosauria; order Squamata; family Anniellidae; genus Anniella; species Anniella stebbinsi. The sequence continues at coordinate 90,972,158 of JARDYH010000004.1, read as the reverse complement.
CACCACCCTGATGCTTTTGTTCTAGAATTTCCTGCTTCTTTCCTTTAGGGCACAATCTTATGGGTTGCGCCCTTGTGAGATGAACACTTCAGTTAATGAATTGCATTGTAAGGAAATGCACCCATGCATCTACAATAAAGACCCATTATCTATGCAGATTAAAGTCACTTCAGAGATGAAAGGCAACACCTGTGGACTTTGTGGAGACAACAACGGAGAATTAAGAAATGAAGGCCAGATGCCGAATCAAGAGCTGGCATTAAGGGGCACCGATTATTTAAATTCGTGGAAATTATCAGAGAGTTGCATTACAGGTCAGTTAAATTTGGAAATGGCAGCAGCAATGAATAATGAACGCTTGTTTCAAGAGGTTTACTCTCTTCGTCCCACATACACTCTAAGGTAGATGATTACACCTTTATTAACATTGACTAATAATGCCTTACTTCCAGAATGTTAAAAAAAATACTCCCGTTAGTGATTTGTAGTTGTCCTCTTGATTTTAAAAGGAGGAAAATGACAATCTAGATCAGCCCTTTCCACACAGTGCGATTGGGAAAGAGAAGATCAGGATTCTACCTCCTGGATCCTTCAGGGCTTGTGCAAAAATCTAGGCAGATACATTAAGGAAGAGCTCCTACAACATCATTCTCATCAGTTGCCCCCCATTTCCCAAAATTTACTCTGCTTATGGGGAAGTAGCAACAGGGAAGGCTTTTGCGGAGGACTTCTCCAGATACAGAGTCTTCAACATTAAGGCCTCGCTGCTCCTCACATTTTCTGAGCATGCTCAGAAGGGTCTATGGCTGCCAGAGAACATGAGTTTCCATTTCTTTTGTGCTTAAAGGGATTGAGTCAAGAGGCATTAGTAATCTTTTCTACAGTCATCTTGGGGAGTTTGTGGTGAGTGTGTGTGTGTGGTGGGGTTAGGAATAGGACATGAATTGAATTCATGCCTGAGAAGATTTGCTAGGTATATTAAAACACTTAATGCTTAAAAATCCAGGCCCCTCTATTTTTCATTGTTACTAATGACTGAAAGCTCCATTTGTGCCCCGTACATGTAGATAATACATCTGAAAAACACAAGTGAGGTCTAGATGAGATGTAGGTTTGCATAGGCAACTACACCACTAGCAACTGTATGACCAACACTGTGAAAAGAGGTGCCACTCCGTTTTTACTCTGTTTACAGATATAGTAACCAAATTATAGTTCTATTGTATTAAAAGATCCCATACATATTCAACCAAACATATTAGTATGGGGAGGGACTAATAAAGGTGGGTGTGCCATTATTTATTTCATAAAAGTGCCTCCACTCCTTAGAATATGCCGCTTTTGATTCTGTCCACAGTTTACTAATGGTGATTCTACTTTTCTGACAGCTGAAACAACCTTGTCTGAGTCCGAGAAGACTTTGGCTGAATAACTCTGATGACAGGCAGGACCTTTTGAAAAACGTCCCTAACAACGTATTTCAGGTTAACACTTTGATACTCAAATTAACTGAGTAAATGGACAGCCTCACAGGAGATGTAGAAATGCTATGAAAATATGATTGCATTAATTGTTAATCCAAACTAAACTAAAATCAAATGTGTGTGCACTGTATGAAGTTCCTAATAAACACATTGCATATTAAAATATATACATATGTGTGGTCTTTTTATTGTTTGTTATGCCCAAAGCAATCAGGCTGAAAATATTTTATAGAGAGATAGAATCATTTAGGGTTTATTAGTCATTAGCCACTTCAATATATTTCAGAATAACACTCTACCAGTAAATGTCTGACAAATTACTATGGCATATTGACAATGCATTTGCCTTTATAAAAGCATTGATAGAATTAACTCCCACATAAACATACACAGCAATGTTAACACTAAACCATAATTTAGTGTAACATGTACAAACTTCGGACTCGTATGCCCTCCTCAATCAATTGGGAAGATGGTTTTACCGGGGAGTTCTATAAAGTATATGCAGACAAACTGGTACCCCAACTAAAAAGTTTATTTCATGAAATACAAGAGGGGGGTCTCTCCCAGAAACATGGAAACAAACAGCAATAGTAATGATAGCTAAACCAAATAAAGATAAATGTAATCCAGATTCATACAGGCCAATATCCCTGCTGAATGTAGACTATAAGATATTTACAAAAATATGGGCTAAGAGACTAAAGGAAACAATAAATGATTCTATAGGGGTAGACCAATATGGCTTCTTAAAAAATAGGTTTATAGCAGAACCCATTAGGAAACTATGTGGCCTGATGAGGTTGAGTAATATAAGAAAAGTACCAATGGTAATAATGACCCTGGATTTATACAAGGCTTCCGACACAGTAATCCCGAAATTTATAACTAATATGCCAGAAATATACAATTTGGGAACTAAATTTAAACACATAATAGATATAATATATGAGCAATCAAAGGCCAAAGTTAGATACAATGGGTTAGAAACACAAGAAATAAAGTTAATGGCAGGAACAAGACAGGGATGTCCATTATCACCTTTATTATTCACAATGGCAATAGAATTCTTGACAGATAGAATTAGAGCAAACACAAAGATTAAAGGAATACAGGTTGGTAAAAAAGAATTTAAATTAAGCCTTTATGCAGATGACATTATAATGACATTACAAAATACAAAAGAAGAGTTAAAAGAAGTGACAAAAGAATTATGGGAGTCTCAACAGGTAGCAGGCCTTAAGGTTAATAAGGAAAAATCAGGACTGATGTGTTTAAACATAGGGCCCCAGGATCAAACAGAAATATCGGAAACAATGGGTATCCCAATAATAGCTAAAGCATTTAGATATTTAGGAGTACAGATTCCCAAAAAACAGAAAAACATATTTAAACTTAATTATGGAAACATATGGAAAGAAATGAGAAATGATACAGCTAGATGGGAAAAATTACAATTATCTTTGTCAGACCGAATAATGTTGATAAAGATGAAGTTGGTACCAAAATTCACATATTTTTCAATGTATTACCGAAGGTAATCCCAATTAGGAGATTCAAGATATGGCAAAACAGGATAGAAAAAAATATATTTAGAAGTAAAAGACCAAGAACGCCAAAAATATACAGATATAGACTCACACAAGATGGGGGATGGAGCATACCAAATTTGAAAATATATTATGAGGCATATCAATTAAGATATCTATTAGCAATAACAAAGGAAGACGGAGATTTGCAGTGGGTAGAAATAGAGAGGAAAAATTGATGGGACTTAAAAAAGAAGAAGACATACAAAATTTTCTGTATAATAAAAATATATCAAAAAATTAATGGGAAACAAACAAAGTATAATAAGTGGAATTTTGAAAGTATGGTTTTATAAAAAAGGAAAATTAATGCCAAGCATATCACCTCTAACACCAATTTGGATACACCCGGAATTTGATATAAAAAAGTCAATAACCAAAAGTAAATTAAAAGAAATAAGATTAATACAGATGAAAAAAATTTACGAACAAGAAAATCCAATAACACAAGAAATATGGAATAGGAGAGTACAAAATGTTGAAATATCATGGACGGCATGGTTGCAGATTGACAAATTTATCAGAAATGGAAAGATAGTAAAGGAGAGTACAAGGGAGCTAACTGAGTGGGAAAAATTTATAGACAATTATAAAGATGGAGATAAGGGACTGATTACACAAATATATAGAATTATAATAAGACAGGAAACTGGAGGGAATGATATTATACAACAGACATGGGAAGAAGATCTGGATCAATAAATTGAAGATAGAGAGTGGGGAAGTATATTTGAAAAATTCCCATTCAAAACTACCTCCACAAAGATAAGAGAAGGGGCTTTAAAAATGATACAAAAATGGTATTTAACTCCAGTGAAGGTAGCAAAAATGAACAGAAATGCGACCCCAGAATGTTGGAGAGGATGCACAGAGTTTGGAACAAATTTGCATATGTGGTGGGAATGTAATAGAGTAAGGAAATTTTGGGATAAGGTTTTTCAAAAAATAGAAAAGGTCACTGCTCAAAGAATTAATAGAACAGCTGAACTAGCTCTTTTGAATAAGTTTGTTAAAGAAAATAGTGATGTAAAGGACAAAATATTGATTGGATTTATGCTGACTGCAGCAAGGCAACAGATAGCTAGTAATTGGAAAACAGCTAGGGGGTTAACAATTAAGGTGTGGGGGAAAAATTGTGGAATATAGCAATGAATGAAAAATTAACACAGAAACTTAGAGTCTATAGAGGAAAAAAGAAGAGGGATACATTTAGAAGAGAATAGTTTACATATATAGATTATATGGAAAAAGATCCAAATAAGAACAATACTGCGGAAGCATACAAAAAGTTATGGGACTCCTGAAAAGAAAGAAGAGATAGAGAAGAAGCTGGAAGAAAATAAGAAGAGAACAGAGGCAAATTAACCAATAAAAAAGAAGAAGAGGGGGGGAAGGGGGATAAATAAATAATAGTAACGATGTTAAAATGGTGGATGAATCATGTAAGATATGTAAAAATGAAATAAAATATGCCCTCCTCAATCTTCCTCCAATATGGTCGCAAAGAGGAGATTGGAAGGACACATTTCCATTTCTAACTAACTTCAGTTTGCTATGTCAGAACTGGAACAAAAGCAAAATTAGTTATAGGGATGTGAGCTCCGCTACAAAAATTTGACGCTTTGATGAAGCTTCAAGTTTTTGGAGCAGAGAGGGGATGGTTAAAAACCTTTTAAAAACTCGTGAAGCAGAGCAACGCCCCATCGGAGCGCCAATCTGCTTTTGGATAACAGGTCCATTATAGTCTATGGAAATTAAGAAAATGCTTACAGCTCTGTCATTTTTAAAGATAAAAATTTGAAACTTGGCACCATGATAGCTCTTAAGGAGGGCTTTAGCCATGCCAAGATGGAAGCAAATCCATTCAATGTTTCATACACGTGTGCATGAAACTGCGCAAGTTCCTAGACCCTAAAGAGGAGGTTTGAGTTGAACTTTAAAAAAATCCTAAAAATCAAGGCATGAAAGGATCAAACTTGGCATGGCTAAATCCCTTACTTACCATGCTGCCAAGTTTCATCTCTTTATCTTTAAAAATTATGTAGCTGTAAGCATTTTTGTTAATTGCCCTAGGCTATAATGAAGTGGCTGACACTGTCAAACTTTTTTTTTTTAATCCTAAAAATCATGGGATGAACAGAACAACTTCAAACTTGGCATGGCTAAATCCCTACTTATGAGCTATCATGCTACCAAGTTTCATCTCTTTATCTTTAAAAATTACAGAGCTGTCAGCATTTTTGTTAATTTCAAAAGGGTATAATGAAGCGGCTGACACTGTCAAACTTTGACAGCTGTCAAACTTTTTTTAAGATCCTAAAAATAAAGGGATGAATAGATCTGCTTCAAACTTGGCATGGCTAAAGCCCTACATAAAAGCTATCATGGTGCCAAGTTTCAAATCTTTATCTTTAAAAATGACAGAGCTGTAAGCATTTTTATTTATTCCCATAAACCATAATGGAGAAGTTCTCCAAAAACGGAGCAGAACTTCAACGGATAATCCAACAAAGCGGAGCAAGGGAGCCACTCCGAAAATTGAGGTGCAGAAGCCAATCGACGGAGCTCCACCTCGAATTTCAGAGCAGAGCAGACTCGCTTCGCACACCTCTAATAGTTTGCATGAACATGTGAACTTCATAACATGGTTTATGATCCCAGCTTGTTTGGATAAATTCATTAGTTAAAATGAATTGCAGTTCCCAGTTCAAATGACATGACAAATTTTGATTCATTGAAATTGGAAGCAGAATCTTCCAATCCCACAACTGTGCCAGAAGAAGAGTGTGGAGGGAGAAGGAGGCTTGCACATCTAACAGTAAATTATGGCTTAGTATTTCCAAACCAGGTCACCAACTGGACTCTTCCCTTGAGGAGACATTCCATCTTCTTTTCTAACCAGCCAACAGTCAATAATCTGGCCAGACCTCTTTGCCTTTTTTTTCTTATATTGAGAGCATAATGCACCTCCTTGGAGGCACATGGTCACTGTACAAAATTACCTGCTTTATGTCTTTCAAAATGTGTTTACAGTATATCTCTGCCCCAGTCCATTACATTGCAAATGCTGAAAGCTTGATATGATTATATTTCACTTTAACTCACACTTGCAACAATATACCCACTCCTAAGTAGACGCATATAGGATTCCCTTCTTACTTTCATAAATGTTCATTTACTTTCCATTTCACAGAAAAATGTTCTTTCCAGTAACTTTCACTGCCCATTTTATATTCCTCAAACATGAATCCCCTCATGTGTTGAATGCACATCTGGGGGAACTGCAAGGTCATACCTCTCTCTCTCTCTCTTTCTGTTTATTGTTTATAGCCAATGGCCATCACAATACAAGCACAAAGCACACAAATACAGAGTAAAAACATTTGGTCCAATAAAACAATAGTACAGATAAAATAGTCAAAATTTAAAAACATTCCTTCTGTTTAGCCCCTTAAGATTTGACAATGGTATGGTTTAGAAAAGCTGCTCTTATCTTTCGTGCAGCTAGCGCAAATAAGGCTATCCTATAGCTGATGGATTTATCCACATCAGCCAACCACCATCTGATTTTAGAATCGTCTGTATAGCCTTCTAAGATGGTCTGAAAAGGGGGAATAAATTTAACCCTGGGCGAATTGTATAATGGACAATATTAAATATAATGTAGAAGATCTTCAGTATGTCCTGATTCGCAGATGCAAAAACACTCTTTTACAGGTCTATTGGAAAATCTTCCAGCCGGATACTCGGTGGGCATCATTTGAAATCTGAGCTGGGTAAAAGCATGCCTAACAGGGAAAAAGGTTAATTCTCGAAAGTAAATAGCCCTTTTATGATCTGTTTTAATTTTGCTATACCAAGTAGCAAGTTTGCAGTTTTTTACATATTCAGAATCTCTTTTGGCATCTTCACCAAAGACATTAACTCGAATCTTGCAATTGGATACATCCTGCATTATTGTTGTTAAGGAGGCATTTACAAGATTGTGCCCATCCTTCTCTATTCGGCAAATCCAAAAAGCACAATTTCGCTAAATGTTGTTCTGACAGCAATTGTAATTTTGTCCAATACAATATTGTGCATTTGTGTATACGTGCTTTTAGGAAAGGAACACCTACTTCAGTCCTTAATAATGCACCAGGCGTACTGTGCGACACTGCCAAGAGTGTAGTCAAGGTCATACTAGCCAGCTCTGCTCCCAGGTAAACACACACATACACCAGCTACATACCCCATTAGCCATGTGTTTAGTGGACTTGTGAAGGAACCCAGTGCTAGGACCAGAGAATAATAGCATACACCAGAGCCAAAGTTCAGTACTAGTTTAGCACCATTTTTGAAGGTGGCTAGATCTACTTGACCATCCAATGACTGGGCAATATTGAACACATTGAAAGTGACCATGATTCACAGTACAATCCCACACAGATCTACTTGGAAGTAAGTCCCACTAAATTCAACTGGGCTTAATCCCAAGTATATAGGCATCAGCATGGAGCCTCAGAGAGGTCAAAGGTGAGATGTGAATATAGAATATGTCATCCTTCTTTTTCCTCCTGTTTCATATGGCAGATATGTGAAGAAGGTCCATGAGAAATATAATTTCATCAATATAGTTTCCCCTGACCATTCTTCTCAGAGAACTCAATTCACACCAAAATTGATCAAACTGATTCAGATGTGCTATTAAGGCAGTTTTCACACTACAGGCAATTATCCTTCAAGAGCATCTATCTTTCTGGTTATTTATTATGAGGTAGGGAAAAAGTAATCATAACTACTCTGAAAATATACTGCTTCCCCCAACCCCTGAAATGGCATCCTGGTCCTGTTTTACATCTGCTCTAAAACTGTGACTCTGTTCAGATGACATGCTAAGCCACAGTAGTTAAGCATTTTGAGCTAAACATTATGGCTTAGCATGTTGGGTGAACCATTCCTAACCATTAGGGTGACCAGATAAAATCCAGGTCAGGGCTCATGTAACTTTAACAGCTGAAGAGAAAAGGGAATTTCAGCCAGTGTCATTTGTATGCAATTAGTTCCTGGTGAAATTCCGTCTTCATCACAGCAGTTAAAGCTGCAGGCACTATACTAGAGTGACCATATACAAAAGAAGGCAGGGCCCCTACAACTTTAACTGTTGTGATGAAGAGGGAATTTCACCAGGAACTAATTGCATACAAATGACACCTGCTGAAATTCCCTTTTCTCTACAACTGTTAAAGTTACATGAGCCTTGACCTGGATTTTATCTGGTCAGCCTACTAACCATAGTGGCTACATAACCACAGTTTAAACATGCTCACTAGCCATTTTTGCAATAGGGTGAGAGGCCTAATCATGGCTTAGTGTGTTGTCTAAACAGGCCCTGTTTTTGGCATTACCCTACCAAATTTGAAATGTCATTTTCTATGTTTCTCAGCAATTTTAAAATGGAGCCCACCCCTTTAACATCATAATACAAACCCTGCTGAAATACAGCAGAGAAACAGCACCATTGTTTTATATTCGTCTTGTGGCTTGCCTCTGCAGTTTGGAGAAAAGGGAGAGCTATGCTCTGGTGCTGTGTAAAAATCTTTTTCTTTGTTTCTTTTATCCTATCTTCTAGCTGCTCGACGCGTTTCAGTTACAAACCTTCATCAGGAGCTACATAAAATATTTGTTTTATGTAGCTCCTGATGAAGGTTTGTAACCGAAACACATCGAGCAGCTAGAAGACAGGATAAAAGAAATAAAGAAAAAGATTTTTACACAGCACCAGAGCATAGCTCTCCTTTTTCTCTAGCTCGTTGGTGCTCCCTTCCCTCCTTGTTCCATTTGCCTCTGCAGTTTGCCATGAAGTAAGTAACTATTTGATTCTCATTCTGCCACAGTCAGTGGGAAACACTATCCAGTTACATGATTCATTCAGAGACTGAGCTGGTACATTCAGAATAAATGTAACTTGGAAATTTCAGCAGCAGCCAACTGGTTCCAAAAGAGAGGTGAAGTGAACATGCTCAGGGGAAAGAACAATGATGCAGCACTCATTTGGTTTTACCTTTGGTAGAACAGGCAGTGGTAGCCATTTGTTTCCAGTCAAAGAACCTTGTGCTCCAAAAGTGACTTCAAATAGGTTTTGGGGTGAAGGACAGGAGGGGTTTCCATATTGTGAGGAGGGGGACAGTAACCGGGACAGATCTGCTTTCTTCTGTTCCATTCAGGACAGAGGTTAAACAAGTTCCACATTATTTCCATTTTTAAAAGAGCTGCTTTCATTTTTCGTTGGCTCTTCTGAAAACAACAATTCACGTTCATTAATGGCCCCATGCTGAGATGGCTGAACATCTATTAAAAGGCAGAAAAGGCTCACAGATGTATGCTGGCTGTGAATTCCAAATATAATTAAATCTAGAAATGTGCCTTCAGCTGGGTGCGGAAAACTGAAAATCCATCTTCTCCAAAGACTTTGAAATTATATTAATGTCAGAAGTATCACATGCCTCGTGTTCATGCTAGCCCCATCTATGCTGTTGCTACACACCTCTGTCATGATTCCTTGATGAACATTCATTTGATGTCATCAAAATATCATAACAGAGATTCCCCTAAGAACAGACACAGTATCTTAGGAATTGATTGAAACTATTAATTTTGAGTATAAAACACAACTAAGGCCTAGATCACCCATCGTAACAGCAATAACTAATCTCTAGTAAGCACCCATTCAGTTTGTTTCAGGCACTTTACCGCAGCAAAGAATTCTTCACACATACAGAACCTCTGATCAGCCAGTGTCCCCCCCTCCTATGTGTGAGAGGGAACACCGGCAGCTCAGAGGCAGAGTCTGTTACATTTGTCTTGTGACAATATGTTTCATGTCAATACCAGGTTGAAATTATTGTTAGATTTAAGGAAAACTTTGGATGAATTAACTGGATGTTTTAGCTCTGTAACTAACAGTAACTGGGGATTTTATAAAAACAAAACAAAAACAAATGAGGCTGGTGAAATTTGGATTTAGATATTTAAATGCTGGGTTTTGTCGTGTTTATGCTGATTATAATAAATCTTTGATATATAAGGATGCAAGCATTCTCCAAAAACCTCCCGTAAAGCTGCCAATCTCTTTCTTGTCAGTATGGTAACCTCGTCAGAGTCTGAGTCAGCTTCTGTAGCACCATTTTTCCTTCAATGTGTCATTCCTCCACCCCTAGAAATAAATTTGAATCACATAGCCAATTAGATTTGAAAAACATGATGATGTCACAAGGGTATTGGTTTCATTTGGCCTCCGGTCTCCTGGTTCCAGGACACAAGTGAATTGCCTCCCACAGACAATTAAACTGGTCAGGAAGGAGAGGGGATGACACTGTACTAGCAGCTGATGAGGACTGCAAAGCTCCCATTCTGGACCACTGTCTCCATCCCACTAATGCCAGGTAAAAGGCACAAGAACCTAAATGTGGGGGGACAGTGGAGCCATACAGCCATGCTGGTAATGCTTTCACCTCCTTTTGAGAGCCCCCAAAAATTCATCAAAAGACTAAGCTCTTGTGGCTTAAGAAAAGAACACTCTCTTCTTTGATACAGCCATATTTTCATTTGTAAACAGAAATATAAAGCATCCATGGATAAGACAATTAAAAAAGAAGCAAAAGATGAACATAATTCTAATATCTCTAGATCTGCACTGACAGTAGGGTTGTTGTTGTTGGTGGTGGTGGTTTGTTTTGTTTGTTTGTTTGTTTTTTGAGATCTTACTTTTAAATCGTCATCACACGTGGGGAAATCACATTTCTTTACCGTCGCTCCTCTGCTTCACTTTTGTCTCTCCTTACTTCCTCTTTCTTTCCAGGGGGGAAAGAGGAAGTAAACAAAGACCACATGACCCATTCAGGGACCGTTTTCTAGGGGTGTGCATCGGATCGGATCCGATCCACGATCCGAATCCGATCCGACCCAAAATCGGGAAAATCCGATCCGATCCGATCCGATCCGACCAACCTCCGATCCGATCCGATCCGATCCGATCCGACGAGGTCCGAGCCGGATCGGACGCCATTTTGAATGCTTTTTCCCATAGCCAAGTATTGTTTTACAAAAACGCCTATAACTTTTTCATTTTTAAAGATAAAAGGATGAAACCTGGGCACATTGTAGACTGGTTAGGGATAGTTATCTGTGAGAAATTTCAGAAAGATTGGTGCATGCGTTTTGTGGCAATTAATTTTTTAATAAATACCCAGGAATGCTTATAACTTTGTCATTTTTAAAATTACAAACATGAAACTTTGCCACATTGTAGGTGGTACCTTGGGACCTATGTGTGTGAAATTTCAGAAACATAGGTGCTTGCCTTGTGTGGCAATTAATTTTAGAAAAATGGGTAGTAGTGGGGTAAATACAGGTACGCCTCCCATTTTTTTATTTTTAAAGATACAAACAGGAAACCTGGGCACATTACAGGTACCACTTGCCTTGATATGTGAGTGAAACTTCAGAAACATTGGAGCTTGCCTTGTGTGGCAATTAAGTTTTGAAACAATGAGGAAAGAAACACCTATAACTTTGTCATTTTTAAAGTTACACACATGAAACTTTGCCACATTGTAGGTGGTACCTTGGGACCTATGTGTGTGAAACTTCAGAAACATAGGTGCTTGCCTTGTGTGGCAATTAATTTTAGAAAAATGGGTAGTAGTGGGGTAAATACAGTTATGCCTCCCATTTTTTTAGTTTTGAAGATACAAACAGGACACTTGGGCACATTACAGGGAACACTTCACTTGATATGTGTGTAAAATTTCAGAAACATTGGTGCTTGCCTGGTGTGGCAATTAATTTTTGAAACAATGAGGGATTCATTGGACAGCACTTGCCCATAGGGATTCATTGGAGAGTACTTGTCCATAGGGAATCATTGAAGCACTTTCCCATAGGGAATCATTGCATTGCACTTTCCCACTGAGAAATGCAGTTATGCCTCCCACATTTTTATTTTTGAAGATACAAACAGGAAACTTGGGCACATTGTAGACTGGTTAGGGATAGTTATCTGTGAGAAATTTCAGAAAGATTGGTGCATGCATTTTGTGGCAATTAATTTTTTAATAAATAAGCAGGAATGCCTATAACTTTGTCATTTTTAAAGTTACACACATGAAACTTTGCCACATTGTAGGTGGTACCTTGGGACCTATGTGTGTGAAATTTCAAAAACGTAGGTGCTTGCCTTGTATGGCAATTAATTTTAGAAAAATGGGTAGTAGTGGGGTAAATACAGTTACGCCTCCCATTTTTTTATTTTTTAAGATACAAACAGGAAACATGGGCACATTACAGGGAACACTTCACTTGATATGTGTGTAAAATTTCAGAAACATTGGAGCTTGCCTTGTGTGGCAATTAATTTTTGAAACAATGAGGAAAGAAACGCCTATAACCTTTTTATTTTAAAAGTTAGAAGTCTGAACATTGCTCACTTTGTAGATGGGTTAGGGGTAGATATGTGTCAGAAATTTCAGAATGATAGGTCCAGGCATTTGATGGCTATGGAATTTTTAGATAAAATGTTTCAAAAAAATTTCCACAGAGGCCCGGTCTTCCCCTCTTCCCCCTCCCGCTTCTCGCGAAGAAAAGGAAACACTCTCTCGTCTCGATCCCTTTGATCCTGTTGCTAGTATCCATTACAGGGCTCGTGTCTGCTTTCACTTTTTACTCAAGCAGAACGGCTGAGCCTAGCTGAGTTTTGCAGCCATGTGTGCAAGGAAGGATCTCTCTCATCTCGATCCCTTTGATCCTGTTGCTAGTATCCATTACAGGGCTCGTGTCTGCTTTCACTTTTTACTCAAGCAGAACGGCTGAACCTAGCTCAGTTTTGCAGCCATGCGTGCAAGGAAGGATCACTCTCTCTCGATCTCTTTGATCCTTTGTTCCTCCCCTTCTCCTCCCCCTCGCCGGCGTTGTGTGTGCGCCCCGCCGGTGCCCTCGCGTGCGGGCCGGTTCCTGGGCAGCAGAGGCTCTGCCTGGCTGCTGTGAGGCTCCTGAAGGGCTTGCCTAATGCGGGCTGTTGTGCTCCGCTGGGCCGCGGGGGTAGGTTGATGATGAAGAGGATGATGGGGAGGGCGTTCAATGGCCCCTCCGCTCACCAACTGACAGCGCGTGCTCCGCTCCAGACACCCGGCCTCGGCAGCCAGGAGGATACGCTGCCAAGCCCGCCGCCGCCGCCCGCGCGCGCACACACACCACCCGTCCATTATCATTTGGGCAGCCCTAATTAAGGAGCGCTCAAAAAATGGCAAAACCCCCTCTCCTTTTTTCTTAATTCCTTGCAGCTCCCACGATTTAACCCTTTCCTATCAGCTACAATTAATTAATAGTAGGATGACCAGTACCAGGAGACTGGTGTGTACAAATGTGTTTTTTTTTTAGGCTTGAGATCATAAAGAGGCAAATATTCTACCTACAGTATTGGAAGCAGTATGTTGGGAAACAAGGGTGACCATATGACAGTTAAAGCTGCAGGAGCTATACTAGAGTGACCAGATACAAAAGAGAGCAGAGCTCCTGCAATTTTAACTTTTGTGATGAAGAGGGAATTTCACCAGGTGCCGCATGGATACAAATGACACCTGCTGAAATTCCCTTTTCTATTCCACTGTTAAAGCCCTGTATTCCTTTTCATATGGTCATCCTACTAATTACATTTTTTAAAAAAGTAATAATACATACTGCTTCCAATACGGTAGGTAGAATATTTGCCTCTTTATGATCTCAAGCCTAAAAAAAAAAAACATTTGTACACACCAGTCTCCTGGTACTGGTCATCCTACTATTAATTAATTGTAGCTGATAGGAAAGGGTTAAATCGTGGGAGCTGCAAGGAATTAAGAAAAAAGGAGAGGGGGTTTTGCCATTTTTTGAGCGCTCCTTAATTAGGGCTGCCCAAATGATAATGGACGGGTGGTGTGTGTGCGCGCGCGGGCGGCGGCGGCGGGCTTGGCAGCGTATCCTCCTGGCTGCCGAGGCCGGGTGTCTGGAGCGGAGCACGCGCTGTCAGTTGGTGAGCGGAGGGGCCATTGAACGCCCTCCCCATCATCCTCTTCATCATCAACCTACCCCCGCGGCCCAGCGGAGCACAACAGCCCGCATTAGGCAAGCCCTTCAGGAGCCTCACAGCAGCCAGGCAGAGCCTCTGCTGCCCAGGAACCGGCCCGCACGCGAGGGCACCGGCGGGGCGCACACACAACGCCGGCGAGGGGGAGGAGAAGGGGAGGAACAAAGGATCAAAGAGATCGAGAGAGAGTGATCCTTCCTTGCACGCATGGCTGCAAAACTGAGCTAGGTTCAGCCGTTCTGCTTGAGTAAAAAGTGAAAGCAGACACGAGCCCTGTAATGGATACTAGCAACAGGATCAAAGGGATCGAGATGAGAGAGATCCTTGCTTGCACGCATGGCTGCAAAACTCAGCTAGGCTCAGCCGTTCTGCTTGAGTAAAAAGTGAAAGCAGACACGAGCCCTGTAATGGATACTAGCAACAGGATCAAAGGGATCGAGACGAGAGAGTGTTTCCTTTTCTTCGCGGGAAGCGGGAGGGGGAAGAGGGGAAGACCGGGCCTCTGTGGAAATTTTTTTGAAACATTTTATCTAAAAATTCCATAGCCATCAAATGCCTGGACCTATCATTCTGAAATTTCTGACACATATCTACCCCTAACCCATCTACAAAGTGAGCAATGTTCAGACTTCTAACTTTTAAAATAAAAAGGTTATAGGCGTCTCTTTCCTCATTGTTTCAAAAATTAATTGCCACACAAGGCAAGCTCCAATGTTTCTGAAATTTTACACACATATCAAGTGAAGTGTTCCCTGTAATGTGCCCATGTTTCCTGTTTGTATCTTAAAAAATAAAAAAATGGGAGGCGTAACTGTATTTACCCCACTACTACCCATTTTTCTAAAATTAATTGCCATACAAGGCAAGCACCTATGTTTTTGAAATTTCACACACATAGGTCCCAAGGTACCACCTACAATGTGGCAAAGTTTCATGTGTGTAACTTTAAAAATGACAAAGTTATAGGCATTCCTGCGTATTTATTAAAAAATTAATTGCCACAAAATGCATGCACCAATCTTTCTGAAATTTCTCACAGATAACTATCCCTAACCAGTCTACAATGTGCCCAAGTTTCCTGTTTGTATCTTCAAAAATAAAAATGTGGGAGGCATAACTGCATTTCTCAGTGGGAAAGTGCAATGCAATGATTCCCTATGGGAAAGTGCTTCAATGATTCCCTATGGACAAGTACTCTCCAATGAATCCCTATGGGCAAGTGCTGTCCAATGAATCCCTCATTGTTTCAAAAATTAATTGCCACACCAGGCAAGCACCAATGTTTCTGAAATTTTACACACATATCAAGTGAAGTGTTCCCTGTAATGTGCCCAAGTTTCCTGTTTGTATCTTCAAAACTAAAAAAATGGGAGGCATAACTGTATTTACCCCACTACTACCCATTTTTCTAAAATTAATTGCCACACAAGGCAAGCACCTATGTTTCTGAAATTTCACACACATAGGTCCCAAGGTACCACCTACAATGTGGCAAAGTTTCATGTGTGTAACTTTAAAAATGACAAAGTTATAGGTGTTTCTTTCCTCATTGTTTCAAAACTTAATTGCCACACAAGGCAAGCTCCAATGTTTCTGAAATTTCACTCACATATCAAGGCAAGTGGTACCTGTAATGTGCCCAGGTTTCCTGTTTGTATCTTTAAAAATAAAAAAATGGGAGGCGTAACTGTATTTACCCCACTACTACCCATTTTTCTAAAATTAATTGCCACACAAGGCAAGCACCTATGTTTCTGAAATTTCACACACATAGGTCCCAAGGTACCTCCTACAATGTGGCAAAGTTTCATGTTTGTAATTTTAAAAATGACAAAGTTATAAGCATTCCTGGGTATTTATTAAAAAATTAATTGCCACAAAACGCATGCACCAATCTTTCTGAAATTTCTCACAGATAACTATCCATAACCAGTCTACAATGTGCCCAAGTTTCATCCTTCTATCTTTAAAAATGAAAAAGTTATAGGCGTTTTTGTAAAACAATACTTGGCTATGAGAAAAAGCATTCAAAATGGCATCCGATCCAGATCGGACATCTGGTCCGATCCGATCCGACCAGCCTCCGATCCGATCCGATCCGATCTGACCCCCCAGGTCCGATTCCGATCCGCTATCCGATCCAATCCGGGGGGTCAGTGCACATCCCTACCGTTTTCATTGTGCCGCTTTTCCTGCACACAGCAGGGGATCGCGGCACATTCCGCTTTTTAAAAAGCGGATTAAAAGGGAAGGGAAAACAAGCAGAAGGAGCAGGAGGAACATGGGAGGTACGTGGGAGGTGTGCAGGAGGTGGACGTTGTCTAAAAGACGCATGCACATCCGTAAGTGGGCAGTACCGAGTGTGCGATAAAATGCTCATCTGATGAACCTCATAGACTTCAGCTGCACTCACTCAGTGGGTCTTATTTCTGAGTAAACATGTATAGGATTGTGCAGTTAGAAAGTTCACACCCTATTATGAATCATGATGAACAGTATTCCCTCCTGCCCTGATAGGGGACACGCACAGTGACTCCCGGGGGCAGTGGGGATGGGCACAGGTTTTCCCATAAAGAAACCCCGGGAAACCCCAATTCTTCCTGCGGTCCCGGGACCACCCGGAGACCGCGGGAAGTGTGGGTGCCCATCCCGCCTGGTACCCGCTTATTCGCGAGCAAGCACAGCGCCAGAAACAGGCAACAAGCGTGACGTCGTGAGATGTTGCACTTCTGCTTTGGACGCCTAGGGACAATCCCGGAAACATGTATGTCCAGGATCATCCCCCTCCCTCTCTCTACACCCTTAGGTGTAGAAAGAGCCTCTCTCTCTCTCTCTCTCTCTCTCTCTCTCTCTCTCACACACACACACACACACACACAGAGATACACACACACACCTCTTCCCCCTCCCCCAGGACACTTTGAGGGATGGAAGAATTTTGCTTTGGGACTCTTGGGCAATCAGACATGTAACTTCCAACCCATGGGCAATCGTTTTTCCACGATCCCACCCCCGTCCTTACACAAAATAGAAGGCTGAAGCTAGCACATAAAGCAGACACAACTCAAAATACTTATCCTCACTTTTTAATATTGAATTATGAGCCCCTTCTGCCATCTAGTGGTTGTTTTGGGTTACTAACAACAGCCTGAATCCCTGTTCTGTTTTGCTGATTGATTCATAGGTTAGCAAGCATTTCAGCCAACTTAGCACATACTCCCGCCCACCTCTTTTCAATTCAGAAGCATGGTGTTTAAAATGTAAAGATTTGCAAAAACCAATTTCCCCACCATGCCTGTTAGTATACAGATGCTCCTTAAACTATCTTGCTTTTGGTCATATGATAAATAGAAATATACTGATCCCAGCAGTAGCTGAGCTAAGAGTATAGGTTTATTGGAGAGGGGTTACAAAACTTTGGACGATCCCATGTTTTAAAATAGCAGATTCAGAGTGCATGTGCAATGCCTTTTTCTAGCTCCTGCTAATTTCCCTCATTTAAAGAATGTTGTTGCTTCAAGGCCCTCCCTCCCCCAAAACATAGGCTGACCAGATAAAATCCAGGTCAGGGCTCATGTAACTTTAACAACTGTAGAGAAAAGGGAATGCCAGTGTCATTTGTATGCAATTAGTTCCTGGTGAAACTCCCTCTTCATCACAACAGTTAAAGTTGCAGGGGTCCTGCCTTCTTTTGTATATGGTCACTCTAGTATAGTGCATGCACCTTTAACTGTTGTGATGAAGAAGGAATTTCACCAGGAACTAATTGCATACAAATGACACTGGCTGAAATTCCCTTTTCTCTACAACTGTTAAAGTTGCATGAGCCCTGACCTGGATTTTATCTGGTCACCCTACCAAAACATAAGTTCCAAACAGGACTTTTGATAGACGTCTTTGGGAGGAACAAGTTCTAGAAAGACAGAGTGCTTTATAGACTAGACTCTTAGGATCCTCAAGTCACCAATGCAAATATTTATGTTAGTTCAGAACTGAGCCTGGGGTTTGTGAAAAAGGGCTTACGTTACTGCTAAACTGACCTGCTGTTCAGGGAGCAGTGCAAAAGACACCCCCCATTCAACCCTCCTCCCTCTGTTCCTTCCTTCCTTCCTTCCTTCCTTCCTTCCTATAATGCTATGTACACATCCAAATAATACACAGGCCTGGAACAGAGGCAAAAGGCAGAGCAAAGAGATGAGCTGTTAACAGGCGTTTATGTCCAGCTGGGGCCTGGCTAATTTTCTCTTGTTGGTGTTCTGCTGGCTTGGGGTGATGCAATTCCCCCAACAACCTTTCATCCCCTGGCTGGTGAAAGGGGTCAACATGACCTTCCACTTGCCTCTGCCATCACAGGGAAACTGACAGCCGGAGCATAGTAGTTTCTAGCAGGGAGAGGAGAAGCAAGCTTGATCCCTAGTCCTCCTGCAGCCGAACCAGTTTTACTTTGCCAATCTTGTTAGAACAAGGGAGTGCATCCTCCCAGAGTTAGGTGACAAGCCAGAGTGTCCTCCTTCCCCTCATTTCTGCAGTCACAGGGCAATTTACCTCAGGAGTAATCCTCTTCCTGGGAAGGAGAAAATAAGCATCTTGGAGCTACTCAATCTATGAGGGAAGGCATGGGGCCATGCTGCCATTTGGTAAGACAACTTCCTACAGAAAAGAGCTGCAGAAAATGGTGTCCCTCTTTTGCTAAACAGACAAGGCTAAGGATTTTGTCTCAGTTCATTTTTTTTTAATAAGAATTACCGAAATTTGCAAATTTCTTCATATTCAGGATGGAAAGAGCATGAGCTTAAAATAAAAATGTGGGAGAAAGTAAAGCTAACCAATTTGCCCATTCAGGCCCAAGGCTTTGAGAACTATGCTTTTGAATCCCTATGTATTCGACCACAGCCCTGTTCAGGTGTTCAAAAAAGTATTACCAGCAATGCATGTTTGTCATTCTGAACTTGTGGAGGGTGACAGTTTGAAGAGGAGAGCCTCTGATATCGCCTTGCAAGCCCAAATACTGGAAAATCTGTGTTCTGACTCTGGAAATCTGCTATGGATACAGGAGACTCCCCACCCCAACTGCAGGCAGTGCTGTGTTAGGGTTGACACACCTTTGTTCTGACAGGTTCCTCATCTTTAATGGCTATAAAGCAGGCAGGTGCACCATGGTCCTGTCCACATAACTCTTGAATTTCACCAGTTCAGATGGGTGAGAATTTAGTTTCAATTATATATATGTATATATATATATATATATATATATGAGTAATAAAAATCCAAAATTCATCATATTCAGGATGGAAACAATTTGGAATTATCTGAGATTCTCCCCAGAAATTGGAGTTCCAGGAGAACGCAAAATTGACAGATTCATCCAGCCTTCTCCATACAACCCTTGCATTCCTCTAGCTCTGTATATTCTGGATACTGTTTTAATCATTTGAAAGTATCTGAATGTTTGACCACTAGAGGGCAAACTTGATCACTTTTTTTTAATCTTCAATCAAAATAAAATACTAATAAATTTTAGAAGCATTTCTAATTTTTATGGCATTTTATAATGGTTGTGAAAGCGATGTTATGTCAGATTTTAGGCCGTAGTTTCCCTCATACATAAATTACATGAAAACTATTTTAAATATGTGCAAGACCAGCTATGGGTAAAATATTCTTTGGGGATTTAAATCATATTCAACTTCATCCCAGGACTAGGGCAAATCCATGCTTTCTGATGCTTTGTAGAGCATCACACAGTGTTGTAATTATATATTACTATAATTATCACTAGAGGCTGATAAATACAAATTATGTTACATCTGTGCAAGACCCTTCTCTTCTGACAACTGACATATATGAATTAGCTGGGGGCTGTCTATATGACTTCTTTCCTCCGAGGTGGCTGTGCTGTGGTAGTTATCTGATGCAGCCGTCAACTCACAGCCACTGGAGGGGGGTGGGGGTTCCTGAAGCTGCGCATTTAAAAAGTCAGGGAATTACCCCCAACTTTTTTCTTTGAAGTGAGGTCACCATGGTCCTTCCACCGTGTGACCTCACTTCAGTATCAAGTTGGGGGCATTCCAGGGTGGATGGCAACCGCTGATTGGTTGCTGGAAGGGGGCATAGGGTAGGGGACGGATCCGATGAGCTGAATGGCCACCAGAAAGCCTGCGCTCCCTGCTGCCATGGGGATTTCCTGGCCCCACCCTGCAGTAGTGATACCACAGAAAAGTGAGTTTTACAAAATTCCAGTGGTGGGAGGCTGCGTCATGACATCATCAATATGGCTGCTGCACTATTATGTAGTTGCCACATTTAAATATGCATACCATACATCACATGGTAGTGATCAGGCAAAGAATATCCTGGTTAGAGTAAATGACACTGATGTGTTGGTTCTGTTAATTTACCATCAAAAGCACTTCCTAAACTCTCGGGTTTGGTTTGATTGTGGCGTGTCTTCTAACAACAGCAGAAGGACGATCAATGTAACTTGTATCACAGAGGAGCTCGGACATGATCTGGTAGAGGCCTAGTCTGGCTACCACGCTTTTACAGGGTCTATTTCACAGCTGCATTTGCAAGACAGGGACAAGTTAAACCATTTGAAATCATGAAAAAGAATCATGAATTCCAAGAAATTCTCAGCCAGCTCGGGGAGTCATTAACTTTAACCGAAGAAAAGATAGCTGGGTTGGAGAAATTTGTCTGTGCCATGTACCCTCTGTGAGAGAAGTAAGATACAGTCTATTTATGAAGAAAACAACACCTAAGATCCAGTCTAAGGCATTCTCCAAAGTTAAAGGGATTGACCCAACAATGCGGCCTCCATATAAACCTGCATTGATCCAAAAGATAAAAGAAGCAATTCATGTCATGGCTGTGGAAATGAACAGATTGTAGAAAACCTGACGGCGGGCTTGATCCTACTGAATATGGCTGGTACTTGGAAAATGGCAGGTACCACATCAAATGGTATGATGGTCCAACACTCCCTGAAAATCTTGAAACAGCTACAGAAGAGGACAGTGAAAAAGAAGACGAGGAAAGTGATTTTGACAATGATGAGAGCAGTTCCAATGAAAGTGAAGAGGACATCCAATTAAATTTATTTGTTAACCCTTCTCACAGAACCTAGTTTTTATTTTGTAAATTGTAAATTTTTGCTGAAGATTTTAAAAACATGTTAAAAACAATTCAGCCTAATAAATAGTCATATATATATATATATATATATATAATCATCATACTCGTCCTGTTTGAAATTTTGTAAAGAACATTTGAACATGTTCAACTGTAAAAATCAAAGTTGAACATGTTCAAAATGATCTGTGTATCAGATCGAGAGATATTTAGGGTGGGTACTTTTGAAATGAAAGCCCTGTATGATAAACTGTAAATTCATACAATCCTGAGAAAGTGGACGTGTAACGAGATATCACTCATAATTTCCTAAGCGTCGGGGTAAGCCCCATGTTATTATACCTTTTCTTAATCCTCATTAAAAATGCAACTTTTTTGTTCATGAGTATTCTTTCGAAAGTCGTATAGTTTTTGAGTAAATCATGGTTAAACGTCACACATAACCGATGTGAACACTGATTTTATACGTTCAAATGAAATTATATCAAAAACTAATGGAGTTAACAAAAATGTGTAATTACAAAAAGTATTTGTCATTAAATTTGAAACATTTCAGAAAAAAATCATCTCTGTAGCATAAATGGGTGAGAAGTTATGCATATTTAAATGTGGCAACTACATATTAGCGCGGCAGCCATATTGATGATGTCATCATGCAGTCCCCCCACACCACTGGAATTTTGTAAGACTCACTTTTCTGAGACGCTTCTGTCATATATAAACAAAAAATATTCACAAAGCTTTTGCACTCTTCGGGTAAATAAATCCTGGCCTAGCTCTGGGACTACTAGCCATGCTGCCCTGAGCGTCCTCTATCAAAAGACATCTCCAGAACATACGAATAAAACCCGAGTTCCTTTTTATCTAATGAGAGATCTTAAAGTAAACCATGTTCTTACCTCACTTTTTATTCGCTTTCAGATCAGGTAGTTTGCCGCAACGTAAGCCTCCCAAGTCTCTGGAGGAGCCTGCAGTTCTCAGAAATGAGGAAACGAAAATGAAACTAAAGAGATTTACAAGAAACAGTGAACTCCGTCCTTCTTATCGGATTTCACGGTTCCCCTTATATAATAGAAAATGCAGTTAGGAATGAATGGAGGTGTTGGGGGGAAGCCTGACTAAGAATACAAATCCTATGCAAGGTTAGATGGAGAAAAAAAAGTCCTACAACTCCCAGCATTCCTCAGCCACCATGGCTGGCTGGGGAATGCTGGGAGTTGTAGGACTTTTTTTCTGTCTAAACATGCATAGCACTGCGCTCTAAAACGTACATTTCTTGCAATATTCTTTCAAAGATGAGAGCATCTTGTATCTACGAAAAGGATTCTGAGTGTAAAGGCTGTTTCCTCAGTAATATTCCTTCTCTGTTCTTCTACCTCGCTCCCTCTCTCCACCTCTGTTTCACTTGTATTTCAGTTAAATGGTAAAGCCATTGCCAGAGACTTGTCTATTTTGTCAAAAGTTCTTTTTTTGAATTTATCGTTGTTTTATTTTGCAACCACTAACTTCTAATTCTTATTTATTTATTTATTTATTTATAGGTTTCTTGTGATGTTATTAGATCACTGACTTTTGTGGTGAAATGAGTTTGGCTTACCTTATAACATTTTCCAGATTTAGCCCGATTAGGGGTTTTATTCAGTGAGTGTCATTATTATGTTATCACCAGATTTTGTAATTAAGGATCCAGTACAGTGCTGATTTATTTTCTCCTTAATGTTGTTTTTGCTTCAATGAGTTTTTGTTAATTAATATTTCAGGGAAATTGATATTGGCAAACTGGTAAAAAAGCACAGAATACACAGAGATTGGACTGCATCGTGCCCTCACTCACACACATGCTTTTAAAAGGACCTAGAAAGAGTTCTGTGAAACCTGTTAGCTGACATCATGCATTGTGAATATAAGTCCCACGGCCCTGTGGTTCAACAGTCAGGTGTGCATCCCAGTGGGTTCCTGCCCTTTGTCGCTTGCCACACATGTGCTGATCCCACTGCCCAAGGTGTGGTGTGGTTTGAAAAGGGGCTAGTGTTACGATTGAAAAAATGATTTTTCAACTTTTGTGCGTTCAGTTCAGCCATTACTCACGAACCACTGTAGGTTTTGCCACTGATTATAGCATCAGCCAGACTTTCCCAACCTGCCACCCACTAGATGTGGCTATGAATTGTGGGAATTCTAGTCCAACACATCCAGAAAGTACCAGGTTGGAGAAGGCCGGCATAAGCTTTCATGGACTGGAGTCCACTTTATCCATGAAAGCTTATCCCTGAATAAATCAGTTAGTCTTTCAGGTGCCACAAGTTCCTTTGTGATATTATTTGACTAGCTCTGTCTTTTCTGCATTTTGCCTGTTCTTTGGCTGCACTCCTGCAAGACTGAGATGGCGGATTGTGTGTAATACAAGAGAAAGTGTTGCATCACCAAAGTTATAATCAAAATCATTTTGTGTGGGAAATGGTAGCCCATATACCACCTAAACTTCCTGCCAAATCTTTTGCCAAAGTAGATGCAAAATGGATGTTATTTTTCTACTCTTCATTGTGATTCTAACTGAGTATGGAGTTAATGTTTCAGCAGATGTACTGTTCTCTTTTTCACACCACAGCCACACTCTCATGGTGAGTTTCCACCTCATTGGTTTTATATGTATGAATAACACCATGCATCCACCTCATGGAATGGTTCCCCTGCCCCACTGAGTGGTTGCAATTGATGTGCTCTACTTGTGGAGCCAAACGGTAATAAAGGGTGGATTTTGAGTTGAGGTCTGCAAGTTCAATTCCACAATAGTACTTCATGTTCCTTTTCATTTCATATAAAAGTTTAGAACTTGAAATACATCTTGCTGTGATCCTTTCAACAATCTTGCAAGATGGGTCACCATTATTATTTACACATTGCAGATTTGTCCTGAGACTGAGGTGCTTGCCTATGGGTACCTAATAAGTTCATGCCAAGGCAAGAAACAAGTCACATTGGGGCATCACTTAATAATAATAATAATAATAATAATAATAACAATTTATTTCTTACCCGCCTCTCCGTCTGGATCGAGGCAAGGAACAACAACATGATAAAATACATAAAACTGATTAAAACATGACACATATTATTAAAACTGCATAAAAAATCCTAAAATCCTAAAAACATCCTTAAAACATTCTAAAATTCCACTGGATATGCCTGCCGGAAGAGAACAGTCTTTATAGTTTTCTTAAATTCTAAAAGACTGTTAAGTTGACGAGTCTCCTCCGGCAGGTCATTCCACAGTCTGGGAGCAGCAGAAGAGAAGGTCCTCTGGGTAACGGTTGTCAGCCTAGTCTTGGCCGACTGCAGTAAGTTCTTCCCAGAGGACCTGAGCGTGCGGGGCGGATTGTATGGGAGAAGGCGATCCCGCAGGTAACCTGGACCAACACTTTATACTTCGCCCGGAAACGAATTGGCAGCCAGTGGAGCGATTTTAAAGCTGGCGTAATATGGTCACCCCTAGATGTACCGGTGACCAATCTGGCTGCCATATTTTGAACTAGTTGAAGTTTCCGGACTAGGCACAGAGGTAGCCCTATGTACAGCGCATTGCAGAAGTCGAACTTCGAAGTTACCAGCACGTGCACTACCATCTTTAGGTCTTCCAACTCTAGCTTATTAAGTCCATAAAGGCTTAATAAGCTACTTACAGTATCTTTTTTTAGAATTAGTCCACCATGCCTTGTCAACAACCGAACTAATAAACTGTTTGACTGGTTAGGCTACTATGCTTAACCCGATCCTTCTCTCCTCCCCCTCTCCTCCTGCAGTTCTTCTGCCTGAGCAATGGCACTGTTTTTCCCATGGATTATTTTGGGAAAATAAGCCACCATGAGTTAAAAATTTCCCGCCAGATGACACGATAACCCACAATGGGTTAATTCATCCATGAGAAGCTTTAGAATGAGGGGGAAAACTTCACAAAAGCCAAGAAACCACCAAATAGTTGATGGTTGGAAGAAAAAGGATGGGGACAGGGTAGGGGGTGCAGCCAACCTGGGAATCCTGGATGGCCAGACTAGGAACTCTAGAGAGACAGATTTGGCCTCCAGGCTTGAGCTTCTGATACCCTGCTACATGGAAATACGGTAATATGTGAAAATGTGAAGGGGAAATAGAAACAAAAGGTATTGAACAAACATACACATTTCCACATGGGGGAAGGAATTCAAAGGAGATAATCTGGGGGAAATTATCACGGGTTGGGATCAGGCTTTGTACGCTTACCTTACTTATGAGGTGAGACTTAGGGATATTTGTGAGTGCCTTGCCTTTATCACCCTGGCAGCCGGTAGCCTGCTTGGCTTCCAAGACTTCAATTAAAGCCCAGGGGAAGACATCATGAGGTAATTATTCTTATAAAAAAAAATCAAATCAGGAATTTCATGTAGTTTGGGAGAGCTGAAAACAATGGAGAGATGTATAATGGAAAGAGGGGGGGGAACAGAACTCTCAGTCACCTAGCAGTGATTAAGTAACCTCAAAAACACAACCAAAATAAATTCAACAGAAATAATAAAATGTTCTGAGAATGAGGCAGGGGGAAGATAACTTTCAGGGAATTGGAAGACAGATTTTGGCTCAGCGTTACTGTCCAACATTCTTCCATGGAGCTGGACAAAAGACTCCTCCTCTCTCCTCCCCCCTCATAGTGAGTTTGACATCGGAAGAAAGAGTCAGGTCAGATGTTGAATTTACACTAGTGTCCCATATGCTGTTTATTAGATGTATGTATAGAATAAAGGCATTTTTCCTGATTCTTAGAATAGGCCCGCTTCTGTAGGCTTTTCCGAGAGAGAGAGATTGGTATATCAAGCAAGCAGGCATCAATCCCCATGTTAACAATTGCTAGCTGTCTGATGCTGATAAGGGTATAATCATCGTGTCAACAGTTA
Organism: Anniella stebbinsi; assembly: GCA_029215795.1. Classification (NCBI taxonomy): domain Eukaryota; kingdom Metazoa; phylum Chordata; class Lepidosauria; order Squamata; family Anniellidae; genus Anniella; species Anniella stebbinsi. The sequence goes on along the minus strand of JARDYH010000004.1, from coordinate 90,945,928 downwards.
TGCAGCTGCCTAATTTCCTCTGTTTGATTTGCTGTTTAACCAGAAGAGATGGAAAGAGTCCACACACATACACAAACACTAACGTTAAAATGCTGGAACTCCTTTATCATAGGGAGAAGTAATTCATTGCCAGCCTGCAAGCAATGCTTTGGGTACATGCAAGAATGTCAGAAAATGTAAGATTGGGCTGAGGCCTAACCAATTAGGCCTTGTTCCACATGGAAAATGTGCACCAGCCTGGAGAAATTTGGATCCTAGGAACAATCCCCAATATGTTGCTGACTGGAGACCGTGGCATATAAAAGCTGTAAGGAAGTTATCAGCTTTGTCAGCTAAAGAGATGTGTGAGCTTTCTTTGTATTTTATTTGGCCACCATTTTCAATCAATAAACGATCGTTCCTTTCACACATGGTCTAGTTGATCTTGGTAATCTCCTTTAAATAGGCCCTGAATGGGTAGGTCTTCAAATAAACAGCCACACCAGCATTGTGAAGGATGCAAAATAAGGGCCAGGTTATCAACACAGTTGATGCTGTTGCCACTTGCAGATGCAGCACAACAAAACAAAACCCCTTAAAACAAATGCAGCACTATAACCCCTCCAAATAGTGACCCCTTCCTGTGAAAAACTGCTACTGGAAAAAAAATGCTGAAATTGTTCTCCCAAGTTCTCTACCCACAAATATGGTGTTGAATTTCGGGAGGCCAACTGCACACAGCACTAATATATATTTTATCAATACATCTCGGTCCCAGCAGGAATTTTAAGGAGAGATTAACAACAGCGAAATGCCCTCTCACCTAAATAATGCTACAATGTTCCATGTGTAGGTACCTGAAAACAGGCCTCTCAATCCAAATTTTCCCCAGTCCTGTATTCTTTAAGCTAATAAGCGATGTGCAAGGATTTTGGAGAAATCCGAAAGAGATTTGCATGACTTTGGATTTCTATGAATCTGACCCACAAATTCCGCAGAGGAATGACATCTTCTGAGTCATGCAGACTTGCAAACCAGTAGGTAACAGTTCCACTGTTGGCATGCATCTGCCAAAGGGATGCCTCCAGAGGGTGGGGACTGATAGGGGGCAAATTGGGGGTGTAGGTTCTGCATCCCTGCATGAGACAATCAGTTTGTGCAAGGAAAATGCTCCAATATAAAACTACACTCCTCTGGGGCATAGAGTAACTCTCCCAAGAATACATAAATTCCTCATTCTCGACATAATGTAACAAATCTGGATTATTATATAGAGACCACTAACAAATCCAAAACTAATGATTCACTAGAAGAATATGTGTAACCCCATCAGTATATTTTGACAGTGTTACTCCAACTAAGAAACCCAGAAGATGTGAGATACTAAACAATGCAACAGTAGTAACCAGAGTATTTGCCTTTAATGTTCAGACCAAGAGAGACATTCATCAAAAGCCTCTGTAACTTTAGTTGTAGAATAATACTAAGATAGTAAGCCCGGTATGTAAGCATATTTCTATTCTACAGCAACACTTGCTCATAATCAGAATCAACTTGATCATTTCTCTTTAAAAAAAAAAAAACACCCAGAAATTTCACTGGCCTCAATAACCATATAAAATTAAGAGGAAGCATCCACCATGGAACTTTTGTTCAAAGGCAAATTATCAAGATAGCTTTCAGCTAGACGCAGCATCTGCCTCACAGCCATGAGTATCAGGATATCAACATCATCCTTGAGGTCTATCTCGGAAGAATAATTCTTAACAGGAACTATTTGACAAAGAGGGATGCCGAGTCTCTCAGCTGTTAAATGCATCTGGAGAGGAAATAAAATGTAAATTGTTACCAAGGGAACCCTGGTTTTTTCATGGCCTATTGCTTCCAACAGAAGTTAACCCTGACAATGTTTAGGCAATGTTGGTCTTCTTAAGTTATTGTCTGGGAAGTTTCTTAGCTTGTGTGGGTGTGTGTGGGTGGGTGTGTGGGTGGGTGTGGGTGGGTGTACCCTACAGTTTAGAACCGGTTACTTAGTGCATAAACAGGATGTATTCATTTCCAGTATGTTTCAATATGTTTGCATTTTCATAAGCAAAAGCTGTTGGAAATGCACGCGGACACCCATTTGTGTATTTTGCTCCTATCTTTTATGGTTACATTCCACCCATTTTTTACTCTATAAAAAGTACAATTCTCTTTTGATTAAATATTACTTTTAAACTTTTATTTATATACCATATAATTTTCAATACATTGTTTAATTGTAACATAGCCCTTTCTATGCTAAGCATTCTGCTTGAGATTTCTTTTTTCTGCATCCTTTTATATCACCTGGTGGGACTGTTTTAAATTGCTAATTATAGGTTGAAGAGGACACTTCTTTTTTCTGATTTTAAATTTTAACTGCTGTGCCTTCCTGACAGAAAAATTAAGGTATCATGAATATTGTTCAGTGAAATCAGTAGGAATACATTACATTCAACATATGAATAGGAGGTACAAAAATCATGATGATTTTTCAGGATGATGTTGATAGTTAAGAAAGAAGGATCATGTTAACTTCAAATGTATTCATTAACATTCAAGATGTTACATTTCATTTCTAGCAAAAAAAACTTCTCACATTAACAGAATGATGTGAATTCAGGGCCCACACATGGAAGCTGAGAGAGAGCATACTTCACTGAGGCCCATAGATTTAGGGCTGGGGGCTGCCTAGGTTGTAACACCAGTCCCATGTCGAAAAAATGAGACTAAATTGAACAGCATACTTGAAAATATTTATGGAAATGTATTCCCTCTTATCTATGTTCCCATATACCAATTCTCCTGTGAGGTTTGCTGTAGCCAGTCAGGAGCAGCGTTAGAGCACAAGCAACATTCAGTGAGGTACGGGCCAAGGCTCTTCTCTAAACTCAAGAGAACAGAGAGTGTGCTTCTGTGGTCAAACTAAGACTCGAACTATCCATTACATTGAAGATGGAGCTAGCAGCTACCAATTTCTTCTTTCTTTTAATTCTAAGATGAGCACAGGAGCCATTAAAGCAACTGGATCAATTTAATAACTAAAATGTCAGGTGTCGGGGAGGGGGGATCCCAATTCAGTTATGGATCAGAGCACAGGGCAAAGGGTTAAAGCCCCCCTACCGGTCCTGATCCGGATGGGTTTCCCTGCACTTACTTAGCTACTATGCCTTCAAAGTGAAATGTAGCTTGGCACTAGGATATGTACTTTGATACACAAGAGATTTGTGCTTCTCTACATTTCGTATGGTCTCTCAAGAACTATCAGTCCTAGAGTTCCTTATGCATAGGCTGGAAAAACAGTGGAGGGAAGGGTAGTTCTTCATAATAATCAGTGAGATTAATCCCTGGGATAGTGGCTGCCCTTGTTGCTCGGAGGACTTGCAGGCTCAAATACATAAACCTACTTCACCAATACGTACCATACCATCAATATAAATTATATACATAGTGATCCATTAAAATAAGATGAATGAAATAGTAAGCATTCTCAATGCAGAAATACACTGTAAAAGCAACACTGCCAGTCAAACCAACTGACCCAATATTCACAACCATAACCACCATTTACCTTCTTCTCAACAGCTTTGCTTCTGTACACATTTGAAACATTTCCCTCCAGAGAAGAGCAGATTTCATCTATTTTAGTTAGAATTACGAGCTGTGGAACACCTATAGGAAGACAAGAGTCATAAAAAGGACAGCACCAACAGAACATGGATTGACCAGTCTCTTGAGCTGTGAGTACCATCAAATTGTTTCTTAGCAATATTTTAAATGAATCTCTTTAATGCTGCTTTTTAAGTGAATATGAAATAATGATATCTTCCAGAGCAACACACTGTTCTAACATAAGATCCATGCCAGAGCAGACCAAAGCTCCATCTAGTCCAGCATTCTGTTCATGCAGTTCCCAACCAGCTGCCTGTGAGAAACCTGCAAGTAGGACATCAGTGCAACAGGGAGAAAATCTAGTCAACGGGTGGGAAAGTGGCAGCCTTCCAGACGTTGTTGGATTCCAACTGCCATTAACCCCAGCCAGCATGGCCTATGATGGAAACTGTAAGTGAACATCTTTAAGGCCACAGGTTCCCTCACCTGATCGAGGGGCTCTAGGTTCAAAACCACTGGATATAGATTCCCATGATTTGAGTGGAAACATGATCTTACCTGTGAATTGTCCTCACCCTTGTTCCAAGTCAAATGCTCAAAACTCTGGGCAGCAGACCATGTCTGGTAAATGGACTGTCCCTGAGAAAGGGGTGTGGCCTATCTAGACTACAGAGAAGGTCTGCCATTATACCATAAAATCCCTAATCATCTACTTCAGAGTAGCCAGTAAACTCCAAATAGAAATTCCATGCCCCTCTGAGTTCACCGAACACCTCTCAACTGGAAATAAAGGCCTGGCGCCCCCACATAGCGAAGGAGCCATCAGTTCATGAGCCACTGCTTTCGCGAAGGGTCAGAAAGCATTTCAGCGGGACAACATAACCTAGGAGATACTAGTGGTCAAAAAATAGGCTTCCAAAACTAACCAAATTTGTTTATTTGTCGTCGAACTTCTCTCAGCTTCTCTTCCAGCTTTTCAGGCAGGATCTCAACCTTGGACCCATCAATAACAAACACAACACAGTGAATCTCGTCTTTCAAAGCTGGGTTTTTGATGTAGTCTGGCACATTTGGGTGTATAACAGCAGATGGATTAAACTGAAAATGAAAAAGGCAATAGCAGTAATAATCAAGGGTAGCTGGGACAGAAACAAATTCCTACAAAGAAGTCTTAGAGGTATATCTAAAATTAAAATATTTATTCAGAAAAATAACATTCTAGGTAGACACAAATGCCTTACATGGCACAAGAATGTTTGAGCCAAGAACATTTACACTGGGGACAATAATGGAGCAATATATTGCACATACACATACACCACAAAATCCTAATGACCTCAAGCACCAAAAGAGGTCTAATTCACACATATAATCAATAGGAGGATGGCACTTCAGCATTCAACCGTGTGCAGGCTACTCAACATGGTAACCTGCTCTCTGAACAACTTCCTGCATGGTTCCAATCATGTGTACCACATGACAGAAACCCACAGAAAAAGAGGAAATCGGATGGTATGGGGGGATATTACTGTGGCCATACAATGAGCCATTTCACACAGACAACCTGCCACATGGGCCCGCCTTCATGCAATTTTGTTTGTGAGTGGCTGAATGCCAGAGATTTCAATATGCCTATCATTCTTTACTCCAGAGAAACACATTGCAAACTACAGGTTGTGTCTGCCATGAGGTAGAGGGCCACAATAATTGCAAAGCCTTCATCATATGTACTAAGTAAACTAGAAATGTAAAACAGAGATTTCTAACTGAGATTTCTATCTCTTTATCAGCATGTAGCCACAGAGTTAGGTGATCCATCCTACCTGATACATATCAGGAACATGACCTTTTATTAGGTTGGGCACATCATGAATATCCAGACCAACTCCATGTTTCTCTTCTAGTCCCATGGAGTCACAGAAAATGATGGGCAGTGGCTTTCCATCTCCTCCGTTTTTAACTTGATAGGTCCTATACTTTTTTTAAAAGCCAAAACACAATATTTAAAGAAATCCATATTCACCTGGTTTTCTCTTTCACATATGTAAATAACAAATATCAGTACATGTTTCATTATCAATCAAATGGGCTATTAAGAAAGTTAAACAGGGAGAATTACTTCTGCTCGATCTTTCCAGCCCCATAGGATGGGTGTTGGAGGCACTGTGCTAAGTGGTTCCGGTCCAATTTCAGAGAGGAATAGTGAATGAAGAACTCGCGGGGCTGGCCCTGTTCCAGGAGCCAAGTCAAGTGCTGGGCAATGTGCACTTTCCGGGGCCTCCATTAGCATGCTGGGGTGCCCTTAAGTCCCCTCTACAAGGATTCGCTTTTGAGCCTGGTTAGGCGATTATGCACATAATCGCTGAAGCGCATTTACGCCTAATACCTCTGCACGAGAGGCAGCGAAGCGCATTAACGGATGACCAAAATGCGCTTTCCAAGTCGTTAATGCGCATAAGCGCTTGTTCACATAGTCAAAATGCGCTTTAACGGCCGGAGCAAAATAAAACTCGCTGTTTAACGCGCATTCGATAATGCGCATAATTGGAGAAATAACGTGCCTCTACGCCCGATTTGCGCTCCGTTCTTGTAGAGGTAAAATTTTTTAAGCGCCTTGAAAGAGCTTTAAACCTCTCTTGTGGAGGCAGCCTTAGTCCAGAAGCTGCAGCTAGTGAAGAATGCCACAACTTAAGTTGTCGGGAGCTAATTTTTTTAGCACGTAACACCTGTGCTGAAGGAACTGCACTATCTGCTTATTTGCTTCCAACTCAGGTTTAAGATTTGTTATTGATGTATAAAGCCCTAAACAACCTAGGGCCATAGAAAGAGTGTCTTCCCTCTTACTAGCCTGCCTGGTCCTGATAGTTCTGCATAGACCTGTGGTCTGCTTTGAGCCCACTTAGCATACAACCTGCAGTGTACTGGCTCTCTCTCTGTGGAACTCCCTGCCTATTGCTGTCAGGCATCCAGACGTTGTTTCGTATTTGGTGACTGCTGAAGGTCTTTTTATTGAAACAAGCCTGCCCTGATTGACCAGCCATGGTTTTATTGATAGAATATTATTTTAATTCTGTATTTGATTCTTTTGTTTTGGCTTTTATTGACCATCCCTCAGGAATCTTATTGGATGTAGGGCAGTATATAAATCCTGTAAATAAATGAATAAAATCCCATCCAGCTTCAATGACCTCTTACTTATTTATTCGTCAACTAATTTTTATTACTTCATCCTTTGTCTAAATAAATAGATTTTCCTATTTAAACTACTTTTTCAATCCATTCCATGCAAAGGATGTTGGTATCTCTCTAACAACTGCAATGAAAACAGATGCAAAGATTCATTAAGCTTGTGTCATCTTCCTTGCAGAGAAAAATAGAGTCACCAGTCCCATGTAAATGGCTCTAAACAGGGAGCACTGGAGAACAAATAAAGCATCAGATGTCTGTTCCGGCAAGAAATTATCCTCTGCCACCACAGAGCCACCTAAGATCATTTTAAGTTCTTAGTGGGACAGAATCAACGGGTCAGGGGGAGACAAGTTAATATAGCATCAACCACCTGCCTGCTCCTTATGGGATTTTTTACAATGTATGGTTTCTAATATGTCCACTTAAAATTTCCATAGCATTTTATGCATATTGTGAGCTGCTTTGAGACTCTAGTCAAAAAGCAGGACACCAATCTAGAGGTCTAAAAAATTATGTGTGGTTTGGAGAGGGAGACATTTGTTTCCCTCTCTCTTAAATGCTAGAACCCAGAGTCATCCCATGAAGATAATGGGTAGGAAATTCAAAACAGATAAGAGGAACTCCTTCTTCAGACAGTGCATAGTTAAACTATAGAACTCACTAACACGAGATGTAGTGATGGCCACCAATTTGGATGGCTTTAAAAGGGGGTTGGATAAATTCCTGGAGGAGAAAGCTATCAATGGCTACTAGTCCCGATCACTATATGCTACCTCCAGTATCAGACGCTGGGGAACATGGGTGGGAGGGTGCTATTGTGGGTTGTTGGTTGACAGCTGGTTGACCACTGTGTGAACAGAGTGCTAGACTACATTGATTCTTGGTCAGATCCAGCATGGCTCTTCTGATGTTCTTAATCTACCAAAATAAATAATAATAGAAACCTATATTTGTATTACACTGGAAGAAGAAATTTGGAGAGAGGATTCAGAGAATAAAATTCAATTGTATAATACCATAATTTAAATTTTTTGAAATGGCAAATCAAATACTCTTCTGATGGGATTAGGACAAAGATTTTTAGATGCACAGAATTAACCTAAAATAGAATGTAACTTCCTTGTGCTTTTACCATGATTACTTTACTTTGTTGGGTGGGCATAAGGTTGGACCCTGAGCTACTATAATCGCTGTATGAGAGCAGGATTGTCTTCTTTGCAAAGCTACAAGATCCAAAAAGAGGTGTATTTGAATCAGTAAGAATACTATTACTGCTGCTACTACTACTACTACTAATAATAATAATAATAATAATAATGTGACTGAATGCATATTAACTTTAGATTCTGCAGCACAGAATTACCTGAACAGTCACACTTGTAGAATCTGACCCTGCTATGGCTTGATTTCTTACATGGCCCCGAAAAGTAGAATTCACAGAGTTGAAAAAGCTGGACTTCCCTGCTCCAACTGACCCCAGGAACAAGACTCGATACTGTGGCACTGAACTCAAGTAAGGCTTGAAAGTTCTTATTTGATCCATCAGTTTTTCTCTTTCCCTGTCAAGATAACAAAATACGAGTATGTCTACAAGCTATATTAATTTAATTATCTATAAGCATATTTTATATATAGTCCTGGATTGTCTTATTGTTGGTTGTTTAAAATAGGCATCTCAGTTTGCCAGAATTCTCGTAATGAGAACCTCCACCTAATGATGAATGGGAACATAACAGGAGCCATCCTGGATACGACTAAGGGTCTAGCTAGCCCAGAACTCTGTTTACACAGTGGCCAATGAGCTGTCAACCAGGGATCCATAAGCAGGACACAAGTGCAAAGCAAACTCTGGCCTGCAGACCTAATCCATCCAGCCTGCGGGGTTACTCAATGTGGTCCATGAAGGATTGCACACCCAACCTCCAATGGGAGGGTGAATGGAGCAAAGGAGGAATCCCTTAGTTATCTCAGATCAGGGATTCCCCGCACTCACGAACCATGTCCTATAAGCCCCTCCCATATCACTCACACCTTGATTAGGAACCAAGTGGTACAGGAATTGAAGGCTGACACAGCCATGTTGGAAGGGACCCAGACCCTTCTCATGTGAATTCCTTCCTATGATTGGGACAGGGGTGGGTCAGGGGGAGGTACATGACTCTGCCAGGGCTTTCAAGTCCCACTCCTGCATGCACTTGCTAACTCCCTTCCCGATTGGAATATGCAGCACAGGAAGGTCAGGACTTGGCCAATGCATTGGCTGAGTCACTATGTCAGTGCAGAGAGAGGCAAGATGCTTTGTGCCCCTCTCTGCATGGAGAAAAAAAATGGGGAGGGCAGGGTTGTGAGGATGACTCAGAAAGGGCTTTTGGGTGGAGCCAAAAGCTATGGAGCCATGGCTGGGTCCAGAAGGGCAATCTGACCCCCTGTCCAAAATAGGTTGCCCACCCCTGTTCTAAACATATTCTACACAGAAGGGATTTTCTTCCTAGAATATAGCTGGAGATATTGCTATAGAGATGATAACTACCCAGAAACAGAAAATTTCAGAAAGAGAAATGTATCAGAAGTACTGTATTCTCTACAAACACTTTAGAATAGATCACCCTTCACCCAAAAAGTGTTCTCCAGATGTGTTGGACTACAACTCCCATGCTAGCTTGCAGTGATGCAAGTTAAAATCCAACACATTTGGAGGGCATCAGGTTGGGGAAAGCTCCCTTGCATCATCTATAAGATTTTAAAACTGTAATTAAGTGACATCGGGCAGGGACAGCCCTCTCATGAGACCAGGTGAATCCCCTGTTTAAGTTAGGCCCCTGTGGGCACCTCTGCCACACTGGCCCTGCTCACCCACTGCAGCAAATGACACAGCAGCAGAGCAGCAAGCAGGGATTCTGGGCGGACCGGTCCCATCCTCCCCCGACCCCTGCATATCTCTCACTCTGAGCCCTCTCACAAAGCAAGAGATGAGTCTGGCACAGGCCACACAACCAATCTCCCGCTTTGGTAGAGGGCTGAGCGAGATATCAGCTGGGTGAGCTCTCTGGACAGGCTGCCCACTTGCCCGATGTCTTGCTCTGGAAGAATCCCCCCGAACGAGAGATCGCATGGGCACTTGCCTCTCTGGAGAGTCTCATTAGCCATTCAAAGCAGATGGCATGCCTCCCTAGAGAGGCCACTCGAGAAGAGTGCCCCAGACAAGATATTGTGCAGGTGGCCTCTCTGGAGGAGCACCTGAGCCATACTTTGAGGGGTTCTTTCTCAAAGTGAGGCACTGCGAGGTGACCTGGAGGCTGCTCATGCAGGCACCCTCTATACTGACAATCTCCAGGACCACCTTACGTAGCAGAACATCTTGTGCCACCACTACATCAAGTACTTCTTTTTCACAATTAACTGTCCATATTTGCAAGGTCACAGGCTGTAACACAGATATGCTCAAGGCATGAACTTACCCAGCTGTCCATTCAACTTTTCTCCATGGATTTTCCAGCATAACACCAAGACCTAAGGGAAAATATCAAAAACCTATGAGCATGGAAATCAACTGGCTTCAAAGAGGAAATACTTTTTCTATATTTCAACTCACCTTCCACTCGATATACTTCGCATTCCACAAGATTCTTGTCATTTCCATGCAATTCATCTGCACGGGATACGCAGTAGATGATGTCAGGATCTGTATGCATTGTTGCAGTATTTTGATACAAGAATGTAAGTGATCCAGCTCCAAAACAAGGGCCAGAAGCAACATCGTCATATACAGCGTCATCGGAAGCTGTGAATGTTGCTTTTGTTGGGCTGGGCTCCTTCTCTTTCTCTTTTAACCTAAAGAGAAAAGCTTTTTCATCATGTAGATACTGCCCAGATGAACTATAACTCTGAGCAGTAAAGGCTCCAAAAATGTAACCACTTCGATTGTATGCCACAACTACAGTTGGGCCTTGTTGGTTGCATATGTTATGAAATGTGTTAGCATTGTAGCCGTGCACAGTTGCATTATAGAGAAGGCTCAGTTGCGTACTTCCCAAAAACTGCTGCAGCACCCTTTTCTCCTCTTGGGTTAGTCGGGAATTGACAACAGCCATTACTAATCTAAAAAAGACCTTTCCCCACCCTGCCCGCTGGGATGGGGAGAGGAGATTGCGGGCGAGGATGGGGAGAGGTGACGTGGGGGGCCACCATAGGCTGGCCCAGGGTGGTGCCACCGGAGATAGGAGGGGTCTGTGGCTATTTAAGGGGGACCAGGACCCCTCCAAATCTCCACTGTGTGCTGCGCAGCTAGCAGCGAAGCAGAGCTGAACAAGCACAACCAGCGAGGAAGCAATCCAGAAGAAGGAAGCAATTGAGAAGAGGGAAGACTTACCCTGAGCTCCAGCAAGCAAAAAGAAAATTGGCTTCAAGGCGAGCGGGAAAGCGGCTTGAAGAGGCTTCCCGCTGCGCCTCCGCGGCGGCGAGCTGCTCGGTGGCGGCCGCTCGAAGAGGCTAAAGGTCCGGTGGTGCTGCTGCGGCGCCAGCAGCACCACAGCGTTCGTCAGGGCCTCGGAAGCGGCGAGAAGAGGAAGAGGAAGCCTCAATGATATCCCGCCCCCTCCACAGCTAGCGCGGCAGCAATCAGCGACAAGGGAAACTGCTGAAAAACAGCAGGAGGGCTGCCCCAGCTAAGAAGCCGGCCCCAGCGAGGGACCCCGGCGGCGGTGGGATCAGCATTGCCCTGCTGCTTGAAGCAGCACAAGGCAGCACGACCCAGCTGGTGCCAGGGGCGATCGAAGCGGCGAGCAGTGAAGGGGAAACTCAGAGCCCAGGCGTGGAAAGAGCCATCTGTGTCAAGGCAGCGGCGATGGAAGGCGGCTTCCACGGACTTCCCCATCCCCAGGCTGTGCCTTTCAGGTTTTGGGTAGCGCGGGGGGGGGGGTATATTAGGCTGTTCCTAGCTGATTTAAACGTTGCTGGAAGACATCTGAGCTCCAGCAGGCGGGAAAGGTTCCTAGGAGAGGGGGGGATTGAAGGCCCCTCCCCCTTTTGTTCTTCATAAATACCTGATTTACTAAGTGGGAATTTAGCGGTTCTTTATTCAGTGTTGACAATACTGGGCTATTTGTTATAGCAGTTGATATTCATTCTCGTTTAAGAGCAAACGTACAGGGGCTGTAGATCAAAGGTTACAGCATCTGCTTTGCAAGCAGAAGGTTCCAGGTTCAATCCCTATCATTTCCAGGTAGTGCAGGAAAAGCTGCTGTCTGAAACCCTGGTTTTGATTCAGAATAATTGATTATTAGTGTGTGTTGTTCACATCCTTATTTGGTTGTCATCCTTAGTCCAAAAACCCGCTGGCATACGCAGGCCACCCAAGGCAGCTATTCGATTGCCAATTAATCTTGTGGGTTTTAAACGCACTAGCAGGAAACAGGCCACCCGGTCAGTTATGTCATTGTTGTTGTTTAATCCTGCTGGTATTATAGTTTTCCAGTAAGACAGCTGTTTACGCAGCATCCATTTCATCATCATGCCTCCGAAGAAAGGAATTGGAGGGAGGAAAGGCAAGGGAAAGGCTCCCGCACAATCTTCACAACGCAAACGGCCCATTGAGAATTCTTCCTCCGAGGAAGAACTGGATCCACAGGTTTCCAGTCTTGTGGCCAGATTACAAGCATTAGAAAAGGAAAAAGGTGTCTCTGCTACCCCAATTCCGATCCCGCCACGCACTCAGACTGAACATAGGCACACCCGTAGGAAAAGGCATGACGATTTATTGAACACTCTTTCAGCTCGTCTACTGGCGATGGAAAGCGCCTCGGGTGGACCTCCCACTGAAGTGCCAGTCACGGCAGCAAGTCCTGCCACGGTTCTTCCCACTTCCATCGAAGAACAGAATACGGTGGCGCCTCCAGAGCCGACTCTTCAACACACCACTCCAGTTTTGGGACCTGTGCCTACGCCTCAAGGTGAGCTGCCATCGCATTATACCACACCGGTCCCTCAAGCGTCAGGGTTTATGCCAGCTCATTGGGGTTTTACGCCATGGTTCACTGGCCTAGGCTCGCTGATGGGAAACTTTGCTCACCCATCTTGGTCTCCGCAAACGAATTTGTCCCAGGTCACTCCTTCTGCCTCCGCAATTACACTTCTACAAGCTGGGGTAGCACCGATGGGCATGGCGCAGCCCCAGCAGCCAGACGCCCAACTCAACACTAGGCAACAGGGGCTACCTCAACCCCAAGTTTCCGATGCCATGGCTGCTTGCACTACGGTATGGCAGGGACCTGCTGGTGCAGCTGCGACCAGCGTTTCACAGGAAATTAGGGATCCTTACGCAGGTGCTTCACATGATTGTATTCCTACCGGAAGCACTTCCACACCTTTGGGATATCACCTGCTCCCGGCCACCAGTGAAAAAATATGTAGAGGGGAGTACGTTGACGTATTTTCTTTATTATTCAGAGAACAGGAGAGTTCAGACAAAGACAAGGGTACAGACAAACAGGCAGAAAGGTTTAAAAGGAAGAAAGTTGCGCACACCTGGGCCAATTGGTTGCCAGGATTCCTTATATATATGGGAGTAATCTTGCAACGTTTCCCAGGAAAAGGAGTCATTTTAACAAAATACCTCGATATGATCTATCGAGCGTATTCCGAGTACGAGGGCGGAGCTTGGCTGGCTTACGACCAATCATTTCGTTGAAGGGCTGCATTTGATCACGCCCTTCGGGGGATATCAAAGATCATGACCTGTGGTTACAGTTCATGACGCCAGCCCGGGCTGGATTTGGCAACAGGGCGGATAGCGGACATATTTTGGCCAAGCTACAGCCCGCGTCCACCTCCAGGGGATACGCGGGCCAGGCAGTTCAACACCGCTCGCTCTGCTGGGACTTCAATAAAAGCTGCTGCACACGCAATCCCTGTAGATTCAGACACAAATGTCAAACTTGCTCAGGATATCACGCCGCATCAAACTGTTTTAAAAACAGGAGTGGAAAATGGCCTGTTAAGGACTCACAGGGCCCCAAACGATCTGGGGGGCAACCTCCTCCTCCCAAAGGGACCCAGCCCGGTTAAGCTTAAGCCACTTGACAAGTTACTGGCTGCGTATCCTAGACGGCAGGAGGCTTTGTACCTTAGTTTAGGTTTTAGGGAAGGTTTTCGCATCCCTTTTCAAGGAGTTAGATGTAGTTCATTTTCTAAAATCAGAAATCCCTCAATATGATGGAGGACATCGCTCGGGAAAAAATTGGGAAAGAAGTCAGTACAGGTAGGGTTTGGGGCCTTTTTTGACCCCCCCCCCCCATTCCACATTTACGAGTATCACCTTTAGGGATTGTGCCGAAAAAGGCACCAGGGGAATTCCGGTTGATACACAACCTGTCCTTCCCAAAGGGGGCTTCAGTAAATGATGCAATCCCTGAACATTTGAGTTCAGTTAGGTATGCTTCTTTCGATTCAGCTGTACACATGGTGCGCAAAAATGGGCCAGGGGCATTGATGGGCAAATGCGATATAAAGGCTGCCTTTCGCATTATGCCCATTCACCCCGAAGTTGTTAATTTATTAGGCTTTTGCTTCCAAGGGCAATTCTATGTGGATCATGCCCTACCCATGGGATGCTCTATTTCCTGCTAGGTATATTGCGCAGTAAACTTTTGAACATTTTAGGCAACAAAAGGTGTCGTTGAGGAGATTGCAAGGAGTACTGGGTCATCTTAATTTCGCCTGCAGGGTCATCGCCCCTGGAAGGGCCTTTTTACGACACCTTTGTTGGGCTATGTCAGGCTGGCGTAAGCCGCATCATTGCATTAGGGTTACACAGGCCATGCGAGCCGATATTGCTGTATGGCTAAATTTTCTGGAACATTTCAATAGGGTATCATTTTGGCGGCAAGAACTTTTGGTAAAGGCAGACGGGCAGGTACATCAGGTTCATGGGGTTATGGGGTTATCTGGGGAAAGAGATGGTGTGCAGTACAATGGCCCGGAAAATGGCGGTCCGACGGCACATGCCGGGACCTTACATTCCTTGAATTATTCCCCATAGTTGTGGCAGCACGTGTGTGGGTGCATGATTTAGCCAAACGCCACTGTATTGTTCTGGTGTGATAACCAGGCCACAGTATAGGTAATCAATCCCCTTTCCTCTCATAAGCCCTGTGTCATGCATGAGCTAGGTAAGAGCCTTTACTCTTCACTGTCTTAAGTTGACATTCTTTTTCGGGCAAAGCATATTCCGGGGCTGAATAACGATATAGCAGATGCTGTGTCCCGACATCAGGTGCAGAGGTTTCGGGAATTGGCTCCTGGGCCCTAACAAGGCCGGAGAACATGCAATTCACTAAGCTACATTGCTGAAGCTAAGCTGGGTTGGCCCTGGTTAGGTTTTCCTCCATCCCTTTGGCTCCTTTGAAGGAGGAGATAGAGCAGGCTATTTGGGCAGTCCTTGGCGCCTAGCACCAGGGCTGCTTATCGAAACGCAGGTATGGAATTTCAGGCATTCCGCATGGCAAATCAGCTGTAACTTCTGTGGCCCATCCTGGTGGAGCATGTGCTCCAATTCTGTGTACATGCCACACGTAAAGGTTTGTCAACACGCACCGTTTCTCTCAAGCTAGCAGCTTTAGCTTTTAGGGCTAAAGCTCGCGGCCTGGAGGATCGTACCTCGGATTTCCGGGTATGCAGGGCCCTTAGCGGCTGGGCAAACGCTACACCTCGCACCCCGATGCATAGGCTTCCATTATCCCCAGATATCTTATTCGGGCTACGGGCACAGTGGCCGCTACTTTGCCACTCCCAATATGAACCAGGCTTATTCCTCGCAGCAGCATTAACAACATTTTTGGGGGCATTCAGGATATCCGAGTTTCTGGCCTCATCTAAGCTAGATACTCCCACACGGGCGTTGCAATTTTCTGATTTGCTTCTTAAAGAGCGCAGAGGCCCGTTTGCTTCTTCGATACTCATACACAGATCAGACGGGTTCGGTCGTGGGATTTCATTATTCCCCTCTACCAACGAAGACTTGCCCTCTCCAGGCTTCAGCAGCTTTCGTAACCCTGCGTGGGAAGGATGCTGGTTTTACTGTTTTGCCATCAGGATGGCACGTCCCTCACGAAATACCAATTCTGGGCAATAGCTATGCGGGCTCTTGATCATATGGGTCTGCGCGCAGCAATGTTTGGTATGCATTCCTTTCGCATCGGTGCAGGGTCTACAGCAGCGGCTTGAGGAGTTTATCCTCAGATTCAGGCGCCAGGCAGATGGCGGTCCACAGCATTCAAAACATGTGTGAGGCATGTAAACACTTAAGCGATACGCAGCAGATGCTAATGCTTTCATGTTTGTTTTAGATTTGCCAGTGGCTTCTGCACCCGTGCGGGTTTCCGTATGCGGCCACAGTATGGTCTTCTGGGCCAGCAAGCATGCAGCCAACTCCAGCTTTGGATCGCAGCTCGGCTTGAGTCAGCACGCAACCATTAGTTGGCTCGGGAAACGTGGTATACGGTGGGATGAGCTCATCCCTACCTTGCTGCAGCGGCATTCTGCTCGGTTTCCCCCACAGGTCTTGCTTATTCATTTAGGGGGGAACGACCTGGGCTTAATGAAGGGCAAGGCCCTCATTTTGCAAGCTTTGGCTGATTTTCAGCATATACGACAGCGCTGGCCCGGCATACGGATTATATGGTCATGCATCTTGCTTCGGATGAACTGGCGGGTGTCCAGTCATCCCCTTGCTATTTGCACCTTGCCTCGGATGAACTGGTGGGTGTCCAGTCATCCCCTTGCTATTTGCACCTTGCCTCGGATGAACTGGCGGGTGTCCAGTCATCCCCTTGCTATTTGCACCTTGCCTTGGATGAACTGGCGGGTGTCCAGTCATCCCCTTGCTATTTGCACCTTGCCTCGGATGAACTGGCGGGTGTCCAGTCATCCCCTTGCTATTTGCATCTTGCCTCGGATGAACTGGTGGGTGTCCAGTCATCCCCTTGCTATTGGAAAGGCAAGAAAGCGGGTTAATACTGAGAGGTTTAAGGCCCTAGTGCAGCATGGGGACTTTAGTATTCAACATCCTAACATTAGCCGTTTTCGGAGGGAGCTCTATAGGCGCGACGGGGTTCACCGGTCTCCGCCTGGTAACCAGTTATTTTAGCAGATATTCAGGAAGGGCTACGTAATGTTCTGCTTCCGGGGGGAGGGGGGGGAGACTGTGTAATGGTTTTGTCTCCCCCTGTGGCGGTAGGAGCGGGCATTTGATATGTTTTTAATGGTGAGCATTCACGGGCACTATTCAAGTGATTGGTAACGCCTGAGGGCCAACCACTGAGAGCCCTGCGGCATCAGTTGGGGGGATAAGGCTTACCTTTGGGGCCAACCTGTCTCGTCTACTCGGAGCCCTGCGGCACAAGTGGAGACGACACCGGAAGGCCACCCCCACCTCAGATTGGGGAAGCTCGGGGGGCGGCGAAAAAGCAGGCGCCACTTCCCGGGCTGTGAATGTCTCGCCCGACCCCTTCAATGGCCTGGCTGGCCATGCAAAATGCCCGCTTAGGTTACCTCCCCCCTTTATGCTTGCTTTTCTTGTAAATAAATAAAGTGGCCCTTGTTTAAATCCCAACTCTGTGTCGCCTCTTCATTTCTCATCCTTCGCTCCGCAAAAAGAAAGAAGAGGTATAACAATGGTAGCCTTTCAGGTTTTATACATACATCTTCCTTTTCATTTCAGCAGCTCTTCAAATATGTACAGTACAACCCATGACATGCCTAGTCAGAAGCAAACCCCCAAAAGTCCAAAGAAACTTACTCCCAGTGTCTACAGCTACAGCCTTAATTTCATATCATATAATGGTCATTGAAACATCAAGGATAGCCAAGCAGTGTCATACACTTACCAGGCTTGTACAGTCACTGCAACCCACTGTGGCTTAAACAAGCTACAATGAGATGTGGAGATTGTGCGAACCAGCTCATTCGTAGTTACTGCTGTCTGAATTCCCTATGCTAAACATTATAGACAAATTAAAATTTCATACAGGTGTGATTGGTTTGAAAAACTCTGACTCTTCTGGCAAAGTAAACCAATTATTTTCAGGTGAAACAAAAGCAGACCAAATTTGTTAATAACTGGATGCCTTGTATTTATTTTGGGTTTTTTTAATCATCTAATTCTTTCAAATGCACAAATGTTAGTTATTTTATTACTGCACTTAATAGTCATATTTTTCTTTGTTTACTTGTTTGTTCTAGTTCTTTATGTACCTGCATGTATTTGTAATTAAATGAAATTGGGGGGGGGGGGGTAGGGAAGAGAAGTGTCCATCATTATGACAGGTAGGGTGAATTGCAATATTGTTTGAAAGTGGAGTCCCTTTTGTTTTCATAAAGTAATCAATGAGTCTTACACTTAAATTGGAAAAGGGGTGGGGCCTGTTCAGATAACACGCTAAGCCATGGTTAGGCCGCTAACCCTTTTGAAGCAAGTGCTTAGTGAACATGTATAAACTGTAGTTATGTAGTCATCATGGTTAGGAATGGTTCACACAACACTCTGACCCTGTTCAGATGACATACTAAGCCATGGTGGTTAACCATTTTAAACTAAACACTATGGCTTAGCATATCATGTGAACCATGACTTAGCATATTGTTTGAACCATTCCTATCCATGGTGACTATATAACCACGGTTTAAATACACTCACTAACCATTTGCTGCCAAAAGGTTAGCAGCCTAACCATGGTTTAGTGTGTTGTCTGAACAGGCCTGCTAAATCATGGTTCACATGACACACTAAGCCATAATGTTTAACTCAAAATGCTTAACCACCGTGGTTTAGCGTGTCATCTAAACAGGGTCATTGATGTAATAATGCTTCAGGAGCAAAATCAATTCCTGAACAAAAGATCCCAGCAAACTCCCACTATATCGCTGTCAAGGCCCCAATTTCTTCAGGATATGTCTTGTGCTTGTGGGCTTGTTTAAGAGTTATTCTGGAGATCACTACACCAATTTAACTTTTTTTTCTCCTGGCATAAGAGGATTTTGGAAGAATCCTATGCCTCCTAGTAGGCAGAACTCAAGGATGGTAAAACTCATCCTTGTAAGCTTATCCATTAATTTCCTCTTCTTAGAAGAATAAATCATGTACTATAAAATGTATGTAGCTTTCCACTGCCTATGAACACCTCTCAAGACCTGTGTTTGACCTTCACACATGATGGTCTGCACAAGGCGTATCCTACATTAGAATGTAGGGAGAATGCCATGAGAATGAAGCAACCTAAACTACCAGAAAGCCATTTCAATCTCACAGCCTGGTTTGCAAAAGAAAAGTTAAGGAAACTGGAGAGAGGAGAGGAAGATCAGTCAATATGGATCAGTTTTACAGAATCTTTCTGCATATAACTAGTGATGGGCATGAGAAAGTCCAATCACTTATATGCAGCCCAATCCTACACTTGTCACAGATGTGACACTAAATGTCCACAATTGGATATCCCCCCATAAGCAACTACCAGCTTTATAAAATGGATTTTCTTATGACCACAACAAGGGAGGAGCAGAGGAATGACTACTACTTTGGCCCTGAATTCAATGGGCCCTACTCCCAAGTAAGTTTGCACAAGATTGCAGCCTTACAGTCACATCCAGGCATTTAGGAGTTAGCCAAATACTGAGCCAGACAGGGCTTTGTCTCTCCTGAAGACACAAAACACAGCATACTGAGTGAATAAGCCCAGTTAAATCAATGCTTTTAGCATTTTATGACACTGGCAGATTCATGTGAATTACTCTCAAGTAAGTGTGCACAGGATTGCAGCCTCGCAGAAACATCCTAGTCATTTCAGGAGTTAGCCAAAATACTGAATTATTATTATTATTATTATTATTATTATTATTATTTATTACACTTATATACCGCCCCATAGCCAAAGCTCTCTGGGCGGTTTACAAAAATTAAAAAGATTGAGCATTAAAAAGACAATATACAAAATTTAAAACCATAAAACAGCTGTCATTAAAACACTTTAAAACATTTTAACTGTTAAGCCTGGCCACAGTCTCAATTAAAACCTCAACTTGAGCTATTAAAATGCCTGGGAGAAAAGTTTTGACCTGGTGCCGAAAAGATAACAGTGTTGGCGCCAGGCGGGCCTCATCGGGGAGATCGTTCCATAATTGAGGGGCCACCACAGAGAAGGCCCTCTCCCTTGTTGCCATCCTCCGAGCTTCCCTTGGAGTAGGCACCCGGAGGAGGACCTTTGATGTTGAGCGTAGTGTACGGGTAGGTTCATGTTGGGAAAGACGTATTTGTCCCTGCCGAATACGCAAAAGAGAGCACACTTGGAGACCAAGACCCAGTTAAGTCAATGGGACTGTCATTTGATGACAAGAGATTTATGCTGTCTATATGCAAACTGTGACTACAATATTGAACACAACTTCTAACATCTAATTACCAGATTTACATCTGAGGGCCAAGATCCACGTTAAACTACTAGATCAGCAACCTAGCAGGAGAACGAGTGGATTTTTTACACTTTGCTCTGGAACGGGACCCCCTGCCTGAAACTTTCATTGCCCAAAAGCAATCTGTTGCAAACGGAGCACTTTTTGACAAAGGACTGGACAACAATTGGGGGAAGAAAGGGTTAAATCCTCCAGACTAGGTATCCATTCAGATTGGGGCTTCTGCGTTTAACTTCTGAGTACGTGAGAAAGGAATATCTTCAAAGCAGTTTGGCTCTGAGTAAACATGCATAGGCTTACAGCATGTGTGGGTGTATGTTGCCGGTGTTCATTCACAATAGTTTTTAGTGATAAACTTCATCAAGGCTGAAGCAACCCCTTCCCCATCTAATGGTCGAAACACAACCCAAAAAAAGTCAGGAAGCCATGATGGGCGTGGGCAAATCAGCAGTACACTGAAGCTTAATTTTTTGTTTCATCTCCAACAGAGTCGCGCCTGAGCTTCCTCTCTCCAGAGAGATCCTCAGTTCGCGTACATAAAGTCAGGAAGCGCAACGACATCTCCGGAGCCTATGAATGAAACCTGAGTTCTTTATCTAGGCCCCCTCCACAAGGATGCGCTTTTGCGGCCGGTTTGGGGATTATGCGCATTATCGCGGAGGCGCATTTACGCCTAATCCCTCTGCACGGGAGGCGGCGAGAGGCGGCGAAGCGCATTAATTGATGTCCAAAAAGCGCTTTAGAAGACGTTAATGCGCATAATCGCTTGTTCACACGGCGAAAATGCGCTTTAACGGCCGGAGCAAAATAAAAGTCGCTATTTAACGCGCATTCGAAAATGCGCATTATCGGGGAGATAACGCGCCTGTACGCCCGTTTTGCGCTCCGCTGGTGTGGAGGTAAAATTTATAATGAGCCTTCAAGGCTCATTAAACGTCTCATGTGGAGGAGGCCCTAGTAAACCATGCTCTTACCGCGCTTTTTCTTCTCCTTTCGATCCGGTAGTGTGGCGTAACACTCTCAAGTCTCCGACGGAGCCTACAGTTCTTGGAAATGAGGAAACGAATGTGAAACTGAAGCGATTTACAGGAAACAGCTAACTCCCTTCTCAGATTTCACGGTTCCCACCGTACATTAGAAGATGCGGTTAGGAATGAAGGGGGGGGGGGTGGACGAGCCTCACTAAAGGCACAACTTGTGAAGTTATTAGGGCACTGACTTTTGTGTTGAAATGTGTTTGCCTTGCCTTGTAATATTTCTCAGATCCAGCCCTATAGTAAGTGTTTTTATTCATTGTATGTCACTATTATGTTATCACCAGGATTTTGATTTCTGTACAGTGCTGATTTGTTTTTTTTTATTCCTTAATATTGTTTTTGCTTGAGTGGGTTATGATTGGTAAAACAAAAAAGCACAGAATGCACAGAGATTGAGCTACATTGTGCCCTCACTCAGACAGATGCTTTTAAAAGAACCTAGAAAGAGTTCTGTGGGACCTATTAGCTGACATCGTGCATTGTGAATATAAGTCCCACCGCCCTGTGGTTCAAGGACAGGTCTGCATCCCAGTGGGTTCCTGCCCTTCTCCACTTGCCACACATGTGCTGATCCCATTGCCCAAGGTGCATTGTGGTTTGAAAGGGGGCTGGTGTTAGATTGAAAAAATGATTTCTCAATTTTTGTGTGTTCAGTTCAACTATTACTCATGAACCACCATAGGTTTTGCCATTGATTATAGCATAAGTCAGATTTCTCCAACCTGCCATCCTCTAGATGTGGCTATGAATTGTGGGAATTCTAGTCCAACACATCCAGAAAGTACCAGGTTGGAGGAGGCTGGCATAAGTTTTCAGGACTGGAGTCTACTTTATCCATGAAAGCTTACGCCTGAATAAATTAGTCTTTCAGGTGCCACAAGTTCCTTTGTGCTATTATTTGACTAGCTCTGTGGCTCTTTTCTGCATTTTCGCTGTTCTTCGGCAGCACTCCTACAAAACTGAGATATGAGATTGTGTGTAATACAAGAGACGGTGTTACATCACAAAAGTTATGGTGAAGATCATTTCATGTGGGAAATGGTAGCCCACATAGCATAGCACCTAACCATCCTGCCAGATCTTTTGCCAAAGTAGATGCAAAATGGATGTTATTTTTCTACTCCTTATTAAAGGAGGCACAGTAGTGCCTCCTTTGTTAAGTGCATTGAGTAAAAAACACATTCCACCATGTTAAAGGGGTAATTGGGGGGGGGGGGGGTCATTCTAACATTCATAAAATCTTCCTGAAACTTACATGTGCCAGAAAGAAATGTTGGGTTTTTTAAATTTATTTTTAAAATAACTCTTTATTAAATTTTCGTAACAAAAACAAACATCAAACACAAAAAAACAAAAAACACAACAACGACAATATCAACAACAAGAACCAATAAATAAACCCATAGCATTCCCCCCCCCGTTCCCTCCCCTCACTTGGTTTGTTTCAGAGTGTTTACTTATTCTTTATTCCCTAGTGGTTTATTTAATCAATTATTTGTATATTTTCCTTTCATGAGTCCCATAGATTTTTGTATGCTTCTGCCATGGTTTTTCTATTCGGTTCTTTTTTCATATAATCTATGTATGTTTGCCAGTCAATCCTGAAAGTATCTCTTTCATTTTTTCCTCCGTGGACTCTTAATTTCTGTGTCACCTTTTCGTTTATCGCTATGTTCCAAAGTTTTTTTCCCCACATAGTTATTGTCAACATCCAAGCTGTCTTCCTTTTTTATTATTATTATTGTTATTAACTGTATTTTTTATTCTTATTTCAAAGCAACACCTATTTACATCTTACAAACACCGTATACAAAGAAAAAAACAAAAAAAAACAAAGACAAGACACTGAAATACAAAATTAAGATTGACTTCCAATTATCTCCACATCAACATTATGTAATCATATCTTTTCTTACTCCATAGTCACAACAACCAAACTTCCCCTCCTTCTTTTATCTTACAAAATTATCATCTTAATCTTTGAATCCACAGATAAATACATTATTTTTTTCTTGCCTCTGCAGAAAGTCAATAAGAGGTTTCCATTCCATTAAAAATATAGATGTTGATTTCTCTCTGATTATCTCTGGATAATCAGAACATCCAAGCTGTCTTCCAATTAGTTGCTATCAATTGCCTTGCCGCTGTTAACATGAAACTAATTAATACTTTTTTCTTTTATCTTTCTATTTTCTTTAACATACATATTCAATAAAGCTAACTCTGGCGTTTTGCAAATCTCTTGATCAGTAATTTTTTCTATTTCTTGAAAAACCTTATCCCAGAATTTCCTAACCCTCCTACGTTCCCACCACATATGAATTTGGGTTCCATTATCTTTACATCCTCTCCAGCACAACAGTTAATTTTAACCACTTCTGGACTAATTTTAAAGCCCCTTCTTTTATTCTTGTAGATGTTGTTTGGAAGGTAAATTTCTCAAAAATTTCCCCCCATTCTTCATCCTCAATCCCCTCTTCAAAATCTCTTTCCCTTATCTGCTTTATTGTCACATTTCCTCTGATCTCCTGCTTTATTAAAGTTCTATATATTTGTGTTATTGTATCCTTATCTCCTACTTTATATTTGTCCACAAATTTATCCCATTCTGTTAAATCCCTTGTGCTTTGCCTTTCTATTTTACCATTTCTTATAAATTTTCTAATTTGCATCCATGCTATCCATGACATTTCTATATTTTGTGTTCACTTATTCCATATTTCCTGTGTTATGGGATGTTGTTGTTCGTAAAAATTCCTCATCTGTATCAGTCCTATTTCTTTCAACTTATTTTTTGCTACTGTTTTCTCTTTTATAACAAATTCCAGATGTATCCAGATTGGGGTTAATTGTGAGATCCCTGGCATTAATTTTTCTTTTTTACAATACCAAACTTACAGCAGTCCTTTTATTGTACTTCGTTTGTTACCCATTTGTTATTTTATATATTTTCTACTGTAGAACATATTCTATATTTCTTCTTCTTTTCTTAATCCCATCAGTTCCTGTGCCACCGCAGCCTCAACCGCTAGGCCTAGATGCACACACCCCTCTCAGGCTAAGCACCACCACTTAAAGACCTGAGGGAAGGGTGAAAGAATCACAACCTTTCCCTTAGAGCTGAAGGAAAAGGTAAGTTTTTTTTTAAAAAAAGGTTCTCCTGTGAATATACTGAGCTAAAGGTTTAATGTAATTTGTGTATTTATGAACCGATAGAGCAGGTGACAAAGCCAAGCTGATGTGTGTTTTATGGTATCAAAATAAAGAAAATGTTTATTGTCGTTTACAGTTCTTAATTTCTTCAAATTCAATTTAAATCCTGCCTATTCTTAATAATTCTAGTAATAACAATCTTAATACTAATAATCCTAAATCTCTACAATCTTATATCCATTCCTTTCTCACACACTCCTCTCACACTACCTCTTTCCCTACTCCTCCCCCACGCACTAACTCTCAAAACCCTCCCACACTCCCTTTTCTAGCATCACTAGCCTTACCCATTCAGTCCAACATTCCGAACTCTCTAAACATACTCACCAGACATACCTAAAGGAACAGAAATGTGGGGTAACGTCACAGTACCCTCTCTATTCTACCCATTGTATACTTACCCCTTCCTTTATTATTGTTAATAAGTGTCTTAATTAATATGTATCATATGTTTTTAAGTGTGGTATAGTCCATCCTCCTTCTTGCACAAATCTGTATCTAAAGGCTTTTGCTGTTCGTGGTCTTTTACTTTTAAATGTATTTTTTTTTTCTATACTATTTTGCCATATTCTAAACATATTAATTGGAATTTCCTGCGGTAATACATTGAATAGATAAGTGAATTTTGGTAATAATATCATCTTTATGGTCATTATCCGATCGAAAAGTGATAATTGTTTTCTCTCCCATCTGGCTATATCATTTTTTAGTTTTTTCCACAGTTTTCCATAATTTAATTTCAATACATTTTTCTGTTTTCTAGGAATCTGGATTCCTAGATATCTGAATGCTTTTGCTACTAAGGGAATGCCAATCATTTTTGAGATTTCTATTTGTTCCTGGGGCCCTATGTTCTAACACATCAAGCCAGGTTCTTAAGTCCTGCTACCTGTTGAAATTCCGCCAGTTCTTTTGTCATTTCTTTTATTCCCTTTTTTGAATTTTGTAATGTCAATAAGATGTTATATGCATATAGACTTCATTTAAATTCTTTACTACCCACCTGTATTCCTCTAATGTCTGTATTCGCTCTAATTCTGTCAGCCAGGAACTCAATCGTCATTGAAAATAAAAGTGGTGATAAGGGACATCCCTGCATTATTCCTTAATTTAGTTTTATTTCCCTTGTTTCTAATCCATTATATCTTATTTTAGCTGTTGTTTGTACGTACTTCCCAAATCATATATAATTGGCAAATTTACTATAACTTTTGGATTTACTGTGTCAAACGCCTTATAGAAGTCCAGTGTCATAATTGCCATGGGAAATTTTCTTGTCTTGCACATATTAATCATACCAAATATTTTCCTGACCAGTTCTGCAATGAATCTATTTTTTTAAACCCTATGTTGATCAGAGCCTATGGATTCATTAATAACTTCCTTTAAACGTTAAGTCCATATTTTAGTAAATATCTTATAGTCTACATTTAATAAAGATATTGGTCTATGTGAAGCCAGATTACATTTATCTTTATTTGGTTTTGGTATCAATGTTCTTATAGTCTGTGTCCATGTTTTTGGAAGAAGCCCTCCTTCTTGTATTTTATGAAATAGTTTTTTTCAATTGTGGTACCAGCTTATCCAGAAGTTGTTCATCATCAGTTTTCCACAACTCCACAGTCACCTCTGCATATCATATTCTCCACCCTGTCCTCATGGTTTATCTGCTTTGGGAGAATGAGAATTTCACTTGCACTTTCTGCCTCCATAGGGACGGTGTGGCGTTAAGGCTTGTGAGCCTTAACTCCCAATTTCCCTGCTTTTTGGTGCTTGGTTGAAAACTGTAGAGCCTTAACATTGTTTTGTAAACCGTAGGTTTATTGTTTCATGAATTCTGATTCTAATTGAGTATGGAATTAGTGTTTCAGCAGATGTACTTTTCTCTTTTCCACACCACAGCCACACTGTCATGGTGACTTTCCACCTCATTGGTTTTATATGTATGAATAACACCATTCATCCACCTCATGGAATGGTTTTCCCTGCCCCCCCCCCACCCCGGTGGTTGCAATTGATGTTCTCTACTTGTGGAGCCAAATGGTGATAAGGCTGGAGTTTGTGTTGGGGACAGCAACTTTGGTTCCAGTAGTACTTCATGTTCCTTTTCATTTCATATAAAAGTTAAGAGCTTCAAACACATCTTGCTTTGATCCTTTCAACAACCTTGCAATATGCGTCAATCTCCATATTGCAGATTTGTGAGAAGGATTGAGTCTGAGGTGCTCGCTTATGGATTCCTAATACGTTTGTGCCAACATTGGGGCAACACTTTAGTCCATGAAGGCTGGGAGCTCTGGAGAGGCAGATTGGGCCTCCAGGCCTGAGCTTCTGCAACCCTGATACATGGCAATAGGGTAGTATGTGAAAATGTGATGGGGAAATAGAAACAAAAGGCATTAAACAAACACATTTCCACTTGTATATATTAGGGTTTTTTTCCAACTACCCTCATCAATTTGATAGGGAAAAAAATATTGGTTTCAAAACAAAAAATTCAAAGAAGAAAATCTGGGGGAAATTATCATGGGTTGGGATCAGGCTTCATGTGCTTACCTTATGAGGTGACTTAGGGATATTTGTGAGTGCCCTGCCTTTATCACCCTGGCAGCCGGTAGCCTGCTCGGCTTCCCAGACTTCAATTAAAGGGAAGACATTGTGAGGTAATTATTCTTGTAGAAATTTTTTGAATCAGGAATTACATGTAGCTTGGGAGAGCTGAGAGCAACGGAGGGATGTATATTGGAAAGAGGGGGGGGGAACAGCACTCTCAGTGACCACACAGTGATTAGGTAACCTCAAAAACACAACCAAAATAAATGGAAGCCTTGTTCATGGGGGAAGATAACTTTCAGGGAATTGGAAGACAGATTTTGTCTCAGCGTTAGTTTCCAACACTCTTCCATGGAGCTGGACACAAGACTCCTCCCCCTCATAGTGAGTTTGACATCGGAAGAAAGAGTCAGGTCAGATGCTGAATTTACACAAGTGTCCTATATGCTGTTTATTAGATCTATAAGTATAGAATAAAGGCATTTTCCTGATTCTTAAAATAGGCCCACTTCTGTAGGCTTTTCCAAGAGAGAGAGATTGGTATATCAAGCAAGTATGCATCAATCCCCATGTTGCTAGCTGTCTGATGCTGATAAGGGTATAACCATCTTGTCAACAGTTATGCAGCCGCCTAATTTCCTCTGTTTGATTTGCTGTTTAACTGGAAGAGATGGAAAGAGCCCCCCCCCCACACACACACAC
Source organism: Anniella stebbinsi (assembly GCA_029215795.1). Classification (NCBI taxonomy): domain Eukaryota; kingdom Metazoa; phylum Chordata; class Lepidosauria; order Squamata; family Anniellidae; genus Anniella; species Anniella stebbinsi. The sequence continues at coordinate 90,918,161 of JARDYH010000004.1, read as the reverse complement.
CAATGTTGAACTGCTGGAACTTCTTTATCATAGGGAGGAGTAATTTATAGCCAGCCTGTCTGCAATGCTTTCATAGGGTGACCAGATAAAATCCAGGTCAGGGCTCATGTAACTTTACCAGTTGTAGAGAAAAGGGAATTTCAGCCAGTGTCATTTGTATGCAATGAGTTCCTGGTGAAATTCCCTCTTCATTACAACTGTTAAAGTTGCAGGGGCCCTGCCTTCTTTTGTATATGGTAATTTAGTATAGTGCATGCACCTTTAACTGTTGTGATGAAGAGGGAATTTCACCAGGAACTAATTGCATACAAATGACACTGGCTGAAATTCCCTTTTCTCTACAACTGGTAAAGTTACATGAGCCCTGACCTGGATTTTATCTGGTCAGCCTAGCTTTGGGTACATGCTAGAATGTCAGAAAATGTAAGATTGGGCTGAGGCCTAACCAATTAGGCCTTGTTCCACAGGGAAAATTTGCACCAGCCTGGAGAAATTTGGATCCTAGGAACGATCCCCAATATGCTGCTGACTGGAGACCGTGGCATATAAAAGATGTAAGGAAGTTATCAGCTTTGTCGACTAAAGAGATGTGTGAGCTTTCTTTGTATTTTATTTGGCACCATTTTCAATCAATAAACGATCGTTCCTTTCACACGTGGTCTAGTTGGTCTTAGTAATCTACTTTAAATAGGCCCTGAATGGGTAGGTCTTCAAATAAACAGCCACACCAGCATTGTGAAGGATGTAAAATAAGGGCCAGGTTATCAACACAGTTGATGCTGTTGCCACTTGCAGATGCAGCACAACAAAACAAAACCCCTTAAAACAAATGCAGCACTATAACCCCTCCAAATGGTGACCCCTTCCTGTGAAAAACTGCTACTGGAAAAATTTGCTGAAATTGTTCTCCCAAGTTCTCTACCCACAAATATGGTGTTGAATTTCAGGAGGCCAACTGCACACAGCACTAATATATATTTTATCAATACATTTGGGTCCCAACAGGAATTTTAAAGAGAGCTTAACAACAGCGAAATGCCCCCTCACCTAAATAATGCTACAATGTTCCACGTGTAGGTACCTGAAAACAGGCCTCTCAATCCAAATTTTCTCCAGTCCTATATTTTTTAAGCTGATAAGGGATGTGTAAAGATGTTGGAGAAATCCAAAAGAGATTTACATGACTTTGGGTTTCTATGAATCTGACCCACGAATTCTGCAGCGGAATGGCATCTTCTGAGTCACACAGACTTGCAAACCAGTAGGTAATGTGACATGAAGGGTTAAATTTTGAATCCTGTTAGCTAAAGTTTTAAGCTTTGCAAAGTCTATGTTTTCTTATCTGCACTCAGCTCCTGAAGAATTTTTGCTCTGCTAAGAAGTGACCTTGCAGATGTGCTAGTATCTCCTAGTTCTTTGCCTGCTGCTATTTTTGGGGGCTACAATGCTGTTCTTTGATTCTGTGGACGTTATCATAGTTTCACTTTTATGAATGTTGAAATTGTTCTGTATGCCTGCTTGACCAAAATAAACTATAAAAATGAGTGAGACAAAGGTCTGGGCCACTCCCTCTATTTTCACTGCGAAGCAACAGGGAGCTGGACCTCAGCGCTGAGTCTTGAATAAAGTGAAGTAGAAACCTTCCTCCTGTCATCTGAGTTTGATTTTAAGTAACTCCATGTTACAGTAACAGTAGTGATTCCACTGCTGGCATGCACCCCCCAAAGGGATTCCTCCAGAGGGTGGGACGGGGTAGGGCCAAATTGTGGGCGTAGGTTCTGCACCTTTGCATGAAGCAATCAGTTTGTGCAAGGAAAATACATTTCCATAAGTCTTTAATGCACCAATATAAAAATACACTTCTCTGGGGCGTAGAGTAACTCCCCCGAAAATACATATATTGGTCATCCTTGGCATAATGTAACAAATCTGGATTATTATATAGAGACCACTAACAAATCCAAAACTAATTATTCATTAGAAGAATATGTGAAACCCCAACAGTATATTTTGACAGTGTTACTCCAACTAAGAAACCCAGAAGATGTGAGATACTAAACAATGCAACAGTAATAACCAGAGTATTTGCCTTTAATGTTCAGACCGAGAGATTCATCAAAAGCCTCTGTAACTTTAGTTGTAGAATAATACTAAGATAGTAAGCCCGGTATGTAAGCATATTTCTATTCTAGAGCAGTACTTGCTCATAATCAGAATCAACTTGATTATTTCTCTTTAAAAAAAAAACCACCCAGAAATCTCACTGGCTTCAATAACCATATAAAATTAAGACAAAGAATCCACCATGGAACTTTTGTTCAAAGGGAAATTATCAAGATAGCTTTCAGCTAGACGCAGCATCTGCCTCACAGCCATGAGTATCAGGATATCAACATCATCCTTGAGGTCTATCTCGGAAGAATAATTCTTAACAGGAACTATCTGACACAGAGGGATGCCGAATCTCTCTGCTGTTAAATGCATCTGGAGAGGAAATAAAACATAAATTGTTACCAAGCAAACACGTTTTTTCATGGTCTATTGCTTCCAACAGAAGTTAACCCCGATAGTATTTGGGCAATGTTGGTCTTCTTAAGTTATTGTCTGGGAAGTTTCTTAGCTTGTGTGTGTGTGTACCCTGCACAGTTTAGAACCAGTTACTTGGTGCACAAACAGGATGCATTCATTTCCAATATGTTTCAATATGAAAAAGAGCAAGCACTTCCATAAGCAAAAGCAATTGGAAATATTTTGAACAGAAGCGGACACTCATTTGTATATTTTGCTCCTATCTTTTATGGCTACATTCCACTCATCTACCCCATTTTTTACTCTATAAGAGCTCCATCACACCTACTTTTTTTCCTGGTGTGGACCTGCGATTCTGACCTCTGTTTCTTTAGCTGGTCCCTTTCATGATTGTCACTATACTGGGGGACTCTCTTTTCACTTGTTTGCTCTCCCATTATTGTGCCCGCCTCACCCCACCCCTTCTCCTTCCCCCTCCACCTCATTGGTTCTTTTCAGGTGATGGACATGGGAGCCTCCCCCCCCCCCAACCAGGCTCTGACTTTGTTGTCTAGTGGCTTACCAATTAAACATTTCATCTGCTGGTCACCATTTCTGTAGGCAAGGAGGGTGGGGTTGGAGCAGCAAAAGCCTGTTCAACCAGCTCAGCACAAGCCCCTTCATTCTACTGGAGAAGGAGAACTGCCTCGCCCTCCTCTTTCATCAGCAAGCACATGTTCAAAGCACACACAAACCCAACAAAGGATATCGCGCGAGGACAGAAATACACGGGGGTGGAAGGGCGCTTTAATCCCGCATGGAGGAATAAACCAGACTTTCCCCGCTCTACAATAACATGAAAAACGGGAGGGAAGAGGCAGGGTAACTACAGGACAGGCACAACATCATGTGAGTACCGGACAGCAGAACAGCAAACCAGGCAGGATGAGAGTGCAATAAAACGCTAGTGTGATGGAGCTCTAAAAGTACAACTCTCTTTTGTTTAAATATTACTTTTAAACTTCTTTTTATATACCATATGATTTTCAATAGATTGTTTAATTGTAACTCTGCCCTTTCATGCAAAGCATTTATTTATTTTGTTTCAGATTTCTTTTTTCTCCATCCTTTTATGTCAACTGGTGGGACTGTTTTAAATTGTTAATTATAGGTTGAACAGGACTCTTCTTTTTTCCTGATTTTAAATTTTAACTGCTGTGTTTCCTGACAGAAAACTTACCATAAATATTGCTCAGTGAAATCAGTAGGACTACATTACATTCAACGTATAAACAGGAGGTACAAAAATCCTGGTGATTATTTCAGGATAATGTTAATCAGTTAAAAAAAGAAGAATCACATTAACTTCAAATGTATTGATTAACATTCAAGACATTACATCTCATTTCTAGCAAAAGACAATAAATATATTTACAGAACCAAATGTAGGGACATCATTGTGATGTTCTACTGATTAAAGATGTAAATATGTTGCAAAGTTTATAAGTATGAGATGCATTTAGTTATATGTCTTTAAAAAGTAAGAATTATAACTAGTAAAGTGAATGACTAGGCCGGAGTGTACTCACTGAAGTTGCCGGTCTGGGTAAGTATGGAATGAGTGGTAAGTGAGTGGTAATTGGCTAGTTGTTTGGAGTGCCTGGATTGGTTGGGTGTGTGAGAGTAGGAGGAGCTGGGGAGCGAGTTGATTTGACAGGAAGGGTTGATTTGACAGGAGGGGTTGATTGTGAGTTGATTTGGGAGAAGGGAGAGAGAGAGAGAGAGAGAGAATCTGATGAAGTGTTTGATTGATTTAATATACTGAGAGGAAAGTTTAGTTTTAAGAACAGTTTGAAACATATAAGCATTGTACTTGAAACCACTACGCAAATGAACTGAGGAAACCAATAAGCTTACTATGCACGCAATAAACTGATATTAATAAATCTTGTTAATTTGTACAGTACAAACTGGTGTGGTCATTGAAGTGTACCTAAGGAAGGTACTGGTGGCAGCGGGAACATAGAGGCTTGTCTGAGGTCAGGTTGCTGGTCTGTGGAGCTGTGAGGCCTAATAGGAAAGGCTAGACAGGGGCAGCAGCAGCAAGGGGCTAAGATAAAGTCTCACAATCACCAGCCAGAAGGAAATTCTCACATTAACATAGTGATATGGATTCAGGGCCAAGACATGGGGTGTCATCAGACAAGTGTTTCATTGCATGCTTGTTGCTGGGCAACAAGCATGCAATGCTTTGTGGATCCCTCTCACGATGTCGTCTGCATCCCATACGCCTCCTGCCACTTCTAGCCTTCTTTGCGTGACAGCCCCCCCCCCCCCCCCCAGTAAATCTGAGTTATTTCTTGAGACAGAACTTGCCTCTGTCTCCTGCTCTGTGCAGGAGAAGGAATGCAATCAAAACGGCCCACTGAATGGCTGGATGTACGTTGTTTACTTCCTCTTTCAAAAGAGGAAGTAATGAGGGACAAACGCACGGGAGGAGAAGCGACTGTAAGGAAATGTGATTTCCTGTGTTATGACACTCATGGAGGCTGAGAGAGAGCACACTACTGAGGCCCATAGACCTAGGGGTGGGAGGCTGCCCTAGCTTGTAACACCAGTCCCATGTGGAAAAAATGAGACTAAATTGAACAGCATACTTGAAAATATTTATGGAAATGTATTTCCCCTTATCTATGTTCCCATATACCAATTCTCCTGTGAGGTTTGCTGTAGCCAGTCAGGAGCACCATTAGAGCACAAGCAACATTCAGTGAGGTACGGGCCAAGGCTCTTCTCTAAAATCAAGAGAACGGAGAGTGTGTTCTGAGGTCAAACTAAGATTCGAACTTTCCATTACATTGAAGATGGAGCTAGCAGCTACCAATTTCTTCTTTCTTTCTTTCTTTCTTTCTTTCTTTTAATTCTAAGATGAGCACAGGCGCCATTAAAGCAACTGGATCAATTTAACAACAAAAATGTCAGGCGTCGGGGAGGGGGAATCCCAATTCAGTTATGGATCAGAGCACAGGGCAAAGGGTTAAAGCCCCCCTACCGGTCCTGATCCGGATGGGTTTCCCTGCACTTCTTAGCTACTATGCCTTCAAAGTGAAATGTAGCTTGGCACTAGGACATGTACTTTGATACACAAGAGATTTGTGCTTCTCTACATGCCGTATGGTCTCTCAAGAACTACCAGTCCTAGAGTTCCTTATGCATAGGCCGGAAAAACAGTGGAGGGAAGGATAGTTCTTTATAATAATCAGTGAGATTAATCCCTGGGACAGTGGCTGCCCTTGTTGCTCGGAGGACTTGCAGGCTCAAATACATAAACCTACTTCACCAATACGTACCATACCATCAATATAAATCATATACATAGTGATCCATTAAAATAAGATGAATGAAATAGTAAGCATTCTCAATGCAGAAATACACTGTAAAAGCAACATTGCCAGTCAAACCAACTGACCCAGTATTCACAATCATAACCACCATTTACCTTCTTCTCAACAGCTTTGCTTCTGTACACATCTGAAACATTTCCCTCCAGAGAAGAGCAAATTTCATCAACTTTAGTTAGAATTACGAGCTGTGGAACACCTATAGGAAGACAAGAGTCATAAAAAGGACAGCACCAACAGAACATGGATTGACCAGTCGCTTGAGCTGTGAGTACCATCAAATTGTTTCTTAGCAATATTTTAAATGAATCTCTTTAAAGCTGTTTTTAAGTGAATATGAAATAATGATATCTCCCAGAGCAACACACTGTTCTAACATAAGATCCATACCGGAGCAGACCAAAGCTCCATCTAGTCCAGCATTCTGTTCACGCAGTGGCCAACCAGCTGCCTGTGAGAAACCTGCAAGTAGGACATCAGTCAACGGGTGGGAAAGTGGCAGCCTACCAGATGCTGTTGGATCCCAACTGCCATTAGCTCCAGCCAACATGGCCTATGGTCAGTGATGCTGGGAACTGTAAATAAACATCTGCCAGGGGCCCCCACATAGTGAAGGAGCCACTGCTTTTGCTAAAGGTCAGACAACATTTAGTACTAAAAGTTAGGCAACATCACCCTATGAGATAGTGGTGGTCAAAAAATAGACTTCTGAAACTAACCAAATTTGTTTGTTTGTCGTCGAACTTCTCTCAGCTTTTCTTCCAGCTTTTCAGGCAGGATCTCAACATTGGACCCATCAATAACAAACACAACACAGTGAATCTCATCTTTCAAAGCTGGGTTTTTAATGTAGCCTGGCACATTTGGGTGTATAACAGTAGATGTATTAAACTAAAAATGAAAAAGGTAACAGCAGTAATAATTAAGGGTAACTAGGACAGAAACAAATTCCTATAAAAAAAAGTCACAGAGATGTATCTAAAATCAAAACATTAATTCTCAAAAATAGCCTCCTATATAGACAGAAACGTAGAACATGGAACAAGAATGTTAAGATCATCTCAGATTGTGCTACTGGGCGTTGCATAAGTAGGGTAGGGGTCTCTAAACTGGAAGCATGCTTTGCACTGACTAATGTTATGGCAAGTGAATTCCCTCATATTCCTCAAAGACACTTACCACAGGCCTCTGCCATTTCTGCCAAATGCCACCATTTTAAGTGAAGGAGATGTCATGGCTTCATCATTATTGATTTTGATTGTGTTAAGGGAGAATTAAACTTAAAAGAAAGAACCCTTAAATACATAAATATAAAAACCCTTAAATATATAAAGATATGTTATAACAAATACATTTTATAATGACCCAAGAACATTTACACTGGGGGCAATAATGGAGCAATATATTACACATATGTCCCCCAAAATCCTAATAACCACAAGCACAGAAAGAGGTCTAATTCACACATAGAATCATTAGGAGGATGGCATTCAGCATTCAACCTTATGCAGGCCACTCAACATGGGAACCTGCTCTCTGAACAACTTCCCGCGAGGTTCCAATCATATTTACCACATGACAGAAAGCCACAGAAAAAGAGGAAGTTGGATGCCATGGAGGATATCACTGTGGCCACACAATGAGCCACTTCACATAGACAACTTGCCACATGGACAATTGTGAGTGGCTGCATGCCAGAGATTTCAATATGCCAACCATTCTTCACTCTAGAGAAACACATTGCAATCAACAAGATGTGTCTGCCGTGAGATGGAGGACCACAATAATTGTAAAGCCTGCATCAAATCTGCACTAAGTAAACTAGAAATGTAAAACAGAGATTTCAAACTCAACCTGTCTTTATCTGAATTAAGCCACAAAGAGTTAGGTGATCCATCCTACCTGGTACCTATCAGGAACGTGGCCTTTTATTAGGTTGGGTACTTCATGAATATCCAGACCAGCTCCATGTTTCTCTTCTAGTCCCATGGAGTCACAGAAAATAATGGGCAGTGGCTTTCCATCTCCTCCGTTTTTAACGTGATATGTCCTATACTTTTTTTAAAGCAAAAAGCAATATTAAAAGAAATCCATGTCCACTTCATTTTCTCTTTTACATATGTAAATAACCAATATCAACAGATTAGCATTGGAGGCACTGTGCTACAGTGGTTCTAGTCCCACCTGTGGGGTCAATTTCAGAGAATAATACTGGGTGACTATTCCCCAGCCCCTTGGCAACAAGGCTATAGCGTTCTGGAGATTACCATCGAGTCTCCAATATAATATTGTTTAATATCTATATGAAGCAGCTGGGAGCAGTCATTAGGGGATTTAGAGCAAAGTACCATCAGTATGCTGATGACACACAGCACTATCTCCCTGTGACATTAGAATCAGGTGAAACTGTGCAAGTCCTGGAACGTTGCCTGGACTCAGTGATGAGCTGGATGGAGGGCAATAAACTGAGGCTTCATCCTGGCAAGATGGCTGCCCTGTAGGTGAGTTGTTCCTGAGTCTGAGAGTTAGGCTCGTGTCCTATTCTGGATATATCTTTGTTCCTCGAAGCCCAAGTAGCAGTGGAGGCTGGTAGCTCCAATGTCAGTGGGACTGTGAACGTACAGAACCAAAAGGAGGAGTGAATATCAGTCGCCAGAGAATATCATAGGAGACTATCATCCTGCTAGACATCTCTGCAGACATCTCTTACCAACCCCCTGAAGAAGGCCTTATAAAAACAATATAGGCCGAAACGTATTGGGCGTGAATAATAAAGTATCTTAGCATTCTGAGAACCTGCTTCTCTTTGTTTTTTTACCCTTAGTATACAGAACCAGCCAGAACTCCAAAGTGCTGAGCCTATTTGGCAGGGGTGGGGAGTGGGGAGGATAGGGTTCAGCAGCTTGGATTATCCTTTAGGCTGGTTCTGAATAAAACCCAGAATAATAATAATAATAATAATAATAATAATAATATATTTATTTATCACCCGCCTCTCCCAACGGATCGAGGCGGGGAACAACACCAAACACAAAATACAAAAACTGATTAAAAGCAGATAAAACCAGTACATCATTAAAACACCAATAAAACACCAATAAAACACTTTAAAATTGACAGAGCCATCAGCTTCACGGCCAAGTAGCCATGGCAGTTCAGAGTGCCTTCTACCATCTTCAGCTGGTTCCAGCTACAGCCTCCCCTGGACAAGAATAGCTTGGCCACATTGGTACAGGTGCTAGTAACCTCAAGATTGGATTACTGCAATGTGTTCTATGTGGGGCTGCCCTTAAGATTAGTCCAGAAGCTGCAGCTAGTGAAGAATGCAGCAGCTTAGTTGTTGTCAGGAGCTACACTTTTTTAGCATGTAATGCTGAAGGAACTGCACTATCTGCTTATTTGCTTCCACCCCAGGTTTAAGATTTGTTATTGGTGTATAAAGCCCTAAACAACTTGGGACCAGCAAATTTAAGAGAGTGCCTTCTCTCTTGCTGCCTGGTCACTGAGGTCATCAGATGAGCCACTCCTGATAGTTCTGCAGGTTTGGTTTGTGCCCACTCAGAATACAGCCTTCAGTGTATTTGCTCCCTCATTGTGGAACTCCCTGCCTATTGATGTTAGGCAACCAAACTGCTGAACACACCCCCCCCCCTTTACTCTTAATCGTTTGTGTTACTATGGTCCCTTTTTTGGCTGAAGTGCTGGGAGCAGAGGGCTTAGAAAAAAGCTATGGAATAAAATGGGAATTAAACTTCATTTTTTAAGCAGCCTGCCTTTCCTTGAGGGCAGAAAGCTTTGCTGCCTGAAGTTTGAGAAGCAGGCTCAGCCTGGTTCTTGCCTCCCATTTGGGAAAATACTCATCTTTTCTCTTTTTGAACAGTTTTCTCTTGGCTATTTTGAGCTATCTTCCCCAAGCCAGTTACTTTGAGCCAGGCACCTGGCTCCTGAGCAGCTTTGTGTCTTTTTTGTCCCCTATGTGGTTCTGAATTTGAAAAACAGAAATTATAAAATTATAATTAATACATTATGAAATACAAACTGACAGAAATGCTAACATTTTCCTGCCTCTCTTTTGCTCATTCCCAGTCAAGCAAACATGTTCTTTGCTTATCTTATGGCAATGCTGAAAAACTGACTTAACCAGTCATAATTGGAACTTGAGTGAGTGAGTTTCCTGTGCCACTAAGACTGGCCTCCTATGTTACTTTGGCCACATCACCAGAATATCAAGAAGCCCTAGGCCAGTGCTAAACATGGGAAACTGTGTTAATGTTGACCAGGGTGAGGGGAGGACACTTCAGAATGGGCTTCCCATGTGATTGGCTCTGGTTTCCACACCACCAAAGTAATATAAGAATGCAGTCAGGAAAAAATATCTACATCCATGGCTATTAGAAAAAGTGATTCTATGGTTCTATTCTGCCAATTCTGTTTTTTAAAAATACCAGATGCCCCCAAACTCTGATATTCTTGTGTGGACAGAGTAGGCTTTAGAAAACTTGCAGGGGGCCTACCTGCAAGTTTCCTGAGCCCTGGTTGTCCAGCTCTGCTCCAAGGAGCCAAGCTTGGCAAGTGCTTAGGAGGCTGCATAAGCCTCCCGAGCCAGGTACTAGGACAAGGTTGCCCCCTTTCCCCAATTTTGTTTGCTATAGTTATAGAACTTTTAGCTAATGTAATTAGAGAAGATAAAAATCTTAGTGGGATAGGTAATAAAGAAAAAGTTCACCAATCAAATCAAATACTTTATTGCTGAGTCCGAGGACCATTGCAAGTAAAAAGAAACAGTATCCATCATTAAAACTATAAAAGGTTTCCATATTTGGGACAAACGGCACATTTTAGCATCAACACATAAAACAGGATGAATAAAATTGATACAACCATAAAACATTGCAATTAAAAAGGCTAAAACAATAGTTAAAATCTTGTCAAGGTGCAATTTTAAAATGTTCAGATCTGCTAGTTACTATGGCCCTTTGCAGATAGAGATTCCGGTGAATAGAGGAACTTTTCTCTAAACTTTGCAGCCTTAATCGCAAACGCTGCAACTCTTTAAACAACAAATTGATTTTCTGATTGTAGGAGAAAGTCCATTTTGTGTGATATACCCCAATATTTCATTTTCTTTAAAAAGGAATCTAAATATTTTCCTCTAGTGTCAGAGTATAACCTACACTCAAGCATATAATGGGCCAAATCCTCCTGAACTTGCTCTCCACAAACACGTAATCTATTCTGTACTGGGATACCATAATATCGGCCCCATTTCATCATTGAATCCATTTGTTCAAAACGTAATCTAGTAAAAGCTATCCGATATTCCATTTTCATGGGGAATGACAAGTATTTTTCATATTGGTGCTGTCGTTTTGTCCTGGCTAGCCATTTTGTGGTGGCTGAGGCTGCGAGGACTGCTAAGTCTGTTTGTGCATCAACATCGGAAACTCTTTGTTTGAAAATATTTCTGCTGGCATTTGCTCTTGGATTTAATGCTTGGACCGAAAAGCCAAGATTTAGAAGCAATTTTGATAGTTTTGACCACCAGGAGTTTCCTAGATCCAATGACTCCTGTTCCTTCATACAGATTTTAGGGAACCTATTTTCAGATTGGTTGTTTATTCTACACCATAAATTAACTATCCTGGTATAAATTAATCCAGATATCTTTTGCATGCCCAGCTCAGCTCTAACAAAATGGGCTGGAAAATATTTGGAAACCCCTAAAATCATACGCATAAAGCGGCTTTGGATGTTTTCAATTTTTGAAAGATCTGTAAAACCCCAAATTTCTGCACCATAGGTTAACATCGGTATCACCTTGCTTTAAAAACATTTACAATTGGGTGTAGCGAGCCAGGGTATCTATAACTGAATAGTCTGTTCAATGATTGTAAGCACACAATTGATTTTACTTCATTTTTCTTTATTTGTAAGGCCCAAGAGCCTGTGGCCGAAAAAAATTATACCGAGGTAAGAATAGGATTTCACCTGTTCTATCTCTTTAAAGTTCATGCGCCATTTATGTAATTTTTTCTTTTTACCAAAAACTTCAACTTTTGATTTGTCATTATTAATGACTAGGTCATTTTCTGCACAGTAGGCACTGAATTGTTTTAAAAGTCTTCTTAGGCCAACTTGTGATGTTGCAAACAATATCATATCATCTGCGTACAGAAGAATGTTCAGAGCTCTATTTGAGATTTTGGGCATATGGAACTCCTGCTTATGGAGGTATGCTACAATGTCATTTAAGTAAAAAATTAAAAAGAAAGGGAGCTAAAATACAGCCTTGGCGTACACCTTTTTGTGTTGGCGTCTGTTCTGTAAGGGCAAGACTTATTCCCGTTCGGACTTTCAGATAAGTATCTGAATAAAGTGCTTTTATTAAAGATAGGAGTCTAAGATCAATATTTGTTTGTGACAACTTTTCCCAGAGACAGCGCCTGTTTATAGAATCAAAAGCTCCACTTAAGTCAATGAAAGCAGCAAAGAGTTGGCCCCCTGATGCAGAGTACTTAATTATCAGGTGATGCAGCACAAAACAATTATCCATAGTAGATCGCTCTTTCCTGAAGCCAGCCTGTACTTCTACAAAGATGAGATTTTCTTCTACCCAATCCTCAAGTTTGTGCAAGAGGTACTTAGCATAAATTTTCGCTGGGATATCAATCAGGCTTATAGGGCTGTAATTATTTGGGTCCTGTCTATTTCCTTTCTTATATATTGGCACAATTATACTCAGGTTCCAGCCATTTGGAATGAAACCCGTGTTATTTGTGTGTGTAAATAGCCCTGCCAGTAATGGTCCCCACCAATCTACATAACTTTTGAACACTTCAGGTGGTAAAAAATCCTCACCTGGGGCCTTATTATTCTTCAAAGTCTGGATAAGCAATTTGATTTCCAGAAAGGTTACCGGGGGCCAAGATGGGAGTAAATTGATGTCTACCTCAGGGAGCTGCCTACCATATGACCTTTCTGCTGCTACATCTTCTCTAAATAAATTGAAATAGAAATTTTCCCATTTTGATGCTGGAATAGGCATATCAAGAAATAATTTTACCTCTCTAAGTTCCCCAGAAACTAAGTGCCAAAAATATGCTGAGTTAGGCTGTGTGGCTGCCACTTCAAGGTCAGCCCAAAATTTTGCCTGGAATGGGGATTTTTAGCTAAAATATTTTTTTTATAATCTCGCCTGAGTTTTAGCATGATGTTCTGCTCCTTAGACTCGAGTGAGACATGGGCTCTTCATATGTGTCTTCTCAGCTTTTTTCTCATTTCTTGACATTCTTTATCAAACCGTAAGTTCTTCATGGGTTTTGAATCATTTAGCGATATGGTGGCCTTTAAAAAAGGTCTCAGATTGGCACATGTGTCCTGATATGCATTCAGTATGGAATTTGTGCTAGAGTTAGGAGTTATAATTATATCACGTAAAGATCTTCCCATGAATGAGTTCTGGAAATCTTTAAGTTTGGCCATATTTTCTTTTTGCCACTTTAATCTCCTTTCTTGGTGGAGTTCTAAATTTTGAGATAGCCATTGGTCTGTGTGCTGATGAAACTTTAGTAGCAATTGAGAATCCAATAGAAAAAATGGAGGAAATAAAGTTACATCTGAGAGAGTTTGGGGAGATATCAGGTCTGCAAGTTAATTGGGATAAATCAGAAATGATATTATTCAATTATATGAAAGAGGAGGAGCAGACATTTAGTAAAAAAATATAGTGTTAAGGTAAAGAATATGATTAAGTATTTAGGTGTAAATATTACAAGTGATGTGGATAAGTTAGAAGAGGAGAATTTTAACAAATTAAATAAGGAGATTAAGAAAAAAATAGAAGATTATAAAAAGATTAAACTTTCATGGTTTGGTAGAATAGCGCTTATTAAAATGAAAATTTTACCTAAGTTTAACTTTTTGTTTAGAATGTTACCAATTAAGATATCAGAAACACAGTTAAAGAAATGGCAAGTTATAATAAATATTTTTTGTAATGGTAATAAGAAAGCGAGGATTAATAAAGGGAACTGGTATAAATCTCAGGGAAAAAAGGGGGATTAGGTCTCCCGAATTTAAAGTATTATTATGTAGCTAATCAATTGAGACATGTAACAGATGGGATTGTAAGACCAAATGAAATAATTTGGTTAGAGATGGATAGGCAGGATTTAGAATTTAGGTTAGGAAATATTTTTTTTACTAAAGTAAATAAGAAGATGATGGAAAGAATAGAAAATCCCTTGTTAAGAAATATTATAGATGTTTGGTTAAAATATAAAAATAAATTAATACCAGATATTTTCCCATTGAATCCAGTGGTGTTGCTGGAAGATTTTCCAGGAAATTTAAAGAAGGAACTAGAAATAGTTTTTAGAGAACAGAGAATTATAAAAATAAAATATTGGTTGGAAAAGATGAGTACTAAAGAACAATTAGAAGAATTTATGAGAGGAAGGAAAATAGCATGGTTTAAAGTTATCCAACTAGAACAATGGATGGTTAAATGGAAAAAGAATAATAAAGAGCTTCGAAATTATACAAAATTTGAGAAAATGATTACGAGAGAAGAGGAGGATATAAATAAGAATATTAAAGGGGTGGTAAGTGAAATTTATAAAATTTTGTTAAAAGCAGAAGAGAAACAAAACTGCCAATCAGTTTCCGGGCGAAGTATAAAGTGTTGGTTATTACCTTTAAAGCCCACATGGTTTGGGTCCAGGTTACCTGCAGGATCTCCTTCTCCTGTATAATCCGCCCCACATACTCAGGTCCTCTGGGAAGAACTTACTCAAATCAGCCAGAACTAGGCTAACGAGTGTTACCCAGAGGACCTTCTTTTCTACCGCTCCCAGACTGTGGAATGGTCTGCCGGAAGAAATTAGACAAATTAGCAGTCTTCATGAATTTAAGAGAGCCATGAAGACTGCTCTCTTCCAGCAGGCCTATCCGGATGAATTTTAAGATGTTTTTAATGATCTATTGGTTTTTATTGGTTTGTAATATCTGAACTATTTTATGATTTTTGTGTTTTATATTTGTTGTTGTTCCCTGCCTCGATCTAGAAGGAGAGGCAGATTATAAATAATAATAATAATAATAATTATTATTATTATTATTATTAGAAAATATTATGGGAAGATTTAAAAGAACAAATAAATGATCAAAGTTGGAGAAAAATATGGAATTTGCATATTTTGAACACTGTCAGTAAGAATAAAAGAAAACTATTATAAAATAGCATGGAGGTGGTATTTAGCACCGGTAAAATTGAATCAAATTGATAAGAAACATTCGAAGCTATGTTGGAGAGGTTGTCAAGAAATAGGAACGTATTTCCATACGTGGTGGACTTGTAAACATGTACAAATATTTTAGTTAAAAGTATTTGAAGAAGTAAAAAAGATAACAGATTTAAAGCTTGAGATATGTCCTAGGATAGCTTTACTATCAATTTATGACAAAGAAGATGGAGAGCAAAATGTTAAAGATTTAATTACGAACTTAATGACAGCAGCGAAGTTAATAATATCTAGACAATGGAAAATGCAAGGCAACTACCAAATAGAAAATTAGTATAAAGAAGTATGGGATATTGCTATAAACGATAAGTTAACAAGCAATATTAAAGTTAAAAGAGGAATATTAAGGAAAAATGAATTTGGAAATATATGGGGATTATTTGTAGATTATGTATTAAAAAAAAGGGAAGGGGTGTATACTGTCACATGAAGCTATGCAATTTTGGAAGAATGTTTTTTTAAAAAAATGTTACATAAAAATGTAGTAGCTGGTCCCCGGGGGGTGGGGTGCACTAGTTAGGTGAATTATGTTAGATTAATAATGTTAGTCATATGATTTATAAGTGATGTGTTTATGTTCTTTTTCTTTACGTTTATTACATGAATATATATAATTTTAAAAAGCCTCCCGAGCCCTTGGCAAAGAGCACTTTCCAAGGCCTCTGGAAAGTGTGCAATTACCCCAGCATGCTATGAGTGTGGCCGGGGGAATTGCACACTTTCCAGAAGTCCCGGAAAGCAAGCTTTGCCTTCCCCCCACCCACAATAGGGAATTTTGCCAAAAACACATTTGAAATTTTTGAATCAGTCAAAGCTAGAGGAGAAGTTCAAGCACCTGAACAAAGACCAGCACCAAATACTGCACCATGGATCCCACTTTATGGAACAAAAGCCTATTCCAGCCACCTACAACAAAGACAATCAGGGGAGGTGTAAAAAAATGAAAGTCACGGAAGGTTTCAAGATTGACACCATGGACACCTACCACGGAATGACTTTGAAGCCTGTAACATAGGGAGGCTTCAGCATAGAAGACTCAGGCCCCAGCAACACAGTCTGTGATAAGACCAGCCACTGGTGAATCATAACCGTTTTTGAAATTATAGAGTTCAAGGTGAAAACAAAAATTATAGAACTAAGCAATTTGGATCTTAGTGCAATCATGATGCAGACTATAGTAGGAGGAAGCAGGTTATTTTCAAAGATGA
Source organism: Anniella stebbinsi (assembly GCA_029215795.1). Lineage (NCBI taxonomy): Eukaryota > Metazoa > Chordata > Lepidosauria > Squamata > Anniellidae > Anniella > Anniella stebbinsi. The sequence goes on along the minus strand of JARDYH010000004.1, from coordinate 90,901,742 downwards.
AGGGATGATAATTCCATGGTTCATCAAAAACCTGTCACATCTTTTCTATGGATGAAACACTAATTGAAAGGGTAGTACCTTCACTTTGCATAATTTGTCAAATTGTAAAGCAACAGTAGAGGGCGCTCTGGCAGGGGATTGCACTCAGGATTCTTTCTTTCTTTTGTTTGTTTTATTGTGAATATTAACAAAGCAGAACAAACATTTCTAACATTCAAACTGATATTTGTGTCAGAACGGAAGACATTTTCTCATTTGTCATGTGCAAAATGACAATATGCTTAACACTATAATTGGAAGGAAAATGTCAATATCTATAGAGTAGCACACAGAAATATACAAATGATTTCCAGAATAATTCTACCATTTGTATCACAGAGGCTCTCCTTACAGAAAACTTGGAAGACATTCAGCCTGTCCATAACACAACGGTATTCAGAAGAGTGAAAGATATAGAGATTCTATTGGAAGAACATAAAGTATTTCTACAATAAGAAAAAAAATCTGAGTTTAAAGGTCCAAGCCAACAAGCATTTTCCTCTACAAAAAAAATATTAAGAGATATAGTATAATAGTAGTGATATAATATCATCTAAGTCACCTTTGGATGAGCTGAGACATACCTGACATATTCAGTGGAGATTACTTGCCTAAAACAGGCATCTCATTTCAAGCCCCCAATGATGCAAGTGGAGTACATTGTTTGCCAGAACTCCCATAATGAGAACCTCCAGCTAATGAGGAATGAGAACATAAGAACATATGGGGAGCCCTGCTGGATTAGACCAAGGGTCCATCTAGTCCAGTACTCCGTTCACACAGTGGCCAACCAGCTCTCGACCAGGGACCCACAAGCAGAACATGAGTGCAACAACACCCTCCCGCTCATGCAACTGATGTACATAGATTTACTGTCTCTGATATGGAGGTATCACATAGCCATCAGGACTAGTAGCCACTGATAGCCTTCTCCTGGGTTTTAGCTAATCCCTTTTTAAAGCCCCTCAAAAGATTTCTAGAAAGGCAGTATGATACTGGCAGTTTTACTCTCAATTCCTTTTCCTTGCAGAGAAAAATAGAGTGATCAGTCCCTTGTAAATGGCTCTGAATAGGGAGCACTGGAGAAAAAAATAAAATATCAAATGTCTTTTCCAGCTAGAAATTCACCTCTGGCACCACAGGGCCATCCAAGATCAATTTCAGTTCTTGGCAAGACAGAATCCACGAGTGAGGGGGAGACAATATGGCATCAACCACCTGTTCCTAATGGGATTTTTAAAATGTATGATTTATAATGTATCCATTTAAAGTTTCCATTGCATTTTAGGCATTTTCTGAGCTGCTTCGAGACCAGTCAAAAATTAGGATACCCATATCTACCCTCCAAAAATAAATAAATCTATATTTATATTACACTAGAAGAAGACATTTGGAGAGAGGATTCAGAGAATAATATTCAATTGTATAATATGATAATTTAGATGTTTTGAAAGGGGAAATCAAATACACTTCTGATAGAGTTAGGACAAAGATATTTAGAAACAGAGTTAGTCTAAGGTGGAATGTAACTTTCTTGTGCTTTTACCATGATTTCTTCAGTTTGTTGATCGGGCATAAGGTTTGACCATGAGCTAATATGACAGATATACGAAAGTAAAATTGTCTTCTTTGCAAAACTACAAGAACCAAAAATTTCACAGAAGAGATGAATTTAAAGCAATAATAATAATAATAATAATAATGCATATTAATTTTAGATTTTGTAGCACAGAGATACCTGAATAGTCACACTTGTAGAATCCGAGCCTGCTATGGCTTGACTTCTCACATAGCCCCGAAAAGTAGAGTTCACAGAGTTGAAAAAGCTGGACTTCCCGGCCCCAACTGGCCCCAGGAACAGAATTCGATACTGCGGCACTGAATTCAAGTAAGGCTCAAAAGCTCTTATTTGAGCCATCAGTTTTTCTTTTTCCCTATTAAGATAATAAAATATGAACAAATCTATGAGCCATATTAGTTTAAATATCTCTAAGCATATTTATATATTTAAATAAATGATAAATAACCAACCACTGTTTTTATTAGTCCTTTGTTTTAAATTGAACAATTTTGATTTGCTGTTTTTAATCTTTTTTTTTTTTTACTGTTTTATTCCTATGTGCACGGCTCTGGAATCTATTTTAGATATGGAGTGGTATATAAATATTGTAAATAAATATCAGCTCATGGATTTTCTTATTGTTGGTTGTTTAAAATTGCTATATATGTGGGTGGGTGGGTATGCACACACTGTATTTTTAAGGTTTTAATCTTTATAAATCATCCAGAGAGATTCAGCTATTGGGCGGTATAGAAATGTAATGAATTAATTGTTTAAATGGGGGGGGGGGGGAAGAGAAAAAACTGTTACAAAATAGAAAGAACCTTGTAAAAACCTATTTTAGAACTGCAGTGAATTAACCTTTGCTTCAACATATTTCAGTGATTCATACAGTTCAGTTAATTCCTTTTTCAAAAAAAAAATATCAAGGGAAGTCTAGGCTCAAAATATCTTTAGTTTAAAAGAACATTTAAGGTCGCTACACATTTTCTCATGAACCAAAATGCATAAGCCATAAGTCTCAGTTCACAATAGAATATAACACGATAAAACAAAATAAAAATACATAATTAAAAACATTAAATTGTTAAAAAACATTACAGTGTCACAAACAATAAAACCAAGGTAGTAGCACAGCCCCCATAGGTTAAGGAAAGCCTGTGTGAACAAGTGTGTTTTAAGAGGCATTTAAAACCAGCTGCCGTTTCTGCCTCTCAAACTTCACGTGGAAGAATGGGTGCCACCACTGAGATGGCCCAGTCATATGCCACTAACTGGCGACATTCCATTGGCCATGGAACTACCAATACGTCTCCTAAAACCTCAGGGTGTGACTGGGTGTATATAAGAGAAGACTAATATAGTTTCATCATGCCCAAATGCCCATTGGCCTCCATCTGTTCTGCTCTACATCCTCAATTCTCCTTCTGAGTCACAATCTATTACTATTAGTATCTACCATTCTCTTTAACCCCAATTAAAGCATCAAGGAAGAGCAGTGGACCAATGTGCAGCTGGGTGGCCCCTGCTTCCATATTGTCCTGGCCTTCTTGGTTCCACCAATTTGCAGAGAAAAGGATCAGGGGAAAAGTGTGGATGGATGGAAGCTAAACTGTAAGCAAGCACTATGTGTGAGAATCTAGAACATGTTTAGTCCTTATAAAGGGCAGAAGGGAAGTACAGGAGCCTTCATTGACACTTTCCATGCTTAGGGCATGAATTAAATGCACACCTTCTAAACGGGTGAGGTGGGGGGACAAACTCTGGCCTGCAGACCTAATCCAGCCTACAGGTTGCTCAATCTGATCCAATGGGAGGGTGAATGGAACAAAAGGGGAATCCCTCAGCTATCTCTGATCAGGGACTCCCCTATGCTCAGCTGGGGCTTAAAGGACCAGGTTCTACAAGCCCTGGATGAGTCCCTTCTCCATAGGCGTGCGCAGCACATTGCATTAGGTGGTGCCCCCAGGGATTCTTTTTAAGGTAAACATTGACTTTTTTCAATCATCAAACTAAATAAACTAAAACTTAACTAAATTGTATTTTTATTAACAACTAATCTGTACTTTAAAAATACAAATTTTAAAAATGAGACCCTAAATACTATTTTATTTTTTATTTTTACTGTAGTGATAACCAGGCATATATAAAGGAACCAAACTTTGGACAAGATAGTGTCCTGTGGCCATCCTCGATGGGGGGTGGGGGAAGAGGTGCATGAACACCACCCCAAGGAGCCAGCCTCGGCCCAGTCCCAGGCAGCCTCTCCAGCCACTTAGGGGCTCCAAGTTTCAAAGAAAGGCATTCCTGCAGGGGGGTTGGGGGGGGGTGACAAGCTTTAGACTTGATGGGGGAGGGACAAAGTTATTGGACCCCAAAAAGGGGGAAAGGGATGAATCTTTGGGACAGGAAGACATTTGTAGAAGGTGTTGAGAACGGGCTCTCTGTTGTCTGTTAATCCAGGGCGGCCATGGCAAGGGGGAGCAAACAGACTTGGGGAGCCACGTTCCACCCCCACCCCCCACCCCATGGCCAGTTGATGATCTTCACAGGAAGGCTGCATGGCAGGCAGGCAGCCACCGGGCGGGGGAGGGGGCAGTTCTGCAGCCAGCAACAGCCCCAGAACTGGATTCCCCGCCTCTCAGCCCCGCGCGCTGCAAGCTCTGTAGCCAGGTAAACTGCACCTGTGTCAACACCGGCCAGGCGCCATGGGGGCCCTGAGTAAACACCACGTGCCTCTCGGGCCGAGCGCTTCTGGGAGACATCCGTCCTCCCCGCCGCTCTGCCGCCCGGGAGGTCTTCAAGGAGGGGCAGCTACTGCTGCCTGTGCTCTGCAAAGAAGCCCTCTCCTCCTCCCCTCGAAGGACCCGCCCTCTGCTGGCTCCAGGGAAAGAGGGCTGGCCGATCAGCCCCTTCCTCCAGCGGCCTGAGCTTCCTCGGCCTTCTACTAACGCAGCTCCATGGTTTATTCAAGTGCTTTGCCTCTCGGCCTCAACCCCCCCCTCAGAGCAGGTGAGAGAAAGGCACTCTGCAAATGCCTAGAATCACATGTTCTGGGGCGTTGTTCACGTGAAAGGCCTGTTACGCCAGAGAAAATGTGAGTCGACAGGCTTACAGTCACTCCAGCCGGGCAGCCGGTGGCGGAGGAGGAGGAGGCAGCAGCTCTGTGAGCCGCAGCAGCAACTGGAGGAAGAGGAGGTGGTCTTGCGCTGTGCTGGGGGCACCAAGGCGTCCCTCCTCTGGCTGGCCTACCACGAGCAGCATACAGGGATGGGCGCCCAGTGTGGTGGCGTTGGTGGGGGGGGCAGACCACGGACCCTGAGAGGCGAGCTGCTGCCACTTCTGCTGCTTCATGCCGGCTACACGTTGCCCACCCAGCATGGAGGCGCCGCGGCTGCTCAACGAGTGGGACCGGACTCGAGCTATTAGGTGGTGCCTGGGCACCACGTGCACCGGCTGTGCGCACACCTATGCCTTTCTCATGCACTCACACCTCAATTGGGAACCAAGTGGCATAGGAAGGTGGAGGCTGATGCAGCCAAATCATGCAGGACCCAGCCCCTTCCCATGTGAGTTCCTTCCCATGATTGGGACATAGGCAGATCAGGGGGAAGTACATGAATCTCCCAGGGCTTTCAAGTCCTACTCCTGCCTGCACTTGCTAAACCTTCCCAAACTGCTCCTGCCCTGATTGGGATGTGAGCAGTACAGGAAGGACAGGATGCGGCCAGTGCACTGGCTGAGTCACTATGTCAGTGCAGAGAGAGGCAAGATGTTCTGTGCCTCTCTCTGCATGGAGAAGAAAAAAAGATTGGCAGATATGTGAGAATGTCTCGGGATGGAAAGGGCTTTCAGGTGGAGCCACACTCCCATGAGATCAGCATGGCTCGTTCCAGGAGGGCAATCTGATCCCCAGTCCAAAATAGGTTGCCAATCCCTGTTCTAAACAGAAGGGATTTTCTTCCTAGGATATAGCTGGAGGCAAGACTGTTAAGATGATGACTACCTAGAAGCAGAAAATTTCAGAAAGATAAATGTATTAGAAGCCCTGTGTTCTCTACAAATACCTTAGAATAGATCACCCTTTACCCAAAAGGTACTGTCTATATGTGTTGGAGTACAACTCCCATGTCAGCTTGCAGTGATTGGAGTTGTAATCCAACACATTTGGAGCGCCCCAGGTTGGGGGAAGCTGCCTTAGATTTTTAAATTGTAATTAAGTGACATCAAGTCAGGGCCAGCCCTGTTTAAGTGGGTTCCCTATGAGCACCTCCGCCACACTGTCCTACTCGCCCACTGCAGCAAAAACCACAGCAGGACAGCGGCAAGAAGGGCTCCTTGGAGGACCAATCCCATCCCTACCCTAGCACTAATCCCATCTAACACTCTGTGCCCTCTCATAAATGAGAGATGCGGCAGGCAGGTCACACAACCAATCTCTAGAGATATCAGGTATCAGGTAGAGTGAGATATCAGGTGGGTGAGCGCTCTGAAGGGGATGCCCACCTGCCAATGTCTTCCTCTGGGAGAATCCCCCACACAAGAGATTGGGTGGGCAATTACCACTCTGGAGAGCCACATCAGCCACACAAAGCAGCTGATGTGTCTCTCCAGAGAGGTCGCCCACCTAATCACTTGCTCTAGAGAGTCCCCCAGATAAGGTATCATGCAGCCGGCCTCTCTGGAGGGGCATCCAGACCCAAATACCACACTTCGAGGCGCTTTAAACATCCGATTATTCACATTATCGAATGCGCGTTAATTAGCAAGTTTTAATTTACAACGGGAGTAAGAGCACCTTATGTCCGTGTAAACAAATTTCTGAGGAGGCGCATTAACGATCAGGGGGTTGGACTGCGGTCGTGATCTCATGCAAAGAACTGCCCCTTCACTGGGAAAACCTCCCACTTTTTGGTTTAGATTAATTTCCTCTCTCCTCCTGGCAACTTCCTCCTTGTACTCCGTCTCTCTGGATGGAAGCTCCAAGAAGAGGTGACCCAACGTGAACCAAAAATAAAGTTTCTTTGAAGTACCCTGATGAAATATTTTTTACATGGAGACATGGGGCCAGATGGAGGTGGTTTTATGAGAAGAAAGGGGGTAGGAAGGATGGGCGGATGAGTGCATAATTAGCCATCAGCGGACATAACTTCCCCTCGCTTCTTGCTGGGTTCCTGAGCTGAGTTGTGTGTGCTGGGAAGAGAAGGGGGAAGGAACGAAGCAGCATCCCCGTCTGTTTTGGCGCACGTGTGTGCGCACATTCACATTTACTTCTGAGACAGTAAGACAGGTAGCCGAATATGTTAATCAGCTCCTTCCTTTCAGGTAACCTGGGAAACCAAAGGCAGGAGATTCTGGTGGGCGGGGAAAATAAAGAGAGGAAACCGGTTTGGGGAATTTCTCTGGGACAAAGCGCATTACTTTCAGCAATATTTGCATGCGATTCTCAGCATGTCAACAACTTTTAAATGCCTTTCATACAGCCTGTAATGTGCTTCAACGCCTCCCATGTATAGGGATTAGGCATAAATGCGACTGAGAGAAGATGCACATAATCAGGGAACCGGGCGTCAAACCGAAATCTTGTAGAGGGGGCCTTTGAGGGGTTCTTCCATAAAGTGCAGAATTGCGAGGTGACCTGGAGAATGCCTATACAGGCAGCCTCTATACTGACAGTCTCCAGGGCCACCTCAGGCAGCAGGACATGTTGTACTTCTTTTTCACAAGCAACTACCCGTATTTGCAAGCTCACAGCTGTAACACAAATATGCTCAAGGCATGAACTTACTCAGCTGTCCATTCAACCTTTCTCCATGGATTTTCCAGCATAACACCAAGACCTAAGGGAAAATATCAAAAACCCATGAGCATGGAAATCAACTGGCTTCAAAGAAGAAATTCATTCTCTATATTTCAACTCACCTTCCACTCGATATACTTCACATTCCACAAGAGCCTGGTCATTTCCATGCAATTCATCTGCACGGAATATGTAGTTGGTGATGTTAGGATTTGTATGCATTGTTGCAGTATTTTGATACAGGAATATAAGTGCTCCAGCTCCAAAATTAGGGCCAGAAGCAACATCATCAAATACAGCCTCATTAGAAGCTGCGAATGTTATTTTTGTTGGGCTGGGCTCCTTCTCTTTCTCTTTTAACCTAAAGAGGAAAGCTTTTTCATCATGTAGATACAGCCCAGATGAACTATAACTCTGAGCAGTAAAGGCTCCAAAAATGTAACCACTTGGATTGTATGCCACAACTACAGTTGGGCCTTGTTGGTTGCATATGTTATGAAATGTGTTAGCATTGTAGCCGTGCACAGTTGCCTTGTAGAGAAGGCTCAGTTGTGTACTTCCCAAAAACTGCTGCAGCACCCTTTTCTCCTCTTGGGTTAGTCGGGAATTGACATCAGCCATTGTGAATCTAAAAAAGAAAGAAGAAATATAACAAAGGTAGGCGTTAAATTTTATATGTACATCTTCATTTTCATTTCAGTTGTTTCTAGAATATGTACAGTACAACCTATGATATGCCTAGTCAGAAGCAAGCCTCACAAAGTCCAAAGGGACTTACTCCCGGTTGTCTAGGGCTGCAGCCTTAACTTCATATCATATAATGGCCATTGAAACATCAAGTATAGCCAAGTGGTTTAGAATACTGACCAGCTTTTGTATACTGATAAGCCATGGTGGGCTGTGGTGATCATGTTAACCAGCTTGTAGTCCAAACTCCCTATGCTAAATATAATAGGCCATATATCATCCAGGATTTTCCTTATGTATCTGGGCTTCTTGAATTATTCTGGAGATGGGTATCACTAGATCAATTTATCTTTTTTTCTTCCTGGCATAAGAGGATTTTGGAGCAATCCTATGCCACCTAGTGGGCAGAACTCAAGTACAGCTGGCTGTGATCAATTTGCAAAACATCATGAAATTACAAGCACAGGAAGCTCCAAAGCAAATCAAGATAACGCTGAGGAGGAAAGAGTTAAATCCACCTCCTCGCCACACTGCGCCACCTAGTGGACAGAACTCAAGAAGGTAAGAACTCATCTTTGTACGCTTAGATATTAATATCCTCTTCTTAGAAGGATAAAAACATGTTGCAGTACCAGAAAATGTATGCAGCTTTCCACAACCTATGAACACCTCTCAATAGACCTGAGTTTGCCCTCCACACATGATGGTCTGCACAAGGCTTATCCTACACTATGGTGACCATGTGGAAAAGAGGGCAGGGCTTCTATATCTTTAAGAGTTGTATATATGGAAAAGGGAATTTCAGCAGGTGTCATTTGTATGCATACAGCACCTGGTGAAATTCCTTCATCACAACAGTTAAAGCTGCAGGAGCCCTGCCCTCTTTTGTATCTGGTCACTGTAGTATAGCTTCTGGAGCTTCAACTAACGTCTAAGATCTCCATCACAACTAATCACCCCCCCCCCCATTTGCCTCTGCATTTTTTTGCCTCTGACACAGAAGCATGTCAAACTTATGATACCTTTCACCTGAATAGCTGCTCTTTCACTCCTTTGGTCCTTTGCTCTTCCACTCCACTCCACCCCTCCTTCTCTTTCTCCCTCCAGTCAGGTCCTGTCAGATGAGTCCTTCAACCAGACCGCCTTTCTGCTGGGCAAAAATGAAACAACCTTTAAGTTTGGCTCTTTGGGGGCAATGAGGGAGTACAATCCTGTCTCTGCAGAGATTCAGGCATTGTATGATTTTAAAAAACACTTTCGAGCCTGGGCTGCAAGGTTTGGGTTTTATATTGAGGCTTGGAGACTGCTGCTGGGAGAGATCACTTTTCCCTGCCAGGACCTGATGCAATCCATTCGAGCCCCCAGTTCCTTTAAAACTACACAGAGCCTTAGGGCACATTAAATGCGCTTAGGGAAAATAATCCAGACTTTTAGCGTTCCAGGAAAGGCTGGGGAAGAGGTGTCATATGAGTACCGTGCTGCAAATCTGCACACCAGGCATGGTGAGAGTGCACTAAATCGCTGGTGCGATGGAGCTCTTAGTACCACCCAACACAGTAGGATTCACTTCTGAAAGCTAAGGTCCACATTAAGATCAGCAACCTAGCATGAGAATGAGTGGATTTTTAACACTTTGCTCTGGATTGGGGCTCCTGCCTGTAACTTTCCTTGCCCAACATAATCCTTTACAAGTGGAACATTTTTTGACAAAGAAAATCACAAGCGTGGGGTGGGGTGGGCAATCCAGATCAGTACAACAAAGAGGGCAGGGGAGGAAGGTTTAAGTCCTCCACCCACCCTCCATACTAGGTACCAAATCCAAATTGGGGCCTCTGAATTTAACTTCATGCACAGAATTGCACTGTGTATGCTCGTGTTAAATGCAATGGTAATCTCCATCAAGGCTGAAGCACCCTTCCCCATCTAACGGTCAAAACAACAAAACAAAAAAGCAAACAGGAAGCCATGGTAGGTGGGGGGAATTCCGGCAGTAGACACTAAAGCATTTTTGTTGTTGTTTCAGCTCCAGCAATGCTGGCCATCCTTGTAGATAAAGTGAAGAAGCACAGCAACATCTCTGAAGCATATCAGTAATTCTTTATCTAACAAGAGATTTATAAAGTAAACCATGCTCTCTTACCACACTTGTTCTTCTCCTTTGGATCCTGTAGTTTACTGTTAAATGACACTCCCAAGCCTCCAGAGGAAGCCTGCAGTTCTCAGAAATGAGAAAACAAAAGTAAAACTGAAGAGAGATGCAGTAGACAGCTGCTACAGTTTCACTGTAGCAAGTGTAGTTAGCAATGAAGAAGGGGGGGGGGAGCCTCAAGCCCCACAGACTTAGAAAAGACTGTGGCAGCTGTGATGTTCAACTGCTTTAGAGATCCTTGTATATAAAAAGTTGAAAGTAATTGTTTATAAAATGCCAAAAGTTCCAGGAAGGAAGTTAAATAGACTCACAGTTTTGTTGCAGCCAGGTAAGTATAAGGGGGGGGGGGGGAGTTCATGTGTGAGTACTGATAGGATGGTGGTGGGGGAGTGCCTGGATTGGCTGGCTGTGGGAGAGTGGGAGGAGTTAGAGAAGAGTGTCTGTGTATAGATGTTGTTGGCTGACAAAAGTTGGGGGGGGGGGGATTTTGACTGAGAAGGGTCTGAGCAGAGCTAGGAAGGGTCTGCATGCTTAGTTGTTTTGGTAGTTAGAGGGAATACCTAGAGAAGCGTAGAGTGGCAAGAGAACTTTGAAGTCTCTATTTGAAACATTTTAAGAGAAATTACTGGCTGAAACCATTAAGTATTGTGCCTGTAACCAATACGCTGTTGAATTAAGGAAACCATCAAGCTTTTTCTACCTGAGCAATCATCTTGTTAATAAATGACATTTAATTATATCAACTGGTGTGATTATTGGGAGTACCTGAGAAAGGTACTGGTAAATGGTGGCAGTGGATAGAAAAAAGGGAGATTTGGTGGCTAGGGTGCTGGGCTGTAGAACTGTGAGGCCTCAAAGAGTAAAGGCGGGACAGGAGCAGCAGCAGTAAGCCTAAACCTTCAAATACGTCATAAGCACGGGGGAGGGGGGGGGTTGAAGTAAGCCCTGAGTGCAAGTGGCGTGGACAGCCCTGTTGTGTAGCCCAGTGAGTGTGATGGGTGCAGGCAGAGTGTCACAGCAGTATTCGGACATTTTAGGCAACGGAGGGGGGAAGAGACAACTGCCAGTATGTTATTTTTGCAGTGCCTGACACACAACACGCTGCCCCTCCCCCCGTTGTGAGGTTGAAAGTCCCGGCCTCATAATAAGCAATGGGGCTCCAATAAACAATGAAGCAGCCCGTTGTTTTCCCCCGTTGTTTAATAACGTACCATCAATTGTGTGAGTGTTGTGTGCCGCCTGACACACAACACAATAAGCAACACATCTGACGGTTGTCTCTCCACCCCCTCTGTTGTCTAAGGTCCCCTCTACAAGGATTCGCTTTTGCGCCCGGTTAGGCGATTATACGCATAATCGCTGAAGCGCATTTACACCTAATCCCTCTGCATGAGAGGCAGCGAGAGGCGGCGAAGCGCATTAACGGATGACCAAAATGCGCTTTACAAGTAGTTAATGCGCATAAGCGCTTGTTCACATAGTCAAAATGCGCTTTAACGGCCGGAGCAAAATAAAACTCGCGATTTAACGTGCATTCAATAATGCGCATAATTGGAGAGATAACGCGCCTCTACGCCCGATTTGTGCTCCGTCCTTGTAGAGGTAAAATTTTTAAAGTGCCTTGAAAGAGCTTTAAACCTCTCTTGTAGAGGTAGCCTAAAGTGTCGTCCGAATGCTGCCTGTGGCTCTTTTCTGCGTTTGCAGTGTTCTTTTGCAACACTCCTGCAATACAGAGATTGGTGGTGGTATGTAGTACAAGAGAAGGGGCACATTCACATGACATGCTAGCCCATGATGGGTAATAAGCCACATTGTGGATTGTTTGAAACCAGCTGCAGTGTATGGTTAGATGATCGGGCAAACAACACACAGTGAATGGCTTGTTTGCCCATTTGTCCCTCCCTCTCAGTCCTCCACCCATCTTGTCAGCCACCATGGTTGGAGCACCTTTTTTCCTCCCTGACCCCATTTTTTGCAGAAAAACAAGAGCAGGGGGGAATGCACTTCCCTGTACCTGAGGCATGTGCACAAATGGATTTTTCCCTGCGGTTATCTGCAACAGAGGAAAATTGAAGGATGCCTACTTGTCCCTCCTGCATTCCTGTATATTGCACTTGGCAAACATACAGGGGTGCAGGCAAGGATAGCCTTTATTGAATACTCAGCATCTCATTTTTGGAGTTCCGGACTTGCCATTCCTCTTCCCAGTAAAGATCCCTCAAGCCTCTTTGGTTTTGACTGCACTCAAAACCGAAGAGGTGAGAGCAATCATTAGAATTAAATGGAAAGGAGTGGGGGTGTCAATTGTGGGAACCTCCCAACCAGCTAGTGTGCCCATAAAAGCATGGGAAACCCACACAAGTAAATGGGTGATTTCAGACCTTTTCCCCCAACCCTGCAGGGAAAGCACCTTATGGAATCCAGACCCTCACCATCAGCCAAAAGTAGTGTTTTGTGGGTGAGGAGTATTGGCTATTTTGGTGCTGCTGCTGCTTTTTGGCTTTTTAAAACTCAGTCTTTTTTGGAGGTTTGGCTCTTTTTAGAAACAAAACAAAAAAGCTTCCTTTGGGGTTAGGGTTAGGGGTTACCCTAACCCCCCCTCTCTCTCTCCCTCTCTCTCTCTCTCTCTCTCTCTCTCTCTGGGCCCTTCTACATGAACCATTTATTGCATCAAATAATTAGCCAAATAATACTTATTTGCCCAGCCAATATTCACAATGCAGGATATGAGCTATTAGGTTCAACAGAATTCTTTCTAGGTCCTTTTAAAAACATGTATCTGAATGAGGGCATGGTGTAAGTCACTCCAGCCCCTGTGTATTTAGAGCATTTCTCCATGAGGCATTTATCATGCACTCATGTTTCCTCACTGATGGTTGTTTGTGAATGCTTTACATGATGTCATCATCTTTCAGGGCCACTTCCATCCTTTGCAACTATTATAACATTATTATTTTTCTAAGGAGGAAGGTCTGCTATTTCTGTGAAGGGCAGTATGCTCTTGATATATTGGGGCAATTCCGCTATACTATAGCACCACCTAGTGGTTGTATAATAGAACACATAGAAAGAAAAAGAAAACTCCTGGGGGAAAAACATGGCTGAATTTGGACGACACTTTCAGCAACGGAGCGGAGAATAGGCAACTCACTGGCTCAATTCGGACGACACGATAGGCAATGGTGGGGTAATAATCAACTTTACAGTTGTTCATCTAGGGGGTACTCCCCACACAACATGGTAATAAATAATCAACTGTGGTGTGGATTAGGATCAACACTGAGTTGACTATGGCAGCATTTGGATAACACGATAGTCAAAACAACTGACGATTGCTTCCCCCACACCAGTTGTTTATTGTGTCATCTGAATTGAGCCACTGTGTGCTATGTTGCTAGTACTCCCCAGATGGCATGTCACCGCCACTCCTGTCACACAGCTGAAACTCCCATCGTCCTTCCCGCTGGCCGTTGCTCCACCCCCTCCTCCCAGGATTATCCCATCAGCCATTGCGAGTTCTGCCGGCTGTAGAGGAGCAGCTGGGGCACTTTTGGCCCCTCCTGCCGGAGAACTCTATGCGTTCCTGAAATAGCACACTCAAGGTGTTAAATTTGACAGTGGAGACTGCCACAAGACATGTTAAGCAATGGGTCTACAGATAAGCAACGGAGCAGCCCACTGTTTTGCTCCATTGCTTAAATTGAGAAAATAACATACCGTGAGTTGGGTGTCCATTGTGTGTCTCCCCCCCAGATGACATGATAAGCAATGCAACGGACAGTTGACTCTTTACCATCACCACCCCCATTGCTTATCATGTCTTCCAAACCCAGCCCATGTGTAAAGGAGCTGATCTTAATCTCATAAAGAATATGGAAGCAGAAGCCTCGGTAAAGTGGCAAGTTAAAACCCTTATATAGAAAAGCCCACTCTCCCTCATGTTCTGCGTATATACATCTATATGCCTTGCTTTGGAATTTCAGTGTACTTTTTAATGCCTTGTTGTGGGGTTTGAGTTCTGTGCAGACCAATGTGGCTTTAACAGGACTGCTCTACTGCTGCTGTTTGGGTCAGAGGAAGGCCCCTTCCCCAGCCCTGTGGTTTGCCCTAATTATAACTAGTGCCTGGTGTCCAAAGTGCGATGGGATGTTCTCTGACAGTTGTTTTAAGTGAGAGGGGGGCTGTGTGTGGATATATTGTTCCATTGGTAGGATAGGATGCTCTCTGATGAGTGGATTTGGCAATGCTCTGCAACTGCTGTTCCTGCTAGCTTCTTACTTCTAAGAAAGTCCTGCTTACTTATGAATGGACATTCATTGTTTAGATTTGTGTGATTCATTCACAGGTTTTGGATTATCTCTGACAGTAGAAAGGGGTGGGAATTACTGCTCTAGAATTGCTGTATTGGAAAAGCTGGCTTACTTCTGAGTAGATATCCAAAAGAGATAGATATTGAGCCTATTCAAACAACACACTAAGCCATGCTTAGGCCGCTAACCCTTTTGCAGTAAATGGTTAGTGAGCATGTTTAAACTGTGGTTATGTAGCCACCATGGTTAGGACTGGGTCACACAATGTTTCACTCAAAATGCTTAACCACTGTGGCTTAGTGTGGCATCTGAACAGGGTCATTGTGATTGTGTGTGTGTGTGTGTGCCTGTATCTGTAAAACTGCTTGTGATTTGGGATGTTCTCTAACAGCAGAGAGGGATGGAAACTACTAGTCTAGAATGCTGTCGGAATATATGGACTCAAATGACTGATTTTGCATCTTACTTTGCTCATCTCTTACACACACACATACACACACACACACACACAGAGAGAAAGAGAGAGAGAGAGCTAGCTTTGCGGGCATGATCTGAAATTTAACTTCGATCAGTTTCCCCTTTCTGTGAAATGGTTTCCTCTTGGAGAGCATAGAAATGTGAGTTCAAAGGAGTTTGTTAGGGTCTTAAGAGAGAAGGCTGTAGAAAATAGATCTAGTTAGCTCTGCATATGGTGAGCCCTTATCATGCCTTCCACTCCACCAGTCCCGGGAGGCATTAGCTGCTACTGCACACAAAAGACCAAGGCAGGATCTACACTACTGCCTTAAAAGGGTATTGAAGTGCACTGACAATTGTTAGGCCCATGACACAGAACTTCATCACACCTACATTTTCCCCTGGTTTGCTTCTGCGGGATCCCCCTCTGTTTCCTATGCAACTAGTATTTTGAATTACACCTGATTGGTATTGCTGCGATACCTGCAATACCTGCCTGTTCCAAATTTGCCTTTCAGACTTTGCCCATTCAGGGATACATCGAAACAGAAACTAAAAACTACAACCTCAGGGCAAGAGAACAGCACGATGGGGACAACGTCATGCGAGTCCAGCACTGAAGAAGTGGAGCAAAGTCGAGGTGGGTGTGCATCAAACCGTGCATGTGATAACGGCCACAGTCCATATACTTTTATCAAACTGCTTACATTGTGTTATATCCTGCTTGGTGTAGTTCTGACCTCTCAAAGGGCATTCAGCCACCCAGATCTTGACAAGCCAAGTGGACAATCTCTATCTGCCTCCTATCCCTCCCAGGAACTTTACAACTTTTCAGGAGTCCACACTGTCATGTGGGAACCACCCAGCCCTTTTAGAGCTACAGGCGCATTATAGATGCAATATGTAAATATACGTGTTTGCTTATCATTCTACTCCCAAACACAAGTCCTTCCTGGTGTGTCCTTATAGTTACATAAGCATTAACTGCTAAATGGCACCAACATTGTTTATGGAGCTTGACCACCTGCAAAGTGATCAGTTTGTGCAGAGAAAATACCATTTTCTATATTTCTAATGCTCAAATATGAGAATATACTTCTTTTCTGAGGCATAGAGTAACTTCCATGAAAATATATAAATTGTAACAAACCCAAATAATTATAACGAGACTATTAACAAAAACAAAAAAAGTGATTCACTTGATAGAACATCGTTAGTGTATGCTGACAGTGTTGTTCCAACTAAGAAACCTAAAGAGGTGAGCTATTAAACAATGCAACTGTCGTTAACCAGGGTATTCTGCCTTTATTGTTCAGATATACATCCATGGAAAGCTTCTGTTAATCTTATACATGCCTTACTATTAAGATGCTGAGTCCAGTATATAGCCTGTGAGACCTTGCACAAGTCCAGGCAGTGGTGGCCACACTACAGCCTGTGACATAAATTCTGAGTCAGATGGGGAAACTGTCAAGCAGGCCCTGCCATGGGAAGCCAGGCACCTGGGAACTCAATTCTACTCAGACTCACACCGGTTTACGAGCCAACAGGGGATGAGACTGAGGATGCTGATATAGCCTATCTTCTACAGCTGGGAGACCTGGTTTGACGGAGGTCCCTGCTTCTTGACCAGGGACATATTTTATGGGAACAGGGCATCAGGATGAGATTTCTGCACAATAGGGAGTTTCAGCAATGTCTCCTTAAGTGTGTCGTCAACTAAAGAGGGCAGTTCAAAGGTGTGCTGTGACATCCCACAACTGCCTGACAGCCGGGTTTCTCTGCAGGATTGAATGTCCGATAGTGATCTTCAGCAGCCACTCCCCTATATTTAAATCAGAGCAACTAGCAGTAGACTTTGCTGGAAGCAATGCATTGGTAACATGGAAACCTTCCTGGTTTTACTGGAACTGTGAACAGATTTGGATTTATTCTGTGTACTGAACCAAGGGCAGATTGAGTTTTTTATTGTGACGCTCATTAAGGGATTCATGTCACAAAACTATGTTGTAATCTGTTAATTATGAATCTTTATTGGGATTGTAAAGGCTTCTCACTTGTTACTGGAATTACTGCAGTAAAAGGTTTCACTGAGACTTGTGCCTTGCCTTGAGGAAATCAGGTCCTTCCGACACTTCTTCCAGTTCATCACCTACACTGAAAACAAAAAACTACAGCTAGCAATCCACTTAGCTTCAGCAGACTATCAATACCCATATATATATATATATATATATATATAACGGGCATGTATTGATTACCCTTTTCTGAAGGCAAGTTACAAAAGTAGCCTTTGGCTAAACGCAGCATCTGCCTCACAGCCATGAGTATCAGGGTATCAACATCATCCTTGAGGTCTATCTCTGAATAATAATTCTTAACAGAAACTATTTGACACAGTGGGATGCCGAGTTTTTCTGCTGTTAACTGCATCTGTAGAGAAACACAGAATTTGTTATCAAGAAACCTCTAATTCTTCATGCCCTATATTGCTTCCAACAGAAGTTAAGCCTGGCATTGTTTGGGCACTGCTGGTCTTCTTAAGTCACTGTATGGGAGATTTCTTAACTTTTATTTGGTACACAAAATCTCGTTATTTCCATTATGAAAAAGATTGACCACGACCAGAAGACAAAACCTGTGCAAATAAGTGCAGCCTAAATGCTGAAAACAACCTACAAATTAGGCCTCAATTGTTTGTTCAGCTTCTACATTTATTCCATGCAGCAGCCTTTAAAGACATGGCTTTGATAAGCATTCATTCCCTAGGGTATGAAGAATGAATGAAGGAGTAAAGCATGCTCCATGCAGACTTACAATGTAAGACATCTTCCCTGAACCTGCTGTCCTCCAGATATTTTGGACTCCAACTTCAGGTCAGGAATCCTGGGAGTTGTAGTCCAAAACATTTGGAGGTGCCAGCTGAAGAAGGCCGCCATAAAGAGCAAAATTGCCTCATTCTTGGCTAATATTCAGAATGGATATGTAACACTTACCTGCTTCTCCACAGCTTTCCTTTTGTACACATATGAAACATTTTTCTCAAGAGAAGAGCAAATTTCGTCCACTTTCGTTACTATTACAAACAGTGGCACCTCTGTAGGAAAACAAGAGTTACAAAAATGATGGTACTGCAAAACATGGGTTATCCAGTCTCTAGAGCTTTGAGTAGACATCACAATTGTTTCTTAGCAATAATTTAAACAAATCACTTTCATTCTTTTAATTCATCCATTACATTCCTATACTGCCGAATAGCTGAAGCTCTCCAGGTGGTTTACAAAGATTAAAAACCATTAATACTACATTATACATAGTATAAAAATTCATTTACATACAAACATATAAAATGCAACAGAGAGACAGACAGACAGACAGACAGACAGACAGACAGACAGACAGATATCTAAACAATTTTAAGTAATCAATAAGAAAAATCCAGGTCCAGAATTAAAACTGTATCATATGCTGTGAAATGTCTGAGAGAAGAGGAAGGTTAACCTGGTGCAAAAATATATCAATACTGGCAGCTCTTTGAAGCTATATGTTTCTAAAATAAATTTGAAATAATTAATCTCACCAGAACATCACACTGTGAGGAAATTGTAACCCTCCAAAAGTTGTTGGACTCCAACTGCAATTAGCCCAGACCTGGTCAATGATCAGGCATGATAGGAGCTATAGTAAAAAAAAAAAGAAAAAAAAGAAACCCTGGAGGGCCACAGAGTCCCCAACCCTGATTTACTGAGTTAAAGACTCTGTATATGAATTTGAGTTGAATCTCGTTTAGATATAGGCTCTCATGGATTTGAGAGGAAACCTGGTCTTCCCAGTGAATTGTCCTTCTACTTGTTCAAAGTCAGATGCTCAAAACCTTGGACAGCTGCTCCTGTCTGATAAAGCAGGTGAAGGGATGGGCCCTGCAAAAGAGGCATGGCTTATCTAGACCACAGATTGGATCAATGTCATGGCACCATAAAGTCCCTAATCATCTACTTTGGAGCAGACTGTCCACTCCAAGTGGGAGTGTAATGCCCCTTTTAGGTTGCCATGCTAAGTTCATCAAGCACCTGTCAGCTCACAATAATGGCTCGGCACTCTCACATACTGAGGAGCTATCAGGTTGGAAGCCACTGGTTTATGCTAAAGACAGCATTTCAGTAAGTTGTCACCATATGAAATATTGGTATCAGGATGCACAAAACAAACAAAGAAATGACCCAATGTTTTAGTTTCTTTCCGAATTTTTCTCAACTTTTCTTCCAGCTTTTCAGGCAGGATCTCAACCTTAGACCCATCGATAATAAGCACAACACAGTGAATTTGGTCTTTCAAATTCACTGTGTAGCCTGGAGCAGTCGGGTGTATAGCAGCAGATGAATTAAACTGAAAATGGAAAAAGTAGTAGCAGCCATTATCGAAGGTAGCTAGGACAGAAGCAAATTCCTATAAGGAAGTCCTTGAAAATTACCTGCAATCTAAACATGCATCAGAAATGCATGAGATATATGAAAACACAGAAAGTAATTGTAGCCTAGGGCAGGATCTACACTACTGCTTTAAAACGGTTTATAACAGTAGTGACAACTGTTGGGGCCCAGGACACACTCCATATACAGTTTTCAAAATGTTTTCAAAGTGTTGTTTCCTGCTTGGTGTAGACACATACTCCTTATGTGAAACACAGGGCTTGCCCATCCATGAAACAGAGTAAGGTGCCTGCATGAGATGGCGGAGCTGGAGGAGTGGCAAATTGCTCTGCCAGCCGCTCTTCCACCATGGCATTGCAATGGGACTATCTAGAGCAGCTGCCCATCCTCTATTTCCTTTGAGAGCCCCGTGGTTGGAAGAAGCAGCTGCATGGCTCTTACGAGAGCTTGCCTTCTCACGAGACTTCAGTCAGCTCTGATGAGAGTTCAGCCGGGTCTCATGAGGCCCAGCTAACCTTCTGCAAGACCCAAAAGGCTGCTATTTCTGGACTTACAGCTCTTCATAGATCTGGCATGGTAGCAACAAAGGTCAGGACAGCATGGGTAGGGGGTGCAGGATGGGGAATGGGGGAAGAAGGCATGATGCAGTGGTGGAAGGGGAAAGGGCTTTGAGGCAATTGCAGCAGGGAAGGGAAGAGCATGAAGTGGCCCATGTTATCCCACATCAAGGGACTGGTGAAACAATGTCAAAATCTTTAGAGATATTGCCAATGGGCACAGAAAGAAGAGTATCTTATTTAAAATGAGCCCACATGCCCTACTGTTTCTCACTCTATAACTATGCATAAACACCTGTAACTAAAACTATTACATATGCCTTTGTTGTTCTCTCCTGCCTCCGCTTCACTCCCCTGTGCTGAACTTTAGACATTGGGTGGGGACCTGCCTTGTTGCATTCTATAAGCCACCCTGAACACTCATGATAAAGAACAATAACAACAACTTAGAGCTATAGATAGGGCAGATAGATCTAAAGCAGCAGTGTTTTTTTTTATACCAGACCTAAATATTGTTCAGCACTGAATATTGTTATGGCAGGTGGTTTGCCTCATGCTCCTCAAAGTCATTTCCCACAGGCCTCTTCTGGCAGGAGTTGGCGGCCGCACTGCAGGCATTTTGCCAACACCACCATTTTACATAAAGCAGGAGCAATTATTCAACTGACATCAGCTTGATTGAGTGTATGAAAAGGGTCAAGAAAATTTACACTGGGGACATTAATGAAGCGATGTGAAGAGCTGCAAAAAACACAGCAAGAGGTGTAATTCACACATCCAATCAGTAGCAGGCCAACACTTAACCTGCTCTAGGGATTTCCCACATGGTTCTCATCATGTTTACCAGTTGTTAGAAAGCCATAGAAAAAGAGGTTGGATGGCATGTGGAGATATTTCTGGTGCCACATGAAGAGCAACATGAACCTGCCTTCATGCATTTGTGTTTTTGAGTGGCTGTCATGCTAGAAACATGCATGTGTCAATCACTCGGTATTCTAGAGAGTCACATCAAACTACAACTACAGGATGTGACCTGTGTGTGGATGTTGGTGGGCAACAGAAATGGCGAAGGCTACATCAACTGCAGTATACCTAGAAGCAAAGCAGAGATTCCAAATTGAACATTTCCATATCTGAACTGAGCCACAGAGAGTTAGGTGATGCCTCCTACCTGGTACCTATCTGGAACATGGCCTTGCAATAGGTTGGGCAGTTCACCAATGTTCAGACCAGCTCCTTCTTTCACTTCTAGTCCCATGGTGTCACAGAAAATGATGGGCAGTGGCTTTGTATCTCCAATTTCAATTTCATAGGTCCTATACTATTTTGTAAAAGCAAATAAAGCATATTACAAACATTCCTGCCCACTTCACTTTCTCTTTTATATTTGTGAAGAACAAATAACTGCTAATAGTAAAAATTGTAACTTCCTGGGTGTTTGGGACCTGTAAAAATCCCAGAGGTTCCAGTATAAGAATAGCAAGCTAGTCAGTAAATTGAATATGTTTATTTGGAAGGCAAACTGCTGGCTAATCATCTTTTTTAAAATGTAGTGACAAAGCTACAAGAACATTTCCACTCCAACATACTGATCTATGTGTTTGTTGATGAGCTTTGGCTCCTCTTGCAAATTCTATGCTGATTCTTTCTTGGATGGCTTGTTAATCAATCTAACCTTTATGTGCTTTCCAAGAAATTTTGAAGTGAAACGTTTGTGATTGAGCCAATTTCAGAGCAATCCTAAAGAGGAGGGAGAGAAAAGTGGATGATCCACCATTCCCAAAGCCCTTGCTCAGTCTGCTTATTTACTTATTTATTTATTTGTACTCTGGTGGTTTTGAACACCACACACATACACATGCCATTGATTTCAATGCATTGTCGATGAGTATAGGCCTTCCGTCCATGGAAATCAGAACCTGGATCCAGTTCATTCACTACTAATCTTCTGGAATGAAGAATACATTTAATAATTGCTTTAATTGGTAGTCCAGTGATTTTACATTTAATTTTTAAAGAATCCTCGTTGAGTTATTATCCAGTTTCAATAACTAGTTACTATTTTTACTCGCCAACTCATTTTTAAAACTGCATCCTTCGTCTAAGTGAACTAATTTTCAAATGCACCCCATGCAAAAAAAAAAAAAAAAAAATGTAGGCATCTCTCTAATATTTCCTGCCATGAAAACAGGTGCAAAGAAATCTGTTTAAACTTCTTTTCAACTTCCTTGTGGAATAAAGTAATTTCTTTTTTACTTTCTTGGGGAGAAAAAAAGTCATCAGCTACATGTAAATGGCTCAGAAGAACAGATAGCACAGGAGAATTGATAAGGCATCAATCAGATGCCTGTCCCAGCTAGAAATTCCCCTCTGTCACCACAGGACCATCTAAGACCAACTTAAGACTTAGTGATACAGAATCCAAGAGAGAGGGGGCAAGAGAATATAGCATCAACTACTTGCTCCTTCTGGGATTATTTAGTGTATGGTTTCTAATGTAATCATTTAAAGTTGCCATAGCATTGTATGCATATTGTGAGCCATGTTGAGACTTCAGTCAAAAAGCAGGATACCAATCTACCCCCTCCCAAAAAATAACCTCCCAACACACCCACCATCATTTCTGTTTACATTACACTTGATATTTAGGTTCACAGAGTTCATCTATGTTCAAAAGAAGCTAGTTTCTTGGGTGAGGATGAAGTTGGACCACAGGTTACTTTCACACAAGTATGAGAGTAGAATCGTCTTCTTGGGAAGATACAGGAGCCAAAATTTGTCAGAGAAATGTATTTTTAAAATCTGGAAAAAATATTAATTCAAAATACTAATTGACTAGAATGCATTTTTATTTCAGATTTAGCAGTGCAGAGCTACCTGCATAGTCACACTTGTGGAATCTGATCCTGCTATGGCGTCGCTTGCCACATAGCCTTGAAAAGCAGAATTCACAGCGTTGAAAAAGCTGGACTTCCCTGTTCCGACTGGCCACAGGAACAGAACCTGGATCTTTGGCACTGAATTCAAGGAAGGCTTGAAAGTTCTTATTTCATCCATCAGTTTTTCTCTTTGCCTATTAAGATAGAAGGATGCATCTATGTGTTTTGGCCATGTTAGGTAAATATCTCTAGGCATATTCATGTACATATGCATGTATTTTAAGTGGGGCAAAAAGAAATCTCTGAAAAATACTTAAAGGGAGGAAGACTGTAACAACTGGTGAAGAAAAAAAACTCTAAAGGCATCTTAAAGAGTTTCAGTAAAGTTACCATTTGTTGTCTCCACCTCCCAATAGTTAATACAATTTGGTGAATTTCCTCTTGAAAAGACAGTGAAAGTCAAGGATCAAATATCTGTCCCTTTAAGGAAAAAAGTTAAGGTAGCTCCATATTGTCCTGACCTCCTCTGCAAATTTGTCCAATTTGCAGAGAAGAGGGTTGGGACTAAAAGACAAAGGAAAACTGTGGGTACATGAAAGTGAAATACAATATACGATATGCTCGGCCATTTTTACTGCAGGTGCCATTTACAATTTCCATGTTTCTTGGTGCATGAAAAAATGCATACCTTCTAAGCACAATAAACTAAATAGAAGGGAATTTGCTCTTTGAATATAGCTATCAAACTGAGGAATACCGAGAAGCAGAAAAGCTCAGAGGGAGAAACCTATGGGAAGCACTGTGTTCTCTGCAGATACCTTAGAAGATCCTTCCCCAAAAGGTGCTCTACAGGTATGTTGGAGTATGCATGTTGGCTCGCAATGATGTGAGTTGTACTCTTACATATTTGGTTAGATTTCGAAAGATGCCTTAGTTCACCTATAGGATTTTGACATTGTAATTAAGTGACAGTAGGTATTTCTTTTTCTCAAACTGCCCATATTTGCAAGGTCACAGGGTGTAACAAAGAGATGCTCAAGTCATGAACCTACCCAGTTGTCCATTCAACCATCCTCCAGGGATTTTCCAGCATAGCACCCATTCCTAAGGGAAAACATCAGAAAACTGTGAGACTGCAAATCTATGGGCTTCGAAGAGGAAACACTGGCTGGGTTCAGATGACACGATAAGCAACAGGTGATTAATTAGGCAACCTGCTGCATTGCTTATTGTGTCGTATGTGTGAGGGGGGGCACACAACTAACAGTTGTCCATTTTAACAAAATAAGCAACTGAAAAAACAACAGGCTATTCCGTTGATTATCTAGGGACCTGTTGCTTAACATGTTATGTGGCAAGCTCCATTGTCAAATTTAACGAGTTGAGTGCACTATTTCAGGAGTGCATAGAGTTCTCCCGCAGGAGTAGCCGAAAGCACCCCATCGACTCCTCTACAGCCGGCAGAACTTGCAATGGCTGATGGGATAGTCCTGGGAGGAGGGTGGAACACCGGCCGGAAGGACGACAGGAGTTGCAGCCATGCAACAGGGGGCAGGGCAACATGTCATGTGGGGAGTACTAGCAAAATAATGCACGGTAAGTTACCTATTCCCCCCCATTGCCTAAAATGTCATCCGAACCCTCCCACTGACTCAGTTCAGATGTCACAATAACCCAGGATGGGTTAATTAAGACATGTTGGGTTAAATAAGCCATCATCGGTTATCATGTCATCTGATGGGAGTTTTTTTTAACCTATGATAGGCTGACCATATGAAAAGGAGGACAGGGCTCATGTAACTTTAACAGTTGTAGAGAAGAGGGAATTTAAGCCAGAGTCATTTGTATGCAATTTGTACCTGGTGGAATTCCCTCTTCATTACAACAGTTAAAGCTGCAGGGGCCCTGCCCTCTTTTGTATCTGGTCACTCTAGTATAGTGCATGCAACTTTAATTGCTTTGATGAAGAGGTGATTTCACCAGGTACTAATTGCATACAAATGACGCAGGCTGAAATTCTCTTTTCTCTGCAACTGTTAAAGTTACATGAGTCCTGTCCTCCTTTTCATATGGCCAGCCTAACTATGATGGCTTATTTAGCCAAAATAACCCACTCTGATAATCCACAGTCTTCATGGGTTATTTTGCTGTGTGGTGGTCACCGTGGGTTATTTTTGGCTGGCTACAAAGCGTTTGGCAATAGCGGTCAAAACAGCTGCCACTCTGCTCTTCACTGGCATATTGATTAGGAACATATTAAAGCAAACAAGCCAGCAGTATAGAGGAGGCAGGCTATGAGGTTTGGTCCCAATTCTTCATGCCCTCTCCAAGATGTTATAGGTATCTCCCGATTTTTGGTGCATCTGGGATTTTTGCTGCTTTCCGAGTTATGGTGCTGGGTTTTCATAGTGTATTGGGTGCCTCCTTAGTAGAGGAGTCTGGCTCTGAATTTTTGTCCTGATCCTGCAAATTCCCAATCTCCCCTTTGGGGGGCACTTGGGACTTTTGCTCCAGTTGAGTAAATGCATAGGGATTTGATGGTGGATCAGGGGCTTCCCGACTAAGAGAGGCTGGTTGTGGAGTTTGATCCCAATCCTGCAAACTACCAAGGTTTTCTAGGCATCTCCCACTTTTGGAGCCACTTGCGATTTTCACTCCTATGGAGTAAATGCGCAGGGGGGTTATGGTGAATCAGGTGCCTCACAACTAGGAGAGGCTGTGTGTGGAGTTTAGTCCCAATTCTGCAACACACACATACACACATGCAAGGTTTTATAGCCACTTCTCCCTTTCAGGGGAACTTGGGATTTTCCCTAGGCTGACCATATGAAAAGAAGGACAGGTCTCATGTAACTTTAACAGTTGTAGAGAAAAGGGAATTTCAGCCAGTGTCATTTGTATGCAATTAGTTCCTTGTGAAATTCCATCTTCATCACGATAGTTAAAGTTGCAGGGGCCCTGCCTTCTTTTGTATATGGTCACTCTAGTGTAGTGCCTGCAACTTTAACTGTTGTGATGAAGAGGAAATTTCACCATGAGCTAATTGCATACAAATGACTCTGGCTGAAATTCCCTTTTCTCTACAACAGTTAAAGTTGCATGAGCCCTGTCCTCCTTTTCATATGATCAGCCTAATTGTCCCTCCTTGGTGAATTATCATGCAGGAGTTTGATGGATTGGGCTCCCCAATCCTGCAAACCTCCACACTTCGGAGATGAAACAGCACCACTGCTCGGGTGAGAGAGGACTGCACCAGGATGGGGGGCAGGCAGGTGAATTAAATTATACACAGTAACTTATTAGCCCACTCGTGTGGTGGGGGATCATAGGCTATTTTTAAAAAAGAAGCTATTTTGAGTAGCTTATTAACCCATCATGGGCTATTGTGATGTCAGAACACAGCCATTGTCTCTTTATTTCAACTTACCTTCCACTCGATATACGTCACATTCCAAAAGAGCCTGGTCATTTCCATGTAAGTTAGGGTGACCAGATAAAATCCAGGTTAGGGCTCATGTACCTTTAACAGTCATAGAGAAAAGGGAATTTCAGCCAGTGTCATTTGTAGGCAATTAGTTCCTAGTGAAATTCCCTCTTCATCACAACAGTTAAAGTTGCAGGCACTATACTAGAGTGACCATATACAAAAGAAGGCAGGGCTCTGCAACTTTAACTGTTGTGATGAAGAGGGAATATCACCAGGAACTAATTGCATACAAATGACACTGGCTGAAATTCCCTTTTCTCTACAACTGTTAAAGTTACATGAGCCCTGACCTGGATTATATCTGGTCACCCTAATGTAAGTCTTCTGCACTGAATGTGTAGTTTTCAGTGTTAGGATTTGTATGCACTGCTGCAGTATTTTGATGCAGGAATAGAAGTGCTCCAGCTCCAAAATTAGGACTAGAAGCAGCATGGTCACCTACAGCCTGACTGGCGTATTGGAATTGGATTTTTAGTGGGCTGGGCTCCTTCTCTTTCCCTTTCAATCTGAAGAGGAAAGCTTTTTCATCACTGATATGTGTCTCACATGAAGTATAACTCTCAGCAGTAAAGCCTCCAAAAATATAGCCACTTGGATTGTCTGCCACCACAACAGTTGGGCCTTGTTTATTGCATATGTTATGAAATGTGTTAGCATTGTAGCCGTGCACAGTTGCCTTATAGAGAAGGCTCAGGTCACTGCATCCCAATAAGTGCTACAGCTTTTTTTTCTCTTCTTGGATCAACCTAAATTTGACATCAGCCACTGTTGATCTAAAAAAGAAAGAAGAAATATAACATCGATAGCCTCTCAGGTTTCATACACATCTTAATTTGCCTTTCAAGGCAGCTAATTAAATTCCCAGAACAGCATGTTTTAAAGATCTATATAAACTTGGGAAAAAAGAGATTTAGGCCATGTCTACACCATGGTTTTTTCCCGGGGTCATCCCTGTGCATCCAAATGATGCACAGGGAATCCTGGGGGCAGGCAGGGATGATCCCCCAATCATCCTGAGGACCACGGGAGGTGTGGCCGCCGCTCCCACCTCCTCGCGAGTAGCGCAGTCCTTCAAAATGGGCACAGAGCTGTATGGGGAGGCTTCGTGCCCATGGGGGGTGGGGCAAAAACAATTTTGCCATCCCTGCCATAGTGGGATTTCTTTTTAACTCACTTTTTCTCACTATCGCAAGTGTGCGACCTGACCCTCTTCTTAAAAACAAAATTGGTGCCCACAATGTCCCTCTTGTCTTTCGGGTTGTCGCGCTGGCATGTGTATGCTCGGGCACGATCCCAAAAGTAGGAAATCCCAGGATGCTCCCCCCTGCTTTCCGGATGGCCCTGTGGTTTAGAAGGGGCCTTAGTAGGTCCTGTTTCTGGAGGAATTGCATTCCCGGCCTGGAGAACCTGCTGCAGCCTTGAAAAGAAGCCTTCTATATATCTTGGGGACCCAGACATACGAGGTGGACAACTGCTTTGTAACCTGAAGGGACATGAGCTTTCTTTGTTTACTCTTTCTACCTCCAAATAGCATCTTTTGTGTATTGAATAAACTGCTAAACTGATCCATTTGTGTTTTGAATTGTTGACAGCACCCTCAAACCTGGGGTTTGATGGGAACCAAATCAATCAGGCTGCCATAAATTAAGCAACTTAAGACAGTACAGTCTAATTCCCATATAGTAGAGTGGCTTAATGACAATTTTTGGGCAAATCATGAACATTGCAATAGAAGTGTGAAATTTGGTATGGTGGTATTTATGACCATGTAGATATAGGGGCATCTCAGGAAACCATCGTAACAGCTGCTATCTTGGAAAATGGTACCCAAACTTCAGGTTTCTCACAATAACTGATATTTTTAATTTTACAGAAGCCCCTTTCCCACCCTGCCAATATGGCTAGGGCAGGGAGCAGGCTTTTGCGGGGGAGAAGGCAGAAGGACGACCTGCCAAGTAGGTGAGGCATAGGTGGGGCTTGGCAGGCAAAAGCAGTTCCCACATGCAGCCCAGGCCTCTTCTGTTTTCCAGCTTGGGGGGGAAGGAGTCATCGGCGGTGCGAGTGGAGCACGAGGCCTTCAGCGAGGGACTGCACCTTTCAGGCAGCAGCGACGACTGGGCATTGGCCCAATGGTTTGCCCGTGGTTTCGCTTTTGGAGTCTTAGGCCCAACACACACTTTGCCCAGGCCCCTTGCTCCCCAGACGATGGCTCTGCCGCGCCCAGCCCAGCAGATGACACAACTTCCTCCTGTGCCTTGCTCTCCAGGAGCCTCCTTAGTTGTGCCCACTCCTGCCTAGTCTGCAGCCTTGGGCTGGCCCTTGCTCCCCGGGCGCTGGCTGTGCCACGCCTAGCCAGGACTAAGCCACAATTTCCTCCTGCCCCCCATCCACACTAGTCCACCTGCTCCCCAGATGCCTCCTTGGCAGCACACTGCCATGGCCTGAGCCGCAATTTGGGGCTTGGCTTCATGGCCTCGCCCCTTCGTGGTCCCACTACTTCCCATGTAATTGGCCAGAGGAAATAGGGTGGGTTTCTGGGCCTAGTGGATGGCCAGTACTCTATTTCCTCTATAAAGGCAGCCCAAGCAGGGTTGGAGGCAGCAGTCACTCTGGGCAACAGGAGGAAGAAGGCTGGAGCGGAGGGATCATGTGGCGTGCAGTGGTGGTGGCGGCAGAGGCAGCCGCATGGAGACTGCTCCGAGGGAGGCTAAAAAGCGGCGGCGTTCACCGGCCGTGGAGATCGGCAGCGGCGGTGGCCTCATGGTACAAACAGGCAGCAGCATCAGGCAGACAGGGTGATCAGTGGTGGCGGCATCCCTGCAGCTGCAAGAGAGGACGGTGGTGGTTTGGGCCCCGGCAGCGACAGCAGAGCGGCCTGTACAGGCCCAGGAGCAGCGAGTTGGGCAGAGGCCCAGGAGATAAGGGGGAATCGCGGATGGAGGGCTGGTGGTGTGGTTGGAAGAATCTGCAGGGCATTTTGTGTTGGTTGCCTTTAACAGGGAGGGCTTCTTTCTTGGCGGGAGGATTAGCAGCTGCTTGCTTTTTGCAGTAGATGCAGGGCGGGAGGCCGAAGCAAGGCTGAATCTTCATCAATCCGCTGGTTGGTGGTAGGGTGGTTCATACCCCAACCACATACGGGCCCGCTGTTGTGTAGTAGTTGTACTAGTTTATGGAAGGGGTGGTTTTCCTAAAATACAAGAACCTGCCTTTTGTTAGAAGTAGTCAGGGAGTTTGTATCATATCTTTCATAAGCATCAGGCACCTGGCTGTTGCTGGTGGAATACAGTGAACAAGGTTGGATGAATGTTTTTTCCCTCCAACAATTGGCAATCTTTAGGTATTTCGATAGATCATTGGTATAATCGTTCCTTATACAATGCCTCCTAAAAAAGGAATGGGGGGATAAGGTAAAAGTTAAGGCACCGCGCCCACCTGCTAAGTGTGCATTGCCACAACCTGTGACTTCTTCGGATGAGGAGGAACAGTATATTGGTTTAGTATTGAAACGCATCTCGGCTTTAGAGCAAGATAACACTAGGCTGAAGCAGCAATTGAGTAACAGTAAGGCAAAAGCACCTGGGGTCAGAGCTCAAAACAGGATGTCTAATAAGGAATGGGTTGCTATTTCAGAACAGAGGCAATGCTCGGTTGAGGAGAGGCCCTCAGACAGAACAACCCAGGTTTCTGCAGCCAGGTCAACCCAGGAGGTGCAGGCCACTAAATTTACGACAGCTGTGATGGCTGCAATAAATCTGACATCCAGCAGTACTTCTCAGGGTGAGTATAACACACAATTCACACATGGATCTTTTGCATGGCCATCATTTGGCCCATAGGGAATGCCTCCATGGGCTATGGGACAAATATGGCCATTTCTCATCCCATTGAATATGACGAGGCGCAAGGGACCAGAGGCTCTCAACAGGAATCTGTGTTAGACGCATGTACACTGATGTGGCAGGCGGAGGTTGGTGCAGCTTCTAATATAGTTCAGTCAGGACATGTTAGCGCATTGCCAGTAAATTTAACGACTTCTGATCCAGTACCCTTGGCTAAGGTGGCTCAAACCACACAAACAGAGCCAACATTGGTGTCAACTCCAGAGGCAGCGGATCCATATGCTTCTGCACAGGGATCCAAGGTGCCTTATGGGGCAGTTTCCACCCCATTGGAATCAATATATATATTGATATATTTACACTCCTGTTCAGGCAGGAGGAGCAAAAAGATAAGGACAGGGAAAAGGATAGGGACCAGGAACACAATAAAAAGAAGAAAGTTGAGAGAACATGGGCCAATTGGCTTGCAGGTTACATTATTTTCATGGAGGTGGTGCAGCAAAAGCACCCCAATAAGGCTATGGTATTAACAAAATATTTGGATATCATATTCAGATGTTATTCAGAATATTTAGGGCCTGTGTGGTTGGTTCATGATGAGGTTTTCCGCCTCAAAGCGGCTTTCAACCCTGAGCTGAAGTGGGATGTCAAAGAGCCAGAGCTGTGGCTCCAATTTATGACTCCAGCCCGGCCAATAACTGGGGACAGGGCCGACAGTGGACATATATTGTCTAGACTGGCTTGGGCTGCAATGTCGCGAGGCCCAGCTGGACAGGCCGTTCAACCCCGCCTGCTCTGCTGGGAGTTTAGCTCAATGGGAATTTGCAGTAGGAATCAGTGCAAATATAGACATGAGTGCCCCTTTTGCAGGGGGGGGGCACATCTTTATTCCAGTTGCCCGCGGGTCAGAGGGAGTAAAGGGATTAGAGAACCCCAGCCAGGGCGCAAGCCTCCTAACTCAGGCACTCCACCAAAAGGGCCCCAGCCCAATCATGGTTGAAACGTTGGTTTCTCTGTTATGGAATTACAAGCACAGGGATGATGTTGTATAGAGCCATCTTTTCTGTGAAATTAAAAATAACAGAGTTATTGTGAGAAACCTGAATTTTGGGTGCTATTTTCCAAGATGGCTGCCATTACGATGATTTCCCAAGATGCCCTTATGTCTCATTTTAATCTACATGGTAATAAATATCACCATACCAAGTTTAACACTTGTATCACAGTGTGCATGGTTTTGATGCTAAGCCGCTCTACTAATAACATTTGGAATGGAAGGAGTAACCTATTAAAACCAACGATCATGAATGATGCACCACTATTTTAAAAGAAGCCAACAGAAAATACAACTTTTCACATATTTGAGAAAAATGAGTTAATATGTTACTTATCATTGCTTGGTTAGGTAAAATAAAGTGTTCAGATTAAAAAAAATCATATATGAGAAATTCAGTTGTGGACTTATATTTGTAGCATTTCCCAACCTTGTGCCCTCCAGTTGATTTGAACTTCACTTCCCAGCATGGCCAATGGTCAGGAATTCTGGGAGTGGTAGTCCGAAACATCAGTAAAGCAGCAAGTTGACTTAAAACATGTTCAGGCCAATTTACAGTGCTGCTATAAAGACCTTTATGTTACATCTTGATGTTTCCTTGCTTCCTCCTAATTTTTCTCAGGTACAGAACATCATGCATCTCCCATATCCTCTGCTTTAATTTGCCTGTTCAGTTGCCTTTGTTTGGAACTAGGCATGAAGCCATCACTGCTTTCCCTCATTGTGCTGTTCTCTGGCTTATTCATTATTTTTAATATACAAAAAAAGCTACTATAGGTGAGTCAAGGTACCCTTTGATACAACGCTTCTACTCCAAAATATAATAATCAGAGACTGCATGTTCTTGTTCCATGAACATATATCGGAACATTCAGGAATCACTAGCCTCTAGTTCATACCTCAGTTAATCACACATCTTTTCCTGTGTATTATAAAGGTAGTACCATACAGAAAGAACAAAATAGCTATTCTTTGCAATAAACGAACAAGCATACTTGTGTAAAATAGTTGCACCATTTATCAGGTGTACTCTGAGCATTGTGCATTTGCCAGTCATTTTCTCTCTTCTAGGAAAGTAATCAAAACTGAACTTGCATTTTTCACAGGGTGAAAATGGAAGATGCAGCAATTGCTTCCTCTCTGTCCCTGTTTCCTCCCCTCATATAATCTTCTCTCAATAAAGAGTTGTTCTTATGACAAATGAGTGTGCTCAAGAACACATATTTTGTCATGTATATACAGCAGAATTATATCCCTTGAAAGTCACTGGAGGAGGGCAGGGGAGAGACTCCTGTTAGTTTCCTATAATGTATTATTACGTAGCAGAAGCTTAACTGTTCTACAGAAAGTCCAGGACGATGAAAAGAATGTTGTGTTCCACTTTGACTTCGTCAGCCATGTGATACTGATTTATCCCAGTGCATTGTCACTTACTTTCTACACCCTTGTTTTAAAATATGGATTCATGGTTCACTAGCTTGATATTATTGAAAGCAATGAGCACTTTTGAAATGAGTGTGCCTGAGCACACGCATGGGTATAACAGATACTGAGCCTCAAACAAGTCCCCTTTGCCATAGACACAATATTCCTGTGGCCACATTCGTTGCTTATGACCACAGCTATGATGAACCAGGATTTTTCTCACTGAACAAAGTCATGCCCTGAGTTTCAACTGGGTGTATCCTCAGTTACGGGGAGGTACTTGGAATTAGTTCCTCTCTTTGAACAGGGGTCTGGGGGTGCTTGTTGGTTTACTGATGAGAATGAAGTCCTGGGCAAGTCACTACATTTGCTTTTTATTTCTCCATCACTAAGTGGGAACGAAGGTCAGAGCTGACCTATACGCCGCTCTGACCTTCGTTCCGGGAATCAAAGGCAAGATGGTTAAGCCAAGAAGTCAAGCCACGAGACAGAGCTGGAAGGTCCCTCCAAAAAAGAACCAAGAACCAGAGCCAGGAAATATGATTTCCCAGGAGCAATCCCAGCCTGAACAGCAAGTTAGGAAGTGCACCCTCTTAACGAGAGTCATTGGCCAGCCTGAGTGACTAGCCACGGAGATGTTCCAACCTGTAGCCCTGATAGGAACACAGCAAGCTGCTTTATATTGAGTAGGGTATTGCCCATTCTAACTCAGTATTGTCTGCATTAACTGGCAGTGACTCTCCAGGGGTTCAGGCAGGAGTCTTTCCTAGACCTACTTGAACTTGTGACCCTGCCACTGTGGTGGAAATTCACAATTATTAATTTAAAAGATTGCTTACTAAAAAAAAAAAAAGGTTTGCTTTGAAAATAAAGCTTGCTTTTTTTACCCTGCATTATTAAGTAAAAAGAGGAAGTAAAATTAGGCTGACCATATGAAAAGGAGGACAGGGCTCATGTAACTTTAACAGTTGCAGAGAAAAGGGAATTTCAACCAGCGTCATTTGTATGCAATTAGATCCTGGTGAAATTACCTCTTCATCACAACAATTAAAGTTGCAGGCACTATACTTGACCATATACACAAGAGGGCAGGACCCCTGCAGCTTTAACTGTTGTAATGAAGAGGAAATTTCGCCAGGTACGTATTGCATACAAATGATGCCGGCTGAAATTGCCTTTTCTCTACAACTGTTAAAGTCACATGAGCCCTGTCCCCCTTTTCATATGGTCAGCCTAAGTAAAATGTATCTAAGCCACTGTCTCTCATGGCTAATGATGGACAACAGGAAATGTGTGGTCAGCCACATCTCAAGACTGAGACATGTGGAGGATGGGGCCAAAGGGAGATATAGAATGTATAAGATCAGCTCCTCCACATATAACCAAGCAACAGGTTATTTCATGATGTCATGCTTAACATATTGTAAGCTTTGTGATTGGACAATTGACCTCTGCAATAAGGCGTGCTCTAATTATGTATGGAAACTGTAAGAAACCTATAAAAGTGTTAAACCTCGGGGTGGTGGCCAGTTCTCTTTTCAGTGTACTAGAGTGCTCCGTTGCAATGTGTGTTCTGTCTTGTTGCATTAAAGGAATTGGTGAGTGAACACTACCTGAGCCGAATCCAGTCTCTTGACCATGTAAAGAATTCCATGACACCACTGACATATAGACCTTCCCTAAGCATCATCACATAGAGAAGCCTTAGCCATGGTTTCCCAGTGCTAACCAGATATCTCCAGAATGGCCTGTTTCACAAGGTTTTCATGAAGGTGAGCATAATAAAGATAGAAAAAGTGATACTAAATAATAAATAGTCATAATATTTAGGAAAAGTGAAAGTAATAGAATGAAAAAACTGACATCACTTTTTATTTCTCAGAAAGATCTATGTTGCACTCAAATTTAAGCAAAGTAACTTTCCTTTGATTTTTCTGAGAGTCGGTGGAATGTCACTGTTATACCAAACTCTTCATAATTTCACTCTTACCTGCAATGATTTGGAAGCCATTTTCCTGTGGCCCCTTCTAAAGAGCTCTACTAATGTGTGTATGAAGGAACCACGTGGGCAGGGACAAAGCTGTTTTCCCCTCCCAAACCAGAGTTACCCCATTAGATAGGCAACATTTGGTTGAAAAGGAATACCAGCCCTTGATCTAACCATATGGTGCCATCATCCACATCTAAATCACATTTATTGCTGTAAATAATTCAACACATTTCAATCAGAAGACTTTATACCTTTGTATATTTATTTGTTACATTTATATTCTACCTTTCTTCCATCTTGGAATTCAAGGTGGCTACATGTGATTTCCAGGAGGTCTCTCCTCCGGTCACTGACCAGACACAGACCTTCTCAGCTTCAGCAAGGTGGCAGCTTCATGTGTCTTCAGACCAGATTTTGGGACCACCTTTATATCCACGTCTCTTCATTCATAAATAGAATACAACTAGAAAGTACAATGAGGACATCTACAATTGCACCCAATCGTGTCCTTCCTCCAAAGAAATTGACACTACTATTGGATCAAATTGCCCCTCCCCCTTGCAGCCCCCCCCACTCCCCCCCAAATCTGCTCCAGAGTGTTAGGGGACCCTCCAGAGCAGATTTGGGGGGTATGCTGAGGAGGGGACATACAGGGGGAAGGGGGGAGGGAAACCCCCATTGCATGAGTGTTAACTCCAGTTGCATAAAATTGTATTTAGTCTCCTGCACTGCTATTTAAAAATACACCCACAATTCAGAAAGCTACTTTAGACTCACTCAAGCCAAGCCTATATATACTTTCTCATTTTAAAAAAGAGCTTTTTCTGCTACATTAGAGGATACTTTTTGTAGTGAAATGTGATCGTCTGTAGAGATACAGAGATAATGCCTTATATGATATAGTATGGAAAAGTGAATCTAAAAGCAGATGGACCGAATCCCAAGAATGGGAAGCCAGACCTAGAGCCGAACTACACCCTAAGTTTTTAACGTTTTATAAGGGTTACGAAAACTCTTTGGGCTCATGACACATTCCCTTTAATGTTGTATACCCGAGGTTTTTTAAAACTCACTTCAGCTATATACAACGGTTTTAATTTTAATAAATCGTTTTAAGTAAAATAATGTGTCCTTCCTTACCGTTTGTGATTCATGGGGGCAGTGCTTCGTTTACTGGTGCCCAAATGCTTAGCAGTTGATTGGCGGGGAAGAAAGAGGGGCTTAGGAGGAAGTGGACGAGTGAACTACAACACCCACAATTCTTAACCCTATACTCATTGAAAGCTAGGGAATGACAGAGGAACTAAGGAAGAAGTGGGCGACTGAACTACAACGTCCACAATGCCTTGCCCTAAACTCATTGTAAAACCAAAGCAGAAAGAGACGGGTCAGAAGAGTATGTGACCGCACACACCACTTTAAAGACTGAAGAATTTTTCTCCTGTAACGTAAGTACTCAGTAATGTGGCCTAAGACGTTTCAGAACGCACCTATTTGGAACGTTTTAAAATACTATTTAAAACGTTCCAAGGGACTGTGTAGATAGGCTCATAGTGAGTTTGGCAGGACTGTTCTCTAGTTTCTAGACAATAAAAAAGTTGCTGTTAATATGCTGCAGTCTCTGGCATTCGTTAAAGACTTCTGAAGCTCAGCTACAGAAGGGCCTCATCTACAAGAATTCGGCTTTATGCCTGGTTAGCCGATTATGCGTATCTTCTCAGAAGCACTTTATCTCAAATGCTTGTATGCAGGAGGTAAATTGAGCATTCAACAGGTGACCTTACCGGTTGTTTCAAATGCGCTTTACAGGTAGTTTATGCGGAGAATTGCTTGTTGACATAGGCAAAATGGGCTTTAACGGCCGGAGCAAAATAAAATTCGCTATTTAACGCGCATTCGATAAAGCGCATAATCTGAGAGAAAACGTGCCTCTAAGCCCGATTTGCGCTCTGTTCTTGTAGAGGTAAATTTTTTAATGCGCCTTGAAAGAGCTTTAAATGCCTCTTGTAGAGGCAGCCAAGGACACTACACTCGAAAAAGGAGACTATTTCCTATACCAGCATTACCCTTTCTAACAGCAAAAGTTTGCTTGTATAGGAAAAGGTCAGTTTATGAACGTCTTCCACATGACATGGACCTTCTAATGAAGCCACACAGGAAAGATACACATGGGAACAACACCCAAATCACTAAGGTAGTGTTGGAAGGAGTCCTAACACAACTTTACTATGCATCAGGAATGGCTTAAACTGTATTAATTTTCTGGGCAAATGAACAGCAGAGAAATTTGCAGTATCCAAAGCTGCAGCTCCATTTATGCAACTGATGTAGTGTTAGTGTAAACAATCTCTAATGCTAAGGCACTATGCTGGTACTATGAGTTTTCTGGGGAAATCTGTCATGCTAGTTTATGGTATTGGCATTGTGCTAGAGGTAGCTTATGCTAGCACTAGGTCAATTGTGTAAGTATAGCAGCACTGTTGGATTTTGTTGAAACAGTCTGTCAGGGTGAGCCACCACTCATATTGGTTTTTTATTCATTCTCATAGACATGCATCACACGCTCGCACACACAACCACACACTCTATTGATCCATCATATTATTTCTTATTGTTGTTATTGAGCATTTATATACTGCCATCAAGCCAGTGTACAACAATTTAAAACAATAAAACTTTGCAACCATAAAAACAAAAACATAAAAACACACTAAACATTAAAAACTACACATTTTAAATGGCTAAATTGAAATGACCAAGAAAGTGGAGGCCCAATTGTAATTCTTAAGGATGTGCACTCCATAGTTTGAGGGCAACACAGGAGAAAGCACAAAGAGAGAGGAGGGAAGGAGGAAGATAAATTCCTCCCTACTCCCCCACCCCAGCTCTAGTCACTCAGTTATCAACACCCCCACCACCAAGCTTACCAGGTAGTGGCAGGGGAAAGGGTTCTTTCTTTCTTTTACCTTTTCACAGGGCAGCCGGTTATACTGCAAAAGGAATCACCAGCCATCCAGTGCCCATTATCTTCATTTCCATAGAATACCTCTGGGCCCAAATCAAACGCTATCTCAGAATGGGCAGGCAAAAGAGGGGAACAGCCTCATGAGTGTGTAGGTCTCATTGGGCAGCATGGCTCCAGCATGTTCCACATTCAGGAATGCCAGCACAGGGAATCAGCATTTGTTTATATTGACCAGAGATAGAATCAGATCCTGTATGACTAACACTGACTATCTCTTTGTCTCAGTAGCAATTTGCACAGAGCTGAACATTGCCATTGCTTTCATCCATTTCAGTCCATTGTTGATGCTCTGATGTTTGCTGAATTTAGTACTTTCTTATGCTTAGCAGGGTTTGATCATCAGTCACTAGGATAAATGATGCTCCAAAGCAAGATTTCTTATACCTTGTTTTCATTTAACAATTGGAATGCTACTGTCCACTGCTATTGTGCATTTCTGTTCAAGCAGTTGATACAGTATTTACAGTGCAGTTTCCACAAGACTCTCAATCCATCAACAGTGCACTCCAGAAGTAATTACTATTCACTGTAAACTGAAATGTTAATGTCCGAGTTTTAAAGACTTGAAGAAGATACAGGATTACAGTTTGTATGGTTACGTATTTTATTTATGATTTATTGTATTTATTTTATTCCATTTATATACTGCCCCGTAGTCGAAGCTCTCTGGGAGGTTTACAAAAATTAAAAACATTGAACATTAAAAACACTGATATACAAAATTTAAAAGCATAAAGCATAAAAACAAGTTATAATTACAATATCCTTTAAAACAACAATTCTGGGTCAAACATATATTTTAGTTATATGTTCAACTAGTATTTCCACTATAAGCCGAGCTGTATAACCCCATTACTGAGGCATCTGAACACTAACCCTGAAGATAATCCATGAACATTTGAAATAGATCCTACAGCCTAGCAGAATTACCACACTCAAAACTTCACTAATTGTCAATTAGTCACATGATTATATAAGACCGAATAGATATTCACTAAGTTTTTTGAAAGGTCTGGTGCTTTATGTTCCTAATATGATTTTCCCCTGTGGAGAAATATGGAATTAAATGTTTTTATTTTTTGTTTCTTTAATTAACAGTCCTTTCTTAACATAGACTATGGACATTGTGAGTGAAAAGCAACAGAGCAAATTGAGTCAAAATAACTAGTCGCATACCAAAAATGTCTTCCACATTTTTTCTACCATTCTCATTCAATTTGACAGAAAACAAATTGCTTTCAAAAAGAAATTCAAAGAAGAATTTTTGGAGAAATTCTCCTGAGTTGTGTTCAGGGTTCTTATGCTTACCTTACTTATGAGGTGGCTGAGAAGCGAGTATGAGTGCCCTGCCTTTCATTGCGCAATCATCTCAGTAGCAGCTTGTAGCTTCTTGGCTTCATGCATGTTAGTTAAAGCCCAGGGGAAGACATCATGAGGCAATTCCTCTCATGAGGCATTTTTAGATCAAGAAGCACAGGCAATCTGAGTGGCTGCAGAGGAATGGAGATTATATAACAGAATGAAGAAGAAAGAGAAAACACCCACAGTACCCGCTACCACCTCACAATGGTTAGGTAAGGTCAAAACACAATTACAAGAAATTATAAAATGCCTAGAAAATGAGGCAGAAAAACATGGAAGCCTTCTTCATGGGAGAAGAAAGCATTCAAGAAATCGGAGGTCAGATTTTAGCTTCACCTTTTCCTTGGATCTAGATGCAACACAGCCTCCCTCACTCCTGCTACAGGACTTGCAGGAAAGGAACAGTTTTATCAAACATGCACTACAGGCCCACAGAAATTTAATATTTGGAAGAACCTTGGGAAGCTGTTGAATCCTGAAGAATGACAACTAGAGCTGAGCCAAAATTTCTCAGAAGACATTATTCTCAGAGAATATTTTTTTCTTCTCTTATACCTCTAGAAATAAAAGGCCACTTTGCAGTATTTCCTCCAAATTTTCTTCCCCATTTTTTGTGTGTGTGAGAGAGAGATTAACCTTCTCCCCCTCTCCCCTTCCCTCCCCCAAATGCCCCAGAACGATGCTAGGTAACTGCTATTGTGAAGAATGCAAAATGGAGAACAGATAATGTTGTTGCAATAACAGTGCAAAAATAAAAATAAAAAACCAACTAAAATCTTTAGGAAAGAAGAAAGGAACTGTACCACTACAACCCCAGCCAATGTTGATCCCTACCTATTAGAAATTGTTGGAGAATTTCTCCTCCCACTGGAGAAATTTGGTGAATAGAGAAATTTCTCTGCCCACAAATGGGATGGAAGATTTCAGGAGCACAGCTCTAAAAACAAATGAGACTTCTAACATCACAGAAAGCTATACAGTTAAAATTACCTCCCTGGTCTCTAGCCTGGTGACCAAACTGACTTAGATCTATGGAACCCTATGAGAGAGTGGATGAATGAGATTCCACAAGGTGATTACACTTCAATTCAATTTATTAAAACAGGTTTACAAGCTTATATTGAAGTTTCTAATCCCTACCAAGCATACTTACAAAACACATGTATATCCTGATAGCCAGTCAAGCTAGTAGTGGCTGTTGGGAGCTGAGATCTAACTGGGTGCAGTTACCTATCTAAACTTCTGCTGATTGCCAACACTGGTGACAATGATCCCTTTGTGTTGATCTCAGTCCATTTATACTTCTTGCTTTCTGGTGTCAGGTGGCAAATGCTGATTGTAGCTACATAAACCCTTTATGATCCAAGTCCAAACGACAAGGTGTGGTGGCACTGGATCAAAGTACATCTGGATTTCCGTATACCTAACATAAAGGTAAACCAATACTGGCCACACCTTGATATCACCTACTCACATTCCATTAAAAGTAACAAGCACCTCTGCTGGTCAGATGCTGAAACAGATGTCTTCTAAAGCATGGCATTTGACTTCCAATTGGCTCATGCCTCAGTCTCCTAAAATAGGAATATTCTTTCTCACACATACACACATATATTTGTACACAATGGCTACATGGGAGATAAGTTGTATTAGATAATAATAGCAAATAATCAACAATAGGCTGACCATATGAAAAGGAGGACAGGGCTCATGTAACTTTAACAGTTGTAGAGAAAAGGGAATTTCAGCCAGTGTCATTTGTATGCAATTAGTTTCTGATGAAATTCCCTCTTCATCACAACATCACAAATGTCCCAGCTTACACAGGAAGTGGGGAAGGTGATTCTCCCAGGCTCTTCACCTGGCAGGGATGAATCTTCACCAGGCCTTATCAGTGAAAACATTAACAACTCACAGTCTCTGGAAAGTCAGGAATCCTCAGAGGGGGAGGGGACTTCAGAGCTGGCTGATCCCAGAGTCCGCCGCCGCAGGTTCAAATGGGTGGAGCTAAAAGTAGGTGAGAGGCCAGAGGCTCAGCTAGTGTCTCACCAAAGGCTTCTTCAAAAAAATCCTCCTTGAAGTGAAAGGGATTCAGGAAAAGGACCTTCCCATTTGTTGAAAGGACAATTGTCTCTCTTAGTTAGCCAAGTTTAGCCTAAAGGAAAGTTCAGGTGTGAAGAGATGTTTATTGGCTGAATAAAGCTTTGTGGATTACTTGGCAGACATCTTTATTCTCTCGCACTTTGGCGAGAGGGCTTGGAAACACAATTCCCTACTCACAGTTATTTGTGGTTTCTTTAGACCTTGTCATGACTTCAGTTTCACTTCTGTTTTAAACAGCACTTTCGGTGACATATTTTAGAGCAGGTAACATGTGGCATTATTTAAGGAACCCCCCCCCAAAAAAACACCACTTTTTCCACTTGTGTATTTGTGCTATTCTGCTACACCACAATGTAGTGCTCAGATGTCAATTGTGTGATGAAACCAGAAGTAGATACAGCAGATTAACAGCCTTGTCTAGAAAAGCCTTAAAGAAACAAAATGCCTGAAAACACTGGGCCAGTACAAACTCACTCCAGGTGCACAGACTGAGCTCATGGACCACAGGCAAGGGGTGGGGACCAGAGCTGGCACCAGAAAAAGAAGGTTACATTGATTTTGCAGGAGGTAGGCAGGACTAGGCATATGCACTTGCTAATTTTCCTTAGCCTCCAAAATCCTGAGATTGGCCCATGCTTCTTTACTCAGTACACAACATTATTTCCTTCTGACTAACTGTATGCAGTCTCAAAGGATGGTTTTAAAGTTCAAATGGCTGCAATCGTGAGGTATGTATGTGAAAATCCCACCCCCTGCACCACTGCCAAAGAAGTTTTTTTTAATCATGACTTCTACAAGAAATAAGCAATGACTTCCAGCATTGGTTGTAAAAATAGCAATAATAAAAACATATCCCATTACTCATAGATGTGCTCATGCACCACCCTAACCATGAATCCAATCTTCACTATCATGGTCTGGGTGTAGAAATGTACATATTAAGACAAATATGCTTATATACAAGCTAGTCATGTGGTCATTTCCTGAGTTTTTACTTAGAAATAAATCTACTGAGTTTGGTGGAATTTAGTGAAAGTGAATGGGATTGTGACTTTTAATATTTTTCAAGTAGATAAAACAGAAGCTTATCAACGTGTTGATTGATGGATCTTTCAAATCATTTTACTATTTTCCACTCACACGCAAAGAATTTCTGGAAATATATTTTGTTTCATTGAAGTCATGGATCCGTAGAGAAATACCAAATCCTAAATGTGTAAATCTGCTACACATTAAGGGTCTGGTCCTGTGCAGACATATTACTTTCAGTTGCCACAAGATGGCCCTCTTAGTACAGTCTTGTATCTCATTATAATCCCAACCTAGAGTGTGTATACAATACAAAATGGCATCAGACATCTTTTACACACACACACACACACACACACACACACACCTCTTCATGTGTCTGTTGTCTTCAGCTTACATCTGCCTGAATTAGATTTAATTTATTTTAATAGAATATAGCTAGAAATATCTGTACAAATCTAGTATGCACAACTTTTCTTTAGTGCTTACAAAGATTATGGGCCAATTATATAACTAAGCAAATG
Organism: Anniella stebbinsi; assembly: GCA_029215795.1. NCBI lineage: Eukaryota > Metazoa > Chordata > Lepidosauria > Squamata > Anniellidae > Anniella > Anniella stebbinsi. Next base: position 90,859,036 of record JARDYH010000004.1, on the reverse strand, counting down.
TTCATTTCTCAGGATTATAAACTACATGTGTGCTTGTGTTTTTTTAGAGATGTCAAAACTCATCTGGAGTTAATTTTAAAATGCACTAAACTCTAGCTAGTTAAAAGTGCCAAAAGATAAATCAGTTTCTTGAAGAATGTTAGGTTACTCTTAGACAAGCAACATAAGAGTAAAATTTACTAAAGTACTCAAAATTATGAAACATTGAAAAAACAAGATTAATACTTTTATTCATATCCTAATGTATCATTTAGGTCTCTAAGAGATATACAGGATGCATTGAAAGAAAAATTGGGGAGCTGAGCTAATACAAGACAAACTTTTCTTCATAAAACATTCCTATTTGCAACTGTCATAATGCTAGGGATGTTAGCTTTTATCAGAGATTGGAGCAATATTCGGAGTATCCTTGAACAGAATGGAACAATCAGGTGGTGTACAAATCTATTTCAGTGGTCTGTTTGACATGTAAAAGCTTGAAATAAAGAAGAGTAATGTGGACTATTTTGGAGAGCTTGAATTTTTCTACTCAAGGCTGCTAATCTGTTGTATTTACTTTTGCAGAATTAAGATCTGAGATCCACACAAAAAGCTTTTTCTTTTCTGCTTTTCTGCCACACAACCTCTAAGTGGCACTGTATCGTAGTAGAATAACACAATTCCACTAGTCGGAATATACATTTTTCTTTCACATTAAGAAATAATACTCCATTTTCCCCACTCTAAAAACAGAACAAAACAGAAAAGTACACTTAAAAAACAGAAATGAAACTGGAGAGTCACAAGAGCATTTAAAGAACAACCGTGAGTAAGGAATGATGAGTGCACAATAAATGCCTTATGTAGAAAAGTTCACAAACTAATAAATTTGTGATTACAAGCTTTTGAATTACACAAAGTTCTTCCACAGAACCATTTTAGTTTTGTGATAGGTTATTTCTACCTCAGACAAAATACAGGCATGGTTACCAACTGGACTTCCAGCAGCAGAGTGAAGAAGAATGCAAGGACAAAGAACTGGGTGACGAGGTACAGCCTGTTTCAGTGTTTTGGAATCGTTAAACATATAGGCAGCATCTCCAACTGAGTACCTGGAAACTCTTTTCTAATTGTCTGGTATAGTTTATTTTTAAGCAGATGAAAGCTGTGTAATGGCAACTCATAAAGATCAAACCATTTATATGCAGGTAATGAGCAAGTCCCCTTATTGAACATTTCCCAAATACTAACTGAATACACATGGTACAAAAAAAATCTATCCCAGGGCAGTCTGCTTTTGTTCTGACGTAAGGCACTATTCTTCACTGCAAGGCCTGATGGCTACTGACAGCTCCCAGTCATCTCAAGTACCCCCCCCCTCTCTCTAGTAAATGGTCATTCTCACCAAGGGCTCTCTAGCTTTGGCTTGTTTTCTTTAATGATCTGCCAACTGCTGTGGTCACATCTGTTCTTTTCAAAATGAAACACACTTGACAAGGAGGCATGGGGGTGCAATAATCATGGCTCCCCTCAGTGCCTCTGAACCCTATCACTTTTGAGTCTGAAATTGCATTTTAACAGGGATCAATAACAAGAGTGGGCAAATGCAACTGATTACAGTTCAAGAAGATGGTCTGAGCATTGTGATTATCCTTCTGTTCTCCCTCATGGGCCCAGCACTAACCTGTTTAGCTCATTTCATCAAGCAGACACTGATTAGACAGAAGGCATCCATTTATAATCAGATTGCTTGTTTATTTTGCAAAATCCATTGTCAGTTCTTTATGCCAGCTCCAGTTTAGTGCTTGCTTTCCATACATTTCAACTCAACTTTAAAGAGGTGGTGATGAGGAATGCATTTTTATGCATCATGCTCTTTCTAACAGTCTGAAAAGAAAACTACCATTTGTAGTGGACCTTTTGTTCACCACTGGGAAGAGCTGCAGATTGTCTAGCTACCCATGTGAGAAGATGATTCTTCTTCCCAGGAACAAAGACATCTGGTGCTACCTGATCCTGGTTCTTAGGTAGTATGTATCAGGGGGGATGCTATTCTCCCCTATGGTCTCCATGGAACCTTCGAAGAACATTTCTAGCCAAGATGGTTGAGAAGGTAGCAACCCTACAACTCCAGAAATATATGGATAATGCTAATTAACTGGATCCATTTTAATCCGGCTTTCAGATGGGATATGAATCTGGTACTACTTTGGTTACCTTTGGTCCTACACTGAGAAAGGAGTGGGGAGTACAGCCCTACTAATTCTCCTGGACCTCTTGACAGATTTAGATCCCATCAATCATGAAATCCAGCTGGGAGCACTGTACTGCAGCAGTTCTGGTTCTTTCTGTTGTGTTGTTTCATGTCCAGAAGATTCGACACCTTGGCCTTTGGTGGACTGTTGTGTTCCACAGGAATCTTCCTTGTACTATATTAGGCTGACCATATGAAAAGGAGGACAGGGCTCATGTCACTTTAACAGTTGTAGAGAAAAGGGAATTTCAGCCAGTGTCATTTGTATGCAATTAGTGCCTGGTGATATTCCCTCTTCATCACAACAGTTAAAGGTGCAGGCACTATACTAGAGTGACCATATACAAAAGAAGGCAGGGCCCCTGCAACTTTAACTGTGGTGATGAAGAGGGAATTTCACCAGGAACTAATTGCATACAAATGACACTGGCTGAAATTCCCTTTTCTCTACAACTGTTAAAGTTACAGGAGCCCTGTCCTCCTTTTCATATGGTCAGCCTATACTATATGTTATTTAATATCTAGATGAAACCACTGAGAGAGGTCATCTGGAGCTGTGGAGTGAAATACCACCAATATGCAGATGACAGCCCACTGTATTGGTACTTCATTAACTAATACTGAGGGTGGTCGGTACTCTTTAATGTTGCCTGGGCTTGCTAATAGGCTGGATCAGTGTAAACAAACTAAGATTAAATCCAGAAAAGGTGAGGGAGCTATTGGTCAATATGAAGACTGGCTCAGGGATTGGGATTTAACCTATTCTGGAAAGAGTTGCACTCTAGGCTGACCAGATAAAATCCAGGTCAGGGCTCATGTAACTTTAACAGTTGTAGAGAAACGGGAATTTCAGCCAGTGTCATTTGTATGCAATTAGTTCCTGGTGATATTCCCTCTTCATCACAACAATTAAAGTTGCAGGGGCCCTGCCTTCTTTTGTATGTGGTCACTCTAGTATAGTGCATGCACCTTTAACTGTTGCGATGAAGACGGAATTTCACCAGGAACTAATTGCATACAAATGACACTAGCTGAAATGCCCTTTTCTCTAAAACTGTTAAAGTTACATAAACCCTGACCTGGATTTTATCTGGTCAGCCTATTGCACTCTCCCTGGAAGATAATAGCCTGGGAGGCTCCTTGATCCTGCTAACCCTGGATTGCTAGGTGGTAGTGGTGATGATGTGAGGAAGTACACTTACATTTACTGCACCAGTTGCGATCTTTCCTGGTTCGGCTGATCTGGCAACATTATCCATGCTTTGGTCACATCATGTTTAGATTACTGCAATGCACTCTACATAGGGCTAACCTTGAAGAGTGTTCAAGGTTCAATTGATGCAAAATGTAGCAGCTGGACTGCTAACTGTTGCATAGTAACACTATCTTATCACCACAATATTAAAAGATCTACACTGATTACCAATTGTTTTCAGGAATCAGTTCAAGGTATTGGTTTTAACCTTTAAATCCCTAAACGGCTTAAGAGCTGGCGTATGATTTATCACACACTCGCCATGCCTTGTATGTGGTTTTGCAGTGCGGTACTCACATGACATTGTCCCTGTCCTGCACTCATCTTGCCTCTTACCCCCTTGTTGCATTTTATTTTGGTGTGGGGAAAGTCTGGATTATTTTCCCCTCTCGCTTTTTCCTTTGTACTGCTGATGAAAGGGGAGGGCAGGGCGGTTTTTCTCCTCCAGCTTATCATCCTACTTTTTAGTGCTCCAACCCCATCCTCTGTTTCCACAGCTCCCTCATTTTTAAAAATAAAGAGATTACACTTGGGACTTTGAGAGCTCTTAAGTAGAGCTTTCAACATGTCAACTTGGAATCAGATCAGTTCATCCCTTGATTTTTTTAGGATTTTTTAAATTCCCCTTTTAAACCCTTTTCCTGATAGTCCACCAATATGAAAGTCCACCTGTTTGCATTTGTGAAGGATCTATTTTCCTTTACTTTGATCATGCTTAGGTCCCCTCTACAAGGATTCGCTTTTGCGCCCGGTTAGGCGATTATGTGCATAATCGCTGAAGCGCATTTACACCTAATACCTCTGCACAAGAGGCGGCGAGAGGCGGCGAAGCGCATTAACGGATGATCAAAATGTGCTTTACAAGTAGTTAATGCGCATAAGCGCTTGTTCACATAGTCAAAATGAGCTTTAACTGCCGGAGCAAAATAAAACTCGCGATTTAACGCGCATTCGATAATGCGCCTAATCGGAGAGATAACGCGCCTCTACACCCGATTTGCGCTCCGTTCTTGTAGGGGTAAAAAATTTTAAGTGCCTTGAAAGAGCTTTAAACCTCTCTTGTAGAGGCAGCCTTAGGCTGACCTATGAAAAGGAGGACAGGGCTCATGTAACTTTAACAGTTGTAGAGAAAAGGGAATTTCAGCCAGTGTCATTTATATGCAATTAGTTCCTGGTGAAATTCCCTCTTCATCACAACAGTTAAAGTTGCAGGCACTATACTAGAGGGACCAGATACAAAAGAAGGCAGGGCCCCTGCAACTTTAACTGTTGTGATGAAGAGGGAATTTCACCAGGAACTAATTGCATACAAATGGCACCGGCTGAAATTCCCTTTTCTCTACAACTGTTAAAGTTACATGAGCCCTGTCCTCCTTTTCATATGGTCAGCCTAATCATGCTAAGCTGTGCATCTCCAGTTCATAAAATAGAAATCTGCTGTTCCTTTACTCAAGAGTAAATCCAATTGATTTCAACTGCATTTACATCCAAGTCGTACTAAAATCCGATGCATGCTTACATTTGAGTAAACCCCATTGAACAGGGAGAGACTTATTTCTGAGTAAACACATATAGAACTGACTTTTAATAGTGTGGTCACTTAGAAGGGTTTTTTAAAGTCTAAAGGTGCCTCTACAAGAGGCATTGAAAGCTCTTTCAAGACGCATTAAAAAAATTGCCTCTACAAGAACGGAGCGCAAATCGGGCATAGAGGCGCGTTATCTACCTGATTATGCGCATTATCAAATGCGCGTTAAATCGCGAGTTTTATTTTGCTCCGGCCGTTAAAGCGCATTTTGACTGTGTGAATAAGCGCTATGCGCATTAACTACTTATAAAGCGCATTTTGGACAATCTGTTAATGCGCTTCGCCGCCTCTCGCCGCCTCTCGTGCAGAGGGATTAGGCGTAAATGTGCTTCTGCGATTATGCGCATAATCGCCTAACCAGGCGCAAAAGCGAATCCTTGTAGAGGGGACCTAAAACAGCAAACTGGAAAGAAGTGCTTTGCAACCCTATGCTTACTTCTGAGGTCTTACTTCTGTTTACTCATGATCAAAGCAAAGGAAAGTAGATTCTTCACAAAACTGCCATGTGGATCACAATGTCCATCAATGACAAGAACCAATGAACTGGAGGGGGAAGAAGAAGGGGTGGTGCGGGTACAAAAGCAGCGGGAGAGCAAACAAGTTAATAGAGAGTTTACTGGTATAGCTACGATTGTGAAATGGAAAAGCACTTGCAGCGCTTATGAACAGAGATAAAAAAATGTGGAGGCAAACTGGGGGGGGGGGGGGGAATAGGTGTGATGAGTGCCTCATTAGGGTATTTCCAGAGCATTTTTATCACAATGAAAATCTATTCATCCCATATCTCACAAAATGTGCATCCTTGGAAAATATTTTAACATGCAGTTTCCAAGAAATTGTCCTTGTTTAGCATTCATATTAGGTTGGCATGTTGGCAATTATTTCTTTTACCCATAAAAATATACCATTTAAAAATCATATATTGCAAATCCAGTGTCAAACAGAAGGAAGGGGAAACTTTTTGGAGAAGGGGTCCAGTGGAGTGTGCTGAAGCTCTCTTGCTTGGGGTCATTATTTCATGGGTCACCATGAGCCCTGACAGCTTACCTGTTGTGACAAGGGGCTTGGAACTACTATTTATGTACTTGGAATGCCCCATGAAACATTGTGAGAAATTTAAATTGTAAGCCCAAATTCCTTCCAGTCAGCCATCACTCGTTGACTGGGTTCATATAATCACGTGCCGGTCGCGTGCCAGGGGGAGGGATGTTGCACAAAATTATCCTTGCCAATGCAGCTTGCTATGGTTAACAAGCCACCAAGAACCCATGGGATGTTCTAAGGGTTCTGGGGCATCTTGTTACTCACTACAAGCCATGCTGGTGAGGATAATTATGCAAATTCCCCTGGCATGAGACTGGCAAACATGGGGGGAGGGAACTCACCATGGCTTATTTCCCCCTCCCTTTTAAGTGCCTGAAAAGAATGGGCAGGACAAGTATCAGCAATGTGTCCGGCCACAGCACATCTCCCTGATACTGATACTGGCTGAGCTGCAGCTTGTGTCTGATAGGGGAGGGGGGGAATTCTGTTTTGGAAAATAATTTAACAAGTCCTAATATAATGGGACAGTAATTTTAACTGAGATTTGCAAGCAGGCACTGAAACAAAGTCAGACTGTTCTGCAGTACACCCAACTTTCCCAGCAGTCATTAAAATTATTTACTAAAACAAACCCTGACAAATTAAGCAACTAGTGAAGCTATAAAAGCTGCAAAACTTTTAAAGTGAACAGTCAGGAAAAAACTGGCTGATAAACATATTGAGGACAACTTTGGCTTTGATTTTGTTTTTACAAACATTTTCAGAATGGATGAGCATCTGGAATTAAATTTGTTTAACTGGTTTCAATTTACAGTCTCTTCTTTATCTAAATGACTAGCTACATGTCCTAGGAACTCATGTGGGAAAATACTGTGTTAGTCAGAGATAGGAATGTGCGGAAATTTGGTTTTGTTTCATTTTTCACAGGCATTTGCCCCATTTACAACCCTGAATGTGACCATGAAGGGGAGCCCAGTTCTCAGAAATAGCTCACACAGCCCCAAACTTCCAATCACGCTTTCAAAATGCATACTTTAAAAACATATGCATTTTAAAAATGGGCATGTTTCAAGAAAGATGCATTTTCATGCTCTAGTCTATGGGGAAAAGTGCACATTTGGGTGTGCGCTTTTAAAAACTATGAACCAAAATGCACCCTTTCCCTATTTCTACGAAAAGCACACATCACAATCAAAAACAGGAGCAGAGCGGGCCAAACTTTCAGCTGGAGCTCAGAGAATTTCAGCAAGTTTGAACATCACTGATTCCCATCCCTTCTCTGGGACATTAATAAATCCATGGTCATGCCGGGAATAGAATTCTCGTCACCCGCATTCAAGACAAATGCTTTTCATACTGGATTGTATTTTGAAGGGCATGCTAAAAGATTTCCACAGCAATTAGATTGGGTTATCTGTGCTACTGAAAGATAAATTTTGTATGCAAGCTTTTGCCCTGTTGTACTTTCAAAGACAAATATCCGGAAGGCCATACATGATGGCTAAGTAGCTAGAGAGATAGCTCAGCCATGTGTCCTCTTTTACAGTCTTCTGTTTGAAGGACTGTGAACTGCTCAGAGAGCTTGGGCTATTGGGCAGTATAGAAATGTAATCAAAAAATAAACAGTGAACTACCATGGACTACTTGTGCTCAGGCCCCAGAGAGATAACTATGCAGCTTTTGAATTCCATTTTATTTTTTTCTTACTGTTCAGTTTCCCAGAGTGACACAAATTATTTTCTAGAAGCGCGGATGAAGACGTTGAGACTGACTCTGGATGAAACCAATTGTTGCCTGTTTTAAAACTTTGTTTACAGTTTCACATCCACCTGACTATCTTATTAAAGGGCTCTAACTACTTAGTTCCAAATGCCTTTTATTCTTAGCTACACTGATAGTTGTGCCATTAACATCAAAGCCAAGCACTGACAGTACTGGTAAAAAGCCAAGCTGCTAATATACAATTGATGTGTCCCTCTTAGTCTCTTCCAGATTGGCTCCCATGTAGGGATATTTTTCTGGTGTGCTAAAAGATAATGATCTGTAGTAGGCGTGTGCATGCCAAAAATATTGTTGGTTATCGTTGTCGTCATTTCGGAACAAAAAAATTATCGTCTTCATTCATATCGTAGGTGAACCGTATCATCTTCACAATAATTATCGTGAAAAAGCAATATTTTTTGCATCCCTATTTTTAAAGAAAAAAAATGTCTATAACTTCTGTTTTTTAAAAGTTAGAGGCTTGAAAGTTGATCACAGTGCTTATGGGGTATGCCTAAGTACGTGTATGAAATTTGAGATCGATCCCTCCAACCCTCGATTATATATTAATTTATTAAAGATCGTTTCAGTTCTGACAGATCAGAATGACAGCTCACCACATGCATTCATTCAGACCTGTCATAACAGAAATGATCTTTAAAAAATTCATATAAAATCGAGGGTTGGAGGGATAAATCTCAAATTTCATACACATACTTAGGCATACACCATAAGCACTGTGATCAAGTGTCAAGCCTCTAACTTTTAAAATACAGAAGTTATAGGTATATTTACATGGCAGTCCAATAAAACGATAAACTCACCCGAAAATTATTGTCTCCGATGATTATCGTAGGTTTTTGTATCATATCGTCATCGTTAAACACATTCACAATAACGACCCTATCGTATCATTATAGTACATTTTAACGATACAATACACATCCCTAATCTGTAGATACTCAACAATAAAGTAATTTGTGCTACCAGCTTCATGCATCTGAGTTATCAAGTACCTACGAATAATATAAATCTGTGAATTCTGCCTTTTTGCTATAATGATAATTTCAAATTACAATTGAAAAAGTAAACCTACAGGAACATCCAGATGTGGGACCATCTTGAAAAGCAGCAGACCTATAAACAGGAGAAACAAAATGCATTATTTAATGGGAAAGTCTGCTTACGTAGGCAGGATCAACACTTCTGCTTTAAAATGGTTTGTAACAGTAGTGACAACTGTTGGGGCCCAGGACACACTCCATATGCAGCTTTCAAACTGTTTGCAAAATGTCATATCCTTCTTCGTGTAGATCTGGCCTATTAGACCTTACCTAAAAGGAGCCTAATTAAGAGGATTATTATACCAGTCAGTCCCCTCTTCTTTGAGGAAAAAGCTAGCACACCCTGGGTTTCTCCACATTTAGCAAAAATAAAATCCCACAGCATTACTGGGTCTTTGTCTTCCAGAGTCTTTGTGAGTTTAATGATCAGTGCAGTGTTGAGGATGGAAGCAAAGGGCCAAACGCTGCAAGCGTTTGTGTTAGCACTTGGTTCAATAGTAATCCCAGAAGCAGAAGGAATACTCACACACCAACTTAATGTATAATACAGAGTTGTTTACTCGTGGTCCAATATATATACAGTACAACGGTTTTCCATCAGATATGTACACAGTCCTTTACACAATTCTCCACACGTCCAAATACATCTAGTCAGACCCCCCTCAACAACCATTCAAATAAGACTAACTTTTATACAGTTCTCATGCCAGCTTATCCCTGCTCAATTATCTTATCTGTGCTGGTACTTAGCAATAATTAGGTTGACCTTTCCAGTACTGTACATACTCCCTCAACCTCATTGCTTGCAGCTGGCTGTGTCCTTCAGACTCTCTCAAACTTTCCTCCAATCCGCTTAGTCTGGAATTTTCCCCCAACACGCAATACATGCACTCCCCCATCTGTTTTTGCCAGTGCCTTCCCATATGTTTCAATTCTACCACCAACAGATGGCACTATTTTATTGCACAAGTTTGATTTATTACAGCATTTTTGGGCTTTTATGATTTATTACAGCATTTTTGGGCTTTTATGAAAATGGTGGGAGAGGCATTGGAGATTGACAACATCATGAAATGGACCCACAAATGTCTGTGAGTGACCAATCACGAATGTGAAATAAATCATTCATGTGGAGAAACTCCCTGTCAATCTGTCACAAATTTGAATGGTGATGTTTTAACACTTACTGTCCTGCTGCTGCTGCTGCAAGTCATTACTCAGCCAATTGTAGGTTGATTCAGGTATGTGAAGGAGGAAACATGATGTCGTTAACTAAACCAATGGAAAGTATTACGAAAGCTGGGTTATTTTTAATGGATAGAAGAATTAGCCTTGCTGAAGAAGAATGAGCATGGCTTCTGCAAAGGAAAGCCTCACCATACCAAACTTTAAGAATTCTTTGAGAGCTCAGAAAACATGTAGAAATGTTATATTAAGCTGTATATTAATCATTATCATCTTAGGCCATTTCTACACCAAGCTGTTTGCCTGGGATGGCCCCCGGCTGGTCCCTGTATGCCAATGGTGTGTATTAGGTACTTCCAGGATCGCCCTCCCTCCCTCTACACCCCTATGGTATAGAAAGGGCCTCTGAATTCCAGGGGGGAAATGACTGTGACTTAATTTTTAAAAGGACATTAGACAATTTCAGGTAAAGTAACTCATGATAGTTAAATAAAACTTCCACCTTCAGAGTATAGGACTTCAGTCCTTGACTTTAGGCCTTGCTTTTGGGCTTCGCTTGAAAAATTGACCGGACAGTATTGGAAACAGAATGCTGAACTAGATGGACCTTTGGCCTTATCTGGCAGTGTTCTTACTTATGGATTTTTTTTACACAGTATTTGGGATTTTCTACCTTTTGCAGCAGAGTATACAAGGTGATGTATTTTTTAAAATAATAATGCATAAGCAGCTCTTTTGTGCAAACTGTTTTTAATGAAAACGTTAATACACACAAACACACATGATCAATACATTTGCTTAAAAGAGGTAGACCCCTATGTGAAGCATTGAGGTGAAATCTACTACACATAACTGTCTTTCAGAAAAAGAAAAGGATTAATGTTCCAGCCATCAGTAGAGTAATTTCCCGGGTGAGTGTCAATAAGTTATATTTGAAGCTAAAATCATAGGGAAGCTGCTCAGCTGGAAAGGCATTAAGTAAGGTAGCTTCCAGCTATAAAATATGGTTACAAGATGTAGTGGCAAAATACAGAAATGTATCACCATGGAGATTTCTGCTTGCTAGTTTCAATACTTCTCTTCATGAAATGGCCAGCTTCGAATTTTAAATAAAACATGTATTTTCTGGCAGCCTTTGAGTTTACTCAGGCCCTATTCAGATGTTTGATAGCTGTGAGTACCCCCATTGAACACATGCACTAGCCATGCCCCCTGGCTGATGTGTGATCTGCTTGGTCTGAAGGGAGCTGCCTTCTGCGCACATAGGGTTTACAACAAAGAGGCAGGAATCCTGGCCAGTTGGGGGTCCCATCGACGTGGAGTTAAGCCTCTGTGCATCGAAGGCTGCTGTCCTCAGAATGAGCCAATCACATGTCAGCTACAGGATATGGCTAGGACACAGGTCATAGTGGGGGTGGGGCTAGCGCTGCGCATTCCTGCTTGCCCCTTCATGCATTCAAACGGAGTAACTGAAGAGGGCTACAGGGGGCAGATCATGTGTCATCAGTCCATCCACATCTTTGATTCAATCCTCTCCACCCTTTCCATAAATTTTGTGTATATCTGCCATTAGTGAGAGCAAAATAAGCCCTGTTTCTCAAGTAATATTGTATTAGCTTATCACCTAATGGAACAGAAGGACCAGAGCCCTCTACATAGGATGGTTTCTCATCTCTTGGTTGATACTTTCCTGTGTTTCTTTCCAGCTGTGCATTAAACAATCCCAAAGAAAAGAAATATGAGGCTTCTCCTACCAACCTCATACCTTGTCCTGTGGGGATTCTGTGAGCTGTGCACATCCCAAATCTGCTGATCATGCAGGCTGTGCACAATTGCCATGTGGATTATAGATGAAGTTCATGAGTTCATCACTATAAAATCTAGTGTGTGTGTGTGTGTGTGTGTGTGTGCGCTTGCAGCCTCCAGGCACACCACACACACCAACAAAACCAGATTTGACCCTAGGGGACCAAAATGATTGTGCTCTGTTACCAAATGTGCTCCTCTTAGATACATGTGAAAATACTACAAGACACACATTCACTAAAAAGGGACCTTTCGACTTTGGCAATAGGACGCCTGTGCAAAGCGACACGTACACATGCAGATGCTTAAGAAAAAATAACAGCAATGTATTTTTGTTTTTTATTGCAAACACAAATTTAAAATACATGAGTTCAATTGGAGGGAAATATCTTGGTAGAGCCATTGCAATTCAAATACAAGAATAATACACATTTAAACTAGGGCTGTGCATGCCCCCCCAATCTGATTCGGATCCAGATCTGTCAGGTCCGAATCAGGCCTGATTTGCTTCAGATCAATTCTGACCTTCCCGATCCGATTCGGAACTGGATCCAAAGCGAGATTCGGATCTCCAACTCCAGATTCAGATGCCTCATTTTCCCCATAGACTTGCATTGGGGGAAAGAAAGGGCTATAACAAATTCATTTTAAAGGATATAAAAATGAAAATTGGGCACATTGCAGATAGGCTGTAGGTACTCATGTGTGCAAAATTTCAGAAACATTGGTGCATAGAAGTTATAGGTGTTTCTTGATCATTTTTCAAAAATTCATAACCACTACACACTTGCACCTATGTTTCTGAAATTTTGCACACATGAGTACCTACAGCCCATCTGCAATGTGCCCAAGTTTCATTTTTATATCTTTAAAAATAAAGAAGTTATAGCCCTTTCTTTCCCCAATGCAAGTCTATGGGGGAAAACACTTAAAATGGTGTCTGAATCTCCAGAACGATCCGGATCGAACCAATCCAATCTGGATCGATTCAGACCTCCCCAATCTGATTCATATCTGGTTTTTGGAGGTCCAAATCACCCCGATCTGCTTCGGATTCGGGATCCAGCTCTGGATCTGTGCACAGCCCTACTTTAAACTTTCAATGAGAACTGGTTTTGTGGGGAACTTTGCTGAGTTCTCACAGAGGTAGTCTCTGGAAGCTAAACTGTTCAGGAGAAAGGGTTTGTTGGGGTAAGAGGTTGCAAGGAGGGAATAGGGAGACTGGGGCCAGATCTACACCAAGCAGGATATAGCTGTATGAAAGTGGTATATAAAAGGCAAGAGCCACCCTACTGCTTTATAGCAGTATTGAAGTGCACTGACAACTGTTGGGTCCCATTGACACATACCATATACCGCTTTCATACAGCTTTCATAGTGCTATATCTTGCTTGGTGTGGTTCAAAAAGGTTCGGTTATGCTAGGCCAGTTAATGAAAATTCTATTTAAACTCATAGGCTTATAATATAAGCCAAGGGACTGGCAGCTAACATTGTGTACACATATTATAAACCAGAGGGTTATGGCTGGAGATTCTAAAGGGGAAAAGGTCCAGAGGAAAAAGTTCAGGTCCGAACCTCCAAGACATTCCCAATGCGCCAAATGGGATGGAGGTAGAACACTGTAGCCAATTACCCAGTGTTCTACCTCCACCCCATTTAGCTCATTGGGAATGTCTTTCCCTTCAGATGTTAGTTAGGATAGGTTTTCCTTTGGATTCCATACTAAGTGTGCCCATTGGCCTATGTTTGACAGCCCTGGAGTTGGGCAGGAAATTTGGAAAATGAGGGCACACAACAATCAGATTGAGACACTGGATAGGCCTAGTGGCTGGGGAATGCCAGTAGGCCTAACTAGAACCTCAGTCTGAAGATGTCATGTTTGATTAAGCCTTTAAAACTATGGGCTCTTTCTCCCCACTACTGCCCTACAGTAGGCTGACCAGCTGAAATCCAGGTCAGGGCTCATGTAACTTTAACAGTTGTAGAGAAAAGGGAATTTCAGCCAGTGTCATTTGTATGCAATTAGTTCCTGGTGATATTCCCTCTTCATCACAACCGTTAAAGTTGCAGGGGCCCTGCCTTCTTTTGTATGTGGTCACTCTAGTATAGTGCATGCACCTTTAACTGTTGTGATGAAGATGGAATTTCACCAGGAACTAATTGCATACAAATGACACTGGCTGAAATGCCCTTTTCTCTAAAACTGTTAAAGTTACATAAGCCCTGACCTGGATTTTATCTGGTCAGCCTACCCTACAGGGCAAGGGATTGTGCATTGCTGCAATGGGAACACTATGTTTTTGTTTTTAAATGACCACAATTTTAAAACAAAACCATAGAATTCAATTTCAAAGTCAATCTTCTCAACAGTTCTGACATCAGTCTCTGGATAGAGACATTACCAGCTATATATGACTTCACTGCTGTCAATAAAGCAACACATCTGTGAGAAATTATTTCCAGAAGAAATAACCAAGACACCTTGTTTCTGATGGACATGCCTTCTGGACACAAAACATATGTGTAGTTTCCAAAACCTGAAACTTGTACAACCATGTACTAGGGAGTATGTCACAATAAACTCAGTTCTTCTGAATGAACACATTTAAAATTGCATGGAACTTCCGTTAAAAGTTCATAATATCTGGAAGTGGCAGGCATGAAATCTCCCTTGTATCTTTGCTTTTTAATTATGGATGTAGAGTCTTAAATAATCACCATGGAAAACCCTGAGATTTGGCAACAGAACTCTCTCTCACTGCTCTTAAATGATGAGCCATACAACTGGAGATGCTCTCCAGCGCGTTATAAGAATTCCTCTTAGGACAATGCCAGAAAAAATGTTTTATATGATAACTGGTTCAAGCCAAAACGTACATCTAACTATCAGGTGTTTCCTGTTTAAAAAGTTGTTGTCCAGCATTACTTAATACTTTGAACAACTAGGAATTCATTTAAAAACAACAACACTGTGTCGAAATCCAAAGAGTAGATACATGCGTCATTGGCAACTTTTGCTAAGTAGCCAGATAATAACAGAAAAGGCTACGTTAGCTTTCATAGCCGTTGGAATTTACTCGTCTTGCTCCTGACTCAGCTCACCCTTATTATGCAGTTTCATAATTACAGCACACCGCCAAATCCATTTATCACAGCAACTTTTTCCGAAGTCTCACTTTTAGGATAGAAAGATGTGGCTCTTGGTTGTTACAGATGTTTATGTCTGGTAATATATTTGTGGCCTTTACAGAGAGTAGCCCTCAATTTGAAGGCATCCTCTGTTTGAATGACTGTTTAGTCCAAGTCTCCTTTACACAGAAAGAAAGGAGAGTAAAGCTGTGACCTTGAAGTTGTCCATCCATAGTTAGTACTTGAACAACATACTGTATTGTATTTCTATTTATCTGTACGCCGCCCTGAGAATCTAGTGATATAGGGCGAGACACACATGTTTTAATAAATAAATATTTAAAAGATACGAACTCTTTGTAAAAACGCAGCTATATACCTACATTAGCACAAGCCAATTTTACACAAAACTGTGTCATCTTTTGCATTTTTGGGTGACGCAGTTCCTCTTTTTTGGTAATGCATAAATGACCACTCAAGTAGGGAATCCATTGCTGTCTTGTTTCGTTATTGTGCTTTAACTGATCATGAGATTGCCAGGAACTTATAAATGACCTTCTTCAGTATCTTACTTAATTGTAAACAAAACACTATTAGTGTCCAAACTTATGAACAGAAAAAAATTGTCACTGTCCTTTCCAGATGGTGTTATTAAATATACCCATGGCATGTTTCAAAAGAATCAGAATAGGGTAGCATTGTCTTTAGCACATAAATGCTTCTCTTGGGCAGCTCAGTTTATAACTGGAGAGGATCTGATCCTTTTCCTTCCTCCACTTCCTTTAAAATGTTTTCCTGCAGTGTTTTAGATATGCTAGAACTCTCTATTTTCACAGTTCTCTATTTCCATTGTGCAGATTGTGAGCTGAGCCACATTGATTTGCCCAATGACCTCTGATTTTACTGGGCCTTGACTCCAGCTCTGTTCACTGAATCCACAGGTTCTAGGTTTTTGAGGGCCCTTGTTCAAGATCAGTATCATTGATGGTGCCTCCAACTGGGGCTTCCAAATGACTGACCAGAAAGAGCTAGAGGGTGGTTGGCAAGGCATGTCCATGGTTACAAATGCTCAATTTGTTATTTAAACATTAAAAATATATTATCCATTTTCCACAACAAAATTGTGCTTATTCCCAAGTAAATGTGTTCAGCATCAGGACAGAAGAAGCAACGTTCATTTTTTTTCCCTGTTGTTCTGCTGATGCTGTGATTTACGTGAGCTCAGTGTATGAAACTGCACACATCCAGAGTATTTCCTTTTTAAAATAGGGTTGGATAATAGGTTGGTTGTTTTGTTTTGGGTTTAACGTATCACGTTTGTAGAAGCAGTACTAACGAATGGAACGAGGATGGGGTGAGAAAATGTTAATTATATACTTCACAAGTGAACTAATACACATGGCCATCTAAACATAGCTTCCCATAAAAGCATTATATCCAGGGTCTAAAAGTATCTAAATGCACCATGGGAAGATAATCTTAGTAGTCATGCTGCTCCTTGAGTGTGCCTGCTTCTTCCTTGCCACTGTTGCCATCCACTGCCCATTCTTTTGTCTCTCCTGCCGGACTGAAACCTTAACATCTCCCAGAAGGGAAAGAACAAGGTGTGCAAAGAAGTGTCTCCTTGCTTCCCTCAGGGCTGGATTGCTCACTTGGAGAAGGCAGGTAAATAGGCAGGGATTGCATGGAAGAGTGGCAGAAGAGCCAGGAATGTCCAGGGATTAGATATACTGGGTGGCCCAAAAGTAGGTAGACAGTTGTTTAGAATGTTGATGGGTGGAGTCAGAATGACAGTTGGGAAGAGTATACTGTATACCTACTTTTGGGCCACTTGGTAGGCCTCCTTCTGGGACATAGGACTTGGCAAGTGCCAACCTGTAACATTGTCTCTGATACTGTTTGTCACTTGTTATCCATTACTTATAAAGGGGTGGATTCATGGTTCAAGTTGGGCATTAGAGATCATATTCTTTCACTAAGGAACTATTGAACTGGGCATGTTTAACCTGGAGAAGAGAAGACCGAGGAGAGACATGATAGCAGTCTTCAAGTACTTGAAAGGTTGTCACACAGAGGAGGGCCAGGATCTCTTTTTGAGCATCCCAGAGTGCAGGACACGGAATAATGGGCTCAAGTTACAGGAAGCCAGATTCCGGTAGGATATCAGGAAAAACTTCCTGACTGTTAGAGCAGTATGACAATGGAACCAATTACTATGGAGGTCGTGGGCTTTCCCCACACTAGAGGCATTCAAGAGGCAGCTGGACAGCCATTTGTCAGGGATGCTTTAAGGTGGATTCCTGCATTGAGCAGGTGGTTGGATTCGATGGTCCTTCCAATTCTACTATTCTATGATTCTATGAATGTTAGGAAGAGATATTTCCCCCACAATTGATGTATTAGCTGAGGGAAATAAATTTGAATCACAGGTAACTACTGAGGAGCATTTATTGCAACAGCAACTTGAGATTTAAAGTAGATTTGGGCAGTGTCCTCTGGTAGACCCCCATCTTCCTTGGTGGGCCCTGATTGGGATAACTGGTGGTGAAGATGAGTAACAACAATGCTATGATAAGTGCTGGGTAGCTGGGTAGCTGAGAGATTCTAAATCAGGGACATTGTGGAAAATTAACATTGCCAGAATCCTGCAAAATGTTCAGAAATGAATGGATTGAGCCATGTGTGCATACTAAAGAGGTTTAGCAATCATTTTTGTCACTAACGTCAACTGCTCCAGTTTTTGTTCTGTGTTCTCACTCATCCTGGTGCACTAAAAAGAAACGTTACTGCTGTGCTGAACACCCAAAGTAATTTTCATGCCATCTGTTTTGTAATAGTCTATAGTACCATAATTTGGGGGTTATTATTTTGTGGGTTTAATTGAACTTTGTGAATCAAATGTTAATTTAAACTGATATTAAATCCTGAATGACTGCTGAATATTCCAAATCTAGACTAATATGTAGACAAGACAAAGCATTATGTTCTTGCCCATTGTGAATGTGCCAATGAATATGTTTAGTTTTTGTTCTCATCTTCAAGGCTAGATGAAAAGATCAGAGGGATAGAAAGGCTTTCCACTTGTACTGATACAGTCCTAGATGGTACAATATTATTGTTCTTTTATTTGGCTTGGTTAAGATAACTGATGCTTAGCACAAACCATCCTTCTCCTTCCCTTGTCTGAAAGTCATGTCAAAGACTCAAGAGAGAGCTAAGAGCTGACACTGTGCTCTGAAATTAATGTTATAGAATCATAGCATTGAAAGGGACTTCAGAGGTCATCTAATCTGAGCCCCTGCTCAATGCAGGCTCTGCATTGGAATAGTCAACTTCTGAATTGTTTTCATACACTTTACACTCCAGTTGTCCTGGAGCCAGAAATACATTTTGCCACATTATCAAGCTCTTTCATAGATGACATTAGTAACATGGCCCAACCTAGGAGTAAGGGCATCACAACTATAGAGGACATGGACTTGGGTAAGAACATGTCATTAATCTTACACTATATTTCTGTGGCCCATAAAACCACATACTTAGCATTGAGATTCAACCATTCCATTTGTTTTGTCTCTGCTTAATAAGTTGTATTTCTGTCTTCTAGTTGGCTGTTTGAAAATTTGAAACAGAAAAATGTATTGTTTGTCCTTTACAAATGACAGGCTTAGTATCTGTTTGCTATACAGAATGCACCTCCATGTATACAAAAGTTAAAATATAGTGGCCCTGTTTGCATGATCAAGCAGCTCACCATGCCTTATTTCAACCACAGTGGGCCACATGTAGGTGGCCATTTTGAATGTTCAAACCATGACTGCAACTTGTTGTTTTGTCCAAGGGTGGGCTATTGGTGTGGTTAACAAACCACCCACAACCCTAAAACAGCTCATGAGTGGTTTGTTAACCATGTTAACAACCCACCCTTGCTAGGTTGCAATGACACAACAAGCCATGGTGGCAACTTGAATATTCAAAAGCTGTCTGGCACTTGCCAGGATGTGCCGCAACCCACTGCAGCTTGCTTAAATAAGTGTGTAGATCATTAGTTCTGTTGTGGTTAAAGCAAATCATATGACAATCTGTGCACACTCTTGGGTTTGTGGTGTGGTATCAACTACACTGTAAAGGCTGGGTGGACCTGACCTAGGTGTTTGTGGCTTCCTCAATATGAGTGTTTCAAAACACAGCAAGGGAAGAAGTTACATAGTATTGTGATGACTTGCTTGTACATCATATCCATTGGAGTCATCTTCAAGTTTACAGTAATTCAGAGGAGATGACACATTCAAATTCTTCTTGACAATGCTGCAGATGTTCAGGATTACCATTTGTTCAAAGGTTTATTGACTATAAGAAAATAAGAAGGAAGATGAAGAAGGTGAGGAAGAGGAAATTAAGGAGGAAAAGGAAGCATTAAATAGCAAAAAAGGGGACTATGGACATACTCACAAAAGTGAGATCATAGTTTTCTGCTAGTTTCAACATAATCATGTCATTTCATTTTGCTACACCAAACCATTGTAAGAATATTACTAATGCTTCAATGCAAAAGGTACAGAATGAGTGACTATGACCACATTCTTTTCAAATGATCGTGCTCTAAATGTCACTGTTGCTAAATTAAATATGTGGCATTTCTCTGAAGACATTTATGAGTTACTGCATGGAGGCATTCATTAATAGGTTTGGCTAGCACTCCCCTTATGAGATGTAAGAACTCAATCCTCAGCCCTCCAATGGTTTATCAAGTGACCATGTATGAAGTGTCAATCCCAACCTATATCCCTCCAAAGTTATAGCCAGAGTTCCTGATTATGTGGAGAAGATGTGTGTGCCTCTCACACTAATGCTGAATGTGCAGCTAGTAGGGGGCATGGCCAGAGGAGTTGAACTCATCCCCTATGCATTCACTGAATGCACATCTGTATATTGGAGAGATGCCATGGGCATATATTATTATTATTATTATTATTATTATTATTATTATTATTAATTTCTTACCCACCTCTCCCTCCGGATCGAGGCAGGGAACAACAATAAATATAAAACACAAAGACCACAATGAATGAGATATTAAAAACAAATAAAAACCAATACATTATTAAAAACATCTTAAAATTCATCCGGATAGGCCTGCCGGAAGAGCGCAGTCTTCATGGCTCTCTTAAATTCATGAAGACTGCTAATTTGTCGAATCTCCTCCGGCAGACCATTCCACAGTCTGGGAGCGGTAGAAGAGAAAGTGCTTTGAGTAACACTCGTCAGCCTAGTTCTGGCTGATTTGAGTAAGTTCTTCCCAGAGGACGTGAGAGTGCGGGGCGGATTATACGGGAGAAGGCGATCCCACAGGTAACCTGGACCCAAACCATGTAGGGCTTTAAAGGTAATAACCAACACTTTATACTTCGCCCAGAAACTGATTGGTAGCCAATGAAGTGACTTTAAAACTTCATTGTACCAATCATAGCCAGAATTTTATTGAGGAAATTGGTGAATTCTAACACCTTTGCCTTTGAAATTCATGCACAGAACACAGAAGCATTTCAGCTTGCAGGTTGCTGTTTCCATCACTGTAACAATACAATAATGATGCTACGAATGGCACACATTTTTAAAGTTCTTTTAGATTTCAGTGAAGGAGTATATCTAAGAAGAGCTACCAAGATACAAAATGTACAATAACAAAGATACAAGGTACTTGAGAATAAATTGAAAGCTTGGTCACAAAAATTGTAGCCAAGTTTGAGGCCCAAGTTTGAGGCTTAAGGCAGTTCACGAATCCCTAAATGATTTGTACTCTATGGAAAAGCCAGTTATGTTATTAATTTTTTTAGGTTCCATTCCTGTTTGACAGCTGCACTGGTTTTTGCTTAGTATTTTATTTCAAATATATCTGACTACAATTTCCCATGGATTTTAGTGGCCTCTTAAACAGAAACTTAATGTCACTGGAAATCACAACAGCGCAACACAGATGGCAAGGTTGCTAGCTGTGCTCTACCTCGCATTAAGTTAGGAGCTGACGAAGATGATGCAGAATCATTTGGCATGAGTTCTTGAGGCAATGTGGCCTACCACCATGTCATCTGTGCTCAGGTTTTGATTGCCTTCATCTGCAATGCTGACCGTTTGGATGAGACGTCATTGCAAGATTCATTTACAGAGACACTGTATAAATCATGCTAAATCAAGGCATTTGATCCCTTTAAAAAGGCCCATGCAGATATACCTGTACATTAAAATAATAGCAGTGCTGGGAACACAGACAGATGTTCCATTAACATTTTCCAAAAGACTCTTCTTTACTTGAGAGCTCGTGCAGACTCCTATGCATAACTAATCACAAAATTCAGGCCAAATGTTACACTTTATGTCTCACGTTGCAAGCTCAAAACTGAACAGATGTAGTAGTGGATGAGTGCATGCATGCCAGGGATGTTGTAAGTTACTCCATCAGTTCGGGGGGGAGGGTCTTGTGCGACCCAGTATTATTTGTACACATTCTTCAAAGACCTTTAAAAAAATAACATGCACACCTCTTTTTAAATTTTTTTTATTATTATTATTTTTGTACAATAACATAAGAAAAAGACATAAACACATCACTTATAAATCATATGACTAACATTATAAATCTAACATAATTCACCTAACTAGTGCACCCCGCCCCCCTGGGACCAGCTACTACATTTCTATATAACATATAGCTAGATAGATATATTAAACATTCTTCCAAAATTGCATAGATTCGTATGACGGTGCACACCCCTTCCCCCTTTTTAATACATAATCCACAAATAATCCCCATATATTTCCAAATTCATTTTTTCTTAATATTCCTCTTTTGACTTTAACATTGTTTGTTAACTTATTGTTTATAGCAATATTCCACACTTCTTTATACCAATCTTCTATTTGGTAGTTGCCTTGCACTTTCCATTGTCTGGCTATTATTAACCTCGCTGCAGTTATTAAATTCATTAATTAAATCTTTAACATTTTGCTCTCCTTCTTCTTTATCATAAATTGATAGTAAAGCTATCCTAGGGCATATCTCAAATTTGAAATCTGTTATCTTTTTTACTTCTTCAATTAATTTTAACCAAAATATTTGTACATGTTTACAAGCCCACCACATATGAAAGTACGTTCCAATTTCTTGACAACCTCTCCAACATAGCTTCGAATGTTTCTTATCTATTTGGTTTAATTTTACCGGTGTTAAATACCACCTCCATGATATTTTATAATAATTTTCTTTTATTCTTACTGACATAGTGTTCAAATTACACAAATTCCATATTTCCCCCAACTTTGATCATTTACTTGTTCTTTTAAATCTTCTTCCCATAATACTTTCAAGTAATTTTGCTTCTCTTCTCCTTCTAACAAAATTTTATAAATTTCACTTACCACCCCTTTAATATTCTTATTTATATCCTCTTCTTCTCTCATTATAATCATCTTCTCAAATTTTGTAAAATTTCGAAGCTCTTTGTTGTTCTTTTTCCACTTAGCCATCCATTGTTCTAGTTGGATAACTTTAAACCATGCTATTTTCCTTCCTCTCATAAATTCTTCTAATTGTTCTTTAGTACTCATCTTTTCCAACCAATCTTTTATTTTTATAATTTTCTGTTCTCTAAAAACTATTTCTAATTCTTTCTTTAAATTTCCTGGAAAGTCTTCCAGCAACACCACTGGATTTAATGGGGAAATATCTGGTAATATTTTTTATATATATACTTTAACCAAACATCTATAATATTTCTTAACAAGGGATTTTCTAATCTTTCTATCATCTTCTTATTTACTTTAATAAAAAAAAATTTACTTAACCTCAATTCTAAATCCTGTCTATCCATCTCCAGCCAATTTATTTCATTTGGTCTTGCAATCCCATCTATTACATGCCTCAGTTGATTAGCTGTATAATAGTACTTTAAATTCGGGAGACCTAATCCCCCTTTTTTCTGAGATTTATACCAATTCCCTTTATTAATCCTTGCTTTCTTATTACCATTACAAAAATTATTTATTATAACTTGCCATTTCTTTAACTGTAAATCTGATATCTTAATTGGTAACATTCTAAACACGCACACCTCTGAAAATATAAGAAAAGGGTAAGATTATTGGACATCTTGATTGGTCACCCCAAAGGGGAATTCACTTTATGAAGGTTCCACCTTCTGAAACAGGATATTGTTTAGTGAGCCTGGTGCTGAGGCAGAGTGTGCATCAAATAAGAAACATTTCTTAGGAGACATAAATGCTCAGAGAGAGACAGAGGTGTTCCACAAAATTTCCAGGGCCCAGTCCATTTAGAATTTATCACTGAAAAATCTTGAATTGGACCTGCAAGTCAAGTGGCAGCCATAATATTTTTTTTCTATTGCAAAACAAGCCCTAATCAAAATGCTTTGAACAGCACCATTACTTCGTGCTATTTCTTGCTTACAAAATAGGTCTTTAAATAAATAATGCAACGAATGATAAAGCAGTTCTTCACATAACAAAACCAAGAGGCCTTTATGAACACTAATTGACTAAGTCAATCAGCTTGACTCACAAATAATACTCACCAAAATAAAAAACAAACAAACAAACCTGAGAAAGAAGTGAATAATGAAAGCAAAGTGGGGAATTTTTCACGTGTGTTAACACAGCCACTAAATATTAGAACCACGAATTAAATCACGTAATTATTTCAAAATTTAATAAAACAAAAAATTGAAAACTATTAATATTGAGTCCAGTCTTATTTGTCTATACTTTCCTTGACGTGTGTACAGAAATAGATTTAGGGTATCCTCT
The DNA here is from genome assembly GCA_029215795.1 of Anniella stebbinsi. NCBI lineage: Eukaryota > Metazoa > Chordata > Lepidosauria > Squamata > Anniellidae > Anniella > Anniella stebbinsi. The sequence goes on along the minus strand of JARDYH010000004.1, from coordinate 90,835,149 downwards.
GCCTATTTAGATATAAATACATCCTACAACTCCCGCATGCCCCAGCCAGCCATACTAGCCATATAGGACTTTTTCCTGTCTAAACATGCAGAGCATTGTACCCCAAATCTACACCAAGCAGGATATGACACTTTGAAAATGGTTTGAAAACTGTAAACGGCGTGTGTCCTGGACCCCAACAGTTGTCACTACTGTTATAAACCATTTTAAAGCAGTAGTGTAGATCCTGCCTAAGTTAGCCTTAAGTAATGCTTATCTATCCACTGAAGTTTCAAAAAGGCTTCAGATAATACAGATTATCCTAGTAAGTTTGGAAATAGAGAAAGAAGCACCCAGCGTCTGTTCTCCAGAAATTGGGACCCAATTAATGAAAGTGTTTTTTCGAACCCAATTAAGCGGTGCCCACACAAGTGTTTTTCTATGTATTTTTTATGACTGGCTCCTAAAAATTGGATACTTGTGCCTGGTAATTATAAATATTTCTTGAGTCCTCCTATGTTGTTCGTAGGGGTGTGCATTCATTGCTAAACCAAATGAAAAATGAAACAAATGCACTCCCATTCGTTGTAATTCATTCATATGGAAAATGAATGGGGGAATTAATGAAAATGCTTTTGTTTCATTTCTCCCATTCATTTCTCATTTGGGGAAACTGTCAGAGATACTGCATTGCACTGCTTAGCGAATTGATACAAATTCTTACATCCAGGGAATGTTCTATAGGGAAAACAGGGAGTGCCCTTGAACTCACAAGGCATAATAAACTATCCACCTAAAATACAAAGCAATGGAAAACTTCGAGAATACCACCTCTTTTGTAATTGCTCATAAAATGAGCCCCTTTGTCTAATCTATATAAAAACATGGGAGATCGTATGTCTTTGGGGTATAGTTCACCACTAGAAAAACCCATGCCATTTGGATAGAAAACTCCAAACAAGCCAGGTCTGCATTGTAATGAATGTAAAAACTGAATAAGAAACAAAATAAATAAACAAATAAATAAAACAGTAAAATTTAAAAATTTAAAAGAAAGAAATTAACTTAGACAATAAAGAATGGAAAACAAAGTGAATGGGACTGCCAGAAACTAAACAAAATGGAATCAGAACGGGAAATGTTCAAATACACTTCCCCGAGACGCTAGCACACTCTTTTGACAGAGCTTCACATTACAAGAAATATAGAGGTGACACCAAAACTTAAAGCTGTAGGCTGAGTATTCCTCCTCCTCCTCCTCCTCCTCCTCCTCCTCCTCCTCCTCCTCCTCCTTCTCTATGTAGTACAATTTATCCCATTGCCTCACATCATTACATCATGCTTTTTCCCATCTCATGATCACATCATTGGCTGCTACTGGTGGGTATGAAGAAATACACAGAATATTAATAATGTTGGAGAAGTTGAACTTCAATTCCTCAGTTTTCCATTTCTTAAAGTAAAAATAATATAGCCATCCATGCGTCTGTATTCTCCGTTCATTGTCTGCTTAGCTACAAATAACTGCATTCTTGTTTCAGCCTGTTAATGTTTTGTAATCTCCAGCCTCCTTTATTTAAAATCAACATTTCTTTATCCCCCCCCCCCATTTTTGGCCCAATAAAGGCAATTTAAAATCAAAAGCCTACATAGCATGTTATAGTGAAGGACATTTTAAAAATCTTTTTTTTTTACAAAACTTTACATTGGATTTCTAAGGTTCAATTCTGAGCTGTGTCACAGTGTGCTATTGCATCTTTAATTTGTTAAAGTGCTTCTACTGTCAAGCCAGGATAGCAACCAAAGTGTAAATGTGATTATACCTCATCTTCAAAGTGAATGGCTTGCACAAAGTGGGGATGACAGAACATGTAAAAACAAAACAAAAAATACAGAAGCTCTGAATCAGTTCTGTTTAAAGGTTCTAAACCACAAAGTTCACTTCCCAGTATAACACCAAAAACAGGGTCAAGAAAATTTACACACAAAAAAAGTAGTAAAATGTTAACAAAAACCTATTATGCAAGCAGTTTCCACTTTAAAAAAATGGCTGTGGATATATTTTCTAACCACCTCTATTTTGGAAATACAGGACTTTCCAGTACACCATTACAAGTGGCCCAAAACTACACTGCAAAGGAAAGTCAGCTGCCAGCCAAATGGCAAACCCTTCCATGGTGCTCATTCATCCAAGGCTTAGGCTGACCAGATAAAATCCAGGTCAGGGCTCATGTAACTTTAACAGTTGTAGAGAAAAGGGAATTTCAGCCAGTGTCATTTGTATGCAATTAGTTCCAGGTGAAATCCCCTCTTCATCACAACAGTTAAAGATGCAGGCACTATACTAGAGGGACCATATACAACAGAAGGCAGGGCCCCTGCAACTTTAACTGTTATGATGAAGAGGGAATTTCACCAGGAACTAATTGCATACAAATGACACTGGCTGAAATTCCCTTTTCTCTACAATTGTTAAAGTTACATGAGCCCTGACCTAGATTTTATCTGGTCACCCTACCAAGGCTCCAATACCCGATAGAATTCATTTTTAATCCTTTTGAAAACAAGTCCCAAGCAGCTTTACACCTTCACCATTAAAACAGTTTAAAAGCAACATGTACATTCAATCCTTTCTTAGTTTAGTTCCACATTTTGAAAGAAGCGCTATTCTTTCCAGTTAGGAAACAGATGGGTTTGCCCATAATGAACATAATTTACAGTGAGATATCTAGGACAATTGTCAATAGGGCTTACTCCCAAGTAAGGGCACAATCCTATGCATATTTAGACAGAAAAAAGTCATACAACTCCCAGCTTCCCATCCTGGTTTGTTATTTTAAAATTGTTCCCTTTATGGCTGTTTTATGATATGTTGTTTATAATGTGATGATTTTATGCTATTATGCACTTATATTTTGCAAGCCACTTTGAATCAATTTGGTAAAAGAAGATGAAGTGTAAGACAAAAAAAAAATACATTAAATCACATATTTAAATGGCAAGAATATCCCGATTGTTGCAAGGAGATTTCAGTTCTTTGTCTATAAACTTGACTAGTCTTCACATCTACCTCAAGGTATCCTACTAGTTTTCTGAAGGATCTACTCGACTATCAGCAATGTGGGTTACAGCATCTTTTATAGAAGATAATTAAGACAGAAGTGTTTGTATTATCTGCTCTCATATTTCTTCATTACTTAGCTCAATTAGCCAGCATGGCTGTTATAGGACATCTGACACCATAGAGATGTACAGAATATCGAATTATAATATTCGATATTCTGTCCAAATAGTTAGTCCAAAATCCTAACTATTTTTTAAAAAATTGCTTCCGCTTAAAATACATGAATCTAGATGAAACTCACATTCTTTCTACTTCAGTATACTGCATGGAGTTTTGCCATCTTACTAATACCCATTATAAAAATTATGTTACAGTAGTACTTTTATTATATAAACTGAAGAACTGAAAGTATAAAGTTAGATCTGTCCAGCACAGCTTTTTCCATTGTGGTTATCATCCTGGAGAATTCATTTCCAAGGAAGCCTTTCCTAAGTGTCAGTCTGCAGACTTTTACAATGCAATGTAAGCCCTTCCTTTTTAGGAAGGCTTTCAAGAATTATTATCAAGAATTATTATGCTGTTAATATGTCCTGGGTTTAGTGACCTTTTGTGCCTGGCTGGTTTGCCTTGCATTTTTTAACATTTTGGTAATGTAATTACATTTGGATAACTGATTTATTGTTAACCGTCCCTTGAAATGCTCGAAGCTGCTTGAAGTGATTATTTTCCCAGATAAGTGGCATATAAAACTAATAAACTAAATTAGCCACCTCTTCCTTCTTAGCATTGTAGTGACAGATGACAGCAACAGCTGCCAAACCTATTTCTGCCATACAGCTCTTAAACAGCCCGGAGTTCGTAGAATATAGCATGGCTAGTTCTTGAGCCCAGAAACCTGTGTATCATTCTATGTCCTTTCTTTCATTCTAATTCCTGGAGATTGCCTACTCATCTGGTACTCCGTTTTAGATATCCACTTTTGCTCAGAAGAATGTTATCTGTAAATTCTCTTAAGTGGAGAAGCTTACCCGAATTTACTGTTTTCTTGAGATTGAAACCCAACTTGCATGACTTTAGAAACATTTCTAAATTTTGTTTCAATGCCTATTAAAGGTAGTTGTGATGATGTGTGCCAATGTTTCTACAGTGGCATCCAGTGTGAGGCAAACCACGCTATGGTGCATGGGCGCTGCAGTCCATCCCATCAAACCTCTGACCCCAATGGTCTCTGACCCCTGAGCAACCAGGCTTTCTTGATTGGCATCACAATATTGCCCAGACCCTACCTATCTACCTCTATGGTTTCTTATGGCTATCTGAAGAGGATCAACTTTGTATAGACTTAAGTCTTAAGAATTTAATACTATGTTTCATGGAAACATGAATCCAATTTCCTGGTGATTTGTGTTACATTACCTTGCAAAAATCCAACCGTATTTCATAAACATTCTGTTCTGGCACAGCTTGAATCACAAGATGTCTATTAGGAAATTGAAAACATAAATGTAGCCTTTCAGCTAATTCTTAGATACCATTACACATTTTAACAACTGACATTAATGGGCTTGCACAAGCATAATTGAAAGTCAATTCTTTATCTTTTCCACATGTAGTTTAGCTAAATGTTGTATTCTATAGCTGGGACATTTCATTTCAGGGCCCACATCATGCAAATTATTGTGTGGATCTACAGCAAACTCATTTTTCAAAAACCAGCAAGAATCACCCTCCAAGGAATAAGAGATGAAGAGTTCTTAGACAGAACAGTGGAATTTCAACAGCAGAGAGGAGCACAGGCGGTGGAAGAGCAACAGCAAGTTGATGCAGAAGTGGAGAATGCTGAGGTGAGGAGAGCCAATGAAGAGGAAACTCCCAAGAAAAGGGTGACAGTTAGGAGCAGAAGAACTAGAAGACACTCTGCACCAGTGGAACCACTAGAGCTATGTAACCACTTTCAGCTACTGGAGAATGAGAGTGGAGGGCAGCCTGCAGAGGAAGAATTACAGAAGACCCTGTGCAACAGTGAGCAAGAGGCAGAAAGTCAGTCGACCAAGAAGAAGAGAAGAGTAGAAAATAAAAGTAAGCCAGCTACAGCTCACGTGCAAGGAAGGGGTGGAGGGAGAGCCAAGAAGGGTTTTTTTTAGGATTTATTTCATTGGGAGAAAATAAAAGTAATCCAGCTACAACTCATATGCAAGGAAGGGGGAGAGCCAAGAAGGGGTTTTTAGAATTTATTTCATTGGGAGAAAATGAATTTACAGCCCAGAATTCAGTGTCAACAATACTGGGCCAAATAGACCAATGTTCTGACTCAGTATAAGGCAGCTTCCTATGTATCTATGATATTATTGTGAGTCAGTTAATGAGAGAGATAAGGAGCCGGGGAGTGTTTGGGGCGTGACACTCCAAAGAAGCTGGTGGAGACCAGCTAGGCTTCAGGCCAGCTGATCCTAATTGTTCATTAATCCCTGTCCCATAAAAGTCTGGCCAGAGGGCTGAAAGCAATGATTGTATTAGATGTCTGTGCCTTTGATTCAAGCTTGTATTCTGACCCGACTATTCTCTTGCATATTCCTGAAACCTTGGACTTGCCCGGACGTATCCTGACCCTGTAGGCAGGCTTCCTGACTACGATTCAACATCTTGCAATTCTACTACTGATATCTGGACTTCAACAGCGTCTTTGGCTTTTGACTGACAGACTGGATTACTGACCTTGGACCTGGACATTCCTAAGTAGCATCCTTGAATTACAACAGATCTTTGCTGTTTTGCTTCCGTAGACTAAACATTTTGGTGGCAGAGATAGAGGTGGTGGCTTTGGATTCTCAGTGAGGCCCTAAGATTGGGCCCTCAATCAGACTCCTATTGAAATCAATGTGAGAATGAAAAAGTGACCTAGATCCAGAAGACAAGACAGTGAAAGCACACCACCACCACTGGCCCTGGATGCTTGTGTTCTGGCAGGGCTTGGGATACATCATTGGCTCAGAAGCACATCTTCCCATCCAGCCAGGTCTCAATTTCTCTGCCTGGGCTAAAATGCAAATTTTCTCATGCAAATTCTAGTAACCTTCTTCTAACATAAATTTTCCTTTAAAGAAAAGGTCAACTTGATATTTGAATTTATGTTATGACATCATTTATTTCAGAAAAATATTCTCCAATTTTCCAGTATCAGAAATCACACTTGCAAATTAATAATAAAGCAACAAAAATAAACATCCTACATTTATTATAACAGAGATACAAATGAAAGAGCAGCAAAAAAAACATAATGTGACAATAAAGTGCTAGGACAATAAATTTCAGTAGAAGCAGTAAAACAAATAAATCAATATCACTGTTCATTAAAAATATGAACAAATAAAACTGGATCTGTCTGGCATCTAAAACTCAACAGCTTCGGACTCAGACAAATCACTCTGAACTTTTATTTTTATTTTTGGTACACTGGGGAAGTGTTCATTAAATAAAAGGAAGAAACAATTTGTCCAACTAGGTAAGCGACAGAAATAATAAAGACGTGTTTGAAGCTAAGATTGATCCAAAACATATTACTCTCTAGATCAGAGTAAAATTGGGGCCCATGGCTTAGCAGCAAAACATTTTAATGAGTTTTGCTACAGCATTCATTTAGTCACCAGTCCAGCTCATGGTGTCACCTGAAGCAGGTCACTTCACAATGTTGCATGGTTTTACCTCCAGTATCCGAGGCAGAAAGCCTGAGTGCACCAGTTGCTCGGGAACATGGGTGTAAGGGAGCTGTTGCACCATGTCCTGCTTTGTTGGTCCCTGGTCAACAAATAGTTGGCACTGTGTGAACAGAGTGTTGGACTAGATGGACCCTTGGTCTGATCCAGCTTGGATCTTCTTATGTTCTTATATTCTTATGTGAACCCAGCCCTATCTGAAACCTAAGAATGCATGTTGTTGTTTTTGTTGCTGTTTTTCCTACTGTTTTTAATCACTGTTTTACTATGTTTTTATTGTATCAGTTTTATCATTGTACACTGCCTTGGGAAGGCTTCTGCCATGAAAAGCAGCAAAGAATTTTATTTATTTATTTTCTGATGCATGCTTCCCTACCATCTTAACTGCAGGATAAAATTGAAAAGTCCTTGTGGATCTTCAGTATTACTCATGCTTTAATTTTTGTTCTACATCATAGAAAGAGACAAGCTTAAGACCCTGCAGAATCAGGATCTAGTTTTGATGGGGAGTTCAAGGAACTGTTGGCCTGGGATTCAAAGCATCATGCAAAAAGGGACTGTTGAAAACCAGGCAATTAATTGGCCAGAGTCAGTGTCATCTTTCTAAAAGGGACGTGACACAGAAAGCAGCAGAAAAACAAATTGCATGGAGGGAGATTCAAGAAATTTGTGAGCCAGGAAATGGGCCTAAATTAGACCATTGCACAGGTAAAGACCCAGACCTAATCTTTTGGCAAGGGAGAGCCTGAAAATGGTTCCCCCTTAACTCAAAGTATACCTAGACAAGGGGGAGTCTGAAATGGACAGCATTGTGCTTTTATTTAAACTGACCATATGAAAAGGAGGACAGGGCTCATGTAACTTTAACTGCTGTAGAGAAAAGGGAATTTCAGCTGGTGTCATTTGTATGCAATTAGTTCCTGGTGATATTCCCTCTTCATCACAACAGTTAAAGGTGCAGGCACTATACTAGAGTGACCATATACAAAAGAAGGCAGGGCCCCTGCAACTTTAACTGTTGTGATGAAGAGGGAATTTCACCAGGAACTAATTGCATACAAATGACACTGGCTGAAATTCCCTTTCCTCTACAACTGTTAAAGTTACATGAGCCCTGTCCTCCTTTTCATATGGTCAGCCTATTTTATTGTGCTTGGTATTCTGAGTTTCTTTGGTGCCACTCTGCATCTGTGCAATCTTCATCTTTTTTTATGTGACTCTCCCCAAACAAGGGATGGAACAAACACTGCCAACCAAAGTCATCTGTTTTTCATTTGTCTTAGGGCCAGTCCTGTTGTAACATTTTTCACCCATGTGATGACTCCTGGAGGGATTCCCAAAAATAAATACACATGAAACCCATTTACTGAGAATGAGCACTTCACACATCTTGCTCATTGGCAAGAGACATGAGGTCATGATGGATTCCTGAATACTTGTGCTTCACAGGACCATCCATGAGCAACATCTGCAGATAGGTGCAGGGATCATTCTTGGAGAAAGAGGCACTGCTTAAAGAAGGCCCCTTTAATTGTGATTATTTTCCAGATTACATCTGTGGCCATCATGCAGAAAGTTCACTGGTTTTGTGCACTGAGTTAATGCTGTTAGAAGCAATTATCTGAACCATATGTCCTAATAAAGCTTGCAAAAACATAAATTCCTTCACATAAAACGATGATTGTTTGACTTATGCTGACAACTTTGCTATAAGACTTACTGTATAAGAATTTTGAAAAGTAATTTTAACAACTTTTCATCAAATATTATCTTTAATTTAGTCTCTCTCTCTCTCTCTCCCTCTCTCTCTAGTGCAGCGAATCATCCTTTTGTTGAAGAGAGAGAGAGACAACAAAAGGACAATAATGCTAATGAATGTGGACTTTTAAGAATATTCTCAATGCTCAAGATGAATTTAAGACTGGAAAAATGAGAAACTGAGAGAAACTGAAATTGACAGATTTGTACATCCCTTCTTTGTATCAATTGCTCATTCTAATTATTTCAAATTAGCCATATAGGGGACAATATAACATATCAGTTCACAATTTGAAATTATATGCCACTGTGCCCTGCCCCCATAAGCTATAACTATTTTTGCCACCATTTCTTTTGCGAAGGAGCTAACTGGCCTCTGCCACAAATATTTGTATTACTACTTTAGGGTGACCAGATAAAATCCAGGTCAGGGCTCATGTAACTTTAACAGTTGTAGAGAAAAGGGAATTTCAGTCAGTGTCATTTGTATGCAATTAGTTCCTGGTGAAATTCCCTCTTCATAACAACAGTTAAAGTTGCAGGGGCCCTGCCTTCTTTTGCATATGGTCACTCTAGTATAGTGCCTGCAACTTTAACTGTTGTGATAAAAAGTTACATGAGCCCTGACCTGGATTTTATCTGGTCAGCCTATACTACTTGCCAAAGATAATTTGTGCTGTTCTGCTTCTTGCTCATTAAAGAGCCTAAATCATTCGAGGGGGGGATTCGCTCGTTGACATTTGCCAGCTCAGACTCTAAATCAAATAAATCTTTCCCAGGCTGCCCAGCATTATCTAGAGCTTGATGGTTAGAAACTGAACAGCCACCATAGGGAAAAGATAACTGAGTTCTCCTTCTCTGATCCTTCAGCCCTGTTTGGGTTAAAATCGAGTGAATCTGTTTAATTTTCTTTCGAGAAAAATTCAGCTTACTACTGGAAGACTTTAATATTTTTTCAAGATGCTCAATCACAGAGCACAGTAGACCTCTAGTAAGGTTTCTGACAGAAGAGCATTGTGTAAAATTTCAGGCTTAGTCAGCCAAGCCGCAACTTTTTCCATTGAGCTATATTCTTAACTATAAGTAACTCCCATTTTATGGTTTATTTATAAAGCACCTAAAAGTTTCTAGGCACAGTACATTTAAACAACCACACAGGTACTGGTATATAGGCTTACAAGGAAAAAAAGAGTGAAAAGAGAAGAAGAAACAAGCAAATTCAGACACCACTACCTAGTTATATAAATAGAATGGTCACTGAGAGAAGCAGCTCTGGAAGTGATAGAGCCAAACTCCAATTGGTCCCAGGCTAAGCCAATGGAGAGAGTCTTGCTGTCTCTTTTCTTCCTATGATACAGCCAGGTGGAATGGGTATTGATGGAAAGTATTCTCAGAAAGAAGACAAATAGCAGTTGGTCCTATCAGAGCCAATGGTATGGTTGACCTCTCCCCTTGATGAAGGCAGATCAAACGGCTAATAATAGAAAAATAGCTCTGTAAGATCTGATGGTATGTTTTTAGTCCAAAACTGTTAGTATGCTGTTAACATGAATGGGGTTAAAATTAGATGATCAGGAGACCAGCTTCAAAATCTAGTTTCGCTCATTGTTCGTTTGGTTCTTTAATCGCCTCAGGGCATCCATGTCTGTCTTGTTGACTATTTTAAAAAATGATGTTACCTTCATTTGAAATATATTATTCAGACCAGATAATAATTCAGAACATGTATCAAGGCACTGAATAACATTTGTCCCAAATAGTTAAACGTTATGGACAGTATTCAAACTATAATAATCAAATTCAGTATGAAAATAGGAAAAGGAGTGGAGCCCTGTAGTAGACTACCTGCTTTGCCTGCAGACGGTCCCAGGTTCGACCCCCAGAATCTCCATGTAAAGCTGGGAAAGACTCCTATATGTGACCCTAAAGAGCTGCTGCCAATCAGTATAGACAATACTGAATCAGACAGACCAATGGTCTGATTCAGTATAAGGCAGCTTCCTGTGTTCTGATTCTTATTTGTTGAAAAAGCTGAACTCATATGTTCCAGAGAGTACCAATTACAATGTTTCCAGCTCAGTGAAGACTGAGCATGCTCAGAGGCACAGAATGCTAACTGACTGTTGGGCGAAGGGGATGGAAAACTGGTGGAAGGACGAATGGAGTATCTTGGGAAAGGGCATGGCTGATGAATGGAACTCTGAACAGGAGCACTCCATTTGTTGCCAGTACCACTTGTTCCTATTAGTAGTCACTCCAATATTACTAGTCCACTAAGACTGTGGCTGCATAAGAACTACATGCATTCTGGATATGACCCATAAACTGAAAGTTAGGAAAGTTGCTGTACAAGGATTACTTAGTTTTCACAACTAGCAATTGAGATGGGGCTACTATATACGTGATCAAATAATCCTCAATATGAAATAAGTCCCTGCAAATATAAAAGTAGGAGGTCAGAGGAAAATGCTAGGATAGAATTGCTTTCTCTGATACAATTAGTTTTCAGTATCTAGGAAATCAGGAGTATACTGTAAAGGAGCATTCATGTAAAATCATGTAAAATCTCTCCGGCAGTCTGAAGTGGTGTACTCCAGTCACAAGATTTACTGCCAATGTCCAGGAAGTGTCAGTTCCTTCACAACACAGGATTGTCTTACCCAAAGAAAAGGTACAGCTGCAGCTGGAAGATACAGAAACAAAATTCAATAACAGATGAGTAGGAGCTCTACCTAGGTACAGTGGAACATACATGAAAATTGTGATTTCATGCTCCATTTGTTCCAGTACTTTTTCCCCAGGATGAAACTACAAAAGGAGCAAACCTTAAATAGCTTTATTTGCAAGCACATAAAGTGAACAACTAGTGAACTTTAAATCTCCAAATGATACAGCTGCCAAAAATGTTTCATATATATGTGTGTGTGTGTGTATCTGAGACGATGCTGCTCCTCGATAGTGTGTGAAGGAGTAGCATCACCAAGGAGGGGATGTAAGCAGCTGTCAGTGGACATGCCCAGCTCCAGCCAATCCTGCTGGGATTGCCTCGTCCTGCTCTTCTCACCCACCAAGTGCTCCATCTGGAGTGTGTACTGAAGGGCTGGGGCTGGGCTGGGCACTTTCCCTCCCTTTGTCAGTCTGCTTTTGGGCATGCGCAGAGTGCCTCCCCTACCTCCCTCTTAAGTGCAAGTTGTGCGATTGCTTCCCCCAGATTCTGAGAAAACAGCGAGATCAGGGTGAAGTGCCTTTGAGCATGTTTGGCCCCTCAAAGCCACACTGTTGTATCGAGTCACGATTTTAAAACCATGCAGAGGGCTGAAGGAGGCACCACAAATGGGCGCAGCCAATTTATGTAGGTTGTTTCCTTTTATGTAGAATTGGGTTGACTGTTCGAGACCAACCTTAGGAGTCAGGTTGTGAAAGACACGCAGCAGCCACCTGCCTGTGCACTCACAATGGCCGCCAAAGGCCAGTAAGTCTGGCCTCCTGCCCAAGGCATGCTGGGAGTTGTAGGCATAAACCTTGGTTTTTATTAAATTCTTTCAAAATACTTAAACCCCAAAAATTTGTGTTTTTAGTTTTTTCTGGTACATTATACAGCCAGACCTATCACTGTGTCAAGTTTCTAACTCGTCTGAAAGTAGGCATACATTTCTGGACATACGTGATGCACACATACTTTCCACTTTATAGGTAGAGATACCCTTGTGCCTTTATTAGTTTGTCAATCATTTCTCAGCATTTGGAGTTCTCCCTTGCCAGTCTAAAACATCATTATTCTAGAGGCACATTGTAATAGGTTTAATGAGGCATTGCAACTTATGTTCACTCCATATTAATACACAGAATAAAAGAAAACAAATATACAGAATTTTAAAAAGACAATTCAGCCAGAATGAATGTATAGATAACATTTATTCACATGACAAAAAAATGGAGGAAATCACATGCTATTTTCGCTAGTCAAACATTTCCACAATTGTATGGATGAACATCAATCCTGCAGTCACTGAAGCAAACTTCTCACCCACGAGGATGAAAAACAGAAGCATTTTATTAGATACACTAAGGTCATGCTCTGTACAATAAAATGTCCAATTTTAACACTGACTCAACAAATTATTTCAATGGTGCTATACAAAGTGATAGCATTGATTTGGTATGAATAGGCTATAATAGGAACATAGAAAACTGCCTTATACTAAGTCAGACCATTGGTCCATCTATTGTCTACATGGATAGCAGCTTTCCAGGGCTTCAGACAGGAGTCTTTCCCTGTCCTACCTGGATATGCAGGCATGGAGCCTGGCAACTTCTGCATGCAAAGCATGTGCTTTACCACTGAGCTATGGTCTTGTCCATCACAAATTAAGCCTGGTGCGTTGCAGAACCAGATTTGTGGTATTGTTAATTCTATGTAATAGCAAATAAATGAACTGACAACAGTCTCCTAAGCCCACTACCCTCACCATCTGGATAGTTATTGAATTCTGTCACTAAATGTTAAAGTTGTTCACTCTGCTAATCATGAAAGCTCTGTCAATTCATCTTTGCCAGGCCTGCCCAAATTGTGAGTCATACTCATCAGCCATATACCAATAGATAGCAACTCCTGGTGAGGCCACCAGAAACTCAAAACTCCTGTTATTGGTGCCTTCTGGGACACAAAAGCAGGTAAGCATCTGGCAGGCCATAATGAATGGCCAGTGGGGTGCATTTGATATGTGTCACGAATTGTATAGGTCTTAATTTTGAAAATTGTTTATTAAGCCCTGTCCTTTTCATTTACTATTTTGTTCATCAGATATAGACTTAAAACCTTTTATATGATGTCACTTTTGCGTTCTGTTCAGCACTTAGCACATTATTAGTGCCAGTAAAATTGTTAGAGAATAGCAACAAAAGAAGTGGTACTATTTCACACACTGATTTCACTTATCAATAAAGAAAAGCTATTAAGGGACAGACGTATGGCATGTTTTAAGAACACTCACTAATTTTCTACTGCTTTTCTTTTGCTTGTAAACAAATTATGGATGCAGGTTTAACATCTCCGCTTTATCTGTCACCACTCTTTTTCAATAACATAATTTTAAAAAAAATAGTGCAAGCATACACAGAGCAGGAAAATACTCAACACTTAGTTGCCTGAGATCCTAGAAATGTTATGGGTCTGAAATATTTCTGAAGAACTGCATGACGCTGGTACCTAAAAGATATGGTATTGGCTCCCAAAAATGTTAAGCTCATATGTTAATCAACACTTATTAAAAGCTTTCCCAACAATGCTCTGAAACATTATCAGTTTATGGGTTAGAAGCTATTCTAACCCATAAACTAGCCTGTTTCTGTTCTTCCCTCTTGCTGACACATAGAACAATCAGTGGGTACTTCAAACCCAGTTTGACCTGCACAACAACATCTTTACAATTTAATGTGAAATATCACAATTAAGGCAAAAGCTACTTCCTCAGACACTTTCTAGCTATATGCTATACCTCTTTTCTTTTGATTTAGTTCAGGGATGGATAACTGCTTTCAGGGTATAACATTTGGGGGGCTATACAAGTGAATGAAGCTGGTGGTTAGAGGGGCTGGGACACACAAACATAGTCACACCCATCTCTCTCTCTCTCTCTCTCTCTCTCTCATGTGCACACACATATGCACACACATACGCACACAGAGATTGCTGTGGTGGTTGGGGCTTAAACTTTCCTTCCCAGCAATCCTAATAAAACATTTGAGGGGCAAGACTTTAACCTTGACCCCTTCCCACCCCCAGAAATCCTGATGAAGATAGCCATTTCCCTGCTGCTGATAGATTTGTTCCCCGACACCCAACTGATGGCTGAGCAGCAGGAAAGGTGGGTGGGACTCCCCAGGACTTCGTAGGCTACACAGAAAGTAGCCAAGAACCATATATATGATTTAGCTCAAACCAAGCATGATGCAATTCTCACATTAGTATTATAACCACTCATTGATTAAAGCTGCTGTTTAAAAATGACATACTATTGCTACATGCTTGATTCTGACCTCAGTAAAAACCATGAGTGTTCTACTTTTCATGTTGATTGTATTAAGCTGAGGATTCAAAGCAACAGAAAATGAATTATTACATAACTTCGAACTATCAAAATGAATATTTGGCACATGATACTTCTCAAGTTTACTATGTGTGTGTGTAAATGTACTGTATTTTTAAAGTTTCACAACACTTAGCAAGTGATTTCATAATTAGATTATGATAACTAAAGAAGTCAGTACAGTGTAACAACCAGTGATTTTTTAGCAATGAATACAGTGGGTCAGAATCCCCAGATCACAACAGTTAGTTGTATTTTACTGACTCCTGTAGATTTATTTTTAACTCCTATTTCTTGTGTGTACAATTTTATTTTTAAATTGTGATGCTGAGAAGTCCGACTTACAATGTGCAAAGCCCCTTCAGCAAGAAAGAAATCTTCTATATTTTTGCAACTCATACTTGACAGGTATGGCTGCTACATTTGCAAAAAAAAAAAAGTGAAAACATAATAGCAAGACGAGGTAAAAGTTAACACACATTACATAGATTCATTGTCACTTTCAGCAGTAAGATATTTCATAATTTGTTTCTTGATTCTAGCATTGATGTCTGTCAGGCTTCATCCACTACAAGGTAAAGTAATTGACTCGCTACATCTGAAGTCTGTATTAACAAAGTCTTCCTTCTCAGGAACTTATGGTGGTTGGAGCTCCATATCCCCTAAAATCTGTCACAAATGTGTGTATCTGTATCACCTGATCCAACCAAAGTTGAACACTTAGCAGCTCCATTTGTTTTAAAGGGAGTGTTAACCACTAATCAATGGGACTATAAAGTGCTTAACGTAGGTAGATTTTACTTTATGTTCTTTACTACCCATCCACCCCCACTGAAAGTGATTATTTGATTCAAAAGTGTTTCCAGAGCTGCCAATATCACTTTACATGTTTACCATTTTGTTTTTTAACAGAACTTTTTATACTTGACACTGCTTAAGTATAGCAATTTATTAATATGTGTTTATATTCTGTTGTACAGAATCCTAGACTCTTTGGCACCAGGTTTGGATGGGCTGGTTACATAAAGAACATTCTTTACATGTATGTATGGACTGCAAATATGTTTGAATAGCAGCTACAGATTGATACATGTCCTGAAATGGAGCAAGATCTCAATTTCAAAAAAATCCCAGCCCACTCAGACCCTACCAAATTTTAAGGTACTTAAAACCATTTCATCATTCTCCATGTTTCACTTTATTGCACTATTGAATTGAGTAGCTGCTGGTTTGTTTGTTTGAAACGAACTGGTGAATCAGAAATTGCAGCTACTTTTAAAGAATTTTTAATGGAGCTAAGTTCCCATGTGTGGAAATTAATGAGGCGTACTCCACAAAATCTCCTCGCAATCTTATAGAGTTTTTTAAGAACAGCTTTTCTTAGAAGAATGTATACCCATGGATCTAAAATTTGATTCCATGTTGCCATTCGGAGAGCGAAAAGTATTGTTTCACATGATTCCCAGGAATGATTTTCATGTATTCCAATATTGGCCATGGTCACCTACAAAATGAAATAAGTTAGATTACACATCAGAAGACAACATCATCAAACAAAACAACAATTTGAACATTATAAGCATCATAAAAATCTCATAATAATTTGCTTCCATTACAATGGAGCCTGATGGATATTTGGAAACCAATTGATTAGGTGCTAGAAAAAGAGGTCCATGGTGAATCTGGTTTTGCACTAATAGACGACTTTTAAAATAAAAATAAGGAAATTCACTTGCTCAATCTGAAAGTCAGTGGAGTTAATGTGATAGTAAAGGGGTGAAAATCAATATCTTTTTTTCTACAAGAGTCCAAAGAATAAGGCAGATTAGGAAAAGATTGGCTGTGAACTGGCACCAGACTGAGGTCAGCTGGTGTAGAATGCCAGCATAAACAGCTTTGTCAGATTCTCTGAGTCTACTGTTATAATTCTGCATTCACTGAGTACATTCTTAAACTTAACCCACTTAAGGGGGGCTAATTCCTTGGATTTCAACATGCTCCCTTTCAAAGGGAAGGCTTTTCCATTTTATTTATTCAAAGTCCCATGCCACAAACCTCATTTTTACCATTCAGCACTTACTCATGCAAAACCTACATCAATTATCACTCACTGGAGTTAAATGAAGTTGTTAAGCAATCTGGAAAGGCATATTACTGGTAATATTTCAAATAGGAATCACCAACATGATATACCACTAGTTAGTTATTCTATTCTACCTATTACCATCTGAGTACATGAGAACGTATTATATTCTAGCACAGCTCTGGATGAAGTGTTAGAGATCTGTGAATGGAGATGTCCCATTAAGTTGCAGAAAAGCATCTTCAAAAGCAATAAAATGTGCTGATTTATTTATTACATAAAGATTCGTAATCTTCCATAAACCACTAAATGCCTTGTTTATCGAGCTAATATTAAAACCTACCTTTTTCTATTAAAGAAACTGGCATATTAAACTGTTTATACTTGATTAGAATTCAAGATATTAGGAGGATAGCTTCCCTTAGAAGTAGGATTCATGCACATTCTGATTGTTTTAAAGATTAATTATGCTTTTTGCCCTGCAATCTATACAGTAACTTCTACCATCTTAACTTCTTAAAACCTAATACAAGTATACTCTACCTACTATGAGTATACTCTATTCTGACAACAGGTTCATTTAAGTGGATTTGGTTTCTATTCTATTAGTGCTGAAGAAAAGAGGATTGCACTAATTTGTATTAGTTTGCATCCTCTGGTGGTTAAAAAAGACATCCAAATACTTATATGCAATAATTGTGATATAGCTTATCTGAATATGTTTGAAGGAAAAACATTTGCTATCTTTCCTATATGATATCTCAGAAAATATAAAATTTATTCTTTCTTGAATCTCAGTGAAGAAAATGTTAAGAAGGTGACTTTTTCTGCAAAATAGTAGAAAAACAGCAAGAAATAGTACAACAAAAAATCTATAGCCATGTTATTTTTTCAGGGTCGAGCCAAGTTTGAGGAAATCCTTGGCAAAATGACCTCCATGGTCTCTCCCTTTTGTCAGTGGGCTACCGTGGCCATAGCCTTCCCAGACAGCAGTTGTAATGGCTATGAGCCAGCATAT
Source organism: Anniella stebbinsi (assembly GCA_029215795.1). Classification (NCBI taxonomy): domain Eukaryota; kingdom Metazoa; phylum Chordata; class Lepidosauria; order Squamata; family Anniellidae; genus Anniella; species Anniella stebbinsi. The sequence goes on along the minus strand of JARDYH010000004.1, from coordinate 90,817,445 downwards.
TAAATTTCCTACAGTGTCCCAGAACAACCCTCTTTAGGTGCTTTGAGGCATTTTTAGAATGTTTAAATGGCAGCTTCTAGTTGCCAAACACAGGGGGCACAGGGTTTGCATCAGCATGACACTTTGGTCCAGTATTTGCCTAAGAGTTCTGGGCACAGATATCAAGCCCATATATTTTAATTAGGTATTGAGAATCAATGCTAAGAGAACAGTAAAGAAGTAAGAGCAGTATTACTGAAAAGCAACCAAGTTACAGCAATAAAAATCAACTCCTAAGGTTTGTCAATGCAATGTGTTTCTAGGCATTAACAAATGCAATAATTTTAATAAAATCTTCACCCATAGTAAAGTTACTCTGTCTTTTCCCCTACAGATGTAGGAATGCTTAAGAAGATTTGGAGGTGAGCGGGTGGAAGATTAAGGAAAACAAAGTTATGCCTTCATTCTACAGTATATTTTCCCACAACTGCTTACCCATGCTGGCATTGTGGGTCATGGTTGGGTCACTAAATTTCGTGTAAGACAAAGCGTTGTGACGGTATAAACAAGTGGATCTCCAACAATGACAAATAAAGTGGATAGGACTCAGATTAAAATCCATGTATCTATTTGTGAAGTGAAAGCCAGTTTTGGATAACTTTTTCAGACACCTAAGTTAATGTCATTGAAACATTAACTTCAATCCAGCTAAAGTTAATTATGGCTAAGTCCCATTGAATGCAAGCTAATCATGATTAACATGCTCTATTGGTTTTAAAACGAGAGAGCAATGATTAATTTTAGCTGGATTGTGTCTATAACAGGTTGATTTGCCATGTAAAAACAGTAGCTTTGATTATACCAGATTATATCAGATCAAAGCAAGGTCCAGGTTACCTGCGGGATCGCCTTCTCCCGTATAATCTGCCCCGCACACTCAGGTCCTCTGGGAAGAATTTACTCCAGTCAGCCAGAACTAGGCTGATGAGTGTTGCCCAGAGGACCTTCTCTTCTGCCGCTCCCAGGCTGTGGAATGGCCTGCCGGAGGAGATTCGACAAATTAGCAGTCTTCTGGAATTTAAGAAAGCCGTGAAGACTGCTCTCTTCCGGCAGGCCTATCCAGTTTAATTTTGAGATGTTTTTGATGATGTATTTGTTTTTATCTGTTTTAATGGTTTATTGTTGTTTTTGTTGTTGTTTTTATATTTATACTTGGTGTTGTTCCCCGCCTCGATCTAGATGGAGAGGCGGGTTAGAAATGAAATAAATAAATAAATAAAAAAATATAAATAGAAAAACTGAGGAAAACACTACAGGAATTCAGCTTATTGATTGTAAGAATTCTGGTTTCAGTTTGATGAAATGAGACTTCCCTAGTCATTAGTACAGCTGCTGAGTATGGTGCATCTGAGAGAAGTTTTAAAAATTATTTAGTTGGGGGGGAGGTACCACAATGTACATAAGTTGTAGTCCCTACAAGTGAAAATACCTACAAGTATTATCAAAAAGTCACAGGAAAAAGCCCTGCATCTGGAAACACCATTACTGAACAGAAAGCTAACAAAAGGCAAATAGTCCCAACCATTACATCAAGTAACTAATGTTGTAATACTCAAAGCTATGAAAAAGGCTAAAACATTTTCAGAACCTGGATATACAGTTTCCCACACTCTCACCATCCTAAATATAGATTTTCCAAATATCCATAGATAGAAATGAAACCATGTGTCCTCCTACCATAAGGCATGCCTTCGTGCAACTAATCTACTGTGTGCCAAGATTCTTTATCACACATCTGATACAAAACAGCACATAACTCATGATTCTTCTATTTAATTCTCACTTCCTAATGCAAGATCTAATTAGCACTGGCAAGAAATGAAACAAGAAAATATGACAGGAATGCCACATTTCTATTGGTTAGTTTTGTTGTACATTTGAAATGGTCATAAGTCAAATATAGTACATTAGTAAATTCATAAATGAAAAGTTCAAAAGTATGCAATTTCCCTTAAATACAGACAAAATCTTACATTGTTGTAACTGGAGCTCTTAATTTCTCATGCACAGTACTCACACAAAAACAATTATATATTTTTCAAGTGGCTATTCATAGGAGAAATATAGATGGTATTTTAATTGTTTCATTAAATACCATAATTGAACATTTGTACCTAACCTAATCCCTGATATGCACACAGAGTTTCTGTACATTTCAACTGAGAGAACCAATCTGAAGCAGTATAATGGTATATGGATGCAATGCAATAGAAATCTTCATTTAAATGAACAGGGAAGCTCTTGTGTGTTTATAGATATTGTTCACTACTGGAGCACTTATGTCCATAAGAAATACTGTTTTAGGATGCCAATCTTTTCCTAGAAACTAACACCATGGTCCAGCTAAAGCTAAGCATTGTTAAATTCCATAGATTTTAATGGGAGATAATAAACCCATGTATAACTTTCCCAAATATTCTTTATTTCAGAATTTTATTCTACACTCAATACAAAACCAGGGAATTACGTAATTTAAGTGTAATCTCTTTTTTTTCTGGGTGTAGAATAAAATTCTGAAATAAACAATATTTAGGGAATTATACATGGGTTTAATATCTCCCATTGAAATCTATGGAATTTAAAAATGGTTACCTTTAGCTGGATCATGGCCTTAGTTTCTAGGAAAAGATTGGCATCCTAAAACAGTATTTCTTATAGATCATAACAGCCTTGCAAATAAGTCCACAAAATTCATTAGCCAATAAGACATTTCAGTAGCCTACTTGGTATTTATGACCTACTTAGCCACATATGACCTAAAAGGAGGACAGAAGAAGAAAAGGAACTAGCATTTGTAAATCATTCCTCAAGGTTCACTTGAAGGTAACTACTACTAACCACAGGCCACCAGGTAAGTTGCTATTGACAAGGCTTGGCCATACGGAAATGTATACATTAGTAAAAACGGTAAAGGAATTTAGCCTCTTTTAGGAAATATATTCCATGACGTATCTTATTAGGGGGGAAAATCTATACACACTTATTTGGGAGTAAGTCCCATTGATCTCAGTGGAAAGAACTTCTGAGTAGACATACATAGGATTGCATTGCAAGTACAATTTATCTTCCTCTACTACCTTCCAGCTGGCAATTATTACCAAAAAAAACCCATGGGGACATTTCTTTCTCTTTTTCTAAAACATTAGAAAGCAACAGGGTGTGAAAAAGTAATAAGGATACATGAGTGATAGTAATCTTTAAAAACCTCAAGGAGAAAGTGTCAGACCCTGCAATGTATTGACAGAAAAGAGTATTTTTCTTCATCCCCCCCAAAAAAATTCACTTCCTGTAGGCAGCACATAATCAGGTTCTTGTGAGAAATATTAATCTGAACCATACAATAGAAAAGATAAGAATGATGACTACTCTTTTTATCTCAAATTAATGGTTACCTCACCCCTTTCCTTCTTTCTTTTTTTAAAAAAGATCATCTTACAGAAGAGCTACCTTGAAGAGTTGGAATAAGATCTTTTCTCAGATGCATTCTTCCTCACCACATTATTCTGCCACTTTTTTTTCTTGCTCTTTGTAATCCAGACTAAACAACTGCCAGTACATAAGAGCTCTTGGGCCACTTCAAAATAACAAAGTAAGAAAATGCTATAATGAGAACAGTATGTTTCCTATTGCGTATATTTTCTACTCAAGATTTTAAAGAGGTAGAAATCTTCATGAATTGTGACCATGGGGCATCCTTCTTCTCTTAACTTTGCTATTAGAATACCTTCCATGAAAAACAAAACATTAACATATTATGCAGAGGGCTTTCTGATCTCCCTACAAAATAGAGTCTGAGTTGCCCAAATAATAAATTGTATGGCGTGAGATGGATTGTGAAACAAGCCTGCTTTAACAGATGGGTGTGTAACAGAAATAAAAGAGGAAGAGCACTGTTTCGAGAACAAAATAGTGCTATTGTAAACATGATGTGGATTCGGTATCTATTATTTTAATACACTAAATATATAATCAGCTAGCATCAGGTATTGCTTCAAGAAATCCAAAAGAGAACTTGGCAATATTCCAACAATATGTCAAGACATTAGACAAGTATCTCAAGGACTAAGTAATAAAAATGGTTCTTTTCCCCTATAATTGCATTTTTTTCTGCATGCAGGAACACACACTCCCACCCACCCCAGGGCAATTCTGTGTATATTTTATGTATATAAAAACCTATAGCTTCCATTAAAGTGAACGGTCTGGCCTTTCTGGATTAAACAGGTCCGAAGGTACATTGAAATCCATGCACCTGCAAAGGATTATTGGATTGTGGCCCAAAACTAACATTATAAAACCCAAACTTCAAAGAAACAACAGTATCTTCACAATAAATTATTTCTATGCATTCATTTATAGCTGCACAAGGGGAAATGTTGCTCAGCAAATCACCATGTCTAATGGTTCCTGAAAGTTTTATTTCAAGATAAATCCAAAAATGGAGAATTTCATGAAGAAGAAAAAGCCTGACTTCCAAACCTAGTATAATATCAAGCAATTACATTCCCTGTGTCAACCAGTTCATGAAGAATCTGTTATCTTGTGGAAAGTTTCCACACCACACCAGATTTTTCATTGGAAACTGGCAATGAAACTCTAATGTGGGTGATCCATGTGTCAAGCTGGAGTAGCCATCATAGAGCTTATTTGGCTTTGATGCCAGTAATGTGACCTGAAGATTGGCTCTAGCTATGCAGTTCCAAACTACAAGATATGAATAATCTGATGACTGAACAGAAGACATATAGCAAATATAGAACTTATTTCTTATATTATTTCTGTGCTAAGGAATTATTTATATTTCATTTTTCTAGCACACTATCACACTTCAGTTTATTACATATTAAGAGTCCATATACTTGGAACAAAGCAGCTGATATGCACTATGTACATTGGAATTTCAGTTCCACAGTGTCAAGGAATGAGATCATTTGCAAATGCCATGAATACATAACTAGAAAAAGTAGCATGAATCAGCACTGAATTGGTAAACCCATTGATTTCAACAGAATATCCAAATAAGTCTGTTAAAGATCACAAACTTAGGCAAATGATTCAAGCTAAAGCCAGAGCCCATTTTACTCTAATCTTACACAGATACATATTAAAATAGTATCAGCCTATGGCATCACAGTCAAAATAAAAAAGGAATGTGATGTTTTAATTATATTGTAAATAATGTTTTAAATATATATATTTAAATAAGAATACTGACAAATGACAATTGGTTCATAGAACATAGCGTTGAAATTGGTTTCTGCTTTATATTAAAACCTAGAATACCAGATGGAAGACTACATATAGGTCCCCTCTACAAGGATTCGCTTTTGCGCCCAGTTAGGCGATTATGCGCATAATCGCTGAAGCGCATTTACAACTAATACCTCTGCACGATAGTCAGTGAGAGGCGATGAAGCGCATTAACGGATGACCAAAATGCGCTTTACAAGTAGTTAATGCGCATAAGCACTTGTTCACATAGTCAAAATGCACTTTAACGGCTGGAGCAAAATAAAACTCGCTATTTAACGCGCATTCGATAATGCGCATAATCAGAGAGATAACGCGCCTCTACGCCCGATTTGTGCTCCGTTCTTGTAGAGGTAAAAAAATTTAAGCGCCTTGAAAGAGCTTTAAACATCTCTTGTAGAGGCAGCCTCAGTCCACAAAACATTTTTATCTTCACCAGAGAACATCTGATTTGAGTCCTCAGAATTCAGCTTTCATTTGAAAACCATAATGAGTGCCTAGCACTTTTACAGTCAATGCCTAGCACCCTTGTAATTAAGAACAAAGCATTGAAGACATAACTCCTAAGCACCAGACAACTACAATAACAACTCTACTGTGCACTCTTAATATGCTGGCTTGGGTAGGAAGACTCTAGAAGACTCACAGTATAAGTTTTCAATCTAAATCTCCCTCTTAGAAAATTGGTTTTTCCATCATTAGCAGAAAAATGAATTACAGATCAGTACATTCTGGCTTGTCTAATATTGTAATACACAAATTCCATCCAACTTTAACTTCTTGTAGGTTGCATTATTTCTTGAGAGTTGAAGCAAGCCCATTCTTCACAACCATAGGTAGATCCATTGCCCTTCTCTGTTCAAAACTATCAAGTGACATGCTGAAGGCTAGATTGCAATATTACATAGCCCCACACACTCTCCACAGGCAAGATGCACTATAGAATTTGCAATGTTCATAAGTCCATGCATTGAGCCAGGATAGGTTTTCTGAATATTCTGGGCTAAGCACCGACAATCCATCCCAGGATTTATACCAGACTGGCAAGGCAAAAGCCAGTCCGTTTGTGGATGTATGCAAAGAACACTAAAACAAACACTATCTCTTTTAAGCTTTGTGTGAATCTAGAGTCTTATTTCCATGAGCCCCATGACTCTGGACACAACAGAACTGTTCGTGCATTCACCCCATGTGCTGTTAGAGATAGGTAGTTGTCTGAAACTGCTAAAAGAAAGAAAGCATAACAAACCAGGTCACATGGGAGTTACAAATGTCTTACTTAATACAAGTCTGTGGACTTTCTTTTGGGTTCATCAACAGAATCAGGGTCACAAAAGAGGTTTCTGCTTGTTTCTAAGCACTTTGGCTACCATTACCTTTAATGTTTTTTAGAAGGGCTCTTTTTATCTATGCTCGATGAAGTCTCTAATTGTGCCTGCTTAATATATGCCATACAATTTACCTGGACTCAATAATTGTATCAGCTACATTTCCCACTACCTCATTAGCTTCACTCAAGAAGAGTCAGCAAATACCACCCTAGGTGAACTAATTTGCAAAACAATACAGAGTACTTAGAGGCTGAACCTAAAATTACCTCCTTAATCAAACAATTTGCACATCAACAAAATATTCCTGAACACACATATTCTTTCCATAGAGCTAATTCGCAATAATGTTGTGTGGTTAGACTTGTAAAATGACTAACAGGACATTATTTCCACTTGGTCCTATTCAGTTCATTCTTCCTAAGTACAGAAATATTTGCCTTTTGTTTATCATTGCAGATTCTCTTTTCCTGACAGAACATTCTTTGAAGTCGCTGTTTATGATATGCTCTCATCGAGAACTGATGATAAATAATATTTACTGCTGACTTAGGAACCTTTATTGCTATCCATAATATCCTTTGTTCTCAATTTTTTTTCAGTGGAATTGAATTTCTAAATAGACTTTCTTGGCTGTATTTTTATTTTCACTGGCTACACATACTTCATTACTCTTCAGTGAAGGTGTACAGCATTGGAAAATGGTGTGACGTCTTTGAGTTGTTTTAAATAAAATTTAAAAAGTGACTTCAAATTCCAGAAAATCACTTCGGTAAGAATAACAGGATCCCAATCCTCTCATGATTTGTACATGTACATGAGGGGCTTCATTCAGCGGCATTCCACTGGCTTCTGTGACAGTTATCTATTACAACAACCCTGTGAGGTAGATTAGGTTGAGAGAGTATGACTGGCCCAAAGTAACCCTGTGAACTTCATGACTGAGTAGGGATTTAATCCCAGTCTCCCCAGTCCTAGTCCAGCATTCTAACCACTGTAGCAGATTGGTATATACATTAGTATAAACTCTATGCATAGTTAGTCCAGATTATCAATTTTCATGTACCTGAGAAAAGCTTCATGTACCTGAAAAGCCTATCCAGGGAGGATACAAGCTGTGAACTGCAAACTGCTAAATTTGTGAATTTACTCTTATTAGGATTACCCTCCCCCCTTTAAAATTAATGGGATGAAGCCAATTGCAGTGATTTGCAGCATGTAACCACAAAAGATATATATACTTAGATAGTACTTTTCACCTTAGTCCAAATGTTAAGCATTCAAGCATCTAATAATAAACAATTTCGGTACATGCATCATTTAAATATATCACCATCAAAATTAATATATTTGAATTGAAATTAAGGATTAGTTCACACAATACATCTTGTAAATTGAAGAATCATCACCATGAGGCCATGCACAGTAAATTTAATGTGTGAACTAGGAATAAATAGGGCCAGATCTTATCAAATAACCAGCCTATTTTGCAATTCCAGTATTCGCAGGTCTAGCCACAAAACAGATCTGCCAGTTCTTATTTACAATATATACAGATCTGGGAACACAATCTGCAAAACATAATATGTGAAAAGGATCCAAGAAAACGGTTCAATTGCTTAGATTGCACAACATTCCACATCTCCTGAAGTTTGACTCATAGATCTGTTTGCATCTGAACTCAGAGAATCAAATGGGTAGAGTTATTTCTTTTATTGATGTGTTTTCTATTGGGAAACAAGGGTGCAACCTTCAGTTACATTCAATTTTTTGTTCGGAAGTAAAAGATAAAAAAATAGTGAACCATATGCTGTAGATTTCAGAACTTTCAACTGTCAAACTCATTTACTTGGAAATCCTGTTAATTTTAATGGAATTTATTTAACAGTGTTCCAGTTATTTAAGGAGTGTTGAACACATCCATTTTGTATAATATATATTAACAAAATAGGATTGCAGAAAGTTGTGATGGCCTAACATACCAAAATCTCTCTTCAGACTATAAATTCAAATATAATATCATAAATTTTAATTCTCATGCTTTAGATATTTTCTTTCAGAATACTTTAGATAACGCTCTGCTGATTAATAAATTGTGTTAAAATGGCTGATGTTGTAAATATTCCATGATTATATCTGCCACAGTGAGAAACATGTGGTATTTTGATTGATCCAAAATAGCTGCATAAGAAGTAAAAAAAAATTCACCAGGTAAACACTTTCTCATCTTGGAGATTCATGGGTGGGGAATGTATAAGTGCCCCACTAGGGCAAAAATAATAATTGTCAGGTCTAATTTAATTAAGAAACCTGGATCAAAATATAATTGAAATATATAACATGTAATCTTACATGCTTAAGTCTCAGTATATTTCAATCAAATAACCCTGAGTCATTTCCAAGAAAACTCACAGAGTTTACCCTTGAGTCACTTTGAATTCATGGCCATGGTTATTAACTACCTTATTTTCTCATCACCAAAGATAGCCTCTTTCTCAAAAGCTTGGATAATTGTTTACCAGAATATATTAACACATTGCATAGTTAAATTATGGAATTCGCTACCACAAGATGTCACGACAGACACCAATTTGGGACAGCTTTAAAAAGGGATTAGACAAATTCATGAAGCATAAGGCTATCGATGGCTTCTTGTCAAGATGGCTATATATTACCTCCAGTTATCAGTTGCTGGAGAACATAGGCAAGAAGTTGCTCTAGTTTTGCTCATAGCCTGCTTATGGGCTTCCCATAGGCATTTGTTTAGCCACTATGTAAACAGAATACTGGACTAGATATCATTGTATGAACAAAAGATGTGCCTTAACCAGCACAGCTCTTCTTATATCCTTAATATGCCTTATACCATGTCTGACTATTGGTCCATCTAGCTCAGTCTACAATGACTGGCATGCCAAGAGTAACCATTGTGCTAAGGGGGCTGCAGCCTCTGGCCCACCAACTCAGAGGGCCCACTAGCTAGCCCAGTTTCCCTCCTTTCAAATAAAAAAGAGCAAGTCTTTAGCACTTGTAAAACATGAGATACAAGACAAAATGTTTACGTGCAATTCTGTCAATCATTTTGTGGAAATTAGGCTTCTACCATCTTTCAGTATGTTTACCGAATGAGTGAAGTTACAGCTATGATTGACATTTGAGTAGCAAGTCATAGATATAAGTACAGAGTAACCACTTGTGTATATAAGGGACTTCCTGGTTCAATTTGAACTGACCTTTTTTATATAGAAATAATAACAATAGAGAAATTCAGACTTCTACTGTAGCTGCGATTGGTCGGTAGCATATCCAGCACAAAACATCAGGTAGCGGGAATGACAAACATTCATGCTTTTCTAGCTCATATTTTATTTTATGAAAAATATAGCTATCATTTGTATTATTTGCGTTTGCATAAACATATTAAAAATCACCCTGCAAACATAAAGTTTGCCACCAGTGTGTGTGTGTGTGTGTGTGTGTGAGTGTGTGTGTGTGTAGCACTGTGGCGGAGTATAGGTTACTTCGGCCCTGTAAATTCGTCTTTTTTTGTTATGCCCATATGGCTGAGAAGGAGTGTATGACACCATTGTAGTGTACTCCAGGGTTGTCTGCTGGCAGGTTGTTCTATTTGGGAAATGCAGTCGGGAAAATTCTGAAGGGCTAAGAGAATGCTTGCCTAAAGTTTAGTAACAGTACAATCTTCTACATATCTACTCTGAGAAGTAAGACCCATTGTATTAAAAGGATCTTAGTCCTCTATATCTTCTCAGACTGGATATAAGGTATGTCCTCTCACCTGAGAGTAAGCTTAATTTAGTTCAGGGCTTTACTTCTCTGATATTGGGCTCTTTTGCTGCTTGCTTGTACTCCCTGAGCTCAGTTCAGCTGCTCCACTTTAATTGATTCATCTTAAGAGTATTCTCTAGCTAGCCCATTGCTTCCTCCCATTACTGACAAGTCTCATTGGCTGTTCAACTTTGTTACCTATTCCCAAGAAACTGTGTGTGCACAAGCATGGGGAATTCTTTGAGCGTTTTGCTGGCTCAGTTGTTGGTGATGGCAGAGGCGTTCCTCTGTCCAGTGCACCAGTCAGCTATCCCCTCCCTGGACACCCTCCTCCTCTCACCCAGTGCAGTAGGAGAACAGCAATACACCAGCTTCCCAGTGAGTGTGTCTAGTATTTCAGCCCATGTTTCTGGTTCTTTCTGTGCCTTACAGAAACCTGAGGGAGGGAGAAGAGATATTTAGGCTGCAATTCTATGCATATTTACCTGAACGTAAGTCATACTGAAAACAATGGGACTTTTTCCTAAGTAGACATGCATAGGATTGTGCTATAAGGCGGCAAGCCTATACACACTTACCTTGGACGCAACCCCACTGAACACAGTGGTACTTCTGAGTAGACATGTATAGGATTGCGCTGTTAATAAACTTTCTTTGAGTTGATGATTGTTGAGGCATATGGATAGGGCATTTGAGATGCAAGAGAATGTTTTTCAAATTTAGTATGAAATACAAGAGTTGGTGTCAGTCTTCAGGCTCCTTCCGCAGGGTCTTTTTTAGATAAGTTTCCAAGTTTGTCTCTGATGCACATATATGTAAATGTGTTAATGCAATAAGGCACATATAGCACACAGTTGTCCATTTCACATGCCGGAAGGATTATCTTGAACTGTTACTAATGTAGTTTAATAGATATATATATTACTTCATTTACTTTATTTTCTTTCCTACGTGAGTTAAAGGTCTCCCCATTTTTGTCCTCACAACAACCATGTGAGGTAGGATAGGCTAAGAGGTAGTGACTATGCCAGGGTCATTCAGTGAGGAATGAAATGTTTTTGCTGGTCTTCCTCAGGCAGCAAATATTCTGGACCAACCTTTGCTTTGTATGTGCATGTCAGAGTGGGTGTGTCCTATCCTGTTATATATGAATAAGTCAGTACGTCAGTGTGTCCAATTTTTTAATGAGTGTGTGTTTGTGAGAGTGTTTCTATGTGTTTTCTGTGCTGCAAAAGGGGAAGTTTGTCTTTGTATTTGAGTTCTCTACCATGGATAAGGTATTAGTCTTTTGTTTCCAGGAAAGCATGGAGAATGATTTCCGCTAAAATATGTAGTAAAAAGAAAATGTTTTTGCTTATTTTTCTACATAAAAGAGCTTTCTTTGTGTGCGTGTGCACAAATGTCAGGTATGAGTTCAGAAATAGTGGCAGAATATAAGGCCCAGTATAGACTGTTAGTTCCCTGGGGGCCATTCTGGCTTTGATCTGGCCCTGCTAGTTGCTCTCCTGGGTTCATGGTGCTTTTCAAATGCTACCTAAAGATGCCATGGATTGAATCTGGAATTTCGTGGCATACGACACCTGTGCTCTAACATTGAGCTACTGCCAATTAGGGATGTGTATCATATCGTTAAAATGTATGATAACGATACAGTAAGGTCGTGATCGTGCATGTGTTTAACGATGATATGATAGAAAACCCTACGATAATCATCGGAGATGATAATTTTGGAGCAATTTTATCGTTTTATCGGACTGCCATATAAATATACCTATAACTTCTGTATTTTAAAAGTTAAGAGGCTTGAAACTTGGTCACAGTGCTTATGGGGCATGCCTAAGTATGTGTATGAAATTTGAGATTGATCCCTCCAACCCTCGATTTTATATGAATTTATTAAAGATCGTTTCAGTTCTGACAGGTCTGAATGAATGCACGTGGCGAGCTGTCATTTTGATCTGTCAGAACTGAAACAATCTTTAATAAATTCATATAAAATCGAGGGTTGGAGGGATCGATCTCAAATTTCATACATACTTAGGCATGCCCCATAAGCACTGTGACCAAGTTTCAAGCCTCTAACTTTTAAAATACAGAAGATATAGGCATTTTTTTCTTTAAAATTAGGGCTGCAAAAAATATTGTTTTTTTCACGATAATTATCGTGAAGACGATACGGTTCACCTACAATATGAATGAAGACAATAATTTTTTTGGTCCAAAATGACGATAACAATAAACGACGATATTTTTTGGCATGCATATCCCTACTGCCAATCCCCAGATATTGGTCTTGAGATCGTAGCTCATTTCAGACATTATGCTAAACTATGGTTGAAAGCCCATACCATGGATTGAACAAGCCATGGCTATAAAAGTGCTTCCTACTTTTTGTTCCATCTGCTCAACAGTCAGCTTCAAAGGGTCATTAATTCATTCCTATCTCCATGGTGATGTACTTTTGGAATGGAGCAACTCTTGTGTCTATTGTGAACAGATCCTTGAGACATAGCAAATGACTATTACAGAAAAGCAGTTTGGGCAAACAATGATTTGCAAGGCAGCTTCAAAATGTGGTTTGATATCCCAGTTTTGTATACCCTTGCTGGCATAGTTTAAACATAACATAAACCCTGGTCTGCTGTGATGCTTAAATTTAGCCATCTACTTGTCTATTTTATAGAATTCGGGACCAAATTTCCAGCCCTATTTTTGTGGAGTCGTTCATCGTTCACAAAAGGGGGAGGGAGGTAATCTAAGATAAACTGCAAAACGATGAGAGACAGTCACTATTTATGTGAGTTTGTGTTAGCTGTTCTCAAATTTGAATAAGATAACCCCCAAAGAAATATCCTGTTATTCCAAGACATGTTGGGATACAATCAATTTTCAGTGTAAGCACTTTAAGAACTAATTTCTCTTTTTGCATTTTTTCTGCCTCTGTTCTGTCTTTTTTATGGGGGTATATCATAGACTTTCAGGAGCATATTTGAAGAACTTTCAGTGGGCTGGACTTACAATTAAACACAAGTGGCCAAAGGTGTTTGGAAAAATAGAAAAAAATAGAAAAAGTTTTTTATAAAGACTGATCTCTTCCGGCAGGCCTACCCAGATGGTATTTTATTGGTATTTTAATAATGTATTCGTTTTATGTGCTTTTAATCAGTTTTGTGTATTTTTTATTTGATGTTTTTCCCCACCTCGATCCGGAGGGATATTATTAGTATATTATTATTATATTATTAGTAGTAGTAGTAGTATTGTCACTGCTCCAAGCTGTGAGTTGCCTTTAGCAGCCCTGAAACATGTCTCTTCATAATTTTGAACAGAATGCTCCATGAGCACTTTACATCATGAAGTAGCATTGTTCCCCAGGGCATTCTGACCAAAACCACAAACAGAATGCTGCCCAGCCAACCACTTTGTCTTTCAAAGCAAACCTATCCTTCAGTGTTCAGGGGACATTTTCACCCCAATCCAAAACTAACAAAAAAGATCCAGTGGCATAATGAGAAGGGCTTGCTACAACAATTCATTGTTACAACCAGTTGCCATTGTTATTAAAACTTAAATACTTCTTTCTTTCCTGAAAGATGCATTCACAGCTATTTTCAATGTATAAATTAAAGTTATATTAACTGAACTAATAAATTACATTTCTTTTGACTGGGAGGTTCATCACATGAGGCTGAAACCCCACAACCTTACCAGGACTGTCTCCTTCTAGTTTCTTTGTGGAAGTACAATGGCCTCCTTTATATGGTGGACATGTGATTTAAATTGAATTGAATTGAAAACTTTCTTCCTTGTAAATGTTCTGTTTCATTGCACATTGCTATCTAGTGGCTGCATTATAGCGCAACACAATCATTTCATACTGCCAATATCTCACATTAACCTTTCTTAGCACATTATTTCCAATCTTTTTAAAAGTGGAATAAAGTAGGGATGTGCACTGGATCAGACCCGATCCACGATCCGAGTCCGGTCCAGTGGGAAATCGGATAAATTATCCGATTTCCGATCCCGCAGCTGGATCGGCCGATCCAATCCGAACCGGTCCGAAAAAGCTCCGAACCGGTTCGGCGGATCGGCGGATCGGCGGGCGCCCACTGGCGCCCACCGCCGCTTCCATTGGCGGGCGCCAGCGGGCGCCCGCCGATGAAAGTGGACAGCGGGGGGGGGGGAGGAGGGGGGCACTTACCTTCTCGGCCCGGTGGCTCCCGTCCGGCGCCGGCGCCTACTACTACTAGCAGGCTCCGCGGCCTGCTCTAGGGTGGCGCGCCGGGTGATGTCATCACCCGGCGCGCTACTCTAGAGCAGGCCGCGGAGCCTGCTGGTAGTAGTAGGCGCCGGCGCCGGACGGGAGCCACCGGGCCGGGAAGGTAAGGAGGGGGTGCGTGGAGGGGAGGAGGGGGCGCGCGGAGGGGGGAGGGGGGAGGGGGGCCCTTACCTTTCCGGCCCGGCGGCTCCCGTCCGGCGCCGGCGCCTACTATTCCCAGCAGGCTCCGCGGCCTGCTCTAGGGTGGCGCGCCGGGTGATGTCATCACCCGGCGCGCTACTCTAGAGCAGGCCGCGGAGCCTGCTGGTAGTAGTAGGCGCCGGCGCCGGACGGGAGCCGCCGGGCCGGAAAGGTAAGGAGGGGGTGCGTGGAGGGGAGGAGGGGGCGCGCGGAGGGGGGAGGGGGGCCCTTACCTTTCCGGCCCGGCGGCTCCCGTCCGGCGCCGGCGCCTACTATTCCCAGCAGGCTCCGCGGCCTGCTCTAGGATGGCGCGCCGGGTGATGTCATCACCCGGCGCGCTACTCTAGAGCAGGCCGCGGAGCCTGCTGGAAGTAGTAGGCGCCGGCGCCGGACGGGAGCCGCCGGGCCGGAAAGGTAAGGAGGGGGTGCGTGGAGGGGAGGAGGGGGCGCGCGGAGGGGGGAGGGGGGCCCTTACCTTTCCGGCCCGGCGGCTCCCGTCCGGCGCCGGCGCCTACTATTCCCAGCAGGCTCCGCGGCCTGCTCTAGGGTGGCGCGCCGGGTGATGTCATCACCCGGCGCGCTACTCTAGAGCAGGCCGCGGAGCCTGCTGGTAGTAGTAGGCGCCGGCGCCGGACGGGAGCCGCCGGGCCGGAAAGGTAAGGAGGGGGTGCGTGGAGGGGAGGAGGGGGCGCGCGGAGGGGGGAGGGGGGCCCTTACCTTTCCGGCCCGGCGGCTCCCGTCCGGCGCCGGCGCCTACTATTCCCAGCAGGCTCCGCGGCCTGCTCTAGGATGGCGCGCCGGGTGATGTCATCACCCGGCGCGCTACTCTAGAGCAGGCCGCGGAGCCTGCTGGAAGTAGTAGGCGCCGGCGCCGGACGGGAGCCGCCGGGCCGGAAAGGTAAGGAGGGGGTGCGTGGAGGGGAGGAGGGGGCGCGCGGAGGGGGGAGGGGGGCCCTTACCTTTCCGGCCCGGCGGCTCCCGTCCGGCGCCGGCGCCTACTATTCCCAGCAGGCTCCGCGGCCTGCTCTAGGATGGCGCGCCGGGTTATGTCATCACCCGGCGCACTACTCTAGAGCAGGCCGCGGAGCCTGCTGGAAGTAGTAGGCGCCGGCGCCGGACGGGAGCCGCCGGGCCGGAAAGGTAAGGAGGGGGTGCGTGGAGGGGAGGAGGGGGCGCGCGGAGGGGGGAGGGGGGAGGGGGGCCCTTACCTGCCCGGCCCGGCGGCTCCCGTCCGGCGCCGGCGCCTACTACTACCAGCAGGCTCCGCGGCCTGCTCCAGGGTGGCGCGCCGGGTGATGTCATCACCCGGCGCGCTACTCGAGAGTAGGCCGCGGAGCCCGCTGGTAGTAGCCGCCGGCGCCGGACGTGCCGAGAAGGTAAGTGGCGGGGAAGGGGGCTTACCCCCCCCCCGGAGCCGTCCGCTTCTATCCGCTGGCGCCCGCGGGCGCCAGCGGATGGAAGCAGGCGGCCCCAGGGGGGGTAGGGAGCGCGGGGGAGGGGGCTTACCTGCCGGGGCCGTCCACAGCGGACGGCCCCGGGGGGGGGAGGGAGTTAGGCCCCCCCTTACCCACCCGCCGCCATTTTTTCCTCATAGACTTGCATTGCAATGCAAGTCTATGGGGAAAAAAATGGCGGCCGATCCAAAAATTTCCGATTTTTGGATCGGGATCGGACTCGATCCGGTCCGGGGGGCCTCCGATTTTGTCCGAACCGGTCCGGGACAAAATTGGGGGTCCCGATCCGGGTCCCGATCCGATCCGGGGGGTCCGTGCACACCCCTAGAATAAAGCTCCAAAAGCACAGGAGGCAGTCTGGAGGTTGACAATGTCATGTAAAGTACCTGCAAACTTCTGTGAGTGACTAATCAAAAGCATTCAATAATGCTCTGTAGGAACTAAGTACAAGCCATATTAAAGCTTGAGATATAGAGGAAAAAGAATTGCAAACCTGAATGATTAATGCTGGTAATTCATCAAACATTTCATAAAGCTGGTTAGGTTAAAATTATTTTGACATACAAATTACATCTGTCCAATATTTTATGCTAGAGAGAAAAAAAGAGACTTACAGGAACAATTTTAAACAAAGCTAAGTAATCATTTTAATTCCTTCATTTTTAAAAATTACCATATACTTGGAAGCAATGTTATTTTTTTAAAAAGCTTTACTTATAGACTACTAGCTGATATGCCCAGCATTGTTTGGGTCCGTGACTAATGTTTATGACATTTATTTGATAACTAATACATTTCTCTGCAACTTATTCATCTTAAGGTTGGTTGGTTGTTTTTAGTCTGGTTGAGTTTATAAATTGTTTTGTTAGAATAAATGGAAAATTGTGTTAGTAAGAACTGTATTTTAAATTAGAGTTTTGTGAAAAACCACATTTTTTTGTTTTACCTGAAATGCCTACACCTCCCATAATGCCTTGGCCAGAGCAGCCATCTAAACTTCAAAAACAATCAGAACACACAACACTAGAGTGACCAGATAAAATCCAGGTCAGGGCTCATGTAACTTTAACAGTTGTAGAGAAAAGGGAATTTCAGCCAGTGTCATTTGTATGCAATTAGTTCCTGGTGAAATTCCCTCTTCATCACAACAGCTAAAGGTGCAGGCACCATACTAGAGTGACCATATACAAAAGAAGGCAGGGCCCCTGCAACTTTAACGTGATAAAGAGGGAATTTCACCAGGAACTAATTGCATACAAATGACACTGGCTGAAATTCCCTTTTCACTACAAGTTACATGAGCCCTGACCTGGATTTTATCTGGTCACCCTACACAACACCCTTTCTACCAGCTAAAAAAGATCCAAACCTAAAAATATGTTTTCAAAATAGACCCGGCATTGCCCAGATATCTGAATAACATATAGTAGGGAAGCGGATCTCAGTGGACATGAACTGTTGTATGCATGTACTCTGAAGTTATTATCATAAAAAAAAAGAAAGCAGCCGGAACACAGAATACTTTATTGGCATAATTTAATATATAATATCTACATTTAAGAGGTTTTGGCAGAGAGCCAGGATAGTGAAAGCCACTGGTGGTGACTTGGCCCTTTTCTCTGACATAAACATACTTAAAATCCAAAATTTCATGTATTTAGATTTTTCTGGTACAATGTACAGCCAGGGCAAAAAAGGCGAGAAGCAGGTTCTCAGAGTGCTAAGATAATTTATTTCCAGGTCCTACACGTTTCGGGCCTATGTTGTTCTTTAAAGTTTCTTCAGGGGATTGATAAGAGATATCTGCAGAAATACTCTTAACAGGATGATAGTCTCCAGTAATTATCATAGGAGACTATCACCCTGTTCAGAGTATTTCTGCAGACATCTCTTATCAACCCCCTGAAGGCCTTAAAAAACAACATAGTTTCTACCCGGCATTGCTTAGCCCCCCTAAAATATACATCTGCGAGGTAATCATCTTGAAGTAGCAGGCCAGTGCTAAGCCTGAGTTAACCTTTAAACAATTTTTTTCCTCTATCACCCCCATGACAACCCTTCAAGGTAGGCCAGTCTCAGGCCTGTGAGGTAACTTTAAAACAAATTGAATTAGTTACTCCCCCCCCCCCCAGCTCTCACCTTCAGTGTATGGCCAGGGCTGCCTTGAAGCTGTGCAATCAGTGCCTATAGGTATGCCGTGAGAGAGCTGGCTGGCTTGACTGACAGGCCTGCTCCCAATAGGGCCTAGCAACTAAGGCAGCCGGCCCCAGGTGCTCTCCCTTCAAGCCCAGGAGGGCGCCACTTCCAGATAATAGCTTCCAAAGCCTGATAAGTCTTCCCTCCTGCCCAAGGCATGCTGGGAATTGTAGGCATAAGCCTAAATCCCTGAATAACTTGTTAATCTTTGAACACCATCTGAGATGTGGTGGAAGACAACTGGAGAGCAGGCCATCATGGTTCTGGCACCCTGCTTGTGGATTTCTGAATAAAGTTTATGATTTTTATGTAAAAGCCTGACTATACCATTGAGACAGAAGAGTGAATGGAAGATTGACTGATATAGCTGAAACTAGAATGGAACAGTGGGCAGGGTTAGTGGCAGCTGGCGAAAGTCAGGTAGGAGAACAAAAACATTTAGTGAGAAGTCAGGGTTTGTTCACCCATACTTTATTTTACTCTACATGCCACTACTACATGCCACTACATGCCACTACTACACCTCCCAGCATGCCTTTGGCAGCCCACAGGTGCCCTCATCCTCTGAGACATCCTCTTGTTGCCGATGCTGCTCCTCGATAGAGCGTTGAGGAGTAGCATCGCCAATGAGGAGAGGTAAGTGGCTATCAATGGACACACCCAGCTCCGGCCAATCCTGCTGTGATTGCCTTGGCCTGTGCTTCTCACCCACCAAGTGCTACATCAGGAGCCTGTACTGAAGTGCCGGGGCTGGGCTGGGCACTTCTCCCCCTTTGTCGGGTCTGTTTCTGGGCATGCGCAGAGTGCCTCCCCTTCCTCCTTCCCTCTTAAGGGCAAAGACTACACACACTTGCTTCCCCCAGATTCTGAGAAAACAGCAATATCAGGACGGGGTGCCTTTGAGCATGTTTGGCCCCTCAAAATCATGCTGTTGTATTCTAGTTACATTTTAAAACCACACAGAGGGTGGGAGGAGGCAACGCAAATTTAGGCTGCCTCTACAAGAGAGGTTTAAAGCTCTTTCAAGGTGCTTTAAAAAATTTACCTCTACAAGAACGGAGCGCAAATCGGGCGTAGAGGCGCGTTTTCTCTCCGATTATGCGCATTATCGAATGCGCATTAAATAGCGAGTTTTATTTTGCTGCGGCTGTTAAAGCACATTTTGCCTATGTGAACAAGCGCTTATGCGCATTAACTACTTGTAAAGCGCATTTTGGTCATCCGTTAATGCGCTTCACCGCCTCTCACCGCCTCTCGTGCAGAGGTATTAGGTGTAAATGCACTTCAGTGATTATGCGCATAATCGCCTAACTGGGCACAAAAGCGAATCCTTGTAGAGGGGACCAGATTCAGCCAATTTATGTGGGTTTCCTTTGATGCGGAATTGGGTTGACTGCTCGAGACCAATCTTAGGACTTAGGGTTGTAAAAGTCATACAAGCAGCCACTCACAATGGCCACCAAAGGCCAATAAGTCTGGCCTCCTGCCCAAGGCATGCTGGGAGTTGTAGGCATAAACCCAGGTTTTTATTAAATTCTTTAAAAATACTTAAACCCCCAAAATTTGTGTTTTTAGATTTTTCTGGTACATTGTACAGCCAGACCTACCACTGTGTCACCATGTCAAGTTTCTAACTCATCTGGAAGTGGGTACACATTTCCAGACATAGGGATGCACGCATACTTTCCGCTTTATAAGTAGAGATAACTTGTTTATGCTTTAAATAACTATCTGTTCTCAAATAATATCAAAAAGCTGTACAAATATTTTTCCAATTTTGATGAATTCACTTAGCATTTTAGTGTGTAAAAAGATCTTTATTTTATACACACCAAAATATGTGGGGTATTATTTTTCACATTTTACAGATTACGCAGAGGGGCTTGCCAAAGCCAGTGAGTAAAAAGTGATTTGAACTGAATCTATCCCCATTGCAGTCAAGAGCTTTGACATTAGTGTATAAAGCCCTGAACAACTTGGGACCAGCCTACTTGAGAGACCACCTTAACCCTACATACTGCTGTCCATCCATTTCGTTCAGCAATAGACATTTTACTAACAGTGCCCCACACTGTTCACATTGTGACAACATTTATGTGGGTGTACCATGCTAATGAAAGCTAGTATCAAGCACTTGCTCAGAAATATTTCTTTTCTCACAAGCTATCCCTGCTCTGCGACCCAGTCTTACTACTGTTTTTAAGGCTGATTTTAGTGTTGCATTATCTGTATTAGATTACGTTGGATTTTTTGTTGCTGTTCACTGCTCAGATATTTCTTAGGATTTGAGCAATACATAAATTTAATAAAATAAAAATATCATATCACTCTGAATGTAACTGAAAATACAATTTCCATAGAATTATTTGAGAAATCTTCCCTGATCTGGTGCCTCCAAGGCCATGCTAGCTGGGGATGATGGAGGTATAGTCAACATATCTGAAGAGCACTAGTTGGGGAAGGTTGGACTAAGGTATTTGCTTTCATTTTTCAGAATCAGTTCATTTAAACTTTTCCACACAAAAAGCAAGACATAAACAAGGGGAGGAGTTAGTGTCTAATAATTCAAACTGTAGTGTTCCAGGGGAAATACGCATAATTAGATGAAAAGCAGGTTTTTATTACATCACATTCATTGTTTTGTTCTCAGCCTTAAATTTAATTTTGATCTCTTGTTCAGCATCAGTACAAACATTGTAGTTAATAAAATGCTTCTGCTTCAAACAAGAAGCGGAACCCTTCTTTTCATATCAGTTTAATTTTATCTTCAATGATGATCCTGATTACACCATATCATTCACACTAGATATTCAATCTGAATATTCCTCAGTGCTTGCTGATTTTCTAACAACTCCTTAGCAGGAGATGAGATGGATGCAGAGTAATTTCACCGACTCTGCTGAAGGACCAGCTGCTTTTTTCTTCTTCCCTCCCCATTCTTTTTTCCTTTTGTGTCATATATTTTTAGATTGTAAGCCTGCGGGCAAGGATTATCTTGTTTTTATTTATTGTATATAAACTCCTCCAGGAGTCCTTTTGGCTTCAAAGCAGGATAAAACTGCTTTAAATAAATAGTCTAAATATAACCTAAGCACAGTCAAACGTTGACTGTTAACGAAGGCTACATTTTTGCTCCATGCTACGTACAACATAATTTAAAAGGGGTGTGCATATACAAAAGCAGATGTGCAATTAGTTTTTTTTAAGTTTTTGTTTAAACTATAGAACTTATATAAAAAGCGTAAATTGCACCCTCAAGATAAATATAAAGTGTTCATTAAAATGTAACGTGTATGATAATTATTATACATTACAGACATCACTGTGGTTTACTCATGATACTAAGGATTACCAAGCTATAAGCAAAGCTAGCTTTCTGCACTGTTGAAATGTCAGCCTACATGCTATAGTTCAATTTGCACTTACTTTTTTCTTGGGTCATTTTCTTGAGTCTTTTATGGCTGTACATAACATTCACACTGGAACATGTTCAGAAGTTAGAGGCTGAAAACCCTCCTGAAAATGGACATTCAGGTAGAGGGACAAATGTTCAGAGGATTTTTTTAGGGATGTTGGAGAAATCTGGCATATTCCAGAGCGGACCAACTTTTCCCCAGTCTGGCAGGTTCCAGGGACTTGCAGATTGTTTTTCTAACTTTCCAGAATGTTGCGCAAATTTAGTACTAGAAAAATATGCAAAATTTTAAAATTGTGCAAGTCTGAATTTGTGCAAATTCAGAAACTCAAAAATATCTAATTCCACTGATGACCAGACGACAAAATAAAAGGCGCCCGAACATGAAACACGCAGAACAGCTTTTACACAATCCATACAGTTTGTAGTGCTTACAAAGTATTTTACTGGGTGGTAAAAGAACTAATCATTCTTTCCTTTTATCTTTACTTTTTAAAATACAGCCATGACTCAGGAATAGAGTATCTGACATTGTGGCCCTTGCACACTTGGTAAATTGGGGCCACTAACGCCACTGGAAACAACTCTACATCATCACATAGGCTGGGGCAGCTATCTTTATTCCATACAGTGTCTTACTGTTGCTATGGTGGCATAAGGTGTTGTTCCCAGGGGTATTAGTGGTCCCATTTCCCAATCATGTAGCAGCCATGCTGCCAGACATTGCCAAGCCACAATTTGGATTTAAAAATGAAAGTAAAGAAAGAAGCAGCAGCTCTTGGACTGACTTGTAAAAGTAGTACACCCACTACAATATGAAAAGGACAGGGCTATTTCTTTAACAGTAGTATGGAAAAGGGAATTTCAGCAGGTGTCATTTGTATGCATGCAGCACCTGGTGAAATTCCTTCTCCATCACAACAGTTAAAGCTGCAGGAGCCTTGCCCTCTTTTGTACCTGGTCACTCTAGCTGTAATAGTAGGTGTAATTTGCATGCATACAAATGACACCTGCTGAAATTCCCTTTTATTTCTGTTACTTATACAGGAGTCCTGCCCTTCTTTTCATATGGTCACCCTAACACACACACTTTAAAGTCAGAAACTGTCCCCACCCACCCTGCAATGTCACAAAATTTCTTTCCTTTCCTTTGTTTTGGTAAAACAGTCTAGTGAAGGTAAGGGTGGAGGTAACTTCATCTGAAAATCTATTGCAAGTCTGAAACTGTTCTACTCAATGATACAGACTGATTTCTAAACTGTTGGATTAAATTTGCATTTATTGCTTTGTTGTTCCTATTTTAATTGTTCTGCTGTTTATGATAATGATGATGTAGACGTGCAATTCACAAAATTGTGAAGCTCTGTGACAGTTAGGCGTTAATAATACTTCCTATATTTTTTGGATGCTCACTCTGTGGTGAGTGAATGTGTGGGCAGTTTGATGGACAAATGGAACTGTGGCAGAAGAACTCGCATCTGACCTAAACACATTCATTTGAAGGTTGGAACAGAGCTTTTGTGTATAAAACAGAAAAACCAAAGTTCCCAACCATGTGAGTTGAGCCCTAATATATGTACAGCTGCACATAGATGCCTGATCCCCACCCAGCTGGAACGGCTTGGGAGGAGTCGGCTTTTGTGGGTGGGAAGAAGAAGCGGAAGAAACCTGTACGCGTGCATGGCACGCGTACAGCCTAGCGCGTGGGGGGGAGAGCCAGGCTATAAAAGCCCGCCCCGCGCAGCCAAATGGACTCTTTTCTTCTGGCCCCACCCTCCCTTCCTATCAGCTAGTATGGGATTAGCCAGTCGTCCTTTTTGTGGAGGAGGCTGAGTAGGAGTTTTCCCTGGCATTAGAATGCAAAGGTTTTGCCTACTCCATACTGGATTCAATCTTAAAATGGGGGATAAATAGGTGAATTTAATGATTAGGCAGATGGTGCAGGAATTTTAGGGGGATGAGAATAGGAATGTTGAGCACTCTGGCACCTTTATAGTGATTGGCAAGTCAGAGGCCCTGCTCCTCGGGGACTGTGCAGCTCCCTTGTCAGGATATGGCTTGCCTTTGGGGACCGGCTTGTCTCATCTACCCCAAGCTGTGCAGCCCAGGGTGTGAATGACGCAGATGGTCTCACCAAACACCCAAGTGTTGTTTGAATAGGGGGCCAGGTACCCCCAACCCCTGGGTTCAATGGAGTGGCTCGCCCTAATTGACAGGCTAGCAGCCTGAGATAAATAAGAAAGATTCCTGCACGTTCATGCTCAGAGCCAAGGAGGGGAGAAACCCCACTGTAAATAAAGAGCCCCTAGTTTATCCCAAGCTCTGGTGTCCATGTCTTATTTCATGTGCTTTCTTCTCCGTTCGCAATCTATTGCAACCTTCAAATAAATGTGAATAAGTTTGGACAGAGACTTCACACCAAATCCTGCTTACTTGGAAAGAGCTATTATTAGATTCAATGATCCTAAAACATTAGTCCATATCAAGCTTCAAGATTATTATACACTGTGAACACAAGCTGGCCAGAGTTAAGCATTTTTACACCCCATATGTCTGAATTGGACCTAAAGGTGCTTAATCTTAGAATCACAGAATAGTAAAGATGGAAGGGGCCTATAAGACCATCGAGTCCAACCTCCTGCTCAGTGCAGGATCAAGTCCAAAGTAAAAACACTGTGAAATTTACAGACATACAGGTTTTTGTACCACCTGAACTATGAGCTATTAAAACAATAATCTCCAAAACATAAAGTTTTGTTAAACTTAAGCTTTCTTTTAAAAATGGCTTTAAAAAACTTTATACAGATGCATACATTAAGAATTGGTAAAATTATTAAGCTCTTACCAGGAACGGGCTCCAGCAAATACAAGAGACACACATTATAGCCAAAAGCTGAATGATCATTTCAAAATGATGAGATCTGCCTTGTCTATGTTGACTTTTAAATTTGACTCTTAAAAGTGTGATTCCTGTCACAGCATTGCACAAGAATGAAATGCCAAGGGCCAATAAACCCAAACATGAAAAAAGTAAGAGGTAAAATCTGTCTTCCCAGTCTTCAATGTCCTCAGTTTTATAGAAGCACCAGGTTCTTGATGCCTGGATTTCATAGGCTTTTAACCTAAGTATAGGCAGCAAAGCTATGAAAATGGAAAAAAGACATACCATAGCCAACATGATTTTTACATGTTTAGAAGTCATTTTTGTTGAATGAAATATCGGCTTGGTGACTCCAATGCAGCGTTCAACAGCCATCACACTGCCCAGAAAAAGGGGACATAGTCCGAAGAACACCATACATATGCCAAAAACACTGCAGAGAATATTTGACTGATTAAATCGAATCCAGTCTTTGTCAGATGCATATACAAATACTGCTATGGTTCCAGTGATGAGATGTCCCAACAGGTCTGTAATAACCAAGCCACTGGCAAAAAGCAAAAATGATGCTTTTGATTTCTGTCTAAATCTCTGATATGCCTTCATGAGAATTGCTATTGCAAGACTGTTGGATAAAATCCCCACTGTCATGAAGATAACAGAAAAAACCACAGAAATCTTCTTTTCTGTGGTACAGGTAGCGTTGGAAAATATACCAATTCCAGCCAACGCCAATGATTTTGAAATGTTCATTGTTAGAAAGGCAAGCTCAGCATTCAAAATATTTCAGTAGTCAGGAAATCATCAGGCTTCTGTAATACATAAAAACACTGTTTATTAAAACATAAGAAATGGCAATGTATTGCACATCTCATATGACATATGCAACAGAACCTGCAATGTTTCTGTGGTAATCGTTGGATCTGCACAACTCTTTAAGGATGTGACATTGCACAATATTTCAGATCAGAAAACATTTCTATATTACAGCAGCTAATTAAGGTGCAACCCCTTGGCCACACACCTTCAAATAAATTCCCACTGAACTCTGCTCAAGCATTTAAACTGAATGCATGGAGAGGGAAAGTGGGTTGCACTCACTAGACCTCTCTCCACACATTCACTGTGTCATTTGCATCTGAGCCTACACACAATCCATACTCTATAATTGCACAGATCTTACATACAGAGCACATTTAGGTGTACATGCATGAGCTCTGGTGCAAACAATACCATGAATGAAGACAGGAGTGGGCAAGAATGGAGCCGGCAAGTGAGACCCGTGCAAGCAAAGCATATGTCAAATTTGAAAAGTTTAGAACAAAGTTTAGAAATACATACATAGTAACAATATTTGTGTTATCATTAAAAGCCATTTCTTTTCCAAAAGTGATATTCCAACATCTCTTGAATAGCCCTCATCTTTCAACTATAACATTAAACGTATGTTGTAAATCTCCATGCACTGTTCTTCTGCATTGAGTTCACATGCCTGGATTTGAGTTACCTGGTTTCTTTCTTTTCCATTCTGACTTAGCCATATTATGTCTAATGCAAATTCTACTATTCCAAATATTTGTGTTTTACTAAGGCCGAGAGTCTGATTATGGAAATAAAATATTTTCTCCAGTTTAAAAAACTATCCCAATCTATGATTTTTAAATGCTATTGAAGTAGCATTTCAAAGAAGTCAGTACTAGGATCATATGGAGAAGATAGCTATCTTTGGCTACCTAGCTACAGCTAGGTCTGTTATGGTGGTCTGCAAGCTGTTGGGAGAGCTGCTGGAAGCAAGGTGAAACTCTGCTGCTTTAGGAATCTTGTGCAAGATCAGCAGTTTTGCTGCCAGCTTTTATTTACGTTCACTATGATCTGTGTATCTGTAAACAGAATAAATATACAAAGATAGACTAAGTGTGCAGTGATCTCTGTTATCCAAATAAAACTAAAGCTACAGTATTGCTCCTGGATTTATTAATGGGCAGGGATGGGCTTAACAATATTATTGGAAACTTCATTTCCTTAAGGTAAATTATAAAAGTTTGAAAATATTAAGTGAAAAAGAAAAGAAAACCTAGAATACTCTAAAGATTAAACTGATTCATTTTATGTAATTAGCCCACATAATTCATCTTGCATTAGTTCTCACAAACAACTGGTTTCTGTCAAGCGAGGAATTACTTTGCAATGTCCATATGCTGTGAGCAACTTGTAGGGCAACCTTTGGCTTTTAAAAGCACAGGCTTTGGGTTTGGACTTGGGCTTCTTCACTAGCATGGACCCAGCAAGCTTCAGCTGTACTTGCTTGGTTTATAGTGGCCATTGAACCCAGCTTGTACTGAGTCTAAATAGGCTAGATAGTTCATATGTGTTCAACAAGACTTTGTCCACAAGGATTTCACCTGGATGATAATTGAAAACAACTTGTTCTGGAGGGAAGAAATCAGTCTTGAGAAACTACCTTCTACTAGAGCTGCATTTACTGCTTCTCTAGAATGAACACACAGAAGACATAGGCTGCATTCGGACAACACAGTCAATGGTGGGTTGAGTAGCCAACTCACAGTTGGTTATTTTGTGAGTACTCAACACACAACATATTCCTACACAATTGTGGGTGGTTGGTGCTGGCGTTGAGTGGACTAATAGTCAACCCAGCATTTGACTGACACAACCCCGCCCCTCTCCCCACCCTCCCTCCTCCCTCAGTCCTCCCAGTTCTATCCCAGCAGCCTCTGCAAGTTGCACCAATTGTAGCAGAGTGGCAGCCGCCATTTTGGTCGCTCTTGCCGCCTGCCTCTATGGGCTTGTGTTTTAACCCACTCACCAAACGTCATTAACACACCCACCCCTCCACACAACACTTTAAACTACTGACTTCGAGCTAAACATCTTGCAAAGCAGTTGTTTCTCTCAGTTCCTTATTTGGGCAGAAAAGCATATCGTCAGTAGTTTGTGAGCGGCGTGTTACCCTCCACACAACACAATAAGCAACACAACTGACTATTGTTTCCCCCCACTTCCAGTTGCTTAATGCATTGTCCAAATGCAGCCATAGTGAAGGAGAATGATAAAAAGCAATTTCCATAGAAATAACAAGATGTTGATAAGATGAGAATGACCATACAAGGCAGAATGCTGCATTCTCACTACACATTTTGAATAGCTAAGGATTCGCTTAAAGCATTAGAGGTGGGGAGGACATGTTCTATTTTGTTGGTCCACAGTATTTTGTTAGGCCACAACAAACTAATATAGTTCTTCCTATATGCATGATATTAGGATATAAAATCTGGAGTTAATCTTAACAGTTAATTACAATGTATTATTCACCAATATATAACGTTATAGAAGTCTTAACATACAACTGCTGCTTAGGGTAAATTGGATTCTTTATTTATTAATACATATAATATGAAAAATTCATCCAATCAAGAAGCTGAAACCAAACCATGACTTTATTAACAGGATGCATTTTTCACATATTGTGGGAACACACATTTTTTTCCTGAAACTTTCTGAATTATTCACATTGATCCAAACCCTATCAAAATCCATTAAAATGCTTTCCCATGACAAACACCTATGAATTACACACAGGTTAGGCTGACCAGATAAAATCCAGGTCAGGGCTCATGTAACTTTAAAAGTTGTAGAGAAAAGGGAATTTCAGCCAGTGTCATTTGTATGCAATTAGTTCCTGGTGATATTCCCACTTCATCACAACAGTTAAAGTTGCATGCACTATACTAGAGTGACCATATACAAAAGAAGGCAGGGGCCCTGCAACTTTAACAGTTGTGATGAAGAGGGAATTTCACCAGGAACTAATTGCATACAAATGACACTGGCTGAAATTCCCTTTTCTCTGCAACTGTTAAAGTTACATGAGCCCTGTCCTCCTTTTTATATGGTCAGCCTAACACAGGTGTTTGATTAGAGGCATTGTATTTATTACATAACATTGAGGTACAGAATGTGCAATGCTTCCTCCAACACTATACATAGATGGTGTCACACTTTAACAAGGTTATACCTAGTGGATTCATGAATGTGTTTGTGTTTATCTATGTATTATTTTTCCCACAGGTTACATTGCATGGAGACATATATAGCTGTATTCATACAGCCCCTCCACAGGATGCTCTTAACCCCAGTTTATTATGTAATTGTGCAAGAGGAATCCCACTACACTTTGCCTTGGGAGATGGAGGAGATTAATCATGCTGGGAGTTGTAGTCCAACACATCTGAAGGCCACCAGTTTGGGAAAGTCTGGATTAGATCATTCCAATAGGAAGAGAGCTTGCTTAGGAAACAAGAAGCACTATATCTCCCTCCTCTTCATCCACCATAAAAACTTGTGGAAAAGATAAGAGGTAAGAAGCAAAACGGATCATACTAATCTGCTCGAGTTTATTCAGGAGTCTGAGCAGGTCTGCAATATATATCTTTTCAAGAGCATATATCAATACAGGAGAAATTGACAACATCATACTCTCCACATTTGTAGGAACATAGAGTTTCTGAATTGATTTTGTTATGTATTGCTAAAACTTGCTGGGTAGGACCTTTAAGGTAATTTACACTCTAGCTGTAATATTTGGAATAAAATAAATAAATAAATAAATAAATGCTTTTAAATACAATCAGTTGTGAGGGCTTTTCCCCACTGCAATGTTTACTATATCTTTCTTTAGTGAAAAACACACACAATGAATTTGCAGAAATTCCACGACAATGATTAAAAGGGCATTGTCACTCATTGTCTGTTCAGTGATCCAGAAAAATCTTAGTGTTGACTATTTGCACACTCATCCCTTCCTTATTTCTCAGCCCACGTATTCAATGCACTCCTTGGTATTTTCCCCTACTGTATTGCGAAATATGGTTATATTCTCCAGTTCTCTGAACTTTATGCTAGTGATGCTCACAATAAAATGTTTGCAGAAGTTCCGATGGCCCCATGGCAGCAATGGGAAAAGCAAAGGCTGTACATAGGAAAAGCAAATTAAGGACTTCTGGGAGATAATGATTATAATTCCTAGGTGTGTTAAACCAACACACTTTGTTTAGGTTAGTTTAGAGTACTGGCTTCAATGCAAATTAAATGATTCAGGTTTAAGTATGTTAATTCAACTGTGAGAGCGTTCTGATAGAAATACACTTAGTTCTAAATATTTGTATAGCTCCAAGAATTTATTAGGCCCTGTACTGAACATAGTGATGTATTTCCTAGCACAAAGAATTTATAGTCTACAGATGACTGGCAAGAAATAATTTTCTGTTGTTAACACTAAGCTCACTAAACTTGGTGGTGAGGAAGCTTAAACCTAAGTTTGGAAGAAATATATGACCTTAAGCAATTATAGACTTGTAGTATAAAGCATAAAATACATATTTGGGCATTTAATAAATGATGCTATGTTTGCTTCTGTATGCAACATGTCACTTGTGTAGATTGAGAGTATGCTAAATAGATGGCCATTTTTAAAATATAAATTCTTCTCCAAATCAAGTGAAGAGAAAATTGAGGTGTGGGAAATTACAAAAGCTGTTCCCAGCATCATTTGCAAAGACCCTTTTTGTTTGTCTCACATGGAAAGCGCCTTCACAAATAAACTGAAAAGCACCTGTTATTTTAAGAGGCTCTACAACATCCGACTTAACCTCATTTTCACAAACTACAATATCACTGAACTGCACAGAACAACTAGCAAAATTGTTAGCTCCGGTATTAAAACTGGTATTCCACCAGTCAAGCAGGAGCCTTAAGAGATATGCTCCAATGTTAGCCAAAGTTGTGAGATTGGGAACTAAAGTAATACATCTGATGATGCCGGATTGCACACTCCAGTACAATCTTAGTTTACACAGCTCAGAACACAGCAAAAGGAAAATGAAAAGAAAAAAGGTATGTATCACAAGCACATAGGCATAGGTGGAGGCTAAAGAGAAGGTAAGAGGAATCGGATGTGAAGAGAGCAATGGGAATAAATTAGCATGGACAAGATGGAAGAAAGGTGAAACAGAAGCAAGGGAAGATTACCAATGAGAAAGCTAGGAAATATAAACGTATTAGCTGGATTGAGTAGGAAGAATTGGGAATCTGCTGTTTGTGACATGGTTTTGAGGAGATGGGGAAACTGAAGGATAGATAAGACTGAGGGGGATGAGTGAGGAACTGGGGGATCCAAGTCCAAAGGTAGTAGTTTAGGAGTTCTATAACAGCGCTGTCGTTCTGGAATAGGAAGGAGGAAGGGAATATGCTGAAGTTATGGGATGAGCGTGATTAATGGCTAAAGCTAAGCGATAGACAAGTAGGATTAATGGTTGGGAAGGAAAAGGGTTCACACATAAATTTCCTAACAGAGAAAAAGAAACCAACAGAATTATTATTATTATTATCATCATCATCATTATTTTATTACATTTACATCCTACCATTTTTCCACTTGCAAAGGTCCCAAGGCAGCTTACAAGATTCTCCTTCTCTTCATTTTATCCTCACAAACAACCCTGTGAGGTAGGTTAGGCGAAGAGTCAGTGAGCTTCATGGCCAAGTGGGAACTAGAACTGGGATCTTCCAAGTCCAGGTCCAACACTCCAACCACTACACCACACTGGCTATCACACTGCTGGTACAAAGGAAAGATAAGCAAGTAGCAGGAAAAAGTAAATTATGAGAAACGATACTGGAATAGATGGGGGGGGAATTAAATTGGGATTTGGGGGAAGGAAATGGGAGGAGAGGGAAATGGGATAAGGCAAGAGACAGGCAAGAAATTCAGCATCACCAGCGTGAAAGGAAAAACAGCTGAACAATAAGTTTACACGCAGCCCTCAAAGCGGCAATCCTAAACTCACCTACTAGGGAGTAAGCCCCCAATGAAAACAGTAGGACTTCCTTCTAAGTAGCATGCATAGGACGGCACTGTTCGTTCCCTCATTGCCGGGCAACCAAGCTATCGCCTTTCCTCCCCAAAGCCAAAGAGCAGCTTCTTTGCCCCCTAAAAGTTGTCTCGCGCTCGCCTACAAAGCGCGGGAACGATTTTGTTGTTGTTGTTAAAGTTTAGTTTATTTACCTCAGTTCCCCCCGTCCAGTCCAGTTCAGCGGTCGCCCTCCGTCCATCGCAGCCGCCAGCTCTGCGGTGCAGGCAGCCGGGCTGCCCCCACGAGCCGCTTCCCAGTTCTCCCGCTCATCCCACTGAGAAGGCTGACGGAGCTTGCAGCTTGGCTTGCTTCGACCTCAAGGCTCGCCCACATTCCCGCCCCTTTCGGCAGGCGCGAACGTGACGCTTGTTGTCGGCTCGCTCCTTCTCGCCCTCGTCTGATTTTGAGCAGCCCCCCGACAACTCTCCGGTGACGAAAAGATGATTGCTTACTGTCGCTCGTCCAAGCGGGCATCCGCCCTCCTCGGGCTCAGGCAGAGTCCAAAGGCATACACACCTGGAGGGCGCGTACTGAGACATTTTCTACCAACAGAGTGAAAATAAACAGACCTACTCCCGTTCTCCACAGAGGCTTAACAAGAGAGGCCTTTAACAGTCACAGTTGGATAGCGCAGATGTGTTTCCCCTACCCCCCCCCCCGCCAATGTTTGTTTTTTCTTCTTTTTTTACTTCAGTCTAAAACGCAAATATCCCCACAGCAAAGAAGTTGATTGTTCTAATGGTCTGGCATTTGCTCTGAGGTTTCCATATAAAAATACTTAGCCACTGACATCTTGAAAACGCTGTGCAAACAAGACTGGGTTGCGTCAGGCCTGAGCCCCTGTGGATAAAATCCTCCTTAATGAAAGAGTCGTTTTCACCTTCGGTGTGGTTCGAGTTGAAGGGGAGAGACAAACTGGGAACCACAAACCCAATTGTTTCAGAAGAGTCTCAATGCGCTCTTGTTGGACTGATTAAGCCAGAGCATGCGGTTGAACAAAGCAGTGGCCTTTAAAAATGGCAAGGAATGACCTTCCTTGAATTGGGTTAGTTTCTGTTTGTGTAACTGTAAAGTCTGCTTTCTATTTAACCCAAGCTAATTCAGTAAAATAAGGGTGGGGAATCTCTGGCCAAGGGGCCAAATCTGGCTCTCCAGGGTTTCCCATATGGCCCTGCCCACCCACCTCACACTTTCTCATGGCCCACCCCCTTTTCCCCAACCACCTGTCATTTGGTGGATCCACCCACCCCATTTTAAAAGGTTGAAATAGGTATTTATCACACGTGTGGTTTGATGCACACCCACCGCTACTTTGATCCACTTTTTCACCGCTGGACTCGCATGATGTCATCCCCGTCGTGCTGTTCTCTCACCCTGAGCCTGCAGTTGCTCGTTTCTCTTTCGATTTATCTGTTAATGGGCAAAGTAACGAAACGCACATTTGGAACAGGCCAAGCTGAGGTATCGCAGCAATACCAACCACGTGTGATTCAGAACGCTAGACTAGCATAGGAAACGGAGGGGCAACCAGCAGAAGCAAACTGGGGTGGGGGGGGAGTAGGTGTGATGAAGCTCAAATCCTCTCCTGAGGCTTAGTTTTTAATGAAACAATGTTCTAGCTTTAACTTTAAGGTTTAGTAAATACATTATAAGATAAGCTCACTTTCCGGTGGAGGGTAGGTGTTAAGAATCATTGTAGTATTGCTGAAAGAACTGCTAGTCCGAAACGACAGTCCTCCCTTGCCCTGACATCAAGCTTATAGTGAGAGACAAAGGTCGACTCTCTCGATACTCACAACTCCCTCAGCTTTAGAGTTGTCAATTCTTTAACTGGCCCCTGCTGATGTGTTGTGATATGCAGATGACGTTTACCTCCATGTTGTGGAAAGCATCCTATGCTAACGTCTGTAATCATGCTGTTATTAAAGGCGCAAAAGGAAGCTAGTCATTTTTTCCTGGTCAGTTGGCAATACTTCTCTGCTTCTGCTGGCTGCTTTTTCTTCTTCTTCCTATTGAAGCTTAATGTAGTGAATAGGTCAACTAACGGCCCTTGGTTACTCAGAAGTTCAATGGACTTATTCCCTGGCAGGCCAGCACTGCATTGCTCCCTATGTCTTATACTCTGAATAGAATCTGCAGTTTTGTAAACCACTGCAAACTTGCTTAGTGTGATTAAGGTGATCATCAAATTTTTACAATCTCATTGCTGATAGTTTTGATTTATTTGTTGTATTTTATTGCTATTTAATTGTTTTAACATTGTTGTTATGATTTTTATGAAGTTCAGGATATAAATAGAAATAAATAATTAATAAAATGGTCCTATTAGGTTATGAAATTTTGGAGCACTTAATTACCTTGAAGGAAGTTCCCGTCCGCCCTGCCAAAAAACAAATTAGATGCAGAGTAGGTGTGTGTGAATAAAAATCTTTAGGTCAGATCCTCAGCTTGTGTAAACTGGCACTAGAATTTAATTCAGTGGAATTATGGGTTGAATCTAAACTTAGTCAAACTCAGACCCCTTCTAGAAGGATTCTGTTTGACACCTGGTTAGCCGATTATGCGCATAATCGCTGAAGCGCTTTATCGTAAATGCTTGTACGCAAGAGGTAATTGAGGGCACAACTGGTGGCCTTACCGGTTGTTTGAAATGCACTTTACAAGTAGTTAATGCGGAGAATCGCTTGTTCACATAGGCAAAATGCGCTTTAACGGCCAGAGCAAAATAAAACTTGCTATTTAATGCGCATTCGATAATGCGCATACTCAGAGAGATAAAGCGCCTCAACTCCCGATTTACACTCCGCTATTGTAGAGGTAAAAATTTTAATGAGACTTCAAAGAGCTTTAAACGTCTCGTGTAGAGGCAGCCTTAGAATAGATCAACTAAAATCAATGAGAACATGTTTGTCAAGACTGACTTAAGTCTGATTGATTTCAGTGGGTCTACTCTAAGTATGACTAAATCTGGATCCGAGGCTACTTGCATCAGTGGAACTGAGTCATGCCAATTCCCCCTTTCCACTGCAGCCCCCAGGGGAGAGGGTTGGGGGAGCTGATTTTAAGAGGGTGAGGGGCACTGCAAGGGGGAAGAGAAAGTCTCATCACATGATCAAAGATCTGCTTACACAATATTGGATTCTGCAGTATGACATTTTTGCCTTTAAACTTATTCATTGTAAACTGGAAAGACTACAGCTCTCTTGCTTGAAGAGAAATTTGGGATTATAAACCTGAGTATACTGCTTTGTTTTGTTAGGTCCCCTCTACAAGGATTCGCTTTTGCGCCTGGTTAGCCGATTATGGGCATAATCGCAGAAGCGCATTTACGCCTAATCCATCTGCATGAGAGGCGGCGAAGCGCATTCATGGATGTCGAAAATGAGGTTTACAAGTAGTTAATGCGCATAAGCGCATATTCACACAGTCAAAATGCGCTTTAACGGACGGAGCAAAATAAAACTCGCGATTTAACGCGCATTTGATAATGCGCTTAATCGGAGAGATAATGCGCCTCTACGCCCCATTTGCGCTCCGCTGGTGTGGAGGTAATTTTTTTAATGAGACTTCAAAGAGCATTAAACCTCTCGTGAAGAGGCACCCCTAGGCTCATTCAACATTTTCCAAGGGCCATTTTCACTTCCCCAGACTCTCCTCCTGCACACTGCAGTCTGAGGGGCACCGTGTGTCCATGTATTGCCCCACCATCACCAAATCTTTTGGCAAACCACTCTGTAGCACTATACCTAAATTTAGCTTCTTTACAAGCTAAATTTAACTGTTTGGGCACCCTGTAGTATTATTGTTATTATTTCATCTCTCACCCGTGGCGGTTTATCTAGACAGACATGATGGGCTTTACCAAGTCATGCTGTATTTTACAGATTCAGGAATATATGCAGTGTTTACAAATACCATACAGTCAATAAAAAGTATTTACCTCAACTTTTGAAATATTTTCATTGTTTTGTAGTTGTGTGCCTTGTGCAACATACAGTTGTTTAGTTTGTCAACTGCTGCTTTCTGTTTTCACATCTAGAAAAACTGCCATGAGCAAGAGATATAATAACTGTTGTACAACTTCCATTTTTTCAGTAACTAGTACCACTGGCATAGACTGTAGATAGAAAACTTCAGTTCTTTCAGTAACTAGGACCATTGGCAATAGACTCTACTCCTGAATAGAAATGCTTAGTATTAAGAGACTCACAGTCGTGAGTCTCTTGTTAAGATCGGGCATTAAAAAACACATTCCAGTGTTAAAGGGGTAATTGGGGTGGTGGTGATTCTAACATTCATAAAATCAAAAATGTTTCACCAATCTTCCTGAAATATACATGTCCCAGAAATAAATGTTGGTTTTACATAACCTGAAAATTTCAAGAAGATTGGTGAAAGATTGAGGGAAGGATGGCAGTTTAAAGTAGAAAAGGAAAACAAACCTCATTTCCTCAGAATGATTCTGGTAATTCCCATTGGCGATAGTTGTGCCCACAATCTTTATAGTTGGTGGAACTGCTTTTCTTTTTTAAAAAATTCTCTTTGGTTGATTTTTAATGAATATTTATTCATCCCACTGGAGTCAATGCAGAGGCCTTCTTCCCTCATAGCGCGAGACACGCTCAGTAGTGTTGCTCTTCCCATCCCTCCTGCCTCAGCTAGATTAGAATGTTGAAAATAAAATTGCTGCCTGCCTCCTCTAGCCTTAGTGGAATTCTCTTAGTTATTAAAGGAGGCACAGTGCCTCCTTTGTTAAGCGCGATGAGTAAAAAACACATTCTACCATGTTAAATGATGCAATGATGGGAATTATAGCCCAACACCTTTGGAGAGCACCAGGTTGGGGAAGGGCTGCTTTAAACATAAAAAGAGAAGTAGGTGGCCCTAAGTTGTTCGTCATCAGTTTTCCACAACCCCACGGTCACCTCTACATATCATATTCTCCATCCTGTCCTCATGGGAGAATGGGAATTTCATTTGCACTTTCTGCCTCCTTAGGGAGGATGTGGCATTAAGGCTTGTGAGCCTTAACTCCCAATTTCCCTGCTTTTGGGGGCTTGGTTGGAAACTGTAGAGCCTTAACATCGTTTTTGTAAACCGTAGGTTTTTGGTTTAATGAATTGAGTTCTGTCTGTATGTCTGAAACTTGTTGCACTGGGCTTACTCCATGCCACTAACAGTGCCTCAAAAGCAGTGATCTGTAGTGGAGGAGGCTTTAGCTTTCTCTTCCCTCAACGACTCCTGAAGCTAGCCCCTCTCCTCCTAACCCGTGTGTGTGTACATGTATGCACTTGCAAATGCAAGTGCTCCCTCTTGGCCACCTGCTGACGGCCAATGCAGCTGTCAAGATCAAAAGGTTGTGCATGCCTGCTCTGAACCCTGCTCTACATCTGTGACATTGAAGAGCTATTGCAGTGCTTTGATAGAACAAAGAATATAATGCACCAACAGTCATATACATACTTTATGCAGTGCCCTGTGTTCCATTTTGGCCTAATGGAATCATGGAGACTGGCTCAAAAGGCTACCAGTGTGCAGTGATGGGACTTGCTATTGAGCAGAGTGGAGCCTACTTGGCTGTCCAACAATTTGCACAGGTGCAGTTGCACAAATTCCTGCTTCCATAGGTACAGATTAGGCCAATCTATGGTATCAGACAATAAGGCTTTTTTCTTTTTTTCTTTTTTTTGTAATAGAGAAAACATCTGAAATCTGTGAGCTGGTATTGCATATAGATTGCACAATATTGTGAAGGATTCATCAGTCACCTCCAGCCTTTTCTATTTTTCAGCACATCACCTTTCAGACACCTAAGCATTTGTGGTGAATATAAATGTAATATTTTAAAAGTATTCCAGCTGGGTCCATAAGAGCAATTCAGACCTAGCTTCTTATCACCTTCACAGTTTAAATGTCAAATGTAATTTTTTTTTAAAAAAAAAAAAGGTGAAGGATGGCACAAAAGCTTTAAATGGAACTGAATTAGATGACCATAATCAGCTCCCTAGCTTCAAAATAAAGGCTATTGACTAAGCCATACAGACTGCAGATCCAGAAGCGAACAGCTAACAGAAATTAAGCAGCCCCGATTCCCCTCAAAGCAGGTGCATTTCCCACTTTTCTGATTTCTCCAGGTGGTTGCCATGGCTGCACATTTGGAGACCACTAACTTCAAGTGTTCAACACAGCACAC
Organism: Anniella stebbinsi; assembly: GCA_029215795.1. Taxonomy (NCBI): domain Eukaryota; kingdom Metazoa; phylum Chordata; class Lepidosauria; order Squamata; family Anniellidae; genus Anniella; species Anniella stebbinsi. The sequence goes on along the minus strand of JARDYH010000004.1, from coordinate 90,779,509 downwards.
TATGTAGGGAAAAATTCTATCTGCCAGAATTGAAACCAGCAAGTTTTGGGGGATAGGCAGTTGTAGGACATAAGTGACAATGCAAAACCTCACCCATTCATTAGCATAATTCTCACTCCCCAGCCTGCTCCAGCAATTCCTACTTTTCCCCCTTCATATTCTCAAAACTTATTTATATATTTTCATATAAGCATCTCTTATTTTTCTCTCCAGCAGTTAAATGAATAATTCATATATGCAGGATGGGGCGGGGCGCTGTACTATCCAAATCAAAGGTGCATTCTTCTAGCCAATTTATGCCCAAATCTATTGATCCACTTTAGCCGTCTCAACTGTCAGAATTCAGGATATTGCCAAAACTACCAATCTCTCTTTTTTAGCCTATCAGCATAATAAATGATAGAATGGCCACATCTGGTATCAGCTCAGCAGTATTGATGGCAGCTGTTGCTACCACAAGTACTAAAACCATGAAGCTCAAAATTATGTGCTCTTTGAAAATAGAACTGGAGCACAGGGTTGGACCATTAACTGAGGTACTGTATAATTAATAATGCATACTAAAAAAATGAGCTCCCAATCTCTTTTAAATTATGTTCGAAACAATAAACATCCTCAATAGAGAGTAGTTCATTATCTAATTTGTTTGTTGTTCCTCTTTCTAATACCGCTTACTCCTAATGCTTCTAATTGCTTATAATTACAGACTCTATTGGTGTCTTCCCACCACTTCTTGAGTAATCATTCTATACTGCATCTAACAATGCATTTTGATGCACACTACATTTGGTCATAGTCAATTGTGTGCCTAGCATATCATTTGGTTATTTCTGCTGTCTTCTCTCATCTGATTGTTCAAGTGTTTTCCTAGTAATCCTTCTTAGAATCATCACCATCATCTTCCCTAGATTACCTTTTACCACAGGTTTGAATGCTGTTGTTTTTTCCTATTAAGATCTCTATTACTCATTTCATTTATTCATCATTAGTTGCACAAGCTGGAAGGAAAGGTTTGCGTTTCAAATTTTCCTTTGGGGTTTGCACTCAACTTTTGCTCTTGTTCTTCAATTCAGCTTAAAAGTTAGTGGTATATGAGTAACTAAAATGCTTGCAGACCAATATTGTACATTCACACATCTTGACTGGGGGAAAGCCTCAGGGTGGTTCCGCAGTGGCGTTAGGTCATTTACGTGATGCAGCCATCATCACGGAGCCATCCCGAGGCATTCCCCCAAAGCTCCGAATTTAAAAAGTTGGTGACTTACCATGACTTTTTGCTGGGAGCAAGGCACCGATGTGCATTTGCCGCCTGTCACCATGCTCTGGATTTGCAGCGAAGATGGGTCCTGGGCAGTGGTGACCCCTGATTGGTTAAAAATGAGCTAGGCGCAGACATACAGGGGGGAAGGGGCAGGCCACCTCCGTGCCTCACTGGAACTGCAAAGTTACGCGGTAAAAGAAAAAGGATTTTAAAAAGCTGGAGCTAGGCGTGGATGTACTGGGACAGGGAGAAGGGGATGAGCCGCCTCTGTAGCTCACTGGAACTGTGAAGTTATACGGTAAAAGAACAAGATAAAAAAAAACAAAAAGAAAGTGGCTAGGTGCGGGCGCACTGGGACAGGGGGAAGGGGCAGCCCAGCGAGCTGAATGGCTGCTGGTCTGCCTCTGTGGACCTTCGCATTAAAAGGAAAATGTGGGGGAAATTAAATGGAGCAAGGTGCGGACTCCCCTCTCCGTGACTGCTTTCTCTTTGGCAGAGGGGAGGAGGAGGAGGGAAACAACCGGGAGAGGAGGAATGGGGCGCTAGGGGCAGACGCGGCCCCATGAGGTTTCAAACCCCACATTTGCTCTCCTTTCCATGGGGATTACTCAGGAGGATCGCAGATGCGGGTGTTGGATCACGGGATGCCAATGCGACCTCGTATAGACATGGCCTAGGATCACTGCAACAGTGAATTGACTGCAACATCCTATGCATGACTATTTGTCTCATTTGTGTCTGTGTATGTGAATGTGAATCTGTAAATATGCATCTGTTTCTGCTTCACTCTCACACACTTAACCAGAAAGAAAGTCTAATCAATTACTCTCTCCAAAGCTTCATGTTCTTATCAAATTCAATAAAAAAATAATTCCTTTCAGATTGCCATAACTCATTAAAGTTGCAACATGTGACATAATTGCTAAAATAAGCCTATTATGTGTATAAATTAGTTAGTGTATTCATATAATGTATGTCATCATAAAAAAATATGGTGTTTTAGAATGTTTCCTGAAACAACAGAAAGGAATGTCTTGCTGCGGGGGGTGGGGGAGAGTAATGTAAACAATCATATGTAGCAGTTACAAGCAAGATTAATTGCTTCAATGGGGGGGGATGCAAATCTTATAAAGCAAGAACCATACATCTAATTCTATAATAATGTTGTACTATAATGGTTTTTTATTTTTATTTAATAATTTTATTTCAGCTCTTAACTACAATTATACCATTCTTTTCCATTCTTTATACACCAAGTGCACCCCTCACCAGGACCAATTCTTCTTCATTACATTTTCCAAAATTGTGATACTTCTTGCACAGGTTTGTGTCCTTTCCCTCTCAACAATACATGCTCTAAAAATAATTTCCATATATTTTCAAATTCATTTCTATTACATATTCCCTTTTCCACTTTAATATTACATGTTAGTTTGTCATTAATAGCAATATCCCATACCTCTTTATACCACTCAACCATTTGATAGTTATCCTTCATCTTCCATTTTCTTGCTATTATTAATCTTGCTGCAGTTAGTAACATAGTAATTAAATCTTTAGTATTCTGATTACATTTCATCCCCTCATATATTGATAATAACGCAATCTTTGGGGATGACTCCAAATCAATTCCCGTTATCTCTTTTATCTCTTTATATACCATTTGCCAAAACTTTTGTACATATAAACATACGTGCCAGTTTGTTGACATCCTCTCCAACATAATACCGAATATTTTTAATCTATTTGATTCAATCTAATTGGTGTTAAATACCATCGCCATATTAATTTGTAATAATTTTCTTTTATCCTTACTGATAAAGTTTTCAAATTCCTTGCTCCCCATAACTTCGCCCAATTCTGATTACTTATTAAAATTTTCGTGTCATTTTCCCACACCAATTTGCAACCATCCCCTTGTTCTTCTTTTACCATCAATATTTTATAAGTTTCACTTGTTATACCTTTTAATACCATATTTTGTTCCTTCTCTCATCTTTGTGTTATCATTTTTATTTTCTTTTACCCACTTCTTTATCCACTGTTCCAACTGCATACAATTAATCCATGAAACTTTCTCTTCCCTTAATGTTTCTTTTATTTGATTTAAATTGTCCATCTTTATCACTCCTTCTAATCTATTTCTGTTTTGTTTTCTTAGTATTTTCCCCATTACTTCTTTTAGATTTTCTGGGAAGCTCTCCATCATCTCTACCGGAGTTAATGGAGAGACGGCGGGTATTAATTTAATCTTATTCTTAGCCCAAATCTCCAAAATATTCTTCAATATTGGATTCCTAACACTTTGTAAAAATTTCTTATTAATTTTATTAAAGTATATATTTTCCATTTCCATTCCTACTTCTTTGGATTCCAGTTCTAACCAACACTTTTCTCCCAAACCTAGAATACCTTCCACTACATATCTTAATTGGTTAGCCAAATAATATCCCTTCAAATTAGGAAGGCCTAACCCTCCTGTTCCCTGTTGTTTATACCACATTTTCTTATTTATTCTAGCTTTCTTATCTCCATTACTAAAATTGTTAAACATTGTTTGCCATTTCTTCAACTCTGTTTCTGATATTTTAATTGGCAACATCCTAAATAAGAAATTAATTTTAGGTAATATTTTCATTTTTAATAATGCTATTCTATCAAACCATGAAAGTTTTATCTTCTGGTATTCCTCCAATTTCTTTTTAACCTCCTGCCTTAATCTATTATAGTTTTCCTCTTCCAATTTATCCAAATTCTGTTATATATATTCCAAAATATTTTATTTTTCCTTTTAATTTAATATTCATTTCCCTTTTAACTAGTTCTTGCTTCCCTTCTTCTTTGTAATTAAACATCATCATCTCTGATTTGGGCCAGTTTATTTGTAATCCCGTCATCTCTCCAAACTCCTCCAGATAATGCCGTAGTCTCCCCATCTTCTCAATCGGTTCTTGAATTGAAAGTAATGTATCGTCTGCAAATAAACTTATTTTAATTTCTTCTTTTTTCCCTATCTCCTAATTGTCTAGGCCTATTATACCCGCTTGTAATTTATCATTCCTTATAATATTTATCATATTCAATACCCTACTTATTAAACTTGACATCTGTCTACCTGCTACAAATCCACATTGATCCTTATTAATATATTTATGTATAAATTTATTCAATCTTTTTGCCATTATCGCTGTCAATATCTTAGCATCCTGATTTAGCAATGATATAGGTCTGTAAGATCCTGGATCTGTTAGTTCTTTATCCAGTTTTGGAATTAAGACAATTAAAGACTGCTTCCACGATGGTGGGGCCTTCTCCCCATTTATTATTTGATTATATAATATTTTTAATTTAGGCACCAACATATTCTTTAATTTTTTGTAATATTTTGGACCCAATCCATTTATTCCCGGGGATTTCCCCACTTTTAATCCATCTATTACTCCTCCAATTTCTTCCTCTGTTACCGGTTGTTCCATCGCTTCCCTATCCAGTTCTTGTATTTTTATTTTCCAGTATTTCTCAATATATTCCCTAACATTTCCCAATGACTTGTTATTTGATGTATATAACTCTTGATAGAATTCTTGAAAAACTTGTAATTTATCCTTCATTAAATTATTAATCTTACCTAATTTATCTTTTATAGCTCCAATTGGCTTTCCCATTTTCCTTGACTCTGTGGATCTGGCCAACATTTTAGAATTCCTATTGCTATACTCAAAATATTCTCTTTTTAAGTATATCAAGTTTCTCTGTATTTTCCCAATTTCTATACCCTCTACAGTGTCGTTTTTATGCAATTAGTTCCTGGTGAAATTCCCTCTTCATCACAACAGTTAAAGGTGCAGGCACTATACTTAGGTCCTCTGGGAAGAACTTACTCAAGCCAGCCAGAACTAGGCTGGCGAGTGTTACCCAGAGGACCTTTTCTTCCATCGCTCCCAGACTGTGGAATGGTCTGTCGGAGGAGGTTAGACAAATTGACAGTCTTCATGAATTAAGAGAGTCATGAAGACTGTCCTCTTCCGACAGGCCTATCCAGATGAATTTTAGGATGTTTTTAATGTTGTATTGTTCTCTTGTTTTTAAAAATTTTAACTGTTGTGATTTTTGTGTTTATATTGTTGTTGTTCCCCGCCTCGATCCGGAGGGAGAGGCGGGTTACAAATAAATATTATTATTATTATTATTATTATTATTATTATTATCAAATGTCTGCGCAGGCCTACCTGCATAGTAGATAACATAACCTATCATCCGCATATAGAGGGATATTGACTGGTCTTTCCATGACCTTTGGCATGTGGAAATCTTGGTTATGAACATATGAAACCATGTCATTAATATAAAAGTTTAAAAGGAATGGAGCAAGAATACAGTCCTGTCAAATCCCTTTATCTGTAAGAATCTTATTTGTTAAGGCATGGTTTACACCAGTTCTAACTTTTAAACTTGTGTCTGTGTAAGAGCCTTTATGAGAAAAAGCAGTCTCTGGTCTACGCTTGTTTTCAGCAGTTTTTCCCATAGAAGGTTTCTGCTTATCGAGTCAAAAGCGGCACTTAGATCAATAGATGCAGTGTAGAGCTGTCCACCTTTTTCAGTATATTTTGATATTAAGTAAGACAAAATAAAACAATCAATAACAGACTTTCCTTGTCTGAATCTGCCTGCTCTTCTGATAAGATTGAGTTTTGTTCAGCCTACTCCTCTAGTTTCTGAAAAAGAAACTTGGCATAAATTTTTGCAGGGATATCAATTAAACTGCTTGGCCTATAATTTCTAGGATCCTTTCGATCTCCTTTTTTAAATAGTGGGACTACTATACTAAGTTTCCAGCCATTAGGAACACATCCGGTATTATTTATATGAGTAAATAAACCAGCTAGTAAAGTAGCTCACCAATCTGTGTTATCCTTGAAGAGCTCAGGTGGCATAAAGTCCTCTCCTGGAGCTTTATTGTTCCTTAATGACTGTATAAGAGACTTTATTTCCTGCATTGTGACAGGAGGCCATTTAGGGAAATCATTGATATTCCCAAAGATATTTTCTTCTTTTTAAAAATATTTTTATTATTTTCAACATATAAACAACACAATCATACAAATAATATATACTAACATAACCTTAACAACCCCCCAGTGGTCCCCTAACCCATTGAGACCTTCTTTTATTCTATTATATTACACATTCTTCCAGAATTGTAAAGAATCTTTTAATGGTGTACAACCTTTCCCCTTTATTAAAACAAACTCTAAAAATGCCCCCCATATATTTTCAAAATCATTCTTCTTAGATAATCCCCTCTTTACTTTTCCAAAGATATTTTCCATGTGAGATGTTCTACCATCTTTTGTCTCTTCCTTAAATAAATCAAAATAAAAATCCTCCCAAAGTGAGGCAGATATAGGTGTTTGAAAGGTGTGACTTGATTCTCTTAGTCTACCAGAGACTAACTGCCAAAAGTATGCTTGATTTTTGTTCCTGGCCTTTAGTTCCAAATCTGCCCAGCTTCTGGCTGCAAAACTAACTTTCTTGGCTGTAATTAATTTTTTATATTCTCACCTAAGTTTGAGCATAAGTGTATAAACTAGGGATGTGTATCGTATCGTTAAAATGTACAAAAACCTCTGATAAATATCCGATCTGATAATTTCAAGCCCGATAATATCAGATTATCAGACTGCCAAATAAATAAATAAACCTATAAGTTCTGTATTTTAAAAGTTAGAGGCTTGAAACTTGGTCACAGGGCTTCTGGGGTATGCCTAAATTTGTGTATGAAATTTGAGATCAATCCCTCCAACCCTCGATTTTATATAAATTTATTAAAGATCATTTAAGTTCTGACAGGTCAGAATGACAGTTCGCCTCGTGCGTTCATTCAGACCTGTCAAAAAGTTGCAGGATCTTTAAAAAATTCATATAAAATCAAGGGTTGGAGGGATTGATCTCAAATTTCATATACATGTCTACCACATGTTGCTACACATATGTGCCAAAATTTATATGAATTTTTGAAAGATCGTGCAACTTTTGACCTGTCAGAACTTAAACATTCTTTAATAAATTCATATAAATTCAAGGGTTGGAGGGATTGATCTCAAATTTCATACACATACTTATGCATACCCCATAAGCATTGTGAACAAGTTTCAAGCCTGTAACTTTGAAAATACAGAAGTTATAGGCATTTCCGCAAAAAAAAAATCAGCTCTATAGAGCACAATGGGGCTGCAAATTATATATCGGATTTTTGATAATTATTGTGAAGACGATACGATTAACCTACGATATTATCGGAGACAATAATTTTTTTGGTCCGAAATTCCGATAACGATAAAATTCCGTTCTCCCCAAATCTTTTCCCACATTTGAATTCAGGAAGGAATTAAGATTTGTTGTATCTACTTGCTGCCATTGTAATCTTTTCTTGTGCACTATATCCAAACTCTGTGCTGCCTGTTTATCTGCCTGGGTCACTTGTCTTAGATCTGATTCAAGAGTTAACAGGGTTGATATAGGTTGGTGATCACTATCTTCTCTGATGTTTACAGTAATACCGGAGAAAAGATGGGCATTTTGGCTAGACACACAGATATAATCAATAACACTGCCTGCATTGTTAGTAAAATATGTGTAGGGATATGGAAGGTTAGTGTTACTAGGACCTAAAACCTGTAACCCAAATGTATACATTAAACCTAAAAAACTTTGACCAGCTTTGTTTATTTTCTTATCGCTAGAAAGCCAGTAATGTGTCTCTTGAAATTCATCCTTGAGTCCCATCCACTCAGCAGATTTTGCAGGTATTTCTCCAATTCTGGCATTAAGATCACCCATCATAATAATTAGGGCATTTGGGAATCTTATACTTAATTCCTCCATCATATGCTCCAAAAGGAACCAAACATCAGGGAGATAATATTGGGAATTTACAGGGGGAATATAAATATTTACCAAGATTAAAGTAGAACTTGGGGTATTCAGCTTGACTACTATACAATTTGGGGGGACATCAACAACATTTGTCACCAGTTCTCCTTCCCATCCTAGGTCTTCTTTTATGAAAATCTCAAGACCACCTATGGCTCTTCCTTTATTTTTAACTTTCCAGGCTGGGTCAAACCAAGTTTTATAACCTGGCAATAAATTATCCTCCTTAGTTTGAAGCCATGTTTCTTGAAGGGCAATCAGGTCAAAGTTGGATAGAAATTCATTTAAATCATTACTATGTTAACAGATCTGCCAGCCGGCTATATTCCCCGTAAGAATTTTAACCGGTAGAATTATGGGATGCTCTTTGTCACTATTAGTTGACAGTTGTGATTTCTCACTGGAGGGGAGGAGACTGATAGTGAGTCCCCCAACCTTACACTATGTGACAAGTTATGTCATTCAATTTTAGCTGGCCTTTTTAGCTGAACAGGTGCTTGTTCCCCTCCTGACTCAAGGCATACCAGTTCATCTTTAAGGGGGCTCAATTTGCTAACATTGGATCTCCTTGGCTGAATTATGTCTGTTCTGGGTTGCTCTAGATCATCTGATACCATGTTACATCCTATCTCTTCTTCTTCCAAGTATCTCATTGCAAGCCAGTTTGTGCCACTAAAAAGGCCTCCTTTTGTATGTTTGGTTGATGTAATGTGTTCACTACTAACTTGGATCAGACCCATGTCCCTTGCCAGAGGTTTTATTTCTACTGTTACATCCTCTACTCTCCCTCCTTTCACTTTGTCAATAAAAGCTCCATCTGTAGATTCCTCTCCCAGTGGGATTTTTTCTTGTTTCCCAGCTCTTAATTCATCTATCATCAGCGGACTACATTCCTTCATTCTTACATTTGGTCCACTGTTTCTTCCATTACACATGGCTGTTTTTCCATTAAACAGTTTCTCAATAGATCTAATCTTCCCAAGATCTCTGCCTGAGCAATACTTGGCAATGTCCAAAGTGAACTCAGTAGAACTTTCTCCTCTGGCATAAAAGTTCCGGCACTTTCAGTGATGGATTGTTGTGGGTCATAAGTAAAGACTGATTCTGTCAGATTTGACCCCAAGGTCTCTGACTGAGAGTGGAAGGGGGCAGAGTTTTGAGTCCAATTTAAATTAATAAGATTTTCAGTACAGTTCACTATCACAAGATCATTGTCCTTGTGACCAACAGCTGTAGCACCAAATAAAGAGACCGGTGAGGCCTGATTCTCAAAGAATCTTATATTTATTAACCTATCTTCTAAAAATATCTCCCTGGCTCTGTAAATAAAACTAGCTATGACCCGATCCTTAAATGTAGCTACAGCTCAAACACTAATTCCATCAAAATACAAATATTCTATGAGAACAATATCATCAAACCTGATTGCTCCTGTCAAAAAATCATTTAAAATATGCAAGAGGTGTGATATATGCTCTGGTTGTGCAAGAAAACCATTAGGTTTGGAATAGTTGGCAAATACTATATTTTGTGGAATCATCACCAAATTCCAACCATTTCTCAGATAAAAATCCAACTGCATCTCTGTTTGATAGGATACTGGGCCTGAATTAATATTACAAATATTATCCTCCATCTTTCCCTTATTGCTATGTACTTTTGCCCATGGGTCCTGTATAGGGTGACCACATTTGGGAAACCAAAAAAGAGGACCCTCAGTGGGGTGGGGGGTGGGAAAGTGGCTTTCCGGGGCCTCTGGAAAGCATGTCATTCACCCCCACTGCTTTAAAGGACCAAATTGGAGCGGAGAAGGGGAAAGTGTGTCATTCCCGCCCTCCACTGCTCCAATCGGGTCCTTTTCTATAATGTCCAGGAATGACATACTTTCCCCTGTAAGGTCCTGATTGGAGCAGTGAGAGGGAAATAACCCACCTCCAGAAAGCTCGTCATTCCCTCCAACCACGCTAATGTGGCCTTAAAGGGGAAAGCTTGTCTTTCCAGGACATTATAGAAAATTACAGAAAATCCCCCCTGACACCCAGGATAGAACAAAAACCAGGACAAATCCGGGGAAATCCTGACAGTTGGTCACCCTAGTCCTGTAATTCTTCCACATTGAGAGTATTAGCTGCTTTTCTCTCTGTCAGGCCTTAGTTCTCGGTTATCTGCTGCAAGTTAATGGCATTGACTTCCTTCTTTTTCCTTTTTTTCTTTCAGGCCTTCTGGGTGGTCATGTTCGGATCCAAATTTGAGTTTGGGTCTAGCAATTTGAACAGCTTCTCTAGATCCTTTTCCCGGCAACAATTAGCTTTTTTCTCCCATTTTCTTATATTCTCAATATTTTTAATTTTCTTAGTATGTATCTTTGCAATATTCTTAGTTGCCAATCAAACTTGTGGAATACTTTTGTCAGATCCTTTTGCCCCAGTTCCCTCTCTTGAGTTATATAGTTCTCAACCAGTGCTGTTAACAGTCCATTACTTTCTGAGAGGAATTTTATGATGAAAGCTAATTCCCTACACACCATAAGAAACTCCCTTGAATTGAAGACCACTTTCTTCTGTTTCCTCTGTTTGAGTGGAAATGGAATCATATTTTGGGATTGGAACGTTATAAGCAAGTTTAAGAATCTGTCTCTGCATGAGTTCTTCTATTTATCTCACTTTGTCCATTGACTCAACTTTATCCACCTGCTGCAGTTCCTTTAAAGTGTGCATGTATTCTACAAGGGCCAGCTCTGAAGTCAGGTCCATTGAGGATCTTGAGGTCCTGGGCCCTTGTATAGTCCCTTTAAGGTCCACTGACCAGTCCAATACAGAATGCATAGATGGTGATCCATCCTGAAGTGATTCACACAGCACATTCTCACTCTCCTTCTGCTGAAAATACAGTGTGATTTCAATTTGCCTTTTCCAAGGTTCAGGGAGGCTACTTTGTAGGCTGGGTGTAATTCCTAGGTCTTTGTATGTCTTTCTGGTAAACACCATACTCTTAGCATTCGACTCTCCACCTCCCACTACACAGCTTGACTGGGGTATATTTTTAGTGCTTGGTGGACAAGAAATTATGATAAGGACACATGTGGAGAAGAGAGAGAGAGAGGAAGCTGACTTACTGTGTAGCAGCTGCAGCTCAACATTGTTTTTAGGGTTTTAGGCAGATAGGAGTCTCTCTCGTGCAGGAAAGTTAATTATCCTCTTCAAAAGCGGAGTAGTAAACAGCCATTCCCGATTCCATATATTCACTTGCTTGGAGCGAGAAACACTTTAATAAATGGAAGACCAAAACAGCTCTAACTAGATAGCGGGTTGATTATTTGCAACAAGACTCTCAGCGTCCATATCTTGCTGTTAGAGGTATCCCCCCGCAAAGCTGGAGCAGCAAAGGCATTCAAGGCAAATAAGGCAGATAAAACCTTGGAAGCTTTTGTAAGTAATAAAATAATAAAACCAGGCCTTGCTGCCAGTTACAGTGTCTGATTACTAAGGAAATAGCTCGTCAAAGCAATTAAAAACCAGGTCCATAGGATGATAGGATAAGGATAAAAATAAATAAGCAAAGTTACGGAGCTCACCCAAACACAACCTCCCTTGCCGCCGAAGTTTTCACCAACCCATTCAAGTGCAGACATGCTTCAGCTGCATGCACAGGCCTCTTAGATTCCAAGCTATAATAAACAAGTTTGGCTCAATATCAGAAAGTGAAAGCTAGGTAATAGGAAGCTAACTTTGCATATAGTCACTAATAGAAGCTCTTTTAACAGCTGTAGGAACTGATGTTGACCACTTCAACTTCTATGTGGTTTAATAACTTGGAATTAATGGATTGAATCCATTAGCGGAACTCTACTAACTTAGGCTGACCAGATAAAATCCAGGTCAGGACTCATGTAACTTTAACAGTTGTAGAACTATTCCCTCTTCATCACAACAGTTAAAGGTGCAGGCACTATACTAGAGTGACCATATACAAAAGAAGGCAGGGCCCCTGCAACTTTAACGGTTGTGATGAAGAGGGAATTTCACCAGGAACTAATTGCATACAAACGACACTGGCTGAAATTCCCTTTTCTCTACAACTGTTAAAGTTACATGAGCCCTGACCTGGATTTTATCTGGTCACCCTATACTAACTCCATGTACCTGCAGGCGAAATAGGGAGAGGCAATGTTCACTGATTAGACACATCCCTTGAAGTGTCCTATACCTTCTCAAATGCATGCTCTGAGGATTAGAGGACTCTACAGAACAGTGTGGAGGTGTTGCTGCTGGATGCAGAATGAAGGGAAATTAGAGACAATTGCCTCCCCCCCCCCCATTCCTATAGTAGATCTGAGTCACTTCTGTGACTAGAAGGAACCCTTCCATTCATGGAACAGCAAGTCCTAATCGAATCTGTTATTTTAATTATCTCTAATTAATGTTCTTTCACCAACTGGAACCTTAATATAGCTGGCAACCTGAATTCCTTCCCAGAAAGTTTTATATTTCACAGTGTGGCAAATCTCACCGCAACACTTGTTATTTAGTTCATTGTTTTTAACAGCAGAGAGCTATGCAAAGCGGGCAAGTGCCATTAACCTCAGTGCCTTCTTAGCAGGTGGAAAAGGGACTTGATTACAAGTCAAAATGAACAGATTTACTATTTAATAATAAAGTACATTTTGCAGACTCTTCCTATGAATAACACAGATACATTAGCTATCAAGAGAAATTGGTATTTTAGAAACCAGTGAAGTAAATGCCAAATTTGTCATTAATGTTAATAAATTAATGGGTTCTAGAGTCTGTTGGGGAAAATAATAACTGTGACTTAATATACAACTATTTCATTTTCAAGCCATGAAACAAGACATTGTTGAAAATGCACCAATTGAAAATGCACTGCTTCATTTGGAATATTAACATGTAAAATAAAATGGATTTCACGAAGTAAGGAAGGTACTTTATTTTATTTATGTTCTGCCCTTCCTCACAAAGAGCCGAGGGCAGCAAGCAACCTATATAAAACACATATTTCACATAAATGTTAAAATCATGACTCTAAAATCACAAGTATATCATAAAATACAATAAAACCATCAACACAAGCAATCAAAAATAAATACAGCTCTCACCCAAAAGCCTGCACAAATAAATAGGCCTTTAACTGATGCCCAAATGACAACAGTATGTGGAAAAGCTAAATCTCTACTGGAAGGCAGTTCTAATAAATACACATATACATACATACACACACACAGCACAGCACAAAAAAATCCTGCTCCTATTTCTCTGACACTTGGCAGGTAAAATCCCCCCCCTAAATAGGGTGACCATGAGTCCGGATTCCCCCGGACATGTACGGAAACGGGGGGGGGGGGGGGAGCAAAATTGGATCTGGGGGAAAATCCCAATTTTCCTTGCAATGTCTGGGAAAACGCATCATCCCGCATGGCCATTCTAGCCTTTTCTTAGCTGCAGGCACAGCGACAGCCAAGAAGAAGCCCTAAGCCCCACCCACACTTCTATCCCGTCTCTCTTGGTCGATGCTATGACATAAAGCAAGAATAAACCCGGATGCAAACACAGGAGGGGCTTGAAATGCTCCTTTCCACGTTTCTGAAATGCCATCTCTAAGCCCCACCCACACAACACAACATGCCTGCTGCAAGCCTCTCCTGCACAGCCATCAATTTGAGGCAGCAATTGGGAACCTCCGCTTCTCTGTTCACTCTGCATTGGCTTCCCCACCTTCCCAGCAGGTCTGTACATTTTTGTCCCAGGAAATAATAAAATCCAATCCAAAACCCAGGCTTGGCTCCCCCCCCCCCCCCGCCTTCCCTGAGTTCTGGGCTGTAAATTCATTTTCTCCCAATTAAATAAATCCTAAAAAAACCCTTCTTGGCTCCCCCACCCCTTCCTTGCATGTGAGTTGTAGCTGGATTACTTTTATTTTCTCCCAATGAAATAAATCCTAGAAACCCCTTCTTGGATCTCTCTCCACCCCTTCCTTGCACGTGAGTTGTAGCTGTATGGCTTTTATTTTCTCCCAAAGAGTTATCCTGGAAGCTCCTTCCTGGCTCTATACTTTAGCAACAGTTAACGCTGCAGGAACTCTGCCCTCTTTTGTATCTGACCAAGAGGGCAGGGCTCCTGCACCCTTAATTTAGATTTCATACTGAAAATACTCCTTCTTTTAGAGTATTCACACATGAAACCAGTATGTTCTTCATATATTATTATTATTATTATTATTATTATTATTAGCATTCCCTTATTGTTGAAGGTAATGCATTCTTCCATCCTTCTCCTCCTCCTCGTTGTTATTGGTGTTATTGCTTTTCTGTCAGTTTAGCTGAGTTCTACATATTATATGCCAAATACTGTTTGTGTGCTATTACTTTCCAATATCCTAATATCAAGTTTTGATTTGAGTGCTGCAGAAATGTGAATCAGTGGAGGCTCTGTCTTGACGGAAGCCAGACAGAGTGCATCAAATGAGGAACAAATATGAATTTGTGGCACAGCTGTATTAATGGTGTGGAAAGGCCCTAACCCTTTTAAGAAATGGCTTGATAAACAATAACAGTATTCCACATGATAAGCTTTCTGCTGTTAACATGGAATTGGGAGAGCATGGTGGCAAAGGTGATGATTGTTGAAAAGTGTGCTTGGCAGGATCTATGCTTCTGCCATGCTAGTCCATCTAGTCTAGCACTCTGTCACACAGTGGCCGACCAACTGTTGGGACCCAGGACACAATCCATATATAGTTTTGAAACTGTTTTCAAAGTGTCATATCCTGCTTGGTGTAGATCTGGCCAAGTGTCTCCTTGTGTTAAAAGAAGTGTTGCTGGCATGCATTCTGTTTTGTGTTATTGTATCCAGTTACTGAGATAGTGTAAAATGAGTGTGTGTGTTTGTTCAGTTTTTCACTTTCTCTTCATATTTTTATGGATGAATTGCTGGAAGAGAAGGTTATCAATGGCTACTGGTGGTTATGTGCTCCCTCCAGTATCTGAGGCAGTAAGCCTGTGTGCACCAATTGCTGGGGAATATGGGTGGGAGGGTGCTGTTGCACCATGTCCTGCTTTGTTGGTTCCTGGTCAATAGTTGGTCGGCCACTGTGTGACAGAGTGCGGGACTAAATGGACTAGCATGGCACTTCTTAATGAGAATACTGGCATCTTAAAATATGGCTTAACTGAATGCAAGGGTAGTATACATAGGTAGGCAACTCTTGACTGTTCCTTAAAGGGGTATGGAATAGGCTGCACATAAAGAGTCCATGAACAACTAAGGTTCTTTCTCTTGAATAAACCCTACAAAATTCCCCATTTGCCTTTTGTTTAGACACAGGGATATCTGGTCATTTGACAAAAGAGGGCAGTGCTCCTGCAGCTTTAACTGTTGTGATGAAGAGGGAATTTCACCAGGTACTGCATGCATACAAATGACACCTGCTGAAATTCCCTTTTCTATACAACTGTTAAAGATACACGAGCCCTGTCCTTCTTTTCATATGATCACCCTACTTTAAAGCTGCTTGGTTTTTCAGACAAGAGAATGACCTGTTTCAAACGACACGATGATCAATGGAAGGGGGCAACAATTGTCAATTGTGTTGATTATCGTGTCGTCCGAATGCTGCCTCCATTGCCTAAAATGTCGTCCGAATACTGCCAATGAGTAACACAATGGATGATTGTTCCCCCCTCCCTCCGTTGATTAGCGTGTCATCCGAAACAGGCCAATAATTTTGGTTATTTCGTTTGCATGTGATATAGTTGTTATGTAAAATGTTCTTGAGTCTTGACTCTAATCTGCTTCTGAAACAATCATGCTTAAGATCCCTATACTGATGCAGTACTGTGTTCTGGCAGTCTTGCTGTTAGCCTCTTCAGTATAATTGTTCTTCTCTTAGATTAATGGTAAAGAACTAGGTGATGAAAATCACAATAAATCTGAAATAAGCCAAGTGTTTGAGATTGCACTTAAAAGGAACTTGCCTGTGAATTTGCTTCCATGTGTCTGCTGTGATGGGGACTAGCAATTGGACTGGGGATCTGACCTGTATGTAATAGCCAGAAGTGCAGAATGAGATACTGCTGGACCCAGAGTCCAGCCAACTGAGAATATGAGCTTTTCTTTTTTAAAAAAAAGTATTCTAGCCTTTATGGTTGCAAAGATGTCATTGGAAGTGTGTCACAATGCTTGCTTGAAATCTTAGCATTTGATTTCTTTGATGATGATGTAACCCACTTTTGTTTTTAAGAGATGTGTTTGTAAAATAAACATGGCAAGTGGTGATGTCATAGTCCTACCCCTTCTTTTCCCCTTTTCCCAAACTCTGACTGCATTTCACAACAGTAAGTTGGTTTAATTGTAGGATTCAGAGATTCTCAATGATATCTTTCTTTATTGTGTTTTAGATTCTGTTCTGGTCTATAATTCAATAAAAACTTTGCAGAAATACATTCAGAATGCCAAAAAGAAAGTGTAAATTACAGCTGCAATATAATTACAAGAAAATGTCTTGTAAGGATTTTTGCCATTTCCTGTGTGTTTCCTGTTAAATACCCCACACTTTTGAAGAATAATAAGATGCAGTGAAAAATATTCTGGGACATACTGGGAGGAAGAAAAGTCTTAAAATTTGTACAGCAACTAAAAATAAATGTTAATTTCTAGTACACTGAATGTCTCACTTGTTCTTTATTTCAGTGATTTTAATATTAACGTATTGTCTTATGTTAATATTAAAATCACTGAATATTGTCTTTTTAATTCTCAATCTTTTTAATTTTTGTAAACCACCCAGAGAGCTTCGGCTATGGGGCGGTATATAAGTGTAATAAATAATAATAATTAATAATAATAATAATAATAATAATGTAGAACATATGTCTTAATTGTGAGGTGTAGAATTAGACATGTGACCAAGGCCATGCCACCTTGGGGCTGGACATGTTAGGGTGGGCACACCTCCTTGAGAGCGGCCATATTGTCCTCCTTTTTGGTTTCCAAAATATGGTCAGCCTACAGTATGTAATATTTTGAAATAAATACAGTATGGAAAAAGAGAGCAGGCAAAGGACAATCAGCCTCAAACATTTAATAAACAACATCATCCAGATTGTCTCACACCTATTTAGGCTCACTTCCTACCTAATTGCTAAAGTGGCTATTCTTCCAGCCACTTTATCTCAAGGTTTAGGCCCAAACATCATAATTCCCTACAATACACAGAGAACCTGTTGCTTGTCTCACTTCCAACGTGTTCATTCTAGCCACCATATTGCCCACATCATGCAGATATCTACAGTATAGGTTAGACAATAGTTTTTTTGTATGCCATTCCTCCCCAACCTCGTGCCACCCCCCCAAATGTTTTGGACTACAACTCCTAGCATCCCTGACCATTGGCCATGCTTGCTGCAACTAATGAGAGTTGAAAATCAAAACAACTGGGGGGGGGGGCACCAGGTTTATAAGGATGTTGTGTGCAAGCCAGAAGTTATCAAAACATGATTTAAAATTAGAATATAGTAGAACAGTGATAGACTTAAATATATGTCATTAGACATTTAAAGATTGCATCTCACCTGAATCTACAACTAGGGATGCCTGAGGAATTCAATCTTCATGAATTCTGATATGAACTGAGTGGATTCACATTTCCCAGAAGAATGTGTGAATCAGAAATTATCTGGTACTCTTTGCTCAGAAAATATCAAAATTCATTTTAAAATATGTAATTTTAGGGGAAATACATTTAGTGTGCTTATTTTGAAGGGAAACGTATTTAAAATATTTAAATAAGAATTTAAATGGAAATTGTTTTTTAAAAATTGTAGATTAATGTGGAAATGGAATGGAGTGCATATCTACAAAAGTGACATAGCTTGGAAACAGAGTGACTTATCCTTCCATATCTACGTCACTGCTGGTTGTATTTTCTCATTTAGACTATTTTTGAAACTGGATTTTCAATAGCAGTTTGAGCTCCTTCTGCAAAGAACGACAGCAGAGTTTCTCTAATAATTATTGCCAGTCTTCTGTTTTCTGGCATGACTACATGCCAGAAAAATTCAGAAATAAAATATGTGGACTGGAAGATTTTAAAGCTTAGCCCTTTATAATGTATTGCTCTTATCATTGTTATCCTTTTCTTTCTCGTCTCCCGTAAATTCCATTCCTTAGATACCATTTTGATGTTTCAGAGTGGTGCAGCCCAGATTCCTCAAGAAGGAAATTATTAGCAGGTTAACAAGCCACAGGTGAATCAATCCCCAGAGACATGCTTTGGCAGAAATCAGACAATATCCTTGCTGATATAGACACATCAATGGAAAATAGTCCTGAAATAATCTGGGTCTATGCCTGTTTCCTCCCATGATGCAAATTGTTTTTTTTTTCAAAATAAAGTATTTCGAAACAGTATTAAATTTGAAAGGTGTTGGATTCAGGCGAAGTTAGCCACACTTAGTTCCCACTGAAATCAACAAGGCAATTAGGATTCCAAATCGTGGCAGGAATGTACATGCATAGAGCAGATTCCTCTCTTCAGATACCTCCATCAAACCCAGTTCTGCTCCCTAAAAAGTATCATGCTAGTCCGGCAACTGCATGGAGTACCTAGCATCATAGTGAAAAGGATTGTGCATATGATAGGATGGGATGTGTTGACCACCAGGAAAATGACAGCAACTCATTCTTAGCCATGGTTTCATTCAATCTTTAAACACATTTTCCTTCCACTCTTCCCAGATGCTTTTCACTTCTGTGTTTTTTTCAGAAGACCTAGCAGATCAAGGCAACACATGAAAGTGTGGAATAATATATATTATCTCAGGGCTATCTGGGAGTTCAGAAACACATTCATGCATCATTTAGAAAGTACATGCAACCTGTATTTTAAATATAAAGCTGCTGCAGAACAGACTTTTTGTGCACTGAATGCTTTTATGGAAGCTAAGGTTCATATTGCTGTTCTTGAAAAGCACTGTGTTTTGTTGCCATGAAATCCAATTTAGAGAAAGATGAAAATTTTTATAATTATATATCTATTAAAGATATAATTATATATCTATTAGGTATAATTATATATCTAATAAAGAGTTTATTAGTTTTCTGAATCAAAATCAACAAAGAGAGAGAGAATAAAGAATAAGGAAAAAGGAGATAAATAAAAAGAAATACATTGAATTTAAATTGAATTATTGACAGTGGGTAGCTGTTCATATTTTTTTCACCAAATCTTTACAAACCAAGACATACATCTTTCAAACATCTGAAGATAATTTCCCACAAAATAATCACACTTTCATTTTGAAGTCTGACCTCTTCAGACCTTTTAAACCTAGGAATCAATGTTAGATGTCCATTAAAAACTAGAAATCACATTTCACAATTATATGTCTATTCCATATGTTATTAAATAACATTTATTTCATTGTGCCAGTAATCCAAGTTTCAATGTTTTTTGCTTTCCACTTCAGACTATACAGGTTTTCCACTGTTTCAGAATGAACAACTTCTCATTAAAGTTGATCAAACTCTTTCTATTAATTTAGATCTAAAATTATGGAGGCACCACGTAAAGGATGAAGAAAATACATTTAACAGCTTGAAGAAAAAGTTTCTAAGAGCTCTGAAATATTCAAAACCGGGATATAGGTGGGTGGGTGGAGCCTTTAAAAAATAATTGCAATCATCTAATACTTCATTCAGCTTTACAACTCAGCTGCTACTGGTATTACAAATATGGACAAAAAGTTGGTAGAAGAAAGCCCAAGTGCTGAAGGCTTCAAGAAAAAAAACTCTGCTTCTTTTTATGTATATCTATGATAGGGTGACCATATGGAAAGGAGAACAGGGCTCCTGTATCTTTAACAGTTGTATAGAAAAGGGAATTTCAGGAGGTGTCATTTGTATGCATGCAGCACCTGGTGAAATTCCCTCTTCATCACAACAGTTAAAGCTGCAGGAGCACTGCCCTCTTTTGTCAAATGACCAGATATCCCTGTGTCTAAACAAAAGGCAAATGGGGAATTCTGTAGGGTTTATTCAAGAGAAAGAACCTTAGTTGTTCTGTACAGTTCATGGACTCTTTATGTGCAACCTATTCCATACCCCTTTAAGGAACAGGAGACCTGCTCTCTTGACCAGATACAAAAGAGGGCAGGGTTCCTGCAGCTTTAACTGTTGTGATGAAGAGGGGATTTCACCAGGTGCTGCATGCATACAAATGACACCTGCTGAAATTCCCTTTTCTGTGCAATTGTTAAAGATACAGGAGCCCTGTCCTCCTTTCCATATGTTCGCCCTACTTAATGCTCTTAGTGCCAGTATCTAAGACCTAGAAGGTGCATTTCAGCTTTTTAAAATGGGGAGAAAACCACAGAACAGCTGGGAAATTACAAAATGGTTGGTGGTTGGGGGAAGAAGGCAGGGCCAGGGGATCGGGCCATCTGGGAAACACTGGATTGGGACCCCAGGAGGGCTGAATTGGGACCCCAGGAGGGCTGAATTGGGACCCTTGGCCTGAGTTTTCCCACCCCTGAATTAAAGGATTAAGGCTCCAGTTCTTAACAGACTTACTAAGGAGTAACCTCTATGGAACAATGTGCTGGAACAGCTCAATTTATCCCACTATTGGCATCAAATGTGGAAGAACAATTTGTGGGTTATGTTCCCAAATGTAGAGAAAACAGCTTAGGTTTCCCGAGGCTGCTACTTTTTAAATGATACAATCCTATACATGTTTAGATACAAAAAGGTCCTACAACTCCCAGCATCCCCCAAAATGGCTGGCTGGGGAATGGTGGGAGTAGTGTAATTTTTTAATTTCTAAACACGCATAGGATTGCACCCTTACACTTGGAGACTTGGGTCTGTGGTAGGGATGTGCACTGGATCGGACCCGATCCACGATCCGAGTCCGGTCCAGTGGGAAATCGGATAAATTATCCGATTTCCGATCCCGCAGCTGGATCGGCCGATCCAATCCGAACCGGTCCGAAAAAGCTCCGAACCGGTTCGGTGGATCGGCGGATCGGCGGGCGCCCACTGGCGCCCACCGCCGCTTCCATTGGCGGGCGCCAGCGGGCGCCCGCCGATAAAAGTGGACAGCGGGGGGGGAGGAGGGGGGCACTTACCTTCTCGGCCCGGTGGCTCCCGTCCGGCGCCGGCGCCTACTACTACTAGCAGGCTCCGCGGCCTGCTCTAGGGTGGCACGCTGGGTGATGTCATCACCCGGCGCACTACTCTAGAGCAGGCCGCGGAGCCTGCTGGTAGTAGTAGGCGCCGGCGCCGGCCGGGAGCCACCGGGCCGGGAAGGTAAGGAGGGGGTGCGTGGAGGGGAGGAGGGGGCGCGCGGAGGGGGGAGGGGGGCCCTTACCTGCCCGGCCCGGCGGCTCCCGTCCGGCGCCGGCGCCTACTACTCCCAGCAGGCTCCGCGGCCTGCTCTAGGGTGGCGCGCCGGGTGATGTCATCACCCGGCGCGCTACTCTAGAGCAGGCCGCGGAGCCTGCTGGAAGTAGTAGGCGCCGGCGCCGGACGGGAGCCGCCGGGCCGGGAAGGTAAGGAGGGGGTGCGTGGAGGGGAGGAGGGGGCGCGCGGAGGGGGAGGGGGGAGGGGGGCCCTTACCTGCCCGGCCCGGCGGCTCCCGTCCGGCGCCGGCGCCTACTACTCCCAGCAGGCTCCGCGGCCTGCTCTAGGGTGGCGCGCCGGGTGATGTCATCACCCGGCGCGCTACTCTAGAGCAGGCCGCGGAGCCTGCTGGAAGTAGTAGGCGCCGGCGCCGGACGGGAGCCGCCGGGCCGGGAAGGTAAGGAGGGGGTGCGTGGAGGGGAGGAGGGGGCGCGCGGAGGGGGGAGGGGGGCCCTTACCTGCCCGGCCCGGCGGCTCCCGTCCGGCGCCGGCGCCTACTACTACCAGCAGGCTCCGCGGCCTGCTCCAGGGTGGCGCGCCGGGTGATGTCATCACCCGGCGCGCTACTCGAGAGTAGGCCGCGGAGCCCGCTGGTAGTAACCGCCGGCGCCGGACGGGCCGAGAAGGTAAGTAGTGGCGGGGAAGGGGGCTTACCCCCCCCCGGAGCCGTCCGCTTCTATCCGCTGGCGCCCGCGGGCGGCCCCAGTGGGGGTAGGGAGCGCGGGGGAGGGGGTTTACCTGCCGGGGCCGTCCACAGCGGACGGCCCCGGGGGGGGGAGGGAGTTAGGCCCCCCCTTACCCACCCGCCGCCATTTTTTCCTCATAGACTTGCATGTACGATTTTTGGGTCGGGATCGGACTCGATCCGGTCCGGGGGGCCTCCGATTTTGTCCGAACCGGTCCGGGACAAAATTGGAGGTCCCGATCCGGGTCCCGATCCGATCCGGGGGGTCCGTGCACACCCCTAGTCTGTGGAACTCCCTACCACAGTATGAAGCTTAAATCACTGCCACCAAAGATCAACCCTCTGTACTTTTTAGAAACTCAGTAGTCTGGTTCCTATGGCATAGGCAAGAGATTGACATCCCTACTAAATCTAAAAGTAGTTTCAGGATTGCAGTCCAACTCAATATAACAGAAGATTTTGAAATATGTCAATCCTGAACATCAGCATCTACTCTTAGACATGCTTGCCCACCAAAATTCTAAAGATGGTTAGACACATTCTCAGCACACTCATACTCTTCATCAAAAGCACCCCAGTAGCCACTAGGTTTCCGAGTTGTGAAGCACAGAGAAAAAAATTTCAGCGTTGCTTGGCATGAGCCCTGTTCATGCAACGTATCTGGATATGTGAACATGTGAACAGGGACAAAGGGATTGTGCCTGCTGTTCCCACACCCACACTTTTATCTCAAACAAACAATGGGGCCTGTTTGCATACAAGCCAAGTTCCCCTCTTACCAGGCAGCCAATATTTATAGGGGCATTAAGGCAGAAAAGGCTGCAAGAAGCAATTGCACAACAGTGACATCAGCACCTTCACAAGAGAGGGCTGCTGAGACAATCAGTATTTTGATGGGGAGGGGCCAAAGAGGTGGACCCTCCAGAATGAAATCTCTCTCCTTTGTTCTCACTACAGTTCCACTTGAGGCTCCTAACGGCAGACCTCCCATGTGGCTGCAGGATTGCAGTTGCTGACTTCCCTACCCACCAACTCCAGGTAGTAAGATGTCTTGCAGTGGCAGAAGTAGCTATCAGTTAAAGGGGCTGGGAAGGAATTTTATCTGCATACCAATTGGCAAAGGCTGTGCAGGGTTTTCACCCTCCTTATTCCAAGATTAATTCCATTATAAAGATGTTGACCAGGACTATCTGTAAATTCTTTCTGGATGCTTCAACTTTTTATAATATTTGTCACAGCTATGCAGGCGTGACAGGCACGTGGCCCATTCAGGGGCCATTTTAATCACACCACTTTTCCTGCACACAGCAAGAGATCGTGGAACATTCTATTTTTTTTTTTTAAGTCGGATTAAAAGGGGTCTATTTTGTGATGGAAAAATGAACAGAAGGAGCGGGAGGCGTGCAGGAGGCAGACGTTATTGTCTAAAGGACGTGCGCACATCCATAAGTGGGCAGTAGCGAGCATGTAATAACGCTCATCTGATGAACCTCTGTGTGTCTAATTTGTTGTCTTCCCTTTGCCAACTGGACCCAATTAAGCACTGCCCACACAAGCATGCAGAGGGAACCATGCAGAGGGACCCTACAAGTAGGTTGCGTATTCACAGCTTCAGATAAACATGTGGGTGCTCGGCAGTGCCAGCAGGCACTTCCCCCTCATCCATCCATTCATATACCCAGTTATGTCACGTTAGCAGGGCTGTGGAGACATGGAAATGATGTGGAAATGCTACGGCCAGGATCCAAGCAACCATGCAACTAGGTCTGGATGTTCCAGGAGGTTTTATTTTATTTATTTATTTTATTTCTAACCCACCTCTCCATCCAGATCGAGGCGGGGAACAACAATAAATATAAATATAAAAATCATAAAATAGATAAACCATTAAAACAGATAAAAACAAATACATTATTAAAAACATCTTAAAATTCAACTGGGTAGGCCTGCCGGAAGAGAGCAGTCTTCACGGCTCTCTTAAATTCCAGAAAACAGCTAATTTGTTGAATCTCCTCTGGCTTAGATGCTCTTGAGAACCCCTTTCGATACTTCATGAGACTGAAATTATTTTCAAAAGCAGTTCCATGGGGTTGGGGGAGGGCTCTGCTATTTGAAAACAAAAAGTAAAAGAATTAAGCTGACCCTTGGGCTCACTTACAGTGCTATGCATGTCTGTTCAGAAGTTTGTCTCACTGAGTTCAATGGGACTTACTCCCAGGTAAGTAAGTATAGCATAGCAGTAGTTATTTGGAACCTTTCCCATGAAAATTGCTGTTCACTTCCCAACATGGCACCTTCTTGATGTTTGGGACTACAACTCCCATCATCCCTGTCTATTGGCCATGTTGGTTGGGGATGATGGGACTTGTCCAAAGGATTGGAGGACATCATGGTACAGAAGGATGACTTACATTACGGTAAATGGGACACACCTATTTGGTTGTTATCACACCGGCAGTTTTAAGCACCCTCCCTCCCTGCGACTTTGCTCCACTTCTTCAGCGCTGGACTCGCATGACGTTGTCCCCATCCTGCTGCTCTCCCGCCCTGAGGTCACAGTTTTTAGTTTCTGTTTCAATTTATCCCTGAACGGACGACGTCCAAAATAGGCAAAGTTCAACAAGCCAAGCTGAGATACTGTAGCAATACCGACCACGTGTGATTCAAAACACTAGACTCAAATAGGAAACAGAGGGGGAAGTCGCAGAAGCAACCCGGGATGGGGGAGGGGGAGTAGTAGGTGTGATAAAACCCTAAGGAATACAATGGAAAACCTCGAAGATACAGCAGAAATTCACTCAGTCTCAAAATCAACTAGCCATGATGCATCAAGAAGGCTGCTTAAGGCCATCCAAGCCAAACCAAGCCTTCTGAGGGATCCATAGTTATTTGCATGGTTGTCTGGATTCTGGCCTTGGCATTTCAACACTATTTTCGTCTGACTGCAAATATGGTGCCACAAAAACTATCTGAATTCCAAAGTGAAATCATCAAGCCAGCCTGGGCAGCCCTTTGATGGAATATGATATGGGGGGGGGGGGGGGGGGAAGCAAAATGTTGCAACTGAAATGAACTAGTTTAAAAAGAACATTATGAAAATACTAAGAAATGGTCTACTTCTTTGTTGGTTAAAAGAAAACGTGTGTCCTTGCAAGCATGCTTTTGAAATCCTGTAAGGGGCAGGTGGAGAATCACTGGAGCACGGACATTATGGGAAGGAGGGTCACGTACCTGTCCTTCCCTCCACCACAGAGTTTAACGGCCCCTCTCCTGCACCAGCATTTCTAAAAGAAAAGAAAAAGAAAAGAAAGAAAACCCATGGTGTTGGGGTTTGGTAGGGTGACCAACTGTCAGGATTTTCCCGGATTTGTCCTGGTTTTTGTTTTATCTTGGGTGTCAGAGGGGATTTTCTGTAATTTTCTATAGTGTTCTGGAATGACACACTTTCCCCTTTAAGATCACCATTAGTGTGGCAGGGGGGATGACATGCTTTCCGGAGGCCCCTGTAGGAGCAGTAGGGGGGCAGGAATGACACGCTTTCCCTTCCTCCTCTCCAATCGGGGCCCTTAAGGCCCCAATTGGAGTGGAGGAGACGAAAGCGCACTTTCTGGAGCCTCTGAAAAGCATGTCATTCGCAATTGCCACGCTAACGACAGCAGCCAGTAGTGTGGTGAGGGGAATGACGTGCTTTCTGGAGGCCCTGAATAGCGCACTTTCCGGGGGGGGGCCTCGGGTGTCCTCTTTTTTGGTTTCTCAAATATGGTCACCCTAGTTTTGTGCAGTGTATAGTTAGCCACTAACACTGTTGAGAAATACAAGTTCATATCAGGGGGCATGTAAGATTGCTTTTCAAAATCTAAACTGTATCACTAGTATCAAGATAAAATCAAAACTGGGATTAAATGTGAATATAATGTGAGAATTTCAGATATTCCACAACTGAGGAAGGAGACACCCTGCCTATGATCCTTACTGAAAGGGCAGCTATTAAATCATTTGCACTGTTCTTCAGCATCTAGCATTCTTGTTACTTATCTCAAAGCACTGACATGCAATAATTAATAGTCTAATCTGCAGCATCAGTTTATTACAATCAGTGATGGGGATCCTATTCCGTTTTTTAAAATAGCATCCGTGTTAGACTTATTTAATATAGTGTTCTTCACAGAGGATTCTAAACAAGTCAAGGCACAGAGTATCCAGTTCATCAAGTTAGTAGCTACTCGGGCTCCAGTGACCTCAATCTGAGTTCACATGGGCATATAATGGATGAGCAGCTGATAACGATGTGCCTGTATTACAGGTGACTGCTTCTGTGGCACTGCTTCCCCTTGCTTACAGTGTTTAGTAATCTGATCCTTCCTCTGTTCTGTCTGAAAAAATATATCCTGAGCCTGCCCATCTTTGGCTGTTTGGGGAAAACAGCTGCCTCCAGGAATTTATAAGCATAGCTTATTTTCCCACCCTCCTCTTACATTTTTTTGCCATTAAAACCAATAATAAAAAGTGTGTTGTTTCTCAGTCCTATGTTGTGATATTTCCCCCAGAGAGGGATCTGAGAACATTCCAGTGGTGCAGTGTTGCTGAAGCTAAGCGAATGAGAACCTAAGTGATGTCTGGATGGAAGTCCCATGTAAACCAATACTAGCTTTATGAGAGAAAAGTGGGGTAAAAGAGCCATCAAAAGTTACCGCACAACCCTAGGCATGTTTACTCAGAAGTAAGCTCCACTGTGTACAGTGACTTTACACCAGGGTAAGTGGGCATAGGATTGCAGATTTAATACTCTGGCAAGCAGGATTCCTTTTTCCATTTCTGCCTTTGTTTTCACTTATACTTCTCTTTTATTTAACTTCCATTATAACTCAAACCCCATATTTATATATCTACATCCCTTGTGGTCTGTTTCCTGCATTTGATAAAGATAGATACATTTCTTATGATCATAGATCAGAACCTTGCATGTACATGTACTTACACACAATGTACACAAATATACAGAAACTAAAAAAACAAACAACAACAACAACAAACCTGACCTAGGTATTAGCCTGGTGAAATAGTACTATTTTCCTAAAGGCTTGTAGCAAGTACTAGCAGTTGCACAACACCTCCTGTCCACCTTATCTGTGATCTGACAATCCTGATCAGAAAGAACAGAAAGATCAAATTCATTTTATCTGCCTGGCATTTTTGGAAAATAATAAAAGCACGGTGAATGTTTTGATAAAAAGAACAATATAAAGAAATGCCCAACAGTTTCCACTTTCCCTACATTCATTGTGCAGAACCTTTAATATCTTCCCTCTAAAAGGACAGAAGGTAGAACTACTCCCAAATACCTATAACTTGTTACCTGCTTTTGATCAAGTAGGATTGCCCACAGATGTTCTTGCCACAATTAAAGAGTTAGAGGGTGTTCAGACAATCAGCGATAGAAATAATGCAGCATTGGTTGTTTCCCCACCTTCTCGTGTGCTGGTCATGTGACCGGAATTACCCTAATTGCCTGCATTGCAATGTAGGTTGCCTAGTGTCATCTATACCCGGCACACTACATGGCCATGATGACTTTTAACCCACCCTACAACCCATGGCTTGCACTGGGGTTTGTAGGGTGAGGGAAAAGTCATCATGCCACGTGGCGTGCTGGGTTCAGATGATATAAGAACATAAGAAGAGCCATGCTGGATCAGTCCATGGGTCCATCTAGTCCAGCACTTTGTTCACACAGTGGCCAACCAGCTGTCAACCAGGAACCCACAAGCAAGACATGAGTGCAACAGCATCCTCCCACCAATGTTCCCCAGCAACTGATGTACATAGGCTTATTACTTCTGGTACTGGAGGTGACACATAGCCATCAGGACTAGTAGCCATTAATATCCTTCTCCTCCAGGAATTTATTCAACCCTGTTTTAAAGCCATCCAAATTGGTGGACATCACATCTTCCCATATTGAATTCCATAGTTTAACTATGTGCTGTGTGAAGGATTTCTTTTTATCTGTACTTCACAAAACGGCAACCCACGGTGCAGTTAATTAAGGTAATCCTGGTTTTGCAACTGGCAGGGGCAGGGGAAACAACTAATTCTGCATTGCTCGCCCTGCTGATCATCTGAACGTGGCCCTAGTCTCTCAGGTACCACAGACTAACACAATGACCTCTTAGGAAATCCATCATTTTTATCATAAGTATAGTAACATGGGACTATCAACAGCTGTGACCAAATGTGTGGGGTTGCACCAGTCAGCTTAAAGCAAAAGAAGTTAATCTCATGAACATCACCTTTTAAGTAAGAATTCCCCCATGCCTATAATTAATAAAATAAAAAGGGAAGCATTACTGCACAATACACATTAAGCCTACTGTGCAGTTTGTAAAGATACAAAAGATTTTGGAGTTCAGATGATACAGTTAGTAGCCAGTATCAAATCCCAGCAGACTTAGTGGCTGAATTCAGACAACACAATAAGCAACTGGGTGTGGGGAAACAATCGTCAGTTGTATTGACAATCGTGTCGTCCGAATGCTGCCATAGTCAACTCAGCGCTGATCGTAATCCACACCACAGTTGATTATTTATTACCATGTTGTGTGGGGAGTATCCTCTAGATGAACAACTGTAAAGTTGATTATTACTCCACCATTGACTATCGTGTTGTCCGAATTCAGCCTGTGACTCTGAACTGGAAGAAGGATCTCATACCATCTGGCCCCATTATTTTCCTACTAGCCATGCTCTTGGAGCAGCTACTGGTGTTGATGATGCTAAATGCACTTCCCAAATGTGAATCAGAACCACAGCTATATCAACAAAGCATTCACTGGGCTACAGTGAGCTGCCAGGAGCAGCAAAATCTTGCAACTGGACTGAGTCACTCATGGAATCAATTCAAGAAGACAATGATGGTGTTGTCTTATCTCCAGACACAAATAACATTAACACGTTGCCTTAACTCTGCTGCAGGACTGGAGCAGTGCAGTGCGCCAGTAATGTATTACAAGACAAGGATTTCTACATGGAGCATTCCATACTTTTTAAACATTTGTTTTTCAGTATAGTTAATTCTGCAATGTTTGCTTTGGCTTTGCACAAGCTAAATTAAACCGTGAGCAGAGCCAAGATACATCCTAATTTTTCTGTTACTATTGCAGAGGGGAGCAATCACACAACCATATCTATTTTCCAATATATCTGTGTTGAATTAGGTGACAAATTACAAATGCCACCTGTTATTTTAAAGAAAAGGCAAGTCTCTGGTTAGAAATGCCAGGGCTGGATATTCTGACGTCTCAGATATCAAAGGACAAGGAAGTAGCTGTTACAAGCTCTGCAGAGCTTTTCCCTTTTGCAAAGCTACCCTTCCTGTCTCCTGCTCCTATTACCTTTCTATCTCAAGTGTTTCCTATGTCAGAGTGTACAGCTTTTTGTATGTGTGGTATTCCTCCCCCCCCCCCAAAATGGATACAGATCACAACATTTCCACTCAGGGCCAGCCCTCCCTGAGTGAGTCCCCTGCTCAGGTGGCAGATCACCTCCCCCATGTGCCAGGAAGTCCCACTGCACCAACCCTACTCACCCACTGCAGCAAATGCCACAGCAGCAAGTGCCACACTGGGAGAGCAGCAAGCATGGCTTCTTGGAGGAGCACCCTGCTTCCCATCTCTCACTCCGATCCCTGGGCAGGCTCTCCAGAGAGGCATTTGTTTGCACATATAGTGGTGGTATAGCGTGTACCCAAATGGTGGTCAACAAATGGCTGGTACTGCCCATAGTGAGGATCCTCTTCCTGTTCCACTTTCAAATTCCTTCCTGATAGCTTCTCTGAGAAAAAGCCAATCCAGATGTCTCTCATTTGGATGAGCTGGATGAGCCTTGAGACCTCTGAAATCAGCAGGGTGCCATAGCCTGTATTCATGGTCCTACCAGTTGAAAATGCTGGTAGAGGCCAGAATGGAGTGCATAGTCCACATGTCCAACTTCTAATAGTGAGGGAGGGAAAGTACATCTAAGACATGAGAAACAGGAGGGATGACTTTCTTTAGGATCAGGCATCCCTACAAAAGTACATGAACAATGAATGGCCTAGCATGTATTACTTCAGTTTCACAGCTATTAAAATGGGATAAGCATCACTCAAATACACTCCAATGAAAGGTGTGATGAGATATTTTTGATCAAGTATCACAGGATATATTAAATCAATAATCTGATGTGTTTGCATTTTTGTTTTGTTTTTTAAGAACCAAGAGCATACCCATTAAGCAGAGCTGCCATGAATACAGTGTTACTTTTGGAAAATCCTCCATCAAAGAGAGCACTCAAGAAGTGAGGAAACTGAGTTGGGAAGAGCTAGTGCCTTTCTAACTTGTGGCCAAGCATCCTTCTCTCACTCTATTTTGGTTTCCGGTGCCTATGAAATAATTAGGGATGTGCATGGCCAGAAATATCGGAATCGGATCAGAATTTCCGATATTAAAAATATCAGATCCGATCATATCGGGCGGTCTCCAGATTTGATCGGATCCAATATCTGATAAATATCGGAAGTTCCGATCTGATTACGGACCACCATTTCAGGTGTTTTCCCCATAGGCGTGCATTGGGGGAAAGAAAGCTTTCCCCCAATGCAAGTCTGTGGGGAAAAACACTGGGCCAGCACTCCCTCCCTCCCCCGCATTCGCACTCCTTACTTGCTGCTGCCACTGCCCATACTACTGCGAAACAGGCTTTCCAGCCTGTTCCTCAGTACAGAGATGTGCTGAGTGATGACGTCATCACTCAGCATGTCTCTCTACTGTGCAGCAGGCTGGAAAGCCTGTTTCGCAGTAGTACGGACCAGCGGCAGCGGGGAAGGCTGCAGGTAAGGGGGGACCCCTGGGGACCCCCCCTCCCTTCCCCCCACTTGCGCTCCTTACCTGCGGCTTTCCCTGCCAATGCCACTGGTCCGTACTACTACAAAACAGGCTTTCCGGCCTGTTCCTCAGTAGAGAGACGCACCAAGGGATGTCGTCATCACAGTACTACTGTTTTGCAGTAGTATGGGGGGGGGAGCGGTGGCGGCGGCAGGTAAGGAGCACGAGTGGGGGGAGGGAGCGCAAGTGGAGGGAGGGAGGGAGTGCCAGCCCAGTGTTTTTCCCTATACACTTGCATTGGGGGAAAGCTTTCTTTCCCCCAGTGCAAGCCTATGGGGAAAACACCAGAAATAGTGGTCCAAAAATCCGATATGTCCAATAGTTATCGGACATATGGATATCAGATCAGATCAGCTAGGGCCACCTAAGGAAATTATCATTATCGGTCATCGGATATCCAAAAACGACCTTATCGGATCGTTTTTGGACATCGGAGCCAATACGATACACATCCCTAGAAATAATCACTAACTGTCTTTGTCTGAAAAATATATATAAAAAGAAGCCATTCCTTTATTTCACCAAGAGCTTCCAACTCTTTTTACTACTATTGTCTGTCTTTGTATAATGACAACTTAATGACATAGCTTCGGCTATGGGGCGGTATACAAATGTAATAAATAAATAAATAAATAAATATACTCCCCCAAGTTTATTTTCAGAATATGCATCATACAGTATATTTGAATTTCCAATGTACTGCCATGATCTGTTCAATTTTAGTCAGGGTTCTCAGGGTGGAATCAAACTAGTTTCCCTCCATCAACGAAAGTCTTCAATTAGCAGAATGAGAAGGGGCACAAATTTCAGCTATTGCCCCTCTTCCTCCATCCCTCCTGCCAGATTTGGAGTGAATAGGAGTGCAAATTGCTGAAAATTGCACCACTCTTGAAAACTAATTGGTTTCCTCCCATATTACATACTCCAGAGAAGACCATTAAATACAACTACAATTTAACATTATCATTACAATGGATCTTTACAGACTTGATCATTTTGTCGTCGTCAGCCTCCTGCACGTCTCCCGCTCCATTTCCCAGTTTTAGTAATAAATAATAAACCTCTGAAAACCCGACTCTTCTGAGATATATCAGTATTTGTTGGGATTTCCTGCCAGGTACAGGCGAAGTTGTGCTATAAAACACCCACTAGAGGGTGCTATTCCATTGAACTGCATTGAACTGTATAAGCCATGTGGTCGCTGTTCTCTTCCTCATGATTTCAGCTCGTTGCAAATGCGGAAGAGAAGCAGAAAGCAGAGCCACGAAAAGGAAATGCAATTCCACCCTGCCCCCATCTGAAAGTCCCCTTTGAATCTCTGGATTCATTTGTTTTTTCTTTAGTTCTCTTTCTCTACCTCTTCTATTTTTCCTGCTCTTACATTATTATTTCTTGAATCATCTCCTTGTTTGCATTTATTCTTAGAACAGCTTTAATCAGCACTGAGTGAAACTTTACTTTGCACTGCTTGCCCTTGTCTCCTCTACACCTAGCTACAAATCATACTCAAGCATAACTACGTCTATCTCCATGCCATAAAACGCACAGACATAAGTCAACATTTCAAACACAGAGTTTGAACCATGGTGTACTTTCAAAGCCATCTTTGACTGAACTTAAAAAATTACAGGCCTAAGATGTGACCATTCACTCATGAGCAATTGTTTTCAGTATAGTAGTGTCCAATTGTATCTTGCCAGGTCTCAAAAGAAGGTTAACAGTAAATATAAGGTGGAAGCTCTTTTCTGAATATGCAACAGATTGAAGGTTATCTTCTCAGCTAAACCTGAAATGTTGCCAAGGCTTTCTCAAGAGATGGTAATCTTAACTGCTTGAGTAGCCAGAACAAACAGTGTGATTAGCAAGCTCCCAGTGTCATTGTTTTATTAGATGGTTCAGTGTACCAAGTGCTCATAAATCACTGTATCAATTAAAAATAAAAGATTATGTTAGGCATGCAGTCTGATGTTAACCCAGTAAAGTCTGCTGTTCTTGTAAACGGTGGATAACTCCACGAGTAGGAATACACTAGATCAGTTTGTCTTCTCGATCCCTGTCCTTCTTGGCTGGTCGCCCAGGGAGGAGATGCTGTTAGCCTACAACTACAATATATTATTAATGCATCTCTCAGGGAGGGGAGTTTTCCACCATGTTTTATAGAAGCAGTGGTATGGCTGCTTCTAAAAAAGCCATCCCTGGACCCCCTGGACTTTAATAATTACAGACCGGTATCAAATCTTCCATTTTTGGGCAAGGTGATCAAGAGGGTAGTTACCTTCCAACTCCAAGCAGTCTTGGATGATACAGGTTTTCTAGACCCATTTCAAACCAGCTTCAGACTGCTATGGTCACCTTAGTGGATGAACTTCACATGAGTATTGACAGGGGGAGGGTGTCCCTGCTGGTACTTTTGACCCTCTCAGCGGGTTTCGATACCATCAACCATGGTATCCTTCTGGAACGCATGAGGGGTTTGGGAATAAGGGGCACTGTGCTTCAGTGGGTCTGGTCCTACCTCTCAGGCAGGTTCCAGATGGTAACGCTTGGGAGGTGTTGGATGGCGCATCACAAGGCATCCTATCCCCACTGCTGTTTAACATCTACATGAAACTGCTGGTAGAGATCATCTGGAGGCATAGAGTGGGGTGCTATCAGTATGCTGATGACACCCAAATATATTTGTCTATGCCTTCGATAACAGCGCCAGCTAAGGATAGTGTGTCTCCTCTGAATGAATGCTTGGAGGCGATAATGGCCTGGATGGGAAAAACAAACTGAAGCTGAATACAGTCAAGATGGAGGTGCTTACTGTCAAGGGCCCTAACCTGGGTTTGGAGGTGTGTCAACCAGTTCTGGATGGGGTTACACTCCACCTGAAAGACTGCGTTCACAGCTTGGGGGTGCTCCTGGATCTGTCGCTTCAACTGACAGCCCAGATAGATGCAACGGCCAGGAGTACCTACTATCAGCTTCGGCTGATATGCCAGCTGCGCCCCTTCCTGGAGTTGGAAGACCTAAAGACAGTAGTTCATGCGCTGGTCACTTCGAGGCTCAGCTTCTGCAATGCACTGTACATTGTACTTCATCTAGTTCAAAATATGCCAGCCAGGTTGGTCACCGGTACATCTAGGGGCTACCATATTACACCAATATTAAAATCACTCCACTGGCTGCCAATTAGTTTCTGGGTGAAGTACAAAGTGTTGGTCATTACCTTTAAAGCCCTACATGGTTTGGGTCCAGGTTACCTACGGGATTGTTTTCCCCCATACAATCCGCCCAGCACACTCAGGTCTTCTGGGGAGAACTTACTTCAGTCAGTCAAAACTAGTCTGACAACTGTTACCCAAAGGACCTTTACTTCTGTCGCCCCCAGACTGTGGAATGGCCTTCCGAGGGAGATTCGTCAACTTAATACTCTCTCTGAGTTTAAGATAGCTATAAAGACTAGTATCTTCCAGCAGGCCTATCCAAATGAATTTTAAACCTAAGAATTTTAAGATGCCCTGATTGTTATTAATACTGTATTGGATTTATATGCTCTTTTAATTCGTTTTATGCATTTGATTTATACTGTACTGTTGTATTAACGTTGTTCCCTGCCGTGATCCAAAGGGAGAGGCGGGTAAGAAATAAATATTATATATTATTATTATCACCATTATAGCATTCACATTTGCTAAATTAGCATCAGTCACAGGCATATACAATAATTTTATATTATCTTTCAAAGGCATTCTTGAGACAAAGAGAACTTGGAAAATTACAACCCTAATTACAATTTATTTCCTTTAACTTACTTGAATAGCCTCTAAATTACTTGAAGCTGCATTTCTACCATTTTGGTCTGTACTAATTGGGCCAGTAAAGATATTTCCTTTTTTCAGTGTTTTTCCTTCTATGGGGTCAACACATATGACCCAATTCTATGTGCTCATCTACACCTAAGAATGTAAAGGGAAGGGGGATGTTCGCAGACTTACCTGCTTCACCAAACCTCCTCCAGCATCTAGACGGCTGCACGATGTCCCGGCAGGGAAAAGGGATGTCATGGCCGCCATTTCGTTTTAAGAGGAGCCTGTCACGCAGCCCTGATCAGCAAAAAAAAGGTAACAACAACAACCATGTCCAACCCACCCACCCTGCCATCCCAGGGATAGCAAAATTGCTAAAAACAACAACAACAAAAACCCATGGGCATGGAGCCTACCCGCACAGTTCCATGCCCAGCCCCGCTACTCACAGGGAAGAAGAGATGACCCAGGAGCAGCAGCCACACTGCCGGCGCTCCTCGGCATGGTCCTGGGACCGTGGAAGTATCAGGAAATCCAAGGTCCCAGATATCCCAGGGAAAGTCCCTGGTCATCCTGGGTTGCCTGTGAGATCCCCTGTGCATCGTATGGATGCACAGGGATGACCTAGAGATGACCCCAGGTTATCTGACAAGTGTAGACATGGCATCTGTTCAGAAAAAATGTTCTGATATAGTTCTTTCTTGATTGTACCATAGCAAGTGGACAGTTACATATCTGAATTCTTCCCCTCATCAAGTGCACTTCTCCTACTTGTATTGTGAATTGGTACATTTCAAAAAATTATCTCTGTGAGTCTTGTCTGCAGGTATAGAGTGATTCATTGCCAAGTTCAAGACATAGAAATTAGTGCCATCTAAAACAGTGTAATCAAATAGCACAATATTTCTTCTCCATGGCCACTCTGACTCTCTGAAATGGGAGAGAATTTGGGAACAACCAACACTCTGTTGTGTTCCCCACCCCATAATGACCTAACTGTCTCCCTCTGCCCTCTACTGTTATAATGGCCAGTCCCTGTTTCCCTCCACTTCTCTGTCCCTGTCTGAAACATATCCTTTCCACCAGCACTTTGGTCTGAGGGAGACAAATTCTCAATTATTATTTTCCTAACACAAAGATAACCAGTAAGCTACAGGCTGACGTATCATGATTTCAGTTTGCTGTCTGGGAAAACAAAGACAACTTTTTATTTGGGAGACAAGTAAACTGAAGGTCTAATTTGCTAAAGCTTTTGTCATTTCATGAAAACAACATAGATATTCTGGTCCAAGTTTAAATGAAAATAATATATACATGACAAGCAATGTTCCTTGAGTGGAAGAGTGATTAAACTTAATTATCAATAATCATCAAACCACAGACAACAGCACAGCACAACTTCATCCATAGATTTCCTCTAAATCTCTTCTGCCGTTTTCTTTTAAAAAATAAATCATATTCATGAAATACAGACATCAGGTCCATCTTTGTAAAGGCAACATAATT
This sequence comes from Anniella stebbinsi, assembly GCA_029215795.1. Taxonomy (NCBI): domain Eukaryota; kingdom Metazoa; phylum Chordata; class Lepidosauria; order Squamata; family Anniellidae; genus Anniella; species Anniella stebbinsi. Next base: position 90,742,994 of record JARDYH010000004.1, on the reverse strand, counting down.
ATCCTTTTAACAAAAAAAAATCTAAATGTATGTCATGAACAGAATTAGAAGAATTGGAATAAATTGAATGTTAGTGGGAAATTGTAGATTGACTTGCAGGGGTTCTGTAAAAATGGGCCGTTCATTTATGATCTCAGCTTAAATAAGATGCCTCTTATTATAAGAGATCGTTATATTTTAAATGGATGGATATTTAAGCACAAGGTATTGAATTGAAAATATGTAACATTCTGGTTCATATACCACTAAAGCTGCAGTACTATGCATATTTACCTGGAATAAATTCCACTGAACACAGTGGGGCTTACTTTTGACTAAACATGCATAGGATTGCTCTATATAACCTTTATGCATAGCCCTTTTTGTCTTGTTACATCCAAAACCTAAATGTCACTGATAAAATTAATCAAATTTCTTTTCCTCCTAAGCCTGAGCTTCTGCTTCCTTGGTTTGCCTCTATCACTGCAGTTATGCAGGAAGTCTCTGACCAGCTACCACCTTGGATGCAACCCTACTAAACAGAAGAAGACACTCCACATAAAGGGAGAAGGTGTGTGGCCTTGGATTTTCTGGTTGTGATTTGTATCTAATTTTACTGTTCCAACAAGAGGAGCCTTCTTCAGCATCTAAAGGCCGATCTACACAGTCCTTTGGAACGTTTTAAAAAGTATTTTAAAACGTTCCAAATAGGTGCGTTCTAAAACGTCTTAGGCCACATTACTGAGTACTCAAGTTACAGGAGAACAGTCTTCAGTCTTTAAAGCGGTGTGTGCGGTCACACGCTGTTCTGCCCTGTCTCTTTCTCTTTCTTTTTTTCAGTAAGTTTAGGGCAAGGCATTGTGAGGGTTGTAGTTCAGTCACCACTTCCTTCTTTGTTCCTCTGTCATACCCTAGCGAGTATAAGGCTAGGCATTGTGGGTGTTGTAGTTCACTTCCTCTTTCTTCCCCACCAATCAACTGCTAAGCATTTGTGCGCCGGTCAACGAAGCACTGTCCCCAGGAATCACAAACGGTAAGGAAGGACACATTATTTTACTTAAAACGATTTATTAAAAGTGAAACCGTTGTATATAACTGAAGGGAGTTTTAAAAAACCTCAGATATACAACGTTATAGGGAGTGTGTCATGTGGCCCAAAGAGTTTTCATAACCCTTATAAAACGTCAAAAACCTCGTATGTAGATTGGCCCTCAAAAAGAGAAGAAGATTTATATTACGGCAGTGAACATTTGTACTTTTTTCTGCTTGTGTGTTTGTTTTTCTTCTCTCTTCGGTGTGTGTGTGAGCAATTGGACCATCTTAGAAGGGTACCAAAGAAACTGGAAATTTACGGTGTACTGAATATATGTTACAAGTGATTTATTTACACAAATAGTGTTAAAATGTCATATGTTTGAATATTTGGTCTGTCTGATTTTCTTTTTCTCAGAAGAAACATTATCGTTTTAGAGCCACAAAGGGTAAAAATGCTTGAACTATGTAATGTGTGAACTGTCTTAGCCAGATTTTTACAGGGTTACACATTCACAGTAAAGGAAAACCTAGTAAGGACTTCATACGGAACCTCTGGCATCGCCCTGGTCTTAGCCAATTCAATAAACTTCCTGTCATAAGTAACTATTTGTAAGTACCACACCAACATTCTACAACAGGTGATTTTGCTGGAAAGAAACTGTTCCTAAATATCCTATCAATAATCAAGGAATACATGACAAAGAAAGGAAAATAATTAAGCTGTTGCTTCCAAAGAAAGCTCAGTAATGCCAAGGGCAAGGGGGGACAGTTAACATTGTTTTTATGGTTTTACAGTAAATGTAGTTAGTCATCCAATTTTCTCTTTCCAGTGAATTAAGGTTATGGAATTTGTATGCTTCTCCCCACAAGCATTCTGCATTGTAGAACTTTCATCAACAACAAAAATTAACAGAAGAGCTGGAGGAATTGAAAAATCACTCTGGCTGATATTATGCCCATTCTGTTCATATTATATCTCAGTGCAAATTGAATCCAGGGAACTGACCGTGTTATTGGAATTCTAGCATGTTTTAAAATACTTATTTAGCAGGAATAGAAATGTAAAGAAGCAGGACATCTTTTGATTTGGGAGAAGAATAACGTTAATCTTTTTTGTATCTTAGATATAGCAAAATAGACCTTATAGCGCCACAGATCTGTTCTCAATTCAAATGATTATCAATTACAACCAAATCAATAAGGCCAACAGTTATACACTGAATTTTTCATTTGTCTATCTGTGCAGGAAATTAGAATATTGGCAGATTTGTTCTAGTTATGTGCTAATTGGTAGTTATACAGCCATTTGTTTTACACTGTTTATTGCCCTGCAAATAGTAATAAACAATAGATAGACCTTTATTTATTGCCTTTTGTTGGTAATGACAAATCTTACATAGAAATAGGAATAATAATAACAATAATAATAAATTTATTTATTTATTTATTTATTTATTACCCGCCTCTCCTTCTGGATTGAGGCAGGGAACAACAATAAATATAAACACAAGAACCACAAAATAGATAAAATATTAAAACAAATAAAAACTTATACATCAATAAAAACATATTTTATGATACATCTAAGCACTAAGTAGTTTTTCTGCTGTGCAGTACTCCGTTTTATATGTTTTAGGTTTCATGATGATTCCAGAATTATTGCAGTCAGTGCCGGGTGGAAACCCTTAGTAATCTGGCTTATATCTTTGTACAAGCAGATACCATGTGCTATTTGTCTTCTCCTTCCTGGCTTATTTATAGAGTATTCCTTTGGCTTCTGAAGCCGTGATTTGGGTGAGGACAATTGCTGTGTTCAAACAATCTTATCTCAGTTTAATAACAAGCCTTTTGCCAGCTGATGTAGCTGCTTCACTTGGCATGAGAAATTATGATGAGGAGTCACGTTCTATCTCACATGTCAGCATCTTCCTAAACCAGAAACATCTCTATGTTCCCCATTTAGTTAAAATTGTAATGGCAGAATTCATCCCTCACCATGGACATGGTGGACCCTGAAGAAGAGGACTACTGGAGCTACATATGAGAAGTAGATGATGTTTCCCAATGGATATAGCAGATCTGGTCTGTTGTTGTGCACGTCTTGCACAAAGCTAAGCACCCACAGGGAACATCTTTATATTGCATGGTTTTAGGTTTCGTTTTGTAAACTGCCCAGAGAGCTTTGGCTATTGGGTGGTATTAGAAAAGTAATAAACAAACAAGAGACTCAGAAATTATGTTCTAGGAAGATCCCTTCTTATGAGCTACACACATGGGAGGGGAAGAACCATGCCCTCATTTCATATTCTGTTAATTTCTAAATCTAATATTGTTTTAAAACTATTTGAAGTTGTATGTTATTTATATCAGCACATCCATCTTTTTAGGTAGATAACTATTATTGACTGATTGATATTTATTGATATCTACCCTGCCTTCCTAGACAGTTCTCATAAGGTCGCATTATGCAACCCTACATACATTCGTGGCTGCTGCACGACATTTCCCTGCCACCATATCAAGGTTGTTAATGTGCAAAAAAGGAAATCACAAACATGCGCGCACCCTTCCATTGTGTCACATACGCAGTTTATCCTGTTTTCATACTTACATTCCTGCTTGCCGACAGAACTACTGTCGTGCGCAAGAGAAGATGTCCTCCCAAGCCAGTCTTCCACATTCTCTCATTCCATCACATATGTGGCTTGGCTGGTTTTCTGCTGGAGAGCTTGCTGCTTTTATGAGGTAATAATAATAAGATATTTATCAAGCGCCTAAAAGGCTGGGCACTGTAGAAGGTTGGTTGTAAATAGCCTTTGCCCATAGGCTCACAATTTAAATCAGACAAGATACATGGAGGTTATGGAGAGTGAAGGAAAATTAAAAACAGAAGGCAAGGCACTGAGCCGAAAGAAGAAGCAAAAAACATGAGAGGAAAGATACATTTGGAGACAGTTTGAAAAGAAGGGGAGGAAGCATGTGGATACAGCAGAGTGGGGGACAATTCCTACAGTAGAAGGATGGAATACATCATGAATACATGTGATAGAAGGAGTGGTGGAAAGCTTTTTAAAAAATCACATTGTTCTTCTCTACTATCTGGTCTGTATCAAGTCCTAGACAAAAATTCCATTTTACATTATGATGATGAAAAATAATAGAAGTGAATATTTCTAGATTATCAGGAAATTTCTTGGAGAGGAGGGATTATAGTCAAACACAAACCATTAAACTTTCATCCCCAAAGTGCTAGAAGTGAATGGATGGTTATACTACTAGCAATTCTTACTAACCTTGTACTGAAGTTCCCTAAAGCTCGGTTCTCCCAGCTTGTATTTAGTCAACTAGGTAACTCTCTGGATCCTATACATTTAGGATTCATCCCAAATCAGACATAGAAAATGTACACACTCCCACCTTTCACCACTACCATGACCACCCCAGTGTGTGACTGCTTAACTGGCTGATTTATCCTGCACAGGATTTGTATGGAGTCCTGGTTTATTTTCTAGTGTCCTCCTTGGATGTCTCCAAACAGCCCATCAGTCCCTAATGTGATTTCTAAGTAAACATGCTGATAAGTCTTATGACTGGCATGGAGAACCTGTAGTCCACAAACCTGATATGGCCTGTAGGGATTCCCCATATGGCCCAGCGGCTTCTTCCCCAGGCCCTGGCGTCTCTTCTGGCAGGAAAAAACACTTATTTCCAATCAGCACCAGATCAGAGATAAGAGCTTCTCCCTGCTGAGCAGTGAAAAGGACTCTTTATCAATGCTCAGTAGGGAATATCTCGTATATCCAATCAGCTGCTGATACGAGATTTTCCCTGCCAGAGAATGGGGCCAGGGGAGGAAGCTGCTGAATGATTCGGTCCTGCTTACTTGTGAGTATACATACTGCTCATGCTTACTTCTGAGTAGGCATGCAGAGGCATGGTATTTGAGAGGATATTTGTAAGCGCTGCTGAGTTATTCTTCCCACTTGCTTCTAAGCAGATGTGCAATGGTTTATCCTGCTGATGTCTGAGTGGGCGTAAAATTGATCAGAATCAGATTTTGGGCTTACTCATTCTGCTTTTGGCATTACACGTAGATACAGCCCCTGAAACTTTTGCTAGATTGGAATTTGGCCATCTGCCTTATCTACAAGGGGCTTACATGCAAATCACATGTGCAATAAGTGCCTAAGGAAGGGGGGGAAACCCAAATAACTAACATAGCAGGGTTTTTTTTAAAAAAAAAATTGAAAAGGATTTTAAGGATTTTGTGTGCCTCATCTAGAAATTAATATTGAAGTCTTTGTGAAAGCCAAGATCCAACTGAACTGAGACTTCCAATGTTTGAATAAGAACCCTCAGTACTTGAGCAAAAAAAAAAACCTCCCAGTGTTTAAGATTACTTAATTTCTAACAGTCTAAACAAGAGCAGGGATCAGATCAAAAGGCGCTTAGAGGAGTTTCTGGCTTTATAAGATTGGCATCAATAATGGATTTTTTCCGCTTCAAAACAAAATTAAAAGCATGGACAGATGTGCTTAAATAGAGACATACCAACTATGCAAAGTTTTAAAAGGTGCTGGATGTCACTTGGAATGTGCTAAACAAGTCACAGTTTGGGTCAATGCCCAACCTTCTCTTAGATCACTTTTCTTCCTTTCTTCTTACTGAACAGTCTAGAGATCAAACAGAGGGTACACACTGCTCATCCAGTCTAGTTTGGACAAGTCTCTACTGTAGACGAGCCAAAAATCTTTCCATCACTCTCGTGTTTTGTTTCTTTTATTTATTCGTTCTGCCTTGTTTCAGTGGAGCGTTGAGCTATCAGCAATAAACCCCAGGTACAATTCAAAATGGTTGCCTATTGAACTTACACGCATCATATGAGTGTATACTCCCCTCCATCTGGCAAGCCATCCACAAGACACCTTCAGAGATATCCTCTGTCACAACACAAGAAAATGGTATTGGGATTAAAAGAGGTGAGAAATGCATATGCATGCATGCAAAGTCTTTGCACACATTTGCAGGGTCTCATTAGAACATGACTCACATCAAAAGAAAACTGTTTACTAGAGCTTCATCACATGGAAGAAATGAGCAAGTTAGACCATCCTTCTAAAAAAATTATCACAGAGTTAACCATTTATGTATCTGTATGGCATATTTAATGCACAGGCTTCACCACCTTTGCTCTCAGAACAACCTTACCAAATCTGTAGCTATTGGCTCAATTCGGACCACATGATACTCAATGGTGGGGTAATAATCAACTTTACAGTTGTTCATCTAGGGGGTACTCCCCACACAACATGGTAATAAATAATCAACTGTGGTGTGGATTAGGATCAGCGCTGAGTTGACTATGGCAGCATTCGGATGACACGATAGTCAAAACAACTGACGATTGTTTCCCCCACACCAGTTGTTTATTGTGTCGTCCGAATTGAGCCACTGTTTCCATTTTACAATCGCGAGGCTGATGATGTGAATGCGTTGCTTATCCAAAGTCACTATACTAGAAGTGGGATTTAAAGCCAGATTTTTCAATTCTGAACCACACTGGCTTTCGGAACTACAGGACTTGAGGCAAGTTTGTAAAGCAACACAGAGGCAATCTGGAGGCAGTGGGGGTCACAAAAAGGGCCGGGGGTACATGTTTCTCACAGCTGCTATGAATGCTGGTTTTGCACTCCCACTCTCCCTCCCTCCCTCCCCCCATCAATACAGCTATGTGGTTGGGTGGGGAAGCAGCATATGATGACAGGTGAAGCCTAGAGTTCACACTATCAGGTGCACTGCATGAGATATCCAGTCTCCAAGTTACCAGCAATCCGCTGAAGTCAATAGGGGAGGAGACCATGGGTAACAAAAGGTGGCTCTGTAGATAGGATTATGCCTGAACAAATTAGTTGATCTTTGTTTCACAATCAATTATGTTTTCAAACGACGATATGAAACATGCTAGAATTCTTCATACGTAACAGAATTATTGCTTAAATGTGATTGAGCAATCTCTTCTTGCAAGGAAATTCCAGATTATGACAAATCATCTCCTAAGGGATTTCGATGTGTTTTAAACATATTACATGGTTTTATTGAGGAGGCATGTCAGATGCTGAAAAGCAACTGAAATTTTCTAGTAAAGCTGTTAACGAGTAAATTAAAATGATACAATCTTTTACCCAGAGGCTTACAAAATAACAGTAACCCCGTTATATACCTAGATACTAATGTTCCAATAGGCATCTTCCATTTTAAACTTGGTTCCTAGATGAAGCAAATAATCTTAGATGTACTTTTGTTAATTTTCACATTTCCACTAGTTATGGGATGCAGAATGGAAGCTATCCCCAAATCCTGTCAACAGGAACCTTTTAGCTCAGTTCAATGACCTCATTTGTTGACTAACTTCCATCACAAAGAGCCAAGCCATTTATGCTAATTGTGAGAAAGACTGGGAAATATATCACAATGTTTACAAAGTTCTTACAATTATGAAAGTCTGGGAATCTCTGTATCTAATTAAAATGCTTTTTCTTATGGCCAACTCACACATCCATTCATAGCAATGTATATTTTGCATGATATCTCAAATTCTGATTCTCATCTGAACATGTGAAAAACTTCTACTGAAGTGCATTGTGAAATGAAATGAAAGTTGTGTCTGTGGTGTATGATCTATGATGGTTGCTTCATGCAAATCATTACTTGTTGTTGTATTCCTTGGCTATTGGATAAGTTCAGTTCACATTCAGGTCCCCTCTACAAGAATTCGGTTTGACGCCTGGTTGTCCGATTATGCGCATCTTCTCACAATCGCTTTTACAGCAAATCACTATACGCGGGAGGCGGTTAAGCGCATAACAGGTTGCCTTACCGGTTGTATGAAACGCGCTTTAGAGGTGTTTAATGCAGAGAATCGCTTGTTTACATGGTCATAAGGCACTTTAACAGCCGCGGTAAATTAAAACTCACTATTTAAAGCACATTCGATAATGCGCATAATCACATAGAAAAAAGTGCCTCGACCCCCGATTTGCGCTCCGCTCTTCTAGAGGTCAAATTTTTAATGCACCTTGAAAGAGCTTTAAATCGCTCTTGTAGAGGCACCCTCAGTTGAGGCATATGCAATTCTAATGTGTTTTCCATCATCAGACCAGTGGTCCATCTAGTGCAGTGTTTTGTCTCGAATAACACCCAGTCAGATGCCCCTAGGAATCTCATGAGTAGACATTACACTATCTATCCTCAGCATCTGGTAGTCAGTGGTATAAATGAAGTGTATTCCAATTGTGCATGTATTACCTGAGCCTGTAGCTGAGGAGGTTTGGGGGGGAGGGGAGTGAGCATCAGAGATAGGAGTCCTAAGCAGGATCTACACTACCGCTTTAAAATGGTTTATAACAGTAGTGATAGTAGTGTTGGGGTACAGGACACACTCCATATACAGTTTTCAAACCGTTTTCAAAGTGTCGTATCCTGCTTGGTGTAGATCTGGCCTTTGTTCTAACTTGAGTCTTATTTCATGTGAATTTTTTATTTTTATCTTTTTAGTTTTTGACCATGTAAATCAACGGATCATGAGGCTTCTGCCTTTAACTGAATCTGGATTTGGCCTGGGAGAAAGTAAGATAGGGCAATTTAGTTAGATTTGCTGACAGGACTTTCCAGAGCAGATTTGGGAGGTTCGTGGGGCTGCAAAAGGATAACAGAGAAAGGAGACATCCCGTTGTGCAAAATCCACTTGTACAACAGCTCAATGATCGTTGAAAGGAGCAACTGAAATAGTATGAATGCCTGGTAAACTGGAAAAGGGAATGAAACAACCAGGACACTGGGAGTGAGGTTGTGGGTGGCAGATCATGGAAGACAAAGCAAGGAAGCAGCAGAGGAGAAATTCCCTTGTGTGAGAAGATGTCAATTTGTGTGATATTAGATATTGTCCCATGCAAGTTGTACAAAATAACAGAAATAATAATATAGGTAATATAGTAAAGATAGTCCCTCCACATATTATTGTTACTAGGGGTGTGCACGGACCCCCCGGATCGGATCGGGACCCGGATCGGGACCTCCAATTTTGTCCCGGACCGGTTCGGACAAAATCGGAGGCCCCCCGGACCGGATCGAGTCCGATCCCGACCCAAAAATCGTACATTTTTGGATCGGCCGCCATTTTTTTCCCCATAGACTTGCATTGCAATGCAAGTCTATGAGGAAAAAATGGCGGCGGGTGGGTAAGGGGGGGCCTAACTCCCTCCCCCCCCGGGGCCGTCCGCTGTGGACGGCCCCGGCAGGTAAACCCCCTCCCCCGCGCTCCCTACCCCCCCTGGGGCCGCCCGCTTCCATCCGCTGGCGCCCGCGGGCGCCAGCGGATAGAAGCGGACGGCTCCGGGGGGGGTAAGCCCCCTTCCCCGCCACTGCTTACCTTCTCGGCCCGTCCGGCGCCGGCGGCTACTACCAGCGGGCTCCGCGGCCTACTCTCGAGTAGCGCGCCGGGTGATGACATCACCCGGCGCGCCACCCTGGAGCAGGCCGCGGAGCCTGCTGGGAGTAGTAGGCGCCGGCGCCGGACGGGAGCCGCCGGGCCGGGCAGGTAAGGGCCCCCCTCCCCCCTCCCCCCTCCGCGCGCCCCCTCCTCCCCTCCACGCACCCCCTCCTTACCTTCCCGGCCCGGCGGCTCCCGTCCGGCGCCAGCGCCTACTACTTCCAGCAGGCTCCGCGGCCTGCTCTAGAGTAGCGCGCCGGGTGATGACATCACCCGGCGCGCCACCCTAGAGCAGGCCGCGGAGCCTGCTGGGAGTAGTAGGCGCCGGCGCCGGACGGGAGCCGCCGGGCCGGGCAGGTAAGGGCCCCCCTCCCCCCTCCGCGCGCCCCCTCCTCCCCTCCACGCACCCCCTCCTTACCTTCCCGGCCCGGCAGCTCCCGTCCGGCGCCGGCGCCTACTACTTCCAGCAGGCTCCGCGGCCTGCTCTAGAGTAGCGCGCCGGGTGATGACATCACCCGGCGCGCCACCCTAGAGCAGGCCGCGGAGCCTGCTAGTAGTAGTAGGCACCGGCGCCGGACGGGAGACACCGGGCCGAGAAGGTAAGTGCCCCCCTCCTCCCCCCCCCCGCTGTCCACTTTCATCGGCGGGCGCCCGCTGGCGCCTGCCAATGGAAGCGGCGGTGGGCGCCAGTGGGCGCCCGCCGATCCGCCGATCCGGTTCGGAGCTTTTTCGGACCGGTTCGGATTGGATCGGCCGATCCAGCTGCGGGATCGGAAATCGGATAATTTATCCGATTTCCCACTGGACCGGACTCGGATCGTGGATCGGGTCCGATCCAGTGCACATCCCTAATTGTTACCATTGCCTTCATCATGATATATATTGTGCATACTTTCTTTAATAAGGGCTGCATTAACGAAGAATGTGGAATGAAGGTTCAATATAGCAACTTGTACTTCAAAGAAAGAATACACTATGTACTGCCTGTCAAAGTTAAGATATGTTTTTACAATGTGTCATTTTAAAGAACAGAAAACAGACCTCTGTTTAATCTGAATTTTACAAGAGTATGAAAAACAATCTTTCTGTAGAACTGTTGTTTCAATGTTCATTGTATTTCTGATTTTAAAGGCTAATTTAATAAAATGTTTGCTTTGAAATGCCACTTCATTACCTAGGAAGATGCAGCTTGTTGTTTTGATATAGCTATGTGCCTATTCTAAGTTTTATTTAACATAGAACTATGTCTTTAACAGCCCAGTCCAAAAAAACAAGCTGGAGTACTTCAATATATTGTTCCATTGCACTGGGGGGGGGGGGGGGGGGAGGAAATACTACTTCAAATCCAAAAGCCAAAGTGTACCTAACTTCAAGAATGTCTAAATTTCTGGTTAGAAGAGCATAGAAATACTCCAATGTAGATTGTTTCCAGATGAAGCTTTTTTACCATTTCTTTCCTGAGATTTCGCCTCCCCTAACTTGTTTTATTTTAAGCCAAGGAAAATGCAGGGTTTTTCCTACTCACACCATCAGACTGCCATTGCCTGCCTGTGTATTGTTGCCATATCAGTTTATGTGGGCAGAACTGAGGGGAGTGGTTATCATGATGGGGCGGTGTGCCGCCTCCCCATTCCTGGCACTGCCATCTTCCCCCTCCGCCATTTGCAGTTGCATCAGCAGGTCAGCAGATCAGCAGATCAGCAGGATGGCCATTGCTGAACAACGATAGAACGACATGGCTGGGAATGTGGAGTGCATTGTTTCCCCTGCTGCTGCTGCTGCTGCTCCTCCTCATGCCTGCCAGGGTCTTGGGGTTCCTTGGTGGCCCTTGATCTCCTGAATATTTATAGGGAAACTAAAATACAGGAACAACTCCGCAGCAGCCATTGGATCATCGATTCACATGGACACCCACCCACACCCCACTTAGATCTTGAATAAGAATTTGCCACTTTCCTTTCACTTGCTTTACCTCTGGGCTCATGAGATTTCCCTCCTGCCTGTAGAGACCTGGGTAGTTTTTTTACAGTAAGGCTTGGCTACCAGTCACCCATACTGGAAGGCTGTGGCAGTCATGAGAGGCTGACTAAATAACCGGCTAGAAGGAGGGAAATGGGTGTGAACAGCAGAGGTTGATGCGAACATCAAACCTTCGTATAAAGGCTAGAGTAATAACAATGCCGCTGCTCAGGAGAGATGCTGCCTCTCCACGTAAAGAAAATAATAATAATATAATAATAATTATTATTTATAACCCGCCTCTCCCTACGGATCGAGGCGGGGAACACAATGCAAATACAAGCATGACAAAAATTAAAATTTTAAAAACAAGAGAAACACATCATTAAAACATTTAAAATTCATGCAGATAGGCCTGCCGGAAGAGAACAGTCTTCATGACTCTCTTGAATTCACAAAGACTGCCAATTTGTCTAACCTCCTCCGGCAGACCATTCCATAGTCTGGGAGCCATAGAAGAGAAGGTCCTCTGGGTAACACTCGCCAGCCTAGTTCTGGCTGGCTTGAGTACGTTCTTCCCAGAGGACCTAAGAGTGCGGGGCGGATTGTACGGGAGAAGGCGATCCCGTAGGTAGCCTGGGCCCAAACCATGTAGGGCTTTAAAGGTAATAACCAACACTTTATACTTTGCCCGGAAACTGACCGGCAGCCAGTGAAGTGATTTTAAAACTGGTGTAATGTGGTCACCCCTAGGTGTACCGGTGACCAACCTGGCTGCCATATTTTGAACAAGTTGAAGTTTCCGGACTAGGCACAAAGGTAGCCCTATGTACAGCGCATTGCAGAAGTCGAGCCTCGAAGTTACCAGCGCGTGCACTACCGTCTTTAGGTCTTCCAACTCTAGGAAGAAGCGCAGCTGGCGTATCAGCCGAAGCTGATAGTAGGCACTCCTGGCCGTCGCATCAATCTGAGCTGTCATCTGGAGTGACGGATCCAGGAGTACCCCCAAGCTGCAAACACAGTCTTTCAGGGGGGGGGTAACCCCATCCAGAACTGGTTGACACACCTCCAAACCCAGGTTGGGGCCTTTGACAGCAAGCACCTCCGTCTTGTCTGGATTCAGCTTCAGTTTGTTTTTCCTCATCCAGCCCATTACCGCCTCCAAGCATTCGTTCAGAGGAGACACACTATCCTTAGCTGACGATGTTGTTGAAGGCATAGAGAAATATATTTGGGTGTCATCAGCATATTGATAGCACCCCGCCCCATGCCTCCGGATGATCTCTCCCAGCAGTTTCATGTAAATGTTAAACAGCATTGGGGAAAGGATGGCACCTTGTGGTACACCACATAGCAACTCCTTTTTTGAAGAGTAGCTATCCCCAAGCATCACCATCTGGAACCTGCCCAAGAGATAGGATCGGAACAGTGCCCCTGATTCCCAATTCCTCCAGGCGCTCCAGAAGGATACCATGGTCGATGGTATCGAAAGCCGCTGAGAGGTCCAGGAGTACCAGCAGGGACACACTCCCTCTGTCGATACTAAGGCGCAGATCATCTACTAAGGTGACCAAAGCGGTCTCAACTCCGTATCCTGCTCTGAAGCCAGTTTGAAATAGGTCTAGAAAATCAGTGTCATCCAAGACTGCCTGGAGTTGAAAGGCAACCGCTCTCTCGATCACCTTGCCCATAAATGGAAGATTTGGTACTGGCCTGCAGTTATTAAGGTCCAGGGGATCCAAGGAGGGCTTTTTTAGAAGCGGCCTTACCACCGCCTCTTTTAAACATGATGGAAAGCCCCCCCCTCCCTGAGAGATGCATTAATAATATGTTGTAGATGTGATCTAACTGCATCTCCTCCCTGGACGACCAGCCAGGAAGGACAGGGATCGAGAGGGCAAGTCGTCTTCCTCACACATCCAAGTACCTTGTCCACATCCTCGGAACTCACCAACTGAAACTGATCAAGTGTAATCCTACTCGCGGAGTCACTGGACACTCCACTGTCAGCCTCTGCTATAACAATGGCATCTAAGTCGGCTCTTATCCGAGAGATTTTATCTGAGAAATGATCGTTAAAAGCATCGCAGCAAACTACCGAAGGCTCTAAAATCAGATTCAGGGGAGAAGGAGCCTGAGTTAGAACCCTCACCACCCTGAACAGTTCTGCTGGACGTGCAGAGAAGAAAACTTTCTTCGCTGCACGTATTGCCACTCCATAGAAACGAAGATGTTCTCTATGTCATGTCTTGTCGGATATAAGTCGAGTTTTCCGCCATCGGTGCTCCAGTTGTCGTCCTTTCCGCTTCAACTCCCTGAGGTCTTCTGTACACCAGGGCGCCCTATTAGAAGCGGGCCGGAGAGGACGTTTGGGGGCGATCGTGTCGATAGCCCTAGTTAGGTCTTGATTCCATCTATTGACCAGGGCTTCTACAGGATCGTTGACGATACCAGCCATGGAACCCTCCAAGGCTTTCTGGAATCCAGAAGGATCCATCAGCCTTTGAGGGCGAACCATCTTAATAGGTCCGCCACCCCTGCAGAGACGGGTGGTAGCTGTGATACTAACCCTGACCAGAAAATGATCTGTCCATGACAATTCAGAGGTATTCAATACCTCCGCCCACAGATCCGTCTGTTCGGAACTGAAAAGAGCATCGAGGGTGTGACCTGCTGAATGTGTGGGTCCAGAGACCAATTGGGATAGGCCCATGTTTGTCATGGATGCCATGAACTCCCGAGCTCCACCTGACAAACCGGCCTCGAATGGGATGTTGAAATCACCCAGGACCAAGAGCCTGAGCGAATCCAACACCAGCTCCGAGACCAGTTCCGTGAGCTCGGCCGGGGAGTCTGATAGGCAGCGGGGTGGCCGGTACACTAACAGAATCCCTAGTCTATCCCTGGCCTTCAGACTACACCTTCAGGTACACACACTCGATGTGATTCAGTTCCCGGACAGGATGTCTGGTCAGGTTAAGATTGCTTTTGTAGACCACAGTTACTCCGCCCCCCCACCCACTTTCCCTCACCTGCTCACTAACACAGTACCCAGCTGGGAGAGCCTGAGCCCATGTTGGGGCACTGTCATCTCCCAGCCAGGTCTCTGTGAAACATGCCAGGTCAGCCTCCTCTTCTTTGAGGAGGTCATAGATTATGTTTGTTTTGTTTTTAACCAACCTGGCATTACATAGGAGCAAGGAAAGGTTCTGTGGGTGGCCTGGATCGTTCCCCAAGATCCCCGGGGTAGCAGGGCGACCGGAAGGTAAGATGGGTGTTAGATATCCAAACTTTCCAAAGAAATGGAAAGTTCCAGGATAAAACCAGCCAGTATAAAGTGCTGACTGAAGAGGGAGCAGAAATAGCGGTACAATTCCAGGAAGAAAAGCCTGATGTAGAAATGGCTTTCCTCTCATAGCCCTCCTGTGTTTTCCCATCACTTCTTTCATCTTTTCCTTTTCCACAGAAAAGCCAATGAGGAAATAAAGACAGAACAGTTGCACATTGTCTAGGAGCCCTCCATCTGGAAGCATCCTTAGGTATAGAGACTATACAAAGACTGCACTACATTGCAAGTACATTCCATATGCATTGTAATGGGATAGCCTTCCTTACCAAGGATAATTGCTAGCTTCGTGTGATATTTGATGAGTGGAGAAATATATAAAGGTCGAGGACAAACTTACATCCAGTATTTGATTTTATAATAATAGTTCTTCAAAGTAAGCAAAAGCAAATAAAATCATGTTGTCTAAGCTAAAATTAAAGTTGACCTAAATTCAAAATACAACAAATACCCTAATCATTATGCAAACATTGAAAGAGCAAAATAATACAAACACATGAAAGTAAAAAAATATTTTTCTTTCACTCCAAAATGTTTAGGGGCCATTCCTCAAAAATGGGGAGATACGTTTGGAAAGACTTTAACACTGATCATAGGGATAATGCTCATGGCACTGGCCATGCTGATTGGCAGGGAACCAGAATAGACTTTAACAAGAGTGTACAGTAGAACATATGCTACAAACATTGGCAACTCTTCAAACTGGATGAAAAATTACATTACAGCCCTTTAAAGGACAATAGCAGCCTTTTACATTCAAGTTTACAAGTCAATAAAATCTATCCTGTTGCAGGGGTCCAAAAATCATTTCAGGCCACAAATTCAGTTCTGCACCAAATTAGAAAGCCATCTGCAAAATTATGAATGACATACTCTAGATTGGCCCAGTAATTTCAGGGTAGTAATACTTTCAGTTCTCATCTTTTAAGGTTATCATTCCAATAGCTTATTATAAAGGAGCATATCATCTCCACCTTTGACTGAATATTCTGTGCCTTTGCCCTATGCGGTCCTATAAATCATAATTTACATCTAAACATTTGGAACTGCCTGTGACACATGTACTAGGTAGGAGAAAATAGCAGCAATTAGAATTGTGCAGAATGTGAAGACAGTTCAAAACGTAGTTCATTTAAGCTGACAGCAACAACGTAATTATCTCTATAGCAACCTTAGCAGCCATTGTAATACGTCATGGTGACAGAATTAAGTGTGAGGAGTTGTGTCCTGACACACACATACACATGCACAAGGCTATGTGTATAGGGGCGGGGGGAGTTTTTCCTACAGTGTAATTTGTTTGAGGAGAAACACATTGTTTAAAGGTTCTTCTGAATTATTTTCTATAAAACAGGGCAGCAAGTGGCTCCAGCAGGAAAGCACTTTCAAGTGTAAGCAAGTCTAGGAACCCACAACTGGGAGAGGCCAGACAACCATCAGAAGAGACAATGGCTGCAGATGATAGGGGTGTGATAGGAAACAGGAACATCATCAGCACTCAGATTGGGCAGTCTGACTACCATTGCCACGCAACATCCTTTTTCTTTTCTTTTTTTTAACATAGTGTGGCAGTCATGCTGAACTGCTCTCAAGAACGAAAAGGTTGCCCACCACTATTATTATTATTACATTTCTATACTGCCCCATAGCCATAGCTCTCTAGGCAGTTTACATAAGATTAAAACAATTTTTAAAATATACAAAATTTAAAACCACAACAACATGTAACATACACAGAAACATACATCTAAAAACAACGATAAACAACTTTATAAACAACTATAAAAACAGATCCAGGATCAATGAAGCTCATCACATATTGCTAAATGCCTGGGAAAACAGAAATGTTTTAACCTGGCGCCCAAAAGATAGCAATGCTGGTGCCAGGCAGGCCTTGATGTGCTCTCTCCCCATTGGGGCAGATTTGGCACCACTGAGCTGGGGGCTGGGTGGCTGTGTGTATATAGGGCAGCTGCACCCAACCTTCCAGGCTCTTCAAAGCGCTGCTGCAGAGCACATGGGATGTGCCTCTACAGTAGCACGAGGAGGCATGTGACTGTGACAAGAAGGAACAATCCTACCTTCGATCGTACCGACGAGGGATTCTTAAGGAGATCATCGGCTGCTGACCTCCTCCATTTGTTTGCAGCACGTGGAAGCATCCGCGAAGAAGAATGAGCAGTGGCGACGTGTGGGCGGCATGCACCTTTCCCGGCGCCCCACTGGGGGCTGGAAGGAACTGCTCGCCCGGGCAGCAGCTTTGCAAAGAGGTGGGGACGGCGCGGAGGCATGTGGAGTGTAGAGCTCTTCAGCCTGCGCTGGGAAAGCCTTTGTTCTGCAAGGGAGCCAGGCCTAGGGGCCTAAGATTTGATTAGGAAAGCCAATAGGGCTTTTCCTGTGGTCTCAATGGACTGGGTAGCTCAAGGGGGTTGGTTGGGAGGTTGCCTCCCCCCCCCCCCCACACTTGCTACACAGCGAGTTAGGGCTGCAGCAAGGGCCTGGGTTTGCCATTCAATCCTTTTTCTTTTCCTTAGTTCACTGGTAAAAGTACCTCAAATTGTTTTATGGCTCCCTCTCTCTTGAGCAGCAGCGGGCTTAGCAGGCCCAAAGGTTTGCTGGGAAGGCCAATAGGGCTTTCCCTGGTACAACAATGGGGTGGCGGACCCTTTTGAAGTGGGGTGAGTATCTTGAATTCAGATCATTCACCACCACCTCCTCTCCTACTGGCTATTTAACAGGCAGGGACTATGTCCCGTGCCTTCTTCGATCGTGCCCACTACGTGTGGAACTTTGAATGCACCCCCCTCACTTTCTTACTTCTGAGGGTGCTGTGCAAGTGAGCCCAATTTGCCTCCCCTCTCCCACATGCTTCATAAGTGGCTTCATAAGTGGCTTTTATTTATTTATACCGCCCAATAGCCAAGGTTGTCTGGGTGGTTTACAAAAATTAAAACCATGAGCACAGCCCCTGCTTTGTATTTGGGGGTCCTGGATTTATATCCACCCTGTTAAACCCTCCCCATCTCAAAACTTCAGTTTCCTATATTCCCATAGTCTGACTGGTGACTGCCTGGTTTCCCTGTTCATAACTGGAACAGCTGCCTTTTAGGCAAGGTATCCAGTGCTCTAGGGGCTTCCTGGGATAGCAGAATTTGTAGGGGCCATGGCTCAGAGTCATAGTGTATTTGCTTTGCATGCAGTGGGTTTCGGGTTTGATTCTCTCCCCAAACCTGCATCTACAGGTTGCGCTAGGAGGGAATCCTGCCTGAATCCCTAGAGAGATTCCGCCGCTCAGTGTTGTTATTATTATTATTATTATTATTATTTATTACATTTATATACCGCCCCATAGCCGGGCAGTTTACAAAAATTAAAAGATTGAACACTAAAAAGACAATATACAAAATTAAAAACCATAAACATAAAACAGCTGACATTTAAAACATTTTAAACTGTTAAGCCTGGCCACAATGTCAATCAAAACCTCAATTTGAGCTGTTAAAATGCCTGGGAGAAAAGAAAAGTTTTGACCTGGTGCCAAAAAGATAACAGTGTTGGCGGCAGGCAGGCCTCATCGGGGAGATCATTTCATAATTGGGGGGCCACCACAGATAAGGCTCTCTCCCTTATTGCCATCCTCCGAGCCTCCCTCGGAGCAGGCACCTGGAGGAGGACCTTTGATGTTGAGTGTAGTGTACGGGTAGGTTCATGTCGGGAAAGGCGTTCCATCAGGTATTGTGGTCCCAAATCGTGTAAAGCTTTATAGGTTAAAAACAGCACCTTGAATTGGGCTCGGAAACATACAGGCAGCAATGCAAGTGGGCCAGAATCGGTCTTATATGTTTGAACCTTCTGGTCCCTGTTACCAATCTGGCCACTGCATTCTGCACAAGCTGCAGCTTCCGAACCGTCTTCAAAGGCAGCCCCACGTAGAGCGCATTTATTTATTTATTACATTTGTATACCGCCCCATAGCCGAAGCTCTCTGGGCGGTTTACATAGGATTAAAACAATTAAAAACAATATACAAAAATTTAAACAGCAAAAGCATACAACATACACACAATACACACATACATTTAAAACCTCTACAACAGCCCAAAAAGCTACAAAAACAAAAAAACAAAGCCAGGCTCCTCAGATATTGCCAAATGCCTGAGAGAAGAGGAAAGTCTTGACCTGGGGCCAAAAAGATAACAATGTTGGCGCCAGGCGGGCCTTGTCAGGGAGATTGTTCCACAATTGCAGTAATCTAACTTTGAGGTTACCAGAGCATAGACAACTGAAGCCAGTTTATCCCTGTCCAGATAGGGGCATAGTTGGGCCACCAGCCAAAGTTGGTAGAAGGCACTCCGTGCCACCGAGGCCACCTGAGCCTCAAGTGACAGAGATGGTTCTAGGAGAACCCCCAAGCTACGAACCTGTTCCTTCAGGGGGAGTGCAACCCCATCCAGAACAGGTTGAACACCATCCAGTCAGAGGAACCCCCCACTAACAGCATCTCAGTCTTGTCTGGATTGAGTTTCATTTTATTAGCTCTCATCCAGTCCATTGTCGCAGCCAAGCACCGGTTCAACACATCCACAGCCTCACCTGATGAAGATGAAAATGAGAAGTAGAGTTGCGTGTCATCAGCGTACTGATGACAACGCACTCCAAAACTCCGGATGACCGCACCCAACATTTTCATGTAGATGTTGAACAGCATGGGGGACAAGGCTGACCCCTGCAGAACTCCATACTGGAGAATCCAAGGGGCCGAGCAATGTCCCCCAAGCACCACCTTCTGGAGATGACCTATCAAGTAGGAGCAGAACCACTGCAATGCAGTGCCTCCCACTCCCAACTCAGCCAGTCGTGCCAGACGGATACCATGGTCGATGGTATCGAAAGCTGCTGAGAGATCAAGGAGAATCAACAGAGTCACACTCCCCCTGTCCCTCTCCCGACATAGGTCATCATACAGGGCGACCAAGGCTGTTTCCGTGCCAAAACCAGGCCTGAAACCCGACAATGTTAGCAATATTGGGCTCAAGGGACCAACAGTTTGACCCTGAGCTAGATTGATCAGTGGTCTGACCTGTATAAGGTAATGTCCTATGTTAAAAGGATAAGAGCACTTTGTTGGTGACCCGGATGCCTTTGGGGTAGGGTGTTTTCTGGATACACCTCACCTTTGGTGTAATATTCACCACTCGCATTCTCTGGTATACAGCTATGCCCCCTGAGAAAGGGCAAGGAGAGAGATCATAGGATCATAGAATAGTAGAGTTGGAAGGGGCCTATAAGGCCATCAAGTTCAACCTCCTGTTCAATGCAGGAATCCACCTTAAAGCATCCCTGAAAGATGGCTGTCCAGCTGCCTCTTGAGGGCTTCTGGTGTGGGAGAGCCCACTGCCTTCCTAGGTAATTGGTTACATTGTCGTACTGCTCTAACAGTCAGGACGTTTTTGCTGATATCCAGCCGGAATCTGGCTTCCTATGATTTGAGCCCATTAACCAGTGTCCTCCATTCTGGGATGATCGAGAAGAGATCCTGGCCCTCCTCTGTATGACAATCTTTCAAGTATTGAAGAGTGCTATCATGTCTCCCCTCAGTCTTCTCTCATCTAGGCTAAACATTTTAGGATGTTTTTAGGATGTTTTATTGCTATTTTAATAATGAGTACCATGTTTTTAATCTGTTTTATGTATTTTATCATCTTTTATATTGCTGTTCCCCGCCTCGATCCAAATGGAGAAGGGGGTAAGAAATTATTATTATTATTATTATTATTATTATTATTAAACATGCCCAGTTCTTTCAGTTTCTCCTCATAAGGCTTTATTTTCAGACCTCTGATCATCCTCGTTGTTCTCCTCTGAACTCTCTCCAGCTTTTCAGACTCAAGATCACGCCTAACCAGTGCTGCATAGAGGGGACCCAGTACTTAGTGTGATTTGGAAACTATACTTCTATTAATACATCCCAGTATAGCATTGGCCTTTTTTGCAGCCACATCACACTGTTGGCTCATATTCAGCTTGGGATCTACAGGAAGGGACCCCAAGATATACCTGTGGGGCATATTTCAGGGCCACCAGTGGGAGCTAAGTGGGTATGAGCCATGTCTGTGCTGGGATGTGAGACTGCATTGGATGCCCATTTCCGATTTTTAGCACTGCACTTCAGGAAAGCGAATTCACCTGCTCCAGGGCTACTAGGAGGCAGGTGCAGTGTGATATTTGGTTGTTTCTTGCAGCCCGCCTGGATGACATTACGGCTTCCACTGGAAATAGACCCCCGGTGACACCAATCCTCTCATCTCCATCTGAGGTACAGGAAGGGTCTTTAGGAACTGCAAGCATGGTAAACTGGAACATGCATGTTTGGATGCTGTATGAGCCTCTGGGAGTTCTACTCCCAAGGCAGCAGCAACAATGACATTACAACACCCATTGGAAGTGGACCCCTGTGACAGCAATACTCACATCCCCATATGAGGCACATGAACAGTTATTTGTAAGTGCAAGCATGATGACCTACAGATGACCCAGGCACTATGCCCATCACTAACCCAGCACATTCCATTGAAATTACACACCAATGCCAGGGAATCACCTACCTCTACAGGGTTGTCTGAACAAGAATAGGCATTGGTTCTGCAACTGGCCATGCCAGTGGCATGGCAGATTTTCACTGGTGGTGGCTGCCAGCATAAGGGTGTAGTGTGGCTGGCTGGACTGAGCCCCACAGCCGCTGCACACCAACTGGTGTGCAGGAGCCATATGCCTTGGCCAATGCCAACACAATCCCAACTTGAGCAATTTTCACTCCTCGGCACCCGCCACCAGAGGAAAGATTATGTAGGACGAGTTTATTTATGACTTTTCCTCTCTGTTGTGAACCAAAGCGAGGGATAGGCTGATGAAGAACTCAAGGAGGTTAGGAGCAAACATTGCTGGCATATGGGCTAATTGGCTGCCAAGAAGCCTGATGTAGGGACGTTCTGCAATAGAAATTCCCAGAACATGGATGGATTTTGATTAAATATTTTTATATTATATACTGGGCATATATGCAATTTGAGGGTGGGGCCAGGTTGGCCTATAACAAGGCATTGCATATAAAAGCAGCCTTTCGGCCCTTCCATTTGTGGAAATCTTAAAGACGAGGATTTGTGGCTGTAGCTTACATCTCTGGCCAGGCCTGGAATTGGGGATAGATCTCACAGGGGACAGATCCCTGCTCAACAGAATCTGCCTAGGCTCCTGGGCTGAGCACTGGGCAGGGGATTCAATTCAACTACTTTGTGGGCATTCAGCTCATGGGATTCTTGCATCAGAGCCCAATGCTGATAACATCACGAATGTTCCATTTGCAGTAGTCTGTCAGAGATTGTGATGCACTGCATTCTCTGAGCATGTACAGAGTGCAAGCACACAGCAGCGGAATAACAGCAGAGCTCACTGGTAGCAGACAGATGTCCTGGTAGCCAGAAAACACTCAGACACAGCAGTGTTTTAAACTACTATACTAAGTTTTACTTTACAAGTATTTACAGAAAAGAAAAAAACATTCATCTAATATCTTCAGCCTTCTCAGCCAACAACATAACCAACCATAAAGTATCATCCACCATCCACCACAACGTCCCACACTGTTTTTACCACATGCTGTCCCTTTATAGCACTGTGGGCCTATCACAGCGTCAGCTGCACATCTCCCCATATGTTGCTATGCTTTCCAGCACACAGGGAAGAATACCAAATGACCTTGGTCTTTAGTGCTTACCAGCTGCCCTTGATTTAGCAACTGTACAGAGTACTTGAGATATCAGTCATCTCATGACTCTTGCTTTTTTACTCAGTTATAGAAAAAATCTGTTTGTTTTACATTTAAACCAAATAAAATCTTAACACCCCTCCTTTTTTCTGTAACTAACAAACATTTTTTCATTCCATCTGACATTCTAGCATTCCAAGCTGTTTTGATAATTGTTCGTGTCTTTGTACATTTAAGGGTTTTGTGAGTACATCAGCCACATTTACCTCGGTGTTACAATAAACAAGTTCAATCAATTTATCATGTACAGCTTGTCTTACGTTGCAGTAACGAATATCAACATGTTTACTCCTTGCGTTCACCCTTTCAGACTTTGCCATATGAATGCAAGTCTGATTGTCTTCAAAGACTTTAATTGGGGTCTTCACTTGCAACTTCATATCCTTCAATAACTGGATGAACCAAATTATTTCTGTACAAGCCTCAGATAATGCTGAGAACTCAGCCTCTGAGGTAGACAGGGCAATCAACCGTTGTTTTCTGGATTTCCACCCCACTAAACTGTTGCCCAGTTTTATTACAATCCCTGAAGTGGATTTCCTGTCTTGACTGTCACCAGCCCAGTCACTGTCTGTGTAACACTCTTAATGATAATGTGTCCAATGGTCTTAGTTCTAAAGACACATTAATAGTACCCTTCAAGTACCTAAGTACTCTTTTTACTGCTTGCCAGGCACTATTTGTTGGTTTGGACACAAATCTGCTCAATATGCCAACTGCATTAGCCAAATCTGGCCTAGACCATTGAGCCAGATAGAGTAGACTTCCTATTGCTGACTGGTATAGGTCCCTGTCACAAAATTCTGTGTCACTGTTATTACATTGGAAACCAGCCACCATGGGCGTTTTTACACTTTTACATTCCTCCATATGGAATTTTGTAAGCAGTTTTTTGATTTTCTGTTTTTGACTTAACACATAAGCCCCTTCTTGCTTTGTTACTTCTACTCCTAGGTAGTCATGGATTGGACCCAAATCCTTTAATTCAAAATGTTTACTCAGTTGCTCTGCAAACTCTTTAACCTGAGTTTTTGTTTTTGAAATTAAACATATATCATCTACAAAAGACAACAACCACATTTGTTCACTGTTGGCACCTTTTGTATATAAACATGGGTCCGCTATTCCATTTTTTAATCCCATTGACTCCAGTGCTTCATGCAAGCACTGATTCCAGTTCCTTGCAGATTGTTTCAAACCATAGATGGCTCTGTTTAATTTGTACACAGAGCCTGGCACATTTGACTCATAACCAGGGATTTGAGCCATGTAAATCTCTTCCTGTAATGGTGCATTCAAATATGCTGTTTTTATATCAAAATGATTCATCTGACAATCATATTTTGCAGCTAGAGTTAACATCACTCTCATTGACTCAGCTTTAACAGTAGGTGCAAAGGTTTCATCATAGTGCACATTCTTTTCTTGTGTGAACCCTTTTGCTACAAGTCTCGCTTTGTAGATTGTCTCTCCTGACATAAGCATTTTCTTTTTGAACACCCACCTTTTGGTAACATTGTAGGGGTAAAAACATTGTATTTTGCCATGGCTTTCATTTCCTCATCCATAGCCTTACACCATAATTTTTTCTCTGGTTCTGGCAACTTTTGAACATCTGAATAGTTCTCTGGTTCATAAGAAATCTGACATACTCGTATTTCATTGGCAGTGTATCTCTCAGGAGGTATTCCCTTTGTACTCCTTTCTGAACGTCTGGGAATAAAAACATTTCTGTTCTCTCCCTCCTCCTCCTCTTCCTCCTCCTTTTTTGGACTTGAAAGAGTTGTGGAACTGCTTGTTTGTCTCTCCACTGGCTGTGGTGTTCTGTCTATATTCTCCTGTATAGGCAAATACACTTCACTGCCATGCAAACGTTCCCAGTCACACTGCTCTTGGAAACTTGCTGATCTAGAAATAACTATATTTCCATTTCCAGCATAAAATCTGTATGCTTTTGAACCAGGTGCATAGCCTAGGAACTTCATTTTTCTGGCTTTTGGCTGCCCTTTCCTCCTAGCCACCTTGGGGTTGTTCACCCAGGCATCACTCCCAAAAACTCTGAAATGAGCCAGTGATGGCTTCTTTCCAAACATGAGGAAATATGGAGTGTTATCTATTGCGGAGCTCCAAAGCCTATTAGCAATGTAATTAGCTGTTAGCATTGCTTCTCCCCAAAAATGAGCACGCAACCCAGAGTCTGTCAACATGGCATCTTTCATTGTTTGCAGAACCCCATTTCTTCTTTCTGCAACGCCATTTTGCCATGGTGAATGTGGAGCAGTCCGTCTCGCTGAAATTCCTTTCTGCCTGAGCCATTTTTGGAATGTTTCAGCCATGAACTCCCCCCCTCTGTCTGTTTGCAACTGCCTCACCTTGGTAGAGAATTTATGCTCCACCCAACTCAGCCAATTTTTGAAAACAGTAAACGTTTCACTTTTTTTTTTCAGCACATAACAAAAACCATACCTACTGTAGTCATCTACCAGAATTAAAGCATACTTTGCCCCTCCTAATGTTGCATTCATAGGACCAATTAAATCAGCATGTATTAGCTCAAACGTTGCCGTTGCAACTCTGCTGCTCTTCTTACAGATAGGAGCAACTTTGGATTTAGCCACCTTACATGCAGTATAGTCTAGATATTTGTCACAGGCTTTTACATTCAGTCCTACACACATTTCAGGCATTTTTTTCAGTATTTGGAACCCTACATGCGCAAGTCTCCTGTGCAGTAAGTGCACACAATTATTATGCAAAAGTGTGTTATTCATCACAGAATTTACATCTTTAGATTGTTCTAAACCTTTAGGCAACATTTCATAAAGATTGTTCCTAAGCACACCTAGAGCTACAACATTGTTTTGTTTGCTCACTTCACACTTGTTGTTTGAGAATGATATACAATATCCTTCCTTATCCAAACAAGACACACTCAATAAATTGTGTTCTAGACTTGGTACACAAAGAACTTTGTTCACAATTTGCCCAATACATGGAATATAAACAGCACCTTCTCCGGTCACTGCTGAAGATTTGCCATCTGCTAATGTAACATAGTCCCGGCTAGCAGAATGTAGACTTGTAAACAAACTTTGGTTGTTCACAATATGTTGACTGGAACCACTGTCCATCAACCAGGTACATTCTGGGTTGTTCTCTGCAGCTTTAACTACGGAGACTTTCGGTCTAGCAGATTTCTTTTTGCTTGTTGCCGCCTTCTCCTTCGTTTGGTCTGGACAATCTCTCCGCAGATGCCCGGGCAAACCACAACGAAAACAGCGCCGAACTGCAAACACTTTCTCCTTATCTTCACTAGCTGCTTGTTTAACGTTGGTATCTCTCGGCTTGGCAGTCTGCCTCTCTTGCCTCTTCTTTTCTTCTTCCAGCAGTCGGCCGGTCAGAAAACGAAGCGTGAGCTCGGATTCTTGCATCGCTTCCAGGCTCAAAACAAGATTGTCCCACGAATCATCCAGCGAGCTGAGAACGACGTACACTTTGTGGGACTCAGTGAAAGACATGCCGTGCTCCTCCAGATCTGCAAACAGCTGCCTCATCATGCTGAGATGTGTAGATACGCTGGCTCCCAGTTCAAGCTGTGCTCTGTACAATTTTCTTGTTAGCATAACTTTGCTGGCTGCCGTTTCTCTCACATAAATCACTCTGAGAGTTTTCCAGCATTCCTGCGCGGACACCAGCCTTCTTACATAAACAAGTTGGTTATCTTCTAAACACAAGATAATGCTGGCCAAGGCTTTTTCTATGCTTCTCTGTTCCTCTTCATCTGGCTGAGCTGGAGGGTCACTGACAACCGTCCACAAATCTTCCCTCCTTAGATATTGTTCCATTTTAATGCTCCAAGCCAGATAAATGTTTTCATTTAGACGATTGAGTGGTAACACACTCCCCGACATACTTGCTGCCATCTCAAATTACTGCACACAGGTGTCTTGCTTGCTTTTCAGCTCTCAGCCCCTCCAAGGCACACAGCAATGACACTCACCGAGCTGCAGATTTGAGAAGTTACTCTTCACCTCCAGGATTCTCACAACACTCTACCACCACGCAGGGAGTCCTCTAGGCTGTCTGGGCAGGCTGGGTAGGCTTACAGGCCTGGCAGACTGGCAGGCCTAGCAGGCTGGGTCCATAACCTGTCAGAGATTGTGATGCACTGCACTCTCTGAGCATGTACAGAGTGCAAGCACACAGCAGTGGAATAACAGCAGAGCTCACTGGTAGCAGACAGATGTCCTGGTAGCCAGAAAACACTCAGACACAGCAGTGTTTTAAACTACTATACTAAGTTTTACTTTACAAGTATTTACAGAAAAGAAAAAAAACATTCATCTAATATCTTCAGCCTTCTCAGCCAACAACATAACCAACCATAAAGTATCATCCACCATCCACCACAACGTCCCACACTGTTTTTACCACATGCTGTCCCTTTATAGCACTGTGGGCCTATCACAGCGTCGGCTGCACATCTCCCCATATGTTGCTATGCTTTCCAGCACACAGGGAAGAATACCAAATGACCTTGGTCTTTAGTGCTTACCAGCTGCCCTTGATTTGGCAACTGTACAGAGTACTTGAGATATCAGTCATCTCATGACTCTTGCTTTTTTACTTAGTTATAGAAAAAATCTATTTGTTTTACATTTAAACCAAATAAAATCTTAACATAGTCAACATACTTTTACCAAATGCCACAGATCTAGAGGGTGGTTGTGTCCCAGACAAGATTGATTGAGTGGCTCCAAGCCTGGAGGCAGGATATAGTCCCCTCCAGAAGGACACTGCCCAATTAAGAATGAGCCCCTTCAGTGGACACTGAGGTGGTACCGTCGGCTGGAAGATATTTATTCTTGAGCTAGGTTTTGGGGATAGGCTTTTGAATCCCATTCCAAGGGCAGCACATAGTACGATTCATAATACTGAGACATCGTTAATACACTATGCTTTCACAACCCTATAGAAAAGGCAGTTGTGCGAGCCTTTTCATGGCCTTCTCCACAGGATAAAGTAAGGCTTCATGTTCCTATTCTGTCATGGGTGGCCTCATTAATGACATACCTGTTCTGGGCTGTAGCAAACTGGCTTGTACATGCTTGTTCAATGTACCTTTATTTCAGTATACATTCCGCAATGGGGCCGCTTCTATGGTGGCCAGCAGGGCCTCACATTTCACAAAGAACATGCTGAGAACAGTAGGAGTCTGAGGCATTCCGTTCACGGGTTTGTCCATTTCTGGAGAGTTGGAATGCAATTAAGTTTCCAGTTCTGGTTCTCACACTTCTTTATTTAGATTGCTGGAATTGCAGAAACCAGTGCAGGTGCTCACCTGAGTGCAGCACGGTTTTCCGGTCGGGCTGCAGAACTACAGTTCAGGCCCAGTCAGAGTGCCAGTGTCCAAGGGTTGGACAGATGTGGCATGTGGTGGGAGCGCCTCCTGCCCACAGTATTCATCATGGTCTGGTGCCTTGCCCCCCTCAGCTGGGGGAATGATTTGGTTTGTGCGTCGCCATGGGGCGATATGATGGTCCTGCCTGATTCCCAGAAGGGTCTGGATGGACGGCTGGATTCGCGAATTGTGCTACTGCGGTCCTGCCTGATTCCCAGAATGGTCTGGATGGAAGGCTGGAAATCGCAGGCCGTAGATCGGGCCTGCCAGAAGTTAAATAGGCTTTTAGATATCAAAGACAAGGAGGGAGCTTTATTGACAGGATGGTGTCCAGTTGAATGATTTGGGCAATTACCTATTCCTGTCTGATCTGCAAAGGGGCCTGCGAAAAGTTTTCGCGCAGGTGGGGAGTTAACGGCTAGCCATAGGCTAAGCAATAGGCTTTTTGTTCCCCTGCATGCTTAGAGGAAAGGGATGGTGATCATGCTGTGGCACTGTTCTGTGACAGGTGATACCTGAGGCCTTCCGCTGAGGGTTGTGTGGCTCCAGTGGGGGGATAAGGCCACCTGTTATGCCGACTCTCATCACTCCAACCGGTGTTGTGCGGCCCGGGGGGTGAGTGGCATGGGTCGGTCTACCCTCCCCAAAGGGAACGGCCTGGGTGTGGCGATCATCTGACACCACTTGCCAGACATAGAATGCTTTACCCAAAATAAAACACCTAGCTAGTTGCTGGCATAGTTTAGTGCCCACCCAGTTTCCCTTTGCAGATCTTCAATAAATGTGGCCCAAATTTGATACCATATACAGTTGTCTTGTCTCGTTATTTCCCCTTTCCGCCTGCAAGCAAACTCGATTGTATTTCTGTAGTCATGATGGTGCTCTGATTTAAGTTAACTTAAAATGCAAAATTGCACATGCTTAGTGTTTTGTTTTCCCCAGGATTGGCAAACATTCTTCTATGGATGCAGAAGCAGCAGTGAAGCATGAAATGATGGTTGGGAGGGGAAGACAAATTTTATTTGTGTACCTCGCAACTAAAGTAATATACAAGGCCACCTAAAGCGCCCCCCCCATAAGATCATGAACTGCAGGGTCTAAAATTACTCAGTTGCAACACTGCCCTGTGGTGTGTACCATAGACAGACCTTGATATAGAAATACAACAGAACAGCAGAGAAGAAGGTAACAAGACATAAATGGGAGCAAGTGCAGTTACAGGGAGTCAGGGCTCATTTAAGGAAACACATTCTTAAGAAAGATAACTGATGTTTCTTGTGTTCCTGCTCATAATACATAGGCAACTGAATGTTCCCTCACACATCAACAGCCCAGAACAAGAAAAACCACTTTAAAATGTCTTGTGTTAGTCAGCGTACCTTCTGTGCATCTGCAGTGAAGCACAACAGAACTTGACCCTCTTTATCTTTCCATACATATTTGGAAGTCATGCAACAAATCACTCTGCGAGGACTTTTGAAAGACTCGTTTTACCGCTAACATTCTAGCTGGGGAAATGAGCACCTCATCAATGATAATCCATTTATGTGGCATTGATGGAGTGCCAATTCTTTATATTTAAGCGGTGTGTTTGGATAATATTTGTAGTTACTATAAGAGGGCAGTAAATCAGGCAGACACAGCTACAACAGCAAGACCTACATTACTGAAGTCTTTGCAAAGGTCATTACACGGTGATTGAACAGCTACTGATGAAGATACACAACAGCCACTATCGCCTAGCCTGACTGCCATCCAATAGCACATCACGGGTAACTCCTGCTTCCATTCCACCCCACAGTTAGAAACACCTCACCAATTATAAGGATGGTTCAATCTAGCGTCAACCATACCCTCAGGAAGGTTAGGAGTATTGTAACGTTCAGCAGCAAATACAATTACAACAACAATAACAAAAAGCAATGCAAAAAACAGTATAACAGGGCAGCAACATAATTAATTATGATTAATTATAAGCCATAGAAAGCCTGCATGAACAAGTGCATTTTTAGGAAATGTTTAAAACATCAGATTTTATGCCCTGTGAATAGTACAGAGTAAAGTGTTTCAGAGGTGGGTGCCACTAGGCCCACTTTCAAGATGTTTTGTGGTAACAAAATGACCAGCAAGGCCAGCTCGGAAGATCTTAAAGGCTGGCTGGATATATCTAAGAAAGGTGGTTTGCTATCATTGTCCAGAGCTGTTTAGGGCTTTGTATGTCAACAACATAACCTTGAACTTGGTTTGGTAGCTAATAGGCAGCCAGTGCAGTTCTTTGAAAACATATGTAATGTGAACATCGGTGGCTGCCCCACTGAGCAGCTTAGCTGCTGTATTCTGCACTAGCTGCAGCTTCTGAACCAGGCACAAGGGCAGCTCCACATAGAATGCATTACAGTAATATAAAGCTTTTCTACACAACGATATTAATCCAATGTATCTGCTTTCAGTTCTGCTGCAAAACTGAGATAAGAGCACTACAGAAAGAACATTTTCTTTTCTGCTTTTCTGCTACATAACCTCCAGGTGGCACTGTGGTGTAGCAGAATAGCATATTTGCACAATGGAAAAGCATTTTCTTTTGCTTACACAAAAACTTCATTTTCCCTGCTTCAAAAAAACCCTTATTGAAACTGCTGTTTACAAACAGAAGCAAAACTGGAGGTCATGATGTCATCTAAAGACCCTATAAACAACTGTGAGTAGGGAATGACAAACGCACAATAAATGTCTTGTGTAGAAATGCTCCTAGTCATGAAACACAGTGGCTAGATTATCCCTATCCAGGAGGAGGCATAGTTGTCTCATCAACTGAAGTTGGTAATGAGCACTCTGAGCTACTGAGATCACTTTGGGGAACCAATGACAAAGATGGATCCAGGAGCATTAAATCATAGGTGGATTGAATGGCCTTTACTAGCCCTATTCAGGCATTCAAATTACTAACATGATGAGAGAGAGTGGAGATGAGCATACTAACTCAACCACCACCATCCTTTGCCATGCTCCCAGGCCCCTTTGCCAGCCTCATCATCCTCCATGAGTTAGAGGCAAACATTTGCAGCAAAGAGCCTTTTCCAAAGAAGATCTGCTTCAGACCCCAGCTGAAGTGGGTCAAGCCTGAAGAAATCTGCAGTGAAGTAACCCATTTTCTAAAGCATCTAAGCAGGATTGTGGGTGGCCTGGTTGGTCCACCCATGGTTATGGCTGGGAACACAATTTTGCACTAAATCTTGACTTCTGTGCCCACCCCTAGCAAAGTCCTCTAGAGTGTGCAAAGGCATTCTGTTCTTATTTACCTATGGACACTGGCATACCAACGTTACTTCGCTCCATGCCATGGTTTCTCTCAGAGCCATAATGACTGGGATGTGAATAAGACTGAACCTAAATACAGAAGCAATCTTAAAAATGAAAAATAGAAACACATATGTTGTGCCTTTTGGAAATGAATGAAATTTGGAAACTTTGATATTTATAACAATAAAGTCAAGCCTTGGGTTCTGCTTTCTCTCACAATCTGTTAGTCCACGCTGCCCACTGAAATATTCGGTAACCTTTACACTACGCTTAAGCCTTAGACTCTGTGTATAAACACAAATTAATTTTCACTGAAAACGCCCATATTAAGTCAAAACAGATGCTATTCTGGAGGGAGAATGCAGATCTTATGGGCTTTATTGTGGAGGAAATCCTAACAGATGAGACGTTTGGCACATAGAAATGATTACCACTGAGACTCCATTTGTAAATCTACAACACATTGAGAAGAAAATGTACTCCACTCCAATTGCATTATGCACTTGTTATTTAAGACCACTAAGTGCAGTATGATGAACTCTCTAGATGTTCACGATTCCTTAAATATAATTATAGATTCAAGCTGAGTGGCATTGCTCCTTAATAGGACCTGTGCTCTGCTGCTGCTATGTAGAGGGGTGGTAGGAATCCTTTGTACAACAGGACTATCAGCTCAGCTATTTCATATAATAGTTTTGCCTTCATTTCTAACCTGATGTATAAACTACTTGGATAAAACTAGTGGGGGGGCAGTGTATTAGAGATCTGCACTCTCTTGGATTGGGAGGTCTAGGCTCACCCATCTTTGCCACAAATCAGTTATGACTTGGATGGCTTCAAAGGGGGCTTAGACAATGCATGGAGGATAAGGCTATATATTCCTTTCAGTATGAGAGGCAGTATGCTGGGATACATGAGTGAGAGGGTGCTATTCATAGCCAGCCCTATCATTAGGCAGATTGAGGAAGCCACCACAGGCAGCTGATTTTGGAATATCATGAAAGGATAGTAAATTTTTAACTATTTAATTCATTATCGTTGCATTTTTACTGGCAGGAAAGGGGAGAGACATATGTGGGGTTTTCAACTTCAGATGCAAAAAGAATGGGCTTCAGATATTATGTACCTTCACTTGCCAGGGGTGGGGCAGCATTTCTTGCTCTGCCTCCAGCAGCAGCATGTCTTTGGCCAGCCCTAGAGGAATTATGCTCAACTTCTGCTTGCGATTGTTTCATAGGCCTTTGGCTGGCCCCTGTGGGAATGGAATGCTGGGCTAGATAATGCAGCTTTTCTTGCATTCTTATGAAGTCACTGGTCTCAGCCAAGTCACTGCCATAAGAAGATAAGGCAGTCCTGCTGGATCAGAACAAACATCTATCTCATCTAGGATCTTGCTTCCCAAAGTGACCAGTCAGAAGCTTCCAGGAACTCCCTATGCAAGGCATGAGGCCAATAGCCCTGCCCCTCTGTTGCTTCCTGGAAACAACTACTCAGTGGCATACTGCCCCTAAATATGGAGGTTCTATATGGGCACCATTGATCACATAGCCATTGATAGATGTATCCTCCATGAATTCATTTTAATACATCTAGTGGTCATTGCTCATCTTGGGGCAGAGAATCTACTGCTAATCAGTTTCACTGAATGACACACACACACACACACACCCAGTATTATGGAACAGAAAGAAAAATGTATCTCTATTTACTTTCTCCACACCATGCAGAGTTTTCTAAATCTCTACCATGTTGCACTCCCCCACACAGACACACAACTAATACCTGAACCAGATCTACACCAAGCAAGTTAAAACACTTTGAAAACATTTTGAAAATTGTATATGGAGTTGTCACAGGCCCCACCAGTTGTCAAAACTGTTATAAACCATTTTAAAGCAGTAGTGTAGATCCTGGCTTGATCAATTACTTTGCAGTTTCCTGCATGCTTTCTAGCCTACAATATCCTACAATGCTACACACTAAGGGCCGAACTGCCTTTACTGTTTGGGGGTGAAGGAATTTTCATTGGAACTATGGCAGAGCAGAAAAGGCACCCACTCTCCATGCAATATGGTCCTGATCCTAATATCCCCACCCATAGCTGCTATTTATAGTATACCAAAAATGCAGACAACTTTAAACAATGCGCCAATGTAGCATGTAATAAACCACATCACCTGTAGTTTGTTCCTCAGTGTGCAGCAATTGTGAAAAAAATTAATTCCATGCTAAAGAATATTAGGAAAGGGATGAAAAATAAAACAGCCAGTATTCTAATGCCCTTATGCCAGGGGTGCAGAACCTGAGGCCCAGAGCTCAAATCCAGCCTTCTGATGTTCCCCAGAAAGCCGCACTCCATTCCCAGCTTTACCCCCTTTCCTAAAACCTGTACAGTTTCAGGTTCAGGTTTCAGGGTCAGGGTCAGGTTCAGTTTCAGGTTCTAATGTGGGTTCTAATGCTCTCTGTTGGGTTGCAGGGACTTGCTATGAATCAGATCTGGAGCAGGGATCAGGTTAGGTTTCTCAGGAAACAAGATGAAAAGACATCAGCACCACAGACAGCTGACACAGTGGTGCTGTTGCTGGAAGCCAGATAAAGTTGTCTATGGCTCAATTCGGACGACACGATAGGCGATGGTGGGGTAATAATCAACTTTACAGTTGTTCATCTAGGGGGTACTCCCCACACAACATGGTAATAAATAATCAACTGTGGTGTGGATTAGGATCAGCACTGAGTTGACTATGGCAGCATTCGGATAACACAATAGTCAAAACAACTGACGATTGTTTCCCCCACACCAGTTGTTTATTGTGTCATCCGAATTGAGCCATTATGTTGCTCCAACCATGATCAGAGCAAGACTGGCCTTAAATAGGAAGGTACTGGCCTCTAGGTTGCTTAGCTCCACCTCTACTGAGGTTGTGACCCTTAAAGGGGCCTGCTTATTTTAGCAGCTCATGTTGTGATGACATGGGAGCCATTGTGGCAAGGCGTTGTCTACATGGTCTGAGTCTTCAGAGTCTTAGGATGGTAATGCAGCCACTTCTGGAAACAGGGGAGCTCCTTCCCCATGGGGTTCCTCTGGGAACTGGATCCTGGGCAGATAGAAGTCTCTCAATGGCTTTTTATGGCTGAGTCTTCTCTTACTGACTCCAGAGCCTCTTATGGGGACAAGGGGTCAAAATCCTCTGAGGATGATGGTTCAAGGTGCTGTTCTCTGACACAAGCACCAATTGTTGTGGGGGTTCCTTTCTTTTATGAATTTTCCCCTTTCTAAAAAGTTGACACCTCTCTTAATGCAGTAAAAGCTATATGCTAAAATAAGCTAGCATTTTTAGCCCCACCTGTTTTACCTTTGACCTGGCCCACCACAGCATTGTGGCCTCCAAGAGCTTCTTCAAAATGGAAATCTGCCCTCTGGCTGAAAAATGTTCTGCACCCCAGCTTTATGCATATCTATGCTCTGACCACAGTTGGAATACTGTGTACAGTTCTTGTTGCCCCATCTCAAGAGAATATCAAGGCGATATCCCACTTTGATGTTTGTTTGTTTGTTTGTTTGTTTGTTTTTTAATGCTGCATCATCTATTGTCCTTCATTCATTTGCACTGTTTCTCCCACTTATACCTCTGAATGTGTTTTCCCAAGAAAGACTTCATTTGGAGCATTGGCACGTACAACATCTATAGTTTCTGAACTACTAGCCTCTGAGTGTTGCTAAGCAGGAAGGACTTTGTCAAATGATGAATGTACCTCTCAGTGAGGGACAATCCAAAGCTATTGTGAGCTGCATTTGTTGGCTCTCCACCTAACACTATAGTCAAACAACCGGTATCTGACAGATAAATCCACATCTGAGTTTAAGTGCCTTCACAGAGAAATAATCTGCTTGTAACTCTACACAAATATCCTTTGGCAACAGCTTTCTCATAGTGAATTAAAATATTTTAATGGAAAATATATTAGTGGGAATTCCAGTTTGGTATATAATCAGAATAAGTATGTATTTTCAGAACAGTTGTTCATATTCTATTGGCATCCACTGGTGCAACCCATGAGATTATACTTCTGAGTGGCATCATTTCAAACCTGTGCTCTCTCTGAGCTGCAGGTCAGCAAATAAACTGGAAAAATAAACTGGATTCTAATCTACATCAAGCAAGTGTGTTAAGGAGTAATGATTAAGTTATTCAATTATTATTTCTGGAACAGCAGTTTCTGAAACAGCCACAGCTTTCTACTGTTTCTGATCAATAAATATATCTGAAAAACTCACATTGCCAGCACTTCAGTCATTAATGCCTGGTTTGATTTCAATTTCTCATCAGGCTATTACAAATTATTGATGGGTATTGCATCCCAGAGTTGCTTTTAAACATCAGGTTGGATCCAGACTTAGTCGTGACTAAATTAAATCCCACTGATATTAATGGGTCTAATCTAAGCATGACTAAATTCATATACAACACATTGGACAAAATCCAAAAGGGCACTTACACCCCGGCTAATTTTTTTCTGTCCTGCTGATTGAGTTGTACGATAAACTCCCACTGCTTGCGCAACATCGATTTAGCACTTCTAGACCAAATTCTGCCCTTTATCTTTAGTTTATGGGAAAGCACACATGGCATTCTTCCATTATAATTTTACCATTTCTAGTAGTTCAGATGGCCTTTCTATGTGGTAGCAATAATAATAATAATAATAAATAAATAATTATTATTAATAATAATAATAATACAATGGCTTTCAAATGACACAATATTTATCCAAAAAGAATTTCCTAGATTGCATTTGATGGTCCTCTCAGATAACCATAATTAATCTAGGTGGCCATATAGTTTTAGCTGGTCTATCAGTTTCTTTGTGAATGCTTAGAGATCCAGAAATAATTAGCTTATTACACTTATGTAGAAATTCATGTATTTGGTGATTACCATAACAGAGGGGAAAAAATGGCAATGACCTTTCAATATTTCCCACATAATCACCAAACATACATAATAATGTGGAAGAAGCCAGGTGATATACTAAACAAAAAAAAACATCCACCTAAACTGCAGCGTATTTGGTTTCCTTCAGTTTGCCCATGTATCCATATCAAAGTATTTCAATATCCTGAAGGAAAACTATTGTTCTGAATTTGATTCTTGAAATATGTGGCATTTTAACACAGAGAAAGAAACCAACAGGGCCCCCACTGATTACTTCCTGCCCCGTTGATTTTATTGTACAATTGGACACTTGTGCATTGGTAATTTAGCGTCTCCAGGCCATTCCAAAATGAGAGGAAACACTCATTTTTGACGGACAGATCAGCCGAGGTCACATAAGGGAGCTCTGCTGACCTGTCTCCTTCCAGAAACAAGTGTTTCCACTCATTTCGGGACTTCCCTTAGGAAGCACTACATTTTCTTTGCATAAGCGGTGGGTCCTGCTTCCACAATGCAATTGGCAGGACTCAGTGCTTGCAGCATGGAATCGGTGGAGGTGAAAGTGCCCCACTGGATTCTGCCCATAAGCTACATTTTCCCATT
The DNA here is from genome assembly GCA_029215795.1 of Anniella stebbinsi. Lineage (NCBI taxonomy): Eukaryota > Metazoa > Chordata > Lepidosauria > Squamata > Anniellidae > Anniella > Anniella stebbinsi. The sequence goes on along the minus strand of JARDYH010000004.1, from coordinate 90,706,121 downwards.
CTAGTCATAGTGATTCTGTTTCATCACCTGCAGATTAGGATAAGCAATATTTTCTGATTCAAAGGGCCTGTTCAGATGACACTTCAGGCTCTGCAGTTAGCAAAACTGTGGTTTTCTGGGGTTAGCATTAACCACAAGCCATGCTGTTGCACACAACACTTTCAGCCATGGTTAGAACCGCTAAGCCTGCTGCTGACAGTCTGACTGTGGTTAGTGAGTGAGCAGGGTTTAATAAAACGCATCACACAAAAAATTTAAACCCTGCTGCTTAACCAAAAGCCTTAAGCAGCAGGGTTTAAGGTGTCTTTTGAACAGGCCAAAACACAAACTACTTCTGAAAATTTATTGTGTGATGGCAAATAGCCAAAGCCCTGAGGAGCCTCTCTGGTCCACCCAGGAATGGACCAGGGAGGGAACTGTCAACCAGTTCTTTTCCCCAGAGGTCCTGCCCCCAGGAACCAACTAGCATTGCTGATTGTTGTCAGGCTTCCTCCCAGCCTGCTGCAAGGCTATGTAGAACTCTGGGTTGCCAATCACACTATAGGAGGAAAGATAGGGTTACCCCTCTGCATGCTGTGTGGGGTGCCAACAGAGCTTCTTCTGACTTTGGGAAAGTGTTAATATTCCCAAAGAATATCTGTAGTTTCATTATCTTGTAATTTTGTTGTGTGGATATAACACCTTTACAGTGCAATCCTATATCTCTCTACTTCGATGAGACTTACGCTCAGGTGAGTGTGTATGGGATTGCAGCCGTATTCTTTTTTTCTGTAAAGCTTATTGTCACATACAATTAAAACCATGAAAAGGGAAAGAGCTTTGTACTATTAACAAGTATGAAAATAATTGAAAAGCCCATATTAGTTGCTTAAAAAGAGCAAACTCAAATTCTCTTGTTAGAAAGATAGTTAAACCTGTGAAAAATATGGGAGGATTTTAGAATGCTGCATAATAACGATGAGTCATTATCATTAAATTGTGCGCACATAAAAATCTCATTGAAGTGCATCAGTCTGTTGAAGTAACACTATTAACTGCATATAACGAAATTAATGGTGTTCAATATTGTGCTTTTAACAAGCTGAGATAGTTACAAGAAAAAGAAAACTGGATTCAGCAAACAAAACCTTAGCCTGGGATGCATGATATGCCAATAAGAAACCACTGCTATTTTAAAAGTGGACAAATTCATTTCAAGTTCAGATTGGATGTACCAACCCTTTTTGCATGCCTGAAAAGAGCTATGGACATTCAGGGATTCCAAAAAGTGTTTTGTTTAAATGAACAGCATTCCAGGGTGCATGGAGAGCCCCCACAAAAGAGAGAAGGATCTCCTCTTCACAAAACCACCCTCCACACATACAGTGTGATGAAAGTGACGGTGGAGGAGACATGGGCTAACGCCCTCTCTCCCTCCTGGTGTATTTCTACAATATGCTTTTTAAGACATCTGAATAGTGCTAAGGTGACTTGCATATCCCTGCGTGACTAATGGAATCATCTATATTTGATGGCTAACATATGCCATTCCCCTGAAATTTCATTTGGACAGTAGTTTCTAGACCAGCAGTCATTCCATCAGAGGAAGGTTTCCACTGGAAGAAGACCCCTTCCGTTACAGGAAAGGAAGATTTGCATTGAAGCTATTGGTCCACTTTGGACATAATGCCAAAGGTCGAAGGATCGTTTCTGTTCATTCATATGGTGCTGTGTATATTCCACAACATTAAGATTTTAGAAGTATTACATCTTCTTTCTACAATTTAGGAACCAGATTTCATGTCTTGTATTCTCACAATCATTTCAAAATATTTTTTCTACAACAATTAGATAGTACTAACTGGCAACTTTGAGTAGACTCTGCTTTGCCAAATGATTTTTAACAACAATTTAACTCAGATGAAAGGAAATGCCTAGCCTTTCCTTTCCATAATAAACTGCTAATTGAATCATTAGGATGTGTAAGGCATCCCCGCTCCATCAATGAATGCTAAATAAACACTAGAATGCCATCTTTTTCCTGTGGTATTTTCACACAAAAAAAGTGTTTCCAATATTTTGACATATTCAGCAGGGGAAAAAACACTATTTTTATGCTGTATGTGCCAACATATTGGAAAACAACAGATAAACATAGTTCATGGGTTCTGTCCTGGATTACTGAAGTAAAAATACAGGTTTTTATCTCACAAGTTAGAGTGAGGGATCCATTTCCATTGCAGGTGAACTACAGGTTTTCAATAAGGTTTGAAGGGATTGGCTTGTCAGAAAGCATATGGTAATATTAACAGCCTTCGCCACTCATATGTTTTCAGACAAATATACTCTGTGCAAATGTTATAGACAGGCAAAAAGATCCTGCAGCTGAAACAGAAGCAGCAGCCTCTATTTGGAGCCAGTCTCAAGGTAGTTAGCCTATGTACACCAGGGCTAGGCTGACCATATGAAAAGGAGGACAGGACTCATGTAACTTTAACAGTTGCAGAGAAAAGGGAAATTCAGCCAGCGTCATTTGTATGCAATTAGTTCCTGGTGAAATTCCCTCTTCATCACAACCGTTAAAGTTGCAGGCACTATACTAGAGGGACCAGATACAAAAGAAGGCAGGGCCCCTGCAACTTTAACTGTTGTAATGAAGAGGGAATTTTACCAGGTACTAATTGCATACAAATGACACCGGCTGAATTTCCCTTTTCTCTACAACTGTTAAAGTTACATGAGCCCTGTCCTCCTTTTCATATGGGCAGCCTAAACAGGGCCACACTTTGAAAACATTTTGAAAACAGTAAATGGAATGCATCCTGGGCCTGGACAGTTGCCAAAAAACATTATAAACTGTTATAAAGAAGTAGTGTACATCCAGCCCAGTTGTTGAGGAACATGGACAGGAGGGTGCTGTTCTACTCATGTCCTGCTTGGGGATTCCAGGTTGATAACTGGTTGGCCACTATGTGAACAGAATGCTGGACTAGGTAGACCCTTGGTCTGATCTAGCGCGGTTCTTATGGATATTTGAAGATCTGCGATAACTAAGATCTACAAGAGTGAAAAAGAACATGTGGGCCGTTTGGCTATCAAGGAGGCAGAGAGTTGGATAATTCTGTTTGTTGAACAGAACCCAGCAATATCTACATTCAATCCATCACCGCAGAACGAATAGGAAAGCATATTACCAAAAGTAATAAAAGGGGCAAAGTGCATATAGACACGCTTGGGGAAATTTGGGAGTCTCGCTGGACTCTAAAATTCACCTCAAATTTATCTGCAGACTGTAAACCCAAATTGACTTAGGAAAGGGACATCAATGTGCACCAGTACTAAAAAGGGGGAAATAAGAAACAGTATGCATTGGAAAATGGAGAAAACATTGAGTTTTAATAATAAAAAGTGACAAGCTAGGTCTGTGTAAATGTATACATGATAGATGCAAATAAAAATGGCAATGTGTGCTTAAGTAAAGCATAGGATAGCTGTTTTAGATAGTGTATTATTTGATAGGAAGAAACCATTATTTATCTGTGTTTTTTTAAGATAGGTTATTCTTCTAGTTTTAGAGTAAATAATTTATCAGGTCTCTATCAGTATATTTACTGTAATTTCTCATGTCCTACATTTATCATTCACTGCTTAGCTCAGAACACTATGTACTTACTTCCTATACTATTATGCATCAGATATATAGATATTAGGGATGTGCACGGCCGAAATTATCGTATTGTTATCGGAAATTCCGACATTAAAAAATTTCAGGTCCGATCAAATTGGGGGGTACTCGGATTTGATCAGATCCGAAATTCGATAAATATCAGAAGTTCTGATACGATAATGAAAGCTTTCCCCCAATGCAAGTCTATGGGGAAAAACACTGGGCCGGCACTCCCTCCCTTCCCCTCACTTGCGCTCCTTACCCATCGCCTCCGCTGCCGCCACCCCGTACTACTGCTAAACAGGCTTTCCAGCCTGTTTGTCAGTACAGAGAAGCGGGGCGGCGGCGGCAGGGAAGGCCCAGGTAAGGAGCGTGAGGGGGGAGGGAGGGGTCCCCCTTACCTGGGCCTTGTCCGCCACCGTCCGTTGCTCCGATGTCACCCACCGCGTCATAGCTCTACTGAGAACTAGGCTGCAAAGCCTAGTTCTCAGTAGTTCGGAGCAGTGGACGGCAGCAGACGGCGGCGGGGAAGGCCCAGGTAAGGAGTGAGAGGGGGAGGGAGGGAGAGAGAGAGAGGGAGGGAGGGAGGGAGGGAGGGAGGCCCAGCCCTAAAATGGCGGTCTGAATATCCAATCTGTCTGATAGTTATCGGACATATGGATTTTGGATCTGATCAGATAGGGCCTGAGGCCCTATGTATCGTTATACTTAATCGGATGTCTGATAACGACCTTATCAGTTTGTTATCGGATATCGGAATGATATGATACACATCCCTAAAAGATATAGATATGTATCTGACTCACACACACACAATTTTGGTATTAAAAATAAGCACAGCTGAAAATAACTAATACTTAAATATAACTAAAAACTGCTATTTGAAAACATTCTCCTCAGAGCAGATATATTTCTCAGTCCAGCAAGTACAATCCCTACATGGAAACCTATGGAGAACCCTACTACTCACTACTCCCATGTAAATGGGTCAGTATTATATGGTGAAAATCCTCTGCATTAGTCACTCAGGTATGTGCGTAAGGAAATTTACATTTTTTCAAAAAATAAACTTATATGGAAGAGAATTCTCTATGTACTTTACAGGAATATTAATTCAGAAGGAAGTGGACAAAGATCACAATTAATTTTCTTTCTCTCTCCTTCTCCCCCCCCCCCAAACATATGATATGCAAAAATCGTGTGATGGCTCTCAGACTCCATCGGCCTTTATTTGAAATAAAGGCATAGGTGTCAAATTTTAGGGTAAACACTGATTCATTACACTTTTGAAGTAGTCAGGCATTCCACTTTGGGTCATAATGTATTGAAATGAATAATGTAGTGGAAAAGTATTTGCACTTAAAAACAATTAAACCCATGTGCTCAGCAGATGAAATGGGCAACAACACGTTTGGATCAAATCTTCAAAGACTCTATGGATTAACAAAAGGAAACAAAAAACGCCCAACTTGTAAATTCAAGAAGCTTTTCTGAGGAGCAGAAAAACATGGGTTTTCGCTTTAAAATGCTTAAGTTAAGTTAACTTAATGCTTAAGTTAAGTTAACTTAAGTTAACTTAAGTTACAAACAAATGATTTTCCCCACCATATTTCAAAATAAATTAAAGTGTTTTGTTTTTAATTTGTTTCAAAAGTAGAATAAAGGTTTTTTCCCCTTAATTTTCAGGCAATAGATAATAAATACTTTTTGAAGAGAGTTCCAACTCTAGAACTTCATTACAAGATCCTTTGAAATTCTAAACTGGGTTAGTAAAGATGCAAACAGAACAATTCTTCCATGGTTTTGATTAGGTATGAATATTCCACACTTTCCTTCAAACAGTGTGTGTGTGTGTGTGTGTGTGTGTGTATGTGTGTGTGCATGTTGATGCTGCAATCTAGCTTGTAAGACTTCTAGGACTAAAACTGCAATTTTAGAAGTAACTAAATTGATTAGTGTTCTGGAAGTCACTCTAAAAGGGCTTATTTTGGTCCTAGGGTAATGACCAATAGAAGGGGGTCCTGCAAAGTGGCCACCTGTTATTGGGCAGAGTCTATGGCCAGCAGAGAATAAATAGGCAAGAAATAGCACTGTTGAGGGTCATTTAGTTGTGGCTGGAGTCAGGCAGAGATAAACCTTTGAGAGGATGACAGAAGGAAGGAAGAAGAGCATAAAGTAAGCTGGACATAGGGAAAGCGAATGGACTGGAATTATTTATTCTGTAAACAAGCATGTCTGCTTAGATTTTTATGGCGTTTGGGAATATGTTGAAATATTATACATTTTGCAATAACATGACTTGAGTTGTGCTCACCAAATATAGCTAGAAAACAAAGATGCTTTTTACTGTAAAAAGGGGTCTTAGTGACATGCCTGGCATGTTGTTGACTAATTATGCTGTAAAGTACTACGGAAATGAGAATGCGGGAATAAATTAAAAGGGGAGTCAAGAGTATTCCATAAACTAGCAATTCCCAAATAATACGCCAGGGCACACAGACATGCCACAACTGAATGTACTTTTTTTTAATTGCAATTATATTGTCCCTTCTCGCCAAGGATCTTAAGGTGGCATACGCAGTTGTGCACACACACATCATCAGTTTATACTCACAACTCTGTGATGGGCAACACATGGCTAAGAACGCCTGAACAGGACTATTGCTAAAAACAAGATGGAGAAAGAAGAATGCATGAAAGGCATCTAACAAGACACATTAAAAATAATATAAAATCACATTAAAATATACCAAATTTTAATACCACTCTGACTACTAATGAGCGATAATGCTGATTATAGCATCAGAAACAAGAAGAGGCAAACAGCAGGTCAAGCAACCCAAACTCTGGTTCACTGCAGAAAACACTGAGCAAGTTCTTTATATGTGGAGCTACTTGCTATGGGACTACGTTAATTTCTGTGGAATCAGTCCAGGTCAACTAGAGTGCAACACCATGATTACTGTATTGAACACTAGATGAACTGAAATTTAATTTGAGGTAATGCCTGCCACTGAAACCAAGGCAGTGACACAGTCAGGAGCTGTTGCAGAATAGCATTTTGTATTACGAGAGGAGAAGGATGCATAGAACAAAGAAATGGACACCAGAGCTTGGGAATAAACTAGGGCCTCTTTATTTAAACAATAAGGTAGATTTACCCCTCCCTGGGTCTGCATGCGAAAGTGCAGGAATCAATGTCCTTACCTCAAGCCACTTGCCTGGCATGATGGGCAAGCAACTCTCCTAAGCCAGGAGTTGGGTAAACCTGGCCCCTCTCTTATGTGACACTTTTGTAAATGTGGGGAGACCGCCCTGCGTCACCCCCACTCGGAGCAGTAAATGCAGGAAGATTTCCAAAGGCATACCATATCCTGACACGGGAGCCGTAAAGCCCGCTAGGAGTAGGACCTGCCTGTTGCAGAATAGCATTTTGCGTTGCAATGGAACTTTGATACAAAATCTGCCCTCAAGTCATAAGCACCAAATTACCTTCTCAGCCAACTCTGTGCCACCTTTAATATCAAACATCATTTAATCCCTAGTAGCTTTTTATTTTACTTTAATACGTTACAACAGTGGTGGGCAACCTTTAGCCCTCTACATGTTTGGGACTTAGATACCAACTCTTGCCAGCCCCAGCCAGCATGGCCAATGGTCAAGGACGATGAGGGCAACATTTGGAGGTCAGGCAACATTGGGAGGACTCAATGCTGCTTTACAGCAATATATTACACTGTCATAGTGCACTTTTATTTACATTACAAATGAACCACTTCTGTGTTGGAATACTGTCAATACAGCATTCAAAGACCAATTAAGCCAGGAAGATAACTTGAAAAAATTAATTTTTGATTAAAAAGAAGCAATAACTATTGAAGGAAGGAAGGAACTTATTATTATTAATTGCATTTATATACCACCCCATAGCCGAAGCTTTCTAAGCGGTTTTAAAAGATTTAAAACACTGAACATTAAAAACCAATATATAAAATTTTAAACTATAAAAAGCATAAAGACAGATTACATACGATTTCTTTTTTAAAAACAACGATGCTGGGTCAAAAAAAACCATATACTAGTAAGCTGATCTATAAGAGGAGCACGTGACAAGGGAAAGCAATTAAGTTAAATAAGAGGACTATTTCCCTTTAACAGCTACAGGAGAAGGTAATAAACATTTCAGCAGCCGTGACTACCAAAGCCCAAACGAACCTGTGGAAATATGTGGTACGCATTGCTGTGGTGTGCACTACAGGGAAATAGTACATGGTAATAGTTAATTTTTTAAAAAATGCTTCATCTTTATTCTGTTTACATCTGCCACTAATTATCATACTACTTATTCTCACTACTTGCCACCAAAGAATGTGCTGAAAACTGTGTTTCTTCATAATTTAATTTCACTTGACTCTGGAAGAATGCCAGTGAAGTCAAGAATGAATGTAATGTTACACTGAAAGAATGAGGTCAAGGTTACATTTCATATCGTGGCGTCGAGCCTGAAACTTATGGGTCCTCCTTTGGGCTTGTCCATCTATTCAGCAAGCGATCCATATCTCACTCCCACATCATTAGAGGGCATTGTAAGGCTTGTCCGATTCACATAGCCAAAGCCACCATGTGGGTTGTTTTAAGCAATGACCACGCCGTAAGTAGATACTCTTTTTCGTCCCTTGAAGATATAACACTTGTTAAAGTAAGGCTAAACTGGGCCATGTGTAAACCTGACTACTTCACCTTTTGCAGATTGCAACCTTGAAATAATAAGATAATTTTGTCATCACTTCATCTAACTTTTATTCCCACCTTCAAATTAAAGCTTGTAAAATGTTTTGCCACTAGCACTAAACACTTGGGGCCAAACACCCTGAACAGCTATGAATCTGATACTGATTTAAATTTGGTTTCCAGTTATGCATATAAAAAATTCAATGAAAAAACAAATGTGTGTGCATAATTTTATGTGCATATTTAAAATCCAGATTTAAACCAGTAATACTCCCATAACTACTCCATTTACTTTTTCATCCATACCTAGGCTGACCATATGAAAAGGAGGACAGGGCTCATGTAACTTTAACAGTTGTGGAGAAAAGAGAATTTCAGCCAGTGTCATTTGTATGCAATTAGTTCCTGGTGAAATCCTCTCTTCATCACAACAGTTAAAGGTGCATGCACTATACTAGAGTGACCATATACAAAAGAAGGCAGGGCCCCTGCACCTTTAACAGTTGTGATGAAGAGGGAATATCACCAGGAACTAATTGCATACAAATGACACTGGCTGAAATGCCCTTTTCTCTACAACTGTTAAAGTTACAGGAGCCCTGTCCTCCTTTTCATATGGTCAGCCTATCCATACCCTAATGTACTGGAATTACAGTAAATTACACAGGGGAATTTTGCACTCTTATATGCTATATGTATATGTTGTGACATACATTCTATTATTCCCTGTATTTTAACATGCCTTCCTCCTAAACACTTACAAGCAGGTGTGCCCTAAAGTCACAAGGGAAACCTTAAACAAGGCACTGAGATTGGTTAATTCAGTTGAGAGGTTATCTCATATTGAGCTCCCTTCAGATGGAGGGAAATCACGTTCCTTACCATGGTGCTGCATCCTGTGTCTCTTCCACATTTGCAACAAGCTGTAATAACATGAGAAAGAGAGCAGTGACCATGAGGCCCATACAATTTAATGGGACAGCGCCCTCTAGTGGGCACTTTATATCGCAACTTCACTTGTACATGCCAGGAAAACCCAACAAATACCAATATATCTCAGAAGAATCAGGGTTTCTGAGGTTTATATCTTACCGCTAAAATCAGGGAATGAAGCGGGGATGCGCAGGAGACGGACAGCGTCGTCGAAATGACTCACAAACATCCGTGAGTGGCTAGTCATGAGCATGCTATAAATCACTTGTTTGAAGAAGCTCATTATCTCAGGCCTGCAAGGTTATCTGTTTGATATGCTTCCAAGAGCCTAGGGTGACCATATTTTGGGAACCAAAAAGGAGGACAGCATGGCCAGCCCTCAAGGAGGTGCCCATCCTGACATGACCGCCCCCCAAGGGGGCATGGCCTTGGTTACATGTTCTATAGCTCACAATTCTGACAAACCTGTTCTACATAATATCTTAATGTTAAAATCACTAAAATTAAGAACAAGTGAGACATTCAACGTAGCTGAAATTAACTTCTACTTTTGTAGCTTTTGCTGTACTTTGAAGCTTTTGCTACACTATGTGTGGTACAGTCTCCCCCTCCTTCAAATATCCTTTCTTAATGCACGTCCGTCACTGGATGATCATAGTCTCACATTTCCTAACATTTAACACTCTTTCCCCATCACCTTTCTCATAGCCATTTTAAGTCAAGATCCATACTCACAGATTCAGCACACTATCACTTTACAAATGAAGCAGTTGACAAGTGCAGAAAAATCTAGTACAACCTAGCATTCAGAAAGGGTATAAAATACTATTACCCTGTGAAGGTTAGCCATGGAACAAAATGGACTGAAGGCTCATTGCAGCCACTTCCAAATAGCATCTCTTATCTTGTTTCAACTTCTGGTTTATCAATGAGAAACTATCACAATGCTCTTTCCCTCCTTTTTTCCCAAATATCTCCTGAATTTACAATGCCCCAGTGTGCAGAGAACAGAAATCCCAATCAGGGACCCAAAGGAAACTGCCCAAAGAAATCTCAGAAACAAGTCCCATTGATTTCAATAAAGCTTACTCCCAGATAAATGAATATAGGATTGCAGCCTTAAATGAAGGTGCTTACAGGGCCATTAGTATTTTATTGATGTTCATGATAAATCTTCACTGTGATAGAATACATGTCTACTCAGAAGTCCCATCGACTGCAATAGGCCCTGCAATCCCAAAGTGTTAACATAAACATAATTACAAACACAAACAGGATCATTGACAGAGGAGGGAGGGAAGTTGTTAGGAGGCGGAGGGTTCTGCAGTTGTGGAGCAAGTTGTCAGTCACAAACAAGATGAACATAGGTGGTGAGCGTTCAAGGTGCCACAAGACAATTTGTAGTTTTTGCACACAAATTACCTTGCCCCCTAGTCCAGACATTGCTGCTCACATCCCTTTTCCACAGCAAAACCTGGGCTGGTTTAGAAGGAGTAACAAATGAGGAAGGCCTCTGGCACTCCATTGAACATGTCAGCAGCCAGTGTACCTGCTCACCCCTTGCAAGCAGCCTCACTGACTATGATGGCAAAATGCAGTGTTTGGCTGCTGGGCACCTCCTTCTGCCCAGTCAGGCACCAGCTTACAATGGTATTGTTAAGCAATTTTGGATGCTGGACATAATGGTCTTATGGCCCCCTTTATATCTTAAAATGCATCACTTCACTTCCACATTCCACAGCTTCTACATTTCTTATGTTAGAGCAATAATAATAATAATAATAATAATAATAATAATAATAATGGCAACCCTGTTTAAAAAAATAATGTTTCCATATATGTGCAGAATTTCACATTTTAAACTCACTTAAGTTGCAACCCTATGCATGTTTAGAAAGAAAAAAGTCCTGCAGTTCTCAGCATACTCCAGCCAGACATGCTGGCTAGAGGATTCTAGGAGTCATAAGACTTTTTTCTCTTTAAACATGCATAGGATTGTCCCTTTAACTCATGAATACATGAATCAAATAGGATTTCCTTCTGCTGTGGAACACACTTACTTAGGAGTAAGCACCATTGTCCTGTCCTTTCTTCACCCTCCCTTCTTTTTCAGGCTGAATCCTATGCACATTTAAATCAGAGTAAATCCTATTGATCTCAGTGGGACTTACTTCAAAGTAGACAGCCTTAGGATTGTGCTGTAACTCTGTTTTTAAGGTAACACAACATACACACATACCATGTTTACCAAAAGAAGGGCTTGCTGGTTACTACATCATATCTGCTTGAAAAAGGGGGGGTTGGACACCCTAAAATAAGCAAGGGCAGATAGGATTTGTTTCAGCAAGCATTCCTTCCCCCTCCCCTTTTTAGTGATCCCATGCAGGGTTACTCAAAAGTAAGCCTCGCAGAGGCAAAGCACAATGTGGCTCCCTCCCCAAGAAGTGTGGTTGGGTAGGCTGACCATCTGAAGAGGACAGGGCTCATATAACTTTAACAGTTGTAGAGAAAAGGGAATTTCAGCCAGTGTCATTTGTATGCAATTAGTTCCTGGTGAAATTCCCTCTTCATCACAACTGTTAAAGGTGCAGGCACTATACTAGAGTGACCATATACAAAAGAAGGCAGGGCTCTGCAACTTTAACTGTTGTGATGAAAAGGGAATATCACCAGGAACTAATTGCATACAAATGACACTGGCTGAAATTCCCTTTTCTCTACAACTGTTAAAGTTATATGAGCCCTGTCCTCCTTTTCAGATGGTCAGCCTAGAGGTAGTATCCAATGTCAGGCCTATGTAGAGTAGACCCATTGAAATGAATGAGACAAGTTACTTACAACTAATTTAACTCCCATTCTTTTCAATAGGTCTATTTACGTAGGACTAACATTGGATACATCCTGCTGTTGAGAACACATTTCCTTTCTGTTTTTCTACTCCTTACATTAAAGCTGCAGATCATAAATGGATAGAAAAACCGAAAGGAAATGTGTTCTCAAACGGACATCCATGTATCTTTCAGCTTCACACCAGAGAAATGTTTTTAAGGGACCTAGTTTTTTCTCTGTAAATTCAAAATACATACACACTCACAAAGCTTATATAGTTTTACATCTTTTAAAGCCACTACCTGAAGAGGTGTCCTTTTTCTTTTTTGGAGACCCAGGCGCTCTGTAGCTGGGAGTTGCTGGACAACAACAAGGTGGGCTGCGCTGGCTGGGTCAAGGAAGCCCAGACATGGCCCCCCAAAAGTCAACCCTCTTGCGTACATGAGGCGGCTGAAGAAATGCCGGCTGGAGCAGAGCATGTCTGGGCATGCCCCCTATATCAACCAATTCTCTCCCTCTCTCTCTCTCTCCCCCTCCCTTCCTTCTTTTTTAAATTTACCCCCATTTTTTGGTTCTCTTCTTCTCACAGTTCAAAAAACATTGGTTTTTTTTTAAAAAAGAAGATAAAATTAAAAATGCATCCTACCTACACAGGCAAGGAAATAACACACTCTGAATAAGGCCCAGGCGTGAGAGAGGAGGACAGGGTAGGGGCAGCCAAGCAGTGTGCAATCTCCGGCAGGAGAAAGACCCACAGCAGCCGAGTCAAAAGCATGGGCAGGGCAGCTAGAGCCCAGGCGAGAGGGAGGAGGCTGCTGGGGCAGCCAAGCAGCGTGCACGCCAGGGCTGAGGAATGTGCTGCCCAGGCAGATGGGGAGGGAACACATGGTGCTCCTGCTGCAGACACGCTTGTCCTGCTGCTGCCACCACTCCCATGCCGACATCAGGCTCCTTATGGATAAGCACTTGGTGGGGGGGGCGCGGGGGCAGAGGCCCTAACTTGGAAATGCCCAAATCAGCCTCTCTCACGCCGCCCAGCACCTATCCGGGCTCCTCGTGCGTTGTTGCAATGGAGCCCAGACCCAGCACGGAAGAGGCGGCAGAGGCCCGAAACCGGAAGTGCACAAATCCACCTCTCCCACCTGGACATCCGGGCTCCTCGGGGCTTATTGCCATGGCTGGGAAAGTGCTGGGCAGGGCGGGAGAGGCAGATTTGGGCACTTATGGGTTTGGGCCTCTTCTGTGCTGGATCCGGGCTCCTCGTGAGTCGGCGCAATGGCGACAAGCCCTGAGGAGCCCAGACCCAGCACGGAAGAGGCGGCAGAGGCCCGAAATCGGCCTCTCACGCCCGGACATAATGGAACTTTATGAAAAATCCCCCCGGAGGCCAGTTTGCCCCCCAATTCCCGGACCTGTCCGGGGAGATCCGGACGTCTGGTCACCCTACAAGAGCCTCATGTTTCTTTAGTGGGTTACACACACACACACACACACAGTGGGGAAGAGGGGAGGTTGGAACAAGACACTTGCAAATAGGGATGTGTGAATAAGCAAAACTTGAGCTCATCAAAGTTCCCCAAATTCCATCTTGAAGCTCATTCTGACTCGAGGGAAGACCTGCCACAAAATATTGCCATGTGGGGCGCTCCTGTTTACTGTTCCAGTCAGTCAGCCATAGCCTCCTCCAGGATATTCTGTTCCATTTTCACTTCTAACTAGATTTCCCTCCCCACCCCACGAACTGTCAGTTAGCATTCTGTTTTGGGAGCTTTCTTCCCCCTAGGGTTTTTTTCAATAAAGATTTGGTGTTCCCCCCCAACCCATCCACGCACCCACCCACCCACCCACTGCTGATACCATCCGCACTGTGTGTGAGTGGTATTTTGCCTACATAAGTTGCGCTCACAGCCTGTACTTCAGAAATAGAAGGAATGCCGGAATACACATATTCCCTACACAATATTTATAACATGAATATTTATTGCAGGCCATAACTCAAAATAGCACAAAACCACTGCTTTTATTGATCAAGAGTTATAAAAAATAAAATAGACCGCCCATCTGAATAATGCACAAGCTCCCCAAGGTGAGCCAGAGTAATAAATCAATCTCACACACTAGGAAATCCTAAACAGTTTGAAAGCTCAAATTCCAACATTCGTGAACACAACCCAAATCATAGGTAAAAGGATTGTTCAACATTTCTCAAATCAATCTATGAAAATTCTACTAAAAGGGGCAGAATCAAGTTCAAAAGCTTTGAGCAAGAGCACATATTTGGTCTCTAAGGCCAGATCTACACCAAGCAGGATATAGAGGCATGAAAGGAGTATATAAAAGGCAGGAGCTACACTACTGCTTTACAGAAGTATTGAAGTGCAGTGACAACTGTTGGGGCTCACAGATACATACCATATACCGCTATATCCTGCTTGGTGTACAAAGCTCAACCCAAGATTAAGGGTGTTGTATTCCTCTGGAGACAATATTCTCGAAGACAGGTTCACTGCTAAGTTTTGTTCCGCCCTCTCCTGGCCCCTCGAAAAGGGGACGGGCCAGCTTAATTCTGTGGCACCTCGGGGGTTAAACCAGAACCTTGACCTAGCACCATTCCTGTAATCTATCTACTGATGACAGTTAGTACCACAATTAAGCCAAGGGAGCATGTGAATCAGTATTTAATGAGTACAGCTGACACAGGAGGTTACCAAACACTCAGGAACGGTCGAAGGCAGCTTCCAACGTGAGACAGGTTTGTAAGGAAATATCTTTTAATAAATTGGATAGTCTATGGGACAAGAATGAAATGGACTAAATGCTTCCTCTTTAACTTGGGCTGCCTCTACAAGAGAGGTTTAAAACTCTTTCAAGGCGCTTAAAAAAATTTACCTCTACAAGAACGGAGTGCAAATCGGGCGTAGAGGCGTGTTATCTCTCCGATTATGCCCATTATCGAATGCGCGTTAAACAGCGAGTTTTATTTTGCTCCGGTCGTTAAAGCGCATTTTGCCTATGTGAACAAGCGCTTATGCGCATTAACTACTTGAAAAGCGCATTTTGGTCATCCGTTAATGTGCTTCGCCGCCTCTCACCGCCTCTCGTGCAGAGGTATTAGGTGTAAACGTGCTTTAGCGATTATGCGCATAATCGCCTAACCGGGCGCAAAAGCGAATCCTTGTAGAGGAGACCTTAGCAGGTAACTGGAAAATAAACTGAGATTACATATAAGGTCCTGCTAGCGAAAGCCTAATGAGAATATGGGGGTGAGTGCCTTACTATCTTCAGAGTTACGATTAGGGAGGACTTTTGATTACAATAACACGGGTGGGACAGGACCTAAGTGTGTTAATTATATTTACAGAGTGTTCAGCAATAAGAAAAAAAAATCTGAAGAAGAGACCGAAACGAGAAGCTACCGGAAACTCGTTATCATCTATTGCTGTCATATGACTAATCAAAATATTTTTGCCAATGTTATGTAACTGATTTTGTGGTATAAAATGAATACCAAATTTCTGACTGTTATATAAGTAATTATGTTGAATTTAGTTGGGGTATGATAATAACCCGTGACTGTTAAAATAATAACTCATTGCTGTTATATAAGGATTTAACGATATGAAGTGAATATCAATCACAGCCATTAATTTGAATGTTATGCACATTGGTTTAACAATATTATCTATTCAGGATTAATACACGTAATAGTGGAACCACCTGTTGTTTGTTCTTTTCTTATGTACCAATATTTATGTCAGGCATGAGAACATGGGTCCAGTAAGTCCCAGGCATGAGCACAGCTGCGAGAGGGACAGTGAGTCACTGAGCTGGGTTTGGGAGCAGTTGGGGTGAGTGCGGGGCACTTAGGACACCTGTGACCTCCCTTGGCCTTGTGCTTGGCTGATCTGGATCTGAAGTGATTCAGATCCAGATCCAGAGTGGGTCAGGTCTGATTTGTGCTGAAGTGGATCACGGCCAATCTGCTTGCCCCAAATTGGCTGCCAAAATGGGTTGGGGGTTCATGCACAGCCCTAAAAAATATACTGTGCAAAAACGCTGTTTGGGATTTGTGTTTGGAGGGGAGGTGGGGAAAAGATCACTTGGCATCTGGAATGTTAGCTTAAGTGGGAGGGGGAGTTGAAGGTAACATGGAATGAAAGTTGGGGGTGGGAATTTTGTCAGTTGACAGTTGGAAGATGAAGAGGGATTAGATGGGGAAAAATGGGTTTAGTTGGGGGTGGGTGAGAATTTCATTTGGTTCGGGGATTTTGTTAAGAACCTACCAAAATCCCCAAATTTCTTCATAAACAGGATGCAAACAATTTGAGATTTTTAAATATGGAATGTGGGAATAAATCAAAACTGACAGATTCATCCACCCAAGCCTAGGGCTTTGAGCTCTTAAAAATCTGGGCTTGAATCCCTGTGTATTCAACTGTGTTTTTGTTACTGAATCATGGTCTTCTCCACGTTGGAAATAGCTGGAGCAGATAGGTGAGAATTTAGTTTGTTTTTTATATAAAATTCGATATGAACATTTGCAAATGACGTCATATTTGGGATGGAAAAAACTTGAGATTTTAAATATGGAATTAAAAAAAGCAAAACTGACAGATGCCTTATTTCTCTAGTTTAGGTGACTAGTTCTAATTGTATTCATCCCAGACTTCAATTTACTGTGACTTTGTTTGCATTATTCCACAAATTAAGGGAATCACTGCTCCAACAGTAAAAAAACAATAATTGGTGGGGGGGGGGCATTCTAACAGCCATAAAATCGACAAGTTTTCACCAATCTTTCTGAAATTTACATGTGCCAGAAAGAAAAGTTGATTTTACATTACCTGAAAAATTCAAGGCAATTGGTGAAAGATTGAAGGCAGGAGGATAGTTTAAAGTAAAAAGGTTAAAGAATGCTCTGAAACTGAAACTGAAAATTTAATTGAGGACTTGCGACTATTTGTGCGCAATTCTCCTTACCTTAGGATATGGAACAGCGTTCCCCCATCCTGCTACCCTCCAGATGTTTGAGATGACAAGTCCCAGCATTCCTGACCATGGGACATACTGACTTGCAATAATGGGAGTTATAGTCCAACACCTTTGGAGGGCACTAGGTTGGGGAAGGGCTGCTCGAAACAAAAAAAGAGAAGTAGGTGGTTGTTCATCATCAGTTTTCCACAACCCCACAGTCACCTCTGCATATCATATTCTCCATCCTGTCTTCATGGTTTATCCGCTTTGGGATAATGAGAATTTCACTTGCACTTTCTGCCTCCTTAGGGAGGATGTGGCGTTAAGGCTTGGGAGCCTTAACTCCCAATTTCCCTGCTTTTTGGTGCTTGGTTGGAAACTGTAGATCCTTAACATTGGTTTTGTAAACCATAGGTTTTTTGTTTAATGAATATACATTAGGCCTGTTGTTAATCCTTGGCAGTTGTCAGTGAAATCCATGCTTAATGGAACTGAACATCTACCCCCATACATACACTCACACTGTGCTGTTAGCAAAGTAAGGGTGCCTCTACAAGAGGCATTTAAAGCTCTTTCAAGGCACATTAAAAAAATTACCTCTACAAGAACGGAGCGCAAATCGGGCGTAGAGGCGCGTTATCTCCCCGATTATGCGCATTATCGAATGCGCGTTAAATTGCGAGTTTTATTTTGCTCCGTCCGTTAAAGCGCATTTTGACTGTGTGAATAAGTGCTTATGCGCATTAACTACTTGTAAAGTGCATTTTGGACATCTGTTAATGCGCATCGCCGCCTGTCGCCGCCTCTCATGCAGAGGTATTAAGCGTAAATGCGCTTCCGCGATTATGCGCATAATCGCCTAACCAAGCGCAAAAGCGAATCCTTGTAGAGGGGACCTAAGACTGTGACATTAAAAATGAATGCAAATATAGCAATCTTCTCAACATAGCAATCTTTTCAACATCTCTAACCATAGTGTACTTTAGGAAAGTAATGGTGGAAAGATGTTAGCATCTGCTTGCTCTTTGTTGCTGGTCCGCGTGGTGGACTAAGAACAATTTGTGGTACAAATGTCCATAATGAAACATTGGCAGTACTATTGGCATCAATTAGTAGTCATGTCATTCTGCTAGTAATACAAGACCATTTATCATGCATTGGCAATGCAATCAGTAATAGAATAATACCTCTTTACTTGACCTTATCAATTGTCAGTCATAAGCATTTCTAGCAACAACTGAAATCTTTAACTGTGAATTCCTCAAATTGCAATGTGAGGAGATTTACATTCACTCTACTTCAGCATACCAGAGTGAATGACTTTGGTAAAATCCCCATGCCAATAAAAAATGGGAAATCAATCTGCATTTCATTTGGGTCATTGTAGCCATATACAGCTACAAAACAATAGAATTGCAGAATTATTTACTTGCATGATAGCCTGCTCCAATTTCTATTCTTGAGATAAAGAATAAAAGAATAAAATCTAGATGTCAGAAAGCAATTTCCTTTTGAACATTCAAGAAACATATCAAAGAAAAACGCAATTTACTAGTAACTTTTCATCTGTCTGAATCTGTATGCCTGTGCTGCATATCAGCCCTATAATTATAAGTCCAGTAAATACCCTACTAAACTAGCTGCCAAAGTAGTAATCATTACAATACATCTAGTTTTTAACGGCTCAGTCCAGAGCGGAACATGTGTTGATGTGAGTGGGCTTGTGTGCATACCCAATGGCCCTGTTCTTAAGACACCTTAAACCACAGCTTTAACCATGGTGAATAAGGGCTGATCTACACACTAGGTTTTTAACGTTTTATAAGGGTTATGAAAACTCTTTGGGCCACATGATGCACTCCCTATAACGTTGTATATCTGAGGTTTTTTAAAACTCCCTTCAGTTATATACAATGGTTTCACTTTTAATAAATCATTTTAAGAAAATAATGTGTCCTTCCTTACCGGTTGGGATTCATGGGGGCAGTGCTTTGTTGACCGGCGCCCAAATGCTTAGCAGTTGATTGGTGGGGAAGAAAGAGGAAGTGGGTGAGTGAACTACAACATCCACAATGCCTAGCCCTATACTCGCTAGGGTATGACAGAGGAACAAAGGAGGAAGTGGTGACTGAACTACAACACCCACAATGCCTTGCCCTAAACTCACTGTAAAAATGAAAGAGAAAGAGACAGGACAGAAGAGTGTGTGACTGCACACACCACTTTAAAGACTGAAGAAGTTTTCTCCTGTAACGTGAGTACTCGGTAATGTTGCCTAAGATGTTTTAAAACGCACCTATTTGGAACTTTTTACAATATTATTTAAAACATTCCAAAGGACTGTGTAGATCTCTCCTAAGGCTTTTTGCCTTGTTCACTGTGGTTAAAACCATGGTTTAAGGTATCTTCTGAACAGGGCCATTGTGTCCTAGACTACTCATTGGACTGGTGAAATCACTGTTATCTCCTCTGCTTTGACTAACAGTGTCTTAAGTTAGACTTTTTTCCCCCCATCACCTGATACCTGATACTTTTAACTGGACATGCCAGGAATTGACCTAGGACCCTCTGCATGCAAAGTGTGTCTTCTATCACTGTGCCATGGCCCAGAACCTGAATTCTTTTTGAGCACAGTAAAGTCTATCTGGGGGCAGTTTTCCATGCTTTATTATATCATACACAGGAATAATTTTTGGAACAGTCCTACGATCAAAAACTATATTGGCAGAAATAATAACCAGTAAACCAATGCATGTATTATATTTCCAATAGGTCCTGTGTGTTTCATACTGCCCGAGAGAAAATTATTTATTTATTTATTTATTTATTACTTTTCTATACTGCACAATAGCCAAAGCTCTCTGGGCAGTTCACAAAAATTAAAGCCACAAACCATAGCATAAAATATATTATTAAATATACAAGCTTAAAACTACAGTATAAAAGTATAACAGTACAAAAGTACAAATGTACAATATAAAACTACAGTATAAAATTAATATCTCTAATGATTAATCTCCAATAGTGTTTATAGAGTGGCACATGAAAGTTCTGCATTCCCAGCTATATAATGCTTACTACTGATCCATGGTGCCACAATTCCTTTCTATTTCCTTTTTGTAAGAAGGGTGGGGCAAAATGTACACCTCTCAAAAAAAGGTAGTCAAGAAGGGAACTCTTATGCACTCCCAGCTTTCTCAAGCAGTGAGAAGTTCCAGAGGGAGCATTTATTCATGTTTGATTTCCTTTGGAAGAAAGATCACTGCCACCTTAAAGAGATGGACTCAATTCCAGACTAGTAGCACAACATACATATCTACTCAGAAGTAAATCCCATTGAATTTAATGGAACTTACACCCAAACTAGCACAAGTGAACATGATTGCAGTCTAAACTAGTTTAACTTAACCTCATTGAATTCAATGGGAGAAATGAATAATGATTTAAGTCCCCCTTGATTTCAAAGGGAAACAAGTGCAACTAAAATAGTCTGGATCCAACCAAGGGTGTTTATACCCAGGATTCTTTTATCATCCTAGATCTCAAAGTCTTGTGTTTGCCTCTTTCTCAGCTTGTCACAAAGCTGCACTTTCTCTAGCCCTACACAGGTGTTCACAGGTAATTAGAGTACAGCTAAAGTGGGGATGTTATCTAGGTGAACATGTAAGCCCTGCCCTCAAATGGCCCTGCACCCTGTCCCCTGGCTGCATTAAAGATCGTTGTGCATTGAGTATAAAGATCTGAATAGGGGCTTGTACATGTGTACTCATGTTGCAAGCAAATGCTTTCATAGCCCTTCTGTCTCACTTGACAAATGCCATTTATTTTTCTCTTTCTTACACACATATCTATCTTACATCATCCTCGCTGGTGGGGAGGCATGTCAGCCCAGAGAGATCTCTGTATCTTTTCCATTTAGAAAGCATCAAGAACACATTCTGAGCCATTAGCATTCCTTTGCCAACATTGTATGAGGATTATGGGAATTGTAGTCTAACACAACACATTGGAAAAGGCTACCTTAATGCAAAACCTTTTTCCCGGTAAACAGATAGCAATAACCCATAACAAAATGCCAGTGATGAATCTGATGAGTGATAATGTGCAACCTCATTTATTTGTTGGCTTCTCAACTTAATAAACAGCCCTTTTCCCTCAAAGTAGTTGGATTTCCACAGATGCCTGAAAGTATATGACCAACATGCTGTTTTCTGAGACCACTAACAGTATTGGGGTACCTCTAGATGGACAGTATCCATCGCTGTGGCTGCGCTACATGACGCAGCTGCCAATCCGAAGCCATCTACGGGCAAAGGGGCTTTGCTGCGAACTAAAAAAGTCGGGCATTTAGTGCGACTTTTTTAGTTTGCAGCAAAGCGACGACGGCTTCTGCCGTCTGTCGCTTTTTCTCCGCCACTTCTGTGAGGCCTGCCCAGTCTATAGCGACCACTCATTGGTCACCATGGGCTGGTCAGGGAAGGGGTGGAACAGCAAGCCATAAGCTCGTTGCACCACCTCCGCACCTCCTACCTCCCCCCCATTCTGAAAACTAAAATAAAAAACAAATTACGCCTTACCCTAACCTCTACAGTACTCCCCCACCATTTTAAGTTTTAAAAAATTAAAAAATAAAACCTAACCTTAATTAAAAAATGAATTTAAAAAACACTTTCCTTAGAGTAGGGGAGCCGATGCTCCCTGCCGGCCCTCCAGCTGCCGCCGGACCACTGCGTGTGTGGTGGCCCTGGCGGTGGCAGCAGGAAAAGCCGCCTTCACGTTCCTTCCGGTGTAGGTCACAGAAAGGAATGTCAATGCGTGGTGCGCTGCCGGGGAGGCGCTGTTACACAGCGCGCCCAGCGCCGTCAAGACCCAGCCTTGTACTCTATTGAAGCATGTGTAAAACCTGAGCATAAATTCCAGCTGAGCCAATGTGTACTTATTGCTTAATGCAAATACATGGTCATAGTTCATGTCCAGCCATACAGCTATAGGTAGAGCTAAAATACAGTGCAACAAAAAAGATCAAACTCCCACTAACCAGCAGCATCATTGCAGGACATTAGACCAAACAAGTTGCTTCCTATTTTCTCACTTGTATAGATAGCAACAGGTAACTGCTCCCATCAGATAAAAATAGACCTTCGTTTGCTTATAGAACAGATGCTGTAATTAATGGCCTACAATCACTCCATTATTTCAGTTTAATGACTCTTTTATGCATGTAATCTGTATTGCCTGATTAAATGTTCCCTGTGCTGACAGCCTTGTATATTTATTATTTTGCATAATCTGGTGTCCAATCATTTTTACAATGCTGAAAATGGAGTGTGTGTTTCATCAGCGCGTGTCATCGTTAACATTTCTTTCCCTGATACAGTTAAGAAACAGAAACCAATATTTCTCATGCCACAGGCAAAGCTTTCATTGACCTGATGAATGGAAAGGCCCCCCAATACATTAAAATATTTTGTTTACCATCCTATGCTAACTCAAGGTATTGACTGTAATCTCAGTGTATTTCCAAGTAGATGTGTATAGGATCGCACTGTTAGTCTGAAGAAAGTCCCATTCATTCAAAGGGATTTATTCCCAAGTAAGGATTGGGTCCAGATTTATGCTGAATCAAATGTACTGATGTGAGCAGACATCCCCCCACCCTCCTTCCATTGGCAGCCCCTCCGGTCTCTTGAAAACACTTTCAACCTTTCTTCTCACAGAACCTTTCTTCTCACAGAAGACAGATCCTGGAACCACCCCTAAATGTGTACAGGATTCCAGCCTAAATGTGCACGGCAAAATTGTAAAGCAACAAAAAAGAAAAGTGGCAAAATGCCAGATTAAAAAACTATGCCCAGCATATATCAAACTAGAATCACTATTCAGAAAAAAGCTGAGGCAATTAGAGAGAGAGAGAGAGAGAGAGAGAGAGAGAGAGAGAGAGAGAGAGAGATCATAACCTGACACCTAAAATTCACACCTGCAGTGCCAAATCTTCTCTGGCCAGTACAAGAACTGCTTTGAGGAGAAAGGATAGGAAGGGGGAAAAACTTTGCTGCTTAACATGGCTGCTGCTTGGTAATAATAGAACCTTGCTAGATCAAGGGTGACGAGCCTCTTCAGTTGAACTCGGTTTCGAAGGAACTCTCTGGAGGCACATTTCAGCAGTGGGCAAGGCCAGAGGCAAAAGGGAAAGGCCCAAAATACCAGAAACACAACACAATGCAAATAACCACTAGTAGCACATCTAGTTTATATATTTTTTAGTTTTTTTAAAAAAAAATGTTTAAACATAGCTTTGTAATGTTTAAACATATACATATACAAACAGATTTTAAAATGTAAATCATTTTGAAATAAAACACCAGCTTCAGTCACAAACAAGTGTATGCTACAATATACCACTTATAAACTGAGTCACAACCAATTGGGAACAGGCAGCAGCAGACAGCTCTCCCTCTTCCATAGGTAGGGTGATATGGTCCCCTCCTCCTGCAGGCACTGGCTCTCCCAGGACACGCCAGCCAGCCAGCTTATGTATCCCCCTTCCAGGAGAGGGACAGGTGGAGAATGTCAGCAGCAGCAGGCTGAGTACCTGGGGGCCTGATCTTGCAGAACGTGGCAGTCCATTGAGCAGCAGTCCAACAGGGAGAGGTGGTGGTAGCAGCAAAGCAGTAGCAGCAGCAACAACAGACAGCTCTCCCTCTTCCCTAGATAGGTTTATGATAGTCCCCTCCTCCTGCAGGCACCAGCTTTATTAGCTCACATGAGTTGGCTTTTGTCTAAAGGCAGATTGAATTCCCCCTAGCTGATGAAGGTGAAGGCATGTTATAGGGCCCATCATGGTGTGAAAAGATACAGTCCTGTTGGCTGTCCCAAAGTAGAGGGCCTGGTGCATTTTCTAACCGAATGTTCCCTGTAAGCTAAAGTAGCAATATCTTGAGCCCTTAATAGTTGGGCTCCATGACAATTCCTCCCTAAGTATACCTCTATTATTACTGGCTGGCACAGACTACTACAGGTCTCATAGGAGTGACATGTTTGTTAAACAGGCTTTGCAGAAACAGAAGCTGTCTATTGCTCTAGAAGATTAAGCTTGCTAATATAATATGTTAATATATATTTCATAGATTTTATGAAATAATGTTCCAATTCTAACTAGTGTTTGCTATCGCTTTCTTTCTTACCAATGTTTACATTGCTGTTATTTTTGTATGAGAGGGGTATTTTATTATGTTTTTGTATGTGTATGGCTTGGTTGGTCAATAAGCAATGAATTTGGTATTTGGATATCAGGTTTCCACTTATCAGGTTTCAGAAACACCAAAAGAAAATGCCAGTGTAAGCACCAAATGATTGGCAGTTGTGATTGGGACCCTGATGGGCCAAATTTGGCACATGCACCTGAGGTTCATCACTCCTGTGGGACTTCACCTCTGTAGCTTTTCACATCGTCAGCAGGAGATTGTATAAAAAGAGCAAGAATGAAAAATGAAGCAGCACAATCATTTTTACTGGTCTCCTACATTTTTCTCCAGTCCAATAAACTGTTTTCCTTCATTACTGAATTAATTATCTTTGCACTCACTGCAAACCCCGTATGTGGTAAAAACAGATCATTAGCTCACTTAATTAATTTCTCTCCCTCTCTCCCTCTCCCCACACACACCAAAATTCACTTTGGATTCAACTCATTATATCACAACCCCTTTCAAATTATTTTTGCATGCATCCAATAGTTCATTTGCAACTTTCTGTTGCAATCCTACACATACTTACCTAGGAGTCTGTCCCATTAAATTTAACAATTTACATCGGAGTAGGCATGTGTAGGTCTGCGGTTAACATAACATGTCCTTCTAATTTTCTTCTTGCCACATGTAAAGATGAAGCAACTGGCTACACATACATTTCTATCACTCAGATTGTGCCAACAGTCGTCCAATATCAACTAATATAAGACTTTAATTAAGTCCTTGGATTTCTTGTTTTAATTGTATAGGTACGTGTGTGTTGTCTGTTTGTGTTTGTGTTTGTATACAAATGGTTTTTATAGTATGTACAATGTTGTATTTTTAAGGTTTGTAATCTTTGTAAACCATCCAGAGAGCTTTTGGGTGGTATAGAAACATAATAAATGAGCCAGTTCAGGTGACATGCTAAGCCATGGTTATTGGTTAGGCCCTTGTGCAGCAAATGCTTAGTGAGCATGTTTAAACCATGGTTATGTAGCCACCATGGTTAGGAATGTTCACACGACATGCTAAACCATACTGTTTAGCTCAAAATGCTTAACCACCATGGCTTAGCAAGTCATCTGAATAGGATCAATGTAATGTAATTATTCACAATCGCTAAAACTGATGGAATCAATGTGGCCTTCATTTATCTGACTTGTTGACTTCTTCACCATGCACTCTTCCAATATTTCAGTACAGGCAATGCATCTCTCTATAGATTATGTACACACTCAATGCTAAACCAAAGTTCAGCACTACTGTGGGCCTTACACAATCACACTGCCTCATTCATAGCATTTTACAGGGAGCCCAGACAACATTATTTTTTATTTGTAGCCTGCCCCTCCCCACCGCCTTGCCCTGCCTCCATTTTCCTACTGCTTTTTTTTTAGCAAAAAAAAATTTTAAGGAAGAAAAGACAGAATAGCTGCACAATGCATTTTGAGTGATCGCACAAGGAACATTCCATCTGGAAGAAATCTTCCTTCCATACAGCTGCGAGGAGGAATACCCAGGAATCTGTTTCACTTTAGCTGATAACCAGCTGCTATGTTTGGGTGATTTAGCTGATACGTTTACAATCAATCAACTCTAGTTTATTAAACAAGCCAGGTAAGCAAATCAGGGTTTGTGGATGGCTTGTATAGCCATTAACTACAATGCACTTTAAACCACTATTCCTGTTCCGCATGTAAACTAAGTTCTCATCCCTCTTTAAGCACTGTTGTTATCATACTGGTTAAATTCACCATTGCTATACTATAATGCCAAACCCAAACCTTTTGGGGTTTAGAAACAATTAAATTTGTTCTATTCTAAATAGATAGCTGGCTTTTGCCTTACAGCCACAAGTTCATTGTGATATTAAAATGTCCTAAGAAACCCTCTCCTAAATAAACCCTCTCCAGATAAAAGGAAAAAAAATACAAAACCATGGCAAGCACTTCATTATTTTTTGCCACATCTTCAGTTTTCTGCCATTTCAAGCCAGTGAATTCAGACTGTATTTCAGATATGATCAACATGAGACATCCAGCAGCAAAGCCGTAATACTACTAAGCAAGTTACAACTGTAAACAAAAAAGACATATAAGTTGCAATCTATGGTCTCGGGAGAGCATCCCATAAACCATAGGATTTTTTGCATTTCCCACACTTGAAGTCATAGATACTGCCACGACTTCAGGAAGACAACTCCAAGATCCAATCCAATCCCTCCCTCAGCCCCCTTCCAGCTGCTGCTGAAAAAAAACAAACATGTTGCCTGCTTTCTTAGAGACAAAAAGAAAGGAAGCCCAGAAAGGAAGCCCAAAAAAAGGCAAAGGCAAAGGGATGAAAACGAAGATGAGGTTTAATAAAAATAAATTATACCACCAACGTGTTTCAGACAGCAATGTCCTTCTCCAGGGTAATCTACAAGAAACAATATAAATCTATATATAATATTTACAAAGATAAAAAAATTAAGTATAAATTACATAAACTTGTTCAATTTACTTCAAGACAATAGGAATTTCGTTATAAAAAAGAAACAACTCTTAAAACAATACATGCAAAAAAAGGATAAAAAGCGAAGTAATAAGAGGCTCAAATTCAAAGAATATAATCTATATTATAACAGTAAACATACTAACGCAATGCTAAGATACAATAACTCTTCTCTTATGAGTAAACAACCTCCTATACTCTGCTAATTACAGAAAGAAATGTCAGGTTTTAAAACCTCAATGAGTGATTGCTAACAGCTGTTTTTCAAAGCACTGCCACCAAATCAAGAAATTCATTAAGGCCAAAGGAGTTCGGAATACACTTTAGGCAATGGAGGGGGTAATAGCATACTCACAGTGCGTTATTTTTGCGGTGCCCACCACACACCATGTTTCCCCTCCCTCATCGTGCAGCTGAAAGTCCCGACGTCCTTCTGGCCTGCTGCATCTCCTCCCTCCCCCCTCCCTCAGTCCTCCGGCCATATCCCATCATTCACCGCAAGTTCTGCTGGCTGTATTGGAGCAGCCAGGTTTTTTCAGCTGCTCCAGCCAGCAAACTCTATGACCGAGTGGAATAATACACGGAGAGAGGGGGGGTTCCCTCCACGTGACACTTTAAACAACGGATTGCAGGATAATGTGCAAGCCCATTGGTTTTCTCCGTTGTTTAATTGCCCAAAATAACGTATTGTCAGTTGTGTGTGCATTGTGTGTTGCCCTCCACACGACACAATAAGCAACACAACAGACTGTTGCTTCTTCCGCCCTCCATTGATTACTGTGACGTCTGAACTGAGCCATTGTATTTAACCTAAGTATCCACCTTGCTTCCCGCTCCAAAAGGATTCTATTGCTCTTTTTCTTCATTGTCTCAATTGCCCAAAATGAAAGATCTTTTAACATATGAGATTTATCCTTCCAATGTTGTACTAATGGTGCACCCACAATTTCACGTTTGACGTTACTAATATGATCTCCTATTCTGGTCTTAAGATTCCTTGTTGCTTTTCCTACATACAATTTCTTACAGGGACAAAGTATGCAATATACAACAAATTGGCTCAATTCGGACAACACAATAAACAACTGGTGTGGGGGAAACAATCGTCAGTTGTTTTGACTATTGTGTCATCCGAATGCTGCCATAGTCAACTCAGCGCTGATCCTAATCCACACCACAGTTGATTATTTATTACCATGTTGTGTGGGGAGTACCCCCTAGTTGAACAACTGTAAAGTTGATTATTACCCCTCCATTGACTATCGTGTCGTCCGAATTGAGCCAGTGAGTATTACATGTTGTAAAATCCATCAGCGTATACTCTTTTTCATCTGTTGGGTTCACAATTTTTTTTTAGTTTCAAACAGTATTCACAGTATTTGCAATGACCACAAGGAAAATGTCCTCCAGGAGGGCCTGATCCTGGTAAAAGAGATTGGCTGAGTTCGAATGACTCTTTAGGCAACGGAGGGGGGAATAACTTACTGACCATGCATTATTTTGGCAGCGCCGTGGTGGCACCCGCCACATGACATGTTGCCCCTCCCCCGTCACGTGGCTAAAAGTCCCAGCATCCTTCTGGGCTTCTGTGTCTCCTTCCTCCCACCTCCCTCAGTCCTCCAGCCGTATCCCAGCATGCACCGCAAGTTCTGCCAACTGTATCGGAGCAGCTGGGGTTTTTTTGGCTGCTCTGGTTGGCAAACTCCATGATCAAATGGAATAGTACACAGAGAAAGGAGGGTTCCATCCACAAAACACATTAAACAATGGAATTTGGGATAAACAACGTGCAAGCCCATTGTTTTTCTCCATTGTTTAATTGCCCAAAATAGCGTACCATCAGTTGTGTGTGCACTGTGTGTTGCCCTCCACACAACACAATAAACAACACAACAGACTGTTGCGTCTTCCCCCCTCCATTGATTATTGTCAGATGTGTTGGGTTGCAACTCTCAACGTAAGAAGATGCTCTAAGAAATGAGAAGTAGCTGGTCCTAAGTTGTTCATCATCATTTCCCACAACCCCACAGTCACCTCTGCAGATCAAATTGCATATCTAGATTTTTGAGATGACAAGTCCCAGCATTCCTGACCATGGGACATACTGGCTTGCAATGATGGGAGTTGTAGTCCAACACCTTTGGAGGGCACCAGGTTGGGGAAGGGCTGCTCGAAAAAAAAAAGAGAAGTAGGTGGCCCTAAGTTGTTCGTGATCAGTTTTCCACAACCCCACAGTCACCTCTGCATATCATATTCTCCACCCTGTCCTCATGGTTTATCTGCTTTGGGAGAATGAGAATTTTACTTGCACTTTCTGTCTCCTTATTGAGGATGTGGCGTTAAGGCCTGGGATCCTTAACTCCCAATTTCCCTGCTTTTTGGTGCTTGGTTGGAAACTGTAGAGCCTTAACATAGTTTTTGTAAACCATAAGTTTTTTGTTTAATGAATTTCATGGCTTTGTGTAACGGATGACTGGATATTATACAGTTGACAACTAAGCCAGCATCAGCCAGGATGTTATACCATCTTGACATCCAATATAAAATCAAAGCTAGTGTTATGTGTTGAACTCTCAGCCCAACCCACCTCACAGGGTTGCTGTTGTGAGGATAAAATGGAGAGGTGGAGGATTATGTATGGCGCCTTGGGTTTCTTGGAGGAAAAAAGGTGGGATATAAATGCAATAATAAATAAAAATTAAAAACTGTCAGGATTTCCCCAGATTTCTCCTAGTTTTTGTTCTATCCTCGGTGTCAGGGAGGATTTTATGCAATAGTCTATAATGACCTGAATTACACACTTTCCCCTTTAAGGCCACCATTAGCGTGGCAGGGGGGAATGACATGCTTTCTGGAGGTGTGTCATTCTCTCCCACTGCTCCAATCAAGGCCTTAAAAGGGAAAAACGTGTCATTCCCAGACATTATACAAAAGGGCCTGATTGGAGCAGTGAGGTGGGGGTGAGAATGACATGCTTTCCCCTTCTCTGCTCCAATTGGGGACTTTAAGGTGGCCCCAGAAAGCCATTTTCCTGTACCCCACTAGGTGTCCTCTTTTTTGGTTTCCCAAATATGGTCACCCTACTCAGTTCTTGCACAGGCTGCATATCCATCCCTAGATATTTACTCAAAAGTAAGACCCATTGAATTTCCTTGGTTCTTGAAAAGCAACACACTTGCTTTTAGATTTGTCAGTCTCAGCATTCTATGTGTGCTATGAATGCCTGCTCTGTCTGTCTCTATAGTTTCCTGCAAGGTCCAGCCAGGGGAAGCCAGTAAATTAAACCCAGGGGTGGAGGGTGGGATTCCCTCAAGTTCATCTGACAGCAGGTGCTGTAGAACACTTCCAGGAGTGTTGAGGCTGGATTTCTGGCAGATCCAGCCAGGCAACTTTATGGCCTGTTAGTCCCTCCATTTGGTAGCCCGCAGAGCACCTGCCTCATAAGGCAAATGGCCACATGACAACTTTATTATGGTCTGCTACTTTGTTTGTCTTTAGTAGTCTGTGGTCCAGATCTCTTCAGAAGGGGGAATAGTGTTATGTGGTTGGGGTCAGTCTAAATTATCTCCAGGGGTCCCTTACTCAGTGCCTTTGATAGCAAAGAGATTGAGGATTTTCCCCAACTCTGTTACTCTTGAATTTACTAGGCCTGTTGAAAATAGATTTTATAACATAAGCATGAAAACAGTGAATACCTCTTTTAACTTGTTAAACCAATGAAAACATGCCACACAAGAAGTCTTAAGATATGAATGGTTTATAAAGAAAAGTAAATGCAAAAGAACATCAGATACAGAAGTGAAATCTGAAACATTACTACTACTACTAGTAGTAGTAGTAGTATCCTGCCTTTTGCCCAATGCTGGGCCTCAGGGCAGCCTTACAAAACTAAAACATATACAGCTAAAACCTATAAATAGAAATATACACAAGTTAAAAATATAATTAAATACTTTTCAATATTAAAGTGTTTAAAGCATTTAAAATACATAACAATTTAAAAGTCAAAGGTATAGACAGAAGTCCAGATTATTTGTCAAAGGCCTGCTGGAACAAAAAAGGGTTTGTCCGCATCCAAAAACACATCAAGGAGGGAGCCAGTGTAGACTGCAAGGATTAGAAAGAAAATCTATGTGTACACTATGCAAAATACACAACAGTTTAACTCTTTCTAAATCTTATTAGAAAAACAGGGTGACTAGGCCGAAACCAACGTTGTAGGCCCAGAATCACTTTGAAAGGTTTCAACATTGTACTTAAAACTTACACCTGCCCAAACTAATTAAATGAAGTGTTTGAAGCTTTCAACTTTATAGCAGTATGGATCAAACTCTTAGAAAAAAGGGAAGGAGCACTGTGTGTGTATGGGGTGGGGGGATAGAAAAGAATGTATAGCTATGTATTCCCAGGAGAGATCTGAAGACCAGGTTATCATGGATCCAGAGGAACCACACCCTGTTCATCAGGGAGCAAAAGAGCAAACTGGTCTTATGAAGATAGTCCAAAATATACTCAGAGCCAAAGGAAAGTATGTTCCAGAAGAGAAAAGAGTAACTCTTCTTCTTCTTCCCTCAAGACTTCTGTGCTAGAGGCAGCAGCCATTTCACACACACACACACACACACACACACACACACTCACCCCACACACACATCTTAAGGCAGGAGGGAGGGGGGAGAGCGACACTACTGAGATGCCTCGCGCTATGAGGGAAGACGGCCTCTGCATTGACTTGAATGAGAGGTTAAAATATTCCTTAAAAATCAACCGAAGGGAATTTTTTAAAAAACAAAAAGCTTTCCACCAACTACAGTCAAGGAGGAAGAAGACTCCACCACTGGATTAATTGATAAGGCTCTAGAAATTATACAAACCGTGAGCACAAATCTCGCAAACCCAAAATCATTTGACAAAAGCAGGGAGACAGGTTTGTGTTCCTTTTCTACCTTAAACTGCTCTCCTTCCCTCAATCTTTCACCAATCTTCTTGACATTTTCAGGTAATGTAAAACAAACATTTATTTCTGGCACCTGTAAATTTCAGAAAGATTGGTGAAACATTTTCGATTTTATGGCTGTTAGAATGACTTTCCCCCTCAATTATCACGTTAACATGGCGGAATGTGTTTTTTACTGACGGCCCTTAACAATGGAGGCACGGCTGTGCCTCCATTAATAATGTAATATTTATAGCTTTGTACTGACCTAAAATGAGTGGGTTAGCTACCCAAATATCTGTGCTAGGAGATTTAATAACCAAAAAAAAATTAGGACCATGATACATAACAGTGTAAACTATGGCCAGAACTGCCTTGGATACTGCTGTAAACAGAAAACAAATCAGTGCATCTGGAATTTCAATGGGTCTACCATTAGTCAGCATCGTTCATAAAAGGAAAAAAGATACGGAAATTGTGACATCAATAAAAGGAAAAGTTACAGCAGCTTAATAACAAAAATAAACTTCCTTATTTACTACCTCTTTATTTTGGTTTATACTAGCACCACTAGGCAGATTTCAACTGATATCAAAGGAGAAAGACAGTTATAGCATAACAGAGAATTACAAAATAACATTTTACATGTAATTAAAGATAGAGATGGGAGCAAATTTGAAATTAGGTAAGATTTTTTTAATGTTCCCAGTTCAAAAATCTTCACTGGATACAGTGTACAACCACCACCACCCAAACGTGAGTTCAACTCGTATTAATTTTGCCAACAGCCAGCTCTCTCTAACAGTTCCCAAGAAAAA
The DNA here is from genome assembly GCA_029215795.1 of Anniella stebbinsi. NCBI lineage: Eukaryota > Metazoa > Chordata > Lepidosauria > Squamata > Anniellidae > Anniella > Anniella stebbinsi. The sequence goes on along the minus strand of JARDYH010000004.1, from coordinate 90,673,529 downwards.
TTACTAGGGGGGAGTGTCATTGCAAACAGGAGAGGCTGTAGAGTCCTCACCCTTAAGGCCAGACTGCACCTGAGCTCATTTCATGCCAGTACCCTGTGCTTTTGGATTTATTTAACTGGACCAAAATAATACAAAAACCCCAATGCACCCTGCCAGGAAATGACCTGAGCCTGTAAGGTGTCTCTCCTATCTGCAATACTCCCAACTGCTCAATGCCTGTTCCCTTCCAAAGTGAGGAAACTGGCAGAGAAGACAAATTTTACTGAGCTTTGCCCAAGGCTGGGAAAATTGTATTAGTGATTACAAGAAAGCCTAGGAAAATTGAATTGGCCTGAAAGGGGGGTTACAATATGAAAAAAGCCACTGCGTGCAGTCTGTTTAATGTTGTGCTTTCTCAGAGAAACCAGGAACCAGCTGAGAGCAATACATTCCATCTGGCGTAACAGAAGCCACAAGCCGAAGGAGTGCTGCAAAACCTTAAGTTAAATAAAATTTAATGTTGGTTTGGAAAGCACAGAGTGTTACACTGTAAGTGATCCCAAAACCTTAACAAGAAAAAGGAAAAAGCAGGACCAGCTTTCACATACATCACTGAGAGCAGATGTTGGGGCTGTTCAGATGACACGCTAAGCCATGGTTAGGCCACATTTGCAGCAAATGCTTAATGAGCGTATTTAAAACGTGGTTATGTAGCCACCATGGTTAGGAATGGTTCACATGACATGCTAAGCCATAATTTTTCGTTCAAAATGCTTAAGCACCGTGTCATCTGAACAGGTCAATAGTTTTCTGAGTTTTTAATACACTTGCTATTTCATCTATTTACTCCTACTCAGAAGGTGATTTTCCAAGCGGGAAACACTTTGTGACATGATATACAGAAACATGCGACCATATTTCCATCGTAAAGCCATTTAAACATAGTTTCTTTGCACGGTAGTGATAAGCGGAACATAGAAAGAAACACAGTGGCAAAGTACTGTGTTTGGAAAGGACAAAACTGTACATTTCAGTTTCTTTCAGGTCCTTATTTTTCCAGTCTTAAGTTCAATTCATCTCCAACTTTGAGAATTTCTTCATTCTTAAATTCTTCCCGGTGAAGATTTATTTTAAAAGTTCACATAAAAATCCATAAGCCTTTTTGTCCATATTTCTCCTGATACATGCATTTTTCTGTGTATTTGTGTTTAATATGCATATTTTTCATATGGTTTTCCTAATATAATATATATTTTAACATCATTTTTTTCTAATAAATTAATCATATATATATATATATATATATATATATCCAATGGTGCAAAATTAACTGTGTTTGCATTAAAATTCGAAGAAATTTCTCCCCAATTCCTAACTGTGTTTAGTTTAAAAACTTTAGAAGTTTTCAATCTCCTTACAGCAGCAAAAGAGGAGGGGAGGTATACATGTCAGCCCAAAGCTTGTTGTAGCTTATTTTTGTAGTGGGAAACTGTTTCTTTCCTGTTACATCTGAACCCGACTCAGTTATTAACTGAATAGTTAGGCTGTATCTATTCAGCATGTTCAGCTTGATGTTCTTCAGCTGATAATTTAAAACACAATACTTGGCAGAGCATAGACACTTTCTTGCCATAAAAAAGGTCTTTGTTTTCATTTTACAAGATTTGATTCTTTTTCTTCCACCAAAAGAAGCATTAACAAAAGCAGCATTAGCTGTATGACACCTCCAACAATTAGTCAGTTTGGACAAACCTTTATCAAACAGACTCTATGGCATCCAATAGACTGAAACAATATTTTTTGCTGGATAAGATGTGTCCACTGGCATCCCTAGGCATGGCCCCTGCAGTAGTGTACCTCTATAACCTCCCCCCGGGATAAGGGAAGCCATATAACTCTGTCCTTCAGCCTACTCATCACATCTAGCTTCAAACTAGACTGCAAAGCTATTTGCTGGTTAGTGAAGTGTGTCCTTAGTGGCTGAGGATGTTACTGCAGGCTTCAACCACATGGACACATTTAAATTAATTAACATTAATTAGTGTGTTTCAAAAACCAAATAACCCTGTGGTGCATGTCCTCAGGCTCCTCTTAGTATGCATGCCAAGTGTCAGGTGTCACGGTCTTACCACTATGCCTTTGATGGATGGACAGACAGACAGACAGACAGATGCCCTCTTTTATTTCCAATATAGGAAAAAGAACAGAATAAACAGTAATATTATAGAACCTCCACTACAAGAATATACTTTCAATCTGGAGACTGGTTTGTCCCGCCTAAGAACTTTTAAAAGCACACAGATACACTTTTTAATACATAACATGACACCTTCAATTTCATTCCCAAAAACAACAACTTGTTTTTAGAACAGTTACTTTTCAAATAATATCTGTGGCTGCAGGTAGAGTTCAGAGAAGTACCAAAATCAGTAGTGCTCCAAACTCCAGTCACCTGACCCCAAAATCCTATTAGTTTATGTGGATTTTCAAGATTAGTATCCTAGTTCTTACATTTAAATAGTCATTTTAAAAATCACCAACTAGCTACTGATAGCCTTCTACATGAGGCATTTATTTTGTGCTTATGATTCCTCATTCACAGTAGTTTGTGGATGCTTTACATGATGTAGTCACCTTCCAGGGCCTCTCCCATTTTAACATGTCTGTTTTTCCTAATGAGGAACATCTGAAAGGTGGCATGCAACCCTGGTGTTTTAATGCAATTCAGCTATACTACACCCCCACCTAGTGGTTGTATAATGAAACATATAGAAAGATGGGGGGGGGGGCTAAAAAAATGTGTAAAGGAGATGTTCTTAATCCCACAAAGAACCCGGAGGCAGAGACTTGGAGCCTATCTACATTACTGCTTTAAAACGGTTTATAACAGTTTTAAACCGGTTATTAACCGGTTTAAAACTGTTACAAACCGTTTAAAAGCAGTAGTGTAGATAGGCTCTTGTAAAGTGCCAGACTAAAAGTTTTGTTTAGAAACTTTGACTGTCAGCATGGCAGGCTGATTAAAAGGAATAAAGTTGGCATGAACTATTTCTTCAGCCCATGAAGCAGATTTTCTGTCAAACAGCTCTGGAGATCAATGTACAACCTATAGCTATGACTTCTCTTCCTGCTTCATACATTGGCCAGATAAAATGTGGTCCCTCCAAGATTGAAGAACCTTCCTGGTAGTCAGTGAAGAGAAAAGTGGGGAATCTACTCATAAGACACTGAATAGTGCTAACCAATTTGGAGGAATGCCTGAGACCAATGCTGCCTTTTGCCTGCCAACACCACTGTCAGACTCCAGTCTCTTCTTATGTTCAAATTCCTGTCTATTCTGCCATATGCAGAAACCTGTCTGAGACCAATACCTGAAGGTAAGTCAACTGATTATCCCTGACCATTAGTCAAGGCAAAATAAATATTATTTCAAACCCATATCTAGAAGCTACATCTTTTTTCATTTGTACTCTGAGGTAGGTACCCCTCATGCTAGGGTCCCAATCCAGAACAGGAGCTGCTTGTCTGTTTTAGAGGATATCTTTTTAAAAACATAGTTGCATAGATATGGATTTAAATAAATGTTTTTTTTATCCTAAGAAATAAGTTTAACTGACAGACACTCAACAACTGTTACAATGCCTAAGTATTTGCAGCAGAAATGTATGACATGTAAGCCAAGCTTTCAAAAGAAAACCATAACAGATACCGCAACTAGTTTATGTCTAGAACATTTTGTATATGATCTGATACACTGAGCTTTCCCCCTAACATTTAATATGAAGCTCAGTGAAAGAAAATATTGTTGAGGATATTTTAGAAAGAGGTTTCTTGTAAGAAGTGTAAAGTATTTGTTTGTACAGAGATTTCTTCTCCTAGCTTTGCTAATGAATTCAAGCTGTCCAAACCAAATTCTATTCTCAGATACAATGTAATATCATGGATGAGAAAGGGGGTTGAGAATGCTCGTGAAAGTGTGTGGCTCTGAAGTTACAGTTTTCCACTCTAGATATATTTCACTGGTCGCCACATCTTTGGATGAAACCCATAGGATTGATGATCGTATGTTCCCAGACTCAGAGGCTTACGATCATCCTATGCAGGGCGGTAGGAGCAGCAGAGCCGATCTTCACCTCCCCATCCTCCTGCCCTGTGTCTAGCTGGGGTACTTCAGAGGAGGAGGAAAGGAGGCTGGAGATGCCTTGGGATAGCTCATATCCTGGCCTCTCCAGTCTCCTCCCCTCACTCACCCACTGAAATGGCCAGGTTCTCTCCTTCTCCGAGGTTAATTTCCCAGTTTCGGATACCAGCTGGAGCAGTTCTTTCTGTGCTAGCTGTGAGGAGGCAGAGGGGTGGCACTCCACTTCCCCCCTCTGAGGTCAAAGCGCTGTCTCTGACCTCAGATTGGGGAATTTGAAATATCCTCAAATGCTGTCTAGGGGCCGTAGGGTTGCTCCCTCCCTGACCTAATAACAACGTGCTCATGGTATCTGAATGTGGCTAAGATATAATCAGTGATCAAGGTCAACATCAGTCCAGACTAATCTAGTGGCACCTAGATCCCACTAAAATCAATGTAAAAAGTTAGTCATGACTTTGAACCAAGTGGCCAGTCCTTGCATTAGAACACCAGAGCAGCATCCGTTCATTCCATGAAGTCCTGTTGTGATAACACCATGTGCTTTAGGGCTGGCAGCATGATATATATGAGAAGCAAGACTGCATAGAATGCAGTACCAGGCACATACTTTCGTAGAAACACATTTGTATTTAAATCAGGCCTAATCCCAGGTTGCTGTCCAATAATATTTCTGGAAATCCAATGGGACACTGCCACCCCCATCGCTTCTCTTCCACCCCACTAGTTCCATTCTGCAAGCAGCCCTCATCGCTTACACAATGGCAATTTAGCACTTACAACCTTAACATCAGAAATAGAAAGAATGATATTTCCTCCAACCATAGAAATTCCGTTTGACATTATGGCTAATAGCTGTTGATAGATCCATTCATCATTTTTGTCATTTTCATTATTTGTTCATATTTCAGGGGGCTTTTCCCACAACAGTCTCCTTTTTTTCCATCTCCCAACACAAATGTCGAAAATCTATAATTCTTCTGAAATAAGGATGCAAATTACAGGCCTTAAGTTAAATACATATGCAGATATTCTCCATGTTTATTTGTTGATAACAACAGTCTTCTGGCCAACACTGAAATGGAATGATGATCTCCCATTTCTAGTGCCCCTTTTGCTCACTCCAGATTGGAAACCACCAACATAAAACATATTACGTTTTACTGAACTGACAAGAAGAAACTGGCATGGTTCACAATGCCAGATGACAAGCATCTTAAACAACCATGTGAGAAGTTTGACCACAAAAGTGACTCTCCCTAATGCCAGCTGCTTTTCTAAAGTGAAATGAAAAGAACTTCTATAAAACCACACTCGAAAAATTTGTTTCAGAAGTATTTTCTAAAAATAAATTAGAGGTTTTTTATTCAAATTGCTTGCATGTTGCAATTGTCATCTCACAATTGAGCACAAAGTGCCTGAAGACAGTTTGCATTTCAAGCTGGAACTAGTAAAGTTAATACGGACAGCTTTCCTTTCACTCATTTGGCATCAGTGTTTAAAAACAGAGCACAAATCTGCCACGCTAACTGGAACTCAGTTGCATTTTTCATTAAAATTACCCCCTCATTATTTTTGAATCTCGTTAGAGTTGAAGTTAATGTTTGCATAGTTGCAAATCCTGCTCCTCCTCTACATTCGCTACATGTCCAATAAAAGATGGGTTTTGTCAGAAATGGCCATATGGATTTGATGATATGATCCTTATGGAGCATGGTGATTTTTGGCTGCTAGGTCCAGCAAGCCAAATCCATTTAGAAGCAGCACATATCTACTAGAAACAAATTAGGTTGGGGAAGCAGGATTTATTTGGCAACCATGAATTTGTGATGAGTCATGGAGCATGTCGTTAAAAACAACAACACGTTGGTACACTTCGGATTTGTGCCGCCAAAGACAGACTTTGGGTCTTCTGCTTTAGCATTTTCACAGTTTTTCTTTCATTATGAAAACAAAAGGAGACATATCCAGGACCTTCAGCAATATAAATTTGAAACAAACGCAATGGCTTGTCAATAGTAGTGGACGAGAGACGCCTTTTTAATTGCCCAGACCTTGAGAGCATTACTAAACTCTGTATTAAGCAGGAATTACAGCTGGATGGAAACTTGTGTGGAGCAATTAGTTAATATCATGGGTGAGTTAAGGATGGTGGTGAGTCTTCAAGGTTTCCAAGTTTTCTCCATCCATAGCAGTAATATTCAGTGGTTGACAGTGCAATCCCATACATGTCTTGAGTTTCAATAGAGCTTATTCCTAGGTAAGGGGATATAGGATTGCAGATGAACTTATTTACCATATCAGACTACAGGCCTGAAGTAGCGCTCAAATGGTGCCCCTTCCCGCCACTAGAACCAACAGTTTAAAATGTCTTATTCCACCATAGCACTTGCCTTCCTCTGTCTGCCTGTCTGGGTGGCACATGAAGCAGATAGCTCCACCTGATGCATGGCTGAGCTGGCCCTGACAGAGCCAATGAGAAAGTGCTGTGAAGCTGTTGATCCTGGCTCATTTCCTTCATTAAGCCTCTGAAAAAGCTGCTATCTGGCTTTTCATGTACTGTGTTGAAAATACAATTATTCCATATTGAAAATATATTAGAATAATGTAAATCCCACCTTTCCACTTTCCAGAGTAGCACTCAAGATGGCTAACAATGTTAAAACAAAATCAATAAAACAACCATAGTTAAACAATTAAAGCCCAATCTATCTTATACACACTTATCTAGGAATCATTGAACCCAGTGCGGTTTACTTCTAAGTAGACTGCATTCAAACAACTGAACACTAAAAATAAAATCATAAACAGCGTGGAAGTTAATTAAAACACCAGAATCCGTTTAAGATACCACCGAAATTAATAAAAAGCCAGAGTTTCACTTGGTGAGATAGGGGGGCTAGTGGATCTCCTATGGAAGAAAGTTCCACAACTGCAGTGTGACCACAAAAAAGCTCCCCGTAAAAGGCAGACACACATAGAACACATTACAGGAGTCCAGTCTCGATGTAACCATGGCATGTATCACAATAGCTAGGTCCAACCTCCCCAGAAATGGTCACAGTTGTCACTGCTGTCATACCAGCCTAAGTTTGACAAAAGCTTCCCTGGCTATGTCAGTCTTATCTTTCAAGGAAGTGCTACCTCATCCGGAACAGCTTAACCCTCACCAAAAGCATCTGAAATCAAATGGAAAAGAGAGACAAAGCTGCATAATGACCCTGTTTAGAAGACATGCAAAGCCATGGTGGTTAAGCTAAACATGGCTTAGAGTGTCATGTGAACCATGACTTAGCATGTTGCCTAACCATGGTGGCTAGAGAACCATGGTTTAAACATACTAACTAACCATTTGCTGCAAAATGGTTAGCAGACTAACCATGGCTTAACATGTTGTCTGAACCGGCCCAACGTCTGCACAGTGATGGCAATGCACTCCAAATTTCTGATTGACATCCCCCAGCAATTTTAAATAACACATTGGGGTCAAGATGGAACCTGGTAGAGCATCATAGGCTAAAACCCAATGAGTCAAGTAGAAGTACTTCAACACCTTGTTCTGAAACCAACAGAAGGATCCAAGGAGGAACAGATCAATCATAAAACAATGCTTCCAGAGCCATCGCTGCTAGGTCCAACCAACAGGGATACACTTCCCAAGTTAAGTTCCCTATGTAGGTCATCAACCAGAAAAACCAATGCCATCTCTGTCCCAAAACCAGTCTTGAAGCCATATTGAAATAGGTCAAGATAATCTGTTCCATTCAAGCTGAGACATATTGGCCAAGAAAGGAACATTTGATACAGGCTGATTGTGATCTAATATTGCTGGGTCAAGAGAAGGCTTTTTAAGTAGTGGCTTTACATTACTGCAGGCATCTTGAGCTTTAATAGAACATTATCTTCCTTTAAGGAGTCATTCACAACCCTCAAGGCTCATTCAACCAAGCCAAATTTGGCATCTTTTATAAAGCAGGATGGGCACAGGTTGAGCACACGCATGGCCAACCCCCTGCTTCTCAAAATTTTGCCCACTTCAGGCTGAACAAATTGAAACCATTGTATTTATATTTATTGTTGTTACCCACCTCGATCCAGAGGGAGAGGCGAGTTAGAAATAAATAAATATTATTATTATATTATTATTATTATTATTATTATTATTATTACAAAAGGACAAGCAGGCACCAAGAAACTCGTCAACTTAACAGTCTTTTAGAATTTAAGAAAGCCATAAAGACTGTTCTCTTCCGGCAGGCATATCCAGTGGAATTTTAGAATGTTTTAAGGATGTTTTTAGGATGTTTTAGGATTTTTATGCAGTTTTAATAATATGTGTCATGTTTTAATCAGTTTTATGTATTTTATCATGTTGTTGTTCCCTGCCTCGATCCAGACGGAGAGGCGGGTAAGAAATAAATTATTATTATTATTATTATATTATTATTATTATTAATCCTGTGCACATTTATTCATGAGTGAATCCCACAAATGTGGATAAGATTGCAGCCTCACTCATTTAATGTTAACTGTCAATATACAACCTGACCTTACATGCCCATTTTGTGACCCTGTTCAGGTTGTGTCTGAAGCACTGGTCACTATTAGAATTACACTGCTGGAATCATTATTGCCATCCCCTCATAACAAACCTGCTATTCAAGGCAAGTCAAAAGGTGTAGAAAGTATTGACATTTATCATGAAATTATTGTAATTTTTCTTTCAACATGTTCATGCAATTTGTAGTTTTATTCATAGTGTTGAGTATTCTACTGTGTTTTCTTATATGACTCCAGTGAGTGTTTAGTGTTTAGTTTGATGTGTAATTGGTTCGGTGTGATAAAGATTATATACTAGATGCTTTCTAAGGTTATAATTACATTAACCGAAGACTACATAAATGGTTTAAACTGTTTTTTACTAGCGTATTTTCTATACAGCTGTGTGCCTAAGGGCATTTTTATGTTCTGGTCTATTACAGCTGTTGCCTCTTTTGTATACTTGTCCAGTGAGTACTGAACATCGCTTGAATACCTAAATGATGTTTTCTATTACTTTCTTTCACTGTGATATGTATTTTAAAGGCTCTGTATTTTGGCAGGATACTAGATAGATAGATAGATAGATAGATAGATAGATAGATAGATAGATAGATAGATATTGACAGAAGTCTTCAGGTGTTCCATTTTAGAACTAAATAGGAGGGGAAATGGACTAATTCTCCCTATTATTTCGAACACTGATCTTCCAGCTTTTATGGATAGAGGAGTCTCTCTAAGAACACAAGAAAAGCCAAGCTGGATCAGGCCAAGGGTCCATTAGTCCAGCAGTCTCTCCATACAGTGGCCAACCAGTTCTCATTCCTGAAACAGTAACACACAAGCAGGACACAAGTGCAACAGCACTCTCCTGCCCATGTTCCCCAGCAACTGGTGTACATAGGCTCACTGCTTACTGATACTGAAGGTAGCACATAGTCATCAGAACTGGAACCATTGATGCCCTTCTCTTCCAGGAATTTATCTAACCCCTTTTAAAGCCATCCAAATTGGTGTCCATCATGACAACTTGTGGCAGCAAATTCCATAGTTTAATTATGTGCTGTGTGAAAAAGTACTTCCTTTTATCTTTCCTAAACTCCCACCAATCAGCTTCATGGGATGACCCCAGGTTCTAGTCTTATAAGAAGGGGAGAAAAACATCTCTGTATCCACATTCTCCACACCATGCATAATTGTGTAGACTTTAATAATAATAATAATAATAATAATAATATATTTATTTATTTCTTACCCGCCTCTCCCTCCAGATCAAGGTGGGGAACAACATCAGTACAACAATATAAAATACATAAAACTGATTAAAAGCATAGAAAATTAATACATTATTAAAATCAACAAAGTCTTAAAATTCGACTGGGTAGGCCAGCCGGAAGAGATCAGTCTTTATCACTCTCTTAATTCTAGAAGACTGGTAAGTTGGCGGATCTCCTCCTGCAGGTCGTTCCACAGTCTGGGAGCGGCAGAAGAGAAGGTCCTCTGGGTAACGGTTGTCAGCCTAGTCTTGGCCGACTGTAGTAAGTTCTTCCCAGAGGACCTGAGCATGCAGGGCGGATTTTATGGGAGAAGGCAATCCCGCAGGTAACCTGGACCCAAACCATGTAGGGCTTTAAAGGTAATGACCAACACTTTGTACTTCGCCCGGAAACTAATTGGCAGTCAGTGGAGCAATTTTAAAGCTGGTGTAATATGGTCACCCCTAGGTGTACTGGTGACCAACCTGGCTGCCATATTTTGAACTAGTTGAAGTTTCTGGACTAGGCACAGAGGTAGCCCTATGTACAGTGCATTGCAAAAGCCAAACCTCGAAGTTACCAGCGCATGCACTACCGTTTTTAGGTCTTCCAACTCTAGGAAGGGACGCAGCTGGCGTATCAGCTAAAGTTGATAGTAGGAACTCCTGGCCGTCACATCTATCTGAGCTGTCATTTGGAGCGACGGATCCGGGAGCACCCCCAAGCTGCGCACGCAGCCTTTCAGGGGGAGTGTAACCCCATCCAGAACTGGTTGACACACATCCAAACCAAGGTTGGGGCCTTCAACAGTAAGAATCTCTGTCTTGTCTGGATTCAGCTTCAGTTTGTTTTTCCTCATCCAGCCCATTACCGCTTCCAGGCATTCATTCAGAGGAGACACACTATCCTTAGCTGACGCTGTTGTTAAAGGCATGGAGAAATATATTTGGGTGTCATCAGCATACTGCATTTCAGCATATCATCTCTCCCATTACACTCCTTTTTTCCAAGCTAAACAATCTTAGCTGTTGTAACCTTTCCTTAGGGTGGAGTTGCTCTAGTCCATTGATCATTTTAGTTGCCCTTTTATGCACTTTTCCCAGCTCAACAATATCTTTTTTTAGGTATGGTGACCAGATTCGTACACGGTATTCTAAGTGTGGTTGAACATCAATTTGTATAAAGGCAGTATGATCTCACCTTCTGAAAAGTTGCCCTCCACATCTAGTGGGTGACAGAAATTATGATGGAGAGGGTGGGGCTAGCACATTCTCTACCCTAAAATTGAATACCTGAGGAATGATCTATACAAAACATATACTGCTTTAGATCTATAAAAACCATATATTGCTTTACTGTGTATAATAGGCTGCTTTACTGTGTTAAGGAACTTCAAGTTAGAAGGAGGCAAAATTTCAAGATTTTAGTCTAAACATCCCTCATCCTCTTGTAAACCCATGACTTGCTTTTCAATTCATGTAAAGCTGAAAGATATTTCCCAAGAGAAAAGTGTGGTCACATTTGCCACAGTATGGATAACACCAGCAAAAGGTGTTATCCATACTGTGCCTTTTCTATCAACACTGACTACTGAAGCACAGCAGTTTCTAATTAAGGGGAGCAATACAGCTGAGCCAAAACCAACAGAAAAAGAAAATAAGACCAGTGCTACTTCAGATCAATCTGACTTCATATTGGGTTACTGAACACAGAAACCTCAACCAAGGCTAGCAGAGCAACGTATGTTTAAATGTCAGTGAAGGTGCTCACGCAATTCTAAAATGAATTTCTAGTCAGTCTCCAGGAAATTAGCAGACCATATATATATATATATATATATATATATATATATATATATATAATGATCTAGGAAGGAAAAAGACTGTTGCATCTTTGAAAACAGTATGAGTGATAAAGAGCTGGTTTGGACATTACCTCCCCTATGCTATAGGTTTTCAGTAAAACATTTTGCATCTCTTGAGGCAAATCTGAGACATGTTTGGACAGGAAAAAGTCCTGCAATTCCCAGCATGTTCCAGCCCACTATGTTGGCTGGGGGTGGTGGTGGGGGATACAGGGAGTTGCTTTTTTCCCCTGTTGAACCTTAACTAAGGACACACAGCTGTGCGTCCTGGAATACTTTCTTGACATTATAAAGACACATGTTACAACTGCCTCCCCCCCCTTACAATCCAAAGAAGGCACATAAACAGCGCAATTGATTTTTCCAGGCATGTTTCTCCCTCATCTATGTTGTCAGAATATCTACAGGTTTGAGGTATCAGAAAGGAAAGCATTTTAACAAGTGCTTCTCAGTCAAGCTAACCAGATTCCATGACAGAACAGCAACCACTTAAACGTACTCCAGTTTCAGAATAGATGTTGGATTTCTATTTCTGCCCACACCTACATCCGACTCTAGCAGCTTTTTCCAGAAGTTATTCAGGACCATTTCTGCTCTCACATTCAATAGGTGAATGATATGAAACAAAGGCGGCCTTCGTTAACAGTGCCGGGCTTACGGAGAGTGACTGTGACAGACTGACGCACATGTGCCAGGAAGAGGTAAAAGGCAGGCTTGAATGGGAGAAGACTCTTTATAGGCCAATGGCACAAAGAGTACAAAAGCAGACTTGATAGGTCAGGCTCCTAAGTCCAAGACCTGTAGTTCCTGATCCTCCACTCAAACAGGAACTCTCTATGCCAGATTAGCCATTTACATGGAGGTTGCTTAGGAGATACTTGTTAGATTAATGCCCTCAATCTTTCCAGAAAGTTTGTGTGCGTTCTTCCATTGTTTCTCAATAGGAGGGTCTCACGATATTCTGTTGCTCTCACAACTCAATAAATATCTGAAAGACCACTCCCCACAAGGACAAGCCCCATTGACCAGACGCCCGGATTTGTCCGGATATATCCGGGAAATGGGGTGCAAATCCGCATCCGGGCGGAAAAACCGTTTTGGGGGGCCAAATCCGGAAATTTAGCCCCCCAAAACGGTGACCAGATGGCCCTGGGGCGAGCTGGGCCAACCGCGGGGCGGCGGGGGCAAACCGGGGCAGCGGGGGGTCACGCGGCGGTGGCGGGAGGCTGGCGGCGCGAGGCACCTACCGGCTGGGGCGTCCGTTTCCCTCCGGTGCTCGGAATCTACTGAGAAACAGGCTTCGCGGCCTATCCCTCAGTAGCGCGCCGGGTGATGACGTCATCACTGTAGTTAAAGCTGCAGGAGCCCTGCCCGCTTTTGTACCTGGTCACTCTAGTATAGCTCCTGCAGCTTTAACTACAGTGATGAAGAGGGAATTTCACCAGGTGCTGCATGCATACAAAGGACACCAGCTGAAATTCCCTTCTCTACGCAACTGTTAAAGTTACAGGAGCCCTGTCCTCCTTTTCGTATGGTTACCCTAGCTTTATTGAAATCAATGGGACTTGTTTCTTGAGGTTTCTTTGGGCAGTTTTCTTTGGATCCCTGAATGGGATTTGTGTTCTCTGCACACTGAGGCAGTGTAAATTCAGGAGGTATTTGGTAAAAAGAGGGAAAAGTCCTTGTCTAGCATTGTGATAATGGGCATCTGTTCTGGCTTTTCTTTGTATTGCTACTGACCATGGTCTTGTTTACATGGCTAATGAACCAGAGGTGTAATGACACATTTTAGATTAGTTTCTCACTGATAAACCAGAAGTTATTTTTACTGCTCTAGCATCACAAATGTAGCAGCTGTGCAATGTGGAATTGAAATGATTCATTTTAAGTTATAAAGGGGGCTGTACGACCATTACATCCAGCATCCAAAATTGCGTCACAACACTATTGTTAGCTGGTGAGAGGCGCCCAGCAGCCAAGCACTGCATTTTGCCATTGAAGACTGTGAGGCTCCTGGCAAGGGGTGAGCAGGTACACTGGCTGCTGCCATGTTCACAGGAGTGCCAGAGGCCTTCCTCACCTGTTGCTTCTTCCAAGCTGGCCCAGGTCCCTTATCTGGGATGGGACAGAAGTGGTTTTGCAGCCAAACAGGGATGTGAGCAGCAATGTCTGGACTAAGGGGCAAGGTAATATGTGAGTGCATAGGGTGGCTTGTTTGGGCTTATATGTCTGGATTTCCTAGGCTCTGAAAGCATCTTTCTGGAGTGCACCTGCTGGTTGCATGAGCCACGAGGCCAGGTTCTGGTGGGTGCATAGTCCTCCTTGACAGCAGGAGGGGCTTGCACTTGCTAGAGAAAGGTGAATGGATGTGAAGAAGCAGAGGCACCTCTTGTTCTTTTGTGCTTGAAAGCCACCAAAGTGTCTTGTGGCATCTTGAAGACTCACAAATTATGCAAACTATGTTCATCTTGTGTGTGACAGACAACTTGCTCCACAACTGCAGAAACTTCCCCTTCCTAATTCTGTCCTGTTTTGTGTTTGTAATTACGTTTATGTTAACACTTTAGGATTGCAGGCCCTTTGCTGTCAGTGGGACTTACTTCTGAGTAGACATGTATAACGTTGCACTGTTCAACTTGCTTAAATTCTGTCACAGTGAAGATTTATCACGAACTACAATAAAATAGTAATGGCCCTGTAAGCACCTTCATTTAAGGCTGCATCCTATATTCATTTATCTGGGAATAAGCTTTATTGAAGCTTTATTCTGAGGTTTCTTTGGGAAGTTTTCTTTGGGCAGAGCGCTCTGATTGGGATTTGTGTTCTCTACACACTGAAAACAGAATTTCCAAATATTTCTTGAATCCAAATATTCAAGAGATTTTTGGATAAAAGGAGGAAAGGATCCTTGGCAGGCATTGTGAGAATTTCTCATTGATAAACCAGAAGTATTTTTGTTCCATAGCTAATGCTTGCAGGGTAATTGTATTTTATACTCTTTCTGAATGCTAGGTTGCTAGTTTGTTGTACTAGATTTTTATGTACCTGTTCAGTGGTAGCAAAATGATGGATCTGTGAGTATGGGAATGAGAAAGGTGATGGGGAAAGAGTGTTAAATGTTAGGAAAGATTAGATTATGGTATCATCCAGTGAAGCATTTGCAGTCAGAAAAGATATCTGAGGGGAGTATGTATCACACAGAGTATAGCAACAAAGTACAGGAAAAGCTACAAAAGTAGGAGTGAGTGAAGTTAATTTCAGATACGTTGAATATCTCACTTGTTCTTTATCTCAGTGATTTTAACGTTAAGATATTATGTAGAACAGGTTTGTTTTAATTGTATGCTGTAAAGTCAGACATGTGACCAAGGCAAGTTTGGGTGGGTACGCCCCCTTGGGGGCTGGACATGTTGGTGGGCACGCCCCCTTGGGGCGGCCATGTTGTCCTCCTTTTTGGTTTCCAAAATATGGTCACCCTACCATTCACTAGAATGCACACCATGCCTTTGAGCGTATTGGAAAACATGTACATGCTGGAGTCCCATGTGCACAGAGGAGTACATACAGAGCACTGGAGTGAGACAGCTGTCCTTGTCTTTTCTAACTTCCTTTGCTTGCTTGCTTGCTTGCTTGCTTGCTTGAAGTTTGTATAAATTCTTCATCACAACAGTTAAAGTTGCAGGGGCCCTGCCTTCTTTTGTATATGGTCACTCTAGTATAGTGTCTGCAACTTTAACTGTTGTGATGAAGAGGGAATTTCACCAGGAACTAATTGCATACAAATGAAACTGGCTGGAATTCCCTTTTCTCTACAGCTGTTAAAGTTACATGAGCCCTGACCTGGATTTTATCTGGTCAGCCTATCTTAATGCAACAAATATCTCCCTTGGGACATTTAATAATGTCTGTAAATCTCCCATTTTCAAACCCATTACTACTTACTCCAGTGCTGACAGCATAATGATGAAAAACGAAACAAGTAGTGGTTTAATTTGTATTTTATATGTTGTCTGAGGAATTTGTATTCAAACTAGGCTGACCATATGAAAAGGAGGACAGGGCTCATGTAACTTTAATAGTTGTAGAGAAAAGGGAATTTCATCCAGTGTCATTTGTCCGCAATTAGTTCCTGGTGAAATTCCCTCTTCATCACAACAGTTAAAGTTGCTGGTACTATACTAGAGTGACCAGATACAAAAGAGGGCAGGACCCCTACAACTTTAACTGTTGTGATGAAGAGGGAATTTCATCAGGAACTAATTGCATACAAATGATGCTGGCTGAAATTCCCTTTTCTCTACAACTGTTAAAGTTACATGACCCTGTCCTCCTTTTTAGATTGTCAGCCTATATTCAAACATTACAAAGACATGATTGGGTAAGTGGGTAAAGTCATGAATCTGCTGCTTTTTAAAAATTATGTTGGGACTGCTTTATTACAGGACCATTCAAAATAATTACAAATTGCTGCTTTCTGGGAATGTTATTAAACGCAGCAGCAAAGGCATTGTCTAAAGCCCAAATGGATGTTATTGTGACCATGAAAATGAGGCTGATCAGTCTCCCTCTGGTGCTGGACACAGACAAGTGGTAAGAAAATGTCAGAGGTTTGCATTAAGAGATAAGGCTTTACCCAGGGCTTCCGTGATCTTACATTATTTGTTTGCCTAGCAGAAAGAACCAATATCGTGTTTTCGCCAGCAATATTCATCCCTGTGCATTAGTCTAGATACAAACAAAGGAACATTCTGACCTTTAGATTTCATGGTTTTGAACAAAAAGTAACAAATGAGGATGACAAATAAAGCAACATCCTGACACATGGGGATCAGCACTATAAACTGCCATAGTAGTTGCCTCCTTGGGGAAGCTGTAAGGCTTTCAAGTTCTTATCATTTGTGTTTTAACATTTTGCATTACTCATGTTTTATGGATTACTGGGAGCTGCCTTGAGAGGGTTTCATTCTTAAAGACAACCTATTTTTAAAAAAGTAAATAATAAAGAGACTATCATTTGGAGGTTTATATTGTCGGGGGGAGCATTTTCAACTCAAGTACGGTTGTAGGGTGACCATATGAAAAGGAGGACAGGGCTCCTGTATCTTTAACTGCTGTGAGGAAGAGGGAATTTCACCAAGTGCTATACGGATACAATTGACACCTGTTGAAATTCCCTTAAAGATACAGGAGCCCTGTCCTCCTTTCCATATGGTCACCCTAATACTAGGCTGACCATATGAAAAGGAGGACAGGGCTCCTGTAACTTTAACAGTTGTAGAGAAAAGGGAATTTCAGCTGGTGTCATTTGTATGAAATTAGTTCCAAGTGAAATTCCCTCTTCATCACAACAGTTAAAGTTGCAGGGGCCCTGCCTTCTTTTGTGTAGGGTCACTCTAGTATAGTGCCTGCAACTTTAACTGTTGCGATGAAGAGAGGATTTCACCAGGTACTAATTGCATACAAATGATGCCAGCTGAAATTCCCTTTTCTCTACAACTGTTAAAGTTACATGAGCCCTGTCCTCCTTTTCATATGGTCAGCCTACCTAATACTGCATCAGATGCTTCTTCACAGTAGACATTAAGAAGACTGACATTGAGTGGTAGTAACTCAGTTGTCATTTGTAACATCTTTGTCTGCTCTAAGAGTAAACAAGGACCAGAGCTACACCTTGTGTCAAATCATTACAATGCTATATCCCTTTTGAGCATTTTGACCTCCTAGGACACTCAAACAGTAATGTACCCCAACAGTTATCAGTGCATTTCGTACCGCCATAAAGCAGTAGTGTAGGACTAGCCTAGGAGTCCACTGCTTTTATACTGGGCCATGGAATTAAAAAAAGGCACAAGGATAAGGCACTTCCCTGTGAAAGTCTCCATAGGGTCATAGGTTATCAAATCAAGGCTACTTCATTTATTCAGTCCAAATGGTAATGATGACCCCTTCTGGCCCATAGACTATTTGGGGTCAAACCCAACCTCTGCCTTCTACTCAGTTTTGGCAAATTACTTTTCTCTGAACTTTATCATCACCATTGCTGCCATTCCTATTGCTATCACTGTCGGTCCCAAACCTAATAATAATAATAATAATAATAATAATAATAATAATAATGCAAAGAGAGTGGCCAGGGAGAGGAGGACCCTGGAAATCACCTTGACTCAAGGCCTCCTCAAACCTGGCAGTGCCTCTGCTCTGAGCTCATGCTCATACCAAGAATTTATCATTTGGACCAGAATGAAGCTTACAGGTCCTTTCACACATAAGCCCTCTCTTGATTCCGCCATAAGCATTCTTCTTCAGCATCCTAATTTAAGGGGGTGGGAAGCTTCGTAGTTGTTGCTGTCATTAGACAATTGGGAGTCAGAAACCTTTGCTGATCTCCTACAAATCATTCAGAGATCTACTAATAGATTTCAAGGATATCCCAATCTACCTTCTGGCCTCCTGTTCTAATTCTATCTCTGTGTATATGTTACTTTCTGTGAACATGCTCTTGATGTGAGATGATGAAAAACATACTGTTTGAAATGATTCCTCTCTCTCTCTCGACTCCTCCATTGCTGGGAGTCAGAGCTTGCTCTCTCTTTCACTCCTGTCAGTGTAATGGAACATAACATGAACTGAACAAACACTTTGTTTGAAACCCTATGCTGTACCTGCATACTATATGAAAGAATACTTGTGAGAAAAACTCCTTTTGTTCTAAGATAACCTATGTGCATGTGGGACTGGTAAAAACTCACTGGCAGCATTCGGACGACACGATAGTCAATACAACTGATGATTGCTTCGCGCACCCCCCCCCCAGTTGCTTATTGTGTCGTCCGAATTCAGCCATTCTGTTGTGCCTTCCTCTCCCACAGATAACTGCCTTTCTAACAGGAGGCATCATTACTAAATTCCCATTAGTGTTCAGTTTCTTCTTCATTGTCTTCTATGATTAGGCAACTTTGGATAGTTCTTCCATTATCAGACCAAACTGCATGAAGAAGTCATTGTTCAGGTTTGCTCTGTCTTATCAGATGTAAGAAAGATTCCAGTGGTTTTAACAAATGCTTCTACAAACTCTATTCTTATATTATTTGGTTTTGTTTCATGGAGCCACAAAGTTTGCCTAATGATATGTAAATAAGAAAGAAAGAAAGAAAGAAAGAAAGAAAGAAAGAAAGAAAGAAAGAAAGAAACTTTCTGCTATATCCACTTAGTTTAATTCTGTTTGCTTGTGTTATTTCAGCTGGGTAAATTCTGATTTAAAAGTGGCTGGAGACTTTCCTACATGAACATATGGTAGGTATACCCTCTTTGATACATTTGGCAGTAACATGATTTTTATTGCATCGTTATTCTAACCATTACAGTGCTTTTAAATTTTATGTGATCTTCAATAGCAAATGTTAAATTCATCATGGTGTGCCATTCAAGTCTCTAGGACCTTTGTTTACATTTGCTGCTGTTGAGCTAAAGCAGACAGAGAGCACCAACTACCTTCAAAACCATACATGCAGGAGCTTTAGCCATGTCCAGTGCTGGGGAAAACTGCAGGACCAATGTGAGCGAGGTAGTGCCATCTTCATGGCTGATTTCCTGTTTCATTTAGGGAGAGGACTTGCTGTTTTCAAGACCTCTGGAGGGTACCAGGTTGGGGAAGGCTGCTAAAGTACTTGTTCTAACCTGGGCTAGATCTACACTACTGCTTTACAGTGGTACTGAAGGGTACCAGCAATGGTTGGGACACATTACATATTCCATATAGCACTTTCATAGCATTATTTCCTGCTTTTTATTTCGTATTATCCAAAATACCGCAACAAATATCATTGTGTGTCCTATGAGGTATAAAATACACAAGAGGAATATAGCGTTACCATGATGGGATTGTAATGATTTGACACAAGGTGTAGATCTGGTTCTAGTGTCACGACATAATTCTAAACTTCTCAAGGCCATAGGCATCTCCTTTTACATAGGAACTGTATCACATCTGTGCTGTTTCTTGGCACTTGGCCAACTGCCACATACCATGGCCCTGTTGGAAGATTCCTCCTTGGAGGAAGAGTTGGAGCACCAAGAAGCACCAGCCACCCACATTGCCCAGGATCTGCCAGTAGACCAGAAGGAGCCAGGGTCCTCAGGGGCAACTACTATGAGGGCATCTCCTGAAGGACTCTGCCTCAGAGGGGGAGGCAGAGAAACCTCCAAGCCCTCGGGAGACGCCACCTGAAAAGACAGAAACTTAGAAGGAGTGTTATATTGAGCCAGAGGCCTCCTTGTATGAAAAGGTCTACTTGTATGTAAGTGGCTTGCTCACAAGAAGGACTTTTTCAGGTGCAGTTACTAATAGTTCATGGCTAAGCCTGAGGTGTGGCCCTAACAGCCTCCGCATAATAACAGTAGTGAATAGGCAGACCATATGAAAAGGAGGTCAGGGCTCATGTAACTTTAACAGTTGTAGAGAAAAGGGAATTTCAGCCAATGTCATTTGTATGCAATTAATTCCTGGTGAATTCCTCTCTTCATCACAACAGTTAAAGTTGCAAGGGCCCTGCCTTCTTTTGTATCTGGTCACTCTAGTATAGTGCCTGTAATTTTAACTGTTGTGATGAAGAGGGAATTTCACCAGGAACTAATTGCATACAAATGACACTGGCTGAAATTCCCTTTTCTCTACAACTGTTAAAGTTACATGAGCCCTGTCCTCCTTTTCATATGGTCAGCCTAGCAGTGAAAAGCAGAGAGAGATGCTGGAAACAACATTGATCAGACCTCCCTGAATCCAGTTTCCCTTGACTTGACTCTGGACTGCTTCCTTTCATGAATGCTTCTAAACCCTGACTCTCTCCAGCCTGCCCCTTGTCTGCTGTGTTGCCTGGGAACTCTGAGACCTAGACTGTTGAGACCTTGCCTGATCCTTGCTTGTGCTGGCCACCTTGTAACTCTTGGACTCTTGAACCTGCAAGTGCCAGGCTCTGGAAATGTGACACCATACTACACATTGCATCCCTTAACACAGGCTACAGGCCAACCTTTTTACCTCAAAAACTTAACTATTTCGATACCAAATGATCTCATATCACTGAAACCATTACCAATTATATCTTTTCATAACATTCTGGACAACTGATACCCATAAGTGGTCTAAAGAGCACTAAAAGGACTACTAAAATGACAATTTCCTTCTCTCAGATTGCTTACAATCTGTATGTAGAAACCTTGAAATTCTATAGACATCTGTCCATCTGTCAGGTATGCTTTAAGGTGGATTCCTGCATTGATCAGGGGGTTGGACTCGATGGCCTTATAGGACCCTTCCAACTCTACTATTCTATGATTCTATGGTTCTACAGGCAAAGGTGCTGCTAGGGCCAGACCTCTAGGCACCAGTCCAGGGCCCCCAAATGGTTGCCACAGTAACAGCTGACGACAACATCTTTAAAAAAAACCTTACAAGAGAAGAGGTTTAGTGCACTGTGGAGCAGAGCTGCAGTCACACCCTGCATCTTGGATTAGGATCAGCACTGAGTTGACTATGGCAGCATTCGGACTACATGATAGTTAATACAACTGACGATTGTTTCCCCACCCCAAGTTGCTTAATGTGTTATCCAAATTCAGCCAGTGAGTGCAACTGCAGCTTTAATCTCCCCAAGAGGGGGTGGGGAGAAGATGAAGCTGAATAGCAAGGACTCTCTTGTAAGCTGAGTGAAGTGAGCATGGGTTTCGGAGAAGAGGGAGGAGAAAGGGATAGAAATGGGGGCTTGGGGGGAAAAGTGAGGAGGAGAACAAGCAAGCTGGGGGGGGGGTTAAAAAGAGCAATAAGGAGAGAGAAAGCACTTGGGGGGGAGTGCTGGGAAGAGTAAGATCGCCAAAAGGGGGTGGAAAGAGCTAGAAGAAAGATAGGTTATGCACAGTTGGTTCCAAAACAGCGAAAAGAGAGAGAGAGAGAGCATGCAGTGCAGGGAGGGGTTAGAAACAGCTAGAAGCAAGAGAGACAGCATGTGCGCCAAGGTAGGGCTAGAACAGAGCACCCAGGAGTGAGTATAGGGCCTGGAGGGTACCTTGGCCAGGGCCCCTTCAACTCTGTCAGTACCTCTTCCTACAGAAGTACACAGCAGAGTCTCACCCTTGCATACCAACAAACTGAAACAAAAATGTCCTTCTCCTGCGAGACATGAAAATGTCTGTGTGTGTTACACTGATGTGTTCAGATGGCAATTATCTGATAAGGGGTCATCTCACTGAAAGAATCCATTCTTCAAGTAAAGTAAAATGATAACTACTCAAGTATATCTCCAGTCAGTCTCTGCACTATAGTATAGGTTAACATTGGAAGTGCTTTACACAGACTAGTGGGCAGTTCCGTATTATTACTATTTTTTAACTGTTCCATTTTATAACTGAGAAGCAAAGGCTGAGATGTAATTACCAATCCAAGTACACTCACCACATTTGTGGGTGGACCATGGCTTAAACCAAAGTCTACAAAAGTCAAGTCCAACTTTTCATCCACTCCACTGCAATGGGCTTGTCGCACCCTGTGGCGGTTAGGCGCGGGCATCTTCACCTGGGAAGGGATAGGTGAGCATTCACAGGCACCTAGTGGTGACTGGTAATGCCTGAGGCTCATCACCTGTGTGTCTTGAGGCCCAGGTGGTGAGATAAGGGTTACCTTTGGGGCGGACCTTCCTCACCCACTCGGAGTCATGAGGCACGTGCTGGGGTGACACGGAAAGCCTCCCTACCCATAAGGGGGGCCAGGGGGTGGCGTAAGTTCCACGCCATGCCCTGGCCTGGATTTGACTCGCCCTATCCTTAGGATGGCGTTGACCATCAAGTATTGAGGATGCCTGCTAGTTTCCCCTTCTGCGAATTCGTCAATAAAGTGTGGCCCATTTTAAAACCCAATTATTGTGTCGTCTCGTTATTTACTGCGCTCCGATTCCGCAATGGGATTTCCTACTTTTCGGTGGGGAGGAGACCTCTCTAAAAGGAACTGCTAATTTCCTGCTCGGAACACCCCAAGAGCTCCAAGAAGAACAGCCATCTTTTTTATTATTTCTTTTTTAATTAATTTGTATTGATTTTTAACAAATAAAACATGAATAAACAATAAGACAACTTGGGAATACCTTGATTACCATTAGTCATCGATATCTTACATTGCAATACAGAGATTGTCTCACCTATATTCTATTCATTTATATCCTGTTATCCTAATAAATCTTCCCAAGTTTCTGATGGTTTTAATGTTTCCGTATGCCTAATCATATATTTTATGAAATTGATGCCAAGTTGCATGGAAGTCTTGTTTATAGTTAAATGTTTCTACTAGTTGCTCTTTTGATTTGAAACGTGTCAATGTGTTATGGCATTGAAACCCTGTAATACTTCAAAAACTGCTAATAAAATTACGTTTGCCAGTATCTTAGTCTCAAATGGGAATTCCAGAACATCTGTTTGCAGTAAAAAGATTACCAGCCCTCCCTGAGCAAAAACGTTTATGACTAGTTCTTTTAAAAACAAAACCCAACAACAACTACTACGACAACAAAGAAATCTTAGATATATTAAAACAGTTTCCAAAAGAATACTTAAAACAAAGCAAGTCTATTAATATACGACATGGCAGGGTGTGTGTGTGTGTGTGTGTGTGTGTTTTAATCTGGAACAATCTCTCCTTTATATACATGCTTTCAAAATTCAAAGCTTCCATGTGCCAGTATTCTTGCCATTATACAGTTCAGTTATTTTTAGGGCTGGACCATCCCAACCACACTCCTGGTCTTGTTACTGCCTTTCATAGAGTTGGAACATTGCTGGTTGCTTAAGTTAACTCCCTGTGCTGGCAGGATTCATTAGGTCTAAACAAGTCTATGTTCCTCTTAGGACCAATTCTTGTGCAACTGCACCACCCTAGTCCCAAAATATATGTATTGCATGCCAATTGTGAGCATATGTTGCAGTATCCAGTATACGCCTTGTTTTGAAGAAAAATGATCCCTTTTTTGTTAACTCACAGACATATTTCGACAGCAACTCACACTTTTTCCTGCTGCGCTAATTACATTACTCAAGAGTTGGTTTACACTGGCACAGTGTCATTAGCACTCACGCTTGGACACAGTTAGATATTAGCCATGTTCTTCAAAGGTTGTGCACTTCCCTTTCTCATGTTCTGAATAGAAAATGTGCCACTGAGTACATGCACTTAAATAATGGTTTAAGGGCCGCAACTGCTTGTTGAGGGAGCAGGGCTTTGGTCAGTATTTTGCATGCGGTAAGATGCAAACAACGCTCCAACCAAGGATGCTGACAGCAGGGCCGAGGTATCTTACTCTCTGCAACACTGGAGCAGCTTGCAATGGAGGAAATGGGCTGCTTTGAGCCTTACTGCTCCACAGTGCCTCCCTGGTGGTGGAGGACAAAGAGACATGTTGTTAGTCCAGCCAGATCATGTGATCTAGGATGCCAAGAAGTGACCTGCTGGGCTGATATAATTACTGTCTCAGGCTTTGCTTCCCAGTCTAAGTGCTTCTCCACACAGGGCATATATCGTGCAATCAAGATTGGTTTAACCAGTTTGGTTACTCACAGAAGCTTGTGTGTCATCTACATGACATTGGTAACCTTCAGACCTGCTCCCACAGTTTATGACCTTTATCCCGCTGTTGTACAGTGGGTGGAAAGACAGATCTTTCTCTGGAAAGCACTTACGAAGCACTGTATTAGCTGTGCACTTCCATAATAGTACTATAACAGCAGTGCCACCTAATGGCTGTAAAATGAAATGTATAGAATTCCCCAATAACTTATCGAGAAAGACAAACAACCCATGTCAGCTCATGTAAGGAGCCAATCTAAATCTTGCAAAGAATCTGGAAGCAGAAGGCCTGGTAAATTGTGGAATAAAAGGCCTGGCATGGTGAAGCCCTAAGCAACTTTTTATTGAGCATAGCATGCAGACTCCTCTTACTTCGCTTTTCCTGCATTCTAGAGACCTGACTGCCTTTCTGCCCTAGGCCATGTTACTTGTCTCTTGCCTTCAGACCCTCAGTCATCACATTTGGCCTTGCTCTTTTCCTACCTCTGAACTTGCCTGATGCTTGGGCCACAACCCAATGTAAAGCTGGATTAAAAGCAGTTGGTTTTAGCATGCATTGCTGTGTATGGGATTGTGGTCTTTGGTGTCAATACTCACATCTTCAGTTAAGTCCTGACCAATTAACTTCACAATCCTATGCATGTATTAACAGAAAAAAGTCCTACGACTCCCAGTATTTCCAGCCAGTGATGCTGGGAGTCATAGAACTGCTGAGTTATATTTGGAGCTCCTTGTTCCTTCCTAATGCTTTGACTCTGCAGATCTTTACAAGCTTATTGTAAATACATATAAATAGCCTTACCTTTTATTTCATAGGACTGAAAGCAAATGTGATCTCAAGGAGATAAATTCTTAACTTGGAATTCTTCACTGGTTCAGTATTCATGACCCTTTAGCTTAGAGTGACCAGATAAAATCCAGGTCAGGGCTCATGTAACTTTAACAGTTGTAGAGAAAAGGGAATTTCAGCCAGTGTCATTTGTATGCAATTAGTTCCTGGTGAAATTCCCTCTTCATCACAACAGTTAAAGGTGCAGGGGCCCTGCCTTCTTTTGTATATGGTCACTCTAGTATAGTGCCTGCACCTTTAACTGTTATGATGAAGAGGGAATTTCACCAGGAACTAATTGCATACAAATGACCCTGGCTGAAATTCCCTTTTCTCTACAACTGTTAAAGTTACATGAGCCCTGACCTGGATTTTATCTGGTCAGCCTACTAGCTCTCTTTTGCCTGACTCAGTTCATGTGTGTGGCCTCGGTGACACTAGTCTCTGTCATTAGCTACCAAAGCCTCAGAACTAAATTGAGGCCTGGATAAGAGAGAGAGAGAGAGAGAGAGAGAGAGAGTACTAATATTATGCAAGAATAT
Organism: Anniella stebbinsi; assembly: GCA_029215795.1. Lineage (NCBI taxonomy): Eukaryota > Metazoa > Chordata > Lepidosauria > Squamata > Anniellidae > Anniella > Anniella stebbinsi. The sequence goes on along the minus strand of JARDYH010000004.1, from coordinate 90,647,778 downwards.
TTGTTCCCTTAAAAAATCAGTTTTTTAATCAAATGTTCACATGTTCACTTCTCAAAGCACTGAAAACCTTTTTGTAGAAAACGTTCAACCATTGTTTCTATCACTGCTCTAGAGAACATATCTCACCATCGATAAGTATTGGTAAAATAATGAGAGGCGCTATAACTTTCAAATAAAAGCTCTCAGTGCACCATAAAGCATGGACAGTGTATTGTTCATTGATGGCCCGAAGGAACAGAATCATTGGGCAATGATTACACCGTGTTTTTTTGCTTTGTCTAGTTTTTACTCATCCTAAATATATCACGGGGCACAGTGAAGAAAAGGCTGGGTGAACACTTCTACTAAACAGCAGCACTCCAGGTCTGATTTAAAAGACCATCTGTTCACAAGAAGCAACTAAATTCTACAATATATAGCTGTTGGATGAAAACGTGCTGGACAGAAATGGAGCTTGAGTCGCTGCCAAAGTGCCTAGCATTAGCTGGCATTTATTGCCATCACTGACTTGAGGTGCTAAAGTCACGTTCTTAAAGTATTACAAGAAGAGATTGAAATGTGCACATTTGTCTGAGAGCTAGAGACTTCTCAGAAGATTGTTTTATTGCATGATAAATATAGATTTATTTTCCCCAGGAAATGTAGCATGTCTGTTACATGCTTTTACAGAGCTCAGACAGTAACAGTTCATTGCTTAGAAAGTTTGATTCTTCCTTGTCAAAATGACATTTCTGATTGAGGTGCTAGGTGAAATTCACTTGTGCAAGGCACCCTTTGCTTCTTGGTGATGGGTGATGACATCTGAAGGGCTACATATTTCCCAACACTGTTATCGAGGGAACCGTTTCAGTTGTGATCCCCCAGATTTGCAATTTTCTTCCAAGGAGGTTCATCTGATAGCTTTCTGTGCCAAATAAAAGATTTCTTTTACTGGGCTTTTTAGATCTACTTTTACCTGTTCGTGCTGGTATGCTCTTGCTTCATCATTTTACTCTGTTGTTGTTGTTTTTACTTTTACTTTTCTTTAATGGGGTTCTTTTTTGAAAAAAATATTTAAAAATTAAAATACATTGAAATAAAAAGAAAAAAATCCCTCCCCATTCCCTCCCCACACTAAGAGCTTATCTACACACGCAGGATAAAACACTTTGAAAACATTTTGAAAACTGTATATGGAGTGTGTCCTGGGCCCCAACAGTTCTCAAAACTGTTAGAAACCATTTTAAACCGCTTTAAACCATTTTAAAGCAGTAGTGTAGATAGGGTGTTAGTCAGTTACAGAACTTTCCTTCTTACATCTTTCATTTTCATTTTCATATCCAGGGTGGTGTATTAATTTTCCATTTAATTTATTAATCATCTGATGAGCAGATGTTTTTATTATGTATTGGTTTTAAGCTGTGTGTAAGCTATCCTAAGGGTCAAACTACACATTGTGTTAATTGCTTAGCTTGTAGCTGAGAATAATATTTTCTTTTATTCTAGATCAACTATGTGCAGCCCCAATTCAGATCACGGCACTGCAAGGAAAGGATTAAACTTACACACACAGAGACAGACAGTTTTTTGCCTGAAATTCCCTACTTGTCAGGCTCAGGCCTGGTCTCCCTGGTCTGTACCCTGAATTGGACTTGGAACCTGAAGAAGTAGATGAGCTAAGACAGGAAGTGGGGGAGGAAATTCTCCAAGGTTCTCCAGGAGTCAAGGAGGAATCTTCTCAGGAGCTTATCGAACAGAAAGCCCAGGCTCAAAGATCATCATCCCCACCTCTAGGAACTCAGTTTTGTCAGAAGTGGAGGGGACATCAACATTGACAGACCCCAGAGTCTACCTCAAGGTCAAGTATGTGGAGTTGAGAGGAGGTGGGAGGCAGTCCCCTAGGTTAGCCACTCACCAGAGGTTACAACTTGAAACCCACCCTGAGATGGGTGTTCGGTTAAAGCCTGTCGGGCACTGTGGAAAACTGTCCATTTAGTTGATAGCCAACTGCCTTGCTTTATTAGGCTAATTAAGCTTATAGGATAGCTCCTAGCATTCACACTTCCTTCAGGTGTGAAGAGATTACTGTTTCCTGAATAAAGCTTTGTGGATTGCAGGGCAGATCTCTTTCCCATCTCACTGTTTCCTGAATAAAGCTTTGTGGATTGCAGGGCAGATCTCTTTCCCATCTCACATCTCAGCAGGAGGACTTGGAATAAAAAGGGGAAAAAAAAGATTATCATCAGCCACATGCTATGCAATTAATGCAATTTGTAGTTTGATCCTGAGAATCCTCTTAAAGATGATGAAGCGAGACATTCCTTAAATAGTTAATAATTTCTTCTTTAAACTTCCAGAGAATCTCCAGGAACAATCATCATATAATTCCCAGGTTATTTATTTTTTAAGACACCCATGCATGGGTACAAATAACGGACACTGACAAAAACAAAACATCCACATTAGTTGCCAGCACAGCGGCACTTCAGAAAACCTGTGTCTGATCAACTAGCTACACTCACAGTTTAAACCTGCTGGAAGAGTTTTCCTTTCAAACATTTTAATCACATTTTTCTCCCCAATTTTTATAGTATATTAAAAATTGCAACCATCCTGAACATTTTCTTAGGCTGACCCAGATATAAGTTGCCTGCAATATAAGCTTTTCCTTTGTTTGTCTTATCCAATTCTGCTATTAATTTGCAAGTGGTTCTGCTTGGCAGAAGTGTTCTTTTTCCACAGAGTACTTCTCTAGTTGCTCTTTGTCCCTTTGATTTTTCTTTTTTTATATTACACCAATATGATTTTCTCTTGCATTTGCCAGGGTTGTTTTCTTCTTCTTTTCTTTTGTGCACTTTTGCACTCTCTTTTTGTAGGAAATTCGCACGACTCTTTCTCGGAAGAGACATATTTTATTTATTTATTTATTACATTTGTATACCGCCCCATAGCCGAAGCTCTCTGGGCGGTTTACATAGGATTAAAAACAATTAAAAACAATATACAAAAATTAAAACAGCAAAAACATACAACATATACACAATCTATACATTTAAAAACCACATCAACACTTCAAAAACTACAAAAACAAAACAAAACAAAACAAACCCAGGCTCCTCAGATATTGCCAAATGCCTGAGAGAAGAGGAAAGTCTTGACCTGGCGCCGAAAAGATAACAATGCTGGCGCCAAGTGGGCCTCGTCAGGGAGATTGTTCCACAATTGGAGAGCCACCACAGAGAAGGCCCTCTCTCTTGTTGCTGACCTCCGAGCCTCCCTCGGAGGAGGCCCTCGGAGGAGGGCCTTAGATGTTGAACGTAGTGTTCGGGTAGGTTCATGTCGGGAAAGGCGTTTCATCAGGTATTGTGGTCCCAAGCCGTGTAAGGCTTTATAGGTTAAAACCAGCACCGTGAACCGGGCTCGGAAACATACAGGCAGCCAATGCAAGCGGGCCAGAGTAGGTCTTATATGTTCGAACCTACTGGTTCCAGTTATCAATCTGGCCGCTGCATTTTGCACAAGCTGCAGCTTCCGAACCACCTTCAAAGGCAGCCCCACGTAGAGTGCATTGCAGTAATCTAACTTGGAGGTTACCAGAGCATAGACAACTGAAGCCAGGTTATCCCTGTCCAGATAGGGACGTAGCTGGGCCACCAACCAAAGTTGGTAGAAGGCCCATGATATTTTGCTGCCTGAAGCAAAGATGGAACCCACCACCACCACCACCATCACCACCCCATTCATGTGCAGACATCAACTGGATTGGCAGTTGAAGCTCACTTCAACAGTGGTGACAGGAGAGCAAATACCACAACGTCTAAAGCCAGCAACTTAGCAAGGGCTGCCTCTACAAGGACGATTTTAAGCTCTTTCAAAGCACATTTCGGATTTTACCTCTACAAGAGTGGAGCGCAAATCGGGGGTTGAGGCGTTTTTTTTATCTGCGCTTATTCGCATTTTTGAATGCGCGTGAAATAGCGAGTTTTAATTTACCGCTGGAGTTAAAGCGCCTTATGGCCATGTAAACATGCGATTCTCCGCATGTAAACAACTTTAAAGTGCATTTCATACATCTCGTAATGCACTTCGACGCCGCTTGTGAATAGGTATTAGGAGTAAATGCGCTTCGTATATGCGCATAATCGGGCAATCAGGCGTCAAAGCGAAATCTTGTAGAGGGGACCTTAGTGGGTGTAGCAGTGTGACATGCACAGCTCTGTCTTCCAACAGATGAAACAGAGTGAAGGGGCCCAGGAAAAATGGCCGGAGGACTGTCACTGCTACTACTACTACAATAACTACTACTACACACACACTGCTTCCTGAGGGATCCACTTCACTCTGCCTAATGGTCATGATGCTGGCTATGAACAAAACCTGAATAGACTAGATTTTCCCCTCTGTACAAGCTGCTTAAAGTAGTCCATCAAATTGGTTTTCCTCAGTGACCCTGAAGCAAAGATAATGTATTTGTGCAGTATATTTGGCTTCTGGGTACTAGAGGTTCCCAAACATTTTTTCAAAAAACTCTTCCGGTGAGTCCAGGGGGAAAACAAGAGCATGAAACCTCTTCCCTCCACTTCTATAGATGATATTGCATAGCTATGATGGTGGCAAAGAAATGAAGTTTCTTCACTGCCATTACCACCACAGAATAAACCCAAAGGTGGCTCCTTTATGTGGTTGGTCATATTCATTACACATTTCCCACCACTTGAACTCAAGTCATTGACTCGATGGTTTTGTGGCCTTCAGCATCTCAGAATCCCAAGGAGCCGATGCATCGCTATGACTTTGTTGAAGATGTTTTGGAGCAATCGTATCAATGACCCAACTCATCCAATCATTCCAAGTGGTGATCAGAGCCTCAGGAGGACTGCCAGATGAAGCAGCAGGATATTTTCCAAGAGGCATCAGATGACCTTCTGGATTGATCAGACTCCAAGGGCAGATCATCAAAACCAGCCCCCTACCCTTGCAAAGGTTACAGGTAGTTACATTGTTTGGAATGGTAGTCCATGTGTGAGTTTGGCTTTGAGCTGTAGATTAGCTGCAGGTCAGTTACTTAATATGGAACTGTACCATAAGTGGTGCAAACTGTAACATGTTTAAGGGAGCAATTCTACATCAATGGTTAGAGACAGCGCTCCAACCTTGGAAAGGGGAGACAGATAAGACACTCCTCCCCTGCCATGGAAAGAACTGCTCCACCCGCCCTCTGAGGTCTTGAGCCTCTTCCAGAGTCCTTTCGTCCCCTTCGAAACACCATTGCTAGACAGGCTAAAAAGCCCACCGGTATGGGGACAGAGGGGACAGGGGACAGGACAGAGATCATCGTTGCCACTCTTCCCAACATGCATCATATGATTGGAGCCTCCAAGTTCAGGGGCTTCTGAACCTCAAGGATACAATCTTATCTAAAATATTCATATACTTGGTTGTTTTAGAGCATGGTTGTAGAACATCTGTCAACCTGAGTGTCAAATTTCATTTTGAAGAAGTTTTGGGGAGCAACATCCCAGCGCTGGGCTGAAGGCAAAAGTGGTGGCAGCAAAACACCAACATTATCAGCATATTTTAGCTTAAAAGCTCTTACTGCAGTGGCTAAGCCTTCAGAGAGACATTTCACCCTTTTAGAACAGGGGAAAGCTGCACGGGATACAGCCAAATGGCAGGCGCAAGGGAAAGGATTGTAGCCATCTGTGAAACCCCAGAGGGCCAGATTGGGAGCTCATGAGGACCAGATTTGGTCTGCAAGCTTGAGGTTCTCAACCCCTGCTTTAGATCCTAGAATCTAGAGCAGTAATTCAAATCCACAAAATCTTCAGTAGCACCCTTCAGTCTCTCTTCCAGATGCAAACAGGTTCTCCCTACCTTGGTTCCCATAGGGGATTCTCTGTCCTTCAATTCTTTTATAGGCCATTATTTAAGGTTAAATCCACAAACAGAATTACTAAGATTAACTGTAAGTGTCTATCATAGCTCATGAGCTATTCCCATAGATATCCAACTACAGCTTTTTCAGAAGGCTTAAGTAAAAAATGTAGTTTCATGGGCACAGATCACAGAGAAAGAAGCTACCTAACACTGTGGCAATTATAATCTTTCATCAGCATGCATTGACACAGCATGTTTTTCTCCATTTCTGAGCTTTCTCTCCTGACTCGCTATGATGCAGAAGTCCTATTCATCTGTGAACCCTTCCTCTTGAACAATATTATTGATTTATTACAATTGCAAATATCTCAACTCTTTGGACAATAAAACACGCAAATATCTCAACTGTTAGGACAATGAAACACGCAAATATCTCAACTGTTAGGACAATAAAACACCCCTTTAATAAATTAAGCTATAAACAGGTCAATTTACGAACAGAAGAAGGGTTTATGTTTTGAATAATGCCAGGATAGGTTGACCAGATAAAATCCAGGTCAGGGCACATGTAACTTTAACAGTTGTAGATAAAAGGGAATTTCAGCCAGTTTCATTTGTATGCAGTTAGTTCCTGGTGATATTCCATCTTCATCACAACAGTTAAAGTTGCAGGGGCCCTGCCTTCTTTTGTATATGGTCACTATAGTATAGTGCCTGCACCTTTAACAGTTGTGATGAAGAGGGAATTTCACCAGGAACTAATTGCATACAAATGACACTGGCTGAAATGCCCTTTTCTCTACAACTGTTAAAGTTACATGAGCCCTGACCTGGATTTTATATGGTCACCCTATGCCAGGAGGAACGATCCCTTTGCATATTCAGTAAACTTTCAAAATGTCAGCTGAATATTGCTTGTCTTCTTCATCACTTTCTTTTAGTCCTATAGTACCCTCCATTGTCATTTTAGGTGGGGAAACTGAATTCCCAAAATATACATGCACATGGTGTTGAAGAAGTCAATGCCGATACGTCTGTTCTGTTATGAGAGTCAAGGCTACACACACATACACACATTTTCTTTTTACGACAGCTCTTTAGGATGACAGGTACTAGCCAGTTTCAGTTTTAACCTAGGTCTCTCTAGCCTAGTCTAACTCTGAAGCCACTATAACATACTGGCTCATATAAATAAGCATGTTTTAAATGTTATTTTGTAAAAGAATAAATTCCATGTTCATGTCACAATTCCTCTATTTGGCTCTCCCCCCTCCTTTGGCTTTCAGTCACATTTAGATGAACAACTGAATAACAGAAACATAGCTATTGTGTTCAGACATAACTATCAAACATCAAAGATGTTATGCTCTGCATTTAATTTGAGTGTTTTATTATGAAATTGTTTTTAAGGTTGTATATTGCCACTAAGGCCCTTTCAGGGAGAAGGGTGATTCATACATATTTAAATAAATAAATATTGTATTCAAACATTTGCCCATGTCTTCCTCTCCCTTTATTTCTTCACTAGTTGTCAGTGCAGAATTGTTGAACATGAACACATCAGATGGATATTTCTCTTCATTTCTAAAGTTTTCCACTACTCAGTTGTAGTCTTGATCTGGTACATCTGGAATATCCAAATATATGAGTTTGGTGTAGAAATGCTCTGGGGGGAAATTAATGTTAATAAGTGAGATGAGTTGGTAAACAGCTCTTGTGAGTGTAACATTGTACACTGAAGCCTGTGAAGATCTTTGCCACAGACATAATGAAGGTCAGATTTCACACTTCCTTTGTTCATCTGCTTGACCTTGAAGATGCAAGTGGCAATAAAGTGATGTCATTTGCTGACAGGGAGAGACTATTACTGCCAGGCAATAGAATCTAGGACAACATAACAAATTATTGTAAGGACCTGAAGGAATTCAGTAAAAAAAAAATGTTGACAGACATAACTTATAAAATACTGAGACACAAGAGCAGGGTCTGATGCATAATAATACAGAGGAAATCAAATCCAGTAGTTAGGCAAGAAGAAACAAACATGTTTCCAAACTGGAGAAAGTCAAAAGCAATTAAATTCTTTTGCAATCCATGAGATACAAAGGAGCTCAAGAGAATGTAGTGTATGTTTTGTTATTTTTCCTGTCAAGGCCCAGGGAATAGGACTTGGCAGAGGGGAATGCTGCATGGTTTGGTAAGCCACACTAAAAGATAAGTGTATTATTCTACATCACTTGGAAGCAAATAAAACTGCAAATATACACAAACTGGATTTGAGATCTATTGACCTCAGCTGCCCATGGACTTTTGAAAGAGCAGAAGTACTGTGGATTGTATATACAAGTGGCTGGGGTAGGGAGTAGATGCAGGCAAAGTAAAAAGGGGAGGCAATAGACATGGAAATAGAGATTCTGCAACTGCAAATGAAAGCCTCACTTTGAGCATAGGTTCAATCCGAGAGAAGGGGAAGGGCAGAAGGGGAAGGGATATACCAGAAGGGGAAGGGTTATACCAGAAGGGGTGGGCAATGGGTGGACAATACTGCTGACATTTGGAAATAGCCCACCAGGCTCCACCCACCAGTGCATTGTGCAACAAAGGAAAAAGTGGCTGTGTAAACACATCAAATCCTGTTCACAACCCAGAAGCAAAAGCAGAGGATGGTAGCGGGTTATTTAGCTTGATCTAGAAAAGCCCTCTCTCATTCTTCTGGTGCATGCCTCAAGTAAAAGACAGAGCCAGTTTCTTCATATGCCCCAAGACTTTCTGTTTTTGTTGCAATAGACTAATGTGGCTGGCCCTCTGTAATCAATTACAGTGTTGGTAAACTTAGGGTTACTTACTTTTCCATTTTCTACAACACAGCTGTACTGCATCCAGATGTAAAAACTCACTCAACTGTAGATAGGGATGAATAACTTGCTCTTTGGATCCAGGTGCAAAACATACATATTCAACTAACACTGCTTTTCAGTCCAATACAATCCCTATACTAATGATCTACATACATAAAATTTCAATCATGCAAGCAATTTTAAAAATGTTGCCTTATTATGGCACATAGATATCATTGTGTGCATTTAGCTAGAATGTTTGCTTTGTGTCTAGTAAAGAAATTCAAACTTGAGAGGGGAAACCCCATAATGAGTACATCCACAAATCCTATTGCACAAAAGTTTTAAAATGACATGGAACAACAAGATTTGAAAAGAAATTCAGGGAGGGCATTTCTAATTTCACTATTTTATTATTTATTTGGAGCTAGTAGCTCATCATAATTAACTTCCCTTCTATTATTCCACCCTACAGTTGACAATTTGAACCCATGAGGTATTTTCAAGGAAAGCAAAGAATGTTTATGTTGTTGTTGTTGTGTATTTGTTTTTTTTTTAAACTTTATTCAATGGAAAATTTATGGCCAGGAAATGTGGTTCAAAGAGGTAAGGAATGGTTTTGGAAAACAATACTGCTGCTAAAAAGCTTATCCAAGCCAAAAGAGCAGCTGCCACAAAACAATTTTGTACAGTATCCAGGCAGCTATTTGACAGGGCCATGTTTTTCAACACTAATTGATACGACATGTTCACATATGTCATGGCCTGTAGATTGTAAATTCAAACTAATATGTGCATATTAAATCTGAAATAGCCACCAATTGCTATTCAACCTGATCTGACCTGCATTTAAATGCCTGCTTATAGCTGACCACAATGATCTGGCTTTGAAAAAACTGATCTCTCTCTTCTTCCTTTTCTCTTCACTCTCCTCCCCTTGTGTCTTGTCATTTTACTTTGTAAACCTGACGTCAGGGTCTGTCCGCTATTTTATTGATGTGAGCCACTTTGGGAGACAATAGTCATCTGAAAAGAGGAAGGGAAATGCAGGAAGCAATTGAAGGAAGCAATAATAAAAATGTGTGGCTTCCAATCAGGGTACACTAAAGATCTCAGTAACCATGTATCTAGCTCCAAAACCCAACAGTCTTACATATTGCACTCTTTTGCCATCACTAACACTTATAAAATTCTAGCATTCAATTTCTTAAAAGCTATTGAGTTTGATAAGACAAGTTACAAAGAAACTTTGCCAATGGCCATTCCATCTGTGAGAGCACTTTAATAAATAACAACAAATGCTGTTTCTTTTAGTTGGAAAAAGACCACAATGTAAAAAGCTTAGCAGTTATCCCTTCTTTTTCCTTAATAAGTGCACAATGGATATGCTGTGATCAATTAATAGGAAGCATTTAAACAATTTAACAAACCAAAATCTCTTGTGATTTAAATACCATAATAAATACACCCCTTTTAATCCAACGTGAGTTTTACAAAGGAGGAACCAAAGATCTCACGGTGTATATATAAGGCAGCAGAGGAAACAGAAAACAGAGATGTGAAGTGACTTTCTGATAGCATTATGGTATGTTAAAAGGAAAATGGGGTATTCAATCAGACTTCCTGGATACTATTGTCAAATAGAAAAATTGGGGTGAGTTGATACATGCTAGAAATCATCTAAGGCTTGAGGGGACAAAGGACTGGAAGGGAACAAGAATCACCAGGTTGGTTTTATCACTTTCTGGTCCACAGAGACAAAATAATAAGTACTGCTGCCTTGCAAGGGCGGGGAGCTCATAGGGGAGCAGCCATGAGTAGGTGCCATTTTGAAAGTGACGGCACTCCCTGCACTGCCAGTGGTTTGTTAAAAATATGGTACTTCTTTGGCAGAACAGAATATACTGGAGAACTTTTCTACTGACCAGCAGAATTAAATAAAGTTCTGGTCACCACTAGCAACTATATTTGCAGACCCAGGTAATTGCAGATGCAGTTAAGTGACTTATGTATAAAATATTTACTGACACAGATTTAAAAGTGTCCTTCAGAATGCCCCAAAATTGATGTCCACACTCATCTAAGCGAGACTCCAAACTTCCTTACTGCATTTGTCAAGTCCATATTAATTCCCCCAAGTGAATGGCATTGGAATTGGTGGACAGGGGAAGCATGACAGTAGAACCTGAATATCAGGTTCAGGATTAATATTGTAGATACCAAGACTGGGATTGTCATGTGACGTATTGTTATGGTCATTCTCTTGCATGTCATGCTGTGATGAAGCCCAACATTCACAACCTACCATCAGTGACATAGTAGCCATTTCAAAATGTATTCATTCATAGACTGCAATTGTTCTCCACTTTGGGGTCCCCTCTATAAGGATTCGCTTTTGCGCCTGGTTAGGCGATTATGCGCATAATCGCTGAAGCGCATTTACGCCTAATACCTCTGCACGAGAGGCGGCAAAGCGCATTAAGGGATGACCAAAATGCGATTTACAAGTAGTTAATGCGCATAAGTGCTTGTTCACATAGGCAAAATGCGCTTTAATGGCCGGAGCAAAATAAAACTCGCTGTTTAATGCGCATTTGATAATGCGCATAATCGGAGAGATAACGCGCCTCTACGCCCGATTTGTGCTCCGTTCTTGTAGAGGTAAATTTTTTTAAGCGCCTTGAAAGAGCATTAAACCTCTCTTGTAGAGGTAGCCTGGGTTAAAGATGGATGTACTAGATAGGCTTACATCCATAGGATTCTTACAGATGTAGATGCATACCTTAGACCATGCAAAGCAAGCCCTGAAAGTAATTTAGAAAATAAGGTTTCTTTTATTTATTTAGCAACCAAATACAAAAGAACATTGTAAAGATACAACATTTTCACAAATAAGTTCAAACTATTGTAAGTTTGCCTTTCGTGACACATTTGGCTTTAAACATTAGTGTTTGTGAATTGTTATGTGTGGCTCTAATAATCTTTCTGGACTGCATAAATAACAACCCAGGTGGCAGAAAATACAGAAAACAAAACTTAATCCAACATCATATAACTCAAAATCACACAAAACAAATAAAAAACAATTAACAGAATTAAATAGTAGTTTTAATATTGTTTCAGAAGTAATTATCTGAATTTAAAGTGTAGCACAAGGCATTGCAAACTAAGTATACAGATGAGGGAGAGAGATTGAAATTAAAGTTGGCAGCACTTATCGAGATAAACAGATGCTCTCAAAAGAAATGCCACCAACTTTAATTCCAATTATTTTCAAATAAAATGATTTAAATAGCATATTAGGTTTCTAGCCTTCCCCTTGTGTCAGATCTGTTGAACTGTAATTTTGCACTGACATTTTCCAGTTTTTTAAAGTGTAATCAAATTACCCTCTCCACCATGCTGTGGCATAGAGCCAATTAGGACAGCTACAGAGCAACTTACACAGAATCACCAGGAACATCTGAATCAGATTAAAACAGATGTCCTTACCTATTATAAATACTCTACTATGATAAAAGGCATATTGGACAAGTAATTCCAGTATTCCACTTCTGAGAGCTACTGCCTTCATAGTAACTTCAGCAGCCAAGATTTACACAAAAGGCATTTTTATATAAGGTAGCCCAGCTGAGAGCCTAAACAAAACCTGCATGTTCCCCTGGCAAACATAATGGGTTCAAGTGATGTGTGAACCAGTCCACAGACTTTACAGACATACAGAAGTATGTCAAGGATACAAATACAATTAAGGAACATGTATGTCTCAATTACGATGCAATTTAAAAGACTCAAGGATTTTTCATACATAATCTGTATTAATTATATACCTGGTCCTGAGACCCTGGGTTTTTGCTGGCTGCACAATTCTGTACTTTTCTGTGGTGCCAAGGACAGATTAAATTTACCTTGGTTCAGGGAGACTATCACCTTGACAGTTCCAAAATTAAGTGGTAAAAAAATCTGAGAGCCGATCTACACACTAGCTGTATAACGTTTTATAAGGGTTACGAAAACTCTGTGGGCCACATGACGCACTCCCTTGAACGTTGTATACCTGAGGTTTTTTAAAACTCACTTCGGCTATATACAACGGTTTTTACTTTTAATAAATCATTTTAAGTAAAATAATGTGTCCTTTCTTACCGTTTGTGATTTGTGGGGGCAGTGCTTCATTTACCAGCGCCCAAATGCTTAGCCGTTGATTGGTGGGGAAGAAAGAGGGGCTAAGGAGGAAGTGGGTGAGTGAACTACAACACCCCACAATGCTTAGCCCTATACTCATTGAAAGCAAGGGAATGAAAGGGGAACTAAGGAGGAAGTGGGAGAGTGGACTAAAGCACCCACAATGCCTTGCCCTAAACTCATTGTAAAAACAAAACAGAAAAAGATGGGCAGAAGGGTGTGAGACTGCACACACCGCTCTGAAGACTGAAGAATTTTTCTCCTGTAACGTGAGTACTCCTTAATGTCACCTAAGACGATTTGGAACGCACCTATTTGGAACGTTTTAAAATACTATTTAAAACGTTTCAAGGTACAGTGTAGATAGGCTCTGAGTCTCCATTTCCAGTATCTTTTAAAATAATTTAAGGAGCTGGTGAATTAGTTACAGAATTATATTTTCAGATTCTGCCTTGAATTATATTTTCAGATTCTGCTTTGAATAAACAGCCTTTATTCGTAAATAGTCTTTTCAATATATAGCTGAGAATTGTCCACCTTTCCATTCTGCCTCAAAGAGATGTGTTCCAATGAAAGCTAAGGAATTGGACTTGACCAGTTAATCTAATTTCTCTCTCTCTTTTTAAATCATTGGCACATTAGCAATTCCTCAGTATTTCAAGATTTACAAAAACTGCATTTTAAAAAAAATTGAATGTTAAAACTTAAGCACATTTACATTGTTTTTATGACATCAATATAAGAATAAATATTTACAAATTATTTCTGCTTTAAAAAAAAAAAAAGACCAACGTATTATCATACAATAATGAGATTCTAACAATCAAAAGTTACCTACTGAGAAGCCCTAAGAGACTTCCCAATAAAACTCATCAGAATAAAAATTATGCTTTTGCTCAGTTTTTAGGAACAGTCTGTGGTGGAATATACTTTACCTGGCTCAAGTATGTATATTTTAGTTTAGTAGCAATTCTTACATAAGGTCCCAAAAGATCTGTGAAGCCAAGATCGCAAATTCTCACTTTTCTGAGAGTTTGTAATAGGCAATAGGAAAAAGATGATTTAAGTTTAGGGATTTTGTACACCGAGTATTTATTAGTACAAAACACTCTGTAAACACATGGTGTACAAAGTATTCATCTCAGCCCCACTCCAGCAGTACCAATGAGAAAGGATTTTAGTGCCCTAAGTGACACTAAAATGTATTTTAGTCTGGAATGTATCAGTTGGAATGTCATTGATACAAAAAGAGAAACCAGAAGACATTTTAAAATTGAAGGTACATTCTATTCTTTTTGTTTATTTTATTTGCAGTACTGGGAAATGCCAAAACTCTTTTAAGAATCTCTTGTAAAAAGTGCCAAAGTTCCAGGACTTATTCATAATAACACCACTGTAAAACATGGTTAAGAATTTCTCTGACTGCTGTGCAGTAACATAAAAATTTAAAAATAAGACATTGCTTTATACTGAGTCAAACTAATAGTCCATCTACCTAGTGTCTACTCTTACTGGGAGCAGCTTTCAGTGTCTCTGACATCCCCAACCCTTCCCAAGATCCTTTAACTGGGATTGAACCCAGGACTAAGTGTGTTCAAAGCATGCGCCCTCCCATGGTGATGTATGACCTCTCCTTTAAACTATGGTCTTCCCCTAACCTCACACAATCCCTCCCATATAGTATTGTTTTAAGGAAAGAAGTGCTAGAAATAAAGGGGGTAATGATGAAAAGGCAGGTGTAAGTTAGCAATATATTTCTCCATTTGAAATTTTGCTTGGCTTCAGCAGCTCCCAGCAATATTCCTTTTGTGATTGGAAACACAATAAATTTTCATGGGATTGTCACCATGACCTCTTGAAAAATAAATATGCGAAGTACCCAAAGAATACTGTTTTGCAAAGATTTCAAGTGAGCATTTCAAATTAAATGCTGTATCAGGCTAAAAGTTTTGCTCGAGTACAGTTTTGAACTCATCTTCATTTTGAAAGACATATTTATGACCGTCAAACAATATATTTATTTATCCAAGCTTCTTATTATTCAAATGTTTCTACTTAGCAATCATGTTATACATCCCATGCCATGTATATGGCTGTATGTTTTCTATCTCCAGATGGTTGACACTATGCTTTAATGAACTTGTCTGATTCTCATTAAAATCGTCCTTGCATTGCATCACCTATGGCTCCCCACACATCAAAGACAAATTCATCTGGAAATGCAAAATCTCCTAAAGCTTCATCAAGTGCAACTGCAAACTCATCTGGGTTGTTCTTGCCTTTTCCAGCTTCTACCATTGTTGCAGCTGAAAACAAGAAAAAGAAAAATACATTTTCAGAAGCATCAGTATGAGATGTAGTTGACTATTAAGATAACAGTATTTGGCCTGTTGAAAAAGTAAGCACCTGTGCATTTGATGGAAAATGTAAATTACAAATTATGGGGAAACATTCATAAAGTCCGTAATGGTATCACAAATTCTAGTAAGGACCAAACTAAATGTTTAGCTGATCACACATAGACTGGGTTTGGACAACATGATAACTAACTGTGGGTTTAATAGTCAACGGTTGGTTATTGTGTCATCTGTCGTAACTTTTTCACACCACGGTTGGTTATTCGGCAGAAATAACAAACGCTGTGCATTGTTGATTATTTGAACAACCGTTGGTTATCATGTTGGGCACCATTGACTATTTCGTTGCACACAGTTGGTTATTTTTGGCGACTACAGAGTCCCCTGGCAAGAGCAACCAAAGCAGCAGCTGCCGTTCTAGTCCAACCAGCAGAACTCACAATGGTTGATGGTGTTGTGTGCATGCCCGTTCCTCTGGCATTCACGTGTGCCAACAGAGCAGCACAGCTCAACCCACTAAGATGACACTACTATCTGAGTGACTCCTTCAACAAGTTGGCCCCTCACCTTTCAGGTTCCCAGTCTATATCTTCCTTAGACGCCATGTTTCTCATACTGTAACATAAACTAGGGCTGTACACACTGCCCAATTCACTTCGGATCCTGATTCGGAGGGTCCCGATTCGCTTCGGACCGATTCGGATCTATTTAGATTTGCTACGGATCTCTTTCAAAGCTCTCTGAATCATCCCAATTCGCCTCGGATTCGGGATTCGGATCCAAAGCAATGCACAGTCCTAACATAAACTCCCTTGCACAGCACTAGTATTCCACTAGCATTTATATAAGAGTTCATAGAACAGCACTAATACATGTTCTCCTTCTGCTCATCGTTGTTCAGATTCAAACCAATGTGTACAAGAGAAAACGAACTATGTGCTAAACAAGGAAGTTATATCTGATATTCAAATATAACTTGAAAAGAACCTTAGAATAAAATGTTTTGCCCCAAACCTATCACATTTGTCAGTGCAAAGTTGCAAACATATGTACAAACTTGTCTAAGAAGTTCTTCCCTATAACTATCAGAGATCTAGTGATTGTCTTTATGGAAGAAATTAAGCTTCTTATTAAGACACTTTTCTAATCACATATATTAAAGGAGGCACTAGAGTGCCTCCTTTGTTAAGGGCCATCAGTAGAAAACACGTTCCACCATGTTAAAGTGATAATTGGGGAGGGGTCATTCTAACATTCATAAAATTGAAAATATTTCACCAATCTTCCTGAAATTTACATGTGCCAGGAAGAAATGTTGGTTTTACATTACCTGAAAATTTCAAGATGATTGGTGAAAGATTGAAGGTAGAGGAGCAGTTTAAGGTAGAAAAGGTTAAAGAATCCTCTGAAAAAGAAATGGACATTTGAAATGAGGGCTGGCGACTATTTTTGCACAGCTCTCCTCACCATAGGACAGCCTTATTCATTAATCCAGTGGTAGGATCTACTTCCAATGTGGCTCGTGTAGGTGGAACTGCTTTTTTTTTAAAAAAAATCGCTTCTGTCGATTTTAAATTAAAACTGTGCCTCTTTAAAAATCCGGTGGACATTTTGAATATGGCACATGCTCAGTAGAGTCTCACTCCCCCTCCCTCCTGCATCAGCTACATTAAAATGGCTGCTTCCTCAAGCAAACACATTGCCTTAGTATCTTCTCACAAGTAAGTTCCATTGACTGAACATAATGGTCTTACTCCCATGTAAGTGTGTAGAGGATTGTAGCCTTTATTTAAAAAATAATCTGGAACCTTGGAAGGCAAAGAGTGAGAGATGTTAGTGAGAATTCCCTCTCATTTGCAGCACAATAACTCTACACTTAACAACTTGCTTGTGTGCTTTGTGTGTGTGTATGTTCATTTGATTATTGCTGCTGATTATTGATTTTCATATCAATTCAATCCCAGGCATGCCTACTCAGAAGTAAGTTCCACTGAGTGCAATGAGTCTCTCTCCCATGCACTAGCTTGAAGGGATGTGTGGATTTTGTTGAACTTCTCTCTGGGAGCTCTGTATCTTTAGAAACCAAGGCTTTTCATGAGAGAAGGATTTAAGCTCCCCCTCTCTGTCTTTTTTTTAAAAAATCCATGTATTTATTTTTAAGGAATTTTATTTCTTCATTGACCCCCTATCTGATTTCATAGTGTGATTCAGCTGCAGTGGTGTCTCAGAGCTGATCAGAAGGGGGGGGGGGGGAGAACAGAAAAAAGAGGAAGATTCCCTTTCCCTGCCAGGCCTTCACACCACTAGGCACCACTTCCTCCTCCCCTTCTATTCAACCCTCCATCTCCTGGATTGCTGTAATCTTGTCCACACATTTCCCCTAAATCACAATTGGATGCCATGGGCCATGGCAGGAATCAACCTTGAAGCATACCTGAAAGGTGGCTGTCCAGCTGTCTCTTGAATGCCCCTAGTGTGGGTTCCATTGTTGTGCTGGACTGACAGTCAGGAAGTTTTTCCTGATGTCCACCCAGAATCTGGCTTCCTGTAGGTTGCCCAGTATTCCGTGTCCTGTATTCTGAGATGGCCGACTGGAGATGCTGGCCATCCTCTGTGTGGCAACCTTTTAAGTACCTGAGGAATGCTGTCATGTCCACTCATCCAACACCCCCCCTCATCTTGTTGATATCCCTCTTGCAGTGTGGTGCCCAGAACTGGACACAATACTCAAGATGAGGCCTAGCTAGTGCTGAGTAGAGGGGAACCAGTACCTCGTGTAATTGGAGGCTGTACTTATATTATGCATCCAAAATGGTGTTTACCTTTTTTGCTGTCACCTCACATAGTCAGCTCACATTTAGCATGTGATCTACGGGAAGGGATACCAGGGTATACCTGTGTAGCATAGTGCTGGGCCAGCAGCTGGAGCTTAGGGAGTAGGAGACATGTTTGTGCCAGGATGCAAATCTGCATTGGCCCACATCCAATGGAAGCAACGCACCTCAGGAACCAAATAACCTGCTCCAGGGATACCTGGAGGCAGGAGCGGTATGACATCTGGTTGTTTGTTGTAGCCCGCCTGGGTGCCACTGAGGGTCTTACTCCAAGGTAAGCATGCAGACAATTGGAGCATTTTTTAAATTGGAGTCTGGGGTGGGTCGGTGAATGGTAGTAAAGATTTCCTTTTCTTTCCAGCACAATAATTTTCTTTCCAATATACAATAATGCTCGTGCGTGGGTGTTCTTTTATTCTTCATTTGATCTTTGTGCTGCTTGATTTTTAATTCAACCCTAGGCATGTCTACACTACATCTGACCCAGTACCAAGAGTAGCCATGTGGCTGTATTAGAAATATTGCACAATTTAATTTTAAACTATCCAAATTTTTATTTTTAGTTTTAGTTTTTTGCTCTAAAAATAGCCTGTGGTCAATGAATCCTATATTAAGCTTGTCAAAGATGTTGGAACTGGATAAAAGGATACACAACAGTTTTGTTCAACCTGATCAAAAAATATTATTAAAAAAGCTAAGAATGTTTAGAATGTCACGAACTCTACCATGAGTACTTTGGGTTACGCACTGACTCTTCTACCTCACAGGGTTGTGGTGATAATAAAATGGAGGAGGATCATGTAAGCCACCTTAGGTTCCTCGCAAGAGGAAAACAGGCAGGATATAAATATAATAATAGTAAATGTATTACTACTCATACTAAACTAGGAGTGAGGAGTGAGATGACTTATTTGCTGCTGACACCAAAATATTTAGGGCTTTTAAAACGAAGCGAGAATCTAAAAAGGAACATTTCACATAGAGATGCAAAATTTCTATGAATGTTGAGGCCATGGGGAAAAAATCTTTTTTTCCATAAAACAAAGGAAATTTTGGAAAAATTAAAACATAAGCAATACTTATTTTTAGTGCTCTTTACAGATTTAAATTCACTATGTTATTTTAATACAGCCTTCCCAAACCTGATGCCCTCTAGATATTTTGGACATCAGCTCCCATCAATCATTTGCAGCTTGCTTAATGATTAGGAATGCTGTTGGTCCAAAATATTTGGAGGACACCTTGCTGACATTGGCTTGGATGTCAACTGTATAATATCTGGACATCCATTACACAAAGCCATGAAATTCATTAAACAAAAAACCTACGGTTTATAAAACAACCTTAAGGCTCTACCGTTTCCAACCAAGCACCAAAAAGCAGGGAAATTGGGAGTTAAGGCTCACAGGCCTTAATGCCACATCCTCCCTAAGGAGGCAGAAAGTGCAAGTGAAATTCTCATTCTCCCAAAGCAGATAAACCATGAGGACATGATGGAGAATATGATATGCAGAGGTGACTGTGGAAAACTGATGATGAACAACTTAGGCCAAAAGCAAAAACGGGGAGAAAAGCATCCAAATCCGGTGAAACAAAGGGAGAAACAGGTTCTCAAGGTGCTGGTTTTTAATTTATTTTTCCAAAGTTGAAGAGCCCGACGCATTTCAGCCTATATCTTTATACAGCCTTCTTCAGGGGGCTGTAAGCATGTAAAATACAACTTTGGAAAAATAAATAAAAAAACAGCATCTTGAGAACCTGTTTCTCCGTTTGTTTAACCGATGAACAACTTAGGACCCCCTGCTTCTCTTTTTTTTGTTTAGAGCAGCCCTTCCCCAACCTGGTGCCCTCCAAAGGTGTTGGACTACAACTCCCACCATTGTAAGTCAGTATGTCCCATGGTCAGGAATGCTGGGACTTGTCATCTCAAACATCTGGAGGGTGGCATGATGGGGAACGCTGTTCTATATCCTTACCAAATACAGGATCTGCCCAATATATTTTCTCTCACACACATCTCACATATAGCAGCACAATTAAAAACAAAAGGGCCACTATTTTTTGCAGATCTAGAACCAGAGGATATTCCAGGCATTTTCAGCAATAGTTTTTAAATAATCCTTATGCATGAAAGCATTAGGTGCTAGCTCTGCCTTTGATCTCACACTGTTGAACACGTAAGAAAAATCCTCTATGTTAGTCCCCCAACCATATATCTGATATTCAATAAACTGACAACCTATGCCATGTGTTGAAAACTTATTTTGACGTCTGAAGAACTATCTGGATTCATTCATTGTCACTTCTATTTAAACTGGTGGAGTTCGTTGATGGATCACATATCTTAATGCTGGAAAACATCATACTTTAAAACAGATGTGGGCAGAAAATAGATCTATCTACCCTGATGTTTTGGACATCAACTCCCGGCATTCCTGATCACTGCCCATGCTGATGGGCCTTTTACGAGCTCAACTCCAAAACATCTGGAGATCTACATTCTGCCTGCCCTTGCTCTAGAACAGTGTCCCAGCATTCCTGACCATGGGACATAGTGACTTACAATGATGGGAGTTGTAGTCCAACACCTTTGGAGGACACCAGCTTGGGGAAGGGCTGCTCTAAACAAAAAAAAAAGAAGTAGGTGGCCCTAAGTTGTTTGTCATTAGTTTTCCACAACCCCACAGTCACCTCTGCATATCATATTCTCCATCATGTCCTCATGGTTTATCTGCTTTGGGAGAATGAGAATTTCACTTGCAATTTCTGTGTCCTTAGGGAGATTGTGGCGTTAAGGCTTGTGAACCTAACTCCCAATTTCCCTGCTTTTTGGTGCTTGGTTGTAAACGTAGAGCCTTAATGTTATTTTATAAACCATAGGTTTTTTGTTTAATGAATTATATCGTAGTCCTCACATTTTTATAATACTACCAAAAGTTAACTTCCATAAATGTTTTGTTGATATTCAATGGTCAACTACTGTCCCCTGGTGGTCACTAATAAGAACTGCCATATAATGTTAGGAACAGCTATTACACATTAGATGTTTGCATTTAAATGCATATTTTCTAATAAAAATGTATGCAACTGTTCCAAATGCAATTACAGGATTACGGTTGCACTTAATAAGAGTAGGAGCTTGTTTGTTTATTTCAGTACATGGAATTAACCTGCTCCTACATTTAGCCTCTTTATGTGAACAGTATAACATTAAAGGAAGAAATTTTCATGAGAGTTGTTATTTTTAAAAAATGTTCTCCCTCTAGAAAAATGCCATAAAGTGATTGTAATGTTTAAATATCACTTCTCCCTATCTGTTCACTGAAATACATGCAGTATCTTTGTGCCACTGCCAAACATTATCAGTTGTGTTGACATGGGTATAGAAATCTTGTATGTATTTATGCTTGAGATAAATACTTTTTGTGGCTCCATGTGGCAGCTGTGTAACTTAAATTAGCCTCATTATAGGACAATCCTAAACTGTTTAATTGGAAGTTTCATTGGTTTCAGTGAGACTGACTTCCAAGCAAAGTGTGCTTGGTTTTCAGTCTTGGTGAGGAAAATCCATGCAAAGTGTATTTTATCATATTGTTGTTCCCCGCCTCGACCCAAACGGAGAGGCGGGTAAGAAATAAATAATTATTATTATTATTATTATTATTATTATTGTGTACCTCCAAAAACAAGAACCTTTTGAAAAACCAACTCAGTAATAATAATATTCTGGTGCATTTGCAGAAAAAGTTACACAATTCCAGCTATGGAATTATTTGGTAGACTGAGGAATTACGTCGTTTATAGCCGATGTACCTTTAAAAAATTATCCCCCATTGATTTAATTGGTCCATGGTTCAAATAAAGATGCCATTGATTTTAATCATTTTATAAACACTTAATAGCCAATGTAATATCCACTGTTTGATCTTTATACATCTCTTTCTAGTCAACAAACTACTCAAATATTATGGAGTAATCACTCATTTTTTTAGATATATTTTATAGTTCTAGACTTAAAAAATACTTTGTAGAAACTGGTGTTATGGAAGCTGTCAGTAGATTAATGAGCTACAGTAGCTAAGAGTAAAGCCATTTTGTTAACAATGGGAGTGGGGCAATGATAATCTTTTGTCTGTTGAAGCAAATCTATGAATAATAAAAATGAAATTCTTAACTGAACAATAATTGGAATTATCAGAATGAATGTATTTTTCATATTTCATTCCCATGGTGACTGATCAACTCTGCAATCATGGTATGGCATTGCCATTTTTTTATAAATATGAAACTTAGGTTTAAGAGCTGTTGGACATAACTGGATTTCTAACCCACCACATTCCAATGGTTCTGGGACTATAATTGTACACTTGGCAACCACACTATCCTGGCTGCCAAAAAAAGGAAGAGAATACACATTTGACACCACTACCAAAAGATGCCCAGACTCTGGTGTTGGCAGATCTTCAGTAGAACTAGAAATGAAACTTAGTTACATACATGCTCACCTAGTTCAAGGTCTCTTATTCCCATGTACATTTCAAGTAGGTCGTCTACTTTTTTAGTAGCTTTTTCTTCAACATCTGAAGGCTTTGTCAAAACAAACATACATTTTAAAAACTTTGGACCAAAATTTGAGTAATACAAAATGGATTCAATCAGAATGTTTACAAATTTAATATTTTAAATAAAATCTATTTGCAACTACTTAATTTAACAGTGCAATCTTCTACACGTCTAGTGAGTCCAATTGGGCTTAATCCCAGGTAACTGTGCATGGGATTGCAGCCTTAAACTCAATGTTTTGGATTTTATTTTAGAGTTATAAAAAATATAACTATAATCAAATTTCACTGATTATATAAAATATAATCAGTGAAATTTGTCATCCTGTAAGTTTAATTCTAAAGCTTCCAGGCAAGGTCAGCCATAGGCATTTGGGAAAATTAGACAAAATAATACTCTCTCAAATTATACAGAGTTAATCCAGGCTAAATTAATAGTTTATACAGAGCAATCCTATAGTGATGAGGGAGGAGATTATGCTGCAGAACTATAGCCACTTATTAGGCTTTTACTTACTTTTTTCTTACTTACTTTTCTTACTTCCCATTGCAGTAAGTTAATTACACCACTGTAGAATGAAGTTACTGTCAGTTCTAAGCATAGGCAAGGGCTCCTTCTTGAGGGGGTGCAGTTCAGGGAAAAAGAGGTCTTAACATCCTATATATCCTCAGCCACATCCAACTTGACCACTGAACACCCCCAATTTCCCATCACCAACACCATGGGTCATCTACGCACATGGAACTTTCTGCAGGCTTACTAGGGTGCCCCTAGAAGCGCATGTACCCTTCTGCCCGTGGGCCTCCTTTTCCACTGGTGGAGCAGTACATACACCACATTGAATGCCCCTCCGACAGCTATTAACTGATTTTAGGATTGCATCCTTAGTGTCATTGAAATCAATGGGACTTAAGTCATAACTAACTTTTTACATCAGTCTGGAGTCAGTTCACAGAGCCCAACAAGAATTGGCAATCCTACGAGTTCATAATACATGGAACATGGCATGACATCTAGTCTTTGGGTCAGAATCCTAAGAATCATAGATTTGTTTTCTAAAAGAAAAATCTAGCACTCATAGTTGTGAAGAAATGCTTAAAAATGTAGCATCAATCAGCAAAAGACTGCATAGTCCATGCATTGCTACAGATTTTTCTCTTTATGTTTCTGTTCCCTTTATTCTTATTGCGTTTCACTCATTTGTACTTCTGCCACCTGGAGAAAAAAAATCTATAAAATCTTTCAATTTCACAATAACGTTTTTAGAGCTCTTAACCCAAACAACAGCAGGTTCAAAATTTTGTTTTTTTATCATTTATTCCAAGTACTGAGTCCATATTTATCTGAAAATCTGGGCTTCATTAATTTAAACTAGTGAAAGTCCATCTCCGTATCACACAAGCATGCTCAACACTTTGGACTTTTCTTTTGAAAAAGAGCAACTGTGCAATACATGCAACCATGACAATGGACTCCACTGTGCATTCAGGTATGAAATCTGAATAGACTAAAAAATTATTAAGACCTTTCATATTCTATAAGCCAAAGACTCAAACCACACATTACTTTAAAAATGTAGCAGCTACCTCTTTTTAAAATTGGGTTTACACTAGAGTAAGTTCAGGGGGACATATGAATTGCAACCTTAGCATGGGTAGGCTGACCATATGAAAAGAAAGTCAGGGCTCCTGTAACTTTAACAATTGTAGAGAAAAGAGAATTTCAGCCAATGTCATTTGTATGCAATTAGTACCTGGTGAAATTCCCTCTTCATCATAACAGTTAAAGATGCAGGCACTATACTAGAGTGACCAGATACAAAAGAGGGTAGGGCTCCTGCATCTTTAAGTGCTGTGGTGAAGAGGGAATTTCACCAGGTGCTGCATGCATACAAATGACGCCGGCTGAAATTCCCTTTTCTATGCAACTGTTAAAAGTTACAGGAGCCCTGTCCTCCTTTTCATATGGTCAGCCTAAGCCTAGGTGTAGAGGGGAGCTTTAACTGTCCTCCCTAAAGTACAGTCCTGATTTGCATCAGGAGCACACAAGTGCAATTTATATTCTCAAATAGCAATCTATTAAAGCAAATGGATCACTATTTGGAAATATACATTGTAGATGAGGTGAAGCAGGGACCCCCACACACACACACACACACATACTCCATGCTTACTCTAGAATAAAAAAGGGGGAAAGACATAGATACTAGCTACATCTTTAAAGGAAAAACTTAAATATCGGAACCCTGCAACACCTTACTGTACAGTCCAAAGTGCACCATTGATTTTCTTTCACTAGTCAGAGAATTGATTCAGACTACATGCTATCTGAGACTTCGTTACCAAAAATCCTTCTGTAAACTGCAATTGCATTTGAAACACTAACTGATCTACAAGTCTCTCTTAAGACTCTGCTAATGTAAAATGGTAATCCTGTCTGTAGGTTTTGTAAGAACGTTGACTTCCAATTTTCCATCCTTGCCCTTTAATATCCAGAAAAGAAGTTGAAATGGGTTCAATTCAGACGTAACAATCCCAATCCAATAAATCAAAGTTTCTAAAACTGTGAATGAACTTTTGTATCCATTTCCTTTCCCCTTCCCTTTTCCCCTTGCAGACCTGGGTTCAGTGTAGCTATCTTAGAGCACAATCCTATGCAAGTTTAGACAGCAACAAGTCCTAGAACTCCCAGCATCCCAAAGTCAGCATGGTTAGTTGAGTTCTAGAACTTTTTCTGTGAAACCTGAGCTAGGAAA
Organism: Anniella stebbinsi; assembly: GCA_029215795.1. Taxonomy (NCBI): domain Eukaryota; kingdom Metazoa; phylum Chordata; class Lepidosauria; order Squamata; family Anniellidae; genus Anniella; species Anniella stebbinsi. The sequence continues at coordinate 90,622,391 of JARDYH010000004.1, read as the reverse complement.
CTATAGTTTAAGGGCTTCAGTCAAACAAGGATATGAAACCAGGTATTCTCCCCTTATCTACATGAGGAAGAATCATGAAGTTGGCACTCACCATTTCTTCCACTGTAGCAGGGCCTTTGGATCTCAGTCGAAGAGTCTCTCTCCCTCTGGCTATTTTTCCTTCAGCAAAACTTGCACCTTTTGTCCTTGGTTCAATCATGTCTGCAATAGACATCTAAATTATGTAATTTGGAATTTTAATTAAAAATCATTCTTGCTTTAAATATTAATTGAAAAGCAAGTCAAAATTAGCTTTCATTGTGCATCATACTGATTGTTTATCAGTCAAACAACACAAACCTTTAAACTGGATGTTGTCTGGGGACTACTTTAACTGTTGAAGAGCAATTATGCTTATAGCCCAATGAAGAGTCTTAATACTTAAGGTCCAATGTTTTATCTTGTATCTCCCTGTTTCCCCTGAGTGTCAGAACTCTTATCAAAGGATGTTCAAGAATATCCAATGTGAAGGTTTTTATTAAAGCTGTTGCTGGAGAGCACCAGCCCACTTCCATTTTGAGACTATATCACACTAAAACCTTGATTCAAAAGTCTCAGTTTTGTCTAGCAATGTTAGTTGGCAAGGGCTAATCATTTAGGACAGGACCAAAATTAAAAAAAGAGACTGTTCCAGCCTTCCATAAACTGACTTGAAAAAACCTGAAGGCATGAAAGTGCAACCTTCCAATTATTACTGACACATACAATGTCATCACATGGAGGAAAATCGCATTTGCTTACCATCGTTTCCCCACGCGCGCATTTGTCCCTCATTATTTTCTCTTTTGAAAGAGGAAGTAAACAACATGCACGTGGCCCATTCTGTGGGATGTTTCGGTCACGCTGCTTCTCTTGCACACAGCAGGAGGTAACGGCAACTTCCGTCTTTAAAAATGAGTCGGACTTACTGGGGGGGGGGGTTGTTGTACGAAGAAGGCTAGAAGGGGAGTGAGGCACTCAGGAGGCAGACGACGTTATGAGAGGGACCCGCAAAAATCCATGAGTGCCCAGTATTCAGCGTGCAATAAAACGCTCATCGGATGGAGCTTGTAGAATCCAACATCCTCTTTGTCAAGAAGTACTGTCATTCATTATTTGTCTTTGTGTACCTCGAAATCTTCTTTCCAGTTGTCAACCTCAGTCAGTATCCAAAACTGCTATTCCTCCTCTGCTGGTTCCATTGCGTTTGGGGGACCCACCACAAATGCAAAAGGAACTAGCACTTCCAAAAGGAACCCCAGAAATTAGTAGAAATGTTTGTTTCTAAACAGGAATGATGAGTAGAGCTTCTGTGAGCTCCATTGACCCACGCCATTCCAGAAATGAGCATTTCCACTTGTTTCTAATTGCGTCAAGACTGCGAGTTTCCCATTGTGCTAGTGGTAGATCCTGCTAGCACATGGGCAGTATTGGATATTTCCCATCATCTTTGTCCTGTGTTCTTATCCTCAGAGTTGTAATATCAAAATAATCCTTGCCCAAAGAAACAAAACAATCTAGGGTGTTTCATCATCACCGGGCATCACTCTTACAAACATTCAAAGGCCATCTATCCAGACAGGATGAGCACATCGAGCCCAATATGCGAGCAGCTGGGCATCTAGCCCAATATGCTTGGCTGTCATCATGTATTAAAACAATTTATCATGTATTCAAAAGTGATGATTCACATCATTATTGATAGAACTATTGTACATCCAGTTTGTCTTGAGACACAATTAAAAGCGCTGGTTTTGGCTCATAATGCCTTGAATTGTCTGAAATCAGGGTATCTGATGGACCAGCTTCTCCCCATTAATCTACTCAGTAATTTAGATCATTTTTGGAAGCTCTCCTCTGGATACCGCTAACTTCAGAATCTAAGCAAAGAGGTGGCTTTTTTATGGTGGCACTTTCAACTCTGGAATTCCTTTCCAAGGGAAGCTTGCCTGGTACCATTATTATCTTTTAGGTACCAATCCAAATCTATCCTGTTTACATGAGTTTTTAATTAACATCAATGACTTGTCATCTTAGCCTGTACTGCTGGGTTATACTGTAACTGCTGCTTTATTTCAGCATTGTTAGGTGTTTTTCATGGTAAGGATATTTTATAGTGGAAACGTAGAGTAGAAAAACATATTTATTTATTTATTACATTTCTATACTGCCCAATAGCCAAAGCTCTCTGGGCAGTTCACAACAATTTTAAAATACGTAAATAAATGTTAAGAAGTTTAATTTTACAGGATTGCAGAAAGACCTTTCAAGTGACACACAGTCTGTGAGGCATGATTTTCCTAGCCTGAATTAAATAACAGCTAGATTACAAAAGAAAAAACATCAGCGACTAAAAAACCAATTTTAAACCACCATCCTCTTTGTCATTTAATGTACTATCCTCTTCAGTTCTTTGGTTTTTATTACAAACCAGGTTGTTCAACCAAAACAAGTTTAATACATACTGCTATTCAGGCAAGGATTCATAAAACACCTGTCTTTGCAGTCCCAGATACGCAAAACAAAAAGCACATTTATTGAGCCTCAGATGGGTGCATGGATTGGGTGTATGTGTGCATGGCTGGTGGCTACCATTCGCTTAATGCACGGGTAGAGAACCATTGGCCCATAGACCTATTTTGACCCACAGAGGTTCCCAATCCAGCCCATGGAGGGTTGGGTACCCTCCACAGCACGCACAACCAAGCCCCACCTGCTAGCCTAGAGTCTTGGGGAGGAGACAGGGGAGAGAAATCTCCATGCTATCAGAGATAACATGAAACTTCTCCAGGGGAGGCACTGCACCCAACTCAGCTAGTGCTTGTAGGAGCTAATCCTACAAGTGAATGCTGAGTCTTTTATGGCATTGCCCATGCTCCCACTGAGATGTGAACAGTGCGGGAAGAGAGCACCTGACTTGGCCAGTGCTTACCACTCCTGCAAGTGCTGGATGAGCCTTTTCCCACACCACACAGCAATTTTTATGTGATCAATCTGGACAGATTTTACTTTCATCTAGGATCATATATGAAAGATATATTTTATTGTGGATATGTGCCACTCACCAAATGATTTCATAGGCTCTATCAATTTTAGCGTAAATGTCTGACCCTTTTCCAAGTCCTTTAAATTCTTAGCAACTTCGTAATGACGATAGCCAGTTACACTTTTTCCATTTATAGATTCTATGTGGTCACCAACACATATCACTTTTATTTGGTCAATAAGACTTCCAGCTTTAATTCTCTGTTGGATAAAAATGTATAAAATTAGTTGTAATTAATGTCAGAAACAAACAGCGCGGTCCACAGGGCTATGATGTGAAAAGTAGGGAGACATACAAATCTCAAGTTTTGAGCTCGGTGGAGTAAACAAGGAAGCTACCAACATAAAAAGGATGCAAAAGGCTCAGTTGCCCTAACTTCCTGGATTTCCATCCACACATGCTTAAACCCTCTGGGCTCAAGTGAAAGATTTGTTTCTTCTTTTATACTCAGTAAATTTTAAGCATGGCACAGCACTCACAAAGATTGCTAGATATTTACAGGCAGTACATAAAACAGACTATATTTCATGCCAATCAAATCAACGCTTATAGAAGGCAAACATGCAATACAGTAAAGAACATGGAGTTTATCTACACATTCATTAAAAAGTACATGGTACACAGTCCTGCTGAGATTATACTTCTTCAGAATGTAGGTGAAGACGTGCATGCTTGTCCCTATTTTCAGTATGGAGAAGGGGGGACATTTTATTTTCTCTCTTTTGTTTCTTGGGGAGATGCTGGAATGCAATTACAAGTTTTATTAGCAGAAATGTATGTAGCGCTGTCCCCAGTGTCTCCAGAAGTTGACTTTTTGAGGGCAGATTAGATTATCTGATCTCTTATGCTTTTTCCCCCAAAAGGTAAAAGTAGCAAGGAGAGTTCAATCAGATCAAGGCCACAATGCTGAGGAGGGGGATTAATATTTTCCCTGTGCCATTTTCCTGATCTGAAATTTGCCCCTCCTTCTTACTATTTTCTCCTTGGGCAAATGCAGGAACCCATATAGTATGTTTTCCTCATGACACAAGTATATAACAACTTCTGGGGGAAATACGATTTTTATTTTGTTTTATTAGTCTCAGTAAAAGGTAATTCAATGCCCACACAGCAAACTAAAACACATTTGTTTGACAGAATGATTTTCTCCATTCTCCCCAGTATCATAGACTTCACCCATTTTTGCCACATCCTTGGCTTCTTTTACATAAGGTGTGTGTGTGGAATGCATTGTCCCATTATGGAAGCTCAGAGGATGGCAACAAGGGAGAGGGCCTTCTCAGTGGTGGCCCCCCAATTATGGAATGATCTTCCCAACGAGGCTCGCCTGGCACCAACATTGTTACCTTTTTGGTGCTAGGTCGAGACTTTCGTCTTCTCCTAGGCATTTCACAGCATATACTGAGTTTTTAATTGACCCCAGAACCAGGGTGGATTTGATTTAAATCACAATTTAAATCACTACTCAGAAAGACTTGATTTAATCATGTGACTTCCCCTTCCCAAAAAAGTGCACTTTTCCTCGATATAAGCTTAAATTTTTTTGAAACTTAGCACTTAAGAGGTAAGGGGTTGATTCTGTGTACATAGATTTGCAAAGGAACAATGGGATTGTGATCTCTGCAGACACAAATTCACAGTTTTGAGAACTGTAAAACCAAGCATCTGTGATAATATCTTCTAGATAGAAAAATTGCCCAATAATCTTACAGAAACCTCTGGAAGAGCATTCCATTGTGAATGGATTAATGGAATTCATTTACCAAAAAATTCAAACATTGTATGAATACAGCCTCATGCTACATAATTAAAAACTAATCCTTATTTCATGATGAATAACCTTTGGACTATGATGTATCTTAAATAGAAAATTATTTTTAGATAGATTTTTCTTCAAAAAGCATTTTATTAAAAAAAATCCGCTTTAAATAAAAAAATCCAATTTAAATTTCAAAAAATCCGATTTAAATTTCAAAAAATCCATTTATTTTTTATTTATTTTTTAAAAATCATTTATTTTTATCCACCTTACCCAGAACTATATTTAAGCCTGGCTGAGAGTTCACAGCTGTTTTAAATGTACACTGTTTTTATATGTTGTCTGTTTTTATGTTTTTCAATTTTGTATATTGGTTTTTAATGTCCAAAGTTTTAATTTTTGTAAACCGCCCAGAGAGCTTCGGCTATGGGGTGGTATATAAATGGAATAAATGATAATAATAATAATAATATGGAACTCCAGATCTGACATCTTGACTCTAATGCACATGCATGTAAATATACAGAAATGGAATTGGAAAGGGCCTTAGAGATCATCCAGTCCAACAGCTGCCCGCCAGCTAAGTACAGGTTCTGCAATGCAGGATGCACCTGCAGCATCCTGACAGATGGCTGTCCAGGCTCTGCTTAAATACCTCCAGACAGTGAAGGACAACTCACCACTTTCCAAGGCAGTCTGTTCCACTACTGAACAACTCTCACTGTCAAGACGTTTCTCCTAATGATTAAATTATATTTTCTTCCCTGCAGTTTCCAACCACTGGATCTAGTCTTGCTTTTGGAACAACAGGTAACAACTCTGCTCCTCCATGAGAGCCTTTCAGATATTTGAACCCCACTATCATGGTTTCCTTCATCTTCTCTTCTCCAGGCTAAACATATCCAACTCTTTCAACCATTCCTCATAGGACTTGGTTTCCAGACCCATCACCTGAACTTCTCTGGATATGTTCTAGTTAGTCAACGTCCTCCTTAAAATGTGGTATCTAGGACTGGACCCAGTACTCCAAATGTATCCTAATAGAGCAGAACTATTACTTCCCATGAACGGGATACTGTGCTTCTGTTAAGGCAGCCTAAGATTGCATTAGTTTTTCTTTTGCTTTTAGCAGCTGCATTGTACTGCTAGCTTGTGATCCACTAAGACACTTAGGTCCTTTTCATATGTACTGACGCCAAGCCAGGTTTTCCCCATCCTATACTTGGGCCTTTAATTTTTTTGTACCTAAATGCAAGACTTTGCATTTATCTCTGTCGAATTTCATCTTGTTGGTTTCGGATCAGTGTTCCAGCTTGCCAAGATCCTTTTGAATCTTGAGTCTGTTGGCTATCTCTCCTAACTTTGTATGGTCTCCAAACCTTATGAGCAACCCCTATACACCATCATCTAGGTCATTTATTAAACTGTTGAACAACACAGGGCCTTGGACAGAACCCTGCAGCACTCCACTAGAGAATCCCTTCTGGAGGAAGCAGAGCCATTAGTGAGCACTCACTGAGGTCCCTTCTACAAGAATTCAGTTTGACGCCCAGTTGTCTGATTATGCACATCTTCTCGTAATCGCTTTTACAGCTAATTACTATACGCGGGAGGCGGTTAAGTGCATAACTGGTTGCATTACTGGTTGTATGAAACGCACTTTAAAGGTGTTTAATGCGGAGAATCGCTTGTTTACATGGTCATAAGGCGCTTTAACTGCCGCGATAAATTAAAACTCGCTTTTAACGTGCATTCGATAATGCGCATAATTGGACAGAAAAAACACCTCAACCCCCGATTTACGCTACGCTCTTGTAGAGGTCAAAATTTTAATGTGCCTTGAAAGAGCTTTAAATCACCTTTGTAGAGGCACCCTGAGTTGCTCAGTTAGCTGTTGATCTATCTAAAAGTAGTAGCATCCAATCCACATTGTACCATCTTGTCAACAAGGATGTCATGGGAAAGCTTGCCACACATTTTGCTGAAATCAAAATCTACTATGTCCATGGCATTCTTATGATTCACTAAACTAGTAACTCTATCAAAAGAAGGAGATACATTTGCTCTGGCATGATTTATTACTGACAAACTCATGTTGGCTCTTACTAATCAATGCATTATTTTCTAGATGTTCAATGACCCCTTAATAATCTGTTCAAATGTTTTCTCCAGTATTGGCATCAAGCTCACTGGTCTGTACTTTCCTGGATCCACCTCCTTCTCCCTTTTAAATAAGATGTTTCCAGTCTTCTGGCACCTCCAGGAATATCTAAACATTAGCAGAAACTTCCTAAAGGTAAGAGTTGTTTGATAGTGGAACAGATTTCATTGGGAGGTAGTGGGCTCTCCATCACTGGAATTATTTAAGCAAGGGCTGTGTTGCAACCTGCATTGAGTATGGGGATGGGCTACAAGAGTCTGAAGTCCTTTCCAACTCTAAAATTCTATGATTCTATTAGAATAGGAGTGTTAAAAGTACACACTTTTCCTCTGTGAGATACTGGAATGTCTGGCATACCAGTTTTCTACATAATAACATATTAAAGCATTCACTCTTCCCCATCTGCATTCTTCCCTGTTTGCATACTCAGTAATATATACCACTAGTGTTTTTTGCTGAAATTATAGGCTAAACTACACACAGATCTACGGAATAGTATTATGATGGCCCTTTTATAACAGTGCAAAAAAAAAACACCCACCATAATTCTAGGACAATGAACAAATACTTATGAAATACAAAATTAAAGTATATGTGAATCAATATACCATTAGTTTATCATATGTCCAAAAGTAGATGAACTGTGCTGATCAAAGTGCCTCTTTAATTATACAGAGAGAGAGCCAGTTTATTTTAAATGCTTCCATATCAGATATCCCCTTGCCTATCAGCATCCACTCATGCCATGATTTCAATATCCCACATTCAAACCATTCCATTGTGGATGATAATTATTTCCATAGTCCCAGCTCTTCACTATTCTTGCTGACATGAAGAATTATTGAAATAATTTGCTATTCTATTTCTGCTCAGTTCTCTCACACACATTATACAGTTCATTCCATCATCCTTACCTTTATGAAGGCACAGCCATTTCCGTTGTCAGTAATGGTAAATCCAAGTGACTCTTCGGATTTGAAAACCTCCACTTCCTTTTTTATTCCTTTTACATGAGCAAATATGAAGTCTTCAAGACCAATCTGCACTCCTAAGAGCTTGTCCATATCAATTTTGTGTGTATTCAAAGTGCAAAACATGATCTATAAAGCAAGAGGAAAACAAATACATTTCATCCATTTTTCAGAAAGACACATCCACCATGGCAAACACGTTGTACCACTAATACGGAATGGCAGTAGGTGCAAGTTGCAGTATCTTGTGAAAGCCCCTACACTCTTCTTAGTGCTGCTCTAATCCCAGGAATGTAATCCATTTATCCAAGTGTAGGTTGATCACAAAAGCCATTTTATGATAGAAGTCTGTATCCCCATGCCATAGTTCTAACTCATGGAAGCAGAAAGAGGGTTGAGGTTATGCTGCAGCAGCCTTTATTCATATTCCACAATTCTCTCCTGAACTTTCTGGAAAAATTATAAGATTTTTTAAAAATGTGCCATATGTAGTACATTCGAAGGGATATGTACATTACATTAAGTAATGCAATATGATTCTCACAGAAAGCCAATAAATGCTTGGGAAGTTCTGTTGGGACCTAATCACAGTTTTGGAATTCCTATTCTCCAGTTAACAGTCCGTTTGAAGAAGTTGACCATACCAAAAATATGATGGAAAAGGGGCTGATGGGTGTTCATCCATCTATGGCTACTCATCCATCTATAGAAGTGGAGGGAATAGGTGCCAAAAAAGTTGAAGAATGCCAGTGTCTTTCCTATCCCATTTCAGCACTTTTTCAAGCCACCCTCTCTTTCGTCAGATTTCTACCAGATGTTGGCCACTTTGTCAACATCATAAAGAAACAAAGCAAAACCAAGTGCCACAGAGCAGAATGGACTCTGCAAACAACTTGAGGTTAAATGTGAACCCGTCTCAATGAACTAGTGCCAGTACAGCCAGATTGCAGTTTTTGCTGGAAAGCAGCATAGGAAGTGCATGGAAATTACCAATGCAGAAAGGGAGGAATATCAAGAGCTATAGGATCTAAGAGGAGTTTTGCCCAAAAGAAGTATTTATATGTGGTTGCTATTGGGGAGGATACTCTTTGGATAGTAATTATGGGAACGGACCCAGTGCAGGCATGCTCACATCTGCATTAGTGGCCCAAGTTGTCAGAGGGTTGGCAGATTGACCAGGATAGATTTCCTCTAGCTGAAGCTCCTCTCTCTCTCTCTTGCCTCCAATGGAACAATTGGCACTACCAGAGTAAAACATCTCTGAAGACACTTGCCATTATTCAGTGATATTAGAAACCAACTAGCATCCTTTTCCTCCCAAGGAAATAAAATGCAGCTTTTCCCAAGATCAAAGCATATAACCAGACATTGGTGTTCCAGATGGAAGCTTTTAATTTGAAAGCACTCTAAAAGTTAAAAAGTGACTTGAGCTGCAAACCTATGTAACCTTATCTGGAAACTGGCCCACTAACACAGTAGGACTTAATTGTGAGTAACCACACATGGAAGTGTGCTGTTAAATTGCAACCAAAATTAATTTCTCTGTTCTTGCTAGATATCTCTATGACAACAACTACAAAAAATGTTTAATTTGATTGGTTGCTCAGTTTTAAATTTTATTAATTTATATTCCACCTTTCAAGCAGTGTGGTATGAGTGCCAGTGTGGTATAATGGCTAAAGTGTTGGACTGGGAGTTGGGAGATCCAGGTTCTAGTCCCCACTCGGCCATGGAAACCCACTGAGTGACTTTGGGCCAGTCACAGACTCTCAGCCCAACCTACCTCACAGGGTCGTTGTTGTGAGGATAAAATGGAGAGGAGGAGGATTATGCATGCCGCCTTGGGTTCCTTAGAGGAAAAAAGGCAGGATATAAATGCAATAAGTAAATAAATAAATAAGGCACTCATAAGGTGGCTAACAATAAAATCCAGATTAAAAGTAAAATCTAGGCTAAATACCCATAATATGGCTAATATGGCTTCAGCAATGTCCTAAAATGATTGACAGCTTTGTCCTCTTGAATCTACCTAAATTCCCAATGTGAGGGGCATGGTTGGCCTTTGATAAACACACCCAAGCATGTTCCAACAATGTCTTGAGTGCAACAGCAACAAGAGGTGGTAAACTGTCCTGTTTATAAATCTCTTGTACAGTATAAAAAAAAATGGTGCTTGAAATGCTCCTTTTGTTCCAATCCTGATAGTATGCTAAGAAGAGGGCCAGCTCCATGTTTGAAGGGTTCCTTGGCCAAACATCCACTTGTAGACATCCTGTGTCAGGGAGCCCATGCTGACCTGGCAATAAGCCACAACAGCAGTGTCATGATGAGTGACTGGTGGTTTGGAGGTGCCATTTTAATTTCCCACAACCACCCTGATATAGCATCATTCTGAATCATGTGGATTTTCAGGATTAATAGCTTTATTATCGGTCAACAAACCATATCGCAGATTAAAATATACAATTTTATCAAAATTCACAGGACAGTATATAGAAATATTCTCATACAGCCATTTGAGTTCTATAACGAGTGGTGAGATATACAAACTTTGAAACTTGGGTAGTAACAAATTTACCCTTGCCCTGGAGAAGGATAGTAGACAGGCATTCTTTGGAGAGACCAGGAAAATCCTGAATAATTGGTCGCAACAGATCATTCCAAATCCCATTATAGAAGTTACAACTGAGGAGCACATACTCCATTTCGCCTTTGTCAGTATAGTCCTGCAAGCTCAATGCCACCGGGGAACAGGGACCTCTCGCAGCTGCCCGCATCTCCTGGAGATCAATATCAGCCAGCCTCTGTTTGATAGTTAGTTTGACACTACCCAACTCTAGCAAGAGTAAGTGAGGGGGATATAACCCCAGTGTGGTAACCTTCCTCATTATCACTTTGGTCCAGGGAGATTTGAAGGAGTCTAACAAGACCTGGGAAACCAGGGAGTTATGGATCAAGGCATGATATTGACGGAACCAGAATTGCAGGCTTAGGCTCCAAGCTACACTTTTCAGAGATCTTAAACCAACCTCCAAATTTAGTACTGAACCGGACACACATCTTGGAGCACCCAGTATTAATCTCAGAAATAAGGACTGGACCCCCTCAAAAGCAACCTTAGATAGTGGAAACCAGACTGGGGCCCCGAACAGAACCTGGGAGACCAGCTTTGCTTTATATATCCTGATACGGCTGGTACATAGTTACCCCCTTTTAGATAGAAAAATCGAGAGAGAACTCCCATTATCTGTTCGGCTTTAACCTTAACATGTGCCCTGCACATTCCATTTCAGATTCTCTTGGAACCAGACACTCAAATACTTATTAGAGTCTACTTGGTCAATTCTACCGCCCCCTATAGACTAAGAGAACCTAACTTTAGTCTTTGCAAAAACAAGCACTTTCGATTTCTGGTAATTGATTATTAATCTATTCTTATCGCAGTACTTCACAAATCCTTTTAGGAGTCTCTTAAGACCCAAACGTGTCTGGGAGATCAGCACCGCATCATCGGCATAAAGAAGTATACTTACTTTCCATGAGCCGATCTTGGGAGGGTGAGATTGTATTGTATCCAATGAGGCAGGAAGGTTGCCTAACTACAGATTAAACAGCGTTGGTGCCAACACACAGTCTTGTCTAATTCCCCGAGAAGTAACAAATTCATTAGAAAGATTTCCTACACCTTACCTGGGCAGATGTGTTATGGTGTAATGATTTTATTAGAAATAGTAATCTAGGTTCAATAGATAGCTGTTCCAATTTGGTCCATAAAAGGGGGCATGAGTTGGAGTTGAAAGCAGCTTTTAAGTCTATAAAGGCAGTGAATAGTTTGCCTCCTTTTGGTGCTGTATATTTATAGGCCAAGTGAGTCAAGACAAGGCAATGATCATTTGTAGAACTTCCTGCCTTGAATCCAATCTGTTTGCTGCTCAGAATGGCCTCATCTCTGATCCATTCGTTCAGTTTAGTCCTCAGAGTATTAGCATACAGCTTTCCAACTACAGACAGGAGGCTTATAGGCCTATAACCATATGTGTCTGTCCTAAAACCTTTTTTATATATGGGGACAACAACTGTCCTCCGCCAAACCGAGGGAACCTGACCAGATTTATTTATAATAGTAAAAAGGGTGGCTAGCAGTGGCGCCCACCAACTGATATTACTTTATTACCTGGCTGGGAGATGACAGTGGCCCGACATGGGTCCAGGCCCTCCCAGCTGGGTACTGTGTCAGTGAGCAGGTGAGGGAAAGTGGGCGGGGGGGGGGGGCGGAGTAGCTGTTGTCTACAAGGATAATCTTAACCTGAATTGAATTGAATCACATCGAGTGTGTGTACCTGAGTCTGAAGACCAGGGATAGACTAGGGATTCTGTTAGTGTACCGGCCCCCCTGCTGCCTATCAGACTCCCTGGCTGAGCTCACGGAACTGATCTCGGAGCTGGTGTTGGATTCGCCCAGGCTTTTGGTCCTGGGCGACTTCAACATCCCATTCGGGACCAGTTTGTCAGGTGCAGCTCGGGAGTTCATGGCATCCATGACAAACATGGGCCTATCCCAATTGGTCTCTGGACCTACACATTCAGCAGGTCACACTCTCGATGCTGTTTTCAGTTCCAAACAGAGGGACCTGTGGGCAGAGGTGTTAAATACCTCCGTGTTGTCATGGACAGACCATTTTCTGGTCAGGGTTAGTATCACGGCTACCACCCGCCCCTGCAGGGGTGGCGGACCGATTAAGATGGTCCATCCTCTAAGGCTGATGGATCCACTTGGATTCCAGAAAGCCTTAGAGGGTTGTATGGCTGGTATCATCGACGATCCTGTAAAAGCCCTGGTTAACAGTTGGAATCAAGATCTAACTAGGGCTATCAACACGATCGCCCCCAAACGTTCTCTCCGACCCGCTCCTAATCAGGCACCTTGGCATACTGAAGTTCTCAGAGAGTTGAAGTGGGAGGATGACGACTGGAGCGACGATGGCGGAAAACTCTACTTGTATCCGACAAGACATGACATAGAGAACATCTTCGTTCCTATGGAGTGGCAATACGTGCAGCGAAGAAAGCTTTCTTCTCTGCACGCATTGCGTCTGCGAATTCGTGTCCGGCAGAACTGTTCAGGGTGGTGAGGGGTCTAACTCAGGCACCTTCCCCCCTGAACCCAATTTTACAGCCTTCGGCAGTTCGCTGTGATGCCTTTAATGACCATTTCACAGATAAAATCTCTCGGATAAGAGCCGACTTAGACGCCATCATTATAGCAGAAGCTGACAATGGAGTGTCCAGTAACTCCGCAAGTGGAATTACACTGGATCAGTTTCAGTTGGTGAGTACTGAGGATGTGGACAAGCTGCTTGGACAAGTGAGGACGACGACTTGCCCTCTTGATCCCTGTCCTTCTTGGCTTGTTGTCCAGGGAGGAGATGCAGTTCGATCACATCTACAATGTATTATTAATGCATCTCTCAGGGAGGGGAGTTTTCCAACATGTTTAAAAGAGGCGGTAGTATGGCCGCTTCTAAAAAAGCCCTCCCTGGACCCTTTGGACCTTAATAACTACAGGCCAGTGTCAAATCTTCCGTTTTTGGGCAAGGTGATTGAGAGGGCAGTTGCCTCCCAACTCCAAGCAGTTTTGGATGATACAGATTTTCTAGACCCATTTCAAACCGGCTTCAGGGCAGGATACTGAGTTGAGACTGCTATGGTCGCCTTAGTGGATAATCTACGCCTGAGTATTGACAGGGGGAGTATGTCCCTGTTGGTACTCCTGGACCTCTCAGCGGCTTTCGATACCATCGACCATGGTATCCTTCTGGAACGCCTGAGGGGATTGGGAATCGGGGACTCTGTGCTTCAGTGGTTCCGGTCCTATCTCTCGGGCAGGTTCCAGATGGTAATGCTTGGGGATAGCTGCTCTTCAAAGAAGGAGCTGCTATGTGGTGTACCACAAGGTGCCATCCTTTCCCCAATGCTGTTTAACATTTATATGAAACCGCTGGGAGAGATCATCCGGAGGCATGGGGCAGGGTGCTATCAGTACGCTGATGACACCCAAATATATTTCTCTGTGCCTTCGACAACATCATCAGCTAAGGATAGTGTGTCTCCTCTGAATGAATGTTTGGAGGCGGTAATGGGCTGGATGAGGAAAAACAAACTGAAGCTGAATCCAGACAAGACGGAGGTGCTTGCTGTCAAAGGCCACAACCTGGGTTTGGAGGTGTGTCAACCAGTTCTGGATGGGGTTACACCCCCCCTGAAAGACTGTGTTCGCAGCTTAGGGGTACTCCTGGATCCGTCGCTCCAAATGACAGCCCAGATAGATGCGACGGCCAGGAGTGCCTACTATCAGCTTCGGCTGATACGCCAGCTGTGCCCCTTCCTAGAGTTGGAAGACCTAAAGATGGTAGTGCACTCACTGGTAACTTCGAGACTCGACTTCTGCAATGCGCTGTACATAGGGCTACCTTTGTGCCTAGTCCGGAAACTTCAATTATTCAAAATATGGCAGCCAGGTTGGTCACCGGTACACCTAGGGGTGACCACATAACACCAATCTTAAAATCACTCCACTGGCTGCCCATTAGTTTCCGGGCGATGTATAAAGTGTTGGTTATTACCTTTAAAGCCCTACATGGTTTGGGTCCAGGTTACCTGCGGGATCGCCTTCTCCCTTATAATCCGCCCCGCACACTCAGGTCCTCTGGGAAGAATTTACTCCAGTCAGCCAGAACTAGGCTGACGAGTGTTACCTAGAGGACCTTCTCTTCTGCCGCTCCCAGGCTGTGGAATGACCTGCTGGAGGACATTTGACAAATTAGCAGACTTCTGGAATTTAAGAAAGCCGTGAAGACTGCTCTCCTCCGGCAGGCCTACCCAGTTTAATTTTAAGATGTTTTTAATAATGTATTTGTTTTTATCTGTTTTAATGGTTTATCTATTTTATTGTTTTTATATTTATATTTATTGTTGTTCCCCACCTCGATCTAGATGGAGAGGCGGGTTAGAAATGAAATAAATTAAAATAATAATAATAAAAAATATCTTGGGGAATCCCAGCCAGACCTTGAGATTTACCTGATTTTAACTATTAAATCTTCAATAATAGTGGGGTCTACATCAGGCCAATCAGGAGTATCTGTAGGCAATATAGGGGCCTGGTTAAACATCTGACCACCACCAAAGACCTTGCGATTATGATTTTCCCAAATATCTGCTGCTATACAACAGTCCGGGGAGCCTCCCCTTTTATTAAACGCTCCAGAGACTATTTGCCAGAAAATTCTACTGTTATTGGTGACTGAGGCACCAATTAACAGTTGCCAGTGGGAATGCCCAGACCCAGCTGCACTAGGGAAGGGTCAGCAGCAGTGGCCCTTCCAGGGCACTGGCGCCTTGACATGTGCCAAGTATACCGTATGCTAGTTCCAGGCATGGCGCCAACCCTATCAGCTTATATCTGAATACAGAGATTAATAGAACAGAGCCATAAGTTATCAAGGCCATCTCCTTTTTATAGCTGTTCTTCAAATCAAGACTTCGGGTGGGTGTTCATTGCTGCTGCTTTTAGTAGTGAAATCCAAACTTTATTTTCCTCCCATCATAGCATAAAAATTCAAGGAATTTTTTCCTACCTCCAGCCAAAAACAGATTTTAGAGTATGCTTAGGAAACTTTTCTCTGGGTATCCTAAGTAGTGAATGCATAAGAAGAGGGACATCACATGAGGCTTTGTGTCTACAGCAGAAAAGGAACACAATAACGATGTATTTGAATGGGACTAAAAAGTTCCGTTATGTTGCTTGAACTTGTCAAATTTATATACAAGTTGTTACTGCCCTTGAAAGTAATCCTTCTACTAGAGATTTTCATCTGCAATAAACTTTGTACTTCCTGGAGTGAATTGCTTTAGACTTCACTTGCACTAATGCCAAGAAGGTCCCACCCCATTAAAATCAGTTACACTGAATTCATTTAAATGAGAATTAAGTGGTACATACACTGCTGCCACCACCACCATCAAAATGTAGACCTGCCTAATATCATCTGTATGCCAGTGCACAATTGCATTGTGCAATCTATGCTCTACTACAGCTTCGTTATATGTAGGCTGTGTGTTGATGTGCAACCATACCATAGACTGTTGCAGCCTGGCAGTCACTGCTGTATCACCACTAGGATCTTCATTATGTCAGCAGTGGGATCATATGCACTTAAATGCATATGATTTATATGACACTTGCCCTATTTAAAAGAAACAAAGTACTCCCCCCATTTCATTTTTTCCTCCTTTCTTCAAATGTATTACTTCCTTATGGTATTAAAACTTTTTATGCATATCAAAATTGACTGTAATACATTGCGGAAAGTTGATTGAGTAGGCAAATCAGACGAGAGCGGCAGCTTCATAAATCAAGAGATACTGAAATATCTCTTATTGCTACTATTGACGTCTTTGTTAATCTCCTGTGAAATTCAGTAAATTATTAAACAACAGCAAAACAGAGCAGGAAGTACTTCCTTTAATTTGCTTCTGTGTTGGTTTTTCACAGCCAAAGTTACAGGTGGAGCTAAATAAAAATCATATAATCCTCCTCAGAAATACAATTGACCAAGATTTCAGATCAACCAATGAAAGATTATGGGGGTGGGGGTGGGGGTTTAGGGGGAAAAAGACAGGGCTAGAAAATTACATTAGAACCATTAATCAATTCAAAGTGGTTTGCTTTCATGGAGTCTGGAATAGCATGGGACTCTACTCTCTGCACTCCAGGCAGGATAGCAAATGGCAGTAATCAGCCTTGTGGCAAGAACTCAGCTCAGCATACACTTGCTTATGTAAGTCTCAACCAATTCAAGATTTAATAAACTGGAATACCTGCATTTTATCAAATCTTTAATATAGGTTCCTCTGAAGATATTTGGGGCTAGTGGGCCATTATATTTATCTTAAATGCACAACATTATGATTTAGGGGTTTGCTATGTTTTTGTTTTTTAAAACAAAACAAAAAAGCTACTATGAGTTGCAAGAAGGAAAGGCCATCTTTACTATTTTATTTTCCATTGATTTGGGGTTCTATAACATAGGTTATTCCCTATGACATTAACACAAATAGCTTCAAATATGAACAATTGCAAATCCCCATCACCATTGTGGAAGATCTAGAATGAAGAATGTTGATTTTAAATTAGCATTTTCATTTTAAGAATGCCTGCCCTGAAATGAAATAATTTCTATTGTTCTTCTTATTTTGTTTAATATTAATTTGGATATTTGTTTTTAT
Source organism: Anniella stebbinsi (assembly GCA_029215795.1). Classification (NCBI taxonomy): domain Eukaryota; kingdom Metazoa; phylum Chordata; class Lepidosauria; order Squamata; family Anniellidae; genus Anniella; species Anniella stebbinsi. The sequence goes on along the minus strand of JARDYH010000004.1, from coordinate 90,605,148 downwards.
ATTTTATACACCAATTTAGGAATATATTTGTATTTTGAAAAGTGACTTGTAAATAAAAGCAAGGTGATTTCATCCTTAAAGGCAAAATGTCCACCAGCTTTACAAACCAATTGGAATGGAAAGCCATCATGAGTCTTGTTTTCACTTTGTTTGGCAGAGAGAAAAGAGCCAGTACACCTTTGTGTGGCTTGCATGTGGAAAGTCTGTTTCATTTTCAGAAATTCTAATCTATAACCAATCAGAAGATCAGCTAAAGTTTTCAGCTAATTAAAGCTTTTTAGCCACACCAAAATGTGATTCTGATGATCAGAAATTTGAAATATTTGTCTAGCCAAGAAAAAACATTCAAGCCTTCCCTGAGAAAATAGTTAAGAGGGCTGCAATCTATCAGCTTCTCAAATATTTGTGTTAAGAGCCTAAGAACATAAGAAAAGCCATGCTGAATCAGACCAAGGGGAGTGTCCATCTAGTCCAGCATTCTTCTCACACAGTGGCCAATCAGTTGACTGTAGGAAGTGTTGCTTAGCCCCATGAATCTCATTAAGAAAATCAGTACATTTTTGCTTCTTTTCTATAAAATCCAGGATATTTGCTTTTAAATATATATTTTTGTGACTTTGACCTTGTCAACATAAGCTAGCATCTCATAACTGGTTTCATACCTTTGACTAGATAAAACTAACAACAGAAAAGAAATGTGATATTTAGAAACATGAGACAACGTGACTCTATTTAGAACTGCAACTGGGCAGCACAAACAGACTGCCGCCTCCGCATGAGCCAGTTTAATACCACCTGCCTCTTGGAAGAATATCAGTCAAACTAGAACTTTGAATATTCATTTTATTCTCTATTTTCCTCGTGAGTACCCATTCTTATGCAAGATATTCATGCCATGAATATATATATATTGTAATAAAAATAAAATAGCACAAAATAATAATAATAATAATAATAATAATAATAAATTTATTCCTGAATCAATAAAAGACAGCATGACTTGGCAAAGCCCGTCATGTCCATCTAGAAAAACTGCCATAAGCAAGAAAGAGATGCTAATAATAATGATATAATACTGTAAAAAGCATATTTCCAGATAGAGTGCCTTCTTTCACTTTCATCTAATTTAACCATCATAAAATGTTTGATGAATGCTATACTTCATTATTCCAAAACCATCATCCATAATTCATCATATTGACCCTGTAAAGTCACTGATCTTTGGTCATTTTGCAGTCAGTACAAACTACTCCACAGCTATACAAACAAACAATGCAAAGAAATGTATTTGGGAATGGGGTATAAAAGTTATTTTATACATCTAAAATAAACCTTGTGAGATCTGGGGGAAATATATTATTTTTTTTAAATAATATTAGAGTAAGTAATAACGTTTTATTATGCATTCATTGATTGTGCATATAATTCATCTCTGGCTATGTACAACATTAAAACCAAAAATTCAATAGTGAAATTCAGTAGTAAAATTTAGTAAAACTCAGTAACCTATCTTGTGAAAAACAGCAGCACTCTTTACTCTCTTAAAAGTAAATGAAACTCCAAGCAATAGAAGCCAATGAGTATAGAACAGTGAAATCAGCACCACCAAAAATAAAACACACAGTAAATGCAGCAGTAAATGCAGCAGTAACGAACAATAAAAGCAGCAGCAGCGGGGAGGGGAGGCTCCACATTACCTCCAGTATCAAATCATGGCAAAAATCTGTTGGAATAAAATAATCTTCACTTGCCAGCAGAATGGCAGGTGAGTCGGTTTTGGTAAAGACTGAACTGTGTGGGTACTGTAATGCAGAAAGCCCAGCTCTTTGCCCTTGCAGATATTTTGGGACAGACATGGAGTAGTAGAGACTTTCTCCTTAATTTCAGAAAACAGAAAAAAATGTATGGGAGATGTTCCAGATCTATACCAAGCAAGATATAGCACTATGAAAGCGGTTTGAAAACGGTATATGGAATGTGTTGTGCGTCCCAACCGTGCACTTTAATACCGTTATAAAGCACTAGTGCAGATCCTGCCCAGGTCTACCAACCCATCTTCATCAAGAGAAGTTTACACGGTGCCCCTTTTCATTTCACATCAACCTCCATTTATTTTCTTCTTTAGAAATTATTTTGCTAAAATTCCAGAGGCTGACTCTAGCATAGCTTTGGGGAACACTACTCATACCTCTCTTAATAGAAAGCAAACAAACTCCCTTTTTTCACTTCCTCTAGTTTCATCCCTGTTCTCTTTAAAGGCATTTTAAAAAAGGCTCGTGGAACTGGGGCATATGAAAGCCTCAAAAGGAATTTCTACTGACTCAACACTGTTCCCTCCCTTTGCTGCTATACCTAGTACAGCCTCCAAAAGGAAGATACCAGACTTCAGGAAGGTCCAGTGAATGTGAAAAGGGAAGGTTAGAATGTAGAACAATTCTTTTCAGCAGTATGGCTTGGCCAGGGATTGATGATAAACCTATCGTTCTCTTAAAAAAAATATCTTACCATCTAGAAGAAAGAAAAATATCCTTGGTTTTATGAGCTGCCTGCTTTAGTTCACTAAGTTGGTGCAATCAGGGGAAGAATGGCCAGAAGGATCCCCAAAAAGAGTGTCCCCATTCAAGACCATTAAGTCCAGAGTCTAAAATTACCTAACTGCACCACTAGTTAACAAGTTTAACTCATTGTCCAATAATTTACATTGTGCCCAGGCTAAGCAGCACTGAAAGAGCTATTCCTAGATCACAGAACTTCCCCATTTCTAACTTGAGGAGCAAACAGAGTATTTTACATCTGAGGCTAAAACCAGCCTTGTTTTCAATTAACTATTAATGCATTCAAACTATGTTATAAAACATTGCAAAACCTCCAAACCATGTATATATTGCTGCAAAATATATTCAATTTTAGCATTCCGCAATGACACATAAAGTACAACAAAGGCTTTACTTACACTTTTGTGTAAAATTTAGTAATAAGAAACTAATTTTCAGTCTTTAAAAAAAACAGAAGTGTAGTGCTGATTGAACAGAATACAGGATGAGATGAAGCTATTTGTGGTAAATTCAGGAATAAATCACATTAAATACAGACAGATAATCAGTGGAGACAGAAAAAACAGGCACAAGTTCAACAAGAAATGGAGAAGGTGAAGACTGGTGTGTAGAGGAATGGAAACAATACTGCTTAATTATCTAATGGAACTGAGTAACTAGGTAGATTGTTTTCCACAATATGTCCACTCTCACCTTTATAAAGAATTAGTGACATGTTAGTAAATGAAGCAATTCCCACAAGGTCTACTGCCGCTCAGCAACAGCAGCAAGGAATCAAACCACAATAAACTGAACTTGGTTTAGTAATTTAAAAAATGCATAGGGACAAAGCTAAATGCAGCCACTGTCCTTCCAGAAAGAGATAAATAGATTTACAAATACATGTAAACCATATGCCAAACAAGTTATTTTGAAATCTGAACCAGCAAAGAGAAGTCCTGTTAATTAAACTATCTAGCTTGCTATAATCCTACTGTCTCAAAAATGAGAGCTTGCTTATTTTCTGGTAATTGAACCACCAGCATTATCCAACAGTTCTGGTAGATTAACACTTGGATCCAATATCTGAGCCTATGATCATTGACAATGACTCTGAAAAGTTAAGATACTATAATTATCAACTGAATGCAGAACAATAACAAAATTCTCTGCAAAGACTGCAGTTAAACATTCACATCATTTTGGCTAATTTTTCTTGCTCATATAAAGGTCAATATTACACCATTAATGCATGATGAATGTTACAAGTTTGCATCTCATCTGTAAGCCATTTCTTACACATTATATTTAATTATAATTCACAGTTCCAGGTTGATAAAGGGGTTCGATGGAATGATTTGTACATTTGGCACTAGGGAATGACACTCAATGCAATAGGAGTATATGCTTTCCATAAGTATTGAAGTCTGCATGAATAAAAATACAGAAATAAGACATGGTGCTAATCATAAGCAGAAGCATGTTTGGTGGCGACCCAAGAGTAGGGTTTTTTGGTGTCCACTCCCAGACTGTGGAACTCCCTCCCAAGCCTAGGTTTGCTCTTTCTCTGTTGTCCTTCTGCCGGCAGGCAAAGCCCACTTTATTCAAGAATACCTTTAGCCTGTAAGTGGGTCTGTTGAGTTGGATGCTATTTTTAATAGTATTTTTCCTGTAATTGTTATGTTTTAATTGTTTTTCAATGTATTGTTTTATTGATTTAATCAGTTTTCATTGGTTAAAACAATCTGCCTTGAATGCCATTTTTGACAGAAAATAGGGTACAAATAAACTAAACTAAAATAAATATCATTAAAATATATAAATAAATAAATTATACTGTAATAATACACTTTGAACATAATAATACCTAGCATTTCCATGTGTGTTTCAAGCATTCCAGGTGCATCACATACATTCTCATGGCCAAATGTGATAGCGGCAGGTATGTGTGTGTTTAAATATGAAACTGTCCCAAACATGTTCAAGAGGTCGCTTTGCTGATTTTAAGAGCCAAAGGGGCCAATAGAAGACGTACACTGAACTTTTTCTCCAAGTGCTTAACACCCAATTGATTTTACTTTTACTGGGCTACATCCAACATCACAGGTGCAAACTTTGACTCATACAGTGGGAGTTTCCCTTCCTTGCCTTCCTGCTGCACTCCATTCCCCCCACAACTGCTCAAGAGTTCCCCAACCCTCTGGAGCAGATTGGAGGGGGTACATGGGGGCTGCAGGAGGGAGGAGCATACATTCCACCAACAGTATCTGTTCCCTGGCAGACAGATACTGTCTGCCAAGGATACTACCCAGTCTTATAGATTTGCTTACTCCCAAGTAAAAGTGTATAGGATTTCATCCTTAATGAATTCAAGACTGAGTTATGAACTGTGGACTTAGCCATTATGCTATACCAACTCTCTCATCCTCGGAACAAATTGGTACTCCTACATTGATGTAAACAGCAAACAAGCAAGCACCATTTCTGATATGCAATATATATAAAAAAGACACACACCCAAGTATAACACCAGCAAGTTATTTACTACACAGGTTCTAAGCCCCTTTCTCTCATTTAAGTGTGTTAAATAGCATACCACTTTTAAACAAGGGCAAAATTATTTAATATAATTCAAAGTAAATCAAGTAATGAATGACCAGGTACAAAACTCTGTGCAATTACTGGTGACTAAATATATTTGCATATCACTCTAAGAAATCAATTATTTTATTAATTTCATTATTGATTGGAGGAGTCACCCACCCCAACCCATAAACACTAAGAATGAACTTGTTTTATTCCCTTTTTCTCCCATTTTATTCTTGTTTTTTAAAAAAGAAAAACAGAATTATATACAAACAGGATTACTGGTATACAACAACTGTATAAAGTTCAGGGAATGGCACGTTTTGCTACCTAAGCCTACTTTGAACTCATAATTAACCAAATTAATTAGTTAATTTAGTCTAGTTAACATAATTAACTAGATAGCTGGTCCCTTTAAGCCTAGTTAATGAACTAAGAAAAATAATTATAATTGTTGTCCCATTTTGTGTGTGGGAAACGGCTGGGATGATAGTGTGCAAGGCTCAGGACCATGTCTGGTGTGAAATAACTTTTGCAGTTCTTTGCCACTGGAGAAAACTTCACTGTCTTTCAAAGGCTGTATTGTTCTTCATGATAATAAAGAAGAGATACTATTGTGACAAGCTCCAATGCCAAGGTAAAACGATCCATGTAGCCAGGAGTATAATTACATGTGTTCAGACTTGGTTCTTTTTCAATGCTCAAAGCTACACAAATACAACAACTTGGGTAAATGAATAAAACAATGTTTGCAACTTTTGACTGAAGCTGTTGTGTAGACTGTGACTGAAATTACCTAGTGTAGTTGTGCAAAATGCCCTCAAATATATTTATGTCCCTTAAAGGACATAAATATATTTCCTTCAAAACAATAGCTGGTTAAGGCAACCCATCTCAACTGGCAGATTTTGAGGTGTCGTTAAAGGACAGCAAATTATTAATGATAGCCTTTATTATTATATTTTTACTGCTGGGGGAGATAACATTATCTGGGTTTTCTGCTCAGGCACCATAATGACTCGGGCTGTTTCTGAGCATCTATACCGTTTAGTGTATCAAGACTTTACCCTAAAATTACTATGTTTGTTGCTACATTAAACAATGTTACATAACATTCATTAAAGCACATAGAATTACTATCTGCAGTTCCCTACCGACTTCCAATTCCAATTAAAATAATCCATGTGTATATAGTAAAAGGATAAATCATTATCCACACTTTTACTACTTTAATGTAGTACCCCTCCCCCTAAAAACCACGAGTACAAAAGGGTGATTAATGAAAGAAATCAACATCAAATTCACCTTCAGCCCCAGTCCAGAAGGCATTTTCCACATAACTGATGACCTTAAGACTAATACAAAAGTATGAGAAATAGTATCAGGAAAAAAGGGGAGAGAAGATTAGTGCTTCTAGATGAGGCTTTTATTGTGCATTCCATTCATGGAATTTTGAAGGGGTTCCAGATTACGAGATCGTCCATTTGTAACCTTCCCATGTTTTCCCACTAGCTTCTTCCATCTTTTTTCTCACTGCAGAAAATCCGTTAAGAAGGGAAAGACAGAATAGCCACACAGTGACTTTTGATTATTAATTCTAAAAACCATGTATCTGGAAGCACCCAGACAAACAGGCTCCAATCTGAAGCACATTTATATGAGTGTCAGTCTCACTGAATTTAGTAGAACCTACTTCTGAGTAGATAAGCCTAGAATGGCACTGATAAGAGTTGTAGAGGGCGTAGTACAACAATCCTGGGACTGTAATTCTCATGCCAACCCTAATAATGCCCTGAACTGTCATTTAGCAATTATATGGGAGTGTATCATGGTGGCAGCCAGGCAATAAAGTGCCAAACACTGGTGCACACCAAGAAATGCACTAGTAGGGATCAACATCACGCTCTGAGGTGCTCTGAATTAGTGTGTTTTTAGTGGACCCATTTTATCCAAATCATGAGCTTTGAAATATAGATGACTTAGAATTTAGAGCAGATGAAACCCCTGTGCACTCCCTCTAGCAACCAGGAAAACAAAAATCAAAATGTGGGAAATAAGTCTTTTGAGGAGGGGGAGAGAAGGAAAGTCTGCTTCTGAGCTGGTGGAGAGTGTATTTCTTTTACTGTTTCATACCCTGTTTTACTATGTTGTTGTATTTTTATGGTTTTAAGTTTTGTTTTGGGAACCACCCAGAGAACTTGGCTGATGGGTGGTATAGGAATGTAATGAATTGATTAAATAAATAAATAAATAAATAAATAACATTCTTTCGCAATTCAATAACTACAGCCTGCCTCCCTATAGGGAAACAAGGTCTTCGAGGCAGCCTTGAACACACTGTCCCTCTGTTTTTCAGAAATTATCCCCTGGTCACATCCCCTCCTGATCCTCCCTCAAAACAAAATAAAAAGAACGCCTTTATCCTTTGCATTAATACAGTCTGGAATAATCCTTCGTCACCTTGATTCACTGGTACAGATTTTAAACAAAACGGAACATTCGGATGTCATTTAGGCATAGGCGACAGGGCGGCTAAGAAGAGCTACAAGGCATAGGAAGTGGACAGTGGAGGTCGGTGGCTCCGATTTCAGTGGGGCTGTGAATCCAGTCTGGGTCAGCCAGAATTAGCCAGAACTTTCAAGGAGTTTTCCATGATTCTGAAACCTAGTCCCAAAATTGTTTCAGCACCTTGGATGGTTCCTTTAGAGCTCTGGCTGGTCCTGACTGAAACCCAGAATGGATTCATAGCCCCACTGAAATCGGAGCCACCAGCGTCATTAGGAGTGGATGAAAGTGCCCCGAGAGGTCATTCGGGGAGGAAAGGAAAGAGCAGCAGGTTAGGGGCTCTGACGTCTCCGCCCCCCCCCCCCCCGTGGAACGGTGGGGGCGGCTCGGTAGTATGAGGGAATCCCGCCCCCGGCTGGAAGGAACCCCCTTCAGAAGCCAGAGGGATTCTCTCAGAGGCGCCCCTCCCCACACACACTCAGTCACGTACCTCCGCCGGGGCAATGTGGAACGCGTCAGCTATCTTGGCGTAAAGCTCCCTCACGCTACCGAAGCCCTCCACGCGCCCGGTGGGGCTGCCGTGCGCCAGCTGTGTGTGAAAGACCAGCCGGATGGGGCCCTGGCCCGCCGGAGCGGCTGCCGCCCCGGCCCGAGCCCCCACCACGTCGTCGTCGTCGCCTCGCCCTCGCGCTAAGGGCGCCTCGCCTTCCACCAGCGTGGACGTCTCCTTGGACTTGCCTTTCTTCTTCTTGCCCCTCAGTCCCAGCGGCATCTTCCTTCCTGCCCGCCTGTACGCAGCGACAAGGAGAAGAGGCACAGAATCTCCACCACCGCCACCTGCTGCTGCTGCTGCTGTTGCTGCAGTTCTTTCCTAGCCTTGCCTGGACTCTGCCCCCTTAGGCGCTAAGCTCCCGGCTCACCCACCAAGCGGCCAGGTGATGGCATCCGACAGCCAATGGGCAGCGGCGCTTTCTGCTTGGGAACAACCTTGCGCCCAGGCTGGACAGAATCAGACTTCTGCTTCTTCTCTCGCCTGCGTGCCCGCTATGGACAGAACCGCGCAAGGCTTTTGGACCCTTATCGACTGCAATCGTTTCCTTAAAGCGCAATCCTAATTTCCTCAGAACTACGACCCTCCCTCCATTTACTCCCTGGTTTAATCTGTGAGGTTTATAGTTTAGGACGGGGTGGGGAATCTATGGCCCTCCAGATTCTGTTGGGCTACAACTTCCATCATCCCTGGCCATTCATTGGTCAGGTGGCTGGGGCTAATAGGAATCGGAGTCCCAACAACAGGTGCCCCGTTCCCAGTCCTGTAAGTGTGGTTCTGTATGCAGCCTCAGTCCTTTTGGGAAAAGAAGCACCATTGAAATCGGAGGGTGGAAACAAAGAATCTTGTGGCATCTTAAAAAAAACTAGCAGATGTATTGCAGCACACGCTTCTGTAGACTGGGGTCAGGTATGAGAGCCAGTGTGGTATAGTAGCTAGAGTATCAGACTGGGAGGTTCTAGTCCCCACTTGGCCATGGAAGCTCACTGCGTGACTTTGGGCCAGTCACTGACTCTTTGCCTAACCTACCTCACAGGGGTGTTGTTATGAGAACAAAATGGAGAGGAGGAGGATTATGTACGCTGCCTTGAGTTTCTTGGAGGAAAAAGACAGGATATAAATGCAACAAATAAATAAAATAAAGCTTCAATCCTCTACACAGTTCTCAACGGGACTTCTGTGATAACATGCATAGTGAATGGAGTGTGTGCAAACATAAATGTCAAGCAAAGTGCCAGCTATGTTAACTACTGCTGCCTGAGTTTACAAAATCCGTTGTCTTTTGAATAACAACCACTGTCTGCATTCTTTTCAAAACAGAAATTGTTTGTGTGATAATTGCAGGCTGAAGTGCACAGCAGAGGGGAGAGAGAGAGAGAGAGAGAGAGAGAGCCCTCTAGCAAGATCAGAATCTCTTGTCTGGGCTCCCTTTCATTGTAAGTGACCCACTGGCTGTGAATGATGTAGCAAAATTATAATCACTGTAGACAGACTTCACAGTTCAAAAGAGGAACAACCTGTGACAGAGATTCAAAATATGTGGAAATCCAGGGATTCCTTACATAGTTCAATAGCAGTCTTCCCCCACACACTCTAGATCTCTGTTGTGTGCTACATACTGCACCACTTTCTCCAATTCACAGTCTCTACCCTTTCTCTTGCAATGCAAATAAGTTTGCAATGCAAATGTAAGTTTGTGTGCATTTCAGCTCAGTCAAGTATTCTAGGATCAAAAAATCTCTCATTTCACAGAACTAAGGCCCTTACAATTTCATATGTACTCCACAAACTTGAAGCACCCATCTTAACATTTGTATTGTGTGGACATTAAAAAGTTTGTACAGTCTCACATATTATGCTTGCTTCTTTGTCATTTACATAGCGCTGTCAACATGCATGGCACTTTACAGAGTCCAAAAGGAAAGGTCCTTATCCAGAGGGCTTGCAACCAATAATTCAGCCTAGGGAGTGAACCCAGGAAGAGGACAGAAATGGACACCGGGGTTAACAAAAACAAATGTGTGATATTTCAGCCACATACAGGTAGACTTAGGGTGCTTCCAGATGGAGGGCACCTAGTGCTACCAATTTTATGATGAATATATTTGTAATGTCTTATGATACAGCATTCAAAAGGCCAGTTCATTTAACTATTCTGTTTGCTCCCATGACTGTATAATGCCAAACTGCACTTGCATGACAGCATGTGAAACGGTGTATGACTGCTTTGCTCTGCTGTCCCCTCCCCCATTGCTGATCTGTTAGTTTGACTCCACCCTAGCCATCCCGACTGTCCCACTTCCTCATAGAAGGCTGTGACTTGCTTTCATCCTTACCATCCCACTCCATTACAAACAATGTTAACCAGTGCATTTAAATGCTCCCCCCATCATGAAGCTTAATGGTGTGGTGGTGGCAGGTGGCTATTGATTCAAGGATCGTAAGAAAATAAGACGAGCCATGTTGGATCAGACCAAGGGTGCATCTAGTCCAGTATTCTGTTCACACAGTAGCCAATCACCTGTCAACTGGGAACCTACAAGTAAGACACAAATGCAACAGCATCCTCCTATCCATGTTCCCCAGCAATTATTGTGCAAAGGCATACTGCCTCTGATACTGGAGGTAGCATATAGCCATCAAGACTAGTAGCCACTGATAGCCTTCTCTTCTAGGAATTTGTCTAACCCCCTTTTAAAGCCACCCAAATTGGTGGCCATCACTATGTCTTGTAGTAGTGAATTCCATAGTTTAACTATGAGCTGTGTGAAGGACTTCCTTTTACCCGTCCTGAATCTCCCACTAATCAGCTTCATAGGATGACTTTGGGTTCTAGAATTATGAGAGAGAAATGTCTCCCTATCCACATTCTCCACCCCATGAATAATTTTGTTCACCTCTATCATGTCTCCCCTTATCCTCCTTCTAATCTTCCCTCATAGGGGAGTTGTTCCAGCCCCTTGATCATTTTAGTTGCCCTTTTTCCAGCTCTACAATACCTGCTGGAACGCCTTTCCCGACATAAACCTACCCGAACACTACATTCAACATCTAAGGTCATCCTCCAAGTGCCTACTCTGAGGGAAGCTCAGAGGTCGGCAACAAGGGAGAGGGCCTTCTCTGTGGTGGCCCCCCAAGTGTGGAACAAACTCCCCGATAAGGCCTGCCTGGCGCCAACGTTATCTTTTCCTCTTCTCTCAGGCATTTAGCAATATCTGATGAGCCTGGGTTTGTTTTGTTTTTAGGATTATAGCTTTTTAAAGTTATTATAGTGGTTTTAAATGTATGTGTATATTGTATGTTTTTGCTGTTTTAACTTTTGTATATCGTTTTAATTGTTTTAATCTTATGGAAACCCCCCCCCCCAGAGAATGAATAAATAATATTTTTAGGTGCAGTGAACAGAATTGTACACAGTATTCCAACTGTAGTTACACCATAGATTTATACAAGGGCAGTATGATATTGGCAGTGTTATTCTCAATTCCTTTCCTAATTATGCTTAACATGGAGTTTACCTTTTTTACAGCAGCCGCACACTGGGTTGATGTTTTCATTGAGCTATCCACCACAACAGGTAGGATAGGAGGTAGAAGGATCCCTCTACCTTCTGCTTTTCCTCCGTGTCCTTCATTTTTCCATGTTTCAGGCTGTACTCTGCAGCATATACTGCTTTTGCAATTAAACATATTGTGAATGCATCATAATCCAAAATCTATATTTTCACTTCTATACCTCCATATGTTCTAGTCAGCACTCCAGTCTTGCTATCTCTTCCACCAACTCTAACCCCCAATATTATAGGATTTCCTGCAGCCAGACCTCTCTTGTCGTTGTTTCCTGAAGGATGTGAATGACTTCACTTGCATGATCTAACTGGATCATTTCATTAAACCACTTTTTTTGGCAGGCTCCTGTAGCTTTAGCACAGGTGTGGGCAACTTGTGGCTTTCCCATCATCCCTCATCATTGACTATCCTGTTTAGATCTGATGGGAATTGTACACCAAAACATCTGGAGATCCACAAGTTGTCCACCCCTGCAGCTGTGAGGTGGACAGACATTCAATATATGAGACTTCTACTAATATGGAGATGCAGGGATAGCAAAGTAACACCTTTTACATTTCTATCACAGCTTAATTTGCAGAGGAAAACTGTGAGGAAAAGTCGGCAAATGGCTTCCGCCTTTCATCCAGAAACTCTCCCTCAGTCATTGCCCTCTTCACGTTTACCACACTGATCCCTTATTATCTTTCAATCCTCTGTTAGTTTTTTGTTAACTCTCCTTCCCCTTCGACTAGCCTTTTCTGAAATAGCTACCTCAACCATGCATCCATCCTTTTAAACAATCACCAACATCCTAAATTGTCTGGATTAAATTGTATCATGACATGCAGAGGACTGTATGACTCTGGATTTGAATTGTAAAACAGTGTAATGGAATAGAATTGTAATTTATATGAACATTCCTCAGCATCACAGCAATTTAGCCAGTAGGCTCAGGGAGAAGGTCACAACAAAACAGGCAAAGATTCAGGCAATAGCCACTCTATAGCTTCTTATAAAGTGGTTATTTTTATCACAGATAATAATATCTCTTAGAATTGAAAACAATCTAAAAGAAATAAATAAGGCCATTTATTTTAGACGGAAGCAGCTGGAAAAAAAAATCTTCCAGCCACATTTTGAAATGGAAGAACTTTAGACTGGAGGTTTATTCGATTCTACGATTTCATTTTACAGTAATAAAAGCTAAATATATTTTTAAACTATCATGGTGACTAATAAATATTGATCAGCAACATCACAACAGAAAATGGCATAAATATATAAAATTATAGAGCCAAGGATTCTTGCCAATTTTTATTTATATAAATTATTTACAGTGGCTGTTCAGGACATTGATATGCATTTTACTAAAGGTCAATGGGACTACTTTACAAATATCCAAAACGTTTTGTAAGCTATTATGTCAACTTTGTCAACTTTAGACAAACTCTGAAAACAATCTAACATTCCAAGTTTATACTTTGTTAAAGGTTATTCTCTGCAAGAGAATAACTATGATGATTGCAGATTCATATAGAATCATCAATGTGCAAGGCATGTCCCAATCTGTGCCCCAAGTAGTTTACAATTTAAAACTGTTGTAGCTTCCAATGTTGGGGAAACAAAGAGAATTGGGAGGAAAATGAGGCAGGAGTAAACAAGGAAAGAATATGCAGTCCTTTTAGTTAGATGGTGCTAGGCTTAGTTACAGGCTACTTTACAACAGGGTATCAAATTAGGACCAGGGAGTCCCAGGATCAAAATCTCCACTCAGCCATGAAACCCAGTAGGTGACCTTGAGCTAGTCACCATTACTACCTCACATGTAGATTGTTGTGAACATAAAGTGTGTTGGGGGGAACTATGTACATTGCCCTGATACCCATTGAGCAGGGGTGCATAACCTGTGCCCCCAAGGCCTTAACTGCAGGGACCCTGCCCCTTGCTCATCCCACCCCAGCTGATTTCCTCATTTGTATTGCACTTCCCCTGCTGCTGCTAGATTGCTGGGATGTGTGCTTGTGCATGTGCATATATGAATGAGGGTGCATATATATGTGTGCATGTGCATGGCCCCTGAGCCAGCATCACATGCAGCCCTTGGGGCCAACAAGGTTGGCCCTACAGTGACATGGAATTTAAAATTAAAGTTTGCTTCTTTTCCCTGTAGTCCCCAAATTGGGTTATAAATCAGTAAATCAACCAGATACAAATCTTATGTAAATCCTTGAGATTCCTTTCAGGGAAAGGAAGGCAAATGGTCTACAATAGATCAACATTAAGGTGTCAAAACACCCAGCTTCAGGAGAGAAGCCAACTGATTTAAAGAAAGCTTTGTTTTCTTCCAGCTAAGAGGCCCCTCACTATCTCGTCTTTGGAATGTTGACTGACCTTGCTCGCTTGCCTTCCTGTAACTTCGCTTGCAAATAGAGTTTTTTTACTCCCTATATCTGAGTTGCAAGAAGTTTCGATTCATGAACGTCACAAGAGAGGGGCGTTTCTTTTTGATGCCATGAGGGTAAAAAGCCTTTGTTCAGTTTGTGAGGGGCGTTTCCCCGGAATTTTAGCCAGAAGGCACCAGGGGATTCGCCGGACAGCGCTGTTCTTTTCTAATAAAGCAGAATTAAACCTTCCTCCTACTATCTGAGTTTGATTTTAAGTAACTCCAGGTTACAAATCTGGTGCCGCGAAAAGCTCGGATGGTTATTCTGGTGAATTGCCTGCCCAATTGGCTTTGGCCGTGACAGACAGGCCTCACGCTGCAGATGGTCACACCTCACGGCGCCACTCCACTTTTGCGGAGAGAGGACTGAACACCGGCTGCTGGAGGCCAGCTGTGCAGCAGCCATAAAAGGGTGAAAAGGACGAGGTTTGTCAACCAGGACAAGACGCCGGCAGGTAACGTATGAAAAGGGAGGCCTCCATAGAGAAACAGGAATTCAGCCATCCTGTTCAGAACCGGGGGGAGGTTTGGCTTAACCTCATTACCCTGACGTGGTTCTAGGAAAGGGGTTTGGAAGTGTGATTGGTGAATGCGTGGATTGGTGACTGAGACGGCTATCTGAGTAGCAGAGACCTGAAAAACGAGTGTGACTCCCTTCGGGGAGTGTGACCCTTTATTAGCACGATTCCCTGTCCTGGCGACAGGCAGGGCTGTGAACGAGGGGCACGTTTGGATTGTTTGTCAAACCCTTTTTGTGTCAGCCATGGTGGACCCCTTACCACTCGGCCCGTTCCCTTCCCTCTGTGCCTCCTGTTTGTATGGAAAGCGTGACGTCTCTGTGAAACTCATAATGGGTGGGAGAAACTCAAAACCCCAAACCATATTGCAGTGTATGGTAGAAAATCTTGAAGTAGATTCAAGAGAGGGGTAGATAATCTTGAAAGTGGATTCAAGAGAATGTAGAGAAGAGTTAGACCCACATGCATTGAGACGTTGTTTGTCAAATAGATCAGCCAAGTCAGAGCGATTCTTAGAAGGCAGAGGAGAGGTGTAACTTAGATAGATGAAAAAAATGAAGGAAGTCTACCAATCCATTGTGAGTGTTCCACATCCTGATCAGTTCCTATATCAATAGCCCACTAATTATCAAGAAATGCCAGCGTGGCTAAGAAATCCTTGTAAACAGGCATGCACCACAGCCAATTTGGTGATGCCAGTACAGTGAACGCCTAAAAGAAGATGAAATATGAGGGCACCCAGGTGGAGAGGTTCCTAAAGGCAGAGAAGAAGAAAAGTGAGGGCACACAAGTCAAGAAAAGAGAGAAAAGTGAGGACCCAGAGCCCTTGCCCCAGGATGAGGAAGACAAATTGCCACCACCACCATATAGCCAGCTTTGCAAGCGCCCCAACCAAGTCCATCAGCTTGTATCCAGTTGAAAAGAAAGACGCAGGCCAGTACAGACCAGTACATGATCTACGCGCTGTGAACTCTAGAGTAGAACCATTGACTCCACTGGTTGAGGCAATGGCACACTGTCCTAGCAGATTTGTGTGCAAAGAGAGCAGCACGAGAAATGGTCCCAATCTTGTATCCCAAAGCCTGTACGTATACAAGCTTCACCAGTGCAGACACGCCAGTCTACAAAAAGGCTTAACCAGCTGAGTCTCCAAGCCCCACGGGCTGAAGAGAAAAATAAAAGCAGGGAGCCAGGGAAACGTCTCCCGAGCAAGTAGACAGACCTGCAGGAAGAGCAGGTCCAGTAAATGTATGCAGATTACCTAGAGCTGGCACCACAACAAATGCTGTGGGAAAAAGATGAAGGAAGAGAGAGAGAAGAGGCATTGCAGCGGGCAATGACTTCTCCCCTGGTTCGAGGTGGCGTGCAAAGAGGCAGGAGCAGAGACCCAGAGAGATGATGCCCAGAACCCCAGTACGGCAGACCGGTTGAGTGCTTTGGCAAAGAGGAAGCAGGTCGGGAGCCGAGGAACGTGGAGAGAGGTGAAGAGTCAACGCCCCATTGAGCTGAATCCGGCGAAGTAGGCAGCGCGACCAATGCTCAGAAGCTAAGCTGCAAAGTGAGAGGTGTTTTTTATGGCAAAGTAATAAAAAATCTCAAACGAGATTGTTCAAAGTTAGCAGCTAAGAATCCCCCTGACAAGAGCATTGGTGCAAGCGGCAGCGGCTGCCCTCATTAGCATCCCTCCAACTGGAGCGATGACAGCGAAAGAGAAGTGAAGTTATGCTGACGCGAGAGCAGGAGCTGGAAGACAGAGTTTTCCCGATGACTGCGTCCTTTTGAAGCCCTGCATGGCATGTATAACTATGGAGTTTGGAGAGTGGCAAGGAGATGCTGAGATCCAATTTTGCCATCCCCTCAAACAATGCCCCATTCTGCCCCAACGCCCCACTGGTTGCTGAGTCACCAGAAGCTACTCAAACTAGCACCCCAGTGTTTTCCTCCGTACGCACCCAGCAACAGGGAGGAAAGTTGAAACTTGTGCTTCAAGTAACATTGAAGGTGCAAGAGTGGCGGGACCCAGTTCCCATAGATCTCAATGCAATGATCCCCAGATGGAATGTCACTGAAATCACTGACTGAAGACCCCATACAAATGGCTGATTTGTAGGAAAATGTCATAAACACGTATAGTCCCACATGGCAGGACCTAAGAACCTTAGAAAGCCCTCTGTATAGTACAGAAGAGAGAGGGCGCCTACATCAGGCCATGGGGCAAGAACTGAGAGATCTAGAAAGAACTCCGAAAGAGAGGGGGAGTCTTAGAAGAAAGCCCAGACGTGCTGTTAGAAGTCAGAAAATGAAAAGGCAAAGAAAGTAGCAAGCAGAAGAGAATATGGACGAAGGAAAAGTCGATGCAAAAGACTACGAAGATGAAGTCGTGCACAGAGAAGAGAGAAGCAAGACAGCGCAACTGGCAGACAGAGAGACCGGTGTGACAGGTGCCAGAAATTGGTTGTGAAGACAGCGGCAGCTCCCAAAGACCGCGGCTGGCTCCTTGAGAGACAGGAGATGAATGCAGACCAGGAGAAAGAGGATTTGGCTATGGGAGGAAAGGCGAGAAGTTTAGCAAACTTCAGTGTGGAAAGAGATGAAAATAAAGAGAAAGAAAAGGACACAGCCCATGACTTCAGAAGCACAGGGGCCAGGTGCTACAAAAATTGTTCCCCCTCAGACTCAAAGGTCTGAAGAGGCTCTAGATGCCAAAAAGAGGGGAGACACTGAAAGTACTTATCACTGAAGCCCAGAAAGAAGCAAACGCAGTAAGGAAGCAAACTATGCTGGCAACAAAAATAATGACGTGAGGAAGATCTCTGGTTGTGATCCTGAGCCTGTCGAGAAATTACAACCCCAAGCTAAGAATGTCAAAGTGTTAGAAAAGCCAGTTTGCTAAAAGAGAGAGTTGAACTAATAACTAAGACTTTAAAAGCAAAAGAATCAGGATTAAAGCTACAGAGTCAAGTTGCAAACCCCACTTGTGTAGAAAATGCAACTTGTGTGGAAAATGCAGACTGTTTGCTTTAATTCTTTTAAGGTGGACCAGGAGTAATGGGATTACTCAAAGGTTTTCAGATCTGTTTGCTCCTTGGCAAAATGAAGCAACAGAAAGAAAGAATGCAAGGGGGGAGCAGAAAAAGTTAAAGCCTCAAACTAGAGCAGAGTCTGCCAGAGAAGAGCATTTAACTTTACCCCTCATTGAAAGCAATAAGAAGAAACAATGCAGAGAAATTTAAGGAGGACTGACAGAATTAGCAAAAACATACTGCCTGCAAGGCATAGTTTTGGAAGTCATAGTGCCAGGGCTTATGAGATAAACTATGAAACCTCATAGTTCTGAGAAAGTCCAAAAGGACAAGCCCTGTCAGAAGCTGTGACCCAAAACGCGAAAAGTAGCAGTAATGTATTGTCAAAGACATCAGAAAGGAGAGTCTGATACTGCTAAATAAAACCAGAAGGCTGAGCCCAAGAGAAAGAGCTAATTCTGTACACACCAGTCCTGCAAACTCAAGAACCTTAGCCATGGGCTCACATCCCCCAAGACACAGAATCTGCCCAGCTACAAACGCGCAACCACTCTATGAGGTAACAAAAGAAAAAGACACAGAGCAGCAGAGAGAGTTTGAAGAATTAAAGCATCAGCTAGCACATGGACCGGCTCTAAGACTACCCAACCTGTCCAAACCCTCCCAATTATACGTTACAGAGAAGGGAGAAATCGAAGCAAATCCTCACACCAGAGACAGGAGGGATTAAGAAGCCGAGAATAGCTGACAGGAGACCCTAGAAGAGACGCTCCAGAGAAATACACCCATGGGCTCCCACTACAGCTGAACTCAGAAGCGCATTCGTTGATAGTGTAAGAGGCAACGAGGTCTCTAAGCATTGAGTGGAGACTGCACGCTGCGTGGCATCCACAAAAAGCTCTGAGAAAGTTGGGAAAAATGAACTGAACTACTGAAGACCTACTAACTTTAGTTTGCTGTTGCCACAGGTATTGTTCAGGATACCAAACACTCCCAAAGGAAAGAGTAAATTGACCCTTTTGAGGCCATGTACGGTAGGCCCTCCCCTTTGTGGAGGAAATATGGCAGTAGCCAAGATGTCCCGAGAGAGGTAGTCCCATGGGCAAAACGCATTGGGGAAGTGAGAAAGCACTTAAACTGGGAAGTGCCGTTACCTCTTACAGAGAAAGTACATAATATAGAGCCAGGAGACTGGGTTTATGTAAAGAAATGGAAAGCAGATCCCCTAAAGCCTAAATGGTCAGGCCCGCATCAAGTTATGCTGGTTACTCCAACTGCTATTAAATGTTTTGGTTTTAAATCCTGGACGCATTACAGCAGAGCCAAACGTGCTGAACCACCAGGACTGTGGAAAGCCAGCCCAGTGAAAGGGACTCTAAGAGTTAAACTCAAGAAATTTTAAAGCATCTGCCTGACCCAAGCAGCCCCCTGCCATGTCACACCCGGAAGCTGACACCCAGCGCACGGGAAAATCAAGATTAGAGAGGAAGACACTGAGGAGGGAGCATCAGCCCACAGGAGCTGCCACATCCGGAAGCTGACAGCCTCCTCTGGAGAAGAATCCAGCAAAACGGACTTCTACCCCACTATCTAAATGAACTTTATGCCATGATTGATGGGCCACTGATTATAGTTTTGATCATAGCATTAATTGTAATTGGAATAACGATAGTGTGTTGTTTCAAACCAGAACAGTTTCTTGGCAGGCCTCGCCAAAATGTACTCCCTCTTTTGGTTATTAACCCTGATAACCATATGTTTGAGTAAATCTGTAGAGAAAGAAGAGCCCAATCTGTGGATTCAAATCGTGAAGCAAACTGCAGCAGTACTCACTAATAAATCTTGTGTAATCTGTGCACTGACCCCAAAATCCCACCAAGATGGACTACCATTCTTGCCCATTCCCCTTAACAGAACAGGGATTGTAGCAGATTGGGGGTTTCAAGAGGTGCCCTTCAAATATACACACTATAATTCCAGCAGAGCCCTCAAAGTAGTTTCCTTGCCAGGACAAATCTGCATTTCACAGAATGGTTCTGGGATATTTGTAGGCCAGTCAGAATGTCAGGAGACTTGGTATTCTGACCAAGCAGCCCCCAGAGAAGGAACCTGGAATTGTAGCGACTTGAAAAGAGTGCTTTTTAAATATTGTGGCTGCTCTTTGGGTGAAGAATGGATGCATACTTGGGGGGAGGAACTGCACCCACTACAAAGGTGGGGTCCGTATGGAAAGGCCTGCCACATTGTTTTCTCTGACCCTCGCTCTCCTCCTGTCCCGAAATAAAGGACATGGACACCACTTGTGGTGGATTTGTGGAGAATGGGCTTTCAAACAATTACCCCAAAATTGGAAAGGAAGTTGTTATTTGGGAATTGTAGTTCCAGGATTGTGGATGATTTCCCCTGACACCTATAAGAGAGAAAAAAGATCTTTGGATCTAAAAAGCATAGCTGGAGGAGGAAATCAGAAATGGGGAAGTGAAGAATGGCCGGCTGAACGTATAGTTGAGTGGATAGGTCCCGCTACCTGGGAATCTAATGTGGGCGGCAGGACCAGCCACTATTTGATGAACAGACTCATACGTTTACAAGCAGTAGTGGAAATCATAGCAAATCACACAGCTGATGCTTTAGATTTAATCACCACTCAACTAACTCAGCTCAGGACTGCCACTTTACAATTAAAATTGGGACTAGATTATGTATTGGCAGCACAGGGCGGCCTTTGTGTTGCCCTGAATTTTTCTGATTGTTGTTTCCAAATAGATGACAATGGAGAAGTTATAAAAGGCTTAGCTAAAACCATAAAAGAAGTAGCTCATGTGCCAGTCCAAAATTGGAATGGATGGAGTTTGGATTGGCTCACATCTTGGCTTCCTAATTTTAGATGGCTTAAAACTGCATTCTTAGTATTTTGCTTAGTTGTAATTTTAATCTGCATTTTACCTTGCTGTATCCCGTGTTTTATGGCTTTGGTGACACGAATAGTAAACTCCATTGTAGAACGCAAAATATATTCTCATTATGTATCGTTGACTATTCAAGAAGATGTAAAGTATGAAGAAGTAGAAAGCTAGACATAGTTAAGAATGTATCTAGTTCCTGTTTTGCACTCTACACATGCTCTAAATCCTGCTAGCAGCTTTTGAGGCACAAAGAACAATGAATGACTATAGACAGGATGAATGTAACTAACAGTGATTTCTTTTTTTTTCTGTAACTTTACGCCTTTTAAATTATAGTAAAGAACCAATGTTAAAGATAAAATTAGTTCTTAAAAGAGGGGAAATGTGACATGGAATTTAAAATTAAGGTTTGCTTCTTTTCCCTGTAGTCCCCAAATTGGGTTATAAATCAGTAAATCAACCAGATACAAATCTTATGTAAATCCTTGAGATTCCTTTCAGGGAAAGGAAGGCAAATGGTCTACAATAGATCAACATTAAGGTGTCAAAGCACCCAGCTTCAGGAGAGAAGCCAACTGATTTAAAGAAAGCTTTGTTTTCTTCCAGCTAAGAGGCTCCTCACTATCTCGTCTTTGGAATGTTGACTGACCTTGCTCGCTTGCCTTCCTGTAACTTCGCTTGCAAATAGAGTTTTTTTACTCCCTATATCTGAGTTGCAAGAAGTTTCGATTCATGAACGTCACAAGAGAGGGGTGTTTCTTTTTGATGCCATGAGGGTAAAAAGCCTTTGTTCAGTTTGTGAGGGGCGTTTCCCCGGAATTTTAGCCAGAAGGCACCAGGGGATTCGCCGGACAGCGCTGTTCTTTTCTAATAAAGCAGAATTAAACCTTCCTCCTACTATCTGAATTTGATTTTAAGTAACTCCAGGTTACACTACCATACAGGTATTAATCAGATCTAGGATAACCATATGAAAAAGAGGACAGGGCTCCTGTATCTTTTACAGTTGTATAGAAAAGAGAACTTCAGCAGGTGTCATTTGTATGCATGCATCACCTGGTGAAATTCCCTCTTCATCACAACAGCTAAAGCTGCAGGAGCCTTGCCCTCTTTTGTATCTGGTCACCAGGCTAAAAAAAAGGAATAAAACAGAACAGAATATTAATCAGATCTAGAGTGACCAGAAGAGGATTGATAGTCTCCATTACCCACCATTTTAGCAAGGTGAGCAATCGAAATGACCAGAGAGGATTTAGAACATATTTTAAAACAGATTGGCATTATAAAGGTATAATACTTCATTACATCTAAAGTAGTATTTAAGGGGCCATGCCCCTATAATGCCATTAAAAAAACCCATTCAAAATTACTTTTCTGGTCACCACTACTAACCATGTTGCTAAAAAGATAGTGACTGAGAAAGATCTCCCACCCATCATTTAAAGAAATACAAACGTTACATTATAGCATGCTGAGAACTTTTCCAGCTATATTTTAAAAATAAAAAGTAATGAAATAATTCTTAAATGAGTACTATACTATAGTACCACAGTATAATACTAATTTAAATATTATTTCATTATTTTCATTTTTAAATTATAGCTGGAACAGTTCTTTGGCATTACAGAAAAGTTTTATTAAAAATATAAATAAACTCTTTAAAAAGATAGAAAAGTAGCGCTAAGGTAGGGATGAGTAACCTTAGTCCTATGGGCGAAATCCAGCCCTCTGGGCTTTGCTGGATGGCCATGCTCCTTCCCCTGGCCCCATCCCTTTCCCCCAACCACCTATTGTTGAGTGATTTCCTAGCTTCTGTGCTATCATTTCCCCCACTGTACAAGTCTGAAGTGCCTCTCCTAAGGCTCAGTTACTGGCAGCAAGTGCTTTAAGATACAGTATGCCAGTATCCTTTTATATTTTGGGCCCTACTCCTTTTGCCCCATCCACCAATGGAATGTTGTCCCCAAGAGCATCTCCAAAATTGAATTTAGCCCTAGGACTGAAAGAAGTTCCCTACCCCTGTGCTAAGGGCAGAGATTGCATTACTTTTCCATGCTTCTAAAAAAGTGGAAGCAGCACTGGGGAAACATGGAAGGATTACAAATGTATGATGTTGTGTGGGCACCCATAATTTTTTATTATTAAATATGAGTGAATGAGCCATGGTGACCACAATAAATCCTTGTCTGGAAGCAGCTTCAGTATACAAGATGAGAATGGAACATCGAATCCTATTGTAGGAAAAAAATATTGATAACCTTGAGAGATACTGAACATAGGCTGCCTGGAAGCATAGATTCCTGCAATACCTTTCATCAATACCCCTCAAGATTGCTCCCCACAATACTAGATTAAACCTCTAGAGATAAGTACCACAATGATTCACTTCATTCAGACTCACAAACTCAATGAAACTGTTATAGCTCTAAAACATTTATTAAAACAATTTAAGAAAGTTAAACGAACCTCCATTTAGCAAAGCAAATTAAAATATACTTAAAGATTCTAGTAGCTTTAGAAGACAAGATCTTGTTGGACACAGACAAACGCACACCCAATGACAACACTGGTGTTGGACCCTTCCCCTCCTCAAGAAAGACCATGGTCTTAGGCCTAGAAACTAGGCTCAAGCCAGCGCTGAAAAGTCAACTTAGGTCTTGATGGTTTAAGAGACGAAAGAAGAGTATTTGTATACCCACAAATTCTGCATCACTCGTACTGACTCTGCAAAGGAGCTGTTCTCCACAGAGGGACTTCTATTTCTCGCAGGCAAAACCAAGGAGTTACTGAGGCCTATATGCTAGGCTAGGCTGACCAGATAAAATCCAGGTCAGGGCTCATGTAACTTTAACCGTTGTAGAGAAAAGGGAATTTCAGCCAGTGTTATTTGTATGCAATTAGTTCCTGGTGATATTCCCTCTTCATCACAACAGTTAAAGGTGCAGGCACTATACTAGAGTGACCATATACAAAAGAAGGCAGGGCCCCTGCACCTTTAACAGTTGAGGGAATATTACCAGGAACTAATTGCATACAAATGACACTGGCTGACATTCCCTTTTCTCTACAACTGTTAAAGTTACATGAGCCCTGACCTGGATTTTATCTGGTCACCCTATGCTAGGCTCAGAGCAGCATCCTGGATGTCATGCCTGAGGGAAAGGAGAGACATCGTTCTCTTCTCCTCTGTGTTCAGACTTAAATACCCTTCTCAAAAGCAAAGACCTCCCTCCTAATACATATTAATTTATTCTAAAGTATCTAAGTCTATTGGTCCACATCATCAATTTAGGTCATCCTCTTCCCAGCATGTTCCATACCTTCTGACATACTTGTTTATCCCAAAGCTGGACATTACTTCTGCTTTTCATGTGGTCAACTGTCTGGTTACTTCTCTGTTCTTATGGACACTGGGGTTTTCTAAACCACAATTTTATCTTTCCCTCACCCTGGACCTTTTACCTAGTACCTTTAACAGGAATACATACAGTTGGTACAAGTCACAAATTCTTATGAGTAATATCTTTGAGCAATATCAAATCACATTTCATCAGGCCTAATCTAAACGAAAGCATCTAACCCTTGATACAGTGTTTGTATTCCTACTTGCCCCCTTAATATTAAAACATTACCCCCTCACTTGTACATCCATTTAAACCCATTCTATGCCCCAAAAGCTTTTTTCTCTATGCTATGCCAATGAACCCCACTCTTACACATTCAGTAAAATTTCAAATGAAGAAAACTGACTTCACGCTTTTTGTTATCTTATCTTGGCTTATCTTTATGTCTGAATGGGCTTTCTTCATCCTTACTATCATATGAACTTTATTCAAGAGATATGTCTCATTCAACACAGAAAACGAAAGGTAAAAAATAAGGCATATGTGAAGAAATGTTGATGGGGAAAAGGGCCAGAGGAGATGCATTGTTTCAATTAATCATGTTGATCCTAAGCAAACAGTTTAGCAGATAAGTTCCTTATCTTGTCTTAAGGAATGCTTATCTAAATTGGTGCAACTTAGTGAACACAAAGAATTAATGAAGTACAGTAAAATTTACTATAATGAACTTCAACTGCCCTCACAGGACAAAACAAAATGCTGGGGAAATTGTGTCATTGGGATTTTAACTTCAAACAAGTATAACAACTTGACAAAGATTACAAAGCCAAGTAACATACAAAACTAAAATATGGATGTTGTTTTAAATTACCTTGCAGCTCAAATATTTTGATATTCACGTGATGCCATCCATGTAACTATAGAGTAACAAACAAAACATATTCCTGCACAAAGGAACTTAAAATCTAAAATTATAAAATCTAAAATTACTGCCTCAAAAAAACCAACTAAAAATAACTCTTCACAGTACAAAAATGTTAGTTGAGTAGATTTTAGTTGGAATATTAATATAGGAAAACTATTAAACTGTGATTTTAACTTATCATTTTAAAAGATTTAAAAGCAAAACATGTAAAGAGGATGTAAGAAAATTTATATTAGTACACAATAAAGAAAAAGCAAACTTGAGCAGTTCACTGCTCACCCCTGACTCCTGGTGGTTTATGAGCTGGTTAAAACCCACTGTTCCCAATACAGATCCTCTGCTTATCTTTTAAACCTATTGGAATGATTTACAATAGTATAGTGTTTTGCTCTACCCATCAATTCTGTGTAATCTGATATCGAATTCAGTTCTTGTATAAATCCACCTTCTCTCCTCTCAGAGAAAATATACACAACCATCCAATCCAGATCCTAAATGTATTTTGGAAGCACATGAAAAGCTCCTTTCTAAACATATGCTGCTGTCAACCCAGGCAATTAGGAACACATGAAGATGCCTTCTATTGAGTCTAGCCTTGTATTGTTGACATTGATTGGCAGCAACTCTCCATGGTTTCAAGATAAGAATTTTCCAGCCCTACATGGAGATGCCAGTTATTGAACCTAGGAACTTCTGCATGCAACACATGGGCTCTACCACTGAGCCCCAGGCCCTTCCCAAGAATCCCACGATAGGAAGTCTTAGGATAGGGGTTCCAGCTCACAGCATGTCACTCATGCTGGCTAAAGCTATCAGACACATCCAAAGTAGTGTTTAAGAAAATTGTTCATAAGTAGATGTTGATAAAATGATGCACTATGAAAAGTGGTGAGAATTTTTATCCTGCTATCATAGTATCAGAACTCAGGATTACCCAAAGAAATTGCTTGGCAGTACATTCAGGACAGAAAATAGATCATACAATGCAGTCTTACAAAATTCACTGCTACAAAATAGGGCTACTGGTTTAGATTAGACAATTAATGTAGGACCAGTTCAGCAATGACTGAAAGCCATGGTACCTACATAGAACTTTCATCTCTGAATACCATTGGATAGAGATGAATAATGGGGAAAGGCTAGTTCCTTCATGCCATGCTTGTGAGTCTTCTGGAAACGGGATGCTGAAGTAGGTGGATCCTTGATCTGATCCTGCAAGATACTTTTTACATTCTTAAATAAAATGCATCCTACCAACCATGTAAGCCTAGGAGGCATTTAGATCAACTACTCTTCTTTTCTGCCTCCCTGAGAGTATAAAACAGGAGTGTGAGTACATTTGGGAGACTACAAAAATGGCAGGTGACTTTCATTGTTTGCTGGGTCACAAGTTGTGCAGGTTAATATTAAACATTTAATGTATACATGTTTCCCTATCATATTTGTTTGTTTATTACATTTGTATACCGCCCCATAGCCGAAGCTCTCTGGGCGGTTTACATAGGATTAAAAACAATTAAAAACAATATACAAAATTAAAACAGCAAAAACATACAACATACACACAATCTGTACATTTAAAAACCACTACAACACTTCAGAAAGCTACAAAAACAAAACAAAACAAACCCAGGCTCCTCAGATATTACCAAATACCTGAGAGAAGAGGAAAGTCTTGACCTGGCGCCGAAAAGATAACAATGCTGGCGCCAGGTGGGCCTCGTCAGGGAGATTGTTCCACAATTGGGGGGGCCACCACAGAGAAGGCCCTCTCTCTTGTTGCCAACCTCTGAGCTTCCCTCGGAGGAGGCACTTGGAGGAGGGCCTTAGATGTTGAACGTAGTGTTCGGGTAGGTTCATGTCGGGAAAGGCGTTCCATCAGGTATTGTAGTCCCAAACCGTGTAAGGCTTTATAGGTTAAAACCAGCACCTTGAACTGGGCTCGGAAACATACAGGCAGCCAATGCAAGCGGGCCAGAGTAGGTCTTATATGTTCGAACCTACTGGTTCCAGTTATCAATCTGGCCGCTGTATTTTGCACAAGCTGCAGCTTCCAAACCACCTTCAAAGGCAGTCCCACGTAGAATGCATTGCAGTAATCTAACTTGGAGGTTACCAGAGCATGGACTACTGAAGCCAGGTTATCCCTATCCAGATAGGGACGTAGCTGGGCCACCAACCGAAGTTGGTAGAAGGCACTCCGTGCCACTGAGGCCACCTGCGCCTCAAGTGACAAAGATGGTTCTAGGAGAACCCCCAAGCTACGAACCCGATCCTTCAAGGGGAGGGCAACCCCATCCAGAACAGGTTGAACACCCTCCATCCGGTCAGCGGAACCACCCACTAACAGCGTCTCAGTCTTGTCTGGATTGAGTTTCAGTTTATTAACCCTCATCCAGTCCATTGTCGCAGCCAGGCACTGGTTCAGCACACCCACAGCCTCACCTGATGAAGATGAAAAGGAGAAATAGAGCTGCGTGTCATCAGCGTACTGATGACAACGCACTCCAAAACTCCAGATGACTGCACTCAACGGTTTCATGTAGATGTTGAACAGCATGGGGGACAAAACTGACCCCTGTGGAACCCCATACTGGAGAATCCACAGGGCCGAGCAATGTTCCCCAAGCACCACCTTCTGGAGCCGACCGCCCAAGTAGGAGCGGAACCACTGCAATGCAGTGCCTCCCACTCCCAACTCAGCCAGTTGTCCCAGAAGGATACCATGGTCGATGGTATCGAAAGCCACTGAGAGATCAAGGAGAATCAACAGAGTTACACTCCCGCTGTCTTTCTCCCGACATAGTTCATCATACGGGACGACCAAGGCAG
This sequence comes from Anniella stebbinsi, assembly GCA_029215795.1. Classification (NCBI taxonomy): domain Eukaryota; kingdom Metazoa; phylum Chordata; class Lepidosauria; order Squamata; family Anniellidae; genus Anniella; species Anniella stebbinsi. The sequence goes on along the minus strand of JARDYH010000004.1, from coordinate 90,577,431 downwards.
TTTCCGTGCCAAAACCAGGCCTGAAACCCAACTGAAATGGATCCAGATAATCAGTCTCATCCAAGAGTGCCTGGAGCTGGCTCGCAACCACCCGCTCCAGGACCTTGCCCAGGAATGGAACATTTGCCACCGAGGTCACCTGAACCTCAAGTGACATTGATGGTTCTAGGAGAATCCCCAAGCTATGAACCTGCTCCTTCAGGGGGAGTTATCTGGACCCAGATAATCAGTCTCATCCAAGAGTGTCTGGAGCTGGCCAGCATCCACCCGCACAAGGACCTTGCCCAGGAATGGAACATTTGCCACCGGCCTATAGTTATTAAGATTTTCAGGGTCCAGGGAAGATTTCTTTAGGAGTGGTCTCACTGCCGCCTCTTTCAGGAGGCCTGGGACCACTCCCTCTTGCAAATAGGCATTAATCACTTCCCTGGCCCAGCCAGTTGTTCCATCCCTGCTAGCTTTTATTAGCCAAGAGGGGCAAGGATCCAATATGGAAGTGGTTGCACGAACCTGTCCAAGCACCTTGTCAACATCCTCGAGCTGCACCAACTGAAACTCATCCAAGAAAACAGGACAAGCCTGTGCTCTGGATACCTCACTAGATTCACCTGCTATAACACTGGAGTCTAAGTCCTGACAGATGCCAGAGATTTTATTCTGGAAGTGCCCAGCAAATATATTACAGCAGGCCTCAGATGGTTCTACCATGTCCTTGGGGCCAGCATGTAGAAGCCCCCGAACAACTCTGAAAAGCTCCGCTGGGCGGCAGATTGATGATTGAATAGTGGCAGCAAAGTATTGTTTTTTTGCTGCCCTCACTGCCCCTGAATACAGCTTACCATAAGCACTTACCAGTGTTTGATTGCATCCATCAGGAGTTCGTCTCCATCTGCCCTCAAGCCGTCTTCTGTTTTGTTTCATCACTCTCAGCTCCGGGGTATATCACGGAGCCATACGAGCTCTACACAGGAGAGGGTGCTCAGGAGCAATTGTGTCAACTGCCCAGGTCATTTCTGCATTCCACAGATCAACCAGGGTTTCGATAGGAGAGCCAGCCCTATCAGCCGGAAAACTCCCCAGAGCCCTCTGGAAACCATCTGGATCTTAATGGGTCCCCCACCCTTGCAGACGGGAAAAGCCGCTGTAAGTCTAAACCTCAGCAGGTGGTGATCTGACCATGACAGAGAGGTTGATGTAAAGTTCCCCACTTTCAGATCCCCATCTCCATGTCCAGTTGAAAAAACCAGGTCTAAAGTGTGCCCTGCTATTGCCTAATTTTTACACCTATTTTTCACTTGATCTCTGAATTCTTTTTTGTTTTAAATTTCATGTTTGCTGGGAGTTGGAGGACTTTTTCCTGTCTAAATATGCGTAAGATTACATCCTAAATGTGTTTTTTTTATAACTATGGAATGTTGAAAAAATACAGCCCAAACCTTTTCATGGTTAATCAGAAATAAGTCCCACTAAATTCAATAGCACTTACTCTTAAGTAATGGTGAATAGGATTATAGCCTCAATATTGTAGGTATATGTTATGATTGAACATATTGTTAAATATAACTTTCATTTGTTTTCATTTACCCATCCAGAAAGAAAGACAAGTTAGAAACAGTATTTTTTTTAATTAAAAAAACATATGAAATGCAATACAGACCATGAAGGATATATAAATGCTCTTACAATATGCATAAAGAAAAAGCAGAAGTTTTCTACTTCCTCACTTCTAGTGTCATGAAAACCAGCATTCTGGGTCCTTTCTGCTTTCAAACTGCATGTTTATTCCTACCCCAGGTATTAAATCCTCTGAAGAAGTTGTCAATTCACTCAAGTTTATAGTTCCTAAAATGTTCTGTCCCCCACCTCCTCACCAACAAGTATTATAACTGTTCCATATTTTACATCTACTAAAGCTTAGAAAATGGATGGAACCATGCGCAATTAATCACCCTGTTGGTTAATAGTGGAGCTACCTAGCACATTTGTATGTAAGTAAAATGAAACAAAAAAATATTAACAAATGTTAATATTTTGCAGCATAGTTCAAGACAATGCTGAAAGCATGTTTAGTAGTCTCATTTTACCATCCAAGGGTACCAGGCCTGTAGATGTTATCTGAAAACTAGATTGAGGGTTGTTGTTTTTTCTTCTTCCTATCTCTTCCTTCAGATAATTCATGATGGACTGACAACTCTTTTAGTTAAATTCAGCTTTACCAATTTACTGTTCATAGAACCTACAAGAGGATTAAACCTATAACAACTGGAGTTGTGATTGATAAATTGTTGACAATTGTTCAGACAGCCCTTCCTATAAATATGTTGTCTCAGCAGACAAGCTGCATATTTTCAACAAATGTTCTAAGGGATATTAAAGTGACTGTTTTCACAGCTGTTTCCATCTGGAAATCTGCTAGGTAAAAAACGTACACCTTGGAATGGTGTATGTATTTTCTATCAGGCCTGTATGCTCACTGCTAGAATATTAAGCAAAGGAATCCATAAACATCTACAGCTATATATGTAAAACTTATCTTTTTGGGGCTCATAAACATTTCAAGTGAGATTTTCCACCTTCTGCTGTGTGCAATGTAAACAGAGCTTATTGACTATACACACAACATTAATATTACAAATCTTACATAGATTCATATCAGGAATTCTGATACTGCAATATATCTCACATAGATGATCGAGAAATATCTGAAATAAAATAAGCACTTCATTAGAAAGATATGCACAGGGGTGTCCCCCTCCCCAATATTACATGTAAGCAAAATACTGGATAAAAAGTTTTGAAAAGGAAGATCCAATAAACAGCAAATGGTTTTAGCTTTATACTTGATTGCAAGTCTTCTATATTTTCCCCTTGTATTCTCATGCAGCACTGCATAATTCCCTTGCCCACACACACAAGAAAAGTTCCACAGTTATAGATTGCACTTTTACAGCATAAACCTGAAAGTCTTCATTTTCAGTGTCCTCTTGGAACAGTTCATTAAAGTAAATTTCTTACGAAACAGGAAGATTTCTCCTGAGTACTTCTTTTGATGCTGGAGCTATACTGTCTGGGAACATTACTTCAAATTCTATTATTAAGTCACCTCGTTGGTCAGGATTTTTTGGAAATGGTAAACCATATCCTATAATTCTTCTTCTCATCCCAGGCTTTACAACTTCATTTACCGTCATAGGTATGGTTCGACCTTCTATTGTTGGTACATTGACTGAAGTGCCACATAAAGCCTAAAATATATAAAACATTTAAAAAATCAAATCAGGAGAAACAAAACTTTTTCGTTATTTGTAAAGTAACTAAACCGTACTAACTACCATGCAGACAATGGCTTAGTTCACACAACATATTCTCTATGCATGTGAAAACTCCACTCAATGGTGGGGTTTGTAGTGAGTACTCAACATACAACATGTTCTAATTCCACCATTGTGTGACTGCGGGCTCTCGTGGAGTTCAGTAAAAGTCAATGCAGCATTTGACTGACAGTTCCTCTGTCCACTCTCCTCCCCGAGTCCTCCTGATGCTATCCGATCAGGCATTGCTGCAATAAAAACCAAATGCAGGCAGCTCTCCTAGCGCGGCACTCCCCCCCTTTCGCTGCTCTGGCCAGGGAACTCTGTAGCCACTGGGGAAACTCCACTCGATGCAGCAGGAAACTCCATGAATCCTCCACATAACATGCAACACAACGGTTGTGCAGGAACTCTCCTCTGCACGGCGTGAATATTCAGGGTGGAATGTTTTTCAAAAAAACCTCCACCATATGGTGGAGTTTTCCCTCCAGACAACACATTTCTCAACGGTGGTGTAACAACTACGCCATGGAGTTCTAAAACCACCGTTGAGAAATGTGTTGTCTGAACTGAGCCAATATCTATGAAATATAATTTGGGAAAAACAGTTACGATGCATTCTACAGTTGCACTATATCTAGCATACTGGTAATACTAGAAATACTATTAGTAAAAATATTTGAGGAAGAACAGAGAGCAACTCTTGTACAAACTATCACACTGGATAGCCCAAATTCTGATATTACAGGACAGCCTTATGCATGTTTACTCAAAAACAACTCCAATGTTGAATGACTGTAGCCATAGTTTTATAAATAGAATGCAATAACTTTAAAAAGTTGCACAGATTCAGCTAGGGGCATTAAAATTGACTAGTGTGAAGAGCAAATTTCAGTGCATAAAATACCAATTTACAGTAAGAAAAACCTGTACTGCACCACTTAATATAGTGTGCAAACCTTCTGCCCACAGGCTGGAATCTAGTTCATGAGGGCTTCCCATCCATCTCACTAGCTTTTGCTGCTGGTGTTGTAGCAATAAAACTGAGCTATATAGAAAATCAAATTTTAATACAAATTACTATGTCATATTTTAAAAGGGCAGTTTGAGAGCTGTTTTGGATCCCAAACTGGTTGGTTAAATTGCAAGACAGTGACAGGACTATGATATTCGGACTGGGCTGCCCGCTCAGCTCCAAAAAAGTCACACTAAATGGCCTACTTTTTAAAATTGGAGCAAAGGGCATTTGCCCCTAGATGACTCCGCTCTGGCGGCTGCATCATGTAACCAAAATGCTGCCAGTGCGAATCCATATCGACGGAAACAGTCTGTCTAGAGGAACTCTGGATCTTTTGTTAAAGGCATAATGGACAATGACAATGGGGGTGAAAGCACAAACTGCTCAGCCTACAGAGAGCAACTAGAATGGTGAAGTACAGGGTTAACTTGGGATACCATTTTTTAATGTCATCTTAAATTATTGTAGCAGCTACCCTTCCTCCAAATGGTACAAATTGAACTACCCAACATAATGTCTTGGTACCTACATAGATTCTCATACTTTTAAAGTATAAGCACAACATATCAGGTGTGGCAGAGATGGACAACTTGCGGCCCTCCAGATGTTTTGGCCTACAATTCCCATCATGCCCCACCACTGGCTATTCTGGCTAGGGCCAATGGGAGTTGTAGCCAAAACATCTAGAGGGACACAAGTTGCCAACACCTGAGCTATGGGCTAACTCAGCTCTGACTGTGAAACAATATTAAAAAGCCCAAGCAAAGACATTATGAAGCGTTAACAATATAGTCGCAAATCTTAACAACATACTTACCTCCCGCAAGCTTATCTTTATGGGGTAGACAATATTTGAACCATCCCTCTTGAAGTGAGGATGTATTTTATCTTTAATGACAAACATAATATCAGCTGGGATGGTGCTGGGCGTTTCATCACCCTCTTTGGGGAATGTAATTTTGGTACCCTCTTTCCATCCTCTCTTGATATCAATAGTAAGGATTTTATCTTCTGTTCTAACACTTCTACCATCTGGGTTGAGCCTTTTTCGGGAAATTCTCATTCTTTTTGTGCAGCCATGGTAAATCTCTTCCAATGATACCTTGAGTTCATGAATAACAGGGGGGTCTTGCTTACGACGGGGTTGGCTACCAACAGTATTTCTTTCCCTTGGAAATCCGTTCATACCAAAAGTAGTAAAGGAACCAAACGGATCTCCATCAACTTCCATGTCTTCACTGTCCCTTCCACCAGGCATCCTTCGACCAAAGAAGATTTCAAAAGGATTTGCTCCACCAAAAAACGCTGCAAATGTAGCATGTGGGTCTCCATGAAAGGAGTACCGGAAGGTACCGCCTTGCCCATCTGGTCCTCCAGCTCCTCCTTTTAGTCCTGCAAAAAGGTACAAACAAGCTTAGCAATGCCAATCTTAAATACTAACATTTTCTCAGAAGTGCTAGGAACTGTCTTGGGCTGCAATCTTATAAATACTTTCTTGGGAGTAAGCCAACCCGTGTTTAAATCCTCTGCAACCAGCATGGAAATGCAGGCTACTGAATATTTTTTCTGACTAGTAACTCTTTTGGACTTATTTATAAGGCTAGAATAAGCCTTATTGAATATAGTGGTACTTACTTCTAAATAAACAAACATAGGATTGAGCCACACACTATATACAAGAAATACAGTCCAATCTTATGCATATTTATTTGGAACTAAGTCCAACTGAGTTTAACTGGACTCTCTCCTAAGTAAGTGTGGAAAGGATTGCAGCCCAAAAGATCATAAAATATGAAAGTACTGAACCATGCAAAGTGAGTTTTATAAAGAGATATTACAAAGTTATGCTTTCATATTTATGCTGACAGTTACCTTGACTATTTCAAGCCTGCCATTTCTTCCTACATTATGGCACCCACCTACACTCTGTGATTAATTTCACCTACGCACACTTTCTAAATTTAAACACTTTCTCAGCTTTCTATCCTATCTACAAAACACCTCAACAGACTTTGCTTAAGGCCTAAAGCATCTTAAGCCTGTAGTCTTTAGTTCTAAACCCCATCTGCTTTTTAGAAATCAGCATCCTGAATGGTTTTATTTGTACAACACACTGGTATATGCTGCCCAATCATTCCTGATACAAACAGGAGTGGCTGAACAAAGCACAGACCTTCCAGCCATGGTTAGTTCATTGCAACATACAAACCAGGAACACTCTGACTTGTCCAGGTATACAAGCCAGAGTTCCTGGCTTGAACATCACACCAAATAAACCAAGATGGGTGGGTGGTTTGTGGTTTGTTTAGCCACTCCCATCTGCAAGAGGAGCCAAGTGAGAGCAATTGAGCAGGGTGCAGCAGTAAGCTGGACTGTTGCGCCCACCAACTCCAGCCAGCATGGCCAATAGTCATGGATTGTAGTTCAAAACATCTGGAGGGTACTGGATTGCCTACACTGCTTGTAGTGTTTTATTGGTGTTTTATTGGTATTTTAATGATGTATTGGTTTTATCTGCTTTTAATCAGTTTTGTATTTTATGTTTAATGCTGTTCCCCGCCTCGATCCATTGGGAGAGGCGGGTAATAAATAAATAAATATATTATTATTATTATTATTATTATTATTATTATTATTATAGTGCAAAGCAAGCTCACACAACGCTTACAGGGTAATACCAAGATGATCCTTTGTGGAGTTTTTTTTATCGTAAGCCAACCTGTTAATATTTTTAAAAGAAATTATAGGCTGCCCTTTTTCCTCTTGCAAGGAACCCAAGGTGGCTTATATAGTCCTCCTCCCCTCCATTTTACCCAGAAAACAACCCTGTGAGGTAGTTAGGCTGAGAGTCAGTGACTGCCCCAAAGTAGCTCCCGCTTCAATACTGAGTGGGGACTAGAACCCAGATCTCCTGAATCCCAAAACAGCACTCTAACAGCTACACCACACTGACACCAATCTAGGCTCCTAATATATTTTAGAGCAGAGAAGGGGAACCTGTGGCACACTGGTGTAGTTGGAACCGAACTCCCATCATACCTGACCATTTGCAGTGCAGGCTGGGGTGGAGTCCAACAATATCTGAAGAACCACAGCCCCCCCCCCCCATTTAAAGAATTTGAGAAGTTTACAGTGTCCTATCACCATGCAGCAATAACTGATACCAAAGACCGATCCTTTATAAGGTCCCCTCTACAAGGATTCGCTTTTGCGCCTGGTTAGGCGATTATACGCATAATCGCAGAAGCGCATTTACGCCTAATCCCTCTGCACGAGAGGCGGCGAGAGGCAGCGAAGCGCATTAACGGATGTCCAAAATGCGGTTTACATGTAGTTAATGTGCATAAGCGCATATTCACACAGTCAAAATGCGCTTTAACGGACGGAGCAAAATAAAACTCGCGATTTAACGCGCATTCGATAATGCGCATAATCGGAGAGATAAAGCGCCTCTACGCCCCATTTGCGCTCCGCTGGTGTGGAGGTATATTTTTTAATGAGACTTCAAAGAGCATTAAACCTCTCATGAAGAGGCACCCCAATACATAAAGAAAACGTGGACATACACCACTGGAAGGATTATACACAATGTTGAAAAGTTTAATGTGAGTAATCTGCAGCTATGAAAGTGTAAAATCCAATCAGCACAATGCAAAATTACCACTAATCTAAGGGCGGAACTCAGTATCACCTCACAAGATTTTTTTCTGCTTACCCCTGCAACCCCACCCCCCAATCTGCTCTGGAGGATCTCCCAACCCTCTAGAGCAGATTTTGAGGGTGCATGAAGGTGGGGAGTAGGTGAGGGATAGGAATTGTGCATGTATGTTTCAATCTCCAATATGAATTTTAGATACCCAAAATTGGGGATATAAATTTGAATCCAACAGTGACCTTCCACAAAGAGAACAGATACCACTGCTGGATCCATTTCCTCTTCCTTTCCTGCAGTGCCTTGCCCATGCCCCAAATCCACTTTGGAGGGTTGGGGGACCTTGCAGAATACATTTGGGGGAAATGCAGGGGTCAGCAGGGGGAGGGGAAGGCGAAAGGAAACTCTGTTGCAAAAGTAGAAGTCTACTTGCATAACATTGTTTTTAACCCACAGTACCCAAATTGGAAGAATTGATGCTTCAATTGCTTTTCACCTAGTGACGTACACTAGGATGAAATTCAGAAAGACAAAGTACAACTGATTTTCACCTAGTTAGAGAGCTTAAATTTTAAATCTTAATTTGTATTGACTTAGAAAAGGCAAACCGAAACCCAATCCCTTCTCTAAATTCAAAAAATAATAATCTCAATAATAAAATATGCTATTAAAATGACATTTCAATTTAAACCTTAGTTTTACATGAGCATGATGCTATTTACATCTTATAGATGTAGTACTAATGGGTAATGCCAAACCTTCTGACAAACCATACCATGTGCTTGGTGGAATGTCACTTCCTAGAATAGATAATGGAAAGGTTTTGCTGAAAGGACATCAGGTCCCATAGCGATTAAAAATGAACTTTAGACCTACTGTAGCTTTGGACAGCAGCAAAGTTTTAACAGTCACCAAGATTAATAGCTGCACCATTAATGATATTGACATTAAGATCTTATATAAGAATATTACAAATTCATTTAAGACTGGTGTCACCTGCTTCTATGCTTTCCACCTTAATTTCGTATAATAAGAATATAAAATCAATTTTGCCATTCACTGGAAAAGAAGCAATACAGGAGCCAAAATACACACATTTGCATACTAAAAGGGAAGTATGACCATAGGAATAGAAGGAATGAAAACATGTAAAGTCTAAAGAACACTGATTCTTGATTTTACAAATAAAAACATGTTTTTATGTTTTCATAAAACATAACAGGGTTTTGTATACCTCCAAGGAGTATTAAGGAAACTGCAATCCTGGAACTAGAAAACCATTACTTACGATCATTTATATTTTTTGGGTTTGTGACAAATGCAAGTTTCTCATAGCAATCATCACCATGAGATCAGTAAGGGTACACCTGTTTTAAATAGCTCTGTAGGTCTTGAGCACATCCTCTTAAAATGAACAGTTCTGTTACAATGAAATAATAAGTTGTGAGAACACAAGTATTCAATAGCTTCAATGAAACCAACTTTGTCAGCAGAACAAAAGCTAGTTCAAAATATTGAACAGAATTTTGAACCATAAAGGCATCAGCTCAGTTCTAAGAATTCTGAGAAGCCAGTTGAACAAAAACATATCTTTAAAAATAACGGTTTTAGGCTAAACAACAGTGTTTTGGGGCCTCAATTAAGCTGAAAACTTGTCTTGGTATTTCATGACATCAGGCAAATTCCTTCCCAGGCAGGATGCCAATGGTAGCCAAAGTCTGGATACCAGGACTCAGGCTGACAAAGACCATCTTTTAATGCAAGCTGATTTTAATCAAAATACAATATATTACATCCCAATGATATTTTGTGTCACTCTCAAAGAGTGGGACAAAATAAACCCATTAAGCAACTATGTGGCAGCCAAAGGAAGCACATTATTGCAAAAGTTCTTACAACAGAAATTTATTAGGGGTCAATCATGCATTTTTAAAAGCTGAATAAAAGAGATGTTTTAGAAACAAATTGTATAATCTAAATTAGTACATATTACAAGACTCTCAAACTGTTACTTACTTGAATCCTCTAACTAAGTTATTAAGTTCAAATGGTAGTGACTGCTTCTTAAACTGTTTCATACATTCAATGTAAGCAAGTTTCAATTTTAAAGTAAAATAAAAGCTACATAAAATTATCTTACCTTCTTCTCCAAACTGATCATAAATTTCTCTTTTTTGGGGATCACTCAGCACCTCGTAGGCTTCTGCAATCTCTTTGAATTTGTCTTCTGCATGGGGAGATTTGTTCTTATCTGGATGCCATTTAAGGGCTTGTTTTCGGTAAGCTTTCTTGATGTCTTCATCAGATGCTCCCTTTTCAATTCCAAGAACGGAATAATAATCCTTTCCCATTTTGAATGTTCAAAAAGTTTATTTCCCTTGATATAAAAGAATCCTGTATCTCAGCTATACGATGTTGCTGGAAAAGCGTTAACAGAAGTCACAAGAGCTGTAGTTGTATTAAGCAGCAGGCAGACTGCTTGTCACTTTCCCCCCCTCCCAGGTCGCTTATACAGATAAATATACACTGTGATAGAGATGCTGCTACTCAGATCCCTCCCAATTACACTACGTGTCTCAGCTCCTTCTAGAACAGCAAATGCTGGAAGACGTCACTTCCCAAGCTAACTACAGCCAAAACTCTGCAGTGTTTTCTCTCTGTACAGTTAACTATTCAGTGTCCATTCCCTTTTTAAGATGAATGCATTCCTAATCTAATAGGACTCTGCACCCACTTCTATGTGGGCCTGTAGATTACAGAGACTGGTTAGATTTTAGACAATACAACAAAGAACTAATCAATGTAAAATATAATTGTTCTTTGAAAAAAAATGTCTTCGTTTCTAATGGAAATCTGTCAATAATGTCAGTTGTAAGAGAGTCAGTTTATTGGATAAGAGATGAAAAGTAATTAACCTGAAAAGACTTTATGGAAAATACCAGGGATGTGGATCAGATTTGAACAAATCCCAAGCTAAATCAGACCCCTTTGGAGAGTTTCTGGTGCTTCTTTAAGGAAAGTGGGCTTCCCTCCAAAATGACCAGAACCAAAGCTGAACCCTGCATGAGGTTTCATTCATAATTCAGATTCAGAAAGGTAGACAGTGGGCTCATCTACACCAAGCAGGATATTGCACTATGAAAGCGGTATATAAAAGGCAGGACCTACACCAAACAGGATATAGCAGTATGAAAGCAGTGTATGGTATGAGCTCCATCACACCAACGGTTTAATGCTCTCTGGTCTTACAATGACATCATCCCTGTCCTATACCCATCTCGCCTCTTTTCTGTGTATTATTTTATGTATTATTTTGGTTTGGGGAAAGTCTGGATTATTTTTCCCAAGTGGATTTAATGCGCCCTTAAGACTCCATATAGTGCTGTCCTCTCGCTTTTTCCTTTGTTGGGGTGCATTCGCTTTGAATGGAGTCTTGCTGACGAAAGGGGAGGGCTGGGTGGTTCTCCTCCTCCTGTGCTTAGACAGTTGAATGGACTTTTTACTGCTCCAACCCTACCCACATTGTCTGCAGAAAAGGAGTTAAATCAGTAAATCGCTAGACAACAAAGCCAGATTGGGGGAGGAAGAACCCACATCCCTGATGACCCCAGCAGAACTCCATTTTTATGAACTAGAGATGCACAGCTGTGCATTATCAAAATAAAGGAAAACAGATCCTCCACAAATGCAAACAGGTGAAATTTTGCATTGGTAACTAACAGAAGACTGTTTTGAGGGAGAAAAAATTTAAAAATCCTAAAAATCAAGGCATGAACGGATGTGATTCAAACTTGGCTTGGCTAAAGCGCTCCTTAAGTGCTATCACTGTACCAAGTTTGATCTCTTTATCTTTAAAAATTATGCAGATGTAAGCATTTTTGTTAATTTCCATTTAAAAATTCCTTAAGTTCAAGGCGTGAATGAATCTGATTCAAATTTGGCGTGGCTAAAGCCCTCTTTATGAGCTATCATTGTGCCAAGTTTGATCTCTTTATCTTTAAAAATTCTGCAGATGTAAGCATTTTGGTTATCTTGGAGCAAAGGAGGGGACATGACCACCTTTACAAAAGAAATTATAGTTAAAATTATTGTTCATCCACCCACCCTTTGAAATGGGCAAAACAAAAAACAAAAATATAAAAAAATTAACTGCAGGGGGAAGGAGAACATAGGGGGCGGGAAATTTTGCCAACTGTCGTGACTCAAGCTCTCCTCAGAGCCTTTGCTCACAAACTTTAGGCAAATAGACACACTCTAAAAACGGTGAGACTTCTTTTATTATAAATCACACAGAATTCAAAGCATAACGGTTTCATTTGCGGACGGAGGAAGTAAATAAAGAGACGAGACACGAAAAGTGGGATTAAACAAGGGCCACATTTATTGAAAAGGATCTGCAAAGGGGGTGAGTCCTAAGGGGCATCCCTTGTAGGCCTGTCCACAGGCCTCTGTTCTCCCATTTTGGGCGAGCCATTCTAGCCCGTGTGAAGGCGGAACAACTCCGCCTCACCACGTGCTGTCCCTTACGGGAAGGGGGACCTTCCTGTGTCGCCTCCCCCCATGCCGCATGGCTCTGGGTAGGTGAGAACGGTTGGTCCCACCAGTAACCCTTATCTCCCAAGCCAGGCCGCGGGGTTCAAAGCTGGGAGCCTCAGGAATTACCAGTCACCATAACAGTGCCTGTGAATGCTCACCGTTTTTCCCTGCCTCTCTGGATGCCCCTTCCTATCCGCCAATCAGCAATGTGACCGAATTGAAAAGCCAATGTACTTATTTAGGGTGCCTCTTCACGAGAGGTTTAATGCTCTTTGAAGTCTCATTAAAAAATTTACCTCCACACCAGCGGAGCGCAAATGGGGCGTAGAGGCACGTTATCTCTCCGATTATGCGCATTATCAAACGCGCGTTAAATCGCGAGTTTTATTTTGCTCCGTCCGTTAAAGCGCATTTTGACTGTGTGAATATGCGCTTATGCGCATTAACTACATGTAAATCGCATTTTGGACATCCATTAATGCGCTTCGCCGCCTCTTGCTGCCTCTCGTGCAGAGGGATTAGGCGTAAATGCGCTTTTGCGATTATGCACATAATCGGCTAACCAGGTGCAAAAGCGAATCCTTGTAGAGGGGACCTTAGACACCCTGATTGTCCCATCATATAAACCAAATTGAAAAGCCAATTTACCTATTTAAACACCCTGACCCGTCTCACAGTATGGAGTAGGCGAAAAAACTCATGCACAATTCAGAACATGAGTAAAAAATTCCTACTCAGTCCCAATAGGCAACCAGCGAACCCACACTGAGTACAGGGAGGGAGGGAGGGAAATTTTGCCAACTGTCGTGACTCAAGTTCTCCTCAGAGCCTTTGCTCACAAACTTTAGGCAAATAGACACACTCTAACAACGGTGAGACTTCTTTTATTATAAATCACACAGAATTCAAAGCATAACGGTTTCATTTCTGCAAACACACACTTGAAGCTGAAGACGGACCAGACAGCTTTCAGGTAGAACGGCTTAATGCGAACAGCACTCACTCAGGGGGAGACATTTAGAGTTAGCCCCAGTCCCTTGAGGTCAGGAGTGGCCACACTACGCTGGAATCCTCAGGAACAAAGGGAGACTCAAGGAGAAAGCCTCCTTACAGTGGATTAACAATCATCTTGAAACTAAATCACTACTCAGCCTGTCAGGGAACGCTGAGCTGACCATGGAAACAAGATGTCAGGGAAAGAACCTCTTTGACCCAGGGAGCCGTCCCAATTCTCGTAGCTTTAGCACTGAGGAAGGTCCTCTCACAGGTCCCAGACACACAGAATTCCAGAACAGCAACGAATCAGCCTCAGTTTCCCTGTGCCCGTACTTTGGCTCCATGCAGGGAAACAGCAGGCTATAGAACATGAATCTATAACAGTAATCTCAAGTCCAAATCTATGAAAAACCACAGCGCACTTTTCATGGCATAATTCTTTAGAAGTTCCAAGTCCAAATAGCAACAGAACATGTACAGAGTGCATCACACAGTTCCAAATCAGATAGAATCTCACAGCAAAGAACAACAGCAGCAGATGAGCAGCAAGAGGAAGACGAGATAATTCCTAGCAAGGAACTTTCTCTTAGGACGAAGCTAATATAGGATGGAGGCTGGCTAATTCTAAGCTACTTTGACAGACAGGGCTTCAGGCCTGTAATCCAAACTCCTGTGCCAACAGGGCGGCACAGTTCAACCTCCTCTTGATGACGACACAATGTGAGGGACAGTCTGCATGATAGCCCCCACCTTTCTTAAACAAACCTTCGTTCTCACAGAACTCAAGGCTTCGGCCCACAGTTAGAGATAAGCAGAGAAACAGAGACAGATTCTTCTCATAACAAAATGCCAAACCTTCAGTTCACAATTCACTAAGCCCGCTTAGTGAATTGTTTATGAAGCACCTGACACCCGACACCAACATAGTAGTGACATAGGTGAAAAGATACATGAGTGCAACAATGCACAGACGTGAACGTGCCCAGTGCTCGACTTGCTAAGGAAACAAAGGGGTAAACCGTGGAAACAAACCCGGGGGGGGGGGGGATGGAGCCCTATGTGTCAATGGGCCCCAACAGTTGTCAGTGCACTTCAATACGATATAAAGCAGTAATGTGGCTCCTGCCTGTTATATACCGCTTCCATACCACTTTCATAGTGCAATATCCTGCTTGGTGTAGATGAGGCCAGTGTATCTCAAAAAATAGTGCATTTTGCTTTCTTCCTCAAAATGCTGATGGAGGGAGGGAGTGGGATTGAGTGACTGACAGGTCCACCTTCTAATCACAGGGCATATTTTATCAGGGGTTCTCCAATCACTATGCCTTGTGTAGGGCAAACATGGGACCATGGAATGACCATTTTTAAATGCCAAGAGACGCACTATGAAATAAGTCTTAACCATCATTAACTTCCTACCCCCTGCACTTGTCTTTCAGAAACACTGCAGGTTCCTTGCCTGGGTGGGAGGGAAGAGGAAACAAATCACTCAATTCCTCCAATTTTGAGAACTCCCCCTCCACAAGCGGCTGCACCAATCCTGCTGAAAATTTGCATTTTTAAAAACCTCTGTGCTGTCTGTCATTTTCAGAAGAATGGTTCACAAGGAACATAGATCAATAAACACATCCTGCTTTAGATACCCTGAAAATGACAAGGCTGATCTTCCACAAAAAAAATACTGATGCTGCCCTTATTCACCTGAATCTTGGCAGGCTTGATCCCCTCAGAAGGGGCAACTATGCTGGCAAATTTCATCCAATTCTGCCATGAAATAAAAAAAAGTTACCAGCAATTCCCTTGAAAATAGTATCAAAATATAAAAGTGCATCGCACAAACAGCACTGAACGTATTTTTCTAAAATATGACAAGCCCCTCCTAAGGAGCTACTATGCCTGCAAATTTCATCCACATCTAATAAACAGAATAAAATGTTTCCTATAATAATCAATTGAGGAACAAAACTTCAGTTTTCCAAATCTTGACTTGGATTCTGTACCTGAGTCGAAGTGAATGGCTTTCAAATCAGACCAAGCAAAATTGAGTCATATTTCAAAGTACCAAATGGGGGTCCAAGTCTAATCTTGCGGTTGGTGCACACCTCTAGAAAACACACTAGTCGAGATCTTGTAAAGCACAGACCATTTCCCCACTCCCAATGCATGGGCTTTGATTTCATGACATTCAAACTATAAAAAAAAAAACCCAAGTGCTTCAGCAACAGCAGCACAATTTAAGGAGGAAACGTAACTAGTCATGCTAAGCTCCAGGTGCTAATGCCACATGAAGAACTGTTTAGTGCAGGTTTATGGGATGTACAAGCCTCTATGCACACTTTCTAGATGTAGTGTCCAGAACAGAATGGTATGCAAAAAGTTAAGCTGTGCCGATTTTTGCATTGAGATGCTTCTGCATATGGTACTAGCACCTAAAAGAGGACAGTACAAGCAGCAGCAGAGATAATCATGAGAATAGGTACTAATATAGGCCACTTCAGATGTTTCAGGAAAAAAATATAGAAGTACTGGGTCACTGATATTTGCTTTCTGGTTAGTTCACATTACTTGCAATCTTAGATTAATAAAAGCCATGAGTATAATTATTATAATAGAACTAATCTTAGTCCCATAGCCAGGCAGGATTTATTTACACAGGGAGTGCAAAAGCTTAGTGAATATTTTTTGTTTATATTTGACAGAAGTGTCTCAGAAAAGTGAGTCTTACAAAATTCCAGTGGTGGGGGGCTGCGTGATAACATCATCCATATGGCTGCCGCGATATTATGTAGTTGCCACATTTAAATATGCATAACTTCTCAGCCGTTTATGCTACAGAGATTACCATATTTTTTTTCTGAAATGTTTCACATTTAATGACAAATACTTTTTATAATTACACATTTTTGTTAACTCCAATAGTTTTTGAGATAATTTCATTTTAACGTATAAAATCAATGTTCACATTGGTTATGTGTAACGTTTCACCATGATTTACTCAAAAACTATACGACTTTCGAAAGAATACTCAAGAACAAAAAAGTTGCATTTTTAGTGAGGATTTATACTTTGATAGTCGTACGTTTCAAACACCAGGTGCACTTCCTTAGCTGGTGTACTATTAGTAATGTACTCCAGCAATTTATGTGCAAGAACTCCATACATATCAAAGTATAAAAGATTTTGAACATGAATGGCGAACAACAGTACCAACTAGTAACATCAAAGTAACAGGTGCAGATCAGAAGACCCCAAAAAAGGCAGTTGATGCCTACTTCGGAATGAGCAGTTTAAAACATCACTTACATCTTTCCTATGCAATGAAAGGAAAAATCAGAAGTTTGCTTTACTTCTGGCAGGCAAAATTCTCTTTGTCGGAGCAGAGACTGTGGCTGAATTCGGACAACACGATAGTTAATGGTGGGGCAATAATCAACTTTACAGTTGTTCATCTAGGGGGTACTCCCCACACAACATGGTAATAAATAATCAACTGTGGTGTGGATTAGGATCAGCACTGAGTTGACTATGGCTGCCTCTACAAGAGGCATTTAAAGCTCTTTCAAGGCGCATTAAAAAATTTACCTCTACAAGAACGGAGCGCAAATCGGGCGTAGAGGCGCTTTAAACATCTGATTATGCGCATTATCGAATGCGCGTTAAATAGCGAGTTTTATTTTGCTCCGGCCGTTAAAGCGCATTTTGACTATGTGAACAAGCGATTCTCCGCATTAACTACTTGTAAAGCGCATTTGAAACAACCAGTAAGGTCACCCGTTGAGTGCTCAATTACCTCCTGCATACAAACATTTACGATAAAGCGCTTCAGCGATTATGCGCATAATCGGCTAACCAGGTGTCAAACGGAATCCATCTAGAGGGGGCCTTTGGCAGCATTCAGACGACACGATAGTCAATACAACTGGCGATTGTTTCCCCCACCCCAGTTGCTTATTGTGTCGTCCGAATTCAGCCAACGTGTTACAAATACACCAGCAAGGATGTCAGTGTTGAGGCAACAGAGGTGCCTGATCCTGCTTGCCATCATCAAGAGGCAGACACAAGGATTATTTGGCACATCCAACATACATCACATGGTAGTGATCAGGCAAAGAATATTCTGGTTAGAGCAAATGACACTGATGTGCTGGTTCTGTTAATTTACCATCAAAAGCACTTCTTAAACTCTCGGGTTTGGTTTGATTGTGGCGTCTCTTCTAAGAACAGCAGAAGGACAATCATTGTAACTTGTATCACAGAGGAGCTCGGATATGATCTGGTAAAGACCTTGTCTGGCTACCACACTTTTACCGGATCTGATTTCACAGCTGCATTTGCAAGACAGGGAAAAGTTAAACCATTTGAAACCATGAAAAAGAATAATGAATTCCAAGAAATTCTGAGCCAGCTAGGTGAGTCATTAACTTTAACCGAAGAAAAGAAATTGTCTGTGCCATGTTCGGCCACTCTAGATACTCCTCTGTGAGTGAAGATACAGTCTATTTATGAAGAAAACAACACCTAAGATCCAGTCTAAGGCATTCTCCAAAGTTAACGGGACTGACCCAACAATGCTGCCTCCATCTAAACCTGCATTGATCCAAAAGATTAAAAGAAGCAATTCAGAGTCATCGCTGTGGAAACAAGCATATTGTAGAAAACCTGACGACGGGCTTGATCCTACTGAACACGGCTGGTACTTGGAAAATGGCAGGTACCACATAAAATGGTACAATGGTCCAACACTCCCAGAAAATCTTGAAACAGCCACAGAAGAGGATAGTGAAAAAGAAGACGAGGAAAGTGATTTTGACAGTGATGACAGAAGTTCCAATGAAAGTGAAGAGGACATCCATTGAAATTTATTTGTTAACCCTTCTCACAGAACATAGTTTTTATTTTGTAAATTGTTAATTTTTGCTGAAGATTTTAAAAACATTTGTTAAAAACAATTCAACCTAATACATAGTATTTTTATATATATCATCATACTCGTCCTGTTTGAAATTTTGTAAAGAACATTTGAACATGTTCAACTGTAAAAATCAAAGTTGAACATGTTCAAAATTATCTGTGCATCAGATTTAGGGTGGATACTTTTGAAATGAAAACTCTGTATGATAAACTGTAAAACCATACAATCCTAAGAAAGTGGACATATAATGAGATATCGCTCATAATTCCCTAAGCGTTGGGGTAAACCCCATGTCATTATACATTTTCTTAATCGTCATTAAAAAATGCAACTTTTTTGTTCATGAGTATTCTTTCGAAAGTCACATAGTTTTGAGTAAATCATGGTTAAACGTCACACATAACCAATGTGAACATTGATTTTATATGTTCAAATGAAATTATCTCAAAAACTAATGGAGCTAACAAAATGTGTAATTACAAAAAGTTGTCATTAAATTTGAAACATTTCAGAAAAAAAGTAATCTCTGTAGCATAAACGGGTGAGACGTTATGCATATTTACATGAGCCACCACCTGCAGGAGAGGGAGGCCTACTGCCAGGGGAGGAGAGGGTGCCAGCTGCTGCCTGCCAGCCTGCCTGCCTACCTTCTTGCCTCGCTGCTGCTGCCACCGCCACCCCCCCTCCTGAGGACTTCTGCCTGGCAGACTGCCACTCCCTGCAGGACCAGGCCCCCAGGTACTGGGCCAGCTGCTGTAGACTGCTCCATCTGTCCCCCTCCTTTGGAGGGATATATAAGCTGGCTGAGGGGGCCTAGGAGAGCCACCACATGCAGGAGAGGGAGGCCTACTGCCAGGGAAGGAGAGGGTGCCACCTGCTGCTTGCAATCATGTGCCTGGGAGGGCCAAGTGGGGGGGATCTGAGGGAGCCCCAATCGGTGTAGTGATGGGTAGAGGGAGATACAGTGTTGTGAGGACTTGCCAGGTAAGGGGGAACACGGCCCAGACAGTTAATGCCTGTGCCTTGTTTCAGTCCCCCCTCACATCCACAGGTCTGTTGGTTGCCCTGTCAGTCAGCCCTTGGGTCTCCAGATGCTGCTTTTAAATGCCAGATCGGTGCAAAATAAGACTCCCCTCATCTATGATCTAATAGTGGATGAGGCGGCCGATCTGGCTTGCATTACCGAGACCTGGGTGGGAGAGCAGGGAGGAGTTAGTTTCTCCCAGTTATGCCCACCGGAGTACTTGGTTCAGCATCAGGGTAGACTTGAGGGCAGGGGAGGGGGGGTTGCTGTGGTCTATAGGAATTCCATCCCCCTCTGCAGGCTCCCTGTCCATGTGACTACTGGTCTGGAGTGTTTGCACCTTGTGTTGGGCCAACGGGACAGATTAGGGATTCTGTTGGTGTACCGCCCACCCCGCTGCTCAACAGACTTCCTAGGTGAGCTGACAGAGGTGGTCTCGGGTGCACTGTTGAGGACTCCCAGACTGTTGGTTCTGGGGGATGTCAACATTCATGCCGAGGGCACTTTATCTGGGTCGGCTCAGGATTTCATGGTTTCCACAACAACCATGGGACTGTCCCAACATGCCACTGGCCCAACACACTCTAGACCTGATTTTTTCTATTGGACATGGAGATGGTGATCTGAAAGTGGAGGACTTTACATCAACCCCTCTGTCATGGTCAGATCACCACCTGCTGAGGTTTACACTTACAGCAGCTTTTCCCCTCTGCACGGGTGGGGGACTCATTAAGATGGTCCACCCCAGGAGGCTAATGGATCCAGATGGTTTCCAGAGGGCTCTGGGGAGTTTTCCGGCTGATAGGGCTGGCTCTCATGTCAAAACCCTGGTTGATTTGTGGAATGCAGAAATGACCCGGGCGGTTGACACGATTGCTCCTGAGTGCCCTCTCCTGTGTAGAGCTCGTATGGCTCCATGGTATACACCGGACCTGAGAGTGATGAAACAAAATAGGAGACGGCTTGAGGGCAGATGGAGATGAACTCCTAGTGGATGCAATGAAACACTGGTAAGTGCCTATGATAAGCTGTATTCAGGGGCAGTGAGGGCAGCAAAAAAACAATACTTTGCTGCCACTATTAAATCATCAATCTGCCGCCCAGCGGAGCTTTTCAGAGTTGTTCGGGGGCTTCTACATGCTGGCCCCAAGGACATGGTAGAACCATCTGAGGCCTGCTGTAATATATTTGCTAGGCACTTCCAGGATAAAATCTTTGGCATCCGCCAGGACTTAGACTCCAGTGTTATAGCAGGTGAATCTAGTGAGGTATCCAGAGCACAGGTTTGTCCTGTTTTCGTGGATGAGTTTCAGTTGGCACAGCTTGATGACGTGGACAAGGTGCTTGGACGGGTTCGTGCAGTTACCTCTGTATTGGATCCTTGCCCCCTTGGCTTATAAAAGCTAGCAGGGATGGAACAGCTGGCTGGGCCAGGGAAGTGGTTAATGCCTCTCTACGAGAGGAAGTTGTCCCAGACCGACTGAAAGAGGCAGTAGTGAGACCACTCCTGAAGAAAGCTTCCCTGGACCCAGAAAATCTTAATAACTATAGGCCGGTGGCAAATGTTCCATTCCTGGGCAAGGTCCTTGAGCGGGTGGATGCTAGCCAGCTCCAGACACTCTTGGATGAGACTGATTATCTGGGTCCAGATAACTCCCCCTGAAGGAGCAGGTTCATAGCTTGGGGGTTCTCCTAGAACCATCTCTGTCACTTGAGGTTCAGGTGACCTCGGTGGCACGGAGTGCCTTCTACCAACTTTGGCTAGTGGCCTAGCTACGCCCCTATCGGGACAGGGATAACCTGGCTTCAGTTGTCTATGCTCTGGTAACCTCTAAGTTATATTACTACAATGCACTCTATGTGGGGCTGCCTTTCAAGATGGTTCGGAAGCTGCAGCTTGTGCAAAATGCAGTGGCCAGACTGGTAACAGGGACCAGAAGGTTCGAACATATAAGACCGATTCTGGTCCACTTGCATTGACTGCCTGTATGTTTCCGAACCCGATTCAAAGTGCTGGTTTTAACCTATAAAGCCTTACACGGTTTGGGACTACAATACCTGATGGAACGCCTTTCCCGACATGAACCTACTCGTACACTACGCTCAACATCAAAGGTCCTCCTCCGGGTGCCTACTCTGAGGGAAGTTCGGAGGACGGCAACAAGGGAGAGGGCCTTCTCTGTGGTGGTCCCACAATTATGGAATGATCTCCCCGGTGAGGCCCGCCTGGCACCAACACTGTTATCTTTTCAGCGCCAGGTCAAAACTTTTCTTTTCTCCCAGGCATTTTAACAGCTTAAGTGGAGGTTTTAACTGACTTCGTGGCCAGGCTTAACAGTTCAAAATGTTTTAAATGTCAGCTGTTTTATGTTTATGGTTTTAAATTTTGTATATTGTCTTTTTAGTGTTCAATCTTTTAACTTTTGTAAACCACCCAGAGAGCTTCGGCTATGGGGCGGTATATAAATGTAATAATAAATAATAATAGCACGGCAGCCATATTGATGATGTCATTATGCAGCCCACCACCACTGGAATTTTTAAAGACTCACTTTTCTGAGACACTTCTGTCATATATAAACAAAAAATATTCACAAAGATTTTGCACTCGTTGGGATAAATAAATCCTGCCTGGCTCTGGGACTAATCCTCTCTTTGACTTTCAATTGCCAAGTAAAAGCTCAAGTCAAATTCTCCCAATAGCCTTCTTTTTGGCAGGTCCAACAAAAAACTACAGTTGTGATGGGCTTAGATTCTAAAACAGTTGAGACATAAGAGCACTGAAACTACAGAAGTTCCTGCACTGTTGTTGCTCATGCTATTTGTGTATCATACACGAGCATAGAATTTTTACTCAGGCACTCAGTCCAATGTCACACAAAGGATACTGAACATTGAGCAGCTGAAAATTAACATGACACAACAACTGCATGAAATCCATGATATGAGTAACAAGGGTTATGTTCTGTAAACAAAGAATTTCCATCCTTTCATTTCTGGGTTCATGTTCGCCATTTCACAAAAATACAATAATGCAGCCTTCCCCAATCTGGTGCCCTCCAAATATTTTGACTTGCAGCTCCCATCATCTTTTACTATTATCATGTTGGCTAGGAATTTGGGGAATTGCAGCCTACTACAATTGGAGGGTACCAGGTTGGAAACAACTGATTTTATGGGAAAAAATCTTCATAGTGCATTTAAAAAATGACAACAAGACTTCAAGACTATTTGAAAGGAACAAAACATAGAAGGAAAGGGCAAACCCTGCTACCTCGTTTGACAAGAACTAGCCGCAGAGATCTGTGGCCTTGGATGGTTCCCCCTATCTCCTCCTTCCAGCACAGCTGCGGATACGAATTTGGAAGCTTTTGCTTCTGTTTTAGATTAAACTCAACTTGCCATGTCTGAACCCAGGCATTGTGGTTAATCACAACTATGGTTTGTTGAAACAAAGGAACTTCAAGCCATAGTTTTATGAAACCAGTTTGTTTCAAATAACCACACATAAATTTATTTTAAGGTTCAATCCAGAGCACAATTTAGTGTTTGAACAGCATGCTAAACTATGGTTGATCAATCTAACAGAGGCAGAAGCTTCCGATCTACTTGCAGCCACGGTGAAAGGGGAGCACATTAGCCTGAGGTTCATTCTCATAATTCAAAATCACAGTTTGTTACATCTAAATGCAGCTAATGCATGTATGGCAGACTAAATTGATGATGCCAAGTAAAATGGAGTTGGAGAAAAAGGAAACACCCTCATATACATCCCATGTGAAGTAATTGGAGCTATTATGTAATATTAAAAAAAAGTATTTTACAAATCTTAAATACACAAGTACTTAAATCAAATCCCTTTAGGCAGCAATCCCATATAAATTTACCTGGGAGTAAATCCCATTGAACTCAATGACCAGGTTTTTATGACATGTCATGGCTTGTTGTAGTTTATTCAACACACAGTGGCTCAATTCGGACAACACAATAAACAACTGGTGTGGGGGAAACAATCGTCAGTTGTTTTGACTATTGTGTCATCCGAATGCTGCCATAGTCAACTCAGCGCTGATCCTAATCCACACCACAGCTGATTTTTTATTACCATGTTGTGTGGGGAGTACCCCCTAGTTGAACAACTGTAAAGTTGATTATTACCCCACCATTGACTATCGTGTCGTCCGAATTGAGCCAATGAGTTGTGGGGTCTGCAGGCCTCAGGTTGCATATCTAACCCCCATTTGGGAGTTGTTGCGTTGAGCAAACCTGGCAAGTATGAGTTACGCGAGAGTTTAACAAACCTAAAACAGATGATGGGTTATGCACGGGTTAAATAACAATACAACAACCCCCAAGCAGGGGTTGTGTATTCGAAATGGCAGCTGCATGCACTCTGCATGCTCCACAGTCTCACGATGGGTTAAATAACCCACAGTGGGCTATAATGCCTTGTGGACAGCCCCGAAACAGAGTAGAAGAAAACTAATTTTATCAGTACTTTACCAAAAAAGGAACAGCACATTTCAGCTGTGGACATGCAATGTATTTCGGGGGTGGAGTGTGTTTCCAAGTATCCATGACAGATACTTGCTCTCAAGGGCTTTTCTCCACCCACACATTCAAGTATGACTCACAGTGCTAAAGTTAAAGTTTACAGAAGAATCAGAAGCCTGCTACTCTTGTATTGTAAAGTTCAGTAAGAAACAGCTAGATTTGATTGCTTAAAACTAACAAACCATGGCAGACAACTAAGTGGTTTAGAGATACCCGCTTCAAGCTACATAACTTATATCATTTTCCTATTCAGTTCAAAAATAAGAAACAGTTGCAGTCTTCCATATCTCACAACTGATCTTTCAGCAATGTTTCAGAGAAACGTCTCTTCAGACCCATTACAAAAAAAAGAATACGAGTCCTGCTGGATCAGTCCAAAGAACTATCTAGTCCAGCCTTCTGATTCTACTGTAGTCAACCAGATGCCTACGGGAATCCCACAAGCAGGACATGAACTCAATAGTATCTTCCTGCTCCTCTTTCCCTAAATAAGCTTTGGTGCAACCAACTGCCTTCAGAAGTCACATAATTAGTTGAATGAAGTCCACCTGTGTGCAGTTCAATTGTACATGATCTCAGATAAAGTACACCTGTTTCTGGAAGGCTTGAGTTTGTTGGGGAGTATATCTAAATAAACAGCATCATGAAGACCAAGGAGCTATCAAAACAAGTCTGGGATAAAGTTCTGGAGAAGCACCAATCAGGGTTGGGTTATAAAATATCCCGAACTATGAATACCCCTTGGAACACTGTTAAATCCTTTATTACAAAATGGAAAGAATATGGCACAACCTCAACTCTGCGCAGAGAAGGACATCCACCAAAACTTAGTGGCCATGTAAGAAGGACATTAGTCATAGAACCAACCAAGAGGCTAATGGTAACTCTGAAGGAGTTGGAGAGAACCACAGCTGAGATGGGAGAAAGCATCCATGGGACAACTATCACCCAGATGGTCCACAAAGCCAATGCTGGGGCGGGGGCCCAACTTATTAAATCCCATTTGGATTTTGCCAAAAAGATATGTGTGAGACACAGCAAATATGTGAAAGAAGGTTCTCTGGTCTGATGAGACATTTTGGCCTTAGTACAAAACGCAGCTGTAATTTCTGCCAAAGGTGCTTCTACCAAGTACTGACTCGTGTGTGTGTGTGAATACTTATGCAACCAACAAATGGCAGTTGATTCTTCCTAATTCTAGATGTTTGATTTTGGCTAGTCACTGGCTGAGGATATTTTTTATATATTCAGAAGCACCTAGCTAGCCACCTAAAAAATCTTACATCCTTGAGATGAAAAGGAATACTTGTAACACCCATAGATAATTCAAAGGGCCTGTTCAGACATCACAGTAACCCACTGTGGATTGCTCAACACCGTGATCCACGGTGGGTCAGCATGTAGTATAGTGAGTGCTGCCATGATGGGAAGAGTAACCAATGCCTACTACCGATCTGTTGCAGGATGGTTAGTGGTCTGCCCAGTTTCTGTATCTGGCAGGATCTCCATGGGTTAATTTGTTGTTTCAATGAAAAAAAATAAAATGGCGGTAACCAGTCTGCCACTTCCAGCAGCACTTTTGCCACCATGGACTATCTCTATTGTCAGTGGTCTTTTTTTGCTTTCATTTTTTTAAAAGAGCTGCTGCTGGGTGCCTGTTCAGTGTGCAGAGGATGGCAGGATGTGCAGTTAAAATGCATGGAGGTCTGTAATATAACTACAGAAGGGGAGGGGTGGTGGAACCACGGGTGCAGAATGGTTCCTGTTCATGTGGCGGGACCACTTGTTGTGGTTCCATTACCCCTCTCCTCTCTGTATTTCCCCTACCCTCCTTGCTCTATGTGCGTGTGAATATGACCTAAATCTAAAATTCAAGGTGTAGCTTATGCTATGGCCTCACATTTGCTCTGGCTACATTTCTCCCTGTTTAACACATAGCCCAATTCTATACCCATGTACTTAAAAAGAAGTCCTATCGATACCTCGGACCTTGTTTTTTCAAATGTTCTACCTTCAGATAATATTTTCCACTTACAAGTATCTACTTTATGTGCAGAAATTCTGAGGTACATTTTAGTAAGCATGCTTTATTAAAGGGAGGGCTTGCCAAGCTTATTGCGGTCCACAGTCGATCTGTATGAACCATATCACCAAACTTTCCCTGCAGACATATGTTGAAGAACATATGTTGTGTAGTCAGTAACTTGTGTAGTCAGTAACTTGTGCAACAAGTTGTCAGTCAGCGAGGTGACTGACAATTACCTACAATTACTAAACCTCTTGAGGAATCTTTGATAACCACCCAGATAGCTTCAGCTATGCGACAATATAGAAATGTAATACATGAATGATAAGGAGCCTGAAGGTTCTGCAGAACACAGCAGGTAGTGCTACCCTGCCATCCACATGTGCAGATGTTGGCAGTACAGGAAAGGGCTCTCTGCAAATACTGTTGTGTATGGGTAGACTACCTCCACATGAGGAGGCCCTTGATTGGGCCACAGCCCTTCCTTGCATGGAGGAGCTCTACATGCATACATCATTACATGTAGAGTCCTTTCTCACACCATCCAAATGGGCAGCTACGGGCATGGCCACAGAATGCAAGAACAGCCCATGCATCCCCCAGTCACATTCTTTCAACCTGGGCAGGATCTACACTATTGCTTTAAAATGGTTTATAACAGTAGTGACAACTGTTGGGGCCCAGGACACACTCCATATACAGTTTTCAAACTGTTTTCAAGTGTTATATTTTGCTTGGTGTAGATCTGGCTCTGTTCAGGGAAGGTCCATGTGAACCTCACTAGTCTGTAAAATACCACAATGGGACATATTTCCAAGCAAGCTCACAGTCATAGCCTAAGATAAAGAGCTTGTCATAGGCAACACAGTTTGTAAGTGGTTGTATTGAAATGCATTGAATGCTGTGTTTTACCCAACAACCCAAAGCCCATATGCTAGGAAGCAAACCCTATTGTTTTTCCATATCACTTGTACCCCAATAATGCTTACAATGGCATATAGGTCAACAAGTGCATTTGAGTTTGGGACTACAGAAAACCACAGAACCATGATATATTTTCCACCCCTAAGCCGAGTTTAAAGTAATCGTTGTCTATTATTATTATTATTATTATTATTATTGACTCAATACATTCGCCTAGCACTCCAGCAAAAATCTCATCAGCATGTTAAATCTTTGCTGGATCGCCATTAACCGCTATTAGATAAAAGCGAAGATCATTACGATTTTCCACAGAGGATTTTGAACTATAGTGGTATTAGTTTTGTGAAGCACTTTGAGGAAAAACACTTTTAAAATAAGGCAGGTTGTAAAGTTTTAATATTAATTTAACAGATAAATATAAAAATAGCCGCTTAATAGGGTATATATATTCTTCTGGTTACGGTTACATATGGTTGTTACCAAGACAGGCAGCTTGTTGACCGTTTACGTTTATTAAACCTTAAACTACACAGCGCTTCGTCGGTCTCACTCCGACCCAATATTTTGCAGTGACCGCTAACGGTAGCCCAGGCTCGTTACTATTTCTGTGCCTTTGAGTAAGAAAAGACGCCGCCTGAGGCCTCCCTCGCTTCACCCGCCCCAACGGACTCACTCGCTAGCCGAGAAGCTAATGCCGCAACGACAGCGTCTGTCTGTGGGGCGACGGCAACTACCACAAGTCACCTCCCACCGCAATTGTCCGAGCGCGTCGACTGAAGAAACGTCAAAACGAGACACACAGGGAAAGAAAGCGCCTTACATCAACTCTCGCGAGATATACCTCCCCCCCCCCCCCCCAGCTCATCATCGCGTCTCGCGCGGGAAGAAATCGCGCGCGCGTTCTTTCTGCTTCTCAACTGAAGTTTCACATATCCCCTCGTCATGCAACCCCTCCCATTCGGTTCCTGGAAATCTCGAGCTCATTCGCTATTTCCAAGCTCCGATTCCCATCTCGCGAGATTCCCCTAAAAATCCCCCGCTCTCCTCTCATCCCCCAAGCTTTTCACCCTCGAAATCCCGCACCCTATTCATAGAAGTCTCGCGAGATTTTTATCGACCGCCCCTCCTCCTCTCGTGGAACACGATGCGACGCAGGAATGTGAAAGGCTCCCGCTCGCCGCCATTTTCTTTCTTTCTTGGCAGACAGGGAGTGCGGTAGGAAGTGGCGAAGCGGACATGTCGGATTACTCTACGGTGCCCCCTCCTTCTTCGGGTGCGCCCGGGGGAGGCGGAGGAGGTGGCGGGGCAGTAAATGATGCATTTAAAGACGCGCTGCAACGGGCTAGGCAGGTGTGTATTGTAGATACCCGGCAATTGATGCCGTTTCTTTGGCCGACCTGGCTCCTCGGGTTCTCAAGCAGGCCGCTGAACTACCCCATCCACCGCTCTGCGTCCTGCGCAAGGGCAGCCGGTTTACGCCCTACCACCACCGTCACTACCCCGCGGCCCTCCGGAGGTGCTCCGGCTGTCCCCGTTAAAGACTGGGCGGGTTTTGTTTCTTGGGCCTTTTCACTACTAGCTTCGCTGAATACAAAGACGTGGAAAGAAGGTATTTTACCTCCGTTTACATCCACGGTAAATGGAAGAGGAACGGGAAGTGAGAGAAAGGAGAATTAGGTTTTGAGAGAATAATTCGTGTTTTTACTCCTTGGATTATCCCCACTATCCCTCTTTTTTCCCCTCAGCCTCATAATGGCGGTGCGTTTTCAAACCGAAGTAATAGGCGGGCGTGTCAGCTTTCCTGCTTCTTTGGACACACTCCCTCCCCCCTTATAACTCCGGTCCCTCCTGCGCTGTGTGTCTGTGAGGAGGGTCTCCTTGCTTTACCACACATAATTCCTGCGAGTGTAGTTATTTTCCTCGTTGTAATCTTTCTCACTACACACAATGGGAGGAATTAATCAACGTTCATAGTCGAGAAGATATTTTCTGTTAACTTACTCTTACGAAACTAGGGGTTTCGCTGATTTCTCCACGCTTTCCATCCGAACAGTGGGAACTCCAGAACATCACTTTTTTTCATGAGAGAATTGTTTTCTCATACGCTGCCGATCCTCTGTCCACTATTCACGCGGCAATTAGAGGGTCTGCTTTCTCTCGCACTTTTTATATCCTCATTGATTGGGTTTGGGGTGTGTGGAGGGATGCTTAAATCTGGTTTTTTACGTATAGCCTGCTGCGTGGGTGAGATAAGAGCAATGTCTAGATCGTAGAATAGCTTCCCTTTCTATAAGCAGTAATGGAAAGACCGGTTCTGACTGACAAAAAATCTCTGAAAATGGCCATGCATTTCTCTTGATTTGCTTGTGGTTTGAAATCTTGCAAATTTGATGTTTGTACATGTTAAATGTATAAGGCCAATCATCTTGGTTTGTAGGTTAATGGTCTTTTTAAAGACATGATTACAAATTATTTTTCTAGACTTCTTTACTGACTGAGGGCAATTTGAAGTATTCCTTAATCGTACATGAAGCCACCTAATCCTACACAAATCCAATTTGGCACTAGAATGGCTCAGATATAACCCCAAACCATGGCACAATTCTCTGTTTTGCACACTCTTCTCAACCCTCACCTTGCGCTGCAGTTCTCTCTTCCTCTACTTGTTTGAAATTATGACTTGCAATTCCAACAGGCAAACTATGTTTTGCTTCAAGTTACGGGAATGGAGAGAATTGCTGCACAGGGAAAGGTGGTGAAGGTAATTCCTGTGAAATTAAATGTTGCAATCCTAATCACACTTAACTTGGAAGTAAGCCCGTTTGAAATAAAAGTGTGTATAGGATTGGGCTGTGTGGGGAAAGTTCCATTGAACACAGGATTTACTTGTGAATATATATAGGGTCTTGTTTTAAAAGTGAAGGGACCATAGCTCAGTGGTAGGGCATCTGCTTTGCATGCAGAAGGTCCCAGGTTTCATCCCCAGCATCTCCTGATAGGACTAGAAAAGCTCTTGCCTGAAATCCTGGAGAGCCGCTGCCAGTCAGTGTTGGGTTTGGTGGACCAAAGGTCTGACTCATAAGGCAGCTTCCCATGTAGTTAAATTGGTTGGGTGGAGGGGGTCTACCTTTCAAAAGTATACCACAGCTTGCATAGCAAGTACATCTGTACACTTGTTTACCCTCTATAAATATGTCTGGAAATATTACAAATTACCGCTGCATTTAGTTGCTGCATCCCTAGGTTTCCATCCCCACCACAGAGGATCCTGGCAGACTATTAACAATAACAATCATTCAGCCCAGTTTGCATTGGTGGATGATGGTAGCAGCACCATCTGAGTGCTGGCCTCTGGAGTCAATGGTTGATTATGACTCTGGTATCCAGGGATACATCAGTTCCCTATAATTCCCATAATTGTTTGAGAAAAATAATAGGACAGTTAATGTTAGCTTCTCAACTCTTGTTATGAGGTTTTCTGAGGAGTTGCTTGCATATTTATGCCTGCCACAAGCACATACACACTATAGCTAGCTTATGTTAGGGATAAGCAACCTGGTACCCTCCAGATGCTTTGGCTTGCAGCTCCCATAAGCCCCAACATGCATAACTAGTGGTCAAGGATTATATGAGTTGTAATCCAAAACCTTTGTAGGGCATCAGGTTGTCTACCCCTGGCTTAAGTAGTCACTACTATGTATTACAACACTTGTGTATCTGAACCTTATGTAAACTGACATCAGTTACTTATCTCTTAAGAAAAGTGGTTTTTTCACCCTAATCTTTAGATGTGCTTCTAGAACTGCAGTTGAAAACACTTTCTGTGCAATTTGATGATTAACAAGTCACTAATGTGTTGCATTAGGTAGCCCTCTTGTCAAAAGCAAATATTTGCTGATGTTATTACTACTACTATTAGAAGTAGTATTTGTATTTTTATACCGCTTTTCAGACATTACTGTTTCTCAAAGTGGCTCATGTTAATCAAAAAGACAACTGTATTTTTATTGAATGTATACAATGCAAACAAGACAATTTTTCTTTTTTGATTTTTTTTCAGATTGCAGCAAAAATTGGAAATGAATCAGGGACTTCAGTGAATTCAAATGATTACAGTTATGGGGGACAAAAAAGACCTCTTGAAGATGGAGGTATGCTGTCAATCAGTATATAAAATGCTAATATATTCCATTCTCAAAGTTATACATGCTGATTGAAGAGTGTGTGAGAGAGCATGTGTTAGACTACCTTTATTTCAAGATAATTTCTTATAGAAGACGGAATAGTCCATCTTAAACATAGGCATGATATTTAGATATGACTGTAATAAATTGAGCTGGGTTATGAGATTTCATCTACTTTTCTGAGTGGATAATGATGTTCACATTTTAATAATTTGTGCTAAGGTAGGTAAACTATTATTTAAAATACATCTTAAGTGTGATATTGAGTCTTTGTATTAAAGGATTAACTTTTTTTGTAATCATGATTTATTCAAATTCTGCTTATGCTCATATTAATGTTTTTCAAACCTAGGGGTTTGGTATATCAGTTGCATTGTGCAGGTGCAACAGTTTTAAATGTAATGTATTTCGTTGAAAATGCAATCATTAAAACTAGATTTGGAAGGAAATTTCTTGTTCTGACTTGTTTGAACTTTGATAAAAATCATGCTGTGATTTTTTTTAAAATTCTAAAACATAACTGAAATATGTAGCAAGTGTTTTTATTTTTTAAAGCTTGTGGGCCTAACCGGGTTTAATATGTTTATCTTCCAAAAAGCATTGTTTAATACTTTTTAAAATTCATGAAGACAGTTTTCTGACCTTGGAGGAGTATGTAGGTTTTGAAGGATTATAATTTTGTTTACAGAAAATTTCTAAGGCTCTTGACAAGGAGTACTTGTGTACTTTATTAAAGTGCCTTTTTTATTAATAGTGAGGCTTTTAATATTCAAAAATGAGCTAATGATGCTTCAAATGATGTATGTAATGTATTCTTTTTATTTTATGTGTAGATGGCTCTTGGACAAGTCCGAGCAGTACAACACACTGGGAGGGAATGCCCTCTCCTTTTAAAGGCAGGAATTTTTATTTATTACCTGTGTTTAGTATGTAAACGTGAAATGAACTAGTGGATCTTTTGAAATGGATGACACAAATATTTCTTGGAATATGTGTCTGACTTTTACTGCACTTAATTATGGTGGTTCATCATATCCTGAATATGGGGTGGGAAGGAAACATTTGAAGTAATTTTTATCAGATATCAGTTATCTACGACTTTCACTCATACTAAACGGATTTGGATAGTAGTGGTGGTAGTGGCTTTAAATTCTGCTGTTTTGAAGTCTTACGCCGTGAAATTTCCAGTATTTGGTTAGGAAGTCTGTATGTCAGTTCCAAGACTGAGATTGCATTGCTATGTGTTGGTTAAACTTTAAATTTTGATTTCCTATTTAGTATTGTGGTTGTTGTCAGACATAATTGTAAAATGATTATTTCTCACAATGGTGGTTGTTTCAGTTTTTGTTACAGAAGCATCATTAGCTTTAGTGTCAAATTACTAATAATACAGCTAAATGTTTGTTAGTTATGTTTTAGTGACTGGACATCCGTAATAGTGTGTTTCAACTTGTGTGCCTTATTAAACCACTGAATACTTTATCTGATAAATGGAAATACTTTGTATTTTCCCCTTGATTATACTAACCAAGTGTTAAACATAAAAGATTTTTCCTTGTTTAGATGACCTATTCCCTGAAATTGCAAAAAACTTGCTAAAATGCATTGGACAAGTTGCATTTTGCACTTCTGGAACAGCCATTTATTTAAGTTGTTTATATTTGTGGCCAAAACATTTAAAAAAATCTTAATTTTTCAGATCAACCAGAGCCTAAGAAAGTTGCTCCTCCAAATAATGATTGTAAGTATTTTTTTTTACTTACATTAAGTGTATTTTTTCTGAACTGTTTACTGTTCTATTCTGCAGATAGTGACAGTATACCATTGCTTATATGCTAGCAGTGGCTGCATGCATGTATTATGTATGCTAAGTCTTCTCTCCACTAGCAGTTATTACCTCCACATCACATACTGCTTTTAACACGCACTCTATATTATCATACTATGTACAGGGATTCTACTGTGTGGGGTAGGGGAATTAAATGGTTAGGTGAGCTTGCCACTTGGCTCTCTGGATCACAGCTAATGCCTGCTTTTTAAAAGCTGTATTTGTGTCAGTAAAAGTAGCATGTGATTTTTACAGCAATGGAGGGAGCAATCCTATTGCCCTTAGACATCGTTTGGAGGACATAAGGTATTTTGGATTCCTGGATCCAAGGCTGAAGACAGCGCTTCAACCTCAGACTCCAGAGTCTGAGCTCCCCGCCCCCTCATAGCCAGTGTGAAGAAAACCGTGCTGGCTTCCTCTATGAGCTCACAAACACAGGCTCGTAGAGGGGTGAAAGGGGATGGGCGGGGAGGAGACAGGGGCTGAAGGAAACTAGCTGTCCCCAGCCTCCTTCCCTCCCAGAAGCCTCTGCTAGACAGGTAATAACACCGTCTAGCTAAAAAGTAGAGCATTTGATACTCATCAGCTTCCGAATTCAGCGGCTTATGAGTACCCAGGGCAGATCAAATAGGATTGCACCCTAACTATAAAGTAGAAACATGTCTGAGAATCACTGAGAAAGTTCTTGTACCACAGCTCTATGTAACTATAGGATAGATGCATGCACAACTTGATTTCTATATTAGGGGGGCTTCATAGCCTTGAAAAAAATGTTACTTTCTGCAGGCAGCTGTGTTAGCAGCTAATTACAGGCAAGTTTTATGGCAAGTTTTCTGTTGCTAACTGGCCTTTTAACCTAAAGGAGGAAACATGGGAGGCAGCCAACTATAGTTCTCAAATGTTTTACTGAAGAGACTGGAAGGTATTCTTTCCTTGAAGGCTATTTTCTTGCTCAAAGTGTTGTCTATCCTTTTGTAATCAACCTTTATATAATGCTGGCCTCAAATATCAAGTGTAAACGGTTTAACTGAATTTACAAAATGGGTTGGGTACAGTGCTGCATGAGCACCTCGGCTTCCCACTTCCCATATCAATACCTTTCCAAAGAGTCCCCAGACCCTTGGGAAATGTATTTTATGGGGTGCAGAGAGCTGCAGTGGGAAAGCCCTACTATGGGAGCAGATTAAAACTTACACAATGCTAAATAAAAGCTAGTGTGTATAATGCAGCTTTATACTTGTGATTCCTCGTCTTGATTGCAAGTACATCTTTTGTGTCCTATTTTTAAACAAGCTTCCTCTCTGAATGGAAAACGTAAAAAGATGCACAATAAGTAGAAAAAAATGCTCTGTAAAACAGTGGCAGGACTAAAATTCCACCAAAGTAATGGGTTCCATTTTAAGCCATCGAAAGTTCATTTAGAACATGGATAGTGAAATCAATCACTGAATCAACCAAAGAGAACAATGAAGTTTGCTAATGTAAAAAAGATAATGTGGCTTGTTTCATAACATTTAAGATACACGCTTCCCCATGTTCAAAACCATTGTCCAAATAAATCTGGTTAACAGTATGCTGAAATGTAATGGCAGCTCACCCAATGAGGCAAGTTGATAACAATCAGTTATTAAAACATAATCCTAGGCCTTGCCTCTTTTTTGTCTCTTACAATGGTGAAAGTAATGGTGAGCTACTAGATTCAGTATTAATACATGGACTGGCAGCAATGTGTGGCTGCAGCATCAAAATATTAAGTATAGTTCTAGCTCGGATAATGTAGTTTGAAATGTAAGGGAATTTAGAAACGTCTGTCTTTCATTAAAAGTTATGAAGGCCTGAGTGAGGTGGAAGAACTTAATAAAGCTCCAAATTTTCTTCTGTGTTTTTCCCCCAAGGCTCAACCCCAAAAAACTTAGACATTTTTGAAAACTTTGAATTTGGTTGGATTCAGAGGTGCCCTTCTCTTTGTGGA
Organism: Anniella stebbinsi; assembly: GCA_029215795.1. Taxonomy (NCBI): domain Eukaryota; kingdom Metazoa; phylum Chordata; class Lepidosauria; order Squamata; family Anniellidae; genus Anniella; species Anniella stebbinsi. Next base: position 90,542,494 of record JARDYH010000004.1, on the reverse strand, counting down.
AGAACCTCTCACAAAAGGCTGATATTAAATCTAAAGATGATGTTCTACATTCACAAGCATGATAACTAGTATAGACCGTATGTATTATAGAACTCTGTAAACTCTTCTGGTAGCATTTCCGTAAGTGTTTCTGGGAAAACGCTAGTATTTTCTTTTGTTCATGGTTCATTGTACCCAACTTGTAGTTTCAGTTGTTGTACGGTGCAATATATATTGGGGTGTTTGAGAAATGCAAACTGACAATCATATTATATTACTCCTGCACAAAAGTGTATAATGCAATCACCAATTCTTGTTGTCATTTTGAAATACCATCTTGCCATCAGCAGGTCAGTGCTTTGAAACACACAAAATCAAAAACAGCCTAACATAGAATAGTTGAGAAATCTTAAATTGTAACAAGTAAGTGATGATAAAAATGAAAAATTAGTATATGAAGCTATCAATTTTTCAAACATGATTTGAGAAACTTGTATGGCACTTGTTTTCAAGAATATATTTGCTGTCTAAGTAATTTGCTGTCTAAGAAAGTCCCGTTGAGTTCAGTGGGGCTTATTCAAATATAAGTAGGTATGGGATTGTGGCCTAAGTGATTTACAGTGATGACTAGTTCTAATTAAAGTTACTGATGCATTTAACAATGCTGTGATGAGTAATTTTGATGTGCTAGTTCAGTGTTCCAAAGTTTGGCCAAATATCAATTTTATTGCTTTTTTTTTTTACAGCTGAGAAATATTAAAACTTGCTTGTTACCAATAAGTATTCAGTGACTTACAAAAACAGAAAAGGCTGTACATTAAAGAATAAACATCAGATATTAGAAACCACAGATTTAAAAGCTAAACCATAAAAATCAGAAATTAAAATAATTAAAACACAGCATCAGAATTCAATATTAAAAGCATGTTTGAATAAGTAAGTTTAACTTCTGTCTGAAATACACCAAAGAAGAAGCCAGAGGGTTCTCCAGCGGAGCATAATTCCAAAGCTTCAATGCTGCCATTGAGAGGGCTCTGACCCGAATGTTCACTTAGTAGACAATATACCAAGGCCTGTGCAGATTGGTATGCGAGCAGTCACAGGTTTTCGTTCTGAGGGCAGCATTCCCTCTCAGGAAATCTGTTAGGGATTGATTGCCAGTTGTGGGCAGAGCCACCATCCACCTAGCCCCATTTATCAATTTCTCCGCTTTTCTCTGGATGGTTCACAAAACTTAAAACCATCAAATACAATTCAAAGTATAAAACAAACAACAGTATAAAAATACAATATAAAAGTACAATATAAAAGCACAACCAGCATAAAACCGAGCAGCAATGCAGATGGTTAACTGTTCTTCCGCATATGTAACTTCTCCAAATGCCCCCATACGCCAAATAGGCTTTAAAAGAATATTCCATTGCTGTTAATCGAAGCATTTTCTAAAGGTGCTATGAGAAAGGGATGAGGAGAGGATCTTGCAGGCTGGAGGTTCCCCACCTCCGGTTTGTATCAGGGCTTTACACAGCTTATATTATATGGCTTTAAAGGCCAAGAGCAGCATTGAGAAGCAAAGTTGTAACATTTTCACTAAAACCAGGAATTTTTTAAATTCTGCATAAAGTTGAGATCTGTTTCTAAACCCAAATACTACAGTTTTTGTTTTTGTTAACCACATTCTTGATAGTTGCTATTTTCAGCAGTTTAGTTAAAGAATCTAGTTAAAGAAATTGTAATCATTGTGTCATTGATTTTACTGTATGTGTGTTCTATGCATGTGAATGCATGCTAGATTTCTAATGAAATATATTTTTCAGTATCAGTTATATTTTTTCCTTCACCAGAAACAACAGTAAAGAGTAAATGAAAAAATATGAGGGGTGTATTGCCTGGGTATATTGAGGTTCCTGTTGATAGAGGACAAAATTGACTTGCATGGAACAGACCAAATATTGACTGCATGGTATTTTGATCTCAGATTGGCATGCCAGATGCAGTTCTTTCCTCTGCTTCAAAAGAAAGTGTGTTGCAAGCAGAACTTTGAGTTGGGTGAATATTTATACCAAGGGTGGGCAATGTGTGGCCCTCCAGATATTTTGGCCTACAACTCTCATCATCCCTAGCTAATGTAAGTTGTAGGCCAAAACATCTGGAGGGCCACACAAGTTGCCCGCCCGATCTATACCTAAGCATGTGCAGAGTGACTTTCCCTCAGCACTTGATAAATACAACTTGAAAAATCCAAATATGCGTGCATTAAGTGCTTTTTCGTTGGAGAAGGAAAATCTTGAGATGCAGTCTCATGAAAGATTGAAGCAAAGTAGTAGTGTGGAAGATGCAGGGCACAAAGCCTTAAATCAGGGCTGAAATCCTACATACACTTAAGTGTACGTTCCATAAAACTAAAATCTGTGTAACAATGCATAGGCTTCAGCTGCAAAAGAGGGAATGTTTGTTTTCTCTCCTTTCTTGCCTTGCACATTTGCCTTAGTCAGTTTCTTAAGTTTGCACCAAACTGGCATTTACATTTACTTCCAAACTGGCAAATTATTCTTTGTGCTTTCCCTGCAAACTAGGATGTAATCCTGGTTTGCAGGTTAAGCACAAGCCATAGTTTGCCAGTTCAGTCGCGCAGTAAACTGGGAAGGAAATAGTTAAGTTGGGGGGGGGGGGGAACTGAGGTTCCCTCCAGTTACATTCTATTTATACCAGTGCATGGTTTAATCTGAATTGAGACATTTTATCCAGTGATGTGTTTCCATGTGTGAGAAACTTACTGTGCAAACCTGTGCATGTCTGCTCCGAAGTTCAATGGGACTTACGCCCAGGTATAATAGGGAAAAGTGATTAAAGATATGTAAATGTATTAGAATGACAGTTGCATATAATATGTTCATGTGGTAGGCTGTGTGTTGCACGTTGTCTTCTATTGCAGAGCATTTGATAAAAACGATGGTCTAATATGTAATATTTTGTTTTAGCTTTTGGAAATCAGTTACCGCCCATGCATCAGCAACAAAGGTAGGATCTTTTCCCCTTTAACTTGATTCTAACAGCCTTCCCCGTCCTGGTGCCCTCCACATATGTTGGACTACAACTTCATTCCTCTACATATGGAAGGCACCAAATTGGCAAAGGTTGTTACAGAAAATAACTGTTTCCTGTTGGCTTCTCCTGGCAATTTATAAACCACTGCAAAATTACACATAACTATCACTGTCAGGAATGAGCCCATGATGTTGAAATAATTGGCTTGTGGATTTAATTTGTCCCTCATGAGCAAACCTAAAAGCTTCCAGGAAGGAAGTGGTTGGAAGAAAGTGTAGTTCATGCAGTCACTTAATTCAAAATATTTAGAACCTTGCACAGTTGGTATATTTCTGTTCAATTTGCCTTTAACATTTTAGAAACAGCCGTGGTATGATATAAATGGAAGTGCTTGTGTGCATGCACTTTCTGAAAGTAATCAAGCTACTTTCCATGGAATTAAGATGCTCTCCATTAATTTGACTGATGGTAATATAGGTGAATCTGGTTGCTCCACACTCATGCTTCAATACCAGATGCCCCATCAGCCCCAGCCAGCTTGACCCCACTGATCAAGTATTATGGGTGTTATAGTTCAAACATTTGGAAGCCGCCAGATTACCTACTCCTAGTGCAGACAAATCACTGTCTCCTTCAGTACAAACACGCAGTCAATATCTCATGCTGCACTTATCAGACATAACAAACGTGAAGTAATCAAGAAAACATGCATTGCTTGTGGACAGACTGTTCAAACATGCAGTGTGCTGAACTGAACTCTGCTACAATTTCTACAGTCTTTAGAATGTTGATAAAATTACTTGCATGCCACAACCTTAGACCAATATATTTAATGCTGCATTTCAGAACAAGCAATGGGACTAAATACCCATTAACTAAAAAAAAGAGAAAAATAAAAAGAATCTGGTCATTATTAAGTTTCTTCCTTGCTTGTTAATGTGTGTCACATTTTTAATTTCCTAGCCTTTTCTTTTTCTTCCCCAAGTATGTATTCATGTATTTGGTATTGTTTGTGATGGTGTTTTTAATATAAAACTAATAAACAATGCTATTATATATTTCCATGAAATAAATATAAATTATATGTAGAATGTTGAGTGCCTTCTAATATTTGAAGCATTATTACTGTATTTTGGAGCAGTTGAAATAATTGGCTACTGATTGCACATATTGGAATTAATACTACATGTATTAATAGCCAGTTTTTTAAAAAAATCACATCTGACAAAGCAAAAAACATCAATTTGGATTCATTTAAAGTATAGAACAAAATGTAAATCATTAGGTAACTGGATTCCAAGCTAGGTGCAAATGTTAGTTTTTGTTATATTTTGTTCAGGTCTGTAATGACAGAAGAATACAAAGTTCCCGATGGAATGGTTGGATTCAGTAAGTAATGTAAACTTACCACAATATAATAAAAACTGTAACAAACACTATTAGTGCAATGATTGGTGTTTTTTCCCTCTATTTCCCTCTATTTCTCAAGTAATTGGCAGAGGAGGAGAACAGATATCTCGCATACAACAAGAATCTGGATGCAAAATACAGATTGCACCTGGTAATTATTTAATCTCCTATAAGATTGTTGTTCCAAATATAGAATGCTACTGATTAATGTAGCAAACAATCAAACCAATAGTCTAAATTATTTTCCAGTATGTACAAAGTATAAATGAACATTCAAGATAAACTACTTTGTGGGGAGGATAACTAATGAGTTAAGAAATTAACAAATTTTGGACAGTTGATTTTGATTATCTGTTTGGGAGGTGTGATAAAATGTTAATACTACTGATTTATTTTGTTGATTACTAGTATTCATACTTGTACTGTTTCCATTTTATAGATAGTGGCGGGCTGCCTGAAAGATCTTGCATGTTAACTGGAACTCCAGAGTCAGTACAGTAAGTGTTTACTTAAAACTTTCCAAGAAGCTTAAATGCTTTGAGCATAATTCTTGTATTGTGAGCATTCAGTATCTTATATAGCATAACTATTCTAGGTAGGAAATTTCCTGTGACCTGGAATGCAGAATTTTCATTGTTGCTTCAGTAGGTATGGCTAAGCTTGCATGACTTGAGATTTTTTCCCCCAAGTATAACCAATACATTTTGGCCTATTTTCATCTCGTACCTACTTATTTCTATGTTCTGTATCATCTGGGAGTCCTGCTCCCTTTTTAAACACCCATGCTGCATGCATTTCTATCATGAAATATGTGTAGCTCTGCTTCTAAAATGCTATGGATACTGAAAAGACTCCCTTTTTTTCAGTTGCTGCTTTAGCTAGTTATTGGAAAGCAGGTGTCCTTGCCCATTGTACTTTAGAGCACAGGATCGGACACCTGAGGTAGGCTGTGGTGGGATGTTTTTACATCTTTTCTTGATTGGGGTTAGTGCTATGGCCTGAAGATACCAGGCGCCTTTCACCTCGTTATCTTGAAGGGCAGGCCAGCAGAGGCCACATAGCCGGACAGAGATGGAGAAGGAGGAGCACCAGGGACCTGCAGCAGGAACAGTAACTGATTGCATGGTGCTTGAGGAGGCCTCCACGCCAACAAACCTCTCCCCAACAAACACCAGTAATTGCAATTTCAGTGGGGAAGGAATCATTGGAGTTCCCCTAGTGGGTGAAGACCTTGATTGCCAAGGAAGTGAGGGAAGCTTTAAGTACAGGGACCATGGAGGGAACCAGAGCCAGATCACTCTGGCCCATTAAGGCAAATATAAACACAGATACAGCTTGTCTAGAGGCCGGTTTAAGCGGAAACATAAGAAGGGCCGCAAGTCCCTTCATGTGGCATCTCTTCCAGATGATCCTCCTTTTCAGTCCTGTCTCACTAACCTTTTGGAGTTCTTTGAGAGTGTCAATAAATGTGGACGGGTGATCTGGTAGTCATTGTTTCCTTGGACTTCCAAAATGCCTTTGATAAAGTCTCTCACCAAAGACTCCTGAACAAATTTAGCAGTTATGGAATAAGAGGAGAGGTCCTCCTATGGATCAGTAACTGGTTAAAAAAATAGAAAGCAGAGAGCAGGAATAAACGACAAATTCTCCGTAAACAGTGGTGTCCTACAGAGATCTACTGGGACCAATGCTTTTCAACTTATTCATAAGTGATCTGGAATTAGGAATGAACAGTGAAGTGGCCAGGTTTGCTGATAACACAAAATTACTTAAGTTGGTTAAAAAGGGATTGTGAGGAGCTCCAAATTGATCTAGAAGAATGGACATCCAAATGGCAAATGTGGTTCAGTGTAAGCAAATGTAAAGTGATTCACACTGGGGCAAAAAATTCCAACTTCAAGTGTAACATCAGGTATTACCTGATGGGATCTGAGATAGCAGTGACTGACCAAGAAAGAGATTTTGGAGTTGTGGACAGTGTCCCAGCAGGATCACCAATACAACAGAGACCAGTCTCTTTGGTTAGAGGACATATATGGAACTCAAGGTGACCCAGGGAAGCTGGACAAAAATAGTCAAAGAAGAGCATGAATCCTGGAACTTTGGGCCATCAAGTTGGCTCTAATAGCCTTCCAATGAGACCTAAGGGGGCTGCAAGTCTAATACAGATGGACAATGTGTCACCAAAGATCTTCATAAACAAGGGGGCACAAAATTAGGCACCTTACACAAGGAAGCTTTGGAAATCTTGACATGGCAGAGGAAAACTGGCCCCGATCAAAATCGTATACCTGGTTTGACTGAGCCAGTCAGGTCAAACAGCAAATCAACAAATGGAGTAGGAGTGTCACCTGCAATTTTTCAGCAGATAGCTGCTTCGGAACCCTGAAAATAGAACTATTCCTGGTCCTTCAAAACGCAAAGCTGCTGTTGCTTATGACACAGGGCCCATTGCCTCTCCTAATGAAAGTTCTCCAGAGGCTCAAGGATCTGCAGGTGGAAGTACTTCTAATGGTTCATCTTGGCTGCGTCATCCCTGGTTTCTGAACTTTGTCAACCTGTTAAAAGCAGAATGCTGGAGATTCCAGGACCAGGAGTATCTACTGTTGCAGGGACTGTTCTTAACCCACAGCCTTATATGTTCCACCAGACAGCCTGGAGGCTGGGTGGCAATGGTTAGAGACCCAGGCTATTCAGAAGGGCTCCTTAAATCCTTATTAGCTTCCCATAGGTTATCCACTTACAAGATATTCCAACGCTTAGAAGGCCTTCCTATCTTGGTGTAGGAAGGAAAACAGAAATCCTGTCAATTGACAGGCACAAGATATTCTGGATTTTTTCACTCTGGCTTGGCCAAGGGATTGAGCACTAGCACCCTATAAAGACAGGCTGTGGCTTTGAACAGTGTCCTAGGTGGTCCTGAACCCTCAGCCCATTCACATCTATGCATGTTCTTACAAGGACACCACTTTTGAATCCCCTTATGGTTCAGAGGTTTCCCTCGTGGGTTCTTATGGCTCTTACTGGGTTCTTATGAACTGGGTTCTTATGGCTCTTACTGGCCCTCCCTTCAAATCTAAGGGAAAGGTGTCCCCATACATTCTCATTTTAAAATTGAGTTTTAGGTGACTGTGACTTTGGCATGTAGGGTGTCCGAGCTGGAAGCCCTGTCTTCCAACCCATCACTTTGTGTGTTCCATGAGGACAAAGTGGTTCTTTGCCCAAACCCGCCATTCATTCCTAAGCTAAACTTTGTTTTTCACAGGTCTCAAGAAGTAGTACTGCATTCATTCTGTCTTATCCCTGTAAATTGCCATGAGAAGAACTGGCATAAATTAGATATTAAGCGAGCTCTGCAATTTTATTTGGATAGGACAGCTCTGCATAGGCCAACAGAATAGCTATTTGCGTCCTTAAGGAAGCTTCCCTGGGGAAGCCTGGAGCATCCATATCCAGGTGGCTCTGGAAGTATATATGTTGTATGTCAGTTTGGGGAAACAGCCTCCCCAGGCACTGATGGCTCATTCAGTTGGGGGTGGCCTCCTTGGTGGGTCTATGATGGAGGTAATCTCTGTAAGAAATTTTCAGAGCTACTATGCGGACCTAAGTTCATACATTTACACAGCACTATAAGGTGGATAACTACTCTTTTGCTGACTCACCTTTTGGTAGAAGGGTGCTTCTGTCCTGGGGTGCAGTTCCCTGTACTCTCCCTATCCCCCCCCCCCCCCGGCGGAATGATATTGCTGTTATACATATGCATCTCTCCTGAAGTCCTGAGAAAAAAGGAAATCCTTAATGTGAATTTCTGTTTCAAGAACTCCCAGAGGGCATGTGACTGCCTCTTCAATCCAGTGTATTTGATGATTGGATGGAAGTAGTAGGGCCTCTGGCTGTGTAGCACATGTGGGGTGGTAGTCAGGGATTCCTGGGGCTGAGTTCCCTTATTTCTGATATTTCTATTGTTCCACCATTTCTAGTTACTGGGGTGTTTTTTACTTCCAGTAGCTGACAGTCATATTAAGTGTTACCATATTATAGTTAATGTTTTCTCCTTCAAGGGTAGTTTGGAGGTTCTCTACTTTTCAAGTACTAGTCTAGAGATCTGGGATCCCCCCACTGGACAGGACCAGCAAGATGTTGGCCTTGCCTACCAACTGGGGAGTGAGTTGGCTATTGCTAAGGATAGACTAATTTGCATACCCTTTGGAAGATTAGAATTCCCTTTTTTTTCAAGCCCAGAACGCAGCAGTATCCTCCATTTTAATATGATTTCTGGCATTGTGAATCATTCTAACCCTGCACCTCCAATCTTTTTTGCTATTGCTGTGGACATTACAATATAAACTCCACTTACTTTGGCAGGATGAACAGGCATCATGCACTTGAGGAAACAAGTTCGTATTCATAGAAATGCAATTTTAAAGTAGATTAATTGATTTTCTAGTTAACTGATTAATTATTTGAACTCGCTGTTTGTTACCAGTGATGGGACATTTTGCAATCCTATTGCTATAAGAAGTTGTATCTTTTTCAAGGTCTGCGAAGAGATTGCTTGACCAGATAGTTGAAAAAGGAAGGCCTACACCAGGATTCCATCATGGTGATGGTCCAGGAAATGCGGTCCAGGAAATTATGATACCAGCTAGCAAAGCGGGATTAGTTATTGGAAAGGGTGGAGAGACAATAAAGCAACTTCAAGTAAGTTGATGGGTTTTATTTTTGAGTAAATGCATGAGAATTTAAATTTGCATGATCTGTACAGGTTAATTTTGTTAAATAGGAACGAGCAGGCGTTAAGATGGTAATGATTCAAGATGGACCACAGAACACTGGAGCAGACAAACCTCTTAGGATCACAGGAGATCCGTACAAAGTTCAAGTAAGAAGAGATTTTAAAATTTGAAAAAATACAGGTACCTCCATGTGTAGTAATTTCAAGACTACAGCATCTAAATTGTCCTTAATTCTCTTTTAGCAAGCCAAGGAAATGGTTTTAGACCTAATTCGTGATCAAGGTGGTTTTAGAGAGGTGCGCAATGAATATGGGTCAAGAATAGGAGGCAACGAAGGGTTAGATGTAAGTATGATAACATTTTCTGCAATGTGCCTTTTAGAGCTTTTTTGTGTTATAGTATTTACTTCTTTCCATACAAATATGTTAAAGCAAGAACATACAAATATTTTGTCCTTCATAATTCTATCAAGAATTGAAACTGTTGGTATTTGTAGAAAAAAAATCTAATATAAAACATCTTGGTCCAGATAGATTTGATCCCTGTTAAATATGGCTTGAAGTATTTAAAAGAATTGCTAACTATCCTGCAAGTTATATAAATCTACACATTGAAACCGGTTTGGTTTGGTTTCGGTTGAAAAATTAGTTAAACGTTGTTTTTAAAATAAGTTTTGTTTCTAAAGGTCCCAATTCCACGATTTGCTGTCGGTATTGTAATTGGAAGAAATGGAGAAATGATAAAAAAGATTCAGAATGATGCTGGTGTGAGGATCCAGTTTAAACCAGGTGGGCTGCCTATATGTATAAGAATAAACATTATAGTGTTTTCCCCTCTAATTTGTAAGCAAAACTTGTTTAAATATTCCATCTGTCTTTCAGATGATGGAACAACTCCAGACAGAATAGCCCAGATCACAGGACCTCCAGACAGATGCCAACATGCAGCAGAAATTATTACAGATCTTCTTCGAAGTGTCCAGGTTGGTTAATAGTTGCTAGGAGTGTGTGTGTTTGTAGGCAAATTGAACATAATATTTTGTTCTATTAGCTTTTAATTTCTAATTAACAATATTTATGTGATTTATAAATCTTTAAAATTCAAAGGAAGTGTGGAAGTAGCTTTTGTATTTGTGATAATTATTTTAAAAGGTGTGTGAAATTCTTGTTTTAACAAAATTCTAGTCATATAAACAAATGTTTACAGCCTACCTGCAAACACGTAATTATGTTAGTTATTCTGGACTAGAAGGAAGGAAAGAAAGGGTGAAAAACTTTGAATGGTCATTTCCCAATAATGCTTATTGCTCACTACAGTGACTATAGAAAACTACGTTTTCTAATATGTTTACCAAGTTAATGAAGGTCAAACTGCATAAGACTTGTTGCCTTACACTTCTACTTCTGTGATGTGCAACACGTGTGTTGAGCTTTATCTAAGGAGTGAACCACTGAGGGGAGCTGAACCTATTTAGTGCTATGTATATCAATTCTCCAAATGTTGACAGTGGGCAAAATAAGTTATTTTTCTGTACATTTCTCAACAAAACTAATTGTGCTTTTTCATCTGTTTATAGGCTGGCAATCCTGGTGGTCCAGGGCCTGGTGGTCGTGGAAGAGGTAGAGGTCAAGGCAATTGGAATATGGGGCCGCCTGGTGGGCTACAAGAATTTAATTTTATTGTGCCCACTGGAAAAACTGGATTAATTATTGGGAAAGGTAATAAACTTGATTTGTGTTAGTGAGATGAGTTATTTGATCTAATTTGTGCTTCTGTGTGAGAAGTATTGTTTCTTCTGTTTGGCATTTAAGCATCCAACAATGGATTAACTCCTACTACTGCTCAGACGGCAGGAACCATGTGATATAGTTTCCTTTTCCACTATTCTTTCCCTTTGCACTTCCTCAGCTCTGGTTTGTGACGCAGCTTGTAGCAGAAGAAAAGAGGCTTTAACAGTGATTTACATTTAAAGAAAATTGAAGCCCAGTCCGTTCCTACCTTCACTCTGAGTGGAAGCTAATGTTTGCCTCCTACCACTCTGCATAGCTCAGGCTATTTACCTGATACTTTGTCCTTATCTTTCTTGAAGCTTTGTTTTTCCTTTATTTTAAACCAAAAAAAATTAAATGTTACCACTCTTCAGATTTAATTGTCTTTATTCCTTACCTTCATTCCTTCTCCTCCCTTCTCTACCCAGTGGCTCTAAAGGAGAAATTGAACAGCCTGCCTGCAAAAAAGCCAAAAATCAGGGTGTTATTTTCAATTATTCTGAAAACGCTGGTCTGAGAGCCTGGTTTATTGGACAATGGTGCCATTTTCTGTCTTTGAATCCAAAATTGATTTTATAGCAGCATCCACCAGGGGGTGAAAAAGACAATTTAGAGCTGTATGACTTCCTACCTGATCAGGAAGAGTTTAGTAGCTGAAGCCAAATCAGCTTCAGAATCAGCTTGACTCCAAGGGGCCTTCCAAGCCCAGATAAGGTGTTTCCCCAGGCAATTTTGCAGCACAAGACCTACCTCTTCTGTATTCTGTACTTGTTTAATTCAAAAAACATTTGTCAACCTCCCCCCAAAAAAAATTAAACAAGCTTCTATTGCTGACATTTACAGGGTGCTAAGAAAAAGCCAAACTTTCATAAATGGAGCAGGCTTGTTTCCTCTTTTGATTCATCTCTTATTCTGAGTATGAAAAGCAGGAAGAGCTCAAAACCCCCTCCAAAGCATAACCACTCTGTTCTTCTATCAGTTCCTTAGAAGACTCTAGTTATGGCTTTCCTGATCTTTATTTCCTCCCTGGAAGGAAAGTCTTTCCCATGGGGGCCTTCTGAAGTGCTATGCATGGTTCCATTTAGCCTCCTGAAAAGTGAAAGGCAATCCTTCCTGAAAGTGGGCTTTCCAGTAGAAGCTGGCAACATTCTTGTGTCCTCCAGGTAGTAGTCTACAAATAGAATTTACAAACCTTCCTGGATATCTTTCCTTAAATGGTGTAGGAAGAAAGCACTGGGCCACAGAAAGTCAGGCATCTGCAAACTCTTGAGCAAGGGGTTGGATTTGATTGCCTTATAGGCCCCTTCCAACTCTACTATTCTGTGATTCTGTAAGCAAGACTGAAGCTAGGTTTCAAGTCTAACATCTTAAAGCACTAGGGCTCTGCCATTTCCTTTACTTCCCAAACCAGGCTCCATACCACTCAGATCTCATCTCCCTTCAAATTAATTTCTCTCTGCTTCTGTCCATCATCATTTTAGCCAGGAGAGTGTCAGAATTTAATGCACCTTCTTCAAAGCTAGGATAGTACTCTCAAAACACCATTCTGAAGGTGAATTTTATTTTTCACAGATCTCAGGTACTAATCTGTACTTCCTTCTGCCACCCCCTGGAACACTCACAGTACACTCTGCATGACCTTCAAAATCTACTTTCAGTTAACAGAATCTTTCAGACAAATAATGTTTATTGGTCTCCTTCAATCCCATTTCCATGGGCCAGAAGGTGTCCAATTCTACAGTAGCTTTTTGGATAAAGACCTGTATCTCTCTTTCCTACAGAGCACACCTAGCCACTCCCATCTGCAAATAACAGCTCACTCAAACCAGGGCAGCCGCTACATCAACTGCATTTTCGTTAAAAATGCATCCATCACCAAATTTTTCCAAGTGACCATGTTGTCCCCTGCAAACATTTTCACAAAATATATAAGCTTGATATTCTTATTTCATTTCTATATCGCCAAATAACCAGTTCATAAATAACAGTTAAAAGCCTAAAATACAATGTTACAATATGCATACAACTTTTAGAATTGTAAAAATACAATATAAAACTGAAGTAAAAATCTTCTCCTATGTCAGCCAGCTTATCCATCCAGGATGCTACATCCTACTGTTGGGTGCCTCCTATGCCAAGCAGAACTGAGCTTTAGTACTCACCGTAAAGGTTCCTTCTTGTTTGGCATATGGAGGCATCCAACTCCCACACCCAACGCACAGGCAGCTCTCCTCTGCAATGTAGCTACATATACTCCGGCACATACATACATACATGTCTCCTTACATGTATCTGGACCTATTTATATTTTTTTGTTCAGCTATAATTTGGGACATGAAACAGAACTGAGGAAATAAAACATGATTAAATTAAGTAGGTGGCACCACAAATCGAAATACAGTCCATAGTGCTGCATTTGATTCAAGTTGCTGCAGAATTTTTTTTCATTGTAAAATTATCAAAGAGGTCATAATTTGTTCTGAGTTGTGATTACTTTTCTTCTGGACTTGTGTAACAAATGCACTCTCAATATCTTTAAGAACTTCTGTTGAGTTCAGTGTAATAGTTTTTATTTTAAATTTTCAGGTGGTGAAACTATCAAGAGCATTAGCCAACAATCTGGTGCTAGAATAGAACTTCAAAGAAACCCTCCACCAAATGCAGATCCCAACATGAAATTGTTTACTATTCGGGGGACACCACAGCAGATTGATTATGCTCGGCAGCTCATAGAAGAAAAGATTGGGGTGAGTGTTCTGGAAAACCACATTTACTTAATTGCTGTGTTGGGTAGGGTGAAAGCTGCTGCTGTGGTAGCTGGGCAGGACTGCAGTAAGCCCAAAAAATGGATTTTTAAGTTGACTTTGTGCAGAATATTTTGCCTTATAATGTAGGCATCTTTGAACAGAAGTACAAAATTATACTATTGTTTTTCATAGGGCAGTATGAATGTTATGTGTGGCAAGCCGTTTGCCCTTAATGGGGTTGCCGTTTGTTATGGGCAAATGAACTCTTGGCTGAGTACAAGACTTAGACAATAAACTATTAATAGTCAACGAAATCATACTCTTAAGTTAGAATACTCTTAGTGCATTGATTACTATGAGAAACTACATGTGATCCTCATGATGTGAATTGTGAAAAATATAAGGTGGCTGCAGAATCTGTAGAAATAGGGCCATAGTTAGTGTTGTGTGAGCGCATTTTCACTCATGCAATTCTCCTTCCCTTCCCTTCACCCTTCTAAATCTGCCCTGAAGGGTCCTGCAGGGGAGGGGGGAATTCATTCTGCCAGCGGTGTTTATGCTGCTGGCAGATGAACACAGTTGGATACACTAACTATGTCTCTAAGGGAACTGAAAGTGGCAGAATGTCTTCCCTAAAGGAAGAGTTTGGGAATAGAACCTTTAGCTGAAAATTTGAACAAGTTTGAATTGAAGCCCATTTGTGTACTATGTTTTTTTACAGGGTCCAGTGAATCCTTTAGGCCCACCTGTGCCGCATGGACCTCATGGTGTTGTTCCTGGGCCACATGGGCCTCCTGGGCCACCTCCTGGGGCTCCAATGGGACCTTATAATCCAGCTCCTTATACACCTGGCCCTCCTGGTCCTGCACCCCAGTAAGTAACTCACCCTCGCAAATAAGTTTGCAAAAGTGACTAGCTTACAAAATAAATAGTAACTTGCATAGAGATAAATGCATGAATTTGAAAGCCATTAAACTGTGGTGGATTATTGCCAGAACTGAGCCCTAGAACCCAAGATTTCTGAGCATTAGTAAAGTGATGTTTTTATACACCAAGTAACCATAAACTGTCTTGAACAGCCCACAGCTATAATCCATTCAGATGCAGGTTCCAGGCAAATTTTCTTTAATGCCTTTGCTGTACAAGCTACAGCTACCAAGAGCTAGAGTTCACTTCACAGGTTTTTTTATACCTTCTCTGGGCGAGGGAAAGGTCGATAAGATTTTCTGACAAAACCACACTCTCAGAACAGACATAAACAAGTTGATTACTTTAAGTCATTATAATAATTTTAATGGGACTGTACGATAAGGATAGCACTGAGCTGAGCATGTCCACATAGGTTTTAAAGGGATTGACTCCTGCTGGGGAATATGCTGCAAATCTGTGGATCTGAGTCAGAATAGGAGTGGGTGTTGTAGGCCAGCTAAATCCAATTCCCTGCTCAATACAAGAAATCAAAGCTTGAGACTCTGCTGGAACAATATCTAGTCACCTATGGCAACCAGGTGATTTATTAATAAAAAGCCTAAAGTAACTGCCGCTAATTTCCATTTGTATTTTATGATCTAATTGCATGTGGCACTTCCATTTTAGTGGGCCTCCAGCACCATATGCACCACAAGGATGGGGTAATGCTTATCCACACTGGCAGCCACCTAATCCTCCAGATCCTGGTAAGAAGAAACAGTTTTTTAAAAAACATTATTTAGAACTATACAATATGTCTGTACATGTAGTCTACTTTGATACCCTTTCTAGCTAAAATGGTATTAGACTGAAGTGTGTTACAGGTTAGAAGAGAGAACAAAGTTATCTAAGCATTTGATACCAAAGTGCTCACATTTTTTATTCGTTTTCTTGACTTGTATTACAGCAACCTGGCCTTTGTCTTAACCATGAGTATAGATCTATATTCTAATATTTTATGTGGACATTTCATAGGTTGCTAAAATATTTTTTAATATTTACTTCAATTATTGGTGCTGTATCAGGTTTTAAAAATGAACCTATTCAAATTAATTGTTTGAAGGCTAGCATATTAAGGCAGCAATCCTGTACACTTACCTGTCAGTAAGTCCCCTTAAAAACAATGGGATTTGCTTCTGTGGAGACCTGTATAGGATTGTATGGTAAGTCTTCTTTCTCTCATCTAATAGCCTACTTTTTAAAGTAACACTCCATAGATTACTTAGCTGCCAATTAATGTCATAGGGAAGAACCAGTTCTTTAGTAAATATACTGAGCTGATTAACAAATCTTGGGTATAGATACTGTGAAAAATCTGATGGCTAGCGTTAGTGTGTTTTTATCAAGAGTGCTTTCAGATGGCATATACCTATATTAAATGTTTATGCATACACCTGTCAGAATAATTAGAAGCAATGTTTTGATGGGGAAAAATCTTTGGGAAGTGTATGAGGCACCTCATTCCTGTGACCTATGTGAGTTAGTATATTGTATGTATATTGATGGTGGTAACTTGCTAGTGTAAAAAAAAGAACAAGAATTAGCTTTAATTGTCCTAATTCACTTGATGCTTTTAGGTAAATTTAGAGCAACTAAGCACACTGCAAAAGTTGTCTCTGCTGGTATCATATATGGGTTATGTACATGTGATTGGCGTGGTCTTTCCTATGTTGAATCACTTTTATCTGTAGAAAATTCATCATGGTAGCATACCACAGTAGAATTAATATGCTAAAACATGTGCAGACATATTGAAGAGAGCTTACCAAAGATATGCTGAACCGAAAGTTATTTTCAATTTCCCAGGTAAGCCAACAGATCCTAATTCAGCAGCATGGGCAGCCTATTATGCTCACTACTATCAGCAGCAAGCACAGCCACCACCTGCGGCTCCACCTAGTGCACCACCAGCCACTCAGACCAATGGACAAGGTATCTAACTGATTTTTTGATACAAAATTGTTCCTTTTTAAGAGCTTTGATAGACTACCTAGGGTATCTTCTTAGCAACTATCATCCATTCACAAGAATGTAGCTTATACTGTAATATAACATAGCTACATAGCAAAATCAAATTCATAGTACTGTTCATAGTGCTTTCTAAACATAAAAGTGTAGTTACAGATTTTGACCAATTTAAATATTTGAAACCATTGGGAAATAGCATTATATACACATTGGCTTGGATCCTAAAATAATTTAACTTAAGTTCAATTTTCCTGTTGCCTGCCTGCGGGTGTCACACACACACATGCATACACAAAAAGCCTCTCTAAAAAGTCAATGGGCCCTCCTGGGGGAATTGTTATGGGGTGCAGGTGGCTGCTAGGTGAAGGCCTGCTAAGTCTTGGGCAGTTCCCTGCTCCCTCTGCAATTCCTATACAACATTGTTCAGGAGGGGGCCTGATTCTCTAGAGAGAGGAAAGAGGTGATGGAAATCTTTCCTTCTGTTAATTTCTTCAATATTCAGGCCATTCTGTTGAGCAAATCTAATCACTGTGAGAGGTGCCGATTCCATGAGTAGAATGAAATATTAGCCTTTTAACATGTAGCATCATTCCTGCTATAGTATTCTGTTTGATACTGTGCACGTTCCCTGTGTTCCAAGAAAAATTACAGTGCAGACACATATGTGAAAGAACATGTAGCCACCATAAAGATTTTTGGTGCAGTCACGTAGGCAAACTTGGGGCCAGATTGGAAGCAGTAATCTAGCAGGAACGTAGGTGAATCAAAAGCACCATGGTGGGAAACTTTGCCCAGTTTTATACAAATCAGTGGTAGGAAATTTTTATGTTTTGTATGGGAAAAAGGGGATGGATAGTCATTGGATGTGGGGGCACACACCTGCAGCCATCATGCATGTTCTGTGCCTGAAACTATGGCTGATGATAAAAGATCAGCTACAGAACTATAGCTGTAAATCCCTTGATAAATGGGTGTTCTGGATTTGACATCAACTAGGTGTGTAAAGTTGCATTTCAATGAACAAAAGCTTTCCTCACCAAAGTTTCTAGATCTGTGATTAAAATAGTCCATATTGTTTACCCATTTAAATTTAACTGTTTTGTGAAATGTTTTGTGGTTGCCTTTGTGGATTTTAGCTGATTGAACTTTGCATAACTGTGGAGCTATGTGTATGTACATACACACAAAATCATTTTGTTTTCTTTTGACTTGCTGTTCAATTTAGGAGATCAACCAAATCCAGCACCAGCAGGGCAGGTAGATTACACGAAGGCATGGGAAGAGTACTATAAAAAAATGGGTACGTTTTACATATTTTCTTAAGTATTTATGTTTTACTTCTAAGAGGATTTGTTGTTGTTTTAAAAACCACTCAGAAGGTCTTCCTAAACTTTTATGTTGTAGTCATATTTTTATTTATTTATTTATTGCATTTTTATACCTCCCAATAGCCGAAGCTCTCTGAGCAATTTACAGAAATTAAAACCATAACAACTATTCAAAATATACAACAACAACATAAAAGCATAGCATACTCTATTGCCTGTGAGAATTAGTTGGGAAATCTACATTCAACGGGCTTATATTTGCACTCTGCATCTTGTAACAGGAAAAGTTGGTACTCTGGGAGTCATCTTGCAAGCATAGCTACTTTATATGGAGAGCAGAATAGACTGTGTGGTAACCTGCACTGTTACACCTTGGGGAGAACCCCTGCTGAAGCCTTCCTTGTGGAAACTTCAGTGCTTGGTAGCAACAGCCATTACATTAATCCCATCCATCATCTCCAATCCAAGTGCATACCCAGCAATCTTATTCCTCAAAGTAATGGAAGTAAAGAATAATTCAGAAATCTACATTCCACATCCAACCCAGTGTATTTCAGACATAAGGCTAACCCTGGGTATTCCCAGTAACATCCTAAATATTAGAAGGAAACCAGCCCTGATGGTATTCATGTGCTTGAGAGTGTTCATGAATGAAAACTACACATAAAACTTTAGTTTTAAAATCATTCCATTGTATGTCAGAGAGAGGAAAATAGGGATAGCATCCACAGCTTCTCATATATGAATCACAAGTTCAAGTACACCAGTTCTATTTGTTCTTAATGTTGTATCCACTAATCCCCAGGTACTGCTTTCTAAATATTTGTATTCCTTTACAAAAGTTAGATGAATATACCATAGGTCTGATTTGCAGTTGGCCATAATAATACCCTTATATGCTAATTTTCTGCTATTCAAGCTGCCATGATATTCAACTCTGTTAGAGAGACAAAACACATGATTTTGATCCAAAGATCCTGCTGAGTGAGTGGAAAGTACTTAGCTTGGGGAAATATTTAGCGGGAAGCAGCCAGCTCACTCGTAATCTAGTTCCAGGGATGCATTGGTATCTTTGGTTCCATGTTATAGTCTAGTAGTGATGTGGATTTCCAGTGTTTTTTAAATGACGCAAGACGTTTCAAGTCAAAAATACTGCAGTAGCACCATTTTATGAAATGTATATACTGCATTCCTGATTTTGACAACTCATGCCTCAATAGCTGAGAGCCCCTAATTCTTTACATTTTCCATAGCTTCAGATACCAGGAATATTGTATGCAAGTGCCACTTTGTTTCCAATTTTATGTCCTCGTAATTGCCCACAGTGGCATATTTAAAACTTACATAGAGTAAAATCTTTTGTAGTTCAGGTTAATAGTTGGCATAATTCATATTTAGGTACAGTAAAAGCATGCAGCTGTAGTAGGAAATGAGCAGCTAAATTAGTCTTCCCCAATCTGGTACTGTTGGGATAATTTGAACTTCAACTGCCATCAACCCCAGCCAACATAAGATGAATGGTTGAGAATAGTGGCAGTTGTAGTCCAGAACATCTGAAGGACACCACCTTGGGGAAAACTGAGCTTATTTGTACTAATAAATATCACTTCAATATTTGTATCCTGCCCTTTTCCCAAGGAGCTCAGTATTTGGTAAAAAATTCCCAAACATACTATTATCTGAGCCCCTTAATACGGACCTAACAGCTTGCCTGATAGTCATAGGCAAGAAAGAATTTCATGCAGGCAAGTGAACATGTTGGCTCAGAAGGGAGAGCTTCTCATGGCCAGTATGAAAACATATACAACTAGCCTCTTAGCAGGCTAGTAAAAACAAAATGCTGTCTAGTCTTTTGTGGTCATATTTACATTTCTGCCTTAATAGTTTTGGAGATGGAATTTACCACAGGCTGTTTGAGGCCACTTTCTGGTCAGATGTTAAGGAGTTCTAGAAAAGAACTGCTGTAATAGCAGTATAGTTTCTTGCCTTCCACCATTTTTATAATTAAGCTGTCCTCATTATTAGAATTGTCTAATTGCAAAGTAAAAACTCCACTTTTATGTACCAAGTAAAAGACCTCTGTTCAAAGTGAATATGGGGGTGAGACAGAATAGTCTTAACAGTATGACCTATTGGTGTTAAATCTGTTGCCTACCATTCCATTCTTTATAAGCTCATATACCAATTTATGCGTAGCACGAAGGGCCAGTATGGTGGGGTAGATAGAGCTTGGGCCATGGATTGGCAATACTAGATTCAAACCAAGGCTGGTACATTAAGCTCTGGCTACTATATCACAGCCTAACCTACTTTACTGGATTTGTTGTTAGTATAAAAGAATAATTCTAAGCATCAAAACTCCTTGGAGGAAGGGCAGGAAATGTTGTATTTTGACACTCAGTTGATTCTGTTTGCCACCATTTACATGCAAAATCTGCCGGTAATGAGAATTTACAAGGGGTTAGAAAAATCAAGGACAGCTTTTAAGGGCATACGTGATCATTTCCTTAAAATGTATTGTCTTAAGTATTTTCTGGGTTGTTTAAAAATTACTGCCCCATATGTACCTTGTGATTAAAGTGATACGGCTTTTTCCTTTTAACATTATGTAAGACCATTGCAATGATAGAAAACTAACCAATAAAGGGCCCATGTAATTACTATGAACCGACAGTATTTGACTCCTCTGCCTCTCTGCCCTCATTATTCTGTGTGTTATTACTAATACATCAAGTCATTGAAAAGGGAAGTTAAATTTAAAGATTTGACAGGAAAAGTGTGTTTATTTTTTGAAGTTGTGTTGGGAGGGATGTTCCTGCAAAGATTTCCCCAGTATTACAAACTTCAGGACTGGTTCCTCCATCATATAGTGGGAAAATAGCCATGAATCTCATGTACACTTCCACACTGCGTAGAATATCATGTGTGACTAGCATATATCTACACGCACGCACACACACACGCACACAGAGAGAGAACAACTCTCCCAAAGGGAGAGGGTCTGATTATGTCAGTTAGTTTATGTGTATGAAAATCTACATATTATAGAGGCATTTCAGGGGAGAGATTTGTTCCCACACTTTTCCACAGACTTAAAACTTGAGGGGTGGGTCTTTGGGAGCCACCCTACAAATTCAGGCATATGATGCCAAGCAGCGAATCTTGGTTTTATTTCAGACTCTGGAACAATTATACAAGAACATAACGCACTAACTTGAGATATAGTATAGTCTTTCTTTTTTTATTTGCACTTAACTTCAAATGAAACAAAAGAACTCTTCCACTGTATTCTTGTCTGTAATGTTGGTGTATCTGGGAGTTGTTTACATTAAAATGTGGGGGGTTTTTCAGGTCAACAAGGGCAGCCACAAGATTATTCAAAGGCTTGGGAGGAATATTACAAGAAGCAAGGTAATGTTTGTTAGAAATGAGATTATTTTGAGCTTCTTTTGTCCCTTTTATGGCACCAGAGTTGTGTAATCTATATTTGTTCTAGGTCAGGCAGTTCCAGCTCCTGCCGGAGCCCCACCAGCAGGTCAGCCAGATTATAGTGCAGCGTGGGCCGAGTACTATAGACAGCAGGCAGCCTATTATGCCCAGACAAGTCCACAAGGAATGCCACAACATCCTCCAGCACCACAGGTATAACAACCTTGAATTATTTAGGTGGTATTCAGATTTCTTTCTTACTTTGTGGGGGTGTTTTTTGTTTTGTTTTTGCTTTTGTTTTTTTGCATGTCTCCCACTTTGATACCTTTCTGGAGTATGCATTATTTTTCCTGGCAAAGGGTAATTAGTAAATGAATTCATGCTCTGTTAACTGGAGTTCTGTGTCTTTCTTTGCATACATTCAGTGTTTTTGATCTAAAAATTTCTCCTCCCAGGGTTTTTGAAAGCCATGCAGGAAGCCCACCACCATTACATTAACCAATTTTTCTTTCTTAAAGGCTTCACTCCTGAGTTAGCACAATTTTTAAAAAATATTTTCTTTAACATTTTGTGTATCTCTTATGTATTTCTTCGCACAGGGCCAATAATAAGAAGTGGACAATACAGTATTTGCTTCATTATGTGGGGGAAAAACCTTTGTTAAATGTATGGATGCAGACGCCTTGATGAAGATCATTATTTTGTTTGGTTTAAAAATAGTGTTTTTGAAAATGTACAAAATATCTATCACTACTGATAGGAGGTAATATTTCTGTGTAGAAATGGAAATTGGTTTGTTTTTAGTACATTAGTGTAGATGTACACATTCCAGCAAATGTATTTGCAACTATTATGTGGTCAATGCTTTGTGATATAAATGTACTTTTTCAATGTATACTTGATCACTTTTAAATGCCTGTTTTGTGCTTTACAATAAATAATATGAAACCTCCTGTGTCGGTAAGTGGATATGTGGATACTTGAAAAATTCAAGGAATTGTTAGTAATATACTATACATGAACACAAGTAAGGTTTTTTTTCCCTTGGAAGTTTGGGCTTGACATTGGTATTCTCCCCTTGCAGAATAGTTATAGAAGAATCTCTTTCATGCTTGTATTTTTGCTGTTTAGCATCTTGGTATCTTCCTCTTTCTACTTGATTAAAAACTGCATGTATGTGAAGGTGTTTCTTGACATACTTCTACTGCATTAACAGTTGAAATTTCTTTTTTATTATTATTCTTCATGACCACTGTCTCAGACCCATATAGCTGTATAGTTAACATTTGTGATTATACATGATTTAATTCTTCAGTATATTTTTCAGGCATGTTATTAATAATCAGTTACTCAAGAAGGCAAAATGTGCAAGCAATCAGTTTGCAGCACTTTGCTTCAGAATTCAGTGTAGTAAGGATGCTATGTTTTTTTAGTTACCAAAACTGCATTTGTCTTAGAAACATGCTTTTGAAGTCTGAGCATGCCTAACAGAAAAACATCTTGCAGATGAGGTCTGTTTTTAAAATGCTGAAGCCTAGTCATTAAGTTATATTTTGAAAAATCTCCGTAAAACATTTTACTTCTAATAATTAATACTGAAAACTGATATTCTGATAAAATCCACTGTTTGCTTTTTTGCATATCTTAGATTACATGCAATACAGTCTGTCTTGCCATTGTCTGTTGAAGTGCAGGTTTGATCCAGCCAGTATAGAACTAGCTCTGTAGGGGTGAGGAGGACTGTGCTGTGTATCATCCTTGATTGTTCCTTCAAGGAGCATTGCACTGTAAGTACATCAGAATGACAAAATGATGAACTGCAACAGTATCTTTTTGTCAATGTTCCACATAATGCAAATGCCATACCTCTGTGAATATTATGTTGGAATAGATACAGTGCTAATATCTTAGAAAATCATAATTGCTTCTTAATTCAGAAACTAGGTATGCATAAATATGTGTGTGTGAGCTTTATGGGTAAGTATTCTTGAGACATTCAGCTTTAGCTAAAGAAATTGTCATTTACACAAGTAACGTTCATTAGGGGTTCAGAATGAGATTTATTCAGATATAAACTCGTGCATTGTTAACGTTTAAAATGCTTGTCAGGAGGAAGTTGTTTTGTCTTCAGTTGTCTGAATATATTTGGTGATATAGGTATATGTTAATTTTATAAACGTTTATTAGCCTTATTTTTGGAAAACCATTTTGTTGTTTTGGAGTATTCACTTAGGGTGGCTGCAAGAGAAGAACAAAATGAGGTCTAAATGAAGTAGTTTTACTGCACAGATAATTAGAAATGCATTTTGTTGTACTGTAGAATCGGAATTATTTTTATCCCAATTTAGGTTAGGATTTAAATTTTGAAAAGACTACTAGGAAGTTAATAAATATATGTAGAGTAGGCTATGGAGTCTTTAGATCAAATATTTTGCATGATTAGTCTGTAGTTTATTGGGGAATGGTGTAGTTACTAACTAAACAGAACAAAAATTCACCAGATTCTTTATCATTCACCAAATGGAGGCTGTTGATTTTGATTCATTTAAAGTATAAAATCTTTATTAATTGCAAACAGTGCAATTATTTATACTTCACAGTGCCTTCCCAGACCTTCCACCTTAGGTTCTGCTGCAAAAAGCACAGGTAAGCACAACCTAAGGAAGTGTATAAATACATATTTCAGTATATTAATGTTGTCCCTGTGAGATTTTTTTTTGTGCTTGTGTATTCAAAAGCAATCTGCCAATATCTTTCCCCAAATGTATTCTTGCTATTCATGGTTTCATTCCAATGGAAAGTCTGAAACAATTATTTACATTTCTGGTTAAATGTGTACCTTTATTTTTAAAAGATAAGTGGATTGCTGCAATACTTTTTGAGTAAGTCACTTTTACTATTTTTCCCTCAATAACTGAGTTGTTACAAATGAATATAAAATATTTTTTTCAAGATACAGGAAATATTGGTCAGAACTTCAACAGCCTTCACAAATGCTTTTATAATGTTAAAGGATGTTATACCCAATACTACTTATTCAAGCATACTGTGTGTTTCTCTCAATCCCAAAATAAGTCGGAATTATACACCATGAGACAAAAATTAATCTAGCTTGCATATTTCATACAGAAGGAAGTTTTAAACTTGAATTTTGCAGAATAGTTTTAGAAAGCATGTGTGTGCCAGTGAAATGTTAACAGTTTAGCAAATCTTTCTTTTTTATATAGCAGTGTCCTTCCTACCTTGCTATTTCAGCTGAATTGCTGTATATTTTTGCCAGTTTAAATGTTTTGTATATGGCTTCTCTAGATAGCTTAACTGATACTATTTTTTCAGTTTAAATAGACAATACTAAGGCAGTACCATCAGTTTTTTGTTTGTCACTTAATATAATGTTTTGATTTTATCAAAAGTCCTGCTTTTCTCTGCATCAAAGAAAAATATTCAAAAACCCTGCCTTGATTTTCACACACAGTGCTGAAGATGCTGCAAGCACCAAATCATAGCTCATAAAATCAGGTCCTGAGGTAGTTACTTCCAATAAAGAGGATTCCTTTGAGTGTATGGCCATGGTGAGCCGATGAGCATGGACCATAGAAGGGCTCCATGTAGAAGGTAAAATTGGCAAAACAATACCGATTTTAAATGTATCCCATACATAATGGTGTAGGGTATAATTTGCCTGTTTTAATCGCTTCTCATTCTTTAAAGTGCTATTTGCTTGACCATAAATGTTCCATAATTTGTTATGTGGTAATAATACAAACCATCTATCAATTTACACATTGCTAAATAGTCAAGCATAGATATGTTTTGCATTTCACAACTAAATTAATAGTTGTACTTGAATTCCCTCAAGCCACTTCATTTTTTATTTTTATTTTTTTTTTGTTTTTTTGTTATAGTTCAACATGTCAGATTTCATTTTTATATGAGAACTATAGATGTGTGCAGAGGAGCTTCATCTTGGTTGGATTTTGTTACACCATTTTAAAATAAAGCTTATTTTTGCTACTCTGATTTTAGTCAAAGTAGCTTAAATTGAAATTAACTTCAAGGACAAGAGATGTAATTGGAAAAAATAAATTGGTGTAGGACATGATAGATGACCTGCTTTAATAATCTTTATATTTCATTTTAATTTTGCTGGTGGACCTATAGGCATCTTCTTGCACTAAGTGTAGTTTTTTATGTTCAGTTTGTGTGATTTCTTTCAAAAACATTGGGTTGGATTGAAAGAATCCGTTCCACTCATTGAGCAGAACCTTTGGATCCAGTCAATGGACGGTTAGTTTTCTTTGAGCAGTTCATGTGCTACAGCAGAAAGAATAATTGTAAAATTTTCAGAGATTCCTAGGCAGAGGTGAGAGTAATTAATACTTTAAAAGAAAAGAACATCTTAATTTCAAGTAATAGTAATGTTTACAAATCACCCTTCAGTATATGTTCTATGTAGGATATGCTTTGGTAGTTTAAAAAAGCAATCTTTATCTAGATTTGTTGTGTAAATTACACTTCAGTGATCTTAATAGCTAGGTAGGCTGTCTCATTCACTAATCCTTTTTCTTGAAAATGTCAGCTGCTGGGAAACCTTTCTTTTCATAAGTTAGAGCATAGAGCATTTAGGTTTTCTTTTTGTACTAATGGTTCATAGAGCCAAACAATTGTGCTCTGCAGAGTGCATAGATCCGCCTTTCGTACTGGTTGTAGCCTATAAAACTTTCTGTTTATGCAACCTTTATCTTATATGCATGCAAGATGCATTTTCGTCCTGAGATAGTGTTCTCTACAGAAACTACCCGTATAAAAAAAAGAAGACTGTCTTTTAAAGGATACTGTGATGGGAAGTATCTTAGGGAGATGCAGCTTGGACGTGAGGTAAATCAAATGCTTTACAGTATGTTGTGTTGAGCTTGCAATATTGACATTGTATGTACTCATGAATACACATTAATTGTAATGTTTTTGTATGAGTTCTCAATAAATGTAAACTAATGGGTAAAAACTTGTCTTCTGTATTGATTTTTCCCCAGTGTTTCCTGTTTTAAATATATGAAATGCAAATAGCAATGAAATACCTTGGTGAAATGAAGAAAAGCATTCAATTTTAAGAACTGAACATATTTATTAACCTTCCAATACAGAATAGGAATTTGATACACTGTTATGTTAAAGAAAAAACAGTTATCTCCTGCATAGAATGTAAATTTGAATTGTTCTGACCAATAAATGTAGTGTAAGCCAGCTGGAAGATTCTGCAAATGTATGCCATATCTCTTCATTCTGAATTTCCAGTGCATATTTAAGCATCTATTGGAGTTTAGCTGGTTGCTTCTCATGTAGCATAGCTGTAAGAGCTATTTGTTCTAGGTGTATGTATGAATCATATATATAATTGTGTTTGTAAATACTGTAGTGAGATGATTCAGTAGGTAAGTTACACAAGACGAGATGTAAGTTGTAAATCCATCCACTATCACGCTATCACCTTCAACCTGAATGTTACAAATTTGATTCAGTATTCCAAGCAAGATGCAGGACAATGTCTACCACCTAATATAAAATAAGTGTAAATGTTTGATTTCAAAGAACTTTGACTTACGACTGTGTACAGGTAATTACATAAATCTGCTTTCAAGCTATTACAAACTTGATATAATTTTATTAATGCAGATTAAAAGGAAAATGTTGCATTAAACAAAGCATAACTTAAATACACTACATTACTTTATTTATGGCTACTTAATAGTTTAACCAAGACCATACTTCTTGCTCATAAAATTGCCAAGACCAAAGAAATGGGCATTGGCTTTCATACAGAATGAATTACTGGTTCTTTGGCTGTGAGAACTCAATTTAAATTTTCCTTTTCTATATAATTTTAGCGTAATTTCATAAGCAAACTACTTATGTAGTCTATCATACACTTTCGTTAATTTTCACCACGCTGATGCATACTTCGTTGACGTGGTGAAGAACTGCTGGAACCGTATAGCAAGCTGCTTCACACAAACAGTTTCATTTGCTTGGTGGAATATCACATGGAGCGATACAGTGGTATAAATGAGCCGCCACCAGTGTACTGCTTATATGTGTACATTGAGCTATCATACATTAAATAAACCAAAGTTCTGTTGCCAAATTTCAGTCAAATTGAGAGAATCGGGCAATTGGGTATCTTATTTGAGGAATGATAGACAACTTCTTGTTGGCCCCACCACAGGAGAGAGAGATGGATGCAGTAAATTTAGAGAAGGAAGGTTCCAGAAAAAGTAGGATATTTAATAGTCATCAGCTAGAGAAGAGAAGAGAAAAGAGTTAAGAAATCACTGACAGACTTGAACAAGAACTGAAGAGCTAAGAACTTGTTAAAATGTTAACTCTTACTTTCAATAGTGAGAATACAGGTGCTAGCTGAAGTTCCTCTACAGTTTACTGCTTTACACATATATTCTCCTTCATCTTCTGGGAAAGTTTCTGGTAAGTAAAGGCAGTATGTTTCTCCTCTCTCAATATACTGATAGTCCTCACAGTCTTGCAACATTTCCCCTTCAAACCACCATGTAACTTCTGGCTTGGGTTCTCCAGTTATTTTAACAGTAAACCTTACGGGTTCGCTATCCACAACAGACACATTTTTAAGAGGCTTCTTGAACCATGGTGCACCAGACCGTGCTTGCTGTTCTTCATCTTCATAAACAGAGCCATTAACAACGCTCCCAACCTCCTCTTCCTCTTCTTTTTTCTGCATTTAAAATAGAAATTACAAGAACATGTCTTGTACATCATAGTGACTTCATATTTGCAACACGAGATTTCATATTTGCAAAGTCAGTTCTCAACATATTTTACCCCTTTTGATATTTTATCACACTACTGAGATGAAGAAACAACCTAGGAATAATGTTCTACAGAGGAGCAGGCTTGGTTCTCAAAGGTCTAGGCCGCTAGAATTGCGAGGAGAGTTTCAAATACTGTAAATTCGCCTATTCCTATTGGGATAGCTCATATTCTTTATTTGTGATTCCTAAAGTTTTGTACAGCTATAAAAAATGAGAAACCATCCCTACTTGCAGACTCAAAATCTAAGCATTAGTCTGTAGGCCCCCCACCTCACCCCCAGAAGTGCCTCAGAGTTGTTGCTAGAAAGCACTGATTTTTTTGCTCTAATGAGCAAGCACTTCAATGTGGAGGGCCAGGCCATTGCAGCTCTTCACATAGAATATATTGCCTAACAGCCTTCTAAAGTGCACATATAGAGAATGTTGGCTGCTATGAATTATCCAACTAGGAAATAATTTAAAATTGAATAGGCTATTACTGAATAAAAGTCAGGTTGTGCAGATAATGACTAGCTCAGGACTCAATGGTTTCATTGAGTTATTTAGCATACACAGGCTGTAAACTGCCAAGTCTGTGGAGT
This sequence comes from Anniella stebbinsi, assembly GCA_029215795.1. Classification (NCBI taxonomy): domain Eukaryota; kingdom Metazoa; phylum Chordata; class Lepidosauria; order Squamata; family Anniellidae; genus Anniella; species Anniella stebbinsi. The sequence goes on along the minus strand of JARDYH010000004.1, from coordinate 90,513,688 downwards.
AATTCTTTGGTATCAGATTATAAGTGAATCCAGGTTTCAAACTCAACAACTGTGGGACAATCATGATCTCCCACCTTGAACAACCTTGCAGGGTTCTGAGAATAAACAGGGATAGGTATGCCTTGTATGCTTCCCTGAGCTCCTTGGAAGAAAGAATGGGTTAAAAGGTAAAACCATCTGGAGGACAGCTTAGAAGCAACGTTTGCCCCTTACACCTTAGCAAGATAACTTTATCCCAGTGATGTCCTCAAGGGTGTTTTTCCTCCAAAAGTGAATGCCATGTTGGGCATCCTGGGCAGAACCTGGCAAAGGGTTCTAGTTTGGCCACCACCAAAAAGGACCACAGTGGGGGTGAATATGCAACACTTCTGTTTCCAGGGCTTTTTTTTTTTACTTCAATGCTATTCATTTAAACCACTAGATGTCAAGTCTTCAAATGAATTCTAAATCCAGTTGTAACATAAGGATAGCCTGTTTTTATACACGCACACACACACACACACACTGCTGTTAGCCCTCTGATACCTTTTGCAATGCTGCATCAATTTCCTTTTGTTCAAATTGCATGCGTAGCAATTTTTGTTCTTCAATTCTTCTCTGTTCCTCCTCTTCCCTCGCCTTTGCCATTTGTTCGAATCGAGCCTTCATGTTGACCTTGTGTGTAAATGGAGCTTCAGATTTTGTGGCTGGTTTTACATCTACTTCATCTTCCTGAAAAAGTTGTGATTGTTTTAAGCATACAAGCTAAACTAAAGAGTCTTTGCTAAGAGTGATTATATAAATGCAGTTTTCTGATTGCCACAGAAAACTTTCCTGTCAGCCAATGTACATGAATTCAACCGCAAATAACAATTGGCTTGAATACCAGTTGGAGAAAAGGTGGGGTTTAAATTTAACAAACAAACAACAACAAAAGTCAAATAGTGAGAAAACAAATATAAGTGATGGGGTTTACAGACAGTATAGTAGACCTAGTTCAAAAACAGCCAGAGGAGGTGAAAAGATACTGTAGGAGTTGAAGCAAGACTTAAGTTCAGTAGTTTAGAATATGAGTCAGAGTAAAAATACCCTCCAACACACGTCTCCATGTCTTCCTAAAGTTCATTCTGTTTTCATGTAATTTCTTAGCCATCAAATAAAACAGGAAGAGACATGATGCTTTGCACTGATGAGAATACATAATAAACCTTGATGGTTGGGTCTGCTACAAAATGTACTATGAAAGAAAATACTTGTGTTAAAAATATATGGATTATGAAAACTGGTCTATTTGTCAAGTAGAACAGATAACTATCCATATTTGCTCTGGATGTTTTATATCAATCCAAATCTTGCAAATTCTCTATTCATCCCAGTTTCATATTGCTCCCAACAAATATCTGGTTGGTCATGACAACTGGGCAACATTTGCTTAGAGAGGAAATGAGCCTCATAAAAGCATACAACTTTCAAGAGAAAGACTGGATGTTCCTTAATAGCAGTCACCACTATTATTAGCCTGCTGCCAAACCATCCATTGTGAGCATTGTGCAGAGTGTGCATATCTGTTGTCATGCTAGTGTAAAAACTACTACTGTACAATATGTAAAAGCTCTGTAGTAAGGAGTAGAGAAAGAACCAACATAAGCTTTTCTAACCAATTCCACCGCATGTGGTATGGTAGGTAGGAAAGAACGGAGCATAACAGAAAAGGTCACCCATCAGTTTTGGAAGATGTTTGAAGCCTAGAATGATCTGGTTCACGCATCACAGTGGTTAATTAACTCACAATTTGCCATGGATGCATGTTTACATTTTCTGTATACAACCTCTGATCAGCCTGATACGTTGTGAGCGCGATGTGCGAATCAGCGCGATGTGTGAATCTGAGCGCGATGTGCGAATCTGGATCAGTGGGGTTGCTTGGGGGCTAAACAATCCTGTGGTTAACCCATATTTAGCCCCTAAACAACCCAGCAGTCCAGGTTCACACATCACAATCATCATAGAATAGAGTTGGAAGGGTCCTATAAGGTCATAGAGTCCAACCCCCTGCTCAATGCAGGAATCCACCTTAAAGCATACCTGACAGATGGTGTCCAACTGTCTCTTGAATGCCTCTAGTGTAGGAGAGCCCACAACCTCCCTAGGTAATTGATGTTCCATTGTTGTACTGCTCTAACAAAGTCTTTCCTGATGTCCACCCAGAATCTGGCTTCCTGTAATTTGAGCCCTTTATTCCATGTCCTCACTCTGGGATGATAGAGAAGAGTTCCTGGTCCTCCGTGTGACAACCTTTCGAGTATTTGAAGAGTGCTATGTCCAGTCTTCCACGAAATGCTGCTGTGATGTGCAAGTAACCACACAAACCTAAAGCCTGGCTTATTTTGGGAGTGAGATGCTACTTTTTTTAAAAGAGAGCTAGTGCTGACGTTGCTAGACAAAGGAAAAAGTAGAGCAGGTCTGATACTAGATAAAATTGAGTATATACAGGTTGTTACCTCAAGATGCAAGCACCAACCAAAGTAAAAGTGGAGTTCCTCCAATATCTAAAACATGTATCATGCACCAGCAGAATTTAAGGCTTTGAGGAAAGGAAATATTAAAACGTGACAGTTATCTGAACTGAGGCTTCATTACCCTGAAAGGGTGGTGATTTGCAGATTTATGGACTGCATGGTAAATATTACTGCCTTAATCCTACTTGGTATTTCCATCTATAATATATCTGAAATTTGTAAAGAAATTTTCAACAGCCTCCCTAAAAGTAAACAGCAGAGTGCAACATGATCAAAATTTTACAAGGGGAGAGGCAGAACTTGTGTCACAGGGATACGATTTCTCCCATTATGTCCAGAAAACATAATTCATACATAAGGATAGGTCTGCATAACAAACTACAAGCCGTTACATCTTCCTGTGCATTTGAAGTTGCCAGAACAACACCATCCAAAACTGAACAATTGACTGAATTCCTCTTTAGTTGAATCACAGGGACTGCAAATTGGAACTACAAGGAGCTGACGTCATTTGATTATATTTCAGGCATGAACTATGCCTCTTAACAAGGTCCAGTCCTGCATCTACAATCCAATTTCTTCCAGATGACAACATGAAGCCGTAGACACAGAGCAGGTGTTCATTTTAAATGCTGTTCACTCTCTCTTAGCCTCTAGCTGAAAGTCCACAAATAAGTTATAGGATATCTGGCATGGTGTGGGACTCATGATAATAATTGGATACGGGACACTTGTGAGTACCTGGATTTCTTTCACTAGAAAGGTGGAAGCTTTAGGTAGAAGCCTTACAAAAATATTCTTGAGTTTAAATGGAAGTAATGATAGGCAAGATGAAAGTGTGCAAATATTTGAAATTTGTTTAATTTTGAGAGTAACATTTTCCATTTGAAGTATTTCCAATTATTTTGTTTAAATTTTACCAAACACTAAATACGTCAAATGATCAATACTACTGCATTTCTAAGAGAAATGCATCTGAACTCATACATCCACAGGTTACCAAAAGGGAAGAGCAGGGCAGTGAGGAGGAAAAATCCTAACTCATGGTTTATATGTCAGCAGACCTCATAGAAGGGAGTTCTGCTGACCTATCCCAATCCAGAAATTAGTGTTTCTCCTAGTTTTCAGAGGGGGGGGGGGGGTTAGAAGCATGTGAGCCCCGTCGTGCAAGTGGTGGGTCCTATGAGCCCAACAGAATCAGTGGAACAGCCCTATTGGATAGTGCCCTCTGTTTTGCACATGATGGAATTTGAATTTCATATTTACACCTGCTATAGCAAGAATTCCCATGAAAGAAGGTCACTCTTAATATCATCCGCAACATGGCTATTACAGTAGGAATGGTGCACTATGAACGAGGACAACTGTCTAACACAGACCTTTGTGTGTTTCTCAGATATATAGCAGCTGTCGGGCTAGATCTGAATTTCATGCCTAGTAGCTTCATGTTTCATAAATTCCTGAGTTTATTTTATTTGTTAAATTTATATCTTGCATTTCCACCAAATGGTACTCAAGGAGTTAGTTGTTCCTCTTTGTCCAAAACCATTTCAGCGCCACAAGTAGACATCAGATGATCCCTTTGTTTTTAAGGACCAAAGATGTGAGAAAGCTAAAGCCTTCGTATTTTTAAAACAATTTTAGGCGATAAGTTTCACTCAAACCTTTTTTAAACGGCTCAGGATATGCGCAGCAAGCTCTGAAAAAAATCACAGGGACCTCGAAGGTTTGGCTTTCCAGGTAGGTCATATCTGCTGGTGATATACAGGGTTCTTACTTAGCCTTTATTCCACACTAACTGATATGCCTGGCATTGCTCGGGTTCGTGAATAATGTTTATGACATTTATTTGATAAATAATAAATTTCTCTGCAACTTATTCATCTTTAGGTTGTTTGTTTTTAGTTTGGTTGAATTCATAAATTGTTTTGTTAGAATAAATGGAAAATTGTGTTAATAAGAACTGTATTTTAAATTAAAGCTTCATAATAAACCACATTTTTTGTTTTACCTGAAATGCCTACACCTCCCATCATGCCTTGGCCAGAGCAGCCATCTAAACTTCAAACACACAACACCCTTTCTACCAATTAAAAAAGATCCAAACCTAAAAATATATTTTCAAAATAGACCCAGCATTTCCCAGATATCTGAATAACGTATAGTAGGGAAGCGGATCTCAGTGGACATGAGGAACTGTTGTACGCATGTGCTTTGAAGTTATTATCATGAAAAAAGGAAAGCAGCTAGAACACAGAATACTTTATTGGCATAATTTACTATATAATATCTACATTTAAGAGGTTTTGGCAGAGAGCCAGGATGGTGAAAGCCACTGGTGATTTGACCATTTTATCTGACAAAAAAATACAATCCAAAATTTCATGTTTTTAGATTTTTCTGGTACACTGTACAGCCAGACCTATCAGCATGCCAGATTTCAAGTTTCTACCTGGCGTTGCTTGGGCCCCCTAAAATATATGTCTGTGAGGTAATCATCTTAAAGTAGCAGGCTGGTGCTACGCCTGAGTTAACTTTTAAACAAATTAAATTCATTTCTTTTTTTCCTCTCTCACCCTCTTGACAACCCTAGGCCTGTGAGGTAACTTTAAAACAAATAAAATTAGTTTCTCCTCCCCCACCCCCCAGCTCTCACCTTCAATGCATGGCCAGGGCTGCCTTGAAGCTGTTGCCATAATTTTCCTTGTCCCCACAGAAAACAAAAACTACATCTCTCGGCATGCCTTTTGCTGTGGTGCCCGACTTACCAAATGAGAGTCCTGCTGCTGAAGTTTATGGGAAGTGAAGTCTGGCTGAGCCAGTCCACACTACACTGTGCAATCGGTGCCTGTAGGCAGGCTGTGAGGGAACTGGCTGGCCGACTGATGGTTCACTTGGCTGCCGTTGGCAACGGCCCTGCTCCCAATGGAGCCTAGCAACTGAGGCAGTTGGCCCCATGTGCCCTCTCTTCAGGCCCAAGAGGGCGAGCCACTACCAGATAATGGCTGCCAAAGCCTGATAAGTCTTTCCTCCTGCCCAAGGCATGCTGGGAGTTGTAGGCATAAGCCTAAGTCCCTGAATAATGTGTTAATCTTTGAACCCCATCTGAGAAGTGGTGGAAGACAACTGGAGAGCAGGTCATCTTGGTTGTGTCACCCTGCTTGTGGATTTTTGAATAAAGTTTATGATTTTTATGTAAAAGCCTGACTATACCATTGAAACAGAAGAATGAATGGAGGATTGACTGATATAGCTGAAACTAGAATGGAATGGTGGGCAGGGTTAGTGGCAGTTGGAGAAAGTCAGGTAGGAGAACAAAGAAAGTTAGTGAGAAGTCAGGGTTTGCTCACCCATACTTTATTTTAAATCAGCCACTCTGCATGCCAGTACTACACCTCTCAGCATGCCTTTGGCAATCCGCAAGTGCCAGCATCCTCTGGGACATCCTCTTGTTGCCGATGCTGCTCCACAATGCTACTCCAGCGTCGAGGAGTAGCATCGCCAATGAGGAGAGGTAAGCAGCTATCAGTGGACGAACCCAGCTCCGTCCAATCCTTCTGGGACTGCCTTGGCCTGTGCTTCTCACCCACCAAGTGCTAAACCAGGAGCCTGAACTGTACGGCTGGGCTGGGCACTTCCCCCCTTTGTTGGGTCTGTTTCTGGGCATGCGCAGAATGCCTCTCCTTCCTTCCTCCCTCTTAAGGGCAAAGGCTACACACACTTGCTTCCCCCAGATTCTGAGAAAACTGCGATACCAGGACAGAGTGCCTTGGAGCACTTTTGGCTCTCAAAATAATGCTGTTGTATCTAGTTACATTTTAAAACCACACAGAGGGTGGGAGGAGGCACTGCAAATGAATGCAGCCCATTTATGTGGGTTGTTTCCTTTTATGTGGAATTGGGTTGACTGCTTGAGACCAACCTTAGGAGTCAGGGTTGTAAAAGATATGCAACAGCCACTCACAATGGCTGCCAAAGGCCAATAAGTCTGGCTTCCTGCCCAAAGCATGCTGGGAGTTCCACCCAAGGTATGCTGGGAGTTGTAGGCGTAACCCTAGGTTTTTTTTATTAAATTCTTTAAAAATACTTAAACCCCCAAAATTCATGTTTTTAGATTTTTCTGGTACATTGTACAGCCAGACCTATCACTGGGTCAAGCTTTTAACTCATCTGGAAGTGGGTAAACATTTCCGGACATACGTGACACATGCATACTTTCCACTTTATAGGTAGTGATACCTGCCAGATGCTGAAGACTGACACCAAGTTAATTTAGGTGGTTACAATAAAACATCAATAGTCCTTAACTATATATACAAATGACAAAAAACAAAGTTAAGGTACACAAATATACACAATTAAAATAATTTTAATACTAAAAAGTACAAACATTAGAAACACTATCTAAAACTTGTCACAATATAAAAAAATTAAAACAACTATAAAACCTAAAATTTGATGTTAAAATGTTATAATATAAAAGATGTTGATTTGTTATGCTTTTACTTCAAAACTACAAAGTAAAAACATAACAAATCAATTCATTTTATAGACCACTGATATTTTGTATACTACGAACACGTTTTGGATACAATGTTGAATTCCACTTTTTAACATTATTGTGTATATATATTTATGTACCCTAACTTTGGTTTTTGACAACCAAGCCAATTTATGTATTACATATCTGACCAAGCTGTAATTACAAGCAACGGATTATATCTCACATGTGGATGTGCACCACCACCAAAAGATGCATTTTGCCAGCTAAGGGGGGGTTTAAAGGTGATGTAAATTGAGAATGCTGCTTCGTGATAGGAGTATCTGCAACATTGCTGCAGTTTTTCCCAGGGAGGACTGCATGCTGCAACAATAGCTAAATCCTGGTAATGACATTTCATAGCAATGTAGGATCCAGTTATGGAAAAACAGTAGCCATGTAGAGAAACTGCACTGAAGCACTATTATTATTATTATTATTAACCTATCGCAGCAAGGCTGGAGGTCTTGGGCTGGCAAGAAGACATGCTTCTAGAAATTAGCCCATCACAAATCACTTAATTATAAACAGGACTGAAGGATGACACTGGCAAGAACAGGGTTTTATCATCTGAGCTACAACTGATTAAATAACAGCACAATTTTCTAGATAACTATTACAAAATCAACATACCTCTTGAAAGTTTTCTGCTTCCCTTTCTTTTATTTCCTGATCCATAGCTCTCCTCCTCGCTCGCTCTTCTTCAATTTTTTTCTGTATTTCCTCTTCAGACAACTCCCCAATTTTTTCAAACTTTTTCTTCAAATTCTTTGCTTGAATTGAACCACTTCTTTTTAATTTTATTAGCTCCTCATATTCCCTGCTTAACTCAAAGGTTTCACACTCCTCCTCCTCCTGTTGAGGGAAAATATGCCACAAAGATACTGTTTAACAGTTTTTTACAGTAAAACTGTGTGTGTACTTCCTAATTAAGAAACTGTTAAGTCTATAAATCACATTAATCTGAGTATGGGCATTATGGTTCTGTAACATCTTGCCTGCTGTTTAGTTTCAAGTGAAGTCAAGCTCCTAATTGTGGCTTGGATTTGAGTTTCCCCTTCTCTGAACAGAAATGAAGGACTCTGATCCAGCAGCATTTCCCACTGGAAAAAGGAGAGAGGAGACTCCCTTTACAGTCCCCAGCCCCACTTCCCAAGCTGTTCCAGAGTTCTCTAACCCATGAGAACATTTAAGGGGGGGCATAGAGGCTGTAAGAGGAAATGGGAATTATCATACTCATGCCATGCCTGGTATGCGGTACTCACATGAAGTTGTCCCTGTCCTGTGCTCATCTCACCTCTTCCCCTCCATTTTCCATCTTATTTTGGAGCTGGGAAAGTCCATTTTTCCCTCTCCGTGTGCAATAAAGCTGCTCCTCCCTCCCGTGTATTGCTGTCCTTGCACTATATTGGACCATCCCATTTTTTTGTTGGGGGCGTGTGTGTCAAAGGGTGGTCTCGCAGACAAAAGAGGAGGGTGGGGTGGTTCTCCGCTCAACTGCTCAACCGTGAAGAGGGAGGGAGAGAGGGTGGCCGAACACCATGCGGAGAAGGCAAGCAAAGCCACCGCCACCTGTGCCCAGGACGTGATCCCATTCAATTCTATGGTTCTTACTCCTGAGTAGACATGTCTAGATTTCCTGACCAGAACAATGTCGGCTTGCCATGCCAACATTGACCACAAACATCTCCAAAAACTAATTGTAATACTTTCTCTTCACTTAGCTTGTTTAATATGATCTTATGGGAAAACATTGTGTGTTTTACTGTAATTGTGCAGTTTCAGGCTACCATACTATTGTATTTGTGCAGAATATATATATATATATATATATATATATATATATATTAAAAATTAACTGCAGGGGGAAGAACATAGGGGGCAGAATAGATTTCACCACCAGAGTAGCGATACAAGCGAAAAAATACATCAGTGCAACAATGCACAAACGTGAAACTGCCCAGCACTCAACTCACTGAAGAAATGGAGGGGGAAACCGCGGACGCAAACCGGGGGGGGGGGGGGGAAAGTAGGTGTGATGGAGCCCTTTGTCCACCTTCCACCAGGAGCAGCAGCCTGTGAATGGAGTTCTGCTCATAGGAACCTTTTCTTGAATCCAACACTGTTCTTCTGCCAGTGGAATAGTAATCACTTGCGGAATAGGTCCCCCCTTCTGCAGTCTCCACACTTCCCCCAAATTTGCTCTGAAGGTCTGCTCATATGATGTTTGATTTAAGCTCAAGCATGCAATATTCAGGCTCTAGTGACAAGCTTCTAACCTATGGATGCTTTTCTCATTCCATGGCTTATTTCAAGAAGCAGGTAATTCTGGATAAAAAAATATCCCAGCAATTTATATTAGTAATGACAGACCTCTCCCATTTCTTGTCTGAGCTGTTCAAATTCTTGCTTTTCCATTTCCAGTTTTTGTCTGCGCTCTTCTTCTGTGCGTCTTTTTTCCCCTTCCATTTTTTGTCTCAGTAACTCTTCAAAGTTAATTTCCAGTTTTCCAGGTGTAAGAGATTCTTGCGATACAGTTTTTGACATCAGTGAAACTTCATCATCTGGGTCCTATTAAAAATAAGTTACCATTCAGCACAAGTATCCTTAAATTATAATTTAAGATATCTAAAGCAAAATCCTTAATTTTCCTAAAAATTTACAAGGACAAGTGTCTTGTGGTTTGATGCACAGCCATGCTTAATGATAGGTGTGACATATTTTCTTATCTGTAAGTCTAATGTCCTATAATCATATGAATGAACTTTTTGCCAGTGCATTCAGCTCCTTCACTTGAACTGTCAAAACAAACAAGAAAATCTTCAGCTAATTATAATTTTCCATTTTGTCTGGTTAAAATTTAGTTAACAGGTTCGGAACAAGCCAGAAAATTAAGCCATGGTTTGAAGTTAGTTTAATACCCTGGTAGGTATCAAAGTTGTTAAAACATGAAAATGAAACTATAATGAATTGAAGACTTCCTGGTTAGTATGCCCACATAATCTCGGTTTAGTAAGCACAGATATCGTCCAAACACAACCATTATTTCTTACTTGGAAATATGTTCTATTGAAATCAAGGGACCATTTTCCTCATATTGATCTTGGTGAACACTGCAAAGTTTTTTCACTTCAATAAACCGGACAGCTATGTTATAACGCAAGTTGCTGTTTCACTGCAACTTTTAAGACTGGAGTGTTAATGTACCAAAATAGAAGAACTGAATTATTGTGAGTACTGAAATATTAGATAAAACAAGCCCTAAACACTTTAAATGGAATACAGATACAGGCACTAATCACTCCTATCCAACTGGGATCATCACTAATAATGAACATACCCATAGTTTAAGATCAGATTCGGAAACCTATATGTCCCACCACCAAGAAAAGCTACGTGGCGGGAACGTGGGACAGGGCCTTCTCTATGGTGGTATGCCAGTTAGGGAACTCTTTCACCCTAGAGTTAGACTGGATCCTTCTTTGTTTAGTTTTAAGTGAGGATTAAAACTCTTTTGTTCTGCATGGCTCTTCAGTGATTTTAAATGTATTTACTTGGCTCTCTGTTTTTAAAAATTGCTTTCTCCTGTTTTAAATTTTGTTGTGTTAGTATGCTTTAAAGTTCTTAAACTGTAAGTCTCCCTGGGGGCTCTTTTTGGGCTGAAAGGTAACTCAAAAATAATTTTATAAAATAAATAAATAAAATCATCACATTTGAAAATAAGTTAATTTTTTTTTATTTTTTTTTAGCCAGTTTCATTCCTGGGCCATGACGGCAGCACATTGGAACTGCCAGCTCTCAAACCCCTGCATTTGCACTCCTTCACATTGTCCCCATACGAATGAGCTTGTGGGGGTTTACACGGGAGGAGGAGCGAACATTTTTCTTTTATTGCACATGTTCGATGGTCCAGAGAGGCAGAGGTTCACTGGATCGCCCCCCTCCCCATGCCCTGCTTTACTTTTTTTAAAGCTATTTTTCTTTATTGTGCAGCTCTGTGGGACCAGTGACACCCCATGCTCTGCTTTACGTTTTTTTAAAAAAAAAAAATCTTTTATTGTGCAGGTTCACGGGTCCAGCTGGACCACCCCTCCCCCTGTCCTGCCAAGGGCGACCAATCAAGGGTCGCCATCTGCTGGCCACGCCTCCGATGCTGCAACACCGGAGCAAGGTGACAGATGGCAAATGCGAGTCTAAGCATTGCTCACAGGAAAAAGTCAGGGTTAGTCCCCAACTTTTTTGAAGTGGAACTCCAGGGGAAAGCCCTCGGATGGCTTCGCAATGGCGGCTGCATAATATAAATGACCTGCCACCTCTGCAGATCTAGCCTCTGCAGATCTAGCCCAGGGCTTTCCCCTTGGTCAAGATGTACCCCTGCAGCAGATTTCAGACAAAAGGAGCATGAATTAAAGTGAATTAACTTGTAATATGGTTGTAATAACTCAGGGACCAGTTGTGTGTTTTTAACTTAAATGAGTCTTATTTGAAGATTAATCTCTAGTTTCACTTCAAGTGGACATGTTTGTAGCTCAAATATGCTAATTTGAATTAATTGAAGCTGAACAAAGAGACGTGTCTGCAAATGATGGCTTGCATCCAGAGATTCCATGAATGGAACTCTGCTCACAAGATGCTCTTACTGATGTGAAGGAAAGAAGGCAATTTTTACCAATTTCCCCCTGCACCCTGAAAATGAGTCACCACAGATTTGGGAAAACCTCAGAACAATTTGGCAATTGGAATGGGGGGGAGGGAGAGGCACTAGAGGAAGAATCAGTGAAAATTGCCTCTCCACTCCCCACACTCCATCCTGCCTGGGGTAACCTCCATTGGATCAAAGATCCTTCAGTTCACACACACACACAAAGTCTGGATCCTTGTCTATGGGTGTACAATTTGGTATGTAGTTTTTCTGTATATCTACACATTTGTCCTGAACTGTCCATGGAATACCACTAAAGTGTTGTCTATGTACAATCTGTGGAAGTGAGAGTGTGTGTGAAAGACTTATCAATAGAGTAAGGGAGCAACTTTAACTACCAGGCTTTTTCTTGCTTCAGCAAATGCCCTTTTCTCCTCTTCTATACGCCTTCTGGCTTCCTCTTCTGTTTTTCTTTTTTCTTCCTCTTGCCTCTGTCTTTCTAATTCTTCAAAGGTAAATATCAGTTTCCCTGGACGAAACTCCTTGACAGAATTTTCAGAATTTTCTTCATCATCGTCTTCATTTACCTTAAGGAAAACCATATTTTTTAAAATAAAAAAAATAAAATTAAGGAAGGTTTAAAGGCACAGCTAATCTGGAAGATACTGAATTTTGAAAATAACTGAGAAAAAGTTTCATAATTTTAAAGAAATGTATGTATATAGGTAGATTTATTCAACACTGAATACCAAAGGTCATGCAAGCTAAAACATATAATAGGAAATAATACTGTAAAGACAAAAACAAATCTTACAGAATAAAAGTTAAGTGACAGAAGTTTGTCATGCCCTACAACAATAAAATAGCAGTGCAACAAAATGTACTTAATCTAGGTTTGTAATATTTTGGAAGCTTGTGTTTTTACATTAGCTGAGCTAAAACAAAAGGATCAGTTTTGCAAAAAATGGTTTACATCCAGACTTTGCCATCTGCAAACTGAAGGCCTCCTCTTGTCCACGAAAGGTGTTTGAACCAGGGGAGGGATCCCAGTGATGGAAAAGGGGACAGGCAAATTTTGCTGATTACCCCCCTGATTACAGGCACATTTTGCTGATTACCAACTATCAGCACCATCTCCCACCCTGTTCCATAGGATTCCTTAACCTCCAGAACAACGTTTTGGAGAGTGCAAGGGGCTGCGGGGAGATTAAATAAATAAATAATAATAATAATAATAATAAATAAATAAATAAATAAATAAATAAATGTATTTCTTACCTACCTTTCCCTTTGGATCGAGGCGGGGAACAACATTAGTTCAACAATACAATATAAATCAAATACATAAAACATTAAAAGAGCATATAACACCAATACAATAGTAAAATAACGATCAGGACACCTTAAAATTCTTAGGTTTAAAATTCATCTGGATAGGCCTGCCCGAAGAGACTTGTCTTTCTAGCTGTCTTAAACTCTGAGACAATATTAAGTTGATGAAACTCCTCCAGCAGGCCATTCCACAGTCTGGTAACAGTTGTCATCCTAGCTTTGGCTGACTGAAGTAAGTTCTCCCTGGAGGACCTGAGTATGCAGGGCAGATTGTACGGGGGAAGGCGATCCTGCAGGTAACCTGGACCCAAACCATATAGGGCTTTAAAAGTAATAATCAACACTTTGTACTTCGCCCTGAAACTAATTGGCAGCCAGTGTAGTGATTTTAATGTTGGTGTAATAAGGTCACCCCTATGTGTACCAGTGACCAACCTGGCTGCCATATTTTGAACTAGGTCAAGTTTCTGGACTAGGTACATACAGCGCATTGCAGAACCTGAGCCTCGAGGTTGCCAGCACATGCACTACCGTCTTTAGGTCTTCCAACTCTAGGAAAGGGCACAGTTGGCGTAATAGCTGGAGCTGATAGTAGGCACTCAACCAAAGTGACATCCCTGTTTCCACTGGCAGGAGTATCCTGAGTGGTACTATGCACAGGGAATGCTCCTGCCAGCAGGAATGAAGTCAGGATCCAACCCAATATTTCAGTCTCCTTTTAGTAAAGTTGGTTATTTATTTCTAATATTTGCAGGTCTGAGAAATAGGAAACACTGCACACCAGGGCCCCAGTAACTCTTCCTTTTGTTTTCTTATACAGTTGGTAAGTCCTACACTATAATAAATACAGTAACATAAATCACCTTGCTATATCACCTTCCATAAAGATAATCTCCTATCCATATATGTTGCAACATACCCCTGTATGCTTACCATTTGCTGCCTTGCTTCTTCAAAGGCACGTTTTTCCTCTTCCAAACGTAGCCTTGCCTCCTCTTCTGCTTGCCTCCTTTGATTTTCTTGTCTTTGTCTTTCCAATTCTTCAAATGTTAATTTCACTTTACCAGGAGAGGGAGATTCTTTTCCTTCACTGTCAAAGCTTTCATCTTCATCCTATATACAAAGTTTATTACTCAAATGTAAACCTTCATGATATTAATACATGCAGACTTTAAATCTCAGCTTCTCCTGCAGTCCTGAGCCCACTTACCTGGAAGCAAGTTTCCTTGTAATCACTGGGGCCTACTTCCAAGTAAACATGCTTATGATAATCATGCAAGAGTGGGGTTTTTTTCAGTTTTGCTTACCACATCTGGTGAAAAATATTTGACTTCCCTGAGAGCTTGTTTTTCCTGCTCATATCTTAATCGTTTTTCTTCTTCAAGCTTTCGCCTTTCTTGTTCTTCTCTTTCTCTTTCTAGGTCCTCAAAACTTATTTTCATTTTCCCAGGTGTTTTATTAGGTTTTACAGGAACTACTGTCACTAGCAATGAATCATCACCTTCCTGTTGTTAAAAACAAATGTTGCCATAAAGAGTGCAGCTACTACTGCCTGTGAATAATTAAGCTTCCACCAAAACGTTCACTTCCTTGGACTATGGGTGGACAAATCAGTGGCCATGGCAGAACAAAGTCATCTTCCAATGGGTCAGACAGCCTTGAGATAGCAAATAGTCATTAGGGGAAGATGCTGTGCCAACTCTGGGTACAGCTGCTTGCAAGTATGCATAAGAACCTTAAATCACATCTTGCATTTGTCTAACACTTTTGAATGTTCAATAAGGTATGGATCCAGACATGCCATTCGATGAATGGAAGGGCCCCTTCCATTTGCAGAAAACACTCTGATGCAGTGGACAGTCCCAGTGGAGGAAATGGGGAGGTGTTTTTTTTTGTCCAACGCTTCCTTTCCCCTGCAGCCCCCTATGTCCCTAAAAAGCTTCTCAAAAGGGGACTGCAGGGGGAGGTGGAATTGATAAAAATTGCAGTCCCCTCTTCCTCTAGCAGAGTGTCTCATGTGTGGAACTATATTCGCAGGAAATCTACTTCAGCTTGGGGTAGTATAGAAATGCAAATAATAATAATAATAATAATAATAATAATAATAATAATAATAATAATACATTGCACCCAGGGTATATGAAGCTGTTGGCAGTCCTTACAACAAACCTCGAAGGTAGGTTCAGTATTATTCCTATACTGCTGATGGAGAGGTTGAGGAAGGGTGGCTTAACTAAGTCCACGGCAGAGGTGAGTCCCATACTGGAAATGATCTCATTTTTAGAATATCCAAAATGCAAGGGGGAAATCCAAAACCTACAGCTAGTCATTACCTTTATTTAGAACCAACCAAAATGTTACAAAAGATTGTGCAAGCCTTCGAGTTCTCCAGAACTCTTCATCAGGCTATGCGGCACAGGAGGCATGGGATAGGGACAACAAACAGAAAAGTTCAAAAATTAAGCCAATATATAAGCTCAGTTCCAAAATGGTGATAGAATAAAATGATGGAACTGAAACCTATACTGCAGAGTTCTGTTAGATAGGTACCAGCCAGGCATTTCACAACCTCCCATCCCTTTATTCATGGACCAGTGTGGCTATCTTTGTTTTTAATGTTTTTCATTTTTAGATCAGTTTGCTAGCCAGAATTACACACCAGCTTACACAACCTTGACTACTGAAAGTATCTTTTCTAAAATGTCCCTACCCTGTTTGGAAAACAGCCGTCACAATCACTCCAGCCCTAAAGCATTATATGATATACATGTTATGTTTGCATTAAAACAGGTAAACAATCCTAATTCCACCAGGAGCCTGGTGTGTGCTCCGAAACTCTCCCATCCCCTTTTATCGCACAATTATTGTAAAGCTTTCTCACTCCCTTCTCCCCATCCAACCCTGGAAAAAGGTAAATTACTGAAAATGTGTTGGTATGTTATCCAGTCTACCATATTTGTTAAGTAAATATCCCTTCATAAATATGCAAAAGATTTACTTCACTTTTTCAAGAGATAGAAGAAATGTATCTTTTAAAAATTAAATTGAATCCCCTCTTCTATTAGTCAGAAGTTAATCTGTAGAATTCTATTCCACTTTAATAAACTTGTAATGGGGGGGGGGGGGGGATAATGCTAATGTTTTCTCAAATGTGAAACCCATTCAGGTAAAAAAAAATCCAGTCCAGAGAGAAGCAGAACATATAACTTTGCACTGATGTGCTGATTCCTCAGTACTGAAGTTGATGGGAGTCATCTTAATGAAATTAACATCTCTCAAATGGACCCTTACCTGTACTATTTCAAGCATTAAAAATAAATAATAAAAATACTAGCCCCAAATTTAGTACCCTTTTCCGAATGCTGAACTTGGCATATTTTATGAAATCTGAAAGGATTAGATCAACACACCCCAACCTTTCTGGATCGGTGGACACACTTAGAATTTTGAGAAAGCATTCAAGGCACTCTCACAAAATGGCTGCCATTGAGGGGTTTGCCCATTTATAAAATGGTAATTATGGTTGGCATGGCCAGCCATAAAACACTCAATTCCCAGAAGACAAACTGGTAAGACTAAAATAAAAATAACTTGCTCAAGAACCTAATTACAAGGCAGAGGTGGGGATCTGACCTTTAAAACACAAAACCACTCTTTTGAATCTAAATAAAGATGGTGCTGGGGAACAGCACTTTGTTTCGCAACATGCCAACCTCCCAGTTAAAAGCTTTAGGATACAGTATACAATACGTTTGCTATTCCAACCTTCCTTTCTGCCAGCTCTCTGCTCTTTCTTAAAACCTCCCTCCGCCATTCCCCCCCCCAAATAAACCCATGGTGTTGTGTGTCATGGGATCATAACTATGTTACATAACTTCAAAGCAGAGCAGAGGGCATATCAAAACTGACCAGATTACACAGCAGGACCTTGCAGCAATCCTCATGTCTGACCCTACACTCCTTAACCACTGTGCAGAACAACCTATTTCCATGTAAGAGCTGCCATTTGGAGCACATGGGAATTCCACATTACCCACTATAGAACCATGGTAAAATATGTTAACATTTCTAGTTACCCTGATTTACCTTAAATACGAGTATTCCTACTTACAGTATAACAGCATTACAGATTATATTGTTAGTGTATGCCTGATTAACCATGTCCAAGTTTAAAGACTACCCAAGATAAACAGCAATTTGTAACTTATTTAGCTTCTAATGTATTTACAAAGAAATACCATTTTAATGTTGTTTCTTACATTTGTATCCCACCTTTCTTCCATTATGGAGCTCAAAGTGACATATCTATGATTCATAGGCCGTCTCCCATCCAAGTACTGCCAATCTGAAATCTGCAAGGTTCCTACTAGGAACCACCTTAATTTTAGCCATTAAAAAGTAGCTAATTGCTTGAATGATCTAAGATTTTAAAAGATCCTGCAAAAGCAAATAATTTTTAATTGAAGAATTTCAAGAGACTTCATAAAGAAGTTCCTTGAAAATAGCCTTAAGATAGCTCTGAAAGCCAACATCTTAACTGACTTGAAGACTCTTTCATGGTTATTAAGCCATTTGGCTACTTTTTGAAAAAGCTGTCAAATGAGTTGTTGGAAACTTTGTTCTGTTACTGTAAATAGATTTGTTCCAATTGACAGTGGAATCAAGACAGTGGTTTCTGAAGGTAACTCAAAAGCCACTTACAACGTGACTGTAATGGTATCACATAAGAACATAAGAAGTGCCATGCTGGATCAGACCGAGGGTGCACATTTATCACACCTACCCGTTTTGCTTATGCGGGTTCCCCCTCCATTTCCTAAGCAAGTGTAGCCGTTTCCTTTTGATCACACGTGATCAGTTTTGCTCTGATTCCTCAGCTAAGCCTGCGGAGGAGGGGAGCAAACGGACAATCCCCATTCAGGGATGCTTCGAAAGTGAAATGGGAAACGGAGCACTCGGGGAGTGAGAGCAGCGCAAAGGAGATGACGTCATGTGAAAGAATTGGCTCAAAGTCAAGGCGGGTGTGGATCAAACCGCCTGTGTGATAAAGGCCCTAGTCCAGCATTCTGTTCACACAGTGGCTAACCAGCTGTCGACCAAGGACCAACAAAACACAGCACGGTGCAATAGCACCCTCCCATCCAAGTTCCCCAGCAACTAGTGCACACAGGCTTACTGCCTTGGATACTGGAGGTAGCACATAACCATCAGAGCTAGTAGCCATTGATAGCCTTCTCCTCCAGGAATTTATCCAAACTCCCTTTAAAGCCATCCACATTGGTGGTCATGACTACATCTTGTGGTAGTGAATTCCATAATTTAACTTACACTGTGTGAAGAAGTACTTTGTCCTGAATCTCCCACCAATCAGATTCATGGGATGATCCCAGGTTCTAGTATTTTGAGAGGGGGAGAAAAATGTCTCCCTATCCACATTCTCCACACTATGCATAATTTTGTTCACCTCTATCATGTCTCCCCTTAGCTTCCTTTTTTCCAAGTTAAACAACCCCAGCTGTTGTAACCTTCCATCATAGGAGAGATGCTCCAGCCCCTTGATCATTGTAGTTGCCCTTTTCTGCACTTTTTCCAAGTCTATAGTATCTTTTTTTTTTTTTGGTGTGGTGACCAGAACTGTACACAGTATTCAAGGTGTGGTTGTACCATAGATTTGTATAAAGGCAGTACGATACTGGCAGTTTTATTCTCAATTCTTTTCTTATAATGCCTAACATGGAGTTTGTCTTCTTTACAGCTGCCACACATTAGGTTGACATTTTCAACGAGCTGCCCACCACAACCCCAAGATCTCTCTCTTGTTGGGTCACTGCCAGCTCAGATCCCATCAGTGAATACAGTAAATGGAATGGCTGCTTTAGATGCTATCAGACCACAACATTTACTATGGAGCCATTGAATAGCTGGAATGATGTTCCAGCTATCCAATGGTAGCAATTCAGTCATTCCATCCACCTAATCCAGTGGCAAAACTCTAAAGAATATATTGTCCCCATATCAACCAGCAGATAACATTTCAGAATGCCCCTCACATTACCATAGAAATTCAAATAACAGGTCTGAAGTAGATGGATATTTAGCAAACAAATGGGAAAAAGGAAGCATAGTAAAATAATGTGCAAATGTAAATGTCATCAGCAGTTACCAATATGTGTCAAAGAGTCAATAAAAATCACAAACAAAACAAAATGGAAACAAAATAATAGTAATTCCGAAGTTACATTTAGCTCTTAGATGGAGCCAAAACACTAATCAATCCAAAAGTACTCTGCTATGATCTTGTGGCTTTCCCAAATTTTATTTTATTTTAGAACACAGCCATTACTATAGGAATAAACAATGAATCATAAATAGGTGAATGTTGCATTGTAAAGAAGTCTGATTACCTCCGATGCCGATTCAGTTCCCGAATTGTTTAATTGTTCATCAATCTATTAAATAAGAATTTTACACAATAATGTTATTTTGACTCTTTTTCCTTCCCCTGTCAAAAACATAAAATAAAAATATTGTGAAAATTGATGGGTGATTATAAATTGAAATGTGGGATTAAAAGGTGCAAATATAACACACTTTCAGTGTAGACACTTAAATCTACACAACCCCTGGTCAGACACATCTCAGTTCCATAAGAAGTTCAGGCTTTAGTATATCCTGTTTTCAACCAACACCAAGCGGAGCAGCTTGTGACCTACCAAATTGAGCATAGCCCTCCAGCTTTGTATTGTGGCCCTGTTGTTATAATTCTAGGGAAGCAGCAAAATCATGAGGCTTGGCAAGCTCCTGGTAAACTGTACTAGATGGCTCCTGGGCTGCATTTGGCTTGGTGTATCACAAGTTGTACAGGTTTGGTAATGAGCAAACTGGGCTGTAACATGCTTATTAAAAGCACAATCTCACTCTCTCTCTCTGATTAGAAACATCCTTACAGCCCAGCAGGAGTGGGTCTTGTGGTTAGGATATTCAGAGTTCACCTAACCACAGTATCACCCAGTTAATTTGTTTCCTTCTCCACATCCTAATGTGGTTAACTGGGTTGAGATTTGTCTCTGTGGAGTAACAGCTTGGCCTGGCTATTTAATTTATTTAAAACATGAAAATATCACCCTTCATCCTATTTGGATGACACTTGCAGGTTGTTTACAAGTGGTGTTTTGTGTGCTGAGGTTTGCACACACACATATACACACACTCTTGAGGTACATGTCCAATGTGACATACATGCCTTTTGAAGAAATTCAGAAGTGATCAGAAAGAATCAAGCTCCTGCTTCATGGCTGTTCAGGAATTCTTGAATCTCACACATCCGTGGCCTTTACATTTGACAAGACATGCCTACATTGCTTTCAGTTGGGCCTCCCAAGTATAAACCTAGAGTGTAAAGCCATCTTCATGTGACCACACTGGAATTTAATTGGCAACGCCATCTGTCATAGCCTGTAAAGCTAACTGTTCAATTGCAAGATTATGAGTTAGTTGTACTTCACTTTATATTATAATGATGCTAATGATACCCCAAAGCAATTGAACTCTGGCAGGTTGAGGTGGCTTAGTTTACAGTCTACTCTTCAACAATTGGCATTTGTTACATTGCAAACAGGTAAATGCTATGAGAAAAAACTTTACAAAATGTACCTTTCTGATGAAACTTTATGGCCAATTTAAATGTTACAGCACCTATGTGGAAGTCCCCAAAAAGCCTTCCAACCCCCTCCCTCCATGGTACCATTCATCACAGCACACAGAGGGTTGTATCCAGCCCTGACTGTCTGTCAGAACAGTTTCCCCCTCTCCCCTAGTACAACCCACTATGTGCCCCCACATTGTTTCAGAGGGTTGGAGAACTCTCCAGACCAGATCTGGGAGACATGGGGGGGGGGGGGACTGCAGGGGATTTAAGAGCTTTTCTGTACGAGGCAGTTAATTGACTGTTGATCCACTGTATTTGCTTTTGTCACAGAATTCAGATCCGAGCACTACAGGAAGAGCATTTCCTTTCCTGCTTTTCCACTACATAACCTCTAGATGGCACTGCTGTATAGCAGAATAGTGCAAATACACCAGAGGAAATTGAGCTTTCTTTTGCTTTCACAATTTAATGTTTCATTTTCCCTGCCCTAAAAAAACTCATCAAAGTGCTGGTTAGACACAGAAGTGAAACTGAAGGGTCACATTGTCACTTAAAGAACCATAAACAACCATGAGTGGGAATGAGGAGAGCATAATAAATGCCATGTGTAGAAAAGCACGAAGTCATTGCTTTTAAATCTAATGTCATGTCTCCCCAGTCATAATGCAGTAATTGTACTCTAGCATTGCCACCACCAGAAGTATGAAATTATGACTTGCTAAAGCTGCATGCCATGCTCTCTGCAAGGACTTTTTAGTGGCCTGTAATGTTTAAACCAGCAGTTAAGAGTGAAATATACTCCTTAAGAGTATTATTTAATGGTCAAAGTACAACTACACAAAGTAGTCTGTTTGTAAGAAGCTTTCAGTGCACACAGTGGACAGGTAGCCTACGAGGCCTGGCCACTGACCCACTGGAGCTATTTAATGCCATGACTCACGGGCTAATACAAATGATACTCACTGGTACAAGACCAAGGCAGAAGTCACCAAAGAAGCCATAAATGCCATGAAATTAGTGTTAAGCCATTTAAATAACTTAGCTATATTTCATCCCATGCAAACACAGCAAATAATGTTTACTACAAAATCTCAGGCTCAGAATTGCCTTTGAACTGACAGGTTGTCTATTTCAAAATTCAAAAACTCTTTACTAAGGCATACAAATCCTTAGATACAGATACTCCAAATGCCATTTACTTTACACTATACCATAATCTACCTTTCACTTCCTGTATGCCAAAAGAAAAGCATTTACATTCTTTGTTCAAAGAAGACCAAAAAAAGTGCATTTTTACATCATCTTTTTTCTATGTCTCTCAATGCTCACATTCAAATACCAAGAAACATCATTTTGCTCTTTCAACATCCAGATTTAGATAATATTATTTGAAAATGTTCCTGTTTCCTCTCATCGAAATGCGATGTATCTTACAACTGGAGAGATAGGATGTACACTACTGGCAACACGATTTGATTACCAGTTTTATACTGGTACAAGCCAGGTTTGCATTAATAACCCACCATACTCACACACAAAATCATGGCCAACTGTTGGGAAAATTAAAACAGTAGGAGACTGATCCTACAGCCCAAATTTCAAAAAGACATTCACACGCTTGGTCCTCTGCAATGCATCACACAGATACCACTCCCTGGGAAACAGTGTGGCTATGGTGTGTTGAATTCACAAAAGCCTACAGAAATTATCTCAAGCGTCACTGAAGAAGCAAAGAGAGATCAGAACTTGGCTTAGATTTAGCCTCTGCCCCACAGAAGGCTGGCTGCAGTGAAGCCAGAGGTGGTTAGTTTCTAATATTCAATAACAACGCTTACAGCTTTGGCTTGGATTCAAACTCTCCATGGGTGGAGTTCTGCTGGAGGAAGGAGGAGGAAACTATCTTTGCCAATTCCACTTTCCACTTCTGTGTCCCTGAAAGTGGCTCCAGAGGGCCCTTCAAAACACCATGGGAAGTAGTGTTGGGGGTAGTTAGGAAAAAACCAGTGAAGGTTGCTTCTCATCCTATCCCACCAGCAGGACCCTCCTCTGGATCTCAGTCCTTCAGTTTGTGGAAGGGACACTCTGGCTTCTACCCTTGGTAAATAAAAACTTGTTGCAGCAAAACTACATTCTCAGCAATTCTAAGCATCAGAAAGTGATTTAACTTTCATTACTGAATACCAAAATCTATGAATAGGTAAGCAAACAAACCAAGAGATTCAAGTGCATGACGTAATTGAGTAGTAGAATAATGTGTGTGTGTGTATAAACATGCACACACACACACATACTGCAATGCAACACTGGCATGATATAAAAGTAGGGTTCATATGCAACATGACGCTACAAATGTTTTGTATTTGTTTTGGAAACTGGAGGTGAAGACGCATTCTAAATTTTAATTTGCATGGCTAGTTTTTGTATTTGAAAGGCATTTTGTCAATTATTATAAGCATACCTCTTGTGCTTTCTTTGCCAGTTCTCGCTGAATTTTTCTTTTCTCTATCATGTCTTGTTCAATTCTTCGCTGCCGTTCCTCTTCCATTTTTTTCCTCTCTTCTTCTTGCCTCTGCTTTTCCATTTCAGCAAACTTTCCTTTGACAGTTCCTATGAACAGCAAAAGGCAAAAGTGAATGGCTGTGACCTTCTCTTTTTGGCAGAGAAGTAATGTAGAAAACTAACATCCTATAAATATTATTTTTTACTAATTTTCTAAACCACCAAAAGCACCACCTGAAGCCTATGCATAATAAAAAAAGGCTCTGAAATGATAAAATTCAGAAACACAAAGCCCTACTATACACTAGAATAAAAATGATAATCAAGATAACCAGGCACTGAAATCCAGGAAGGGAAGTAGCAAGGTGTGCCCTGAGCAAAACCATATTCTAAAGGGTGGGTATTGCTACAGAAAAGGCAAAATTCCTTGCCCTCGTGGATCTCACCGCTGTAAGAGACAAAACCTAAAGATCTAAAGAAGGATGGACAAGCCTGCAGAAGGAAGAATTTCAACACAGGCCCCAGACCATGAAGAACTTTAAAAGTAATCACCAGCACTTTGAATTAATCTTGGAAGCATGTGGGCAGCCAGTGCAAATGGACCAGGGGCTTGTCTTGATGAGGTGAAAGCTAGGTCATTTATATGATACAGCAGCCATTGTGGAACCACTGCAGGGCATTCTCCAAAGCTCCGGTTTAAAAAAGTCAGGGACTTACTCCCAACTTTTTTCCTGTGGAGCAAGGCAATAGCAGCACATCTCCATCTGTCACTTTGCTCCAGATTTGCATCGAAGGTGTGGCCAGCAGATGGTAACCCCTGATTGGTCACCATTTGCCCAAACTGGGGATGGGGAGCAAGCCAAATGGCTGCTGGAACAACTCCGCGCAATCTCCAGCTTCCAGGAGAAACAAACAGCAGGCTCCAGGTCAGAAAAAATGGAGAGGGACACACAGATGGGTGGGGGGAGGAGTGGTGCTCTTGTGTCGCCATGGCAGAGAGCGGACCAGTGGGCACGGTAGCTCCTTGTCCTCCTTTGCAGACCCAGCACTCGCTCCCTGCAGTGGGGACAACCCTGCAGGAGTGCAAGTGCGGGGGTTTGGGGGCTTGCAGCATCAATGCACCATCATATAGACAGCCCCCAGAACAGGCTGATACGTTGTGTCCTGTGCCTATCAGTAGGCAAGCCGCAACATTCTGCACCAGCTGCAGCTGTCAAACTGAAAGACAGCCACACAGAGTATATGTTGCAGTAATCAGTATACGAGACACAGTTGGCTCAAGTCTTTTTGCTGCCTAGGGCAAATGACAAAATACCACCTCCACCTATTCCATGTTCAAAAGGCAGGATACAAATAAAGATCATCATCATCAACCCAAGTGTCTGGCAATTGAATTTTTCTTCAACACTGGCAAGATGACAGCATTCTTCATTACACTGAGACTCTAGGAGGACCATATGGAAAGGAGGACAGGGCTCCTGTATCTTTAACAGTTGTGTAGAAAAGGGAATTTCAGCAGGTGTCATTTGTATGCATGCAGCACCTGGTTAAATTCCCTCTTCATCACAACAGTCAAAGCTGCAGGAGCCCTGCCCAATTTTGTATCTGGTTGCTCTAGTACATCTCCTGCAGCTTTAACTGTTGTGATGAAGAGGGAATTTCACCAGGTGCTGCTTGCATACAAGACACCTGCTGGAATACCCTTTTCTACACAACTGTTAAAGATACAGGAGCCCTGTTCTCCTTTTCATATGATCACCCTAGCTTAGCGGGTGCAGGGCAGGCCACATGGCACAAACAGCTCTGTCCTCTGCCTCTCTCCATCCCTTAGCACCTGCCATGTAAGGCAGCTTCCTCACTATACCTAACGGTAGGGCTGGCATAGATTATGAAGGCTAAATTCCTCGTAACACGGCTTTTAACTCTGAATACATACCTGTCAATTTTGGAACATAAGCTTTCTCTACTTTAGAAAACTTTTCTTCTTCTTCATCATCATCATCTGAAGCAAGTAGTTCTTTCATCTGAATAACAGATCAAAGACATTAATGTTGACTGTCTTTAAGACTTTGAAATAAAAATTCTACACCATTTATACAAGATTAGAAAATAGTTTCTATACTAGTATGAAAGTATAAAAAG
Source organism: Anniella stebbinsi (assembly GCA_029215795.1). Lineage (NCBI taxonomy): Eukaryota > Metazoa > Chordata > Lepidosauria > Squamata > Anniellidae > Anniella > Anniella stebbinsi. Next base: position 90,488,387 of record JARDYH010000004.1, on the reverse strand, counting down.
AAACAGAAATAAGTATGTGCAAAGGAAATGACCTCCTGCTTTCGCCTGTTCCATTCTCTCTCTCTAACATATTGTTCTTTTCTTCTTTGCTTTTCATCTCTAGATCGTCTTTGATTTCTTTCTTCCCTTGCTTTCTGCATGGCTTCAAATTTATCCTTTACATCACCCTTTCGAAGTTTGGGCACATAGGACTTTGGGACAGGTTTAGACGAAGAAAGCAGAATCTTTTGTGAAGATGTAGAGAAGGCAAAGTCAAGGAAAAGATGGTAGAAGCAGATGAAGAGAAATTGCACAGTATATAGGTGAAGAGAAATTGCATAGTATATAGAAAGTGAGATTTATAGAAACAATATAAATGGAGTCATAGTTACTGTATCCTAAGCTGCAATATGTTATCTAGATTGATTGATTGATTGATTGTTTTTTTAGTCAAGAGAAAGCATTTTGGACTTGCTTATGGTTACAAAGTCTAGACCATGAGAGGGCTCCTGTACTTTTAACCCTCTAGATAAATGGGGTCAATCTTGCTCCAACATTGCTGGCAGCAGGAGTGGGGTCATATTTTTCTTCTGTTATTCTTCTACCATTCTATTCTCCAGGTATTCCTCAACTATGACCCCCTCTAGATGGATTCCGTTTGACGCCTGTTCCTCCGATTATGCGCATCTTCTCGGAAGCGCTTTATCGTAAATGCTTGTATGCAGGAGGTAATTGAGCACTCAACAGGTGACCTTACCTGTTGTTTCAAATGCGCTTTACAAGTAGTTAATGTGGAGAATCGCTTGTTCATATAGTCAAAATGCGCTTTAACAGCCGGAGCAAAATAAAACTTGCTATTTAACGCGCATTCGATAATGCGCATAATCGGAGAGAAAACGCGCCTCTACGCCCGATTTGCGCTCCGTTCTTGTAGAGGTAAAAATTTTAATGCGCCTTGAAAGAGCTTTAAATGCCTCTTGTAGAGGCAGCCTGAGATGAGAGGTGTGAATTGCCACACAGTGTTTCAGGAATCCCCCTCCTTTATATAGTGAATTTTTAAAAAATCCTTACAGCTTTTTAGGTCAATCCAAATATCCCTGATGGTATGGCTGAGAAAACTGAACAATCCTGAACATAACATGCTAGGGGTCAATATGACCCCTGCAAAATGCAGTTCAATATTTCAGTTACTCTTCATATCTACAAATACTTGGTCCATAATTTGTAAAAAAATGATAGTTTGTCTATTCATACTAGACAAATCAATCCCTTTTCTTAATAGTGCTACTTGGTATTAGGAGTTAATAGTACCTGACAGATATTCAAAACCTTTACAAACCTGATTTTTAAAAAGATTTTCTCCCCAGTTAGAACCTTCCTTGGGTCTCAGCAACACCGATATTATATTCATTATAGCTATCTGATGAGCAAATATTCATTCTGCTTTTGGAGACAGTTTGCCCTAATTGTGAGATTCTCCCATTGTGATTTGTGCCATATGAAAATGTTACAACTGATGGACAATTAGTGCTATTCAAGAGAAGACGCCCAATAAGGTAGGCTGACCAGATAAAATCCAGGTCAGGGCTCATGTAACTTTAACAGTGGTAGAGAAAAGGGAATTTCAGCCAGTGTCATTTGTATGAAATTAGTTCCTGATGAAATTCCCTCTTCATCACAACAGTTAAAGGTGCATGCACTATACAAGAGTGACCATATACAAAAGAAGGCAGGGCCCCTGCAACTTTAATGGTTGTGATGAAGAGGGAATTTCACCAGGAACTAATTGCATACAAATGACACTGGTTGAAATTCCCTTTTCTTTACAACTGTTAAAGTTACATGAGCCCTGACCTGGATTTTATCTGGTCAGCCTACAATAAGGCACTATATGCTATCCAAGCCCACAAAACATTTTTGTGTTGCAATTGTGTTGCAAGGCAATGTATGCATGTGTATAAGGAAGATGGTGCCCTAAGGTAGGCTGACCATATGAAAAGGAGGATGGGGCTCATGTAACTTTAACAGTTGCAGAGAAAAGGGAATTTCAGCCAGCATCATTTGTATGCAATTAGTACCTGGAGAAATCCCCTCTTCATCACAATAATTAAAGTTGCAAGCACTATACTAGAGTGACCATATACAAAAGAAGGCAGAGCCCCTGCAACTTTAATTATTGTTATGAAGAGGGAATTTCACCAGGAACTAATTGCATACAAATGATGCCAGCTGAAATTCCCTTTTCTCTACAACTGTTAAAGTTATATGTGCCCTGTCCTCCTTTTCATATGGTCAGCCTACCTAAGGGAACATCTACAGGGTTCTGGGTGAAGTACAATAGCTGTTTTTTACCTCACCAGCATGCCACTAGCCAGCAAATTTAGGCTGACCATATGAAAAGGAGGAGAGGGCTGATGGAACTTTAAGAGTTGTAGAAAAAAGGGAATTTCAGCCAGTGTCATTTGTATGCAATTAGTTCCTGGTGAAATTCCCACTTCATCAAACAGTTAAAGTTGCAGGGGCCCCGCCTTCTTTTGTATATGGTCACTCTAGTATAGTGCCTGCAACTTTAACTGTTGTGATGAAGAGGGAATTTCACCAGGAACTAATTGCATACAAATGACACCGGCTGAAATTCCCTTTTCTCTACAACTGTTAAAGTTACATGAGCCCTCTCCTCCTTTTCATATGGTCAGCCTACCTTACCACATTTTTCAATCACAGGCCGACCCAAGGGAGAAGAGGGTAAAATGTCTTCCTGCAAGGAAGAGAAACGGATTTGATTCCCCATCTGATCCCACCAAGCTCAGAGTCAACATCCTCTGTTGATTGAGAGCACCCTATTAAGTTCAATGGTTCTTACTCCCAAGTTAGTTTGATCTTATGTCAGAAGTAAATACCATTGAATTCAATTTGGCTTACTCCCAAGTATGCCTAGGGCTGCAGACTTACAGCACAATCTTACATCTACTCAGGAGCAAGCTGAAGCTTTCATGGGGGCTGTAAGGAAACAGTACAGTACAAGTGAAGCAATGAAAACAAACCCCCCTCACTCATTTGCACTATGCCAAGGAGGGAAGGAGGTACTCCCTCGATTCAAACCATGTGTTTGCCATGCAAAGGAGCCCCTCCTAAACCCACAAAGAATCCAAAAGCAGAAAGCCACAGTAACGATGGAAGTTTTCTTGCTTAATGTAGAGACACCCGCAGTCAACAAATGCAAAACTGAGATAATTCTTTATTATAACAGAGAAAAGGTGTGTTATTTTAAGATTAGACTCATAACCACCTAATGTGATGCTTTAATGTACCACGTTAGGTATAGATCTATAGCCCCTGTAGTCAAAACAATCAATTTATATAGATACAATGCTAGCTCTGGATCAGTCCAGATTCTGTAACTGATAACTGGGCTAAATGTGACTATATTTTCAAGATGGTCTCCACATATAATTTCAAAGTCATGATCTAGCAGTGGCAAATTATATTTTTTATAGTGGACATTGCTTGTTAAAATATTTGGAAGCTGAATAACCCATGATGGAGTGAGCATCCCAAAAGATGCCTCTTCCTAGTGAACTTGGGACTAGAATTGACCAAATCATGGGTTGAATCTACGAACATTGCCAGCTTGCCCGGGATATCAAGAAAGCCTGTCTCAGGACTGGTAGGGACTGCCATTGCTGACATCAAAAGAAGGGGTTATCCCTGTGGGTGATGCAATGACAGAAAATCACAGCAATAATGTACTTTACATAACTGCTTTGTCTGTCCAAATCATGCAATTGTAAAATGTGATAATGGTAGGCTGACCATATGAAAAGGAGGACAGGGCTCATGTAACTTTAACAGTTGTAGAGAAAATAGAATTTCAGCCGGCATCATTTGTATGCAATTCGTACCTGGTGCAATTCCCTCTTCATTACAACAGTTAAATCTGCAGGGGCCCTGCCCTCTTTTGTATCTGGTCACTCTAGTATAGCGCATGCAACTTTAACTGTTGTGATGAGAAGGGAATTTCATCAGGTACTAATTGCATACAAATGACGCCAGCTGAAACTCCCTTTCCTCTGCAGCTGTTAAAGATACATGAGCCCTGTCCTCCTTTTCATATGGTCAGCCTAGATAATGGTGCACAAACTTGAGTAGTGTGTGTGCTAGGGCTGTATGTTCTGTGAAATTTGTTGTTGTTACAGGAAATTAACAACTCATGATTTCTGAACTGTATGAATGTACATCCTATATCCAGTCAGTGTCAGTTTCATATGTATTCAATCATAAGGCCATTTCGTCCAATTTCCACATCATTCAGCAAAACCATTTTAAAAACTGCACAAAAATATGAATGTTTTTTATACACAATTTCCCGCAACATATGCCTTTCCCTAATAAATGTATTTGTGTACACAACTTTGCTGAATATACGTATAGACGTATAGACAGACCCCTAGTCTGTGAGGCTTCCCAATCCAGCCCGTGGGGCTTCCCCTCTGCAGCCCTTACCCTGCTGCACTGCGATTAGGCTTCTAATAAGCCTCCACTGATGACATCCCTCTCCAGTGAGCCCCTACATCCTTGAAACAATGGCTCAATTCGGACGACACGATAGTCAATGGTGGGTTGACTAACCCTAACCCTCACACTAACCCTAGGGGGCACTCCTCACACAACATGGTAATAAATAATCAACAGTGGTGTGGATGAGGATCAGCGCGGAGTTGACTGTGGCAGCATTCGGATGACACAATAGTCAAAACAACTGACGATTGTTTTCCCCACACCAGTTGTTTATTGTGTCATCCGAATTGAGCCAATGTATTGCAATTAAGCTGTTTAAAATTTGTATTTTAAATCTCTGCATTGCCGCTCGTTTTTATTTTGGTTGTACTTTTATATTGTACTTTTATATTGTTTTAGATTTTATACTTAAGTTGTATTTTATGGTTTTTGTAAACTGCCCAGAGACCTTCAGCTATTGGGCGGTACAGAAATGCATTAAATATTCTATAAAAAACCTCCACTGGTGATAGCAGAAGCTCTTTAAAAACCCGATTTCCATGTGGAAGGATTGGAAGCAAGTGCGTATATGTGTTGTGTTTGTGTGAATGGCTGTGCATTTTGTTTGTGGATGCATTGGTGTGTGTATGAAAAAGACACACCATTGCCCACTTTAACCCCACCTGCGTTTTACAGGAAGACCATCTACCCCTGGCATGTGGCCCCCAGAGGTTCTCCAAAAGGGAATGTGATCCTTGGGCCCAAACTGTTTCCCCACCCTGGTTGTAGGCATTGTGGGGTATGATTGACCCAAATGACTTGTTTGCAACTATATTGTTTTCCTCTCTGAAACAAAAAGGTTATTTATGAAGATATAATTTATTAACTTGCAAATGTTGTCATGCTTAATACCATCCCTCAGGTGTTCTATATTTATGGCTTTCTTCTAGTACATTTGACCCCAAAATCAGATTGAGACAGCAAATATTTATATTGACGGAGGGTTAAGTTATACAGAAGTGAGCATTTTGCGAAACGCAGCTTTTCCCTTTACCAAATTCTAGTGGCAGAATATCCCTCTTGCACAGGTACAGGAGCCCTCTCAGGAAGAGAACTTGGCAACCCTTGCTAGGTTTCTGTGAAATCTGTTCTTCAAGCTTTCAGTAATCTAGATGACTATCAAGCCTGAAAAATTGGTGATTCTCTAAAAAATAAATAAACAAACAAAACAGCAAACTGCTAATTGAACCAGTATTTTTGTCTGGACAGTGTAGATTTCAGCGGTAAATATCCCATTTATTTTAATACTACTAAAATCATAAAAACGTCAGAGTTTGGTATTTATCCTGAATTTTAAAAACAAGCAATACTCTACAGCTTTTATTGTAAGGTAACACACTCACACACAAACACACGTGTTTCTTGGACTGGAAGTCAGATCAACATCTTAGTTAAGCAATATGTTTCAAGAATAGGAGCTCCAACGGGCACACAGAATATCCCTACACAAAATGGTTTCTCCATTCATTTAGTAGTAGTAGACAGCCAATCTGTGCATGCTTTCCCTTGAACATCTAAGCTCACATAGTTCTCTGAATTGGACAAAAATAGACTTGTAATCAGCCCATAAGCCGTGTGCTTCCTTCCCTGGCAACTGTCCTGCCTCCCTAGAAATACCAACTTTGAATGTTGAAAATCATGAATCTATGGCTTCTTGCATCATTTATTTCAGGTTCATATAGCAAAGACAGAATTTATGATGAATATAAACCTTATACATACCTCTGCCTTCTGTGCAACGTCATTCATGGCTCCTTTCTGTGATCCAGCAAAAGATGTGTGCAAAAATGTATGTTTTCAGGTTTTGACCTTTACAGGAAAAAAAAGTTATTGCCATCACTTAAATAATATACTTTGGGAAAGCTTTTAATAGTAATCTAGGGAACAAAATATTTTATTGATTTATTTATTTATTACATTTATATCCAACCTTTTTTCTATCATGGAACTCAGGAGGGCACTATCCTGCCCTAGTTAGTTTTCCTTAATTTACTGGATGTATATGTCCAGTGAACTGAAAATTAGTCAGTGCTAAGACAGGAGGCAGACAACCCTTTTGACATATTTTCTTATTGAATTTCCATAACTTAATCTGTAACATCTAATGAAAATACAGAATATCCAAGCCAACATCTGAACACACAATTGACAACTAAATTAAAGCACGAAAAGATTTGCTTTCCCAAATCTGAAGATATAATAAAGGTTAAGGTAAAGTTTTGTGGTGTGAATAGCAAACTACTGTAGTAGTATCAGTGTAATCAGCTAAGTATGACATTTGAAACAAATATTTCAGCTGGTTTTGTAATGACAGCTTATTTCAGATGTTAGTCTGTTGTTAAAAAAAAAAAAAGTCCTGTGGAATCTAATACACCAACCTTCCCCCAACCTGGTACCTCCTGCTGTTTTGGACTTCAACTCCCATCAGCCCCAGACAGCATGGCCAATGGTTAGGAATGGTGTTCTAAACTAACAAATGTATCGCAGCATAAAGTTTCATGGGCCAGAGCCCACTTTTGAAACTCTGTGTGTGTGTGTGTGTGTGTGTGTGTGTGTGTATGTAAGGAAACTCACCACAACTTTTTAGTTTCTTTGATTTAAACTTTCTGATCCAATCTCTGCAGTGCACCCACACAATCCGCTAGGAGGTTCTGAGACCCCCTCAACTCACTGCACCACCATTTGGAAACTAATATACTGTATAGGCGGGACGTACTAACTGCAAGCTGACAATACCTGAAATGAAATATTGAGGTATCTTTAAATAGTTCACAGAAACTCCTAGGAGACCTTGCACACGCTGTTTCTGGAAGAGCCACTTCACACACATGTTTTTAGGTGACCAATTAAGATGGCTTCAGTGTACACCTAAAATTGTGACACATGAATGCAACCAGCACAGATCTGGAAATATGTTTACCACACTAATCAGAGGCATAGGATTGCAGCATCTCTCTTTCCACCTTGTAATATGTAAAGCAGCACTGATTCTGTCCTTATTTTGTGCCCAATCTCAAGCATTTAAGCCAAGCCAATCTAATCAGAACTGTTAGTGTGAGAAAATAGCCTCTTCCATTATAAAAGCGAGAGCCATTATGGGCCAGCAGAATATAGGTTCAAGTTCAATATTTAGTTCTGAACTAGTCATACATGGCCTCAGTTCTGCCATCTGTGATATGGGAAGACTAATAATACCAACTCATGTTGGAGATCGCTCATCTACAAAAGCTTCAAAGGACCTTTTCTTCTGCCGCTCCCAGACTGTGGAATGGCCTGCCGGAAGAGATTCATGAACTTAACAGTCTCCCGGAATTTAAGAAAGCCGTAAGGACTGATCTCTTCCAGCAAGCCTACCCAGTTGAATTTTAAGATGTCTTTTAATAATGTATTCATTTTATATGCTTTTAATTAGTTATATATGTATTTTATGGTGTTTTGTATTTGTTGTTGTACCCCGCCTCGATCCAGAGGGCGAGGCGGTAATAAATAAATAAATAAATTTATTATTATTATTATTATCATCATTATTGGGACAGGCCAACAGTACTCCACCTGGCTCTGATGGAATCATTTTGCCTTGAGCGAATGTCAGTTGCTAATAGAATGAGGTGTATATTTGTGCATCTATGGTGGCTTGTGAGTATTTATTAGTGTATTTATTAACAAAATCCAGACAAGATTGAGCAACTGATGGTAGGTGTTTTGGTGAGTACACAGCCTATTCTGGATGGGGCTGCTCTTTCCCTGAAGCAGAAGGTTCGCAATCTGGGGATAATCCTGGATACAGTCCTACTTCTGCAGGAGTGATTTTACCAGCTGGATCTTGCACAGCAAATTCACTTTTTCTTCTTCTTTTTTTGGAGAAACCAGACTAGGTTGCAGTGCTTCATGTTCTTGTCACCTCCAAATTAGACAACTGTAATGTACTCTGAACAGGGCTGCCCTTGAAAACTATCCAGAAACTTCAATTGATTCAAAATGTGAGTGCCAGAGAGTTCTGACTGAAGTCAGTCAATTGGATCACATGACACTGATCTTGTACCAGCTTCATTAGTTACAAATTTGTTTCAGTTGGAGGTTCTGGTTCTCACCAGAATGTTAAACAAACAAAAACAAATTCCAAATACAAGTTTGTGTGTGTAGTATAATTTAGATATAGATATAATAACATAAAAATAAGTTCCAAGTACTCCATCAGTCATGCCAGGCCTTGGCATCCATTGGCCAGAACATATTACCAAGAAACTACGTAGAATACTGCCTGACCATTATAGTTCCACAAAAAAAAAAGTTAAGTATTTACTTTTTGTTTAAATGGGTGTGGAAAATTTAGGGAAGGTATCTGGAAGCTGCAAGCCTCCACATGCTTATCCACAGCTAGAGAAAGCTGGATGCAATTATTACCTTTTAAAAGTGATTTTACTGCTGCTGGATAGTTCAGTGGTTGTTCTTAACTCCAAAAAGACTGCTAATACTGCTCATATCTGGTTTCACTGGGGAAGCCCAGTGTAGTTTGGAGGTTTGGGCAGGAAAAATGCTTACGGTCTGCTGTTGCATCATAAGTTGCCAGACGAAATTACATGTCTCTAAGATCCTCTTCCCAGACTAACTCAATGGTTTGCTATTCATGTGTTAGAGCACATGTATGTTGTTTTATTTTGTGTTAAATCTCCTGAGTATATCATGGAAAGATGACGTATCAATTTTATAAACAAACAGAAGCTTGTCTTCCTCAATTTCAAGGCAAACAGTGAACAAGGCAGTCCATGCTTCTTTCCACAGGATTCCACAACAGTTTCAATGAGGCTCGAATAAACACTGTCTCTACAACATAAATAAGTTCTTGGTGTGTTTCCAATATTCTCCTGTGTCTCTCTTTGGTCCAAACTAGATTAACTTGGAGCTACATAGCTACAAACCTAATAAAATGCTTTTTTATCAGTGGAGAAGTGGCAGGAAAGAAGAAACAAGGTTAATTTACTGCCTGCCTGTCATATTTCAGGTCAAAACTATACATCACCCCTTCCAATTTGCCATTTGCCAACCTCTCTCACCTCCTGGAGTTCCAAACTCATGTCTATCCTCACAAAGAAGTCTAGCACCTTATAAGGTAAAAGCAGCTTGGGATGGTAATTCAGAATGAAAAATGGTGGGGGATAAAAAGGTTAACCCCTCCCACCTCTCCACTCTAATTTCACCTTTCCAAAGGTGCTTTTCTATAAAGTTTTAAAAACACATATTTAAACATATAGTGCTGCCCTGAGTTCTTGGCAGACAGAACAGGATCCTTCAGGGCAGTATTCATTTTGCCCCCTGTGCTTGAGTGAAGATGTAATTTCACTGTTTACTCTCTATATAACATTATGTAGACATGGTGGAAGCAGTCAGTTAGTCAGCCAGTAGGAGGAAATGTAAAGAAGAAACCCTACACATAGAGCATATGGCAATAGTTCAACAGCACAGCAATAGGAGTGGATGGTTCAGAGAAAGGATCAACATGGAAAAGGAAATGTACCAATATTCTTGTTTCAACACAAGTGAGAACAAGCACTTTTGGCAACGGTACTGCCTGAACACCTGCCTGTGCAGCCATAACAAGACCTGAATTGCAAGTTTGTTAAAAGGCAAGAATATTTCCCTAATTGGGAGCCCTTCCCTTTCCCCCCTCCTGATTTTTTCACTTTAAAAACATCACTTTATTCTTAAAGTGGATTGAAGTTCAGCCAGCTGGCTCTTTTTAATTCATTCTTTTAATGCTGGGCAAATCACTTCTAACAGCCTTCAAATTGTAATGCATGAATGTTATCCAGGTATCAGTCTGCCATCTGCAAAAATGTCATCTGCCATTTGATTCACTTGCTGAATCAAAATACTTTAACTGAGCAATCCTAGACGTGTCTACTCAGAAGTAAATCCCACTGAGTTCAATGGGACTTACTTCCAGGTAAGTGCATGTAGGATTTCCACCTGAAGTTTTATTTGGTTGAGATGTCAGAAGGTGGCATCTGTTTCACACAGAAAGATCAAGATCAAAATGTGCAAAATGCAGCAGCCAGATTGGTAACAGGGACCAGAAGCTTCGAACATATAAGACCTACTCTGGCCCGCTTGCATTGGCTGCCTGTATGTTTCCGAGCCCGGTTCACAATACCTGACGGAACGCCTTTCCCGACATGAACCTACCCGAATATTACGTTCAACATCTAAGGCCCTCCTCTGAGTGCCTACTCCGAGGGAAGCTCAGAGGTCGACAACAAGGGAGAGGGCCTTCTCAATTTAGGGTGTCCAGATGGCCCGGGGTTTCCCGGTCCTAACCTGGAAACCTAGGCCGATCCGGGGCAACCAGGGGGCAGCGGGGGAAAACCGGGGTGGCGGGGGGTCACGCGGCGCTGGCGGGAGGTGGGCAGCGCGAGGCACTTCCCTGCTGGGGCGTCCGCTTCCCTCGGTGCTCGGAATCTACTGAGAAACAAGCTTCGCGGCCTGTCCCTCAGTAGCACGCCGGGTGATGACATCATCACCCGGCGCGTACTAAGAGACAGGCCAGGAAGCCTGTTTCTCAGTAGATTCTGAGCATCGGAGGGAAGCGGACGCCCAGGTAAGGAGCACGGGGCAGCGCGGCGCAGCGCAGCGCGGGGGGGGGCGGCGCAGGCGCGCGGGGGGGTCTGGGATTTTGATTGTCATAATCTGGTCACCCTACCCCAATTGTGGAATGATCTCCCAGACGAGGCCCACCTGGCGCCAACATTGTTATCTTTTCGGGGCCAAGTCAAGACTTTCCTCTTCTCTCAGGCATTTGGCAATATCTGAGGAGCCTGGGTTTGTTTTTGTTTTTGTAGCTTTTTGGGTTGTTGCAGTGGTTTTAAATGTATGTGTGTATTGTGTGTATGTTGTATGTTTTTGCTGTTTTAATTTTTTTGTATATTGTTTTTAATTGTTTTAATCCTATGTAAACCGCCCAGAGAGTTTTGGCTATGGGGCGATATACAAATGTAATAAATAAATCAAGGAAGAAAAGTCAATTTCATTAATCACACTCCTTTATTTACTGCTTGACTCATACCTTCTGCAAGTGACATCTATCAAAATCCAGATATTTGCTACTACTCCATTTTGACCTGGCCAGGAAAAAAACTATTTGAAAACTTAAGGAAGTATTTATTACATAACTTATATGCCATGCATATCATTTTCACTTTTAATGAAAAATGAGAAATGTTAGAACTGGGATAAAACCATGAGAGGCACATCATCTATTTCTTGATTAACAAAATATATTTCTTAAATATTTAGGAAAGCATGTCCACAGATATCGTATACTCCATAAGTAATTACTTTTAAGTTCATTGCACTCATGTAAAAATATTGTGTAGAAGGTATTTGGGAAAACATCTCAGGTTTTACAACATCTGATTCCATTGAAAAGCTACCAGAAAGATACAGTAGTTCACTGTCCACATATATATTTCACTTACCACTGAAAAGGTAACAACTTAGAGAACTTTACATAATGATACTGTCCTGAATGGCAGTCATAACTTAATCACTTTGTCTCCTCCCCCACAAAAATCTAAATGCACCAGTAAAAGAAAGGTCCCAAAATGTAATATTATCCATACACATAATAAAATATATCAATAAAGATTTCAAAAAGATTTTTTTAAAAAAAAAATAGAACAATTGATTCTGATTCAAAAATATGGTACCATATATTTAAATATTTTGGAGAAGGTGATGATCTAGATCTTCAGTATATATTTGATATTCCTAATGCCTAACATTGAGGTATTAGAATAATATCAAATATGTATTATTTAGTACTTATCTCATCTAAACAGCATTAGTTCATAATAACATTGTAAAAAAAATATTTGATCCAGATAAAGTGGCTTGTGTTACGAAATTCCATTGACTTAAAAACAAATAAATTTCACTGAATGAGAAAAGTGTGCTAGAATAGGCACACTGTATCCAAAGCACACAGCACAGAAAGCAAGACTGCAAAGAACCCTAGCCGAAATACACAAGAGAGCTTTGAACTCATGCTTTGAATTCCTGTTTGATCATTTGCAACCCAACTATCTGAGTGAAATGCATGTAAGCTGGTTTCAACAATTTTACATTTGTTATCCAAATTAAATTCCACTTCTACTGTAGTTTAAAAGCAGCATGGGCTGTGCCTGAGAAGAGAAGTATTTGTGCATCTAAAATAAAACCGTAACCATCATTGATAGGCGGTTTCTTGAATGCATTTGAAAAAGAACATACAAAACAAGTGGTTCTATCAAGATGTTAGCTACAGTATCCATTAGACTATTAAAAACCCACCGATGATCCCAGTTCATCAACAGACTTCTAACCATCCACAATTCAGGAATAGCTGATGTATAGTTTACTGCCAACCTAGAATATGCTATCACCATCATGTGGTGGCTCTTTTAGGGAAAGTGTGGGGAACAAGGTTCCGGCTCAAAAAGATGGGGGAGGGGAATATTCTCTAAAGCAGCCTTCCCCAACCTTGTGTCCTCCAACTGCTTTGGACTACAACTAGGATCATCACAGTTAGACATGCTTCTTGGGGCTGGTGGGAGTTGTAGTCAAAACATCAGGAGGGCACCAGATTGCAGAAGGCTGCTCTACAGCAAGACCTTAGCGAATCAGATATTCTCTTCAGGTCATAAATGGGGCTGATCCATCTTCTTATTATATTAAACAGCTGAAAAAGGCATTACAGGGCACATGCTCATTACCCACAAGTAGAAAGGCACTTAACTGTACTGAGAGATGTTGAATTAGTAGTTTGTCCACAATGTATTTATCCCATCATACCACTGCACGGGATGAAGCTTATTTCCACAAGCAGGCAGAGTTGCCTCAAACTCATCTATTTTCCCATCAGTCCACCTGTTTCATGTAAGCAACTCCTGGGCCACTTGTTTGGAGCTTGCTGACTGCTATATTTAAATTCCATGTAGTATTTTAATAAACTTTTCAAAGGTTGCATAGAGCTAAACTGTATAGTAATCCTTATATTCTGCATTGAAAGAGAAAAAAACGTGTTACATTTCATGTGTGTGGACACACACACACCACAAACTCTTTAACAGCATGTTCTGGAGAATAGCTGCCAATTTCCATTTCACTAACTTACAGCATACAAATTAGAAAAAGGACCACATTGTTCTAATACTTCTTCCTTGATCTTGTTAACTAACTAAATTACTTTTTCCACATCCATATGTGGAAACAATCATCACATATGGACAATCACCATCTTACTCTCCTGTTTTCACCATCATCTACGAACACTGATGTTGCACAATATTATGATTAAGAGAAAAAGAGGCTGCACAAAAGATCAAGCATGCATCAACTACTAGCAGCAAGACCACAATGTAGAACAATAAACCCAACTTTTCTGCCTAATAAATGAACAAAAACATGAATGTGCTAAAACAAACAGTTTAATTTCAGTGGTGATTGACAAATAGTGAACTAATACCTACCACCACTGGGTTCAGGGGATATGTCCCCAAGAAGATGCCAGCAGCTAGAGAATAGGCTTTGGGAACAATGTATCCCATGATGATAAAGAACCATGTAATTTCCAAATTATTATTTTTAAAGGACAAAATTCTACTTGTGGGTCACTTTATAACATGTTTGGAAATATCACTTAATAGCCTGCCTCAAACAGCCCCATAAAACACAATTCCTAGGCCAAGATCCAAAGAGCTGCTTAGGCTCATGTAAGATCCTTGCTTTAGCCAGTAGAATGTTTTGTTAGTTTCTTTGAACAGTTAATATTTATGTCATAATCAAAAACTGATTTTGTTACTCTCTTCTGATTCAGAAACAGTTTCCCATGTGACAAGGGAGCCTTGCTATTCAAAACCAAGTAAACCAGTACAATCCTAGGTGTGTCTACACATAAGTAAGTTTCATTGAGTTCAATGGAATTTACTCTCAGGTAAGTGTATACAGGATTGCAGACAAAAGCCCTTTTGGACTCACAAAACTAGCTTCACAGCCTTTTGCACCTAGCGTTATAGCCAAATTACATATCAGTTTAGTAAAAATATTGAACATCCAAACTAAGCCAATGTTTTCTCTCCCATTAAAAACAGCAGGTGGGTGGCTGCGAATTTGATTAGTGACACGCTAAGCCATGGTGGTTAAGCATTTTGAGCTAAACATTAAGGCTCAATGTGTCATGTGAGCCAGAACTTAGTGGACCAGTTCAGGCTCTGTGGTGGTTCTCTGGAGTGAGCAGTAACCACAAGCCATGCTGTTGCACACAACATTTTAAGCCACAGTTAGAGCTGCTAACCCTGCTGCAGATGGCCCGACTGTGGTTAGTGAGTGAGTAGGGTTTAGCAAAATGCATTGCACAAGACACCTTAAACTCTGCTGCTTAACCTAGGGGGACCAGATAAAATCCAGGTCAGGGCTCATGTAACTTTAACAGATGTAGAGAAAAGGGAATTTCAGCCAGTGTCTTTTGTATGCAATTAGTTCCTGGTGAAATTCCCTCTTCATCACAACAGTTAAAGTTGCAGCCACTATACTAGAGTGACCATATACAAAAGAAGGCAGGGCCCCTGCAACTTTAACGGTTGTGATGAAGAGGGAATTTCACCAGGAACTAATTGCATACAAATAACACTGGCTGAAATTCCCTTTGCTCTACAACTGTTAAAGTTACATGAGCCCTGACCTGGATTTTATCTGGTCACCCTATTATTATATCTCTTTTTCGCTTGTGGAAATTTTTCTAGACGGACATGACGGGCTTTGCCAAATCAAGCTGTCTTTTACAGATTCAGGAATTTCTTGACAATTGAGCATGTTTTAAGTATGACTGCTTTCTGGATGTTGTTATTGCTATTATTATTATTAATATTATTAGAAAAGTATTTATCATCTCTGTGAAAAAATGGAACTATTCAGCTACTTTATATCTGTTCTTAATTATAAAATGTCTGCTCCCTCTTTAAACATTGGATTGTTTGGAGTTTAATTGGCTGGTTCTTGCCATGGAGTTCAAAAGGTCTTAAGGTACAATGGGTCAGCCTTGCACACTGAAACCTAATGGGGAAAAGAAACCTATTTTATATGGGAACCACAAACTTAGCCAAGAAAAAAATACTGCCATTCTGATTGGCTAAGAAGTTGGGAGGAGGAGTTGGAATAGAGTATATACATGAAGGTGGCAGCCAGATAAGCAGTTCAAGAGCTAGACATCAAAAGAAAGAAGCCATTACAGGCACTGCTGCAGAGAGCCAAGATTTCAAGGACAGTAGAAGCTGAATTGAAAACAAGTAGGCAGGAAGATGTAATGCTATAAGGCTAGGATAAGCTGAAATAAATTGCTTGCTTTATTATTAAGACTTGGCTTAAATAGGGAATAGGTTTAGATAAGGTTTAGATAGATCTATTTTATTCCAAAGTATTTTGAGAGCCTAACTGCTTTGCTTTTTTCAAAACTTTTAGTAAGGACTAAATCTGTCAACGGCTTAACCTTGATTAAAGTGGGTTGTCTGACAAGCACCAAAGTTCCAAAGGATAAAGAGTTGTTTTAGTAGAGGCAGGCCAGAAAAATAAAAATCTTAACTTGTTGGTGCCAATCAGGAAAACCACAGATGGTGATGGGCATAGGGGACCAATTTTGTAGCTTTGATCACTTTCATTATACACCAGGTATCCTTGAAGGGTACATGATGGTTAGAGAGATGCCTTGCCATCTCCAGAACTTTGTTCCCATGCCCCACACTGTGTATTTATAAAATAATCAGCTTTGGGGCTGGTAGTTCTCTAGAACTATACAGTAGCACTTTAGAGTTTTCAAATATTCCCCATGAATTGTCTCAGTCATTGTTAAAATAATTCTATAGGCCAGCATTATCTTAATACTGTAGATATGAAGGTCCTAAGGCATAGTGGTTTGATCTAGTTGCTTGCTAAGTTACTTCACTGGAAAGGTGAGATTTGAATTGAGACTTTTCTGTTCACACAATAGTATCTTACTAGGGGTTCATCAGTTGAACATTTTATTGCTTGCTCACTACTGCCCACTCACGGTTTTTTGTGCATCCTTTAGACAATGACGTCCACCTCCCATACACCTCCTGCTTCTTCTTGCCTTTTTCCTGAGTTTTTGTTTGGGGGAGGGGGAATGGAATGTGCTGCCATTTCCTGATGTGTGAAAGAAAAGCATCATGATAAAAATGGCCCCTGAATGGGCCATGTTGTTTTTGTTTACTTCCTCTTTCTTCTCTGGGAAGAAAGAGGAAGTATTGTGGGACAAGTGCAGGGTGGAGAAGTGACGGTAGAGAACCGTGATTTCCCCACCATCTGATGATGCTCTTAGCCACTAATAGTGTATATACTTGGAGAGCTCTGAAGAGAAAGGACTCATCTAGCTTGGTAGGCAAACACATTTCCTTGTTTTGAATATAGGTATGCAAATCTGAGTTGAAGCAGGCCAATTCAGCCCTCCTTGACCTATATCTGGTTCGGGACTAGATTGGGTGGCCTTTGCCTGAAGCAGTTGAAGTACTTCAGGCCATTTCAGCCTGTTGACCAGCTGCTGCCCCCCGCCATCCATAGGACGCACTTGAAACCTCCATTTGCACTGGCAAGCTGCATGTCCTCCATGAGAGCTGCTCTGGTCTACCATTCCTGGCCATTGTAGGTTACAGCAGTAGATCTACTGCAAGCTACAGCTGCCCTCCTGGAGGATGGGTGACTTGCCAGCATGAGTGGAGGCTTCAGGTAACTCCTGCAGGTGGGGGGCAGCAGCTTGCTGAGTTCTGGGGGCGAGCAAGAAGGAAGGGGACCCTATGGACTCCTGGTTGGCCTTGTGCTCAGCTTTCCGGGAAACCAAAACTGCTGCACCACTTTCGATTCAGAACTGAATCTGAAGTGGGCCGGAGCGGTTCTGAGGCACCCCGAGTCGAGTTTGGAAGCTCTGAATTGGCCTCCAAGGTGAATCGGGGGAGCTGTGCACAGCTCTAGTAAAATGTACCAGCTATTTAGAACAGTGGTGCAGCTAGGGCTGGGCCATGGGGCAAAATACAGAGCCCTGTAGCTGAAGGGGTCTCCAAATGACCATTCAAAGAGTAGCCTGTGATAAAGGCATCCCATAGTCATGATGGTGCTATGATTTAAGTGAGCTTAAAATGTACAATTGCACATACTCAGAAAATTTCTTTCTTTTTAATCAGAGTTGGGAAAGATATTAACAGTGTTTTCTAACTGTGGGTCAGAACCCACCAGTCGGGTCTGCCAACCTTCAGGTGGGTCTCAATGCTTTAGGCTTCCCAGTACCTCTTTACTTGACCAACCTGTGCTATAGCTGCACCATGCACACTACATAGGCAGATGTGGTAGTGGGAGATGGTTAGACAATAATACTTTTTAAAAATGGAATAAAGAGGAAGGGAATAAGAGAGGGAAACTGTTATAGGAGGAAGTGAATGTAAGAATAGCAAGAGAGATGGATGAAAGAAACTGACAGTTGGGAATAGGGTAAAAGAGGAATGAGAGGCATGTTGGCAGGGGAGAGAGACAAATAATATAAAATAAACATGTGTCTCAAACCTTTCTGAGGTGGTGGGCACATTTGAAATTTTGAGAGGGTACCATGCACATGGCCCAGTCACAAAACACTCATTTACCAGAAGGCAAACACAGAGGACTAATAGAACAGTAACTAGCCCAAGAACCTATGTACAAGGCAGATGTAGGGGGTCTGAGCTCCAAACTATAAAACCACTCTTTTGAATCCAAAGAAAGATTTTGAACTCAAATAAAAGGTAGTGTTTTGGTTTGCAGCATGACAATCTCCCAGCTAAAACAATAATTTAAAATAATTTTAGAAAGTAAAATTAAAATCACGAGAGGCAGGGAGCCTGGTGTCCATGACCACCATTTTGGAAATCCAGACACAGAGCCTCTAGATCAGCAAATTCTTCCAGAAATATGGAGGCTGAGTAATGGTGCCTCTAGAGCCAATGTCTGTACTTCAGTTAAAGGAAACTAAACTGGGGAACTCCCTGCTACAGGGAAATGTCTGTGGCAAAGAATTCAGCAATTATCAAAGAGGGGGTTAGATATAAATATAAAATGATATTGGCCCTTTCCACACCGAAGCAGGTAAACCCGGAAGTAGACACTTCCAGGTTCAGCACGCTGAAGCCGCATCATGAATGCAATGGCCCAGACTTCTCCCGAGCTATCACAAGTCGTGGCAGCATTTTTTTAAAAAAGATCCACGGAGAGCGCACAAGTGCTCCACCGTAAAGTAAGTTAAAACAAAAACATGTGGCGCACGTTCGGCTCCCCCTCCCCCAACCATCCTGGGGATGGTGATTCTGCTTCCCCCCTCTCCTGATGGCCATGGAGCCGTGCAGCATGGCTCCATGGCTATCGGTACTGCCACACTTACTTGCGAGTAAGCGCGGCAGTACCAGGGCAGGCGGCCACATTCTTCTGTGGTCCTGGGATCTTCCCAGGGACCAGGGAAGAATCGGGAATTTTCTAGTTTCCGGTTTCCCGGAAAAATCTCATGTCCACCCCCACCCCCCGCTACTCCTTGTGCGTCATGTGGCCGCACAGGGAGCAGCCGGGGTCCATCACGGGCAAACTGTCTGGTGTGGAAAGGGTCATCAGCAATTTCCAGCTGATCAAGCTAAAGTCCACCTCCATCTATCACCATTTTGTTACTGGTGGGCCTCAGTCATGTTCAGCTCTGACATGCATAGGCATGCGCAACACATTTCATTAGGGTGTGCACCCAGGGAATTTTGTTAATTTATTTTTTAAAGACAAACATGCATTGAGTACTCATTATTTTTATTCATTTATTTATTAAACACCATTCCATTGATGCCCTACTCTGCATTCAGATTCCCTGACCACAGGAGGGCCATTGCAGGTGAAGGGGGGGGGATGAGGAGACATTCCTCAAGCCCCAGCATTGCTGGGGCTTTATGGTGACAATGTCCGGAGGAGGGTCTTATGAGGTTATATTAGCCTTAGGGTCCCATCCTCCTGGCCTCTTTGAAATGTGGCTCCCAGCAGAGAGACATTATTGCTTGAGATATTAGGGTGTGCCTGGGCACACCCAGCACACTCCTTGCGCACACCTATGCTAACATGCAGGCTCTGTAGGTAGAAAGGTTGAGAACCCTTGTTCTAACATCTAGGGAATGTAGAAGCTGCATAAAGCAAGGAATGGTAGTTAGTGGAGAAGAGAAATGTTAGTTGTGTGTGTCACAACTGAAGTAACACAGAAGGCCATCTCAAGCCTCCACCCACCCATCCAATAAGACCATTAAGTCCAGGGTCTAAAATCACCTAGCTGTACCACTGATCTGGTAATATAAAATGCCAACAATTTTCCCACATCCCTACCTTATTTAAGATAATGCATGTTTGAAGATATCTTGACACAATATAAAATATATCATTTGTTTTTAATTACAAATTTGATAGAAAACATATATTTTAAAATGTAAATAAAAACAGTTTAAAACATTATATTAGGCATGCAGTATGCACATATACATTCCCCTTTGTTTAAAAAGGCCTTGACTATTTATTTATTACATTTCCATACCGCCCAATAGCTAGAGCTCTCTGGGTGGTTCTCAAAATATAAAGGATTCTAGCTAAAACCTGTTGTTGCGTGTTTGTTTTTGCATACGCACACACCCTTACTTTAAGAGGTGTACAAGAAGCATTGGGTTTTCTAGTTTAGATTTTCTTCAATTCCTCTTGTACATCCTGAAAAGATATAGCAGCCTTTTGCTTCCCTGAACAATTATTTTGTCAAATTATCCTTCTCTGTACAGTATAGTGCTCATTAAAATTATACAAACAGCTAAACAATTGGAACTTTGGGAAGCAACTTTAAATAAATTACTGTGATTCATCAGTGTCACCCAGAACAGCCTTGTACATTTAGTAATGGCATAGTGACTACCACAAGATAAGCAAATGACGAGAGCAAGGGTTTAGAGATCACCCACCCACTTATCTGGTGACACTATCGCCACCACTACCTTGGCTCTAATATTAGCTCAGCACCTTATTCCTCGTTGTCATCTCCTTAGCCACTGATCAGTCCTACACCTTTCAGTAAAAGGTTTCCTTTACATTGACCTCTGGGAAGCAGAAAGAAATCTGCATAATCCAAGCTGTTCTCTCCAGGACTTACTTAAACTCCTCTACTTCTTGTCCTAGCTTGCAAGGACTATGGGAGTGTATTTCATGTTGCTTCAATTAAAATATAATATAAAATATGGGAGAGGGCATCATTCTACTGCATGCTATAGATTCTGGAGTGTTGCAATATGTTCAAGTGAAACGGTTTCAGAATAAGTATGGGCCCTCCTTTGGAAGCGGGGACATCTGGTCTTATTACCCAGTTCAAGATGTCACACAACGGAATTGTTTCTTTTGGGTTGCTTGCTATTCCATTGCACAATAGCTTGGCCCTGTCCGATTCCTCCATTTAGAAGCCGCAGTGCTAAACCGTGCTTAGGACACACTGAAATTTGTCGATTCCCTCACCCCTTCCAAGTAAAACGGTTTAGCCTGTTGCTCTGCCGATGCGGAGAAAAGCTCATGAAGAAGAGAGGGGACGGAGAAGGAGAGCTCCTGCCTTCTTGAGGAGACACTAAGCAGACTGCGCTAACTTGCCAAGGGTGGGGAGCAATGCTCGTCAGTGCCAAAAGGCTGCTAGGGTGGGGGTTAACCATCCTTCCGCCTTCTATCATACGAACACCTAACTGAACAAAACACAACGCAAGTGAGGATGACTTGCCAGAGACCCCGTCGAGCAAGGAAAAACAAAAGGGGAATCAGGCAGAAAGCAAAACCAAGACATGAGTTTGACTGGAGTTTGGCAGCGAGAGTTTTCCCTCAAGAGACGCTGCTCTCCCCGCCCCAGTTTCCCTTTGCGCCCTTCTTTCGTTGCGCGCCAAATGCCCGCCTCAGGCCGGCCATGGTGCCCAAAAAAAGCGCGTCCTCCTTACCCCTCAAAAGGCAGCTTTTCATACCTGAGAGAGAGGGGGAGAGCGAGAGAGCCCCCGTGCGCTGCGCTCTTCGTCTCCAGCTAATCCCAGCGGCTGGGTGGGCGTGAGAGAAGCTGGAGAGCGCTGCTGCTGCTACCGTTGCTGCTGCTGCGCCCCTTGGCTGCGGCTCCAGCGTCGGGCTCTGCAAGTTTCCATAAAAGTCCCGGTGCGCAGCCCGCTCTTGCATTCCAAGCGAGCCCCGGCGCGGCTGCAGCTGTCCCGCCACACACACGCACACACACACACACACACGGCGGCCGCCCCCTCCTCTCTTCCCCCCCACTCAGCGCCCTCGCCGCGCCGTATGGGGCCCCCTCGCCGGCCCAGCCGGGTTATTTTGGGCTGGAAGCGTCGTTAAGCTATAAATATCCAGCGACTCGCGAAACTGTAGAATTTCCCGGCCTCTTGGAGTTCAGAGGGGCAAATGAAAACCGGGACTGTGTGGAGATGGAGGCGGGGAGGAAGACCACAGTGTGGTTTCTGGCCTCAGTGCCAGCGCTCGTTTCACGCTGGAAATGTGCCCTTGGGAAGGTGCAGAGTGCATTTCTCATTCGCCTCGTCACTAAATCTCCTCCATCGAGAGAAGGACAAGGGGGATGGGCTTTCGGACCGGAGCATCCTCTTAAGTACTGTCAACCCCAGTGGCCACTCTGCTGAGCTGCTCCTATAATATAGGCACCTAACTGGTTAACTAATTCAAACCTAACTAAGGAGCGCACATCGGTCTTTCCTATATAACACATTTAGGGCACAATCCTCTGTATGTTAGACAGGGAAAAAAACCCTATAATTCCCAGCATTCCCCAGACAGCATGCTCGGGAATGCTAGGAGCTGTAGAACTTCCCCCTCCCCCCCTCCGTCTAAACATGCATAGGATTGCCTTCACCTTCAGCAACAACAGAGACATAACTTCCAATGTTATCACACAGCCTCGTTTAAACAACAGCTTCACCTTAATTTAAACGCACCCATAGCTCCAATAATAATTTATTTAAAAATATATATACTTACTATTACGTTTTTGAAAATATGCTTTTTTTCTTCTTCCAGGTACACCAAAATTTCTGGTCCAGCTGATGGCAGTTCTTTAGGACAGTGATCAACCCCTGACAATTTTCACTTTTGTATATTAAAACTGTTTGGAGACTCAGAGCCTGCACCTTTTTTTATAGCTCTAAACTCATAGAGAGCAAGTAACTAAGAATAGTAAGTTACCAAATAATTGTGTGAGCAGTCAGCACCAGACCTATGAAACTACTAGTGTGTTCTCAGTACTTTGCTAGTATTCAGAATCATCAGATTACCCCAATGTAATCTCACCATTTCCACACTTGTAATGACCCTTCTCTTAAGGTAAACAGGACTTGAGCATCCAGGACTAGGTACTTCTCTACTCCTGAATTCGTTGGCAGAGCACACTCAGTAGAGAGATGCTTTATTGGTTTTTCTTTGTCTGGACACAGAATGGGCTAGGTTCTTTTCCGTTGTTTCAGTTTTCAAAGGACAATATTAATACAATCCTTAAAGTAGGAAAAACCTATTTACTTGTTGAAACAACAGTTTATAACCTCATTTTTTGAATTCTCAAAGTGGACAGAAATATTAAATATTCCTCCAGTTCCTAAACTATATGTGGAGCCCAAGATGCAATCAAAGCTACTAAACTGCAACAGTGGCATGTACTAATCTTGTCACTCTATCTTTATGGACAGGGAAGGAAGCACACATTCCAAATTTACATTTTTATCAACATTAAAGGTGTTTTGGTAAACACTCTGATATTAGCCCTTTTATGCCCATCTTGCTACCAAGCCTGACAGCAGGGACTGTCTGATTTTTAAAAAAATTCTTGTAAGGTTAATAATGATAACAGAAGTTATTAATCCTTTTTAAGGTCACTATACCTGAGCTGGGAAAGAAGCATCATGTCTTCCACATTTTCCCCTTTCTACATCATACTCTTCTTTGCTATGATAACAGAGTAAAAATGTTTTTAAAAACCAGTTTTTATAGACTACTGGGTCTCTACTTTCTACTGTCAAGACACAGGTGCACAAACCACCAGTACCTTTAGAAAAAAAATCACCTTTGTTTCAATGTTAATGTGCAGGATGCAGCATTTCATTTATGTTAAGTGTTATTACAGTTTTTGTTTGTTCGTATTGTAGATATTTATTATTTTTTATGTATTAATGATATTGTATTATTCATGACAAGTCAATAAAAGCTAAAAAGAAATAGAATTCTGTGACATGCTGGGGTTCTATCTGGGAAATAGCATGTATTTATTTGCAACATTTATATACCACTCATCTAAATAAATCCTGGAGCAGTGAACAATAAAAATAATAAAACATCATATTAAAAGTTGTTTTTAAAACAGAATACCAATAAAAGCCATGGCTAGTCAATCAAGGAAGACTTCTTAAAATAAAGATGTTTTCAGTAGGTGCCTAAAACAACACAATGTTGGTGCTTTCTTGACTTCCGGAAGCAGGGAGTTCCACAGAAAGGGAGCCACCACACTGAAGGCTTTTTTCATGGTAGACTCCAATTGGGCAATAGGTCCATGCAGAACCACCAGGAACATATTAAGTTCCAAACCAAGAAATAGTCTCCTCTGCACTGCAAGCACAGCCTAAGCTACAGCACCATCTTGAAATAGATAGTCCCCTTTCACTCTCCTTTGGCAAGTTCAATAACAGCCCAATCACATGTATGACATCACCAAACTCCAAGGTGATGTTGCTCTTTTGGGATAAAGATAACTTCTAATAGCAAAATGGGCAGGATAAAGCCACTGACTACAAAGGGATAGACTAATATACACAGTTGTAGTCTCTTTTTGTATTTCAGTTATGGAACAGAATCTGATCCACTTTTTACAGAATTGAAACATATCTTGTCCACCTTTTGAATAGAATAATGAAATCTGGTAAGAAGCATGGACAGGAAAGGAATCCAGTTTTCAATTTGTTGTATTGAGCATACTCCATTGCATTTGAGCATGCTTGGCATCATATGTTAAGGAAATCTTGGAGTAATAAGGGAATGATGTTACCCCAGAATTGTCACTCGAGTCTCAAGTGGCCTCTATAGCACCAATCACCAGCTTAGGTTAGTGTGCAACTGTGGCTTCTCCTGGGCACAAAACCTGACCACAGTTATCCATGCATTTATAACATAATGTTTGGATTACTGTAGTGCTCTTTATGCAGTCTTTGAAGACTGTATGTAAACTGTAAGAGCAAAATACAGTGCCATGCTTATTAAATGGGAGTGGCTGGAAGGAATTAATCCTCACAGTTTTTAAAAGAGTTACAGTAGCTTCTGATCCATTTCAGAGCACAATTGACCTAACAAGTCCTAAACAGCATGGGACTAGACTGAAGAATCACATGTTCCCATAAGAACCTACCTGGACATTAAAACCTGCTTCAGAAGCCCTGCAACCCACTTCTGGTGAAGGCATGGCAAGTTGGAGCTGCGAGCTTTAAGCTCTGCGGAACTGGAATGCTTGGCTGCTGTCTGGGGGCTCCCAGACGGAGTTAAGTTCCCCAGATAAAAGGGGAATACAAAGAGCAAGCCATTAAGTATCTCGTAAACCCTTTGATGAGGTAACGAAGTCGAAATGGAAATTTCGTCGGAAGGACCGCATGAGAGGGAGGAGGTGATGGCGTCCATCGCTCACGAGCCATTCCAGACCCGATAAGGCATAAGATCGGCCAGCCTTCATTCCCCCCAAAATGGGTAACATCTGGAGGGAAAGGGGTACATCTGCTGCAGCAAAATCAATTAGAATAACAATTGTCTTGTAAGAAAAAAGAAAACGATCTCTTGCAGTATCCTGTGGGTGTGTCATCTAAAAGACTTTAAAAAAAAAATGAAGAAAGCTTTGAAATTACGAAGGGGATCACAGTTGTGTAATTTACATATGAACTTGGAAGAAAAAGGGAGAAGAAA
Source organism: Anniella stebbinsi (assembly GCA_029215795.1). NCBI lineage: Eukaryota > Metazoa > Chordata > Lepidosauria > Squamata > Anniellidae > Anniella > Anniella stebbinsi. The sequence continues at coordinate 90,462,809 of JARDYH010000004.1, read as the reverse complement.
AGCAGTAAGAAAGAAAGAAAGGTGGGGAAATATAACTAATTGCCTCTTCCCTTTGAGAGGAATTCCAGTGAAAGCGGGAAACAGTGCAAGGTTTTTATAATGAGAAACATTAAAAGAAAATCGAAGGAGTGTGTGAAAGTATTCCAGGAATTACAATTATGTATGCAAAACTGTTTCCAAAGACTATGTGACAAAATGGATGACATCGCAGAAAAATGGGAGTGTAAACTACGAGGGATAAAGATGGCGGAAGGACGAGAGAAGGTGCAAGAAAGGGAAAACTTGGATTTTACCACGAAACAAAGATCTAATGAGGTTAAAGGCGTTTTGGATAATAGAGGAAAAGGATTTCCAAGGCTGATCTTGAAAGAACTCAGCGACTGATTAAAGCGTGAAAAAGTTGTACCAGCGATCAACAGAAAACAAAGGAAATATATTTTTAGACGGGAAGCTTTGAGTGCAAAGTTAAAGCAGAGAGCAATCTCTCCGACAGTCAAAGGATGTAAGGCGTTTGCAGGGTGAAACCCAAAAGTGGCAGAAAGATCTAAAAGAGATTTTCTTTTTGAAAAGGGTTGAAAAGTACTTTGAAGTCGGCTGGAAAGAAAAAAAGGTATCTGACCTGGACTTGGTGGTGAACTAGGAATGAAGCTGGTTTTTTTAAAATTCTATCTTGGGTTTTTTTCCATTCTTTTTCTTTTTAAGTGGATTAAAATTGTGGAAACTTTAATATACACTTATAATATGAATAAGCTTAAAAGAATGTATAAGAATAATGTTTAACATTGTCGTAAAAAAAATAAAAAAATAAAAAATAAAAAAGGTGGATATGGGGAGAGGAGTTGTGAGGGTAGGGAATTAGGTATGCTAAATAGTGAAATAAATGTAATTTTTATTTGTAATTTTTTTATAAAAGGAGTGGAACAACTAGGGATTCAAGTAAAAAAATTTGTTTAAAAGAAAGAAGGGAAAAAGCATAAAAGGAAAAAAGAGAGTAAAAAAATATTTTATTTTGTGCAAGGGGGGAAATTTCCCTTTTTTTGTGAATGAAAATTTCTGCAAGAGAAAATATGGCATTTATATAACTGCTGTGGGGAAGGTAGGGGGTCCATTTTAAATGTTGTTTGTCTCTGTAAGTTTTATCTTTGTTTGAAAATAATAAAAAAAATGAATTTAAAAAAAGAAGCCTTGCAACCCGCTGAACTGAGGTGGTGGTGACTGGTCCCAGAGCTTTCTTTCTTACTCTAAGCAGATTTTTTTCTCAACACTTAATGATTGGGAACATTATAGCATGCATGTCCCACTGCTTAGGATTTTGTAAACATACACATCTTGATCACATCATTTGAGATTGCATATAAACTGAAGCATATATTGGAATTCAAGTTACAGCATAGTTTATTTCTCAGACTTCTCTTTGCTGACTATCCCAAAAATCTGACAAACACAGCTAACAGCTTGATCCCATGTTACAACCTACCTGAAGCAGCACAGAAGTCACGAAGCTGCCTTTAACAACCAATTTTGCTTAGACGGGAATTTTTAATTGGGTTTACTAGATAGTTTGGGGGGACATTCATTGGTTTTCTTATTGTCTTACTATGGTTCTTATATTTTTATTGTTTTAAATTGAAATTTGTGGACATTGGGCCAGTTAGCAAGTCACAATAAACCATCCTGAAAATAAGCCCTGGTGGGTTGGTTGGTTGCTCACTCACTAGCCCATATTACTCTCAACAGACAATCAGGAGCTCTGCAGCTTGCTTCTCTTTAGTTCTCCTGTCTGTTCCTGGCATGTATCCCATAGGCTTTTGCAGCACAATCTCAGCAATCTCTGTAGCCCACACTGCTTATTGATGGATTTTTCTTCATCTTCAGAGAGATTTGTGAATATTTAGTGTTAGCTACTGCAAATTTGCACAGTTCTCCTCAAAAGTACCCACCAAACAGTTAAATCTGCACAAATCTCCCCAAAGGTAGAGAAAAGGGTATTACTGTATGGGAGGATGGACAGATGTATTGGTGAGACAAGGTAGAGTTGGGAGGTGGCACTAGCAAGATTACAAGGAGCGACCAAGGTTTTTTGCTACACTTGCAAGGTGGCTCTGTAGACTTTTCCAACAAGCCATACATAAGCCACTCTGCCAGGTTTGCACATCATGACAAGTCATCCTGACAAAAAGCCACCCTGAACAACTCAACAAGCCACGGGTTCTCAGGGTGGCTTGTGAATGGTTAAAAAACCACGTTGAAGAAACCACACCGGGTTCAGATGTCACGACAAGCCACTCTGAAACAAAGGTGACAACCCACTATGGCTTGTCATGTTGTGCAAACCAGGTCACTGTGTGATCCTTATGCAGAAAAGAAAAAAAAACAGGGAGGTGAATATTTTAATACATAAAATTAAGTATGCTGTGTGTGCATCAGAGAGAGAGAGAGAGAGAGAGAGAGAGAGAGAGAGAGAGAGAGAAGGGGCAAGGGGGTGCCCACATAACTGTGGTCACGGGTAGGGGGAGGTATGGTGCTGGGGGAGAAACAGGCCAGATGAGGAGAAGAGGGAGTAGTTGCCTTACAACTATCCCCTTTTCTGGTTCTTCCCCCAACCGGGTAGTTCCTTATCAGCTTGCCCTCGGGGTTGGTGCTGCTGCTGCTGAATGCCAGGTCGGTCCAAAATAAAATCTCCCTCATCCATGATTTGATTGTGGATGAGGGGGCTGACCTGATATGTATCACTGAGACCTGGGTGGGTGAAGTGGGAGGGGTTACTCTCACTCAGCTTTGCCCCCCTGGGTACTCGGTGCAGCACCAGCACCGACATCAGGGCCGGAGAGGGGGGTTGCCGTGGTCTATAGAAATACGATCTCCCTCTCTAGGCTTCCTGTTCGTTCGAGTGCTGGTCTTGAGTGTCTGTACTTTGTGTTGGGTACCCGAGACAGATTAGAGATTCTGCTGGTGTACCGCCCACCCCACTGCCCAACAGTCTCCCTGCCTGAGCTGACGGAGGTTGTCTCGGACCTGGTGTTGAGGACCCCCAGGATGGTGGTCCTGGGGGATCTCAACTTCCATGCGGAGGCTCCTGCATCCGGAGCGGCTCAGGACTTCATGGCTGCCATGATAACCATGGGGCTGTCTCAACATGTCATTGGTCCAACGCATGTAAAAGGACATACTCTTGACCTGGTTTTCTCGGGTGGACAGGAGGATGGCGATCTGAAAGTGGGGGAACTAACATTTACCCCCTTGTCATGGTCGGATCACTTTCTATTGAGGTTTAGACTTTCAGCATCCTTTCCCCTCTGCAAGGGTGGGGGACCTATTAAAATGGTCCGCCCCCGGAGGCTAATGGACTCCAATGGATTCAAGAAGGCTCTGGGGGATTTTCCTGCTGATATGGCCGGTGCTCCTGTCGAAGCCCAGATCGCTCTGTGGAATGCAGAGATGACCTGGGCGGTTGACACAATCGCACCCAAGCGCCCTCTCCCTCTGAGCAGAGCTCGGCCAGCTCCTTGGTTTACACCTAAGCTGAGGGCAATGCAGCAAAAGGGGAGACGGCTAGAACGCAGGTGGAGGAAAACTCGTGCTGAGTCTGATCAGACACGGGCTAGAGCTCATTATCGAGCCCACTCTGTGGCGGTGAGGGTGGCGAAGAGACAGTTCTTCTCCACCAGCATTGCATTTTCACAGTGTCGTCCAGCGGAGCTTTTCTGGGTGGTTCGTGGCCTGCTACACTCTGGGCCAGGGCGAGAGATGGTAGAACCCTAGGTAGCACGCTGTGACGAGTTTGCACGGCACTTTGAAGATAAAGTCGCTCAGATTCGTTTTGAATTGGACACCACGCTTAATGCAGCTCCGCTAGTAGAGGCGTTCAGAGCACCGTCTGGTCCAGTTTTATTGGCTGAGTTTCAGTTACTGAGGCCTGAGGATGTGGACAAGGTGCTTGGCCAAGTCCAGTCGACCACTTGTGGGCTTGACCCTTGCCCGTCGTGGCTAATTACATCAAATAAGGATGGGACTGCCAGTTGGGTCCAGGAGGTTGTAAATGCCTCCTTGAGAGAGGGAGTGATGCTGGCCTCGGTAAAAGAGGCGGTAATCAGACCACTCCTGAAAAAGCCTAACCTGGACCTGGAAGATGTTAACAACTATAGGCCGGTGGCGAACATTCCTTTCCTTTTTTTAAAAAAAAAATATTTTATTTTCAAACATAATACAACATAAACAACATAAAATACAATCCATAACCACATACCCCCCGTGCTCCCCTCCCCCCAGGAGACCTTCAATTATTAATTATTCTTCTTTCCAAAATTGTAAAGACTCTTTTGACGATTTTTGCCCCTTCCCCATTAATACATATTCCAAATATGGGCTCCATATATCTCCAAAATCATTCTTACTGGACATTCCCCTCTTTATTTTCATTATCTAGATCCATTTCAATCGGGTTTCAGGCCTGGTTTTGGAACAGAAACTGCCTTGGTCGCCCTGTGGGATGACTTTTGCCGGGAGAGGGACAGGGGGAGTGTGACCCTGTTGGTTCTCTTGGACCTCTCAGCGGCTTTTGATACCATCGACCATGGTATTCTTCTGGATAGGTTGTCTGGGCTGGGAGTTGGAGGCACTGCGCTGCAGTGGTTCCACTCCTACTTAGATGGCCGTTTTCAGAAGGTGGTGCTGGGGGATTATTGCTCTGTGCCATGGCATTTAAGCCATGGGGTTCCACAGGGCTCTATTTTATCCCCTATGCTGTTTAACATATACATGAAGCCGCTGGGAGAGGTTATCCGGAGATGTGGGCTGAGATGTCACCAATATGCGGATGACACCCAGCTCTACCTCTCCTTTTCAACAAACCCAGGTGAGGCAGTGGCTGTTCTGAATCAGTGCCTGGGTACGGTAATGGACTGGATGAGGGCTAACAAACTGAGACTCAATCCAGACAAGACAGAGGTACTGTTAGTGGGTGGTTCGTCTGTCCGGCGAGGTGATGTTCACTCTGTTCTGGAGGGGGTTGCACTCCCCCTAAAGGATCGGGTCCGTAGTTTGGGGGTGCTCTTGGATCCAGAACTGTCACTTGAGGCACAGGTGAACTCGGTGGCAAAGAGCACCTTTTACCAGCTTAGGCTGATATACCAACTGCACCCTTATCTGGACAGAGATAGCCTAGCTACAGTTATCCATGCTCTCATAACCTCTCGTTTGGATTACTGCAATGCGTTATACGTGGGGCTGCCTTTGAAAACGGTCCGGAAACTTCAGCTGGTACAAAACAGGGCAACCAGATTGTTAACGGGGACTGGCCAACGAGACCATATTACGCCAGTCCTTTTCCAACTTCACTGGCTGCCGATCCAGGTCAGGGCCCAATTCAAAGTGCTGGTACTAACATTTAAAGCCCTAAACTGCTTGGGGCCAGGTTATCTAAAGGAACGCCTCCTCCCATATGTACCTGCCCGGACCTTAAGATCATCTACAGGGGTCCTTCTCCGTGAGCCCCTGCCAAAGGAAGTGAGGCAGGTGGCCACTAGGAGGAGGGCTTTCTCCGCTGTGGCACCCCAGCTGTGGAATGAGCTCCCCAGAGAGGTTCGCCTGGCACTTACTTTGTACTCTTTTCATCGCCAGGTGAAGACCTTTTTATTCTCCCAGTATTTTAACAGTTAAATTAACTCAATTTTAATCCTTGCTGTTTTAAATTTGTATTTTAATCTGTATTAATTCCTGCTGCTTGGTTTTATTCTGGTTGTGTTTTTATATTGTATGTTATTTTGTGTTTTTAGATTGTGGCTTGTTTTATATTTTTAAAATGATTTCATGGTTTTAATTTTTGTGAACCGCCCAGAGAGCTTCGGCTATGGGGCGGTATAAAAATGCTATAAATAAATAAATAAATAAATAAATAAATAAACAAACCCATATGAGGATTGCACCATTTGTCTTTTCAAATGGTGTGATGCAGCATCGATGCTAGACAGCAAGACTGCTCTGATGGGCTCATAGGAAGCAGTGCAAAGAGTGACTGGCAATGCCACCTTCTTCTCCACTCCATCAAAAGGACTGTTGTAGCACAGCCAGTCATATAGGGTTTTTTCAGGAGGAACTTGAACAGAAGCACCAGGGAACAGTGGCTTGTCAACCCACTAGAGCAGGAAAGCAGAAAGTGTCCTCTTGTGGCTGATCAGGTTCTGTTGTAGAGCACAGGCCCATATATAACACTAGCCATCACATAGCTGCCAAGTTTTTAAAAATTGTATTCACAAGCACATACCTTGAGGCAGCCTTCCCTAGCATGGTGCCTTCTAGCTGTTTTAGACTACAGCTCCCAGAATTCCTGACCATTGGCTAAACTGGCTGGCGCTGATGGGAGTTGAAGTCCAAAACATCTGGAGGGCACCAGGTTAAGGAAGGCTGTCCTAGGGTATCCAAGACACAGGTTTTCTGAATATTTATGCTATCCAATTGTGATTCTTTCAGAAATTGGAATCAACCTCTTTTGTATGACATACGTACAAAAACACATCTAAAGTTGCTTTTAGAGTCCCCATCTAAATTTAATCTCATTAACAAATAGAGAGACAAAGGAATATGTATTTAATTTTGTTGCATGATTATCATTTTTGACATACATTTTTCTTAAAAATATACTTTAAATACTACGTTCAAACAAAACAATATACTAGCTTAGTCACAACTAGTATAAAGTTTTAAAAGCTCTCTAAAGATTGTGTGTGTGGTGGGGGTATGCTATTAAATTATTTAAACTATTATTTAAGGTCTTACCAGACTCTTAAATTCTCACAATAATGACCAATGTAAAACATCAGTAAAGAGTAATTTACATAAAAATATATCACTTTTATATTTAATTAGCACTTAAATTTTGTAACAACTCTTAAAGAATACCTTTGCCGACTAAAGGATGAATTCATTGATTCATTTTGTTACATTATAAATGACAGCTTACACACACAAAATGTCAAGGCAAAGTTAAATGATTTGTCACTGCATGTGTTACTTTATTGCACATGTCACTTAAAAACAACCAAAAAAGGTGCATAACTTGGCAAACAGGTAGAGCTTTTAAGACTTTGTACTAAGTAATTTATAATTCAAACCACTGAGACAAACCTATCTACTATACCATGTATCTTTGCATCACTTTTAATCACAAAAGGTATCTGAGGCAAATGTACAGTACTTCCACAAAAAATGTCAACTTTTTTTTAAAAAAGTTGGGACATAGTACATATAGATCTGCTGACAGCTGAACTGTCCCTTTCACATATCTATATACAGTAACATTTTATGCAATGATTTCCATAATTTAAACCTCCCTGAGACCATAATTTAATATCTGTGTAGATTTTCAGGTACTTGTTCAGAAAGTTGTAGAAGCAATGGCAGCTTTCCTTGAGGGAGAAAAAGGCAAAAACTGTGCTCACATTAAGGACAACAAAAAAGAACCTATTGTACTTTTGCTTCCAGAACGCCACTGTCTGCTGGGTGTCCACATCCACTTACACAGCCACTGGTATGTCTTAGTGAGTTGGCTCCAAGATAGGCCAGGAGAAGATCAGTGTGCTGAATTAATAGCTGCATAAGGTCTTCCACTAGGTTATCCAGAGTTGAATAGCGTACCTTTTCAAAGTCGAAAATGTCTTTCAGGAAATAAAGAACCTGATTCTAGTAAAAACAAATGCAAAGTAAATTCAGTTAGTTATGAATGTCTTTCTAGTTTTGCCCATTTTTATTCATTTTATGTTAGTGTACAATATGCTCACTTGATTTAATGAAGTTACATACCTTGAAGAAGCTGCATAATTCATACAGAGAGTTTCTAGGGCCTAGGAAGCCCCATGCCAAAACAGGACTGATGTGTTCACAAACAGCATAGAAGTGTGCAAAGAAACCACCAGGAACCTGTAGATATGATTAGCACACAGAAACGGTCAATTGTTTCCTGCCTCTGGCATAAATAATTGTTACATCAAATTACAACATTAAGGCTGCAATGCTATTCACACTTACCTGGGAGTAACTCCCATTGAACTAAATAGAGCTTATCTCTAAAAAGATAGGCAATTACACAGCATATTTCTATTAAGTAGGTGATTTAACAGGGAAAAGCTTCCTTTTCATTGTATTAGCAGTGAAAACTTCACACATGCCTCAGTGAATTGATGCTACAGAATAGCCTTCTCTAAACTGGTGCCCTCCAGATGTTTTGGAGTCCAACTCCCACAATCCCGGACCATTGGTCAATGGTCAAATGATGGGAGTTGCAATCCAAAACATCTGGAGGGCATCAGGTTGGGGGAAGCTGCTATGGATTGAGTTAATACCAACTTTCACTTTTTATATTGCGTACAAATATGTCTAAAATCTGGGCACCTTTTCCAAGTATTATAAACCTAAGACCTGGGGTCTTCAACATTAATGGGCCCTTTGGAAAAGTACCGTAGGCCCCTTGGGGGTATGCAGAGGATGCAGAAGAAAGGAGAGCAATTCCAACTGAGGGAGCAAAAAACTACTCACATAACTTTGGATTTATCCCAAATGAAACTTCTAATTGTACATGCCCACAATGTATAGTATAGCATCCGACCAGTGATTACTATCTCTACGAAATTAAAAATCTACTTACCTTCATTTGTCCCTTTTTTTGTTTTAGGACTGACCAGCAGCTTGAAGCCACAGCCTATAAGATGATTAAAAAAAAAAAAAGTTTTACTTGCACAACTGAAAAAATGTCCCATTTATAAATAACAACCAGAATATAAAACCATCCAATAGTTTCCCCATTTTTTATGGTACTGTATAATTACAAGTTTTGTAATATTATATAACATTGTATTATTATAAATTTAAGAAATGGCCTATGTTTTGTTTATTGTTATGGCACTCCCCTTTTCTTCTCTCTCAGTTGTTATTTTATTCATCTATATATTTGATTTGATTTATCTCATGGGCTCAGAACAGAAGATAGTTACTTATCCTAGTAGTTAATAATCCTTTCCCCTTCCCCCCTTCCATTCACAATCTAACTTTATTGCTAGTGTGGAAGTCCACTAAATGCTTAAAATGCTGCTATACACTCTTGACCAGAATGAACTTTGCTACTCATTATCAAGATGAAGGACAGCTCTCCATGCACAATAGAGAGTCATGTGTACAATTGCTGCCTCTGCACTGATCTGTTTCATATGTACCTGCAGAAGCTGCTTCAAGCTACTATGTGAAGCAGCTGCATTATATGTATGAATACTATAAGCACACAGATGAGGCTAATCACATGAGCCTTTTACAGCATTCCAGTAGAATGCCAATTGGGTGGGAAAGAGCCATACCTTTTACTTGACACACCTGAATGGCATTTTGTTGCATACAATCATCACATTTGTTTGTGTCAGTTCTAGTATTAATCCGTGCATCTTTTCCTACACACACACAAACACACACACACACACACACACACACACACACACTTCCTTCTATTGAATTGCAGCCTCTATTTTACATTTTCCCCTCCTAAACTTTATTTTTTCCCCTTAAACAACCATTAAATTTAATATAAGATCATAAAATAGTTAGGTTATTTGTTAAGCTGCTGTATTTAGCTTCCGTTAAGACAAACTAGAAGGAAATATGGTGAATGAATCAATGTTGCATATAATTACTGAAGAAAAAAAGTTTGATAATGGAGGAAAGGTAGGAAGGACTACAGCCAGGAAAGAAGAGCAAGCAACATCTGTCCAGGTCATTCAGAAATGATTTGTTCTTCTTTAATCAGCAAAGTGCCATTATGCCACATTTTTTTTATCACCCTATTTCTAATAAGGTGGTCTTTTTTCTTGCATGGATGTCTGCTGCTATTTTGCTAATAATGAACTGAGCTGAACTATGTTTTCTTGCAGTATCTGAAATGGTCACTTGTGAAAAACAGGAAGCTGGGTTGAAAGGACTATAGTCCAGCTGAGATAGTACAACTCTTCTAAAGCCAGTTTTCAAATTCCATAGAAAGTTTCAGTATACCAAACAGGCACTTCTGAACTATGTAAAGAACAGGACCAAATCTTTCTCTCATTCTCTCAAAGATCAGGGACTTTAGAAAAACATGTTAATTAGAATACAGGGCCGGCACAAGTTGTCTCACTGTCTGAGGTGAAAGGACACACACTGCCTGCTCTCCCTCCCTTGCCACCTCTTCCACCACCTCCTTAAGGCCTTGCTCTGAGGGATCCTTCCTAAGAGTCAGGCATTGTGAGCAAGGTGGGCACAGAGACCAGCTGTGTTACCAGAGCACAGCCAATTTCCAGGCCACCTATGGCCAAGGACCCTGTTGTCCCAAGGGTCTTTGGTGGGGGTGGATTTCACCCCCCCTGCTGTTTTGTGTTATTTTTTTGGCAGGGAGGCTTCCCACCCACCCCTGTTCAAGTGAATGGAGAAATCAAATTGACAATCATCTTGCTTACTCTCATTTGTGATTGAATCTGGTGTTACATACCAAAATGTTTCACATTTTAAAATCTGTTTATATGGTTAATTTTTTTTTTTTGAAGCTAACAAATTAAAATTTTTAGATTAAAAAAAAAATTAAATCACTAAAATTTTATAAACCGGATGCACTACTTGTGGTCGTTTGTTTCATTTTTGGAGTGCTGTATCATGCACATCCCATCGGCTGCATATCGGTTAAAACATCTTGCTATTCAATGAAGAAGATTCACCTCATACAATAGTGTTGAGAGAAATAGGCAATCTCCAGGGCACAATGCCTTGGTTTGAGGAAAGACACCTCAGAGCAAGAAATTTGGGTCTGGCAAGCCCTGCGGAGAGCTGAGCCTGTTGCTCCCCTACTGATGCTGCTGTAGGAAAACAGCTAGCACAGCTCTTCATAGTGCTTTTGCTCTGTATGGTTCTTCCTCAGAGCAAGGCAGCAGATTGGCTGTTTGGAAAAGCGACATCAACTGCTCTCCTGCTGTGGCATTTCCCACAGAGGCAGAGCACCCAATGGGACTTTGTGGAATGCCTGCATGCTCTGATGTTATTTGCCTTGGCAAAGGCAGCCAGCAGCCGTTGTGGCACTGTGGCATGTGTGATTCATCTCTTGAGGTGGAGAATTACCCCTTCCTCATGGGAGGGCTAGCCCTGTTAGAATTTGATAAGCAGTTTTCAAATCACTTTTCTTCGTAGTCTTCTTGAAAAAGAGGTCTGCTAAACATAGAGCTGTTCATTCTTTTAAATCCGTATTAACTACTCTAATAGCAGGCATCCAGCTATGCTATACCTCTCCTTGCCAACTTGGGGGAGCAGATATTTTGCCAGTGCCTTCTGAAATATATGGCCTTTATATCACATTATGTGGCAGTTAGTAGAACCTTTCTGTTTTTCATATTTTAATGCTATTGAAGCTTAAAGTCAAGCAATGCCCCCAGCACATTTTAAAATGCCAAATAATGTTTAAAATGAGAAGTATTTGCAACCATAAAAAATTAAGAAAACCACATACTTTTGTTTTGACCACATAGTAAAAAAAAATCTTCTACGCTAAGAAAAAACATACTTTAAATAGTATTTGACACAGCTAAGCAGTTTTATCCTAATAAGGATTGGAATAATACAATATACAGATGGCAAACCTTGACTTTTGTCTCCCATAGGGCATAACAGAATTTGAATGGAATGTAATCCTACTTCTAGTACTAGGAGGTAAAATGCTACTGACAAAAAGCCATTTAGATGTAAAATGCACAATGAAAACCCGCTCCCAACAGTTTGCAATCCTGTACAACATAAAGCTCAGGTGCTGATTATAATCCTTTCAGGGAATCCCAAGTACCTATTGTTTGCTGCTATTTATTGCATCTTTGCTGGAAAATCTCAGACCTAGCCAAACTCATCAAAAGGGACGGGGTGAGGAGAATACCAGCATCAATACATCTGCATTACTTCTCCCTTTCCTGTGTTCAGAGATACATGGTGAAGCTGGGATCTGTTTTTCTGGCTTGCTGCAGAGAGGCAACCAGTCACTTGCACAGGACATGCTGTGCCTGTTCAGACAACACGCTAAGTCATGGTTAGGCCACTAACTCCTTTGCAGCAAATGGTTAGGGAGCATGGTTAAACCATGATTATGTAGCCACAAGGTTAGGAAGGGTTCACACAACATGCTACACCATAATGTTTCACTCAAAATGCTTATCCACCATGGCTTAGTGTGTCGTTTGAACAGGGTCATAAATATTATGAGATAAACATTATGGCTTAGCATTTTGTGAGTCATAATGAGTAAGACCAAATACTTGCAAAGAATATGTAAGGAAAAGGAGAAGACAGAGTCCATCTTCCAAAATCACACCAGAGGAGACTTCCCCAGGCTACTTTTTGTAACAGCCATGAAAAAACTTTCCACATTTTTTTTTTACTGAAATTTATTTGGCCACAGGAGATTGTGAAATGGATGTAAATTCTAAGGTTCGTGGATTCTTAAGCAAGAGTGCGTACTTGGGATCACTTGAAAGAAGGTAATTATGCCTTAACTCTTAAGAAATCATAAGTATATACCAGTGTGATGTAAATTTAGTGGACTTCAGGGATTCCAGTGACCAGAAAAAGTAGACTATGTAAGACTGCACTTAGTTCACCTCTGACCACATGTAAGGATGACCTAATTAGGCTTGGCAGTTCCAACACGATATAATTAGGATATAGTTTCTCAAAATTCCATCTAGGCTTGTGTAGTTTAAATGTCCTGTTCTTAATGCATTAATTGGTTCAAACTGTGAAATGAGATAGCAGACATCCTGCAAGAGTAATTATCTGCACCCTTTTTTCAACACTGATGATATTGGATGCACTTTCAGGCCAGCCTAAAAATAATTTTAAATAAAAATGAAATAAATATATCAGATCAGCTGAACTTATGTAAAACTGGTGTGTATGAATGCATGCATGGTTACACAAACCTTGCCTTTAATCACCAACTCATGGACTACGGCAAGCCTTGTGTACCCATGTACTTCAAATCACACACAATAGCTTAATAAGCTATTTGCATTAGCTTATTGGCCCATTCGGGTGGAGGGGCATTGTGGACTATTTAAAAAATAAGCTACTGTGCATAGTTTATTAAGCCATCATAAGATCATAAGAAGAGCCATGCTGGATCAGACCAAGGGTCCATCTAGTCCAGTACTCTGTTCACACAGTGGTTAACCAGCTGTCAACCAGGGACCCACAAGCAGGACACAGTGCAATAGTGTCCCACCCGTGTTCCTCAGCAACTACTGTATGCAAGCATACTGCCTCTGATATTGGAAGTTGCACTTAGCCATCAGGACTAGTAGCCATTGATAGCCTTTTCCTCCAGGAATTTATCCAACCCTCTTTTAAAGCCCCCCAAATTGGTGGCCATCACCACATCTTGTGGTAGTGAATTCGAGAGTTTAACTACGAGCTGTGTGAAAAATACTTCCCTTTTATCTGTCTTGAATCTCCCACCAATCAGTTTCATGGGATCACCCGGGGTTCTAGTATTGTGGAAGAGGGGAAAAATGTCTCCCTATCCACATTCTCCACACCATGCATAATTTTGTACACCTGTATCATATCTCTCCTTAGCTTCCTTTATTCCAAGCTGAACAATCCCAGCTGTTGTAACCTTCCCTCATAGGGGAGATGCTCCAGTCCCTTGATCATTTTAGTAAATCATCATGCCATCATGGATTAAAATGATATCCGAACCCACCTGGAGAATAAGTAACTTTGCACTCAAAGTAGCTTCCACAACTACTGTATAGACCATAGTGTAAGATATGGGCACAGGTGGGCAAGAAAATTGGTCAGACTTTCTTTTATATATATTTTAAATGGCTTAGAATGTGGATGATGATGATGATGATGATGATGATGATGATGATTAATTCCATTGATATACCGCCCCATAGCCGAAGCTCTCTGGGCAGTTTACAAAAATTAAAAACATTGAACATTAAAAAAAACACTGACATACAAAATTTAAAACCATACAAAGCATAAAAACAAGTTATAATTACAATATCCTTGAAAAACAACAATTCTGGGTCAAAGCAGGATTAATACATTTCCACTCATTGCACACATTACCTTTTATGATTCAAAATACCAAGTGCTATAGCTTGATAAAAACTGGAGTTTTATGGTTAATTTCTACACAGATTAATAGTTAAAAGTACTTGCAGGGATGACGATTAATCAAGTGTATTACAAATTGCTAGACTAGCAAAACCATCTGAAACATACTCTCTACTCAAAATACAATTACATCCACATTTAAACATGTACCTATTTACCTATTCTAGTATTCTGCAACCATTATATGAAAGCATCACAGCATGAAACGATACAAATAAACACTTACAGTTTCTTTGAAGGAGGAATTCAGCCAATGGTTGTTCACCACATTCTGTATTGACGTAGGTGGCTTCTCTAAATCTTCAAAGGAATCCATTAATATGAAGTCCAGAACAACATCATAGAAATTTAGATGTTTCACCTGTATTAGGATCAAAATATTTTAAAAGTTACTGAACACATTTATACAAGTTTAAATGAAGTAATAAATCAGTATTCAAAATTTCATTTTAAAACCTAGATCATAGACAAATAAGGGCACAAACACACCAGATTGGAGCCTTCCATCTAGGGGGCGTCAATCTCAGAGTCTTCCAAGAATCCTATGCCCTGATGGGCTCCAAGCAGGTTGGGAGGAGCGACAGAGCCAATTTTTGCGTCTCTGTCCTCTTTTATAGTATTTTTCACTAAATGGGCCTGTGAGTTTCTCTTGTGGAGTCATGCTGCTGGGGGTGCCAGGGCCTGTGAGGGCACTGAATCTGGCAGATCCATGGCCCTGCCCTACCCCACTGGCATGCCCTCATCCCTCCCCTTTTCTCCCTTCCCTAAGGTCGCAACTAGCTGGGGGTGGGGGTCCAATCCATGCTCAGGGCTCCTCTGCAGTTAGAGCTCTGTTTCACACAAACAAGGGGATCCACAGCTATCTGGGGTGTCATAGGGTTGCTCTGTTAGTAAACTAGTTAAAAATCAAGTGGTTGTCTGAAATACAGACAAAATAAATTTCAATAAGTAAATTGCAATTGTCTAGCCAGAGCAAAATAGATAACAATGACAAACCACTTCATTGAAACCCAAGTACAACATATACTTACTCCACAAGCAGCAAGTTCTATTTCGGTATTAGCCCAATGATCTGTTTGCTCTAAGAAAGAGATCATGTCATCAAATACTTCCTCAAATTTCTTTGGATTCTGTAAAAACAAAACAAACAAGTTACATATGACTCTCTTTAGTTCTTAGCAATTGATTTTCATTTAGTGCACAACGAGTAATCTAGACATAGAAAAGGGCCATTCAGACAACATGCTAACTCATACTCAGGGGTTGACTGTGGGTTTTTGTTGAACTGTGGGTTAGTATGTTGTTTCAACGTCCTAGGGTGGCTTGTTAACTATTCAGTGTGGCTTATTTTCACAAACAAACACCTTGAGAAGCCATGGTTTGTTGTTGGGTTGTTCAGGGTTGGTTTACAAGCCACACTGCATGATTAACAAGCCACCCTGCAGACGCTGAGACAACATGCTGACCCACGGTTCAACAAACAACCCAACTCAACTCCATAGTGTGGGTTAGCATGCTGTCTGAACATCCCCAAAGACTGGTTCCAGTCCAGGCCTGGCATAAGTGTCAGGCATGGGTGGGCATCTGCCGAATGCCTAGAGGTTCAAAAGGGCCAAGCCCTGCCCATGCTGCAACTGCTGCAAGGGTTGGATTGCTGTTACGGATCCCCCTCCTCTCCAGCCAGCCCTGTTGGCAAAAGGAAGTGCCGTGGTGCACAGAAGTGGCAAAAGGATCACTCCTTGATTGCTCCTCATTGGCTGTCTCCCCTCCAAAGGCAGCAAGTGATTGGTTTAAACTGCTGCTACTCAAATGTAAGGTTTAAAAATATGTTTGTTTTACTTTTAAATAGAGCAGCATGAGCCCACAGGGCCTCTCCAGATATCTGCCACTGCATCTCCTTTTGCCAGCGAAGAAAAAGAGTAACAGCAGAAGCCATAGCAAGTAAAACAAAGGAGGGAGGCCTGGCCAGCTGACAGTGGCAGTAGCAGGCTTTGGCTTCAGGTAGGGTGGCTTTGGTTTTGAGGCACAGATGGGTGGACGGCTTGGGCAGATGGATTTGGGAGTGAGGGGGGCAGGGCAGAAGGCTTTGGCTTCTAAGGTGTGGGCAGGTGAATAAGTGTTTTGGCCAGGTGGCTTCAGGGTACAGGGCCCATCAGCAATGCCATGTTAACAGCCTGTTGGAATCTGTTATCAGGCCTGCTCTAGCCCAGTGCTTCATGTACACTCTGATGTATCTATGGAGCTCCTCTGTGATTGGCTTCCGTTGGTGCTGCTCTATTAACACAATTGGCACGAACTGCTCTAGAAACTGAAATCACTGTACAAGAGATACTGCATATTTGAGTGTAAACTGCATTCACTCTGTATGTAAAGGACCTTCTAGATTGGGCAATATCAAAACCCAAGCCCATAAAATTACTATAAAATACCTGCCATACAAGGAACAATCTTTCAGACTTAGTTATCAATATGGAAAATGGGAATACTCATTTCTTAACTTACATTATGAGGACAATTTAGATTGTAAACGCTTTTGCACATTAAATTCGCTAAATAAATTATAAACTGAAATGGTGTCTACCTTTCTTGCTCTTGCGATTAAAGCACACAAAATTTTTCTGCCACTTTCAGCAAGAAATATTCGATTTGTAGTGTCTGAAAGGATTACCTGTAAAGAATCACCAGACTTTATAAAGTTTGAAATGTCAAAGCCCTGTCCCTGCCACCCAAACACATTAGAAGCCAGCGCACCAAGCCACCCTCATTCTGAACCACACTCTATGGGGATTGCTACCAGCTAGTCCAACCAAAGAATCCTTACTTTCCCAGGTAAACTTGGGGGGAGGAGAGTGCTAATGGCAGGGAGAACTGGCAATCCATGGTGGTGGTGGCCTCGGAGACCTCATCTTAATGCCCAGAAAAAAGACCTACAAGGCCACTCTGCTGCTGGCTGACTCTCTACTCTATCTGGAGGGAGAGGCGGGCTACAAATAAATATTATTATTATTATTATTATTATTATTATTATAATATTATATATTTGCTTGGGAAAGGGGAGGGAGGGCCAGACATGTGTCATCATTGTAAGCTTTTTTGAAGAATGCGGAATAATAATTATGAAAACTAAAGTTCAGAAAGATTGAACTAATTACTGGTGAGTTGGAGCTCAACCATCATTAGTGGTGACAACAAATTATGGCTGGCTATTGAACCAAGCCACATTTGTAGACCCCCCCAAAGATGTACTTCACAAACTTTTGAAACTCTAATTGACAATGGCTTTAGAATACAAAAAGTGTAGATTTTCTGAGCATTCAGCCCTATGCAAATCCGCAATACAATAATTAATCTTACAGCAGAGATGGGCAACTTGTGTCCCTCCGATGTTTTGGTATGCAATTCCCATGATCTCTTACCATTGGCTACGCTGGCTAGGTCTGATGGAAGTTGCAGGACAAAACATCTGGAGGGCCACAAGTAGCCCACCCCTGTCTGCCAGCTAGGCATTGCAACTGAGTACCAGATTAGATATAACATCAGGGCATGATGCATGACTGATAATAAGGTTTAAAGGTGATAGTGCATAGCATCAAAGGGTTGGGCCAATAAATTTTGCTGCTCCAAGGAGTTGCACCATGCCATCTGAGAAGTATGAGCCACCTCCTTTCCCCTTGCAACACTAATTGCTTTTGCAGCTGGACTGGCCCTGGTTACAAATCCTAGTCTGCATGATAACTCAACAGGATTTCCATCTCCACACAAACACCATGAATTTTACCAAGCAAAAATAAAGGAGTAGCACATCATTGATAACGAACTGTTACCTGAAAAGCTTGTCGGATACAGTGAAGCTTAGCAAGAAAATCGCTGTCCCCCAAACATTCCAATGTTTCAGTTCTATACATATACAAAGAATAAAATAAAGAGCATTTGAAATGTAACGGTAAACTTGCGTTTTAACATAAACATGTCTAGAAATAGCTTGTGCAAGTTCCCTTTACATTTTAGAAAATTTCCAATTTCTATTAGGAAAAACACAAAATACTGTGTACCGTAAGACTCGTGAATAAATCTTGCCCTCTTCTGCCAAGTGCATAGCCTCTTCATATAGTGGACAATGGCAAAGTGAATCCAGATTATAAGAATTTCGGCTTTCTTTGTGTTCTGTAAGCTAGAAAAGGTACCTTTTCAAGATTTATCACTTAACTTTCTGAGACAGAGAGAGACTTTCGCACATATAACAACTTGACACTTTTGTGGTATAATTGTATTTCCTTTCCAATATCACTTTAAACTACAGATCAGTGTGCAATAGTGGACCATGCAATAGAAAAGCTACAGTGAGACACTGGGACATAGATATGCCACTTCGCAACAACAGCTGAGCTCTTAAGAATGCCCAACTGCTTTTGTGGCACATTCCAGAAAAGCCAAACCATGCAAGGAAGGGGAGAGATAATTTACAAGCTAATTATATTTTACCACAGGAGGGATTAAGAACAGAGGAATAAGAATCTACAGTACTTTAAGGCAAGGCAATTAAGAACCTGGACATCAACAAGCAAACCAAAATACTGCATGTTTCATGCTGGCATGTACTAAAATTTGGCTGCTAAACTAAAAATCCCTAAAGGCCATAATTCCAATGGAGCTCGGCTATTGCTGCATGGTTGTAGAAATATACATAAAAAGAGACTGTTTTAAATGGTAGCAAGCAAAGGCAAAACTACTGTGGTTAAGCAAAGCTGACAAAAGCAACACCCTACAGATCTCCCCTCTGGTAGTTCAATGGTTTCTCAATGAAATTTGAATTGGTGTCACAAAATGTTTCAAGTTTACATTCCATACAGTTTATAGACCCCAATTGGGGTTTTCTTCATGGCAAAAAGTCTGTTCTATTAATCTCAATGTTTATTTGGTTTTTGTTACTAGATGCAATCACCAGCAGCAGCAATAACACCAATTATTTCTAGAATGATTTAACATGTACTAAATGCTTTACAACAAACGCAAGTTTATGGTACTTCAACAAGGACATACTCTCAAGTTGCAGGGTGTAAGCATTATTATTATTATTATTATTATTATTATTATTATTATTATTCATGGTATTTGGGAAAGGAAGGCTGCAACAGCCTTAAACTTCCTAACTCTAATACTTGGAGTGCAACCTTATTTATTTATTATTGCATTTATAGCCCACCTTTTTCCTCCAAGGAACCCAAGGTGGCATACGTAATCCTCCTCCTCTCCATTTTATCCTCACAACAACAACACTGTGAGGTAGGTTGGGCTGAGAATCTGTGACTGGCCCAAAGTCACCCAGTGGGTTTCCATGGCCGAGTGGGAACTAGAACCTGGATCTCCCGACTCCCAGTCCAACACTTTAGCCACTACACCACTCTGGCTCTCCCAGTAACACATAATTTGAATGCAGTCCTAAGTATAACTAGAAGGCAGGCTCATTGAAATGAACTGATTTTCCATTAACCAGGTGTAGGATTGTGAAGTTTGAATGGCTTGCCTTAAAGCGTTTGAAAAAACCAATAAAAGAACAGCCTTATATGAAGGAACAAAGCCAGGCTTCCTTTATCTACCAAGTAAATTATCCTGGTCTCTTTTAAAGCCATGTATCTGCATTTGTCCAACAAAAGGAAAAGTGTATCACTACACGACAGTCCAGGCTTATGTTGGCATGTCAAACACCTCAACATTCAAGCTCTCAACCCAGGACTCCAATTATAGAGGATTTTTCTTCTACCTCTAGGGTGCCCTTCAGTGAAACTGGACAGAATTTTTACAAAAGGCAGAAGAAACCTGTGCTTCTTATAAGGAATGGAATGTAACTTTATTCTCTTAACACAACCTTCTCTTCACCATCAGGCAAGTAAATCCAGGCTTGGATATTACTGTTCTATACAGATTAAATGGCACATGAAATCTAACATACAGCTGTCCCAGACTAAGAATATCCCTTTCAGACAGTTAGGGACTACAGATTCCAGTGCCATGATGCCCCAAGGTCTAAAAAATATATATCATACTTCTTGGGATGAATTCATTTACGAGGGTTCAATCAATCACTTTTCCTTTCGAGTGAATTTCTGAGAATTCTCGTAAAAGGCCACTTTTATTCTCACTTCAGACATTACATGCTTCCTACGTGTAAAGCATGAAGTCTGTATGCCAGTGGATATTTCGTTACACCTGATGAGTCCCACATCATTTGACTGCTTATGTATACAGTACTGATGTGCCAAAAAACTACAGCCAATCTGCAGACCCCTGTAAGCTTGTATGCATTTTTCCCCTGGACATCTGGTTCTAACAGAAGTAATTACTGTCTAGTAGAGACCACAGATCAACCCAGCACAATACCTCAGAGGTATGATGACTATGCAACACATCATCAAGCGGTGCTCCAACATACCTCAGCAGCTGAAACAAATGAATCTGTTGATCCAATGCTGAATTCATCTGTATTATCCTTCACTGTGCTATCTGTGTTTTTACCTTTAAAAAGAAATAAAATTGATTAAATACTTCCTTTGCATTTTCTTTACAATGCCAGCTAATGGTGACTAAGCAAAATCATTACACTTAATAATATTATTTATACATTCTTCCCTGCCTTTTCCAAGAACTCATTACAACATGTGCGCCTCTCATTTTAAGAAAGTCACCTAATTGTGAGCCATAATAGGAAGCTATTTTTTGTTTTTCTCCTCTCTCAAAATGTCAACATAAGCTGCAAATACCATCAGCACACGTGGCCTTGTTCTCATCAGAGATAAGCTAAATACATGTTGCTTACATTAATCATTAAAATAATAATAAAATAATGAGAGGATGCATGTCTGTCACTACCGTAGCTCCAGAATTGTGAAACGTAGACACCGCAAACTTGGCATACATACTAAGGAGACCCCAGGGGTGTGCACCTCAGGGTTATTTCATTGTAAAAACACATTATAAGAGCAATCCTACAGCACTCTGGCCTCGGATCCAGGATCCAAGCTTCCCTCCACCCCACCCCCCACCCCCCATCGGTGTGAAGAGAACCGTGCTGGCTGCCTCTATGAGCTCAAAAATGCAAACATTGAGAGGATGGGAAGGGGGTGTTTCTGTAGATGGGAAGGGGAGAGGACTGGGGCAGCTGGTTTATGAAGAATCCTCTGGCTGCCCTAGCCTCCTTCCCTCCTGCTCAGTAGAGCACCAGCTAGATGGGCAAAATCACCCAACTAGTGAAAATGCAAGGCGAGAGGCGCATGGGGCAACAATAGCTTCCATGCTCCTCCTGTACTGCATAGGATGCCCATCAGCCTCTGAGTTTGAAGGTTGACAGGCATCCGGGTAGTATTGTGCCCTCTCTTATTTAATGTGTCCAATGTATCCATGTGGTTGAAGCCTGCAATACATCTTCACCTACTAAGGGCAGACATCCTTAACTAGTACATAGTTTCGTAGTCAATTCATTTTGAAGGCAGGGAGATTAGTAGGCCAAGGGACAAATTATAAACCTGCCCACTTTTGTCTGCTATGGGGCAACACCCCCCTCAGGGGAATGGAGTGGACTGGCCCCTCCCTTAAGAGGCTACAGGGATGCATCTAGTATGGACCAAGCCTAGGAGTGCATGAGGGTGTGATTTCACTCAGACGGGGCAGGGACATTGTGTCCAACTATGATAGCTGCATAAGTTTGCTTGCAGTCTTCATTGGATCAGCGTAAAGGGTATTTCCACCCATTGAAGCCGGGTCCATTTGCTAGTGTTAAATAAAGCAAAATCTGTGCCAAGTACCCATCAACCACCGCAGTGTCTTTGTTCCCATTGGCTGTAATACTGGGAACAAGTTTATTTTATTGTTGTTGTTTTAGATATTTAATTCCTCCCTTTCCACCATTGGACGCCCAAGGCAGCTTATATATATCCATACGTATGCAAACTGCAGCAGTAAGAGTAGCAATATCAATAACACATCCATCAATTATTAAGACCTCATAATAAAAGCAGCCCTCCAGATAATAAACACAGCAGTGATGTAGACGAAAAAGCAAACAAATCTCAAACATAAAATTCAATCATAGATTAAAACCCCTGAAAAACAAAAGGCCTTTGACCGGCATCAAAAAGACAAGCCAGGCAAGCCTCCCTTTAAGGGATATTCCACTGACAAAGAGACAAACCAGAAGTTCAGTTCTTATGGAGTAACCAGGTGGTGGTAGAGCACATGCTTTGCCTGGAAAAAGTGCCAGGTTTAATTCCTGGCATCTCCAGTTAGGAGAATTCAATACTGGGTTAGATGGTCTATATGAGGTGGCCTCATAAGTTTTCCTTTCTATCTTTGTAAGTAAAAGACATTTTTAAGCACATGAAAAGAAAAGGAAAACTGAACATTTAGGGAAAGGTCTAGAATATCCCCAGGAGGGCCAATTTCTCCCTTTCCCAACCAATCACCTTCTACCTTCTGTCCCTTAAGCTTTACACAGCACACACGTTGCCGAAATATCCTGGCTTGGATCCAGAGCAGCCCTCTCATTCACAGAAGGGGCTGCAATCCAGTGGAGGCTTTCAGTTATGGAACCGAGGGTGAGGGAGAGAAGGGAAGCAAATTTCACAGTCTTCCCATTCAGCAGCCTCCCATATCACCTCCCACTTTTCCAGAGGCTCCTTTAACCCACCGGAGTAGAATCAGGTCCTGGACTTTCTTATCACTGATTGTTTAAAATTATTTAGAAAAATACATAGGTGTATATTTGTGTGTGCAAACTGTTTATATGCTTGTACGTCAATGGTTTTATATATGTGTAATATTGTAATTTTAAGGTTTTATATCTTTGTAAACGAGCCTGAAAGCTTCGGCTGTTGGATGGAATAGAAATGTAATAAATGAAATGAAATATGGCAGCAACAACATACGTCATCACCACACAGAGAATTTCAAGTGGCCCCTGCATGAACTTTTCAATGGGGGCTGCCCACTTTTGGAATACCTTCCCCATGGATACTCGCCTGGAGCCTTCATTACTGTATTTTAGGCACCAGGCACATACATTTTAAGAACTGAGAATGTTAGCATTTTTAACTTAGAGCAGTTTTGGTTTCATTGTCTATTTGAATGAACTGTTGCTGTTTTAGGATCAAATCCAATGCTACGCTAGCAGAACTGCTTTCATCAGTGGAATAATACCGTTAGATTGAACCCATAGTATTTAATATTAGTTTGTATGGGGAAGTATCCAATACTGCCAATGTGCTAGCAGGACCAATGCCTAGTGCAATGGGAAATAGCACTTACAAACACAACTAGAAACTACCCCAAACTACCGCTTCCTGAATGGAACAAGTCAGCAGAGAATGCGGAAGGCACCTACGCTGACCTGTCTCGTTCCAGAAGTAATAGTTGTGGATAGCTTCTTGTGTTGCACTAGCAACTGCTACTTTACTGTTGCACTACTGGCCATTTCCACTAGCACAAGATGTTTAGAGCTAGCAGTTGCCAGCATTGGATATTGTCCATGTTTTTATTTTATTTTATTTAAAAAATAACTTCTACCACCTACTGATAACTACTTTATTAGCTGCCCAGGGACCTTACATTTATGGTTGAGATTTATGTAAAGGTATCTGTCTCATTCGTACCAATTGCTATCTCCAAACATTTCAAGTATGCACTATTTTTAGTTCCCTATTGCTAGGCTGACCATATGAAAAGGAGGACAGGGCTCATGTGACTTTAACAGTTGTAGAGAAAAGGGAATTTCAGCCAGTGTCATTTGTATGCAATTAGTTCCTGGTGATATTCCCTCTTCATCACAACAGTTAAAGTTGCAGGGGCCCTGCCTTCTTTTGTATATGGTCACTCTAGTACAGTGCATGCACCTTTAATTGTTGTGATGAAGAGGGAATTTCACCAGGAACTAATTGCATACAAATGACGCTGGCTGAAATTCCCCTTTCTCTACAACTGTTAAAGTTACATGAGCCCTGTCCTCCTTTTCATTTGGTCAGCCTACGTATTGCAAACAGTACCAAGGAACTACAAAATGTCTGCCAGTCACACAGCCTAACCCAATCCACATTCAGACAAATTACACACCAGTTGCATTCATTTCTGGTAAATGTCCAATTGTTTATAGACTACAGAGAAACGGCAGACTTTCAAATCCTGATGTGGGGAGCTCTTGAAAGATTACTGTAGATGTCTTGTAACGAAAGAGGTGGTAGGCAACATTGTTTCTAGAGGACTTCTTTCCATTTTATTTTTAAGTAAAAAAATGTTTTTCGTAGCAACCATCATTTTGAATAGTTTAGGAAGAGATTTTAAAAAATTGCCTACCCCATTATATATTTTCCAAATTAGAAGTCTTCGATTTTCCACTTATGGCATAGCCAATCAAGATTGCTGTAAAACCTAGCTAGGAAAATTATTCACTGCCTGAATAACAGAAGAGTGGCAATGTTTTGGCACTGTTCAAACCACAGCTCATTCAAAGAGGAAAAAAAGAGGAGGGAATGAATATTCTAAAGCATCTACAACTGTAATGTCTCATTTACAGAACTCCTTTATCCAAAGGCATAATGACTAGTGATGTCCAGGAAACACTTCATTATAGAATCATTTTCTCTAGACTCACACATGTTCAAATGTATACTGTACAAATGTTTAGGGGAGCTTTAGACAGGAGACACCAGGACAAGGAAACCTCTAGGAATGCACAGCTGCTTGATCCGCCCAGCCACCCGAGGCAGCCAGCCCCAGATTCTCACAAAGTCCAGGGGCCTCACAGCCTAATATGCTCATTACCTTCTAAGCTTTCAACATACTTATTTTAGAAGCCACCGTTCTTTCATATCTCCTCTTGTCTTCAAGCATTGTTGGATTTTCTAAGGTCGAGTCCTTACTCTCTTGGCAAAGAAGCACACATTTAGAAGATTGGAAAATAATTTAAAAAATGAAATTATTTACATTTTAGCAGGGAAACAGCCAGGGGGTCCTAGCTGTTAAGACTTGACTACTGATTTTTATTTTTAAAGAAGCTCAGCAATTATCTAAGAAGAAAACCACAAATCTACAAAAAGGAACCCTAGCATTTGTGAAGGGTTGCGATTCAAGTGTTTTTGTCTATCCTGATTTATTCAGATTGAAAATTGACTGTTCACCTATGAAGTAATGGTTCCTGAGGATTTGCAAACTACTTGTTTAAAAAACACCCAAAATATTACCGCACATCACAATTTTACAAGCAAGGAAATATAACAAAAGCCTTGTGATAAATGATAAATTTAGAAGACAAGGCTGTAATCCCACCAGTGGAGGCTGGTGGCTCCGATATCAGTGGGGCTGTGAATCCACTCCAGGTTTCAGTCAGAACTTTTCACCTTGGACAGTTCCTTTAGAGTTCTGACTGGTTCTAACTGAAACCCAGAGTGGATTCACTGTCCTACTGACATTGGAGCCACCAGTCTCCACTGCAGTGTCCACCATCTTGGGATGGTTGGGAGGTTCTTTTCCTCATCCGCCATCTCCTCTTTCAAGAGGCACCCTCAAAAACACACTTGAACAAACTGTGCTATCTTCTCTCTTTGCAGCCTTTATGACAAGCCAAACAGTGAGCCAGGTCACGGCTTCCAGCCCACCTGTTCCCAGAAGCTCTTTGGCACAACATCACTCTGGGCACGAGGCCAAGCCATTTCCAATTCTTTCCAGACTAGGCTGACAGCTCATGTCGCCCACTGCCTGCCACCTCCTGGACTAAAGAGAAGCGTTGGGGCTCTGTGAAAGGGTCGATTAGGGAAGATGGAGGGAGAATCTGCTTTATGTAACCTAAGAATGGCCCTGATGAATCAGAAGACAGGGTACATCTAGTCCAGCATTATGTACCCTACCACCTAAAAGTAGCATGTGAAAGTAAAAGCCAAGCCATCTGGAACTCAGCGGCATATTATATCTAGGCCTGTAGGGCGCACAAAGCCCTCATGATGGGCAGCCCCTGACAGACCTAACCTTCATGAATTTACCTCATCACAAACTCAGCCAGCTTTCTTGTCATTCATCATGCCAAGCACATGTAAACAGAGTCAATGAGGATCACTCACAATAACACAATTTAAAAATAAACACCCGAGGAAGTGAAAACGAAATGGAGCAACGAAGGCACAGTAATGAACTATTTCCTTTCTTTGTGCTTCACAGAGCGTGAATAACATCAGAAAAACTTTCGTTCACATTCTTCACATTGGAAGGACAGCAGGACAAGAAAATTCCACATGGCTGATTCACACGGCTGATTCACAGTGCTTCATAACTGAGAAAGAGAAGGGGAGGGGAATGAATAGTTGTTTTGGCTCACCATGTCCCTTAGTCTAAAAACTGATTTAGAGGCTGACGCAATAGAAAGCGTACATGTGTGTACAGAGTATGAACCATGCACACAATGATTTTCTGAGGCATTTCTCCTTAACAATTGCCTACAGAAGGCCTCCAAACTCCATTAAATTAGAAAAGCTGTTGGTGGGATTTGATGAAACTTTTCAAAAAAAGGAAGATGGGGAAATGCACCTCCCCCTCCCCCACCATTTCTCTTTATACTGTTCTTATGTTAATTCCTCAGTATCTATTGAGGACAGTTGCCAAGAGGAAATCCTGAGGGAAGAATGCAGTTGCACAGGCTTCTTGCCGCACATGCACCCTTCAGGCCCACAGACAGAAAACTCACCATATATTGTTATGGGTTTGGGGGTTGGTCACCCAAATGTCATTTACAACCCAGTGCCTATAATCGCAACGAGATTCAGGATCCCTTCAATATGTAACCATTGAAACTAAGAATTCTCTAAGCAGATCTATCAGTGTGAGTGCCTTGAGGCAATATTTCATAAGGCCTTAAAGGACATTTAATAAACAGTCACTTTCTGGTGATGCGTTTCAATGGGACCCAAGAAGGCATGGGGATGGGAGGAGAGGACTTGTTTTTCTTCTCCCCTTCTAGACAAGGGGAGAGAAAAAGTGAAATCTGTGTCTGTAGCAGGAAGTGAGTCTGCACTGGGGCTGGATCTAAAACGGTAGCCAACTTTGCTCTCTGCAGGAAATCCTATGGCAATAGACATCTGATAGGGAACCTTACATGTAAATAAACCTTATATCATAGAAGCACCTGAATCTGGGGTAAGCTATGGAGCCCCTGAAACTTCTCACTGCTTGGAAGTGGGGTGTAGGCACATAACAATATCGCTGCATTCATTTGTATATGGGAGTACCACCACTCAGACCTGTAAACTAGCCAATGGTATTGGAAACTTGATCATAGATTTCTAAGAAAAGTTTCATACCCCCTCCTGCACCATCTGAACAGCTTCTCTGGAAAGCCAGGTGGCCTTCGTGAAGAATATGGGATGGGGGAATAGGAACCATTGCCCCCCAAATCAGACTTGGATTATTAATTACGTTCATCTAAAAAGTCCACAGAAAGGAAGTTTCTTAGCATCCATGCCCCCCTCCCCAAACCTCATCCCACATGGTTTATTCAGAAGGGTCCCTGATCCTTCAGAGAGGCTTGGGGGGGGGGGGGTTGAAGTGGGTGCAGGGAGAAAGAGGGGGCAGGAAACTTCCCTTCTGTAAGCTTGCTTATTTTATGATTCAAGCCATTATAATTTTATATTGATAATAAGCCCACATACAAGGCAAAATTGATAATGATTGAAGAGAGGGGTGCTGCAATCCCATTACTCTCATCATCTCAAGAGATAGCAGATATGCAAGAGACTACAAGTGCATCCAATATTTTTGAGGGATACAAAACATATGCCAGGTTGATGATTATTACCTTTTCTGACTTTCAAAATGTGACCTTTTCCTTTCTCCCCCTCCCTTCTTTGACACAACCTGTTTACTAACACACAGTGGGCTCAAACACAAATAAACTTGTGATATGGCAACATGTGTTACCTATTAGGGAAAAAAGCAGACTTGCAAATCAGTCCTCTGTTTAAAAATCAGTAGTAAATTCAGACTGGTGAATTAATAGTTACTATTTCTTTCTTAACATGTCGTAATTTTGGAGATAGGAAGAGATGGAAAAATGCATTACTCATACTCGTTCCAACTATGTTAATGCAAGATTAGCTCTAGGGTAAACAAACATTTCGTTCACTCTCAGGTTCAGGCAGAAAGTCAAGAACTAAAATAAATAAAAAAGCTTGTTTGCACTCATTTGTTTAGTCTACCCCATTAAGGCTCCACTTTAACTACTTCCTACTTGCAACTGAATTTGGATTTTGCAACAGATAAGCATAAACAGATGGAGCTTTCATCAGTATTTTGTAATCTAACCTCTCCCTTGGGTTGCCTATGAATTTTGAAAGCCCCGTGGTGGCGCTGCGTTGGTTATATGTCACAGAAGCCACCTTGGAGCCATCACAGGACTTTCCAGTGCAGTGGCAAATTAAAAAATCGGGGACTTACCCTGACTTTTTTTGCTGGCAAGAGGTGAGTACAGTGAATCTGCCATCTAACCTCACTCTGGTGTCGCGACAGAGGCATTCCTGGGCAGATGGCAACCCCTAATTGGCTGCCATCCATCCAGGCAGAGGAAGGGCCCAGCAAGCTGCATGGCCACCGGAAAGTCCATGCCCTCCCTCTGTGTTGGGATTAGCCCCCGCCACCCTGCAGTAGAGAAATCACAGGATTTCCTTAAATGCCGCAGCAACCCAGTGCCATCAAAGCAGGGCCCAAGTCTGCAGGCCTTTCCTCTCAGCTACTGGCTGAGCTGTTCTGATGTCAAGGAATGTTCATTAACATCCCATCAACAGCAGTAAAAGAGTGTTGAAAAACAATCAGCACAGCTAATGGTGAGGCAACTTGGTTGGGCCTCAGGGGAAATCTTGCATACAATGTATGTACGCTACAGGAGAAGTTGGACATAGAGTGCTGAGGACTATGTAAGCAAGAGGATAAGCAGTATCATCCGGTGCCTCCAAAAAGTTGTGGTATGCTGAGTCCCACCTACACTGTCAATATGAGTTGACAGTTCACCTCATACTTACCACAATGTTATTTGCCAGAATATAAGGAGACCCACATTTGGGAGAACTGCAAAGGCTCTCCTTTTATGGACTGTTTCTGATCTGAGCCAGTGGGAGAAGAATCATGTCTTGCAAATCAGGGCCCTCCTGGTACTAACTGCAGAGAAACAAGAGACAGTCGTCTCTTTCTTGGGTGTTTTTATTTGGGGGGGGGAGGGGGAGCTATCCTTTAGTTCTTTCACTATCTAGGAACTCCCAAATTCTAAAAGCAGCTTGCAATGGAATTTTGAAATGCACAATAGAAAGCAATACAAGAACGGAGCTTTGAACTTCAGCCTATATACAGACACATAAAGCAAGCAATAACTCTACCTGCTTAAAGTGAATTCAGTTTGAGAGCATGTAAATGTTGCAGGTGGAAAAGATAATTTTGTGGTTTCTTTCAAAAGAAACTTTGTCTCCCTTAATCTAATATATTCTGGTTTTCTCTCCGCTTCTGCAAAGGGAAGTATCCACAGGAAGTGAGGGATATCATGACTCCTCAGTTCTCTACCTGATCATGATATATTGGGGGCGGGCAGAGGAAGTAGTGTCATCTTTCTCATCCCAACTCATACATCTATCTTTAAGCTGTGACTAATGCCAATGACTGAAGCATATGGCTTCAGAGGGACATGTGCTTTGGATAAAGGACCCAAATAAAACTCAAGACTTAAGAGTTCTAAGTAACTGGTATATAATGTTACTGTTATTCATAGCTTGAGAGTGGCAAAATTACCTGATGGTATTGAGTCATTTGATGTTAAATTAACAAAAAGGGACAGTCAATTTATGTCACAATTTATTTCTGCACATTAGAACCTACTTCAATACTGGACAGTATCCAATACTGCTGCTCTGCTTCCACAGGTTCCATTGCGCTCACAGGACACATCCTGCAAATACAGCAGGAACTAGCACTTCTGACAGTACTCATGAAAATGAGCAGAAATGCTCATTTTTGGATTAGACCAGGCCAATTATCCCCTCCTGCAGGGGGATTATTTCTTCTCAGCTCACTACAACTAGACACACTGCCTCCAACCCAAGACAGCAGAAGTGGTGTGAACACCTGAGAGACGGAAAGACACTTTAACATAACATCCTCCAGCTAATATACCATCCTGATATGGACATACTGGGATGTTAAGATCAACATCTGCCACCCTCCCCCATGAATGCTATCTCCAAAGGTGGCGACAAGGGGCAGGGACTTCTTAGTAGTGGTCCCCTGACTATGGAAAGAGCTCCCCACTGAGGCCCATCTGGTGCCAACACTGTCATCTTTTTGGCTCCAGGTAAAGACCACCCTCTACTCCCAGGCATAAACTGATATATTATGAGGCATCTATGTCTGCTGTTTTGAATTTTTGGGATTTTGGCCCTGCCCGTTTGCCTTTGGCCCCACCCACTATTGGAATGTGGCCCCCGAGGTCAACTCCAAAAGATGGAAAGAGATTCTGCAACACTGAACTAGCTGGACCACTGCTTGCGCAATAGGACTTCACGCATCTGCCAGGAATGAGCAAAAAAACTCAATTTCTGGATTGGGGAAGTCAGTGGATCTCCCTTTTATACTGGGCTAGACTGACCAATTGTCTGTAATAAGGTAGCTTTGTCCATTCACATATGTCTAATTGTATGTCTAAAATAGTTATGCACAAGCCGCAAAAATAGTACGCTACAAGGTACGTCGGGCACAACCCATTCAAAATGAAAGCCGTTTGGTTTTTGTTTAGTTTACTGCAGAGAAGGGGGCTGCATCAAGTATTTAACTCATTCATTCCTAGAAATTCAAAAGTTGCCAGCACAAAAGCAAACATATAAAAAGTGATGTTAAGTGCAGCACACTCTTACTACATCATAAAAACTGTCATATCTGAGGGACATCGGTGTGTGTGTGTGTGTGTGTGTGACCCGGTTCAGAAGACACACGAAACCACGGTGGTTAAGCATTTTGAGCTAATTGTTATGGCTTGGCTTGGCCTGACCATGACTTAATGTATTGTCTGAACAAGCCCTTATAAATAGATGGGAGGGGGGTCATTTACTTAGTAGTTTTTTAACTCTTTTCATATATTCTTGAACTGCCAGAAGTACTGTGAAAGATATAACTCATTCAACTCTTTGCAAATGATAAGGACTTGACTGACTCTGCAGGAAAGAAAATTTTAAAAAGTAAAATGACAACCAACAGCTAATATGCAGATGCACGCCAATGGCAACGTTCAGCCACATGACTTCTAGCATCACAGCTGACGTCCAAACCCCCTTCTGCATACTGACGTACAGTGGCAGGTGTTGAAAAAAATGTGCCAGAAAACTAGCTAAATTTAAACTACCATGTCACCAGGAAATACACTTCAATAGTCATCAACAGTAAAAATTGGATTGCTGACCCCTGGTGGCATTCATATTTCTGACTCAAATATCAGTATTAGAACAAACAGGACTGATGCATTTCAGAGGAAAGAGAGTTTCCATTTATACATAATTATAAATATGCTATTGGTTGAAAGCTTGTCTGTAATGTCAGTTGTAGAAGACACCATCTGCCATTGAGCTTAATACTACAAAAACTGGGAGTTTTCAATGGGCAGTCGCGATTATCTTAAAATGCATACTTTCCAGGAACAAATTGTGACTAATAAATCTGCTTGGCAACTGGAATAGCACTTAACCTAAGTTAACTTTTGGGGAAGTAAAATATATTGGTAGTGGTTAGTTTTCCTATACATGATATTCTGAATTCAATTGTGTGATGCTGCCCCCTGCTGCTCTTAGGTAATTTGAAAGAGACATAACTTGTATTCGCATTTCTGAATTATTACTATTTAGAACAGAGCTGGGAACCCTCTTTCAACTCAAAGTCCAAAGTCCATTTTGGAGGAGGCGGGGCTAGAGGCAAAAAGGGTGAGGCCAAAATGCCAGCATATTGTAGCTTAAAGCTCTCACTGCCCCATAGCATAGTAGAGTTGAAAGGAGCCTATAAGGCCATCGAGTCCAACCCCCTGCTCAATGCAGGAATCCACCTCAAAGCATACCTGAAAGATGGCTGTCCAGCTGCCTCTTAAAGGCCTCTAGTGTAGGAGAGCCCACGACCAATCTGGGTAATTGGTTCCATTGTTGTATTGCTCTAACAGTCAGGAAGTTTTTTCTGATGTCCAGCTGGAATTTGGCTTCCTGTACCTTGAGCTCAATATTCCGTGTCCTGCACTCTAGGATGCTCAAGAAGAGATCTTGGCCCTCCTCTGTGTGACAGCCTTTCGAGTATTTGAAGAGTGCTATCATGTCTCCCCTCAGTCTTCTCTTCTCAAGGCTAAACATGGCCAGTTCTTTCAGTCTCTCCTCATAGGGCTTTGTTTCCAGACCCCTGATCATCCTCATTGCCCTCCTCTGAATCCCCTCCAGCTTGTCTGCATCCTTCTTGGAGGCATTTTAACCTTTTAGAATGAGGAAAAATGGCACAAAGCCCAGGAAACCACCCATTGATCAGTGGTTGGAGAAATGTGGAAGGGGGGGATGGCCTTCGGGGGGCACAGGAGTCCCAAATTTGGCCCCTAGGCCTGAGACTCCCCATCCCTGGTTTATACCCCAACTCTTCAATCAAATTCCCATGGCAGTTATATATAATCATTAGTAGTAAAAACACATCTTGGTATTTCTATAGCACTTTAAAATGTGCTTAATCTTCATTAAGTTAAAATCTCGCAGCCTTACCAGGGCTTCATCTTCTGGAGTATTGCATGTTTACAATAGGCACAATAAGCTCTACCCCTGTTGTTGTTGCAGGTTCCTTTGCAGGCACATTCCATACGTTTCATTAGATGGCAATGCAAGATTTCTAAAATATCATGCAATTCTTGAATTACGCCACCTCTTTGAAGGCAGTTTTTGGCAGAATTTTTTTGTTACTGCATTTTCGTCAATTTTTAAAATGGCGGAATAAACCTAAAATTGATGAGAGGGGCACCAGAGGTTGACGTCACGAAAATGACCCATGAACTTCTGTGAGTGAACAATCACAAGTGTACAATAAGTGCCTTGTGCAAAACCACCCTGAGCCTTTCAATAAGCCTGTAAAATAGACCAATACTTCTAGCCTTAAATTGCAAATGGGGATGCTGGTGGGAGGGCTAATTATTTTGTCTGAGGCTACTTAGACTGCCAGGCCCTCAGCTCATACTGTTACCTCACACTGACTTTCACAAAAAGCTATACCACAACAAACCAATTAGTCTGAAATACAACAGGTAATCTTAACAGATTTCCTTTGTTTCCCAATTTCAAGGCTTTACGCTTGGTCTACGCAAAGCGAAACAATTTGTGTATGACATTTATAGCTACATTCGGAGACATGCAGTAGTTCTGCAAACATCCAAATACTAACCTCTAGTTTCTAATCTAGGAATAATTCCATACAACCTTCTTTTTATGTATACTATAGCAGGGAAGTCAAATCTCTTTCAACTTGAAGGCTAAATTCAATTTCAGAGAAACTCTCAGGGCCACATTCCAGTTTTGGGTGAGGCTTAGGGCAAAGGGGACCAAAAAAACCTGGCATATTTTAGCTTAAAACTTTTACTGCTATTACTAAGCCTCAGGAGAGGCATTTTAATCTTTTAGAATGGAAAAAAACACCATCAAACAATCAGCAGCTGGAGGAAAAGGGGCAGGAGAGAAGGGAGTGGGACCATCCGAGGAAGCCTAGGGGGTTGGATTGGCACCTCAGGCAAACTGGATTTGGCCCATGGGCCTGAGTTTCAACACCCTCTGTACTAAAGAATGGCCCTATGCAAGCACAGTCTCTAAAGTTTGAGAAGAATAGACTTCAGTTTGTGACATGCATAGTGTTTTCTTCCACCAAGTCACTCCTGCTACTGGACTCACATGGAAGTACTTACAAAATAAAATTTCGTAAATTGCCATTGTGGGGCCACTCAGTGTTGCAGGTAAATACAAACATTTTACCATACTGCCTGCGTACATAAGAGTAGGCAGAGTGCCAAGTGAGGCAAGCAATTTGCCCAGACCTGACTTATTCTGGAGAGTAGATAATTTGTTTACTAGAAGTACGTTATAAATAATTTCAACCCCTTTCACATGTTTCTCTGTGATTATTTTCAATAAGCCTACTGAAACATATGCAGTATAGATTCCCTACAGGAAGATGGCTAAAAAAAGGATAGCACTATCCAGACAAGGCACATCCTGCTTTACTAACTATGTAGCACACCATACACAAGAATCCCTCTCTTTTTATCCACCCTACTTTCACATCGTACCAATCACTACTTTCCTAGCCTTTGTGCCAGAGGAGGAAAATAAAAAAAAGAAGACATTTCTTATCATTCGATTTCTGATCATTCTGATCACCTTTATCCCAAGTCCCTGTTATTATTAAGGAAGACAGATTAGGTCAGCCTTCCCCAACCTGGTGTTCTCTGGATGTTTTTGACTACAACTCGAAGCATTCCTGGCCATGGCTGTGCTGGCTGGGGATGATGGGAGTTGAAGTCCAAAACTGCTGTAAGCCGCTTCTGCCCAGAAATGCAGCCAAGAAAGATTTTAAATAAGTTTTAAAAATCCAGAGGGCATGAGATTGGGGAAGGCTGCTGTAGTTTGTCAAAATGCAGACTACTACTACAACAACAACAGGAGGAGGAGGAGGAGGAGGAACACTTACCAATATCATTGGAAAAGGCAGCTGGGTCAGATGCCCCAAGGGAGGCTTCAAACTCTTCCTGAAGTCGATAAGCTCTTTGGAGCAACGATTCAAGCTTATGAATGAATTCAGCACTAATAATATCCTGTAAGCAGAAGTTGCAGCATGTAAATAGGTTCTTTCACTAATATTTTAAGCAGGTATTGGAATTTCTGTAATGTACTAAAGTCAACAAGAGTTACTTTGGCTATTGATTTTGTTATATAGCACCATATGCAAGAGCAGGAACCAAAATATTAAATACATCAGCAACTAAGGGATTAAGAACAGTAAAGTTAGACAAGCCTTTCCCAATTTGATGCCTTCCAGATGTCTTGGGGCCACTGGCCATGCCCGCTGGAGATGATGGGAGTTGTAGTCAAGCATATCTGGAAGCTGAGTTACTGTATACTGGCATGTTTACTTTTAGAAGTGCTTCAGGAAAACTAAAAGGTGCATCCTATATATAGTTGTAATTGGATCCCCACTAAACTCCATGGAACATCTACATAAACATGTTTAGGCTTAGGCAAAAAACAAACAAACAAACAAGCAAACACACCCAAGTTAAAAATATCCAGACTATCTTTAACCAAAAAAATAAATAAATACTAAAATTCTTCTGTGTTGGTTTACCTTGTTACCTTGAGCAACATTAGCATCATCATACTATAATGAGAATTAACCAGGGCTTTGCAAGAGACATTTTTGAGATGGTTTTATGAAAGTTTATGATTTTATACTAGTACAATGCTATGTGAATGTTGAGGAATAAAGACAATGGAGAACAATATGTAGTTAGGGAAGCAAGTACCCAGATTGCAGGTATGCAAGAGACTCTCTTGGAAAATTGCAGCTTCTTCTCTGGAAGCTGGAATACACTTTCATTCCCTCCCCTCCACAGAAACAGTTCAAAGTGATTTGATGAAATGCCAAATATGTACTGTCTTTTACTCACTTCTACACTTTCTTCTGCAATAGCATCACCAGCTCCAAGTTTGATAGCACTACAGCTGGCTTCATCTTCAACTTGTCTGTTACGAAAGGTCAATGCCTGCTCCCATCTCTGCAGCGCTTCTTCAAATAATTCCATTCCTGAAATAAATGTTGCAAATGAACCAGCCTTGCATGAAGTTTTCATTTTGCCTTTCTGTGTATCATCTGTCTTGTCTCTCTGGCTTAAACTATTTGGAGTCATTTACTTTCCATACTGTACCTGTTCTCTACCTGTGGGCACATTGGTTTGCCCTGCTTGGATAGAGCAGGAGCAATTGTGAGAGAAGGGGTGCCTCTACAAGAGTGATTTAAAGCTCTTTCAAGATGCATTAAAATTTTTACCTCTACAAGAGCGGAGCGCGAATTGGGGGTTGAGGCGCTTTTTCTGTCCGATTATGCGCATTATCGAATGCGCATTAAATAGCGAGTTTTAATTTACCAAGGCAGTTAAAGCGCCTTATGACCATAAGAACAAGCAATTCTCCGCATTAAACGCCTTTAAAACGCATTTCATACAACTGGTAAGGCAACCAGTTAGGAACTTAACCACCTTCCGCGTATAGTGATTTACCGTAAAAGCGCTTGCGAGAAGATGTGCATAATTGGACAACCAGGCGTCAAACCGAATTCTTGTAGAGGGGACTGGGGTTGATTTAGATGGCTTTTGATTCTTTCCAATTAAATTGTTCTAAGTAGAACTACTCCATATTCTTGTAACATTCAAGGCAGTATCCTAGACCAGATCTACATCTTGTGTCAAATATTACAATTCCATCATAGTAACACTTTATTCTTCTTGCACATTTATACCTCGTAGGACACACAATGACATTTGTTGCTTTATTTTGGATAATGTGGAATAAAAAGCAGGAAATTACACTACGAAAAAGGTATATGGAATGCAGGTTATGACCCAACAATTCTCAGTGCATTTCAATACCACTATAAAGCAGTAGTGTGGATCTGGCCCTACACTGACACTGAGCTCTCACTGTTTCATATACACCAGGGAATGACCTCTTGTACAATGGGGATTTTGTGATTCTAAAAATGACCCTGGAAATGGTCATTTTCAGATTGGGACAGGTTAGCCCAGTTCCCTTCTGCAAGCTCCACATGCCAAAATGTGAATCTACAATGTTTTAGATACAGCTTTTATGATGTCATCAGTTTACACAATTTTTGGTATTTGTTGCCTACAGGAGCCACATGCGGTGTCCTTTGTTTACTCCTGATCTCTGCCTACGACAGGTGGTTAATGCATGGAGAACTTTCCCTTGGGATTGAGGGATACGCTAAATGGCCTGTAAGGGACTCAGTGACCAGATACTTCCACCTTTTTAAACATGTGCCATCATATCTGGGGAAAGGCGCTCATTGTTCTTTTGCAATAACATACAATCCTTTGTTTTGAACTCAGAAACATTTTAAACTAATAGCAAAAGTTGTGTACGCACAACAAAATGTTTATTTACCCATCAAGTACAAGTTTTCAGGCGTCGTTACTGGAATATTGACCAGTTTTATATCATCTTCATCTGCTTTGTCCCAGGCACTGGAATTGACACAAACACAGCTTGGGCAGGATGTGACACTTTGGACCTATTTTTTTTAAAAAAATAAATGGAAAAGGTAAGCCAAGGGAGTAGTAATGATACATTCCTAGCATCATAGCTCATCCTTTAGTCTGATTAACTAGTTAGCTCTGTCTAGAAGCAACAGTAACTGACATTAGACCCGAGTACTGATATTTGCTTTATCTAGCAACAAACAGTGCCCTTATCAAGAAAACCTCATGATGGGATACTTAAGAGATTGCATCTCTTCTGCTATTATAGCTATTTGAATGTTACAGTAGTAGGTTCCTGCTGCAGCAGAAGTTTCCTCCAAATAAGACACACATTTACTGCCTTACGAGGGTCTCCTGGGCTAAGGAGTTAGCCCAGCAATTCTGATATGTAGTCTTCATCAAAGAGAAGACAAGTAGTAGTGGAAAACAGTGCCAGTGAAATCCAAAGGGAACTACTGCTGTAGCTAATGGGCCTCATATCTTTCAGCCCAAAGTAGTCTGCTAGCACTTGCACTATAGCTGATGGTGCATTGGATTTAGGCCAGTCTGTGGCAAAACACAACTTGCAGTATCTCTACATTACGGGAAATTGTGTTGTTTACCTGGGACTTTTCTGCTTCCTGGTTCTTTGGCATGGTTGTTATGGGCTGCATTACATGGGAGGAGAGGGGCAACAAAGGGTTTGAATTGAATATTTCCCCTCCGTTCAGTTCCATTGAGTTCTATTGAGACAGCAGCATCTAGTGGCAGAAGATCCTGCTGTTTCCCTGCTATTACCATTCCAAAAGTGTTTTTTTTTATCCCATGATTTCTAGAGGATTCCCCAGATGTCTTAATTGTTGATAGCATCATGAAATCCACCCAAAAACTTCTGTTAATGGCCAATCATGAATCACTCGTTTAGAGGAGCCCTTGATTTGTTTACAAAACACATGATGGTAATTCTCAATACACTGCACTTACCGAGGCCAAGCTCTGCACTGAACCTGAATATTTACTGAAGAGGCCTCCATTTGCATTGATATAGGATTTTTCTTTTTCTTTGGCTGAACTCAATGAAAGTGTTAGGTTTTGTCTGCTGCTGGAACAACTTGAACCTGAAGAGGATGGTAAGTGATTAACAGCACAGTCCCAAACACATCTACTCAGAAGTAAATTCCATTAATAACAATGACACTTGCATGGCCACAAACATTTTAAGATAGAAGGACTTTCAAATAACTCAATTTAAGAGTAATTTTATGTTCTAGAATGCTTCGAATGCAATACAAAGGATATTCCCAGTATATAAGCTGTAATTGACTAAAGTTTCATCTATTGTTTTCGATATGGAATAGTAGTAGGGTGGACATGTGTCCTCTTTCAGGGCTGTCAGAGAACTGTTCTCTATTTAAAGGTGTCCTCTATTTGAAGGACTACCCAGTCCAAGTCCAGTATAAAGATAAAGAATCATAAGAACTGTTACCTGTCACCAGATAGCACCTGGACAGCAAAGATAAAGAATCATAAGAACTGTTACCTGTCACCAGATAGCACCTGGACAGCAGACTGAACAGGCAGGCACTATGCATTATGCTGAGATATACTGTGTGTCTATTTAAATTATAATAATTATTTCTAAATTTGCAACTATATATATATATATATATATATATATGCAAATTTTATGCAGATTCGTCCACACTCACCCACTCAGATTTGTGCTATTTACATGTATACATCTCATGTGATTTGACCACTGTCATGATGAACTCATAAACTTTCTGTCTAGAGTATTACAGTCTAGAGACCAGCAGAAATAAATACTAGTAGAATTTAAAATCTATGCAATGAAATAAAAGGATTTACAGATATGTCTAAAACGACAACTGCTACACTGGGAATCCAAGACTGCTCCCCCTCCACAGTTTTCCACAGTTCACAACTGAAGAGAAAAGCCTTCAACCAACCCTTAATCTAAAGATTAAGGAAGGATATTAGGGATTTATTGAGAGCAGAATTGAGAGGAAAATGGACAGAACTCTGGTGCCCACATGTTACTGCAGGCACATAGTATCCTGCTCAGCAACATGTTTCAGCGGCAGACCAGCTGAGGAGGGATTGAATGGTGGCAGGCGAGGGTTTACGGCTCAAAGTTGATTGCTGCCATAGCTTCTGCTTCCGGACTGGAAACTGAAGAGCCCAAATGTTAAGATCCTGAAGTACAGGAAAATTAGAAATGTAGCTTCTTACTGTTCATGCATTAGTCAGTGGTTAATATTTAGAATCCTCTCAATATGGTTGAGCATTGCTACAATTAAAGACCTACAGTTATTTGTTTAATGTTAATTGTTCTTGTTTGAAAGGAAATAAAAACGAGTTTTTTAAAAAACAAACAAACTGAGGAGACAGCATGTACTTTTCAGTAGGATGGATTTGGCCCAGGAGCTGCCATTAAATAATTGTTATGATACTACGCTGCACTTGATGGCAACTATAATTTACAACAATTATAATGAAAGCTGGCTGAGGAATTTGAATGCCTTATTTTTTAAAAAAAAATTCAAGAATTTATTTTTTCTAGGTAATTAAAAAAAACTTCCATCCTTGGAACAGAGCCCCACCTCTTCAACTGAACTTGTTTTCATGAAACTGTAACCCATGTAGCACACTCCTACGCATGCTTACTTGGAAGAAAGTCCCACTGTGTTCAATGGGGTGCAAAGAGGGTTGTAGTCTTAAGGCACAATCCTATGCATGTTTAGATGGGAAAAGGTCCTACAATTCCCAGCATTCCCCAGCCAGTCATGCTGGCTGGGGAATGCTGGGAATTGTAGGGCTTTTTTCTGTCTAAACACGCACAGAATTTTGTCCTTCGAATATTGATTTCCTTAGATACGTCACTTACCTTTCTCTGATAAAGATGTTTTCATATAGTCTAACATCAGGTGGTCTGGTTCCCATGGAGATACTTTCCTGGTTTTCTTCCCACGTTTTCTTTTGAAATGATGGGCAAGAAAAAGCACAGATACCGCACCCACTGCTGTTACTGCAAATAGTTTCTTTAGACCTGGTGAGATCTTCACCTTAAAACACAAATAAGAAAAGGGCTATATGACATATTCTGCAGAAGAAAAAATAATGGCTCAGTTCAGACAACACATTTCTCAACGGTGGTTTTAGAACTCCACGGTGGAGTTGTTACACCACCATTGAGAAATGTGTTGTCTGGAGGGAAAACTCCACTCCATGGTGGAGTTTTTTTTAAAAAAAACACTCCATCCTGAATATCCACGCTGTGCACAAGAAAGTTCCTGCACAACCATTGTGTTCTGTGTTGTCTGGAGGGCTCCATGGAGTTTTTTGCTGCATTGAGTGGATCTTCCCCATTGGCTACAGAGTTCCCTGGCTAGAGTGGCCAAAGGAGGAAGTGCTGCTCTAGGAGAGCTGCCGGGATTGTTTTTTCACAGCAATGGCTGATGGGATAGCATCAAGGGGATTGGGGGAGGAGAGAGGGCGGAGGAACTGTCAATCAAACACCACGTTAACTTACTCAACTCCACGGGAGTCCACATTCACACAACAATAGAGTTTGAGCATGTTGTGTGGTGAGTACTGTGTAGAGAAAAGTGTTGTGTGAACTGAGCCAATGTGGGTGTGATAACCATTTTAAATTCACACTGGAAACATGAACACTGCAAAGATCAACATATGAAGTTCTATCCAAGTTCTTTGGTATCCAACTTAAATAAAACTTTAGTAAAAAAAAAAAAAGACTGCAGAACTCAGTGATGGACTGGATAAGGGCCAATAAACTGAAGCTGAATCCTGGTAAGATGGAGGTCCTCCCAAGCTCAGGAGATAGGCTTATCAGAATGGGTCTGCACTCTCTCCGAACCTTTGAAAGAACAGGTCTTAGGGTACTACTGGATGCATCTCTGTCACTGGAGGCCCAGAAACAGAGATGGATCCAAGTGCCTTCTACTAGCTTTGGATGATATGCCAGCTACAGTCTCACCTGGACAGGGATAGCTTGGCCACTGTGGTACAGGTGCTAGTAAACTCCAGACAGGATTACTGCAACACACTCTATGACCCTGTTCAGACAACATGGTGGTTAAGCATTTTGAGCTAAATGTTATGGCTTAGCATGCCATGTGAACCATTGCTAACTATCGTGGCTACATAAACACAGTTTAAACATGCTCACTGGCCCCATTCAGAAGACACCTTAAAGCACAGCTTTACCCATGATGAATAAGGCTTTTTCCCTCATTGACCGTGGTTAAAGCCATGCTTTAAGGTATCTTCTGAACAGGGCCACTAACTATTTGCTTCAAAAGGGTTAGCAGCCTAATCGTGGCTTAGTGTGTTGTCTGAACAGTTCCAAAGTGGGTCTGCCCTTAAGGTTGCAGAATGCAGCAGCTTGGTTGTTCTTGGGGATTACCTCCTATTAACATGCAACACCTTTGCTGAGTGAACTCCACTGACTATCTATTTGCTACTGGACCAGGTTTAAGATTTTGTTATTGGTGTATAAAGCCCTAAACAACTTGGGTCCAGTGACAGATATGAGTCCCAAATTGCGCCAGAATCAGGCCAAATCAAGCCAGAATGTGCCTTTTTCTGTATGCCTTTAGTTGCTGACTTCTCTGTTGGCTTTCTTGCATTCAGCCTGAGAAATAAAGATTTCTTTCTTTCTTTCTCTGTACCTTCAACCTATCACTCCCCTTCTGAATAAAGTTGCCTGCTTTCATGACCTTGTGTAAGGAACTTCAGCCTACGTGCTTCCCTTGTTCAATGTAAACATAGGCACCATAACCAGTATCTGAAATGTAACATTTATGGCGTAATACTAAAGAGAAATATCCCAGCAAGACCTCGGATGTCAATAAGATATCTCTAGAAAGTGTAATGGCAGAGGCAAACTAGGTTGACAACCGTTACCCAAAGGACCTTCTCTTCTGCTGCTCCCAGGATGTGGAATGGCCTGCCGGGAGAGATTCGCCAACTTAACAGTCTTTCAGAATTTAAGAAAGCTATAAAGACTGATCTCTTCCGGCAAGCCTACCCTGTCGGATTTTAAGAGTTTTATTGGTATTTTAACAATGTATTCGTTTCTATATGTTTTTAATCAGTTTTATGTATTTTATATCATTTGTTTTTAATGTTGTTTCCCGCCTCAATCCAGAGGGAGAGGCGGGTAAGAAATAAATAAATAAATATATTATTATTATTATTATTATTATTATTATTGATGCAACCTTAAAAGCAAATTGCCCTGGCGGATGGAGGGGGATGAAAGAGATGGCCCCAAAGTTCTGGGAGGAAACTAAATAAGCGCCAAGCACCCTAAATTCATGAACGGTGAGCAAAGGTGCCAAATGTTCTTAATAACACCAGACAAAAGGCACCTTTACCCCAAGCCAGCCTTGGGAAATTCCATGCTGTCAATCCATCAAAAAAAGCATTCCATTCCAGGACTGAACATGATGTATTATAAACAAAGAGCACCCTAGCGTCACCCCTCCTGGGTCCATAAGCCCCAATGAGGAACCAAAGGTATAAAAGCCTGGTCTTCATTTGTCTCGGGAGGTCGTGGCATGTTTTTGGATGATGCCAGGTGCACCTGAGAACAAAACCTCCATCCAAACTTTTTTCAGTTCTGGCTTCCTCTTTGGCCAAGAGGAGAGCCATCTGAAAATCCGTGAGCATGTTGTGGGTGAATTTTGAGGGTGGAATTCACTGCCAGGGGGAAGGTAAGGGGGGAACCGCCTTGCCTTTGCCATACTGCACAAATTACTGTACTGGATTACACATCCATCTGAGGGTCGAGGGGAAGTATTTATTTTCATTGGCGTGCATCCTTCCTGCCTCTGGGTGGGCTAGATCCAAGAGGTACCATCCTGAGACTCAGCTGGCAGAGATTGTGTTTTCCGACAGAGA
Source organism: Anniella stebbinsi (assembly GCA_029215795.1). NCBI lineage: Eukaryota > Metazoa > Chordata > Lepidosauria > Squamata > Anniellidae > Anniella > Anniella stebbinsi. The sequence continues at coordinate 90,419,386 of JARDYH010000004.1, read as the reverse complement.
CAACTGGATAAACAATGCCACGGTAACAGGGGACAAATAGGCTCCTCAGGAGCTGCACTACCAACTAAGGGGTGAGAAGGGAGTTCCTTCTGGCGTGCATTGCTGCTTACCCATTGAAAGTATGAAGTGATCCAGGAGACTCTGCTGTCCAGACTTAGTTGGCTGGATTGGTGCAATTCAATGGGGTTGTGTTACTGATCAGAAGGCGGGTTAGAGGAGTGTCTCTGGCGTGCATTTCCCCTTGCCCATTGAAAGCAAGGCCGCGATCCAGAGAGCTCTATTCCCCACCTCCTGATTGGCTAGGCTTCCACAATTCCAAAGCGTTTCTGCCCTCATAGAGTTCGTGTAACTTTGTGAGTGTTCTGTAACTAAGGCTTTATCCAGAGGGGGTATGAGACTCTCTGGCTCAATTCAGAAGACACGCTGAGCCTCGGTTGTTGAAGCACCTACTGACGGTTGTTGAAAAAGGCGGTGATCTACAGACAACACGCTGCAGCAGGCGCTGCAAGGAATCGGCTACCACCCCGGTTGCAGATCGCCAACTCGGCTCTGACGGACAGCTCGGCCGCCATTTCCCCTGCCCACTGAACTCCCTTAGTCCTCCAGCAGGTATCCCAGAAGGCACTGAGGCCGAAAACCATGGGCGCCGCCACTGAAGCCGATGGAGGACACGCCTCCGAAACCCCATTGGCTGCCACAGTCAGTGGGCGGAACTCAGCAGCCGCGGGCGAAGAGGCAGCCAGGAGAAATGGCAGCACCAATACAACAGTCGCACCCAGTATTGCACCCCAAATGTTGGCACCTACGCCCCAGGGAGCCCCCCCACCCCCCCTATATGGGAGCCTGGCAGCTGCGAGGTCCGCCCACCTCCCCCAGCCCCCTCCCACTTCCCTCCCAGAGCAGCCACCCGCACACACAGGAAAGAAGGTGAGAGTGGGGTGCTTTAGAAAACTTTATTCAGCAGGGAGATCAGACATGGGCAATAAGGCACATGGGCACCACTATGCCAGGGCAGAACCTATGGAAAGGACACTTGCCCTCGGGAAGGGAGGAGGCAGCTGGAAGGCACAGCGGTGGACGGCCAAGGCCACATCCCCAGGGAGTTATGCACGGAACGTGCCAAGGGGAGGAGGTGGAGAGGGGCGGCATGCCAGGGAGAGATGCCAGTCCAGAGATGGAACTCCACAGCAGACACTCACACGGGGTGGGGGTAGCGCAGCCAGATCCAGACACTGATGCTTTCATGCACCCGGGACGCCTCCGCATGGACGCGGCGCTCCCCAACGGGATTCTCGGGCCCCGGCAAAGGTTCGATGTCCCGCCTGTCCACAGGGATGGTGTCGGCGTCCTCGCCCGCCTGGGGGAGGTCGGGATGCTCGGTGAGTAACACGTCCCCACGGGACTCGCAGATGTTGTGCAGGATGCAGCAGCACACCATCACGTCCGGAATGATGTCAGCCTGCAAATCCAACAAGCTGAACAGGGAGCGCCAGTGCTCCTTCAGACGCCCAAAGGCACGCTCCACAGGCAGACGGGCACGGCAATGGTAGTAGTTGTATTTACGCTGGATGTTGGTGCGCGGGTAGCGGTATGGGGCCATCAGCCACGGCTGCAGGGTGAACGCCTGGTCGGCCAGGAGGAGCGGACCCACTGCACGCCCACACACGGAAGCAGGGCCAGACTTCAGGAAGCGCCCCGATGCCAGCTTGGCAGCCAGGGGAGAGTTCCAGAAGACAGCTGTATCGTGGCTCCGCTCAGATACGCCTGCATAGACGTCAAGGAAGCGGCCCTTGGCATCTACCACTGCCTGCAGAACCATGCTGTAGAAATGCTTACGGTTGTAGTACTCCTCGCCATGGGTGAGAGGGGCCAGCGCCCCCACCGCCCGTGGGAAGCCCAGGGCACGGAAACCACGCATGTTCTCCTTCTCGTCCCCCACCCGGATGACATCGGCCAGGTATAGCTCGTTCAGCACGCTCACCGTCTCACGGAAGATCTCGCACGTGGTAGACACGCCCACTCTGAAGATGGTTAACAGCGGCAGGTAGCCCACGTTGAATGCCAGCTTGTAGAGCGTCAGGCCGAGCCGACGGGACACTGGAATACAACTGCACATGTTTGTACACTCCCACTGCAGGACAGGTGTCACCTCGGCCACCAACACATCGAATGTTGTGCGGGACATGCGGAAGCTCCCATGGAAGCACTCGTCGTCCCAGTCCTCCAAGTCCTGCATCTCATTCCACACGGCATCTGTCCGGAGGAGCACCCAGCGACGGACGGTCTCGCGCTCGGCGAGAAGCTCAGCCGACGTCGAGAGGGGGGGAGCGCGATGAAGGGCTCCCTCGGCCGTGCCTTTGGCTAGCTTCTCCACAATCATCGGGGGTGCCCCACTGAGACGAACCAGAGGCAGGATGGCGGCCCGGAGACAAGGCACGGCCTCCGTTGCTCTGAGGGGCCAGCGGAAGGACTCCGTCCCGAACACTGGCTTCGCGGGCATGGCCCTACTCAGCCGCTTCAGCCGGGCACGGAATAGGTCCTCCTCATCGGCGTCGCCATGGTTCTGCATGGCCGCCTGGATCGCTCCTTGCAAGCAGGCCGTTGCGAGCTTCCTCCGGGACATAGTCGCCAATGCCGGGCGGGCCGGGGGGGGGAGGCGGCCAGGACGGGAGAAGCGGTGGGCGTGACAGAGCAGGAGGGTGGAGGGAGGTGGAGCAAGGATGGGAACATGGGACTGCCAACTACAGTAGCGTGGGAATGGGAGGGCAGGAGGATTTGTTTAGGCTGAAGCGCACCTGCTAGATAGAAGGGAGTGAGAGAAAGCGGCCAGAGAGGGACGTGCGAGGGGGGATCGGTACAGCAGGCCGAGTCTACTCTATGACTAGGGGGGATGGGCGTGAGCCTCCATGCCGGCGGAAAGGCCTACGGCCGGCCGTTGATTGGACACCGGCGACGCCGGACGCTTCGTTCCAGGTGTCGTAAGCGACGTATGACTTCTCCCAGGGCCACCTCCAGAGCGTGGAGACGCCGTGCCTTTTGGGACCTACGCCTTCTGCGGATGGCACGGCGGAGGGAGCGCAGTTTCCCTGGGGGATGAGAACAGAAGGGGGGAGAGGAGGGAGGTACTGCCATCAGTGACACGGAGACCACAGCAACACCAATGCATCCCGCCCAGCAGCCCCGTAACTAACCTCCACGCCGAAGGGCCCTTTGGTGTCAGACAATGTGCCCTGCTCGGTGCCCGTGGGACCTGTAGGGTGCTGCCATCTTGACTGGATCTGGCTGCAATGGGGGGAGATAGGGCCGGGAACGAGAGGCATCCAGCGTGTGCTACAATGTTGCATAGGGATGCTGATGGACATAGCCTTGAGCGTCTAGACTGGGCCGAGGGAGGCGGCGGCCAGATGGGGCCTTATCGCGTATAGGGGTGGGGGCGAACCTACAACTGCATTTCCCTATGGTCCCATGGCGGATGAGTATAGGGACCTGTAGGACGACCGTGCCTTAGGCCATGTCGCCCTGGAAGGGCCTTTCTGCCCCCTCCTCGTCCGCCTCCTCCTCTGCCTCCTCCCCCTCCTCCTCCCCCTCTTCATCGAAGTCTGGTGGGATGTCGCGGCCCCTCTTCGGGCGGCTGCCTATGCTCCACTGCTCTGGCCGCCCCCCTGCCTTCCCTGAGGCACCTGCTGCTGCTGACGCCGAACATGGGGCCCCGTACGATGCGGCCATTGGTGGGGGCAAATATTGCTGTTGCTGCGGCGGTGCCATGTATCCGTACGGCCACATGTAGGGCGCGGGCTGCGGGGGCCCATGGTAGGTGCCCTGGAATGATTGGGCCAGCTCCCTGAGCACCTTGGCTTGGTGGTCGATGGCTGCTGTGTGTTCATGCATGCCTTGGTCGATGATGGCATCGGTGGCTGACATGGCCTCGGTCATCCCGGTGACATGGCGCTCAAGACCTATACGCACGTCCCTCCCCACCTCCCGTATGGCTTGGGCGCACTCCTCCATGGCTTGACTGGCTGTGCACGTGGCCCACACGATGAGGACGCGCTCCTTGGTGCGCCTGGCCTCCTCCTCGGCCGCCATGCGTGTGAACGGGTCGTGGATGCGTTCTCCTGTTGTCTCCGTGACTGTGACCAACTCCCTCGCTACCTGCAGCCGGTCTGCCCTGCGCCTGTTGCGCATTCGGACACACCTCTGTGCATTGGTCAGGGGACAGGCTTCTTTGGCCACGGCTGCACCGTGCTCGGCTGCGGGCGGTGCCGGCGGCTCCTCCTCTAGGGGGGCAGCTCCCTCCATCGGCTCGTCCTCCGGCTGTGGAGGCCCCTCAATCTGCTCCTCTAGCACAGCCTCCCCAGCCTCGAGTTCGCCATCCCACGGCGCCTCCTCCTCCATAGCCGCCATCTCCACGTAGGTTTCATCGGTGGCCTGCGTATCGATGTCCAGTAGCTCTTCCTCGGACAGTGACAGCTCTGGCTCCAGCACGTCACACACCTGTTGTTCCACGAGCTGCTCCATTTCGACCTGGTCCTCCTGTGACACTGGCCCCGACTCCGTCACGGCATCCAAGATGCTGCAAGTGAAATCCTGCACCATAGCTGCATGTGTCGAGGACCCCAGCCGCGTACAGGGTGCCAGCACTGGCCGTGGCGCCCGACCTGCGCTGACTGCCACAGTCCCCTTCGCAGGTGTCTTCCTCGGGCACGACAGCCCTGGCTCATCCTCCTCCTGCTGGGTCTCTGGCACTAGGGGCTCGGGTGAACGGTCCTCGACCTGCATGTCTGCACAGATGAGGCGTAGAAAGGCCATGGGGCTGCTGCTGCTGGAAGAGGCCGGCGTCAGGGAGATGCTCCTTGAGGTGCTGGCTGTCCTGGATAGCACGGGTGGCATCTTCGCCAGCAATGAAGGGCTGTCGGATGGCGCGGGACGGCTCATTGGCTTCGCCTTGGCAGGATATGCTATGGCTGTTGCCTTCAGGACCTTCTTGGGGGGAGGGGGGCTGCCGCTGAAGCCTTCTTGAGGGGAGGGAGGGCTGCCGCCGAAGCCTTCTTAGGGGGAGGGGGGGCTGCTGCCAAAGCCTTCTTGAGGGGAGGGGGGCTGCCGCCAAAGCCTTCTTAGGGGGTGTTGGGTGTGGGGTGTCCTTCCGTGGCGGCCCTTGGTCCAGCCTTGCTCATTGTCGTGTGTGCGGCGGCTCATTGGTGGCGACCCCGCTGCCTGCCGTGTGTCCCAGGACGACGTTGTGGTGCTCCAACAGCAGGCGTGACAGTTCGTCGTAGAAGGCCATGGTGTATGGCTGGACGCCAGTCCTTTTATTGTGGGCACCGGTCTCCTTGAACTTTCTCTTGAGTCTGTGCAGCTTGTCCTTGCATTGCTTGCCACTGCGGTCGTGTCCCCTTTCCTGCATCTGCTTGGCGAGCCATGCGTAGAGCTGATCGTGCCTGGCAGTGGCCATGATCCTCCTGGCTTCCGGGCTCCCCCAGAGTTCATTGAATTGGCCAATCTCTGCGTGGGACCATTGCTTCGGTCTACGTTTTTCCGTGGGATCTTGGCTGCCCCCCTCTCCTGGGGTTTGTGAGCCGGTCTCCTCGGCCACGTCATCCCGTCCTCCTTCTCCCTCTGGCTCCATGTTGCCTGCGGATGTGTGTTTCGTAGGTGTCGGCTGTCTGTGCCCTGGGCTGCTTTCCCCCGTCCCATGTGTTTGTATGATGGTGGGTGCTGGTGGGCTGTTGTGTTTCCTCTAGATATGCCCTGTGTGTAGGCGTTGTTGTCGTTGCTGGTCGGGGCCACTTCGTGTCCTTGGGATTGTTGTGCATACCTCTGCCTGTTTTCCAAAACATCTGCAGGTGGCTGGCTGGTGCCCACGGGCGCCCTTTGCCTTGCAGTTTCATGCGTCTTGGGGATGTACATGGCTGTTGGTCGCTGTCCGATCGTCTTGGGCGAATGGGGGGGGAGCTCCCTGGGCACCGCTTCCCTGTCCCTCATGCTTCTGGGTGAAGCGAGGGTGGAGGTGGCGTTGCGGAGGGGGGTCTGCTTTGGGTGGGTTATTGTTCTCCCTGTTAGGGGGGCTACCCCCTGTTCCTGGGTGCCTGGGGGTGTTGCTTCTTCCATCTCCCCCTCCCCCCCTTGGCCATGGCTCCATTCTGGTGCGCTTCCCTGTCCGTTTGGGTGGCTGACTGGGCACCCTGCATGACTGCTGGCAGGAGCTGACCCCTTGTTGAGCTCCGTGCCGGCTGCCTGGTGGAGGAGGCGGGCGTCCTGGTTGCTATGGCGGCAAAGCCGCGTCTCTGTTGCGAGCATGCTTGAGCGGCCACCTGCTTTCTGCCTCTCTTGCCACTCCGCTCTCTGGTTTTCCTTGCTCAACAACTCATGGTTGTTGCTTCAACAATGCCCCAATTCGGACAACACGTTCGTCAATTGACAAATCCCCCAACAACTCGCAAATGAGTTGTTCATCTCAGTTGTTGAAAATTGTTACTCTAACAACTGTGGGTTCTTGCTCCGTTGTTGGGCTACATTCAGACGACATGTTTAACAACACAATGGGTTGTTGCTTCAACAACCCACAGTTGTTAAACGTGTCGTCCGAATTCAGCCTCTGTGTAACACTTGCATTTGCTTTTCTTGCATTGTTATATTCATTGCTACTCCCCTTTCCCTGATACCCCTCATGAGATCCGAGTGGTGTCAGCACTGATCAGGGGCTTTTCACACCAGGATAACTGAGCATGCACCTTCATCCTTATCAATCCGCCCAGTCACTGAGGTCATCAGATAAGGCACTGCTGGTGTTTTCACATGGACCTGAGGTCCATTCAGAGTGCACTTGGATTAGCTTTTAGTGTACTAGCTTTTAGTGTACGTTGGCAGGCACCAACAATGCTTTGGTTTGCTAAAGACATGGCTACAGACATTCTTGTTTTAAGACAAGCTTTTCCTAAATGAACGATCATAGTTTTATTGATATAACATGATCTTAGAATTTGTATTATTTTCTATTGTGTCCCCCCCCCCCCCACCAATTCCTTCACTGTTTTCCACTCAGGAACAATTTAAGATGTAGAGCAGTTGGCAAATTTTGTAAAAATAAAAATTATGGGAGTTGCCGCCCCAAACATCCAGAAGTCACCAGTTTGCTTACCCCTGGCCTAGAGCCTTCTAGAAAGGGCTGCTTGCATAACAGCATTTCACTGTGAGATCAAAGTAAATAACCTTTTTGTTTGCTTAGTAGTCATAAATAATTAGAACTGAACATATTGCAGAACTCAGAAGTACAGCATTAATCCGGTGGGGGTTAGTGGATTATACTGGTGAGAGGATGGTATCTCTTGGGTCCTAGTATCTGGCCCAAAATTCCCTGATCTTGGGCCCAATAGAAACCTCACAATAATAAATACAATGCATAACCTATTGTGTCTCATTTATAATGCTACATCCTCAGATGTCATATTTTGTCCAGGTCTCTTTTTTATATAAAGGCAGACTTTAATTCAATTTATCTGACAAAGTGTAATGGTTTCAGTTTGAGATTATAAATACAAGCTTTACTCTGATTTTTTAATTAAGTTTAGTTCTAATTATAAATCAGGTTATTTTAAAAAAATACTTTGACTGAAATGGAAAATAAAACCTGATTTATATTTTTTAAAATTACAGTTTTGTGGGATTAACAGAGCATTGATTGTTATCCACAGTTTTATGTGTTATCACTGTAATGGCCTATTACTAAAACAAAATATTAAACTATTTCTATTTGCAAACAAAAAATTGGGTTTGAAGTCTAAACTCGACAGAAAAGCACAAACTACTTGATTAATACCTTGTTAACTTTGTTCTTCCTCCAGTATTTCTTAACCCAAATTTATAGCCACCTATCAATGTTTTGGCATATTTCATGCATCTGAAGAAAGGCCTACAAAACATATGCCATCAACAAGTTTAAGGAGTTCCTAAAGGCCAACACAAATACTATTTGGAAATCTGAGCAGTGAATGAATATTACTTAGGCTGACCATATGAAAAGGAGGACAGGGCTCATGTAACTTTAACAGTTGTAGAGAAAAGGGAATTTCAGCCAGAGTCATTTGTATGCAATTAGTTCCTGCTGAAATTCCCTCTTCATCACAACAGTTAAAGTTGCAGGCACTATCCTAGAGTGACCATATACAAAAGAAGGCAGGGCCCCTGCACCTTTAACTGTTGTGATGAAGAGGGAATTCCACCAGGAACTAATTGCATACAAATGACACTGGCTGAAATTCCCTTTTCTCTACAACTGTTAAAGTTATAGGAGCCCTGTCCTCCTTTTCGTATGGTCAGCCTATTAATTACTAGAAGCAGAATTTGATGTCATCAGTGTCAAACAATCACCTGCTCTTCACACATTGCATGCACATTACAGTAGCTGATTAACTGTGTAAACTCTGTTCTATAATTGTGTATGTTCTATATTTTGCTCTTCATACCCCATTTCTAAAGAAGTTCACTGAAGTATCTATCTGCAATCCTTGCTTTGCACTACAACATGCTCCTTTGTACCACCACAGCAGTCAGTCTTCTTTATGAACAAATGTATTAGGGCAGGGTTAGTGACTACATTATTTCTGCACACCAAATATACGACTAGAACTACTGAATGTGTTACACATAGATGCCTCAATAGTGAAAATAATCTAGAATTCACTTTCTAGTCTCCAATGAAAGATTTTTGTCCTGCTCAACAGATCCAAGAAAATAGGTGAGGCTCTTTCCCTGTGCCTTCTCCTGCCTATCAGGTGACTAGGGAGAAAGGACACCTGAGCTGTGGTCACTACAGAGAAGGGTGGAGGGATGTGTGTTCTGCTGCAACACCCTCCACCACAGGGAGGGTGTAGTGTGTCGTGGCAGACAGACAACCCAGCTGCTGCACTTGCGGATCTCTGAATCAAGATCCTCTCTGCACAAGAAGCTGAGCTGCAAGGATACAGTGGACTTCCAACCCCTTACTTGCTTCTCTGCATGCAATGCAGCCATCCACACATGGCATTCTACAGCTGCATATGGTTTGCCTGTTGCTGGATAAATAGCATGGTACATATGTTATGTACAAGTACAGTTTGCACAGAAAGGCCCTCTGAATCAGGCTTCTAATGTACGTTTCTGAATGCATGAATGTCGATGTTCTTTATTCATGTTTAGTAGACCTCATTTTTCTATATTGTAGGATTAGGAGAATATGCTTGTTTGAATTATTTCACTTCATTTACAAAACTTCATTGAGGCAAATGATAGAGAAGCCTTTGCCTTTTCAGAGGGGAGCACGTTAAACTAATGTGGCTAAATTCAGTCCACCACTAACCATTAGAGCAAGTCAGATGTATTCTATTTCTTTTCATCTCCCATCCCCTTCTCTTTTAGTGCAGTCATGTTCCTAGCAGCTGGAGCTCCACCCTAGCCTACTTAAGATACGGATATTATTCTTCTTCAAGTATAGATACTGCACACATTCCCACCCTACAGTAAATGCCTGATCTAAATTATTTCTGCCTTCCCAACTTTACAGAACATTATAAACAAAGACGTTCCATTCCAACACAGCCCTAATCAGCCTGTAAATTAGGCCATAAATCAACAGCAAAACTGAAATACATAATCACTGCTAAGGCTTTGAAATAAAACAGAAAAACTGGCTAAAGCTTTCCATGGCATTCACTGATTAGGAAACAGAAACAAAGAGTGTGGTTTTAGCAAGATATTCTTAGAATATATGCTCTATTCTATAATGATTAGAACTGACACAACACTGTATTTTCACACAAGCTATTTAAACAAAATATGGATACGTAATAGCACATTATATAACATATTGTTAGGTGTTGAAACACAATTTTATCAGCACTACAAGCAAGAATAGAGACATGCAATCGTTACCTGGATTAAAGAATAATACCATGAAAGGGGAAGATCAAATACTCTTAAAGCTGCTGTCTTCAAAGAAAAACGTGTCTCACTGGCAGCGTCTTCTGACATGGCTCCTTCTTTCCCATAGCATCATTAAGTAACACTAAGCCAAAATCATATTGCATCTATCTGATGTTGGATATAGTCTGCCAATGAGAGACAGATATTGGACCATACACCTCACAACTTAGGAAATGATTTCAAAGGCTTAACTTCAACCTTTCTTCCAGAGTTCAAAAGCTACAGAGACAGAAAATTGCTTAGTGGAACCATAAACGTTGTGGAGAAAATAAAATTAGGTGCACATCCTTCAGGTTTTTCTGTGAATATTAACTACACTATACACACAGCAATCCTATACCCATTTACCTGATAGCAAGCTCCATTGAACTCAGTGGTACTTACTTCTGAGTAAACATGTATATGACTGTAAAGCACTAATGAATGGCTCCCAAAATTGGAAAAGCTGTGGGGTTTCCTAGTAAAAAGAAACAGTCTCAAGTGCTTTACTCTTTTTTGTTCGTTTACTCTGTGGAAACATGTACAGCACAGCACAGGGAAACAGGAAGATTATTGCTGAGAATCGCCAGTCAATCTTGGCTGATCTCTGTGAGGCATTTTAGAATCATCACTGCACGTGTTCTTTTGCTTTCTGCCCAAAAACCAGATTTTCTCCCATAAAGGTTTTAATTAGCCTCAAAACACATAAAGAAGAATGACAGCAATGATCTTTTGGGATGAAGGAGAACAATAACAACCCTGGGAAATGTTTTAAAGCATCAGGCACGTCTAAGAAGACCAGAAAACATTATTTTCAATGATCCCAGGGGAGTTTTCCATTCCTCACATATCACACAGAGCAATTTATGGCACTGGGCCAATATGCACTTGCTCCAACTCCACTCTGCCCACATTGGACTGCTAGATGTCTTAATACAGCATCTCATATTCAGATGAAGCCGGGGAAGTAAGAAAGAGCATGCAGATCTTAAAACGTAGAGATCTACAACCCAGCTGGAAATCCAAAGGATTTTTTTCCCCCTGTGGGAGCAAAGAAGTTATACATCCAGGTTCCATGACTGCAGAGAAAAGCAGATGACATTACAAATTTACAGAGGGATGGCAGAGCAACCCCATACATCATAGGAGGGCTTCTAAAGGATCTTCTTGTCTTATCAGGATGACCTCATCATCTTTAATGTCAAAGAGATACATGTTATCCGACTTAAACCATCCCTTATCTCTAGAATGCCATAGGAGATAATGGACATCCCCCGAAAATTTGATATTGCAAACCTGGATTACAGGACCCCGAGATTTTGTGGAAGATCAACCCGTTATTTTTGGCCCCGATTTCCTTCAGCATCAGCAAGGCTGGTTTTTAGGAAGAGGATCGCAGCCTGCCCACCCCCTCCCCCCGCTGATGGGTTGGAAGGGGCTCTTCTCACGCAGAAAAGCCAAAGCCTTTCCCCTCAAAGAAAAAAAGAACGGAGGAGATAAGGATCCGGACCAGCCCTGGAGGCTTCTCGAGGTTACCTCTCAGGCACAGCACTTGCAGCAACAAGAATTCGCGAAGAGCTCCTCAATTCCTCCTGGGTAGCATCTATTAAGAAAAATAAGTGGGGGAGAGAGGAACCATAGAGAGAGAGAGAAAAGCAGAGTAACACGTCCCTCCTGGCTTCCGGTTTGAATAAGCATCTACATCTTTATTAGGGTAGTAGGAGCCAATGCGTCACCATTCAGCTGAGCGCTAGGCTAGATGTACCGCTGGCTGCGGAGGGAACCACTAGATTTTTGGTGCAACCCGGGGTACGTTTTGCGGCAGAGATATTTTACTGAAACCCGAACCTTAACTCAGGGTGGAACAAAACAGAGGCTGCAATCCTGTGCACAATTTCCTAAAAGTAACCTCCGTCCCCTATTGAACGCAATGGAATTTACTTCCAAGTAAACATAAGACTGTGCGGGAGAGCTAGGTCTGTACACCACATCGCCCACTCAACCCCAAATCCAGCGCCTTGTTAAATGCAGACGCGCTGTGCTCTTCGCGCTTGCAGGCGTACGAGTGGGGTTTCTCACTACCTACTATTGAACATAGTAGGACTGGGCGTTAAAATAGAGGCAAAGGAAGAATACATAATTTTTTCTGTAGTAAGAGCCATGGGCGTTGTTTTATGAGCACACTTGGGCATATGCTCTGGAGCTTTTTGAGCTACGCCTTGGATTTTTTGAGAGCTGGCTGGGGCATGCTGGGAATTGTAGGACTTGTTTTTCCGTCTAAACATGCATAGGATTGCACCCCTAAATCCTTTATAATTAGAGAGGTTTTGTGCGATAGTCTATTGATCTCTGCTCCCATCTGAAACTGGAGCTCCAGATACAATTGGTTGTAAGCTCCCCCTCCCCAACCTGAAATATGCATATGAATAAATCTATTTGTATTTAAAGTACAGTTTTTAAATGGAAAATATTTGCATTTTTCACACACAAGAACAGCTGATTCAGAACAAGAGGACCAACTAACTCCTTTTGCTTTTGCTTCTACTTTTGGTGATAGGGGACGGGGACGGGTCTCACTGCTGCCAAATCAATACACTCTTGCATTTCTCTATTATATTGTAATGAACAGTCAACATTTTTATTACTCTAATGGTATATTTACTTAGGACTGCAAGTGAGGAGTTTGGCATCAATAGTTAATCAGCTGAGGCTGATTTGAATTTCCAGCAAAAAATCGTTCATAAAAAGCACCCCTTATCTTGCAGGAAACTATTTAACAGTACAATCCTATACATCTCTATCCAGTAGGAAACCATTGAGTTCAATAGGACTTGCTCCCAAGTAAGTGTGATGCCATCTACATTTTTCCCTAAGACCTTTCACCAGCCCAAATGTGGGGCTCAATTACATGCAGAAATGTTGTGTTCCAGTGACTCTTCGCTTGAAAAAAATAAAATGAAATAAAAACCACATTTGTCATGAAATAAGACCCGAGTTAGAAAGATCAAGAACTATCTTTTATTTGATCTTTTCCCGGCAGGCCTATCCAGTTGAATTTTATGATGCCTTTTAATAATGTCTTAGTTTTATATGTTTTTAATAATTTGTTAGTTTTATACATTTTTAATCAATTTTATGTATTTTATGCCGTTTTGTACTTAATGTTGTTTTCCACCTCGATCCAGAGGGAGACGAGGGTAAGAAATAAATATTTATTATTTTATTATTTATTTATTTTTAAAGTTGCAGGGGCCCTGTCTTCTTTTGTATATGGTCACTCTAGTATAGCGCATGCACCCTTAACTGTTGTGATGAAGAGGAAATTTCACCAGGAACGAATTGCATACAAATGACACTGGCTGAAATTCCCTTTTCTCTACAACTGTTAAAGTTACATGAGCCCTGACCTGGATTTTATCTGGTCAGCCTATTATTATTATTATTATTATTATTATTTATTTCATCTCTTTCTCGCTTGTGGAGGTTTTTCTAGATGGATATGACCGGCTTTGCCAAGTCATGCTGTCTATTACAGATTCAGGAATTTCCTGACAATTGAGCTTGTTTTAAGTATGACTGCTTTCTGGATGTTGGTGTGGATGTATTTTGGTAGGCCCAGTTTCTGAAGGTTTTCTGAATAGTTTTTTGATGTGATGCCGGTGACTGATGTGACTAATGGAATAATTGTGACCTTTTCCTGTTGTTGTTGTTGTTGTTGTGGTGTTGTTATTGTTATTATATACGCTGCTACACTAAAATCCTGGGTTTTTCCATCATCATCATCATCATCCTTCCCTGGGCAATATAGCATTAAAAGGAACCAGAAATTTCGTCTATGCAGCTAAGATTATAACTCTTTCCCGTTTTGTATCTACGGTGCTGAACAGAAACATAGACAGAAATCTTCTTCCGAGTTCAAAGGGAAAGAAAACAGAACGAAAACATGGGAATATCCTCCCAAGCTATAAACGTGAAGCTCTGTTAGTACGAACCTAACCGACTTCCTCATCACAAGTTTTCAACAACTCAAGCGCCAGCCTATCCCGGCTTTCTTTCTCTTAACATAAATAATTCAGAATCTTTAAGCACTCTTAAAAGTATTCTTATCTCTATAGTCACTCCCTCTACAAACTACAGGAAAGGCGACGCCGACGCCACCATCTTAGTTAGGGGCAAGAGTTCCTCTATTAGTCCTCTTTCCTCGATTAGCGTGAAAGGCAGCGCTGCCATCATTGTGCGGGCCAATTGCGGGCATCCGTCCTAGCAGAAGCGGTGCTGCGCGCACGCGCCGGAGTTGCGCCCCCCACGGAGAGAAAGAGAGAACAGGGAGGGAAAGAAAGAGTAGGAAGCGGAAGGCGGCTCCTCCTTCTTGTCCTCCATCTCTTGCTGGTTTCAAGTGCGCGGTCGCATTTCCCGGATTGGCTTTAGGAGACAGGTGAGGAGGTTGCGGCCGCCGTTATAACTATGGAGAAGAAAACTGGATTGGCGAGACAGTGTGAATACTGTATTGGGAAGAGCCAAATTCTCCAAGCACGTTTGCTCAGAAGTACGCTCGACTGAGATCAATGGGTTTACTCTTGAGGAAAGGTGCAGAGGATGGCAGTCTAAGCTTTCTGGTGGGTTGTGGGGGGGGGAGTGGAGGGGAGATAATAGGGGTGAGGTACTGCTTAATCTGTAATGTCAGGACTGGGTCCTCTGTGTGTAGGTCCATTTTTAGAGTATTTGCTTACGTGCCTTGATGGTTTTTCGGGCTTTCTTTCTTTCATTCTTTCTTTGAACACCTTCTTTCCCACCCCGGTCTCGCATGCAAGCAAGCCTGCTGTCTGGAACTTGGTTCAATGGAAATTCCTAGACCTGAAATATGATAGCAGTAATAATGAAGTCGATTGCTTCTGAACATGTGCAGAGTGTCATGTCATAGCTGCCTCCGTATAACCCTCAACATTACTAGTAAAGGGGAAAAGAGGCTTCCAGATCACAAGGGCAAGATTTCCAAACAGGCCTGAGCATAGACATTTCTCTTAGCTTGGAAGCTAAATGTTGAAGGGAGGATTCTATTTCTGGATGTTAGATTTAGAGAGAATTAATTTTCTTTTTAGGAGTCATAATGTTACTGTGTAACATTTGATTTATGAAGCTCAGGGATTTTGAACCATTTGTTGATACTTGTCAGAGTAAAACTATGGGTGGGGGGAAGTGAGCTTATGTTGTATGTTTACAGAGCTGGACAATTTTGATATAAAGTATGTTGTGCTTTATTAATAATACGGTAATCTGAATGAAGGGGGTAATATGTCAACCATTTGTGTGTGCATGCGTGCATGCAAAAGAGAAAGAGACAGAGAGATGGTGGGGGAAAGAGAAAGGGGGGGTGTCTGATCACGAATTACACCTGCCAG
The DNA here is from genome assembly GCA_029215795.1 of Anniella stebbinsi. NCBI lineage: Eukaryota > Metazoa > Chordata > Lepidosauria > Squamata > Anniellidae > Anniella > Anniella stebbinsi. The sequence continues at coordinate 90,404,051 of JARDYH010000004.1, read as the reverse complement.
TTACGATATTCACTTAATAAATAGTTGGGACATCTATTCTGTGATGCAGAGCATAATTTAATATAACAGCTGGTTAAAAACACCACTGCAGATTGCAGTAGTGCAGGAGCAGCCATTCTACTGCAAAAAGATCAATCTGCAGAATACACTGCAGAGATACGTTTTTCTCTAAGGATGAAACTGGAGAACCCAGAGAGCAGGAAACAGCTTAACAGCATTAGATTGTTATTTTCTGTAAAACTTGAACAAATGTATATGCTTGAAACACTTTGAATTAGCACTGTTGGTAATGAGACAGGTGAATAATTGATCAGAACGAAAACTTAAATGTTTTAAGATGGTGGGCTCACTTGGGAGAGGAGAATAGAAAACAAAATAGTCATGTAAATAGACTGGGCAAATGCCATCGGAAGGTAACATACAGGTTTTGTTTCCCTATCTAACTCTTTACCTTTATATGTCAATGTTTTTGCTTTTGTTTTTATTTATAATATGGTTTTGTTTAAAGGGGAGGAGGGAAATTAATATTACGTGATGGAATTATTTCTTATAAAATACCTCTGACCATATTATGACTAGGAGTTTCTACTCATTAAAAAAAGTCTTAAAATGATACACAAGGAACTGAATACAGAAGGTTTACAGATGCTCTCATCTTGAATCCTATCTCCCCCCTTCTCTGAGGGGACATGGACTTGAAAAAGATTAACACTAAATGTCATTTATAGGGATGTGCACTGGATCGGACCCGATCCACGATCCGAGTCCGGTCCAGTGGGAAATCGGATAAATTATCCGATTTCCGATCCCGCAGCTGGATCGGCCGATCCAATCCGAACCGGTCCGAAAAGGCTCCGAACCGGTTCGGCGGATCGGCGGGCGCCCACTGGCGCCCACCGCCGCTTCCATTGGCGGGCGCCAGCGGGCGCCCGCCGATGAAAGTGGACAGCGGGGGGGGGGGGGAGGGGGGCGCTTACCTTCTCGGCCCGTCCGCTCCCGTCCGGCACTAGCAGCTACTACCAGCGGGCTCCGCGGCCTGCTCTAGGGTGGCGCGCCGGGTGATGTCATCACCCGGCGCGCTACTCTAGAGCAGGCCGCGGAGCCTGCTGGTGGTAGCCGCCGGCCCCGGACGGGAGCGGACGGGCCGAGAAGGTAAGCAGGGGGTGCGTGGAGGGGAGGAGGGGGCGCGCGGAGGGGGGAGGGGGGCCCTTACCTTCCCGTCCCGGCGGCTCCCGTCCCGGCGCCGGCGCCTACTACTACCAGCAGGCTCCGCGGCCTGCTCTAGGGTGGCGCGCCGGGTGATGTCATCACCCGGCGCGCTACTCTAGAGCAGGCCGCGGAGCCTGCTGGTAGTAGTAGGCGCCGGCGCCGGCCGGGAGCCGCCGGGCCGGGAAGGTAAGCAGGGGGTGCGTGGAGGGGAGGAGGGGGCGCGCGGAGGGGGGAGGGGGGCCCTTACCTTCCCGGCGGCTCCCGTCCCGGCGCTGGCGCCTACTACTACCAGCAGGCTCCGCGGCCTGCTCTAGGGTGGCGCGCCGGGTGATGTCATCACCCGGCGCGCTACTCTAGAGCAGGCCGCGGAGCCTGCTGGTAGTAGTAGGCGCCGGCGCCGGACGGGAGCCGCCGGGCCGGGAAGGTAAGCAGGGGGTGCGTGGAGGGGAGGAGGGGGCGCGCGGAGGGGGGAGGGGGGCCCTTACCTTCCCGTCCCGGCGGCTCCCGTCCCGGCGCCGGCACCTACTACTACCAGCAGGCTCCGCGGCCTGCTCTAGGGTGGCGCGCCGGGTGATGTCATCACCCGGCGCGCCACCCTAGAGCAGGCCGCGGAGCCTGCTGGTAGTAGTAGGCGCCGGCGCCGGCCGGGAGCCGCCGGGCCGGGAAGGTAAGCAGGGGGTGCGTGGAGGGGAGGAGGGGGCGCGCGGAGGGGGGAGGGGGGCCCTTACCTTCCCATCCCGGCGGCTCCCGTCCCGGCGCCGGCGCCTACTACTACCAGCAGGCTCCGCGGCCTGCTCTAGGGTGGCGCGCCGGGTGATGTCATCACCCGGCGCGCTACTCGAGAGTAGGCCGCGGAGCCCGCTGGTAGTAGCTGCCGGCGCCGGACGGGAGCGGACGGGCCGAGAAGGTAAGCAGTGGCGGGGAAGGGGGCTTACCCCCCCCCCCTGGAGCCGTCCGCTTCTATCCGCTGGCGCCCGCGGGCGCCAGCGGATGGAAGCGGGCGGCCCCAGGGGGGGTAGGGAGCGCGGGGGAGGGGGCTTACCTGCCGGGGCCGTCGACAGCGGACGGCCCCGGGGGGGGAGGGAGTTAGGCCCCCCCTCAGCCACCCGCCGCCATTTTTTCCTGATAGACTTGCATTGCAATGCAAGTCTATGGGGAAAAAAATGGCGGCCGATCCAAAAATTTACGATTTTTGGGTCGGGATCGGACTCGATCCGGTCCGGGGGGCCTCCGATTTTGTCCGAACCGGTCCGGGACAAAATTGGAGGTCCCGATCCGGGTCCCGATCCGATCCGGGGGGTCCGTGCGCACCCCTAGTCATTTATCCCAAAATGAGAAGAAAGATTTGTCAGTAGAACAGAAATTAGATTCTTGGTATTGTATAGATTAGGCTGTTGATGTTTTAATAGTAATCAGGAGTTGAATAAGATATCAATGAGTTTGTGGAGTTACCAAAAGATGGCACCTTCCAGGAATATTGCTGTACATCATCCAGTAACCCTAATATTTTGCAGCAAGAGATCTAATGATTGATAATAATTCCTTTATCAAAGGGTTGCTTGCATCTCAGTGTAAACGTTAAAAGAAATTATACACAGTATTAGAGCATTACAGTTGTATACTTATAAGAACACCCACCCACAACCACTAAGAACATAACTGCTACAGTTTTTGTTGTACGACTTTGAGATGGGATCTATTTTATCCTACTTATATGATGAAGATAAGAACAGCCCTGCTGAGAAGAAAGGCCTTTATAGTCCAGCATTCTGTTCCCACAGTGCCCAACCAGATGTGTATGGGAAGCCCACAGGCAGGATATGAGCACTCTCTTGGTCATGTTCCCCAGCAGCTGGTGTTGAAAGACATACTAATACTGGAGGTAATATATAGTCATTATGGCTATCATCTCTTTTGAAGCTGTCTCGGTGGCCATCAATAGATCTTGTGGCAGTGAATTCCACAGTTTAACTATGTGTTCTGTGAAGAAATAATTCCTTCTGCCTGTTCTGAATCTCTTATCATTCAACTTCATCAGATGACCCACATTCTAATATTATGAGAGAGGGAGAAAAACATCTCCCTATCTAGTTTCTCCACAACTTACATACTTTTATAAACCTCTATCATGTATGTCTTGCTCACCCTTTTTCTTTGCTAAAAAGCCCCAAAGGTGTAAGCGTTTTTCATAGAGAAGTTGCTCCAGCTCCTTGATCAATTTGGTTGCCCTTTTCTGAGTCTTTTCCGACACTACAATATCCTTTTTGAATTGCAATGACCAAAACTGTACACAGTATTCAAGTACGGTCACACTCTAGATTTGTATGAAGGCATTATGTATTTATTTATTTATCTATGTATTCATTCATTCATTCATTTACAACATTTGTAAAACATTCCACATCTAAACAGATTCTGGAGTGGTGAATAATAAAAGATAAAAAGAAAAAGAAAAAAATATTAAAATGTGAAAATTAAACATATTAGAAATTCTTAAAAAATATACCAATAAAAACTGGTCAAAAACTGGTCAATCAAGAAAGGCTTCTTGAAATAAAAATGTCTTCAAGTGCCGAGAATGACACAATGTTGGTGCTGCCTGACCTCCAGTGGCAGGGAGTTCTGACAGCCTTACCTGACCCGATGCCCTCCAGCTGTTTTGCTCTACAATTCTAAGCATTCCTGACCATTGGCTCTGCTGGCTGGGTCTAATGGTGTAGCCTTGGGCAAGTCACTCTCTTTCAGCCTTGACCTACTTAATGTGCAATCTTATGCATGTTTAGACAGATATCGTACAACTCCCAGCAATCCCCATCAGGTCATGTTACTGTGACGTCATGTTACAAATTTGTGTAATGGTTTGTCTGTTATTACCTGCAAATGAGGTCAATGGTTATTTAAGGTATGGTGGAACCAACATTCCTTGGCAGCATCCTGGATCAGCTTGCAACATAATGTAATCCATTACAATGTGTTGGCACAGGAGAGAATATTTAGTGGTGAGAAAAAAATTGTGAACCCTTTAGGATTGTCACATATTTCCAACCTAAAATGGTATTATTTATTTATTTATTATTTTCTACATCTTTATACCATCCAATAGCCAAAGCTTTCTGGGCAGTTTACAAAAATTAAAACCATAAAAACCATTCAAATATAAAACAATGACAGTATAAAAATGTTATATAAAATGCAGTTTAAAAGCACAACCAGGATAAAACCAAGCAGCCATACAGAAATTAATACAAATTTAAAATACAAATTTAAACCACAAGGTTAAAAATCAAACTGAAGAACTGTTTAAATACTGAGAAAATAAAAAAGTCTTTACCTGGCGTCTAAAGGAGTATAATGTGGGTGCCAGGCAAACCCCTCTAGGGAGCTCATTCCACAGCCAGGGTGCCACAGCAGAGAAGGCCCTCCTCCTGGTAGCCACTTGCCTCACTTCCTTTGGCAGGGGCACACAGAGAGGGACCCCTGAGGATGATCTTAGGGTCCGGGCAGGTATATATGGGAGGAGGCATTCCTTCAGATAACCTGGCTTCAAGCTGTTTAGGGCTTTGAATGTTAACACCAGCACTTTGAATCGGGCCTGGACCTTGACCGGTAGCCGGTGAAGCTGGAAAAAGACTGGCATAATGTGGTCTCGTTGGCCAGTCCCCGTTATTAGATCTTAATCTAACCCCATAATCCTAGATAAAGAACCTGATTAAACAAATAATACACAAACATGATGCTTTTTCAACATTTATTTATCCACAACTGATTCAACATTCAATATCCATGTGTGAAATAGTATGTGAACTTTTAGATTCAGTATCTGGTGGCACCTCTTTGAACAGCAATGACTTCAAGTAAGTGTTTTCTGTAGTTTGGTCAGTCCCTCAGATCAATTTTGAGGAATTTTGCCCCATTTCCTCCTAAAGAATTTCTTCAACTCAGTGACATCGAGGGCTTCCTTGCATGAACAGCTTGCTTCAGGTCCTACTGCAACATTTTGGTGGGGCTTAGGTCCAGACTTTGACTAGGCCATTCTAAAACATGGAATTTCTTCTTCCATAGCCATTCTTTTGTAGAACTGCTTGTATGTTTAGGATTATTGTCTTGTTGCATGACCCACTTTCGGTTTAGGTTTAGCTCACGGATGGGTGGCCTGACATTGTGCCCTAGAATCTTCTGATATACTGCAGAATTCATGGTTGTGTCAATGAGGGCAAGCCGTACAGGTCCTGAGCCAGCAAAGCAGGCCCAAACCATCATATTCCCACCACTATGCTTGAAGGTTAGGGTTCTTGTCTTTGAACTCTGTGTTTTTTTGTCAAACATAATGTTTCTCATTGAGGACAAAAAGTTCTGCTTTTGACTAGTATGTCCAGAGAACATTGTTCTAGAAGTCTTGGGGATCATCTGTGTGGTCATTAGCAAACTTCAGATGGGCAGCAATGTTCATTTTAGAGAGTGGTGGTTTCCCCCTGGTTATCCTCCCATGAACACCATTCTTGTTCAGTCTTTTTCTGATTGTTGAGTCATGGACACTCACATTAGCCAAGGTGAGAATGGCCTGCAGATCCGTGGATTTTGCTCTGGGGTTCTTTTTTACTTCCTGGATGATGCGTCAGTTTGTTCTTGGAAAGATTTTGGTAGACGATTGCTCCTTGGTAGAGTGACTGTTGCATTGCACCTTCTCCATTTGTAGACTATCTGACAGTAGATTGGTGGAGCCCCAATTTTTAGGAATGTAACTCTGCCCAGCTTGCCTAATACTGTGTTTGCAGTTGGCATTCATTAATTGTTACTTATGAACTTTTGAAATGGAAAGTTTTCTATGGAAAACAATGCATTGGAAAAAAATTCTGTTACCAGCCATACATGATTCAGCTGGTATATCCCAGATTTAAGTTCTAAATGCTCCCATTGTATATAGATGTTTAAATCACAACATTGGCTTAAAAACCTGATGAGTATATACTTAGTGAATAGCATTGTCTTTAGTTGGATTATAATTGCATCTTTCCCACATGGCACCATTATCTAACTCATAAAATGACAGTTAATGACTGGCTAAGAGTGTAAAGTCCCTGGGTTCATTCCTGGAACAATAAACTGTAGCTGAATGTTACAATTCATCACGGCCACTATATAGCTGTTTCTCAGCTCTCCTATCTGCAGTATGATGATAAAGAATACTGATCTCCTAAGGCTAGGTACATAAAGCACATTTGATGCTCTCAAGCATTATATAAATGCTCAAGTACATTCGTTCAAGGTCAGAAAGTTAGACTAACATTCTGACAAAGCTTTCATTGATGAAGCTCATGCCTCCTGATCTTAAAAAATGTTGAACAGGAGCATGCCAAATACATTTTTATTCAAGCAGGTCTTTGATGTAAGGTGGTCTGTAGGGTTGGGTGCTGTTTTTATTTTATTGCTGTGTATTTAGGGCACAATCCTCCATAACCTTCCCTGGCCGCTCATAAGCCTCCACGTTGTGCCTGCTGCTTTGAATTTAAGCTAGACAGGCAATTTCACCTGTCTAATGGAAGCATTGGGGATGGGGAGGGAAAGAGGCTCGGGCAGCCATAGGATTCCCTATACGGCCGATGTCTCAGTCTCCTCCTCTCCCCCAGGAATGCCCCTTTTTTCTGCCTTCACACTCCGTTTATGAGATGTAATTGGTGTAGAGAGGTGGGAGGGGCCAGGCATCGTGGTTTCTTGGCTCCAACATTGGAGCCACATTTCCTGACCTCGGAGCCCATAAACCGAACAATCTTATGTCCCTCCAGACATAAGACATAATCTTACGTTGGGGCATATGATTGCTCCCTTAATGTATTTGTTTTACGATTGTTTTCATTCCTGTTGTTACCCGCCTTGACCACCATTTCCTTGAGGAAATAAATAAATAAATATGGTTAACTCCCAGAGGTAGAACTCTGCTTCCTCCCATTCATTGTGTGGGAATGGGATATGGATCTATAGTTGCAGGCCCAAGGTTAGAGTAACAGGGCTAAGATAACATCCATACAGAAAAGCCATAGATAAAAGTTATTCCTAATAACTAGCAAAGAACTAGGGCAAAACTCTTCCCAATTAGATATTCTTAGCATTCCATGCAACGTGCAAGGTGTTAAATTTCCTTTCATATCTTATGGGGCTCTTTGCACATAACAGTGGCAAATAGTGGGTTAATTAACTGCTTCCAGTTTGCAGCAACAACATTTGAAAGGCCCATTTGTTCTTAGCATGATATCCAAACTTGGTCACTTGTATGTTAAACAACCTAAGTTAACCCATGGTTTGTTCTTAGGTTAACGTTGGGTGGTTTAACCCATGAATAAGTCAAAGTGTCCAGGTTAGGAGTTTGTGCTAACAGCCTACAAATGGGCTGTTTGTAGGTTGTTGCTGCAAACAGGAGCGGCTCATACATGGTGCACAGCCCTGCAAATCATGGGTTAATTATTTAATCCACAAATTGTGTTTAATTCCAGTGCCACCATTATGACTAAACCAGGTCAGTATGTCTGCTCAGAAGTGTTACTGAATTGTTTAAACTGTAAAACAATCTCCTTGGTCAAATTTTCTGTTATGTTCAAGAAATAATGAATATTTGCAGTGTTTCCTAACATAATTGTAAGCTTTTAATAAGAGTTTCAAAATTAGCCTTTGAATACTTAAGCTCTTGTAAATATGAATTGGCATGAGGAAGGACTCAACAACACGTTTTACAATGTTGATTGCAGAAAAGGTATAACATTCCATAATCTCCTGTTTCCTTCTCAAGATGTAGATACTACTTGATCTTGAAAGTGACTGCTGTTAAAATGTCAGCACTGAGCAATGATTGCTCACATTTGGAATCTGTTGGTGAAATCACCAAGGAAGACTTAATACACAAATCACATGTGAGTTTCAGTTTTGTATTTCTTTAATGCAAGCTTGTTTTTTAATTACTGATCTTTGCTTATGAAATATAAGTCAGTGCTAGTTGTCATAATAAGATGTTTGCCCTATTAACTGGTTGAGTGCATAAAGAAATCATCTGACATGAACCAACCTGGACATTGTGATCAAGATCTGGGGCCTTCCTCCGAGTGCCTCCACCAAGGCCTTCTCAGTGGTGGCCCTCCATCTATGGAATGAGCTCCCCACTGAGGCTTGCCTGGCACCAACAATGTCATCTTTTCAGTGCCAGGTTAACACTGCCCTCTACTCCCAGGCATTTAATGACATATGATGGCACTTATGGCAGCTGTCTTGAACAGGTCTGTTGAAATTGTTTATAGCTATTTAAATTGTTTTAAATTTTGTATGTTAAGTTTTTTTAGACTATGTTTTATTGTAATGTTATGTATGTTGCGTAATGTTTATAATGTTGTAGTTTGTATTTTTTGTGTGTGAATTATTGTGATCTGCCCACAGAACCTTGGTTATTGGGCGGTATAAAAATGAAATAAATGATCATAATCATAATGATGTCTTTCTAGACATCCCTTTAAGTCTGGGATGTAGATAGACACATATTTATGTCTGAGAAAACCTATGGGATTTTGAAGCAGTTGCTAATAATATACTGTTATAAATACTTACATTTGGGGGCATTTATTGTAGGCTTCAACTCTCCACTTTTAAGCTGCAATCCTGTTCACCTGCTTTCCTGGGAGTGAGTCCCATTGAGTTTTATGGACTAGTGAGTAGACATGCATAGGATTGTACTGGTAAACCTATGGTGGGAAATAAAATATTTTATTTCATTTATTTAAAATTATTTTTAGGCCGCCTTTAAATACAGACATAGCAGGAGTTATACAGATAACCTATACCAAAGGAGCCAAAGATGTAGAACAGTAGCAGCTTTCACAGAAACAGAGTTCTTGTTTGTGTGAGTTCTTTAATTTTAAAGTAAATGTATAAAAGCAGCAGGTTCCCCAAACTCTAACGAGCTACCGATAATTCCTCCAATATGAGAATAGGATTTATTTTTTTATTTTGCCCTTCTTACCCTTTTGTTCTACACTACCTAGGGTGACCATATGAAAAGGAGGACAGGGCTCCTGTATCTTTAACAGTTGCAAAGGACAGGGAATTTCAGCAGGTGTTGTTTGTATGCATACATAACCTGGTAAAATTCCCTCTTCATCACAACAGTTAAAGCTGCAGGAGCCCTGTCTCTTGACCATGTACAAAAGAGGGCAGGGCTTCTGCAGCTTTAACTTTGTGATGAAGAGGGAATTTCCCCAGGTTCTGCATATATACAAATGACACCAGCTGAAATTCCCTTTTCTATGAAACTGTTAAAGATACAGGAGCCCTGTCCTCCTTTCCATATGGTCAGCCTAACACTACCTAATTTTATTAACCACATGATTCTCTATTGTTTTTAATAGGGCACTTGCCAGGACTGTAAAGTAAAAGGACCAAATCTTTGGGCATGCTTGGAGGTAATTAGAATTACAGTATAATATATACATGGCAAAGAGTTTATTTTTTTGTGAAATCTTAGTTTAAAATGATAGTTCCTAGGGCTGACTTTCTCTGTCAGTGTTGGAAGCAATATTCTTCTGCTAGTACACTTGGCTAGTCTCCAGTGTGAGCTGTGTGTATACATTGGATTGTCCAAGATTTCTCTGGGTTGTGTCCTCTGGAGTGTAAGCCTTAGGGTGTTCCTTAGCAAAGGCACACTTGAATCTATATCTTAATCCATATTTGAGCTGTGCTTTGGTACTGCTGATATTGGGCCTGTTCAGAAAACACACTAAGCCATGGTTAGGCTGTTAACCTTTTTGCAGCAAATGGTTAGTGAGTGTGTTTAAACTGTGGTTATGTAGCCACCATAGTTAAGAATGGTTCACACAACACGCTAAGCCGTAATGTTTAGCTCAAAGTTCTTAACCACCATGGCTTAGCGTATCATCTGAACGAGGTCACTGCATTGCTGGCAAATCATTGGATTTCAATAATGATTTTGTCTGAGCCATTGTATATTCTTCTTTTATAAAATAAAGCCTTTTTGGAGAGAATGCAACTGAAATGAAATACATGCATGCAATGAAAGGTAAAAAAACCTGACAAATACTTCAGAAATGAATAGAATGTGTTTTAAGCAGAATTGTTTGGTACAGTCTAAATTAACAGTTTAACTTGTTGCTTGCAATCATTAAACAGTGTAGTAAATGCCTCCTAAGAGCTGTCGCTCCAATCAATTGACACCATTCCTTCCATGTGGATACTTTTGTTTATGTTCAGAAGGAGATTCCAATGTAATAATTTCCAGCCAGCCAGTTGTGTTAGTCTGAGTCTTGTGGTACCTTAAGAGCTAACAAGTGAATGATGGCATAAGCTTTTGTGGATGATAGTCCACTTCATCAGGTGCATAAAGTGTTATCAAGAGTTTCAGGTGTATATATATATACAGTATACCAAAATTGTAAATAGTGAGGTCAGAGGGAAATTAAATGCTGAAAGTACTGACCGTAACAATCACTTTATTAACATTGGCCATTCACAAAACAGTGATAATACAAACATCCTGGCACTAGGCTAGCCAATTCGTACATATAGTAAGATGATAAAACCTTTATCCCAATTTCAAACCTCTGGTGATAGATTCATAGCCTCCCATCTGAGAAGAAACACGTTTATGCTGCAGTCCTGCAAGGGTTACCTGTGCAACACTTGAGAGCAGCAGCAGCAGTGCATGTAAGCGCTGCAGGTCTGGATTGTATTTCCTGCAGCATTTCCTGTGGGTGATTACTTATGCAAATATTGGTAAAAGATGCTTGGCTGTGAATGAAAATGAGCCTGAAAGGCTCATGTACTTTGGTGTAGAATGCATCCTATGGCCCCAATCCAGTTGGCTCCTTTGGGCTTTTGTTCTATGTTGGTACTTTCAATACCAACTCACCATGCTTCATTGAAACTGGGGGTGTTTTGTTTGGGGGGAGGGACTCTCCTGCTGCTCTCAGTTTTATAAGAAGCTTTCCAACGTGATGCTGGATAGCATAGAAAGCTCCTCACTCACTTACTATGAATTGAGCTATGTGTCTGCTGCAGTATATTGCATCTTGTTAATCATTATTCTGCTTTGTTTTGACAGAATAGATGTTCATATGTTGGTTGTGGGGAATCTCATATTGATCACAGCACTATACATTCTCAGGTATGTGCGTGCAGGTTCTTAATTTTTGACATGTTAAACCGTCTTTACCCTTTCAATCTTCCTTATGTTCTGGGACTCTGTCCCTCACCACCTTTCTCTGCTGCTAATTTACTGTTATGGATGACTGATAGAAAGGGGCTACCTTTAAATTAGAACCTGAAATTCCATGATTTCTACTGATGATGTCTGTTCAGTATGCAGAGCCTGTGATGGCTAAATCCTGTGATATAGTCTACTTTTTAACTTTCACTCTATTGTTACTGATAACGTTAGCCACCACATTTACTGGCAAACAGAATGGAAAAGTGTGATGCAACAGCTAGTAATTTTAATTCATAGTAATTAGCACCTCTCCATATTGTGCAGTTGAACAGAATGCTTTCTGCTGAAAATTGTAAAGTGAAAGACATTATGTTGAAAGCAAACTGTATTTCCCAATACTGTTTGGCAGAGATTTGGACTTGCTAACAATGAAGATGCTTTAATGGAGAAAGTTCATGTAGGGAAGAGGTGTAGGGTTGCAAAACACCAATAAAAGAATGAGAATTAGCACAACCACTTTCTTTTGCAGCTGTACTGTTAAGAGCTGAAGTAAATTCCTTGTAGCAAGGGAAACATCCCAACCAAATGGCATTGATCTGGGCATGAAATGCACCAGCCTTCCCAACCTGATGCCATTCAGATGTTGTGGACTACAGCTCCCAGCATTCCTTACAATTGGCCATGTTAGCTAGGGTTGATGGAAGTTGAAGTCCAAAATATCTAGAGGGTTGGGAAAGGCTAAAATATGCTATTCCTTAGGATGCATTCTTGATCATCTACAAGTATAATTAGCATGTGGAATTTATTTTTTGTGTTTAGAGTGGGTGGCATTATCTTCATATGCTTGAGGAGCAAGCTTACTTCCCCAACCTTCACGACAGGGTTAACACTTAATATGAACTACTAATTAATGCAAAGGCCCAGTATGTCGGATTCTCTCTCTCTCTCCCCCCCCCCCCCCCACTCCTGTTCTGAGAAGCAAGAATCTCTTGAACTGGGCATTAGCACAATTAGAAATTTATGCAAAGTATGTAGCTCATGATGTTGTCCAGTCCTTGTTAACAATTTTGCTGCCATATTTTGGACCAGCTGGAGTTTCCAGACTATTTTCAAAAGAAGCCCCAGGTATAATGCATTGCAGTTATACAAGCTAGAGTTACTAGAGCATGGATCATTGTAGCTAAACTATCTCTGTCTAGTTGGTTCCTCAGCCTAAGCTGATAAAAGGCACTCTGCTCCACTGAGGCCACCCATGACTCCAGTGACATTATTGGATCCAAGAGCACCCCCAAACTATGAACCTGATCCCTTAAGGAGAATGGAAGTCCCTCCAGAACAGATTGACCACCACTTAGCTGGACAGACAAACGCCTTTGATTGAGTCGCAGTGTATTGGCATTTATTCAATCCATTATGTCATCAGTTCAAGACACCCACTGCCTCATCTCGATTTGGTGAAAAGAGAAGAAAGAGTATATATTGGTGACACCTCAGTCCACATCTCTAGATAACCTTTCCCAGCAGCAGATTCATGTATATATTGAACAGCATGGGGGATAAAATAGAGCCCTGTGGAATCCCACTGCATAATTGCCAAGGGGCAGATACTAATTACCCAGTACCACCTTTTGCAATTGATCATCCAGGTAGGAGGAGAGCCACTGCAATACAGTACCTCCAACACCCAGCCCAGATAGCCTGTTAGTATTGACTTTGGAGCACAGTAGTATCAGAACTCTGTCATTGGAAGAGGCCAGTGGGACTTGCTGATGCAGGGGCTGTGTTCAGATGGCTGTGAGCAGCAATGCCTGGCTGTGATGTTATCCATGGATAGTGCTTGCTTGCTGAGGCATCCCGTGCTCTAGAGCCACAGCTATCCCCAACGTGAGTGGAGGAGGTGTGGATGCCAGCTGTTTCTGGGCCTTTAAAATGGCCTGGTGGTATCCAGGAAGGGGGAAGGAGACAAAGGAAGAGATGGAAGCAGAGGGAGACTAAAAGTGAAAGGAAATGGGGAAGGAAATGGAGTGGGGAGAAAATGTAGAGAAGGAAATTGAAGTAACAGGAAGAAGTTTCCGGCAAGAAGCAAGGAGAAGTAGAGGCGGAACGCTTGATCAGGGGTGGGAGGGGGGAAGTGAGGTTGAAGGAAACACTCCCAAGGAGAAAGGGAAGAGATCCCCACCCCTATAGCCCTGAGGAGCAGACCAGGGAGAAGCCCTTAGCGGGGCAATATAGGACAGCATGCAGCTCATGAGCCAGGGAGAGCCCAGAACTGGGGAGGCCTCAGAGGCGCAGACTAGCTGCGTGCTACTGGTAGATCCCCAAAGCCCTTCATTTCCCTATGAGTAGCACCCAGGGAAATAGAATCAGAGGCATATTGGGTGCCTTCAAACTGGCAATGTTGAGACTCCTAAGGGGTTGTGGCTAGCCACAGCTGTGGTAGGGAGAGGCCTGAGAAACATGAGTGAGAGGCCCCCAAGGAAGACATCAGTGTGATAGCCCATGGGAATCCTGAGGGGCAGTGGCTACTTAACTTCTGCTTCCTGAGGTGGTGCTTGATGGGATTCTTTGGTCTAAGAAAGAAAACGAATATTTGAGCAGACAGATTCAGTGACATAACTGGCGTACACAATAAAAATACTTGAGTTGAACTTAGCTTTGGGTGATGCTGGGGAAATTGGTGGCCAATGAATGAAGGCAGGTTTGACATTCCCCTGCTGAAGGACAGGTTCACAGTGAAGCTCCATTTGTAAGTATTCACCATCTTTTGTGAACATTTGTATCTCAAAGTTTTGTATATTATGAATTAGTGTTACATATATTAGGTTTTGAACAGAAATAGATCACTTGATTATCCAAAAGACCATGGGCTTGTTTTTGCTTAGATTACTTTTGATATATAAATGACCCCTATATCATGAATACTATAAGTGGCCCCTGTATCAGTAATACACTTGCAAGGTGTAGACTTTGGAGGTGATTGTTTATCCTGTGTACTTGCTGGAGTACTTTGACTCAGTCTGAGTGTAGACTCGATTATGAATCAAAGATGGGAGATTTTCTAGTATTTAGTCCATTTTTTGTCAAAGCGATTCACTTATTAACTCTGCTACATATCAGTGGGTCTCTTTTTCCCTCTGCCATTGCTGCCTTGCAGCTGCAGGCTCTGTGATTTGGGCCTGTGACATGTGCCTGAGACCTTGAAGTCCAGCGCATGCTAGCATGTCATTACTTCACACCGACCTCTGCAGGCCTTTGGGTAGATATGAGCTTAGCCATCTTCACCCTCTCTTCCCTTGTGCATGTTCTGCTAGGGTTTTATCTAAAGTACAAGGGGTAAAACAATATGAATAGAAACTGCGCATCAAAATGTGCCTTAGTTTTTAGTTAGACTTACTTTGCATGTTGTAACGTCCAGTAGACCAGAAAAGAGGCAGTTGTTGTATTACTATATCAGACAGGTACCTAGCACCCAACCACTTATAATTACAAAGGACTCCAAAAACTTGATAAGTCCACAATTGTGTTTACCTTTATCAGTGAACAACAGTGTTTATATAATTATAAGTCATTATATACACATACGTGTTATAGATACAATTCCAAACATTGTAGTCCAGTAGAGCATTCATACATTAATAGGTCATTAATGGCACATATTCAAGGCTTCAAGTTTATGGTGGTCATTCTTGTAATACAAACATTTGGTTTGTTACCATTCCTAAAGTTACTCAAATTTGTTTTCTAGGATACCAAGCACTGTCTAACTGTTAATCTGACCACACTACGTGTCTGGTGTTATGCATGTAGCAAAGAAGTGTTTCTGGATAGAAAACTGAGATCTCATTCTTCGTTGCAAAATGTACGTTTGTCTCATCAAACTCCAGAACACAGCATACAGGTAACTAGGCAAATTATCTACTTGGGATTTTATATGGAAATTGCTTTGTAAATAGGTTTTCTTGCTATTTCCCGGGGGTTTGTAAGATGCTTCAACTGAAATATTATATTCAGGGTTTTATTATTTGAAATGAAAGCATCTAGTAGAACATTTAAAAGACACGTTAATCAAATATGTGAAAATTTTATTATTAATTTTAATGAGTGTAAATGAACATTGTATCAATGTTTAAATGCTATTTGCTGATGTTTGGCCTATTGGCTGTGAATAAAGTTGTTGTTGTCACGTTGTTGTTCAGGAATTGTGCTTTTGAATCCTAAGGGTGATATCCAGTTGAGTCTTTTTACGGATGGAATTGCTTCCATCAGTGGGATAGGGACAATTTCCTCTTCCTCCTGTTGTTTTCCATGTATTTATTTATTTATTTATTTGATCCTCATGTACCATCAAAATTTGCTCTAGAAGCCTGGGGGACCCTCTAGAGCAAATTTTGGGGAGATGCTGGGGCTCAGCAGGGAGGAAAGGAAGAGAAAGTCCTTTGGTGCGAGCAGACTTCCTCTTCTGTGACATTGGATTTCACCCTGCATTCTTAATTATTTTACATGAGATATTTGGTATATATATTACATATATAGTAATATATATAGGTACACATATAGGTATCCTATATGTAATTACAATCCTATATGTAATTTCTGATTCTGCATGGGTTTCTAAGAAACAGCTCTAGCTTAGATTCATGTTTATCATATTTCTTTTCCAGACTCTTAACAAGAGCCTATACGTCTTGCTTATTTGTGCTCATCTTTATTATTAGTTGGAGATGTTGCTGCATTAATGTATCTGATCTTTTTAGAAACAAACTTCTATATTCTCCATTTACTCCATACACACAAACCTAGTTAATTAAGCCACCAAGCCACCTGATGGCAGAAATGGGAAATATAAGGGTTGTATCAAAGTTATTGTATAGACCAGTGGTCTTCAACTTGTGGGTCGCAACCCAAAAGTGGGTTGCGAGATCAGTCCAGATGGCAATGCTGTTGCTGCCATATTGGGCAATTGTGAAAGTGAGTCCCATGTTGCAGGTTGGGAGTCCGAGGAGGGTCTCAGGTCGGGCCAGTTGAAGACCACTGGTATAAACCTTGTGTCTATAGTGTCAAGCGTTAATCCTATCTTGTAGTTTACAATTTACCTTCCTTGTTACAACAGATTATGATGTTTATATATCAGTAAACTTTTGTCTTTGCATATAAAACATGTATTTAAAGTAATATAAACAAATTAATGCAACAAAAAGTTATAATATTTGCAAAGAATGCTTCTTATGTTTTGCTTTTTCATTCCTCCTAAAGGACATTAGATTACCTAGTATCCCAACACTCAAAATTCCTCTAATTGCAAAATTTGACAACCTAGATATACAGGTGGATGAAGAAGATGAATTCAAGGCTAGAGGTAATATAACCGGATAATTTACCTAAATACTGTTAATTTGACATAAGTGGTTCATTTGACATATCCATTAGTCTGTTGGAATTCCTTCTCAGTGATTTCAAAGCAATATATCAGTGGAAAGTTAGTTCCAAAACTGTCCTGCTGATGGAAGGAGTCCATCATAGGCCATTTTTTTTTTTTACCTAGCTCTAAAGTATGCTGTGCAAAAAGTAAAAGTAAAACCAAGAATGTTCTGTTTCTGTACAAGCAGAAGAATGTGAACCGCTATAAACGTACCTATTATAGAGTTGTGTAAACATTTTTAGTGTTTATAGAATAGCAAGAGTTGCTACTTTCTTTCCTTCTATTTTATAGTTATTTGGATTCAACCCTATAATTTGTATCTGGAGCAACATTTCCCTCATAAATTAAATGTGGATTTTCAGATATTAAATATAGCTATCCTGTCTGTGTATGCGTATGCAAATATCACTTATTAAAAATACTGTAGTACTATAGTTACTAATTTTAACATGTCTAATGATGGCATTGTTCTGGAACTTTTGTCATCTTTCTTTACTCTATAAATCACGGGTGAGCAACATGTACAGCCTTCTCCTTTATTTAAAAAAATGGCCATGTTAGTGCCACAGACTCCTAAATTGGCAAAATTCAGCTTGTTTTGAAGCTAAATTTGACCCATATAGTGCTCTGCAAGTGCCTGCAGTGCCCTACAGAGTGTGATCAATGGTAGGATCCAGAGGGGGCAAAATTGGCCCCAGATCCCCCAAAGTTGCCCACCCCTGCTGTATGTGCTTAATATATGTGGTGGCAACACTTTCCAACAGGTTTTTAGCCAGTAATAATTCTGATGCTTTGTCAGTCACTGTCACCATGGAAGTTTATTCAAATATCTTGTTTTAAGTTGTGCAGTACATAAAGATGAGATATGAAAGGTGCCTTGAAATCCTTAATGAGACTTTAATTTGTGATTTAGCAAGCATGGCATGGCTTTTCTATTGGGTATGCTAGTTACATTTTAAATTTTTTTAAATGAATAATCATTGCTATTACTATTTCTCTAGCTGTTTGTCTTTTCTGTTTTATGGAGATGTCAGCTGTTAGTCAAGCGGTTTGTTTTCTAGTTAGCAAATGGGGATGTGTTTGCAAACTGTGCCATGTTTTTCATTCCCTTGTTTTCTTTCTTCTTCTATCCAACTTGCCTTGGGTCCTGTATCAGTACCTTTTATTTAATGTATGTATGCTCCTCTTACTCTGAATGTGTTTACCGGGAGAATATCTATGTATAGATATTTAACTCTGCCCATGAGGATGGATTTTAACACTTAGATAGGATAAAAGAAGTAGTTTTGCAATTAATACTTGCCCAGGGCAAATAAGAATTATCAAATGATCAAGCATATTGGTAAATCTTTTGCATTCTGGTTTAAGAGTGCAGAACACTGTTCAGGAACAGAGTTTCTGAATTCTGTTTTTAAATGAAGTAAATTGTCCTGATTTGGCCAAGCATTGGACATGCTTGCCATTATTATTTTTTGAAGGGGGAAGTCCCATCAGCGTGTGCCTGTGGTGTCTCCCTCACTGTTAAATGCATATTGTTCAAATATTCATGTTTTTTAAATGCTTGCCAAACTTTTATGTGAGCTAGGCTAACCATGTTGGCCTGCTTTTATTTCTGAGTCAAGAGTGTCCTTCATGTTTTAAAAAAACAATTGGCAGGTTGGTCTTTTTGAGACTGTGGGAACTAATTTGGTTTTGTTGCTGACAGAACATTTTCTTCATTAACTACCTTGTAAATCAGTTATAGGGTGGAGTCTATAAGGTAAACTGCTGCCGACAGTATTGCTATTTCCAAGCACAGAGTCTGATTTATATATGTCACAGCTTATTTGTATGCTTGTCTCTCAAACAATTACTTTCTTAATGTAGTCTGCTCTGACATGAAAGGGGAAATGGTGATTGCAACCTGTGATAGATGTTAAGCCTACAAGATAGCAACATTGGAGGCAGGGGGAGGCCAAGTGAGTGGGGGATGAATTTTACACATTGATTGGAACTACCTCTTCAGTGCTTCTAAATAATAGTATAGTAGTAAACGTGTACAAGGCAATCTCATTCAGTTCTCAGCAGCTCTATAAATATAACAGAGTAAAGTAGTGCTTCTAAATCTCTGTGAGGAATTATTTATTTCCTGCACGTATTGTGGCTTATTTTTTACTTGCTCAGCAGTTTTTCCTTATTCGCAGGTCTGACAGGTTTGAAAAATATTGGAAACACTTGTTACATGAATGCAGCTTTACAAGCTCTTTCAAATTGGTAAGCAAAACAATCCATTGTTTTCAGGAGTTAGAAACTCCAAATCAGCAAGAAATCGTAGGGTGGAGGTGAAGATCAGCACCTCGTCCACAATTTTGCCCTCATTCTGATATGTTTGGTACTCCTGTATAAATATTGCCCTAAAAGTTGGCTACGTGCGCTATGAAATTTACAGGAGGAGTATATGGGTGCATACCAATGGCATGCTTCTTCTTAAAGCCCCCCCCCCACAAGTTAAATTAGGTAGTATGAATCTTAACTTTACATACCTTCCTATGCTTGTTTAAGTCTCCTATCGTTTGATGTTTACACTGATTTTGTGTGCCAAAAGAACCAAGGGGTATTGTGATATTGAGGACAAGGATAGTGGATTTTTGAGGTTCTTACTGCATCGTTAGCTATTTTAGATCATTTTGATTGGTTGCATGGGAAGCTTTAAACTATGGACCTTCCAAGGGATTGAATTAAATACTTTAAAAGGACAAATGGTTACATTCCCCACTTCAAAGGAATTCAAATGTATTCAGTTCCTGATGATATGCCTGTCCAAAGATACTTTCAAAAATAAAGGTTTAAGAAAGGTTTTACCTATTTGTTTTTGTTGGATATTTTTTTGAGAAACCAATGTACCATTTTGTTACTGTCTCATTTTATTAATGCATTCCAAGCATTATTGAATAGACATGAATCTATTGCTATGGCAGGCTGATTCTGAAGTTCAGCCCCAGCAAATAATTTTTCTGTGATGAGGTGTTTCGGTTTCATTCATCTAGTGCAAAGTCAAGAGCTAGCATAAATGTTTATGATGTCTATTTTGTAGCATTTGTTTATTAATTGGCAGCCCAGTTTTCTGTAGTTGATAAACTTGCAACCTGTAGCATTGTGTCAAAACTAAGGCCTGAGCTTTGGCAGATTTTAGAACTGCTTGTAGTGATGAAACATACGTAATATAACATACGAGGGCACCTACATTTAACAAGCAGATAGGAGGTAAGGTGAAGGCATGGTCTTATTAGCTTCAGCAAAGATTCTAAGGCTGCAATCCTATAAACACTTACGTTGGAGTAAGTCCCACTGAATGCACTGGGACTTACTTATGAGTAGACATGAGTAGAATTGCATTGCACATGCCTTTACTAGTAATAAGGAGTTTGCCTGGCAGGGAACAGAACTGTATGCCATAATTGGAGGAAGTACTATTGATACATCTAACACTGGTTTAAAATACTAGTATTTTTCTTTTTCCTTATCAGCCCGCCATTGACACAGTTTTTTCTTGATTGTGGAAGCTTAGCTCGGACTGATAAGAAACCAGCCATTTGCAGAAGCTATTACAAACTCATGACAGAACTCTGGCATAAAAGCAGGTATCGTGCTACTTTCATTCTGACATATATTTATAAATCAGCCTCTAGTGTTTTTTAGTCTTCTTCAGGAGGGCTGCATAAGGTTTCAGTGATTGTTTATTAGGAGGTTCATGAAATAATACTTTTTAGAGGCATCTTCTCAGTAATGTAATCCTACTATAGCTGCTTATTCAACTCATAGTGGGTTAAGACAAGTAAATTGCCCCACAGTAATTGTTATGATCATATAATATTTGTAATGCATCTGATAAAAAGATTACTATCTAAGGGCAACATCCAATTGTGTTTGTCCACTGACAAAATACCATCCACCAATGGAGTGGATTCCCCATCTCCTGAAATCC
Organism: Anniella stebbinsi; assembly: GCA_029215795.1. Taxonomy (NCBI): domain Eukaryota; kingdom Metazoa; phylum Chordata; class Lepidosauria; order Squamata; family Anniellidae; genus Anniella; species Anniella stebbinsi. The sequence goes on along the minus strand of JARDYH010000004.1, from coordinate 90,383,261 downwards.
CAGTGTCCCCCATCAGAGATACTCTGGAGGATTGGGGGCCTGTCAAGAGAAAAGTTTAGGGGCATGTGGGGAGCTACAAGGGCAGGAAAGATCCATTGTGTGAAAAGATGTCCATTTACACAACATTGGACTTAGCGCGAAGTAAATATCATGTTCACATGGACTTGACTGAGCCAATGAATAAGGTATCTTTGGTTTGAAATTAGTCACCTTTTGATAAAGTGGCCATTTTTTGAATGTTTAGGTTTTGGGCAACAATAATTGAAGCAATAAATATCCGCAAAGAAAGATGATCATGCGTGATGATTTAAGCCTTGTCAATGCAATAAGCCCCTTAGTTCATAATCATATACACACTTACCTCAGAGTAAGTGCCAATTGAAGTCAATGGGTTAACTTCTGAGGAGACATGTTTAGCTTGCACTGTTAGTCTCTGAAGCTGAAGCTGACACTCTAACTTATGCAACAGTTAAAAACATGAGAAATAAAGAATTGTTTCCACTGTATTAAAGTACATCTGGGCCCCACTCTGTTTCCAGCAGTGAATAGAAACTCACTGAAAACTCACAGTTGCTTTGGCAGAAATCTGAATGTTTACTTTATTAGATATCTAAGTCTGTGGTAAACAAGATAGCTCTGGTCTCCTCAAATTATTTTTAAAGTCTTTTGTAAGATGCAAGAATTATAAGATGCAAGAGTGAATCCATAGAGCTTTGCATGAATATATATGTGCATTCCTAATGTGTGAAAGAAATATTGAGACATTATTACTATCCCAAGTAGAGTACCGAACTGAATGACCAATTTCAAATTCAAAAATAGGTGAAGGTAGTAGCCCTAAGCATTCTATAAAATTTTAGAGGAAGGTACAGATTTTGTACCCAAAGTCAATTAAAAAAAGCCATGGCTGCAATCCTATCACACTTTCCAGGAAGTTAAATCCCATTGAATCTGGTGGGACTTAGTTCTGAGGATACATACATGGGGTTGCACTACAGAGTAATATTCTTGATTTGCATGCTTAGAAGCCATTGCAGTTTGAATTCTGATAAACTGGAACATTCCAAGCAGTTTGAGAAGTTGTAAATATGCTTACATACTTTTTTCTTCCAGGCCTGGGGCTGTTGTCCCCACAAATCTATTTCAAGGAATTAAAACAGTGAATCCAACATTTCGAGGCTATTCCCAACAGGTAAGCTTTTCTTAAGGCCCCCTTTAAACATGCAGTTACAGAAAAATATTGTTTACTAAAAAATAGGAAGATCCAAAGAGATAAAATTACAGGTTAACTCCTACACAGCAAATTAAAAACAATATGCTGCCATAGTTTCATTCTGTGAAACAATACATAACTTCAATTAAACTATGGCTGAATTTGGATGACGCAATAAGCAACTGGGGGTGGGGAAACAATCGTCAGTTGTATTGACTATCGTGTTGTCCGAATGCTGCCATAGTCAACTCAGCGCTGATCCTAATCCACACCACAGTTGATTATTTATTACCATGTTGTGTGGGGAGTACCCCCTAGATGAACAACTGTAAAGTTGATTATTACCCCACCATTGACTATCGTGTTGTCCGAATTCAGCCTTATGTGTTGGTTTTGTTTGCGTTTACTGGCAAACTGCTGGAGTTATCTCTATAACACATTCTGTTTTTTCCACTTCTGAATGTATAAAAAGAATAGCTGATGTAATGATTTCTGCCTAGATCCCAATTTCTAGAGTTGAATGTAAAAATCTTGACAGAACAGCTAGAATGTAGTTATAGTCCAAGACTGTGAATGAAGAACTCACTAACTTAATTTGCTTTTAAGAATATTGGTAATGAACAGACATTTATGTAACTTTTGTATTGAATTGCAGGGGTTGGATCAGGACAACTGCAGAGTGAGGGAGAGTGGTGGAACATTACTTTCTTGCCCCATTCTCCCTCTTGCTGGTCTCCCCACTTCCCCCCCAAAAAGCATTATTTCCTGAGGGTCAGGGGACTCTACTGAATGGGGTAGGCAGTGGTGCTTGAAGAAAGAAAGGGGGGATCCCCAATCCTCTTTGAGTTATGCCTCTGCCTGATGTTTGGGGGAATCCCCCCTTCCCCTTAACAAATTCGGTCTACCAAATTCAGCAGGCACTCCTGACCCTTGCAGTAAGTTTTTGGGGCGGGCTCTTGGGAGGAAGAGGGGGTGGATGAGAAAATGGAATTCCACAAGCCCCCATTTTTGCACACTCCTCTGTATCCAACCCTAGATTCATAGAGGAAACTATTACATTGTAATATTGAAATAACTAAACATGATTCATTTCACAGACCCTCGACATTAGGTGGCTGATAGTCAGGTGACTTTTCATTGCATTTTATAGCTAGCACCATTAAAATACACATCTGAATAAAGCAAGTGTCTCATTCCCTTTTACATTTCAGGATGCACAGGAATTTCTGCGCTGTTTAATGGATTTGCTCCATGAAGAGTTAAAGGAGACTGTTATTTCAGTAGAAGATACTAACCCAGCAAATGCAGAAGACAATATGGAAGAAGAGAAGAGCCAATCGGACGTAGACTTTCAGTCATGTGGTAACACTGATAAGGTAGAAAATGAAGCTTGGTCAAAACCTGTGGCAGAGGACCATACAGAAGATGCTATGCTAATTGCAGATGATGACAACGCATCTAAAGACTATCAGAATGAGAAATCCTTGTGTACCAAGATGGACAGAACAAGCTCTATGGAAGACATAGAAAAAGACATAAACAGTTTCTTTGAAACGGCTGAATTTTTAAATAATCAGGAAACAGTGAAGGTGCAAATACACAGCAGATACTCAGGTGATTGCATGAATATTATTGGATGTAACAGAAAGTAGACATACCATTAAATTTGTTTTTATAAGGTTGCCCAGCATGTGTTCTATTTTAAGTTTCCATTTCAGCTTACTACTGTGCCTTGCTCTAATATATAACTCTAAAGATTCAAATCCCACTTATGACTCTTACACGATGGAATATTTTTGTAAATTTTTTTTTGCAAAATTTAGAGCTGTGGATAGAGGAGCATTTATTTTGTTATATCCTGCTCTGTCATAAAGGATAGGGCTGTGGCAATTTATATACAGTGGAACAACATCTGTTCAATCTGTAAATAAAACAGATAATAGACTTAAAGAAAGCGAAGTAAAGGGGTGAGTGAAATGGAGAACTACAAGTGATAGTGGGTTGGATTCAGATTTAGTAATAGGTAGAGTAGACCCATTAAAATCAATGGGACTTAAATTAGTATGACAAACTTAAGTCCCATTGATTTCAGTGTGTCTCTTCTAAGTATATCCATTTTACAGGGCACTTCATGGCTGCAGTGGTTAGAAGTCACTTCCAGCTCAACTGTGGTAGCAGCATGTGTAGTTAACCACTTGCCCTGGGTTTTTCTTACCTCTATGTTGTGTAATTGCCTTGATGGTTCAGTGTAAGAGGAAAGTGTACCAGTTGTGTTAAGAGGCTAGACTGGAATGGTGTGTGCTCTTATTGGAGAAAAAGGCTCTTTTTCATTGACTTGACAGATTCTAGACAGAACCCGGAGCGGAGAGTAGTTTGTGTAGTCAGCTAGCTTATGTATACAAACAAAATTGCCTTAATGTTTCCTCTTGCAAACTGAATTTACTTTCTTTTACATATGATTTTGAATATAACTGTTTTCATGTATTTTCTATGTACATAATTTTCATAGCAGAACATTTTATCTCAGTGAGAGATTTAAAGAGTGTGACCCCCATGCCAATATTATTGAGAAGTTAGTCTCCCTTTCTTCAGTGATTGACTTTAGATACTTCAGCCACTGTGGAAATGGCTACTTTTGTCTGAATGTGGAAGAACAGCTGCACTGAATGACGGATCTCTCTGAAGTGGCAAAATTTGCACTTCCCGTGGTTTCTAAGCAGTCCTTCGATAGCTTTCTTCTTCCTTCCCAATGTCTACATATAATCCTCTCACTTTTTCTATTGTGACACAGTCTTCCTCATTCTTTGTTCCTTTTCTGCCTTGCTTACCATCTCGGTATTTTCTGAAGGAGGCTTGCCATCACTTCTCCACCACTTAAACTTGATACCAAATTTGAAATTGGACTCTTATCTTGGCAGCTAGTGTTAATTTTCAGCTTCATCCTCTTCATTTTAGTTTACTAATACTTACTTGGCTAAATATAATCTGTTTTAGCATTTGTGCAGCTGGCAGCTCCATTTTATAATACAGATATGTTTTACAGACTATATCAATGATGTCCATATGAATGATGTGTCTGTGCCACAAAGCTTTCCTTCCAAAGATGGCGGGAATTCACGTTTATCAACCAGTCCCCACAAATCAGGGTCTTTCTGGTCTGGACTGGCACCCTCACATAAAAAAGGTATACTACTCCTTAGTTCTTTACTATTTAATTTCTGCTTGTTCTGGGTGGTCCCTAACACATTATATTTATTGATTTCCCCCTTACCTCTTAATATTGGACATTGATTAGAGATACTTTTTGGTCTCTTAGACCACACTATAGTCTGGTAGATTCCATGTTAAAATATCTTTCAAATGTTTAAGTGGTGAGATTGGGTATTAAGATCTTTGATTCAAATTGTATTGTCCATACTATTCTGAGGGCTTTGGTGTATTGTAAATTATTATTATTATTATTATTATTATTATTATTATTATTTCTATACTGCTTCATAGCCGAAGCTCTTTAGCCAGTTAAAACATAAGATTAAAACACTTAAAAACAATATTCAAAATTTAAAACTACAAAAACATACAACATACACAGAAATATACATTTAAAACAACTCTAAACAACTTTAAAAACAGATCTAGGATCAGTGAAGCTTATTACATATTGCTAAATGCCTGGGAAAAGAGAAAAGTTTTAACCTGTCGACAAAAAAATATCAATGTTGGCTCCAGACGAGTCTTGTCCAGGAGATTGTTCTAAAATTGGGGGACCACCACAGAAAAGGCCCTCTCCCTTGTCGCCGTCCTTCAAGCTTCCCTCGGAGTAGGCACCCGGAGGGATTTCCAATCAACAAAACAATAACACAATAACACAGATGAAGAGCAAGTTCACAAGAATTGTACCTAGGGACCAAATACTGTAGCTTCTTTTTATCTACTGCCTGACATTGGGGAGTTGCATCATTTTAGCAGCTTAAAGTGCACTATTGTTTTCAAAGAACATTTGAGTCCTTCTGTCTTGTTTTTTCATTCTTTTATGTAGCCAGTTCTTTTCAAAGCTTCTGGTTAGTTAAGTTCTATTAGGATGAGGGTTTTTTTTTACACTTCTACTTCATTTTTCAAGCTGTCATTTTATTTGATACGATGCTTTGCTACATTTATTCCCTCTCCCCCAATAGCTTGAAACCCAAGAGAGTTTGTCTTTCTGTGTTCTAAGGCAGCCTTGAAAATAATTATTAAGAAAATGTTGCCTATCTGTCCTTCCAGCCCTGTTTTGATTAGTTGTTCTTCCCCCACCCTCCCCATTATCATGGCAGCAGGGATCGAACAACATATGCAGTTTCTCTAGATTGCATGTAGGGCACTCTTTGGGTCTACATAGGCAGCATAATGAATGGAAATGAAATGTAATGTTATAAATTTGAGCTTATAGAATGGACTATGTCAGTGAGAAATCGCTTTTGAATTCTATCCACCTAGCCTGAAAATAGAAAACTAGTACAGCTGGTTGAGGACTAGGCTAAAATCTTTCTATGTGCTAGTTTGCTATTTTGCATGGTGTTTTTCCATGGAGAAGCAGTCAGAAGTGGTGTCTCCTACTTGCACTCCGAAATGGTGCAATCCATTCTGTCACCATATTCTGCTGCATGTGTAAACTAGGCTTTTGTCTCCCATTAAACAGTAATGATCCAGTCGTTTGCTGAAAGACGGAATTCTTACAGACAACATAGCATGGTCCTCAGTCACTTGCCTTCTATAGAAAATTTACTTACAGTTAAAATTTACTTACAATTATTTTGGAAAATTTGTCAGATTGAAAGCAGTGACCCTGTTCAGATGACATGCTAAGCCATGGTGGTTAAGCATTTTGAGCTAAACATTATGGCTTAGTATGTCATGTGAACCATTCCTAATCATGGTGGCTACATAATCATGGTTTAAACATACTCACTAACCATTTGATGCAAAAGGGTTAGCAACCTAACAGTGGCTTAGTGTGTTGTCTGAACAGGCCCGCTATCTGTCTTTTCTGCTGTATTTTGGTGGCTCTGCATACTTTTTAGTATACATCTGAAGAACAGCTTCTCATTCCAATTTGGTGATTAATGAGAAATTAGGGAGGGTCCCTATCCCGCCTGCACAAGACAAGTGGGACAACCCCACTTGGAGTTGCATTTTGTATTGTACAGTAGATACAACCCAAAGCGGCCCTGTATTTATTGCTATCAGTCATGTAGATTTGTGGCATGGAACTAAGGTGACATTAGGGCAAAGACCCCACGTGAGTGTGAATTCTAGCACATCCTCAACACAAGCCCTGTGGAGATATACTCTTAAGAATTGTACCCAGTGGTGGCTTTGGACTAGCAGAAAACACTGCTGCTTGCACATGCATACTTTTTGCCTACTCGCCCACTGCAGCTTCCAGGCTCCCCCCCTCCATAAAAAAACTGCTCCTGAGACTTGGGGATCCTCAGAAACAATTTGGGATATGCACTGAGTAAGAGGTGTGGATCAGTATCTTTTGCCAGCAGGAGCACTTTCCAGCAGAAGCCCGAAACCACCATTTAATACCACCCTAAGTGCTTCCCTACCCTGGCAAGCTAAACAAACAATATTTTGTAACGAAGTAAACTCTTAACATTTTTCTCAGTGCATGTTCAAGACCGTGCTTATTAGGTCTTGCAACTCAAGACCTCATATTTTTATCCAAGGAAGAAAGATAACGATAAGAATCAGAAGTTACCCTTCTTTGACCCCCTTCTGACTTGTCTTTCTTTTTATATTAGTTCCAGCTGTATCTTCCTCGAAAAAGAAGAAACACAAAAAATACAGAAGCGTTATTTCTGACATATTTGATGGGAGTATTATAAGTTCAGTACAGTGTCTGACATGTGATCGGGTAAGCCTATGGAAGAAAGAAAGGTTGTCACAGACCCCTGCAGCCTGCGTTTAAATTATCATTTTTTGCATGGAAAAAAATTGTACGCAAACTTTTCATTTTTTTAAACTTAATCTTCCACGTGGCACCACTTCTTGTACTATGCAAAGAATTCCTGGATGATTCTAGCTTTGAGTCAGATTTCTCAAAAGTGTAAGGCTGGTCCATTCCTCCTGTTAATAGGTTCTTCAGCTTAATTTTAGTCCCTAGTGATTACTGATATTTTTCATGTTCATACACTCCTACTTTACAATGAGTGTATAGTTGCATGTAGTTTGCCATCTAGTGGTATTCTTGAAGAAAAGCACTACACTTAGCTGTGAGAGAAGTTTATTCATGGTATTCCAAATTTAAAATACAGAACCAAATTTAAAATGGAGAATTCTAGTTAAATGATTTAATGTTCACTCTAGCTGTTTTAGTTTTCAAACTATAATTATCCTTTTTAATAATGGGTGTTTTTAAATTAAATGAAATTTACACAATGTATTTTGAATCTATTTTAGCTTGAGCATTTTAGATCTTGTTCTATGGTGTATTTGTCTTATTTTGCCTTAGCTATTATGCATGCGAATGGCCTGTGGCCCAAGCAAGCAAGCAAGCAAGCAAGAATTCTAGTTGAAAAGTAAGTATGGCCTAATGATCTTTCTTTTGCTTTGGCAATAGGTGTCAATTACCCTGGAGACTTTCCAGGACTTGTCATTGCCTATTCCTGGTAAGGAAGACCTCGCTAAGCTGCATTCTGCGAGTCACCAGACTTCTATTGTCAAGGCAGGGTCATGTGGTGAAGCATATGCTCCTCAAGGCTGGATAGCATTTTTTGTGGAATACTTCAAAAGGTTTGTTCCACTGCAATGTTCAGATCTCTTTATTTGATGTTTCTGCTGTACTGGCAGAACATTTGCTGTTTTTCTGTCGATGATATTTCAGGTTTGTTGTCTCCTGTGTTCCTAGCTGGTTTTGGGGTCCAACAGTAACCTTACAAGATTGTCTTGCTGCCTTTTTTGCTAGAGATGAACTGAAAGGTAAGAATATTTGTAACATGTTATTAAATGTTAAACTTTATATCATATGACTATCATACTTGTGTTACTTTTTACATCTGTTTTTGCATTTAAGGCAATCAGAAAATGTTTTGCAATATTTCCCCATTACACTGTTTTAGAATATCTGTTGACAATAAATATTCTCAAGGGGAGAAAGTTCCCCAAAAAATAATTGGAGAAATGTTCTGCCTTTGATTTTATATCATAGTATTTTAATTTTTAATTGAAGGCTCAATAAAGATTGTTTAACTATTTGGGAGACAATCTAAACAGTGTAATGCCATTCACTATATGCATTTGTGTTGGCAAAACACCATGACCAGCTACAGTATTACAAAACCAGAAGTGCCCAGTGTAGGTTGTTGGAGAAGGGGATGTGCTTTAATGTCTTTAGAATAATGGTTGTGCTTCCCTCTTTGCAATGTCTGCAGGTGACAATATGTACAGTTGTGAAAAGTGTAAAAAGTAAGTGATCTACACTTAAATCCTTGTTTTATGTTTTTACTTAAAACTATTGCAGTTACATAATATTCAATAGGATTTCCACTGTGTCTGGTGTGCAGTGAGATGACCACTAAATTTATGTGTATGCATGTGAATTTACAATTACTATTCTTTTCAATAATCAGTTTTTAAAAATGAGTTTTGAAATTAGGTTCTGATCTTAAGCCCACTTACTTTTGACTAAATTGCTAGGACCTATTTTCAAGTAAAGGTGTGTAGGATTTAGGTATTACAAGTTACTATTTGCCTCCAACAAAGAGCCATTATCTCCTGCCAAACAGCTAGGAGGCAAATCTGAGCTATGAATGTAGCTGGCAAAATGCTGCTCTCTGTTGATAGCTCTTCCAACAACAGGAAACAGAACTATACAGGTGGAATCACATGGCAGGATCAATTTTGATATGTGCAGCAATATGCTGGACCTATGCGCAACTTGGATTTGCCATGTGTGTGCTATTGCAGCTTGTCTTTGGGACAAAAAACATTAGGGTATGGTTGATGATCCTTGAATTTTTATTTGTGTTTCATTAGTAAGCAGAAAAAATGTAACTGAGATGGCTAAATCACTTCATGATTGTAGCTAATGCTTTGTAATAATTGTGTATCTCTTGCTTGGTATTCTACCTTCTTAGAATGTCTAGACAAATGCATTGATAGGCAAAGGTGTGCAATGCTGCTTTGAAGTGCACTTAAGGTCTATTTGGGCTTCCCTTCCACACAGCCCCCCCAAAGCTATTCAGAAGGGTTGCAGAAGGGGTTTTGGTGCAGTACCCGATATAAAGCAAGAGGCCGCAGGCAGAAGCAGGTATTGCAGAGCTCTTTAGATCCTGGTCATGGTTAGCGCTTCTAAGTATTCAGTACTACATGCCATATGTCGTAAGTTATTTTGGCTTGGAGCTAAAGGATAGAGATTTATTCACGTAACGGAGCTCTTCTATCACCTCTCTCCTGCTGTAGTACACTGGATCCCCTCATATGTTGCTCTTGTGGATCAGGGGACCTTTTGGAATAGCTTTGATGCAGTGTTGGAGTCTATAGTTGGGTTGGGAGAAAGGATTCAAGCTTTTCAAGATTACCAGTAGATTCTGTTTAGACATTGGCAGGCATTTTGTTTTCACCCCCGTATGATTCTAGTCTGACTGCAGGAGGGCAAAGAAGAAACTTGCTTGGTTTGGGTTGAAGGAACTAGTTGACTTCTCCATCCACAGCTATGCTGTAGTGGGCATGTATCCCACACAAGTTTTCAGAATAATGAAGAAATGGAAGACCCATGCTGTCTTTTTCTATATATACTGACTGCTCTGGTTTTATGAAAGCAATGATTTAATAAATTGCTTGTGTTGTGTGAGTTGATTGTCTGTCTGCCTCAATAGAGAAGGATGTTCTGGCTTTGTGCGTGAGAGAATTGGACCCTATGGATTTTTGATCCTTTCCAACCCAGTGATTCTCTCTGAGGGTGAATGCCCTTGTTTCCGGATAGCATTTCTGAAATAATCAAGGCATTGTACACTACATAAGATTTAATTATTTTTAATGTTCGCTTAGATCCTTTTTTACAACTTTACTAAATGTTAACTTTACTTTAGGTTAAGAAATGGAGTAAAATTCTGCAAAGTCCAGCACTTTCCTGAGGTATCCTATTTTTTTATTTTACAAGTATGTATATGATAGGTGACAATATTGACTTTACACAATAGCTTTGACTAACTTACAGCTGCATTGCTGTCATCCTGAAACGTGCTTGGTTCACTTGTTCAGTAAGAACTTTAAAATGAAATAACACCTAAAATGAATGAAAATCAATTCCTTTTGTCACAACATTGAATTTAATTCTGTTTGGAGGTTGTGCAGTTAGGCATCATTCACACTTATTAGCTCAATTAACATTACAGGCACGTTTGCAGGTCACATTAGTCCATGGTGGTTGGCAAGCTGATTGCCTGATCAACCCCCTCCTTACCCCTCAGTCCTCTGGTGGCAGACACATCTTGTCTGCCACCAAGTCTCCCTTCCCAGGTCCCTTTTTTAAAAATGTTCCTGGTCCCATTTTTGTGCAAAACCAGGACTGGGAAACATTTCCCACACTTCACTGTAACTGGAGAATGTGTGCAAGTGGGGGCTCTTTTTTTAAAAAAAAGTTCCCTGCTTGCGGAAAATTAGGGTAGAGGCCAAATGCAAGCCCCCCAAGGACTGTGTTGCCCCAACAGTCCTTTCGGGGGGGGGGGACTTGGATTTGGCTCTGCCATCCCTAATTTTCTGCATAGGACACGTTGAATATCCAATTCAAGCCTATGGAGATCATGGCCCAGAGGCTTCCATTGGATTTTCAAAACACCCCTCCTGAAAAACAGATGGGAGCGATCTCTCACATACACCCCCCCCATGGGTCCTGTTGCCCCAAGGACCCATGGCAGGGTGGGATAGAGATCCTTTCACCTCGGTCTTGACGTCAGCAAGTTGGTCTCCAGGATCTGAGGAGATGGGTGGGAACCCTTCTGGACATGCACAGTAGGATGGTGGGGGAAGGGTTCCCGCCAAAACAGCGCTCCTTATCTATAGAAGTTTCTGAATTGTTGCTCTGCGCTGGCACATAGCCCATAATGTGTGAATGCACAGATGACCACTTGAAGAACTACAGTTATAGGTAAGCAACCTGTCTTAAATAATCACCATCTACTGTAGAATAAAAAGTCCATCTTAGATAAAATGCCCCATGGGAGTTAATTTTTTTAATGAGAAGGTAGAAGAGGGAACTAGCAATTTAATAAGGACTGAAATTGCTTGGTAATGTATCACTCAAATAAGAGGAAAAGAGTTAACTTTCAAATGAGTCTGTCAACTCTTCTTTACAGATTTTATGCATTCATCTCAAACGATTCAGGCATGATCTTATGTTTTCTACAAAAATTGGGACTCATGTATCCTTTCCCTTGGAAGGACTTGATCTTCAACCGTTTCTTGCTAAGGACAGTCCAACGCAAATAGTGATCTATGATCTCTTATCAGTTATCTGTCACCATGGAACTGCCATCAGTGAGTTGATATATATTATGTTTTCATTCAAAATGTGTAGTTTGTTGCATGCTACAGCATGTAATGCTACGGATGTGAAATTGAGAGTTTACTTATTTCTTACATTTATATACCGCCCCGTGTGTGTGTGTGTGTGTGTGTGTGTGTGTGTGTGTTTGAATATATATTGGCATCTGCTTGCCTTGTAGTTCCTAGATGAAAACGTTTCTAATTGTTCTTCAACTTAGATGGACACTACATAGCTTATTGCCGGAACAACTTAAATAATCGATGGTATGAGTTTGATGATCAGAGTGTCACAGAAGTAACAGAATCAACTGTACAAAATGCAGAAGCTTATGTTCTCTTCTACAGGTGAGAAAGCATATATATAAATCAACGTTTATTGAATAACACAGTAAACTTGTGTTAAAAACACACAATAACTACATGAATCAAAATGAGTGTTTATGCTCCTATTGAAGCCCCACATGATTTAAAAGCTGTTACATGGCTCATTTAATAGACATTTTTCCTTTTCCATTTTCGTTAAACTGGCCATCTTAACCACAAAAAGGGCAACCCTCTGAGTCACAAACTGCTTAGATCCCCGTAACAGAAAATTCAGCTTGCCCTCAACCACCCAGTTTCTCATACGGCCAAGAAATGGAGACAAATAATGTTTCCTACAACTGGAATATAACCAGCATTCCAGTAAATAGTGGGCCAGATCTTTCACTTCAGATGCACCACATATACAAAGACTGTCTTCTACTGGAATGCCTCAGAATCTTCCTTGTTGCATCATTGTGTCCATTTGCTTGAATTGAAGATGAGTAAAGGCCATGTGTTGACCCCTTTTCATTGGGAAGAAGATATATTTTTCTTCCTGAAATTGGGTTTTAGCCTTCGCTAACCATTTCATAGACCTTGTGTTTGACAGGGCAGCTATGTCCATCTGCATTCTGGTATCCAGTAATCTTTGTTTAAAAACATTTCTTACATTAGAACTGGGAGCACTTAGAACCTCCACACTAAAATCATAGTTCAATAACAATTTTGAGAAATTATAAAACCAAGATTTTTCTGAGATTTTAACTGCCTGTTCATTTAGGAATTTATTAGGGAGCCTGACTTCATTCATTTAACTAGCATTCTGTACAAAGGGTAGGAAAAATCCCCAGATAAGGTACTGCAGTGAACTTGAACACTCTGTATAGATCAGTTTGAAATGATAAAGTATCTTCATGTTTCCTCATTTGAATTCAAAGGATGCGTCTAGGAGGGATTCTCAAATCAGATAAAATGCAATTGCAAGAGAAGAAACTGTTGGCTGTTCAACAGCTGGGAAACAAGGATTTACTGTAGTAGTTTGAAACTTCTCTGTCCCTATAGCTGAGCTTTTCTAGAAATGTGAACTGGATTGGGTAAAATCATTACTTTCTTAGTCTTAAGAGAAAAGAAATTCTATAGCTTTGAAAAAGTAGTATGATTTAGTATGATGAACTAAATACATTATTAGAGAAGCAGTGGTTTGCTCTAAAACACAACAGCCAGATATTGACCCCAAATGCTTAGATTCTCATATATTGAGGAACAAATCTTGACCTTATTTAGCAATCTGTACCAGAGATGTTGAAGATCAGATCCTTCAGTTAAAATAAATGGGTTCCCATGCATGCAAGAGAAACATAAGAGGTTGGATGTGCACACAGGTGAGATTGTGGAAGAGGATAATATGGAACCCATGTTAGTATATACAGATTTGCAAGTTAATATCACCTAAATATTTTCTACCTGCAAAAAATCAAAGCTTGAATCTTTGCCTTATCTTTTTTAATTGAAAGCTCTTTTCAGTGAGCTCTAACAATCATGCTGTGTGAGTCTGAATTTTATTTCAGTAGACATCTTTAAGTTAAAGCTACTTAATTACAATCATACAAAGCAATATGAATCTGGAGAATTATTGGTGAGTTAGTGGAATTTTGAATTGGGTGCTTCAAGATATGGGAATAAAAGTGATTAGAAGTAGTTTCTAACAAGAGCTTAGATAAGATTTTCCCTTCTTTTTCATCATCATCATCCAAATGCTTCTTGGTAATGTTGCCTAATCTTCTTTAATATTGCCTCATTTCAATAGAAAAAGCAATGAAGAAGCTAAAAAAGAGAGACAGAGGGTGTCAAGCCTTAATGTAATGGAACCAAGTCTCCTCCAGTTTTACATTTCCCGACAGTGGCTGAATAAATTCAGGACTTTTGCAGAGCCAGGACCTATTTCAAATAATGATTTCCTCTGCATACATGGAGGTGAGAATACAATTATGCAAATCTATACACCTGTGAAGATGACAGCTCATTTTATTACCCTGAAACAAGAAACCCTGTTTTACATGACCGTGGCTATTTCTCAGTTTATTCTTACCATCCTACATACCTTATCTAATTAAATAAAGATTTCACCATGCAGTGTAATAACTTGCTGTCTCCCAACTTAGCAGTCATTGACCCAGTTTGCATAATCACCACAGTCCACCATGGCTTATTGCACAACCGCCACGCTAATGGCAGCTGCCAATAACGTGGAGGGGGGAATGACAATGCACTTTCCAGAGGCCCTGGAGAGCGCCCCCCCCCCCCGGTGTCCTCTTTTTTGGTTTCCCAAATATGGTCACCCTACTTTACACATTAGTGACATAACTGCATTTCAAGTTCATATCAATATTATCTTCCCACTCAGTTCCAAGGGAAAAAGATAACATGCATTTCTTCTGGCAGCTTAAAATGCTTAAGTTGCTGAGTCAGAAGTTGAATCTTTTATTGTTTTCAACTGTTCTGAAGTGAGGCTTAATGAAGCACATGATTTATCAAATATTTAACTTAACCATATTTAAAATGATAAAAATACTCAAGTGAAACCTCTTCATTTTCACAGGAGTTCCTCCACACAAGACTACTTCTATAGAGGACCTAGTAGTAATGCTACCTCAAAACATATGGGATAACTTGTATAGCAGGTAAATTTCCAATTTTGAAATAGAGATGCTTTTGATATTTGGTTCATATGCCAAGGAAATAGCATACCGTATAGTACAAAACAATGTTGAATCCAATGGTGGTGTTCCACTCAAGAAAGGTTCTTTGATCCAGCAGGATGAATGGAAGGGAAGGAGGCAATTTCTGCTGATTCTCCCTTTCCATGGAAGCCCCTTAGTGTCTCCCAAAATCTGATTTTTCATAACACTGGGAAATGGTGTGGGGACCTGCAGGGAAGGGAGAATCTCTGAAAACTGTCTCCCCATCTTCAATTCGTAAAAGCCTCTGCTGGACCAAAGAGCCGTCTGTAAACAGAATGAAAGCATTAGATACAACCCATCGTCTTTCTGCATACTTGTTTGCTGATGTTGATCTTGTTCTGCAGTATGAAAAGACATCTTAACTTGTTAAGTGTGTGTCTTCTGCATTGAGTAAGCGTCTAGACTTGTTTCATAACAGTTTTATCCAAGGATTAACTTCTCCATCTCAAAAAGCAGGAATGAGCAACTTGTGGCCCTCCAGAAGGTTTTTGGACTGCAATTCCTATCAGCCCTAGCCAGCTTAATCAATGGTGAAGCCTGATCGGAGTTGCAATTTAGCAACATCTGGAAGGCCACAAGCTGGCCGCCCTAGTTTAAAAAAGCCTGTTCTTCAGAAGTTGAAGACTGAATCTATAAAACTATATGAGCTAGATCCATTTCATTTGGAGTTCAGACTTGGTTTTGGCATGGAAACAGCCTTGATTGCCCTATATGATGACCTTTTTGGGGAGAAAGGTGCAATGTGACTCTGTTGATTCTCTATGATCCCTTGGCAGCTTTTGATGCCATTGACCATCATATATGTTTGGGGTGGCTGTCTGGTTTGGGAGTGGGAGGTACTGCATTGCAGTGGTTTCACTCCTACTTGAATAATTGGCTGCAGAAGTAATGCTTGGGGGGATATTGCTCAGTCCCATAGAATTTCCACTATAGGGATCCTCAGGGGTTGTTTTTGTCTCCCGTGCTATTTATCATCTACATGAAACTGTTGAGTAGGGCCTCCAGTTGACACAGTGCTTTATTTCTCCTTTTCACCTTCACATGAGGCAGTGGATGTTGCTAGATCAGTGCCTGGCTGTGACAATGGACTGCATGTAGGCTAATAGGCTCAATCCAGACCAGACTTAGATTTTGTTAGTGGGTAGTTCTTCTGACCAGATCGGAGATGTTCTTCCTGTTGGATGGGATTGCCTTCTTCCTGAAGGAACAGGTCTGTAGTTGGGGGTTTTCCTGGAGCTATCATTGTCATTCGAAGCTCAGATGGTCTTAGTGGCATGGAGTGCCTTTTACTAGCTTCAGCTGGTGCTCAGGTATGCTTGGCTTCAGTAGCCTATGCTCTAGTAACGTCTAGTTGGGATTATTGCAATATGTTCTACAAGGGGCTGCCTTTGAAGATAATTTGGAAACTACAGTGATGCAAAATGTGGTGGCCAGACTGACAACTACAACCAGAAGTTCTGTGCATTTAACAGTGTTTCTGGCCCTCTTGCATTGACTGCCTATACATTTCTGAGCCCCATTCAAGGTGCTGTCTGGTATTGACCTATAAAGCCTTAGACAGCTCAGGTCTGCAATATCCAATTGAGCACCTCTCTTGGTAGGAACCTACCAGAACACTGCAATTAGCTTCTGAGGCTCACCTCAGAATGCCTTCTCAGAGGAGGTTTCGGAGGACAGCAAGAAGGAGAGGACCTTTTCAGTGATGGCCCCCCAACTTTGGAATGCTCTTCGCAGTGAGGGCCACTTGACGCCAGTATTGCCATCATTTCGGCACCAGTTCAGGACTTTCCTCTATTCCCAGGCATTTGAAGGCATATGATGACCTTTTAATTCTGTACTAATGTTTTAGTTTTATTATGTTTTGATATTTGGGGTAGGGAATTATTTAATGTTCTATGATTACAGGTATGGTGGAGGACCAGCTGTTAACCATCTGTATGTTTGTCAGACCTGTCAAGTGGAAACAGAGAAAATAGAGAAAAGAAGGAAGACAGAACTGGAAATGTTTATTCGGGTAATTATGTTCTTTCTCCTTTGTTATATTAAATGTTTATTTCTTAAGCATTTCAGATTCTTAAAACCAATGGCTTGGATCCTGAGTCCCCATGGGGTGCTTCCACTGGCAGGATTTCCCCTTTACCCTGCTCCTCCCCCAAATCTGATCTGGCAGGTTGGGTGACCCTCCAGAACACAGCATGGGAGGTGACGCAAGGGTTGCAGGGGAGAAGAGGAAAGTGAAAATTATCCCCCCCCCCCCCCCCCCGGTCCCTTCCATCAGCATGTATCTCTGCTGGATCAAAGTTCCTTTTACAAATAAAAGCAGTCTTCTGTTCATAGAAAGGTAACTCAGGATCCAAATCAAGATTATCATAAACTTTTTGTTGGCCTTTCATAATAGAGATACTCTGCAATTAAAAGTTTTTTTCATACTTATTCACATAGCATCCATGTTGGTGTGTGGAAGTGGTATTTCAGTATTGGGAGCAAGATTCCCACCATGTTTTAAAAGCTTGCTCTTGTGTGTGTATATTCAAGGTTAAATCACCCAAAAGTTTTTTTATCTCTCATAATAACTAAGAAATATAGGTTCTGTTGAGGAACATCCAATGACCTAGTTTGCACGACAGAACTTTCCATCAAGGGTTAATTTATCCTTGAAGGGCTGTGGCATTTGCTGGCTGCCATTATAAATATGCAACTCCTGACTGGGGGTTTCAGGGTTTGTGTCATGTGAACCTGGCCCGTGGGAGTTATCTGAGGGTTAAACTGCCCTTGCATAACCCATGGTCTGTTGGGGGGTTGCGTATTCATAATGGTGGCCAGCATGCACTGTAGCTCCTCAAGAGTTAATTTACCCAGGATGGACTGTCATGTTTGCAAACTGGCCTGATATGTGGCCTGAAGCCAGGGAGGAAGGGCCTGGCTCCCCTGACTCTATGGCATCTCTGGCAATGACCTGGTTCACATATAACAAGAAGCCAGTGAGGATGGATTGTTGGGTGTTTGACAAGCCACCCAGAACCCATGGGATGTTTTAAGGTTACAGCCAGGTTCGCATGTAACAACAAGCTATGGAGCACCACCGCTGCAGCTCAAATATTCAAAATGGTGGTTGCCACCGCAACAAGAAACCCCACATGGAAATTCACCCACAGTGACTTCTCATTTCATGTGAACTGGGCCAGTTGCTGCTAAAATCTTTGCACTCACTGCTTCTGGGTCAGCTCATTCATGCATCCCACAAGAGAAGATCCAGTGTAGCACCCAAGAGAGCTGATGGGGTATGGAGATGAGCCACTTTGTTTGAGGAGGAGTGGTTGTTGCAGAAGGAAGTAGCGATATTTAATGTGGGAATCCCCTAGTCATCTCTCACTTGCATGAGAATAAAAACTAATGTCAGAGAAGCTGAGAGCTTACTGAATATTTATGTTCAGTATTCATTTGAAAGAAAATATAACAATCGTATTTGAATGTTAAGTTCTCTAAACTTTGCATGTTATTTAATTAAGTGCTTTTCAGTAATTGACCACTGAGTGCTGGACTAGATAGGCCGTTACTTTGATCCAGAATGGCTCTTCTTATGTTCTTACTCCTCCAAGTTTCTTTCACTGTAGCAGCCTTAGTGGTCCTTGACATTGGCTCTGTGAAAGAGCGGTTTGGCTTTAGTCACTTGACTGTTTCTTGGGGTGGAAAAACATTCCTAGAACTGCGTCAGATCTAAATGTATATCAGTGATTCACTCTGCTGTTCTGAAAACATTATTCTAAGACAACTTACAATGCAATACTAATGTGTTTACTCAGAAGTAAATGTAATTGGCTTCCAGGGGATTTACTCCCTTGTCAGTGTATTTAGGATTGCAGCCTTAAGAGCCTGTTTTGTGTCTCTCAGCTCAACAGGGCATTTCAAGAGGAGGAGTCTCCGTCCATATTCTATTGCATCAGTATGCAGTGGTTCAGAGAATGGGAAGGGTTTGTGAAGGGCAAGGACAGTGGTAAGTGGCTTTGAGAACTTCTGTCAAATAGATAGCATGTGCTTTTTATAGCATGCACTTATTCTTTCATCAGTCAATAAATTACTGTGGTAAAATATTAGCAGAGTGCAGAAATAAGCTCTTATAAAGAGCTTTAGAAACTTTATGGAAAATAAAGAGAACAGGACTTAATACAGCTTTTGGCACATGACAGGTATGCATAGAGGAAACTACTATGGCTTGCTATTAAACCGCCAGAGAAGAACTTGCTGTATTTGCAAGCATATTTCTAAAGCTGAGTTTGAATTTGCACTTTAAGGAGCCTTCATAATGGTTTCAATCAATAGTCTACTTGTAAAGGTCCATTTAAAGACTTGGGCAATGACTCTGAAATGTATTTTAAAGCTTGTTTTCAATGCAGGGTAGCTACTGTGCCCAAACAGCACAAGGTGTGCAGTTTCTTGTATGCTTGCAGACAGGTTTACTACATTTTGCAAGTGTATAATGTTTTATTTAAAATCGCCTGAAGTAGATAAAATGGGGGGTTCAGAAAGTACAAGTGCGATTTTCCTGGTTTTGTTTGCTTACATGATATCACTTTATAATTACTTTACACCCTAACATGTTTTTCTGTCACACTAGATCCTCCAGGCCCCATTGATAATGCCAAAATTGCTGTCAGTAAATGTGGTACTGTTGTTCTGAAACAAGGTATGAATCTACTGATACAGCCTGTTCTGCATGCAGTTTTTCTTCTCTACCAAAGTGGTGGTGTGCATGTGGGGCTTTCTCTATGTTATTGTCTCCATTTGTGTTGTAAACTTACTACATATGAAGCATTAGTACACTGGTAGTAATAATTTTGCCACAGAGCTGATTCCAGATTAGGCATTCCATGAAAGGAAGGGCTCTTTCAGTTCATGGGAGGCACAGGGATCCAGCAGAGGCTCCCCATAGGAGGAAGGCAGTGGGAAGGCAATGTTTGCAATTTCCCTTTCACCCTGCATTGCCTTTCATGTTTTTTCCAATGGGTCCCCCGGTCCTCTAGAGCAGTGGTCTCCAACCTTTTTGGCATCAGGGACCGGTTTGTGGAAGACAATTTTTCCACGGACCTGGGGGGGAGGGGGTTGGGGTTTTGGGCTGTTGTGTTTTGGGGGGGGGGGGTGGCTTGGTGGTGGGGTTTGTTTCAGGTGGGGGTGGCAGGGGGTCCCCCCACCCAAAACAAACCCCACCACCAAGCCACTCACCCCCCAAAAAACCCAGCCCGGACCTACCAGGTCTGCCGCTCGCCACTGCTGCTGCTCGCCGCCACCAGTGACCCCCCATGGCCCCCTCACGGGTGAGGGGGCTGCGAGGGGTCACGCAGCAGCGGAGGAGAGTGGCGGTGGAGGGCAGTGGAGAGCGGCAGACCCGGTAGGTCCAGGCTGGTTTTGGGGGGGGGGGCGGTGTCGTGACTCTGGCTAATTCTCTAAAGTTCTTGCTCACGACTTCAGGTACACTGATACACAACAATAACAGTGAGATTTCTTTTATTGTAATCACACGGAATTCAAAGCATAACGGTTTCATTTCTGCAAACACACACTTGAAGCTGAAGACGGACCACACAGCTTTCAGGTAGAACGGCTTAATGAGAACAGCACTCACTCAGGGACTGACATTTAGAGATTAACTCTAGTCCTTAGAGGGCAGGAGCGGCCACGCTGCACTGGAATCCTCTGGAACATAGAGAGACTCTAGGATTAGGCCTCCTAACAGTAGTATATCGGTCAACTGGCAACTAAATTTTCACTCAGCCTGTCAGGGAACGCTGAGCTGACCACGGAAGCCAGAAGCCAGGGAATGAACCTCTTCGACCTAGGGAGCCTTCCCAATTCACGTAGCTTTAGCTCTGAGGAAGGTCCTCTCACAGGTCTCACACACACACGAGTTTCAGAACAGCAACGATCAGCTTCTGCCTCCCTCTGCCCGTAACTTTGGCTCTATGGAGGGAGACAGCAAGCTATAGAACACGAATCCAGAACAGTAATCTCAAGTCCAAATCTATGAAAAGCCACAGTGCACTTTTCATGGCAGAGTTCTTTAGAAGTAACAAGTCCAAACAGCAACAGAACATGTATAGAGTGCATCTCACAATTCCAAATCAGATAGTAACTCACAGCAGCAGCAGAGCAGCAAGAGGATAGACGAGATAATTCCTAGCAAAGGAATTACTCTCAGGACCAAGGTAATATAGTGTGGAGGCTGGGCAATTCTAAGCTACTTTGATAGACAGGGCTTCAGGCCTGTAATCTAAACTCACGTGCCAACAGGGCGGCACGGTTCAACCTCTTCTGATGACGCCACAGTGTGAGGAAGATAGCCCCCACCTTTGCAAAACATAGTTTAGTTCCCAGAGACTTTCAAGGCCTTCGGCCTACCATTTGAGATAAGCACATAACAGAGAAGCAGAGATACATTTTCTCATGACAAATTGCCAAGTCTTCAGTCCACAATTCACAAGGCCAGCCCTGTGAATTGTCTACGAAGCACCTGACACCCAACAGGCGGGTGGCTTGGTGGTGGGGTTTGTTTTGGGTGTGGGGACCCCCCGCCACCCCCCCCCTGAAACAAACCCTACCACCAAGCCCCCCACCCCCCAAAACACCCAGCCTGGACCTACGGGGTCTGCCGCTCTCCGCCGCCCTCCACTGCTGCTCGCCACCGCTGCTCTCCTCTGCCACCTCGTGACCCCCTGCAGCCCTGGTTTGCCCCCGCATCTGCCCGGATCACCCCAGTTTTCCCGGTCAGGACTGGGAAACCCCGGGCGATCTGGGCACCCTACACTGGTAAGAATGCGGCCTGGTTCCTAACAGACCACGGACCGGTACCGGTCCGTGGCCCGGGAGTTGGGGACCCCTGCTCTAGAGCAGCAGTGAACCCCTTTCTCCAGCTGAGTAGAATTCTACTAAGCGCTGCTCTGGACCCAGCCCGACACACTTGCTAGTTATTTCAACTTTGCTCACTTCCATTTTAAACAAGAATAGTATTTAAAATCTATTTTTTCTTGATTCTGCAAGGCAATTGATCATTCTTGAAGCTGAAGGCCAACCTTAGAGACACTGACTGTGAATCTTCTTATCTAAAAGTTGTGTGCACTTCATGAGTGTTATTCAACACAGACCTTGCCATCTGTAGTTATAGTGGCTTTCATTTTTAAAAACATGCACTTTTCTACCCCTCGTGATTTCTGGGGGAAAGAAACCTTTAAAAATATGTGGGCACCTATTCTAAACTGTAGACCTAGAAAAATAAAACAGTTTGTGGGAGGTAGAATTCCTCTATAACTTCAAGACTCCTTGTACGTCAATCCATTTAAGTTTAATTAAGCAATTGTGAGAACAAAATGCTGTGAACACAGACTGAAATTGGGTTGGCCTGCATGTATAGTACTGCTGCTAAAATTAAAGTTATCCAGCTGATGTGATCTGCATAGTCTGCTGTGCTTGCATTTCTTGGGATTTGAACTCTTGGTGTTAAAATGTTCCATCCCTTTTGAGCAGAATAGTTAAGACGTTAAAATTTTAAATCTTTTTTTTTTTAAAATACTTGTTTTTCAGGAGCCGATTCTGGACAGATTTCTGAAGAAACATGGAACTTCCTAGTGTCAATCTATGGGGGAGGGCCAGAAATCATACTGCGGCCACCTGTTGCTCAAATTGAACCTGAACCATTACAAACTGAAGATAAGATTGAGTTAGAAACACGTTGTCTGTAGCCATCAATACAAGGATTAATTACTTTGAAACATCTTCCACTTAACATACATTCCGATTTTTTTTTCTGTTTTACTTTTGTTTTCCCTATGAGCAAACAGGACTTTGGGCATTATTGCATCTGTGGAAAATGAATTGAGACTTGTAAAACAGAAATGCTAAAAAATGCATTAGAACCTTTCAAGAGATTGGTCTAGTCTTGAGAATATAACTTTGTTGTCCTACATAGTTGTGTGTATGCAAAATACAGATGAAGGATTTAGCAATTATTTTCAATATAACTAAGAATTTCAAGGCTCTTTCAAATCATGTTTTGTTCAAGATGGAGATTTAAAGGGCCTTGAACACCATTTGGTGGAAAGGTAGGATATAAATTTAACAAAATAATAAATATGGTTTTAATGTTCTATGAAAACTCAGGAAAAGTTAGGTTTCACTTTTATTTGCACTGCACTATAGAAAAACATAATGAACTAAAACTGTCCAATGCTTTTCTTATTTGAGCGTATAAACTATTTGAATTATTTGTCAGCGGATTAAGTAACTTATTGCCTACTGTTCAAAACTTCTGATATGTTTTTGGCACATATAAGCTACTATAATCAATAGTGTAACAAACGCATAGTCTTTAGGAGTGTTTGTTTTGGAGAGCATGAAGTGGGTATGTTAATTGCTTGCACACTTGAGGAATTTTCTAGTCTTTTTTTAAATTAAACACATTAATAGTTTCATGTGGGAAAATTGTACAGTTATGCAGTGCTCATTGGCATGATATATGTCAGATGTTGAATGAATACACACAGCAAGATTGCAGAAGTATCTAGATTATTCATATTGAAATGTTGAATGTCACCCAAATGTCTTTCTTCCTGAATATTGCTACCATACAAGCAATATTATTCAATGCTAGTTCAATAAAAACAATTTTTAAAATGGTTAAAAGGTGTTTGAACTTCGGTATGAACGTTGGTAAAGTCATATTAGAATATGTATTTTGCATTGTTGCTATTATAATTATATAATTTCAAAAATGAAAGGCTGGAGAAACCTTCAAAAGGACATTTACTGTGGTATAGAAATTATATTTTTATCGTACGAACAACCACCAGGAAAATAAGAAAGTAGCAAGAGTTTAATTCTGGTCACTCCCTTCAGACTCACTTTAAAAAATTGCTTTGGGATAACACAATTGAAGCATAATTTGATATTTGTTTATTAGTAAACTACTAGTGGTGGTAAAAAAAGGTCCTCATTATGCAATTCCCCTGCTCCAATTTCCACAGGCTAATTGTCATTTTGCTATGGAAGTCTTTAGTTCTCCATATGTATAGCTATCTGTAAGAGATGAATGGGTACTGTTTTGCATCTTTGTATTAATGAGAAACATTTGACTTTGCACTGGATCCACCTTTTGCCTGTTTCTTAAAGATAATATTGACAAGAACTGGAGTACTTTGAATGGTGTAAACCAAAATAATGCCATAGCCTCTGCAAGAGCAGCACATGGATACCCCTTGTGTGCATGAACATCTGGCAAGGGACCAGCATACACAGGAGCTCAAATCTAGCCCCTTGGAAGCTGTCTACTTTCTCTGCCACATCCATGTCACTTACATGTCTGTGCATTGGTCTGTAGAGTAGCAATGATAAGGGACTTCTGTTTTTTCCAGCCTAAGTCTGATAAAGTTGACTGGAAAATTAAATAAATAAATAAGAAGGAAACAGCTAATATGAACAGACCAAATCCTTCCTATGCATCTTGGACTTTATCTTTAGAACCAAACCTCATAATTATAAATATAGCTCTGAGGGGAGATGGCATGTCAAATGGAGTACATCCATTTTCAAGTGGATGTACTCATCTGCAGTGAGAAAAAAACTATGACAGAGGTTGCAAGATATGATTAGAATGGAGCTTTCTTTTAAAAGTTAGAAATTAGAAGCCACCCTGAATACTAATAGAGCTTCTTTACTGCACAAATTTTTAATCCACTTTGTGTCAGAGGTGGAAAGAAAATTGCCCTCATCCAATAGTGCCAGTGTAGCACTTTACATTTTCTTATACTGTATATGTGAATGGCCACCACTTACTTTGCGAAAGAAAAATAAAAGGTGCACTTGGGCATTGTTTGAGGATGGACTAAATCATCCAAATCAAACTTGTTCCCCTCTCCAACCCTCTTCACTTGCATAGTCCCATCCTCATTTCTCTTTGTTGGCCATATTATATGACAATATCAATGAGCTAGCTTTTTCTAGAAGAGTTATCTTTTTACACCTGGAAACTATTTGAATATCTTTTTCTTTAGATCCCTCAGGATCTTCTGTGTGAAATCTAGCCCTTAGTTATAATTGACACTATGTTAAACTAAAAAGAAAAGCTCTAGCACACAGACCATATATTTCAGCCTTTATGGCTTTAGAGATAATTGTGGAAATAGTCTTTGCCAATTAAGAAAATCTACACATAATTGTAAATCTCATGCAGACAGCAATTTGCATACACATTATATGCAATGTGTATGCATTGCATATAAACCCATGCAGCCTTTGCTTAAAGAATTGATATCTTGATAAATACTTAAATCCAGATTATGAAATTATTAAATTCCCTGACAAATTTATATGACACAAAAGATGAGTTGGGATTAAGCGATTGTTTTGTCTGGGATAATGGGAACTTGATTCTGCTGAACAGTCCCTCATCTTTTTATACATAATCAAACAATTATTTAAAATGCAGGTATAATTTCTCAAGGAAATCAATTCATTCATTGGCTTAAGTGCATTTCGCCTATTCTAGGTACCTTTCTGTAATATGCTGTTTCAAACCAAGATGTCCTGGTTCCCATAGCAACACATCCCTCGCTTCTCCCCTCCTCCCTGCCTTTCAAATGGTGGATCAAAAAGAACTGAAATGCTGCATAGATTGATGTTTTTACATATGTTTCCTTTATCCCAACCAGGGAAAGTACCTTCAAAAGCAACTCAAGTTTTTTTTTATTTACAGCCCTATTAGCTAAACCTGCTCTTTAACAGTTGTCAACATCCTAATTGCTTTTAATTATGTAGGTTAAAAATTAAACGTGAATCAAATTTGCTAATTAAAACTTTGAACTATTTAAATTATCATTTGATTTATGAAAATATGTAAGAGATAATTTCATATTGAATCAAACTCTGTACTTAAAAAGCAAGGCAAAGCAGCCTTTTAAACAGAGGTAATGCTTCTTCTCTTGTATTGAATTTAAAGTAGAATTGCTTCAGGTGAGTGTTACAATTTATTTGGTCTGCTGTTTTCTTATTGGATAGTATCATAGAATGGCAATTCTTCTGTATTGTGATATAGTCAATACCAAGAATTGCATCAATTTGTTTCATGACCTATGTTTTCATCAGAATCTGAATATGAGGATTTGAATTTCTAAACTACAATTTGGAGTTAACAATTTTTGTAGGAATGGAATCCTAAAGTACTAGTCTAATAATTTTTGTAGCAGTACATTTGGGGACTAGCAGGGATAGAAGCTGCATGTGGCACAGTACCATATTTCTGCCATTCCGGAAGCCATTTCTAAGGGCTAACACACAGACTGGTTTTCAAACAAATCAACTAATCCAAACAATGAAACCTGGGCAGTAAAGGGAGAATCAGTAAGATTGGAAATTGAAAATGTACGTTCTAACTAAATATTACAGCAGAAGTGATGCCTAACTCTTCCATTGCCTAGTAATATCTAATCATACGAAATGCATGATGTGTCATTGTAAGGTGTTTCCTTACCCTCAAAAGCAGCAGTCAATCAAGTGTAGCAGAGGCACATGCATATTCTATCACTATCTTTCTGAGAAAGGTGGACAAAATGTAAGGTGCTGTTTTGAGAGCAGGCCAAATCTGTAGTTCCAGTCTCAATCACCATCCATCCTAATTAAACCAGCAGACTCTTACTTATTTCTCCATGGGTGAGGAAGGTAACCATGTAACACTTCCAGAATTTGGTTGACAGAAGCTTTGTACTTAGCGACTGAACGAATGGTAAAATTCGGCAACTCTGGCTTTTCAGGTATGGAGATGAAGTATCTCTATATCTTGAAAAGCCACGGGTATTGTATTTTTATAAATTGCTACATTCAGAGGCCGTGTTAGGGAAAAATAACTCTATGATAAAAGTACATTAGGATCTCTAGAACCATGTAAACAGCACAAAGTGTAAAGTGTACTTGTAGGAGCAAACCATATCCGTGTGGCTTTATTAGTGCAGAAAGTTCCTATCTATGTTGCTCTATGTTAGAGGGCCAACCTCATTTTTAGATTGATGAGATTACTGCTGCCAGTGTGGGCAGGTGGGGTTGCAAGTTAAGAAGGAATAGCCACTTGCTTCTTGGTGGAATGCATTCTGCCTCTGACAGAGATGGTCAGAGAATGTATGACTTCATCCAGTTGCATTTTGTCAACTTTCTGCAACATACAGCCCAAACTATTTTCTTCTTTTCCTGGAAGGTGTGATCTCCTTTTATACTTCCTTTAAACAGACCTTGGTATAGTTATTGGATTGCTGGTGATTAATAAACATTTCTCAAAGTTTATATTCACAAGAACGCAAAAATGCTCCTGTTATATCGGAGATTATATTTCCAAGTTGTCAGCCATATTTCTCTGGAAAGTTCAGAAGCTTTCTGAGCTATGGAAATAGCTTAACTCAATCAATAGTATCCATAATTTAAAGTATACTGTGTCTATGTATACCGCTATCCATTTTAGCTACCATAGCATTATTAACTTTGTCCTCTCATAAATTAGTTTACTTCTAGCCATCTATGTTAGCATTGATTACCACATCACGGCAGTGAATTCCATAAATTAATGTTGCAGCACATGATGGTCATTACTAATTTAAGTACCATTTTCAATGGGTTTACTCTAAGCTTGATTAAGTCTGGATCTAACCCATAGTTTTGCCAATTCTTTAGAATTGCAACCATAATGTAAAAGCACTGAAGCCAATTCATCAAGAGTGGTTTCATTAAACTTTTTGAAGGCTAACTTTATGAAACAGAGTTGTAGTTTTTGGGAAATAGATTATTCATATTTAGGAATTATTAACTAATAAGTCCTTATTGACTCTAACTTGATCGATTTTGTACTAATATAAAGCTGGAGTTACTGCATTCACTTGGGTGTAAGCCCCATTGAATCCAATAGGATTTACTTTTGAGTAAATGTATATAGGTTTATGGTACACATGCCCTATCACTATAATCTGAACACAAAAATAATCAACTCTGACACCTAAGTGGAAATGGACTATTTGGAGGGGGGGAGCTATTCTATTGTATAGAATGTGATTTACATATTTATTTTTTACATTTTTATACTGGGAGCTCAGGGTAGTGGACATAATGCTTCCCAAACTTTACTTGATCCTCACAAATTTGTGAGGTAGGTTAGTGATTTATCAGAGACCTCCCTGGCACTCCCTTTTATGGGGATCACTCACTGATCTATTATAGACTTAAAATAAGAAAAACAGATGGCTTTAGGATCCCAATATTTTGGTATCTACTTTACAGAGCCCTCATGAAGTTATGCAGCAATGACTGCACAGTTACATATTTAGCTGAGATGGATATGGGTTACTGATATCTATGTGACTATCTTCCAATGGAGGCTGGGTTATGATCTAGGCTAGAGCAAGGGTAGGCAACCTGATTCTCTTCAGATGTTTTTAGGACTACAACTTTCATAATTCTTGAGCACTGGCCATATTGGGTGAGATTTATGGGAATTGTAGCCCAATGCACTGCCTATTCTTGAGCTAAAGGTGTTATTTTATTTACAAGAGAATGGACCTGGCTTTGCATGGGTTCAAATAGCCTTTCCTGTAATACAGTGGGCCTGTTCAGACAACACGTTAACCCATGGCTAGGCCACTAACACTTTTGCAGCAAATGGTTAGTGAGCATGTTTAAACTGTGGTTATGTAGAAACCATGGTTAGGAATAGTTCACACAACATGTTAAGCCATAATGTTCAGCTCAAAATGCTTAACCACCATGGTTTAGCGTGTTGTCTGAACAGGGTCAGTGAATCCTTAAAACAAAGTTATGCAGTTGTCAAGACTTTGACGCATTGTGCCCTCCCTGAGTGAAGTTACAACTGCTGACGCCTGTAAGCACAGCCTCTGCCATAGTGAACCCCTATAGCTCCCATGGGAGGGGTATGCAACCTCTGTTCCTGAGTGGGGCTACCCCAAAGCACAGGGGAAAGTGCCGGCAGGCATCTAACACAGGCCTTCGCACTACCATCCCTAGCTTCAAACCATTTTGACTGCAAAAATATGCAATCATTTGGGAAGTCTGCCACCTAATGGCTGAAGATGCTACTGTGGGCTTCAAACACAGGGACACGTTTAAATTAATATCAATGCATTCAAAAACTAAATACCCCCAAGGTGCACACCTATATAGAACCCTTAATATGCATGCCAAGTTTCAGATCTTTAGGTTTCACAGTCTTGGAGCTATGGCAGACAGACATCTATTAATGTACATGATCATATAAATCCTACCTTTTCTCTATAACAGACTCTATAAAATAGTGCCGAAGATACAAAACATACACCCCCCAAATCAAAAGAAACCATTAAACAGTATATTAAATGTATATTCATGTTGGTTTCAAATAGTTTTATTTTGAACCGTAATGCTTTTAACTTTTTTTTTAACAGTGCTTTTATGGTTGACAGCAGCCTTTAGCCATAGAGTACGAAAAGAGAGGCACATTTTTTTTCAATAATAAATGAATTCATTTATGTTGTACGCATGCCATCGTCATAACAGTAAATGTATTTATTTATCTGAGCCTAGTGAGAGAAGCTTTGCTTCCAACAAGCTGCCATGAAGCGACGGGGTATTTTGAAGAAACGCCACGCTCTGAAATGCCAACTGCTGCGCCAAGGCGTTTCGCGGGACTTATTCCCGACCGGGTAAAACAGGCGGAGTAGGATTGCAGCGCGCTGCGTGGCGTTTCCCTGGAGGCGAAGGGACGTCGGAGCCCCGGCCTTGAGCGCGTGGCTTATCTCCACCTGCCTCAGACAAAACGCCAATGATGTCTCGCCTCCCTCATGTACCTCCCCCAACCGCAACCCCAAGGCCGGGCGCGCCGCCGTTTCGCGGGGCTCACCCAACCCGGCCACTCCAGGGCGGCTTAGTCGCCTCCCTCAGTTAGCCAGCAGGAGGAGCTGCAGGGAGCGGCCCCCCCATTCGCGGGCTGCGCAGGGAATATGGGGGGGAGGGGGAAGGAAGCGGAAGAGGAGCTGCCGCCGCCGCTGCGCGGCGCTGAGGGAGCCAAGCGGGCACTGTTGTTGGGGTCCAAGCTCTGACGTGAGGGGCGGCTGGCTCTGAGAACGAACGGAGGGAAAGACGCGACTGCTTCGGCCCTAGCAAACTGAGTTTTCCGTCTCTCAGCAACCAGGTCAGGCCTCCCTCCTTTGGGGGTGAGGGGTGGTGGTGGCTGTGAGGCAGAGGGACCCGGATGGTGCTGTGGGGGAGGTGGAAGAGAAGAGGAGGTATTAAATCCCCATGTGACCTGCGCGTGCGGAGGGGGGGAGAAGGCGGAGGCTCGCGCGCCTTGTTCGAATCTCAGCTGCTAAACTAAATGGGGGCGCGCATGCGCGGCGACGTCACTTTCTCCAACCATTTACCACCCTTCTCCCCGTGCGCGGGCGAGCACGTACGGAAGATTGCGGGTGCTGTTGTGTATCTGGGACACACGGACACGTGCGCGCCGCTTCCGCCATGTTGGTTCTCAGGAGGAGGAGGGTTGGAGTGGGAGTTCTCGCGAGGTCAGCCCCTGTTCCCGTGGGAGCTGGCCCGAGGCAGGATGGCGGCGCTGCGCTGAGAGTGATGGGTAATAATGGTAACGGGCAACCGGGAAGGAGGGTGGGAGGCGAGGGGGCGGCGCGGTGAGCTACTTTAGGGCCAGCCTCTTAGTCCGTCGACGCCCGAGGGGCGGGGCTGAGCTGAGCGTCGCGGGGAGTTGAACCTGCCAAGAGTTAGTTCGCGTCTGTTGTAGGGCTTCTCCCCCTCCCCCCCACCCCGCACGCCTTCCTACAGTCAAAACTCCGCTCTAAGGCGGCTCCCCGTCCCCACCAAATTCTGCCACAGAGTCTTGGGGGCGCCCCCTGTCCTCCTCCTAGGAGCGTGATGCCCGTTGGCCTTATATCCACGCATTCTCCTGAGGTTTCACCCAATTGCCCCCCCCCCCCCAGCCCCTAAAACAGTTCTGTAACTTCCCACTAAGCTTTACACATCAATATCCACCTATGAGGCAGAATATTTAGGCAGGGCAGTAGAATCAGTACCTTCCCCCATTGCTACTTTTCCACATCCCACAGTTCATAATCCTATAGTGTCCCATATCTCTTGTATTTATTTGGGAAGCGATTTTAGCCTATAAAGCAAGGTTTTAAGAAATCCAGTGAAATAAATCTGCAACAACCACAGGTTGCTGTTATAATGAGTCTCTTGTGCTACTTGCCAAACATATTAAGTGCTCTGCAGTACCTTACAGCACAGGTGCTCAAACTTTTTTTAACCAACAAAATCTTCTAGATTCTAGAATCTCGGAATACATTCAAGAATTGTTAGTAGTGGCTGAAAACATGTTTATACCACCTGCTGTCCATTGCTGAGGACAGTCTTTCCCAAAGTATGTTTTATTAAGTAGCACGCCATGCTACATGTAGTAGTCATCTTTCTTGCCTTCTTTGTGCATCTGATGAAATAGATCTTACCTGCAAAGCATATACTATAATAAATGTATTGATCTTAATTTTAGGCCCCCTTGGTACCGCAAATCAAGGATATTATATAGTGCTGCAATGTTCCTCTGTAAAATAGTTTGTGCTGGATTGCTTGAATCTCCCTTGTTCTATTTTCTCAGCCCTTGTTCCTTCTCCCACCACTCCCTGGCAAATTTTAGTGTATTTTGTTGTTGTTGCAAGAATAGTTGTCACATCTGTATTATCAGCATCTGTGTTTCTTATGATTTACTTTACTTTGGAAGTCCAGTTCTCGGGTGAAATGCCAAAAAAATTGCTGGCATAACTTTATATGTTAATGGCAAGAAGCTCAAAGTAATGTGCTTTCTTTTACAATTTCCAGAGGGATAGCTGTGTTACTTGATTGCAGCTAAAACAGCTAAAAACCTTGTTGCGCCTTGAAGGCTACTGTAGTTTTTAAATGATTCCTATTTGTATTGCATATTAGTTGCATGCAAATGAGGTCTTTGAGGATTGGACTTAAATAACTGCATAGAATTTAAACATTAACTGCTTTTCTGCTTCTGCTACTAATAAGTACAAGAATATGAGCAATTCTAGTTCTATTAAACGCTATGGAAGTGGTTGCCAGTATGCTAAAAGATGGTGATGCAATTGTACAAGAGAGCTTGGAGGACAGTTGCATATTAAAATATAATTGAATGCTGGTAATGCTATAGGATTCTGAAAGCTAGCAGAATTCTTAATAGGTGTCATGCATAACTGGAGTATAGGTAAGTCACTTACAGCTTGATCAGTAAACACCACAGAGTTCCAGAGCCTATTTGGACCTGGCTGGAGAGGAGGAAGGGAGAAGATAGTGTTAAGCACTTCCTCCCCTGTACTTTTCCAGATCACCCTTTTTCCTATTCTGCTTTGTAGTGGAATCATAAAATAAAAGCCTACGTGTGCTTTTTAAATCCAAGTTTACTAGTCTGAATACTGCTTGGATTGCAGTTGGGGAGGCTGCAGTTCTTGCTAGGGATTTTTTTCTTTATTTCTCTTTGCACTTTAGAAACGAAGCAGTTTGTAGTTCTGATTGTGCAATTCCTTTGGAGAAAAAAATTGATACATTCATTTATATTTCATTAAGACTCTTTACTATGTGTTATCTATAAGTGGTGCTGGATAACATTAGTTCCAGTAGATGGTTTAGCTATTGTGATTTTTTACTACTATAAATATAAGTTGCTTTTAATAAAGTATTTTCATTGGTCTTTACCAGTGATGCCAATGTACTGTTCTTACCACACAGTTGTAAAGTCACGCTTTGTGATGTGCTGATAAAGCAGTTGCTGTGCTCCATACTGAGTAGATATTTGCTGGTGCAACAAGTTCTGAGATTGGGTTGCTATTACATTCTTTCAATTGTTTTTTTACAGCTTGATCTCGTTGCATGTTTACTCAGATTAATACTCATTGAATTTAATGGAATGTACTCCTAAGTAATTGTGCTTAGGATTGAAGGGTAATTTTTAAGAAAGCTTGCATAGTGGTCTTGTTGTCGGAGTCTCAACAAATGATATTTCGGAAGTTGATATTAAAATATCACAAAAGGTATCAGTGAGAACTTTGAGTGTTTTCTTCGACTGTGTTTATGATGTGCAGTGTGATGGGGCTTATATACCAGCTTTAAAAACAAAAACAAAATCTCTCACATGGAAATGTGAAGAATAAAGTTTGCCCATAGAATACTGGAGTCTACAAGTTAAGTGTGTAAGAGGAATGCTCTGATGTGGGATCTACATCTCCTTTGATAGATGGGAGATGTTGGGGTCCTATTTTTATCACAAAATAAGCTTTTTAAATCTGCCTTGAACAAGCTGGGAGGCATCTGAGTTATGGGGAAGGACTGTGGCTCCATAGTAGAGCACAGGGTTTGTATGCAGAAGGTCTCAGGTTCCCTGACATCTCCAGGTAGGGATAGAAAAATTCCTTCCTGAATACTGTAGAGTAGGGATGTGCACGGCCGAAATTATCGTATCATTATCGGAAATTCCAATATATTTTTTGGGGGGTCCAATCATATTGGGGGGGGAGGGTACCCGGATTTGATCAGATTCGAAATCCGATAAATATTGGAAGTTCTGATACGATAACCGTGTTTTCCCCATAGGTTTGCATTGGGGGAAATAAAGCTTTCCCCCAGTGTAAGTCTATGGGAAAAAACACTGGGCCGGCACTCGCTCCCTCCCCCCCACTCGTGCTCCCTCCCCCACTTGCACTCCTCACCCATTGCTGCCACCGCCCCGTACTACTGCTAAACTGGCTTTCTGGCCTGTTCGTCAGTACAGAAAAGTGCCAAGTGATGTTGTCATCACTCGACACAGCTCTGTACTGACGAACAGGCCAGAAAACCTGTTTAGCAGTACTTTGGGGCGGCGGGGAAGGCCCAGATAAGGAGCACGAGGGGGGGAGGGAGGGGTCCCCCTTACCTGGGCCTTCCCTGCTGCTGTCCGCTGTTCCGAACTACTGAGAACTAGGCTTTGCAGCCTAGTTCTCAGTAGAGTTACGACACTCCGGGTGACGTCATCATCTGGCGTGTTGTCGCTCTACTGAGAACTAGGTTGCAAAGCCTAGTTGTCAGTAGTCCAGCGCAGCGGAAGGCCCAGGTAAGGAGCGCGGGGGGAGGGAGGGCCGGCCCTAAAATGGCAGTCCGAATATCCGATATGTCCGATAGTTATCGGACATATGGATTTCGGACCCAATTAGATAGGGACTCCAGGAATGTGTATCATTATAGTTAATTGAATGTCCAATAACAACCTTATCAGTTCGTTATCGGACATCGGAACAATACGATACACATCCCTACTGAAGAGTTCCTGCCAGTCAGTGTTGACCATATTGGACAAGATGGACTAATTGACTCTGTATAAGGCAGCTCCCTATATGTATGCTTGCCTATTTTAATCACACATATTTAGCATAACCTAAATCTTGTGAAATGGTCTCTGCTGGTGAGGAGTCCTGATTCCCTTATTCTTCAATTTTTTCTCAAATTTCCTTTTGTGTAATTTCTAGGATGATACTAAAAAAACTTATGTTTTGGGCAGAAGGCTTAATTCCCAATTAGTACTTTATTAATTGTATCCCATAACAAACATTTCTCTCACAAGACCAATAGGAATAGCTGCTTTAGTTTGTGTGCAGGTTTTTATCATGCATTCAATATGTTTTAATATTTTCTCTATGCGTTTTTTTTTCACTTTAGTATACCAATAATTAGTTTTCCACCTAAGTTATTTCTTACTGTATTTTGTATAGCATTCCATTTGACATGGCAATTCCTGACATTTTGGGAAGTATCACAGTTTCTTAAAGTTGAAAACCACAAATCATCCTTCAGAAATATGAGAGTGGTTTGGAATTTGTAGGAAAATTCCATGATAAATATAGCCTTCTGCATCTTCCCATTTCTGATTTAGCACATGCTATCTTGCTTTCTTTCAACTTTTGGCATGTATAAGAGTATTTGTAAAACTTAACAATTTCAGCTTACAAAAGTACTTTTTGCTAGTCTAAAACATTAACCTATAGTCTTCTGATAGGTTGAAATGTGTTTGCTTTTACTGTGTCATAACTTGATTGTTGCTGTAAGTTTAGTATCTTTGCTTCTTTTCTCAACATTTACTCCTAGCAGACTTTTGAAATGTGTTAAAAGATCAACTATGTAAGCCGCAATGCAATTATTCTTCAAACTTGTATTAAGTTTCATTTGTATTTTGGGGACTAATATAGTGGCCAAACTGATTACAGAGCAGTAGACTGGCAAGATACGTCACTAACCTATGTTGGCATCATTGAAGTAATGTTGGATATGCAGAGATAAGGGTACAAAGTAAGCTACTATTTTCAACCTGGAACTACAGCTTGTCATATTATCAGAACCTAGCAAGGGTGGGTATTTGATTTGGGGTTGGGAATGCTTGCTTACTTTTGAATATGTAAGTGTGGTGTTTTTCTCCTGTAGGCTATAGCTAAGCAGCCCTTACTCCCATCTTTGCTATTATATTGTAATGTTTACATGCATAATTTATTTAATCCACCAACATAAACATATGTTTCCAGGGTGACTAATGGAAGTACAATAAAAATTAAAAATAAGGTGCATAAACTAGCAGAACTAACTAAAACAGCAACAATAAAATCAAATGGATAGTAAAGATAAAAATGCTCTATGTTAAAAACAGTATACTTAGCAGTTCTTAGAAGTTTGGAAATCATTGCCTTGTGTCTAGATGAAACATGGGAAAGGGCATTTCAGAGGCAAGGAGCCACCATGGAAAAGGCTCTCTCTTCGTTTGCCACACTTGAGATGGTGGCGGCACCCATAGAAAGCCATCTGATAATGGTCTTAGGAGATGGCTAATTGCTGCAGGGGAAGGCTGTGTGACAGATATCTAGGCTCTATGGTTTGTAGGGCTATATTTATTTATTTATTTATTTATTGCATTTCTATACCGCCCAATAATCAAAACTATTAAGACCAGCACTTTGGATTGAGCTTAGAAACTTCCCAGGAACTAGTGGAGTTGTTGTAATACATGCAAGAGTATTTAATCTTTTAACACGCTAGTTAAAAGATTAAATACTCTTTGGACTAGTTATAGTTTCTGTACAAACTTCAGTGGCAGCTCCATGTAAAGCACACTGCAGTAATTCAACCTAGAAGTTACCAGAGGCAGTGTTGCGGTGTGGAAATTTTTCCAATGCTTTATTTCCCCCCAGAAAATTTTCTATTGCACCAGTGCATTAGTAACAATGAATGGATGCCAACTGCAAATACAATATTAGGCCAGCTTGGCAATTTCATATTTATAATTAATGTTTTCAGCTGATTGAACCCAGCAAGTATGTGAGAAAATTCATAGATGGCATTGAAATAAATATGTCTCATTGTGAAATGGAGCTAATAAGAAGTGACAATGAAAATGAAGGTGACCCAACCATCTCAGTGGAAGAGAATTGGACGCTATTGAAACAGATGAGTGGTTTTCACCATATCATGAACACTTCTTTGGGTTACTAAAATTAATTAGTGCTGCTTGCTCCAACCCAGTGTCCTTAAGATGTGATGGACTGGAACTCCCAGAATGCCTGAGGACACTGGGAGTTCTAGTCCATCACATTTGGAGGACACCAGGGTGGGAAGGCTGAAAAAGTGTATTAACAGTTTTCAGTACCCTTGTTTTTTCTTACAATTAAACAATGTAAGGGAAGTACATGTTATTTTAAGTTTTACTTGTATTCCCCCCAAAATCTCATAATATAGCATTTAAATCACGTTAAGTATGCTTTAATATTTTTTCTCAGATACTTCAGGGCCAAAAATGCATTACCATAGCTTTGTTTACTAAATACAAATAACAAATATGGTAAGTTGGATCATGCCATAGGGCAGGTGTGGGCAACTTATAGCCCTCCAGATGTTTTGTCCTACAACTCTCATTGTCTTGCACCCTTGGCTATGATGACTAGGGATGGTGGGAGTTGTAGGCCAGAACATCTGGAAGACCACAAGTTGCTGACCCCTGTTCTAGGGCTGGGGTAGGCAGAAAGTATATCTCCAGATGGTTTGGGCTTCAACTTCCAGCATTCCTGATTACTGGCCATGCTGGCAGAGGCTTTTGGGAGTTGAAGTCCAAAACATCTGGAGATTGCCCAGGCTTGCTCTAGGGCATGAAAAAAATGTCCAATGCAAATAACCCTATGCAAAAAATCTGGAACATTTTCCAGTTAAATTTTTTAGTTCATCACTGACCAGAGCATGACAACTATCTGTCAGGGATGCTTTAAGGTAGTCTCCATTAGATGGACAGAATTGCCTGACTAGCTAAACTACAGAATTGGAGGCACAAGGTACCTCCTGCATGCACGTAAGGCTCCATGTTTGGAGTACCCAGGGTGCATCTTAGAGGAGTGCACCCTAAAACTTTTGAAGAGCTTAAATGTCTGTTTATTTTTCTTCAGAGAAGAGTATGTTTTGTGTATGGTTTATGGGGATTTGAATTGCAACTGTTAATGACAGTGGTGTGAACTGTGTTTTTCTTGAGAAAAGAAAGGTACTTTTTATTTAAAATAAGAAAGTATGTAATATGAGTTCACATGCAATATAATTAATGTTGCTCTTCATCATGTATTATGCATAGAGGTGTTAAATTGCTAGAAATATTGAATCCATGGGGGAAATAGAAATTTGGAGGAAAACATAAAAATAAGCAATAAGGGTTTGATTTTTTTAGTGCTCTTTACAGAACTAAAGTCACTTTGTTGGTTTATAACAGCCTTCCCTACCTTGGTGCCCTCAGGTTTTTTTGGACTTTAACTCCCTTTAGCCTCAGGCAGCATAGGCGATGGTCATGAATGTTGAGTGTTATAGTCCTAAACATCTGATGGGTACCAGGTTGGGGAAGCCTCTCTTAGGACAACACATTGTATTCCGTATAACTTTGTTTTCTCATAAAATTACTATTAAAATTAAAAACAGTCAAAAGTAAACTCAGTAAATTTGTAATGCTTGGAATTAACTTTACTTTTAAAGTTAATGTTCAAAGCGTGATCATTTTCTGAGAAAATCAAGTTAAACATAACACATTTTAGGTTCTTATTGTATGTCTGACTGGAGGGAACTTCAGCAAGTAGCCCCTGAAACATCTGAATCACCCTAGAAGTCAGAAGAAGCAGGAAGAAGTGAAGGCAGAGGAAGACTGGTATACAACATCTGTTCCTTTTTGTAAGGAAGTTTAGGGAACGTCCTAAATCTGTTCCAGTTTGTGAAGTGAAGTTTAGGGAAATCAGATCTGAAGAAAACGTTATTGAAATTTTATTTAGCTGGGAAAGACTCAGCTTTAGAATGGTAAGCAGCCATATTTAATTTAAGAGCTTTTAATGAATCTCAACCTATTATCTGAAGAGTGACATTTTATTCAGTTTTGTAAATAATTTCTGTTAATGAATATCTTATATTTGTTTTTGTTTTTTAAAAGTTTGACTCTAGTGGTGGTATTACACCCATGCCTATGTCATAGGAACTAGGCTACTGAGTTTCGTTTAGGTATAAAGATTATTCTAGTAGAGGCAGTTAAAAAGTTTTTTAGATGATGTAGCATTCCTTAGTTGTGAAGTCTAATTGAGCACTTTATTAAAATATTAAATTGTGGCAGTGAATTCTATAGACTCAAGGCGCAAAGTTAATTTTAAAAATTAAGAAACATAGGTGAGCTAACCCACGTGCTGTTCCATTGTATCTGGAGGCAGTGGCGGGGTAACCTACTATATTTCTTTCACATGTAAGTTTTAGATGAGAACTACATTAATTGACTGCTACATCATCAAACCAGAACAATCTCAGGAACACAGAACTCTATAGAACAAAACCCAAACGGCCAAGAGTGTACATCTTCTTCCATATTATGATATGGTGACGCTACTCACACGTTGGGAAATGGAGCATGACTTGGAGTATCCCTAAATGTCTATCACTAAAATTTACATTAGATCAATACATTTAATAAGGAATGGAAGAAATAACTATGCAGACAATCTTATAGAGGGGATTAGCCCCATTGTTTCATTATTTAATAATAATAATAATAATAATAATAATAACAATTTATTTCTTACCCACCTCTCCGTCTGGATCGAGGCGGGGAACAACAACATGATAAAATACATAAAACTGATTAAAACATGACTCATATTATTAAAACGGCATAAAAATCCTAAAATCCTAAAAACACCCTTAAAACATTCTAAAATTCCACTGGATATACCTGCCGGAAGAGAACAGTCTTTATAGCTTTCCAAAATTCTAAAAGACTGTTAAGTTGACGAGTCTCGTCCGGCAGGTCATTCCACAGTCTGGGAGCGGCAGAAGAGAAGGTCCTCTGGGTAACGGTTGTCAGCCTAGTCTTGGCCGACTGCAGTAAGTTCTTCCCAGAGGACCTGAGCGTGCGGGGCGGATTGTATGGAAGAAGGCGATCCCGCAGGTAACCCAGACCCAAACCATGTAGGGCTTTAAAGGTAATAACCAACACTTTATACTTCGCCCGGAAACTAATTGGCAGCCAGTGGAGCGATTTGAAAGCTGGCGTAATATGGTCACCCCTAGATATACCGGTGACCAACCTGGCTGCCATATTTTGAACTAGTTGAAGTTTCCGGACTAGGCACAGAGGTAGCCCTATGTACAGTGTATTGCAGAAGTCGAGCTTCGAAGTTACCAGCACGTGCACTACCATCTTTAGGTCTTCCAACACTAGGAAGGGGCGCAGCTGGCGTATCAGCCGAAGCTGATAGTAGGCACTCCTGGCCGTCGCATCTATCTGGGCTGTCATTTGGAGCGACGGATCCAGGAGCATCCCCCAAGCTGCGAACACAGTCTTTCAGGGGGAGTGTAACCCCATCCAGAACCGGTTGACACACCTCCAAACCCAGGTTGCGGCCTTTGACAGCAAGCACCTCCGTCTTGTCTGGATTCAGCTTCAGTTTGTTTTTCCTCATCCAGCCCATTACCGCCTCCAAGCATTCATTCAGAGGAGTCACACTATCCTTAGCTGGCGCTGTTATCGAAGGCATAGAGAAATATATTTGGGTGTCATCAGCATACTGTTAGCACCCCGCCCCATGCCTCCGGATGATCTCTCCCAGCGGTTTCATATAAATGTTAAACAGCATTGGGGAAAGGATGGCACCTTGCGGTACCAACAGGGACACACTCCCCCTGTCAATACTAAGGCGTAGATCATCCACTAAGGCGACCATAGCAGTCTCAACTCCGTATCTCGCCCTGAAGCCAGTTTGAAATGGGTCTAGAAAATCAGTGTCATCCAAGACTACTTGGAGTTGAAAGGCAACTGCCCTCTCGATCACCTTGCCCAAGAATGGAAGGTTTGATACCGGTCTGTAGTTATTAAAGTCCAGGGGATCCAGGGAGGGCTTCTTTAGAAGCGGCCGTACCACCACTTCTTTTAAACATGATGGGAAAGTCCCCTCCCTGAGAGATGCATTAATAATATATTGTAATTGCGATCTAACCGCATCTCCTCCCTGGGCGACCAGCCATGAAGGACAGGGATCGAGAGGGCAAGTCGTCGTCCTCACTCGTCCAAGCAGCTTGTCCACGTCCTCGGTACTCACCAACTGAAACTGATCCAGTGTAATTCAACTCGCGGAGTTTCTGGACACTCCATCGTCAGCCTCTGCTATAACGACGACATCTAAGTCGGCTCTTATCCGAGAGATTTTATCTGTGAAATGATCGTTAAAGGCATCACAGCAAACCGCCGAAGGCTCTAAAATCGGATTCAGGGGGGAAGGTGCCCGGGTTAGATCCCTCACCAACCTGAACAGTTCCGCTGGACGCGAATTCGCAGATGCAACGCGCGCAGAGAAGAAAGCTTTTTTCGCTGCACGTATTGCCACCCCATAGGAACGAAGATGTTCTCTCTGCCGTGTCTTGTCGGATAGAAGTCGAGTTTTCCGCCATCGGCGCTCCAGTTGTCGTCCTTTCCACTTCAACTCCCTGAGGTCTTCTGTATACCAGGGCGCCCTGTTAGCGGGTTGGAGAGGACGTTTGGGGGCGATCGTGTCGATAGCCCTAGTTAGATCTTGATTCCATCTATCGACCAGGGCTTCTACAGGATCGTCGACGATACCAGCCATAAAACCCTCCAAGGCTTTCTGAAATCCAGAAGGATCCATCAGCCTTTGAGGGCGGACCATCTTAATAGGTCCACCACCCCTGCAGGGGCAGGTGGTAGCCGTGATACTAACCCTAACCAGAAAATGGTCTGTCCATGACAACACGGAGGTATTCGTTACCTCCGCCCACAGATCCCTCTGTTCGGAACTGAAAACAGCATCAAGGGTATGACCCGCTGAATGTGTGGGTCCAGAGACCAATTGGGATAGGCCCATGGTTGTCATGGATGCCATGAACTCCCGAGCTCCACCTGACAAACCAGTCTCGAATGGGATGTTGAAGTCGCCCAGGACCAAAAGCCTGGGCGAATCCAACACCAGCTCCGAGACCAGTTCCGTGAGCTCGGCCAGGGAGTCTGATAGGCAGCGGGGTGGCCGGTACACTAAGAGAATCCCTAGTTTATCCCTGGTCTTCAGACTCAGGTACACACACTCGATGTGATTCAGTTCACGAACAGGAAGTCTGGTCAGGTTAAGATTATCCCTATAGACCACAGCTACTCTGCCCCCCCCGCCCACTTTCCCTCACCTGCTCACTAACACAGTACCCAGCTGGGAGGGCCTGCGCCCATGTCGGTCCACTGTCATCTCTAGCGCTTATATAAAAGTCTTCTTATTAGATCTTAGAAATCATTTGGTGACAGGGTGGTGGGGAAAGGCAGGGTAGCAATATATAAACACCTTGTCTTAAATATTTTATTCTAAAAAAAAAAAATCAAAATCCGAAGCTGTTCAGTTTATTTTTTTGAAAAATAAATCCAAACACGGCCCTTGGAAAATAAACTGGATTTTTTCTCCAAGAGTTTTTTTCTGGGCCTTCATATCTCTATTATGCATACATCCCAATGAATGATTTTGTTTTTGGAATGATCTGCTTTGGTTGTGAAGTACTAATTATAAAAATGGGTAATTTTAACTAAAAGAAACCTGTTGTTTTTGTCTGAATAATTGCTCTACTGGGAAGTTGTCCTTCCTAATATATCCTTTCGGTACTTAACTGAAAATTACAGATTGTGGCTGAATTTGTAGAATCAAAGTAGTACTTGAGTTAATGTTGCATTTTTATCCTGTAGTAAAAGAAAAATTACTTATCATTGGCTAAGTGATAAAGCATTATCTCTAATTACTATTGAGGAAACAAGGTGACAGTTTAAACATTGCAGACATTACCAACAAAGTCTAAGGTAATTTTCTTAAATTGTATAAATATAGAATCCTGCAATCAGTTTTAAGTGATTTAAGACATTTTTGTAATTTGCCGCTAGGCTACACATCTGTTCATCTGAGTAAAGCTGGGGCTCAGGGCTTACTTTATTCTAATAAATATTTGCAAGACTAGTGTAAAATATGTCTATTTTGATCATGCTTGCATTTATATGTATAAAAGCATATGGTGCTGCGGATGTTCAATCTATGTTTTGGGGAGGCCTTATGCATTAATTAAGAATTTCAAGCTAATATGTTCATAGTAGAGAATCCCATCCTCATGGGGATTTAGAAAGCTGCGTACCGGAAATCTTAGAAAATTTGAAAGGAATTTTTTACACATGCAGTGCTGCATTTCATTTTAAAAGCAAAATAAAAAACTTACCGAGTACTATACAGAAGAATACATAATAAGTGTTGTCAGGCTAAGTGTGAACATCAGTGCTTCCAATCTAATACTGAAATTTTGGTTTTTTGTGCTTATCAAATTTGGCAGCAAAACTGCGCGATTCAAAGATAAGGTGGTAGTTTCTGGCCCCCCCATCTGTTGACCCATGCTCAGAGAGTTATCAAAGTGGGTTAATTTTGGCCAAATAAGCCATCATTGATTTAAAAAATACCCAATAGCTGAGACAATAATCCACGATAACTTTAATAAACCACTGTGACTTATTTAACTCAGTCTTTTTTTTTTCTTTCTTCAGCAAAATACTGGCCCCAAACATGGCCCTTGTAGTACTACATCATACTATTATGGGGAGGTTTCAACAGGGTGAGAAAGAAAATGCTGGTGATCTTCCCCATGCCCACCCCTGAACCATCTCCCTTTTCCCCATTAGTGCTGAACAGCTCTTGTTCCAGACTGGTTGGAGCCCTAAATAGGAATACTCCTGCTAGCACCTGGGAGTGCATTACAACAATTTGTTGCAATGTGCATTTTTCCCCTCTACTGAATGTGGCAGTTAAGTGCATACTAGCTGAGCCATAAAATACTTTTTCTTGTTAATTTCAGAAGATTTCTATACCACTTTTTTTTTCTTTTTTTTAAAAAAACGATATCGCGAAGCACTGTCTCCAATCTTGGATCAGGGAATCTAAAATATCCAATGGGCCCCAAAGACTCCGAATACGTTCAGGCAACACGATAACCAGTGGTAGTTTAAATAGTTGACGGTTGGTTATTTAAACCACCATTAGTTATCATGTTGTGTGGGGGCATCGTTGGTTATTTTCTCAGCCACTGTTGGTTATTTCGTCAGGCACAGAATTGCAAGGCAAGAGCAGTCAAAGCGGTGGCTGCCGCTCTAGTCCAGCTGGCAGGATAGATTTTCGGCAGCAATGGCTGATGGGATACTAGCAGGAAGACTGAGTGGGGAGAGAGGGCAGGGGATGAGTGAGTCAACTCAGCGTGGAATAATAGTCAACTCATTGCTGATCCTAATCCACATCATGTTTGACTATTACGTTGTGTGGGGAGTACCCCCTAGATAAACAACTGTTGATTATTACCCCACCATTGACTGTTGTGTTGTCCGAACGCAGCCACTGTCTAGGGACCATAAGATTGCTCCTTTAAAATGCTTTTAAGGATTTTATTGTTTGAGAATGGCTGCAATGTCAAGGCTGTATTTCACCCCAAGTGTAACTGGGCAAGCTTCTTTTCATTACTTATAAATTTTGCATTCTGTCTATGCTCTGGAACTATTTGAGATCATACCACGCTCCAAGTTTAGTTTCAGATAACTTCACCTTCACCAGGTGCACAGGCAGGAGCACTTTTAATATCTCAATGTCTTGGCCATTGTCATTCCCAAGTGCTACCTGCTGGAACTCAATGCATAATGACATATCCAGAATCTTCACATAGTGTTCATAACAGCATAAGAACCATGCTGGATTAGACAGAAGCCATATCTAGTCCAGCATTCTGTTCTCGTAGTGACCATCCAGATGCCTACAGCAGACATGAAAACATTAGCATCCTTCCAGTAGTGTTCCCAGCAACTGGTATTCCATGATTTAATTAGGTTCGTATTGGGTTGGAAAAACATTTTGCTGCTCATTTAATTCCTTTAGAAAATGTGTACCCTGCCTTTTTACTGGAGAGTTCTCAAGGCAACTAACAATATAAAAGTAAAAAAACAATTCATAACGTTAAAAATGATGCTTCATTGAAGCTGGGACAAAGATTAGGGGTATAGAATAAACCCCATAGTTCATGGTTGTCACACTTCTTCCTGCACAGTGTGGTTGTACTAGGATTTATAATTCTTGGTTGACCTCTGTAGCTATACTAATACGTGTGGCTGCAAAGACCCTGCTTTTCCCATTGTCTCTGACCTCACCTGACCATACCATTCCATACCAGGTGGTAGGGACATGTCAGTTTGGGTCTGCACTACTGAGGCACTTCAGCATGGCCAAACAATTTTTGTTCTTCTTTCCAACCTTGGAGCTGGGGAAGGGAGTGA
Organism: Anniella stebbinsi; assembly: GCA_029215795.1. NCBI lineage: Eukaryota > Metazoa > Chordata > Lepidosauria > Squamata > Anniellidae > Anniella > Anniella stebbinsi. The sequence continues at coordinate 90,338,542 of JARDYH010000004.1, read as the reverse complement.
GGATTGTCACACCACTGTAGAATAAACATGGCCCATCTCTGCTCCAAAGTTGCAAGAAACGCTGAGGTCTGTCGTGCTTTCCAAGGTGCAGTATCACACTTCCACTGTGAGTGTGGTGTATGTCAATTTGGAAACCTATGCTTGTATGGTAATAGCCCCTAGCTCATTTATCCAGAAAACACCCAATTGCACCATGACATCCTTGAGTCTCAATACTGAACGAAGGTTTTCAGCTGCAAAATCAACCCTGGGGACTCTGGGATTGTGGGTTTCTTCCTCTCACATACTTGGAGTGATTAGTTACTTCCTGGTTTTTTTTTTGCAAGCTGTCATCTGTTAGTTGGGATGTGGATCCAAACTATGGTTTGCCAAAAACCAGCAAATAATCTGTGTGTGCAGAGGAGAAGGGAGCACACATGCCCGAAAATAAATGTAGGTTTTCTTTCTCATGTAGCAGCATGTTTGGCATTATAATTGAACCAAGCTACATGCTTTTAAGTAGGTTACAAGTGCCAGAGTACTACATCTTCATTTGTTTTCTACTACAGGGGCAAATTAAGTCTAGTGTTATTCTTGGCCATTTCGTAAGAATATAGGAATTGTCATGCTGACATTCTGTATCTGACAGTGGCCAAACATTTGTTTTAGGGAAGTTCTTACAAAAGCAGAATGGGAATATTCATGTAACTATTTTTCATCCCTAGCATTTAGGTTGTGTTACTAGAATGACCCTTTCACATCCAATCTTTTTCTACTCCCGCAAAGCCTCTCCAGGGATCTTATTTTTCTTACATCCCCCATCAGCTTTTTTTTGTTAAAGCTTGACACTGTAGTTTTAGCACAATGTGTAATTACCATTTCAATTTGAACATATAGAAGAGGTTTCTTTTATGTTTTTACTCCATGATATTCGGTGGGGGGCATGAAATTTTATTGTAAAAGAAGAAAACTTTGAAGTATTTAAAATGTGTATGTAAAATGAAACCTTGATTACATTTTATTGTAGTTTTGCTGATTGCAATAGAAAAGGCTGTTCTTGCAAGCCTTACGTTTTACATTTCTCAGAATGTACTTATTTAGAACATGTCAACAAAACAGTAACTACACATCTCATACAAAAATAGTCTTGTAATCCTGATCCAGGCTAATGGAAAAAAATGAGGTATACATAGTGCTGTTAGTATTCTTGGGGGTTTTCCGTCTGGAATTTTATGTGACACACTTTGGGGGCACTTCAATCAAATAAATAAGTGTCAAATAAAACTGAAGAGCTGACATAAATATGGTTCAGAACCAGATGCTTAGTTACTAAGGATTGTATTTTCTCCATAAATCCACTTTACAACAACATTTCTAGAAAATCTATTTGGAAGACCATTTCAGAATTGTTAGTATATTGATTGCACTGGTCAGGCCTCATCTTGTGTCCAGTTCTGGGCACCACACTTCAAGAAGAATGCAGACAAACTGGAGTGTGTTCAGAGGAGGGCAACAAGAGGATGTTCAGGGGTCTGGAAACAAAACTCTGTGAGGAGAGACTGAAAAAACTGGACATGTTTAGTCTGGAGAAGACAACTTGAAAGGTTGTCACACAGAGGAGGGCCAGGATTTCTTCCCAGTCATCCCAGAGTGAAAGATGCGGAATATTGGGCTCAAGTTACAGGAAGCCAGATTTCAGCTGGTTATCAGGAAAAACTTCCTGTTTTTTTTGAGCAGTACGACAATGGAGCCAATTACCTAGGGAGGTCGTGGGCTAGAGGCATTGAAGAGGCAACTGGACAACCATCTGTCAAGTATGCTTTAAGGTGGATTCCTGCACTGAGCAGGGGATTGGACTCGATGGCTTTATAGGCTCTTCCAACTCTACTATGCTAAAGGCATTGTTGAAGAATGAATGTCAGAATTGTGAGTGTTTTCATTGGCTGCATTCTCACATTACGTTAAACCATGGTTTAGCAGAATATGCATGAGCAGGAATGAGCTGCTGTAACCCTCTTCTTCTCTCCTCCCATGCTGCTAGAAAGAAGAGTTCAGAAGTGTTCACTTCACCTTAACTGCAAGATGCCATGTCATCTGGAGCAACAAACTCTGGTTAACATTATCTATAGTTAGTTTAAAACAAGGCAACTTTAAACCATGGTGTCTGAAACTGATTTGTTTAAACTTACCATAGGTATTGTTAACCACAATTCTTTGTTTGAATGACACAAGAAGCTATAGTTTATTAAAAGTGGAAGCAAAATTCTCTGAACTCCTGCTGGCTGTGCGGGGGAGCATGCAAGCTCAAGGTTCACTGCGGCTTGTCCCTGCTTTCGAACATCATACTGAACCATGTTTTACTGTGGCGTGTGAACTTGGTCATTGTGTCTACATAATAATAAAAAAATCCTGACATCAGGTTTTCAGTGACGTATGCAGTTTTATGGTTTCAGGCTTAAAATTTTCAGAGACCTTAAGAGCAAGCCCTGGAAGTTTGCCAGTTTCTAGTCTGTATATGTGTTTATGTTTAAGTTTGCCAATTCAGCAAATGGGATGGATATTAAACAAAGTGATTTGATCTACCCTAGGTAATTTTTTAAATTCCAGTTCTGTGGAACACTTAAATATATGCGCATATCTCTTCCTTTGAAATGTGTGAGGCTTAACTTCTTTAGCTGGCTCACATTCAACAATATTTAGATTATTTTATGTGGTCTCTGTATATTTAGATAACCAGCTAAGGTCATCCAAACATACTTCTAATTGACTCAGTAATACTTGTGTTATTTGCAGAGATATAAAACTTCTAGAAATTTTGAAGCCATGGAGGGAAAAACACCTTTTTTATTTGGGGGGGGGGGGGAAGGCAAAGGTAAACTCACATAGTTTGGGGGAAATAGAAAAATGTGCAATACTTATTTTTTTAGTAGTTTTAACAGGTCTAAAGTCACTTTGTTACTTTAGGAACATAACCTAGGTTATGCATAACTTGGTTTGCTCATAAAATGAAAGCATTTAAAAGTAAACTCAGTAAATTTGTAGTTGTTTCCCAAAAAAATTAAATTGAATATACCAAGGGTGATCATTATATTAGTAAACGAGGTTATACATAATACATTTTACAAACTTCAGTAAGTAGTTCTGGCAACAATTGGTTCATCCTACAAGCCAGAAGAAGCAGAAAGTGCTGGAGGGAGCATCCAATCCTGTTTGTCACGAAGTGGTTGGGGTTGAGTTTAGGGAAATCTTTTCTGAAGGAATAGCTATAGAGAGCTTATTTTTCTCGGAAATACTATTTTATCTACTAGGAGTGGTAAGCCACCATATTTAATTTAAGAACCTTTCAACAGTCTCAGTTCAACTATTTGAAGAATGACATTTTGTTACTTTTTCAAACAATTCCCCTTAAACGTTTTAATTTTGAAATGTCTCTAGTGATGAGGCCAATACCATATATACACCATAGGAACCAGCCTAGTGACTGGGAACTTTAATAAAAAATGTGGCAGTAAGTTCCATAGACCCAAGCCTCAAATTTATTTTAAATATGGTGGGATAAGGCACAGGTTACACAGGTTATGGTAGTGGCAAGATACCTTTCAGTGGGCAATATCCAGTAGTGCAGTTCCACAGACACATATAGCACTAGCAGAACTTTGCTGAATTTTTCTGTCAAGCAAGTGATTGCATATTATACTGCACAAAGGAATGCACAAGTTTAATGCACAACTGATTGCACAGTAGTTCACAAGCCGCCATTCAGTTCAACCATAACTCATGAACCATTGTAGGTTTTGTCCATAATAGTATCTGGAGGAAGGGCATATCGGTTCTCACAATGGAGGATGTAAACAATGGTGTTCCCCGAGGTTCTTTATTGGGATGAGAGTTTTTTAGCTTGTTCATAAATGATTTGGAGTTTGGGGTAAGCAGTGACCATATTTGTTGATGATTAGAAAATGTATTAAACCACCCCAGTCCACCATGGTTTGTGGGGTGTTTTGGAAGCCACCCCTGCCACACATCATGCCAGATTCAGCAGACATGACAATCCATGTCACAGTGTGGGTAATTAGGGAAATGGTGGGCACGCAGGCAGGGAAAAGAAGCCACAGTGGCTTCTTTTCCTTGCTGATCATCCGAATCCAGTTCTTCTCTCATAATACTAGAACCTGTGGTCATTCCAGGGAGTTGAATGGTGAAAGATTCAGAACAGATAAAAGGAGATACTTCACACCAAGCATGGTTAAACAATGGAACTTTCTACCACAATATATAATAATGGCATCTAACTTGGACAGCTTTAAATGGGTATTATACAAATTCATGGAGGATAAAGCTGTCAGTGACTCTTAGTTATGATGGCTATAACCTCCCATAGCATACGCAGTATGCCAGTTGCTGAGAATATGAGCAGGTAGGTGCTATCACACTCAATGATGTCCTGCTTGTGGACTTTCTATAAGAATCTGGTTGACCCATGTGCAAACTGAATGCTGGACTAGATCGGCCTTTGGTATGATCCACCATGGTGGTTCTTATATTTCTATAACTTCTGCTAGAAGGATAGGATACATTGCAACATTTGTTGCAGTTTCTACTTGCTGCTGCTGCTGCCACTACGACTACGGCTTCTACTAATCCAAATTTTCCACACTTTATTCGGTTTGCCTGGTGCCCTCCGGATTTTTTAAACTACAATTCTCATAATCCTCATTGGCTATGCTGACTGGGTACTTGTACTCTAAAACATCTGGAGGGCATGAGGTTACTTAGTCATTCCCTAAGGTGACAACTGGTGTGGTATAGTGGCTAAAGTGTTGGACTGGGAGCCGGGAGATCCAGGTTCTAGTCCCCATTTGGCCATGGAAACCCACTTGGTGACTTTGGGCCAGTCACAGACTTTCAGCCCAACTTACGTCACAGGGTTGTGGTTGTGAGGATGAAATGGAGAGGAGGAGGATTATGTATACCGCTTGAGGTTCCTTGGAGGAAAAAAGGTGGGATATAAATGCAGGACAAAAAAGGGAGAGAAGCAGGTTCTCAGGATGCTAAAATACTGTATTTCAAAGCCCAACGCGTTTCAGCTTGTGTTGTTTTTTAAGTCCTTTAGGGGGCTGTAGTATTAAAAAAAACATTAAATTATGTTTGCAGGGATAACAAGTAACATAGATAAATTAATATATATGTTTAGAGGTTAGTTAGGCACATTGCCACAAAGGCCTATGCCCATATGTAACTTTTTTTAAAAAAAAAATATTACAATAATAATTGAGCAACTTGTTTTGAATAAAGGACTTTCTTTTGTACCCATTCCCCAACATGATCCAGTACAAATAAGATTAGATCTTCTCCGGTTCATTTGTAACATCAAATTACAGCAATAATTTGGGTCTAACATATCCAGGTGCATGGACACAAAAACACGTTTTAGACCCACTTCTAAATAAAAGTCTTCGAAAGATGTGCTTCAGGACCTTGAGAAGAATGGGAAAAAACAACTCGCCCCTCGCATAACATCAGTCATGAGGAAAAGAAGATTCTGTTGGACTTAGCTAACGACTCCTCCATAGTCATAAAAGAAGTAAACAAAGGGGGAGCCATCATGATTCAAAACAGCACTTACTATAAACAAGAGGTCCTTCATCAATTAGCAGACACTGTGTCCTATCGGGTATGTAAGAACGATTCGACTGCTGTTTTTGCCAGGGAGATTAAAAAAAACATCCCGTATGAGGGATCCAGCCTGGGATATATAACGGAGGGTGAATATGGGTTCCTATACAAAACTAACCCTCGAATTCCAGTTTCTACACTCTGCCAAAAATTCATAAGGGTATTTCCTCCTTTGCCTGGCAGGCCCATAGTCTCAGCATGAAATTTTGTGCTGGAACTGCTCTCACAGTTTGTAGATCATTTTATAAAACCCTTTATACCTCTCATACCATCCTATGTATGTGATTCTTCTGATTTCATAAATAAAATAAAACCTATTAATATACAAGAGGGAGATATTCTGATGACAATGGATGTAAGAACTATATATATACCAATATACCTCAGCAGGATGCCCTAACTGTCATACAGCATACACTAGATAAGAGAACAGAAAAACATCACCCTATCCATTTCCTTCTCTTCCTTGCAGAAATAGCCTTATGCAGGAGTTATTTCCAATTTAACAACAAATTTTACTTGCAAATCAAGGGAATAGCCATTGGATGTCCCATGACTTCAGAGGTAGCCAATCTGTATATGGCAGAATACGAAAAAGTTTTTTTTCATCAGAGGGGCAATATGCAAAACATCTTCTGATATGGTTGAGATATGTATTTTCCTTTTGGCGGGGGGACAGGGAAGATCTACAACAGTTTATAATGTGGGTAAATTCTAAGAATGACAATATTAAATTTGGCATCCAGTTCAATACCAGAGAAATTCATTTCCTAGATCTAAAAGTGAAGAAGGAAGGTGAACATCTTATCACCTCTATTTATAGAAAACCCACCGATGTTTCTAGATATCTTAGATACGATAGTTCCCATCCCTATTCTTTAAGAAATAATCTCCCATATGAACAGTTTCTAAGACTTAAACGTAACTGTTCAAGGCATCAGATTTCAGATAGGAATCACAGACACTGTGCAATTAAAAGAAAGAGGGTATCCTGATGCTGTAATCTCACAAGGCCTCAGAAAGGCAGAGGCAAAATCACAATCAGAGCTTTTATCAAAAAAGAATATAACAGTCCCAGACCGAATCAACTGCAGTCTAACGTATGACCATATAACAAATCATCTGCAAGGAAGCTTAAGGAGACACTGGCACATTGTCAGACATATCCCAGGGTGCCAGGAAAAACCTATGGTCTCCTTTAAAAGAACCAGGAACATCATAAATCTTTTGATCAGAAAGATCAAAAGATCAGAATACAAAGAAAATGGCAGAAATTTCACCCAATTTTTTTATCCAGTTCTTCCATGCCCAAGGGTCACCATCCCTGTGAACACTGCTGCTACTGTAAATACACAAAATCACAGAATTCAAAAATCCATCTGATCAGCAAAGATATTTCCTCAAACATTTCCTACCTGTAACAGTACTTTTGTCATCTGTGCCATCCAGTGTAAATGCCCGAAGATTTATATAGACAAAACAATTAGACCTCTGAAAAAACGTATCGGAGAGCACATGTCTGCTTTTTGTCTCTAGTAATAATTAAAGACTTAGACTGTGATCCAGGGAGCAATTTTTGTGCAAGACAATAACTACTCACGCTTCTTCGTGCACAGGAGTGCAAGCCCTTGCATAAGTAATTGTGGTACGAGAACAATTAGCTATGTAAGACAGTATGTGCATACATAGGCAGTTTTATTTTATTTTTTATTTTTGCATGTAAAATTATTATGTAAGCTACGTGCCTGAGGAAAATAGCTGCTCTGCACACAGAACAGGTTCCCTGGTTTTCATCCCAGTGGTGAATGTAATTAGCTTATAAATACATACATACATACATGCATACATACTGTATATAGGTTCCTATTGGCAATGACTTAAGATTACTTTTTCACACTTTCTATTTTACTTCTTGGAGCAGGGCCGTCTTAACAGCATTATAGGCCCCTGGGCAAAGCAGTGCACTGGGGCTCTACCTACACAACCACTCACAGGAATAAAAATTTAAATTATCGATAAAATTAAACTTATATTTATTGGTACCTCCAACAAAATCAGTGTTTAAACACTAGAAAACATGCTGTACAGCAAAGATTAATCAACACAAACGTTTGGACAATATAACATGAGCCTTGAGCTTGAAAAAACAAAAATTTCAACATAAAAATGGTATTCGGTTGGTAAATCATATGGATGGAGATGGTACAGTATGAAATTACTATGAATTATTTATTATTAATCAAGTGTTCAACACAAACATTTGTGAAATTTCTTTGCAGAGAATTGCTTTATATTTGGCTTGAAGTCAATGGTCTTCAGGATGTCATTTTCCATACACATGAGTGAAAGCCAGTTCAAATGCTGCTGCCCCATTGTGCTGCAAAGGTGATTCTTTTAATCAATTTCAATCTTGAAAATGAACGTTCTCCTACACAGTTGGTCACCATCATGCACATGAACACTCTGGGTGCAATTTCAACATTGGGAAACAAAGATTTCAAGTTGTCCGAAATTATTTTTCTGTACAACGCAGGGAGAGTCTCACAATTTTCATCAAGAACCATGTAGTGCTTGAGATGCTCACATTCTTTTAAAAGGTCACCATAATCAAGGTCTTTGTGATATACATTAGCCAGATGTTCACACTTTTTGTTTAGCTCATCAGAACCAATTGTTTTCAATTCACTGAAGAAGGAAAACAGATTTCCAATCAATGAATAAGCTTCTGCACGTTTTGTCAGCCCAGTAATTAGAGAGTCCAGAACAGGAAGGAATGTTTCCACCTTGAACTTTTCATTTTACTGAGAAGTACCTCTTTTCCTGATCCATCATATCTAGTAAGACGCACACCTCGCTTTCGTTCCCTTTTTTTCACATCCCTATAATCTGAATCTGGACACCTACTCCTGGCTTTCAATTCATATTCACTAAATTTATCTCTAATTTCCTGAAGATAGGTTTTTAGAGACTCAAGAAGAGTCATGGCAACAACTACGTTCACATCCTCTGACTGCAGGACCTTACTTGTTTTGTTCACTCTTTCAAGAATATCATTCCAAAGAATTGTGAAGAAGATCGTTTCCAGGTTCTCCATTTTCTCGCTCAATCCTTCTGCCTCTCGCTTTGTGTTCACTTCCTGTTCAGTGTCAGCTGATACAGAATCCAGTGCATGTTTAATTTTCTTGAAACCCCCATATAGAGCATGAACAGCATCAAAATGTGACGACCATCTCATGTCAGACAGACGCTTGACCACAACATTTTTTCCTAAAGATGATGCATTCCATTGATATGTAGAAGCAGAGAAAAAGGAATACAGATGCTGAACAAAGTCAAAGAATTTTACAGTCTGTAGACAGCACTCTGCCACTTTTACTCCCACCAAGTTCAGGCTGTGTCCAGCACAGGGGACATACATGGCGAACTCGTTCAGTTGATAAATCTATGCTTGTAATCTAGCATAGCGTCCAGACATATTTGAGGCATTGTCATACGACTGATCACGGCAGTTTGATAGTGGAATTTTGTTCTCATTAGGGAAATCCACAACAGTGTCTGCTAGATTCTTTGCTCCATGAGAAAAGATGGGGATGAACTTAATAAAACATTCCACAGGCTCACATCCTCGAATGTACTGGACAACAAATGTCAATTGATCAGTGTGTGAGATGTCTGGAGTGGAATCCACACTTATTGAATAAAACTTTGATTCTTTTATTTCTTCAAGAATAGCACAAAGAACATGTTGTCCCATTAATTCCATAAATTCCTCACAAATGTTTGCCGATAAATACGATGGGTTTCCCTTTCCTGGATTCCCATACAGTTTGAGATGTTCTTCCAAAAAAGGGTCAAATTCACTCAACAGCTCTAGAATACCTAAATAGTTTCCATTTTTTGCTGGCCCAATTATTTGATTTGCTTCACGAAATGGCAAACCTCTGGAGGCAAGAAAGCGAATTACAGAAACCACATGTCTCAACACTTTATGCCAATACTCCTGCTCTGAGCGATGATGTTGAAGTAATAAAGAATCTACATTTCCAGTTTCTTTATTCCGAATCAAATATGCCTTCATGCACTTGCGATGTTCTTCTCCGTTTTCATGTTCTACAATAACATTGCTGTGTTTCCAGTCATTGAATCCTGATGAAGCAAAGGGAGATTCTGTCTTGGAAAATAGGCGACATACAAAGCAGTACAAACAACCTTGGGATGGTGAATAGAGTAGCCATTTACGCTTTACACACTCGCCATTCCGCAGTTCATGTTTGAACACATTCTTTGATAAATACCTTGTCTGAGTATTCTCTCCTCCAGCTCCTTTATACACTCTGCGTAAGTTTGAAAGGTTGCTGTCATGATTCTGACTTGATGTCGGCCCACTACAAATCCAGTAATCCACTGGGTTAGTATTGCTGATGACCCATAGCCCCGGATCTGTGTCTTGGATTGCAAACTCCTTTACTGTTACAGATTTGGGCATTTCTTCTTGTGGAATGTCCCCAGCAGCAGGAACAGGTAATGATACCATTGGTATGTCTGCTGGAACTGGATGATTGGGTGCAGGAGTGGATGTAGATGTGGATGCTATATTTGAAGGAGCAGTAGTAGTGGCTGACATTGCACCTGGGTTGAACCAAGATGTTAATTTTGGAAGTTTGCTCATTTTCTCTTTCTCCTCTGCAGCTCTTTTCCTCTTCTGTGCTCCACTCAAAACATTATGTTTCATTTCTGCTCAAAGGGTTATTTACGAAGTTCATTAACACATAATAAGTCTACAGTTTCTTTTTCCTTACTTCACTTTTTTTTACACTCCAACCTTTCACTACACAAATAGAATTCAAATAATCCAAACTCTCTACTGCGTGCTGCTGATTCACAACACTGTGAGGCAAGGCCTAGGCCTTGCCTCACAGTGTTGTGAATCAGCAGCATGCGATAGAGAGTTTGTAGAATGTTGACCTAGACAGAAATGAGGCTAGGCCGCCTAGCCTCATTTCTGTCCAGGTCTACATTCTACAATTTTCACATCTTATATACCATATTTCCTCAAATCTAAGACACACTTTTTATCCCATTTTTACGTCTGTAAAAATGGGGTGCTGGTGCTCTGTCCGGGAGGAAGCCCGTGTGGCACGTTAAGCCATGGGAGGCAAGCCCCAGCCCAGCTGCAGCACCAATGCCGGCTCTGGCTCCCCGCAGGGTTCGTGCTCAGTGCCCTCTGTGATGCACGGTCCACATCTTTGTCCAGCGAGAGAGGAGGAATAGCAGCAGCTGTCCATTCACATATCACAAACTATCAATACATACATAGAGTACCATGGGGCCCCTATGCTCGTGGGGTCCCCGGGCAACTGCCCAGCGTGCCCATGCATTAAGATGCCACTGTCTTGGAGTACATGTGAAACCTACGCAACTCTTAAATATTTTTATCAATCTTTTAATTCATGCTCACTTTAATTTAGTATTGCATCCCTCTGCTACTAAAAGCTTGAGAATCCTCTGCTTTGTGTGTACAGTGGTTAAAAATGCATGACTGCTTGAGAAGGTGTTAATAAGATTACTATAATCATGAGATCACCCCATTGAATACACTTGCTTTGATATTAACTCTTGTATCTGTTCAGTTCAGCTGCATTATTTTGGGCTGGCTCAGACATGTAGCACTGCCTCTACATAGATGTCTTGCGCTCTGTGCTTTTCTATATAGAAACGGTAGTTCATAAACTAGAAATATGTATGCACCTAATTATACATGATTCTCAGACTGCAATGATAGTGAAAGTTTCAGAAGTATCTTCAGTGATCATTAGAATTGCATCAATTGCATTTAATGTGTGTACTACCTGTTTACATGCTGCTGGATATACGTGAACTAAGAACCATCTGCATAGAGGTTGTTACCACATATCTGAATAGATCAGAATCAGCCCTATTTAAGAAGTAGTTGTGTTGAGTATGAATGATTATGTTCTATTAATTTCTTCAATGATCTATTATTTTATTCAGTGTTTTGACTGAAGTTACATTTTAACTCTTATTAAAAAAGGAAAGGTAACTGTGTTGACCAGATGTGGGGTAGAAAATTTTTCAGTGCTTAGTTTTTCCGCTGAAAATTTTCTATTTCATAAGTTCATTAGTAACAATGAATAGATGCCAATTGCCAATACAATATAAAGCAGGCTTGGCAGTTTCGAAGTGGTAATGTTTTTCAGGTGATTTATCCCTAGAAAGTGTGTGAAAAAATACATGTATGTCATTGTAATACATATATGTGAAATGGAACTAATAAGTAGTGAAAATGAAACTGAAGATGACCCAACAACTGTAGTGGAAGACAGTTGAACTTTATTGACATACATGAGTGTTTGTCAGCATATCATGCTCAGTTCTTTGGGTTGCCAAAATGAATTAGTGGAGCCTTTCCCAACCAGGTGCCCTCCAGATTTGTTGGATAACATGGACTACATCTGAAGGCTACTCCGAGTTGTAGACCAAAATATGTGGAGGGCATCAGGTGTGTCAACAGTTTTCAGTACCTTTTGTTTCTTTCTTACATTGAAATAATGTAAGGGAACTACATTTTATTGTCTTTATATTTTTTCTAAGTATTCCAATAAAACAACTACATATCCGTTAAATATTAAATATAATACTTAAATCACAACGGGCCTGTTCAGACAAAGCCATGGTTTCGCCACTAACTCTTTTGCAGCAAATGGTTAGTGAGCATGTTTAAACTGTGGTTATGTAGCTACCATGGTTAGGAATGGTTCACATGACACGCTAAGTCAGTCATGATTTACTTAGCGTGTTGTCTGAACAGGATCACTGTGTGCATTAATCCCCCCCCCCCCCGAAATATTTCAGGTCAGGTACTTGTGTACTGGGATAAATTAACATGGTGTACTTTTTTGGCTTTGTTTATTTTAGTTACATTTAGCAAGCATGCTAAATTAGGTAACTCTTTAGTAATTTTCCGATGCAAATGACCTAATGCAAACTAGGCTAAATTGTATAGGGACATTTTCCAATTCAAAATTTTCTGGAAAACCATATCACTGGTGTTGACCATAAGGAATTTCTAAAATCCACATTGCTGTAATACTTTTACTCAAAATATCACCCAAAAAATTATGCAACAACCTTTGAGACTTTAGGAGGCAAGTTGAGAGCAGGGGAAGGGGAGTGGGAAATGGTGACTAGATGGTGAAGTCACATTGTCTGCAAATTTACACTAATCCCAAAGTTGTCCTTTGGTTATCCCTCGCAGACAAGTCCCATGTAAAGAGGCTGGAGTTTTTAACCATTCTTGTCTACTGTCTCTGTAGCCTGGAAAAACAGTCCATGATTCTGTGTTCACACATAATGACAATTCATGTTCAAATAACCCACATTTCACAACCTAACAATAAGCCACGGGTTCTCTTTGTCGGTTATTTGTGGTTAACAACTTGTAGTTAATCCATTATTCTGGGTTTGCATGTAGCAATAAGCCATGATGCAACAAACCATGGTTAATTAAACCACACTTTGTTGTTACATGCAAACCATCAATGTGACTTCATCTAGTCTTTGATCTGGTTCACACAATCCCCACCACCACCCGGGAACTCAGTCTTTGTCGGAGTGGGAGAGAGAAGTGGAATTGACAGAACCCAGAGTCCGCCGCATGTTCAAGTGGGTGGACTTGAGAGGAGGTGGGAGATGGTCTGCCAGACTAACCACATGGCAAAGGTTACAACTTGAAGACCCTCCCTGAAGGAGGAGTCCAGTAAAAGCCTGTCCAGGAAACCTTCCATTTAGTTGATAGGCAACTGCCTTGCTTTGTTAGGCTAATTAAGCTTAAGAGGTGTGAAGGGGTGTCTATTTACACATCTCAGTGGGAGGGTTTGGAATCACGACATATGCATAAAAGCAACCTAAGCTTTGAAGTAATAAAATATCTCAAAAAAAGAATTGATGCTAACAAAGAAGGCAGCAGCTGTTTCTAAGCATAGGATTTTATGTGTAATATGAGAAGAAAACCCAGTTTTCTTCTTACAGATCCCTTTCCTTGATACTTTTTATATGCTAAGGATGTATCATACTTTATATGGCAGTACTTATCTGATCATTTCAGATTAAGTTGGACTAAAGGGTGAGTTGAAGCAGGTGCACTGTTGTCTTAACTTCAATTGTTTGTCTTTGCCACATTTCTGAAATTTAGTTATTGTTGCTGAATTACTGTTTTAGGGAGATTTGCATTTAGATTAGAGTTATTTTATATTATTTATGTATATATTTAACACATTTGTACCCCACCCTTTAACCAAAAAGGCTCCAGGGCCATTTAACAAAGACAGCCTCTGCCCTTAAGCTTACAGTCTAAATTTAAGACATGATACAAAAAGAATAAATTTAGGTAACAGTTATTATAATGAACAGCTGGGATTAAACAATTTAGGTAGTCTGCTGGAATGGCTGCCACTAGGTGACAGTTGAGGAAGGGCAGAAAGCAGCTGGTCTCCAGGAGAGGCAGTGGGAAAGTCCAGCTTCTCTTCTCCCTCTGCTCTGCAGTCTGTAGCAATGGCTGCTGCTAGGTATTTTGTATATTTATGCGCACTGCCTTTTGCACAAAAGATCCTCAAGATGGTTTTCAGTAGATTGTAATAATACAAAACACCCCTGCATAAACACACAACCAGCTGCCCCTAGTCTTCTGGGTAATGAACAGGGCAAGAACTTTTGAAGACATGCTGTACCTCCCCAAATCCCAAAAGTTTAGGAGGATTTAGATTTAGTCTGATTTGGTGGAGCCCCATTTTGATTTAAACACCTGGTGAATGTTATACACACCCTTTCTTAATAGTGGTTTAATGATCCAGCCAGTTTAGTAAATCTGTATTACTTTGCCTTTTAAACCTGTTGAAAAAAGTGAAAGCTGAAGCTTCAGTTTTATTCTGTAAGACTTCTAAATTAATTGTTTAAAAACTCACTACCAATCTGAATGCGTCGTAGCTTTGTATCCAAATGAAGTTTCACCCGATCATTTGGACTTTTATCTTGTTAAACCATTCTTTCAACAATTGCCTTTTTTTTTAATAAAGATTGTACAATTGTTGTTTTGTGCAATATAAAGACTAATCTTCCAAATCACCAGCCAGTAAAGTACATCCTTAAACTCATGGAATCTATCAATTGTAATTTGGAAGAGCATAAAATTATGCGTGGTGTGGAGAAAGTGGATAGGCAGACATTTTCCTTCCTTATAATATCAGAAATGGGGTTATCCCATGAAATTGATGGGTGGGAGATCCAGGACAAATAAAACAAGTACGCAATGCATAGTTAAACTATGGAATTCATTTCTTCAAGATGTGATGATGGGCACCAAGTTAGGAGATTAGATTATGGCAGACAGAGCTATCAATGGCTACTAGTAATGGGGCTAAATCAGAGGTCAAATGCATCTGAATACCAGTTGCTTGGGAACAATTGTGGAGAGAGAGCTCTTGCCTAGCTCATGGGCATCTGGTTGGCCAGTGTGGGAAACATAGATGGACCTTGGTCTGATCCAGCATGGTTTTTCTTATGTTCTTATGGAGTGGAGCCTGTGGTATAAAGGCATCACTTACAGCGCAATCTGATACATGTTTATTCAGAAATAAGTTCCACTGAGTTCATTGGGAAGTTACAGTGCAATCTGATATATACTTACTCAGAAGTAAATCCTATTATAGGGTTTATTGGGAAGTAAGCGTGCATAGGATTCCAGCCTGTTTTCTTTATTTGGCCACAATGTTTTTATTTCTTGTTCCTGTCAATTCTGAGTTAGGGATATATAAGAGCTGCTAGCCATTCACAGTGGATTATATTGTTCAAGCTTTTATTTTTTTGGGGGGGGCGGGTTCAAACACCCCTGATTGTTTTAATTCACAGCCCCTCCTGACACTAGCATAAATTGGGTTTTCCAAAGGTTGACCTTGGCATAAGGACATCCTGTGTTACCCTGGTGGAATTGCTGTATTTCCACTTTGCTAACATAATAACCCAGTTTAAGAGAGTAGATTGTGAAGTTCTGTTTCCGGAAGCCACCCACCTAAGACAGTGTAAATAGGAACCAGCCCTTTGCCAAGCATCATGTAGCTCAAACAAGTTTAGAGTCTAGAAATGTGCATGTTTTCCAAAAGGTGAAACGTTGTGCAGTTTTAAGGGATTATGATGGTTGCCTTCATTAGTGGTAGAGATTCCAGCTGTGTACATCTTTGTGGACATTTTCAAGTGTCAGACATTTGTGAGGCAAGACTGCACATGCTTGGTATTAGCAGTGAATTCAGATAACCTGTCTGTGATCAATGGTACTTTCCTTCACTCCATCTGGGACTATTAATAGAGAACAGTGATCGATTCACTGATGATCCATAAGAGAAGATAACTCTTTGTTTAATGTTTGAATTTTGTACAGCCATAGTATACTGTGTTCCTGGCTCGAGGTAAACAAATTACGTTGGAAGGGGAGTAACTGTGTCTTAAAGTGTGCGCAAAAACTATTAACAAGTTTTTAATTTGCTTCTGGGCAGAATTTTAGACTCCTGGTTTTCACACTGGATATCCTGTCTTGGTGTTTGGAATAGGGCTAGATTATCATTGTACCACTACATTGTTTTCACTACAGTGCACCACTACAAATTTTCTAATCTATAGATATTAGATCCTTTGTTCTGGAGAATTAAAAATAGTTGTTGAAAGTTGATAATTTGTATCTTCTCTTAAATGCATTGGAAATCTTTCCTTTGCATCATTCAATTTTAGAAGAAATATTTTACGCAAATACTCATTTTAGAAATGCCTTGACTTTAACTGTTAAAAAATATTTTCATTTTAGACCTCTACTTTAGTGTCAAATCCCATTGGAGTGGATGGGTAGAAGGTAGATGTCTAGATGGTTGGGATTTCAACACCCAAAGTCCCATGTCACCATGACCAATGGTCAGGAACCCTGGTAGTTGAAATCCAAAACATCTGGAGATATGCTTTCTGTTCACCCCAACCTATTGTATATGTAAATAGTAGTATTAATTTTGAAGCATTTATTACGGTAAATTTGTGATAAAAATATTAAGACCATTGTCTTGGTATCAGAACAAGGGCTGCAATAGTACAGATCCTCATGTAGTAGTATAGTTAATCTGTTAGTATAATTTTTACTTAATGCTTTTTCTCATTGTTTTGTTTACCTTTCTTTGAAGGTTTCCGAATGAGTGGATCATGAGGAACATACTTTAGGGACTTGCCATAGTATGGCTGCTTCTCGATCTACTCGTGTTACAAGATCAACAGTGGGGTTAAATGGTTTGGATGAAAATTTTTGTGGCCGAACTTTAAGAAACCGTAGCATCGCTCATCCAGAGGAAGTTTCTTCTCTTCCCCAAGTAAGATCAAGATCACCAAAGAAGAAACCAGAATCTCTGCAGGCTCAGAAGGGGAACAACAGTGGACGAACCAACGACGTGAAGCAGCAGAATTCTAGGGAATCATGGGTAAGCCCTAGAAAGAGAGGACTTTCAACTTCAGAAAAGGATAGTGCTGAGAAACAAATTGTGGAGAATTGTGAAAAGAAACAAGTGGAATCTGTCTCACCAGTGTTAAAGAGAATTAAGCGCTGCTTACGTTCAGAGCCTCAAAATAGTTCAGAAGAAGTGCTGTCCTCTAAAACAGGAAAGGAGCGATTAGAGCGCAAGAGCTCAGGATCGGACAATGTTGCAGTCACTCCGGGGAGTAAACGAGCTTGCCGATGTCTTATATTGGACAATAGTGATAAAAGGGAAGTTAAAAAGGTGAATGCTTGCACAGAAAGATTTACTAGTTCTTCAGTATCCGAAGAACTTGTAGATTGTCAGACTGTCAATGGAGTTGATGGGAGAGGCTCAAATGCTACAAAGTGTGACGACTGTCAGCCCGATGGGAATACTACACAGAACAATGCTGATTCCTGTTCATCCAAGGAAAAAGCTATAGCAGAAAATGGAAATGTATTGGCCCATTCGTCATTTTTTCTCAACCGAAGTAAAGAGGACAATTTTGTTGACCACAGTGTGCCTTGCACAAATTCACAAGAACAGTTAACGTTAGAGGACCATAAACAATTAAACAATTGTTTGCCTGTGGAAACTACTGATCAGGCACATGAGTCAGGTACGGGTACGGGGTCCTTTTCTGAAATCCAGTCATCTTTATTAAGGGATTCTGAGGAGGAAGTTGATGTAGTGGGGGATAGCAGTGCCTCAAAGGAGCAATCTGAAAATACCAACAGCAACCTTGACAATTATCATGACATTACATCTGTCTCAGGTGAACCTGAACCACCAATTTCCGCTTTGGACTGTGTGTCAGCCCAGATTACATCAGCATCTGAATCTCAAGAACACAGATACACACTGAGAACTTCACCATGGAGGGTGGGCCCAGCAAAAGGTAGCCCTACTAAGCATAACTCTCCATGTAGAGAAAATGGACAGCTTGAGGAGAACAATCATAGTCCCCCTGAACAGAATGTAGAATCAAGTATTACTAATATCAATGGATCTACTATAAACACAGAAATTATTTTGAATGACAAAGAGAGAGCTTGTGACTCTGGGGATTCTATAGATGAAGGACTAAGTGAACCACCCTCAGATGCTAGACTTGTTACTGGATCCCTACCATCTGCCAAAGAGAGTGCCAATCTTCATGCTGTAGAGGATGAGGAGGAAGAGCCCGATGTGTATTTCTTTGAGTCAGATCATGTGGCATTGAAACACAACAAAGAGTATGTGTAACTATGGTAACCATGGATTCTGCTTTTTGTTTGTTTTCAAAAATCCTATATCTGCCCTAGTTTCCAAAAATCCTTTTTCTGCCCTAGAATGCTCCTATGTGAATAATTGTTTACTTTAGAAGGCACTTTATTTAATTCTATCTTGAAAAAGTAAAAACCTTAGTCTCCTGTTATACATTATGTGATTTAAACTTATTGTTTCAGAGTAAGTGTTGGAGCAGGAAGAAATAATAGGTCCCCCCCTCTTTTTGGAAACAATTGTTGCAATTCCAATTTCATTATAGCACCTTAGTGAGTACTTTTTAGACCATTAGTATGCCATATAAAATATATTCTGTTAAATAGTGATACTTGTGTACATAGCAGAGTGTATAAACTGTCAGTTAGCTGTTGTGGCAGTTATGTAGTATTGTAAAAGAGAGTATATACATTTCAAATTAATTAACCTGATCTACATTGCTAAATCATATAGAAGTTTCCAAACCTAAAGCTTTTGTCTGTAACTAGTCTAGTAATTTTACTTTAATGTAACAAAATCTTATGGCACATTGATTAGGTTTAGTATATATTAGTTGTACAAATATGATGCTTGTCAATTTGACAGGTGGAGGCTGGGAAGCTTTGCACTGCAGATAGCCTTCAGGGTGCATAGATAATGGTTTCCCACAAGGGTGCCTGGCTGTCAAGGATCTAGCAGTGTACTCTCTTCACCCTACCCAGCCCCATTCCCAAATTTGTCCTTTGCTGTACACAGTGCAGGCTGACATTCAGCAGTGAAGAGTGGTAGAGCCTGTACTCTACATCAGCAGCAGATTATCTGGATAGTTCAGCTTGGGCTGGGAGAGAGAAAGCTTAGCTTCTGGAGCCTATTAAATTCATGGCAAGCAGTGAAGGTTGCAGTCTTTCTCAGCCGTTGGCTTATTCACTCTTCCCTTGGTGGTATGATAAGAACAGGTCAAGGTGCGAGGGGGGGAATAGGCTGTAGAACCAAGGCAGACCTGGAGAACTGGTCATGCCTCTGTGCTTGCTTCCTTTCCGAATCTATAGGTCACTTGGCTAGAAAATAGTTAGGCAATTAAATGTATATATGCCCTCATTAATTTTTTTGGCAGCTAGTATCTGTAGCACAAGTCCTTGTTTATGCAACAAGAAATGTTAAATTTCTTTAAATCAGTCTGTAACTTTGTCATTTACATATCTTTCTTTTTGTATTTCACATTGTGCATTTTGTCACACTTAGGTTGCCTGTCTTCTGGGTATTGACTAGCCAAAATATTAAGGGCAGGAAAAGTCTAGTTTTCTCATGAACAGAGACAGAGGATAACTTGCTAGCAGTAAATCTTGACAAAAGCTGTGGTTTTGCACATTCACTTGAATCCCTCTGGGTATTGTGATGCAAAAGTTGCATATTGTCTCCAGTTTCACAAAACTTTGACTGTAATATTCCTTTTGGACTGCATCACTTGACATGGAACTTTTTCAGCTCAGACTTTAGAGAATGTGGTTTGAACTGGATTAGAATAGTTTTTTCCCTGTTAATTTATTTGTGGAAATTGCCAGTATGTAGTGAAACTAATCCACTACGTTCATTTTTCTCCTAAGAACTTGAAACACTTTTCATCTTGATCTTTTTTTTTTACATTACATTTTCTGTAGATGAATATTTCCCCCATCTGTGACTTTTCTCTTTTTATGTATTGAGTTTCAAAACTCTGTAGATATTAAGTTTACTGCAATAACTCAGAAGTGAGCTTGTGCAACTTCAAGCCTTGTTTTTTGTGCTAGAGCTGTTTAAATGGGCAACAATTATTGACAAACACACACACAACTCTGTTATATATTTAGATATATATTTTTAAGTTGAATGCTGGTTCTAAGCCAAAACGTTTGAAAGATTGCCTTGGGCAGGGCCATCACTTGCATATTTGATTATCATGATGTCACCAAGGGAATTTAACGTTTTTCCAATGCACTTCAAAAAGGATGGGTGTGGATGAGTGATGGTTATTCCTTTTTTTCTTTGTTTTTTTAAAAATATCTCATATCTACCAGAAGACAATATAGCTGCTCTGCAAAATGCTATTAAATCCAACAGGTTAAAAAAATGGCCATATCCTTAAAATCTTCTAATTTCAGATCCTTTGGAAGAACACATATACACACGAGAGAGAAAACAATGCTGTTTTACAAAACTAGTAATTTTGTGTAAACAACAGCCAAATGGAAAAAGACTTGGTATTACTCCCTTTAGGTTAATTTCAAAGCAGTAATAATTCTTTTTTTAAAAAACTTCCATTGGCACCTAATTGTTGCAGGGGATGAGCAGGGTGAGGTGTGAGCTGGATTAGGAAGATTCATGGCCTAGAGGTAGGGTAGATCTTGACTAGTAGTTTCTCTTGCGTCTCTTTTCAGCATTATATTTGCACCAATTTTAATTTTAATATCCTAGTTCTAATCATCCATCTATCTCTTTTGAACTAACCTGCAGGGTACGTTAATAATATCCTACCCTGCACCATGGTTATCTCTCAGAAAGGAAGGAAGGAAGGAAGGAAGGGGGGATTGAAAGTGTGAGAGAGGATGGGAGAGGTGGAAAAAGTGAGTGCACCTATGGGTAGTTGACAGTTTGTTAACTGTGATTAGGGGATCAGGAACATTATGTCTGCACATTATTGTCTTGCCTTAACTTGTGTTGTAGCAGAAGAAATTCTAAATCCATCATAGCAGCCTATTAGTATATTACTCAGCAGATACTATTTCAGGTCACCTGCTGTCCTTTTTCGTTTTTGGAAGTAGCGTGAGGAGGAATCCACTAAAACAGGGTGGGCAACCTGTGGCCTTCCAGATGTTGTTGGACTCAAACTTTCACCTGCCCGAACTAGCATGGCAATGGTCAGAGATGGTGAGAGTTCAGTCCGACAATATTTGGAAGGCAGCATGATACCCATCCCTGTTTCAGAAACTGTAGAGTACATTCAGGTTATACATCTTTTAGGGCGCAATCCTATGGGTTGTGCCCTGGGTACTCGTAATCCCCCAATCTCTGGGACTTACAACTGTTGTATTTAGTGGGAAATGATATGCATACAGATCTTATATGTCACCATTACCTATCTCTGGGTAAAGACCAGATTTGCAGAAAGTATCATTTGAAAGCTTCAGGTATGACCACAATAATTGAATGGCTTTATGAAAAAAAAAGTTGTTCTGCCCCTCTGTGACATCAGAGCAACTGAACAAATGACAGCCAGAGGAATTGTGACACTGCTGCCTAAGAGACTCCAGTATGACATGAAAGCCAATTGGTGTCAAAAAAAGTGTGGCAGGCAGGAAGTTTCAGAAAGGGACTGGTATAGATTAGTCGTAAGTAGTTCCTGGCAGTGGAGGTGGTACTAAAAAAGGTTGAACGTATGCTTTTTGCCATTTGTCACTGAGAGATACTACTGTATTATATATGGTCACCGGATAGACATGACTCATGCGTATGTTCATATACGATGTTTAATTTATGTGTTTTCCTTGGTGGATTAAGTTTAGTGATAGTTGGTTAGGATACTAGCAATCAGAAATTCTTATTTGAACCTTCATGATATTTTTTGTGCTTGGTCAAACATGAACTGTTTCATTAATCTGCTTGCAACCTCTGAGAGCTGGTTTGGCTGAATTGAGTGTCTGCGTATCTTCTGAAGGGGTTATTGAGCTTTGATTATATATATAATCTTCAGAAAAATTAAAAGTAATTTTGTACAAACTTGAAACATAGTATGCTATTGGTAGTGGCAACATGGGGCTACTGTGTGATACAAACAGATGAAATTCCCTTCACTACCATGGAAGCAGCTCCCCACCCCCTCAAGCACCAGGAGATATTTTGTCTACAAATCCAGAGACTTAGATGACTCACAGCACAAACTTATACTTGTTTATTTGCAAGTAAATCTTACTGTCTACTCTCTGGTAAGTGTTCATAGGATTGCAGCCCATATATATCTTTTAACAGTAAGTGGGAGGGAAATGATTGGCATGAGGAGTAGTGTCTTCCATAGATGGTGAGGAAGACACCCCTTTATTCAGTATCCTGAAGATCTCCTATTAAGCATGGGCAAAAAAAACCTTCGTTCTCTATAAAATATAGTTAATGACCCAAAGCAACGCTTGCTTAGTTGAGTTTCTGATTCCTCACTTTCTTGGAACAGGCCACTATGCTTCTAAACAAGCTGGGTCCGGTGTGTGTGTGTGTGTGTGTGTGCAGGCAGCCTTTTCTGTTTTATTACAGCAGCTCTTTAAATTATGACCATATGTCTCAATCATGTTGATTATTTTTGGTGTCTAATGAGCAGGATAAACTGTCATCTTGTGGACCAGATTAAAAGTTTTATTTGACAGTTCATAAGCGTTCCCAGTTTTCTTTTTAGGGCAGTGACTTCTGTTGTATCTGTGTGGTTTAAAAAAAACAACATTTGTGACAAGTGGCTAGAGTGCTATGCCTTGTAAACAATGCCCAAGTCCGAAAACAGTTCCTATGACGAAAGGGGTATTTTTGCATAGAATGTAGGAGAGGCAAAGGTATAATTTCCTTGCCACCTGAAAAAAGTTTGCATTTGATCATCGTTACTAAGATGTATTTTTGATATTTCTAGCCAGAGTGGAGGTTGAATCTCAGTTGCCATCTTCAGACAGAATTGGAATGTTACCTGCTCCAGTGGAGTGTCTGGACCAGAATTCTGGTCCAGAGAAGTTCTTTGGGGGCTTATGGCTCACTTAACTAGATGTTGAGCTATTTTGATCTAGTTAAGGGCATATACAATAACCTTTTTAAAATGTTGTCATACACGATTTATCACAGGCTGCTACTGAATGTATGTTCTGAATGTATGCTTGTGGAATTCTCTCCCCAGGAAGATTCATGAAAGATTTCTTTGCTTTCCCAGTCATTTGATCAGTGGTGCTTTATCTGTTTCCTCGTGTGTGTTGTTGCTGCATATTATTGCTTTGGTGTTTTATGAACCTCCCTGAGAATTTCAAATTGAATAGAGGTGTATGAATCCTCTAAATCAGATATTTTGTCTACACCTCTCATCATGCCTCACCATTGTCTAGGCTGGCTGGGCTGATAAGAGGTGTAGGCCAGAACATCTGGAGGGCAGGAGTTACCTACTCCTGCTCTATATAGATGGTTTTAGATCCTGGTAGAAGTGTTGCTACACCATTTGGGGGAGAGTTTGCAATCTCTTTAGTGTTCCCATTATTTTTATTGCTACTTCCCAGATTGTTTTTCCCCTATAAATTTCTGTTTAACAAGGTTTGTTTTTGTTGGCACATACTTTAGTTGTTTTTAAGGGTTTGTTTTTTGCCCAAAGACAGCATCGTTTCACCTTCAAGCTCGGCTGTGAAATAATAGTTCTTGTTAGGGAGTCATTTTTATCCCAATAAACCACATTGTTACCCTTTGGAGAAGAGCCACAAGTAAGCATTTTCCCTCCTCTTCACCCTTACTCTTCTACCAATAAAAATGGCAGGGGGAGGGCTAATAAGCTTACACTTATTTTCAAAGGTGATGGATGGCTGAGACGTGTGATTGCTTTGCTAAGGGCACTGGTGATGGAGGGGTAAGGCATGTGATATTTTTTGGCAAGAGATGATGTAAGAGTGAGATGTTCTTGCATCCTGGATATCAAAAGGTTATTTTGCAAATAACCTTTTGGATAACTGAACATGACTGAATAAATCAGTTGCATCAGTCCAAACTGTTTATATACATTCAGACATGACCTGCATCAGTCCAAACTGTTTATATACATTCAGGCATGACCAATTATATTGATCTAACATCTTGTCTTTATCATTAAGATGGGCTTGGGGTAAGTTGTTACCTCGTATAGAAAGACCCATTCACACCATGTTACTCTGGGTAGTTTTTCATTTGCAGAGAGCATACTGTTTATGGTAACAGACGGTTGTTTGGGTATATTATGTACTGAAGTGTCACTGGTAAATGTCCTAAAAGGACAAAGTTAGAGAAACACCTCCTGCTTTGAGCAGGGGGTTGGACTTAATGGTCTTATAGGCCCCTTCCAACTCTACTATTCTATGATTCTTCCTTGTTGCACAAAATGTGGATCTGGAATTAGAAGTTACCGCATACTTGACCTTGAAAGTGAAGGGCTCCTACCTACCTTAGGAAATTCTCAGTGTTGACCATGTGATCAGAAGCTGCTCTCTGTCTTATATATGCTATCTATATGTATGACAGTGTGCAGGACAAAATAGAGCACACAGCAAAATATTTAGCTTACTGGTTGTACTAAAGTAGTGTGCCGATTTTCAAAGTCCAGTATTTCTCTTCTTTTTTAGAGGTTTTGACATGTGTATATGTATTTAAAGTTGCTTTTATCACTTACTTTAAAGGCAGTTAGCTTGAAGTAATATCTCTAAGACTGAAAACACTAAAATAAAGAGGCCATTTTAGAAATTAGACTTTAGTCATTAATGTAACAATAATAAATAGTTTTAGTGAGTTTCCAAAAAATGAAGAAAAATATTGCTTTTGGTTACAGAGTATTTGAGGATTTGTGTAAATCAATTTACCTCAAATAAAGAATGTTTTGTCTGATTTTTCACAGGCTGTTGTGGGCTGAATTTGCTATTTTTTGCCATTTTGAAGACATTACTGGGGGGTTTTGTAATTGATTAAAATATGCTATAAAAGTAGAGCTGTATTTTTGGTTGTTTGTTAAAATACCGCCTCGTGCTTGATTTCATGTGTCTATACCCTACCTCATCAATCGTTCCTTAAGGCTACAGCTTTCCTATATCCTACTTGAGAGTTAAGTCCCATTGATCTCAGTGGGGGTTTACTTCTGCACAGACACACATAGGATTGCACTGTAAATGTTTAATTCTAGAATGTATTGTCCTACTGCTCTTATACTTCACGTCCTGTATTGTGAGAGAGGGTGCATGCCCCCTGAATTCTAGTAAGAGAATTCTAGTAAGAGTACTTATGCAACCCAAGCTGAGCAGCAGGTCCTCACAATCATTTTGTAAGCAGAATCTAGGAGGAAGTCAGAAACAGCTTCCAGGTGCAGCGATTCAGTGGGAATACAGCTACTAAATGCAGCTCAAGGACAGAGGCTTTTAGGAGAGCCAGAGTTTCCATTACCTGTCTAATGACTCTGTAAGCCATGTTACTTTCAGGATGCATTGAGGAGGAGGAGCGGAAAAAGTATTGCTTTTCTGTAGAAGGCAACTCTTAAAAAGGCCCAGAGGGACTATTTGCAAGCAGCCAATGCTTAGAGGACAAACAGAAACTGGAATAACCTCTCATATCCCGTCCTCATCTGGGACACTGTTTCATTTGATACTGACTTGTGGCTTGGCATTGGCATAACTACTGGGGGTTGTTTCTGGGATTCTACTCTGTTTTTCTAACCAGTACAAATATTAAAGTTAAACTTCTGAGGATGAGCTTTGGACTGCAGTCTTTAAAGACCTGTAGCGCTGTAGAGAACCACCTGTAAAATTCCATAAATATATATCCCCCTGCCCCATCACACTCCTCTGGAGCCTTGGCTTCCCTTGTTTCATTAACATGAAAACCTGCTACCTGCATTTGTGATAGGGAGCATGTTATTTTTTCTGGTGAAGGGGGTAAGCGTTTGGAGAATATGAAGGAGAGGTTTCTTTGTCTACTCTTAATCTTTTTTGTAAAACTAGATGTATTAGTTTCTGTAGCTGTTCTGAAACTGTTAATTTTAGAATTGATCCTCCAAAATACTACTAAAACTACTAAAACTATTCCATAGTAATTATTCGGAGGGTTTGGAGTGCTTTGATTTTCTGTGTTTAATTTGCATCTTTATGAAATTGTCATTCTTTCCTCTGTATAAGCAAAAGTTTAAGTCTATTAAATAATTATGACAGTCTTCTTTGGTTATTGTTTAAATAACAGCAGATGGCAGTATAAAAACACTTGAAAGAGATACTGTTTGGACTACAACAATCTGTCCAAAAATGTTCAACCCACCTCCAGTGTGTGGAGCTGTGCTGGTGTGTATATGAATGCCTGTGGGGTGTGTGATTTGTGCTTCTGTTTAGAGATGTCTGTATGTCCTTTTGATCTACAACATAGAAAATGTGATTATCTTTCTCTGTAACGAAAACAGTTAACTGAAAAGTGATTTCAGTCTTTTTGACTGACAGATTACTTTGGTAAAAATAAAGTTGCATGATTGAGTGCTGAGCTTCTAACAGCATAAATATCAATAGTATGGTGGGGGATATTGGACTATATGGCAGCGGAGAAACTGATCTTTCAGTTCTGATATTAATAACTGCTTTGGAAATTCAACTGCAAGGGAAAGGTTATATGATCTTCCAACTATTAAGGAGGACAAATACGTAAATATGTAAAATCTGTTTAATTCATTTTAGTGCATTGTATGAATTCCTAGGACAGGCTGTGGTATTGCTCATAATGCCCACTTTGAGAGGGAACAGGCAGCTGCTCCAAATATTGCTTTGAGAATTCTTATACTGAAAGTCCTTATCTAAGAATTAATAAGTAACTTGTCCGTCAGAATGATCATGCACACAAGCTCTTAATTAATTTTTATATGACCCCTATTAAGACAACATTTTCTGTAAGGACTGTACTCTGGGTGGATAGCAAGTTCCAGCTTTTGGGGCTCTGTGTTCCTACCCAGTTGCCAATCTCTTTCCCAGAGTCAGGATCAATTACCTGCATTCAGACAACTGTGGGAACCCTTGCTTATCATTCCTATTTTCCCATCCCCTAGACTGCTCCTCTTACTTGGGAGAGAAATAAATGACAAAACTGGGAGATCCTACAGTTTTAGAGTATAGCATGCTGCTGACCTTTCAAAATAAAATCTGATAGACATTTGATGGTATTGGGCCAAACTAGACATGATTTTATTCATGTCTTTAGCCCCCTTGCATAGCCTTTTTTTAAAAAAAAGCAGGTGTGAAAAGTTGGAACCAAGGAATGGTGTGCATGATAAACAGGAGTCTGTACGTCCCCTGCAAAGTGATTAATAATAACTCCTAGGCCGCACAAGCAAGAAGCCATACTTATGGCTTATATTTATGGGGAAGGATAGGCCCGTTTTCCAGAGTTTCCTTTAAACTCCGTAAAGCACTTCATGTCTCTAGCTGCGTTGAGCAAATCAGAATATTCATCTTGATAGTTGTACTTAATAACTTCAAACTTTGACTGATATAGCTGTTACAATGAGTATGTCAACATGTTTCTGTGCTGCAAAAAAAGTATTTACGGTTGAATTGTGAGACTTCAGTGATCTACATTTTTTGCATATGCTAATAAGCTTTTAATGTTAAATGGAAGAAAAGTGAGAAGTAAATAGTGCAGCATTAATGAACATAAATGTGAAACAGCATTGTAGACCAGTTGGAGGCATAAGTAAATAGGCATAGACTGAATTTGGACAACACAATAACCCACAATGTTGGTGTTTTTTTTCAACCCATGGGTTATTTTGCTGAAGTAACCCACGCAAATAATGATATGCAAAGTTGGTTATTTAAAGCATGGTTGGTTATCGTGTCATGTAGTGGGCACCATGGGTCATTTTGCGTTCCTACATAGTCACACGGAAAGAGCAGCAGGTCCCCTATCTATCTATCTATCTATCTATCTATCTATCTATATTCCTGGTCCCAGTTTTGTGCAAAAACGGGATTGGGAACCTGGCCAGCACTTCCCTGTAATTTTCCTCACATGCACAAATGGTACTTCCCATTTGCGCACATGGGGAAAGAGTATTTTTTGGTTTTCCTGGCTTCCCCAGCCTTGCACTTTCAAAAACGACATAAAAGCGGGAAATTTGGGGGCAAAGAACCCCTTGCCAAAGAATGTGGGGGCAACACAGTCCTTGGCAAGGGGTTCATTTTCACACACCGATTTCCCTTTTTAAAAAATTGTTCTTGGAAGCCCATTTCCGCAAATGGGCTTCCGAGAACAATTAAAAAAAGGAAAGATCCCCTTTGTGCTAGGGTGAGGAGGGGCACCTGAAAAGGTCTTTCCACTGGGGCATCCCTTTCTTCCTCCATCCCACAGCTCACTACCTCCAAGTAAGCCATTTCCCACAGGTTGGGGAAAAGGATTTCTCCTGCAACTTGATGTTTAAAAATCAAGCCGCGGGAGAAATCCTTTTTCTTGACCTTACTTGGAGGTGTGGGGTGGGGGAAGAAAGGGGTGCCCCAGTGGAAAGACCCTTGTGGGTGTCTCACACTCCAACACAATGGGGGATTCCAGTGTGCAGTGGCTCTTTAAAACCCACCCTCTCATCACCCCGTTTCTCCTGAGCTGAGCTCCATTTCTTCTGCGGAAGTGGGGGCGGGACATAGGGACAGGGTGGAAGTGGATGCAGGCAATCCCAGTCACCTTACCCCATGCCTGGCACATTCGCTTCCCCAGCTCCCCATAGGGATCTGTCTCTGCCTTGCTTTTGAGAGCTGTCATTTTTGACAGTTCTCAAGAGCAGCGCACAGAGATCGCAAGGGGGAACCAGCACCACAATTCAGGTGGGAGGACAGAGGGGACGGGGGAGCGGGAATGATTTAGTCAACTCACGGTTGGCTATTTCTCTTGATTGTTTGGGGAGTACCCACTAAGTAACCACAACTGTGAGTTGACTATTACCCCACTGTTGACTATCGTGTTGTCTGAATGCATCCAGAGGATTGCTTTGATCCTAGCTGAGTCCTGAATTTGCTTAGGTTAAGTAGGCAGGCATCTCAGTCTATTCTATCAATTGGTAACCCACCTCAATGTTAGATTGGGCTGACAATCAATGCCTTATTTTTACATGGTCTTTTCACTTCTATGAATTTTTGCTTAAGGTCTTTAAAAATGTTATGAATCTATATGAAGCTGATCTTCCTTCATCACCACCAACTTCTCCATGTCCTCCTCCTTCTTCACCTTCCTTTTGTTCTGCTTACCTTTAGACAAGGGACAAGAACTCATTTTTGTTTAGCTATAGTTTGGGAAACTAAGCTTCTTCTTCTTAATACAGCTAAACATACCATGAGTGTCTGCATTTGTATAGGTGACAACATATATATATATACACAGTCTGATTAAGGAAATATACCATTAATGTGATTATAAAGCAACTTGAAACCTAAGAATAAAATAGGTATGTCTCTTTGATAATACCGAGCAAAAGAGATGAGAGACAATTGCTTTCTTTATAAATAATATATTCGTATGAATCGCAGCACTGAAAGATGAGCTACGTTATTTTCTGTGCAAATATGTATAACAGAACCTCGACTATTACTACTACTGGTACTATTACTTTAAAAATGAATTAGTCGCCTTGGGGGACTGCAATTTTGAGCAGGTGAGCAGTGGTGCTTAACCATCAATCATTCTCTCAAAGTTATCCCACCAAGCTGTTTTGGAATCATGCCAGTGGGAAAGCAGCTGGTGTCCAACTTCTGAGTGGAAAGACAGCTGGTAGGGAAAGGATCAAGCACCTTCTCTTTCCCCTTCCATTCCTCTGCACGAAATCACCGCTTCCTGAGGCTACTTGTCATTTTTAGAAAATGCTGCATACATTTGTGTGTAACATATAGTAGTCCCTTGGCTATTCTTAATTGGTAAAACTTGGTAATGTTGCATGGCTTTGTTATATTGTTAGATATGGGTGTGATTTGCTAAAACCATATTAAGGCAGTGGCCAGGATGCAGTAGTCTTCCAGTTTAGGAATTTGTCAGACCAGATTTTCTCATAATGAGACAGCTTTTACTCATTTTTAAATAGCTTTCTTGTCATTTCTTCCTGCTGTCTTGAAGTACGTTTAGAAGGCATGCAATGCAATAACCAATAATTTCTGATTATTGGCAGTACAAGCAATATTTGCAAATATATTAGCTGCTCTTTTCCTTTATCTAGGTGTCAGAGTAATACTAGTTGGAGCCATATTTATTGTGGCAGGTAACTAGAAACCTGTTCTGTAGAAAGAAAAGAAAGTCATAGCTTTGGGGCTTGTTCAGCATCCAGTTTCTTATACTTTCCATGCTTTTTTTAAAAATTAAATATTTTTTTTAAAGAAGCAGTCAGTGCTACCAAACTTCTGACACACTTTGTATTGGTGTTTTTAAATTCCTTTTAATATATACATTCCTGTTAAAACCAAATGCTTTGCTTGATTCTTTCAGATGAGTGTGCTGGGTGCTGAGGTGTTTTTTTTTTCTCTTTTGCTTTGGTTACTGTAAATAGAAATTTGTAGTGAGTTGTTTCCCTTTGTCTCTGTAGTTATCAGAGACTGTTACAGACGATTGCGGTACTCGAGGCTCAGCGTACTCAAGCAGTTCAAGATCTTGAGAGTTTAGGCAGACACCAGAGAGAAGCGCTGAAAGATCCCATTGGATTTGTGGAAAGTCTCCAAAAGAAGGTATTGCAGTGGGAATTCTTAAGCACTCCTGAGAGATGTTTGATAACTAATAATTCATCTCCTGCAGAAAAGTGAGTGTAGATAGTAGAATTAGGGAGCAGGTGGTCACTATGTAGGACCCAGGCCACTAGAGCTTCTTTTCTGTTACCTTGTCTTCCTGTTTCTCAAATACACCGTTTGTTCAAAGCCATGTTTGCAAAGATAGGGCTTTGTTTGCTAAGGGCCTGTCAGGTCTGATATGAGAAATGGTAGGTATGAAAAGCTCCAGTTGCTTTTCCCCCTTAAACCCCCTTCCCCAAAATTCCCACTTGGGGGCTGGTTCTCCTGACATGACCTGGGTCCTGCTGTGTTCTCATGTAACCAAGAATTGGAATGGTTCTCCAGATCCTGCCCTACTCTTCATTTGCTTGGAAGCTTCCATTGTTAGTGAGAACTCATGCTGGCTTTGGAAGTCACTTACTGCTTGACTGAGGGACAAAGCAAGCCATTTCTCCAGAATTTATACTCCACCTTTACTTAGCAGTAGACTCCATAGCTTAGACAGCCAATACTTTTGCTTAAAAATGATCAGTCATTGAATAGCCCAGCTTCCCTTCATACATACAGCCAGGGGTAGGCTGACCATATGAAAAGGAGGACAGGGCTCATGTAACTTTAACAGTTGCAGAGCAAAGGGAATTTCAGCCAGTGTCATTTGTATGCAATTAGTTCCTGGTGCAATTCCCTCTTCATCATAACAGTTAAAGTTGCAGGGGCCCTGCCTTCTGTTGTATATGGTCACTCTAGTATAGTGCCTGCATCTTTAACTGTTGTGATGAAGAGGGGATTTCACCTGGAACTAATTGCATACAAATGACACTGGCTGAAATTCCCTTTTCTCTACAACTGTTAAAGTTACATGAGCCCTGTCCTCTTTTTCATATGGTCAGCCTACTGGGCCAGGGGTGACACTGAAACAGCATCATGGAAGATGAATGTGAGTGTATGTCCTCTCACCCCTGTGTCTCCCACACCAATGTTCTCCTGAAGATAGCTTTCAGTGTGAACTGGATCCTTGACACAAACATATGATCATGTTAAGATGCAATTTGCACAATTCCTGCGGAGCAAAGTTGCAGCCTGAATCTCCACATAATCAGGTGTCCATGCAAAGGGCCAGGTTCACACTGAAAGTTACCTGCAGGTAGAGGATGGGTCACATGCTTATGCTTATGTTCCACCACATTGTTTCAGGGTCACCTTGTATGTACTGGGGCTCTGTAAATAATATTACATGTAATTGAGGATTAAGTTACTTGTACATTTTGCAGAGAGAATTTGGATGATCCAGCATTGAGAGGTAGCAACAGAGCGTGCCATCCAATCGTATGAAAACAACACTGCCATTTTCCCGGCCAGTCCATATATATTGTTTCCAGAACATATATTATTAAGGGAAGACTATAAAGTGTGTGAGTTAGAGGGGAAAATAACACCATTTATTCCGACCATTTCTTTTGCTGAAGAAGTTTTCGCTCAGCTATGTTATATTCTGTAATTTATATTTCCTGGTCAACTCCTAGTCTCTATTATTATATGTTTGCTCACAAACAAAGTTTGAGGGGAAATCACACTTTTAAGTAATTAAAAGTCAATAAGAGGAGATGAAATTGTGAAAATCTGGCTGTATGTTTTAAAATGACCTCTAATAAGCCATCATTCTGTGTTGCCCTACATATTTTATATGCTCTGCTGTGTATTACTCTTGGATGTATTCCTTAAAAAATTGGTGGAAGTACAGTAAGGCCTAATATTTCATATTCTATCATTTGAAATGGTGTTTTCTGTGTTGTTCATTTTTCTTCTTAATTTTAATTCTTCCAGGTTGATGTAGGGCTTCCATATCCACAGAGAGTTGTCCAGCTGCCAGAAATATCCTGGGACCAATATACTACAAGCCTTGGGAATTTTGAAAGAGAATTCAAAAATAGAAAGCGTAATAGTAGACGAGCCAAGCTTATTTTTGATAAAGGTGAGCAAATTAAGGAATAGATTATGTAGTGAAATAGCCAGATGCATTGTAATAATTATTTTTCTGTTACTTTTAGTAGGTATACCTACAAGACCAAAAAGCCCTTTGGATTCCAGAAAGGATGGAGAGGCTACTTCATACTCTGTATTGCCTTTTAGTGACTGTCCAGAAGCTTCAGTGAACAACCGTCCACAGGTAAATATTATATAAAAAAAAATCAGAAACCATAATTAGGATTTTACAAAACAGCACTTTGGATAGATAAAATTATTATACAGAAGATTTATATCCTGCCTTTTGATCAAAGGAGTCCCAAGGTGGCTTACAATAGATGGTAATACACACACACATCTCAGCAGCCCTTAGTCCTCCAGCCAATGGATAAAGCCAGAGTGTGCCTTCAGCTCTGCAGTTCTAAGGCAACTGTCAGTTAGAGCTGATTGGTGCGAAGAAACTCTAGGCAGAAGTTCCTTCTTTGGCTGATGGATGGGACCGGGCTGATCTCCCCTTTTTCCTGAGAGGCATGGGCGTGCAACTTCCCAGTGGCCCTTTGTCCCCTGGCCAACGTCAGCTCTGCAGTCCTAAGATGACTTAGTCCATCAGGATTCTCAGTATTAATATTTTTTAATATGCTATGATATTAGGTGATTTGCCTTGTCCTATATTGATAGGGAAAAAATGACAAAGCACCTTAATTAATCTTAGTTGTTATTGGAATGAAATCCAGATATGTCAACTTATCTAAACTCTCATGTTATATACTATATTTAAGCAGATGATAAGAGGACGACTTTGTGATGAGACCAAACCCGAAACTTTTAACCAACTGTGGAGTATAGAAGAACAGGTAATGGGAAAACTAGCAAGTTAGACTCTCTCTCTTTCTCTAATTTGATACAATCTTATAATGTATATGCAGTTGTTATTCTCCCCCCCCCCGCCCCAATTAATGACTAACTGGAGATCTCTTCTATAAAAAAATGGATTTGCATTGATGACTTCATTTGTGATTGGTTTAGAAAAAACTTGAACAATTACTCTTGAAGTATCCACCAGAGGAAGTAGAATCTCGGCGATGGGAGAAGATTGCTGATGAACTGGGAAACAGAACTGCAAAGCAGGTATAGGAACTATGTTATTTTAGGGCCCTTGTACAAACCAAGAGATGAGTTGTGCACCTAGGTAGAACCAGCTTTGGAACATTGTAGTAGAGAACTTGTGGTCAGCCATGCTGCTCATAACTCAAAGGGAGTGGTGTACACTTCCCAGCTCCTTTTTTTTCTGACTTCCTCAAAGTATATCACTTGCTCCTTTTGAAAAGAGATTGGTATGGTCGTTGGTTATAAAGGTTTTTCAGGAGTGGAATTACTTTGAGGCTCATGATATTTGTTTTTTAATTTTAAACCAACAAGTATAGTATCTGGACAACTTTGATTCCATGGCATATAACAATAAACTATAACAAAATTATATGATGGGGGGAAATTCCAAATGATTTTATGTACTTTTGTGTACAGCTTGCTGGTGAATCTCAAGTTTACTTCAGCTATTTAATGTTTGCCAGCAATATTTGCCTGTATTGCAGAACACAAAAGTAATATTGTGTCTATACAAATTACAAACAAAAATGATTTGGGGAAGAGTAGTAGTCAGGGACTAATAAGTGGGCAAATATGTACAGCTCAGAAAAGGCTTTTATTACAAAGTTGGTCTTGAGAACCAGTTCAGATTATTTTTTGTATATAGTCACCAGACTATCTTGATGAGGGATTTGAGGAGGAGAGTGAAGTATCCTTATGAATGGAGAAGAGTTTCCAGACTAAATGTCTAACATTTAGTGTGACATTGGCAAATGTCATTATCATATGTCACCCTTCTGTCATATTTAAACCTTTATAATGCTAATTGTAGCTTATATTTGGTATTTTAGTGTTTAGAAATTAAATCTATATATATTTGTTTTATTTATTTTCTTATCCATCTAGGTTGCCAGCAGAGTACAAAAATATTTCATAAAACTAACTAAAGCTGGTATTCCAGTTCCAGGAAGAACTCCAAACTTGTATTTGTACTCCAAAAAGGTAAATTGCAAGGAGACTTTACATTTAATTCTGGCATTTAGATACAGATTCATTCATGATAAAACATGAATGTTCATCTTCTTTTTGCATCATCCAGTAGTCTACATGGCTTCTGTATAGTTGCATAATTTAATGGGGACTTCTATGTATGTTTTCATCTTACTAAAAGAAATGTATCAAATAACTTTAGATATCAATAGCCATATAATGTCAATTGAAGAATCTGGAGATTTTATCTCTCTCAGGTTGTCTTTGACTGTGTATGTTCATACACACACACATACACACACACACACACACACACACAGAGAGAGGTGTTTTACACACATAGGTACTTATAAGCCCTGCTGTGTACTCTACACTTTCTTATTTCAATAAATGGTGTCATTCTATCAAGATAAAACAGAGCGGCAAAGACCGTTTTGTCCCCTAGTCAGCTTTGCACTGTAACTTGTGTGTCAAATGACCACAAAAAACAAAACAAAAAGCCTTGAATTGTTTTTCATTCAATGTAACTTC
Source organism: Anniella stebbinsi (assembly GCA_029215795.1). NCBI lineage: Eukaryota > Metazoa > Chordata > Lepidosauria > Squamata > Anniellidae > Anniella > Anniella stebbinsi. The sequence continues at coordinate 90,303,024 of JARDYH010000004.1, read as the reverse complement.
CCAATCCCTATATTTACCCTTCTGATTTTTTTCAGGGAACTTAGTTTTGCAGTGTTTGTCATGTTCATTTACATTTTCCACAAAGCCACAGAGAAGTTTGAGGCATTCCTAAAAAAAACACCCCTTTCTGAAATTCAGTAGGCTTCATTCATCCCTTAAAAAAGAAGCCAACATAATTTCATCCAGTTCTGACAAAACATAAAGTTATGTCCACTTGCTGATTTCCCCATTGTGGCCAACAGAGAGACATCCAAAGCTTCAGAAAATGAACCAAAGCAAGATTCTGCTTCAGATCAAACCATTGCTTGATGCCTATCTAAGGCTTCAAACCAAAGTGACCCTATCCAAACCAAGGCCCAAACTAATTATTCCTAGAATGCACACTTTTGTTCTGTTAGAAGATTGTGGAAACAAGCAGCACATGTGCCAATTCCCATGGTTTTAGTTGGTGTTGTGTTAAGTCAAAAGATTGGTGAACAGTCACACTATAGGAAGAGAATTTGATGTGAATTCCTGACTGGCTATAGCTATTAACATTTATTACCTAGTGTGATATAGTTGATGTCTTTCTATACTTCTTGTAAAACATATTCAAAACCCTGTTTAGAAGTAGTTGTTCATGTACCTTATCTGTTTTCTGATAGTCTATTGCATACTTGACTATCAAGTGCATTTCATGTGCTCTCTAGCATTGCCCTATCCACCATTTAGATTGTATGTCTCTCTAGACATTCTGTTATTAGTATGCTGTTGCTGTTCAATCTCTAAATAAATGTTTATTGTTATATTAAGGTTTTGAGTATTTTTGGAGGTTCAAAGCATTGAAATGTCAGTGTCATAATGAAGTAGCATAGCAATATTACTGGGTTACTTGAAGCAGGTATTCTTTCTGCCTTGTGTACCTGACTGAAATTACTTCCATGTTGTTTTGCCTTTGTTTTATGTACAAATATCAGTGTTATAATGAAGTAGCATAGCAATATTACCAGGTTACTCGGAGCAGGTATTCTTTCAGCCTTGTGTACCTGACTGAAATTACTTCCATGTTGTTTTGCCTTTGTTTTATGTACAAATATCAGTGTTATAATGAAGTAGTATAGCAATATTACCAGGTTACTCAGAGCAGGTATTCTTTCTGCCTTGTGTATCTGACTGAAATTACTTCCATGTTGTTTTGCCTTTGTTTTATGTACAAAATATTTATGTAAACTTGGCAATTAATGAAATGTGACAAAATGCCAGTCTGCAAAGCTGCCTAGTAGAAATACTGAGCCAATTACTAGCTAGAAGTAACTGATGTTAAGTATTACATTCTGGAAGACTAATTGAACAAAATATATCTTAAGGAATGGCTAAGAATGTAAAGGCTATAGCAATTAACAAATACTTAGAAATTCTCTAGAAACACTTTTCCTATGATGCACAAAGGATTTACATTCAGGGTGGGTAAAAACATTGTTTTAAATGACCTAAAATAGTTGAATGTAGTACAAACCAATGTGTTAAAGTTTACACCCATAGGCTGTGTTCGAATGTTCAAATCTTGGCTTTAAAAGCCAATATAGGAACAACCTCCTGCAAACTGTATGTTGCTACTTCACTCCTTCCTTCAGGTGAGCAGGGAAACAAGCCAGAAAGCTGCAAGTAACTTCAGTTGTCCCATTATGTCTGAACCAGGAAACTATGGTGGATGACTTACAAACAAGCCAGCACATGAAATATTTTTAAAAACTTCATTAGGGATTAATTTCAGTTTGTACAACCTGAGGATGAGAATGCTGCTGCTAAAATTTTGACTGGGGCAAGATACTTGGCCTATGTGAATCCTTTACTGTATCAGCTGTACTGGCTGCTCGTTCCATTTCCAAGTGCAATTAATTCAGGGTGTTGGTTACTATCTTTAGAGCCCCCAAATGCTTGAGACCTGGCTAATTGAAGGACCCTCTCCTCCCATGTGAACCTGCCCATCTTTTTTAAGATCAGGTGTTGCACCCCTCTTGCATGTGTCTCTGCCTTCAGATGTACTATTGTTGACAACATGCATGAGGGCTTTCTCAGTGACGGTTCCCCATATGTGAAACTCCCTGGCCAAAGTGATTATGTCACCCTGCTCTTTATTTGTTTTCCAACAGCAATTGAAGACATTTCTCTTTAAACAAGCATTTGACTCTTATTTAATTTTACTGACTGCTAGTTTTTGTCTTTGTTGCTTTTAGCTTGTTGCAAATTAATGTTTGATGATTGGTCATTCTTTGTATGCTTTTAATATATTATAAACTGTTTTGAGTGACTCCTTTTTTGGAGTGGAAAAGAAGGGTATAAGTTCTTTAAATAGATAAATATTCTGACTTAGTTGGAAACCATTAACCATGGTACTGATGTAATAGGAAGCTATGGTTAATTATGTCTTAAAGAGGTTGGTTGCAGGTACGTGAAACTTGTTCATATCTTGGCTTATTAAACTGAGATTTTATTGTCTGAATATAGCCAGTATCTCTTAAAACTAAAACCACAATCACTGTTTTTCTTTGTAAAAGGAATGTGACCTTTGCGGTCAGACATCCATGTCTACTCAAAATTGCTCCCAGGAAATTGTCTACAGTATAACCTTAGTCTTTAAGTAATTGATATTGCTACGTGTCCTTGCATGTGTATATAAAACGCCAAACAGGAATCCTTAATTTCCCAATTAGTTGTGTAAGCTGAGAAAAAGTCTCTAATGCAAAGGATATGTGGGCTGCATAACCAGAGGTATTGTAGTCCTGGATCTTTAAAGGCTCTATTTATTGTAAACAGGTATGTTTTAATTGTTAAAGTGAAACCAGTTAGTCTGCATATTTGTTTCAGAATTACATTAGAAATTACATTTCAAATTAGAAAATTTGAAACTTCTTAAAATTGATGCTGCTTTTTGGTTATTTAGATCGTGATTTAAAACAGTTACTTAGGGTCAATTCAATGCCCTATTAGACAGAAAGAAAGTCCTACAATTCCCAGCAGTCCCCTGCTAACATGGCTGGCAAGGGACTGTTGTAGGACTTCTTTCTGTCTAATCATGCATAGGATTACATCCTTAAAGGCTTTGGTTTAAATCACTCCATTGTGTTTGCATTGGTTCTGAAGAGCTTCAGTTGTATGCCAGTAGATTTACTTGTGGGTGAATGCAAATAGGGGAAGGGGAAATGTTATTTTTCCTTTTGGTTGAAGGAGGTATCCAGTAGTGTATTTTGTTTTCTTACCGCCCAGGAAATGTAAAGAAACTTTGAACTATATTTTCAGCACTATGTCTAGTACTACATTCGTCCCCAGTTCTTTACCTGCTTTCTCCCAGGACATAGTTTGCTATTTCAGCTTTTCTCTTATTGCATTCTGGTTCTAACATACTAGCAAAGAGGCTTTCTGCCTTGTTCTGCAAATGGTTCCAATGGGGAAATGTGTCTCCAAGCCTGCAAATAAAAAAGACGTTGGCATATTTGTGTTATGAGAGACAAAAACCCAAATCACTTCAGGCCCCATAGGGATTCCTGCTGTGAGAACCCACAGTGCATAGATTCATCCTTTAAAGATCAGGCAGAGACCTCCTGCCCACACTCCCCAAAGCCTGAACATACTGGCTACTGCCACCATCAAGGCAATCCAGTAGCAGAACACCACTATTGGTCACAAAAGTAGCCCAAACCATCTAATTTAGGTGGAAGGGAGCACGAGGGCAGCGGGGTGGGCAGACTAGTTCTAGTCTGATGCTCTTACTTTGTACCAAAATGAGGTGCCATTTTGGGAGGATCATATTCAATGTATTACTAACTTTGCCCACCAGATGGCAGCACAAACCAGAGAATGCGGTTCTAACCTTCTCCAAGCTGCTCCAATCAGAGATCTTCCTAATTGCTCTGCTAAGCTCCCCCAATCCTCTGGCAATCAACTTTTTGCTACTTCTGGGCTAATGCCGTCTCATGAGGCTGGCACCTTGGGTTCCCACCGAATTCTGGAGGACCAGTTTCTGCAGAAAATCAAAGATTCTTACAAGATAAGGGTAGACATCTTCATAAACAGCGCAAGCAAGAAAAGTATTCTTCTGACTCTTCATCTTTTTCCCCATCCGTATCCCCCCCCAATGAAAAAGAGAAATGAGTGAAATCCAAGGCCCCTGCTAAGCAAGCCAAAGTAGCTCTTCTCCACAGCCTGTTACACAGGAACCCATGCAACCAACATCTAGGGATGTGTTTGTTTTCCTCTTACCAAAAGCATCTGTCAGAGAAGTACCCTTCCCATTATCCTTTGCGTAGTAAAATCAGAATGAGTTGTACCTCTCCGGAGCAAAAAAACTCATCAGTACTGCACAGAGGTTCTATGCCCTTCTATGGCAAGCAGTGACCATAGGAAGGAGTATGTACAAGTACCTCTTGTGGACATTCCTGCAGCAACCTTTGTATCAGAAGCCATTGTGCCTAAAGATGGCAACATCCCACTCAAAGAATCTGGAGAAGGATGCTCAGTTTTAGCCCTTAATGCAGCAACCCCAGCCCCGAGAACTTTCTTCTACCTCATCTATCTTTGTCAGACCAGGTCTACTGTGGATAGAAGATCTCATCCAGAACAAAAACCTGTATCCATCCCTTCTGCACAGGGCTTTTCTTAAATTGGCCAAGGCACCAGCTTTTGTAATAGACTCTATCCTTGAAAGCAGCCACCACTGTAGCCAGACAATCCATTTGGATCAGGCACTAAAATGTGGACACAACCTTTAACCTTGGTCTTTTTGGGAGAGCAGGCACTCAAAGATGACCAGGTAGGAACTAGGGCTAAACTTACAATATCCTACTCAAAAAAGAGGATCTGAGACAGCCCAGATAAAGCTGTCTTTCTTTGTATGTCAATATAACCTTTCATTTCAGAGAGTACAGGAGTGGCAAGCTGTCCTGGTTCAGGGCCAGAATCCCTGCTTTACACAACATTCCATCTCCATGCCCAGACTTTCATAGACAATCAAGGGAGATGACTCCCAACAACCCCCCTCCCATAGATGGAAGGCTCCAGTTATTCCTCTGTGCTTAGGAGGCTTTGGCCATGGACTTCTGGGTGATAACCATCTAGAAGGGTTATTACATAGAGTTTCTGACCAAGAGACAACTTTCAGCTGTTCACAGATAAAACAGATAATCAAAAAACAGCCCTTCAGTTTCCTTAGAACAGGAGGTAGACAACCCAGTACCCTCCAGATGTTTTGGACTACAATTCCCATAACCCCAGCCAGCTTGGCTAATTGTCAGGGATTAATATTATAGAGGCATCCAACCCCCACTTTAATTAACCAAGCAGGTGACACACAGGTGATCCAGTCTGAGGGTATGGCTGAAACTGATGTTTCATCTGTCGTATTCCAGCATATGCTCAGACAAGTTAAAGGGAGGGGGGATCTTCCATCTTTGTTTTTACTCTACTAGATACCTCAGGTTATACTCCGTCTCATGCTTGGCCACAGGAGAGGACTGGGGAGGAATTTAACAATATCAGACCTAGTGCTGAAAATCCAGGTCAAATTATCCCTGCTTTACCTGGGTGATAGGAAGACAAACCTCACATTGGATTTCTCTGTCATACAAAGCTAGAAGGAAACTTCATGGAAAGTGTTCAATGATATGATTTCTATTAACATTCTGTTTGAACAGGAAAAGGCATGGTCTTGGACTAAATAACTAAATGGAGTGGAATTGATGGAATATATGGAATGAGAATATCTTTAAATTGAATATTAGGAATAGTATATGAAGTAAAGCCATTAAAAAGATATAATTTTGTTTCCAAAGTGGTGTTATAAAAATGTAACTTCTCATTTGTAGCATTTCGCAAATAGATCTTTTTTCTATTGCAGTCCTGCAGTAGACGGCAACATCCTCTGAATAAGCATCTCTTCAAACCCTCAACTTTCATGACATCCCATGAACCTCCTGTGTATATGGACGAAGATGATGACAGATCCAGTTTTCACAGTCACATGGCCAACGCAGCAGAGGAGGAACCATCAGTATGTTTTGCATTCCAACTAGGTTGTTAAAAATAAGTTGTGTGCATGCAGGTGCTGAAAATTCATGAAAAGTTCAGAAATGCCACTGTAGGTTAAAGAAAAGCACCTTCAGTCTAATAGGAACAGATGCTGAGTGCTGCAGCTTCGGGAAATGGTATTTTGTTCCTGGCATTTATTTAAATTGGGTGTAATCCAAACCTGTGTGTGAGCAAAAACTGCTGCTTGTTGAAATGGGAAACATTCCTTTGGATAGCCACTCCTTCTATTTTACAGGGCGGTTTTCCAAAGGACCTTGTGAATTTGAGCGGGGTATTTAAAATCTTTCAGGGGACTTCTGCCTGAAGTGGAGGGGGCCTATCGCAGTGATAGAGTGCCTGCTTTTCATGCAGAAGGTCACAGGTTCAAGCCCTTTGCTATTTCCAGTTAAAAGGATCAGGTACCAAGTGATGGAAGAGACCTGATGCCTCACCGGTCAAATGTCCTGCTAGATGGACCAATAGACTATATATGGCAATTTTATACCATAGAATTTAAAAGTTCCTGTGTGTTAGCTGCAACAGCTGATTGAATTGGCTAGATCCTAGTCAATATTTTTAGGAGGGTAGTAGCAACAATTGTCTTTTCTTGTAGGATTCAAAACCAGGCCAGAACAGGATTTTCCTGCAGGGCTGCTAATAGAACAGCAGAATTTATTCATTCCAGTTGAATAGCTCAAGCCAAACTGGGATTGGGGGGGGGGGGGGGAATCAACTTCTGTAAAGTACCACCTTAGCTGAAAAAGTGGAACAGTCTTCCTTTCTGAAATTTTCATGTGTGCACACAACATGACAAATGATCCTTGTAGTCTCTGTCTATTCCCTGTGGAATGATGGTTACTGTGAGAATTGTCTACAGTGTTGCTGTGGCAGGCGAGTGGGTCAGTTCGCACGTCATGCTAAGCCATCCTGGTGGGTTGGTTGTTAATCCATGTTACTCCCGACAGACAATCAAGTGCTCTGCAGCTTTCTGTGGGTTGTTTCCTCTTTAGTCCTCTCGCTAGATCCCAGCATGTATCCCATGGGCCTCTGTAGCGCAACCTCATCAGCCTATTCCACTAATGAGCACAAATGCGCTCATTAGCGGAAAAGAGTGGGGGGGTTTTTTGCTTTCACCTTTGGGGATATCTGTGCATAGTTAACATTTTTTCCACCTTCATGGAGAGTTGTGCAGATTTAGCATTATATTCACACACACACACACTTTTGCACAAATTTAACTTTTAAAAATACTTTTGCCATAAGCATATCTTGCAAATTTGTGAAAATCTCTCCAAAAGTTTAAAGAAATAAATAAAGTGACACTTGCACAGATCTCCCTGAAGGTGAAAAAAAATAATGTTAAATATGTGCAAATATCCCCCAAGGTGGAAAAATAAAGGTGTCACTGTCTAGGGATTGCAATGAAGTGAAGAAGTAAATTGACTAGTATAATCTGAAAATGTAGTAAGAGAGAGGACTGCGAAATCACAAGGAGCAACCAGTTTTTTCATTGTTCTCGCCAGGTGGCTCTGTAGCACTTTCTGACATGCCATGCACAAGCCATTGTACCTGGTTCGTATGTCACAACAATCCACTCTGAAAACAAGCCACCCTGAACAACCCAACAAGAAGCCATGGATTCTCAGGGTCACTTGTGTGTGGTAACAAACCATGCTGAGGAAACAGTGCTGAGTTCAGACATTAGAACAAGCCACCCTGAAATAAATGGTGTAGCCATATAAAGAAATTTCAGTCTGCTCCAAGTTCTCATCTTGGAAATGATTAAATATAGTATTTGCAGCTTGATCAGGCGTACTCTTTTCATGCAGTCATGGTGCGTATTAATCTCCTGTTTGGATGTTCTGGTTTGTAAGAGAAAAATGAAGCAGAAACAACTAAAATGAAACTGCAGCAAGTTTTCTTATTCTGCATCTCAGATTGTGGAATCTTATTGAACGTTTTTGTTTGCTAGTTTTATTTTCATCAAAACAGGCATCCTCTCCTCTCCATCACATTTTGAAGGCTAATAAGGTCACAGTATAGATTACATTAGAAGCCATGCACTCTGCTATTATAGTTTTTCATTCTGTCTTGGTTGCATCTTTACCTTCAGGGTAGGTTCTGTTTCTTCTTGTCCTGATAGTTTTTCTTATTCCTAGCTACACATCTATTTTAGAACCGGTAGGTGAATCTGATAACTTAATTTTCAGATACATTATTTTTTTAAAAGGAGAGGGGAAATCCTATCTTCAAGAGTGAAGCGTTTCTAACATCTTTGTTAGCAGCTTTTTGTCTTTCAAAGCTAGCGTGGTGTGGTTTTGCGTTAGGGTAGAATGTGGGGTACAGATGCAAAGGCTTACTCAATGCGTATGTTTTCTGGGTAGTGTTGAGCAAGTCACTAACTAGGTTCGCACAACATACTGGACTCCTTGGAGAGGTTGTTTTAAATACGCAACCCACACTCGGGGATTGTCACGTCATGCAAACTGGGCCACCAAGGGTTATTTGACCGTTAACCTTCGCATAACCCATAGTTTGTTATAGAGTTTATGCAAGGGTTGTTTAACCATCAAATAACCCCCCGAGTGAGGATTGCCTATTCAAAATGGTGCTCAGCATGCACCACAGCTCATCATGGGTTAACAGCCCTGATGAGCCCAGCATGTGCAAACTGTCCCATTATCTCTCTTCAGTCTAAACCCCATATATGCCACTCTTGGGTTTTTGGAACGAGAGAAAGGATAGAAATATGACAAACAAGAACAAGTAATTTTTAGATGAATTTATCTTTGCTCAAGGCTGCTATCCTGCTTATTAGGAACTAAGCTCCTTTGAACTCATTTAAGTGTACTTCTAGGCAAACATGCATAGTATTGCGTGTAAATATAAAACTTACTTATTAGTATTTAATAATAATAAAAAGTAATTTACCTTTAGGATTTTTTTTATTTACTCCCAAATTAAACGCCTATCACTTCTTAGGTTTTCTTCTGAAGATAATGGCCAGCTTTTGTTTCTTCTGGAACTTGTGTAGTTCTTCAAATGAGCTAATTTTTTTCAGGTGGCTATTTTTCTAGTTGAATGAGCTCCAGAGTTGTACATAACACCTGCTATTAGTTATTATTTATTGGGTGGGGGTGGCAGCATACTAGATGGTAATATGCTAAACCATCTTCATGACTGGGGTGGTGGTGAGAGGACAGCTAGGGAAGGGGAAAGATAGGATATTTTGCGGTGGGTCTGGAATGAGATGGGATTGTTTTTTGTTACATTAATCATACAGCAAAAGTGTCAGTAAAAGCACCCCAGATATGACTCTTTAGGCGAGTTGCACCTAAGAGGGATGAAGAATGAAGTTCCATAATCCACTGTTGATTCTGACAGTATAGATGTTCTCTTCCAAGTGTTTATTGTATTTATATCCCATCTTTTTGCGAAGAACTTTAAAGTGGTATACACGGCTGTCCCTGATGTATACTGTCAATAACTTCATCAGGTAGGTTAGGCTAAACTTCATGACTAAGTGGGGATTTGAACCTGGGTCTCTCCAGTCCTAATCTGGCATGCTTCTCCACACTGGCTCTCATCATTGCTTAGAGTCAGCACTTGCGAAACTAAATATATGTCCTATTTACAATGGGGACCTTTGAGGCTGGATTTTAGCAGTCAGACCTGAGACTCGATGCTATTGTGGAATTGGAGAAGAATTGAATCATTTGTGTGTATGGTACTGCAACACAGCCATGGCATTTTCAGACATTTTACCTTCAGAAAACCCTTTCCATATTGACTCATCTATTGAGGAACATAGTAGCCTTGGAGGATGCTGGACCATATTTTAGGGCATTTAGTCAGCTCCTGTAGTCAGCAGCTCTGTTGGACCTCACTGTTGCCTTATATGCATGGAGAGCTAAACTGTATGACAATCAATGCATCTTTTGTGCAGTTTTTTAAAAGGTTAAATAGTGAGGGGTGGTGAAATAATTACTGGGATCGCAGTATTTGTGGAGGGGGAAATTTAATTCTTTCCTCCCTTTCTTGGAGCCTGAGGAAAATGCTTCTGAAGTTGATGTTTTTCTGTGGAGGGAAATCGCTATTTCCTCCCAATGCAAGCTGTCACCTTCAGAGAAGAGATTTTCTTCACAACCTGAGTAGGGGAGGTAAAAAATAATTCCCCCTTCCACTACTGCTGTGTGATCTTCATGATCAACGCCCCACTCTCTGTTGATTTTGTTTTCATTTTTAAAAAACTCATGCATTAAATGTAAAAGACTTGTTTAATGTTATACTTTGTTTGGTCCATATTGGAAGTGTGGGCAAGCTTGTCTAAAGTTACTCACCTTCTCATTCAGGACTCCTGACAAACTTTCACAGCATTCCCTGAAACGCAGTTTGAAAACCAAGTAATATGCTCATATACATCCGTACGCTGTGATACCCAATACCAAGACCAAATAGGTGATTGTGGTTTTCTCAATGCCATTTTAAGACAGCCAGTTTGAGTTGTTTACTATAAAATGCCAGTATTTTAATACTCTGATAATGGAAAACTATGTATTTGTTAATTTGGGCATCTGCTTACATGGTTTGGCTTCTTCTTTCTTAGTTCTTGTACTCTTTCTTTAACAGGATGAAGAAAGTATCCCCATAGCATATCGAGAATTACCAGAATACAAAGAGCTACTTGAACTGAAAAAGCTGAAGAAGCAGAAGCTGCAGCACATGCATGCAGAAAGTGGCTTTGTACAGCACATAGGCATCAAGGTTAGTAAAGATGTAGAACACCTTTGGTCAGCTATGGAAGGTAAGCTCCTGAGCAGTACTTCTGTTAGGCCTCAGAAAGAAGGAAGTTAGAAAATTCAAGCCATTTCATTCTGCACAAATTCCAGATCAAAGGAAATGAACAATATTCCTTTTAAAAACAGGTATCTAACTAATCAGAAACTTTTAAGCCAGACTTCCCCAACCTAGTGCCATCCAGATGTTTTAGACTACAACCCTCATCATACCTGATCACTGGCCATGCTGAATGGAAATTTTAGTCCAAAGCATCTGGAGGTTGCCAAGTTGGAGAAGGGTGCTTTAAGGCTATATTGGGAAAGTGGATGAAAGCAAAAGTTACATAGGAGCCTTGCCTTGGTTAACATTGCAGGGGTGGCCAAACTTTGACCTAGAACCACATGTTATTCCCAGGAAAGTCAAGAAAGGTGGCAAGGTAATAGTCTTAACCATTCATTTTTTCCTGCCTTAGACACTAAGTAAAGGAGAAGGGAATTAAGAATGGGAGGAATTGTAGGTGAAATGTAAATAATGCTATCTATATAGGTGCAATATAAGAAAGACTATAGAGAGCACATGCCAGTGAAGTGAGGAAGAAGTATTTGGCTGGATTTAGCAGGAAAAGGTAACATTTGTGGGGATGGCACAACTCTGTTTATGAAATCCATTGGGGGCCTCACTCCAATAATATAGTATCTTCGTAGTGTTGGGAGTTGGAAAATTACCATAAAGGGGAATTAATTATGTGGTGGTGTTACCCTCTCTGTGTGGAATATTCATCTGGCCAACCTTGTATCTTTGGAGATTACTTTTGGAACTCTTTTTCGTGAGTGCCTTTTGCTGAATTTGTTTTCAGTGTGATAACTGTGGAACTGATCCCATTCAAGGCATTCGGTGGCACTGTCAAGATTGCCCTCCAGAAATGTCTTTGGATTTCTGTGATTCTTGTTCTGACTGGTAAGCAGCAAAGTTCATTACATTGATTAACAATTAGCAAATACATTTTTTTTAAAAAAAGACGAATCACAAAGGGAATTCTTATACATATGTTCAACTTACAATCTGAAATGCATATTGAAAAGTTATACAACTACTCAGAGTCTCTGATAAAATATTTTTTCTTGTATGCATTATAGGGCAATACATTTTTTGAAGAGTAAGAATTTTGTAACACATGGAATTTATTATTCCCTATGAAATTAAAAAATGCATTCAGTGTGGGATAGTAACTAGTTTATGAGAAATGTCATACTTATCAAATGATGCTTTTTTCCTTTTCTTTCAGTCTACACGAAACAGACCTTCACAAGGAAAATCACCGATTGGAGCCTATATACAGAGCAGAGATGTTTTTAGATAGAGACTACTGCCTGTCACAAGGCACCAGTTATAATTACCTTGACCCCAACTACTTTCCTGCGAATAGATGACATGGAAAGCAAATCTGCAACCTGAAGCTTAGTATCCTCTTTGAAAACCCTACAGTGGAGCTGTTCTTGATTCTGTGCCCACCTTGGAAAGACATTTACTTTCCCAGGAATGTTTTCCACAGCATGAGAGCTTCCCTGGTGCCTACATCAAAATACAGCTCTCTGACCTGTCATGATACTAGATCACTGAACAGCAGTTGAACATTCCTAGTGTTCAGGAGGCTTTACTGGGGAGATTTTCTTTTCACCCCATTAGTCATTTTTTAGATGGTGAGTCTAAAAAGAGGAATTATAGAGGTGTGGCCAGAAATGAAAGCACACATTAAAGGTAGTCAATTCCAAAGGCGTAAAGAGGTGATGAAATACTTACATTAAAAACAGTTGAGTAGTTTGCAGTTTTGTTGTGAAAATAGTTTTCAGCACGGAAACTGACTTCCTTAGGCAAAGTTTTAACCAATGACAGTGTTTGCTTCTAGAAACATACTCTTAAAACAATCACTGTCCCTGTGATGGTCGGTAATAGGCCTTGGAGCTGCTTAATCACATTGACGTTTCTTTATCTTTTTGGTTTCTTCTCCTTTTTACCACAACAAACTTTCATTTACCAACAGTGAAGCACTACAGGAGGCAACTGTGGCATTGTTTCCTTAACCAGCTCATGGTGTGTGAATATTATAAAATTGTCACGCAGATATATTTTTAAATGTAATGTTATATAAGATGACCATGTGATGTGTACAAAAATATGGTGAAAAGTGCCAGTGGTAGTAACTGTGTAAAGTCTCTAATACCCAACATTAACTCTTATAAAGTAAATACACAGCCTTCTGCCTCTGTATTTGGAGTTGTTGTTACAACTCATCAAAGAAAACTGCCTAATATAAATCATATATGATAATAATTTCCTCTTTTGTAGTATGCACAAGATCCATGAAAGATTGTATTTTTATTACTATTTAAACAAGTGATTAAATTTAGCCTGAGCAGTGAGCAAGGGTTCACATGCATTCTTTTATACTGCTGGATTTTGTTGTGCATCATTTAAAACATTTTGTATGTTTCTTCTTATCTGTGTATACAGTATGTTCTTAAATAATGTTCAATTGTCAGGAGAACTGTGAGAAATAAACTATGTGGATGCAGTCTGTTTATATATAGAATGCTTACTGTGACTTCTTTCTGAGGAGGTTTGACTTCTGAACCAACGCTAAAAATTGAGAATACCATTTAGCTCATAGATTAAAGGGTTGCTTGATCCTGTTAAGGGGCTCTGTGTGTTCCAGTAATTTCTGTCCAGCTGTTTTACTCATTCTCTTCCAGGATAATGCTGTCAATGTCAACACCCTGATTCTAACATGTCCACCCAGTTCAGAACCCTGTGTGCCCTCACTCCAGTGTGCAGATGGATCTCTTGTGCCCATGCTACTCAATTCACTTTGATGGAGGCAGCAGATTTGCTCACCAAGAGGAATTCTGCTCACATAGAGCTCCTTCCTCCTTCCTTTGAAATGATTGGAGTAGCACTTGTGGGTGCATGTTAGAGTTGCCATGTGTTTAAGAAACCACTGGATCAGTGCAATTACATGGAAGAAGATACCAAGGGAAAAAAAACAAGACTTCCATGTAATTTGTTTATGACCATGATGCATGTTTCCTTGTATTCGCTTTACAAATCCTTCCCCCCCCTTTCCCGCACCCCCACACTTTACAGAATAAAGAAGAAAGGCATTTTGGTACGCTTTATTAGCCTAACAATAGCAATGATTGAAAAAGCTTTGTAATATTTGCTATATATTTTTAGCTAATATATCATTCTGACATGTATAACTTGTGATTCAGAAATGCTGATTATTTTAACTGTAATAGATTTCCACTTGCTTATACAAAAACTTGAATTTTCAGAGTGACTTAGAATACGTGTTTAACTTAAAATATGGCAGTAAGTAACTAACAAAGAATTGGCTGGTGCATTTGATAGCATTAATTTCAGTTTAATCACAGTGTTAATTTTCACAGTGTTTAGGTGTAATCACTTTTTGTTAGAGAAGTTTAAGCATTTTTTTAATATATTGGGTAGATGATGCAGTACCGTTTCTAAATGACTGAGCAGTATAATACATCGTCTGTAAGCATATCTCATTCTTTGAGAAATTTAATAAACCAATATATATATAATGTAAAAGAATACACCTGATGTATTTCACTTTTCTCTTTAATGAAAGCAAAACTATATTGCTTTGGGTAAGAAAAATAACAAATCATGCAAATACAAAAAAGAATATCCCCTCCACACAGATAATTCTTTATACTGTAAAGTTTAGAACCATCATTTTGATTTTGTGATGTGGATATGATCTATGTGTCATTTGCTATGTGAATTGCAACATTGGGAAGAAGTGATTGGTTCTGTAACACTTTGAGCAGGTGCCTGGATGTTGGACCCACCCTAATATCATAGTTCCTGATGGATTATATTATGTGGCAATGACAAGGACTTGTGGTTTGAAAAATTGTGTCTAATTCCGTACTAAGTCTTTTGGTTCAGCTTTTGTTTTAATTGTTTGATTTGTTATATTTTTATTCCACCCTTCTCCTAAGGAGTACATGCCACCTGCCCCCAGGTAGACTTAGTATGTATGTCACAGAATTTGTGAGCCAGCAACCCATGATACTGGAAAAGGTGGGTAATTTGTCTCAAGCGTGTTTCAAAGATCTGAACAGACATTTAAAATCTGATTTTAGGTGTTTAGGGTCAACTGCTTGTTTTTGTTGCTACCCAGACACACATACATTGTATATTGAAAGATAAAATTAAACATAAAAGTAAAAGATGGCTGATCTTTGGGGTTTGAAAACATGTGATTATTTTTCCAAATCTTTAATTAGCAGAAAGATTATCAGCTCTAGATCAAAGTGCAAACTGAGGTTTTATATAGTTTTCTTCAAACAGCTGAAATTTGCAGTGTATTCTAGTGACTCATTTTTGACATGCCTTGGCGAACAACTTAAACATTCACAGCTTGTCCTTCAAAGTATAGTACAGCTGCCATATAGGAACATCCAGAATTGCATAAATAAAAATGTCTTATTTTATATTTCAGAGTATCTGTTCATGATGCAAATTTCAAACAAGTTGAAAAAATGCAGGATTAAACACTGACTAAGAGTATTTTATTGTAAAGAGTAAAGATGCAGAGTAAAAAATAACTACTCTTAGCATTAGTCCATACATTTTATTTGTTTTACAGCTTCATTACAAGAGAAGTAACTTGAAAAATACAAATCTGCCTCAAGTGCTCATTGATAAATGCAACAATTGATTGAAAGATCAATCATGCAAGCAGGGAATAGTTGATGATCTAGAAGAAGGATGCATTCCTGTCCTAAGAATACTAATATGCTTTTGTCTGCTGATCAGCATACAAAAAACTCTCTAATATTTTAGTTGACTTCTAATCTTTTTGTATAAAGTGTATGGAAATGTGGATTTAAAAATACAGGCTGTTTGAATAATGCTTCATTTCCACACTTTTAATCTATTATATTAAACCTTAGACAATGAAAGATAACAGCTTAGAGTTTAAAATTGAAATTTACAGTTGCTATATTTACTGGTCAAACACACAGTAATCAACATACACCCTTTAAACGGTGTGTTCGTTATTTATCTCAGCATATATATGTATTATTTTACAACCAAATACTACCATAATTAGTATAAGTGTTTACACATCTTAGGTACACCAGCAATGTTTGGGACTGGATTTTTTTTTTTTTAGCAGACAACAATACTCCTATATTATCATTGCAAATTTTAAAACATCGTCCTTACCATAAATACATAGACCATTTGTATCCACTTTGATGTCAACACAGCAACTGACCCCATAAACACATTTGTGAATTGTTTCACATTTAACCTATGTGTTGTATAATGTATTTACACTGCTTTTCTGAGGACTCCCCAACTTCTGCTGCTTTGTGACTGCAACTTAACTGCTGGCATGTTCCATCAATAAGATAACATGGCAGAAAACAGATTTCTTCAAGCACTATAAAGAAAGAGCAAGCTTAAATAGCCTCAAAATTGAGCTGTCTGTTTACAGAAACAAATACGGAGTTATGTCAGTTCTGTTGACTGGGAATTCAATGTTGTTGACTGTATATTATAACAGGTAATATTGAAGTGCTAGACTTGATTTTTATAAATCAGCTGCTGTTTACCATGCTGCTTTTTAACCCGCAAAGTGCAAACAGATCAACATACAGTACAAGTATCTCATTATTGTACCATATGGGTTATAGACATTTTTACAACGTTTACAACATGCACTAATCTTTCAAGGCAGCTATTGCTTTGAACAGCATTTTTGAGGACCACTGTGTGTGTGTGTGTATGAGAGAGAGAGAGACAGAGAGAGAAAAAGGGAGCATTGCAATTACACTGTGTGCGCTGAAAGAGGAGATGCTGTTCCTTCCTTAGTCAGAAAAGCCTCAACCGAAGCACATGTTTCGAGAAAAACTTCTTCTGGTGTTCCTTCTGCATTTATCTATTAAAAACAAGAGATTTTGTATCAGATATCTAAACACCAAAAGGGAAACAGTTCTGATCGCCTAATCCTTCTAATGGCAAACGCAGGTGGTGAGTGCCTAAAGTAGTCGTCCCCCAACCCAGTGACATCTGGATTGGGACTACAACCGGCTGGGGATGATGGGAGTTGTAGTCAAATGTCAAGTGCACCAGGTTGGGGCCGGTTGTCCTACAGGATTGGAGCCAAAATGGGGCCACTGAGAAAAAGGTGTAGGAACCCTAAAGAACAGTACCCATGAAATGTAGCACCAACTGTGGGAGAAAGATGGGAAACCAGCGGGGAGAAGGCAGGTGGATGGAACTCTGAATGGGAGCATTCTTGTTAGAAGAACACTCTGCAACATTTGTTGTATATCACACTTGTCTCTACCTATCTGAATGCAGGATGAGGAAGCGAATTAGAATGCTCTATATCAACCTTATTTGGCAAGCGGAAACCAGAAGCAGCAGAAGCCAACTGAGTACAGCAGTAGCCTGTATGATAGTAACAACCCTGAGAGCCTGCCACTTACTGACAAAAGCTAAGTGTCCTTCCTGCCCAACCATTGATTGTTGGAACTTAGAAAACACTTCATGTCTGTCACAGATCCTCTGCTATTTTAGAGGAATATACTGGAGAGGGTTTGCTCGACAGTTTACAGGCCCTAGATGTGGGCCCCTCCCACAGCTTCTGGCATGTGATTTCTAGACTCCCGCACATCCAAAAGGTTGTACTTGCTGGTTGATCAAAGATGCTTCCTCAAGCCTATCTCTTCCCAATATGTGTCTTTTTTTCTCTCTCTAGTTTTAAACTTGTATTTACAAAAGCAAGGTTGGGTAACATAACATGAAGGGGGAAAGTATATTGTGGGTGGGGAGAAGGCTAAAAGCCTAAATGTCAAATTGCTAGGTGTATTGATGAAAGAGACCTTTTTGTCTTTCCTGCTGAGTACTTTGAAGTATGAAATATTACACCTTTAGACTGAAATAGCCGAGGGCACTCATTTTTTTAGGCTTTATGTTTCCCAAAGGAGCTGAGTGCACAAAATCTATTTAGTAATGGCGAAAGAGAAAAAGCCAATACTAGCTGACTTTTCTATTTTCTTGTTGTTTGAAGTATTAGCATAACGTACCCTAAGGATTTCCATGCATGATGTTGTTGCCTTTTCTCTCTTGGTTTCCGGATTTAGTAAATTCATTCCAGAGTGGAATTTTTGTATGTGACCTTTCTGAATGATTCTGCAATAGGGCAATTATTCAATGTCTTTAGTTAAACAAGTGGAGTGAAATCAAATAAATCTATTAATTTTATTTGGCCAGATAACTAGAAGAAGGAAAAAAGGAGGGATCTTTTTTGCAAGCTGCCAAAATGGCATGCTTATTTTTCAGAGATGAAAATCAGTCCAAAGCCCCATAATTTTTGGACTTCTATAAATAAAAATACTATTTTAAGCACCTTATATTATTTGCTACAAACACCACAGGGAGTGAGGCTAACACATATATTATAGGCTAAGCCTTTGGGGACTGCAGTCCACTTCATTGTTTTGAATTTGTTGATATTTCCCTCTCATTCAGTTTGGTAGAGATCATGAGTTTGCTTCTGTTGTTTTGCATGTTACGCTTTTCTTAATTAGAAAGCACTTGCATGTAGGGGGAGAGGGGACAATGACATGGGTCCAAAGGACTACTACATGTGCAGTTGTAGTTTTCCATCCCCTTGCTCTTGTAGCCCATATTGTCCAATGAATACTTTCTGAATGTTATGGAACTCTCAATAGTGGCAGCAGGCAGAGAAGAAGAATTGATAAGCATAAGCTGCTGTAGGCAGAGAAGAAATGATAAGACCTATGTGTGCACAAGGCACTTTAAACAGGCTTGGGCTGCCTGTTTAAAATGTGAAAAGCTTTTTCCCTGCTCCCCGGAAACGATCAACCCATTTAAATTTCCTCTTGGACTATCTGCAATTTGATATGAAAGGAAGGATGCTCATCACTCTGGTGAATCTGATCTGTGTTCATGGAGTTGTCCCCCATGAATCTCTCAGCTGTTTTGTTTTCAGCTTGACTATTAATAATTTCACTCTATGCCAAAAGTACCTTATTAGTTAGGAACAATGACAAAGTACTATATGTGGCTGACTAAACTGGAGCACTTCATTGTTTTATAGTAGTGCTGAAAAGTTTGCATCACACATTCACCATGTCATCAAGCGTATATTGCAATTGAATTAGCTCTCAATTTCTTGAATTTTTTTTTAGTAATAGGATGGAAAGAACAATAGCAAAATTACGAAGTAGACAATTTACCTTTAACAGTGGAATTTTGTTTTCATAATACATGATCACAGGTTCAGTGGCTTGGTAGTAAATTTCAATCCGCTTCATGACAGCCCTAGCATTATCTTCAAGGCACGGGCTACTTTGACTTCTTTGCAGAAGGCGACTGCTCATCGTCTTAGAGGAACAATCCAAGCACAGCACCAGGGATGGCGCTCCAATCTGAAGAAATATAGAAAAAAAATGGGTCAGGGCCTTTGGCTGAAGGCGCCCTCCCTCCCCTTTACTGAATAAAAGAGCAGCCTCCAACATAATGTTCTTCCTTCATGGAGTAATGTCAGAATGCAACCTAGATAGGGATTTTTCAGACAAGATTTAGATTTATTCCCTGCAACCGTGCCTACCATCTTTCTTCAGTAGGTACATGTGTCTTTAAGTCCCAAGATGATGGAGGAGTGGCCATGTGTGCTCACAAATATTTGTCCCCCCCCCAACACCTCACAATAACCCAATGATGCAGGTTACATTGAGACAGTGACTGGCCCAAGGTCACGTGGTGAGCTTGGTGACTGGGTATTTGTACTGGGTCTCCCCAGTGTCCTGACACTCTAATCACTCCACCACACTGGCTCTTAATATGATATCTTGCTCTACAGCAGGGGTAGGCAACTCAGTGCCCACCAAATGATTTGGATTATAACTCCTATAATCCCTGACCACTGGCCATGTTGGCTGGGGCTAATGGGAATACCATTAATTGGTATACCAAACCATCTGGAGGGCACCAGGTTACCCAACCCTGATCTATAGCATGCATAACTCTACATAATTAACAGCAATAAGAACAAAACTATCTTGGCTAACACTATAGTCAAGGAAAAAACCAATGTGGCTTGTAACTCCAATGTGATTGTCACTTTTTTGTTTGTGGAAAATGAGCATCGGGCGCTCTCTCCCCTTCTCATAATATGCAAAATATAGGCAAAGATGGCTCTAATAAGTGCCTTGACATGACCTGCTAGAGTGCCAAGTCACCTAGCATGCTGTGATTCTCAAGGAAGAGATTGGTTTTGCTGGTGAAGGCCCTGTCTATCTTTTAAAGAGGCTGGAGCAAAATGAAGAGAATAGATAGTGACACTATCACAGGCACAGGTGGCACTGCTTCAGTGTGTCAGGCAGTCCGTTTCTGCTTCACAAAAAATAACTGCAGTAACATGAAAGTTTTGAAGCAGGATCTTCTGCGAATAGAATAGCACATAATGATACACAGGGATTCTATTCCTTGAGTAGCCCTACCTGCTGATGGGGAAAGCGTTGGAACTTAAGATGATCCCCAAACTCTAGGAAATAAGTGTGTGTGTGTAAATCATTTGTAAGCTGGAAAGAAATCAAGGGAGTTACTTCATTTCTTTCCCACCCCCCTCAGTTTCACAGACACAAAACTGAAAGATGGAACAGACGAAGTAATCAGGATATAGCAGTAATCTACAATT
This sequence comes from Anniella stebbinsi, assembly GCA_029215795.1. Taxonomy (NCBI): domain Eukaryota; kingdom Metazoa; phylum Chordata; class Lepidosauria; order Squamata; family Anniellidae; genus Anniella; species Anniella stebbinsi. The sequence goes on along the minus strand of JARDYH010000004.1, from coordinate 90,282,431 downwards.
TTATTTCTATGACTTAGAAACTTCAGTGGAATAGTAATCTAAAAGACCAAATAAAAAAAATGTTGTCAAACCAACAATACTGTGGTGCTATGGAAGGTAAAACGGTGCTCACATTTCACTTTTCTTATCTCTAACTACTACTGCTTCATTTAAAAGGCGGAAACAGCTCTGATTCAAGGTGTACCAATTGATATGAACTGTATCATTAGACCTCTAATACACTTCCCATCCAATGTTTATTCTGCGCTCAGTTCAAGATGTCGGTTCTCCTTGTCTGTGATAAGAACCTCCTCATATACTGTGATCAATCTGTAGAGAGTCTTGCTTTGTATTCTACCACTGGAGGCCAAATCAGATTGCCATGAGAATGTGAGCCCTTTCTCTAGGGCAGCTTCCTCAACTTGGTGCCCTCCAGATGTGTTGGCCATGCTAGCTGGAGATACTGGGAGCAGTAATCCAACACATCTAGAGGACACCAGGTTGGGGAAGGCTGCTCTAGTGACACAAACCTTGTGGAAGGAGGCATAACTAACCCTAATGTTTTAAAATTAAAGATGAGTGCCACATTTATTTACCTGGGGCAGTATAAAAATTGACACAAGCGCTAACATAATTTACTTTGTACAATTGTAAGGGTATTCATGCCTATAGCATTAGCTGGCATGACAAGTTTTCCTGACAGGAATCCCATTGGCCCAGCTAACACTATTGGCGTAGCTGGAGTGATCCCTTACAGTAGTGCAACATGATTACATTAGCATTTGTGTCACATTGGACACTACCCTTGTTCTTACTATTCCCTCCTCCTCCCAAAAAGGAGGTTCAAGATGAAACATGATTCCCCATTATCAGACCTATTCTTCAGTATATTTTGCACAAGCCAGTAAGTGAAGTCTTGTCTCTCCATCAGCAATAATAATCATAATAATAGACAGGAAATGGTCACAATTATTCCGTTAGTCACATCAGTCTCTGGCATCACATCAAAAAATTATACAGAAAATCTTCAGAAACTGGGCCTACCAAAATATATTCATACCAACAACCAGAAAGCAGTCATACTTAAAACATACTTAAAAGATAGCATGACCTGGCAAAGGCCATAATATCCATTTAGAAAAACCGCCACGAGTGAGAAAATAATTAATAACAATATGAATTTAGATACTTATTTAGGGAGAAGAAACTATTTTCTGCAAGCTGGGGAATCTACGTCTATCACTTTGCAGTTGGTCTAAACACAGTATGACAAGATCAATTTCTTTTTGTGCAATCTGCCATGACAGCATGCAAGATGCTCTCTTGAGTTCGAACCCATGATGTGTTGTTAGGCTAAAACTCTAGGTTGTTAACCCTCAACAATCCAGAGTGCCAAGTTCCGACATCACATCTGAGAACCCAAGATCAAGCTGATCGTTCAAGAAACAGAATATACATAACCTAAGGACTGATTCTTTGAGAAGTATTCTCTGTAAATGTGTCAGGGCGTAATTGCTGGATTAGCTAGGCCTTTGGTCTGATGACACTCAGTAAAAATCATCTTCAAAGATGATTATATGAAAGACTTCAGAACAACAAAGTGTATGCTAATGCAACTGGATATGCTCAAAAAACTCTACCACAAGGTATGCTTTTGAGATATGTATCTAGTGTTTGATGGTGGCAAATTTCAGCTGAGAACAATTGCCAATTTGGGATTCACTGCACAGTATCCAACTGTGTTGTTCCATTAGTGCAAATGATCTTGCACTAGAGGAAACTAGGTTCTGAACTATGCACAAGTGGAGAATCCAACTAAAGTTACATTTGCACAAGCAGTTGGGCATTATGTTTATATAACTGCATGTAACTTTTGTGCAACCCATGTGCAACCTGTTGCACAACTGCCTGCATGACTGTTTGTGCAAATGTAATGGGCAATCATTTGCGCAACTGAAAGATTAAATGGCGCACCACTAACGCTATTTGAATTTGCAGAATAACACCATTGGATACCGCCCTCTGATTCCCAGTGACAAAGTGGATTTCTTTATTAACCTAATATGTATTTAACTTTCTGAGTTGCATTCCATATAGGTTATATAAAATTTCAGGTTTCTAAGTGCAGGTGCATTCCATTGGTAAATGCTCCTGCTTGATTCGCTCACGAGCTCTCACTTAAACTAGTATACCTGGTCAGAAGAAAACAGGCAAGTGTTTCCCGGTCAGTCTTCCTAGCCATTTATAAGCTACAGGGCATGCAAAGGGAATTCTGGATCATGGGGTCACTTGACAGGCATGTCCTTTTTTCAGAGAAAAATAACATGCAGACATCTTCATCAGCAATTTGGAAGTGTGGTCCCAGGAAATCTATGTGAGTTGGGGGTTGCCATTTTTGCCAAGCAGATTTCTTGTGCTTTTAACAATTTTTGCACAAACAAAGCATGCTGAGTTATATATATACATTTTAAAACTCAGGTTTTGGTGTTAGTGCATTCCTAAATTGATCTTTTACATGTTTTGACTGCTCATCCCTTTTGGTGCTTCTGTGCAGAGAAGCAATGTATAAGTCTTAAAGTAGAAATTCAGCAAGCAGAGCTTTTCCTGTCAAAGACTTGCATGCTGAGAAAGGCATCACTTTGAGAAATTGTACTTGTCATCCAGCTGTTAAAAAAACAGGAGCCCTGCCAGAATAAAAGACTGGCAACGCTAGTGTGATGACAGCTGCAAATGGGATTCTTAATTAGAACATCAGAAGCTGCCTTATATTGAGTCAGACCTCTGGTCCATCTAGTTCAGTATTACCTAACATTGACTGGCAGCGGTTGTCCATAGTTTCCGGCAGCAGTCTTTCCCAGCCCTACCTGGAGAAGCCAAGAATTGGACCTAGGACCCTTTTGCTGCAAAATATGGGCGCTTTGCATAATGCTCACCTGGCTCTCAAACTCTTCTCCTTGCTTCAGTTCCTGGGGATAGCCATCAATCAGGAATCCCTTTGTGTCTCCCATATTGGCAAGTATCTCTTCTTTCAAGAGCTCCAAAATAATATCCTTAATGGAAGAACACAATACAATTTTGTTTAGGGGCCGCCTGAGAAGTTTTAGTATCTTATCCTCATACTTCCTCCACCACCACCCTCTTGGGAGGCATCTCTTCAAGCACACAAACTATGTTACCACCATTACCTCCAGAAGCTGTTCCAAAATCCCCACAACTGCTGCTTCTCAGCCCAGACATTTTAACAGGTAGGAAAACGATAAATAGTGATAATCTCAATACCAGCTAGAGAACTATTGGGATAGTCAAAGTATGAACCCTTTGTAAATATAATAATCTGAGGGAGCCTCTAAAATAGCCCATGTGAATCCCATGATGCCTTAAGCGCTTATTGTGACATATCTTGAAGGTGCCATCTTTGACTAATACAGATGGCTCATCTGAAAAGTGTTGTGAAAAAAGAACTTAACTAGCTTCCCAGAGTTAAATCTTTCAAAACGTTGGCAGCCACAACTGAGCTATCCTTTTCTAACTAAATCTTCCCTGCTTCTGCCATTGTTTTTGGTATTTATGGTGAAATCTGATATCGGAAACATCTCCTCTCTGGAATCACAGCTTACTCCTGGTACGGGTTCACCATTTTCCATGATGTCTTGGATGACCTTACTCCTTTCTGATAATGACGACATTTCACGTCGGACAAGATCTTCCGTGGACAGGTGTGTGAATCCATATTTTTGTGCCAATTTCTCGCACTGGGTTCCTTTGCCAGAACCCGGGCCACCTTTGTGAATAAGCACAAGTTTTCATATTAGAGACAAATCGACCAACTCACTGTGGAAGAAAGCAATAAGATGTTAGTCAATGAAATGGGATTGGGGACAGAAGAGAGTCCTTCTGAATTCACCAAATCCTGGCGGTTTGATTTTATTTGCTGAATCACTATTGTGAAAGTGTTTACGATCCAAGCCTTGTGTGAAAATATATCAGTCCTTTCAACCATATCCAAGTAGACAATGCAAATTGCTAAAACTGAAATGATTTTACCTAATTTGATTCTCATTTAAATATTTGCTTTCTTTTTAGAAGGAAGGAAGGGCGATAAGGGTAGGAGTGGATATGGCAAGGGGAACTTGTAGTTTGGGGGATAAAACCATTGGGTTCCTGTGCACATTTCACCAGTAGCAGGGCCTTTTGACAGAACAGGTCAAAAGAAAAAAGCTGGGTGATAAGGGATAAGGCATTTTATTGTTTCCCCACTTCATAAAGAGCCCCTTAGTGCAGGCTTGCAACTAGCCACTTGCCTGTGTCAATTAATAATTGCTTCCAGGCAAGTAGTTTGGTAAATGGGTCCCTTATTTTTCTTTTTTCTTTCATATCCTACCCCCAAGACTGTTGATCTATCCCACATTATTTATAGTGGAATGCATGGGCAGGGCAGCTAGTGACTCTTCTAAATCTATTTGCAAGGCTGCCTTAGTGCCATGTTTTAATGCCAACCTGCCATCACCACAGATTTCATCAGCTGCACCTCAACTATTGCTGTTGCAAATGTGTCCCAGAAGACACCTGCTGATAGACTGTTTAGAAGCAGAGGCAGCAAGGGACAGACTCAGCATGCAGTGTTCTTGCCACCCTTTCCCCCAATGCTTCAGATTTCAGCACTGAACAGAACTGATTCTGTTGTGCAGTAGAAGGGAGACTGGTGGCCATACACGAAGGATTGTCATAGGCTCTTTCAGGCTAGTGAAGCCATGGGCTCATTGGGTTTATGTAAGTCTCTGTGGTAGTCCTATTATCATCTCTGGAGAAACGCTGAGGGCAATTATTACATTTGCCAGTTAGAAGTGGAGAGATTACTGCCTTATACGTTTACTTCTGACAAATAGCATACACACTCTGTAACTACTACATACTTGCTGAGAAATTACGGCCATTGTCACTACATGTAGGGTGCTGCCCATTACTGTCTTGGACAGATATATTCTAATAGAAAACCAATAATTGCAAGTGCCCAAACAAGCAATGGACACCAGCGGAGAGGAGACAGCTAATTGCCACCTCCTGCAGGTCTTGTTACAAAGACTGGGTGGGAAACTTGTCTCTTCTCTTTTGGAAAATGAGGAACTTGATAATCAAGAAACAAGAACTAATGAAAATATATTTTTTGTTCCTCCTTCCCGTTTCTTCACAGTAATAATAACCTCCATGTTAGAAAAGAGCCCAAAATACAGCTCCACGGAGTGATAAAATAAATTCAAAAGCCCAGCCACTGCGGTAGAATTGTCATTTCTTCTCATTCCTCAAAGCAAATGTAACTTTTCAGTTATGGAATATATTCTTCATCACTTCAAGGAGAACCAAAAGATGACAACCAAAGATAGGCTGACCAGATAAAATCCAGGTCAGGACTCATGTAACTTTAACAGTTGTAGAGAAAAGGGAAATTCAGCCAGTGTCATTTGTATGCAATTAGTTCCTGGTGATATTCCCTCTTCATCACAACAGTTAAAGGTGCATACACTATATTAGAGTGACCATATACAAAAGAAGGCAGGGCCCCTGCAACTTTAACTGTTGTGATGAAGAGGGAATTTCACCAGGAACTAATTGCATACAAATGACACTGGCTGAAATTCCCTTTTCTCTACAACTGTTAAAGTTACATGAGCCCTGACCTGGATTTTATCTGGTCACCCTACCAAAGAGGATTTGAAATGAGTTCCATGTTCCAGTAACTGAACCTTTTTAGGCCATTTAGTTCAAAAAGGGGTGGTTCAAAGGTGGGTTAACATGAATACTTCTCTCATGTGAGAGAACTGCTGCATTCCTGAAGCCTACTCACTTTTGCCCCTGTATGCTGCTTCACAAGTGCCTTGAGGCAAAGAAGCACTTACTAGCCTATACCATCCTTTCTCTGGCATTTTCTGTTTGGGCTCATCCTAGTTTCAGTAAAGTTTGACCACAATTAAGACTACAATTCTATGTATGGCTACAAACCTCAATTGAATTCCAATAAGACCTGCTTCCATAACCTTTCATAGGACCAGAGTATAAGTAGAAAACTGATTATTCCATAAACAAAACCGGGCTTCCCACCAAAGCATAGGTTATCTAATATGGAGTGGGTTGTTTCAGTGTCCATTGACCTTGTTCACATGACCACTGCAGCCTAGTACGGTGAGCGCAGGGCGACTTTTGCATATTCATTAGGGCTGCGAGATTCGGATTCAGAATTCCGAAACATGGCAGCCATTTTGTGTGCAATCCATCATTTTCTGTACAGCCCAAGTCCCTAGCCCCAGTTAGAGAACTACACCTCCCAGCATGCACGGCAGCCAATCAAACAGTCGAAAGCCTAACATTTTTGTATGTCTTTATTTGGTTATACTTTTTGTTTTTGTTTTTTATGGTTTTAAGCTTTGTCTTATAAATTGCCCGGAGAGCTTTGGCTAATGGGCAGTACAGAAATGTATTAAACAAACAAACAAACAAACAATGAACCACAACTCCCAGGATTCCTGAGTACTGGCTAGGCGCGCTGGGCCTGTTGGTATTTGCAGTCCACAAGCATTTTAGTTTTTACTTTTATTTTATACTGTAGTTTTAAACTTTTAGATTGTAACTTGTGTTTAGTTTTATGGTTTTAATTGTTGTGAACAGCCCAGAGAGCTTCTATTGTTGGGCTGTATAGAAATGTAACAAATAAATAAAATAAATATCTGGAGGGCACCACATTGGGGAAATCTGGTCCAACAACTAAATCCCAATCCTGTACTTTAAACAAAAGCCATTGCTTCAAAACATATGCATGCGATCAATAAAGCAAACATGAAAATATGCTCCTAGGAAAATCTTTCTGCATTGCAAACAGAGACAGCTTTCCTATAGCTCAGTTCACGAAGTGATACTCTATTTATTCATCACCCATCTGCACTCAGATATCTGAGTCCCCTTTCACACGAAGAAGGAAAAAACGCAATGCATACATCTCCATAGCACCTAGCACTCAAGATTGATTTTGCTAATAACGCAGCCTAATGCTTTAGGCACTAGAAAGGAAGAAACACGCTGTCAGCGGAGCCTGCTGGAGTATTAGCAGATCCTCACACAGTGCATTAGTTGTACCCTGGCATTTTGTCATAAATTTAAAAAAAGAAAGAGAAAAAAACCAAGCATCAAATAAGACAACTTTCTTGCACCTTAGATTAGGAAAATTGGATTAGGACCATAACCTTCCCCAGCTTTGATTGTGCTGTGAAAAACAAGGTTATGCCTCCCAATCTGGTGCCCTTCAGAAGTGCTGGACTACAATTCCCATCATTGGGGATTATGGGAGTTGCAGTCCAGTACCTCTGGAGGACATGAGATTGGAGAAGCCGCTCTACATTGGTGTCCAAAATGGTGCTACCAACAAGTAGATGGTTTGCAGTTAAAATGACTTGTGTTCTGTGCAAGTGCAACTCTGGGAGGTTGTAAATTCAGATCTGTTAATGATATCACCTTTGCCCTATTTTTCTCAATAGGACAGAAAAACCCTTGCCTTTCATCGAAAAGAAAAGATCCCTGTCTGTTGGGGGTTCGTACAGCCACCCCTAGCCTCTAGGGTTCACAGCCCCAGTTTCTATTTCAATGTATAGGTAACTGCCCTGCCTGTCTGCATCTTTCACTTGTAAAATGTAGCAGGAAGCTTCCACTGCTATAGAATATGGTGACCTGCTTCTTTACAGTGAATTTCAGAGCAGTAACACTCCAGGTGCCAGGTTATGTCATCATTGACAAAACTGGATGTTCTTGAAACGAAGTGCCTGCCTACAGAAAAGAACTTATCAGGTCTCCCTTTTAGCTTAATTCAGAGAGAGAGAGAGGGAGAGAGGGAGAGGGAGGGAGAGAGAGAGAGAGAGAGAGAGGAGTTTTAAACCGTGATTATGTAGCCACCATGGTTAGGAATGGATCACACCACATGCTAAGCCATAATGTTTAGCTCAAAATACTTAACCACTGTGGCTTAGTGTGTCATCTGAATAGAGTCACAGTGTCATCTGTGCTGAACGCTTAATTTTTGATTTTGGGTCAGCTATCAATTAATACACGATCTATTTTACTGTTAAATGGAATACTAAGACACCTGTTTGGACAGTGTTGTATGGTTGGACCCAAACCCTACCATATAGGTGCTTCTTGTGCAGTTTCTTTAGGGCCAGCTACTTTTTCGATGGCTGCTTTCGATAACATATTTCCTTGCCTATTTTAAAAATGTATGTGGTGAAATGGACAGAATATGTCAGACGTTTATAAGATAGGACAAATGTAATATATGAGCTCTGAAGAAGGTTCTACTCAAATAATTCTCCTTCCAATAGTATAGCAATGTGCATCTTTCACCTACTTCCCTACTCATCTCTTAAAACCAATTATAATAAAAAAGTAAAGTTCATATATTGCCTTGAGAAGTGTGGTGCTGCCTCCTCTATGGTGGCTCTTCTGCCATTCTAGTAACGTGCATAGTAACGTGCATAGCCAATTATGCAGAACATTTAGCTGTGGCAGCAGCTATGGCAGAGGTGGTAGCTAGCTTGCTTAATATAACAGGTAAACAAGGCCGCTTGACCATCAAATAGGAACAGTTTCAAGCATCCAAAATGAAAGTTGTCTCTGACTTCTAAATGTTGATTATTCTTCAACTTTCCTACCCAGGTTCTCGGCTTTTTTATTGCTTTACACACTCTACATGTATAACACACTTTTTCTTATCTCTATTAGCAGCATATGCCCAGTAGTTACATTCTGCCAGCTTGTTTCAGCCATATCCAAAGAGCCAGACTGGCACACAAACTCCATTTTCATGGTAGCTGTTTCTCCATCCCTGCCAGTGGCAGCTCTCTCTGCTCATGGCAACCTGGTTGCCTGACTTGTTCACCATGATCAGATCCCGTAATTCTATTTGCTGCCACCACTGGACTGACATTAAGTGACATTTGCACAGTGTGCAAAATTAATCAGACAACCTACTCTCTCAAAGTCAGGAGCCACTACAGGGAGATTATTATTTTTTAAGTGATTATCCCAAATAAGCCTTAACTCTTTGGAGGCCACGAACAGACTGTTCAATTTTTGTTTGAGGAAAGGGCATCATTCAGGCTTGGTTCAGACATTAAACTAAATTATTACATGATTCTAAACCAGGGGTATTGAATCCTCTTTCAGCCTGAGGGCCGAATTCCATTTTGAAGAAGCTCTCAGGAGCTACATTCCAGTGGTGGGCAGGTGAAAGGGGCAATCCCAATATGCTCCAAACCAGAATTTTTATCTTAATGGTTTTACTAACAGTGACTAAGCTTTGGAAAGGCATTTCAGCCTTTTAAAATAGATTTAAAAATTGCATAAAAGCCGGAAATCCATAAATGGTCGGGGGCAGTGGGTGAGATCAGAGGAAGTGGGTGTGGTCATCTGGAGATCTCCAGGTGGGGGGGTTGAATTTGGTGCCCAGTCCTGGGTTCTGCAAGCATGATTAGGTTTGTACACTCCTTCTCCACTGCTCTCTACCAACTCAGTATGAGGGGAAAGTGAACCTGTTCAGATGACATGCTAAGCCATGGTGGTGAAGCATTTTGAGCTAAACATTATAGCTTATCGTGTCATGTGAACCATTCCTAATCATGGTGACTACATAATCACAGTTTAAACATGCCCACTAACCATTTGCTGCAAAACGGATAGTGGCCTAATATGGCTTAGTGTGTTGTCCGAACAGGTGCAGTGTCCGCTTTCATCTTAGAACAAACCACGGTTCATATTATGTACAAACCAAGAGAACTGTTTAGGTCCTAAACTTTAGAACTATGGCACCATATGAGCTGGAAAGAGACAAATTCACTGGTTCCATAAACGGACAGACTACAGTTATAGACCAGGCATGGACAACTTGTGGCCCTCCAGGTGTTTTGGCCTAAATCTCCCATTATTCCTCACCCTTGATTATGCTGGCTAGGACTAATGGAAGTTGTAGGCCAAAACATCTGGAGGGCTACAAGTTGCCCATCACTCTTATAGACTGTTAAATAGGCCAACGTTACGAGGCATGCATGCCAAAAGGCACAAATCGGTTTTAAAAAGAAGAGGAAGAGGACATCTTTGTCCTATATTACTAACATGACTTATAGTTATTGTGAGGCGTAACCACATTTGATACCCTTTAAAATATTCTGCTTTTTGCAACTCATCCTTAAAAAAATCCAAAAGCAGGTCTTTGGATTTTACTGAAGCTTGTTCTACCAAAAATGTTTTCATCTGGTACTGCTGTTTGAAGGCCGTGCTATTATAACTGTGTATGATGGAATTCTGGTCACCACACCTAAAAAAAAGATATCGTAGAGCAGGAAAAAGTGCACAAAACGGCAACAAAAATAATCATGAGGCTGGAGCATCTTCCCTATGAGGGAAGGTTATTACAGCTGGGATTGTTTAGCTTGGAAGAAAGTATGCTAAAGGGAGACCTGATGGAGTTGTACAATATTATTCATGGTGTGGAGAATGTGGATAGGGAGACATTTTTCTCCTTGTCCCATAATACTAGAACTCTGGCTTATCCCATGAAGCTGATTGGTGGGAGATTCAGGACAGATAAAAGGAAGTACTTCTTGACACAATACAATGTTAAACTATGGGATTCACTACCACAAGATGTAGTGATGGCCGCCAATTTGGATGGCTTTAAAAGGGGATTGGATAAATTCCTAGAAAAGGCTATCAATGGCTACTAGTCCTGATGGCTATGTGCTTCCTCCAGTATTAAGAGGCAGTAAGCCTATATACACCAGATCCTGGGGAACATGGGTGGGAGGGTGCGGTTGCACCATGTCCTGCTTGTGGGTCCCCGTTTGACAGCTGGTTGGTCACTGTGTGAACAGAGTGTTGGACTAGATGGACCCTTGGTCTAATCCAGCATGGCTCTTATGTTTTTATGTTCTTATCATGGAGTTGGATGTAAACTGCGGGGGGGGGGGGGTTCTCCTTGGAACAGTGCCATTCCTGCATAAATGCTTAGAGTGACAGAGTTCTTCATACCATCCTTTGCAATGTGCTAGATCTTGTGTAGCTGGTTCTTAATGGACTACCTAACAAGCAGAACAGCTGAAAGTGAGTCACTATTGACTACTTGATTCAGCTCTTGATCATTAAGAGATGGAAAACCAGCAGCAGAAGGAAAGGAATGTTTTCTGAACAAACCCATCTCAAAACAGCCTGTTCCCTCAAACAAAGAGCCAGCTTTGACAGATAGCCCAGTTCAAGTTTTAAACAAAGATCTTTCCAATGATTTTATAGGTTGTTTTTGAACTGATCTAAAATAATCTTCCCTGTGATTCAATGGCACTGGAATATATATATATATATATATATATATATATATAATCTCAACTGATACTTTTGGCCATCCAGATAAAAATTTCAGGCAACGTTCACGATACACAGAGCAGCTTGGCATTATTTTCTGACTGATGTGAATTATTAGCATTCTATGCAAATTATACACACACTGTTCTTTATTGCTCTTAATACTGGGGGGGGGGGGAAGCTATAGGGCTAAAATTGGGAAGAAGTGACAGGGCAGAATTTGACAGGAGTTATGCAGGAAAATTCCTGATTAAAAAATATTAAGCCCTGCCTGGCCCTAAACATTGGCATCTGGGGATGTGTGCCCTCACGCAATGAGATCAAGATATCCATCCAAGTCCACATTCCATTGCAGCTAGGCAGCAGAATTATTTGGACAGCCATTCTTGCGCATATTACATTCGGGCCTGTTTTTGCTGATGGGCTAAAAGAGAATAAGGCGAAAGGGAACTGCGCTTGTCATTACGTTAACACCACATCCCTCATCTTTTCTTTTCTGACTTTGGATTTTTCTTTAGGTTCCTGTATTGGAACAGGAAAAGAATTACCTAATTCATTTGGCTCCTGGACTGCATTTTCAGTTAATTGCTGCCAAATCTTTTAATTAACCAATTTCATTTAGAAGGAAAAAATCTAGGAAGAAGTGAGTTATCAGCTTAGTTTTGAAATTTCCCCTTGTAGTAGCATCTTGTTATGAAATAATGTGTTCAATTGTTCTACCTTAAATTAAAATTTATGCTTTTTTCAGTGAGGGAAGAAAAACCTTCACTGACTTCTATTTTCTTTTCTGGCTCTATTCAAAATGCTGATTTTGGCCTATAGTGCTCTAAATGGCCTGGAACTAGGGGCCTGTCTTGACAAGGGGTTTGCCCCAGGGTGGATCCGCAGAGGCGGCAGGTTACCTCTATGACAAAGTTTAGGCAGAAAGAAACGAGCGACTGTTTCGTGCAACATTCTTCCCAGAAAAAATTATGTGGCATCAACCTTGGAACCTTTTAGGTGCCAACATAAGACTGTTTTATTCATCCAGCATTTGACAACACATCTTTTCTCCTTTCGGAACTTGTATTATTTTAGTAGACTTCTATTGGACATCTGGATGTTTATCTTCATATTGTTTTGATAGTGTGAACGGCCTTAAAGGCTCAATAGTGGAGAAGTGGAATGTAAATTTTCTAAATAAGTAAATGTCTAGTATAAGAGCAATAATAATGTCACTTTTCAAACCATAAGCTCAAAGCAATTATCTTTTTTAAAAATTCAAGGAATTCTTTTGGCACTGAATTCTTGGGGCACATTTGCTTAACATTTTTCATTGCAAGGTGAACAGTTGCTGTTTCACCATTATGGAGATCTCTATTAAAATAGCCCTATAGAAGCATTATTAAATTGTACCCCTGGAGGGGAAGGGAGCTTGCTGCAGACTCTGGGTCTACCCCCTAACCTTCCCAGATTGTGTGGGACGGTCTGAAGGGGTATTCTAAGTCTGCTCAGCTGAACAAGTTTAGAATTGTGCCTATAACCAGGAATACCAATGATTGTCATCTGTCTATCTATCTATCTATCTATCTATCTATCATCATCTATCTGAGTGACATAATCTCCCTTTTATCCTCACAATCTATGAGGGGGGTTAAGCTGAGAAGTAGTGACTGGTCCAATGTCACCCAGGAAGCTTTATATCTGAGCAGGGATCTGAACACAGGTCACCCTGATCTATGTCTGACACTCTAACTATACCGGCACTAGAATTTGGCAAATACATTCTGGAAAGTTAAATTATGTAAAAAGACCAGAAACAGGAAAAATGGCCAGAATTCATCGGTAAGGATTGAGTGTATAGACAGAAAAGCAGAAATCTTGGAAAGTACTTTCATTTGTAAGCTGATAATTGGCTTCTGAAAGCTGATTCCAAACCTAATAGTACGGCCGCTTCTAAAGAAGCCCTCCCTGGACCCCCTGGGCTTTAATAACTACAGACTGGTATCAAACCTTCCATTCTTGGGCAAGGTGATTGAGAGGGCGGTTGCCTTCCAACTCCAAGTAGTTTTGGATGACACTGATTTTCTAGACCCATTTCAAACTGGTTTCAGAGCAGGATACGGAGTTGAGACTGCTATGGTCGCCTTAGTGGATGATCTATGCCTGAGTATTGACAGGGGGAGTGTGTCCCTATTGGTACTTCTGGACATCTCAGCGGCATTCGATACCATCAACCATGGTATCCTTCTGGAACGCCTGAGGGGATTGGGACTCGGGGGCACTGTGCTTCAGTGGTTCCAGTCCTACCTCTCGGGCAGGTTCCAGATGGTGATGCTTGGGGATAGCTGCTCCGCAAAGAAGGAGCTGCTGTGTGGCGTACCGCAAGGTGCCATCCTTTCCCCAATGCTGTTTAACATTTATATGAAACCATTGGGAGAGATCATCCGGAGGCATGGGGTGGGGTGCTATCAGTATGCTGATGACACCCAAATATATTTCTCTACGCCTTCGATAACAGCGTCAGCTAAGGATAGCGTGTCTCCTCTGAATGAATGCTTGGAGGCGGTAATGGGCTGGATGAGGAAAAACAAACTGAAGCTGAATCCAGACAAGACGGAGGTGCTTGCTGTTAAAGGCCACAACCTGGGTTTGGAGGTGTGTCAACCAGTTCTGGATGGGGTTACACTCCCCCTGAAAGACTGTGTTCACAGCTTGGGGGTGCTCCTGGATCTGTCGCTCCAAATGACAGCCCAGATAGATGCGACGGCCAGGAATGCCTACTATCAGCTTCGGCTGATACGCCAGCTGCGCCCCTTCCTAGAGTTGGAAGACCTAAAGACTGTAGTGCACACGCTGGTAACTTCGAGGCTCGACTTCTGCAATGCGCTGTACATAGGGCTACCTCTGTGCCTAGTCCAGAAACTTCAATTAGTTCAAAATATGGCAGCCAGGTTGGTCACCAGTACACCTAGGGGTGACCATATTACGGCAGCTTTAAAATTGCTCCACTGGCTGCCAATCAGTTTCCGGGTGAAGTATAAAGTGTTGGTTATTACCTTTAAAGCCCTACATGGTTTGGGTCCAGGTTACCTACAGGATCGCCTTCTCCCATACAATCCGCCCCGCACGCTCAGGTCCTCTGGGAAGAACTTACTACAGTCGGCCAAGACTAGGCTGACAACTGTTACCCAGAGGACCTTGTCTTCTGCCGCTCCCAGACTGTGGAATGACCTGCCGGACGAGACTCGTCAACTTAACAGTCTTTTAGAATTTAAGAAAGCCATAAAGACTGTTCTCTTCTGGCGGGCATATCCAGTGGAATTTTAGAATGTTTTAAGGTTTAGGATGTTTTAATGCAGTTTTAATAATGTGTGTCATGTTTTAATCAGTTTTATGTATTTTATTATATTGTTGTTCCCCGCCTCAATCCAAACGGAGAGGCGGGTAAGAAATAAATTATTATTATTATTATTATTATTATTATTATTATTATTATTATACACATCCTAGAACACTCTGGAAATGTGGGTCATATCAGGAGTTGGTGAGTTGTTATGATAGTATATGTAATCAGCATTCCCAAGCATAGTCTCTTTAGCAAAAAGGAAGAACCAAAAAATCCAAATGACCAGCCAGTGTTGTAATTTAGTGCCCAGAGTCTGCTTACTAGATAATCAATATTTTAAGTGCTCTGAATATTAAAAACAATTTTCATCTAAATGAGATGTATGCTGGAATTGTTCACAAAAGAATTAACAAGTGCAACCCTAAACACGTCCACTCAGAAGTAAACCCCATTCTGCTCACTGTCACTTACTGCCTGGTAAATGTTCATAGAATTGCACACTAGAATTAAGTTTTTTAAAAAATACTGTAGTGTGAGAAAAATGAGCACTTCACGGATAGAAGCATTGGCAAAATTGCTAGCTCCTTGTTGAAGAGGACTATATTTTTCTCCAACCCTTGTTTGAGAATTTATACTCAGGGCTCCATCACATCTATTTTTTCCCCTGGTTTGCCTTCACGTTTTTTACCTCCGTTTCATAAGCATGTCAAGCTTTCACGTGGGTTTGTGGTATTGCGCTGCACCGTGAAACCTCCAGTTCGCTTGTTTGCTCTTCCACTCCACACACACACACACACAGACACACACACACACCAGCAAAGGAAAAAGCAACAGGACAGCAGTACACAGAGGCTTAAGGATGCATTAAATCTGCTTGGGGAAAATAATCCAGACTTTCCCTGCACCAAAATAACACGCAAAATGGAGGAAAAGAGGTGAAATGGCTGCAGGACAGGGACAACGTCGCTGCAAAACCCTATACCAGATGTGGCGAGAGTGTGTTCAACCGCTGGTGTGATGGAGCTCTCAGACATGAGGTCCCAATGAAATAATTTACTCCATTCCATTCAGAGAAACAAAATGTACTGCAAATGTTTGGCAAATCTTATACTGCGTAACACAGCACTTCAGGTGTTATCAAAAGAAAAAGACTACACATTCTCCTTTGTGATATGTTGCTGATTGCCATAGCAACTTTCCCATCTTTTCAGAACTTGTTATTCATCATGGTGTTGCAAGAAGCTCTGTCTCCATTTATTTAGCAATAAAACAAGACTGAAAGTTGGGATCTGTGATGCCATGTGGTGTCTTTTGAACATGATGCCCTCAGGATTGGAGCTGAGAATGAAGACTCTTACGCTATGAGTCTTGCTTTTGCCCACCACTAGCAGCGTCAAAGTTTGCATGTGTGAATGAGCCACTGTGGATTAATCCCCACAGACATTGCTACAAGACTGTCTCCCTCAGATACCCGTTAGGTTTGGAATAATCAAGTGAAATACATGCACATGTGGAGTGGACCTCTTTCAATGGATGCAACATAGCAACAACTCTTTGCACCAAAATGGACCTTGTTGCTTTCTTTAGCTTTAGTTCAAAGTTTATTTTAGCTATACAAACCACTGATATGCAGATCATCTAATTCTTATACAACAGTGTGGTTTGAAGAGAATCTGCCTTTCCTCCTCCCCTCTTACTTTGTCTCATCTGAAGTTAATTTACTTTCTTTTATGATTCATGGATAATCTGTCTGCAATCTTTCTTGAAAACTCCAGATACAAAATGTTGAAAAACAACATTTATTTGAGAGAGAGAGAGAGAGAGAAAGAGAGAGAGAGAGAGAGAGAGAGAGACTTGCATGGAAACAAAAGTTCTAAAGTTCTACAAATTAGGTATTCTCTTTCTTCTTAACAAGTTCTATATCATCATACTCGTCCTGTTTGAAATTTTGTAAAGAACATTTGAACATGTTCAACTGTAAAAATCACAGTTGAACATGTTCAAAATGATCTGTGCATCAGATCAAGAGATATTTAGGGTGGATACTTTTGAAATGAAAGTCCTGTATGATAAACTGTAAAATCATACAATCCTGAGAAATAACGTATAACGAGATATCACACATAATTCCCTAAGCATTGGGGTAAACCCCATGTTATTATACATTTTCTTAATCCTCATTAAAAAATGCAGCTTTATTGTTCTTGAGTATTCTTTCGGAAGTCATATAGTTTTTGAGTAAATCATGGTTAAACGTCAAACATAATCAATGTGAACACTGATTTTATACGTTCAAATGAAATTATCTCAAAAACTAATGGAGTTAACACAACATGTAATTACAAAAAGTATTTGTCATTAAATTTGAAACATTTCAGAAAAAATCATCTCTGTAGCATAAATGTGTGAGAAGTTATGCATATTTAAATGTGGCAACTACATAATAGCGTGGCAGCCATATTGATGGTGTCATCACGCAGCCCCCCCCCCCACTGGAATGTTGTAAGACTTTTCTGAGACACCTCTGTCATATATAAACAAAAAATATTCACTAAGCTTTTGCACTCACTGGGGTAAATAAATCCTGCCTGGCTCTGGGACTATTTTTAACACATGACGGTTGAGAGTGGACATTCTTACACTATGACATAATACAGGAATACCAGCTGCTTATGGGATAATAGTTCTGAAGTTTCTACTTACCGACTACAAAAATTATGTTTGATTTTTTCAGATCTTCTGTAAAATCTAAATTAAAAAATTAAAAAATTAAAAATTGCTAGTAGCTTCACCATTTATATAATGTGTTAAATCTATTGCCTAATATGGTTACAGTGCACTCCTATACATGTTAACTAAGAAGTAAGCTCCACTGAGTCCAATGGGACTTATTCCCAGCCAAAATTGTTTTTTTTTTTAATGTATTTTCAACGGGAAGATTCATATCCCAGAGCACCAGTTCATTGGCAAGCTGGTTGCTCAGTTTCATGGCTTTTACTGTAGTCATTATATATATATATATACATACACACACACACACACACACACACACACACACACAGAGAGAGAGAGAGAGAGAGAGAGAGTATTGGCAGACCCTTTCTGTGCGCACCAAATATAAAAATAAAATAACAATCTAAGAGGTGCTAAGAACATTCTGCACTGCGTGCCCTCGTTTAAAAAAACAAAACCTCATTTAAATTTGTCAAAGCTTCATCTATCACATTTTGCTACGTGTGTGTGCATGCGTTATATGAATGGGCACAGGCTTTAAGTTTACTCTGAGTCAATAGCTACATTCCAGAAAAACGCAGAGGCAGAGACCCATACACAACAGGGCTCTATTTCCTTGAAAAGTCGCTCATCCTCTGCCCAAGGAAAGTTGCAACCACAGCTGTTCAATAGAAAAATGAGTCCCACTGAATGCAAGCCTATGCATACATGGAGAAAGACATACTGTAACATAACCAACCTCAAAGACATGAATGGAGCCATGATTTTCCCTCAGTCTCTTTAGCCAGATTACAAACTCTTCTTAAGCATTAATCAGTGCATCTTTTAACATTCTAGGATTGCATGTACTGAGGTTTGAGTGGCATTTTGAACCCTACGGGTTCTGGGTTAGTAAAAGGAGTCATTATTACTACACCAAAGTTTGGGAGCTGTGCCAGTGCTACGTCTTTCCATGCTGAGCAGCTTCAAGCTACGTGCATGAAGCCCATGCCATAAATCCTGTCCTCTTTGGAAACTGAGGTAATGTTGGCTACAAGAGGAGCTTTAGTGTGGACTCTTCCCAAGTAGTTTCTCACAGTACCTGCAATATGGGAACAAGAAGAGTTTGTGGCTCCTATAACACCACCCCAGTGTGAAAAGCTAGTACCAGAGATGTTCACGTGTGGCTATTGATCATTGGCTTGATCCAGTGATTTCTTATGAGTGCAGGGGCCTCAAGTGTACATGTCCTTGCACACACCAAATTGGCACTAGAGTTAGTGATACTTCAAATGGACAAACTGAAATTCATGGAACTACTTTAAGTATATCTAAGTCTGGATCTCATCCACCTCATATAACCTGCACATATGCACATAAAGGATTCATCAAATATCTATTACAATAGTCTGCAGCGCACCAAAACTGGTAAAACTCACCTGCCACATTCTCTGGTCCACAAAGGCAAGACTGGTCATATGCCTGTTAATTGAGCAATTGACATATTGAAAACAGTTATTTAGTAGTTTATGACTTCATATATTCTTGCTAATATTAAAATGGACAATGTGAAAGATAGATGCTTTTAACGTTTTGGCCACAATTCTGTTCCCATGGGACTGTCTCATTAATATTAATTTTTTGAGACAGCTACTTGACCGCTCTTGAGAAGCACCTTCAAATGAACACTGAGCATATCTGTTTCCACAGAGCATACATGATGTGTGTATGCTGTGAATCCCATGCTGGAAATTCCAGCATACCTATTAAAATGCAGCTGACTAGCGTTGAGGCAGCCAGTGTGCATAATGATAAGACTCCCAGAAAAAGCATGGAAAAAGCTGTTTCTAGGTCAACCATGTTGTAAGGAACAGCAAAAAATACCTATTATGAAACTGAAACACCATTCTAGAGTGCATAAACTGACATTAACCTCCGGACCTATAGGAATTAAAAACCTATTTTGAGATGCTCTTGATCAGCACAACATGGAAACAATTCAGCAAAGAAAGAAAGAAAGAAAGAAAGAACCCTACGGAAGTTTCCAGGACCATACGTCAAAATTGCAGAACAATATACATTCTATGAAAGTTAAATTATCAGTACAAAACATGAAAATAAAGCTATTGAAGATAAGCATAGCATGGAACTACAGAAAAACAGCATCTTAAAGCCACTCACAAAGTCTTGCAAATATAAGATAATGACACTTAATGGTAAAATACATAAGAAAACAAGTTAATTTTTGTGAATTGGATTTCACAAAATTTATTTGGAAGCAATTTTTTTAAAAAAATAAAGCACCCAAGACCCTCTAAAACAATAAAAATCCTTTAATCCTGAAACAACACCTAGAAAATTAAGCTTTTTTTTAGGAATCATGGAAGCAAAACACCTCCTTAGGAAGTTGCTCAGGGGAAATTCTACTGAAGACATCTCTACACACTTTCCTTTTACTACAGCATCCCCTCTGTTTCTGATGTTCAGGGGTAAGTGCTGTCAAGCAAATGCTGACGTGACTGTTTAGGGAAAGGAGAAAAGAATGGAAAACCCGGATGGGTGGGAGCAGGAATTGAAGAGACTATTGTGGAAGAGTCATAGATGGTTGATTGAAGAAGTGACTCCACGGTGCAATATTTTACTGTTTACAAACCAACTGTTCCTCTTGTCAAAGTACAGTTCCCATGCCTGACCTCTTTGGAATATATTGGACAAAGTCTTCAAGTACTGCTGGGGAATGCCGTACTGTATCATGAATTTTATTGTTAATCACCTCAGGAGTCTTTGGCTTAAAAGTGGGCAATACATTTGAAAAGTTATCTGAATGTTTAGAAACAACAGGCCCTAAAATGAGAAAATAAATTATGAGAGACAAAATATATTTAAATTAACACACAACTGAGCTTGATATGAGAACATGAAATTTTATTTGCAGTTTAAGAGCTATAATATTGGGCAGAAGATGGCCTGTTACACCATAAGGAAGAAAATATCCCAGAAAAGCTGCTGGTAACAGCCTATTGGTAAAGATAAAACTAGCAGCTATTGCTGCTACTTTCTGTACTGTTTCCCAGATTTGATCCAAGTAGGGAATAATGAAATTAGCAAAGTGCTCCTTCTTTCCCGTTTGTGTTCCACCGTAATCCCCCCGTGGTCATTGGACACAACTGAAAACTAATCCAGAAGAACAGCAACACATGGCGCATCTATCACAGACTTTGGAAGAGAAATGTGAGATAAGCAGAAAGCATTCCAAATTTGCTTAAGAGGGATGATCACAGTAATAGAAAAGTCGTGATAAATGTTTTAATTGTTGTTATAAGGTTGTTATTATAAGGATATTTTGTTGGTTTGTTTTGTAACACAATTTATTGTACTCAAATCTGCATAGGATGAAGGTATGTAAATAAACAAACAGTCATAGAAAGCCAGAAAAATACTTTTGTAATATGAGAGGTGAATTGATTTTAATGTTATTAAATGTTTAATGTTATATTATGAATGAAGTTATCTAGAAAATCCAAGCTTCTACAGGAAACTTTCTAATTTTCTAATTATTTTCTCCTAGAGGTGATGGTGCTAGAGTTGGCTGCTTTCTTTCCAAATTCTGCCAGCTTCCACCATCCCATATCCCACCGCATCTCTGTCTTTGAAATGTACTGTGATATACTCTGAATTCCTGTGCTGCTGTTCTGCCCCTCCCTTTCCTCAGTTCTGTTCAAGACTTTGCCTCCCTCTTAAACTTAAAATTGAACCCATCTGCTCTGACCTAACTTCCTTTCATGCCTTTCCTCATTTTCCAGCTCTTCCTCCTACAGCACCTGGTGACTTCGTTCTGTTTTTAACATACACGCCCAGGGGGTGGAGTATGGGCTGGAGAAATGGGTGGGTGGGGGAGACAGCCAGTGTGGTGTAGTGGCTAGAGTGCTGGACTGGGAGTCGGAGGATCTGAGTTCTAGTCCCCATCCAGCCATGGAAGCCCACTGGGTGACTTTGGTCCAGTCACAGAATCTCAGCCCAACCTATCTCACACAGGGTTGCTGTTGTGAGGATAAATTGGAAAGGGGGAGGATTATGTACACCGCCTTAGGTTCCTTAAGAAGGAAGAAAGGCAGGATATAAATGGAATGAATGATTAATCGTTTTATTCCCGGAGCAACATGACAATCTCCAGGAGTGGTAGGGATTGTGGAAGAAAACAAGTCTTCACATCTGCGTTCAGGCTGCAAACAAAAGTCAAATATATTTTATTACTTTCAATTGCAAGGGATGAAGTCGGTCCTAATGTTCTCTGTCTTTGAGCAAATCTTCAGCCAGGAAAGTACTTATACATTTAGATTGTCAACTGGATGGTTATTCTTTAAAGTGACTAAAAGATAAGATTGAAAGCACCATAATGTTAGATCGTTTTGCTCATCTGATAGCTGCAACATTCATTCTGTAGGAAAATAGATTTAGCTATATTTACTGCTGGGCTTGATTTACTAATCACTCAATTATTATTTTCATTAATAATCACTACTAAATAATAATTTATTTCAAATAGTGCGATCCTATGCTTGTCTAGTCAGAAATAAGTCTCATTGAGTTCAATGGGGCTTACTCCCAGATAAGTAGATATAAAATTGAAGCCTAAAGCTCCTACAAAAAGTAAGAGGTGATAATTAAAAAAGCAAAACTCAACACCCAGGCTTTATCCTCAGGTTTACAGTTGAAGAAACTAGACATGTCAGGGAGGGGAGATAACAGGGAAAGAGGGAGAAAAAGAAAGATTAAGTGTAAAACAAGATCTATCGTCAACCTTGTAAAAAAATAATTTACAATGGTATACAGAACAACTTCAAGATATTAAGCTGTGTTTAAATCTGTAAATTGTGATGAGGATCACAGAAGAACTACTGATAGGCCAACAGCAATAATATTTAATCTACAGTAATATTTTTTTCTTTTTTCCATTAACAAGCTACTTTTACAGTTAATCAATACTTTATAGTAGTTCATTTGGTTAACTGGTGCATGAAATCTAAGTTGACTTACATTGCAACCAAGCGTTGGTAGCAAATCACACATTACAGTGAAATGCAATAGAACCACTCAGTTGTAGGTAGTGACTTGTGACTCATAAACCAAGACAGTTTAAATAAACCCACAAAATAAATGCAATGTTTGTAAAGTGGGTGTTGTTTTCTAGTAATGCTTATTTACTGAAACCTTGTACAAATGCATTTTGAAATGAGCCTTTCTGGATGAGAAAATAAACGTCCATAAATGTAACTTGGCTCTCTTGTACATACTTTTCACATATAGCTATCATACAGATGAGGTCAGTCAATGACGCCAAACCTCCCCCATCTATTTTACATATTGACTGGGGTCGCATGACATGACAACCCATCATTGGCAACCAGCCACATCAGCTATAACCAGAGCACTGGAACATTATTTTTCTGGAACAGGCTACGCTGAGAACCCATGGGCTGTTGTAGGGTTATTCGCTCCCATGATAGGTTGTCATGTCATCTGAATCCAGGGGAGCAAGGTCGTGCCACTCACTTTTTGTGATCTTGCCAGTGACTACCCTTTTACCGGTGCTGAAATGGCACTTTGGAATGACCATCACTAATTTCCCGGCATTTTCTTTTGGGTGCTTCAAAACATGCAATTGAGGCTGTTGTATTATTATTATTAATTATCATTATTATTATTATTATTATTATTTCATCTATTTCTCGCTCGTGGTGGTTTTTCATGACGGGCTTTGCCAAGTCATGCTGTCTTTTACAGATTCAGGAATTTCCTGACAATTGAGCATGTTTTAAGTATGACTAATTTCTGGATTATTATTATTATTATTATTAACTCCTGAGAAGGTGGCTAAGTAGAACAGGGTGAATGGGGCCCCACTGCCACCCTCTAAGGTTTTTGGTTTTTTTTAACTGTCAGAAATATTTGCACATTTTGGGTGACTGGTAAGTAAATAGAAGGGAAATGTATACAAATGTAATGGGTGGGAAATAAATGGAGAAGAAATTTGTACACCTGCAGTAATTGCTCTGTTACTGCTGGTGCGTAAGTTTCACACCCATTTACTTCTCAACCATTAAATCTGCACAAATTTTGCTTCCATTTACTTACCAGCCATTAAATTTGCACAAATTTCTGAGTTTTCTTTTTTTTTAAAGCTGTCAAGGGGCCGCAGTAACTGCAGCAGTAAATCCTCCAAAAAGGAGCCATGAAAAGGAGGGGGTTAATATCTGCCCATTACAGAGTAGCTGGAGCCTCGGAAAAGTGCTGAAAAGCTGCAAGACAATGAAAAGTGCCAGTCCAACACCTATTAGCGAGGGGATCACATTGCCAAGGGGAAGATATTGTCATTCCCCACCCTCCCTTTTGGTGCACCTGCTCCTTTGGCTTCCCCCATCCCTCATTTTCAGTGCTTCTGAATTCAGTGCAGCACAAGGTCCCTTCTTTCCCTTAGTATTATTTCCCCACTGCTCCTTCACAACTGTGCACAAATCAGCATATATGTAACCTCTTCTTGTCAATTTCCTTATATGTTACCTGTACCCCTTCTCCACAGCTGAAACAGACAAGGAAGTGGACCAGCAAGACTACAAATTTTGCACAGCTATAAGTTCGCACTTCGGAACTTGCAAAAGCCGATAACCACCACCACCACCAATAACAACAACAACAATAAACTGTAGTCCCAATTGTGCATCTTAAAGGGGCCAAAACATTTTTTAAAAGCTGGGGAACGAAAAGGGGTAGCTATCGGAGCATGATTTTGCTGCAAATTCCCCTGGGATACATGCGGGAGGACTGAAGGGGAAGGAGGGGGAGGACAAGCCATGGCTGACTGATGGTCTGCTGGGTTATTGTGGGTTGTTCTGCAAACAACTGCCCCACTGTCGCTTATTCTCAGGGTGGCTTACCATGATGTGTGAATTTGCCCACTTAAGCAAATCAATGTTTCCCTCTGTGATTAAGTTGGAAAAGAATAATATAAACATGGACCTGTCTCTGAACTTAGCTCTTCCAGCGGTAACCAACTCTCCCTTCCCTTCCCTTCCCTATGACCAAATTCCTCCTTTATTTTTAGCCTGCTATCTATGGATCTCTTGCTGTATTTTATTTGTTACAATGACAGCCAACATGACCTTAGCTTCACCTGCATTTGACTTCATTCAAGTCAGTGAAAATTGACAATTTGTGTCTAGGAATTACTTGTTCTTCTAGATACTGTAAATTGCTTCAGGCAGGGATTTTTTTATTCTTATTCTGTGCCAAAAAAAATCTGTAACTTAAAAGATATAAAAATCTCTGTCAAATGCCTAGATAATACATACCTCTCATTTTCCTTTGAATTAAAGCAACAAAGTTTCATCTTGCCATCTGACTGCTTATTTGTCCTTCCAAATGGGAGAAAATCTGGATAAGTGGACAACCTGAGTACCCTATATCAAGAGAATGATCGGGTTTGTACATAACGGCAACCCAGAGTATGGCTTGAATATGCATTGTTGTTGAATCTTGGGTCGTTGTTGAATCTTGGTTGTCACTACATGTGAATGCTGCAACAATATAGCCCGTTGGTGACTTCCAATTCTCTGCTATCCTTTCTCCATCTTGCTCCCGTCCCTATTATTTTTGGCTGCTGCTAGTTCCTTTTCCTTCTATACCCTAACTCCTGTTCTAGACCTAACTGAGGGGCTATCTTGATGATGGTGTATTGGTACTGCGAGTCCTCAAAACCCCACCATTTCGCTCCTGTGGAGTTGTGCCACGTTATCCCCATGCCGACGACAGAGTGCGGGGTTATATAGATCATGAGGGGGAGCTGCCGCTGCTGCTGTAGCCCATCCCTCCCTGGTTTTGTGGGGATTGAAGACAAGTGAAGGGAGAACTTTTTCCCCCAGCAAAAGGTAGATTCTTCTCTCTATCCAGAGGCAGCAGAGTGGCATTCCGGTGGCCATTTTGATTGCTGGCTCGCCGGTCCACCTCCTCCCCCTGCCCAGGCAGATGGCAACCAGTCAGGGGTCGCCATCTGCCCAGCCATGCCTCCACTGCGACCCTAAAGCATGGTGACAGATGGCAATGCACTGTCCTTGCTGAGCTCCAGACAAAAATGCCGGGATAGGTCCCCACTTTTTTGCTTTGGAGCCTCGGGGGGAAGCCCTGGGATGCCTGTGCAATAGCTTCTGAGATGTTGGGTCCCTGAGATGTTGGATCATAATATGGAGGATCAGCTTTGCCACAATCACCGTGCCACAGTGGTAATTTGTAGGTTAATTTTGTGGCATGGATGGTGTAGCAAAGCTGTAGCTTCTATATCACATCAGGAATGTATGACTAGCATCATGTTGGATTGTCTGGATCATGTGAGCACTACTCCTGCTACAGTCAATAGCCTGTTACAGGGGAGGTGATGATGTGGGAAATAGAAATATGATCTGGTATATCCACATGATTTCAAAACAACAATATGGCGTGGTGAAGAATACTAAGTACTGTATGTATGTCGGGGGTGGGGGATTTGAAGTAAAGAAAAAAGTCACCATCTGTGTCACCTAATATATTTTCCTTTTCTTTACACCTCCTCCTTTTCAGAGAAAAATTGTGAGGGGGAAGGTTAAATCCTCCCCTCCAGGAGCATGTTGGTCCTGATCCAAATCAGGGCTTTGTGTGCTTACATTAGAGTAAAGAAAAAGACAAGCCTCAACTAATCACTATGCAATTAATGTATTGTTTAGTTTGGTTCTCATTCTAAACTTCAAGCATGTATCTCCTATGTAATGCATATATTTGCTATAAACCCTCAAACGGGGAATGACATTACAGAACAACAGAACAACCTGCTGCATCAACACCATAAAAGCAAAAATAAACATTCTGACACATCAAAAGCACCCCCTGCCAAAAAAAGGCCATTAAATCCACAAAACTATAATATCTGAATATTAAAGGCAGCATTTTCTCCAAAACAAACTATAGTTCTTTGCATGTAGAGCTGATTTTTTTAGTCTTTAATATACCAGTTCCCATGGTAACTTAAGATGAACAGATTGTTCATAGGCTTCAAAAGATTTCTGTTAACCATCTTTTAACGTTCCAGGACAGGCATTGTTTAAAAAAAGCTTTATATATTTATAAAGTTATTTTATCCTAACTGTCCCTGAGGACTTATCTTTTCTTGTCATAATCTGGTTTCTATCCTGAATGGATATCTGTTATAAATATTTAAGTTGTGACAAAATAAACCCTTATGTGGTAAAAACTAGAGAACTAGATCCATAAAGATTCCTATGAGTATTATGGCTACAATACAGAATAAATGACAGGCGTTATAAGTTGCATGCGATGGCTATAAGCCAAAAAACTGTGCAGTGAATTGCATACACACAGTAAGGCATCCGCATCCTCGTTCTGGAAGCATACCCCATATTGCCTGATAAACTGCACTTCAAACTAGGGGATGGCCTTCAATGCACACCAGGGAGCTACATTCTGAAAAATAAGTTCCAGTCAATGCACAAAACCTTTTGTATGTGCTGCAGGGTTCTTGGGTTCTCAAGGTCATGCACAACTGGACAAGTTCCTATTTTCCAGGGAATTTAGATATCAGTTATGATAGACTCTCTCTGTAAGATGCTGAGGGGGGGGTGTGTCTTGAACCATGGCCTCCAGGAGCCAGTCTCCAGTGCCTTACCTCTTGCTTCACCAGCATTCTGGATCCTCAGAGGCCAGGCAGACTAGGCCTTAGGGCAGGAGAAGGTAACCGAGTACTCCCTAGATGCTTTGGATGAATACTCCCATAATCTTTCACCACTGTCCATGCTGGCTGGGGTTGGTGGGAGCTGTAGTCCAAAACATCTGGAGGGCACTAGGTTGCCTAGCCCTGCCTTAGGGGAAAGCATGTCATCAAGGCTCCAGATCCAGCCTGATAAGAGTAATCTGATCTCCCAGCTTGAAAATGGTTGGCTGACTCCCCACACCAATCAAGACATCCCAGGCCTTATAAACTCCTTGCAGCCAAGGCAGCTTATCAGTCTGAATGCTTTCTTTTGACTGTGAAGGTGAAGACCATCCTTTCCCTACAAATATTGGAAGTCCAGAGAGATTGCCTGAGGGAACCCCTGCCATCCAGGTTCGGATGACACAATAATCCCGCCCCTGTGATGAACATTCAAAATGGCTGCCAGCACATGCCACAGCCACACATGTTTTAAACAAATCACAGTGGGCTGAGTTGATCATGCAAACTGGCCTTCTGTGAAGGCATTTTAATTTGAAAGTCTTTAACTTGGAAAGGCTGCCAAGATGGCAGCCATTACATACAAAAACGTTGTAGATTGTCAGTAACTAAAACATAGTGGTCTACACTGCAGTTTAACTTAAATATTTCTGGAATTCAGTCAATTCTCTGATCTTTGGAAATGTCACATCACTTACAAACACCTCTGGCTTCAGTTAGCTGTCAAAGAATTGTGCAAAATATCTGCTAGCTTTCAACTCCTTAGTTGCATACCGTTGCTTGGAAACATAACCCTCATGGCCCCATCTCTTTGACAGGCACTTTATCTACTATCAGCTACATATGACACACTGATATCTAGATAACGCATCGTCTCTTCACCTGATATTCTCAGCAGAGAAGCACTTGGGACAATTCACAGTTTGAAGACTGCATGTGTAATGAAAAAAGTCAGTGAAGCATTAGGTTTCTGGCACAGCCACAATATTCTCATGTATGAAAAGTACTTTTATTTGTTTATATTCTCCAAAGAAATTTGAGTTTACTTTAGGAGCTCCATCACACCAGCGATTTATCGCACACTCGCCATGCTTGGTATGTGGTTTTGCAGCGTGGTACTCACATGACATCATCCCTCTTCTGCACTCATTTTGCTTCTTCCCCTCCATTTTTTTTAATTTTGGAGCAGGGAAAGTCTGTTTTCCCCCCTCCATGCGCAATAAAGCCACTCCTCCCTCCCGTGTATTGCTGTCCTTGCGCTCTATCGGACCATCCCATTTTTTGTTGGGAGGATGTGTGTTCAAGGGCGGTCTCGCTGACAAAAGAGGAGGATGGGTTGATTCTCCGCTCAACTGCTCAACCATGAAGGGGGAGGGAGGGCACCCAAAGGTGAGCGCGGCCACTGTCGCCCATGCCCTGGACTCGGCCCCATTCAACTCTATGTTCTTACTCCTGAGTAGGCATGTCTAGGTTTTCTGACCAGGGGTACCGTATTTTCCGGCGTATAAGACGACTTTTTAACCCTGGAAAATCGTCTCTGAAGTCGGGGGTCGTCTTATACGCCGGGTATAGGATGGACAGAGGGGGGCTGCAGTAGCCGCCGGACGGAAGCGGGAGTCCCGGAAAGGTAAGGAGGGGGTGCGTGGAGGGGAGGGGGGGCGCACGGAGGGGAGGAGGGGGGCCCTTACCTTTCCGGGATGCCTGCTCCTGTCCTGCGCTGGCGGCTACTACCAGCGGGCTTCACGGCCTGCTCTAGAGTAGCACGCCGGGTGATCGCATCACCCGGCGCGCTACTCTAGAGCAGGCCGCAAAGCCCGCTGGCAGTAGCTGCCGGCGCAGGACGGGAGCGGGCGTCCAGGAAAGGTAAGGAGGGGGCGCGCGGAGGGGAGGAGGGGGCGCACGGAGGGGAGGAGGGGGGCCCTTACCTTTCCGGGATGCCCGCTCCCGTCCAGCGCCGGCGCCGGCTACTGCCAGTGGGCTTCGCGGCCTGCTCTAGAGTAGCGCGCCGGATGATCACATCATCCAGATGACATCATCAGTTTTTAGTCCACCTTTCCACTCGCCCACTGAACGCATTCAGCAATCTCTTGGGGTAAGTGCCCTTGAATGTCCCATTCTTCACCAAATTCAACTGGCATCGATTGACAAGGGGGGTATCTTCATGGCGCATGTTGGCACTGCATTCCCCCCAAACCCCATACTTTCACTCCTGGAGGGTTGTGCCCCATTATACCCATGCAAAAGAGGGTGCATGGGGTTTAGATGGATCAAGGAGGGGGAGCCACCGCTACTGCTGCCGCGGTCCCTCCCTGGCTTTTCCCCCTCACAGGGACTGAAGCCAGGCAAAGGAAGAACCTTCCCCCCCACCCACACAGCAAAAGGGAGACTCTTCTCCCCACGGAGGCAGCGCAGGGGTGTTCTGGCACCCATTCAGCTCGCCACCTCCCCCTTGCCCAGGCAGATGCTGACCAATTAGGGATCACCATCCATCTGGCGAAGCCTCCGACAGAATCCCGGAGCAGCAACGACAGACGACGATGCACCGTCCTCACCGCACTCCAGACAAAGACGTTGGAGCTTCGGAGAAAAGCCACGGGATGCTAGCATTGTGGCTTCTGCATCATATAATCGACCCCACATCACTGCGCACCCACCCCGGGGCTTTCGTCCTGTATAGACAGCCCCAAGATCTCCCACATGGTTGAAGGCAGTTTGAAAGCGGGATTACTACTTGTCCTCTGCCGTGTGCACTCACCCCACTTTTTCTTCTGATAAAAAAGTCTTGCAAATTTTTATATTGTTTCAAAACCCTGCAAAATCTGTTTGGCCAAAGATGAGATTGGAATAAAAGAAATGTGTGTTAAAATACTTTGAACTATGTACAGCAAAAATTGGAGGTCAATCTGACCGGCCATGTTGCATCAATAAAATAAAGCTTCCTTTAGCTAGGAAATTGCCTAGATTTATCTGAACTTGTGTACTTACTGAGAAATTACCATTCCTAAAACCCATTCGGGAAGAGGCCCCGAACTAAACAATTTTTAAAGGATTCGCTGCTGAAGAGGCCAAATTGTAAAGGCTTGGGTTTGCAAAAGAGGATAGATGTTGGGGAAGTGAGTCTTTCTGGCAGAACAGAACTCAGACAAAGTTTGAAAAAAATTTAAAATTGTCAGTGGGAGCAGCTGGCAGGAGAGAAGAGCAAAAGTCAGAAAGAGAATATGTAGGAGCCTAAATGTAAGAATAAGAATGAAAGCAGGGGGGGAATTTACAAGGGGAAATTTAATAGCATGCTTAACCTGAATTTCATTTACATCAGCCGCAATAGTCTATTGGGAGTACTTCCAATAGAATAAATGGTTATAAGATTATGCCATTGCTCCTAAAGGGGATGTTAAAATCATAGTAAAACATTCCTGCTGTGAGAAAAACAGAGACCACTCCAATACAAACTGACGAGAAAGCTCTTCACTCAGGACATTCAACAGCACTACCAGTGCAAGAGATGTGATTGCAGTGATGATAGGGCAACCCTAGCATAGGGTGCCTCTACAAGAGAGGTTTAAAGCTCTTTCAAGGCTGATTAAAATTTTTACCTCTACAAGAGAGGAGCGCAAATTGGGGGCTGAGGCGCTTTAAACTTCCGATTATGCGCATTATTGAATGTGCGTTAAACCGCGAGTTTTAATTTGCGGCGGCAGTTAAAGCGCCTTACCGCCGTGTAAACACGCGATTCTCCGCATGTCAACAAGTTTAAAGCGCGTTTCGGTCGTCCCGTAATGTGCTTCGCCGCCTCTCGTACAGAGGTATTAGGAGTAAATGCGCTTCCGCAAATATCGGGCAGCCAGGTGCCAAAGTGAATCCTTCTAGAGGGGGTCATAGAAAAGAAAACAATACAATGGCTGGGGGTGGGGGTAGGGAATTCTTAGGAAGTGTTTTCATGTAATCGCTGGATGATTCTAAACAGAGATTTTATTTTATGGTTGAAATCTAGTCACAGCTGTTTACTCAGTCTCGAAGGAGCCTAAGGTAAATCTGGTACCAAAATTGTTCATTCTGGATTAGGTTTGTTTGAGTGCTAACATCAAACTGACCTTACTGATAATTATTGGAGGGGGAGGGGACAAGTAGCTGGGAACAACTGGGACATACAACAAAATGTTACAGTGTAGAACACTCCTGTTCAGAATTCCAGCCAGGCAACCTGACCCTTTTCCAGCATACTCCATTCCATTTCCCCTACTCAAAACAGTCAATCACTCTGTAGTCGCTGAGCATGCTCAGACCTTATTCAGCTATGTGGGGGGAGGGATTTCCCCTTTAAGTTCCCCCCCTGTGCAAATGTTGTGAGTTCCCTAAGCCTGCGGCTACCTCCCATTCATTACTGAGGAGCTTCAGATATGTTGCTCTCTGACACTTCAGGATTGTGTAGAGTATTTAATTGGCGTTACCCTGACACCTGAGCTCAAGAATACATTTTTGTTCCAAAAGGCATAGCCTGAAAAGCTGCCAGGAACCTCATTAAAATCCTGAACTGCCGCAGTGGCACAGGAGTCTTAGAATATACATACTTCCTCCTCAATTAGATTACAGGGAATTGTTTCCCTGTAACTGCAGAAACATGCAAATGTCTGATTGATCAATAAGCTACCTCCATGCTGGCTAACCAACAAGGGTACCTTTGAAATGGCCAATCTAGAGCCTTGGGAATTTAGCTGAATTCTGAAGCATCTCCACCTCTCAGGCAAGTCATCAAGGTCACACACTACTTGAGCACCTTTGATGACACCTTTTGTGGATACTGCACTACACTGCTCTGTAAAGTTAGCTAAATAAAAACGATTCAACAGGCAAGGAATCTTCCAAAACTGTCTTTTCATCCCTTAGAACTAAATTACTGTTCCTTTTGTTTTGGCCCATCCTGAGTCCAGCCTCTGAGCCTTCGAGCTCTTTCTACCCTTTGTTTCAAACCTTAGAACTGCCTTGGAGGTTGGGCACTCATTGTTTATTCTTTCTGCTTGGGCATCCCTCACGCTTGTGTGTCTCAGCTCTGAGAATAATCCAAGGCCAATTGGTTTTACTATTGTTCCTTCTGACTCTCCTACCACAATTCTCCACTGTACTCTGGCGCCTACCCCACGTTTCAAGATCTCCCATTTTCCTGCCTCATGTGCTTCAGATAGATCAATTTTCCTTTCCAGAGAGAAAAAGGTTTGCCCTCTGGTAAAACACCTCATTGAGTTCAGAGCTGCCAGTTCTATCTGAAGCCTGGTAAGGGACTCTGGACTAAACATAAGTTGTTGGTTCTGAGTTCAAAGGTAAAATTGGTCCACAGGGAGCATATGAGTGACTGGGATGAGCCTACCAAAACATTTCAAGCTTTGGAATTTGGAGCTAAAGCTGAGAGACCCAAAGGTTATCTGTGCCAACAGCATTTTTCTAACCTTTTGCAACCAACCAGAAAGTGAGGTGTGGGTTCTCCTTCCTCTGAAGTCAGGTAATTATAGCTATTCCTACTATAGTTCTTTTCCTTTCCTCCTAAATCTATCCATTTCCACCCTAATGACCCACTACTGCCATCAGCACATGAGCTTTCTTGGATGTATAACCTTCCAATCTCCTGCTCTGCTATTTCCATATCATGACCTTCCTTATCTGGCAAATGCGAATTTTCCCAATCTCCATCTTTCTCTAGCACTTAGGCCTGTCTACACCAGCTGTTTATTCCTGAATAATATCGCAGTCATCCCTACTGGGCCAACATGACGTTCACCTACTCCTGCGGTGATCTTGGGTTGAACCCTCAGTTATTCAGGAATATCACTAACTGGATTTGTCAACGCTTTTCCGCAGCTGGTGTGCCCCCTTCCCGAAGCTGTTGCTGTTTGGTGCAAGCCCCTGGCTAGGCTAACAGCCAACCCGCTGTCAGGGGCGTGTCCAGCGGTTTCAGACGTGTGCGGGAATGGGCATCTGCCATTTTCGGCATATTTTTTATTGGTTATCAGCGTGTTTTGGCACTGACCGTGTGTATTTTTTTTTAACGCAAACATATCAATACGCAGGAGCACATCTTCAAAACAGTACCTACCCCCCTATGTTGATGTGTATCTGCATTGGTTCACACCTCGGAGGAGTTATTAAAATAAAATCCATGCCCCATACCCATTTGTCCAGTTTCACCCAGTTCTGCCTATGCACGTTCGGAACTGCCATCATGGGGCACATGTCCTCCCGTAACGGCTCTCTTTTACTTGCTGGAAACTTCCTTTGCGTGTGCCCCACGTCATGGAAAGCTCGCAATTATCCCTCCTCTGCTGCGAAAGGGCTGTAGGTGTAGATCAGGCCTTAGTCAGACCTATTAGAACAAGTATACTGGTTCATGTGCTATAGGATATACTCACCAAGCCATTTTACTTTAATGAATATGTACGTGTGTGTTTGGGGGGGGGGAGGAAACTGTAAAAAATAAATTCTATGCCTTTTGGACTTTAATAAGTGTTTGAGCTAATTTCTCCATTTGAGTCATAGCTATTCCCCATTTGTAGGAGCATAGTGTATAAATTTGCTGGTTGTGCACATCTGAAGTTAAACGTTCGTGGGTCTACATGGAAGATAATGTGTGCACATGAATGTGAACACACAACATTCTTGTGCATATGGGTGGTGCTGTTTTGGCTACATAGGAATCAGCAATGTGGGAAACAGAGGGAATAAGTGGGACCTGCAATAAAATGTTGCAATATGGAGTGCTTCTGTTCAGAGTTCCAGCCAGGTAACCACACCCTTTTTCAGGGTATTCTATTCCAGTTTCTCCCCACTCCCTGATTTTCCATTCTGTTCCCCAACGGTTAGTCAGCCTGTTGGTACCTCCCTTTTGAATGCAGGTGGTACTGATTTGGCTACACAAGTAATAGCACTCAGCCCTTGAAGTTGAGAAATAGAGGGAATGATAATGAGATGGACTGATAGAAAAACAACTTACAGTGCAATCCTATGCATGTCTACTCAGAATAAGTACCACTTTCATTAGGTCTTACTCCCAAGTAAATGTATATAGGATTGCAGCCTTAATGAGATCACATGCAACACTTTATTTCTTGTGATTGCTTTGGGGCAACATTAATGTGGACCTGAAAATTCAGTCCTATAAAAATTGACAGCATATTTTTTCCCCAAATACCAAAACAACTTAAGTAACATGAGAGGAGAAATTTGTCTGGAATTGAAGAAGCCTGTAACAGAAATGGATAGATAGATATAGATATAGATATAGATATATAGGAATACTACTTCAATCATACTTAGAACCATCTTTGGATTTGAGACTTTTTGCTAAAATGATTTCTCTGTAGGGACAGATAATGACTAACAAAAGCTCATGATATAAAGTAGCCATATAACTAATTTAATCCTCTCTATCACAGGCACGGCACATAAGCCTATAGTTTGGCTTATAAAGAGTCTAGGAGAAAAACTGGGGGGAAAGCAATTAAGCTAAAAGACAGGATGAATGAAAATCTCTTTACTGTGTTTAAACCATTACCTGGTCTTCAAAATCAAACTCATTATCAGCAATGTCTCCAGGGTCCACAATGAGATTAAGGTCAAGATCACGTGGGCCTAAAATAGGTAGAAGAAATAGTATGTTTGAAAGAAGACTTTGTATGATGGCATATGGAAATGTATTTTGTATATACAAATTATTGTGCAAGGGAAGCATGTAAATCAAAGAATAATTTCCTGTGTATTTCCTTCAGAGCTGCTTTAAAAGATTTAACAACACAATCCTATTCACGTTTGCAGCTTAACACTCATCTCTAAATCTACAATTAATTAATTTTAAAAGATCCTTGTAGGAAAGAAGGGAGGGGCGAAGCATAGTGCTTAGACAGTTATTGGAAAGAGTGTGAATACTTGTGGGCGTTCTTACACGACAGACATTCTAATCTAAAAAGGAGCTCACCCGTGTTCAAGACAACCCTTTAGGCTACAATCCTATAGCCACTTACCTGGGAGTGAGCCCCAATGAACTCAGTGGCTGAATTCGGACAACACAATAGTCAATGGTGGGGTAATAATCAACTTTACAGTTGTTCATCTAGGGGGTACTCCCCACACAACATGGTAATAAATGATCAACTGTGGTGTGGATTAGGATCAGCGCTGAGTTGACTATGGCAGAATTCGGACGACACGATAGTCAATACAACTGACGTTTGTTTCTCCCCCCCCAGTTGCTTATTGTGTCATCCGAATTCAGCCAATGAGTCTTAATTTTGAATAAACACATATTGCGCTCTTAGTTATGCATCCTAATGGCAATTTTGGTTCCCTAAAACTGTAATGCTGCATTCCTATACTATTTTATCTGAGAGTAAGCCCTATTGAACTCAACGTGGATTATTTCTGAGTAGACACGTTGGATTATACTCTTAAGGCTGCAATCCTAAATGCATTTACTAGGGAGAAAACAACACTGAGTGGTAGCGCATGACGGAAAATCTCAAGAACTATGAACACCTCTTCTAAGAAGGGTAAAAGTAACTGTAGCCACTTTTGCTTTACTTCATTGTGCAAGAACAGCCAGGACACAACAGTGCAATGCAAAGCTCTTCAAAATGCAGCTTATAAACAAGCTTCCCAGCTGCAATCTTATCAAAAGGTTTAATAACAAAGATATTGATTAGATCCAGATTAATGCTGGATCAACTGCGCTGACAGAGATGGATTTCCTTGCCCTCTCCTTCCAACAGCAGCCCCTCCAACCCGCTGAAAACACTACACAGAAGTCAGGAGACTCTGCTGAATGGTGTGAGCTGTGGTGATTGGGGTGGGGAGGAGAGAGGATCGCCCCAAATCAGGCGAAGGGACCGTCTGTGAGCGGAGCCCTTCCTCTTGCAGAAGGCCATTTCTGGATCCAACCAGGGATTACAATGTGCATCTGTATAAATTATACGTCACATTTTTTCAGCTGGAAGAGTATGCTGTGCTGCCGTGGATTACACAAGTTTTGTAGTGGTCTCTCATCAGCAATATCCAGCATGGTGTGAAGCACCCATCTGGATTTACTCTGGGGATTAAATATACTGAGACCTGAATGGTCAAAGCTGTGTTGCCATACTCTTAAATTCCTAATTATCTATGGCATTCAACAAAGCAGATTTCTAGTTTCATAGACTTCTTTCTCTGTGAAGAGCAATTTGTTCTTCCTTGTCACCCACATCTATTTTATTCCACACATAATAACTGAAGTGCTTCTCATGATTCTCAAGATCTTGAAGGTCATCCTTTTTTAGACTGCTTCTAACAAGAAATAAAAAAAAACCAGTCCCTTTCTACATCATAGGGGTGTAAAGGGAGGGAAGGCGATCCCAGAAATATCTAATACACACCATCAGCGCACAGGGAGGGAGGGAGAGCTATCCCAGGGAAACAGCCTGGTGTAGAAACGGCCCCAGTTTCAAATGTAGTGAAATACATCAGGGTTTTGTTGTTTTTAGCAAATCTTTTGACCTCAATCGGGAACTGCTTGTGTTCTTGAAGACAAAGGCCTCCTTGAGAGCTTTGCTCTACAGAGGTAGAGAGTGTACCAGCCAATGCATTCATGGCCTCAAGGAATAAGGAAGGAGATTCTAGTCAATTTAGATGGTGAATATCACTTTCCTGCTTGAACACCCTTTGTCTGCTTACGTTTCTTTCAAGCAACTGATTTGTATTTATCGAAATAATAAAGTCCTTGAAGTAGAAAGGAGACGGCATGAAAAGAGACCATTTCAGACGGAAACACACTAAGGTTCGTGCTGAACGTTTGATTTGTTTTTTTTTTCTTCTTCCTGCTATGTGGATCCAAACCATTACTAGCAGCGGGCTAGTTCTATCACAGTGTTGTATGTCGTACTTGAGGCTCTAGCACTCCTGCAAAAGCCTCGCTGCTCTCCACTCTGCTGCTGCTTTCTCAGCTGTCGGATATTTGACACCTAAGGATATGACAACAAGGAGAGACGTACTAGTACAACAACTCGTTATCATGTTTTAACGTTGGCTCATCTTCTCATTATTAGATGAGTTAAAATGTGGAACGGGCAAGAATATGAATATGAGGGGTGCCCCTGCTCTTGAACATTTTGTTCAAAGTGAGACTGGTGTCTGTCAAGCAGCAAGCAAAGAGACAGCAGTAGGCTGGAAGCAGCTATGAGAAAGATAGAGAACCAAGCAGGCAAGGCCTAAAAACGAAGTGTTGCTTAAAGAAATACCTGGGTCTGGTTTGGAAGCATTGATAACTACACCACATCAGGAAGAGTGAATTCATAGGCTGCATGTGGGCTGGACATGTTGGAGTCTAGCGAGGGAATGCTACCCCTTTTCCTGCCTTCTAAACTTCCTTCGAACTGGATGGAAGATACACGTTTAAGATAAAACTGCTAAACCTAACATACATAATTTCATGGGCTCTTTGGTATATAGAGATAAACCTGTTCCTTCAACCATCCACAACCATCTTATCAATGTAAAGAATACACTTAAGACATGATATATTACACTGAGTAAAATCTAATGCAAGTCCAACTTGGAATAGAGCCATTAAAATGAAAGGGTCTTAAGTTAGTCATTTTAATAGGTCGGCTATAACTGAGACTTCTGTTTTACCGTCTATCTTTAATTAGATCAGGTAGATTTATTCTTCTGGCTTTCTTAAATTTAGTTACTATTAATTTATTTTGCTTTTAAACAAGCCACCTTACTTTGATGCAAGTTAAGGTGCACCACCAGTTGTATCAGGGTGAATATTATGAGGAGAAACCCTACTATATGTGCCCCTCATAAGGCAAATGAAAGGATGGAAAGAACAGCTGCAGGTACGTGTATTGTGTTTTCATTTTGTTCATTTGTAATATTTGTTTACCACCTTTGAACCATAAAGATTCTCAAAGCAGTCCAAAATAATACAATAATCTACAGGCAAATGATGCTGCCATTGCAGTGATGGATCACATAAACCTGAAGTTCCAATGTGATGCCTGTGGACATCTCCCGAGGCACCTGCCAGTCCCCCTGCCCTCCTATTCTTTTAAAGTTAGATTTTTAAATTTT
Source organism: Anniella stebbinsi (assembly GCA_029215795.1). Classification (NCBI taxonomy): domain Eukaryota; kingdom Metazoa; phylum Chordata; class Lepidosauria; order Squamata; family Anniellidae; genus Anniella; species Anniella stebbinsi. The sequence goes on along the minus strand of JARDYH010000004.1, from coordinate 90,244,179 downwards.
TTTTTAAAAAAGCTTGAACTGGGAGGCTGCCAGGCTGCAAAGCACCAGCCACCAGTGCCATCTTTACTTTCTAGAATGCTTCCGTTTGCAGTCCAGCACTTTGTTTGAAGCATGCCCAGCCACACAGAAGAAAAAAGCTAGTTGGGATCGGCAGGGCGCATCCTGGGGGGAACAAAAGGAATTGGGTGAGGGGGTGTTTTGCCTGGCTTGGGGGGGGGCAGTTAGTACTTCTATAACCATCTCTAGTTTGCCTTTTCTGAAATAGGTATTTTGTTGTGCTTGGTTCAGGGCCAATGTATGATTGGGCAAACTCGACCTTGTACTCAGTTTTTGGCTAAGTTGCTTAACTCTGAGCCTCATGGGGGTTTGAAAAAGTGGTTTTGAAGCTCAGAGCCCCTCTCTGCCTTGTACTTAGGTTCTTAAGCAACTTACATTGCTTTTAGCCCCATCAGTTTGTTTTCTGGGAAATGGTGTATTGTGACCCACCACGCCCAGCCAGTTTGTGAATGGGCACGCTATTTTGTGGAAATCACCATAACGCACTTTCAAAATTCTATACAAGCCCACCAGCCTAAACAGTGTTTAGGACCTCTGCCATAAAGTGTATTCAGACATTGAAGACAATATTTTTTTAATATTATCCTTTTGTTTGAAGGAAAAAAGATGAGATTCTTCTTTAATGTATTGTTATTCAGAACACCACATACTTTCAATGATATCCAACAAGCCTCAACTGAGGTCCAATTCTGGCCCCCTCTACAAAATTTCACTTTGACGCCCAGTTCCCAGATTATGCGCATCTCCTCACAATCGCTTTTACGCCTAATACCTATATACGAGAGGCGTTGAAGTGCACTGGCTGTATGAAACTCGCTTTAAAGTTGTTGACATGCAAATGTTGCTGAAAGTAATGCGCTTTGTCCCGGGAAACTGCCCAAACAGGTTTTGCACCCTTTATTCTCCCCGCCTACCAGAATCTCCTGCTTTTGGTTACCTAGGTTACCTGCCGGGAATGATGTGGTTAACCTGTTTGGCTACCTCTCTCCCCTCCAATTTCGCCGCCAGCTGAAGTTGTCCCCCCCCCCAGAACTGCTCCAGAGTAAATGGGAATGTGCCCCATAAGTTTCCCCCTCCAGCATCCCTTGAAAACTTATTTTTAGTCAGGGCTGCCTCTCTCTCCCCACCTTCGCCTGATTTCCATTTCAAGTGAACTGCTCAGGAGTAAATGGGAATGTGCCTCGCACACACACACACGTCAAAACAGGCAAGGGGATGCTGCTTCGTTCCTTCTCCCTCCTCTTCCCAGCGAGCTCAACCATTGCAAAACATACACACACACACAGAGCTCACGTCAGGAACCCAGCAAGAAGCGAGGGGACGATATGTCTAAGATGATAGCTAATTATGCGCACATGCGCACACACCCCTTTATTTCTCGTGAAACCACCTCCATCTGGCCCCGGGTCTCCATAAACGAAATATTCCATCAGGGGAGTTAAAATAAACTTTATTTTCAGTTCACATTGGGTCTCGTCTTCCTGGAGCTTCCATCCAGGGAGACGGAGAACAAGGAGGAAGTTGTCAGGAGGAGACAGGAAATAAAACTAAATGAAAAAATGGGAAGTTTTTCCAGCAAAGGGGCAGTTCTATACATGACATCAAGATCTGATTGTTAATGCGCCTCCTCACAAAATTGTTTACACGGACATAAGACGCTCTTACTCCCACAGTAAATTAAAAATCGCTAATTAACGTGCATTCAAAAATGTGATAATCGGAGATAAAATGTGTCTGGACCCCTGATTTGCGCTCTGCTCTTGTAGAGGTAAATTCGGTAATGCGCCTTGAAAGAGCTTTAAATCGCTTTTGTAGAGGCACCCTCTCATGGCTTCCAGCTCTGCCTCAAAGGTGGTGGTGGTGGTGAAGGGTCTCCTGGCCCTCTTGTTGGTATTGTTGCCTCACCAGGACCATAGCAATGGTCATGGAGGAAAGAGGCCCCTCCCTCATTAAGCTTATTCTCAGCAGTGAGTTATTTTCTCTGTACTAGTGGTTGATATCAAACAGGTTGATACCCAGCTGCTATAGCCCCTCACTCTGCTTCCCTTCAAAGGCAGCAGTGATAGGCTGACCATATGAAAAGGAGGACAGGGCTCATGTAACTTTAACAGTTGTAGAGAAAAGGGAATTTCAACCAGTGCCATTTGTATGCAATTAGTTCCTGGTGAAATTCCCTCTTCATCACAACAGTTAAAGTTGCAGGGGCCCTGCCTTCTTTTGTATATGGTCACTCTAGTATAGTGCCTGCACCTTTGTGATGTGGAGGGAATTTCACCAGGAACTAATTGCATACAAATGACACTGGCTGAAATTCCCTTTTTTCTACAACTGTTAAAGTTACATGAGCCCTGTCCTCCTTTTGATATGGTCAGCCTAAGCAGTGACAACTCCTGGACTTGCAATTCTACTCCTACATTGCAGCCAGCTTAACCTTTCTGCCAATCACCAAGATCCTCTTACAAATGTCCCCCAGGTTGTTTTGAATCTTCTCTCTCTCTCTCTCTCTCTCTCTCTCCCTCTCCCTCTCCCTCTCCCTCTCCCTCCCCCACCCACCCCCTCTCTCTCCTGGGCTCCAAAACCAGAAGCCCACCTTATGGGGTGGGAATACCCACAGCCTCGGGGAGGAAGTTGCAGGGGAAAACAATAGGCACAGGAGAAAGTAAACATTCCTTCTTCAAGCTTATCTCCCCTTGCAAGTGCTGCATCTCTCCATATTCATCCTGGAAAACGAATCTTGGGGTACACTTACTGCTTGCATTTCTCCTTGCAGGAAAGAGTTTGATTATTCTCACACAGAACGGTACCATTTTTATTTGCAGCCTGCACTCTGACTCCAATGGTTATATCTAAGGAATGCTTTCAATTAGGCCTTTATTTGCCCTTTGTGTGTTTGAAAGGATATTATAAATAATCTCTGGGAGAGATACTGCTTGTTCATATATCCTTTTCATTTATGAAACATAATCCAATGAAGTGCACAGAAATAGTTCATAAGTCTTGTATTATTTCACACAGTATGCTGGAAAAGTTGTTTAAAATTAAGGAGAGAGCAAGACAGTTTCTTGTTATGAAAACAATTTATTTAAAGACTGGCTCCAGAATGTTAAAACTTTCATTTCTATCCTCAGGTGTTTCTAATACAAAAAAATAGTGAATCCCTAAACTGCAGAATTTCATGATAACTTGTTGCCCTTAGCAACAGCCTTACTGCATGGTAGGAAGCAACAATGAATAATAATATATTATTGTCTATGAAGACTAGAAATAGTTCTTCTTTCTTAATTTTTTTCTTTTCTACCAATTGTTGCAAAGCTAGGAATAGGTCGTCTGACATGCCACACCCACATTATTTTGGGAGTCTAAGTTGATTAGAGATACTACAAGAAGAAATTACATTGACAGTGGATATAACTGAAAAAGACTGAATTAAAATATTGCTCTATGAAAGTTTTTGATGTAAACAAAAGACCTTTTTCTCTTAAAGCTCCATCAGATGAGCATTTTATTGCACACTCGTTACCGGGCACTCATGGCTTTTTGCAGGTCCCTTTCATGACATCTGCCTCGCGCACGCCTCCCACCCCTTCTAGCCTTCTTCATGCCACAAAAAGACACCCCAGTAAGTCCGATTTATTTTTAAAGATGGAAGTTGCTGCTATCTCCTGCTGTGTGCAGGAGAAGCAGCACAATCAAAACATCCCACTGAATGGGCCATGTGCATGTTGTTTACTTCCTCATTCAAAATAGGAAGTAATGAGGGACAAACCTGCAGGCAGAGAAGTGACGGTAAGCAAACGCAATTTTCCCCTGTGTGATGACGCTCCTAATACTTTCATTCAGCTTTTCTAAATTTTACTCATCATAATATGAAAAAAAGAAAGAATCATAATTAAGAATTTATCTTTGGTCTGCTATTTCTGTTTGATACAAAGAATAGCACAGATAAGAAGGCAGTAGGGATTGAAGTGATAGTTTGATCCATTTCCATAAGACTTGATTAAATAATGTTTATATTTCCCAGGTTAACAGAATTGTACACCAATTACATTGTGAATGAACAAGTTTTAACATTACCATTTTAAAAAAATTATGGCAGCAGCCCACCATCTCCCTTCCAAGAAGAGAAACTGTGGGTTGCTTTGAACATTTCCAAATCCTACACAGAATTCACACCTACAAAACAAGTTGCTTAATTCTTGCTTGTACATTGTTATGTGTGGCAATCATTTGCGGTGGTTCATGCACCAATCTGGATATGTGTAAGGTTATTATATGCTATGATCTACTTGTAATAAGAAATGTCAATTATGGTAAAAACTTTCATATAGGAATTTCGGAATATGTGAAATAGCTCTGCCCTGTGTCTAATGTTCTGTATATGAAGTAAATGTTAAACAATAGTGTGTTAGACATGGAACCACATGAAATTAATTTTATTTTACTTTGTTAGGAATACTTTGGCCTAAACATCAACATCTGTGTAGCTTGAAAACATGTAATTTTATGCAAGCAAAGCTGAACCTAGTATTGTAGTAATCATCAACTCACCTGCCACAGATTCTTGAGTGGGGAAAAGTTTGTTGTCAACTGCCATGCTTATGTCATGAAATACTTCTTCCTCATCTCTGTCAGCATCAAACTGGTGATAAAAGAGAAGGCAGTCAGACACTTTGGAACAGGACAGCTTACTTGTCTGAATGCTATGGTATAATACAGACATAGTACAAAGGCCTTTGCAATTAGAAAGATTATTCCTACAAATAGCAAGTGTCATTGAAGCATGATGCTGGTTTCTTTAATGCCAATATAGCAACCTGTTAATATGATCAATATATTTATTTTTCAGACACAATGTCCAGTATTACTATTATTTACATGTGTTACCTGCCCTTCAAGATACTAAGGTGGAAATGACACAGATTGGGATCCTGCCATTTTATTCTTACAACAACCGTGTGAGGTAGGTTAAGTTAAGAAGTAATGAATGGTCTATATAATCATGCACTGATTATCAAGCCTGAGTGGGGATTTGAATCCAGATCTCTCTCGTCCAAGTCCAGCATTTGATGCAGTATACCATGGTTCTCACCTCAGAAAACCTTAAATAAAACAGTTACATATTTCTGTTCATGGATTGGTTTGTATATTATGTCTATTTATTGTATAAAACTGGATTCATATATAAAGTGTTACATTTAACTCCATTTTAACTAAACCCACTTCGATCTCATCCCATTACAGTAGGTAATATACTTTACAGATGATCCCACACATCTATTTTATCAAGGAATGGCCTACCTGTGTAAAAAACAAAGTGGATGCACATGTATTTCTGGTTAAAAACAAATGAGGGAAACTGATATAAAACTCCATTAATAAGATTAGACAAAATGGGGGGGGGGGGGCTGGGGAGATCTTCCAGTGTACATGAGTGCTCATAGTTCCTGGTTGTTCCTGGAAGAGACTCAAAAGAGTAGGCCTTTCAAACTTCTAACAGCATTTTAAATAACTATTATGAATAGAGAAACTGTTTTGAAAACAATATATGAGCAAACTAATGAGATCTTGCTTTTTTCTCTCCTTCTGTCAGGAAATGAATAGAGAATTCCAAAGTAATTTTCCAAGCGATTGAAAGAATGGGAAAGTGACTAACACATAAATCCACACCCAATCAATTTCCGATTGTTATACTGAGGCAGAAACCTTATGCACATTTATTTTAGAATAAAGCTTTTCAGGCATTCACCTGAACTTGTTAGGGCTACAAATGTGTAGAGGGATGGGACTGTGCATGGTGGGGCACACGCTTCAGTTCCTGACTTCGCCACTTTAATCAGCAAAGTCTGAAGAGGAGTTCTACTCACGTTCACTTGAATGCAAGAAGAACTGTCCACACGATTGAGGACCGTGCTTTATCAGGGTCCCCGAACACATAGAAAGGTCGACTCATGTTCAAGTGAATTCTTCTTCAGATCTCCCTGGTCAATGCAGGAGTAGTTGGGAACTGAGGCAGCAGGACCTAGCACACATTGGACATCGTGTGTCATGAGAACACCGGAGGCAAGGCACAGCCACATCCTTCTATATACTCTTAGCTCTCATGAGTTTGGGAGAATGCCTGAACGGGGCTAATATTTCACTGAATAAAGTAGACAAACATGCATATGACCGGGCTGCTGATCTTGCATAGCACCATTTATGTTTCATTGCTGGTTATGCTTTATCTCTCTCCTTATCTGTGAGTAAAAATATTCCTAAGTAACGATGACACCTTGTTCTAAGCACATATTCATAACACCTCTGTGTGGCTTGATTACCAAACATGGAGCAATTTTAACATCCAACTCGCTTGGTCTGGCAGAACTTACAACATTGGCGTTATTCTTCATTTTTGGGCTAATATTTCTTTCCATGAACAATGAATCCAAAAGGCAAACAGCTTGATGCTGTGACTGAGCTCATTTAAATTTTAGTGAACATTTTCCCCTAACACTCCACTGAGCAGCTTGATGCAGGCCAAAGTCCCAACCCCCTGAAGCTTTGTTCACGAGATAGAAGTGTTCCCAATCTAAAACAATTCCCTGTACTTCAGAGGGTGGGGAGGTCTTATTCTAGTGACTGTTAGCAGCAATTCAGTATTTGGAGTGTAACGTTTTATATTGCAATATTTTTAGGGGTATCTAGATTGTGTATGTAGATGTTTCTAAGACATGAGCATACTCTGCAACACTTTGCAGATGAACACAAGGTGCGCTTGCAAGATTTCTATTCTTCCATCATGGATCACTGCCCGAGCCCCTATTTTTCCCATTATTACAGAGAAGGATAATCTCTGGCAGCTGCATGCTGCACTATGTCATTGAGGGAGAGAACATCTCAGAATGCAGAAAACAATTTTATTGATGGAAAGCATCCTGAGACTATACTCTCCCTCTGTGTTCATCTTGGAAGCTCACCCACCTTGCACCTTTGAATTCTGTTATTGCTTGGCCTCTACTGATTTAAAAGGAAAGAGGTCCCTGTTCTTTTGCATACAGATGCAAGAAAAGTATACGAGTTCTAGAATACCTTACCAAATCCTTAAATTAAACCTCAACAGTTACAGCATGTGCAAAGGCAGATTGGACATGATACGGTGCTTTAATTTGCATTCAAACTGAGGGTCAGAATGAGCCCAGTCCTTCTCTCTCCTCACCCCTATTCATCTCATGTGCTTAAACAGTGTTGGGGAACCTCTGGCCTACGGAGACTTGGGCTTCCTCTGTGTGCCCCTCCCACTTTCCTCCCCAAGTTCCACGCCTTGGCTTGAAGTCGATCAGAGGCTTGGGGAGGAGGCAGATAGAGAAATTCTCTTGTTATCTATGATCTGTGATGAGGGGTAGCACACTAAGTCTTTCCCCAGCTCCATGTCATCTCCAGTGGGGGAAAAGGAGGGACATGTTTAGGAGTGTCCTTGAAGCGCTGGCCAAGAGTGCTTCACTCATCCCCCACGTTCCCCATAGAGGGAAAGTGAGGGACAAGCCAAGCTGGCTCCCCAGCTGAAGTGCTTCCGCTGGGGAGCCAGCTAGGCTCATCCCTCACTTTCCCTACATGGGAAAGGTGGGGGATGAGTGGAGCACACTGGGCCAGTCAGTACTTCAGTCAAGAACCTTGAGTAGTCAGTGCTTAAGCCAAGAACCTGACATCAGGAAGAGGGGCTCATTCCTAACATCACAGGGGGGCACTGGGCTCTGACATCATCCAGTCCATGGGGAGCCAGGGGCACAGTTTGGCTCACAGAACCATTATGGTTTCTGACCCCTGGCTTAAAGGATAACTTTCTGGTTTGATAATAGTTCCCCATTATAACCAAACTGTGGTTTGAAGAGCTGACCAAATAAGTTTTGCAAACCAGAATCAAACTTTGGTTTGCCCAGCTGAAAAAGCAAGGTTACTAAAGAAGAGTTATGAGAGAAGAGTCCTCTATGTGTTCTGTGGTACATATGGAGATCTTTTCAAATAGTGTACAATGAATGTGTTTATGTCAGGAGCAGAAGCTGCTGCTGCAATGCTGAGCCCTCTAGGTAGATTCACTGTTTGTGTGTAAAATATTCAAAAAGCTATCTGTTTTGTTTGGTTACTTGAAGGAACCAGTCAAGCTAGAAGACTTGGAAAGTTCTTCCTGCTATTAAAACATGAGCAATCACATGTAGGTAGGAAAAAATGTATCTACCATTACAATAGATTGGGATGCTATTTCTATGATCAAGTTGACCAGCATTATACATACTAGAAAAGGCAAGGCAACAAGCCATTTTTTTTACTAAATGAGTCTTATTTACGCTGTGTTGCAAAGTACAAGACAATATTCGACCAATATTAAAACCATTATTATTGATATAATTATGTAAATTGCTATAAAATAAATCTCATAATATTCTTAGCTATAACTGCTTTTTATATACTACTAGTTTCAACTAAAATATTATTTAAAAGGGAAGGAAATATTTTCCTGCTGCTTTCTAAAGCACTAATATATATAAGATTTAGAGCAGTATCCGATTCAACACTACTGCTAATGAAATTATGTTGTGCTAGCATAAGTGACCTCTAGCACAATGCCAGAGAATTTGTTGGCACAAAGGGTTTTCCTGGAATACAGCGTCTGGACCCAGAGGTTTTCTATATCCAGAATATCCATTGATCAACCCATCATTCAGGAATTTGTCTAATCCCCTTTTGCAGTCATCTCAGTTAATGACCATCACCACACCTTTTGGCAGCAACTTCTGTAAATTAATATGCACCGTGTTAAAAAGTAGTTCCTAGAGGTAATATATAGCTGCATAATACAAAGATAATAACTTTGCCTGCATAAAGCTACACTTGTGCTTTTGTAGAAATGTAATTATACCATATAGTTCCCATGGAGATCTATTGCCTGAAAATCACGATAGCTAAAGAGCCCGCTGGTTGTCTCTACCAGCAGTTGATAGACTTCAGGCCTGCGGGATCTACTTGTTTTTTTGCTAGAACCTTGACATTCACCAACCAAAGCCTGGTGCAAAGACATACAAGAATTCTGAGCCCAGGACTTTGTTTTGAATACCAGAACCACCTGTGTAGACCCATCCCTGTCTACACAGCGTAAAGGGCCTATGGAAAGACTGTGTAGGCTCTGTAGGCATGTATTGCATGTGGCCCTGTAATAATAATTTTAAAAATATCATTATATCTGCCTATACGATGCAGCCACCCCCTTTTGTTATGGCAGACATGATATTCAAGTCACAGTGGCCAAGCAAGCACGTCCTTCACTCACCACACGTAGAGCCTACACACTGGGAGAATGTATGAATCAGCCTTTTCTTGAACCTTTAATGGGTTCAATGAAAAATTATGTGTAAGTATATTTTAATTCTGCTTAATGTTACATAATTCTCAAATGCTGAGCTATACATGCTATTTCTACAATGCTATATTGCGGGGTATCTTATTCCGACTAGACTTGCACACAAACCTTACCCCTCCCCCCACAAAAAAGTGGGGGAAGGCTTCAATGGGGAGGTTTCAATGGGGATTACTTGGAAATCTCCATGACCTAGGCCAGTGAAATTCCATTTGAGGCAGAGAAACTGAACAAAATGTGAGCACTGATATTTTAAATCTCAGGAAGAAAAAACAGAGTAACCAACAGAGTAGCCATTTCCCATGTTTAGAATGGGGGCTAAAATGAATTAAAATCCCCACAACATTTTTCTTCTTTACCAGTTTGATAAGTATCATTCCTTTAATATTTTTAACGCAACGCCAACGTTATTTGCCAAGCAAGCTATTTAACTGTAGCCATTTCAGAAATTACTATTTACTTACATTTTCCTGCCCAAGGACATATAATTATGAGAATTCAGCTAGAAATATTGGATTCTTTTCAGATGAATACTTCTAAAATTCAGAATGTAACTCATGTTAAATGGCTTATCCAGGTCTTGTTGTTCATTTTAATAACAGTAAAAAAAAAAAAAAAGAATGGATTTGATCATGGTGGCTAGATTTTTGTGGAACTTCTAATGTTAAAGTTCAGATGTGGATATGGGTTGGATCTATAGCTGCTCCTGTGAGCATAAGGCTCACTTCCATTCACGGAAATGAGTTGAATTGAGCAGAAGCTCCACTTTCACTAGCTGGTGACTCCTAGGGGCGGAGGCACTGTTTTCTAATTCCCTCCTCAGCCCCTGCAGCTCTCAGGGCAACCTCACTCTTCCAGTGTGGCCCCCAACCCTACAGAGCACTTCATGGGGTAAGCAACCAATGGTACTTCATGGGGTTAACAGATATTGACCTGGTTTGCACAATCAAAGCAGCCCACCCTTGTCCAAACCATGGTGAGCACAGTGCATGCCAGCTGGCATTTTGCATATTCAATCCCTGACCAGGGAATTGTCGTGTCATCTGAATCTGGCCACCATGGGTTATGTGAATGTTGTTTAGCCCTCACATTATCACGTTGGCTGGGGTTTGGTCAACCTGACAACCCATGGTCGAGGGATGAATATGTAAAATGCTGGCTGGCACACACCAGCACATGCACCACTGATCATTATCATTTAAACAACCTATGGTAGGTTGTATTAATCATACAAACCAGCTCATTCAGTCACAGGAGTCATTAGACTGGTTCGGATATAACCAGCATTTAGCATTACAAGAGCAAATCTAGCTTCCCATTCCTGTCCTCGTCATCTGGTACAGCCACAAGGAAGACTTGGTAGCTTTCACCATGATTAATTTTAGCTATGGTTATAGAACCAAAACAACTTCAAATCAGTTTATGAAACTGGCTTGTTTTCACTTATCTTAGTTAGGTTTAACCATAGTTTAGAGTTTGGATGACATGCTAAACTGTAGTTAATTTAAAGTGAAAATGGAAGCTACCAATATCTTCATTGTGGCCAAATTGGAGGGAGAAAGGAGATGAGGGAGTGTGCAAGCCTGGAGAGGGGAGGCTAGGAACATTCTCATAGTGGTAAACCTTGGCTTACTGTTTCATCTGAATACCACCACTCTATTAAAAATAGGTAAGCCACTTGGGAACGCTAAAGAAAGGTTAGGTTCTTTTAATGAAAAGATTGAAAGCAGAATTGAAATCTCCAAACAGCCAACTAAAAATGTAGGTCTCTTGAAAATGCACCTTTAACAAAGGTGCCTTTATGGTTAATATATGATTAATTAAGATTAAAGTTCCACATCTTGGATTAAACTAAATCAGAGGCTATTCGGATCTTGTAGTTTGACACAATAATAATTAAACTAAAATGGGTGCCATGACATTTAGAACTGAATGCTGGCTGAGGGATACTGTATTCCAACACATCTGGAGGACACAAGATTTGGGAAGGCTAAGCACATTGAAATCAATGGATTCAGGAGACCCTAACTCTTTTTAGGATAAGGCTGACATCCTGTTTATACTTACTTAGAAGTATGCCCCATTGAACTTCTAAGTAATCATGCATAAGACTGGAGCTACACTGCTTTAGTTGATTAATCTGTTGATTAAAACAATTACAATTTCTCGCTCTGCTTTTTACATAAACACCCCTTTAGTGAAACCTATTTATTTATTTATTTTTGAAATGCTCCAAGAAAACTGCCATGTTTAAGTGGAAATTTTCTGGCTGTGAGGTTAAGATGTGACTAATGAGAAAGTTTGCATTGTGATGAGTGGGTGACTATTTAGTATTATGTGATCAAATGAGAGAGGACGGCCATGCTGTCGATCTGCCTTATGATTGCATTTTAATTGCTTTTTAAAATGTAATGACAGTTATGCCGAACGTCTTTGACAAAAGAAATCTCCTATCCTTCTCCCTGAATCAGTTCCTACTCAAGTACGTTTTTTTTCTTTTTCTTTTTAAAGTAATGCTTGGCATCTCTTTATTTTTCCAGCATTAGTAATCGGGTGTTCCAGAAGTTGTTTTGTTCTCTTCTTTTATCAGATACCATAATAGAACTGGGCTGTATATACAGGGGTGACTTGTAGGGTGACCATATGAAAAGGAGGACAGGGCTCCTGTATCTTTAACAGTTGTTTAGAAAAGGGAATTTCAGCAGGTGGCATTTGTATGCATGCAGCACCTGGTAAAATTCCCTCTTCATCACAACAGTTAAAGCTGCAGGGGCCCTGCCCTCTTTTGAATCTGGTCAAGAGGGCAGGGCTCCTGCAGCTTTAACTGTTGTGATGAAGAGGGAATTTCACCAGGTGCTGCATACATACAAATGACACCTGCTGAAATTCCCTTTTCTACACAACTGGTAAAGATTCAAGAGCCCTGTCCTCCTTTTCAAATGGTCACCCTAGTCTTGGGCGAGAGTGTCACACTGATAAGGAAAATGGCAGGTACATTTCAACTCGCCATAGTTTGTCTACTTATTCTGGGTCCTCAACTTGCTAAGACACCCTCCAGATGTGTTGAACTACAATTCCCACCATCATCAGCCACGCCTGCCTCTAGTGACAAGCGACAAATCCAAAAGCACCTCCAAATGACACATCTGAGTCTTTTCAGGGAAGCATGTTGGAGGAGGTGCATGCTAGTGGTGATGGCCCCACTAACTGCTGGTATGTGGCCTCTGAAGTGCTTGTCCAGAATCAATCCAGCCCTCAGACTGAAAAAAAAGTTGCCCATCTTTGCTTTAGGGGCAACCTGCTCCAGAACAGGGTAAACAGCACTCAGCAGAATAGACAAACCATCCACAAACAGTACCTCTTTGTTTGGATGGAGTCTGTTTATTGGCTTTCATCCAAACCATTACCTGGCCGAACACTAATTCAGAACATCACCAATATTAGATAAAAACAGAAGCAGACCTGGGTGTCATCCGCATAATGGTGATACCTCACCCCTCATCATGGGCAGGCTCTCCTAGCAGTTTCATGTAGATGTTGAAATGCATGTGGGATAAAACAGATCTCTGTAAAATTCCACAGCATAAGTGTCATGGATCAGAGCAATAATCACCCAGGCACCACTTTCTCAAATAGGCCATCCAATTAGAAGTGGAATCACTGCAACACGCTGCACCATTACAACTCAGGACAGCCTATCCAGAAGGATACCCTGGTCAATGGTATCAAAAGCCACCAAGAGGTCAAAGAGTAGCAATGAGGTTGCAATACTTCTCTTCCACTCTCAGCATAGGTCATCCCACATGGAGATGAAGACAGTTTCATTTCAAAAACCAAGCCTCAAGCCAAAATGAAATGGATTGATCCAGAAAACCGTTTTCATTCAAGAGTGTCTGGAGCTGATTGGCAACAATTCACTTGAGTACCTTGCACAGGCCTATAGTTGTTTTCATCTTCCGGGTCCAGGTTAGTTTTCTTCAAGAGCGGTCTGATTACCACTTCTTTTAAAGAGTCTGGCACCACCCACTTGCTTAAATAGGACTGTACAGCCATGATCTACAACATCATGGAAGGTCAAAAATTGTGGGAAGGCTGCAGATGTATAAGAAATGCTGTTAAGTATTGAAAAGAGGCACACTATGATTGGATTAAGTCACTACATTCCTTACAATAGCTACTGTGGAGGTGGAAAACTGCATAATTTTTCAGTGGCTTGACAGCAATAACATTGCTCTTAATGAAGTTTAGAAGTCAAAGGAAATGTAACCCTGTATTTTTTGGTGGAAATGGGGCGAGGGAACAAGGCTTGTTAAGCATTGATTTATAAAGTGCTCACAAAGGATACAGTTTAAAGTTGAGAACCGTTTGCTGCAGTTCTTTTTTTTACTGCTGCTTCTGACAACCCTACAAAGCTAAACCAATCATCAAACCAAAGCTGCTGGCCTAAACATGTTTGTTTGGGACTTAGGCCCTTTCTACACCTACAGCCCTTTCACAACGGAGGGATATGTGATTGTGAACTTTTCCGCTTCCGCGATTGGCACTGATGGGGCGCACACAAGTGAAGTTTCTAGCAATGACAGGAGTGCTGTTGCAGGAGGACATATGCCCTCTGACAATGCTTCCGCATGTAGATCTGCAGAAGTGGGTGGGGCTATGCAGATGATGCGGCTACGGGACTTTTTTATGACTTGTGAGGGATGCGCACGAACAGAAATGCACAGCAACACATGGGGTGGATAGGAAGTCAATCAACTATGTGATGCTGTGCACAGATATGTATTTTAAAAAATGCACACTCTTGGCACCAAAACACAGGGCTACACATCAAAAACATGTGGTGAAAACGGTGGCCGGGTCCACTCCCACACACCTCCAAAACCACTGGACATGCCCCTGGCAGCTGGTTGGGTATGCGCTGAGCCGGGAACTTGCGCCGTACAGCAACAGCTTCGCAAAGGGGGGGGCACACCAGATGCGGACCTCGAGATTGTAGTGAGAGTGTCAAAAAAACTGTGACAAAAGCAGTCAGCGATATTCCTGAATAACTGAGAGGTGGACCCGAGATCACTGCAGGAGCAGGTGAAAGTCATGTGGCCTGTTAGCAATGACTGCAATACAACCCTACAATAAATGGCTGGTGTAGACACCTCTTTACTTCCAAGTAAAGATAACTAAATCTATATACAATAATCCCTGCTTTCTTGAGTTGTCTACTTTTTATCCTCAACCTCGTTTTCTTTGGTGCACCTACTCTCACAGCTCAGGTGTGGAGTCTGCAGATTGCTTGATGGACGACCTTCCCATTAGGAAGGGAGACAGACAGTCCAACAGGACTTTTCATACCTCCTTTTCTAACTCTAGGATTTTATTTACTCAGAGTTAAACTAATTCAAAGTAAAAGAGAGGCACTAGAGTCTAGTTCTCAGATGTATTTTTCCCCCAAACTGGATGACTAAAACTCTCTGCACATGGGAGTTTAGAAAAGCCACAGTGGGGGTGGCTATTTTTAATCAGAATTCACGAGACCAGAATCTTGACATCTGAAGGTCCTCAGAATGGTGATATATTTCCTCCTTCAACAACCTCCATGACAACTGTATCTGATCCAATCATACTATCATAACCATATACTACTGTGCTCTTAATGACTACAAAGAAAATACAAATTTTGGCAAGACACAGAACTTATTTATATTGATTCTCAGAGTTGGCTAACACTTCAATAAGCCCCAAAGGTATTATTTCAAAGAGACAGAGAGTATGTGTGATGATCTCTGTTCAAAATGGATGTGAGAAATTTGCTGTATTCCAATTATAAAGCACTGCCTAATTTCCAACTGTCCCGAACTACATATTTTGATTCCAAGGTGCTTCCAAATGGAGGGGTCCTAGTGCAACCAACTAGAAGATATTGTGCAGCTATTCCTTCCCCCCCCCCTAATGGATTTTTTTTGTGTGTGGGGTGGGAGGATGCCTGAAGAAGCAGTGGGAAAATATGGGAGGATTACATACTGTAGACTTTGAGCTTCTCTACACCAGTGATATATGGCACATTCGTGCTTGGCCATTCATGAAAATTTGCAGGCCCTTTAGATTACTTCACCAACCTCCTTCACCTTCCCCTGGTTATTCTGTTCTAAAAAAACTCCTAGATATAGCGTTTCTTCTGAAATATCATGGGATTTCCTAACATGTGCAGCCGAAGTTGCACTACAAAGCACCCACTACTAGAGGACACTGGTCAAGTCAAGGTTATGAGCACTGAAAGGAGGGGAAGTTTTCAATTACAAACCACATGGTTGGCAATTCAAACCACGTGGTCGCTCCATGTAATGGAATCCATCACTATCATGCAAAGGAGTAGCCCTGGTAAGGCAGGGCGATTTCCCCCTAAATGTAGAGATGCTCTATGACTGCCAGTGAAATTCCATGAAGATGGCAGGGTGATTGTATAATAAATGCCTTGTCTGTAAGCAGTTCAAGACTATAATCCTACGTATACTTACTTGGGGGTATTCTCCACTGAACTCAATAGTTCTTGCTTCTGAATAAATATGCAAAAATTCAACTTCTAAAATACTACATGTTGAGCATTTGTTTAACGAAAGCTCTGCTTCAGCCATCCGAAATTCAACTGCTATATCGTATTTAGACATATATTTTCCATTTAAAACTGCTAGCCTGAAGTACAAATCCTTTGAAAGGAAAGGAGAGAAGTACCCATCCGATGTTGATTATTTTTCTCAGTCTCTCTTTTATTACTCCCTGGAAATGCTTTTATTTCTATGGGCAATATCCTATTGTGTCCTCCCCCCCCCAAAAACTCATCATGCAAGCGAATACTGTTGGTGTTGCACTAGAAGTCTCTTATGCTAGTAGAACATAATTTGCACAATGACACAGTAGGATACTGCCCAAGTCCACTTATTTTTGGTATTTAGTTCCACTCCCTTGCAAGGAAAATGTTATGACTATAAATTCATTGTACACCACAACATCAAGCTCCATCCTGCATTCTCTCAAGTTGTTTTAAGCTGGAATTATGACATTAGGCTGTAGTAATATGAGGGGAATTTTTGTGTGTGCATCTCTATTATGTCTCCCAGGAGGGATAAAAATCAATGATCCTAACTATGCCTAGCATGGAAATTGCCCTTTTCACAGCAGCCACACACTCGGTCAACATTTTCTGTCCATCAGAACCTCAGGATCTCTTTCTTGGTCAGTCACCACTACTCAGATCCCATTCAGCTTATATGTAAAGTTGGGGTTTTTTTTGCCCCAACATGCATCACTATTGGACACATAATATCATATATGAGAATTAGTGTGCTATATTAATTACAGTGCAATCCTATGAATCTCATTGAGTTCAAGTAGGGTTACTCCCAGATAAGTGTGCATAGGATAGCAGCCTTAGCACAGGAGAGCTGCAAGATACTGCCCGGAATGTATAATCTTTCACCTATATTATTGAATTATTTTTTTGGAGGCAGGGTTACAATCTGTTATATTTCCTTATCCTGCAGCAGTGAGTTTGACAGATGAATTGCACACTATTAATGAAGAATTTTCTTTTGTTGTCTTAACATGACAGTGGCCTAATATTCACAGAGTAGAAAATATTGGGTTGATCAATGGGAAGAACTTAGTAAACTACAGCAAATTGCTGTGTTTCTTGTGTTGCAAAACAAGTACAAGTACTTAGTGGCAGACTTGGTGTGCTATTAAAAGGGAATCCATTTATCAGTTGTATGCTTTAATCAGTGATGGGGTGTGGCCTTTGGATAGCCTATGCCAGCCATGAGCTAAAATGTGGCTGGTAAAAGGGACTGTTCCTGAAATATCCCATGCAGGCAAAGGAGCCTAAAGAAGGAAAATTCGGAGTGATTCAGAAATGAAGACAGACGGTATGTCATATAGAAATACAGACTGCTGTGAGCAGGAAATTCAATAGAAGCTGAAGAGACAGGGGACAGCAATTCTAACTTGGCAGTATGCACATGGGAGGGGAAGGAAGAATTCAAACAGAAGCAACCTTGTCGAATTGGCAGCTGCAGATGGTAATATTAGCAGTCAGGTGTGTTCTGAATAGGAAGTGGGGATGCATGGCTTACAGATGAAAAGAACTGCTGCCTTGCACATGCTGCATGCATTGTGGTTTTCATTGTGTCTGGCAGGAATGACAGAGTTGCGGGCAGCAAAAAAATTAGGAAGAAGTTAATGAATGAGTGTATATGGATTCAAAATTGTTCAGGGAACCTCCATGTGTACAGCAGTCTTCCCACTTCAGACCTTCTCCGTCCAATGTGGAAGGTGACAGACTCAATAAACTCCATCCCCACATTCCCCTTCACACAAGTCAAATTGTGTGAGGTAATAATCTGTTTGATGGTTTCCAAGAAAAATATGAATAGCTTGTTAACTGGAACAACTCTTTACATCAGACTAGAGAATTAATCGGTTTGTTATTTCCAAGCAATTAAAAGACGGTCAGAGATGATAGGGAATACAAGTCATGGCACTGACACCCCCCCCCCCAAAAAAAACTGCTGCAGGAGGTTCACTGCAGCCCTTTTCATGTCTATTCAGAAGTAAGCCTCACCGAATTCCATGGAGAGGTTTCCCAGGTAAGTGTGTATAGGATTACAAGGTGCTGGAGGGTACTGTCTAAAGAAGCCACACAGGCAACCAGCTGACAATGAGCATGAGATGATCCTGGACTGCTAAAACTACACCGACAGACTAAGAGTGTCACCAAACCGGGGAGGGGAGGAATCATGGTTTCCTACCAGTGCTTCTCCGCCCCCGCTCCTGTCCCACGATACTTCCTCTTTCTTCCCAGTGTCACGTGCTGAATGGGCACGTGACCCATTCAGCAGGAAATGGTGGCACATTCTGTTTCCTTAAAAAAGTTAGATTAAAAGGAGTCCATTTTGTGACAGAAAAAAGGCATGGGAGGTGGATGGCATCGTCTAAAGGATGTACGAAAAACCATGAGTGGGAGTAGCGAGCATGCAATAAAACGCTCATCTGATGAACCCCTAATCTGAGTTGTCACTGTAGCATTCTGATGCCTTCTCACAATCTAGGAATCCATATCAATTCCCTTATAGTGACTTGTTAGGCCCCAGTACTTATTTTCGCCATTTGATTATGTACTTGCACACATAACAACATACAAAAATTATAGTATGAGCCATCTAATTACACAGGGACAGCTGTTTATGTGACTTCTGTGGCTTGAAAAAGAGGAGTTATGAGAATGGAAATGCCTTAGTGCATGTGGACAGTTCACACTACTGTTTCTCTGGATGGCTGTATACCCAAGTACATCATCAAATGGTGAAAATAAATCCCACTTCTTATGTGAATTAGTGCTCAGTACCTTAATTGATCAGTTCATTTGCAATGAAATGTTCAATATGGGAATGAAAGATCTTTTGTACGCAGTAACCTTAGAAATACAAGATTGCATCCTGGATAGGTATTCCAAGAAGGCACAAGTACAAAAAAGTCCAAAATCAAGTGGAGGATCTAGTGCACTTTTTCTCCCCCCCCCCCCTTTTGGTTTTTTTTTGTAAATGCTTTCTGTTCATGGGAGGGAGAAATTTTTGAAACCTTCCTTGACTAGTGGGAGGACAGGTGTTCTCACAAAAATGTCCTGTTTTCTCTTGAGTGATACAAATGCCTATGTAACAAAGTGCCTCTTCTTGCCTTGGTGGCAAGAAAGATCTGAAAGAGAGAACTAGATAAAATTGCTGTAAAATGATGTGGAGATAGAGAAATGTAATCTGAATTAATTTAATCCTAATGCAAAATTTTAAATCTTAAATGTGTTACTACTATATGGATCTTTTGCAGTATATATTTGTCACAGCCTATCATTAGAACATTACAATTTAATACTAATTAAAAAAATACTACTATTAAATATAGGATTGTATGTAGTTGTTGCTTTTTAAGTATTAGAAACCTTGTTATGCCCAACAAAGCCAGCTAAACTGAAGTTGCCCAGGGAATAAATTAACAAAACCTATAGGAAATTAAAACACTGTTTGATAAGCTGACAGCCCTACAAGTAATTTAATGACTGGGATTAAGGCAGGTAAGCAACCAGCAACTCAAAATTTTAAGAAAATATCCTGAATACTTCTAAATACATCTCATTCCATAATGACATGACTCCACAACAAGAACTGAAAATGGCTTATGCTGCTTATAATGCATGGTTCTCTGAATCATCAGTGTTTCTTCAAAGAAACAATAATTGCAGCAAAATTTCACAACTTTTTTTTCTATACTACATCCTGCCTTTTAACACCTCTGGTTTTGAGTTCTTTGTAAACACATCCACTAGCACTAGAATGTTGCAAATAGCTAGTAATTGATGTTTTTGTCACTTCATCAATATGTCATAGGGTGCCTCTACGAGAGCGATTTAAAGCTCTTTCAAGGCACATTACCAAATTTACCTCTACAAGAGTGGAGTGCAAATCAGGGGTCCAGGTGCATTTTATCTCCGATTATTCGCGTTTTTGAATGCGCGTTAAATAGCGACTTTTCATTTACAGCAGGAGTAAGAGCGCCTTATGTCCATGTAAACAATTTTGTGAGGAGGCGCATTAACGATCAGATGGTCTTGATGTCATGCATAGAACTGCCCTTTCGCTGGGAAAACCTCCTGCGGGCCAGATGGAGGTGGTTTCACGAGAAGTAAAGGGGGTAGGAAGGATGTGCGCATAATTAGCTTTCAGTTTAGACATATCGTCCCCTCACTTCTTGCTGGGTTCCTGACATGAGCTGTGTGTGTGTGTATGTTTTACAACGGTGGAGCTCACTGGGAAGAGTTGGGGGAAGGAACGAAGCAGCATCCCCCTGTTTGTTTTGGTGTGTGTTTGTGTGTGTGTGTGTGTGTGTGTGTGTGAGGCACATTCCCATTTACTCCTGAGCAGTTCACTTGAAATGGAAATAGGGCGAAGGAGGGGGGGGGAGAGGCAGCCCTGACTAAAAATAAGTTTTTAAAGGGTGCTGGAGGGGAAACTTATGGGGCACATTCCCATTTACTCCTGAGCAGTTCTGGGAGGGGGGACAACTTCAGTTGGTGGCGAAATTGGAGGGGAGAGAGGTAGCCAAACAGGTTAACCACATCATTCCTGACAGGTAACCAAAGGTGAGAGAGTCTGGTAGCCGGGGAGAATAAAGGGCGCAAAATCTGTTTGGGCAGTTTCCTGGGACAAAACGCATTACTTTCAGCAACATTTGCATGCACGTCAACAATTTTAAAGCGAGTTTCATACAGCCAGTAATGCGCTTCAACACCTCTCGTATATAGGTATTAGGCGTCAAAGCAATTGTCAGGAGATGCGCATAATCGGGGAACCGGCGTCAAAGCAAAATCTTGTAGAGGGGGCCATAGTTCTGGAGCTGCAGGTTACCTCGTTGCAGAGCTCGGTGGAGAAATGAAATAATATTTTCTCCCCACTTCTCGGCACCCACTTCATGGCAGAAATATGAATGGAACTCGTTATTCTGAACGGTGTTTCCATGTGCCAACCACCATGCTCCTAGCAGATTAAAGCTTTCTCAGCACCTATTAGTTGTAGTGGCAAAATGTTCTTGTTCTCCTTGAACTACTCAGGAAGCTTAAGGTTGGGAAAGAGCAGGGCTTCTTTTGCCTGCATATTCCAGCTTTTGGAGAAAAGGTACCTTATAGTATTACGGTTGGTAAATTTTTGAATGTTACTGTACTGTTTTCTTCTGAAGAAATCAAATAATTTATTTAATTGAAGTGAGGAGCTGTTAATCTCTTTGTGATTACATCCACAGTACATACAATTTTGGGGACTTCAGGACTGCAATTGTCCATTGCGCCTATCTGATTATTAAGACTTGTACAAAACTCTGCTAACTTCTGTACAGCAAAAAAAAAAAAAAAAAAATCACCTAATTTCCAATTTGTCCATAGTAGCAGACCATCACCCTGCCCCCTTTTCCTACTATGACAGAGTAATTTTATATGTACATTAAGCCGGGGTGGAGAGGAAATATACTACCACTATACTGGTAGAATGGCCACTGTGCTCAATGCATGCTTATCCCAGAGAGAGGAAAACCAGAAAATCCCAAAACAGGGTAAAGAAATGCAGACATCCCCAGAGCATCCCCTACCAACTCCATCACTACCCACTAATCAGGGACTGTGTCCCTGAGTTGGGTACCTAAACTGGAAGCAGCAGGACTTTCAAACTTAGAATTCTTTTGGGCTGCATTTGATCTTCTTGGATACTCTGTACACAGTGTTTGACTTGGGACCCTGGCAAATGCCCAGTCTTGCCACCCTCTGGAGTCAGCTCTGTACTCAAAGTATGGTGCAGTAACCTACCAGGATAAGGATAAGGACATTCAGAGAGAAAGAGAAACAGAAAGAAAGAAATCTGGAACAGACACAGCTTCAATAACTTATAAATCTTGTATAAGTCTTTTTATGAGTCTTTAAAAAACATACTGTCAGGATAATAAAATATATACAGTTGTCACCCTTCCAATTTAATACTCATGGTAAATAAATTGAAGAACAGAATCACTCTTATGTGGAAGATTTAAAGTTGCCAGAGTTTGATCAGTAAATCAAATTTTCACCTCACTGAATAAACTCAATAACTTAGCAATGAAAGAGAAAATTTTAATAAATTCTGCTCATATTCTCTTTCAAGGAATCATATTCAAATTGACACCTGAATTACAGAGAAAGCAATCTGATTTCCTTGAAAGTAATGGTAGGCCTGCCTTTCATTAAAATAGACTGTTGTACTGTAGAAATAACCTTTTTAACTTTCAAAATGTTTTTCTATTGCTCTAGAATTTTGCAGCAAAAAACCTACCTATATGCCAAATATCCATCTACTACCTGATCACTAAAGTGGTATACATTGCCCAATTGGTTTAAATTTGGGGTGTGCACCGGATTGGGTCTGATCCACAATCTGGACCCAATCCGGGGGAAATCGGATACAATTATCCGATTTCCGATCCACGCATCGGGATCATCTGATCTGATCTGAACCGATCCGGAAGGACCCAATCCAGTTTGGATAAGATCGGAGAATCGGACCTCCTCCCGCCCCTCGTGCTCCTTACCTGCTGGGGCCATCCGCTGCCATCCGCTGCCGCCCACAGCGGCAGCGGATGGCAGCGTACGGCCCCAGCAGGTAAGGAGCGCGAGGGGGGAGGGCCCCCCCACTTACCTGCCGGGGCAGCCACTTCCCTCCAGTGCTCAGATCTACTGAGAAACAGGCTTCGTGGCCTGCCTCTCAGTAGCACGCCAGGTGATGATCACCTGGCGTGCTACTGAGAGGCAGGCCGCGAAGCCTGTTTCTCAGTAGATCCGAGCACCAGAGGGAAGTGGCTGCCCCGGCAGGTAAGGAGCACGAGGGGGTCATCATCACCCGCCACGACCAGGAAATGTGGCGGCCCACAGCTGGGACGGAAGACGACGGCAGGACGATGGCGGAGGAGGCAGCAGGTAAGCAGGGCGATTGGGGGAGGGAGGGAGAGGGGAGAAAGGGAGGGAGGGAGGGAGGGCTCTGCATGGACCTGGATCCAGATCCGAGGCGGAACAGATCGGGCCCGATCCGGACCTCCCAGATCAGGATCCAGATAGGATTGGGGGTCCGTGCACAGCCCTAATCTTGACCATGTTGCCTGGAGTTACCAATGAATGATCCAAAGTTGGACTAGCTCTCTTTGGGTGGTTTGTTAGGCCTTTCAAGAATTTGCTCCTTCGATTGCCTGGGGAATCATGTCAGGAATCGTTCCCCTCCCTTGTTCGGGTTTGGAATCTGTGTATGGATTGACCTTCCCTTGTGTTCAGAACCATAGAGATGGCAATGGGGAAACCACATTGATGGGGATCTCATCACGGTAGTAGTGATTAGCTTTTGACTGTTCTGGTATTTCTTGGAGCCTACAGCTACTGACCATCAGCTGTATGATTTCTGAAGTATGTAACCATTAAGCTTTTGCCATGTGATTTCCTGCAATAAATAGGTCTTACTGATTTGGGTGCCCTATGTCAGTAGCCCAGAATGCGTGCTTGCCTGAGGGACCAGGAAGCCTGACACTTACATTATTTTGACATGAAGATACTAAGTATTGTATCCAGGAGGTTCTGCACAGAATGTATGTGTACAACTGACCTATGGTCTCTGTCGCTGTCCCTCCCTATTGCTTGTAGCTGCTACAAAGGATATAATACTGAAGGCAAGACTAAAAAAAGAGAAAAAAGGTATATATTTAAGTCTTTTAAAAGTAACATAGTGCAGCAGTACTACTAGACTGTAGTACTCAAAGCGTATCACAATGGCATTAAAGTAAAGCATTTGGAAAGGCGTTGAAAATATCTGAAAATAATTACATACATTAAACTCCAGGGGTTGGATCCTAGCTTACTCACGCTTAGAGTAGACCCAGTGAAATCAATGACACAAGTTAATCATTTCTAACTTAAGTTGTATCAACTTAAATGGGTCTACTCTAAGCTTGGCTCAATCTGGATCCAACCCCAATTACTTACTGGAGACATCAAAAGTGAACAAAATGTTACGATAATATTGGCCATTAAACCTATTGGGAAGGCATTTCTTGGATGTCACAAAGGAACATGGAAGTTAAAGTGGGTGTATTAACATCAAGCAATTGCTGAGTGGTACCCTGGCACAAGTGGTTTATAATTCTTTAAAACAAGGGAGTGGCAGAGGCTTTTCTGTTTCTCTCACTTTCTACTTCAAGAAGAAAACAGGACTGGGAAATGCTATCATGAGGTGGGTACTTTCCAGTAAATAAGGAGCACAAAATTTCCCACGCTAACTGTCCACTTTTGCATGCCTAATAGCACAGCACTTACCAACTGAGTTTTTGAATTATTCCTGCAGCTTCTGTGATTTTCTCTAGAAATTGACACTTTATGTGCTTCTCACTAGGTAATTAGAAGCAAACTGTATCCTTACCCACTTTGAAGGCAGGCCTGTCCAATTTGTGGTCCATTGAGAAAAGTGCAACTCACCAGCCATGTACAATGTCGTTTACTGAGGCAGGATAGCAAAACAAAGAGTGAGACTCCTGGTGAACTGCATTCTGCTTGGTGACTCACAACCTATACTGATCTATTTGAAAGTAAAGAACTGCCAGCCTCTGGTTGAATCACTTTCTCTGCATCTGTTTTCTGTCATCACACACGTCACATAAAGTCACCACATTTAATTTCATCACTTCATGCATGCCTAAAAAAGAAATCCATGCATTTAACAAGTTTCCTTTCCTTGAACGGAGGGATATTTATTAAATAGAAAAATGTAAATAGTATTCATTTATTGATGCCTAAAAAACAGTGTTCCGAAAATTCATAAGTCAGAGCTAAAACCAATTTTAATTAAAGACTAAATCTCAAATGAACAAAAATCCTCTCCAGGGGAATTGAGCTAAATTTATTTACAAAAGAAGAAGAAAGACTTCAAGAGCTCAGTGCCCCTTTGTATAGCCCTAAGATGGCTACAAAGAAGACATAAAATAAATTTATTTTCAATAGCATTAAAGAATTTCTGAGAAGCCTAAGTTTCTCATCTTCCCAAAGTGAGCTCACAAAAAAAGCTTGGAGAAAAATGAAAGTCCTTAGGAAATCTAACACCAGCCCCATGACTTTTCTTGGCAGACTGAACTGCCATAAATATATTCTTAGAGGCAATGCCTACAAAACCTATGTTGCAATTTAATGGTACCTTTTTGGCTCTTGCAAGTATAATTGGTATATTTGCTGAGAGAAAAAGGCAATATATGTTAATTTTAGACAGGCTCTCTTACTCTGATCTTTACGTTACCATTTGTCTTCGATAAACATAGAATAGCTGTTACTTTATATCAGCCTTTCCGAACCTAATGCCATACAGATGTTTTAGACTTCAACTCCCATCATCCCTGCTGGCTGCGGTTGATAAGTGTTGTAGTCCAAAACAACTGGAAGGCAAGGCTGCTTTATGTAGAGGTTTTAGTCTACATTTCTGATCAATCTGGTAGAAGCTACAACTCTTATCATAATAGACACTACCTTTTCCCACATTACATCAATCCTGAGTCAAAAGGACTATCTATACATCCTTGGAAAAGAGGACATTTTTCCTGGCTTCCTTACTTCAGGTTACCTCTCAATGAAGAAAGGGTCACTCCCAAATGAAATCTGTAGATTTGTCATCAGACAGTTATGATTTAATTCTGAGGCAAAAAATATATATGCTGGGAGTGCAGTGCCACAAGACTCTTTTTGATTACTGCATACAGCAGTAACACTAACACTAAGCAAAATGTCAAAAGCAACCAGGTCTGGCCTCCAAGGTTGGCTACAGACCATGTTAGTGGTAAGGCTGACCAAGCGAACATTTGCAAGTGTTCTCAAGAACAGAAGAAGAGTTGTACTGGATCAGACCAAAGGCCTTTCTAGTCCAGAATTCTGATCCCACAGTCGCCAATCAGGTGCCCATTGGAAGCTCACAACAGGACATGAATTCAATAGCACCCTCCCATTCATGTCTCCCAGCAACTGGTAGTCAGAGGCAAATTGACCCCAAGACTAGAGGTATTATATAGCCATCATCAGACTAATAGCCATTGATAGGCTTATCCTCAAAGAATTGGTCTGGATGTCCTGGATAATTGTACGTGTTTAAAATGTTCCTTCCTTGCTCAATATGTACTCCTGTTCTTCTAAGTGTGGTTACAACTGTATCTAGTACCTATGAGATACTACTGTGAACTAACAATCTAAAAGCCAATCTACCCATTCAGATTATTCTTCCGGCCGTTTGTGTGCCAGCTAACGTTTGTAGATGGAACAAGTATATAGTGATCTCTGGGTGCTGCTAAGCTGGTGAGCATACACAGTAATTTTTTGTTGACCCCACCATCATGAAACATGGTTGGCACAAAAACTGACTCTAATAAAACACTACTTCATTAATCTGCTACTTCTGCATGTTCTAGATTCTAGTCACAAATCGGGCTGAAACCAGCAACATCCCAAAATGCAGATTGCTCTCCTAGAGATAAGTGGAAAGTGTCTTCTCAGAAACCAGTCATTGTCATTGTCATCTACCAGTTCATGATCCTCTAGTTTTCTGTGATCTTCTTTAGTGTGTTGTACTCTTCAAAGAAATGTTTACAGTTTTCATTTAGTTAATGCTTAAGCATCCTGTTACTGTGTTGCCTGGGCGACGGAAGTGATGGCTTTGAAAAATTGTATTCCAAATGCATAGAGCACCAAAATATTAAAATAGTAAAATGTTTTGGAAATAAATGTATGATAATGATTTGTGCAGAGCCTCCCCAGGTGTGTATGTGTGTATTTGTGTGCATGTGTGTGTGCATATGTGTGTGCTTATAAATGTATGCATTTGGGCCAAATATACATATGTTTTTGGGTCAAGCCAGAAATGAAGTGTGATATTAAAAAAAAAAAAAAACTACAGATCATGTTGGACCCACAGAGCAGGGTCCCAACACAATGATTTTCCTAATTGCCCCTCAAAGTTGCTATTTGCCCCATAGGGAAAAACATACAGGTACCGCTGTGAAACATTTAAGCATTCCCTGCGGGGGAAATAGCAGCTACAAGAGGGAAAGAATTTCAGTTAGAAAAACCATATAGAGTAAAGGGTTAAATCCTCTTCCCATAGAACTGTGATCCAAATCTAATTTGAAGTACCTGCAGGTGCTATCATTATTATTATTAATCATACATCTCCAGTTTCAGATCTACTTTTGCCCAGAAGATCATTTCCTGGCTTAAATCGTTCTATAGCTGTCATGCTGACGACTTATTTTCCAAATAATATTTCACTGAACTCAGCTTACTTGCTTGCCCCCTACACTTTTAAATTTTCTTTTAAAAATAAACATTGCTGTGCAATAGCTATAGCACTAATCTCAAAACCAGTCTGCTTTTACACCTAGGATCGACATTATTATTTCTTTCCTATTCTAGAACGATAGATATTTTCATTTCTCACAATAATATTCTAATTAAATTAGTGTCACAGTATAGTTCCAATGCTCAGTCTTCTTTGTGATGCTGCAACTGCCAAGTATGAAGTAGTACCTTTTCAAGACTTGCTGACTTTTGCTTTTGAGCTCCTGGCTGCAGCTGATAATACCTTAATTGTATTGGCAAGCAAATTTGAAGTTTTCATTAGTAGGTAAAGTGTATTATCCTTTCAAGTACAACACAACAAAACATGATGCATACTAATTTTAAAAAGTGGATCTGTTGACTCCCATCTATTCTGCCACCCAACATGTATTCTAGTCTACAGCATTCTATACTGGCCCATTACCCACCCCCATTGATTACAGAGAGTGAGGGCATATTTATGTGACAGAAGTTCCCATGTGATCACTTTTGAAAGGGTGCATATCCACTGTTTGACATACCAGATTCTCAGGGAGGCACTGTCTATGTGAACCAGCACCTCCATGCCTACAGTGACTTCAACAATGGCAGGAACTAAAAAATGCCCCCACTGTAATGGAAACATCAGTGATCAAAAATACAATATCCACAGTTCACAAAAATAGTGTACTCAGGTGACTGTGATCCAGCCACCAATTGCACCATCTAAAGCTGATGGGGGCTTCGCTGAGTGAGACAATGTCATGTCATGTTTCTCCCTGAGTGCATTCCATCAGCAACTTCAAATTATTTAAATTTGTTCTTTAAAAAATTGTGTTCATGGGATTGTATCCTAAGTTACCTTTCCACAAACAGGAGGGCTCTTTCCAGTCACAAAAAGGACTCTGATCCACCGTAGAATGGGGGGGGGGGGGAAATCGCATTACCCTCCCGTTGCTTTGAATCTTGCTTCTGTCCCACAATAGGGACGAGTAGCTTCCTCTTTCTTCAGAGGCCCATTCAGTAGGCTTTTAATTTTTTTTGCATTGCTTTTCCTACATGCAGCAGGAAATGGCAGCATGTTTCACTACAGAGGAAAAATTGGATTTTCCTGGGTCATTTTTTGAGATGGGAAAATGATCAGAAATGCAGGTTGCTTACCTGTAACCGTAGTTCTTTGAGTGGTCATCTGTGCAGTCACACATATGGGCTCGCGCCGTTCTATTATTCCCCCTGTAGTCCCCCAGCACCTTTCATGCTGTTCTGGAGAGTTCCCCAACTCTTAAGAGCAAATGGGAAGGGGGCATGGGCTGCCAGAGGAAAGGCAAATCAGTGGGAATCCCATGAGCAGTTCTGCTTATGATTAAAGCTATGGGGTACTTGCCACAGATGCCTTAAAATATGCCATGGTCTTTTCTAGAAATCCAATTATCTCATGATAGTGCTAAGAATGTCCCATACCTATCAAGTCATTTTTCCCTTAGAGTAGGTACAGTTCAGAAATCCACTTATTTCTTGAATTGGGCATTTCAAATATGAGATTTTGCCTACACAGATATAGTCAAAAACACCCTTCATATGTGAAGAGATCATCTTCATGTATGAGATTGGAAGCCCAGTACCAATTATGGGTTCCTAATAGTTTACACATGATAAAATAGACATGGTTGTGATTTTCACTCATGACACTGTATGCGGATGCATACGCTTTTTCCCTGAATACACCTCTCAGATGATTGGTCTCATGGATACTACAAATGAAGTTCAACAACTTTTCACACTTTCAAGTTCTGTTGAAATTTTTATCAGGATGAATCGGTCCTTTCCATTCTCCCCAACAAAGATTTTTAAGTAAGCCTGAAGCTTGCATAAAATTATTATTTCATCTAAAGACAGGAACAGTCACCTTTTATAAATAAATAGGAAAACTGTGTACTGCATCGCACCATTCTTTTGTACCACAAAAAGGAACACAGATGGCACTCCATCTTCAAAGATGGGTATATCTTAGAAATAGGAGCACGAACTATCTGGACCTGTTTAGCATGCGTCACAAATGAGTCAACAGGAGCTTTGTTGGTTTACACTAGCTAAGGATCAATGAATCACTAGCTCTTGATATGGCAAGGAAAGTTTTTACGGGATTTTGAAGGCATTCTTTCCCAAGAGGTATCTCCATTTTCAAATAAATGACATTATTGCCTTGACACAAACCTCATAGTTCAACCTCTTCCTTTAACTTTGAGGAAAGAATCCACACGTGCTGACTGGCATAACCGAAAGGGCTGCAACCTATTATTTATTAAACATAAGCGTCACTTCCCACCACCAAAACCAGTCTCAAAATACAGAAATCCATGATTAAGATAACAAAAACCCCAAATCAATATAAACAGTAATCAGCACAGCAACACAAATAACAATAAAAGCCATACAAAACAATCTTCCGATCACAACCTAAATGAATACCACAAAAGTAGTCCACAACAACTGGGAAAATAAGTATGTCTTTCCTTGGTTCTAAAAAGATCCCAGCCTCGGTGCCAGATAAGCTTCCTTGGGGAGAGCATTCTATAAACACGAGGTTTGAAATAAATGAAAATTGTGAAGAACAGAACTGAGGAGATTGTCCAGTACCTTGAATTGAGTTAGATCTTCCATTCTCAAATATTCTACTAGATAAACATGCATCAGCCAGGTTACAGCATGCAACAAGCAGAGTACAAAAGCAGCTTGATGTGAGGGTGGGGCGGGGGAATCTTTCTAAAGAATAAATATGTGGATTACTGTAGAATTCGAAGCACTCTTGTATGTTTGCTTACTATGCTTTCAGACTCATCCTGCTTTCAGCCTTTATCATTCTGATCCAACCCATGCTAAGGGTCAACCTGCATGTTCCATGTAGTTCCATTCTTAAAATGCAAAATAGCCATGGCTTCAGATTGTGTGGAGGACTAGCAGGGACTACGAGGCTGTTTACACATGATATCCTTTCCTTGGCAGCTATTTGTCGTTTCAAAATTGCCTCTCAGTATCTTTCCCCCCCATAAATAGGAAAGCAATCTCTTGGACAAATTTCTAATATGCAATTTTAAAAACTGTTTATAAACAGGGGTGGGCATAGTTCAAGAACTACTGGTAAATATCTGGTGATTTGCAGCAGATCAGCATGGGTTTCTTACCTCCAACTGCTTAACAATAAGGACAAACGAAAAAGGCTCCTGCATCTAATTAGGCCGATGAAATGAAAAATGCTTGGAGGGAAACCAGGAATGGATTTGCGGGTAAAAGAACACTTAGGCCTCCTCCACACGAGACGTTTAATGAGCCTTGAAGGCTCATTATAAATTTTACCTCCACACCAGCGGAGCGCAAAACGGGCGTACAGGCGCGTTATCTCCCCGATAATGCGCATTTTCCAATGCGCGTTAAATAGCGACTTTTATTTTTCTCCGGCCGTTAAAGTGCATTTTCGCCGTGTGAACAAGCGATTATGCGCATTAACGTCTTCTAAAGCGCTTTTTGGACATCAATTAATGCGCTTCGCCGCCTCTTGCCGCCTCCCGTGCAGAGGGATTAGGCGTAAATGCGCCTCCGCGATAATGCGCATAATCCCCGAACCGGGCGCAAAAGCGCATCCTTGTGGAGGGGGCCATCGCTCAGTTCTGGTACTGAATAAAAATTCTTGGGCTGAGCAAGTGCTCATGCTGTTCCTTATTTCTAAGTGTATGTCTGCCCCAGAAGCTACAGTTTTTCATTTGGGTCTGACTGGTGGATCTTGGGGTTCTAGAAAAAAACACAAAAGTAGATCCTGCAAACTTGAAATCTGCTCACTCCTGATCTAGAATAGCCAGAGTATTACAAGACCCAGACTATCTATATATGGGATGAGACGTAATTTTATAAATGAATGACAATCTTAAAAGTCTTGGGTTTTGTAATTTTGTTGTTTCTAAATGTAACAGAAAATGCATGGATCCTATAATGCGATGTGTCTTTGTTTTATTTATTCAGGTAAACATTTTTTTAAAAAGACTTACTTTTGAATATATGTCTATTGTTACATGGAATTCAGCCACACCAATAAGTTTACCAAGCATATATACTGATTGAAAACTTACAGTCATGACCAACCCCTTTTCCTGGAAATATCTGACCAGCGGAACAGCATTCTGCTTGAAATTTGTTAGGCGTCTTTGTGTAGCTTTGAGATTGTCATCCGGCCTTCCCTGCTGCTCAGCACGCTTCATTAGACGTTCCTTCAGCCGCTGATTTGAGCAGGACAAAAACACCACCAAATCTGGAGTGCAGATCTGTAGAGATGATGATCCAAATATTACAATTAGTTAATTTATTAAAATTATCTACCAGAAAACTGTGCTTACAGGGCTGGACACAAGGCATTGGTCGTTTTTAAGTACTTGTTGCAAACACTGAAACACTTAGTATTTGTCATGTGGAAATATGCTGCCTGTAACTGTAGTCTTCTCCTTCCATAATTTAAAGTACGTAAGTGTGACAAATGTATAGTGGTGGCAAACAGAGAGAAGAGACTTTTTTTTCTTCCTCTGTCCATAGTTTGGCATGAAATACCAGATTTATCATTTCATGATTCCATCTGAGGGCTTTTTAATGAAAATTCTGCAGCAGCTGGTAAGGAAACCACAGGAAATTATTCTACTTGGTGTTTATGGGTATATGGATAAACATTCAGTATGACCTGAAACCTAGGAAGAGATAGACAGAAAGACACCCAAGCTTGTCACTCAAGCCAAAAGGAATTCATCACTGCGCTATGAGTAATAAAACATCTTTATAACAATATATAGCAGATATAAATAATCCTAATTTAACTGAGCTTCCTTTGCCAGAGTGATTGTTGTGTTAAAGTCTCAATACAGATATTTACTTTTCACTATCTATTATGGGAATAATTATGTTCTTTGAAAGTATTAATGTGGCAGCAGAATTAAGCTGTCGCAAATCATTTGCCTGATGATTAGAGTGTACATGAAAGGAGCAGAATAATCTAGTTAACTACATAATTAAAACACAATGAAAAGAGCTGAACTTTTATTTCAGATTGTTTACTAGGGAGGATGAGTATAGATGATAGACAGTTATCTCCTATGGAGAGCAATATCACTGTTATTAACATTTGGAAAGGAAATGTTTAAAAATGGAGTGGACTGCATATTAAATGCTGGCAAAAGTTATTTAATATTACAAAAGCAAATGCATTCAGAGTTGATGTGTGTAATTAACTTGAGAGAAGTTTATATCACATTTACACTGCCACTTTATCCAATCCTATTTTCCTGTCAACAGCTTGTATATTTTATTCATTTATTTATAACTTATATACCTCTTAATATACCAAAAATTTCTATATAATATTCCTAATATTAATTTATATAGGTTGATAGACGTATCACTGTATATATTAGAAGAAACTTGTGTACTGATCCTTATAGAGCCTAAACAGCACTATCCACTCACCAAGAGAGGGGAGGAAAAGGCAGTAAACTCTCCTTCTGTGTGCTTCCTTGAGTTAACATTTTGGATTTTATCCTGATTTGGGATATTTTCAGACTGCCTGACTGAGATGTCCCCCATCTACTTCTGTCCACCTGGTCACACAGATGTGGCAATAACTTATTTGTTGATCTACTCTCTTCTTATTCTGATTGTTAAAGCATGATGGTTTCTCTCATGATAACTTTGTGTTTAAGTGAAACAGAAGTGATACTGGTAGTTACTAGGGGGCTGTCCTTACAATGGTGGGTTGCTGCCGTGATGGTCCAAAGTCCCACACTTTCACTGCTGTGAGGCAGCAGCGGCTAATCTTGATGCCTCTGGGAAAAGCGGGTTTCTGGCGCTGGTCACATGCTCTGTCCTCTGCCTGGACAGACGGTGGCCAATCAGGGGTTGCCATCCACCCATCTACGCCTCCGCTGCGACTCCAGAGCACGGCTTAGGGGCTGTCTTGATGTCGTCTTGCGTGTCCCCTCCTCACTCTGGAGAAAAAATTCGGGGCAAGTCCCAACTTTTTTTCTCCACAGCTTCAGCAGAAAGCCATGAGGGTGGGTGCGCGATTGCTGCTGTGTCATATAATTGATGGCATACCGCCACCCACCCATTGTGGGGCTTATTGAGCATTTTGACAGCCCCCAAGAGGCAAAGGGGAACCAGTCAAATGCATAGGTATATTTATCACAGGTGTCCTGTGACATAAAATGGAATGTGATTCAGTGCTGGATTGTTATTGTAATACTCTATGAAGTAAGCCTAACATCTGCAATATGTTAACTCTACCTGCAATTATGGAGAAATGTACTTTTTGTGAAACCAATAATTTTGATTTTAGTCACAGGTTTGGCTTTAAGGAATGCTGGAAATGCTTAATTACTTTGGAAAGACTATTCAAAAGCATTTTAAACTGGGCACTCTCAAAAGGAAGATGACACATAGAGAACATCTAAAACTCTGAACAATTTGTTACCTTGCCACTTCCTTCATTTGGGAAAGCAACAATAATTCCCTTTGGAAGCTAACAAGAATGCTGTCAAGGCTCATGATTCATCCAAATCCATTAATGTTTATTAGGCACTTTCAGAGTATAATCCATTCATTCTCCATTTCACATAAACTATTCACGGAGTATTAAGAAGAACCGCTTTAATCTGATTTGACTACTCTTTGTAACCTTTTATTCATGCATGTCATTTGTTCTCAATTAGTAGGTGAAATCAATGAGAATTCTTAATAATCTTTGTACAGCAGTGCTACACTTTATTTTGATATTGCAAACAGAGAAAGCTCTGAGACTAGTAGGAAAATAAGCGCAGGATGTTGCTTTATTGAGTAGCAACCATCAAGAGATAACACGCTATGTATTTCTCTTTCTGTGATAAGATAGAGAAAAATAGACACTTGGGCAACACAAAATGGCTAAGGTACATCCATAACACATATATAACTGAGATTTGGTGCACACTAGAAGTACTAGAGCTGCCTGGCAATATAACATAGAGACCTGCTTCAGATGTATCTCGGCCTAATAAACGATGTTTACCCCAACTTTTCCAGCCAGAGCAAGGGAAGCTCGGCTCTTCCGCCTGTCTGACTTCGCTCAGGAACTGCTCTGGGGACATTCCTGATGGATGACAACCCCTGATTGGTCACTCCCCACTGTAGCAGAGTGCAGGGGGCTGGCCAGCAACCCAAATGGCTGCCAGAACACCCCGTGCTGCCTTGCTCAATATATTTTTCCATTGTAATCATCCTGTGTGTCGTTTATCTGATTCTCATCCTTTTTTCAGCTCTGTGCCTACTAATCCCTGACTGCCAAATTGTAAGACTGGTTTTAAACATTAATGTGTGACTTAGACTTGGAAATTCTTCACCCGAGCTGCTAGTGTTAACATTCAAAGCCCTAAATGGCTTGGGGTCGGGTCTGCTCCCATATGTATTTGCCAGGATCCTAAGGTTGTCTTCAGCAGTCCTTCTCTGGGAGCCCCTGCCAATAGAAGTGAGGCAGGAGGCTTCTAGGAAAACAGCATTTTGTGCTGTGGCAACCTCAGTTGTGGAATGAGCTTCCTGGAGAGGTTCGCCTGGGGCCTACGTTGTGCACCAGTTGAAGACCTTTTTTATTTTTAGCATTCTAGTCTTTCAGCTCTGCTATTTTAAATCTGCTATTGCATTTTAAGTCTCTGCACTGCTGCTAGGTTTTACTCTGGTTGCACTCTGGCAGTTTTAAGATATTATATTCAATTTTTCAATCTTTAACAGACCATTTTCCAAGGTAAAAGAAAAACAAACAGCATGCTGATTAATCAGTATACAGTATACATATCATTTATGCTGAATTATTCTTTTTAATAATTGTGAACCACTCAGAGAGCTTCGGCTATTGGACAGTGTAGAAATGTTAGAAATAAATAATAAAAATACTATTAGTAATAATAAGAAGAATGATGTTTGCTTGACTCTTGAGCCTGATGAAGTGACCAGCCCTTTCTGAATTATATTACATCTCCACCATCCTTTAACCAAATATATGTATCACCTTTTTTTAAAAAAACAAAAAAAATCACAGTAGCTACTGCTTTCTTATATTGCTAAATCAAAAACAAACACAACCAATGCCTTTGTGACCCTCTTCTCCTGCGACACCAATCCTCACCCAAGACAGATGTTTTGAGTTATGTGGAAAGTATCGACCAGTCCCAGAATTAATTTACTGGATGGTGGAATAAACCACAATTTGTAACTGGTCTTTCTTTCAGTGCTGGGAAGGAACAATCAGCAAAGCAGTCTGTGCAGCCACGGCCTGCAGCCTACAGTCCGACGATTCCTAATCTATAATTTTCAATGTGTTTCAGAACCAGGCTGCTTTTCAAGCGACCATAACCATTAGAGAAAAATCTGTATAGGAAGGACTTAGTGATAATTAAATAGCTGGTGAACTCCCTGAATCTATATTTAGAGGCTGCTAACCAGAGTAGAAGTTCATGCATGCACTTTGTATTCAACCGCACAATACACCTGCCAATTTAGGAGAATACTTCTTGCATATGATGGACTCTATTTCACAAAAGCCCATGCCAACACAAATGTATTGCTCTTTAAGATATTATAAATCTCTGTGTTAATTTTTTTATTATTTATTATTTATTTATTATTATTTATCAATTTATTTATTGTTGTTGTGAGGTGCACTGGAAATAATAATATTTAAGGAAGGCATATAAAAATATTGACCCCCCCCAAAAAATAGTACAAATGTTCAAAACATTTAAAACAGCAGATAAAACTATCAGCACTAAATGCCATTCCAATTAACCATTAAAATCCTCCGGGCCTAAAACGTCTCCAGGTTGATCAATCATGCTGTTTCTTTGACACTATATTTCTTACTTTTCACAGGACCGTATACTAGAAAGGTGGCCATTGGTTACCTACTCTAACCCACAACTGCAAGGCGGGGCCTCCATGTATTCACCAGTCCCACACAGAGCAGCCCAGGCCAAAAAATAGGTTTTCTGCAGAAAAGGCCTAGCAGAGAAATATCTCCTAGATTAGGCCAAACTTGGATATTTCATAACAAACGGTCCTTATTTTAGACACTACAAATGCAACAACTCTTTTAAAAAAGAAGAAGCTAACCTTGCAAAAACCACTTGGTAGCTTCAGATTTCCACGACAAAAAAAAATACATAACAGAAAACGTTTTCTATAGATTGTCCTAAAGAAGGAACTATAATGACAGCTCAGGTTGTAGTACCTTTCCTTAAGCTCATCTAACTCTGATCATTTATATCCCCCATTCCCCTGTAACAATGGCATTAATGGAGTCGCTGCAAAAATTAGAATCTGTTTTGTATTCACACAGAACAGATTAACGTTTAATATACCACTGAATCACTTTTCTCCCTGGTTTTTTTAAAAAAACTTCTTAGTCACTGTTTGGTTTTTTAAAATAAGCTTCATGTCTTCAGTGTTTCAAATTGGTGACATTTTCCTTCAGAGGACCAAATATATTTCAAAGCATAAAAACTCAAAGCCATAGAATAAGCAGCTATAGCTATAGGGCTTCTGGGTGTTTATAGCATCATTCAACTGTCTGCATCCGCATGTAATTCTAAACTATGGTTTCGTTTTTTGTATTTATTTGCAGCATTTATATAACACCCCGGAACGGTGAACAATAAAGGACAAAAAGAATAAAATACCATATTAACAATTTTGTTTTAAAAATAGAGTACCAAGAAAAAACATGGCTGGTTAATCACAGAAGGCTTCTTGAAATAAAAATGTTTTCAGAAGGCGCCGAAAACAACACAATGTTGGCACCTGCCTGACCTCCAGAGGCAGGAGTTACATAGAAAGGGGGAAACCACACTGAAGGTTCTTCTCTGGGTGGACGCCAATAGGGCTATAGGTCCATGCAGAACCATTAAGAGCATGCATTCTGATGACCTCAATGACCAGGCAGGTTGGTAAGGGAGAAAGGGGATGGGCCTGTGTGAACACTGGGCTCACATGCTCCTTCTTCCTTCAGTATGGCCATGAGTTCAGAAGCTTTCACTTCCATTTCTGACTAACCAATGCTTAGCATTACCTCTGAACCCAGACAAACTGTAGCTAGCCTCAGCAATGGTTTACTAAAACAAGACAACTTTAACTGGTAGTTGATGAAGCTGTTTTGCTTTAGTATAGGATAATTAAGATTAAATACAGTTTAGGCTTCAGACATAACACTAAATTGTAATAAATAAAAAGCAGAAGCAGAAATTTCTGATTTTTTTCCTCACAACTGCACCAGAGAAGGAACAGGGAGGAGGGCCTTTGGGCAAGACATCCTCAATGGTCCCCCTCTTTCAATGAGTCTACCTTCTCACCACCATTGTCACCAGCTGCTATTGCTCCATGTTCTCTTTCTCATCATTGCTACCACTTGCTTACCTGACAGGAGCAAGTAGGCCATGGCATCTACTGCTCACTATCACTACTGTTGTCTGAACCAGAGTAAGAGGAGGGGGGGGAGAACAAGTTGCAATGATGAAGAGGAGGAACAACTCCAGGGGGCTGCTGGGGTGTAGGCCCTTGGTAGGTGCCCAGCCACGCCTAACCTTGATGACAGCTCTAGAGGGGACTGCACACGCTCAAGGTTTGCATCCTTGTAACACTAAACCATAGTTTGGTGTTACGTACAAATTCAATTACTGTGCTATGATTAATACAAATATTAATTGTAGCAATACTTAGCAATTGTGTAGCTTTTAAAATTTAAAA
This sequence comes from Anniella stebbinsi, assembly GCA_029215795.1. NCBI lineage: Eukaryota > Metazoa > Chordata > Lepidosauria > Squamata > Anniellidae > Anniella > Anniella stebbinsi. The sequence continues at coordinate 90,205,999 of JARDYH010000004.1, read as the reverse complement.
GTTTATGTGCAATCAATTATTAGTTAATCTTTATAGCTCTCACTGGTTTCAATAGTGGAGGAGAAACAGATAGCTAGTTGCCCTGCCTCAAGAAGGCTTGAAGGTTACTCAGAAGGGCCAAACCAAAATAATGCTATCTATTGTGAAGGTCTAGGAGAGTCAATTGACAAAAGTGGGCATTTCTGGATTCATACATGCGTGTACATTTTCATCATTTGATTACTCCGCACTTGATAACTAGGAAATGAATGTGTGAACAGAATCGATTGAAAAGCATTGTACTAAGTATTCATTGTATATTTATTAGATGTTTACTATTTATGTTATATTATGTTAAATAAAGATGAAGATTTGATACAGAAGTGGATTGGATGTGAGTTTAATTGCCTGGATAGAGACACAGCCCAATATGTGTTAAGGCCAGAACATTGAGATGAAAGTTCTATTAGGGGTGCTTAATCTGTGATTGTTTATTCCTACTTGCATGCTGTCATGACCCACTCCCTTGAGACTCCTTTAGAGGATCCAACCATGACCACAGTCATAGGGTGACCAGATGGCTCGGGGTTTCCCAGTCCTAACCGGGAAACCTGGGGCCAACCGGCCCAACCGGGGGCGGTGGGGGCAAACCGGGGTGGCGGGGGGTCACGCGGCGGTGGCAGCAAGCGAGGAGCGGCGGTAGACCTGGCGGCGGTAGCGGCGGAGGAGCCCGGGAAGCGGCCACCCCAGCAGGTAAGTGCCCTCCCTCGCGCCTCGCGCTCCTTACCTGCAGGGGCGTCCGCTTCGCAGCCTGTCCCTCAATAGTGCGCAGGAGGAAGACCCAGCGGCAGCGGCGGGGGACCTGGGGGGGGCAGCAGCGGAAGAGAACCCGGTAGGTCCAGGCTGATGTTTTTTGGGGGTGGGTGGCTTGGTGGGGGGGTTGTTTTGGGTGGGGGGTGGCTTGGGGGGTTTGTTTTGGGGGGGTGGCTTGGTGGGGGAGTTGTTTTGGGTGGCGGGGGGGGGGACCGGGATTTTGGGTTTCAAAATCTGGTCACCCTACACAGTCAGTATACAGCTGCCCACTCTGTGGATTTTTTTTTTTCTGTGACCACTTCTGGGCATCACCTTTTACTCTCCCACTGGTTCTGTGATTCCAGAAACCTGGTCAAAGAATTGTTAAACTAATCAGGAAACCTTTTGAGCATATGTTAATCTTACTCTGAAATGTCTTCCTCCCATTTGCACTTCCATACCTTCAAGCTAAACTAACCAGGACACCTCCTGAGTGTATGCTGATTCTTAACAGTTTACTCACTGTACATACATTTTAACTTATTACATCCAATTTAACCTTTGATAATACAGTTGAACCCTCACAATTACAAACACAGATAGATGGGTTTATAATGGGCATGCAGGGTTCCATCACACCTATTTTTTCCTCCTGGTTTGCCTCTGTGTTTTTTACCTCCGTTTCCTAAGTGCACCAAGCTAATGGTCCCTTACACGTGGGTTTGTGGTATTGCCCTGCACTGTACAACCTCCCTTTCGCTTGTTTGCTCTTCCACTCCATCCCGCCCCTTCTCCTTCTGCCTTCAGTTCATTGGTTGTGGTACTCTGATGAGCGTAGGCTCCTCCTCCTCACTCTGGTTTTGTTGTCTAGCAATTTACCAATTTCATCGGCTGGGCTCTGTTTCTGTGGGCAATGAGGGTGGGGTTGGAGCAGTAAAAAGTCCATTCAATCGAATAAGCACAAGTCCTTTCACTCGACATGGTGTGCTGAAGGACACCTTTCATCAGCAAGACCCCATTCAAAGCACATACACCCAACAAAGGAAAAAGCACTGCACGGAGGCTTAAGGGCACATTAAATCCACTTGGGGAAAATAATCCAGACTTTTCCCACACCAAAATACTATGCAAAATGGAGGAAAAGAGGCGAAATGGGCACAGGACAGGGACAGCGTCATGTGAGTCCCATGCTGCAAAACCAGATACCAGACGTGACGAGAGTGCATTAAACCACAGGTATGATGGAGTTCATAGACTGCCTGGTGACTTGCCTGCTTTTTAAAAATAATGCAGACATCACATTTCATCTAGAGAGCCTGGTAGACTGTGTTGGGAAGGAGTACGTGGTTATGGTATACTTTGGCACCAATAACATGAGGAAATGTAGCAGCGTGATCCTGGAAGCAAAATTCAGATTGCTAGGTAGGAAGATAAAATCTACGATTTCCAAGGTAGCTTTCTCAGAAATGCTACATCTAGAACCAGCTAAACAAGCAGAGCTGAGGGTTGTTTATGGATGGATGGATGAGGCAATGGCATCTGGAGGAGAGGCTTCAATTTGTTACGAACCGTGGAAAGTTTGGGGGGATGCTGGGCTTGTTCAAAAGGGACAGCGCCACTTGACTCATACTCAAACTCATAATCATGAACAAAGGCTAAACCCACAATCTTTCATTAAAAGAGTAGGAAGAAAACCTACAATTTTCAAAAACCCCTATGATTTTAACTGTGGCAAGGCAGTTAAGGGCCTTAATGTACAGCTCAGACTTCTCCAATTTGGTGACCTTTTTATCAGCTCCACCCAGCATGGCCAATGCTCAGGAATGCTTGGAACTGTCGTTCAACACATCTGGAGGGCACCAGGCTGGGGAAAGCTGGTATAACTTATCAACCTTACACCGTTATGAGTCTTTGCTCCTTGAGTTTCAGCAGCATTCCGCATCAAGTGAGTAGAGAACTAAGGGTCAAATTACATATTGTGTAGTATGTAGCTGAGCTGTATCTTTTTATTTACTTTAGGCTAACTGTGCACCTCCAATCTGGAATAGGACCAGCATGTCCAGAGGAGGTGAGGATTAATCCTCTTCTCACCCACTCCCGACAACCCGTTTGCTTCTCAAACTTCTGCCCTCCCATGAGGAAATTAAAAGAAAAAGAAGAAAAGCCTCCACTGACTCCAATGGATATTTTTCTTCTTCTTTTAATCCTCGTGTGTGAGGGAGGGGGATTTCGGTAACCAAACATGGGGTGGTGGTGGTAATCCTCTTATCCAAGTGTGTGTTGGTCTTGAACTGCATGCAGTTACTCTAAAGTAAAGAAAAAGATTTGGCTCAGCTACATGCTGTGTAATTAACATAATGTGGAGTTTAACTCAAAGACAATGATGGGAGAGGGAGAAAGTAAGCAGAAAAGGAAGCTTGCTCACCAGCCATCCCATGTCCCAACAACCAGGCAGCTGTGTAAATAATCTCACAACATGCACTGCTGTGGAGAGCCTAGGTCTAATCTGCTTGTATACCTACAATAATTCTGGGAAACAATGTGTTAACTGAAATGGGAAGGAGGAGGCTTCATTGACATTTAAAGTGCTTCAATTTAAAAAAGCCAAGCCTTGTTAGAGAAGAAAATTGAAATGTCTCATTAGACTACTAACTTTCACACGTTTTCATATGGGCAATTCTATGCTGAAATCACAGTACAACATCAGCTATTAAGAAATCCCTGGAGTTGGCCTGTCATCACACATTCAAGAACCCTGCCTAAAATTGATTGCCCTATAGTTGTTTAAAATAGCAAAGTCTAGGGAGGGTTTCTTAAGCAAAAGTTTTACTACCACTCATTCCCACAAGCTCATCAGCATTACAATTTCCCATACGGAAATATTTACTATTTTCTCTATCCATCTGTCCAGCTTAATCAGCCAGAACGGGCAAAGATCAACCACACAAGTGGTTGGTCTCACACCTCCAAGAATTCTATCAACATCTTCAGGATTCACAAATGGAAAAATACCTATAACAATCTGACAAGCATCAAAGGCACATCAAAACAAACTTTAATCAATTTGGAGTCCAAGTCAGAATACAAGCACTTTTCTCTGCAAAGTGCCTTGCACGTTGGTCACAATAGACCCCCAAAGGACACCCCCAAACTACATTCCAAGGGCCAAGGTGTAAACATTCCTTCATCACTAGAAGCAGCTCAGCTATTCGACTCTGCATGGATACAATAGTTGGACATAAATAACATTTCCACCATCATCGCCATGGAGTAGGTCCTAAAACTGGCCCTGTTCCATAGGACTTGCCATGGGTTTTCCTGTACTGTTGCTGCATTTCTGCTGTCATTGCCCTCAGCTCCTCTAAAAACCAGGGAGCCAATTTGGTTCTAACAAGTGGAAAAGGGTGCTCTGGAGTGATCGCATCAGCTGCCCTACCATTTCCTCATTCCCGAGGTCAAGCTTTGATAGAACCCCAGCCATTGCACGTTTGAAATTTAACTTTTGTTCGCAGCTTTAACAAAATGTAACATTGTTTTTAACAATATTCTCTCAGAAGATGAAATAACTTCCAATCACATGGATTTAATTGTTTGATTTACTTTAAAATAAATTAATGAAATTCTCACCCTACTAGCGCACTGTACTTCTTTAAAGGTACTTCAAGGGTAGCCTCCACTCAGGAATAAGCAATTTCAGAACTGCATCCTGAATGAGCTCAAAATAGGGGCGTACTCTAAGACTCTGTTCAACAAAGTTACAATTTTCCCTGTACAAGTAGCTTTCAAGATGACCTATAGCTAAAATGCCCTGCAATCTAAATCACTATCAAGAACTATTTATAGTGCAACCCTATAGATTTCTTCTCAGAAGTAAGTCCTATTGAGTTAATGGGACTTCCTAGGAAAGCATGTATAGAATTGCACCCTTAAGGTGTTAAGGAATCACTGTCTTATCTGATTCCTTAACATATTAAGGGTGCAATTCTATACACACTTTAAATCGTTGCTTTATATCACTACACTTTCTTGTATTTTTATTGTGCTTGGAAGGAAAAGAGCTTTGTGATATTTAAAAATTTTCCTGCACTGATTCGATAAAAGGTATGCTGTTACCTAACTTGTACAAATTAGAAAAGACTGTTTCAATGCTGTATTCTAATTTAAGCAGCCTGCAATAATCTTTAATTGGGAAGAAATGTGCTGCTGAAATTGTGCTCTTCCTAATGAGTACTGAAAACAAGCAATTAAGGAATAACCTTTTCTCTTTGCTTTTAGAATCATCAATGTATAAAAATATGATTTGTTAAATTGGATCTTTCCATTTCCTTTGGAATAATTTAATTGCACATACAAGGAAGTGCTATCGTTGTTGGGTATATGACAAAATTCTGACTGTTTTTGAAAGAATGGAGTCATGCTTTCAAAACCAGTCAGAATTTTGTCATATACCCATCATTATATTTCTAAAATGTATGTCAAGAAAATGACCTTTTATCAGTCTACAATGAGGTGTTTACAAAGAATTATGGGTTATGCCTATTGATCAGAAAACAATAACATTTTAATTTCTAGAACTGATTTTCTTAACGTTAAGCGCATAACAGATTCAAGACAACTAAAGATTTTGAAGAAAAATAACAAATATCTTACTTGGTCTTCAAAGGAAAGAGCCTGGGCAACATCTCTTGGAAATCCATCAATAACAATGCCTTCTTCATCAGGGATCTGCATTAATCTCTGTTTTATCTCAGTAATGGTTGTTTCCTTATACAGGTTTAAAAATAGTAATAAAGTTGATTATTATTATTTCATTTTAGTTATGCATAACAGTGCATGTACAAATCTTGCTGAACCCCCCCCCCCCAAATCATTTCCAAATATGGTTTTACCTGTGGGGCTAGTTCCCCAGTGGTAATTATCTTAGCAATCAGACTCCACTTTCTATTACTACTTGTGCTGTGGATCTTCTTTCTTAACAATTCACCAACAGAGATGTACTCAAATCCATAGCGTTCTGCTATTTTCAAACTCTGGGTTCCCTTTCCACTTCCTGGGCCACCTATAGTTAAGAATGAGAAAAAGACAAAAACAAAGGCCTTATGTTTTCTCAGATTCCTTGTACACTACTCACCATTTACTGCCAAAATTTCCCACCCGAGTAAGAAATGTAACATTCTTCAAATAACTAATAGCCTGATTCTATGCTCTAGTGCATACTGAATGCAAAAAAAAAAAGGATATAATGATCCGAAACCAGGTAAAAAACAAAACAAAACTGAAAGTGAGTGCAGTCCCCTCTCCAAAGCCCTTGTCAGCTCTCCTATAGCAGCTATAGCTGGCATAACTGTTCACTCCATCCAATAGTATGGAGCTTTGCTGTGGAACTCAGGCAAGCTGAGCTCAGCCCAGGTTGAGACTCTGCATTACTAAAATGCCCAACTAATGCCCGGCATACATAAAGAGAAGGCATGGTAGAGACAACTGATTGCACAACAGCGTCACCAGTGTTCTAGGTCTGCTTCTCCCTTCACTACGTTCTGTCTACAATGGTCCAGCTCAGTTTGCATCGGTGTGTTTCATTAGCATTATTCTTGATTTCAAACTAGCATATAGCAAACAAAATTTGAGTTACATGCTGCCCTTTGTCTATGAAAAACTATCATTCCAATTGAATAGTAATGAATTACATATAATAACAAGCATTTGTGTTGGAATGTTTTACTGCAGATTAGTTTAAATGGTTTTTCATTCTGGTGAATGCACTCTCACACAATGCAGCCCTCCTGCCTTCCAGCATCTAAATTTAACACAAAGTACTGGAGAAAGATTTTAACCATACATTAACACAAGCAAAAACTTCATTAAATAAATTATCTATTTTAATAAAATATACATGGGTATCTTTCTCCACTTTGAATTTATATTCTGCTCGGGGAAAATTAAGAGAGGAATGTCAACATTTCGCTCCCTCAAACTTCTGAGCAAAATAGAAAAATCTTCCAGATTAGTTAAAATTGTTTTTCATTCTTCCTTCTTTGTGCAAAGATGGGCAACTGTACTTCCTTTTTCCACCCGAATGTAGAGAAGGGTAGGGTTTAACACTAGGAGAACGGTTTGAATTTGAGGAACTGTGTTCTCTCCTCAAGGGCTTTTGTGGTGAAATGCTATATATGTTTGTTTGTGTTCTGTAATGTTTAAATACTATGTGTGTATCTAAGTAGATATGAGGCCTAGCTTTGTTACTGTGTATGGAGTCTTCAACAGTTTTGGTTGCCTTGGTTACGATACCTGATGAGGAGAGGCTTTAGGCTGCTTAAAATGATTAGGAGGAGAAGTTATCTTTGTTCTGATTGGTCGGGTGGGTCAACAAAGATGACTGGTAATTGAAAGTTCCATGGGGAACATGATTGGTCGGGATTTTTTAAAAAGATCATGGAGGAGTCTCTTAAAGTTGGATAGGAATAGTTGGAAGGTGGATGACAGAGAGTTGGGGTTACTAGTAGTTAGCTGAAGGGAGCTGTGCTCAGAACTGGAGTGTGTTCAGAGGAGGGCAACAAGGATCATCAGGGGTCTGGAAACAAAGCCCTATGAGGAGAGATTGAAAGAACTGGGCATGTTTAGCCTGGAGAAGAGAAGATTGAGGGGAGACATGATAGCACTCTTCAAATACTTGAAAGGTTGTCACACAGAGGAGGTCCAGGATCTCTTCTTGATCATTCCAGAGTGCAGGACACGGAATAATGGGCTCAAGTTACAGAAGCCAGATTCCGGCTGGACATCAGGAAAAACTTCCTGACTGTTAGAGTAGTATGACAATGGAACCAATTACCTAGGGAGGTCATGGGCTCTCCCACACTAGAGGCATTGAAGAGGCAGCTCGACAACCATCTGTCAGGTATGCTTTAAGGTGGATTCCTGCATTGAGCAGGGGTTTGTTGCCCAAATTAGGGTCCTTCTCCTGGGAGGATTACCACTTTCCCTCTAAGAGACACAGAGTCAAAATTCATCCCGTCCAACGCAACTCCTTTTATTCCAGTACAGTCAGCTGAGTGGGTATACTTTTGGGACTAGCGTCACCAAAAGCCACACACACGCATACACAAGCAATATCTTTTTACAGTACAGTAAAAGTTCTACGTCACTACTTCAATTCTGCAGCTTCTGATAAGGTGCGCTGATGGCCTTGTATTAGGAGGCTCTTCAGACAAACGCTATAACCAGCTGAAACCAGCCTTGTGGCGAGCTCATATCTGCCACGTATGCACTTTTAAATTTTTCCTTCAGCCTTGAGCAAGCGTTCCCAGCATTCTGTACTTGTAAGCAAAGGCGGTTGCACTTTGGCTATCAGGTTGGACTCGATGACCTTATAGGCCCTTCCAACTCTACTATTCTATGATTCTATGAAGTGAAAGCCAGCCTGAGAGAACTCTTCTGGAGGGAGATCTGGTGTCTGTGGAAAGCAGGAGGCTGGGCTGTGATGTAGTGATACTTCAACCAGGCAGTAAAGCCCAGCACCAAGGGAACTCAGTCAGAAGTCTGACCAGCAAGTGAGCCCTGATAAAGTGTCATCATCCCAAAAGCCAGAGGCAACAGAGGGGTTGAAAGCAGAGATGGCTCTCATCTTCACAGCGCTGGGACGGCGTCACTGTCGCACCCCGCATTTGCACTCCTTCCACCCATCTACAGCTGAAGGAGTGCCACAGAGGCTTTCCTGGCACCGGTGCCGTCACGCCTGCCGAGCAAAGCACATGCGGCAGTTTTAAGGCTGCCTGGGAGCATCTGCCCCCCTCTTCCAAGGTAAGATGTTTTTTTTAAAAAAACTTTTTTTAATGTGGGGAACAAAGGGGGGGAGGTCTGTGGAGGCGCGGAGGTGATGTACCGAGCTTATGGATTCCATCCCCTTCCCTGCCCAGCCCATGGCGACCAATCAGTGGTCACCATAGACTGTGGGACGCCTCCCAGAAGCTCCCGTCGTCGCATTGCTCCAAGCTAAAAAAGTCAGGGTAAATGGCCGACTTTTTTAGAGCGGAGCTTTGGGGCTTTGCCCCTAGATGGCTTCAGAGTGGCGGCAGCATCATGTAAATCACCTGCCGCCACTCCGAAGCCACCGCGGGGAAAAGCACCCGTCTAGAGGCATCCGAAGACTGTGTACAACACCCATTCCTGGGTTAGGTCTACACTACTGCTTTATAGCAGTATTGAAGTGCAATGTTAACAGTTGGGGCACATTACACATTTCATATACTATTTTCGTAGTGTTATTTCCTGCTTTGTATTCCACATTATCTAAAATAGTGCAACAAATGCCATTGTGTGACCTATGAGGTATAAATGTGCAAGAGTGATATAGCATTACCATGATGGGATAGTAATGATTTGACACAAAGGGTGCCTCTACAAGAGCGATTTAAAGCTCTTTCAAGGCGCATTACAAATTTTACCTCTACAAGAGCGGAGCGCAAATCGGGGGTCGAGGCAATTTTTATCTCCGATTATTCGCATTTTTGAATGCGCGTTAAATAGCAAGTTTTAATTTGCCATGGGAGTTAAAGCGCCTTATGGTCATGTAAACATGTGATTCTCCACATGTAAACAACTTTAAAGCGCGTTTCATATAGCCCGTAATGTGCTTCACCACCTCTCGTGAATTGGTATTAGGAGTAAATGCGCTTCAATGCGCTTCTCCGTATATGCACATAATCGGGCAACCGGGCGTCAAACCGAAATCTTGTAGAGGGGGCCAAAGTGTAGTTGTGAGCTATTACATGAAGTGGAGTTTAGGGAAACTGGATCCGACAGGAAAGCTATTGATTGCTTATTAACAGGGAAGGTTCTCTTATTAAGTACGGTAACCAAGGATTTTTAATTTATGTATGTTTAAGCATTCCCATCATATAATTTGAACAATACTCTATTCCTTTATGCATAAAATTAAGGGATAATAAACCACTTAGTTGAATAGTTCATAGTCTCTCTAGTGTTAATGCCCATCTCATGCCTAAGCTTCTTATACCAAGATACTAGAAGAATTTTGTATTCCAAGAGCCATGGTGGCAGCAGAAGAGAGCTAATTTGTTTTAACTCCTGAATTATAGTACAGGGAGTTCTGTAGGACCTGAAATATAAAAGCTAAACATGTTTAAAGTGGCACAAAGGGAAGTGATTTTCCCATAGGTGGGATATTTACATAAGCAGTGAGCAAATTCCCTACATGTGTGGGGGCTAATGCTCAAGGGCTTTCAAAATTGAATATTTTCCCTACTCCACATAAGTGAAATGAAATGCCCAGTATGGAGCACCCACTTGTACGGAGCATCAAAAAGAGGGCTGCAATTGGGAAACGGGATGCAACTGTTCACATATATTAGAGCCTATTCCAAGGGCTTACATTTTGAGAGGTGATAGTTCCCCTTCCATGTTAGAAGTTCCCTGATTAGTTCAGAGACCTTAGAAAAACAGTTACCAGTACCACCTGTTGCACTGGGCAGTCCCTCGCTCAAAAAACAATAAACATACATTTCAAGATTTAGGCAAGTTGCTGAAGATAATTTTTGCATTGTTAGTGCATTAATTTGTCATTTATCTTAATGTGATATCTTCCAATACAATATGCATATTGGTACCCATTTTAAGCACTTAATCCATCAGCTATGTGGTTAAAAGCCACAGTTAATTCAATGAAATTATATTAGTAAAAAAATATCTAGGATTACCCCTCGCTTTGCCTCCTACCTATAACAAGGATGATTTTAGGCCGTGGTCTTGCAGGATCAAATACATCATATTCCTCAATGAGTTCAGCTGTTTCTGAGAGGTCCGTGTCACTTTCTATGGAGAACTGGTGGATTGGAGGGAGTCGATCATACCGCCGATAAGGAAAGTTGGGATTGTCTGGCATCACTACAAAAACGGCAAGAAAAGAAGTATCAGAACAGAACAAGAATATTTTATTGAATAAAAAATACAGAACTGATGGCATTCTGACTGCATAATATTTAAAACGGGTTTGCTTCGAACAAAAGGATCAATTAACATTTTCAACCAATATGTATTGGAAGGCAGTAAGGAATTTTGTGGTGGAAGTAGTGCTGAAGCCACTGGCAGGTCTAATATCACACTACAGGTAATTCATGCAGAAGCTGCAGAGATGAGGAATTCTATGTTGTTTGAAATAACCAGCCAGATATTTGGCTGAAAACTTCTAATATAGGGGTGGGCAATTTCAGGGGGTCCAGGAGCCTAAATTTGGCAGTGTGACGGCAGCAAGAAACTTCAATGGCAAACTGGTACAAATTTTAAATTATAAATTTAGCTTGAAAACAAGCTAAATTTGTCCTTTTGGATCCATAGTGATTTGCTACTGAATTTGAGTGAAAAACTGCCGGGGGGGGGGGGGGGGTCTGCTGCCGCATAGCGTGGTAGGCCACGCAGCAGGGGCTGCAGAAGAGGACATGTAGTTTGTTGCGTTGTGTGACTACAGCAGACAAAGTAGGCTGACCAGATAAAATCCATGTCAGGGCTCATGTAACTTTAACAGTTGTAGAGAAAAGAGAATTTCACCCAGTGTCATTTTTATGCAATTAGTTCCTGGTGAAATTCCGTCTTCATCACAACAGTTAAAGGTGCATGCACTATACTAGAGTGACCAGATACAAAAGAAGGCAGGGCCCCTGCAACTTTAACGGTTGTGATGAAGAGGGAATTTCACCAGGAACTAATTGCATACATATGACACTGGCTGAAATTCCCTTTTCTCTACAACTGTTAAAGTTTTATCTGGTCAGCCTAAGACAAAGTGCAATAACTAACTGACCAACACAGATTCTGACTGTACACCAAGCAAATCACAATGGCTTCTTAAAGAAACCATCAGGAAACAGGAGATAGAGCCTACATAGGGATAAGAAAGGGTTTCCATAAATATTAAAGAGACAGTCCGAACCCAGGTGGCGTGGGTTTTGTGAGGATTGTTCCAGGGTTATCCAAGAGTAATTTAACCTGTGATTCATTGTCACACTTTGCAAATTGTTTGTGACATAACCTGAACATCGCAAGGTTTAATAAGAAGTTCCTTTCTTCTTCCATGGAAATAAGGCCTGTGACAAGCATCTCTAAGTGCATCCTGAAAATTCTTGGCTACACGAAGAGACTCTCTGAACAATTTATACATGTTGATGGAGGCTTAAATATACGGTTAACATATATATATATTTATTAAGCCTTGCAATGTAGTCACTTGTCTACAGCAAACAAGTCATTTACCAAACTCATTATTTAACCTGTTGAATTACATGTAGTACATAGGAACAGGCAAGCCGATTAAGAGCTGTTGCTAGTTGATAAATTTCTTGTAGCTCTTTGATTTTAAATTCAATTTAAGAAACCATTCCAGAATTATTTTAACACATACTACATGGATAGTTTAATCTACTTACTGCCTATAACACAAACCACAAAAATGCCTTTAGTGCGTAGAAAAAGGAATTCTAGTAGTTTTATGGGAACATTTAGAATGCCAATAATTAGGTACTTTCGCCCAGTATTCTTCATTACTTCAGACATTGTATATTACTCACAGTCAGCTTTTTGGTCTGGTTTAAAACTACTAGGTGAATTATAGACTACTTTCTAGATGTTCTAACCTAATCCATATTAATTGTATCAGCATTGCCAATCAGGTTATTGTATATGATAACTAGGCAGTGTGTATTTCTAAGAAAGTACACTGCTTTTTATGTTTGTCTTGTTAAGCTTTTCTGCATTTTTGCCCATCCTAAATAAGTTATTCTTTACAGAGCTTTAGCAACAGTCATACTTCTGTACATGACAGTCAATAAAAGAGAAGTGGATTATGCCCCAGCTCCTCATTGCATGGAAGCAGACTTCCATGTCCTAAATGGGAAGAACTATTCTTTCCCTCCTTCACTAGTAAAGACAGCTCCATTCAGCCAAATTCCAATGAATCTGACATATACTGGTGCAGAAGTTAAGGGTCATGGCTTACAGTATATGAAGCACAAGCATATTCTTGTTTACTCAGAAGTATGTCCCACTGTGCATAGGGTTGCAGCTTTATGCATCCAGGCATTTTTAGCAATGAATTAGAATTAGAATTATGATGAATTTGGAAACAGCTGAAACTACCATACAGATTTATTTATTTATGGCATAGTTACTGTGAAGAAAGGGGCCAGAAAGGCTACAGTCTGGCTGGAATGGCCAGCGCTGGTCTACCTTGCAGGACAGGGGCCTTGGAGGGGGAGGGGGAGAATTCTATGGAGAAATGTTACAAGACTTCAAGCTGCTGGTTCCCAGCACCCACACCTGGCCCTCTCACTCTTATTTTGGGAGGCCCGAGCTTCAAGGTCAGAGTTAATTGGAAGTGAGCTGCAAGAGCTTCAGCTGTGGGAAACGGCTGTTCGCAGGGAAGGGGCTAGTGGCGTGAGCGGGACGGTTAAGGATTGGTTTTGGCTAGTCATGGTACCAGCTAACCCAAAAAGGGATAAAGGGAATACCCACTGCGTGGAAGCCATCTTCACCTGGACCGGTGCGTGGAAGGAGGGATCCCTACTCAGCAAGGTGATGCTGGGGAATAGATAGATTTATTGCTTTCAGGTCTAGCTCATTCCAGGGAAAGACTTGTCACCCTTTGGGTGTGATTTAGAGTGGGTTAAGCGGTTTTATTGTTTTATTGCTTTACTGTTGCTAATGTTTACCTCAAACCTCATCCTACCCTCCCACTCCCCGCTACCCCTCCCTTTCTTTCCCGGCTTGCATTTTAACAGCTTATTAGACCGACTGGAGCCTTATGTGGTTAGACCTTAGGATCTTAATAAATTGCTTCAGTCCTTAACTTTGTGGTTATTTCTAACGGCTGGCTTGGGGCTACTTGGCCTTGCGATCAGGGGGTGGGCTTGGGGGGAACTCAGCTAAAGAGTTCCGCGTCTACCTGGAAGGAAAGCAGTTTCTTTCCTTCACAGTTACTATTTATTGAATGTTGTCACACATCATAAGAACATAAGAAGAGCCATGCTGGATCAGACCAAGGGTCCATCTAGTTCTGTTCACACAGTGGCCAACCAGCTGTCAACCAGGAACACACAAGCAAGACATGGTGCAATCGCACCCTCCCACCCATGTTCCCTAACAACTGGTGTATATAGGCTTACTGCCTCTTAATACTAGAGGACGTACATAGCCATCAGGACTAGGAGCCTTTGATAGCCTTCTCCAGAAATTTATCCACCCCTCTTTTAAAGCCATTCAAATTGGTGGCCATCACTACATCTTGTGGTAGCAAATTCCATAGTTTGACTATGTACTCTGTAAATAAGTACTTCCTTTTATCTGTCCTGAATCTTTCACCAATCAGCATCATGGGATGACCTGGGGTTCTAGTATTATGAGAGAGGGAGAAAATGTCTCTCTATCCATATTCTCCACACCATGCATAATTTTGTACACCTCTATCATGTCTCCCCTTACTCACCTTTTCCCAAGCTAAACAATCCCAGTTGTTGTTAACTTCCTTCCTAGGGGAGTTGCTCCAGGCACTTGATCATTTTAGTTGCCCTTTCTGCACTTTTTCCAACTCTACAATATCTATTTATAGGTGCAATGACCAGAACAGTACCTAAGTGTAGTCATTACCATAGATTTATATAAGGGCAGTATGATATAGAGAGTTTTATTCTCAATTCCTTTCCTAATTATGCCTAAGAGTTTGCCTTTTCTACAGCAGCCGCACATTGGGTTGATATTTTCATCAAGCTGTCCACTACAACCCCAAGATCTCTTTCTTGGTCGGTCACCGCTAGCTCAGATCCCATCAAGTTATACTTGAAGTTGGGATATTTTGCCCCAACGTTCATCACTTTATTCTTGCTTACATTGAACCACATGTGCCATTTAGATGTCCATTCTCCCAATTTGGAGAGATCTTTTTGGGGTTCCTCACAATCCTTTTTTTGTTTTAACCACACTAAATAATTTGGTGTCATCGGCAAACCTGGCCACTTCATTGCTCACCTTATTCCAGATCACTTATGAACAAGTTGAAAAGCATTGATCCCCTGTGAGACCACTATTTACATTCTTCCATTGGGAGAATTTACCATTTATTCCTACTTTTCGCTTTCTGTTCTTTAACCAGTTACTGATCAACAAGAGGACCTCTTCTTTTATTCCATGACTGCTATGTTTACTCAGGATCTTTGGTGAGGGGTCTTGTCAAAAGCCTTTTGGAAATCCAGGTAAACAATATCTACCAGATTCGCACCTGATTACATGTTTATTGACATTCTCAAAGAACTCTAAAAGTTTAGTGAGACAGGACTTTACCTTTGCAGAAGTTATGCTGATACTTTGTTAGTCCTTCTATATGCTTACTAATTTTATCTTTAATAAAGCTTTCAACCAATTTACCCAGAACAGATGTTAAGTTAACTGGCCTGTAATTTCCCACATACCCACTGGATCCCTTTTTAAAAATTAGTATCACATTCACTGACACAAGCTAAAAGGTGGTGAACCACAATCACACTACATTTAAATCGTGTACTTAAATAAATGTAACAAAACATCATGTAGTGACTTCCTCACTCTATTCATTTCCTCATCTAAACCCAAGCTTAAACATGATAGTAACAACAACAACAAAAACTATCTTACCATTCCTGAAAAATGCTCTTCTTGACTGGCTGCCATTAAGCGGAGGTAATGTCCGTTTTTCTGGACTGACAAACGTGTCCCATTTTACTTTTTCTGCTCCACCCAGTTCCTTCACTTTTTGTAAACAGCCTTCCAGGTATTCAACTGGATCATCAGGTTTGTAGCACATTAATCCATTCAACAAACTCTGAAATATAATACCCCAAAGGGATTTACAGTTAGTTTTAGGCTGCTGAGGTTGAAAATAAGATTGTACAGTTAACTTTGTTATCCACCCCAGCCTGTATTTCCTGTATTTTCAAAGTTCTATTTTATGCCAAGCTTGAGACATGTAATTTTGGAAGGCCTAAAAACATGTATGCTTTACATGTGTGACTTACTAAAGATAAAAATCCTGTACTGAATCTTTGATTTCTTAGCTGCTTTTTGTTTTCAATAAGAACATGAAATCATAGCCATTTTCATTAAACGCTACTTCTTATTAATACATCTCATACAATAAAATAAGCAATCATGGACCTTCTACTCTACAAAGCAGTTAAGCAGTTAAATGCCACTAGTGTAAATGGAATAACCATGGAAATGATCCAAGTGTATAAGTTTAGCCAACTTGTAAATTCAGGTATTCTAGGACAAATGATAATGTACACATTTGTCAAATGCGTTGCTTTTCCTTTTTTTTTTTTTTTAAACCAAGTCAATAGGACTGGTATATCTTAAATCTATACTATATTTTATATAGCACAGTTTGTGTACCAAAATTATATGAAAAGCAAAAGTAGCCACGTTGGCCATAAGAAAATTCCAAAGTACGTATACTGTAATACCTTCATTAACCCAGCCAAAAGGTTACAAAATATGTGCACACTTTCAAAATTTCTGGATCTCTTTGTAGTGAGTTTGCTAGCCAGCAGAAATGTGGATTTCACAGAGTTCCAAAATGCTGCTAAGAGATCTGTGTAGCATAACACAGTGAATGGCTCAGTTCGGACGACATATTAAGCAACGGAGGGGTAAATAACATACTGACCGTGCGGTAGGCAGGAGGAGCTCCACAGACGACACACTGCAGCCGGCGCTGCTCGGAACCGGCAAACGCCCCAGCTGCAAGGAACTTGTGGTGACCATTTTGGTTGTAGCCTCTCCTCCGTGTGTCCCCCAGCCGTATCCCAGCATGCACCATGAGTTCTGCCGGCTGCATAGAGCGGCTGGGTTTTTTTGGCTGCTCTAGGCAGCAGAACTCTATTCCAAAATGGAATAGTCCACGGAGAGAGAGGGGGGCTGAATTTGGACGACACTTTAAACAACGGGGCTTCAGGCTAAACAACGTGCAAGCCCGTTGTTTCGCTCCGCTGTTTAAAGTGCCTGATTAACGTACTGTCAGTTGTGTGTGCGTTGTGTGCTGCCCTCCAGATGACACAATAAGCAACACAACTGATGATTGTTCCCCCCCTCCTCCGTTGCTTAATGTGTCGTCCAAACTGAGCCAATGTGTAGCCTAACACAGCAGGCTTTAGCAGACAAGAGCAGGCCTCCCATAGCTATATCATCCTTTTCTCATAGAGTCTTATCTTAGGATGAGCTGGGAGGTTTTCACTCCTAGCGAGGCACTAGAATAGGCAATTGGTTTCCCAGCTTACATGGTATGGGAACCTGCGAGGGGGAGCCCCCGGCTTCTTCTGAGTGGTGGTGGGGATGTAGCCTGTCAGCTCCTGAGAGAGAGGCAGGCAACTCGCAGGGAAGCCTATAAGATCCAATGCACAGGCTTTATGTTTCAGCTTCATTTCAGGAGGTACCACGTAACCAGCCTGAAGAACCTGCTGTGGCTCAAAGGGACAGCTTCTGTCTATCCTGGGCTGTCTATATACACCCAGCTATGAAAGCTTGATTAGCTGGAAGGAGGTGCTAACTTTCTTTGCATGTATATATTGTACATCCATTTTCTATAAATAAACTGTCATCTTTTTGCATAAGTGGCTTGTTTCATCTTAGTAACTAAAAGAACCTGACTGATGACTTGGAACTGGCAGAACCGGAAGCCAACTCAACACACTCTTCACCAAGGCAAGAAATTACAAAAAGAAGGGGGTGATAGGAGGTACCCACCCTGTTGACTTGATGGTATCAAATCCCAAATTCAGTCCCAAGATTAAGTCAGGGGGAGGAGGTATCTGCAGATATTCAAATCAGGCTCTAACTGGTCCTGTGATGGTTACAGGTTGGACCTGGAGCTGCCCCTAGGACTTGTGGGAGGAAGAAAGGGGAAATATTTCAGCCCCCATTTTTCCATGTATAAAATCTAGTTGTTACTCAGAAATGTCTCCATCCTGGGCAAAGCATACAGGCCCTTTTATTACGGGGCACAGAGAGAAAGTAGATAGCCTTTACATTAACAAAGCTGGAGATAATTTAGATGCTGTATTGAATTTAAAAAGTCAATAGAAGCCAATTCGGTCCAACCTGTAACTATCACAAGACCTATTAAATCCTAATGTGAAAGTCTGTAGCCCCTTCCTCCCTCACTGCATATTTGGACTTTGATCATGCAGCCATCATAGCTCCACCATCAAGTCAGCAGGTGTTATTTTCTCCTATTCTGCCCCCCCTTAACCATCTTGCCAGATGAAGAGATTTAGATATCTCAGAAACTTGCACATTTCTTGTGACCTTTTGGTTGGCATAATAAAGGTATTATACTTATATAATCTTTGAAAGTTTATATGTTATACTTACTAAATTTATAATATTGCTGAAGCACACCATGATAAAAAGCCGGGGGGGGGGGGGAAACCACTTCCCTAGCTAGTAGTACACAAACTGCTAAATTATACATGTTGTATTATATACTGGAAGGACTGGTGTTAGCCTTTCCATGCCATATATATATATATATATATATATAGTATGTTTGAGTTTTCCAAGCCACATTTAAATCCAGTTGACTGCTTAGAAATGAACTTTCCTGAAATAGGATCATATGGAGCAGAGAAACTTATTAATGCTTTAGTCCTGCTTGATACTTGGAGCCATGTGTATTTTATAACAATGGAGATTTTACAATGGGTTTTTGTTTTGCTTAGCTTAATTTGGCACAGGAAAACTAGATAATTTGTCCACAAGAATGGTACACACATTTAATTAAAAAACATCACACATGTACTTGTTGAATTGGATTAATGAGTATTGGTGAGGAACATGCTAGACAGGCTATTTCATTGACTCTCTTGTAATTATATAATTCTAGGGCATCCATGATGCAGGTATTAATGATCATCATGTTCCTATGATTTAGTAGTCAAACATTATTCACACACCCCCTGAACTATGTGATGCAGTCTACCATGGATGTACCACTTCAGAATGCAACTGGGGACAGTGGCTTATATTTGAATGATCCCACATAGCAGTTCCTTCATGTGGAGTGCTACAATTTATAGAACAGGTTCAGATAACACTCCATGGGTTGTCTTGTTGTGTGAACCCGGCGAGCGTTGAGTTCAACACCCATCACATAACCCTAAAACAGACTGTGTTTAACCCTTGTATAACCCATGCTTCCCAGGTTCGCATGATATAACAATCCCCCAAGTGGGGTTGCATATTCAAAATGGTCGCTGCACATGCCTCACTATGATGTTCAGCTGCTTTAGAGGTCCTTGTATATAAAAAGTCATAAGTAATTGTTTATAAAATGCTGAAAGTTCCAGGAAAGAAGTTAAATAGACTCACAGTTATGTTGCAGCTGAGTAAGTATAAGGGGGGGAGTTCATGTGTGAGTGCTGAGTGGATGGAAGCGGGAGAGTGCCTGGATTGGTTGGCTGTATGAGAGTGGGAGGAGTTAGAGAAGAGGTCTGTGTATATATGTGTTTGGCTGACAGGAGCTGGGGGGAAATTGTTGTTGACTAGAGTAGAAGCTAAGAAGGGCCAATGTGTTTTATTATTTTGGTGGAACTAGATTGTGGGAAAGGGTGTAGTGTAGCTTAGAGTGGGTAGAGTAAGCAGGAGAAACGTAGAACTTGGAAGTTTATATTTGAAACATGTTATGAACAGAAAGTATTGAAACATATAAGCATTGTGCCTGTAACCAATACGCTGTGGAACTAAGGAAACCATCAAGCTTTTGCTACCTGAGTAATCATCTTGTTAATAAATTGCATTTAATTATATCAACTGGTGTGGTCATTGAAGTGTACCTGAGGAAAGTACTGGTGGCAGCGGATAGAACGAAGGGGGATTTAGGGGCTAGGGTGCTAGACTGTGGAGCTGTGGGGCCGAAAAGAGTAAAGGCAGGACAGGAGCAGCAGCAGTAAGCCTAAACCCTCAAACACGTCATAAGCACAGGGAGGGTTGAAGTAAGCCCTGAGTGCAAGTGGTGTGGACAGCCCTGTTGTGTAGCCCGGTGAGTGTCACGGGTGCAGGCAGGGCATCACACTCACACCACAACCTCATCACTGTGAGTTAAACAATCCATGGAATACCCCAGAGGTTCTAGGGTCTTTTTAATGAGGCAAATTTTACTTATGTAGAGCTCTTTCAGCTGAGAGAACATTTGATCACATGATAACCCACTTGCATTCCAATATGGTACAGTCCTGGGAAGACTCTGCTACATGCCTTTTCTGAATGTTTGAATGCTCAACCTAAGAATATTATTGAATCATAAATTTATATATACAGCAATTAGTAAATCTGGTTTTGTTTCCTCAATAGTTCTTCATGGGGCATTATGTAAACATTGCTAAAAGTTTAACCTTTGCCTACTAAGGAAAGATGCAGTCTTTATCTGTTTTTCACAAACCATTTCACTGATCATGTTTTTACTTAAGGCCAGTTTTGTCAAATTAAATGGGAGTGTAAATAGATCAGATAAAGTGCTTTGAAGACCATACTAAGAACTCCATCAGACAGAGAGAAATCACATTTGCCTACCATTGCTTCTGCGCCCCCGCTTTTGTTGCTCAATACTTCCTCTTTCTCTCAGGGTGCACATGGCCCATTCAGGGGTTGTCTTTATCGCGCCGCTTCTCCTGCACACAGCAGGAGATAGCGGCAACTTTCATCTTTAAAATTAATATGGACTTATTGGGGGCCTTTTTTTTGTCACGTGAAGAAGGCTAGAAGGGGTGGGAGGCACACAGGAGGCAGACAATGTCGTGAGAGGGACCCATGAGTGCCCAGTAACAAGCATGCAATAAAACACTCATCTGATGACGCCCTATAAGGCTCCCTCTACAAGGATTCGCTTTTGCGCCCGGTTCGGCGATTATGCGCATTATCGCAGACTCGCATTTACTCCTAATCCCTCTGCACGGGAGGCGGCGAGAGGCGGCGAAGCGCATTAATTGATGTCCGAAAAGCGCTTTACAAGAAGTTAATGCGCATAATCGCTTGTTCACATGGGGAAAATGCGCTTTAACGGCCGGAGCAAAATAAAACTCGCGATTTAACGTGCATTCAATAATGCGCATAATCCGGGAGATAACGCGCCTCTACGCCCGTTTTGCGCTCCGTTCTTGTAGAGGTAAAATTTATAATGAGCCTTCAAAGAGCATTAAACCTCTCTTGTAGAGGCACCCTAAGTTACCAGAACCAAATACTCCATGGTAAACATATGTGTCCTTGAGTTACACACCCAGAATAATGTATTAAGGACAATGCAACTAAAGAATCAAAGAACTGGGGGAAAAGGGTTTGGACAAGTGCTCTGCCACATATCAGCTCTTTGGGGTGGGTTGGGTTGGCTGAGAAAGACTGTAAATATTGTAATCCAGAACTCCATTCAAAAAATTGCTTATTGATGCTTGCTTTTAACCTGCAAGTGCATTATACATTCCTAATTAGTATGCATGCATGCTACTTTTCATATTCAGTCAGGAATACTGACAGGTGAAAAACCTGTATTTTAATAATATGACATTTGTAAAACAACCACTTTACATAATTGCCATTTCGCTCTTGAAGCCACTACAGTTGATCTCTACATCAACTGCAAAACTGAAGCTGGTGGATCAATGCTTTCCTTTTAATGCTTTCCTCATTTGCACAAACAACATTCCTGCTCCATAACCACTGCATATATTATAGCAATCGCACATAATGTATATGAAATAAAACAGTGGCCACAATTTAGTAGGAGCACAAGGTTGGTCATACAACTGGTACGAGCCTCTGACTTTTCTCTCTTTCTTCCACAGCAGCGCTACTTCAAGAATGGACAAATGAAGCAATCAGGCATGTGTATCAGCTTCTACCCTTCTGCCATTTCAACCAAATACTGATGGATGCAACTTACAGCTGTTTTGAAGAGGGATAGGTGTGCATCTAATGCACCTCAGATACACATACACACACCAATCCATACAGGCAGAGGCTTCAGACCATGCTGATCCCTTGCCTGCCTTCATTCATCCTGCCAATGGAAACACCTTTGAGCCAAGCATCATCTGTGGAGTCTACATAGGAACATTTATACATTTAGTGCGAGCAAAATGGCATTCATTTTTTTCCCTGCAACCCACTTTGTCCAATTTCTGCACTTCCTGCTTTAAACTCATTTATGAGCTATATTGACAGGGGAGTGCCATTTGTGCAGGTGCATTTTCTATCCTACTCTTATTATCTTTTCCATGGTGAAACTGTAGGATATTGGTGAGATGTCATTGGAGCCTTAGGCTGCAATCCTATACCCACTTACCTGGAAGCACCATTAAAACCAGAGTTTATTCTAAATAAATATATTTAGGATTGTAACATTAGGCTGCAATCTTATCAGGGATTAATCTGATTAAATTCAGTGGGGTTTACTTTTGAGCAAACATGTATGCACTATAGAATCTGTTCTTTCAATCTACTCCATTCAATCGAATACGAATAACCTCTTTGCATTTTTCCAAATAATTCTTGCCACTTCCAGATAGCATTTCTGGTTTACTGAAATGTTTAAATACTAGAAATTGATTAATTATAATCAATCCCTTTATATTATTCATTTCAATAAATCACAAATGCAGCCTTTTAATAAATGTATTTTCAGCCATTCACTCAAAAGAGACATCTTGCTTGGTGACTCCCACAAGGTAAGAATTTCATGTGACAAATGAAAATATGCTACAGTGGAGAATGGAGAATACCTGACATTTATTTTACGTTGAGAATTCTCACACAACTGCTTGACTCATGACAGTGAAAAGAGTCCTTTGGAATGGAAATGGTGATCTTAAATGTGCCAATACTTTCAGATAACCATGTTTCAGACCAAATCCCTTTAGTTTTAAATAGCACATTCAGTTGAATTGGCATCTTCATTTTGAAATTTAAAAGAAAACAATATTTGGATAACAACAGTTCCGATCAGAGATCATGCAATAATAGAGACAGTTTCTCTATTAGCCCTCCCACCCATACGTCATGGAAGCAAGATGTGCCGAGTTTTTAGATCATGTCATATGCAATGGCACGTTCCTGCCTCCTGCTTTCTGATCACCAATTCCACACACATCCCCAGCTCACAAGGTCTGATGAATGCTGAGCTACAAAGTAGCTGGAGGAGTCAAGGCAACCACAGGCAAGAACGTTCCCAGGCCCATTAAAAGTGGGGTGGGAGGATGCTGTGAGCTTGTCTCTGCTCCCAGAAGGCAGGATGGGGCTAAGTGAGAAAGGCAAGAAAGTGAAGGCGGGTGTTGAGAAGACGTACAAGAGCCATCTGTAAGCCTGGGGCAAGGGCATCTATTTGGATACCTAGGCCTCCTCCACACGAGACGTTTAATGAGCCTTGAAGGCTCATTAAAAAATTTACCTCCACAAGCACGGAGCGCAAAACGGGCGTACAGGCGCGTTATCTCCCCGATAATGCGCATTTTCGAACGCGCGTTAAATAGCGACTTTTATTTTGCTCCGGCCGTTAAAGCTCATTTTCGCGGTGTGAACAAGCGATTACGCGCATTAACTGCTTGTAAAGCGCTTTTTGGACATGAATTAATGCGCTTCGCCGCCTCTCGCCGCCTCCGGTGCAGAGGGATTAGGAGTAAAAGCGCCTCCGCGATAATGCGCATAATCGCGGAACCGGGCGCAAAAGCGCATCCTTGTGGAGGGGGCCCTAATGAGGGAGAAGCCCTTCTCCAAATGTGCCAGCTGCCCTAATTCCCTTCTCTGCCTATAGGACGCAGTATCTCGCAAGAATCAGGGTTCCAGGGGTCTCGTCCAGCCAGGAATGCCGAAGGGGCGAGAAATGCAACAGCTTGGAGGACAGTCCATGCAACCATTGTGAAAGCGGCCAGCTGTGCTTTCAGAAGAACTCTGGAGTTAGTGCAACCGCTTCAGAAGAAGTCGGGTCGCCCCAATACGGGGCAGTTGCCATCAGTCTCTCTCCGCACACCTTCCTTGCCCTAGTACGTTCAACCTCGCCTTGCCCTTTCTCTGCTTTCCATCCCCGGTTCCTTGCGAGCCTGCCCGGTGTCTCCCCCCCCCCCACGCTCCCCCCTCCTTCCGGATCACCGACTTCGGGGAAACTTGCTCCACCCAGGGACAGCCAGCGTTAGGAGAGAATTGCGCGGCTCCGAGGTCCATCGGCTGCCGAGGAGGAGCGCTTTTACCTCGAAAAGCTGCGGGATCTCCCGCCTGGCCAGATACTCCTTGGCGTCGCAGGTGCTCATGCCGCCTGGCGGAGAAAGGGCGCTGGCGCGGCCGGTACTGGTGGCTGGTGCTTCTGCCCGGTGGATCTTGCCCTTTCCTTGTCACCGAGCCCGCCTTTCCCGGTCCTTGTAAACCGATCGCTCGCGAAAGAAAGGGAGATTAGAGAGAAGAGCCGGAGCCTTCGTCTCCTCGACTCAGCTGCATCTAGCCTGGGAGCCCAGCCTGGGAGCCGCCACTCAAGCTGTGGGGGCTGCTGGGTGGGAGTGGGTGGCTGCTGGAAAAGCGCCAGGGAAGGAGGGAGGGAAATGACTCCGAATCGCACGATCTCGCTCTTATTTACACGCGCATCTCCGGGGGGGCCGCGCCAACACACACGTGGCGCTCCCTAAAGAGAGAAAGCTGGTCGCCAGAGGTGTCCGACTGGGGCTGTGCCCTCAGTTGGTCGCTGAGAGTATTTGGTGTCCGAAAGCCTTTCCCAAGGCGGTTCCCCCCGTCACGACGGCCACCCGCCACCCGCCTTTGCAAAGTTGAAGTGCGAAAACGGTAGAAAGGAAGATTTTTGCAGCCTCATGCGCGTCCCCACGCACACGCCCAATCTGAGCTGGTTCGCTCCATAGGCGTGTTTTTGTGTGAGGACCGACAAGGACAAAGAAAGGAAGGACTCGGCGGCAAACGGGCGATTGATTCCTGGAGATTTCAAGGGCAGCGAAAAAGAATCGGCCAGGTCGAACTCGTCAGAGTTGATCCTGGCCATACTAGGGGCGGGGTGGGGGGAGCTCTGCGGGTATGCTTTTGATATTTGGGCCAAAGTGCACATTTCCTGGAGTCCCCTGACTGGAAAGCCCAAGCCTGAAAGTTTGTAGAATTATTGTTTGTGCCAAAAGCTGCCGGCCCGGGGCCAAAAAAAGAGCACTGACTTGCATTAAATGGTCATATGCTAACTTATATGCATGAATGCAAATTTAGAAATGATTATTGTAATTTAAATAGAAATACAGTACACCTGACCATAGCTTAAAGAAGACTGATCAGATGACCTGCATGCCTTGCTCTGCTGTCCAGGTGCTGTTGATAGGCATCTTCAAGGTAGCTACTCTTCTGGATAGCCCTTGAAATAGAGGACTGGCCTCTATAAACATATGGTCACCTTACGTTGAGAATAAGTCCCATTGAACTCAATGGGGCTTGCTTCTGAGTAGATAGATACAAGTTTGCGCTAGTAACCTTTCGCCCCCGTACTAATTTCCAGACTTAAATTCTCCCCTCTTCTGAGAGGGCTGTATGTGAAACTTGGGATGACTCAGTCCTTTGACTTTTAAATTGGGCATGTATGTTGAAGGAGTAAAGAGAATAATGTATTGAGTGCAAAGTCAAAAATTATCTCTCCTAGACAGGATTTGTCAGATGTCTCCAAACTGACACCTTTGGTGGTTGCCAAACAGCAGGCATGGTGTTGTTGTGTTGAACTGTATTATGAAGGCCAACGGGTTTCTCCCCCCATCCCTTCCGCAGCCATATTTTGCCAGAAGTCTCATGCCAAACCACCATATTTTATGCCTACCGACATTTCCCTCACTATTGTTGATTAGTCTTCCAATTTCCTCCAGCTGGGAATAAAGACATTGATAAGGGGACAACTACCTTGCTTCCTGTAATAAATGGCACAATAGCATGAGGCCCAATTAAAGAACTATGAGAAATCAACAACATAAAATTGAGTCATTTTCAGAATCATCATTTTGAAAATCATCCCCTTATTTAAGTCCAGACCCATGCTTAGTCTGTAGGACATGTGATGTAGTTAAAACAACAAAACAACTATTGTTACTTTGATCTCCCATCACATGGAACCATGTAACTTCCTGAGAACTAGATCTGACAGAAAATGTTGATATATGGAAATATATCAAAATCCTTCAGATACTAGATGTTGACCTTTAGAATTTAAAGAGCTATAGTTCTATTTTTGGTGTGTCTTTTTTCTTTCTGATCAGCATGCACACCGCTCAGATAGGGGCTGAATCTGCATTGTTAGGAGATGGCACTTTGGTGATTTAATCTTCTGGTAACATTGGGCTATATCGAATAATGTTGTTGCACTCCCACTGAATCTGTTCCATAGGTGAGATCCCAGTGCTCACACAACAGAAACTAGTGGTTCTAAAAGCAACCCCATATCGGGAAATGTCAGCAGAATTTTCTTCTGCAAGCTTGGCTCTCCACTCATTTCAGCTTAATTTTAGAACCACTAGCCCTCAGTTGTGCTAATAGCGAGTCCCCCTGTGTGTGGGAAAGCTTGGATACTATGCACTGTGTGACATCCCGAGATGCATCAAGATCGCAATTGGCACGTTAGATCAGATCATTGTTACTCGGAGAAGTAGTCTGCAAACATGTTCAGAGACAAGTGTTCTAAGCAAATGTAATAACAATGTCCTGTCTTCAGCAGCAGCTAGAAGGAGAAACCTTTGAAAAAAATGAAAATAGTTGTTGGCCTTACATTAAGATCTTGGCATCCTAATCACAAAAATATAGACAGCTTGGCTATTGTCCTGAAACATTCTAAAATATATTTCTGAAAAGAATAGAATAATCATCATGGCCATCTGTCCTATTAATATGAACACTTATACTTGCCAATGTCTGACTAGCTTTGCTCTCAAAATCTATCCACAAAATGTCTCCGCCATCTCAGCACACATCAGTCTGGGTCTTTTTATTCCGCTCTTATCTAATAGCTGGACATCCAAAAATATTTGAGCGTTCATTTTTGCCAGGTGACCAAACTATGGTAATCTGTACACCCATATTTATTTATTTTACCACTGTCTTTGTTCTGAGCCAAATCCAGATTACTTCACTTCATACTAATGAAATGAACAGTGTCATCGGATGATTTCTAGAATTTTCCTTTGCCAAATCACTTGCATGACACTGAGGGTTGCCAGATTGCCAGCTCGAAATGTGCCTATACCATTAAATGTTCTTATAAAAAATGCAGCAGATTGTGCCCCTCAGTACCTTAACAGATGTAAATATATTATATGCACCATCTCTAGGAGAAGACCTAGTAACTCTAAATGCAGTACGTTTCTTCTTCTCCTGTAATTCCTTCATTGTGTATCATATCACAGCACCAAAATAACCACAGTTTTATGTTTTTAAACATCTGTATATTGATGAAGATCATACATATCTAAATCCCACTGACTTCCATGTTGCCAGGCCATCTGGGTACATGAACTCCTAAGCCTGTGCCAGATGTATTTTCCGCACTGTATTCGCACAACATCTCCCTTTGGCAAACATTGAAAGTTTTTCATGTTTTGGTGGGAGAGACAGGAGGGCATGAAAATTTGCAAAGCCAATGTGGAGGGGAAATAGTTCTTTTTTAGATATACACACAAACAAATATGAACTGGCTCTAACAATAGAGATAATATACACTTTGAGCCAGGATTATTTGTACTTCCCTGGTTAATTTGCAATGATTCAGGGCCAGCCCCACCAGGATGAAGCGACCTACTTTAGGTGGCCCTTGGTGTGGAAGAAGAAGATAGATGAAAGGAGCAGGGCCAACCCAAGATATTTTGCTGCCTGTGGTGAACAACGATGTGGTGCCCATTCCCATCCCATGTTCAAAAGTTGCCTGGATCGGCAGGAGAACCTTTCTTCAACACTGGCGATAGGACAGCATCCTCCATCACACCGGAAGGCAGCAGGCTAGCTTAGCAAGGACTGCACATGCTACATGGCACACAGCTCTCTTCTCCAACATCTTGCTGGCACATCACAGCAATCGCTGCCTGAAACACACACACACACACACCGCCTAATGGACCTTAAAGCAGGAACTGAATGGTGCAGCAAGACTTTTTAAAGTGTTAGCAGTAGCATTTCAGCTCTGCTTCAGGCAGAAAAAAAATTCTTGGTCCAGTTCTATGATCATCCAACGATTGTTCTGTCCTTTGATCCTGCATGAGCCAATCGTCAAGACCAGTCAAGGGCCTTCCTGCCCCAGTGGTGCAGCTTCCCATGAGCCCTTGTAGCGCATAAGAAACCATACATATATGTGTTGGCCAAAGAGAAGAATAAGGAAGAGAGAGAGGGCCAGGTGACAGAATACTTCCTCCACTGCAGCTTCGACAACTAATTTTCTCATGATCAGTCACAGAAAGTGGAGTGAGTTGGTTGAACACTAAGTGGGGAGATGGAAGAAGAATTGGGAAATACAGGGAACTGGTAAAAACAAATGGGACTCAACTTGGGGCCTTTCTACACCTGGAATTCCGGGAGGAGGGGGGAAGGCTGTTGCAATAGCCTGATCATGAGAGCCTCCCCCAATGTACACATGCAGCACGCAACATCCAGGGAGGAAGCAGGGACGTTGCGGCTGCCATTTTTTTTAAGCAGTGGGGCCAATCGCGCAAGATTGAGGTCCCGCTCCAACAAAAAAACACAAGTTTTTTAAAAAAACATTCCCCCCAAAATAGGCTCTCAGTCCCCCTCCCCTGATGAGCACGGAGCCGTGTCGTACCCGTTTCTGATGCCGAGCTTACAAATATTTGGCGTAAGCAGGACAGGGACCAAATTTGTACTTTTTCACTGTTGAACATAATTTGAAATGCCTCTGCTCAACTGCTGGGTGTAAGGCAGAAAAACAGAAGTCATCTCTTCCAGTACTGGTCATAACAAAGTTCCCAGCCAATGATGAAAGAGTTAGTATGCAGTCTGTATCTTATCTCACTTCCATTCCTGACTGCCTCAGCACAGCAAACTATTGTTTCTCAACATGACAGTTAGCATCCAACTGAAGAACTGATGTCCTGCTATCTTTGGAGCAAATGTCATGCAATGTTTCATGTATTAGCTGTGGTTCTCACTCTAATTTTAAAGTTAATTTTGCACTCTTTCAGCTATTCACTATAAACACTGAGCTAATTCCTCCCCCCTCAAATTTGTTTTCTTTGGGACGTGGGGGAGAAGACAGTTGTTTCAGGTGCCAGTGATTCCTGTTTTCATGTGGATGACTCAAGGGTTCTTCTCGCTCACCTTTGTTTGCATAATATACTAAAAATTATTGGTATACATAATCAACATATCCTCCTAAAAGCATGAAAACATGAATTTAATGTGCAGCAGTTATGATGAAAACAAATGTTATGCTAGCAATTGTTGCGAAAGGAGCTAAAAATGAAACTGCCAGGATTGTAATACAAACTTTATTTTTATTTATTTGTAATATTTATATACCGCTGAATATAATAGAATCTCTCAGTGGTTCACAAACTTTATACAAATCTATAATGTGGACATGCTTGGGATAATCTCGAAATGGCTATTTTAGAGTTGAAAAAGGGGAGTAGGAAAGGAAAAGCTGAAGCACTGGGGGCTTTTAAGGTTTTAAAAACAGACAACTAAAGAAGGACATAAACGTTTATAAAATTATGCATGGTGTGGAGAAAATGGACACAGAGAAGGTTTTCCTAATACTAGTACTCATTCAATGAAATTGATTGGCAGCAGACTAAAGCAGTTCATTCTTTATACAATGCATAATTTAACATAAGAAATTCACTCTAAAAGGACATTCGACAAATCAACAGAGGATAAGGTCTTTCAATGCCTACTAGTCATGGCTATATGGAACCTCAACATATAGGAGCAATATGCCATTGAATACCAGTTGCAGAGGAGCAATATCAAGACAAGGCTAATGCCTTCCACGTCAAGCAGTTGATTGGCCATTGTGAGAACCAGGATGCTGGACTAGATGAATGGACCTTTAGTCTGATCCAGCATGGCTCTCCTTGTATTCCCATCACCATAGACTGCATGGTGCTCTGTCCTACATAAGTCTCTGTATCCTTTTCAAACTCATTATCATAGATATTTTGATTGGTCCTCAGTTTCTGTCCATTCTACTAGCTCATTAAAACCCCTTGTGTCAGATACTGTTAGATGGATGGTGTTTGGAATCAATGGTACAAGTAGAAATTTTAACCTAATTCTATTCTAGAGAACATATCTGGTTTCACACAGGTTGGACAAGCTCTTAGTATGATACAGTGAAACCTTCAAACAAAGTTACACAGCTGTCAGGGCTGGACACATTATGCCTGGCCTATTTAAGGGAATGCATGGCTGCTGACACCCCTAGGCACAGCCGCTATAGCCCTCTGAGGGAGAGGAGCTGCCCATTTTATTTCCCTGATGGGGGCTGTGCCACAGAAGTGGGGAGGGGAAAGCTTTATAACTGTCCCTTGAACTATCCCTACCCACCCTTGGTCCCAGCTTCAAATTGTATTGACTGCAAAGCCATGCTCTGGTTAGAGAAGTCTGTCACATAAGGCCTTTTCAGACTACACGCTAAACCATAGTTAGGCCGCTAACCCTTTTGCAGCGAATGGGTAGTGAGCGTGGTTAGCCATGGTTATGTAGCTACTATGGTTAGGAATCGTTCACACACTAAGTTATGGTTCACACAGTACACTAAGCCATAACGTATAGCTCAAAATGCTTAACCAGTATGGCTTAGCATGTAATCTAAACAGAGTCATAGTGACTGAAGATGGTACAGAAGGCTTAAGCTGCAGAGACACATTTGAATTAATTACAATCAATGTGTTGTAAAACAACAACCATCAAATAACCCTGAGGTGTAGAATCATCAGTTCACCTTAGGATGCATGCCAGGTTTCAAATGTTTAGGTTTCATGGACTTGGAGTGCTCCTAGACAGACAGACAGACAGACAGACAGACAGACAGACAGACATCCTCCTTTATTATCTATCTCATCACAAAAAACTATTTTTGCAAGTATTTTCTCTGTGACATGTTTTCTAGTTCCATATCCACAAGTAGTTGTGAGCAGGTAGTTACATATGCAAATGATGTTCCTGGGTGTGGATGTACCTCCCTATGTGCGTCAAAAGATGCATCCAGCCAATTCAATGAGGTGCACTGTAAACAGGGACATACATTCGATCCAATGTGGCAACACATGCAAAAAAAAGAAGAAGAAGAAAGCCCTACATCTTCCTTCCTGCATCAAAGCAGCTTTGTTTCTTGTTTTCTTAAAGTTTAACCCCCTAATCGTTCATCTCTAATCTTCTTGTCAGTTTTCTAGATCTATTTTGTGAAACAATCCTTACTAATGTCTTGTGCTAGCATACATTGTAAGAATCTTCTCTTGTTACCCTTCTTTTTCAGTATCCTTCGTGGCTTACACTTTTACTTTGTTTGTTTGTTCCCCCCTCCCTAAAAGTCTTCTGACACTGTTGCCCAATTTCTTGGCTCTTAACTTGTCCAAGCTGCATGCGTCTCTCCTAAGTATGTTTTTGGACATGAGGGTAATCCTCAGTCAGGGCACATTCACATAAACAGGCTGCAGCTGCATGGTGTGACTGTTTTATATTCCGTTCAATGGATGCTGCTGAATATGGTGAACCATTCCTGTGTAGTTATCACCACACATAGCCTTCTGCTTTCTCCACGCCGCAGTTTTGGGATCTTATCCTTAAAGATACTTTAGCTCCCTAGGGAGTGACTGAGAAGTTTCAACTAAATCCGTACCTTAATATGATGTCTCAAGAGTTCATTAACCTGTTCAGTCCCACGCAGAAATTTCTGCATGGCAAAGTATGACCTACCTATTAAACCATCTTTTATAGGGAACAAGGACAGGAAGATACCAGAATGAATCTGAATTCAGTATTAAGCTTTCAGGGAGAAAATATTTGGGGGTGGGGAATCAAAGTTTACTAATAGATGTCAAATTTCTTATTTGAGTCAGAATTATATTTTATATAAATTAGAGAAGTAAATGCAGTTTTCTCCTAGACTGTGACATGTCAGTTCTTTTCTAGGATCATATATATATATATAATTCTGGCAGCCAGCTTTAAATTGTAAGGGCAGTAGCAATGGCAGTATAGCTACTGAGCCATATTCAAGGTTCTGTTGTTAACAAACAAAGCCCTAAACAACTCGGGAGCTGAGTATCTAGGAGACCATCTCCCATATTTACTGAGCCGACCATTAAGAACTTCAGAGGGCCTTGCTGGTCATTCCATGACCAACGGAATGTTGCCATGTGACATCTAGAAAGCACCTTGCAATATCAAAGACCTGCAAAACAACAGGGGAAGAGGAGGTGGTACTACAATGTGGTGTAATGTTTGGTCATTGACTGGGGAGGCTTGGATTCAAATGCCCACTTGGGCCACAAAGTTCACTGGATGACCTCGAGCCAGTCACATATTCTCAGACTAACCTACCTCACAGGATTGTTATGAGGATTAAGCAGGCTAGCCTCATGTACAACACCCTGAACTCCTGATAGGTCACCACACCTTAAAAAAAAGATATTGTGGTGCAGAAAAGGGCAACTAAAATGTTCAAGGGGCTGGAGCAACTCCCCTAGGAGGGAAGGTTACAACAGCTGTGATTGTTTAGCTTGGAAAAAAGGAGGCTGAGGAGAGAAATGATAGAGGTGCATAACATTGCACAAGGTGTGGAGAATTTGGATAGGGGGACATTTTTCTCCTTCTCTCATAATGCTAGAACCAGGGGTCATCCTATAAAGCTGATTGGTGGGAAATTCAGAACAGATTAAAAAAAGTATTCCTTCACACAACTCATAGTTAAACAATGGAACTCACTATCACAAGGTGTAGTGATGGCCATCAATTTGGATGGCCTTAAAAGCGGATTGGATAAATTCCTGGAGGAGAAGGCTATCAATGGCTACTTGTCCTGATGGCTATGTGCTACCTCCAGTATTACAGGTAGTAAGCCTATATACACCAGATACTGGGGAACATGGGCAGGAGGGTGCTGCTGCACCTGTGTCCTGCTTGTGGGTTCCTGGTCGACAGCTGGTTGGCTACTATGTGAACAGACTGCTGGACTAGATGGACCCTTGATCTAATCCAGCATGGCTCTTCTTATGTTCTTATGATAT
Source organism: Anniella stebbinsi (assembly GCA_029215795.1). Taxonomy (NCBI): domain Eukaryota; kingdom Metazoa; phylum Chordata; class Lepidosauria; order Squamata; family Anniellidae; genus Anniella; species Anniella stebbinsi. The sequence goes on along the minus strand of JARDYH010000004.1, from coordinate 90,172,961 downwards.
AATTGTGGGATATAAATGTAGTAACAATAGTAACTGAGTGACAATGGATGAGAAAATGAGTGGCAGATGCAGACATAGAGTTCCTGGTGATGTGTGCCGACACACACATACACATCATTGTCTTTGAAAATTCTAGGCCAGATTCTTCAAAGTTCTTTTTTTAAGTGTTTGTCTGCATGCATTGTAGTTCAATCAAGAACTCATGCAATAATATACAGTATACGGATGCTGTCAAAGGCCTCAACCTGGGTTTGGAGGTGTGTCAATCAGTTCTGGATGGGGTTACCCCCCCCCCCAAAAGACTGCGTTCGCAGCCTTGGGAGTACTCCTGGATCCGTCGCTCCAAATGACAGCCCAGATAGACGCGACGGCCAGGAGTGCCTACTATCAGCTTCGGCTGATACGCCAGCTGTGCCCCTTCCTAGAGTTGGAAGACCTAAAGACGGTAGTGCACGCACTGGTAACTTATAGGCTCAACTTCTGCAATGCTCTGTACATAGAGCTACCTTTGTGCCTAGTCTGGAAACTTCAACTAGTTCAAAATATGGCAGCCAGGTTGGTCACCGGTACACCTAGGGGTGACCACATAACACCAATTTTAAAATCACTTCATTGGCTGCCACTCAGTTTCCGGGCGAAGTATAAAGTGTTGGTTATTACCTTTAAAGCCCTACATGGTTTGGGTCCAGGTTACCTGTGGGATCGCCTTCTCCCTTATAATCCGCCCCGTATACTCAGGTCCTCTGGGAAGAATTTACTTCAATCAGCCAGAACTAGGCTGACGAGTGTTACCCAGAGGACCTTCTCCTCTGGTGTTCCCAGACTATGGAATGGCCTGCCGGAAGAGATTCGACAAATTAAAAATCTTCTTGAATTTAAGAGAGCTGTGAAGACTGATCTCTTCCGGCAGGCCTATCCAGTTGAATTTTAAGATGTTTTTAATAATGTATTTGTTTTAATATTTTATCTATTTTATGATTCTTGTATTTATATTTATTGTTGTTTCCCGCCTCGATCTGGATGGAGAGGCGGGTTAGAAATTAATTAATTAAATAAATAAATAATAAACTGTTTCAGTTTGGATTCTGTGAAATGTATAATTATGTGAAATCTTCTCAAAAGAACCTGCTGAATCATATGGTTGTGTTCCAAAATTAATGTCTTTTGAACGCAGATACACAATTTGTGTGCGAGTGTATTTTGTGCCCAGTCCATTAGCAACGAGAATATTAATCATATAGATGAGGATGACTAAAATGAAATCTGCTACCTATCTTGAAAAGAAAATTCACTGCTTCTTAAGTAGTTTTCTCTACATCCCTCGTACAGGTCACAGGTGTTCCAGATGTCTCATGTGACCAGACAGTATTCATTTATTTCCCATGTTTTTGCACTAGGGTTTTGTAATTGTTATGAAACAGACTGTTCACACTTGTGCAGATAATCTAAGCTGAGTAAAACAGCTCAGGACCTAGGTTTGGACTCTTTATGGTCAGACTGGGTCCCTGGATGATTTTAAGGCCTACTCCAGAAGCATCACCCTCATTGTTCATGGGGACGATGGGAAATCGTGTCATTTGCTTCTTTTCCCATTGCAAATACACACTGACCTCTTGAGATAATCCATGTGGAGGGAGGAAGCAAACCTATATAGAAAAGGGCATCTGACTGAGATCTTAGCCCCAAAGCAGATTATTACTCACTCCAGAATTGTGGCAGGGATGGATGTATTCATTGGCACATTGACAGCATGTAGTTAGTGATGCTTGGCTAGTTTCAGAAACCCCAAACTGCAAGTAGAATTGAAGGTTTATTCTTGAGGAATTTTATATATCTAAAAAACCTATCACATTATGTTTAAAAATGTTCCTCATAGGCAATTAATTCTGTTTCTTGCCCCTAGGAAGAAAGAAACAAAACTGTCCTGAGAGCCTGCATTTAAGATTATGAGTGTCATCAGGAGAGCATTTTATCGCATGCTCGCATTTACGGATATTCGGGCGTCCTTGAGATGTCAACGTCTGCTTCCTGCGTGGCTCCCGCTCCTTCCATTCATTTTTCCATCACAAGGTAGAGCCCTTTTAATCTGTCTTAAAAAAAATGGAATGTGCCACCATTTCCTGCTGTGTGCAGGGAAAGTAGCTCAATAAAAATGGCCCCTGAATGTAGGACAGTAGCAGGAGGCCATAGCGACGGTGGGGAAATGTGAAAATCCACCCATCTGATGACGCTCAAGGTCTCTCTTTGTAGAGAATACCAGAATCTCTTGCCCCAGAGGAAGACTGCATTCAAAATCCACTGGTATTATGATTACTTAAATTATTTAAAATCAACCTAGTCTAGTTAAGATCCAGATCCTGATCATGTGATTGATAGCAGATCTAAATGTTGCAACAGCGATGGGACACATCTTTCAGCCTGATGGCCAAATTCCATTTTGGGGACTGTATTCCAGTTGTGGGTGGGGCTGAAAGCAAAGGGGGCACAGTAAAATTATAAAAAAAAATACCAGGATGTTTTAGCTTAAAGCTCTTACTGCCAGTAGCCAAGCCTTAGAAGAGGCATTTCAACCTCTTAAAATGGGGGGGGGGGACTGAACAAAAGCCAAGAAACCCCTAGCATCCAGTGATAGAACAAAGAGAGTGGGGCCAGGAAAGAGGGGATTGCCATCTGTGGAACCCTCTGTGTGGGGGTGGGGGTGGGGGACAGATTTGGACCCTGGACCTGTGATCTCCCCTAGCGTTACAAGAACATGGGGCTGCTATTAATATGTTGTATTACTGACCCTGAGTCCTGACATCATTACAATATGTGCATTTTATTTTTCCCTACTACCAGGGCCCTGTCTTCATGGTACCATTTCATTGCTCCTTCACCCTGAAACCCCACAGTATCACTGCTATATGGTGGGAAATCCCCATGCCAGGAGGGTGCGTGAGGTTTTCCGGCGGTCATCTGGGTACTGGAGTCTGCCCTCTTCCCAGTTTCCGGCAACCAATCACCGCTTGCCATTCGCCCTAGAATGCTGCTGGAGCAAGGTCACAAGGTGGAAGGACATGGTGACCTCACTTGCAAGGGAAAAGTTGGAGTAAGTCCCCAACATTTCTACAGCGCAGCTTCGGGGGAAAGCCTGCAGTGGCTGCAAGTTGGCGGCTGCTTCATATAACAGACGCGGTGCCAATTTGCAGCCACCATGGGGCTTTGAAGATATATAGACAACCCCTAGCAGGCAATGACGTGTTCCATGAGCAGATAAATGTATGGGTAATGATGTCAGGAGAAGATGAAGTAAGTTGCAGTGAGAACATGTTGGAAAGGGAGGAACAAAGGGTTGCCATTGTGAACATGGTAGGTGTTTTAAATGTCACCTAGTTTAATTGAGAGGCAGACATCGAGCAGATGATGTTTTCCCCATGACTTCATCTCTGTGGCAGGTAAAGCTTCATTTAATTTCGCTGATAGTCATGATGGCCATATGGAGCACCCAGATTCAGAGGCAGCTGCTGGAGAGGGCTATTGACTTCATGCCCTGCTTGTGGTTTTCCTGGTTAGCTACTGTGGGAAGCAGGATGTTGGACTAGATGGACCTTTGTTTTAATCCAACAGGGCTCTTATATTTCTACATTCCTAATTTCTGAGTGATCAGCTGCACAGGAAGAGGGCAAACAAAAAATGTGGCAATCCTAATTCAAATACCATCTTAGAAGTCTGCAAAACAAACCAACTCCAGTCCTAACAACCTTGGAGTTTAAAAAGCTCTTTGGTAGAAGATACCTGGGTTTGTTAAAATATGTTTACAAGTGACAGGAAGACTCATTGGCCTAAGGAATCTCCTTAAAAAAACAGCGGGCATAATCAAAAAGAATGTTCTGCAGAATTTTTGCCATTAACTAGAACCTACAGAAGAGTTCTTGGTTCATTGTGTGTCTTGAAACCTACATATATTTATTAACCAAATGATAAATCAAAACACAAATTCCTACATAATTTGGAGGAAATATCAGAATTAATTATAAAAATATCTCTGTAGATATTTTTTTCTTCTAAATTCTTGGAAATTATACAGTTGCTTTGGGTGAGGAGAGTATCTGTGAGCATCTGTCTGTCTTGTCTGTTTCTCTTAATATTTGTCCAGAAGTCACAGGTAGTAAAGTGAGGGAAAGCCTCTCTTTACTTGTTTTGGGGATGTAGCTTTTATTCAGCATTTTTATGACCAGAGATTGTAAAACCAGACCACTTGGGAATATGTGGGCTTTGAAAATAGGATCTGAGTGGAATGTTTTCATAGTTCTCAGATTTGATTGCGACAGTGAAGACTGAAGAGTGGGTTTGTGGTATGTCAGTTGTATGTTGCTACATCACTCCCTGTTCAGATTAAAAAGCTATAAATAGCAATCTTGATAAACTATTTCCTTCTGTTATTCTTTTAACTTTTTTTACATATGGCAAAGATATATGTATAACAGTAGTACTTAATTAAAACAAATCAGCTAGTTAATTCCAATCTTTCCTATTTCTTTGGCTACAACTGAAATATATTTGTAAATTATTTTTAAAATTTATATTGTGAAGGAGGAGGAGGAGGAGGAGGAGGAGGAGGAGGAGAAGGAAGGAGGATTTGAACCCTTAAGTTCAACTTGCACATTTGTTTAATAATGGAAATTTATTCAGTAGGGTTAATTTTATTCAATAGGTCAAGGCATTAATAAAAATATAATAGCATATACAAATATAAATCATTACACAACCATGTGTTTTTTAAAAAATCTATAAGCCTTTCATCTCTGACCAGTTAGCCCCTACTTTGGTCAAGACTTAGGTGATGTCGTGGTCCCACTGCAGTGGGCCTTCCAGTTTATAGCCAGAATCTGATCAGAAGTGTCCCGGAAGGGTTTGGGCTCATTTAGTCTGCGAATGTCAGAATCAGTGTGAGCTTATTTCTGTCATGTTCTCAGAAGAAAGCAGGCTATTCCTGTCCAGCTGCTAGCCTCGGCCTTGACAGGGAAGGAAGCTGTCAGCTTCTTTGTGAGAACCTAACAGGAGGATTGGGGGTTTCAGAAGTGACACACAGGTTGAAGTGTCACCATTGAGGGCAGAATGGAGACCACCTGTTTGGGCAGGGGCCTCGCTGATCAGCTGAAATCCGTTGTTAGTTAATTGTTCAGGAGGAGAGCTATTACAGCCATATCTTTGCTTTTAAGCATAAGCCCAGGCTGAGAGCCTTTGCTATGAATATTCTCATCTTCACTGCCCCAAATCCTCTGTTTGGACTTATTACTCTTGATGTGTTCTTCACTTGGACTCTCCATCCAATTTGGACTCTTGTCTCTATGATTTTTTAAATTAAGAACCTGCCATGAAAAGTAGTGCTATACTTTTCATAGACCTTGGATTCTTGTTTGTTATGAATTTGGACCCATGTAGTGTGGAGATAGCAAAGTGGAAGTTGTGGTCGTTGAAACATCTGCAGGTGTGGATTTGTTTAAGTCTTTTCTTAGGACCCTTGTCTTTGATTGCCTAGGATGGGTTACACCAGGAATCATTCAAGCCCCGTGCCCTTATTCTGAGCTGTCGAGATTACAAAGGAGAAACCAGGTTGTCTGAATCTCTGAAACAGTTAGAGTTATTTGCTTTGGATTGCTTTTAGAATTACATATGGAGCGTATAGCTAATTGTCACCAGCTATATGTTTTCTGAAGAATGTAACCATTAAGCTTTTATCATGAGATTGGCTACTATCACTGATTTGGGGTGTGCGGTGTTAGAATGCCAGAGTGTGTGCCTGAAGGATCAGGCAAAGGGGATTTGAATAATTATGGCATGCTCTTAATTGCACAAATATGTATAATTATATGTTTAAAAGACAGTGGGTTGCATCCAAACTATGCTAGTTATGCTTTAGCCCCAATGAAATCAATACATTTGTGATGACTATAGGGTGGCCATGTTTACAGAGGACAGTCCTCTATTTGAAGATGTTTTCTGTTTTTGTTCAAAGTTTGCCCAGTCTTCAGATGTGCCACCAACATAGGGGGCATGTATGCTCTGGAGCTCACATGTATAATTTCTATCAGTTCCAACCACGGGGAAATTGTTAAAAGAAAGAAGCCCCCCTCCCAAAATTGTTGCCCCTTCCTTCCTTTTGCCCCGCCAGTATGAGCCTAAATCCAGTGCAGGTTTTGGATTAGCTAGTTCCTTTGCCTACAGAGCTCTCCCACCCCTCTGGGATTGACCTGTAAATAGTTTTTTTAAAAAATCGGTATGTTCACAATGTGATGCTCATGACACATCACTCCAAACCACAAAAAATGCCCAGCAATAATGCATCCACGTTATAAATTTTAAAACAATTGAACTAGAACCAATCAGAAAAAGACCAGAAACATTCTTCCAAGGGGAACAGCAATCAAGCCACATTAATAAATGTCATAGCTTGTTTCATCTCATCCTTCATATGGATATCTGGTTTCAACTGATCAATACACATTGCCTCCTTAATCTTTGGAGTTGCCATTCAGTGGCTAGCACAGAAATCTTAACTGGGGCTAGTCTACCAGCATGTTTCTCCCTCATATGAAGTGAGTAGTTGTTATAGGTGTACTCTTAGCTTAACTTCCCTCACAGGGTTGTTGTGAGAATAAAGTGGGATAGAGAGAGAACCATGTATGCTACTGTGATGCCCTGCCTGCACCCGTGACACTCACCGGGCTACACAACAGGGCTGTCCACGCCATTCACACTCAGGGCTTACTTCAACTCCCCCTGTACTTAAGATGTGTTTGAGGGTTTAGGCTTACTGCTGCTGCTCCTGTCCCTCCTTTATTCTTTTAGGCCCCACAGCTCCACAGCCCAGCACTCTAGCCCTCAAATCCCCCTTCTTCTGTCCGCTGCCACCAGTACCTTCCTCAGGTACACTTCCAATGATCACACCAGTTGTAATTAACATAATTTATTAACAGAAGTATATGTATGTCAATAAGCGTGATGGTTTCCTCAGGTATATACTCGTAAAGGTTACAGGCACAATGCTTAATGGTTTCAGTTAGCAATTTCTCTTAAAACGTTTCAAATAGAGACTTCAAAATTCTCTTGCCACTCTACCCCTCTCTAGGTATTCTCTCTACCTAACTCTATCAAAACAACCAAGCACGCCGACCCTTTCTAACTCTAGTCAGTTAAAATCCCCACACACACTCTCTCCGCTCCTGTCAGCTAAAAACATATCTATCTACCATCTATCTATCTATCTATCTATCTATCTATCTATCTATCTATCTCTCCACTCTTCTCCAACTCCTCCCACTCTCACACAGCCAGCCAATCCAGGCACTCCCCCGCCATCATCCAATCAGCACTCACACATGAACTCCCCCACCCCCTTATACTTACCCGGTTACAACATAACTGTGAGTCTATTTAACTTTTTTCCTGGCATTTTATAAACAACTACTTACAATCTTTTATATACAAGGATCTCAACAGCAGCTGAACATCACAGCTACCCTGAGCAAATTGAAGAAAGGAGATGATAACATGTAATTAATAAATAAATAAATAAAACAAAACAGGTTATTATAGGAGACCAATATATATAGTGGTAAATACATATAATGCACAAAAATATTACAGACCTGTAGCAGACATTTTTTTCAACATTTTACATCTTTAGCTTAAATACGTATGATCTCTTTTATCCATTTAATATTTTGAAGAGCCTTGTTGGAATTTCTTCAAACTCAGTATTATTATTTTTTTACTGTCTTTCCAGTTCTGGATTTTAGTCATTTTATAAAAAGAATTATTTGGTATGGGTTTCCTCCTGCAGCCCCACCCCCTCATACACACAGTAAAGAGTGCCAAAGATTTAAATTAAATGTAGCTGTTTTTCATTAAGAAAATAGTCTTCAAGAACTATGCTACTCAACTAAAGTCTTGCTTTGATTGATGAAGTCCAATTTTGGCTGGCGTGTTTATGTTGTTTGTCATTTACCTACTCCCAATTTATTTTATTGAGTTACCCCAACTTCTAGTAGTATATACATAGGCGTGCGCACAGGTGGTTCACCTGGTGCCCAGGCACCACCTAATGAAATGTCCGGGAAAGGTGCAGCACGGAGAGAAGGGTGGGAAGCAGGCCGTGCGTTGTCCGAAGCTATGGAAAGTGCACAGATTGCCTACACTATTAGCATGACTAACACGCTAATAGTGTAGGCCACCTGCGCTCTTTCCGGAGCTTCGGACAATGTGTGGCCTCCTCTGCCGCATCCCCCTCGCACCTTTCCCAGTATGAAAGGGTCTCTTAATGCTTGAATTAAGAGGCCCTTTCACACTGGTAAAGGTGGGAGGGGGTGGAGGAGGGGGCAGAGCAGGCCGCGCGTTCTCCAGAGCTCTGGAAAGCGTGGAGATCACCTAACGCCATTAGCGTGGCTGGGAGGATTCTCCCAGCCACGCTAATGGCATTAGGTGATCCCCACGCCTCTAGAGAACATGCGGCCTGCTCTGTCCCCTTCCCACCTTTCCCAGTATGAAACGGCCTCTTAATTCAAGTGTTAAGAGACCCTTTCATATTGGGAAAGGTGCGGGGGGGGGGGGAATGGAGCAGTCACAGCTTACCTGCTCTCTCCTCTCCCCCAGTCTCGCGATACTTCAGGATGAGACTTCTGACATTTGCGAGACTTGTGGGAGAGGCGGGGTCTGAGTACGAGCAGCAAAAAAGAAGGAGGCAGCAGCAGCAGCGTGGGCCTGGGGGTAAGTAAGGCAGGGCGGGCGGGCAGCATGGGCAGGCAGAGGACAGGGCATGTGGGCGGTCGAGCAGCGGGTGGCGGTCGAGCGAGCAAGCAAGTGGTGGGTGAGCGAGTAGCGGGCAGGGCGGGTGGGCAGGCGGCGGGCAGCGCAGGCGGGCTGCTGGCAGCTGAGCAGCAGGAAGCCTAAGGATGAAGGTGCGAGGGGTGAGGTGGGGGTTCAAACTGCAGGCTCAAAGGAGTGGTTTTCTGCTTTGCACACAGAACCTCGGTCTAATTACCAGCCAATATGCTTCACTTTGCTTTTTAAAAAATGGGTTTCTGCAGGAGCAAACAAATGTGGATTCAAAGGACACAGAGTTTTGTGTTTTGGATGTTCAGACTCCACCTCTGCTTCCTGCTCCTATTTCTGCTTACCCAGGTGCCCAAGTCTCTGAACTTTCTTGCCAGTTCTTTTATATATTACCTGCAAGTATTTTCATGTATATATCAAAATGTACAACATTATGATGTATAACATATGACCCTGTGCCTTTTATAGCTACTCAATGTTCCTACATAGCTTTTCAGACAAGGGAATAACTTTGGATCATTTCACTTGCATGTGTTGTAGATCACAAGCTGAATATGAGCCAACAGTGTGATGTGGCTGCAAAAAAAGCAAATGCTATTTTGAGATGCATTAATAGAGTATAACTTCCAAATCGCATGAGGTACTGGCTCCCCTTTATTTGGCACTGGTTAGGCCTCATCTTGAATATTGCATCCAGTTCTGGGCACCACACTTCAAGAGGGATGCATACAACTTGGAGGCCTAAATCCAATTGCTACTCCTATCTAGAATAGACACAGTGAATCAGTGGGAACTTGTTAAGTCCACACTTATCTAAGTTCCATTGCTTCAATGTGTTTGCTCTGGTGGGGACTAGCAATTGGACTGGTGATCTGATCTGTTTCTGTAATAGCCAGAAATGCAGAATGTGATATTGCTGGACCCAGAGTTCAGCCACCTGAAAATCTGAGTTTTTCTTTTAAAAAAGGATTCTAGCCTTTATAGCTGCAAAGATGTCATTGGAAGTGTGTCATAATGCCTGCTGAAATCTCAGCATTTGTATTCTTTGATGGTGATGTAACCCACTTTTGTTTTTGAGAGACATGTTTGTAAAATAAACATGGGAAGTGGTGATGTTGTAGTTCTGCCCTTTCCCCCTTTTTCCAAGCTCTGACTGCATTTCACAACAGTAATGGTTTAGTTGTAGGATTCAGAGATGCTCGACGATATCATATTTTATTGACTTTTAGATTCTGGTTTACAGTTCAGTAAATCAGATGTGTGACCAAGGTCACACACCCTTGGGGACGGTTATGTCAGGATGGGCACAAATCCTTGGGGGCTGGAGATGTTGGGGTGGGCACGTCTCCTTGAGGGTCGGCTATGATGTCCTCCTTTTTGGTTTCCAAAATATGGTCACCCTAGTTAAATGGAATTTACTCCCAAGTTTACCTTAAAAAATCCCTGGGGGCACCACCTAATGAAATATGCTGCACACACTTATGAGTATATAAGGAAAGAAATAAAAAATAACGATGACAGTTCTTTTCACTTTCTCCTCACTGAGTGTTACTTTATGAACCTCTACCATGTTCCCTCTCTGTTGTCTTTATTAGAGATGCTCCAATGACTTGGTCATTTGGGTTGACCTTTTTTGTATTTTGCCACCAGGTAGATTTATGCAAGTCAAGGTAGCTCTTGTCTGCAACTCCCCCATCTGCAATATGAGAATAATTATATTGAACGGTTTGACAGGATTATTGTGAGGATTGCCTGGTACTTTTGGTCTTTTTGGCATCAGGTGAAGACATTTTAAAAATTTCCCAGATGTTTCAGTCCTTTAAATGTGTAGTGCATTTTAAATCATTTTCATCATTCAGTTTCATTTACATTTTATTTTAGATTTTATGTTTATGTTTTACTGATATATTTTATGATTTTAACTTTTATAGTAAACTGCCCAGCAAATCTTTTATTAGTGGATAAATAATGTAAATAATAAATAAACACCCATCTGACACTTGAGCTGCTTTTCCATTGATTGTGCTTGAGGACTGAAGTCATTGATTTGGAATAGCCATTTATATTTTTTTATTGTTGATAGTTTTGTATTTTTCTCTCTCTGTTCCATTTCTTTTCTCTGTCATTACATGCTGATTGTACTCTTAATAGCTGGCATTAACAATTTCTGAAGAAATCAATTTTTCTGTGAATAACAGAGTTAATGGCCCTGAAGACACATTTTTTTAGTAACAAATGTAGATTGAATATAAAGCCTAAAATGGAATCATTTTTTCATATATATATTTTCAAATAAAAGGCTTTGAAGGATGCTGATATTTTTATACTTCCTTCTTTCATTGTTTGTAATTAAAGAGCAGTGGATTCTGTTTTTCAGTGATGAATCAGTTTTAACTACAGAGGAAAAATCAAAGCTGGAATGACTGATAAAAAGAACAGACATTTAGTTAATGCTTTTGAAACATTTTGTTTCTTTGTCCTTGTAAATGTGTTATCAACAAAATTCAGGTAAATAAGTATTTGTGAACTTCACTGGGTTTAGTTGTCAGGTTAACAATTTCCTCAGCAGCCAGACAAGACCAGCTACCAAGTAAGGATGGATACGTGTTGCTCTCAGATGTTTTTATTCTTCAAATATTTTATTATTGAAGTGTTTCTCTTGGTGTGTCTTGCTTATATGCAACGTGAAATAGCACTGCTGTCCAGGCAACTGTACAATAAACACCTCCCCCTCCCCCATACCTTGTATAGTATACTATTGTTCAATTCAACATTTACTTGCAGAGTGGTTTATAATAGCTCGTAAAACACAATAGCAATGCAATCCTATGCAGATTTACTTGTGTTTAAGTTAGTAGTCTTACCCACAATAAAACAGCAATAATCAGTAATTCCATCTCTCATTCTGCTTGGGGACTTGTGCTGAGTTGGTCGAACGGACCTTTGCTGCTCCAACCCCACTCCCATTGCTCTCTCATCCACTGTTTCAACTCCCTCCCCCCGCTGTACGAGGTGCTTCAGCAGACTTGCGCTACTACACCCTCACTCTTACCTGCCCTCACTTTCATTTACACCCCCACAGTGCCCAACTGATAAAACCCTAAATCACTAAAATGCTAGACCACAAAACCATAGCGAGGGGGGGGTTTTGCCCATGTCCATTACAACCACAACAACCAATGAACTGCAGGGGAAAGAAGAAGGGGTGGGGTGGGCACAATAGCAGGAGAGCAAACAAGTGAAAAGACATTTCGCCAGAACTGTGGCAATACAAGGAAGTGCGAGCCAGTGCAGGTGAAAAGATAAACAACAGTGAATAGCACAACGAAAGCATGTAAAAAGGACCTGCAGTTATCGCGTTAATGACCCAGATGTGGAAACTGTGGATCGTACCCAGAAAATAAAGTAGGTGTGATGGAGCTCATAGTTAAACCTTAATGCAGGGTTTGCACCTAACTACAACTCATGATTTAACAATAACCCATACTCAACTTGTACTTTGAGTTGTTGTTACATGTGAACCAGATTTTATTACAATTAAAACAAATAAAACGTACACAACATACAAAAACTAGATGAGTGATAGGGTAATAAAATAATCAGGGATAAACACATCCAGCTAACTTAACTGGATGGTGCCCCGATTTTATCCAGGCCCCTTATCTAAGCACTCTCTCAACTGGTTCTCCAGTTTCAGCACTTCTGACTCTTTCTGGCCTTTCATCCTTCCTCCTTCGCTCTTTGCTTTTCTGCTTCTGCCTAGGCTTTTATATTAAAATTAATTATCCCAATCATGAAGGCAGGTCCTTGTTCACCTTTGCCCTAAATTCCTTTCCCTAAGCTGTTCCTTTGACCTTCTGTTGAATCTCCTGCAAATTTATTTCTTCTTTCTCTGCAGACATCTTGGCTCCTACATCTGACTAAACTTTGAAGTTGAGCATTCTGCAAACCTTTGGCTTCCCGAGCAAATATTCTGACTCCTATACTCTCTAATGAAACTTTTACCCTCTTGACTTAAACTGACCAGCATTTGGACAGAAAAAAATAAGCGTAAAAAGAAAAGAAAACACATAAATGGGAGACAGTTCTGTCCCTTCGCAGCCTATAAATTAGCAGCATATGTAAATATTATGCAAAGCTGGGTCTTCTTTTGGGGTGATGCATTCCTTCTTTTATGGTGATGTACAAGTGTCCACCCATATGCACATAGTGGTAACTTGTATGCACAGTACAAGCAATCCATAGACAGTAATATATCTACAAGCAGGTTTCTCTGGAACATGAAAAAAAACATTTTCTTACTATTTTTTTTTGTGGGGGGGCTTTTGCTTGTTAATTCATTGTTGATAAAAGTTCATCAGGACTACCTGTTTTTGTTTTCTGGAAACAGAAAGATATGAGATAATTTAAATCCCATTACCAGACACCTAAACTGTCCTGTTCCTTTCATCCCTGTTTTATTCATTTTAATTAAAACCTAAAATTAGTCTCTCAGGAACAAGAAGCATGTTTGCTCTTTTGAAAGGAATTTGCATACCTAAAGTGAACATTGGCTCCAATTAAAATAATATTAATAAATTGCAGAAGCAATTGTAGCAAGAATGCTATTCTAACAAATCCAGCCATAATTGCTGATTGTATGAGGGTGCAAGTAGAACTGCTATATTTAAATTACTATTGCTATAGTTTAAAGGTTGTTTATTATATTCTAAAAGAAATTTTAATTTATGAAAAGCTTAAAAGAAATGTTCAGTATTTATTTTAGACATAATTTCATTTATTTATTTGTTATTACATTTAAACCCTGCCCTTTTTTCCTCTTGTAAGGAACGCAAGGCGGCTTACCTGGACCTCCTCCTCCCATTTTAATCCTCATAATAACTCTGTGAGTTTAGTTAGGCTGAGAGATTGGCTGGTTTTGGATGACACATTAAGCAACGGGGGGGGGGGGGGACAATAGTCAGTTCTGTTGCTTATTGTATTGTGTGGAGGGTTACACACCACGCACACACAACTGACAGTACGCTATTCCGCCCAATTAAGCAACGGAGAGAAACAACGGGCTTGCATGTTGTTTAGCCCGAAGCCCCATTGTTTAAATTGTCGTCCGAAACCAACTCCCTCCCTCTCCGTGTAATATTCCGTTTGGGAATAGAGTTCTGCTGGCCGAGCAGCCAAAACCCCCCGGCTGCTCTATACAGCCGGCAGAACTTGCGGTGCATGCTGGGATACGGCTGGGGGACTGAGGGAGGGGGAGGGAGCAGACGTAGCAACCAAGATGGCCACCGGAACTTTCAGCTGCACAAGCACCGGAATTGCAGCATGTCGTGTGTGGAGCACCGCCTACCTAACGCACGGTCAGTACGCTAATTCCCCCTCCGTTGCCTAATTTGTCGTCCGAAACCAGCCATTCAGTAATTTAGACTCCAAAGCACCCTTGTTCCCTGGCATCGGTATTTTTTCTCCCATTGGACACCATAGAAGGAAAATTCATAAAACAAAGATCCACTGGCAAAGTTAGAGGGAAAAAGCTATCCACCCGCACTTCTCACCCTGGCTGGATAGAGATGGAAGGGCTTTAAAAGTGTGAGATTGCCCACCACTTAACTCTCCAACCCTATCCCACTTAGAATTGCTCTGTAAGGCTGTAATCCTAAACACACTTCTCTGTGAAAATAGGTGCAATCCTATCACAATCTTGTGTAGAGCGGGAGCAGCATGGAGGCGATCCCTCCACTCTGTATTTTAGCTAGACAAGTGTTTTTGTCTGTCTAGTTGAGGCGTCTGGGAGGGGGCTGGGCAGCCTCTGGATATAGTATAAGGTGGCTTCCCCAGTCTCCTCCCCTCCCTGCCCACTAGCACGCCCCCTTCCGTTTCCCTCCAAGGTTACATCTGCGACCTTGTAGAGGTAGCCACTGCGTGGGTCTCTCAGTGCTGGTGCAAAGGAGCGGAAGAAGGGAACTCGGAGTACTGTCCACCTCGGATCCCAGAATCAGAAATATCCTATGACCCCACAGACTGTGGCCAGATCTATACCGAGCAGATATGAAAGCGGTATATAAAAGGCAGGATCCACACCAAGCAGGATATAGCGGTATATGGTATCTATCTATGGGCTACAACAGTTGACAGTGCACTTCAATAGTGCTATCAACAGTAGTGTGGCTCCTGCCTTTTATATACCGCTATCTCCTGCTTGGTGTAGATCTGGCCACTGTTTAGGGGCCATAGGATTGTTCTCTAAGGGACTTAGTTCTGAGTAAACATGCCTAGGATTATACTATACAGCCATTTCCCAGGACAGCTTTTAAACACTTGAAATCTACCGAAGAAATAGACAGTCCCCCAATGAAAAATTGAATTTGGACCAAATGAAGTTGATTACCTGGAAATACATCAATCAAAGTAAACATGTTTGTAATGCAGTTTTTCTTATACATGGCTTATAAAGTTCTAGTCTCTTTATGCTTCTTCAGTGAGTGTCAAATAAATTGGAGAAACACTACAGAAAGCTTTTATTGTCATTACTTGCTTTCCACCCCCTTAATTTCCTCTATTATCTTTTGAAATGTAAAGATAGACATTTTTTTTATTCATTTAATGGAAGATGAGAAGGAACAGGCTGCAATTGTTAGCTTGAAAGCATGCAATAAAACATAAGACAAAGGGAATAGGATGGATATAGGACAAAATAATAAGCTTCTTGTAGTGCTTTCTCCATTACATAAAGGTAAAAAAGTCAAGAGAACCCTGTTGAAAGGCTAACCTTTGTGGGGTTTTGGAAACTCCCAAACATTACTATAATTCTTTTTGAGTGAACAAGGCAGCAAGTAATGCAAGAAGAAAGCTTTTCTCCTGGAAATGAGGGAGGGTGCTAGGAGTGCATCGCAAGGAATGCGCAAGGTGCCAGGTGAAACCTGAGAGAATTGTAGGTTCACATAAAACAGGCTGTGCCCCTTTGATCCTGCAGGCACACTGGGACTGTTCACACAACCCGCTCAGGGGTTGTTGTGTCATGCAAACCTCTTGAACATGGGTTATGTGTGGGTTAAATAACCCTCACATAAATTATGGCCTGTTTAATAACCCTCACATAGCCCATGTCCTGTTTTATTGCCCTCACAAAACTCACGTTCGCTGTTCACATGACATGACAACCCCCGAGCAGGAGTTGCATATTCAATCTGGCACCACAGCTCATCGTGGGTTAAATAAACCATGTCGAGCTGCGGAGTGTCTGCTGAACTCGGTCACTGACAGTTTGGACTCAAAAGTAGGTTATTGGGTACAGGTGCAGGACACAAAGAAGACAACAATTTTTGGTGTGCTCAGGATACAATATATTGGTTCGTGGGGACTGCCTATTGCTGCCGCAATAAGCAAACCCCCACACTTGTGATATTTCGGGGTGGCAGCAGCTAATCCCAATGCAGCTGCAGAAGCATGGGGTTTCCAACAGTCAGGCCTGCTCCCTGCCCATGCAGACAGTGACCAATCAGGGGTCGCCATCCACCTGGCTATGCCTCTGCTGTGCCACGCCATAGTCGCCTCACTCCAAAGTAAAAAGTGGGATAAGTCCTCAACTTTTTTCTTCACAGCTTCTCGGGAAAGCCCCAGGGTGTGTGTGTGGTGGCTGTTGCATCGTATAATCAATGCAGCGCCACCGCACACCCACCCTGGGGCTTTCCTTGCTTATAGACTGCCCCTTGGAGTGGGTAGACTCAAGACTTCTGGTTCCATGGTTGGTCAGTTATGCATCAAAAAGCCATGCTACCGAGGGACAACTGGTGGTGCTAGAATGAAATGGTCTATATGGAGATGAGGATACATATGGATTGGAGGATATTTCCCACCAGAATTTTGGATTGGCCAATTCAAATTATACAGGTAGGTAGAAAGCATGAAGACCACTCCTATTCAGTTACAAGCCATTACCGTCAAGTTCATTAGGGGTCAGTAGTTAACACATTACTATCAGGAATTGTTTGCCCCTGCCTTTCTGCAAGCCTCTTTCTCCAACAGCCTCCAAGAACAATATAAATACTTTAAACAAGCTATTACGGTGATACCTACAAAAATAATGTATGAAAGCCAGCCTTGCTGAACTTCTTAGGAACAAAGGTTCTGAATAGAATCTAAAAGCATCCTTCAAAATTTAATCTTGCCTTTTGGTTATCCCATATGGAAAGAGGGAGACTATAAAGACTTGTAAGTGATGATTATTCTAATTACTGGATCCTGGCTGTGTGGGGTAAACAGGATATGCAGCACTGTGCGGTGTTGTAATATAGCTCTTACAGCATGATACATTTAATTCTTAGAGGATGTTATATTTTTATCCTTCCCCTCCAAGGAGCTCAGGGCAATGTGCATGGTTTCCCCCAAACCAATTTTATCTTCACAACAATGTTGTAGTTTAGAATCAGCTGAGAGATAGCAACTAGTCCAAGGTCTCCTGCTAGGGTGGCCACTTATGAATTGTCCAACCCCCAAAACAGAGGATATGCACCATCAAAAAAAAGAGGACAATGTTTTGCATAAAATTTGCACATATTATGGATGTCCAAATTTAGAAATTTGTTCTAATTTAACTTTTGTAAACCATCCATAGCTATGGGGCAGTTTAGAAATGTAAAATAATAATAATAATAATAATAATAATAATAATAATAGAAATACATTACATCAAACCATAATGTGGAAGACTTTCAGCAAGTGGCCTGAGTGCTTTGCTTAATCTACTGTCCAGGTGCTATTGGTAGGAAATTCCAAGCTCCAGCTCTCCTTCTGATGGTCCTTTATCTTTAAACTGGACTTCGATTGGACAGCCCTTCAAACAGAGGATGCTTCCAAAATAGAGAACAGTCCTCTGGCAGCTCCTTGAACTGCTGTCCTCTGTAAAAGACCAGCTCACTAGTTTAAAACCTGGCGAACTTCATGTTTGAGCAGGGTTTTGAAACTGGTGTCCTAATCCAACACTAGGCTGACCATATGAAAAGGAGGACAGGGCTCATGTAACTTTAACAGTTGTAGAGAAAAGGGAATTTCAGCCAGTGTCATTTGTATGCAATTAGTTCCTGGTGAAATTCCCTCTTCATCACAACAGTTAAAGTTGCAGGCACTATACTAGATTGACCACATACAAAAGAAGGCAGGGCCCCTGCAACTTTAACTGTTGTGATGAAGAGGGAATTTCACCAGGAACTAATTGCATACAAATGACCTGACTGAAATTCCCTTTTCTCTCCAACTGTTAAATTACATGAGCCCTGTCCTCCTTTTCATATGGTCAGCCTATCCAACACACTAAACCGGGTTGGGGTGAAGTTAGGGTGGGAGATGGTAGATCCAGATTGTGGATCTCTGGGTGATCTGCAGTAGATTAACAAAATGTCTGATTCTCAATTGTTTAACAATAGCATGAACAAAGTAACTCAAAATGACTAAATTATACTAACTGTAATGCAACCAGGAGTGGCTTTTTGGACGGTCATCCTTTTAGTTCTGGTATTCAAAACTGATCCCTGGGCTTATAATGTTTTAATCATAAGTGTATGCCTTTTGCCCCAGGCTCCTGTTAGCAGATTTCAAAGTTTTAGTAGCAAAAACAAAAGTAGATTTCACCCCTGCACTAACTCACAAGGGATTTATAAGTTTGCAGAATTCTAACTATTATTGATGGATATCTGATTTGGCATGACATTGATTGTAACTACTAAACCTAAGAAGTACTGTACAGTTATGTTTTTTTAACAGTTTGCAAAGAAAATGGGGCAACTAGCATTCTGAATATATCAGAATTTGCATGGATATGTTAGAGAATACATTGTTTTAAAGTCACTTTCAGGTAAGGACCATAGCTCAATGGCAGAGCCTCTGCTTTGCATGCAGATAGTCCCGGGTTCAATTCCCAGCATCTCAATGTAGAACTGGAAAAAATCCTGCCTGAAATCCTGGAGAGCTGCTGCTAGTCAGTGTTGACAATACTGGGCTAGATGGACCAATGGTCTGATTCAGTATAATTCCGTTCCTATGTTCTACACTTTCCCCACTCAATTATTTTATTTATTGACTTCACTTATAGTCCACCTTTGAGCTCATGTAGCCTCCAAGGTGACTAACAATATAAATTAAACTGTACAATGCAATCATATGCATGTTAATTTGGAAATCTCACTGTGTTTCGTGCAGGTTACTCCCAGGTAAATGTGCATAAGATTGGTCTGTTAAAGATGCATATTACAACAGTAAAACCTATCACAATTAAGAAATGATGCCTCTTGAAAAATATTATCCACTTGGTAATGTTATTAGATCACGAGGTTTGGCTTTCTTGGCACAATGCCACAGTGTCAAGAGAAGCTGCACCTGTTGGATTTTTCTGCTTCTGTGCAACTCTTAAAGGTACAGGATCTTTACAGCAGCCCTTGAAATTTTTATTTTAGAACTGCTTTTTAAAAGGGAGGGGGGAAACCACACCAATCCTCCCTCCACTTTACTCCCTTACTGTTTAAAAATAATGAAAAATTTCTCTATGTTCAATAACGCTTGAACATAGAGAAACTGAAAAAAAAAGACTCTTAGGGTGCAATCCTATGCACGTTTAGGCAGAGAAAAGCTCTACAACCCCTGAGCATGCCTGGCTGGGGAATGCTGGGAGTTGTGAGACTTTTTTTCTGTCCAAACATGCATAGGATTACTCTCTTAAGATTTACTAATGACTATGGCTGGTTTCCTGAATGGGTAATTCACCTGCAAAGGAGGGCTGAGAGACCTGTGTTTTGCAGGTGTGTATGAGAAGCAGCAGTTTCCATTTTGTAATTTGACAGAGAGACATTTGTTAGCTATAGCTGAGGGTTTAGCTTGGAGGCTTCCAGTTGCTCTCTGGGGAATCTGCTACCTGTTTTTAGCTGTCGGCTTACATCCAATAGGATCTATTTGTATACGTGTAAATAACAAAGATATTAACAGACTGTCTTGACTGCCATTTTCCTGGTAGAAAGATGGGGCACAACTTAAATAAATAATAAACAAACTAGACACCTTAAGCCTCAACTGGCCTCACATCCAAAGGAAACTAAATGCAGTAATCTTAACCCTAAATCTTCACACTGCTCTAAAAACAGTAGGTATAGATTGTAGACTCAAGTCCAGATATTTGGTGCTGAAGGAGTAAATTAAATGCCTTGTTCATTTCATCATGCAATTCTTTTGTGCTGGCATCTTGCTATGTAGTCATTTACTCTTGGAACAGGAATGGACACAAGTTAGTCAGCCAGCTCCAATGTGATCAGAGAATTGCATTCCAGCTGCCTGTAGGAAAAATCCCAGGTAGTTGAGGATTTGAAGCGGATGCCTAGGATTTTTTTGCAGTTGAGTTTACACTAGTGCCAGCATTTGTCTTTTTCTTCCTGGCAGCAAGACTAAAAAAATAGCACACTAATAGAAGAGTTAGGATTTCCCTATAATAAAACAATGGTAAAGACTAATAGGATCCTGTCTTTAAAAAGCAAATTAGGTTGCAATCCTATGCACGTTTAGACAAAAAAAGTCCTATAACTCCCAGCATGCCCCATCCAGCCATGGGAAAGCTTTCAATGTCCTTTGGGCTGTGCTGTAGGAGAAGAAAGGGGGCAAGTGTGTGAGTCTGAGACATCTTCATATAATGCTAAAATATACATTTGCATTACACATGAACTCAGCCAGTGACAAACTGTTGCTAGTTGAGAATGGAAGTAAACACTTCTGATCAACACCTTCTGGCCATGCTGCAAAACAGGAGAAAAGAGCTAGGAGCGCATAAGCCTGAGGCGTATTCTCCTAACATTAAATATAGTTTGGTCAGTGTTATATCCGAATGCAGCCAGTCTCTTTCAATACAACACTTTAGAAGTACAGGTTATGTTAGGTAGCATCTGGTCACCCTAAATGGTTCTTAAACATATGGAGCCTAGCACCTTTGGTATCACATGCAGTTAACTTCAGTTCTTATTTCATGCATGGATTCATCATAACAGGGTTAGGCAACTTGTAGCATTCCAGATGTTTTGGCTACAACTCCCACCAGCTCTAGCCAGCATAGCCAGTGGTAATGGATGATGGGAATTGTAAGCCAAAACATTTGGAGGGCCACAAGTTACAACATTCCTTTGAGGTAAGATTGCCAACTGTTTGAATAGACACAGGATTTCTGCCTTTAAGAACAGCTGTAGGGAGCGCAGAAACAACAGGAGATGTTTTCACCTTCAGTATATTCCTATACCAGAAAAAGCTCTGTTTATCATTTCGGTTGGTTTTGCAACTATTTGGAAAGGTCGTAGGAAAGAACAATCCTATTTTACAGTAGCACAGTATGTACCTTGATCCTGGTTTTTCACTACACATTCCTCATTTTATTGTACAAAAGCTCCATTGCACACAGATGAGAGCTATTTCTGTGTAAACATAAATAGGATTGGGTAGCACTGTATTTCTGTTGTGGAATGCTTGAGTCTGGGCTGGTGAGCCAGTCTAGAAAAGACCTGGTGTCCTCCAGGTGTTTTGACTACAATTCACAGCCTTCCTGACCTTTAGCCATGCTGGCTGCAAATGATGGGAGGTGAAGTTTAAACCACTGTAAGGCACCCGATTGGGGCATTAAGTTGGGGCAGGCTGTCCTGTCATTATGCATTTAGTGGGATTTATTTCCCAGATGTTTCTGTTTTATTAATTAATTTATTTATTATATTCCTGTACTGCCCAACAGCCAAAGTTGTCTGGGCGGTTTACAACAATTAAAACCATAAAATACAACACAATAAAGCGCAATATAAAAGTTTGAAATTACAGTATAAAATATAAAAATGAAACCTAATAGCAATGCAAAGATTTAAAATACAACAACAGAATTAGAAACAACCAAAACTTTAAGACTAAAATGCCTTGAAAAATAAGGTCTTCACTTGCACCAGAAAGACCACAATGTAGGCGCAACGCAGGCCGCTGTGGGGAGCTCATTCCACAACCAGGTTGCCATAGTAGAAAAGGCTTCTTACTAGCCACCCACTTCATTTGGTGGGGTTCCTGGAGAAGAACCCTGAAGATGAACTTAAGGTCCAGGCAGGTATATATGGGAGATGATCCTACAGGTAACCTGGCCCCAAACCGTTTAGGGTGTTGAATGTTAATTAATACCAATGCTTTGAATTAGGCCTGGAAGTGGACTAGTAGTGCAGATGGAAAAGTACTGGCATAATGTTGGCAAGTCCCCATTAACAATCTCACTGCTCATTTTTGAACCTGCTGATATTTCTGGACCATTTTTAAAGGTAGCCTCGTGTATAACACATTGCAATAATCCAGACAAGAGGTTTTCAGAGCATGGATTACTATAGCTAGGCTATCTTTGTCCAGAAAAGGACATAGTTGATATATCATCCTAGGCTGATAAAAGGTGCTCCATGCTATTGAGTCAACCTGTGCATCTAGTGACAATGCTGGATCCAAGAGAATGCACAAACCACAAACCAGATCTTTAAGGGGGAGTGCAACCCCTTCCGGAATGGGTTGAACATCACTTAGTTGGGCAACCAACCAACCCACTAACAATACCTATATCTTCTCTGGATTGAGTCTCATCCTGTGTCAATAGGATAAGTACAAACACATGGGTTTTCAAACTCATCGGGGCTACCTGGCAAACCAATCGTGCAATTGAAACAACCCCCAATATCATTCTTGACCTCCTTTCCACCAGTCTAGTCCAGAATTGCAATGATCCTTACGATCTACTCAGAATCCGCGGTTTTGAATTTGATGATCGTCACTTAATAGAACCTGGAAGTCAGAGCAACGAGAATGAAAAGCACGAATTTAAACGCCAGCTCCATCCAGATGAGTTTTTAATGCCGGCAGCAGCGTATCGTGGGCTTTAAGAAGAAGAAGAGGAGGAGTTTCGTAGAGGGTTGTAGCCAATGCTGCTCGTTCTTCCTGTTCGCGAGAGCTGTTTAATATGGCTGCCTCCATCGTGGCTCGGTGTTGTCTTTCTCCAGCAACAGTAATAGCTCTTTTACTGAGCTGCTGTAGTTTAGGGATCGCTGATGGAATACAGGTACGCGACGAGGGGGGTTGGCTATCTCTCTGAGCGACGCGCCCCGGAGGAGATGGATGTCGTCGTTTTTTCCTGCCCGCTGTGTATGTGGGTTCTGTTCAAACATCTCGAGGGTTTGTCCAATGCTAGTCCTACTTAAGAGTAGGCCCATTCAAATGAATGGGACTTAAATCAGCCATGACGAACTTGTCCCATTTATTTCAATGTTCCTACTCTAAATCGGACCTACATTCGATGCAACCCTTAGATATCCGTCTCCAATGGCCCGTCTTTTGGTTCGATGAGGGAATTTATGCGACCCTGGAGCGATTTGTTTTTGGTTGAAACCAGGCTGAGGCTCTCCGGCCAAAAAGAAAACCCAAGCACAATTTAACGATAACAGACACGTAATGATAGAAGTGCATCATGCGAAATAGATGTTCCGTATGAACCAGAGCCGTTTTGAGGTTATGGAACTTGCCTTGAAAGGGTCCTGATCCTTTTCGCTCCTCCCCACTCCGCCCCCCCACCCCCAGTCAATCCAATCCTACAGGACAGAGAGTGAGCAAGAGGGTAGTAGTGGCTTACACCTGGGCACAAGGAGGATTGAATGCTTTTTCATGGCCTTTCCCAGACGGGGAGTTACCGTCTCTTCCATACTGCTTGTCCTCCCCTTTCGGGGTGTGTGTGTGCAGAGGAGAGGACTGTCCCCTCCAGCCGCCGGTCTGATCCTGGCCACTGTGGCGGGTTCGCCAGGGACAGAGCAGATTTATTTCTCAGGCAATAAATCGTAATCCCCCATGCTGATCTGCACCTGAACAAGCCGCGGCAGTGGCTGTTCCACTGACGGATCAGCCGTGGCTTCCTTTCATTCACTCCGGGTGCTCCCCTCCCCGTGGCCCCCAAAGAGAGGCGGCAGCCCAAAAGGGAGGGAAAGTAAGCAATCCAAATCCGGTGGGATTTATTCCCTAATATGCCTGTACAGGATAAGTAACATACACACAGGTTTTCAAACTAATCAGGGGATTCATTGGCAAATTAGTCAGGCAATTAAAAAAACATCCATTATTCTTTCCCTCATTTCCACCATCTTAGTCCAAAATTGTAATAACCCCATGCCATCTCTCCAAAATCCACTCCGTGCCCAGTCCTCTTCACCACACAGGTCAGAAAGGGGGAGAGCGAGCAAGAGGAGACAGTGACTTTTCTTCTTGTGCAAGATAGCAGAGGGATCCCAACTATGCCACCCAGAGAGAATGTGTAAGTTAGGGAGAGGAGGTAGTGACTGTTTTTTTTTAGCGAACGGAGCTACTGTCTCTCCACTATCGCTTAGCTGCTCTCTCTTTTCTTTTGCTCTGCAACATGGCAGGGAGGATTGGGCAAACGGTCCTCTCCTCGATCCCTTTTTCCTTCTGTGCTCTGTCTTTTTAACACCGTAAGCCTGTGCACAGAGACTGTCGTGTTTTTATTGTTTGTATACTCCTCCGACAGCCGTTTTGGCCAAAGAGCAGGATAAAAATACTTTAAATCAAATAAATAAATAACCACTGCTTCCCGACCCTTCTTCTCTCCCAGTTCCTCTCTTTTTCTTTGGGAGGCGCTACCTGTTTCCATGGGTCTTACTTCTGAGTAATCATGTATAGGATTGCTCTGTAAACTTCATATATTTGCCAGATAGTACATTTTTATATGGTAATAAATCATAAATGATATATTCTATGTTAAAGGAGTTTAGGCTTGATAAGATGCTTAAAATGTTAACAAAAAGAATCTGTGTTTTTGTATAGAAATACCAAAAAAAGTCTTCCACCGCACTCCCTGCATACTGTTCATTTTTTCCTGCTTCTCCCATCCTAATCATAAACCATTTGCATGATGAAGCTATGCTTATCTACATGTCTGATCACCATTAAAATGGATTATTTGGCTCCTTGGCCGAACTAGATTCATATTTTGGTTCTTAAATATTTTTCTCTGAATCCTGGAATTGCCCATACACTCACTGCTAGATCTTCTAGCTTTTAATAAACTGATTATAATGACAAACTACTATGACATAAATCCTTCCAGATATGATTCCATTAAACAACAATCAACGTTATTGCATATTTATTTTCCTACAATTATTTTATATGTATTTCCTTCAGGATCAAGCAGAACAATTTTTTAGAAGTGGACATACAAACAACTGGGCAGTTTTGGTAAGTTTTAAAAACTTTTCCCTCCCCTATTCACCTCCTTCCATAAGACTGGAGTACATAAGCGGCTGCCACCGGAAATAAATATTGCCTGCCTCTTGGTGTGTGGAATTGGTTTTGCCTCTTGCACAGGGTTGGTGGATTGGAATGGCTTGGATTGGATCCCAGACCACAAAGCAGCAGAGAAGCATAAATAGTTGTAGTTAAACATATTTAAATCAGTATCTGTTACCAGTGCTTTTTAAAAATAAAACCTAATAAGAAAAAAATATCCCTAGTATTAATGTAAACTGCAGTATAGTAAATCTGTGTGTACATTACAGCTTCATTGCAGTCTGTGCACATGGAAAATTGCACATTGAGCACCGATACTTTTGAGTTTTTACTGCAGGCACTTGTACTATTGAAGAGTGAAACTTTTCATCAGTTTAAAACGAGACTTGCTCCTTAATCATAACAACCATTTCCTGGAAACCTCTAAGAAAACCAATAGCATGCACAATTATTTTTTCTGTACCCTGTAGCTCTGTTGGCTTACAGCCAAACATTTAATTCCACTGCTTTTTCTTACTATACATATATAATTGTTTGTGGTTGCCACTGATCTAGTTTTATGAAGTAGTTGCATTTTAGTATGATGGATAATTGGTTTAGCTGTTTAAAATTTTGGTTGTAAGTTGCCTTGAATCTTATTTTTAAGAGGCTGTGAAGAAATGCCATGTATACGTTATTGTTCATCTGTAATGTTTCCTTTGTGTAGCCTCTGAGAGGCAAAATGTATCTAAGTGCCTAAGGCCTAATATTATTACTATGTTAAAGGCCTGTGTAGTAGTTGCTTAGTGACATTCTGAGAGGGGAGAGAGAGACATTTTTAATATTTATAGATAGGGCCTGGATTAGGTAAATTCAGTTTTGATTGGCTGGGAATTCTAGCTAGGTGGAAAAAAGGACAGTTAACTAACTGTTGAGTCAGTTAGTCTGTGGAGAATGGGGGAGAAGGTCTGCTGTTTGGTGGGTAGGCTGACCATATGAAAAGGAGGACAGGGCTCATGTAACTTTAACAGTTGTAGAGAAAAGGGAATTTCAGCCAGTGTCATTTGTATGCAATTAGTTCCTGGTGAAATTCCCTCTTCATCACAACAGTTAAAGTTGCAGGCACTATACTAGATTGACCACATACAAAAGAAGGCAGGGCCCCTGCAACTTTAACTGTTGTGATGAAGAGGGAATTTCACCCGGAACTAATTGCATACAAATGACACTGGCTGAAATTCCCTTTTCTCTCCAACTGTTAAAGTTACATGAGCCCTGTCCTCCTTTTCATATGGTCAGCCTAACCATTGGTGGATGTTGTGGAAAGACTAGAAGAAAGCTGAGGAGAAAGTGAATAGCTAACCCTTGAATATTAAGCTATTCCTTCTCTCTGGGATAACCATATGTGTCTGGTGAAGATCAGGAATAGGGAAGAAGATGTCTGTGTTATGCCAGGTGGTTGCCCTTAGGTTTTGCCAGAAGAAGCTTACCCAAGTAGGCAGTAAAACTCCATATGAACTGTCCATGCAGCAAGAAATGCAACACGAAGAGCTTTGGGAATTAGGGGAAGACTGTACCCAAGAGCTAGTCCTGACTATAAATGTATTTGGCTGGGGTGCAGCTGGTTTAGGGAATTTGGCCATAGATAAAAGAAGTCATTAAGAGGCTTGTAGCAGCAACAGTGTCTCTTGAGTCCTTAAGAAGTGTTCTGTTATGTGTAAAATATCCATTTAATAAATTAAGAGCACAATCCTTTTGACGAGTCCCTGAACTTGGAGGCATCTGATCATGCAGTACACGATGGGATTAGCAGTAGAGGTGATCTTTACCTCCCTGTTCTCCTGTCCTGCAGATTTCGATAGATGTTCTGTTTAGCCTGTCTAGCGAGGACACTTTGAGGGGAAGGGAAGGAATCTAGAGGACCCTTAGGATGACTCATATCTCAGTGTCTCCAGTCTCCTGCCCTCTCTGTCCACCGAATCGCACCCTTTTCTCCTCATCTGAGGTTGATTTTTCCAATCTGTTTTCTCTGCATTGGCTGTGAGAGAGTAGGGGTTTGGATTTCTGACTCCCCCTTCCGAGGTTGGAATGCTCTCTCTGACCTCAGAGGGGTTTCCTGAGCCATCCTTCGGTCCTTCGGATGCTCGCCCAGAGGACTATAGGATTGTTCTCTTTGTTTACTAGTTCATCTGTTTTTGAGTGTTGATGCCCATCTCATGCCTTAGCCTCATATACCAGGCTGCTGGAAGTTTGAAAGTATTCTAAGAGACTTGGTGGCGGAGGGAAAGGGTCAGCTTGAGGAACCTTGAGTTATAGTGGCAGACAGTTCCTTAGGCTTTGAAATATAAGCATTTACTGGAAATAAGAAATACCGTAGGTGGAATTGCCCAGCAAAGGAACAGTTTCCCCATAAGTGGTGGCAGCGCTGGAGAGAAAATCCCGTTTGTAGTGGCAGTTTTGGGAGTGGAAAACCTCCATACAGGTGGATAATTTTTTTAAATTAATAATACCAATAATATGTACATGCATATTTTTCTTAATCCTTTTAGGTGTGCACATCTCGATTCTGGTTTAACTACCGTCATGTGGCCAATACTCTTTCAGTTTACAGAAGCGTCAAGAGACTAGGAATTCCTGATAGGTAAGAAAATCTGGAGAGTGACTTCTGAGAGAAAAGAGCTAAATTAAGCCTTTGCAATCCCATTGTTCAAATCTGTTATGCTCTTGCGCTGCTCCTATTCATTTCAGTGTAGATAACAGTGCTCTTTGTTTTCTTTTCACTGAAAGAGGACTAGATGTAGAATATTTCTTTATCACAACTATTTTTTTTAAAGTGTAAGAACAATGCAGGTAATATATGTAAAACTATGTATTATGATCTGATACAAAAATATTACATTATATGGCCTTGTTACTAAGCCCCACCCCAAAGTTAGTAGCCTGAAACATCTTTTACTCACCTATTTATTTTGCACGTAAAAAGCAGGTGAGTAAAATATTTTACAGGCAAAAGCACAGGACAACAGGCTCGCAATGGAGAAACAGTATGCTCTGTTTCTCCTTCACTAGCTTGCTGCCTTTCCTTACTCACTGCAGAGGAAGGAGCTTTGTTTCCTCTACAGCCAGCATAGAGGCTGAGCAATCTGGTGAAAGAGAAAGGCTGGTTTCGGACGACACATTAGGCAACAGAGGGGGAAATACCGACCGTGTGTTAGGTAGGCGGTGCTCCACACACGACATGCTGCAACATGCAAGCAAACGGCTTGGGGCCAGGTTATCTAAAGGAACGCCTCCTCCCATATGTACCTACCCGGACCCTAAGATCATCTACAGGGGTCCTTCTCCATGAGCCCCTGCCAAAGGAAGTGAGGCAGGTGGCCACTAGGAGGAGGGCTTTCTCCGCTGTGGCACCCCGGCTGTGGAATGAACTCCCCAGAGAGGTTCGCCTGGCACCTACTTTGTATTCTTTTCATCGCCAGGTGAAGACCTTTTTATTTTACCAGTATTTTAACAGTTAAATTAACTCAATTTTAATCCTTGCTGTTTTAAATTTGTATTTTAATCTGTTTTAATTCCTGCTGCTTGGTTTTATTCTGGTTGTGTTTTTATATTGTATGTTGTTTTGTGTTTTTAGATTGTGGCTTGTTTTATATTTTTAAAATGATTTCATGGTTTTAATTTTTGTGAACCGCCCAGAGAGCTTCGGCTATGGGGCGGTATAAAAATGCAATAAATAAATAAATAAAACTCCGGTGTTTGTGCAGCTGAAAGTTCTGGCGGCCATCTTGGTTGCTACTTCTGCTCCCTCCCGCTCCCTCAGTCCCCCAGCTGTATCCCAGCATGCGCCGCGTGTTCTGCTGGCTGTATAGAGCAGCCGGGGAGTTTCGGCTGCTCCGGCCAGCAGAACTCTATTCCCAAATGGAATAGTCCACGGAGAGAGGGGGGAGTTGGTTTAGGACGACACTTTAAACAACGGGGCTTCGGGCTAAACAACGTGCAGGCCCGTTGTTTCTCTCTGTTGCTTAATTGGGCAGAATAGCGTACTGTCAGTTGTGTGTGCGTGGTGTGTAACCCTCCACACAACACAATAAGCAACAAAACTGATGATTGTTTCTCCCCCCCCCTCCGTTGCTTAATGTGTCGTCCGAAACCAGCCAAAGAGTCCTCTATTCTTCCTTTGCTGACACATTCACTCACCTGGATGGAATTCCTGTTTGCCAGTGGCAACCAGTGGTGATATAAAATACTGTATTAGCGATGCTATTTCAGTAGATACTAGATGCTAATTACTACCTCACAAGAAACCAGTTGTTACTTACTACTAGTAGATACCAGCAGGAAATACATCTTTTTCTCTTCTTTGTTTTGCCTTTATGTGTAACATGTAGAATGGCTTCCTTGCACCGAGTATCGGGGATATTTTACTAAAGGTATTCTTTATTAAATTTCAGATTTTGCTCTTTCATATTTATATTTGCAGCACACTGTGTTTTATGAATTACCCTTAACCGTATGATCTCCAGATGTTTTAGATTTCAATTCCCATTATCCCCGGCCATTAGCCCAATGGTCAGGAATGTTGGCATTGTGCTCCAAAATACTTGGAGAGGGCAACAGGTTGGGAAAGGCTGGATTAACTGTTTATAGTTTTGTATTTGGAGGCTCCTGCATTACTGGTCCTTAGCCAGCATTTCTGGAAAACCAATAATGGTCAGTTAGATTTCTCTTCTTTCTAATGTTAAATTCTAATGTTAATAAAGTTGCACTGGCACAGTAGCGCATAGGTTTGGCACTCAGCATCCTTTCCTGTCAAAACAGCAATAAAAATGTTTTATTTAGGGTCAAATACGTTCCTTAGGAATTGCAGGTGGGAGGTTGTCCTGGCTTCGCTGTGGATTAGTCACACTTTGCATAGTTATCAAATTCTACTGATGAGAGAGATCCTGACAGTGTGCACACGTTGCAACATTCCCCTAATGGTTAAGCATGAAACACTGGAGGAGGTCACTGTTAAACCTTAGGGAGACATAGATGAATTCCCTCATACATTCTGACTGGGCTGCAGAGATAGTGTTCCCCCACCCCCAGTGGCATCACTTCCCCTACTCTCCCTTGGCAACCATGAGAAAGGGCCAGCGGAGTTGGGGGGTAGCCTATTCAGCCCTGCAATCCACTCACATAGGCTGTCAATGAGTGAGAGGGTTTTATCTGAACTCACCGTCGTTGTTGCTTGGTTGTCTAGTGCTTGCCATTTATGTGTGGCCACCTTGTAGGACTAACTTCATTTCTGTGTGAAGGTATAAATTTGCATACATTCTTCATGATTATGAAGACAATTTGCTGGTTGGTCTTCTTTTAAGGCCATGAGAATCGATTAGACCTGTCTGAAGAAGGAGGAACCCTTATGTGTTACCTGAATGGAAACTCAGAGGCTGCTTGCTGCATGTAGTACTTTCTGGTGCGTGCTGCAATATGGCCTAGATGACATAACATCTCTAGCTACCTTACCTACTACAATGCTATAGCTCATGGTGTTGCACTACTGAAAGGCCATGGACCCAAAATGGCCATTGATGCCCCCTTCCTGGTAATCTTGGTGTCAGCTTAAGTGTTCTATTGCGATATGAGGGTTGGGAGCAGTGGAAGAAAGGGTGCTATTTGACCCAATATGCAGTGGTGTGGGGATTTCAGGCTAACAGATCTTCTTAATGTGTTGTGTCTTAGCAATGACTTGTCATGTCTCCCCTCAGCCTCCTTGTTTCCAAGATAAACAAACACAGCTGTAGTAACCTTGCCTTATAGGTAGATGCTCCAGCTCATTGAAATAAATGGGAATGAAGTTAATTTTGGCTGTCTTAAGTCCCAGTCATTTCAGCAGGGCTTATGTTGGATTTTACCCAAGGAATTTGACTGTTCTCACTGTTACATATTTATTAACATCAATCAGTAAACACATTTGTGCTAAGGAAAACTTTCCCTTCACTGAATTGAATAAATGGAAGTTATACTTTATTCTAAGATCAGGATAAATGTTGCACTCAAGGACAAAATGAGGACAAAAAATGAATGTGCTCTTCCACTGAACCATAGTCCTTCCCTTTCCACGAATGGGGATTCAATTCATGCAGGCTCTAAATTTGAGATATTCACTCCTCCAGCCCTTTATAGCCCATCGTATCTAATTTTTCACAATTGGTCCTCTTGCAGGACTTGTCTTTTTATATACCTTTTACCATACTAGACCACTGAAGAAAACCTATAGTTGAGATGCATTTAGTTACTTTTGGTATTGAATTACACAATTGTACACTTTGGTTAGACTTTCTCCCATTGTATGATGACTGTATGATTTTAGCCTCTAGAGATAAAGTGGCATTATCAAGCCTTTTCGATATTGCCTATTTTCACCAGTTTACTTATTCCAATTGATTAGTTATTTCTTGGTTTGGGGTTGAGATATATTTCCCAACTGGTAAGGTTAAACAGATGACAGTGCAAGAAGATGTTTATGTAAACTGGTAATATGGCTCCTACCTCAAACGTTTTTTGGCTAAAGCTTTGTGTACTTTGAGCCTGTTGTTTATGAATACAGCTAGGACAGAGTGGGGAAACACTCATTCTGGATCAGTTGATCCCGAATACCATGTCACAATATTGTGAATATACCTGAAGGGGATTTCCCAAATAACAAATGTTTTTATCATCTCAAAATTTATTCTACCTTGAAATACCGTAGTAATTATTTTAATAAGTTAGTTTATCAGAAGCGTGACCATTGATTATTATATTGTAGAACTATTGCTGGGTGACAGAGAGATTAAGTCCAATCTAATTCCCCAAATAACAGATATCGGCAGTCCAATACAGTCCCCAAGGATTAGCATACATTTGATTATAGGGGTTTAGATGAGCAAGGCTGGATTCTTGATGCAACCCTATGTAATTAGACGTATTTGTTTCAAGGTCCCCCGCATACTCTGCCTGTAAGACCTCTGAGGCTTGTAATGCTTCCCACTCTTGTGTTCCAGTGGCCCATTCACCCGCTGTTCTCTGCCAATGTATTGTCTTTTCTTCAGTGGGCGAGAGTGAGGGGATGGGCAGACGAATCGTTTGGGCACTGCCTTACTGCCCTAGAGCTCTTAATGCAGCAAGCAAATTTGTTATGTCCTGGAAAACAAACAAAGGCTGAAGTCCCACAAAACTGAAGGGCAAAAAAGGAGATATGAAATGAACGTGAAAATTGGACCAAAGAAGCAATAACGTTCATAATCAGTATAATAAAGGCATATTCTTGACTGAACGTTTAGAGGTCTTAATTGAAGCCTCACTTGCAAAGGCCACTTCAAGATGTTGACCTGTACATACGGAAGGCTGATCTCCTGATTAATACTTCAAACTGGAAGGCTTTATCACAATTTATCATTGTTTTTCGTAGATTAAAAATGAATTACTTTGCCTAAGGAGTTGTGTCTGAGAGAAAAAATATTCTAGAATTTCATTATAGCTTACAGTGGAAAGTTTTTAGGGGATTAATAACTGTGACTATCTTAAAGGTCTGTGTGTGTTTGAGATCTAAAAGAAAAGGCTTGGTTAGAAATAGGACAGCAAGCAGATCATATTTTTCATTTTGGTTAAAGTTTAGTCTTACAAATGTGCGGAATGAATAATGGCTTGGATCCAGCACTATGTAGTGTGAGAAAAAAGGCACTTACGCATGCACAAGGCAGCTTCCCAATGTCTGTTGATTTCATATTGCATGTTCCACTCCACATCTGTGCTGGAGGATCCCTCAGTCCTCAAGAGTGGTTTTTCAGGGGTTGCAGGGGGCTGCAGTGAGAAGACGAGAGTGGGAAAACCATGTTGAGTTTGCAGAGTTGTGCTCACATTTCTTGCGATTCAAGCATATATGTTGTGTAGTGTTTATTCCATTTTATAGGGGGCATATTTTGGATTGAGCAAGGGCTGAAGGATCAATAATAGCTCCGTCCAGTTACTGATTCCTGTCTGAGCTGAGACAAAGGCAAAAGTCTCTGTAACCTTGTCCTCTTTGTCACCAGCAAAGGCTTTGATACACACTTATTACTGAGATGGAGATTAAGGGGTAGGTTGTATTCAGGTACAAAAATTGCTGTGCAGAATTGGAGAGGATAAGGTTAACTTTATCTGCTTTCACAATGTATTTTTTGTTCTGTTTTGTTAATATTCACAATAATTAAAAAAAAAACTTTATCTGTGCTTAGACCAAAATTCCTAGAGGCAGATTAAATCCCTTGGCTGCCCTTTGCCAGTCACTTCTACTACTACTACTACTACTACTACTAAGTACCCAGTTGTCTTTACAAAAGAACGGTTTTAGGTGTTTAAGTGTTTTAGAAATCACATTTTTTGACCCAGCAATCTTATCCTACAGTTCATGCCAGTGACCATGGTGACTCAGAGGAACGGATGCCTCATGTCTGGTATCTTATCACCAGGATGTATGTTCAGAGAACAAACCTTTTCTTTTGTGCAAGCCAATATACATAGAGTAAAATTGAATGCTGCCCTGAGTTTAGCCAATCACAGTCATATTGTCTTGCCTGATCCTCTTTGTTTCAAGCAGAACACCACAGATTTGGTCCATGCCAACAAATATAAATAAACTGATGCCAGGTTGTATTGCAGGGTATCAGTATGCTGATAACTCCCAGTTAAAATTAAGCAGGAAAAGTGGCTCTTTTGTATAAAGAGAAAGATAGAATAAACAGACCAGTGTTTGAAAAGCTGCTAATACACTAAGTCTACTACAAAAATGCAAGGAAAACTCTTGTTACTAGGGGAGGAAATGTTGTGATTCTTCTGTAATCTTAATTAGACCCTCACAGCTTGAATTTTTTATGAAGCATAGTGAGAAATAATGGATTAAAAATGTCAGTGGCAGTAGCCAGCACAGGTAATGTCCTTAGCTGCAGGGATTGTACTGATATTTATTTATTTCATTTATATCCTGCCTTTTTTCCTCCAAGGAACTCAAGGCAGAGTACATAATCCTCCTCCTTTCCATTTTATCCTCACAACAACAACCCTGTGAGGTGGGTTGGTCTGAGAGTCTGTGACTGGCCCAAAGTCACCCAGTGAGCTTCGATGGGCAAGTGGGGACTGGAACGCAGATCTCACTGTCGTGACCCTCTTTTCCCTTGCCTTTCCCCTTGCGTTCTTTGAAGTCAAAAAAGAGGTCTGCAAGGAAATCAACAAAACTTTATTCAGACCATAAACACCTTCCTTCATCTGAAGGGAGTCCAAAAGTTCAAAGCGACTTGCCCTCGAGGCAGGATTAAGCTAAACAAGCAAAACAGTTGTTCTTTTCAAGAAAAGGAAAAGTCTATTATTGCCTTTAAGGAGACTGGTCCTGACCAAGCCGTTTCTGAGCTGAATTCGGACAGCTGAATTCGGACAGCACGATAGTCAATGGTGGGGTAATAATCAACTTTACAGTTGTTCATCTAGGGGGTACTCCCCACCCAACATGGTAATAAATAATCAAGCGTGGCGTGGATTAGGATCAGCGCTGAGTTGACTATGGCAGCATTCGGAGGGCACGATAGTCAATACAACTGACGATTGTTTCCCCACCCCAGTTGCTTATTGTGTCATCCGAATTCAGCCAATATGTCCGACCGCTTTCTCACCTCTCTGGCCTCTCCTACGGAATCTCACATCTTTCAGGCTTTTCACACCCTCCCCTTCAGAAGAAGAGGCCTGATTCTCAGCTTGGGGTTTATTTATACCATCAGAGATAAGCGCTGGCAAAGGTTCATTCGCAGCTGGGACCGAGGCCATGGGAATCAATTCTTCCCCTCCTGGTACGGACTGGAATGCCTCTTCGACCTCAGAATCTGATTCTGAATGAATGTCTGACAGTTCTTCACTCAGCCCAAGGGAAGGGGGATTAGACACAACACTCACGACTTGTAGTCCAACACTTTAGCCACTACATCGCACTGGCTCTCATAATAGCTACAGATGCATTCTAAGCTTAATGAATGATGTTGGTCCATCATGTAATGCTACATGTCAGGTGTTCTCCCGTTTATTCCATTTAGATTTTTAAGATGGTAGGGACTCATCCTGACTTCTGTATCTTGATTCTTGGCTCAAGTCATATTACAATCTATGCAGTTTTGCCAACTTTCCCTAACTTGGTGTAGATTTTTGGACTATAACTCCCAGCATTCCTGGCTCTCGACTAATGGAAGTTGTAGTCCAAAACAGATGGAGGGCACCTGGTTGGGGGAGACTGGGTTATGCTGTGTCAGAAAAAAACAGCATTTGCCGGTATGGTAGTGCCCTGTGTTGGCTTAACATGCTATCGGAATGGTTGTGATAGTCTGTTGGGTCAGTATCTTATTATTCTCCCATCTTGAGTGCTGCTGTTCTCATATTGACTGTTTTATAGCAACTATGTATTTATTATCAACACTTATATACAACTTTATTTGCTCAAAAGCTGTCAAGGTGGTGAACAGCAATTTAAAACAATAAAAATAAGAATAGTAAAACATAGCATTAAAACAATGATGTAAAGTCTACATTAAAAGATGCATCTCTGTACCCTTTCTAAAAGCAAAGAGTGTGCAAAGGGGAGCAGATTCCATAGTTTGGGAGTGAAACAGGAGGACATCATTTCACGCATGCCTGACAAATGGGCTTCTGCGGGTAATGGCACTGTTAAAAGGGCTTCTCCTGCAGATATTAATACCCAGGCAGGTTCATAAGATGAGCATACCAGGTCCCAAGCCATTTAAAAGTTCAAGCCAACACCTTGAATTGAGCCTGGAAAAGAATTGGCTACCCAGTGCAGGTCTTTCAAGATAGGTGTACTATGGTCCCAGTATCGTGCAGTGGTTAGAAGCCTAGCACCAATTATAGCTTCCAGGCACTCTTGAAGGGTGTCTAAAAGCTACAAGAGCACATTGCAATAGTCTCAATATGATGTAACTAAGTCATGGATAACTCCAGCCAAATCTGTGAAATATGTTGCATTTTAGTCAATTTTGGATTTTCAATTTTGTGGTTATTCTGTTTGCTGCTATGGGTATATTATTACAGAAAGGCTGCATAAGCATGCTGAAAATGAAATCTGAAAATCCAACCTAGTGGCACAGTTGCTGCCTCCACTTCTTTTTCCTGGTAACTTCCAGTAATACAAAATTTGGTGTGATGTTGCTGTCTTGCTCAGCCTTCTGAACTCCAAGCACAGCCGAATGCTACTGCGGTAGGATAATGAAACTTGAAACACAGTGATTGCGTGTCACACTTTTTATTTCCAAGAACAGAAGAAGAGGAGGTGCTAGACTTCTGTTTTCACAGTCAGTCATGCATGTACCATAATATCTAGTTTGGCTTCATAGGAGTGGGCCATGAATCACTTTTATTGCCATCATCCCACCCAAGATGAATTCAACCTGTATTAATTTTTGTGTGTCAAACAATAGCAATGCTTTTTTTTTTAACAATTTAAATTGATTAAGGTCATTAAGGTTTTTTTAAAAAAAATTAAGATTTTCCATCTAAATGCAGGTTTTCATCAGGGCTTCAAAGAAAAGTTGTCTTGCCATTTAACAATACGAGCAATTAGGAGAAAGCTTTTTAGTTCCAAGCACATCCTCCTATTATTCTTGCTTGTTGACATATTGCATTATGTTCCCTCTTTCCAGGGTGTCAGTGGTTTTTTTTCTTCTTTTTTTCCTTTTCTGTTATGAAACAGAAGAGGATAAAATTAGATTGCTTCCAATAATTAGGAATATATCCAGTATAATGATAATGGCCGTTATTTGGGACATAATAAGATGGCACAATGTTGGTCAGGTTTTCAGAGCAACAAATTCCAGGTTATCAAACTTAAATTATTTCCCTAAATACGAAGAGTCCAATATGTTTAACAGCCTAATATTTCAAGAACATTTCTACCCAAATCTGTATAATTCATTTATCTGCTTTTCTAAGAAACAGTTTTGTAATTTTTGTGAATTGTGAAGCACCCAGAGAGCTTCAGTTATTGGATAATATAGAAAAGAAACCAATCAATAATTTACATTTAGGCCTGAAGGTATACAGGGGTGACCAAGTTGCATAAAGGCATGATGTGTATATGTCCAAATTATAATTTAATAATTTAGTCCATTAAGTCTCCAACGCTGGCAACATGCCACAAAATTTCCCCAAGACCTGGAGAGGAGTTGGAGGTGGGTGGGTGAGTAGGGACGAGGCTTCCCGAGTGTAGCCAAGCCAAGACAAAAATGGCTGTGTTTGTTCTTGTCCCTCACTTGGGTTGCGTAAATCAGAAAAAAAGGAAGTTTTGATGCAGAAATGTAAAATGCCTACACAAATTATGTGTTCACCTTCAACAATCAGAGACTGTGTCTTCTGGGGAATGGGGTTGTTGTGTGTCTGTGCATAGTTGCTCACAGAGTCTTATTCAACTGATTTGGTATTGACAGTTCACCACTCTACCTCTTGGCCAAACTGCTTTGGTGCAGTGATCAGGAACTAGTTTACATTTTGCCAGTCAGACATCTGTACCAGATATTTTAGTTATATTTAAAAGTAATAACCAACAACCATCTCTCTATTTCTATCTCTCTATCTCTGCAGCATTTTTTCACAGTGCAGAGTGCTTTACATTTCTTCTGGCACTGATCCTTCCAAGAAAGTTGAAATACATGGCCCGTTGAACCCTTATATTCCCTTCCTTTTTTGCTTGAACAGGCTTATTTGGCTTTACCAAAGGGGATAGTGAAGCTGAGATTATGACTATGTATTCAGGCTTGGAACAAATGCTTCGGGCCCTAGAAATGGGTTTTGCTTGGAAGAAGGAAATTGGGAATTTGCGTGCATGTGTGTGATGATTTGTATTTGGGTATGTACAAAACCTTTAGTATAAAAAAAAAATCCTTAAAAATGTTCTTTATACAAGCTGAACTGCAAGAGACAGGGTTGGACCATATTTTATGGTTCAGCCCTGATGCCATTGTAGGAATATAGGAAACTGTTTTAGATCTGGCCAGATTATTTGCCTGTCTAGTTCAGTATAATCTCTTCTGACTGACAGTAGCTTTCCAGGAACTCAGGCAGAGATCTTTCCCATCACCTGCTACCTGATCCTTTTTACTGAAGATACCAGGGACTGAACCTAGTACTTCCTACATCAAAAGCATATGTTCTACACTTGAGCTTTGTTCCCTCCCTACACTAATACCGTGCTAGTGATGCTGTAGTGATGAAGCAAGCTGAGGCCAATGATCAGAACAAACACAACTGCTTGATAATGGCAGATTTATTTTCAGTGTGATGTAGCCACCTTTAAAAACGACACAAAACCATTTCTATTTTGCGTTTAGTTTTTGTGAACTGCAGAACTGACTACACTGTCTTTGTCCAAATAACATTACCCTTATTAACTTTTAAAGGTTGTTCCTGGTTCTCTCTCTCTGTGTATTAGTGTATTCACAAAAAGCCTTGCATATAAAATAGGATTAAAATGGCTAAGGTGGATTTCAAAGGAAGCAGTCTATTTAAGTGTGCAGTGTTTGGCTACCGTGTTTTTTTATTGGTCAAATTCAGATTGTATAACTTTGATTTCTTTCCCTCCCCTTCAGCCATATTGTCTTGATGCTGGCAGATGATATGGCCTGCAACCCACGGAATCCAAGCCCAGCTACTGTGTTTAGTCACAAAAACATGGAATTGAATGTTTATGGAGATGATGTGGAAGTGGATTACAGGAGCTATGAGGTTAAGTATTAAGCAAATTCTGCAGCCCACCAATAAGTTAAAAAGGATAAGTGAGTATTAAAACAGTGCCTGCTCAGAGTTGTGGGAGTCTGGTTCCAGCAACCAAGAGGGAATTACTCCCAGAGGCAATAGGTGGGTGTTGAACAAAATTCACCCCCAAAATCTTGAACAACTAGTTTAAGAACTATCTTAACACATTTTTGTAACAAGTACATGTAATATTTGGAAGAGGTCCTTACAATAACAATTTGGTTGTTGTGTGTTGCTGAATTGCTATGTTGAATTTATTTATTTATTTTTGAGGCAGCCTTTCAGGGCAGGAGGCCTCCCAAGGTGGAGTACAACAATAATGTTCATATAATAAAATCCATGTAATAACACTGATTCGGTAGTAAAAACAGCAAACATTCCAAGAAACAACAAACACCAGCATAAGACAGAACTTACAACACAATTGTAGCTACAACCAGTCTGATAATACATAATCAGGGGAACTTGATGAATGAATTATTTCTGAGTGTTAAGAATAAGTAGCATTTGTAAACATTATTCTGCACTGATATTTAAACTGTTCTTTATTAAGCTTTGTTCATATTCTTTACCAAAACTGAGAATAGCAGCTTTTGAAATTGATTTTCCTAAGACAGTTTTATATGAGTCTTGAAAACAAGTGTATAGAAATTACTAGCACACACAGAACATATGCTAGTTATTTTGGCACATTGGTGTCTTTGAAAGGAGAAGAAGAATCGGCATTCTACCAGCTCACAATTCTTTCCTTGTTTGTCACCTGGAGTTAATTTTGTTTCATTTTAGGTGAACCAGGCAAGGAGCTATTTTATAAGTCTGTATTATATTTGGAATACTATAAGCCTAACGGGTTTAAAATATGTTTTTGTAAGATAACATGCCTAGATTATTATTTTTATCACACAAAGAATTCCTTATTGGCGTGAGGTGTTACTGCTTTATGGATTCCAGGAAAAAAGATGATGAAAGATTAAAGAGGGGATAAGACTTAGGTCAATTGACTTCTCTTAGTGAGAGTGTGCAAATCCTTGAGTGTCAGAGCTATTATTCAGCATAATGAGAAGGCTGGAGATAATTCAAAATTACATTGAAAATGAGAAAGTTATTTATTAATGAGAGCACTTTAGCACGTCAAGTGCTCTGAGAACAAAACCTTCAGCATACAAAATGTTCTCCCCATCGTTTATAACTGGGCAAAGTTATAAAGTTCTGACCCAGGGTGTATCTTTTAAAGGTACTGTATAGGGACCTGCTGTAAAAAAATCGCAGGTCCTTGAGCAAACAGGAGATACATCCTCTTGATGTTAGGATTAAAGTATATACTTCTGTAGGAAGAAATCTACAATAAGTTTTTGTTTAATTTTAATGTCTGAATCTTTTATCTGGCTTAAAAGGGAATCGATCTATTACAATGTGTGTGTTGAGATTTTTATTTTAGTTAACAGCTGACACAAGCCTGATTACATGAGTGCTTTTTGAGCCTTATAAATCTGTATTCGGGACTTGCAGATTTGGTGTTTTATGGATTTCTTTTTTACTTGCTGTCCAGATGGACAGTCCGTGATCAGATGCTTCAACCACTGGAATCTTATTTTCTCTGAGTCTCTTAGGGATTTTAAGCCTTAAAATATATGTATTAACATTTTGCCATGGTAACGCATAGAAATGTTGCTGGGTAAGCAAATGCGTAAGTCAATTCACACAGATAAAGCCACACAGTGTGATAGGTGTTCAAATTAATTGAGGTATATTAGGAAGATTAGAATTTTGGTAGACGTGTGCAAGATAGCATAAGTTTCAGTATTAAATTTTTATTACTCTTCAGTAATAAAAAGTATTGAATTCAATGAATTAAAAAGAAACTTCATGCTTGGTGATAATGATGTTTGGCAGTGCAATCTGATCTATTGATCTGTTAATGAACTATACTAGGTATATTAGTTCATGTTTTACTGGGCTATTATTTTTAAGAACCCTGTCTGTATAATAGTTAGAAAGGATGTTTTTCTATGTTTAGGTTACTGTGGAAAATTTTCTGCGAGTGTTAACAGGCAGAATCCCAGCAAGTGCACCTCGCTCGAAGCGTCTGCTTTCTGATGACAGAAGCAATATTCTTATATATATGACAGGTAATTGTATTTTCTTCAGTGCCTCCCATGGCATTTACTGGAACACATTTATAGCAGTATCTGTCAAACAGGCCTGTTCCATTCTGTGCCTTTCTGTACTTAACCTTTCTGTATGGCTTCTCCTCCAATAGGTTGATTAGACTTATGAAAGTGATGTCAGACTAATTGCAAAATAAACCAAACCCACTTTGTTTTATCAATTCAAGTTAAATGTTGAATGTATTTTTAAAAAATCTAGAAAAATCTATTTAATGCAACATTTTAAAATGCTGATTTTGGCAGCCTTCTTTTAAGCGCAAAGAGTCACGTATAATGTAGCCATGAATCGGAAAGCCATTGTTAACTGGCATAGTTACTTATATATAATGAACGTTAACAATTATGCCTCTGATGTTCTCCAAGGCACCACAGATTGATAGGCCAAAGATACTTTCAAATTGAGAACTGCAGCTGTGAAAAGAGACTGCATGAACTCTTTGGAGAGAATGGGGTAGCATGGGGAGAGCAGGTACACTAAATTTTGGAGAGAATTGTTCAACCCAAAATGGCTACCACCTGTCCTTCACTCCCTTGACCCATGCATAAAACAAAATGTAGTTTCTAGTTTAATTTTGAGGAGTATAGCATGTATGCATTAGCTATATGCTATGCTTTCTTCTCTGTAGAGGCAACCCACTATCTGGAAAACCCTTCGTCTTGGGGTTCAGGAGGCAGAAACGTATCTTTTCACACAGACTTTCCTGGACTGTAACTTCATTTGGTTTTATATGGCATTTTTAACTTTAACATTTTTAAATTTATTCTGATTTGTTGTATTTTATGGTTTTAACTGGGAACCATCCGTAGTTTTGGAGTGCATTGTCATCAGTACGCTGATGACACACAGCTCTATTTCTCCTTTTCATCTTCATCAGGCGAGGCTGCGGATGTGCTGAACCGGCTGCGACAATGGACTAAATGAGGGCTAATAAACTGAAACTCAATCCAGACAAGATTGAGACGCTGTTAGTGAGTGGTTCTGCTGACTGGATGGAGGGTCTTCAACCTGTTCTGGATGGGGTTGCACTCCCCTTGAAGGAGCAGGTTCATATCTTGGGGGTTCTCCTAGAACCATCTTTGTCACTTGAGGCTCAGGTGGCCTCAGTGGCACAGATTGCCTTCTACCACCTTCGGTTGATGGCCCAGCTACGCCCCTATCTGGACAGGGATAACCTGGCTTCAGTTGTCCACGCTCTGGTAACCTCCAAGTTAGATTACTGCAATGCACTCTACATGGGGATGCCTTTGAAGGCGGTTCTGAAGCTGCAGCTTGTGCAAAATGCAGCGGCCAGATTGATAACTGGGACCAGAAGGTTCAGGCATATAAGACCTACTCTGGCCCACTTGCATTGGCTGCCTGTATGTTTCTGAGCTCAATTCAAGGTGCTGGTTTTAACCTATAAAGCCTTACACGGCTTGGGACCACAATACCTGACGGAATGCCTTTCCCGACATGAACCTACCCGAACACTACATTCAACATCTAAGGCCCTCCTCCGAGTGCCTCCTCCGAGGGAAGCTCGGAGGTCGGCAACAAGGGAGAGGGCCTTCTCTGTGGTGGAACGATCTCCCTGACGAGGCCCACCTAGCGCCAACATTGTTATCTTTTCAGCGCCAGGTTAAGACTTTCCTCTTCTGTCAGGCATTTAGCAATATCTGATGAGCTTGGGTTTGTTTTGTTTTGTAGGCTCATAGCTTTTTAAAGTTATTTCAGTGGTTTTAAATGTATGTGTATATGATGTGTATATTGTATGTTTTTGCTGTTTTAATTTTTGTATATTGTTTTTAATTGTTTTAATCTTATGTAAACCGCCCAGAGAGCTTCGGCTATGGGGTGGTATACAAATGTAATAAAATAAATAAATAAACAAACTGTCCGGATAGCCTCGGCTATTGGGCAGTATAAAAATGTCATAAATAAATAATAAAATGCTATACTCTCCCTAGTCATGCTGGAAATGTGGGACTGATAGATCTGGAAAAGTGCATATACAAGGTGTGCGCTCTTGTATGTGGAGGCAGTGGTGATGTTTCAGGGGGAGAAAATGGGGCAAATCAATAATACAGACTCTTACAATTTTTAAGCCTACTTTATCTAGGTCATGGGCTTGCTGAGGTTGGACTCTGATGGGCAGAGCTATTCTTCGTGTGTTAGTTTCTTTCTTTCCTACTGCTTAACTCCTTTAATCCAGATTCTGAGTGAAAGGGAGTGTTTATCCATACTTCGTCTGTATCATGTAAGATTCATTTTTTTTTAGATTTTTTTTAAAAAAATCTTTAAGTGGGTCAATTTACTTTATGTTTTCTCTTCACAAGGTCATGGTGGGAATGGTTTCCTGAAATTTCAGGATTCTGAAGAAATCACAAATGTAGAACTTGCAGATGCCTTTGAACAAATGTGGCAGAAAAGGAGGTAATCTCTTATTCCTGCCTTTCCAAATAAGTTTATTAACTCACACACACACACATTTTACTATCACCTCCAGGTCCAGTGAAAATCTGTGGTGGGCTTATCCATTTTCAGTGAACATAATCATTATTCCCTTGAAGTTCTTCAGATTAATTTCATTGGATCAGGAATATATACATGGGCCTTCATCAACACACAACAACAGAAGAAATTTTTAAAAGCAGTGCCATGTATCTAAAACCTGCTCATTTTCTAACCTTTTCATAATGACGTTCAGTTACTCTCCTATTACCCAAAAGTTCATTGTTTTCCACATACTTTATTGAGAAAAAAATATTCCTATTGAAAAGATAGAGCACATAAAATAGCAGACATACATGCAAATCTGGTGGAAACTCAATAATTAACAAAGAAAGTAACTAGGTAATTTTCTGTAACAATAAATGAAAGAATTAGTTACATGAAATAAAATTTGTTTCTTAAGTTATGATGGGCTGTCAGGAGTCTTACAAAAGGGAGAGATTTGTAATTCTTTAGGTTGTAATCCTGATTTGTGACATATAATCCTGATCAAATCATGCATGAAAGATTATTATGGCCTGTTAATGGCATAATGTAGTATGGCTTGGGGTGGGCTCTGACTTGACTGATACTTTGAAATAGTTTTTTGTTCATAAGGCTACATGAAATTGCCACTACAGGTGGATGAGAGGAAGAAATCTGACTTTTACCCTTTAGAAAGGATGTTGGCTTCTTTCTGAACATCTGTAGCAGATAATGTTTATTTTTAGTTATATATATAATAATTATAGTCTGTTTAAAATGCTCAGCTACTTGGCTCCTAATCAAGGGTGGAAATAAATACAAAGTGAGCAGTATGAAGAGTGGTCCAGAATGAGAAAGGATGGACATAAAAGATGCTTATTTCCTTCCAGGTACAATGAGTTACTTTTTATCATTGATACATGCCAAGGTGCATCCATGTACGAGCGGTTTTATTCTCCCAATATAATGGCTTTGGCTAGTAGCCAAATTGGAGAAGACTCACTTTCAGTAAGTATATAGCTTTCGTTGTATTGTTTAACAATAAATAGGTGCAGAGGGTCTGGAATTCCATAATGAAAACCTTTGCCTGATTCCAAAGATCAGTGACAGAGTTTCCTGAATGTGTTTGAAATGAATATTTCATTCTGCTGGCAAACATGCATTCCACT
Organism: Anniella stebbinsi; assembly: GCA_029215795.1. NCBI lineage: Eukaryota > Metazoa > Chordata > Lepidosauria > Squamata > Anniellidae > Anniella > Anniella stebbinsi. Next base: position 90,128,253 of record JARDYH010000004.1, on the reverse strand, counting down.
AGTGGAATAAAAGCTTTATTTAAATAAGAGTTCTGTGGAAAAAAATGAAAAATAAGATGCAGACAGATAACAAATAAATGCAGATAGAAGTACTGGGACATGGATGGGGAATAGATTGCTGGGAATAATTATGAGGTCATCTGTTTGTTCAGTGGAAACATTTAACTTGTCCAAGCATTTAGCAGAAACTGTGCAATGTCAAACCATGCCATAACAACACGAATGAATATATTTGTATCTGTGTTCCCCCCTTTCCTAATGGGGTTTAGGAAAATACAACGAATAATAAAATACTTTTGAAACATTTTAGTAAGAGGATTACATTAAAGAGAATGAGTAATAGATCACTTAGAGGCAAAGATAGTCTTGACCTACTTCTTAATAATGAGAGAGAGAGAGCACAAGCTTTTCTACACAAGGCTGTTAATCTCTATTTACTTTTGGTTTTGTCACAGAATTGAGATCTGAGCACTACACAAAGAGCATTTCCTTTTCTTCTACATAATCTCTAGATGACATTGTGGTGTAGCAAAATAGTGCAGTTGCGCAAGTGGAAAAAGTGTTTTCTTTTGCTTTCACAAACAATACTGCATTTCACTTGTTCTCAAAAACAACAACCCTCCCCTAAAGTGCTGTTTAAAAACAGAAGTGAAACGGGAGGGTTGTCTTCTAAAGAACCTGTAAACATGAGTAGGGAATGACGAGCACACAATAAATGTCTCATGTATGTGTGTTTCACTCACACAGAAGCCTAAAGGAACAGTGGTCCAGTTGCTTTTGACCTTAAGACTTGGTATAGAATCCCCAAATAATGGATGGCATTTAAAGAAAGGGAGAAAGGTCTGTTAGCTATTTTAGTCCAGCATAACAATATGCTGGAAAGGCAAGTTTTGCCTCCAACGATCTAGAACAGTATTCTGTCTCTTCAACCTGGGACCCATCGTTAATCCCAACTGGCAAAACTGGATCTACTTTTTATTGCATGCATTGTTTTCCTACTCATAAGGGTGGTCGGCTATAAGGTGGATTGGGCTCTCATATCTTATGTCTTTAACAGTTGTATTTGCAGAGGGACTCTAAACAGTTGCAGTATGGGGAGGTTCTTTCCATGTATTGAAAGAATATGTGAGGCGGAATGGGCTAGGCATTTGGGGGGGGGGAAACTACAAACATACTAATTTATGTGTTTAGAGCTCCTCAGTGTGAAAGGGGACCCTGATTGATTTAGGCTCTCCTCTTGCATGTGGCGGAAGGGGGGAGAACACGGCCATTGTGCATGGGTGGGCTAGGACATGCAAACCTATGCGTTCTTTCAATGCCAGGAAGTGGTCATCTGAATTCCCTCTTTTTAAGCAGTGATGAGAGAAGGTGCACAAACTGTTTGTGTACAAGAGAGATTATTAGAAATCTCTCTTGTACTCAAATTTTTGGCTTGTTCATTGATTCGGTTTCTATCCCGCCACCCCACCCCACCCCAAGGGGAAATAACACTTCTGTACATGACAATTGAATGTTAAAAGAGAAAATAATTTTTTTAAAAAAAGGTATAGCTAGGGAAAAGCGGAGGAGAACAGCCAGTTATGATGAACAGCCTCCAGATGATCAGAATTGAGCTTAAGTCATGTCCTTCAAGGAAGAGTCAATGTGCCATCCCCCCCACCCCCGTGCCATCTTTTAGTGTTGGTAACACTCGTACCCACCTACCATGACCATTTCTCTCTCCTATGGGTTGAACAGTATGTTTGGGAATTGTACACTTGGGAAGCCTAGCCACAATTTCTCCAGACAAAATGACAATGAAGAGGAGGGGACGTCAGCTTTGGGGGAAAAGAATAAGCAGGTAGAATACTACTGCTCCTTCCTACACTCCAACTCAGGGTTCCAGTTCCATGTTGGCAGGGTGACATAGGGTGTTTGTGTTTCACGGGAAAAGAGGTGGGCAGGAGGAGACGCACACAGTAGTCCAACTACTGCTTTTCCATGAAAGTAACCCCTTCATTGCCATTTCGCCTCAGAGGTGGTGGCTGGTATTTCCAAACCCGCTAGGGGTGCTGAACATGTAATTTCAACCTCCCTATCATTTCCTGAAATGGCGCCCCTCCCCTGCCACCCCGAATCCTAAACAATAAAAAAGGTGATTTACAAGACAAAAGACATAAAGGCCCTATAGCAAACTTGTTACAGCATCTCATTCACATTATCCTTATAGGATTGTATCCTCTTCCCTGCAACACCCAAGTCAGACGCATGTTCTAAATACTGGGGAATGAAAAAGAGTCCAATGCGGGCAACTGTAGGGTTCTTCTTCGTGGTCTCTGTGCATCACACATATGGGCTCCGCGCCGGCGCCGAGCCCCAATCGGGAAACTTCCTAGCTAGCTTAGTGCTATTTTTGGCGGGAACCCCTCCCCCACCATCCACTGCGCATGCTCCGGGTCCCGCCTTACCTCAGTTCTTCTTCGACCGCTTAGCTGATAGCCTCGCGGGAGACTTCGTCTTGAGGAATCGTTCGTATTCTGGAAAATTAGACAGAAATAGATTGTTAGCTTAGTGTTAGTGTTAGTGTAGTTGTTAGATTGCGTTTAAAAAAAAAAAAAAAAAAAAAAGAAAAGTTTAGTATATAGTATAATTAGTTTGTGAGGCCCTTGGCCTAGAAAATTATGGCGCAGTCGGCGCTTTTCAAGCACTGCTCCCGATGCAGTGCAAAATTGACCCTTACGGACGGGCATTCATTATGCCTCGTGTGTTTGGGGGAAGGGCATGTGGTGGACTCTTGCCCCCATTGTATGACTTTTTCACGCCAGACCCGGCGTAATAGGGCCGACAGACTCCGTAGCTTGCTATGGAGTAAGGCTTTGTCTGCCGTTGACCGTCCGCCCCAAAAGCGTCGTTCAAGAGACCAATCTCCACGTTCTATTGACTCGGATACTGGGCGGAGAACCTCCGGAGAGCGTGGGCACACGCCTGTAAATCGCTCGAATCCGGCATCACCCTGCTCATTTCCTCTCGGGGCAGCAGAGGACCCGTTACCACTGATTGTGGTAGACCCTGTTAGAGAGCCATCGGTACCGACAAAGAAGTCGGGCAAGACCAAGACTAAGGTCGCCAAATCAAAATCTTCAAAGAAAACAGCCTCGGCATCGAAGCCGCCGACCGCGAAACCGAGCAAACTGGCGGCGCCGGCAAGACACGCTCCATCGACTCCGAGACGCCAATCGACGTCGGGAGAGGAACGGCCGTCGACCTCGAAACATCCATCGGTGTCGGGAGAGCAGTGGTTGTCGACATTGAAACGTCGAGGTTGGAACAGCCTTCGGCTCCGAAGCGGCCCTCGACATCGACGAAACAGACAACTTCATCGACACCGAGACTGTCGGCATCGATCCCTCACGGAACGGCAGCGGTTCCAGCGCGTCAGCCTTCGGTACCGGTGAGGAAGCAGTCGACCCCGACACCGTCCCGGCCGGCGTCGTCTCCCATTCTTTCGCAACGATCGACTTCGTTGGCGCACAGAGCGACGTCGTTGCCTCCACGGCCAGTTTTGCCATCATTGAGCCTGGAGGGGTGCTCCTCGGATGTGGAGCTTGTCGATGACGTTCCAATGGGTATCGATATCGACATCAATATAGATGCAGTCGATGTGCAGCAGCCATTGTCGGTACCGTCACCGATGTCAGGAGCATCGCGGACGGCTACCTATCGATCCCGGTCCCGGTCAAGATCACGTTCACGTTCTCGACGTTTGGATTCTTATTCAGACAGGTCCCGTAGTAGATCTCGACACCATAGTGAACCACGTTACCTTTTTGATCCCTATACGGGACGGAGGATTGGACGTTCAGCATCACGGATCAGGGAACACCGAGCTGCCACTCAGGGACACCGGGCATCTCTGGCGCACAAGCACACTTCTGCGACAGTGAGTCGGAGGACCCTCTCCCCTACATCGGGGGATGGCTACGTTTCTGACACCTCCTCAGTACGCTCTCTAGCTCCATCAATGCCATCACCACCTGAAGACGTTGGATCCACGGACAGACCTTCGCCATCTTTAGAACTTGGCTCTTTTTCCGACCAGATGCAACGAATGGCTCAGTCTCTTGGTCTGGACATTCACCAACCACAGGATGATTTAGAAGATAAAATTTATGATGTCATGTACTCGGAACCAGCGCCTCAGCTAAATTTGCCTTTGGTGCCCACACTCCTTAAAACTTTCAAAGGTCCTTGGGAAAACCCAGCCACGGCAGCCATGACATCTAAAAGACTAGAGACGCTATATAAAGTTAAAGACGGGGACGCACCATACCTATGCTGTCATCCACGGCCAAACTCTATTGTTGTTGAGTCGTCTCAAGGGCGTCCGGGCAAGAGCCATTCAACGCCAATAGACAAAGAAGGAAGGAAGTTGGATGCGTTTGGGCGTCGCGTTTATTCATCAGCGACGCTGGGATTCAAGATAGCGAACTACCAGGCAACCATGGCAAGGTACCAGCTCTTTCTCTGGGAGAAGATTTCTGCGCTGACGGATTATCTCCCAGACGATCAGCGGGAGCTAGCCCGTGTTTTCCAAACTGAAGCTACTAGACTGTCGAGACAGCAACTTACGACGGCTAGTCACCAAACAGACTGCTCAGCAAAAGCACTGGTTGGGGCGGTAGCCCTACGTCGCCATGCATGGTTACGCACCTCCACATTGCCTACTGAGACCAAGACTCGTATCGAGGACCTTCCGTTCGACGGGGAGGGATTATTTCATGCGACTACCGATACGGCTATGGATGTCATCCATAAAGCTAAGATGACAGCAAGAAAAATGGGCGCAGCAGGGCAACAACCTCAGCAACAGGCTCGCCAGCGGCGCTGGTACCGTCCTTTTCAATATCAGCCGCGACGTCAGCAAGAACGTACTCAGCGTTTCCAGACGCAACAGCCACAATCTTCTTTCCAATCCAGGAAGGCAGCGCCCAGATACTCCAAAGCGCGCAGGCAGGACCAGACGTCAAAACGGCGTCTTTGACTCCGTTCCTATTGTCCTCCCCAAATCTCGGACAAACCGGCTACAGCCATTTGTACAGCGTTGGGCGTCTATAACGAGCGACAGATGGGTACTCTCCACGATATCAGAAGGGTACCGCATAGAGTTTCACACCTTCCCTCCTCTCGGCACCGTGAGGTACACCAAATCATCGACCACACTTCTAAAGGAGACTATAACCCTGTTAGAAAAAAATGCCATCTTACGCGTCCCATCGCGTCTTTTAAAAGCGGGTTTTTACTCGCGCTACTTCACGGTTCCGAAAAGGGACGGAGGGCTGCGGCCCATAATGGACCTCAGACACTTGAACAAATTCATCAAACCAAAGAAATTTCGCATGATCACATTGGCGCAAGTCCTACCGCTCCTCAAACGAAATCGTTGGTTCACACTGGTGGACCTCAAGGACGCCTATTTTCACGTTCCCATACACCCTGCACATCGAAAATATTTGAGATTCCTGATAGGGAAAAAAGCCTATCAATTCTCGGTCTTACCCTTTGGCCTGCGGACGGCACCAAGGGTTTTCACCAAATGCATGGCGGTGGTTTGTGCCCATCTAAGGGCGCAGAACGTCGAACTATACCCTTACCTCGACGATTGGCTAATCGTGTCCTCTTCCCAGTCACGAGCTCTCTCCGATGTCCACCTCGTCACCTCCTGTCTCACCAGCCTGGGCCTGCAAATAAACAGAGAAAAGTCCATTTTTCAACCGGCACAGAGGATCCAATTTATAGGGGTGAGCTTAGACTCGACCGTGGAGCGAGCATTCCTACCAGTAGCCCGCAGGCAAGCCATCGCATCTCTCGCCTTGCGGCTCCAACGGCGATCTCGTGTGACAGCGTATACAGTGCTACGCCTATTGGGCTTCATGGCCTCCGCGGTGTTCGTTGTCCGCTGGGCTCGTCTCTACATGCGCCCGTTACAGCAGGTCCTCCTCAGACGTTACCGTCCGTACCTAAATCCAAGAAAAATAATACTTACAATTCCGCCATCCGTTCTTCCCTCTCTCCGCTGGTGGGCGACCATGGCACATCTGTCACGCGGCATGCCCTTTCACCAAGAAGAACCCACCCGAATTGTCACAACGGACGCATCTCTGGAGGGGTGGGGAGCGCACTTCAACGACCTAAAAATTCAAGAAAAATGGTCACCGTCGGAGTCTCGGCTCCATATCAACCTCCTAGAGTTTCTAGCAGTGAAAAGAGCCCTCCATGCATTCTTACCACACATTCAAGGTCAGCACGTTCGCATAATGTCAGACAACACCACCGTGGTGTGGTACATAAACAAAGAGGGCGGAACGCGATCTCCGCGCATTCTCAGTATGGCATTAGACATTCTTCATTGGGCCATTCGCAGGGACATCTATCTGTCTGCCCTTCACATTGCGGGTGCAGACAATGCGGAGGCAGACGCGCTCAGCAGAGAATTCACCGACACCCACGAATGGGAATTATCACCGGATGTCCTGGCTCGCCTTTTTACAAGATGGGGCACACCAACGATAGATTTGTTTGCTACTTCTGCAAACACCGTTTGCCAGGACTACTGTTCTCGAGCGGGGATTGGACCTGCATCGCTAGGAGATGCATTCCAATGGGACTGGTCCAACGGCTTCCTTTATATGTTCCCACCCTTCCCGCTTATTGCGAGGACGGTGGCAAAGGCCGACAGATGCAAATTGGACGCGATAATGGTTACCCCATGGTGGCCGAGGCAACACTGGTTCACCACTCTCTCTCGCCTGTCAAATCAACAATGGTGGCGCCTGCCCAGGGTACCGAACCTCCTGTCCAGGAATGCGGGAGCTGTCCTGCACCCCAACCTCCAGTCCCTACGCCTGACAGCATGGAGGATCCAACCAGGTGGCAATCTCTAAAGATGTCACCGGCTCTGCGTTCCATTTTTGAAGCCTCTACCAAACCGTCTACTAGAGCTTCTTACGCTAGAAAATGGAACCGTTTCCTGCGATTTGCTAAGGAAAAGAGATTCCCGCCTCGCGATGGCCCCATAACGGGGATCATCGACTTTTTGTACTCTCTTCATACAGTAGGCTTAAAACCCGCCTCCATCAAGGTGTATTTAGCTGCCATTTCAGGACAACACACTAAGATAAATGGCTTCACGGTGTTTACACACCCAGTAGCAAAAACTTTTATGAAAGGCTTACGACACATGTTTCCACCGTTGCGCCAGATTGTTCCTCAATGGAGCTTATCAGTTGTATTGACTGCTTTAACGACAAAGCCGTTTGAGCCTTTAGCTACGATTGACCTCCGGCTACTAACTTTTAAAGCAGTATTTTTAGTAGCAATAACATCTGCTAGACGTGCCTCAGAATTAGCGGCACTAATGGTGGAGCCTCCCTATACTCAGTTTTTTAAGGACAAGGTTGTGTTGCGTCCTGGGCCTTCGTTTGTACCCAAAGTTTCTTCAATGTTTCACATTAACCAGGATATCGTACTTCCAACGTTTTTCAAGGCGTCTACGGACCCACTTTGTACAGCATTACACGCGTTGGATGTAAGGCGTACATTAGCTTTTTATAAGAAAAGGACAGAATCAGTCCGTAAATCCGATAGATTGTTTGTATGTTACGGGGGTAAGACGAAAGGGTCGGCAGTTTCCCCTCAACGTCTCTCCCGTTGGATCGTTGACACTATCGTTTTAGCTTACCAAGTTCTGGGCAAGCAGCCCCCTGTTTCGTTCACAGCGCATTCAACCAGGGGACAAGCCACATCGACGGCTCTGCTCCATGGAGCAGCAGTTCCAGATATTTGCAGAGCGGCAACATGGTCGAACGCTTCAACCTTTGTGAAACACTACAGGTTGGACGTGAGAGCAGCACGGGACGCTTCGTTTGGCCGGGCAGTCCTGTCTTCTATTTGTCAGTGATCCACCAGCGTGCATACCCTCCTCCGGTAAGTGTGGCTAATTACTCGCCCATATGTGTGATGCACAGAGACCACGAAGAAGAAATGCAGGTTGCTTACCTGTAACTGTAGTTCTTCGAGTGGTCATCTGTGCATTCACACAACCCACCCACCATCCCCTCTATGCTACGCTAGGGTGTGTGCAAGAGGATTAGGGCGCATATGCTTCCTATGTATTACCTTAGTGCGAGGCCATACGCGGTCTCAGGGAACTGAGGTAAGGCGGGACCCGGAGCATGCGCAGTGGATGGTGGGGGAGGGGTTCCCGCCAAAAATAGCACTAAGCTAGCTAGGAAGTTTCCCGATTGGGGCTCGGCGCCGGCGCGGAGCCCATATGTGTGAATGCACAGATGACCACTCGAAGAACTACAGTTACAGGTAAGCAACCTGCATATATTGCTGATTGATTTTTATATTTGAGTTCTCATTATGACTTTTAAATAGTTAAGTCTCGTTGTTGTTTTGGGTCATGCTTCAGATAATTAGGCTGTCCACAAAGGATGACCTATAAGCATGGCATTTTCATGGTGCCCTTTTTCTCAGTCCTCATTACTAAACATGATTTCTGTATAGCATGGCTCGCTGGGTGATCCTGAGTGTTGTAATCTAACACGTTTGGAGGGTGTCAAGTTGGGAAAGGCTGCTCTATAGTATATTCAATGATATCTGTGACCGTGTTTTCACCAGCATCAACCAGATCTTGGAATTGGAGTTCATTTGATGGACAGATATACGTTTTATGTCTTGGAGTTCTTGGAAGAAATTCATCCAGCTAGCCAGACCAATATGAATGACCTTGTAAGTATTCGTTAATTTGCTTAATCAAATGTTTACATAATGACTGATGTATGACTGTTGTGTTTTATTCATATACTTTTTGTGTAGACTGTTTGACTTCTGTTTTTTTAAATATAATCACATCGATCTGAGTGCTTTCCAATTAAGGATTTCCATCAGTGGAGAAGGGGCAATTCCTCCTCCTCTCTGCAGCCCCCTCTTCTTCCTCAAAACCTTCTCTAGAGATCTGGGGCACCCTCCTGGGCAGGTTTGGTGGGGGGGGGGGCAGGGGTGCTGCAGGGGGCGTGGAGAGAAAAAGGTCCCATCACATTAGTGGACTTCAGAGGCAAACATTATTTGTGTGTGTGTGTGATTGAGAAGTAAGACTTGCCCAAGATCGACCTAATTTAAGTTTAAACCCAGCGTTCTGTACACTGCACTGTTCTAGAAGCTAATCCTCTTTAGTTCTGGAATCTTGGCAATGAAACTATGTATTGATTTACCAACATTTTATACTGCAATTTTGGAAGTTGTTAGACCATTGCACACAATTCTGTCTTATGGCTTAATTATTGTAAAAGCGCATGGCTTTTATACAAGTTTCAAAACTGTTGCTTCCTTTCCTGGCTTAAATGGGAACCCTCGTTAGCCCTAACTGTAGTTACGATGGCTGCCAATGTAACAATTAATTGCAGGTCATAAAGGGGGCCACAGGTCAGTGGTAGAGTGCATGAAGGTCTTAGGTCAATTCTTGCCATCTCCAATTAAGAAGGATTAGATAGAAGTAATGAGAAAGCCCTCTGCCTGAGACTCTGTAGAGTTGCTACCTGTCAAGTAGATAATACAGAGCTAGCTGGATAAATAACCTGGTGGTATAAGGTGGTAGCTTCAAATGTTTGATTCATAGAAGGCATTTATGCTCTAGAACGGAGCAAATGGAATGGAGCCTGCTCCGGATTGTGTCACTGTAAGTAAAGCAAAGCAATTGATAGCATTAACAGTGCAAGCAGGTTTACTCAGAAGTAAGTGCCCTGAGTTCAACAAGTATGCTTAGGATTATAGTTTTAAGTCTTATACCAGCCGCTGATATTTATTTATAAATGAAATGTTGTCACTGCCTAGCAGATTTTAGTCCCATGTCCCCAGTTTATGGAGCCTAACCATAATGACTGATTGGTGCTTTCTGCACATGTTCAGGGCACCCATATGGCAAGCTAACCAGGACATGCTGTAAAATTGAAACTGATAGCTAGGAGTAACAAAAAAACGGTTCCCTTATTTTGCATCGGTTTTTGAAGCAGATCCTAGCACCTAAATCTATGCTCAAAAATAAGCACTGAAAATGAATATTTTGCTTCACTAGCCACGAAGGTTTAGCAGGATTATGTGAAATAGGAATGTCAAATACCACAATGCGTGTCCCTATAGATAAAGGAAATCTTGTTTCCAAAAGGCTTTTGCATGTTTGGAAGGTGATTTTTCTTGAGCAAGAGATTCCGATGCACAAGCAATGCATTCAAATCCTGCTGTGCAAATTCCAGGGATAGGACTTAGCTTAAATTAGCCTTGCTGACATGCTGTTTCAAAAGATATGAGTTGTGAATGTGTATATAATTTTAAATTTCCAATTAGTTTTTTAAGGGCAGTGGCCATGTAAAAGCATTTACCAGAGTTCTGCTTATGGAGGTCGCTGCAACCTTATTGCTAGATAAGATGGCATTAATTTTGCAATAAGCAGCCCACAGCTTTACTAGTGACACAGAAGCGGGTCAATGACTAATGTTCAGGCTTCTTACTACCAAGAGAATGAACCGTTTATTTTAAGTCGTAGCCAAATGCTAGCTTTACAAGGCACAAGTATGGGATATAAGTTTGAGAACAAGACACAAATAATACCAGAATAATAAATTGATCTTGCCATTTTTGAATGAATTTTGGCTGGGACACTTTGTCTGTAGTCTGTGGGATTCATTGGCTTACCAGAAATCAACAGCAGTTAACAAGTATGCACGTAGCCATCTGGGAAGCAATATGAGATGGACCAGCCAGTTAGAAATTCTAGACTAGAATTTGCTGATGGTGCAACAGATTTCCATGTCCTTCATTTTTAATGGCTTTAATATCTTTATTTTTAATACTAACAAGAAACTAAGGCAACAATCCTGTGCATGCTTAACTGCCATTAGGCTCTATTGAATGGGGAATAAATATGCATAGGATTGCTAAACCATCTTATCTTGGCCCATGTGCTGTAGCTGTCGGGACCATATCCTGCGTTCGCACAATCCCTCCTTATGTATATTATTATTGTTATTTCTATACTGCCCCATAGCCAAAGCTCTCTGAGTGGTTTACAAAGATTAAAACATTAAAAACAATATGCAAAATTTTAAAACATAAAAAACTACAGACAGCATACACAGAGACAACATACATCTAAGAACGACTTTGAGCAAACAGCCAAATTGTAAAACAAATCTGGGATTGATTAAAATTCATCACATGCTGCTAAATGCCTGGGAAAAGAGAAAAGACAGCAATGTTGGCGCCAGACGGACTTCATTGGGTAGATGATTCCATAAATGGGAGGCCACCACCAATAAGACCCCCTTCCTTGTTGCTATGTTCCGAGCCTCCCTCAGAGTGGGCACCCAGAAGAAACCCTTAGTTGTTGAGCATAGTGTATGGGTAAGTTTGTGTTCAGTTTCGCAGTCCTGAGTCATGTAAGGCTTTATAGGTTAAAAGCTTGGAAACACATAGGCAGCCAATGCAAGCAGGCCAGAGTTGGTTTTATAAGTTTGAACTTTCTGATCTCCGTTATCAATCTGGCCACTGAATTTTGCACAAGCTGCAACTTCTGAACTATCTTCAAAGCAGCCCAATGTAGAGTTCATTGCAGTAATCTAAATTGGAGGTTACTGGAGTATAGACAACTGAAGCCCGGTTATCCTGTCCAGATAGGGGCATAGCTAGGCCACCAAATGAACTTGGTAGAAGCACTCCATGCCACTGAGGCCACCTGAGCCTCAAGTGACAGAAATGGTTCTAAGAGAACCCCCAAGCTACAAACCTTGTATGTATATATGTATTTATTTGCCTTTCCATCAAAAAATGGCACTCAAGGCAGCTTCCTGGTTGGGGCAAACCATAGTTTGCAGTTCCATTTCAATCCATTTCCAACCATGGTTTCTCATTCTGGTTGGTTTAGTGCTAAACCATGGTTTCCCAATTTCAGTGTAACAGCAACTTGTGGTTTCCCCAAACTAGGACTTGAAGGAAATAATTGGAGACTGCAATATGGGAAGAAAGGATTCTGCAAGCCTGAGGCATAGTCCTAATGGACCAATCCATGGTTTGGCTTGTTATATGTGCACAGTAACGTTGTTATGTATGCATAATAAGAAGCACTTATGTTCCATTGTTCTTCCACTGGGGAAACCAGAAGCCTGTGTGTCAGCTCTAGTTGATTTCCCATTGATTGTTGGGAAAGGTGCGCAGCAGAGAAAAGGGTAAGGCAAGGTGACCCACAAGGAATTTAAACGGAAGGTAGAAAGAGGTGGTGATGAATTTGGAGAAATGCCCAACTAATTAAACCCAACAAAATTAATTGTATTGATTGAATTAATATGGCAGCCTTATTTGAGAAGTAGTTTAATTAGTAAAAAAAAAGAGTGATACTTTAATCTTTGTTAATTTGTGAAATGTGTATTTGACTTTGGGATCAAAAACAGAATACTAGTGCTGCAGTAAAGCAGACTGTAATTCTTGTTTACCAGTATACTATTGGACAAAATACCTGTGAGGACTAATGTCCTTTTGCCTCCTTTATAGTTTCAGGTGTGCCCTAAAAGTTTGTGTGTATCTACACCTGGACACCGGACAGATCTGTTTCAGAGAGATCCGGAGAATGTCCTGATAACAGATTTCTTTGGAAGTGTACGAAAAGTGGAGATTACAACTGACACGATTTCTCTGGATCCTAATTTAGCACTTGCGGAGACCAGGTATCTTGCTGCATGCTTTTCCAAATTCTGATTTTCATAGCATGATAAATCATAAATGCAGGCAAATGTTTTGAGGTCTGTATTCTTTACCTATGTATGGGGGGGACTGAGAATGTTAGTGTATGTATAAACTGGATTGACATTGCTACTAAGAAGCTCTGGGGCAAGCTCTCCTTCCACCTGAGGTAGGAGAGCACATGCCCCAGCACCACATTGTGTCCCCTCCCCTTAGCACTGTTTCTCACCCCCCTTCCTGCTACTATGTTGTGCCCCCTTATCGCTGCTGCATCGCACCCCCTTGCCACCGTGTTGTGCCACACGAGTCAGAGGGCAGACGAGCTCCCAGGAGACTGCATTGGTCAGAGGAAGTGGCTGGCCTGGCTCTGAGGGCTTCCTTCCTCAGAGCCAGGCATGGGAGGGGTGTCCCAGGAGACACTTTGCAGAAGTCACCATTTTTTTGTTTTTAAAAAGTTGTTTTTAAATGGATTTCCCCATGTTTAATAAAATTTTGGCATTTGTACCTCTGTTGCTCAGGGACCCCGGGGGTGGGGGTTGTGGTAATATAGAAGATATGATACTATATGAGTGCAAAGAAGGCCCATATAAATGATCCCAATGGAAGCAGGAGCTGGTGTTTGAAGAGTCTAGAAGGCCCAAGCCTGACATTGAATGATAAATTGCTGAACCCTGGCAGTCCATTGTAATCAGATCCTACAGATCACAATGCAATGTGGTGAAAAAGGGGCAAGGAATCATGCAGTAGCCAGCTGGCATAGGTGCAAGGATAATCATGCATAAGGTGCTGCTAATATTCGACAAACCTCATGGCAACCAGGATGTGTGAGGGAGATGGGAGCTAGCAGCTTCAGGTTGCTGTGCAGCAGAGATAACAGTGTAATCTTACACAAAGATACCAGTATGTTAAATACTACACTTGTGTATAGAGAACTGGAAAGGCCATTGGAGAATTCACACATGCATATTCAACACTTCCTGTTTGAAGAAGCAGCGTGACAATCAGCTATTAATTTCTGCTTTGCTGTGAGGGTGATCTTCTGATACTACAGAGACTCTGTATGTAGTATTATGTGAAGACATCTCTAGACACCATGGTCTAAATCCTGCCTTTACCTCTTAGGCTGTTGTGTAAGAGAGAGAAAGAAATTATGGAATGTCCGTATTAAAGCACTTGGCATTTACAGAAATTAGACTTTCAAGCAACAGGGTGATATTATTTATGGTGTGGTGTTGCCATCTATTGGGAGGAGGTGGGATAAACAAGAATTTGGTTGCACAGGTTCCACCATCATAACTTCTGCAAGTAGTCAGATACTGCAGAAATCTTCCTCAATTGCCCATGAATGGTTTTGCACAAACATCTTGGTTCTGCATTTTTGAAATGTGTGTCTTTTTCAACGTGTGATTGCAATTTTGTCTAGATCGTGGCCACTAATTTTGTCAATGTATTATATTCCTTCATTCTGCAAATATGAATCTTCCTCATACTGTAAACTTTCTGTGTTTATGTGATAGACTTGCAGCCCACCTTTCCTTCAAAGGGCTCCAGTCTGTGTACATGGTTCCCCTACATATTTTTATCCTTGTAACAACCCTGTAAGGTAGGTGAGGCTACGAGATAGTCACCTTATGAGTTACATGGCTGAATGGGAATTTGAACCTGGGTCTCCTCAGTTCTAGTCTGAAACTCTGACCACTAAGCCATACTGGCTCTCATGATCATATTATATATAATATAGAAAAACTTCCATCTCTTAATATAATTTGTGCTTGGGGGTTGGAGCAGCAGCAGTGCATCTTCTAATAGCTCTCTGAGTTGCCTCTTCATAGGGGATCAAGAATCCCTATGGAGCCAGTTCCTGGTGATGGTGAAGAGTGGTAAGCAAGTTAACTATGTATATGGGTGCAAGAGGAAGACCTGTAGCCTATCCGTTTGCTTCTCCATTGCCTGCATTCAACTCAGAACAATCGTAGGCGGAGATAAGAACACCATTGCCCATTTGATTATTCAGCAACCTGATGGGTTGTCCATTTTCTCTGTTCACTGATTGACATTTCAGCGCAACTGTAGAGGAAGGTAAGAGGCAGTGCACTCTTTGATACATGGAGATAATCCCCATTAAGGCTTCTCTGAACTTGTTCGAGGGGGGAAAAAAGCCAAGATACAAATATATAAATAAATTTCTTCCAATTGCATTTTGCTTGAGCGTAGATATGTTGTCGTGGTGGTGTGTGGATATGTATCCAACACAAGATTCCTGCTGAGTAAGACCAGAGATCCATCTATTCCACCATCCTGGTTTCCCACAGTGGCCAACCAGATGTATATGAGAAGCCCCGAAGCAAAACATGAGAGCAGTAGCCCCTTCCAATTGTTGCTCCCCAGCTTCAGGTACTGAGAGGCATGTTGCATATTGCTCTCATGGCTAGTAATCCTTGATATACTGTTACTCCCCAAAATTGTCTAACCATCTTTCAAAGCTGTCCAAGCCTGTGGATATCACTGCATCTTGTGGCAGTGAATTCTTTAAATTAGTTACGTGGTGTGTGAAGAAGGACTTCCTCTTGTTTGTCCTGAATCTCCTGCTAATCACTGAGTGACACGAGAAGGAGAAAAACATGTGCATTTTCCTTGTCTATCAGGGGTCAGGAAAAGAGGCTGGGGCCCTCTAAATGTTTTGGACTGCAACTCCCATCATCCCTAGCCAGCATGGCCAACGATGAGGGCTGATGGGAGTTGCACACCAGCAACATCTGTTAGCTGTGCTATGTGATGATATATCCAAATTCTAATTGTTTCCCACCAGACTAGGAAGAAGGAACTTGGCACACTTTCGATCTTTCTAACAGGTGGCAATGGGTCTAGGTTATGGTCTGAAGACATGTGATGGCACAAGCTTTCTGAAGCTAAACATATCTGGGTCTAGTCATTACCTGAATGGACGACATCTACATATCATATCAGCATACTAAATAAGTACACTTGAAACTTTCACCTCAAACCTTCTCATCTTAGAATTTAGGGATACCATTTTTTTTAAACAAAAAATCCAGACCTTATATTGTGGAATTTTTAACTTACACCCAATATGAATGTGGAAGAGTTTTAATTCTAAAACATGAATTAAATCTGTTTACCACTAGATTTGCTGGAATTGTTGCCTCTTAATAGATTTTCCATCAATATTTGCATTAGGCCGTTTGTCAATGCGATTGAATAGGGATTTCGAAGGAGTGGTTGGATTTTCCTAATTTTGAGAGTAATTCTGTTTAAGAAACCTATATAGAGCCAAAAAGAGAGCTCTCCAAAGGAGGGAAGAAACATTACTTATCACTTAAAATTTACAGATGTGTTCCCAATAACAGTTATTTTGTTGTAGGTACCAAGATTTCTGTAATATTATGTCTCAGGTGGGAGGATAAGCATGCATCAGTGCAGTTCAGTGCTTAGTCAGATGAAAGTCCCATGAATTCAATGGGGCTTTCTCCCAGGTAAGTGGGTAGTGGTATTGAAGCCTATATATATGTGGATCTATATGTGGATCTCAGGCAGCCAAGCAACTCTATTTAAAGCAATTCTAGGACTGTTTATAGCTGTAGCTTTAACCCATTAAAATGCCAAACTTCTGTCTTGGGACTCCAGCAGCTTCCTTAATGTTGCATTTTTGCGCCTTGTTGCTGCAGCCTATAAATTGCGTAACCTCTGGAGAAGGAGTGTATCATGCTACATGATGTTATATTGGTGGAAAGCTGTTCTTTATTAATGTGGACTGTTGATATCCACATTTCATCACTGAACTGTGTCTGTGTGTATAAGTATTGCTAGAGGGTATATGAATGTCTACAGTGTCATTGCAGTATAATAAACAGATTTTGAAGTATGATGAATGGGATAATAATAGATAGCATGACTCTTACAAGAAAGTTAACATACCAGGTGAATGGTTTTTAAAATGATTTGCTCACTTAATTTTGAATATATGTGGAGTTTTTATTCTGCATCCTGATACTTGTGTTTTTTTCAAACTGTACTTGCTGTTCTAATTGGTTGCTGAACAACTTTACTGCAGTTCTAACCAATTGTTCCTTGAATCAATTGGATGCTACATCTATATAGTATCGGTAGTATAGTAGTAATTTATTCCCTTTACAAAATATCTCATTACAGTACTGTTTGCTCTGCTGAGAAAACTTTTGCTGTAAGTCAAGAGAGGAAGGGAATCCTTCTCCATCACCACTGTTTGTCTTCAGGCCCTTTCACAAAAGCTCCTCATGTGTTCACTAAACTTTGGAGAGGGCCTCTGCCATCTAGCTACGTCCCTTTGGTCATGCGCCCCAACAACTGCATGTTCAGTTAAATGCATGTCCCTGTGTGTGTAGGGGGACTTCTTTCATGTGTGCAACTGAATGTACAGGTGTCTAGAGGGTGTGACCAAAAGGAGGCTTGGATGTCACGGGTGTGACTGGACTAAACGCAGGAGGAGCTTTTGTAAAAGGTGTTTTAGTTGCTGGGAAGAGGTATAAGTATGCTTTGATATTTATTAACATTATTTATAGGCTGCCCAACAATAATTGAAAATTCAGTAATGATAAAAACAATAAAAATATACTAAAGCATAAAAATCCAACTTGCTGAGAGTAAACAGTTCAAAGCTAAGACAGCTGAAAAGGCCTGGGAAAATAAAAAGGACTTTTATTGGTGCTGAAGTGTCACCAAAGTAAGTGCCAGGTAAATCTCTCTGGGGAGGGCATTTCAGGGCACCATCACTGAAATGCCCTTCACTCCCATAGCCACGTTCCGTATCTCATTTAATGATGCACTTGTAGAAGAATCTCTGAAGATCTGAAGGTCCAGGTCATCTGGAGAGAAATGGTCCTTCTGGAACTCTGATGCCAAGCTGTGAAGGCCCTTAAAGATTAAAACCAGCATCTTGAATTGGGTCTAGAAAACAGACTGGGAGCTAGTGAACTTAAGTAGTGCCACCTACTTAAGTTAAAAAATCACTCAGTGCAATTAGACTGCATATTTTTGGTGGAAATACACTGATTGAAGTGTGGGTACAAAAACAATCTTCTCCACATCAAGCTGTTCTTCTAAGTTTCAAGGATAGCTAGAAGTGTACAGTGTTGATTCGATGTACTTGGTGTCAGTCACAAAACTACCTATACCTTTCCTGGTATATAGCTGTCCACAATGCTGATTGGCTGGCTCCTGTGCCAGTCACAAAGCTGCCCCCCTCTTCTTGGCCCATTTTTTAAAGTATTGACCTTCTTCTGAAATGCCCCAAATTTTGTGCATATAAATATGGAAGATCCTTGAAAGAAAAAGAAAAGCATGGGAGAGGGAGCATACAGGAAGGGGCAGGGAAGGGCCATAGCTCAGCATGAGAGACATATGCTTTGCATGCAGAAGGTCCCAGGTTCGATCCTCGTATTCTCCAGATAAGGACAAGGAAAGATTCCTGCCTAAAACCCTGGAGACACATTGCTGCCAGTCAGTGTCAACAATACTGGGCTAGATGGATCAATGGTCTGACTCAGTATAGGGCAGCTTCCTATGTTCCTAATGAGAATTCGATCAGGAGGCTGCGTATATATCTTAGAGGAGTGGCGTGGGGAATCAGAGCTCGCTCTGGAGGAGAAAAAAACCATACTAACATTCTTGGCCTTCCTGCATTGGTACATTTACAAAAATCATGCAGTAATATCTCTAATGCAGTAGGTTTCTGTGCAAAATTAGTGACAATTCCCAAATCTTTGAACTCTAGAATCTGCTTTGCTTAGCTGTGAGTTCTATTTATGTGCTATGTATCTTTGTCTCTTGGGTGACTCTATTTATATTTAAATCCTGAAAGGAGCCTGTGGGGAATAAAATATTTTAGTACTTGTACCAGGTAAAACCCATTTTTTAAATAAAAAGGGACTGTCTGATTTCTGTAGCAAAGCTCTGTAGCTTTTCAAAGACATTCTTTGTAAATTTTAAATAGATTTCAAAGATAATGTAACTCTCTGTACTGCAATCTGAAGACATGTATATATGGGCAAAATGACTGTGCATAGGTCTTCATTGGCAACTTTGCGGGCCTGGTGAACAGAAATCTGGTGGCTGAAGCAATCAGAATATGAGATCTAGGGTGGCAGGCTTAGCAGTAGAATTCTAAGTATATATTGAGAGGTAAATCCCATTTTGCTCCATGGGGTTTGTATGTTTTAGGTGTTGCACTGTTAAATCTTTCTCCCTGCTCAACTTTTTAATTTTTTTTTATTTTACAGAGGCAAGCGAAATAGTCCAGGCTATGCTAGCTAGAGGAGATATCTTCCATTTTCCTTCTGTTCCTTTTTCCTGAGAAGGAGAGCTTAATTTGAGCCAGTCCTTGGACCTGAAGTTGGTTTTCAGTGCTAGAGCTTTGTTCTAGACGATGTGAGGTAATAACGTACAGAAGAATGGTTATGACCATTTTCAGGAGGTCTTCCTTCTGAAAGAGACTGAGAGAAGAGATCTTAAGATGTCATAGGCAGTGAGACTAAGGGAGGGGTCACAAGTGTGCACAAACAGAAAGGTGCCCTCTCAGAGCACCAGGCTCACGTACTCCCCCTCACCTTCCTTCACGTGACTAGAAGCAGAAATAAACCAGAATTCAGTTTTGCTTTAGCAGATTCCTGCTGCTTGTTATGTGTAGATCACGAATCATGTCTTAAAATATACTGTAGTCAGTTTGCTAAACAAGCCAACTACAAACACTGGATTTGGGGTGGTGGTGGCTTGTTTAACAAACTAGAGTTATTTTATACCACAATTCCTTGTTTCCACATAACAAAAGCCAGGAGTCTACAGAGAGATGAGCAACATAAAAAATATTTTGCAGAGCTTATACTTATATGTAAGCTTTTACATTGAAGTGCAATATGATCTTTTTAGGTCTTTAGATTGCATTCTTGTTTTTCTCTTGCTGCTTGGTCTTTATGTGTGGAAATTAATGTTTTGCAATAACTTATATGGCTGCAAATTTCATGGATTGTGATATTATTGAGGACAAACAATGTTTTCATTGGAGTGGGCAAGGAGTAGGTAGTTGCTGAGGCAACTGGGCAAATATCCCTTATTTTGCTGCATTACAACGGCAGTTTAATTGGCTGCTAGCATGGCACAGAAAGGCAAGGAGTGTGTTAGTCCCGTTCTTCTGTCAACAATGGGCTAATGTAGTCTCCCCCATGTGCCTCCCACAAGAAAATAAATAAAAGGGGAGCACTTTAAGGGGAAATGTTTCCCAAAAATAGCTTCCCCCCCTACTGCAACCTGGTTTCCTCGTCACCAATGACTACTTTTTGAAAAACTGGTTGGTGACCATTTCATATTTGTTCAAACTTTGTACCTCTGGTCTTTATTTTTAATTGTGTGTGCTGTTTCTTCAGCTCTTAGATTTATATGGAAACTTGAAGAACGAGTTTATGTTCCAGTTTTTAGTAGCTGTTAATAAGCTGTTAATAGCTAGTGTCCTTTAAATGTGCTAGAATCAAGTCCACAGAATTGCAAGTTACAATAAGAAACAGATACACTCTGACCCAGTGTAGACATGACGCTTAACATGTTTAGGAGAGTGGGAATATCTTGCTGCTTTGCGTTTTCCCCCCTTCCTTCCCTCATAAAATTCCATCCTCCCTTCCATCTTTGGAGCTGTTTTTAGCATTAGACGTGCACCAATCTTAATGCTTGCCTTTCTTAGCTCAAACTATACTTTGCAAATATGTTTTCCCTATGGTTGCAAGCTCTAGTTTGCAGGTAACCACCATTAGCTTTTATTTCAATACACACATAACACTAACATAATTTTGAAAAGTGAAGGAGGAGAAATTTGCATGCAGGAGGATAATGGCAGAAGAATCTGTGGGTCTAACCATGGTTAGGACATCAAGCAATGTTCTGTGGGCACTGGGCCTCAACATTTATTCTCTTCTCATTTAGAATTTGCCAGCAGAACTCCATGGAGTTTTGCCCTTATATGCTGGGATTGCCTAATGGTTACTCCTGTTTACAAATGTTCATATCAACTCAGCTTTCATTATATTTATGATGCTAGAAAATACATATTGTTTTGGCATGAGCTCTGCTTATGGTATCCAGTGATGATTAGCTTGGCTTTCTTTGGTATAGATTTAGAAAAGCAGCTTTAGCAATTAGGGAACTATAAATCTATTCTTCCCAAATCAAGTAGGACAATACTTTGACATAACTTGAAAGCTGAAGAAAGAAATTGAATCTGAACCATGCTAATGTCAAAGACTTCAGTTTATAGATTCTGCAGGAAATGGATATCAAGTTGTCAGTTTTAGGGCAGAAATGCTAAGGACTGCAGTTAACGTTTTAGAAATAGTTTTTTCCCTAGTTAATTAAAACAAATAGTACAATCCAGTGTTAGTGAAGAGAGAAATGTTTTAAAGAAGTGGATATGTCAGTTCTTTAGGTATTCTCACTGGGAAATCAATCCTACCAGGCCCAGTGCAACTTACTCCCAGGTAAACGTATATAGGATTGCAGATTAACTGTTGAATCTTTATGCATGTTTACTCAGGAAGAAAAGTGCCTCTATGTTCAGTGGTATTTAGTCCTTCATGAGTGTGTTTTTGGATTACAGCCTATGTTTGAAACTCTCATTGTCAAATCCACAATTCTTGCCTTGTTTGCTGCAGTATGAAAGACGGTTTCTTACTTATGACACAATGTGCACCTTAAGCACCTTCATATACACACTCCAGTGATGTCTGTAATGTACATTTACTACCACATAAATAATATTGTTTAGCTTACATTTCATTCTGTGGATATAATTTTATCTAGTAAAACTTGAAAAACATCATCTGAATCACCAAAATGTTGGATTGTAGGTCTGTTGAACCCCATGTTTGAAACTGGACAAGCACGTTATGCTGAAACAAATTTAAGGAATGTTTTTTTTGTGAGTCAGGGATGAGCATTTTATTTTTTAAAATGTCAACCTTACCAAAAGGCCCCAGGGACATTTGCAGCTTACAAAATAATAATTGCATGGGGACATGTAGAAGTGAGGGAAGATCAAGTGTAGAGCAAGTCAGTCAGTCATTGGGGGTGTGCACGGACCCCCCGGATCGGATCGGGACCGGAACGGGACCTCCAATTTTGTTCCGGATCAGATCGGAACAAAATCGGAAGTCCCCTGGATCGGATTGGACCAGATCCCAATCAGAAAATCAGATGTCCGATTTTCGGATCGGCTGCCATTTTTCCCCATAGACTTGCATTGGGGGAAAGAAAGCTTTCCCCCAATGCAAGTCTGTGGGGGGAAATGGCAGCGGGGGGTGAGTGGGGGCCTAACTCCCCCCTCCCTGTCCCTTCCTCCCTTGCGCTTCTTACCTGCAGGGGCTTTCTGCTCCTGTCCGCTGGTGCCTGTGGGCCCCCTCCTCCCCTTCGCGCTCCTTACTTGCCGGGGCCGTCTGCTGCCGTCCGATGGTGCCCGCGAGCGCCAGTGGACGGCAGCAGGCGAGCCCGGCAGATAAGTGGGAGCCCCCTCCCTCCTCCCCCCTCACGATCCTCCTTACCTGTGGGCCCGTCCGCTGCCATCCGCTGCTGCCTGGCGGCAGCGGATGACAACGGTCAGGCCCCAGCAGTTAACCCCCCCGGCGATCCGCCACCTTCACCTGCCGTAGATCTACTGAGAACTAGGCTTTGCGGCCTAGCCATCAGTAGAGCGCAATCACCTGGCGTTCTACTGAGAACTAGGCTGCAAAGCCTAGTTCTCAGTAGATCTACGGAAGGTGAAGGCGGTGGACAGTGCTGCAGGTAAGTGGGTCCCTCCTCCCTCCTCCCCCCTCTCGATCCTCCTTACTTGCCGGGCCGTCCGCTGCCATCCGCTGGCGCCCGCTGGTGCCCGTGGATGGCAGCGGACGGCCCCGGCTGGTAAGCCCCCCTTTCGCGCTCCTCCTTACCCGCCGGCGCCCGTAGATGGCAGCGGACAGCCCCGGCATGTAAGCCCCCTCCTCCCCCTCGCGCTCCTTACATGCCAGGGCCGTCCGCTGTGGGCGGCCCCGGCAGGTGAGGGGCGCGAGTGGGGGGGAGGTCCAATCCTCCAATCCAATCCAACCCGATCCGGATCGGGTCCTTTTCGGATTGGATTGGATTGGATCGGCCAGTCCAGGTGCTGGGGATCAGATCTGATAATTTTATCTGATTCCCCCTGGATCAGGTCCATATCGTGGATCGGACCCAATCCATTGCACACCCCTATCTGTCATGGTCATGCCTTAGGGAGAGTCTTTCAGATTTTTTTAAAAAGCCAAACTAGGTGATGTGTGTGTGTCTTTGTGTGAGTATGTTTCAGTTTTTGGAGGTGAGTTTGGAGCTTGATTGAGTCAATTCCAAATTTAGGCTGCCGGCAGTAGGGTTTTGGTGGCTGCATTTCCCACAGATTATAGTCCTGTCTACTAATGGAGAGGAAGAAAACTATACCTGTTCCTTGCAGCTGATTTAAAAGCTTTAGGTCAGAATGAGATGCCTATATTTTACCAGAAGATGGCAGTTGTGCCAAGCAAAATATATCAGGTCATTCTTTCAAGCAAAAAATCTCTGGTCCTTCTTTCAAGCAGGAATAAAGGCGGGCAAATGATTTAGTTTCACAAGAAGTTACAATAAAAATGGTGGTTGCGCTAGAAAAGCTCTATTGCTGACTGGTGGGAAGTGAGCAGACAGGTTGAAATCTGCTTGAAATCCTCAGGAATCCCATTTCTTCATTTTTAAAATTATGGCCAGGACAGCACAGGCTTCTATTGGCTTAAGAGATGTAGAAAGTGTCGTGAAAGAGGTAGAAAGGGGGTCCTGTGATTTTAGCATTGGGATCACTCCTCTAATACTGGTGTGAATAAAAAAATGTACACTTACACTGTATCCTACGGAACACTGGCTCAGAGTAGCAGCTGATAGGATTGGCGTATTGGACAAATTTAAAATGGGTTATTTTATAGCAGCCTTCCCCAGCCTGGTGCCTTTCGGATGTGTTGAACTACAATGCCTATCATCCCCAACCAGCATGTCCATTGGCTGATAGAAGCTGTTTTAGAGCATGATAATTTCACAGAAAAGATCCATGTCTGTATTGAGTAGTGAATATCTGGGAGACTGACAGATAATGGTTTAGTTTTGGGGTGTGTGTGTGTGCTTAAATATCTTGTCAAAATTGAATAGAATGCTGTGGCATTTTTGTTTGACATTTGGCAATCTTTGTCACATCTGTAGTTTTCCCATCAGCCTGGTTTCAGTTAAAGAACATGGAATTTTTGGTGTCATAGTATTTTACAATTGGGCTGAAAATGTTTGTTTAGCAAAAGTGTTCTTAAAAACATGCATGATAGTATGGCTTGGCTCTCCTGTAATCTGCTGCTGCCGTATTTGTCTTTTCTCTTCGCCTGATTGGCAGTTAATTGGTTCTACAAGGCTGCCGTATACAGCACTATGCATATAATGGCAAATGGAAAGTGATTCAGCAGGGAGCAACAATTTTATCAATTGAACAAATACAACTGCAAAATTAATACTGTGCAGTAGAATTTGCATAGGTAACAGTCAAGGGACGTGAGTTGATACAAATGAAAGAGAAGACCCTCAAGAGCTTTAAAAGAAAATGAAGCGACTGGTTGGATTTTGAATACACTTCGATAGTGTAGATAGCTGTTACCTTTCTTAATTTACTATAGAAGATAATTTACTTTGGGCTATTGTATTAAAAGTTGAAAAGAAAAACAATTTGAGAATAATTGGAAGTGTAGGTAGGTTTTTTAAAATTGTTTATTTAAAGCAAGTCTTAACGTGTTGATAAACTTACATTAGTTTCACACATTAGGTTACATATTGCAAACTTGCGGCCAATGGGCAATATATGGCCCCCATGGGGACCCAAGTTGCTCACTAACTTCCCAACCCTCACCAATGGGGAATTTTATCAATAGAGCAAATGCATTTGCAAAATTGATACTGTGCAGTGGAATTTCCATAGTTAAAAGTCTCATGGGGAGAGTCAACTCTTTCCAGGCTGGGAGAAATGACTACTTTTCTGTGGCCCAACTATAGAAAGCTGTGTGTGTGTGTGTGTGTGAGAGAGAGAGAGAGAGAGAGCTGTTGGCAGGGTGGAACGCCTGTTTGGTGAGGAGTGCTTTGTAACATATAAGCTCTTGTATCCCTCTGTCGACAGAATCTGGTCAATAAAAATATTACGTTGCCTGTTTTGTATCTTTTTCTTGTTGTTGGATGCAGCTATAAAAGACTACCATTTTGTTTAGACTTGTGGGGAAATATGGTACTTAACTCTCACCCTTTCCCTGATCAAAATTGCCACTTTAAGTAGCTGTTTGTCCTGTGGTAGTTGTATGTTTTCCAGAACTCTGACTTCTTATAAGATAAGAAACGGAACTCAAGACGATAAGAGAAGCCAGACTGCTGGGTAGGAAACCCCCCCCCCACCATCTTTTATTCCAGCCACATTTTGAGGTAACATTTTCTTATGGCACCCATTTTGTGAGTGCCCGCAACACTTTTTTAATATTCCAAATGTGTTCACTGGCCCAAAACATTTGGGGATCCCTGTTCAGCTGGATCTTTTGGCACTGATCAGTAACAGAATAGGGATGATAAGGACATGCACTGTGAAGTGAAAGCAAAAGAGTAGTCTAGCGAGGTTCTTCTCTTAATTCTTTCCATCTAACCAGTCAGTATGTGTTAACGCTATTCCTTTTTTGCCTGAAAAAATGGAACTGAGCACATAATTATACATTCTTAAGAACTGAAGACTGCAGGCAACCTTATTATTTTTCTCTTTGGCATTAAACCATATGCAAGTGCTCTCAATCTTTGCCTGTCTCAATTTTGTGAAAAAGCTTATGCTGTGGTTTTTGAGTGCCTAAAAGAATTACCTTCCAGATGGTCAGAATTTTCCTCTCATCATGATCCATTGGGAGAGGCAGCAATTCAGACAGCACAGTGAGGCATCACCTACACTGTGATTAATATTGGGTTTTTTAGACCTGTAAACTAGATTTAATGTATAGATCAACGTTCCCCACCCTAGTGCCCTCCAGATGTTTTGGACTACAACTCCCATTTCCCCAGCCAGCATGGCCAATGGTCAGAGACTGTGAGAGTTGTGGTCCAAAACATCCAGAAGGCACTAAGTTGAGGAAGGCTGGTATAGATTAATAAATGACAACTTAACCGGTGGTTCAAAAATTGCACAGTGATTAATTGATGGCCCTAGCATTGAAGAGCATTTTTCCATGTGGATATGCAAGCTCTTTCTTCTTTTGTCTTTGCCAAATTTCATGAAGAAACTCAAAGATGGCTTTTCGTCCCAGCTTGTATTCAAAGCTGACATTGAATCCCATGATTAAATCATGACTTAGTTGGCTTGGGAAATTTTTATTTTAACCTGAGGTAAAAAAATAACATACAAATGGCAGTAAAAGGCAACTGAAGTTGATTGCTCAATTGAAATAGATGTCAAGATGTCTCTCACTTCTAGATCTTCCACCATATTCATGGGATTGGCTCAGTCTTGGGCAAATATTGGTACTGGGGAATATTTTATGTTCTAGATTACAAAATAGATGAAAGAACGAATAGTAAATATGATCTCTTCCTAACAATAACTGGTAGCTAGTTTACATTACAACATTAGTTACCCCACACACGGAAAACACTGTCCTTCATTTAATATCCACCATTGGGGTTTTAATAATTACAACTTCAATTTAATTAAAAGCAAGGTGACCAAATAAAAATCTTTAATGAATTGATAGCTGTTTTCCAAGTGCCTGTAGGGTATCTCCAGAAGTAACAATTAGAGGAATGTATTTTGTCAAAGCTTTGCTTGCAAGGAAAAGATGCCTGGTTGTTTCATTTTGCTCAATATGGCAGCACTATCCAGAATAATAATTTCTTACAGAAAGAGAGAGTGGCTGTTATCGTCTCTCCTTCTGAAACCAGCAATTTTCAAGATAACGGGTATTTCATTGGGAGACAGAAAGTTCTCCAGATGTAGTTTGAGCCAATTAGGTTGGCTAACTCCTGGCTGTTGCTGTTGCTTCTGTTTTATTAGATTATATAACTGTATTCACAGTTAGGCCATGACAGTGCCTGATAATTTAACCTCAAGTTATGTGTTGTGCCAGGATCTTAAACCTGACTATTAGCCTAGCTTAAACATAAAGAACAGTGCTTGTGTGATCTTGTCTCTGTGACCTCCACAGTTATGGTCTGATTTCAATTTAATTATCAGTGGAGTTTATTTCCATGGTATTGTTGGATTACCAATATTTATACAATAACAAAAATAAAAGCTTTGTGAAAAAGTTTGTTGTATATTGCTTTTGGTATGAACAATGGCATAACTGTTTCCTTTTGTTCATCTTGGCAACATAGATTGTGGTTCCTATTTTAAGGCGAGAAAATCACGCTTTGTCTAATCCAAAGGGAAAAGGGAACATTTATGGGAGAAACAGAACAAAAAACAGGACAGAGGCTTGCTTGTTTGCTGCCAGTAAGATCTATTGCAGCTAGTTGGGAACACATCTCTTTTAGGAAAGGAAATCCTGGGGCAAAAATAGACTTGCTATTGGCATTTTTATACATTTACTGATCTGGCACATAATGTCAACATTATAGCTGCTGGTAACTTCTACCTGTAGTGATTCATAAGATAATAACATGGATCACTCCCATTGATTTGGTTCACATGTAACAACAATCCAAAGTCCGGGCTGAGTATGGGCTATTACTGAATCATGAGTTGTTGTTACTTGTGAACTCTGCACTATGGGTTAACCACGAGCAACTCAAGAGTTCACAACCAAACAACAAATCATGGGTTCTCTTCTTGGGTTGTTTATGCTTAGCAACCCATACTTAAACCATAATGCATGGTTTGCATGTAACAGGAACCCATGATTCAGCAATAACCCACAATTCAACAACTGTATTCTGGGTTATTATTACATGCGAAACAGGCCATAGTGACTATTCTTAATGGCATATGGAATAATACATGTAGTGTATTATTGATTGATTACAACATTGAGTCACTGCTGTACTGAAATATTTCCAGAAGTTTCCATGTGGAGGTTTCAATAGTAGAACCAGACCAAAATGTTGACCAAGATTTGATATGGGGTTCTTACTAGAACCTGGCCAATTAAATGACTGCCTATATATATATAGGTAAAACCAGAAGAGAATCTGCTTTTCACACTAAAATTGCAATGTTAAGCATTGGTATCAAGCTGCCTTGGCTACAAAAAAGTGTTTTAAAATTAAGCAGACTTCAATTTGAAGGTTTACAGATTTGAAAAGAGCTGTGTGCTTACTATTCCAAGACAAACCAAACCACATCATCAGGTAGTCATAGCAGGCAGGAGTTTGACTTGTGATGCAGACATACAAAAGCAAGCAAACAAGGTCAAACTTTAAGCATTCTGGGTGACTTGAGTAGGGAATTGCTAAGAAGACTTGAACAGAAGTATCATTCATATTGTACCCAGTATGATAATCAAATTCTGTAGTCTGATAACATTAAGTATACATTCAAAAGGGAATTAGTGACTGTGCTTGTGAGCAAGGACATGTAGTCACAGTCAGACAGACCAAATTCAAAATCATTAGCATTTATGCTAAAGTAAGGTTGACTGTCTCTGTAGGGACTAATTGCGTTTTAAAAGGATCTCGCTAAATTGGCCAGCAATTCACTTAATGGCTGACCAGGCTACATTAATAACTTTTTGAATTTCAACCCAAATATTACAGGCTGTGAAAAGTGTTTAATGCTCTTAGAGTCTTGAGACTTAGACCAAAGGTCGAAGTTAATCTGTGGAGCATATATCCTAGGTGGGCTTTTGTATTAAATGTCAAATATTATGAATTGGCAATGACAGTTGTCATGCTTGAACAAAGATCTATGATACATAGGGTTTTCAACAGCCATAAATCTGTTACAAACAAAACAAGGTGCTTATTCTCTAATTAGAGTTCTCTGCAAGTGTATCAAAATTAACATCTGTTAAACACTCTGCAAGAGAAGAAGGTCTAGAAATTTCTAATGTTGCTTAATTGATATTGCTGTCATTTAATTTGGGAATATTTGTCATGTTAGGCCTCGGTACAACTAATTGCATGCATAGGACAATGTAGGATATTTCTGCATAGTTATACTTAATTTAAGTTGTATCTGCAAAAATGTAGATGTAAATTCCCCATATTTGTGAGCACATGTTCCATGAAAATGGAAAGTTGGGTTAAACGTGGGTCTGAAGTTTGAAATGACAGTGGTTCTAGGCTAATTGTTGCTGGCCTTGAGAATTGGTTCAAGTAAAGCCTCCCCTAGATTTTCTTGGATTGAAGTTTTTCCTCTCACTTAAGACTGACTGAGGTTCCACTGCTCCCCCTAGAACAGCCTGGTGTCCTCTGAAATGTTGCACTATAATTCCCAGCATGCCCCAGCAAGCAATGTCTATGGGATGCTGAGAGTTGTTTAGTTGGGGGATACTGAAAGTTGTGGTCCTCTTCCGACAGGCCTATCCAGATGAATTTTAAGATGTTTTTAATGTTGTATTTTTCTCTTGTTTTTTTTTAAAAAATTTAACTGTTGTGATTTTTATGTTTTATATTGTTGTTGTTCCCCGCCTCGATCCGGAGGGAGAGGCGGGCTACAAATAATAATAATAATTATTATTATTATTATTATTATTATTATTATTATCTGGAGGGCACCCTGATGGGGAAGGCTGTCAGAAATGCAAGTTTGTAGATGTGATGGTTTCTGCATCCATCATTTGACCAAGGAAGAAAGCTTAAAATGTGTAAATTGCACTTCATCCACTCCCAATTTGAAATGTATTGATTGGGACCAGGCAAAAATTGCAGCTGTGTTGAAGTATGCTGTATTGTGAGCTAAGGTAACATGCATTTTGGTCAGCATCCTATGAGTTGGGTAGACAGAAAGCAAATCTCTGGATGTTTTGAACTTCAACTTCAGCATTCTTAACCACTGGCCATGCTGGCAAGAGCTTCTAGGAGTTGAAAACTGAAACATCTGAAGATCTACCTTCTGCCAGCCACTACTGTAAGTTATTGGATCCATTGGCCTTCCCAGAGTATCACCAAATAAGTTGCTGCTGATGTGGATTTCTTTATTTTTGTACTTTCTTAGTATTTATAACTACAGCTGCCATTTTTTCTGATTAGCGATTGTGCATAATACTTCTGCTGGATAAGAAATGTGGGATATGCTGGTATTTGCTTTGATCTTCTCAAATGCTTACTATCATTCTTGAGTTTTAAGTGTTTTGCTGGGTGTTAGCCATTAACTTGCACATATACTTACTTTGATTAAATAAATTAGTAGCAGAATGATCCAGTAAATATATTTTGCAGCCAAACTGGTGCAAGGAAATATTTATAGATCATGTGACTTCTATGCAGTGGACATTTACAAGGCCTGATTTTCTCATAACAAGGCATTTTGCTTTGCAGAAACATATAAATGTTTGATTCACATATGTTCCAGAAAAGGTAACTGCAACTTCATGATCAAGCTGTAGGTATTTCATAGAAGTTTCTGAGGATTATAGGTCGAACACATGGGTGTAGATGCTCTTCTTCAAGGATGAGCTAAATCCATTTATTGTACTCTAAATAAAGACTCAAAATTACAAGAATGAGCCATCTCTGTGATGAATTTGCCCTAATTTAATGATCTACTCCTGGAAACATGGTAATAACACAGTGAAGTGCAATACTAAACATGTTTATTCAGAAGTAGGCCCCACTGAGTTCAGTGGTGCTTACTCCAAAGTAGGTTTGCATCAATTTGCACTGTAAATCCCACAGAAATTGAGTTTTATTATACACATTGTATAATAAAATCTATTATACATATTGCTTCTGATCTAGAACCTGTGTGCACTCAATGAATGGGAAAGATTTTCAAGCAGGGACATTTCTGTGTGGATAAAGTTATTACCCTACACAGATTGTTAGGTCCTGTGTCCAACTGCACATTAGAGGTGCAAAGAACGTAATCCAGCTAAAGTTAAGCTTTTTAAAGAGTTCCATTGATTTTTAAAGTAGAAAAGTTACATATATGTTCTACTTTGGCTAGATCATGTCCAAATGTGTACCCTTCCCAGAGTCTTTAATAGTTTGTTTCCATGTTAGTGTGACAATGTTAAAACAGTATAAACTTTATTTCCTAAAGCAATGGGGAAAACTCATGTCAACCATATGAAAAGTGTGGGGTGATGTTGTATGAATTGCAGTAGCTCTGCTCAATCAGATTAAACTGGGTGATGGCAAGCATGCATTAATTTAATAAATATAATTGCATATAAGCAGCCAGAGCAGAATATGGAAAATGCAGGGCTCAAGGTACAATGTGCAGCTGACCAGATTCTGTTCCTGCCTTGCATACAAAACTATCCCAGTTACATTTTGAAAGCACTTTGAAGTCTAAGTAATATTTCGGCTTTTTTATTTGAATTGGTTGGAGACAATTTTCTGTCTTCACGCATCTAGCAATTTATGATTACTTTTGGTTTTGCAAGAAACTCAATAATAACATATATATAACTATATGGTTTATCACAATTTAGGTTTAGCATAACATTTAGGCTTTGTAGTTCTCCACTGAGCATTTTCTGTTGCTTACTTAAACATTTGGACTGTAAGTATTTTATGCTAGAACAGAATAGGAATGAAGACTGCTGCCTGTAGGTCTAAATTTTATCTAGGGAATTGGAGCAGAACAGCCACCCACTGTGACTGAGTCTCGGTCACTGAAGACATAACCTTAGTTCCTTCCTTTGCTGTCAAACAGATGCCTAGTTTTAATAGATGTGATAAACCTGGGTCTCAAATGAAAAACATTCCTACCCCTAAAAATCTGAATCATCAGGACAAAAGCTAGGCTCAATCTCTTCTCCCTATCATTTAGTTTTTAATATGGAGGGATTAATATATATATATATATATATATATATATATATGTGTGTGTGTGTGTGTGTGTGTGTGTGTATTGTATATTATATATATATATATATATATATATATATGTATATTATATATATATATATATATTAGTATTATATATATATATATATATATATTAGTAAGCAGGCACATTTGGTAAGATGAGCTCCCATCTAAAACGTCACTACAGTGCAGATGTAGGTTGACCATCACACTAACACAGAGAGAATTCTCATTTCTTAATTTCACATCTACGTTTCCTGTTTCCTAGAGTTCTTTTCTAGGAATCTTTCATATTATGAAAGATTCTAAATATCTTCCGGCCCATTTGCATACTTAAATGTTTTTAGAAATGTCCCTGAAAAATTATGTCCCCATTAGTAATGTGGGTGTCCTCCACATAGATTTGTGTTAGTGAGGCAGGGGATGTCCATCCCAAACTCCCAAGTGTATGCCAGAAAACCTTGTTTTCTGGAATAAGCTTTGTCCTCCTGCAAAGCCAGCAAAACCTGATGGCTAAGCCTGTAGGCTACCCTCAATGTGGCCCTTTTGAACCCAGCATTTATTGGGCACAGAAAGCAGTCTCAAGTCCTGAACTGGCATTTGTTTCAACCACATTATTTAGAAAGGGAGGGGGGAAAGTGTTTTGTTGCTGTTATTCATCATTTGGGAGTCAGAAATCCTCAGGAATGTACTGCACAAAGAAGATCTGGATCTGCCTTCTGCTCACCCCTGCAGTAATGTATTGGGACACTGAAAAGCAATAATGGAACTGCATTTTAATTCTTTAAAGCTGCCTTATGGTGGGGAGAGGGGGTGGAAGGCTTCCCAGCATTAAGAAGGCTATGAATGAATTAAGCACAATTTCTTTTTGGAGTTTGGATTGTGGGAAATGAGCAGGCAAAGGTTAAACTAGCTTCTTCCAAGTTTACTACATCTTATTTATTTGAAGCTACACATTATTAGGGAAATGAATACATAGTCTTGTCTTCAAAGAAGTGTGGAATGGAAAAAGGCTAAAGTCTGATTTCCTAGAATGAAAAGCAAAACTCAGATATAGGCTGACATGCATGCATCTCTCTCTCTCTCTCTCTCTCTCTCTCTCAACTCATCCCACCCCACCACTGAGCAAAGCTTTTAAATGGTTAGGACGTTGTGGCATTAGTATAGTCAAAGGAATGAGGAAGTAGAATCAGATCATGGCTTATTATTATGGATAGGGAAATCTGTCTTAATATAAATTGACCTCTGAAGCAGTGCATGAGGAGAGGGGCTTAACCATAGCTTATGAGGTCTTGAGTAGTCACCCAAACCAGACCCTATGGTCAGGCACAAAAACTTTCACTTCATAGCCACTCAGGTGGCAGAGCTAGAAAAGATGACTTTTTAAGAACTTCTGTCCTCTTGGGATGGACAGCAGCACCATTCAGGTGTTCAACATACATGTGCTGGCTTGACTGATAGCAGGAACCTCAAGTTCTGAACATATATCTAATTCTGTCCCACTTGTGTTGGCTGGCTGTATATTTCCGAGCCCAATTCAAGGTGCTGCCCTTGACCTATAAAGCCTTACATGGCTCAAAATCAGCTCTTCTCCTGGTATAACATTCCCATCGTCTGAAGCCCTCCTGAGGGAGGCTCAGAGGATAATAGCAAGTTCATGAATGTGGAACCCTCTCCCTATTCCTCACTGTTGGTGCCAACATTTTCATCTTTTCTGTGCCAGTTAAGACTTTCCTCTACTCCCAGGCATTTGACAGCATGTGATAAGGCTTTTTAACAGGATCCTGGGATTCTTACTGTTGATTGTTTAAAATCATTTTTATATTTTTGTATGTTATGTATCATGCTATATTTTTAGTGTTTTAATCTCGGTGAGCCTCCCAGAGAGCTTTGGCTATTGGGTGATATAGAAATGTAATGAATGAAATGAATGGAGTAGGGAGTGAGGCCATGCACCCTAGCTTCATCTACCAAATCCCCTTGTGTGTTCTCTAGCCCTATCTTCCCTGCATTGAGTGGGAAAGTCTGAATGGGGGGATCCTACACATACTTGGCTGAGCATGCTGGAGCTGACCATTTGCAGCTATTGGGTACAAGGCCCTCTCCCCTTCATACATCCACTGAAATGCATGGAGAGAGCAGCAGGTAAAACATATGAATAGGGCTAGTGCTCAGGCAGAATTGAGATGGCTTGTGGGTTGGACTGAATATTTGATGCATCTTTTTATCCATATAAAACAATATCTTATTCAAGCATAAATGAGCCTCAGAAAGGACACATTCATTCACATGTGTGGGCTAATCTAAATTATGTATAAAAATGATTATTCATGCAGTGTGGAAGATGAGAAGTTATGGCTGTTTTTGTCACATATATTAGGAGAAATGGGGGTACTAAAATTGTGTTTCTCAGAATGATTACTGTTAATGTTATATCGAGCCTTGTGTACACGTACATTTGTTTTGTAGCACAGTTTAATAAATGCAGGGGATATCTTCATCATCTTGATTAGAAGTGGGGAAATAGCTTTGGAATATACATTGGATTTCAGTCTTCTTGGTTTTTTTTTTTTTAGGTAATGACAATAGTTTGCATTTATATAACACTGTAGTGCAGAGTAAGGCAACCTAGTGCCTTCCAGATGTTATGGACTACAATTCCTGTATCCCCAGCCAGCACAGCCAGGGGTCAGGTGTTGTAGTCCAAAACATTTGGAGGATACCAGGTTGAATATACCTGATTTAGTGGCTACAAAATGCTTTTAGTTGCAATTTTTGTTTTGCAAGGTGAAATTATAGTTGTCCTTTGTTTGGAACAAAGCTTGCTTTAATCAGTTTCTTTCAAAAGATTAATTAACTTAATTCAGAAAAGAAACACCAACAAATCTCTCAAGCTGTTACATTATGAATAAATCTCTGGGAATTATTTTTTAATGAGCCCATAGAGCAGATGATGGGTGATGCTCTATGGTGACACAGATAACAAGTGACTGGCTTATTTCTGGCATGCAGCAAGAATTGGGCAGTATGACAGATTACATTTTTATATTTGGCTGGTGCAGGCATTAGCTGTCACATTGTGTTGGGTGCTGGCCTCTGTGGGACTACACACAAGATCTAGTTAGGTCCAGAGTTGGAAGCTTTATCTAGATAGACAGCTTGGATGAGTTTGCAATTACTGATCTTTGTCCAACTTCTTCGGCAGGATTTTTCTCTTCAGAATGCCCCTAAGTTCTTATGGGCTTCCAGATTGACTTTTGTTATTTATGCTCTTCTAACTCAGATCAACGTCAACTTGGGACTTCCTTGAATGGAAGATAATTCAGAGTCTTTTCCATCTCTGAACCTTAGCAGGCATAGTATTTTCAACTTAGGAAGCTTCGTTATTTGGTTTTGGAGAACTAACAGCCCATCTCTCATTTTAACACACACACACACACACACACACACTTTCTGAGGGAGTGCAGCCCCATCAAAAACAGGCAAACTCTCCAATTCCCATTCCTAAAAACCACCCAGGATTCAGTCTGAGTTTTGCTCCTCTGCTGGCAATACAAGCAATCTAGATTAAACTGGTTCCTCCCCCTCTGTGCTTAAATCCTGGTGTCAGGCTGGATTAGATTGGCCCTTGGTCATATCCAGCATGACTATATTAAACCATCCAGCATGGAATTGGTTTAATATAAACCATAGTGGATATTTAGAAAAGGAATTGTTTTCATTCATGAAGACTATCATGATAAAATTATGGAATTTCCTTAATTATCCTTAGGGCTCACAACCTTTTCCTCACCACTGTATATGTTGCAATGAGGGCTGGACTATTAGTTTTCCAAACCTACACAGAGAAACATTCTTAAAAATGTCATGATCAGAGAAACAGTCTTAACAATGTCATGACTGTGCTGGTGGGAGTATCTGTGTGTGCCTTTCACATGGAATTGGTAGCCCAGGGGCTGGGGATCAGCTCCGCCCATATGGTATTGTTCAACACACAGATATAGCTGCTGCAGGAGATTACATAGGAACATAAAAGCTATCCTGGATCAGACCAAGGGTCTATCTAGTCCAGCACTTTGTTCACACAGTGGTCCACCAGCTGATGACCAGGGAACCACATGGTGCAACAACACCCTCCCACCCATGTTCCCTAACAACTAGTGTATATGCAGGCTTACTGCCGGAATTTATCCAACCCCCTTTTAAAACCATCCAAATTGGTAGCCATCACCACATCTTGTGGTAGCGAATTCCAGAGTTTAACTAGGCGCTGTGTGAAGAAGTACTTCTTTTTATCTGTTGGTAATCTCCCACCAATCAGCTTCATGGGATGACCCTGGGTTCTAGTATTATGGGAGAGGGAGAAAAATGTCTCCCTATCCACATTCTCCACGTCATGCATAATTTTATACACCTCTATCATGTCTTCCCTCAGCCTCCTTTTTTCCAAGCTGAACAATCCCAGCTCTTGTAACCTTCCCTCATAGGGGAGATGCTGCAGTTGCCCTTTTCTGCACTTTTTTCCAGCTCCACAATGTCTTTTTTTAGGTGTGCTGACCAAATCTTCCATGTGGAAGCAATATGTGTTCCTATCTAGGGTCAAAAGAGGCAGGGACTCCTCTTGCAATGGTGCAGAGGCCGCAAAACATGATTACTAAATGCTAGTGGAACAACTGTTTTGGCAAGCACCTAGGAACTGGGCTACCAATCTAGTATCAGATTGCCATATTATTGCTGCTGTTTTGAGTAAATAGCCAGTATTCAAAGATTTCTTAGTTCATTTAGTACATTCTGGGCAAATTGTACATAAATATATTCACTGCCTTTTTCTTCCTTTCTTTTGAAGTCATTCACAACAGTGTAGTCTTGTCCTTATAAAATGCTGCAGTTTATAAGACTGATGAAGTCTGATTTTTCTAAGGCTGGAAAGGCATGAACATTATACATTATCTGCAGGGATAACTGAAGGATTAAGCATTTGCACTTGGCAGCTACAGAGGAATACTGCTAATCCCTACCTCATCATTCCTCACTTTTTCTATGACACACTGAACAATGCCGATAAGATTCCAGGTTTCACTCCTATTTAAAATAGTTGTTTAGTAACTGAAGTTCCAAATTTGCAGCCTGTACCAAATTGCTCCACCGGGATTTATAACGAGGTGGCAACATTCTTCGAATAATAAGATTTGATACAGAGATGGGGAACATCTGCCCCACCAGATGTTGGACTGCAACTCCCATAATTCCTCACCACTAGTATGCTGGCTAGGGCTGATGGGAATTGTAGTCCAACAACATCTGGAGGGCCACATGTTCCTGTATTAATATAATTCTGTCGTATTCCCCACCGTGTGAAGGACAATACTGAGCTGAACTGAGCTTAAGTTGTCTCTTATTAGCTACTAGCTACTTATCTATTTGCCTAAACTTCTATGAAGATGTGGGGATTGTTGCATTCTCTGCATAGGTAAAGCATTGCAGTCTAGGTGTGTAGCCCCAAGCTTTCTTCTAGATTTATTGACTGGCAATCCACTCCTTTTAGATGCATCAATCAATCAATATTTATTACGGTCACAAAACCAGCAGAAACAAAACAACACTACAGGCACATAAAGTATTCCCAGAGCCAACAAAGTAGAATGGGACTATAAGTATAGTAGTATATAAACAGTAAATTAATTGAGTATACATTATGCATGTCCCCACATTTTTTAAAAATTAAAAGATTATCACAATCAGATGTTATCATCCCACACCAACAGGCAATTGCAGCAGCACAAAATCTAGCCACCTTAAAAGTTATCTGAAAAGTCTGGTCAGCCAGAAGATAATCTATATAGAACACATCAGATCTCCCAGGTATTCCTTGTAAAATGCATGAACTGATTGGGCGTGTATGTATGGCATGGAATAAAGGAAGGTCCGGTATACTGTTGCATTCTCTTTCAGCATTTCATTAACTAAGGCAGTTTCCATGCAATTTTGTCATATGTCCAAATTCTGCAGTCACTTTAGCTCTGTTCATTGTTCTGAAACCCAAGGGTACAGATCATGTGAAGGGGCTTCCAAGAACATCTGGTGAGACCAGCCTCCTGGGTGCCAATGCATGCGTTAGTCATGGCCCCAGTTGACACACAATTGGCATCATTCTGAAGATGGCCTAGAGGGAATGAATGCAAACCTTGGTTGATCACATTGCATTACTGTGAAGGGAGAACTATGCGTGCATATTGGTATGCACATAGCCCCCTTTCAGCATGATGTCAATTGCGCATTGGTGGAGAGCATGGCTGGTGTGTGCAACAACATCCAGGGAGCGGCTCTAACATACATTGATCTATGCTGAATCAGACCAAAGAGACATCTAGTCCAGCATTCCATTCACACAACGGCCAACCAGCTGGAAACCCAGAAGTAGAACATGAGTGCAGTAGCACCCTCCTGCTCATGTTCTCCAGCACCTGGTGTACATAGGCCTCTGATACTGGCGGCAATATATTGCCATAAGGAGTAATAGCCATTGATAGCCTTATCTTCCATGGATTTGTCTAAGACCGCTTTAAAGCCATCCAATTGGGTGGCCATCATTACATGTTCCGGTAGCAAATTCCATAATTTAACTATGTGCTGTGTGAAGAAGTCCTTCCTTTTATCTGTTTTTTCAGTTTCCAGTTTGATGACATTTGCGCTTGGTAAAAATTAGTGGAACACAGCTTTACTTTCAGGCAACGTTACTGAGCACATAGCACTTCAAATAGTGTAAACACTATAAGCACTATATGAATAATGCTAAAATAAAGCCCTAAGATGGTCAGCTGGATACCATTTTTGTTTATAACTTTTCTTTATTGTTTTTAAAGATAATAATAATATATATTCTAAAATAAAGAATGCTTACCAAAAGATCGGAAGTGCTACAAAACAAAAATGATTATAAGTAAAACTAGGCTGACCATATGAAAAGGAGAACAGGGCTCATGTAACTTTAACAGTTGTAGAGAAAAGGGAATTTCAGCCAGTATCATTTGTATGCAATTAGTTCCTGGTGATATTCCCTCTTCATCAGAACAGTTAAAGTTGCAGGGGCCCTGCCTTCTTTGTACATGGTCACTTTAGTATAGTGTCTACAACTTTAACTGTTGTGATGAAGAGGGGATTTCACCAGGAATTAATTGCGTACAAATGACCCTGGCTGAAATCCCCTTTTCTCTAGAACTGTTAGAGCTACATGAGCCCTGTCCTCCTTTTCATATGGTCATTCTAAGTAAAACCTGTGATAGTTCTGCTGTGTTGCATCGTGCACAGCCACTGCTGAATGTAGCTTTTCGAACTTTGGCTTGTGCAAACCGTAGTACAGTGGCTGAGAGATCAAGGCTTTGAGCAATATCATTCTCAAGTGACCTCACACTTACATCAGGCCCTGTAAATCCTCTGGTGGCCCTGCAAAACTTATTGGGGGAGGGGGGACCATAGGCACTCCTCGCTCAGGATGCTATTTATCCTAGGGCTGGCCCTGGGTCATGTCATCAGAAGTGCTTTGGTAGTCACAGGCACTGAACAGAGCTTCTGCTGAATTGGATATCACAGGATTTGGGTATAACTAGGGTTTGCAACAGTGTTGAAGTTAACATACCACTTCTAAATTGAAGCTGCCATTCATTTGGCAGTGATATTTTTGACATAAGGCTATCAAATCTTAATTAAGCAGCCCTTTTTCTTTTCGTTTCTTTTCTTTGTGTGTGTGGATGAATTGTATTGCTAATTCTCATCATCTGGCAGTTCATGATTCTCCATTCATTAGAGAGAATCAGTGAGGTCCTGATGTATCGTGCACTTTCCTCAAGGAACAATTGTACTGGACTAGCTGAGATTTTGCAAAAATAATAGTTATTGGGTTTGATGGAAACCTGTGTGAACTTGGGGAGAAGGAAGAGAGCTACAGTAACCATAGCAACTACTAGTGCTTAGGAAAAAAATTGAGTACAGGGTCCGAAAGGAGGAAAAATATGACTGTGAAGCACATATGAGCTAAGTGATTAAATGTTTAACAGAACAAAATGAACCTGCAAATATTACCAACATGAGTTTTATTATATTATTTCTTATACATATTTTATTAGGACATAGGCCAGGGGAGAGAGAGAACAGTAAAGACCATATTGCAAATTAGTACAGGGTTTCTGGCATAATTGTCAAATAAGGGTGTGTGTGTGTGTGAAGGTGTATTGAAGATATTTATTTGAAGTAGAGCTGAGCTGAATTTTCATGAGGTTTGATTTTACGTTGAAATTTTGCATGCTGGATGAGGGTGAATCATGCCTTGAACAGCTAAGCAAACAACACAAAAAAATTCAAAAGTGTTTGGGGCTGTTTACATAACATGAGAACCCACTGTGGGTTATTTAACCCATGGTGAGTCTGCAGTGGATGCTGGATGGGTACAGATGCCATTTTGAATATGCAACTCCTGCTCGGAGATTATCATGTTGTGCAAACCCGGTGAGTGTGGGTTAACATTGTCAGTTTTAGGGTTAACCTACAACAAGCCCCAGTGTGTCATCCAAACACGGTCTGGCACTATTTTTCCTCCAAGCCCTGGCCACTAACAACACCGCAGCAAAGCTAGCTCAATTTCTTGATTTAACCTAAATTTTAATGTTATTTTTAGCTGCTTGATTTAAGCATGCTTCTTTAGTCATGCAAACTAAGAAAATTCTTAAGGCCTATCAAGCTCTTAGGTGATGTAAACAGTACCTGAATGCAGTTAATCAGTAGTCTGGATGTTGGAGGTCATGTTGTCTGCATATTTTAGTATGCAGTTTAGTTTCTATGTATGGGATGGTACAAAAAGGGAAGATATTAATAAGTAGAAGGTGTTTAAGCATTACTTAACACAAGAAAAGGGATTTGTGTTATCGGTTGGCCCAACCACCAGGATTATCTGCCATTCAAATCCTATATCTTTGTGTTTTCCTTTCCTTTCATAATCACAGCAATTGATACAAGGTATTCATTTTTGAATTTCATTTACCCTACATCAGGGTAATGCGAGAAAATACTATCAAGGTTTCCCATAAAGCAGGGGTGGGCAACTTGAGGCCTTCCAGATGGTCACAAGTTGCCCACTCTCAGTAGCCCTAGCCAGCATAGCCAATGGTGAGGGATGATAGGAGTTGTAGGCCAAAACTTCTCGATGTCCTCAAGTTGCCCACCCTGCCTTAGATAGTTTCTATCCCTTGAGCTAAACATCAAG
The DNA here is from genome assembly GCA_029215795.1 of Anniella stebbinsi. Taxonomy (NCBI): domain Eukaryota; kingdom Metazoa; phylum Chordata; class Lepidosauria; order Squamata; family Anniellidae; genus Anniella; species Anniella stebbinsi. The sequence goes on along the minus strand of JARDYH010000004.1, from coordinate 90,087,188 downwards.
GCTTAGCATGTTGTGTGAACCATTCCTAAACACGTTGTAACCATGGTTTACTGAACAGGTCCGTTGTCATGTTGCAGAGGCTTCAGGTTGAACATATGAAACTTTGCAGCTTGCCAGAGAATGCTGATCGCAAATATGAATTGTACCGCCAACACACCATCAAAAAAAGCCCAGGCAAATCACACACCCCATCCTTTCTAGCTGGCATTTGGAAATAGAACAAGATCTACCACCTTGCCCCCCCCTCCCCCCGGCTACTTAGGATTGCATTGCATTGCATTGCAACTCAAGTTAAGTGCTGTATATGTTTGCTATCTATTGGAATAGTATTTGGAGTTGATGGGAGAGCTGCTGCCAGTCAGTGTGGACAATACTGAGTTAGCTGGGCCAGTGGTTTGACTTAGTATATATAAGCTTCCTATGTTCTTCATTCAGAATAACCCAGAATAAGTCAGTGTATAAGATTCCTATGTTCTTCATTCAGAATAACCCAGAATAAGTCAGTGCTGGGGAGTTGTGTACTAATCAGTCATTTTTTTTCTGTAAATGATTGTGTTAAAATAAAACAAGTATGTTTGACAATTAGTGTTTTTCAGCTAATTTCCCTATTTTGTCAGAGTGCAGTGTTCAGTTTATCATCTGTGCACTACGCCTGGAAAAGATGCTGATATTTCCAAGTTCATCAGGTACAGATATTTGGTAGCATTTTTAAAAAATGGATGCATGTGGCAGGTACGATTGGGCAGTGGTGTCAGTTTTGTTCATCTATGGAAATTGTTTATATTTCTTCTGCACAAGGGCTCAGGATTGTACTCTGATTTATTCATTGCACAGGTTTAAGAAGCATTAGTACTGGATCTACTTAGAAAATACACCTGCACAGCTTGCTGTTTGCTCTCAAGCATAGGTGAACATGCAGTATGTGCTTTGCCTTTTGAACCTTTTGCTTAATCCCTCAGTGCAAACTGAATTTGTTGCTGTAATGTTAACTTCTGTGATCTTCTATGCAGCTAATATACTGAAAAAAATCTATGGGCTCTTTTAGGAATGCAAGTGGCAGAGAGAATTACAGGAAATAATTCTCCCCAAACCAACTCCAAATTCTACACTTTCTGATCCAGGAAAATTATATTCATATATAAAGAAGTTAAAATAATGAAATAGAATTACTACTAGACATGACCACTTTGAGGAATGATTGGTAGAATCTGGAATAAATTAAGATTAGCTGTGGGTTTCTGAATGTACTGTTGATCAGCTAGACTGCTTCTGCTTTTTTACAGTGAGTCAGCTCAGAAGCAGAAATCATGGTGGTTGCTGTTATCCAGATGGTCGCAGCTGAGAATTTTCTTATCCTTGAAGATGTAGGCTTATTTGTATGTGACTCTGACATATGATCCACCTGGCTGTAAATTAGCATCTGATCCATTTGTTTTAGGTCAGGGGTGAGCAATTTGTGGTTCTCCAGAATATTGACTACGCTGGCTAGGACTGATATGAGTTGTAGGCCAAAACATCTGGAGGGCCACAAATTGCCCACCCTGGTAGAGATGGATTGGAGGAGTTGAGAACAAATGGATATGATACGGACCCTGTCATTGTCATGTGGACTTCAGTGACGTACTGGATGTAGGAATAGGAGTATTGTTTGTAGCAGGGTGGTCACAAACGCAAGTGCCCCTCCTCAAATGAAAGAACAGGAATGAGTCAGGCACAGCCCATTGTGACCAGGGGTAGTATCCAATGCTGTCACAGCATCCAAATTACTGCTTTTCCCCCTTTGCCTAGCAAGCACTAATGATGTTGCACTAGTGTTGGTTTATGCTACCGCAATGTCATTAACACTATATCCCCAGGCAGTGAAGGGGCCCACGTGCTTATCTCCTGGCTGGAAAAGACAGATATGTCTTATGGGGTCAGTCTCCAGAGCATGGCCAGCTGTTTCCACGACTGCAGTGTAGAAACTCTGGATGCAGTAGGCACATCATAGCACACCATAGCACACCATAGTCACAGTATGGAACAGTTGCCACACACTCTTATGTAGCCTTTGCATTGTGGCTATAACCTGTAGACTGACCTTCAGACACCAGTGAAAGGATATATGCTGTTAAGGTTTCTCTTAGGTGAGTTTCCTGGATTTTGTTTTTTGGTTCTCCCCCCCCCCCCCCCCCAGAATTCTTTAAAATGTTTTTTAAAGCAGCAAACACAGTATTATGTACCCAGTATGCAAACTTCATGTATTTACCACAGTTAGGTAATACAATGGCTTCATACATCTGAATAGGGTTTTATTGCTTCCTACAGTAGATTGCAAAAAGCACAACAAAACAAAACAAAAATGTAGCGAAGTACTTTGTTTATGAAAAGTATTAAGACAAGTTCCTTCGTGTGACCAGGCTGTATATCTGTCTAAACCAGCTATGCTGAGAGTGAGCATGCAGGATATATTTTGGAAGTGCTTTTTGGGGGATAATTTCTTTGTTGCCCTGCTGAAATTAGCAAGTGAAAAATAAAGTGCAGTCATATATCTCAATTGCCCTTTGCTGTGAGGGACAATAGACATTTGTGTTCTGTCTTTTCTCATTGGCTTTTGAAAGTCCCAGTTGCTGTTAACAAAGATAATGAGACTTAGCTAAACGTGAGACAGCCCCTTATGACACGTGACACTTGTTGAGATATGGTTATATTTCAGTAAGCGTTTTACTAGCCTTATCCACAAATGTTTTAAACCCAGCTACTTTGATTAGAGTCGTTTTTTTTTCTGTTCAGTCGAAATTGCGTTGCATTTTAAACTGGGTCTTTAATCGATTTGTTGATTCTATGTGTAGCATTTTTGACCTGCGTTTTTTCCTTCTTCTTTAAAAAAATGCTTTCAATATTCAAACCACTTACCTGTTCTGGCTTCATGTAAAATTGAAATAGTTTCCTAAGGGTTGTTACAGTTGCTTCTATAATATTCTTCCTTAGAATAGACGTAGTCATTTTAGCTGCTTGTGTTGCTGCTGCTGTTGTTATTATTATTACTGTTATTACATACAAGCCATGAATATCACTATCCTTTATTGAGAGTTGTAATATTTGAAATAAAACCTTTAGCTCACAGAAATAGAAACTTCAAAATTAATTTGTTCTCTAGTTTCAATCTTCATCCACCAGATGGTGCAAGCAAATAATTCACATTTTTCTTGTTTCTCTTTACATAGCCCTTTCCTCAAACCTACTATCAGCTTGTTGTCCAGAAGCCACAACACTTTTTATTATTTGAGTTCAGCACTCTACAGCACTCTACTAATTTCTTTAAGGATTTGAATTTTAAGTAGTAGTAGAACAGCTGCTCCACTCAAGGAGAAAAAATATATATCTGTTCTTAGATCTAGAATGGGGAACAGTTTGCTCATCCAAAATTGGGAGCCATAGGTGACAATGGGGAGAGCCATCCCTTATCTCTTTTTATGCCGCCCCAACTCTTTACAGGCCCCACCTGCTGAGCAAGATAAATCAGTGGGGCCTCCCTCTGATTTACATTAGCTCTGAATAAAGGTAGCAGTTCTGTTGGGGTTTTAGCTTTCTCCCCACTACCTTTCTGCTTTGTGCATCCTACCTGCAGTGGAAAGGAAGGCAGAGTGGGGAAGTTCTGTCCAAAGAGAAGGAACCCACCTAGCATCTAGTTTTATATTTTTTAGCCATGGAGCAGATAACAATGAGACCAGTTCTGAGGTTCTCCACTGGTTTTAGACCAATTGCTTCATCAACTTCAAATAGGTCATATTAATACTTTATGGGTTGTTTACAACGGTAGGAGGTCAGAAATGGTAGGCTGTGCCACTCCACCCCCCAGAGTTCTCAAGAAATTCTCAAGAAGTCTTCAGATTTGATCCTTGTCATTTTGAGGTCTCTTTACTGTTCCTCTCAATTACAATGAATCCTACAAGCATTCTGGTTTCCACATATATAGTTATATTGTTGTCAACAGCAACTAGCAGTTTCATTCTTGGAACCAGAATGAAACATTTTTAGTATTCATTGCATTTCTACGCCATCCAATGGCCAAGGCTCTCTAGTGGTTAACAAAAATTATCATGAGAGGTCTGCTAGTGTGCTACAAAAAACAAATTATGCGATCATTACAAATCCTTCTCTTCTGCTGATCTGTGACATATCAGTGCATGTAAATCAGCAATGCAAAAGGAAGTTCAAACTTGGTAGTGGGCAGTCTGTTAAAAAAGTGCTTGGAAGGAGATGCCTGGGGACTTTGCAGGCCTGGTCAGTTCTGGGACATTTGAAGACATTTTGGATTGCCTATGGTGCAGCAAACTCATAGATTTCATTTGGGCATAACGCTAAATTATAGTTTAAAAACAGAAGAACATAAGAAGAGCCAAGCTGGATCAGACCAAGAGTCCATCTAGTCCAGCATTCTGTTCACACAGTGGCCAACCAGCTGTTGATGGGAAACCCACAAGCAAGGCATGCGTACAACAGCACACTCTTGCCTATGTTCCCAAGCAACTGGTGTACATAGGCTTACTACTGCTGATCCTGGAATCAGGTTTAAAACATAGTTTAAATGACAGTGTTGTGTGTATGAGCCTCCTGTCCCCCTCCAGTGACCTTCTTTGGTGCCTCTGGAAGGATGAGAGTAGAAGCATTGCTTCTGTTTTCAACTAACTGCAGTTTGTCATTATATCCAAACAGGGAAATGCAGCTAATTTTAATTATGGTTGATCTGAGCAAGCCAGGTTCATAAACCACAGTTTGATGTCAGCTTGTTCAGATAAACTATAATTAAAACTAAACACACTTTTAATTAAACCAGGTCAGGCATAATCATAAAAACCATAGTGAAATGTTTAAAGAATAACCCTGTGCAATCCTTGGGTTTGAGAGTTCCCTCCTTCTCCGCAACGGTTACAAGGATGAGTTTAGAAGCTTTTACTTTTATGTATCCATAAATTAGTGTTACATCCAAGCATGGACAAACTGGGTTTATGAAACTGGCTTGTTTATGTAAACCATAATTATAATTAAGAGGAGCGGGGGATTGCATGAACCCAAAACCTGTTGATGTAGCCCGAAACCATAGTTTAATGTTGCATCCATATGCAACAATAGAATCTATCATCCAAGTTGGGCTGGTAATATTACTTACAAACTGAAGCTGAATCCAGACAAGACGGAGGTGCTTGCTGTCAAAGGCCGCAACCTGGGTTTGGAGGTGTGTCAACCAGTTCTGGATGGGGTTACACTCCCCCTGAAAGACTGTGTTCGCAGTTTGGAGGTGCTCCTGGATCCGTCGCTCCAAATGACAGCCCAGAGAGATGCGACGGTCAGGAGTGCCTACTATCAGCTTCGGCTGATATGCCAGCTGCGCCCCTTCCTAGAGTTGGAAGACCTAAAGATGGTAGTGCACGTGCTGGTAACTTCGAGGCTCGACTTCTGCAATGCGCTGTACATAGGACTACCTCTGTGCCTGGTTTGGAAATTTCAACTAGTTCAAAATATGGCAGCCAGGTTGGTCACCGGTACACCTAGGAGTGACCATATTATGCCAGCTTTAAAATTGCTCCACTGGCTGCCAATTAGTTTCCGGGCGAAGTATAAAGTGTTGGTTATTACCTTTAAAGCCCTACATGGTTTGGGTCCAGGTTACTTGCAGGATCGCCTTCTCCCATACAATCCACCCCGCACGCTCAGGTCCTCTGGGAAGAACTTACTGCAGTCGGCCAAGACTAGGATGACATCCGTTACCCAGAGGACCTTTTCTTCTGCCGCTCCCAGACTGTGGAATGACCTGCCGGACGAGACTCGTCAACTTAACAGTCTTTTAGAATTTAAGAAAGCTATAAAGACTGTTCTCTTCCGGCGGGCATATCCAGTGAAATTTTAGAATGTTTTAAGGATGTTTTTAGGATGTTTTAGGATGTTTTAATGCAGTTTTAATCATATGTGTCATGTTTTAATCAGTTTTATGTATTTTATCATGTTGTTGTTCCCCGCCTCGATCCAGACGGAGAGGCGGGTAAGAAATAAATTATTATTATTATTATTATTACAGCAATTTCAGTTCTAAAGTGAACTGAAAGGTGATGATAATCTGAGGTTTACCATTGTTCTATAACCCAAATCGATATTGTACTGATCACCTACACTAGTGTTGACAGAATACTTCAGTGTGAGCATTTGTTGGATCAGTTACTGGTGGTTTTTTTTTTTAAAAAGTTTGGAAGTATCTTTTTTTAAAAAAAGAGTGAATGTAGCAGTGATAGAGAGAAAACTAGATGGTGAGACTTTAGGGAGGATGTGTTCATAATTTACAAAGGATTGCTATTGATTTGGGAGGGGTGTTTTTAATCCAACTGTTCCACTATACTCCATATGTGCAGTAATGTCTAATATTCTCAGTCTTATATAAAACATCAATTTTAGGCATAAGATTTTGCCTTTGGGCTTGCTCATTTTGGATTCTTTTCCCAAACATGTGCTGTGTATCTCCAGTTGTTCCATTATTTGTGTAATCTGTTAGTCATTATATATATATATATATATATATATATATCTCTCCAAGAGATTTCCAGTTTTTTTATATGTATATGAACAGCAAAGAAACACTTATGAGTTTTCCTCCCATTTCTTTTATGTGACATCACATAAATATATATATAATGCATGCGCACATGCACACACACACATCTCTCTCTCTCTCTCTCTCTCTCTCTCTCTCACACACACACACACACACACACACACACATTACACGTACACACATTAGGTGCATAAGTAGTAAATAAAGCACATTTATGGGTTTAAAACACCATATTCCAGCCATTTTTAGCTTACTGGGTTTTTTGTTGCCACTAGAATCTGTTCATGTGCAATGTTGTAATTCAGATCTACTAATATACTGCTGTGTGGGTTGTAACCACATTAGTAAGAGAACATGATTTTATTTAATGGCAGGAGCTACTGTCACAAAAAGACAAATGTTAAGTTTAATACTAATTGTACAAGAGGCAGAAGCAGTTACAGTTAAGAGTTCATGCCATTACATATATTTTCAAGCCCATAGTTGGTATTTGGAATGTAATGTTCTGTACGCTACCTGTCCTGGAATTTATCTGAGAAGTGAAGGGGGTCTGGGCTATCGGAAATAAACAGTCAAGCTGTTTTCTGAGTGAGAGGACAATAGAGAAAATGGATTCCCCCCCCTTTATTTTCTTTGAACTGGATTCTACTTGAAAAGCCTGAAGCCTGAATGTATATAATTTGCTCTGATCACTGTATTTAAGCAGAGTGTGTGGCTTTGCTCTAGAGGCAACTGCTTTTGATTTTGCTGAGTCTGAATGTTTGGAAATTGCATACTGTGGCTTTATGGGTAGGTGTTCTTTAGATTGCTAAATGTTGTTTGTGCTTTTTAAAAAGTAATTTCCCCTCCTATGTATTGAAGATGCACATCCCAGAAAGGAAAGCACTTAAGCACAAAGACCACACAAATGAATTTTGTAAACTTTTTATCCACATACTGATTTGTAAGCTAGCACCGTATTTCATCTCCTTTGTTTTAATGTTTTGTTTATTGATGTATGGTGCCGCATAATATTCATCAACCACATGCACTATATCTTAACGGGCACTCGGTTTGCATCTTTGTTTGGACAGCCCAAAGGGAGATGGAGTTTTCCTAAAACTCAGTGGATGCACTTCTTTTCATTTTGCGATTGTATTCCAATTTGTGTTTCCCATGTTACCTTTTTTTTTTATTATTATATAATTTTTATTGATTTTTCAACAAACCAAACAAACATACACATAATACATAAACAAACTAACTCCCTCGACTTCCCCCGTGCACCCCGCCCCCCCGAGACCTACTCACATTCATCCATCATCCTTCCAAAATTTTAATGATTCTTTTGAAGGCGATTGTCCCTTTCCCGATCTTAAAACATATTCCAAAAAGGGATTCCATATATCTCCAAAATCACTCTTACTGGACATTCCCCTCATTATTTTCATTTTACATGTCAACATGTCATTCAATGCAATATCCCAAATTTCTTTATACCAATCTTCTATTTTATAACTTTGTTGCCCTTTCCAATTTTTAGCAACCATTAATCTAACGGGTGCCAGGAGGTTGTTTACCAATTCTCTGTTAATTATATGCTTACTCCTACTATCCCAAATTGCTAGTAGAGCTAACTTCGGGTTTAATTCCAATTTACTTCCAATTATATCACTTATTTCTTTAAAAACCCTTTCCCAAAATTTTTGTACCTGTTCACAGCTCCACCACATATGAAAATAGGTCCCAACCTCCTGACATCCCCTCCAACAGTTCTTGGACACTTTTTTATCAATCTGGTGAAATCTTACAGGTGTTAGATACCATCTCCAAACTATCTTATAATAGTTCTCCTTAATTCTAATCGACAATAATTTCAACATTCTTCCATTCCATATCCTCCCCCAATTATCTTCATTGATTTTTTCCCTTAGATCTTCTTCCCATACCTCTTTTATAACCTTAAGTGAGTCCTGAAATTCCTCCTCTATTAATATTTTATATATCTCGCTAGTGAGTCCTTTCTTAGCTCTAGCTTCATCTTTTTTTTCTATTTGTTCAATTAAATCTTCAAATCTGGTATTGTTTCTACATTTCTTATTTTTCATCCTCCATTCCTCTGTCCATTTTACCAGTTGCAGACACTTGAACCACGCTATCTTTTGTCCTTTAAACAAATCTTTAATATGCTCACTACCCTTCATCTTTCCCATCCAGTTCCTTAGCTTAAGAATATCTTGTTCTTTCAGTCTCGCTTCTATCTCTAATTTTAATGCTCTTGGGAAGTTTCCCATTACTACCACTGGGGCAAGCGGAGAATCCCCTGGTATCAACTTCCCCCTATACTTCTCCCATATCGATATTATATTTTCCAATAATGGGTTGTCCAGTACCTTCCATTCTTTCTTCTGCATTTTAGTAAAAAAAACATTCCGCAATTTACATTCAGCCTCTACTGTTTGCGATTCCAACCATTCCAAATCTTGCTCCCCTAAAATAGCATAAATAGCATACCTTAACTGATTAGCTATATAATAATTCTTAATATTAGGAAGTCCCAAACCTCCTTCCTTTTGAGTCTTATACCATAACCCCTTATTTATCCTAGCTCTTCTATCCCCGTTACAATATGCATTAATCATATTTTGCCAATTTTTAAGCTCAGCTTCTGAAATTCTAATAGGTAGCATTCTAAACAAAAAATTAACCTTAGGTAATATCTTCATTTTAATAACCGCTATTCTACCAAACCAAGAATGTTTTAATTTTCTATAATTCTGTAATTTCTTCCCTACCTCTTTTCTTAAGCTTACAAAATTAAGTTCCTCTATTCTTTCTAATTCTTTATCTATATTAACTCCTAAATATCTTATTATATTTTTATGTCTTAATCCTAACTTAGCTTTACATTTCTCCATCTCTTCCCTGTTATAGTTATACAACATCCCATGTTACCTTTCAACCGTCCATTTCCAGAAATTACTGAGCACCTTTGATATCCACATAAGTGAACCTGGTTTAGGCCATTGTGGAGTGTTTCTAGAGCCAATTTTGGCAGAAGGCTAGACTTGGTTTCTAGTGAATTTGGACATCTGCCCACCACTAACCTTTTCTATTTACTGGCCTTTTTGGGGGGTACTAATTAGGAAGTTGACCCTAGCAACAGCTCTCTTGGGCACATCAGGATGGTTTTGGTTTTAAGTACACTTATAGCCCTTTTGCTGCTTTAGTTTCAGTATAGTGGATTGTTGCACCATCTTGCCAAAGGAATATTGTATTGCTTTGGAGGGGACAATAGAGAAGTTTGACTGGTTCTGCTATGTCAGCAGTTGCAGTGTCTGAGGCCAGAGTAACATCATAAGACACTTTGGATGCTGTTTTCTGAGGCCATAAAGAGCCCGACTTCCTTTATCTTACCTGAAGAACCACTACGTTTCCAACAAATTTATACCATGGCACAAAAATGGGGTTAACTAGCCTAGTGATGATTATGATGGTGACTGCTTTTTTGAAAGCCAGTTCTATGTATTGCTCCAAGAACTGAACTAGCATGTTATAGTTGGTCATTTGCTTTCCCCAATGATGTTGCTAATGTGAGAAGCAGCCTATATACAATTTGAACATACAGGCTTAATCAGCAATTTATTTTTGGTGCTTCCTCGCTTTTTTGGGTTCTGAGAACTTGTCTTTCATGACATATTTATTTGCTTTTGTAATGGGAGAAAATAGCCACTCCTCCCCTCAACCCCAATGCTAGATATTTAAAATATTGATAAAATATTGTTCGTTATTGATGTTGGTTGTTATTAATAACATTTATCTTCTAAGAAGCCATCAATGCAGTGTACAACACTTTAAAACAATAAAACCTTAAAACAATAAAAAACAAGAGTGTTAAAATAGTGAAAACATTAAAACTACACACTTTGACAGGCCAAATTGAAAAGATCTGGCTTTACACCCTTTCTAAAGGCCCAAAGAGTCGGGGCCAATTGAAGTTCATAGTTTGGGGGCAACACAGCACAAAGAGCATTCCAATTAATGCTCTTTGTGCTAATTTGGATTTGATGCTAAGGCTATCTAACCTGCTTAGCATTAAGCACTCTGATCTTTTTGTTTTCATATGAATCTAACTAATTGTGACTTGCCTGTGCAGCAGGGAAAAAATAAGTTGGCACAAGTATTTAGGAGTTTATGTGAGGGAGCAACTTCATTTACATTCTGAGAGGCACAAAAGAAATAAGAATGGTAGAATCTATTTCCCTATTTAGAGTGGCATTGGGAGGTTTGCACAGTTAGACCAGGTTGCATTCCAGTTTTAAATTTGGTCTTTCTTGCCTGCGCAATAATTAGTGATGATGATAATATCCAGTATTGCAGTTCACATTTTGGCATCTGGAATTTGGTAAAAATAAATTGGATCCTTGAGAAGGATTTTGTTGAAAGCAGGAGGGCTCTGTTTGTTCCTCAGCAATATTACATTAGTAAATCAATTATTGGGTTTGGATGACACGATAACCCATGATGGGTTAAATAAACCACTCTGATAACCCAGGGTCTGCAGTAGGGGTTATTTAACCCATTGTGGGTCATTATGTTGTCTGCCGGACACTGGGTTATTTTGGTCACCTGCAGAGTCACATGGCAACTCAGTTCCGATCACTGTTGCCACTCTGTTCCTTGCAGGCATTCTCTGTGTAAGAGCTCTACTGCAGTGTGGGGAAGCTGCCTGTCAAGTTTTGATCAGATCCTGCAAAGTTTACAGACACCACCCCATTTTTGGTGCACCCAGTATTTTCGCCTTTAAACCCATATACAACACTGCAGTAGCTGGTTTCAACTTTCTCCCCATACAGTTGTGCTAATTCAGCCTGTGGTTATATCGCAGTTGCGCATTTAAACCCAAAGCAGATACTGGAGTAGCCTGTTTGAGCTGTCCTCCATACTGCAGTTAATTCACTATTTCATAATATCCCAGTTGCACATTTAAATCCATAAGTAGAACTGCAGTAGCCCTTTTCATTGCAGTAGTGACAGAGCGAATTAGTGCTACCACAGTATGGGGGACAGCTGAAACTGGCTACTGCACTATCTCCTATGGGGCAAAGGCGAAAATCCCGGGTGCCAAAAAGGGACTGGTATCTGTAAACCCTTGGAATTTTGAGGATTGGGACAAAACTTGGCCTGCACTTTCCCCTGGCAGAGAGGAGCCCGATAAACCTACAAAACCCTCCGTGATTACACTCAATGGAGTGAAAATTTCGGGGGCACCAAAAATGGGGTGGTGTCTGTAAACCCTTGGAACTTTACAGGATTGGGACAAAGTTAATACACAGCTTTCCTGGTAGGGAGGCACTTGATGCACCTTCAAAACCTTGATGCACCTTCAAAATCCCAGGTGCACGAAGAAGGGGGTGGCGTCTGTAAGCCCTTTGCAGGATCAGGACAAAAGTTGGCACACATTTTCCCCAGGAGGGAGGCACTCAGTGAACCTTCAAAACCCTGTGTTACTGTGGTTTTGCCATTGGTATTGGGAATGGCTTAAACCCGGTGGGGTGGGAGGCATAAACGGACATAAACACTGCAAGGTAAGATGGGATTCCAGAGTGCTCGGGTAGGACAACTACAGCAGGACATAGGGTGGGAGGATGACGCAAATTACACACAGTAATTTATTAGCCCATTCATGTGGTGAGGCATTGTGGAGGTTGAGGAAGTATGCTGTAGGACTTTCATCCTATTTTTTATTGCCAAGTCAAACTGGGATATCACCGGGCTGGAAAAAAATTCTTCTAAGCCTTCCCAATTCCATCAGCAAAGTTATACTTTTTGTTAAATTACTGATTTTTAAAATTACTATTATGACGACTTTCTTACATTGCCTTTGAGAATACAGATTACTGCTCTATTTTTTCAGGATCTCTCTCTCTCTCTCTCTCTCTCTCTCTGTCTCTCTCTCTCTCTCTCTCTCTCTCTGTGTATGAATTGAAAGCTCTAAGCAATGGAAAGAGCAGGTATATTATTTATTGATGAAAATGTATTGTAGGGGTTTATAGTTTTCCATCCTGTTTTGTGAGCTTGAGCTGGTTAAGGATAAATAGATAGGCAGAAAATAATCACTTACAGTTCTCCAGGTAAGAAATTACTAGTGGATTAGGGAATGGCAAGTGCATGCTCTGCCAGGGAGATTACTTAGAAAGACTCCTAAAGATCCAGTTTTATCCTGATTACAAATCCACATTTTAGAAAATTCAGCTTGTAAAAATGTTAGTAAACCCACCTTTGGTAATCCTTATGAAAATCCTGATAAATGTTCCATGAGTTGGTTTATTGAGAAATGCCTGTCTTTGCATGCTTATGAAAAATACTAGGAAAAAATCAGAGGAAGTTATTTCCCATTTTATCAGCAGCGGTTCAAAGGAACTTTGGTAAGATTTTTTTTTAAAAAAACTTGTTATTATTTGTTGACCAGTAGCATTGCAATTCTAAAACTGTTTTGTTGGAGATCACTCCCATTGCTATCACTGGTACTTTCAAGGTGTTTAGACCTGTGTTTAAATGGTTTGCCTTCAAAAAAGAAAGAAAGAAAGAAAGAAAGATTCTCCCTTAGAAACCAAGGCCAGAAGCTTTGATATACCTGCTCTGTATGTAGACCTCTGTATGTAGTTTGGTTCTTGCAAGTGAACTGCATGATGGGATTAGAATAATGTATGTGCCTGAAAGTGCTGTAATGATAAAACTGTTATATCAGCAAGGAAATACTTAATTGGAATTTCTAACCGTCAAGACCTCTTGATATAGTAGAAGACAAATAAGCTAGCTTGATAAGGAGGACTGACCATCCAGGTCAATCTGACATTGCCAGAAGAGTTATGGGCCATCTGTTGATAAGGTATAATGAAGAAGTTTTCTTTAACCTGTCTTTGTTTTGCTTTAGAACATTACTAACTCCTAATTGGTTAAGATGCTACTATGTATAAATATACCTGCCTTTTACAATGCCAGTTGAGAAGTTCTGTAGGACTTTCTCCATACAGCTGTATTATGCTCAATAAAACAGACTTGCCTTACAACCAAAGTGGATTTTTAACCTTGACAACACCCATTGTTTCTTAATTTGGTGGCTCTATTCCAAAAGAGACAGGGATATCTTTTGAAGGGATGTGAAGCAGGGAAACATTAAGCAGAAGATATGTTACCCATCAGTTCAGCATGCTAATATGAGAAGGTACTGTTTACAATAAACAATTATATTGATCAATAATAATAATAATAATAAACCATAAAAAGCACTAATAAAATTAACCTGGCAAGAGCTAAAACAGAAGCAAATATTATGTTGAAGATGAAGTAGAAGCTTGTTGGGGGCGGTAGGAGTTACGATGGGGGGTGGGATGGGGGATGGACAGCTGTGTGGATATGACACCAGGAAAGGCAGTCTCCCATGTCCTCATCAACTCAATCTCAGAAGGTAAAGTGACAGGTTTCATTAGATGTTCTCAGATAGCAGACAGATTCTGGGTGAGCACAACATAATAACCCACACTCAAGGGTTGAATATGCGGTTGTCATTGAACTGTGGGTTGTTGTTGAAACCTGGGTTGCATTTTCTGAACCCAGCTGCGATAACAAAGCATGGTTTGTTAAGCACAATAAACTCATGGAGAGAACCCATGGTTTGTTGTTGTGTTGTGAACTGTGGATTGTTCATTGTTAAAAAACCATGATTTGTTATCATGGCTGGGTTCAGACCAACAATTCATGGTTCAATTAAAATCCAAGGTTCAGCGACAACCCACACTTAACCCTGGATGTGGGTTATGTTGTGCGAATCCAATCATGACATTAGTTCATTCTTTTAAACAGGATTTCCCCCCATTTTACTCATTCTTTATTTTTTTCTGATACAAGATATGTAGGCATTGGCTACCTGTTGATATTGAAGTAAGGGTAAAGTAAGGTTTATATTGAAATCTTGATAACTGAGGCATGAACTGTTGTGAGGATGGGTAATTGTAGATTATACTGCAGATAGCATTTAGTATGCTTGTCTGTAATTATGGATCGTGAAAAACCTACATATTATTATGGCAGCCATAGCTCCCGCCTCTCTTCGTCTTTAAATATGCACTAATTGTTTGTGCATTACAGGCTCCACTGTAATGCTCTGCAAAAGATTCACATTAGCATTCTGCTAGGTAGTCATCCAAGGTCACCTAAGGTAAGCTACCAGCTGTCCAGTTTGCCATTGCACCGAGTAGGAATGCGGTTAAAATTGTTCTTCTTTGTAGGTGCAGCTGAATTCAAATGTGCAAGTCATAACTTCCTTGAGGGGAATTGTAATTTTTGCAATATGGTTCTTTTTAACAGAAGCTGATTTATCATAGCTGAATTCTTTCTCTTCCTGGATAATACAGAGGTTTTGAAGTATCTATTAAATACTCGTTTTATGATCGATTATAGGTAAATGTTAACATCTTTTAAAGTGAAAGAGAAGGAAGATTGGTAAGCATCTGTGTAGTAACCTATACTGATTTCTCTCAGTAGGCCTTTTCCAGAGTTGAAAATGTGTATTTTTGTGGTCTTGAAACCTAACACTTTACTTTAAGTGGGTTTATACTTAAAGTTGGCATCAGACCAAAACTTAATTCCTCATATCCTGTAGTCTGGTTACTGTAAATACATTGATAATTTATCAGTTTTCTTTTTTAAAAAAATGTTCATTCAAACCAGGAACTGCCCTTTTAGCCTTTGCTGGGAAACCATGATGTCCATTTCTCATTTAGTGCTGGCATTTTGTTTTTATTTATAATGGCCAAGATTAAAAAAACCCAACATTTTATTTATGGGTGAGAAAGTGGCATGTGCGGATTTAATAAAGTAATAATTTTAGTACTTCCTTTCCCCACATCTACTCTGAAAATTCTGATTCTTGTCATAAGATGATGTCATTTTTCCAGACTATTGTGGCATTGTATCACTTAAACAATTGATCCTGTGTTTTACTGCTGCAGCAAACTATATAAGATATATACAACCCCCTCCATTATAATAAGATACACTCTGTTTTAAGAAGACATGTTTTCTGACTTATATGATCCATTGGAAAGATGTCCTCTATTTTATGTGCATCACATAGGTCTGGTGCAGAAATAATGGGGTTATTTGTACAAAATAACAGCCCAGGCTGCATCAAGAATGGGACATATGTGGCTGCCATTTTGAATATGTAATCTCCACACAGGGTTGTCATGTCATGCAAACTCAGCAAGTGTGGGTTTAACCCTCGCAGAACCCATGCTCATCAGGTTCACACGATATGACAACTCCCAAGTGGGGGCTGAATTTGCAATCTGGTGCCCACGGGTGCTGCAGCTTATCCTGGGTTGAATAATCCACAACGAGTTGCGGCATGTCACTCGAACCTGTTCAAACACTCTGGATTGCAAATTATGGTTAAACAGGTATAAATAGACTGTGGAGCTGTGAATTGCATTTTCCATTCCCTCTTGCTTCTGAAATATGAACTCCACACCCTGGCAGGCTTAACTATTGTTAAATGATTCATCAGTACCAGTTTTAACTGAAATTAAGGTTAAGTAGGTTTCCATTTGAATACCTTGTCAGCTAGTTTTAAACCTTAGTTATGGGGATCCTTGATTAGTCTCAGCTACGCTCAGTGATGGAGCCAGCATAAAGCTTAAATGCAGTAAAGAGTACCAGAAGGAAGAAATTTGTGCTCCAGAAGTAGGGGATGGGAGAAGTAGCCCACAGTGCATTTGTGCTCGGAGATTTTACATTCGCTCCAGCCCACAGTGTCTCACATTATGTGCTGGTTTTAGATTGGGTTTCACATTGATTGAAACTGAAGAAAATAAGGATGTGCACTGTTTTCCTTTGTTTAAATGGGGCTTGCTTTGAGAGCTTGGTGGAATTGCATCCAGAGCCACACGGAGCCAAAGAGATCTCAAGTTCACAAGAGGCAGCGAGCTTTGGATTTGGGACAAAGGCAAAATTCACATCAGTCAAATAGTTTGGAACTACCACATCACACACTGTGTGCATATGAGCATTCAAAACAGCTCTGAGATTTTGGTAGCATAATATATAGTCCCTTCTTAGTCAAACTGCACAAATACTGTGTTGGCTTCTCTGCAAAGTTCTCCCATTTGTAATGCCCACCGCATTAACTTACTTTCATTCAAAAGTGGTATAATAGTGTCAAAATACAATGTCTCTCCAACTGAATTTTCAGGATTTCTTTTCTTATATTCCTTGCTGTTAGTTTTCCTCTGATTTCTTGTCGTTTTCAACCTGCTGCTCAAGAATAATAACTGTAATACATTAGAGAGAAAATGTGACACAGTGGGTGGTACCTTACCAAGAAAAAAGTGCTACCAGAGCTGATAAGAAATTCTAATCATGGTGCAAGATTGCATATTTACTAGAGAATTGGAATGAATGATAATACAAGGAAATGTCCCTTAAAATGGACTGTGGGTATTTTTTTTGTTTGGTTTCTTGAAACATGCCTATATAATGCAATTAAATTAAATGGCAAAGATATGGAATATTGTGAAATTTTCTATAAGACACATGCAATTTAATACCACAGCTAGCCACTGCATATGTTACTGGGACATATGACAGATGTTACCTACCTGGACTCTTATTGCCTGGATCTCCTAATGAACACTAGTTCAGATCTAGTGGCAGCAACCAGTGCAGATCTAGTGCCATTCAATCGTGGCATTCATCACCTTGGAGCAAATAGCTTACGAGGATTTGCAGACAGACAACAAACGTTTCTTGTCTGTGCTCTCAGGTCACCTGAATGCTTATGCTGGGATAAAATACCATGCAGATCAACTTCAGGTAGGAGGATTTCAGTTGGGTAAGAAAAGCTGTCATCCGTTTGTGACCAAAATACTTTGGGGTAGACTGCCCAATACTATCCCCAGTTGACCTTTGAGATCTTCGGAATAGGACTCACTGGTCATTCTGCAACCAACAGCATCTTACCATGGAACAGCTGAACCTGATAGCCACTTTGGATCACAGGTACCACCTCGGGTTTCCAGGTGCAGCACCAGACACTCAAAGTGCCCTCTTGAACTTCCTGGGGGCAGATTAATTGGATCACTTTGCCATTAATATTTCCACCTTGTCGTTGAGCTTTAGTTTATTTAGCCTCATCCATTGACTCCAGAAATCCATTCAGGGTCATCATTGCTTCACTCTATGATGAGTCTTCAGCTAATGATCTGAGCTATAAATCAGGAAAGATTAAGATCTTATTGCCTTACCATGACCTCAGGCAGCATTCAGATGTCACGGTAGCCCATGATGTCTTAATAAGCTACACACAATAGGTTATTTTTGAAATAGTCCATGAACCCCCACCACACAAATGGGCTAATAAACTACTGTGAGTAGCTTATTAAGCTATTGTGTGTAATTTGACTTAACCCCCACCCTCTGTCCTGCTGCAGTCCTGCCTGAACATTGGTGCTGTTTCACCTCTTAAGCACTGGAAGTTTATAGTTGGGAGGCACTTGATCCAACATCAAAACCCTGGCATGACTACTCACTGAGGAGTGAAAATCCCGAGTGCATCAAAAAGGAGGCATTATCTATAAAACCTTTAGGTTTTGTAGGATCAGAATAAACCTTAACACATGGTTTCTCCTAATCGGAAGGTACCCAATCCAACAACAAAATCCTGTGCAACTACTCACCAAGGAGCATTTGTACTAATTCGTACCTGTGCAATTGTGCATGTTGGGCTAGGGGAGAAATGCACATTTTAGGCCATTTTTTGGTGTTGCTGTTGCTGCTGCTTATTTTCCAAAGGTTTATTTGTCCACCTCCTATTTGGAACACCTGGGATTTTCTCTCCCCTGGACTGGATGAAATTGTGCACAGTTTTGAAAGTTGATCAGATGTGGTCCCCAATCAATCTTCAAAATTCCTTCAAGGGATTATAGAGCGATGGTAGCTATATGATTCCATCTTGCCAGGGGACTATGCAGGCCAGAAGATTAACCCATGGTGCCTGACAGATGACATGATAACCCATGGTGGGTTAAATAAACCCTACTGCAAATCATGGGTTATCGGAGTGGTTTATTTCAGGGAAATAACCCATCGTGGGTTTAAAAAATCCCTTCGGATGACACGATAACCAACAATACATTTAAATAATCCACAATGGATTATTTAACCCATCGTGGATTATAGTGTTGTTCGAACCCAGTCTCTGATTTACTCCCAGTCTCCAATTCCTTACAGGGTTGTTATAAGGAACATGACAGTATAAAAATATTATATAAATGCTAAGTGTTTAAAATAAACATATGACACATCAAGCTTGAATATCTTAATCTCTTGGGGGTGGTGTGGTAGCCAAGACCTGAGTTATGAGCTGGAGAGTCCCTAGTTCAGATCGTGACTCAGCCATGAGCTTGCTCGATCACTAGCCCTCAGAACCCCCCTTCCCCTGTCTGCCATATGGGGATAATAGTTGTTTACCCTACAGAGTTGTTTGTTTATTTGTATTTCTCACAAGGTAGGTTACAAATACAATAAGAAAAGTGGTGAAAATGTTACAATAAACAGTAGGTTTTAAAATTACGAAGATAATGTAGATATGAACCGCTCTGCATACTACATGAATGCAGTGAATTAACATCTAATTAGTTCTCAGAATTAAGCAATAGGACAAGTGCTGTTTCTTCAGTGGAGAGTATTTGAAAATCCTTGGTGACTAGTATCCTAAAGAGGTAGTGCTGAATGCCTAGAAATGAGAAATGCTATTCCGTTGACCACATTACTTAGTATTATATATTTGTAACATTCAAAAATAATATATTGTTTGCCGTCAACTAAGATCTTTTTGTTCACATTTTTTCTGCTGCCCAGTTTCTCTCTTTCCTTTGTAAGCATAGTGAGAGCAGCAATCACCAGGGAGTAGAACTGACGGAATCTTTTTCATTTCTTCCTTCACATTTCTTTCACTTAGATGCCCCCTTCCACCCCTATATAGGGGAGATTTGCTGTGTTAGCACATCTCTGAGACTCTAGAGATGGAAGGTCCAGCCTGCCATTTATAATGTTATCAGTTTTGTTGTCCTGAACATATTTATTAAAAAGTAAATCTTAGAACGTGTAATTTCCCATTAAAATCAATGCAGGTTACTTTCTAGGTAAACACAAAGTGCAATTCTAAGCATGTTTAATCAGAAGCAAGTCCGCCAAGTTCAATGGGACTTGACCTACAATAGGTCTGTTTAGTACTGCAGCCACAGCTGCAGTGCCTTGTTATATTCATTTTCCTCTTCTCCTTGTATAGTTTGTTTGTGCTCCTATCCACTTCCTCCATTTCCTAGTTAAGTGTTGAAGATGATCTGCCTTGCTTATCATTTAACTCTAAGCTGAAAGGCATAAGCAGTCTTGTTTTGCTAATTGTATATTCTGATGAACACTATGTAGTCTGACTATATTGTTATAGCTTGGCATACAGCCTTTAGAAGCCATCCATTGCCTGTACTTAAGTCTGGACCAACAGTTGGTGTAGATGTAACACTGCCTGATTAATTCAGAGCCACATTTTAGGCAACTGGGAGTGCCCTAGAGGGACAGCGTTTCTTATTACCAGCATCTCTGCCTGCCATAGTTAATCCAAATCACAGTTTGCAAACCTGCTTCAAATCATGGTGTGGTATTGGCTCTGGTTAGCAAAATTGTTGGTGCGTACGTAATGCAAACCATAGTTAGCTCCAAAATGGAAATGGTGAGGGAGAATGTTTACAGAAGGGGCGAAGATATTGAAAAGAGCTGGTTATGTAATTGGATTGTGTTATTTCTACACCCAAGTCCAAATAAGCTTTGGGAATAGTGGTGACATAGGTTTGTAATATTAAATAACTGAAGTTTGTTGCTGTTCTTCTAGCTGCTTGATGCAAAGCAGACAGGTTTTCCTTCCATGTTCACAAGCACCCGTACTTTTGGGTAGTATTGTTGGTGTCAACAAAGGCTCTTGCAGGACCAGGTGTGTGGGTGACTCTTCTGTCTACCATCCACAGACATCTACAATTATATTTTACCCACGGGAAGATTGATAAGGCAGAGATCTAATGGGCATCAGATTCAACCCTCTATCTTCATATTGGAGAAACTGGCCTGGCTCTGTTTGTCTCTCTCTGTCGTTAATCAAGGATCTGTGAAATGGTTTTTAAATTGAATGTAGCCTGGATAGAGAGCATTTGACTTGAATGTCAACTAGATAAGGAAAATATTCATATGTTTGGCTTTTTCAATTAATCTCTGTTACCTAATTGGTGATTCAATATTATAAATGCTGCTTGTGCCAAAGCAGATATAAGGAGCTCATATAATTTCCCTATGTGTTTTATTGAACATAACAATGGCTTTCCCAATAGCTAGTTTACAGTGCCACCATAGTTACTTAGAAAAACAGGGCCATCAGGCAACAATTTCACATTAAACTGCTCCAAAGTGAAGAGAATGAAACATGGGTCTGAGAACTGTATATAATGCCCGTGTATAAAGGATGAGGATAATAAATCCATCTATTGCACTGTAAAGAAGCCAGCTAGTTGAGTGATCTATTGCAGATATTTCATAAAAATAACATTCAAACGTTACTTCCTCTTTTTTTCTTCAGACAGATCTTGTACTAGCAAAGCTATAAAAATTTCCATAGAGTGAGAGGTTGTGTCAAAAGCATTCACTGTCATTGAAGTAATCGGTTTAAATCAAGACTGTTAATCAGCTGAAAATCCTTTAATTGGTTAACTGTTCTAACAATAACGTGCCTAGTGTGTGGGACGATGCCTATTTGCCAGTGATAACCTTCTGCTTTAGGATAAAGAAGGGATTTTCCTCCTTTGCAATCCCTTCCTAAAACATGCCCTTGGCTCTTGAGAGGCAGCTGTGTCTTTCTCATTTTTACTCTAGAGAAGGTGAAGAACCCCGGTCTGCATATCAAATGCTCCCGTACCCCCCACGCTAGGGGCATACTCAAAAGAGGGTTGGCAGCTCAGTAAAAATGGGGTGGGGGGAGCCCTAGTTGCTAGACACACAGTAATCTCTGTTTTGGCCCCAAGTGCTTTCTCTGGTTACTCCTTTTCTCCATCTTGTATTAGTCCCATACAGCACTGAATGTTTTCAGCTATAAAAGCAAAGAAACTAATTGCTTATATAAAGACATTTACCTCAGTCTGGCATCCATGGGGCATGGATGGAACATATTTGGAAAAAGAAGCAGAGATTATATTTGTTTAAAAACAAATTGCATCCCATAACAAAATAATTGTAATGACAAGCCGGAAAGTAATAGGCCTTGGGCAAAAACTAGTAGTACAGAGTGCTGATAAGAGCTTCTGCTGCTAATACTTCATTAAGTCTCTATTTTGCAAAAGCTGTAAATAAACTAACATTAATTTTACAAAATGCTATGCAGATTATTTACTGAGATATGGTGGCGTGTAGGCCCTAAATAATTAAAATCATCTGTACTTTCCCAATTGAACAGAACTGTGTTCTGAGGAATTATGGTTCATATAGTCATTGGGAGTCCTCAAATTTCATAAACTCTCAGTGGGTCTCTTGGTTATTAGTGAGCATTTGCTATGCTGAAATGCAACTCCAGAGAGTTTTCAAACAGCAGTATGAACATTTTGGCTGTGGTGTTTTCTTTCAAGATTAACGGACTTTTCTTGCATGCAGCATTTAGGAAACAGATGCTCATCTGAGTGAAAAATGTCATCAACTAGGACGTACAGTTAAACCTGTCTCTTATCAAGAGAGAGCAGTGTTGCATGAGGTGCTAATAGGCTAAAATACAAATTCAAAACAGTTTCATGGATACTATATGAGAACACTTTGGGCTAAATCCAACATTATCTGAACATACTCTTGCTCGTGTATGCTGAGCAGAGATATTAATGGAAATAGTTACTTCTTATAAATCTGTGAAATGTTGTTTCTCTGCTTTTTAAATACTTTAAATCAAAATCTTTCTTCTGGTATAGCTCCTGTGTTCAAACTGTAACTTTTTTTAAATAAATATTTTTTCCTCATGCCGTGTTGTTAATAAAGACTATATTACCAGCAGGGAAAAGGTGACTGTGGATTCAGGAAGAGGGGGAAATTGGCTATACCCCAAATGCTGGCAATTGTACAAAGTAAATTGAAAAAAAAAATAAAGAAAAATTGCCCATTACTTTTCAGTTTATAGCAATTTTACGTGTTACAGGCAACTGCAGCCAAGTGCAATTTTCAGAATAAGCAGTGATTCCCTCCCCCCCCCCCCCCCCCCCCCAGTTTGCAGAGAGAGGCCCTTTTAAAGATCATAAGAATGTTATTTGAGAGTCCGGTTGGTATTTTTTCCTTAATCACAGTGCTTGAAAATATGGGTTTGAACGTAGGAACATATGTAATGCTCCTGGATAATTGATACTGTATCGTATCTCTGGACAAGGAATACGCGAAAGTCATTCTACACAAAGAAAAGTAAAGTTTTGTATTGTGAATGCTATATGGACACAAATAGTTTCTCCTTAAATAGAACACTATTGATGTGTACTTTAGTGCAGTGGTTTGTGGACCACCTGGAAATTGCTGGGTCTTTACAGAGCACTTTTTTGTTCTTCAAATCAAAGCACATACATAACTTGTATTTTAATAACATCTTTCCCTCAGCAAACGGCATCATTAAAATCAGGGTCTTATTATGAAAATGATGGGCCCTAGGCCACAGCCTTGTTAGCAATCTCTCTAACAAGAAGTTAGGAATGGCTGGCCAGAACCCTATGGTTAAAATATACAAAATGGCTTTGATTATATGAATAGTCAGGAAGTTGTGCCTTTATTCCTTTTCCCTCCCTCCCACAGCTATGGAAATTCCCTATCCTCTGGTTGAGAGCACCTGATTTACATAATCACTCTACTGTTGTTTCTTAATAACTATGCAAAACGCAGATTTTGTTGTCCTGGTAGGCTAATAATGGTTGGCAGCCAATCAGAGTGCAAGGATTTCTATAATCACTGAAGTTATTACTCTGAAATCACACAGTGGTTAGTCATATTACTCTGATTACTGCAGTTTCTGTGTCCTGATTGGCTTTTGCATTTAAAGTCCATAACTGGCTTGAAGAGAAAACACCTTGGTGGCTCTTTTCTGAGAAAGCAGACAGATTCCAATTTGTACATGAGGCAAAGACGAAAGTGACAACCAAAAGCATTCAAAACTAGGGATGACAATATAGTTCTAAACTATTTTATTGGGGGTTGTGGTTGTTGAATAGTGTATATTTAAAAGCTACTAGTAACTGCTGCCTTGTGGTTTTGTCCTTCCCTATATTATTTCAGTGTCTGATCAAAATTAATTTCTTTTTCAGGCATGCTGTGGATGAAGTAGCAACAGAGCCATTAAAATATGCAGAACAACTTCCGGTTGCACAAATAATACACCAGGTATTTTATGTCTTTGGTTCATATTTGGCTCAAGAATAAATAAGGACTTCAGACTTGGAAATAAAATACTTCTGGAAGCTTTTATTGACTTCATAAGTTTATATTTTCAAATTCTAGTCAGATATTTATGTTTAAGTAGCAACATTATTCGGAACACAACAAGGGAAGATCTTTATTGAGTGTCACAAGAATTGTTGTTTTCCAGAGTAGAGTTTCTGTTGTTAAGTACCAGAGTAATCTAGACATCATAGCAAAGATAAAAGAAGATTCAGTCTCTGCCCACAGGCTTGCAAATTATTAGCAAGGGGAGGCAGCTGGGAGCATTCCTATCGGAAGTAGCAGAAATGGTAAGAGTTTGTGGCACACCTGGACAGGAATGGGAGGCAGGACACAGAATTAGGCCTATACGTCTGCCTTCTTCTATAGAGCTGCTGTACGATCTCTTTTGTGACAGCTCTTTTGATTAGCCGCAAAACTACCCCAAGGCAAAGTGGGCTATACATGTACTACATGTATTGCAGTGTCAGTATCTCATACTTGTGTGTCTAGCTTGCCTTGCATTTGTGACTTTAGTTCCATCTTTTATAGAGGAAGGACGTTGTTCCCATTTGTGCCTTGACAACAATACCAAGTGCTGTTTGCTCAGTGCATTTTTTAAAAAGTAAAGCCAATCCATTTCAAAGCAAGATTGAGAGACATTCCTCTGAGTGGAGTAGGGGAAAGGAGTTTGATTGCCACAAGAGCCAGCAAATCAGCACTCTGCACAGCTGGATGGATGGGAGGTGGATTAATGATTTTCACAAATAACAGCCAATCAGCACTCTGTACAGCCAGCTTCTGCTGAAAACTTGAACTGTTTGTTTATTAAAACATTTGTATACTTCCCTTCATCAAATGAGATCCAAGGGCAGTGTACAACAATATGTTAATTCTTTAAAACCTAATAATAGAACACTAAAATGTTAACAGAGGCAACCACAATAAAAGGCAGCAAATAAAAATTATGAGGCCGACTGAGGGATTATGCAAATTTAAATGCCAGGATAAATAAAAACAGCTTAATTGGATGTTGAAAAGATTGTAAAGTAGGTGCCAGGTGGACATTCGAAAGCCAGGATGCTTCCTGAACTTAAAAGTGTTGACCTTTAAAGCCCTCAACGGTTTGAGACCAAGTTACTTGAAGGACTGCCTTCACCCATATCAGCCTGCCTGTACTTTAAGACTAGAAAGAGATGCCCTTCTCATTTGCCCACCTGTGAGGGCAATTAGGTGAGTGTCCACACAGGAGAGGGCCTTCTTTACAGTGGCCCCAAACCTCTGGAACAAAGTCCCATCGGAGGTCTGCCATGCACCACCCTTGCAGGCTTTCAAGAATGCCTTAAAAACATTTTATTTTACCATGGCCTTCCCACGATGAGTATTGTTATTGCTGCTATTGCTGCTATTGTTGTTCCTGCTGGTTTTATTGTTGGTTTTATTGTTTTAATTGCTGTTTTATTGCTATCATGTTTTCATTGCTTTTAATATTTTATGTATTTTATTGTCGTAAGCCACCTTATGAGAGCCTCTGCCCTGAAAGGCCACCAAGAAACATTTTAAATTAATAAATAATAAATAATAAATCATCCAAGAGAGGTTGTAGGTATGTCCAAAAAGGTCACTACTCAAGTAATATATGTTGTACATGGTCATAACTGTTATAATGAGGGAAATAGTCTCTAAACAATATAATTCTGAATAAGGTTCGAGCAACTTGAGCAGTTCTAATCTCCTTTTAACACAGTTGTTATAATTGAAAGAAGCAGCATTTGTGCAGGTATTTCACTCTAATTGTGACCACATTTAACTGCTGGCATGCTAGGCCAGATGCCGCTGCTAGTGTCTAAATGGCTCATTATCTATGGCTGAGGCTTTCAACTACAGCTGCCTTTGAACAAAGGTAGATCCACAGGAAAAATGGAAGTCCACCAAACCACAAAGTTGCTTGGAATATCCTCTGGGCATTAATTATTATTGTAACTCTGTTTCCAAATATCTTTGTCAATCAAAGTGGCTTCCCGCAGTTGAATTTGCTTGCTGGAGGCAATGCCAGCTTTAGCTTAAAGGAAACACAAGCTTTATTTTAAAACTTTCAAGTGTACAGGCCTTTCTTGCAAGATGTTAAACCCAAAGGAAATTTAAAACTTTAGGCTGAAATCTGCACCTCCGGGAAGAATATCTGATGTGTTCAGAACATGGAAGATTGGAAATCAGGACCAGTTTGTATGTCAGGA
This sequence comes from Anniella stebbinsi, assembly GCA_029215795.1. Taxonomy (NCBI): domain Eukaryota; kingdom Metazoa; phylum Chordata; class Lepidosauria; order Squamata; family Anniellidae; genus Anniella; species Anniella stebbinsi. The sequence continues at coordinate 90,060,851 of JARDYH010000004.1, read as the reverse complement.
ACTCCCTTGGTGTTGGCAGAGCTTCAAATGACCCAGCAAGCCTGCAAATGTCACATTTAAAATTCTGTCTTCATGCCTGACTCTCAGCATAAATGAATTAAACAGCAGAGCAGGCAGTAAGTCAATATGTTCTTAACAGTGAGAGTGAGCAATGAAACAGTTTGAGGATTGTTTGGAATAGGTAAATAGGAACGGCACAACATGGCTCACCTAAAGGAATATCTGGTACAGGAAACAGAATTAACCTTTAAGATGGTTGACCAGATGAAATGTCACAGTAATATTTTTACAGCACAAAGAAAGTAATATAACCCTGGTGGGTTTATTTGGTTGCTTTGTGCCATGTTGCAATGGAATACTTCATTGAACAGAATCTAAAATGTGGTGTTCTTGTATTTTGACCAATTTGTAGCGCAAACAGTTACTCATATTATATATTTTATAGGAAAAACACCTAGCTGGATCCCATTATTTGTGTAGTCTGGTGTAGTCCAATACGGAGTCAACTTAAGGCCATTGTGAGTAGACTTAAGGGCTCAGCTTTTTTGTCAAATATTGGCCTCCAACGCTGCATAGGAAAAAACCCCATAATTTACCAGTTTTTCTCTTTAGGCCATACGTTTAGGCTTTTTCTTTAATGGCCATCTTTTTATCAAAATCTACACAAAAACATTTCCATTGATGGAGTCACCATGCACCAAGTTTTCTAATTAACTTATAGCAGGCAAGGCTCAGGAAGGGTATTCATGGGAACAGTTTTCACACAGATCCATGCTGTATGTGACTGCAAAAAAACAGTTACTGGTCACTGATTTGAAGTATGCCTCCTTGAGAAAATAGCTGAATTAAGGAAGAAATACTGAATTGGTATATATCTTTTTCACACATGAGTTGTAGGGACAACTCCAGAGCAAGGTTGTTTGCTTTATAAACATGATAGAGGATGGAAGATTTTGGTGGATTTAGGAGAAATATTTGGGATATCAAAAGAAGTTCTTTTCTCATTCAATTTGATATTGGGGACACTCTGTTCCAGGACATTCTGAAAAATAGAGCTGGATTCCCGCCAGTGGACGTGGACTGCAGATAAGTTGTATTTTGCTTAAATGGAATTCTGAGAGTTGATTAAATCTGTGTCCTAATATAACATTACCTACTTCAAAGAGGGGGAATCAATTTTATTGATGAAGGGCATGTTTCAATCAGTGTCGGGTCTACTGATTTTATTTTAATTGAAAACTCTAATAAATAGCAGTCATATATCAGTATCAAGCGCTTCTTCCATAATGGTAAACTTCAAGTAGTGGAGACTGGGCAGATGCAAGATGGATTTGGCATTCTGATCCTTTAATATGATGCATTCTTATCCCTTAGTGATGTATCCATGGACAGATCCACACCAAGCAGGATATAGCAGTACGAAAGCATTATGAAAGCAGTATATAAAAGGCAAGAACCACACCAAGCAGGATATAGCACTATGAAAGCGGTATATGGTATGTGTCAATGGGTCCATCAGTGCTTCAATACCACTATAAAGCAGTAGTGTGGCTCCTGCCTTTTATATGCTGCTATATGTTGCTTGGTGTAGATCTGGCCCAAATTACTCTTTTTTTTCTTTTTCTTTTTAGCACTTCTTATAGGAAAGACACACAGTCAGGTATATAAACACAAAGACGTCAAATGTTACATATAAAACTTAGATTTATTCAGCAGTTTACCTTGCTGAGGAGACAATACATAATTCTCCATATTTCTGGCACCAACTTATATCCTGGTTTAGAAGACGTAGGTCAGCTATTCATTTTAATATGTGCCCTATATTTTCTCAGAGTTAGCAATAAACCAAGTCCAGTTTCGGCAGAACGCAAATTATTAATTAATGTATAGAACATGAGCTGCAGTGTTGAGATGCCTAAAGGTAAAGCAACATTTAACCTAATTCAGAAATCCTTTAGTAGGCTGTTTCTTGCAGAATTCAGAAAACAACTTTGTCAAGTAACAAGGTTCTTTGCTGAAACTGGATAAGCACTTCTAACATGAAGGTTGAAGGCTGACAAAGTTCTGGTTGACAAATACAGTTACATTTACTTTTAACAAGGCCAAACTGTGTTTAGCAAATAATGCTTTCTTACTAGTAAGCTGCTTATGTAGCTTCAGTTACAAGACCCATGTCAGATTTTGATATAAGTGATATGAATATATGGCAAAATATATTTCTATAGTTTATATTCTGCACCTTTAATGCTGATTGGCATTTGCAGGGCAGCTTTCAGTAAAAAAATAAAATAAAATAAAAATACAACATTTACAATATCAATCCAGATCCAGGGTTCTACATGTCTGTCAGTTAAATATTATATCTTGCTCTTCCTCCAGGTATCTCAGGGCAGCATAGTTTGATTCCACATTGCTCCTATGTAGGGAAATAAACCCAACAGTATGAATACTAGCCGTTAAGCAAAGAACAGATGATGTACTTACAAACTTCATTTTCTAATAAAAGAGGGGGATGTCTGTCTGTCAGCACTGTAGTGCCAAGACCGTGAAACCTAGACACCTGAAACTTGGCGTGCATACTATGGTACCTTAGGGATGTTCAGCTTGGAGATTATTTCGTTGTTAAAACACATTAATTAAATGTATCCTGGTGCTTGAAGCCTGTAGTACCATTTTCAGTCACTAGGTGTCAGACTTTGCAGTTGATACAGTTTGAACCCAGGGTAGAGCAGTCTGGGAAGCAGAGTTATACAGGGATGCACCATAGCAGGGGCTATACTTAGGGGTCCCCACACCCTCACTCAGATGGGACAGGCACAGCCTGTCCTCTGGCTTGAAGGTTTTCTTGTATCAAATGAAGGACTAGTCTAACCCGTGTGAAGCCGGGTCTGTTCTCTAGTAAGCATTTAAGATTTATTTATTTTAGGAAGATTAACTCCTGTCTTATTCCGTGCAGAGAAACAGTGAGTTTCTCTGTGCGTGCCTATTGATTCAGGCCTGCAAAGGTTCTCTTGATACAACCCTTCAAGTACTTACGAAACCATGTCGCTCCTCCTCTTCGGAGTGTAAAGGCGATATCTTCATACTGTCATACATGTCTGTCTCCATTCAAAGGTTTGTCTGTTCTTTCTCTCTGATCCAAAATGACTCCATCTGCATAAACAATTTGGTTTTTATATTTTAAGTGAGTTACTTGATTTAAAAAAAACAACCATCATGAAACCTTTTCGCTAAGAAATATAGGATAGGATTTCTGTGTGCAGCAGAATGCCTGTCTCCTAAGGATGAATGAAGCACATGAATAGGAAGTGATGCCCATCAGCTTTGCATAAATGCATTAGTACTTGCCATTTTAACCTTGTCAGCGATTGCTGGGTTTATCTGCTGGGAAGCCTGTGTCAGCAGTGCAACCCAGTGACTGAATGGGGCTTTCTAAAGAAGTTATAGCTTGCAACTTCTTAACAGATGTTAATTTACACTAAAGATGATCAGCCACTCTGAAACTGGAATCAGGATTTTAGTCTTTCTGTGTGGGTGGGTGGGTGGTGGGTGGGTGGGTAGAGTCACACTTCTTCCCACTTGGTTAAACAGCAACACACAGATGGGTCAGAATACATTTGTTTACAGATTAACAGGTTCATTTCACTTTAATTTGTTGAAAATAAAATGGTGATTAGCACGCTATAGATTTTTATTCATCTCTTATAAAATCAGTTAAGGGTGTTTAAAACTTTAATCAAGCATGCAAAGAGCTTAATAAGAGAACAAAAGGCAGTACAGGTTTCAGCTAGATGGAAGCGCTGATATGCTCTGGTTAGAACACTTATCCTGCAGGTGAAAATGCGCTGGAAAAACTGATAAAATATTCTGAAGAATTCGGAAATCAGTGGATGAGTGATCATATTGTAGATTAGGCTGATAGTTTTAAAAAAACAACTGCTGATGAGCCATCTTAACATCTATGAGCCCAATAGTTAGGTTTTTTTGGTTTTTTTAAGCCATGCTTCTCTTCCTGGAAATAGCAGAATGCTTGTATTCTGAAATATGTATTTGAAACACAGATATACCACCTCTTATCAATAATTTTAAGGTGGCTTACAAAAATTAAAACAATAGTAGTAAATAAAAGCACATTTAAAAGACTAAATTTCTAAAGGCTAGCTAGATGGAGGCTGGTGAGTAAGCCTGAGCATTTTAGCTGTTCTTTGTCAGGTTGATGTAAGCTGATGTCTTGTCAAATTTGCTCCCAGACTTGAAAGTACAAAGGTTGAGGTGTTCTGGACACTAGGGCTGAATGCTGATGGACAGCTGGGCATCCACTGTCTTGCTCATTAAATATTTCCTTTGGTATACTACCTCTGTTTCTCAGATTGTGTCCCTGGTCTTTCTTTTCCCAGCCCTGTTTTTCTCCAGAGGATTGGTTCCAACCATATTTCAGTGAGTGATGAAAATAGCCACTTGAGTGAATGGTTTGGCCATGTCAAATTTGTAAACTCAAGTAAGATCGAAGCTCTTCTTCTGTAAACAACAACAACACATTAATTGCCAGAAAGCACCATAGGTATAGGTGTTAAAGTTTCAAGGTGGTGTTCTTGCTTGAAGAACTATCCCTGAATCCTTTCCTCTGTTTATAAAGTTATCTAATCCATCCTCCGAAGCTTTTGATTGCTCCAGTGTGAATCATAACGTGATTGGCCATGATCCAATCTTCTATTTCAGTGCTGAGTTATTCAGTGCTGAGTTATTACCCAGTTTGTTTCTACTTTACTTCTCTCGCTCATATTACTCGGAAAATGGTTCAACTATTTCACTTCCACATAAGCCAACTTCTGCTGGTATGAATGCAGTTAATATTCATATTAAATGAAATCAATGTGGGATGTGACATAAGATTCTTCATGTTCCTGCCCTTGGATAGAATTCTTCTTCTTTGGGGTCTCTCTGCATCACACATATGGATTCTGTGTCTGTGTAGAACCTCTGTTGGAACTTTCTAGATCTGAGAGTTTTAGGCAGGAAGTTCACTCCCACCCCCTCCTCCACCTGCCTAGTGGACTGTGCTTCCACCTTCCTCCTCAGTTTCTCTTTGATCACTGCAGCAGCATTGTTGAGACTTTCCATACGAAATCTCTCGTTCAATATGGCAATTGAGTTGAATTTTCTTCGCTTTTATTCTTCCTATACATGCTTTTATTCTTCCTATACGTGGTTGCGAGCCAGCTCCAGGCACTCTTGGATGAGACCGATTATCTGGATCCATTTCAGTCAGGTTTCAGGCCTGGTTTTGGTACGGAAACAGCCTTGGTCGCCCTGTATGATGACCTATGTCGGGAGAAAGACAGGGGGAGTGTGACTCTGTTGATTCTCCTTGATCTTTCAGCGGCTTTCGATACCATTGACCATGGTATCCTTCTGGGACGACTGGCTGAGTTGGGAGTGGGAGGCACTGCATTGCAGTGGTTCCGCTCCTACTTGGGGGGTCGGCTCCAGAAGGTGGTGCTTGGGGAACATTGCTCGGCCCCGTGGATTCTCTAGTATGGGGTTCCGCAGGGGTCAGTTTTGTCCCCCATGCTGTTCAACATCTACATGAAACCGTTTTGGAGTGCGTTGTCATCAGTACGCTGATGACACGCAGCTCTATTTCTCCTTTTCATCTTCATCAGGTGAGGCTGTGGGTGTGCTGAACCAGTGCCTGGCTGCGACAATGGACTGGATGAGGGCTAATAAACTGAAACTCAATCCAGACAAGACTGAGACGCTGTTAGTGGGTGGTTCTGCTGACCGGATGGAGGGTGTTCAACCTGTTCTGGATGGGGTTGCACTCCCCTTGAAGGAGTGGGTTTTTTTATTTTTTATTTTTTTATTTTTTTATATTTTTTTTATATAATTTTTATTAATTTCAACACAAAAACATACACATTATAAACATACACAATATAAAACAAACTACAACCCTCAACAATCCCCCCGTGCACCCCCCCCGAGGCCTTCTGATAATCATTCTTCCTCCTTCCAGAATTTTAGCGATTCTTTTGAAGGCGTTTGTCCCTTACCCGATCTTAAAACATATTCCAAAAAGGGACTCCATATTTCTCCAAAATCACTCTTACTGGACATTCCCCTCTTTATTTTCATTTTACATGTCAACATATCATTCAAGGCCATATCCCAAATTTCTTTATACCAAACTTCTATTGTATAGCTTCCTTGCCCTTTCCAATTTTTAGCAATGATTATTCTAACCGGTGCCAGGAGGTTGTTTACCAATTCTCTGTTAGTTATATGCTCATTCGAAGGAGTGGGTTTGTAGCTTGGGGATTCTCCTAGAACCATCTCTGTCACTTGAGGCGCAGGTGGCTTCAGCGGCATGGAGTGCCTTCTACCAACTTTGGTTGGTGGCCCAGCTACATCCCTATCTGGACATGGATAACCTGGCTTCAGTTGCCCATGTTCTGGTAACCTCCAAGTTAGATTACTTCAATGCACTCTACGTGGGGCTGCCTTTGAAGGTGGTTCGGAAGCTGCAGCTTGTGCAAAATGCAGCGGCCAGATTGATAACTGGAACCAGTAGGTTCGAGCATGTAAGACCTACTCTGGCCCGCTTGCATTGGCTGCCTGTATGTTTCTGAGCCCGATTCAAGGTGCTGGTTTTAACCTATAAAGCCTTACACGGCTTGGGACCACAATACCTGATGGAACGCCTTTCCCGACATGAACCTACCCGAACACTACGTTCAACATCTATGGCCCTCCTCCGAGTGCCTCCTCAGAGGTCGGCAACAAGAGAGAGGGCCTTCTCTGTGATGGCCCCCCAATTGTGGAACGATCTCCCTGGCGAGGCCCACCTGGCGCCAACATTGTTATCTTTTCGGCGCCAGGTCAAGACTTTCCTCTTCTCTCAGGCATTTGGCAATATCTGAGGAGCCTGGGTTTGTTTTTTTGTTTTTTGGGTTTTTTTGTAGCTTTTTGAAGTGTTGTAGTGGTTTTAAATGTACAGATTGTGTGTATGTTGTATGTTTTTGCTGTTTTAATTTTTGTATATTGTTTTTAATTGTTTTTAATCCTATGTAAACAGCCCAGAGAGCTTCGGCTATGGGGCGGTATACAAATGTAATAAATAAATAAATAATATACTTAACTCTATTTTTCTTTGTTTGTAATCTCTACCATTGAGGGTTTTTTTCTGCAATGGCTTATGGCCCTTTGGCCCCCTTCTGTAAGTGTGTTGATTGTGGAGCAAACCACCATCGATTGATAGACACAACCGTCGCCTCTTCTGTTTGGTCGTGGGCCAAGATTTTACCAAGGAGGCATGATGAAATAACTTCTCCCACCTTCACGCTTTACTTTAGGAGCAAGCCCTACAGGCTGTGGATTCAACTAAACAAGATCCGTTCTTATTGTTTCCTTTTTTAAAAAAAATGATGCATGTCTATGAATCCTGAAGAATTCTGGAAAGACTACTGTGGAATGTACATCATTATCAGTTTATTTCTATACCAAGTACAGTAATACCACATTTCCATGGTAAACCATGCTCAAAATACCTACAATGACATCAGAAAAGTTTGAATTATAAAATATAACTATTATAAGACATCCTTTTTTGGGCACAGTTATCCACAGAGGTCTGTTTGGCAGGCATGTGTGGAAGTTTTAATTGTAAACTGCCGAGAGAGCCACAGCTATTGGGCAGTATAAAAATGTAATAAAGAAAATAAAGAAAATAAGTGATTTCTCCGTTGTAGCCCCCCTTCCCCACAAAAAAAACTCCTATGGAATGCACTCCCTCAAGAACTACTGTTAGCTTCCATTATCTTGGCCGTTACAAGAGTGTAAAGACACATAGTTTCAATTTAGGTTTTTAAAGTTTTACTGATTGTAATGCTTTTGTTTCTTATTATTTTAAGTTGTTTATTGTTTTAAATTGTTGCGCAACACCTTACTGGCTTTTTAGCAGATAAGGTGGTATAAAAACGTTCGTAATAAATGAAAGGCATAGTAAAATTTAAATAGTCATATAAATTGTAATAGACTAGTCAGAACATCTTATATATATATTTTAAAAAAGCACTAAGTTTAAACAGCCCACTAATAATTCATACCTAATAATAGAAAGCCAAAACATATTGAAATAGCCATGTTGTCCCCAGCGCGATCCTCTCCTGATGGTTTCTGACACCTTCAGCAGCAAGAGTAGCCTTTGTCGCTGAATTCAGTCATGAAACTGTCACACTAGGAGCTTCTGTGAGATTTCCTCTCAAGAGCTACCTTCACCTTATGAGCCTACCTGGATACTTGGATTATCTTCAGACGCTTTTCAGTCTGCTGAAATGTGGGTGGCCCAATGGGATAAGGCCTTCTCTATGGTGACACTAAGGTTATGGAGCTCTTTATTGAGAGCTGTTGCTCCCCTAGCCTTCTCTTGGCTTTCCAACTCAAGGTTAAGATGGTGCCATTGCAGAGGGCCTTTAGCCTGTAAAATACAGTGTTCGTTATCTTGCTGTCTTGTCAGTGTTAACTGTTGGGAATGTGACCCTTTTTTCTGAAGGCTATATATATTACGTGGTTTTGTTGTGTTTAATGTTTCTAACTTTGTTGTAAGCCATTTTGTGGAACCATGATGGATGAAAGAATGGTTTACAAGTAGTTTAAATGAATACATTACAGAAAATGTGTAATAATGCATAAAATGTATAAATGAGAACAGGTCATATGACTAAGCGATGGTACAAAACGGCTCAGAATCTTCTGTGTTGGAAAAATACTAGGATAATTACATGATATATGAAAGGTTATTTTTATTTGCTTAATGTTTGTGTTTTATTCAAATTGATTTTAGGTTTGAGCCAGTTGGGCAGAAAGGTAGGGTAAAAAATTAGAATGAACATTTTGGCAGACAACATGCTTGTAAAACTTGCTTTGTTTTTTCTTTTGTGTCTTGTGTACTTTCACTTTGCTACTGTTTTTTATTTGAGAATTGTTGGGGCTTCTCTCCCCACACTCAACATTTCTATTGCCTTGAAGCCTAATGATTATTTATGTGCCCAAGAGCAACGAAACAAAGTCTCTGTCAAAAGTAGCAAATGTCAGGATTCAGACCTCTGAGGCTCTGCCAGTTCTGTCAATATGGAGTATTGAAGGGTAATTACAACCATGGGTGTGTGTTCTTGGGTGTGTGTGTGTGTGTGTGTGTGTGTAAGAGAGAGAGAGAGAGAAAGTTTGAGCGAAGTCAGGCAAATGTGTTAGCGCTCAGTACATTTTTTTATTTGCTGTCTTGCGCAAATGCACAGGAGCGCAAGACTGCCCTGCCACTATTTAGTCCAGCATACGAATATTCCCCTCATGGCAATGTACTTGCCAATTTCATCCCCCCACTTCTGCCCAATCCAACACGTCATGAGTTCTCAGGGTGACTTGTTTCTGGAAAACAACCCACAATGAAAAAATGCTCTGTAGTCAACTGTCAAGCTATCTGAAACAACCCACAGTGACAACCCACCATGGCTTATTGTGTCGCGCGAACCAGGTCACTGAATTTCATTAGAAATTTTGTGTTTATATACAGGGGTTGTAATTAGATGTGTAAGTCAAAAGTCAAGCCTACTGCTTCTCCTGATCATGAGTTCATCCTTCATGCCTAATAATGGCTATAATCAATTGCCTTAGCCTCAATCAGCAGTCACTGGCTGAGTTCAGATGATAATGTGGGGGGAATCCCCCATGGCTTCTTAACATGCCCCCTGACGCAGTGCATGTTGGAGGGGGGCTACTTACCCACCCTCTAACTGTTACTAACAAGCCATGGGTTGTGGTGTGGGTAAGAAGCCACCCGCGCTGCACACTGTGCCAGGTTCAGCTGACAAGGCAACCTGTGCGGTAGCTTGGGTAATTATGCAAATGGCAGGCGTGCACAGCACACGCCGGAACGAACAAAGAAGCCATGATGGCTTCTTTTCTCCCCATGATCATCCGAACCCAGCCACTGTCAATCTTAAACCATCTGTAACTTTTTACTTCTTTTGAAGATATTGGAAGGAAATGCCCACATGCCTTGTTTTATGGCTTTGATCAGCATTTGCAATATATATTTTCAGCTTTTTAATGCTGAAAATATAGTATCAACTACTCATGTGAGTAAGGATAATGTGACTTTGTGTTGACTTACTCCAGTTTTATAGGCAGTTCAGAAGAGCCAGAAATGTTGGATGTGCTTCCCATCCATCATTCTCAGGTCATGCACTCCCAAGTTATATTGTTGTCTTTCTTCCTGTTCTGTTGTCTTCATCGGTGCTGAAGAAACTCCAGCGTACATTGAGGATGACAAACCAACTCTCTGATGTAGCGTGTACTATAGGCATCAATCAATGTCAGTCACCCATTGTTACTTTCTGTGAAAGGGCAACTGTATTATTGTTACTAAGGAAAAAGGGAATGCTTGCTTTTGTAAGGTTCAGTATATAGTAATGGTTAGACAGCTAAATTTTCCGTGAACCGTTGAGTCCCTGAGAGCATAAGTGCTTTATCTATTTAAAAGTTATTGACTATCAAGATCCTATCAATATGTACTTTTTAAAATCACTTAAATTTTCTACAAGGGCTTTGGCCTGACTTCTCCTCTGGTGACCAATTAATATGGCATCTCATGGCATTATACACACACACACACACATTAAGGGGATCTGATAGAAATTCTTGGATGTCTTGGGGGAAGTTGAAGTAACTAAACTTATTTTCAAACTGGTTTAGGCTGCTAATTCATTATCTTAAGAAATGAAAGGTGATATTACTTATAGGAGTTATGGATTTGGCTTTATATCCCTTTGCTTTACCTTAGTTTGATTCAAAGTTTTTCATATGCATTCGCTTGTGCACACAACTAAATTAACATACAAAATTATATAAGCAATGGTTAGAGCACTTTCCGCCTCTGAGACTGGTGCCAATCTTACTGATTTTATTCTCTACATTCCAGATCAGCTTCATTTTTTAAAATAAACTGACATTAAGACGTTTCATACAGATATATGTAACTTTTCTCCTGATTTAAGAAGCGGGGAGGATGCTTAACATTATCACTGCCAGCTATTTTCTACTTAGAATTCCCCCAACAGCTTTTCTGTCTCTGGAAGAACAGATATGGATGCTCATAACTTTCTCCTGCCAGGGGGTAGGGAGAGATCTTGATTCACTGAAGGGAAAGGTTTAAGCATCCCCCCCCCCCCCCTTGCTACATCTCAAGTTAAATTCATAACTTCCTGAATCTGCTTTTAAATTAAAAAAAAGAAAGAAAATAGAAAGTTATGAAAGTATTTTTATTTAGTATTTAGTTCATGGCTCAGTTACATCTCCTAAACTTCTGTTTCCCAAGGTAATCTCCATGATCTTCATTTTCTTTCGTATGTACTATGGAGAACCATTTTCTTAGCTTCCTTCGTTTTAAAACGAAGGCACAAATTCCCCAGTCTGTTCAAATTGGATATATATATATATATATATATATATATATTTAACCATTCCTTTTCAGGTTTCCAAAAACTTTTGAAAGGCTTTATTATGAAAGGATAGACACCAGATACCAAAGATGTTTGTTGAGATGGATGCTTCAAGAAATGTGTCAATTTAGCCAATTTTTGTATAAAATTTTAAAATCTTATTTATTTATTTATTTATTCATTCATTTTTTGATTGCAGTTCGAATCCATCCAATAATGAATGTTCTCAGGCGGATTGCAAAGACTTAAAAATATAGAATACAATACAAATATTAAAAGAATGCAGTGCAATGCAGTGCAGTGCAAAATAACAACACATGAATTGATAAAACAGCCATATATATCTAGAACAACGTCTCCAAAATGTCTAGGAGAAAAGAAAGGTTTTTGCCCTGTGCCAAAATATAGGGGAGTTCATTCCATAAGTGGTGGTGCCATGACTGAGGAGGCCCTGTACCTTGTATCTACTCGGTTAGCTTCCTTCAGCAGGAGCATCTGGAGAAGGGCCTGTGACGATGATCTCAAGTTCTAAGCAGGTACATGTGGGAGGAGATGTTCCTTTAGATAAACTGATCCCAAGCTGTTTAGTGCTTTAAAAGTCAACACCAACACTTTGAATTTGGCTCAGAAATGAACTGAAAGCCAGTGCAGCTGACAAAGCATTCTGAAAGCCTTTGAGTTTAAAAGTCCACATCAATATTGGTTTTTTTAAGATGGCCTGAGCTGACCTATTCTCCAGCAGAGCTTTATCAATATTTTAAGACAATCCCCCACGTGATATTTTTTTTTCAAATTCTTCCAGTTGAGTTGAGTTGAGTTTAGCTCTCTGGGCGGTTCACAAAAGTGTAAACCATAAGTACAGCATAAAATATAATATGAAATCTTAAAACCATAATATAAAACCACACAGTACAAAAGTACAAACAGAATAAAACTGAGCAGCAATGCAGAGATTTAAAATACAGATTTTAAATGCAGATTTTTAATCTATAAAATGCAGAGTTATGTACATGTTACAAGAAAAGGTTATGTTCTCAGTCACCCACAACTTTAAATCAGAAAAACTGCACCTTGGTTGATACTTGTATTAATGAATAGTTCAATCTTTTGTATGTTTACTCAGAAGTAAGTCTTACTGTGTTCACTGGGGCTTACCCCAGGGAAGTGTGTATAAGTTTGTATCCTAAATTGCCAATATACTATTCATGTGGTCATTTGGGGACAATTCAGTAGATACACTTCATAATTTCATAGTACATAAAGCATGATTCTAACACATTTAAAATATGTTCTAGCACTTAACATTCCATGGACAAATACATTTGTTTGTAGCAACTGATATTTCTAGCAGTGACTTGATTCCACTCCAAAAGTTTGGAGACCGAGTTCTAGAACTTGTTTTCAATTATAAGGCTTGGACCTAGAACAAGTGAAGTAGTAATTTAAAAAGAAGAATGTCTTTGAGCATGTCCAAATAGCCTACTGAGATTACTTATATCGCTCACATACTTTACGTTGATTAGGAGTTAGTATTTTGTCAGAAGCTATGGCTTCCACACTGATTGGGGCTCTGAAACTCTGTTCCTAAAAATAAAAAAAGTACATTGCTTAAGGAAGTGCCAATACTGTCATGTCCTTGGGGTACCATGCTGTGTAGCTAGAGCCAATGATTGGGATTGGTTGATTGCGGGGGCGAAAGAAGCCATCATGGCTTCTTCCCCTGTCCCCTGTGTGTGCGCTGTGCGTGCAATCACGATTTGCATAATTACTCATAATGTGGCACAGGGTGCATGTTGTTCAGATCTGGCGCAACACGCAGCAGGGGTGGCTTCTTACCCATTCTACAATCCCTGGGACCGCTCTGGGTTCAGATGATATGGCAACCCACATTGCATTGTGGATAATTATGCAAATTGTGGGCATGAGGGGATGGGGGAAGAAGTCACGATAGCTTTTTTTTTTTGCCCCCGCGATCCTCCTATTATGGCCAGTGTGTGTTTCTGACAACTGTCCTCTCTCTCTCTCTCTCTCTCTCTCTCTCTCCTTTTAAGAACTTTTGTTACAGTTATCAGGGCTGTTTTAGATGTGGCTATGTGTAATACTGTTTCCTGAAGCATTGAGGTCTGTATCCTCTTTGCCTGGCTGTGACAGCACAGTGGAGCAAGACGTCCTAGGTCTCTGTTCTTGTTCCCAGCTGTAATAGAACTTTCCCATTAAGCATATAATTTATTTTTCTCCCATTCATTCTTTGCTCCTCTGAGACTCATTATAGTACATTTGTCTGCATTCATCTGCATTTGTCATTTATTAGCCCAGGCTCTTGCTTAACTGTTCTCGTAGTCTGTGCATCTGTCTGCATTGCTTCGCATTTATTTGGTGTTCCTTCATATTTTGAATCAAAATAGTGAATGCTATTTAGGTCACTCCTGTGAGTCGTTTCCTGTGGGAATATGAGGAATAGGCTTGCTGGTGCATAATAGTATGCAAATAATGTCCTCCTAAATCGCACAGGAATAGACTCAAATATATGTGCACGTGTTAATGACCTTAATAGCTTTGACAGCATCTTAATATACCATACACTGTTGTAAGCATGGTGCTGGAGAGAGAGAGATATGCTTACTGGAGCTGAGGGCACAGGAATCCATTTCAAAACATTTCTTTTACACTGAGAATTTAGTATGTCAGCAGCATACTGTACTCTGTACAGAAGTGTTAAAGCCAGCAGTAGGTCTGATTTACCTTGCTAGCATTAAGCCACAGGAATAACATTAGGCACTAATAATAAAGCTGAAGATGCCTATCACATTAGCTTAGAGCACTTTAGTTGGCTTTTCAGAGATGTTCTCCCATGCTTGGAGAGGAAGATTCAATCTTAATTTTTTTTTAAATCTTCCCAATATGATGAATTCCATTTTGGATCATGCCAAAATGCCAAAGTTTTGGACTTTTCCAAAACTTAATTGTCCTCAAATTAACTCAAATTGCTGCCAAACAAGGATTATACTATCTGCAAAGTCCTCTTAGTGATTTAGACCAGCCATCAAATAAACTTTGCATAACTAAAATGAGTGGATTTGACTCTACTCGGACGGATCATTTAAACTCTTAATCCCTCTATTAGGTAGTCTTGATCAGAGATGCAACATTTATTTATAGAAAAACTTGGTTATTTTCCCCTCCAAAAAGGATGAAAACAGACGCCAAAATAAAAATAACAATGATCCATTATTAGAACAAGGGGGGAAATTACCAGACTAAAAGCAGCATCAAGAGCAAACAAAGGGAGAGGGCCTTCTCTGTGGTAGCCCCCCAGTTGTGGAACGATATTCCTGATGAGGCCCGCTTGGTGTCAACATTATTATCTTTATGGTGCCAGGTCAAGACTTTCCTCTTCTCTCAGGCATTTAGCAATATCTGATGAGCCTGGGTCTGTTTTGTTTTTAGGTCTTCAACTTTTTAAGTTATTATGGTGGTTTTAAATGTATGTGTATATTGTATGTTTTTGCAGTTTTAATTTTTGTATATTGTTTTTCAGTGTTTTAATCATATGTAAACCACCCAGAGAGCTTCGGCTATGGGATGGTATACAAATGCCATAAACAACAACAACAACAACAACAACACAAAGCACCCAAACAAATAATAAATAAGTTAAATTAAGTGACAACAGTATCAAAGCTTGTTTAAAAAGAAATGTTTTCAGTTACCTGTTGAACACAAATAGAGAGGGAGATAACCTATCCTGTTCAGGCTGGAAATTCCACATACAGGGCATTGGCACTGAGTCTAGCTCAGAAGTCAATGGCACACACATAAGAGGTCTGCAACAGCTCATCTTAAAGGATGGGCAGATTCACATGGGAGGACATAAGCCTTCAAACAGCTTGGTCCCAATAAACCTTGCTCCAAAATGGCTGATGGCAGGGTGGGGGTGGGGCTAAGGTTAACTTTTGCTTAAGTAAGAGAATGTTAAGCCAATCACGGTAACTATTTTGAAATGTTATAGAATAGTTGTTATTAGAAGAAACTTAATTAATGTTAGTTTCCCCACTGCCACCCCACCCTCACAGCCCAGCATAAAAACATTAGTTTGGATATACTAGGAGGTTTTCAGACCAAGTAGGTGTGCTAATGAAGTAGTTGACATTTTTCATATCTTGGTGAGCAAATGTGCCTAATGGCCTTGAATAATATGCTACAGAACAGATTTGTCCTATTGTTAATTACATCTATTTACAGATATCAGTATGAGGTGTGTACACAAATTAAAAACTCTCACAGTGCTTTTAGAAGTATCTATTAGTTTTGGAAGCGTTATTTCAATTCCCTTCTGCAGTTTCTGTTAATTGAAGTTTCTTTTCTTTAGCTATACAAGCATTGCTCTTTTGTGCCAAAGAGAAAATTAAAGTGAATTTCAGGGAAATTAAAGGCTCGTGTTGATAATAATTGGGGACCGGAGCATTAATATTATAAGTTTAAGATTTTACTATAGGTTTGGTTCAGGTGTAACAAGAAAACCATGGTTTCCCATTTTGTGAACATGTGGGACTCCCACTATGTGATCAGGAATCGGACTCTGTTCCTTCTCCTCTTTCATGTGTCAGAGGAAGAAATTGTACCTTTTGTTTCCAATGTTAAATAACGCACAATTCCCAAGACATCCAATTTTAGGATGTCCTCTCCCCAAGACCACCCTCTGATATCATATGGTCCCCAGCTGAAGCTTTTTTAAGTATCATCTCTGTTGAGGAGCTAGCTTCATCTTCCTTTGCCGGCCCCATGTAGCGTTCCCTGGAGGTGCCAGTTGAGAACACACATGCCATCACTCTTTGTCAGCATGAAGGGCTTCAGGGAGATGAAGGGCCTCTTCTGAGCCTCCATGGTATAGCCTGGAGATCCGAAATTGGCTCGCAGTCTAGAGGTTCCCCATTCCTTACCTAGACAAAGTTTTGTGACATTCTAGTTCTTGCACGTTTTCTCCCCTTGGATTCATACTTGACTACCATATACATATACTGTGTATGCTAATACGTCAAACTTCAAAATACTTAGAAATAAAATATATACCTACATATTTGCACCAGGGGAAATATAAAATATAAATAAAAAAGAAATCAAACCCAGAAGTCGATTAGTTGGCTGTAATGCACTCCTCAAAGGCCAAATCTTTTGAAATGTTAATTGTGCATCTCTCTTTGATGATTAAAAGTTTCTCAAAGTTGAGGGAAAAGTTGTATTCATTTCAAATTTTTCGTCTACAAGTTACAGTATGGAAGGGCTGATTGTACAATGAATGTGTGATTCAGACGACGTAAGACATTTGGTGTCTATCAAATGGTCTTTACTACACAGTACCTTGAGAACATGCATGCGCATATAAAGTGAAGTAGGGATACGTTTGAAATAGGGTTTGCAGGGCACCTATTGAAAGGAGAAGAACACCATTGCTGTGGAGCAGACCAGAAAGCAAAGAAGAAACTCACCCAGTGCATTGCTCTACCAGACCTAGTTTCTGTATTTTCTGCCCTTTTCATTGTGCTAGGATGAGAGACAGAGAGAGAACACAAAGAAAAGCAGGAGCTAGCTCTGGCTGAGCAACTGTAGACCAGACAGAGGCTCAATTCGGACGACACGATAGTCAATGGTGGGTTGACTAACCCTAACCCTAGGGGATACTCCCCACACAACATGGTAATAAATAATCAACTGTGGTGTGGATGAGGATCAGCGCTGAGTTGACTATGGTAGCATTCGGATGACACAATAGTCAAAACAACTGACGATTGTTTCCCCCACACCAGTTGTTTATTGTGTCGTCCGAATTGAGCCAGAGCTTCTTTTCTTTCTGTTGCTCTCCTTGCTTGTTGCAGGGGGTGGAGGTGGTGGAAACTCAATTCAGATGTAACAGCAAACTATGGTTTGTCACTAAGGGAATGAGCAGCGGCAAACCATGTAGTCCCTCCTCTTCTTTCCTGTTTCTTTTGTGCGCAAGGGAAGGAAATTAGAAGCTTTCACTTTCAGTACGGACAGATCATAGTTTATCATTTTGTCTGAATATAGTAAATTATGGTTTTGTTTTTTTACTATATTGTCTACAAACCAGGATCCTAAACTATGGCTTGATTCATGGCTTGAAGAAGACAGACACAGAGATTCTTTGTTGTGGAGGTAGTGCATGTAGCTCTGTCTCTTTCCTTTGAAGCCAATGGGTAGAAAAGCACCCGCACATTCCAATCCTATAATTTATAGAGCAACTGAATATATAGGAATATCTTGCCTAGTTTCCTGGAGACAATTCTTGCTTGCTCCAGGCAATTGGTTATTTTTAAGACTACCATAATCTCATATTGAAAATACCATGTCTTTTTAGAACAGTGACTTGTTCTCAAACTTGAGATGTAGAATTATATCCTTCATGTGCATACCAAGTTTATTTCCCTTTCTTGATGCTGTGAACTACCATTTTGGCCCAAGGACCCGCATGGGGGTGGGGGTGGGGGACCCGGGGTGACATAGATGTATGCGCATATACTCGCTCAAGCACACACACACACACACACACACACACACTTTGAGTATGTTGGTGTCCTATTCAAGAATCCCTCTCTTGCTTTGCTTTCTTACTTTTTTGTGTTTCTAATTTTGTCAACCCTTTCGTTATGCAGGGAAGGGTTTCCCTTGCTAGTGCTAGCAAGGAAGCTCCTTCCTTATCTTCAATCTCTCATCAGAGATCTTCTCTTTCTAGTTGTGTCCAGCAAAATGTCCATTGTTATTTACAAGCAGAGCATGTTGGTGATAATGATTCCCTGTTGCTTGCTCTTTTCATTTGGTATTCACAGTATTCTGGGTCTGAACATGGGTGATCGTTGCTCTGTGAAAATAATCAGTTGTAGTAGTAGAAAAACCTTTACGAAATCAGGTTTTTGCTAATATTCTCCACTTCATAAACTGAGAGTAAACCAAAGCAATAAAATATAATTGTTACTTACGAACCTGTATCAATGTCCTGTTGCTCCACCCATAGTGTGTGTGTGTGTGTGTGTGGCTATGTATTTGATTTAATTTCACGAAGTCAGTTGAGGATTGGTTAGAACGGCTGGGTTAGCGTTTTACCATTCTGGGTACTGTTAGTGAAATGCAAAGAAACCTGGTTCCATGTAGTTACACACATTAATCACACTTTAACTGTCATGTAATCTTAATGAGATGGTATGCTGGTGATTTCTTGTTGTTTATCCTTCCATAGTCTACTGTTAGGCTGTGGCCATGTGACCCACAGACCCATCGTGACATAGTTGATGAATAAAGAGGGATAAAGATATTGGCAGGCTGCACACCAGGGCTGCATCCTCTAGCACTGTTTTCCTAAATTATTCAGAAAGGCTGGCATTTTCATCAAATTATTTCTGTTTTCAGAACGAACAGCAAGGAATAAATGGAGATATCACCAATTGAGTATTTGCGTCTTTGTTGTTGAACAGACAGAACAGTAATGCATTGTTCGTGGCATAAACAAAATTATGCTATGTTAGCTTCATCGCTTTGGCTTTTTTTCTTGGTGTCTTTCTCTTGATCCTGAGGGGACAATGCTTGCTTAAGGAGAGAGTTAATTCATGCTCCACCAAGTACATAATTGTTAGGCATTCCTTCTGGAGCTCCTGAGATACCATCTTTGATTTCAGAAACAAAAAGATGTAAATGCAGTTGGTGGACACCCTTTGTGGTGGTGATGGGGACTGAACACTATGGAGGATGCAAATTATTTTTATTGCCAAGAGGGCTAGAAATGTTCAGAAAGTGGGCTTTGGAAAAGTGGGACCAAGTGTTTGGATTGGGTTTGGGGTGACATGAGAGGAAGAGATATTTTTATAAGTTAAAGAGAAGAAACGGTCTGGGTTGTTAGGAGGAGTGCGGAATATAGGCTGGATGGAGAAGAGGAGACACCAGGACTTTAAAGACCTTGGCAGCTATATCTGAAGAGGTTTTAAAAGAATTTGGTGGTTGTTTACTAAAGGCTAAGGGATATCGTGTTAATGGGTGCTTGTATTTTTAGATTTTATTCAACAAAAGGATTATCATGTTAGTTCCAAAGAAATGTAAGACCTCAGATAGCTCAGAGGGCTCATTTTATTTAGAACAACTATGTGGGCAAAATCAGGTAGCCGTTTGGGAGTTACAGTGAATTCACCGAACATCTAGAACACTTGTTATATAAATTCAAAAGTCTACATCAAGTATACTTGGTGTTGATTACTCTGCAGACTTTCTGCATTTAATAGTAGCTACCTAAATTATTCCTCAGCCCCAGTTTTTAATTCTGGAGGGTCCATGTGATGAATGTGTTCTTAGGAATAGTTGTCAAGGATTGCCTGAATGAAGATTTTGACTATGGGTAATGGTCCTGGGTCTGTCTCATGCCATTTTTTTTATACCACCCCATCTCCTCCTTTGTTTCTTTGTTGGATTGCTTTACCCATTGTCCTCAGAAAAGTAATAGTGTGGGTCTGCATGTCACTTTAAGCCTTGATGGGATATAAGCTACACACAGTACATGTTTGATGCTTGAGTTTGCAGAGTACACCGCTGGGGGAAGAGCTAGGGTAAAGTTGGGTGGCGAGCACAATCTGTTGCTAGGCAGATCTCAGAAACAGAGATCTGCTGGCTGGAGCAGAGCAATAGTGGCGTTTTGATTGCTCTTGCCAAGCAACTCTGTAGATGATCTTTAAACCACTCTTTAAACCACTGTGGGGCGCCAGACAACACGATAGTCCATAATGGTTTAAATGAACCTCACTACACACCAGAGTTGCTTATTTTGGCTGAATAAGCCACCGTAGTTGAGGAAACCTCTCGCAGATGACATGATAAACCATCATGCTTATTCAGAAAAAAAACCATCTTGGCTTATTGTGATGTGCCAACCCAGCCATAATGTTTGAGTCATACAGACTAATCCATGACCAAGACCCATGAGTTTGCTTGCAAGATGAATTGTATAATATTCAGCTCAAAGCATGAAGAAATATCTTTCCATTTCTAACTCTATAGATTTATTAAAAATGTTTTTATGTCTCTAGAAGTGAAGGTTTATAAAGACGGAATATTGATTATGATTCCAAACTCTAAAGTGTAGTCTCATGAGTATTTAACACCTGTCATGCATGCATGTTTGAATTCATTGTACATCAGTTTCTACTTGTGGGATATCCCAAAGAATGGCTAGTAGGAAGTTCAGTAGTTTATTAAATTATGCCTTTGTTTTCTTTTTTTAATTAAAGTAAACTTTATTAATATTTATGTGAAGAAGGTGACACATGGCACCAAAATATTTGGACTATGCTGTTAGTCTTAGTGACATTTAGAGATAAAATAGGAGGGCTTTGCTCTCAGAATTAATTCTATAAACTCCTCCAAAAAGGTTAATAGCCACTTTATTTGAAGCTACCATATGGTGGAGGTGTTGCTTTATTCGCAGAATTATGATTTGGATTTATAATGTGGATCCTAAAAATCTTTGTCGTTTTGATTGATACCATTTTTCTAGGAGGGAGTTGATGGCATGTGTTTTTCTTATCATGTTTGTGGAGAGTCTTGTATATTTATAAGACTGAAAACAGCACACTGCCAAAAGGAGATTGCGTCTACACTGCAGTCTGCCTACTGGCCTGGCCCCCGCATCCATTGTATAATCAGAGATTCAGATTGAGCATGAATGTTCACAATATTCCTAGAATACTGCACTTATTTACAACACCTTGAAAATTTCAGAATATGAGGCAATGTTTCCTGCCATAAGGGTTGCAATAATTTGGGTTGGCTTTACATAATAATTTCTTGTTGTGAAAAGGTCGCCACAAGGAGACTCTCATTGTCCTCCTGAAAAGCTTTTTTTCGGGTGTTGTCTCATATTGAGCCTGTTCAGATGACATGCTAAACTAAGGTTAGGCGGCTAGCCCTTACGCAGCAAATGGTTAGTGAGCATATTCAAACCATGTTTATGTAGCTACCATGGTTAGGAATGGTTTACATGAAATGCTAAGCCATAATGTTTAGCTCAAAATGCTTAACCACCATAGTTTTGCGTGTTGTCTCAACAGGGTCGTTATGAAACATAGTTAACCCTGGTCTGAAAGTTGCCAATAAATGCAACATTTCCTAACCCTAAACGACTAACCACACTAGGTACATCTGTGAAATGCTTCACCTACGCTGGGGGCACAGCTGCTTCCAAAAAGGTTTGTGGATGGAGTTTCAGCTGCCCCAACTGTGCTTGGCCAAGGGAAACGGAGTCCAGAAAGATTCAACTTACAGCCCTGGGGGCAACTACTAGTGTGGTTGCAGCCTTGGTGGCAAGCTGCTCCCATGTAAAGGGATCAGCCACACAACAAGCTGGCTTAGCCTAGAGCAGGGATCCCTTGTGTAGCACCTGCAAGCAGAATAACACCCGTGAAGATCCCTCCTGATGCCTACACAAAGCCTCTGCACTCCCCCACCCCTGCACTTTGGTAGTGGGAAGGGAGCTATCTCAGCTTTCTAAAATATGTAAAGGTGATCGAGGAAGTAAGGAGAACATTCTTCTTTCCCACTTCCTTTCCCAACTCTGTGTACTTTTCCAGGCTGAGATGAGCAACCAAGCAGAAAGCAGAGTAACCAGGAAGAAAAGTGTCTTGTACACATGCGTTAAACGAAAGACAGTAAATGGTAAGCTTATGGGGAGGGGACGAACCTACCAGGTGAAAAGAGGGAAAGGAAAGAGCAGAGCATGTCTGTGTTTTCCTTTCCCCCCTCTAAATCTGTGTGTGTGTGTGTGTGTGTGTGTGTGTGTGTGTTGCCCCACTTTCTCTGTGCAATCTCTCCTTTCTCTTGGCCTGCTTTTCCTCCTTTCTTGTATTTAAGAGATCCTTCCCAGGTGTGTCACCCCCACCTGCGGATCTGTTTCTGTGATATAATCTACCCAAAAATCTCTTGTGTGTGGTTTCTCTCCCAACTCTCCCTTGCTCTCTTGGTTGTGACAAATGAAATCTTTTGCCCTTCCTTATAGCAAGTGTCTCTGAACAAAGAACAAATGTAGCCATGTTAGACATGTCATGTATGGACAAAACTTAGTACATACTCCCAAATAGGACTGATTCCTACATGTCAAATAGGTATATGCAGGAATCATCTGAAAAACGCATGATCCAGGTACGTTCAGGCTATTGATTGGCCATTTTCAATTTTCAGTGTCTCTCTTAGACTTCCAAATCTCCCTAGAAATATCTGAGATTGATAAATCTTCCTTTTTCTTCAAGGGACTAGTGAAGTGTCTAAACTAGACTCTTTCTTGCTGCGGAGTTCCAGGTCTGTTCCCTGCCCCCCACCCCGCCCAAACTGCTTTAATAAGTTACCCTTAGGAGTTAGGTCCCTGATAAGTAAAATCTTAGCTAATTATTTCTGTGTTTTATTTTAAAAGCAACTGACCATTTCTGAAGCTTTCTCTCCTTGATTCTTAAATAGATATATGCACTTGTAAACTGAAATTGATGTGGCACTTTTGCATGGTCTGGATTGGTCTGACCTAGACCACTTGGTGCATTCTACCATGGTGTTACATAGGTTAAAGTTGCTCTGGGAGCTTCTCCATAGGTACAAGACAGACATTCCAAAACTTGTGCCCTCCAGATGTTTTAGACTACAACTCCCATCATCCCTGTCCATTGACCATGCTGGCTGGAGCTGTTACGGATTTCTGTCTAAAACATGTGGAGAGTTCCAGGTTGGGGAAGACCGGTATAAGCGCAAATGGATTTCCATGTGTTCATGGTTAGTGTCATTATTAATCATGTAGGTGGTGGCAGCCCTTCTTCCCAAATATGCATCAAAGGGTGTCTTGCAGCCTGGCCTACCTTGCATGGTTGGAAGAGCAGGCTCTGGTTTGATCCAGATGTTTTTCTTCCTCTGCCCTGGATCTGCGTGTGTTTATGTAGCTTCCCCTCCCCATAATCTCTCTGTGGTTCTGTATGTATATGTTTCCCTCCGCTCTGTGTATTTGTGTGGGGTTTTTCCTCCACCCCCCTCTCTCTGGGTAAAAATTAAGCATCACCCTTTCCCCGCTTCTCTCTCCTCCACCTATTACGAATTATCTCGGGACTATCACAAAAAGCGCATTCCCACACTCAAAAAGGATTTCCATTGAAATTTTTGCATCTGATTTTCTGTGGGGAGTATCCAATGCTGCTGCAACACTAGCAGAAATGACCACTAGCGCAACTGGAAATTAGCCAAAATTTGCATTTCTGGAAAGGGCAAGTCAGTAGAGGTCGTGGAAGGGTGCTGTGCTGACTTGTTTCAGAAGTGCATATTTTGGCTAGTTTCCAAGGTTGTACTGGCAAGTATTAGTTCACTGTTGCGCTAACATTATTTTCATTATTGAAGCATGTGGCTGTATATGTTTATTTATTTTTCTTTTTTATTATTTCCTTTATGGTTTTTTGTTTTGTTCATATATATATATATATATATTCCCCCTAGCACAGTGTGTTTTGCTGTTGCAGACTGCCAGCATTGTATACTGCCCTATGTGTAATATTGTATTTGTTTGTAACATAGCAATATGTATTATATATTTCTGAAATGTGACTTATTTTCTCCCTGTCAAAACGAGCAGTTCCTTACCATTGCCCCCGCCCCCCAAAAGAAAGAATCAAACAAAAATCCCGACACATGTCAAGCAACACATTATGGCAAAATATGCAAGCTTAAAATTTGTGTGGTTTTTGGGTCATAAGGGAAAAAATTAATAATTCCAACTATCTGCTAATAACTTAATCCTCTTTCATATCCATAGTAAGATTAAAGTCCTAACAGAATTCCAGCATAAAAGATGCCTGTTAATCTATGAAACAATTTGGAGCGTTTTTGACTAATCCCTCCATTTCTGCTTATTAATGAAATGTCATAAAGGCTGATGCTCAACAGTCCTTCAGCAGTAACAATGCTCTGGCGGAAAGAATTTCCTTGCTATACTAAAAACAAATAGTGGGAACGATCCAAATCGTTTTAGGTTCCTCTGCTTTCCCTGAGAAAGTTTCATGTACGTGCTTAACTTTCCAATTTATTCCAATGGATTTCAATGTGGTTTTAAAACCATTCTGCAACGTGATATATGTTACAATTGATTTTAATTAGAAATTTAATTAATGCAAAACAATTTAAATTTATGTAAACTATTTCTCTAAAGTTCCATAGTACCTACCAAGTATTTTTAAATCTGCTGTGGTAACTACTGCATTATGATTGACATATGTGGTATTCAGTCATGATAAATCATTTATGTTTTAGTTGGGAATTCAATTCATAAGCTGAGGCATTTTTTATTTTCACCAGACAAACATTAATGTGTATCATTGTGTTCAATACAGGAGAAGTGCACTGATTCAGCCAGCGTTTCAAATTAACTTAATGGTCAGGTATTTAACAAGCTTTTATTAGCTGAATTATCCAAATGGCCCAAACACATCAAAGCTACATAGATTTGTTTGCATGAATCAAGATATTTTCGCAGTACTTCATTGACAAAGGGTTACATGGAAGGTATGCAGTTTGATTAAATAGCCAATGATGAGATATACAAAAGTTCAGTGTTCTAATATTACTTCTTATAGTTGTCGCTTCTGGTTTTGGAATAGTTTGGATATGGTGTATTTTATTCAAGTGCTCATTAGAACTTTTAGTTTATAATTCTAGAGTCTAGCAGTGCAATCCTATACATGACTATTCAGAACTTAGTCTCACTGAGTCCAGTGGGATTTACTCCCAGCTAAATGGTTATATAGGATTTCAGCCTAAATGAATCTGAGCATACCTGGGCCTGGTGTTCCAGCATGGGTCAATCATAGCATTGATTCGTAGGGAAGTATGTTTCTAGATCCATGGTAGAGATTTATGAGGTTACTCTAGTTTGGCTTTTAGAGAATCTGATTTTAAGGTGATATGTGCTAAAGTAGCAGGTCTTTGAACTAAGTCTCTTGGGTGTTGTGAGCTCTATGCTTCATGACACAGATTTCCATCTGCTTAAATCTAGAATGAGGATTTACCCCCCTCCCAACCTTTAGGATTAAACATTTATTTTAGCAGGTTGGCCTTTTTCTGCGCTGATAAACTGTGGGCCTGTTCAGAAGACACCTTAAACCATAACCACCATGGTTTAAGGTGTCTTCTGAACAGGGCCTGTGACTGTGAGATTGGTTTAGACCCTGCTTTTTATCAGTCCTGGCCTCAAGGTCTATGTCTTAAGATCTGTATCAGTGTCACTTTTGAATGATCATGTAGAAGAGTAATGGTTTGGAATGGATCTCAAGATCCATGTTTTATAGTCACAGCACTGTGTTCTGCATTGGAAGGACTCGTACAATACTGGCAGATGTGACCTCTTAGTGTGACTCAGTAGAGCCACTGTACAGTAAATAGGTGGGACTAATGAAAGGAAGTCCCACTGATTGAAATGAGTTATCCGTATGCTGGACTAGATAGTGCCCTAACAATTATAGTTTGTTGTTATTGTTTCTTACAGTGTGTTGCCTAAGCATAACTATATGGATCTTTTTGGATAATTGTTTTCATCTAATCTAAATACAGAATTTTAACCCACTATATTTTTAGTCTGTTTTAAGGCTATGTCTGTTGAATTAATGGGAATAAAATCTGAAGTACTGGCACCTTATTAATTTTCCAGCATAGCATTTCTGCCTGTGAAGTTTGAATGCAAAGGGCTGTAATCTAAACTTTTATCCTGAATTGCTATTTTTTAAAACATTGAACTTACATGCTTAATTGCTGCTTCTTTATCATTCTTTTCACACAATGCATTTCTACTCTAGTAACAACATGTGCTGTGTGCTTTATGAAAAGCACTCACTGGAAATCTTGGACATTTTCCTTTGGGATCCCTACAGACCCATCCAATTTGAAAATACTGTTTTATCCTCTCCTTAATTACAATACGCAGAGTAGGGCTCTGTTAACTGTTTTGAAGTTCCACAGAATAATGATTCTATCCCAACTATAAAGAGTATGACAGAAAACTATTCACAGTTGGAAGCCAGCTGTTGCTTAGCTACCTAGTTTTTTCATTCAGAATCTCCTCCAATTTAATAATAACCAGCCCTTAAGCTGCTAACTGTATTCGTTCATGATGCATTGTACCATTTTCAACATGCTTTTTCACCTGTTAACATCAATTATAGTGGGACAAAGAGTGCATTTACAAAGGGGTTAATATGTAGTGTAAATCCAAGATCTGTATAAAAACTGCATTCAACCCCTAGTAACGTTGCAACATGGATACGATACCAGTGAAATTGTCAGGCAGAAAATTAGTTGGAAGAAACCATGAACCTTGTTTATCAGGTGTCATCGGGCCTATTTATCCTAAGGTGCAGCTGCCTCAGTTTATCTTGTTTGCCACAAGGCATTTTCATTAGAAAACAAGAGGGTTTGGCCATTGTACTTTAGCACAGATGCTGACTTATCATTGCTTGGCAGGGAAATTGTGCACCCAGGAAACTAAATATAATTATTACAGTTATGGATAAGATCCAGTGGTGTTCCTTCATGGGGTGGGGGAGAGGTGCTGTCCAGCTCGGTTCAGGGCACCCAGAGGTGCTGATTCTAGCAAGGCAGGGCATGTACAAGAAAGCAGAGTCAAGGCAAGTCTCACCTCAGCTCACATTAGGTCCAGCCCAGTCACGTCCAATCAGGTCCAGTATCATCAGGACAAGAAAGATCTTGACAGATCGAGTCCCATTGCATCAGGTCAGGTCAGGTCTGGTTTTGGTTTGTTGAATCGCAAGGCAACTTTAGACCAGGCAGGATCTTTCAGGACCTTGGACAGCTCTAATTTAGCTGATAATCAAGGAGAGCTGTTCGTTTCTTGTAGAGTTATTGCCTGATTTTATAGCTACTAGCTCCTATGGGGAGGGGTGGTTAGGGATGTTACAGGCATCTGAGTGGGTCTGAGAGTCTGACGGGCTCCCTTGCATCCCCAACCTGGACCCACAAATGCAGCTTCTAAGGTCAAATTCTGGGTGTTATGAAAAGTTATGTAGTTCCCAAATCCCTCCAGCTCTATAATGGGATTACACTTTCAAAATCATTTCTCTGAATAATCTACTGTATTAAAAATGACAGTAGATTGCACTCGCCTCAAACTTGCAGCCCTTTTACAGAAGTAATTTCTTTTTTTTAAAAAGTGATGGAATATTGTAGTCTTGGAATAAAGGTTTGGGGCAGATGGACTATTTACCACATTATCAGCCAACGTATCCCTAGAAGTATGCAGACTCCCAAAAGGTTTACTCTCCAAATATGTTTTATCTAGTCCCCGCACACACACATACGTTTCTGTTTACTGCCCTATCAGGAGCTCTATGACTTTTAGGCAAGTAGAAACCTTCCTACAGTAATGCAGTCCCTCTCCCTCAAGCTTACTTTCCTATTACTCTCCAGTAATAGAAATCCATAGGGGCCCAAACAGGCATTACTTTAAATCTGTGTCTAGGAGCGATATCTTTTTGTTCAGTTTTACTCTACCGCTAGTGCAGGGCCTCCAATTTGGATCTTAAAAGTCCCCCTTAGCCCCCTTGTTGGGGCCCGGTCTGACTCAGACCCCCTGCATCTACTCTACTGTAAAAATGAAGACATTGTACCTGCTAGACTCAGATTTAAAGTAGTGCCTGTTTTGCCCCTAACACTGCATTGGAACCAAGAATGCTGGAGTATAGGACCCCAGTAGTCAGCTAATGGATGATAATAAAGACTTCCCCAGAGGGCATCCCTTCTGAAGGAGTGGAAGAGTGAAGGGAGAATGAGTGGGAACTTCAGAGGTGCTGTAGGAGAAAGGAAGTCATGTGCTTTTATTTATTAAAATGCTTGGATCTTGCATGTGTCCTGAAGATTCAATAATTACAAATGGCAGATTAAAATAATCACATAAGCAGCAAAGCAGTCAGCCACCAAAGAAAGGAAAAGCTCAACACACTCCACTGTCCGGAGGCTCCAGACCCCTTCTGCCAAACCATACCTTTCCAGTAGTAGTTGGTGTAGCCCTGCATTTAATGTCCACTCTGTAAATCTCTAATCCCTGATATCGAGGCATGTGTTTTTCTTAGAAGGCAATGCATTCACTTCTTCCAACTATTTGTTGTTGCTGCTGTTGTTGTTGCTTTAGCTTCCCCCCTCCCCAAATAATGTATCCAGTGCATCTGAATGCTGTACTGTTCAGCCTTGAGCAGATTACTTGCATGCTCTTGAATTCAAATATAAAAAGCCTTACTTTTGCCAGGCCTCCCTTGGAATTTCAGCAACCAGGGGAGGGATGGAAGCTTTGGTGTGTAGTATGGCAAGATGTAAAACCTTCCACTGAGGTCACCTTATAAATATTTATTCTGATAAATTTCTTTAAAGAAATTAAATTATGTGTTCTATAGAAAAATAGACGAGAAAGGCTTTTAGTGTCACTGGCTGCAAATTGGAGTCATTTGTCTAGGAGGGTCAGGTGCCACTTTGTGGTAAGGATTTGTCTGCGATCCAAGTGAAGAAAGATTGATAGTGTGAAGAGATTGATGAAATGGGCAATGCAATATGCATATGAATGTCTAGGTTAATTAGGAAAATTTAAACCAGAAAGTTTCCTTTGTGTGAAATAGTGTGAAGTAGGAGCTGTTACTTTCAGTACCAGGTTGTGCTGGCAGCCTTGTATATTTCGTCTTGATTCCTTGAGATGTTTTAGTGGGAAATGAATGCTTGTGAATACCAATAAGGAGAATGATCGGTGCTGCATACATTTTATTGTTAATGAGAGTCGCTCAGCCATTTTTAAGGTGAATATACATTTCTGTTGTCGTCGGCTTTGTTCTCATTAATGTAAACCTTAAGCTATCTGCATTTTTCCCTGCTTAAAATCCTTCTTTTGTACAAAAAATAAGAAACCAGCACAACTCATTTCATCAAATCTCCTGCAAAAGTTCAATTTTTCGTTCCCTGAACAACAGATTTGTAGCAGGTTTGAAATACTAGCTGAGGTTATGAACTATTACCATTTGTAGACTTTTTGTCAAATATATAGCCGTAGAAGAAAGTAACAAATTTCATTTTGCTGTCTGTGGAATTCTGTGCAAATCAAAAAGTTTGCATAATCTTTCACAAACCAAATAGACAACTGTAGTTATTTTGTATCTTCCTCACTGTTAAGAGAGAATACAACAACCAGTGTGGTATAGTGGTTAAAGTGTTAAACTAGGACTGAGGAGCCCCAGGTCCTAGTCATTGCTTGGCCATGAACTCTTTGAGTAATCTGAGTAACTTCAGGCCATTCACCTACTCTCAGTTATGAGGATAAGATGAAGGGAGGATCTTAAACTACTTGGAGGAAAGGTGGAACATAAATGATATAAATAAGGAATTCGTTTTACTTCTCACATCTGAAAGGGATCATTTGAGGAAATGTGACGAAGTGTTCATACTATTTGTGAAGAAGATGCCCAAGATGTTAAAAAAATATTTTCTGTTCACTGAGCTGTAAGAATGAAATAATGTTTTTAAAAAGGTAGTATAAATGTTTGGCACTTGAACAAAGAAAATTATAACTAACGCTGTTGGTTCATCAGAACTGTTGTGTCTACCTGGCTATAAAGTATTGCTACATTAGAATATACTTTGGCTGCAATCCTACACATACTTTCTACTAGGGAATAAATCCCATTGAACACTGTTGTATTTACTTCTGAATAAACACGCACATAATTGCACTGTTCGTCATTTTTTTGTAGAAGTACAAAGACTTCCTCTCATGAAGTTTTTTTTAATAAGTCTGAAGTAGTGACTACTAATATATATATATATATTTAATTTTCACTTTACAGAAACCAAAACAGAAGGACTGGCATCCTCCCGGGGGTTTTATTTTAGGACTCTGGGCACTCATCATCATGGTCTTCTTTAAAACCTATGGAATCAAACACATGAAACATATCTTTTAGAACTTCAGAGTATCCAAGTTGGCTGCACTGAATGCATCCTTGCATGGAAAACACCACTCGTATGGATAAAGAGTATTGAAGTCTGCTGCCTGGAAGTTCTTATGTTGCTTTTCTTCTCCTCCACTCAACTTCTAATTATGATCTTTACACCCTTCACTTCACATTTTATCTTGTTTAAGTATTCAGAATGCAATTTCATAAAAGTTCAGAGACTGTACACTCAGAGTCCCCCGCTCAAATTAGAATTCTTTCCCTTTCCTCCTGTGAAATGGACAACCCAATGCACAGATGAAGGACACCCAAAAGAGTAGAAACAGGATTTCAGTAACAAATGTCTGAAGTCTACTGCAAGGAGAAAACCATATATGTCTACTGTACAAGAGAACACCAAGGATGTTACTGCCTTGAATATGCACGGCAGAACAGATTATAAGTCTTAGAATTCTTGGCTGTGCTGTTCACCCCTTGAAGTCAAGTGTTCCTTGCCCTTCCTTCCTCGAAAACATGATTAGCACTTTCAGAATTGACATTGCTGATCAATTTCAAAACGGAAGATCCTTGTGTGCAGAAACAGGTGCATAACCTACAACTTCATGAAAATGGCTCAGGCTGGAATATCTGTATTGTACTTAACCACTTCTGGATCAGTTTGCATGAGTGAACAGATGGGCTCAGAGGAACCCCTAAATATTCTATTAAAGTATTTTTGAATGTTTAAACATCTTCTGAGTTGCAAGAACAATAAAGTTTTTCTCTATTAATTCTTATAAAATATTTGCCCCATCACTGAAATGAAGGTCTAGACGATATGCAGAACCTTATTTAAGATGTCATTTCATCAATATAAACTGAAGTCACTTTGCAGACTTTTGCGGTGACATATTGAACACTTGCTCAACAGAAACAAAAATACTTTAGGGATTATTGATTTCCTCTGTTAAATACAGCCCTTTAGATCAATCCTTTTACCTAGGGCAATTCTGCTTCTTGGATTCCATGAATCATTAGAAGTGAAAACAAGAACTGGTCCAAACAATGACCTCCCTGAATCTGTTCGATGAGTGAACCCACCAACTTCTAGAAAATATGGCTGTGTGTTCAGCAGAAGATTTACATTCTTAGAATTTCCAAACTCACATGACGTCCTCCAGTTTGGTAAATGAGATTTGCAGTGCATTAATACGTTGGCTGTGTGCATAAAATAACATTTTAATAGCCGTTATGAAATAAATTACATTAAGACTTTTTACTTGAAACCTGAGCTGTACCTTTCGTTGTGTGTATTATTTATTTGTTTTTTTTAACGGTTCTTGATTAAACCTGGTAACAGCAAAAATAAAAATGTGGATGAGAATGGTTTGCTTCAGAATATTTTTGGTGGCCCATAATAAGCCTAGTTATGTAATGATGAAGTTTTATCAGGCATGTCTTCATATAGAATGGTTCCAGTAATAGAAGATTACCACATAGTATGCAATTTGTATAGCTACAGGTTTTTAGTTCTTGTTCGTAGGGCACAATAGTTAGGATGTTTGACAAAAAACAATACATCCGAGGTGTTTTGGTACAAGACGCCCTTCAGGAAACTGTAATATACTTCTGCACTCAGGTGGTGCTCCTGTACCACAAGCACAAGAATTTGGTAAGTATGCTATACATTTTAACTGCTTAAACTGAGGTTTTAACTGACTTTGTGGCCAGGCTTAAAAGTTCAAAATGTTTAAATATCAGCTGTTTTATGTTTTTTGGTTTTAAATTTTGTATATTGACTTTTTAATGTTCAAACTTTTAATTTTTGTAAACTGCCCAGAGAGCTTTGGCTATGGGGTGGTATATTAATTATTATTATTATTATTATTATTAATAATAATAATAATAATACTGTTATGTGGAATGAAATTGACTCGTATGGAATAGACTTCAGTTCAGACATTGAGTTTACCTCTTTTGTTTATATGATGCTGATGAGAGTGGCTGAGTTGTGTAGATTAAGGCAGCCTTCTAAAGCTAAGTTCTGTTTATGAAGAATCAAAGATTTTGACATGGATTCCTCTTGCTGAAAGCCTCTTCTCCTCACAGAAGGATTTTGTTTTCTGTTCTTACAGAAGAGCATTGCTTCATCTGATATTGGGAAGTGGGGAGATAACCTTTTTCTGTTTCTTGCTAAGGTGTAAATGGCTGCTTCTTGGAGATCGATGCTTGGCCAGGAAAACTTTCATAAACTGATACTCACAGTAATCAGTATTGTGAATGCAGTTAGAGGTCTAGATCCACAATAGACTTTAATATCTTTAGGTATGTAAGAAAATGGTAAGCAAAAATGTTCTTTTTAGCGGTAGATGCACTTGCAAACTAATAATGGGCAGACACAAGCCCTGTTCAGGTGTTCTAATGCTTGTTATAATAAATATACAAGGAGGAGGAACACACTAACCCCACCCCCACCATCACTGCATTCATCACCCTCTACACATGGACGGTGACTTTGTTAAGAGGAGAATCTCCTGTTGGTGAAAGCTGCACACGCAATTCAGGATGCTGGTTTACCAGTATTCCAGATCTCACAGAGAACCCCACAGATAGAGGAGAGTCTGTATGGCAAGAGGGTGATGAACATGATGACAGAAAAGGGCAAGAATACTGTGTTTATTATACCCAGGATCAGACCATCTGAACAGAGGTACAATGTGGTCAGTTTTGTTTATGAGAAACAGGCTTCTCGAGATGGTTGGCCCAAACTTCATTGGCTGAATTCGGACAACACGATAGTCAATGGTGGGGTAATAAACAACTTTACAGTTGTTCATCTAGGGGGTACTCCCCACACAACATGGTAATAAATAATCAACTGTGGTGTGGATTAGGATCAGCGCTGAGTTGACTATGGCAGCGTTCGGACGACATGATAGTCAATACAACTGACGATTGTTTCCCCCCACCTAGTTGCTTAATGTGTCGTCTGAATTCAGCCTTTGAAAGCAGTTACACAAATCCACAATTGCAGTTTGTTTTAAAAATGAAATAGCAGACATAGGGCCTGTTGAGACGACACGCTAAGTCTCTAACCCTTTTGCAGAAAATGGTTAGTGTTTAAACTGTGGTTATGTAGCCACCATGGTTAGGAATGGTTCACATGACACACTAAATCATGGTTCACACAACATGCTAAGACACAATGTTTGGCTCAAAATTCTTAACCACCGTGGCTTAGTGTGTCATCTGAAAAGGGTCATTAAGTCTTACAATTATGCAATTTATTAAAAAAACATATTTTAAATGTATATTTATCTTTAAAAGAACCCCTCTCTGTATCTCTGTATCTTTCTTTGGTTCAGGTAACTGCCAGTTTTTCTATTTTTTCTTTCCTTTCTCAAATTATATTTTAAAAAATCCAATAATAAATCTGTTTTATGGACAGAAATTATAACAGTGAAAAAAGATGGCTAAGGTAAACTTAATTGAGTCTTATTTCAGTTGCAATTAAACACTGTCATTCCTACTTCGTAGGCCTCATCTAGGCCTTGTGTTCAACCTAAAAACTGTCCATCTGAGTAAAAGCAGCAGACTCTGGATGGATTCTGAGGAGACGTGGAGATGCAAGTCAAGACGTTCTTCTGAAAAGATAATCTGCTTAGGGAAAAAGAGGCAATTAGGTGGGTTATTAAAATGCAATTTATGAAACGGAAAAAGCAGTAAGTATGCCGGCAAAGCTGATTAACAGAGGTGAGGAAAGCAATTAGATTGAAATGCAGCAATCCATGCTCAATGAGTTTGAGGGTACGATTTCTTTACGCAGAGAGAATGGAAGACAATTGTAACATCCGCTGTCTTTTCTGATGCTTGCAGTGTCCAGAAATTTAATGTAGAGAGGCTTCTTATAGTGTGTTCCTGTGAGCTCACTGCAGTTACGTATGTAGCATTCAAAGGGCAGCCATGCTGGTGAAATCCATTGCAACTAAATTGTGGTTCCTGTGCTGACCAGTGCTTCGTGGCAACAAAATGGTGAGTGTTGTGGGGGAGGGAAACCAGGGTTGAGTGAGGTGGGAGGAAACGGGATGGGATGGCCTGGAAGAAGGCATGGCTGGCTAGAATTCTGAACAGGATCATGCCACAGTACAGAGTTTTGTTGCAAGCACCAGTGGTCTTCATTTAATTCATACACCACAAAAGTGAGATTTACTGATAAAACCCTGCTAAATCCTTCATATATTGTACGAAGCACTTACAATGGGATTGCAATGGGCGGATAGCCTAGTATGATGAAGCTGTCCCATTTGCTTCATAGAAGAAGCTGCCACTGCCACTAGTGTCTGATGGTTTAAAGTGCAGGCTAACAGCCAAATAAAACATCAAGCCGCCATCACTGTCATCTCCATAAACATTTCCTCCCCAGGTGATCCAGATAATGGTCAATCATTGGCCATAGAGAATAAAAGGTCTCTGATCAGCAACACAAGGTGTAAAATACGGAACTAGGCATTGGTCTTGATTTCTTTGGTCTTATACAGAAATAAAGGTCTTTTTTCGTAAGTTTAGAAGCTTCCATTTTGGTTAACATATCCAGTCATTAAGGTATGATTTAAGTTCTCTCAATATACGATGGATCAGATTAAACAAAAGATTTTCATTGATTATAGGAGAGCTATTTATCCTTGTGGAAACAGCAAACAAATCTGGGTGAAAATGTGTGGGGAAAGCAAACTCTCAGAGATATTGATCCAAAGGGGACCTTTGCTCACCCAAAATGGCAATTTCTTGCACTAGAGCAGGGCTGGGAACTTCTTTTTACCCCAAAGGTCAAATGCTTTTGTGGGTAACCTGTCATGCCAAAGCCAAAAGGTGGCAGAGCCAAATCCACATACACACTGCAACCACACACATCCCTACCCTTCTCCCATTCACACATATCCCTACATCAATGAACCCTTATTCACACTCGCCACACTATTCTCTTCCCCAACTTTCTCTGGCATGCATCCATCTATCCCCCTTTCACACTCCCTTCTTCCTCCTCCTCCAGAACTAGAATGACCTCCACTCCACGCAGCCCTCTCAGCCCTTTTGCCTCAATAAAAAAACACCATAATGCACCTCCCCCTTTTAAAAATCCTCTGGTTTGGGGATGGATAGGAAAGAATAGAGATTGGCGGGGTGGGAGGGGAGGAAAGGAAAGGAAATCAAACTTAGAGCATCATCAGATGAGCGTTTTATGGCATGCTCGTTACTGGCTACTTATGGATGTTCGCAGGTCCTTTTGACAACAACACCTGCCTCCCATGTGTCTCCTGCTCCTTCTGGCCCCCTTTCCATGAAAAAATAAGACCCTTAATATCCGTCTTTTTTGGATTGATATGAAACTTGCCGCCATTTCCTGCTGTGTGCAGGAAAAGTGGGGTGATAGAAACGCCCACTGAATGGGCCTCGTGGTCTGAAGAAAGAAGAAGCTGCTTGTCCTTCTTGTGGGACAGAAGCGTGATTCAAAGCAATGGGAGGGAAACGTTATTTCTCTTCGCCCCTCCCATCTGAAGAAGTTCTCTGTCATCACAAGGATGACCAAGCAGTTAGAGAGAAAGAAACTGCAGATTGTTATGTTTGAGCTGAAAAGGTGGGCGATGTTTGCAATCTATGGAGCCCCTCTTCTCTGTCTCTTGCAGCTCTTCTGCCATAACCAACCAAGCTAGTACAAAAGTGCCATAAAGCAGAGGCAGAGAGATGCTTGAGAACGGCCCAAGCTGGGAGATGTTTGTAAGTGGCAAACTTTTTCTTTGCTTTTTGCAACTGCTGCAGCACCACTCTGAGCTCCCCACCCATGCTTGTGTTTCTGCCTCAGAGTGGCTTTTTGTTGCTGCCTAGACAGATCATATCAAAGGGGCATTTTTTTTTTGCCACTTTGGGTGTTTTTGACATGATACACTATTTATTATTTATTTATTACATTTTTATACTGCCCGATAGCCGAGGCTCAGCGCACAATTTAAACCATAAAATACAATAGGTATATAATAAATTTAAAATGTTAAAAGCTAAGAGTGCAATATAAAGTCAGATAAATTACAGTTCAGGGAAAGCCTGTGTGAAGAAGTACATTTTTAGGAGGCGTTTAAAGGCTATTACATTTTCTGCCTCCTGAACTGCATGAGGGAGGGTTTTCCACTAGCAAAGGCAAGGCAGCTTCAGAGTGGCAGAGTAGGGTTCTTGGGACAGGAGAGGGGGGGTGGCCTGATGGGAGAACTGGTGAGCTGGACTGAAAGGCTTGTTGGGCCCAATCTGGCCTGCGGGCTGGAGCTTCTCAACCACTGCACTACAGGCTTTTAATCCACAACCAGAACTGTATGGAAGGCTGTTTCTCTTCCTTCTCCAAAGCTTTGGATCTTGCCTTAAATTATGGGTGCGTTATCTATTGCTTACAGGCCACGTCCAGCACACTGGTCACTTTCATCCAGCTTTCAGATGGTGCCAGCCAATTCCTACCTTACACCAGATTCGAGCAAGTGTTCTTATCCTCCAGGGTCATTGTTGAAATGTGCCAGGTGTGTCTTGGGCAGTGGGGACCAAGCGTGTCTTCTCCTTCCTTCCCCTTACCTGAGGAAAAGGTTGGCTGGGAGAATGGTTGGTTTATTATATTATATATTTATTTAATAAATAAATATGGTTTCCACCATGTATTAACAATTGCACATAGAAGTACTACGTTTTCCTCTTCCAAAACTCTCATTGCAACCCTGATCATTCTCATGATATTCCCCCTCAGTGGGGGAAGAAAAATAAATATGAGGAAAGGCTACAGAGCTTTGAAAGGAACAAATTCCATGACAAGGTACAAGAAATAATACAGCAGTATACTAGAATCGGTTTTCTATTCTTAAATGGTGTGTCTGATTTTACACACACACACACACACACACACACACACACACACACACCTTCTGGGGCTCAGCACCTTGCAAAGAAAGTACACTCCCTGTTCTACAAGCCTACTCTGTGAGGTGTTATGGTGACTCATTTAGAGGAAATTCTATTCTGCACGTGTTCAAAGGTAAATTTTGTTGATAGTTTGCATATCACAGAGCTGGACCCTGGCAGAAAAAGTGATTGCCACAAGGCTGCTTTGAATCTTCATGCGCAATGTCATGTTGGCGCTAGCGCAATGATAGTTTCCACCCTGCCCATTTTCTCATATTTAATTTGCTAAAAGGAAAAAAAATGCTTTCAAATGCTTTACCTGTTGGACTAGATGAACTTCAATGCCCATTCCAACTCTTATCATTCTATGTGGATGGTACTGGTTGCCCATTGGGTACATCTAATGTGGAATGGTAGCTTCCGTTGCATAGACTCCATATATCCACTCCAGTGAACCCACGAATCTGGGACATAGTTCTACCCTTCTGTCACTGACATCCAGCCAGCTCCAAGGTAGCAGTGAAGCTGGAACAAGCCACAGCATGGGATTTCATAACATACACATGTTGCTTCAATAACGCATCATTTCCCAGCATTTTGGAGCTTAAGTGAACCTGGAAAACCTTAGCACATTAAACCAAAAGGTATTTTTTAACTGAATAGTCATATATACATGTACACACAGTCACACACAACCTCTTCACTGCCATCCGTGCCTCTCCTATATTTTAAGCGAACAGCAGCGAGATAGACAGGTTGCTTACCTGTAACTGTAGTTCTTCGAGTGTTCATCTGTGCATTCACACAAGAATGGGCTCTGCGCATGCGCGAGCCCCAGCATCGGGAAACTTCTAGAGCTGCGAGATAATGTAGGCGGGAACCTCGCCCCCACCATCCAGTGCGCATGTCCCTGGGTTCCCGCCGTGCTCCTCAGTTTTCTTGAGACCAGATATGATCTCACAACTGAGAGGCAGGATACCTCGGTATGAAGAACTGTCGACACCGAAGTGGGGATGGTGGTGTGTGTGTGTGTGTGAATGCACAGATGACCACTCGAAGAACTACAGTTACAGGTAAGCAACCTGTCTTTCTTCTTTGTGGTCTCTGTGCATCACACAAGAATGGGCAAATAAAAAGTTGACTTACCTGAGGTGGGACAGTGGTGACAGCATCATTGAAAGACTGAGGAGAGCACCGCTCTGCCAAAGGCACAATCCTCTTAGGATTGAAGGTCCAGCCGATAATGTGAGGTGAACGTCGACGGAGTTGCCCATGTGGCGGCTCGGCAAAGTTCCTGGAGAGGGATGCCTCTTCTGAATGCTGCTGAAGCAGCGACGGCTCTGGTGGAGTGAGCTCGAATGTGTTGTGGTAGGTCTAACTTAGTGAGCTTGATAGTGTTGTGGTAGGTCTAACTTAGTGAGCTTGATAGTGTCGACGATCCATTTGGATAGGCGTTGAGGCGATATGGGTTGGCCTCTTGTGGGACCCATGTAGGAGATGAAAAGGCGAGGGGACAGGCGGAAAGGCTGTGTCCTCGCTTTGTAAAAAAGAAGAGCACGTCTAACATCCAGTGTATGTAATGAGGACTCGAGTGGTGAGGCTGGGTTTTGGAAGAAGGCTGGTAGAACAAGGTCCTGGTTAAGATGGAAAGCTGAAAGAGCTTTGGGAAGGAAGGTGAGGTCAAGCCTGAGGATAGCCTTATTGGCATGGAAGACCAGGTATGGAGGATCGATGCGAAGCGTGCAGAGTTCAGATGCGTGTCGGGCTGTGGTGATGGCGACAAGAAAGGCTGCTTTGAAGGAAAGGAGCCGAATGTCCACTGTGGCCATGGGCTTGAAGGGTTTGGAGGTGAGGGCGGTCAAGAGGACCAAGAGACTCCAGCAAGGGGTGAAGTCATGGATGGGAAGTAGCAGATTTTTGAGACCTCTCATGTAGTGACGTACCGTCAGATGCGTGAAAACCATGAACCCTTGGATAGGAGGGTGTGAAGCCGAGATGGCGGTGAGGTACACCCGAATGGAAGAGAATTTTAGACCTTGCTGGTAGAGAGAGTGAAGAAACTGTAGAATAGTTTCAGTGGGAACAGTATGTGGACATAGTCCAAGCTGGGAAGTGAAAGTTGTGAACCGCTGCCACTTTCTTGCATAAGACGTGCAAGTTGAAGGGCGGTGGGCAGCTGACATGTCCGAACGTATATGGTCGAGCATAGCATCTATCCCTATGGGCTGGAGATTCGCCATGCAGTGAGATGGAGGGTGGCAATGTCTGGGTGGAGTGTGCGACCTCTGTCTTTGGAGAGAAGGGCTCGGTGGAGCGGTAGACGGATGAAGGTCTTCCGGGCCAACCTGAGTAGCGGTGCAAACCATGACTGGCGAGGCCACCACGGTGTGATTAGAATGGCGTTCGCATTGTCCATCCGGAGTTTCGTGAGGACTCATGGAATTAGTGGGAAGGGAGGGAAAACGTAGGCAAACTCGTTTGTCCACGAGCGTAGAAACGCGTTGCCAAGCGAGCGTGCCCCGTGACCTGAGCAGGAGCAGAAGTGATGGAGTACTGCATTCTCTGCTGAGGCGAATAGGTCGATGGATGGAGTGCCCCATCGGTTGAAGAGGAGTTGTATGGTATTGCAGTTGAGTTGCCATTCGTGCGCGTCAGCCAGGACGTTGTCTTTTCCTGCAATATGAGCTGCAGAGAGGATGATGCGTAGATCGATGGCAAAGTGGAAGATCTTGAGAGTGAGGTTGATGAGATCCAGGGAGTGTGTGCCGCCCTGTTTGTTGATGTGCCAAAGCACAGAGGTGTTGTCTGTGAGGATAAGAACTTGATGGCCTCGGAGAGAATCCTGAAAAGAATGGAGCGCTTTTTGGACTGCGAGTAATTTGAGTACGTTGATGTGGAGAGTGGCCTCTTTGGGGGACCACTTGCTCTGAACGGTGAGAGAACCGGAATGAGCTCCCCACCCTGTTAGCGAGGCATCGGATGTCAGGGTTGCTGAGTGCTCCGGGGTTCCGAAGGGGAGGCTGTGGATGAGGTTGTTGGGACGAGTCCACCAGTGGAGAGACTGAACAATGAAAGGTGGGATGGTTAGGACTGTCTTGTGTGCATTTTGGGTTGTAGAAAAATTTCTGATGAACCAATTTTGCAGGGTACGCATTCGGAGGCGGGCCCATTGAACAACGTGGACAGTTGCTGCCATGAGACCGAGGAGATGCTGGATTAAAAATGCCGAAGTTGTAGCGCTGGACGACAGATGTTGGGCGGTTTCGATGATCGTGAGCGTTCTGTGATGTGGCAGGTAGGCCTTTCCGTGGATAGTATTGAGTTCGATGCCTATGAATGGGATAAGTTGAGCAGGCGTGAGATGAGACTTGTCGAAGTTGATGATAAGTCCTAGATCGTGAAGGAGCGCACAGACCGTTGAGGTAGCTGCTGCCACGACCGACTGGGAGGAGGCCGTGATCAGCCAGTCGTCTAGATACGGATAGACTTCGATACCTAGAGTGCGGAGGTGGGCGCAAACTGCCGCCATGCATTTTGTAAAGACCCTTGGAGCCGTAGCTAGACCAAAGGGAAGGACTTTGAACTCTTAAGTGTGTGGAGCCAGTGGCGAATCGGAGGTACCTGTAATGAGACGGGTGGATGGAGATGTAAAAGTAGGCATCTTTGAGATCTACGGTAGTGAACCAGGCCCCCTTCTGTAGTAATGGGAGAAGATTGGAGAGTGTGACCATGCGAAATTTTCTCGGTGTGATGTAAGAGTTGAGGCATCTGAGGTCCAGAATGGGGTGGAGGCCTCCGCCTCTTTTTGGAACTGTAAAATAACGTGGGTAAAAACCGCCGTAGGCATGCGGATGAGTTACTCTTTGGATAGCCCCTTTGCTCAGAAGAGAGGAGGTTTCTTCGTGAAGAACCTTGGATGGGGCAGTAGCGTTTATGGGACCGAGCAGAGAGAGTTGGTTGAACTCGATGAGATAACCGTGAGCTATGATATGGAGGATCCAGGAATCTGACGTGATTCGAGCCCAGTTGTCGTAGTGTGATTGGAGGATGTTTCCGAAGAATGGGCAGGAGTTGGCCAAGTCAAAGACGGCGTTTAGACTGGGGTCTTGAAGAAGGCTGAAGAGTGGTGCGAAAAGATGATGTATGATCTGACTTTCGCTGATATGGTTGCTGTTGGTAGCGAGGTGATCGTTCCTGTCGTGTACGGGCTTGGAACGGAAAGGGATGGCGGTAGAATTTCCGTTGCTTGTAAGGCTGGTGACCTGGTTGGGGTCGTGGGTTATGCCCATCTCTTTGGCCGTTGTCCTAGCCTTCTGAATATTATCCATGGCTTCGTCTGGTTTTGGCATTGAAAAGGCCTTCTCCATCAAAGGGAAGGTCTTCGATACGTGACCGGGTCTCTGGTGTCAAGCTGGCTGATCAAAGCCAAGTGTGTCTGCGGAGAGCCACTGATGCTGTCAGCGAATGAGCTGTGCAATCCGTTTGGTGTCTGGCTGTATTGAGTTCCTGGCGTGAGAGTCGTAGTGCCTCCTTTTGGAAGAGAAGGGCCAGGTTGCGTTGGTCCTCCGGTAAGTAAGGAATAAGGGAGGCCATCTTTTCCCAGAGAAAGAGTTCGTAGCGGGCCATCAACGCTTGGAAATTAGCAACTCGCAAACTTAGCAATGGCGACGAATAAACTCGGCGACCAATGGCTTCGAGGCGTCTGCCTTCTTTGTCAACTGGTGCTGTGAGTTGTTTTTGCGATTTCGATTGTGAGGACTCCACTATGATGGAGTTCAGTTTCAGGTGCTGAAATAAGAATTCTGCACCCTTTTTCTGAACTCGGTAGAGTGATTCCAGACATCTCGGAATATGGTAGGTAGAAGCTGGAGTTGCCCAGGATTGTTGAACAGTTTGGAGAAGAGTTGGTAAGTATGGTACCGAGATGAGTGTTGTTGCTTCTGTGTAGACTGCGTCAAAAACCGGATCCTGAAGTCGCTCAGTAGGTTGTTGTGTTTCGATGCCTAGAGCTTGAGTCATTCTAAGTATTTGGTCGATGAACTGAGCCATGTCCTCAGATGGAGAAGTGCGTTCTGGAGGGACAACAACATCGCCAGGCGAAGGGATCGAAGGCGGGAGCGAGGAGTATGAAGAAGAGTCCGAACTGTAGTCTTCGTCAGAGTGGTGAGAGACACTATGGCGTTGAGGGGACTCTAGTTGAGGTGTCGGTAATGGCGGTACAGGTTGTAGCTGTATCGCAGAATGATGACTCCGAGATGATGAGAGAGAATGAGAGCGAGAGATGCGCCCCGTTGCTGTTGGTAGAGGAGAAGGTGGAATGGCAGGAGAGGCATGGTGCGCCTCTCGATCATAGCGGTGTTCTCCCGTAGGTCGGTGTTGGCGTTGGCTGTGTGGAATCAACCAGTCAGAGATCATGTTCCATGATTGTAAGGGTGTGCGAGACCGTGGACAGCTCTCGCGATCTGGCGATCTAGCCATAGCAGCTGGCGGAGAGTGGAGAGAAGCAGGTGAGAGCGCGC
This sequence comes from Anniella stebbinsi, assembly GCA_029215795.1. Taxonomy (NCBI): domain Eukaryota; kingdom Metazoa; phylum Chordata; class Lepidosauria; order Squamata; family Anniellidae; genus Anniella; species Anniella stebbinsi. The sequence continues at coordinate 90,017,915 of JARDYH010000004.1, read as the reverse complement.
ATTGCGGCGACCGACGCTGAGTAGGCATCGACATTCAGGATCGAGGTGCGGGCGAGGATTCCCGTATTTCGCCTTCCGAGAGCAAAGGATCATGTCTCGGCGTCGACTTCAGTATCGAGGGAGGACGAGATGCCGACAACGTCGGTCTCAAAGGTGCCGATGTCGATGGGCGTGGAACTGGAATTTTAGGCTCTGCTGCACGCTTGGGCTTCGAGGAGTCCTTCTTTCTCCGCTTTTTGTGCTTATCGGAGGTGTCTCGAGCCCGTTTAGGTGGCCGATGCTCCGGTATGGGGAGCGCAGGTTGGGTAGATGTCGAGGGTTCCATGCCAGTAGGCCATCTTTTTGAGGGGCCTGACGAGGCTAACGCCGAAGGGTGCAATGGCGGAGAGCGAGGTCTATGCGCCTGGACCCTGTCTCCCTTCGGTAATGGAGGAACGGCTTCAAAAGCCCGCTTCCACAACACCGCTTTTAGGCGATCAGATCTGTGGTGCCATGTTTGCTTAGAAAAGTTCTGGCAATGGGCACAGGTTTCCACGATGTGGGATTCACCCAAGCAGAAGAGGCAAAACGAATGGCCGTCAGTTGTAGGAAGCTTGTTGCCACACTTAACGCACTTACGAAAAGGTGCTTTCAATGCCATAGAGAAGTAAACGAAAGCGAAAGTAGGAGAGAAGCTGAATCTAAAAGAAATTTAAACTATATAATTATTTATTTATTTATTAGGTTACGAGAAAGAAAAAACTAGTGCAGAGAAGAAGAATAATGAAGAAAAAGAAGATCTCACAGCTACCTGAAAAAATTCTCCGCTGGAGAGTGAGAAGTTCCCCCGAGACTACTAGTAGCACGGTCGAAAGAGAACTGAGATGCATGGCGGGAACCCAGGGACATGCGCACTGGATGGTGGGGGTGGGGTTCCCGCCTACATTATCTCGCAGCTCTAGAAGTTTCCCAACGCCGGGGCTCACGTACGCACAGAGCTCATTCTTGTGTGATGCACAGAGACCACGAAGAAGAACCAAATAGCTGTAAATAAAAATTTAAATAGAAAAATATAAGCACATATGCTTGAATTTTCACTGGTTTGTCCTTGAAAGCTTCATGGACTAGATAATATTTTGCAGCTATTTTCTTAATAAGATGTTCACTGTGATTATGGTGATGAAAACAAACACTGCAAAAAAGAAGCTAAAGTGTGTTTCAAGCCTATTTATGGCTACTTTTCAAATATGTTGCTTTCCTCCATTTAAAAGCTCACTCCTGTGCACCTTTCCTGTACTTTTGCTTGGGTACAGAAACTAACTCACAAAGGTCCTTTCAAGGCTATGCTGAAAAGAACTGAGGATTTCTATTCAAAAAAGGCAGCATGTCTGAGTTCACAATGCAAACATTAATGAAGCTGGTGGAAAGCAAGTCCAAGTAGCTATTAAAATGAACATGTTTTCCTCTCAGCATTACAATCCACTTTTCACTTTTCTACTCTCTCTTACCCTCTGCAAGTATAAATATTGCCACCACCTCTTTTCTGCAGAGACAAGAGCTGCCCCCTTTTCAGAAGAATAAATTTTGTCCCTCATGGCAATGACTTCTGTTTTCTTGGGTAAAAGCTGTATGACTACTGGTTTACAAATCTTAGGACTCTGAATTCCCCTTCATTCCATTATGGCTTGGCTACTGTATAGTGTTCGTGCCAAGACCTAACTAATACTTCTAACTTCATTCTCTCTCTTGGAGAAACTTGGGCTCTCAAACATTCATACCCTGAAGTACACGCATTTATGCAAGAGACTGATACAATCATAAAGGTATGAAATAGGCAAATGTTCTGAAGTTAGGCGTTCTTAACGTTTCATTGATTTTGTGAAAGTTAAGTGGATGCGGAGTCTTTTCCATTGTAATCAAGGTACGTTAAAAAGTTCTTAATGTTGGCTAGGATGTGCCTGGTGTGTTACTTCTTCAGCCCATGAATTGCATCATTATATTTCCTTAAAGCAGAATCTTAGTGTTAAAAAAATGCAGGAGATCCCAATCACTAGATCTTCCAAGATCATTTTTACTCTAAGTATGAGCTTCATGTGGGTTACTTTCCAGACTGGAACAGTAGTAGCATAGGAGATGGTGTTTGATCCTGTCATCCATGCCTTTCCCCCCAAATAAATATCTCCTTTTCACAAGCTGTCATTAGGTCCCTATGGGAGAAAAGACAGGTACAGACATATCTGTCCTTTTCCCTCCATGGCACCAATAGCAGCTTTTGCGGGGTGGGATTTACATTCAGGAATCCTACTTCTCTGATCTGCTAATTCACACAGGGAATTCTAACCACAAAACTCCCACATACCATCTATTTGGTTTTTATTCATGAAATGGGTCCTGACTCATCAAGGACCCATACAGGAGTCCCCACACATGGAACGAAAGTCCCAGAAAAGTTGTTCCCTTCCCCATTTCAGCTGCCAAAACTCTGTGCTGGGAGTCCTCTTCAAAAAGCAGTCATTCTTTGGCTCCTTTGAACTAAAGGCAGAACATGAGATTTATTCCTCCTATTCCCAACTCTACAAAATAGCTGCTCAATGTACTCATTGCTTTTTGAAGCAATAATGTTCAGTTGGAGCTGCTCCTGCTGGACACTGGTTCGATGCAGAACCCCAAGGTAACAAATGGAAGTGCCATGGAACCCAGTAAGAGGTCAATCTTGCTGTCAATTACATTTTCTATCTAGCTCACAGGGCCAGCAATTACGTCTTGCAGCCATACGCACATCACAATTCCTTGTATTAAACTAATGCTAGAACAGCTAAGAGCTAGGCCATTATGATATCATTGGAGCCACTGCACTCTTTAATTAAATCTTTCCCGATGGCATTAAAAATTACCTGTAAATCAGTTTGACAAAGTTCATCAACCTGGCAGGGTGAGAAGTGCTCCAACGTACACTAAGCTACATCTACATTGAGTCCATCCTTGTTTATAAGTTGCACTAGCTCTTCTGTTCTTTAACAGTGAGCAGCTGAGGCTTGAAAGGAAATATAGACTAGAACTCTGCAGAAAGATTAAAGAGCAACATATTTGTACAACACTCTTCTTCAAAGTTACCTTTGTGTTTTCCCCATAATACTCTGTACAGGTGCCCTCTTTTTTTCCAGTTCATAGTATTCCATTCAGTAGTCAGATGCAGGTGCATGACTGAGAAATGCCTCTCCTCAATATAACCAAATATCTTACATAAATGGACCTATTTATCTATCACGTTTCTAATCTGCCCAATAACAAGTGTTCTCTGGGTGGATTACGAACAGTTTTGTTTTCCTTTCACTGCCAACCACTGGTAAGCATAAGGGTCCAATAACAAAACCTGTCCTTTCCCTGGTGCTGAGATAGGGAATCTTACAGCAAAACGCTCTGATGTTCTGCTCAAATAAAAAGAGAAATTTCACATTGCTACAAGTCCCAACTCCTGTGTATTGTAGTTTTTGTGAAGCAATTTAAAATAAACTGAACTGTTAATGAGAACTCTATTTTTAGTGTCTATGGTATGAAAGGATTTTATTGTTTGAACTACTGGCGTATAGCAGTGTGCAATAGGTCAAGTAACTCCTGGCAATTACTTCAAAAAGTGATTTGGCTTCTAGCATTTGTGAGGTAAAAGGGCAAATAACACTCCAAATAAAATCCTCTTTATTCACAAGTCAGGTATAATCCCACAAAAACATAATTGGCAATTATTCATATACAGAACTATTAGTGCCATTAAATCTAATTTCCAAGAATTAGATATTTGCGGCACATCTCAAAGAAACTAGCACATTTTATTATTGTGTCTGTCAGGACCAATGTTAGAGCCGTATAGTTCACTGGACTCAAGAACTGAACCATATGATCTCCTTCCTACACCATAAACATACATGGTGTTGGTTCATGGGGCAGAAACTGCCTTTGCAGATCTTCTCTCAACTGCTACTTACTTACATATGAACCCTATATTTACAAAGAACTGGCCTCTATATTCCCAAAGAAGGCTGCAGTCAAACTGTGCGTGATTACTACTCCACCTAATTCCCCCCATGTGGGTCTATCTGTCTTATCCTTCAATTTCAGGGCCAGCCCTTCTATTAGGCAGAGTGAAGTAGTCACCTCAAGTGGCAGATACTGGGAGGTGGCAGCAATGTGTTAAAGGAGATGTGTGTGTACCACGTGACTTCCCCTACATTAGCCTGCTGCCTTCAGGTGTAGGGGAACATGCTTTCTCATCATCATTGCTGAAGACAGCCAGTCCAGTTGTTTTTGTAGATGGAATAGAAGATAGCACAATCTTGTTCTTCATCTCAGACAGAAAGAAAATGTCTTGGGACAGCCCTTCTCACCCTTGACAATTACCCTTTTAACAGTGCAATCCTATACATGTCTACTCCAAACTAAGGCCCACTGAGTTCGACGGAACTTATTCTCAGATAAGTGTGTGTGTGTGTGTACTGAGTAATTGCTCAGAATGCATGTGCAGAACACACCAAAAAAGCCTTGTTCCTTAGGACACCTTTCAGTCAGGTGGAGCTGCCAGGGCAGCTCAAGGCCAGACTGCTGCTCTATGGACAGTGAGTTACTAGGAATACCAAAACACTAAAAACAGATGAGACACGGAAAGTCCTAAACTGGTCCTCCATATTTCTCTTAATTGTGTGCATGATGCCACATATTATAGCTGTGGGCATCATTTTCCACTAGAGCTTCACATAAGGATGTGCTTGCTGTCAAATGGCTTGATGCTGGAACACAGCCCAAGAATAAAAAACAAAATAAAAAATAAAATACATCACTTCCAGATCAAATATTAATTACATGCTAGATAGAGTCACCCTATATTTCAAAGACAAAAAGTATAAACAAGAAGCTGAGCCTTAAACCAGCAGCAATATAAATCTTCAGTTTTGGAGGGACTAGGAAAGATAAATAACCCTACCATTGTGAAATAGAAAAATACTGGATTGCATTAAAAACCTTCACTAAGTAAGTAACTGTTAAATGTCACTATGAAAACCCAGTGGCAATGTGCCTTAAAAACATAATGAATTAAACATCTCTTGAATTATGCCCATTATACGATAGGTTTCTTCATCTTTTTCTTCTTTTAAACAAATCACATATACATATGCGAGTTCAATCAACCAAAGTTAAAAGTATTTGCTTAAGATACAATCAGATACCAAACATCCTTTTAAAGTATTCCTTTGCAATAACTTCCTGAATATTGTAGCAGTTTTCATCCGCAAACCCTGTTAACCTTTCTTAAGGTTGGCTTGCTGTGATATGCTGTTCAGTCCCCTGAAGCCTGGTACAATTACAGCCGTGTGCGTTTATTCCTCAGACTACCAGTTTAATCTTGGCGTGATTTAGAGGAAGCGATTCTGGTTTCCAGTCTGGCTGAAAAAAGTGAATATTGAATGTCCGGGCCCAGTTCTCAAACACGCGCTTCTCTGTGATGAAACGATGGTGACTGCCCTTCCTTCCCCGTTCATGTGAAATGTACATTGTACATTCATCAGGTCCCAGAGGTTCATAATAATGATAAGGTACTGAAGGATGATTAGGATCCCTGCAGAAAGAAAGAGAAAATAGGTGGAAGGCTCAGATGTACGTACTTTACTGATTGCAAAGAGTATCGTTAATAAGCTGGTAGCCTCTGAGTTGTTTTTTCTTTGTTCAAGCTGAATTTTGAGCGTTCATTTAAAAAGCAGCATTTTGAGCAGCATTTAAATTATTTTACCTGATCTAATTAAAACATTGCCACTCGAAAAGAAGGTGGCTGAGTGCACTGAAGTGCCACACCTTGCCCTTGCTTACTTGAGCATGTGGTGCTTCTATAACTGCCTTGTGTTTAGAAAGAACCTGCAGGGACATTCAGAGGGATGAATAGGTTTGCTGAATGGAAGGCTGATCCCAGCTGTTTGATTCTGTGACTCAAACACACACGGAAATCCTGCCAAGCATGGTGCACACAATAATAGCACACCTCACTGTAACCCCCTAGCTGTAGCCTGTCAATCAGCCATTGTTCCGTGGCTTTTTAAAAACTGAAATGAAAGTCAATTACAACCCCCCCCCCCACTATTTCACAACAGTCACTTTAAATAATATGTTTGTATTTGAATATTACAGCAACCAACTGTACCCATGCTATCTTGCAGGGTATGTATAACTTACATAGCGTGTAAGTTATACATAGCGTGTAAGTTATACATAGCGTGTAGAAGATTCATCCCAAATGGTACCAACTTTTGCCATGAACTGATTCAAATGTTTCTCCTCTCTGTATCACTGTACTTTTTTTTTTTTTTAAAGAAATTATCGGCTTTTTAATTCCAACAGCTTTATTTGTCTTTTAGGCCTGTAGCTTAGGTACAACTTGATCCATCTCATCAAAGACATGCCCACTATATACAAACAAAAACAAGACAAGACAAAAAACAATCTGGCAGAATAAAACCTGTGCAAGAGAACACTAGAGAAGGAGAAACAAGTGGATCGTAGTACAGTCTCTCATAGCATAAGATACAGCAGTGTCTACACAAATATGAAAATAATTCAGTTATGAAAATAGCATATGAATTACATTTTAATGGCTACAAAAATCAGTTTTTAGAAGTAATTATGACTTTCATTAGTTATTGTGTGACACTTAACTGCACAATGCAGTTTCTCATTTTGTTATTGACCGCTCTCAGTATTATGTGTATTCTTAATATTACTTCTGGTTCTCATTTAGATAAATATTTTTATTCATTCCATTTAGCTTAGTAATACTAAAACTGAATTTCTGAATATAGGAGTGTTTTAGAACTTACTGTTGGAAAATGTATGAATAATAGCACTTTATCTATAAAAACCATATTTTGAAATTAAAATCAGTATATATGCATTTAATGATAGAAGGTATGTCAAAATATGTTGTGAGATTCTCACTTAAATTAATTCCAGATTCCATTTTCAATAAAAATCATTCTAATCAAACACAGATGTCAATTAGACCTGCATTTCTACGCCGCTCTTCAGCCAGAAAGGCTCCTATATTGCATCTTACATATGACAACAAGAAAAAGGCAATCTCTATCCTCAGATTTTCAAGCTAAAAGGATATGGAGAGGAAAAAAGGGAAACAAGGAAACTCGACCACTTGTTCGTAATGTTATAAGGTTCTTATAATGACCAGATATAATGCAGCTGTGATGCTATAATGGTTGTATTTCAGATGGACATTACTGGTAGTCTTATCACAACCAACTGAAATGGATAATGCAGGAGCTATACTAGAGTGACAAAAGAGGGCAGGGCTCCTCCAGCTTTAACTGTTGTGATGAAGAGGGAATTTCACCAGGTGCTGCATGCATACAAATGGAACCTGCTGAAATTCCCTTTTCTATATAACTATTAAAGATACAGGAGCCCTGTCCTCCTTTTCATATGGTCACCCTAACTCTGACACTGCTGAGCATCTATTTAAGAAGCTACCGATTTCTGGTATCGCCTTCCCCCACTCATCACTTTCCAGCTGGTAACCTGCAAAAACAACCCACATGTCAGGACTAGGCTTTACGAGAAACGCAAGAGTGGCATTGCTTCATATTCCTTTCTCCCCTCTATCTTAGTAACGTCTAATATACATTGCACGGTGCCTTTCCCTGTCCCCAGTGACAACAGTCAGTGATGTGACGCAGTAATGGGAAAATGCATGGGGCAATGAGGCCACATTATGTATTGTGTTACATTACATGTTCCAAGGAAGAAAACAGAGAAGGGGAGAAGCGCGGTATCGCTTGTAATGTCTGTTTCCACTGAGAATGACATGAGAGGTGGTTGAGATGAACTGCATCTCAGTGTCGAGAAAATGCAACCATCCCTATAGCAGAAGCAATGCCTCGATACCTTACAACAAGAGAGTAACACGTGTATATTTATCGCACTAAGAAGTGATCAACTAGATAAATAGGAACAACTTTCATTGTCTTAACATCTCTGCAGTTCTAATGAACACAATGGGTCCTACTAGAAGAGATCTCATCTGTAATACTGATCCACCCTCACCCATCTTGAGACATTTTTTTTTTACTGGGATCTTATGTCTCTTGAGCCAGATGACAACTTCAGTCCTAAACACTTTTAAACAGAGTTGGGATATATGTGTAAGCATTTTAGCTCTATAGTTTGAATAACCCAGATCAAGAATAGTGTGTTAACTCCCCACTTTACAATTAAATTTTGATGCTAGCAAATGAAATGCATGAGCAATTTATATGAGGAAGTTGAAAGTCATCCTCGTTTATTAATATTAAAACAGATGCTATTTTACTACTCTGTGATACTGGACATTAATCAGTACTTTGTCAGAGTTAACGTGCCTATTAATATCACAGCTGGGAGGTATTTATAGATGGCAGTTTGTAAAATACACTACAGTTTCCTGCAGTGGAGCCATGAAATGGTCAATTGTTCCACTGAGAGTATACACACATACAGCAGGGTTTATAGTTACAGTGATGGGGGCAGGACAAAGGCGCCACTCAAATGGCTCTTCCATTTGACCAACTGAGCATAGAACACTTGCAGAATTTTATGCATTACTTTTGGGAGAAATTATGCCATCTCTACTATCATGGTTACATGCCTGCAGATGGACAAATACACTAGAAAAAGATTTAGGGATTCTCTTTGACCTTGCGTCTCCCAACAACCAAAGAGGCTATTAATCCGATGCATCTACTTTTGGTTTTGTTGGAAAATTGAAATCCAAGCACTACACGAGGTACATTTCCTTTCCTGCTTTTCTGCTATATAACCTCTAGATGGCACTGTGGATTAGGGGAATAGCACAAATACACAAGGGAAAACGCCCCTTCTTTCACCATCAGAAATAATACCCCATTTTCCTTGCTCTAAAAAAAGTTGTGGAAAGTGCTGTTTACAAACAGAAGTCAAACTGGGAGGTCACAATGTTGTCTAATGAGGGTGTAAACAGCCATAAGTAGAGAAAGATGACTGCACAACAAATGTAGAAAAGCTCTTGATCTCGTATAACTAAGAGATAACAGTACAGATGCAGCAGCCAGGTCAGCAGAGGAGCAGGTAAGCATTATTTACATTTAACTCCTGCGCGTTATTACCTGCTGCTTTGGAAGAATGAAGCATTGCCAGCAGAAAATACTCCACTGATCATTTTCATCTAGCTTTCTGTTAAATTCTGTCACATATATCTTCAGTCCAGCATGTGCAAGCACATCGCTCTCAGAAGGGGCTTTGGGGAAGCCCCCTTTGGGGAAGCCACTTGGAGAGGGAACGATGGTGAGGGAGCTACATTCTTGGTGCTGGGACTTTAATGAGACAGGGATATTGGCAGTGGGGAAGTTGCCTGCTTGATGTTCTGATGCAGTTGGGAGAGCGATTGCAGGGCTGAGTGTTGCTGTTTTGGTGACAGCTGAGTTAATACTTGCTATTCTGCCTCAGCTAGCTCACTGTGGCAGTGAGTGGTCATTGTGCCTGGTTAGTTAAGCTCCATGAGTAAGGACGGAGATCTCTGTTAAAATTCTGTTTTGTTTTTTAAAGCTAGGCTAGGTATGGGTTTGGGAGGAGGGAAGCAGGGTATGATGGTGGAGGTAGAACAGGCCAGTGAAAGGGAAGAAAAGGAAGACGTAGCTTGTTCTTTCTTCTGGTTTGCCATGAAACCAAAATATTCCTGGCTTGCCCATTAGGTGATATGATGCTACTCTTAATGCCGGGTCAGTAACTTGGAATAGTTTTATGATTCAGGATTTAATTCTGGATGAACAAACCGACTTAACATGTGAGACTGAAATGTGGCTGGATGAAGATCGGAGGAGAGGTCTATTTAACTCAACTCTATGTACCAGGTTTTTAGGTGTAGCAGCAGCTACGATCTGCTGGGCAGGGAAGTGGAGTTGCAATGATCTCTCATGGATCCATTCCCCTATTAAGGCATCCTGTTCAACAATTACCAAGATTCGAATGTGTGCACTTGGTGATGGGGCATAGAGATAGGGTTGGGATTCTATTGGTGTAACCTCCATGCCTCAGTTGCCTTCAATGGCAACCATGGGTTTATGACTGATTGATTGATTGATTTGTTGATAATATGTATAATTCTCAAGCAGTGAACAACAACCACAAAAATATCTAAATTAATATCTGGCCCTACACATATAGTGAGGCACATTCTTCATTTGGTGCTTGCTGAACAGGATTAACATGATTTGTGATTAAGAAAGTTTGAAGGACCCCAATGTCATGGACACATCATTGTTTAATAGTGTTTATTTGCTGGGTCTCTACACGTCTACAGGGGTGGGGGATATATTAAAATAGTCTACCCTCAGAGCTAATGGATCCAGAAGGATTCCTGAATTTTCTGGAGGATATTCCAGCTGCTAGAGCTCGCCATCATGTGAAAGCCCTGACTGATTAATCCAACAAAACATGGGGGTAGAGCCCATTTTGGGGCCTACTGAGTATATGTGTGCACATACACATATACACATTCATGGAGAGAGAGAGGTACACACTGTTAGCTTGCTTCCTCAAAACTTTGGGTTGATGCAGGTTATAAATATAGATGAAATCTTTAATTTATGGTATATTTTAACATAGTTGCAATGGTTCTAATCTAAGACTTCTTAAATATAGCCTCCTAAATGAGCTGCCTGAATGTTGATTATCTAAATAAGATTCACCGTGGCTCAGCTCACACGGATTCCTTCATGTTGCTGGCAGGTATGAGGCTGAAGCCGCATCTTTTCCACCCATAGAGGTTTTAGAGTAGAAATTAAAAGTTGTGTACAGTAAGATGTTCAGAATGGCTCTCCACATGAAACAGCTTTCCTTTTCCCCAGCCCCCAGCAGAGCATGGCTACTTGGTCACATGAACAAACCTGAAGTTTCTACCAATCAAAGTGAACAGGTCTTATGCAACAGAAGAAACACACATACACAACATCCATTTAAAAACTAAAGGGCTATTCGCCAAGAAAAAACTGTTTGAAAAACAATTTAAACCAATATTTTCCAAAGCTTCCCTGTTCCCCCTCCGCCCCCACCAGATTAATTTCATGCCCACTACAGTATTACTTTGAACTGATAAATATTCAGAGGCTAAAAGAAACTAACAAGATGTGGAATAATTCACTCACAGTACAAACAAAAACTTTTAATAACTTATGCAACATAATTAAATGCTGTTTGTTGTTTTCAGAACCCAATCATGGAACCTACTAATTGAGCGCTTCAGGAAAACCATAGACATGTTTTATGGATAGTAGAAATAGATTCATATGTTTATCCATAACACTGAGTTTTGCATTGAGTTCTTCAAAAATCCAGGTTGACACTTACCTGCAGAAATCTGGTGGTACCATTCCATAGACGTCTATCCTGTCACATAGCTCCAAGGCGATACTCATTGTGAACCATCCAGTGCTAAGCCAAGTGTTAGATATCTTCCTAAAAGCAAAAACAATTAAGTTCCCAGGGTGACAAATAATACTTGAAATAAGTTAATGTTAGGATGCTTCTTCAGTTACCTATTAAAATTCATAGAAAAGGTTATACACATTTGGCAGCCAACATTTATTGTCCTCCCCCACCATGTAATAGGCTTAACTATGTCCTCCTGGTTGTGAACAAATGTATTTGGTAATTGCATTTTTCATTTTAATACTGCAGACAGAAGTGGTATTATTTATCTGAGCCTTTTGTTGAATAATAGTCAGACTTCAAGCTGTGTACTTGTATTACTCCCACCGATTAAAGGGCAGAGACTTTGTATTTGTAGCTGGATAGTAGAAGAATTACTAGATGGATATGCACACATTGACCTAGTTCACACGTCACAGCCACAATTCCTGGGTTGTTCAATCCAAGAATTGTAGGGATGAGCGGAGTAACTCATTCCTGCGCTGTTTCGTGACATCCAAACCTGGAAACTCTATGTGGTTTAAGGTTAAACAATCCAGAGTTAACCCAATAATTGCTCATGGTTTGTTATTTGCCTGACAAAGAAGTTTTTGTTTCTGAAACACGTTGGGCTTAAATAAAGATGTTTCCATTTAGCACCTTTGAGGATACATTCCCTTTTTGTATTTCATTTAGACTAGCACCTAAATGAACTAGATGTGCTTTGCTATGCCCTGGGTGGGGGGGTAGCAGTGGTATGAAGGAGGTATTCAATCATGTAAGTCCCCATCTGCAGTCAGAAGAACTACTTGCCCAGACAGAGGTTCTGCAAAGACATTCACGTATAGAAAACCACTTCTACCTGCTGTTTAGCTGTCTCCCCTGTGAAACAAGGACATGTATCCTAAAGGGAAAGTTAAACACTGTAATCTTTCTCAATACTGAAATTCGATAAATTGATTAAGAACAATCTGAACAAGACCTCTAAATGAAGAGATGCTTGTAGGCTTCAATTAATTTGGGTCATCTTAAGAAAATTAACTGGTTTCAGATAGAATAGTATTTCCTAGGAGAACTTTTAGATTGTCTCTGATCAAGATATGTTCATTATAGACACTGCAACATGCAAATATTTCTCTCCCTTGCCTCCTAGCCCCTGCTCCAAAGAAAAATAGCTACTTGAGCTATTAAGTGCTGGTTACCTATGAGTAAAGGTGATGTATGGATTAAAGCCCTAAACAGATGATTAGCACTGTCACAGTTGAGTGTGATGAAAATCTCCAGAGAAAATCTGCAAAACCTACAAAATCTACCCTACAATACTTCTTTTATGCATATGGAACTGGTTCCAGAAAGACATGTGCAAACTTGCTTCTGTGCATGATTTGCCAATTATCCACAAAATGGTATATAGAACAGAGTGGGAAAAACATATGGATATGTACAGCACATCTGATTAGAATGTTAATGTTATTATTCTGCTTGTTATTCATGGCAGAATTTTGATTTCACAAGTCAGAAAAGCAAAGGATTGTATCCAATGGTGTCTATCCATTAGTGGAATGGATTCCTGCTCCTCCCTGCAACCTCCCAACATGCCCCCTACATCTGCTCTGGAACAAATTCAGGTGGTGCACGAGAAAAGAGGAGGAAGGAGAGGAAGGGGACCATTCAAGATCTTTTTAAAAATAGTTTTCTCTCAGATTAATGCTACTATCATAGTCTGCAAACAAAGTAACAGGTTACATTATTTTATGTTTCCTACTAAAAGAACTGAAGAAAGTTCTTACAAAAGAACATCTCCTAGTTTTACACCTACCAAGTTGTAAAGAAAGGGAATGAAGCCATGCCATATGCTTATTAGAGGGGATCATATACTCTTTTATGTGATGAAGTAACACACTGTCCTGATAATTCTGTGGAGCATACTAAATTACAATTAAACGCCTTTCTGCTTCATCACAATCTCATTTGTAATCTCTATGGAAATGCTCTTCCTGCAAGTTATTTCATTTATGCTTCTTTTATGTAATTACTGTAATATTGGTTCTGAATCATATTTTCTTAATGGACTTTTATTCAATTATAAACTTATTCTCAAGTAGGGTTAGTCTGTAACATGAAAGTATATGGTTATGCAGGTTGTGTCATTTGCTATTCCATTTAATTGCTGCTATTTTCTAAATGTCGCCCCCACATTTTTAAATTAAGTGTTTTTAATAGGACATAATGCATGAGCTAGGCTTTTCAATAAAGATTATTACAGAAACTTAGGTGTGGGCTATTGTACCTCCACATTTTGATTTGTATAATTTATTGTTGCAATTCAGAGCTTGTTAAATTTTATCCAAAAATGAACCTATTCCACTTAGTATAGTTTGTTACTTGCAAAAGCTTTTCTTATCCCATTTCTCCTTAATCTCACCTTCCTTTATAAGACAGCTAATTTAAACTTTCTTCACCCAATTACTTCAAGTACGTCACATGCCAAATCTAGGAGTCTAGTTTCAATATAATTTAGAATTCCCATGTTTATATCAAAAAGCCCAGTTGTCCTACAAAATATATTATGTATCTAAAAGCTAAATTCATCATGACAGATTGCCTTTTAAGAATATATGAATATGCTGAACATATAAGCAGGGATAGAACAGTGTTTCAGGTTAAGACATACCTTTAAGCACACAAGTTCAGTGGTAGAGCACATGCTTGGCATGCAGAAGGTCTCATGTTCAATCCTCAGCATCTCCAGGTAGGGCTGGAAAAACTCCTGCCTGAACCCCTGGAGAGCCACTGCCATTCAATGTCGACAATGTTGAGCTAGATGGACCAATGGTCCGACTCAATATAAGGCAGCTTCCTATATTCCTAAGAAGGGAAATGAAGGTTAGGGTGATCCTGAACCTATTTTGAAGGATGTTTTGGAGAGAATTAGATTTGAGACAGGGAGAGGTAGAATCACCAACCATGACTCATTGGCTGGTCTTAAAGTAAGTCACAATTCCTCCACCCTATCTGTAAAATGGGTAATCTGTCTTGCAAAGTTATATTAAGAGATACTGAAAAGACCAAGCTGAAATGTCTAGTGTAGTTGCTATGTGGATCCTCTCAACTGTACGGAGAATGTTAGAGCTAGCCATCCTCAAATCTAAAAACCTTGCGGTTTCCTGACCTCAGGTGCTCTTCTGGTTGACTGCATCAATGCGATGCTCTATTCTCTGGCATTAGACACTCCACATGTCCCACTCCCACCCAGCTCCATGATTGTATTTCTCTGATTTAAGCCAGCTATGAATGTTCTGAGTCAACTCTTATCTCCTTGACAGAACACCAATTAGAGATGGCTGAACAAAATTCCCAGGTCCACTACGGAATGACCAGAAATGAAATGTTCTCTTAAAAAATAAAAACACTAACACATAGTCCCCCTCTTCCTGAGCAGCTGGGACCTCAGTGGGGCTCCTCCAGGGACTCAGCCCACTGTTGCAGTACAGGCTCTGGCAGGAACTGGCATCATCCGTTGTTGGAGCTTCTAACTCTTCCTCCCCCTTGGAGGGGCATGACAGGCATCTGGAGTCAGGACTTAAATTGCAATGGCCCTTGGACTGCTAATCTTTCCAAGAATTACAAGTCCCAAGAGGCACTCTCCTTGAGTCATGATGGAGAGCAAAAAGGGGGACATTCTCTTTCCTCCCTGCTTGCTGCTGCTACTGCTACCATTTCCACATGCATGTTTTCATGCCAATAAGGTAGGCCCTCCAGAAACTCCTATAGACTGTCCACACAATAAAAAGGATAAAGTAATCCCAAGTAAGATCAAGGAAAGAAAGTCCAGCATTTCATTACAGCTAATTTGGGCCTAATTCACATTTTTCCCAGGAAGCATCTTCATAACAGAGATTCAATTAACTGTGGCCATTATGTGCCTTGCTGCCCTCAGCCAGCATTTACCTAGGCCTAATATCTGAGCCTTACATATAATGTAAAAGGGCTCTTATTTGCAGCAAAACAGCACACAGTGGAGTGAAGAGACTGAACACATTCCTGTGGGCTTATTTTGCTTTGTGGCTATATCCAAAAATAGAGTACTTGCTCCTTATACCATTATGTAAGTATTTCTAAACACCCAGTACCAATACTCAGCTCTTCCAGTGGTACAAGGACAGTGTGTTTCATTAAAAAATGATACCGTGACTGAGTGGTGGACTTTGTAAATTGAAAGCCAACACCTAGCTGACACATAATTACCATCTTGTGTGTTCACATATGGCACAAAATGTCTCTCACATAACTGTATGTGTTGCAGTCACAGCTGTTATGTCTAGAAAGGTAATGACAAGCACATCACCAAACGTACTTTCTCATCTAAGGAAGAGGGGAGAAATGCGACTGAGAAAAGGCATTACTGTATTAAATATTATTATATCTTTTTATCCCTTGTGGCAGTTGTTCTAGATGAACATGACGGGCTTTGCCAAGTCATGCTGTCTTTTTTTAAAAATATATTATTTATTATTTATTATTATTACCATAATACAGAAACTATACATGAACCATACATGTCTTTTACAGCTTCAAAAAAATTCCTGACAATAGAGCATGTTTTAATTATGACTGCTTTCTGGATGTTGGTGTGGATTTATTTTGGTAGGCCCAATTTCTGAAGGTTTTCTGCATAGTTTTTTGATGTGATGCCAGTGACTGATGTGATTAACGGAATAATTGTGACCACTTCCTGTTGCCATAGTTCTTTGACTTCCATGGCCAGTGGTGTATTTTTTTTCTCTTTTCCTCTTCCTTTTCTGCATTTTTTTTTATTTATTTATTTATTTATTTATTTATTACATTTGTATACCGCCCCATAGCCGAAGCTCTCTGGGCGGTTTACATAGGATTAAAAACAATTAAAAACAATATACAAAAATTAAAACAGCAAAAACATACAACATACACACAATCTGTACATTTAAAAACCACTTCAACACTTCAAAAAACTACAAAAACAAAACAAAACAAACCCAGGCTCCTCAGATATTGCCAAATGCCTGAGAGAAGAGGAAAGTCTTGACCTGGCGCAGAAAAGATAACAATGTTGGCGCCAGGCGGGCCTCGTCGGGGAGATCGTTCCACAATTGGGGAGCCACCACAGAGAAGGCCCTCTCTCTTGTTGCCGACCTCTGAGCTTCCCTCGGAGGAGGCACTCGGAGGAGGGCCTTAGATGTTGAACGTAGTGTTCGGGTAGGTTCATGTCGGGAAAGGCGTTCCATCAGGTATTGTGGTCCCAAGCTGTGTAAGGCTTTATAGGTTAAAACCAGCACCTTGAACCGTGCTCGGAAACATACAGGCAGCCAATGCAAGCGGGCCAGAGTAGGTCTTATATGTTCGAACCTACTGGTTCCAGTTATCAATCTGGCCGCTGCATTTTGCACAAGCTGCAGCTTCCGGACCACCTTCAAAGGCAGCCCCACGTAGAGTGCATTGCAGTAATCTAACTTGGAGGTTACCAGAGCATGGACAACTGAAGCCAGGTTATCCCTGTCCAGATAGGGACGTAGCTGGGCCACCAACCGAAGTTGGTAGAAGGCACTCCGTGCAACTGAGGCCACCTGCGCCTCAAGTGACAGAGATGGTTCTAGGAGAACCCCCAAGCTACGAACCCGCTCCTTCAAGGGGAGTGCAACCCCATCCAGAACAGGTTGAACACCCTCCATCCGGTCAGCGGAACCACCCACCAACAGCGTCTCAGTCTTGTCTGGATTGAGTTTCAGTTTATTAGCCCTCATCCAGTCCATTGTCGCAGCCAGGCACTGGTTCAGCACATCCACAGCCTCACCAGATGAAGATGAAAAGGAGAAATAGAGCTGCGTGTCATCAGCGTACTGATGACAACGCACTCCAAAACTCCGGATGACTGCACTCAACGGTTTCATGTAGATATTGAACAGCATGGGGGACAAAACTGACCCCTGCGGAACCCCATACTGGAGAATCCACGGGGCCGAGCAATGTTCCCCAAGCACCACCTTCTGGAGCCGACCCACCAAGTAGGAGCGGAACCACTGCAATGCAGTGCCTCCCACTCCCAACTCAGCCAGTCGTCCCAGAAGGATACCATGGTCGATGGTATCGAAAGCCGCTGAGAGATCAAGGAGAATCAACAGAGTCACACTCCCCCTGTCTTTCTCCCGACATAGGTCATCATACAGGGCAACCAAGGCTGTTTCCGTACCAAAACCAGGCCTGAAACCCGACTGAAATGGATCCAGATAATCAGTCTCATCCAAGAGTGCCTGGAGCTGGCTCGCAACCACCCGCTCCAGGACCTTGCCCAGGAATGGAACATTTGCTACTGGCTTGTAGTTATTAAGATTTTCAGGGTCCAGGGAAGATTTCTTTAGGAGTGGTCTCACTGCCGCCTCTTTCAGGAGGCCTGGGACCACTCCCTCTTGCAAAGAGGCATTAATCACTTCCCTGGCCCAGCCAGTTGTTCCATCCCTGCTAGCTTTTATTAGCCAAGAGGGGCAAGGATCCAATATGGAAGTGGTTGCACGAACCTGTCCAAGCACCTTGTCAACATCCTCGAGCTGCACCAACTGAAACTCATCCAAGAAAACAGGACAAGCCTGTGCTCTGGATACCTCACTAGATTCATCTGCTATAACACTGGAGTCTAAGTCCTGACGGATGCCAGAGATTTTATTCTGGAAGTGCCCAGCAAATGTATTACAGCGGGCCTCAGATGGTTCTACCATGTCCTTGGGGCCAGCATGGATGTTGGTGTGGATTTATTTTGGTAGGCCCAATTTCTGAAGGTTTTCTGCATAGTTTTTTGATGTGATGCCAGTGACTGATGTGATTAACGGAATAATTGTGACCACTTCCTGTTGCCATAGTTCTTTGACTTCCATGGCCAGTGGTGTATTTTTTTTCTCTTTTCCTCTTCCTTTTCTGCATTTTTTTTGTCATTAGGTATTGCTATGTCAATGAGATATGTGAGTGTTTCTTTTTTGTCTATGACTGTTATGTCTGGTTGCTTGCAAGGTATTGTGTTGTCCCTATGAATTGTTCTGTCCCAGTATGTTTTATGATGTGCATTTTCCGAGATTGTTTCAGGTGAGCATGTATAGTATGGTGTAGGTTATGTTTCAGGTGAGTATGTATAGTATGGTGTAGGTTATTTAATGAGGTTGAATTTGATGGCCAGTCGTTGGTGAATTATTTCTGCAGCTGTATTGTGTCTGTCCTTATAGTCCATTCCTGCCAGAATTTTACATCTTCATGTTACATGGTCTATTGTTCCTTGGAATTGATAGCATTTCCTACATAAGTTTGTTGCTACATTGTTGTCTTTTATGATGTATTTTTAATAGTTTTGGGTTGCTATAACTTGATCCTGTATGGCTATTAGGAATCCTTCTGTTTCTTGAAATAGGTCACCCTTCCTGAGGCATTTATACGATTGTTCTTTGCTTATTCGTGGGTTCTGTATTATGTTGTAGTGCTTCCCATGGAGTGCTTTTTGTGCCCATTTTTCTTTTTTCTCTGCAAGTGTGAGTGGTCAGACTCGTTTTGTACTGCTAGGTTGAGTGGGGTGTATTTTTTGTCTGCTTTTACTATGACTTTATGAATGGAGGTGTTTTTAGTGTGGAATAATTTTCTGAGTGATTTTATCTGTTTAGCATGAATTGTGTTAATGTCTAGAGGACCTCTACCTCTTTCTTTCCTGCTGATTGTTGTCCTTTCAATGCATGAGTTGGGATGGAGCGATTTTTCATGAGTTTAGTGCAGTTGTGTCTGTTTATTTCTTTGAGTTCAGTGTGTGACCAGTGTATGATTCCGAATGTGTATGTGAGGATCGGTATTGTGTAGGTGTTGATGGCTTTGAAAATGTTTTTAGAGTTGAGTTTTGATTTTAGGCAGTTGTTGGCAGATCAGATGGGAGTGTACCGGAGGCGGGAGACAGCCAAGCCTGCCTGGCCAAAGAAGGTGGGAGCCCCAGCTGGAGGAATGCTGGATTCTTCAGGGAGCGGGAAAGGTGACTGGATCGGGCAGTTGGCTGGCACGAGGGGAGAAGAAGGGAGGAGAACCAACTCCAAAAATGGCTTCCACCCTCTCGCCCATGGGCTGTTATTATTGCAAGGAGGACAGACATTTCAAATGACAGTGCCCTAAGCTACAGGAGAAAAAGGCACGTGAAGGCAGTCCGAGAGTGGGGACAGTGGAGCTGCAGCTTAGCTCAGCCCCAGCAGCTGAGGCATCAGACTGGGAGGAGGACAGCAAGGGGCCATCTAGTGGAGAGGAGGCGACTCATCTGCTGGAAACTCTGAACCCAGCTGGCAGGCAATGGCCAGCATCGCACCCTGCTAGAGGGAGCCGTTGGGCGGATGAAGATGCATCGTTGGGACTTGTCCAGCCGGGCCAGATCCAGTGGAGCCAGCTCCAGTTCTGTGAGTCTATTACCCTTAACATAAAGGCGTGCCATGGGTGGAGGGACTGCGATTTTGCCCGTGGACAAGAGATACGTACGGCCTGACCAAATCTTAAAGGGCCAGACTTTCACAGTCACTCCCTATAGTTTCCCCCCCCCCCCCCCCATTACGCTGCCTCTGGCTTGGATCCCCACTGAATATTGAGGATGGAAGGGGGACATGATTTTCTTGGTCTATAGCAACTCCCTTTGGCCAATTTTGCTGGGGAATGCTTACTTGGCGGCCACTATGGGAGCGATTACTCGGAGCCAGACGGCCGCCCAGTCTCAAGTTTCCCCGAGGGCTCAGGAGAAGGTGGAAGGGGTGGATTGGGCCAAAGAACCTAAGAGTCCCGACCCAAGCGATAGAGTGGAGGAGAGTCTAGCGGAACCCTCGCTCCAGCAAGAGGAAAAAGGATTGGAGATGACACCAGGCTCCCCTAGTTCCGCCTTCAAGGCAGGTCAGCGTGGTGATGACTCCCTCCAGGAATGCCGTGAGGAGGCTGAGAAAGGTGTAGTAGCTGTGACCCCCCAACACCCTGTTCGATTCCACTGGCAAGATGGAGCCCTCTACCGAGAATTCGCTCCGAAAGGCGTGGAGCAGCCGTGGAGGGTGTGCCGGCAATTGGTGGTGCCAAGGGGCTTCCGGGAGCCCATTCTCCAGCTAGCCCACGCTACAGCCTGGGGAGGACATCTAGGGCGAAAGCGGACTCTGAGTTGAATATCTAAGGAGTTTTATTGGCCCTTGGTAGCCCAGGCGGTGAAGGATTACTGCTGCTCTTGTGATGTCTGCCAGAGAGTGGGATTCAACCGAGATCACCCCAGAGCCCCGCTGCAACCGTTGCCAGGCTCAAGCTGCTCAACAGGCCTGGTACGATCGAAAGGCCAGGGTGCGGGTGTTTCAATCGGGGGATCAGGTCCTGGTGTTGAAACAACTTAAGCTGGACAAACTAACACTGAAGTGGGAGGGTCCCCTGGTGGTGAAGCAGAGACTAGGGGAAGTGAACTACCTCCTGGACTTTCCCAACAACCCCCAACAACCTAAGGTGTTCTATGTGAATATGTTGAAACTTTATGTGGATCAGCAGAACTTTGTTTTTGAATTACAGCTGGAGCCTGAGGAGGTCGGAGAGCCTTTAGACCTTCTAGTGGACTATCAACAACAAGGAGGAGTGGACCAGGTGATCCTTCCCTCGACACTTACCCCAGAACAGCAGAGGGGGTTCCAGCCTTTGCTGGAAGAGTTTAAGGGCCTATTCTCCACCACTCCTGGTTGAACCTCCTTAGCCCAGCATTCCATCCAGACTGGAACATATCCCCCCATCCGTTCTTGCCCTTATAGACCTACAGGGACTCAAGCTGCTACTATTGAGCGGGAACTGCAAGCTATGTTGGATCTGGGGGTGATCCGGCCTTCTGATAGTTCCTGGTCATCCCTCGTGGTACTGGTGGGTAAACCTAATGGGGAAATACGCTTTTGCGTGGACTTTAGAAAGATAAATTCCCTGACTCAGTTGGACCCATACCCTATGCCTCGTTCTGACCATTTAATAGAGCAGCTAGGGGGCGCCAAATATATCACCACCTTGGACTTGACCAAAGGCTACTGGCAAGTGCCTCTGGATGAGGAGGCCATGAAGAAGTTGGCCTTTGTGACTCACAAGGGATTGTTTGAGTTCACGGTGCTCCCTTTCGGGCTCAAGAATGCTCCGTCTACCTTCATGAGGATGATGGACAGGTTCCTGAATGGGTTGGGGGCCTTTGCCTGTGCTTATCTGGATGATTTAGCCATTTTCTCACAGACCTGGGAAGAACACCTAGATCACATGAGACAGGTGTTTACCCGGCTGCAGGAGGTGGGCTTGAAAGTGAAGGCCTCTAAGTGTCAATTTGGGATGGGGGAAGTGGTGTATTTGGGACATCAGGTAGGAGGAGGCCATATCAAGTCTTTGCAAGCCAAGGTGGAGTCCATTCGGGACTGGCCTATTCCCCACACGAAGAAGCAGGTCCAGTCTTTTTGGGGCCTGGCTGGATACTATTGACGCTTTGTGCCCCACTTCAGTGCAGCAGCAGCTCCCCTGACTGATTTGTGTAAGAAACGGTGTCCTGTACAGGTGCGGTAGACTGGGGAGTGTCAGCAGGCCTTTGACTTACTAAAAACTCAGCTGATGGCCGCCCCTATCTTGCGAGCTCCTGATTTTGAATTGCCTTTCATGCTCCAGACGGATGCTTCCGAAACGGGGTCGGGGTCTGTGCTGCTTCAGGAGGGTCCTGATCATCAGCTTCATCCCGTGGCTTATTTGAGCAAGAAGTTGCTGCCTCGAGAAAAGAACTTGGCCACGACTGAAAAGAAATGTCTTGCTATTGTATGGGCCCTGGGGAAGTTGCGACCCTATTTGTGGGGGCGCCATTTCCATCTTCAGACGGATCACTCCCTTCTGTGCTGGTTGGCCAAGGTGAAAGGAACTAATGGGAAGTTGCTCCAGTGGAGCTTGGCTCTCCAAGACTATGATTTCACAGTGACCCATATTCAGGGACGAGATAATGTGTTGGCTGATGGATTGTCACGGGCCCATTCGAATTAAGACAACCTTTGGTTTCTGAATTTCTTAAGACTGTGACTAGCTGGGTTGAGAGATGAAAAGCTTGGGGCTGAACCCCAAGTTTCATCTTCTTAAAGGGGGAGATGTGAAGAAAATAACTTTTGGAAGCGGCCTGCTCTGCAAGAGGAGTCACTTGGCGGGAAGTGGGAACCTTGGAGCTCAAGGGGGGGTGGTGGAGGAAAGAATGTTCTGTTCTGGTTATTTCAAGCTGTACCAGCCAAGGTCAGGCAGGTGGCTTGCGCTAACGAACTTCAACTTTTCAGCTGGAGAAATTAGGGAGGGCTGGTTTCCATAGCAATGGGGCCAGACCTGGAAAAGATAGAAAAACGACGGCTTGGAAGTAGTCTGGCATCTCTTCGGGGCACAGGCTTCGCCTGAAGACGATCTCCGTCCAGCCGGATCAAGTCGGGTGTTAGTTAGGATTTTATTGTTTTATAATCTGCTCGGTTTGGGGTTGCTTGGCACTTTTAAGAGTGTGATTGATTGGGGTCCTAATTGTTTTATGGCTTTTTCTTGTTTGTGCTGCTAATACCAAACCTACCTCATTCCTCTCTAATCCTTCCCCCCCTCCTTTCCTTCCCAACCACTTAACCCTATTTTGCCATTCTGCTTGTATAATCTCTTCTGATTTGACCAAGGCCTTAACGTAGACTAGTTTATGAATAAACCTGCTTTGGTCCCTAAATTCTGTGAGGTTATTTCCAGCGTTGGCTCAAGCCAGCGGGAAGGGGAACGCCCTGCCACGGCAAGGAACAGCTCCACGTTTCCTTGATAACTATAACTTAGTATCCATCATTCAGGGGGAAAGTAAGTGAAGGTTAGGATTTAGGGCAGGTGTGGCCCTCCAAATGTTTTAGCCTAAAACTCCCAACATCTCTGATTGTTGGCTAGGGCTGATGGAAGTTGCAGACCAAACCTGATGGAGGGACATGAGTTGCCCAACCCTGATTCAGAGAGTTGTATGGCTTTACTCACCCTTGGCCTGAGCGAGATTCTTGCTCAGGGATAGCAAGACCACGGCCTGGCTCAGACAATAAATCCAGCTTTCTTAAATGACATAACCAATAATTCCCCAGTTCTGATATAACAGGCAATTCTGGCTCAATACAGGCCAGGATTGTCACACCAAAGCCAACATATAATGGGAAGAGCTGAAGGATAGGTGCTTGGCCCTGGGACTCATTTAAAGCCTAGAATGATTGTCCACACCAGGCCTTTGTGTACCAGGCTGAGCACAATACAGTCCATGACTGATAGGCTGTTGTGATACTCTGCTCAGGTTGATAGAAGATGTGTTCACTGTTAAAATAAAACAGTTCTCCAGAGCATACAGTAACCTGGGAGGTAGGATGCATTCCCCCCCCCCCCAACTTATCAGCAGTACCTCATAAGACTTCCACTGAGGATAATGGTGCATTGAAACAGAAAGAACATGTATTCTTCTCTAAAATGAGCTCTTAATTTATACATAAATGTGTAAAGTGGTCCGAGTGCCATCATCAAATTTTTACAATGGAAAAAAACATAATGAGTACATAGGTAATAAAAATAAATGCATTTTTTTGAGCAGGGGGTCTAATTTCCAACACTATCTGTAGAAATATGCTAAGCATATAGAGGGTCACTTATTCAAAAAATGATTTGAAGATCTGTTTGTAATCCATAAATGGTCTCATAAAGGAAGGAAGTATCATAATAACTTGCCTTTTCCCAGTTGGAAGTATAAGACGGGCGATTTAGAGACACCTAATATATGAATAATGTGTATTTGTTTTACAAGAAGCTTTATTGCTGCAATGTTCCAAGAATTCTTATATTCAATAAGTAGCCATTATAATTCACAGAATGCAGCACTGGCTCCATAAAGCAGAACCCATCAATTCTGATTTTTCAAAACCAGTAAGAATCTGCATTGAGGTGTATTACCTAAAGTGAAATTTAAATCCTATATCTACCTTCTTGCTGTGCTGCTCTGCAGTTCAGCTTGGTTTTAGTGTTAAAAGCTGATGTGTAAATACGTTATTTGATTGCATATTTGTCACTTACGTCGCAAAAGCTAAGCATTATTATTTGACATATAAAATAAAATTACAAGTTAGTAGAAACAGTTAGTGGAAACTAAAGCAAGCAAAACACATTCTATCAGGTGATCCCGCTGGTGAACTAATATTCTACTAAAGCCATAGAAATGCATCTCATGCAGTTGTTTTCTTACCTGTCTTTTCCTGTTTCTCGTTTGAAGAGATCATCAAATTGAAGCATCTTGTGCCGGGATATCATGTATACTTTCAACTGAGGTAGTATCTGATTCATCAGTTGCAGATTATTATAAATTAATCCTTTCCCATCTCTTCTCATGTAGATGCTGGGACCCCAGAAGATAAACACAGTCCCCTGACTCATATTTAACAGTTCATTGCGATTTCGCAAAATTCTCTGGATACTTGAGTGAGCGATAACTCGCAAGCTTGTCTTGTTTCCAACATCTTTTCCAAATCCCCGCGTGGGCGCATCGTTCATTCGTATCACACACTCGGTCTGGTCAATCTTGTGGCCTTGTTCGCTTCGCAAAAGGTGGCCAGAGCTTGTGACTAGGGCACAGCTTGCACAGTGCATTTTTAAAGGCTGCAAAAAAAATATGTCTCAGTACAATGTACACTCAAAGCCTATGAGAATTTTTTAAAAAGCATAAGGAAACATCATAAAAAGAATTAACTGAATACAAATGGTAGCCTTCCAGTACCATTATGAACCCAGCCTTGAAAAAATCAGTATTGCTTGTCATGACACGCCCAGTCTGGTAAGCACAACCGTAGTCACGGGGCTGGATCTTGAGCTGTGATTAACAGAATTCTGCTTACGCTGGAGGAATGGGGGAGGGAAGGGATTTTTGCAATTCCTCTTTCCCCCTGTAGTTCCCTGTGTCACCTCTTATGCTGCTCTGGAGAGTCCCTTAGAACTTCGACTTAGTCCAAGTGTCCTCTTTTCTTTCACCTCTGGTGCATAGAATTTTCAGAACCTGTTGTGACACTACATATCCTCATACAGTGGCAGTAGAATGCTTGCTAGCTTTTCCCTGTCTTGCTCTTTTGGCTTTTATGCTTGAACTAAATATAGCACATCCATTTGTCACTGGATTCAGGTATAGTTACATACCCTAGATATCTCCTACCAGACAACCAGCAGCCTTCTAATTTTCAAAGAACTCTGCAACTATTCAACAGGAGTTTATGTCTTCATGTCTTTCCAAATCCAAGTAGAATTAGCTGGATTGGGATATTTCCCATCCCAATTTGTGATGTAGTGGTGCTCATCATGACAATACCCATTGCTATGACCCCAAGGAGAGTCCAAAAATGCAGGCAGCTGCATTGAGTGTATATGTGTGTGCATCCAACAGTCATAAAATAGTGAACTGGCAAAAGATAGTGTAATGGTTAGCATGTTCGGCTGGAGAAATCGAAGATTGCACAAGAAAGGAAAAGAGAAAGACACAACACGTCTCCAAACAGCATAAGAACACCTGATCAAGATTTTTCAGGAGTTTCTTTTCCCAGCACCAGGCAGAAACATGATCTTAAAGTCAACAAAACAGTTCTACCTGGTTGTATCTCCATGAGGTAGATACAAACTTCAGGTATTTTGTCGAGATATTGGATCTTAATTGCTCATTCAAAGGCAAGCCACCCCAAATACTTTGCTTACAATAGGGATAGCTCACAATACTATATTGTTGGTGTGGAAATTATTTTCTCCCAGCTACTGTGAGAATTGCAGTTAATTGCAGAGGGAACAACCAAGTCTGAGTGAGGTGGCAGATGACATTATCATCCCTGCTAATCAAAATGTGCTGGTACTTCAACCCTCTGAGCTCTGGCTCCACTATATCATTGCTCCCACCATCAAGGCCTACATGGAACCAGTTATGACAAAACGTTTTGCATCCATTTGGGAACCATTCTTTTATATTCATGCACAGTAAAATGTTATCCCCAAATGTGACATCTATGCAACTTACTCAAGGACAATTCCATAAGACGATACTCTGGGTTCATATTCACGTTACATGATGGTCTTGCCTGATTAACTGGTTTTATGTGTGCAAATGACCCCCAAAGTCCACATGAGTGCAAAACATCACAACAAAGCTGGTCCTTGATCCCCTGCCTATAGAACTATTCACCATTGTGATAGTCGTCATCAGAACATGACAAGTTTTTAAAATAACATTTGGTATCAGCCTGAAGAATCTATCTCTGGTATATTGCTACCTCCTGTCTTAAAAATACGTAGTTTTCCAATTTCACTTTCTTTCCACTTGTGGATCATCACAGGGCACTTTTGTAGATTTAATTTCAGTATTTTTCTCAAAAGAGTGAGTACTTGTTAACCTGATGAGAGGACAATCACCATTTACCTTAAATTACACAGTAAAAATTCAGATCTAAATTTAGGCCTCGACCAATCTTAAAGTTAAATCTTTTCACCTTTCAAGAAAAGATGGGGAAGGCATCTGTTATGGATCCCCATCTTTCAGGAAATGGCACATTATCCTCACTCTGAATTAACTTCTTTTGCCCACAGTGATGCTGTCACATAGACAATATAATGTTGCACCTTCATCATATTCACTACATTGGCTGACATCACTATTTACATTAAAAGAAGACAATCCTTTAAAAAAAATACAGTGCTGAATTTGCAACAGAACAAAGATCACCAGGGGAACTGTTATTATACATACTTTTTGATACAATTGTACCTTGAAAACTTTATGGCACCCCTCCCCAACCTTGTGTCCTCCAGAATGTGTTACGTTTATTGTTCACTTTAGTTCTAGATGGGAACAATTTTTGACCTTTAGGTGAGCTTTTAGATAGATACCTTTATTAATTTGTGTGTTTTTAATTAAGATGTTATTTGATATTGTATTTTCTTTACTTCTTTGTAAATCATTTTGGGATTTCTTTCAATTGTGTAAAGCAATACATAAATGTAGCAAAACGACAACTCCTATCATCCCCAGCCAGGTGTGTGTGACAGAGAAAGAGACAAGTTCATGAAACTTAGGCCCTGTTCAGACAACACACTAAACCATGATGGTTAGGCATTCTGAGCTAATCATTATTGTTTAGTGTGTTGTGTGAACCATACCAAACTATGTTGGCTACTTAACCATGGTTTAAACACGCTCACTAACCACTTGCTACAAAAAGGTTAGCCCAAACCATGCCTTAGCATGTTGTCTGAACAGACCCACAGACTCTCTCTCTCTCTCTCTCTCTCTCTCTCTCACACACACACACACACACACACACACACCATTTGTTACATTCCTAGGTAATAGATACTGTGTTAGCTTGATATTTGAAGGGCTCCTTTTGTTGGTGAAGTGAACCAAAATCCAGTAAAGGTAGGGGACAGGGTGACAATTTTCACTAAATTTATCATTCCTCCTGTAGCCCCAAGCACCACCTCAAATACTTTTCTAGAAGGCCCCACAACCCCCAAGAGCAA
Source organism: Anniella stebbinsi (assembly GCA_029215795.1). Lineage (NCBI taxonomy): Eukaryota > Metazoa > Chordata > Lepidosauria > Squamata > Anniellidae > Anniella > Anniella stebbinsi. Next base: position 89,989,880 of record JARDYH010000004.1, on the reverse strand, counting down.
AATGTCATGGCTCTAGGAACAAAATTGCAGGCTGAAGAAGGGAGGGGACACTGGTGTAAATCACCTCCCCTTCTGCCTGGGGATTATCTAGTTTATGGAGTTCTGCTCCGTACAACTCTGGGTCCAACCCAAATGAGAATGTTGGTGATCCATTGGGTATCTTTTCTGCTTATAAGTGCATCTGGAAACATAAAAATGGAATATATATTTTCACATATTTCCTTCCAATGTTAAGTGAGTTCCCAAAGCTCTGCAGTATCAGCTAATATCATCTCCCATAAGTGTTGGTTACAGCAACAGGGACAGAAGAAATGTCAAAAACATATAAAGAATTTTGAGTTATTAAGTCCAAGGGCCTTAAGAGTAAGTGGTGCCAATAAAATAGTAATAACTTGTCAACTGAGATATTATATTTTACTGCGGGACTTGAGAATATGTAGCAAGTATTTAATCCTTTAGGGAGGGACAGTTCTTGTTCTGTAATTAATTCTACCACTGTGTTTCTAATATTGTCCTAATTTTAGCTCCACTTCATATTTTTATTGTACCACCTGACTATTTGGGTAAGCTGGATCGTGGACTATTGTAGAAGTCTTCTACAAAACTGGAAGCATTTAGAAAAGTCTATCTATATTAGGAATAGGCAACGTGTATGGCCCTGAGTTCAACATGGGGTGCTAGGAGGGCAACCTGGAGCCACATACACACATACAACTGCTGGGATGGGGTGAGATTAAATAATAATAATAGTAATAATAATAGTAATAATTATTATTATTTATAACCCTCCTCTCCCTCCGGATCGAGGCGGGGAACAACAACAATATAAAACACAAGAATCACAAAACAGTTAAAATTTTAAAAACAAGAAAAAAATACATCATTAAAAACATCTTAAAGCCTACACAAATATGCATATGCACAAGCATAGCCTTCCCTCCCCACTTGCTCTCACAGACACACACACTCCACTCACTCTTACTCTCTTTCCTTGTCCCACTTCACCACCCACCCCACTGGTGTGTGTGTGTGTGCATCAAGATCTTCAGCCACTCCTCGTTGCTTGGAGATGACAAGTAGCTGTTCTAGCCAACCAGCTTCATGGTTTTTCTCTGAAGAATAATATTGAGAGGGAAACCATCAAATTTGGTGGCCTAGAGCAGACATCTCTCCTTCCTTTGAGAAACCATGAAATACAGCCAACTACAGTGGCAAAAAGTTAAGAAACCAAAGGAAAAAAAGATACAGTGGGAGAGGTATGGACAGGAAAGTTTTTCTATTGAAATCAGTAGTACTTGCAGCACAATCCCTCAGGGGTCTTCCCTATGGCCCATGGGTGTCCTAGCTGTGGTAGCTAGGGCACCCTTGGGTCACAGGGAAGGCTCTTGAAGGCCACATGTGTTTCACAGGCCACTGGTTGCCCACCCCTGACCTAAATTATAAAGCACTAAAAGTCCATTATCCATAGGCCCAAAGTTCCAAAGAGTTCTTTAGTTTTCTGTACAATTCCCAGGTTAAGAACATTTTAGGCTGCAAGCCTATACACTTTCCTGGAAGTAAGCATCACTGAACAGGAACTTACTTCTGAATAGACTTGAATAGAGTGCTGCAAGTACTACTAATTTCAAGTGGGGGAGGGCGGAATGTAAACACATTTAAAGCTCTTCCATTTAAAGCAAAGGCATTAAACATTTAACTTTTGGATGAACCACACCTTCAAAATTAAAAGTCATTTAAAAAAGAAAAGAAAAAAGAAACTATTCAAATTCAACCAGGATAAACTTCCACCCAGAAAAAGGAGTTTTAAATTTTACCACTGAGTTTTACTTCATAGCATTGCTGGAAAATATTTTTGATTATAAATCGGTTATAGCATTAATAATTCTGATGAGCAGTGCACTGGTTGAAAAGAAGGGTCACAACAAACTCAGGCATGTTAAAGCTCACTTGAAAGTTAGCTGCCCAATCCTATACATGCCTACTCAGTGGTGAGCCCCACTGAGTTCAATGGGGCATACTCCAAAGTAGTGTGTGTATGATTGTAAACTAAAAGTATCTATCTCTGCCCTCCTGGATTGTGGTCCAGATCTCTCTCACACACAAACACACACACCTTTAATTTCTTGGCAGCTTTGTGAATGGAAATGGTATTATTGTTGTACATGAAGTCAAATTAGCTTAAGGCATTGTAAAGAGAAATCTGTAAAATACAGTTTTCTCATTTTACGAGAGAGAATGCCTTCCAAAGTCTTTAAGGTCCACAATCAATTTGAGGGGAAATATTCCCAGCCTCTCTGCATCTGTCTAGTTTACAGCCCAAGCAAACATACCTTCCTACTAACTTGTCATATTTTGATTAGTAATTCTTGGGTGGCGCCATTAAGGGAATGAAGGACAGTATCTGTCTGATCTCCAAGGGAGTGCCACAGCACTAGTGATTTTATTATAAAACCTTTCAATCAGCTGATCAGGGAGGCCTGACTACAGTTGTGCCTTTTTAACATGCACATTCATGTATTGAATGGTTTGCAATTGCAATTCCTATTGCCACAGTTACCTTTGTTTAGATACTCCAACCACATAGAAAGCTATTGAATCTTCACCATTAAAGGCTTCCTCCTACAAGGTGCTCAGTATATTCTGTGTATGACAGATGGCTTTTAATACCTTATGAAATTAGCTCCCATGATTTCCTGTGGCAGTGAATTATCTATGTGTCATTAGACACACAGCTAGCGTGTCTCCATATATCGATCTCATGCATCCCTTACACTTCTTAAGCGAAAAAGAGCTGAAGTCAGCATGGTGACATATCATTCCATTTACCATGAGAGACATATATGTATGAAACTATTTATAAAACCAGCATTCCATGGTGTAAATTAGCAACGATGGCTGGTTTTGCTTTATGGAGCAGAAGCAAGACTAATAGCACCCTCAAAAGGCCTCTAATGCAGATCTTAATGTATGCACAGGTTCATATCAAGACAGGTGGTCCCTGAGATAGCCCAGTCCTAAGCCATTTGGACACTAAAGATAAAACCAACACCTTCAATTGCTCCCAGAAAGCAATTGGCAACCATTGCAAGTCTTTCAGAATAGGTGTCATATGATCCAGATACCATGTACCGGTTATCAGCCTAGCTGCTGCGTTCTGCACTAATTGAAGCTTCTGGTCACTCTTCAGGGGAGTGCCATGCAACTGTCTAAATGTGATGTAACTAAGACATGGGCGACTGCTGCCAGGCCAGACCGAATCAGGAAGTGTTGCAGCTGGCACGCCAAGCATAATGCACAAACCCATCCCATCCCATCCCCATCACTTAAAGATCCAGGATCAGTGTAGGATCAAGGAGCACTCCCAAGCCACAGATCTAATCAGGGGAGTGCAACCCCTTCCAGTAAAGGTTGAATCCCAGGTTTTCTACTGACTGACAACACTTCCTGTAAAAATAGCATAGCTTGAATCAACACTCTACAAGCACAAATGCATCTTGTCTGGGTTTAACCTTAGCTTGTTCACCCTCATCCAGCCCATTATTGAACAACATTCAAGTGCTTGGAAAGGCAAAATGAAGTGCTCCTCAGATTAAGGAAAATGTAACTAGCACAAGTGTTGATGTGAGTTAGAATAAGTGCATAGTAAGATATTTTAGTCCAAAATAACCCCCCATTGTTCTTTGACTAGTCAGCAGCAATGTCTGTTTTCACTGTACTTGTGTGGGGACTCTGAAGAGTTCTCAGAAACTGAAATTATGCTATAAAATGTAGCTGCCAGGCTGTTGACTGAGGAGGGTCACAGAGACCCTATGCGGCCAATTCTGAAACATCTGCATTGGCCCAATTCAAAAAGTGCCCAAAGTGCTTTAAAGTCCTAAACTACGGATAAAAAAGCATGCTGTTGCTTGCCCCTAACATGGTTGCACCTTTGAAAGCATTCCAAGCTCAGTGGGTTAGCAAGCCTTCCAGACGAACATTCACAAAAACACTTTCAAAGTTCACTTTTTGCAGGAAGTATGTTCTGCTCTTCCCCAACCCTAAGCTAAGAGTGTTTTATTTCAGAGGGCATTTAGGATCCTCTGGTCTGTTGTACATGAACCTGTTGGTGCTGTTATATATTGTGGGTCTTAAGGGTCCTTTTTGTTTACTGGTTTTGTTCACTTTATACATTTAGAAGTTATGTGGTTATTTTTTGTTATTTTTAATGTTGTAAACTGTCTTGGTGGGAGCATGCAAACATTTCAGTAAATTAACTGGAATAATAATGAAAATAAATCCTGCAATATTTCAAAATACAATTAAATGTCCCCATAACATCATGGAAATGCACCTCTAGATTTGAAGATTTGATAAAATGATCAAAGTCATGAAAAAGTTCAGTATAACTTGTATAAAGTGATTTGAGACAATGCAGACAAGTACGCATGGAACTGATCAGAGTAGATTAATTAATCAAAAGTTCTGGGATACTTACTAGTGAATTATTGATTGATGTGAGAAGCTGATAATTTCAGATAAATTCAATTCTCAATGTAAACATACTAGAGGAGATACCTTTTAATGAATCATTTTCTGTTGTCAAAATAGAATACAAACTTTCATATCTTAAGTCTCAACTTTAAAGGAATGCAGAATCCCTGAAGAGCTCTTTAGAACCACTTAGATTTCTTTACCAACGTAGCCCTTTAGAGGTGTTTCCCTCAACATGACTGTAATTATGTGGGAGGACACCTATAAAGGGAAGCTGGTTGTATATACATAGACTCTACTTGTGATTTGGACCCAACTATCCCAAGTCAAGTGTTCCTCAAAGGGCTTAAATAAATACGGAAAGCCCTCCCTCCATCGTGCATGTGATGTAGCCTTCCCATGTATCCATTTGTACAGCATGAACCTCTGGAGGAGGAGGCCTATGTGCATACAATTGTAAGGGCATAAGCTTCCATGCAAATCAGAACTCCCTGTTATTGGGGTTTTGGATTGTGTGGAGACCACACAACTGTACACATATAAGCCCCCACCCTTTAGATCTTTGAGCTTTATGTGTGAACATGGGGGGGGGAGTTTGATCTTACATGCATGATGGAAGCTGGGGCTTTATAGTGCAGCCCAACTCCCCATTGTGTGTTTATTTAAGATCTCAGGAACGCATGAATAGCCAGAAGGTGATCATATTCTAGCTGTGCCTCCAGGATCACGTTCTGAACTGAATGTGAACAGAATTCCAAATCATGTGTGCACGCAGCAGGATTCCCCTTACAGATGTTTCAAAGTATGGATGGTGGAGGCTCTGGTATGTTGCCAACAGGCACAGCCCTGCCTTTCTTCTCCACAGAATCACTCAATTTACATGGAGGGGGATGCCTGTAAAATGCTCATATCCCAAGGGCAAGCTGTGAACATGCATCCATTCCTGTGCCAATGACTGAGGTGGCAAACTGTGCAATTAGGCAGAGCAGGAAGAAAAAAAACACTTTCTCTGCAGAAAAATAGTAGAGGATCAGGCTGCCCCCCTCCACCGCCAAATCCCCCTAAGGTAGCAGGAGTGTGGTAGCTGTGGGCCACAGGACAGTAGTGGAAGCCTACACACATGTGCCACTAATAAGCCAGATGCGGGAGGCTGGGGAGGAAGGCTTTGCGGAGGTTAGGAAAAGTGAGTGAAAGCAGTAGGCATAAGGATGAATTGCTTGAGCAAAGTAACACTGATGCCTTGAATCCAGCACATATTTTAAATATTCATCCTTGGTTCTGCATAACTTCAGTCGCACAAAATTCCTGTCTCTTGCTCACTAGGCATCTACAGAGTAACTCCCTCTGTGTCAGTTTGGTCTTCTCAGGTTATGCTGCTGATTTCATTTACTTGCTCTCCAAATCAATCACACAATTTTAATAGAGAATAAATACTTAGCTCTCAAGGTTCAAAATGCATCAACTTAGAAGGGCGAAGTGGCCTACCGTACTCTAACTATGCAACCCTATACATGTCCACTCAGAAATAAGACCCACTGACTTCAATTTTAATTAGATTATTCCTAGCTCTGATTATTGGCAAATACCTTAGTTCTGTCTACCTGTCAATGAAAGCAAGCATGTTTTGTGAATGAGTCATTATCTGCATTTTCTGAATTGACAATCTGCTGTCTTATGTGCTGGAAACTGTTAAGATTTATATGGAAGAATTGTTTTCAGACACACTGAAGCACAGTGCATGATATTCAGCGGAAACATGTTCTGCTGCAAAGTTGATCACTCACAGAATTAACAGGGTTTTTCTTTATGCCAAAATTGAAATATCAAAATAACTGTCCAATGTCCTTCAAGTAAAACATTCAGAAAATAATTTACCTCCTTCAAGGATTTATAATGCTGACTGCCCAAGGTCATATTTTTAAGATATCTAGATCTGAATCAATATTCAGCCAAGGCTCATATATGGCAGATGTACTTGACGTTATCTTATCTTAGGATTTGTGGGGGAAGAATTTTGAATTTGTTCATGGGATAGTAGGACATTCAGCTCTGGGAAATTTCCACCCCTGGGATCTATAAGGCAGAGTCACTCCTACTCCTCTGCATTGGATAATGTTATATGAGAAAACCCAAAACAATCGTTATCCAATGCAGCATGCAGCAAGATCAGTAGAACAGAACCATACAAAATCATTCAATGCTCTTGTCCATTCATAATCTTCATTTGGATGGGGGGGGGGGGGTCAAGGAAGGAGATCCCAATGCAGAGGCGCCACAGATCTATGCATAGTGGGCATACATGAAATACAACAGGTAAGAATCTCTTGAGGTATAGCCATGTTAGTCTAGTGCAGTAAAAAGGAAGGAAGTGTTTTGTGACACCTTAAAGACTAACAAATATTTTATGGTATACACCATTGTAGACTAGAATCCTCTTCATTGGGTGCCATAATACATTTGTTAGTCTTTAAATGCCACAAGACTAATTCTTGGTTTTCTAGATAAGAAGACTCATTTTCCCCCCTTTATGGGTAGGATGGCATCATTGAAGTTTGGGATGATGAAAAGCTGTACATCCCATGAAGATACAATTTCCATGACAGATCCCACCTCTTCCCCTGTGCCATGTATGGAATATATTCCAAAGAAGACTTTAGCTGAAGGTAACTTTGACGGTGGTGAAGAAATGTATCTTCATAGTGCCTGGTGAATGCATTCATTGGAGCTCATATAGATGTCCTAGAGATTTCTTCTGGATAGCCCCTCTACCAGTAGGATGCTGAAATTGCCCAACTTCTTTATTGTATGGTCAGATGAGGAAAGGGCTAAATTATTTATCTAGTTAGTTGCTTGTTTGCCAAATGTGTATCCCACCTTTCTACCAAATTGTGCTCACACTAACAGCAATAACATACAAAGTAAAAAACATAAAAAGTCAGGTAAAACACATCTATAAAACCAATAATAATAATAATAATAATAATAATAATTTTAAAAGATCAACTTCACCATATTTACAAAGGCCACAACCGGTCAACTTATGGGACAATGGTCTGTCTGAATAAAAAATCTTTGCCTGCCAGCAGAAACTCATCAGAGATAGAACTTGATAGGGTTCTTGAAGTCTCTAACGAAGTGGCCCAAAATGATACCATGGCCAATGGTATTGAACGCAATAGAAAGGACCAGCAAAATCATTTCCCCTGTCCAGTTCCAGTCATATTGTCCACTAATGCACTAAAATGACTTCTCAAACCTAGTCAGACAGTCTAACCACTACACTGTACTGGCACTTCTGAGGGATGTTCACTTCACACTCACTCTTAGGTCTTTTCAGCACCAGATAAACACTTTTAAAATTTTCCCAGGCACTTTAACTTCCACAAATATTGGTTCTGCAAATAGATCTACTGTTTTATTCTTGGGAAGTTTTATTTTTCATTTTACAGTTTGACTGGTTTTTATTTGTTGTCCTGGAAAATTCTTGTTATTGAAAGGCAGAATATAAATCTGTAAAATAAGTAAAATAAATAAATAAGCCTACATTTTACTCCTCTCCCTTGAGAAAACTAATAATTGATGGCATTTCCCTCTAATAAAGAGGAATGCTATTTTAATAACCAGCTACTTTTTTGTAAACTGTACGCACATGGCTTACTCCAAGTCTTACATAATGACAATTTGTTTATTTAAAACCTACCAAATCATCTTGTAACTATCAAGTTCTTTGTTATCATAGTCCACAAAAGAAGGCCAACCAGGATGTTGAGCCACTAGCTAATTACTTAACAAATGTTTCCATTGCATATTCTATGAACGTTAGCTCTCTATGATCAGAATTCTGCATCCCTCCAGCCATCCCTCCCTCCCTCCCTCCACCCATCCATCTACAATGCCTCTGCTTTGGGGGAACTGGATACAGAGGCTCCAAAGATTATGCCACAAAGAACTATTATTATCTAATTCATAACTAATTCATAACTGAAGGTCACATTTGCCATCAGCAGCAGATGTCAACCAAATGGAAGAGGTTAGGAGGCGTTGCTTTTCCTTACAGTACTAATCCTTATAAATAAATGCAAAACGTTTTAAAAGCTCTAGCATGAATGTTTTTAAAAGACAAAATGTGTAGCTAAATTCTCACTGCTCCTTTGTGTTTTTCAGGCTGAGAATTAAGAATATGCAAATGCTATAATAAACTTTGTTGTTTCTCCTTTGCTACTAAATGTTAATTAACATGATTACACTATTGGACACTGATTTCATTATCTAATAATAAATGTGTTGATCAGCTTCTGACTCACCCCAGGAGTGATCACAGTCTAAGCATAAGGCTGGTTTTTCACTTTCTATGAATGCCTTCAGGCTTTAGACACAGGCTAGTTATTACTACAACTTCTGAAGATACATCTTATAATCCCAACCAGTTTGAACTGTCTTACTACAAGTATTTACCAGTTACACTACATGACCCTTATCTCAAGGTGATAAAAAATGGCATGCTCCATAAAGCTTTCCATGCAATTTTTTTTTTTTTAAAGTATTGTTAAGCAATGAAAAGTCATTTGCTTAGGGAAAGTGTTTTCCGCCACATTAACTCTTTTCAAGGGTTTGCCTGCTAGTTAAAGCTTCCATTAGAATAATTAAAATGCAGCTCCTCTTTAAAAATACATGTGAAGTCTGCTTCCTGAGAAAGGACCTGGTTTCAAATAGTTAGAAGAATGTCATCAGAAAGAAGAGGGGAAACAGCTGTTGGCTTTACATACTGTAGACCAAACAAGGAGCAATGACCACGATCCAGTTATTGGTCTTGGATACAATAGCACAGCATCACTTTGCATTCCAAGACACATCTGGCCACATCAGTAGGGTTCAGATAAGCATTCCTTAACCCTCTCATAGATTTAAATAAAGGAAGAAAGGCTTGGTTTAAGTGTTGTGATAAATATCCTAGTAGAAAGGAGCAGTTTAAGGCAATATGCTTTGGATTGCAGAGAATCTTTTGATATATGTTTTATGTCAGTGGTCTATTTTGTTTTTTATTAGAATCTCAAGTTCCACCAATTGGAGCCAGGTGCAAAATAAGGGATGTAGAGGAGGCGAACATACACCTAGAATCAAGGGGACAGAATACCTCTGAGCAATCAGGCCTAGTATTTGTTTTCAGTATCAGAACTGAGCTCATGATCGTTTAAGGCCCCAAATCCACACTTCCCCAAATTCTTCATTTAAGCAACTTAATTTGGTGGAAGGGGGAGCTTTTTGTTATTGCTATTGCTAAGCAATTGGGAGTCAGAAGCCTTTGTGGATCTGCTGCAAAGCATCCAGAAATCTACCCGTAGATCCCGATGTTCCGTCTGCCCATCCCTGCTTTAGGGAAATATAAATCTGGGGAGCTGAAACTTCTTCAGTTATTGTAAATCCCAACTAAGGCTGATATCCTAATTCTATGAGCCTATGATATTTTTATGGGCAAAAACAAACATAAATTTAAACCATATCTAGCAGCTACACCTCACCCCCATTTTACAGTAGCGCAGGGCCCCTGATCTGTATCCTAATAGCCCCTTACATCCCATGCTAAGGTTCCAATCCGGATTGGGCTCCCTGTGCCTAGTCTTGATGGAAAATAAAGACAAGACATACCTGGTAGATATAGATTTAAAGCAATGTTGTTTTTGTTTATTCTATAAACTACACACTAGAATAGAATGCAGTTGAGAATAGGCAACTTTCTGGCACAAGGAACACGTTTTTATAAGCAAGCATGATTGCAATGTGCTGACACTTTTCTCACTGCCCTCATCTCTCCTCCCTCCCCCCACAACCACCTGATGATAATGTAGGGTGCAACCTTGTAAATTGTCAGTAGATATAATGCTAAGATTTAGAGAGTAGTTTCCATCCAGCATTCTATAAACGTGTCCCAGGAGGATTAGTATCAATCATGAGCTTATTGGAGAGGGAGATAGGATATAGTGATAACCTGAAGCTATCAACCAAGAGTAATGGTCTAAGGAGAAAAAGCAATCAGAGAAGAGAAAAGAATATTTGCAATGAGAAAAAAGAGAGAGAGAGAGAGAGAGAGAGGGAGGACTGGGGAAAAAACAGAGAGGAATGTATCATGCAGATATAAATGAGCTGATATACAAGGGAGAAAATCATAGGTACTGTATACGGGCTCTGAAGAAATAGTTACAGCCTAATGTTTATCTTTAAAAGTATGCAAATAGACATCGAAATAACATTTTAAAAAACTGCACTACCTTTGTTCTGTAGCTCAAGTAAATAATACTGAAATACAATAAAGCTACCATCACCGAACTATGTGGACTCTTCTAGCTTAATCCCCACCCACCAGACAAGAAGTGAAAAGGTGTATTGAAGCAATGGAGATGCAAGAGACTTCAGACATTTTTAATATAACATCTTTAGTTTGTATACATATTTTCTAGTGCCATCATTCACTAAGCCTGTCCACAGTCCTACTAAGCTTTCTCCCACCTGCTACTAACTGCCCACCAACTGGCGTCGTCTTCTGCACCACCTTCTGAGGCAAGGCAGGAGGCTACTATGGAACAAGTCCAAACTGTGGGATCCCTCATTAGGCATGATTACTCAGTGCCAGAAGAAATCCATCCTTTTCACTTGCCATCTGTGATCCTCCAGATGTTGGAATACAACTTCCATCACCTGACCTTCTGGCTGTTGTTGATTAGAGTTGGAGTCCAACATCTGGAGAATCATGGTTTTATAGTTTTTACTACTTTAAAACCTGGTTTACACATGACATTAAGCCACGTTTATTCAACCCATGTTTTGTTGCCTTACCCAGGATTTATCTGCCAAACAATCAAACAGACCGTGGTTTGTTTTATTAATCCATGAATTGCTTGTTTCCTTCTTGCCTCCTCCTTCCCTGTATCCCAAATGCTTTTGTGGTGTTGTAGTATTATCATGTAAAATGGGTGGTGGTTTTGACTACTCTTGCCTGCCACCTCTGTAGCCTAGTGATACAACCCATGGTTCTGGATTCATACATCATGACAACCCATATAGTTCAAACAACCCAAAGTTCACAACACAACAACAAACCATGGTTCACTAGCATGGTCGCGTTCACACATCTCAACAACAAAATTCGGTAATCCAAATCATTGGTTAGCATTATGTGCAAACCAGGCCTAAGACACCTTTTGGGCTTTTTTAAAATTAAAAGGCAGGGTACACTTTATAAATAAATAAATAAACAAACAAACCATATATTCTGCTACAATAGTGGTATTAGGTGCTGGTTTTTTAAAAAAAATTACATTTGCTGTAATGTGATTTGGGGACCAAGAAAAAGAAGAAAAAATATTTATTACATTTCTGTACCACCTTTCTGGAACAAGCCATTCAGTTTACAAAAATTCAGAAAACAAAAATCATAAACAAATAAAAAACAGTAAATGTTAAAACATCCTTAAAAACTTGAGAATTAATTACTGTGACGTGCCATCAGGAGAGCATTAGAGATTAAGCAGTTTCATCATGGCAATAGTCACATAAATAAGGAAAGCACTGAAAACATCAAAGAAACCTCAACCTCAGTGGTTGAAAATGACATTTGGTTGTACTTATCACTTATGGAAAAACATTCTTTTTTCATGGCAGATGGGCTGGCAGTCCACAAAATATGGATTATACATCTGGATCTAGATCCAGATGGATTAAATATGGATTATGGAACTATTCTAAAATTAGCAGGTGGCAGGGAGATAAACTTTTCAAAATATTGTAGAATTGGAACATTTTCTGGTGCTTTAAAAGCAATTGGGATCTGGTGTAATGTGCTTTACAACAAATTTGGTTCTGATTTAGCTCAGATTTAATCAATTAGAATCTGATTTAACTTCAATTTAGTAAACAAAACTAAAAAGTATACTAGCTTAATTTTATATGCTGAATAAAGATCTCAAAAGGTATTTTTATAATAAAAAAATTGAACTGAAATATTTTATCAGGGGGGAAATCAAAGTGGCTTAAATGTTGGAACAAATTTAATGGTTAAATTGGAAATTCTTTTATTGGAAAACATGAAAAGAATTTAAGACCTGCTAACACAACAGAGCATATTCCCCTTGCCTTGTTTAAAATTTTAAGAAAAAAGGTTAAGGTACTGAAAAGTGGCTGTACTAAAAAATCATTTTGTTAACATAGTGCTGTGCATCATATACTAATGGTGTTTACTAATCTACTTCAACTGAGTTTAACTTTCACGGAGGGCACTTTCAGATTCAGTTTCACTGTCACCATTTGTAGAAGCACTTACATGGCTTCTTAGTTTTAGTTCAGAATGTGGTAGATCTCAATTAGAACTGTGGAGCTACATTGCCTTTCACCAAAGCATAGTTCAGTATTTTAGCATGCTGTATCTTCTTCATGACTTGTGCTTGTACTTGATGCAACTTTGAAACTGCCCAATTTGACTGGCATTGTATCATTATGTGGCTTCTTTTTTTAAAAGAAGCCCACCCTTCTAATGCATTTGCATCACTCAGAGCAGCTTTCAAGAACTGAACTCAAAACAATCCCATAAAAGAAATAAAACAGCAGCATAAACATGTGAGCACAATCAGCAGATAAAATTTTTCTGAAATAATCTCATTGGCAAAACCAATGTTTCCTGGAACAAGAAAGATTTAATCAGTTGGTGAAAAACAGAGGGAGGCCAAAGAGATCGCTCAGGATAAAGTATTCTACAATTTGGAGGTGGACACTGAGAAGGCCCCCTTTCTCTTGCCCCAACAATCTATGTCTCAGCCAAGGACAGGATATGGAGAAGGATCCAGTAGATCTTAGGGAATAGGCAGAATGGCCGAGGAGGATACGCTTCTTCAGGTATCATCAATCAATCAATCAATCAATCAATCAATCAATCAATCAATCAATCTTTATTGTAGACACAAGAGCAGCACAAACAAAACAACACTACAAGCGCATATAGTATTCCCAGAGCCAACAAAGTAGAGTGGGACTATAAGTATAGTAGTATATAAACAGTCAATTAATTGAGTATATTATGCATGTCCCCCACATTTAAAAAAAATTAAAACATTATCACAATCAGATGTTATCATCCCATGCCGACAGGCAATTGCAGCAGTACAAAATCTAGCCACCTTAAAAGTTACCTGAGAATTCTGGTTGTCCAGAAGACAATCTATATAGAACACATCAGCATTCCCAGGTATTCCTTGTAAAATAGGTGTCATATCATTAACCCAAGTCATTTAGGGCTTTAAAGGTAACCACTAACACTTTTTTCCACATGTCTATTAAAGTCAATGGAGCAACATTGCTCCATTGACTTTAACAGAGGTGGGGATAAACATCCTTTGCTAAAAACTGGTAGGGCAGGGAGGCAAAAAAAAAAGAAAAGTGAGAATCCATAAAAGAGAGGCAAGTGAAGTGAGAATCCAGTGATGGGGAGAGGGGCCCAAAAAACTGAGAATCCAGAGAGGGGGAGGAAAAAAATGAAAACCAAACAACAGGAGGCCAGAAAAATGAGAATCCAAACAAGGGGATGGTTCCAAGATTGTATGCCATCCCCTATAGCAATTTGTGGTGGTGCCTGGGATACTTCCAAACTGTCAAATGTCTCTGTGGGCCTCAAAATGCTTCCTACTCTTGCCCTACATCATTGGCAGGAGGTTCTGACATAGAAATTTACGTCCCAGTAATAAAACCTAGGAGAACACCTGGATTAGAAACTATGGGTTCATCTACACCTAAGGGCCTAGCAGGAGGGAGGGGGAGGACTGTGGACTTACCTGCTTCCGCAATCCACCCCCAGCTTCTATACAGCTGTGCGACGTCCCAGAAGGGAAGAGGGGCATTGCGGGTGCCATTTCCTTTTTAGAAGAAGTGCCGGTTGTGTGGCCCCAATCTGGTGAAAAAGTAAATTACTCCCCCGCCAAACTCTGCACCCAACCCCCCACCATCCCAAGGCTGGCAAAATTGCTGCCCCCTGAAGGGCACAGAGCCTTCCGTGCCCATTTTGAAAGCCACGTTTACTCACAAGGAGGTGGAAAGAAGCTGGGATGGGCGGCCACACCTCCGCGGCGCTTGGGATCTTCCTGAGACCGTGAGAAAAATTGGGATAATCGAAGTCTCGGTTATCACAGAGAAAGTCTCTGCCTGTCTCTGGTTGTCCCTGAGAACCCCTATGCATCATACGGATGCACAGGGACACTCCTGAGCTGATACTGGGATAAATGGCTGGTGTTGGCTGGTGTAGACATGGCCAAAGTCCCATTAGTGTAGAGGTATGGCTATCTCCGTGCCATCGGCTTCCTTGCACCTTCCTTGTAACTATCCACCCTCAAGGCACTGTATTAAATAGCTGAATGATGTGATGTCCTGTGAACCGTTTTTCTATTAAAGAAAAAGTATAAGAAAACTGTTTTTAATGTTATCATGTATTCCTTATTCATCACCCTTTGAAGGACTATAATAAATCTGCCACGCGCCTCTAACTAATTGCCATTAAATCACCAAAAAAGAACACATTCCACAAGCTTATCCAAAAGGCAAAGTCTGACATATTCCAAGAGCTCGAAGTGAGAATTCCTGCTATATTATGGCTGAACCTCTAATAGATGGGAAAGTAAATCATCTGTAATGATTACCAAGTCAAAAAATCACACCACCACTTGGGGACAGTCTGACAAGGTTAGGCAATTATAGGACTGCTCAGACGCATCAATTATGGAGTGAGGATTAGTTTCACCCCGCATTTAAAGGCTACAAATATTCATTCACTAACATGAAAGGACGTGTTCTTTCACTGATTAGTATGGATTACACAGGACAACAAGGGACGCTTCTATCCAAGTATGACTTGATATGATCCTACCTTAATTCTATCCACCATTTGTCTTGGAAGTATGATCTGTTTTTATTTACTCTGCATTGGCTTTCCGTCAACTGACCTGCCAAATCCTTGATTGAATAATTACTTCAAGGTATGGGAATCAAGTATTCCATACAATGTCTTCAAAGCAAAATCCCAGCATCATCACAAAATGACAATCATTGTGAAGCTGCAGCTTTTATTGCTTTTCCTTCAGTTATATGGTTAATATGCCTTGTCATCAAAATATAATTGTGCATGGAATGAGAAAGTAAAACTCAGAAGTCTCAAATCTACAGCACTTTATGCAAAACAAATATTGATCTAAATAAATATGTACCTGATGTTATAGCAACTGCTGGCAGCTATAACCATCAGTTTCTCAGCTTTAGATCTAAATTTAAAAATGGGGGACAAGCTTCAAGCCAAATCCCTTCCCTTCACACAATGCCCCAATCTGGATGGCATATGAAGGAGGCACCTGACTGGCTCAGCTTTGACTGACCCCAATCCTCACCTAATGGGAGGACGCAGTATTCCAGTGGAAGGATGTGCCTGCCTCACTGAAAGTTCTCAAGTCCTGGGTTAAAGGCTCTCCTTCCCAATCTTGACCTAGGCCGGATCTACACGTCGTCCTCGATGTGCCCTCCCTGTGCCACAAGCCGCTTTGGAGCGCTGCACTTCGTCTAGTGTGGCTCAAGCCTCGGAGGCTCTGCTTGCACTCTCGCCGCTGCCGCCCTTTCATCCCGGCTGGTCCCAGGGAGGGAGAAGGGAGGGTTGTAAACAAAAGCTAGCAATTGGAAATCCCTCTCCCGATCGCTGGCTTTTGTTTACAACCCTCCCCCCTCCCTCCTCCTTCTCCGGGACTGGCCTGGATGAAAGGGCGGTGGCCGCGGCTGCAGGCAGAGGCTCCGAGGCTTGAGCCACACTAGGCGGGGTGAAGCGCTCCGAAGCGGCTTGTGGCGCAGGGAGGGCGCATCGAGGACGACGTGTAGATCCTGCCCTAGAGCCACGAAGCTCTGAGCCAGACTGTTGTTACAGCACTGCTTTTCGTAAAGTTAATAGCAGTGAAGAAGGGGAGAAGTTAAAGCCTCTCCCATTCAATGAGCCCTCTAGTTTATGGTTGATCAGCTGGGCGGGGTAGGGGGAATGAGCAGGACAACCAAGGGCTCCACAGGTGACATAGAAAGTGGCCAAGGGCTGCATGTGGACTGCAGGTTGTCTAGGCTGACCAGACCCCCTGGGGTTTCCCGGTCCTAAATGGGAAAAATGGGCCAAACCAGGCTGACCGGGCCCCAGGGGGCAACCTCCGGGAAACAGTCAGCTCCTCCCGCGAGGAGGGGGCGCGGCGCGGGGGGGCAGGCGGCCTGCGCGGGGCAGGCGGCAGCGCGAGGCACTTACCTGCTCGGGCGTCCGCTTCCCTCCGGTGCTCGGAATCTACTGAGAAACAGGCTTCGCGGCCTGTCCCTCAGTAGCGTGCCGGGTGATGACATCATCACCCGGCGCGGTACTGAGAGACAGGCCAGGAAGCCTATTTCTCAGTAGATTCCGAGCACCGGAGGGAAGCGGACGCCCCAGCCGGTAAGGAGTGCGGGGCGTGCGGCGTGGGGAGTGCGTGCGGGCAGCACGGGGTGGGGGGGCGGCGCGGGGGGGGGTTGTTTTGGGTGGGTGGGGTGGCGGGGGGGGGGGTCCGGGATTTTGATCCTCAAAATCTGGTCACCCTAAGGTTGTCCATATGGATGATAGGTATCTGGTTGGTCACTGGGGGAAAAGAATACTTCGGGCTGATCTAGCAGGACTCTTCCTATGCTACTATGTTCTGAATGTTGGAAACTAGTTATATGTGCACAAATTGAATACAGTAACACTGATGAGGTTGCAGAAATTCTGCTTTCATTCTGACAGCAAAAGGCTTGAAAGCTTTTCCAGACCAAATACTATATAAACTTTCCATGAACACATTCTTTTTTTTTTTTTACCAAAAACAATGTCTCTAAATATTATGCAATTTATTTCACCTGAGAAGTGTAAATAATAATGATTTTTTAAATAATGGGCAAATAACCTTTTAAAATAAATTTGCCTCTGGGGTAGGAAAATTCTGAATTCTGTTACTTAATTTTTAAATATAGCACACATGAGTACTTTATATGTACGTGTTCAATTCCTGCACACAATAATATGTAAGGATATATAATAAATTTTATTCTTGAATACTTTTTACACATTAACACCTCAAAGTACCAGCACTGCTTTTCCTGTCTAATGGTTTTAATAACTGACAGTTTTTCATTCAGCTAAAGCTGCACATCAAATGCTATAAAAATGACAATTGCTTAGCAGGCCGGATAAAACAGAATCCAGTGGATAAAGAAAAATCCAGGTATTTTACAAGCTATCTGTAACTTGGGGGGGGGGGGAATGGGAAATTCTAAATAGTTTTTCTTGAATAGTAATTTTCATTCAATGAGAAGTCAGCAAGTAATTACGAGTTTATATTTTATACATTTGCATGTGAGAATTAACACAGGATAATCAGATATTCTTTTGCTTCTAGCGTCAAACTTTGAATCAGTAAAGCAAAAATTTAAGTTTTCATGTATGTCTGTCATAGCCAACAATTCCCATATTCTATTCTCCATTCTAGGCTTTCACTATCTTTTGCACCACTTCCCTACAGAATGCTACCCATCCTCTCAAAAATGTCCACAACTGCTTCTAAAATCCCAGTCCTAAAAACAAATATGGTTGGATCAAAAGCTGAGCACACGGGGGCTATTTTTCATCTTGCACTGGAGCACTGTGCAAGAAAAGTGAAATGAAATCCATTCTTCCCCTTACAAAAATGGAAGCATGAGACGAACCCCTATGTTTTGATTAGCTCAACAATGCCCTCTAGGGCATCTGTGACATTGACACCATTCCAGGAAACCTGAATAGGCTTATCTCATTTCTTCCTCAATATGCTTTCAAAACGTCCCAATACATCTTAAAAACCTATGCTGAGTAGCCTGTCTGCTTCAAACTAGTTAGTTCTTTTGAGATGTAAGTTTAGGATCATTATCAAAGTGGGTCCATGAACAAAGTTATTTTCTGATTTGCTGAATAGACTATTGACATCAGAAATGGAGGGTATCAAACTATTGGATAAAACAAGAGTCTGCTAAGGGGCCGGCTTCTACTGAACCCAAGGCTTTTGTAAAAGTAAGAGGTTGCTCATTCCTCATGTGTCTTCATAGAGGCTAAGATATTGCGAGTGTAGTGTGAAATAACGAGTCGAGACAAGTAAATGGGATTAAAATGGGCCACTTTGTATTAAAGAACTGCAAAAGGAAATGAAAACCTAGGCGGGCATCTGCTATTGGCCTCTACGGGCCAAATCTTGGGATCAGGCGAAACAATTCTCGGACCCTGAGGTGGTGCCCAATCCTTTGTCACCCCACAGTCTTGCCCCATTTGGGGAAGGGAGGCCTTCTGGTGTCGCCCAACCCGTGCCACACGGCTCAGAGTAGGTGAGGAGGGTTGGCCTCATAGGTAAACCTTATCCCAATGATCTGGTGCCGCAAGACTCCCAGATGAGGGCCTCAGGCACTATCCATCACCTCAACGGTGCCTGAGACTGTTCACCATTACAAAAGCAGCTAAAGATGCCTGCACCTACCGCCAAGGGGACTGACAAGCGACTTGGTTAGTCATGCCACCCATCTCGCCTTTATAACTTCCCACAAATCCTTTTGCAGATCAGTCAAAATTAAGTCACTACCGCAGTCAGACAAGTGAATGCCATCTTGTCTGTACAGCTCCCTCCGTGAGCACACGATATCCAGATGTTGAATACTGACATCCCCATGCTTGAGTGATTCCTTGTATAGCTCGGAATTCACTTTCCTCTGAGCTCGTTCCAATGCAAGAGGGTTGCTACCCTCTCTCTAGGAAATCCTGGGTAGCAAGCCAGACCATACAATGGTAACGCCAGACAACGCTGCTGAATGATACTAAAATCAGCAGCTGCTTGTAAAATCAGGGCCTTGCCCTTGAGCAAGCCCAGGTCATTTCCCCCAAGGTGTATAACCAGAATTTGTGGAGGGGAAAGACTCGCACGCTGTTGGAATAAAGTGGGAAGAAGACGCTCCCACCGCATGCCGCGTCTGCCCAGCCAAAGAATAGATGCGCAATGACTTGATCGTGAATCGCTGTAGACTGGCTGGAAGGTGCATCTAGCGCATCCAGCCTGTTGGAAACAGATTGCATTAAATCATCTAGTCTCTGTTTAATTGATTAAATATTTCACTATTTACTCTTCTCCTAGTCTTCTCCAAGGCTCTATGGTCATTGCCAGCCCTCCAATTTATTCTGGGCAGAATGCAAGACCAAATCCCTGATTGAGCAATTCTTGTAGATCTTGCCTTTGACCTGTTGCTGAGCTTGCTCCTTGCCACCTGTTAAGTCTGTGTATTTTACAGTACCTGACAAA
This sequence comes from Anniella stebbinsi, assembly GCA_029215795.1. Lineage (NCBI taxonomy): Eukaryota > Metazoa > Chordata > Lepidosauria > Squamata > Anniellidae > Anniella > Anniella stebbinsi. Next base: position 89,970,039 of record JARDYH010000004.1, on the reverse strand, counting down.
TGCTATGCTAGGCCAGAAATAAGTCATTAGATTTCCTACTTTCTGTTAATTTTTTCATGACACCCCCAAAGTGAGTACATGCCCATCAGTAAACACACATATGATCCTTGCTCTACGTGTAGCAAGCATGAACGCATCCTCCTTGCAATTAATTCTGCATATGCTCTGAAACCGAATATTCTAGTCAAGTAGGTTACATGTTAGATAAACTTTATTGGCTTTATTTGAAATTATGGGTATGTGATTGTTGCCTTCTCTTGTTTTCCCTTTCCTTCCAAATAAACACTTTTTTTTTAGATTTGACTGCATTATTTTAAAAGGGAAAAACTAACCTGGATTATGCGTTGCAAACGAATCCTTCTTTTGTGGTTTGTTTCAGACCAGCATGGAAGGAAGGGAGGAATGGGGAAATGTGTAGCATGCAGAACAACTTTTCCCCACAAGAAGAACTGCACAGTTACAAGACTACTCTTGCTTTCTTAGGATTTTCACAAGTATATGTTGTTGTTGATGTTGTTGTTGTTGTTGAATTCTGTGTTTTTAGACTTTGGAGAAGAAAATTTAATCTCTCTTCTAATGGCTGGGCTGAAGGGAGCAGCTGGACAGATGAGGGTGTGTCAGGAGATTCATCTAATTGATGGCAGCCTATCAGTTATTCTTTTTGGGAGAAGGGGTCCACCAGTAGGAAAAAATATCCTCCTTCCCAGTCCATAACACTTGAGAACTGCTACACAACCTACCTTTGGGGACGTCATGCAAACTCACGTGCAAAGGTTTGCAGAACAGCACTAGTAGCTATTTTCCTTCTGCTTGTGATCCTTTGGATTTGACCCATAGCATGGGTAAGATCCACTGATTTAAATGGGACTTACTTGTAATGAGTCTGGATTGGTTGCTTTCTTTTCTGACAAAAGAACTTCATGTTATAATGCTGCCAGAAAAACAACATAATGGTGCCCATCAGAAACATGTGGCACTAGTTGAAAATATACATAAATAATTTTGTGAGACAAAAGACAGATTTACATAGCCATGAAAAATTTAGGCTGCCCTTTGAACGTCAGGGTGCTCATAAAGGTGTGTGAGCAAAATGTCCTGCAACAGTCTATCAATTTATTTTCTATGCCATTCTGAAAGCATGAGCCAATTGAGGAAAAAGCTTTTATATATATATATATATATATATATATATATATATAGTTTCCCAGGACTGATAAAACTATGGAAGAATGTAGATTTATCCATTCCAATCTGCCTCTCTAAACTAGGCTATGTTCTGCCATAGCACTAAGATTTCATTGACTTTTTTAGTTTCATTTTTAATATCCAGAAGTGCAGTTGTTCTGCATGCTACACATTTCCCCATTCCTCCCTTCCTTCCATGCTGGTCTGAAACAAACCACAAAAGAAGGATTCGTTTGCAACACATAATCCAGGCAAGTTTCACCTTTTGCCCTCAGTGGCTCTAAGAAATTCACTCAACCTTCCAAATGTGACAGGTATCCAGTGATATATGCTTCAGGACAGGCAAGGTAACATTGTTTAAGTGAAACACCGTGCCAAGGTAGCTCCGAGTTCTTAAAACAAAAGTGTGCTAGGAAAAAAACTGGGGAGGGGAGATGTCGTTTGTAAAGCTGATTTTCTTTTCTCCCAGTTCACAAAGAGACAGAAAGAGATCAAAATCTATTACCAGTCTGCACATTACACTCTTCACATAGAGGTTGCTACACTCTGGTGGCTGTAATTTCCTAAAAAGATTTAACATACAGACTGCCAACATCACTTGGAAAATGTCCATGCCACCAGCAGTCTCTGCATCTGTCTATGGAAAGGAAACTCTTACAATGGTAGCAATCCATAAGTTAGTCCAATCTAGATGCTAAACCAATTTAACTGTTATTAAATCAAGGCTGTTTGCAGTGGCTCTAAGACTCCTTTCCCAGTGTAGTCAACAGCAATATTTACCATGCGGCTACTGTACTTGCAGTGTTCTAAAGTACTTCCACTATCATTCCCATAGGACACACCATTGGATCAAGAAGTTTAAACTTCAATGTAATTTTAATATCACTGTTTCGCAACCAAGCAATCATGTCAGATGCTATAAGATCTTTCTCATCATACTGGCCAGCAATATTTCAAATATCACTTCTAATTTACTCACACCTTAAAGTTGTAAAATGCTGTCTGCTAAGGTTGAATTCAGTTAGCTTGAGTTGTTTGGGTCTACTAAAGGTGAACTCTTGAGTGCCTTTTAAGAATCACAATAGAATTATATCACATTTCTAACCAAATTTCAGTGTCCTTAGAGCCAGAATTCCCGGGAGGTAGCCATGTTATTCTGTTGAAGCAAAAATAACAAAGAGACTTCTGGCCCCTTAAAGACTAATGGCAGTGTCCTATGCTGTCTGCGCACCAGTGGGACTCACTGTTAGTGCAATGGGATTGTTAAAGCAACCCAAAATGAGCAAAAATTGTCATTTCTGGAACTGGTCAGCAGAGCTTGCAGAAGGGAGTTCTGCTAACCTGTCCCAATTGGGAAACAAGTGTTTCAGGGCTTCCTTTACGAAGTGCTAACTCCCTGTTGTGCAAGTGGTAAGTCCATCATTCACAACACAATCAGTGAGAGTACAGTGGCTCTGGTACAGACTGCCCTAAGCAAATTTATTATGGCATAAGCTTTTGAAGACTCATTACGCTTCATTAGATGTATTTTTAAGTCGATAAGGAGCCACAAGACTTTGCTGTTTTTTTTCTTCGAGCCAGAAGAAACTGAACCTGTAAAAAGTAAATGTCTTCTAAGGAACCCAGTCAACACTTCATGCTTAACATAGATAAAGTGCAAAGAATTTAAGTGAATGCTCAGACCATATTGTTAATAATGACTCATCGCTTAATTCTGAGGTTGTTATGCTTTATACACTCGAAGAGCTGGTTTGCACATGTGGAAAATGATGGTGAATTTCCCACATGTGAATGCTATTGTGCTTGCACTTAGCCATTATCACATGGAGGATATAGCCTGCGGAATGGAACCATGCATATACACATGGATGTTGCTATTGCTGCATCTACCACAGTCAACTTTAAAGGATTGCTTTAACTGCTGTAATTGCTACACTTAGGTATACTTTCTGGTCCTGTTATTTCTTTGATGCGGCCATGAGGTTATAGACATGTTGGAAATATGTCAATATCCATTATATATATGAGAAGGAACTGGTCCATAAAAAATTAGAATTGTGGGAATAAAATCAGAAACTAACATTTGGATATGGGGTCTACTACAGCCCATTTTGTGTTACCTAATTTGGTATCCAAATTGTACAATATCAGTTCTATGGTGAGTTCCATGCATGTGCATTCCCATGCAAATGGAAGCACTATCTTGTGAAAGGGCTAAGATATACTAGCTTGATTTCAACTTTCCACTGAACATAATTTGAGCATTTGCATACATCTAATATATGGACTTACGATCCTGTCCAATACCAAGTCAGACTATTGGTCAATTTAGCCACATGGCAAAAACTCTACAAAGCAAAGATCTTTCTCAGCCCCACTACCCAAGACCTTCTAGCTAGAAATGCTAAGGTTTGAGCATAGAATTCTATGCATGCAAAGCATGTGCTTTCATACTGAGCTATGGGTCCTCCCTAAAGAAAAGAACAGGAATGTTTCGATCAAGAGTTAAAATAACCTGATTGGACATTCCTACATGAAGACATTAATCTACTTCAGCTCCTGTTTTGCATAAATTCATTAAACTCTGACATCAGCACCCTGACCTAGAAAACTAAATAAGCACTCTGCCATCCCTCTTTGATTCAAAGGTACTAATAAGAGATTAAAAATCTCCAGTCTCTTTGGATACGAACCAAACACATCACCAAGGCAAAACATACCTTCACAAAGCTGTGTTTTATAAAAATGTTCCTGATTGAAATGTCAGCTGCAAATGTGATTCTTGTTTCACAGACTGTGAATTACTGGCTTCATGTTGCAGCATTTATGGCCAAGAATATTATCAAATAGAATGGATGTGTGTGGAGATGTGAATCTCCATTTCCAACCCCAACCTCATTTCAGAAAGGATTTGTTTAGACTATAAGGCTAGAGGCAGGGCTTTGTTGTTTTGTTATTCTGTGTTTTATAGTGCACAGTACCCTTTCTTTAGGTGCTTAAGAAATAATATTTATCATCACATTTGCACAACTCTTCTTCCAAGAAGCTGAGGACAGTGTACATGGGAGTTACCACATTTTTTTAAAAAAATTCAACAACCCTGTGAGGTTGGTTAGACCAAGGGATCATGACTGGCTCAAGATCACCATGTGAGCTTCATGGCTGAGCAAGGATATGAACCCAAATCTCCTTGGTCCAAGTCCAATACACTATCCACTACATACATCCTGGCTGTAATCATAAAGGACATCCATTTTATTTATGTACTGTCTTAGAGCTCATCCATGTACTGCCAGTTCTGGAAACTTGGAGTGCTGTTTCAGAACTCTGCTAGATATATTCTGGTCTGCCACTCAAAAACGGAATGTCAGTTATTCCCTAGCAACTCCCCACCTCTGCTTAACCCATCCACTATATTGTTGCCCAATTGCCAATAAGGCAAAAATGAAATGTCTTCCAAACCAAGCAAGAATGAATTATGCTGGGCTGGAGAATGGTGGGGGCCTGAATTCAGGTTTGGGAAATATCATGGCAGTTCAGGGAAACTGCTTGTATTTGAAATGAAACTCCATACATTATTATTAATAAAAAAGCTACATTATTTGGGAACTACTATTGTTTCTCATTATGTCCCCATTCAGCAAAGCACTCAAATGCACAAGTGACACTTCAGCCATAAAACAATTTGGATGGAAAATACTTGACGAAGTAGAGTCTCTTGGATCTCATCACTTGCTAAGGAATTCTAAATGGCTTTCCTGGCTTTTGTAGAGAATATTTCTTTTGAGTGAGCTTAGTTACATCATCCATGCCAAGCTCAAAATGGCTGGTGAAGTTGATATTGCCTTGTGCAATTGAACCTATGTCTGAACCCAGAGCTGTAGCACAACATTCAATTATGCTTCCTTTTATCTCTTTTTCAAGGGGTGGAATATAACTATTGTAGCCCCATGTCTTGTTTACAGACGTTTCTTCTGTAGCTCTATAGAAGCTACAGAAGTTGAACAATGACACAGGCAATTTTCTGACGGCATATTCTATTAACGAAAATGTAAATATGAATGTAAATATATTGCAAAAGAAATTGGATATGGTTGAATCACATTCAAATATCCTTATGGGGCAATTGAAAAATAAAGAAACTGCAAGCTGGCCTTGTGAACCTCAAAATGTGATAGGTAGACATATAAAGAAATATGTACATTTTATACAAAACTATAAACCAAAAAAAGCAAAATTCAGCCTAAGAAAGCACATTTAAGTCCCACCAACTGTTCTCAACTCTCTCCCACGGAAACAAATGGAACTTAAATATACTTACCTTTAGCTAGATTGTGCCCAAACGTCTCTCTCTCTTTTTAAAGAAAGCAGTAGAATTCTAACATTCATGACAATTATGAAATGTAAGTTTTGGAGTCACAAAATGATCAAAGAAATGGTTTGTCATGGACAACTGTAGAACTACGTGCAGGTAACACAGAATATGAGCAACTGGAGCAGACCTAAACATGCTATACCACCAAACGCATTCTTGAAATGGATCCTACATTGTGAAAATCTGGGCTGGTGTGGAATATCAACAAGGCCAGCCACCTGCCAGGTGCACAATCCACAGGGGAGCAACTGTCAAGAGCCCCTGAACCTGCTGCTTCTCCTCATCACTGCACTTGTTTACTCACCTGCTCTCTCCCTCTGACTCCTAGGAAGTGAGCAAGCAAATACTGGTAGTGATGAGAAGGAGCAGCAGCTGCCGCCCCCTGCTTATTTGCTGGCTGGCTCTCTCCAAATGGTAAGCAAGTAGGCGACAGCAACAACAAGGAGCAACAGCACCAACGACAACAACAACAATCAGAGGAGGTGCCCCAAAGGACCCTCAAAATCTAAAGCTAGCGCTGGTGTAAATGCATAACCTCAAATCATGACATTACATGGGCACAGCAGCAAGCCTCTTTGAAACATTCAGTGAATGAACTGACTCATCAGGAGAAATCAGGAATGCGCCCACAAATAGCATACACAACAGGCAGCATGTATCTAAAAAAAATGTTGCTATGCAACACTGAACCACATGGGTAGGCATTATAAACATTTCTGTAATGTTTCAACATTCCTGTAATGTCCTGTATCAGGACATTACAGGAATGTAATTACATAGGGGAAAATAAAAAGGCAGCAGTAACCATGTCATCTACATAAAGGGGTGGGGTCTTCAAAAGTTAAAGACAGGCCTCAAGAGACATTTATAGATTTGACTAACCCCGCCCCACACCTATTACTTGTAAACCAGTCCTCTACTTCTTGTTCCTACTTTCCATCCCCCCACCTATCGACTCTGGCAGGACATAGAAAAGGAACATCATTGAGATAGGTGTTAAATCTTCTGATGATCCCAATGAGAAGCTGATTTTATTCTCTCAAATGTGTTCCAGGTTACAGTTTTGCAATGCAATCTTATGCATGTTCATTCAGAAGTAAATCTTGTAGTATTACCTCACTCTCAGTTAAGTGTGCATAGCACTGCAACCTTAATTTGTCCCACAGAACTCGATGGAAGCCCCTGAAAAACACAGCCAGAACCTACCTGCCTACTAGATTCATAAATCTGTTTTTTTTTAAAATATTCACACTATAATGGATGATGTTGAGAACAGTACACTCTGCAGCTGCTTGGTAATTTTGCCGCCCTCTGACATTTGGTGTGCCTGTTTCAATAGATTCATCAAAAGATAATGGATGTGGCCTTTTAGATAATAGCAAATAATGAAAATACAATGGGAAATTAATTATAATCTTATTGTAGGTGTTTATAGGATAATGAAGAATGAAAACATTGACATTTTGTTTGACTCTCCCAAATAAGGAGGTCTTGCTCCAAATCAATACCAAGTTTAGGATACCACCAAAAAGTATAAACATGTTTTGTAATTTCTGACAACTGTGTCAAAGTCACTGAGGCCCCCTCCACAAGAATGCGCCTTTGCGCCTGGTTCCGCGATTATGCGCATTATCGCGGAGGCGCATTTACTCACAATCCCTCTGCACGGGAGGCGGCGGGAAGCGGCGAAGCGCATTAAAAGATGCCCAAAAAGCGCTTTCCAGGTAGTTAATGCGCATAATCGCTTGTTCACACAGCGAAAATGCGCTTTAACGGCCGGAGCAAAATAAAAGTCGCTATTTAACGCGCGTTCGAACATGCGCATTATCAGGGAGATAACGCGCCTGTACGCCCGTTTTGCGCTCCGCTCGTGTGTAGGTAAAATTTATAATGAGCCTTCAAGGCTCATTAAACGCCCCGTGTGGAGGAGGCCTCAGTTACAGTCATGGAAGGAGGTTGCTCTAGCCCATACACAGCCTCAAGAAGCCATGTCACTCTATTTGCAACTCTGACAGAAAAAGACAGATATGGCTTTGGGCTGCAGGAGAGCCAGGCTTTTACTGTTCTGCAGTAAAGTAGCTACAAATCTCCCAATTATTTCGTAAGCCAAAGAGTAATGCTAGTGATGGGATATTCTGTTTCTCCTCTTTAGGCAGTTTAATATCTACCATCTTTTATTTTCTTTCCCTCTCACTATCCTGTAAAAAGCCAATAAATCCTTCTGTTCTTTAATCTAAATTTAATTGAGTTTTTGGCTGTTATCTGGGGAAATTACTTGCTAGCATTCCTAAGGGAGACAGAACAGAGTCTTGATCTCAGGAGAGTTGGACTTAAGAGTTGCTGCACTGGTCAAAGACAGGGGATAAAAAGCCTGCTATTTTCCTCTAAGGCAGAACCTTAGAGGATCCCAGTTCACTATTCTGAATATAAAGAGAGCCATTTTGGGGTGAACTCTAGAATGGTCATAACAATTAAGCACAAAGCTTATTTCATTGGGTACTTAATGAATTTCCTCTTGACTTCAGTCAAAAGGTTAGTGGTGCCCACTCTCTCTTCAGTTTCATGTCAAGCTGAAGGATGGGGCATGTTTGCACGCATTGTAACAGGTTTCTGGGGAAGTATCCTAATTCTAAACATTTACACCAGTGTGTTGTAATACCATGTTCAGAGAGGCTATGTTACTACAGTGATTAGCATTCTTTTTCTGAAAGTCAATAAATGAGTTACATTCTTAGGACTGGACTAGAAGGCAACCATGTCCTCACCATTAAATATATATACTGAGATGTTTAATTACAGCTTCAGCTACTGGGTGATATAAAGCCATTTTAAAATATCATCAAAAAACATAACAGAGAGATTAACTTTGGACTTGTCCATCACTTTGTGCTAGTTGTCTTATTATTACTTTTAATTGCTGCTGCATAACTAGTATACAGTGCTGATATGTTACAACAATAACTTCTATCAACTAACAAGCGAGATGGAATCTCTACAAAATAGTTGCCATCTACCTGGCCATGCCTTCGTCACAACTCGGGAGCAAGGATAGATGTCAGATGTGATGTACTCACCTCGCTCTGGAGAAAAATATGGGGATAAGTCCCCGACTTATTTTCCTCAAAGTTTCAAGGGAAAGCCCCGAGGTGGGTGCATGGTGGGTGCTGCATTGCATAACTGACGTAGCACTCCACTCCAGGGCTTTCTGTGCATTTAGACAGTTCCCAGGCTACCTGGAATATTTTTCAGAATATATGTTTCTTTTTAAAATATATCTCCCTGACAGAATACAGAATTTAGAAATAGAGTAGTAGAGAGCCTCCTTAACTACTGATAAGGAAAAACCTAAAGTGTCTACAATGTAAACAAGGCTACAGAAAGGGCTTTCAGACAACATTATCTGAGTACTTGTGAACTGAGTTAAAATTAGCAATTTGCTTATTACAGTGCAAAGAATACTAAATATTATCCTGTTTGACTTGAAAAATAATTTACTTCTCCTAAACTGTCAGGAGAGTTACACACACACACACACACACACACACACACACACACACACAGAGTCCTTGTTAAAAGATTTTAGAAAGGAAGTGCTAAGGATAAAGTAATGTATTAAATTCAGCACTTAGCCCATCACATGTCCTTGGGATACAAGTCCTGCACGGAGAGTGATCTACTACATTCTCTAGTCTCTTCCTAGCTGCCCTAGACAAAACTTGCTGGAAAAACACACAAATATTCACATTTCTACTACTGCTATTTCAGAAGATTGTTTTGGAGGAAATAAAACACCCCTGAATCAAACTTTGCCCTATGAATTATTTTGATGCAAATCTAGGCTCTAAAGCACACAACGTGATAAAACAAAGAAACATAAATAAAGGAGGGAATAGTTTTGCTTTTGGATTTACAGAATCCATTATGATAAAAAAATGAATACATCCAGATTGAATACTAATTTAAAGAGCCATTCCAAAAGCAAAAGAGATCACAAATCACGTATCAGTATACTCCTTTCAGAGCCAGAAATCAAAATCTAGGCTGGTTAGCAATTAATGGTTTTATTTATCCGAGTGGCTTTGAATGTGTGCACTATTTCACAAAGCGGGCTAGTTTCCCAGATCTGCTTAGCTGATTTTCTTTTATAATATTTGTTCATCATTCAAACTGTCAGCACCTAGACTTCATATAAAATACTGAAGGTCAATGAAAATGCTCACTAGTAAAGTCTCAAATTGTGTATTAATTTAGCAGAAAACATAGTTTTGGAAGAACTGCATTGTGAGATCATTTTTGTTGTTATAAAGATCTAGACATGTACTTGGGATATGATCTGCACTTCCCATATCACTGTTTAATCCTGTGATAGGTGCTTAAACCAAATAAAATTTCAGTGTTTAATATACTAGTGGATTGACACTAAAAAAATTAACAGCTCAATTCAAAACATGAGTTCAAAGTCACTTTTCATAGAAAGCACCCCCCCAAGTTCCACTGATTCCTCTCTCCTGCTTTAGCAATCCCGCCCCCTCCAAGCTCTATCCTATGGTTTTCAAGATGGCCCCTGAACTTGAAGAGCAGATGGGGGAAGTGCAGTGGGGATGTGGGGGGTATGAAAGTCCTGTTGTGCTTCACTAACATTCCTCTGTATCCAACCCTAAGATTCATATCAGGTTATTAAACACCATCAATTTAAGGAACTGACCTTTTCAATAGTCGGAAACTTCAGCTGGTCCAAAACACAGCAGCGAGATTGTTAATGGGGACGGGCCAACAACATCATATTACGCCAGTACTTTTCCAGCTGTGCTGGCTGCCAGTTCATGTCCGAGCCCAATTCAAAGTGCTGGTATTAACATTCAAAGCCCTAAACAGCCTGGGGCCAGGTTAAATGAAGGATCGTCTCCTCCCATATGTACCTGCCCAGACCCTAAGATCATCTTCAGGGATCGTTCTTCTGGAGCCAGTACCAAAGGACGTGAGGCAGGTGGCTACCAGGAAGGAGGCTTCTGCTGTGGCACCCCAGCTGTGGAACAAGCTCCTTAGAGAGATTCACCTGGCGCCAAATTGCACTCTTTTTAGCGCCAGGTAAAGACTTTCTTTTATTTTCCCAAATAAAAGTTGCAAAAACAAAACAAAAAACAAAAACCTCATACAGAGTTGTTGGATCCCAATATTGATCCCAGAAGGATCAATTTGAAATTTGCATTCAGAACTAAACAGCCTGGGAGTAACTTCAAATCAACAGAAAACAACAAGACCATAGATCTAAAGAAACAACCTCGGAAATTCACATTGGAACATACTACAGAGTGCATTTCCCCCTTCATTACTTTCAAATACAGTTTTACATTAATATGTTGAACAAAGTAGGAAGCACTTTATTAGTTAGAACCAGTCTTGACCCTCATTTCATCCTAGCTGGAGATAATTACTTGATATTAATGTAGAGCACCAAAGACATTCTTGAATTTCATTGAACATTATTAGATAAGGCTGTGGTTCAAATCTCCCCAAACACTTTGGTTCCCTTTAAAAATACACACCATAAAACCCAACCAACACGCACACACTTGCACACATTGACAAAAGGTCCTGGCCTTTCATTATTTAGTCAGGCAGAACTCAATTACTTCAGAGTCAAAGCCCTAATGTACTACACTGAACATTTTGCGCAGTCTGTTTCTGGATATAAAGGTTATGATTTTGTAGACTTCAGTTTTACATCTTACATAGATGTAGAATAGGATATACACTATATTGTAGGCTGTGTAGTGGATCCTATGTATTTCAATCAAGTAGGAACATTCACTGATCTTTGTTTGGATATACTTGCTGTCAACAGACATGCTTGTCAACCACTGGAAGTGAATAGCTGGAGATCAGTCATGTGTCAGTGCACAACTACTTTACTTTGTAGAGTCTAGGCTGAAAGTCCGTGAATGAATATACATACATTTGAATCAATTATTTCTGTGCATTGCGCAATCACTGAGCTACTGCAATTATGCTTTATGCTCTCATACGGTAATCCATAACATATTAAATCAAAGTACTTGCACTCAAAGCTTGCTGTGACACATTGAGGTCATACCATCTAAAGTGAAATACTCTAGCTGAAACTGGAGTTGCCAGATCTTCACCTGGAGATGGTGCATACTTCTTGTAAAGCTGTGCAGCAAACCACTGCTCAGAACCAGTTTCAGGTTTGCATGGGCCATCAGCATGTCTCACCGCTACGCCTGTGATCTCCCCAGTACAAGAGGCAACCCCAGTTCCTGTCCCTCATCCTATAAAACTTTGCCTCCAGCTGATGGAAAGGACATCCCAAGGCAAGGCTGCAGTGGAGAGGAGGACATCACAGGGGCAGCCAGGGGAAGGTGGGAACAACTGCAAGGAAGTGGTGCCAGGCCCCTGGCAATTGCCTGACTATGCTAGGTGGTTCACTGATCACTGCTGCATCTTTTGGTCAAATAGCCTCCCTGTGCCCACACCTATAGGGCAAAATTAGCCTCCTCCATAGGACAGCAAAATGAGGTGGCTGGTGGATGAAGGCACAGGATAGGCTGACCAGATAAAATCCAGGTCAGGGCTCATGTAACTTTAACAGTTGTAGAGAAAATGGAATTTCAGCCAGAGTCATTTGTATGCAATTAGTTCCTGGTGAAATTCCCTCTTCATCACAACAGTTAAAGTTGCAGGGGCCCTGCCTTATTTTGTATATGGTCACTCTAGTATAGTGCCTGCAACTTTAACTGTTGTGATGAAGAGGGAATTTCATCAGGAACTAATTGCATACAAATGACACTGGGTGAAATTCCCTTTTCTCTACAACTGTTAAAGTTACATGAGCCCTGACCTGGATTTTATCTGGTCAGCCTAGCACAGGAGCCCCTGAGTCTACTCTTCAGCATTTTACAATGTTTAGGGGGTGGGCACCACCTTTGGGTGAAAATCTGGTGTCCCATGTAGAAATAATTTGGGTATTGCAGCCCTATAATATTTTATCTTTATTTCTCCTGATCCACAGTGATCACCAAAAACATCTCCATGTTCATTAAAGTCAAGTCATGCAGCCAACAGTGTGCATTTTAGTGGAAGGACATCAAGGTGGTAAGTAGATAATGAGCAAGTGGTGAAATTTGTTCCTCAGTTTCAAACAAGCAAAGTTCTGTCTAACGCTCTCTGTCATTTCTTTAGTATGTATTTGTACGTACATGACATATAAATGCACATAGCCTCAGAGTCACTATGAGATGGCATTTTCATACTAACATGAACGGTAAGTAAGCAAAGTAAAAGTGTGCCAGAATCTCCCAGGCACTCCCCTACATAAGGTTCTTGATTGTGCGGAGCATTCTGCTCACATTCAACTGAACATGAGTAGAAGCTCCATTTAGCCCTTGTCAATCAACACAGCAAGGGCACGTATTAAAAGGGCAGGGTCCAGTACACACAAGGACATTGGGGGCTGGGGTCAACATGTGCAGCTCTGCCCCTGTCACCACATTTAGCCCTCACGTATTCTTCAGAATGTCTATGTAGGGCTACACTATGCTTTTCCTTGCCAAACAGAGTCGCATTTTCAGGAAGTCATCTAAGGAGTGGGAGGTTCTAGCTTAAGTAGCTGCACTCTTAAAATCAGTTTGGATTATTCTCTTCTTATCCTATCATGAACCAGGATTCCCAATTGATTGGTAATGTCTCTTGCTGTCTTCTACTTTACAATCATAAAGTGATTGCCTGAATTGATCAACGTAGCAATCATCAGCACATGGGTGTATGTTACAGCACATCATACAGATTGACATTTCTCTATGGTTTTTTGAGGGGGCATTTAAAGTAGAAAAAGTGGCCTTGTCAATGGATCACTTTATCTCAGCCTAGAGATGGACAGAGCGGCAGGCTGGAGTCTTTTCCCAATCTGAATTCTTCTTTAGAGAGATGATTGTAGCATTCCATTCTGCCAACATTTTTGAAAGGAGGTGCTGCTGCCTGCCACACAGAAAAAGTTGGCTGGAGCCTTTCTCTACTAGCAATCTTGAGTTGATGACTAATTCTTGTGCTACTCTTTGCATGCAACAACAGCAGATGCACAAAAGGAGAACTAATTAAGACAAGGATGGAAGTGTCTGTTCTTCTTTGTTCTGAAAAGATATCAGCTAGAGAGAGCAAGACAAAATAAATACAGACTATTACACTATATATATTGCACTTATTTCAAATGACACATACACCTACATATTTTACTAGGAAAGTCTCAATTTCACTAGCACAGAATTCACTTTGGGAGGCAACTGCTAAACTTCTGAAACACATTGCAATCACACTTTCCATTCCAGACTACATTGAAATGATATAATGGTGTTACTTAGTAATTCAGATTTCTGGATGCTGATGTTTCTTTCAATTGTGGAATGGGTATGTATCTCTGTTTCTAAATTAACATATTTCAAACTGTTTAAATTTTCATTATTATTTTAATTCCATCACCTAGACTGGACCTATCTAAAACTACCACGGTATGTTATATACTTACAGAAAATCCCACTGTCTCTTAGAACACTAGTATTTTGTACCATTCTAATCAAAATGCTACATGGTTATCTTTGGCTCTACTTTTTTTTTATTATCTTCTTTCTCTTTTTGGGGGGTAAAATTATGTCACTTGTTGGCATACTCTTGTTTGTTTAGCACACACACTGTGCAAGCAAGTTCAAGTATCAAGCGGCAGATGCAAAAAGGTATGCTTCTATGTTGATTTTACTCGTCTAAGAAGCAGAATTTCCTTTTTGTCTTATTGGCTCCAAGTATACTTTACTTTTTTGCTAGCTATCATGATATTTATTTTCCAAAACAAGAAAGGTCAACAACATAGCGCCAAAGGAGTGAAATGGCAATATCTAGCTTTTAACCAGCCTTAAACTAAATTTCTGCATGCTCCGCCGTCATTTAATCAATGCACATGAATACTTTTAAAAACAGCTGGGTCTTATAGAATTACTCTCTTCTTCTCCAAATTTACAAAAGCACATCAAAACAAATTAGTTATTACGATGCCGAATATACTAAGTGCATTTGCATACGTCACAGTAATATTGTATAAAAGGTTTTTAGTAAAAAAATATTGGGGCTTCTCCACTTTACAAGTTTTAGGCATTTAGCATCTACCTTTTTGTATTTTATCACAAGGAAAGAAAACTAATAAAAGGTTGTGAATATTTAGGTCTTAATGGCAGCTTGTTCCAACAGAAAACCTGGACTTGCTTTGAACTATTCTGAAATGGTCCAAGACAATCTACACTCAACATGGAAAGATGAAACAATGGTTACATTGTCCTAGCATAACAAACAATTCATCAGTCATCATTATAGTTCCAAGCCAACAAGGTAATCGAGCCCACACATAATTTCAAGCAAAGGGAATACTCCTATGCTCCAGGTTTGCCACATGCTTCTGCATCTTTGGGGACTGGAGACTTTACTTGTAATCAGAGCCCATTCTTCATGCTGGCAAGTATTCAATGCAACTGATGGTGCTTCTTGAACAGAGGCCAAAAATGTCTAGTCAGTTCATTCACTGAAGCCAATAATGGAGGATGGTGAGAAGGCACATCCTGCTAGGAAATGAACACAATTACGGGTCAGTGTTCCCAACATCTTGCATCATTCTGTCCTTCTTATGCATGCTGGAGGAAATCTCAAAGGAACGCACAGTCGCTGTGTTGTTGTAAAAACAAAGAAACAACAACCCAGGATACAGTGCCATTTCTGATGAAAGAAATGTAATGTTCAGCAAAACGAGGGCCTTTTACATTTGCCGTTGTTGTTTGTCCAATGGCACTCACTTGTTTTTGTTATTAACCATTTATTAGATTTTTTTTCTTTTTTCAATGCAGTAAAAACTTTCCACATCCTGCCCCCTTCTCCTCATTTCATCCTCTTTAGGTCTCCTTCTCCCTTTATGTAATTAGAATCCTAGAATAGTAAAGTTGGAAGGGGCTTATAAGGCCATCGAGTCCAACCCCCTGGTCAATGCAGGAATCCACCTTAAAGCATACCTGACAAGATGGTTGTTCAGCTGCCTCTTGAATATCTCTAGTGTGGGAGAGCCCATGACCTCCCTAGGTAATTGGTTCCATTGTTGTCCTGCTTTAACAGTCAGGAAGTTTTTCCTGATGTCCAGCCAGAATCTGGCTTCCTGTAACTTGAGCCAATTATTCCGCATCCTTCATTCTGGAATGATCGAGAACAGATCCTGGCCCTCCTCTGTGTGACAACCTTTCAAATATCTTGTCTCTTCTCAGTCTTTTATTTTATTTTATTTTCTTCTCTTCTCTTCTCTTGGCTAAACATGCCCAGTTCTTTCAGTCTCTTCTCATAGGACTTTGTTTCCAGACCCCTGATCATCCTTGTTGCCTTCCTCTGAACACGCTCCAGCTTGTCAGCATCGGTCTTGAAGTGTGATGCCCAGAACTTGACGCAATACTCAAGACAAGGCCTAACCAGTTCCAAATAGTGGGGAACCAGTACCTCATGCAATTTGGAAGCTATACTTCTATTAATGCAGCCCAAAATAGCATTTGCTTTTTTTGCAGCCACATCACATTTTTGGCTCATTATGCCTCCTCACCATTATCCATTCAACACAGGCTGGCTTTGTCTCAGGATGTCATAATGCTCACTTTTAATAACTATTTAATAAAAATATTAATCTTTGGAATTTGAAGACAACTAGATTAAAACTTTTAGGCTGCAAGCCTAAAAATTGAGCTCAGTGGGAATTTCTTACAATAAACATGAATAAGGTTGGCCAGTTATACAGTCAGAAAAAATATTAATGCGTAGACAGCGCTGGCATAATTATCACACCAAGAGCAAATGTGGTTGGTCAACATGTTCTGGTGTGTGACAACTCTAAAGTGACTCACTTTAATAATCTCTTAGCAATATTTAGCACAGTGGTTTAGCATCAAAATCGTGCACATTGTGATACAAGTGTTAAATTTGGTATGATGGTATTTATTACTATGTAGATTAAAATTAGATTTAGAGACATCTCAGGGTTTCAGATCTTTATAGAAATCTGTTTACTGCATAGCAAATGTATTCAATTTTCTTGTAACACACACATAAAAAAATACATTTAACCATTTTTTGTTTTTTTAAAAAAACAGAGCTTAAAAACTTTTTTTAGTGAATTTAGTTTTTATCATTTAGTCTTGACCACATTGTCCATCGCACTGACACATCACATCCAGCACTGCTGCATTTGCATCTGTTATTAGTGTCACATTCTGTTTTACAGCAGCAAGAAATCATCTTGAGGCAGGCTTTTGAAGCAAGAGGAAGTGTAGTCCATGAAGGTACCCAGCCAGATTCAGTGTCTTTTTCCCATCCCCATTTGCTGGGATCAGGGTATGATGGTATTGGCTGTAAAGAAGTTCTCCACACGACTTGCTTGAAAGACGGCATATTTTACATGCATTTGAAGTTGGTAGAATCTGTTCCATGTGTCTTTCCTGTTTTCAGCTGCCACTGTGTCACATCAGAGACTGGCTGGAACAACTCTGAAAATATTATTTTCTATAATAAAAGGGACTGGGGAGAGAAGCAAGTAAGCAAGAGGCATAAGTTCAGTAAGTATACTTTATTCCTGGTATAGATCACAGTGGTGTATCTAACTCTCTTCCTTGGGCTCAGTTCTCTCCCTCTCTGTTGAATATGGCATACTAAATTTATTATTATTATTATTATTATTATTACTCTTTCTCGTTCGCAGCGGTTTTTCTAGATGGACATGATGGGCTTTGCCAAGTCATGCTGTCCTTTATAGATTCAGGAATTGACAATTGAGTAACAACGCATGTTATTGTCGTGACGCAAGCTCACCCCAGGCTTCTGCTCACGAACTTTAGGCAAACTGACACACTCCAAAACAGTGAGACTTCTTTTATTGTAAAATCACACGGAATTCAAGGCATAACGGTTTCATTTCTGCATACACACACTTGAAGCTGAAGACGGACCAGATAGCTTTCAGGTACAATGGCTTAATGCGAACAGCAACTCACTCAGGGGGAGACATTTAGAGTTAGCCCCTGTCCCATGCGGTCAGCAGCGGCCACACACACTGACTCATCAGGAACACGGGGAACACTCAAAGGAGAAACCCCAGCACAGGAGTGCATGAGGTCTGACAGGTCTGACTTCTTGCACCAAGAACTCAGCCTGTCAGGGAACACTGAGCTGATCACATAAGCAAGATGTCAGGGGACGAACCTCTTCGACCTAGGAAGCCTTCCCTGCTCATAGCTTTGGCTCTGAGGAAGGTTCTCTCGCAGGTCACACACACACACAATTCCAGAACAGCAACGATCAGCCTCAGAGTTCCCCTGTGCCTGTACTTTGGCTCTATGCAGGGAAAAACAGGCTATAGGACACGAATCCAGAACAGTAATCTGCAAGTCCAAATCTATGAAAAGCCACAGAGCACTTTTCATGGCATAGTTCTTAGAAATTCCAAGTCCAAATAGCAACAGAACATGTACAGAGTGCATCCAACATCTCAAAACCAGATCGAATCCCAAACACGAGTTTCTTGGCAAGCGTAGAACAGTCGAACAGCAAACAGATGATTCCTAACAAAGAGCCTCCCCCATTTGCTCGTAGCTATATAGGATGGAGGCTGGCTAATTCCAAGCTACTTTGACAGACAAGGCTTCAGGCCTGTAATCCAAACTCCTGTGCCAACAGGGCGGCACATTTCAACCTCCTCTTGATGATGGCACTATGTGAGAGACATCTTGCAAGATAGCCCCAACCTTTTCAAAACATATTTTGTTCCCAAGGAACATTCAAGGCCTCAGCCAGCAGCTACAGATAAGCACAGAACAGAGACAGACTTTCTCACAACAATTGCCAAGCTATCAACTCACAATTCACTAGGCCAGCCTAGTGAATTGTTTATGAAGCACCTGACATCCGACAGTTATGGTTCATTTCATTTGACCAAGCTAGGTGTTGCCTTGGGTGTCCCGCCTGGGGGAGTTTGGGTGGTTGTGCTGTTCCTTGTTCATTGCCTGTTCATTTCCATTTTGGCCAACAGTTAGGTTCATGCAGAGTTCTCAGCCTTGACGCTGCCTGTTCAAGGCTTTTTGCTACTTTCTGGAATCATTTTTTCACACTAGCAGGGTGGTTAGCCCTGACTAGTGGTGGTTGGCAAGGGTCTGCGGGTGTGCCGTGCCTGTGTAACCCCTTGTGGGATTATTATTATTATGTATCTCTTTCTCTCTCGTGGCGGTTTTTCTAGACGGACATGATGGGCTTTGCCAAGTCATGCTGTCTTTTACAGATTCAGGAGTTTCCTGACAATTGAGCATGTTTTGAGTATGACTGCTTTCTGGATGTTGATGTATTTTGGTGGGACCAGTTTCTGAAGGTTTTCCATATATTTTTTTGATGTGATGCTGGTGACTGATGTGACTAATGGAATAATTGTGACCTCTTCCTGTTGCCATAGTTATTTGACTTCCATGGCCAGTAGTGTATATTTGTCTCTCTTTTCTTGTTGCTTTTCAACAACATTTTTGTCTTTCGGTATTGCTATGTCAATGAGGTATGTGTGTTTTTCTTTTTTGTGTATGACTGTTATGTCTGGTCGGTTGTATTGTCTTGTTGGTATGAATTGTTCTGTCCCAATATATTTTATGATCTGCATTTTCCAAGATTGTTTCGCGTGAGTATGTATAGTATGGTGTAGGTTGTTTGATAAGGTTGAATTTGATGGCCAATTGTTGGTGAATTATTTTTGCAACTGTATTGTGCCTGTCTGTATAGTCCATTCCTGCCAGAATTTTACAACCTCCTGTTATATGGCCTATTGTTTCTTGGGATTGATGGCATTTCCTGCATAGGTCTGTTGTTACACTGTTATCTTTTATGATGTATTTTTGGTAGTTCTTCGTGGCTATAACTTGATCCTCTATAGCTATTAGGAATCCTTCTGTTTCTGGAAATAGCTTACCCTTCCTGAGCCATTCGTACAATTGTTCTTTGTTTATTTGTGGGTTCGGTATTATGTTGTAGTGCTTCCCATGGAGTGCTTTTTGTGCCCATTATTATTATTATTAATTATTAATTATTATTATTATATGTTGTTCCATTCTCTTTTCTCTATGTTATGAAATAAGCTGAAATACATGTCTGCTATTAAACTACCAGGCTATCACCAAATATCCTTTTCATGACTACATTCATTAACCTAAAAAAAAAATACATTCACAGTCCTGTCATATAAATGAAATAAGATTAAGTCAGGTAAGTAATCAACAATGCTGAGTATTAATTAGAAATAGTACTGTCTCCCAAAGACATAAGCAACCTTATTCCTACACGGGGAAAATATACTTTTGCATATTCAAAACTTTATTTAATACCAAACATTACAAAATTGAAGACTATAATCCATTGAAATCTCCTGTTTTGTGAGCCCTACTGAAATGTATGGTTTTTATGTGGAAGCATTGCTTGGTGGATTACACTAATAAAGAGATTGCTCAAAAAGAGGGATTTTCCATTCTCTCCTAGATTATTTACTAGCTCTCACGAAAGACTGAGAAAATACTCGCTGCCCATTTATCCTGTTAATGGGTACCATAATAGTCACTGTGTCCTCAACTTTTCTATATCGCCTATATCATCATCATAAAAAATGTGTTATTCTTGATAGAATTAATTATATGCATACAACAGTCTACACTACTCTTGTCAAAACTCTGTATTTGCTTACTAACAGGCACACACACCAAGCATGCCAGCAATCAAAACTAATATCCGAACAACCTGCAAAATATATTTCCCCATTTAATGAGAAATGTTGCACAGTATGATTTATTAAATAACTATCTGCATCCCCCATTAAGTTCTGCAAGGGGAATTTTTGTCCACTTGTTTCCCTCGTTTCCCAATGAAATATTTTGGCAGCAAGGAACAAAGAATACAGTTGAGTTTATATCTGAAATTTCTAAAGTCCATCGTTTGTTGAAATCCATTTGGGGTATTAAACTTAAAGCTTTAGATGTGATATGTGTGGGAGAAATAATTTATGGAGAATAAACCAGATTAAGCAGACCCCCTGTTATCTTGACAGACACCTGCTTCCTGTCTATTTCTTGCTCCACAGAGATGTGTTTTTCTGATGCTGAGAAGGACTCAAGTCGTTTTACACTCAAAGACTATATTATAAATGTTTATTAACAATAATCAAACATTATTTAAGACAACTATAGAAAGAAATGGATACTTTAGTATTTGTTGACAAAACATACAACAGGAAAGTAGTACATACATTACCAATACAGATTTCTGCAAGCAGAGATTACTCCCGGCTAAGATCAACCCCCACCTAGTATCTTCCTTCTACTGTAATAGTTTTACACTTGAACATGATATATGATGTGATTGCTTATTGTACTCTTATTGGCTACTGCACTCTTTTACCCTGCCTCTTCATATTTATTCATATTGGATGATGTTTTGTTTTTACTTGAACAGTTCTATAGAAATTTCCCAACTTGTTCTCTGTGATTTTGACCTGTCTGGGGCATGAACCTTATGAGCAAGAATGTTTCTCATAATGTTCTCTTTTTCCCCAGGTCAAGTTTCCTGCCAGTAATAGATCGAAAACAAACTTTGGTTCAGAAAGCCAGTTTAGCTATTCCTCTTTGATATGCCGGATATGACCAAAATTGCCTACATATGGTCTTACCTTATGATAACTAGGCTTTCTTTATATGGTCATAAGCAGTGCTCACAAAATTCAGATGTCCAAATAAACTGTCATTTTAAAATACTATGGTTCGATCTAGACTTAGTTAGGCTTAGAAGTCATATAGAAATCAATGGGACTGAAATTAGTTAAGTTTAACCTGCCCCATTTATTTCATTGGGTGTACTTGGGTCAAGCTGCTCATTAAGTTAATTATATGGCTTGGATCAAGGCCCTGATCCAAACCGCCATGCACAGGAAATGGATGTTTAAACCTTTTTCCAAGGTGCTTCCTTCCTAAACTTCCCCCCTCCCCTGTATAGGGGTTAAACAGAAAATGCCACTATTGATCTCAATAGAGGCTCTTGTCAAGAAGGAAGCAGCTGGAATACACATCAAAGCTGTTAACGACACAGATATGGAACTACAGTTTCCCTACCTTCATACCTATACAAATTTAGGTCAGGGCTAAAGTTTGAAAGTACAAAGATCAGATCAAAACCCCCACAGACAATGAAGAACCATTTGGCTAATCACACAGAACACTTCATAAACAACAATAAAAGGAGAATGATTCTCGATAGCTTTGAAAAGGTTTGCCTGGAAATTGAAACATTTTGTTTTGAATGCCTTAGAAGTACTGTTGATATTTAAAGTGTATCACAAAGCAAAAATACATTCTTCAGCTTCCCTTCTTCCCCCTTTACATCAAAAACAAGTTAAGACGAGGAGGTGAAAGGCCCACCGTGTATATCAGCAGAGCAGACAAGGGAAGCAAGGAAAGGTTGGCTATTGAAAGGAAAGTGCCTGAGGAGAGATCAGCACTAACTCCAAATACTACAAGATGATACCAAGGAATATAACTTCCTATTCCTATGCACTCTTTCACAATTCCTGCTGTGTGCATCCACAAAGTTTTACAACTCATTTACCTCCTGGTGTATGAGGACTGTCCAGGACATGAAACGGACACTTTTTGTTAAGATTTTGTGTAGTCTACCGATGCAGGTCAAACAATTGAATAAGTCAAACAATTGAATAAAAGCTTAGTGCTTATCAGATGTAGAAGTAGATAGTCTTGGTGTTTAGCATTCCAGCTTGCCGCATTCTTCATGACCCTGTCATAATTCAGAAATTCCATACAAAAGACAAATAAAAGACATAGTCCCTCCCTAAAACACAAATGTGCACAAGGCACCAAAAAGATGGCATAGATTTGTCAGGAAATGCAAATGCCTTTTCAAGCAAAGAACCAAGTTATTTAATGAATAATGTATGCTAATTATATTTCTCCCATTCAAGCTAATGAGGAGCTCACAGGCTTGGAATCACACAAGCTTATAAGCAAGATACCAAAGAGAGGGAGCCAAAAAGACCAGCACTAAAGCCAGGTGCTACGACATGATTTCTGAATAGCAAGGGAGCTATTGACAAGGTAGCCATGAACAGTATAAGACAGTATAGGTGTCACAACAGCTGCAGCCAGGCTGTCCAGTCCAAGTCCAATTTAAAGATAAAGAACCATAAGAAAGGTGAGCAGAAGGCCTTGAAGTTGCCCATCAACAAATAGCTCCTAGACAGCAGACTGAGGAAGCACAGAGCTCAGACTGAGTAAGCACACAGCTCAGCTGGTCAGTCTTCTCCACGATGATGAGATGTATAGTATGTTTATTTAAATAACAGTAATTATTTCTTATATGATCATATGTGGTATTTTGTAAATTGGTATCCTTCTTTTTGCTTATAAGTGGCTACCTAATACCAGAGTTCTTGGATTTGGTGGAGACTAAAGGGAGAGTGTACTTCATATTTGTGGATCCAGAGACTCTACCAGGAGAATTGCTACTCTTTGTCTGAACAGTTCTCCTCCTCTGAGGAGGAGGATCCATCTGACTTAGGTTCTGGGACCTATTAGATCCACTGACATTTAGAGACAAAGAATCAACATAATTAATCTTTGTAAACTGCCCAGAGAGCTTTGGCTATGTGGCAATATATAAATAATAATAATAGAAAAATGGGCACAAAAAGCACTCCATGGGAAGCACTACAACATACTACTGAACCCACAAATAAGCAAAGAACAATTGTACGAATGGCTCAGGAAGGGTGAGCTATTTCCAGAAACAGAAGGATTCCTAATAGCTATAGAGGATCAAGTTACAGCCACCAAGAACTACCAAAAATACATAATAAAAGATAACAATGTATGCAGGAAATGCCATCAATTCCAAGAAACAACAGACCACATAACAGGAAGTTGTAAAATTCTGGCAGGAACGGACTATACAAACAGACACAATACGCTGAAAAATAATTCACCAACAACTGGCTATCAAATTCAACCTTATCGAGCAACCTACACCATACTATACATACTCACCTGAAACAATCTTGGAAAATGCAAATCATAAAATATACTGGGACAGAACAATTTATACCGACAAGACACTACCCTGCAACTGACCAGACACAATGGTCATAGACAAAAAAGAAAAACGCACATACCTCATTGACATAGCAATACTGAATGACAAAGATGTTGTTGAAAAGAAAGAAGACAAGAGAGACAAATATACACCACAGGCCATGGAAGTCAAAGAACTATGGCAACAGGAAGAGGTCACAGTTATTCTGTTAGTCACATCAGTCACCGGCATCACATCAAAAAATTATACGGAAAACCTTCAGAAACTGGCCCCACCAAAATACACCCACACCAACATCCAGAAAGCAGTCATACTTAAAACATGCTCAATTGTCAGGAAATTCCTGAATCTGTAAAAGACAGCATGATTTGGCAAAGCCTGTGATGTCCATCTAGAAAAACCGCCACGAGAAAGCGATGACGAGTAGAAGAAGAAGAAGAAGAAGAAGAAGAAGAAGAAGAAGAGTGTTCAGAGCCAGATGAAAACATTTTGCTGCCTGAAGCAAAGGACAAGATGCTGCTCCTCATTCCATGCACAAAAGTGAAGGGGACTACCAGTTGAATCCTATTTCAGCACTTGCGATGGGACAAGTGTCTTTCACTGCACCTTAAGGCTTACCCCTGGGACATCGACCATCGACCATGGTATCCTTCTGCAGCCCCTGGGGGAATTGGGAATCGGGGGCACTGTGCTTCAGTGGTTCCGATCCTATCTCTCGGGCAGGTTCCAGATGGTGATGCTTGGGGATAGCTGCTCTTCAAAAAAGGAGTTGCTATGTGGTGTACCACAAGGTGCCATCCTTTCCCCAATGCTGTTTAACATTTACATGAAACAGCTGGGAGAGATCATCCAGAGGCATGGGGCGGGGTGCTATCAATACGCTGATGACACCCAAATATATTTTTCTATGCCTGCGACAACATCGTCAGCTAAGGATAGTGTGTCTCCTCTGAATCAGTGCTTGGAGGCGGTAATGGGTTGGATGAGGAAAAACAAACTGAAGCTGAATCCAGACAAGACGGAGGTGCTCGCTGTCAAAGGCCCCAACCTGGGTTTGGAGGTGTGTCAACCAGTTCTGGATGGGGTTACACCCCCCCCCCCGAAAGATTGTGTTCGCAGCTTGGAGGTACTCCTGGATCCGTCGCTCCAGATGACAGCTCAGATTGATGTGACGGGCAGGAGTGCCTACTATCAGCTTCGGCTGATACGCCGGCTGCGCCCCTTCCTAGAGTTGGAAGACCTAAAGACGGTAGTGCACGCACTGGTAACTTCGAGGCTCGACTTCTGCAATGCGCTGTACATAGGCTACCTTTGTGCCTAGTCCGGAAACTTCAACTTGTTCAAAATATGGCAGCCAGGTTGGTCACCGGTACACCTAGGGGTGACCACATTACACCAGTTTTAAAATCACTTCATTGGCTGCCAGTCCGTTTTTGGGCGAAGTATAAAGTGTTGGTTATTACCTTTAAAGCCCTACATGGTTTGGGCCCAGGCTACCTGCGGGATCGCCTTCTCCCATACAATCCGCCCCGCACACTTAGGTCCTCTGGGAAGAACTTACTCAAGCCAGCCAGAACTAGGCTGGCGAGTGTTACCCAGAAGACCTTCTCTTCCATCGCTCCCAGACTATGGAACGGTCTGCCGGAGGAGATTAGACAAATTAGCAGTCTTCATGAATTTAAGAGAGTCATGAAGACTACTCTCTTCCGGCAGGCCTATCCGGATGAATTTTTAGATGTTTTAATAATGCATTTTCTCTTGTTTTTAATTTTTTTTAACTTTTTGTGATTCTTGTATTTTACATTGTGTTCCCCGCCTCGATCCGAAGGGAGAGGCGGGTTATAAATAAATATGATGAGGATGATGATGATGATGATGATGATGTTTGTCCTACTATGAACAAATGGGTGGTATTCTTTCCAACAGTAGGTTGGCAAGGACACCAGATGAATGGAACCAATCTAGTGAGCCAGCACACTGAGTGTTCAGATCTTGGAGCTCTTATGCTATTTAAACAAAAGTTTAAAAAACACACCCCAAAACAATGTCATACCAGGTATTACAAAAATACAAAGAACCTGTGGAAGGTTTTCCAAGTCATCAAGTTATTGGTATTTTAATAATGTTTTAGTTTTATGTGCTTTTAATCAGTTTTATGTATTTTATATCATTTGTATTTGATGTTGTTCCCCACCTCGATCCAGAGGAAGAGGCGGGTAATAAATAAATAAATAAATTTATTATCATCATCATCATCATCGCCATTCCAGGCTGAAATGACTGGGTTGAGAATGCTTGCCAAAGCCATCTCACATGTAAAGAAGGGTGATATTGAGATGGGAAACCACATGGAGAAATTTCTGAACTTATGCCTAGAAGGTGATCTGATCATGCTTTGGGAGGGGAATGACTTTGAGGCTTGCCAAATGCATACATAATTACATTAGCATTTTGCTTATCCTAAGGCTACTGAATATTCACAGTTCTAATTAGATTGGTATAGCTAGGTCTGACTTTACCTATGTGACAGTCAGAGCTATAAGGTAAGATTACTTCGCTGTCACATTTTCCGCCTTAGCGTAAAAGATTTCTTAAAGTGAACACCTCCTAAGCTGCCAACTTTTTCAGGAGCCTACAGTGCTTGCCCTAAGTCTGCAATGACACACGGCAGCACACTATGGCTCCCTCACTCTAAGCACTCTCAGTCTCTTTCAGTGAGAAGAGAAAGAAACAGCACAAAATAGCGAAAGATGTCGTTACCTAAGAAATAATGTGGAAAAGCAGATCAACTGCATCTGAACTCTGGGCTCACACACAACGGTAACAAGGGCAATGAAACACTTACTAAATTACATGCAATGTGTGAGTTGCTTTATCTAACAATGTTTGGCACATGCCTTGTAATCCATTTTAACACATGTTTCTTAAACTCTCTCTATTAAGAGGTTAACAGTTCTCAAGAGCCCCCCTGCCTGTTGTCAATACCTTTGTGACTTTTTTCCAAGCTGCACTGACACAAGCATAGGCTGACCAGATAAAATCCAGGTCAGGGCTCATGTAACTTTAACAGTTGTAGAGAAAAGGGAATTTCAGCCAGTGTCATTTGTATGCAATTAGTTCCTAGTGAAATTCCCTCTTCATCACAACAGTTAAAGTTGCAGGGGCCCTGCCTTCTTTTGTATATGGTCACTCTAGTATAGTGCCTGCACCTTTAACTGTTGTGATGAAGAGGGAATATCACCAGGAACTAATTGCATACAAATGACACTGGCTGAAATTCCTTTTCTCTACAACTGTTAAAGTTACATGAGCCCTGACCTGGATTTTATCTGGTCACCCTACACAAGCACCTGCCTGTCCAAGAAATCATCTCCTGTTTATGGTTACTATTAATGTAAAATGCATCTCAAGTGATAAATGCAGCACTTCACAACTCTAAAGAAGCACAAAATGGCAACAAATTGAGCACAGTGAGTAGTCCTATACTCATTTCTCGTTGTTTTTAACAGGCTTCAATGTACCATGTCTGATAAATTATATTAAACAGCCAATGCAATGCATACAGCCTGACATGAATACTAATAGATAATTGTTCCTATTTTCTTGTTCTGATCTTTTAAAAAAGTTTTTTTTTATTCTAACAGGGTTGGGTGTTGTTTTTAATGATGCATTGATTTCCATATATGCATTGTAAATCACACCCTATCAAGATTAACTAGGAGTGAAAATAAGATTATTGAAAATAATTCAAATTAAGATGAAGATGATGACCTTTTAGAACTCTCCCCCTCCCTGCACAATTTTCAGTATGCTGGTAGTAAAGGCAATAAACTTGGTGATGAACGGAATAATAACAACAACAACAAAAAGGTGTAACCTGAATGTAGAATCTCTCTCTCTTCAATAAGACAAATAGAAATAAAACTTCATAAGAATGTATTACTGCACAACCTCTTTTTCTGAGAATCCCTCTATGGGCAATACCATCTTAAGAGGATTGTACATTGAATAATATGGTTTTCCTCAGTTCCTGAAGATACAGCATTGATTGAAACATTGGGCAGTATCCAATGTGACACTACCATTAGCATAAATTATGTTTCACTAGCGTAAACAACCTGTTGTGCAATGCCAATAACTAGGGTGACCAGATAAAATCCAGGTCAGGGCTCATGTAACTTTAACAGTTGTAGAGAAAATGGAATTTCAGCCAGAGTCATTTGTATGCAATTAGTTCCTGGTGAAATTCCCTCTTCATCACAACAGTTAAATGTGCAGGCACTATACTAGAGTGACCATATACAAAAGAAGGCAGGGCCCCTGCAACTTTAACTGTTGTGATGAAGAGGGAATTTCACCAGGAACTAATTGCATACAAATGACACTAGCTGAAATTCCCTTTTCTCTACAACTGTTAAAGTTAAATGAGCCCTGACCTGGATTTTATCTGGTCACCCTACCCATAACTCTTGCTGGCTCAACAGGTTTGTGCTGGTGCAACAGCTTTCTCCAGAAAACCCTGTTGCACCAGCAAGCTCTACTGGCATTATGCTACAGATCATTTATGCTAGTGCAATGCAATTTATGTTAGCGGTAGTGTCACACAGGATACTGAAATAGAGAGATTGCCAATAGACTCCCAAATCGATGAACTTAGTGGTTACACTTCTAAACATACCAACGTCTCTCAGACATAGTGAAAATCGCCCAAACAGTGTGCCACTCCACATGAATAGGTGGTTGCTGATATCATTTTAAAGTTTGCAAAATCGAGCACATGAAGCACGTTACGGAGCGGGAACAAATGGATTAACTGATGGGGTTAATTATTTAGATGGAATATACTTTCTGAGGTGTGAGTGAGAATAATTCACTCATATTAATTGACTATGGGTTAATTAAATTATGAGGGGGAGAAAAAGGATGAACCAACACTGCTGTTGAAATGAATTACTTTAGTTTATACTGGCTTAGGAGGAAAGAAGAATGAATTAACAGGCCAATAAATAATATAATATACTAATCACAGTCTCATGCAACTGGAAGGTACATAGAAGTCATCCCTTCCAAGCTCCACATCCGCACAGAAGAAAATAACATGCTGAAAAATGCCATTAAAAGGTGTGAACAAAGCCTTTGTTTTTGTCCCAAGTCTTACTAAACTCATTCTTTTTTTCCATTTATTTTCAACTAACTAAACTTTAAAAAGAAAAAAAGAGTGCTGATTTTTATGCTTATGTATTTTTAAAACATTACAGAACTTTTCTGCAGTCAAAACAACTCCAGCTTGAACATGTATTTCTCATTCAAAGTAAAGCATGGGATTTACTCCATCTAAGACATGTTAAAAATACAATGGCTTTACCTACAATAGGACTTTAATACTTCAGTTAATTAGCTTATTATGTGATTAAATTATTCTCTTTTTCTTAGGGGAGACAAAGTCTCTTTGCCCAGCTTCTCTTGGCTGCTTGAAAGGATTTCCTGTTGCCAGAATCACCTGCTCCCCCTCCAACTGACCGCTCAAGACAACACAGAAGAATAATGAAGTTTCTGTATTAATTTTATAAAACAATACAAAAACACATATAACTCCGTGATGTCCAGAATATAAAATACATTCTGGATATATTCTATTATTGTTATGTATAGCCAAACACTAAGACTGCAATTCTGTACACTCTTACCTAGGAATAAATCTCACTGAACTCGATGGGATTTACTTCTCAGTATTGGATTGCATTGTAAGCAGCTTATTGACACATATATGGCAATATTTATAAACCAAATCCTTTTTGTTTGTCAGATATTCAGTCAGACAAAAGCTAATACATTTTTTAAAAAAACCTCACACTATTTTCATTTGGGTAGCATTGGTTTATAAACGTGACAAAAGGGTTATTGCCAATTATGACAACATAAAAGCGGTCTCTTTTCAATCCTTGATTCTCAACACCTCTTTATCCCAAGGGCTGTTTTGATGGAGTAGTGTCCTGCATTCAGTGTTGGCACCACTCACACATGTCCCCAGTGAGAACTTAGAGGAATGCTTGAGCAAATTGTTTAAGACAGGGAAATAAGTATTCAGAAGGGGAGCTGTTACATTTCCCATAAGATGAAGGTGCTGATAGTATTCTATTTCCAACAGTTTCTCAACAGCCCCTTTAGGAATTACATTTATTTATTTGGATGTTAAATGTAACCTATCCTGAGGACTTGAAGAGTGAAAGTTAAGTGCTGAAAAATGGGACCTGAAGGGAAGTGTAAACAGTTTCAGCAGCACCTGATGCATGCATTAAAGTGCCCGTTTATGCCTGCATATAAATGAATCAGAATCTATCTCATTTTGAATGTACTCATCAATTCCAATCATGTATTTATTTAAAACAAACATACTAAAACTCAACTGGAACTGGAGTTCAAACAGGACTGTTGATGGTTTTCCCCTGGCAGGACTCCTGGTATTTAATAACTATATGGCAAGCAGCTACAAAATATCTGTGGCTATTCTCAGATTCCCTTGGCCCATAAAATATTAAAAGTATGAATACTCCTTACTGAATATACAAAATACTTTGCCCACAAGGTTGGGGACAGCATAAGGCAATCCCTGCGAAATTATATATATATATATATATATATATATATATATGCAGAGCTTCCATTTGTCTCTGGCAAAATCACAGAGAAGCTGAAACCATCTATGGTACAATGCTATATACCCATCTGTGTTTCTAGGACAGGGTTATAATTGTTTATAATTATATATATATAACCCATAATTCCCATAATGTCAATGCTGCTCTCTTGTCCTGTATTTACTACACATCTAACCCATCTGTCACTTCTTATCCGGGGCCCCAGTCTCAGCTCCTTGATTACCAAGTTCTATTAACCCAAAGACAGCAGCAATTCACAAAGATAATCAAGAAGAAAGGTCAGTGGCTTATGAAGGAAAGCACTGACCTTTTAGAAACCTCCAGGGTTGCAACTCAGTGCCAGTTTGAAGTATTAAATGCTGGGATTCCATGGTGCCTCAGTAGCACATTCTAATCCTGACACCACTAGCATTGTGCTACAGCTGTGCGCTATTGCTGTACAGCCCGGACTGAATGCAAGTTACCATGTATGAGCTGTCAGTGCCAAAAGTATGGGAGGCAAAGGTTGAAGAAGCACTGAAAGGGAAATGCAAGACAACCGGCATTACACGTGCATCCTTCACATTTGTACTTTGACCTAAGCCTTGGAAGCATTACTCACAAGGAGAATGAGTGCATGACACATGGGAGGGGTGGGGAAAAACATGCCCGGAGAACATCTGAGTGGTTGGAACATGATGAGATGTAGTGGGCCATGAACAGGTATCTCGGGAGGAACAGGCTAGGCTGGATGCTCATGCGTTCCATAAAAAGACTGAGAACTCCATCATTCCAGCTATTTATCGCACACTCGCCATGCCTGGTATGTGGTTTTGCAGCATGGTACTCACATGATATCATCCCTGTCCTGCATTCAGCTCGCCTCTTCCCCCTCTTGTTGCGTTTCAGTTGGTGTGGGGAAAGTCTGGATTATTTTCCCCTCTCGCTTTTTCCTTTGTTGGGGGAGTGTGCTAATGGAGTCTTGCTGATGAAAGGGGAGAGGAGGGTGGTTCTCCTCCTCCAGCACGTCTTCGTATGGACTTGTGCTTAGTCGGTTGAATGGACTTTTTACTGCTCCACCCCCCCCATTGCCCGCAGGAACAGAGCCCCAGATGAAACCTTAAATCAGTCAATTGCTAGATAACAAAGCCAGAAAGAGGGGGGAAAGAGCCCGTGCCCATAAGAGTACTACAACCAATGAACTGGAGGAGGAATGAGAAGGGGCGGGTGGAGTGGAAAAGCAAACAAGCAAAAACCCACATGAAAGGGGCCCTGTGTGATGGAGCCCTTGATGCTCTTATGAAACAGAGATAAAAGACGCGGAGGCAAACCAGGGGGAAAATAGGTGTGATGGAGCCCTGAGAAAGACCAAGGGAGAAGCTAATAAAAAGGAACAAAGTTCTTAGGAGGAATTACTTCATCATCGGGCTTGATGCCCTGCAGAATTGGGAGTTTGAAAAAGTGAGGTAAATTAAATTCGAGTGTGTGCAGGTTTCCCCATTCACTTCACTAGAGGAAGGAGTTCTGCAATCATACCAATTTGCTTCTGCTCCTTCCACTAAAGTGAATGGAGGAGTTGTTGGCAGGTGGGATTTGTGACTGTACCTGCAAGCCCTCGTGCACTCCACTTTCCTGTCTAATACTAAATGTTTCTTTCCAAAAACTCTATCTTTTGGACTCAGCAGACTGTGCCCTACTGTGTGCTCATTATCCTTTAAGAAGGAATAAAGTCAAATCTTGTACTTCCTCCACGTTGACTAAAAAGGAATGATGAAACACTCTTCAGGGAAGTAGTAAGAAAATGTCAAAAGTGGAAAAATAGTTTTGTGAAATGGTATTCAGTACATCCTGATATTTGATTTGTGATTTGCACAGCATTATATCGGAGAACAAATACACACACACACACACACACACACACACACACACACACACTTCAGAACTGCCTTAATCCTACACCAAGCTAATTATTAGGAGGGGAGGGCTGCCTGTACTGAACCCACTGTGTGGTACCAGTAGGACAACAACATCCCGATGAATCAATATGCTTGTGACAACAAGACCTTGTCTACCTATATAGCAGAATGAATGGCATCACTTTCAGACTGCAGATAGGCTAAGCATGTTATTCTGCTCCAATATAACACAAACCCTGTAAGTAAATAATAAAACAACCTAAGTGAAAGGTTCAAGCTCAACTAAAGTCTTTGTTTCACTGGTTTTCTACATGCAGGGAGTTTTAAACACTAGGATCATTCTCTTGAGATATACGATCCATTCTACCACTTTATTATCTCCTCATTCTATGGCATGAAT
The DNA here is from genome assembly GCA_029215795.1 of Anniella stebbinsi. NCBI lineage: Eukaryota > Metazoa > Chordata > Lepidosauria > Squamata > Anniellidae > Anniella > Anniella stebbinsi. The sequence continues at coordinate 89,937,327 of JARDYH010000004.1, read as the reverse complement.
AGACTAAGAGCCAGTTCTGGCCATTTTAAAAAATGAGCACAACATGTTCCTACAGGTGAGCTGGGCTAAATAAAGCATAGGATCAGTTCTGACAATACACTTCCCTCCAACGTGGAGGGAAGCGAGTGCACACAGCCCCTCCTTGTCCACCTAGCATGTTGTAGTATCTTCTGTCCCTGCCTGTACATACACAGAAGGATTGTCCCATTAGCTTCTATGCATGTACAAACTGCATGGGATCACGTGGTTGATTTCTTTAGGATCTTTCAAGATTTGTGAACACATAATTGGACAATATATCTCTGTGTACAGGCAGGATGGGGAACACCTGCATGCACTTGCTCCCCTCCACATACTGACTGGTGGGGAGTCAGTATGTGTTAGAATATTGTTAGAACTGTTACTATGCGCCTGTTATTCCAGTTCAACTGCAGGAAAAGATTACTGGAGCATCTTTTTTTTTTTTTAATCATTTCTTCTGAAGTTATGGAACAGGCCATTATGAGTAAGAACATTATATTTATCCACTTGAGCCTTAAATATGCAATATGCATACGTCTATGAAGGCAAGCCTTTAAATATCACTATATCATGCCCTGTTAAATCTAGAAATTGAAAGGTTAATCCTTGGCTCTATATCAAATATTTTAACTCTAACTATTCCTATAATTTGAGGGGGGACTGCAAATATTTTAACATGTTGCCTTGCCCAAATATACCTTAGAACTGCAGCACATTCTTCCTTAGTGACTTAATGTGCAATTTAGAAGGGGGGAAAATAAGAGTAATTACTGATGTAATAAAACATGAACATACTGGAGACAACTCCATGGAATTTTAATTAGGGAAAAGCAGAATGTGTTATGATTTTCCTGTCCCCAAGTGTACATCCCATTTTCATGGATATTTTTTTTCAAATTTAGTTTCTCATCTTTCAAGTGTCGAGACATAAAAGGAATTATGATGCAGCTAAGTATAAGCTGCAGGCTTCTTATAGTGTATATTTAACACAGAGTCCTGTTTTTATCCTTTGCTCTATGGAAATATGGTAAAACATAAATATCTAAGAGGTTGATTCCTTTTAATTTATTTGCACTTACATGCTGCTTAGACTAAGACCACAGCAAGCCAGACTGTGACAGTAGAAGATTAACACCCCTGCCATAGTAACATGCTTGAAAAAGGAGCTTAACTTTATCCTTAAGGCACATAACACATCCTACGTGCATTAGTGTATAGAGAACAACTTTAATAAATCCAATATAATACAATGTTTGGTAACTTTCCTCCAAAGGATAGGGAAAATATGGCTTGTAAAATGATCTTAAGAACACAATGTAAATATTATATCAGTTGTTGAAATGTTTTCAGAGAAAGAGAGGAAGAAAACATGATAGTTTGTAAAGTCTGATACAAAAGGGCACTTCTGGATACACAAAAATAAGGACATCTTTGTCAGCAGAATCTTCTCTTCTGCCACTCCAACTGTGGAATGGCCTGCCGGGAGAGATTCACCAACTTAACAGCCTTTGAGAATTTAAGAAAGCTATAAAGACTGATCTCTTCTGGCAGGCCTACCCAATCGAATATTAAGAGTTTTACTGGTATTTTAAGAATGTATTAGTCTTATATGTTTTAGTTTTATGTATTTTATATCATTTGTTTTTAATGTTGTTCCCTGCCTCGATTCAGAGGGAGAGGCGGGTAAGAAATAAATATATTATTATTATTATTATAAATTATTATTATTATTATTATTAATTAAATGTAACACACCATGTCCAATTACTCTTGTCAAAATATTGCTCTAACATTACTACCTTTTTCCCCAGACACACAGTTTCCATGGACTTCACATCAGTGCACTGAACAATTTAAAAAAGTGTCTGTTAAGAGCTTCCAGGACTGTGTTTAATGTAGCCGCCTTTAAATCTAAGCCTGCGCTTTCAAGTGGCATTAATCTTCCTTTTCCATCTGTTACAGGCTTTCCAAGATTATCATGGCAAGAGAAAGTTAAAGCCTGAATTATTCTTTAAAACATAGTTTTTCACTTACTGTAACATAAATAAGACATAATGTGTTCATGCATAACACAAAGGCCATAGAAGATGCAGAAAATAAAGTCATATTCAACAAGCTGATGCAAATATATATTTTGAGACAGTATTATAAGACTTGTCCCCATGACCCAACAGAAATGTCGAAGTATTGTATGCTGCCTTTAGGAGCTCATATTTCTGTTGTTAATCCATTCCAAAAGATTTTTAATTTGGCAGTTTTAAAATTTGCTACAATACAATAAATCTAGCCTCTAAAATTCATGCAAAAGCTCAAACATCAACTCTGATCTCTCTAGTTGCTACCAACTTCACTCACAAGGAGCCGATATATAAAAATACAAGAAAGTTAATGCATGCTTCTCTTCTGTGTATTACCCCTCCAACAATAAGTTTCCACTAGAGCTGTGATGGTCAGTCAATTATTTGGCTTGATTATTTAATTAAAAATCATTAGGGAGCCCTAATAAATTCTGAAGCAGTTTTTTTAAAAAAAATTAAAACATTTTTAATGTAAGTACACTACATACAAACATTGGCAAGCACCATCCAGAGTGTATGAGGGGCAGGATGAGTCTTCTAAATAAGGAGGATTCTTGCTATGAAACATTACATTATATTAAAGATGATGCCTGCAATTGAAACATTATCAATTAAAACTCATACAAATAATCAACTGAGATTCCTGAGCCCCAGTTTTCATCCATCTCGTTATGCAGCTGTAACTGCTATATGCATCTTTTAATGGTCATCCAGAGTGCAGCTTTGACTCCATTGCTGCTCTGTTGGACCACTACCCAAGGACTCCAGGAGCTTTGAAAGAAGTAAACAGAAGAAAGCTCATGAGATCTAAACTTTCCGGAGACCTGTCCAACTTGTGGCCCACTAAGGCACATGCGAAGCCCCAGCCCCTTGAGAGGCAGTAAAAAAAAATTGGTAGGCTGCACTTATGGCTTATTATGTTACAACTTCAAAGTCCTGGCATAATAATAAAATGAGGGAAGGCAAGCTAGGTCCACAGGTTTGTAACAGCTATCCTGTGCTATATGTAGACAATGGAGGCAAATTTCACTGAAACAGAAGAGAGGTGTATATACAGAGAATGGAATTAAAGTTGGGTAGGGAGATGGGGGAAAGGAAGAAGAAAAACACGTTGGGAGCCTCAAGCAACAGGGTAAACATGTTTTATCGCTATTTGGAGGACTGGAAAGAGAAAATGTTCCTGATAACGAATGCCATCTCCAGAAGCACTGTGTCCTTTTATACCTGATTATTTCTCACTAAACAATTTCCGAAGTACAACACTTTCCCCTGAAGGTCCCTATATACTCGGTGCCTCATATACAGATGTAGATGTTTCTATAGCTCTTCGGTACTGAATTTTATTTTCCCTTAGAGAAAACTGCTGGGACTAATGTGCTATCCAGTGTTATTACAACTGTTTCATCTACTCTTGACCTCTCCATAACCAAAGGGCAAAATTTATTCAAATTTAACATAAGGCAGAGGGTGGATGCTACAAAATATTTATTTTATGGGTACTAAAGCCATAGCAAATCTAACATGTACTAATAACACACTTGAACACACTACAAACTGGAGGTTACTTTGACATGGCTGGTAAGGCAAATTTTACAGTCTGAAAGAAAAAAGCAAGGCATATTCACAATTCATAATTTGCTGTGATCCATTATCCTCTCAGTCTTCCATGCTATTTCTTACCAAATAGCCTATTTTATAACGTTGTTTTTAACTACATCTTCAACTGCACTTGTACTTTCAAAGGGCAAAATTTCTAACCCATATTATTAGCTTCCTTAGTTATTAAAAAAGACGTTAGAAGAAACTATTTAACACATCTTTACCACTTGTGCTATGTATTTTCTCCTTACAACTTTCCTTGATACAATATTTATTAAATTTATTTGATTTATACCCTACTTTTCCATCAAAAGTATGGTGCTTAAGGTAGCTAACAATAATAAGAAACCCAGATTAAGATTACCTTACATTACAATATATAACATATATTACATTATTAGCTGTTACAAAAACCCCACATTCCAGAAAATTGTGGTCTGCATGGCAAAAACCTCATGCTCTATGTTCATTATTCCACAGTACTGCTATTAGAACACCACAAACCCAAATGCTTCCTTCTAAAAAGTGAAACTTCTCAATGCACATAATCCTTTCTGAAGAGTTTTTCAAATATTAAGACTTCTGAAGAATGTTGGTGGTTTTATAACCAGACAACCTTTGTTTTTATATAATTCCCTAATTAAACAGGCTTCAAAGAAACAGGAAAACTGCAAATAAAGAGGCCTTTCATAGGAGAGAAGCAAAGACAATGCAATGTTCAGCCTCACCTTGAGAGTGGCCTTTGTGCTGTCACATCAGCTTATATCAGCACCAAAGCTCAGCTGAGTTGATTACTCTAATTAGGAGCTAAATTAATACACCATAGTCCTTAATATCAATGCCACCTTTGTGTCATGGGTACCATGCCATTATCTGTACGCATTACTGAGCAATGCAAGGCAGGTTAAAGCAGAAGGCCAGTAACAAAAGAAAGAAACTCAAAGCTAAAGCCCATGTTTTTTCTAAAGCAAAATGCTACTGGTTCAGGAAATTCTATTTCGGCTGTTTGCATTAAAAGCCAGACACGCCCCCTTAATTTCCTTTAGCTGTTACCTGTGATATATGGTATGAAAGGGGTGGTGGTGGGGGGAAGATGACTGAACTACACTGAGAAAGAATACCTAGCTAATAATCATGCAAAACACATTTCTGACAATTTTGATGCATTTGTACAGTTGTCAATCTTTTGAAGCAATTCAAACCTTTTGATCTTTTCATCCCCAGTAACTAGGATTTTCCCAGGCTTGTGGGAAGATGTGGGCAATGAGTATGCCACACCACAGATGATGAATTTATGTAGAATAACATTATGCCTTGGATGTATGATGTGGCCAGAGGCTGCGTAGCTGTAACTACCCGATTAATTCGCATATATAGCATTACGGCACTTTTTGATGATATAAGTTGTTCCTGCTGGTGGAGAGAGTGTGGAACTTTTCACCCTAGCAGCTAGAGGCCTATATGAAATTTTTTCCACGTAGCAGCAGAAGAAATATGGCGACCACCATTATGCAGAACCTCTGGGATCACCCTTGCTCTTACGTCTGAGTAATCTGTGGCTACTACTTCATCTTGCTGTTGTTAGTTATGTGTTCTGCTACTATGCCATGGCCCCAATTCCCTTTCCCAGTCTCTGAATTCCGCATACTGGCTTGTTCCATGGACTGTTATCAATACATCCACTGCTACGGGAGAAATATAATCATATTTTTGACCTCAGTGTGTCGCTTTACTGTGTATATAACCTCAGCCATACCACTGGGCCTTAATTAAATGGCATTGCAGCCTACCAGCTACATTCAAAACAGCTTTTGCTGGGACAGAGCCTCACTGTTACAGTCAAACTACCCAACAAACGCAGTAAAAATACTTGGATAAAATGAAATCCCATATTTTCCCACAGCAAATACATAATATTGTGAAATTTTAACTGTGTTAACATGTTGAGCTGATTGATACATAGTTGGGAACAATAATGGATAAAGTACTTCAAAAGATTATAGACAGAGTTGGTGCCAAGTCAAGGCCGACTGTTGCTTGCAAAGAAACTAAAAATCTGGCATGTAGCAAAAGGTACTCTTTTCTATCTTTGTTCCATTCCTTTGTAATACAGACAGAATGTTATCACTTAATGCACACTGAAAGTTTAAACAAGAACAATCGGAATGAAATGAACCAGTAATGCAATTTCTCAAGCTGAGAAAAATAATAATGCTGCAATGAACAAGAACACTCGCACACACACACAGTCAACATAGAAATTAATGTAGGGACTGGCTGATTCAGGGCCTGGGTACATATTGGCTCAATTCGGAGGACACATTAGGCAACGGAGGAGGGGGGGAACAATCGTCAGTTGTGTTGCTTATTGTGTCGTTTGGAGGGCAACACACAATGCACATACAACTGACAGTACAGTAATCAGGCACTTTAAACAACGGAGCGAAACAACGGGCTTGCACGTTGTTTAGCCCGAAGCCTCATTGTTTAAAGTGTCATCCAAATTCAGCCCCCCCCCCTCCGTGGAGTATTCTGTTTTGGAATAGAGTTCTGCTGCCTAGAGCAGCCAAAAAACCCCGGCCACTCTATGCAGCTGGCAGAACTCACGGTGCCTGCTGGGATACGGCTGGAGGACACAGGGAGGAGAGGCTGCAACCAAAACGGCCGCCGCAAGTTCGTAGCAGCCGGGGCGTTTGCCGGTTCTGAGCAGCGCTGGCTGCATGTCGTCTGTGAAGCTCCTCCTGCCTAACACACAGTCAGTACGTTATTTACCCCTCCGTTGCCTAATATGTCGTCCGAATTGAGCCATACACTTGTGGGGTGAGTGCATTTGTTCCATGTCTAAGCATGTGGTGAAGCATGTAGGGTATGCTTGCTTCCTACACTTGGGCAGGATCTACACTACTGCTTTATAATGGTTTATAATGGTATTGACAACTGTTGGGGCCCAGAACACATTCCATATACCATTTTCAAACCACTTTCAACATGTTACATCCTGCTTGGTGTAGATATGGGCTTGCCAGCACTGATGCTGTTACATGAAAAATGCAGCACACTAAAATATCCAACTTGGGTTCAAGATAAAGCAGTGACCACTTCACTCTACAAAAGGCCAGTAATGTGGTTTTAGGCCTAATCCACACCAAGGAGGATATAGCATTATGAAAGCAGTAAAAAAGTGGTATATGGTATGTGTCAATGGGCCCCAACAGTTGTCAGGGCACTTCAATACTGCTATAAAGCAGTAGTGTGGCTCCTGCCTCTTATATACCGCTTTCATACCACTTTCATAGTGCTATATCCTGCTTGGTGTGGATTAGGCCTTAAACACCCATGGTCTAAACTCTAAAACTTACAAGTAATGTTGAGCAACATCCAAACTCATGGACATGGAATCCCCTTCCTCCTCTATCCTGCTCCCCTGCCACCTCAAAAATCTATTCTAGAGGAGTCGCCAACTCTCTAGAGTAGATTTAGAGGGTGTAGGTAGTGACAGTGGGGAGGGAACTCTGTCCAACCCATGGTGTCCATTCTGCTGGTGGATGAACTAGTCAGATAAAACTCTTCAACACATTTTAAATCATTCAGTTTCATTTCAAGTCTTGCTAAATTTAAATTTACGGTGCTTGCTATCCAAGTTTGAAAGACAAATAATACTTTTCATGCCAAATGCCTTCATTGATGAAAAATCTGGTTAAACAACTCATTTATTAATTAAACTTTAAAAATATATAACACTAATAGGAATTTAATTGTTCTTTTCATACATTTGATACTGATGTCAATGATCTCTTTGCAGAGCTACCCACACACAAAAGGTTTCACACACAACTAATACAAGATGTAATAATTTGATGAGAATATGCATTCACATCCAGAATCTGAGGTGGGCAGATATTTGCTGCTGTTAATATCCGGAATGAGTTTGTAACATGCATCAACCAAAGACTGGACTGAGATTATTGTTGTAAATAGTCTCAGTGCATGCCCTTCCTTTGAACAATGCTGTTTCCCAACAATATATGATTTCCCTACATTATTTGACCAAGGTGAATATTTTATTCATTAAAGTACCTACAAATCTTCACCTGTAGAGAGACGATGTAGCATTTCTTTAAACTGGATGCTTAGGTTGCAGTCCTATGGACACTTACTAGGGAATTTGTCCAATGAAAGCAGGAAAATTTATTTCTGAGTAAACAGGCATGGGATTGCATTGTTAATCTATTAAAGCTAAAGACAAGGTAATTAACCAACTAAATGGACCCCTGGTTCTTTGACCTATTCCCGCCCCCTTTTTATAATGTGAAATTAATTTAAATTCTTAATTAAATTGAGACTTTTTAAAATATAAACTAGCTATTTCATTATCAAGGGGCCATGAAAGGAACTGTCTCCATCTTCTTCTGTAAAACACAAACCTGTGGACAAATAGGTTTGTCAACAATACAACAAACCCATACAAATGAGCTATCCTTAGTTCAGGCTTCTCCAACCTGGTGCCTTCCATTAAACCAGTCAGCATAGCCAATTGTCAGGAGTGCTGAGAGTTGCTTTCCAAAACATCTGAAAGTTACCACGTTGGGGAAGGCTGCCTGAGATAAACCCTCTCTCCTCAGATTAGCTTGGTTGATTGAATTAGCAGAGGGATGGAAAAGAAACAGGGCCACTCCATCGACTCTGCTTAGAAGGCAGCTCCATCACACTTTTCGTCTTCCTCAACTGCTGTCCAGCAACTGGCCTTCCATCAGGCTGCAGCAGAGGGAGAGAATGGAAGCAGGCGACAATGGAAGCAACAAGCAACTTTTAGCTCCTCCTCTCCTTGAGCTGTTTCCATTCCAGCTGATCCTTATAAGAGCTCTCTAACTAAGAACTAAGGTCTGAGTATTCTCTCCCCCACCCTTCCTATTTTTCCCCTTTTGTGTTAATGTTTTTTAGATTGTAAACCTGAGGGCAGGGGCTGTATTGTTATTGATTTTTGTAAGCTGCTCTGGATGAATTTTCAGCTAAAGAGCGGTGTTGAAATGTTTGAAATAAATATTATTGTACCAAGTAAAAATTTAATTACCATATGTATGGTAAAAATTATAATCTGTAACCACCCAAAGATCCCAGGTTTTTCTGGAATAAAGACTCCCTCTGGTGGATCTGTTCTATAACAAATGTTCCATTAATATACTTTTGTAATAATAAAACGCCTCTTACATGTCTGAAAAACTTCACTCTCCAGCATGATGAATTTAATTGATATAAAGCTTAAATTGAGTCCTAGATATATTCCATCATCCAATAAGTAATGGCCTTATCTTGCATCAGAAGAGATGAAGCAGCAATTCTCAATAGATTTACAACTATATTTTATATGTATTACAAATAGGTCTCCATAGAACAGAATTAAGGGTATTTTCTTTATTCTCAAATACGAGTGATATCCCCCAATGATTTACGCAATGTAATCATGTCCCAAACTATGTTCTTCTATATTGGAGATTATGGAGGTTCAGAACTATTTGCAGAATCACTCTTCACCAAACACTTAATTAACTGTACTGTTCTCTGCTCCATTTCTCTCTCTCTCTCTCTCTCTCTCTCTCTCTCTGCATACTCATGCACACACGCACATAATTGTGGTCTAATTAAATCTAATGTACTGGCCATCACGTTTTCTGAAAGTACTTAAGAACATATTCTATGTCTCCAGAATTTTTCTTAGTATGGTTCTCTTTGGAAAATACAAACTTATTTATACTTTAGTTTTTTCTATGGGAAGAATCCAAATATTGGGTCAGATACAAGAGTTTTAACTAGCAAATAAAACCGTTACTTTAAAATAACAAGATTCCTTTATTAATTTATTTTTGCATGTATTAAGTGTAATGCTAGACTTTATTTTTTAATCATTCTATTCATATTTACTTTCAAATGACCCGCACTATCTTCTGTTGCCTATAGTTATTACTAATAATAAATAAAAATTCTTGACACCGACAGATCCATTTTTGTTAAGTTACTTGAACATTACATTGGCATTTATTTAATGGGCATATCATTCACTTTTATTGAATGAAGGCTACAGAGATCAGGGCTATAGTCTTCTATGAAAGGAAGGGATGAAAACTGCTGTTGATTTTTGCGATATAGTCAGAACTGAACCCATGAGAAATTATGTATGATACTTTGATAAAGAGACTATAATATAAATAACCCAATAATCACGTGAAATTGAGATGGAAGTTCTGCAACCTTCTCCATGTCAGCGTGCCTGTCAGACATATCCTCCAGCACCTGATTTCTAAATATATTTTCAGCATTTCCGCAGTAGGCATTTTCTCCTGCATTGCCATCCTTTCCTTACTCACTTTTTATGGAGCATTCACATTATGTCATTATTAGCCTGTTGCTTTCCAGTATTCTCTGAGTAATCCTCCCATGATTTTTCACACCGGGTTTGTGGATAAAATGCAACTGCAGCCCCTGCTTGCCCAATCTGGCAGACAACACACTATTAAGGCTTTCAAGGATTCTGAAACTATAAATCAGGGGGAGGAACTTTTTTCAGTCCAAGGGTCAAAAGGTATTGTGGAGGAAGGTGCATTCTGTCTGTGGGTGGGGCCAAGTATACCAGTTTTAACTGGAAGTTGGGCTAGATGGACCCTTGGTCTGATCCAGTGTGGATCTTCTTATGTCCTTAAAGTAGCCTTCCCCAACCTGGTGCCCTCCAAATGTTTTGAGCTCAACTCCTAGAATTCCTGATCTTTGGCCATGCTGGCTAGCGCTGATGAGAGTTCAAGCCGGATAGAAGGCTTCCATAGAGTGTGTATATAGCAAACCGCTTCAGCATCCTTCACCCAAGATAATATGAGGTCTTAATCTCCATGCACAATAAAAAATAAAAGCCATGAAGATCTTTTCTCTTGTCTTTGCAAGTATTGATTGTCTGGATTCTACAGAGCTCTAGAAACAAGCATTACAGACTTTGCTCTGTTGGGAGGCAGAAGTTGCCTATCACAAACAGACCTACTGCTGGCAGCAGCAGCTTACTTTAAATTAAAGGATGCTCTTTAGAAGCTGTTGCCTTTTTACAAAACCTCTTCTGCACATGGGGGTGATCAAAGACTACTTATCTGTTCAGAAAATTTAGGCCCTGTCAGAGCTCTGTCTGGACCTTTTAGGGGCAGAACCAAGGCTTCCAGGGCAACAGAACCTGCTGTAAGATACTTCCCAACTTTCTTGAAACCAAACACATCTCCAACAAAAGTGATGGAAGAGCTGTGGTGTTTGCTCTGTGGGGTTCCATCGAACGGTGCTATCAAAATAAATGGTTGTTATTAATACTCCATTATGGATGGGTGATTAGAATATGGAGCAATCCTTCAAAAGGCAATGTGAGCCCTAAAAACATTGCACCATGCTCAGTCCAAAAGTGTCAACACCTTAGAGAAGAGCATGGCTTTTATTTTACAACACCTCTGAATTCCCAGGGTGTCCCTCCTGGTTCAAGGAACAGTTATCTTATTTCTGCCCTCCGGTCTCCTTGGAGCATTTCTCCTTTTGTTTTGAAACCATCCTATCAAGCCGCCCAAGGGCAGGAGGTCGCTTAGAGGAGCTCATTCTCCGGCTCACGTGTCAATCATCTGCCTTGTGCCCAATGACAAAGCGGCGGCTGGAGCAGCCCCCACCCGTCTTCCCCGCCGTGGCTCTCGGTGCTCACCTTGTGGTCCAGGACACTGATGTAGCCTTCCAAGGGGCGGACGGGAAAGCCGGGTAGGCGTCGCGGGCTGGTGCTGGCCAGTTGCTGCTGGTTCTGTGGCTTCTGACTGGCTGTCCCCGCCACCTGCTGCTGGTGGTTTTCCTCTTTTCGGCCTCCGCTGCTGCTGCCGCTGCTACCGCCGCTGCCGCCTCCACCACCGATACTGCCGTACATGAGCAACAAGCTAGTGCACATGGTGGTGAGCGCTAAAGACACAGCCAGCCCATGTCGCTGCGGGGGGGACAAGGAGACACGCTGAACGCACCTGCTGAACCCGAAGGGTCTGAACGCGAGGCGGGCACTGCGGGAAAGGACCCAAACCCTGAAGTGGTAGCGGAGGGGGCGGCGAGGAGGACCGCCGCTCCAGGTGGCAGCGGCGGCAAGGTCTCCCAGCCCCCTCGCTTCCCTGCCGCTCTAGTGCTGCCAGCTTCGCGCATTGCACAACACGTCTACCTTCTCGCTTCCCGCCGCTTCTCTCTCTCCCACCCCCATCCATCCCCCGTTTGCAATTTGGCAGCGACACCAGAAGTCTGGTTAATTATCAGTACAGCCGGCTATTGCCTGCTTGCCTGCCCAGCCCCTCCTCCTTCCCCACTTCAAGTTCCTCGACAGAGGGGGAGGGAATGGGTGCCCGTCTGTCTCTCCGTAGCCTTTGGAAGTTTTGACTTCTGGACCAGTTGGGCACTTTCTATTCATATCGAGGGATGGCGGCCTGGAAAGGCGGCTGCTCTGTGTGTGTGTGTGTTTGTGTCACGTTCTTTCAATTGCTACCGAGTTGACATTTTACATTATTGATCGGCAAGGGGTGGGGGTGGGGAGTTGAAAGAGAACGTATCTATTTGCAGTCTCCACAACTTCCAAAAGCAGAGGAGCCTTACGAAAAGTGCAGCTGGTTGTTGGATGTCGCCTCACTTTCTGCTGGGTCCTTTCTCCTCCTTCACTTTCCTCCTCCTCCTCCCCGCTTCCCTCTCTCCGTCTCGGGCTCCTCTCACTCGCCCAGTTTCTCCTTTTACTACCGTTCTCTTCGGACATTTTCCGCTGGTGCGTTTGACGCGCCTGCTCGGAATGGTTGCGCTTAAGCGCCACCGGAGTTTTCTATTTCCCACCCGCAGCCTTCTCGAGCAGGGCTGCAGGCTGGCTCGTCCTCCCCGCCATCCCCGAAGACCGACCGTCGCACCACGGCGTGAACCCAAAAGGAAGGGCAGGCGAAAAGTTCTTCGCCTCTTCCTGCGGGCTTTAGCCGAATGCCCACCAATAAATAGGACAAGCCGCACTCCCGAGCCAGCGTGGAAAGAAATCAGCCTGCCCGCCTGATACAGAACGTCTGAGATCTCCCGACAACTCCCACGCCAGATCTGGTGGGTTTCGTTTCGGGGCGATCTGGGATCATTTTAGTTCCTGCCACTGACTTACCACCAGCGTCTTCATGTTTGTGCGCCTCCTTTATGCCGCGATCTCAGGCTCCAGCATCTCAAACCACTTTTCCCTCTAGGGCTTCCATTGCAAAGGAGCCATCGACATGGTTTCTGGGGGCGATTGGGAGCGAAAAATCCAAAGCCCCCGGTCAGGATCAGCCCAACCTTGAGCTGCTGTGAGAAGCGCGGCTGTTGCAGAGATTAGAGGCAGAATTAAAACTGGACCCTTTTAGAGTCTCCCAGTGATCTGCACAACTACCGCCTGACGAGGCTTTCTGGGTCCTAAACCACACCTGTTCCTATCTCTTGTCTAACTCATACAGAGTTTCAGGGTATGTGGAAGTTAACGGATGCTCTTCTTTATGGTGGTAGAAATCTGATGTTGTAAGAAGCTTCTCCTGACCCTTTATTGGGGTGGGAGTCATCCCGGAAGACCAAGGTAGAAAAATAACCCCTACGTTATTGCACTCACAGCTCTACAATGTCATATTCAGTCAGTGGGTGGTTTCCTGATCAAAGGAAATGGCATGCTTTGGTGTAATAGTGATACATCCTTGCAAGCTGGTAAATGCCTGTTTTAAACACAATTCTCCACGAAATAATTTCTGTTTTTATGTTTGAAGATTAATTGGCGCGACCATTATTTTTCTGGGTATTAACATTGCCCCCCCCCCCCATTATGCTATAGGAATGCAATCTTATATTCACTACCTGAGCGTAAATCCCATTGAACTCAATGGGATTTCCTTCTGAGTAAATAGATATAGGATTGGGCTGTTAATGTGACTTCCAAACAACAATGTAAAACTCTTGTGAGATATTTCCACTTTCTATTCATAGTGCTTGATTATTGAACTGCAGTTTACTTTTTAAAATTATGTCTATGAAACAATCATTCATATAAAATATTTATTATTTATTTAGTTTGTCCCACCTTTTTACTAAAACAGTGCTCAAAGTTGCTAAATAAAATAAAATATAGACAACATACAAAATAATAATTAAAACATCCTATCATAAAACATCATTCATAGCATAGCATATTCTCTAACTCTTCAAAATCATATATCAAAAGCTTTAAAATGTTTTATGCTAATATTAGATATCAGCTCTCTATAAATAAACTAAAATTCTTTTTCCTTATTTTATTAGTATTGTTTCCCCCTTCAGTTATGCTGTATTAATGATGCATTATTTCATTTGTATAAAATGTTAATAAAGTAACTTAAACTATATGCGTTCCTTTTTCTAGAGATCTCATATTTAAATGTGCAGCCTTTCAGGTTGGTTTCTTAAGAAGTGATTAAAATGGTTATACAGTATCCTTTAGATACACTTCTTAATTATGTACAAAATTTTCTCCAAATTACACATAGAAAATCATCTGTAATATATAGCATCACATCTTACCTATATAGCTATAAGTATTAAAGATGACATTAAAGAGAAAACTATCAGCAAGCTAACTCATCCATGGTTGCAAATAGTATCTTTTTCAAGGCTGAAATTGTCACTGAAATCCATTTTTCATCTTTATCAATTCACTCATGGACTACCAAGGGAACAAACACTATCTCTAGTACAGCAATTATCAGTGCAATCCTATTCAGAAGCAAGCCACATTGAGTTCAGTGGGACCTACTCCCAGGTACATGTGTACAGGATTTCACTGATCACATGGTAAACATATTTTTATTTTATTACAAAGAATACTGCTGGCACTGAAACTATTTTTGCAATTCAATTTGTGGTTTAGAACTGAGAAGTATCACCAGACAGGAGAAGCAATATGAAAAGAATCTTATCAAGTCTTGGAATTTCTATCATGTGGTGTCATTTGACACTCAAATTAGGGGAACAAAGAGCCAGCTTGATGAATCATTGAAAGTGAATTAGTGGTGATTCTCCAAATCTTCCTACAATGGGCTACAAAAGACAGTTCATACCTTTAACAGTACTCTTCCTTCCACTATCAGCAAGCAATTTTGCTGGCAGCTAACAAACTTTTCCTATCTTATACCATGCCAAAGTACAGCATTGTATTTATGATTAAGGCTCATCGCTGTATGTTGGACATCTGTTACACAGTATGTCTAACCAAGTCATCAAGCTTATGAGTTGGGGTGATAGCTAGCTATAGCTAGTTGCTGAGTCTTGATTAAGTGGCCAGGCTAAATTTTGTAATTTAATGCTGAGCTTGCCTTGAATCAGCTCCAATTGTCTGACTCTCAGATATTTAATTACATTGCCATGATGGACATAGGTTCAGTCCTTGGCAACCAAACCAGTACCGTTACAAATAAATACTGCACTGTACATTCTGCAATAGTTTTTATGTATAGACATGATGTGTCAAGGGAAATTTATAAGTCAATTGGAAAAGTGCCAAGTTACCCAGTTTAATTTTAACATTACAAAAAATAAAAGTTTTACATCTCTGGGTATTTATTTTGCAGTATTTGTGTCCACATATATGTGCACATGGAAATATGAACAGATACATTCTACTCAATAATTAAATTTGCAGGAAGTAGTATAGACTGAGTTCATAAACACTTAATTGACTTGGAAAGAAGTCAATAAAGCATTTTTAAGAGTTCATCTAACTTACTAGGTTCAGTATAAAGTGAATCATAGCAGTTGTAATTTCTTTTTAAAATGCAATGGACACTGAAATAATTACTTACTGTTCTGAATTGTGCCCAATGTCCTTTATAGAAATAGTTTCTGATCAATAATCTTGCTTGAAATCTTGGCCATTTTAAGCATTACATGTTTCAGATCCACAACAAGTTGCCTACCCACCTTGCACGCTTGCCTCCTAAAATGGTACAGTTTGAAATACACATTTCCTGCCTGCCCCTCACAAAAAGCACCCCAACAACTCAGGGCCCGTTTCCATGGTATACATGGAACACAGCTTGTTTCAATGATATACATGAGATCATTTTTAAAAAGGTGTATGCACAGTTTTACAAATGCAGGTATGCAATGAAAAGTTAGAAGAATGGGCAGATAGGCAAAAACTAATATCTGAGGTACAAACCGGATTTCAAAGAGGGAAGTCTACAGTCATCTTGTGTTTTGTGATGAATTTTTTGATGTGTAAATATGTTCATAACATGAAGCAAAAGTTGTATGTCACCTTTATAGATCTGAAGTCAGCATTTGACACAGTTTCTAGACATTTATTATGGCAGAAATTGGAAATGACAAATATAGACCATTGTTTACTATTTCTTATTAAAACATTGTATACTGATACATCAGCGCAAGTCAAAGTTGACCTGGCAGGCCACCTTGCCCCCAAAATAAACACTTTTGTTGGAGTTAAACAGGGATGCATTTTGGCACCTTTTTTGTTTATCTTCTATATTAATGACATGGCAAAGGAACTTGATGGTCTTCAGTTTGCCCGTTACAATTCTTGATCAAAAACTTTCGTTATTAATGTATGCGGATGATTTAGTACTCATGTCTAGAACTCAGGTGGGACAAAGATGGCTCCTTCCGAAGCTTGCTTCATATTGTAAGAGAAATGCTTTGACCATAAATTATATTAAGACACAGGCTGTGGTATTTGGGAAGTGCCCTAAAAAGCACGTCTGGCATTTGGACGAATATATCCTAAACCAAGTGAAAACATTAAAATATTTGGGATTGGTCTATTCAGAAACAGCTTCCTGGAAAGAACAATTGTCAAACATTAAAATGCAAGCCTTAAGATCGGCCAAGGCTATTCTGAAATTTGCTGCCTCTAAAGGAGGAAATTTCATAAATCCTGCCTTAACTGTTTATAAAGCCAAAACAATGGCACAAATCCTTTACGGAGCAGAGGTTTGGGGTACCCTGAAGGTGTCAGGATTAAAACCCTCTCAGAACTATTTTCTGAGAGCATTGCTAGGCTTACCTAAAGATGTATTATCTGCCATGATTAGGTTAGAAACCTGTGTGCAGAGTATCGAGAGCCAAATAGACAAAATAATATGCTATTGGTTTAAGGTACAACAGATGGATAGTACTAGTCTACGCAAAAAAATGTTTGATAGAACTATCTAATGGATTACCAATTAAAAACTGGGTACATCACGCGGCCCAACTTACAATCAAATACGGTTTTTCACTGACCGAGCTTAAAGGCTTCCCATCAGATATACAGAAAAACATTATCAAGAGAACTATAAGAGAGGTTGCTATCAAAAAGGATCTAAACTCTGTTTATAAATCCCCATGTGCACCATTATATTTTAAACTCAAAGAGGCTTGTGATTGTACAGATTACTTTAACAGCTTGACATTTGTACAACTCCGGAAAGCTTTCACAGAGTTAAGGTTAAATATGATGGACACTGCTTATAGGGATGGGAGGCACAGGGGCATCCCAATAAACGAGCGTACTTGTATTTGTGGTTGCCCTAAGCCAGAGGATCTTATCCATTATATTGTTTACTGTCCCCTGTACAATGACCCAAGGGAACAATTTGTGGCACCCTTAGTTGGAAACTACTTTTGCCAGAGCCCACTGGAAGTGATCTTTTACCTCCTGGTGGACATGGATAAATATGCGACTTGGCGTGTAGCTCTGTTTGCCACAGCTGCCAAAAAGATTAGAAAGAAATACATAACAGAGATAGCCACTAATTGTAAAGGAGATGATTGCATTTGACCATGTCCGATTTATATTACAACACTGATGACATACCAGTCTATATTTTTAGATTTTGTATATACATTATGAATAACTTTTCTGTGTGTTTTTATTATTATTATTATTATTAATAATAATAATAATAATTTTAATTTTTTGTGATTGTACTGTTATTGTTTGTTTTATGCAAAGGCCATTGGCCAAAAGCAATAAACTTGACTGACTGAAAATGTTACCCATCGCACTATATAACTGATTAGGATTCCCTAATGAACTGGAACACATCAGGAAGTTTGTTATGTTGGTATCCTTCCCGTCCTAGTTGCTCAAACAAGCCTGTGTACATAAGATTTGTGGATATTCTCTTATCTAGGCCCTAGCTGGGTGGAGATCAGACAGCGGATTGCATAAGGGTGCCCAGAGTTCAGAACATTCTCGCAGTAACGTTATGGGTAGATCATCACTGTCTAGTTCTGGCTGAGGTTGTAAAGCTGTATGTGACCTGTGCACCTCTTCAAACCAGGTTCACATGCAGTCTGAAATAGTACAGGTCGTGGTGTAGTGGAGGCAGGGCTCACTGTGATAATGATGTTATCTGCCACCCCACTCAGATTCCCCTGTTCCCTCTGAGTTTAGCTGCAATCCTCACAGTAGCTAGGAGTAGAGAATGGATTTCCCCAGAAACAATATAGGGTTGTAAGTTATTTCTGTTGCAATGCAATGCATTTTAGTGCCATGCAGCACTCCAGGCCTAGCAGTTAGTCCCAAACCTGAAGGTTGTACAGCACTGAAGTTCTATGAAGCACGGAGAAGGTGGGAACAAAGTTTTAGAAGAAATTAAAAGGAAATGGTACCTCTGCTCTATAGCACAGTAGTCTTAAACTTTCCCTTGTCTGTTAAGTGCCTTGTTTTGTATCTCCACTGTGTCACACAGAACCAGCTACTTTACATCAAAAACTGTCAGTTTAAAAGACAAGAATTAAGGCTATCTTACATTCGTTCAAACTCAAAAAAGCCAGGAAACTGGAAGCTAAGGCTGGTGCCTTAACCGACATGCCTATCAGTGATGATATTTTGCAATGTTACAAATTGTGCTTGCTTACAGCTTACCCTCCATGCACCCACACTTTTCTTGGGTCTTTCAGTTCCAAATTCAGATTGGGAGGATCCAGTGCAAATATGCTCCACACTGTCCTGGTCCTATATTACTTATGAAAGATCTGAGCTTTACCATGAGATGACCCATGCCTGTTTGTTGCTTATATCAGTAGCTTGGAAGATGGGTTGAACAGGAGAGGGAGCCCTCTTCTTGCAGCCCTCACCATCATTATATTACTTTTTGGTGTCACTAAAAGGTAAGACTGAATTACATGGGAATTCAAGTTTTTTATTCTGGATTTTGAATTGCATCATCATGAATGAGACAAAAAAGGAACTTCCGGGGAGGCTATGGCAGACTGAAGCCTCCGTTTGTAGTGGAGAGGCAAAGCGGCCCGAAAACCGACTGGGGGGGGGGGTTCCCTCCGGTTGGAGAAAATCATCCTAGATCAAGGGGATGAGCTGGAGATAACCATAATCACATCATTAGCCCGCCCGTGTGGCTATCACATCTGGACGGAGGTCCCGCCAACAGGGCTGCTGGGTGTGTGTGAGTATATGGATTTACAACACTCACGGCCACTTTGAAGTCTTTAATGAGGCATGATGTCCGACAGCCCTCATTGTTGAAAAGATTTACTGAAGGAATTTCTATGTTAACCAAGAGAGATCTTCACTACAGCAAAAATGAAACTGCTTGTGGATCGTTTGGTGAGAAAACCCTAATTTCTGGATTACAAAATATAAAGGGGGAAAAGAAAAAAGATATCAGAAGGAATCACAGATTTAATATCTTTAGACAAAAAATATACAGAAGAATTAAGGAGTAAGAGACTTTTTAAAGTGGGGCATTATATCCTTTTTTTTCTTGACGAAAGTGTGAATGGAAGATAACTGATAGTTAGAGAGCTCAGCTGGCCAGATAATTTCCCCCCCTGTTTCTAGAATCATAACAATAGATAAGTAAAGAACAGGACTGTATGATTGTTATGGGGAATTGAAGGTTTGGAACAATGGAAGTGACAAGGAGAAATGTAAAAAACAACAGGAAAAGTTTTGTAGATTCTTCTACTGGAAAAATGACTTTATCTGATCAACTACAAAAGGTCTTAGAACATTTACGTAATAAAATGGATGAGTTTGGAAGTAAGATGGAGATGTTTGAAAAAAGAATGGATAAAAAGCTGTTGGAAACAAAACTGGAGATGATTCAAGAAATGAAAAAACTGGACAAAAAGCTCAAAGCTTTTACAGACAAGGTGGAGGATTTAGAGAATAAAACTGAAATTTTGAATATAGAGCTGGAGAGAGAATCAGATAATGTGGCCCTAGTGGAATTAAAAGAGAAGGAACATCATCTGAGATGTAGAGCAATTTCAGAGCTAGAGGGGGACATTAGAGAGGAAATCATGAAAAGCCTGGCAATATTTTTGGATTGTGAAGAGGATCCCATCATGATGGAAATTGAGAGGGTTTACAGAACAAACTCTGTGGGTAATTTGGCCCTAGTGGAACTAAAAGAGAAGGAACATTGTCTGAGAGTTAGAGCAATTTTAGAGCTGGAGGGGGACATCAGAGAGGAAATCATGAAAAGCCTGGCAATATTTTTGGATTGTGAAGAGGATTCCCATCGAGATGGAAATTGAGGGGGTTTACAGAACAAACTCTATGTGTGCCGTAACAAAGGACATCCCAAGAGGACGACCGCCACCATGCCCTCCCCCTGCTGGCAGGTGATGTGGGGGCCATCATGTGGGGGCTGAGCCTCACTGTTCCTGGCGCGACTGTTCACTGGGGCAGACTGTAATCAGTGCGCCCTGACCATGCCACGTCATTGGGCAGGGAGGCATTATGAGAAGGTAAAGCACCTGGGTATTACCTTGACAGATAAGAACTGTAGGTTGTTTTATAATATCTACGTTAAGGTATGGAATGAAATGTTTAAAAAATATCTAGTAAGGTGGAATAAGGTTTAAGTGTTAATTGTGGTAAGAATTGTTACTATTAAGATGAATGTGATACCAATAATGTTGTTTTTATTTCACACAATACCTATTGTGGTCATGAATTGAGACTTGGGTGGTAGGGATATGTGGTATGACAGGGTGAAGGTGAACGTAGAATTTAATAATAATTAAGTGCATTGGGTTATTTTGAGAATAGATATAAATGTAGGCTATGTCAGAAAACTCCATTGTATTAAAGTCAAGATATGGGCTAATAAAAGAAGGTTATATATGTTAATGGTTCTCCTACTTGTAAATTGTGGAAAGGTTTAAAAATAGACAAAAATGTGTGGGTTTGAGTAAATAAAGTTTGACTTTGAAAGGGCACTATGTATAAATGATGAAAAGGTTATCAAAAGTATATAAGTTTTTATGGAAGTTTGAAATGAAAGATGAATATGTGGTAAAGATCAATATATAACTGAAACTGGAATACCTTTTTTGGGCCTAGTGGATGATCAGATGAAAAAGAACTGGGGAACTTTATTTTTATATATGACAATGGCAGCGAGACTATTGTATACACAAAAATAGAAAAGCCCAACACTTTCTACAATGGATGAATGGATGTTGAAGTTATTGGAGTTGGCGGAGATGAAGTGAATGGAAACCTCTTATACACTTTGTGTAGGATTGTGTAGACTTTATCTGTGGATTCAACCAATAAGAAGAAATGGTTAAGATAAAAGAGGGGAAATGTGTTTACTTATTAACAAGATAAAATATTGTAAAATATTTTTTGCTGTGGAGAAAATAGTATATTTCTGTATATCTTTTCTTTTATGTTTTTTAGTTTCTGTAGATGTTTGTTGAGTTTGTTGGTGTGTGGAAAATAATTTTTTTGAAATGGATGAATGACACACAAAAAAAATTCAATACCACATTGCATGCTGCAATATTTTTGGGGCTAATTTCTAATATGATAAAGGTAGTCATACATCTGTTCATGGCCCTGTTTGTAACCCCACTGTGCAGCACAAGCCCAGCTGCTTTACTGCTAGAGGGAATTTTGAACGTTCCTGGACCACGTACAAATTATGTATGGTGAGAGCAAAAGTTCTGTTTACGAGTGCATGTTAGCCTTTGAATGTCTCTTTCAGGGGATGTTATATCATGGGGCATATCTCCAAATGGAGGAGATATTTGAAAATAGGTGAATTTCATAGACCAGTTACATTTAAAGAGCCACACATCTCTTACTTAACACCACTCCATTGACATTTTGGTGACTGCATGAGTGGCTTTAGGTTGATTCTAATACATCTATGATGGCTTGGGATAGATAATGTGAAAAAGGAGAATGAGAAAGATTTTTTTCACCTTCTCAGCACAAATTAAATGAGAACTGTCCTTGTTTTTGGTTGCTCAAGTAGACATTTTCCTGCAATACTCTTATTGTGTAACGGGGGTTCCATTTCTGAGCCTCCAAATGCTTTCCCCATAATAACCCCAGAGTCAGCCTGTTAGCATCTGTCCTCTGCATTTAGAATGCCTTCAAGCCATTGCCATGCAGAGTCTACAGCTGTTCAACTTCATCCTCCTCCTTTCATCAAACCCAGATCTTACTCTTAAATGTTTAACTGTTTTGTGCATCTGTGTGAGGCACATTTTAATTTCCATGTTTAAAAAATTGGTGCTGATACTTAGGGCAACATACATCACTTTGGTTGCTCTGTATTTATAAGATAATATTCTATGTTAGAAGGGCAGGGGAGGGGAATGAGTTCCTTTATGTGTGGGACATAACTGCGCTTTGAAGCAGAAAAGAATACAGGATAGAAGGGTATGGAATAAAGTTCACCAGTATGAATGATTTCCTCATGACATTTAAAAACAACTGGTTGTTGAGCGCTGGGGACTTCAAAGTTGCGGCCTCTTACATTATCTCTGTGCAATATTTTGTTTTCTTTTGCATCATTTTAACTGGTAGTGGCAGGAAGGGGGGGAATTGACATTTGTACCCACAGTGGGAAGCAAAGCAGAGAGACAAAGGATAGGATATACACAGAGAACTGATTTGAAACTTGCCACAGCATTATCGCTTACAGCTTCTATGAATTTAGCAAAACAAGGGCAGGGATACACTCTAGGGTTTCTGACAGCCCATTTTTTGATTGTGCAAACATCCACCTTGCCTATAGGTTACTAGGGGGAAAGTGTGGTTTAGGTTAAGTCAACAGATTGTGGGAACCCCTCATACTGCCTGCTACTACCAACCTGGGAATACAGTTGGCTGTCCGTCCTCATGGTGAACTGATTGTGGACCTAAACCCCAGAAATAATCCCAATTCCAATTTCTGGTTGTGACAAACCTAAAGAACAAACTACTATAATATTAGTAACAAATAAGAGGATGGCAAAAAAAACCTTCAACTCATCATTTACCTGGCAGGCGGTCTGGTCAAATTCCTTCTCTGCCCAATCAACTGGCAACCAACTGAAGTCCATAGCAAAGGAAACTGAAGAAACATGACCCAGACAAACCTTGCCAGCCAGGTATGAGGGCAGACAAAATGTACACTGGAAATTCATGCAGGTCAGACCACTGTATATGCCCAGACTGAAGAGAAATTTCCATTCTGCTCTGCTCTGTCTGCCCCACCTCCAGGCCAGCCTGCACTCAGCTAGCTGACTAGTCAGGGAGCCAGCCAAACATCTTTGGCTGTGATTCAAGGAAGCAAGTTCAAGTTGAGTGGCCAAAGGCTGCACAACAGCCCTATTTCCACTCATCTCTTACCCTGGGTGTGTGTGTTAAGATGTGATTCCCACTGCCCTCAAATAAAAATAAAAAAAATGTGTCCATGGTGGCTACAGAGCACCAAAAAGGTCAGACGGAGCTTGTCTGCTAAATGTAACCCTTGTAGCACTCTGCAGTGCTACAGAGTTGTTTTCAGTCAGATTTCAGTGGCAAACTAGCACTCCCCTCCTTTTAAAAATGTGGGGGGAATCAAGAGGACAAAAATTGTCCCTTGTCCTCCAGCAGTTGTCCACCCCTGCATTACCGCCTCCCCAATTTGGCATAAAGATGTTCCTGCACAAAAAGATGGCAAGGTAGTTTTTTAAAGTGACTTCTCAAAATCATTTTAATCAAATTTAAAGTCAAACACCTTGCTTAGCAAGCTTGAGATTCTAAAATTCAGTTTATTTTCCTTTGTCCAGAAGCACGTCACCTGAGTCATGAGAGTCTCCTGAGAGTTTCAAAGAAGGCATGTTATCATTAAATAAATCTTCTTGTTGCCCTAATGAGGCTTTAGCTCTTTGCAGTTTTTGTAGATTTTAAAGTAGATTGTGATGGAAAGAAAAAAACTTGTTGAAGCTCTTTACCTTTAAGTCACCTAAAACCTCAGTCTGTGCCATCTTAGGTCCTGTTGGAGTTTGCAAGGGCCCAACCATCTGGGCAATCAGGATGTTTTCTTTGACTAGAAACATAGGTATCCCATTTCTCATACAGTAAGATATGTGTATTCTTTAGCCATAAAAGCAACACAAAATAGCCTGCTGTGCACTTTAATTTATGTATGATGGCCACATATGTCGGGAGAAAGACGGGGAGTGTGACTCTTGATTCTCCTTGATCTCTCAGCAGCTTTCGGTACCATCAACCATAGTATTCTTCTGGAATGACTGGCTGAGTTGGGAGTTGGAGGCACTGTATTGCAGTGGTTCCGCTCCTACTTGGCGGGTTGGTTCCAGAAGGTGGTGCTTGGGGAACATTGTTCGGCCCTGTGGATTCTCCAGTATGGGGTTCTACAGGGGTCAGTCTTGTCCCCCATGCTGTTCAACATCTACATGAAACTGTTGAGTGCAGTCATCTGGAGTTTTGGAGTGTGTTGTCATCAGTACGCTGATGACAAGCAGCTCTATTACTCCTGTTCATCTTCATCAGGTGAAGCTGTGGATGTGCCGAACCGGTGCCTGGCTGCAACAATGGACTGGATGAGGGCTAATAAATTGAAACTCAATCCAGACAAGACTGAGATGCTGTTAGTGCATGGTTCTGCTGACCGGATGGAGGGTGTTCAACCTGTTCTGGATGGGGCTGCACTCCCCCTGAAGGAGCAGGTTCATAGCTTGGGGGTTCTTCTAGAACCATCTCTATCACTTGAGGCTCAGGTGGTCTTGGTGGCACGGAGTGCCTTCTACCAACTTTGGTTGGCGGTCCAGCTATGCCCCTATCTGGACAGGGATAACTGCAATGCACTCTTCAACTGCCTTTGAAGACAGTTCAGAAGCTGCAGCTTGTGCAAAATGCAGCTACCAGATTGATAACTGGGACCAGGTGGTTCGAGCATATAAGACCTACTCTGGCCTGCTTGCATTGGTTGCCTGTATGTTTACGAGCCCGATTCAAGGTGCTGGTTTTAACCTCCTCCAAGTGCCTACTCTGAGGGAAGCTCGGAGGTCGGCAACAAGGGAGAGGGCCTTCTCTGTGGTGGCCCCCCAGTTGTGGAACAATCTCCCTGACGAGGCCCGCCTGGCACCAACATTGTTATCTTTTTGGCATCAGGTCAAGACTTTCCTCTTCTCTCAGGCATTTAGCAATATCTGATGAGCTTGGGTCTGTTTTTGTGTTTTTTAGGCTTATAGGTTTTTAAGTTATTGTAGCGGTTTTAAATGTATGTGTACATTGTTTTTAAATGTTTTAATCTTATGAAAACCTCCCAGAGAGCTTCAGCTATGGGGCGATATACAAATGCAATTACTACTACAACTACTACTACTACTACTAATAATAATATGCAGGAAATTCATCACCAAAAAAAGAAGAAGAATTGCACATGCTACAATTTACGTAGCATGTGCATATTCTAATTTATATGTATGGATGCATATTTAGAAATAACAACTATAATTTAGTTAGAAATATAATACATACAATAGTGGAGGAAGACTGTGGTCAGGTGAGTTGTGTGTCTGCTTAGTCTGCTGTCCAGGTGCTAACTCTTCATGGGCAACTTCAAGGCCCCTGCTGCTCTCCCTTTTTAGGGTGCTTTAGCTTTAAACTGCACTTTGGCAGGGCAGGCTTTCAAACAGAGCACTTCCCACTGACAGCTCTTCAAATAGAGGACTGTCCTGTATAAAGTAGGGCAATTGGCTACGCTGGGAAGCACTTTGAGTTGAACTGATTTTGAAGATTTTTTTGTTTTTTTTAGATATTGCAATCAAAGAGGTTTAAAATTTGGTGGAAATCAGGTTAATGAGTTGAGAGGCCATGCAAATATATACGTTAAATGTGATACATAATATTCATACCTATATGTTGAATCAGTATATTGTATATTCCTTTCTGTATAGCATTTTTACGTAGAAATGAAATGTGAACATTATTATTATTATTTCTTTTTCTTTCTTTTCCCCCTGTTTTTGCAGAGATAAAGGCTATAGGAATCAGTTTTGAATTGCAAACACTGCCAATGCAAAACTACTCAGCAGCCCGCATGGTAATGAGCTAATTTAATAGATTTTTCAAACTGCACACTGATTCATGAAATGCTTTTCAAAACTGGGAATGTGCATCAAGAACTGGTCAAAAGGGGGAGAAAACAATATGCTGGATCAATCAATACTATCTCCCTTTTATGAAATTGGGCTGTCTTTGAACTTCTGACAGAAGCAAACAGCTAAAGAATGAAATATTGCAGAGAAGGAAGAAGTGGGAATGAAAATGCATGAGGGGAAAACAAGATAAGATCTGCTGACTCAGCCATTTTTGTCCATTTTTTCCCTAGGTTTCTTCTTATTCTGAGTAGCATAAATAAAGGCATTGGCTATTTGAGAGCAAATATTTTCACGCAGTAGAAGAAACGTACCAGTCAAGATACAATATCCAAGTTACTTGTTTCTTTTAAAAATACTGCCATGGTTTAACAAAGTCATATCTTGTGCATTTTAAGTATCTGGGATAAGAGGACTGAACAATTTGAATATAAAGAAACTGACATCACAGAAGCACAGAAGGCATGTTTTCTATTTTTAATTTAAAGATTTGAAAACCTGATTTCTCCCCCCCCCCCCCCCCCCGCAAGAGTTTAAGTAAATTTGCTGAAGACAAAGGAATAAAGTCTCTACCTAGAGAATTGGTTAATTTAATGGAGTGCTACAGAATTAAAAGAAATAAAATTAAATGCTGCATTTTTTTTGCAAATGACTGGGCAGCTGTTTCTGAAATCTTTGGGGACGGATGTGGTACACAAAAGGAGGGATTCTAAATAGGATTCTGCCCTGTTTTTAGCAGATTCACAGCCTGCATTTGTTTTTTGCTTCTCAAGCTAAGATATATCGTAGAACAATGTTGTACTTGAAAAGAAATTAGCATTAAGAGGATAGGCTCATCTAACTAATATGCAGAGAAGAAGGCATTAATAAAGCATGAGAAAGGACTAAAAGATAACAATATATTATGGTGCAGTTGCCAGTGCCTTGTGTGTTAGCAGATAGCCCAGGGGGAGTTCTCCTGCTGTTACTTACACAAACACAAACATCACTTACATTGACAGGCTGAACCTCAGCACTGACAACAAGTGGATCTGTTACTGTGAAATCCAAGCAGGGGCACGTCAGAGTCTCATCAACTGTCCTTGTAATCAGTCTAGAGACTGGAGTTTTCTTTGTTGTTTGTGGGTGGTTTGGGAGAATTCCTGTTTTATTTTCACTGCCTTGACACATGTATGATTGCCTATTTTGTGGACAGGTGGAGTGTCTGTGAGATAAAACCATGCAGCTGCACTCAGTTACCTCTGTTTCCTGTATTTTGGCTAAAAGCAGTATACTATTGTTCTCACTATCAAAGGTTTGGATGCATGAGCTTTATTTGGCAAAGGTAGCTAAGGCCTCCGTGAACAGTAGTTGTCCTTATACTGTAGGGTGGACACATTACAGCATTATTTAGCTTTATGGCTAGGTAGAGGTGGCCAGTGAGATGGTTTTGTAATGAAATTGTTGGCAGCCAAGGTGTAGTGATCAAGGGGGTAAGGATTCTTGTGCATACCTTTTAAGCATCAGGACACAGCAGAGGCAGAGGTGCCTTCAGCTGGCACTGTGCCATCATGTATTTGTTGGCCAGATAGTTGCCCCAGTGTAGATTTAAGCTGCTAATAACTGCAGGGGATAATCACTATCCAGACAATAACCATGCACTTGTCCCTATCTCCAGCACTTAAACCAGGGGTGTTGAACCTTGTTCATTCCAAGGGCCAAATTCAATTTTGGAGAAGCTCTTGAGGACCACATTCCAGTGGTGGGCAGAGCCCAAGGCAAAGGGGATGGGACAAAAGGGGCAGAGCCCAAACTATCAGCATATTTTAGCTTAAAGCTCTTACTGCCAGTAACTAAACCTAGGAGAGGCATTTCAACATGCTGTCCCTAGCAGCTCACTCCTTCTGCTTCTTTGCTTATTTTTGTAACCTGTTCTGTGGTTTTGCATACCTCTCCTGATATACCAACAGGATCTCACAAAAAATATTTTGTTCTGACACAGCAGGAAGATACGTTCCTGCAAATATTTGGCATAAGGCTATGAAACGTCAAACCACTGCTTAATCAATAAGTATTTAACATGAGAGTTTTGTGGTGTGTATGTATTTCACCACCCTTCTTAGGACATAAACAAAAGCAGCGGAAGAAAAGGTCACTTCTGGAAGCATTCTCCCAAGTATAGTCAAAGAAAGGTACTGTTCAACCACATCATCTGAATACTGAAGATCTAAAACTTCTCATTAACTCAAATTAATAAGCATTTCTAGGTAGTCTCATGTGTTTCCCATACATTTATACGCCTGTGATTTCCAGATTTGGCCATGAGCTGGGAAGGGGGCTTGCATTGCTAGAGGCTGTGCCACATGGGATCTGTCCAGCCTGGGTCTGCAGGGCTCCCGGGCAATTGCAGCTTCAGTATAGAGTGCCTTCCAGGACATTTTAATTATGGTTATCCAAAAGGTTGAAATATTCCCCTGCCCACTTTGTTAAATGAGACTATACTAAATTTAAGGGAACAAAATAACTGGAGAGCCATAGTTTTTTAAAAAGAAAAAGTAATCAAGATGTGTTGAATAAAGTCAGCACGAAGGAGCTAAGCTAAAAGATTGAAGGGAGGCAGCAGTGGGGAAGAAAGACAACATTAATTCCTTTTTGCAGCGTTTTCAAATTGAAGGACTTTGCACTGCTCTTTTTGGTGTTTTTAATATGTGACCCTTATAGAAGAAGGTGGACCTTCATTACACTGTTTTTCAGAACTAGAAAATAAGATACTAAAAAAAAAAAAGGACTGAAGCACAGGGTGGGAACATGAATCATGAGAGGATATCTTGTCTATGATAAGAAGGGTTGGAGGGGTATGCCGGGGATAAAAAGGGTCTTAGACATTATCACAGAAAGCCAAAAAGCCAAAAAGACTATTTAGAACAGGATTAAGCATGAACAGGCCAATATCTGTAACAGAAATCAGGAAGGAAATGTGCAGGATGCATATCCTAGGCTTCTGCAATTTGAAATCAGGTCACAGGGATTTAGTTAACATGCTATAGGACAGGATGCAGAGAAATCCTGGGATGCTCTGTGTGACAGTGCAATGCAAACAGGGAATTCTAGGAATAGCAGGAGAGCCCAGCCAATTTACAAGCCATCCTTGAAGCTTTGTGGTCACAGGGTGCAAAAGATGAAAGTAAACACGGGAGGATACTGCAATGAACGTTTTCACACACATTAACGTCTTCATACAGACAACCCTATACCAAGAGTAACATGCCGCAGTGTGCATTTAGCCAGTTGGTATCATTCTGCCAAAAGTTGAGAAGAATGTTATCACTTTGCTTTCCAAGATTTGTGATCACATGTAGAAGAAAGAAGTGTGGTACATTTTTACTTGGCCTTTAGCAGGCAGGTGGGATCATAGGCAGAGCAGAGAATGCTAGGCAGAGCCAAGCAGTTGCATTAAGTGGAGCCAGGGGAGGGGGGTGGTTGCAGTAGGCAGAGCCAAGGCATCAATGCAATGAACAGAAAAGGGAAACTGAAGCAAGTTAACTTTAAGGTCATGCCTGAAAAGCAGTAGGTTATTGTTGGTGGCATCTGCCCAGCAACACCAAAGCGCTTCCTGGCCCCACATTTTTCTGCTCTTGTAGCAACCCCCCATTCCACAGAATATACAAATTGAGGCAAGTAACTTCAAACCACTGCCTTGAGTGTCATTTCCTTGGTGGAAAAGCAGGGTATAAATTAAATAAACACACAAATAAATAATTTCCAAAGCCAAATAATTGTCAAATTCAATGCACGTTTATCTGCTATAGCAGCAACCCCATTATACAGAAAATGCAAACTAAGGCAAGTGATTTTAAGGTAATAATTGCAAAGCTGGGGAGCAGAACCACACAGCTACACTAAAGAACTCCTTTGGACTTGTATTTTGCTATTACACCAGCAAACCTCACTGCTCAGAAAAGGCAAACTGAGGAAAAATTGGGGGGGGGGAATGGGGGGGGGGAACTGCTTCACACAGTCACTCACTTTCTATCTCTCATTTTGCTGTGTTTGCCCCTCACTGGAGTAAAGGGAGGAGGAGGATGAAAAGGACTCGCACTGCGAGTGAACCCACCTATACCACTGCTCAATGCTCTCTCCTTGACTTCACCTCAATGAGAGTGAGAATGGAAAGGAGGAAGAGGCACTGTTGGTGATCTGCTCAGGTGTGGGACGGACACACACACACACACACACACACACACACACACACTATTGGCTATGAGGATCCTAGTAGAGACACCCTGTTACAAAAATAAGTGCTGGGACCTGCACAGGCAGAGAAGAACCAATTATGCCCATATTTGGGAGGCAGACAGTGCTGTCCTCACTGACACCCTCATGGATACTTCTTCTACTCACTACAAATATGGCTAATGCTTACTTAAATGCTTAAAGTTCTGAGCAGACACACCCGCCATGCCTGTGCAATAGCCCAGCAGCAACTTAACACACCTGATTAGGACTGGAGAAGAAGGATTTCTACTAGATAGCTGTTTCAATTTTGTTCTTGTTTATATACAGTTTTATTTAAATCGCCTTTGGGGTACCTTGAGACTTGGAAATGTTTTAAGTGCGCCTAAAGGATTTTGAGTCATACAAATATGACTCAAAACCTGCAACAAAATATTGCAGTATGGAGTGGTGGTGAATCCACTCTGGGTTGCTGTCAAAACTCTAAAGGAGATATCCAAGCTGCTGAAACGTAGTTTGGGTCTGGGGTTCAGCACCGTGGATAACTCCTTCAGAGTTCTGATTCATAGCTCCACTGAAATTGGAGCCACCAACTTCCACTGGTTCCAGTTAATTAGCCAAGCCCTTCTTCATGTTTATCCATTCAATTTCCCCCAGTCCCCCCACCAACAATCACCATTCCACGGCCATTGAACATGCACTGTCCTTATCGGGCTGTTTTGTGGTTCCACGTCACTTACAGCTTTCTTCCCTACAGCTTTTTTGTTACTCTTGCAAACCTAAGGTTACTTCAAATCTACTGATATGTCCCTCTTGTGTATGTCTGGTGCTGTTTTGACCATGTAAGCAACAGCACTCACATCCAAAAATCAGAAATAGTGAGAAAAACTTAAATGTACAGAAACCTAGATTACCTAGGGGTTACATGCACATGGTATAAATTACCACTTGGCACAGAATCCTCTGTACTCATCCAGAGTAAGATGCCTCCTCCCAATTTCAGTGGTAATATGATATTTAAACATCATCTATATTTGAGAAATTATTCCCCTGAGAAGGTGAGTTAAGCCTTTATATTCAAATCAAGCTTCAGCTTTACATTCATCTCATGTATGGAACAAAGTTCACCAAACATATCTAAAGGAGTACTTATTTTGCCCAGTTTAAACAGCAAATTCAATTACTAGCTCTCATGATTGTTTGTTTTTGTAACAAGCCGGCAATCACAGTAAGCCTGTATAGTAAAAAAACAGCGCACTGTACACATCAGCTGTGCCAATTGTAAGGAATTTGCAGCTTCTTCTGACCTTAAGAAATTCATAACTGAGTCTAAACTTAGCTTCTAATTTTAATCAAAAAAAATACCAACAGATAAAAACAGAAGCACAGCAAAAATCAAGGAGAACCCCCCCCCCCAGCTGCCACCAAAAGCTGTAGCAAAAGGTGACATCTTATGGTTAATGTGTTAATAATGTCTGGTGGGTGAAAGATTTAAGAGCTTGATGTATTTTGCTCCATAGGGCCAGCTCATACATTTGTCTAGCCAATGATCTTCTTCGAGAGGTGGAGGAATTCCACATGCAGCTCCCCAATTACACAGTGGGCAAATGAGCCTCAGCTCCCTTACCTTTTGCGATGTTCCCCATAGCTACTGTTTTTGAAAGGCCACAAGGGGCATCATTTGGAGAAGGGGAGAGCAAGAGTTAGGAAGGCTTGCAGGTTTCATTAAGAGGCCACTTAATGACCCCACCCCATAATTTGACCATTGCCTACACACATGAATCTCAAGTCCTATGTGAATAGTCTACTCAACACAGAAACTTGATCCATGCAATTTTTCATCCTCAAAAGAGGATTTTAAAAATATGACAGTGCATTCTGGACACTATGGCACACAGGTCAGAATCTAACAGAGTGCTTGCGCCCACCCCCATGCCCTGCCATGAACCCCACTGCTTGCAAAGCAGCACTTTAGCGCTTCCAGGGCAACCTCAAATGAGCAGAAACATTCACTTCTGGAAGGAGGTAGGTTGGCAGAGCTGACATGTCAGAGCTCTGCTGACCAGCCTCCTTCCAGAAACGAGCCATTCCATTCATTTCGGAGCTTCCCCTAGGAAAGGCTAAATCTCCCTTGCGTAAGTGGTGGGTCTCACTTGTGCAATGCAATCGGTGGGACCCACAACTTGTGGAAGGGAATCGGCGGGGGTGTAAGCGCCACATTGAATTCTGCCTATAGTATTTTATAGCTCCTACCTAATTGTACTCAGACCATGCTGTTATTCTAACATTCAATCTTTATTCAACAGCCGACAGGCCCAAAACAAGGGAAATCAGTTAAAATGAACAATTAAAATAAGTAAACATTCCAGAGTGGGTTTCGCCCTAGGGTAACCATGCTGTTGTTGTTGTTGTTGTTGTTGTTGTTGTTACTGCAATTTCTGAATGGGCTAGTGTTCCCTTTTTCCTCTCTAATAACATCACACATCATAGATCAGTTGGTCATTAGACACAGAGCTTTAGCTTTCAAAAAGGACAATTCTTTTGAAAGTAAACATTTGCTGTCTTCATGCCTTTGCAGCACTGGACTATGCAAATCAAGTGCTGACCAACAGATGCTGCCCAAGCTGCACTGTTGTGCTGATTGCAACATATTAAAAGTAGATCAAAGTGCATAGGAATGTGGGTCATGTAGGCCCATTTTGCTTCAAAACGTGGGTTTTAATAAAGTGGAGAAGTTATTGGCC
This sequence comes from Anniella stebbinsi, assembly GCA_029215795.1. Lineage (NCBI taxonomy): Eukaryota > Metazoa > Chordata > Lepidosauria > Squamata > Anniellidae > Anniella > Anniella stebbinsi. The sequence continues at coordinate 89,904,257 of JARDYH010000004.1, read as the reverse complement.
ATTTGAGCCAAAGCATAAGTATTAAAATAATTCATCCTGAACAACATGGGGTTTTATTTTATGTTTAGTGCAGAAGGTTTGCCTGCACGAATTTGCTGTGCTTACTTAATGTCCTCTTTAAGATGAAAAATGATGCCAGCCCCATTCTAATAGCATCTTTTGACGCTGAGAAAGCATTTCTCTGAATTGAATGGCAGTTACTCTTTTTACTATGATGAAATTTTTTAAAAATTTGCAGTAAACGTATTGCATCAGTGACAGTTTTCTTAGTAAAGATGCATACTAATGATGCAATAATGTTTTCTGTTTTTGTTTCCAGAGGGAGCTGGCCAAGGAAGCCCAGCTACAAAGGCCTCAGCTATTGTAAATAAAACATCTAAATAAGAGTAAGTGGTGCTGTCATAATCGTATGCACTAAAAACAAAAACACTTATTTTAATAGTGCTCCTTTCACTGTGAGATGCAATGTTTTGTCTGGGAGATAATGACAAATGTAAGGCAACTCTCTAGGCTAAGGGTAGTAAGATACCAAATCAAAGATCCAGGAAATGAAGGGAAATACCTACGGGCTGGTTTCTCTGGCTTCTGTCTAGTACAGTTAATTATGTCAATCATTAGCAATGCCCTGAACCCAGTCTTCTTAGGAGCAGCCTAATAAATAACAGGAGAGGTGCATAGCTCCAGTTTATATTTTTTAAAAGAAATTTATTTATTTATTTATTTATTTATTACATTTATATGCTGCCCAAATGGCAGATGCCTTTAGGTGGTTCCCAATTTAAAAAAAGAAAAAAAAAAGAAACAACAATAAAAATAACAACCAATTTAATAAATACAACAATAAAAAGATCAAAACATTAAAACATTAAAAATTAAATTTAGTAGCTAGCAGTAAAGTTAATAATTAGAGCAACGGATTAAAGATTAAACACCTTCTGGAAGAGAAAGGACTTAACCTGGCATCGAAACATATACAGGCGAAGCTACCCGGTGGTTCTCTATGGAAAGGGCATTCCAGAAATGGGGGCCATTACAGCGAAGGCTCTTTTTTCTGGTATCCACCCATCACACCCTTGTGGGTGGCGGCACTCAGAAGCAAGCCTACAAAGATGATCTTAACAATTGGGCAGGAATATTTTCTCTTCCTCTGACTCTTTTCAAACAAAAGTACGAGTGAATACGGCTGGAGAAAGGTTGTATCAAGTTTCTATGCTTTGGTCTTTTCCCCATGTATTTCTGCCCCATTGCTGAGATTGTCTTCAGAGGTTCTTCTCTGGGTTCTGCCACCCACAATGATGTGATGAATGGCTCACGAGGAAAGAGTTTTCTTTGTTGTGGCCCCCTGTCTATGGAATGACATTCTTAGGGAGATCTGCCTGGACCAGTGTCCTCATTAATACATTTGGCGGCAGGTTAGGACCACCCTCTTGAAGCAGGCATTTAATATCAAATCTGTTGTTTTATTAGTTTTAGTGCTGGGCGCTGAATGTTTTTAATATTTTCAGTGTTTAATACTGTATCAATGTGAAACTTATATTGCTGTGTTATTTTTATTCTTGGTTATTTTGTTGTTGTTTGGTTTGATTATTGTAAACTGCCCTGAAGGCACTTTCCAGTTGGGTGGTATACAAATCAAATCAAATCAAATCAATAAATAAATGTAGTAGCATTTCAGTAAACAAAAGAAGAGACAAGAATTAGGATTGTGCTGTGAAGTAGCAATTTATTATGTGAAGATTGGCCAAGACATTTCCACCAATGTTTTTCCTCAGGGGCAAATGGACTTTATGTGTCAAAACAACTTACTCAACTATATATTTCAAGGATGTGACAGGGGGAAAAAGTCAACCTGAATGCAGCACCGTGGTGACCTGATGTGTGTGCAGGGGAGGTGTATAGGTAGGGCAGGGGGCAGTTCCCCCGCTACCATATCTAAGACTGCATAGGGTTATTCTTCAAGGGCACCTATATTTCTGACTATTATGAGTTATAAAATTCAATCAAAATAGATACTCTTAAAATGAGCACTGTGACGAATTTTTCAATCTATTTAATTTTGACCATTTGTTGTAGAGGGAAGGGGTGAGAATTTCGGGGTGCAGAGAGGCAAATAGAGAGAGGCATTTGGTTTTGCTTTTAATAACAAGAAGAATAACAACAACTCTTCTCTTAGCTTTCAGGCACTCCTCGGGCAGCCAGACTGGAAAGCCCCAAGGGAGGAAGTCCTGGCTAATTCTCCAGGGAGCTTTCCAAGAAGCTCAAGCAGGCAGAGAGACTGCAAGGACAGGAAGGGTGGAAATGGTAAAGGAAAGAGCACATAGGAATCCCTCAGCCACTTCTTACAGCAAGGTAAGCCCTGAAGCACTGCACACAGAGAAATGTCCGAAATTCTCAACATCCCACAGGGAAATGAAGAGGTTGCAAAAGGGCAGGTGGGGTTTTGGCACTGCACTACTTAAAATTCACTGCTTTTTTCCAATTTAAATTTGAATATATCCACAAAGGAGCCTGTAACCCTTGCTGTAAATCCTGCCCTCCTCTCCACCTCACGAAATGCTGCTTTTATAGGTGTGCCAAATTCAGAGCAATCATAATGTACAACCATCAAACAATTAGCAACTTATTGCACATTTGCTAGTGGTTACTGAATACACACTGCAAAACATTAGTCCTGGGCGACAGCTCTGCTTTAGGCTGACAAGGCAGATCGATTCAACATGGCTATTAAGTTGAACATGTTAATATTTTAGTATGCTTACAATGTGACAATGTTTATAAATTGTATCTATATATTTTTTTAAAAAAGAAATTCATTGAATTCTACTCTCTCTACATCACAACAATGCTGTGAGGTGTCCATGACATCTCTGTGAGGTAAGAGGCCATTTAGTAAGTCTCATCATTAAAGCCCTGTTGAGGAGTACCACACATAATGGAGCTATCAAGTTGTTAGCCCCATCCCTAGATGCCAATGTCCCCCTCCCCCAGCCATGCCTCCCAGCTGATGCATGATTAGCATCAGTCTAAAGGAAGTCAGGGAGCCATCAGTCTAAAGGAAGTCAGGGAGCCATCAAGCAGCATTCCCATGCCCATACTTATAGGCCAAACCTATTTATGAGGCCGATCATTAATTGGCACTAAGACATCATTGGCATCTAGCATGTATCGGCTAGCCTGCAGGTTCTCACAGATTCAGTATCCACACATTCTGAATGCCTGAATAAGGCTACAATGAGGAATTCAACCTTGGCCTCTTACATGCAATACAAATGCACTTTGTACTGGGTAGAGGTGTCCTTGCCCCTCATGGTGGGTTTACCATTTACACATTCAGGTTATCAAGTAGCTACACAGTTGGCACAGGAATATCATAACAAGTTCTGAACATACTCTCAGTTACCCCTACTATAACATCAGTATTTAGTTATCTTTGTCCACCAGTATCTGAATGTCAAGAACAGCCCACTTACATGTAATATTAAAGTGACAATAAATGTATGGAAAAAAATACTAAATGTTTAGTTCAGTGTATTACATTTATGAACCGCTTCACACAACCAAAAGGAGTCTCAAAGCAATTTACAACAAAATAATAATTTTAAAGCTCTGAATACAATATACATAACATGTTCATCAAATTAATACTAATTTACAAAAGTATTCATCTAAATACAAAACCCATTCCAATCCAGCACAGCAGTGAACAAAAAGAACCACCACAGTCGGGTCATTAAACTATCCTATTGGGAAAAAAGAAACATCTTTGGCTGGCACTTAAAAGATGACAAAGACGGCACCTGTCAACATTTCTGGGGAAGAGCATTCCATAATTGGAGGGGGGGGGCTACCACAGAACAGGGGCCCCACCAGCCTTGGAGGAGTCCTGGAGAGAAGGGCCTCTGACATGTATTACAATTTTTGCACACATGCAAATTACATCTCACATATATCAAGGTCTTACTAGATGAAAATTACAAGTGAGGTATCACTGTAAAGCACAAGGCATGAAGATTGTTTCTTTTCTTTTTTAAATAATGCTTTTTTTATTAGCCTAACTGCAGTGCACTTAAGGAGAGATTTATAAAAGGTACCAATCACATTTTAGTGCCTTGTTCCATTGAAAGCCAATGTATGAGTTAACAATTCTTTAAAATTTTGGTTCCTAATGAAATACTTACATATTTTAAAAGAACCATATGAAAACTAGCTTTTTTGTTTTTTAAACAAGCTAACTGAATATTAGGATATTGAATATTCTGGCACTATGGGTGCCCATTATTTATACATTTTTGTTAATGTTGTCTAGTTATTGGCATTTTCGGTCTTGCAGAAGGACCAAAACACATTTTAATGTAATTTAAATATACATCTAGGGGGGAAAAGCCCCCATGTTGGGGGGAAATGTTTTCATTAAGTGATTATAAGTGAAATTAAAAAAAATACTAAATAAAGTTTAACACGGACAAACTGAAATGCAAGATGAACTCACTCTGATGTGTAAATGCAATTCTCATATGGAATTCTCATTTCTTTACAATAATTATTTTTGAACACTAAGCCTGTAAGTCTATTTTTATAATTATAAAAATGTACTCATCCATGTCACAGCAAATGATTAATATTTATTATTGGGAATCTTCTGAAGATATTAAGCATCAAGGGAGATATACATTTTAGGTTTTGGTATATGGGAAACAGCAACACATACCAGATGTCTTCAAATTCAGCAGTTATTTATTATAATTTACATGAACATAGGTTGAATTTGGATGACACATTAAGCAATTGGGGGAGGGGAAACAATCGTCAGTTGTACTGACTATCATGTTGTCTGAATGCTGCCCTAGTCAACTCAGTGCTGATCCTAATCCACACCACAGTTGATTATTTATTACCATGTTGTGTGGGGAGTACCCCCTAGATGAACAACTGTAAAGTTGATTATTACCCCACCATTGACTAGCGTGTTGTCCGAATTCAGCCATAGAGTAACCTTGTAACTGGTACGGTCATATACCCAGGATTGCCCTAGCCTCTCAGGAGATTATGCAGGCCTAAGTGTTCCTAATGTCTTCTGCCCAAAAGTGAAAGCATTTCCTTCTATTCCTTTCACATGGCCTGCTAACACTGAGGCCTTCTGGACTTGCCTCTTAAAATGACAGTACATGATAACTTTCCATCACAAGTTTTAAACTTTGTGCAATTCCAAATCCCATATACAAATTGATGCACATCTTTCATAGCTTAGTCATATTTTTCTCAGGACAAACCAAGAAGATAACAGTTTGCCTTTCAGTCAAGGATCAGTCGATTCAGAACAGAAGCATATCTCAGTGTGTAGGATGGACAAGAAATGGAGTGCACATCAATTAACTACAAAACATTTTGTATTTTTAAGAGATTGTACACTCACTGTTTGTGAGAGAGAATGCAATCATATGAATAATTTGCATGTAGAACTAATGGCTCCTTGAATTAGGTAATCAAGAATTATTTCTGAGTTGAATGAGAATAGATTTTTTTTCAACTGGAAATTTTCTGAACCCCTAAATGTGAACTGTAACTTTTCAGAAATTCTCAGTCTCATGTGTATTTATGATGATGCAAGATCAAATTGAAGTGGTGAAATGTTTTATAATAAGAAAATAAGCATGGCTTGTGGTACATTCAAAAGTTATACAAGCCAGGATAGATTAAACTAAAGTCCAGGAGAAACTGCAGTCGTGCTTTTGCAAAAGGACGGGGGGGGGGGGGGGGTCTAATTAATAGTTATTGCATCAACTTCAGTCAGCAGTAACAACACTGATGATATTGATGGCATTGGAGAACCAGGCTTAGTTTAGAATGAAAATGAGCAGAGGATTCATCTATCAAATCCATATTGCTGTAGGCAGTGGGAGGCGGTGGCACCTATCCTTTTTGTTGTTTTCTTGTTCGGCTTGTTTGTTTTAGTGGTTCAGCTCCAAGTGATTAAGATATATATATTTATACAAGTCAAATCACATGTGCTTACTGGAGGCCTGTGGCTAACACCAGTTCTTCAGGAAAGATCTATTTATATTTATACATTTTTTGTAATCCTGTTATTTGGAATTACAATGACAGCTGCATGTAGGTGGGTGAGAGGGCAGGTGGCTCGGAGACTTCCAGCTTTGTAATCTCTTTTTAGGAAACCTTTTCTTTCTCTCTTCCCCCCCCCCCCCCTCTCTTTTACTTGATTCCTAAGAGTTGTTGGCAGCAAAGCATGCCAACTCTGGCATTTTGAGATAAGCCTTCAATTTATTGCTGCCATCTGCAGTAAGTCTCAGAACTAACCCATCCTGACAACTATCTCCTCTCTTTTATTTTAACAATCTATTTGACTTATGACAGGATAAACTATCATTTTGTTGCAAAAACTAAAAAATAAATAAACGTGTAGCTGTTTTTTCACCCATTTCACATATACAAGATAGTCCATTTCTAGTTCAGTTGTCTTCCAGTTTTCTAGCCTACTGTGATTGTGCATCTTGTTCACTGTGTGTTATTCCTACATCTGCTTGCAAGATGGAAGTGAAATAGTTAACAATATCAACTGATTCTGCATAAAGTCAGCTCACTTTCCCAATCCTGCAGAGCAAAACTGAATGATGTAGGATTTCCTAAAGTCATGAATTGTAATTGAAAACACATTTTCATTGATAAATACTATATTTTGAATTTGAATCCTTTCATAGTATTGAGAAATAGGAATGACTGAGGGTGTAATCCTATGCATGTTTAGACAGAAAATAACTTTTTGTTGCGGGACTTTATTTTCTGTCTAAACATCTGCCTAAGCCCAGGGCAGGATCTACAGTATTGCTTTAAAATGGTTATAACAGTAGTGACAACTGTTGAGGCCCAAGACACACTCCATATGCAGTTTTCAAACAGTTATCAAAGTGTCATATCCTGCTAGGTGTAGATCTGGCCAATACTTTGAAAGTGGTATGAAAACAGTATATGGAATGTGTCATGGGCCCTAACAGTTGTCAGTGCACTTCAATACCGTTATAAAGTAGAAGTGTAGATCCTGCCTAAGATGCATTAGATTGTGCCCTAAAAGGAACAGCCTTTGGTGTTCCTACAATTTGCCTTTCACTTGAATAAGACATCACATTGTTATTCAAATAAGTTCAAATATTTAATTTAAAATGCCATAGATTAAGCAAGCAGAACTTATTGAAGTCATAATTTGACCTTGAAGTGACTGAAGCTTAATAAAAGAGCATGAAACCACAACATTCAAGAACCCACTGGGTTGGATCCAGACTTCCCTTCTGCAAATGGAAGGCCTGCTTCCATTTATGAGGGACTGAGATCCAACAGAGCCTCCTGATGGAGGTAAGTTGGCAGGTAGGTGATTTCACAGTCCCCCTGCAGTTCTGCACACAATGTTCTAGAACCCTCCAGAAGAGATTTTTGGGACTGCAGTGGGAAAGGAGGAATTGGTGAAAATCACTTTCCTCTTTCCTCCAGTGGGAATGTCCCAAGAGTGATATTCTACTCACAGGTAATCTGGATTTCAGCCATTGTGAAAAATCTGCCAAATCAATGCAGGTTTAAAGTTCAGGCTATCATTTTATGCATATTTACCTGGAAGTAAGTCCGACTAGACTGAGTAAATAGGCATAATATAGTGCCACAACAATTTTTATACATAGTAAATATTTTATTGTATTTATTAGACTAATAAATTAAATATAAGTGAGTCCATGCAAACAATTAGCCTTTTACAGGTAGCGATGGATTAGAAAAACTAAAGATCTGCACAGATTGACATGTAAAGGCTAAGTTTCAATCAAAATCCTGTACTGTAATGTCAGCTCTCTTATTAACACAAAGTGACAAAGTAGAGCTGATTTTATGGCAACCCAAAGCATGCAAACTTGGTTTAGCCATTTGGCATTTTCCCAAAGCAATTCCAAAATCTTACTAACTAGATCCCTGAGGATGCCACATATGTAAAAAGTGACAATGTGTTGTCATAGTAGCTCCTTCACGCTCACTTTATAAAAGGTTCTCTCAAGTAAAACAGTGTGATGAATACCTATTATTGTTTATATAGCGTCCCTTGGAACCAGAGGTAACTTTGCTCAATATTATGGGTGTCTGCGCTTGTGTCAAAATGTAAATTTGTTCAGAAATGCTTCTTCTGGACGACTTAAATGTTTTCTGCTATTGTCTCAAGGGAGGGCACTATCCTGTCATATTTCTGTTTTCACTTTCTGTTAACAAGGGTTTGGCATAATGGACCAGTAATTAATACTATTTAAATTAGCATATATTTCTCATCTAAACATTTGTTGATGCGTATGCAGAATAAGTCTATATATGTGAGAGTAAAAATACACATTTGCTAGTTTGCAGCTGTGGTCAAAAACCATTCCCTTCGCAGAATGGCAAACTGATGACACTAAAAGACAAGCAACCTCCCTAGAATATGAACACAAGGGAAGCACAAACTGCGACTCAGGACATAAAACCACTCCTTTGAACTCAATTGTCTCTGGCAAACTGTATACCCATTTCATAGAAAAGCAATCCAATTAATTTTCCAGAATTAAAAGGAACCACACCCTGCAGTCATACAAAACCGCATGCACTGCAAACACAAAAAATACACATCCCACTGTAAAAAAACCTAACTTTAAAACAGTTTATAAGAGCAGTGACAACTGTTGGGTCCTAGGACACATTCCGTATACAGTTTTCAAACCATTTTCAAAGTGTCATATCCTGCTTGGTGTAGATCTGGACACACACACACACACACATATAAACACACTACTCTTCCTGACCCCGAAGTCACTGCCTGCTGACTTCCTCAGCTGCCTGCTGGCTTCCCAGCTCTCCCTTGGTCCTCCTACTACCTTCCCCAATCCCTGCATTTACTTCCCTAGCCCTCTCTAGCCCCATACCGGCTCCCCTGGCTCCCCATCCTCTCTGACTTTTGCAGCTACACCTTCCTGTGTAGCTTACAGCTACTTGCCAACTTCACTTCCTGATAATGTCTCTGGGCCTATGGGGGCAGCTGGAGACCAAAGTTTGGAAGTGATTGCAGCTGCCTGGAAAATAACATTTTATTAAATTGGGAGGGTCACAGTGCCTGGACAGATGCCAAGGAAAGTGTGCAAAGGCTCATTGGCATTCATGGGTGCTGTGTTGCTGACCCCAGCAGTAAACACAGGCTGACAAAATTGTTCTAGTCCCATAGATGTGGTTGCAGCCACTATTGTCTCACTTATTTCTAAATAAGCAAAAAGTGCTTAACATAATGCCTGTGACATGCACCAAGTTCTCCTGTTTGATAGCTACATCATTACATCTGGGCTAAGCTCTCTGCTTGAATGAAGGCCTTCCACACATTACATTTTGAAGTATGCATGTGCCATTTCAAGTGTACACTTACGATTTCGGGAATTAAAAAAAGATCTGCAATTCTGCAGAATTCACGCATCCTGGGGAAAAAACAGTCCGCTGCGGAATTAATGGGTCAGATTCATAGGAATTCAAACTCATTTGAATCATTTGTGGATTTCCTTTACATCCCTAGGTGGAATGACAGCTCTAGAAACTACAATCCTATATAAGTTATCCTGAAATAAGCCCTACTGACAGGACTGGACAAGTTCCTGGATCTATCTCCCATATTTTCTTACTCAAATGGAAGTTGTATTTTGTTTAATAGGATTTACTATCTAGTAAGTTGAAATAGAATTGCAGCATCCATTGAAAATCCACACCCTTCGTTATAAACTGCAGAAGGGGGTACCAATGAAGAGCTCCAGCTCTGACTTTTAAAACTATAATTCAGCAGAAAGAAGCCTTGGGAAAACTCAAAATCTGGCTGCCTCATTTGTACTGTTGGTTATTCTTAATAAAAATATTACCCTAGTTTTATTCTTTTTTATTCTTTTTCTGATTAGCAAACCTACGTTATTGGATTGTTTGACGTATACATGTAAAAAATGAAATCATGATTACTGTTAGTTAAGAATTTTATCATATGTATCATATAGATCAGCTTGAAAGAATTCAGATTGAAATACATTGGAGAGAGGGTGGGATTGTCAAACCTGTAATCATAAATGTTCTATTCAAAAATCAGGAAAATTCAATTATCAAAGAACCTACAAATGCAGGGAAATATAAATAATTAATATAAATATTCCTGTTCAAAATCAGTACATCCCCCAGCCCACACTGCCAAGATGTACCTTTTCTTGGTACTTCTTAAACATCTATAAAACAGATAGAATTTTCAAAACTTGCATTTTCTTTTTCATGACTGGTTACCATCATCAATAGCAAAAGGGCTAAGAAACACAGCTACAAGCACCACACCATCAGCACCAGTATCATTAGCAGCAGTACCTTTCCCATCCCTACTCTATCAGAGAAGCCCCGCCCCCAGCTCCCACGGTTTAACCCATCCAGTCAGCTACTGATGTAAGCAGTGGGTATGGGCCAACTCATGGAAGGATTCTTCTAGCAATTAGAGATGGAAAATTTCCGTTAACTTTTGAAGCCATGGAAAAAAACCTATTTTTCCCATTTTTTGTGTGTGGGGGGGAGGATGAAATTTTTTGGAAAAATTGAAAAACAAAATGCAATATTAGCACTTTTGAAAGTAACTTTGTTACTTTAGGAACATAAAATGTAATTGTGTACAAGTTGGTTTGGCATAACATTACCACATTTGGTATATTAAAAGTACAGTGTATTCAAAAAATGACTACAAACTGAATTTACTTTTTTACTTTTTTGCTTTTTAAAAAAAATAACAAATGGAGCTACAAGTTCCTGAACTGTAAGGAACACTTGAACCGTAAGGAACCTCTTTGGTTTTGCCTGTTTATGAGGAGCAGGCAAAAAACAATAATAATAAAAAAGAAGAAAACATCACTAGTAGTAACAAAGACAGTTATAGACTCAGTTTGCAACCTTGGACTTGCTTTCCGTCAGTGCACAGAAATTGTAATAATCTGATACTGTACATATTTTTTAGAAATCATTTGGAGAAGTAAATATATGAACACCTTAAACATTTTATACATCATGCTAAAATAAAACATTCCATAATCTATTTTTCTTCATTTTTTCCAAGTTTTTCCATTTTTTGGGGGAAAAAAACAAAAAAGGCCTCAGAAAAAACTAGGAAAAACCCGGTTCCCCCCCCCCCCCCCAGTTTTTCCATTTTTTTCCCTGGGCCTTCACATCTCTACTAGCAATTCAAAATAAATGGAGTAATGCGTGATTGGCTTACTTTAGTGTAAGCATGCACAGATCTGATTTGGATTGGGACTGGTGATTCGGGGAAGGGGGATTTAAGCTTCCCCTTTCCATTTTCAGCCCAAAATTCAATTTCAGGCTAAAAACAGGAGAAACTTAAATCACCTTCTCCCGAATTGCTATGGTCCTGATCCAAATTGGACCTCCATGCACTTACACTAAGGTAAATAAGCCAATAATGCATAGCCATGTGCGATTAGCAGAACTTTTAGTTTGACCCTCAGATGCTTCATCAGGCAATACAAGACCAGAACAACGTGGATGGACTCAGGAACTTTATCCTCTTCATCTGGATTTGGGCCTGAAAAATCAAGAAAAATGTGGGTACATGGAGGGCAAATTGCAAGCAAGCACAATTTGTGACATCATCATTACCGATCATAGGGCACAACGTCTGGTAAAGCATTGGCTTCAACTTTTCCAGCTTTGTCAAGCTTACTCCAACATGAGATAGTCAACTCTGGTCTTAAATCAACAGGTTTTTTTTCTTTTTTCTTAAAAAAAAATAAAATTGAATTCTCCTTTAACTGGATGGATCTCAGAGAGACACAGCAATCCTAGACTGAATAGATCAGCAGGGATCCAGAAAGGTATAAAAGGGTTATTTCTTGTGACAAGCATTGACAGTTGGGAGAAGCTATCCCACATATTTTAATTGCTAAAAGCTGTTCTTCTGTTAAATTATTTGAAGGACTGAATATGTTTTAACATCCTTCACATGTTTTAAAATGTTAATATTTTAGTGTTAGTTCCCTCCCTAAATAAGATGCGTCTACTTTTTGTGGTGGGTGCCTTTTTGCTTCCCTGCATCCTATCCATCATAGACTTCGATTCCTAGTGTTTTAATAAAAGTTATTTCTTGTCTTAAAGATAATTTAACAAAATCTATTGCATGCTCTTGGCCCAGCAACAATACCAATTTAATACTTTGTTAATTTCGCAAATATGAAATAAGGTGTTGTATGGACTATATTTAATTCCAGTTATTCCAATAAATAAATAAAATAATAACCAGTTTGCAATTGGCACACAATTTTGTGTGGCGGCAGCACAATTTTGTCAAAGTCTTACCAAATTCTCACAAAATTTGTCTAAAAAGCCACATGCTTGTAGGTTTGTTTGTTTTCTGTCAATGGCCCTATTTCCCTGCTTGCTTCTCTTTTTAAAAGTTCCTATAAATTATTTTGTGAATGTGGACAAGCGCATGAATTTTATTTTCTGTTTTGAGATGTTTTAGAAAATTGGTGCATCAGCTTGCAGTGTTACTCATGAGGCTATGGCAAAAAGCTATGTGCACAATGGTGCATAAGTGGTAATCCTTGAAAGCATCTTTCAAGTACCAAAACCTGGCAGTTGGAAAGAACAGAAGATGCTGGAAGAAACAACAACTCACATGCTTGTTACAATCCTATCGGCAGTAAAAAGGAATGACAGCTCCAATCCCCACCCACACAGACTTGCGCGACTATCAAGCACCCCAGCACATAACGATTAACAAGAGGGCAAACCTGATCTTCCGAGATATTTATGCACTGTCAAGGAAATGCCAGTTAGAACTACACAGACAATGACATCAGCATTGTGAGCGTCGAGCAACAGAAAATTCAGAATGGAATTTCAATTACAAAAGAAAGCCATATTTTTACTCTGGTAGACATGATGGAGATTTCTTGCCTACATGTTTTATTATTGATTTATTTAAACTACTCATATGCTGCTTGGTACAATAATATATCTAAGTGGTTTACATTAATATACAACATAAAACCATGGTGAAACGATACAAAAAAACAAGGATGGCCGACTAGGTATCCTAGTCCCGAATTATTTAGGGCATTGAGTATCAGCAACAAAACCCTGAACATGGTTCAGTGGCTAATAAAACATTTTGCACTGGTGCTCCAAAGGTTAAAATTGTGGTATGGTCAATTCTCCCCACCAAATGTTTCTATTTAATCTTTACAAGGATTTTACAAGAGATGGGGAAGGGAAAGAGTGGCTCTTTTTTGTGATGCATCTGTGGCCTTAAGCCACATCTTGCAGTACATTTTAAATGTCCCTAGTTCTAAAACTGTCCTTTGATTTCAAGTTCTCCTCTACTTACTAAATAAGTGTGTCTCCATTACCCATCAATAGTGATCCTCTCTGTACACTGGACCACATGAACTGGTTAATGAGCCCTAGCTGAACATAAAATGTCTTTTTACCCAGTTGGCCTGCTCTCATTAAATCAGGCCACTACAGTTTTAGGCAAAATCAGCAGTTTCACTATGAGAACCTTTATTTCTATGGATTTATAACTATGCTAGAAATAGGATGAAATCATAGTTGAAGATGAAAGTGTACAATGTCTGTGCTGATATTGTTTTGCAATCTGTTCGCTGCGATTAATTTCAAAACTTCTGAGTTTTCCTGCAACCTTTTCCTAAAGTGTCATGCTATTAGCATATGCGGTGAGTTAATTGCGTCTGATGCTTCGAGGCAAACCAGCTTTTCAAAACAATTAAAAACTAATAAATGAAAACTGCTGACAATCTCAAACCATAAGATGAGCTAACTTCAGCCCCGATTCTCCACTGCCTTATAGGGTCACTTACACCTGCGTGAAATGCTATTGTTTTTCTGTTACCATAATAAAGGAAGAGAATGGCCTAGGTGGGATATGAGTGATGGGAACAGACATTCAGTTTGGGAAGTATAGAGCTGCGGTAAGTAAGTAAGTAAATAAATAAATAAATAAATAACTTGTAACATACACCAGGAAGTTTAGCTGGGAAGAGGGGGGCAGTAGCAGTTTCTGTTCTTTTTGCTTGGTCCTTCATTACATTCATTTATGACAGGGGTGCAGAACCTGAGGCTGGGGGTGGGGAGCAAATCTGGCCTTCCTGAAGTCCCAAAATGGCATGCCAAGATTTCCCAGAAAACCATACTGCCTTCCCTTTCCCCCAACCACTGAATGTTTGGTGGTTCCCCAGCTTTTATGTAGCTTTTCTCCCATTCAAAAAGGTTGAAATGCTTCTCTGAAGACTTAGTTAACTGGAGCTAAAAGCTTCAAGCTACAATAGGTTGGTATGTTTTGGTCCTGCCCCTTTTGCCTGTACCCCCCCCTGGAATATGCCCCCCCCCAAGCTTCCCCAAATGGAATTCGACCCTCAGGCAGAAAGAGGTTCTGCACCTCTGACCTATGGTAATGATTTGATGAGATAAATTTATTTGTTTAACTCTAAGCCATTACAAACATGAAGCCATTCAACTTTGAGCCACTAATCTGGCTCTCAATTCTTTATTTGCTGCCAATGCAAATAAAGAAACACATGTTGTAACATAATTTGTCCAAACATCCAAACTCGGTGGGAAAAAAATCTTCCTGTGGCTAAACTCAGACAGATATTCTTTTCAGATGGGTCATTATATAGGGGACACTGAGTGATATAACGAATTATGTCCTCTATAGCTGTTTTAATGATTTACAAATGGGGGTTCTGATAATTTCCTGAAATCATGTGGATGGGTTACCAAAACTCCAGCAGCACGTATTCAATATATCCCATGGAGATCAGAACTTATTTCTTGTTCAGAAACTGATCATATCTGGTGTGTCAGAAACAAGGATAATAAAATTCTTGGATAAATTCACAACATAAAACGTTTGTGCGCCACTATGCTAAGGATCTGCCTAGTTGGAATATACTGATGCTAAATATTTGGGTGCTGTTGCATCGTGTCCTGCATTGTTGGTCGCTGGCCAACAGCTGGCTGGCCATTGTGTGAACAGAGTGCTGGATTAAATGGACCTTCAGTCTGATCCAGCATGGCACTTCTTATGTTTTTATGTTATTAATCAAATCAGTAAAAATTATGCAAGGCTTAATGCCGAGGAATTTATAGTGCAACCCTATGAATGTTTACTTGTAAGTCAGTTACAATCTGTTCAATGGGGCTTTCTTCCTAGGAATTGTGTTTAGGATTCCAGTCCCTTACAGAGCAACGCTTCAAAGACAAATGTGTACAAATTTCAATAGGTTTCTGTAGAAACATACATTTATATTATGAAATCAGCTGAGGACTGGCCCGATATAAAACAGCAGGAGGGCAATTTCATGGCACTCACAATAACATAATAAACACATGGAAAGTTGGTAAATAAAGCAGTAACACAACAAACGATAATTAGTCCAGATTTTGTATCCCTTATTATCAATTGCTGTCCAACACTTGACCAATATAGACTAATTTATTACGGTCCAATTTTGGCTATGTCAATATATCACTAGTTAAAGATGTGGATAACAGAATGACATAACATTGGCATGATGTATTACTTAATGAAGTTATTAAATTATTCCTTATGGTCTGAATCAGTGTGCAGTAAAGCCACATTTGAATTAAGGACACGGGCTGCAGAGAAGCCCTATTCAAAACTCTTTAATGCCTATATAGTGGGGTTGTAGAGACTCTCTGATGGCTGGCCATTGCGCCTCACGGGTACCAGATAAGAGGTTCCTCTGATATCCAGGTAAGGAAGCTAAGGGGATGTAATCAGAAACACAAGCTAGAAAGGAACCAAGAAAGGAACCAAGAAAGGAACTAGAAAGGAACCAAGCCAAAGACATCAGTACTTTTCTAAATCCTACTATTTTGGAAGCATCCATTGATACTTTTCTTTCCATTGAGGCAAATTGGATGCTTAAGTGAGAAAAGTTATGGGATTTGTCTTTCAGTTTCATTAATTTGTATTTACAGGGTATTAAAATGTTCATTAACAAAATAATTTGCAGCTGTAAAAGTCTATAATCCACTCTTCTTTTTCAGTAATTATGAAATATAATGGATTATAAGCAACACCAGAGCATGATTTGAGGATGCTGCCACACCATTGTCTTTCACTCATGGGTGGAACCGCCTCCTCCTTGTTTAGGGACGTAAAGGCATCTTTAAAAAATGTCTTGATCATCTATTTTGATCATTATCGTCTTCCTAATGTGATTGGTAAAGCATCCATAAAGGCTGACAAAATAAAAAAGCAGATGCCAGCAGAATTTTATTACAATGCAGATGGAAACGGCACAATGGCATCTCACATTCTAAAAATGGAGGCTGCACACAGTAACAGTCCCACTCCACCTAGTGATCAAGTAAGATACTATGCTGTTGTGTTTATTAAGGACTAGCAAAATACTGTTATGGCTGCTAGCTTGTTAATGGCCCAGGAGATTGCATGTAAATGGACCAGAATGGCTGGTGGATATTTTCTCAGTGGGAGGTAATGGCTAGGAAATATCTATAGAAGTCTCAAGTGTAAACCATTAGAATTGTGAGACGTTCTCCCCCTCCCCCAGTTCCAAGGGTTGATGAAGATCTATCTCTGTGTGTAAGGAACAATAGAAGCTGTTTTGAGATAGACACACACACATACAGAAAGTCAGAGAGTGAGCTAAATGTGGAAGGTATCTCAGGGTATAGGGTGCCTCTCTCTGGTGAGCTCCTGCCTGGTAGGATGGTCTGTATGCTGCTTGGTTTCACCTTTACTATGCCCTACTTAATTATTATTTATTGCATTTATATACCACCCTATAGCCGAAACTCTTTGGGCGGTTTACAAAGATTAAAAATATTGAACATTAAAAACCGGTATACAAAATTTAAAAAGCATAAAAAGCATAAAAACAGAGTACAAATACAATATCAATTTAAAACAACTATTCTGGGTCAAAAGGAAAAAAAAAAACTCAACATACGCTATTAAATGCCTGGGAGAAGAGAAATGCCTGGTGCTGAAAATATAACAATGTTGGTGCCAGGTGAGCCTCATCGGGGAGATCATTCCATAATTGTACAATTGAAATTAAACAAATATTGCAAAAACATCTGAAGTCTCCAGTGCTGTCCCTCCAAAAGAAGGCAAGCTCACCAGGTCTCCTCGGACCCTTTCATTGCTTGGGAAAGTGGGCAGTGCATAGCAATACCCATGGTGATAACATCTGAGTGTGAGTGTCGGGGAATATATTGTACCTTCTTTGAGATCTGTGGCACTGAGCACTATGTGACAATGTTAGGATGGAATGTAGCTTTTAATGGTTCTCATTGTCACAGTGTACCCAAATATATAATTTTACTTTTCTTTGCAGAAGTGGATGACA
This sequence comes from Anniella stebbinsi, assembly GCA_029215795.1. Taxonomy (NCBI): domain Eukaryota; kingdom Metazoa; phylum Chordata; class Lepidosauria; order Squamata; family Anniellidae; genus Anniella; species Anniella stebbinsi. The sequence continues at coordinate 89,886,801 of JARDYH010000004.1, read as the reverse complement.
ATTTTCCTTTATGTAGAGAGAAATATCTCTAAAGTGGTGTTCTCTGAGACACACAGTGAGCAGAAGCTAAACTTACTCTTCTACAATCGTGATCAAATCCCACTGAAATGAAGTGGAGCCACTAAGACTGCTTCTATTTGCATAGCTGCATTTTGGATTCTTTTTCTTGGTCACTGTAGAGCAGGTGTCCTTGAGATGTTTTGGACTACAGTTCCCATCAGCTGCAGCTAGCATGGGCAATGGACAAGGATTATGGGAGTTGTAGTCTAAGACATCTGGATGGCACTGGGTTGCCTATCCCACTCTCGAGTGTGATGGAATTTTGTGAATCGGCTTATACAATTGACAAGTGGGGACCTGCAACCTATCCCCAGCCCATATCAGCCATGTTTCCAGTCAGCTTGGAAAAAGGAGCCGTTTAGCGTTGTTTGTAGCTTACATAAGAGAATACACTTTCCTTCCCCAACCTCCTGAAACCTTACCTCACACTATTATGTGTTGCAAAGCAAGGGCTCAGGATCAAGAAAGGCTGCCAGTCCTGAAATGGAGTGCTTTGTTGTTCTTTAGGTGTATGTGTGTAAGAGTATAGCATGGAGCTGAGAGTTTTTCACCTGATTGTTTGAATTCCCCAAACCCTAATGTTTACTGACAGTATACTATAAGCTGTAGGGGCTCACCCAGGCCAATTCTCTCCCCCCCCCCCCCCGCATTTCCCTTTTCTTTTTTTAGAAAAAAAGGAGGCACTTTATTTATTTATTTATTTATTTATTTAAAACATTTCTTTCTAGTCAGAGGCCCTTGCAAGGCAGCTTACATCTTTCAACCTTTCAACTGCTCTCAACCATGGTTCTAATTATGAAGTTCACACTGTCTATCCAATGTCTGTTTCTTTTAGACTACAGGTGGGCAACCCAAGGCCTGTAGGCCACATGCAACCCTTAACTACTCCCCATGCTGCCTGTGGAGCCCCAAGAGCCCCGCCCACCTACCCTCACTGCCCAGCTGATCGTTTATCCACTGGGCACTTAGATCAATGTTTCCGTACTAATATTAGGATTGCTTGGAGGGTGGGGAGAGAGGTTAACCTTGCACCCACCCCATGATCCTGATCAGACTGCTATTTATGTGTTGCTAATAGCGATAGTGAAACAGCAAACTTGATCAGGATTTCTGGAGAGGGCATACTTTAAACCTCTCCTACCCCATTAATACCTGCACTTTCCCCTCTAACAGCTGCAAGGCATTAGTGATCTTGATCACAGTTATTGCGGAGTAGGTTAAATCCTCTCCCCACACAGAAATTCTTGAAGGGGTGTGTGTGTGTGTGTGTGTGAGAGAGAGAGAGAGAGTGAGTGAGTGAGTGAGTGAGAGAGAGAGTGAGTGAGTGAATGAGTGAATGAATGAATGTGAATGAATGAATGGGTGTCGGTGTGTGAAATACATGCTACAACATTCTGTCTGTTGGAGAAAGAGAGTGGACGGGACATGTTAAAGAATATTTACAAAAATTAAAGGTAAATGTATCAAAATCATTGTCTTTTTAGGTGATGCCATTAGCTCCATTTCAAAAAGTAGCTACATTTTAAATCCAATACACCTGTCTTTACAATTCTCCTCTCTTTGTTTTCTGCAGATATTTGATTTGCGTTCTCATTTATTTCTTGATGTTAGATATCATGAAATATATAGTATTTGGCAAGTTTTTCACAATATCTTCCCAGTATGCTGTCCAGGTTTCTGACAGACGTATTTTTAACATACTGTAGTTCATTGATTCTAAGGCGCACTTTTTCTCCCATATTTACATCTGTAAAAACAGGGTGCATCTTAGAATCGATGGCGTCTAGCAATCATCGGATTTCTCCTACTGCCTCAGCCTGGGAAGGCTTCAGTACTGGGAAGGAGGCTACGATCTCGGGAGATCTCAGCCTCCTTCCCAGTACTGAAGCCTTCCCAGGCTGAGGCAGCAGCGATCAAGGCAAGTGGGGAGGGGGGACTTGTGAGGGGGGGAGGGGGGACTCGGGAGGCGGTAGTGATCAAGGTAAAGGGGGAAGGAAGAGGGGGAAGGGAGGAGGGGGGACTTGTGGGGCCCTAACCTTCCCCCTCCCCACTCACCTCCATTGCCATCGCCCTTCTTCCCTGTTGCCGCCACTGCTCCATACCACTGGCAACGCTACCCTTGGCCTGGCAAGGCGTCGTTACTGGGAGCCCAGTAACGATGCCTTGCCAGGCCGAGGTGGCAGTGATGAAGGCAAGGGGGGAGGGAAGAGGAGGGAGGGAGGAGGGAGGAGGGGGGACTTGTGGGGTCCTATCCCTCCCCTCTCACCTCCATCGCTGTCGCCAGTCCTCATTGCTGCCACCGCTGCTCCACGCCACTGGCAATGCTCCACTCGGTCTGGCAAGACATTGTTACTAGGAGGCCGAGGCTAGCACTGCCAGCAGCACAGAGCAGAGGCAGTGGCAGCGAGGATGGGCGATGGTGATGGAGGGAGGAGGGAAGGGCGGAAGGGGTGCTGAAATTAAGGTGTGTCTTAGAATCGACGCAAAGCTTTTTCCATGTTGGTGGCCCTGAAATTAAGGTGCATCTTACATTTGATGGCGTCTTAGATTCAATGAAATACGGTATATGCAAATAAGATTTTAAAAATTGGCATGAAAGCAATACTGCAGTATATCTTCAGAATAATATTGCTCCAATTTTGTGTTTAGTGAAGGTTTATTTCTCTATATAGAGGGTGAAAAAGATCCTTAGTTCTTCCACTTAAGTGTTCATGGTATTCGTATTTATTTCAAGTGTAAAATAAAACTATAGTGATATAAATAAATAAAAAATTGACTTGCAACCCAAATTAAAACAGTCCCTGTTGCATAGGTTTCATCAGTAAATATCTTATGTTTTTGGTATCACTTAAAAATTAACATTACTTTTTGCACATAATGCCAGCCCTCTAGCATTTTCAATGTTAGTCTCATTGAAGGCTGGGTGTCCTTTCCACCCAATCCAACTGCCAGAGGTAAGTTTAACAAGGGCTTCTCTAAACGAGCTATTTATAGCACACTAATTTTTTGGGCACTCATAGAAGTTTCTGGGTCAATTAAATGGCATGGCGCTATGAAGTTGCCAAGGAGGGGAGGAAGGACTTTAAATGGAGAGAGAAGAGAGTAAAACGCCTCCTTGCAAAAAGGGAAGCAGAAGTGATCCCATGTGTTTACTCAGAAGTAAGTCCCATTATGTTCAATGGGGCTTACTTCTAAGTAAGTGTGCTGAGGGTTTCTGGTGACATGTTTCTGGTGAAGCTCCTTGCCAAATGATGCCCACTTTATATCCATCTCCATCTCTTCTGCTGGGGGAAGCCACCTTTATATTGACCATCTCTCCATTGAATCTCCATTTTTTCCTGGCTTTTGCTAGTGATGCCACCAAATTTCGTAATTCGTTGGCTCGTTGGCTCATTGGCTGAAACTCGTGTGTTCGTAATGCTTGCCTTTGTAGTGAGCTTGGATGCCATTTACAAATTCATTATTGATTTTGGAATAGATTGTGTGCATGTGGTGAAGTGTTTGGTTTAAAACAGTGAGCAAACAGCAACTTCTTGCTTCTTTGCTGCTGAGCTGAGCAAAGTGGTAGGAAGCAGCAGCAGTGGGGTTAGTGTGTGTGTCTCTGTGTGTGAGGGAACAGGGGTCCTGGCAGGCATATCTGGGGGTCTTAGCTGGCACAGTGACACCCATGAGCACTAGGTTGCTGACCCCTAGTTTAACCCTTTTCTTTCAAGAGGAAATGGGAAATTCAGGCAGCGCCGTCACCTCTCCTCCATAGACTGATTGGTGACAGTGAGTAAACATTATTTAGGAAGACTGTGTTAGGCTGACCAGATAAAATCCAGGTCAGGGCTCATGTAACTTTAACAGTTGTAGAGAAAAGGGAATTTCAGCCAGTGTCATTTGTATGCAATTAGTTCCTGGTGAACTTCCCTCTTCATCACAACAGTTAAAGTTGCAGGGGCCCTGCCTTCTTTTGTATGTGGTCAATCTAGTATAGTGCCTGCAACTTTAACTGTTGTGATGAAGAGGGAATTTTACCAGGAACTAATTGCATACAAATGACACTGGCTGAAATCCCCTTTTCTCTACAACTGTTAAAGTTACATGAGCCCTGACCTGGATTTTATATGGTCAGCCTAGATTGTGTGGAATCATCCAGTCAGGAAGGGGTACATAATGTGTTATCACATGCAGTTATAAACTACAGCTCCCAAGATGCAGCTTGATACTGTGTATGTTCAAAAACTCATGTAAATAAAAGGAGAATTCTCATCTAAGTTTACACAGATACATTTGTTACTTTCAAGGAAATAAATTCATTTGGGGTAAGTTTGCCCATCACTAGTTTTTGCCTGAATTACTGTCACTTGTGTGCCATTTGTAAATTGCAACAGCAGCATTCCTAGGCCACTACAGCGAGAGGAAGATTTGTCTGGAATTCCTTTTCATTTTCCTGGTAAAGACTCCATTTTTTACAATTAGAGAGAGGAAGGGAAGGAGCACCTCAGTTACAGTTACTGTTCTAAAATGGAGCACAAATGAACTGCAAGGTTTAAAGAGTTAAGCTTCTTGATTCTCAAAATATGCATTGCAAACCTATGGCAGCACATAAAATATATGTGAACCAACGTGTAGGCAGATCTGTTCTGTTGGGTGCCAATGCAATTCTAAGGTGCTAATGTTGGAGAAACTAAAATAAATACTTAAGCTGTTATTATACCTGACTACATACCTTAAGGTTTTTCTACTCTGTGTCCTATTTCTTTTTATTTCTGTATTGGGTAACGTCTATGCATAAAACCTTAATTAAATTTCTTTCTGCTAGAGTATCACAGCCCAACACATGTAATCCTCAATTAAAGATGCTTGCAATATAAAGCATGGCTGGGGATCTCATATAGATGTATAGGTATTATATTTCAGGAAGAAAAGGTGTAATATTGAAGAGCAAATCTCATTATCTTTTTAAGGAGCTGGTTAGTTCTGCCTAAACTGAAAGCTGCTTCTATATAGATTACTTTTTAAAGTTTGAGTTACGTACAGATTAAAAATAACAACATGGCCATAGAGCTCTGACACTAGGCTGACCAGATAAAATCCAGGTCAGGGCTCATGTAACTTTAACAGTTGTAGAGAAAAGGGGATTTCAGCCAGTGTCATTTGTATGCAATTAGTTCCTGGTGATATTCCCTCTTCATCACAACAGTTAAAGTTGCATGGCCCCTGACTTCTTTTGTATATGGTCACTCTAGTATAGTGCATGCACCTTTACTGTTGTGATGAAGAGGGAATTTCACCAGGAACTAATTGCATACAAATGACACTGGCTGAAATTCCCTTTTCTCTACAACTGTTAAAGTTACATGAGCCCTGACCTGGATTTTATCTGGTCAATCTATCTGACACAGCAGGAGGATGTACTTCAGGAAGTATAGCAGAGGCAGTTGATCTGTTTCAGCAGAGTCCTCCAACAAGGGTAAAGCTGGCTGGAGAGAGAGAGGGAGAGGGCGCTACAGTGAAGATCCCAGCTACAATTTGGTTTCTTTGCAATCTGAAATTGGGATCAATTGAAGAGCTATAAAGTACAGTAATGGGAATTTTGAATCACAGTAAGCCCCACAATGTGCCTCTACTAAATGAAAATGAAGTCTACAGTGACATTCTTAGCCTAGTAGTGGGTATACAGGGGGGGGGGGGAAATGATAAAGAGGACATAGCATGAATATTAACATACTTTTAGCCGGTGCAAGTTGAAGGCTCTTAATCTATAAACCGATCAGTATCGGTGTTTGTTTAATACTTAATAATGGCAGAAGTCGTTTGTGAAAGTTTAGGCTCAACCCCTCATATTGTCCATTAATGGCAACTATGTCAATATTTTTGACTCAGGACTGAACTACCTTTAAGTTATTGGGTTGAAATATGAAGCTCCTTTATACTAAGTCAGGCTGTTGGTCCATTTAGTTGAGCACTGTCTATCCTGCATAGCAGCCACTCTCCAAACAGGGCTTTTTCTGAGCCCTTCAACCTATGAATCTTGTACCCAGAAAAGCCAGGGGTTGAAACAAGCAGCCATTCATTACAAGAGCTGTGTGCTCTGTTCCCACCTTATGATACATCCATCCTGGTGGCCCCAGTACAGGCATGCCATGTGGGGATTTTGGGCAAGAATGTGAAATGGCGGCTGTTGCATTCAGAGTTGCTATGCAGATCTCGGCAGCGGAGATCCTGGTGGTTGGACAGAGCAGCCTGACCGATTTTGGCTGTTCTTGGTACTCTATGATAGCACTGTTTTAACCATGGGGGCCTTACAGACGACATACTAAACCATGGTTAGGGCTGCTGTTGCAGCATGTGGATAGTGAAGGTGGTTAAACTGTGGTTACGTTGTAACCCTGGTTAAGGAAAATGCCCAACACAAGACACACTAAGCTTTCCTGGTTATCCCAAAATGGTTACCCAACGTGGTTTATTGTGTCATCTGAACAGAGTCACTGACACTTTGGGCCTATAGAGAACTGTAGTTATGATGGAATACTATGAGGGTTGTCCCACTGTTTATTCTATGGATGGTCTCTTATACTGCTGCTGTGCCTCTGCTGATTCTCTTGTGCAAATGGAACTGGCCACTTGCACAACAAGAACTAGTGATTCCAAAAATAACCCCAGTTATTGTTTTCAGAACAGGTCAGGTCAGCTTTCTTCTGTGAGTTTCCAGATGTTTCTGAAACCAGGATTTCTCATTGAAGTATTGGTCAGTTCTGCTAGCTGTCAGGTGTTCAGGATACTCTCCTATATTTACATAGTGCTTTAGAATTGTTAAAGAGTGATCATTACTAAGCAGCGTACTATTTGTAAAGGAAACATAAAGAAGTAAAAGGAGGCAATACTACTTGAATAAATAAACAATCACCTACAAAGAAAACCGCTGAAATATTGCAGTGACCAAAGTCTTCCTGATAGATGGTAAGGAGACACACAAACATTTCTGGTTTTTCAGTGATGGCTGTTTTAAATGCTCTAAAATCACAGTATCCTCAAAGCCAAAAACAAACTAGGTTTAAAAGAAACATTTTAGTTCTTTGTTAAGAAAATTTGGACACATTTTATTGGCACGGTTGAGGGGGAAAAATCACTGAACGATATGCAATACAATAGCTACACAAGATGGCATGTAGCAAACCAATTCTTATAAGTGCCTTATTTAAAATATGACGTATAAAATTAATTTAAATTACTTGTCATGGAGTTTTGAAATTGCTTGAAGAACCCTGAACAAGGAATAGGAATAAACGACAATGTATCATATTGAGAGCATTGCTCAGGACTAGTTGTTATTTAAAGGATTGTCACTGTAGAAGAAGAAATAAATGCCACCAGTGTAGTTCATATCATGCTGTTAACGTTTTTTGAACACTTCTGGAAGGTGGAAACAAACAAGGTCTAAAAGCTGAAAACACGAAGTTCCAAAAACACACAGGACTACTTGGTAGACTTCTTTATTGTTTCACATCACAGCAGGAAGGCTTGGAAATATGACATCCTGGATTATGCTGGTATGTCAATTTGCATCTTTCAAACTGATAATAGAAAAAGGGGTTATCTCATGCAATTCATTTGAGTTGGCATGTTTTCTTTTTTCCTTTTCATACCCCAGACTGGAGTGAAGAGATGGTCTTGGGGCTTTTGGATGTCTCTTCAATGAACACTGGAAGGGCTGAGTTGCTGCCACTGGCCAAGATATGCCTAGCAGGAAAGTTTGTCCAGAGTTTGGGAGTTTGGTGCCACCAGTATGCAACTCTATCCAAGGACACTGTTTTAGTTCTAAATCATTGTCTTTGTTGGTAATAGGCTGGATGAAGGTGAACAAATTGAAGCTTAAACCAGTCAAGACAGGGGTGTTCCGGTTTAGTCAAAAGCCAGATCAGGTAATAGGGATTCAATTTGCACTGGATTACACTCCCACTGGAGACTCAGGCTACTCAACATGGCATTGAACCTTGGATGGGAAATGAAATCAGGGAGGCATCCAAATGAGGAAGTGTTGTAATAATTGGTGACTTCAGTTCATGTTCCAATCATGACAAAGAGGTAATATTTTTGATGCCCTGAACAACTGTGCCCTAGAACAGTTGGTCATGGAACCAACCAGAGGGGAGGCGACTCTGGATTAAATCACACCCAGGGTTTAGTGTGAGATATGAGCTAAGGTTACAACAGATGGGATTGTTTAGCTTGGAAAAAAGGAAGCTAAGGGGAGACATAATAGAAGTATACAAAATTATGCATGGTGTGGAGAATGTGGATAGGGAGACATTTTCCTCCCTTTCTCAAAATACTAGAACCTGGGTCATCCCATGAAGCTGATTGGTAGAAGATTCAGGACAAATAACAGGAAGTACTTTTTCACACAGCACGTAGTTAAATTATGGAATTCACTACCACAAGATGTGGTGACAGCCACTAATCTGGATGGCTTTAAAAGGGGATTGGACAAATTCATGGCGTATAAAGCTATCAATGGCTATAGTCTTGATGGCTATAGGCTACTGCCAATATCAGAGGTAGTATACCTATGTACATCATTTTTAGGGAAGATGGGTGGGTCAATGCTATCGCACTCATGTCCTGCTTGTGAGTTTCTCACTATGTGAACAGAATGCTGAACTAGATGGGCCTTTGGTCTGATCCAGCATGGATCTTCTTAGATTCTTATTTACTCTACAGTAAATGCACACAGTCCCAATCCACAATGGGATCACTGTGCACCAGGAATGGGAAAAAGTATTTATTGGCATCATGGAGACGTTTTTCTGCTTTAAAAACCCCTCCTCCCAAAGGAAGGGGATTTATGTAAGGTGACCAGATAAAATCCAGGTCAGGGCTCATGTAACTTTAACAGTTGTAGAGAAAAGCGAACTTCAGCCAGTGTCATTTGTATGCAGTTAGTTCCTGGTGATATTCCCTCTTCATCACAACAGTTAAAGTTGCAGGGGCCCTACCTTCTTTTGTATATGGTCGCTCTAGTATAGTGCATGCACCTTTAACTGATGTGATGAAGAGGGAATTTCACCAGGAACTAATTGCATACAATGACACTGGCTGAAATTCCCTTTTCTCTACAACTGTTAAAGTTACATGAGCCCTGTCCTCCTTTTCATATGGTCATCCTAGGTTTATGGGGGGGGGGGGGGAATGGTGTATGGTGGAAGTTTAATTCTCCCCCTCCCAGTGCACAGTGAATCAAATTGGATCCAGGGATGCTTATACTAGAGTAAACAAAGCGCTAACCCTCAGTTACACAATATGCGATTAACGTAACATGTAGCTTGGCTCTGAATACCCCTTGCCTCTAGGCACTGCAGTAGAGGAAAATTACAGCAAGTCTGTCTGAGTATGCTGGCTTCAATGCCTTTATAACATTAGCAGGCATTAGACCAATCTTTTCTCATTTCCCACTGCTATTTGCATGATTAGAAACTCCTAGCTCTGAAGCTTAGGTGGCTGTACATTCTAGATGGTTAATTCAAAACGTTTCCTAGCAACCAACTGGCTCACACCTCACTCTAATCTACTGACATCTTTGGAGGCCTAAGGCCATTTCTGCAATAGTCAAGGAACTATTTTGACTGGCCTACGCCATTGACATTTAAAGGGTGGCATAACAATAGCATCAAAAATAAACTGTAGTCAGAAATGATTGACATTCAATATGAGGAGAGGGCAGGCAGAAAGGAAACAGGGGAAAGTAAATTAATGCTTTAAATGGACCTTTGCCAGGGTAATGATTGACATGTGTAAAATACATTCTTGTCAAAGTTAAATGTGGGTGTACAGAAGCTAGTACACTAATCACTACTTAAATACAAAACTGAGCATCAGTGCAGGACTTCAGGCATTCACTAGAGTTTTGTACAAACAGTGGTCAAACATTCACCAAGGTTGTGATCAAACAATGGGTAGAATCTACAGCTGGTTCCTTAGTCAAGGGCTGATCTAACCTACGCCCACATTTCTATACACTTTCCTGTTTAGAAACTGAGCAGGATTTAGCTAATAATTCTCCAGGGTTTGGACAAATAGTGAGGAAAAAAAACCTGATTCTTTCATTGTTGTTCATGTCATAAGAGTTTTCTTAAGCTTTTTCATTTGCAAAAACAACAATAAATAATAATAGAAAAGAAGAGGAAGGCTTCTGCTTGAAATTACAACAAACATAAAATATGTGACGCTTTTGGATGGTTATATAAGACAGAAGGAAACTAAAACTATCAGAAAACATTAAATTACCTATTTGTTATTTCAATAGATGCAGTATCTTCCTGTAGTTAACAGTACTGTATTTGATAACATGAATACATATTGAAAAGTGACCTAGAGATAGGGCATAGTTCTTCATAATGTATTTTTGTAATGAACCCCAAACCTTAGCATACTTCTGTTGTGTATGTTGCGATGTTATGACCCTGGCCCCGAGCAGCAGCCAGGATTCTGATGTAGGAACCGTGGAGGCAGAAGAACTGGGTGGATCAGCAAGAGATGTCATGCAAGCCACAGAATGCTGAACCCAGATTCAGAGTCTGAGCGACAGTCCCTCAAGACAGAGTCCTTTGAATTAAATTGGCACCAATGGGATTTCCCCCAACCCCCAAAGCTAATTACCTGACGGACGCAGGGATTGTCAGCTTCATGACTGGGAAGGGCTAACTGACCCCCTCTCCACTGGGCATACTGCGGTCCAGATGAAAATTGTCAACCCCCCCCCCCACCGACTATCAATTTTTAAAAACCAGACAAATATGCATGCTATACATTTAACAAAACATATAGTTTGGCACTAAGCCAACCTCAAGCATCTGCTATGCCCTATGAACTACTTTCATGGGCAGAGTCAGACATGAAGGCCAGTTCGCCAGGGTTTGTGGAAAATGACTACAGGAAAATAAAAAAGGCAAGCAGAGCTCTGTTTATTATGCAAGGAATTACCAATTTCCTAGTAGAACTCTCGCTAGTAATAAACATGGTTAAATAATTTCTTAAATAATAAATACAGAAAGGATTGATTTTATTTATTGATTGATATGCTCAAGTTGGGTAAAACCAGTTTTACAACAGAAGAGATCACAGTCAAATTGTGCAATAAGTTTTCTCCAAGTATTAACTGTTTGGCTCAGATACCAAAGAATTATTCCAGCAGCCTTATTTATTAGAGATAAATTTAAAGTCTAATTCAGAAACCAGTGAAAGAATTGTTTACCCTCCAAGGATACTGTATGTGTTGACTTTAAAATAGCCATTCTTGAACAAAAGAACTTCAAAGAGAGATTCCAGTGTTAACCCCCTGAATTAGAAAAAAATATCAAGAAATTCAATTCTATCACCTTAGGTCTAAAATGAGATAACAGGTTTTTATCCCATCTAGGGATAAACGAATCAGTCTATATCTGGCCCATGTCAATTTTGCATGTATAAAATTATAAGTCCATTCCATCGAATTTCTGCAACAGTCTGTGCACTTTTTTAAAAAAATCCTGAAAATCACATTTATTTTCATATGCAGCTTTCCTTAACACATTTTGTATGTATCATTTGAACCAAGAATTTCATTGCAAAATTCAGAGGGGTGAGCAATCCAAAGGATAACTGTGTTCCAATCCAAATATTACTTCTGTAAGTGCAAATTAGTTTGGTTTGTTTAAAAGTACTCCCCACTCCTAAAGATGTTAATAGGTTTTTCAATGTTGGAAATTAATAACTGATAGGTTTTCCAATACCAGGATGTTTGTGTTATCACCATCATCATTACTGTGTTATGACCAGGCCTCTTCCCCTTGGTGTGGGGGAAGGAGTTTTAGGCTATCAATCAGAATCAGATTCTGAAGCTGAAGAAACAGGACCAGAAATGTCCCAGAGAGGAATCTTTACCAGACCTTATCAGTGAAAACATGAACAACTCGCAGTCTGTGGGAACTTAGGAATCCTCCGATGGAGAGGGGACTTCAGAGCTGGCTGATCCCAGGGTCTGCCGTAGGTTCAAACAGGCAAAGCTAAAGGTAGGCGAGTGGTGGTCAACTTGACTAGCCTCTTTCCAAAGGCTTCTTCTAAGAAATCCTCCTTGAAGTGAAAGGGCCTCAGGGAAAAGACCTTCTTCCTTTTTCTTGAAAGAACAATTGTCTCGCTTAGTTTAGCCAAGTGTTAGTCTAGAGGAAAGTTCCTAGGCTTTAAACTCTCTTGAGGTGCAAAGAGATGTTCATTTACTGAATAAAGCTTTGTGGATTACTTGGCAGATGTCTTTATTGTCTTGCACTTTGGTGGAAGGCCAAGGAAACACGACACACTGCTTTGTGAATAGTCACTAACTATTTTACATACATTAACAGTGCAATCCTATACTTGTCTGCTCAGAAGTAAGGTCCATCAAGTTCAATGGGACATATTTCCAGGTAAGTGTGTCTATAGGATTGCAACCTTAAACTGTAATGGAATTGCCACAGTCTGTACTTTTTGTATTTCATTTCACTCTGACTTCATTAACTGCTTTAATTTATTATTATTACTATTACTATTATTATTATTATTCATTCATTCAACAACGTTGTGCTACTTCTTGCATTTGAGAAAGTGGATCCAGTCCATGGAAGCTCATGAGATAATAACTGTATTAGGTCTTTAAAGTACCACAAGACTCTTTGCGGGTGGAACGGGTGGAAATAAAGAGACAAGACAAATATGTATGGTATAAATCTGCTGCCCTGCCCCCGGCTTCCATTCTCCCTGTTCTTCCCGAACTGGGCCCTTCCAGGACCTAATCCTGGGACAATTGGTGCATGCATGCAGGCCTGTACATATGGAGCATTCATGTCGGAACCTGCATGCTGACTTGGAGCACGAACCCCTGGAGTTATACTCCCAACATGGAGGGCGGGGTTGAACTGCCTGCCCCCCTGCTGGCTTAGGAGCTGTAGCAGGGGCCAGTTTTGCCAGTAAGTGTCCACTATCTGATCTTTCCCCAAATCCAGGCCTGGCTGGCATCATAAATTGAAGCCACAGGTCCTGTTCTTTCACATCCCATCTGAGGGCGGGATCAAATGCCGCTCTCATATGGAAAGCCTCATCATAGGCCAACCATGCCCCACCCTCGTATTCTGTGTAAGCCCTATAAATCATATCTAAGTATTTGGTCAAAATCCATCCCCGTTCAGGGAACTTCAATTGGACCATCCCCATATAAATCAGAAAACCTGGTAGCCAATTAGTCCAGGTCCGTGCAACCTTCTTCCGCCTCACTCTATCCTGATCCTTGTCTGAGTGCTTTTCTTTATCTTTTGTCTCAGACTCTCTAAACAAAAGTGTAAACACATCTATAAATTCTCCCCACAATATCTTTTCCTTGGTAGCCGGCAAAAGATGATAACCTAACGGGGTAGATGTTGAACCCGAGGGAATCCCACTTTCACCAGCATTGGCATAGGGGTCCTGAGATGTCGCCTTTGCCAACATGGATGCAGACACGACTGGTCCTGCCGGACCACGCCAGACAGCACATGCTGCGGGAAGATCCGCCCCCTGATTAACAACTGAATCCAGCCCGGAGCCTGTAGATGTCTCGGAGGAAGCTACCGCGTCCTTACTCACTGTTCCTGTAGTTTTATCTGCCTTATCACCTCCTCTCTCAGCCTGATCCACGCTCTCTGTTTGCACCTGCACAGATATGGCCACTGGTGTTCACTGTTGTCCCTCCTGTGAGGAACCTTCCCTACCATCTCTAGCCAAAATAGCCTGAGGGATCACCCTTGCCGCCTCATTGGATAAAGGCCCTCCATGTGGAGTAGGCCACTGCCAATTAAAATTTGAAAGTAGAGGCAACAAACCCCAAGGCCCTAGAGGGCCCCAATTCTGTGCAGAGGAAGAAGGCCCCTGACCTGACTCACCTTGATCCAAAACCGCCTGATGATGCTCCTGCACTGGTTCTGGTACCGCCATTCCATCTTGTTGCACGGAAGAATTGCTCTGTGGGTTCACCATGGCTGCTGACTCATTAATTGCCACCATCTCATTTTGTACTGAGGCCACACTATCTGCAGCCTCCATTGCATCTAAACGTGCAGCAAGAGATTTTAAAAGTTCATTTTGTGCCCTTCGTCTCGTGGCCCTGGAATGTGCATAAGGATTTGGTGGATTGGGGTCTGTGGGCACACTTTGGATCCCCTTATTCCTCTCCGTAGCCTCAATCCACACCATTAATTCTGCTACACTCTGCCCTTCATCATCATCTGGAGAAGAATCCCCTTGAGGCAAAGGCCTTTTTGCGGGGGGGGGGGGCTTTCCCCTTCCCCTTCTTCCCACCTTGACCCTTTTTGGGGGGCATCCCTCCCAGCAAACCTCACAAATGCCGAACAAAACTTTTAACCGGACCTCACAACTCCCAGTCCAACACTATAACTAAAAGCTGCTTTCGTGGGTTTACAACTCAACGTGGTCTCCCATCTAAATCCTAACCAGGGCTGACCCAGCTTAGCTTCAGCAATATAGCTCAGTGAGTTGTATGTTAGCCACTTCGCTGACTACTTTGCACAATCTTTCAAACAGGGAGGATATAGCGACTGCTCTCCCCCACCCTTGGGAAGGCCCACTACACCCTCCAAAAAGCACCTCCGTGCTCGAGGCCAGTTGCCCCCAAAGGCACTGAACTCCAGGATAAGCCTACCGATGGATATCCACTCCCCCCGCTAGGCCCCCCCCAGGAAGGCTCTAGCCCTTTCCGCGGATGCCCGCCTGGCGTCCTGCAGCGCTCCGCCAAGAAACTCCCTGCTGCCTCCTCTCGTCCTCGTCTCCCTCCTCTCGCATCATCCTGCTGCCCTCCTGGCCTCCCGGACCGACACATGTGCACGAGGCCTCCGTTTGCTCTCGGAGAGAGCAAGTTGTTCTTCCTTGCCGCAGCTGCTGAAAGAAGAGGTGGGAAAATGGGCATGGTGGCCTTAAATAGGCTCCCCTGCCCCACCCCAACTGACGTGGCCACCGTCCGGCTGGCCAATAATGGAGTGGCACGTCTCTTCCATTCCTCCCCCCCCCCCCCCCCCCGCAACTGCCTTCCCTTGCCCACGTGCCGGGTCATGGGGGAAGGGCATTTGTTGTTTTTGATTCACTCAAAACACACTGCTCTCCTGTCCTACAATCTTTGCCAACAGAACCTTTTCAAATAATCACCTGAACCTTTTCAAATGTTGAGAAAACTGGCTGTCCGAGTTTAAAAACAAAAACAAAAAAAGATATTCACCACAGCATTCTGTTCATATTATTATTAAGAGGCAATTTTGCTTCAATACACCTTTAGACTCTGGGTTGAACAAAGAATGATGCCTGTGCTTATTAACTTCGCTGAATGAAGGCCTCTGCTTAAACTTTAATATTAGACTCCATATCCCAGCTTATGTCATGTTGGAAGTGTGACAGATACTGTTATGAGAGAACTTTGATTTTAGTGAGCTAAAAGGAGAAGAGATGTGGGGAAGGCATCATCACTTATGTTAGTAATATCTGTGCAGTTCCATTGGAGTGCATAGTTGCAGAAGATCAAGATATATACAAGGATTATAATATATCAGAGATCTCTAATATGGAAGAAATTGCATTTTGTTGTATAAAGCTGGAAATATCAAAGCCCACAAAACAGTATGTGTGTCTGATTTGTATAATGCAGTGCTAACCATATGATAAGCAAGCAGCGTTGCCAAATTATCAGTTTCAGATCCTTCTCATCTCAGAGCTTCAACATTTTCATTTTGTTGTTGTTGAGAATATTCATACAGCAGGGACTTTAACTTTCTACAGAATCTCCTTATTCTCTCATTCCAAAAAAACACTTTACCTTAGGAAAGGGATTTGCACACTCACTCCTTCATGATTTTCCAATTTTTCACCCCAGGCACAGAAGTGTGCTGCTGATGGTACAAAAAAGACCTCAACTGTCCTACTGTGTAGACTGCAAATAAATCTGTAGAATTCTGTCCTTTGGAAACACAGACTGCTCCATGTGTTTTATGACTACAGCAGCAGTGCATTTGCTTGGGCTGTCTCATAATTACAAGACCACTTAGTATAAATACACAAATCATGTAAACGCAAATCCTGAGAACTCTTACTGTAATGTGGAGTCCAACAAGTGCAAATTCTCTGTTTATTGTTACACTGTAGTCTGGGTTAGGTAAAATGCTCTGAGTGGGTCTGGTAGATATTGGCTTGTGCCAGATATGTCTACATACATACAGGAGCAGCAAAAGGCAAGTGAGCAAAAAATGGAGGTAAAGCTTCAAAATGATGCTGAGATGTATAGGGAACTTTAATGAAAGATATAAAGTGCCCAACGTGTTTCAGTTTTCACCATCTTCAGGGTGAAAAGAGTATGTGTTAGAGGACTTTAACAGGATGTCATGTTTCAGACACACTAACGACTTCCCCACTCTCTGCTTTTACAGTTATAGGAAGCGGGTTATGCATTTCTGCAAGCACTTTTCTTTAATTTTTCCAAACACTGCCCCCCAATGCACACATTTTGTATGCAATTTCCCCTAATCTAATGCGTTTGTACACATTTTTAAAAAAATATGAGAACTATTTCACAGAATTTGGAGAAGTGTGAAAATGGAAGGATAATTATTTTCTAATTTGCTTATTAGTTTGGGAAGTGTGAATTAGGTTGGTTAGTATTAAATTGGAAACCAAGCTAGAACTACAAGCTATGTAGAAGTTATATTGCCCATGCAGGTCTGAGTGCCCATGTTTGGCAATGCATTAAAGATGACAGGGGCTATTCAGTTTATGGAACACATTTTAGATTGGAGCAGCTTTGCATATAATGAACATGCCATATCCATTATTTTACTGGGTTGTGCATGAGTATCCATGAAGCAGAATGGTTTTATATGTAAATTTCATTCCCTAACAGATTTTCCCATATTGCAACAGCAAAATCTTCTAATACTGCTGGTGTGAAATGCACCAAGAATGCACACAAGGTAACACAAATGCACACAAGGTAACACAAATTATTTTCTATATTATAGCATACCTTTTGGACCCCAAAGACAATTTCCGATTTAAAGTAAGCTATAAAGCAATAAAAATAATGTGAAAACCTTAAAAAAGGAAGGAAAAAATTGCTACATTTAAAAGTACAACTGTATATAGTAGTAGCAGCAGCAGTAGTCTTTTGACTCAGAAGTTGTAGTAATTAACTAACTTTTCATTGATTACTGAAAGATGCATACTAAGTAAATTGACTAGGGGCCTATCTACACAGTACCTTGGAATGTTTTAAATTGTATTTTAAAACATTCCAAATAGGTGCATTCTAAAACGTCGTAGGCCACATTAACGAGTACTCACGTTACAGGAGAAAAAAATCTTCAGTCTTCAAAGCGGTGTGGGAGGTCTCACACACTCTTCTGTTCGTCTTTTTCGCTTTCATTTTTACAATGAGTTTAGGGCAAAGAATTGTGAGAGTTGTAGTTCAGTCGCCCATTTTCTCCTTAGTTCTCCTTTCATTCACTAGCTTTTAGGGCTAGGCATTGTGGGTGTTGTAGTTCACTCACCCACTTCCTCTTTCTTCCCCACCAATCAACTACTAAGCATTTGGGCACCGGTCAACGAAGCACTGCCCCCACGAATCACAAACAGTAAGGAAGGACACATTATTTTACTTAAAACAATTTATTAAAAGTAAAAACCGTTGTATATTACTGAAGTGAGTTTTAAAAAACCTCAGGTATACATCGTTAAAGGGAGTGTGTCATGTGGCCCAAAGAGTTTTCATTACCCTTATGAAACGTTACAAACCTAGTGTGTAAATCGGCCCTAGGTAGGCCTCTTTTGGGAGGATGCTACAAAGTTGTAATGCCACAACTGAAAAGACATGCCAACATGCTTCCTTTCTGGAGAGAGGTGAACACACAGCAGATCTCAGATTATAACCCCAGTTGTGGGTGATCACATCTGGAATGTGGTGGTCTAAAGGGCTGGATTATATGTACTTTTGAATTTTATACTCTTTTGTTATGGCCTTTGGCTTGTACAATTACATCTCACAATGGCCTTGTGGGAAGTCCTTTGCCAAAAGAGGGAAAGGATGAGTGCAACTTTGCTGATTCTCTAGAACCTCTCAGTGGCTTTTGATGCCATCAACCACTGTATCCTTTTGGATAAGTTATCTAGGTTGTGTGTTGGAGGTATAGCTTTGCAGTGGTTTTGCTACTAATTGGATGGCCAATTCCAGAAGGTGGTGCTAGGGGATTATTGCTTTGTACACTGGCATCTACACCAGTGTTGGGGTGAAAATCTGCCTGGGTCCACAAGGGGAACAGTCACCCCGGTGTCCGGCCCTCACATTTCCAGGCAGTCACGCCCAGTGGATTTTCACCCTAATGCTAGAAGTGAGCACAAGTCAAGGCGGAACTGTTTTGCCCTGATCTGCACCCCCTTTGTCCTATCCTCCTGCTGTGTTAATGGTG
This sequence comes from Anniella stebbinsi, assembly GCA_029215795.1. Classification (NCBI taxonomy): domain Eukaryota; kingdom Metazoa; phylum Chordata; class Lepidosauria; order Squamata; family Anniellidae; genus Anniella; species Anniella stebbinsi. The sequence continues at coordinate 89,868,253 of JARDYH010000004.1, read as the reverse complement.
GCCACCTTTAACACAATGGAGGAAAATACGCCATTTCCCCAATGCTGGGGAAATGGTGTATTTTCTCCCTCCACTCTAATGTCAGAGTGGAGGGAGAAAACACACAATTTCCCCAGCATTGGGGAAATGGAGTTTCCCTCCCTCCTCATTGATGGGGCCTTAAAGGCCCTATTAACCTTGCCTTAAGGGAGGCAAAGTGTGCTTTCTGTGGCCTCCAAAAAGTGCACAATTCCCCTGGTACGCCATTTTGCATGATTCTTGCTTATGGGCTTCTCTCCGATGTTTTTGAAAGCAGAATAAAGGGGAGGAAGCACAGGAGATGTCCTGGAGGTTGAGGCTATCATGTGAATGACCCACAAAGTGAGTAACCAATCATGAGCATGCAATAAATCACTCGTGTAGAAATGCTCAATAGCTGGGAAGGGGGGGATGGATTTCCCCAGCAGCAATTTATTGTTTGAAGCTATTCCAATTGTAATGTAAAGTATTTTGGGAGGCATGGTCTTGAATGGACAATTAAGACCGATTAACTTTACCAAAATAACAGTGGAAATGAAAACTGGCGTGTTGACATGGATTAACACAATTGCCTACATTTTGTTTTTACTCTTTTTGCCTATGAGGACTGTCAGTATGTGTACACCTGCACTTCACAATTTATGTCATGTTCCTTTTGGTGCCAGGCTTTTTAGTTGTTACTTTTCTTTTAATGGTATTATTGCTTTTTAGGGGTTGTACTGCTGCTGGTTTTTACTTTTGTTTTATTCTATTGTTGTTTTAAACTTGCTTAGATTTTTACATTATATTTTATTACATTTTACATTTATACTGAATGGTTTTAAGCTCCAGTTAGAAGTATGGCTGCTGCTTTGCTGAAACCCATCATTGCTGAAATGGGTTTAAGAGGGTATTAAATGATGTCAAAGAGCAGCTTTCCCCTGTAGGCAATTTTCCAGCAATGGTCATATCAGGCGTATCGAAGAAACATAGCTAAAATGGCTGTCTGAACCGAAGCTTGCTTTTGACCTATTACTGGCAGGTAATTTGACGTGGGCAAAACAACATTAGGAGAAAATGTCTTGGTCAATAAGGTTCATGCCCCAGGTGGGTCAAAACTACAGATAATGAGTTGAGAAATTTCTATAAAACTGTAGAAGTAAACAAAATAACATTAAATATGAATAAATATGAAGAGGCGGGATTAAAAGAGCACAGTAGCCAATCAGAGTACAATAAGCGATCTTATCACAGAAAAGTAAAGGGAAGATACTGGGTAGGGTTGCTCCTGGCAGGGAGTAATCTCTGCTAGCAGAAATCTGTACTATTAATTTATGCACTGTGCTTTGACTTGTTTCATTTTCCTATTTTTCTGTAATGTATGTGGTGTGTGCAAGTGTGATATTCTCTTTCCTGTTAATAAAAAGCAACGTGAACTCATTCTATTGAATTGTTACCAATGCCAAACGAAAGCCACATTTTAGAATCTTAAATTGAAAATAACAAGTAGGATGTAGGAAACTGCAAAAACACTAGGAAAGTTTCTTAATTGGGCAAAGAATTGTTAAGAAGTATTGTAACTGGGCGAGGGTATTCAGAATACCTTTCAAATTTTGAGCGTCCTATTAGGTAAGGGACAAAAGTGCTTTAAAATTAATGTTTTAGCACTGTTTGGCCAGAAGACCTGTCTATGATGATCCTTTCAAATTAAATAACAGCATCAACTGGGCAAGGATCTAAGGATCTTTCAAATTCTTCCTGTATACCTTATTTCCCCAACTTTGAAAATCCATAGCACACACAAGCACTTCTTCACCTAGATTATCCATGCTTTTCTAATCTTTTCTACTTCAGGAATATCTCTTACCCTCTAGATGTTCCCTCTAGATGTTTTGGATGACAACTATGAGCTTTCCTGACCAATGGCCATTTGCAGTTGGCACACAACGTTTGAAGGGTACCAGGTTGGGGAAAGATGTCACAAACGGGTTCTGTTAAGCAATGCCCGGTTAAATCCTGACTCACAGGAGTTCATGTAAGCTTTGTGCATGAACCTCCAGGTGGTTAGCAACATGAGTTAGGGACCATTGTGAGTGAATGGCTTCAGCCAAGAGTTTGGGGCTGACCAGATGGTTCTTTGAATTTTTTTAAAAAATGTGTTGCCTTATTAGAGTAATATAAATAACCAGCTAAAAGCTCTTGAGGTATCAGCTTATCAGCCTGATAATTTATCAGTCTCTCCTTAGTAATGTAGCATGTCCACTCTCATAAGGGAAAAAGTCCTGATACTAGAGAAAGTTGGCCATTAACATCACACCCCTGAAGATTAATTTATTAACAGAAATTAACTGATAAAATGCTTGTTGTATGATTCCCCTGCCCCCTTTTAGGATATATTACTGCTCATCCCAATATACGAAGAAGGCATTCATTCAAGTAATACTAATAATGATACTTTCTTTAGATAAAATGTATTCTACAATATATTTTAATGTTAGTAGCAATTCTCTCTCTCTCTTTCTCTCTCTCTCTGCGCACTGACAGGAGGGCAATTTTTCAATTACAGACCATGTGGTCAGCAATTCAAACCACATGGTTGCCCCTCTCCGTCCGTGTAATGCTGCTCATTAAAATTGCACAAAAAAAGTGCAACGCTCCGGTAAGGCAATGTGGATTCACCTTAATGTAGAGACACTTACTTGGAATGGTGCAGGTGGAGCAGGGAGGCTTAACTCTCTCCTCCCCACACAATTACAAAAAACCCTTTCCTCCACATGACTAGAACACATAGATAAAAAGTCCCCATAGGCACTAATGGAGACTTTTTTCTTAGCATATTCCCACTGGTCCTGATTGGTAGGGTGACCAGATTTTGAGGATCAAAATCCCGGACCCCCCCCGCCACCCCACCCACCCAAAACAACCCCCCCGCACAGCCCCCCCGCCGCCCCCCCGCCCCGCGCTGCCCGCCCGCCCGCCCCACGCCGCCCGCCCCGCGCTCCTTACCGGCTGGGGCGTCTGCTTCCCTCCAGTGCTCGGAATCTACTGAGAAACAGGCTTCGCGGCCTGTCTCTCAGTACCGCGCCGGGTGATGACATCATCACCCGGCGCGCTACTGAGGGACAGGCCGCGAAGCCTGTTTCTCAGTAGATTCCGAGCACCGGAGGGAAGCAGACGCCCCAGCAGGTAAGTGCCTCACGCCGCCGCCCGCCCCACCCGCGCTGCGCCACGCCGCCCCCCTCCTCGCGGGAGGAGAACGAGCTGTTTCCCGGAGGTTGCCCCCTGGGGCCCGGTCGGCCCGGTTTGGCCCATTTTTCCCATTTAGGACCGGGAAACCCCAGGGGGTCTGGTCAGCCTACTGATTGGGAATGTGGCAGTAGGGGGACGGTGGGGACAAAAGGTGAAAGCTTTCCTCCCTGAATTCTTTGGGTCTGATCTGGTTTGTATCCCCCTGCGCTGGCTATTGGTTGAAGAAAAAATGGTGACGCAATGCCAAAGACCATGATCATCATGTCTAATTCAGCCCTACATATAGTAGGAGTGGGAGGGGAAACCCCTCTAATTCTTATTTCCCAATTGCAGTGATGCCAGAGATTTCTAACCCCGTTGCAGCCAGAAGAAAGCCAAAAGGAAGGCAAGTGGCACTGTGCCATGCACTTACATTACTGATAAAATAAAAATATGAAAAGAAGAATCCATCTAACAATGGCGATCTTTGCAAAACAAAACAGGCAATCTTTCACCAGTTTCAACAAAGAAATAGTTTTGCTTTGGAAAAAGAATTACATTGTCGTGCCTTCACTGTATATCAGATGTAGTTAGGTTAATTCGAATTAGTTGAGTTGTTGCCTTTTGTTCTGCTCACAGCTTTTGCCCATCTCTGTTTTATTCTATCATAACATTTCTAGCAATATAATGGAAAGAATCTCATTCCGTATGTTCCTGTTGTACTTTAAACAGGCAATGATTACTGACATGTACAGATAACAGCCCTGGAAGCATTACTACAATGTTCCTTTTGCTTCATTTCCCTACCTTTCAGTTTTGCATCTGTTGTAGATTGTTATCAAAGTAAGCTAGGGAAACAATATCATCCTAGCCTTGAGAAGAAACCTACTTGCAAAAGGTATTATACCATCATGAAAGTCACAAAAGAAAAGGAAAATGAGAGCATTCACCAAACAGTCAAGAAACTGGCCTTTACCCCCCATGGTTTCTGGTAACAAATTGACCTTGCCAATTTCCATCACTGAAAACATTTTTGTCTTCAGGAGATCATCTACTGTCTTGTTTTGAATGATTTCTTTTAGATGACACACAGCAGCAGCAGCAGCAGTAACAACAACAACAATTTTCTCATTTGGTGACCACTTCTTCAGAAAGTGAACACTAGCCAAAGAGATAGCAAAATATTGAATACATAAAATGGATGTTAAAAATGGGCAAGTCTCCATGCCATGAACCATCTTAATACTTGTTATTATCTAAAGCCATTGCTGATATAGCGCTGCCCATTTGGGCAGAAAGAAATGGATACAACAGCAGGACTGAAAATACATTCAGAGCCAGAAAAGCCACTGTAATAATGACATTGGGACAGCAGCAGGCCCACTGTAGAGTTTTATATCTTCTCCAAAGATGGAGCAATTCTGCTTGCAAGTCACAAGAGGAACGTGTCAGCGTGTGATCCCTGCAAAAGCAGACATTTTTTTTCTCTCCAAGTGAAAGCAAATTCATAATGTGACAAAAAAAAATTAAGGTATATTCTTTCCTTGTCTTTTTCCTGCGTGCTAACGAATGCAGTTAACAATATATTGTTGATGATGCATAGAGCAGAACAGAATCTTTCTGATGATCTTCTTAATCCTATTACTGTTTCTACACACACCTAGAATAAACATGATGTCAAAGCAGAGTTTAGTAATTTTGCTTCATCTAGGTTCTAATACCATTGATCTCATTTTGGAGACAGTAAAAAAGGATCTATACTAGGGTGACCAGATTTTGAGGATCAAAATCCCGGACCCCTCCCCCCCCGCCACCCCACCCACCCCAAACAACCCCCCCTGCGCAGCCCCCCTGGCACGCTACTGAGGGACAGGCCGCGAAGCCTGTTTCTCAGTAGATTCCGAGCACCGGAGGGAAGCAGACGCCCCAGCAGGTAAGTGCCTCGCGCCGCCGCCCGCTCCACCCGCGCTGCGCTGCGCCGCCCCCCCTCCTCGCGGGAGGAGAACGAGCAGTTTCCCGGAGGTTGCCCCCTGGGGCCCGGTCGGCCCAGTTTGGCCCATTTTTCCCGTTTAGGACCGGGAAACCCCGGGGGGTCTGGTCAGCCTAATCTATACAATTAGTTCCTAGTTCCTTAGTTCCTAGTTCTACAGTCTATACCTACACTGCAGTGTAGGCAAGCATTTGACATGGCAAAAATACAAGGCCAATTTTACATAAATTACATATTATATGTACAGTATATGTGCCTTGCTGAGATTTCTGACATTTGTATCTTTACATCGACTAACAATGTTTTAATTTTCTACACCACCGTAATTACTTTCCCAAGTGGAAAGTTCTCAACCATATTATGAAATCAATTTATCCTTAGATTAAAAGGCAACGTTTTTATAGCACCTAACCGTTCTCTGAATCTACTGTGAACTGATGCTGTTTCTACTTGTTTCATGTACACAAAACAAAAGAAAGCACACTAAAATAGCTGATTAGATGGTACACCATACTGCACATGAATATGTATTCTAAATAAAACATAATTGCAGCACGAAACACACACAATGGTACAGCTTCATAAAAAGGAATCAAACTCTACCGCTCTTAAAAACACTGCTGATTCTGGAAGCATGTGGGTAGTTGGTCAGTTAAACCATTCAGTGTAGAAAATTAAATACTGAATTTCTAATTTCTGTTAATATGTTTCACAGTAACCAAATGTGAAAAGAGATCTCCAATCTCCATGAACAATCTTCATACAAACGCCGAGCTCTGAATATTGAGGCATGGACTAACAGAAAACTTCTCCAGATATTATATAAGAGAGTAATCCTATTACCCCTATACAGTGTCTGGGATGCCATAGGAAGATGTGGATCATTTCCTCCATACCCATGGACAGAGCTATGAGCACTGAAGAGGACATCTGATTGTGGAATTTACCCACTCCCTCTCAGCCACCATAGAAAGCTCCTCTTATGAGGTCACAACTTAGAGCTTGTAAGAAGAGTTGGAAAGGGAGTAAAGGAGGCATGCTGTTGGGTGGGGAGGAGAGGGGAGGGAGGGGAGGGGAGGGGAGAGGCCACAATACACAATGTCCGTGGCCTCTCCTGTCCCCTCCCCTCCCACTGACTTCCCATCTAGAAGTCAGCTAGAAGTCAACTAGCTGTGATTTGCATTTTACATAGAACAACAGAGCTGACATTGCGTTGGTCTTCCTCTCAGCCTGCCTGGATTTTGCTAGAAGGGTTCAGGATAGGCAGAAGCTCAGAACACGGAACCCTCTGTCAATAAGGACCGCAAACCATGGTCATGCCCTTAATGAATGAAAGGGCAGCTTTCATATGTGTTCATTTTAAGGTCTGGAAGAGCCTTGAGGCACAAATGTACAAGTGACAGAATGGAACTCTCTGCATGTAATTGGGAACCCTGCCAGGCTTTTTCATATGTTCAAATTAGGTTTAACAAACACACAAGGGAAAGGAATTCTAAACTGCATTTGCACAGCCTCATCTAAACAGAACTGTGAAACTGCATAGTTCAGCTAAAAAACAAAGATGAACTTCGTTTGCATTTGGTAGGGCTCATTTATGTCCCTGTCTTCTTAACAGGTGTTTATCTGGCTAAGAACCAGTCACATTTTCTTCTATTGGCATGCACTGCTTCTTTCTTCCTTCCCCTTTCTGAGCTAGATTGCCTTCCTATTTTGCCCTCTTGCTTCAGATTTCATTCAAACAATCTGAAACATATACATGCCAAACGTAAAACTCCTAGAAAAAGCTTTTAGCCTTTTGCATTCATTACCAAGACAAGCCGTGAACAGATATGAATTTAACTAGAAATTATCTGGGCTGTTTCACATCATTGATATTAATTCTCTTGATTTCATCACCTTCTCCAGAGAGCCATGACAAATTGAGAGAGAGAGAGAGAGAAAGAGAGAGAGAGAGAGAGAGAGAGAGAGAGAAGACATTACGAAACTTGTAAATGAACCCCCAAAATCATTCATGCATCACAATGCTGGTTGTAAAGAAGACCATAAACCTCAGGATGCTCAATTCTTTATTTTCAGGCATAGTGTTTTGAAGGGAAGGTTCAGAACACACATTTTCCCTGATAGTGAAGCTCAGCCGTCATTTTGGGAGCAAACTTTGCTTCAAGGCTTCAAGCAGCACTAGAAAGAAGCCCATTTGTTAAATCACAGCCAGCAATCAAACTTGTTCTTGATAAGGCAGAGGGAAATTCAAAATCACAAGACAGGCTTGTAATACTTTGTTTTGAGAAACAAGCTCTGTTAAATCACAGACATGTCTAGAATGACAGATTCTTGCTCAGAATAAAACCACAACATATAAAGAATATGCTTCTAAATGAACCTGCCCACTCACGTTAAGATCATTTAATTAAAATTATTTATTTAAAATTATTTATTTAAAGGTGGAACATCTTTAAGGCACAAAGTACAAAACAAGTACAATAAGATCTCCAGAGGATGCCATCTCTGAGTGCTGTTGCCTTTAGAACTCAGGTGGCTGGGAAAGGTCTTTCTCTGCAGTGGCACCCCAGCTAGAGAACACTATCCCAGCATTTTGCGCTGGCAACTACTTTGATACTTTTCGGTGCCAGGCTAACACATGTTTATTTGTCCAGCATATTTATGATTGATAATTTTGATGCACTGCTCTTTTTATGTTTATTGTACTTCTTTTGCTGTTCTTTCAGCCTGTTTTATAGTCATGGATCTGGCTTTGCATGTGGGTTCTGTTCTACTTTAATTTCATTTTTGTAAGCTGTTTACAGAGCAATCCTATGGGTCCTGGAGAGAGTCCCAGGGACCATAGGATTTCTCAAATCCCCTCTCCCAAACCAATAGACATGGCTACAGCTTTGGAATGGGGGCTACATGATTTTATCCCCATGCCCTCACAGCCACTGTAGAAAGAACCATGTCCCCTAGTACTAGTAAATGGCTACTAGTCCTGATGGCTCTATGGCCTTTCACTCCTGCTGATGGGTTTCCTGTGGACAGCTAGTTGGCCACTGTGTGAACAGAATGCTGGGCACCATCTACACTACTGCTTTAAAATGGTTTATAACAGTAGTGGCAACTGTTGGGGCCCAGGACCACACTCCATATACAGTTTTCAAACTGTTTTCAAAGTGTCATATCCTGCTTGGTGTAGATCTGAACCTGCATGGCTCTTCTTGGTTTGTATGTTGTTACATCCGTTCTGAAGTTGCAAAACTAACTTCATAAGACCTTGTAGAAGTAAACAAAGAAACAAACAATCAAACCCTCTGTTTGGAGCTGTGGGATAAGTCTAGACATATCCCCATTTTATTTGGGTATGCAGAGTAGAGGGGCTATCTAAATAGGCTGTACATGGACCTCTTTTCCAGATCAAGAATACTGTTATGCTCCTGTGAGGGGTGAACTTGCAGGGGTGAGGGGTGAACTTTCAAGGGCTTCAGTACTTACTCAGACTTCAGTTTCCTAAACAGAGGGCACTGGAGACTTGTGTTTCTTTTATATTAAAAAAAATACTTTGTGCTCAGGATGAAGGCCTACAAACGTCATACCTCCAAGGTTACCAATTCAAGATAACCTTTGGGTAACTTGCCCAAATGACTGTGTTGGGGAAAGTTCTCAGTCTCTTTGTACTTGGCAGCACTGATCTTTAAGGGCCCCTTGAGGTAATTTAGACTGACCCCGGGCACATAACAATATCTCAGGAGATAGATAGATAGATAGATAGATAGGAATGAAGGGAGATGGGATACTAACTCAATGGAGAGGAAAATAGGTAGTCTTGTTTCGTTTTTAAAGAATCAGGAAATTTGAAAATGAAAACTAAAGAAAAAAATAGAGATATTGAAAGTTAAGAGTGAGAAAAGAATAAAGAAGAAGGAAATGGAGGTGAGAAGACATGATGTAATTGGGTCAATGATTGATAATATTTAACACATAATAACAATAACAACCATGAAAGATATTCGTAATAATAGATTTATTTGCCACAAGCACAGACACTTTGTGGCATACACTGCATCTCTGCTTCTGCGTGTTAAATGTGCTTTGTAATGCCTTCTGATGTTTGTAAGCTGTTTCCAGTCTTCTGACATTTTTAAATGCAAAGGTTTTTCTTTATGTATAAATAGCACACGGAAATGATGGAAGTTATCTAAATTACAACCACCCAAATGTGCGATTCTATTACCTACCATGTCAACCCTTTCCCTTAGGTTGAGGAATAGTTTTGAAAATTGAATCTAACACTTGGCATTCTGATGAGAGACAGGAACTGTTCATTCGTCCTTGGGGTGGCTGCAAAGAAACGTTTGTCTGTGTACGTGTGTATGTGTATGTTGAAATTAAAGCAATTCTGTGTGGTAAGGGGTTCCAGGGACCCTGAAGATCCGTGTCCAGCCGCTGACCAATCACGTACAGACACGCCAAGTGGTGAACTCAAAAAGCTTTTATTTGCTGCATTGCATTGCAACTGCTCTCCACTGAAGGCGCAGGGAACAGCCCCGGCTACAAGTAGGGTGCGTATATTTATACCCAAGGGTCATCAGCCAGCAAGCACGCGCATCATGCAGTATTTTTTCATTTTCAGTTCATAGACTTATATTGAAAGCACAATTGAAAACATATGTCAACCACTGACTTTTAGGGAGGTGTATGAGAAGTGTGTGTGGGGGAGATGTGGGGACTTTCCAAGCAATGATGTCAAGCAGTTGATGCCATGTACTACCCACTCTATTTCCCCCTCTTGTCCTCTATGTCACCTCACATCTCATTCTCTTTGAAGCCTGGCTTATATGCTTTGAAGCCGGAATGCTTGGGTAACAGGAAACTCGTGTGGTTGAATTAGCATCTTTCCAACTTGCAGGTTTCTTGATTTCAGACTTCACACCTGTCTGTGGTTAGATGTAATATCAGCTAAGCGTAGGAGTTATATGCTTGCTTAGCAACAGCTTAAGCATGTATTTTGCTAGGGGTCAGGGTTTCAAGCATGCACTTATGCTAGGGGTCAGGGTCATAGTTTCAGGACATTTGCTAGAGATCAGAGTCATTCCTGCCTCATCTGTTATATCTTATCTGGAGCTTTAGAAGTCAGGTGAGAAACGCAGATGCTTATAAGTGTGTTACTATCCTTCTTCTATAACAATCCATACAAAGCAACCAGGAATTATAGCCTACAGGGTCAAAGTAAATTGTTTGTATTAAGAAAAAAAAATGGTCTAACACACTTCGTGAATGCAAATAAAAATCAGATAGATGTAACATTCTATTAACTCTGCATTAGCTTCCACCTGAATCGCTTTTTAATACCCGGGTGTTCTTTTTAAGGAAGGAAGTCTGGTGGTTTTGCAGACTCACAAGCATTCCAGACTTTTGTAGACATTAGCATGGCTTTGCCAAGTAATGCCAACATGAGAGTTGTAGAATTCATGCATCCTTTATCCTTACTCTCTGCCAATGAGGATATGTTTTGTCCTCCAAATTTCCTTCAGCAACTATACCCACAAAGTTCCCCAGAAGGGTTCTTGCTATGGCCAGACTTCAGCAATTTCAGAAAGGCTGACTGCCTTTTTAGTGTAACAAATGCGTTTAAAATTATGGATTTTGTACTCTCTCTCTCTGTTTTATGTCGGCATGCCCTCACTTTACTTTTATGAGATGGCCAGGATTGACTAGCTACAGATATCGTATTTCTATTAACTCATTTATTAGCCAGAACTTTATTTGAGGGTAAAGCACCACATTAGCCTAATTCTAATCAGATGCTCATTAAGGTTGTGTCACAATAGTAATGATTAATAATAATAATAATAATAATAATTTATTTATAACCTGCCTCTCCCTTTGGATCGAGGTGGGGAACACAATGTAAAGTACAAGAATCACAAACAGTTAAAAACATTTAAAACAAGAGAAAATACATCATTAAAACATCTTAAAATTCATCTGGATAGGCCTGCCGGAAGAGAGCAGTCTTCATGACTCTCTTAAATTCATGAAGACTGCTAATTTGTCTAATCTCCTCTGGCAGACCATTCCATAGTCTGGGAGCGATGGAAGAGAAGGTCCTCTGGGTAACACTTGCCAGCCTAGTTCTGGCTGGCTTGAGTAAGTTCTTCCCAGAGGACCTAAGTGTGCGAGGCGGATTGTACTGGAGAAGGCGATCCCGCAGGTAGCCTGGGCCCAAACCATGTAAGGCTTTAAAGGCAATAACCAACACTTTATACTTCGCCTGGAAACGGATTGGCAGCCAATGAAGTGATTTTAAAACTGGTGTAATGTGGTCACCCCTAGGTGTACCAGTGACCAACCTGGCTGCCATATTTTGAACAAGTTGAAGTTTCCAGACTAGGCACAAAGGTAGCCCTATGTACAGCGCATTGCAGAAGTCAAGCCTCGAAGTTACCAGCGCGTGCACTACCGTCTTTAGGTCTTCCAACTCTAGGAAGGGGCGCAGCTGGCGTATCAGCCGAAGCTGATAGTAGGCACTCCTGGCCGTCGCATCAATCTGAGCTGCCATCTGGAGCGACGGATCCAGGCGTACCCCCAAGCTGCAAACACAGTCTTTCGGGGGGGGGGTGTAACCCCATCCAGAACTGGTTGACACACCTCCAAACCCAGGTTGGGGCCTTTGACAGCGAGCACCTCCGTCTTGTCTGGATTCAGCTTCAGTTTGTTTTTCCTCATCCAGCCCATTACCGCCTCCAAGCATTCATTCAGAGGAGACACACTATCCTTAGCTGACGATGTTGTCGAAGGCATAGAGAAATATATTTGGGTGTCATCAGCGCATTGATAACACCCCGCCCCATGCCTCCGGATGATCTCTCCCAGCGGTTTCATGTAAATGTTAAACAGCATTGGGGAAAGGATGGCACCTTGTGGTACACCACATAGCAACTCCTTTTTTGAAGAGCAGCTATCCCCAAGCATCACTATCTTGAATCTGCCCGAGAGATAGGATCGGAACCACTGAAGCACAGTGCCCCCGATTCCTAATTCCCCCAGACACTCCAGAAGGCTACCATGGTAGATGGTATCGAAAGCCGCTGAGAGGTCCAGGAGTACCAGCAGGGACACACTCCCCCTGTCAATACTAAGGCGTAGATCATCCACTAAGGCGACCAAAGCGGCCTCAACTCCGTATCCTGCCCTGAAGCTGGTTTGAAATGGCCACTGTCATCTCCCAGCCAGGTTTCTGTGAAGCTAGTCCGGTCAGCCTCCCATTCTTTGAGGAGGTCATAGATTATGTTTGTTTTGCTTTTAACCGACCTGGCATTGCATAGGAGCAAGGAAAGGTTCTGTGGGTGGCCTGGATCGTTCCCCAAGATCCCTGGGGTAGCAGGGTGACCGGAAGGTAAGATGGGTATTAAATATCCATCTCTCCTTCCCCTGTAATGGCATTTCGCCCTGCTATCGCCATATCTTCCTCTGCCCCACACAACAGATATTGGTGCTCCTAGACACATTACAGTCGGCTTAAGTTGTCCCTTCATCTCTCCCCCGCGAGCGAGAGAGAGAAAGAGAGGGGGTGGGGGAAGTGCGATGGTGACTGCTGCACTTTGTTTCTCCCCCACTCATGCCGTCAGTTCTTCAGCTACCAGCTATGGCTGCCCTGCCTCCAGTTGGGTGAGAATGTCATTTGGTTTGCATTTTCACGCAAATGTATCTAATGTGCACTCCCCAAACCAAAACATGAACCAGAAAACAAATGAATTCTGAAATCTGAATTTTTCTGACTGTTGAGCTCACGTTTGACAAATAAGAATATCCACCAAAAAAGCATATATTAAGAAAAGGTGACACAAAATGCACATATTAGGGGGAAAGTATTCCCAAGTTCAATTTAGCGTACGAGGGGAAATGTATATATTTAACAGTTGTACAGAAAAGGGAATTTCAGCAGATGTCAATTGTATGCATCAACTGACGAAACTCCTTCTTCACAAAAGTTAAAGCTGCAGGAGCCCTGCCCTCTTTTGTATCTGGTCAAGAAGGCAGGGTTCCTGCAGCTTTAACTGTTGCGATGAAGAGGGAATTTCACCTGGTGCTTCATGCATACAAATGACACCTGCTGAAATTCCCTTTTCTATACAACTGTTAAAGATACAGAAGCCCTGTCCTCCTTTCCATATGGTCACCCTACTCAGTGGTTCACTTCTGATTGGACATACATAGAATTGCATTGTTGATCTCATATTCCTCCTGAAAAATAACAGCCACAACAAGGGATAGCTTTTAAACCTTTGTGTGAGTTTTTGAATAAACATAAAAATATGTGTCTGTTTTTCTCAGCAGTTCAGCTTTAAAAGTAGGGTTGAATTAATTATAAACACTGCGAGTATATAATTTTTAACAAGCCTGCTTCAATCACTTCTCTTTCTCTGGAGGGCTATTTAACTGTAAAGCACTGCTTGAATAAAATGAGCTGCTGGAGGAACAATTCGACCACTCTGTAAAAGCACGTGTTTTTTCTATAGATATTAAATAGCTGCCTATTATAATGGCAGCCCCGGTGAATGGTAAAGGAGGCAGCCATTTTTATGGTGGTGGCAGCCATTTTCCAAAACTGAAAAAGCACACAGAACAGAGTTTCCTTGAACAACATCAACACTTCACCCCTGAAATATAGCAAAAGAAAACAACTGGATTTCAGGTAGGTGAAATGACTGAGAAATAGCCTTGTCAACTTGGTACAGCTCTAAAATTCATCTCACCATCTAGGAACAACAATCTATTCTGAATAAATAAAATTCAGCAAGCTGTAGCTTGTTCCGGATTAGAGGAGTTGAGTAAAATTTGTAGGTTTTCATGGCATTCTTACTTGGGAATGGTTGCTCATGACACGTCAGGATTTTGGGCAATGTGATCTGTTTTGACTGTTAACACTAGGAGTGTGCACTGGATTGGGTCCGATCCATGATCCGGAGCTGATCCAGGGGAAATTGCATACAATTATCTGATTTCCAATCACCCCTCTGGATTGTCCGATATTTCCCGAACCGGTCCGGAAGGACCCAATCCGGTTTGGAAAAAGTTGGAGGATTGGTGGGCACACACTGACGCCTGCCACCACTTCCATTGGCAAGCGCCAGTGGGCGTCCACTGATGGAAGCGGACAGCCCCGCCAGGTAAAGATCGCGGGGTGTTTTTTTTTTTACCTGGCGGGGCGTCCTCCTCCTTCCGTTGCCGGCTCTAATCTACTACAAACTAGGCCTCGTGGCCTAGTTTACAGGAGAGTGCCAGGTGATGATGTCATCACCAGGTGCTCTACTGTAAACTAGGCCGCAAGGCCTAGTTCGCAGTAGTTTAGAACCGGCAACAGAAAGAGGATGACGCCCTTCCAGGTAAAGAGCGGGGGGGAGCTTACCTGGCGGGGCTGTCCGCTTCTATCGGCAGGCACCAGATGGCCCTACCAGGTAAGAAGCGTGGGGTGGGGGAGGAAGGAGCTTTCTTTCCCCCAATGCAAGTCTATGGGGAAAACAAAAATGGCGGCCGATCCGAAAATTGGACGTCCGATTTTTGGATCGGGATCAGCCCCGATCCGGGGGTCTCCGATTTTGTCCAATCCGATCCGGGACAAAATTGGAAGTCCCGATCAGGGTCCTGATCCGATCCGGTGGGTCCCTGCACATCCCTAGTTAACACTTTCCATTGAATATGCATACATATACTGCTGAAAGATAATAGTCACATCAAGTTTATTTATAGTATGACCTAAAATGTCATTACATAATATCAAACCCTTTTAAAGTCTTATACAGAGGCTCTACTGTATCAAAATTAATACATGCAAATAATACAGAATTCCAAAGTAATCTTAGGCCCTCTTCACACAAGTCTTTTATTGAGCACTCGTGGTTGGTCACTCACAGATGTTTGCAGATCCTTTTCATGACGTTGTCAACCTCCGGTGCCTCCCCCATTGTTTTTAAGCTTTATTCCTACATTTTAACTATCCAAAAATGCAGTAATATTTCCTGAAATGTGCAATATCGCAGTGCCATCTACTGTATTATAAATGGAACATATGGAATGTGCCCAACAAGCAAACACCCCCCCCCCCCAGAAAGGAGAGGGAAAGTACATGAATTGTGTCGGTCATAATCCTGCAAAGACTCTGTAAGAAGAAGTCCCAGTAAGGGTGCGGGATGTCTTCAATGTAGAGAAGCCCTTGCATAAGAAGATAAGAGCCATGCTGGATCAGACCAAGGACCCATCTAGTCCAACACTCTGTTCACACGGTGGCCAACCAGCTGCCCACAGGAAACTCACAACCAGGACATGAGTGCAACAATATCCTCCCACCCATGTTCCCCAGCAAGTAGCCTTTGATACACTTATCCTCCATGAATTTGTCCAATCACCTTTTAAAGCCATCCAAATTGATGGCCATCACTGCATCTTGTGGAAGTGAACTCCATAATTTTATTATTGTGCTGTTTGAAGTGCTTCCTTTTATCTGTTCTGAGATGACCCCATTATGAGAGAGGGAGAAAAATGTGTACCTACTCACTGTACACGACTATCATGTCCCTGCTTACTTGCCTTTTTTCTAAACTAAACAATCCCACCTGCTGCAACTTTTCCTCATAGGGAAGTTGCTCTAGATGAAAACTCTATTTAAAAAACCAGCCAGTTTACACATCCTAAGGTGGAAAACATATTGTTTATCTAGCAAATTTATATACCATCCAAGTGGCAGATGAACTAAGCATGAAGCTGCCATTTCTGTAGATAAATTAGATGGCCTGCCTCCCAAGATTATTTTTCAATGCTATTATAGCAACACCATTAAAGTTGTTAAAACAGATAGGCTCCATATTATCAGAGCTTTTTCTACACGAACCTGTTATTTCCGTTTTATCTGCTTCTTGTTTCATTTCAGAATTGAGATTCAAGCTCTACATAAATAACTTTTCCTGTCTTGCGTTTACACTACATAACCTGTAGGTAGTGCTGTGCTATAGTGGAATAGCACAATTACACAAGTAGGGAAATGCATTTTCCCCCTTTCACAAATAATAGTCGATTTCCCCCACTCTTAAAAACCTGTGAAAGTGTTCTTAAAACACCAGAAGTAAAACTCAGGTGGGGGTCAGAACATTGTCTAAAGAACCCATAAACAACCATGTGTAAGGAATGGGTGTACAATAAATGCCTCGTGTAGAAAAGCTTTTAGAAAATTACAAAATGCTAATCTTAAGTGCCTTTACACCTTTCTGAAAATATTTCTGCTACTGTTATGCTAAAAATAATAATCTACCACTCTAAATCAACAAACATGTACCAAGCTTGACATCAGCTATTTAGCTTGACTTAGAATACTGAACAACACTGCAGGTGGCATAAAATGGATCATTTTGCTACCATGACTGTAACTAACATCAGTCACTATATCACTTTTGCCATGCAGATGAAAGCCCAGCAAATTTAATATGGGAAAAGATTAATCAGTGTCCTCAAAAAGCCATTAAGCCATAAGTGTTAATTTCTTTAGTTAAATCTTTGCTCTATCACCTTGTTATATATGAATCATTACCTAAACGTAAGAAAGTGGTACCTTAGAAATATTAGAGTCATACCATTATGTCTTCCTGAATAGGTCAGCTTCTTATGCTTTCAGTAAGAGCTGCCTAAATGCAGTTGCTATCTTAGGAAAGGCTAAAAAAAGACAACTATACAGAGAAGAGGATAGGAGGGGGATTATTTGGAAATCAAAAACCCCAACGCATTTCAAATGGATCTCATTGACTTTTTAGAAACGCTTTGAACAATTGCTGTGGCCACTGGGGTACCATAATGATATACCCCATTATAAAATGTAGCGCTAAGTAAATGTAGGAGTGGAAATTTAACAATTGGTCCTTTAATGGCTGCAATTATGGCAAAAGAATAATGAACCTATTAGAGAAGAGAACTGGCAATTACTCTAAGGCTTATTGCAATACAGCTGTGGAAAAAAGGAATACAGAAGCATGCTTAAAAATGGTTATTAAAGAGGGATAATGCATTCTATTTACCCTGACAGAAGGGATTTTTCTTCTTTTTGCTTTTTAGAAATGAAATGGGGCTTTTTGATGATCAGACATAGAAGTTTAGAAGTGATGGAACCTACTATTTAAAGGTAATATATTTTCAAATATTCCTTTCCAGCTTTAAATTATCCTTTCCCTATAAAAGGGAAAGATTTATAAGCAAAAAATGCACAGGCCGTGGCAAACGCCACCAAACGAATAGAATGCAGAATTTTTTTTCCAAATGGGCCTCAGAGCTGTTGTTCATTAACAAAAAATGTTAAACATCTCCAGCTTCTTGTCTCAAACAAAGATAAATGACAAGCCCCAAACCATGATGAAACCTACCAATGTACCAAATTAGTGATCCAAATATATTTTTATTTAGTCTATTAAATATATGAATGAGATTTGCATCCTGTGCTTAAGAATTGCAGTGTTGGCGAATACATCATTTCGAACAGGCACAAAAATTTAGGAGTTGCGGATAGAGGAAGAAGTGAGGAAATAACGACTCAGACACCAGAGCTTTGGTAAACTAGGGCCCCTTTATTTATTTAAGATTAGGTAATTCACCCCTCCATGGATCTGCATGTGAACATGCGGGAATCTAATTGCTCTGTCTCTGGCCACGAGCTTGCATTAAGGGCAAGCCACTCAGCTAACCCAGGAGTTGGGTAAAACCCGACTCCTTTCTTATGCTCCACATGTGTGTTTGAGAGAAACCACTCCGCCAGGCCCTGCCCATGCCTCACCTTCCAGGTAACCAGGTGGGTCGCCTTTCCTCCCTCTTCCCTCTGCAAAGGCCTGCCCCCACCCTAGCCATGCCAGCAGGGCAGGAAAGGGGACTTGTTTTACTGGATTAGACCAAGCACTCTGGCAAGGGTGTGTGGGCAAGCTCCAGTGCTGTCTCAAGTTGCCTACTTGCCCCTGCAGCCCCCCTTCTCCAGGTTCTATCTCCTCCTCTGTCTTCCTTTTGCCACCATTTGCTCCTCTCTCCATCTCCCTTTACCTCTGTCTCTCTCACAATCACTCTCCTCTTGTCCTCTCACTGGCTTCCTCCACGGACTGTGAAAATGGGCCTGCCTGGCGTTGCTTCCTTATTCTCAGTATCCCTCTCTCACCAAATGCGGTCATCCCATGAAACTGACTGGTGGGAGACTCAGAGCAGATTTTTAAAAGAAGTTCTTCTCACAATGCATAGTTAAATGATGGAATTCGCTACCACAAAATGTAGTTGAGGCCACCAATTTGGATGGCTTCAAAAGAGGATTAAACAAATTCATGGAGGAGAAGGTGATCGCTGGCTACTAGTCCTGTTGGCTAAATGCTACCTATGTACACCAGCTAATGAGTGGGATGGTGCTATTGCATTCATGTCCTGCTTGTGGGTTTTCCATGGGCAGAGCTGGTTGGCCACTGTGTAATCAGAATGCTAGACTAGATAGACCCTTGGTCTGATCCTGCATGGCTCTTATGTTATATTATGACTCCCTGCCCCTATTAGCTTTTGGTCTAGACAGCAAGCACACAGCACCCACATGTGACATCATCAATAGGCGCCACAGTTCAGGCCACCCTGATTGCCATCCGTGCAGCTGGGAATGAGGATGACATTCCGTCAAGCTTTAGCAGCCTGCTATATGCAAAAGGAACATACACTTTGAAATGTGAAGTGTGAACGTGGCATTCATATTATAACCATTACACTCAGAGCTCTGGAGCTGGCTGTGACTCCCTGATGGAGGGTTAGATCTACCATGGGGTGGTGAGTCCATGTTTGTTACAATGTAATGTGTAAAACAACCTTCGGTCACCTTGCATAAGTAACAATGTTGCCTTCATGTCAGATTTGAAAGCATGATATGGTCATATTTATGCTGCCAGTCTGAATCATTTGGTTTTTACATATTCAGTACAGGTTTGTCTGTTTGGAGACTTAGTCCTGAGTATACTTAAGAGGCATAACTTGTTTGACTAGTAATGATGTGTGCATCAGAAACCTGCAACAAACAGAAAATTCAGGAGGGAGATTAATAAGGTAAAGTGAAAAGAAACTATGCCATGAAAATTTCCATTAAGGCAGGATGTTAGCCTCTGTTGTCATCTGCTGGGGAGAGATTTGTGCTCAAAGTAGTAAATAAACATGGCCTCAGGTTCTCAGCTTTGAAATGAGAGCTGTCAAAAAGAAAAAAAAGAGAGATAAAGCATTGCTGCTGTAATCAGGTTTAGGCTATCTGCTCATTAATTGCTAATAATGAGTACTAGTTAAATATCACTTGAAGGAATGACTTCTAGTTTTCAGGGAAAGGAATCATTCCAAGAGACCCTGCAAACTTGTTGGTTTCCCAGAGCTGAAATGTGTTATGGAGATTAGAGATGAATGAGTGTTGTCTTTGAAGTAGCATTTATATGCAGCACCGTTTAAAAATGTTTTAATGGAGAGGATTCGGCTGTGGAATTAACAGGAATCCTAGCAGCAGAAAACAAATATGAACATTCAGATCCCCCCTCATGGATTTTTGTGCAGTATTTATCTCAATAGGAGGAAACTGGCATGGGATATCTGTGACACCTGAAAGTCTTGGATTCCTAAGAGCATTGGGGCAGATTAGGAGCTAACCAGGAAAGACAGTGGCTCAATTCAGATGACACGTAAAGCAACGGTGGGTTAATTAAACAACCTTCAGTTGAGTTGCTTAACGTGTCATCTGGAGGGAGACACACAATGCACACACAACCCACAGTACACTAATCGGGAGAATTAAACAACGGAGCGAAACAATGGGCTTGCACGTTGTTTAGTGATTAGTCAACTGAGTAATATGTCGTCTGGAGGGGGGGGTGTTAATCAAGTGCGTTGAGTACGTTATCACAAAAGACCAGAGAGTTGAGCGGCAAGAGCGGCAGAAAGCGGGTGGCTGCTCAAGCACGCTCACAACAGATCCCCGGGCTCGCCACCATAGCAACCAAGGATGCCCACCTCCCCCACCAGGCAGCCGGCAAGGCGTGTAACGAGGGGCCAGCTCCTGCAAGCACGCACACCGGGTGCTCAGACAGCCACCCAAATGGAAAGGGAAGCACACCAGAAGGGAACCACAGCAAAGGGGGGGGGAGGCTACAGAAGAAGCAACACCCCTAGGCGCCCTGGAACAAGGGGACCCCCCCCCCCACTCCAACAGGGAGCTCAGCAACCCACCCGAAGCAGACCCGCACTGCACCTCCACCTCCACCGTCAACTCACCTGGAAGCACGAGGGCTGGGGAAGTGGCGACCGGTGAGCCCCCCCTCATCCACTCAACACAGCCAGACAGCGAGCAACAGCCACGTACATCCCCAAGACATACGAAACGTGACCAACGAGCAGAGGTGTGTCTGGATGCACAACAGGCGCAAGGCAGACCGGCTGCAGGTGGCGAGGGAGTTGGTCACGGCCATGGAGACAACAGGGGAACGCATCCACGGGCTGTTCACATGCATGGCGCGCGAGGAGGTGGCCAGGCGTACCAAGGAGCGCGTCCTCACCGTGTGGGCCACGCGCACAGCCACTCAAGCCATGGAAGATTGCACCCAAGCCATACGGCTGAGGCGCTGGCATTCAACGTGGGCTACCTGCTGCTGTTGACCATCTTTGGGGTGGGCGTGTCCACGGCATGCGAGATCTTCCATGAGACGGTGAGCGTGCTGAATGAGCTGTATCTGGCCGATGTCATCCGGGTCGGGGACGAGAAGGAGAACATGTGTGGCTTCTGTGCCCTGGGCTTCCCGCGGGCGGTGGGGGCGGTGACCCACGTGCGCATCCTGCCCCCCCCATGGCGAGGAGTACTACAACCGCAAGGAGTACTACAACCGCAAGCATTTCTACAGCATGGTTCTCCAGGCAGTGGTGGATGCCAAGAGCCGCTTCATGGACATTTATGCAGGCGTGTCTGGGCGGAGCCACAACACGGCCGTCTTCTGGAACTCCCCCTTGGCTGCCAAGCTGACATCAGGGCGCTTCCTGACTTCCGGCCCCGCTTCCATGTGCGGCAGTGCGGTGGGTCCACTCCTCCTGGCCGACCAGGCGTTCGCCCTGCAGCTGAGGCTGATGGCCCCGTACCGCTACCCCTCACCAACGTCCAGAGTAAATACAACTACTACCATTGCCGTGCCCGGCTGCCCGTGGAGCATGCCTTTGGACGTCTGAAGGAGCACTGGCGCTCCCTGTTCAGCTTGCTGGACTTGCAGGCCGACACCATTCTGGACGTGATGGTGTGCTGCTGCATCCTGCACAACATCTGCGAGTCCCATGGGGACGTGTTACTGGCCGAGCACCCCGACCTCCCCTGGGCGGGCGAGGATGCCAATGCCATTGCTGTGGACGGGTGGGACATTGCGCCATTGCCGGGCCCCGAGAATCCCGTTGGGGAGCGTCACGCCCGTTTGGAGGCATCATGAGTGCATGAAAGCATCAGTGCCTGGATTTGGCTCCGCTGCCCCCACTCCCTGTGAGCGTCGGCTGTGGGGTCCATCTGTGGACTGGCATCTCTCCCTGGCATGCCACCCCTCTCCGCCTCTTCCCCTTCACCTGTTCCGTGGCTGGCTCCCTGGGGGTGTCAGCTCAGCTGTCCCCTCTACACCGCTGTGCCTTCCAGTCGCCTTCTCCCTTCCCAGGGGTGCCTGTCCTTTCCGTAGGCTCTGCCCTCGCTTTGTAGTGGTCATGTGCCTTATTGCCCATGTCTGAGCTCCCTGCTGAATAAAGTTTTCCAAACCTCCCCACTCTTGCCTTCTTTCCTGTGTGTGCAGGTGGATGCTCTGGGGGGGGAGGTGTTTGGGGCTGGGGGCTGGGGGACATGGGTCACCCTCATGGCTGCTGAGTCACCTGTGTAGGGTGGGCGGGGGTCGCTTCCTGGGGTGTGGGTGCCAACATTTGGGGTGCAGTGCGGGGTGTGGACGTTGTATTGGTGCGGCCATTCCTCCTGGCTGCCTCATTGCCTGAGGCAGCCAATGGGGTTTGGGAGGCGTATCCTGAATCGGCTTCAATGGCGGCGCCCATGGATTTTCGGCTGCAGTGTGTTGTGGGATACCTGCGGGAGGACTACCGGAGGTCGGTAAGCGGAGAACATGGCGGCTGAGCTGTCAGTCAGAGCCGCGTACGCTATTAACAACTGGGGCGTTAGCCAGTTCCGTGCAGCGCCTGCTGCAGCATCTCGTCTGTGGAGCTCCGCCTCCCTAACGCACCGTCAGTACGTTATTTCCCCTCCATTGCTTAATATGTAGTCCAAATTGAGCCAATGAGTTGTACAGAATGAAGAGGCCACTGAATATTAGAACAATTAGCCAATCCTCCTCTGCTCTGACAGAATATAAAAGAGGGTGCAGTTACAATGGCAATAGTGCATGATTTCCTTGAGTGTCTTCACAATAGGTTTCAAAAAAGTTGCTATTTCCTTACAAGACTAACAAATATGTCTGAAAACCTGCATTTCGTAGATCACAACACCAACAAATGAATAAAACATACCTTTAATTTAATTTTAGTGATGCCTGATGCCACGTATACATCATTTAAAATAAATCTGGTAATGATAAAAAATCACCCACTACACAAGACTATGGGATAATAGACTCTTCATTCTGTGCTCAACCGGAGTCCTTTCTTGGTGTATTAGAGCAGCACTAATTTATATGAATTTCTTTAAAATGATGATTTGTGTGGTTTCAGCTATCGAGGCTATTCTCATTGAATTCTATTATTGAACCTCCTTAGGCAATCTGACTAGCCACTGTTGGCATATCAAATGTTGACCTAGGTGGACCACTAGTCTGATATACCATAGTAAAGTTTTTCTGTGTCTCCGTAACTTTCAGCACCACTCTTCTTACTGAAGGAGTGAGCTTTGGATGCTGCTGAGAGAGAACTACTGACTAAGAAGATTCTGTCCCTGTTTGCACAGTGGGTTGCAGTGTGTGCTGGCTGCCATTCTGAACATTCAAACTGTAGTGGATGGTCACTACGGCTTATCGTGATGTGCGAAGCTGGGCTGCAGTAGGCTTCTGGGTTGGCTTGTTAATCATAAGAACATAAGAAGAGCCATACTGGATCAGATCAAGGGTTCATCTAGTCCATCACTCTGTTCCACAATGGCCAACCAGCTGTCGACCAGGGAACCACAAGCAGGACATGTTGCAACAGCACCCTTCTACCAATGTTCCCCAGCAACTGGTATATACAGGCTTACTGGCCCTGATACTGGAAGCAGTACATAGCCATCAGGACTAGTAGCCATTGATAGCCTTCTCCTGGCAACAAGCCATGGCAACAATCCTGGGTTCTCATTTCATGGTAAGCTGCGGCAATTGCCTGCTGCAGCTTGAATATTCACAATGGCTACCAGAATGTGTTGCAGCCCACTGTGGCTTATTTAAGCCATGGTGCACACTGGTAATCATGCAAACCAGCCCACTAGGAGCTTCCATGGTCATAGGATCCAGGGAGCACACAGAGATGTCTCCAGCCATTTCCATTATTGAGGCGGCACCTTCTCTAGCGGCTCTGATCATGTGTAAGAACTGACTCTGAGCATCATCAGACGTGAGTTGTATTGCACGCTCGTTACTGGCGGGTCCTTTTGATGGTGGTGTCTGTCTCCCACACGCCTCCCGCTCCTTTTTTCAGTTTTAGGGGCTCATCAGAGTGACAACCCCCCCTATTTTAATCCGACTCTTCTGAAGTTGCACTATAAATTGCCCACTAGTGGGCATCGTCCCCATTGAAATCCATTGAAATCTACAGGCTACGTGGTCGCTGATCTCTTTTCCATGAAAAGTGCTTGTTTTGAAAGCGGAAGAGAACCACGATTCCCCCGCCTCCATCTGATGAGCTCCTCTATAAAGGAATATTCTTCAGCTCAAAGCAAGATTTCTGCAAAATATATACTCTGAAATAGATTGAAGGTTTTAGGAGACATGGCCAACAACCTCTCTTGATTGACAGCATGAGTAATTTAAGAAGCAATTATAAGAGGTTAGAAAGGGAAGCCTTTAGTTATAAAACAGGAGACTAATTAGAACAATGAGTCCAGAACATATTCCTTTATCAATGTATAAGGTTGTCAATTAAGGAGTTTTACAGTAGTTTTTCTGAACAATGTAGGATTCAAGAAGACTATGAGAGTTAAATTCCCTAAAGATGCTACTCTAAAAGTTCACTGATAGGGTGTCTATGAATATGAATGGCCGTTGCTGTTTATGCTGCCTCTTTCTAATGCTCATGCAGACACGCATTCTTCAGAACAGGCCATACCAGCCTACACAATCAGGAAGAAATAAAAATTCATATAGAACAACAAAGTTTCCATCCATCAGTATTCATCTTGCCTGCTCCACTTCTCTGTTTTTGAATATTTCAGAATAATACTTTCCTCTGCAGAAACAGAGATAAATGGAAGTTGTCACACCCACTTCTAGACCAGTAGCAGAACTGAGCTGAAACATTTATCGAGACAAGCGGGATTCAAGGTTCAAGCTCAAGTCTCAGGTTGTCTGGTGTATGTATCACTGATATGCTGTTCAAAGAAATAGTTTGTGTTGCTCAAGGCACTTTCCCTAGACTACTGTAAAACAGATTAATTTTCATAACAAGTATCAGTTGTGACATTTCTAGCTGGCTTGTAAGTACCTCTAGGCTTTCCTATTCTCATGTTACCAAGACACTCATGTTACTAACCTTCTTGACCTTGAATATATTACTCAAACATGTTGCTGTATTCAGGTAATCTGCTGATGCATACTGCATCCCCTGGTATCTACTATGAATGGGTACCGTAATCATCACAAAGGTCATTCTACAATTGGCTTGTCTGGCATAAACAACAATGCTTCCTCCCATCCAATCATCAAACTTCACCTGAAACTGCTACTGTGAGATTGTTAATCATAGCAATAAGAAAACTCTGTTCAACTGAATATCAAAATATTTTGATGGACAGCTACACATTTATGGCATGTGACCTTCGTAATGTTTTCAATGCTATAGTGTGGCCTTCCTTTCCAAATGTTTTGGACTTTAACTCCCATCAGTCCAAGCTAGCATGGCCAATGGTCAGGAATGCTGGAAGATGTAGTCTAAAACATCTAGAGGGCACCAGGATGGGGAAGGCTGCTGTAATAGTACAGAGTACTAGTGTGATGTAGTGAATATAGCGTTAGGCTCAGGATGGGGAGCCCTGGGTTCAAATCCCTGCTGAGCCATTAAACTCACTGGGCCTGTTCAGACAACATGCTAAGCCATGGTTAGGCCGTTAGCCCTTTTGCAGCAAATAGTTAGTGAGCATGTTTAAACAGTGGTTATGTAGCCACCGTGGTTAGGAATGGTTCACACGACATGCTAAGCCATAATGTTTAACTCAAAATGCTTAACCACTGTGGCTTAGCATGTTGTCTGAACAGGGACATTGAGTGACTTTGGGCCAGTCTAGGCTGACCATATGAAAAGGAGGACAGGGCTCATGTAACTTTAACAGTTGCAGAGAAAAGGGAATGTCAGCAGGCGTCATTTGTATGCAGTTAGTACCTGGTGAAATTCCCTCTTCATCACAACAATTAAAGTTGCAGGCACTATACTAGAGTGACCAGATACAACAGAGAGCAGGGTCCCTGCAGCTTTAACTGTTGTAATGAAGAGGGAATTTCACCTGGTACGAATTACATACAAATGATGCTGGCTGAAATTCCCTTTTCTTTACAACTGTTAAAGTTACATGAGCCCTGTCCTCCTTTTCATATGGTCAGCCTAGGCCAGTCACTTTATCTCAACCTAACCCCACAGTTTATCTGTTGTGAAGTTAAACTGGGACTACTCCTTGAAGAATGGTGGGATACAAATGTAATAATAATAATAATAATAATAATAATAATAATAATAATAATAATAAATCTGCACATATAGGCCAATCCTAATCATGTTACTTGGAAAGAAGTCCTACTGGATTACTCCCAGATAGTGTGTGCATAGAATTGTAACCTTAAGAGTGTCTTTGAAGCTGCCACCGCAAGCTAAAGAGGTAATCCATTGGTCAATTTATGCTGCCATGTTGATACTGAAAAGTAGTATGAGTTAACAGTGTGATGTGGCATGTTATGGATACCTTTCAG
This sequence comes from Anniella stebbinsi, assembly GCA_029215795.1. Taxonomy (NCBI): domain Eukaryota; kingdom Metazoa; phylum Chordata; class Lepidosauria; order Squamata; family Anniellidae; genus Anniella; species Anniella stebbinsi. Next base: position 89,841,856 of record JARDYH010000004.1, on the reverse strand, counting down.
CTTGTGCAACCTGAGGATGTGGACAAACTGCTTGGAGGTCTGAGGCCTACGACTTGCCCCTTAGATCCTGGCTTTTGAAATCTGCCAGAGCTGGTTTGGATATCTGGACTTCTGAGGTGGTAAATGCCTCCTTGAGGTCTGGTGAGGTTCCCACAGCCTTAAAAGAAGCTGTGGTGAGGCTCTGAATGAAAAAAAAAAAGATCCTATAGGCTTGGATAACTACTGCCCTGTCTTAAATTTACCATTCTTGGGCAAGGTGTTGGAGCGTGTGGTGGCCTCACAACTCTAAGTTGTTTTGTATGAAGCTGATTACCTAGATCCATTCCAACCAGGTTTCAGGCCTGGTTATGGGACGGAAACAGCTTGGTCGCTCTGGTTGATGACTTTGGATGGGAGGAGTGCAACCCTGTTGGTTCTCGTGGACCTCTCAGCGGCTTTCAGTACCATCCTTTTGGATGGCTTTAAAGTGGTCCGGTCCTTTCTGGAGGAACAGTCTCAGAAGGTGGTGCCGGGGGGGGGGGTATCTTCTATTCCACCCCATGGCCATTAGCCTGTGGGGTCCTGTAAGGTTCTATCTTGTCCCCATGCTTTTTAACATCTACATGAAACCGCTGGGGGAAGTTATCAGGAGGTTTGGGATGAAGTGTCACCAGTATGCGGATGATACTCAGCCCTATGTTTTGTTTCCAGCTGCACATCCCAGGGAGGCTGTGGAACTCTTGAACCAATGTCTGGAGGCTGTTTTGGGATGGATGAGGGTGAACAAACTGAAACATAATCCAGGCAAGATGGAGGTACTGTGGGTGGGGAAACCAACTACTTTGGATGGAGGTTTACAACTGTCCTAGATGGGGTTGCACTCTCCCTAAAAGAACAAGTACACAGCTTGGGAGTCCTCCTGGACTCTGAGTTAACTGGGGAAGCCCAGGTGGCTGCAGTGTCCAGCAGTGCATTCTATCAGCTTAGGCTAGTATGCCAGCTAGTATGCCTATCTGGAGAGGACAGACCTTGTCTCAGTTATTCACGCATTGGTCATGTCCAAGCTGGACTACTGTAATGCTCTGTATGTGGGGCTGCCTTTGAAGATGGTTTGGAAACTTCAGCTGGTGCAGAATGCGGCCGCCTGAGTGTTGGTGGAGGTGAGGCGATTTGACCACATAACACCTATATTGCACTCAATTCAAAGTGCTGGTTTTGACCTTTAAAGCCCTAAACGGTTTGGGACCAAGCTATTTGAAGGACCACCTTCACCCATATCATGCTACCAACACTTTAAAATAAAAAAAGAGAGGCCCTTCTCACCTGCCCACCAGTGAGAGTTAGTAGGTGGGTCTCCATATGGGAGAGGGCCTTCTCAGCTGTGGCCCCACACCTGTGGAAAGAACTCCCACCGACGATGGTTATTATTATTATTATATTTATTTATATCCCACCTTTTTCCCAATAATGGAACTCAAGGCGGCTTACAAATTAAAACATGTACAGTTAAAACAAATAGCGATATAAAAAAATTAAAAATACAATTAAACAGTACAATTTTGAAATATTTAAAAGATTTTAAAACATTTTAAATACACGTAATTAAAAAAATCCAAACTATAAGAGATACATCCACAAAGGTCTGAACTACTCCCCAAAGGCCTGCTGAAACAGAAAAGAAAACGATCCGCCATGCACCATCTTTACAGGCTTTTAAGAAGGCCTTTACAATGGCCTTTTCAAAATAGAATACTGTTTTGCTGCTGTTGCCCTTGCTGTTTTATTACTTGGCTGTTTTATTACTAGTTTTTAATGTTCGCTTTTATTGTTTTAATTGATATTTTACTTTCTATATTTTTATTGCTTTTAATGTGTATGCTGTTTTATATATAGTTGTAAGCCGCCTTGGGAGAGATTCTGCCCTGAAAAGCGGCTAAGCAATGTTTTAAATAAATAAATATAAATAAATAAAATTATTAGAAGTGTAGCTTCCAAACTGTGTGAGGTACTGGTTCCCCTCTATTCAGCGCTAGTTAGGCTTCATCTTGAGTATTGCATCCAATTCTGAGCACCACACTTCAAGAAGGATGCAGACAAGCTGGAGGGGATTCAGAGGAGGGCAACGAGGATGATCAGGGGTCTGGAAACAAAGCCCTATGAGGAGAGTCTGAAAGAACTCAGCATGTTTAGCCTTGAGAAGAGAAGACTGAGGGAGACATGATAATAGGCTGACCAGATAAAATCCAGGTCAGGGCTCATGTAACTTTAGCAGTTGTAGAGAAAAGGGAATTTCAGCCAGTGTCATTTGTATGCAATTAGTTCCTGGTGATATTCTCTCTTCATCGCAACAGTTAAAGTTGCAGGCACTATACTAGAGTGATCATATACAAAAGAAGGCAGGGCCCCTGCAACTTTAACTGTTGTGATGAAGAGGGAATTTCACCAGGAACTAATTGCATACAAATGACACTGGCTGAAATTCCCTTTTCTCTACAACTGTTAAAGTTACATGAGTCCTGACCTGGATCTTATCTGGTCACCCTACATGATAGCACTCTTCAAATACTTGAAAGGTTGTCACACAGAGGAGGGCCATAATCTCTTCTCAATCATCCCAGAGTGCAGGACACAGAATAATGGGCTCAAGTTACAGGAAGCCAGATTCCGGCTGGACATCAGGAAAAACTTCCTGACTGTTAAAGCAGTACGACAATGGAACCAATTGTCTGGGGAAGTTGTGGGCTTTTCCACACTAGAGGAATTCAAGATGTAGCTGGACAGCTATCGGTCAGGTATGCTTTAAGGTGGGTTCCTGCATTGAGCAGGAAGTTGGACTCGATGTCCTTATAGGCCCCTTCCAACTCAACTATTCCATGATTCTATGGTCCAATTCAGAACTCATCCAGACTATCCAGCTACTTTAGGATGATAATTCCTTCCACACAAGACTTCCAAATAAGCCAATATATATATATTGCAATAAAGCTACAATAGAAATATTTCAGTAAAAAGTAAAACAAGCTGGAGAGATCCAAAAAGCAGGAGGGTATTGGATGCTAGACTAGCAATTAAGATGGTATATTTAGGATAAGTTTCTTGGAATATCATGCTGGAACCTATGTTTCTTTAATTAGAAGCATCCAATGAACATTAAATCTAAAGCAAGAAGCTAGTGTTATTATTTACCTGACAGATGAAGCACCCTGCAAGAGAAGCATTTTATTTAGCATATATTGGGGCAATATGACTAATAGTAAATAATAAATACATTTCTGTGCAGTCCAATCTTATGTGTGTTTACTTAGAAACAATCTCACTGTGTACAGCTCAATTTACTGCCAAACAAGTGTACATAGGACTGGTTCTCATGCAACCACCACCCTGGGCTGTCATGAATGAGCCAGTGTGCTAGTCACTGCAGCTCAGTCACTACTTCTTGGCTTTTCCTGCCAGATGGAGTGGCTAAACATCATCATGTTTATCATGATGTCCAAACCCAGAATTCTGGCTTGTTTCTCCGTGGGTTCCAACTCTAGCTTGTTGGGAGAGAAACAAGCCAAAGTTCCAGCTTTGGACGTCATATAAAACAATTCAGGGACAGGGAATATCCTGGGTTGTTTAGGAGGAGCCAAGCAGGGGCACTCAGGCCATTGTGTTTTGCCTGTTCACAGTAACTTAGAGCCTATCTACACATGCAGGATAAAACACTTTGAAAACGTTTTGAAAACTGTAAATGGAGTGTGTCCTGGGCCCCAACAGTTCTCAAAACTGTTAGCCTATCTACACTACTGCTTTAATACGGTTTAAAATGGTTTATAACAGTTTTGAGAACTGTTGGGGCCCAGGACACACTCCATATACAGTTTTCAAAACGTTTTCAAAGTGTTTTATCCTGCCTGTGTAGATAGGCTGTTAGTGTTGAGGGGAAAAAATGGGTTGTCATTGTGTGTGAACCAGCCCTAATGCATGCTTAGATTCTTAAATCTGACAACCTCATATTATTGTGGGCTGTATACATTAGAATATCAGATGCTGGCTCCAGTTTTGTTTCAAATGTGTCGTTCTTGGTTTACCTGTGTATTTTATAAATATAGTAAGCCATTTTGATGACTCTAGTTGAAAAGCGGACTATAACAGTACAACCCTATATATGCCTATTCAGAAGTATGCTTTAATTGTTTTATTGCTTTTAAATTTTCTATTGTTTTTAGCTTGTTAATGGTTCAATATGTTTTTAGCTGTGTAGATTATTTTTTGTTTTATACTGTTTGATTTTATCTGTACGCCACCCTGAGATCCCAGTGATATAGGGTGGGATACAAATGTTTTAATAATAAATAAATAAATAAATAAATAAATCCCACTGTTGCTTCCAGGTACAGTTGTATAGGATTGCATCCTAAATTTATAGATGACAACAAAAATAGGAACACATATTACTCTTCATTCTGTCAGTTACGAAGGGATCCTCAGATAGGGGAAAGGAGGAAGAGAATGATTTCTATCAAACATAGATGCACCTTAAAAGCAGGTACAAAATTGTATGACTTCATGAAAAACATATTTAGCAAAATATCCCCCTGAACATGCTACTGGTGGCATCCTTGTATTATTATTTTTAAAAGAACTGCCTTTAAAGCCTATTTCAAATTGCATGCTGAAGAATAATGAAAACTGAATATAAAAGCTCTTCAGCTTTGCACAAAATAAACACATCACTTTTTGAAATGCTAATCCATTCAAAGTACAAAGGTGATTGTGATGAAGTGAATGTGTGACACTGTTATGATTTAATGCCAGGAAGTAGGATGGAACAATACCAGTGCCAGAAAACTCATCCTACATGTTTCTCTCGCTGTTCTCTGCCCCTAAATAGTCACAGTGGCAAAAAAACCATTACGTTGAAAAAAGGTACCATCTTCTCTAGTATCAATAGTTTAAGTCCCATATATTTTTTCTTTTCTTTTCATAGATGGCTAAAGGTGCACTTCTGTGCATGTTTAGATGGAAAAAGGCATTTTTTCCCAGCATTCCCTAGGCAGTCATGTTGGCTGGGGAATCTTGGAAGTTGTAGGATCCCCTCCCCAGCTAAACATGCATAGTGCACCTTAATACTGCAGTCCTTCTTATGTGTGGATTACTCAGAAGTAAGTCTCATGAAGCTCAATGGGACTTAGTGCCATGTATAGATGCCTAAGCTTGGGTTATGGGTTATCCACATGCTTGGCTAAACCCCTACTTCAATTTAACAGAGGCTTGCTAGTTTACATGAGCTAAGGAACTAGCCTTCAATTTTTCAAAAGTACTGGACTGAAGTTTAAAAAAAAAGGGGGGGGAAGGTTTGTCTCCCGATTAATTTAGAAGCCTGTTATAGTTAAGCAACATTTTTCACTTTGAAAAATGAATGTGCTTAGGAGACATACAGTCCAACAAAATGAGCTTTCCATCATCCTCTAGGCTTAACAAATTTTGTCTCAGTCTCCATGGACCAATGGAGTGTGCAAAGTCAAATGCCTTCACTACCCATTGCTCTCAGTGTGTCTTCCTCGTGTGAAGCTTTCCCTGGATTCTCCTGATAAACATACTAAAATTTCAGAGTGCAAAGGACCAGTTTCATATTTAATAACACAGAGTTTTCATTTCATAGCACAGCTCCTTCCCTTGAGATATTACCGACACCCAAAATGTAATTTTCCAACTCCTTTCTTCAAGCATCAAGTATTTAACTGGCAGAATAAATGCTCTGTCAGCTGGTTCTCTGAGTCACACTGGTGATATTTAGTAGCTGATTGGAGATGTCTTAACGCTACATCTCATTTGGATTTCCCTTGAGTGCATCCCAGCCTAGCATATTCTACACAATTGGCTGTAACCCAAATAAATTCAAAATTTCATTCTATTTGTCATTTCACAACTTCTTTTTCCTCCTTATTGTTTGGAAAGCTTTGTATACTTTAGGGGCCTTCAAACTTTCTTGCTTGCTTTGTCCCCTTGGGTTCACACAGAACCTGTACAAATCTTTCCATCACAGGAAGAATATCTGCTACCTATTTTCATGTCCTCACCAAAAAGATTGTTTTGTGGGCTATCACCGTCCTCATCATCTATTATATCCTGCTTTTCCCTTCAAAAGGAAGCCCAAAGTAGCTAACAACATGTAAAATACTGTATTATCAAATAAAATATCAAAAGACAACATGAACAATTATCTAACAATAAAAATACTACTATAAACTTATAAATAACCTTTCAATTCAAAACTTAAACATCAAGCCCCACTCCAGCAGCCAATATTGTAAACTTTGTGGACATACCATTAAAAACAACCCCCACCCCAAAACCAGTAAAATGAAGCAAAACCAAAGAATACAATAAATATACAAACTATGAAAAAAGTACCATATACTGAAACCTCCATACATCAAATCTGTTCTCTCCCTCCCTCCTCCAACACCCCTGGAATTTACGTTGTCAAAAAAGTTCCTACTGAAATGTGGGACCTTTTTTTGGAAATACAGGTACGGGGAGGGGCAATGCAGATCAGGGCTCTGGTGGGAAGGAAAAGCTTAACAGCCCTATCACCAGTACTAGGCTACCAATCTGGACTGGAGGCCCCTTGCTGCCACTTTCTAAAGGAAAACTTGCACTTAAAGGCAGGGCTGTGTGACTAATCATATGTATAGTTTGGCTCTTATTTGTATAGATATCACTTTGGAAATGCCTGCTTGAATCTGTCATTGAATCAGTTCCATTAAAATTTTCTTTCAGCTGCAAAAGACAAAACAATTCTGTTTGCCTGGCCATACCGCTGGTCATGTGATGCAGGACTGCCAGCCAAACAACAGCCTCTCAAGGCGACGTCTGGCGCAACTCGTAGCGTTTTCTTGGCCTACAATTCCCACCGTTCCTCACCATTGGCTATGTTAAATAGGTTTCATGGGAATTGTAGGCCAAAAACAAAACAAATCATAAAGGCCACAAGTCACCCACCCTTGTACCTCGGAAGCTGCTATCTTCAACATGCTTATTAGGGAGTAAGCCCCATTGAACATAGTGGATGTTTCCGAGTAAACATGCACAAAATTGCGTTTCTATTCCCCCTGAACTTGTATTGTTCTTATTGTAATTGCTCTTATAGTGTATTTTAAATGAGATTTTAATATCTATATGTAAACCACTTAGGGATTTTATTATATTTAGCGGTATATAAATATAATAAATAAATAAATTTGATCACAAAAGTGATTCAATCTAACCTTCTAAGCCACAAATGATGCCAGTGACTGCTGTCAGAAACAATACCCAGGAACACTCATGAGTTTTAATGACAGAAATAATTTGAATATAATTAGCTTGTACCACTTTGAGGCCTTCAAAGAAACGAACAATGTTGCTCATTGCATTCAGTATAATTCCTGGTAGTATTCATGATGGTTACTTAGAGAAATAATTTTGAATGTAATGAACCTACGACACATGTTTTATGTCATGTTCTATGCTAGGCTGACCAGACCCCCCGGGGTTTCCCGGTCCTAAACGGGAAAAATGGGCCAAACCGGGCTGACCGGGCCCCAGGGGGCAACCTCCGGGAAACAGTCAGCTCCTCCCGCGAGGAGGGGGGAGCGGCGCAGCGTGGGGGGGCAGGCGGCCTGCGCGGGGTGGGCAGCAGCGCGAGGCACTTACCTGCTCGGGCGTCCGCTTCCCTCCGGTGCTCGGAATCTACTGAGAAACAGGCTTCGCGGCCTGTCCCTCAGTAGCGCACCAGGTGATGACGTCATCACCCGGCGCGGGTACCGAGAGACAGGCCAGGAAGCCTGTTTCTCAGTAGATTCCAAGCACCGGAGGGAAGCAGACGCCCCAGCCGGTAAGGAGCGCGGGGCGGGTGGCGCGGGGCGTGCGTGCGTGCAGGCAGCGCGGGGCGTGAGTGCGGGCAGCGGGGGGCGGGGGGGCGGCGCGGGGGGGTTTGTTTTGGGTGGGTGGGGTGGCGGGGGGGGGGGGTCCGGGATTTTGATCCTCAAAATCTGGTCATCCTATGCATGAAACTCAAAGTTACCCTTTAAAACATGCCATTTCACAAATGAGAATTTTCAAATATCAGGATATAGCTTAGGGTTGTGTTAACTTCCCAGACTGCACTGAAATTAAATTGGATCACCCAGATTAATCCCAGATCTAGCTGCTAGCTTTGCGACATCTGGACCCCTGTAACTGGGACCTACATTTGGCCTTAGAGGCTTCTGATCCCAACTGTACTTCTCTCACATGGATAAGGGTTTCCCTATCTACACCAAGTGGGATATAACACTTTGAAAACATTTTGAAAACTGTATATGGAGTGTGTCCTGGGCCCCAATAGTTGTCATTACTGTTATAAACTATTTTAAAGCAGTAGTGTAGATCCTGCCCAGCTGTCTCCTTGGGTCATAATTTAGAGTGGCTCCCTTAATCAAGACATCTGGGAGCTAATGACACAGGAAGAATCCATTTACTTGCAAAATAACAACAACCTGGGGCGGAAATTGCCATTTGTTGTCAAATTTGTTATAGTTCATTCAGTACTTTCTTAAAGCATCCAATGAGCTGTCAGTGGAACAGAATACAATTGAGACAGTGTGTACAAGAAGGTCGTATTTCATTAGAATGTTGCTTCTGACATGTTGTATTTTTCATTGACTTCCATACATTTGAGTAATTAGATTTCACTTTGTAAAACGAGCATTAACTAGGGTGTTTTTTGTCTTGATTTCAGTTCAGTAACTAATTGTCAGATGTAGGGGCATAAATGTTAATTGAGTATGCTACGTGTATGCTCCTGGTGCTGTTCCTTCTATGTCTTTAGCCATTTCCAAGTCAGCATTTTCACCTGCCTGAAGAAAAGTATAAAGCCAAGGCTCTCGTCCCAGATCCCATTACAGGCCAACAGTTTATTGGATTTCCAGATGTCCTTTTGCTCAGCTTCCCATACTTCTGGAAAGCCATATGTGAGGTCCCAGGGCATAGTCGGAAGTCACAGTATCAGCCCCAATGTTAGCACTTGGCATCCTGTGGCAGCTGCAGAGGCACCAGACCTCTGGTGGGGCCCACCAGCACTGATGTATTTGTCCCCTGCCCACCATGCCATCTAGCTGGGTCTGCAAGCAGTCATGTGAAGTTCCCACCAGAGGCCATTTTGCCCAAGACTCCCCCAACCTGGAATTGGTCCTGAACTTGATACATCAATCGTCCTGAACATAATGAGTCCAATATCAGAGCCCATTATTTTAGTAACAATCAGAATATCAATATCTGCAGAATTTCCAAAAGAATTTTCTCCTGTTCCTTCCCTGGTTTAGCCATCTCACTGCATGTCAACAAAGAAAAATGTCTGTTTAGGCATGCCTATTTATTATGAAGTTTTTATTTAGCCTTTCTGCCACACAATCCAACTTGGCTTACCATGTTTAAAAAGGAATCATTATAATTGTCAATTGAAACTGCAAAAGACTCAACTTTCTTTGGATGTCCTTCTGTGTGTCCCAAAACAATGAGCTGGTTCGCATGTCACACTACAATTCCTGGATTGCTTAATTCAGCAATTGCTGGGGATGAATGAAGCAATGAGCACACTGCCTCCTGTGATCCTTATTTCTGCTTTCATTTAACAATGCAGGAATGGAGTGTTCCTGGGTTTTGTGACATGCGAACCTGGAAGCTCTGGGTTGTTTATGGGTTATACAACCCAGAGTTGACTCAACAACAAACCATGAGCAATTGTTGAGTTAAGTCTGGATTGTTTAACCCACAAACAACCTAGAATTTCTGGATTTGCACATCATAAAACAATCCAGGAATGGGATGTTTCTAGGTTGGTGGGAATGCAATATAGGGCCTTCTTTGTGACAGCCCCCATCTGTGGAACTCTCTTCCAAAGGATATTAGGCTGGGTTCTTTATTCTGTTTTACGTGGATTGCTAAAACCTTTTTGTTCTGTATGATTTGTTTTTTGTTGGTATTTTAAGGGTAGAATCCTATGCAGGTTTAGACAGAAAGAAGTCCTACAATTTGATATGGGATACGGTTTGATACAAGAACAGGACATCCTTCAGATACTTTTGTCCCAAGCCATTTAGGGCTTTATATGTGGAAAACAGCATTTTGAATTGTATTGGAAACAAAATTAAAGCTGGTGTAGAACTTTCAGCACAGGTGACACATGTTCATTATGGCAAACCACTATTCACAATCTGGGTGCCATGTTCTGAACCAGTTGAAATTTCTGGCTGAGTTAAAACACAATCCCATATGCAGCTGTCAGGGTTCCTTCTATGACCTGGACTACCTGAGCAATTCTTAAAAGTCCCACCTTCCTTCTTTTTACCTTCCCCTTTTCTATAACATGGGATTTAGGCTATAGACGTGGGGTGAGTAACACTCCAGACACTTGTGGCTTAACACAACAGTTTCTAGTAAAGTAAAACAAGCAAATAAAGGTATTTAATCAATAGAGCTGAGTGATACAGAGGCATTAAAAGAAAACATCAGTTGCAAAAACACAAGTTCCTTTACCCTAAGCTACTTCTATCAGCTTCTTCCATAAGCTCTGGTCTTTCTCTCACTTTGGTCTTCCACTGGTCCTGTTCTGTTCCTGGCTTTGGTCTGTCTCCCTTTTATACCCTCTTTTCCCCAAAACAGAAAGTAAAGTCCCCACTCTGAGGAAATGCAACTTAACAGGATAAATGAAATTACTTCTCTCAGTGATACCCCCTGTTCTACAGCTGCGCACTTCATCTGAGATCTTTTTTTCTGAAGAATGTAATGTGTTGCCCAGTGAAAGCCTTCATAATGTGATGTCTTTCCAGTTTCCATTGGTAAATAAACATGACATGCCCAAGTTCTCCATATCAGCAAGTAATTCTTCAGAAACCCGGCAACTGGCCCCCTAAAGGATCATAATTCACCTGTAAAAATAATTGAGGGAAGACATTTTTGTAGATACTACTGTTTAGAGTCTGCCAGAGCCTTGGAAATGATATCCTTATTAACTCAAACATTTTCTGATTAAGATATTTTAGTACCCTCATTAACATCTATAGTGTGGAAGAAAAATCTTTCATTAAGATGATATTCAGTAACTGAGCGAAGAAGGCTCTAGAGATGAAGATTCTTAAAATTCCATGGCTACAAACCCATACAACCTTTTAAATCTTGTAAAAGAAAGTTTGCAACAACAACAACAACAATAATAATAATAATAATAATAATAATAAAGTATCCAGTGATCCAGTTCAATAGAATAAGAACTTAAATCAGAAGGCTTCATCACACCAGGCTTTAACCCACAATTTACCAGGGCTTCTGTTTCTGGATTATTTGTGGGATTAAAATCGGCTCCTTACACGTGCTGTTGTGTTGTGGGTGTCTCTGGCCTCCTCCACACGAGACGTTTAATGAGCCTTGAAGGCTCATTAAAAAATTTACCTCCACAAGCACGGAGCGCAAAACGGGCGTACAGGCGCGTTATCTCCCCAATAATGCGCATTTTCGAACGCGTGTTAAATAGCGACTTTTATTTTGCTCCGGCCGTTAAAGCGCATTTTCGCGGTGTGAACAAGCGATTATGCGCATTAACTGCTTGTAAAGCGCTTTTTGGACATGAATTAATGCGCTTCGCCGCCTCTCGCCGCCTCCGGTGCAGAGGGATTAGGAGTAAAAGCGCCTCCGCGATAATGCGCATAATCGCGGAACCAGGCGCAAAAGCGCATCCTTGTGGAGGGGGCCTCTATCAGCAAGTTCTCGATGTTTCATTTTACAGCCACTAGATGGCAGTGTGCTTATAGTGGAATTGTGCAATTTCATGCGGCCATTAAAGCAGATTTACATTTATTAATGCATTATCCTTGAACTTTTTAAGAGCGAGATGAAGGTCAGAAAGTGTGGGAGATGCCCTGGAGGTTGATATCATGTAAAGGACCCACAAACTTCAGTGAGTGACCAATCATGAGTTTGCAGTAAAAGCTTCATGTAGAAATGGTCAGAGTCTGACGTGAAAAAGTCACAACCTATAGTGCCAAGGACATGTGGATGTTGAAATATACTACGGTATATTAAGTCTTGCCATTGGCACTTTACCTCTTTCCTGGTCAGTGGTGTAATGCCAGGGCTCATGGGGCAGAGTGTTGGCACCTTTTGATAAGCAGGGATTCTGATGTCATCTGCCACCCTTCTCAGAATTCCCTCTGAGCTTGGTTGCTATCTTCACAGTAGCTGGGAGGGAGGTCCCAATCCAGATTGGGACTGCAATGGGAGGCAAGGGGTTAAAGCCCCTCCCAACCTACAAGCTAGGTTCTAGATCCAAATTGGGTCCTCCATGCTATGTCTCTATAGTAATCTGGAGTACTCTGTGAGGTTTAAGGGCCCCCTCAGCGCTACCCTGGCTCCCACACAACTGATGCCCTATTTTGCCAGCCTGCCCCTGCTGTGCAGCTTTCTCTTGCTCCCCTGTTGCTCTGGTCACTCTGTTCTCACACTTTCCCCACACTTTCCAGACGGTATTAGGAAGGGGTTCATTTTTCTTGTGGCTGTTTTTAAAAAAGCCAAGCAGCAGGTGGGGCTGGCTTGGGCAGGTGCTTTGTTGAGCAGTGCAAGTGCAGCTGTGGAACTGTTTTTTAAATGACCAAAAAGAAGAGAAAGGAGCCACTTCCTGATTCTGTCTGGTAAGCTGCGAGGGGATGGCAGAGCAAATGCTGGGGCTGCCCTGGTTGCTCTCTGTTTCTCCCCTTCCAGTTTACCAGGCAGTTGTCTAGTAAACTGGGTGGGGGGATTTGGGTAATCGGACAAATGCTGGGACTACCCTAGTCACCTTGCACTTTTCCTACTCCTGGCCATGTTTACACGATGGTATTGCGAATGAATACATTTCCTTTTTCTTTTAAAAAGGCTGTGAAGGCAGCACATGGTTCAGCGTGTGGAACCCAGAGGCACTCTGGGAAATGAAAGTGGTGGAAGGCAGAGCTGCAGCAGGCTCAGCAGATGCTTCGCTGAGCATTGTGCCTGGGGGCGCGAACATTTATTTTTAAGGGGTGTTGCTGCCTGTCCCTTGCAGTTGTTTGGGAGTCCCCCAGGCTGCAGGGCTCTGGGCTTCTGACCCGAACTCCTGGGTTAATGTTGGTTAATGGTTATGGGCTCATCCAATGTGGCACAGGAATGCTAGATGCAGCAACAACAAGAAGGAAGTTCTAGTAATCTGACCATTATTGGGTTAAATGTATTATTATGCCCTGGAGCTAGATTCCACCCTTACAATAGTCTGGTTTGTTTGCCAGCAGATAGAATGAGTATATTTACATATAAAAAGGTGTTATATACAAAAGTTATATACACTAACCAGTAGGGGTGTGCATCGGATCGGATCCGATCCACGATCCGAATCCGATCCGACCCAAAATCGGGAAAATCCGATCCGATCCGATCCGATCCGGACAACCTCCGATCCGATCCGATCCGATCCGATGAGGTCCGATCCGGATCGGACGCCATTTTGAATGCTTTTTCCCATAGCCAAGTATTGTTTTACAAAAACGCCTATAACTTTTTCATTTTTAAAGATAGAAGGATGAAACTTGGGCACATTGTAGACTGGTTAGGGGTAGTTATCTGTGAGAAATTTCAGAAAGATTGGTGCATGCATTTTGTGGCAATTAATTTTTTAATAAATACCCAGGAATGCCTATAACTTTGTCATTTTTAAAGTTACACACATGAAACTTTGCCACATTGTAGGGGGTACCTTGGGACCTATGTGTGTGAAATTTCAGAAACGTAGGTGCTTGTCTTGTGTGGCAATTAATTTTTAGAAAAATGGGTAGTAGTGGGGTAAATACAGTTACGCCTCCCATTTTTTTATTTTTGAAGATACAAACAGGAAACTTGGGCACATTACAGGTACCACTTGCCTTGATATGTGTGTGAAATTTCAGAAACATTGGAGCTTTCCTTGTGTGGCAATTAATTTTTGAAACAATGAGGAAAGAAACACCTATAACTTTGTCATTTTTAAAGTTACACACATGAAACTTTGCCACATTGTAGGTGCTACCTTGGGACCCATGTGTGTGAAATTTCGGAAACGTAGGTGCTTGCCTTGTGTGGCAATTAATTTTTTAATAAATACCCAGGAATGCCTATAACTTTGTCATTTTTAAAGTTACACACATGAACCTTTGCCACATTGTAGGCGGTACCTTGGGACCTATGTGTGTGAAATTTCGGAAACGTAGGTGCTTGCCTTGTGTGGCAATTAATTTTAGAAAAATGGGTAGTGGTGGGGTAAATACAGTTACGCCTCCCACTTTTTTATTTTTGAAGATACAAACAGGAAACATGGGCACATTACAGGTACCACTTGGCTTGATATGTGTGTAAAATTTCAGACAGCTGGGTCCAGGCATGTGGTGGCAAGGTATTTTTGAAACAATGAGGAAAGAAACGCCTATAACTTTTTTATTTTAAAAGTTAGAAGTCTGAACATTGCTCACTTTGTAGATGGGTTAGGGGTAGATATGTGTCAGAAATTTCAGAATTATAGGTCCAGGCATTTGATGGCTATGGAATTTTTAAATTACATGTTTCAAAAAAATTTCTACAGAGGCCAGGTCTTCCCCTCCCGCTTCCCGCGAAGAAAAGGAAACACTCTCTCATCTCGATCCCTTTTGATCCTTGCTAGTAGTATCCATTACAGGGCTCGTGTTTCCTTTCCTACTTTCACTTATCAAGCAGAACGGCTGAGCCTAGCTGAGTTTTGCAGCCATGCGTGCAAGGAAGGATCACTCTGGTCTCGATCCCTTTGATCCTTGGTAGTATCCATTACAGGGCTCGTGTCTGCTTGAGTACAAAGTGAAAAGTGAAAGTAGGAAAGGAAACACGAGCCCTGTAATGGATACTACTAGCAAGGATCAAAAGGGATCGAGATGAGAGAGTGTTTCCTTTTCTTCGCGGGAAGCGGGAGGGGAAGACCTGGCCTCTGTAGAAATTTTTTTGAAACATGTAATTTAAAAATTCCATAGCCATCAAATGCCTGGACCTATAATTCTGAAATTTCTGACACATATCTACCCCTAACCCATCTACAAAGTGAGCAATGTTCAGACTTCTAACTTTTAAAATAAAAAAGTTATAGGCGTTTCTTTCCTCATTGTTTCAAAAATACCTTGCCACCACATGCCTGGACCCAGCTGTCTGAAATTTTACACACATATCAAGCCAAGTGGTACCTGTAATGTGCCCATGTTTCCTGTTTGTATCTTCAAAAATAAAAAAGTGGGAGGCGTAACTGTATTTACCCCACCACTACCCATTTTTCTAAAATTAATTGCCACACAAGGCAAGCACCTACGTTTCCGAAATTTCACACACATAGGTCCCAAGGTACCGCCTACAATGTGGCAAAGGTTCATGTGTGTAACTTTAAAAATGACAAAGTTATAGGCATTCCTGGGTATTTATTAAAAAATTAATTGCCACACAAGGCAAGCACCTACGTTTCCGAAATTTCACACACATGGGTCCCAAGGTAGCACCTACAATGTGGCAAAGTTTCATGTGTGTAACTTTAAAAATGACAAAGTTATAGGTGTTTCTTTCCTCATTGTTTCAAAAATTAATTGCCACACAAGGAAAGCTCCAATGTTTCTGAAATTTCACACACATATCAAGGCAAGTGGTACCTGTAATGTGCCCAAGTTTCCTGTTTGTATCTTCAAAAATAAAAAAATGGGAGGCGTAACTGTATTTACCCCACTACTACCCATTTTTCTAAAAATTAATTGCCACACAAGACAAGCACCTACGTTTCTGAAATTTCACACACATAGGTCCCAAGGTACCCCCTACACTGTGGCAAAGTTTCATGTGTGTAACTTTAAAAATGACAAAGTTATAGGCATTCCTGGGTATTTATTAAAAAATTAATTGCCACAAAATGCATGCACCAATCTTTCTGAAATTTCTCACAGATAACTACCCCTAACCAGTCTACAATGTGCCCAAGTTTCATCCTTCTATCTTTAAAAATGAAAAAGTTATAGGCGTTTTTGTAAAACAATACTTGGCTATGGGAAAAAGCATTCAAAATGGCGTCCGATCCGGATCGGACATCTGGTCCGATCCGATCCGACCAGCCTCCGATCCGATCCGATCCGACCCCCCAGGTCCGATTCCGATCCGCTATCCGATCCGATCCGGGGGGTCAGTGCACATCCCTACTAACCAGACTATCTCCTCTGCTTACATCAATGCCCTATTACGTTATGAACCTTTTAAAGTATTTCCTCTTTTAATTTTTTTTAAAAATATATATTATTTGGAGTCTTGCACCTCCCCATTCTTTCATACTGGGGTGCATCTCTCTCCCCCCCCCTTTTTTTTTTAAAAAAAAAAGGTAGCAAAAGACTATCCGTGTATAATGAGGCCACCTTCCTCCTTCCCATCATAAAGTACATGATATGGAAAGGGAATATTGTGCCACTGATCCTTGATCAAGACTATAAGTGTTTGGCAGGAAAGTCCTTTTGCTTTTAGTGTAAGCAAATGGTGAGTTCACCTTCATGTTTAGCCTTTTCAAACAGCATTTTTATTAACTTTCTTCTCCCTGGCGTGGTTTGCTTTTTTAAATGGCATACAGAAAAGATGCACAGGCAAACTTCAAACCATCAAAGTGGTGAGAAGGAAATACAAGTTTAATCTTTCTTTGATGTTTTCCTGCAAGCTTACAGGGAAGACATTCCCACCAAATGGGACAGAGGGAGTATATCCCCCATGTATCCCACTGTTTGTTTTCTGCATACATATACAGGTTGTTGTTTTTTTTAAAAAAATTATAAGATATTATTCTGGGCTCACACGGAGGTGTGGCACTAGGGAGATTAAGCCATTTCTTTTATGTCTGCTCAGCAAATACCTTTTATCTGGTGAGCTTCCAGGATGATTGCAAGAAGGGAGTTTTAATACACAGTGATGGTGGAACACCAGTGCCTTCAGCTGCTCCGAAGAAGAGTAGATTATGTTGAGAGACTTGCTGCTGTTTAATTATGCATTTTGTTTCCTGATGCATATAATCAGTCACCCCCCTCCACAAATTCAAGATTTCCCTCATGGCAAAAGTGTTAAAGATGGGTTTTTTTTATTATTATTATTGCTGTCTTTCCTTATCAAAATGGAAGCACAGAGAGCAGTGATTTCAGCAGCAAATAGCCTGGGAAACATAATTGAGATCTGAGCGTGCTTTCCCTCAAATCGTACAGCTGCATGTAGGAAATAGTTTACCTTCACAAATTGGCACCAGATTGGCTGCCTGGTGGCTCGTTTTACAACATCCAAGTGTAGCAGGAAAAGGACAGTACAGCAATTGGATGGGAGAGGATGGCGATATCCTTTAGGGCGATGCATGAGCCTTTGCTTCTTGAATTTCCAGCTCCCAAAAGGTGATCCTGAGTTCATGTATCAGCCACATCGACCTCCCTGTATCCCAAGCAGCCTTCTTGAAGCCAATGTTCAGCTGAGGACACAACTGTCCCTGCTGGTAGAGAGCCTTGACCCCCTTATAACATCCATGGCTGAACATTATAATGTCATAGAACGGAACAAAGAGGAAAGGAACCAAATCCAAGCCACAGTGTTCCCAACATTATACTGGGCCTGTTCAGGCAACACACTAAGCCATGGTTAGGACGCTAACCCTTTTGCAGCAAATGGTTAGTGAGCATGTTTAAACCATGGTTATGTAGCTACCATGGTTAGGAATGGTTCACCCAACACGCTAAGCCTTGATGTTTAGCTCATAATGATAAATCACCATGGTTTAGCATGTTGTCTGAACAGGGTCATTCTTCTTTTAAATGGACAGTTTAGTGCTGCTTTTATAATATCCACATTTCCAAATACCCAGTGTTTCACAATACTGATCTGGGGGCTATTTTTATTACTTACATAGATATTTGTCTAAAAGCACTTTCACAATGGGAATGGGAGCCCAATTGCAAGATAGTGAAATATTTTATTGGGATTTGTGTCTTCTCTGTAGCTTTTGTTTTCTTTTCCCACTTGACCACCACCTCCTGTTTTAAATGGTATTCGATTGTAGTTTAAGTATGAATGTTATTACTTTATGTAAAATATGCCGAGGGATCACTTGAGTCAAAACTGAATAAACTGAATAAATAAACTGAAGTTGGTGCAGCTCGAGGACTTTGACAAGGTGCTTGGACAGGTTCATGCAATCACTTCCATATTGGATCCTTGTCCCTCTTGGCTAATAAAAGCTAGCAGGGATGGAACAACTGGCTGGGCCAGGGAAGTGATTAATGCCTCTTTGCAAGGGGGAGTAGTCCCAGGCCTCCTGAAAGAAGCGGCAGTGAGACCACTCCTAAAGAAATCTTCCCTGGACCCCGAAAATCTGAATAACTACAGGCCAGTAGCAAATGTTCCATTCCTGGGCAAGGTCCTGGAGCGGGTGGTTGCGAGCTAGCTCCAGGCACTCTTGGATGAGACCGATTATCTGGATCCATTTCAGTCGGGTTTCAGGCCTGGTTTTGGTATGGAAACAGCCTTGGTCGCCCTGTATGATGACCTATGTCGGGAGAAAGACAGGGGGAGTGTGACTCTGTTGATTCTCCTTGATCTCTCAGCGGCTTTCGATACCATCGACCATGGTATCCTTCTGGGATGACTGGCTGAGTTGGGAGTGGGAGGCACTGCATTGCAGTGGTTCCACTCCTACTTGGCGGGTTGGCACCAGAAGGTGGTGCTTGGGGAATATTGCTCGACCCCGTGGATTCTCCAGTATGGGGTTCCGCAGGGATCAGTCTTGTCCCCCATGCTGTTCAACATCTACATGAAACCGTTGAGTGCAGTCATCCGGAGTTTTGGAGTGCATTGTCATCAGTACGCTGACGACACGCAGCTCTATTTCTCCTTTTCATCTTCATCAGGTGAGGCAGTGGATGTGCTGAACCAGTGCCTAGCTGCGACAATGGACTGGATGAGGGCTAATAAACTGAAACTCAATCCAGACAAGACTGAGACGCTGTTAGTAGGTGGTTCCGCTGACCGGATGGAGGGTGTTCAACCTGTTCTGGATGGGGTTGCACTCCCCTTGAAGGAGCGAGTTCGTAGCTTGGGGGTTCTCCTAGAACCATCTCTGTCACTTGAGGTGCAGGTGGCCTCAGTGGCACGGAGTGCCTTCTATCAACTTCGGTTGGTGACCCAGCTACGTCCCTATCTGGACAGGGATAACCTGGCTTCAGTTGTCCATGCTCTGGTAATCTCCAAGTTAGATTACTGCAATGCACTCTACATGGGGCTGCTTTTGAAGATGGTTCGGAAGCTGCAGCTTGTGCAAAATGCAGCGACCAGATTGATAACTGGAACCAGTAGGTTCGAGCATATAAGTCCTACTCTGGCCCGCTTGCATTGGCTGCCTGTATGTTTCCGAGCCCTATTCAAGGTGCTGGTTTTAACCTATAAAGCCTTACACGGCTTGGGACCACAATGAACCTACCTGAACACTACGTTCAACATCTAAGGCCCTCCTCCGAGTGCCTATTCCAAGGGAAGCTCGGAGGTCGGCAACAAGAGAGAGGGCCTTCTCTGTGCTGCCCCCCCAATTGTGGAATGATCTCCCTGACAAGGCCCGCCTGGCGCCAACATTGTTATCTTTTCTGCACCCGGTCAAGAGTTTCCTCTTCTCTCAGGCATTTGGCAATATCTGAGGAGCCTGGGTTTGTTTTTGTTTTTTGTAGCTTTTTGGGGTGTTGTAGTGGTTTTAAATGTACAGATTGTGTGTATGTTGTATGTTTTTGCTGTTTTAATTTTTGTATATTGTTTTTAATTGTTTTAATCCTATGTAAACCGCCCAGAGAGCTTCGGCTATGGGGCGGTATACAAATGTAATAAATAAATAAGTGTTTCTAAGGATATCTGTAGCATCTTGATTGGTTTTGATTATTTGCTCTAATCCAGCCGCTAATCCAAGGCATGGGAGCTCTGAAACCTACATGGGGTACCCCATCTGCATTCAAGTACAGACTATTCAGTTCAATGGAGGGCACTGTTTGAGGACATATGTAGTGGTCCTTTCCTTTGCAATTAATAGGGCAAACTCATTTACATGAATAACTCACAATGTGCTTGATCACAATGGGAATAGATATGCTAGAGTAGCTTAATTAAAATCTCAGTTTTTAGCTTTTCAGTATTTTGTGTCATATTACTATTAACGGAGTTGCATTGGCAAATGACATCTTGGACAACAATGGGAAGAATACATAATTCTCTTTAAAGTCTTTTTCCATGTGCCCTTTTAATTCTGTGTTGCAGCATGTGGATGGCCACATCCAAGCTGGCCACTACAGTATTAAACGATTGTTGTCTCATCAAAGTCTTGTACAAAGAAACATACCTGCAAGAGCTTTCAGTGTTTCCTGTATCTGTTGTATGAATTGGCAGTGTAATCCTGTGCAGGTCCACTCAAAAGTAAGCCCAATCTAATTTAATGGGCCTTACTTACTTCCAGGTAAATATGTATAGGATTGTAGCCCTAATGACTTAAATAATTTTTAAGATTCTCATTTTCTAAGAGAACTGATCTATTTAGAAATGCTATCTTAGAAAAAAATAGGTTTTTTAAAATCTACTCCCAGAGTGGATATAGATTCCATTTTAGCTTGCTACTATATATTGGAAATCAACAACTCATGGTAAAAACAAAACAACTAGTTTGTGTATGTAAAATATGAAAAAAAATCTGTTTAGCAGTTTTGTTTCTCTTACAATTTTAATTACGTTTTCCATTTCATACATTTTCAAGCTTCTTTCGAGGAATACCTTGAATTCAAAAATATCTCCAATTAGAGTTGGTATTGGTGTAACGCAGCATAGAAATTAAAATCTTTCTATAGGTTGCAATTGGGTCATTATGAATGTTAACATTTATAGGGGGACATAAACCCAAAAATGAATTATATAAAACTTCCTACATCAGTTCTATCCTTATGGACTATGATGCTGTCAGTAATATAAGGGTCCATCACACTTACTTTTCTTACCAGGTACAATCTGTGGTTTCCACCTCCATTTCATTAGCGCGTCAAATGCTGGTCCCTTCCATGTGCCTTTCTGGTATTGCCATTGTATCAGCGAAATTTCTTTTCACTTGTTCACTCTTACGCTATTGCGCCCACCCCACCCCACCCCAGCCCGTCCCCTTCTCCTTCCCCCTCTAGTTCATTGGTTCTTGTGGTTGATGGACATTGTGTTGGGGGAGGGTGCCTTCCCCCCTCTGGTTTTGTTGTCTACTGTTTTAGCATTTCATCAGTGGGTGAGATGATTCTCTCTTCTGCGCGGGGTCTTCGCATGCCCTCTCTCCCTCCCTCTTCTGGATTGAGTGGTTCTACAGACTGGAGGAAAACTGCCCCTGCCCTCCTCTTTGATCAGCAAGTCTGACCTTCAATGCACATGCCCCCAAGAAGGGACATTCTGCGACATAGCACGAAGATGGCAATACACAGGGACGGGAGGGCGGTTTTATCTCGCAAGGAGAAAAAATACCGCACTTTCCTCACCCTAGAAAAACACAGAAAATGGAGGGGAAAAGGTGAGATGACTGCAGGACAAGGACAATGTCATGTGAGGACTGCGGGGCAAAATGGTAAACAAGGCAGGATGGAAGTGTGATAAAATGGTGGTGTGATGGAGCTAATAGACCTTCAGCATCTAGCTTGAGGGCTATATAGAATTTCAGGTACTGATATTTAATTTGGTTAGAAATATGCTTAGAAACCCTATTAAACTGAGTTGAAGGTCAAATATCCATTTAGATAATTACATTGCTTTCAGGCTATGGCAACTGATATAAGACTCCTTTGTTCTACAATTCTTGTTTCTTTAACTCATTCTGATTGATGCTTCCTTCCCATGACATTTGGGTAATCACAGTTCTTAGTCCATGACCTCTCTTACCCATTTCCCCCTGATAAAGGCATCAGCAATGCTGCCAGCTTGTTTCTTGGTTGTTTGCTAGTGGGCAGAATAGAAAGCAAAACATATACATATTTAAATTGAATTGCACAACTCTTCCTTGAAGAGACATGATTTAATACAATAGTTGAAGTATGACTCAGACAGAAACTTCATAACTCTGCCCCCAAATGGGCAGATATTTAAATAAAACAGTTCTAAAACACAAACACAGGAACAATGACATTTAAGTACTGTGCCATCTATCCACCTTATTATTCCGATTCCATTTCACAAATCTAAAAAAAAACAAAACCACACACACTGAAAAGTAATGAGCAGTATTTCCTTAAAACACATTAAATAACACTGTCAAAATGCATAATTCTTCATTAAGAATAAATGAGAGTGTTAAATATTCATGGTTGCTCACGATATATAATTAATCCCATGGTATGTGTGTCCAAAAGCATTTATAAGATAAAGAGCTGAGAAAATGCTGCTACGGAATGATAGTACTTGAAAAGATGTTGTTGAAAGCAATGGAAAGAAGACCTTTAGATCCTAAACTATTTCAGCTGTTTATAATTTCAGATGAGGAGGCTGACCTGGCATGCTTCACAGAGACCTGGCTGGGAGATGACAGTGGCCCGACATGGGCCCAGGCCCTCCCAGCTGGGTACTGTGTTAGTGAGCAGGTGAGGGAAAGTGGGCGGGGGGGGGCGGAGTAGCCGTGGTCTATAGGGATAATCTTAATCTAACCAGACTTCCTGTTCGGGAATTGAATCACATCAAGTGTGTGTACCTGAGTCTGAAGACCAGGGATAGACTAGAGATTCTCTTAGTGTACCGGCCACCCCGCTGCCTATCAGACTCCCTGGCCAAGATCATGGAACTGGTCTCGAAGCTGGTGTTGGATTCGCCCAGGCTTTTGGTCCTGGGCAACTTCAACATCTCATTTGAGGCCGATTTGTCAGGTGCAGCTTGGGAGTTCATGGCATCCATGACAACCATGGACTTATCCAATTGGTCTCTGGACCCACACATTCAGCCGGTCACACGCTCGATGCTGTTTTCAGTTCCGAACAGACAGATCTGTGGGAGGAGGTAAAAAATACCTCCGTGTTGTCATGGACAGACCATTTTCTGGTCAGGGTTAGTATCACGGCTACCACCCACCCTTGCAGGGGTGGTGGACCTATTAAGATGGTCCGCCCTCGAAGGCTGATGGATCTACTTGGATTCCAGAAAGCCTTAGAGGGTTCTATGGTTGGTATCATCGACGATTCTGTAGAAGCCCTGGTCAATAGATGGAATCAAGACCTAACTAGGGCTATTGACACGATCACCCCCAAACGTCCTCTCCGACCTGCTTCTAACCGGGCGCCCTGGTATACAGAAGACCTCAGGGAGTTGAAGCGGGAAGGATGACGACTGGAGCATCGATGGAGGAAAACTCGACTTATATCCAACAAGACACGACATAGAGAACATTTTTGTTCCTATGGGGTGGCAATACGTGCAGCGAAGAAAGCTTTCTTCTCTACACGCGTCTGCGAATTCACGTCCAGCAGAACTGTTCAGGGTGGTGAGGGGTCTAACCCGGGCACCTTCTCCCCTGAATCTGATCTTAGGGCCTTCGGCAGATTTCACAGATAAAATCTCTCGGATAAGAGCCGACCTAGATGCTGTTGTTATAGCAGATGCTGACTATGGAGTATCCAGCGACTCCGTGAGTAGAATTACACTGGATCAGTTTCAGTTGGTGAGTACCGAGGACGTGGACAAGCTGCTTGGATGAGTGAGGACGTCTTGCCCTCTCGATCCCTGTCCTTCATGGCTGGTCGCCCAGGGAGGAGATGCAGTTAGATCACAATTACAATATATTATTAATGCATCTCTCAGGAAGGGGAGTTTTCCATCATGTTTAAAAGAAGCGGTAGTACGGCTGCTTCTAAAAAAGCCCTCCCTGGATCCCCTGGACTTTAATAACTACAGGCCAGTATCAAATCTTCCATTTTTGGGCAAGGTGATCGAGAGGGTGGTTGCCTTCCAACTCCAAGCCATTTCAAACTGGCTTCAGAGCGGGATACGGAGTTGAGACTGCTATGGTCGCCTTAGTGGATGATCTATGCCTGAGTATTGACAGGGGGAGTGTGTCCCTGTTGGTACTTCTGGACCTCTCAGCGGTATTCAATATCATCAACCATGGTATCCTTCTGGAACGCCTGAGGGGATTGGGAATCGGGGGCACTGTGCTTCAGTGGTTCCGGTCCTACCTCTCGGGCAGGTTCCAGATGGTGATGCTTGGGGATAGCTGCTCCGCAAAGAAGGAGCTGCTGTGTGGCGTACCACAAGGTGCCATCCTTTCCCCAATGCTGTTTAACATTTATATGAAACCACTGGGAGAGAGCATCCGGAGGCATGGGGTGGGGTGCTATCAGTACGCTGATGACACCCAAATATATTTCTCTATGCCTTCGATAACAGCATCAGCTAAGGATAGTGTGTCTCCTCTGAATGAATGCTTGGAGGCGGTAATGGGCTGGATGAGGAAAAACAAACTGAAGCTGAATCCAGACAAGACGGAGGAGCTTGCTGTCAAAGGCCGCAACCTGGGTTTGGAGGTGTGTCAACCAGTTCTGGATGGGGTTACACTCTCCCTGAAAGATGGTGTTTGCAGCTTGGGGGTGGTCCTGGATCCATCGCTCCAAATGACAGCCCAGATAGATGCGACAGCCAGGAGTGCCTACTATCAGCTTCGGCTGATATGCCAGCTGCGCCCCTTCCTAGAGTTGGAAGACTTAAAGACGGTAGTGCACGTGCTGGTAACTTCGAGGCTTGACTTCTGCAATGCGCGGTACATAGGGCTACCTCTGTGCCTAGTTCAGAAACTTCAACTAGTTCAAAATATGGCAGCCAGGGACCAATGCCCAGGAAGCTGGTGAGGAGGGGGGTGAAAATGGGGGTGAATGTGGGGGGGAGGGTTAGGGAGGGGAGGGATTGTGTTACACAGAGGGAGACCGACTTAAAGACGTGTGTGAAAGTGAGAGATGGAAAATAAACTTAGATTGGCAACATTGAATGTTAAAGGGCTAGGAACAGTAATTAAAAGGAAAAGAATTGAAATGTTATTAAAGAACAAAAAAATAGATGTAATTTTTTTGCAGGAAACTCATCAGGCCAAAGATGGAGTTAATGAGCTTCGAATGAGGGAGGTGGGCGTTTATGAGAAGGCATATGGAACTTCGAAATCAAGAGGGGTGGCAATAATAATTTCAAAAACATGTGGCATAACTATTCAAAGTGTAAAGAAAGATAAAAACGGAAGGTTCCTTATTATGTTCTGCAGGTTGGGAGAAGAGGAATATGTATTGGTGAATGTCTATGCTCCAAATGGGAAACAAATGGATTTTATTGATGAAGTATTTAACGTGTTGGGAGAAGTGGGTAAAAAGCACATCGTGATGGCAGGTGACTTTAATATGGTACTAGATATAGGGAAAGATAGGGATAATATATTAAAAGATACTAAGAGGGTGGGGAAGACAGAGTTAAGCAAATTAATGGAAGGGAAAGAATTAATGGACGTGTGGAGAGTTATAAGAGGGGAAGAAAGGAAGTATACCTTCTACTCACAGAGATTTAAGAGTTATTCAAGGATAGATTATATTTTTGTATCAAAAAATATGTTACCCAAAATTATAGACTGTGATATTGGAGTTATCAAGGTTACTGATCACGCGTTAATGATAATGGACATGGAAACCAAAAAAGATTATAGACAAGCGAAGAGATGGAGATTGGATGTAAGGTTGCTGAATAAAAAAGATATAATGGAGAAGATAAAGAAAGAATTGCAGGAAATATGGGAGATTAATGAAAAAGAGAATAACCGGCAGGACATATTGTGGGATACGATGAAAGCTGTGGTAAGAGGGATTTGTATTAGGGAAAGTTGTACTTTAAAAAAACAACAGGAAGCCCAAAATAAAAAGATTGAAGAGGAGGTAAGGAGTTTGGAAGAAAAGTTAAAGGAGACAAAAGATAAACGCCTAATTGCCCAAATTCAAGCTAAGAAAAAGGAATTAGAGAAAGAAGAATTAGAACAAGTACAAAAAAAATTGTTGTATTTAAAAAGAGATTTTTTTGAATATAGCAATAGGAATTCAAAGATGCTGGCCAGATCCACACAGTTAGAAAAGGCTAAGAATATGATAGGGACAATAAAGGATAAGTCAGGGAATAGTTGTAATTTAATGAAAGATAAATTAAATATATTTAAGGATTTTTATAGTGAATTATATACATCAGGGTCGGGACCGCAAGATAAGGTACTGGAATATGTAGAGAGGAATTGGAAAATAAAATTACAGGAGCAGGATAGGGAATATATGGAAGGTTTAGTTACGGAAAAAGAGATAGAGGGAGTTATTGATAAACTGAAAGGAGGAAAATCACCAGGGATGGATGGTTTGGGGTCGGAGTATTATAAGCTTTTTAAAGGAATTTTATTACCAAGATTAAAGAAATTATTTAATAACATAATAGAGGGGGGGAAGACTCCGCCATCATGGGATTATTCCCTGATTATATTAATTCCAAAACCAGGTAAGGACTTAACGGATCCCGCATCATATAGACCAATTTCCTTAATAAATCAAGATTCAAAGATATTTACAGCAATATTGGCAAAAAGAATGGCCACATTTATTTGTAAATATATTAAAAAAGATCAGTGTGGATTTATTCCGGGTAGGCAAATGTCTAACTTAATGGGAAGAGTATTAAGTATAATTAATATTATAAAAAAAAGGAATTTAAAAGCAGGCTTGTTAGCATTGGACATATTCAAAGCCTTTGATTGTGTGGAATGGCCAGCGCTTAAAACAATATTAAAAACCTTTGGGTTTGGAGACAAATTTATGGGAGTGATGGATAAGTTGTATAAAAACAATAAAGCGGAAATGCAGGTTGCTTACCTGTAACCATAGTTCTTCGAGTGGTCATCTGTGCATTCACACATATGGGCTCTGCGCCTGCGTGGAGCCTGTTTCGGAAACTTCTATAGCTAAGGCAAACGTTTTTGGCGGGAACCCCTCCCCCACTGTCTACTGACTCCATGTTCCCGCCTTTCTCCTCAGTTCAAAGAGACCGACTTGCTGGCCCCATAACTAGGAGAGAAACCGCTCGGTATCGACAGTACATTTACATCGACACCAAAGCGGGGACGGTGGGTGGGTTGTGTGAATGCACAGATGACCACTCGAAGAACTATGGTTACAGGTAAGCAACCTGCATTTCTTCTTCGTGGTCTCTGTGCATCACACATATGGGCGATTAACAAGCTAAATTCCTGGTGGAGGGTAGGTGTAGATCAATGTTCCCTCACAAGACAAAGAAATTGCTTGCCCCAAATTCCAGTTTGTCCTGGTACAAACAATCAAGTGGTAGCATGTAATGAAGTTAAAGGACTTATACCAAATAGCTGCCTTACATATTTATTTATTTCATTTCTAACCCGCCTCTCCATCTAGATCGAGGCGGGGAACAACACCACATATAAATATATTAGCAGGGGATCGACAATCCCCTGCTAAAGATACAGACTTCGATGCACTGCACATCGACTTAGCTGTTACTGGACCAACAAGCTGCAAGCCCTTCAACTTGTAGGGCAGTTTAATAGCATGTACAATCCACTCCACGAGTCATTGCTACTCTTGCGTCTTATGGAATTTGTCAGTTCTAGCCCTGTGTGGAAGCCCAGGTAGGGTGCATCAATACTGAGGCAGCTAATTCACTCGATCTGCGTAGTGTTGATATAGCCATCAGAAAACAACTTTCTAAGAAAAATAATGTGATATCTGAAGGTACCATTGGTTTAACTGGTTTCAATGTCAGAGATTGTGGCATGACAGAGAAACTCCATGCCAGAATGAAACTCCTAATTAGAGGAGACAGATTTGTAATGCCCAGAGGAACCCCCTAACAATGGGGTTAGTGCAAAAACACGTAAAGCAGTCAAATACCTGCATATCGACAACTATTTTAGCCCTATAGTGTATAGGGGGTAAGTGTAAGGACATCGTTAAGGAGGCTGAATGGGGCTTGAGGCCCTGAAGATTCATGTATTTAGAAAAGAATCCCATTGTGCAGTATATGACTTCATTGCAGGCTGCATGAAAAAATGGAATCGACCTCATGTCGAAAGTAGTTACGGTATTGGGATACCCCATGCCATGGGTCTGAGCATAGGCAGGGGCATAAACTATGGGGGGAGGGGGGTAGCGGGGGGGGCAATGTCCCCACTGGGATTTCCCAAAGGGGGCAATGCCCAACTAAGTAACATCAGTAAGCTCACAGCCTGAATGACAGATTCCTCAGTCAGTCTCCAGTTGTCTGTATTCTTATGTGTTTGGACGCAGTCTAAATTACATCCAAGCACATCCTGCTTCCTCATCAGCTGCCCAGCAGATCTCCTTGCAAGACAAAAGCCACTCTCCTGTTGTGTCAGGGTCAGGCTTCCCCAGATTTATTTTCTTCTACCCACTCAGGCGCTGTAAGACAAAAGATTGCCCATTTAGGAATTACAGTCTGGGTACATCTTGACGAGAGTTTTGCCTCCGGTCGGGGTGTATCCGGAGTGGCAGCAGGTCATCTATATGATGCAGCTGGCATCCCGAAGCCATCCAGGAGCAAATCCCTGAAGCTCCGGTTTTAAAAGTCGGGTACTTACCACGACTTTTTTTTTTTTTTTTTTTTTTAATCTTTTGAGCTGCAGCGGAGCTGATGGTAACCCAATTGGTCGCCATTGGCTGATATCTTCAGAAGTAGAGTGAGCCACACCTGTCTCGGCCACCAAGGGGTGACTATGATGGAGACTGTGTGGACTACACAATATTAATATTATCATACCACAGTACTCATGGAATGAGAAGAAAAATGAGGGCTGCAAAGACATTCCCAGTTGAACAGGAAAGTGTTTGTATGAGGACTTGAGATGGGGGAGGAAGTGGGAAAGCGCATGCCCCGTAGCAAATAGTCTGTGCAAGTACACCAATGTAGGGTTGTTAGATCCAGGGGAGTCTGGATTCTGTGTTCACTATGAGGCCCAAAGAGCTCAATAAATTGAGTCGTCACCTTGCCTTCAATAGCATTTCCTTTTAGGAAGCTACCAGAAGCCAGTTGTCTAAATATGGGTAGATTTCTACCCCTTGAAGGCAAATGAATGGAAGGAGCAGTGCCATACATTTTGTAAATATTCTGGGGCAGGGCTTTATGTGTCATCAGAAATTTGTGATTCTGATGTACGTATGGAGCCATCTCAAATCCAGAACAGGTTGAAGAGATCTGTAGAGGAGTGGGCCAAATATTAAATCAGAGAGTGATATAGGTCTTCCAAAGGAGGCTCCACTCTGTACAGCTACCCCATCAACAGGCGATGCAGAAGAGAACAATGTTGAGTCCAACTGAGAGCTCTCTAAGGATTGAGGGGAATCAGGTTTAGTTCTATGATTAAACCCATCTTCTCCAAGCTGAACTTTTTGACACCCCACAGAGTGGGTCTGGAAAGGAGAAGAGCTAGGTGGACGTACTGACGCATTCACGACGGTATCATGAGGCAATAGTTGAGCCCTGTGGACAGGTCACAATGACAGTGATCTTGGTAGAGCTAGAGGGAGTTGCAAGAAAACTTCCTCCAGTGGCAATCGCGATACCGATGGAGCTGCTCAGTATCGAGAAAGGCGTATGTACCAATATAGGGGTTGGTATCGATGCCTGGTACGGGAGTTACGGACCCATTGCAAGAGGTGTCCCTTTTATAATTGATGCCAATCTCTGTACTGGTATGGCATTCTCGGGGGAGGCAACCCAGTTGAAGTTCTGTCCCTCTTTTTTTTTTTTTTTTTTTTTACAGGGACCCGAGAATGATGCCCCTAGACATTACAGGCATAAAAAACTCTCTCTGTTGAAATCATAGCACTCCAATTGTAGCAGCTCTAGGGAGCAGCCCTGTATTTGGCAGCTAGCCTGTAATGGCTGTGCTAATTAACTTGGTGGGGAGATGTCTACTTCAAGCTGCATGTTAGACGTCTCTTCTTGGTACCAAGAGATTGGTACCAAAAGAGGCAGTTGAGTCTCACCCTTTGATGTCGATTCTGCCTGCTAGACATCTCATCTGGACGTCAAAGCTGCATGTTAGACATCTCATTTTGGTACCAAGAGCTCTGCACCGAGGAGCTTGGTACCATGGCGCTCGGTACCATGGCGCTCGGTACCAAGGAGCTCGACACCAAGGAGCTCGGTACCAAGGAGCTCGGTACCAAGGAGCTTGGCACCATGGAGCTCGGCACCATGGAGCTCGGCACCAAGGAGCTCGATACGAAGGAGCTCGGCACCAAGGAGCTCGGCACCAAGGAAGTCGGCACCAAGGAGCTTGGTACCAAGGAGCCCGGCACCAAGGAGCTCGGTACCATGGAGCTCGGTACCAAGGAGCTCGGTACCAAGGAGCTCGGCACCAAGGAGCTCGGTACCAAGGAGCTCGGTACCATGGCGCTCGGCACCAAGGAGATCGGCACCAAGGAGATTGGTACCATGGAGCTCGGTACCAAGGAAGTCAGCACCAAGGAGCTCGGTACCAAGGAGCTCGGTACCAAGGAGCTCGGTACCATGGTGCTCGGTACCGAAGGAGGCAGTTGAGTCTCAGCCTGTGATGTCGATTCTGCCTGCTAGACGTCTCATCTTGACATCGAAGATGCATGTTAGAAGCTCCAGTATCGAGAGCTTAGACCTCGGTAGCCAAGGAGCCAGTTACGTCATCGCTGCCAAAGGGGCCACCCTCAGTATCGGGGGGGGGGGGCTAACAGCTGCAGAGGAGTTGGAACCTGGTCTCTCTCTAGCTGTAGAAACACAGGTAGAGAGTATCCAGATGTTGGAAGATCGGAACGACCTATGGTTAGGGTGGGGGTCCGAAGACACTGAGGGGCTCTCATCCATAGAATCGCTCCAAGCGATCAGTCCCCAGAAGTCCTATGTAACCTGGCCTTCTTAGATATCCCTTTCACTGTAGAGACAGCTAGGGAGCGTCCAAACATTGGACGATCGGAATGACCCATGGTCAGAGTCAGGGTCCGAGGACGCAGAGGGGCTCTCCTCCGTAGAATCTCTCCATGCGATCAGCCCCAGAAGGCTCCTGCCTTCTTAGATATCCCTCTTGCTGTAGATACAGCCTGGGGAGCGTCCAAATGTTGGAAGATCGGAATGACCCTTGGTCAGAGTCAGGGTCCGAGGACGCAGAGGGGCTCTCCTCCGTAGAATCGCTCCATGCGATCAGCCCCAGAAGGCTCCTGCCTTCTTAGATATCCCTCTTGCTGTAGATACAGCCTGGGGAGCGTCCAAATGTTGGAAGATCGGAATGACCCTTGGTCAGAGTCAGGGTCCGAGGACGCAGAGGGGCTCTCCTCCGTAGAATCGCTCCATGCGATCAGCCCCAGAAGGCTCCTGCCTTCTTAGATATCCCTCTTGCTGTAGATACAGCCTGGGGAGCGTCCAAATGTTGGAAGATCGGAATGACCCTTGGTCAGAGTCAGGGTCTGAGGACGCAGAGGGGCTCTCCTCCGTAGAATCGCTCCATGCAAATAGCCCCAGAAGGCTCCAGCCTTCTTAGATATCTCTCTTGCTGTAGATACAGCTAGGGAGCTTCCAAATGTTGGAAGATCGGATGAGGCATGAAGCGGCCATGTCTCCAGTAGATCGAGGAGCCTGTGCCATAAGTGTAACAATTGTCTGGAAGAAACCATGGCTTCTAGAGCTTTTATCCATAGACCTGGCGCCAACACGGTTATCTTTTCAGCGCCAGGTCAAAACTTTTCTCCCAGGCATTTCAACAGCTTAAGTTGAGGTTTTAACTGACTTTGTAGCCAGGCTTAACAGTTTAAAATGTTTTAAATGTCAGCTGTCTTATGTTGGTTCTAAATTTTGTAAACCACCCAGAGAGCTTCGGCTATGGGATGGTATATAAATGTGTAAATAATAATAATAATAATAATAATGTAGCGACAGGTTTTGATGACCTGAGCCTCTCCCAAAACAAATTAAACAGAGAAAAGTCTGTCTGCTGGGGAAGCTTGCTGACGCACTTAACACATTTTGAAAAGGGGCCTTAATGGCTGTGCGATCCCCCTCAAAGCGATCCAAGATCTCTGGAGAATAAAATATCTAAGAATATAATAACAATAAATTATATTGTTTTAAATGTACGTGTGTACGTTGTATGTTTTTGCTGCTTTAATTTTTGTATATTGTTTTTAATTGTTTTAATCGCACGTAAACCGCCTAGAGAGCTTCGGCTATGGGGCGGTATACTAATGTAATAAATAAATTAATTAATTAAGACTAAAAATGAACTAAAACAAAGTAAAATAACTAAAAACCTTAGCCCTCTAAAGCTTTCTCCTCAGGAGAAAGACAGAAGTTCCCAACAAGACATCCTTTCAGCAAGGCGGTCGAAAAAGAACTGAGGAGAAAGGCGGGAACATGGAGTCAGTAGACAGTGGGGGAGGGGTTCCCGCCAAAAACGTTTGCCTTAGCTATAGAAGTTTCCGAAACAGGCTCCACGCAGGCGCAGAGCCCATATGTGTGATGCACAGAGACCACGAAGAAGAAATATTGGTTAATGATGGGTTAACACAACAGATTACACTAGCCCGAGGAACTAGGCAGGGATGTCCCCTTTCACCGATCTTATTCACAATAGTAATAGAAATTTTGGCAAATGTAATAAGGGAAGATGAAAGAGTGAAGGGGATAGGAAGAAAAGAGAAGATTAAAATGAATATGTTTGCGGACGATACTTTACTGACCGTAGAAGATCCCCTAGGGAGTGCAGAGGTGATTAAGAAACATTTAAGAGAATTTGGAGAAATTACGGGATTAAAAGTAAATTGGGGGAAGTCAGAAATGATGTTATTTAATTATAATAAGGAAGAACTGGAAGAAGGTAAGGTTAAGTTGGGTCTTAGACTTAAAAATATAGTACGTTACTTAGGGATTAATATTGATAGAGATTTAGAAAGGTTAGAGGAACTTAATTTGGTAGCTTTAAAAAAACAAGTAGGGGAGAAATTAGAAGTATATAAGAAATTAAAACATTCTTGGTTTGGTAGAATAGCAATTATTAAAATGAAGATTTTACCTAAGATTATTTTTTTGTTTAGAATGTTACCAATTAAAATATCAGACGTAGAGTTGAAAAGTTGGCAAAATATAATTAATGCATATTGTAATGGGAATAAGAAAGCTAGGATTAATAAAGGGTTATGGTACAAGGCTCAAAAGAAGGGAGGTTTAGGACTTCCAAATATTAAGTATTATTATATAGCTAATCAGTTAAGATATGTTATAAGTGGTATTCTAGGGGAGGAAGATTTGGAGTGGTTGGAGACGCAAACTAGGGAAATAGATTATAAACTGAAAAATATTTTTTTCAAAAAAATTCAAAAGAAAGAATTAAAGGGACTGGACAACCCTTTGTTGATAAATATAGTGGAGATCTGGGAGAAATTTAGGGGGAAGTTGATACCAGGAGATTCACCACTTGCCCCAGTGGTAGTAGTGGAAAATTTC
This sequence comes from Anniella stebbinsi, assembly GCA_029215795.1. Classification (NCBI taxonomy): domain Eukaryota; kingdom Metazoa; phylum Chordata; class Lepidosauria; order Squamata; family Anniellidae; genus Anniella; species Anniella stebbinsi. The sequence goes on along the minus strand of JARDYH010000004.1, from coordinate 89,808,262 downwards.
CCAAGAGTGTTAAAAGTGGAGATTGAAGCGAGATTGAAAGATAAGGAAATAATTAAGTTAAGGAAGTGGATGGAAAATTTGAAGGATAATGAGCAAATTAAAGAGCTATTGATAGGTCAAAAATTAGCATGGTTTAAATGTATACAGTTAGGGAAATGGACTCAGGAATGGAAACTGAAAAATAATAAGTGTAGAAATAATACAAGATTTGAAGAGTTAATAGAGTCAAAAGGTAGGAAAGAAGAAAATAAAATTAAGAAAGGGTTGACTAGTGAGATATATAAACTATTGATAGAGGAGGAGTTTCAAAATTCACTTAAAGCAATAAAAAAGGTTTGGGAAGAGGATGTGAATGGAGAAATTAAGGAATACAACTGGGAGAGGTTGTGGAATGCAAGAATGTTAAAATTGTTATCGATCAGAATTAAGGAGAATTTTTATAAGGTATTGTGGAGATGGTATCTAACACCGGTTAGATTTCACCAGATAGATAAAAAAATATCTAAAAATTGTTGGAGGGGATGCCAGGAGGTTGGAACTTATTACCATATGTGGTGGAGCTGTGAATATGTACAAAAATTTTGGAAAAGGGTATTTAAAGAAATAAGTGAAATAATTGGAAGTAAAGTGGAATTAAACCCGAAGCTTGCTCTACTAGCAATTTGGGATAGAGGGGAAGAGGACAAAAACAAGAGAGAATTGATAAACAACCTCCTGACACCTGTTAGACTAATGATTGCAAAAAATTGGAAAGGACAAGGAAGCTATACAATAGAAGAATGGTATAAAGAAATATGGGATATGGCTTTGAATGATATGCTGACTTGTAAAATGAAATTAAAGAGGGGAATGTCCGGTAAAAATGATTTTGGGGAAATATGGAGTCCCCTATTGGAATATGTATTAAGATTGGGGAAGGGACAAACACCTTCAAAAGAGTCGATAAATTTCTGGATAGAATAAAAGATTAAGAGAAGGTCTCATGGTGTGGGGGTGCACGGGGGGGATTATCGTGGATTATGTATGTATTTTATGTTATTTTATGTTATTATTATGTTGAAATTAATAAAATTATTTTAAAAAAAATATGGCAGCCTGGTTGGTCACCGGTACACCTAGGGGTGACCATATTACGCTAGCTTTAAAATCGCTCCACTGGCTGCCAATTAGTTTCTGGGTGAAGTATAAAGTGTTGGTCATTACCTTTAAAGCCCTACATGGTTTGGGTCCAGGTTACCTGCGGGATTGCGTTCTCCCATTCAATCTGCCCCACACGCTCAGGTCCTCTGGGAAGAACTTACTACAGTCGGCCAAGACTAGGCTGACAACCGTTACCCAGAGGACCTTCTCTTCTGCCACCCCCAGACTGTGGAATGACCTGCTAGAGGAGACTCGTCAACTTAACAGTCTTTTATAATTTAAGAAAGCTATAAAAACTGTTCTCTTCCGGCAGGCATATCCAGTAGAATTTTAGAATGTTTTTAGGATGTTTTAATGCAGTTTTAATAATGTGTGTCATGTTTTAATCTATTTTATGTATTTTATCATATTGTTGTTCCCCGCCTCGATCCAAATGGAGAGAAGGGTAAGAAATGAATTATTATTATTATTATTATTATTATTATTATTATTATTCAGTATGCATATACATGCCAAGGTGTGCATTCTCAATCTTTGCAGTATGTAGTCTATCCAAGAGATCATAGAAAAGTTTAATCATGGTAGATGCTAAGATTTTTTTTAGTATCACAACATTCACTAAGGATGTAATCCTATGCATTTTTAGACAGAAAAAAGCCCTACAACTCCCAGCATTCCCCATCCATGATGGCTTCCTGGGGAATGCTGAGAATTGTAGGACTTTTTTCTGCCTAAACATACATAGGATTGAACCTTAAATGTATTTTAATGGCTACACTTTTAATCTCCCAGTATACATACAGCCATGTTTCTTGCAAGAGTTAAAATGTCAGCCATATAACACTGAAGTTTACTTCTATAAGGCATGGGTTATTTCAGGGATGTCTATGCTTCAAACAACCCCTGCTGCCTGTGTTTGCACAACATGGCAAGCCACGACAAGCCACAATGGTTCTCATGGGCACCCACACAACACAAGAACCCATGTGGGTAAATTAAGCCATTGTGAGCTGTCCCATCATGCAAACTAGGTCAGTAACTCTTTAATTTGTCTCTCTGGGAATATATGTGTGAACAATACAGGAGAAAAACAACAACAACAACAGAAAAAGGTCACAATAATTCCATTAGTTACCGGCATCACATTAAAAAAACTATACAGAAAACCTCCAGAAACTGGGCCTACCAAAATACATCTACGCCAACATTCAGAAAACAGTCATACTTAATGCATGCTCAATTGTCAGGAAATTCCTGAATCGGTAAAAGATAGCATGACCTGGCAAAGCCCATCATGTCTGTCTAAAAAAACTGCCACATGCAAGAAAGAGTTATTATTATTATTATTATTATTATTATTATTATTATTACCATTCATGAATTTTAATTTAGCATCTTGAGAGTGACCATATGATGGGAGGTATAAGCAAAATACCTGATTTAACCAATTCAGGACTAATGCCTACTATGCTAAGTACCAGGGCAGAGGTGGTACTCTTTGCAGGAACAGAGCCCCACAAAAAGGAATTTCTGCCCAGGTCTAGTATAGACAGGACCAACATCAGTGGTCCAAAGTATGATAGCTAATAATACCAATCCATAAACAGAGCCAGGAAGATGTTAAAAATCTGGACAAGCAGTCAAAGAAAGCATAGAGCAGACTGCAACCCAGAGTTAAGGCAACCACACCCCAGCATGCTTGCAGCTTCTTCCTAGGCAGGACAGCTGGAACCATGGCCGATAGGGTGCAGCTGGGCCTTGTTGCCATAGCAGCTCTCCCAGTAGAGGTGCAATAGACCATAGCCGGAAGAGAGTCCTGACACAGGTAGTTTGTTGAGTTGGTTCTTTTCAGACTGAGTTGGTTCATTTGTCAAACCAGCTGGAAAACTAGCACCCACCAGCCCTTTCCTGACCTGTGCACAATATGATGAACAGACGCAGAGGAGGGAGTGGTGGCAGGCTTCATCCTTAGTAGACATGAATTCATTGTTTTGGTTGAAAAACCTCCAAGGGGCTTACGAAGCCTCTATATGTTTGGGAAACCTAGGGTGACCAGATTATGACAATCAAAATCCCCCCGCCCCCCCAAACACCCCCCCACCGTGCGCCCGCGCCGCCCCCCCACGCCGCGCTCCTTACCTGGGCATCCGCTTCCCTCCGGTGCTCAGAATCTACTGAGAAACAGGCTTCCTGGCCTGTCTCTCAGTATGCGCCGGGTGATGACATCATCACCCGGTGCGCTACTGAGGGACAGGACGCGAAGCCTGTTTCTCAGTAGATTCCGAGCACCGAGGGAAGCAGACGCCCCAGCAGGTAAGTGCCTCGCGCTGCCCGCCTCCCGCCAGCGCCGCGTGACCCCCCGCCCCCCCGGTTTCCCCCCGCTGCCCCCCGGTTGCCCCGGATTGGCCTAGGTTTCCAGGTTAGGACCGGGAAACCCCGGGCCATCTGGACACCCTAGGAAACCTAGAAAAGCAGGGCTCCCCAAATGTAGAGAAAAAACTGTCTGCAAATACAGTTGCCCATACAGAAGACTTTTCAGACAGTATTATAACATGCATACATCAGGTGTGGAGCCTACTACAGTTACAATCTCTCCCTCAAGGTGCACTAATTGTATGCAAGTTATTTTATTACATTTCATTGTATTTGTATTGTTAGCTACCTTGAGCACCACAGTGGAAAGGCAGGATATAAATGTAAGAAATAAATCATAAGAAAATAGTTACAATCAAAGAAACTGAGTATTTAAATATTGAGCTCAAATTAATACATAGTTCAAAACCCATATGTGCTAGAAGTGCAGGAATCATATGATTTCTCCCAGGAGAACAATTCCCATTGGAGACGCAAAATATTGCAAAAGGGACTCTCTCTCTGTAGTGGTTAGAGACACCTTTTCCAACCTGGAGCTTTTTCTGTCCTTCCAGTGAAGTTCAAGGTAGTAGATTCAACACTGCAAAAATGCAAACCAAATATCCAACTCAAACAATGGAGATGTGTAAGATTTTTGTAAGATAAACAGTTATTTTTTCTTCACGTTCAGCCTCAGGATTTAAGCCTTCAGTTATGATCCAGGAATACACCTTCAGTAAAACAGATCAGTGCAGTGCTGTCTGAATTTCTATATATGCATAGTTTGCGGGATGAGAGATATGGGTGAAGAGAAACGTGCTCAAATTCCTGAATAGCGTGAAAATGTTCAAAACCAACATTTAATGAGTTGCTGTTATGCATGCTCAGAAACCTCTGCGCATGCTTATATAAGGCTTGCTTTTTATTTTTACCAGTCTGAAATAGTTTAACTAATTAAGCTTTATTACATAAATAACAGGTGGATCCATAATGTGGAATGAAATTTATATTGCTGCTGTGCAGGAAAAGTACAGATGAAGAATAACATACCAAACTAACTGATCAGCATGGAAATAGGGAGCATGTAATTTACCCAGAAGACTGTATCATGCCATTAGTATTCATTCCTGCTCACACTCTAATGACCCTGAAGAGAACTTAAAGAAAAACATTTGAAAAGCAACACATATTCTTAACGGATCCCTTGGCTGAATGTAGTTTGAAGGATCCTCAGAGCTGTGGTAATATACAGGAGTGCCTAGAGAGTACCTTGCATTGAATCAGAGCAGGCAAAAGATTGTTATGTTATATTTATCTGGCATCTTGGAGGAAACCCTGACTTTTTTTTTAAAAGGAACAGAAGAAAAGATGCAGTGATTTAGTCAGCTGGGCTCCTTAAAAGCTGTATGCTGCAATTTCTGTCTAAGAATTGTTTCTCACCTCTCATGATAGAGGTGTACAAAATTATGCATGGTGAGGAGAATGTGGATAGGGAGACATTTTTCTACCTCTCTCATAATACTAGAACATGGGGTCATCCCATGAAGGTGATTGGTGGGAGATTCAGGACAGATAAAAGGAAGGACTTTTTCACACAGTGCATAGTTAAATTATGGAATTCACTACCACAAGATGTAGCAATGGTCACCAATTTGGATGTCTTTAAAAAGGGTTAGACTAATTCCTAAAGGAGAAGGCTAGCAATGACTATTAGTCCTGATGGCTATGTGCTACCTCCAGTATCAGAGGCAGTAAGCCTATATACACGGGTGGGAGGATGCTGTTGCACCCATGTCCTGGTTGTGAGTTTCCTGTGGGCAGCTGGTTGGCTACTGTGTGAACAGAATGCTGGACTAGATGGACCCTTAATCTGATCCAACATAGTTCTTATGTACTAATCCATGGGCTTCTATACATTAAAACAAAAATCCTGCAACCTTACCAGGACTTCTTCTTCCAGAGTCTTTGCAGGATTACGACTGACACAATACATGTGCTTTCCCTTTCCTTTCTGAGGTGTGTGTGTGTTTGCTTGTTGGGCAATTTCCATATGTTCCATGCATAACCCAATATATGGCACTGCAATGTTGAGCAATTCTGGAAATATTACTGCATGGTAAATATACTGCATGGCAGAATAAAGCTGGACTAGATAGACTCTTGGTCTGATCCAGCATGGTTCTCATTATTTTCTCTCAGACATGCACACCAGAAATGGCCACTGTGTTCACTTGACCTGCAGCTGTGACATTAGTGCCGGTCCTGGTCATGATTCTTTTCTTCTGTCAAATATGAACAGTTTCTATTGCCATCATAAATGGGTAGAAAGCGTCCACATGGAGTGGAGGAATCACATGCTGCCCATTATGGTGGGAGCATGGGAAAGCTAATAAGCCATCTGGTGGAAGGCTTTCCAGCTTCCTCCATATGATAAATATAACATGTAGAAGGACCCTTTTGAGTACAATAATCCGATTGTTTTGCAAACTGTCAGGTACATTAACACTTAACAAACTACCAGGAGAAAACGTTACATAATCTTCTTCATTTAAAGAATACAAATAGAGAAAATCTGGGGGAAAAAAACCCTTTATACATTTATTGTTTAAGCTTTAAAATATCCCAGGCACATTTTTCTCAAATACAAAAACAAAATTAAAATACATAAAAATATTGAAATGGAAAATGGAAGGCAGAATAACTTACAGTCAGAAAACAAACAAATGGCAAAATGTCAAAAGTACATTTTAAAATGCCGACGGTAAAAGTGACTCCAAGCTCTAGAGGGAAATCTATTATGCGTACATCTGTCAGCCCTAGCAAAACTTCAAAGAAATGTAGGAACATAATTGAGACTTGTAAATAATTTCTGTTAACAATACATATTAACAATTTACAAACACACAAACTGGATTGGATATATAATATATACACATACAAACAAAGGGGAAGAAAAAGAAGCAATACAACCTAATCCTGGAAAGTAATGAGTGAGAAAATGCCTATCACGCAGGGTAGCTAACAGGGTGATCCTAAACATGTTTACTCCAAAGTAAGGCCCTCTGATTTCAATGGGCCCTACTTCCATGTAATTGTGGATAGGATTGCAGCATATATCAGTAAAACAGTACAGTAGAGTTCCCCTTACCTTGGTTATCTTGAATGCCTGTTGAGCTAAATTCACTTTGTCCTTCATATAGCTCCTTCATGTTAATCCTGGAAATTCAGAATTCCAAAAAGCTGGAGAGCCTCCATGGATAGAGGTGCTCCACTTCAGAAAGTCACCCTCCACATGTAGAGGGTGACAAAATGGAGACAGAGGGGGTGGGACTACTATGCCCTGCCTCCTCACCTTTATGACCTGTTGACCACAAGCACCTGTTGACCACAAGCACTGTAAGGCCTGGTTCGGACGACATGATAATCAAGGGGGTGGGGAACAATAATCAATTGTGTTGCTTATTGTGTTGAGTGGAGGGCAACACACAATGCACACACATGACAGTACGCTATTTGGGGCACTTAAACAACGGAGAAAAACAACAGTCTTGCACGATGTTTATCCTGAAATCCGTTGTTTAAAGTGTCATGTGGAGGGAACCCACCTCTCTCCATGTACTATTCCATTTGGTCATAGAGCATCTGAAAAAAACCCGGCTGCTCCAATACATCCAGCAGAACTTGCGGTGCATGCTGGGATATGGCTGGAGGACTAAGGGAGGTGGGAGAGAGGAGACGTAGCAGCCCAGAAGGATGCTGGGACTTTCAGCCGTGCGACGGGGGGAGGGGCAACATGTTGTGTGCCGAGTGCTGACGCGCCACCGCCAAAATAACGCATGGTCAGTATGTTATTCCCCCCCTCCATTGCCTAAAGTGTCGTCTGAACTCAGCCTAAGTGTCACAAGGACTCGAGCAACACTGAGCCAAGTACTACCCTGCGAGCACAACTATGGATCTATCTACACCAAACAGGATACAACACTTTGAAAACGTTTTGAAAACTGTATATGGAGTGTGTCCTGGGCCCCAACAGTTGTCACTTCTGTTATAAACTGTTTTAAACCATTTTAAAGCAGTAGTGTAGATAGGCTCTATGTTAATTTGATCTCTGTCATTGCTACTTCTCACCCTTATTCTGATCCCAGCCAAAGAATTTACCTTTCTTGGACTTGCGATCAACAAAGCCAAGAACTTACCTTTCTTGAGCTTGGTGAAGGGTAAAGTAATGGAAGCAACAGGCATTCCCAGAACTCCAGGAGAGCATGTTTTCACACTAAGGATGATCCCATCACTGATATTGAATGTGAACAGAAAGGTATCCGGGGCAGGAGCTTTTAAAGACTGAGTCGGGGTGTAGTTTTGATGTCTGCAAAACTCAGGGCAATTGTACCCATTGTCTTCCCCTGAAAATGGCCTTGTCTGGAGTGAGGCCCTGCCAGGCAGGGGAATTTTTGGCTCCAAAATCAAAATTAAAATCAAACCTACCTGCTACATATCTGAATGGGGCCAACATCTCCCACTTTCTTTTGGGATACTTTTGCAGGAAAGAGCAATGCCACCCCAGGGAAGGATAGTTGTTTGAGTAACAAACAACCACAAGGTATATTCCACCTAGGAAAACATCATGCAAATACAAGAGGTACTGCCATGCCTACTCCAGCTGCTGTTTCACATTTATTTAGCGCAGTGTTGGAAACAGTGAAGCAACTCTAGGACAGTTGGGAGAAAGATAAAAGGAGGCAACAGAGCATCAAGAATGGCACAGGAAGCAAACAGAGCTTACCTATTTATTCATCAAGAAATTCTTCATGATGTTCAGAAATCACTTCAGCTTTGCATCCTTCAAGAAATAAAAGATCAGAAACAGCTAGATCTGCTGAAAAGGCAACACTTCCTACTCTGAAGTCAAATAAGGGGTGAGGGAAGAATCCCTTTTAAAATAGGTGTTGTATATAGCAACACCCAAGTATACCTTTTACTTGATTTTTGGATCAACAACGAAAAAATCCATCCAATGCTATCAGGTTGAGAACAATCAACCAGAACATTTTTTTCGCATCCACAGCATTCTATTTATGAGGTACCATCAGAAACTATTTCAGATTGAGGACTGGTTTTATACAGCTCCTTTGATGTTTATCTTCTTCAGGATATACACATCTATAATTCATGAGAGGTTTCCCCGCCCCACAACTTTAAAGGACATTTCTCTTTGATGAGCATCTGTATCCTCACATCATTTGTTCTATCGTCTTCCTGCATTTCTTCTTTTCTTCTCTCGGGCCACAATCCAACAAGGCTTATTTGTCTGTGTTCCACTGTGGCATAAGTAACTGAAATATGGCTGGGATCCTAAGAACCTTTACCTGGGAGTGATAGTGCAATCCTATGCAAGTATCCAGATGTACTGGAATACTAGAAGTTCAAGTCAAATAACAGACAAATGGTATTGCTCCTATATCTAGTGAGAAAATTGGCTGGCCACTCTTGGAAAGATAGAGACAAGTTACTTACCCAAGCTATCAAACAAGATGTAAAGCAGAGATGCACTTCTAAGCCCCAAACATTAAACTATGCATTTGACTCTAAATGTGCTGCCACAAAATCCAGAAAGCAAACTAGTGAGGATGATAGATAAAACCCATCCCACAAGTTGAGTCCAAGTCAGAGGTGGGGTTTGAGCCCCAAACATCCAATACTCCCAAATAATTTCCTCTTCAATCCCCCGATGCACCCCCTCCCACCATCAAATACTCTCCACCAAATCAAGTCTTAAATTAAAGTATCTTAAAACATTTATTTTTCTCTAGATCTTCCTAAATCAATCCCCTTTCAATCAATCTACCTCAAAACACTGATTTCTCTTCAGATCTGGATAAATCAATTTGCAGCCAATTAATTTCCCTTCCAAATTAATTTCCCAGTCAGATTCCCCACAAATCAATTTCCCTTCCATTAATTTATGCCCAAGCAGTCATTTCCTCTCTGCTGCCCACAAAAGAAAGAAAAACCCTAAGTTTTCATTTGTTCATGCCTCTCCAGAATTGTCCTTCAGGACAGCTCACTCCCAACAGAAGCCTGATCAAGAGGTTATGAAAGAGGCCCAGATACAACTGTATTCAAAATAAAATTATCTCTTTGCCTGCCTCCATCTTAAAGGGATGTAACACAGAGAGAGAGAGAAAAGAAAAAAAGAGAGAAAAAAGTGGGGGGAAGGCACAACATTTAAACAGCAGCCAGCTCCCCTTCACTATTCTAGTCCTATAGGCTTCTCCATCTAAGCTCATACCGAAACTCTGGAGTTTTACAAACCCTGCCATCTTAAGAGCAAAAGAAGAAGTGACCAGCTGTGATGATGGTTTGGTGCCACACGCTTTATAAGGAGCCACAGGTGACATTAACTGTGTGAAACCTGCAATCACAGATCCCCAGGTGTATCATTCTCATTTACCATACAAGAGAATGCATTAAACCATATGCCCCAATATTCTTGAATAGGGAGATGTGCCTGTGGGAACCCCTAGACATGTAGCTACCATATGCAACCCATATGCATAAAGATAGTATGCATTGCTGACCAGGTGAGTCTTCCCAGAATAGACAGGCAATAAAAGCCTCTATTGCAATCACATGATGTTACTCTATTCCATATACAACCACTAATTAATAACACACACACACCACATACACAAAGCAAATGTTTTATTAAATTTTTTGCACACTTGCAGAACAGTGTTCCTTGTTCAGCTAACATGAATCATGCAAATCTATGTTGAGTTTATGCTAAAGTTTGGCTAATTGAAATAAGGACTCATATTTTCCCCTGTGAATGAAGTTTCTAAATGTGGTGGTTTTCCTTCAACAGATACACAAAGAGCCTATAGGAAGACAGCAACATTCATTTCACAGTTTTAACGATGTGAAATCAATGTTGCTGGCTTCCCATAGGCTCCTTGGTGCATCAGTCTCTTTTTGATAATTGGTTATGACAATGACACTTCCATTCAGCATGCCCATCTGTCACAAAGGCCTAAATGATTCAAATCATTCCATACTTCATCAGTTCCTTTTTCAAAAAGAATGGCTGAATTTGGACAACACAATAAGCAACTGGGCGGGGGGGGGGAAACAATAGTCAGTTGTATTGACTATCATGTCGTCTGAATGCTGCCATAATCAACTCAGCGCTGATCCTAATCCACACCACAGTTGATTATTTATTACCATGTTGTGTGGGGAGTACCCCCTAGATGAACAACTGTAAAGTTGATTATTACCCCACTATTGACTATCGTGTTGTCCGAATTCAGCCATTGTCTTACAGTATTTCGAAAAAAACTTCTGGTGTATTCTTTAATTATTTTATAACTGGCTACTTTAGAATAGTATAATATCGCTCAATCAATCTGTGCTAACATCAATCAGACCTCCATACTATATGTTACCATACCTTACAGAGAGCAGTCAAATTCATAACTACAATCTAAGACTGCCTTTCATATATGAGGATTTCATCAAGGTATTTTGTAAGATGTTTATTACTTCAGCTCATACCAATATTATATCCCTCAGTTTAAGTCAATTGCCTCTTTTCCTAGCTTGAATAGTCATGAAAAACAATCACTTAACATCCTCTTTCAATTTTGTTCCTAGCATTGCAAACTCCTAATCACCCTTGTGAGTCAACTGAGAACCTTGCCAATTATTAACAACTTTAACAGAAATCTTGGGTAAAGATGCCAGATGGGATGCATTGTCAATTTTATATTGGAGACTAAGGCTTTGTCCCAGCTGGTGGGAGCATCCCCTAACAGGGTTGCACCTGATGACTCCCCCTGCAGCCCTTTGTGCCCTCTGAAAATATGTTCTAGGTGGTTGGGGGAACCCTCTGGAACAGTGGAGGCTGTGAGAGGAGGGGGGGATTAGCAAAGATTACCTCCCCTCCCCCATTACCAGTGGGATTCTCTACTGGATCAAATGCCTTCTGTGGATGGAAGGAATCTTTCAGTTCATAGATGACTAACTATGATCCAAGTCTATGTAAACTGTCACATATCACAAGGAATCACTAAAAAGAAAGAAAGTGTTATATACAAGAACACTCATAAAGAGCATTTAAATAATGGACATTTCCCATTACTTCAGCCCTATTGTAATATGAAATGAAAGGCTGGCAGATATCTGGAAATATCCTTATTGAAAATGTCATAAATGTGTATATTATATTATTTTAGTTATAAGCAGAATATGTGAAACATTTCTTAGTTACTTTTCCAGTATAGGCAGTGGGCCTAAAGGTGTTCTCCAGTATGTGTCTTGAAGGAGTGTTTTACACCTCATACTAGAATGTTGCAATAGAAAAGTGAAACTCAATCTGTGTTCTTCTGCTTGTACAACATGAGTTTGTGCAACCTCTTGCAGAAGAATGAGAGCACAATGTGAATTGTTATGCAAGCTTCCAAGTGCTTGTGGAACAGCACTAGTAGCTATTTTCCTTCTGCTCATGTTTATTTGGACCCAACTGTTTATCTGGCAACTATTTCCCCCTATTATTATAAGGCAGGAATGTGTGGACACTCCCATTATTCCTAAAGTACCCTAACGGAATAATGAATGTACTATGAATATTTCATTAGCACTTATTTCTTTAGTACATTATACAGCACAAGTCAAAGCATGTTTACTCAGAAGTAAGTTCCACTGTGTCCAATGGCACTTACTCCCAGTTAAATGTGCATAGGATTGCAGGCAATCCTATGCACATTTAACTTTTAGCCAAATTATGATACTACCAGATATATATCTCAAATCAGCATTATCACTTTTACAATACCATAATCATCTTATCTGAAGAGAAACACTTTGTAGCCCCAATTCTGATGTTCAAATATTTGAGTATATAATAGATCTTACATGTCTTTATATCTGCAACTGTTTGTAGATATAGACGTAGTATTAGATCCAAACACTTTGTTCCATGAAAAAGAAGGAGCCTCTGTGAACAGAACTTTTTCCATGAATAGAAACTCCTCCATCCATGGAGCAAAATCTTTGGATGCAACCCATATGATTGGATCCAGACTTAGTCATATTTAGAGTAGTTGCATTGATTTCAGTGGGTGTAATTTAAGTATGACTAGATCTGGATCTAACCTAGTCTTGCTAGGCCATATCTCTTCCATTTGCTAAAGTCACTTCGGTTGCAATCCTATGAATGTTTAGACAGAAGTCCTACAAGCCCCATCATCTTCCAGCGAGCATAGCTGGCTGGGACATGTGGGCAGTTATAAGACTTTTTTCTGTCTAAATATGCATAGGATTGCACCTAGATTTACTTAAGTATTTAAACTCCTTATAACACATTGTTGAGGCCAATTGAGACTATAATCGTGACAGTTCTTGTCCAGATTCATTTTGCACCTTTATTATGATGTAGAATAATGTTAATACTCCATCATCATCATCATCTGCTTTATACTTCTCCTGTTTACCCATAGACTCATGCAGTTAAATGAAAGCCTATATATCGGTGCTGAATATACCAACGGTACTTCCAGATGGAGGGCTCCTAGTGCTGCCAGTAAAAAAAAATCAAGGATTTTTTGTAAAAAGAAAATAAATTAGCTAATGAAGGAGACAATTAGCGATTTTGTCTGTCTTCCCACTTAGGAGAGATTTTCTCTGGCAGTTTGCTATTAATCACAATCTTCACAGATGGTAGTCTACACATTAAATTAATTAATGTGTGTATGTTAACCCCTAAATGAAATGCCTTCAGTACTTCCTTTAAGAAACCCAACTCATTTATATCGAATGCTTTCTCAGCATACAGGAAACACGTAATTTATTTGGATTTTGCTAAATCTTTTTTCCTAGATAGATATCAAGATCTTATCATCTACAAACAATAACACTGATCTACAGGATTCTGCGTATTTTAATTTTAGCTTCTGTTTCAGGAATTACTTTCCTTCTCGAATAAACATTAAACAAATCTGTTTTAGTGTCAACTCTGTGTGAAAGAAAAAAAATGTGTAAACTCACCTAGTCCCTGGAATTTATTGCATTTTAAATTATCTATCAGCTCTTTGATTATTGTCATTACTTCCTCAAGCACAGGTTTATGCTCCTCACATAAATGTGGTATTGCCAATTTGGATAAAAAGTTTTCAACATCTTCGTGTATTAGTTTACAGATGGTAGCCATGTTAGTTTATTGCAGCAAAAACTACAAAGAGTCTTCTGGCACATTAAGCAGTATGCTTCCAGAATAATAATAATAATAATAACAATAACAATTTATTTCTTACTCGCCTCTCCGTCTGGATCGAGGCAGGGAACAACAAAATGATAAAATACATAAAACTGATTAAAACATGACACATATTATTAAAACTTAAATTTGTTAGTATTGAAGATGCCAAAAGTCTCTTTGTATTGTATGTGTGTAGAATTGTGGTAGAAGGACTACCACAATTATATAATTCAGGCTGCAATCTTATACACATTGCCTGTTCTATTGAATGGAATTAGGCTTACTTCTGAGTAGATATCTCTAGGACTGCACAGTTAGTGTAACAGAGCTTCTGATCAATTTCTTTTATGTCATAAAATTTGTCCATTCTATTTCCTGTTACATGCTACAAATTTATATTATCCCATTGAAGCTAGTAATTAGCTAGTAATTTTTCAGGCATATTTCCATATTAAAATACTTGTTTTAAGTATACCATTAACTTCACTGTACATATAAATTAGCTTCAGATTAGCCTTGATCATATAGTTGATGTTTAAAGTCTCTTCTATTATCTTCATTATGTAACGTTTCCAATGCCTGTATTTCTACTCTCAGTTTCTCCCATTTTGTTTCTCTCTCTCATAAGTGTTCCCTTGCACTTACAAATTACTCTGTCATTTAAGCTTTAAAACTGTCTCAAAATACTGCCAAATTATTTTCAGATGACTTATGGATAGAGAAGGAAAAAGCAATTTCCTATGTTAACTTTTCTATTAGTCTACTTTATTTTGTTCAAACTATTGAGTTTCCAGTTCAGCCTCCCTACATCTTTCTTTTATTCTGAATAAAGTGGGGGCATCATTAGTGGACCTTTGTGACTCATTTACTTCATCTACTACTATTGAAAAACAATGGCCTATTCAGATGCTAAACCATGGTTAGGCAGCCAACCCTTTTACAGTAAATGGTTAGTGAGTGTGTTTAAACCATGGTTATGTAGCTAGTTACCATGGTTAGGAATGGTTCACATGGCATGCTAAGTCATGGTTCACATGACACAATAAGCCATAAAGTTTCGCTCAAAATGCTTAATCGCCGTGGCTCAGTGTGTTGTCTGAACAGGGTCAAAATAAAACAATCCTTGAGTACATTTTAAACTTCCCTGAATACAACATATACTCTTGTTATGTTCTGTGTGCTCTGAAGAAGCTATGTACTGGGATCATCCCATGGCAGCTAGTAACCTGAACTTTTTATAAGAGAGGTTTCTCAGCTTCTTTGATTTTCCTAAAAGCCACTTGTAAGACTTATTTTGATCCAGTACAAGGATCTAACCCTATAACCCCTTTCCTGGAAATAAGCCCCATTGAACTCAGTAGGGTTTACTTCTGAGTACTTAGGAGTGTCCTGTTAGAATTCTAAAGTCAGGTTTTGCCCCCAAACACATTTACTTGGAAGTCAATTTTGCTACAATCAATGGGAATGGAATTAGGTTCTACTATGCCTACCAGAGACAGCATTGCATATAATAAATTAGACACCATAGGAAGAACAAATCAATTTGCAGAACTGTTGGGTGCAAATACAAGGCCAAACAAGTTATAATCTAATTAGAACATCACAATCCTCTCCTGTCTCAGATCTAAGCTCAGATGGAGATACTGAAACAAATAAAGAAATCTGGGATGCAGACAATTTTTTTTTAAAAAATGTTGTTCTCCTTTTGGGTGATTTCAGTTATACTCTCATTGGGTAAAATTAACATTCATGTCATGATAAAGATACAAGAATGCTAGCTATGATAAATTATTTAGGCTGACCATATGAAAAGGAGGACAGGGCTCATGTAACTTTAACAGTTGTAGAGAAAAGGGAATTTCAGGCAGTGTCATTTGTATGCAATTAGTTCCTGATGAAATTCCCTCTTCATCACAAAAGTTAAAGTTGCAGGGGCCCTGCCTTCTTTTGTATATGGTCACTCTAGTATAGTGCCTGCAACTTTAACTGTTGTGATGAAGAGGGAATTTCACCAGGAACTAATTGCATACAAATGACACTGGCTGAAATTCCCTTTTCTCTACAACTGTTAAAGTTACATGAGCCCTGTCCTCCTTTTCATATGGTCAGCCTAGGCTTGACAAGCCTAGTAATAGCCACATGGTGATATTGAAGTCTGGGGAATGAAAGTAAGGACAGTTATGATGTATAATGCATAAATTCAATGATCTGTAGCAGCGCAGATGTGCAACTACAGACTAAATGTTGCACAGAGTTACGAGAAAACAAACAAACAAAAAGGTTTTCACGGTTTTGGGGCCCTCGATATTTGTTGCCCATTACCACCATCTGACAATGGTGCTGTGAATTTTCCTGGCTGGATAGTCTGTGCCATGTAACCCTATCAATGCTGCTTTGCAGCAGCAATGCTGAGGAGTTTTCTAGGAATCAGTAGGCAAAGTGGCATCATATAGACACCCATCCTCAAAACTGTAATGGTCCAATGCATTATATCAGGGGTAATCTGTAGAGGTCTTCTTGCCAGGGGTAGATAGGGCTGAAGTCAGCAGATGGCAAGGCTAGAGCCAAAAGTTGGAAGGGCCACTTCTCTCTCTCTCTCAATCTCTGTAGGTGTGTGTGTCCCTCTATTTTCTCTCTCTGTCACCCCTCCCCTCATGCCCATTTACTTTTGAATACAGATGAATTTTAAATTGTTTTTAATGTTGTATTGTTCTCTTGCTTTTTAAAAATTTTAACTGTTGTGATTTTTATGTTTATATTGTTGCTGTTCCCCGCCTCGATCCGGAGGGAGAGGCGGGTTACAAATAAATATTATTATTATTATTATTATTATTATTATTAATCTTTTTCCTCCCTGGGGAAAGGACAGGTCTGAACTGATTGCTTAGATAAGGCTTTTGAAATTAGGCTGAGAACCACAGGGCTGCAGGTTGCTCACACCTGAATTAACCCAAATAGCGCCAAGGAAAGTAAGATCAGAGAAACTGAATAAAATTCAGCACTCCTTTTTGCAGATGCTTTTTGTTGAAAACTAAAATGTCTGACTAGCATTTTGGGAAGCTGCTTGTCTGACATATGCTATCAATTTCATGGAGTATCTGTCCTATAGACTTAAAAGCAATTTAACAGTCAGTGACCCAGTTTGCACAATCAAAATAGCTCATGGTGGGCTGTTCAATCAAGCGAACCAGCCCATTATCTCATCCCAAGGAACCCTGGAAGTGTGGTGATGGCTAGAAGTTTCTAACACAGTATTCTTAGTACTTCCACCAAATTATAATTTTGAAGGTTCTTTCAGGGGAAGTCATACCCCCAAACTGTTATAAATGGATATATATTTCCTAAATTCCAGCTTAGTATCTTAACGGAATTCTCATCATGCTATGCCTGTTAAGTATAATACATACCTGTATGGAGCTGTACAAAGAATAAAAAGCAAAATATGGTGGTTTTTAAAAGATAGAACACTTCTAACAATCAGCAAGCAAGGACACAGTCACAGGAGAAAGAAGAACAGCAAGACTAAGAAGTGAAACAGCAACAACAACAAAAAACTAGGGTACTCAAGAGCACTGCTGGTGAATGATGTTTTCCTTACAAGGTTTGTGCACACATTCTGTAATAACCCTTGACTGCTGAACCAAGAGAAACCTTTTGTGTTTACTGTGAGGTAGTTACAAGCCCACAAATAAAGCAGAGGCTTGAGGTAATTTACTAGAGGTAAGTGAGAATTTACCTGGGGGTGGGGAAGAGAGCTTATCTCTAGTACGCTGTGGGGAAAGGAGACAACTGTCCAGGGGTAAAACCGTACAACAGTATGATGTACACAAATTCCCATTGTAGGAGGGTGGCACTTAATAATGGTCATGATGGAATGAGGATGTATCCATGGTGGACATATAAAATATAGACTTCTATATACAAATTATACAATAGGAAATACAATCCTTATACAAATACGTACATGTAAAAATATGACTTTGCTACTGCCTTTTCACAATTCAGCAAGGCAATACAAAATATCTGGTGGTTTCAATGCTTAAGGTCTTTGAGAGTATTACATGTGTAAGGGTCAATACACCTTTTTTTTCAAGTTTTAGCAGTGTTATTACAGTGTTGTAGTTCTGATAATCCAGGTATTCCACCAGTTTTAGGGAATCACTTGAAATAGTATGGAATACAAAATGTAATTTAAACAGTTAAAAATAAACAAAACCCTCATTTGATGAAAATTGAAATAGTTCCATAATGGGACATCATTATCCGGCCTTTGATTCAATCTCTGTTCTATCCTAATCCTTTACTCTTAAGTTGCTTATCTCTGTTATAAACCAACATAACTACTCTTGTTGACCTTTCTAATGGTTTTTATGCTCCCCATGCCGATGGATAAATTAGGGTATACTGTACCTCAATTAGAAATGGGCAAGTACTAAACATTCCAGAGCTCTACCCTGTTAAGAGATAATTTTGTGAGAACAACCTTCAGAAGAAGTCAATGCACACTGAGAGATTGCAGTAGAAGTGAAGATATTCAAAATTTCACAACACTGATTTCACATCTTGGATTTCAATATTCCTCAAGTACCAAACACAGAGGAATGTGTGCCAAGGCCCTATGGGTAAGTAAAAGAAATAGAAATAAAGCATAACTTACTGAAAAAGCACTGTAGATGCATTCACTTATTTTCACAATATCCTCATGAGGTAGGTATCATCCCCATTTTAAAACACGGAGAATTTGAGGCAGAATGTTGAGCCACAACTCAAGATCACAAAGAATTCACTGTCCAAAACCATATTAGAGATATGAGATTCTGGGCCTCTATTTCCACACTTGGACCTGCAGACCTTCCGTAAGATCTCAAATGGCAACTATAAATGTTCTGCTCTGAAAAGGGAATATAACTGAGAGCAGAAGACATGCCAGGAAAAAATGAGGCAATGTCCAGAAAACCTGGATTGTTGACTGCTATGGAAGCAGGTTTTCATTCACAGCATATGATTTACCCCTAGGATTCAGACAGCTACAATCCTCACGTGTAGAAATTAAGTGGAGTTCAGGAATCTTTTTTCACCCATCTCTAGTTTTCTCATACATGATGAATTTGTAGCCATGTATATATTTTGAAAACTCACATACATAGCTGGCTCTTTCCAATTTGTCTGGTTGTGTCTAAGACAAAGATAAGGTTGCCTCAGTAATAACCTCCCCCACAATCTAAATTCAAGTATTTACAGAAATTATCCAATACATCCAGAATATTGAGATTGCATGGGACTATGTTTTCCTCCTTAAGAACATTATCATTTTGAATCCAAACTGTTGCCACACTGAACTTTTTAAAAATCCAGTTAAAAAGCAAAGTGCATTATTCTATCTTGACCCAAAGAGACAGAATAAGCATCTTGTATGTCTTCTACAGATTGGTAGGTTCCCCCACCCCACTTATTCCATGGTGAAACCATCTTTTTGCATCTTCTAGGCCACTACCTAAGTTGAGAAGATCAAGTCAGTTGCAAATATCACCGAAAACCAAGGCATATGGAACATTCTGCTACTAGAGGAAGACTGTGAGAACCAGCATCAAGACAAAGTCCAGTTAGGGTGTGTAAATATTATTGTGTGCTCCTTAGCCCACTCAGCAAATACTTTCTTTTCTGTGATAAACCTGTGGCCTCCATAGGGTGCATTTTCATGCAGGAAGTACTCATCACACTCATCTCTTCCAGGTTCATAGTAGTGATAAGGAACCTTCCTAAAGCCTTCTGACCTGGAACAAAGACAAAACATGGAAGTCCATGAAATAATTTTCTGTATCACTTAAATGAATTCACCATAAATTCATCTTTATATTTTACATAAAAGACACAGTAAAAGCTAATGGACCAAAAAAAAGGAAAGGAAAAAAAATATATATATCATTATCGAACAGATAGAACAAAGAACGCATTATCAAAAAGTCAGCAGAAATATTGACCCATCTTAGGCACAATCCTGTGCAAGTTCAGACAGAAACAAGTCCTATAACACACAACGTAATGGCTAGGGAATGCTATGAGATGTAGGGCTTTTTTCATCTAACTATGCATAGGATTACACCCTTAATAATAAAGCTTAAGTCTATGAACTGCTTACACAGTCACAGAGCATGTAAAAACCAGAACATATAAAATTTGAATGCAGCAAACACATCGCATATAGGTATGTCCTTCAAGTTTCTTGCCATGCGATATGTGATACAAAGTTCCATAGCAGTTTATAAGACTGGGACTCCGTTAAGACTCCAAATTTCAACACGAGTCCACAGTGGATGGCCACGGATTGCTCCATTGGTTCTTACCACATTGGTTCTGTTTACTTCCCCACAGATAGAACAATTATTTCACTGTGGTTTGAATAGTGGCTGCGCATTGTGTCATCCATGAATGTTAAAAGGATTATGGGACTAGGTTCTGAATAAGCAGTTGCACTGCAGAAAAATGCTGGTGCCAACATGGATTTCCGTATGGCTGTGGCCTAATTAAATCTGATTCTAGGAATATTACTGAACTGACAAACATCAAAAGTATAATGCTGCTAAGAAAAACAGTTACAATACTCCTGTGGGTACTTCAGGCATTGACTACACTTTCTGCTATTGTGGTTGAGAACTATCATATCCTGAAAAACATCTAGTATGTTTTGTTCTACCTGTAACAACAGGTTATTGGCACTAGATTCCTAACATTGTTGGCACTAGATTTCTAACAAAAAGAATGTATACCACACACATTTTTACAAAACTTAGCAAATTTAATTTAAGTGGGTTGGTGGAAGTTCACTTGCCCACACCTCCTCCCCATGGCAGCTTCTCAAGCCCACAGAAGTTGCTACAGAGGGTCTGGGGACTCTGCTGAATGGGGTGAGCTGTGGTATGGGGGGTGGGAGAGAAATCTTCCAATATTGGGTGGAGGCACCTTCCATGAGTGGAGCTGTTCTGCCTATGGAAGGCAGATCTTGGATCCAATTCAGTCTGTCTAATACCAGACATGGTGGTCCAATGGTGGTCAGTGAAATGGAGCTATCTACAGACAGCACAGGAATTTTGACATACTTGGGGAATGCACCATGTATACAGAAAATATTTATCTATAAAAATAAAAGGAAATAGGAAAGGAAAGAACCTCCCACCCAACAAATAGTCTGAAAAAGGGCACATGCTCAGTGGCTCCTAAGATCTACATAATGTTTCAGGGTGGAGGAAAATAAGGAGGTGATAAGTAAATCATGATGAGGTGCATCATGAGGCTAAAAACACCTCTGACCCTTCTCCGTCCTATGGGGAGCCTTTTGGATGAAGAAAATGCACATTTTAAAAAACATTCCCACTCCCTCGTTATAGCAACAAAGCATTCAGGATGGGGTGTGGGGTTGACAGCCAGTTCTGAAACTGAGTCCTTTACTGTTGAATTGAATAGCAGGGGAATGGTTTCAGAAGGCTGGGAAAGAAAAAGAAGTGTTCTTTTCTCCTCCTCATCAGAAACCTCCCTTATACAAATCTACTTGAACCCTGTTCCGGACTAATAGGCACCCTACAACGAAGCATTCCTGTTAGTACATCCCCATATTTTGCTGCAAGTGCCTACTTGTTACTAATTGCAAACATCTACCCTTTCTCTCTCCTGTGTTATGTTCAAAAAGAGATATTTTAAATACATTTTATGCTTTATTCTGGTTGAAATGTAATTTCAAGTAACTATCCTTAGATAATTGCCCTGGTTCACCTCTAGCACACTCTTCAAAGGTCTTTAGTTACTCACAGCTAGATGAGTTGGGATTTTGAAGTTGAAAGCAATACAATACAAAAAGGAAGCATCCACATTTAGCCTGTACATTCCAACGCGTATTTTAACGTGCATCTGATTTATGCCTGTGATCCCTGATCTAGTAAGTGATACATATACTCAAGCCTGCTTCTATGGGTGCATCTCCTGAGGTGGCTCAAGGCAAATCAGTTTGTATTATTCCCAATAGCTTGCAGGATTATGGGACAGAATAGTTTTGAGTTTCTTACACAGCGCTGTCTTCCAGTACGAGAGCTGTAAAAAGCAAACATAAATGTTTCCTGTTTTCCCAGTTTCATTTTGGTTTGGCAGAAAGTCTTTGATTGTAAAAGTTCTTCATGACATTTGACATTAAACTTTTGGAAATGCTTTTATTTAATCAATACCACATGCCATATGGGGACTAAATACACTGACAATAAAGTGCTACATCAATACAGTCTGCTGGGGGAAGCCTGCCTAATCCATTTCTTGGATTTATGGTATTAAAATGAATTGTGAAATTTTGACAAGACATCAGAATTGTAGATGCATGAAAATAATTTCCTGTGATCTTACTTGCAGTAGGTGTCATTTATCATCCCATAGACATGTATTCTGTAGCAAGCATCCATAGCCAGAATTAAGGTAAACCAACCAGTGCTGAGATAGGATCCTGACTGGATTCTGTAAAAGAATCAACACACAACAGAACACATTGAGAAATTCCTCACACTTTCTCAAAGACATATCATCTGTTATAGAACACAAAGGACACTCTGCAGCTTCACAAACTGACTATATATATATATATATATATATATATATATAATTTGTCCTCTCTTTATGGCAGGCTTGGGATTTCGGCATAGCCTCCAAAAGAAATGTTATACACGAAGGCTGCAATCATATGTACGCTTACCTAGGAGTAAGTCCCATTCAGTATAGCTGGACTTAATTTTCAGTAAACATGCTTAATCTAGAAATGTATCATTGTGCAATGTAGAAAGTTATTTATTTTCAACAGGAATGCGGAGCTTCCTGCCTAATCCAAGCTGTGTAGGCTCTGCCTCTGGCCCGCAGAGCCTCTTTGGGTACCTCCAGTGGGTGTAGATTAGTCTATAAGCCCTGCCCCACCCCCTGGAAGAATCTCTGCTGTTATTGCCAGTCTCAGATTGGAGATAACAGCAGGGATGTGGGCAATTAGTGACCAGGGCTGGGAGGAGACGCTCTTCCCAGTGTTGGCCAGGCTTTTTGCATAATGCATGTTGCTCCCATAATTGCTCTTCCCAATGCTGCTGAGGTCCTTTTGTGTGGAAGGCAAATTCAGCCGTTGCTATTGCCAGCAGAATCCCTTTCTCTATACTGAAAGAAGCATAGATCTCCATGCTTCTTTTAGCAAAGGGAAAAGCAAAATGGGTTGGAGTGGGACAATGATGTCAATGGGTGTGGCCACATTGACTGATATCGTCCAGCCCATAGAGACCCCGGGAGGGGGGGGAGTGACTTAGTTTGCTCCAACCAAACATTGCTCTGCAACCTTGATTTACAAGTTAATGGCAAATGCATTGAACCAGAGTGTTGACTGAGCACTTTGATGATGTGTAACCAAATATTAAAATGACAAACATACATACTCTCTCACCTCCAAACTTGGAATTTCTGGAATGCCTTTCCACACAATTAATATAACTCCACTCCTGCTAGCCAATTCCCATTCATTCTACCTCTATTCAGGCATTCAGTACCTGTGGGTACTGAATACATGAAGGAGCCAGTAGAAACACAACTGGGCTTGCACCCAATCCCTGAATGATATTGTGCATGCCAGCCTTACTCCTGACCAGTATTTGATTAGCATCAGTCTAAAGATGTGACTTCTATGCCCACAGAGCTTCCTCAATGGGGATGGGAAGCCAGGTCGATCAATGTTCTCAATGTATCATGGGTACCGAATGATGGAATAGGGATTCTGTCTCCTGCATACCTCAGTTGCAAACCTAGATTTTCTGCATAATGCATGGAAAGGCCCAAATCCACCAAAGCATCATATCTAACTCAAATTCTCTGCATCCTTTACTTTCCTGGTCATCAGTGTCTTTTTCATTTGGTTCATCTTTATTTGTTTTCACTTTATCTGTCACTTTTTGTAAAAAAATATGTATTTACTATATTGAATATGTATTTATTATAATTATTATGGATTTTGCTCATTGTGGTCTCTCACCCATGGGACTGATCACACCTGCTTAGCTTCAGCAACACAACAGAATCTGGTGTTTCCAGACCATCTACTAGGACTGTCTTTTATCTTTCTTACCATGCAATGTTCATTTTTTTCATGCCCATTATATTTGAGAAGGATGTGCACTAATTCTTTTATGGGGAATGGACTTTGCTGCTCCTGCTAAAACTCTATGGTCTGCCATAAACAATGGCCAAAGATATTTTTGTAGTTCTTCTCATGTTAGCCCTATTTGGACACTCACTCATGCAAATAGCAATCCCCACTTGCTGTCACAACCATGCTGGTTCTGCTCCCGTTCACACATTGGAGGAAAGTCTGTAGGTGGGAGATGCTGTGTGTTCATTGGTTCCCTGCAGGATAACAAATCAGAGGGCAGCCTATGCATCTATACTAGCCTCCCATTTACAATGTTCTCCCCATCGTATGAATAGTAGGCACACCATGCCAAGGTGGGTATGCCCTGCTCTCCACATCCTCATGATTGTTAATTGTGTGAGCAAATGGCTGAATAGGATTATTATGGCCCCACATGGGAGGCTGCTGGAGCACTTCTTCATGGTGATGTCTCTGTTAAAGGGTCATGGGCCTCTATTTAGTGCAAAGCAAGCACAAGGATGCTCATGAGCCTTCATCCCCTCTGCAGTGCTCTCTGCCTCTGACTCCCTTTTAGGAAAGGAAATTTGCAAAGTAGCCATGATTATTCTTTGGCAGGATGGGATTATTTTAATTGCTATTATTATTATTATTATTATTATTATTATTATTACGTTTATATCCTGTCTTTTTTCCTCTTGCAAGGAACCAAGGCAGCATACATGATCCTCCTCCTCTCCATTTTTTCCTCACAACAGTCCTGTGAGTTAGGTTAGGTTCAAAGTCAGTGAGTGGCCCAAACTTATCCAATGAGCTTCAGGGCCAAGTGGGGACTAGAACGCAGATCTCCCAAATCCCAGTCCAACACTCCAACCACTACTAGGCTGACCATATGAAAAGGAGGACAGGGCTCATGTAACTTTAACAGTTGTAGAGAAAAGGGAATTTCAGCCAGTTCCTGGTGAAAGTCCCTCTTCATCACAACAGTTAAAGTTGCAGGCACTATACTAGAGTGACCATATACAAAAGAAGGCAGGCCCCCTGCAACTTTAACTGTTGTGATGAAGAGGGAATGTCACCAGGAACTAACTGCATACAAATGACACTGGCTGAAATTCCCTTTGCTCTACAACTGTTAAAGATACAGGAGCCCTGTCCTCCTTTTCATATAGTCAGCCTAACCACTACATCACACTGGCCCTTTCAATGTGGCTTGCATAAAAAATAAAAATAAAACAAACACAATTAAATATAATGCCATAATTTAACCCCCTTCCACAGTAGTCTTGATTGCCCACGTGTTATTGCCTTGTTTTCTGTTTAATCCTATTGGTATCTGCCTTTTTATTTTCTTCTCTTCCTCTGAAATAACTGTTATTCCTTCATTCTCTGCTCATTTGAGATTTATGCAGGCTACAATCCTACAAACAGCCAGAATGAAGTCCTATTGAATTCAGTGGGACTCTCTTACACGACAATATTGTAGAGATTAGACTGTAAATGCCCTTTACTCCAATGTGAGAACTATTAATAAAGCCACACGGAAGCGGAGCTTTTTCTTACTGCTTGGAACTGCCAACTTTACACCATTATCTCAGTCCTTTTCTTAATTCTTCCCCAAGTTTTTCTGGCCATTCAAAAAACATTCCGTCCAGCCACCAGGAATACTTACTGCTAACTACACTTACTGTTCTCAACCAAATCCTGGAGAAAGAACATAAAGTAGTTAGTTATCTGTCAGACACAACCTTATTTAGCTCCTTTCTCTTTAACCAGCTTCCTGTCTTAGCAGCAGAAACATGCTACCTTGGGCTTTTAAAGCTACCAATTTAGGATGATAATAGCCATTTCACCAAAGTACTATGAAGAAAGAGGATTTTTCTGATAATGGTTTATTGGAAAGTACTATAGTAGCGTCTAAAAACCTCTATACTCAGGAGCAAAAGGGAATTTTAAAAAAGAATTAATCAATATTTCATGTCTTGTTTTAATGCCACTGGATCTTAGTCTTCTCATCAATATACTCCACTGGCAAGATAAATAAAAACAGACAAGTAAGTTCTCAGATACCTTCCCTGGGAGATGGAAAGCATGACAGAATACAGATTCTGTTTAAAGCAAAACTCCACTTTCTGCTTTTCCTTTCTTCTGAAGATATTCAGCTAATGAAGGAATACAAGGATGGATGGTTTGTAGCACCTTAGAATTCAATCTGATGCAATAAACAGATTTATGACAAACTAATTAAGATAGTGCAGGAAGTGTGAAAAACAAAAGGTCATAAGTTTCTAAATATCATTGGCAATATCCTCCAAAACATATTGTAGAATGGAGAAGCAATAGCTATGTATCTCTTCTAAGCTGTAATTGTAGTAGTAGTAGTGGTAGTGGTAGCAGTAGTAACAATAACAACAACAAATGTCTGCTTTGCAGAACTTGATTTCCTAAAAAGAAGAGACATCTTCCTGAAAAATTGTGTGAAATCCACTTGAAGTTCATGCCATGTAACAAAATGCACTTGTATCCATTTTCTGAGTCATTCATCACACATGATAAATTACATGCAGGATATATCCACTTTCCCGCATGGAAATTTGATCTTCTGTGAAGAAGCTCTGATACTGTACAGTGAAATTGTTTTTCCAGAGATGTCCTCCCATGAAGTATAAGCCATAATGTGACTGAAAACATTGCTCAGGTTGCTATGATCATTTCCAAGTTGGTTGAGAAAAAGTAAGATGCATAATCAAATCTATATGAACTATAATACCAACTGGTTTTGCATATGAGGACAGGACATTCAGTCTACATCTGCTCAGCTCAACTCTTGGTACACAGAATTGTGCAGCCATTCTGCTGGATAAACTTTGGGAGGGAAAAAGTTGGCCAACAGGGCAAGGGCAGCATGTTTCACAGTTCCAGTAATTAGGACATCATTTTCAGCTATTCAATTGCTGAAACCAGACATGATGGGTCTGATCTATTCACAGGAGGTGAATGAGCTCTCTGCTCATTTCCAAGTCGTTCCGCGCAGCCATGAGATCTAGAAATGTGATACTTTTAAAAGTAAGGACTGAGAGCCTGGGGATGCCAAATGCTGTATTACAGATTAATCTCCTTGCTAGTTTACCAAATCCACTGATGTATGGAATGCCTACCGAATAGTATCATAAATCAAGGAAAGAAGGGAGCATAGCTCAGTGGCAGAACTCACATCGTATCAGGTTCAATCCCTGCCATCTCCAGTTAACCAGGTATCAGATAATGGGAAAGATCTTTATCAGAGGCCTTGGAGAGCAACTCCCATCCAGAGTAGACAATATGGCAGCTTCCTATATTTTTACATGAGTTGTGATCATCCTCAGCATGCTTGACAAGGCTCCTGTCCTTCCACATTAACCAAACTCCACCTTGGAAAGCCAGCAAAACAGAGCTGATCCTTTTAAAAACATATATAAACACCTTGTATTGTCCTAATGCATGATATACTGATACAATGCAATTCCTTTGTGTAATCCTACATGCCTCACATAGCAAATGGATTGTCATGGCTTATTTTCCCCCTTACCAAGCCCTTTTGGAAACCCAACTGCATATTCTTTTTAGACTCCCTTTCTCACCTGCAATTCCCAAGTGAAATGTTAATATATATTGTTACTTAGTGGAGATGTGGTTAATCAGCTTGGCACTTAATATCATTTATGACCTGTCCAGTTCTAATTGACCTAGGGCTGGGGTGGGTGGGGGTGGAGTCTGATTAAGTGGAATATTATAAATTTTAAAAAAGGCAAGACTGAAAAAGTTCTTTCTCTCTTTCTGCTGGATTCTACATGATAGCTAAATAGGAGAAAAGTGGACATAGAGCAGCCTAGGGACCCTGAGGTCAGTGTCATTTTGGACACTGAAAAATGACTTTCAGAATTTGAATGCTTTGAACTTTGCTTGGTAATCCCATTTTAGCCAAGCAATGGTGAAAAGCATCATGTCCAACTAATCCTTTATTTGCTAATTCCATCCCTCCTGTTCATTATAATAAAAACTATTTCCCCCCCTAATAGATACTGTCTAAATGGACATTTGTTTGTATTTACATTTTATGCAAAAGCCTGAATATGTTCATATTCTCAATAGTGCATGATTGTTCCAGGCAATCAGAGACTCTGATTCCAGGATTGTACATTTCCCTTATATAATTAAATATAGCTTGTGGTGGCAATTAAGAAACAATGATTGCCAGCAAGTTGTGACACTGTATTTCTGGAGTTCCCAATGTGGTGCTGTGAGCACCGGATATATATATTTTTAAACCTAGCAATTATACATGGGTTTCAACAAAGGTGCACCAAATATTCAAGTAATTATCCATTTGAAAGTGGCATCAGATGCAACCAATTCAAATATTGAAGGTGTTGTGAGGTCCTCAATCCATTGCATTATAGCAGATGTGTGCTTATCCTTCTAACGTTGTAATTTAGCTGTCAAAAGGGTGCAGCAAATCCATTTATGCTGACCGTTTGTTAGTTTCCATGAAACAGGTAAATAATTTAAAAGAGTGTGTACTTTAGTGAATATTAAGGACTGTTCCAGTACAAGATTTATCTGCGTAATAACTCCCTCCCCAAAAGAAGCAACTACTGGACATTGTCAAAATATATGTCTAAAGGAAATATTAGCTGCACCAGCGCCGCACCACTAGCAATTAGCAAAACTAGACAATCCCTTGTTAAAGAGATGTTGGAGTGTTCAATAGACACGAAACAAACGTTTTTGCTGAATAAGATGCAGCCTAAGATCTATAGTTGTGAAAGGTCGATGCCAAAGCAGTGATCCGCTGATTAGGCATTCTGTGGTGGTGCCCATAGCATGGTCTCATATTCCTAAATGTGCCCATGGGTCCAGAAAAGTTGGGGATCCCTGCTGTATTGGCTCAATCAGAGTATTGTTTTTCCTGTGCAAAGTGAAGTAAAATACAGGTAAGATATGAGAAAAACCATGACAGGAAGAGCAAACTGCAACAACGAAGAAAATATGGATTTGTCAAGATTAACTTGCCAAAAAATCCATAGGCGAAGCTGTCAAAATATATGCTAGCATTTTACAAGTAACAATAGCTTAGAGTCTGAGAGCAGAGATAGTCTGTTCTGAAATAAATGAAACTCTATATTTATTGGAGAGAGTATTTCAACACAACAAAAGAAAATGGTGTATATGCTTTCAAAAGCATACTTTTTCTATTCTCTTGAGATTTAGAACTCCACAAAGAGATGAATGGTTGAATTTAGCTGAGTCTAAAGCCCTTCCTTCAGCAAAATGCATAAGGCACCTCCCTCAAAGCAAAATAATCAGCAGCATCACTTCAGAAAAGCAGTTTTTGTGAACCTACAGAGACAGCTCTGGCTCCAGAATAACATGTTAAAATGGGAACTGAATACAACAGAACAAATGGTCAAAAAGTTGCAATCTTGTGACTTGACAGTGAGAGCTGTTTCAAATGTTCAATTACTAATACAGTAGTCCTCTCATGGGATTGTTCCGCCTCAGTTGCAAGTGGATGAGTGGAAATAAAGAGACGAGACACGTAAGTATGGTATCAAATCGGGCCACATTTATTCAATAGGATCTGCAAAGGACTAACTGAGCGGGCAGCTAAACTCAGCTGGCACTAGCCAGGCTGTTCATAGGGCGAAAACATTCTATTCCGGTCATGTGGCATCTGCCATATCGCCACTGACAGGACAGCCCCTTTTGGACAGGACAGCCCCGGGCCGTCAAATCCTGGGTGGGTGAGGTGAGTTGGCCTCATCTTCTTGCGGGCCCAATCCATGGCCCACGGGTTCCAATAATTCTTCCAGACCCTTCTGGGAATCAGGCAGGACCACAAGATCACAACACCCGGCCAACATTGCCGTATGACCTGAAAATCGGCGAAAGCGTGCAAAATGAGAGCTTTGCCTTTCAACAAACCAAGGTCATTTCCGCCCAGATGCAAAACCAAAACCTGAGGCGGATAATGCACCAAACCTTTCTGAAACCTGGGCAGGAGGTGGTCCCAGTGTATGCCTCGCTGGCCCAGCCACTGGATGTTGGCACAACAGCTGAGTCCTAGCTGAGTTCCGCAACTTGACCTGGCAGCCCTCCGTCCAGCCCAAAACACCATGCGGTGCCCACAAATGAGCACATGCATGAGTCCATGCAACAATCCAAGATCTAAGGAGAACAAAAGAACATAAGAACCAGAACTTTGCATAACGCATGTCCTTACTTCCCAGTGAATGGGCGTCTATAAGGCCGAAAAGCCTTAGATCTCCATCTTCCAACCACTCACACTTCATCCGGGGCAAAGCCCATACCTCAGAAATCAAGCTAATAATTTCAGGCCTTCTGTCGGGGATGGCTTTAACATGGGTTTACTCCCATTTTACCATATGATTGACATATCTACTATTGTCACAGTTTGGGAGATGTTTATTAAAACTGTACACTTCTTATTTGAGATCTGCTTTTAGAATGGTAAGTGTCCATAAAAAAACTGAATAAGAAATAAATCAATTATTTGGTTATATCTACTACTTTTTTATCTGCTGTTCTGCTCTGCAGGTGCTCTTTAAAATCTCATATTGCATTAGTTTTGTGATACAGGCAAAATCTTATCTTTTTCAAAGCCCCTTTTAAAAAGATGAATAAATTATTATTGAATAAAGAATGATTCAGCGACATGCTGAATTGTCCCATGGAAATGAATGGGCATGTACTTAATTTTAGCTAGAATGTATGCAAAATGTTGAATGGTTGCAGGCAACAGTAGCGATTTTGGGAGCTTGCAGGAGGTGCCCTTCTTTTGAGGCTGCTGCCTTCAGAGGTGCATTTAGTAGCAATGAGAAACAGAGCCTTCTTGGTGGCCACTCCCTGGTTGTGGAACTCCCTGCCTGAGAGAGGCTAGGTTGGATCCCTTACTGCTATCCTTCTGCCACCAGCCAAAGATCTGCCACCAGCAGTCCTATGGCATGTAAGTGGGTCTATTGTGTTGGATTCTGTTTTTAGTCTGTCATTATTGTATTTTTATTAGGGGTGTGCACCGGATCGGGCTGAATCCACGATCCGGGCCCAATCCGGCGCGTATCGGATAAAATTATCCGATACGATCCCCTGCCCCTGGATTGGCCAATCCAATCCGATCCAATCCAAAAAGGACCCGATCTGGATTGGATTGGAGGATCGGGCCCCCCTCCCCCCCATGCTGCTTACTTGCTGGGGCCATCCGCAGCCATCTGCTGGCGCCCACGGGTGCCAGCGGATGCAAGCGGATGGCCCCGGGAGGTAAGGAGCGCCAGAGAGGGGGCTTTCCTGCCGGAGGGAAACGGCCACCCCGGCAGGTAAGCAGGGGGAGGAGGAGGGGCCCCCACTTACGTGTCATCACCTGGCACACTACTTAGGGGCAGGCCACAAAGCCTGCTTTGCAGTAGCGGCCAGGAGCGGAGGGGAGCGGACGTCCCAGGCAGGTAAGGAGCGTGGGGGGAGGGGGCTTACCCCCCCCGGGGCCATCCGCTTCCATCTGCTGGTGCCCGTGGGCACCAGTGGATGGAAGAACATGTCATCACCTGGCATGCTACTTAGGGGCAGGCCGCGAAGCCTGCTTCGCAGTAGCGGCCAGGAGTGGAGGGGAGCGGACGTCCCAAGCAGGTAAGGAGCGCCGGGGATGGGGCTTACCTGCTGGGGCCCGTCCGCTGCCATCCGCTGCCACCCAGGCGGCAGCGGATGGCAGCGGACGGGCCCAGCAGGTAAGGGGGATTGCAAGGAGGGAGGCCCCCCCACTTATCCGTGGGTGCCAGCGGATGGGAGCAGAAGGCCCCTGCAGGTAAGAAGCACGAGGGGGGGAGGGACAGGGAGGGGGGAGTTAGGCCCCCACTCACCCGCCTGTCACCATTTTTCCCCATAGACTTGCATTGGGGGAAAGCTTTCTTTCCCCCAATGCAAGTCTATGGGGAAAAATGGCAGCCAATCCGAAAATCGGACATCTGATTTTCGGATTGGGTCCGATCCGATCCAGGGGACCTCGATCCGGAACAAAATTGGAGGTCCCAATCCAGTCCCGATCCAATCCGGGGGGGGGGGGGGGTCCGTGCACACCCCTAGTTTTTATCTGTTTTAATATATTTGTTTTATTATTGTTTGAATCAAGTTTTATTTATGATTATAAGCCACCTTGAGTGCCATTTTTCTTGGTGGAATAGCATGTTACAAATCAAATAAAAACAATCCATAAATGCTTCTCAGAAAAAACATCTCCACATGTACTTTCCCCCCATTTTGTTGTTTATGGCTATTTCCAGCATTGTGTTAACCCTCTCTGCTGTTCAGCACCACAAAGAATATTATGACATCAAAGTGCTACATAGCCAACAAGATTTGGCTATATATGACATCACTGTGGGTAAATGAAAATGCATTGATCTCATGGAGTTGTGGGGGATGGGATCATGCTGTTCATGGGCTGCAATGAAACCACTGCAGTGGAATGCAGCAAAACAGGGAGTGTCAGTCTGGTTGGAATGCAGTAGGGATGCATTCCGAGCCTATCTACACTACTGCTTTAAAACGGTTTATAACAGTTTTAAAATGTTAATAGTTTAAAACCATTTTAAAGCATTAGTGTAGATAGGCTCTCAGTCCGTACATAAACAGTTGCACACCCTTTCATGCCCCCATGTACAAATTGGCCAAAAGCATGGGTGCTTTTCCATGAGGGGGAAAGATTTTCATGAGTAAGGGGTGGACTTGATGGAGGTGTCTAACGTTATGCATTGTGTAGAAAAAGAGGACATGGACATTTTTTTCCCTCCTTCTCTCATAATACTAGAACCTGGGGTCATTCCAGGAAGCTGATTGGTGGCAGATTCAGGACAGACAAAAGGAAGTACTTCTTCACGCAGCAATAGTTAATGGAGGAATTGTAGTGTAGTGATGACCACCAACGTGGATAGCTTTGAAAGGGGATTAGACAAATTCATGAAGTATAAGGTTATGAAATGGCTACTTATGATGGCTATATACAATCTCCAGTACCAGAGGCGACATGTCTCTCAACACCAGTTGCTAGAGAACATGAGTAGGATGGTGCTATTGCACTCATGTCCTACTTGTGAGCTCCCCACAGTCAGCTGGTTGGCCACTGTGTGAACATAATGCTGGACTACATAGGCTTTTGGTCTGATCCAGCACGCTCTTCTTATGAACCCCTATCCCCACCTCCGTTGCCACTTTTGGTTCAGTTTTATAAAAGAAAAATCAATCCTTTTTGTAACTTGGGTTATATATAGGATAAAGAATGTTAATACTGTAACTGCAGATCCTGGAAGGAACACATCAAATGTTATGTAATTATTGGAACTGACAGAGTCCATACGAGATAAAACTGATTTACCTAAATTCAGTTTCTGAGAGTCACAAGTAATAATTCCTTGGCCTTGTCAAAGCAGAATTCAGGATTCAATGCTTTTTTCTTCCATTTCACAATGCGCCTCTCTCAGTACTATTAAGCAGGCACATTACAGATATTCTGAAAATATATCAATGACATATTTCTGAGAAACCAAATAGCTTCTCTATGAACTTTCAAAAAGTACCTGGAAAAAATCTACAGCAACTAAACAGATACCATAAACTCCAGAATGTATTTAAATATCTCAATATTCCAATGCATTTTTGCATATATAAATTCTGCTATTCATCTGTACTGTCATTTTTCTGTGTTCTACTTATGTGCTGAATACAATAGCCTCCCCTCCCCTCAACCTCTTCCCCTGGCTCTCAAAGCAACCACAAATCCTGGCCAAGGAACTGGCTCCTGCTTTGTATGGTTGTGTAGTTTCCTCATTTCTGATTCCTTGACCTGACTTTGATGCATTCCTGCTCATTCATGAACTCAAGTGACAAGAGGACAGTTATTTCATCCACGTGCAGCGGGGCTGCTGAAAAGGACTGCACTGTGCTCAGAGAGAAGTAAACAATCTTGTTTACCAATT
Source organism: Anniella stebbinsi (assembly GCA_029215795.1). NCBI lineage: Eukaryota > Metazoa > Chordata > Lepidosauria > Squamata > Anniellidae > Anniella > Anniella stebbinsi. The sequence goes on along the minus strand of JARDYH010000004.1, from coordinate 89,774,346 downwards.
GCAACCACAAGAGGCCTGGCTTTCAAAGCAGAATACAAAGAAAGGAAGGCTTATATATCTTAGAAGGGTGCCATGCCATTAATGCAAGTCCATATTTTCATTGAGGACACTGTGAACTTATTACAGAGTAAAATATAGGTTGCTGTTGAAGAGTCCATTTTATCCTCAGAAGCGTCTTACTACTGCTGTCACTCTTTATATTTTCAAATATAAATACTGAACCAACAACAGGTTCTAAGAGCAAAGGAACTTCAAGTTTTAGCTTACAAAAACTGCACATCCAAAGTCTGTGGCCTCCTCCACACGAGACGTTTAATGAGCCTTGAAGGCTCATTATAAATTTTACCTCCACACCAGCGGAGCGCAAAACGGGCGTACAGGCGCGTTATCTCCCCGATAATGCACATTTTCGAATGCGCGTTAAATAGCGACTTTTATTTTTCTCCGGCCGTTAAAGCGCATTTTCGCCGTGTGAACAAGCGATTATGCGCATTAACTTCTTGTAAAGCGCTTTTTGGACATCAATTAATGCGCTTCGCCGCCTCTCGCCGCCTCCCGTGCAGAGGGATTAGGCGTAAATGCGCCTCCGCGATAATGCGCATAATCCCCGAACCGGGCGCAAAAGCGCATCCTTGTGGAGGGGGCCTGTGTTTCTTATTTCTACAATGTGGGAGACTTTGATTCTATGCAGGTTTCACAGAAGCAATTTCCTTCTCTCTCTCTCTTTCTCTCTCTGGCAGACTACAAGATGAGAAACCATGGCCTCCTCCACACGAGACGTTTAATGAGCCTTGAAGGCTCATTATAAATTTTACCTCCACACCAGCGGAGCGCAAAACGGGCGTACAGGCGCGTTATCTCCCCGATAATGCGCATTTTCGAATGCGCGTTAAATAGCGACTTTTATTTTTCTCCGGCCATTAAAGCGCATTTTCGCCGTGTGAACAAGCGATTATGCGCATTAACGTCTTCTAAAGCACTTTTTGGACATCAATTAATGCGCTTCGCCGCCTCTCGCCGCCTCCCGTGCAGAGGGATTAGGCGTAAATGCGCCTCCGCGAAAATGCGCATAATCCCCGAACAGGGCGCAAAAGCGCATCCTTGTGGAGGGGGCCCATGAGAAGACTGGAGCATATGAACAGCTACATTTTTGAGTTGGCACACAGAATTCCCATGCATAATTACTATGAAGTAAATTCATCTCTGTTCAGAGAACTTATTCCGAGTTCTGTGTGATGCAATGCAGCTTTACGATGCAATGTTAACCTACTTACGTAGAGAGTAAATCCAATTAAACTTTCTGGGATTTACTTCTGAGTAAATCTGCAGATAATTCTACTGTTAGTGAATGAAGTGCAAAGATCTCAGCTGCACAACAATTGCCACAAAAATGGCTCCGTATACCAAACAAACATTGGTAACAATTTATCATATGGATGAAAGTATTCCCAAGGGCATCCACCTCTTGTATCAGATACATTTTGGTGAGCACAGAGCTAGGAAACAGAATGGGAATTTCCGGGCAAGGGGTGGGGAAGTGTGTGTGTGTGTGTGTGTGTGAGAGAGAGAGAGAGAGAGAGAGATGCTTGGGAGAGGGCATAGGGAGATGCCAGAGAGGAACCAGGGAATGGGGAAAGAAACATGAGAATTTGGGGGGGGGTCAGGAAATGTGAGGATGGGAGGGTTACACCTAACCTTTTACCCCTATGTTTATTTGTGGTGCAGCTCAGTACATGTTTTCAAAATGTCAGATGTGCCATGGACCTGAAAATGTTGCCTACCCTGTGAGTTAAAGTATATGAAATAGTACTGGTGTAAGAAAATGCCCTCCATGTATTCAAATTTTGGCTATGATTCTTATGGAAGATAAAGAAGGATAAAGTTAGCTTAAATCTCAGTTATGCTGGGGACTACAGAGAAAATGAGAATAGTGCAATTGGTTACATTCTGGTGGAGTTTGTATTTTAATCTAATGTTGGTAATGAGTCAAAAGTGTCATGGGATCGGGTTTGGACTGATCCACACATGTGTATTCATAACTGGATCACTACAGTACTGGTGGTAACTTGCTTGCATAAATGAGCCATATTAGATCTAGTATCACATATAGATCTTCCACACCACCTCAGGCTAAGCTTTTTAACTGACTCAGTTCATACACTGATGAGCTGAGAGTCATCAAGTGCTGAGTACTGAAGTACTGACTACTGAAGTATTTATATGAACCACTGCTTCATAGTGTTCTACTATGCAAATTCAGAAACTGGGGGAAATGGGGATGTAGGGACCATGGATAGATCTATTTAATGTTTTCTGCAGTCTCCATCTGGATAACGCTGCATGAAGGACAGGTGAAACCTCAGTGACAAAACAAGCTGGAGAATTTTAACACTTGGCAATAATCATTCCCATCCAAAAAAACTGGGAATAAGAAAAACCAGGTCTTGTGAACAACTCCTTAAGCAAAAACTAAACAATCGAAATGACATTGCCTCGATACTGGTGCACTGGATTATTTTATGCACATGTAGCATAATGTTCTTTTAAAAAAAACGGTAAGGAAAAGCCATGTACATTCTTCAGATAATTTCTGTAATAAATATATTAAAAAGTCTCAGTTCAAAATTGTACTATGGTGAGAAAGAATCAGATACACAAGTACATGTAATACTTTCTCCAAATATACATTCTAGTCAATACTTGCTTTTTTGTGCATTGTTGAGAATGTAAACTAAACAGAGTTCAGGTTAATCCAAAATCCCAGGAGAGCTTTAATTAGGCAGCTTTTCTCACCCCTTTCACTTTTCTTTTCCCCTTCAAAATTAGAAGTACTCTCACTATACAGCTGCTAGCAGCATATTTCATTGAAATATATGATAGGTGAAATGTCAAAGCTAGCCACTGAAAAGGGTTCATATTCTCATGAGTGGAAACCAGGGATTGTATCCATCCATTTCCCCCCCATGAAGTACATTAATGAAATCAGTGAACAAAAAACAGGAAAAAGACAAAGTTGTAAGGGTTTGTTTGCTATGGAGCAACCTTCCCAAATTTCTTGCCCTTCAGATGTATTGGACTGCAATTCCCAACATCCCTAACCAGCATGGCCATATTATTCTGCATACTTATTTTTTAAAAGCTGCCCTTTTATTGTGAATTCCCCTTTTATTGAAGTATTTCACATACTTGTGCCACAATGTTATAATTACCATATTACAGATGATGGAGAGGTGGCTAAGTCTGAGAGAATAGTGGCTTGCATAATGCTACCTAGTGAGTTTGTGGCAGAGATTTAAAAAATTGAAACAGGGAACATTTCTGGCTCATTGTCTACAGTAGAATGGAAAGCAGTACCTGCACAGTAATAATAATAATAATAATAATAATAATAATTATTATTATTATTATTAATCACCCGCCTCTCCCTCCGGATCGAGGTGGGGAACAACATCAACATAAAACACACAAAACTGATTAAAAGCACATAAAACCAATACATCATTAAAATACCAATAAAACACCAATAAAAACACTTAAAATTAATCTGGGTAGGCCTGCCGGAACAGATCAGTCTTTATAGCTGTTTTAAATTCTTGGAGACTGGTGAGTTGGCGGATCTCTCCCGGCAGGCCATTCTACAGTCTGGGAGCAGTGGAAGAAAAGGTCCTCTGGGTAACGGTTGTCAGTCTAGTTTTTGTTGACTGTAGTAAATTCTTCCCAGAGGACCTGAGCGTGTGGAGCGGATTGTATGCTGTCAAGTTTGAAGAGGTGTTGGGCAAGATGCTCTCTGGACCCTAACTCACTGCCATTTCCCCCCTGCATCATTGTCATTGATACAATGGTCCCCTGCCAATAACCCCCCCCCCCCAAAATGGACCCATTCATTTCCAAAAGAGCTCAAATGGATCTCTCTATTTCCAAAACTTTTTTTTACAGAGGTTGTTCAGTGCCCTGGTTCCACTACAGAGCCAGTGTGCCTGATAAACGCTGTGAAAAGTTTTGAAACAAATAAAAAGGGACCCATTCAATCCTTCCCCACAATGCCACCCAGCCTCTGTGCTTCCCAGACGGCAGCATCAGCAGCAGGGTGATAGCTTTCCTTATTTTTCTTTTGAAAAGCTTTTTGCAGGGCAGGCAAACTGGCTGCTATGGAGTAAAGTTCCAGCCAGTTGTGCAACCTTCTTCATTTTCAAGAGGGTGGGCCCAGAAGCAAAGATGGTGGGGTCAACTGTCTGGAGCGTCACTCCCCAGGAGCACACCTGTTCTACATAGTGTTTTCTAAAAAAGGAAAGCAAAGACATTTTGGCAACTGCTCCTTACAGGGCACTGCTGTTTTGGGGGCCCTCCAGACTGCAGAGCCCCAGAGCTGTGCATGGAAGTCTGGACCTAATGGTGTCACTGGCTCTGCATTTCCCTTCTCTTGGTAATGACTAATGTAACAAATGTCACATGATGTTGTTACCTCAGGAGTTTCTTTTCATGGGCTTTGAGTGGTACCTGTGACGATAGAGAACTTCTCAATGTGATCACGTCATGTCATGCTTTGTTAGTAGACAATGCTGGGGGAAAGGCGAGGAGGAAAGGCAACACTGATGCTTTTTGTTACATCTCATCTAGTTCCCTCCATAGCTTCTTAGACACCGCAGTCCTTTTTCAGGCTGTTTCTCCACATGTTGACTGAACATGTAGAGGGGGAAACCAGGTTGCTCTCTGAGCTCTGTGAGCTCTTCCTAAGGTCAGAAAAGGGCTTCTACATGCGCCTCTTTCTGAGCCAAACTGTTACGTTAAGTACATGTTTAAAAAAATATGCTTAGAAGAGGGCTATTTCTCTTAAAATAAAAACCTTCAGAGGCTAATAGCGGAGAGGGGGGGGGAATTTTGGTGGGAAAATGGTACAGGAAAGGGTTAGCCCCCTTACCTCTCCATGTGCTGCAGTCCCAATTTTCCTGAAAATGCCCATGTTTAATGTCGGGTGTAGTTTGGCCCTTAGATAAATGGAAATGTGCCTGACATAGGTCAAGGTGATACTGGCAAGTGTTCTGTGAGAAACCTAGAGAGTCATCAGACGAGTGTTTTATTGCACACTCGTTACTGGGCACTCATGGATTTTCACGGGTCTCTCTCATGATATCGTCTGCCTCCCACGCACCTCTGACCCCGTCTAGCCTTATACACTCAACAAGAAAAGCCCCCAGTAAGTCCGTATTATTTTTAAAGACAGAAGTTGCCGCTATCTCCTGCTGTGTTCAGGAGAAGCGGTGTGATAAAGACAACCCCTGAATGGGCCATGTGCACTTTTTTACTTCCACTTTCCTCTGACTGAACAAAAGCGGGGGCGGAGAAGCAACAGTAGGCAAGCATGATTCCCCACCGCCTGGTGGAGCTCATAGATAGAAATTGGGTAACTAATGACAAGAATTCTAAAATCCATATTAGGTAGGCTGACCATATTTTAGAAACCAAAAAGGAGGACAATATGGCCACCCTCAAGGAGGAGTGCCCACCCCAACATGTCTAGCCCCCAAGGCGGGGCCATCTTGACATGACCGGCCCCCAAGGGTGCGTGGCCTTGGTCACATGTCTAATTCTACATCTCAGTTGTATCTAGTGACAATATACAAAAGAGGGCAGGGCTCCTGCAGCTGGTCCAAGGCAAAGATAATCTCGACATACTCTAATGAACACAAAAGTATCCCCATCAAGTGTATTACTATGTTCAACACACTAAAATAAAACCACTTTCAATTAGCTAAATCTATCTCAAAATTCACAGACAAGTTCTTTTTAAGTGCAATCTCAAACACTTCGCTTATTTCAGATGGGGCAGATGTTAGACATCAAGATGTTATACATTTTGATATATACATGAAAATGCTTTCAGGCAACATGTATAGAAAAGGTAATTTCAGCAGGTGTCATTTGTATGCATGCAGCACTTGGTGAGAGTTCCTCTTCATCACAACAGTTAAAACTGCAGGAGCCCTGCCTAGTGTGACCAGATATAAAAGTAGGCAGGATTCCTGCAGCTTTAACTGACATCTGCTAAAATTCCCTTTCAGTACTACTGTTAAAGATACAGGAGCCCTGTCCTCCTTTTCATATGGTTAGCCTACTCTATTGTCAACAACAGCTGCCCCCAACCTGGTGCTCTCTAGATGTTTTGGACCAACTGCTATCAGCCCCAATGGTGAGGAATGCTGTGAGTTGAAATCCAACATATATGGAGGGCAACAGGTTGCGCCGCAACTGGACTACAAGAAGGGACGTGCTAGAGTATCAAGAGTTTTAGAACTACTTTGTGGGTAGTATTTTGACACCCAACCCCCAGCTGCTGAGTGCACAACCAGCCACACATTATACCTGTGAGATTATGAAGAAACTTGTGTCATACCCAGGCACAGGCAAAGGAACCTGTAGAAATGTATTTCACATTTGCAGAAGAGACAGATACAGTAGTTCTCCAAGAACATATCAATTATTGTTGAAACAAATTCAACAATCTTATCTCATTAATGATATCACTAAATTCCTTCCAGCTCTCACTAACTCTGAGCTTCACGGCCTCAAGCTCTCTTTACTCATTCCTCAACCTCACTGAATCTAACTTCTTCAACTGAGGTCCCCTCTAGAAAAGGTCGGTTTTACACCTGATTCTCCAAATATGTGCTTTGGCTTGTAGTCAAATATACGCCTAATACCTATATATGAGAGGCATGGAGGCAAATTACGGGCTCCATACAATGCGCTTTAAAGTTGTTTACATGCGTTTAATCGCATTATCAATTGCATATATCGATGCTCGAACGGGGAACCATCGAAGTAAATTAAAAGTCACTATTTAATGTGAAATCGAAAATGCGCATTTACGAGGATAAAAATCGCCTGCATGCCTGATTTAAGCCTCGTTCGTAAAGAGGTAAAACCGGTAATGCGCCTTAAAGGAGTCATACATCAATCATCTAGAGGAACCCTCCACTCTAACTGAATCCCCTCAACTCCTCTCAAGAAATTTCAAGCTGCCTAGAATATATTTATTATCCGTTGCTTTAGCCATATCAATAATAGAAAAGAAACTCTGAGAAAATAGACAAGGCTGCAAAAATGCCATCATACCTGCTTTGGACTACTGCAACATGCTCTAAATCAGTCTTCTACAACCTCCAGTTGCTGTAGACATCAATACCCTTCAGTCCCAGCCTGTGTGGTTAAGAGTGAGAAATCCTAGGGGCTGCACCAGCCTGGGGAAACCTGCTCTAAATGGAACTAACTTTAAAGGGTAAAAATGGAAACGTCATTTGCCTTTTCACAAGTTTGGCTAAAACATTTCTATTTGAGAAGCCATTTGATGGTTTTCAATGAACACTATTTAATTCTTTCATAATGTTATATTATTTCCGCTGGACTGATTTTACCTTTTGATTTGTTTTATTCTGAGATTTTGTTATACTTTTGTTGCGATGATAATTATACATGTTGGCATCAAAAGGCAGTGTTTAAAAGGCTAATGAAACACAAAAGGATAGCATATTTCAATTTTGCAAGAAATTTATATAAAATATTTTAGCTACCATATAAACATTATCAGTATGAAACAACTGAGAGCAACCTTTCTTTTAGAAAACTGCTACTTGCTGTAACCAAAATAGCTTCATTAACTCTGGATTCATTAACCTTGTCACCCAGCAGAATGGGCTACTACTAAGTAATGGAACAGATGACACCAAAATGGCAGAACCACAAGTTAAAAAAACAAAACAGCAAAACCAGAACTGAAATGAGGGCAGGAGATCCTTTTTATTTATTTTTTCCTATTAATGCAGATAGTAATTTTTATCAGGGGAAGTGGTCAGAAATTCATCAGGATAAAGGAAACAAAGCAGGAAGTTATAAAAGAAATCTCTCCCTTCTGCAGCACAATTAAAAGTGCAAAATTCATAATTTTAAAATAACATCCTCTCAAGCTATGGAATGCGTGGATTCTAGCCTCTCTTTCAAATCTTCTTCTGAATGTGCTTTGGACACTTGGCCCATTTGAAACCTTCAAGAAATTAGTTTGTTAAAGTAAATTTACATCTAAGGAACACTAAAAATGAAATAAAGACACAAATGTTCTAATTGCCCAAATTGGAATACCCAGTCCTCCTGGAAGGGCAAGAAGGGCAAGAGTGCAAAAAATCACATCCCTTTAGCTTTTTCATAGTATCATCTCCCAAGGTGGAGGAGGATGTGTGTGTGAGGGGTGTGTGTGTGTGTGTGTGTGTGTGTATCACTCCTCTGAACACAGAGAAAAAATTAGGCCTCTTAACAACCATTTTTTTCTGGTATGAAGGAATGCTTTAAGTATAAGATTCATAGATGTACATTTTAGAAAACATTTTCCTTTCATACACACATAAAGCAGCTGATTTAGCTTATAAGAAATGGGTACACAGAGAAAGAAACATATTTTCTAAAATGAACATCCATGTATCTTATAACAACAAAACCATTCAGCTTCCTCTACACGGAGAAATGTTTTTAAGAGACTTAGGATTTTCTTTATCTGTGTTCAAATTCAAAATACATACACAAATCTATAAAATAAAGCTTAAAATGTAGTGCAGCATCTTTGAAAGAAATGCAAAATACCTGAAGAGAAGTCCTCAGATCTGAGCACAGCTGCATGTGTGCTCCGTTTGGAGTCAGTCATTACTGCTGGACAACAACAAGGAGGGGCAAGTCTGGACTTGTCCAAAAATCAAGCTCTGTGTGCTAGGACCCCAGAAATGCTTTAGGCAGTCCTCTGAAGGCCTGTTTCAGGCACTTCTGGAAACGGGCCTTCCGAGGCCTGTCCATGGCAGATCCTTGATCATAGTGCTTTGTCACCATGGCAACAAGGCACTAGGACCCCTGATCTTTCTTGGGCTGTTCTCAGAAGGCCTGTTTCCAGAAGTGCCCAAAATGGGCCTTTCGGGGCGCTAAATTCCCAGATTTGGCCCTTGAATGAGGGATTTCCCCCCGGACTTGGATTTGCCCGCTCTTTTCGGGTCATGTCCGGGCAAATCTGGGCAGACGGGCACCTTGATATTAGGGCGATACGTTTATTAGGCAAACCAAAATGTCACAAATATAGTGTGCAAGCTTTTGAGTTTTCCAGAATTCTTCATTAGATGAAACAAGGGGTTGGGTGTATAGGGGGGAAAAAGCTGTCTGATATTGAAGTAATGGAATCTGGGTCTAGTCAGAGTCCTAAGATAAGGTGGAATGCAGGAGGCTTTGTTATAAAGTCGCCAGTAATTATCATAGACTATCCTCTTGTTAGGAGTATTTCTGCACACATCTCTTATCAACACCCTGAAGAAGGCCTTAAAAAACAACACAGGCCGAAATGCATTGGGCTTTGAAATAAAGTATTTTAGCATCCTGAGAACCTGCTTCTCCCCCTTTTTTGTCCTGATTTGGATGCTCTCCTCCTTTTGTTTTTTTGTTATAAAGTAGTTATGCACTGCTATTGTCCCCACCCCTGCGCCCATTGAATAATGTGAATCTGCACGGTAAAGTTACATTCTGCTGCAGACAATGAAGGGGGGGGGATGGTCAAAATATTTTAGGGTGACCAGATAAAACCCAGGTCAGGGCTCCTGTAACTTTAACAGTTGTAGAGAAAAGGGAATTTCAGCCAGTGTCATTTGTATGCAATTAGTTCCTGGTGAAATTCCCTCTTCATCACAACAGTTAAAGTTGCAGGGGCCCTGCCTTCTTTTGTATATGGTCACTCTAGTACAGTGCATGCAACTTTACCTGTTGTGATGAAGAGGGAATTTCACCAGGAACTAATTGCATACAAATGACACTGGCTGAAATTCCCTTTTCTCTACAACTGTTAAAGTTACAGGAGCCCTGACCTGGATTTTATCTGATCACCCTAAAATTTTACATTGGACAGAGCTAGATCAAACTATTCTGTTTTGTTTTGTTTTAATTGTCACATCATACAATATCTAGTGGAAGGAGAAAAGATTTATTTGAGCATGACACCTTTTCTCCTGTCTAAATGTGTTAGTCAGAATGAGGCCATGCATTTCAAAATCCAAAGTTAAACCACTACAGCTTTTGTTGAGCACTCACATCAAAAAGCTTGCTTTGGCTTCAGAGCTCTTACTTATCTACAGAGAGAAACATATGAAAGGAAACTTATTGTGTCATACAGAGTTGAGGAAAAGAAACAGGCAATGCTTGTAGGACCGGAAAGTCACTGGCTATTGGCCAAACATTAAGGGCATGTTGGGAATAGGAGAGATGGTTACTCGGAACTCATGTACATATGCAGTAAGGGAAAACTATGTGGATAAATAGACTTCCACATGGGCAGAAGCATTTGGACCTGTTTACAAGAAGCTCATCAGCTCTGTGATGATTTTTCCTTAAATGCAGACACCCATCTGAAATCCATTAGTTCATGCACATTCAGATGGATTGTGGCATAATGTCTAGTACTGGCTGCTAATGGAGACAATATGCTAGACTAGATGAACCATTGTGTGGTTACACTTGATTGCTAGCACAATCCTGTACATGTCTACACAGAAGTAAGTGCCATTGAATCCAATTGGGCTTACTCCTAGGTAAATGGATACAAGATTGCACCCTGATTCACACTTTGATACACTGATATTATTACTCCTTTTAATTTAATTCCTCATTGAGGAGTTAAAAGGATGTTTACTCCTTTTTTTCAGAATGAAAGCAATGCTAACTTGAAAGGACGGTTATGTTGTTACGTTGCTTAGACTAGGGCTGGGAATCTCATGCCTGTAAATCAATTCCTTATACAACTAGAATTGTTTAACAATTGTGTTATAAGATTGAAAACATGAACATATTTGAATCCAGTTCACAGAATACTGTTTCTTCTATAAATTCCTTTATGTGCATAATTTTAATTTTTTTAAAAAACTGAGTTATCAAATAATTTTTAAGAATAGTGAGGTAAAATCAGGATAGATGACTGGTACAACAGATGCAGAAACAGAACTTGCATGAATCCTAATTCAGAAATGGAGAGCTTTAATGCAATCATCAGTCACTCCCTTCAGAGGAGCCACTGACTCAATTAGCATAGATGCGGCCAGGCATCTTTTCTGCTTCTATAACTTTCTGCAGATGAATTTCTTTTTTCTTTTTTTTAAAGAGGAAAAAAGAATTAGAAGATGGAGCAAAGATTCCTAAATGGCATTTCTTAATAGGGACGTTCATTTATCATCCTGACAGAAATCATAAAGTTAGCCGTAATCACTATTTCTTATTGCCAAATCCAAACATACAGACACACACACACACACACACACAGAAATTATAAAGCCCTCATGAGACTGTACCACCTGAGATTGCAGACTTGCATATTTTAGTACTCTCCCTTTCAATGACTCCCGGTATGTGGAAATACAAACCATCCTATATGGGAAATGTTCACCTACGTAACTCAGTCGCAAATCATGCCATAGCCACACATTCATTTGTTCTCTTTCATACATCTACCTGTTCTCACAGGGCCAAAATAGTTGTATGAATACATTTAACATCTGTTTTTTCCTCTTTAACAATAGCAGCTATGGAAGGGGCAGGAGGGAAGCAGGCTTAAGAGGACTGTAGTGTGTAGCCAGATTTTAAAATTCCTTTTAGCTGTACCATGGTCCAACCAAATGTTCTCTCTGAAGCTGCTGTAAAATACATAAGGGTGGGTGAGGGGAAGATTTAAAAAAACTTTCCTGTTATTGTCAAAGGTAGGCTGACCATATGAAAAGGAGGACAGGGCTCATGTAACTTTAACAGTTGTAGAGAAAAGGGAATTTCAGCCAGTGTCATTTGTATGCAATTAGTTCCTGGTGAAATTCCCTCTTCATCACAACAGTTAAAGTTGCAGGCACTATACTAGAGTGACCATATACAAAAGAAGGCAGGGCCCCTGCAACTTTTAACAGTTGTGATGAAGACGGAATTTCACCAGGAACTAATTGCATACAAATGACACTGGCTGAAATTTCCTTTTCTCTGCAACTGTTAAAGTTACATGAGCCCTGTCCTCCTTTTCATATAGTCAGCCTAGTCAAAGGGGAAAAAACCCAGATATGTTTAATGCATTCATGCATTTAACACCACATGTTGTGACTCCTAGTCCTGCAGATGTGAGGTAGACAAAGCTAATTTAGACCAAGTCTTCTTTTTTCCCTCAGACAAGCAGCCAGAGCAAGGCATGTCTTTTGAGTTAACCAGATACCCTCCTTACCAGTGCAATGGCTGAAATTATTCATGGACATATCATGTTTTATTTTTTGTTATCCCTTTTGACAAAGATGTGCCAGAGAAAAATATTAAAAAGTAGGGGGTGTGGGAGGTGGAGGAGGGAATTTAAAAGCAGAGGCTTGGTGATTTCTTTTGCCAAGGGCTGTCACACAGTGCATATTCAAATGCAGTCCAGTTTCCATGGTATGTAGCACATAGGAAGCATTTTGATGAAAAGCCACTCTTTGAATCATGTCACTTTCTAGAGTAACATGAAGTCATATGAGTTCAAGAACTGCAATGGCTTTTTCACCTCAGTTTCTTCTCTGTGGAGACTAGATAAATAGCTATTTTCCTCCAATCTTTGAAAACCTTCAACATTGCTTTTTTTGGAAGTAACTTCTTGGGATTAGCATCACCATTGCTTCCTGAAGACAGCCTTGCCTCATGTTCAGATCTTGTCTATTATACTCACTCATGAATTTATCCTGTCCTAGAAAAAATACTGACTTTATGTCTGGTAAATTGCTCATGCTACATCTGAGGGGGGACAATGATGGAATCCTACATAGTGCACTCTATGAAACAAATGTTTGTTCTCAACTCTTATGCAATGGGATACATGGCTTTTGGGACATCAAAAACAGTATTCTTTCAAACAGCAAAATAATCCAATTATAGAAATGTGTAAAATGACAGTTGGCTTTATCAGGAATGTACAACATTGGCTTTATCAGGAATGTACACACACACACACACACACACACGAGAATTGCCTTGCTGGGTTAAACCAAAGGCCTAACTAGAGTTTACACATTTGGATGAAATGCTAATACATGGTTTAATGTTATGTGAGCAATCTACATGTGGCTGCCCAGCCAATTGGGAGCAGAGTATTGCCCTGAAAGTCATTTATATTCCTGCTCTTCACAATAGTTTGGTCCAGAATGATCAAGGAGACCATCTTTCATGAACCCTGTCAGACAAAGCCAATTATCCTGCCAAATCCATCAATGAATTTGTTTAATTGCCTCAATTTCAAATACTGGAAAGACATTAGAACATAATGATGTAACAATGTACTTTAATATAATAATGGGGGAGGGAAGACTCCTTTCTACTTCTACATATTACATTCCATGGACACAGATTCCAGTTATACAAAGAACCCTGCACAGGACAATACACACATCTATTTTCTGCTGTCTCTATATTTTTAAGCTCTCTGTTTTCATCATATGATGTTTTTGATACATATTTTGTATTGTTAATTATTGAAAGCCACCTTGGGGCCCAATGGCCTCAAAGTGTGGAATAAAGATTCTTAGATAAAAAAATACAGATAGGCATGACAGACTATGGGCTTCTGTACATGAGACTTTTATCCTGTGATTGAGCTTGGTTACTCATGGACATTTGAGGGTCCTTTATCTGATGTTAAAAGCCTCTCCTGTGCTTTGTGACCATTTCCACAGCTTTATTTGTAACTAGGATAATGAGCTATTTAAAAATTGTGATTTGAATGTCAACATGTAATGACAGAGTTGTGCTATGACCACATGCCATCTAGTGGCAGTATAATGAAATATATAGAACTTGCAGGTAAAGGAAGTCTCAGAGGGGAAAAGGGGGAAGTATGTTTAATCTAATCCCGCAAAGAATCCAGAAGCAGAAGCCCCAGTAAAGTAGTGGGATAAAGAGCTTGGTGTGGAGAAGCCCAAAGTAGATAGTCACTACACATAACTCATTCATTTTAATTCTCTTTATTGAACATTCTTAACAAGTGCCTCAGACCCACACCCGGCAACGCCTGGGCGGGGGGAGGCTGATTGTGGATGGGGGGGAGATGGCGCAGCGTGGAGGTAGGCCATTGGCCACCTTGTCTTGGCGCCACGGGGGCAGGGAGGAGCGCAGCTATTTAAGGGCGGCGCTCCTGCCCTGAGCCCTCTTCGTTTGTTTTTTGGCTGGCGTCAGGAGGAAGAGCTGCTGCAGGAGTGCAGCAGGGACGGGCGGCCACCCAGCAACGAAGAGGAGCAAGGGTTCTTCAGGCCTTTAGGCCCCAGGTTTGGCGGGAGGACTGGCCAGTTCTTCCGCACCTTCCCCGGGCTGCGCACTCACCTTTAGCTCAGTCGGCGACTGTGGAGGGCAGAGGCGGAGCCGCGCCGCAGCTGTTTTGCTCTTCAAGGGTGAAATCCCCCCACCCCAAAATACAACCACCAGGGATCGGAGGCCTAGTAGAGGTGTTCCTGGGCGAGCGGCGGCCGAGGTGCGCTGGTGCGCAGTCACTTGAGGTGCTGCGATGCGCAGCTCTTGTATGCCGAGGCCCGTAGCCCCGTAAGTGCCAAGGGGGGTAATTTTAAAGCACGGGGTGAGCGGCTTTTGAAGCGCGAAGGCATGCAGCTCCCACAGGCCTAGGCTCACAGCCCCGTAGGCACCAAGGAGGGCAATTTTAATGCATGGGGCAAGTGGCCTTTGAGGCGTGGAGGCGCGCGGTCGTTGCGGTGCTCAGGCCTAGGGCAGGTGCAGTCTGCTGCTGCCGTCAAGGGCCTGGTGGGGGTCGGGCTCTCTGTAGGGTGAGCCGTTTCTTCCTGCCTTTCCTTCCCACTTCACAGATAAGTGAACCATGGGTGGGTTTGAGTTAGACATGGGGCTCTTGCCTCTTGCAGAGCATGTTGGGGAGTCTTGGTTGGAGCAGAGGCTCAGTGTCCCTGAAGAGTTGTATGTGGGTGGCATCCAACCCACACTCCCTTTTTTGGGTTTGTTCTAGCCGGTAGGGCTTTTGAGCTGCATTAATACAAATTGATATCTAGTATCCTAAAGTTATTGATAATTAGTATCCTAAAGTTATAGATAATTAGGCAGATTTAATTAATAGTTAATTCATCATAGTTTACAAAATAAATAAATACAGAAAATTGTAATTTATATATATAGAGAGAGAGAGAGATATTTGAAAGCAGTTTAATTTTATAGATAATATTATAATAAATAAGTAAAGATATACTGGAGTAATAAATATACATTATAAAACGTATCTGCTTTAGTTAGAAAGGCCACTTGCTTCCAGCAGCCTACTATTACATATTGTTTTAGTTCCTATTGGTCACCATTATGCCACCAAAGAAAGGTATAGGGGGATAGAAGGGCAAAGGAACAGCTCCTTGCCCCCCTAAGCGAGGTAGGAATATGAACATGTCTTTGTATGATGATGATGATGATGATGATAATAATAATAATAATAATAATAATATATTTATTTATTACCAGCCTCTCCCAACGGATCGAGGTAGGGAACAGCATCAAACATAAAATACAAAACTGATTAAAACACATAAAACCAATACATCATTAAAATACCAATAAAACACCAATCCTCAATTGACTGCATTACTTATGCATGTGGAGGCAATGGAAAAGGATAAGGGCATTCCCTCACCACCTCAACCCTCAGTTAGGCTCGGCATGTCAAGCGATAAGCGTCATCACACTAGGCAGCACAGACAGGTTGTCTTCCTGTTATCTCTTTCGAGTAGACTAGATGCCATGGAGAGCAGCACGTGGGACAGTACCATGCAGTAAGTGACTGAACAATGGAGGGTTGCAGTTACACTGTACGTGTTGGCGCCAGAGCAGGGCGATGACGGTGCTCCATCTCCAACTCAAAATGCAATCCTACACGGTGTGTCCCAACTGCTAGTAGGGCAAGGTGAGCACGACACCAGCTCCTCCACAGCCAGCGGGAGCCTTTCCTCATCTGTGGGGATGGTTCCCATGGCTTGGTGGAACAGGTTGGACACCCTCACACTCAGGAGATGCCACATTTCAAGGAACACAACACGCAACGTCAAGTGACTCCCCAGCGGGAGGTTCCTGTTATGGGCGTTGCATCTCCAGCAGTGGTTAGTGAGATAGTTGTGGCCACACCAGCTCTCCCTGAAGGGTCTCTTAATGCGTAACCTGTCAGGGCAGGAATGGTGCAAGTATGTGCTACTGCAGCTGGATGGAGTACTACAGATATTCTTAGTAAATCAGGTGCAAAGGGCCAGCAGTCGTCTTTGGCTGTGGCCGTCTGTACATTCGTTTGGCAGGGACCTGCTGGGTCTTGCAAGGCACGGCCTCTTCGGCCTGGTGAGGAAATTATTGATTCTTCTATAGGAGCTGACAGGGAAGCCATGCCTTCATGGAGTACTTCCGCGCCCTTGGGAGGCCACCACCTACCTGTTTCCAGGGACAAGATTTGGAAGGGTGAATATGTAGATATATTCTCCCTATTGTGTCGGGAATTAGAGAACCCAGAGAAAGATAAAACCGATGATAAAGATGCCAAAAAATTAAGGAGTAGGAAGGTTGCAAGAGCCTGGGCGAATTGGTTGCTGGGTTTCTTCATATACTGGGTGTTGCAACAATGCTTCCCAGAAAAAGGAGTTAGTATATGACATCAGCAAGACCTGGTTTTGGAGAGAGATCCGATAGCCGCCATCTGTTGGCAAAACATCAGCCCCTACTCAGTTTTAAAGGGAATGCGGGGCAGGTGGTTCATAACCGCCTGCCTTGCTGGGAGTTTAGTTAACGAGGTCTTTGCACCCGTACGCAGTGTCGTTACAGAAATGGCTGTTCCCGGTATTCAGGACATCACCCCACTTCAAGTTGCCCAAGAAGTAGGAGTAGCAGGGGTACAAATAGTGACAGTCAGGTGCCTAAGAGACAGGGTGTTTAACAGCCTCCTCCCAAAGGGACCCAGCCCAATCAAAACCGAACCTTTTAGTCAGTTACTGGCTCGTTATCTAAAGCGCCAGGATGCAGCCTATCTAGATTTGGGCTTTTAGATGGTTTTTGTATGACCTGTCAGGGTGAAAGGATGGCTTCAATGTCCTGCAAGCAGAGATCCGTCTTATTGATGGAACACCTGGTGCTGGAAATAATTCCAAAGGAAGTGGTGGTAGGAAAGCGTATTGGGTCCCGATCCTAGGCCACCTATTTCGAACTTAAGGGTGTCCCCATTAGGTATAGTGCCTGAAAAGCTCAGGGAGAATATAGGTTAATCCATAACCTATCATTTCCCAGAGGGGCATCGGTCAGTGACGCTATGCCTGAATAGCTTAGCTCGGTGAAATATGCCTCGTTTGACTCTGTGGTAGAGATGGTTCATAGGAATGGGCAGGCATTGATGGGCAAGTGCCACTTTAAGGCAGCATTCCGCATATTGCCAAGCAATCCAGCAGACTTTAATCTGCTGGGATTTTCTTTTAAGGAGGGTCCATGTTCCATGATCAAGTTTCTGGGAATCGAACTTGATTTCAATCAGCGATGTTGCCGCTTGCCACAAAATAAATTGGCTGCTTTAGGGAAAGGTTGCTAGCCAGGTCACATAAGAGAAAGTGTCCTTAAGACAGTCACAGGAGTTGGTTGGCCATTAAAATTTTGCATGCCGAGTCTTTGCACTCGATTGAGCCTTCCTACGCCAATTCTATAATGCTATGTCGGGCCTCTGTTCCTCTCATCACCAGATTCGTTTTATTGGGCACATGTGGGCAGACATTAAGGTTTGGCTAGACTTCTCGCAGCGCTTTAACGCCGTCTCGTTCTGGCAGTGGGATTTGCTGCTGGAGGCAGAGTTACAAGTCAGTTCAGATGCATCTGGGGTTTCGGTGTAATTTGACCTTGGACTTATTTCCTGTGTGTGTAGCGGTACACATTTGGGCCACCGAAATGTCAAACTCTACTAGGCACTTCCGGTGCAATAATTTGGTCACGGTTCAAGTGATTAACTTACTGCCTTCCCGCAATCCCAGAGGGAGGGCATTAGTATGAGCCTTCACCCTGCACTGTTTAAGTACAATATATTGTTCAGAGCTCACCATATTTCGGGTCTGCACAGTTGCAGCGGTTCTAAGTTCTGACTCCATGGGCATGGCAAACTCCAGAGGTCATGCCATCAACCCTATGGCAGATTGGACTGTCTAGGTAGAGCATGCCATGTGGTAGTCAGTGGCACCTAGTACCAGGGTCTTCATACCAAAGGACAGGTAGGGAATTCCTAGCTTTCAGAGCTGCTACACAATTATAACAGGCGGCCCATTCCAGTAGAGCACAGTTTGCACAGTCTGTGTATTATCTCATAGGAAGGGATTATCCGCCCGCACCATAGGAGGTGAATTGGCCACTTTTATATTTGGGTCTAAGATGAAAGGGATGGAGGTAACCAACGTAGATTTCAGAGTAAGGCGCACATTGCTGGGTCGGAACAGAGAGACCCTTAAGAAGGCGGATTCCAGTTATCACCTATGTCCGCAAATTCTGATAGGCCTGAGGACACTGTGGCCATCATTATGTAATTCAAGTCATGAAGCCATTCAGTTTTAGGCTGTGGCATTAACAGCATTCTTGGTGCTTTTAGGATCTCGGAGTTCGTGGCGTCGTCTAAGGACAATCAGTCTGGCAGAGCTTTGCGATGTACCATTCAGTCAAAGTGAGGCACGTATAAGGCTAGGTAGGTCAAAGACAGATCACACAGGATAAGGCACAAATGTGACACTTTATAAGGCTCCACGACCGGAGCTGTGTCCAGTGCAAGCCCTGCAAAAATTTGTTGCAGTGCGAGGCAATTTTGTGGGCAACTTATTTAGCCATCAGGACACCTTACCTTTGACGAAAATCCAGTTCTGGACAGTAACAAAACGGGTTCTGCAAGCATTAGGCTTATGTAAGGTGCAGTTCAGCACACACTCAATTTGTAGTGGAGTTGCATCCACTGCGGTGGCGGCAGGTTTCTCCCTAGCCCGAATTCAAGCGGTGGGCAAATGGCGCTCCACAGCCTTCAAGACTTATGTGTGGGAATTTCCCAGATAACTTTACGGTGTGTACACTTAACAGTTTCATGTTTAATTCTAGATTTCCATTGAGGGCACGGCATGGTGCATGTTGTTATTTTGGCCACAATATGATGTTCTGGGCCAACAGAAGGGCCTCCAGGTCCAAGCAGGATCTAAGCTGGCATGCTGTCATCCAGTGGCTCGGCAGTTGTGGTATGAGGAGGGAGAATCTCATCACCACGTTGATTCGGAAGCTGGTATTACAGCCCCCCCCCCTCCCCTGCACATCTTGGTCATCCACCTTGGGGGCATGGATCTTGGCCTGTTGAAGGGCTAAGCCCTTGTGTTGCAAGTAAGAGCCGATTTTCAGAGAATGCGGCTGTGTTGGCCTGGAGTCCGGATTGTTTGGTCCTGCGTGCTTCCCAGGACGAACTGGAGAGAGGGTAGTGATCCCCTCGGTATGGAGTGTGCCAGAAGGAAAATGAACTTGGAGATCTCTAGGGAGTAACTTAAACATGAAGATATTAGCATAACACCCCCCTTGATCGTACGTAGCCGGAGGGAGCTGCATAGGCAGGATGGTGCACACCTGTCCGAGACTAGTAATGATATTTCTATTAGATCTGCAGAGGGGTTTGCTTGAAGCAATTTAGGTAGGTGGGGGGGGGAGCGACTAAGCAGACGCTTGTCACCCCCTGTGGCGGTTAGGTGTGGGCATCTCGAGAGGGGAATACTGGTGAGCATTCTCAGGCACCATTGGTGGTGATGGGTAGTGCCTGAAGCCTATGGCTGGGAGTCTTGCGGCACCAGCCAGCGGGCGGAAGGTTTACCTTTGAGGCCAACCTTCCTCACACCCTCGGAGCCGTGCGGCATGTGGGCGGTGACACCGGAAGGCTTCCCTACCCGACTGGGGAACTCATGAGGTGATGAGCTGTAAGGCGCCACTTCAGGGGTTAAGAATGGGTCGCCCGATCCTAGGGATGGCCTTATGGCCAAGTGTGAGATGCCTGCTTAGGAAT
This sequence comes from Anniella stebbinsi, assembly GCA_029215795.1. Taxonomy (NCBI): domain Eukaryota; kingdom Metazoa; phylum Chordata; class Lepidosauria; order Squamata; family Anniellidae; genus Anniella; species Anniella stebbinsi. The sequence continues at coordinate 89,754,254 of JARDYH010000004.1, read as the reverse complement.
TTTACCCCTCTGCAGAATCTTTAATAAATGTGGCCCATATTTAAATCCATATACTTGTGTCGCGTCGTTATTTCTCACCCTCCACTTCCACAATGAGAAGCAATACAATGTCTTTGATGTTAAATTGTTCCTACATTCATGTAAGGGGGCCTTCTACAAACTCCTCCTGCATCTGCAGCTCCCTGCACCATATCCTATTCCATTCCAAAATATCTCACCAACTTTCAAGAGCAAATGGGGAGGGTCTAGGAAGGAGCAGAGGCAAAGGAAAGGAAGAAGATTGGTGAATATGTGATTTCTTCTGATCAATGAAGTAAAATTAAGATCCAAGTCAATAACTGATTGTACATTAAACATCCTATATGTAACGGAAATATGTTCCTGACTCTTCAAATGGTTTTGCTTTAGGAGGTGTTCATGCAAATTGTTCCCAGAATTTATTTGATATTATAACTGCAATATTGTTCAAACTATTACTGGTCATGCTGCAGAATTGCTGGCTATGAAAGTGAATTAGGATGCTGAATTGTACTGGAAAAATACCAAGTTGATTCAGGAAGTCCACTTATTATTATTATTATTATTATTATTATTATTATTATTAAATATAAAGTGGTCTCATACTTTTAAAAAGAATATTTTGCTATAAAGAAAAATGTCTGGTCTTTGTGAAATATCTTCAAATGCCTTCTCAGCCGCAGCCAAGTATGTTGAATTCAAATGTGGTAACTATTACCCCAATAATTCACTGTCCAATCTTGTTGCTAGGAAGCAAAGGTAAGCACTAATGGAGACACCAGATTAAATATTAACAATTCAGTCACACAGGATACCAGTAACAACATCACAATTGGCATTATGTAACTACATTATTGTTTAGGAAGCTTTTTTGTGGCTTCCAAATCCTGCTTGTCTGATAAGCTTGTGCCAACAAAGGGATTGTGATAATTACAATTTGCTACACAAACAGGGGACAACTGATAAATGATTTATTGATTTCACCTTGCTGAAATAATCCCTCAATTTGTGTCCTAAACATGCATTTAAAGAAAACAATAAATAGAAGCGCCAGATCAGACCACAACCATTTTCCAGATCCCTGTTAACAACATACAGACTGATTCATTTCATATATGACCGAAACATTTATGTAAAAACAACAATTGGAGAGGGTAAGAGTAAAATTCTTTTATGGGTTGACATAATTTTGAAATTATTTGATGCTAGTAAAATGCATAAGACCATAAGAACTGCCATGCTGGATCAGATCGAGGGTCCATCTAGTCCAGCACTCTGTTCACACAACGGTCAGGAACCAACAAAGCAGGACATGGTGCAACAGCACCCTCTCACCCATGTTTCCCCAGCAACTGGTGCATATAGGCTTACTGCCTCGGATGCTGGAGGCAGCACATAGCCATCAGGTCTAGTAGCCTCCAGGAATTTATCCAAGCTTTCCAATACAGTTGGCACTGAACAAATATTCACAAGAAAGACAGACAGACAGACAGATGGACAATTCACACATTACAAATTGAATGGGACATTTAACTTGATGTGATATATATAAAATTATATGGACATACTGGAACCTGGCATGGGGAGGATATCTCCATTGATGTCAGTAGGTCGTAGGAGCCATTATAATTTGCCTGGGTGCAGACTTGAGTGAAATAATGGACTGCAATGTAGTGATAATTAGTAATGTCAGTGAAAGACTCTCGAACCTGGCTTGGAAATTAACTTCAGGGGTTCTTAAAAGTCCACCTCAAAGGAGAGGGAAGCTTTTAAGCTCCTTCCCTTGATCCCTTTTCTGGCCTAGATCAAACTCTGAGCTGGAGAAGGATTCCTGGGTCCCCTTCCCCTAAGCCTACCAACTATCCCCCACCCCCAAAACACATTCTCTATTCTTTCCTTTATGAAATGGTAAATGAGGTCGTTGACAGTAGGAGAGCAGTGAGCAGAGGGGAGGAAGTTATTATTATTATTAATTATTATTATTAATTACATTTATATACCGCCCCATAGCTGAAGCTCTCTGGGCGGTTTACAAAAATTAAAAGATTGAACACTAAAAAGACAATATACAAAATTTAAAACCATACACATAAAACAACTGACATTTAAAACATTTTAAACTGTTTAGCCTGGCCACACTGTCAATCAAAACCTCAACTTGGGCTGTTAAAATGCCTGGGACAAAAGAAAAGTTTTAACCTGGCGCCAGGCGGGCCTCATTGGGGAGATCATTCCATAATTGGGGGGCCACCACAGAGAAGGCACTCTTCCGTGTTGCCATCCTCCGAGCTTCCCTCGGAGTAGGCACCGGGAGGAGGACCTTTGATGTTGAGCGTAGTGTACGGGTAGGTTCATGTCGGGAAAGGCATTCCATCAGGTATTGTGGTCCCAAACCATGTAAGGCTTTATAGGTTAAAACCAGCACCTTGAATCGGGCTCAGAAACATACAGGCAGCCAATGCAAGCGGGCCAGAATCGGTCTTATATGTTTGAACCTTCTGGTCCGTGTTACCAATCTGGCTGCTGCATTCTGCACAAGCTGCAACTTCCAAACCATCTTCAAAGGCAGCCCCACACAGAGTGCATTGCAGTAATCTAACTTGGAGGTTACCAGAGCAAAGACAACTGAATCCAGGTTATCCCTGTCCAGGTAGGGGCGTAGCTGGGCCACCAGCCTAAGTTGGTAGAAGGCACTCCGTGCCACCAAGGCCACCTGTGCCTCAAGTGACAGAGATGGTTCTAGGAGAACCCCCAAGCTACGAACCTGCTCCTTCAGGGGGAGTGCAACCCCATCCAGAACAGGTTGAACACCCTCCATCCGGTCAGAGGAACTCCCCACTAACAGCATCTTAGTCTTGTCTGGATTGAGTTTCAGTTTATTAGCTCTCATCCAGTCCATTGTCGCAGCCAAGCACTGGTTCAACACATCCACAGCCTCACTTGATGAAGATGAAAAGGAGACGTAGAGTTGCGGGTCATCAGCGTACTGATGACAATGCACTCCAAAACTCCAGATGACCGCACCCAACGGTTTCATGTAGATATTGAACAGCATCCTGACCCCTGCGGAACCCCATAATGGAGAATCCACGGGGCCGAGCAATGTCCCCCAAGCACAACCTTCTGGAGCCGACCTGCCAAGTAGGAGCGGAACCACTGCAATGCAGTGCTTCCCACTCCCAACTCAGCCAGTCATGCCAGAAGGATACCATGGTCAATGGTATCGAAAGCTGCTGAGAGATCAAGGAGAATCAACAGAGTCACACTCTCCCTGTCCCTCTCCCGACATAGGTCATCATACATGGTGACCAAGGCTGTTTCCGTGCCAAAACCAGGCCTGAAACCTGACTGAAATGGATCCAGATAATCAGTCTCATCCAAGTGTCTGGAGCTGGCCAGCAACCACCCGCTCAAGGACCTTGCCCAGGAATGGAAAGTTTGCCACTGGCCTAAAGTTATTAAGATTTTCTGGGTCCAGGGAAGCTTTCTTCAGGAGTGGTCTCACTACTGCCTCTTTCAGACAGTCTGGGACCACTCCCTCTCATAGAGAGGCATTAACCACTTCCCTGGCCGAGCCGGCTGTTCCATCCCTGCTAGCTTTTATAAGCCAAGAGGGGCAAGGATCCAATACAGAGGTGTCTGCATGAACCTGTCCAAGCACCTTGTCCACATTATCGAGCTGTACCACTGAAACTCATCCAAGAAAACAGGACAAACCTGTGCTCTGGATACCTCATTAGATTCACCTGCTATAACACTGGAATCTAAGTCCCCCTTTTCATCCCTCTGAAGGCCTGCTCTTCAAGTACAACTGCCAGTCTTCAAAGTCCTGATGTGTTAGAGTCAGGTTGACAAAGGGGGTGAGGGGAAGAAGGAGAAAAATGAAAATAAATCCCTCATCCCTGAATTATGCTGCCACTACCATCTCTTTATCCTATGGCAAATAAGTGAAGAGCAGGGTGAGAAGGGTGCCTTGTGAGTTAGGGTGTGGGACTGATTAGGAGAGAAGGCCTTTTCCATTTTCTGAGCCTGTTGGATTGGTTGAGAAAATGAGCCAATTTGGAGGACAGAAATTGGTTCATTTCCAGGTTGGTATGAGGAAAGGCCAAGGGGCATTGGCCCAGCTCGAATAATAATAATGCACACATTTAGCCAGGCAGTTAACAATTTACTAAAGTGATAATGATGCTTTAAGCTATTTTATTTTTTATTGTAATTATGCATTCTCAGCATATATAGCTATATTGTATATAGCTACATAGTGTACTTTATAATGACTTGGTCCACATGATCATGGTGGGTAAAAGAAGCCACTGTGGCTTATTTCCTCTCGCCACATGGGCCGGGATTAGCATAATTACCCTTGGCACTGTGGCTTCTTGTAGCTCTTGAAACGTGTCTCCAGTTACAGCCCTTTCTCCTTTGTCTTGTAGAACCCAAACTGCAGAACGCTCATGTGACTGTGAGAAAGAACAGGTGAGAAATTGAATATGCACTCTCACCAAGCTTGGTATAACAACTGAATTCACATTACTTCACTGATTTGAGGGAAAGCCCCACATGTTTAAATGCACTTCACATCTGACCTACACGGAAAGCTGCACTGTGGCTTTGGAATTGGAAGTAGAACAAACCAAGTAAAATTTGTAGCTATACAAATACATTTTTTCTGACTTTTGTGTTGACCTCTATTTATGAAGTACGATTGTTTTATTCCAACTGAAGAAATTAAATACAAACAGCCTTTCTCAACCAGGTCTCTTCCAGATGTTCCAGACTACAGCTGCCATAATCCTCAACTATTGGCCATCATGGCTGAGGCTGATGGGAGTTGTAGTCCAAAACATATGGAGAACGCCAGCTTGGGAAAGACTGCTTTAGGGCGCAATGCTATGCATATTCAGACAGAAAAAAAACATACAATTCCCAGCAGGCCACAGCACATATAAACACACATAGATGGTGCCCTTAGTCTAATAAAACTGTGTCATAACTTAACTCCTGTCCTATTTTTAGAGATCACCATAGCTATAAGTCCACCACTTATTAGTTCCTTGAACCTTTTGGTAGATCCTAGCAGGCTTTTGAGCCAAGACTTTCAGCTCGTGGTGCTGCTGGTTTAAGTCTATGGATCTGCATTTGTGCTTCTCCCTACCTGCCACCTACTCCTGTTTAACTATATTGGGACAAAACAAGACGTGACAGCAGTAGATCCATGCATCTAAACGTTAATCTGCCCCCACCCATGTTGAAACCAGGAAAGTGTAGTGTTTTTATGATTTGAATGAGATAGGAGCAAACAAATTGGGGGGGTTCTTTTTTTCTTTTTTTTTATACAAGTCTAGCACATTTCTGATATTGATCTTCATTGAAGAGAAAAGCAGTTAGGTGGGAAGCCAAACTGTGGGGAGCTAAGTCATGAGTGTGGAGAATGGACTTGCTCTCTTCCCTAGTAGCCCACTTTGGCTGTTAAAAATGGACCCCAAACCTTCTTTCTATGTGACTGGGATAGAAACAGACAGATCTGCTGCTATCACCTCTAGGTTGTTTCTTGGTGACCAACTGTCAGGATTTTCCCAGGTTTGTCCTGGTTTTTGTTCTATCCTGGGTGTCAGGGGAGATTTTTGGTAATTTTCTATAATGCCCTGGAATGACACACTTTCTTCTTTAAGACTGCCATTAGTGCGGGGGGGGGGGGAATGACACACTTTCTGAAGGCACGTCATCCCCCCAACTGCTCCAATGGGAGCCTTAAAGAGGAAAGTATATCATTCCCAGATGTTATAGAAAAGCCCCCAACTGGAGCAGGGGGAAATGACACACTTTCCCCTCCAATCCTTAAGGCCCCAGTTGGAGCAGAGGAGGGGAAAGCGCATTTTCTGGGGCCTCTGGAAAGTGCATCATTCCCCTTGCCATGCTAATGGCAGCTGCCTTTAGCGTGGCGAGGGAATGACACACTTTCTGGAGCCCCTGGAAGGCATGCTTTCCTGACACTCCTGCACTGCTCCAATTGGGGCTTTTAAGGGGGGCGGGAATGACATGCTTCCCCCTCCTCTGCTCCAGTCTTGGCCTTTAAGGTGGTGATGGGAATGACATGCCCTACTGGGTGTCCTCTTTTTGGGTTTTCCAAATATGGTCACCCTAGTGGAGAGATAGAACCACATCCTATAATCTGCTGTCTGAAGTTTCCAAGAGCTTCTCTACATTATGCAAAACTCCCACATCTTTCAGTTTCTTTGTGGGATTATTATGGGCTCCTTTACATGGCAGACATGTGGTTTGAATCAAGGAAATGCAATTCTGTATAACATTTAAACAATTCTTAAGTTTTACTTGTTATTATACATAAAGTTAAACTAATCATACAAAGTTTAACAGTTGCTTTCTTTAGTATGATCAACAATTCATGTAAAGTTAAATGATTCATAGAAGTTAAACAATTCATATAAAGTTAAACGATTCATACAAAATTAAACAGGCATATGCTATGTTTTCCTGTGTAACAAAAGGCTTCATCAGCAAGTATCGTTTAACAACACTGTCTAACAGACTGCTGCCATGGATAAAAAAGGGGAATACATTCCTCCACTCCATATTGAGAATCACTTGAAGTCCCAGTCAAACTAGTAATGCCTCAGGTGCAGTGAACTCATCAATGCCTTATTATTATTATTATTATTATTATTATTATTATTAATTACACTTATATACCACCCCATAGCCAAAGCTCTCTGGGCGGTTTACAAAAATTTAACTTTATATGATTGGTTAACTTTACATGAATTGTTTAACTTTGTATGAATCGTTTAACTTTACATGAATTGTTGATCATACTGAAGAAAGCAACTGTTAAACTTTGTATGATTCATTTAACTTTATGTATAATAACAATTAAAACTTAAGAATTGTTTAAATGTTATAAAGAATTGCATACTCTACTGATTTAATCTGGACTTTGCCAACTACTGCCTTCTCTATCGATTTATATTGAATCATGGAAAGTCATTCCTCAGCAAGTTCTATATGTTTAACTATATTTCAGTTCACAGCCACTAGATGGCACGGTCATTATAGCACTATGTTGGCATTTCACACAGCCAATAGGCTGGAATAAAATCCCCTTTCAAGTTATCTCCAATCCTTTTAAAGAGGGAAAAGCATAGGAGACATCCTGGAAGTTGATGACGACATGAAAAGAACCTGCTAACTTCCATGAGTGACTAAGCATGAGTGTGCAATAAATCGTTTGTGTTGAAAAGCCCCAAGAAATCATGCTGTAATTACAGCTAAGCCTGGTGATGGTGGGTTTGCCTTCAGCTCCATTCTAGGACTAGCTTTCTCTCATGGCTTTTGTCAACTATAGACTTTAGCAGTCATAGACTGCTGAGTAATTAAAACAGAAACATATTCAGATGGGGAAAAAACACTACAGTGCATGGGTGGGGAGCATGCTGCCCTCCAGATGCTTTTGGACTGGTGAAGTATTATGGGAGTTGTAGTCCAACAACATCTAGAGGGCCACACATTCCCCACTCCTACTACAGATAGTATATTGTTGTGCTGCTTTACACCTCCCATATATATAATCAGAATGTAGGTGTGGGACATATAAACAATCTCAATGAGATATTGAAGGAGCACCTCTTCCCAGTTCAGCCTCCCCATATCTTATGGTCTTCTGTTGAGGTCCAACTCCAAGTACTTTTGTTATCGGAAGTGTGTCATGGAGCCATACACAAGACAGCTTTCTCAGTGGTGGTGCTCCAGCTTTAGAATAGGCTACCTAAACAAATGATTTTACAATCTTTTGGGCACCAGGTTAGGATGTTTTTATTTACCCAGGGCAGCACTGTAATTTGTATGACCCCTCAATTTACTTCATAATTTGTATTTGCTATCTATGGTTGTTTAATGCTGGTGTTTTATTGCATTGTATTAGGTTTTGAATTATTATCTGACATGGTTATATTTTGTTGACATTGCCCTGGAATTTGATTCCATGAAGAGTGGTACAGTAATGCTTCAAATAAAATAAAATGAAATAAAATGAAATGAAATAAAAGCTGTGATCTAAGCCTAGTAGTCATTTTTACTAACAAGATGTGGTGCCAGCAGTCACATGGGATGCTATAAGCACTTGGCTATTCAACAATTTTAAAGTTTTATCAAGCAAGAACATAACTTATGCTGAAAAATAGGATAATATTTATTTCTTGTGGTTCACAAGCCGGCATTATCTGAATTGGTCTCTTTCCCATGGCTTCTTCAGCAATCAAACAGAGTGGAAATATTTCCAATAATAATCCACCAGAATCAGTCTCTGTATCTGGTGGTTGGTGTGCATCTAACAGAAATCTTTTCATTTTTGTGGTAAAGTATTCTTCGTTCTACAAGCTGACTGCTGGCTGACACACAATCTAACCTAAAGGCTATGGATCAGCAAGTAAATGCTGAAATTCTATTAGTTTTCAGACCTGGAGTTTACGCCTTTCATTTCAAATAAAATCAAAACCTTACACATGAATAGGTAAAGCACGGTGTACAGATCCTTTCCTAAAACCATCCAGTTACCTATTAAAGGAACACTAAGAAGAAAGCAGTTTTGGCATTTTGCAGATAGTGTATTTTCTCTGCTCAATGACTCTGCCAAGGAGAGTAAATAGAAAACATAAAAGAGATCCTCTTGGAGGAGAAATTAAAACCATGACGAGTGCTATGCTAGAGAAAAAAATGAAACCTTTCAGAAGTACAAAGACAGACAGACTCCAATTGTGTTTCAATATTAACACAATATATGAAGCATGTAGAAATCTGAATTTTTTTATGTACAGCTGCCTTTGGAGGAACAGGCAAACCTATTTTAGACTTGAAGCTTTGGCATTTATCACCAAAATAAGGAAGTGGATACACTAGCTAACTACTGCATACTTTGAAATGCCCAGATTGTTTAGGAAAGCAACTTCTTACTCAGGAAAATCCTAAAACAAACAAATAAGCAAACCAGCAAACCAGGGAGGTAACAGTTACATTTAATTCTACAACATCAGACACTATACTATGGAATTTTTAATAAATAAATAAATAAATAGGGCTCGTATTATAAATAAATAATGGAACTGTCAGCCCATCTCAATGTAAATTAGGATGCCTCTTTCTTTAGATTAGAAAACATGATATCCTTATAGTGAGAGCCTATCTATGCTACTGCTTTAAAACGGTTTATAACCGTTTTAAACTGGTTAATAAAGCAGTAGTGTAGATAGGCTCTGAGATGGGAGGTAACTATTTATTTCATGTGTTTTCCACCATTCTCGTTATAGTGGAACCAGGGGAAGGCTACCCTTTACTTATCTCAAATGTTTTAGCTGCATCACAACCATGAGAGGTACGCTAGACTCAGAAGTAGTGACTTGCCAAGGACTACTCAATGAGCTGCGTAATTCATTTGAGATTGGAACCTGAGCCTTCCATACCCAAACTAGTCATTTGGGCCATGCACATTCTATAGCTCAGGTATATGCTGGGAGCTGCTAGGGTGAGAACCAGGAACCTTCAGACCTGTGCTTTGTTGCCCCATGTGACAAGTCACCTGGGCTGCATGTCAAAAGTTGCCCTGGGTTACCATATTCTCTTTGGCTCCAGAGTAAGCTGACCTAATCAAGCAACATGTTGGCTTCCTTTGACCCGATACGGCTACAAACACTTCCAGGTCAGACTTGGCCTTTTTCTGGGCAGCAGTCAATCTTGAGTATGCCCGTCTGCTGCATGCGCTGGTTCTTGTGTCCTTGCTGCATGGATTGATCCTTCCTCTTTTACCTCCCTTCCTTCTGGATTTTCCCTTTCACTGCCACTTTCTACCCTACCAGATCTCTAATGTTGCCTAAGGCTCAGTCTGGTCCAAAATTCTGTGAAGCAGTCTTTGCCACAAACTCAGTCCAGATGCTGGTGTGCCACAGCACGACATTCCAACATGGCACAATGGTCTGGCGATTTGCCACCTTATGACATTGAAAGGTGTGTTATGGGGTTGAAACAGATGACTGGGCATGGCCAATTGCTTGGTAAGCTATGGAAAACTGGCTTTGTGAGATGGTCCAGTGTTGGGATGAGCCAGGATGAAGCATTTTAAAACTGCTAACAATGTGCTCTAAAGTCTTGTTCATGATCTTTGTATATGCAATACCTTTCACCTTGAAGGACACAGAGCAGTTTTGCTAGCTAGTACTTGAGTACAGGAATAGTATCAGCCACTCTCCAAATGCTCTCAGCTTAAAAGCTGAAATGTGCATACTGTTTGTCATCATAGCAATATGATGTGGCATGTGAGGAATTTAAGGAGGACACAGTGCTCATCTGAGGTTCCCATTGCCATGCTGGGTGATTGGTTCAGTGCTGACTTAAAGAGAATGTCATCTATTAAACTGTTTCCAAAGGGCATCTTTCATTTCCCTTGAGGATCTCTTATCCAAGTATTGACCAGGCTTGAAATGCTTTGCTTTGCAAGATCTAATGAGATATGTACTAAAGGTGAAGTGCTGCAGGCTTGTGATAAGGGTGTTACCTAAAAGAAACTTGACAGTATGTAAACAGAAGAAACAATTGAATCATCAACACAATAATTATACAGAACATCTACCCATGTGCAAAAGGCATACAGGCATTCTAAAGTATGCTGGATCGGGTTTGAATATATTCTCTGACTTGAGAACAAATGCATTGGAATGCAGATAATATATGTTTGCACCACTTCTCCGATTAAAAAATGTCTCTCTGGTTTCACTCTTACTAATCCTGAGAAGAACACTATAAGGTAGACTAGTATTATCATCTCCATTGTGCAGATAGAAACTTGAGACATGTGGATGAATGGGTATTTGAATAAAGCATTTCCAGCTCAATTGTGGATCTATACTATACTACACAATCTTCCAGTTTTGCACACAGTTGCTACATTTGGATGTAACACTAAACTATGGTTTATCCTTACAAGAATTAACCTAGATAAGTCCCAGTCTTGCCTACCTCCTCGCTTTTCCTCTCCAGCATGGCAGTGAGGGGAATCAGACATTTTTGATTGACCACTGTTTAGTATTAGATCCAAACCCTAAACTGTGGTTAAACTTCACTATGGTTTATTGAAACAAGCCAGCTTCATAACCCAAGGTTTGAGTTGGCTTGTTTCAACAAACCATAGTTAAGACTAAGGATGCCACCAAAACTTGAAATTGGAGAGTTTGTTGGTTTATAATGCCCATATGTGCACCAAGTCTAGATGGTTATTTTAAAACTTTAGCATTTTTGTTATTCAAACCGAGATTGATTATAAGTTGATATTTACATTCTGCACCTGTGAGGTCTGCACGACTAAGCATCTAAACTCTGTCATTTCTGTTCATGTCCCGATGTTGGTTTGTTTAACCCTTTACTTTTGCAATGCTCATGCTCATGGAATAATGTCATTTCAACTTGTTAGTAACTGTTTTACAAACCAATCAGTGTAAATGTTTGGATTTGAAAATTTCCATCAACCTAATTATGTTTGTAGAAACAGCCACGTAGGTTAGTACCCTCCCTATGTTCAACATTTCTTTTTCACTTGTGGCTTGGCTTAATTTCTGTATCCAGCTAATTAACTGAGGCCATTTCTCTTGAGTATCAGACAGCTCTTTTTTCTTGTTTGGTTAGTTTAGATCTGGGTGCTGGTAGGTGGCCCTGGAATGCAAATCTAACCAGGAGGCGATCAAGAGGGGAGTGGCACAGGCCACGGCAGCTGGCAGATGAGGAGAATTGGGTTTGGCAGATTGAGGTGCCTGTTCTGCAGCTCCCACATGCATCACCCACACCGGCTCCAGCGGCCCCATGCCAACTGGCAGATAAACAGCAGGGTACATTTCATATACTGCTTTCAAAGTGTTGTATCCTGGTTGGTGTAGATCTGGCCCTAGACATGATACTAAACTCTGGACATGATGCTAAACTCAAAAACAAAAGTGAACCATCTGATCTCCTTGCAATCATGCCAAAGGAGGAAAGCAGAGGGGGAGCACATAAAACCAAGGCTCCCTAGGACCATTCTCATAACTATAAACCATAACAATGTAACCTTGTGACATCCAAATTAAAGATTAATAAATCTATTATAACATAAGCTTCTGATGCATGAAGTATTATCCTCAGTTGGAAGCTACATATACAAATGGGTATAGAGTGGGGGAGTAATATTTTTGAAGCACTCTTTTTGATGTTGCTACAGGTCAAACCTACCTATAAATCAAATATGCTACTATAGATTAACATAGGGAATGATACAGGATACATGTAATATGTCTACATTTAATCTAATTTCTTTTGATTGATGCCTGGCCACTTTAGTAATAGCATAACCACTGACATACACACCCCAACCATCTACATACAATTATGATAACATAAACAGGGCTTCTAGAATTCCATGCTACTCCCTAATTCTCCTCCTATTGTACTATGAAATTGGAAGTACAGGTTCGCTAATGAAATTATTCTTTCAGAACAACTTGTGTGTGCGTGTAGCTTACTTGTTATAACTTGTTACAGAGGAAATAAGCTTTTTCAGTTGAAGACATTATGTGGCTGTATGTCCACTTAAACCACCTTGGCCCAGCATCTATAAAAATATGTACCCACTTCCAAATTATAGGGAGTTCCCACCAACAGCAAAAAGCTCTGTTAACATGCTCATGTAAATAAGTAAATACAGCTTTTGCAAGGTTGCAAAATGTACAAGAATTGTCTGGACTAAAAGCGTCCCACTCCTTAATAACTTGCTAAGTTTTTATGTGATGATTGAGAGTCTTATGAGCATGGACAAAGACAAATCCTATGAGTGTTGATATGTGGCTATCTAAGCAATCCCACCCCCCTTTCCTACTCAACCACACACAAAGTTTTCTTGATTTTCTTTTATTAATTTCAGCAGGAAGGCCACACCTGCTTTTCTACTGATCATATGTTATCAGTGAAAGTGGATATTTAAATGTCTGCAAATTATTGACAAAATCTAAACCTTTGCTAACAACTTTGTTTAAGTCTGAATAACAATTATTTGTGAATGTGAGTAGCAAGCTATGAAATGTACAGTGGGAACAACATAATACTTTCCCACACATACTTTGCTATCCAAATATGATATGGAATCTTTTGTGTAGGTTATGCAGTAGAGAATTTAAGAACACGATGAGATGATAGTATATCCTCTTTCATTGAGTGTCACTGAAATGCAGCTAACTAGCCATCCAGAGAGACCTATGTCTGTCTGAAAGCAAGTTTGAAATACGAGGCGGTTGTTCACTCAGAATCGTGTGTTGTATTCTACTCCTACTCTTTAGAGATCTGTTTTCTCCATCGTACATGTGCAAGGGTCCCATTGATGTTATTTATTTGTGTCTCTTCTTGAAAATAAACTTCAGAACAGTTGTCATCATGTCAACCAACTAAGAGATGGAAAAGGCCAATTAGGTTGATCCCTGGTCCTTTGCTCAAGTCAATATCCCCGCTGTAGCATATTCCCCAATGCTCTGTCCAGTTAATACTTCATGTCCTCTGACTTTTCAGAAAGTTCCTTCCCTATAAAATGAAGGTAAAAAGCAAAAACAAAAACACATCACAGCAGCCAAAATCAATAGCTGCAGCAAAGAGAAATGTCTGACTTCCAAGGTCTAAAAGGAAATGGGACATTTTTCATTATATGATTATATCTATGAAATTTTAATGTTTTAATTTTAGCCAACATAGTATGAATTAGTTATCTGTGCATTTTTTCAGTCCTATTTGTCAGATGTGAAGTCCCTTTGAGAGAGCAATGATCACATGCTTACATTTCCTGTGCCATTTAAAAGGGAAGATTTATTGCCAAAGTAAGTGCAAGTTAATGTAATAATGCCCACATTACTTGGACCTCAAGCAGAAGTTCTTCAGGATCTTTGCTATTAACTCTTTAGCAACATTATTTTTGGTAAGCAGTCTAGAAATTCAACTGAACTAGGGTGACCATATTTTGGAAACCAAAAAGGAGGACAACATGGCCGCCCCAAGGGGGCATGCCCACCAAAATGTCCAGCCCCCAAGGGGGCATGTCTACCAACATGCCCAGCCCCCAAGGGGGCATGCCCACCAGCATGCCCAGCCCTCAAGGGGGCATGCCCACCTGAACATGGCCTTGGTCACATGCCTGATTTCATAGACACAATTAAGACAAACTGTTCTACGTAACATCTTAATGTTAAAATCACTGAAATAAAGAACAAGTCAGACATTCAATGTATCTGAAATTAACTTCACTCACTCCTACTTGTTTAACTTTTGCTGTACTTTTAAGCTTTTGCTGTACTCTGTGTGATACCGTCTCCCCTTCCTTCAAATATCTTTCTGACTGCAAATCCTTCACTGGATGACAATAGCCTCACCTTTCCTAACATTTAACACTCTTTCCCTATCACCATTCCACTGAACAAATGAAGCAGTTGACAAGAGCAGAAAAACCTAGTACACAAACTAGCATTCAGAAAGGGAATAAAACACTATTACCCTGCAAACATTACCCACGGAACAAAATGGACTAAAGGCTTGTTGCAGTTCCGGTTTATTTGCAGTTCTCACTAGCACCTCTTAGCTTGTTTCAACTTCTGGTTTATCAGTAAGAAACTAATCTAAAAATTGTCATTATACCTCTGGTTCATTAGTCATGTACACAAGACCATGGTCAGTAACAATACAAAGAAAGGCCAGAACGGGTGCCCATTACCGCAATGCTAGACAAGGATCTTTCCCTCATTTTATCCATATATCTCCTGAATTTACACTGCTTCACTGTGCAGGGAACAGAAATCCCAATCAGGGACCCAAAGAAAACTGCCCAAAGAAACAACAGAAAAACTCCCATTGATTTCAATAAAGCTTACTTCCAGATAAATAAATATAGGATCGCAGCCTCTTCACATCTGTTCACCTTACTCTAGCAAGTGCAAGTCCCCCTGTCAAGGAGAACCATGCAGTCACCAGAACCTGGCCTCAAGGATCACCAGCAGGTGCTCTCCAGAAAGATGCTTTCAGAACCTAGGAGGTCCAGACACACTCAAACAAGTTAAGCCGAGTCACGTTATGCACTCATATTCTCTTGCTGGGACAGAACAATTATGGACAAGACAATACTTTGCAATCGACCAGACACAAGACTCATATACAATAAGCAATACCTAATAACAAAAATGTTGCATTAAAGGAAGAAGAAAAGAGAGAGAAATATACACCACTAGCTACGGAAGTTAAAGAACTATGGCAACAGGAAAAAGTTACAATTACTCGGTTAGTTACATCAGCCACTAGCATCACATCAACTGTGCCTATATGGTGCTTTTAAAAATGATGATTTTAAATAAATACTGTGGTTTGGATCCAGAGCTTTTATTCCACCAGGGGGAGGGAGGGGGAGGTCCCCCATTACCTGCCGGCGTCCTGCGCTGCCGTCCGCTGCTTCCGTACTCCTGATAAACAGGCCGCAAGGCCTGCTTATCAGGAGTACGGAAGTAGCGAATGGCAGCACGGGACGCCGACAGGTAAGGAACGCGAGTGGGGGGGAGGGGGAGGGCCTCACTTACCTGCCGGGGCGCCCGCTGCCATCCGTTGTTCCAATCTACTGAGAAACAGGCTTCGCGGCCTAGTTCTCAGTAGAGCGCCAGGTGATGATATCATTTATTTACTAGTATTTACTAGTTGCAGTATGCTGTTGCAAGCCAGTCTAATTGTCATTGTAGCTTCAGATAGCTATTGCATCCTGGTATATGCCATTTTCTTGGAGGGCCATGTTCAGTTTAATTTGTTTGTCTGAAGGCCCTAGGAATTTTCATTTCCCTCTACTTGGGATACTTGCTTCTTAAGTAATCTATGAAACATTTTATTAATTAACTACCTGTAAAATTGCTCTGCCTTTCTTTCATAATGTTTCATGATTCACTCATTATCCTATTTAGCCTGAATTACATGCATTTAATTTAACAAGAGGCTATGTTCTAGGATGTGCTGCAAGGCTATACATGGAAGATTCTTTGTCTTGGCTTTAGATTTGTTTGGTATAAAGACATGCTCTCAATAGTACACAAGGACAAAGTGAAACCTATATTTCTACAACAATTTATTAAAGTAAGGATAACTGGAAAAAAGTTCCCAAACATTCTGCACTATTATTAACTTGATTTTGAAGAGGTGGAAGATTATCCTCAAATGTCTGGGAGACCATTGAATAAAAATAAGTAGCAGGTAGGAACAGATTAGACTGATGCAGCACAGGTTTTACTGGGCCATTCTATTTCTTTGGTTGCACCTGCCAATGCATACACCTTAGGGGTCTCCATTGAATTGCCAGCTGCGCTTCATGGCATAATTGTTATCTTCTTATGACACTTGCCTTTCCTGAATCTTCAATGAGTGGAAATTCAGTTTCAACTAGCATATGCCACACTGAATGTAGAGCTGATCTGGGGCTATTATGCCTTTGGAAACCATTTATTCCCTTTAACTATTTAAAGCTCTAATCCAATGCACATATAGGCTGATGAACTCAACAGGACTTCCTCTTGAGTAGACATGTATAGGGTTGCCCTGTTAGTCAGTCATTGTTTTTTGAGATGGCAGATGTGATCTGCAGATACACTGTTGGATCTTGGAGACATACTTTATAATAGGGTGACCAGATAAAATCCAGGTCAGGGCTCATGTAACTTTAACAGCTGTAGAGAAAAGGGAATTTCAGCCAGTGTCATTTGTATGCAATTAGTTCCTGGTGATATTCCCTCTTCATCACAACAGTTAAAGTTGCAGGCACTATATTAGAGTAACCATATACAAAAGAAGGCAGCCCCCCTTCAACTTTAACTGTTGTGATGAAGAGAGAATTTCACCAGGAACTAATTGCTAGGGGTGTGCATCGGATCGGATCCGATCCACGATCCGAATCCGATCCGACCCAAAATCGGGAAGATCCGATCCGATCCGAACAACCTCCGATCCGATCCGATCCGATCCGACGAGGTCCGATCCGGATCGGACGCCATTTTGAATGCTTTTTCCCATAGCCAAGTATTGTTTTACAAAAACGCCTATAACGTTTTCATTTTTAAAGATAGAAGGATGAAACTTGGGCACATTATACACTGGTTAGGGATAGTTATCTGTGAGAAATTTCAGAAAGATTGGTGCATGCATTTTGTGGCAATTAATTTTTTAATAAATACCCAGGAATGCCTATAACTTTGTCATTTTTAAAGTTACACACATGAAACTTTGCCACATTGTAGATGGTACCTTGGGACCTATGTGTGTAAAATTTCAGAAACGTAGGTGCTTGTCTTGTGTGGCAATTAATTTTTAGAAAAATGGGTAGTAGTGGGGTAAATACATTTACGCCTCCCATTTTTTTATTTTTGAAGATACAAACAGGAAACTTGGGCACATTACAGGTACCACTTGCCTTGATATGTGTGTGACATTTCAGAAACATTGGAGCTTTCCTTGTGTGGCAATTCATTTTTGAAACAATGAGGAAAGAAACACCTATAACTTTGTTATTTTTAAAGTTACACACATGAAACTTTGCCACATTGTAGGTGGTACCTTGGGACCTATGTGTTTGAAAGTTCAAAAACATAGGTGCTTGCCTTGTGTGGCAATTAATTTTTTAATAAATACCCAGGAATGCCTATAACTTTGTCATTTTTAAAGTTACATACATGAAACTTTGCCACATTGTAGGTGGTACCTTGGGACGTATGTGTGTAAAATTTCAAAAACGTAGGTGCTTGCCTTGTGTGGCAATTAATTTTAGAAAAATGGGTAGTAGTGGGGTAAATACAGTTACACCTCCCATTTTTTTATTTTTGAAGATACAAACAGGAAACTTGGGCACATTACAGGTACCACTTGCCTTGATATGTGTGTGACATTTCAGAAACATTGGAGCTTTCCTTGTGTGGCAATTAATTTTTGAAACAATGAGGAAAGAAACACCTATAACTTTGTTATTTTTAAAGTTACACACATGAAACTTTGCCACATTGTAGGTGGTACCTTGGGACCTATGTGTTTGAAATTTCAAAAACATAGGTGCTTGCCTTGTGTGGCAATTAATTTTTTAATAAATACCCAGGAATGCCTATAACTTTGTCATTTTTAAAGTTACATACATGAAACTTTGCCACATTGTAGGTGGTACCTTGGGACCTATGTGTGTAAAATTTCAAAAACGTAGGTGCTTGCCTTGTGTGGCAATTAATTTTAGAAAAATGGGTAGTAGTGGGGTAAATACAGTTAAGCCTCCCATTTTTTTATTTTTGAAGATACAAACAGGAAACTTGGGCACATTACAGGTACCACTTGGCTTGATATGTGTGTGAAATTTCAGAAACATTGGAGCTTGCCTTGTGTGGCAATTAATTTTTGAAACAATGAGGAAAGAAACACCTATAACTTTTTTATTTTAAAAGTTAGAAGTCTGAACATTGCTCACTTTGTAGATGGGTTAGGGGTAGATATGTGTCAGAAATTTCAGAATGATAGGTCCAGGCATTTGATGGCTATGGAATTTTTAAATTAAATGTTTCAAAAAGTTTTCCACAGAGGCCCGGTCTTCCCCTCCCGCTTCCCGCGAAGAAAAGGAAACACTCTACTGTAGGTAGAATATTTGCCTCTTTATGATCTCAAGCCTAAAAAAAGCATCTTGTTTCCCAACATACTGCTTCCAATACTGTAGGTAGAATATTTGCCTCTTTATGATCTCAAGCCTAAAAAAAAAAAAACATTTGTACACACCAGTCTCCTGGTACTGGTCATCCTACTATTAATTAATTGTAGCTGATAGGAAAGGGTTAAATCATGGGAGCTGCAAGGAATTAAGAAAAAAGGAGAGGGGGTTTCGCCATTTCTTGAGCGCTCCTTAATTAGGGCTGCCCAAATGATAATGGACGGGTGGTGTGTGTGCGCGCGCGCGGGCGGCGACGGCGGCAGGCTTGGCAGCGTATCCTGGCTGCCGAGGCCGGGTGTCTGGAGCGGAGGGGCCATTCAGGCCGCCCCTCAGGGAGCTGTGGCGGCGCATTGAACGCCCTCCCCATCATCCTCTTCATCATCAACCTACCCCCGCGGCCCAGCGGAGCACAACAGCCCGCATTAGGCAAGCCCTTCAGGAGCCTCACAGCAGCCAGGCAGAGCCTCTGCTGCCCAGGAACCGGCCCGCACGCGAGGTCACCGGCGGGGCGCACACACAACGCCGGCGAGGGGGAGGAGAAGGGGAGGAACAAAGGATCAAAGAGATCGAGAGAGGAAAGCAGACACGAGCCCTGTAATGGATACTAGCAAGGATCAAAGGGATCAAGACCAGAGTGATCCTTCCTTGCACGCATGGCTGCAAAACTCAGCTAGGCTCAGCCGTTCTGCTTGAGTAAAAAGTGAAAGTAGGAAAGGAAACACGAGCCCTGTAATGGATACTAGTAGCAAGGATCAAAGGGATCGAGACGAGAGAGTGTTTCCTTTTCTTCGCGGGAAGCGGGAGGGGAAGACCGGGCCTCTGTGGAAAACTTTTTGAAACATTTAATTTAAAAATTCCATAGCCATCAAATGCCTGGACCTATCATTCTGAAATTTCTGACACATATCTACCCCTAACCCATCTACAAAGTGAGCAATGTTCAGACTTCTAACTTTTAAAATAAAAAAGTTATAGGTGTTTCTTTCCTCATTGTTTCAAAAATTAATTGCCACACAAGGCAAGCTCCAATGTTTCTGAAATTTCACACACATATCAAGCCAAGTGGTACCTGTAATGTGCCCATGTTTCCTGTTTGTATCTTCAAAAATAAAAAAATGGGAGGCGTAACTGTATTTACCCCACTACTATCCATTTTTCTAAAATTAATTGCCACACAAGGCAAGCACCTACGTTTTTGAAATTTTACACACATAGGTCCCAAGGTACCACCTACAATGTGGCAAAGTTTCATGTATGTAACTTTAAAAATGACAAAGTTATAGGCATTCCTGGGTGTTTATTAAAAAATTAATTGCCACACAAGGCAAGCACCTATGTTTTTGAAATTTCACACACATAGGTCCCAAGGTACCACCTACAATGTGGCAAAGTTTCATGTGTGTAACTTTAAAAATAACAAAGTTATAGGTGTTTCTTTCCTCATTGTTTCAAAAATGAATTGCCACACAAGGAAAGCTCCAATGTTTCTGAAATGTCACACACATATCAAGGCAAGTGGTACCTGTAATGTGCCCAAGTTTCCTGTTTGTATCTTCAAAAATAAAAAAATGGGAGGCGTAAATGTATTTACCCCACTACTACCCATTTTTCTAAAAATTAATTGCCACACAAGACAAGCACCTACGTTTCTGAAATTTTACACACATAGGTCCCAAGGTACCATCTACAATGTGGCAAAGTTTCATGTGTGTAACTTTAAAAATGACAAAGTTATAGGCATTCCTGGGTATTTATTAAAAAATTAATTGCCACAAAATGCATGCACCAATCTTTCTGAAATTTCTCACAGATAACTATCCCTAACCAGTGTATAATGTGCCCAAGTTTCATCCTTCTATCTTTAAAAATGAAAAAGTTATAGGCGTTTTTGTAAAACAATACTTGGCTATGGGAAAAAGCATTCAAAATGGCGTCCGATCCGGATCGGACATCTGGTCCGATCCGATCCGACCAGCCTCCGATCCGATCCGATCCGACCCCCCAGGTCCGATTCCGATCCGCTATCCGATCCGATCCGGGGGGTCAGTGCACATCCCTACTAATTGCATACAAATGACACTGGCTGAAATTCCCTTTTCTCTACAACTGTTAAAGTTACTTGAGTCCTGACCTGGATTTTATCTGGTTACCCTACTTTATAATCCAGCTCACCATTTGCTCAGGGCTTCAGCATCACGTGACATTTTCAGCCACTGGCCAGGGTTCACTGCCACATATAGTCATCTTTTTTAAAAATGCATATTTAGCTTCTATACCCCCTACAGGAGACACATAGAAAAGTAATTTATTGACCTCAGTTCCTCACATATACAAGGATATACAATTCTGCCTTTTCGAAAGCAGCTCATGTAAAGAGAGAAAAAAAGAAAATGTTCTAAATTCTCCGTGATGAAGAAGATTAAATGATGCCCAGAGACACATTAGCGATTGCAGAATTTTATCAAGGGGCTAAGTGCTTTTGGAAAGCAGGAAATGGCCTAGATCAGTTCTATTTTCCCTCCACGGGGTAGCCAATGTGGGTCAGTTTTATATCTAATGAAAACAGTCTATAAAGCACAGTATAAGATACGTTCTAAATAGGGTATTATTATTGATGAATCTTTAAGGGTGCCAGAAAGGCATTAGACAGAAAAATGCCCTACAACCCCAGCTGGGGAATGTTTTTCTGCCTAAACATGCATAGGTGTGCACCCGAAGCCAATCAAGCCAAATGTTTCATGAGACTAATATTTCTATTTTCTTCAAATATTCTTCACTTACACAAAAGTGCATTGCCAGATAGTCTAACAGCAGCAGGGAAAGGAAAAAATAATAGTAATTAGAGGTCAGCGAGAAGTAATTACTTTTACAAGGAACACTTCAAAGAAAAGATGTACTCACCAGTCTCTACTCAGTCACCCGAAAAGCCTGGGGTCCTTTTATTTTTCTGTGATGTCTATATTGTAATCACACCTAAGGCTGACAACCTATGCATACTTCCTTAGGCTGAATTGGCACCAAGTAATCTAGTTAGAAAACACTCAAGTCTCCAGTGAAGGAATCAAATTTATTCTCACTAGTAGAAAAAAAGATCCGTTCTGGATGTTACACTTATCACTTATATAGCTTTCTTTTCATGTATGTTTCTAAGGTCTATCAAATTCACTTCCCACCTCTGAAATTTGCTTCCCCAATTTCATGATAATTTGGCAAAGTATTCCCGGTGGTATTATGTTTTCACTGTGTTCATGTGAGTCATAGCTACAAGTTACATCATCCGCCTGCCTAAACAATTGGTGCAGCAGGTGCCAATATTTGCAGACTGTCTAATGCATCTTTCCTCCAGGAGTGTTGGACTGCAACCCTAGTTGCAGTATAAGTGTTCAGCCCATCTGGAGGATACCAGGTTGGGAAGACTGATTTTTTATAGCAGTGTTCGATAGAACTGGCATGAAAAAAATCCTTTCTTCTGTGAGGGTGTCCTTGCACGTCAAAGAGCAGATAATGCTCGGTTTGCATATACTTTGAAAGTGATATACATATGGAAGAGAACCCCTTCTCTTCTGGACAAAGATCTCCATTACTGGATTGTCTTGACAGCAAAGTCCTACATGCAACTCCACAGAAATAAGTCCCATTGAGTTTAATGGAGCTTACTCACATGTAAATGGGTATGGGATTGCAGCATTACAGTGAAAGCCTATGTTTTTTTTACTCAGAAGTAACTCTGAGTTCACTGGAACTTACTTCCTGAAGTGTGTGCTTAGGATTAGGGATGTGCACTGACCCCCCGGATCGGATCGGA
This sequence comes from Anniella stebbinsi, assembly GCA_029215795.1. NCBI lineage: Eukaryota > Metazoa > Chordata > Lepidosauria > Squamata > Anniellidae > Anniella > Anniella stebbinsi. The sequence continues at coordinate 89,731,662 of JARDYH010000004.1, read as the reverse complement.
TAGCGGATCGGAATCAGACCTGGGGGTTGGATCGGAGGATGTTCGGATCGGATCCGATTCCGATCCGCAGATCGGATGTCCAATCCGGATCGGACGCCATTTTGAATGCTTTTTCCCATAGCCAAGTATTGTTTTACAAAAATGCCTATAACTTTTTCATTTTTAAAGATAGAAGGATGAAACTTGGGCACATTGTAGACTGTTTAGGGATAGTTATCTGTGAGAAATTTCAGAAAGTTTGGTGCATGCATTTTGTAGCAATTAATTTTTTAATAAATAACCAGGAATGCTTATAACTTTGTCATTTTTAAAGTTACACACATGAAACTTTGCCACATTGTGGGTGGTACATTGGGACCTATGTGTGTGAAATTTCAGAAACATAGGTGCTTGCCTTGTGTGGCAATTAATTTTAGAAAAATGGGTAGTAGTGGGGTAAATACAGTTATGCCTCCCACTTTTTTATTTTTAAAGATACAAACAGGAACATGGGCACATTACAGGTAACACTTGGCTTGATATGTGCGTGAAATTTCAGAAACATAGGTGCTTGCCTTGTGTGGCAATTAATTTTTGAAACAATGAGGAAAGAAACACCTATAACTTTTTCATTTTTAAAGTTACACACATGAAACTTGCTCACTTTGTAGATGGGTTAGGGGTAGTTATCTGTCAGAAATTTCAGAATGATAGGTCCAGGCATTTGATGGCTATGGATTTTTTAGATTAAAAGTTACAAAAGTTTTTCCACAGAGGCTTGGGCTGTCAATTGCACCCCCTCCCCCGCCTACCCCTCCCTCTTTTATCTGGTTGGGGACTGGCTGGGAGTTTCCCCTTGGGGAAAAGCACAAGTCCCATAGCTTGCGCGAGAAGGGCGGCGTGCGCTCTTCGCAGGTAGGATCTTCAAGACAGCAGCATCAGCAGCATCAGCATCAGGCAGACATTCAAATGGCAAAGTCCAACATTGGGGACTGGGTGGGAGCTTCCCCTTGGAGGCAGCTCTGTCTCCCACCTACCCACCCATCGCAGGCGGAGAAGAAGGGAGCATGCACGGAGGAGCTGAGCACGGAGGGGGAGGAGGCAGCTTCCTGATTTACTTCTCTGTAGCAACTGCTCTGGGCAGAGAAAGGGATGTTTGGTTTCTCAGTGGGGAAGTGCTATGCAATGAATCCCTATGGGCAAGTGCTGTCCAATGAATCCCTATGGGCAAGTGCTATGCATTGAATACCTATGGGCAAGTATGGTTTCTCAGTGGGGAAGTGCTATGCAATGAATCCCTTTAAACCCCCCTCCCCACGAACGTCCCTTTCTCTGCCCAGAGCAGTTGCTACAGAGAAGTAAATCAGGAAGCTGCCTCCCCCCCCCGTGCTCAGCTCCTCCGTGCGCGCCCCCTTCTTCTCCGCCTGCGATGGGTGGGTAGGTGGGAGACAGAGCTGCCTCCAAGGGGAAGCTCCCACCCAGTCCCCAATGTTGGGCTTTGCCATTTGAATGTCTGCCTGATGCTGATGCTGCTGATGCTGCTGTCTTGAAGATCCTACCTGCGAGGAGCGCGCGCCGCCCTTCTCGCGCAAGCTATGGGACTTGTGCTTTTCCCCAAGGGGAAGCTCCCAGCCAGTCCCCAACGTTGCCTTTACAACAACATGGAGTTTTGACAGATAAAAGAGGGAGGGGTAGGTTGGGGAGGGGGGTGCAATTGACAGCCCAAGCTTCTGTGAAAAAACTTTTGTAACTTTTAATCTAAAAAATCCATAGCCATCAAATGCCTGGACCTATCATTCTGAAATTTCTGACAGATAACTACGCCTAACCCATATACAAAGTGAGCAAGTTTCATGTGTGTAACTTTAAAAATGAAAAAGTTATAGGTGTTTCTTTCCTCATTGTTTCAAAAATTAATTGCCACACAAGGCAAGCACCTATGTTTCTGAAATTTCACACACATATCAAGCCATGTGTTACCTGTAATGTGCCCAAGTTTCCTGTTTGTATCTTTAAAAATAAAAAGTGGGAGGCATAACTGTATTTACCCCACTACTACCCATTTTTCTAAAATTAATTGCCACACAAGGCAAGCACCTATGTTTCTGAAATTTCACACACATAGGTCCCAATGTACCACCCACAATGTGGCAAAGTTTCATGTGTGTAACTTTAAAAATGAAAAAGTTATAGGTGTTTCTTTCCTCATTGTTTCAAAAATTAATTGCCACACAAGGCAAGCACCTATGTTTCTGAAATTTCACACACATATCAAGCCAAGTGTTAGCTGTAATGTGCCCATGTTTCCTGTTTGTATCTTTAAAAATAAAAAAGTGGGAGGCATAACTGTATTTACCCCACTACTACCCATTTTTCTAAAATTAATTGCCACACAAGGCAAGCACCTATGTTTCTGAAATTTCACACACATAGGTCCCAATGTACCACCCACAATGTGGCAAAGTTTCATGTGTGTAACTTTAAAAATGAAAAAGTTATAGGTGTTTCTTTCCTCATTGTTTCAAAAATTAATTGCCACACAAGGCAAGCACCTATGTTTCTGAAATTTCACACACATATCAAGCCAAGTGTTAGCTGTAATGTGCCCATGTTTCCTGTTTGTATCTTTAAAAATAAAAAAGTGGGAGGCATAACTGTATTTACCCCACTACTACCCATTTTTCTAAAATTAATTGCCACACAAAGCAAGCACCTATGTTTCTGAAATTTTACACACATAGGTCCCAAGGTACCACCTACAATGTGGCAAAGTTTCATGTGTGTAACTTTAAAAATGACAAAGTTATAGGCATTCCTGGTTATTTATTAAAAAATTAATTGCCACAAAATGCATGCACCAATATTTCTGAAATTTCTCACAGATAACCATCCCTTACCATTCTACAATGTGCCCATGTTTCATCCTTCTATCATTAAAAATGAAAAAGTTATAGGCATTTATGTAAAACAATACTTGGCTATGGGAAAAAGCATTCAAAATGGCGTCCGATCCGCCGATCCGATCCGATCCGGATCGGACCTCAGTGGATCGGATTGGATTGGAGGGTTGGTCAGATCGGATCGGATCGGATTTTTCCGATTTTGGGGCGGATTGGATTCGGATTGTGGATCGAATCCGATCCGATGCACACCCCTACTTAGGATTGCAGCCACGTTTGTTTTAGAAGAACCAAAAACAATTCAAGGACACATTCCACATATTGCATTGTGTTCACAGCATTATCCTAATTACCTTTATACAATTTTTAAAAAAAGATTGGTGTCAAATAATAAGACATGACACAAAAACTATGGAAGGAAAAATCCCTGACAACTTGCGGGTGAAAAGCAGAAATTTAACCCTTCACATTTAGTTGTGAAGGTATTTTGAATAAAGGCATAAACTTTAGAAATAGCTAGGCTGACCATCTGAAAAGGAGGACAGGGCTCCTGTAACTTTAACAGTTGTAGAGAAAAGGGGATTTCAGCCCGTGTCATTTGTATGCAATTAGTTCCTGGTGAAATTCCCTCTTCACCACAACAGTTAAAGTTGCAGGGGCCCTGCCTTCTTTTGTATATGGTCACTCTGGTATAGTGCCTGCAACTTTAACTGTTGTGATAAAGAGGGAATTTCACCAGGAACTAATTGCATACAAATGACACTGGCTGAAATTCCCTTTTCTCTACAACTGTTAAAGTTACAGGAGCCCTGTCCTCCTTTTCAGATGGTCAGCCTAGAAATAGCTTCAGCAACCTCTCTTAGCTTGCTGCCAAAGACTTGTGGGATATGATCAGGGTTGCCATATTCCAGTTCCCCAAGTCTGGGTGTGCTAATTTGCATATTTTGTGAACTGTTCATGTGATGTATTGAGAAAGGGATAAGCACTCCCCACCCCACTAATTTCACACTCCAAAGCCGCCCTGAGTTAGGGTGGCCAGATGCAAAAAAGGACAGGGTTGTTGAACCTTTAATAGTTGCATAGAAGACGAATTTCAGCACTGTAGCTTTCAATTCCTCTTCTACATGACTATTAAAGCTGTAGTATCCCTGTCCTCTTCTGCATCTGGCCTCATCTCAATTGCAAATGCTGCAGTATCCTTCATGCTTTGTCCTTTCTTTTTTATCCATGGAAATTCCTTATCTTCCTCCTCACTCTATGTAGTTTGGTGCTTTTTCATTTTGGTCAATCTTAACATTTTTAATTGGCATTTTTATCTCTGACTCAGATACAAATACCATTGTCAAACGAAAACAAAACATTAACAGCACCATTCTCTACAGGTTCTGGTGGCCAATGGGAGGTCACCTTTCACCCAGAAATGAAACATCAGAGCGAGAACAGACAGCAGAAGAGCCGTAATGATTTTGCTCGGGCAGGAAAAGTCGGAGTAAGTCCCCAACTTTTCCAGCGCGCAGTTTTGAAGGAAAGCCCTGTGATGGCAGCAAGGTGACTGCTGCATCGTATAACAGATGCAGTGCTACCACACAGCCACCGCGGGGCTATTAACCCACATATACAGCCCCCAGGAGATCTCATCAATAAACAACTGTCATCATTCTACTTTCCACAACAGCTGAAGTGTATTACATTTATAATTATGCCCACTTTATTATCACATGGTTCATTTTGGGTGGGGGTTGGTCTTGTTTGTATTTCACACCCCTTCTCCTTTGTGTTACTTGGCTTTGCAACATACACAGTCACAGGGAACTATTCACAACCCAAAATAACAAATTGGCATGTAATGTCTAGACTGGAGCTTTGCCAAAATGTTCTAAAGGTAAAAAAAAATAGTACTTTCTCAGTGCTATTACCTGTGGGCCAACAAATATTAGTTAGCGCCATTTGGTGACAGTACAAATATTCCATTTTAAAATAACTTGACAAATACAACAGGCATGAGATATTTTTTTTCCTTTGAGCTGTACTTCCTGCTCATTGTATTATTATGGACATTTATTTTTTATCTTCCTCCCTTTTACCAAAAAAAGAAAAAAAAGAAAAGAAAAAAAGGTGTGCTTGAAAGATTGCAAGCCAAGGAGGACTCCTATGGGTCTTGTCCCCCAATAGTACTCAAATGTGAATGGACACGAAAATGTTCATATGAAAAATAACCGTAACAGTTATTTGTGAAGAGCTGCAAAGTTTTACTTTAAAAGGTTACTATACTATATATAATAGCTAGTTGAAATAATTTCCGCTGCTTATATTGGAAAATGAAGAAGTGTTATAACAATATGTAATACATGCCAAAAGAAGTGACATGGAGAAACTTGTTTTTAGTAATGTCTCACTGGTTTACTGTTGCTGAAATGTACAGTTACATTAACAGCTATATTTTGTTTAGTCAAACACCAAAGGAGCAATTGAAATGCAAGTCCATTTTTGATTACAGGAGTTATAACAGAGCTATTTAGAAGGAGGATTCACTATTTGGAAGAACTATCAGAGGCTGTGAAAATGTAGCCATAAACCTGAAGATAATAGCAGAACAGCATATCAGTTCTGAAGCGGATGACAAAGGAACTCTCCCTTGCTTCTCGGCTCAATGCTGAGGCATAACAAGCAATTCCGAAAAAATTGACAGTAGAGACAAATGTGCATTAAGGGATATTCATATGTCCTCTCCCTCTCCCAACATTTGCAAGTAAAATTCAACAGCATATTTCCTCATAGGAAAGCACAGTTGAATTGGTGTGGCAAATAAATATTGTTAGTGGTGTGGGGAGACAAAGGCTATGTCTACACAATGGTTTTTTCCCTGGGTCGTCCCTGGGTCGTCCCTGTGCGTCCAAATGATGCACAGGGGATCCCAGTAGCAGGAAGGGACAACCTTTCCATTTCCCCGGGATATCCCGATTTTCCCTGCGGTCCTGGGACTATCCCAAGGACTGCGTGTGGTGTGGGCACCCGTCCCGGCTTCTTCCCTCCTCCCCACAAGTAGGGGGGGGTCAGCAAGAGGGAAGGAGCTGGTCTGGGGGGAGTCCAGGGACATCCTGGGGAAAGCGGGGTCCCTTTTTTTTAAAAAAAAAAACCCTTACTTTTCAGTGGAGCGCAATTGCGCTCCCGGCTCCTGCTTTTTTTTTTTTTTTTTTAATGGCGCCCATGTTATCCCTGTTTGTTTCCAGGAAGTTGCGCTGGCGTTTGTATGCTGGGGGATGATCCTGGAAGCAGGTAAGTCCAGTATCATCCCTCCTCCTTCCTCGAAAGCCCTTAGGTGTAGAAAGGGCCAAAGTTCCCACACTGTGTTTCAGAATATGCAATTATACATCAGGTGTGCCCCATCTCCAGCCAGCTCAATGGTTCTACACAGGCACTGTTGATAGTGCTGGCTCCACATTTTTTAGGGCTCTTGGGCAAGACACCCTCACTGGGCCCCCTCCTTCAGTGAGTCTACCTTCTCACTGGAGTGTACTGCCATTGTCCCCAGCTGCAATTGCTCCTCATCTTCTTTCTCATCATAGTTACCACTTGCTTGCTTGACAGGCAGAGAGCCAGTGAACAGGTAGACAGTATTTGCTCCTCCTTTTCATCACTACTGTTGTCTGGGCCAGAGCAAAAGGCAAGTGAAGAAGCAGGTTGTAATGGTGAAGAGGAGAAGCAACTTCAGGAGGTTCTTGTCAGTAGGCCCCTATTTGCATACGGACCCTTGGTAGCTGCCCAACCATGTTTACTCTCAATGCCGGTCCTGACTGTTATTGTAAACAATTATGCAAAGTTGTTATAAACAAGTACATAAGCTTAAGTACTAGGAATGTACACCAGAAGCAACAAATCCCCTTATTTTAATTTTAAAAATTCTGTCCGTCTGTTCTGTTTAATGCGGCTGTAAACAATTGTCTTTCTGCCTTGAATGTTTAAAGAGCAGGCCTTTAGATGTTGATGAACCCTTGCTGAAATGGTATCCCTGGGAAGTGCTAGAAAACTCTATATAGGGGCTCCAGCTGTCTCTTCATCTTACAGAACTTACTTGAGTAGTCAGCCATACACTATTAATACTGCTGCCACAACGGTAAGACTCTATATTCTCTTGTATGGTTACGATAAGGATGGAAGGTACACATGTCTAGCAGGAGCACGAAGTACGCAGTTACTAATCTCTGAGCCTCATCAATTTGCCTTCTGTGCAATAGATGAAGTTGTGTATTCAACACAATGGTTTTGTGTTGTGAAGCTCAGACCCTACCTCTGCCTTGTTTTTAGCTTCTTAGGCAAGTTACTTTTTCTTTAGTAGTTTCCCTTCAGGGAAATAAGTGTTTTGTGACTGGCCATGCCAACCATGGCAGACATTTTGAGAATGGGCATCCCCCCTCCTCAAACTTTGATACTCTGTCAAAATTCCAAATGAGCCCACCAACTCTAAAAGGTCTGAGTTGACTATGGCCAGATCTACACCAAGCAGAACATAACACTTTGAAAGCAGTTTGAAAATGTCATATTGAATGTGTCATGGGACCCAACACTTGTCAATGCCAGTAGTGTAGATTGTACCTAAGTTTGGCTTAGTAGAACATAGCTTCATATAACCTAGATGTGCTAGTGGTGCAAATAGTGGTCAGATTTCCCAGTTGCACAAACCTCTAACCACTCACTTAAATTTTCTGTCCGTGATGACCAAGAGAATGTGAATTATGATTGATTACCATAGAATAAATGAAGCCTAGCACTTTTTAAAGGAAATGCTGCAAATTAAGGCTAAACCCATTCACCAATGCTGATGAAATGCATGAACCCATGATCACATAAGGTTTTACATGCATTTTAACTAAAATTGCTCCTTGAAGAAGTGGTTTAGGGTTAATGCTATACTTCTAGGACAGTCTGGCGAAAAATAAATGATTTGTCTGATTTATTTTGTTTGAAAATCTATCTTCATTAAATATCCTCAAAATAGGAACTGTATTGATATTAACGGCTTAATAGAACAATTAATCAGTTTAAAAGTAATTAATCAATTAAAGACATACTGAAATAAGATGAAAACTTTACTTGAAAGTGCTATTATTCTGGCTACTGCAGTAACCTTTTTATTAAAGTCAACATTTTTCTATAGCTTTACCCAATTGCAATTTCCACAAATTTTAGAGGTATTCAAGTTAGGAAGTTTTAGCCCAACTGTTGGATACATTTAAATAGATTCTATTTCAATTCTGCTTGAATAAACTGTCTGAAAGATTCATTACTCATAGTTCAAAGCTCCGAACAAATCTGTATTAACTTAGGTAGTTCATTTTCCTAGGACAGATGTAGTTTTTTTGCGCCCAGTTTTAATTTAAACTTATCACTGATAAGAATGTTTTGATTTGAATGGATCACAAGGGACACTAGAAAATGGTAAAGCCTTTATTGGATCTACTCTACCCAATTTTTTTTTAAAGAAATACACACTGTCTTAAGCCAGATCAATGCCCCAGCATCCTTGCCTATGTGATTAAGGACTCTGAAAGATTTGCTGCTTTGTTCTTATGTTTTCCCATGCAGTGGTTTAGGGAAGCTTTCCCCAACTGGGGTGGCCCTCCAGATGTGACGGTCTACAATTCCCATAAAACCCAGTCTATGTTGGCTGGGATGATGGGAGTTGTAGTCCATCATATCTGGAGGACACCAGGGGGTTGTCTCCAATGTTAACATTCCACTCCTCTCCCCGCAGCCCCTTGTGCGCTATTACAATCTGTCCCGGAGGGCTAGGAAACACCCTCAAGCATGATTTTGGGCAGCATAGAGGGCTGTTGGGGGAAGAAGAGAGGAGAAAGTCCCATTTAGCAGACTTTCACTAGCATGGCATTGGATTTAGGCCCAGGTTAGAGAAGGCTAGATTAAGTGAAGAGATTTTTTTATCTTCTAGTGTTGGTATCAAAACAATCACCCCAATCCATAGATCCTCACACACTCAACAAGATGTATACATACTCAGAGCAAGGATCTCTGCATTCTTACTTGGTTGGCAGTCCCAATAAAGTGGAATAAGTTCAGAGGAGGGTCCCCAAATACCAAATGTTTGGGACTAAAACACTGGTTTGGGACTAAAATTGTTAATGCTAAAGGAATAGATGCTAATGTATTTCTGAATCTAATCAAAGTAATCAAAGACATTACTTAAAATCCATATCTTGCAGCTACATCCCCCCCTTTTTTTTTTTACTGAAGTAGGTACAAGGGGCCTGATCCACATCAGTACCCAAGTGTGTGGGGTAGGGGAACTTTTAAGATCCAGATTGGATCTTCCCCTGCACCTACACTAGAGGGTTTTTTAAAAAAAGATATAGCTGATATATATATATATATATATATATATATTTGAAGTAATATTTGTTTTGGCCCGCACTTGATAGTTTTTATAGACATGGGCTCCACAACTGTTTTGGTTCCATCGACACATTTGGGAATTTGAGAAACTGCTGTGGGCACCACCACAAAATGGCATTTAAATCTTTTAAAATGGGGAAAAATGGGAAAAGCTGGGAAACCAGCAAATAATAGGCAGTCAGGGGAAGGGAGCGGGGCCCAGGAAGGGGTGGGGCCACCTGGGGAATCCCACAGGGGCGGATTGGGACCCCAGGAGTGTCGGATTTGACTCGTGAGCCTGAGTTCCCTCACCCTGTGCGACCTGCAGTACACCTAATTATTTGCTATTTCTGGCCCAAAATGGACGATCACCTATTCTCTATCAACAAATAACATAAACATCTGTGGATAAGCAGTTTAATGGGAAAGCTACTAAATGTGCTTCTCCTTTGGTGGGTTTTTAGGTTTCGAGTCATCTGAAGACTTGATACCGGATTTTAGTTGAAAGCTTTTGGGTCTGCAGTCTCACACAGCCATATTCATAAAGCGGTTGTGCTTGTCAAATTTGACATTAATAAAGCTGCGTCTCGCAAGGCAAAGGCACCCTTTCAAAAAAGAAAAAGGGAAAAAAGAGTATTAGCATGCTTTTGTTTTGAACTTGTCATTTTGATTTGCGTTAGAGCCTCCTTTTGATATCTGGATGGCGGGGAAGGCGGGAGATCCCTTACCCAAAGCTGATTGCGGTGGGATACCTTGTCACATAGAGACGTCATCTGACCTTTCGCTCAGCTTGCAGTGACCTGTCATGCTTTGGTTCTCTCACTTGCTTGCTTAAGCCATTTTAATGCTAATATTCAGTAGGATTTCCCCCCTCCCCTTTCCTATGTGAATTGATCTAACTTATGGTATACAGCTTGTCAAAGCAACAGAAATAATAAATAAAATGAAATTGTGGGGGGAAGAAAAACCTGTCATCTAGTTTTCCCCTTTCAGTTCAAATAACTGTCTCTGTTTTGTGCATCTGAGACCTGTGTGGTGCCTAAACCATTCCAAAAGAGAGGCTGCTTGATAAACTTACAGCAAACTGCTCTTTTATAGAGCAAGTTACAGGGATGATCCCTGACGAGCAGCACTCATTAAAAGAACATCAGCTGGCTAAAGGAGAAGCCTTGCTCAGGACTGAAACAAGCCAGGCTCCCTTGGGGCTTTTTATGCCTTTTGTTCTACAAACACTGCTTTGGCTGGTCCATATATATCTGAAAGATAGAAAGACTAACAACAGAGTATTAAAAATATATTTTAGGCTAAATGTTTCAGCTTTTGTCCTCATCAGTAGCTGTGCCATTAAATGGGTATCAAGAGCGACAGTTTGGAATGCCTGGAGATGAAAGTTCCCCAATGGAAAAAACAACAACACCCAGAAGTATGATTGGTATAACGCTCATGAATTATTCTCCAGATTAAGGGCATTATGACTAAGAGCTCCATCACATCAGTGATTTAGTGCACTCTCGCTATGCCTGGTGTGTGGATTTGCAGCACAGTACTCACATGATGCCGTGCCTGTCCTGCTGACAACTTGCCTCTTCATCAGCCTGTCCTAGAACGCTAAAAGTCTGGATTATTTTCCCTAAACACATTTAATACGCCCTAAACCTCAGTGTAATTTTAAAGGAACTGGGGGGTTGAATGGATTGCATCAGGTCCTGGCAGAGAAAAGCTATCTCTCCAAAGCAGCCAGCTCCAAGCCTCAATATAAAACCCAAAGCTTGCATCCCAGGCTCAAAAGCTTTTTAAAAAATCATATAATGCCTGAATCTCTGCAGAGACAGGATTGTACTCTCTTGATACCCCCAAAGAGCCAGACTAAAGGGTCGTTCCATTTTTGCCGAGTAGAAAGGCAGCCTGGTTGAAGTACTCATCTGACAGGACTTGACTGGAGGGAGAAAGAGAAGGGGAGGGGTGGAGTGGAGTGGAAGAGCAAACCAGCGAAGGACCGAAAGAGCAGCCACTCAGGTGAAAGGGAACATAAGCTTCACACGCTTCTGCCTCAGAGCTAAAAAAAATGTGGAAGCAAACCGGGGTGGGGGGGATTAGGTATGATGGAGGTCTAAGAGTTCTGAGTCTATAGATCCAGAAATTTCCCCTTTTGTCAAGGGTTTTGTGTTTGTTCTATTGGAACCAAATGTAAATCTGAGATAGTATGTGCAGAACAGTTGAAATGTCTTGCAACAGGCTTACCAAGAGTGAATCTTACCAACAGCTTTATTTTTTGGTAAGAATCACAGATTTGTGGTTATGGAATCTTGTTTTTAGGTCCCTTGCAGTTTCCCCTACATATTACATGCTGTATTTTTTTCTTTATATTAATTAAATAAATCATATTAGTAGAAGTGTATGTTAACAATTGCCTAATGCAATAAGTTTTATTGGTAACGGTGCTCTTGAAAGAAGTGGGTTCTTGGAGGTAATTGCAGGAAATGCCAGGTGTTGATTTTCAATGATATGATCCTAGGTTGTAAATATCTTGTTTAAGTGCAGCTTTTACTAATAATTTACGCAGATTGGGTGGTTTTCTGAATGCAATGCATGGTGAACAATTAAGGACTTCCGTTAAATGAGCACAATAGGATATAATAGGGTAACTTCTTTAATTATCCTGTGGTAATTAGAGGCAGCAAGATGATAGTCCACAACGAATGGAATGCGATTTTCTTCAAAGAGTTAGCCCTTGCTTCATAAAGAAGCGTATTTCTGGATATTACTGATGCTTGATTGATGTTGTAGTCAATAATGTGATTAGGGTATCTGCATTGTTGGAAATATTCTTTAAGTTTGTTACATCTTATTGAGACTTTTTTTTGTTATTACAAATGTGTTTTATCCTAAGAGCCTGGCGCCGAACATTGTTATATTTTCGGCGCCAGGTCAAGACTTTCCTCTTCTCTCAGGCATTTGGCAATATCTGAGGAGCCTGGGGTTTTTTTTTGTTTTTTTTTTTTGTAGCTTTTTTGGGCTGTTGTAGCGGTTTTAAATGTATGTGTGTATTGTGTATATGTTGTATGTTTTTGCTGTTTTCATTTTTGTATATTGTTTTTAATTGTTTTAATCCTATGTAAACCACCCAGAGAGCTTCAGCTATGGGGCGGTATACAAGTGTAATAAATAAATAAATAAATAAATATAACTATATATGATGTTCTTTTTTAAATGCTTTAGATGACATAACTTGAAGTTAAAGTACAGGTGGGAATCTGTAGGTTTACAATATAAAGTTTGTGACGATTTAATGGTTTTCAATGGTTAATAGGACATTCAGGATGGGTATTTTTTATTTTCAGTAGTGGTGTTAGTGGTAAATTTTATCATTGGGTGGGTAGTGTTGATAAATCTCCAAGCTATCCCTTCCATAGTCCTAGATGACAAAATGTCATCTATGTAGTGCCACTATATGCTAGGCTTGTAGGTGTATACACACACACACACACACATACGCACACACACAAATATGCACCAGTGGAGGCTGGAGGATCTAATGTCAGTGGGGTAATAAATCCACTCTGGGTTTCAGTCAGAACCAGTCAGAACTCTAGAGGAGCTCTCCAAGGTGCTGTGCGAACCCGCAGCGGATTCACCACTGCACTGACATTGCAGCCACCAGCCTCCATTGATATAAACATAAAGGCACAATTTAAACATAATGATTTTTTGTAATGGGCTCATGGAAATATTTGGGCAGAAGAGTCGAGCACTTCTCCCAGACAGACATTCTATTGATCCTGCTTCGATGAAAGCCACAGCAGCACCATCAGCAGGCCTGGGATGCAAAGTAATGGCTCATGAATATAGCTGCACACTAAGGCCTAGTTGGAGAGGTGGTCAGCACTGTATCACTTCACACTGAGGTGGGAGGCCTTGTACGATGAAATGTTCCAACATGCAGAACTACAGAAGCCCATCAATCAATCCATGACAGAATAAATAAAACTAGCATGCCAGTAAGAAGAACTGAGCTAGGACATTTTGTCTGACATGCTCCCTGTCTATATGCAATGGGACTTTTTTTTTTTAATGTGCATTGAAAAATTCATGTGATATTTTCCCACCCTCAGTATGAAGCAGCACAGCTCTGATTTAGTGAGAATCAGTGGTGTACTGGAGCCAGGACTCACAGGAGTGCAGTGCCTACACTTTGTTGTTAGCAGGTATACTGACATCGCCTGCCACTCCCCTCAGTATTCCCATTCCCTCTGAATTTAGCTGCAATTCTCAAAGCAACTTGGGTGGGGGTAAATTAATTTCCCCAAGGACAATATATTGTTCCCTATTGTAATGCAAAGAATGCTGAGGTGGCTTGGTCTTCAATGGGCAACCAAGACCTATTCACTTTACCAAACACATTCTACCGGTGGAGATGAAAACCACTAGAACTGGTTTGTTAATACGGATGAACACAGCTGCCTGCACTTTTGGACTCTCTGTGGGGGTGTGGCTTGGGGGACTGTCATGATGAGTTCCTGAAATACAAAATTCACCACTGGTGAGAAGTAGACCTAAGCAATGGATCTCTGTGTCATTTTCTACTACATTTCCCAACTTGCTGTCATGTTCCGTTATGTTCCCTCTTGCATACATCCTTTTGAGAGAGGGGGGAAATAATGCCCCTGTTCTTCTTATCATTCTCTTTGCTTGCAAACTGTCACCGTCAGCTTAGAACAACTGAATGTTGTGGGTTGTAGCTGTGTGAGTTTGATATATATATACATTGGCTTGAAGAACTCTAATGATTTAAGGTTGCCTTCCTGGAGAGAGATCCAAATTATGATGCAGTTGCAGCAAGTTTATGGGCACTGTTCATGCTGGGCTGAGCAACAGAGTACACGAAACAGAGCTGCGCTCTTCATACAGTACATTTCCACTGAATTCTACCTGACTAAACATACCTTAGAGGCATTTTTACACTATCAGTCGATATGTGACAACCACACTGTAGCGTTTGCCCATTACCCTGACAAGTCCCTTTTCAGTATGTTGGAAAAATCCACAACGGAATCAAATGAGTTTGGATTTCTATGAATCCAACCTGCAGAAGATGAGCTTTTCCCAAGTTGCAAGGACTCTGTGGTCTTGAGGTCCTCCCCCCCCCCCCAAATTTTACACAAATGAAGTTGTAGAAAAATATGTAAAATAACAATAATAATAAAAAAACACTGGCCAAACATGCGCAATTTTCCCATTGGCTGAAGCATGAAAATGGCATTATGGGAAGGATTTGCACATTTTAGAAGAGAATTTGTACATTTTGGGGGGATTTGTACATTTCTGCAATTGTGAATTTGTTTAAGAGCAAATTTGCACAAAGGTGAGACATGGGAGGGGAATTTGGTTCTGGCAATGAGTAGACAATGCAGCAAAATGCACCTGACAACCCATGGAACTCAGATGGAATTGATTTTACAAAATCCATATATCCCTAAGTACAATGACCCAGTAGCATTCAGGAGATGGGCTAGCCTTGTTTTGTAGGATTTCTCCCATTTATATTGATATTGCTACTGATATTTATACTTACATTTATATTTATAAGCTATTGACAAAACAAGAAGAAATCTATATTCTTTAATTTCTGTCAAATGTTTCAGCTTCTGCCCTTGTCAGTGACAGTTAGTATTGTAAAGGTGTGGGACATCAGATAGACTGCGTGTATATTCGTTATGTAGAAGGGGCAAATGGTTTGGGTAGTTTTAGCACAACACTTTTAAATGCATGATATTTTTACAACATAGAAAGGAAGGGCGCTGGCCTGAAGGTTTAATGCCAGGATGCCTGGGGATCAGAACAGAAAGACAGGGGAAGACTTTGGCGCCAGAGGAGAGCTATCTTACCAGACCTCAAGGCCATAAACTAACAGGGATGGCAGGAAGGAGGTTTTTGCAATTGGAGAGGTGTAAAACCAGGCCTCCGGGGTGTGCTATGCATGCCTGCATGGAGGCTTTACTTTGTATTCTTCCCAACCTACCCTTACTTGTAAATAAACTCTGCCTACTTCAGCTATTCATGCTGCTGGGCCAGGATTCTGGTGCCTTCCCCAGAGGCTTCAGGTGCCTGGGAGCCTCTGGAAAGGTGGTGGCAGCGGAGACGAATGGGCAGGTTGCCAGCTCCCTTTGGGCTACCTGTACAAGTGTAAAAGCTGAAACCCAGCCCCCTATCCGACCCCAAAGCGGCAATTGTAGAATGTTAGTGCTGTGGATGGAATTCCCAGGTTGCAAGAGAAGACCAAGACATGGTGATAACCTCCATATTCAGACCATTTAGTCAATGTGTCCGGTCTATAAACCCAAAAGTTTCCCCTTGTTTCAAGGATTGCTGGATTAGATGGTTGTTCTACTGGAAATTTTACCATGTCAGAAAGGCTGTGGCCATCAGAATTAAAGTGTTCCACCAGATCTATGCTTGGCTGCGTACTTTCAGCCCACACCACATGACAGCCCTTTATACAAACAACTTACTGTGCAGTTAGGTGTCTTCAGGACCATCCTTTCTGACAGGAATCACATTGGAGAGATTACATAGGGACCAGTCCATAGAGCTCATGTTCATGAAAACTATTTGTGACCCTATTGTATTTGCAGTACCAACAGCTGTGGGCTAGTACAGTACATATCTCCCAAGTTTGGCATGCATTAAGGTACATTAAATGTGTGCTGGACCTGTGGATTTGTGGTTGTACAGGTTCTTCCTTAGCTGTCCAAGCTCACCTGGGCTTGCATATTCCATGCAGCTTGATTGTGCACAGGATTCAAAAGTACATAAATGTTATTTAAATAATTTTGGGGTACAGTCCTATAGCATGCACCCTCATTGGACCAAAGTCTCTCTTAGTCTTATAAGATGTTAACTGAAAATGATTAGTGTTGCTGAATGTAATATGTAATGTAGCAGTAAGGAAGAAGTTGCATCCCAAAGAGGCAAACTCAATTATTCCAATTTTATCCCCTTTTAGAAAGCACAAGGCATCAAAATGAATTAATTTTGCTAGGTCTGTAAGGCTGATAAAGTCATCTTTGCAATATTGAGAAAGAGAGAGAGAGAGAGAGAGAGAGAGAGAGAGAAAGCGCTTTATCTCTGCATTTTGTTTTTCTGTTTTTGTCTTTCTTTCACTTAAGAAATAGCACGATATTAAGCTGAAAGTTTGTCATTAATTGAGTTGGCACTAATTTTGTTTACAATGTTTGCTTATGCTGCCTTTTGTTTTCTAAAAGAAAAAAGATAAAAATGGGTTTCTGAGTTAATTATGTAGCAGATTATCAACTATTTCATCAAGAGCTTTCTGGTTGTTTTATAAATTATATATGTATTTGAAATATGTAAATAATGTAGAAATATGCACAATTGTTCTCCAGCAAGCTGATCCAGCAAATACAGTTAGCATGCAAATAGGTTTCTACACATGGTGCATGAGACAACAGACTGCACCTAATGCTGCAATAATTCCTGCAGAAATTATGCATTGCCCCCTACAGAGCTCACAGTAGCAATGATGCAGACGTCACCAGGTGCTGCTTCTGTGAGTCTCTGGACGGGGGCGTATTTGCCTGAATAGGGGGGTTGTTCTGAAGTGCATCTTCATGCTTGGATGGCTGCAACACCGGTGATTACGTCTATGTGTAAATGAGCCAACACAGATATTGACATTCTGGCTGCGGCGCAATATCTCCTCATGTCAGCTCAAAATGAAATCCTTTTCAGTGGTGTCAGTTTACAGGCATCAAAGAGAACAGTGCTCAGGTGTTGCTCAGGCCTGTGTGAATTGGGCTTTAGGATGTCACATACTGTTTATAAGGTATACGTTAGGGATGTTAGGATTCGAATTAGTGGCAGGGCTGGCGACAAGGGTAGGCATAGTTGGACACCTGCCAAGGGCCCACACCCCAGCAGGGTGAGCACTGACAAGAACTCCCTGGAGTTGCTCTTCCTCTTCACCATGGCAACCTGCTTCTTCACCTGCCACTTTCTCTGTCCTGGTGGTGAGAAAGAAGAGCAGCAGATGCCAAGGCCTACTTGTTCATTGCCTTTCTGCCAGTCAAGCAAGCAAGTGGGAACAATGATGAGAAAGAGGAGGAGGAGCAATAGCAGCTGATGATAGTGTGGGTGGTGAGAAGGCAGACTCACTGAGAGAAGAAGTGCATTGAGAGTTGTCCTGCCCAAGGGCCCTCAAAACCTAGAACTGGCTTATGCTGAGCATGATCAAACATGATTTCTTCAATAGCACTCGATTGCTTTTCCTGTCTATCGTACTTTGGATGTAATTGACTGAGACATCAACACCTGGGCCCGACAGCAATAATGGCAATAGATGCCACAAAAGCATTTGATCACCGCAATTGGCAGTTTCTATTTGCTACATTAGACACATTTGACCTGAACGGATCTTTCATTCACCTTTTAATGAGACTCTATCAGGGAGGCTCAGCTAAAGTCTTGGGCCAGATCCACACCAAGCAGGATATAGCACTTTGAAAGTGGTATGAAAGTGGTATGTGTTTCAGAGAGTGGCCATTTTAGTCTTTTCTATATATCATAGGGTTTCTATTGCTGGTGGAACACAGGGCTTCTCCTGGGTACATGGCTGACAATGGAAAAACTGTGCTTGTGAACCATATAGAAAACTAGCATTACAGGGGAGTGAAATTGTCTTCCTGACATGCTAGATTTCATTGTGTAGGATATTTATTTTCATGGATGACCATTCAATAAGAACTTAATCACAAAATGTTTTTATTGCACTCTTGTGATTGGTTACTCACAGAAGTTTGAGAGTCCTTTACATGAGGTTGTCAACCTCCAGGGTGTCTCCTGTGCTTTTTGAGCTTTATCTTGCTTTCAAAAAGATCAGGAGAAGCCTGATAAGATTATTTCAAAGTGCAACTCTTTCCTGTGAAATTCTGGAGTTCTGCTTTAACCGCATCACCATCTAGTGGCTATGAAATGAGACACATAGAAAGGTATGGATCTGCCCATGTAAAAGAGCCAATCTTATTCACACATAGAATCTGGAAGCAGAAGTCCTGGTAAGGATGCAGGATTTAGGCCTCGCATGGTATAGCTCTAAGTCAATAATCATGTGCAGCCAAAAGTGGTAGAACTCTGATACCAGCTTACACTTTGGTGAGAACTAGGGCTCAGTCTGGGTTCTTCTTTCCATACAAACACACCAACATTTACAGCGTAAGAGAATTCAGTCAGAAACCCTCACAATACCTATCTGATTTGGATTTAGAGGGGAACAGGGAAGTCTGGACTAAGTTGAAGCTCCTTCTTACCCCATAGTCCCATCATAAATTTTAAATTGTTTTTAATGTTGTATTGTTCTCTTGCTTTTAAAATGTTTTAACTGTTGTGATTTTTATGTTTATATTGTTGCTGTTCCCCGCCTCGATCCGGAGGGAGAGGCGGATTACAAATAAATATTATTATTATTATTATTATTATTATTATTATTATGTGAGAAACATGGCTGTGCAGAGGGGGGGTAGTTGGCCCAGGGCCCATGGTTTTGAGGGGGCACTCCAACAAGGATGTCCCCCCAGCTTACGCTACTGCTTCCGTAGTGTAAGTGGCCCATCGAGAAGCGAGGAGCCCATCTTGCGGAAACAGCACAGAAGCCATCCGTTGTGAAATTCTGAATGTGAAGAAGTGATGTCTTACATCTTTAATACAAGTACTTCCTGTGAAGAACATAGCTTTTGAAAATGACCTGCTCTGCAAGAGGAGTTATTGGGCGGGGAGCGGGGAGCGGGAACCTTGGAGCTCAAGGGAGGGGGGTGATGGAGAAACAGAATGTTGACATAGTTTCTGGGCTGGTTATCTCAAGCTGTACCAGCCAAGGTTAGGCAGGTGGCTGGGGTTAACGAACTTCAGCTGTGAGAAATTAGGGAGGGCTGGTTTCCATGGCAATGAGGCCAGCCCGAGAGAAGATAGAAAAACGATGGTTTGGGTGGAGTTCGGCATCTCTTCAGGGCAGAGGCTTCGCTCGAAGGTGATCTCCGTCCGGCCAGATCAAGTCGGGTGTTAGTTAGAATTTTATTGTTTTATAGCCTGCTCGGTTTGGGGTGGCTTAGCACTTTTAAGAGTGTGATTGATTGATTTGGGTCCTAATTGTTTTATGGCTTTTGCTTGTTTGTGCTGCTAATACCAAACCTACCTCATTCCCTTCTAACCCCCCCTTCCTTTCCTTCCCAACTACCTAACCCCTATTTTGCTATTTTACGTGTATAATCTCTTCTGTTTTGACCAAGGCCTTAACTTAGAGTAGAGTGTGAATAAACTTGCTTTGGTCCCTAAATTCTGTGTGGTTATTTCCAGCGTTGGCTCAAGCCAGCTTTGGCTGGGGAACTGGGTGGTGGGAAGGGAAACACCCTGCCACGGCAAGGAATGGTTCACGTTGCCTTGACACTTCCCATTACCTTTTTTATAAATCGTTCTAGTTCATATATGTATTTAGCACTGAATCGGTGCCACTGATGAAAAAATACTTAATGAGCAGTTTGAAATGGGGGGAGGGGCGCACACACTTCCCATCTGGCCTGGGCATATTACCAGCTCTGCACGGCCCTGCTGAGAAAGGCTTTTGTTATCCCATGTTGGACATTCTTTAGATCTGCAAAAGTAGCAATGTAGTTTCCTGTAGCTCTTTTAATTCTCTGAGGGCACAATTCTAAAAAGAAAAAAGTCCTTCAACTCCCAGCATGATCCATGCTGGGAATTGTAGGATTTTTTTCTGTCTAAGACATGCAAAGGACTGAATTAGACCAATGTGGTTATTGTTGTTGCTGTTGTTGTTTCGGCCATACCTAGCACATAAAAATTATTTACTGGCTTACAGACCTGGAGCTTGAGGACTTGTTGTTCCAGATCATATACTTCAATATCGAACTTGCCTGTTGGTATATACTAAGCAAGGGCAATTTAAAAGAAAAGAAAAGAGAAGAACAGGCATGCCTCTATTGATCTAATTCTGTCTATTGTTCAAAGTGTAGTTTGTTTCCCTCTCTATGAACAGAGCACAAAAGCCTGCCCTGAGACTGACGGGTGCTGAACTGGAGAAGAAATGGATTGATTTCCTATTTGTATCCAAACACAGCACTGTTGATTGTATTATATTATTTAGGAACGCTTGTTAAATGTTTAATGGTTTTCTAAAGAAGAAGAAGACGATCAGTTGCCCGTCTATAATGTAAATAATGATTCAGCTGGATGGGAAGGGCTCATACCCTGATTATGCAAAATGTCCAAATTATTGATATCAGCTCCTCTGCACTCTGAAGAGGAGACATTGGTAAAAATTCAGCAAGCCAGTTTTGTTTGATGGATCATGGAAAATCCACATCGCTTAGAAGAGAAATGCACAAACAGAGTTGCCATTGCTTTCCTCCTTGTGTCTGCTTTTCCCACTTCCGCTTCCCCTTCTACATCCCCCCCCCCCATAACAGTAACTCGCTCGCTCTGGTTGCATTGCTTGTGGTGGTGGATCCCTAAGCACCGGCACAGGACGGATGTAAGAGCACCTGAAATACTTTCAAGGAATGGTGACTTGATTTGGCCTCCAGGGGAAACTCCTGCTCAATGCGTAATGGGATTTTCAAGACAAAAACTGTTGCTCACCTGGACTGTAAAGGATGGATTGGTTTGCGGGGAGATGAACCCTGCAGCAGAGAGACATTATTTTGAATGGGAAAATGGTCAAGGGAAAATAAGTAGCTAAACAAAAGGTTAAACAATTATAGGTGGTAGGCTTAAGGCACAATCCTATGCATGTTTAGACAGAGAAAGGCCTACAACTCCTATCATGCCCCAGCCAGCATGTTGTTGGTCTTTTCCCCCCATCTAAACATACATAGGGTGTTCTCCTTAGTTTTCTTTATCCTTTTAATATTAGTTGGTTGGCTCCAATCTACACAAGCTCTACAGTCTATACTACTATCCATGCCATACCCTTGGGTTTTGTAGTCCACATTTTCCCATTAAACTGGCCTTGTTTAGATGGATATATCAGATAGCCCAGCCTCTGTATATGTGGTCTTGTAATTCATTGCTTCAAATTTATTGTGAAGACTATGTCTTAACACATAACAGGTAACATAATTCACAATTGTATTTCAATGTCATTTTTCATCTGTGTGACAGTCAGGTCTGTTATTGTGCCAAAGTATTCTGGTGAGGTTTTGCCATAGGAAACACAAAACTACTTGGAGTTCAAGCACTTTACATAGGATGGCTCTGGATCAGTCCAAGAGCTTTGAGGCTCCAGCCCAGCATGATATAATAGAAGCATGATTTAACCAATTGAACTCAACTGCTGGATCCAGTAAAGACATTGGTGGGTCTTCTCTCTAAAATGTTTGGAAGCAACAGTTACACTTCTCACTAAGAGATAGACCAAGATGTTCAGCCTCCCCAACCTGGTGCCCTCCAGATATTTTGGATTACAACCTCCATTGGGCCCATCCAGCATGGCCAATGATCAGAGACAATGCAAATTTTGGTTCAAACCATCTGGAGGGCAATCCAGGTAGAGGAAGGCTGATGTAGATCAATCATTGCTGCAGTTAGCAAAACAGTGCCTTAAGCTGCCACTGCTGAATCAGGTCAAAACCAGCTGGCTAATGATTGTGCCAGCCCATTAGAGCCTCAGTTACTGTGACTGGACTGGGGAATGTGTCCTTGCATGGGATTGGTAACCTTAGTCCAGGTCGTTGGCCTCTACAGATGTAGAATAGGCTTTGATAAATCTTGTCACGACTAAGAACAATTAAATCAAAGCAGTCTTTACATGGAGGAATGCATTATTTCCAATTTTATCCTAGATTTCCACAAACATGGATTTATATAGAATAGACATAACTGAAAAAAATATGGCTGAACTAAAAGACTGCGAATACAATTCCAAGCAGATGTACTAGGGAGTAATACCAACTGGATTCAGTGGGACTGATTAACATGCTGTGATTGTGCTGTAATATACTAAGCGATAGTATATTATCCTTTTATTTGTATTCTACCATATTAGATTTGTGTTAAAGGAAGTCACCAAAGTAAGTGCAAATTTGGCGGTGCAGTAGCTGCGGGGGTGGAGGTAGGGGTGACCACTGGTTGATTGGGGGTGGGGGAATTGGCCCTTAGAGCCCTGGGCATTGCCTATCCTTGATCTAAAATATATATCCAATAGTGCTGCGGTCCCTAAAAGGTTGATGCATTTATTGTTGCATGTGGACAGGAGAGCTCGCTTTGACAGATGAACGAAGTATTATCATCAATTGGCAAATAAATACATAGGTACAGAGAAAACCAATTGTAATCAGTAGAACCAAAATGTTATGAAATGCGAATTGCACTTTGCCCTCAGTTCATAGACCATTCTTGTAGACAAATAGGCTCTTTTTATGTGGTCGGGGAAATTGGAATCATACCTGTTGTCTCCTCTCTCATCCTCCATGTTCTGCCCTTCACTCCTATCCTTCATCAGTGCTATGTGTGGACAGAGCCAATAGATGAATAAAGATGAGGTTTGGGGAGTGCAGGCACAATCCCTCTCCCTCTCCACATGTTCAGCCTACATGGCTCCTGACCATGTGAAAAAGGCTAGTCATTGTCCAATGCGAATTGCCATAGTACCCCATAATATGACAGGGATTCCTGACACACAGTGAATTTTACGCTTGCGTAAGGTAGACTTAGAGCCTATCCACATTGCCCTTAAAATGACTTATATTTGTTTAAAAACGTGGTTTTTTAAGTCATTTCATTACGTGGTAGGACACACTGAGCAGTACTTACGTTTCATAGTGACTGCTTCCTCCGTCCTCAAAATGTTCACTGGTGTATTACAGGGTTAATTCCTTGACTCTTCTTCTTTTGGTTTTGTTTTGCAGGCTGCTTGAGTTTGGGAGACAGAAGTGGGAGTGTCAAGCAGCCTGCAAAACAAAACCAAAAGAAGAAGAGTCAAGGAATTAACCCTGTATTAACCAGGAATTAACAGTGAACACTTTGAGGATGGAGGAAGCAGTCACTATGAAACGTAAGTACTGCTCAGTGTGTCTTACCATGTAATGAAACGACTTAGAAAACCAAGTTTTTAAGCAGAATATAAGTCGTTTTAAAGGCAATGTGGATAGGCTCTTAGAATGCAGTCCTATGTGTGTTTACTCAGACATAAGGCTCATCCCATTACCTGAGCTTATTCCCACATCACTGTGCACAGGACTGTAGCCTTCATGTACAATGCATACTTCAACAAATCTTATCATTGCTTTTGCCACATGTAAGATTCTATCTTAATATTCAGCTATCTGATATACTGTACATACCGGGTGGCCCAAAAGTAGGTATACAGTTGTTTAGAATGTTGATGGGTGGAGTCAGAATGATAGTTGGGAAGAGTATACTGTATACCTACTTTTGGGCCACTTGGTATATTGCTCCTAGATGATCAGACTGCTCCATTTGCTTCAGACTGAAGAAAGAGGCAGTGGAAGACTGTGTTCTAAGTGTGACGTTGAAAACAACAAAAGAAAATCTTGTAATCCCCTGTCCTTCCAGAGGTGCCCAGCACACACATAATGAGGACATCCCCCTCCATTTTTTATGTGAAGCATCGCTTGCTGATAGAAGCCTTGTGTAGAAAGCATTAGTTTCAGGGGAGCTTAAATCTGTTTGTTTGCTAGTTTTCGCAAGCAAGACATGCTGGAAACTGCTCCTAGTTAGGGATACTAAATACTTCTCTCCCCATGGAAGGCTAACTGGAATTTCCTACTGTGCCCATGTATATGCAGATCCCACTTGGGATCTAGCCTTTATAAGCAGCCTGCCCCAGCCTGGTATCCTCCAAATGTTTTGGACTTCAACTCCCATCAGACCCAGCCAGCATGGCCAATGGTCAGGCATGTTGGGAGTTGTTGTTCAAAACATCAGGAGGGCACCAGGTTGGAGAAAGCTACTGTGTAATCTCATCTCAGTTAATTTTTTTAAAAAAGAGAATCAATTTAACAAGCTAAATTAGCTCCAAATTGAACTGAATTAAAAGTGTAGAATACTAAAATATGCTGATTTAACTGATAAATGAAAGCAGTAGGTGAAATAATGCAAAACAGAAGAATAAAAAGTGGCTGTCTAGCATATTAATTTCTTCCCTTGCACAATCCTCATAAAACAATGTAAAATGAGCGGTTATATTTTGCATGCTACTTTTTTTGTTTTTCTGAATCTCACAATTTCAGATGTCTCAGGCACTGATGCGCAAGACAAGTAATTTATCTCATTATGGCTGAAATCCTATACATGCTTATCTGGGAGTAAGTTCCACTGAAGTCAATAGGGCTTACTTCTCAGTAAATGTTTATAGGATAGCACTGGTAATGACTGATCCTCCATGCTGGGGATAAGCCATCACTTTCACAAGAAAACTATTCACTAGGTGTCAATATTACTTCTAGAGCCATAAACAATACATGATATAATGGGTCAACAATGAGGTAAGTTTTAAAACTTAGACATTTTCAGTATTATGAAATCCATCCTCACTTATCCTGAATGCCTACTAGGAAAAATGCATGTGCCCACATGTTAGTGTGGGGGGGGATCATGGGTTGGATCCAGGTTTATGTTGGATCAAATGTGTTGATGGAAGTGGACTTCCCTCACTCTTCCTCCCCACAGCAGCCCCTCCAGCCCCCTGGGAATGGTACACAGAGAACCAAGAGACCCTGCTGAATGGGATGAACTGGGGGGTGGGGGGACAACTTCTGCAAGCACAGTACTTTCTCTTGTGGAAGATCCCTTCTTCTTCCAGAAGGCAGATTCTGGATCCAACCCCCATGTCCACACATTTATTGTCCTGAGTTGAGGGAACATCTGTAAATAGTATTCAGTCTCAGATTATCCAGGAAATACTGATATGCCATCAGGCCAATCATGTAACTGAGTAAGAAGTGCATTTACATGTACTTACCCACTCATCTATGTAATCATGTGAAAAGGACAATGAGCCATAGGCCCTGGCACTTTATTCATTTCAATTGTCCCTCAAATGCTAAGGATTCAAGTAGAAATGAAATATACATAGGATAAAATAGTAGAGCACAATCCAGCTGAACTGAAGCGCTATGAGATGGAATTCAATACATGTCAATTCAGAAGTAACTCCTATTGTATTCAATGGGGCATACTCCCTAGTAAGTGTGCTTAGGATTGTGGCGTTAAAATCACAATTTGAACAGGAGAGATTTAAGCATGTGTTTAACTCATTCAGTGAAGTCAGTGAAACTTAAAGGTACTGAACTTGGGCCAAATCATTCACATTCACACACACACACACTTTAGCCTTATGCAGGCATTTGCCTGCTCATGTGTAGGGATAAAGTATGTAGAGGGATGCAAGCCCCGCCCCCAGCATCCCCATGCACCTAGTATCAAATGTCTGACTAGCATTCTTAAATTGTCTTCAGAACCCTCTTCAGACCTTTGCGCTCTATGTATGAAGGTCTACACGGAAGCCAAGCATGCAGGGTCGCTGGGGGGAGGTCTGACATACACATCCATGTCCCCTTCCACATTTTGTCCCTACATGAGAGCAGGTAAGAACCTGCATAAGGCTTTTGTCACATTTGTCTCCTGCCCTTCTTCCACACAGCTCAAAGTCATTTGCATGAAGACACCTCATTTTACCATCAGAAGAACACTGTGGGGGAAGATGAAAGAGATAGACCTGACTGAGATAGACTTGAGCTTCATGACAGAGCAAGAATTTGACCTGGATACACTGGCTCTTCCTACTTTTAAAAAAGACCAAATTCTAATTAATTAGCCCAATAGTTCCTTAACTTTTGCTGCCAATAAAAAGCCAGCATAAATAGTATATAATTATTTGTGTGTGCATTTGGGTAATTTGGGCCAACCCCCCCCCCCCCCTCCCCAAAACCCCAGCCATTCTATTTGTCCCGATCATTTATAGACTTGCACATGGAGGGCACCTGCAGTAGATCTTAGAAATACTGAAATAGAAAATAGAAAGAAATGGACCAAGGTTCTTTGCTATTAATGATTTGATCCAGTCACTACCTTGTGTTATGTCAGTAAGCTACAGAAATCCATTGCGTGATCAATATCAGCCTTCTCAAACCTGGTACTCTTCATTACTTCTCATGTGCCTCTTTGGTGTGGAAATGAAAGTTAGGGACAATAATACCCTAGCTGGAGAAACTGTTCTGTGAATGCACCTTTTCTATTGCGTCTGTCCCCTCCATGCACACCAGATGAGATAATAACCTTTATCGGAAGAATGTGGTTAGAAAAGCAAGACCTTGTAAATATGTGGACAATCAATCAGAGTGTCAGTTTAACGGGACTGGAATTGTAAAACTTTGCTCAACTGTAGCAATAGGTTTCTTAAAATTGGTACATATTAGCTCTCTTTTCTCAGCCTGTAGGGGTGAGCCCAAACTATTCACTGTATTTCAGGAATATTTTTGGCACTGTTGAACAGCACTCCTCTCTTGTAGTGGAAACACAGAAGACAATTGTTATTTTGAAGAGTTTAGTGGCGTACAACAAGCTGCTCCTTCTCATGTCTAGACTTTCAGTTGGGCCCTGTTGCTTTTAGTGGTTAGCTATGTTTCTTCTTCCTAGGGCCAATTATCTGTTTGAGACAGTACAATTCAAGCAGGTAGTAGATAAGCCTCTGGCGAGATCTCAAGGTTAGACAGAGTAGCTGGGATGGAGTTATCTATGCTGGATTACTGCCAAACATTCTTGAAGTCATTAGACTATGTCCAGGACAGAAGTGAGGTTACTATTAGGGATGTGTATCATATTGTTAAAATGTACGATAACGATACAATATGCTCTTTATCGTGCATGCATTTAACGATAACAATACGATAGGAATGCCTACAATAATTATCGGAGACGATAAAAAATCCTACGATAATTATCGTATGTTATCGTTTTATCGGAAGGCTCTTTCTCTTTTGCCGCCACATGGATGGAGCTAGAAGGAGGGGTGTGCTTGCTGAGACAGTGACCAATCGTGCAGCAAGGATTCCAGTAGGCTCCAATCACAATGTTGGAGGAGGGCTAAGGATATCCCCGCATAAAACCCCCACACTTGGTGTTCCAGCTCTGTTGGGAGTTAAGCGTTGAGGGGAGAAGGGTGGATTTTGTTGGAGCTCTGTCCTGGCTCCTGGGTCTTACAGTTACTTGGTGGTGAATTGTTGGAGATTCATTGTAGTCTTGCGTATTTCTGTTCCCTTCTGATTCTAAGGTTCGTTTGGCTGTTCGTTACTTGTGTGTTTGAGTTATAAATTATAATTTTTATAAGTTTCTGGTTGGTTTGATTGAAGGGTTAGGTTAGCATGAGTGGGGGTACTGTGACTGAGTGAGTGTGTTTTGTCCTCTTCTCTGTTTAACTTTCATATATATATATATATATATATATATATATATATATATATTTCTCTCCCTCTCTCTCTCTGGGTGTATGTGTTTGTTTGATTGACTGTGAGTGTGCTGGTGTGTCCTGTAGCCTGCTACACAGGATAACACTCACTCCACAATCTGTGTGGTCAAAGCAGCACACAAAGTCACAAACTGTGGGCAAAGTATATATTGTAATTATTAATTTCAATCACTTTGTAGCAGTATGAAACGCGGCTCTAAGGCGCGCCTTGGGCAAGGTGGCTCTGGGTCTAGGAGAGATGCTGTTGCTGCTGGGGGCAGTTCTGGCTGTCTCTCCCTCTCACACATTTATTTCTTTTTTAAAGACACTGCATCCAGTCTGGAGGGACTGCTTTAGTGAGGGACTGCAAAGCAAAAGCATCCCTCTCACATGTTTTATTTCTTTTTTAAAGGCACTGCTCCATCCAATGTTTCCAGTCTGGAGGGACTGCTTTAGTGAGCCTTGAGAGATTCCTGTATTATTATTTTTCGCCACTACGTCCCTGGGTCTGCTCCTCATGGAGTCCATTAGTGAGGGACTGCAGAAGCTTCCCCCTCATACATTTCCTTTTTTGTTTTTTGAGACTCTGGTCCAGGCAATGTGCCTACCTCTACGCTGAACGTGACTTTTTATTTATTTGCCAAAGTGCCCACCTCTACCCCGAACGTGACTATTCCCTTTGCTCCAGCCAATGCCCACCTCTACCCCAAACGTGACTTTTAATTGCTTCTGTTCCAGCCAATGTGCACAGCTCTGGCATGAAGAACTGCCAACCTGCCTGCATGGGGATGGCGGGCAGACTGGGTCATTTTTCAAGCACGATGAGGTCAAGGTGGTGCGTGAGGGTTGTTTTGATGGGATTCGCAGTTGTCAAAGCAACACATGCATATCTGTGCTAGGATCCTCCAGGTTTCCTCGCTTCTGAGATATGTCCTGGCCCAATGAGGCCCTGCCTGCTAAGGCTGGCTAAAATAAATATAACTGTAATGCCCGTGCTATTCCCCTACCCCCCCAATCCTTTTATTATTTCATTTGTACTTAGACATGTGTGGCCTAATCTAGAGTCAAGGCAGCAGTTCTACTGCAGAGGAATGCATCCACTCTCACTGTACCACACACGCATAGGCGCAGATAATAATATGCTTTTAAGTTTTTTTAGTTTTAGTGGGATCCTGCAGGTTGGCGTGCTCCCGGGTTATCTCCTGGCTCAATGAGGCCCTGCCTGCTAAGGCTGGCTCTAAAATAAATGTAACACCCATGCTATTCCCCTACCCCCAATCCTTTTAATTTGTAGACATGCGTGGCCTAATCAATGAGACAAGGCAGAGCAGTTCACCATCTTCTGATTAACACATTTTACTTTTATGACTGCATATGGGAGGCATTGCCTAAGCTTATCCACAGGTTTTGAAAGTTCATTGTATTCATAAATATACCTACAAGTCTCAGCAGCAGCAGCATGGAGTGCATTACCGGAAATAGTGCATGTTGTTGAGAGCTTACTTCTGAGTAACGCCTGCAGCTGTGCGCCTGAAATTGGGCACAGATTAGTCCCTTCAAGGCCATCTGTGAGATGCCCATGAGTACTGGACGACATCTCTTGAAAAAGGACCACATTTCAGCCACCTGAAACAGTGTATTTGAAAGTTTACTTCTGAGTAACACTTGCACCGATTGTTCTAAAATTTGGCACACAAGATTAGCAACACTCAGTCTGTACTGTGACCAAGTTTCAAACCTGTAACTTGGAAAATTAAGAATTTAGGCCTTTCTGACTCAAAAATCAACTCTAGAGTCTCTAGAGCAAAATGGAGAAATGACATAATATCGGATTTCCGATAATTATCAGAAATACGATACGATACGGTTCACCTATGATGTAATCGGAGATGATAATTTTTTTGGTCCGAAATTCCGATAACGATATGATATTTTCGGGCGTGCACATCCCTAGTTACTATGAGTATAATAGTATATATGAATCCCTGAGATACACCCAGGGTGGGGACGCTTAATCTTGCTCTGTAGTGTTTTGCTTTCTTTTGCTTTATTAATGTGCTCCTGCTTAATAAAACCTTTAGCTTTCACCCATTGTCTTCTACATTTCTTCCAACAATTTCCCAACAATTTTTATGAAAACGTACGTGTGCTCATGTATGCCCACCCGCTTCTATCATCTCCCTCTCATATTCTCTAGCTTTTGATGACAAGCCTTTGGGGCCTGCACTCTGTTCCTGTGCTCCTGTTTGCATGAGTGGACAAAAAAACTTGGTCTTGCATTAATTACAATTTCTTGTTCGCATGAAGTGGGAAACTATGGTTAATGGCCTTGGAAAAAGCCAGAATATGAAGCCTTGACTTTAAATTGGCTTCTTCAGAAGCCATAGTTAATCACAATTTCCCAGTCTGAAGAATTTCTAGTTTGGTTACTCCTACTGCAAAGAGAGAAGAAATGGAGCTGTGTGCTCATTCATTTATAAATTTATTAAATGGATAATCTGAACCAACCCAATGCCTTTCTCTTGATAGTAATAAACTCATCACATAGCCAAATTTGACTGGATATTCAGTGATGTCCTGTCATCCCATTTACCATGTGATCTTTCATTAGCTTGGGTTGCATTTATGACTAAACTAGGAAAAAGGCAATAACTTCATGGGAGAAATACATCAGCAGATAGGAGAAACCATAGTGCAAGCAGAATCAGAATAAAGTTGAATAGTCTTACAATTAAAGGTTTTTGAGGAGAAAATGTTTCTATCTCATACCTTGAAATTCCTGTTCTAAGGTCAAAAATTAAAATGGAACAGCATTTGATGCAGTCCCAAATACGACCAGGTTTATAAAACCTCTCCAACTTGTAGTTTTTCACTTTTTAAAAGAAAAAAAATCAGAACTTACATAAATCACTTCACAAAATAATTTGCTGTTGTTAAGAGTGAGCACCCATTAAACGCTATTACGATTTAGTGCTCCCACTGGAAATCAAAGTTTTAGGAAATGTTGCAAGTTCAAATGACAAATGCAAAATTAATCTCAGCCATCAGCATGTGTAAATCTAGTTGTCTTCAGCACTTTTATATGATTTCCCTCTGGTCCTGGCCCAGTAAGGTAATTAGTAATATTTCAAGATCTAGTGAGATGTGCTCTAAATGCAACTCCTGTTTATGAACAGCGAAAAGATACAGACGTATTACTGTGAGCAACGGCTTCTGCATTTTGTCCCAAGGCATGTAAAAATACATTATAAGCAGCTATACGTAGGTACTTACAACCCAGTGCAGGTAATCAGGACTATTTTGTCATTTTCAGAATGTCTTTGTAGCTCCATGCTTATTATTATGGAATTTGTAGCTCTCTTTCATCTTAGCAGATGCATGGAAGTAGAGATTTTATTACCTGCCGCTCTCCGATAAGAGACTCCCACACTTTTCTAGCTCACATTTGAATCCTTGTAAAATTTCCCGTCTGCAGTCACAGTAAAGACAAAGTACAGAATGAAAAGCAATGGTTTTCTGCAATATGAATCCCAGATAAGTGTATTGCAAACACACACAGAGATAGATAGATATTCTGACATGCTGGGATAGTAGGCAGCATTGAATAGGCATTTGTGAATGTATTTTTTTTAAAAAAAAAACACACCCAAAAACAAAATAATCAATACAGCTGCCGTACTACATTTGAAGAACAGATATACTGCACTCCAAGGATGACTTGTAGTGAAAGTTAACTGAATTACATACAGTCTGCAAATACGACGTTGCAACCAAGAGCGCAACTGTCTATCAGGTTCAAAAGAAAATATAGTTATTTGAAAAGGCCTCAAATAACATCACCATTTTATATTTGTAAAGGCACCTAAAATATACTAGGCACCACATATCCTTTAAAAACAAAACAGGTCCTTGGCTGCAGGCTCAGAACCTAAATTACAAAAAAAATGAGAGCCTATCTACACTACTGCTTTAAAACAGTTTTAAATGGTTTATGTTTTGAGAACTGTTGGGGCCCAGGACACACTCCATATACAGTTTTCAAAACGTTTTCAAAGTGTCTTATCCTGCATGTGTAGATAGGCTCTGAGACAGAAGGAAAGAGGACTTGGATGGGGAAGGAAAACTTTCTGTTTGAGCTTGAGGTTAGAAAAAAATGGAAAATGGAATTGCTGGGCCTTTCTACATGAGAAAGCGTTTCACACATCAGGTGTCATTAGAAATCATGCATACAATAAATAGCACTGGGAAGTGGAGGTTTAGTAAGAAGAGGAACATTTGCTGAATGGAAAGAATGAAGATGAGAAGAAAGAGAGAGAGAGAGAGAGGCCTCAACTACATCAAGCAGGATATAGGGTTATGAAAGCGGTATAAAAGCGGTATATGGTATGTGTCAATGGGCCCCAGCAGTTGTCAGTGCACTTCAATACTGCTATAAAGCAGTAGTGTTGCTCCTGCCTTTTATATACTGCGTTCATACCACTTTCATAGTGTATTGAAGGATATTACAAAGAATGAAGGATATTACAAAGAATGAAGAGGAGAAGAGAGAGACAGAAATAGAGAACACAGTGGAAGATGTGGGGCGACCATAGAAAGACTTAGAAGAAGTTTTAATTTACCATCAATTATTGTGGTAGTAAAATGCTACTAGGATCCTTAGTAGGAAGCTATTCTGTACACCGTATTCATAGTCATGGGTGGATGTGTATTGCTTTGGAAGAGAAGTGGTGTCTCTGTGTGTGCTATTTTGTGTCTACCTGTGTGCATTAAATGTACATGCATGTGTACTAAAGCAAGGACATATTTTCTCTTCACTTCAGAGGTTTAAATATCAAGGAAGAGCGTTGAAGCCTGAAGAACTGTTATGCACCTGTGTGCAGTGTAATGAACATTTGAAACACATTCCCAAGTCATTCTTAAAAAGCAAACTAGAGGATGTTTTCCCGATAGGGACTGTACTTGCCTTGTAAATAAAGACTATGCCTATGTGTGGCAAATGGCTTGGCTCTGAATACTGTTTGCTAGCCTCAACGATGCAAACATCATTCTTTGGCATGAAGATGCACATAAACATTGTATAGTAATGAGGTTATTCATATTCTAGTACAGTCCAAGAGAACTGAAAAGTGAAATTAACTTTTTCGATGGCCTTTTCCGTCGATTAGGCTTAAGGAACTGCACGCTCTAAAGCACGGATACAATTGCCTTCTCTGACAGAATGATACTCTGTTGAGCAAATAGTAAGAAGCAAAGTTTTCACTCTGTTGCTGAGGAGATAACAACAAAAACACACTAGCACAGCCTTCTTCCAACTTGATGCCCTCCAGATTTTTTGGACTACAACTCCCAGGATTCCTGACCATTGGCTATGCAGATTAGGGCTGATGGGAGTCTGGAGGTCACCAGGTTAGGGAAGGCTGTACTAGCCTCTCCAAACACATGCCTGAAATCCTTCTCTGGGGAAGGCTGTCTTGGGGAGGATGATTTGGAACAGAGAAGCAGCAGGCAGGGAAAGGGTTAAAACTGAAGTGGGAAACATTTCCCCCATCATTTTCTCAGAGCTAATCTGTTGGGGGCTGCACGGGTGACTCCATTCCTTTTATTTCAGAAGATGATGGGGGGGGCACATGCTGCACCCCCTCTTACACACAAAAGTGACAAACCCTACAAAAGAATGCTGTTTGATGCCTTTTGAAAGCATGGATCTAGCCGGTTCTTCTCTTGGTGTCCAGGCAGGAAGGAAGCTGCCTCTCTTCAGCCAGTCATGGGTGCCTTGTTCCCACAGCTCAGCTGTTCCTCATCAATCAGATGATCCAAGGGGAACAGCTGAACAGCGGGGAAGAGGGGGCTGTGGAGCAGTGGGATTCTGCAGCAATACCCCCCTTTTCCCACTGCTCAGTTGATCAATGGGAGGGGATGCTGTGGTTTGCATAAAATTTGGCCAAAGTTCCAAATCAACCACCTGAGTTGGTTTCTCCCAGTAATCCTCATTGCATTTCCAGTTCCCTATCATGGCCCGAGTGGCTACTTGTTCCAAAATTTGCAAAGCCTACTATGTGCCAATGTCACAAATAAATTGCAATTTAACATATGACAGGATAACTAACCATTTACAAGGCAGCATAAGGAGACATTGGCACATAGTACAATACATTCCTGATTGCCAGAACCAACCACTGATCTCCTTTAAAAGAACCAAAAATATAACAGATCTACTAATCAGAAATGAATTTAAAGAAAATCACAGAAGCCCTACCAACACTTTGTTTAATTCCAACAGTCTTACAGGCCATCATCCCTGTGGGCATTGCTGCTATTGTAGTCACACTACTAAAATGACAGAATTTGTAAACTGACCAACAAAAATATTTTCTAAAACATTTTACCACCTGTGGTAGTTCCTTTGTTATCTATGCCATCCAGTGTAAATGTCCCAAAATCTATGTAGGCAAAACCATCAGACCCCTAAAAAAAACACATAGGGGAACATCTTAGCAACATAAGAAACCACAGGCCAGGTGCACCACTAACAAACCATTTTGACGAACAACATGGTCGCGCAGACTTAACATTTTGGGCACTGGAAAAGCTAGATACAAATAACGAAAAACAATTATTAAGGAAGGAGATAGAATGGATTCTTAGATTAAAAAGTTTAAAACCAAGTGGACTAAACAAAGATCTGGAACTGTGCCCATTATTGTGACTCAGCAAAAAAAATGCTGGAGAGAGAGGGAAAAAAACTCTCTACAGATAATAGCGCAATGACCCTGACATTTACTTAAAAGATAACACCTGACCAAAAAAAAAAAAAAAGTGTGCAGGGTTATAACACAAGGCTCTGCATACTACTCTTTTCAATTGTTATTTATCAGAGAAAGAAATTCTGTTGAGAGGAAGATCTTTGCCAATACTTTCCTACAAGTAAGATTTCACAGATATTCTTTTGATTAGAAATGTATTGCATTTATGTAATGAAATACTAGTGTACAAAGCAATTTGTCCTTTTGTAATAATTTAAAATGTTGCAAAAATAGTTTACATATGTACATAGGCCTCGGTGGCAATATGTCAACTTGATTTTATAATGAGAATATATTTTAACTCATGTTGTTCCCACCATGTTTTTTACAATATGTATTTTATGCTTACAGCCCCCTGAAGAAGGCTGTATAAAGATTAGGCTGAAACACGTCGGGCTCTTCAACTTTGGAAAAATAAATAAAAAATCAGCATGTTCAGAACCTGTTTTTCCCTTTGTTTCATCGTATATCTAGGGGGTACAGCCCACATGACATGTTAATAATCAACCGTGGTGCGGATTAGGATCAGAGTTGAGTTATTAGTCCATGCTGAGTTGACTCACTCATCCCCTGCTCCCCCCAGTCCTCCCACTAGTACCCCATCAGCCATTGCTGCCGAAAATCTCTCCTGCTGGCTGGACCAGAGTGGGAGCTGCCTTGACAGCTCTTGCCTTATGACTCAGTGGCTGACAAAATAACCACTGGTGGCCAAGGAAATAACTAACGGTGCTCTCCACACAACACAACAACCAGCGGTGGTTCAAATACCTATCTCTGCACAGCATTGGTTATTTGTGGTGGTGATTTTGGCCAAACAACCAAGCATTGGTTTAAAAACTCATGCCACACAACACAGTAACACATGGTGGGTTAAATAACCAACCATTGACTATTTAAACCACCGTTGGTTAGTGTGTTGTCTGAACCCAGTCACTATCAGAAGTTTTACTGTCTTTGCAGTGTGCTTTCTTTGAATAGCCCAATAGCTCAGATGTTACTCGGTATATTTATGAGGCATACTGAGAAGCTGAAAAGTGAGGCATAAGAAATTAAATATTGGAAGCTGAAAAACAAAAGACAATGGATAATCTAGGTCTAATAGATTTTTAAGATAGATATGAATTGCAGTAAAATATTAGCAGAGTTGGGTTTACTGAAATGGGCTCTTGAGAGAACATCATTAAGTGATTAAGGAAAACTTCAGGAAGAAGATTTGCAAGCTTTGCCTGTTAATAGATAAATGTCCAGCTGAAGAGGGAGTTATTAACAGACAAAATTAGGTACAAATGAGAATTAAGGAGGCAATATTAACAAACACAATTTTTAAAGCCAACGCACCCCCTATTGTTGGCACCCCCTATTGTTTATCAATACAACTGCGGCCTTCTTTTTTGTGGGGTTGAAATCATTGAAGATCCATGAAATTTGTATAAAAATGATATTGTTGAAGGAAAAGTTTCTTGGGGTTGTTTTTCAAAACTTCTTTGTGTGATTAGAAAACTATCATATCAGTTGCCACCTCCAAAGTATGATAGATCTGTGAATATCTACCTAGATGTTTATGACTATGATACTTATTTCTGCATAGATCAGTTGGTTTCCTCTTTATTCACTAAAGCCCTATACTGAAATCTCCCTCACATGTTGGATGGATGCATGAGCGGAGGGGGGGGCACACCAACTAGCCCTAGCCACCACATCACGTGTACTAACTAGCCCCACCCTCTTGTGCCCAAGCATACAGTATAAGCATCTGGAGGACAGGAGGCTTTACATGTACAACTCTATGGGTGAAAGCTTCCACATAACCTGGAAAGGGTTCTATACCTTCTTCCTATGTACAGTTGTATGTTTCTAAAATTGCTGGGAACATAAGTTCTTCACCTGGCCCCAAAATGATCACAATGTAGGCGCCAGGCATAGGTTCCTTCCTCCCCCGTCCCCGTCCCCAACTACCCTCAGCATGGAGAAAAGTGAACTAATCTAGGAGAGAATCTTGTCTTGCAGGGTCATGTAAATATGGTGATCTTTTGTTTTGGTTGTTTTCTAGGCTGACCAGATAAAATCCAGGTCAGGGCTCATGTAACTTTAACAGTTGTAGAGAAAAAGGAATTTCAGCCAGGGTCATTTGTATGCAATTAGTTCCTGGTGATATTCCCTCTTCATCACAACTGTTAAAATTGCAGGGGCCCTGCCTTCTTTTGTATATGGTGACTCTAATATAGTGCCTGCAACTTTAACTGTTGTGATGAAGAGGGAATTTCACCAGGAACTAATTGCATACAAATGACCCTGGCTGAAATTCCCTTTTCTCTACAACTGTTAAAGTTACATGAGCCCTGACCTGGATTTTATCTGGTCAGCCTATTGTTTTCCTCTCACTGTAGGGAAAAGCAGGAAGGAAGTGGAAATGCGTGCTGATGACTCTTCCTGATCTCTTCCCAAGGGGAAAATATCATCTGGGCACCCCTAAGATTCACATGGATACTTTCCACGAAATGAAAAAACATAATCTTGTGGTGGTGGTAAAATGCTTCTGCGTATCTCCACTAGGGAGATGCCATCAATGATAGATTTGAAACCCTCTCTGTATTAGGCTGGAGGCCTTTCCTTTATAGATCTGTGTTTGTGGCCCAAACCTATAATAAGAATGAATTCTTTTCAAGAAGCTAATTAATTTTCCTAAATTATGTCCTTTCTGTAGAGTCAAGTTATCCCCTTTATGCATCCTCCTGTATTCCCCGTTACTGGGAAATAATAGATCTTCTTGGAATCTCCTGTGTGAAACGCCAATATATTTATGTTGAAAAGAAAGCTCTGGGGCTGAGGCGTTATTACAATAGAAGCAGAGCAACAGGCTCTAAATGCAATTGTCTGTGAAACAGAAATATATTCTGTTCTATGCTTATATCCAATGATCTTTATGTGCCAAATGTAATGCTGTTATCGCATCTATTGGAATTTGCTCTCAGCTAAAGAACAAAAGAAAGAACTCTTTTAAAAAAATATATCACGTGGCCATTATAGAGGTTGCCAGACGACAGAAGACTGCAGTTTTTATTCAAGGATGATGCTTTGACAAAGGAAGTGAGTGTGGCGAGATGCTTTTGACTTCAAGAATCCAGACATAAAACACCATGAATGTTGCTGGCAAGGGGAAACCAGAGCCCAAGTTTAGAGCTCTTTTCTGCACATAAACAGTGTTCTGCCCCAGCAGCATTGCATCAGTGTTAGGTGACCAAAGCTGCCTAGAGATTGGAAATATTAGGCACTCGGCCTGGATTTCTTGATCATGTCGGGAGCAAAAAATGACATGTGGGAGCTGCTGCTCAATGCAGCATTTACTGTGTGGCTGTAGATTCTGGGAAAAGATGTCAGACATGCTACAGTCCATGACTATGCTATCTTCATCTTGTGTACCTAAAGAAGGTGGAACTCCTAGCATAACATCATTTTCTTTTTGACAAGCATTATCTATAGCTTTATGCCTGGCTTTTACCTCAATAGATAGCATGGCCACCATCTTGGAGAGCTTTAAAATGGAATTACACAAATCCCTGGAAGATAAGGCTATCAATGGCTACTGGTCATGATGATTACAGATTAACTCCAGTGTCGGACAGGATGCCTCTGTAGGCCGGTTGCTGGGAACATAAGTGGGAGGGTGCTATTGCACTCATGAACTGCTTGTGGGCTTCCCATGGGCATCTGGTTGGCCACTGTGCAAACAGAATGCAGGACTAAATAGGCAGCTCTTATGTTATGAGGCAGATATCAATCTAGCAACTTTTTAAAAAAATGATCTAGCTCTATCAGCTCCATATGTGCATTGCTGTAGTCCAAGCACTTTATTAGCCTCTAAAACAGGGGTGCAAAAGTGCAGGCCCATGGGCTAAATCCAGCCCAATCTCAATCTGGGGTCTCCATCTGGCCCACCAGCCATGTCCTTTTCCCTGGCCACCAATTGTGCAGTGGGTTTTGTGCAGCTTTTCCCATTCTAAAAGGTTCTCAAAGGTTGAAATGCTTTAAGCAACAACATCCTAGCATTTTGGGTATTTGGGCCCTTTTGCCTTCAGCCCCATATACCATTGGCATGCACCTCCCCACCTTCCACTTCAGCTTCTTTGAAATAGAATTCAGTCCATGGCAGGAGTTGCACACCCCTGTTGTAAGCACATGGATCCAGTTCTGAAATGCAGTGTAGTTTTGGTTCTTCCTGATCTTATCACTGTTCTATGCTTCTCTCTTCTGCCATTACAAATATCTTTGTGGCAAGGCATTGGAGCCACCAGGACCTCAAAGAGGCTGTGGGAGGATTTTTCAGGTGACTTTTATTTAAGGGACACTGAATACAGGTACCTTGCATTAATGTTCCCTAAATTCCCTATTCCAGTAGGTTAAAAGGATACGAAGAAAGACACTCAGAATGATTGATTTTACTCACACTCACGAACTCAATGACTTAAAACATTTATTAAAACAATTTAAGGAAGTTAAAATTAAACACACTGCCCTCTCCATTCAGCCAAGCAAATTAAAGAATATACTCACAAGTCTGGCAGATTTCTTAAGAACATAGACAAACATAGACACTGACGCTCACATTCATGCAACTCTGTGAAGGAGCTCTACTCCACAGAGGGACTTCCATTTCTCCCAGGCAAAACCAAGGAGTCACTGAGGCCTACATGTTAGGCTCAGAGCAACATCCTGGATGTCATACCTGAGGGAAAGGAAAGACCCCGTGGTTCCTGCTGACTAGACTTAAATACCCTTTCCAAAGACAAAGACCTCCTTCTTATTATATATTAATTTATTCTGAAGTGGCCAAACCTATTGGTCCATGTCATAATTTAGACTATCCTTCTTCCCAGAATATACCCTCCTCTTCTGACGTAAGTGTTTGTGACAATGAAAGGTCAAATTCCCTTTTCTTTGTGGTCAACTGTCTGATTTACTTCTCTGTTCTCCTGGACATGGGGATTTTCTAACCACAACTTCACCTGTTCTTGACTCTGGACCTTTTACTTAGTTTCCTTAAAAGGAATATACAAGGTTGATATTAGGGGTGAGCACGCCCAAAATTATTGTATCGTATTGTTCTCGGAAATAACTTTTTTAAAAAAATTCGGATCGGATTATATTGGAGGTAAATTGTATCGTAATTCGATATTTAATTTGCAGCCCTATTTTGCCCTATAGAGCTGAACTTTTTAGAAAAAATGCCTATAACTTCTGTATTTTCAAAGTTAGAGGCTTGAAACATGGTCACAGTGCTTATGGGGTATGCCTAAGTATGTGTATGAAATTTGAGATTGCTCTCTCCAACCCTCAATTTAATATGAATTTATTAAAGATTGTTTAAGTTCTGACAGGTCAGAATGACAGCTCGCCACGTGCGTTCATTCAGACTTGTCAAAAAGTTGCAGGATCTTTTAAAAAATCATATAAAATACAGGGGTGGAGGGATTAATCTGAAATTTGGCACATATGTGTAGCAACATGTGCTAGACATGTGTATGAAATTTGAGATCAATCCCTCCAATCCTCGATTTTATATGAATTTATTAAAGATTGTGCAACTTTATTGACAGCTGGTTGACGAGGCCTCCGTGCTGTCATCTTGTTGTCTGCTTTTTTCCCCATAGGCTTGCATTGGGGGAAATGTGTGCATAACTTTTTTATTTGAAATGATAATTACATGAAACTTGGGGAGCCAGGACTAGCAAGATCCAATCTGCAACGTCCAAAAAGTTTCATGTCTCTGTCTTTTCAAATTAAAAAGTTATAGAGGGTCCCACAAAAGCCCCACCCCTGCTGTAACTTCTTCATTTTTAAAGATAAAAACTTGAAACTTGTAGGACATTGAAGATGGGAGCTGGCTGGTCATTTGTGGAAAAAAATCAGAGCAATTGCTCAAACCCTCAATTTTCTATGAATTTTATTAAGATCACTCTGTCCATTTTCAGTGTCACAGCTTTTAAAAATTATAACTTCTCCTATTATGGAACTGAGGCTTGTCATTAAACATTTTATCTGAGGCACAGCTGACAGATTCCGATTGAACCGTGGATCAGCTAAAGCTTCGTTAACAGGTAAATCCAGCCTTTATTCCAGAATGCAACTGTCCTAATTAAATTATGCATATATGATCAAGGTAGATCAAATGGAGACTAACTCAAAGTTGGTGAATGTCAGCCTTCTTAAGCAAACGGTGAACACCGCTCCTATTTTAACATGCAAGGAATACGCTAGAATACACAAGTTTTATCACAGCTATTAATAAAATGCTGTGTCATAAACAATAAAGTTTAATTAGTAACTGAAGTGTCTACAGCAATTAAATATGAAGGAAGTGTGCTGGAACACTGCAGGAGGGCTTATACTTATCAACAATTTAAATTGCAAATCAAGTTTGCCGGAAGTTTACTGAAGAAACTTATTTTAGGAATAACGAGATTCCAACCCCCAACATACACACACCATTCTTAAAACCAAATGAAGACTGTTACATGGATTGACAGTTGGGAGGGTTCAAATGACCATCAAGTTTACCATCTTATCACAAGGCAGAGCTATCTAATCTGCAGCTCCTCTTCCACTATCAATTAGTCTATCTCATCTAGACCAGACTTCCCCAACCTGGTGTTCTCCAGATGTTTTGGACTACAACTCCCAGCATTCCTGATCACTGGCCATGCTGACTGCAGATAGTGGGAGCTGAAGTCCAAAACATCTGGAGGACAGGTTGGGGAAGACCGTTCTAGACCATGATATGCATTAAGCTGAGAGCACGTATGTTTCAGAAGGGTGCCAGCAGAACAAAATAGCTCTGGATGAGTCAAGTAAGTGAGTCATGCTAGAAGCAATAGCAAAGCAAAGCAAACAACAACAAAATGGGGATGTTAGCCAGATGAGTATGGTGCTATCTGCAAGTAAGATCCATCCGTCATGTTTTCCCCACTCAAGTGCAACTTCACTGAAATGCAACTCCATACGACCCAATATCCATTCTGTATGGTAGTCTTTGATGTTTCACAACAGTGGCTTTCAAATGATGTATGATGGGGGTTCCTCAGAAGCTTCCCTCAATATGAAGATCAGCAGCGCTGCGTAAGCTTGGTTTAAGATTGCTCTCCCCAGCACTCTCAAAATTGCCTTACAGTGTGACTGGTGAGGGTTCAGTGTGTTCTGTGGTGTATAATCAGTTCATATGGAATCATAATGAGGCTCAACAGACCTGGCCTGTACACTGCATAGTAAATGTTTACCCTAAAAGAGTCCAAATAATTCTTTGCAAGACTGTGGAGTACCATGCAGATCCAGAGGGGTTCCTTGGCAAATAAGTTGATTTAGAAAGGTTTTCCTAAGGGTAGAAAGTTTGAAAGCCCATAAGATTTTTATTATCTGTGGAGGAATCCACTGAGACATAACAGACACCAGAAATTTTAAAATGCACAATTGACTGCACAAAAGTATCCCACTGCATCTCATAAAACCAATGAGCTTTTTTTTTTTTTGTCCCACTATTAATAATGGTTTGCATTAACCTCAAAATGTTTTCTGGACTTACTTACAGAACTAATACAAGCTGCCAAGAACTTCAGGAACTACGCTGAGGGACAATTTGAATCATCCTGAAAAAGCACATGGCAGTCTCATCCCTGGAATACACCATCTCAGAGTCACTTTTGAATGCTCCTCAGTATATCACGCTCTCCCTGCATGGGAAATGATAGCATGGGAGAATTTAGGGTTCTAGCATACATATGATCCATATGGAAGAATAGAATAGGGAAGACTAAATTGAAACCAGGAGTAAAATCTTCTAAACACATTCAGACAGAATGTTCAAGTACTCTCTCTTTGCTTTGTTTATGCTTATCTGAGGGTTCTCCCCTTTGCTCCCAATTTAAACACCTAACAAAACCAGAGGTAGGCAGTTTATTTTGCTTGACCTGCAATTGGAAGTTATCCCATACTTCTCTGAAACTGACACTAGCCCAAAATGGTCTGATTTGTCAAATCCTATCTGTGGGTCACTTCTTAGGGATCTCTGAGAGCTTCATCTGGTCAAAAAACCTTCTTTCTCATTCACCTCATTTGAGAGAGTAGCTCATGGCTGAGACACCTAATAGCACAAGGCACAATACATTTTGATGGGCCCGATGATAAGCCATGTACTGCTTGTCTACAAGCTGAAAAATGGATGGATTTTCCTAGTAATGTATTCTAAGTAACCAACAGAGGTTTTCCTGAAAATCAAAATGTGAAGATTCCTGGGCAAAGAATACAGATTACTACAGTGCTGCTTTTTAACTTGCTATTTGTTTTGGGCAATATGCTATTAGAAATGCCAAATTGATGCAGTTCTTCTCCAGTTACAGTTGATCGTGACTGAGTCATATTGAAAGCAGTGAGAATTAAATTTGGCACAGCTATTGTGCTCCAATGATTGCAGAGGGGCTAAATGAATGGCTAATTTTATTCTGACTAGGGTCCCTGTCAGAAATATTTTCTGGTACTATATCACAACTATGTTTGCCGTTCTTCTTTCTGTCACTGTTGGTTTTTTAGCCCAGGGTTAGAAAGAATGTCCTGGTTTGTGTTCTTTTTTTCTGTCCCAGTTGGTTTTCCAATTTGATTTGTGTATATTGTCATATTTTAGATATGGTGACCTTCCCAAGAACCTGGCATGAACTCATGCAACTCCTAATACAAATCATTTCTTTTATTGACCTCTTCATACTTCATGGAGACTAGCTGTTCTCATTCTATTTTCATTTTATCTAGACATCAAGATTTTCCCCTAGTTTCTTTTTTGTTGTTGTTATGTCTCTGTAGTTTTAAGAAAAGAGTATAAATTTCTCTCTTTTCTAGATCAGTGGCTTTACTTCTATGGTTCTCTTTAATTGGTTATTGACCTGTTGCTCCAAAGCTATTCATCAATTGTGTACTTGACTGTAACCAGATGGCTGACTCTAAGACTCTGTATAAAGGGCTCTTCTGTTATGTCATCTTAGGTTCACCTACAGAGAAATGAGGGTTAATACTGTTGAGTAAACCTTACAGGTGGGTCTGAATGCTGAAGAATTACTTTCATCCTAGAGCTAATGAGGGAACCAAGCCCATGAAGGCAAGGTCAAATAGGAAAGCTACTGCTAGAGAATTAACGCTGTAGCGTGAGGAGTATTAACTCCTCCTCCATATAAATATGTCTCCTCCCCTCACCAACAGAATTTTTTTTAAAAAAAAATGAA
The DNA here is from genome assembly GCA_029215795.1 of Anniella stebbinsi. NCBI lineage: Eukaryota > Metazoa > Chordata > Lepidosauria > Squamata > Anniellidae > Anniella > Anniella stebbinsi. The sequence goes on along the minus strand of JARDYH010000004.1, from coordinate 89,687,843 downwards.
TGAAAGTACTATGTTACTGAGCCTTTAAGATCTGATTTCTGCCATATGGTTTTATCAGTTGTTTTTCGTTCAGATTTTATAGGTGTTGTTTTGACTGTTGATTTTAAGATTTTATTTGTATGCTATTTGGGAAATGTGTTGGAAATGCAACATATAAAATTAAAAAAATGTAATCAGAATGTTCATCCTCCCTTGAAATTGGCCATCTATATAAGGCATCACAACCAGTCAAATGCTACAGGTGAAGGCAGAACACACTAGGACTGCATCAAATTCACCCATCTTGAAATCAGCTGTATTATTTTGATTATATTCTGGGGATGAGGTGAAATTCCTTCTGAGGGTGGATGAGGGGAGAAAATTGGAGGGGATGCCATTTTTGTTTTTCACAGTGGTGTTCTGGGGGACTTTTGGAATTTTGGGAAATTCAAAATGGCTGCTGCTTTTGCCATTCGCTGTGGGCCACCACGATTGTAGGCAGTAGTTGAATATCTACAGAAAACCACATCATTTACAGAATGGGCAGATTGTTCCTCCAGAACCAAATTTTATTTAAGTGGTGCAGTGTTAAATACCCCTCCAAAGAAAGGTCAGTGATTGAAGCATATATATACTACACACACACACACACACACACAGAGTGTGTCTGAACATGTAACCCCATTTTTAAACATGAAGTACAGGGAACAATGCTTATTATGTTTGTATTTTAAAATTACCACAACAAAGGTACTTTATTTGAAAGCTGATCCAAAGAAGTAGAAGGCATCCCATGCTGGTTTGGAGGGGCGGGGGCAGAGGAGGGAATCAAAGATTAACAGTGCAACCCTATGCATGTCTAATCAGAAGTAAGCCCAATTGAGTTCAATGGAAGATATTCCCATGTAAATATGCTGAAGAATCAGTGAATTTATTCTGAAAAATAAAGATGGGGGAGAGGCCATTTCATAAGACTGTTTCTACTCAAAATTACAGGGTGAGTTTCATTAAGTTTTGGTCGAATCACCATTTCTCCTTAGGCCTAAAATATGCATACTGTGACACACTGTTTCCCAGGTGAATACCCTGTCTGACACAACAGTAGGCTGACCATATGAAATGGAGGACAGAGCTCATGTAACTTTAACAGTTGTAGAGAAAAGGGAATTTCAGCCGGTGTCATTTGTATACAATACAGTTAAAGCTGCAGGGGCCCTGCCCTCTTTTGTATATGGTCACTCTAGTATAGTGCATGCAACTTTAATTGCTGTGATGAAGAGGGGATTTCATCAGGTACTAATTGCATATAAATGATGCCTGCTGAAATTCCCTTTTCTCTGCAACTGTTAAAGTTACATGAACCCTGTCTTCCTTTTCATATGGTCAGCCTACACAACAGCATTTTTTCCCAGTAATATACCAACTGTTTAGATTGTGAAGATGCCATTTGGAACCTTATTGAGATTGTTTGGTAGCCATCGAAAAACTGTTTCCCTGTAGCCTGGGTCCACATTTCCTCAATATGGAAGCTCCATCCACATGGGTCATACTGATGATATCATTACTTCCCACAGTCATGAAACCCAGCCACTGGGGTTGGGGATTTTGGAGACGAAAGTAAAGACATAATTAGGTTGGCCTTGTATATTGCTGGATGTGAAACAGTGTGTGTGTGTGTGTGTGTGTGTGTGAGAGAGAGAGAGAGAGAGAGAGATATGCCAATTTAGGGTACAATTAGGGTGACCATATGGAAAGGAGGACAGGGCTCCTGTATTTTTAACAGTTGTATTGAAAAGGGAATTTCAGCAGGTGTCATTTGTATGCATGCAGCACCTGGTGAAATTCCCTCTTTGTCACAATTGTTAAAGCTGCAGGAGACCTGCCTAGCATGACCAGATACAAAAGAGGGCAGGGATATAATCTTATCCATGTTTAGACAGAAAAAGTTCCTACAACTCCCAGCATTCCCCAACTAGCATGGCTTCCTGCGAAATGCTGAGAGTTGGATGACTTTTTTCTGTCTAAAGAACCATGAGATTGCACCCTTAGTTGTCAATGTATCATCTGGGTCAAAGACTTGCCAGTCAAGTGACTAAATTTAGATTATCTAAATTACTTCACCCCAAAGCACTTTGAACAGTGTCTGACTTTCAATTGTGATATCCTGGAGCTCAAAATGAAGGCAAATCAGGTTTTGAAATAGTAATATCCTGTGTCTGTCACTGCAGTGCACAAGAGCTGCCACATAGTTCAGGTACTCTGGCTGTCTTTTCAAAAACACATCTGTATCACAGCATTTGGGGCCGATTCACATCACCAAGAAGTGGCGAGGGGCCCACTTTACATCCTACCACTTGGAGGCAGCTCAGCATGGAGCACCATTTGTCACAGAGAACTGTCAGTTTTTGTCACGCCACTGCAAGCCCTCCCAGATGTGGCTTCCCTGACGGTGTGGAGAAAATTGGAGTTTTAACCTCTTTCTCCTTCCACTTAATTCGGCGGGTAAACATTGGCAGAGAAGCTAATACACAGGAGGTCAGGCCCTATTCCTCGCTGCAGTCTGCAGGAAGACAGACCATGAAGACAAGTGCTGACCCCTGAACTTTGTGCTGCGTTAAAATGCAGCTTCCTCTCCTGCAGTTTCCATCTCACGTGTCTTCCTACCCCTTTTAAAAGGGGCTTTATGGTTTTGAAGCCATGTGGAAGGTGAAAGATTAATAACTGTGGCATATAATTACCTCTATCTTTAGACCCACTTGTCATTAACTTATCCACAGCCTGTCGAGGTAACATGCAGCATTGCAGCTGGGGCGGAACTCTGCCAAGCTGGCAGGATCAGCTTCTCAAGGGATGTAAGAGTAGTTCAGCTTCCAGGTTTATGGAAGCCTCTTGGGAGGAAAACCTGCTCATGGAGCCAAAGTTGCCAAAATATGTAGTGCATAGTACATGCACAATATTAGCTCTGGGTTAACCTATATGTCTTACAGCAAAACAAGTTGTATAGCTTGGGGGAATGTCTAAACTGTTTGGCTAAAGGTGTCTCTACATTAAGCAAAAAACATCGCAAAGACCTGCATCTTGACTGTGGCTTTCTGCTTTTTGGTTCTTTGTGGTATGGATGGCTCCTTTATATGGCAGACACATGGGGTTTGAACAGAGGGAGAGCCTTCCTCCCTGGCATGAGTACAAAGGAGGGGAGGAGCCTTTTTTCATTGGTTAACTTGTGCTTTACTGTTTCCTCGCAACCCAAGGAAAGCCAGGGCTTACTTCTGAGTAAGATTATGCTTTAAGTCTGCAATGCCAGGCACACTTACTTGGGACTGAGCCCCATTGAACACAGTGGGACCTACTTCTGAGTAGATGTAAGATCATGCTGTAAGTCTGTAAACCTCAGCACCCTTACTTGGGAGTAAGCCCCATGGAACTTAAAGTTGTGCTCTTGGTGGGGTGGGGGATCAGATCTGCCTCCTTTTGTTGCAGGGAGGCATTTTACCCTCTTCTCCCTCCAGTCACAGACACAGAAAGTTCTTTCTCAGCAAGTTCATAGTGCAATGTCAGCTTTACACACTACCGATTTTGTGCCATTAAGAGTTTATTCTGGCTCATCTCTGATCTTTTTAATAATGGAAGAGTGTGTGTGGGAGAACTGTGGGAGATATCCTGTTTGTTGACAATGTCATGAAATTGACCTGCAAACTTCCCTGAGTGGCCAGTCATCAGCATGCTATAAATCACTCATAATGGCTGCCTCTCATTAAAAAATTTACCTCTACAAGAGGGGAGTGTAAATCGGGAGTTGAGGCGCTTTATCTCTCCGATTATGCGCATTTTATTTTCCTCCGGCCGTTAAAGCGCATTTTGCCTATGTGAACAAGCAATTCTCCGCATTAACTACTTGTAAAGCGCATTTCAAACAACCGGTAAGGCCACCAGTTGTGCGCTCAATTACCTCCTGCGTACAAGCATTTACAATAAAGCGCTTCAGCGATTATGCGCATAATCGGCTAACCAGGCATCAAACAGAATCCATCTAGTCGGGATCTTAGAGAAGCCCTTAGCAGACATCAACAGCACAATCCTGTGCATGTCTACTCAGAAGCCATCCCCAGGTTCTTTGTTCCCTGGTAAGTGGCTATAGGTTTGCAGCCCTAGAGAGATATGAATGTATTTATATAGGTATATGTATTTATCACAGGATAGAGTGCAAATCAAGAGTGAGGATTTTGGGGGGGGGGGTGTATGCTAGGATGAAGGATGTCGGAGAAATCTGCTATAGATTGAAATGAGTTCAAATTTCTATGAATCCAACTTGGAGATTCCACAGCAGACTATGAACTTGGGGAACATTTTTCCCCCACTTTTGTGGGAGGATTTACACACATAAAATGAAATTCTGGTTTTAAAAATCTGATTCCATCATTGAGCAGAACGAAAGACACCTGACAATCCATGAAACACAAATGAAACGGATTTAACAAACTCTGTACATCCCTAGCTGGGATCAATTCCGGTTTTGTCAGTTTTCAAATAAGTCCTTATTTCATTCTTACTTATATCTTGGGAGAATGTCTATACTAGCCTTCCCCAAATTGATGCCAGGATTCCTGACCACTAGCTGTGCTGGCTAGAGCACATGGAAGTTGAAGTCCAAAACATTTGGAGGATACCAAGTTGGGAAAGGCTGGAATACATTACCATGAAATGGCTTCTACATGGTGGCATATCCTAGTTGCTGCACTCTTGTATAGTACAGAAGGAGTTTCTACATCATGTTCTAGAGTTCTATAATATGTGTTGCATAATATAACATTTTCCTGCACTAGTTTTAAACTGATGTTATAAGTGTCCCAGGAAAGTCTGAAGCTATTGCAGAAAGGAAACCATGGCCAGATCTACACCAAGTAGGATATAATACGTTGAAAGCAGTTTGAAAACAATATATGGAATGTGTCATGGGTGCCAACAGTTGTCAGTGCACTTTAATACCATTATAAAGCAGTAGTGTAGATCCTTACCATGTTGCAGCCAGGGATCTAGATGTCACCTTCATGCAAACCCTTGTCTGGTTCTGCAGTTAACACCTGTGTAGGATGTACAGGGCTATCTGAGCAACATTACTACTCCTCAGTGAGGGTCCAAGTCCCATCTCTTTGTTTCTTCTAGATCCAGTTTGCAAATCCCATTATTAGAGGGGGGGGGGGGGAATTCAAATATTTCCAGTGTCAAACCACAGCACATGTCTATTTGACTTATGTTGGTGCTAAGATGCATATTTAGTTATTAATCACACTTTCCCCCTGCCCTTCTAGATGGTGGCTTTCAAGGAGCTCAGAGGTAGACCCATACTAGCCACTGTCATAGGAGGTCCATAGACCAGGCATGGCCATGGGGGTGGTGGGGGTAGATGGGATTAATGAAGCCTTTATAGTTTTATAGGGGTACTAGAATAATCCCATTTACCCTCTTCCATGGACATGCCTGGTCTATGGACCTCCTATGTCTGTGGCTAGCTGGGTTCATCCCTGAGCTCCACATCTAGAATGGCAGGGGTGGGGGCATGTGCTATACAATTAAATGCACATCTTAGCTCCAACATAAGCCAAAAATATATGTGTTGTGGGTTGATACTGGAAGCATTTGAAAATGTTTTCCTATAATGGGATTGGCCAATTGGATCCAGCCACTTGCCCCAATTTTGCAAGCACCTTGCATCAGCACATGTATCCTATGCAGATTACAAGCCAAGTATCTGGTGTTTTCCTGGGGCTAGGGCTCTTCTTTCTTCTGCCCTCAGATATAATGCTTTGTGCACTGCTTAACTGCATGGTAAGGGATAGTGTCAGACCCAGATAGACTCTCCATATGAAATGACAGGACACTTCCAAGGCCTCTGCCGCACTGCAGACACATCTGGAAGGGCATAGTTGAATTTCAGAGTTGAGTGAGGCTTGCCTGGGCAGTTCCTGATACCCTGGATTGGATAAACTGGTCATCTTGTTCTATGAATTTCCTATGTCTGTAGTTGGTTAATCTGTGTTCATTCCATGTTGTGGAAAGTAAAATGCATCATTCATGACTTTTAAAGGGTATCAAAGCAAGATAGGGAATTTATCCCTCAAGCATCCTCCAAGGATTACACTTCATGGCTACAACACAGTTCGGTTTAACCTATCCTGCAATTTGAAGAGTAACCAAAGTCGTAAAGCTGTTTCATATCTTCGCTCTTCCAAGCGGCTGAAAATTTGGTGCATTCCAGAATCTCAGCAACACAGTGTGAATAATTTCGCTCCGTTTGCTCGAGCCTCTCATCAGTATTAGTATTAGTGGAGTGACACTATGCAGCAGACATATGGAAGTGTTATTTGTTTCTCATTTAGCAAACAGATAAGAATATGGAAATAGTTTCAGTCCATTTGTTTGATGAGCTTCCTAAGCCAGTAATAAACAAATCAATACAATTAGTTTTGGCTCATCATCATTTAGAAACCTTCACTACTGGGACACAATTTAATTATACCTCTTGCACTACAGCAGCAGAAAACCGTTGAAAATGGGCTACTTTACCATTTATTGAACCAAAGAGGAGGAGTAGAGGGGATACATCAGCGACAACATTTATCTTCTAACTAGGGTGTGCAAGATAGGAAGCATATTGTGTAGTACCATTTTCCTAACTGAAATGATAACATATTCCTACCATAAAGGGCTTCTGAACAATTCAATGTAAACCCAGCTGTATAGAGGGAGACACCTGTGACATCTGACATGCTCCACGTGAATGGTGCAATTAATACAGGATACATCAATCTCACTTGGAATTGGTTACGAAGAACACTGATTTTAATAGATTAAGCTTCAAAATGACGTCTCATGTTATAGGTGGGAGAAAAATGCCATGTTTCCATTTCATTGGCAAGATGAATGTTGTAACTCCTCTTCTTTTTCAAGAAAGCAACTCTTGGCTAATATGTAGGGCTGTCCTGATAGAACCTCCTGCATCACAGCCTTTCAACACAGGCCAAAGCTGCTGGCTTCAAAGGTTTTTCCTCAACCAATTGCTTCTAATTTATTGGAGGGGAAAGAGAGGATTGAAAATTGAATCTGGAGTTTTGCACCTGCACGGTCTCACCTTTGGAGCTGTATTATATAACAAGATGAATGCAAGGCAATTCAGGCAAGATACACCAACTTCTCATCCCAACATCCCCAATATAAGGCAGTGGTGGCCAACTTTTATTTATTTGCAAATGTGCCACAAGTCAAGTCCAAAATTTAAATAGTGCCAATCTATTGGCTCTATCTGCAGTTCATGTGCATCCCTCCCCCACGTCTGCCTAGGTGAGCTTTTGTGCTTAGTCTACCAGGAAACACAGGTAGTAGTCACATAGTGTGAGAGATGAAAGCAGATGTACAAGTACGATTCTATATGCTAGCAATGGCCTGCAAGCCCAGGGGTTCCTGTCCAGACAGGCTGAAACACGTGTTTCATACTTGTGGTTCAAGTTCGCTACACAGGCTTTCAACTTTTTTCTGGCCCAAAGGCCAAATTGGCTCTGGACAAACACATGGGGGGCATGCCAGCAGTGGGCAGGGCCACAGCTCAACATGTATGGGGCCACCCCACTGCTGGCATGCTCTCCTGGCATACTTGTCTGGCACCAATGGCTCACATACCTACAAATCATGTTGTGTGCATGGGTTTGCATTTGCACTGGGGAGGAGCAACGTCATGAACGGGGTGGGGAGAGAGGCTCTATGTGTTTGAGTTGATTGATATTGGGTGAGAAGGAGAGGCAGGGAGACTGTAACAGATGAGCAGCAGCAGCAGCAGCAAAAATGAGGCCGCTTCCAGCCCCAGTGTACATGATTTGCCCTGGGTCAGGAAGAAAAGAATGGTTGTGTTTGGTGCTGAGCGCTGGCAGAATCAGGAGGTGTAGAGGTGGAGTGGAAAACTCAAAGTGTTTGACACTACCTCTTATTTATTTAATTTCTATATCTCTCAATAGCCGAAGCTGTCAATGCAGAGATTTAAAATGCATGTTTAAAACAGAAGAGCTAAAAGACTAGGATGCTAAAGTGCTGGGAAAATAAAAAGGATTTTCACCCGGCACCAGAAGGAGTACAAAGTAGGCACCAGGTGAACCTCTCTAAGGAGCTCATTCCACAGCTGGTGTGCCACAGCAGAAAAGGCTCTCTACCTACGGCAAGTGGAAAAGGTTGTGCCACTTTGCACAACTTTGGCAACAGGAGGATGGGATCAGGAGGATAACTCAGCTTGGTGGGGAGACTTAAAACACATACCAGACATGAGAAGTTGGGCTGGTGCAGAGGTTGTGCTGCTTATCACTGGCAAGAGGAGAAGACAGATGGGGACTTAAAAAAAGTTGCAGGCACTATACTAGAGTGACCATATATGAAAGAAGGCAGGGCCCCTGCAACTTTAACTGTTGTGATGAAGAGGGAATTTCACCAGGAACTATTTGCATACAAATGACACTGGCTGAAATTCCCTTTTCTCTACAACTGTTAAAGTTACATGAGCCCTGTCCTCCTTTTCATATGGTCAGCCTAGAAACCAGAGAGAGACCCTGAGTCTATTACTTTGGCCCTAGACTTTGGGAATCATCAGGCGGGGGAAATCGCATTTCCTTACTGTTGCTTTTGCTACCTGCTGCTCTTCCACTATAGTGACGAGGAGAATCACCCAGGAGAGAAAGGGGAAACAAGCGCAACCACGTGGACCATTCAGTGTAGTGGGACAGCACCCTCTATTGGGTGTTCTAGAGCAAAACATCTCTGCACACAGCAGGAAATAGTGATCAATTTCATTATAACTCAGAAGAGTCGCATTTTGTTTGGACTATTTTACTACGAAAAAAATGGCAGGAGCAGGAAACCAGTGGGAGGTGCAAAGGAGGCAGACAGTGTTGTGAGATGGACCCACAAAAATCCATGAGTGCCCAGTAATGAGCATGCTATAAAATGCTCATCTGATTATGCTCTTTGAGTCTATTATACTGGACCCCAATTGTGTCAGGTTGCCAGCATTTCTTATCCATCACCACTTTAAAAACACCACATTTTGCCCATACTATATCTAGCATGTAAGGATGGAGATTTTGTTTTTTAAAAGAATTGAACCTTGGTTTGTTATTGAGTTAGCACTACAGAGGTTTTTCAAACCCAATGGCCAGGGAGTTTCAGTGATCGACACCCTGACTTTAAACCTATTTACTTATGGAGTCCAAACTCCTATTGTTTAGCAGAAAAATGAAATTATCTTATTGTTACAGTAAAACTGTGGTGAAATTAGATTTTACAAATGGCAAGTGGAAAATACTGGTTGGCTACCATGCTCTGGGACAATTTGTCAGCCCCTGATGATATACTCTCTATACACACACACACACACACACACACACACACACACACACACACACAGGATGTCTCTCAATCATAGAGCCAGTGCAGTGTTGCAGACCTGGGAAGGGTGAACGTATAGGTGTATCTTTGCCCCATTATTTAAAGCACGGCCATGACTTTGAGTCCAGATATATGAGGAGCATCAAGCCGTGGCAGCAACAAGCTGCCACTAACAACAAGGGTTAGTGCAGGACCAGCACTTCTATGCAGCACCAAAGCTATTATCTTTCGCTGAACATGGGGGCGTTCTGAGGCAATGGAATCAGCTGTTTCCTAGCACCCTTCCTTTGCCAGGGTTTAGGAATGTAGGAATATAGGAAGTTGCCTCATTAGTTCATCTAGCCCAGTATTGTCGACACTGGCCTGATTTGGACTACACAATAATCAACAGAAGGGGGGGTGAAACAATCATCAGTTGTATTGCTTATTGTGTCGTGTGGAGGGCAACACACAACACACACACAACTGACAGTACGCTATTTTGGGCACTTAAACAACGGAGAAAAACAATGGGCTTGCACGTTGTTTATCCCAAAATCTGTTGTTTAAAGTGTCGTGTGGAGGGAACCCCCCCTCTCTCCGTGTACTATTCCGTTTGGTCATAGAGTTCGCCAGCCAGAGCAGCCGAAAAAAACATGGAAGCTCCGATACAGCCAGCAGAACTTGCGATGCATGTTGGGATACGGCTGGAGGACTGAGGGAGGTGGGAGGGAGGAGACGCAGCAGCCCAGAAGGATGCTGGGACTTTTAGCAGTGCAATGGGGGGAGGGGCAACATGTCGCGTGGTGGATGCTGCGCCGCTGCCAAAATAACGCATGGCCAGTACGCTATTTCCCCCTCCGCTGCCTAAAGTGTCATCCGAATTCACCCACTGACTGTCAGCAGCTCTCCAGGCTTTCGGGCAGGATTCTTTCCTAGCTGTACCTGGAGATGCCGGGGATTGAACCTGGAACCTTTTGCATGCAAAGCAGGTGCGTTACCACTGAACTACAACCACTGAGCTACAACACTGCAGCACCCAACTTGGGTTCCACAATAGCTTGGAAATCCTTGGAAGCTTGCCCCATCATTGCTACCCATTTTGACATTTTACCCTTGCTATCTAATCATGCATAGGAATTTCACATCACAGGTAGGTTTCATACCTTGAATTGCATACTTTGCAGAAAGTGAGTGGCATTTGTTTCCTCTAAGATTTCTGCTTTGAAAGCAAAGAGGGATGGGAAGAGGCCTATGATTACACATCTGTGTCATCACGAAGGCTTTTAAAATACTAGTTCACATTGCAGTGAAAGAGGAAGAGTTGCCCTAAGCCACCTCAACGATACCTGTGACATTGCCAGCAAGACAACAATCCCAGAAAGAGCAACTGAAGATTCTGCTACAACAATAGGGTTTTAGTGAAAAGCCTCTAACTGTGCCCCTTTACATTTCACACAGCAAAACCTGCAAAATAATGAAGCCTCGTCCATGTCTGTTGATCGTTACAGTTTAATTGATGGGATGTTGTGGCAATTCTAGCATGCTTTAAAATTAGGTAAGAATTAGAAGACACTTTGTACATCTGACGTGCTACGGAAATGAAACATGCATGGTTAAGTTTCCTGTACTCTGGGAAATACACACAAATGTGAGGGAGGACAAATCTGTGCCTGATGCTGGGGATGGGGAGCCACAGAGAGGAACAGATCAAAATGGTGGGTGGTACAGCCACTTGAAGCATGACTGTAGGCTAACTTGATAGCTATATTGCCTGAAAAGGACAGGCGGCTTTGTAGCCATGCAACTAGCTTAACACTAAGAAAATAGAAGAGCCATGCCGGATAAGACCAAAGGCCTATCCAATTCAACATTCTGTTCATACAGAGGTCAACAAGCTGCTTATGGGAAGCCCACAACTGTGCAATAGCATTCTCTCGCCTTCCCCAGCAACTGGTATAGAGAGGCATAGCGCCTCTGATACTGCTTCCAGTGGTTAGTAGCCATTGATAGACTTATCCTCCATGACCACTAGTTGGGGTAGGGAAGCAGGGATTATTGGGTATTATTGTGCCACAGTCCAAGCTTGAGGTTTAAAGACCCATGAAATCTGCATTTTACTTTTGCTGGGACCAGAGCCATGTAGAGGAGTAATGAGCAGCAGTAGTATCTGTGAAGGAAAGAGACCACTTTCCTACCAGGTAGGCACGGAACTCTGTAACCAAGTTCCCCCCAAGTCCACCTCCCTATCCCAATGCCAAATGACCCCAAGCCAGCTGTTAGAAATGACTACACAATTTAAGGACTGAAGTGATTTATTAAGATCCTAATTTCTAATCACGTAGGGCTCCAGTAATTCCAATAAGCCGCTTAAAATGCAAACCGGGAAAGAAAGGGAGGTGAGCGGGGAGTAGAGGGGTAGGATGAGGTTTGAGGTAGAAGTTAGCAGCAGTAAAGCAATAAAACAATAAAACCGTTTAACCTACTCTAAATCACACCCAAAGGGTGACAAGTCTTTCCCTGCAACGCCAGACCTGAAAGCAATAAATCTATCTATTCCCCAGCATCACCTTATTGGGTAGGGATCCCTCCATTCATGCACCGGTCCAGGAGAAGATGGCTTCCACCCAGTTGCTATTCCCTTTATCCCTTTTTGGATTAGCTGGTACCAAAACCAATCCTCGACCCTCCTGCTCACGCCACCAGCCACCAGCTCCCTCCCTGTGAACTGCCATTTCCCACAGCTGAAGCTCTTGCAGCTCACTTCCAATTAACTCTTGACTTTGAAGCTCAGGCTTCCCAAGATAAGAGTGAGAGGGCCAGGGGTGGGTGCTGGGAACCAGCAGCTTGAAGTCTTGTAACATTTTTCCTTAGAATTCTCCCACTCCAAGGCCCCAGTCCTGCAAGACAGGCCAACCCTGCCCATCTCAGGTTGCCTCTACACCAGACGTTTAAAGCTCTCTGAAGTCTCATTAAAAAATTTACCTCTACAAGAGTGGAGCGTAAATCGGGAGTTGAGGCACTTTTTCTCTCTGATTATGCGCATTATCGAATGCGCATTAAATAGCGAGTTTTATTTTCCTCTGGCCGTTAAAGCGCATTTTGACTATGTGAACAAGCGATTCTCCGCATTAAATACTTGTAAAGTGCATTTCAAACAACCGGTAAGGACACCAGTTGTGCGCTCAATTACCTCCTGCATACAAGCATTTACGATAAAGCGCTTCAGCGATTATGCGCATAATCGGCTAACCAGGCGTCAAACGGAATCCATCTAGAGGGGGGTCTCAGCCAGACTGTAACCTTCCTGGCCCCTTTCTTCACAGTATCACCAGCAACAGTGGTGATAGGAAGGAAGGAAGGAAGGAGGGAGGGAGGGAGGTTTTGGGGGCAGCATTGGACACCTCAGCAGGGATGATGAGCTGTGGGGGAAAGGGCTACTTCCGCACACGAAATTACTGGGGGCTTGTATACTCTGGCCAGGTTAAGCTGGGCCTCTAGACATGGCAGCCAACTGTTTTTCCTTACATGGGCACCAATTTATTAGGCATGGGGTTGAGTTGCCAAGGAGAGGGTGGTTTGGAGTGGGGCTGAAAGCATCCAGATAGAGCAGCCATTTTCTCATCCACACTGACATGAAACATCTGGGAGGACACCATTTTGGGTTCTCCCACACACAAAGGGCAGTTCTTTAGGCAGGGATCTGCTCCAGGGCTTCCAGTGCTAGGGCCTCTGTGGGAGGCAGTAATTCATGATCATGCCTCAAGTATATCCCACCTGGGGAGTCTTTCATACTCTACAATATATTCATTCCCATCTGCAGGAGATTCTAGCCTTGGTATATTCTGGCTGGCTGGTGGGGTGGGCAACTTGTTCCTGTGGCCATTGTTTAGTCAAACCGCTGCCATAAGCAAGATGTTCCTAGGCAACCAAACTCCTGCTAAGCAATCACACTCATGCAGCAGGATAGGTAATCAAGTTTGGGGCTGGACATAATTTAATTAAGTTTGTTATGGGGTAGTAACTTAATCAAAACTTTTTACTGGGCAAATTCCACAGGGATACCGTGTTAGTAAGATGCAACAAAACAAAATCAGCAAAGAAGCTTGTGGCACCCCAAATATTTACAAATATATTATGCCACAATATTTCATAGGCTAGAGCCCACTTCTTCGGATGCGTGAAATGCTATCTTGAATTGGCATCTATTTATGTGTGCCTTGTACACCCACCCACACCTACACCCACACACAGAGGTGAAACCACTCCCTGTAAATAGTAGAGTCAAAGACCATGTAATGCAAAAGGTCCAGCAGGCTGTGACATTTCTATGGCAGGGGTCTCTTGGACCAGTGGACAAATTTGGAATTTTGAGAGCAGGTTGTAGGCAATGGCTGTCAGGATGGCATTTTCCCACTCACAAAATGACTATCATGCTGGGCATAGCCAGTCACAAAGTACACATTTCCCAGGAGGCAACCTGGTGAAGCTAAAAGAAAAATAACCTGTCCAAGACCCTATGCACAAGGCGCAAGTGGGGGTCTGAATTCCAGAGCACTCTCTTGAACCCACAGTTTTCTGCTCCAACACCCATTTCACAGAAGGCAAACTGATCAGGTTCAGAGACAGGAAACTGAGTATAAGATGGAGGTGGGAGCCTGCAAATGCCAAATCACTAAATATACATTTCACAGAAGGCGAACTGGTGATGCTCAGAGAAGCTCACACACACACACACAGGCAAAACAACAACCCACATGCCACACACACATCAAAACAATAACAGGCAAACATGTCCCCCAAAACAAATAGCCAAAACATGCAGCATGACAAACAAACTAGCTCACACACACACACACACAGAGGCAAAACATCCCACTTGCTCTCCAGTACCCCTTTAGCCCCTTCGATTGCTCACTCTCATGCCCCAGTTTTCTAAACAGTTGGGAGCACTTCAAGATAAAGCACTGTGACAGCCAGTCACCATTTGTATTTTCTAAGGATGCTTTTGGGGTCCTCATAGTGCTCAGAGACATTCTTGGAAATAAAGATGGGGTGGCGCTGGTGGGCGGCGCTTCACTTTGCAGCATACCAGCCTCCCAGTTAATTTAAAAACAAAACCAAAACAAATCTAAAATATTTTTTTTAAAATCGGAGCTGCAGGGAGCTCCACTGGTGCCAACCAAGTGAGGTGTCTCCAGGCACATTGCTCCCCACAGGCAGCATACTGGGGACCCCAGTTCTACATAAAGCTTGGAGGATGGTAACAAGGGAGAGGACCTTTTCAGTGGAGGCCCCCCAACTTTGGAACGATTTCCCCAACGAGGCTTGCCGCCGGGCACCAACATTGTTATCTTTTTGGCTCTAGTTCAAGACTTTTCTCTTCTCCCAGGCATTTAACAGCATATGTTGAGTTTTTAAACTGACCCTTGGAAAGTTGGTATATAGTTTGTTTTTATACTTTTTATGGTTTTACATTTTGTATATTGGTTTTTAAACGTTCAATGTTTCTAATCTTTGTAAACCGCCCAGAGAGCTTCAGCTATGGGGCGGTATATAAAGGTAATAAACAAATAAATAAATAAGCTGAAACATATACAAGATAAGTACAGCAGGGGGGGGAAATAATAAAAATACAATTTCGCAAGGTTTGTTTAATTTTTTTTTCATGTGAGGCTGTGTTTTCTATCACAATTTATTGCTGTTGTGCATGGTCACTGTTGTACTCATTTAAGTTTGAATAGAAATGTCTCAGCTCTAGAGCATTATCATATGGGGGAAACTGCGTTTCCTTACTGTTGCTTCTCAGCACTTCCTTATTCTTCCTGGGGGGGAAAGAGGAAGTAAACAAAGACCATGTGGCCCATTCAGAGGCTGTTTTTATCACGCCACTTTTCCTGCACGCAGCAGGAGATTGCGGCATATTCTGCTTGTTTTTTTTTTTAAAAAAGTCGGATTAAAAGGGGTCTATTTGCTACAGAAAAATGAGCTGAAGGAGCATGCAGGAGATGGATGTCGTTGTCTAAAGGACGTGCGCACATCTGTAAGTGGGCAGTAACGAGCGTGCGAGAAAACGCTCATCTGATGAACCTTCTACTGGCCTTATTGCATTACCATCCGTTTATACATATTTTTCCTTCTCCACCCATTATATTTATTTCTATATTTGTACAAACTGAGGATAACATTTATTTTATTTTATTTATTCAGCTCTAGTCCAAGCAAGTGAATGCCAAAATAAAGCTGTCAGTCTTTAAAGTACCGCAACACTTTTCATTGACCAATTGGCTAATCAGCCAGTTGCCAAATAGTTGTGATGTAAGGGCTGGTTGCTTGGCAATGGTTTGTAATCAAGCAAAGTTCCATGTACTTCCATGGACTCGTTTCTGAATGGTTTAGGAGGGCTGCTTTGTTATCGTTCCAAGGAGGGTGTTGTTGTTGTTGCTGCTGCTGTAATTCACGGAGGGGTGATTTCTTTTGAGCAATTATGGAAAGAGTAATCCAGGTTTAAGAAAATAAACTTGGTAGTTTTAATTGAACTTTGGTAAGGCCTCCTAAAAAGAGCAGTCTGCAAGATGTGGGTTGGGGCAGGGGTTGTACACTCAGCTTTGAGAAATCCAGCATGAGTGTAGGACTGGATAGATTATTATTATTATTATTATTATTATTATTATTATTTACATTTATATACCACCCCATAGCCGAAGCTCTCTGGGCGGTTTACAAAAATTAAAAGATTGATTATTAAAAAGTCAATATACAAAATTTTAAACCATAAAACATAAAACAGCTGATATTTAAAACATTTTAAACTTTTAAGCCTGGCCACAAAGTCAGTTAAAACCTCAACTTATGCTGTTAAAATGCCTGGGAGAAAAGAAAAGTTTTGACCTGGTGCCGAAAAGATAACAGTGTTGATGCCAGGCGGGCCTCATCGGGGAGATCATTCCATAATTGGGGGGCCAACACAGAGAAGGCCCTCTCCCTTGTTGCCGTCCTCCAAGCTTCCCTCAGAGTAGGCACACGGAGGAGGACCTTTAATGTTGAGTGTAGTGTACAGGTAGGTGCATGTCAGGAAAGACGTTCCATCAGGTATTGTGGTCCTGAACCATGTAAGGCTTTATAGGTTAAAATCAGCACCTTTAATCAGGCTCGGAAACGTACAGGCAGCCAATGCAAACAGGCCAGAATCGGTCTTATATGTTCAAACCTTCTGGTCCCTGTTACCAATCTGGCCGCTGCATGTTGCACAAGCTGCAGCTTCCGAACCGTCTTCAAAGGCAGCCCTACATACAGCGCATTGCAGTAATCTAACTTGGAGGTTACCAGAGCATAGACAACTGAAGCCAGTTTATCCCTGTCCAGATAGGGGCGTAGCTGGGCCACCAGCCGAAGTTGGTAGAAGGCACTCCGTGCCACCAAGACCACCTGAGCCTCAAGTGACAGAGATGGTTCTAGCTACGAACCTGCTCCTTCAGGGGGAGTGCAACCCCATCCAGAACAGGTTGAACATCCTTCATCCGGTCAGAGGAATCCCCCACTAACTAGGGTGACCAGATCGCCCGGGGTTTCCCGGTCCTAACCGGGAAACCTAGGCCGATCCGGGCCAACCGGGGGGCAGTGGGGGAAAACCGGAGTGGCAGGGGGTCACGCGGCAGTGGCAGCGAGCGGCGACGAGCGGCGGTAGATCCAGCGGCGGTGGTGGAGGAGCCCGGGAAGTGGCCGCCCCAGCAGGTAAGTGCCCCCCTCGTGCCTCGCGCTCCTTACCTGCGGGGGCGTCCGCTTCCCTCCGGTGCTCGAATCTACTGAGAAACAGGCTTCGCGGCCTGTCTCTCAGTAGTGCGTGCGAGGGACAGGCCGCGAAGCCTGTTTCTCAGTAGATTCGAGCACCGGAGGGAAGCGGATGCCCCTGCAGGTAAGGAGTGCGAGGCGCGAGGGTGGGCACTTACATGCTGTGGCGGCCACTTCCCGGGCTCCTCCGCCGCCACTGCTGCCGGGTCCGCTGCCGCCGGGTCCTCCACCACCGGGTCCTCCACCACCGCCAGGTCCTTCGCCGCCACTGCTGGGCTTGTGAGGCCAGAGGCCGCGCGGAAGAGGCAGGAGAGGGCTGATTACATCACTTTCGGATCCGGCCGTCTCCCATCTCTTCCACGCGATGGCGACAAGCCCCAAGGAGCCCGGAGCTCCCCTGCCTCTTCCGCACAGGCGTCCGGGCTCCTCAGGGCTTGTCGCCATTGCGACGAGCCCCAAGGAGGCCAGAGGCCGCGCGGAAGAGGCAGGAGAGGGCCGATTACATCACTTCTGGATCCGGCCCTCTCCTGCCTCTTCCGCGCAGCCTCTGGCCTTATGAGCCCGGCAACGGAGGACCTTGTGGCAGCGGAGGACCTGGAGGCTGACCTGGCGGCAGGGGCGGGGGACCCGGCGGCGGGGGACCTGGCGGCAGAGGAGGAAGACCCAGTGGCAGCAGGGAACTGGGGGCGGCAGCTGACCCAGCGGGGGCGGCAGCGGAGGACCCGGTGCGAGCGGTGGAGGAAGAGAACCCGGTAGGTCCAGGCTGGTGTTTTTTTGGGGGGGGGTGGCTTGGTGGGGGGGGTTGTTTTGGGGGGGGTGGCGGGGGGGACTGGGATTTTGGTTTCCAAAATCTGGTCACCCCACCACTAACAGCATCACCTTAATGGGGTGGTTGCAGAACTGCATTTTGGAAAGGAAGGTATAGGCAAGCAGGACTGAACACAGGTCCAAGAGAACAAGGCACAACATTTCCAAAGGTTTTAGCAGCAAAAAAGGAAATGGTTAAGGAGAAGGTGCCCAAGAATAGGAAGGGAATCTAGCAGTTTGTGATCTGAGAAGCATAACTATGGGGATGAATCAGACAACACTGACTCTTCTTCTCTGGGAAGATTCTCAGGCAGTCAATAATGGGAGGTTCCAGAACCTTTCTCAGAAGAACTGTGGGTCTTTAGGAATGAATAATAATGGAAAGGCTACTCATTTTGGCAGCCATTGCATCATTCAGGTCTCACCTAGCCTATGTAGTGACCAATCCCTGTAACAGTCATGCTATTGCACATTGTAGACCATGGCTATACTATGGCCATGACAGCTTGCTTCTGGAAAGCCAATGAATTTCCAGACCTGTGAACATCCATCTCTCGCTGTTCTGAAGAGGGGTTTGTTCATCAGATATGAAATGATGCTATTCACCTTAGGTTCATTGCAGGTAGGTGAGCTGGCAATGTCCTTGCCATCATAATCTGTTGTTGGGCCTTTCCCTTGATCCTCAAGAATGTGCAACTAGCTGGGGCGAGCTAAGCTTGCTTATCTTACAATCCAAGATGGATCAAGACATCCATCTGCAGGTATCTCCAGAGGTAAGTCATGTCCTATCTGGGGCACGTTACCTGTGTTGTCTTGTGTCCAAATGTTGGGAGTCTCTTGTTAATCCACGTTTCCCCTCACTGAGTACCAATTCTTTGCTGTGTTGCAAGATGGGATCACCTCCTTGTGTATTTTCAGCCTTGGGTTTGAAATTCAAGGAAGGGTGCAACTAGGGGCTCATCTACACCTAGAGCCCTTTCGAGAGGGAGGAGGGATGATCGTGAAGTTTTCTGCTTCAGCGATCGTCCCTCATGGGGCACATGCCAGAGAGTTTGCCCAGAATTTAAGGAGAGCAAGAGCAGAGTTGCGATCCTGCACGAAGATGAGGTTTTTTAAAACTACACATACACACACACTTGGCGCTGAAAGACCCTGAGTCCCATCCAGAACATGTCGACAGTGCTCTCCCCCTCACCCCCGATACCCATGGACTCGCTCTGCACAGCTGATTGCCTGTTCGCTGAGCCCCGCTACTTGCGAGGAACAGCAACAGCTTCACGAAGGGAGGACACACCAGCTGCACACCTCAGGATTTTTGCAGGAGCAGGGTGGGGAAATGGGACAAAAGCTGTCATCGCCATCCCAGGAAAACTGAGGGGTCATCCCTATATCACAGCAGGATCAGCTGTGAATCATGTGGCTTTGTAGGGACAACCTCGATACTAATCTGGAATAAACGGGTGGTGTGGATAATAAGGCCTAGGAGTATTTCTAGAATCAATTGCAGAATTGGAGCATGCACAGTTTGCTATAGCTTTCAGTTCCCTCAGTTCATTCGGATCTTCCCCCCATCCTCTGTGTTACTAATATGCCTGTGTGCTTTGCCATTTTTGCAGTATGTTAGCAATCTTGATGCAATGGTGATTGTGTGACAATTTACAAAAATTCACACGTATTTCTGTGCACTGCTAAACCACTGCACAAATACACTCTGCTTTCTGCTGTGGGAATCCCTAATCTGGTGCCCTCCAGATGTTTTGAACTAAAACTCCCATCAGCCCCAGCCAGCAAGACCAATGATTAGGAATGATGGGAATTCTAGTCCAAAACATTTGGAGAGTACCAGGTTGGGAAAAGCTGGTCTAGAGCAAGGCCGAAAATCTCTCCCCCCACCCTTTCAAAGGAACAAGCTAGTAGTGAGCTTGAATGTGTCTGTTCAGCGCAGATGCTGGTATAGGATTGATAGCCATATATATATATATATATATATATATATATATGTGTGTGTGTGTGTGTGTGTGTGTGTGTGTGTGTATACACACACACACACACACACACACACAAGAGTTACATAGGCCTTACTTCAGACACCCCTTTGAAAGTGCCATTTGGGTGGGAGGTCTGTAACACAGACAGGAGGAGTTATTCTATTCCTGCATCTCTTTGGGGCAATGCCCTATTTGTTTGGTATTGGTTGCCATGCAACCAACCAACAAGAACTGCTGAATGGATAGCATAAGGACATATCCCCCCTCCCCGTCACACACCTTTTGACAGCATGCTGATCTGAGGTCTAGTAGTCTACTGAATAAAAAGTGAAGGTTGTCTGTTTTGTGTAAACAAAAGACCAGAACAACAGGAGAGATACAAAGCTGCTATTGCAGTTGGGTGTGTGGGTGCCCCACCTTTTTAGCGAATGTGCCATAAGTAAAGACGAAAATGTCAGACAATGCCACTTTTTATTTCATCTTATTTATTAAAAATTATTTTAGGCTGCCTTTGACTTTACTGCACACTATAGTACCTAGACGTCCCCATAATGTGGTGAAGTTTTGCCTTGGGTCTTACAGACAGCAGTGCAGTGTGGGAGAGAAAAAACAGGAGTGGAAGCCTGATTCTTGCTATATTCAAGCTTGGAGATGCTGCTGCTCCTGTGCTGTACAAATCACTGCTGTTTTGTCGATTTGTAGCATGTATGCCAAGTGTCAGCTAACCCCGAGCTATAAATGAAGGAAAAGTCCTGCAGAATGGGAATGGCTTCAGAGTGGTGCAATCTCATGTGTGGGTCGTTCCCATGAAATTGTCACACCACTTGGGAGTGCAAAATACTGAAAGAGTGCCCTGCAATGTGGGATAGCATTACAATAAAGATGCTCCCTGCAGCATTGATTCTCACCATGTAGACATGCGTGTGTGAAGCAGACCAGGGCTAGATTTACACTACTGCTTTATAGCTGCATTGAAGTGCACTGATAACAGTTGGGCCCTGTTACACATTCCATATACCACTTTCATAGTGTTATTTCCTGCTTTTTATTCCATATTATCCAAAATACCACCACAACAAATGTCATTGTGTGACCTATGAGGTATAAATGCACAACAGGGATATAGCATTACCATGATGCGGTCGTAATGATTTGACACAAGGTGTACATCTGGCCCTTATTAACTCATGATATTATGCATCCAGGGTAGCCTGGATTGTCCTAGATAACAAACATGACAGTAAAATCTTTAAATTGTAGGCTATTCACTGTGAGGAAATTAATGCATTGAGAAGAGATGCTTTATTCAAATGTCACAGTTGCTGATTCCAGGTGAGTTTGTACATTTTTGTATATGCATTGGATTTGTGCTAATAATACTGCATATGCACTTTAGAAGGGACTGTATTGGAAGCAACTTTAAATATCTTTATTTATATGCCATTTAAAAAATTTCAACCATAGTGTTGCAACTACATAGCTTCTTGCATTTAAGATATGGCATTAATTCAGTTTGTCACTTGAAAAGAATTGGAGATGAGATAAGGTGAGCAACACATAAGAATGCCACCTAATCGAAATCCTCAGTAACTATTACAACCTGCTTTGCAAGAAAAATAAAGACTTCCCAATGATAACTCACAATTCTAATTTCGCTGCATAAAATGGAATTCCAAATAATTGACAATGGCAATTCTTGTGCAAACCTATTTTAGTTCAGCTGCTGAATGTTAATTCTTCCCTTAATGAAAAACAAATCTTCACAATGCTTTCTGCCTCCCTTTTGTGCTTAATGCAAATGGTAGCATAAATGGCCAACTTCACAAAGACTTGCTTCAGGGATTATTTTCTTCTTTTAAATGTCACATTTTATCAACAGAAACTTAAGTGTGACAGTCATTCTAGTGTCTTCAGTATTCATCCATGGAATTACTAAATATATCCTCAATGTATGCCTGCCTGAGACTTGAGATCTGTTGGAGGAGCCCTCTTCCACATCCCACCAACACGAGACATGCACTATGGTGGGACATGGGAGAGGGCTTTTTCTGTTGTGGCACCCCAGCTATGGAATGTCCTCCCCTTGGAGGCCCAACTGGCGCTGGTGCTGACCTCATTTTGGCGCCAAGTTAAAACATGGCTTTTTAACAAAGCCTTTGATGGATAAATTCACCAAGGCTGCATTTAGTTTTAATTGTTTTAACTGTTTCTATTGCGTTTAAATACTTTACTGGTTTTAGCTTGGTTAATGGTTTAATTGTTTTTAGCTGTGTATATTCATTGTTTTATACTGTTTGTATGATTTCATCTGTATGCTGCCCTGAGATCCTAGTGATATAGGGCAGGATACAAATGTTTGAATTAATAAATATATAATAAATATTTATTTATTTTTTGGGTTAGCCTTTATTCAAAAAATTTTTCTAGTACCCTTGTAAAAACAGGACTTTGGGGGGGGGGGGTAAATTATGGCTAAGTCAATCCAGTATCCTTTCAGATAATACCTTTCTAAAATATTCCACAAGTTTCCTAGGGCTTGTCTATATACTCTATATACCTATCATAGCTGTGCAGTTGCGACCCATTGTTTATATGATGCAACTCACTGCCACATCGTGCTATTCCCCATGAAACTGTGCCTTTTCAATGTGTTGTTTTATTGTGACTTTCTGCATTGTTGCAATGTCACCACAGTTGTTTGCTGCCTACCAGAGGTGGCTTCAGTTCAGTTTAAGAGAGTGGGTGCAGTTAGGGGTGGATTCCAGTGCAAGGTAGATGTGGGAATGCAGGGCAGGGGGTGGGCTCAACAAGCCTAGTAATGGCCACCATGGTGATAGTGAAGTCTGGGGAATGAAAGTAAGTGCAGTTATGATGAATATCACATAAAATCAATGAACTGTAGCAGCGCAGATGGAAGAAGTGTCTAAACTTTAGACTTTAAGGGCAGAATCCTATGGGAAGCTTTCTGTGGCAGCTGCGGGTGGGGAGGGGCGAGAGAGGGAAGATTCATGATCGAATCTCCTCCATGCTTGTAGCTCTGACCACGGGTGCAGAGGAGGTGATCCGCTGCTTCCTAAGGCATCCCAGATATCTAGGATTGCTCTCTACTGCTTCTACTGTTGAAAGTCAGCATGCGTATGAAGATACGCACTGATCTGGTAAAAAAATATTTAGTATGGTGTACTCTATGCAGTTAGCTATGGATTAAATGATTTTATTCCATGCAAACAGTGTGTTAACAAAGTGTTCTGGAGAATAGGAAGAGATGATTTTCCATTCTTGGAAATACCTTCAAGAGTCTTGAAGTAGTCACCTGTGGAAAGGAAGGCATCTGTAGCTATCTCCATTGCGGTAAGTCCACTGTTACCACCACTCCAACATCTCCTGATTTTCATCAACATTTAGTAATGCAAGACGTGACATGTGGATGGAGCTTAGAGGCATCCAACTCTCCTCACACCTGTAACTACCAAATACTATGCTTTTAATCATCTACATGATGATTCCTCCTAGTTTTTCCTTCCTTGATGGCACCAACAACATGCGATTTGAACAAAAGGCTCATAACTGGGGTGTGATGCTGCCCACCTTTATAGTATACTTAAACAGTAGTCTCAGTAAGCTCAAGGGATAAATAATAGTAAAGAGCCGATCTACACACTAGCTTTGTAACGTTTTATAAGGGTTACAAAAACTCTTTGGGCCACATGACGCACTCATTTGAACGTTGAATACCCGAGGTTTTTTTAAACTCACTTCAGCTATATACAATGGTTTTTACTTTTAATAAATCGTTTTAAGTAAAACATGTGTCCTTCCTTACCATTTGTGATTTGTGGGGGCAGTGCTTCGTTTACCAGCGCCCAAATGCTTAGCCGTTGATTGGTGGGGAAGAAAGAGGGGCTAAGAAGGAAGTGGGCGAGTGAACTACAACACCCACAATGCTTAGCCCTATACTCATTGAAAGCTAGGGAATGAAAGGGGAACTAAGGAGGAAGTGGGCAAGTGAACTACAGTGCCCACAGTGCCTTGCCCTAAACTCCTTGTAAAAACGAAACAGAAAGAGATGGACAGAAGAGTGTGAAACCGCACACACCGCTTTGAAGACTGAAGAATTTTTCTCTTGTAACGTGAGTACTCCCTAATGTGGCCTAAGACGTTTTGGAACACACCTATTTGGAACGTTTTAAAATACTATTTAAAATGTTCCAAGGGACTGTGTAGATAGGCTCTATGGCTGTTTCTACACCGGCCTTTTCTCCCGGGAACGTCCCTGGGTGCTCCCAGGGCATCCAAATGATGCACAGGGACTCCTGGGGGCAGGGGGGGAAGGGCACGGGTTTTCCCAGGGATAAATAATCCCGTGGTCCCGGGAATGTCCCAAGACTGTGGGAGGTGTGGGTGCCTGTCCCACCTGGTGCCTGCTTACTTGTGAGTGTGGCACCAGAAATGGGTACGGAGCTGCACCACATAGCTCTGTGCCCATCAGGGGAGGGTGTGGCAGCAATTTCACCACCCCTGAGATGGCAGGGAGGGGGTTGGGAACCCGATTTGGGGGGGGGGGGTTAACAGTTTGCGCTGAAGTGCAAGTGTGTTCCCTCCTCCGGCTCTTTTCAAAAAATGGTGGGCGCAACGTCCTCTTTCCTTCTGGGACATTGTGTGCCGCGTGTGCTTGCTGGGGGAGGCTCTCACAATCGGGATATTGTAAGAGCCTCCCCCCTCCCTCCCGGAACTCCAGGAGATGTAGAAAGGGCCTAAGTCCTGCCATCCTAATCAGAGACATTGCAAACTGAAACATTGTCACCCTAGAAAAGTTAAGGCAGTAAAGGCTCATCATAGAAGAATATCAGTTACAGTATTTGACTTTATGATCCCAGAAATAATAAGGTACTTTACACAAGAATATTTGTCCCAGTTATTTCCTCCTAATCTCTATTTTCATGATGAAAACTTTCCTTGTTGAGTGCTCTTGTATATTGCTGAGTTTCAGTCCCAGAAATGGCTGCATTTCATCAAAGAATATAACTTCTGTGTAAGTGCCAATGCTAATGACTTGATTTTGGCCTTATTGAGACGGAAAGACATGCAAACTCAGTACTAAAACATACTGTAATACATTGCAAAGCTTCAAGTACTTTCATTTGATTTCTCAATAGATCCATTCCTTTGCTCTCTTCCACAAAATCAAATGGAATTTTCTTACCAGAAGAGGCCTTACAAATTGTTCATTCAACTAAAATTAAATCTTAGGGGGGGGGGGGGGTCAAAAAATATCAATTGCTTGCAATAAATGCAAGCATAAAATGACTTGGAGATGCCAACAAATTATTTCTAGAGCTGCTGGATAGACATGTGCTCTTCAGATCAATGAAAACAATGCTGAGGCATATTCCCATTCCTTCTGCCATGTGAAAATTCAATCTGTGTAGGAACAGGAGGAATCTAACTTGTATCGACAAAAGAAAAACAGCACAGATGGACACAACTTTCTCCAAAGTTAGTAGCAGCATCTAGGATGCTGTTTACTACTTTAAATAAAATACAATTTAATTTAATTTCTTCAGGCAGAAGCCTGATCTATGAGGCTAAAATAGCCTCTGTGGAAAAGACCAGCTATAAACTATTCCATTCCCTGTTCTTAGAATCTACCTTTGTTTCAATATAAAACTGAATGTGAGGGGCGCTCAAGGTTTCAATTCAGTCTGCATTGTTCAGCAAATTGGTCTGATTTGCATTTTCCATAGTCATATGTGGATTAGAATGCACTTATGCCTAAATGCATATTTTAAATCTGTATAAAGGTAATACACACACGTGTGTGTGTGTGTGTGTGTTTAAGATTTGTAGATTGATGTGGAAATGGGATGGAACACACTTATGAAATGAACATATGCAGAAGTGACATGGCCCAGGAATAGACTGACCTGTCCATCCCAGTTGACAGTCACAAAAATATAACATCTTTGCGTGATATCCTTAGTCTGCATCTAGCAAAAGTAGGATTTTGCTTCATCAGCACTGATCAAAGTCGGTCTTCTTATGGAAACAATCAAAGCTTGAGAAGACATACCCCACCATCATCAGAGGCGTCGATGCAGTACCTTGAAATTATATCTGTGATCCATAGTCCGTTTGTAATATTACAACTCTTGGGAGTGTACATAGCTATGTGAGATCTAAAAGCTGGGCCCAGTATCTTCTGGATCATTTCAAAAGAATACCTCACACATCTTGTGCTGAAGCAAAAAAAAAGCATTGGGCCAAATTTGCAAGTGATGTATAGTGCCCATGTCATTGTGTCATCCTTGCAGACTTCCCATAAGTATCTGGTTGGCTGCTTTGGGAAACAGGATAGTGAATTAAACAATCCTTTGGTTTGATCCAGTAGAGCTGTTCTTATGTACTTATGGACCTGGTATGCACATAATGACAAAAGATGGTTTAAAGAATCAAGGTTTGTTGAATCATGGGTTGTTGTTATGTGTGAACCTTAAACCATGGATTAATTATGGGTTGTAAATCATGACCCACAAGGAGAACCCATGATTTATTGCCGGCTTGTGAACTGTTGTTGTTTTTTAAATACCTATGGGTTGTTTTTACGTGTGGACCCAGAATGATGGGTTGATTTGCAAAGACAGTAGACAAGAACTGTACAAACAAAAACAAAAACCCAGCTTCTTTACATGCCAGTAATCTAGTGCTTCAAAAGTAATTGGGATTCAAGGAGGGAGCAGGCAAAGGAGAAGGGAAACAAAGAACCCAGGCACTGAGAAAACAAACTATGGTTTGTTTGTTTATTTGTTTGATTGTCTGTCAGGGTAACAAACTATGGTTTAAATAAACCATGGGTTAGTGTTACATGGAACCAGGCCATGTTCTGACAGCATGATGCCACAAGGTAATAGTGTTGTAATAGCCTTGCAGTCTTAACTTGTATCTTAAATATTTCTGTGTTAGTTCAAGGCCAGATCTACGCCAAGCAGGATATGGTACTTTGAAAATGGTTTGAAAACTGTATATGGAGGGTGTCCTGGGCAGTTGTCACCACTGTTATAAACCGTTTTAAATCCTGCCCAGGTCTATCATTGCTCTAGCAGTCAGAAGTCATATTGGATTTGCATTATTGGCACAACTTCCCCCTTTTCTTCTTTAAATGTAACATTTTACTTAGGTATTTATACTTTATATTCAAAATTATAAATATATTAAACAAGTTGTTGAACTGCACTTAATTCAATCCCATAGAGAGAGCCCTGGGTTTCGGAGGCTTGCCTTTGGCAATGCTAATGCATTTTACATTAATGCTCAGTGTCAAAGATTCATAACCTATGACATTAAAATGGCCTTAGCATTTTGTGCTAGTTCTTTCTAGCCCTGAAATGAAAGCCACTTGAGCTAGCATAATTTATCATAACACAATGCAGAGGGTTTGCTGTAGAACAGTCCTCTGGTATCAAATATAAGTATATCCACGATCATGTTTTAAATACATATCACCATTAGCTACAAATTCTTACAAACCACAGTCTGGTGTTTCTTGACCCAGTATTGCTGGCAAATCAGTGCACAATATATACAGTTATTTGCTTCACTAAAACACAAAATATGGTTGGGTATGTGCAGTGGGATGGACTCTCTTCACATAGAGTCCTGTGAACTTAGATGAATGACGTTTGTGCACAGGTAAAGCTATATATCTGTTCAAGAATCTAAACCACTCAGGTTTAATTTTTGCGGATGGTGGTTCCTTTTATGCTTCTCCCCATTCTTGTACTAATGAAATTCATTTGAACTGAAAAGGAATTGTATAGGGATGCTAATACTTTGTGCTATTATTTACTGCTCACTGCATCATCTGAAGCTACTTGCTCTGCAAGTGTTTTAGTCTGGCTGGGTTCTGTGCAGTTGGCACATTATGATCCAGATTATGTTTCAGCAGATAATGTATGCGGGGTGTCAGCTTGGTGGAGGAACTAGAATAGATGGGCTTCTGGGCTCTTTCAGACCTATGATTGCAAGATGGAAAATAAATACACATTAATGAACAATAAAACACACTCTGCCTGGGAAGGCCTTCTCCAGTATGAACCTCTCTGTTACAAAATGGAGGCATTGCCCTGAGTATCCCTCCAATAGAGGTTTGGCTAGGGTGACCAGATAAAATCCAGGTCAGGGCTCATGCAAGGAGGCCAGAGGCCGCGCGGAAGAGACAAGAGAGGGCCGGATCCAGAAGTGATGTAATTGGCCCTCTCCCGCCTCTTCCGCGCGGCCTCTGGCCTTACGATCCCGGCAGTGGCGGCGAAGGACCTGGCAGTGGTAGAGGAAGACCCAGTGGCGGCGGGGAACCAGGGGGCGGTGGCCGACCCAGCGGGGGTGGCAGCGGAGGACCCGGCGCGGGCGGCGGAGGAAGAGAACCCGCTAGGTCCAGGCTGATGTTGTTTTGGGGGGTGGCTTGGTGTGTGTGTGGGGGGGTTGTTTTGGGTGGGGGGTGACCGGGATTTTGGTTTCCAAAATCTGGTCACCCTACCCTAGGTTTGGCTAATACCTGGGCCTTTTCCATTGTGGTAGTGAATTTATGGAGCTCCTTCCCAAGAAAGGGCCAACATGTGGTCTGTCAGGAATCTTTTAACTCGTAATAGCTTTACTGCTGGTTTGAGCACTACTTTGCTTCATAATTGTTTAAATAACTTTCTATGTGTGATGGTTTTAATTGTTTTGGTTATATTATTTTGTGATCTAGCTTATTGAGGAATGGGCAGAACATAAGACATAAATCATAATCAGTTCATCAGATATGCAAGAGTGGCAATTTACCAGAACTGGAGCCATTTTAAGAAGTGTTTCCCCACATTTTCATTGTGCCTGCTGGCTTTACTGTCCATGTTCTTGCCATCCCAAAATACTAATGACTGCTTTAGGTTGATGATTTGCAGGAGCTGGTATCTACCACCGCTGCCCTCAGTGTCTCAATATCCCTACCATCTCCACCCCTGACCTACCTGAGCCAAAGCTTTTGAAAACAATATTGATATCTAATTTGACAATAGTGGTCAGAGTGTAGGTGTAGTGGTTAGAGTGTTGGACTGAGATTCGGAAGATCTGGGTTCTACTCCCCACTCAGCCATGAATCTCACTGGCTGACTCAGCCTGACCTACGTCACAGAGTTGTTGTGAGGATAATATGGAGAGGAGGAGGACAATGTGAGCCCCCTTGGGTTCCTTGCTAGAGGAAAAAAAGGTGGGATATTGAAAGTAAGAATAAAATAAAATATATAGATCAGCCTGATTTAATCTCATGCCCTCCACGTGTGTTGGACTACAGTTCCCATAATCCCACAGACAAAACCACATAGCTTGCTGGGGGTTATAGGAGTTAGGATATTCCAACACAAGTTGGGGAAGGCTGATGTAGAGAATTAAACTTCAGGATTTCATCTGCAAAAACTGAAATAATGGCTTTCACTAGGCCTCCCAATCACATGAAAGAGAGTGTGGCAGGGACATTGACATTGGGTGCAGGGTCATCATACGGCACTGATACCTAGGTCTGAAAAGTTCTTTCAGTTACTGCAAGTATGTTACGTCATAAGCAGAAGAAACACTGAATTCTAATTCTCCAGATATTAGCATTGTTTTAAAAAGTTTTAACTGAAACCAGTGTTGCCATAATGCATAACAAAGAAAAAAAAATAGGTATGATACTTATTCTTTGTATTAGTCTTCATACAAAGAATCATAACAATACATTGATATACAAGCTAATGGTCCCTGTAGAATTCTGAGTTGTTCCTTCCCAATGTTTGCTTAAGTTGTGATGAAAAATAGGTTGTTTTATTTCCCATCAGATAACTGCCTGGTTTTCCCCCCAGCAATCACATCAGAGGACTCACTGCCAGAGCATCAGAGAATACAAAAGATTCATGTCATTATGATTTATCGCCTTTTTTGGTGCTGTTTTCATAATGGAATCAGGGAGACAGAGAGGAATACAGAGAAGAACTGTATGCTTATTAGTAAGAGAAACTTTGTGATTCAGGCATGTCCAGCCAGGCAATTTGTAACTGATCTATTTTAACAGGAAAAAAGGAATTAACAATTTTTCTCGGTCTGCAGATCGGAAGACTTCTTCAGCAACAGACAGATATGACTTTCTAAAGTGTAAAGTTGTAAGACAATTTTAAATTTGATTGGATTGAAAACACCAACAACTCTCCTCCTCTCCCCAGGAGCTGCAAAAATCAATGATTGCATGTTGTATAATTCAGATATTGCTTTCATCTGAGTCTTTAAAATTCAAAACCAATAAGGCTGCTCTTCACATAAAACTCTAAGCTTCATAACCGTACATGTAAACATCATTTTGAGGCTGATGTTGAAATATTTACATTATATATTGGCATAATATGCTTATGTCAATGACTTTCTCAGCCACCTCTGTACAGTTCACTCCGTTTACACATCGCATATTGAAGGAATGCTGCCCACTTGGAGATTACTAATGGGTAGAATCTAATGCTGCCCTTGTGGGCATGGCCAACCCCACCAGTTATAGTCCACAATCGCCCCTACTGCTTTCAGAACAGCGATTTAGTGCTTTTGGAGGCAACCTGGAAGGGGGCAGGTTGGCGGAGCACGCATAAAAGACCGCTGTTGACCTGCCCCTTTCCGCTCATTTGGGGGCTTGCCTCTGAAAGTGCTAAATTTTCATTCTGTGAGTGGTAGGGGCTACTTGCAGACTGGAATTAGCGGGGCTGGCGGTGTGTGGATCAGAATCAGTGGCCTGCTCCACTAATGAGTGGGCAACATTGGCTTCTGCCCAACGATTCAAACTGATTGTGCCTGTGTGCGCCATGCGAGTTCTTTTGAAATGTTAGTAGATACTATAACAGTTTCATTATAGTACCTAATGGTGAGTCTCTTCCTATGGGAGAATTAAGGTCAAAGTCAGACTAAATAAAGCACTGTCATTTGCCGGTTATATCAACTCTTAGTGTAGGTTTACTCACATCATAAAGATACAGCATGGTTTAACTTAAACATCCGTCTTTATCTAGGGAGGAGAGAGTTTTCAGTTCAAAAATTGATGCATGCTGACAGACCAGAAAAAAGTTACAGAATCACCTTAGCATTTCATCTCTGGCTCTAGTTGATGGTTATGCAATTGTTTCTGCAGAAACTACCTATGTTGTTGTTGTTGTTGTTGTTGTTGTTGTTGTTGTTGCTGCTGTTGTTATGACCCTGAAAATGTAGCACACTGGAGATCCATAATGGCAGCAAAACTGTCACCCTTGAATGGCGGTTTGATGGTCGGTCTGCGTGAGTCTATCTTACTTCTGATCAGGTAGACAGGTGCGTCCACATCACAGAGCTACAATCCCACAGATAATAGCTTTTTTGAAAACCTTAGCAGAGGTCAAGGCATTCAGATATCGAGGTCCTTGAGGCAATCTATCCTATCTAATGTTTCTGCTCCAGATATTAATGCACCTATCTCACTGGTGTATCAATCTAAAGTATTTCTAGCTGGGTAGGTGGGTTGTGCTTGTAATACATGGCAGGGCTTGGCTTCTCATTATGGGGAATATTTGGGGCATAATTAGTCTTCTTGATAGTGAATCACATATAGTAAATATGGTGTGTGGCATCCATTAAAAATATTGTCTGCACATTTATTTTGATTGGATCATCGTGAAGTGAGACATGTGTTAAATGTGTGACGTGAGATGGGCAAACTGAGATGGGCAAACAGGTGTACCTTGAATCTTGTAGGCTGTCCCTTTCATTAGACAGAATGAGGCAGCTGTTGAAATAAGATTCAGCTGCCATTCTGAACATGAAATCAGGGGAAAGTGCCATCTTGTCCTTTGCTTCAGGAAGAAAAAATGTCTTGGCTGACCAAGCAGTTTCCCATGCATTTAGTTCAGCAAGTTAAGCACAAGCAGACCTAGAAATCACAGTCACATCTTTTCCCATGATACCCCCCTGAGTTGACATTCAGGTAAACAGTATGGTGTAATACCTTCAAGGCCTCCAACTGGAAAACAGGGACCACCATTTTTTAAAGCCTCTATAAATCTGGATCGCATTTGGTGAAAATCCGAGGGCAGGGACTTTTAGATAGTAAGCCTGAGAAGGCTTTTTTCAGTTGAAGAATGGGGTAAAAATTCTTTAAATAAATCTGTAAACCTTCCTTCCTTTAAGCTTCTGTGTAGACATACTCTTAGGCCTAGTGCACACAGACTGCAGATGACCTGGAGAACACCTCTGAAGGCCCTACAGATGTGCCCGTCTGTAAAATTATTTAGGTTGGCAGGCATGAGGGATAGAGCCTTTTCAGTGTTTGCCCCCTGCTCATGGAACTCTGTTCCTTTTGAAGAACACATGGCTCCATCATGCAGGCCTCTAAGCAGGCTCTAAAGATTCACTTTTTATTATTCCTACTGGGTTTATTATCATTAGTGATTGAAGCAGGAACCCATTCTGGAAGACTACTGTGATCATGAGGCGGGTGACAGTGGTGGATGACAGTGGCTCCCCCATGTTCAGATCACCATGCTTGAGTCTTCCCTTTCATTCATCCTCTGTGATTGAACCTTCTCCCAAGCCCTAAGGGGAGAATTTAGGGAGGATGTTGAAGGCAAGATACCCAGGTGTAACAGATGAAATAATCAGGGGTACCAGTTGCATGTAACATTGGATCACTCATGATTAATGTACATAACCTTGAAACTATGTATTCACTAGATAGCCTGCCAGATCTGTTAGAATGTAGCCTAATCATAGCTGTGATGGTTAGCTAATTCGTGATATAAGCATAACTTGGCAGAATGTATTGGAACCTACGGGAGAAATACAATATAAAAACCTACAAGGGAGCTCATAATGATGAACCTCTCCATGGGCAAGGATCGTGCCAGGCGCCACGGCTACAGAGCATGTCTGTTACTGCAGTGGAGTTCCCGGTACATGAAGGGCCATAACTTCTCTGTATCTGGCTGTTCATTTTCACGTTTTTCTCTGCTGCTAATATCTTGCCTCTCCCTCGAAATAAAATCTGGGAAAGGAACCCACCTGGTGTGATTATTGCCTTGTTCAAATCCGAAAGAACCTCTGCCCCGGCAGAGCAGTCATTTTGCTGGTTTTCAGTATTTGATCATTGTATTATGGTAACATAGGGTGTCCAGATGGCCCGGGGTTTCCCGGTCCTAACCTGGAAACCTAGGCCGAACCGGGGCAACCGGGGGGCAGCGGGGGAAAACCAGGGTGGCGGGGGGTCATGCGGCGGTGGCGGGAGGCGGGCAGCGCGAGGCACTTACTAGGGGTGTGCACGGACCCCCCGGATCGGATCGGGACCCGGATCGGGACCTCCAATTTTGTCCCGGACCGGTTCGGACAAAATCGGAGGCCCCCCGGACCGGATCGAGTCCGATCCCGACCCAAAAATCGTACATTTTTGGATCGGCCACCATTTTTTTCCCCATAGACTTGCATTGCAATGCAAGTCTATGAGGAAAAAATGGCGGCGGGTGGGTAAGGGGGGGCCTAACTCCCTCCCCCCCCCGGGGCCGTGCGCTGTGGACGGCCCCGGCAGGTAAGCCCCCTCCCCCATGCTCCCTACCCCCCCTGGGGCCGCCCGCTTCCATCCGCTGGCGCCCGCGGGCGCCAGCGGATAGAAGCGGACGGCTCCGGGGGGGGGGGTAAGCCCCCTTCCCCGCCACTGCTTACCTTCTCGGCCCGTCCGCTCCCGTCCGGCGCCGGCGGCTACTACCAGCGGGCTCCGCGGCCTACTCTCGAGTAGCGCGCCGGGTGATGACATCACCCGGCGCGCCACCCTGGAGCAGGCCGCGGAGTCTGCTGGTAGTAGTAGGCGCCGGCGCCGGACGGGAGCCGCCGGGCCGGGCAGGTAAGGGCCCCCCTCCCCCCTCCCCCCTCCGCGCGCCCCCTCCTCCCCTCCACGCACCCCCTCCTTACCTTCCCTGCCCGGCGGCTCCCGTCCGGCGCCGGCGCCTACTACTTCCAGCAGGCTCCGCGGCCTGCTCTAGAGTAGCGCGCCGGGTGATGACATCACCCGGCGCGCCACCCTAGAGCAGGCCGCGGAGCCTGCTGGGAGTAGTAGGCGCCGGCGCCGGACGGGAGCCGCCGGGCCGGGCAGGTAAGGGCCCCCCTCCCCCCTCCCCCCTCCGCGCGCCCCCTCCTCCCCTCCACGCACCCCCTCCTTACCTTCCCTGCCCGGCGGCTCCCGTCCGGCGCCGGCGCCTACTACTTCCAGCAGGCTCCGCGGCCTGCTCTAGAGTAGAGCCGCCGGGCTGGGAAGGTAAGGGCCCCCCTCCCCCCTCCGCGCGCCCCCTCCTCCCCTCCACGCACCCCCTCCTTACCTTCCCGGCCCGGCGGCTCCCGGCCGGCGCCGGCGCCTACTACTACCAGCAGGCTCCGCGGCCTGCTCTAGAGTAGCGCGCCGGGTGATGACATCACCCGGCGCGCCACCCTAGAGCAGGCCGCGGAGCCTGCTGGGAGTAGTAGGCGCCGGCGCCGGACGGGAGCCGCCGGGCCGGGCAGGTAAGGGCCCCCCTCCCCCCTCCCCCCTCCGCGCGCCCCCTCCTCCCCTCCACGCACCCCCTCCTTACCTTCCC
The DNA here is from genome assembly GCA_029215795.1 of Anniella stebbinsi. NCBI lineage: Eukaryota > Metazoa > Chordata > Lepidosauria > Squamata > Anniellidae > Anniella > Anniella stebbinsi. Next base: position 89,653,243 of record JARDYH010000004.1, on the reverse strand, counting down.
TGCCCGGCGGCTCCCGTCCGGCGCCGGCGCCTACTACTTCCAGCAGGCTCCGCGGCCTGCTCTAGAGTAGAGCCGCCGGGCTGGGAAGGTAAGGGCCCCCCTCCCCCCTCCGCGCGCCCCCTCCTCCCCTCCACGCACCCCCTCCTTACCTTCCCGGCCCGGCGGCTCCCGGCCGGCGCCGGCGCCTACTACTACCAGCAGGCTCCGCGGCCTGCTCTAGAGTAGCGCGCCGGGTGATGACATCACCCGGCGCGCCACCCTAGAGCAGGCCGCGGAGCCTGCTAGTAGTAGTAGGCGCCGGCGCCGGACGGGAGCCACCGGGCCGAGAAGGTAAGCGCCCCCCTCCTCCCCCCCCCCGCTGTCCACTTTCATCGGCGGGCGCCCGCTGGCGCCCGCCAATGGAAGCGGCGGTGGGCGCCAGTGGGCGCCCGCCGATCCGCCGATCCGCCGAACCGGTTCGGAGCTTTTTCGGACCGGTTCGGATTGGATCGGCCGATCCAGCTGCGGGATCGGAAATCGGATAATTTATCCGATTTCCCACTGGACCGGACTCGGATCGTGGATCGGGTCCGATCCAGTGCACATCCCTAGCACTTACCTGCTGAGGCGTCCACTTCCCTCCGGTGCTCGGAATCTACTGAGAAACAGGCTTCGCGGCCTGTCCCTCAGTAGCGCGCCGGCGCGCGGGAGGGGGGTGTTTTGGGGGGGTGGCGGGGGGGGGTTCCGGGATTTTGATTGTGTTTTGGTGAGTCCAAAATGCGACTTCAGCCCCTCCCCTGGCCGATCCGATTGCAGGCACCAGGAGCAGCAGCATGAGACAAGGCAAGGCATGGGGTTACCGGTGGCGTCTGCCTAATGGGCCCTGTGATGCAGGGGTGGGGTTTAACAGAGGCCTTCCCTCATGCCCCCCACGCTCCCCCATGACCCCTCCCTCACGCACCCCCAGAGGAAGAGAAAAAGGCTTCCCTCACATCCGCCCAAACAGACCCTTTCTGAGGCCTTTGCAAAGCCCCACTTTTCTGGAGGCCTGGAGAAGCCCTCTCCCTCTCTCACATGGTCCCACCACCCTCCCTGGCACACCCCCAACATGGGGCCTCAGAAGGCCTGTTTTGGTCAGATGCCATAGGGAAGAATTTTTTCCTTCCACTCAAATGGCGGCTGCCATTTGAGTGGAAGAAAGAAAACCCTTCCCTATGGCATCTGACCAAACAAGCACTTTGTGGGGCCCTTTCTAAAGCTCAGCGATGCTGGGGCAGGAGGAGAGGTTTTTCCAGAGGCCCAGAGAAGCCCCCCACCCACCTTCTCTCACCTGCTTCTAATGTGCAGCATTCAGGAGTTGGAGGCTGTTCATCATACAGAGCTTTCTGGGGAAGCAGGCAGTGAACAGCCTACAACTCCCAGCATGCACTGCCTGGGAGGGCTGCATTTACGGAAAACTAGGACTAGGAGAGCTCTCTGGGGAAGTAGGCAGCTGCTGGGCTCTTGGGAAATGTGTGGTGCCAGCGACCCCTCCATGGACTGCCTCTCCTGCATCATGCCAGCAGGCATTCATGCTGGTGACTGTGCTGCCTGCAGTGGCAATGCCACAAGTGCTCACTGTTCCATGGCTCCGGTAAGTGCACCCTTCCAGGCAGTGTGTGCTGGGAATTGTGGGCTGTTTTTACTGCACAACATCCTCCCCCCCCCCCCCCATTTCTCACTTATATATAGTCTGAAATATAGAGTTTGAAATGAATAATTTGAATTAAATGTAGGTGTTATTTCCAATTTAAGCTCTTTTTGTACAGGTTTATAGTCACAGAGGATGTAAGAATCTGATGATTGTTATGTATAAGCATTACCAGTATATTACTGCAAGAGCCCTGCCCTCTTTAGCTAGTGTGACCAGATACAAAAGAGAGCAGGACTCCTGCAGCTTTTAAGTGTTGTGATGAAGAGGGTATTTCTCCAGGTGCTGCATGCATGCAAATGACACCTGCTGAAATTCCCTTTTCTACACCAATGTTAAAGATACAGGAGCCCTGTCCTCCCTATGGTGCAACTTACTTCTGAATAAATATTCATAGGCTTGTGCTGCTTGTATCAAATCTTCTTCCCTTTGTATTCAAAGTAGAGGCAACAAGAAAAAAATGCTCAGTTTTTATTATTAAAGGTAAATTAATTTCATGAGAAGGAATAGAGGAGGCCTGAGTCTCAAGCTTGCTTATGGATCCAAGTGCTCCAGTATAGGCATATTCTTACCTACAAGAACATACTTAATTCATTTCAAAGGAGAGGCTAGATCCACATACACCTTCCTTTGAACACCCCAGTTGGAACCCTTCATTGAAATGAAAAATGAACCCATGTGCATAGTTGCTTCATGTAAGCCCCTGGACATACATGAAGTTCAGCAGCACATACATACACGGACAAAAAGTGCTGAAGTACTGTGTCATCTGAGGGACTAAGTGCCAATCTTCAGACAGCAGTCAGGAGGTCATAGGTTTGAATACTCCCCAGCATGAAAACACCCTGCATATAGAAAACTAGAATGCTAGACTAGAACCTGTTCACTCTATGTGTGTGGATGATGATGATGATGATTTTACCTTGGGTGAGTGTGTGTGTGTGTGTGTGAATGAATTTTTAATTTTGCCTTAGGTAAGTGGATTCCCCACCATCAACACAACCATTGCTTTGTTGCTGTGTAATAAAAAAATGTGGCTCCAAAACTGATTTGGTGTTGTTGCTTATTATACTACATGCAAAGGGGAACACGCTGTCACAACTTTCAGCTCAGTTCCAAACATTACTTTTCTGTACGGCTTTGAGATTATGATTATTGTACAGTGTGGCTTTGTGGATTCCCCCCTCCACCCAACCTGGTGAAATTCCCTATTCATTACAACAGTCAAAGCTGCAGGAGCCCTGCCGTCTTTTATATCTGTACACACCAGGCATGGCTCGTGCAGCTTTAACTGTTGTGATGAAGAAGGAATTTCACCAGGTGCTGCATGCATACAAGTGACACCTGATAAAATTCTAGTCATGTTGTCTGAAAGCAATTTCACGTATATATCACAATGTATATAATGTTGATGTGTAACATCTGCCCCGCATCTTTATAGCTACTCACTATTTCTACACAGCTTTTCAGACAAGGAAATATATGTATGTCTTAATTGTGTGCTGTGAAATCAGACATGTGACCAAGGCTATGTTCGGGTGGGCATGCCCCTTGGGGCTGGACCCACCCCTGGGGGCCGGACATGTTGGTGGGCATGCCCCCTTTGGGCGGCCATTTTGGACCTGGATTTTGGTTTCCAAAATCTGGTCACCCTATGGTAACATTTTTTCTGCCAATTATTTATATCCCATCCTTCCTCCCAAGGAGCCCAGGATGGCTAACAACCCATATAAAAAGTACAACATATAAACATCATTAAAATCATAACTCTAACATTACAAACATTATAAAATACAATAAAACAATCACTAAAAATAAATAAATCACTTGCCTATACCCCAGCATTACAATTCTAATTAGAATTCTGTAATTCTGAACTGCTAATTACATGTTAGAAAATGCGTTTCCATAGAGTCAAAGGAAGATAGCAACGGTTGAAAAGTAATGTTACGTTTTTTATTCAAGGTTGATTATGGTTTTCAAGGTTAGATACATTAGCAGCTTTGTTGAAAAGTATTAATTTATTAATTGATTCTTTTGTTACCTTCCTCTTCAGCCTTTGCCTACTGGGGCTTAGATGCACAACAAGAGTTCCTTTTCAGAGGCTACTCTTGTGCATCTTGTTTTGTTTTTTAATATTTTTTTAATTTTCACTTATTGATTATTGATGAAATATACATTATTTGCTGGAAACCTAAACTAATGTTAAATGCTGGAAATGTGAACCAAATTGATATAAATCAAAACATTAAAGTATGTATAAAATATATACATTATATTACTATATTTAGGATCAGGGGCTCCTAAATTGTAGCATATAAATATTTTAACTAATTTTAAAGAACACTTCATACTGCAGGTGTGGAGACCTGTGAGTAAATGCATCCCATTTTTTTTTTAAATAAAATGTATACATTAGGGAGAAATAGTTTTATGTTTGAAAGATATAATAAATAAATAATTCAATCATGCCCAATCTCCCCTACCCCCCTCCTACACACACTTACAGTCTGAAGTGGAACAGTCCAGGGTGGTTAGTTTGTTTGGACATAAGTCATCCATGAAGATCAGTGAATGACTTACGGCCAGTCACTGACTCTCATCCTAGCCTACCTCAAAGGGTTGTTGTAAGGATAAAATGGAGAGGAGGATAATCACATATACCACCTTGGGCACCTTTTAGGAAAAGGCGGGATATAAACGCAACAAACTAACTAACAGTAGAAGAATAGCAAAAGCTATTAATGATTACTAATTACGAAGGCTCTATATAATCTCCCAGTATAGAGGTAGCATGGCTCTGAACACCATTTCCTGAGGAACATAAGTAGGAGGGTGCTCTTGGGTTCATGGTCCACTTGTGTGCTTCCCGTAGGTATTAGGTTGGATACTGTGGGAACAGAATGCTGGACTAGACAAGCCTTTGATCTGACCTAGCAGGGCTTTTCTTATGTTCTTAACCACCTCATCTACTTGTGTGTGAGGAAGAAAGAATGTGTGAGTGTGGGTATGTGGGGTGGCAGAAAGAGAATGGATGACTGGGAGTGTATGGGAGAAGACCACCTTCTCCCATACGAGCTGCCTGGTTCTTAAGATCTTTCTTTCAAGACCACCACCCTTCAGAGGCACGTTTGGTGGCAACGTGAAAGAGGGCCTTCTCGGTGGCACCCAGGCTATGGAATTCACTCCCAAGGGAGGCTATGTGTGTTCCTTCTCAGCTGTTCTTCCACCAGCTAGAAAAGACTGCTTTATTCAAGAGGACCTTTCGTGTATCAGCGGGCCTGTTGAGGTGGATGCTGTTGTTGTGTTTTAATTGTGTTTTAATGTATTTGCTTATTGTTGTTTTTATCCATGATTTTAAGTCATTTTGAGTGCCACATGTGGTAGAAAAGCGGGGTACAGATTGAATCAAATCCATTTCTGTGACATTGAGTGCATGTTTATAGAGTATGTGTGTGCAACTGTGAGAGGAGGGAAGGGGGATGGCAGCCCTAGCCCCACCCACTTCCAGGTCCAGCCCTGCTCATTGGCAGACAGCCTTTGACTGACTGCCCAGTATCACGTGTGACCCTTGAGGGCACAAACATTGCCCAAACCTACATTAATAAACCAAGTATTAAAAACATGATCAGTTCAAATACTGTCCAACAAGGAAGCCTCTAACTCTACCATTTCAAAACTCTCTACAGCCAAAATGTCTGTGCATTCCTCCCGTGTATTCATAGGTAGTTCAGAGAAAGCAACAAAGAGCAAAGAACTGGCAGACCTAACACCACTCACATGCACAGAGAAGGAAATGAGCTAAAACCATGCCAATATTTAGAAGCAATACTTGGAAGCAGGAAAATGGCCAAAGTGCAGTATGAGCACTTAACATTTTTTTTTCTGTAACCAAAGGGAGAAAGTGTGACACATTTTTCTGACACTCACTATTTTGTTTTGATTCATTTATTACATTTCTATACCATCCATCAGCTGAAGCTCTACTACATTTGGGAGCAGGACCTCCAATATCCATCTAATTCATTGTAATATAAATCCTTTTTAGTTAACATCTTATGGGGTAATCCTGTGCATGTTTAGACAGAAAATAGTCCCCCAGCTCCCAGCATTCCCCAGCCAGCATGAAGCGAGAACAGGTCTAAGATGTCTAATAGCTCTTCTCCACAATAGATGGATGGGAAAAAGTAAGTATAGTCATAGGTTACCTCCATCCGATCGCTCAGCAGAACAGGGAAGCCTCTTTTAAATAGAAACACACCCTGCCTGTTCTTCCTTGCTTCAACTCTCCATTCTACAAAAGTGAGGGGACAGTCTTAAGTTCTTTTAATGGTTTTTTATGTTTATGGATTAAATCAATGTATAGAAGGGGAGAGACTATTGTTAAGATCCAGCAAGAGCAATCAGTGCATGAAATGGGTTTCTTTGCATGGATTGCCCTTTGGAATGTGGTCGACAGCATGCAGTATGGGGGAGGGGGAAGCCTTTGAACAGCCAGCTTTGATGGGCACCCTTCTCTCCCAATCAACAAGTGACCAGTGCCATTAAAATGGAGAGTGCCAATTCTTGATTATGCAGGGGTGGTTCTTGAATATCCAGCATCTCACTGCTGGGTTAAGAGGATCTCTTTATCCAGGCCTGCGATTCTATCACTTAAAAAAAATAAAAAGCATTTTCTATGTAAAAATTTAGTTCAGAAAAAAAATACTGATAATATCTCTGATTGCATAATCAGCCGTTTACTTTGATAAATGCAGTTGCCATCAACCACACCGGGAAGGGGGGGGATCTGTAATTTCATTTAAATGTATGGGTAGTTAAAACTGTCCACTGACTGTCACTGAAGCTTTGAATTTTTATAAGTGAGCATTTTTGAAGTTGATGTAATTACTGTTAGAAAATGTGGGTTTTTCAACCAAATTGGATTTCAAAGTTGCTTACCTCCAGTGGTGTTTTTTTTTTTTTTTTTACATAAGCCTTCATTCAAATTTCAGTACATGTTGTTTTTCAAAAGTGGAGAAGCAGCAGGGGCAAAGTAATGGGGAGGAAGGGGGGAGGGAAGCAGGATGAAATCTCTATTTCCCCCTTCCCAATAAGGGGGGGGGAATCCTGTTCAATGGTGACTTCACAAGTTAAATTTCAAAGTGTATCAGCTTTCCAGCATGGAACAATGTATTTGCTATTCTAGATCTTTCAGGGTTCCTGCTGTTTTCAATATGCTGAAACTGAAATGGTCTTACAACATACTATGAGAAATTAATGTCCCTTTCCCATTGCCATCACGATAGCCATTCAGCTGTCCTAATGCAGCTGCAATACAAATAGGCCCAGTCTCGTCTTCCAAGTTTTCTTGTGGAACAAAGGCCATGGAACTGAGCAGTGGCTTTGGATTGCTGGACTGCTTTAAGGATCGGAGCACTGGAAGTCATTATTCATATTAAACATTTTGGTTCCAGCAAATTGGAATAGTGATGGAGAGAGAATGAAGGGAGGAGAGAGACTCCGGAGTCAAAAGTTATTCCACTGGTTTTGGGCAAAATTGCTTAACTACAAAAATGGACATCATCTTCAGTTCTGCCTCTGAAGCATCTGAAAAGGATAAAACCTCATGAGGTTCCAGTCCTATTGTCTTGTATAATAATTAAAGATCATTCTATAAAGCAATTGCTTTTTTTAAAAAAGTGTTTTTTTGTTTTTTGGGGGCGGGTTAGAAAATAACAGCTACCATTCTATCCCTCTCCAATTAATAGCAAAATGTCTGGTTTCTACAAAGCCCACTCTGTCATGCTACATTAACTTTTAAAAGAATCAATGTTGTAATCTGTAGCTAAGATGTATGACAATCATAATCATCACAGGGAAAGCAGTTCTTCCCATTACCAGGGAGATTATTAGAGCACTATATGCTACAGTGCACATACCTGACTAATAAACTATTATTTATTCAAATAATTCCATCAATTATTCTGAAACATGCTAAACATTTCTACTCATGGACAGTGTTATAAGATGCTGCTCCTGATCCAGAGAACAAAATCTACACATGGGAACCAGGGTTCCAGACACACAGATCAGTTTAATAGGGCTTGGAAAAGGGCATGCATTCAGAAATCTGGTAATACATGAGTGGAGTGGATGGATACATAGTAGGCACTGTGCATCTGCTCCCACTGTTCTTTGGATTTTGGGAGTGCCCAATCTGGACAGAAAGGAGAGATACCACAGAGGCCTTTGATAATGTTGACCATGGTATCTGTCTGGATTGCCTATGTGGGTAAGGAATTGGAGAAGTTGCACTGCATGGGTTCTGTTACTAGCTCATAGGTAGGCCATTGTTTCTTTCCACAGGATTGGTCCGATGAAATTCCATAGAATCATAGAACAGTAGAGTTGGAAGGAGCCTATAATGCCATCGAGTCCAACCCCCTGTTCAATGCAGGAATCCACCTGACACCGACCATTCGGGGGTCGCATAACCAGATGTTTCTATTTTGTCTTTCACATGGCTTCACATATACATCACACAGTTGCATGCAATTGTCCTGGGAGTTGGGAATAAGATATCATCCCATGTGCTGATGTCACCCCTATCTTATTCTCTTTTCTTCAGATCCAGGTGAGGCATTGGGTTCCCTAAACAAAAGGCTGAAACCAGTCACAGCTCTGGATAAGGGCAAATAAACTTGAGCTCAATCCAGATAAGATGGAGATATTGATAGTGGTAATGAGAGATGGGAGAGTTCTCCTCGGATTGGTTTGAGAATTTTCTCAGAAAACAGAAAAGAAAAGAAAAACCTTAGGACAAAAAAAAATATTCAAGCCTACTTGAGAGCCCAGAAAGCAAGAAGGTATGAGGTATGTGGACTGATGTATGCATTGACATTTAGTTGTTGGTAATTCTCTACCTCAGAAGCAAACTTGGGGCTTGTATGACATCCGGTTATTGAACAATACTTTTACCAACAACGCTAGAGAATCCTTGGCCAAGACATCTGAATACTTCATCAGTTAATGCCCTCTTGTTGGCGCTATCTGACCCCTGAAGAACTATTTGCAATCAACACCAGGTCGGAATGACAGGCCATAGTAATAATAGCACAAATTATTGAGCAATTTCTATTTCTCATTTATTCGGGGACTTCACATCAACATAATTTCAAGTACATTTAATGGATTTGTCCTGAGTGAATGCATTTCCAATTCATTTAATGGAAAAGAATCAGTTACAGTTGATTATAAAATGGTCACATTTCTGAATATGTAAAAAATAGGAGTTGAGCGATACTCCTTATGAATGCTCTATTCTGTACTAAAGATTGCCTTTCTACAAAGCAGCCATTGGTAATGTTGTTAAATTTAATTAGATACAATCTTTGGAGTTTTTGTTAGCTATTAACATTATGTAAAGATAAACTTAAGCATAATGAGTCCTTTCATTATCACATAATTGTTATTTTAATGATTACATTATGAGCAATACAATACTGTACATATTTCTACTTTTTCACATTAGTGGGCAATTATTTCTAAAGTCTCCTGTAATAATCCACTCTCCCACAGAGGCCAAATTATTGATGCTTCTACATGGCCACGCTATGAGTGTGTCTGTCAATAATATGGTCACAGAAGGAGATTTGATTTAACAAGCTAGACCATGTTTATAACTGGAGTAAATACTATCAGGGTACAAACAAACAGGAAGAGAGAGAGAATTGAATTAGGTAGATAAATGACTGAGAAATTCAAGATGAATTTAAGTGTGTTCTAATTTAAAATAATTTTAAGGATATGTATGAGTTATATGGAAATATAACTCATACATATATGTATATGTTATATGGAAATACACACACACACCTTTTTAACATGAAGAACTGATGTTTCTAAACATCATAGAACTGATAGGACCATTTATTAGGGATGTGCATGGCCACGAAAATCGTATCAGAATTGGGACTTCCAATTTTGACCTGAATTGTATCGGGTAAAATTGGACATCTCTCGAATCGCTTCGGATCTGATTCCGATATGAAAATCGGACCTCCGATTTTAGAATCAGATGCTATTTTGAATGATCTTCCCCATAGCCTAGTATTGTGATACAAAAATGCCAATAACTTTTTTATTTTTAAAGATAGAAGCATGAATCTTGGCCACATTGCAGATGGGTTTGAGGTACTTATGTGTGAGAAATTTCAGAAACAGGTGCAAATATTTTGTGGCTATGACATTTTGAAAAATGAACCAGGAATGCCTATAACTTATTTTAAAAAATCCACACATGAAACTTGGCCACATGGAAGATGGTATGTTGGTACTCATGTGTGTGAAATTTCAGAAACATAGGTGCAGGCGTATAGTGGCAAGGAATTTTTGAAGAATGGGTTGCATTGGGGGAAAGAAAGTCATGCCTTTAACTTTTTTATTTTAAAAGATAGAAGCATGAAACATGGCCACATTGGAGATGGCATATAGGTAGTCATATGTGAGAAATTTCAGAAACATAGGTTCAAGCGTGTAGTGGCAAGGTATTTTTGGAAAAATGAGGAAAGAAACTTATTTAACTTTTTTATTTTTAAAGATAGAAGCATGAAACATGGCCACATAGGGGGAATCCACACAGTCCTTTGGAACGTTTTAAAAAGTATTTTAAAACGTTCCAAATAGGTGCGTTCTAAAACGTCTTAGGCCACATTACTGAGTACTCACGTTACAGGAGAACAGTCTTCCATCTTTAAAGCGGTGTGTGCGGTCACATCTCTTTCGTTTTTCAATGAATTTAGGGCAAGGCATTGTGGGGGTTGTAGTTCAGTTACACACTTCTTAGTTCCTCTGTCATTCCCTAGTGAGTATAGGGCTAAGAACTGTGGGTGTTGTAGTTCACTGGTCCACTTCCTTTTTCTTCCCCACCAATCAACTGCTAAGCATTTGGGCACCAGTAAAGGAAGCACTGCCCCCATGAATCCCAAACGGTAAGGAAGGACACATTATTTTACTTAAAACGATTTATTAAGAGTAAAACCGTTGTATATAACTGAAGTGAGTTTTAAAAAACCTCAGGTATACAACGTTATAGGGAGTGCGTCATGTGGCCCAAAGAGTTTTCATAACCCTTATAAAACGTCAAAAAACTCGTGTATAGATAGGCTCATAGGTGCAGGTGTTTTGTGGCTATGAATTTTTTACTTTAAAAGTTCCAAAAGTTCCAAAATGGCTGGGGAGAAGGTGGGGGAGGGGGTGCTGTTTGACAGCTGTCAAACCCTCCATTTTGGAACTTTGGGAACTTTTAAAGTAAAAAATTCATAGTCACAAAACACCTGCACCTATAGCCTAACACAGCGATATATGAAATTTTGACCTCAGGTTCTTTCTCCCAATTTATTTTTCAATATTGAAAGAGTTTTAACCTCCTGTGATCTGTGGACTTCTCAAATCTAGGGTAACCATATGAAAAGGAGGACAGGGCTCCTGTATCTTTAACAGTTGAATAGAAAAGGGAATTTCAGCAGGTGTGATTTGTATGAATGTAGCACCTCTTCAGCACAACAGTTAAAGCAGCAGAAGCTATACTAGACTGACCAGACAAAAAAGAGGGCATAGCTTTTGCAGCTTTAACTACGCATACAAATGACACCTGCTGAAATTCCCTTTTCTATACAATTTGTGGCTATTGCTATCCTATTGCTCCTATTGCTCTGTATAAATTGTAGCTCTTTTTATTGGCCTTTTGGCCGCAATTTTTTTAAAAAAATTCGTTTCATATGGTCACCCTATCAAATCAACACTAGTTGTCCCAGGATGTCCATTAACCAATTTTGCATGCTTGCAGATAATGCACAGGACAAGCAGCACAGGACTTGCTCATGAGTAAGTGCTCCACCCTGCTGCATCATGAGTATTTTCAAGCAGAACTGCTGTATATTGCATATATATATATATATATATATATATATATATATATATAAAAGAAAACACACACATACATTTACTTTCTTTAAGGGAAGCTTACAACATAGAGAGTAATATACTTCAAACCCGGAAGTGCCTTTTTCTGGGCTGCAGTTGCATGAGAGAACACATTTAATCTAGACTTTCCACATCTCTCCCCACCTGTACTGACTTCAGAATAGGATCTTTCATTCTGGCAATCAATAGAAGAAGAAGCAGCTGTCAAGCATCTGGCTAGCATGAGCCTACTCTTCTTTGCTTTTCATCCCAATCAAAGACGGATGAATCCCTGGCTGTCATCATACCTCTTCCTGCTGAACCCTAAGTGGGAAAGCAATATACCTCAAATACCTTTAAAAGTAATAAAAAAATCTTTCAAAGGTTGTGCAGATGCTGCAAACATACTTTATTTTGAGGCAGAGCCTGTGGCCCTCCGGATATTGTTGGACTTCAACTTTCAGTATGCCTGCCCATTGGCCATGCTGGCTGTGGCTGATAGAGCTGGAATCCAGCAACATTGGGAGGGCTACAGGTAAGCTATTCCTGCTCTATTTGATAAAAAGGGCCTGTTCAGACAACACGCTATGCCATGGTTAGTGAGCATGTTTAAACCATGGTTATGTGTAGCTATCATGGTTAGGAATGGTTCACATGACACGCTAAGTTATGGCTCACACAACATACTAAGCCATAATGATTAGATCAAAATGCTTAACCACCGTGACTTAGTGACTCAATTCGGACGACACAATAAACAACCGGTGTGGGGAAAACAATTGTCAGTTGTTTTGACTATTGTGTCATCCGAATGCTGCCATAGTCAACTCAGCGCTGATCCTCATCCACACCACAGTTGATTATTTATTACCATGTTGTGTGGGGAGTATCCCCTAGGGTTAGGGTTACGGTTAGGGTTAGTCAACCCACCATTGACTATCGTGTTGTCCGAATTGAGCCAGTGTGTCGTCTGAACAGGGTTAAAGCCAACTCTTTTTGACAGTCAAAACTCCCACGCTCAATGGCCTGCACAATGCAAATGTCTACACCCCACAAACAGCATATTACCCTTACAGCATCCTGTGACATAGTTATATACCATCCTGGACTTAGCAATTTATCACGCAATTCTCTCTGAACAAAACCAATCAATCCTCAAGTACCCAAATACTAGTGATCCTGGACAAACATTATCTTTTGAAATAATTTCTGCAGAAGCACTGTGGAATTTCAGGCACTGTTTCACATTCTGTGATTCTAGGATATTATTATTATTTCAGCTCTTTCTCGCTCATTGCGGTTTTTCTAGACGGACATGACAGGCTTTGCCAAGTCATGCTGTCTTTTACAGATTCAGGGATTTCCTGACAATTGAGCATGTTTTAAGTATGACTGCTTTCTGGATGTTGGTGTGGATGTATTCTGGTAGACCCAGTTTCTGAAGGTGTTCTGTATAATTTTTTGATGTGGTGCCAGTGACTGAAGTGACTAACGGAATAATTGTGACCTTTTCCTGTTGCCATAGTTCTTTGACTTCCATGGCCAGTGGTGTATATTTGTCTCTCTTTTCTTCTTCCTTTTCAACAACATTTTTGTCATTTGGTATTGCTGTGTCGATGAGGTATGTGTGTTTTTCTTTTTTGTCTATGACCGTTATGTCTGGTTGGTTGCAGGGTCTTGTCTTGTCGGTATGAATTGTTCTGTCCCAGTATATTTTATGATGTGCATTTTCCAAGATTTTTTGGGGTGAGTACGTATAGTACAGTGTAGGTTGTTTGATAAGGTTGAATTTGATGGCCAGTTTTTGGTGAAAATATTTGCTGCTTTATTGTGTCTGTCTGTATAGTCCATTCCTGCCAGAATTTTACAACCTCCTGTTATATGGTCTATTGTTTCTTGGAATTGATGACATTTCCTGCATAGGTCTGTTGTTACACTGTTATCTTTTATGATGTATTTTTGGTAGTTCTTGGTGGCTATAACTTGATCCTGTATAGCTATTAGGAATCATTCTGTTTCTGGAACTAGCTCACCCTTCCTGAGCCATTCATAGGATTGTTCTTTGCTTATTTGTGGGTTCTGTATTATGTTGTACTGCTTCCCATGGAGTGCTTTTTGTGCCCATTTTTCTTTTTTCTCTGCGAGTGTGAGTGGTCATGTTTGGTCTTCATTTTGTAGTGCTAGGTTGAGTGGGGTGTAATTTTTATTTGCTGTTACTATGAATGGGGGTGTTTTTAGTATGGAGGAATTCTCTGAGTGATTTTACCTGTTTAGCATGCATTGTGTTAATGTCTAGCAGACCTCTTCCTCCTTCTTTCCTGCTGATTGTTGTTCTTTCAATGCATGAATTGGGATGGAGCATGCAGTGTTTTGTGAGTTCAGTGCAATTGAGTGTGCGACCAGTGTATGATTCCAAATGAGTATGTGAAAATAGGTATTGCGTAGGTATTAATGGCTTATTATTCTTATTATTCTTATTCTTATTCTTATTCTTGTGTACCACATCTATGACCCAGCAAACTGAACTCAACCCATCAGCCATAGATGACAATTGGCCCACCTAGATTTTGATGAATTGTCTTTTTTTACAATCTGCCAGACTGTAAAAAAGTGTGTGGGGGGAGGAATTGTTGTCAAATACCTTGATGCTGCTAAATGCTGCTGGACTGCCTTCAGTTGATGAGTCAGAAGTGGTGGTGGGTTGTTCTGTGGGATCTAGCTACAGTCATTCTTGGGTACTGTGTATTTTCAGTAGGCTTTGCACTCTGCCATATTAATCATTGGTCTTTTCTCTGTGCATAACACATCTTTTTCTGCACCCATAGACAACCTGATGAGAAAACTCCCACACTTACTCTGAGGGTCTACTGCTAAATGCATAGGATTAACTGGTCCCCACTGTATGGCCAAGGCCAAATTTCAGATGATATTCCTCATCATATAGTTCCCCCTGCCTTCAGTTAGCATGTTGTGTGGTTTGCTTCCTCAGACCTTTTGTTTTATTATTAGTATATTCCCTGATCTTAGCCAGTATTCCAGAGTACCCTGTGGAATTGTAGGCTTATCCCCTCTAGATTTTAAACTAGGCTAAAATGACAAAGGGAACTCCAGGAAGAATGAATGAGTGGCCCTGCTGTATCAGCCCATTTTGTTCCATGGAGTTTAGTCACAGGTTAAATGTGCATAGGGCTGCAGCCTTAGGTTTATATATGGAAACACAGTGCAGACTTGGCCTGATGTTTTCATCATAAAACATGGATCAAGTATGTATTACAACAATGTTATTTTCAATGTTACTTTCTGTACCAAGGGCCATGGTTATTCAAAATATCATCCATGCATTTCCTGGCATGTAAATAAATAGGATTCCATCTGCCTTGTAGAAGTAATTGTTCATATTCATTAGGAGCTGCTTCATAAGGAAGCATAAACACACTCAATAATAAGCTGCTAGGATTCGGTGTAGCTTGTTCTTATGTATGCCATCAATTAATTCTGGACTCCTAGTAGAATATGCAACCCCCCCCCCACACACACACACAAACGCTATCAGGCATATTGCTGGCATTCAGAAGTGATACAGGATGAGGCTTAAGTGTTTTATAATGAAAAATCTATTTATTTCATTAACATTTTGTGCATTATACCCTTTGTTTTTTCAACCAATGAAGAACTCTAACTGACAATGAGGCTATTAGTCATTTCATGAATGAAGATGGACAAAACCATTAACCTTTTCCGAAAGGAACTGCTTTATAAAAAGAAAGAACAGTGTTAGCCATGGAATAGCTCAGGGAATGCTCACAGTAAAGGTTTTGGGATACTTCCAATCTATAAAGTGGAACTTGGCCAAGTTATGAAGTCATGAGTGCAATGGAGTATATAAAACATACATACACTTCCTTCAAAACACTGTTGATTCTGGAATACACATTTATATTAACCCTATTCAGGAGTTCTGAAAGTATATCTGTGGAAAGGTTGCAGGGCCATACATACTGGCCCCACTCCCCACTCCCCCCACTCCTATCCTTCTCACATTGAGTGGGAAGTAGGGTGACCAGATTTTGGAAACCAAAATCCAGGTCCAAAATGGCCGCCCAAAGGGGGTGTGCGGCACCCACGATATTGTGTTGGGACTTCAAGTCCCATCATCCCCAGCAACATGCCCAAACTGCCCCAGTTGGTGTTGGACTACAACCCCCATCATCCTTGAGGATGATGGTATCTGGAGCCCTACACCATCTTTTGGAGCAGGGCATCAGGCTGCCCGAGGAGCAAAAAGCTTCCACCCCAGCGCTCGCTCGCTCCCCCTCCTCCCTGTTCAAAGCACCGCCGCGCCAAGCCCCTCGTGGGCGACACTCACCTGCATAGGCGTGTGCAGAACATTGCATTAGGTGGTGCCCCAGGAATTTTTTTTGTAAAGGTAAACATTGATTGAATATACAGTCATAAAGGACTTTTTTTTATTCATCAAACAAACTAAATAAACTAAAACTTAACTAAACTTTATTTTTTTAATTAACAACTAATCTGTACTTTAAAAATACAAAACTTATTCATTTTATTATATAGAGCAACCTTACATTTCAGCTTCAATCTGTTCTCTATCAGTTCAGAGCATGAAAGGAAGTTGGGAGGAACCTGGATTCTGCTCAACTTCCAGCAACTACTGTCACTTGAGGAAGTGTGCCACCAGCCACAGAAAAGGAAGAAAATCAACCACAAGATCACACCCTCCCATGGCAACTTGAGAGTTAGGATACTGCAAACACACACACACACACACACACACACACACACACACACACACGTGGGATGAGGATGGGGGAAGTCACTTCAGCAGGGGTACTTTCCAGGGCTTTCTATGTTCACTTTTGACTATAATGCTGTTGCAGTTTGTGTGTTGAAGTTCTTGCTTCTCTCTAATAAACTACTTAATCAAAGCCAAATGACATGATGCTTGTACATACACATGCCCATCCTTCTCTAGAGCATGACTCTGTTTGTGAAGCTAGGTCTGAAGCCTTTGCTTGTTAAAGAATTCATGGCATTCAAAAGCTTACCAAGCATTTAGAGAAGTAGTCTGACAGATAGAACGTCCCTTATTCTGTGCCTGAAATCTTTCACTAAATAGATGAAATGACCTTAGCATTTAAAAAAAAATCCCCATAAAGTTTTGCAACAATATGGGTACATGGCAGATTTTTTAAAAATGAAACAGGATGTATTTTATGGACTGGTGGTTAAGGTTACCTATTTTATCTCTCAGTCTGGACACCCTGAGCGTCTCCTGTAAGATGTTGGACCTAGAAATCCAATTCTGTTTGATTCATAGAATTTTGTCTCCTCCCTTGAAAGTTTTGTTTCTCCACCCTCATCTCTTCACTAAACATGGCAATTTTGGGGGAGACGTCAACCCTCCCATTCCCTCCCACCCCCTTTTAAGTTACATTTTATACTGGGGGGGAGTTGTGTGTGTGAAGGCAACAACAGGAAGAGTTAACATTTTAGTGGGGTGATTAGCAGTTCACATCTCTTTACTAGTTGTGGGGGGAGGGAACTTGTCCACCTCACGAGGCTGTCGTGAGGTGTGACCCCCATGTTAAGCCCCTCGGGGTTCACACCAAGCAAAAGTGCACAGGATGGCAACCTGAGAGAGGGTAGTGCAAAACTAAAGAAAGGATAAATAAAAACATATTTAGTTTAGTTAGTTGCAGAGGATGGATTTGTTCTCATGCTCTTTTTGCCCATCAATGAGAGATTGGGGGGGGGGGATGCTGAGTACAGCCTCTTTCCCATTCTTCCTTAGAAATACAGGAATACCTTGCTAAATCTGATATTTGGAGAAGTGAAGGTGGAAACTGGGAAGAAGGGCTGGAAACATTCAGAAGTGCATTAATGACAGCCTAACAAAAACATTTTTACAACTGCTTGCCTCAAGTTCTGACTTACATCAATGAAGCGGGGCAAGGATAGAGCAGCAAGCGACACAGGGGGCGGGGAGCGAGAGAGGGAGAAAGAAAGAAAGAAAGAAAGGGGAAGGAAACCCCTTCAAAGGCAGCACCAGGCTCAGTGCATGGAGCTCGCCAGCCACAGGAGGGAGAGGACGAGCAGAGGAAGAAGTCAACCCCAGCCCGGTCAAGGGGAGGGGAGTTGCTCCCGGGGTGTGGCGAGCGTGAGGCAGGCTGCTACTGGGCTTCCCTTCTTGGGGGGGGGGGGGGGGAGCTCCGCAGCAGCCCAGCTGCATGGTGCGCTCGCCAGCTGTGTCCCCCCAGCTCCTAGGCCCTCCAGCTGGCTTCTGTGCGCACATGATGCCAGCAAGCCCAGTAGCCGCCTGCCTCGCCCTCGCTGCACCCCGGGAGCAACTCCCCTCCCCTTGACCGGGCTGGGGTTGACTTCTTCCTCTGTTCCTCCTCATCCTCTCCCTCCCGTGGCTGGCGAGCTCCATGTGCTGGGCCCATGCTGCCTTTGAAGGGATTTCCTTCCCCTTTCTTTCTCCCTCTCTTGCTCCCCGCCCCCTGCGTTGCATGCTGCTCTATCCTCGCCCTGCTTCACTGATGTAAGTCTGACCTTATGGGCAAGCGGGGGGGGGGAGAGGGTGAGCGCGACCTATTAGGTGGCACCAGCTGTGCGCATGCCTACCTGGGCTCATGTCACTTGCTCGCGCCGCCGCTACCCCGCATCGCCTCACATCGCCTTGCAGGGGGACGTCAGGGCGGCCAGCTCAGGTGTCCCATTGTCCCCCCCAAACCAGCCCTAGAGCCAGCGCACTTGGGGTGCTGGATCCAATCGGCCCTCCCCTGCCTCTTCCGCGCGGCCGCTGGCTGCCAGCGGTGAGGTAGACCTGGCGGCGGTGGCGGCGAAGGAGCCCGGGAAGTGGCCGCCCGCCCCCGCACCGCCCCCCCCCCCCCGCGGCGCGCTCCTTACCTGGGCGTCCGCTTCTCGGGCTCCTCCGCCGCCACCGCCGCCAGGTCTACCTCGCCGCTGGGCTCGGCCAGCGGCCGCGCGGAAGAGGCAGGGGAGGGCCGGATCCAATCGGCCCTCCCCTACCTCTTCCGCGCGGCTGCTGGCCTTACGAGCGCAGTGGCGAGGTAGACCTGGCGGCGGTGGCGGCGAAGGAGCCCGGGAAGCGGCCGCCCTCCCGCCCCGCGGCGCGCTCCTTACCTGGGCGTCAACTTCCCTCCGATGCTCGATTCTACTGAGAAACAGGCTGCGCGGCCTGTCTCTCAGTAGAATCTAGCACCAGAGGGAAGCGGACGCCCAGGTAAGGAGCGCGCCGCGGGGCAGGCGGCGCGGGGGGGGGCGCTTCCTGGGCTCCTCCGCCGCCACTGCCGCCGGCCCGGGTCTACCGGTGCCGCTCCTAGCTTGCTGCCACCGCCGCGTGACCCCCGCCACCCCGGTTTGCCCCCCCCGCCCCCCAGTTGGGCCGGTTCGCCCCAGGTTTCCCGGTTAGGACCGGGAAACCCCGGGCCATCTGGTCACCCTAGTGGGAAGGTCTGAAGGGAGAGGCCTGATTCTCACATAATGCTAAGCCATGGTGTGGTTTGTAGAACTCTGACTTGTCACTGTGTCTGAACCCATCTCAGCAACAAACCATAGTTGTTAACCAGCTACAAACCACAATCAGAAGCCATGGTTTGTTGTTGGGCTTACCAAGTTTGGCATGTTTAAATCATGGCTCATGAAGTCCGACCCCTGAATTGTAGCTTATCCTTGGCTTGTTTGTGTTGCTGTCTGCCCTGAACAGAGGCTCCCAGCAAGAGCAGCCTGAAAATGAAACTGTTTTGAAGGCTGGCAAAATGGGTCGGAGAGAAACAAACCAGAAACAGGGAAAATGTTCCACAGTTTCTTTGCTCATCTGCAAAATGATTCATGGTTAAAGCAACAAACCATGGGTATCCTAACCATGGTTTAGTGTCATGTGTGAATGCAGCAAGAACATGGTTACACTCAGGTGAACATGGTTATAGTCCTTCCCACAACTGGGTACACTGATCAGCTGAACATACTTAAAATCTCCCTCTAGAGCTTCCCAATCAAGACAGGAAGCTGGGGTTGGAGGTGGTGGTGCTGGCACACGCATCTGCTGGTATAGTACATGCATCTTCTAAAATATTCCCTACGGTGTCAATTCAACATTTTTATGATTCTACTAATATTTGCATGCAAATGTTGAAATGTGAATGGCCCTGTACATTTGTGTGGTTCAGCTTATAAAACAGCTGAACTAAAGTGAATTTTTTGTCCATGCTGACTGAGGAAGCTGACTTGAGGGCCGGTTTACAGCACTGCTGGAGAAGCTCTCATGGAAAGAGTTTCAAAGTGTAAGACATAAAGCTGATATACACAAGCCCTTCTAGCTTCTCTTTAGTATCAGTAGCAAACAGAAATGGTGAAGAAGCTTCAGCCTGCTTTTGTCTTCCCCCTTGAAGAAATAAATGTAATGCTGAGGAAGGTTGCTGCATCATGACCTTGTGGTTGCTAACCCGATCTAGGTGTGGCCAGCACCAGGGTGGGAGTCCACCTGAGTTCTGTCATGAAGAAAGGCAGGATATAAATGGAATAAAGCAGAGAGATAGAATAAAGGTGGCACAGTCATGCTAGCCTCGCATTCACAAGCTGCTAGAGTCCCAACCAGAAAACAGTAGTCTCACAGGTGACTGAATCTCAGCAAAGTTACTTTAGATTATACTAGGGTGAGCAGATAAAATCCAGGTCAGGGTTCATGTAACTTTAACAGTTGTAGAGAAAAGGGAATTTCAGCCAGTGTCATTTGTATGCAATTAGATCCTGGTGAAATTCCCTCTTCATCACAACTGTTAAAGTTGCAGGGGCCCTGCCTTCTTTTGTATATGGTCACTCTAGTATAGTGCTTGCAACTTTAACTGTTGTGATAAAGAGGGAATATCACCAGGAACTAATTGCATACAAATGACACTGGCTGAAATTCCCTTTTTTCTACAACTGTTAAAGTTACATGAGCCCTGACCTGGATTTTATCTGATCACCCTAGTATACGGTTGGACAAATCGGTCAGTTTTGCTTCCTCCCACATGTTTTTTTAATCTCTAGTTCTTTTGCTCATCCTATTTATGAAGAAATTTGAGGATTTTTGTAAGTTCTTATCAAACAAGGAACTGAACGAATTTCTCACCTATGTGCACCAGCCAAAATCAATAGGCACAGCTATTCCTAGCAAGTACAGGGCCATGTTGTATCTACCTTCCATGTAGCTATTAAAGATGAGAAGCCTGTTTTTAATTGATCCCAGATCTGTGTCTTTTTAAAAGGTTTGGCTCATTGCTCAATATTGTTTTTAGATGTATGTTGTATTTGTGTATATTGTCTGTTGCATTTTTTTATGGTTTAAATTTTTGTATATTGTTTTTAATGTTTAATCTTTTATAAACCACCCAGAGAGCTTTGGACAACCCTTAATTAAGCACCACAAACATGATTGCATATGCAGGGATTCAAGCTAAGTTCTTTCTTTCCCATTTATGAAGACACGTATGAATTTTGTTAAGGTCTAATTTAAAAAATCCCACAAACTGAGCAAAATTCTCATCCATTCCTACTTTGGAATAAGCAGTTTGATGGCAAGGATTACTTTGTTCAATGCTCATACGTGAATTGTCATGGTAACAAACCAATTACTCTAATGTAGTTGACCAAAATATCAGGTTCAGCAAACCAGATCCTTGAATCCTGACTTAGAAGTCAGTGAACAGCACGATACATCTCTCTGCCTCGAATGATAAAACATCTCTTTCAAAGCCAAATATGCTGCACCATCTGGTACACATACCAAGGAGACTAAGGACTCTGTGATGTGAAACTCAAAAGCAATTTGTTGTCTTAAGAGGTATTTAACATACTAAATAGCTTTCATATTATTAAGAAACATGTTCTGTGGACAGTTGGGTTCATTTGGGCTATTTCTCATTTCCAAAGGTGAACTAAAAACATCTTACACAAAATACGAATATTTTCATACAGATGTTGCACTTCTTAGACTATCCTGGACCCAGCAGCAAGAAACAATATTTATATCATGAGGAAACCAGCAACATACTATAACTGAAAACAATGGAAGTGTATGCATGGGAAGGACAGAACAAGAGTGTGGTTGATAAACCTGTCTTCTACTATGAGGACTATAGTGACTAGGCTGACCACATGAAAAGGAGGACAGGGCTCCTGTATCTTTAACAGTTGTAGAGAAAAGGGAATTTCAGCCAGTGTCATTTGTATGCAATTCGTTCCTGGTGAAATTCCCTCTTCATCACAACAGTTAAAGGTGCATACACTATACTAGAGTGACCATATACAAAAGAAGGCAGGGCCCCTGCAACTTTAACAGTTGTGATGAAGAGGGAATTTCACCAGGAACTAATTGCCTACAAATGACACTGGCTGAAATTCTGATCCTGACACTGCATACCCCACTGGACCTGCTCCCTGGTATTTACTCATTTGCTGGAACAACAGTAAAGGAGAGAGATCTAGAACTCTACTTGAGTTGGGCTCTGGATTGCATTGAAAGCCTACACCTGTACAACTATATACATGTAGATTCCTTATATAGACAAATACACAGACACTGGGGCAGGGGAAGCGAGGTGCATAATGTCAAGGGCAGGACCACTGGCATCTTCCTCACCACCCCTGCATGTGGAGATGAAGGCAGGAATGGGCTTCTGCCTTTCTTACCTGTTCCTGCATCCTGCCATATGCCCTTGCTATTAATTGTAGGTGGGTGCTTTCCTGTTTTATTTCCATTTGTTCCAGCTGTGATCCATCCATGTGATTCAAGCGAGTTCTTGGGAGAATTTCACCCAAGACCCAAGGGGCCCAAATTAGTCACAAGAAGACACTGGCTAAGAGTATCAGTAAATTAGCATCCCCCTAAATCGCCGGTGTGAATGCCAACTATGAGGTAAGTCGACGGTCATGTAACAGACTGCTTTCGTAAGAGATTTCGAAGACCAGCTTAGCTTCTGTGCTGTATTTACTGGGCTTTTCAGCAATCTCGTTTACTAAGCAACAGAAACATCTGACTAAACAGTACATTTGCATAATACAGCATTCCAAGCAGAGTATTAGCAACTAGGACCACATGTGTTCATCACTGACTGGGAAGCAATTTGGTACAATGGACCAACTGGCTGGCGCAATAATTGAACAGAGACACACAAGTCAAAGCGTTGGCCCTGACAGTAGATTGCCAAACAGAGTTGGCTTTAGGCACTCCGAAATGTGTACCACCATGAGCTATAACATGCAGAATAAACAGTGCAAGCTGGCTCAAATTGGACTGAAAGAGCAGGCGGCAGCACCGCTTGCTGCTCATTTTTAGCATCACTTCTGTGAAAGTGACTTCTTTGAAAAAGGGCAAATGGCTTTCAAACTGAGCCTTGCAACCAAACCAGTGCCTTTCTCTACATCCCCTTCTCATAAGGCTGTGGTGTATAGTAACATTGATCTCTTTGCTCCCAACCTTCATTAATTTTACACATCCCTGAGGGCGGAGCAGCTTTGGTGCCAGCTAATTAAATGCTATTTAGAGTTGCTCTTGGTGCATTTTATCAGACCAGAATGGATTCTTTTGTTTTAATGGAATCTACAAAGATATTTTCCCCCATAGCTATTACTAATTAAATGGTGCTGTAAGGTTTTTTATTATTATTATTGCGTTTTTAAACTTCTAGGTAATTCCACGGTGCAACAGAATTCAGGTAAACACTCAAAAGGCGCAAAAACATCCCTTTTCACATTCGGTTACTAGTTGGCATCCCTTCAAATATAGTTTAAATTCTCCTTTCATCTGGCTCTGTGTACATAATACAGCTCTGAAAAGTGCTAATGAAGTATTGGAGGAAGCTGTCAGCTTTAGAGTACCTCCAAGATCATGCAAACTAAAAGGCATTAGTATGAAAGTGTGTCTGCCAAAGTATATTATTTATGCACAAGAATTATTCAGAAACAGTTCACACTGCCTTAAACACATAAATACTTTGCTAATGAAGGTCTCCAGAAAGAACAAACCTGCCTTCACATTCACACTATTATGATGTCAAAAACAGCATTCAGCTTTTGGCAGCCCATACTGGAAGGTATTTTGTGCTCTGGATAAGGTAAACATGGGATCTGAAAGCTGGATGGTCATTAGCTTCTCAAGATTCCCTGGCTTTGACTCTTCCAACAGCTAATATTAATGACTGAATTTCACATGCCTGATGGAGCGCCTCTCCTGGTAAGGACTGCAACATGCACTACATTCAGCATCCAAGGCTCTCATCCAGGTGCCTCCTCCAAGGGAGGCTCAGAGGCTGGCAACAAGGGAGAGGGCTTTCTCAGTGGTGGCCCCCCAATTATGGAATGATCTGCCCAACAAAACTCACCTGGCACCAGCACTGTTATCCTTTCAGTGCCAGATTAAAACTGCTCTCTTCTTGCAGGCATTTGGCAGAATATAATAAGTTTTTATTCAAGTCCTGGATTGTCTTTGGTTGATTGTTTTAAAAGTGTTTTGAGATATATGTTTGTGTGTGTGCTATCTGTTTATATGTTTCTAAGTAAATGATTTTGCACTTTGTATAATATATTTTAAATGGTTTTTAATTTTTGTGACGCCCCCGCCCCGAGAGCTTCAGTTATGGGTTGGTAGAGAAATATAATACATTTCTGAGGTTATTTGCATCACAAAATGGCTAGAGCACATGTCTCTCAACAGTTCATCACTAACAGGCAGGGCAAAATATAGACACACATGAGATGGGAATATTTAGTTTCTCAAGATAATATCACATTGAAGTGTCATAGAAAACCTGATAAAGGCTTGACAGAAATCTGTTACAATATCAGCATACACTGGCAGTGTATAGCATATGCACAGTTAATACTTTAGGAATAAACATCCCAAAATATCAAGCCGAGCTATACATTTTTGTACCATCCAAGTGACATTTGGCTTCTTGGCTCTAACTTTGTTTGCATCAAAATCAGAACACTGCTTAAATCAACAGTGGAAGCGAAAGTTGCTATTTCTCCTAAGGAGCTAGAATACTTGGCTTAAGTAACCAAGCAAGAGAAATTGAGAGACAGGAACTGAGAGCATAACCAATTGTCTCATGGTTTGGCACGGTGCATGTGGCCATTTCCCTCACATATGGAGCTCAGTTACTCTTTGACAGTTCAGCCAATGGCTCAGATACAAAACACTCTTCACTGTCACACACACAGGCCCCTCAGTGGAGTGTGGACTAGAACCGTTAACATATGGAACATGGCAGCAGAGTCAACACAGCTCAATGGACAACACTGTCTTGGACCTCAGCCTAAAAATCATAAGTTTGAGTTCTGCCTCTGCAATGGACTCACAAGGTGGTCCTTGGCAAATTGCTATATCTAATCCTCAGCTCTCCCATCTATAAATGGAGGCATTATCGACCTGTTTGAGAAGTGTTGTGAGCCATAATAGGCTTGAAGCCTGACACTGTGCTGCTGCTTTAGCCATAACAGTGCAAACAGAGGTTGCTGCATGCAAAGGGGAATTAGGTGCACAAAAAGATATAACCTGTTCTGCAATGTTCTGTAATATCACCTTGATTTTATGAAGGCAGGGACTTTACGCAGTTACACAAGAGGGCCTGAGGCAGCTCTAACTTTCTCCACAGATCTTTGTATGGTACAGCCGTATTGCAGCACCAGATGCTGCATAGGGGCAGACTGCACGTCACAGAGAAATGGTGAGAGTGTGTATGCCTTAACCTGATTCTTGCCTGCTGCCTTTCCACTCCAAATCCATGTGGCTCCAAGCCTCTACTACCTTTTACCTTCTCCTTCTTCTGCTGTTCCCCCATGTGGAAGTTTTAAATTGTAAACTCCTTTGCAGAGAATAAGGGGATTGTAAACTGTCCTCTTATACTCTGTAAAGCACCATGCAAAGCGGTGGTAATGAATAACTAAATAACAAATATCTTCCCCACGACGTTGCTCCCTCTGTGCGGATCCAAATACATAGGGTCTCCCCCCCCCGTTTTTGGTGGTGGTGGTGGTACTAAAGGTGGATATCTGGAGCAAACAAATACCTGACAGGAAAAGGGTTACACTTCCCTTCCCTTTCTTCTCTACCCTTCTCCACTCAAAAATAAGCCATCCCAAAGTGGCTTGTCCTTATAGAAAAACGTCACTGGGGTTTTGTTTCTTACATTTGGGTAAGAGGGCTGAAAAGACAGTGAAACTTGTTCTACTACATCTGTAGTACATGGCAGTGTTTCCTAAACTGACCCAAGAACTAGCTGCCAAGGTCATTTTCCAGTGTTCAAATCTTACAAGGGTCTTCAGGTATTGATCTGCAGAGCCAGACATTTTTTTAAAAAAAGGCAGCCCAGCTTGGGTTGCTAATCACTCCATGCTTACAGAAATACCTTGTAAGTTTGCAAACTTGCAAAAATCTTTAACAAAAATCCAATTAAAATGGCCAACACAGCCGCAATACCCTGATGTGGTCAATTCCAGCACAATCATCCAGCAGGTGCTATGAAGACAGCCTACCCACTTATTTTCAGCCTTCTCTGTATGTAAGAGGGTTAGCAATATGCTGTTTAAATAATACTACTGATTATATACTGTTACACCTCTTTGTGTAAAACATCACCTTAATCAACAGTAAATTGAGCTAAAATACAAACCAGTATGCTGAAAATGCTTCAGGTAAGATTCGAGTGCTGCTTGGGATCGAAGCCAACAAAAATGGATAGAACAGACGGCAACGGAGGTGAGGGAAATGGTGCCCAGCCGATGCCTCATCAAGTGCTCACAGCAGTCAAAAAGCCTATAATGATCCATTTAAAATGCTGGTCTGGGGGATTCTCTTAATAATTGGCATGTACAGATCAGATATGCAACAAGGCAGGACTTACCTATCTTTCCCGGTTTCCCTTTTAAAGACTTCATCGCAGTAACTCATCCGCTTTTCTGTGGTCACATAGATTTTGGCTCCAGGGTAGCTGTCCACAGTCTTCTTCAGCATGTTGTACACAATGCCACTGCCATCTTTCCTCATGTTTCGGAACGGTCCCCAGATGACATAGACCGTGCTGTTGGTTTCCTTGAAAAAATATTCGGGATTCTTAAGCAGTAGGGGGACACTGGTATGGGAGACCACTCTCAGTGTTGTCCTCTTCCCCACATCACCTTCATAGCCCTTGGTGGGGGCGTTGTTCATCCTCCATATACAGGAGGACTGGTCAATTTCAGATCCTACTTTCTGATCTGTCATCTGACCTGAATTTGAGATAATGGCGCAGAGGTCACAGTCCAGTTGTAGAGGCTATGAAAGAAGAAGATAACAAAAATAAGTGTTTCCCATCACCGGATCAGTCAACATCAGCACAAGAGATGGAAACTCAACCATGATTGGAGGACCAGACATTCCAAGAAACTTGTCCAATGTTAGCTTGTCTTGTCACTGGCAAAGTACCAGAGTAGAGGGTTGGGCATGGCAATTCCAGGATGCTATGTTGACTGCACATTCTGCTTGCTCCTTGCGGAACTTACATCTGGATCTTACCACTGTAACTATTGGCTGCTAAAAGATACCAAGTGAGAGAGGGATCGTGATAATACATTCTGGCATTCAGTAATGTATGTACCACTCTTTTCTCATATTAAAGGTTGAAAGATCAGGAAAAGATGTGTTTGAGGGCCTAAAAAGACATTACTACCCATTTTTTCACTTTTACTGTACAGTAGGCACTGGTTCCCAAATCTGAATTTGGGACCCTAGTGTGTGTAGGATAGGTGAGCTTTTATGATCTGGATTTGCCCCCTAAACCTGAAGAATGAAAGGCTTAGCTGCACGATCCAGATTTAAGGTAACATCTGTTTTAGCCCAAAGGTTCTCAAATATGTGTTCTTGGGAACTATGCATTACCTCAAATCTTACAAATGCCTACTTATCACACATAACCATTTGCTGCTGATCATAATGCAAGTACTGCAGCGCACGCAGGTGTTGATTTTGAAAATGCGACAGAGGATGGATGGAACAGCAGTACAGCAGAAATATGAGTATGCCAAAACTGGAGAGTGAGGAGTAGCTGAGATAGAAGAGGAGCAAATTTAGAGTGGGGAGAGGAACTGAAAGAGATAGGCTGCGGAACTCTGAAAAACAAGACAAGAAGAAGGCCTAGCAGATTCCTTGCCGGAGCAGGTGCCAACTGTGTGCCTGAAGAGAGTGAGCAATGAAAGAAGGGCGGAGTGAACGTGAGCACCAGCACAACGCCGGCAGAAAATATACACTGAGGATTATGAGCAATGGAATCCTGTGGGGGATTAGGCAAATCAATGCCTCTTAGCCTTTTACAGCGCAGACATTATTATTATTAGACTAAAATGATTACATGCCATTTTTAGACAATATGTGTTTGCACCGGTGGTGTCTGGTTGGAAGAGAGCTGTAAAGAAAATAAAGAGAAAGGTACAACAAAGTGGCAGCAGGAAAAAAAGGGAGAGCTATTTAATAATAGGATGGCAGCAACACCCTCAGGTAGATTTTCTCCTACCTCTGTTATCGCTGAACATTGTTTAAGATGTATACTCCAGTCTGTGATTTTAAGTCAACTAGATAATGAGTGTTTGCATTCTACTTCACAATTCATCTCTCCATGGGCCGGTGGGGGCGGGGAAGGCTTGAAATTCAGACACAGAAAAGGCTTACACAGAGACATTGTACTTTTGCCAGTGTGGTCTCTGTAAAAATGTTTTTTGTTTGCCATTGGAAACTTGGGACAATAGCAATTAAAAAAAAGGGATTTACAAAATCTAACATTCTGGAGATATAAAAGCTATTTATTACTAACCGTTTAAGAAATGAGTATATAGACATTAGGATCTTTAATATAAATTGGAAAAATTAATTGATTATTGGAATGATTATGAATTAACACAGGGGTCAGAAACCTGGTGGGGCAGTATCCAAGGTTTGACACAACTGCTAATGTAAATTATGTTGTGCTACTAGCGTGAGCGACCTTCAGCACAATGTCAATAGTGTTCGCTGGTATGGCGAGTTTACATCAGCAAATGCAATTGGCATTATGCGAAAGCTCACTTACGCTAGCACAATATAGTTTATGTTAGTGGGAGTGCTGATTTGGATATTGCCTTAGATGTTTTGGGTTACGACTCCCATAACCCCCACCAGCATAGCCAATGGTAAGAGATTATGGGAGTAATAGTCAATCTGGAGGGCACCAGGTTGCCTACCCCTGACCTACTATTACCAAGGAATATTGTATGTTCAGTGCGAATTTAAGTATTTTATACTGATATGCTAATTATAGTTATTTATAATACATTTGGGAAAAACAGATTTTATCAGTCATTGATTTTGGATGCATTGGTAAACTGCTTGGAGTTAACAGGCTCCCACTCATTTCTTCCTTTCCAAAACCTCATGTGTGCTTCAATACAGACTTAAAACTCTTGCCTGTACCTATCACCCCAGTTCATTTCAATATGAGCAACAGAATCATATGTACAAAAGAAATTTAATTAATGCAGAAGCTCCTGCATTTTATGACCATATAAAATGGTTGGATCATGGCAATTGTTGCAGCTGGTGTTGTGGGTGGTCCTCATCATCTATGTTGTCATGACATTAATTCTCCTTGGGGGTGGGGGGGGATATGTTCACACTGTCCCAAGAGGATATACAAGAGTTAAAGTAGGAAAACCCAAGCCACTAGTCAACCAGTTTTATGGGGATTTATCTGCTCTATATTCAGCCTAGAAATAATAGAGATATAGCCTTCATAGCATATGTAATTAAGTGAACACTTGGCATCAACCTTTAAGTGATGAGCTTCAGTGTGGTGATCCCATTTGGCAGGTACAGCCTTTGGGTGAATTCTTAAGTAATGTCTTTAATGTGATGGTCTCAAGTATCCCATGATAATCTGCTTGTATGGAATTTCCATCATGTCCTATTGGTCACTGATGGGATCTTCTCTTCATGCAACACCCAACGTTATTGAGAAAAGGCTCAGATGACCCATAGTAAATAGGGTCATAAATCTAAATGAATAAATAAAAAAATAAATGCAGAAGGCTTATTAAACATCAGTTCATAAATAGGGCATATTAATCCATGCAGCGTTGGATATCCTCAATCCAGTTAGCCACTATTCCAGACCAATCCCATTAGTGGTGCCACATTGAAGGCTGCATTCTTAGGAAGGGATCAAAGGGATTCCTCATCTGCTGTGGTACAACAGATGATGATGATAGAACAGCTGTACAATACATAAAGTCAAGTCACTGACAAACAAGCCTAGGGAGGATCGAATAAAAACGCCGACATCAGATCCTGTGTACAATTGGAACAATGGACACAGGATTGGAAAAAGAAGAATAAGGATCGTAGAGATAATACAGGATTTGAAGAATTAATTGAATCAAGAGAAAAGAAAGAGGAAAATAAAAATAAAAGAGGTTTGATTAGTGAAATATATAAAATTATGATAGAGGACGATGACCCCCGAGATTCTCTTAAAATGATTTGGGAAGATGATTTAAAGGAACAAATTAATGAATTTAACTGGAGCAAGATTTGGGACGCAAGAATGTTAAAGTTATTGTCGGTTAGGATAAAGGAGAATTATTATAAAGTAGCATGGAGATGGTATTTAACGCCAGTGAGATCTCACCAGATTGATAAAAAAAATTCTAAGAACTGTTGGAGGGGTTGTCAGGAGGTTGGAACTTACTTTCATATGTGGTGGAGTTGTGAATCTGTACACAAATTTTGGAAAAGGGTGTTTAAAGAAATCAGTGAAATAACGGGAATTAATGTGGAAATAAGTCCTAAATTGGCTTTACTACCAATATGGGATAAAGGAATAGGGAATACAAGTATGAAGGAATTGATTAACAACCTCCTGGCACCCGTTAGATTAATGATAGCTAAGAATTGGAAAGTGCAAGGGAAGTATACAAAAGAAGAATGGTATAAAGAAATATGGGATATTGTGCTTAATGACAAGTTAACGTGTAATTTGAAAGTAAGGAGGGGATTATCCAGGAAGAATGATTTTGAAAATATATGGAGTCCATTTTTGGAATTTGTATTAAGAAAGGGGAAAGGGCACTCACCTTTGAAAGATTCTTTACAATTTTGGAAAGATGTATAATATAATTGAATAAATGTAGGTCTCCTGCGGGGAGGGGAGCACGGGGGGTAGTGAAAGGGTTATGTATTGTACTTATGTTGTGTTTATGTTTAAGTTGAAAATAAAAAAATTGTATAGATAGATAGATAGATAGATAGATAGATCCTGTTCCATGAAATATATATTTAACATGGCAAAGGCTTCAATCTAGCAGGTTCTTAAAGCATTTGGATTGTCAATAGTAAAGGCTTGAACTGAACTGATTTTTATAGAGGCAGCGCTCTTTAAAAACAAGCACCCTCCCTTTGATCTGGTTAAAGATGTTTGGCACTACACTATGCTCAAATATCAATAGTGCTTTCTTCACATGTTGTGGTATCTTTAGGCAGTCTTTTTAATTGTTCCAGTGTGCTGTCTGGGAAGCATAATGGGTTGCATCTCAGAAGAGCCAACAGAATAGGACCAGCCTTTCTCCTTAGGTGCAGAATGAAAATGTTACATAAACAATTTCCTTCTCAGAAAAATAATACCATCAACCACTTTGGGCCAGAGTCTGGCAGTCTTACTCATGTGAAGTAATGTCAAAGGATCACTGTACAAAACATGACCAGCATATGGACACCACTGTGACTGCTGTCCCCATGTGATCAGCCAGGACAAGGTTTGTGTGTGTAACTACAAACCAGGGCTAGTGTTAACGGTAGGCATGGTTGGGTAGCTGCTGAGAGCTCACACCCCAGCAGGGGCCACTGATAAGAGCATCCTGGAGTTACACCTCTGATGTCCCTCATGAGGAGAAATTATTAGTCTGCAGCCATGGATGCCTATACAGGAAGCAAGATCAGAACATTTTGAACTTTTTGAACATTACAACCTGCTTGCTCACTTGTCTCTTGTGCTGGCTGAGGGAATGGTGGACTGGATGCCAATAGCCAGTTGTTCACACCCATAAATGGTGGCAATGATGAGAAAGAGGATGAGGAGCATGGACAGCTGGTGACAATGGTGGGAAGATAGAACTTAACGCAGGAAAGGGCCCATTAAAAGTGTCTTGCCTCAGGGCCATCAAAAACCTGATGTCAGTGCTGCTACAAAAACACCAGGCCCTCAGACAACTCAGCATGGTCACACTTCCAAGTGAAGCCCATGTTTTTGTTGCTGTCTTCGCTGATACAAAACCTGGCAGCCAACCCTGCAAGAGCTAAATCCTCCCTCCTGAAAGGGCCCGGATCCTCCACATAGGTATCGTCAACTGCTCGACTGCTGTATACCACTAGGTGTCTTTGAATTTCTTCCTTCCAGCCCTTTTCTTTGATTGTAGAACTGTGCTGCTAAGCAGAACTCCTGAAGATGCTGTGACTCTGATTGACTCCAGGAACGTAATCGGAAAGAGCCATCTTTTCTTAACGTCACATATGACACTTGCAGAGAACTTTACATTTTAATCAGTAAGGAACAATGAAATGTTTGACCTTTCCGTTTTCTACAAAGGCTTGCGGTCAATAGAAAGCATAATTAAAACTGTGAATTAGGACTTGGAAAACAATGTGGCTTCTCTTGCAAAGAGATAGCGATGTAATAAAGGTCACTTATCAAGCAGTCCCAATTATTAAATCTTTGCAGTTAGCATTGAAGTGGCTCCGCAGAACCAAAGGTTACACTGTTAAATAATGAAAGAAACAAAGCCAGAAAAGGTCATCAGCAAGACTAACTAGTGCTTTCTAATAGCACCAATGTGTGTACTCATGTGTATGGCTAAATAGAGGTATTGCTTTAAATGCACATGATCCCCATTTTCAGGAAGGGGGAAACAATGAATTTGGTCCAAACGATTATCAAGGATAAGGGACATTGCTAGGCCTGGGATCATGGGGCTCTATTTCCCACAGCCTTGGATCTACTCCCCAGAGACCCATTATTGCTGATGGGAGGGTTTGTTTTTGCTCCCTCAGGGGGCAATTTTCAAGGGGGAACCACAGGGTTTATCACTACCCCCATATGCTGCAATGTTTCTCCGAGCCCCCCTTGCATGGAAATTAAACGTAGAAAAAATCTTTCTACTGATGCCAATGGTAGATTTTTCCTAAGCTTAGCTTGCATGCTGGGAGAGGGGATTTCTAGGGCTGTCCCAGCTGTCCCCTTCCCTGTGCCCCACAAAATCACCCCTCCGCATGGCAATAAATCTTAGAAAAAAACTTCCATTGATAGCAGTGGAAAGATTAGGCCCCAAATCTTTTACATGTCCAGCAACACCCGTGGCAGGGGTCTGCCCCACACTCATTTCCTTGATGGCAAAGCCTTCCCCCTTCATTCTGGGTTTCACATACAAAATGAGTTTCATGGTAAAACTATTGTAGAAATTCAGGAAACTCAAAATTAAAACCAGTTCCAGATGCTATCCGAAATGATGGAAATTCAGTTTTTTATATATATAGTTTAGAAACAATGCACTATTAAACCTTTTGATGTTTGAGAGGGGCAATTATTAACAACTCACACCACACATTAATTTAGTGGTCTAATTTGAGCTTCTCTTGTAATTATCCAATTTGCCTGAATCCTAACAAAGCAGGTACCAAAGCTCTAGAGATGCATACTTCTTTTTAATACTATTCATTCTCCAGCTCTTCCAGAGTTCTTTGTTGTTTTGTTTTAGGGAATACAACATGCTTAATGACACCAGCTGGGAATAGCATTTGCCTTGATTTTTCCGGATGTTCTTTTGAGGTCTCTCGAATGAAAGGTATAAAAGAGGCATTAATTGTCTGGCATGGCTTTTATTACTTTTCTGTGCTTTATAAGCAAACAAAAATGTATTTTAATTTTCTTGCATTTCAGGAATAATTATCCAAGCTGTTTTCATCCAAACATGGTTACTTTCCACAGACCTCAATCCAAAAGAGCAAAGTTTTTGCAGGGGAGAAAACTCAGCACATTTAAAACGAGAACGAGACAAGGCAACGTTGTATCACTTGTGTGTTCACAAACCAGACATTCCAATTTAATGCAACTCTTTGGAGCTATATATATATATATATATATATATATATCTCACAACCTATAAGCAACATGAAGCTAGATCTGATTACTTATGTGTGAGTTTCAATCCTCTGTTCCTCTTACATTTTTTAAGCTACAACCAGCAAGTTGGCTGAGGCTCTTGTGGTGCAGAAAACGACCCTGTCTTAATAAAATTTAATGTTTAGATTCATCAAAATTTTAACATTTGGAAATTATTTAACAATAAGCAAATTGCAAACATGGGTCTCAGTTTCCAACAGAGCAGTCCTTTGCAAGGCAGTGATCAGAAAATGCATTGTTACTGAGAAAGCAAAGGGAGAAGTTCATCTCAATTGTTATTAGATGACAGCAGAAATAGACTTTCAATTACGCATAAGTTACGTAAAGCTTTCGTTCAGTTTACTTAAGATTTATAGCCCACTTTTCTATTAAAATCCTCACCAAAGTGGTTTACAATAAAAAGTAGTTCAACATCACGAAGTAAAACAGTAAGATTACACATTCAATTAAAGAGGCAGCAGTACAATAAGGTCAGTGGAAACAGCATAAAACAGTAGGAAACTGATTGAAAGCTAGACCAAATAAAGGTTTTTTCCCATCTGTCATAAGACATGAAGAGAGCCTGGTGAATCTCTGCCCAGAGGGAATTCCACAAGTATTGCACCACCACCAAAAAGGCCCACCTGGCTGACATCATATTGTGGGGTGGGGTTGATGATATGGACCAGGTGAACCAGAGAAAGATCAGCCAAAGGATAGTTGCTTGGAATGCTCTTTATGATGTTAGTACAGTTCAAAACTTAAACATCATAAAGTGGCTTGCTCTGTTTTGAAAGTCCCATGATAAGACAAGTATTTAGATAATCTGATTTTCCAAGTGAAAAAGCATGCATTTACTGAGTTGTGTTTCTATGTGATACCTTCAGCTTTGGCAGAAGGAAGCTGCCCTGGGATTGCCCATCAGATTGAGGATTTGGTGCATGTTGAAATTTTCCTTGTTCAAGGCATTGGAGTTAAATTTATAGATTGTATCTTAGCATCTCATGAGTTTGCTTCAAATGGAGAAACTGCTTGTTATCTGCTGTCAGATCTGGATGTGACAACTAGCTATAGGGTGAGATGGGCAACTTTGCCCTCTCCCTGAGACTGCCATGTACTGCATTGCACTAGGGATTTTTTGCAGCAGCAGCAGAAAAAAGAAAAGAAAAAAGGGGGGAAATCAGTGACCGCTACAAAGGGTTAGAAGTGACCATTTTAGCTTGCTTTCTATGGTTAAGGGGGGGGGGGTTGCCATCAGCATCCCGCTGATTTTTGGCATAATGGTGCTCTTTGGGGCTGCAATAGAGCCCAAGGGTCTCCATGTGGCCCCAGGACACATGTTGCCCACCCTTGTTAAAGATTAGCAATGTTTGCCCTATCAGCAAAGAAAATCAGAACCTACTTTGTTTGTATGCAGGAAGAACCTGGGGCTTAGGGTCCATACTATACCGTATACATCTTTTTCTTTACTTTTTTCTTTCCCAGTTATTCCCATGACTTTTGCCGTGTACAGTAAAATGTGTGAATTGTGATATTGCCTGGACGTCACAGAAGAATGGGACAAAGCAGGGCCTCCAAAGCTGATTTTAAAGGCCAAGTAGATAAAGTGATGAATAAATGTATCAGATGAATATTCAGGGCTGAATTCAATAGCTGTGCAAGTAGAAGGCAGCTCATACAATCAATCTTTCTCTTCCCCTCTCCCTTGCAGCCCCAGATGCCCCCCCCAAGACCCACTCCAGAAGATCAGCACTCCTCATGAACAGTGGGGGCTGTGTCATATGGAGCAGCAGTTCAAGGGGGAAATTGCTTGAAATTGGGTGGAAGGGTCTTGTGGCAGAAGAACTGTTGCGGGGAGGAAGGGAAAAGATAGCTGCCTTCCACTCGCGCAACTATTGCCTATAATCCTCAGGAGTAAGAGTGTTCATGATGACAGCCCATGTTGAAGGATGGGATTATATTATAGGGCAAAATCCAACCTAAATCCTACTTAGAGTACACGTATTGAAATAAATGGAACTTAAGTTAATCATGACTATCTTAAATTCCATTCATTTCAATGGGTTTACTCTAAGTAAGGCTTATGTTGGAATATCCCCATAGACTCCTACTCTAGGTTTAATAATATGCTATTTTATGTATGTCAGGAAAGGCATGCATGGTTACCTGGCAATGTGTCTACTGGAAATATTTTAACAGAGAAAATACATGTTAAATAATCAGTGTTTCAATGTAAGTGCAACCATTATTATTATTATTATTATTATCATTATTAATTACACTTATATACCGCCCCATAGCCGAAGCTCTCTGGGCGGTTTACAAAAATTAAAAAGATTGAACATTAAAAAGACAATATACAAAATGTAAAACTGTAAACAGAAAAACAGCTGTCATTAAAACACTTTAAAACATTTTAACTGTTAAGCCTGGCCACAATGTCAATCAAAACCTCAACTTGAGCTGTTAAAATGAAAATGAAGTGATATGTCATATAGAAAGGGTATCCCTTTGAAATTGGCTCTCAGCTATCATTTTCTTCAATTAAGCAGCCCAGTCTAACATAAAAACATAGGCTGGATTGCAGCCAAACCAAACAGGACATTGTCTCTGCATTTAATCTGAATCTTTAATATGCAAGTAGCAGCTCTTGTGTGAGCGATATTTATCGAGATCATGGCAAGGAGAAAGAGTTTAATCCTTCCCTCTCCTGCTGTGGTCCTGATGAAAATAGCTCCTTTGAAGCTGCTATTTGCATTAGGAGGAAATCCCCCATTAGCAACTTCAGAGGGATGATATTCATCAGGTCCACAGGAGGAGAGGAAGGGGCTTACCTTTTCCTCCCCACCTGCTGTGATCCTGATAATTATCAGTCCCCCAGTGGAGGCTATTTGCATTTTTAAAAATGACACATTTAATGTCACACCTAGTTTGGTGCTTTGCTGAAACAATAATTTTCAATATACAAGGCTGTATACAGTATACATTATACATAGGGCAAGATGGGTGTTTGATGCAAACTCCCAATTTCCATCCTCAGTAATCCACACACAGATCAAGTTTGGAAATGAGATGTAGATTGTATTAGTATAGCCTTGTGGTGTTAAAGAAACCCATCTAGTTCTTATGAACGTCATTTGTATTGACTTCTCCCTAAACTGTAGCAAAATAAAACCAGTTCATAATCCAGAGAGAGCATTCTAGCTATGTTGACTAGTTGTCCGTAGCTGCTCGGAATGGGCATGCAGTTGAGACACAACCCCTTTTTAAAAATATGTCATAAAATCTCACAACTTGTCTCTCTTCTAAAATTTAGCAAATTGCTCTTCTAGAATGCCCCTAATTTCATTAGAATGTCCTATCTAAATGATGGAAACAAGTAAAGAGATTGTCCAAGTCATTTGCAAAAAACAAACAAATAAAAAAACAACTACAACATTTGGATAACTCTTGGGTTGCACAGAACTGGGATTCGTTCCAAACAAATGCCGCATGTTGACGCCAAGAGGCCATTCATCTTAAAAACCACCATGTTGATCACCTGCCCTCATTACTATTGCACTGCTGTTTGGGCAAAGCCAACAATAATACACCATTTGAGCGAGAAGCGGATCCATCAAATTGCACTAAGTAGCCTAAACAAAACATAATCAGCCTTCAATACGGGACAGCCAACATCCCCCCAAAAAACACTTAAAGCTTTTTAGCCACTTTCTTTAATTTGTTTGCAAGAATATCGCTCCAAAATACTTAGTGTTACTTAGCTACGGCATGCTGGGTCCAGTTAGCACTTAGTTGTGCGATTTTTAGGTAGCCTTTTAAGTCTGCCCTATTACGAGAGCCTTGCCTTACAGCTTTTCATGTGATTATTGGTAACAGAATTAAATGTGCTTTAGAAATCAGGCAAGAGGAAAGATTCTTTCCTCCCTGTGCCAGGCGTATTAGGTTGACAAACAGCCGAAAACAACAGGAGGTAAAATGTCAGTTGCAGCTGAAGGGTACATGGTGAGAAGGAACATACTGTTAGTACATGGGCTGAATTGCGAATGGTTCTCAACAGGAGAGGACCAAAATAGTTTCTCACTTCTAATAACTCACAGCGCAGCACAATATGTTTCCAACATACACCATGTAAACCTTGCTTGGACAGTATGTTACACAATGAAGACCCAATGCTGGGCTCAATTCTCTTTGCCTTTACTGAACAATAGCCCGCTGGATGTAAACAGCACAAAGAATGAAAGTGATGTTGCCATGTGCAACAAAACACAGAAGAAGCCTCCCCCACCCCCACCCCGGTCCATGCATCAATTATTCAGAACTCCCAATTGCTTTAATCCACTTTGCTTTTCCTACTTGACCTCGGGACGATGTCACCCAGCAAGTGTGCTTATCGAAACCTGCTTTCCCTGACCTGCTGCCCTCCACAGATGTTGGCTTGCAACTATCACTATTCATAGCCAGAAGGGACTGTGCAGACATTATGGCTACTGAATGCATATAGAGTGGGGAGGGGATCATGCCCACCATCCCCTCCAACAGGTTCAAGCATAATCTCTGCAGCATAATCTCTGAAGCTTCAGGATGACTATAAACTGTACATGTGGTCAGGAACCCATCAGAAGACTCCTCAATCACAAGTACACTTTGTATGCTTGCACATTTTGTATTTGAGTAGGCTTAGAAGGATATTGTAATTTTAACTTGTTTTTATGCTTTATGGTTTTAAATTTTGTATATCGGTGTTTTTAATGTTCAATGTTTTAAATTTTTGTAAACTGCCCAGAGAGCTTCGGCTATGGGGCGGTATATAAATGGAAATAAATAAAAAAATAAATAAATGCTGAAAGCATTTAAGGGCAGGAACAACAGGCATGATCCTGCTGCCCTTAAAGAGGTCTGCTGTGCAATCCACAAAACCTTTACTCAGTAAATAGACACCTCTTCACACCTGAAGGGAGTATGAATGTTAGAAGGTATCCTCTAAGCTTAATTAGCTAAACAAAGCAAGGCAATTGCTTAACAACTAAATAGAAGGTTTCCTGCTGTGCCTGACAGGCTTTTACTGTGTTGGTAGTCTGGTACTGTGTCAGTAGTCTGGTGGACTGCCTTCTACTTCCTCTCACCCTGCCTGCTTGACCCAGGGATCTGTAAATTCCAGTACTCCCTCCCCCTCCGACAAAGACTAAGTTCCCAGGGGTGGTGGAAGGAAGGGGAAGATGGTCTCTGAGCCTAAGCCTCTTGTTTGATAAGCTCCTGGGAAGATCCCTTTACTCTTGGAGAATCTTGGGAGAATTCCCTCCCTTGCTTCCTGTCTCAGCTGTCTTTCTACTTCAGCCTCCAAGTTGGATTCTGAATCCACACCAGGGACACCCACTACCCATTCCATGTGCATTCAGCAACCATGTTCATTCTGTCTGCATAGCCTTAATATTAATATTGCTATTAATCCATATTAAGTGATATTAATTGTTCACTTTGTTCTAGGAGAGGCAACCCAAGGTCCCCTTTTCCTTATATTGCCACCTATTTGCAGGGGAATGATCAACCCAGGGAGAAAGAAGATCAACCCAGCAGTCAACACTGTTTCTGCCCTTTTAAATAGCAGCAACTGAGATATAGTTACAAGTTGCAATGCAATTTTAATTATCAAACTGTGGGGTGGGTATCCAAAAGGTTTACACTAGCCCTCCCAAATATGGTACCCTCCAATTGTGTTGGGCTGCAAATCCCAGAGACATTTGAGAAAGAACAACATGTGCTACACATATGTGCCAAATTTGAGATTGATCCCTCCAACTCTTGAATTTATATGAATTTATTAAAGATCGTTTCCGTTCCGACAGATCAGAATGACAGCTCGCCAGACCTGTCAGAACGGAAACAATCTTTAAAAAATTAATATAAAATTGAGGGTTGGAGGGGTCGATCTCAAATTTCATACACATACTTAGGCATACCCCAGAAACACTGTGACCAAGTTTCAAGCCTCTAACTTTTAAAATACAGAAGTTATAGGCATTTTTTCTTTCTGCCAAAAATATCATTTTTTAACAATAATTATCATGAAGACGATACGGATCACCTACGATATGAATGAAGACGATATTTTTTTTGGTCCAAAATGATGATAACGATAAAAAACAATATTTTTTGGCGTGCACAACCCTAATCTACACTACTGCTTTAAAACGGTTTAAAATGGTTTAAAACGGTTTAAAACGGTTTAAAACGGTTTATAACAGTTTTGAGAACTGTTGGGGCCCAGGACACACTCCATATACTGTTTTCAAAACGTTTTCAAAGTGTTTTATTCTGCATGTGTAGATAGGCACAGAGAGAGAGAGAGAGAGAGAGAGAGAGCCTCCAGCCTGGCATTCTTTTAAGCAGGCGACTGTCCTTTGTGACTAGCCATACCTCTCATGACTGCTATTTTGTGTTCATGCCCATGACAATTTCTCAAATTGCCAAATGTGCTCACAGCCTCAAAAACATTGCTTATCTCTATTGTAATGGGTAGACTGAAACTATGAAAGGGTTTAAGAACATAAGAAGAGCCATGCTGGATCAGACCAAGGGTCCATCTAAGCCTTCTGTTCACACAGTGGCGAACAGCTGTCAACCAGGAACCCACAAGCAGGAAACGAGTGCAACAGCACTCTCCCTCCTATGTTCTCCAGCACCTGGTGTATATAGGCTTACTGCCTCTGATACTGGAGGAAGCACATGACCATCAGGACTAGTAGCCATTGATAGCCTTCTCCTCCAGGAATTTATCCAATCCCTTTTTTGTCTAAACATGCATAAGATTGTATCCTCAGTGGGATAAGAGACAGACATGATGATGAAGTCTAGACAAGAAAAGCCATGCTGGATCAGGCCATAAGCAGGATATGAGTGCAACACCCCCCTCCCTCCCTCCCATCTTCCCCAGCAACTGGTGTACATAGGCATACTGCCTCTGTACAGTGCCTACAGAACAAGTCGCATCAGAAATCTGCATTAAATGAGCCCAGCTGATTTCTGTCTAATGGAAACTCCTTTCTAATGTCAAATTTCAGCATACCCCCATCCAACAAGGCTCTTTGTAGGAACCTTTGTTGGTGCACATGTTCACACCAGCCTACCTTGCTCTCCATAGGAACTTATCAGACTGACCTCTAGGTAACAGAAGCCTATCTGCCTTCCCCAAGCTGATGCCCTCCAGATGTGTTAGACTACAACTCCCATAATCCCCAGTCAGCATGGCCTATGTAATCCAACATGCCCGGAGGGCATTAGATTGGGGAAGGCTGTATTACATCAATGTGAATAGGATTTTTCCAGCAGAAATAAATCACTTTAATACTTCCAAAGTAAAGTCTACCTTTGGCTTCAAGTCAATTTATTTGTGCTCTGATCTGAGAAAGCAATATTATATTAAGAAACAAAGCCTTGCAAAGGAATTAAATTGAATAGCTAGTTATTAAAGCTAAAAGTGGGGCATACAGACCCACAAAAATCCAAGAGATCCAGCTGGAAAGTGCAACCTTTAATTCACTTGAACTCCACTGCTGTCTAGACCCATTATTTAATTTAATCATTCTTGGAAGGCTAAGTAACAAATTGTTTTGTATGCATGGACAGAAAGTGATAAGCTAAAACGTTAATTATTCATTTTTTTCTGAAATGAAATTAATCCATGTCAAGAATAACAATAAGGATTATTACAATAATATTATGCCTGTAGTGTTTTCTAAATGTATATTACTGGCCCCTCTTTCCCAAAAGCAAACCTTAATAAGATGCTGAGTCCTGTGTTTTTAATCACTAGACATTTGTATTAAGAAAACACATGCACACCTCTGGCCATGTACTTTTCTGTTTCCTTCAATGTCATACTGGGACTGTTTATAGGGCCATGCAATGGCTATACAAAGCTTTAAAACCACCCTTTTCACAGATGCTTAAGACCTTGCTGCAAATTTAGCTTCAGGATAAAGCTCTGTGTTTATACTCTAGAGCCAAGAGTTAAATTGCTCTTTAAAAATTGTGTCTAAAGCCTGTTGTTACAAAAACAAAAAGTCATCTTAGTGGTGTTCAACATCCTGCCGCTATTTATTACAGGGTTGGGGTGGGGAACCTGCTTGTTATCTTTGTTTAGTATTCAGTTAAATTAAAGATTTACACTATAAAGATTCACCCTACTCTGGGGTAGTGTTCCTCACCCAGAGGGTTCCCATGGGTTTAGTATAGCCCTTTTCTTTTCTCTCAGCCTGCATACATATGTTCAGGACTAGTGTGAAAAGGGTATTTTAATAACCCCTAAGTCTCTCAGTTGATCGGGTTAGAAAGGCTTGGATCTTATGAGGAGGGGCCAGGAAATGAAACCAGTGTGCTCCCTACATCTCACTCACCCTTCCCTCTCACATGGTTACAATTTCCAGAGGATAGTCTATTGCCGAACATCTTTCAGCCCCAGGGCCAACTCTTTTCAAAGCAACTCTTCTGAACTGCCTTCCAGTGATGGGCAGGGATGAAGGCAAAAGAGGTGGGCCAAAATACTAAAAATATCATTGTATGTTAGTTTTGGCTGTAATCCTATCCCTATGTACCTGGAAAGGGCTAAGGGAAGGGGGCATGGCCTTCTGGGGAACTCAGAGGGCCCGATTTGCCCCCCAGGCTTGAGGTTTTGTACCCCTGGTCTATTGCACTAAAGGTCACAAAAGTTTTGTAGCACCTTGAACTGTCATCTGGCTCTTTAAATTTGTTCATCTATAAGGTGCCACAAGACACCTTGTTGACATTGATATAAATTATTCATGCTCCAGAATACAAATAACTTGCGCTCCAAACCTGTGGGGTTGGGGAAAAGAACTGGAATAAGATGTGGGAGGCCACAAAAACCTTCCATTCACCTTAATGGATCCTCATGTTGCCTGAGGTCAGGAAACAATACAAAATAAATGTATGTGCAATTATCAGTTCATACATGCATGTGTATACATGCACAAACCTAAGGTCACCCCACATCTCTATTTGTTTATTTAACTGTAACAAATAAATAAATAAATAAATATGTTTGCACATGTACCCACGTATCATGTGTGAACTGATAACTGCACATACATTTATCCCACCTTTTTTCCTCTAAGGAGCCCAAGGCAGTGTACATAATGCTCCTCCTCTCCATTTTATCTTGCCAACAACCCTGCGAGGTAAGTTAGGCTGAGAGTCAGTGACTGCCCAAAGTCCTCCAGTTGTGGCTGAGTGAAGACCACAACTTGGACCTCCCCTGTCCTAGTCCAGTATTCTACCCACTATACCACACTGACCTAATCTACACCAGGCAGGAGCCACACGAAGCAGGATATAGTGGTTTTAAAGTGGTATATGGCATATGTCAATGGGCCCCAACAGTTGTCAGTGCACTTCAATATCGCTATAAGACAGTAGTGTGGCTCCTGCCTTTTATATACTGCTTTCATACTACTTTCATAGTGCAATATCCTGTTTGGTGTAGATTAGAACACTGTATCTCCAGTGTAAAACCTAAGCACAGCATATAAAATAAAATTACAGTTTGTGGATTAGCTCAGTAACACTTTGTATTGGGTACTATAGACAGCATCCAACAGGGCTGCTGTCTATAGTACCCAAACACAATTGACACAACACATACGTAAGTGACCTTTATGTAATACCAATAGCGTAAGCTGATTCACTGGGTTTTCCCAGAATCTATTGTCCAGTTTACCCTATTAGTGTTAGGCTAGAAGTCGTGTATTAAGTGCAGCAGCCCCATTGAATACTACCCTGTGACTGGTTTCTAGCACGAGCCAGCCAATAAAATTAGGAAGGACTGACAGTTGCCATGGAGTGATAACAGAGGAGAGAGGGGCCTTCTCACTGTTCCTTGTAAGCACTTAAAAATAGGCAGGGGAGACATGGTGTCGTCAGCATTATGTTAGTACTTGGTTGCTGAATAGATGGTCACCCCAATGATGACAGGAGCTGGAGTAACCATTTACTGGCATGGTGCTCACTGATGCACTGCATGCCTCAGCCACAGCCTCCTGGCACCTAAAGTTCACACATGTATGTGTGTACATATGCAAATATACATATGTGTTACAAAGTAGCTCTCTTGTGAGTGAGCAGTACTGACACCATTTTGAGTCAGCCAAAAAGCCAAGGCGTCTTCATTCCCCACAAAGGCACAGGAATGGGGCTAAGAGCCATCACGTCAGGGGAGATCAGGCAATTCAGTTCCCAATAGATCTCCTAAAATGCATTCCCCAGAGGCAAAGTTGGGAGTAAAATTGAGCAGAATATGAATGCTGGATGGCAAAAGTGATATCTGGTCCTGCACCTGGTCATACACATGCTAATGTGGTCTTATTGTTGAACTCCAGGCTAGACACCTGTCTTTAAGACAGTCGTTAGTATCTATGGTCACCTTTTGTTAAA
Source organism: Anniella stebbinsi (assembly GCA_029215795.1). Taxonomy (NCBI): domain Eukaryota; kingdom Metazoa; phylum Chordata; class Lepidosauria; order Squamata; family Anniellidae; genus Anniella; species Anniella stebbinsi. The sequence continues at coordinate 89,608,939 of JARDYH010000004.1, read as the reverse complement.
AGAATGTTTCTGGCAAGTACAGCCATCATTCCCCCAAACTCTCTTTTGTTATGTGTTTCCCCCATGGCAAGTAGCACCACTTAGAAGCAACGGGGCCATGCTGCTGAAATTGCTGAGTCTCCTCCCAGAGGAAAGGCTCCTGCTCCTTCCTTCCTTTCCACTGAGACCAGGAGTTGCAACGCACGCTAGTTGCTGTCTTCAGGAAAGGGCTTCAGTCCAGGGAAAGGTATATTGCTTTTAGAGATTCCCTCCTTTCCCCTACTGTCTGTGTGAGTATGTTCTAAGTCTCAAGAAGACTCCTTTCACAATCTTGAAACTACTTTTAAGCCTCCATTTGCTCAGCTAATTTCCCCAAAACTAGCTTGTGTATTTGAATCTGTTTATACCTCAATAAATGTGCCATTGTGGTGTTATCCTCTTCAATAGTATGGAGTTCTTTGGGTAAGAATCGCCTTACTTAGCCACAGATGCTCTATTGCCAATGTCTAAAGATTCCTTATAAGTGAGTGTATAGGTCTCATTAGAATGTGTGCAAGTTTGTACACAGGTCTAATGAGAACACATCACGTAACATAAGCAGATGTAAAGTACACAGGAAGAAGGGGCCTCTCCCTTTATCACATCACCTAGCAAACCACATCACCAGCTGCCACTGCCAGCTTACTACATGGCTTATTTATTTTTATATCAACCAAGCACCTTTCTAAGAGAAAAAAGTGACTCATATTTATAACAATAACATTCAACATTAAGATGTATTTGTTTGTTTCTCTGCTTAAAAGTTTTTTTTACTTTGCACTTCTGCTTTAAACACTCCCAGAGCAGGTTACAGATAAATATAAACAAGGCTGTTCCTGCCCTCAGGCTTCCAATCTAAAAAGAAGCAACACAAAAGGAAAAAGGGATGAAGAGGGAAAAGGAAAAGAAGAAAACACAGGCATTGCTTCCTCAACTTATAAGAATAACATCAAGCATCTGCCCACCTTGGTTCTTTATCTGTATTCATGCTTTGTTCCAGGTCTCTATAGTTTTTCCACAATAAACCATGAAACTAAATGCAAAGTTATTCAGGACAAAAAAGTTAGTCTGTTCACAGTCTCTGCTTTAATCTCACCACTAAATGTTAACAGATTCTCCTTCAAATCAGACTCCTTGAGCTTCTACATTTGGGTGGGAGGATCTATGTTATGCCACAATGCCTCTATGGAGTTCTGAATAGCTGTAATGTTCAAAAAGGTGACAACCGTGAAGTCCTAAATGAGTGCTGATTCGTTATAAATAATGAAGCAAAAATAATTTCACCCTGAAGTTAGGCAAAATGCCAAAAGGAAGCTGTGGGAGGTTGATTTGAAAGGAAAATAAATAACCCAAACAGTAGGCGCTTAAAAATGATTCTGTTGTTGGTTTGTTATTGGATTTTTGTCAGTTACGCTTCCTCTTATCTCCCTCACTACTAAAAAGGGGTGGGGGGGGGGGAGAAAAAACCCAGGAAAAATACCACACAGTCAAAACTGGTTCCTTACTGAGAAATGTTCATACACATGTGGAGTTCTAAATGTTACAAAAAAGAAAGTGTAAATATCACAGGCGTGTGCTTGCGTAATGCTATAAATTGTATTCCATGCACTGTGGCAAAGAATCTTGTATATGACAATAATTTGTGTTGGCTCTTCCTGTGGCAGCCAAATCAGTTCCTGGTCCAGATGTTCTTGCCACACAACCGATAGTGAAGCCATTAGCAGGTTGCACATATCAAAAAAGTCATTAAGATTTTCTAGGGGTTAAAAAAACTTTAAGCAAGACCTCATTTTACCCCCTAGAAAAGAAAATTAAAATGTGAATTCATCTGATAACCTTAAGGCTGTTTCTATCGAGCAACTAAACAAATGTAATATTTGGGAGCATTTTACAGAGCTGGCTGATATTTTGAATGCCAGTCTTGCTCCCCCTGGACTCTTCTGAACCACGCACCAGAGTTAATAAAACTAAAGCATTCTTGTTTATGATTGCACTTTATGATTGCACTTCATGTGTTACTTTAATGGTTGCCAGCACCCAACATAAGTGACATTGACAGAGAGAATCCAGACATGAAGCAAGGACTCAAATCTGAGCGCAGGATGACGTTTTTGTTGGATATGAACATTTTCACACAAAGCCCTAGTCTGAAACTTGTAAGCTCTGAGAAAGTGTTTACCTGCTTGCTTTCAACTTTGGGAATTATTGCCTTAAAACATATGTGAGAAGTTGTACTTCATAAAGCGGTTGCCCTATATGTTTAGACAGACAAAAAGTCCTAAAATTCCCAACATTCCCCAGCCAGTGTGAGTCTAAACATGCAAAGGATTGCACCCAAAGTTATGGTGTCAGCTGCACAACATTATTCTCTGTAGTTCTATTGTGTGATAAGCAGCTGTGTTCTCTGAATGTGCTAGATATGTTATATAAAGTCATAGTGCTCGATTATGAATGATGGGGTCAGGCTCTCATTGCTTATGTGGCCAAATGATACCATGCTAAACTATAAATGATTTGGCACTAGGGAAGGTTGCATTGGTAAAACATTGCTTAGGGCTATACGCTAAGTGTATAATTGCACTGAAGTGTCTTTTTATTGTTGGTAAGCAGTATCTGTTTTGGTGGTGGGCAGATTCAGCCCAGGACCACTGTGCACAGGGTTTAATCTCTCTCTCTCTCTCTCTCTCTCTCTCTCTCTCTCTCTCTCTGTCTCTCTCTCCACCCACCCACCCACCCACCCACACACCAATTCTGAGAAACCTGCTATTTGCTTCAGAAGAAAAACTGCTAGTCATGCCAATCTGCAGTAGTGTGGTATAGTGGTTAGAGTATCAGATTAGAACTAGGGATATACAAGCCCAAATCCCCACTCAGTTTTGAAGCTTCCTGGGTAAACTAGGGTGACCATATGAAAAGGAGGACAGGGCTCCTGTATCTTTAATAGTTATCATTAAACAAAAAACCTACGGTTTACAAAAACAATGTTAAGGCTCTACAGTTTCCAACCAAGCACCAAAAAGCAGGGAAATTGGGAGTTAAGTCTCACAAGCCTTAACGCCACATCCTCCCTAAGGAGGCAGAAAGTGCAAGTGAAATTGGGGGGTGATTTGTGTTGCAGTTGTGACCACCCTACATGCTGGGGTCCTGATCCTGATTTCCCTTCACAACAGCCATTTAATAACAACAACACAGACATGTTGAATTCAACCATATTTTTAACGTACCTTGTAATTTACCAGTAAGTAATCACAAGGATGTCCAAAGTGAATAAAATACAGGAGTGAGGAAGTCTGTCTATATTAAAAGCGAACGTCAATGAAACCACTCCATATCCATCTATCATAACGGCAGGGACCTAGTTAGGGAATGGGAAGTTATGGTTAAAAGGATGTGTTCAGTACAAAATCATGACATGTTGTGTATTACACTGTGGGAAGATAAAATATATATTTCACACATTGAGAAAAGTGAAGCTGCAACTATAACATAGTAGCTTGTTATGGAAGGTGGTGAAAAAAAATAGATCCTAGATGAAAATATACTGCAAATAAAACCTGTGCTTGTTTATCCCTCTCTCCCTAATACCAAATGCACTCTGGGAGTAGAAATATTACGAACTCTGTCACATGATCCTCACAGCCACCTTTTCCTATCTTTCCTTTTCTCTCTGTCTCCAAAAGAGCAATAATGAAAAAAATAAAGTCCTGTGGTGCTTTCCCTCTGTTGGGCCTACTTACAAATTCATAGCACAGCATGAAGGTTATTAAAATCCCATATGTGAGAGCCACACATAGCATGAAGAGATATGAATTGGCATTCCATAGAGATAATGCTATCTAATGGCCAAAACAAGTAGTGTGGTTTCATTCTTATTCAGAGTACATTTGAAAAGGGCAAAGCACCCAGCAGCTCCTCTTAGCAACCTGATCAGTCAAAGGCCTCCTTCTCTGCTTTACCTATGCATGAATAAGCTAAATGCAGAGAGCATGCTCCTTATCTTGCCAGGCCTGGTTATTCCCATGATACTGTTCACTTGTACCCGTTTGACATGAACTAGATTAAATGTTGTTTAGGCTACACAGATAGGGTGACAAATGATTCAACACGTACGTATGAAGTTCAAATCAAAATGTAATTAGCTGTGTGGTTATCGCCAGGGTATTTCAGCAAGTTTACAACAGAGTACGCCATGTTTGAAAAAGACAGTCATTGCCATAATGATTTATTATCCATTTTACCATCGAAACAAAACTGGTTAAATGACTTGCTTTGCTTTGTATATTGAAAACAAATTTCTCAGGGTGGGCGGGTGACAGCTGAAGAGAACAGGGAGCGTCGCAGACAACATTACCAGTTGTTTCAAGGTGGAAAAGGCCACCGCCTATAAGAATGATGGTTTCATCCTGTATTAACCCCCCCCCCCCCAACAATTCAAGGATTGATATGTCTCTGAAATGACACAACCCCTGGCATGGTGTCAACATCAGGAGTGGATCCAGATGTAACGTGGCAGTGTCATTGCACTGGGTATGCAGGTTGGGGAAGGGAAAACGGCTTTGAGGACTGGAAGGAATCAATAGGCACTAGGACCCAAGGGGAGCAAGCGGAACAATGCACTATAGCAGCAGCAAATACATCTGAGGATGGGAAGTAGGAGATTCTACACAGTGCCAGATGCTGAGAGAAAGAATAAGATAAGAGGAGCTATGAGAAAGCTATGAAAAGCAGTCAGGGAAAGGGCCAGAGTGGAGGGCAGGTGTCAAAGGATGCCAAATAGATGTTGCAGACCTCTGTCCTTCCTGAGGTATTTTCTCTTGGCCAAAGTTGGGTGACAGTACACAGGCTCATTGTCCATCCAACCAGTGCCAGGTCCAAGGCCTGCTGTGGACTTTAGTACTACCATCTGCTCTTCAGTGCTGAACTATCTCGTTGTGCCACCAAGTATAAAACCAATCCATATATTGCCCCAGGATTCTTTTTGAAAACTACATATTTATTAACATTTTAACATTACAAAATGACAAATGATAGAAGAGAACATTGTGTGCAAATAATGCATCACATGTAGCATTTTTACAGTCAGTAAGAGGATAAGAAACCATCGCAGTAGTCCATTGGCATAAAGAAATAAAAAGGTCCATTCAGTGCAGCAACCCACCTCCCAGAGCAGCTAACCAGGTGTGTCCAATAAGTAGGACAACAAAGAAGCCTCCTCTCCCATTCTTGTCCCCCAGGAACTGACCCTGAGACATGGGAAGTGCATATAACCATCATGACTTCTAGCCATTGACAATCCGTGCATTTGTCTAATTCAGAGGCCTGAATTAGAGTGACTAGATACAAAAGAGGGGAATTTCACCAGGTGCTGCATGCATATAAATGACACCTGCTGAAATTCCCTTTTCTATACAAATGTTGAAAATACAGGAGCCCTGTCCTCCTTTCCATATGGTCACCCTACCATTATGATTATCATCTCTCAGTATCACCGTTTGCAATGGGTAGCTCCTGGGTTCCAAAGACTGCTTTTCTGTGTAGATGCTCTGATATTATTTCTATTGCTATTATTATCATCACAACAACATACAAAGGGGGATTTTGGATGCTCTCAGAACTTGCTTCTGGGTTCCAAATGTTGTTTTTCTGTGTGGCTCTGAGGATGTCATCATCATCATCATCATCATCATCATCTGTGTGATTGTGGATCCCCCACCCCACCCTACGCACACTGTTTTTCTCTCATGATCTAAAGTAACTTGATCCTCTATGCAATGGGAGTTATTGGTGGAACAAGAGAATGTGCATCTAAAGAAGTGCTTTTGTGGGGCTGCGTGAATTTGCCACCCGTCCTTAAAGCTACTAGCTCTAAAATAGGATTAGATAAATAAATTAATGGAAAATCCATCAGTGGCTACTGGTTAGTATGGCTATATGCCACTGTCATCTTCATCCTATCTATGAATCCACACAGTTTTTCCATTAATCATTAATTCACACCAAACACGTCATTATTAGATACTGCCATCATTATTTGAAACTGTTTCGAATGATTTGCTTTTAATTTTGTTCAGTGAAATATCTGAAATTAGTTTAATATTGAGAATGCAACATAATAAATAAAACTTGCCATGCAATAAAAAAATACTGTCATCCATAGAATGGGGATTGGGTCTTTTTGGGGTAATGGTATTAACCCCAAATAAGCTTTCATGGGGATGAACTTTGCTGGCTTCCTGTTTGAAGAAGTCTGTTCTGAGGTTGGCAGAAAATCACCAGCCGTTTCTTAGAAGATGCTAGTATGTTTCGTGTGCTAATGACCATAGCTGTCACCAAGACCATGTGATACCCTTTAGTTCTCAAATGTCTCAGATCCTGCAGAATAAGAGTGGTCATTTTCTTTTGTGTGTGCATGTCTGTGATTTCTTTATTTGAACTTTTGTCTTCAATCACAGCTTAGAAGCTTCAATCTACACTGAAAATAAAAGCCTTCCCCCCCATGTTCCCCCTGATGTTCTCTCCTTGACTGATATAAATAGGTTATAAAACATGAGGAATCTGTTTAAAAGTTCTCTTTTAACTTTTGCTGTAATTCACAGGAAGTGGTTGCTATGTCTATCACACTTCACACAAGAATCAAACACTTGGGATATAATCGACATGCTTTGTTCTCCTTACATTGAAAACTTTTAGAAAACATATCTTCAGGGTCTCCTCCACTCTCTTGTTTGAATCATGTAAGGAAATAACATCCCATGATATGTGGAGCCCCCAACTCTCATGATTATTTTAATGATTTGAGGTGTTTGAGCATAGGGTGCTGAAATATATATTCAGTCAAATTCAGAGACGCTAGGCCTATATCAATGGGTTTTAGTTATAGCAGCTAGGTGGGATATCCCTGTTCAGAGTCAGTAATGCTTCTGTGGACCAGATGATGGAAGCAGGAAACAGGACAGGGTTACTGCCTGTCTGCTAAACATCCCAGAAGCATCCAGCAAGTAGAAACAGAATGCCAGACTAGATGGAGCTTTGCTTCATCCAGTAGAACTGTAGAACAGTTCTTAGGAACTGTAGGACTCTCAAACCCTGTTCAGGTATTATGCCTGAATAGGGTACATTGAAAATTGCAAAGGGAAAGGTCTGCACATGCTGGCTACGCTCCCAAGATTTGGAATTCTGCACTCAAACAAATGTGAGTAGAAACCCCTATCAACCCATCCCCCTTAACACAGGAAGGTCCTTTTTTCTGTTTTCCTGTATAAGATATACATCGCCTACAAGCAGACGGTTCTCTGTAGCATAGAGCAGGTTAACATTCAGTTGCCAACATACTCTCCCATCTGCTTATCCCCTCCAGCCCAGAATAATCACTCCATCAAAGTGAAATTATGATTCTATAGTACAGTTTTGAATGTGACCTTTGTTTTCTTCACCACCTGTCAGGAAATATTTTTTCTGTTCTCTTTGCTGAGTGGCATAACAGGGTTGCCAACATTTTGTCTGGCAGAACTCCTGAACTTTCACAGGAGGAGAAGCTATTCCTAGCAGTGCACCTCTATCCTAGGGAAAGCTTCAGCTGCTGAATTACTTCCTGAAACAAAGCTTTTAAAGGCACAGAAACCCTGCTGTCACAGAGAATGTTAGTGAGGCCTACCATCTGTGTGCTGGACCCTTGTCCTCCTTAGCTCATAAAAGCAGCCAGGGGGATTGGCTGAGTGGGTAAGGGTAGTGGTGAATGCCTCTTTATGGCACAGTGTGATACTGTCTTGCCTAAAAGAGGCAGTGGTAAGATCTTTATTAGAAAAACCTCCCTGAACCCCACTGTGTTGGATAATTTCTGGCCAGACTCTAGTATTCCATTCTTGGGCAAGGTGCTGGAGTGTGTATTAGCTTTTCAGCTCAACAAATTTCTGGAAAAGGTGGATTATCTAAATAAATTTCATTCTGGTTCTAAATTGATGACTAATGTCAGTAATGGACTGGATGAGAGCAAACAAATTGAGGCTTAATCCAGAAAAGACAGTGGTGGTCCTGGTTAGGCCAAAGATAGATCAGGGTATAGGGACTCAACCTGAGCTGGATGGGCTTACACCTCCCGTGAAGATGTGGGGTTGTAGTTTGGGTATACTTCTGAATTTGGCCCTGAACCTGGTTGCGCAGGTTTCAGTGGTGGTCAGGGGTACGTTTGCACAACTAAGACTAATGTGTAGGGTGACCAGAGAAAATCCAGGTCAGGGTTCATGTAACTTTAACAGTTGTAGAGAAAAGGGAATTTCAGCAGGTGTCATTTGTATGCAATTAGTTCCTGCTGAAATTCCCTCTTCATCACAACTGTTAAAGTTGCAGGGGCCTTGCCTTCTTTTGTATATGGTCACTCTAGTATAGTGCATGCACCTTTAACTGCTGTGATGAAGAGGGAATATCACCAGAAACTAATTGCATACAAATGACACTGGCTGAAATTCCCTTTTCTCTATAACTGTTAAAGTTACATGAGCCCTGACCTGGATTTTATCTGGTCAGCCTACTAATGTGCCAACTGCACACATCCATAGAGATGTCTGATCTGGCTACAGTAATACATGCTTTAATTACATCCAGTTTGGACTGCTGTAATGTGCTCTATGTGGGTCTGCCTTCAAAACAGTTCAGAAACTTCAGGTGGTTTAGAATCCTGCAGCCAGACTGTTGACCGGGGCCATTTACAGGGAATATGTGACTCCCTTTCTACAACAGCTTCACTGCCCTATTCCTGGGCAGAATTATGACCTATAAAGCCCTATAAGGCTTGAGACTTACCTGAAAGACTGCCTTCTCCTGTACAAGCCTGCTTGGCATTTGAGATCTTTTGAGACCTTCAGAGGCATTTTTGGTGGTGACCCAAGGGAGGCCTTCTTGGTGGCTGCTCCCAAGCTGTGAAACTCCCTGCCAAGAGATGCTAGATTCACTCCCTTCTGCTGTCTTTCCATTCAAGCAGGCCATTAGTGTGTAAGAATGCCTGTTGGGTCAGATGCTGTTTTTATTCTGTTACTGTTGTATTTTATCTGTGTTTTAATGCATTAGTTTTATTATTGTTTTAATCAAGTTTTATTTATTTACAATTGGCTTTGAGTGTCATTTTTCTTGGTAGAAAGGCAGGGTACAAATCAAATCAGTCAATGAAATACGTGAATAGTAATCTAAGTATTATTATTTTTTTCTGGTGCATTTAGCTGCAATCATATACTTAAATGCTTAAGTATATGCCTGCAGCTAATTTCCTGTAATGTGTTACTCGCGTATTTCATTCTATTTATGTCCAATCCCTCCTAAAAACATAACTTGTTTGTACAAGTTATGATAGCGTAGTGTCATTATGACAGCATGACCCTACATTAGTGGATGTGCTATTCCATCATAATAATGGTGGCATAGGGTGGGTGTGTGGAAGGGGCAAAGTTGTAGGTATGGTGGGAACGGTTCAGAGAAGCTGATCAGAGAAGCGACATCTGCATCCTATCCTCAACCAAGGCTAGGTTGCACTTTCCCACTCTTATGGTAGGCTGACCAGATAAAATCCAGGTCAGGGCTCATGTAACTTTAACAGTTGTAGAGAAAAGGGAATTTCAGCCAGTGTCATTTGTATGCAATTAGTTCCTGGTGAAATTCCCTCTTCATCACAACAGTTAAAGGTGCAGGCACTATACTAGAGTGACCATATACAAAAGAAGGCAGGGCCCCTGCAACTTTAACTGTTGTGATGAAGAGGGAATTTCACCAAGTACTAATTGCATACAAATGACACTGGCTGAAATTCCTTTTTCTCTACAACTGTTAAAGTTACATGAGCCCTGACCTGGATTTTATCTGGTCACCCTATCTTATGGGAATGTAAATACAGTCTCATAGAAATCAATAGGGAGTCCAGGATAATTGTTTTCCCACTACATTGGAAGATCGGATACTGACTAACTTAGGAGGCAATCACAGCACAACACCAGGCATGTATGAGCCCTAGCAAAAGCAGACAGCTCAAATGTATCAAGATATATGGCATAGGCAACTTGGTTGAAAGAGCAGGTTGCACAAAGGAGAGCTTTAGAATAAAACATGTATCAGATGGACACGTCTTCACAGAACCCTTACAGTTTCTCTTCCTCAGGACTCCAGACAAATATCCACCATAAACAGCAGATCCACTGTTGCAACTGGTCATAACTACACTGTTCCACCTGGATCTGTAAGGACAAAGAAACCCTCATGGCTAAGCAAGGGAGGGGACACGAAAGTACCTCAAAACAGGATTTCAAAACCTCCCCCATTGTCTTTGTACCCCACAAGAAAAGTGATGGATGAGCTCAAATTCTGCGAGCGCTGGCCAGGAAAGTGGAAGGCAAAATTTGTGGGAAGCAAAACACACCACATCCCACTGGAGCTCCTCTCTGGCTTCTGGGTGGCAGCTGCCATTTTGTTTTTCTCCCTAAACTGCTGGGAGTGATGCTTGATGCTATGTGATGATGTAGCATCGCTCAAAGGGGGGGTTGGTAGAAACAAATTGGGGTACACTGCTTGCCAGCTGCTGAATTTCTAGTAATAGATGGGGAATTCCATCCACCCAAAATTTCACACACACCTCAAAAAATGGCAGAAAAATGGCACCTGCAAATGGGGCAGGGAAAGAGAGGTCATTTCACCCCTGGCCTGAAGTTAGTACACCAATACACATGGGAAAAAAAGAACATCTTCCACTCCGGAGTGCAGTTAGGGGAAATGTTGTAGTGCAGACTTCCCCAACCTGGTGCTTTCCTGGTATTTTGGACTACAACCCTTAGATTCATGACCAATGGCCATGTTGCCTAAGGCTAATGGGAGTTGAATTCCACAACAACGGTAAAGCACCAATTTGGGGAAGGTTGGTGCACTGGCTGAACAGCCCTTCTTTGATCAATAGGTGGCAGCAGTGTCTCCATGCAAAGAGCACTGGATAACCATGATATGTATGCAAAGTGGGGGCTGTCTTGACATCGTCCCAGCCCCAGGTTGGCTCCAAAACTGTGCAGCGTCGGTTAGATGACACAGCTGCAGATTCAAAGCCACCCTGGGCAAAGAGCCAAAAATGCATGGCTGAAAAGTCTGTGACTTACCCTGATTTTCCAGCCAGAGCGAGGGCAGCCTGGCTCTTCTGCTGGTCTGCCCTTAATCCGAAGCCGCTCCGGAGCTGCTCTGGGGGCATTCTCAGCAGATGGTGACCCCTGATTGGTCGCCATCCACCCAAGCAGAGGGTAGGGGGCAGAATGGTGAGCTGCCTTGCAGTGGGAAGAGTTTAATTTCTTCCCCTGAGCTGCTTTCTCCTCCTCCTAAAATATATTCTGCCACAGCCCGAGCTGCCTCCTCCTCCTTAGGAGGAGGGGGCGGATGACAGCCATAAACCCCACACTTGCTCCTTGGTGTGGGAATTAACTGGCGCAACCCCACAGGAGCAAAAGCGGGGGGGGGGGTGTTGGGGGAATGTGGTACCAACTCGGCACCGTAAAGATCACCCCATGGAGTCCTGTTGGCCCCCAAGCCCCAAATGCAGGCAAGTCCCCACTGTGCCCAACAAAAGGCTATGATTACTGCTGACCAAACAAGTGCCTCTAACACATTAGTTTATTTGACTTGCACCTTTTATTCATATACCACTTTTCAGTCAACGGACTCTTCAAGGTGATGTAGAATACAGCATTTTAAAACACTCAATACAAAATTAAAACCGCCAAACCCCAAAATCTTAAACCAAACAAAACATGAAAATGGAGCGACACGCTGCATTCCGCCTTGGCCAATAAGAGCCAGGAGGCATGCAATGGAACAAGCACTTGTTTGCAACTCCCTACAGTGGTTGGGTGGGTCCTGTCCTGTCAGCAGCATATTTTCCCCATGTACAGAGACATCAGTGGAAATTCCACCTGAGTGCACTCCCAACGGGAGATAGGGGAACCGGACTGAGGCATGCTGAACGAGAAGCCATGAAGCGGGCAACACCCTTTCGCAATTACTCATTCAAGTCCTAATGAGCACCATCATAGGAACCATCTGTCGTAGCGGCAACCCATTACTCATGATCATCCTCGCGTTTCTCATCTCATCACCCTGCAGCCAACTGTGCGTTCTCAACACTGAGGCAAGATCTGTCCCTCATCCATGCCTTCGTGCCATGAAGACTGCCAGCAAGGCCTCCAGCAGCAGCTGTGAGCAGCAAGAAGCCAGCTGTGTGCCTCTTTGGCATTGCCACCTTTCTCCTATATGACAATACATGACTCCAATGAAGAGCACTGCGTTTGAAGTGAAGTGAGGTAAAAGCGCTGTCCATGGTATGGGATCTGATGGCTGAGGCCCCAAACAGACATTACTTTAATTCTGTATGTGTAGCCTTGTGTAAATTTTTACTTTAGAGTAGGTGCAGGGCCCCCAATCCAGATCTTAAAAGCCCCATAACTCAACATCCAGATTGGAGACCCTGTTCCTGCTTTAAAGGGAAAACGAAAAAGAAGAAAAGACGGAGCTGCTAGACACAGATTTAAAGTAACGTTTATTTTGGCCCTAATTCAAATCTGGAGGTGCCCAGATTCTTGTGTGAAGAACATGCAGTTGTGAACCAACTCGTAGAATGCCACAATCGAAGAGCACCAAGGGACACACAATACGCATAATGGAGAAAAGCGTCTCTGCTTAATGAACAAATGTATGAGCAGAACAGTCAAACACTACCACTGAAATATTTAAGAGCAGCTTTATCATTGCACACTGAGGCCCAAACAGATATTACTATAATGTCTGTCTTGGCCCAAATACTAATGCAGTTGTTCCTCCCATTTTGAAAGCAGATGCTGTAGCTTTCTGTGCAATCAAAGCATAGACGTTTCTCTACTGCAGGGATGGGGGACTTCTGGTCCATGAGTCAAGGGTGGCCCACAGGGCCAGAAGTACCATGGTCTTTCCTCTCAGCATTGCCTGCTCCTATGTAGCAATTAGGCTTTTACAAGCCTCCATTGGTGCCACAATCACTATGTGGCCAGTTTGATTTGTGCGGGGGGAGGGGAGAGGAGTCCAGTTAGGTAGGGAAACGCTAACTCTCTTCGCCAAATCAGTCCCTGCATGGCAATTCAGCTCTGAGAAAGCCTGTGTGCTGCTTTATGAAAAGTGGCAAGGATAGGAAACAGCTAAGGAAAGAAAGGGGGAGAGAGGGAGAGAGAGAAAGGGGGTTAGAGCAAATCAAAGAGAGAAAGAGGAGAGATGAGGGTGAATGAGAGAGACAGAAGTGGGGAAGGGGGAAATGACAGAGAGAAGGGGGAGAGAGAGAAGGGGGAAGAGAAAAAGGAGAAGGAGAGAGAGAGAAGGAGAAAGAGAAGAGAAGGGAGACTGAGGGAGGAAGAATGAGAGAGTAGGGGAAGAGAAGGGGAAATGAGAGAAAGGGGGACAAAGAGAGAGCAGGGGAAAGACGGGAAGAGAGATTTGAATGAATGGAAGAGGAGTATGTGTGTGCATGTGTGTGTGTGTCAGAGAGAGAGAGAGAGAGAGAATTGGTGTTTGTGTGCGTGAGAGACAATGTAAGTGAAACCAGCCCCTCCCACTTTTGGTATTGGCTCCACCCACGTTTGGCACCATAATCACAACAGAGGCCTAATTACAAGTACGTAAGGGTAACGCATGAATTGACATATGCATGTGTAAAAGTTATTCTGTTTTTCTTGCAAAGGGTGCCCGTACAATTTACAGTTCTGTGCCCAAAGATATATCTTTATGTATGCATATCTCTTCCATCTGCTTGTAATAAGGAAGATTTTTGCTATATGTCTTTATAACTCTTTCCGCATCCACTTATTTGCGCTGTGAAAACAACAGTGGCAAAATTGATCCAATGCTATTAATTGCCTATGGGAAATGGAGTAATAAAGGTCACTGCTCAACATTTTTGGAGGTGGAATTGCAGCCTCTGCATTACATCTGCTTAGTGGGATTCTCTTAAAATGATAAGTATGTGTTTGCTTTCTAACAGAGACAGTATAGGTATCTGTCATATAGGAAGTGCCATTTGGTAGCCAATTTATCAAATGTCTTAATATATTTATTTATTTATTTATTTATTACACTTGTATACCACCCCATAGCCGAAGCTCTCTGGGCGGTTTACATAGGATTAAAACAATTAAAAACAATATACAAAAATTAAAACAGCAAAAACATACAACATACACACAATAAACACATACATTTAAAACCGCTACAACAGCCCAAAAAAGCTACAAAAAACAAACAAACAAAAAACAAACCCAGGCTCCTTAGATATTGCAAAATGCCTGAGAGAAGAGGAAAGTCTTGACCTGGCGCCGAAAAGATAACAATGTTGGGGCCAGGCGGGCCTCGTCAGGGAGATTGTTCCACAATTGGGGGGGCCACCACAGAGAAAGCCCTCTCTCCCTTGTTGCCGACCTCCGAGCTTCCCTCGGAGTAGGCATTCGGAGGAGGGCCTTAGATGTTGAACGTAGTCTTTGGGTAGGTTCATGTTGGGAAAGGCGTTCCGTCAGATATTGTGGTCCCAAGCCGTGTAAGGCTTTATAGGTTAAAACCAGCACTTTGAATCGGGCTCAGAAACATACAGGCAGCCAATGCAAGTGGGCCAGAGTAGGTCTTATATGCTCGAACCTTCTGGTTCCAGTTATCAATCTGGCCGCTGCATTTTGCACAAGCTGCAGCTTCCGAACCACCTTCAAAGGCAGCCCCACATAGAGTGCATTGCAGTAATCTAACTTGGAGGTTACCAGAGCATGGACAACTGAAGCCAGGTTATCCCTGTCCAGATAGGGACGTAGCTGGGCCACCAACCGAAGTTGGTAGAAGGCACTCTGTGCCACTGAAGCCACCTGAGCCTCAAGTGACAGAGATGGTTCTAGGAGAACCCCCAAGCTACGAACCCGCTCCTTCAAGGGGAGTGCAACCCCATCCAGAACAGGTTGAAGACCCTCCATCCGGTCAGCAGAACTATGCAGCTTTGAACCTTCCAATGCCACCAGGTAACTGTGCACTTGACCTACAAAATGTAGACCAAATATTATATTTGCATATCATGCATTGTTTGTTTTCAGGCTCATGATGTTTGATATGCAAAACCAGTAAATTGTTGCACATAGAAATAAATAAAGATGTGAAAATGCTTGGGTGTACCAAAAGCAAATAATTATGAGGGTATTCTGGAAAGTAATAGCAAATATATACAAAATGCTGTGATTATCCAACACATCCTTGTATTTTCCACCTATTCCAGATCCTTTTTCTACTTATTCCATAAAATCTTTAAGGGGTCCCACGGATACTGATATCAGAGATGTCATCTCCAATAACACTTATTATAAAATTCTTACATATGTGTAAGTTAACTTCTTCCACTATAACAGAACTTGAGCATCAAGCATCAAGGACTAGAACATGACACCAGCCCTTCTACAATAGTGTAAATGAATGTACACATTTGTGTCTGTCATCTTCTTTCCACATTTAGATTCACTATAAAGCAAGCACCTCGGCAGCCAAACCTCCACTCCCAAAAGAGTAACCTTTTTTGTGCTTCACAGGTGAAGTAAACAACTCAAACCTTGGTGCCCCTCATATGTTTTGGACTTTATCTCCCATCACCCAGCATGGCCAATAGTTCAAGGATGATTAGAGTTGTAGTCCAAAACATCTGGAGGGCATCAGGTTGGGGAAGGCTGCTAAATAGAGCAAGTTTAACAGCCTCAACATTAGTAAAAACATCAAGTAGAACACATATTTTAAACTCTAAATGAACTCTCCTAAGAACGAAACTCTTTAGAGCTGATAATTTCTAACTTGGACTATAAAATGCTGGATCAATAAGCCAAGATATGCACAAGATTGGGGCTCCAACACACAGCATCATTGCACCGCCTTGATCCTCCCCTTTGGGTGGATGAAGGAACAAGCCACAAATGTCACAGTTAACAATAGTTTCCCAACTGGGACATAACAGGAATGTCTTCCAAATAAGCCAGGATATGAAGCTATGGTTTAAAGTTGGCTTCTGAGCCATTAACCAAAGTTCAAAATTTGGGTGTAACAGCGAGCTATGTTTAACTATGGTTTCCTGGCTTGTTGACCCACTCACATGGAGGGAGGAGCAAAGCAGAATGAAGAGGCTGTATATGAATGCAGGAAATATGTGCATATGATCATCTAAACACAGCCATTCTGTCAGATGTTCATATGTTAATTGATGTAAAGTATTTCATCTGAAGTATATTCTTTTTCTTAACATTGGTATGTATGATTGCAGAGTTTGGAAGATTGCACATGAACATCTGCCACAGCAAGATTGCTTTCATTTGTCTAGGTTGGAGCACAGCTTTTTCACAAATGCACACTTAGATGTATTTGCGCTGGCTTTTCTAGGTGTGACTGCTCCAGACAAGTAAGGACATAATAATAAATCCTTAGGAAACAGAGATACCATTGCCCCCACCCCCTACCCCGCTAGACCCTACTTCTCTGGTAGCCATTGCACCATTATCAATCCCCAATTCCCTTTCAGAATGGAATGTTACATTTTTGCTTCATAGGGATGTTCCAAGCTTCTATTCTATAGCCAACAAATTGGCATTGGTGATGGTGGGAGATCTTTAGCAGGAAGTGGGAGACTGTAAAAATGATTACCTCTCCTCCCCTAGTCAAATCTGTATACTTGGCAATCTTCAATGTAGTGTGTGTGTGTGTGTGTGTGTGTGTGTGTGTGATTCTCTTTTCGATGCCAGGTGAAGACTTTTTTTTATTTTCCAGGTATTTTCAGTTTATCATCTTAGTCTTTTAACTTTGCTGTTTTAAATCTATATTTAAAATCTATATAAATCTTTCTGCACTGCTGCTCAGTTTTATCCTGGTTGTGCTTTTATATTGTACTTTTATATTGTGGTTTGTTTTATACCTTGAATTGTATTTGATAGTTTTAATTTCTGTGAACTGCCGAGAGAGCTTCAGCTATTGGGTGTTATAGAAATGAATGAATGAATGAATAAATAAATAAATAAATAAATTGTAATCTCAATTTAGACCTACCTGCACAAGAGGTTTTTTTAATTATATATATAAGATCAATTTATTCCCAATTAATTTAATAACAAGGTACGTACTTAGCTAATCAGCTAAAGTGCCTTCAGGGCATTTTATCTTTGAAAACAGTAGCTAAATTCTGGCCTGTTTTTAATGCTTTATTTAGCCTTGGAAACATCTATAGCCTCCGTGAGTTGCTCACATTCCATTTGAAACAATGCATTCAAACCAGAGCAAATGTTTATTTCTATATTAGTCTTGCATTAATAAATATGCCAGGGCACCTCAAATTGCTTATTTACAGGTTTTGAAAAATGAACTGTACCAACCACTGCAGAATTACAAAGTGCTTAATTAAAAAAAGAAAGAAAGAAAGAAAGAAAAAGAGTGTGCATCAGAAAACACATTAATTATGAACTTTTAATTTCCATAATAGCTTCCAGAAAGAATCAGGAATTTAAGCAGAGCTGGAGCTGACAGATTTCAAAATCATCAGTAGTCTTGGCACTGCTTGTAATCACATGGTGTGTGTTTTACTTGTGCTGTAAAAGTGAGAATCTCTGTGCCTGCCTGCCATGTGCTCACAGGCACAGTTTTAATGCTTTAACACATGTTATAGTACACCAGTACAAAGAAAAGTAATTTTGTTAAAAATCTACTGTATAATAACACAAACAGGCCTTGGAGCTCAGATCCCACTCATCTAACCATCCCTATTCATTTTGACAGGATTACTCATATTAAAAATATTTATATCTATCTCTCTATCTCTCTGTAAGGCTGCAATCCTATAGCAACTGGATTGGGTGTAAACACATTGAACTCAGTGGGGTTACCTCTGAATATACATGTATCAGATTGTGCTCTAAGAATATGTTAATGCATTATTATTTGTTAAATGAAAAAAGCTTGGGACAGAAAAATGGAAGGATTTAATCATTTCTAGCACTAGTACGAATAATAATTGTACATCAGTGGAATGTTTCTCGTTATCATTTTGCATTTATAAAGTACCTACATAGTAGCCCTGATGATAGATAGAAGATAAAGACATGGCCAGATGTAGGAAGACGCGAGGTATGGAGCAGATCGGGGGGGGGGGTGAGTCTTACGTGGAGAGGGATTTCTTCTGCCACTGGTTGAACAATACCATTGGCTACAACCTATTAGGAGGAAATTCATAATATCTGAAGTGGTACTTAGATGTGATAGGATATTTAAAATACAGACTCAATGGCTTAACAGTTCCCTGTAACCATTCTATCAACAAAAGGCCTGCACATCTAGTTCAAGGTCTCTGTGAAGGTGATAAGCAGGACACGAAGACAACTATTGGGAAAGGTGTATACAGTATTGTCCATGTGTGAATAGGCTTAAGATGAGGCTATGGAGAATCAAGCCACACAAAGCACTTCTCTGCACACAGTACACAGTGATTATGCTGAGGGATTTATGTCACCATTGGTTCAGTAAGAGAGCACATTTCCTCCTCCCCCTCTGTTTCTCTAAAGCAGTGAGAAAGTCAAGGTGGAAACTGACCTTCATACATGGATTCTTGGGGAAATGGTTCTGCCTTCAATTGCTTCAGTAAGCTCTCTATCAGTGTCAGCACTATTGAAAAGTGTTTCTTTTATACAAGCTGCCCTGTAGCCTAAGAGAAACTGTATGGTTGTCCAATCTAAAAAGAAAAAGACAATGTGTGTTTTTCACTGTCTTAGCCAGGGCAGAGCTGGTGCACAGTGTGAAAGGTAAAAAGAAGGGCTTGAATTGCAAGCAATGGCATCCCTCAAAGAGGGGCGCTAGTTTGGATTTCAGGTTAGGGGCCGGATGAACAAAGGCATTTCATAAGACAGAATCAAAATAATGGATCATTCGTTGACATATTCAAGGTTAAATAATTTTTAAAATGCAGTGCTTTTTAATGCTGTTCTTATTGTATCTTGTTGTTCCAGGAAAGGGCCATAACTCAGTAGTAGAGCAGATGCTTTGCAAGCAAAATAGCCCAAGTTCAATTGCTGGCATCTCCAGGTAGGGCTGTGAAAGACCCCTGTCTGGAACCCTGGAGAGACACCACTGGCAGTGTAGGCCATTGGTTGGGCAACTTTGTGTCTCCAGGTGTTTTGGAGTACATCTCCCATTATCCCTGTCCATTAGCCATGTTGACTGGGTCTTATGAGACATGTAGTCCAAAACGTCTGGATGGCACCAGGTTGACTATCCCTGGTGTTAGATGAACCAATGGTCTGACTCAATATAAGGCATATAAGGCAGCTTCCTGTGTTCCTGTGTTATTTTAACTAAATATTGCACAAGACACCCTGATAACAAATTATTTGAAGGGAAAGATATACATTTATTAAGAAATAAGTAATTTTAGAGACTTTCAGTCATAGAATATTTCTCTTTTTTAAGCATAGGAATTTATGCCTTTTGCATGCATATCTACTATATAAATCCATTCAGCTTTTTTAAACAATACATACTCAATGGCTGAATTCGGACAACACAATAAGCAACTGGGGGAGGGGAAACAATTGTCAGTTGTATTGACTGTTGTGTCATCCGAATTCTGCCATAGTCAATTCAGCACTGATCCTAATCCACACCACAGTTGATTATTTATAACCATGTTGTGTGGGGAGTACCCCCTAGATGAACAACTGTAAAGTTGATTATTACCCCACCATTGACTATTGTGTTGTCCAAATTCAGCCAATAAGTAGAACCAATGAGCATAGGTTCTGAAACTTGCAGTGGGAACGTGCATTCCCCAGCCCCTTGTTTTTAATGTGGAATCCCTGCAACTGATTAACATAGATATGATAAGCATTCTCCTTCATCATAACTTTGCTGAGCTTTCTCTATCTGTACATAGAACATTCATCAAAGTGGGGCACAGTCAGTGATGCGTGCAACTGTGGATCCTATATGTCGCATGCACACGTTACATTTGTATGAGTACCCAGAGAAGAGGTTTTATGTGCAAATCTGAAAAATGTGATTTGTGAAGCAAAATTCAAGCTACTCAGACTAACCTTAGGAATGTCCTGGTATTCCACCTGGAATGGGTATATAGATCTTATGCTAGTCCAGATTACTCTTGCTTGAGGAACTAAGGATCTTTAAGAACTTGTAGTTAAGTAATTGTAGATAATGCTGTAGTACTACTCTAGGATCAAGGACTAGATACCGTATTTCCTTGATTCTAAGATGCACTTTCCCCCCCCCCCCATATTTACATCTGTAAAAATGGAGTGTGTCTTAGAATCGATGGTGTCTAAGAATTGCCGGATTTCTCCAGCACTGGTATGGGGTTGAAGATACACCCCCACCCCCCACCCACAGCGCCTTCACAAAGGGGCTTTGCATGCCCCCCAAGTGACTCAGCCTTCCCCACTCGCCTCCGCGCCACTGGCACCGACCTCGTTGGCCTCCAGCGCTGCCACGGTCCTCACCGCCAGAGCCACCCCGGTCCTCGCCGCCAGTGCCGCCCAGGTCCGCGCCGCCCTGGTCCGCCAGCACCAGTGCTGAGGAAGCCGCTGCAAGTGGCGCTGGAGGCGAGGACTGGGGTGGAAGGCCGGTTCTTGCTGCTGCTGCTGCAGCGGCTCCTCTCTGGCAGCGGCCTCCCCGGCACTGGTGGTGTGGACCGGGGCGGCGCTGGCAGCGAGGACCGGGGCGGTGCTGGCAGTGAGTGGGGAAGGGAGGAATGGGACTCGTGCTCTGGCCGGGCCGGCCCAGCAGGTCCCTGGGTGGCAGATTGAGGGGGGGCATGTACAGCCCTACCATATTTCTTCGATTCTAAGATGCACTGATCCTCAATATTACGTGTCTGAAAATGGGCTCCGTCTGAGAATCAACGCAACACTTTTTTCCTGACGGTGGCCCTAAAATTAAGGTGCATCTTAGAATTGATGGCGTCTTAGATTCGGTGAAATACAGTAATAACCAAGTTAACCTATTTAAAGTCTTGTATGTTTAAAATCACAGCTAGGGTAGATCTTCATGGAAGAAACATTTTTAACTCCCAGCCTATGTAACATGGAGGCTGCCAAAAAGCATTTTTCTGTGGTGGTGCTCTGTGCATTGGACCAAATGTGTGCAATATCTCCATGGCAGCTCTGGATATCACATAGCAACCCTAACATAGCCATGTATATATGGCACACATATGATCATAGATCCACCATGTAGTGCCACCATGATGAAGTGTCCCTTGGTGATTTCCACATGCCTTCCACTAGAGGAAGGGACCTTCCATGAGAGGAAGGGCTTTGGTTGTAGAAGATCCCTTCACCCAACTTTTGGGGATCCCTTTCCCAGTCAGAGCACAACTCACCGCATTCAGCAGGGTCACCTGACTCTGTAGTATTTTCAAGGGGCTGGAGGGGCAGCCATGGGAAGGAGGGGACAATGAAATCCACTTACATCAGCATAAATCTGGATCCAACCCAAAGGTTATATAACATTTCAGTTGTCCCTCAGATTGGCCAACCTGTTGGTTGTGAAAGTAGCTCATTAGATATTAAGGAATATTCAAAGATGTCAGAAATGAGCAGCATGAACCTCACACACATTCTGAACTGAAGGTGGTCCAGGATGAAGCAAACCGCCCTGCAACCCTAGAACAAGCCATGGGTTGTGGGTTGTGGGGTGATTTGCATTTCCCTTCCTTGATCATGCAAACCAAGTCAGTGTCTGGACTGGGAAGCAACAAAAGAATGGTGAGTGTCAGGAAGTATAACAGTAGATAGCAAGGAAACGGTGAGGGGAACCCTGTTCTGAATGCTATTCTGCAAGAAGCAGTCATGGGGACAGGGATAAAGGTGAAGTTATGTGTTAATTATTTATTTATGTATTTATTATATTTTTAATATGCCCCAAAATGAAATGTTCTCTGGCCAGATTATAAACAGTTAAAAGAACAAATACAATGAATCATTCAAAGAATACAATACAATACAATACAAATGAAACCATAGTACCTAGATGTTTTCCTAATATGAAATCAGCCTACCCCAAACTAATGCATATGTGTTGGACTACAACTACCAGGATCTCCACCCAGCCATGCTGGCTAGGGGTGTTTGGAGTTGTAGTCCAGCACATCTGGAAGGCACCAGGTTGGGGAAGGTTGAGGGAGAGTTAACCCTGGCTTGTCCAGAGTCCACACCCCATTCCCTTCATATTGTAAAAACAGCTTTGAACCCCACTGCCAGTTCTGCCCATTCTAGCCCCTTTGGTTCTGGGGCACAATCATATCAGGGTGTCTTTCTTAGGCAGCTTTCTGATTGCAAAATTTCACTCGTCAAGATGATAAAGCATTATGGAATCGGTGAACAGTTAAGGGTCAGTGAAAATAGGTTACTTAAAGGGAGATTGTGTATGACAAATTTGCTGGATTTGTTGAGTGCATCTCCACGCCGGTAGAAAAGTGGACATAATTTATCTGGATTTTTGGAATGGATTTTATACTGTTTCACCCACTGGATTGATTTATAATGAAAGAAAGCATGGCACTGAGGAAGAGGCCAAGCAAAATGCACCATAAATCATCTCACAAAATGAAGAAACTGAGGCTTCCTGGAGGAAAAAATGCTTCAAGATCTCAGCACAGAAATAAGTTGCATCACAAGGATCCTGCTATAACCACTTAATTTCAAATGGTATTTTTTTTTAATAAAAGAAAACATTAAAGCATTTTACTTAAATATCTTAGATATACAAGCTGTAGGAGGTAATGGTGGTTATTAACTGCGTTCAATACAGAAAACAGTAATAATCTGTAGAGGTTCAAAAAAAGTCTGCATCAGTTGGCTTTTTAAAGGTACAATTCAATAATTTCCAGAAAGCTCTACTTAGTTGCTCAAACTGTACATAGATAGTTGTTTACATTTCACTTGCACTTTAGAGGGGCAGGAATGGCATCAGGTTAAATGTGATATTTGTATAGCATTGTACAATGTGAAACACATACTGCCTCATTAGCATCCTACACAATCTTGGTATCACGGTTAAAAAAGTCAGTTCATACAGAAGGGAATTCGTGGATTGTTCTCTAGTATTCATGAGGTCAGCCATGACATAGCGGCAGTGTGCCATTTTAAAAGAATATCATTGGTAGGCTGACCAGATAAAATCCAGGTCAGGGCTCATGTAACTTTAACAGTTGTAGAGAAAAGGGAATTTCAGCCAGTGTCATTTGTATGCAATTAGTTCCTGGTGATATCGCCTCTTCATCACAACAGTTAAAGGTGCATGCACTATACTAGAGTGACCATATACAAAAGAAGGCAGGGCTCTGCAACTTAACTGTTGTGATGAAGAGGGGATTTCACCAGGAACTAATTGCATACAAATGACACTGGCTGAAATTCCCTTTTCTCTACAACTGTTAAAGTTACATGAGCCCTGACCTGGATTTTATCTGGTCACCCTAACAGAGATAGCTTATTAACATAACACATTAATTTTATCTGTGAAGTTCTTTACCTACCTCAGTATTCCTTATCATGTTTAGTAGTGAGATCTGTGAAGGGTTTTTGTATTTACAGCGGCTGTGTAGAAACAGAGTCTAGGAAGGATTATTGCAGTTTTACAGAGATAGCATGAAAGAACAGGTGAATGCAAAACAGTGAGAGGACTGTTTCTGCCGAATGCCAGGTAAGTGTACTATCCATGGTGACTTCTCTCTTTATGTAGTTCCAGGGGCAGGTACATTTCTACACAAATGCTGCTGCCCCAAGGAAACGTTGTAGCCAAAGCTGGTGTGTGTTGAGGGAAAAGATTGTCACTTGGATCCAGACTTCCACTTATGGAAGGGCTCAGGCTACAGCGGAAGCTTCTGCTGAAGGAAGCGAGGAAGCTATTATTCCAGATTCTTCCTTCCTCTTGCAGCTCCCAGCGCCACCTGCCCCACTCTTCTGGGGACTGACCCTCTGACCCTCCAGAGCAGCATTTCAGGGGGCATGGTGGGGGAGACTGCGTGGCAAGGGGCTGCATGGAAGGCAGAATTGGAGAATGCCAGTTCCTCCTCCAACCTGCCAAAAAGCATAGCAAGCAAGTGTTAAGTCTCCAAAAGCCTGGATCCAACCCATCATATTTCAAAACTGTTAAACCCCAAACCTTCACTGGTTTAAACTCCCTGGCCTCCATGCAGCCAACCTAAGTAAGCAAACATCACAGCATGTCTGAAAGATGCTCAAGAGTCTCCAGAAAAACAATCAATGGCAATGCCTATTTCTCTGCTCTAACTATCCTGACCTTAAGAGGATGCTCTGGGTGTACCTTGACAAACACAATGGGAAATGCCATTTAGGTTGAAACCTGTACTTTAAATTGTGGCCTGGTGACAATCAGTAGCTACAAAAGATACTGCAATGCCCATGTAATGCATCCGCTGCATCAAGAGGTGGGCTGCAGACCTATATGTGTGGGAAGAAGGCCTGTACATGTAGATGGAGGCAGGAGAAATAAGAGGATCCCTGGATAATAAGGGAAGCTTTCAGAGGGTTGCTGCTGTGTTTTTAGTGTTGATGTCCATCTTCTCATAGTCCTACAGAGTAAGTACTAATCCACAGTACTTAAATAATAAATATAAAATCAGAATGGAAGCAGCTTCCAATTACTCTATATGGGCACAACGTGTAATGCCAGGTGAAATATTCTACTCAAGGCAATGATGTTATGGACTCACACCCTGTTGGGCTCTTTCTTCAAATTAACACAAATAGCTACAGGTGCTTTTCCTGCGCTTCAGTGACCTATTCCACAAATTAAAATCTAGACCACAGTACAGCTCTGCACAATCATACATCTCTCCACTAATACCTTCTAAGCTGCAGCCTTCCCTCTGAAATCCAATATGCAAAATGTGCTTCTTATATAGCACTCATTTCTAAATTACATGTGTCGGCGTGCCAAGCTGGGATATAGAAAAGCACAGCACTTTGGTAGACATAACTCATGTCTTAATAAATGACTTTTGTAGAGCAATATAGAAGATTGTAAGCAAGGCAAAGGGGCAATAACAATCATATAAGCTAAAACATGAAAAAGAAAGGATGAACAATAGAGTGCCCTTAGCAGTGGGAAGACTCAGGAGCGATCATGAATTATACATCAAAACCATCTGCACAATGCTTTATACATTAAAAAACCATCTGTACGATGTATCTTTAGCAGAAGTTGAAGTCTGATTTTCAAAGGCGCGACCAGGAACTCCACTTGGATTGGTGTCATCTGTAATTTCATTCCATTGTTAGGGAGAAGTCAACCCAAATGTGATAGGGTCCTGCATTGGGAATAACTTATGGTGAAGGTAAGCAAAATGAAACATTTGCCCCTTTCTGTTATGAATTAAAGTTCAGATTCAACAAAGCATTTATGCTCATAAACATTGGCCACTGAAATAGTGTCATGAAAGAGAGGGACGGAGGAAAGACATATCCCATCCAAAATTGGGTTGTGCTGGAAGGATCCTATCAGTTCCCAGTGGTAATTAAAAGAAAACAAAAGGTATTGCTGCTTGGCCTAGCCTGAAGAAATGGGCCAGTCACTTGAGTGCCACAGTCTGAAATGTAATCTCAGTCCCACCACTATCACAGGCACGCCTGGTGGGAACGTGAGAGAGGGACTTCTCGGTGGCTGCTCCAGTGCTCTGGAACTCCCTTCCCAGGGAAGCTAAACTGGCTCCTCCTTGATGTGCTTCCGGAGGCATGTAAAAACTTTCTTATTCTGGCAGGCCTTTGGTGAATAATGTGGACCCCCATCTATGTATTAAGACTTTTAATTTTAATATGTATTTTAAATGTTGAAATGTTTTAATATTGAAACCTATTCAATTATATTTTTAACTTTTGTATATTTCTTATTTATAGCTTTTAACTGTACATGTTTTAATTTTGTAAAGCCGCCTTGAGGCCCAGCATTGGGCAAAAGGTGGGATATAAAAAAAGACAATCATTATCATCATCATCTAGTTAAATGTCAGAAAAATCCATTTCAGGGAAGGAGTTTGATGAGTCCTCTTAGGTTTGGCCCCCTGGACTTGTTCAAGTTCCCGCTGTGGTGCCTGACTCAGTCTGCAGTGATTTGGGTCAATTTGCAATTTTTTCCAAGCATTTCCCCCTGCAGGTTCTGAAACTGGGGCAAATTTATGAGCAATTTGTGCAAACTGTGGCCGAATTTACACAAATTGTAGAACCTGAACAAAAAAAAAAATTCCCAGAATTTGGAAAAAAACCAATAGCTTGGTTTGCAAGTGCAAATCAAGTCATGTACACCACAGAACTCCGTTGGGTCAAAAAAGAACCGCATTTCTCAGTGATGGACATCCTTAAGTCTCACCAGGTTCTCAAAATATTTTCCCCTGCCCCCTGCTAGAACCCTTAGATAAGGATGAATAGATCATTAAGAGAAAGTCATCTTCCTTGAGACTGAACCTGGGACAGGTTGGTAGCCAAGGCTGTGCCCTCAAGAATTTTTATTCTCCTGTTGTATCGTAATTAACTAAATTTAAACATGCATGGACATTTACCAAAGCATTCAGGTAACGAAATCAATGGGATATAATTTTAAAACTCACATGAAACAACTGAGGTGGGATCCAAAGAGGTTCATGCATGCACATATAATGGGCGAGGGGCTTAGTTTAGGAGCATAGGAAGCTGCCTTCTACTGAGTTAGACAACTGGTCCATCTAGCCCACTATTATTGACACTGACTAGCAGCAGCTCTCCAGTGTTTCAGGCAGGATTCTTTTCAAGCCCTCCTACCTGGAGATGCTGGGGATTGAACCTGGGACCTTCTGCTTGCAAAGCAGGTGCTTTACCACTGAGCTGCAGACCCTCTCTGTTTTCTGGTTCCAGAAGCAAGTGCTAGCTCTTCATTTATCTAGTGTTCATTTCTGCTAGTGCTGTGGCAGCATT
The DNA here is from genome assembly GCA_029215795.1 of Anniella stebbinsi. Taxonomy (NCBI): domain Eukaryota; kingdom Metazoa; phylum Chordata; class Lepidosauria; order Squamata; family Anniellidae; genus Anniella; species Anniella stebbinsi. Next base: position 89,581,916 of record JARDYH010000004.1, on the reverse strand, counting down.
GGATACTGCCCTATACACTCCTTTGCATCCTAGACTGGGGGCAGATCTACACGTAGTCCTCGATGCGCCCTCCCTGTGCCACGAGCCGCCCTCGGAGTGCTGTACCCCGCCCAGTGTGGACCAAGCCTCGGAGGCTCTGCTCGCGCCCTCGCCACTGCCGCCACCCGTTCATCCCAGCGGGTCCGGGGGAGGGAGGAGGGAGGGTTGTAAACAAAAGCCAGTGATTGGGAAATCCCTCTCCCGATCACTGGCTTTTGTTTACAACCCTCCCCTCTCCCTCCCCGGGACCCGACAGGATGAAAGGGTGGCAGCGGCGGCGAGGGCGCGAGCAGAGCTTCTGAGGCTTGATCCACACTGGGCGGGGTCCAGCACTCTGAGGGCGGCTCGTGGCACAGGGAGGGCGCATCGAGGACTACGTGTAAATCTGCCCTGGATCTAGGTTCCAGAAATTCGAAATGAGGCTAATTCTTCCCAAATAATGTGCAAAATGAATACTTGAGTCATAAAAAGGGTTCTGAGATTTCAATACTATTCTGCAAATTAACAAAGGTTTCTTCTGTGGTCTTTTGTTCCCTTTACTTCCAAGTTTGCACCCAGCTGGAAATCTCGATATGTTATTTCAACACATTTTGAATTCTAATTCGCATAAACAGCATGTGACATGAATGTGCGAGCCCATACATCTCTCATAGCTATAAAAACAGGGTGGGGGGACATGAGCCCAAAATAGTTCTGCGACACATATCAAAATAATAGAGCAAGTGAAAAGCTTCTGACGCCTACATTTCACTCTAAGATTGTCAAATCCTGTGTCAATGCAATCCTGGAAAAAACAGAATGCACAGTGCTAACGTTTCATACTTCATGAGAGATAAAACAATAATTTTGAGATACGACATAAGGTAATTCATTGTGAAATTATTTCAATCCAGTGTCAAATCATTTCCAAAGTTAAGAGCATGTCTTTGAAAAAATCTTCTGTAATAGTGCTAAAAACAGGATGGCAAAAGAATCAATGTAACTTTATTTATTTATTTTTGCCATCCATTTTCTCTGCCTACAAGTATCTCGCAGAGGTATGCATGTTTCAGACTCGTGGAATGAACATTATTAGTAAGTGACAAATAATTAATAGCGAGTTCAGCTGAAAGGGACCCAAAACAAACTAAAATAGATTTTAAATTAATTACATGAAAAAAATACGCTGCCAGGTTATTCTTCATCAATTCAGAAATCATTTTATCCTTAATTGGTTAAATACTCCATTGCAATGGAATCTGCTTAGTTGTGTGAGGCTGGGGACTCTGCTTTATTCCACTCCTACCAAAAAGCTGAAATTATTTCAAGACTACATTTGTTTTGCACATGGTATTTGCAAATGTTATGTAGGCTGACCATATGAAAAGGAGGACAGGGCTCATGCAACTTTAACAGTTGTAGAGAAAAGGGAATTTCAGCCAGTGTCATTTGTATGCAATTAGCTCCTGGTGAAATTTCCTCTTCATCACAACAGTTAAAGTTGCAGGCACTATACTAGAGTGACCATATACAAAAGAAGGCAGGGCCCCTGCAACTTTAACTGTTGTGATGAAGAGGTGATTTCACCAGGTACTAATTGCATACAAATGACTCCGGCTGAAATCCCCTTTTCTCTACAACTGTTAAAGTTGCATGAGCCCTGTCCTCCTTTTCATATGGTCAGCCTAACAATGTTATGAATACCAGTATACTTGATAATGCTTTTTGGTCCATTCAGTAAAAGAGTCAGATGTACAAGGTACACACAAAGAAGTAGTGTAATTGGGGTGGAGAGCCAGGTACATGTGCTCCTGGCATAATCTGGATGAAGCTACAAAATAGGGTCATGTAATATATCGACCGTGTAATATATTGATAGTTACAAAAATTATGAAATCCTTTAAGTTTTGGACACCTCAGCATGTTTTCAAGGTAGTAGGCGAAAAGCCAGGTATTAGTTTTCTCAGAAGCTTAGTGCCCCACAGAGTGGAGCACTGCTGTTTCTCATTCACCCTGTGTCTGCAGCATAACACAGTAAAGCACCTTCAGCCATTGAATGCTGCTGATGAAAGAAGAAAAACTAACCATGCAATCTCATATGTCTACTCAGAAGTAAGACCCACTTAGTTCAGGGGGAGTTGCTCCCAGGTCAGTAAGCACAGGATTGCATCCCAAAAGATAAATAATGTTATATAGAAGCATCCAGCAGGGTTTTGGCATGCTAGCTTGTGAGCAGGAGAACCTAGTATGCCAAATACAATACAGAGCTAGATGTACAAACAGTCTGATCTTTCTTTGTGCTGTGTTCCTAAGGATACCGCTGCTGAAATCCTCAAGTTATCTTTACCTAAACTGCTCCTGCTCAGAAGCTAGTATGTCAAAACCCTGCCTCCTGAACCTTTTAACTGAAGATGTCAGGGATTGAACCTGGGAACTTCTGTATGAAGGCAGGCACTCTACCACTGAGCAATGGTACCTCCAAGGTACCCTTAAAGAATCATACCAATTCTCAGTTCTTCCCTTTGCGGTTCCTTTGTGCATAGGACAGGTGTATGGAACCTCTGGGGCTCATGGGCTGGATGCAGACTGCAAGGATATCCCATCCACCCCAGGCAGGGATACACTCTTTTCTTGGATCAGCAGCTGATCATAGATAAGAGCTTTCCTCTGCTGACCTCTCATTTCCATCATGGCCTGCTGGCGGGAAGGTTTAAACCTCACCATCCAACATGCCATGAGGGGGCTGAAAATGCCCTCGCCTTCCTCAACTGATCTCCTGAGGAGAGGGGCTGAGAACTACCCCACCCCTTCTCAGTTGATCTGCATGGATCAGCTGAGGGGGTCTTGGAAAGTGTGGATGAGTGGATGGAGTGTGTGAATGTATGTGTGTGTAAAAATGGAATGATTGTGTCCACATGTCTTTTCTGAATGGTGTGTAAGAGTGTGGGGTGGTCATGCTCACTGCTCGTATGCTGCCCCCAGGAGGTTGCCTGGGTGGCAATTCAGCCTTTGGGCTGAAAAAGTATCCCTACCCCTAACGGAGATGTGTGTGTGTGTGTGTGTGCGTGCGTGCGTGTGTGAACTCCTGGATCATAGAGGTGACTAGTAATGACACTGTTATAAAAGTAGTCATGAAATGGTTAAAAGAGGCATGCCCTTTAACAGTAGATGCTTTCATTTGTATTCGTTGGACACAAATCCACCCAACTGAAGTCATAAAATTTAGGGCGCAATCCTATGCATGTTTAGACAGAAAGGGTGCAATCCTGTGCATGGCTAGCTGGGGAATGCTGAGAGCTGTAGGCCATTTTTTTTGTCTAAACATGCATAGGATTACATCTTAAATAAAATAAATAAAACACTCTGGCTGTCATGGGTTATTTTCAGATTAGCCAGAGGAAACAATATTCTGACTGGATTGCTATCATCTTCCCAAGAAATAATCCAGGTCACCTGGAGTCAATTCCGGTGAAAGGGGGTGATTATTGGGATGGGTACCAGATTTCTATAACCTGCTCTAGTAAACCTTCAGATCACCATGTTTTGTCATGGCATTGGTAACATCTATAGTCAGTATGTGTGAGACAATCTATGGGGATTTATCATCTGAATGGGGAAAACCCAATAAATTATAGGCACTGCAAAATTGAGTGCATGGTGTGACTCTCATTCTCTGGACTTACTCCTCAAGTCTTCCTTTTATCCCTAACATTCACATTCATGCTACCACTGAATGCCATTATTAACAGTTCTATAGTCAATCATATTGATCTCATTCTACAAGCAAATTTTAGTATGAGTATCAAGTTCTGAATTATAAACAGCATGCCACTGATTTAATAAGCTGTTGTTCTTGCAATAGTACTAGCTCCAGAGGGCATATGCCAGAACAACTACCTTTGCTTTTTGTGTGACCTAGAGCTTTATCACACTTACTATTTCCCCCCCGGGTTGCTTCTGCGAGTCCCCCCTCCGTTTCGTATTCGAGTCTAGAGTTTTGAATCACACGTGATCAGTATTGCAGCGATACCTCAGCTTGGCCTGTTGAACTTTGCCTGTTTCAGACTTTGCCCATCCAGGGATAAATCAAAACAGAAACTAAAAACTGTAACCTCAGGGCGACTGAACAGCAGGATGGGGACGATGTTATGCGAGCCCAGCGATGAAGAAGTGGACCAAAGTCGAGGTGGGTGTGCTTAAAACCGCCTGAGTGATAACGACCTTAGGCAGTTTCTACACCAGCCTTTTTGTCCAGAATCGTCCTCAGGTCATCCCTGTGCATCTAAATGACACGTAGGGACTCCCAGGAGCAGGGGGGACATGGACAGGCACAGGTTTTCCCCAAGATTTTTCCAGCGGTCCCAGGAACAAGTAAACGGGCACCAGAAATGGGCATGGAGCTTCATGCCTATCAGGGGAGGGAGTGGCAGCAATTTTGCCACCCCTGGGATGGCAGGGAGGGGGTTGGGGGAGCGATTTAGGTTTTTTTTCTTTTCTTTAAAGACTCACCTTTTGCAATGGAGAGCAAGTGCGTTCTTTCCTCCTGGAAAAAAAGAGAAGAAAATGGCAAGCGCAACAGAGTGATTGCCATTCTTGGTTTGGAAAGAGGAAGACAACCCCAGAAGCAGGTATGTCCGGGATCATCCCCCTCCCTCCCTCTATACCCGTAGGTGTAGAAAGGGCCTTAGAGAATACCAAACTAGCCATTCAACAGTGGGAACCTACAGTGGAGAAAGAGAATTTTATACTTCTGTATACCTTTTTACCTAGTATACTATCTAAAATTATCTTCAGCTTTTTAAATATATAAAAAAGGTGTAGTTGCTCTTTACTCTGTCTACCACCTATCAAGGAATCTTTGTGTTTTGTCTAGGAACGGAGATAGTCCTGATGAACAACTGGATGTAATATATTTAAAAATGAGGGATCAGTCATGATTTGTTTGTTTGGTTTCTTCATCCCAACAGTCCTAGAACCACACCAAGGTGCAACCGGAATCCATCACAGCACCTGGTAGAGCCTAATTTGAATGTTTACAACAATCTTATCCAACCTGGTGACTTTCAGATGTATTAGACTACAACTCTCAGCATTCCTGACCATTGACCATGCTAGCTAGGGCTGCTGTGAGTTGAAGTCCAAAACATCCAGACGGTGCCAAGTTGGGAAAGTCTGGTCTACAAACTCCCACCACATTCCATCTTAAGATTGTGACTAAATACATATTCCATGGCTTCAGCATCGGCTATTATGACCTACCCTCTCCCTATTTGTTGCGGGGGGGGGGGGGGGTTGTTTACCATCTAACTTCTGGAGAACTTGACAGCTTGCAGACTCTTTTGTACCTTTCAGTTGTACTGGAAAAGTATTATGCTAATAGGGCCTTAATCGTTTTGTTATCTTCAGCTAATGTGTAAAGAGGTTTTTCCCAATCTGCCCCCCTCAGGTTCCCCAAATGACCCCTGGTCCCAACCCCCTTTCTCCCAACCTCAGTTATTTGGGGGTTTTCCAGTTGTTGCACTGTTCCACCCACCACCACTGTAAAACGTTAAAATGTCTCTCCTAAGGCTTAGTTACTGGCAGTAAACTAAGACTGACGATATGGAAAGGAGGACAGGGCTCCTGTATCTTTAACAGTTGTACAAAAAAAGGAATTTCAGCAGGTGTCATTTGTATGCACGCAGCACCTGGTGAAATTCCCTCTTTGTCACAATCATGAAAGTTGCAGGAACTATACTAGAGTGACCAGATACAAAAGAGGGCAGGGCTCCTGCAGGTTTAACTGTTGTGATGAAGAGGGAATTTCACCAGGAATTAATTGCATACAAATGACACCTGCTGAAATTCCCTTTTCTATACAACTGTTAAAGATAAAGGAGCCCTGTCCTCCTTTTCATATGGTCTCCCTACACTGATTGGGTCATAGGAGTGTTCACAGCTTTGGGTGGGGAACCCGCTATATCCAATGATCCCTGGTACATTTTCCACAGGTTCGTTCTATTAGTGATTTATAGGTCCTTTGAATATTTTTGGAGTCTTAAGGTCTGTGAAATGTTTGGTACTGCTGCAAGCTTTGTCTTTGATTTTACCTACAGTGGCTGATTTTATGCTGTACTCAATTTTATTGTTCTGTGGCCTTTTTTGTGTGAATTTAATTGCTTTAACTTTTGTTGGAAGCTGCCAGAGAACTTGTGTTATTGGATGGCATATAAATAAATAAATAAATAAATAAATAAATAAAATTGGCACAATTGAAGGCGGACATTCCAGGGAAGAAATCACTCTCTCTGCGGACCTCACTGATAGACTGTCTTTTGACAACACTGTAAAAAGCTTAGATTTTTCTTATATAAGAAAGCTAGAAGAGGAATGATTTTGACCTCCTGGCCATTCAACTTCAGAGAATACAGAACAGAAGGTGGAGATGCTTCCATAAGACTGCACATGAAATTGCTGAAGGCTCTGTCTTTGGGTCTATGAGGTACATCCAAAATTAACCCAGTTCCTGCAAACATGCACGTTCTGTGATGCTCTCTCAAATGATTTAGAGACACAATTTCCATAGACACACCAATATGTGGCAAGGTTTTGAGGCTGGCAGACACTATGTGTGCTATAGATGTTGCTGGGGATATATGGACATCTTAGAAATTTAATATAGGAAATTCCAAAGATCATTGTATTTACCACATTCTCTTCTAGAAAATAGCTCCATTTGGCTACTCAAGAGTATTAAAGTGGCCACCCATACTGCCAGGGAAATATAATTAACTTGGCAACAAAAGCTTCTGTGTATTGATTGTTGTCATTTTAGATCTTCGCTGAAGGGCCAACTGCAAAAACATATTTATAATCAGCAAAATCCTCCTCTGCTGACAGGTTATTTTCTCCATTTATGCCAGAAAATGTATTAATCCTAGAAGAGTGATATTTCCTTTCAGTTTTGCATAGCAGTGTGTACAAATAAAAATGTTTACTGCCAGCGCATAATTTTCAGCCCGCTTGTCTTATTTGAGATGTGTGTCTTCTGTTTCCAGCACAGCTGTTCGCGTTTCTGAACATGAGCCATCCTGTTGTAAATATCTTATCCACTGAGGTCTAGATATCTGAATCACTGCACAGAGAGCAAAATGTCAACATGCTGATTTGCCTTTCTGGGTATTGAAATCTATTTACACCCATGAAAGCTGGAGCAAACTCATGGATGCGTTTTGCTTGAAATACCATATTTATATCCTTTACTGATTTATTGATTGATTGATTTACAATATTTATATGAAGGGTTATTTTGGAGTGGTGAACAACGAATAGAATAAAAACAAAATAAAAACAATAAAAACAATATTTTCAGGAGGTACCAGAAGTAATACAATGTTGACGGCTGCCTGATCTCCAAAGGCAGGGAATTCCATAGGAAGGGGGCCACTACACTAAAGGCTCTTCTCCTGGTGGGATCCAATTGGACCATAGACCCATGTGGAACTACCACAAACATGCCCTCAGATGACCTAAGTGATGGGGCTGCAACAATGGACTGGATGAGGGCTAACAAACTGAAACTCAATCCAGACAAGACTGAGATGCTGTTAGTGGGTGGTTCTTCTGACTGGACGGAGGGTGTTCAATCTGTTCTGGATGGGGTTGCACTCCCCCTGAAGGAGCGGGCTCGTGGCTTGGTGGTTCTCCTAGAACCATCTCTGTCATCTGAGGCTCAGATGGCCTCAGTGGTATGGAGTGCCTTCTACCAACTTCGGTTGGTGGCCCAGCTATGCCTCTATCTGGACAGGGATAATCTGGCTTCAATTGTCTATGCTATGGTAATCTCCAAATTGGATTACTGCAATGCGTTCTATGTGGGGCTGCCTTTGGAGGTGATTCAGAAGCTGCAGCTTGTGCAAAATGCAGCGGCCAGATTGATAACAGGAACCAGATGGTTCGAACATATAAGACAGACGCCAGCCCGCTTGCATTGGCTGCCTGTACGTTTCCGAGCCCAATTCAAGGTGCTAGTTTTAACCTATAAAGCCTTACATGGCTTGGGACCACAATACCTGACGGAACGCCTCTCCCGATATGAACCTACCCGAACACTACATTCAACATCTAAAGCCCTCCTCCGGGTGCCTACTCCGAGGGAAGCTCGGAGGATGGCAACAAGGGAGAGGGCCTTTTCAGTGGTGGCCCCCCAATTATGGAATAATCTCCCCGATGAGGCTCGCCTGGTGCCATCATTGTTATCTTTTCGGTGCCAGGTCAAGACTCTTCTCTTCTCCCAGGCATTTAACAATGTATGTTGAGGGGTTTTGTTGTTGTTGTTGTTTGACCCAGAATAGTTGTTTTAAATGGATATTGTATTTATAATCTATTTTTATGCTTTTTATAGTTTTTAAATTTTGTATATCGGTTTTTTAATGTTCAATGTTTTTAATTTTTGTAAACCACCCAGAGAGCTTTGGCTATGGGGTGGTATATAAATGCAATTAATAATAATAATAATAATAATAATAATAATAATAATGGAGAAGAAGCTCTCTCAGATATCCTGGTCCCAAATTGCTTAGGTAGGGTGACCATATGAAAAGGAGGACCGGGCCCTGCCCTTTTTTGGATCTGGTCACTCTAGTATAGCTCCTGCAGCTTTCACCGTTGTGATGAAGAGGGAATTTCTCTAGGCGCTGCATGCATACAAATGGCACCTGCTGAAATTCCTTTTTCTATACAACTGTTAAAGATACAGGAGCCCTGTCCTCTTTTTCGTATTGTCACCCTAGTTTAGGGCTTTCTGATTTACACACATAAGTACACAGAGGCACACATGTTTTAAAATAAATAAACAAGCCACCCATACCCCCCCCATTCATATGACACTACTCCATACACTAATCACATCACCCATTCACATACCAGGCATAACAAATCAGTGCTGTAATAGTGCCCCCTCCCCACTACTGGGCTCACCCTCTGATGCAGATACCAGTGTAAGTGCTGGCTGTGTAAGTCATTATCAGCTAAAATGTTGTTCAGTATTTTGTTGTCATGAATACGGCTTATTAAATTTAAAACTACTCAGTCTTGCTATTCGGAGCACAGTAAAATGAAAAATCAAAGCTGCAGAGTGAAGTTTGGGTATCAAGTGTAATATCAATAAAATAAAATAAACTTATTTGGTTGCTATGGCAAACATGCAAAAATGTGTGAGAATATTTGTTGTGTTTAAATCCAATTATCTTCTCTATTACAAAAATAACTCATACAACTGAAAGCACTCCACTGCTGTCAGCACCAATACCTCATCGGTGGAATATCCAAGAAGTGTATTCTCTACCGAGAGGTGAGTCACATCCTATACCCATGATGCAATGCTCTTAGAATATTCTACCCTCAGACCAGAAACTCAGTCATGGTCATTTCTGTCCGTCATTATGGCTTTTCATTTACCCCGGATGGTTTTATATTTGTTAGTGGTGTATTTGTTATTTGTTTGGTTTTTGGAGCATCTGCAGTTTTGTGCCAGAGTATGAGAAGCAGATCTTTTCTTGGACACTTCCTATTATTTCTGCCTATAAAATACCCCTTCTGTGCAGTCAGAAATTAGATGAGCTAAATATCCAAACAAACCTTTGTCTCCTGGGACTGGTTCCTATCACTGATTTCCTTTCCACTGATTTTGGAATGGAATTAAAAAAATATAAGATCTGATAAACATTATAGTTAAGCATTATGAGTTTCTTTCTAATCCATCAAATTTCTCTGTGACCATGGGGACTAGACCCGACCCGACCCGACCCGACCATAAATAGCAGCAAAACCCAAACAAGCATCTAACAAGAGGAGACTCGGGGTGAACAATCCCCCAGAAATTTTTCATTCAGGTTTTCTTTTACAGACCTAGAAATATGTAGATGACTAGACAGATGCATGGACAGACAGACAAACAGACAGACAGACAGACAGGACAGAGAGCATAACTCAGCTCAACAGGCAGAAGGACACACAACTAGGTGATAGATAATAGGGTGCTTTGATGATTTTGTCATATTGGATTCAAAAGAATAAAATAGGTGGGTTTATAATATATAAAATAGAATATTTGTTACAATGTGAGGAACTGAAAATGAAACAAGTACACAGCTGGGTGGTACAAATATCTGTCATGTGCCATTAACAGACTATGATGTGGATCCTGTGCAACGTACATAAACTGCCCTACCAGATTAAACACATGATTTCTACAGGAGAACATCCTATAACACTGAATCACGTCTACATTAATATCACAATTATCTTGGGTAATGAAATAAATAGTAAACGTGATATTTCATAGAGAGATCTTTTTTTTTTCATAAAGCTTCATCTTAATGATATGGGAACATTTAATAGTAAAATAACTCAGTAAGATATTAGTGCATTTCATAATAAAACCATTTAATCGCCTTCAGATGTGTTAAGATCAAACACATCTTTACAAGACAGGTTGAATTTCTAGATAGCTGCTAGTGTACCAGCTTCTCAAATTAAAATTCCACTGAAAGTAACACAGAGTAAGCCTTCAGGAAGCCATTATACAAGGATCAAAGCTCATGCCAAGCTTATTCTGAAGTTTAAAATTAAACTGGGTATCAAAGTGCACTGAAGGATCTACATTAATATTACTGATTATCTTGAATAATCAGGAGATAAATAGCGAATTTCAAAGGCCACATGTATAGTAGTAAATGTGACTGCAATTCAAAATGGATGTCTCCTCTTCTTGTTGCCAAAACCAAAATATGCAGACTCACAAGTTTAGGGGGCAAAAAGCCATTAACTGGCATTAATGGGAATTAGGAAATGCAACTAATGAAGGCCAGTGCTTTAATCCAGTTTTCACTCATGCATTCCAAGCTGAATGCGGAACTGCAAGAAAGAGGGTGTTGCACACAAGATTTCACTGCCCAATTTAACATCTGGAGCTGCATTAGTACAGTACTTTAAAGAAAAGCTGGAATCATGCCATAAGCTGTTGGGAGAGGAGGACAGGGTGGATTTGCTTTCCTCTCTCCACCAAACAGCTACTTTCCTTCTCCATTTAATAGTACATATGTTGACCCCCAGCTGTTGATCAAGCTCTAAATGTATTCAGCAGAAAGAGAGACCTCCAAGAGAGATCTGGAAAGTTGAACCAGTGCTTGGCTGCGACAATGGACTGGATGAGAGCTAATAAACTGAAACTTAATCCAGACAAGACTGAGACGCTGTTAGTGGGGGGTTCCTCTGACCGGATGGAGGGTATTCAACCTGTGCTGGATGGGGTTGCACTCCCCCTGAAGGAGCAGGTTCGTAGCTTGGGGGTTCTCCTAGAACCACCTCTGTCACTTGAGGCTCAGGTAGCCTCAGTGGCAAGGAGTGCCTTCTACCAACTTAGGCTGGTGGCCCAGCTACGTCCCTATCTGGACAGGGATAACCTGGCTTCAGTTGTCTATGCTCTGGTAACCTCCAAGTTAGATTACTGCAATGTACTCTACGGGGGGCTGCCTTTGAAGATGGTTCGGAAGCTGCAGCTTGTGTAGAATGCAGTGGCCAGATTGGTAACAGGGACCAGAAGGTTTGAACATATAAGACCGATTCTGGCCCACTTGCATTGGCTGCCTGTATATTTCCGAGCCCGATTCAAGGTGCTGGTTTTAACCAATAAAGCCTTACACAGTTTGGGACCACAATATCTGATGGAACGTCTTTCCCGACATGAACCTACCCGTACACTATGCTCAACATCAAAGGTCCTCCTCCGGGTTCCTACTCCGAGGGAAGCTTGGAGGACGGCAACAAAGGAGAGAGCCTTCTCTGTGGTGGCCCCTCAATTATGGAATGATCTCCCCGATGAGGCCCGCCTGGCACCAACACTGTTATATTTTCGGCACCAGGTCAAAACTTTTCTTTTCTCCCAGGCATTTTAATAGCTGAAGTTGAGGTTTTGATTGACATGGTGGCCAGGCTTAACAGTTAAAATGTTTTAAAGTGTTTTAATAACAGCTGTTTTATGGTTTTAAATTTTGTATATTGTCTTTTTAATGTTCAATCTTTTTAATTTTTGTAAATCGCCCAGAGAGCTTTGGCTATGGGGCGGTATATAAGTGTAATAATTAATTAATAATAATAATAATAATAATAATAATAATACTGTTGTCAAATTGGCAAATTCTAGATTTCAAGAACTACAGGTGTAAATTAATGAAGCAGTAACTAAGTCAGGGAAGTTGCAACCTTTTGCTGAAAAGATAAAACTTCCAGAGTAATCACACATTAAAAGAATATTCACAATCCACAGAACAAAATGTGTGAAAACCAGGGGCGTCTTTGATGGAAACACAGAATTTCTAATATGCTCCGCAATAATAATTGCCTACTAACACCTAATGTAAGGAAGCCTGCCAATATAAGCCAGCAGCAGAAATGGCAAGTATATTTATAGTAATAAAAAGACCATGCCAGGAAAACTTTAAATACAGAAATTTGCAGAAGGGAAGAAAGCAAGACATACATTATTTGTCATGATATGTCTATATAGCATAGAAAGTTAAGAACACAAGAAGTGTCTTGCTGGATCTGACCAAAGGCCTAGTCCAACATCTTGTTTCCCACAGTGGCCAACCAGATGCCTATGAGAAGAGATTCCTGCTCTTGTACCCTATTCAGGAAGTGCCTCTTATGGAGCCAAATGCATCAGCCATGTTTCAGCACTATCTTCACCTTCTCCCCTCCCTCCCTCCCTCCCCCACTAAAGAAGGGGGAAATTATAAAAGAATGTTATAGGTGACAAGGGAAATTTACTCTCTTGCGGTGTTTCTTTGTTGATTGGATGTTAGTCACAGCTACACTTTAAAACACAAGGAGATTCCATGTTGATAGTTGGTTGTTCCCAGTATCCATAGTTGTTTGGCAACTATTTCATTTGTAGAAAGCACCATCATCATCGTGCAACCTTTAGGATTGCACATGCAAGCACACATAAGGGGATATCAGGGCCCTTTCTACACTAGGCGTTTTGCCTGGGATGAACTCTGGCTGGTCCCTGTGAGTCCAAATGATACACAGGGACTCCCGGGAGCAGAGGGCAGCCATGGGATTTTCCAGGGATAAGGGAACCCTGGAAAATCCAGAATCTTCCGTGGTAGCACAAATAGGCACGGAGCTGCACCGCACGGCTCCGTGCCGATCAGGGCAGGGGGTGGCACCAGTTTCGCCACCCCTGGGAGGGCAGGGAGGGGGGTGGGGGCCTGATCGCATGTGTTATTTTTTTAAAAAAACTGTGCTCTTCCCAGGTAGAAAAAAAACCAAAATGGCAGGCACAACATGCGACGACCCGGGAGGAACCTGGCACATCGTGCCCCTGATGTGCATTGAAAGCGACGATCCCAGAAGCAGGTACTTCTGGGATCACCCACCCTCTGCCCTCTATACCCCTATGGTGTAGAAAAAGCTCTAGACTCCTTCAAAGAGTACTCTAACCCATGCAGAACTGAGGAATACTGGAAATTTTTATGTAGTTCCTGGTGTATATAAAATCCATTCCCAAGGCTGAACGACCTTGTGCAAGGCCATTCCTTCGCTGGCAAATGAAAAAGAGAGTAACTAACACTGAACTGGAATAAGTGCAAAGCATTTAACAGCAATCTGAAGGAGAACTGTGATGCTAGTTCCCAGACCATAATCAACAAACTGCACACCACAAGTATTCCGGCTTTTTCTGACATAAAATTTAGCTTGCTTTCTGCCTGGCAGCGGAGAACCATCATTTTGAATGTGATACAATATCACTTTTACTGACTGCTGGGAATAGGGCTTAAAACACTTTTGTTTTGTCACTTTCCCCATACTAATGTTCCAATATCACCAGTCTCTGCAGCTATAGAAATCTGCTTCTGCCTCCTTTAACAATTCCATCTCTATCCTGACTGTGCTCAGTCCTTATCTGTCAAACAACCGTTGACCACACACCAGACTTAAATGATTGTTATAGACCATTACATCATCATCCTATTATCATGATGCGTAGATGAAGAGATAATCTCAGAGTATACAGTTCATGTTAATTAGACCAATGGTTTTTCCCCCCCATTTTGGAACATATATGAATTTATGGTAGTCTGGAGCAATACAATCCTCTGGGAATGTCTCCTGTACACCGAAACAGACTGGAGGCACACAAGAGCACAGATGTTGAGTACCAGTAACTTCTTTCTAGTATCAGGAAATGAATAATTATCCATCAGATTATTACTTCTTTCAGTGCATTTGATGCTGTTGATCATGCAATGCTCATGACCCAGGATTTTTTTAAATTTCTCTTCAAGAGACAGTTTCTATCTTTCAGGAATATCCTTTTGGGTACCATTTTGTGAATTCCCTTGATGACAGATTCCACAAGGCTCTATCTTTGATCCCCTCTTAGTTACAGGCTATAAGAGTCCATTAATTAGGCAGAAGAATAACAACGTGTTCCTTCTTGGAATTAAAATAGTTCCTCCTCACATTCTCCTCCTCACATGAAATAAACCTTGTACTTGAGCCCCTAAACAAAGACAAGGGAAATATGTTCAGAATGATATTTAACAATTGCCTCAGAAGAGTCATAGGAATTCTGTTCCTTGTTCCCTTATTTTTTTTTTATAGTGCAATTGCTGCATTTTCATTTTTACTATTACAGTTCTGAACTATCCTCTTCTTGGATTTCATTCTCAAAACAGATGCAATTACACTCTATGAGGTTTACTACTTGATGGGCAAGTTTCAGGCTTATTGCAGAGTGGTTTGAACTCCACTGAGCTTGACAGACTAATTTACTCTTAAATTAAACATCTCCAGGGTTATTTATTAAGACTCGCTATGAAACATGCAGTACACTTTGCTCCCCCCAATATCTACGCAACTCATGAAGCATTCACAGGACTACATTTAGTGGAATGTTGTACAACATACAGTTCTGTCTCAATTATAATAATATGGAGGTTTCTGAAGATAAAGAAATGTGACAGATGAGCAATGCAAACTAGAGATGCCTTAGGGATGGGAGGTTAAATTATGAAATATAATAAATTATGAAAGACCATTTTCCACTTCAGTAAAAATGTGTGAGAGTTCTTAAAGAGCAACAGAGATAAAAAATTTATAAGAAAGGGAGTGATTGATGCCAGCAAAGTGTTCCAGGTATTATTATTCAGCCTTCCATAATAGCAAGCTAAGCTCATGTTTGTATTGATTATATGAAATATCTAAAGAGCCTGCCCTTTTCAATTACACAACTGCATATGAAAAGTTGTTCCAATGAAGTCACCCAGTTTAACTAATCTTGATCTTTAGCTGCCTCTCTGCACATGTATATATTGCAAATCATTGCTATCATTGTCAGTAGTAGAAATAATCGTCGACACCAGCATTTGCCAAGATGGCTGTACGCAACCTTCTGGTTGAAAGGCAATGTGTCTCTGAATACCACTTAATGGGGAGCAACAACAGGAGAAAGCTATTGGTTTCCACAAGCCCTGCTTGTAGGCTCCCTAGAACTACCTAGATGGCTACTGCACAGGGCCGGCCCTACTATTAGGCAGAATGAGGGGGCCGTTCAGGCAACTGATTTGAATGTTGTGAAAAGGCATTAACATGTTAGTTACCTACCTCATTATTGTTGCTTTTTTTTACTGCCAGGGATGGTGAGAGGTGTTTGTGGGATTTTCTGCTTCAGGTGCCAAAAGAATTTGTTCCGCTATAAATATTACCTTGACTTAGGGCATGGCATATGTGTGGGTGGGTGGGGGAAGGCGGGTGCCATTGTGCTGTTCTGCCTTAGACAACAGAATATTGTGATCCAGCCTTGTCACTGGGGGAAAGAGGATGCTGAACTGGATGTGTCCTGTTCACCTCCTTGCTATGCGAACACACACAGACACTGGCCCAATCTACACCAAGCAGGATTTTGCACTATGCAAGCAGTATGAAAGCGGTATATAAAAGGCAGGAGCCACACTGCTTTATAGCGGTATTGAAATGCACGGACAACTGTTGGGGCCCATTGACTCATACCATTTACCATGTTCATACTGCTATATCCTGCTTGGTGTGATTCCTGCATTTTATATACTGCTTTCATACTGCTTGCATAGTGCAATATCCTGCTTGGTGTAGATTAGGCCACAGTTAATGGCAATGGAGGCAGCAATTATGCAGGCCAAGAGGGAAGTAGTGTTTTACTGGCAAATAAGGATGTGCCAGAGGTAAGTCAGGGATGGAGCCAAGGTCAAGCACACATGATAACAGGCAAGTATGATCAGAATCCAGAAGTGGCGCTGGGCAGAAATCTAAGGTCAATAACATGGAGGTCCAAATATGAGCTCAGATCAGGATACAAGGAGTGGGTCAGGATACAACAAGCTGGAGCTGAGAAGCAGTGTTGTTTTCAGAAAAGTCCAAACTGAAAATGCAGGTTTAGATTCCTTCTGAGGGGTTCTTCCTTGGAGTCAGGTACTTCACTTAAAGGAGCCTTATTACTCTGCCTCTCAAGGCGATGGTGCTCTCTGGGTCAGGGTGGATACTCAGCCCCTGCTTCTGAAGCAGAACTCCCCTCTTCTGGCAGTGGCAGACCATGGTCCTCTCCCCTGAGCGCCCAGGTTCCCCCATGCCTCCTGACTGAGGTGGCTCCATGGCTTCATTTGTCTCAGGAAGTTCCAGCTCCTCAGAAGAAGAGGAGGATTCCTCCAATGGGGGCATGGCAAGATGGTCCTGTGGACTGATCCATAAGCCCTCTTATGTGCCCACCAGTGCTCCATCTCAAAGAAAGATCAGAAGCAGAGGATCTTATAAGATGTGTAGGGTTAAGTGAGATTTGGCAAGTGAAAGGAAAATAACTCAGGACTGACAGTGGCAGACATATCAAGACCCTCCTTTGTATTCTGTTCATTTAGAATAAACTGCTTATTGCCCTCTTTCATCTCTGAAATTTTGAGGGCAATACATTCATTTTAGGGGGTGGGGGGAGCTGAAATAATCACTTTATTAATTCCATGCTGGAAAGCCAGTATAGGGTATGACAGCCAATGTGGTGCAGCAAATAAAGTTGTTGCTCTAAATATTTATTATTTCAAATATATATTTAATGTATTTCATCTGCCCATGTGTTTCATATTAACCATCCAGAGTTTTCAATGCTAGGGCAGAAATTAAGTTTACATAAATAAATAAATAAATAAATAAATAAATAAATAAATAAATAAATAAATAAATATAGTGCAGTTGACATTTGAAGCTTAAAATGCTACTACAAATTCCAGAAACCTCCAATCTCTCTCTTACAGATGATTTGTAGCTAGCTTTTTTGCGCATTTTCTTGTGGATAGCTTTTCCAGAGTGCAAAATCTGCAGGCAGAAAAAAAAACTTGCTCTTAAGTAGGCTGACCATATGAAAAGGAGGACAGGGCTCATGTAACTTTAACAGTTGTAGAGAAAAGGGAATTTCAGCCAGTGTCATTTGTATGCAATTAGTTCTTGGTGCAATTCCCTCTTCATCACAACAGTTAAAGTTGCAGAGGCCCTGCCTTCTTTTGTATATGGTCACTCTAGTATAGTGCCTGCAACTTTAACTGTTGTGATGAAGAGGAAATTTCACCAGGAACTAATTGCATACAAATAACACCGGCTGAAATTCCCTTTTGTCTACAACTGTTAAAGTTACATGAGCCCTGTCCTCCTTTTCATATGGTCAGCCTATCTTAAGAAGCAAGTGCTTTCAGATGGCACATGTCTGGCCAGTATCAATGCCACGTTTGCTGGAAGCAGGAGCCCCGGATATTTTCTTAAAATGTATTCCCAAAAGACCTTTAGACAGGATTGGTGGGCAACTAAATACTGTCCAGTCCATTGAGCAGTGTCTGGTGAGCAACAGGACTGAATGCTGTTATTCAGTAATGGAATTGCCAAAGGAAATGCTGAGGCACAACAGCGTCCCGCAGATAATTTCTTTCTTACTCAATTGACACGGCAATCCCATAGAGGCTGGAGGGAGCATTAGAGTCTGTGGCAGGAGCTACACTACTGCTTTTAAAACAGTTTATAACAGTTTTGACATCTGTCGGGGCCCAGGACACACTCCATATACAGTTTTCAAAATGGTTTCAACGTCTTTTATCCTGCTTGGTGTAGATCTGGCCTGTGTCAGTGGTACACGACTTCGTAAGACATGAAGGGTAGAAGGGGTGACTTTTTTGCTTTCTCATCCTGTTGGTTCCAGCGGGAGGGGAAATGACTTGGTCTGTGCCAAGGCTGAAAGGCTTTGGCTCCGCTGGATTCAAAGCCTCTCCCAAGCTGCCCTGACATGCTCCAGAATACCCCCTTTTTGCATTTGCTAGCACCACAGCACCACCAGCAGGGAAGCCATGGTGGGGGAGCTTTCTACCATTGGTCAAAGGACTTCCACATTAACCACACTCTCTGCAGACAGACCTCCCTTTCTGGCCGGGAAGGGGAGATCTGGAGTTTCCCATGTCCAATGGGATATTATCCCAGGGACCAAAGGATTTCATCCCAATTTACTCTCTAAACTTTCTGACAATCCAGTCCAGTTTGTTAGTTTCACACTGTTTCTGCATATCTGCAGCATGTAGTAAGTTATTCTGAAGTTACTTCAGTATGACTTACTCCAAAATAACTATGCCTAGGACTATACCGTAAACTGCAAATAGATAAATAAATAAATAAATACCTGAAAAAAGTCTCATTGAACTCAATGGCCTGGTTCACATTTCACACTAACCCAATATTTATTTAAACCATGGTTTCTTGCCCTACCCAGGGTTTGTCTGGCAGATGATTGGACAAACCATGGTTTGTTTTTTCAGTGTCTGGGTTGTTTCCATCCTCCTTGATCTGCTCCCTCCCTGTATCCCAGATGTCTTTGTGACACTGCAATATTTTGTAATAATACTTTTTTTACTGCTCTTGCCCGATGCCTCTGAAAAATAACTCATAAACATCCTATGATTCTGGATCCGCATGTAAAGACAACCCATGGTTTAAACAACCCACAGTTCACAAGCCAACAACACACCATAGGTTCTCTTCATGTGCTGTTCGTGGTTAACAATTCATGGTTAACCCAGGGCCTGTCCAAATGACATGCTAACTCCATCATATATTGGTTAAAAATGTGATTCATGGTGTATCTTGTGGAAGGTGTCACTCCCCAATCCACGGTGACTGAACTACCCATGCCTGCTGTCCACCTGATTCAGGAGGGTTAGCGGGCATCCACAGTGGTTCGCATGTCATCTGGTGGGAACTCCATGGGGTTTGGGCCTTGTTTCGGTGAACTCCCCCAAATGATAGTGACCATAAAGTTCGCTAGCAAGAGCGACCATCTCTTCCAGTGACACTCTTAATGCTGCGGACTTTCTCTATTGTTGGTGGCCATTTTCTCCCCTTTTTTTAACAGAGCTACTGCTGGGTGCCCATTTGGGGAGAGGAGTATGGTGGGATGCAAAGTTAAACAATGCAGAGGTAAGTGAAATAAATACAGAGGGGGTGAGTAGTGGAACCATGAAGTTTGACATGGTTCCCGTTTGTGTGATGGGCTCGCTTGTCATGATTCCATTACCCCTCCCCTCTCTGTAGTTTCCCTACACACCCACCCTCCGTATGCATGTGAATGGGACCCTATATTATGGGCTTACACATACTGACAACCCATGGTTCTACTATGAATAATTAAACCATTGTTTGTTGTTATTTGTGAACCAGTTCAATGACACTTACTTCTGAGTAAACATAAATAAATTTAAACTCAATTTAAATTTAAACTCAAAACAGTTTAAATTAAATTTAAACTCAAAACACTTAATAATACTCTTTCCAAAGTGCTCCATAAAAAGTAAAATTAAAGAGTGATCTTGTCAACAAACCTAAAATCATGGAAATATATAGGGAAAAGTACAGTACAAAAGAAGCAAAATTGAGGCAAATTATCACTAAAGAACAGAGGAACTTCAAACATTGTTTAAAAAACCCAAAGTGATGGAGATGTTCTAATATCTGAAGCAGAGCATTTCAGAGATAAGGAATAGCAAGAGGAAAACAGTGCAAAGAAGAATTAACATATGAGATTTAGGGTTTGACAAGAAGTAAAGTACCATTCAAACATAAAGAACAAGAGGGAGCATAAAGAGATAAGTAAAGATAAAGGTAACAAGGAGGCAGAGCATGGAAGCCTTTATAAGCTAACAAAATACATTTAAACATGAATGTTATAGGGAAATGGAAGCCAATATAGAGCAGCACGAGAAGAAACACAAATAAAATGAGAAGAAAAGGCAAGTGAACTACAAAGTTTAAAAGAGGGGAAAATAGTTGAAGATAATAAACATGAAGGCTAGATAAAAGAGCTGTATAATATCTATATCATTTCTTTTAAAGAACTGCAAATTATCTTTCCATACCCACAATTGCAGAGTTCCAAATACCTGTGCTCTATTTCCAATCCTCTGGGATCATGAAGGAAGAGTTAGACGTGACATGTTTCTTTGTCTTTGTTCTTTGCTGTCTCTGAAGAAGCATAATGAAGTAGAAATCCTAGAAGAAGCTACTGCGCACAACACAGACAACTGAATAGTCTAGATGAAATTATCAGGCAATGCAAACATTGCACAAACAACATGCCTGAACTGTGTGTGAGAATAACTCCAGGGAGTCCATTCATATTGTTGGAAATGTAGAAACCAAAAACACATAGCAGAGTGCGGGCCCATGTGCATATAGAAGCTAATAGATGCACATGTGTCATGTACACAATTTCTACGACCCTTTCACTCTTTTTCGTACATGGGAGAATTGCAGGATGTAGAGTACACATATGTACACCATATCCATATCTCTCACATATGTAATGAGCAGTGGCACATACACACCAGGACCCACATGCCACAGTATATATAGTAGCATGTATAGGACTTTTAAAATTATTTTTTGAGCCTCCAAATCTGAAGTAGTAAGAGTCCTGTTAATTGCGGGTGGCGAAATTCCTAGCCTTACACTGAGATGATCAAACCATTTTGCTGACATCAGTCACTTTTAACTTGGAGCGAAAATTACCAAATGGTTAGAAAATACAGGCATTGATTCACGGTGCTATATTCTATAAATCAGCACCTCAGTGTGCCTCTATGTTTCACCCTCTTAAGTGCTACATATATCTTATGGTATATAATTTACAGGCAAGTCCTAAGTGTTCCACAATTATTTATTAGGCATCTATGAATTAGAAATGCTGCTGTTGATGAAATACCGTAGGGTTCACATCCCAATCAACAAATGCTCTCCCTTATACTAGTAACTGGCTTAGCTGGAGAGATGGTGTTTGCATGGAAGACTCATACAACTCCCACAATGACAACAGTTTAATTGATGGGCCAAGTTATGGAAAACTGTCACGTGGTCTTCAATTTAAATCATCGCATTTAAGTGGTGTAAGTGGATTTAAGAAACTGTGTGGCTGTTCAGACAATATGCTAACCCACACTCAGTGGTTGAGTTTGGTTTGTTGTTGTAGTCCTCTTTGTTGAGCCATGGGCTGGTGTGATGTCTGAATGTCTGAACATATGCAGGGTGGCTTGTTAACCATGCAATATGGCTTATGTTCTCGAACAAGCCACCTTGAGAAGCCATGGTTTGTTGTTGGGTTGTTCAGGGTGGTTAACAAACCAAACTGCATGGTTAACAAGCCACCCTGCTGAAAATGTCCTGAGTTCAGACAACACATTAACCCATGGGTCAACAAATAACCCACAATTCAACAACACTCAGTGGTTGAGTTTGAGTTAGTGCATTGTTTGAATGGCCCCTAAAGGTGTCTGCTCACCCTTCTTATGGTTCTTTATTTTTAAACTAGAGTACACCTTCAAACAGCAGCCTATCAAATAGAGCCCCCTCCTCTGTAAAGTAGGATGCTTGGCCACTCTAGCTCTTCTCCTAATGATTCCATATTCCTCTACCTTGCCCAGCCCTGACTCTTCTTCAAATTGTGTTGCTTCACTGAAAAACTGTGATGTGAGAAAAAGAGAACTCCTGAGATTTCCATATCCAGTGGGTCTTCTAATAAACAATGGCAGTGGTGCACTCTCTGTGTCCATGGAGAAAAGACAACCTCAGAGAACCATTAAAGGTGGCATTCATTATCTATACTGAATACTGCAATGTGTATCTGTCAGGCACTCACATACACATACATCCCAGCATTTATCATAACGAAAAGAGGGAAATATCACATTGTATGGGGATAATTCCAGGACTCATCTGATGGATACAACTTATTACAGCCCTATTCAGGTGTTCAACATATCGGTACAGTAAATTGATGAGGAGGGGGTACACTAACTCTGTACCCCTCCTCCCATGTTTCTGTTGCCCTCTATTCCTAAGACGAGAGCCTCCTGTATCCATGGAGGCTCTCCGTGGCATCCAGATTGCTGTAAGGTCAATTATCAAAATTGTGTGTAGAGTTCTCTGAAGAACAGTGTACTTCAAGTGAGGAACATTTCATTTTATTTAAAATTAACATTTGCTTTCAGAAAGAAGAAAAGAGAAATAGTAAGGGACACATTTACTTTCAGGATGGGTTCAAAATGTTAAGATACAAAGTCAAAATAGCAAAAGGAATCTTATAACTAACAGTTATATTGTGCGTAATCAAAGGTTTAGGAGATAAATTGTATACCTTATATTATAAGGTGATTCTATAAACTAAGATCAATCACTTCTCATAAAATGCTAGCTAATTTGGCACACACAACAAAATGTCAATACTGCATTTGTAGGAAGTGGTGAAAACTCCAGAGGTAGGAAATCTTCTACCATTGCAAAACTATTCTCTTGGAAGATCAACTGCAATCCTTGCTGGGTGGTGGGAAAATCATTGGGTGGGGTGATCAAGTGATCAAGACTTTGAGCAAATTAGAGACAGTAAAAAGGGGATTAAGAGCAACCAAATGAGGAAAAATTGAGGGAGGGAGGTCTGTTCAGCTAGGGGAAAAGACATGGAGGGGCAGGATAAGAATCTATCAAATATATCAAACAATGTCAGGAAATGGGAAAACACATCTGTTCACCCTGTCCTTTGTCTATATATTTAAGCAAAATGTTACAAAATCTGATAGCTGAGTATAATTCCTTGCTGCTCTTCTTGATTTAAAAGGGTGGCATGTAGAATTGACCGCAATTATGGAATTGACATCTCTGCAGTTTTAGTCCTAATAACTGACACCTTCACCTACCATGAATTCTTTTTGTTTTAACCCTAAAGAAGAACTTACAATAGTCACTGAGAGCTCCATCGCACCAGTGATTTAGTGCACTCTTGCCATGCCTGGTGTGTGGATTTGCAGCATGGTACTCACATGACGCTGTGCCTGTCTGGCTAACACCCTGCCTCTTCCCCAGCCTTTCCTGGAACACTAAAAGTCTGGATTATTTTCCCTAAGCACATTTAACACGCCCTAAATCTCTGTGTAGCTTTAAAGGAACTGGGGGCTTGAATGGATTGCATCAGATCCTGGCAGGGAAAAGTGATCTCTCCCAGCAGCCAGCTCCAAGCCTCAATATAAAACCCAAACCTTGCATCCCAGGTTCCAAAGTGTTTTCTAAAATCATACAACTCCTGAATCTCTGCAGAGAGAGACTAAAGGGTCGTTCCACTTTTGCCTGGGAGAACGGCGGCCTAGGGAGAAAGAGAAAGGGAGGGGTGGGGTGGAGTGGAGTGGAGTGGAGTGGAGTGGAGCAACAAGCCAAGGAGCATAGGTGAAAGGGATCATAAGCTTGACGTGCTTTTGCCTCAGAGGTAAAAAAACAAAACACGTGGAGGCAAACCAGGTGTGGGGGATTAGGTGTGATGGAGGTCTTAAATTCAGCCAAAGCAGAAAGGGCAGGATTGTTTCCCTCTTCATACACAGCTATACACACCCATCTCCAAAATACACACCAAATCCAGACATGCTGGATCTATTTGTGAATCCACAATTTTGCCAAGCCATGGTCTGAAGGCCCATCCTGCAGTAACCTTCATGGAAGACTGCTTTGGAACCTCATGTATGTTACCTTGAGTTCCATCATGGATGAAAGTTGGAATATACATCTACTTAAATAAATAAATAAATAAATAAACAAACAATTCAATTTCCCCCAGAACATTTCAACATTTAGATAGTCTATGTGATCTGGAACACTCATTTTCCAGCATTCTGAACCACATGGAGAATACTTCACAAGGTCACCCTCATCATGTAGAGGGCAATGAAAGTGCCATTGGAGGGGTGGGGCTAACACACTCCCCCTCCTCACATCTTTACTGTTGCCCTTTTCTTAATGCCTGAATAGGGCTCCCGTGTAAACAATAACTACTCTGTTTTGGTAATCTTTTAAAAAATCAACATCACAGAAGTGTGCACCAGCCCTTGAAAAATACCTGCTTCAGGTGAAAACATGTTTGTATTTTAACTTTTTAGTACATGCATTTAGTCCATATACAATCCAACATAATTAATAGGGCACTCTTTCAGACACCTAGGGTATTCTGTACGTCGGCGGGATATAAATTGAATAAATAATAATAATAATAATAATAAGTTAATTTTTTTATCATCAGAACATCATAATTACATTCTTGAAAAAGCCATTCCTAACTTGAATACTAGAGTTGCAATCTTATACCTAGAAGTCAGTCTCATTGAACTCAGTGGGACTTACTTCTGAATAGACCCACATAGGATTGTGCTGCAGCTCTTTAACAATTTATGCAAGCTCATGCTGAAAGGTCTTAACAATTTAAATATAATACAACTCTGAAATTATCCTGGATTCCAACCTAGAGAACCCCCAAATCAAGAGAGGCTTCAGCAGCAGACAATCTCATAAGCATTCCTAGATAAAACTTTTATTATAACTGTTGCTATAGCTACGACTCCAAGAGGCCTTAGCAACAGCATTGTATCGTGAATAGCTTTAATCAAAGTTAGCAAAGACCTGCTCTTTCTCTGCAGTTTATACAAAATATGAAATTAGAATATTTTAATTGTATTTCATTATGAAGAGGTGGCATAAGGGCCACACTAAGCATTCGGCTAATGGTGTACAGCTCCACTACCACGTTAATCATGCACAGTGATTAGCTGAACACTTAGTTCGGCCCTCAGAGACGTTTTTACAAGAAAGTCCACCTTTCCCAAGTAAGTCAGCCTTTCCGAATGGCCATACTGGCTAGGAATGATGGGAGTTGTAGGCCAACATATCTGGAGGGTACCAGGTTGGGAAAGGCTACCCCAAGTGATATTCTCATATGTCCTCCCATATGTACCTGCCCAGACCCTAAGTTCATCTTCTCCGTGAGCTCCTTCCAAAGGAAGTGAGGTGGGTAGCTACCAGGAAAAGGGCCTTCTCTGCTGTGGCACCCCAGCTGTGGAATGAGCTCCCTAGAGAGGTTCGCCTGGCATGTACGTTGTACTCTTTCCAGCACCTGGTGAAGACCTTTTTATTTTCTCAGTATTTTAGGAGTTTACTATTCTAGTCTTTTAACTCTGCTGTTTTAAATCGGCATTTTAAAATCTCTGCATTGCTGTTCAGCTTTATTCTAGTTGTACTTTTTTATGGAGGTTTTATGTTGTGGTTTAAGTTTCTATATTTTATACTTTAAGCTGCACTTTATGGCTTGAATTTTGTGAATTCAAGCCAGAGAGCTTTGCGTATTGGGCAGTATAGAAATGAAATAAATAAACAGTTATTTTGCTGCTTGAACGTATTTGAAATTATTTTGCTATTTGCTCATTTATTCCTGTTGTTGTTCCATGAAAATAGCTAAGACCGCAATCTTAAATGCAATTACTAGGGAAAAGGCCCTACTGAATACAGGTAAAGCTCTCTTTAAACCTTCATGTTTGGAGAGTTAACAATTTAAATAATCACCATAGGAGTTAATCACCATTTTTTTTTTTAAAAAAATGTAGCTATTGTCACTTTCCACTGGCAAGACAAAATAAGAATATTCAGGCATTTTCGATTATATGAATCAATAGCTTTACTGATAATACAATATATTATCTAGATTAAAGGTGCTCTAATATGAATTCTTACCTCTTGGGTCTTCACATTAATATATCCATAGTGTGTCCTTTGAGGTCGCCTTTGGGTGTAAGAAAATGGCATCCATTTGACACTGGTTTGTCCAAAGCAGTTCAGTATCAGAGGAAAGCTGACTTCATTCGTAAGGCGGGCAATGATCAGGAGCAAAAATGCTGCCACAAAACCTACCACAATAATGGCCTTGCGCTGAAAATGGAAGGGAGAAAGAAATTAAACTAGAAATAGGCATTTTTTTCCAACTTTTAAGGTGGGGATACCTGAACCTTAGATCAATGTTTTGCATGTACTCTAAGAGTTTAGTACAAGTGGGGATTGCCATTCCACTTCATTTCAGTAGAAGAAAGGCAAGGAAATGTATGCACACATCAATTTCGTGTTTATTTATTTCATTTTTATACCACCCAATAGCCGAATGGGCAGTTCACAAAAGTTAAAACCGTAAACTACAATTCAAAGTATGAAACAGACAACTGTATAAAAACACAATACTAAAGTATAATATAAAAGCATAACCAGCATAAAACCAAGCCACAATTTATTCAGAGATTTATATAAAATACAGATTTAAAACGCAAAGTTAAAAGACTAAGATGATACACTGTTAAAATACTGGGAAAATAAAAAGGTCTTCACCTGGCATTGAAAAGAGTATAACGTAGGTGCCAGGCGAACCTCCCTAGAGAGCTCATTCCACAGCCAGGGTGCCACAGCAGAGAAGGTCCTCCTCCTGGTAGCCACCTGCCTCACTTCTTTTGGCAGGGGCTCATGGAGAAGGACACCTGAAGATGATCTTAGGGTCCGGGCAGGTACATATGGGAGGAGGCATTCCTTCAGATAACCTAGCCCCAAGCTGTTTAGAGCTTTGAATGTTAATATTGTAAAGGGAAGCTAGGGATGTGCAGCGGATTGGGTCCGATCCACGATCCAGACCCGATCCAGGCAAAATTGGATAAAATTATCCGATTCCGATCCCTATCATCTGTCACCCAGCGCACTACTGAGAGGCAGGCTGCGAAGCCTGTTTCTCAGTAGAAGGGACCAGCGGGTGGCAGCACATGGAAGCGGAAGGCCCCAGCAGGTAAGGAGTGTGAGTGGGGGGAGGGGGAGGGGGAGGGAGAGGGAGGTCCCCACTTACCTGCCAGGGCCATCCGCTGCCACCTGCTGGTCCCTTCTACTGAGAAACAGGCTTCACGGCCTGCCTCTCAGTAGAGTACCAGGTGATGATGTTACCCAACGTGCTACTGAGAGGCATGTCGCGAAGCCTGTTTCTCAGTAGAAGGGACCAGCGGGTGGCAGCGGACGGAAGCGGATATCTCTGGCAGGTAAGGAGCACAAGTGGGGGGGAGGGACAGGGAGGTGGGGAGTTAGGTCCCCACTCACCCGCCCCCATGTTTTCCACATAGGCTTGCATTGGGGTAAAGCTTTTTTTCCCCCAACGCAAGCCTATGGTGAAAACACCTAAAATGGTGTCCGATCCGAAAATCGGACGTCCGATTATCGGATCGGAATTGGATCTGATCCGATTCGGAAAACCTCTGATCCGATCCGAGGCATCACTTCCGGTTCCGATTCTAATTCCGATCTGATTTGTTTTACTGTGCACATCCCTAAGGGAAGCCATGCTAAGTGGGGGAGCTTCAGGCAGACATTTGAGTCAGTTTCCTAAATTCAGAGAGTGATATCAGGTTTTGAAACTTGATGGTTGTATAGATGGGACACCAAATATATTTCCATTAAGAAACTTGTTTCAAGAGTTTTGGGAGTAGGATTTTATGAAGGTGATTTCCCTTAACTTTTTTTAAATTGTTAAAAATACATTAATGCTAACTCCTTTTTGCTAGTATTGTTATAAAGATGGGATTAACGACTTCTTTCAGGCTTTTCAAATCCACCTTGAGCATGCAGAATCTGTACTATGTATCTATAGAC
The DNA here is from genome assembly GCA_029215795.1 of Anniella stebbinsi. Lineage (NCBI taxonomy): Eukaryota > Metazoa > Chordata > Lepidosauria > Squamata > Anniellidae > Anniella > Anniella stebbinsi. The sequence goes on along the minus strand of JARDYH010000004.1, from coordinate 89,553,824 downwards.
TGCAAATAGTGATTCTTTTCAAACTAGCAGCAGCAGCTTCCCATCCATTCTCCTACATTTCATGGCAAGGGGAATCATTTGTTAAGGGGGAGTGGATTCTTTCTTTTAATGACTGTGCCCCCTAATGGGCCTTCTGACTGATGGTTGAGAGCTGGTCATACTGTTCTCTAAAGCTGAATCATGATAAGACAGAGACACTGTGGGTGGGCATTTCCCAGGTCCAGGAATTTTTCCCCCTGTTCCAGATGGGGATTGCACTCCCTCTAAAAGAACAGGTCCATAGTTTGGGTGGTGTTCCAGGATCCATCTTTTTCACTGGATGATCTCCAGTGGCCCAGGTGATCACAATGGCCCAGAACACCCATTGCCAACTTTGGTTGGCACCTGTTCTGGACAGAGATAGACAAGCCATTGTGATTCATGGACTGGTAACTTCCTGACTAGACTACTGTAATGCACTCTAGGTGGGGCAGCCCTTGTACCTAGTTCAGAAGTTGCAGCTAGTGCAGAATGCAGCAGGTAGGATACTCCGTGAAGCACCTAACTATACATGTATTGCACCTAAAAGAACTGCACTGGCTGCCTATTAGTTCCTGAGCCATGTTCAAGGTTCTGTTAACATGCAAAGCCTTAAATAACTTGGGACTAGAACACTTAACAGACCAACTTCTCCTGCATACACCCAGCCGACCCCAGAGATCTTCTGAGGAGGCCTTACCAGTCATTCTGTGACCAATAAAAGTCACCAGGTAACAATACACAAGCAGTCCTTAGTAGTGGCATCCACCATCTGGAACAATCTCCACTTTAATGGCTCAAGAAGCAGAAACTCCATGGCTAGTTTCAAATGCCTCTTGAAAACATATTCACACATGTTCCCTGACCTGTAAGGGATTGGGTCACTGCCCTGTTTTTTGCTCTTTTTTTGTCTTGCTGTAAAGGTTTTAATTATTTATTATTTTATATTGTTTTTATTTTGCATTATATATAAATTTTAATGTGAATCGTTTGGGATTTTTAAAATATTAAGCCATATAGAAATATCATAAATAAATAAAGAGTAGAGGGGTACTATATAGAGAGGATGGTGCCCATATAACATGGGTTTAGGATGATGAGCTAAGAAAGCTATGAGAGATACCATGAGGACAAGGAATGTAACGGTTGTAATACTAAGAGCTGCAGGAAGTTGAGCTGATTTGAGAATGAAGTGAAATTGAGTGGCAGAGTGAGAATGCAAAGGGAGAAGCGTAAATTAGATCTGTCTATTTTTCATGTCTGGGTCAGTTGGTGTCCCTCCTCTTACTGCAATATTGCATTGCCTGCTATTTAATCATTATACTGAAAGCAATTCCATGATTGCAAACTGCAGTAGAAAAGCAGCTTCAGTGAGGGAAAACAAATTAATGAGTTTGGAAAATCCTGATGTTCTTGAAAGTCCGTATTATGTTTTAATGATGGCTTTCGAAGCTTGACCTTGAGCCATTACATGCAATTACTACTAAAGCAATGGGTATTCTGTGCCCAGCGCATACTCAGTTAGTAGCTTCGGGAGTGGAATGCAAGGACAGAGCTGATCCAGTTGGGAGACAATCCCAAGTGCTTTGTTGCCTAAACATTTTATGTAGCTGTAGGTAGCTCCTTATATGGAGGACACCCCAGGCAGGATGTGAAACATATTGGTTGGATCCAGGGCTGGCATGCGTGGGCACCTACTGAGGGCCTACTCGCTGAGAAAAACCTCTCTGTCCAAGTTGTTTCTCCTCTCCACTATTTCAACCTGTATGTTCACTTTCTCTCACTCTGGCCCAGATAACAATGGTGGCGAAAGATAGAAGTAGATGCCGTGGTCTACCTGCTCACTGCCTCTCTGCCTGTCAAGCAAGCATTAGCAATAATGAATGAGAAAGAGGAAGAGAAGCAACAGCAGCTAATTGCAATGGAGGTGAGAAGGTAAACTTAGAGGGGAGGACATTTATTTATTTATTATTATTATTATTATTATTATTATTTACATTTCTATACTGCCCAATATCTAAAGCTTTCTGGGCAGTTTAGAAAAGATTAAAATCTTAAAAATACAATATAAAACAAAATATCAAAATCATTTACAAACAAAACATTCAACAATAAAAATATTGGAACAGGTTAAAACCTTATCATACGATAAGGAGTAAAAGAAAGTTGTAACCTGGCACCAAAAGGATGACAATGTTGGTACCAGGCAGATCCCAGTGGGAAGAACGTTTCACAATTGGGGGAGGGGACACTACTGAGAAAGCCCCCTCCCTTGTTTCCATCATCTGCACCTTCCTCGGAGGAGGCACTTGGAGAAAGGCCTCAGGCGGTGATCATAGTGTATGAGTAGATTCATATTGGGGGAGGCATTCCATTAGATATTTTGATCCCCAGCCATTGGGGGTGTCTTACCAAGGCCCCTCAAAAACCTGGAGCCTGCCCTGCTTAGATCCAGAGAAGCACAAGTGAAGTTTACGTTACTAAGCTTGAATTTTGAAAACCCACCCAATGGCATTGGGGGAAAAGGCATACCATTGTTCAATGAGGCTCGGTGGAAATGTTTGTATGCTTACTTCTTAAATGTTTATTGCTCAGAGTTGACATCTATGTATTGATGAATTATCCATGTTACTCCCATTTAATATAAGATACTTTATCCATGGATATATATAACTTATTGGGCATTTCTAAGTTGAAGCCTGTGTGTATAAAGATCTACAAAACAAATCATTTGGAACATTGCAAAACCAATATGAAGTTGAATTTGTGTTTGCTAAAGGGAGGGAAACCTCAGCCAGTTTGAGTGAACAAAAACTGCCTAGCTCACTAGGGTCACCAGCTTTAATGTGCTATTAAAAGGAATGGAAGATGTACAACAGCATAGCCTGGAGAGGACAAGGGTGGACATTAAACATGATGCAACGGCCATTCATTTCAATGGAGCTTTATAGAGAGACAGCTCTCGGTGAATTCTGCCCACATTTTCAAAAAAACCTACAGCTGCTAAGAAATACACTAAAATCCCTCATAGTCATTTATTTCAACAGATTTATAACTCAAAGACTTGCACATTATAATAATAATGTTCATATTCTCTGATTCCTTAACATACATCACCATTGAACCTGTTAAAAGAAAATTATTATATTTAGAGATGAACCGCTGTTCTTTGCTTAACTTTACTGAATAACTGAAGTAGACATTAATTCAGAATTTCTATGTCTAATCTGTTCCATAAGATAAAATTGGATGAATATAAAGTTATTTAATAGACACTGCGCAATAACCTACAGACATATCTAGTCTGTTTTGGCAATCCATGTGGGATTTGCTATTTTTCTAGCAATTTAAAAAATTCAATCTCAATAATAAGATAACCCTGATTCTTGTCTCACTTAGTTCTTAGCAATCAGTAACATTCTGCCTGGCACGTATATCAAAATCAATAAGCAGGAGACATGATGAATCACTCGTTTTAGGATTAAATTTATGTGTGCTGAAGACAAAGAACAAGGTTGTCTAAAATCTGACCTGCGATTATGCTGGTAGTATTGCAGGGAAAACTGAGTAAAATTGCCAATTGCGTGGGCACAGTTTGATCAATGCCAAAGGCTTGTGATCATGTGGCACACTTTTTCACTTCTTTTGAGCCAACAGGATTTTTCGAATTGATGCTGCATGAGCTCACAATAAAATGTAATTATAACACTTCCAGTCTCCAACTGATTCCTTGTCAACTTTCTCCTACTCAGCCCACAGAACAGACCATTCCAATCACCATAGCAGAACTGACAATGGAAAATGCCATTCCACCGCTCTATAATCGCTGTGGGCAGGTTTGCATGTCACACTAACCCACCCTGCAAATAAGCCACGGTGGGTTGTTTGTTTGTTGAAAAACCTACGGTACACTCAACTGTTTTAATTGTTAACTGCCTGGAGAGCCTCAGATATTGGGCAATATAAAAATGCAATAAATACATTTTTATATTGCCCTTGGTTGTTCTCCCCTTCCTTCTCCCTCATTCCCCGGCTGGCTCTGGCATGGTTCCCTGGGGACTATGTGGCAAACCCTATCTTGTCTCCCCCTCCCTGTTCTGATCGCTACCCCTTTTCCTTCCCTGGCCTTTTATTTCGAGACCCCAAAGATGTGCAATTGGAGGTTGTTATTGCTGTTGTTGTTGCTGTTATTGACAGTCATTCACAAGTACGCAAGTGTGCTCTTACAGCTGTTTGATATGTGTTGTCTTGCCTAGTCAATTTCCTTGTATAGTTCAGCTATCAAGGTGGAGTAGGTAACATACACGGAAATTGACAAGACGAGGTTGCACATAGGCTAATGTGTGAACAGTTGGTAAGGACTAGGGAGAAATAATACTAAGGGAAAGAAGGGACCATGTGCAATTCAGAAGTACTGAAACTGGGGGTGGGGGAAGCCAGAGGAATAGGTGCACCAAAAGCATAGGGACAATATCTCCACCTAAGCGATGTGATGCTCTCACTTTTAAGTGTTATTCTGACACTTCTCAGTATCCCCCACCTGCACTTCCCTGACTCTCCTCCAACTACTCAGAAGGGGGAGCTATTAACTCCCCCTGTTTTGCAGCACTTGTTTCAATTTGTGAGTTTCAATTTAACAGGCTTCTTCTGATTTTTTTAAAAAGATTTTTTAAAAAGATAATTTTATATTTATCATGAACCATCCATTTGTTTCATTTCTGGGATGGAAACAATAGTGGTTTGAATTAATGAATTATCAGTCTTTCAACCTATTACCCTGGGAGGTTGTGGGCTCTCCCACGCTAGAGGCATTCAAGAGGCAGCTGGACAGCCATCTGTCAGGGATACTTAAAGGTGGATTCCTGCATTGAGCAGGGGGTTGGACTCAATAGCCTCATAGACCCCTTCCAACTCTACTATTCTATAATTCTATGCCATAAATGACAATCATATTTTTTCAGTGTTCAAATTTAGGTTTTCACTAAAACAACTATATATTTCAGTATGTGCTAAACATTGTGGCAACAATTCAAAGGTCTCAGCAGAAAGTAAGCACCTTCAGTATGACAAAACAATCTCACAGGTGTGGCAGATGTTGTTGAGGCCAGTAATAAATATATGTTGCAAGGAGAAATTAATGGTCACTTGCACTGGGTTGCAGTGTCAACAATGTACCTACAGCAAGATAAGCTGTAGCAAGGAAATTGCAGCTGAAGATTGTATCCAGTGTTAATCCTTCTAAAAGTAGACCTATTGAAATGAATGGGACTTAAGTTAGATTGGATATAACCATGAATTACCTTTTTAGTATGTGCCCAAATAATTCCAGAAACTAACCATAGTCTTGAACAACTGATTCTACCTTAATGCTCTACCAAGGTATTTTGATCAGGCACCCACTAGTTCAAATTTTGCCTTTGCCATGAACCCAGGTGCCGTAAACAAGCCAGCATCTTTCACCTTCAACCCTCCATCTGCACCCTCCATCTGTACCTGCAGTAAGGCACATGTTGGAAATTCTGGAGAGCTGCTGCAAGCCAGTGTAGACAATACTTAGTTGGATGGACCTATAATCAGACTCTTGTGCTACTTCCTATATTTCCAGTGTTCCCAGTATGGGAATAAAAAACATGAGCTCCTTTCATTGGGTTGTTAGGGATTACTGCTATGAATTCCATATGTGAAATGGTTCGAACATTATGAAGGACGGTTAGGAGCTGTAGTTAACCATGATTGAGCTGATAGGACAAGGGAAGGCAAACTCTTACCCTTCAGATGCTTTGGACTACAACTTCCATATGCCAATGGCCAGGAATAATGCAAGTTGCAGTCAAAAGTATCTGGAGGGTATTGCCTACCCCATGATAGGGGTTCTATGTCTATAGGAAAACATCATATGGTGCTTCTAAATGCATATTTCCGGGAGTGGAGGGCACAGGAGAATAATCCCTTATGTATTGAAATATTAACATTTTAAAATGGTCCTTTTCTTAACTTAGTGGATACACTAAACAATAGGTAAATGCTATCACACACCTACCAAGGAAAAAAAGTCCATCTTTCTTTGCAGCTGGATGACTTCAGTAAGGACAGGGAGCAGGGTCAGGGAGGGGAAAGGATGTCACTTTAGATACAGAATGATATCTAAGAAGTAGCCTTCCTTTTTTTGCTATAAAGTGCCAACTATGACCCAGGCAAAATGCAAGCAGTTACAGCCCCGAAGAGCAGCTTAACATGCAATGCAGCTATTACTGGTATTGGAAGCATGTTGCACGCACAGGGGAAAAAATGAACTGGTTTTTATGGGCTTTATTTTATCTGCTATTTTCCTGAATATATGATAACAGCAAACCTAGAAGGACAATTCAAAGGTAAAGATTAATGCAAAATGGTTTGAGTCTCTTTGACGACATGATATGGTGTAATATTGTACTGGTTTCACAATATCTATTTTTATGTCTATCATGAAGAACTCAATCACTTTTTAATACTCCTGCAGATTGTAGTACTTTTATGATCAAACTGGTACAGATTTTCAGGCTTCATTTGATTTTTACTCATGTGTAATATCCACTGAAAACAATAATGGCTGCACTTTGTAGATTTGTTTCATTTCAAGAACTACTGTATGTAAACCCTGTTTTATTTAATTTTGTCCTTTGGAGTCGTCTTGCCCAAATGCTTCCATCGATCACGAAAAGATGGAATGGAGGGGGGGGGGCAGTGTGAAATGTAATGCCTTCATAAAGACACATTTTACATCAACCTTACTAATTTTCATTTTGTGGATAATCTTTAAACGTTTAGGTATTTATTCAGAAAGAAAGACTACTGTATGCTGAAGCCTCAGGGGAAGGGTAAAAGGGAGGGGCATAAACCAAGCCATGCCAAATATAATTTCATCATATTAAATTATCACTGGCATTTCCTTACCCTTTGCCAACTGAACTCTAAGCCTGAAGACCTTCAAACTGGTATTGGGCAGAAGTATTCAGCACAGATCTTTCCCAGAATTTCCTAAGATTTTTTGCAGTCTTTCGGTGTTCAGAGAACATTCACATAGCTTTCAGGAGGGTTTTTCCTGAATGGATGTGGCAAAGCTTTGCAGTCAGTTTTTCTTTTACTGGTTAAAAAAAAAGGAAGAAGCTTTGCCACCACTTCAAACAGCAGCAGAGATGCCATAAGCAGCAGAAGCCCAGTGGCATTCCTCACAAAGAATGGACCAATGAGAACGTCTCTACATTCACGACGGCAACACTTCTACTGTTAGCAAAAGAAACACTGGCTCAATTCGGACGACACAATAAACAACTGGTGTGGGGGAAACAATCGTCAGTTGTTTTGACTATTGTGTCATCCGAATGCTGCCATAGTCAACTCAGCGCTGATCCTCATCCACACCACAGTTGATTATTTATTGCCATGTTGTGTGGGGAGTACCCCCTAGGGTTAGGGTTAGTCAACCCACCATTGACAATCGTGTCGTCCGAACTGAGCCACTGTCTGCAGTCCTCTGATAGCTTATATCTATCATAGGGCCCATTCAGACGACACCGTCTGAGGGCTCTGTGGCTAGCTTAATCATGCTTCTCTGTGGTTAGCCCTAACCACAAGCTGTACACCCACACATGGCACCGTTAACCCTGTCCAGTTCCCGGTTTCCTTAACCACATGCTAACCACAAAGCAGTTAGATGAGTGCCTGAGTCCTCTCCTCTGAATCCTCTGCCTCGTATCCCATCAGCCCTTGCACTAAGAGAGCTGGCAGTTGCGCGATTTCGGCCACTCTGTACTGCTAGCTCTATGATTTCGGCCCCTTAACCTTAAGCCAAAGTTAGTGCTGCTAATCCTGCAGCAGAACAGGGTTAGTGAAGCTGATCACAGTGTGGTTAGCAGAGGCACCTGGTTAAGGAAAACGCATGTCAGATGACACCATGAACTCTGCTGCTTAATCAAAAACCCTTAACCAGCATGGTTAACAGTGTTGTCTGAACAGGGTCATAGTAAGCTTTCCCCTCCCAAAATGACTAATCTATTCTCCCTCCTCTCATAAAGTCTTGGAAAATACACACACACACACACTATTGCAGGAGACAAAGGCCCCTGCAAAAATGGGGATGGCATTTTCAGCCCAGCCTGAGCTCAAATAGATATAACAATCCCAATCCTTTCAACAACTTCAAAACCTTTTCAGGGCTGGATGAGTCTACAGCAGAGGGAGCTCTAAAACTTAAAGGTCATAGGGAATGCCTCTCTTCATAGCTGCCGAGTCTGAGGCTAGATCTAAACTACTGCTGTATAATGGTATTGAAGTGCGCTGATAACTGTTGGGGCACAAACCACATTCCATATACCACTTTCATAGTGTTATTTCCTGCTTTTTATTCCACATTCATAATGATTTGACACAAGGTGCAGATCTGGCCACAGATTTGCATTTCTATCCAGATATTGTATCTACCAAACGAATGCATTCTGGGATTTTGTATTGTCCTCCCATGTTGCTTTTAATTAACAGTGCAGGGAATCTTTGCTGAATAGGAGCTACTTGTGAGTAAATATAGGATGATCGTATCCACGAGGAAGGACATTGTTGGTTAATGGAGCACTATATTAAATGCTGTGTGAAATTGCTGACTATTTTAGGCTATATACTCAGAAACAAATAATGTTACTGCTAGTACCATTTAAGAACCCCGACATTCCTATAATCTGTGTGGTGAATATGTGGGTTTCCACCATCCTTTTAATGCATGGCTATGGAGAAAATGGAGACTGCAGTACCCATTTTGTGATTGTGATTTTATTGTACCAGGTTGATCAGTTAATTCAAAACAAAAGCTTATGATTTTGCGTATGAAACATTAATAAGGGATATACTTTTCTCATCCAAAACTCTTAAGACTGCATATCTTTGTCAATCAACCTCCTGACACCTTTACTCCCTAAAGCATTAAAATACAAAATGTACATCTATTTTGAGGGCTGGGAAAGATGTATGTATCTTTCCAATAGATTGGAAAGAAAGCTTTACCAATAGATACATAAAAGAAAGCTTTACCAATAGATACATAAACAACAGTGCGATCCTACACATGTAGACTTGGAAATAAGTCCCACTGAGGCTAGATCTACACTACTGCTTTATAGAGGTATTGAAGTGTATTGGTAACTGTTGAGGCACAATCCACATTCCATATACCACTTGCATAGTGTTATTTCCCGCTTTTTATTCGACATTCATAATGATTTGACACAAGGTGTAGATCTGTTCCCAATATGTGCACATGTGGTATCAAAAATAGCTGCATGTGAAATATCTGTGAGTGGATATCTTGAACACTTTTTTTAAAAAAAATAAACATTCAATTTTGACTGGATTAGCAGCGCTGAGAGAGGTGTTAATCCCGAATCATTTCCTGAACTAAATACTGTCTCTAAAGTTGCTATTAATTCCACTGGGGGGGGGGGGATGCAGCTCCTGCCCACAGCTGCTTTGAAGGGTTAAAAAGCTGTCAGGAGATGCAACCATAGACTTCCAGGATTATGTCTGTTATCCCCTTTGGAGGATGTGCACAGTGGATCTCAGATGATGGAACAAACCATTTGGGCTTTATAGTGTTTTTAAAATCCAGCTCCTGGAATTATGCTTGAAAGTGAACACCTTTCTTTTGAACATACGTTTCTATATGCATCTTAAATCAGCAGCATATATAATATTACTTCTCTCTTATTTGCTTCCTTCAATCCATAATGGGAATTGTTCTCTTCTGATACAGAAAATTAAACTTAGGGCATTCTAGCCCATGAAAAGAAATTGCATCCAGGTATCATGCCAAGTATAGTGAGAAAATATTTGTGCGTGAGAAAGCGCCTTTTGACAGCATCTGGTTTGTACTTGCTGGGGAAATGGCATGAGGAAAGAAAATCAGACTTCTCCAGCAAGTGAAATTCGATTGCCTATTGCCAGCTGGACATGATTGCTTTTCCTTTAAATATTCTAGATACGCTTACTAGCAGGCATGTCTGATTTGTAGCTAACAATAGAAACCAGCTTCCCACTTCATTTTCCTTTTAAAAGGCACTCAGGAGTAAGAGAGACTTTCACAGCCTTTTGTTTGGCAAAATACTTCTATGAACCTCCCTATCCCCCACAAAAAAGCAGTACAAACAAAGCCAAGCAAAAAACCCCAGTGACCCCCCCCCCCAACTTTGAGGAGTCAGAAGCTAATTTTCAGTTGGCATAATTGCCAGCCGGAAATCCTACAGGTATGGTTGTTAGCCAGACTCCTGCAACACATACAATGCAATGTGTGATGTTGGTAAACTGGTAAGTATACATATGCATGAGTTGCATTACCTTCTCCCCTTAAAAGAGTGCATCAGGTTTTCTTTTCACACAATCATGGAGGGGAAAAGAAGCCATGGTGGTTTATTTAGGCTGACCATCTGAAAAGGAGGACAGGGCTCATATAACTTTAACAGTTGTAGAGAAAAGGGAATTTCAGCAGGTGTCATTTGTATGCAATTAGTTCCTGGTGAAATTCCCTCTTCATCACAACTGTTAAAGGTGCAGGCACTATACTAGAGTGACCATATACAAAAGAAGGCAGGGCTCTGCAGCTTTAACTGTTGTGATGAAGAGGGAATATCACCAGGAACTAATTGCATACAAATGACACTGATTGAAATTCCCTTTTCTCTACAACTGTTAAAGTTATATGAGCCCTGTCCTCCTTTTCAGATGGTCAGCCTAGGTTTATTTCCCCTGCTGCACATGCCAGTTGCATGCCAGACCGGGGGGCGGGGTTAGGATTTGCATAAGCGCCCTTACCAGTGCACTCATGCAAACCCGGTAATGGTAGTTTTTGCCGTGGCCTCTGGTGACGTGAGCATATGTGCATATGCCATGTACCATGCTGTGTTATGCATGAATGTGTACATGCACACCGTATGCATGGGTAATAGTGTGGGCTAGTCATGGATGGATCAGACTCCTTCTGATATGTGGCTGTTAGGGTGGGCTTCAAGGTTTTACTAACTGTATATAAAGCCCTGCATTGCTTAGGCCCTGGTTATTTGAGTGTCCTCCTCGCCCTGGTGTCCTACTACCGGCAGACATGTTCACAGGAGCAGGGTGCCCTGATAGTCTTCCGCTACAGATTAGAATGTGCGGGGTGGGGGGCAGGGCATTTTTGGTTGCTGGCCCCTGGTTATGGAATGATCTGGCAGTGAAAGTTAGACAGACACCCCCCCCCCCCCCCGCTAGCATTGTTTTAAACATCTGTGTAAGCCTTTTTTATTTACACAAGAGTTTGAGGGAGTGGCGGGTTCAATTTTTATGTGAACTCTGAGGGCTTTAAATGTTAAGCTTCCTTGGATTTGAACTGCTAAACTGTTTAAATTGTTTTATATGTTTTATTGTAAAGCACCACAATGTCAGAAATAGCGAGGTGGCGCTATAATTTTTTAAAATAATAATAATAATAATAATAATAATAATAATATGCCAGTTTTGCATGTGTTACAAGCCCCTTCTATTCTGTTTCCACATCTACCTGTAACTGATTGATTTTTCCATTGCACAGAAATCACAATTTTTGAATTTATTTCCCACCCCTACAAAAAATTACACACCTTTGTATGCATTTTACCCTAAAACATGAAATTTTATATGCATCGCGGCACTTTTCTGAGGGTGAGAACTGCATCACACAATTCAGAGGAGTGCAAAACCTAAACTGCATTCCAATCCATGTATTGGCCTGGGAAATGAGGGTCAGGTTAGTTGGGTTAAAAATGTGTACTGACCGAAATCTTCAGCAACCTTAGTGTGGGCACATGGGGGATCTGATGCTCTACTACACGGAATGTGTGTGGTAACCAGCACTGAAAAGGAAGAGCATCCAGAACATATATCTCCTCATGTCTCTCCTATCCCTCAGTCAACACCACTCCTGCTAAGAAGAGTTTCGAGTGTCCATCAGATTAGCAGGCTGAGAGAAAAAGGCTATTTCAGCAGCACCCTTGACTTGAAAGAAGAAATAAAACAAAAAGATTATTACGGCTTCAAAAAGAATTGGCAGAGCCATATTTCTCTGACAGACAACCAGATTTAGTAGACGTTTGAGGATAAAAACTGCCATATTTTGCTTGAAATATAGACACTCTCTTTCATTCTCCTTCTCTTATTCCTCTGCCTCCCTGTGCGCGCACACACACACACACACACTTCCAAGGACATTTCATCTCCCCATGCCTGACAGCATTACCGCTTCTGGTCCATCTGCTAAAGTCATAATTTGCAGCCTGTACAAAGTGGGTATTTATAGCAAAACTCTAAGTGAAGCTGCTGTTCCTGCAGGATTTGCATTTTACACGCTGTGTGCCACCCTAACATTTATAAGTGTTGTAAGAAATAAACAAATGAATGCTAAAACTTTATCATTTGCTTTTTTTCATCTGGAATGTTCCCTGCACAGGAGGACTTTAAGGCTACAATTCTATGTACACTTAATTGGAAGTGAGCCCTATTGAACACAATGGGATTTACCTCTAAGTAACTGTCCATAGGGTTACAACTGGGCCTGTTCAGACAACACACTAAGCCATGGTTAAGCTTTCCACATTATATAAAGTCATTGCGTGCCTCTCTGGTATCCATTGGTTGTAGACGGATACACCACATTATTACAGAAGGATTATTACTCTGGGATAAGGTTCTAAGATGATAGCTTTACAACATATATTTTCATCTGTGGTGACTAAACGACAAACCAGTTGTATTTAAAAGCTCCCCCAAATGGCTGTTTGAATAGACATAAATCTTAAGATGCTTGTGGTTATAAAGAGTATCAAAAATCAGTGCCTTGCCCTTGTAAATTGCTCTTGTATTAAAACCCATTCAAGAATAAGGATGTCAAAGATTGCTGTTAGGTAACATACTTTTATTTGCTCTCTGCTCCAAAACAATTAGATGGACCCCCCCCCCCAAAAAAAGGTCACTGTGCGCTTCCTAAAGTTGAAAAATCAGTACTTCTGAAAACCAAGATCTGTTTCACATAATCACTATCCATAAATGCTGAATAAATCGCTAGAGTTGATCTTATGGCCACCTCCACCCCCCCACCCCCCTAAATGTATGCTGTAACTGGTGAGGTGGGTATACCCATTTACACCCATATCTAAATATAGTTGATTGGCACAATGCCTCCCCCTAAAAGAAGATGGGAATAATCACAAGCATCAGACATCTGTGTATATGTCATGCATATGTATAGTATACATGCAGGTGCATGTTTGATATGCAGCATTGCTATATGAGGATCCAAAGCACAACCATATTCTAATTGCGCGAATCGGCTCAAATTCTGAACACACTGTCTCTTAGCATCCCAACTGGAGCACACCTGATATTTGAGGGTGTATATACACACCCTCAAATGAAAAGGAGATATACGTATATATATATATATACACAGTTTGAGGCCATCTGTTAAATTGTATCTCTGGGCAGTTACCTTTTGCTGTACAGTGTCCACTAACCCTTTGTCCTGGAATGACAGCATTGAGAAAACCACTTACTGAATCTCCATTTCCTGAAGCTTCCACAAGCTCCCTGGAGGTTGGCTGTTATGTACTGACACGGCCTGACCTCCTTAGCTTGTAATAGCCGATCTAATCACAACAGCAGGAAGCCATAACGGTAAGGGCACAAAGCATCATTTTCCGCCTGTTGTGCACAACACCCTTCCTTTTGCATTTAAAAATGTACTCATTATTCAATCTCAGAAGATTTTCATCTAAAGGTTATCGCTGGTTGCCGCGAGAAAGATTCTCCGCAGATTTCTAGGGGGGGATACGCAGTATTATAGCATTTTAATGCTACTATCCTAACTGTGCCACAGCATCCATTCTGCCCAAGAGTGCACAGAAGCATCACACAAGTTTTTTTTTTAAATGGAGGTGGGGGTTGAGAGGCAATGCCACATCCTGTGCAAGGCACATGCCTCTTAACATCCTGACAAATTTCTTGCTACACTTCTATGCTGATGTGACGTTGCAGTAGTATTATGGACATGGGGATTTCCCCATTGGTCTTGGGATACCCCGACCTCATCACCAAAAGCCTCTTGTGCAGTGCTACCTCCTATACCATGTAGGGCACTGTCCCCTAGATGTTTTGGACTTCAACTCCCATCAGACCCAGCCAGCATGGCCAATGGTAGAGAATGCTGGCAGCTGTAGTTGAAAACATCTGGAGAGCACTGGGGGAGGCTGATGTAGTAGGAGCGCTCCCCAAGTGCTATTACAGACACTGGGTCAGTTTGCACAATCAGGGAAGGAAAGGAAGTCATCGTAGCTTATTTTACAGCACAACATCATTACCATAGTTACCTTTGTGGGCATGTTTTGTAAGGTCATCCAACCTGGTGACGATGCATGGATTACAAACCATCTCACAACCCTAGAATAAGCTATGGGTTGTGGGATAGTTTGTAAACCCACCAGCTGTGCACCCTCACCGGGTTTGGATGACATGACAAACCGTGCCTGCTGAGGGTAATTGTAGTATTGACGTCGTGCATGACCAGCATTGTGGGGCGTGAAAATGAGCTACAATGGCTTATTTCCCTTCCCCGATTATGCAAACTCAGTCACTGTGAGCTCCTGCGACGTCTGCCTCAGAGCAGGGCATGTTCCTAGAATGGGGGAATGGGTTGACCCTTTACACAGTCCAGCATGACATTCAAGATGTATTTAACAATTGTCTCATACAAAGCAGGCTATATCAGAAACTGGAGGGCCACCACATGATCATCAACTCCCTTTCCGTAGAACAGCAGAATACTTGGCTCTTATCTACTGGGTTTATATGCATTCACACAGCTCTGATTTCTGCTCCCCCCCCCCCCAGGGAATGTAAAAAAAGAACCCAGGTTCCTCCCAATGGCTTCAAAATGTTTGGGAAATTGTATATCTCTCTATATGTAGAGGTTAATAATAACAGTACCCATAGTCCAGCCCCCAAGGACAGTCCAAAAATGCAGGCAGCTGTGTTGACCCATATCAACCTGCCACTTCTACCAGTTTTCATATCTGCCAGGAGCAGGTCTTCTGTAATGCTATTAGGTTTTAAATCAAGACCAAGCCATTCCAAAATATTTTGCATTTCAAAATATAGCTGAAAACACTATGTTAGAGGGAAAATCAATTTTCCTCAGCTACTCTGAGGATCGCAGAGAGGCTTAGAGGGAACAGAGAATTCTGAAGGAGGGTGGCAGGTGTCATTGTTCCTGCTAATCAAAATGTTCTGGCACCTTGATCCTACTAATCCTTGCTCCACTACACCACTGGATAGGCATTCCTATTTGGTGTGCATGCACTCAAACTGGCTGTACCTTCTATGAGAACATTCTATAGATCAACTCATTCCTGTAAGTGTGAGGGGAGAACATTACAGCTTCTAATGGCCATTATTAAGTTCCCCAGCAACTATCTCTGCCATCAGTTCTACCCGTGTCACAGTATTTGTACTGTGTATAACAGCCACTTTGGACATGACAAAACGTGGGAGACATTTCCACTATCTCCTCCTCAAGTCACTCTACACCAAGGAAGGCACACTAGGAACAAACAGAAGCATGACTCCTCTGAAAGAAAATGTTAAAATCTTCCACCTCAGGTAAAGAGTTCTAGCCTGACAGCTAAATTTGGATATCTTTCAGAAAATATCTTAATTACACCTTCAAAAATATTCTAAATGACTTGTTTTCTACAGTTAGCCTTATTTGTGCTGTGTCAATAATCAGTTAATAAGAGCTGCAGCTGGTTTTGCCAGCATGAAATGCAGTAGAGTTTGGCATGTACAGCAAGACTCCATATTCTCGTTTGTTTTAATAGGTGATAAATAAGCATATTTCCGCTCCATTATTATTTATTAGTTTATAAGTTTTTGAAATGATGACAAGCCTGAGGGCCCAAATCAAATTCAGGATGCCAATGTGTTAAGACGAGTGCAAACATGATTTCATTATTTCTCATAATGATTTCTGTAGAACAAGAGAAAACTCAACATTTAATAGAGTTTTCCCAGAGAAACTCCTCTAGGTAGTGAAGGCTAATCTCTCACTGTTCCTGACAGAGCAGTAGAGGACCAGTAACATATATATCCCACCTAAACACATATTCGATCATCATATCACACCATTATCCTTCTGGGCGAGCTAACGGAATTGAGCTCGACCTTCAAAGCCCTTGGAATGCAACGAAACATCTCTGTTTCCTGACATTTATGGGTGGCTTTTCTGCATGGCTGCCTTTATTGCCTTGAAAATAATGGTGAAAGCTGTGTGTACAAAACTGCTATAAACTCTGACAAATCACGCAATGGGAAGACAGATTTATTCAGTGCGGGTTACCGTAGAACTAATCTAATCAGATACAAGATTTACATTTCCTTTTTTTCCCAAAGAATACCATAGCTTCTTCGGATGTTTGTCTTCCTATCATACAGCAGATGTGTTCTAGGATTTCATTTTAACTGAAATAGCAAATAACACAAGGCAACTGGTTTCACCTGGGCAGAGCAATCACCTGTTCCCCCTGCTGCTCACCTTCTCCCACCCACAACTAGAGCTTCCTTTGAAACTTCAGCTACAGCAAAATTAAAAACAAATAACCCCCCCAACCAAAAGGTATTTTAGCAACCAAAAGCATTTTTAAGCAATTCCACCTTTTGATCATGTTGATCTTTGGATGTGCACTCTCAGTCCATTCAAGTAATGGAGGTGCTGTGCTACCTTACTCTCTACATGGCTCTACTACCTCTCCTTGCAGGCTTATTAGCTCAGGGAGCACATCCCTGTACCAGTTTAGAACAGCCTCCTCAAACCTGGCCACCTGTAGATGTTTTGGACTACATTTCCCATAATACCTGACCATTGACCATGCTGGCTTGGGCTGATGGGAGTTGTAGGAGCCTGAGCTGAGGCTGTTTTAGAACATTCTTAACATTTATTTATTAGATTTCTATACTTCCCAATAGATGAAGTTCACAACAATTAAAAACATAACATTCAACATGATAAATTTTCTAAGTCATATTTGTGCATTTCACATGATCAGAGGGAGTTGGAACTCTTTGTCACAGAGGAAGCTAGAAAGGTGGTGGATGTGAAGGGCACATGAAGAACAAGAGCTGAGCCCTCTAAGGCTCTGGTGGATCCAGCATAAAAGTCTACAGCTTGTAACTTGACCACTCCCTGGAAAAGTTGATTCACTCTCAGCTTTCAACCTGCATAGGGCACCCCATGGCATGAACTGGGAGAACATAAGAAGAGCCATGCTGGATCAGGCCAAAGATCCATTTAATCCAGCATTCTGTTCACACAGTGGCCAAACAGTTGTTGACCAGGAACCCATAAGCAGGACCCGAGTGCAACATCTCCTTCCCATCCATGTTTCAAGCAACTGGTATACATAGGCATATTGCCTCTGCTACTGGAGGCAACGCACAGCTATCAGGACTAGTAGCCATTGACAGCCTTCTCCTCCAGACATTCGTCTAACCCCCTTTTAAAGCCATCCAAATTGGCAGCCATCCAAATTGGGAAGAGGACCAAAACAGCCTCTGCAAAGCATACACACTCTCTTCTTCTACAACAACAACACCAAGAGTATAAGGCAAGGAGAGCCAAGAGCCTCCCAACAACCCATCCAAAACTCATCAAACTTGGCCAGCCCTCATCCATTCTGACTGGCCTTTCTCAAGTGGCATATAAAAGGCTGCATTATTACACTGGATGTTATCAGTTTGGTTGAGTGATTTGATTAGTGATGATTTGTCTACATCTGATAACAACAGATGCATAGATGTGTCTACAGCCTGTGACAATGTCTGCAATAGTCGTATGCCTGTCAACCAATCCCTCATAAGTCAAGGTTTCAGGATGCTCTATAAAGTCCTTTGCTAAACATTTATTTGCGTGCATTTTGTCTTGTAAAATTCAGCCAAGTTTCAAGATGAAATTTGGCTCAAAATTTAGAAACTGAGGCCCTTTCCGCACCAGCCATTTTTCCCGGGGCTGCCCCTACCTGCTTGCGGAGAGTCCCCATGACGCACAGAGCATCCCGCAAGCAGACAGGGGCCAGCGCTCCATTTTCCCAGGAGTTCAGGGAACGCTATTATCCCGTTTTGTTCCCTGTTCCTGGGAGGGCAGCGAGATGGGTGGCTGGTGTGGCGGCTCATCCCGGGCGCAGCCGCGCTTACTCACGAGTAAGCACGGCTGCACCGATGGCCACGAAGCCGCACCACGCAGCTCCTAGGCCATCAGGAGGGGGGGACCCGATTTTGCCATCCCCAGGATGGCAGGAGGGAGGGGGCGCGATCGCTTGCAGTTTTTTTTTTTTTTTTTTTAAAAAGAACTAACTTGTTGCGCGGGAGTGCTCCTGCACTCTTCTTCATTACAAAAACAAAAAATGGTGGGCGCAAGTTGCAACGGCCCAGGAGAAGCTTGGTGCAACTTCATCACACCAAACCCAGAAGTGCTTACTTCTGGGTTCCCCCACTCCCAGCCCTCCACACCCCTATGTTGTGGAACTGGCCAGAGTCAACGTGCTTAATTCCAGCTACAAACCATGACTCATGCTACATCTTTTATGGTCTTTAAAACATGGATGGACAATATGTGATCATCCAAATGTTTTTGGACTGCAACACCCATAACTTCTCAGGATAGGATAGGCTGGCTAGGGCTGATGCAAGTTGCAGTCCAATGACATCTGGAGGGCTACAAGTTGCCCACCTCTGCTCTAAAAGATGGCCTTCCCATCTTTGCAATAAATCATTGCAATAAATCATTAGTATAAGCAAGAATCTGATGAAATCTTTCACTGAATGAACCTAATGCTGAATTACATTTCTGCTAAAACCATGTTAGTTTATTCTCAGCCTATTATGTCAAGCTGCCTCATACAGTGTCAGACCAATGATCTATCTGGCTGAGTTGTCTTCAATCTTTTCAGACCTGGAATCCACAAATGTTATTCCAAACATGCATTTTGGGATACACTTATTATTATTGTTGTTATTGTTGTCATTGTTGTTGTTAATATTAGCGACCCTATTCAGACAACATGCTAAGCCGTGGTGGTTAAGCATTTTGAGCTAAACATTATGGCTTAGTGTGTCATGTGAACCATGACTTAGCGTGTTATGTGAACCATTCCTAACCACGGTAGCTGTATAACCATGATTTAAATATGCTCACTAACCATTTGCTGCAAAAGGATTAGCACATGGCTTAGTGTGTGGTCTGAACAGGCCCAGCATTTACCATATGTTTGCACTGTTGATGTTGCAACTCACCTTAGGTCAGGCTGAGACCCAATAGTAGGTTCAGACCTACATCACCAATTGAAAAACATTATCAAGACCATGGGAAGGCAACCTGGTACTTTGAAGACTCTTTGGACTACAACTCCCATAATTCCTGACCATTGGCCATGCTGTCTAGTGCTTATGGAAGCTGTAGTTCAAAATATCTAGAAAGCAGACTGCATCCTTAGCAACTCTTTTTATCCTCCTTTTTATAAAACAATATCTCCATGTATTATCTGGTTGTTTTCATTCGTTATCATCCTGCTGATTTAGAAGTGCTAGATAAGAAAATAAATCTAAACAGGAAAGCGGGCTCTTTAACCTCCTGTGAACACAAGCCTAAGCAATTTACCACATTCAACTCTGTTGTCAAATTATTAAGGTTTCAAATGAGTTTGCACACTCATTACCAGTTATAGGAATGTTTAATGGTCAGATTCTATCACCACAAATCTTCAAAAACTACCTCCGGGGCCTAAAAAATAGTTGCGAAGATTTCCTTAGTGGTTCTGGAAGTCTCTTCTTAGTCATAAATCTCAACAAACAACACTGTTTATTTAAGACTACTCCCCTGAGAGAGATTAATGAGACAAGTTGTCCACTAGTCAAGGGAAAGAACACAAGATCTATCCTATCTTATTTCATCACCAGGTTTAATCATTGTAACAGTTATGTAATGTGACATTCACACATTATTAGAGAAGTTAGAGAACAAATTGCATATCACTCATCAGCTGATCATTTTTCATTTGCTCACAGACTTCCAAAATTAATGAGGCACTTCCTTTTTCATTAGATCTATCTTTTTAGCTTGAAATTGAATATGCTGGCAATCAGGATCTCTCTTTTTCTTTTTTTAATTTTCTTGCTTTCATACAAACCCCCACAGAAGCAGAAGATACACTTAAGCAGTGTCCATATTTTCAACTTCAGTTTTTTTAATTTCTGAAATATTGTTCAAATTAGCATGTTGATATCTCCAAAGAAGCAGCATTTAATATTTGTTACTACACATTTTGGATTTTTGGGTAGTTCTTTAATCCCTGCATATTATCAACTTGTATATGCACATCCTAGGGCAAACCATTCGACTAAAGTTAAGCACATTTAAGTTTCATTGAGTTTAGTGGGAAATAATTAAGCAAGTGCTTAACTTTTGTTGAATGGTGTGCCCTTGGATAATCATATAAAAGTTGTTAATATTTATATATTATATGCCCATTTTTTAGAAGTTCAAGTAAATTTTATAAGTCAAGAAAAACACACCACCCACCAGCATAGCAGTTGACTTTTTCAATGTCTAGTTTGTCGAATGCAGACCGCACAAGTACAAAATTGGCACATGTTTGTAGTATTATTGGTTAAATTGATAAGCAGAAGACCATTTTCAGGTGTGAGAGTATTCATTCATGCATTGCAAGCTAGGTAAATTCAAAGTTCAACCTCAATGTATTTTCAGACATCGGCAGCATCACTACCCATTTATGGACAGTTCATCATCATGGTAGGAATGTATGCATGGAAATCAATTTCTGAATGGGTAGGACTTGGGATGGTGGAGAGATCCCCAATGGATTCAAATGAGTTCAGATGTTTATGAATCCATCCTGCATATCCCACAGTGGACTAGCTTTTTCTGAGTTACACAGATTCCGCGGACTGACAGACTATTGTATCATTTGTATAATGCACTAATTCACTTTAGCATGAATCCACATTAAATAATGTGCATTAGTGCAAGTAAACATTAGTGCGTATGCACACTTGCTGTAGTGCACTAATGCAAATCAGTGCTAATGCGAATAAGCACAACAAAATTCTGATAAAAAAGAATCTGATCCCATCAATGAGTGGAGGACAGAATGAAAGACACCAGACAATTCATGAAACACAGATGGAACAGATTTTTAAAAATCTGTACATCCCTAATTAGGATCTATATCTGGATCAGAAATTAACCAAGTACAAACAGAAGTTGCTTTAGGACTTTCCCAGGTTTGGGCAACCATGGGTTGGGCCAATTAGGGCCTTGCGCGCATGGCCGGCCCTGCTAGCCCCAGTCCGTGCATGCCCAGCCCCACTTGCCCCAGTTTGCATGCAGCTGGGGGAAATCCCCAAAACCAGCACAAATGCTCATTTCTGGAAGGGCCAATATGTGGTAGGGACTGCATGCAAACTGGGGCTAGTAGGGTTGGGCACATTTGGACTGGGACCAGGCAGGGCTGGCCATGCCACAAGGCCCCAATTGGACCCAACTCTTGATTCCTCCCCCTCCCCCCATGTCAATATACATAACCAGTTCATAATAATGAGAAGTAATGCCTTCTAAACACCCTCAAAACATGTGTGGGGAACAAGCAGCCCACCAGATGTTTGTGGAGTGCAACTCCTATCAGCCTCAGCCAGCATAGCCAATGGTGATGGATGATGGGGGTATTATAAAATGAAGATCAATTTATAAATCCTTTTTATAAATAAATAACCAGGGCTTGCACTCCAAGAAAATCTGGAGGTTAAGATGTTTTTAATGATGTAATTTTTCTTGTTTTTTAAATTTTAACTGTTTTGTGATTCTTGTGTTTTATATTGTTGTTGTTCCCCACCTCGATCCGGAGGGAGAGGCGGGTTATAAATAATAATAATAATAATAATAATTATTATTATTATTATTATCCCTGCCCAAAAGGATCGCTAAAGGATGACCTAATAATTTGAATCTGATTATATCCTCTATAAAGTCTATAAGACAAAAAATGCAATATGTTATATGAGTATAAAGGGAACTATTTCCTCTTAAGGTTTACAATTATCCTATGGCTGTCCTAATTGTGCCGCCCGTACTTTAATGTGAAAGCGGATTGGATACTGATAGTATTGATTATGATAAGATGTCTGCCCGCAGGCTGGTGTGAAAGTTAATAGAACAGCCCATGGAAAACGTAGCACAAATATTCCAAGGTGAGTAGGATAAAAGTGGGTAGGATAAAAGGGGTACATTGCTGGAGAGAAAGTGCCGGGTGCAGAATACTTTGGAGAAATCTGTCCCTTGTGGAGTTACATGGCTTTTCACACACACACACAAAGCCTCTTAAAAGTACTTGCCTTTGAATATTTCACCACTTCAGAAAATACTTTGAAAGCAGACCTTGTCACTGTCTATGTTCGAGCTATGTTACTTCGGAAATCTTCTGGGAAAACTAGTCATGCAAGAAACTATACTGGGACAGTATTGTTCATGTCAAATTATATAACCTCCTTTTCAGTCACAGTACAATATGTTAAAAGAGGAATGTCCATACTAAATAATTGATCTTCTCCTTTTGTCTGTCAAGAAACAAGTTAAAAGACTGTTTTTTAAGGGTAAAAAGTATATGAGGCACCATAGGGGTTATCCACATCATCACGTGTTACTAAGCAAAAAGCAGTCAACTCCTGGGACCCAGTCTTCTGTAGTGGAAAAGATAAACCCTGATTTATCCATCTTATGTGAATAAGTGGGGAAAGGTGTGAGATACAATAAAAAGAGGTGTGATGATAATTCATCCAAGTACGAAATGGCAAATTCCTCCCTGGACATTCTATATTAGGTATAATTAGCAGAAGACAAGGAACACTATTCATGCAGCAGAATATCCCTTCACAATAACCCCAAATAATCTCCTTTGAAAATAGGAGAGACTTAGTTGTATACACTTGCAATTCAGTATAGGCGTGCACAGCTAATTTCATTAGGATATGCACATTAAAGGCCCCAATTGGAGCGGGGGAGGCGAAAGCATGGTTTCCCCCTCCCCACTGCAGGAGAGAAATTGAAGGGTTGTGGGGGGTGAGACGGAGGGATGGCAGCCAGGGTGTCCGCGCAGAGCAGAGGAAGTGAGGGATGTGAGTCCGCTCCTTCTGCCTCCCATTCTATTCCACCTGAATCTCCAGGATTCAGAGCTCAGCCATCCCTGAGCTCTGAATCCTGGACAAATCTGTGGAGGAGGAGGGCAGGCAGGCAGGCAGGCAGGCAGGCAGGCAGGCAGGCAGGAGTCCTGAGTGCCTTGGTACTCCTCAAGAGGGAGGGGGAGCCCAGAAAAGAATGCAGTTCCAGCCCAAGGCAGGTCACCACCTGAAGCGGAAACCTGCCATGCCTCTCTCCCCCCTCCCTCCCTCAGCCACGCAATCCTCTACCACCTTCCAGTCTTCCTGCATTCAGGATCCGTACTGTGTGGATCCTGAGTAGAAAGACCGTACAGAGAGAGGCAGCATGCTGGCAATGTGGGTGCACGTGTCCCCGCCAAAAAAAAATAAAGTAAGCTGGCTGGCCGGAAGGGTCAGGAGGCAGGCCTGGCGCCCTCTTCATTCCTGGTAAGGCCGGTCCCGGAAAGCAAGCCAATTGGAGCAGTGGGGGTGGGGAAAGAAGCAGAGCACCTCCCAAAGATATTAGGGTGTGCCTGGGCAGCCCTGGCACACTCCTTGCACATGCCTCTGTTGCTCAGTTGTATAGCCCGGTACCCTGGCACCTGTGGGTTGAATCCTATAGGTTGGATTCAGACTGAGTAGATCCATTAAAATCAATGGATTGTTAAGTTCGTCATGACTAAGTTAGCCATTGGGACGGGGAAGGAGTCCATCCGGTTCACAGTTTAAAGTGAATTAGCAGGATTTAATTTTGCACTTTCCCAAACCACTATGTGAATCAAAACTCGGTTATCTTTCAAACTGTGCACTTCTCTGAATTTTGCAGTGGAACTCTCCATTCAAAAAAATGCATAAAAGAGCATGATCCACATGCTAGCATATAAGCCATGCTCCCATAGTATCTAATTTGCCCCTAAGTCTTTTATTAAAGAACAGGCTTTCTAGTGGACAAAGTAGAGAGCATCCATTGTCAGGACTAGTACTGTGTCAAAAATTTTGACCATTCCATTTTTGGCATCTTGTGTGTGCGTGGGGGATAAATACTCAGGCAAAAGTGGCTGGGAGAGGTGAGAATTTCCGATATTTTTTTCCTTGGGGAGGGTTACAGGTTTTCCACATACTTTTTAAAACATAGCCAATTGTTGAGGGGTCTTCTTTCTTTCTTTTTTTAAACACAACCGGCATTTTCAGGAACCCAGGAGTGCTCACTAGATGCTTATTGGAGAGGGGGCAGTCACATGGTCTCCAACAGGCATTCAGTGCTGGGCTCATCCAAAGGCCGCAGGAAAGGGGTGGTTGTTTTTTTAAAAAAACTAAAAAATAAGGAGAGCCCTCAACAACCAGCTATGCTTAAAAAGGGTATCTGGAAATCCTGTCACCCTCCCCAAGGAGAACATTCTTTGAATTTTCCCCCTTCACTGCAAAAGAGGCAGAAAAAACAATGCCTCTTTTGGAGAAAGTTCCAGAAAATAGGGGGCAGGTTTCTGCCCAGCACTAGTCAGGACGACTGGAAGCAGAGGTAGGAAAAAGGAGGCAGTGAACATATGGGCTTCCAAGTCAAACCTTGTAGGAGGTCTTGTGTCAGAGGAAGTCTGCGTCTGCTCTTCTATTACACAAAGAAGATTGTGCGTATCAACCAGGCCACAGACTTGTCCTGTGTTATAGTCTATTGCCATATGCCTAAAAGTTCTAGAAGAGATGGATGTTTATCCTCAAAATAAAAACAACCTTTTTATATCTTTGGGTGGCATCAACACAGGCCCCCTCCACAAGGATGCGCTTTTGCGCCCGGTTCGGGGATTATGCGCATTTTCGCGGAGGCGCATTTACGCCTAATCCCTCTGCACGGGAGGCGGCGAGAAGCGGCGAAGCGCATTAAAAGATGCCCAAAAAGCACTTTACAGGTAGTTAATGCGCATAATCGCTTGTTCACACAGCGAAAATGCGCTTTAACGGCCGGAGCAAAATAAAAGTCGCTATTTAACGCGCGTTCGAAAATGCGCATTATCGGGGAGATAACGCGCCTGTACGCCCGTTTTGCGCTCCGCTCGTGTGTAGGTAAAATTTATAATGAGCCTTCAAGGCTCATTAAACGTCTCGTGTGGAGGAGGCCACAAACACCAGTGAAGAAGGGGAAAGTACATATAAGGAGGCAGACAGAAGATGTCTGTAGAGGAGGAAGCAGGTCCAAAGCACACACATTGCAACATGTCTCTGGACCTTCTGCACTGCAGGAACCTGTCACCTTTTTCTGGCCATCCCCCCCCCCCCCCCAAACACACACACATTTTCAGAATACAGTTTGGTTGACAGCAGTCCTGGTCTGGTACTAAACAGGGACAATTTCATTTGCTTTGGATGGGTGCTATGGTTATTTACATCTTCATAAAAGTGTGCTGAGACTGACAATACATTATAATACTGCATGACTCTACATAATATCGTTCTGGTTAGAGGAGTATGTTCAAATTAAATCTCAGCTGGTTATTAAAAACTACTTTGATGGAATGGTAATTACGTTAAAATCTCATTCCAGTGAAGTTGGAAGGTTTATATTTAGGGAAGAGACATTAAAGATGAATGGCTCCCATGCCATTAATTACAAGGGAATATCATAATTAAAGCATTGTTCATACTTTAATTCAGCCTTGAAAATAAGAGTTGAGGGTAAGGTTGCCACCCTTTCTTTTTCCTGGCAGAGCTGAATAGTTGCTTGACAGAGGGGAAAAAAATCATCAAATGAAGTGTTTCTGCCCTGTAGTTGCAAAGGTGAGAAAAGCTTTACCTCCTGGATTTCTGCAACTATTGAAGCACAGGAGGAAATTTTGGCAATCCTACTCTGAGAGCAACAATTCACTCCTGCTGAAGTTTCCTGCTGTTTTGAAGAGCTCTTCGAGAAGTGTGTGTTTATCGTGTGACTTCAGTCTTACTTCGTGAAAAGAGAAAGCAAAGTGAGATGAGACAAAGGGGTGTTCATATGACCAATTGGGGTGACCAGGGGTCTTATGTTACAGAGGACAGTCCTTTGTTTGAAGGGCTATCTAGTCCATGTGAAAGATAAAGAGCCATAAGAAGGGTGAGCAGGGACCTTGAAGTTGCTCAGCAACAGTTAACACCTTGACAACAGAGGGAGCAACTTACGTTCTGCTTATTTGGGCTTTTCCTCCAAAACCGCAGTTATCTCTTATGGAAGGGAAGCTTGGTTGATGAAAGGATTCAACCCGTCCCACCATGCTGCACTTTAAATTGCACCCCTTTCAGACACACACACACACACACATTTTATTAGAGATTAAAGCATGTATTAGTATTAAACAGCTTAATAGCATTTCCCCACTTTTACAGCATGTTTTTATGTTCCATCCTCAGCATTGTAGACAGGATTTGAGCAGATGCCCACAGGTCTGGTGTCAAGGGTAGGCATTGGCAGGGACCTACACCTGTGCGGTAATATGTGAGACTTTATATGACAGTCAATTGATTACCAGCCTTTCATCTGGATGCCCTGGGAAATTAATCAGAAGAGGATAAATTATACAACATCTCAAAACAGAGTAAAAATTACAGTATAGGAGTACATGTGTCAGAGTTTCAGGGACTCTTGCTTTACATAGGCACAATCTGCTTTGAAGTGGGGTTTTCAAAAATCTGCCCTGGAGTACTACTGTTGGTAGAACATTAAGTCATGCACATAGGAATGCTCTGAGAGAATGCATATTCCTAAGAGATGTCAGATAAGAAGGCGAGGTACTGTGTTGATCTGGGGGTCCTGACCTTGTCAGTATCCTTATCAAAGTAGATTTGGGATAAGCCAGTCAAAGCCACAAATGGGTCAATTTAACAATTTGTTGATTACATACGTGATATTAAATGGATGCAGAAATAAAAGGAAGGCAAAGAACCTCACACGTCTCTTGTGCTGACCAGAGTTATCAATTCCCCCACCGCCATGCTTGTATCTGGGTCCCAATCAAGATACACAGGATGCTTCGCATCAATTCTCCAAGTTGGCATGTGCACAGATTCCCCTTGTAGTGAGATCGCCTTGGCATGATTTAAACAATGTTTATATACCCTTACATGTCCTAGTGGCTGCACAGAGCATCACAGCCAGAGCAAAGAACTACCCTAGAAAGACGCTCCGACATTCCAATCTGGAGAAAGCTTCTCAACTCCTCAGAGAGACCAGAGCAATCTGGCAAAAATCAGACAGCTTTGCATTTGTTGACATATAAAACTGGCCTTTCCTGGTAAAACCTTTTGCATGTGAGATAGCCTAGTTAATTTCCTAGAAGCTGTTTTCTATACTATGTTAACCCAGACTTCTATGCATTTGTTAAACTGTATAGGCCATGACGGTGGAAGCTCTCTATACTCCTCGCTGTGTCTTCCAGTGTAACCCACTGCAGGTACCATAATTGGGCTGAGTCCCATGGACCATGGGAGAATATGTTCTATTAACCAGAGAGTGCAGATCCCATGATCTTGCTCTAGTTTTAGTTTACAAAATGGTGCTGGGGCTCAAATTTGCTAGGTACTCATATGCTCTGAAATGAAAGCTCTATTCTTTTAACTTAGCAGCACATTGTGATCGCACTGCACAAACCCAGAAGTGTTTTCTCCTTCCTTCTCCTCCTTCTTCCAGAGCGAAGACCTGACATTAATAATCACTCTCTACAAGTAAAGCCCTGTCAAATTAAACATTTCTTGCCCTTTACTGTGATTCTGCTGTGATTCAGCACCCCAAAGAACAGACTGAAAAAGGTTCAAAATGGATGCATGGTCTTTTTTGTTTTAATACAGAAAATAAAATCCTGAGTTGCAAAACTTTTATGAAGTGTTTATGGGCATTTTCACAGGATTCATTTTTCTCTGAAGCAACTAGAATCCAATATATTAACAATTCTGGACATTTTTGAGCCTATTTTTAAAAAAGAATCTTTTGGCCACTGTGGCTTCCAAAGCAAAATGCATAAAAAAGGGAATAAGTCATATGTGTTACAGCTATACAACATCAACAACACTCCAGTGCATCAAATTCTAAAATCAGTTCAGTGCATCAAATGTTAAGCTTTTCAGCTCTTCCCACTTTCTGGTGACCCAATTCTGGGCTGCAACCCATGGTTCAAGAATCTTGGCCCAAAGCTCAGTTTTAATTCTAACCTCCAGGACAGCATGATGCTAAGCAAGCTGTTCCAGCTTCTACTGCTCTTAAAGGGCTTGGGGGATGGGTCTGCACAGATCATTATTTTTAGAACAGAAAACCCCAACAGATGTCTAACATTACAAAAAAAAATAATGCAACTGCACCGTTCATTACACCACATTTTCCCTAGCAAAAGAGCATATATCAATGTCAATCTGACAAAGGATAGATGGGGTTTACTTAACAAAAATGAAATAATGGGATAACTCAGTATGGGAACAGTATAAATATTCACTGTACTGAGTGAGAGCCAGTAGCTAGGAAATAGAACCAAAAACATCAATTAATTTCATTCTGATGTGCACTCTACTCTCCACCCTGCCATCCAGCTGTCTTATATACACTAACTTAACAAACTGCAATCCCTGGTCTGTATCCACGTTTTAGATGGAATGAATGGGTTCAGAGTCCACTCATCCACCTAGTTCAGTATTGACCCAGTTCGGATGTTAGGGTACGCTGGTTAAACAAAAGTAATTGTGGCTTACCATGGTTCAACCACACACACTCGGTCCCTCCTGCTAGCAGGAGTAGCTAAACAAGCCAGGACCTCTTCGTCTTGGCTTATGACTTTGGCTTGTCGAGGAAAGACAAGCCAAAATTCCTCTTTCAGATGTCATACCAACCAAACCAGGGAAAGAGTGTCCCTGGCTTGTTTAGCTACTCCCACTGGCCGGAAGAACCAAGTGGGAGCAGTCGAGTTGTGTGCCTTTGCATGCTGGGTCACTCATGGTAAAAAATAAATGAATCTTGTTTATTGTGATGGCTGAATATGGCTATTGTCTAAGCTGACTGGCTGACAGCAGATCTCCTGGGTTTTAGTCTTTCCCAGGCCTACCCGGATTTGCCAGCAAGTGAACCTGGGACCTTCTGCATGCAAACCATGTGCTATAAGAGCAGGCCCGGACCTTCCATTAGCCACACAGAGATATTTTTCACAGTTGCCGGGTTGGGAGAAGCACCAACATTTCACTTGCTGCTGCTCAGCACTTTGCAGAAAGCCACCTGGATGCCTGTCCTGGAGGACCCAACGAGCTAGGCAGTAGTGGTGGTGGGTGGTTTCTTCTGACTGACATGTGCTGACCCACATTTCAATCAAGAGAGCCAGCCAGCCATTTAGGTCAGCAAGCAATTCTCTGGCATTGCTTCTTCCAGTTTGTTTCTCCTCTGTGGAGGGGAAGAATGAGGTGGAGAACTGCTGTAACAGGGCCATGGGTGGCAAGGGCAGGGGCTGAGCCACGTGGTGTCCTCATTCCAGCTCTGCTCACTTCTTATGCTTTCCCTTCCCTGCCACCTGTGGCTGCCACACATATGTCCTGGTACCACTTCCTCCTGTTGCTGACTGTGCAGTGAAGGGCTGAGGTTAGTCAGAGGATGTTTGGTTTTGCCTTTCTCTTTCACACACAACTGCCATTGGGAAAACTGAACTAGGACCATGTTCAATGAAGGAGAGGGCTTTTCCCATCTTTCCAAGTTCAGTGGAGGCTGATGGCTTCAATATCAGTGGGGTGCTGAATGCGCTCTGGGTTTCAGTTATAAACTGTCAGAACTCTAGAAGAGCTATCCAAGGTATTTTGTGCTTTGGATAGCTCCTTTAGGATTGTGACTATTCCTGGCTGAAACCCAGAGAGGATTCAATGCCCCAATGACATCGGTGCCACCAGCCACCACAGTTCATTATGCTGTCTGCCAGATTGCCCGCTGCCTTGAGTGTATGTGTGCACTCAGGACAGCAAACATTTGCGAAGGCAGCATCTTTCCTGCTGCAGCTGGTTATCCACTTGTACCCCCCACCTCCCACAGACACAGATAATTGTTGGGCTGGAGGAGATGAAATGGATTTCATTAGCTGAAGTAGTGCCTTTTTTTGTTTTTTAAAAACCAAGGCTGCAATCTTATACATGGTTACCTGGAAGAAAGTTCCAATGAACTCAAAGGGACTTACTTCTCAGTAGGCATGCTTAGAATTGCATTGTGAGGCTACACTTGAGAGTAAGCCCATTGAAATCAATGGGACCTGTGATTACATAAGCATATAATCTAACGTTTGAAGACTTCTGAAATTAAAACAGAATGGGATAAGGCAAATGGGATGAAATGATGCTAATATGAATATGTTCTTCTCTGAAATTAGATGAGAAAGGGCAAGGAGAAGCAGTCAGAAATAAAAGGCTGCTTAAAAATAAACTTATTTCTCTGAAATTAAATGTAAAGCTTGGAAAGGATGGTGAATACTTTGAAATAAAAACCAACTCTCTTTAAAACCAACTTTAAGCATGCTCAAGGGCTAGTATGCTCCTTGACTTCTATTTGCAATTGGAGGGTTGCTGTTTGGTGCTGTGCGTCAGGCTGCAAAATATCTTGAGCTGGCTCTGTCTATGGATGCTTCCAGATGGATGGCTCACAGTGTTAACTGTCAGAATACATTGCACAGCTATCCTGTCTTTCCTTCCCTTTCTTACCATTTTTTGTTGTTGTGATAAGTAGAAAGATGGGGAAATGATGGGAAAACATGAGAGGGTCAGAAATAGAAGATGACAATGTCTG
Source organism: Anniella stebbinsi (assembly GCA_029215795.1). Lineage (NCBI taxonomy): Eukaryota > Metazoa > Chordata > Lepidosauria > Squamata > Anniellidae > Anniella > Anniella stebbinsi. The sequence goes on along the minus strand of JARDYH010000004.1, from coordinate 89,522,770 downwards.
AACCCCCTTAAAAAGCCAATAAGGCTTCCAGAGAAAAGCCTTATTTGAAAGCACCCTACAAACCAGGCTGTTCTGCAGTTGTTCCCAAATGATATGCAAGGGCACACTAGTATAACTGAAGAGTACTACTAGTGTGATACAAGAAATACAGGCGCTGGGAGATGAATGAATATAAAGCATTAGTTATATTGGATGCAGAACACGGTTCCCCATTCTCCTCCATGTCTATCTTGTCCCTTTCCCAATTAAATCAAGTAAACATGGTGAAGTTCAAACTGTTTCAATGCCCTTTGGATCAGGATTGGAATGTGTGTATAGGCCAGCATGAGAGGCTGGGCTAGAAGGTCCCTCATCAATTTAATGACTAGATAGGTGATAGGTAGTACACAAGAGAAATAAAGTGAGAGTAGGCAAGTATAGTACTGGGCTCTCTGGGTGGTTTTTGTAAACCGCCCAGAGAACTTTGGCTATGGGGCAGTATATAAGTGTAATTAATAATAATAATAATAATAATAACAATAATAATACTTTACTACTTTACTTATAATAAATTAACTAATTCAATATCTTTATTGTAGGCTGACCAGATAAAATCCAGCTCATGTAACTTTAACAGTTGTAGAGAAAAGGGAATTTCAGCCAGTGTCATTTGTATGCAATTAGTTCCTGGTGAAATTCCCTCTTCATCACAACAGTTAAAGTTGCAGGAGCCCTGCCTTCTTTTGTATATGGTCACTCTAGTATAGTGCCTGCAACTTTAACTGTTGTGATGAAGAGGGAATTTCACCAGGAACTCATTGCATACAAATGACACTGGCTGAAATTCCCTTTTCTCTACAACTGTTAAAGTTACATGAGCCCTGACCTGGATTTTATCTGGTCACTCTACTTTATTGATATTCCTGACAAACTTTTCTCCTCCAAAGTAAATCTTTTCAGATGTAAAGAGTGAACTGTGCCTCCAGTTTTCATTCAGAAAAACATTGTGCTTCAATCATCATAACTGAGAAACTCTGCTAGAGATAATAACTTTTGGCTGTGATTTTAATGTTCATTTGGAAGTACATTGCGTTGACAAATTGGTTTAGGATTTAGAGCTGGGGTGCGCAACACATGGCCCTCCAGATATTTTGCCTACAAGTCCCACTGTCTCTCACTGTTGGCTATGCTGGAGAGCACTGATGGTAATTGTAGACCAAAACATCTGGAAGATCACATGCTCCGCCCCTTGACTTAGAGATTCTAATTAGAATTTAACTGCAAGCACACTGGGCCCAAACATAAAATGTACCATCTGTAATTGTGGTGCATTTTCAAGATGCTTTAAAAACTTTTAAGTAGCACATGTTCCTAAATGAAGGTAGTGCACTTATATTTGAGGTTTAGAACTGGCAATATAAGATTGCTAGAATACGAAGAGCTGCATTAATCATTACTATGATGCACCAAACCTAGCAATAATTTAGCTCCTCAATTCTAATCATGCTTACATGAGCGCATGGTATTGATTTCAGTGAAACTTTACCATCGTATAAGTGTAGCTAGGGATATTGTTGCAAAAGATTCATTATTAGAAAAGCTCTGCTTTGTTTCTAATCCTGAATTTAGGGCTGAATGAACACACATTGGCCTGTCCACTTTGCTATTCCCACAGATGTTCAAAATGCATTTTCAAGGCAATCATGTTTTATAAATGCCTGGTCCATTAAAATGTTTTGAGAAGGGTAGCTGATCTAATTCAAACAAGGTTGGAATGAGAACACCACAACTGTTGACTATTGAATTAATGAAAGAAAAACAGAGTCAATTCACCTGGGGCAACTGTTGTGTATTACCCAGCTTCGACTAGTAGGCTTCTTAAATGCTCCCACTGTTAGGACTAATTTAAAGAGAATGAAATGGGAACAGGAGAGCCTGATGCACTTCAATTAGCATTTGAGTGTAGGATGTTTACAGCAAACTATTGGAATGGCTGAGCTGAAATTGTATGCAGCGCAAGGCATAGGCGTGCAGTCGGCCTGGGCATGTTCTCGAAAATCTAGCTGATTATACCTGCACCTGGAAGATTGAGAAAGCCGTCTTAAAGGATTACAACCTGCAGGCATACATTTCGAATTTGTACAACAGCTGAAGGGCATCGAGTAAAAACATTTTGTGAAGATACAGTACAGTTTATGAATCGCAAGTGGCGCTTCTCAGAATGTATGAAAGCAGGAAACCAGGGAAAAGAGCCTTTTAAGAAAATAAAACTCTTCTCTATACCCCAAATGGAAGGAGGGAAGCCACCCATTCTCCAGCAACCGAATGGCTTGCTTTGATAAAAGAAACTGATTGATAACCATGCTGTCCCTCTGAAGACCAGAACACTGAGACTCACAGATGGTGAAGATAACTTGAACAAAATTCACTAAAAGAACCCTTTTCTGCTTTAGAAAGACTGCTGTACTTCAGTTTCTGATTACACACATCTTTTTCTGCTACACAGAAGAATGTATTTTGCTTTGAAGAGTTGGAGTATTTTCATCTGGACAATTCTACTTTCCATTTATATACCAACACCAAGTTCTTTTGTCAGCATGAATAGGAAGGTGGTAGGAGCTGGGTTAAAATAATAAGCAGCTTAGTAATTGCCTGAATTTAAAGTTTATTCTAGTAATTGCATACACATATCAATAGCATATATTGAATAATAAGGCTAGTATCATTTACACTGTGTCAGTCACCGCTGAACTAGACTAATTGAAGTCTGCTGGGTCCATAACAGATGCATGGAGTGAAATGGTCATGAACTGCATGAATTGCATACTGCTATACTGACTTACCAAATAAAAAAAAGGAAGTCCAATATTGTCATCATCCGCATGACTTTTTCTCTTAACATTTGTGAGAGGTAATTCACCAAGATGACCCAGTAAGAGTGTCATCAGACTAGTGTTTTATTGCACGCTCGCTACTGCCCACTTACGGATGTTCGTGCATCCTTTAGACGATGTAATCCGCCTTCCGCATGCCTCCCGCTCCTTCTTACTTGTTTTCCGTCACAAAATTGACCCCTTTTAATCCGACTTCTTTTTTTAAATGGAATGTGCCTCCATTTCCTGCTGTGTGCAGGAAAAGCAGCGCGATAAAAGTGGCTCCTGAATGGGCCACATGGTCTTTGTTTACTTCCTCTTTCTTCTCTGGGTAGAAAGAGGAAGTATCGTGGGGCAGGAATGGGGGTGGAGAAGCAACTGTAAGCAACTGTGATTTCCCCCCATCTGATGACACTGTAAGTCTAAACCTTGTTCTAAAACTCTACATTTACAGGTCTCTGTTCATTTTAAGAATGAAAACTGTGTACTGTGGAAAGACCTCTGCAGTAGATTTCCAAAATTAAATCATTCATAAGTGAAGTTACATCCTTTTTCTTCTCCTGGCCAAAATTTTCTTGAAACTATGGAAAGCCCCAGAAACCTCTACCACCAGAGCAGTATCTAATAGTTGGTAAGAGGAATATGAGCCACACAACAAGGGATCTTGTGGCACTTTCAAGGCTAACAAATGTATTATGGCACAAGCTTTCATGGACTATCATCCACTTCATCAGATGTTTCCTGAGTTACCGATGTACAGACATGTGTGTGTGTGGGGGGGGGGGGAAGAGATAATAAATAATGACTTCAGATTAAGAAATGCAGAAAGTACAGTCAGTGATAATTACCTTAACATCTTTCAACGTTTTATGACCTGTTCACTGTCTTGCCCATCCTACCCATACAAGAAACTCAAGAAAAACTTCATGTATCTGAAGAGGTAGATTTCAAATTGTCTGATTTAAGATAGCTCCCTAGCACAGCAGGGCCCAGGGTCCTGTGTGCGACACCATCCCTTTAGTAGTAGGCTAAAAGACCTTTGCTCTCCTCCAATGACTTCCTTGCTAGTCAATACAGGTAGTCACTTCCCTACTGAACCAACACCAGAGTCCAAGCACACAAACCAAGAGGTAAAAACTAGCAAACAAAAAAAACAGGGGAGGGCTGTTGCATTCATACCCAGCATGTCAGTAACTCAGAGACATCTGGCCGGCCATTCTTGGAAACCAAATGCTGGACTACCCAGGCATTTTGGCTGATCAAGTGGATCGAGATGGGTCTTTCAAATATGCTTATGTTCTAAGCCCAGGGCTCATCTTGAAGAACTGTATTGTAATGGTTCTTAATTTTTGTGAACCTCCCAGAGAGCTTCGGCTATGGGGCTTTATAGAAATATAAGAAATGAACAAATAAACTCCATCTCTCTTTCTTCAGACTCAAAATTATAAGAGGGATGGAAACACATTGTAGAACAAGGTATGGTTCATGATAGCACAATGAGATTTCAGCACAGTAGATGTATGGGATTGTAGCCTAAGACTGACTTGTCCCCATACCTGGTATTTCCAGGTTCCAAGGGGCTTGTGCAACATGCTAAGCAACAATTAGGCCGCTAACCCTTTTGCAGCACATGGTTAGTGAGCATGTTTAAATCGTGGTTACGTAGCTGCCATGGTTAGGAATGGTTCACATGGCATACTAAGTCATAATGTTTAGCTCAAAATGCTTAAGTGCCATGGCTTAGCATGCCGTCTGTACAGGGTCGTAGTAAGCACGTTCTTTAAAGGGCTGTGGTTGTTGTCTTGGTTGTGGTTGTTGGTTAAACCCAAGGAGCAAACATGTGCTATTCATGCCTTAGAGATTTCAGCTCCAGGAAGACATTCCATACTGTATTATTGTGGTAAATCACTAAGCATAATTTTCCTGAAACACATCTTCAGGCTTAACACTGCCAAATCCTATTTTCCCTACATTTTTGTCACCACTTGGTTATTTGCTTTCAAGCTACACTGAAATGCATATAGAGTCCTGCAATAAAAATCTCATGAGGTGGCCCTGCTAGTTTGAAGAATATCAAGGGGGGGGGGGGAGAATCATGAATAGCAGGATGTGAAAGGGAGTCACAGCAAGAGGTAACCAACTTAGGACTCTTTTTTTATTCAACATTTGAATCTTGTACATTATTTATTGTCACCATCAAATGTTCTAATCCTGAAGGCATCATTCCCCATGCAGTTCCCTTGTCCTCTTTGAAAGCACACAGCACCCCAGGTAGCTTAATTCCAATAGAACCACATAAATTTTTAACTTTTTCATCTCCAAATATGATATGTATTGCCTTGAGTGCAAAAGTTTGCATTCCTCGATAACTTTTGGACTCGGCTTTTTTTCAGGAGCGGTGCTAAGGGACATTCCCTTTGAAGAACATACAGGAAAAAACTGATTTTGTAAAATGGAAGCACATCTACAAATCATTATCATCATCGTCTTAAGATAAATTAGCCTGATGAATGTATCTTTCTGTTGTTATATGGCAATATTTTTAATCCTTTCTGCTCTACTTGATAGACCTCTCTCTCTCTCTCTCTCTCTCACACACACACACACACACACACACACAGATACACAAACGCACATAGATGCAACTAAATATAAAATGTCGAGAGATTTGTTTACTTTCATAAAACAAAGCCTAGATTTTTGATAAATCCCTCATAAAGTATCAGTACATGAATGATTCACTTCTGAAATTAATTTTGTTATTGTCATATCGAGTGATCCTTGAAGGGGTAACAACCATTCCTGCCCACTCCCAACCATCCATAACTTTCACTTATCATTTATCAGCTACTAGGCATATTTCAAATAGAGTCTCCATTTTCTTTTATTTATTTGGCACATTTCAATCCTGTTTCTTTAACCCAGCTGGGTCCACAAAATGGTAAATAAAGCTTACCAAACCAAATTAAAATAAATAAAGACCAAACCGCAAACCACAAACGCCAGCAGTTAAATAAACCACTAGAACTCAGTTAATCTGGAATTTGACCTGCAGTCTAAAGACAGAGATGTAATGTAGACATTTTTGAGGAACATTTTTCCCAATCCTGAGGTGCCACCAAGAAGGTCCTGTCACAGGGGTGCACTCTGTGCCCTCAGATTGAGGAGAGAAATGGATCAGAGGCCCTCTCAGGATCAGCCCTACCATTAAGTAAAGTGAGACAACCTCCTCAGGCAGAAGATGTTGGGAAGGGGTGGAAAGTAAAGGCAAAATGATGGAGGAGAGAACTGTGTGTGCCAAATGACTTGTCCCACATTCTCTAAGGTAACTACCCTCAGAGGCAGAGGAAGACATCACTGTCCTTGTAAGTGGAAGTGTGTTTCCAGCGGTAGGAGGGCACCATCTTGTCCTTTGTTTCAGGCAGCAAAATGTCTTGGGTAAGCCTTGGGCTCCCAACATAACCTAAATGTATCAGTAGACTCATAAAGGACAAAGTAGTTCTTGAGATACCCAGGTCCCCAATCATTGACCCTGTTCAGACAACATGCTAAGCCACGGTGGTTAAGCATTAGGAGCTAAACATTATGGCTCAATGTGTCATGTGAGCCATTCCTAACCATGTTGGCTACATAACCATGCAAAAGGGCTAGCAGCCTAACCAAGGCTTAGGGACACTATTTATGGTTTGTTGCCTTATCTCAGGTTAGATGAAACCATGGTTTAGCTTGCCAAGCTTAAGCCCTGTCCCTGGAAAGTATGTGTACAAATACCAGTGAGAACTATCTGTTCCTTTGTAAGCAGAGAGGCTAAGCATGCAGAGGAAGGTTTTTAAAAAACTTGGTTTGCTCAGTGGTGCATACATAAACACTTAGCTATGGTTTATGAATTCAGTTCAAACCATGTTTTCACATTCTGATTTGTAGCCATTCAGATGTAATGCATACTCATGGTTAAGGAAAGCAAACCATAAGTAAACCATGACTACTGTACCTCACCTGGTGCATTTTTATGGGAAAGTAGCAAAAGTTTTAAAAATAAAGAACCTTAAATACTATTTGTTCTATTTGAAAAAGAAACAAACGTGAAGGGTGCAATCCTATACATGTTTAGACAGAAAAAAGTCCTACAACTCCCTGCATTCCCCAATAACATGTATGGCTGGGGAATGTTAGGAGTTGTAGGACATTTTCTGTCTAAACATACATAGGATTGCATCCTGACTGTGCAATCCTATAGATATTTACTCATTTCAATCAGACTTACTCCCACGTAAATGTGTATAGAATTGCAGCCCAAAACAAAGTAAAGTGTTTATATGCCACTGGCAGAATTATTTTTCATTCCCTTCTTGCCCTCATCAGTCAGATAAATGTTATTAGGATTAACTTAACTGAAATCAAAGGGGTTCCACTTAGCCTTAATAATAAATAATAATAATATAATAATAATAATAATTTTATTTCCCCACCTTTCAGGGCAAACTTCTATCCATCACACTCTTCCTGTGCTAATCACAATTCTAATTCTAAAAGTTGCCAGTCTTCTTCCCCCCACCCCCCAATAGGGCTCTGATGCTAGAAGCAGAAAATCACCAGGCAAGGTTTTATCTTTCCTACATAGTAAAAGATATGAAAAGTATCACCCGCTGAATTTCTGCTGTAGCCCTGACAGAGAAAACCTGGCAATACAGGTTTCAGTACTTTTATGCCAACACATCACCTGTTTGTCCAATATATACCTGTTCTCATTAATTTATAAAATATTTGTCTTGATAGTTAGTCATTAGAAACAGGAAGCTCTCTTTCTCTCAAATGTTGTCTCTGGAGGTTCATTCTGATTATTTTCAGTCCTTAAAAGAGAACCTTGCTTTGCCTTTTTCAGGCTCTTTATTCTCTATCTTGGTTTCGCTCATTATATGCCTGACAGTTCTTTTATTACAAGATTTCATTTTGAATCTGGTTTTCTCCCTATCTCATTATGTGCTCTCGTGAGCTCCATGTCTCAGGTTTGTTCTCTTTCCTTTTTCCTGTCTGACAATTCCCTTATTAGTAGATTTGATTCTGCACCTCTTATCTGTCTGTCACCTTCATTTCCTCTTTTGTTTTCAAATCTTGGATCCTCTCTCAAACGATAGGCATTTTGATACTGCTTCCCAGCAGCCAATTTATCATTCGAGAGGAGCTTGTGATTGGATCCACCATGCTGAAAAGATTTGCATTTAATTCTAAAAATCTGAACTGTCAATCACTTCATAGCTTGGGGGTTCTCCTAGAACCATCTCTGTCACTTGAGGCTCAGGAGGCCTTGGTGGCATGGAGTGCCTTCTACAAACTTCGGTTGGTGGCCCAGCTACGCCCCTATCTGGACAGGGATAACCTGGCTTCAGTTGTCTATGCTATGCTCTGCCTTCTGTTGCATATGGTCACTCTAGTATAGTGCCTGCACCTTTAACTGTTGTGATGAAGAGGGAATTTCACCAGGAGCTAATTGCCTACAAATGACACTGGCTGAAATTCCCTTTTCTCTACAACTGTTAAAGTTACATGAGCCCTGTCCTCCTTTTCATATGGTCAGCCTAGCCTACATAGTTTTATACATCGTAATTCATAGAAATTATGATCCACAATATTATTCATTAGACAAAAAACCTACGGTTTACTAAAACAACGTTAAGGCCCTATTGCCCCCAGGCCCCAGCTCTTTAGAGCAGAGAGATCGGGGATCTGCTGGCCAGGGCTGCTGTGACTGGGATCTAGCAGTCTGGAGTGGATTGATGGGGGCTTCCATTTGGGTGGGATATTTCTCCTCAGTTTGGCCTAGATGGCAAAGAAGTATAAGGTCCAGAGGACCTGGCTAAGAGCACTCCTTTTTAACAGGCCTTAACCCTTTTTAATTCAACATCCTGTGTTCATGTTTCCCCAGATTACTTCTTTAATTTATTGAAGAATGTAAGTTACTATTCTTTCTTGTCTGTTAAAGAAGTTGTTTAATAAAGACTGTTGAGGTTTAAGAAGAGGCTTGTGTTTATCTGGCTGAGAGGGGCCTATAAGCAGGGCACGTAGGCACGGAGACAGCACAGTAAAAAAGGAGAAAATCAAATGCCAGAGTAAAAACAGAGTCAAATCAGATTCTAGAGTAAAAACAGAGTGAAAGAACTGGGAAAGGAGTTTAAAAAGGATTGCAGAGCCTTCATATAAAAGTATAAATGATAAATCATCTCTCCAAAATGTATTCTCACAAATCAGGAGCCCAGAAAAGAAAAGACAAGAAAGAACAAGCGGAAAATGAAAAAAGGGGTCAACAAATGCTATTTCAATTTGGATTAAGTGCAGCTTCAAAAAGATTTTCATTGAACTCACCTATAGAATTGAAGCAAGAAGAAACATTTGGAATCCTCATCCCCAAACAAGGAGCAGTTGATTCAGGTAATCATGCACAGTATTTGATGATGGGGCAGATGCAGAAAATGAAAATGGAAAACAGAAAGAAACAGACATACAGACGAATGTGGAAGTGAATTTGGAAGATGAAAGGAGTAATCATGATGTAGGGCTTGACATTGGATGTATCACAACCGAGTTTCCATCTCAAAAGGAAATGGAAAAGTATGTTATGAATGGTCACATCCCTCTGCCTAAAACATTCCCAAAAAACACCTGCAATCAAGTTTTCCCAGAAAGCATACTGAAATTTCAAAGTACTATTGGAGAACTACATGTAAGAGACTGGCTTGTCTGGAGTCAACAGAAACAAGCTTTATATTGCTTTCCATGTCAATTATTTTGGTACAAGACAGTCAAGACTAGCACTTTTGCCTCTAAGTCTGCACTGGCAGACTGAAGGGTGGGATTCTAATGGAAAGTGGCAGAAACTTTCCAACAGGATCCCAAAACATGAAAAAGGCAATAGTCACAGAGAATGTTACCTAGCTTAGCGAGAACTAGAAAGGCGCCTGCTGTCTGGGACAGGAGTTGACATCATCAGGGGCTGCCTCTACAAGAGAGGTTTAATGCTCTTTCAAGGCGCTTAGAAAAATTTACCTCTACAAGAACGGAGCGCAAATCGGGCGTAGAGGCGCGTTATCTCTCTGATTATGCGCATTATCGAATGCGCGTTAAACAGCGAGTTTTATTTTGCTCCGGCCGTTAAAGCGCACTTTGCCTATGTGAACAAGCGCTTATGCGCATTAACTACTTGTAAAGCGCATTTTTGGTCATCCCTTAATGCGCTTCGCCGCCTCTCGCCGCCTTTCGTGCAGAGGTAATAGGCGTAAATGCGCTTCAGCGATTATGCGCATAATCGCCTAACCAGGCGCAAAAGCAAATCCTTGTAGAGGGGACCTTAGAAGCATCAATCAAAACTGAAGCTGTGAAATGGTACATTTTAAAGTGCATCATCAATGTTGTACTCTTCTTAGGAGCACGTGGTCTGGCATTTACTGGTTCATCCCATCAAATAGATGATTCAAACAATGGAATTTTTTTAGGACTCATTGAACTGCTCTCCAGGTGGGACCCCATCCTTCAGGAATATGTGCTAAGTGTAGAAGAGTCACAGAAAAGGAGTGAACGGCTTCAAGTTCATTATTTATCTCCTGACTTACAAAATGAATTTATCACAGAATGCTTGAATGTTGTGAAACAACAGATTTTGCTTGAGAGGCAATCTGCAAAGTACTTTGCAGTAATAGTAGATTCCACACCAGATTCTCCCCATATTGAACAAACCACATTTCTTTTGAGATACGTACTTTTAAAAGAAACGCAGTAGGAGATTCAGGAAAGATATCTCAAGTTTGCAGATTGTAGCAACAAAAGAGGGGAAGACATTGCGCAGTTGATAACTGATACATTGAAAGAACATGCTATTCCTCTCAGTGACTGTAGAGCTCAAGCGTATGATAATGGGGCAAATATGGCTGGAAAATACAACAGCGCACAAGCAAAAATACAAGAATAATGCTCAACAGCAATTTTTTCATCTTGCGGTTGTCGCACACTCAACTTATGTGGAAATGCTGCTGCTGAATGAATACCTGAAGAAATAACCTTTTTCGAAACAATTCAAAATGTGTATCACCTATTCAGTTCCAGGCCTAAGCAGTGGGAATTACTACAAAACCATATTGGTTGTTCTCTTCATGGTAAGTCTGAAACAAAAATGTCAGATCGTGTTGAATGTGTAAAGCCTTTTGCAGCTCACTTGCCTGGCATTAAATTAGCACTGGAAAACCTTCTAGAACTAAATTTGATGGCCAAAACAAGAAATGAAGTCCATGGAGTTTTATTATATGTTACATCTTTTGCCTGTGTGTTAATGTGAGCCATGTGGTACAAAATATTAGCTGGCATAGATATTTAAAATAAGGTCATCCAAGCTAGAGATGCCACACTGGATGCTGAAGTAGCAAACATAGAAACTCTCCTCACAGAACTGAAAGAACTTCGAAACAACTGGAAATGCATGTGGAATGAAGCCAGATTGGTTGCGTCAAACCTAAATATAGAAATAAAACTCTCCCGTAGATGTGATGGAGTTAGGTGCAAGAGGGCAAGGCCGCATGACGACAGCACAACTGATGCTAACTTGGAAGAAATGAATGACACAGATGATACTCCAGAAGAGGCCTACTTCAGAAAGTGTGTGTTTTACGTTTTGTTAGACAATGTTATAGCAGGATTAACTGTCCGCTTCAATGCTGTTATGCAGTTGACAGAAAAAATTGATTTCTTGTGGAAATATCTCACCATGTCTGAAAGTGATGTGGAGAGAAAAGCTTTATCTTTATCAGAGCAATATCTCGCTTACTTTAATGGTGATGATTTTGGAAAAGAAATGCAAGGTTTACCCTCAGTACATAAAGCAAATTTTGCAAATGCACAGTTAAAGCCATTAGATCTGTTGAACTTGTTAACAGAGTACAGACTTGGGGACCTGTTTCTAAATGTTTGTTTTAGCTTAAGAATACTATTAACAATTCCAGAAACATTAGCTTCTGGAGAGGGGTCATTTAGCAAACTTAAGCTAATTAAGAATTATTTAAGGTCTACAACATCTCATGAACGTCTTGTGGATTTGGCCAGGCTAAGTATTGAATCAAACATTGCTAGAACAATTACTTTTCATGCTGTGATTCAATTTTTTTCACAAAAAAAAGCTAGGAAAGCTGTTTTTTAAAAGTAAATAGTAAGTTTATCTGCTTTTTTTTTTTACTAATACTGATGTCTTCTCATGATCTGATCTGCATTGCAATATAAAAGGACGTTTCAATGTGAATTCTTTCTCCTTATCTGTATTGTAGCATAAAAAGGCGTTTAAATCAAATGTGCTTTCTTATCTCTGATCCTCTTTTATTTTATTTATATTTATTTATATTTATCATAGAGGGAGTATACGCGCATAAGGCCTTAAATGCAGAAAATTAACAGAGCGCTCCACTCCACCCTTCTCTCGTCTACAATACCCCTTTTGACCTTACAGGCTACAGCTCATAACATAAAACCGTAGTGGATAAAAACAGAATGACTAATGGAGAAGGGAAGGGGCCCAAAAGAAACTTTGTACCCCCTGATAAAATTCCTCTCAGAGGCCCTGTGTGTAACTAATGAAATTTTTGAAATATGGAGCTCTTGAAAGGCTGCACGTTTCAAAACATCCAAAACATGGTGCTGGTTACTCTGCCTACCATCTAGTTTTTGGTAGTTTGTGGGTCTTTTGAACATTGCCGTGAATGACCATGATGTCTCCCATGGCATCCATTGGCAATTCCATCATGACGAGAACCACAAACGTCCTAGGTAAGCAATGTGATTTCACCTTAATCATAGAATCACACAATAGTAGAGTAAAGATGCCCTTAATCTGATCTCATCTTCCATCACCAGAACTTTTGATTTGTTTTTTAAAATATCATTTTTGCAGGGCCTTCCTTAAAGCTCTGAAACGCTCAATGAAAGTTACAAGTTTGGTTTGGTTGCTATCTGGTTTTTTTCCCCCTCATTGTTGTAAAGTGGGAATTAAGAAGCATTCACATAGCTTGAAAAAAGAAGGAGGGGGATCTTTCAGCTGATTGAATGGAAGCCAGTGTCACAGTCCTGAGCAATGATCTTTTAAAGAGTGCTGAGTCAATACTTCTTTGCCAGATTGCAGCATCTGTATTCATCGCAACAACCATCAGCGCTAGCCAATACAAGCTTTACAATGTAATGTATGCATATGTTAAGCATAGGTTACTCACACACAGTCCCGCTACATAATGGAGTCAAGTGCCAGAACATATGTAAAACTGATCGTACAGAGCCAAGGAAAAGCCTACAAAAAGAAACTTTGTTATTTAAATTTAGTAAAAGAGGTGAGCAAACCATTTGAGAGTTTAGCTTGCATCACAGAATTCACAATAAGATTGTTTCCAGCAAGACACTTAACTTTAAAGAATGATCCTGAATTAGAATCGTAATACTCCTAATGGTTTATTGGGAAGATAACAACTCCTAGCCCACCCTTGCACCCTTCGTCACCATTTTAAACCAGCACAACATAGGGAGAGAGAAAGAGACTATGAAGCACAAAGATAGTTCATTGCAATAGCAAATGTTATATTGCTCATGCCCTAATCTATGGTAAACTAGCAGGCTACAGGATCAACAGCTATTAGCTATGTCAGCTTCTTGGAACCTTCATGTTTAGAGGCAAATGAACTCTGAATACCAGATGCTGTGGAACAAACAAACAACCAGTGGAAGTAATCAGCTTCATGCCCTGCTTGTAAGCTACCAGAGACATCTGGTTGGCTGCTATTGGAAACAGAACACTAGATTAAATGGAACTTGATCTGATGTAGCAAAACAATACCGATCTTTTTATAATCCTGTCTATCCTTCCTTTCAATCTCAAGTCCTGCTGATAAAGACAATAACTATAACCAACTGGGTGTGGACAAGCAGGGACAGGTGGGGCAGGAACAGTGATGCAGAAGGCCAGTTATAGGATAGCAAGGGATTAGATCAGCCGAAGAAGGGCTAAAGTGAGGAGGATGGTGCCCAGGGGACAGGTTTTTGTGGAGGATTAAGGCACTAAAGGGTTAATGAAGGAAAAAAAGAAAGAGCAAGGGTGGGTCTGTGATGTTCAGCTGCTGGGAGAACTGTTTATATCAACAAGTGTAAGTAGTTGTATATAAAAGGCCATAAAAGAAGGTAAATATGAGAACAGTTATGTTGTAACTAGATAAGAATAAGGGGGGGGGGAGTTCATGTGTGAGTACTGATTGGATGGTGGCGGGGGAGTGCCTGGATTGGCTGGCTGTGTGAGAGTGTCTGTGTATATATTGAGGGAGTTAGTTAGTTAGTAGAGGAGAGGGAGAGCTGACAGGAGAGGGTGAATAGATTAGGGATAGGAAGGACCAACATGTTTTGTTATTTTGGGGGAACTAGTTTGTGGGAGAGAGTAGAGAGTAGTGTAGAGTGGGTAGAGTAGGCAAGATAATTAGAACGTTAGAGTTTCTATTGTCAATGTTATAAGAAGAAAGTACTGAAACCATAAAGCATTGTGCCTGTAACCAATACGAGTCTATACCTGAGGAAACCATCACGCTTATTGACCTGCATATACTTCTGTTAATAAATCTTGTTTATTTACAACTGGTGTGATCATTGGAATTGTACCTGAGTAAGGTACTGGTGGCAGTGGACATAAGAAGTGGGATTTGAGGGCTAGGGTGTTGGGCTGTGGAGCCGTGGGGCCTAGAAGAATAAAGGCGAGACGGGAGTAGCAGCAGTAGCCCTAAATTCTCAACCACGTCATAAGCACGGGGGGGGGTTGAAGTAAGCCCTGAGTGCGAGTGGCGTGGACAGCCCTGTGGTGTAGCCTGGTGAGTGGCACAGGTACAGGCAGGGCGTCACAGGGTCTTCTGGCTCAGGAGAGTGTGGCAGTGAGAAAGGAAGGAGGGCGTGATGTGGGCCCAAGCGCAGCAGGAGGTGGAAAGGGAATGATATGGATACAAAGCTAAGGAGTAGGATTGCTGGAGAGGCATAAAGGCCACTAGCTCAATTCCAAAGTTGGAGGCGGCCGGAAGAGACCCAGATACTTTTCTACTTTGGGTATGAGTCAACCCAGTCAACAGATAATCCTGCAGCAGAAGAAAAATGATGCTGCATTGCTCAAGTCCTTCACAAGTGACACTACATAGCACCTTGAGGAAGAGCATGAGAAGGGATAGGGTCTCAGGGCCCCACCACTGTATCTAAGTGCAATGAAGAATTCAGTTTGGTATAACATACATCAAGTAGTGCTGTTGTTGTTTTTATACATGCAGAAAGAATAGACCTGTATAAACTAGAGTTTGCCAGTGATAGCCCTGAGTTAACAGTAGGGCAATACCTAATAATTGTATCATTTTAATAACTTTCCCTTAATATGTATCATCTTTCTTCCCAGAATCAATTAAAAAGGTATTTGGAGAAGCAAAGAAGTCTCAACGAGACATTATGTAAGTTTCTCAGAATCCCAAAATTTGGTTTCCCAGCTTTCCATAAATAATCCAAATACAAAGAACAGAGGTGCCACTACTTTCATGGTAATTTGTGAATAAAAATGTCAGACAACTATGGTAAAAGTCAGTTTTCTGGTTCTACTTATGAAGCACCTTTGCCTGTGAAAACACTATCGTTTGTTCTGAAGCGGGTTGCCAAAACTAAAATAAAAATCATGCATTGCCTTAGGTTACCCTTTCCAAGACTCACTTCTCAGTGTTGACAAATCACAGAGGACCAGATAAGAAAAGGCACAAATACAGACACTGACACCCTCACACAAGAATATTGCACCATGTGGTTGTATCACCAAGGTCTAACATTCTTTGCCTTTCAATCTATGGATGCTGGAAGATTTCATTTAGTCCATATTTTTAAGTGAACCAATCTTATTTGCATTTCCCAAACTAGTACAAAGATCAGAAAGCAGTTATTCCATTTTCACACTTCTCTGATGCTGCAGAAAATTTCTCAGCTCACAAAACATACCAAACTTATTTATTTACTTATTCTATCTCATACTTTTATGCTACAAAAGGCACTCAAGGCAGCTAACGATAATAAAATACAGATTAAAAACAAAATCTTAACATAACACAATTAAAAACACAACAATAAAAGAAATAGCACCCATTGCAGCAGCAAGCCAGTTTGCCTGAATAAAAGCATATTGCCCGTTGGCAGAAGGATAACAGAGAGGGACTTGACCTAGCCTCTCTTGGCGGGAAGTTTGAGCGTGGAGCAGCCATCAAGAAGGCCAAAATCATAGAATCATAGAATAGTAGAGTTGGAAGGGGCCTATAAAGCCATCGAGTCCAACCCCCTGCTCAATGCAGGAATCCAACTTAAAGCATACCTGACCGATGGTTGTCCATCTGCCTCTTAAATGCCTCTAGTGTGGGAGAGCCAACAACCTCCCTAGGTAATTGGTTCCATTGTTGTACTGCTCTAACAGTCAGGAAGTTTTTCCTGATGTCCAGCTGGCATCTGGCTTCCTGTAACTTGAGCCCATTATTCCATGTCCTGCACTCTGGGATGCTTGAGAAGAGATCCTGGCCCTCTTCTGTGTGACAACCTTTCAAGAACTTGAAGAGTGCTATCACGTCTCCCCTCAGTCTTCTCTTGTCCTCTCCAGGCTAAACATGAATATATACATGATTTTTTTAAAGTTAAGGTAGGACTGTCACAGAAGGCCAAGAGGGGAGTGGGTGGGGTTCGGTGGACTCCACCCCCACTTGACCTCCCAGACCTTGTTCACCAAGTTGCTGCACTTACCAGACCTCGCTTGCTGAGCTGCCATGGATTTGTGAGCGCCTGGCAGCTGCCCAACCCATCAGCGAGCTGTCATTTTGCAAAAACAAAAACAAACAAACAAAAAATACTATGACTTGGTTTTTCCCCATAAATGTCATGTTACATAAGTGGTGGCCATTTGCACAACATTACAGGTGCAGTGGTACATCCAAGGAAGCCAACAGGGGCGGACAATTGGTGCCAGCTCAGAGAGTGCCCGGTAGCCCAGACAAAGGTGAGTCTGTTCATATCTAGGTTAAAGTGCTTATAAAAATACATATTTGAGGGCAAATGCATTCTCAAATATATATATTAGGGTAAAATGCATCCCAAAATTTGTATTTTGTGAAACAAACATTACAAAATAACATTTTTTTTTTTGCAGAATCAAACACATCACAGATTGATATGGAAACAAGACAGAATGGATTTATGAATAAACACATGCAAATTTGACTGGAAGTGGACTGATCCAGCCACTCCTATTTCGGGCACTGAATTTGGCCTTAAGTCTTCTGCAAACATTCATTCAAGCAATGGCATCTTTCTAAGCATTTCTCATCTGTTATTTCTGTACAATAAAGAAAACATGTTTATAAGGATTTACATTTACCATGGCCAACAATTGCTGGTTTTGTGGCAATATTACTGAGCTGTGAACAAACTACTAAAAAGGAAGAGAAATCTATCATGCACAGAAATATCCCTCTCATAAATATTTAAGATGCACTCCATTCACCCGGCAAGTGAGAAGCAGCCACGGGTGTTAGAGGAGGATTTGAGAAGTAACAGTGGATGCTCCTGCCAGGTTAAAGGACCCAAATGCAGAAAAACATGTTCCCTTAGTAAATAGTAGCTGATATACCCAGTATTGCTCACCCCCCCCCCCCCCCAAGATATATGTCTGCGAGGTAATCATCTTAAGGTAGTAGGCCGGTGCTAAGCCTGTGAGTTAACTTTTAAATGAATTATTTTTTTTCTTTTTCCCCTCTCTCACCCTCACAACAACCCCGTAAGGTAGGCCAGTGCTAGGCTGGTGAGGTAACTTTTAACTGAATTAAATTCATTTCTTTCTTCTCTCCCCCCCCCCCCCCACGATGCAGGCCAGGGCCACCTTGAAGCTGCAGCTCTCCATGGTTAGGGTGACCATGTGAAAAGGAGGACAGGGCTCCTGTACCTTTAACAGCTGTATTGAAAAGGAATTTCAGCAGGTGTCATTTGTATGCATGCAGCACCTGGTGAAATTCTCTCTTCATTACAACAGTTAAAGCTGCAGGCACCCTGCCCTCTTGATAAGATACAAAACAGGGCAGTACTCCTACAGCTTTAATCTGAGTTCAGCCTCTCAAAGTCACACTGTTGTATCTAGTTAGGATTTTAAAACTACACAGGGCAGGTGGGAGAAGTCACCTCAAATGGATGCAGCCCATTTATGTGGGTTGTTTCCTTTTATGTGGAATTGAGTTGACTGCTCAAGACTCACCTAAGGAATCACAATGGCTGCCAAAGTCTGGTAAGTCTGGCCTCCCACCCAAGGCATGCTGGGAGTTCCACCCAAGGCATGCTGGGAGGTGTAGGCATAAACCTAGGTTTTTATTAAATTCTTTAAAAATACTTAAAACACCAAAATTCATGTTTTTTAGATTTTTCTGGTACATTGTACAGCCAGACCTATCACTGTGTCAAATTTCAAGTTTCTAACTCAACTGGAAATGGGTAAACATTTCTGGACATACATGAAAACACACATACTTTCCACTGTATAGGTAGAGATACATAACTTCAAGCACATTGGTACAGCTCCTCAGGGACCTGCCAAATCCCAAACTGGGCATATATTATGAAGCCCCTAAGCAAGGTTTGTTTTTTTGCTTCCAATTCAAATCTTTCCATAAACGTAACACCCAAACTAACATGGATTAATTTCCTATCCCCCTTGATATTCAAACACATCTTGGGACCAAACTACATGTTACATGCTCTTTTAAAAATCACACCATGAAGAGGGCATGTTCTGGCAGGCCTACCCAGATGAATTTTAAGTGTTTTATTGGTATTTTATTGGTATTTTAATAATGTATTGGTTTTATGTGCTTTTAATCAGTTTTGTGTATTTTATATTTGATGTTGTTCCCTGCCTCGATCCAGAGGGACAGGCAGGTAATAAATAAATATATTATTATTATTATTATTATTATTATTATTATTATTGTCATCAAGTTGAATAGGGACCCTAAAAACTAGTTCATGCAAACAGACCCACAACATGATTATTACAATCAAGTCATACGAGTAGCTTATACCAGCTAAAGAGTCCAAAATCCACTTAAAAGCACTGTTCCAATCTACGTACACAGCTTTGCCAGAAAGCAGAACCGGAAAAAATTGCAGCCATTTCCCTGGCTCTCCAGTTTAACACTGGTGTACAAAATCAGTTCTTCATTCCACTCACAAAGTTATACCAGAGCTGAACAGAGAAGTAGCAGCTTCCCAAGGCACCAATCAGGTCAAGGTGCTAGCAGTGGGAGAGCACACATATCAGCTCCAATTAATAAGAGAGTCTATTTTTAAAGCTGCAATCAAGCCATTCACTACCTAATCTCACAGATTAATTGATTAGTGCTTTCAGACCAGGTTTCTAAGTATTGGGCTATTTCCATATCTAATTAGGTGATGCCCATAAAAACAACTGATCATCACCACTACTATTTATGGTACTAGTAGTACTACTAGAACTACTTCTGGTAATACATTACTACAATAACAACTCCTTAAATAACCTCTTCAGTTAAGAACATGAACAAAAATGATCTACTTTATTATTATGGTTCATGGCTAAAACATACAATTTTAAAAACCTGGTATAAGTTCCATTAGAACTTATCTATTCACATTTTGATTTACCCTCTGTCTCTCATAAAATGAACTCTGAACATGTAAGAGCTCGACAGAATAAAAGAAAAGTGAAATATTCATTAATTATAAATTTGATACTTGGGTGGAGAAACATTATTTGCATTTTAGCATGAAAATAACATAAAAGTGTAGTTGTTTATTGCATAGTTATTTTGATCATTTTTAAAACAGTGATTGCATTTTGTACAAACTGGTTCCTGGTAGATTTTACAGGCAATCTTCTTCTATTAGAGGTTGCTTATGATACTATATTATTCAAAATCTAATTTCAATGCCATCTGTGAAACTATTTTTGAATTATATTAAGATTTCTTACTGCAATTCAAGTGAGAATTGGAGTGAAAGATAACTCCAGACATCTTCTGCATTTACAATAATGTAGATGAAGAGGGGGCTGAGATCTGGAACATGGTCCACTGGTGAACCACACAGAGCCGGCTAGTTACTGGGCTTCTTGCAAATGATTCTGGACTAGGATGCTTTTGGTCTGATCCTGCAAAGTACTTATTGGGTTTTCAATAAGAGTGTTTATTCAGAATCATATGGCATGGAGTAGTTTTGCCTTAAGAGATCATGCATGCATTCAGGCATTTCACATTTAAACTTCATTGGGTGGCCATGGGATCTAGTAAGAAAATCCATTGCACAAATCAGACCATTCTTGATGCAATAGTCCTTTAAATTGACCTTAATGCCAATTCCACGATTTCAGTTGCTATGCGAAATTCACCTGCCTTGTTGTGCCTCTGCCCACAAAATCTAACATAGGAGATAATATATGTGTCTCATTTATGCAGGCATTAAGGTTAATGGGTCTGTAGATTTTTGAGTTCATGTACAGGAAAAATGAGCTGAGGGCTGATTTGACAAATCAAAGGAAGGTGAAGAAAAATAAGAATGGCAGGTGGGAATATTGAGGATCTTCAACAGGAGGCAGCTTGAAAGTGTGCCTGTTGAAGAATAAGTGAAAAAAACCACAAGTAGACACAGAAGTTCCAGGAGCTGTGTTTAATGTCGGGAAGGCATTCTAACATTTCACAAATAAGACTAACATCAACCCTACAGATGGCCCTAACAACACTGTTCTATTTACTGTCCTATTAACTGTCCATTATGGATTGCTAATAATAGTCATTCTCATTCCTTCTTCTCTTGTCAGTTCTGCACATCCTGTGATACAGTGCTTTGTTTCCAATATCAAATGCTGTATTGTAGGGGTCCCCAAAGTGGTACCTCCAATGTCACCCACAAAGGGATCTGCAACTCAGCACGCAAGAGCATCCAGTTTTTAATTTGAAGGTGGTCTCTATATGCCACCTGTTCAAATATTGAAAGTGTTGCAAAGTTGTCAATCCATTGCATTATAGGAGGTGAGTGTTTATCCTTCCAATGCTGTAAGATCAGTCTTTTATGCTGATCATTTGTTAATTTCCATGAAGCAGGTAAATAATTTAAAAGGACCATTCCAGTACAAAAAATTATCTATGTAATAACCTCCCCCACAAAAGAAGCAACTACTGGTCATTGCCAAAACACACAGTTAAATGAAGTATTAGCTATATTGTACCACCAGCAATTAGCTCAAGAGATATGAATTGTGGTATCCAATAGATATGAAACAAAAGGTTTGGCTGAATAAATCGCAGTCTAAGATCCATAGATTTGACAGGAAGATGCCAAGGGGTGATCAACTGATTAGGCATTTTTTGGTGGGTGGTGCCTATAGCAATTACTCAAATTCCCAAACATGCACACAGGTCCAAAAGGCTGAGGACTCCTGCAGGGTTGATTATTCATTGGGCTCCTCTGTTATTTCAAACTTACTGTTTTTCATACAGTGAACTTCATGAATTGTTATCCATCTTTAAGGTTAAATTCTAAAAGTTGCATCTGTTTGATGTCGTTTTTTAAATACATAATTGTATCTGGGTTTTGTTTTTCTTTTGTATTGGCTAGCTATGTCCTTAATGGATTGGGCTCTAATGAATTCTTTTGAATTGTAAATGTGATTGACTTGACATTGTGACATATGTTATTCCGTTCACATAGTGCTTTGGGGATTAAAGGAATTAAGAGATTATTTCTCTATTGATAGATGGATCTTCTGGTACATACATCACACCAAGCTAACTCACTTTTTTGAAGGTGCAAATCAAGTGATTCTTTTACACGGGTACAAATGTTTTTTAAGAAGTATAACAGAAATTTTAGTTCTGGGATATAGGAAATTATAGCTGTTTGTGGCAGAAGTGATGCTAAATCATCTTTCAAAAGACAGAAAATCATGAAGGCAGAACCTCACAGAGAAAAAGCACAATCTTTGCAAAAAGTAGTCTCTACAGAGCACTATGATATTAAAAGAACAGTAGCTTCATACTTCTCATGAAAGTACAGGGGGGCAAAAGGTTTTTTTTAAAAAAGGCAGGATAATTTATAAGGTTGTAGTTTCCAGACTCACAATGAAACTGACTTTGTGATGAACACAGAAAAGGGAACAACTCTTAAAAGAGAAAAACTAGCTACCAGCTGTGCTAATCTAATATCATAAATTCACATATTTAACACTAGTTTAGAGCCACATTTACAGATGGATACATTAAGAGGGCATCATTATCATGTGCAACAATGAGCAAAATCCACAGAATGACAATTACTTAACCCAAACATGGGCAACTTGTGGCCCTCCAGATGTTGTTGGACTGCAACTCCCATCAGCAGAACCAATAGTGTTTGTTTGTTTGTTTGTTTGTTTATTTGTTGTTCTACCATCATGGTCATATCAACTTTACAAACATATACACCAACAATACAGATAAACACATAAAAACTCCATAATACAAAGAAGTAAAATACAAAACAATACTAGAAAAGGTGCCCATAGATGTGTAAAAGATAGTTTTAATACAAAGAATTAAAATAAGAGACACTAAGAATTTACATTAAAAGGTCCATAAATATATAAAAGTTAATACTACTGATATGTTAAAACTGCATTTTAAATTTCATCATTACAGTTCACCATACTGACCTCTACGAATCTTCTTCTCAACTTTTGGGCAGCTACTGCGAATCTTGCAACTCTGTCTGTCACAAATTTGTCAGCATCACAGAGCAAAAATATAACTTTAGCTTGATCATCACTGTCAGATATATCCCATAACAGATTCAAAATAAATGTTGTCCTGGGTTCAGAATACAGAGAACACAGAAGAAACAGTCCAATAACTCTCTGAGAGATGAAGTTCAACCACATCTGGAGATCCACAAATTGCCCAGGTCAGGGCCTTAGCCATTCCCAAAACTTGTTTGGATCAAGTTCCATCAAGTCAAATTTGATCTTCAATTTTAAATTAATGGCAATTTGATATCAGGTTTCCCCTTGATTTTTTTTGGGGGGGGGGTGCCATGCCCCCCAAACTCAGACATGCTCCCATATTTTCTGGGGAGGTGCCACAGTGGGGGATGGAATTTCATTTAGCACTGACCCACGATAATCCTACTTCCTCAGAAGCCTCTGAGCATGAGAGCCTCATCTTTCCACCACTTCTCTGATTTTAGGAGGTCACACTGCCTTCCTCAAATCTGAGGACTTCACCCTGGAAACCATAGTGGAGTGGTTGTTAATAGCAGGCAAGATCCTTTTAACTACCAGTGATTTCTCCCAGCACAGGCGGAACTAGCCACCCACACTAAGATGCAGCCCTGTTTAGGTTTCAGTCTAGGTTTGCCTAATGCTGAAGCAACGATTAAGGCTTCTAGTGGGAGTCTCCAGCCTGAGCTCCATTTGGAGCTGTCCATGGTGCTACTTTGAACTGAACTCATGCTGGAACCCCCACTTGGGCTGGAACACCCATATCTCCAGAAGACTGGCTAAATTACACCCACTCACCTAGGACCAAAGAAGACTTGGTGTGGGCAGAGGGGTAAAATTATCTCCCGATGCCACAGTCCCAATACAGTTAAGGTCCATTATTTATTTATTTATTTTAAATCAAGCACTGCTTTTGGTGCCAGGTGAAAACCTTTTTTGTTTTCCCAGTATTTTAACATTTTAGCATCTTAGTCTTTTAGCACCATCATTTTAAATCTGCATTTTAAATCTCTGCAGTGTACTGGGTTTTATTCTAGTTTAACTTTTATAATGTGGTTTTATGCTTCCATATTTTATATCTTTTGCTGTACCTTGTGGTTTTAATCTTTGTGAACTTCCCACAGAGCTTCAGCTATTGGGTGGTACAGAAATAAATAAATAAATAACCCAGGTGACTGATGCAGTAGCTAGTTTGGCCCTTAGTTAATCACTAAAGTCATCTGCTAGAGTAGACCCATTGAAATCAATGGGAATTGAGTTAATCTACACTAAGTCTGGATTCAACCTATGTGTGGAAGCTAGAGTTTAATAACCTGCTTCTGGTTCAGAATATAACAGTTCACTTCATTTGGGTTAGTGTAAGTATACAACATTGGTTCTCTGCCACAGCCTTCTCCAACTTGGTGCCCTCCAGATGTTTTGGCTTACAGCATCCAGTTGGGGCTGCTGGGAGTTGAAGTCCAAATAACCTGGAGGGCACTGGGTTTGGGAGTGCTGCTTTATCATCTGTTTTCGTTTCTTTTAACATTTTCTCATATCTCCTACAGTAATAACTACAATCCAGCAGGAATTTGGTTACTCTAATCTGTATGAAACAGAAGCATGTAGACAAGTAGTCTGAACTCCCCTTTCCCTGGAAGATCATTGAAGTATAAAGCTGGGTGTTGAAATAATGAAACGTTAAGTCTGTACATTCTTTTGCTGCAGTGCAACAGGGTAACTTTTACATCTAAAAGCTGGGTCAGCATGGCAAAGGAAGACTGGTGGTATCATCACTCTGGATTATACACAGACTAATGCAGCTATTGAGCCAGAGATCATACTAATCTATCTGTGCGGACACCATAGTTTACATTCACATTATTTTTGCTGTTTATTATAACATTTAGTTGTTTCATGTCATATACCAGGTTTAAGCAGAGGTCTCAGGGATTTAGCTTTCTAGGAGTAAGGAATAAAATCTAGTGTCAATTTTTCCATTTTCACATTTTCATATTGCGGTTACCTGCTCTGACCTAATGCTAAAAACCTACGTTCAGCCTTCAATCAACAATTCAGAAATAACTCCAATTAAAAGTATCTTAGCTATTATTTGTTCAAACAGAAGAAACTACTATGAAAGATATTTTAATATTATTTTTGAGAAATTAAAAACAGAGGAAGAAATTTGGAATCTCAATGCTCCTGGTATGCAGAGAACGCTAATGAAAATCTACATTCAGCAGCAAAGGTTCCCATTAGGGATGTGCACTGGATTGGATCCGATCCACGATCCGAATCCGATCCAGGGGGAAATCGGATAAATTATCCGATTTCCGATCTCACTGCTGGATCAGCCGATCGGATCCGATCCAATCCGGAAAGGTTCTGAACCGGTTCGGATGGATTGGCGGATCGGCGGGCGCCCGCTGGTCCCCGCTGCTGCTTCCATTGGCGGGCACCAGCAGGCGCCCGCCGATGGAAGCTGACAGCGGGGGGGGGGCTTCCCTAGTGGGGCTGTCCGCTTCCATCGGCAGGCGCCCGCCGATGGAAGCGGACAACGGGGGCTGGGGGCGGCGGACGGGAGCAGACGGCCAGGAAAAGTAAGCAGGGGGCGGGGGGGCGGAGGGCGCGCGGTGCGCTTACCTTTCCTGGCCGTCCGTTCCCGCCCAGCGCTGGCTGCTACTGCGAGCAGGCTTCGTGGCCTGCTCCTAGGTAGCATGCCAGGTGATGATATCACCTGGCACACTACTCAGGATTAGACCGCAAAGCCCGCTCGCATTAACGGCCAGCGCCGGACAGGAGCGGATGGCCAGGAAAGGTAAGCAGGGAGCAGGGGGCAGGGGGTTTAACCCCCCAGGGCTGTCCGCTTCCATCCGCTGGTGCCTGCGGGCGGCAGTAGATAGAAGTGGACGGCCCCGGGGGGGATAAGGAGCGCGGGGGAGGGGGCTTACCTGCCGGGGCCATCCACAGCGGATAGCCCCGGGGGGGAGGGAGTTAGGCCCCCCCTCACCCACCCACTGCCATTTTTTCCTCATAGACTTGCATTGCAATGCAAGTCTATGGGGGGGGGGGGGAAATGGCGGCCAATCCAAAAAGTTCCGATTTTTGGATTAGGATTGGACCCGATCCGGTCCAGGGGGGCTCTGGTTTTGTCCGATCCGTGACAAAATTGGAGGTCCCAATCCGGGTCCCGATCTGATCCGGGGGGTCCGTGCACACCCCTAGTTCCCATATACTATGGAAGCAATCAACTAAACTGACACAATCCAGAATCATCTCACTGATTAGAAAACAAGGATTCAGTTGTTAGCATGAAGGCAGACAGATATTTAAGTGTGGTAGAAATCATTTGAGCACACATTGTCTGTCTTTAAAACAAATCCCTTGGAATACATTGGATGTGTTGGACTCACTGCTAACCTATTTAGGGTACAATCCTATGCGTGTTTAGACTGAAAAAAAAGTTCTACAATTCCCATGATGGCTGGAGAAAGCTGGGAGCTGTAGGATTTTTTTCTGTCTAAACAAGTATCGAATTGTGCCCTTAGGGCCAATTGAATTCAATGGGCCATATGTTTGAGTAGACATGCATAGGATTGCATTGTTAAAATGTTGCATTGATCTTCAACTTTACACTGTTGGGAAAGAAATAGTTCCAGTCGACTGCTGTCTAGCTCCACAAACACATTCAACACAATCCAACATTTAAGGGAAGTTTTGCATCAGTATTGTGATGCCTTCCTAGCACTACTGTACTATAGAAGCATTACTGCACTGCAGCAAACATTTACTTTTAAATTTAGTTAGTAAACTGAGATAAAATAATCTGTGTTAAATGGACATGCTAGTGCAGAACTATTGTTCACTGAGTTCTGCATCCTGTCTCCGTTACTGACTACTACCAATTTATTTAATTGCGGAGAAGACACAAGATAGTTATGGAATGATTAATCTGTTTGTTATGACACATATCATCATAGACAATGCATCAGTGAAGTGGAACAAAAACTATGCAACCTATTAAAATAAATGACAAATAGGATTCCAGCTAAAGGCTGTCAAAAACTATGAAACATCTATCTGCACAAACATAATCATCCCACAAGACACTTGGAGCTGCCAGGTCTTCAGGTTTAATCTAAAGTTTCAAGCTTTTAGCACCCTTGTCAGAGTTTCCAAAGCAAGGAGCACAATGTTAGAGTCAGGAACCCGTAGGAAGGAAGTTGGGTATTTTCCTCAGGGTCCATGCCCAGACACCTATTTCAAGGATATGTAAATAAAATGAGAAAAGAAGTTAGAAATATTACTCTTGAACCTCCTTTCCAGACCTCAGGAAGCTCATCTCCTGCAGGCCCCTGACCTTCAGATCCCATCAGTTCCCACCAACTGACCAATCAGTTGGTATGATTTTATTTATTCGGTGGAAGATAACTCAGCAGAATTTGATCATTACTTTGAACTCAGTGATTCACTATCAGCAGCCATTGAGAAGATTTCTATAGCCTTGTGATAGTATTACTGTTGATCAAGCAGCCAACCCTTTTAATGATTCTTCTCTCATATAGATAATCCATACTGTTAACAACCAACACAACCATCTGTGTCCCTAACATTTCCACATTTTGGGCCACAAAATACCACAAAGAGCAGAAGAAATAGGTATCTGCTTTCAGTGAAATCTAACTCACTGCACAACCAGTTCATATTGAGTATCATGAAAACTATATTCTTTGTATAACCATTTTCTTTATTTCTCTGATCCCTAGGGGCAGTCTCCCTTTGTTATTACATGTATGCAGGAGTATAACATGGCAAGGAGCTGCAGCTGGTTTGTTAAGTATTTAGCACATCCACAGTGCAATCCTATACATGTTTCATCAGAAGTAAATCCCACTGAGAGTGTTTTGGCTTACTGCCAGGTAAATAGGTATAGGGTTGCAGCTTCAGAATGTCTCAGGAAGCAGATAAAGAAATTACACCCCTTTATGTCTTCAGGGAACAGAATAAGACAGAAGGCACCCTACAATATTCTGGTAATACTCCAAATACATAGATGTGTTTTCTTTAGTTCTGGTTATCCCTGCTGCTTGTTGACTTCTGGATATTAATTGCCACTTTGAGTATTTTTGTTGAAATTGTTATTGATACTGTTACCTTGTTGTTGTTTTTGTTGGATTTTATGTTGCTTCTATATTTTGTTAGTCACTCTTGTCAGGAGAAAACCCACATGCAAATCCATAAATAAACAAACACCCTTGGTACCAATGGCAACTCCATCGGGTAAGATATAATCCAGTTTTATGCTTAAATGTCTGTGACTGTCTTAGTTTTGAACACCATGATACACAACGTGAAACCTCAGTGAAGGTAGTGATGGCCTAAAACACTTACATTAGTCAACTGAATGCACTTTTCACTTTGCCCTAGCCTTATGACAGTGAGAAAGAGCAGGCCCCCAAGTCATCAGGTTGATGTTTTGCTCACATCACTGAAAAGCTAATTACTAACTCTCCCTCTTTTCCTGCAAAGACATTCATTGGGCTTTTAGTCTTGTGCTTTTAAGAAAAGGTTTACCCCATTGATCTTTGTCTCACAGCAGATTCATGTGCTGCTTCTGTTCTTTTCCACTCTCATCCCAAAAAAGAGTACATTTTCTGAATTGTAATGTCTCAATGTATTCACTGACATTTAGCAAAGTGCTTTACTACTCTGGCCTTTGCTATTTTTTTCCTTCCTTTTTTAGAAAAAAAAAATTCAATTTCCCCGGTCTTTCCTGTTTCCCACAGGTCAGCAATGCTACAGATATGAAGACTGTCAAATCATTTCTTTTTTAATTTTCTTAGTGAAAATTATTTTCTTGAAATACGTTTTATGAACAATATAGGAAGGCCTCATATAAAAATTCAACCCACTAAACTTCCAGCAAATAATTAAACTTTCTGGCCTAATTTAGGAAGGTCTGAAACTTTGATAGAACATAAAAATCATCTGAGTGGATCAGGCCAAAGATATATATCTTGTCCAACACCTTTGTTTTCTGAAATCTCATAAACAGGACCTAAGAGTGACAGTTTTTGTCTGTTTGTCCTCAGTATCTGCTGCTCTGAACTATACCACCTCCAAACATACAAGTTCCATTTAGCTATCATGATTTACCAGATCTCTTCACTACACATTTTTTCTAAGTTAGTGGCCATCAGCATATCTTGTGATAATGAACATAATTAATTATTTAAGTTATTATGTTTGTTTGTTTGGGCCTGTTCAGACAACACGTTAAGCCATGATTAGGTCACTAACTGTTTTGCAGCAAATGGTTAGTGAGCATATTTAGACTGTAGTTATGTAGCTACCATGGTTAGGAATGGTTCACATGGTATGCTAAGCCATAATGTTTAGCTCAAAATGCTTAACCCCACCGTGGCTTAGTGTGTTGTCTGCACCTTGTGACAATGTTGGGAACAACTCAGTGGCAGAAGCAGAGTAGGCCTTGCTGGTGACAGTCTCAGCTATCATAATAAACTGGTTCTAGGGATCACTTTTCACATGGCAATTTCTAGTTTGGCACACCAGTGCAAATGCTGAAATAGCTAATGAGAACAGGAGAGAAACCAAAGTCTTCCTAATGTCCATTCAATTAAGTGCAGCAGGGTAGAGCTGAGGAATAAAATCCTTGTGGCCCATTAAATGTTCCCTTGGCATTAGTTGTTCCAATGTATGATGAAAAAAACTCTCACTGCAAGTCACATATATAGCAATTGGAGGGAACACAATGATCTCAAGGGATGGCGGGGCGGGTGGGTGTCTCCATTCCTGATTTTAACGTTCATCCATGATTGCAGTTTTACCTCATTCTAGAAAACAATCCCCCTCAGAGCAAACAAATTACATATGTTTTAAATATATGTTAATTTATGTGAATTTACTTTACACAAAGGACTTAAGGAATTTGTGGTGTTTTGGAATACTAGATCCCTATAATAACAGCTTTTGATGTAGCTTCACAGTTGGACAACATTTTTTAAAAAAACCGTTCTGGGAAATATCAGGAGACTAGTGAAACCAAATAGGTGTATTGACATTGAAAACCACTACTGTGCACACACAAAAAGGCATTTGAATAAATTTGGAAGAAAACTCCTTGTAATGTTTCTCCTCTAGCTCCTGACAAAATACTTAGCAATATGCTTTCTCCGTGTCTTCTAAGCATGGAAATTAAGGCCTGCATAGCAACATGTATATATTTCTATACTTCATTACTTTTTCTTAGTTTCATAAGTAAGTGTCTACAATGAAACATTAGTTTTAAAAAGAGCCATATTGATACATGGTAGCCTGAGGATCAGTGAATTCAAATTACACTAGAATCTCACCATAGGAACAGCTGTTACTAGCATGTACATCTCTTAGTGTCAATGGTTCTTTGCTGTGCAGCATTCAAACAATTAACAGTGATAATTTACATAGAAGATGACAATATGCTGGAGTTCTATGTGAACTGTTGACCCAAGGATTAGATTGCCAGATCTTCACATAGAAATATTGTGTCAATTTATAAAATCAAAGGATGGAGCAAGGCCATACCTGTCTTTCCACTTACCTACTGGAAATTCATGGATAAAAAGACCAGTGGAGGAACAGTGTAGGAGGTGAACCAGTTTCAGCCTCTCTTGGTTTCTTGATACTTTTGTAACTATAGACATTGGTTCCAATCCAACGAACATTAGTTCAACTTCAGTTTCATTTAAATCAATGGACAACATAGTAATCATAACTAACTTATGCAGCTCTGATTTAAATGGGACTTGTTGCAACTAATTTTAATTGGACTAAGGTCACCATCACAAAACAGCAATGCCTGGTTCTGCAAGTGGAAGTGTGCCCTACTTCTTTTTGCTTTTGGCTGAATCTGACATGCACACATACACAAACACAAAGATTTAACCTCATAGTATCCATAAGCCAACTAAATATGAAAATGGAAGATAGTTCTGTCCCATCACAGTCACTGAGCATCAGCAGATGAGCATTTTATAGCATGCTCATTACTGGCTACTCACAGGTGTTCGCAGCTCCTTTTGATGATGCCGTCCACCTCCCACGTCTCCCAAGCCATCTGCTCTTGTTTCCGTCAAAAAATAAGAACTGGAAAATCTGATTTTTTTGTACTATGATCAGATCTGCCACCCTTTCCTGCTGTGCGCAGGAGAAGCAGCATGGTTAAAATTCCCACTGAATTGTCACATGGTCATTGCTTGCTTCTCTTTCTTCCCTGTGTGAAGAAAGAGGAAGCTGTTCATCCCTATTGTGGGGACTGAAGCAGGAGGCAAAGCAATGAAAGGGAAACCCGATCCCCCTCCCCATCTGATGATGCTCACTATGTTCACTTTGCAGGTAACTTATCAAGGTAGCATAATGCTAATTCATTTGAAAATACTGTTCCTTCAATGAGACATATCCAGTGGATGGAGTATTCACACAAAATTACTCTTAAGAATAGCTCCATCTGGCTGTGGTGGGAGATGGTTTTGCGAAGAAATAATGTATAGTGAACAGAGTCTAAGTGGTTTTAGATAGAGAAATCCTTAGGAATTTGACATTCTCATTGAATATCTAAGCTTTGTGTCTGTCACAAAAATACTTTGTATTTGATCCTAAGGTTAATGCTTCTAAAGGGCAGGAGAGGAGAAATCCTTTTAAGTCAAATTTAAAATTATTTTAACATCTCCATTGCCTGCCAGAGTGGGAGTAAATACCCTATTGTCGCGTTTTACACCATTAGTCTTGTGTACATGATTTACTTCCACTGAAATAATTCAGCTATCACGGTTGAAAACATAAATGTCAGGGCAGCTGTAATATATTTGCACCAATAAAGTCATCTGTTCTGCTTTTATACCAGCAAACAGAAAGGGAACTTGATTAGCCTTTCACAAGGAATAAATATAGATGCCCAGAAATTGAGATAATTAGAAGCACTTTGTGTGGCTTCGGTCGGCAAACAGGAAGATTTATATCTTGCATAGAATTGATGCCACAATTCCATGTAGAGAGAGTTCCCATCAGGGTGACCAAGGCTAGTTGGGTACCAAAACAGGGCCTAACACAAGACTGAAATGGATCCAGATAATCTGTCACACCAAAGTGCTTAGAGTTGATCTACCAAGTTATATAGCTATTGGCTTTGTGCCTTGCCCCGTCTTCCCCTACCTCTAGATTGCTGTTTTTAGATTGTGACTATGTTTATATAAGTTTAACTACTCATCTGCATGTGGCTAAGCAGGGCCCTGACACTGTCATGGGCAAAACAGCAATATGGTAGTGGGTTACTGCAGTTATACAACCATTTCAGTGGAGACTGGAGATTCGCCACAGGTCCAATTCACAAGACTTAAGTGCAAGGAGGTCACATGAATTGGGGATTCGTCATTAGTACAGAGACTTAAAAAGCTTAGGCCATTCCATTCCATATGAAACCTTTATAAAGGCAGCTGACAAAGACTAAGATTACAGAATGGAAAATACAACGACAATAAATCAGGGTTGGCCATTCTGAGAATAAAAGGTCTTCTTCCATTCACAAAAGGTAGCAGGATCCAACTGGTGGTCCCTATTTGAAGACAGATTGATGGGGGTCCTTCCCCTGCTGCTTTGGAAGGACCCCCATCAATCCAGAGCAGCTTTTCAGGAGGTACAGAGGGAAGGAGAAATCACTGAGACTGCCTTCCTGCCCTCTTCCTCTGGTGCAAACAGAACTGCCACTGATATTTTGAAGAAAACAACTAATATCCTGAAAAAAACAACAAATATGCAGTGAGAATTTTCACCTGAATCTCTGTTAGTGCTCTCATAAAATGACAGAAAACACCTACCAAAACAAGGGCAGTCTTATGTGAGACAACACAGCACCAATCATGTACTTGTCACAGTGTGGCACCAACACAGCAACTGAATCAGCCAGGATGCTCGTTCTACAATGCAGACTGCATGAATTGATTGTACAACTGATGCTCTGCACATCAGTCACAAGTCCAAAGCATAACTGAGTCGTGGCTCTGTAACCTTGCCCAGTGGATAGTTGCACAAACATTAAGATGCAAACAGCAACAAGGGTCTCTTGAGAAACTTTAGTTGCTCTTTCTTCGAACTGTGGAAGTGATGATCTAATCCACCTGGGCAGGTGAAAACAACTGGTGAAACAGCGTTATGAGATACCTCACAGCTTATACCAGAGCAATCTTTCTTCCTTTGAAATCAATCAGAACACTGCCATTAATTTTAGCTAGGGCAGGTTAAGGACCCACAATTTCTTTTCCGGGAACCCTATCCGTCATTTCTGACACACAACATCAGGAAGAGTTTTCTTTCCGTTTCATGGAAGACCACACAAAACGTTTGGTTTATATGAAATGACTGATGTTTGGATGAGAAGAAGAGAGGGAGGAAAGGAGGGGGGTACTGTTAACAGTAAAACATGATGAACAGAAGACATTTTGAGTTTCACTTTTTTAAAAAAAAAAATCTTCCTGAAAGTATAATCCAGTCAGAAGAAAATTGCAGCACTGATTAGGCTTTTATTTTAATTGGTACAATGTGGGGCAAGAATTTCATAAAGCATTCATCCTGAAAACGTGCTGGAGAGTTGGTTGGAAATATACAATTTATGCTTATAGAAGTCATATCGACAATCAAAGGAATGCAGTGCAGTATGTTGGATTCAGTACCCTCAGATGTAATCAGTTTTTACATATGCAAGAGAGCCTTCTAGTAAAGTCCATTCCATTCAGGTTTCTCTTTTCTCTCTTCCCATTTTGCCACCTCTTCCAGTGCTCACCATTTACAGGACAACACAAGACCACATTGCAATGACAAAATGCATACTTTCCCATGAGGGTGCATGCTAGAGCAGTAGTGGGGCCATGACCCCCTCCAGATGTTGTAGCTCTCCATCAGCCCTAGCCTAGGATGTCAGAGAACTCTGCAATGGAATCAAATTTCTGTGAACCCAACTCAAAGATTCCACAGTGGACCGGCTTTTCCTGAGTTGCATGGATTCCACAGACTTGCAGATCACTCTCTGCATGGCCTAGCCCATGGTGAGAAAGCTGCAGTCTAACAACATCTGGCATTCCCCACTGTTGTGGTAGACAATTCAGGAGCTTCAACTTGTCAAGGCATGCAACATCTACTCATATCTGGAGCCCTACTCCAGGACATCATGCCATTTAAAAATATGAAGCAATTTTAACATAGCGTTGGTTGTCTAAATGTGAAAAGGGTGCTTTGGTCTTATATATGGTCATTACAGAGTCATACCTTCTTTTTAGCTTTTATTCTACCCCTAAAGCAACAAGACTTTGAACAAACATTAATGTCCAAATGTAACGTCTCTACATATCAGGCCCTCTATGCAGCAAATTATGAGTCTTCTGCTAGTAATTAGCTATGTTACTACAGAACAACAAAATATTTGCATAGCCTCCATCGTTATCGCAGAAGCCAAACCTGCCACAGGCATGAGGTAAGCTATTATAAAATCATAAACCTAAAGAAAATGTCATTAAATTAGAGAGGAGAAATGAATGATTGGACATGAGCCACCCAAGAGAAGCAGTTTCTGGGTACAGAACAGCCTATTATAAAGTAGGTTAATTTTTTTCAATAATTATAGAGTGGGAACATTTTAAGAGCCATCGATTGCCACTGAATTTACACCTATAGCTTCCAACAGTACTGCTTGCAGTTGGTGGGCGCATCATGCCACTACACATCAATGCTACAATATTGCAGCTCAGGCTTCAGAATGTTTTTTTTAAAAAAAACAACAACAAACACTTTCCTGGTTTGTTAAAAGAAACAAGAACAAGAGCTGTTGAGATTAGCTCATAATATATACATGTAAATCAATTGGCATATGCAAACCAACATTTTTTTCCTCTCTCCCAGGGGCAAGAGAAATGTCCCATTTCTTCATCAAAGCCAAATACTTCTTAACTGTACTGTCCTTTTCACAATTTCACTTCATTTTGCAAGCATTACTGAAAGACATATTATAACATTATTCTTCATAGTCACAATGGGATCATCTATATCCATTACCACTAATTTATCTGTTGCGGAAATCTCATAAAAGTAAACTTCTAAGCCACCTCCTCAAATATAGAACTAGCACCTTGTGCTTTTATAAAAGCTGTTATTTTACAGAATTCCATAAACTGTATCTAAGACAGTTAAAGCGACACCCACCAACAAATTATTTCCATTAGCGTAATAATAATAATAATAATAATAATAATAATAACGATTTATTTCTTACCCGCCTCTTATGGATTGCCAGGTTGATAACCCATAGAATCCATTTTACCTTTAATTTCCACACTGCGGCCCAGCTGGTAAAGCAAGGTGGGAGGTAATATGATAGTATGGATAGTAGTATGGTCGTATAAATAAGTACAATAAAAAACTCTGGGATGTCTTTAAGTTCTCTTGATGCACTCAGTCAAATCACCCTCTTTATTGAACTTTTCATCAACTGGGAAAAACTATGCTTGTCTATGCTTCAAATGCAATGCTGTTAAGGATATAGTTGCCCTCTATTTTAATATTTTAAGGATACAATCCTATATAAATGGATTGGGATGGTGAGCGTAGTGTAGAGAATCCTCTTATTATCTGCAATCAGAAATATGAGGATTCCTCTCCCCTGCCTTCTCCCCAAGGCAGGGGGAGGGGCTTGAGAAGGGGAGAGGCTTGAGGATAAGGAGCAGAGGGACCCAAGGAGGGTGTTAACCCTCCGCAGGCCAGATTGGGCATCTCCACAATCTGGATTAAGTCCAATAGGGTTTACTTTGACTAGACATGTATAGGATTGCACTGTAAATCAAATGCTATGGCAAATTGTCAAAATGTGGAAATTGTAGGCAATTAACTAGGGTATACCAGAAGTGGCACTACAGTAGTAAAATTTTACCATGGGAGGTCTGCCAAGCCCCCCCCCTTCCCATTTTTGTGTGGGTTCTGAAAACAGTTTTCTACCATACAGCTTTTAATCATTGATTTATTGTTTCTTCTGTTTATTATAGAATCATAGAATCATAGAATAATAGAGTTGGAAGGGGCCTACAAGGCCATCGAGTCCAACCCCCTGCTCAATGCAGGAATCTACATTAAAGCATATCTGACAGATGGTTGTCCAGCTGCCTCTTGGATCCCTCTAATGTGGGAGAGCCCATGACCTCCCTAGGTAATTGGTTCTCTTTGGATTTTTGTGTTGTTGCTTTACACTTATTTTGATATTTGATAGATTTTAATTATTGTTCTTGCTATTCTTGTGATTTTATAAGCTACTTAAAAACATTTTGTAAAAGATTTATTATCATTATTAATCATCAGCATCACCTCCTTTCACAAAATTATTATTATTATTATTATTATTAATAATAATAATAATAATAATTTCATATGTATTACTAAACATGAGAAGAGACTGGTTTATTTCTAATGAATATAAATTACAGAAGGACCTTTCTACTACCCGTATGCTTAACATGCAGAAAGGAACTATTTAGTTTCTGTGTTTCAAGAGCTGAATACAGAGAGAGTAAGAAAGAGAAAAAGAGAGAGACAGAGAGAGACAGAGAAAGAGAGAGAGAGAGAGAGAGAGAGAGAGAGAGAGAGAGAGGCTACAAGCACCACACATTTCCTTAATGTTAGGAGGGCTTCATCCTACTGTGTATCATTTGGCTACCTGCCCAACAAAGTCCCTTTCAGACAGCCAGGGAGAGGAAAGAATCTGTCTTCTCAAGCAAAGCTGAAAGCTTCATCATGACAGGAACATAGTCCCTTACTCCCCAAAAGTTAATAAGCTCCTTTCTTAGCTTCTCTGTGCTTGTTCAGTATTGGGAAGAAAAAACACTTTAAGTGACATTCTTCACCATGGTCATGGGAGGTTTGGGGAGTGACAAGAACTCCAAGGAAGCAATGATTCATAAGGCACAGTTCCCACTAGTAATCAGGGGATCACACAGCTATCTGGTCTGCCCTTATCACAGTTGTAAATACTGGTGCGACAGGAAGGGAATTGTGTGAGGAACTGAGTTACATTTCCAGCTTTCCCTATAATAGGCCAGTATTTGTTTCCGTATGTTTAGGCAGGTGGAATGCTTTCTATTCATGTTCTATTCCAACTGCAACTAGCTTGATTTATCACATACACAAAGCAGATGGGTTCTTGTTGGTCTTTGTAGAATTAGCACCATCATTGTAGTTCAGGGCAGTTTTAAAGGTCAGCAAACATAAAGTATTTGTCTCAACAGTGACCACTTTATACATCTAAAAGCCATTGCTCATTTTCGCATCTTTAAGGAACTTCCAAACATGGTGACATATAAGTTATAATAAAACATACCTTTCTGTATCACCACTAGCCATATTAGTTTTTTTAAAACATACTGGCTCCAGTCCAGAGGCTCTCAAGTATAGCCACAAGCTGTATGCGTGCTGATAACTATGAGAATGTTCAGTACCAAACAAGATTATTGATATTGTTAGCTTTGCTACTGCCCAGCGCCGCTTAGGAGGGAGAACATGCCCTTAACTCTTCAAGTGGGTGACTGGCACTATCAGAGTTAAACACATGGAAAGTGGATTCTTGTATATATTTATTATATTTATTTTCCACCTTCCTTCTATGATGAAACTCAAGGAAATGTATTTCCGATTCCCATTCCAGCACTGGACCAAAGCCAGAGTGTCTTAATATCCATGATGTTACTGCATCAAATGCCGTCAGACCATGCACCCAACTGGACCCAACAGACAACTCAATGGAGTATCAAATGGTTCTGGCCTAAGGAAAGTATAATTACAGAGTAAGTCTACAAAAGTTAGCAGTCCACATGTACATATGCAAAGTATTAGTTCACTCACCCACTCATCCTGTATTTGCCATGTGCTGTACAATGATGGCCTAGGTGGGGAAAGAGGATCATTTTTTTCCAGACAACAATTGCTATCATACATTGTTGCTCTGATGCAATTCTTACTTGCCTCAGTCAGACAAGTAGAAAATTTCAGTGGGATGTGGCCACATGTTGCAGAGCAATCTTAGAGTGGATTCAGGAATGAGAGCTATACAATTGTTACTTTGCATTTTACTTGGTGTGCCTCTCACCTCTTGGGGAAATGGTTGCCTCCTGAAACTTAAGATGATGCTATTAAGCCCAAAATTACTACCCCTCCATTTCTCCAAAAGTACAAGCAACTCCAGATTAGTGGAAATGGTAAATGTTCAGAGGATAAAAGTAACTAGCTTCTCATATAGCACAGGCTCCATATGGGAAACTTTTAAATATTGCATTACTCCTTGTGAACCAAACCCAGCAAACAAGAACATCAAAGTTCATTGGGAATGTATACAGAGATCTTGAGGAAATGATGTCGAACTTGTGTCAAGCACTATCCACCATTTTACAGAGCAGAACAAAGTAATCTGAGGTATGTGGCAGTCAAGATTGTTCTACCCATGCTGGCTGAGGACGATCAGAATTTTTACACTATCTTGCTCAGTAATACTGTAAGTGATGGAAGCAAATTGTATAACCTTGGAGATTCCAAGGAAACAGCAAGACAGTGGCTGAATTCGGACAACACGATAGTCAATGGTGGGGTAATAATCAACTTTACAGTTGTTCATCTAGGGGGTACTCCCCACACAACATGGTAATTGTGAAGAAAATAACTTTTGAGAGCGGCCTGCTCTGCAAGAGGAGTTGCTGGGCGGGAAGCGGGAACCTTGGAGCTCAAGGGGGGGGGTGGAGGAAGGAGGGAAATAATGTTGGCATAGCTTCTGCTGGACTGGTTATCTCAAGCCGTACCAGCCAAGGTCAGGCAGGTGGCTTGTGCTAATGAACTTCAGCTTTTCAGATGTGAGAAATTAGGGAGGGCTGGTTTCCATAGCAATGGGGCCAGCCCTGGAAAAGATAGAAAAACGACGGCTTGGAAGTGGTCCGGTATCTCTTCGGAGCAGAGGCTTCGCCTGTAGATGATCTCCGGCCAGCCAGATCAAGTCAGTTAGGATTTTACTGTTTTATAATCTTCTTGGTTTGGGGTTGCTTGGCACTTTTAAGAGTCTGATTGATTGGGGTCCTAATTGTTTTATGGCTTTTTCTTGTTTGTGCTGCTAATACCAAACCTACCTCATTCCTCTCTAATCCTTCCCCCCCTTTCCTTCCCAACCATTTAACCCTATTTTGCCATTCTGCTTGTATAATCTCTTCTGATTTGACCAAGGCCTTAATTTAGACTAGTTTATGAATAAACTTGCTTTGGTCCCTAAATTTTGTGTGGTTATTTCCAGCGTTGGCTCAAGCCAGCTTTGGCTGGGGGACTGGGTGGCGGGGAGGGGAACGCCCTGCCATGGCAAGGAACAGCTCCACGTTTCCTTGACAGTAATAAATAATCAACCCTGGTGTGGATTAAGATCAGCGCTGAGTTGATTATGGCAGCATTTGGACTACACGATAGTCAATACAACTGACGATCCCCCCCGTTGCTTATTGTGTCGTCCGAATTCAGCCACTGACTTGTCTTCGTCTCTTGGTAGGTTTTTATACTGTCGCTGAATCCACTCTCTCCATGCCTGTTTTGCGTGATGGAAAGTTCGGTGCAATTATAACTGCGCTTACCCCAACAGAAGATGATCCAAACTCTTGGCATACTGATTTTGTATCTATTGGACATTATGAAACAAAGAAATTAGCTCATGTGGGTAGCTCAAAATCTAACTCTGACCTTAGGTCTGCCCCTGGCTTCATAAGTATAGAAGACAGCCATGGGTACAATGAGATGTCAAACTGTATTAGCTAAAAAAAGGCAGGTGTCTGAGCAGCAGAGAATGAAATATATAATATAATTAACTCTGCTTTTATAAGAGACATATGGCAATTTTATTCAAAACTTCAATATGCAATATTTATTTTATTTATTTATTTACTGCATTTCTATGCCGCCCAATAGCCAAAGCTCTCTGGGTGGTTCACAAAATAATACAGGCATCTGCAGTTCTCATCTACTTTAGAATCCCTTGTGCTTTATCTGACACTCACCCTCATAGATTTAGCTTTTACTGATAGTATTAATTCTCTACACTTTTAAGCATAAAATACATCATGATTGGACATGTAAACAAAAGAAATGTTCCTTTTATGAGCTTTTCCCCATCCACAGGGATTTAATTTGAAATTTGTACTAATAACTTCTCTCTGTCACAAAAAAAAGTTTTTCTTTAAAACTTTTGCCATTGTTGTGGAGGACATACTCTTTTTGGAAAATCCAAAATCATCTTGCAGTTCACTGGTATTGAACAACCCTCTCTGTGAACATCGATTTTAACTTCCTAAAATATGAGGACCGTACTTC
This sequence comes from Anniella stebbinsi, assembly GCA_029215795.1. Classification (NCBI taxonomy): domain Eukaryota; kingdom Metazoa; phylum Chordata; class Lepidosauria; order Squamata; family Anniellidae; genus Anniella; species Anniella stebbinsi. The sequence goes on along the minus strand of JARDYH010000004.1, from coordinate 89,482,690 downwards.
CAATGTGTAAGGGGTGGGAATCAAAACCTTCTCAAGATTCATTTTCCCTGTAGTTTATTTATGGATTACATTGTAGTATTTCTCCAACACGCTTAAAGTCAGTTGATTTGTTTTATCATCACAACATACACACCACTGCAATGGATCACACAATGAACATCATGGCTGAATAGCATTTTAACAGGGCTCCCAGGCCCAAGTCTAGGTCTCTTTCCCCCGAACTATACCATGTTGTATCTAGGAACATAGGATATTGCCTTATATCAGATTATTTGTCCATCTACCCCACTGCAGTCTACAATAGCAACATCTTTCCAGGGTCTCAGGCAGAGAAAGGTCTTTCCATCACCTGAACCTTTTAACTGGAGCTGCCAAAGGTCAACCTGGGTCCTTCTGAAAGTAAAGCATGTGCCCTACCACTGAGCTATAGTCCACTCATAGATTCTATCACACTGTTTGAAAATGCACTCAGGGTTGGAGCCAAGGCCAAGCATATTTGCACACTTGCTGAGGGCCGACACCCTAGCAGAGGACCATTGACAAGAGCTCCTGGGAGTTGTTCCTCCTGTTCACCATTGAAAACCATTTATTCACCTTCCCCTTGCTCTAGTTCAGACAACAGTAGTGGTGAAAAGGAGGAGGAGCAGATACTACTGCCTACTTGTTGACTGGTTCTATTGTCAACAAGCAAGTGGTAGCAATGTCAGAGGATGAGGAGCAATAGCAGCTGGTGACAATGGCCATGAGAAAGTAGACAAAGAAGGAGGGGTCCCATTGAGGGGGTATTGCCCAAAACCAAGAGCTGGCACTGAACCCACTGAAAAAGGGAAATGTTCTACACATTTGAGGCAGTACTTTAACATTGAGAACTGCAATTCTCCCCACCCACCTATCCCATTTCTATCTGTACACAAAAATGACAAAAGTGTGAAATTTCATCCTCCTAGTTTGCCTACATTGTTGCTAGAATTTAGATATATCTTCTATTTAGATTATTTCTATTCTATATCAGGATGTAGCAGTGACCTATAGTAATACCCAGCATTTATACAGTCTTCAAAGCACATCACATATATTACCTCAATCATTCTTATAGTAACATTTATTTATTTACTTACTTTAATTACAAACCACACAGCTATAATATACATAATTCCTTAAAGTTTTCACAGTATGAAAAAAAATCACAATTATTCACAACAAAGAAAAAAAAATAAAGGTCTAATAGCATCCTGAAAATTATTATTCCAATGTGCTACAGACAGAACCTGCTTTCTCATAAATCCCTCAGTAATACTCCCCCTTTGATTTTTCAAATATGTAATTTTAGACATGTCAACAATATGCCATATCTTTAAATACCATTCTGAAATAGGAGTATTATTTTCTCCCCTGCTACTGGCTATACATATTTTAGCTACCATCAATACATTAATTACTAACTTCAAGTCAGATTCTGGAATGATATGTTTGAATAACATAGTAACATTCTAAGATAGACTAGCTTTATTATTCCTATATTACAGATGGTGGATTTGGCCGCAATCCTATGCACATTTATCTAAGAATAATCTTCGGTTGAAAAAGTTGGAGTTAATTCCAAGTAAACATGCACAGGATTACACAGTTAAAGTGGCTTGCCTAAGGTCACTTATTGAGGTGTCCTACTGCTCGATGCAGAATGTTCAACATCTGGTTAGCCACTGGTGAACAGAATGCTGGACTACATGGACCTTTGGTCTGATCCAGCATGGCTGATCTTATGTTCTTCTCATCTGAGCCTCTGCTGCATCTAAAGCCCTTCCAGATACATGCTGGGAGGGAGAAATGAGGGAGGAGTGTCATTCTCCCCTATTCCTTCCTGTTTCAGGAGTGGGGTAGGTATGACCTATTTCCCATTACAAGTGATGGACAGAAATTATTTATGCCAGGTTCAATGCTAATGTAAATTTACCCCTATCTTGGGGAGTGTTAGAGGAATGGATTCCCGGATCCAATCATGTCACTCCCTGATCAACCCCCCTTTAATTTGCCGGAGATCAGAGCAGGTAAGTGATGCAGAAGTTTCCACAGGGGGTGCAAGGGGATTCTGATCTCCCCCTGTAAGGGCAGACCACTGTCTCCACCCTTGGAAGGGGAGAGCTAAGTAATCCTATGGGGCCATGGGATACCTTCCTACGGATTGTAGATTTAGGCTGCCATCCTATGCAGAAAGGAACTCAATGAGACTTATTTGGGGGTAGATGTGGGACTGCAGTGAAATTTAAACCAGAGATGGGACTCATCAGTTCATATAGCCTATGGAACACAGAACTTGGCAGCTCAATTCTATGCAGATTTACTTGGAAAGATTTATTTTATTTATTGAAATAAGTCCTACAATGTTCAATAGGACCTATTCCAAAGTAAGCATAACCACAGGAGTGCAGCGTTCATTCCACCAGCTATCGTATTTATGGGGATAAAGTTAAAGGATTTGCCAAGTAACAGCAAAACTATACAGACCAAAGCGTTCAATTCTGCCTGCCCTGCAGTGTATTTATTGCGTTGCAAACAATGGATGTGCTAATAGCCATGGAAACAGATTTGATCTACAGCCAAACTTCAATGTTGCGAGATCCCAGATTTCTCTTTCATAGAAGCAGGCCAGGAGCAGCGCTGCTGATAACCAGCTGGAGCACCTGTTCGACAATGAAGAGATGGTCTATGGGCAAGGTGTTTTCTGACAAGGCCTGGTGGCTCTGTAATAATTTCCCTCTGTCAGGCATTAAGAGAGAATGGGTATTTTGAGAAGTAGAATAGCATTCCGGTTTCTTTTGCTGGCCTGGATGGTAGTCTGATTTGTTACGGCAGCAACTGCTGGAGACAGTTTTAATTACTACCACAGCTTTCTCAGCACAGTATGGACACCCATTAATTGGAATGGCAGCTCTTTTACTGAAATTGTGTGTGTGTGCGTGCGTGCACGTGCGCGCACACACACACACACACACCAGAAAAGGTACTCCACACATGCTATTATTCTGCCTAGAATGTTTGCCAAGCAGCTGCACTTAGAAGTGACAGCCATTAATTGCCTTCCAGCTTCAATTTCAGCAAATGATAACCATACCAGGATTGGAGTGGCTTTTATGACTCTGCCAGGCATAGCAATATGCTAAAGGTGGACAACTTGCTGAAGCTTTTTATTATAGTGCTAACACTCAGGTTAGGACAATCGGTCTAAGGTTCAGACTGGTGGGGGGTTCCATGGGGGGGTGGGGAATTTGACAAATCCAGGATAAGTGTCCCGAACACACTGGAGTTGCTTGGGAATAAACCCATGCAGACATATAACTTTGACTCTTTCCCTATGCAGCAGTCCCTGCTTCCAAGCCATCATCACCCTTTAATGTGACAAATAGCCCAACCAGTCAGGAAGCATACTTGCTAACTATGGGTGGGGCCTTCCCACAGAATATGCCACACATGAAAATGGCTTCTCAGTGGAGATGCTGGAACTGCTACTGCTGCTGCCTCCAGAACTCAAGTTTAGGAAAAGAGAGGGTGGAAAAGTTTCACAGAAAAGGCAGCTAGAAGAACCCAGGGCATGAAGCAGCCACCCTCAGGCCTGGGTCTGGTCAGTGCTTGGAGGGGAGACCACCTGGGAACCATACGTAGCCACCTTGAGTTCCATGATGGAAGAAAGGTGGAATATAATTGCAATAAAAATAAATAAAGCTGAAGTCTGTCTTCATATAAGGATAGGAGGGCTTTGCAGAGCTAGTTACATGCCTGGGACAAAGGGTAACCTTACCAAACAAATGTGTAAGATCTGTAAATACACTTGATCAGACCCATCCAAACTATACATACCTAGGATCCACTACTAGCACATAGCTAATGTATTTGATCTCTGGTGACTCTTAAAGAATATGTAAGAGAAAATTTGAGGTTATGTTTGAAATGGTTGCTTAATCTAATGTTGGTTAATGAAACGTTAGTTAACATAGTACTCTTTTGTAATTAAAAAGAAAAATTCAAATGAAGTATTTAAGAAATAAATAACAAATGCATGTGGGAGATTAGGACTATCAAACGTTCTCAGGGGAACCTAACCTTGTTAGCAAACAAGCTGCTTCTAATATTCTTCTAATGATCTTCCTTTATGCGTGTCACACGTTGGATTCATCTTAAAGAACCCACACACAAAAGATTAATCCTAGCTAAAGTCCTGTGTTTGACTACTCTCCCTGCCTATACAATAGAGGTGGATAACCTGTTCTCCTCCAGATCTTTGGCCTACAACTCCCATCATCACGGGAGTTGTAGGCCAAAAGATCTGGAGGGTCACAAGTTGCCAACCTCTGCTATACATGCTAGTCCCTGAAGACAGAACCAGTCTCTTCTCTTCTTCCTCTTCTCTGATCTTCTGGACATGTTATGAAAAATCTATTTGACTAAGAGGCAGGACACAGCATCTCTGGAAGAAGAAAGCACCTCTGAGATCCTCCAAAGATGGACCTCCTAATTAGGGTTTGGACCTAGGTACATTTGTCCTAGTTATCCACTCCAAGTGCCAAGAGATGATACAATGAAATGGTCATGAGATACAAGATGGTGGAGGAAATGACATTATAGAAGGATAATAGGTGGCAGTATACAGTAAAGATGCATGATTTCTGGGCCTGATGTTCTAATGGTACTGGCAGTGGGATGGACATTGGAGGTTTAAATTACCTTCAAAATCAGAACGAGTGGGGTATGGGGAAAACTTGGCTCCTAAACTGATGCAAGTGCCAGACAGGCAGTCACATCCCAGGATAGAGGGTTTATTGGTACCCTACAGACAACAGAGTGTTGGATGTGGACTAGGGGCACTAGTATTGTCATACCACTTGGCACTAAAACTCACTGGGTGACCTTGGATCAGTCATTCTCTGTTATCCTAGAGTTATTGTAACGGTAAAGTGAGACATGTACTCAGAGGAAGTACTCTGACATTGGAGGAAGGTTAGAATACTCATATGAAATACCTACCTCACACCCATCCAAATCTCCAATATGTTCATGGGGAAATAATAATAATAATAATAATAATTATTATTATTATTATTATTTCTTACCCGCCTTTCCGTCTGGATCGAGGTGGGGAACAACAACATGATAAAATACATAAAACTGATTAAAACATGACACATAGTATTAAAACTTAATTAAAACATCCTAAAACATCCTAAAAACATCCTTAAAACATTCTAAAATTCCACTGGATATGGAATTCATTGTTGCTCGGTTAATTTTGCTATATTCATTTACACTCAATGTTGGCCTTTGCTGCTGACTAGTTGTTGAAGCTAGAACAGGATTTTCCAGGCACTTCTGATTGGCCTTGACAGATGAGCCAGGCAAAACTCTTTCCTCAGTTTACGAAGTGCAGGCTGTTCCTTTTCGAAAGCTATGTTTCTGTCTGTGGTCCTTTAGTTCCCTTCTACCACAAAGCTCTCTGTGCACCTTCCAAACAGGTAGATTGGAAGTGATGTATTTACACAATATTTCTGCCAGAAAGAAGACACACGGGATGATAGATGGAAAACAAAATTAAAAAGCCTCCTTGGTCTGAAGGTCATCACTTCAGATATTTGTCTTGAGAGGTCAGTATGAAAGTGAGCTGCACAATACAGCAACTGAATACTAAATACACATCATATGTCCAACACAGAATGGCTCCTGCAATGCTGAAGCAGAGAAAAAATTCAGTCTTCCATTAATTTACTTGTTCTGCACTGCTATTCAGAAGAGGTATTTATCCCAATGTAGCTCCATAGTTTGTTTCAGGAACAAAATCTACATTAAAATATCTACATCACACCAGCATACCATGGCGTAACGTGTTGAATTTGGACTTCAGTTCAAGTCCCTGCTCAGCCACAAAGCACTCTGTAACTTTAGAACTATCACTATCTTTCACCCTGGCCTGCCTCACAGGATTGTTGTAAGGTTGGCATGGGATAACCCATTAATATTCTGCACTGAGCATCTTACATGAAGGGTGGAGCAGCTTTAGAACTTTGGAGGAAAGTGGCTGAGGTGGACGGAAATCCCTGCTCGCCTCACATTTCTGCAATCCCACACAGGGGGAACACACAAAGAGGAGCAAAATCACTCCCCAAAGTAGGACCCTGGAATAATCTATAGCCAGCTGCCAGATAGGCCCTATTTTGTACATTTGTCATTTTTGCCACAATTTTGGCTGTGCGTACACCACTAAAAATGGCATTATTTTGTATTAGTGGCCATACACCCAGTGTAATTTATTTTAATGAGCATACACTGAGCAGGTAGCACACCTGCTTTGCCTACGGAATGTCCTAGGTTCGATCTTCAGCATCTCTAGGTAGAGCAGGCAAAACTCCTGCCTGAAACCTTGAAGAGCCTCAGTCAGTCAGTGTCGACAATACTGGCTAGATGGAAAAAGGGTCTGACTCTGGATAAGGCAGTTTCCTATGTTGCTAGAAGAGTTTGCTTTCTAGAAAACACCAGTAGCATAACTAACATAAATGCACTTTTCATTAATCAAACCTCCCTTTGTTTGGCTGTGCTGCTACTAGAATAGACATAGAAGCCCTGTCATGCTTTCCCTTTATGGAGTTTATTCCACAACAAAAAATATAAAAGACCTTTTGGGCAAAGTCACCTGTAGAGGAAAACCTAGAGAGAGGATTAATAGACAAAAGATTTAAGTGTCCTATGCATCTAGTTAAAATTTAAATAGTAATTTAGGTACCAGGTTTGAAAAGGATGGGCTGTGGTGTAACCGTTTATTCCAAAGTTGATAAACATTGTGTCATTTACTACCCATTAAAAGAGGGAGGGGAGAGGGGGAGGGAGGGGGAGGGAGGGGGAGAGACAGAAAGAGAGAGAGAGAGAGAGAGAGAGAGAGAGAGAGAGAGAGAGCACATTTAAAAAAGGAGCAAACCATAAATGACATGTTTCACAGAAGTCTAATCAAGAAATCTATTCAGACCCCAATACAGCAAAATTAACTGAACGATTGATCACTCTCCTGATAGTTGCTAAAAGCATTATTAATTGTGAGGTTTTAAACCCAAAACTAAAACACGCAGCAGGACACCTTTTTCAAAAGTCACACAGATGGATACGAAGGGAACAATTATAGAACAACTTCCTGGAAAATAGTCATAGCATTTTTAGTTAAAGAAGATGAGGTTTTAGTAGCATGAAAGATACTTATCTGCCGTTTTTCATAATGAAAACAGTAATTAAGTCCAACACAATTCAGTCCCAAGCCATTTTCAGTGTATAGCAGCTATTGCAAGGGTATCCAAATCATCTTTAGAAGACAGTAATTTGTTAGAAAGGCCAGCTGGATCATCAACATTAAGAGGTTAGAAATATATATATTTGGATATTCTATGATGAGGCAATGCTGTTTCCTTCCAAATTAGTTAACTCAGTTTGTCTTCCCTTTTTGTTTTTGTTTTTCAAACTATGATGTTCACTGTTTATATTTAACAACTGTGACTTATGAAAGTGAACAAGAATGAAAGTGAATAAGAATGACCAAAAACCTAAAATCTGATCTCCAGATGTTCGTTTGAGAACAATGGTGTAGCACAGATAGTTGAGAGGATATTAGTCTAAGCTGGAACTTCAAGAAAGATGGGATATGTATGTTTCGGGGAGGGGGGGTGAGATGCAGCATTACTAGGGTGACTTATGCATGACTTATGCATGACCAAAGAGGAGGATAAAAAAGGATAGTGCTATACATAAAAATTGCATATGCTAATTTATATGTCAAGATGCAACTTTAGAAATTATCTTTATTTATTTATATCTCACCTTGCTTCCTCCAAGGAACCCAAGGTGGCATACATAAGCCACCACCTCTCCTCTTTATACTCACAACAACAACCCTGTGCGGAAGGGTTGAGAGTCTGTGACTGGCCCAAAGTCAACCAGTGAGCTTCTATAGCCGAATGGGGACTAGAACCCGGATCTCTTGACTCCCAGTCCAACGCTCTAGCCACTACACCACACTGGCTCTCATAAATAGAAATACAATACATATCACCATAGTGTGGAAGACTGTGACCAGGTGATTGGTGTGCCTGTCTGTTCAGTCTGCTGTCCAGGTGCTAGGTGTTGATGGGCAACAGTTCTTATGGTTCTTTATCTTTATACCAGATTTAGACAAGGCAGCTCTTCAAATAAAGGGCAGCTTCAAACAGAGGACAGGATCAGATGAATTGGAAATCCTAGAATACTACAAATATGTATCAACAAAGCAATATGGGTGACACATTTGTTTGTTTTTGTGCTTCCTGTATGATAATCAAAGCAGAAACTTGTATGCCTTCCCAACGGTGAGATGTATGCATTGCACACACATGTGAAACTCATGTATATAACTGCAGATATGTGATAGTTCCCAGTTCACACATAACACAAGAAACGTAACTTACTTCTACTTCGTCTAGTAGAACATATGCAACATCTGAAAATCTTGGCAGTACATCAGAGTCCCACCTACAATCTTTCCCAGTGATGTTTCCAAATGTGGGATATTGTCAGACACAGTAATATTGATGAAGTGTTTTACTGAACTGAGTCTAAATGCCTAATCCTGGTATCAATAGAACCAAAAGACCAACTTCAAGACCAAGATGAATCAAATATTTAGCCTTGCACCATCATCTGGGAAGTAACTTGAAACAAAGAGATGGGAGAGGGCTTTCCAATTTTTTAATTATTATTTTGTTGTCCTTGTCACACAGAGAATATCTAGTAAAATACCCTCTGAGGAAGTCTAGTAGATCAGATCAAGAGCTATATTTCACCAAAGCATATTAAGGGTGACTTGAGTTATCATCCAGTATATTTATTCCATGATATATAGTGGCAGAGTAATCACACTAAGTACACTGCAAGTAGTTGTCACCACCATAAAACATGTTACAACTTAAAACGCTTTGGATTTTTCATTTTTAGTAGTGAGCCAGAACCAAGTATTTAGCTGAGCCTATAAGGCCATAAAGAATGTAGTAGTCCAAGCGTAAAAGTGAGGACTTCAACCTTTAATCAGTTTAATTGCCAGATCAACTAACTAAATCTTTACATTTGACAATATCAGCATGGCACTGAAGAAAGCTATCTGTAATGATTGGCACCTGGTAAGTGATATACCTGGTTTCCAGGACAAGCTTATAATAAACTATGTATAAGAGAATTAAAATATCAAGGACAAGTTGAATTGAAGCAACCCACATCTCCGCAGGGTTCTCTTCCATCTGGCCATTTTCCTTATGGCCACTGTGTGTAATGCAAGCTATACATTAGTTTATTTCACTATGATAAAGTGTAATGCTGAAACCTACCTGGTATCTATACTGCCTATTTACCCCATTGTGGCTGCACAGTGACGCTGTGTTGTTTATATGATGCAACCACCAACTCACAGCCACATTGGGCTTCTACCCCCAAAACTGCACTTTTTCACAGTTTCCTTTTACCGTGAATTTTTAATTGCTCAAGTTCACCAAGTTGTTTCCTTGTCTGTCAGTGGTGGCCTCGGTTCGGGTTAAGTCAGTGGGCGTTGCTGGGGGTAGATGCAAGTCCCAGGGTAAGTCCAGGTAAGTGCGGGAAGGCTGGGCAGGGGGTGGGCTTGATGGGTCACATGGCCTCCAGCAGATTTTTGGCCAGATAGCCCCACGCTTCCTCCTGCTGTCTGAATTTATCATTCCTGCCACACAGCAGCAATGCTGCGGGGTTGTGAGGGAACCCAGCTACAAAGCGGCAGCATATAGCCCCCCCCCCCAAGACCTTCACAGTGAGGTAATGGACCAATGAAGCTACTAGTCTGAGGAGGGAAATGATTTAAGACAGAATGAAAGTATAGCAGAACTTTTTCTTTCTGACCACATTATTATTATTATTATTATTATTATTATTATTATTACATTTATATACCACCACATAGTCAAAGCTCTCTGGGCTGTTTACAAAAATTAAAAACATTGAACATTAAAAGTCAATATACAAAATTTAAAACCATAAAATATAAAACAGCTAACATTTAAAATAATTTAAAACTTTAAGCCAGGCCAAAGAGTCAAACTCAACTTAAGCTGTTAAATGCCTGGGAGAAAAGTTTTGACCTGGCGCTGAAAAGATAACAATGTTGGCACCAGGTGGGCCTCACTGGGGAGATCATTCCACAATTGGGGGGCCACCACAGAGAAGGTCCTTTCTCTTGTTGCTGTCCTCCGAGCTTCCTTCGGAGTAGGCACCAGGAGGAGGACCTTAGATGCTGAGCATAGTGTACTAAGAACTAGGGGTGTGCACCAGATCGGGTCCAATCCACAATCCGATCTGGGGGAAATTGGATATAATTATCCGATTTCCAATCCCTGCATCTGGATCGTCTGATCTGATCCGAACCAGTCCGAAAGGACCCAATCCGGTTTGGATAAGGTCAGAGGATTGGACCTCCTCCCGCCCCTCGCGCTCCTTGCCTGCCAGGGCCTTCCGCTGCCATTGGCAGCGGATGGCCCCGGCAGGTAAGGAGCGGGAGGAGTGGGAGGGGGCTTACCTGCCTGGGCCGTCCGTTGCCATCCGCTGCCTCCTGCGGATGACAGCGGACAGCAGTGGATGGCTCCGGCAGGTAAGGAGCACGAGGGTCAGGGGGTGGGAGGGGCCCCCACTTACCTGCTGGGGCGGCCACTTCCCTCCGGTGTGTGGATCTACTGAGAAACAGGCTTCATGCCCTGCCTCTCAGTAGCGTGCCAGGTGATGATGTCATCACCTGGGGTGCTACTGAGAGGCAGGCCGCAAATCCTGTTTCTCAGCAGATCCACACACTGGAGGGAAGCGGCCGCCCCAGCAGGAAAGGAGCGTGAGGGAGAGGGCTTACCTGCCGGGGAACCCGCTGCCGTCCGCTGCGGCCCGCTGGTTGAATCTATTGAGAAACAGGCTTCACGGCCTGTTTCTCAGTAGAGTGCCAGGTGATCACCTGGCACTCTACTAAGAAGTAGGCCGCGAAGCCTGTTTCTCAGTAGATTGGACGAGCGGATGGCTGCGGATGGCAGCCAGCACCCCGGCAGGTAAGGAGCGTGAGTGGGGGGGAGGGACAGGGAGGAGGGAGTTAGGCCTCCACTCACCTGCCCCCATGTTTTTGCCAAAGACATGCATTGGGGGAAAGCTTTCTTTCCCCCAATGTAAGCCTATGGCAAAAACAGCTAAAATGGCGCCCAATTTTCGGATCGAAATCAGGTCCGAACAGAACCAGGAAGCCTCCGATCTGGTCTGATCTGATCCGAGGCCTCAGTTCTGGTTCCGATCCCGGATCCGATCTGGGGGGACATGCACATCCCTACTAAGAACTAACCCTACACCACTGCCTGCTATATAGTTCCTCGGCCTGCTGCACTCTCCCTCAGAGTGGGTAACTTCACTTGAGCATTACCAGAGGAATGAATTCTGCTGTTTACTGTTTATCATCTAGGTCAGAGGGCATTTCATCCTGTCACTACTAACACCAAGAATAGGAAACTAGCCCTGCTTCCCACTAAAGCTTTTTAAAAGGCTGTTTTCTACTGTTAGTCTAATTGGCAAGGTCAGAAAGTGTCTCACTTTGTTTTGGTTGCTAATAGAAGCATTAATTAATTCTTTTTATATTAATGTCTTATTACGAACTTGGTATAAAATTGTTCTGCCATTTGTTGATTATGCATCATTATTATGATATCTTTTTTTCATAATGCTTTGTTGTGAGCCACTTTGAGCATGCTGCATGGAAAAGTGGTATATAAATAAAGTGATTAATTGTTTAAAGTGATTGATTGATTGTTGCTGAAGGAAGCCAGTGAACTACTCCTCTGAGCTTCCCAATGATTTCCCTCTCTGTTGCCTGCCTTTCCTCCCCTACTATTTAATTAATTAATTAATTAATTAATTTAAACTACTTATATACTGCTTGGTGCCATAATATCTCTAAGTGGTTTACATAAAAGATACATAGAATACAATATAAAAACGAATGTAAAAAACAATAATAAATACATCAAAAACATTACAAAAACAGTTAAACAGACCAGTGTGATTTTCAGTCAGGGAAAGCCAGAGTAAACAGATGAATCTTCAAGAGGCATCTAAAGTTTCTTGGGCCACACGTGGGAAAGCATTCCAGAAAGTGGGTGCCACTGCTGAGAAGGCTCACTTACATGCCATTACTTTACAACACACAATTAAACTATGGAATCTGCTACCACAAGATGCAGTAATAGCTAGCCACCAATTTGAATGGCTTTAAAAGGGGGCTAGACAAATTCCTGGAGGAGAAGGCTATCAATGGTTATTACTCCTGATGGCGAAATGCCACCTCCAGGACATCAGTTGCTGGGGAACATGGGCAGGAGGGTGCTGTTGTAGTCATGTCCTGCTTCTGGGTTTCCCATGGGCAGCTGGTTGGCCACTGTATGAACAGAATGCTGGACTAGATGGAGCTTTAGTCTGAGCCAGCACAACTCTTCTTATTGGTCATGGGACAAACAATGAGATCTCAGGGGTCGATTTGGTTCTTGGTTCTCTACTCTGCTGTGTCCTTCAGCTCCAGCAGTGGTGACTTCGGCTTCATCTCCCATCTGACCTCCTCTCAGCCTCTGGTCTTATGAGCATAGAGATCTATCAGGAAGGCAGATTTCCCCCATTGTATTTTAAATTATCTTTGGGCAATATAAGAAGAACCTGGCTAACGTGCATTTATGCTAAACCATCACTGATGTTTCACAAAAGAATACCGCCTTCCTATACGTAATTATTACTAATATTACCCTGTATTTATGCTATCCAGCCAAGGCTAAGTAACCTTTTTATCCCTGCTGAGCCAACCCTAGATGGAACAAAGCTTTTAATACTAAAAGTCTATTCAGTAACCAAGGTGGATTTCACATTTCAAAGGTTAATTTTCATCTCCTCACTGTATATATAAAAAAAGTGACTGACATTTCAGCTTCCAGAATAATAGCACTTTATCCATTCAAAGTGCTGTTCAAAATTTAACTAATCAGCCCACACAATACCAGCGTAATGCTACAGTGAGCCTCCTTTTAAAAACAGACACATACTTGGGCAAATTAGAGAGAAATGAGCTGTTCAAGGTCATACATGAAATGGTATTCAATAGCGCAAAGGGCAACCCCTCCTGCTGTAGCTTGCAATGCTGTAGGGAGGAGAGGCACCTGTTAAAAGCTCCTTTCAGAACTGAGACAAAGGGGGCTGATATATTTTAAAATACGATTTAAATTTTGCACTGCTAGGGGCTCCATGGTATTATGTGAGTGTCAGTGTAAAGCAATAGGGTGGTGCATGGAAATTGGAATATATATATATATATATATATATATATATATTCAACTTAGCCAAACTCAACTTTCTAAGATTAATTTTCAAACAGCCTTTTAAATTGTTTATTTTCAGTGGGAAATAAAATGCATACCCATGTCCCTTTCCCAAGTTTGTCATCCTGTTAGACAATGTTACTTCAGCTAAGAGTACTTTCAGAGGAACTTCCTGCATGCTGCACACTGCTCCATGGCAGGGTTGGGCAGAAGGTAGATCTCTAGATATTTTGGACTTTAGATTCCAACATTCCTGACCATTGGCCATGCTGGCAGGGGATTATGGGAGTTGAAGTCCAAAATATTCGGTGGGGAAAAATCTACTTTTTGCCACCCCTGGTCTATGTGAAGTCTACCATACCAAATGAAACAGTGCTTAAAAGGTATTTAGTTCAGTTTCCTGCTTGGAATGAAGCAGTCTCCTCTGATTGGCAGTATAACCCTGGCCCTATTTAGCTATGGCCATCATAGGTCAGCCAAAATCCAATAGTGGGACATTCCCTTTGAGGTCACTTCTGACTATAAACAGAAGACCCAGGAAACTCAATAGATTTTTTTTCTTAGTCTAGATACGAGTGCTCCGCCTCACCATAGAGTAGTTCCCCATTTCTTGTTGTTACACTTTCTTCCAAGAAAACATTGGCTGATTCCATTTCCAATAGGATTTCATGTTCATTTCCATAGTATCCTCCTAGCCATAAATCATCTAAGGCTATGCAAAGCAACAGGCGTTTTGCCTAACTTAACTTAGATTTTCTATTTTATACTCTTTTAGTTTTTTTTTAAAAAAGCTTGCCATGTAAATACTGATTTCCCTAAATCAATGCAAGTTTAAATTATAATTCTGTGCATTAGCTTCACATTCTGTGCAACCATACCACTGTGGTCATGTGCTTCCAGTCATCTACCTGCCCAGTCCTAGCAAATTCATTTATTTATTTGAAGTATTTTTATGGCACTCCTTAGCCAAAAAGATTTTCAGAACAGTTTACTTATAATCGAATAAACAAGACTGCCCCTAATGCAGGCTTATAATAATCTAAAAAGATACGACACGCAAAGAAAAAGGAATGCGGACGGAGGGAGGATAAAAATAATTGGAAAAAATGGAAATTGCCCTTGTGATGGAGTACCTCCCAAAAGGGCCAAAAGCTGGTGTATAAATACTTTAACTTTTAAAATAAATAAATAAATCCAATATTATTTCCCCAGTTTCATCTCAATAGGTATGCACTCAAGTTTTTTTAAAAAATGGTATGTATGTATCAGAACAATGGCTCATATATCTACAATACTGCCAATCCTTTTGTATATTCTATTAGAATTATACTAAACATATGGAATAGATTATTGTTTTTAACAAAACTAACACTGCCCAAATCACTATACGTCATATTTATGCAGCTTGGAGGGCGTGCTGGGACTTGAGAGAACCACCCTGAAATGCAACATACTGTCTCACTGATTGAAACTGACACCAGATACCATTCGTTCAAGAAAGAATGGTCAGATTTTGTCTACATTTGCTGAAAATAAACGTTTTCAGATATACTTGTTTTAAAAATTGTGTTTTTCTACGCTTGGGCAAAGATTTGTTTTAGCCCATATAAGAGGCCTTTTAACATGCAGGGACAGTTTTGTGTCACATCTATTATGATGGAATCCCACAAATTCTCAGCTGTGAATATATGTCTATTTTTAATTGCTGATCATCTTGGACCATATGTGCAGATTGATCAGTTGTGAATCAATAGGGAATATCTAGTGCTGCCCATGCCATGACTGCCAAAAGAACATAGGAATCTGCCTTATACTGAGTCAGACCATTGTTCCATCTAGCCTAGTTTTGTCAACACGGACTGGCAGTGTTTTTACCAGGGTTTCAGGAGGGATTCTTTCCTTGCCCTACACGGAGAAGACGGTTATTGAACTTGGGACCTTCTGTCTGCAAAACATGTACTCTATCACATTGAGCTGTTGCCACTAAGCTCTATTACACTGAGTTAGATCTTCCTAAAGTAACTGGAAGTGAGCCAAAATGCTTGGTTTCCAGAGCCGAATGGGTTAGTGGAGCTCACGGACGGGAGTTCTGCTGACTTGTCCAGTTACAGAAATAAGTGTTTTGGTTCATTTGTGGGGGTCTAGCTTCTTGTTGCGACAGTGGTGAGTCCCATTGGTGCAACACAACGGCTGAAGGCACAGAGGCAACGTTGGATACTTTCTCATGAGTACTTGTTTCATGCTTCTACGTCCCTGTGTTTGCATGCACACTTTGAAATACCATACGATTCTTCAAAGAATAACAAATATAATGTATCACCGACCTAGTATCATTTTTATTTTCTCCAATTAACATAAGTAATTATATATATTCTCTTCCAATATTAATTTGTTAATTATGTATTTGATCTGCCCAACAGCAAGCGTTTTCTGGGTGGAAATCTTAGAAGTGATTTGGAGTAGTACGCACTGACATGGGGGCTCCTGTAGTGTAGGAATTACCCATTCATTTCAAGGTGGAAGGAAACTTCGCACAATGGTGTGTGCATCGTTGACTGTGTCAACCACTGGAATGAAAAACAAAATCCTTGCAGCTCTATGAGCACAGGATCACAGATGGATAAGCAGGCTGATTTTCACCCTACAGAATATTTCAGCTTGTTAAAAAAATAATAAAAAAAGAAATTCTAGAGTGATCCATAATTCCCAAGTCCGCTGTGGCAATCAGGGTCAGGTCACTAACGAATTTATCCTCTCGCAAGTAGTTAGGCAGGGCTGTGTGCTGGCCCCCTCTCTCTTCAATCTTTATCTGGCGGATCTCCCTACTTGGTTAGCCCCAGTTCAATCTCACCCCCCTAAATTAGGACACTTTAGAGTGAATCTTCTTCTCTACGGCGATGACGCGGTCTTGGTTTCCCAGTCACGCCTAGGCCTTAGAAGATTGCTCAATAGCTTCGCAGAATACTGTGTGGTTAACGGACTCACCATTAACCATTTAAAATCTAAAATAATGGTCTTTTCCAAGAAAAAACCCCAATTCTCCTGGAAAATGGGTGGGCATAGAGTCGACCAAGTTGATCGTATCAAATATCTTGGGTTATGGTTCCAGGAGAATTTGGGCTGGAAAACACACAAAGACTACATTAAAGAAAAAGCTGAGCAGTCAATGGGTGCGCTATGTCGCCTCTATTACCAAAAGGGCGGGAGATTCCTACCAGCGGCAATCAGAGTATTTAGAGCCAAATTAGCCGCCCAAATGTTATTTGGGGCACCAATATGGTTCCCCTTGAACAAAGGTTCGATTGAAGGCATACAGTCGTCATATTTACGGCTCTTATTTGGTACCCCCAGATGTGTAGCGGGGGCGGTTCTCAATTTAGAAGCGGGTCTATCCTCCTTGGGCTCTATAGCTTGGACCCAAGCAATACAATATTGGCTCAGACTGTATCACAGCCTCACCCCAACTCTTTAGTGTCGCAGGTTCTCCTGGACAATTACAATTCTCAGTGGGTGAAAGCGATAGCCCATAAGACCAACTCGCTAGGGCTCCCTCTTCCTTCTCTACTTAGCTCGGATATTCGAGTAGCTAAGAGAATTGTGAGCCAAAGATTGCGGGATATAGACCTCCAGGAGTTGAGGGGAAATGCCCAAGGCCCATGCTCCCCACACTCTCTGGGGCTCCCACGTTTGGACTGTAGAGAGGGAATGGACTACCTGAAGTGGCTAATAGTGCCCAAATACAGGAGAGCCTTCTCTCTGGCGAGATTCAATGCCCTCCCCTCGAACTTAATGATAGGAAGGTTCAAGAAAATTCCAATCGAAGAGAGAGTCTGCCCTTGTAACAATGTAGAGGTTGAGTCTGTTGAACATATGCTCTTGGAATGTATCTTCTATAAAGATGATGGGATCATAATAATTGGCCCAATAATAAAAAAATTAGCAGGGAAAAAGCCGCATGAAATAGTAACCTTTTTATTACAGGGCAAGGACAAATACATCACATCCCAGGTAGCTAAATTCATCCATAACATACTGGCCTGCAGAGCGCCTTTATTAACACAAGCTGATTTTAGTTCTTATGTACCTTTTCCCCTAAATCATTGTATATTTAATTTATTATATTGATTGTACGAATGTGTTCTATGTTTCTCTGGCCTTTCGGCCGCAATAAAAAAATTGAATTGAATTGAGACACGACTAATCCAGTCCTCAAAGTTGTAGGTGTTATCCCTGTGTGAGTAGACATAATGTGACAACACAGCCCCACATTCAGAAGACGGTGAATGATCTGTGATATGATTCAAAGTATCCCAAAATTGCTAATTCAAAGGGTTCCATGCTATGTGTGTGCAGACAGAATGGAAGTTGAAGTGGAAATACTTGAGGGAAAAATCAAGCCATTTCCCTCCTTCTGTGGACTTCTGGAGTTAAAAGGCAAATTGTGATCAGTCCCTCAGTGAAATTGAATTTGACACCTCTTTTCTATTGAGATTAAGAATTATCTTGCAAACCTGTACTTTGGGGCATCAGTGTCAACCTGTCTGGAATATAATTTAGATTTTTTTTGCTCCCAGTAACAAAATGCCGCCTCTTCTCCAGTCATTAGTGGCTGGCATAAATAGCTGACAGAATTATAAATGAAGGTGCAGACAGTTTGCAAGACACATCCAATATTTCACCATTAGCTCTGAACCTTTCTGTCAAAGCAAAAGTAGGGGGGATCTTAACCAGTGTCATACATTTTTATAACTTACATTTATATCTTTTCTTTTTTTAAAATCCCCAAACTATTTCAGAAGAACAGTTGCAAAGTCCAGAACTGAATGGAAAATAATTGTGTTCAGACAGATTAGCAGCAACTGCTTGGTGATGAGCTCCAAATGAATGAGATGATGCAGTGCCTTATTAGCTCAAGTAGCCTGTCTGAATTAAAGCATAAAAGTCATGAGCTCTGTCCTCTATTAGCCCAGACATTTACTTAAGTTTTCTATCTGAGGGTGACATGTACAAACCCTTAAAATCAATTCCAAAGATATGACCACAGGATAGGAATATAGGGAACTGCCTTACATTGGGTTACACCCTTGGCCCATATATCCCAATATTGTTGACATTGACTGGCAATGGCTCACCAAGGTTTCAAGTAGGAGTTTTCCAGCTCTTCTTGAAGACACCAGGGATTGAACCTGGAACCTTCAGCATGCAAAGCAGGTGCTCTACCTCTAAGCTATCAATCTAAGCTACCACTGGTATTAACCTCTAGGAGGTGATATAAGAACTGCATTAATTGATATCCACCAAACATTCTGAATGGTTTATGTATCATGGCAGTCCCTTGTCTCCCTCCCACGAGGATTAAAAAAACCCACAACTCAGCTTGCCATGAATGGAGGTCACCAAAAAAAGATGGGAGAGGCTGGCAGGAAGGCCTAGTGTTACTTCAAGGAAGTTACATTGCCAGAGATATTTCCCGCAGGGATCATGGGGCTTGTTGTTCAACCCCTATGATCTCTAGTGACAAAACAGCCTGCCAGCTTCAATTTTCTGAAGGAAGTGATGCCCAATCACATAGGGTGGTCAGGTATCTTCTTCTACAGAGGACAGCCCTCTATTTGAAAGCCTGCTAAAGGACCATCCCTGTTTGAAAGGCTGACCTATCCAGTTCCAATTTAAAAATAAAGAACCCTAAGAACTGTGGATCATCAACACTTCACAGCTTGATAACAGGATGAACAAGATGGCACCTGGCCACAGCCTACCATGGTATTATTATTATTATTATTATTATTAGCATTTATATACTGCCCCATAGCCGAAGCTCTCTGGGCGGTTTACTAGGTTTCTATTCAAATCATAGTGATTATTTCTAAATTTGCACCTATACATATAAATTAGCATATGCAAATAATAGTTCTCTTTCGTCCTCTTGTTTTGGTGATGCATTTCCTCTTTTTTGATGATTCATAAGCTATTCCTTCTCCCACTTTCGTCAGAACTCTCTGCTGTCCCTTTCCCCATGTATTTTTGGAGGCAGGTATAGCAAACTGACATCAACTAGGCCCTTGAGTATATCTTTTTTTAAAAAAACCACTAGCCCCTCTAGGGTATTCAAATATTCATCGGGGCCACTCAAAGAATCCAAGTGACTTGCAGGAGGGAGGGTGTGAACATCTACCTGCACATCTGTAATCTTAACTGTGGACTTTTCCAAAGCCTGTTTCTTGCCTTATTACTTTAAATCTGTGTCTAGTGGTGAGTCTAGGATGCCCATATAAAAAGGAGGACAGGGCTCCTGTATCTTTAACAGTTGCATAGAAAAGGGAATTTCAGCAGAACCTGGTGAAATTCCCTCTACATCACAACAGTTAAAGCTGCAGGAGCTGGGCCCTCTTGACCCGATACATAAGAGGGCCAAGCTCTTGCAGCTTTAACTGTTATGATGAAGAGGGAATTTCACCAGGGCCTGCATGTATACAGATGACACCTGCTAAAATTTCCTTTTCTATGCAACTGTTAAAGACACAGGAGCCCTGTCCTCATTTTCATATGGTCACCCTAGCAGTGATTTATTATTTATTTATTTATTGCATTTTTATACTGACCAATAGCCAAAGCTCTCTGGGTGGTGTACAAAAATTTAAACCATAAAAAACATTCAAAATATAAAACTTCCTGCTCCCTTGTTTTTATTTTAGAGTAGGTGCAGTGGGGGCTGATTTGGATTGGGATCGTAGTGTGGGGGGAGGTAGGGGGACCCTTAAGATCCAGATCTAGAGAGCCTGAATGTAATATCTGTTTTGGCCCTGAGCTCAAAATCAAGAGCTTTCCCTGGTCATTCTGAAGCTGCAGCTACCAGCGGTGGTTCTCTCCTCGCCAACTGCAGCTCAGATGTGTTGCAACAGGCTTCGAAAGAGACAGGCTTCCACGTTTATAGAATAAGGCTCTATGATCCCATTTAGAGTACGAAACTACAAGCAACATGTAGTTCTGCCTGTGCGTAGGAATTGCAGCTGCAGGCTCAGCAGTACTGTTGCAGCAAGGCAATTAAGCTTCTGGGAGAGGGGGAGAGGGGAAATATGGCCTGACAGCCTTCAGCATGCAATTCAGTTTTTCATCCATTTCATGCTGCTGCAAATTGCTACCAGTGGACGGTGGTTGTTAGGCACAACTCTTTGGCAGCTGTTTGCAAAAGGCTAAACAACCTGAAGCCTATATTCCCTCAGGCACAGCAAGAAAGCTTGCATGGGAAGCTGCAAAAAGGGAGGACTTTGGATATCCCAATAGGTATTGAAACATAAGAGAAAGTAGAGCGTACTTCCTGTTCTCATGCTCCAATATTGCTCCCCTTTTCTTCTGAAGCATTCCAAAAACGTCCTTGTGTAAGGTAGATGTGATCCTTAACAAACCCCACTATCTCTTAATACATGTCTTTCATGTCAAGTAGCAGTGAGTGGTCACCACAAGACCTTGGCTTAGTAGATGCTTTGCAACCCTGGACAAGTAGAAAGTAGACTCACAACTACCATGCAGAAAAGCAAGGAACAGAAAATGTAACATCTGATGGTTTTCCCTGTTCAAATATGGAACTTGTAAACAGGGGCTCTCCCTTGACAAAGTTCAAAAAGAAAAAAAAAAACACCGCCTGCTCCAGTGCAAAAAACAAAACAAAAAATGGTCGAACATCTTTGTGAAGTTCAAGCAGCTTGAAGCTCCTACTTATATTTACCAGTGTCACACAAAAGCAGTGCCAAAAGAATCAGTTCAGCTTGTCTCCATAGTGCTAAGCAAGGCTAAAATACAACAGGACCCAGCAAATTATATCTTGTTAATATCCTGTTTAAAGTTCCAAGAGCGCCCTCTGGTGTGAACAAATGCCACAATATCTCACCTACGAGAATGTCCCTCTATGCAATGTTTGTAGTAAAATAGTTACATTGCTCTCTGCATGTCACTTCCTATTTCACATGTTCACCTGCTTCTGACATGCTATTCTAGCTGATTTCCTGGATATGTCTCAGTGTATTTTCACATTCCAAGAAATGTGAATGAATTACAGGAAGAAGACAGAGGAAAATGACTATGGACGCGTTCTGTATTATTTCTCCCTCGTGATAGCTGAAGACTTCATCAAGGTGTTCCAGCTGAATGCAGTGCTATGGGAGTCATCCTTCTGATGTAGAACAGTGAGATGTACTGGGTCTCAGTAAACAGCAAAGCAAATCTTTTTTGCAAACAGGAAATATCTTAGGCAATCAAAATAAACTGAAAAGCTTCTCTGTTTTTTGCTGCCCATTTTTGGCTCAGACAAGTTTCAGTAGGTGATTTCCAGAGGATAATGGCCTATTTACCCAGGAATGTCTGAAGAGAGCATCATTTGGCACAAAGGAAAATGAAAACTGAAAGGCTCCGCAGCACTAGCCCTAAGGTAACTTATTGACTAATGCCATGGATTTCTAAACTGCAGGTGCTCATTAGCCCTCACAACTGTTACCAACAGAAGCAAAGCCAAATTTACAAAGGCAGGTGCACATATTTCAGTGGAAGTGACCATAATTACACAGGCAGAATGACTGGAGAGGAAGATATCCTGGGAAAACAATTCTTAAAACAGTAGAGAAACCCTAAAAGATTCTGAAATCCAAAATGATAGAATAAATATAAAATAATAGTATATAAAATATTATAGAGTACAGTAACAGAGTTACATCTAGCGAGCATCTGAATAGACAGGCAGCAGCCACTAATAGCCAACTATATGAACCAATTTATAATAATTTAGCAGTAAATTGTATTGTAGTCTAAACATTTACTCTGACACATATACTTAAAATGTTGAAACAACATCTTACTTTGAAATGGTATGCTAGCACAGCTAGCTGAAACCTAGTCTAAGAATTTATTGACTGAGGATTAAACTACATGTCACTTAACTAAAGGCTGTAGCTAGCAGTGAAATATTTTTTTCTTCCTAACTCAAAAGTAAGGACAGTGAACCTGATCTAGATTTGGATCCAAGTGGGGGGTGGGCGGTGGGGGGGGTTAATCCAGATCAGTGGGGTGCACCTGTCATTTACACTACCTAAGAGTGACCCATTGAAACAAATAGAACAAAAAAATTCAAACATGGGATTCTTCTGGCTAATCTTTAGCCATTCCCTGCTAGGGTGGCCACTTATGAATTGGCCCAAAAAAGGGGGCACACATCTGCTAATTTATATGTATAGATGCAAATTTGGAAATAATTATTGCAATTTAAATAGAAACACAGTACATCCCACCAGAACTGTGGCAAACTGTGGCCAGGTGTCCTATGTGACACCTTGTTCAACCTGCTGTCTAGGTGCTAAGTGTTGATGGGCTTATGGTTCTATAATTTTCAATTGGAATTAGACAGGTCAATCCTTCAAATAGAGGGCACCTTCAATTGGAGGACAGTCCTCTGTAAAAGAGGACACATGGCCACCTTACTTCAGTTACTTACACCACAATTCGGGCCTCCTGAAGGTATCCCGCCAACCCCTAAATCTCCCATCACTTACACTAAAAGCACTGAAGGTCCAGGATCTCTTGCGATACTTTGCCCGATGTGCAGGTACCACGCGGCTCCTGTAGGTGGAAACACCTTATGGGCAGTGCACTGGGGAGGCAGACGGGCATGCATGAGTGCACAAAGAAAACTAACCCAGTGGCAAGAGGGCGGGCTATTGAGGTGCGCACATGCATACACTCACCACGCAAAGTAAGTGAGTGAGCAGGCGGAGGAGGAGGAGGAGGAGGAGGAGGAGGAGGAAGCGGGTCTCTACTTCACTTATGACCTGCCTTGGGCTGGGCTTACCCACCAGTCCCCAAATCTCCTATCACTTACACTAAATACACAGCAGTTACCTTTGAAAAAACATCTGAAGGTAGAAGCTTCCTCTACTTAAAAAAGAAAGGAAGCGTGAACTGAATGTAATAAAAGAGTTTGCCATCACTGATGAAAACAAAACAATGAGCTTGCTAAGGCACCTGATTCCAAGTCCTATGGCGAAAATAACAACAAAGAAATAAAATAATAATCATCTTTCTATCATAAAAGAAAAAACTCTGTAGTTTTAACAGAGTACAGCTTAGCTCACCCCAGCTATCAGTCTCTGCCAGAAAAATCTAGGTCAGTCCAAGCATATGGAATTTTGAGGATTCCAAAAATAAGACGTTTGGTTGTTAAGACCTAAAGAAGGGCTTAAGATGAGGTAAGAAGCAGAGGTCATATTAAAACTACCAAGGATAACCACACTGTGGTCATAAAATGAATACCCAGAGTGTCATAGTTACTGTTTCTCTGGAGGCTTAAATACAGAGGAACAAGTCATTTTATAAAACAAACACACATTTGAACAGTGTGGGAGATATAATCAATAGAACATATAAGCTTTCATCAATCCTTCTGGCAACACTAACACTGTATTTGTTAGGGGCACAGTATATTATGTCCACTGAGTTGACTTATTTTTCTATCCATTTTTCAAATGGTCATAACAGTACACAATTCATGTTGCCTAACTCGTGTATCAGTTGAATACCAATCATCAGTTGAGGAGGACTTGATAGGAAACCTGATAGGTTTACATCCATGTATACAGAGTCCAAAGTGTGGCATGGTATCACCCTTCTTGTTGTTTCTATTAGGATACACAGTATTAGGACAATTATATACAAGAATCCAATTGTCAGACGATCGGTGGGGTAAGTCACAAGCAGCATCCCATATATACCTTCCATTTGCCAGACATGTTTGAAGGAGGTGGGTTTTTTAAACAGGTTGCAATGATCTGTAGGAGTTTGAAATGTCTGTATTGGGGGTGGGAAATCTCAGGCTAGGGGCCTAAAGCTGGGCCTTCTGGGGTTCCAGTTCAGCCAGTGTCTATGTACAGCAGATATTAGGGAACATGACAAGGAGAGTGCCATTGCCGATGTCCCGCAAGCAACTGGTTGCACACTATGTGAACAGAATGCTGGACAAGATGGACCCCTTTAATTCTGATTCAACGTGGCTCTTCTTATGCTCTTAAAACGACTAGGCCAGTTTAACTGAAAACTGGACTGAATCTACTCAACCCTAATTTCATGCTCCTGTAATTCTCTATCTTGAGAAGAAGCCAGTTGCTGTTTTTCATTCCTCAAAACTGTATATAGAGTCAGAGTAGCCACCTTTCCCTCAGTTTTAGCCAATCAGATATATAAGCTTGGGTGCAAATGGTTTGGGATCCAAAAACATGAATTTATTTTATTTAAAAACATTTTTATAGCGCCACCTCACCATTTCTGGCATCGTGGCACTTTACAATAATACATAAAACAATTTCAATTAAAAACCCTCAACCCACATTAAAATTTAAACCACCCCTCCCCCAAACTCTTGTGAAAATAAGAACCCCTTACAAAGGCGTTTAAAACAATTGACGGTGGGAGCCTAAAGGAGGGCCTATTCCCGTATCAGCCTTCCCAAGTTTTGCTGCATCTCTTCTCCAAGTGCCTTCCTTGATGGAAGTGCACGATGTATCAATAAAGGAGAGAGATTATTTTGGTAGTGGTGTCCTGATTACAGCAGCATTGTAATCCTGTCAGCACCAGGTCAAGACATTTTCCCAGCCATTTTAAGTTGTGTGATGCCTGTATTGTTCTGAGTTCCTGAAAGAGATTCTCAGGAAAAGAGGAGGCTGAATATAGCAAACTTCATTTCTTACAAAACAAGGCCTTCCAGCCTTCTGCCTGCTCCTTGACATGCTAGCCAGCCACACCCAAAAGTCAGCTCTCCAAGGGGCTGGCCTCCTGGGTCAGAGCTGTTTGTCATAAAGGGACCACACGCTAGATATTCAGTTGTGTGTGCATCCATGACAATGCCCTAGCCTCCTGTAGGTTCTTTTTAGCTGCTGGCTAATATTATTGTTAATGTTATGGTACTGTACATTTGAATGTATTGTGGTGTCAATACAAATAGATTCAAAGGATGGTATACGAGAGAGAGAGAGAGAGAGAGAGAACAGGGGATGAGTAGATATTTTATATCCATAGCAGGAGAGAAAAATAATAGAAATGGCAAACCTAGTGAACAGCTTGCCATGCTGTTCTGTCTGTTTTCGTCATGCAGTTACAAACTCTGAAAACAAAAAAGGACTTGGAGGGGTTGAAGTAGTGCTGGATGTCAATAGAATCAGAAGAGGATATATACGCATCACGTGAAGAACTTACTATGTGCACAAGCCTCTATACCAGGGATGCACAAACATTTCAGCCCCGAAGCCCTCATGTGATGCTAGCTCGGAGGTCGGGGCAACATGCGCATACCCACAAGCGCACACACATACATATATGCACACACACACACATGGGGGGGGGGGTTTCTACACAACGTCTCTTTGAAGCCTGTTTCTGATCATATGCGCTTTTTCCTATATTCGTATTTACGTCTAATAGTGGTAGAACAAAGCTGTTAAGGCGAATTACTGGCATCATAAAATGCACTTTACAATTGTTTAAATGCGGAGTTTCGCTGTAGAGTCGATTCAGGAGTGTATGGTTGAACGTGGAAAAATTGACGAAAGCACTGCCCTGTCTCCTGATGGTACCTCCCCTGGACTTTCACGCCGTTCATTAACTCCGCCCACCTGGCTTTCTCACCATTGTTTGTCCAATCACGATCGCGCGTGACTTCACATGTGGGTACAATTTCTAAACATTGGGTGTGCTTCAAGAACAGTTTTTAGCAGGGCAGCATTGGCTTTAGGACCTATTGTAAAATTTAACATCAGTCCTGTTGTCATGGTCAGATCACCATCTACTGAGGTTTAGCCAGCAGCTTTTCCCCTCTGCGAAGGTGGGGGACCCATTAAGATGGTCTGCCCCCAGAGGCTAATGGATCCAGATGGTTTCCAGAGGGCTCTGGGGAGTTTTCCGGCTGATAGGGCTGGCCCTCCTGTTGAAACCCTGGTTGATCTGTAGAATGCAGAAATGACCCAGGCGGTTGACACGATTGCTCCTGAGCGCCCTCTCCTGTGTAGAGCTCATACGGCTCCGTGGTTTACCCCAGAGCTGAGAGTGATGAAACAAAACAGGAGATGGCTTGAGTGCAGACAGAGACAAACTCCTGATGGAAGCAATCAAACACTGATAAGTGCCTATGGTGAGCTGTATTCAGGGGCAGTGAGGGCAGCAAAAAAACCAATACGTTGCTGCCACTATTAAATCATCAACCTGCCACCCAGCGGAGCTTTTCAGAGTTGCCCGAGGGCTTTTACATACTGGCCCCAAGGACATGGTAAAACCATCTGAGGCCCGCTGTAATATGTTTGCTAGGCACTTCCAGAATAAAATCCTTGGCATCCACCAGGACTTAGACTCCAGCGTTATAGCAGGTGAATCAAGTGAGGTATCCAGAGCACAGGCTTGTCCTGTTTTCTTGGATGAGTTTCAGTTGGTACAGCTCAAGGACGTTGACAAGGTGCTTGGACAGGTTCGTGCAACCACCTCTGTATTGGATCCTTGCCCCTCTTGGCTAATAAAAGCTAGCAGGGATGGAACAACTGGCTGGGCCAGGGAAGTGATTAATGCCTCTTTGCAAGAAGGAGTGGTCCCAGACCTCCTGAAAGAGGCAGCAGTGAGACCACTCCTGAAGAAATCTTCCTTGAATCCTGAAAATCTTAATAACTACAGGCCAGTAGCAAATGTTCCATTCCTGGGCAGGGTCCTTGAGCAGGTGGTTGCGAGCCAGCTCCAGGCACTCTTGGATGGGACCGATTATCTGGATCCATTTCAGTCTGGTTTCAGACTTGGCTTTGGTACGGAAACAGCCTATATGATGACCTATGTTGGGAGAAAGACAGAGGGAGTGTGACTCTGTTGATTCTCCTTGATCTCTCAGTGGCTTTCGATACCATCGACCATGGTATCCTTCTGGGATGACTGGCTGAGTTGGGAATGGGAAGCACTGCATTGTAGTGATTCTGTTCCTACTTGGAGGGTCGGCACCAGAAGTTGGTGCTTGGGGAACATTGCTCAGCCCTGTGGATTCTCCAGTATGGGATTCTGCAGCGGTCAGTCTTGTCCCCCATACTGTTTAACATTTACAAGAATCCGTTGAGTGCAGTCATCCGGAGTTTTGGAGTGCGTTGTCATCAGTACGCTGATGAAATGCAGCTCTATTTCTCCTTTTCATCTTTATCAGGTGAGGCTGTGGATGTGCTGAACCGGTGCCTGGCTGCAACAATGGACTGGATGAGGGCTAATAAACTGAAACTCAATCCAGACAAGACTGAGACGCTGTTAGTGGGTGGTTCTGCTGACTGGATGGAGGGTCATCAACCTGTTCTGGATGGGGTTGCACTCCCCTTGACGGAGCAAGTTCGTAGCTTGGGGGTTCTCCTAGAACCATCTCTGTCACTTGAGGCTCAAGTGGCCTCAGTGGCACGGAGTGCCTTCTACCAACTTCAGTTGGTGGCCCAGTTATGCCTCTATCTGGACAGGGATAACCTGGCTTCAGTTGTCCATGCTCTGGTAACCTCCAAATTAGATTACTGCAATGCACTCTACGTGGGGCTGCCTTTGAAGATGGTTCGGAAGCTGCAGCTTGTGCAAAATTCAGCGGCCAGATTGGTAACTGGGACCAGAAGGTTCTAGCATATAAGACCTACTCTGGCCCACTTGCATTGGCTGCCTGTATGTTTCTGAGCCTGATCCAAGGTGCTGGTTTTAACCTACAAAGCCTTACACAGCTTGGGACCACAATACCCGACGGAACGGTTCACCTGACATGAACCTACCCGAACACTACGTTCAACATCTAAGGTCCTCCTCTGGGTGCCTACTCCGAGGGAAGCTTGCAGATCAGCAACAAGGGAGAGGGCCTTCTCTGTGGTGGCCCCCCAATTGTGGAATGATCTCCCCAATGAGGCCCGCCTGGCGCCAACATTGTTATCGTTTCGGCGCCAGGTCAAGACTTTCCTCTTCTCTCAGGCATTTAGCAATATCTGATGAGCCTGGGTTTGTTTTGTTTTTAGGCTTATAGCTTTTTAAAGTTATTATAGTGGTTTTAAATGTATGTGTATATTGTATGTTTTTGCTGTTTAAATTTTTGTATATCGTTTTATTGTTTTAATCTTATGTAAACCACCCAGAGAGCTTCAGCTATGGGGCGGTATGCAAATGTAACTAAATAAATAAACCATAAAAGTATCATTTTTCCAGGTACTGGACGGCCATGGCGAACAGCCACCCATGTAGCATCCGCCCCCCTTATTGCTCCTGCCAAGAATCAGATGCTGGATACTGGACTACCACCCAACCATGCTTGCGGCAGCTTCCCCTTATCTGCCGTCTTGAAAATGTGCTGCTTCAAGGACAATTTTTTGTGTATCCTTTCCTTTACAATGTTGCATTTCACACTGATTTCCTCAGTTCCATACAAACAGGCTATTATTCTGTCTGTCTATGGACCCCGAGATGCCAGCTCACAACAGTTCTTGGATGCCCAATGCTGAGCAGGCTAGATTTCAAACTTGCCATGCCATCTGGTCTCTGCATCGCAGAGGTGGGTGACTAGGAATGTGGGAGTGGGGGATTGGGGGAGTGTTGAACGATGCCACCCCCAAAAAACCTCGATGGCACTGTTGTTCTCTCTTTTCCCCACACACAGCACAGAATGAAGAGACTGGAGGGTATAGTCTGGCGTGCCCGCTCTCTGGTACCACTCTGGCAACCAGTTGGGCCATTTGACTGACCGGCACAGCAGGGGACACCTCAACATGGGACAGGTGGCTTGGATGTTGTGTCTGTGGACTGACATTAATTTCCATACGATTGTTGCAGTTTCCCTTTTGTTCGGTGCGTTCCGCCCAATCCCCTGCGTTTTCCCCACTTGCGCTGTGCCTTTCAGATTGCTCCGGCCACACTTTTCAATGGGATTTTGGCCACTGGTAACCAGTAGTAGAGTAAATATATTGCATCGCTTTATGAAAATAAAATAAGTCTTCTTTTCATTGTGATACACACACACACACACACACACAAAACTTCCAGGAAAATCAATGATAGAAGGGAGAGTAGATACAAAGCCCTATGCACGCTCGGGTGCTAAGCTTCCCGGGGAGCACATCCCCCCACCTGCTCAATGTTCCTTACTCCCGAGTAACAGCACTCAATGGCAGGAACAGCCTTACACATAAAGAACTTTCCCTTCTTTTTTCAAGCTATTATTCCAGCAAGGGAGGGTAGCCTTAGCAGACAGCAAATTATTCTAAAAATGAAGCACACACATTATTCCAACCCCCTTGATTCCTGTAGAACCAGCTTCATGTGAGTATCCACTCGTCTCGATGAAATAAAGATTTCAGTGGGTATTGAAAATAAACTTTACTTTTAGTTCTGGAAAATTGAGATCAGCTATTACTGAACAGAGAAGAAGAAGGAAGTAGGAGGGAGGAGTTTCGCAGCAGAGCAGGATCACAGGTATAGGGTTGAACGTACCTCTCCCTGTATCCTGAAAGTACCACCCCCAAGGAAAGTGGGGAAAGTGGTGGTAATCTTGGGGACAGGCATTCACTCATGACATCACAAGCCCTGCCCACCAAACTACGCCCACGATTAGCATTAATCCGAATGGGCAGTGGAGGTTTACACAACCAAAATGCAATCGAACATCGGATAAAAATTAAAAGTCGCATTTAACCAACACCTTGGAAACACGAGTAAACGGAGGCTATAAGTCACATAGATGTCTGATCTGTGCCCCGCTCGTGTGTACAAAATGACGTCAGAATGAAGTAAAGGCGACCCAAATAAGCCATGAAGAGGTACCCATAGACATGCATGCACATACACAAAAGCACCCCAGAAATCAGGAAACAGATTGCTCTTTCCTTGTTGCTAGCAGTGGCAAGGAATGAGCCATCTGTGCAGGGATTCCTAGAGCAGGAAAGGGAGAGTATAGGTGGCAGGAAACATGGTTTGTGTGGGCAGTGGAGGCTGGTGGCTCCGATGTCAGTAGAGTAGTGAATCTGCTCTGGGTTTCAGTCAGAACCAGTCAGACTGGTATAGAAATGCAATAAATAAATAAATAAATAAATGAGCTTTCCAAGGGGTGAGGGGTGGAGGGAGGGAGGGAGGGAGGAATTGGTGGGAATAGGACATCCATGGAGGCCATAATAAAGGTGTGTGTGGGGCACAGGTTGTGTACCCGTGGCCTACACATTGCATAAGCAACTCCTATGCTGCTGCCTGCACTTCTGAATCAGGATTTTCAATGAACTCAAGATTGTTGAAAAGACATATCTTAACAGGTAAGAAATACTTCTCTCTCTTGCCACCAGCATTGAGAACAATGAATTGTTTCCTATGAGAGATGAATTTTAATTTTAAAAAACCTTCAAATCACCTACTTAATTCATCTATTCTACCCTTTGCACAGGTTCTTAAGACTGGTTTTAAAATGAGAAGGATCTTGGAGTGGCCTGGTATAACCTCCAAGCCAACGTCAGTCCCATTGTTTCTTCTCCCGTTCTCAGATCAAGCCATCAAATTAGGAGAAGCCGGTTGGTTAGGGACTCCTGCAGTCTAATCATGGCACATGAAAAAGGAACATTGGTCAAGACAGATGATACAATGGGCTCATTTTTCACAAGGATGATGAGCCAATAACATTTAATTGTGTCCACCTTTCCCTCTCTCACACCCACATGCGCACAGAAACGCAGAGGGAGAATAGGGCAGGGCTGCCTAGCAATTAGATGGTGATGGCTCAGTTCACATGTAACATGAAACGATGGTTTGGCATTATTTGAGAAAGGCCTGAGCTTCTGCGCTCCTTCTGCCTGCCTTCCGTTCACATGTTCCAGTTTCCTCTCACGCTTCTTGTTTTTCAAAGAACCACATTTTGCTGCCACAGTTTGTCCAATTTGGATGTAACAGCAAACTACAGGAAATGGACGGTAGAACCAGGATGTGGCGGGAAAAGAGGGAATGTGCAAGTAAGCCCAACGCTCACGCATTTTTTGTAAACTGCCCAGAGAACTTTGGCTATCAGGCAGTATAGAAATGAAATGAAATGAAATAAATAAATAAAGGATGATGATAATGTAACATCACACCTTGGTTTGGATGTATATGTGAACTAAGCCAAAATCTTAACTTGGACCAGTCAAAATTAACCTCCAAACTGAAGGGCCAGGGATATTCCCATCTTTTCTGTCTAATTATGCCAAAAGGTGCTGCAAATCGCTAGATGGTAAGTCCTGCAAACAGCACTGGGGTAGGGGGAGGATTTTCAGCAGAAAAACAGCATCCCTTGCCATGGTTCTAACCCAGGTCATACCTCTCAGAGCTGCTTGTTTACAAAAATGTTTAATATAGAGTGTAGTTGAGCCCTCTGAAGCTTCAGCAGCAGAATAGGTAGATTCTTTGGGGGAAGATGGCATTGTGAATGTGGGTGCCAGCTGGGGCCAATTTTCATGATTTGACTTCCAAGTTACAGAAAACTGTGTTATATCCTAAAAAGTTTTTTAACGTGGTGTCTGTGAAACAGTGGGAGATGTCTTATTTGTCGAAGGGTAGTAAGTGGATGGAAATATAAACTATGAAGTGGTCATATCCTTTTAAAGAAGGGTTGTGTTTATATGTATTTCGGGGGGGGTCCACGAGTAGCCTACAGAAACCCTTCTAGGCGGCTTCTTCTTCTTCTTCTTCTTCTTCTTCTTTTCCCTCTTCCTCCTCCTCTTCTTCTTCTTCTTCTTCTTCTTCTTCTTCTTCTTCTTCTTCTTCAAAATTCTTCTAATTTTGTAAATCCTGGCTACAGCTCTGAAACACAGCTTGTAAATTGTAAAAGAGAAAATTATGGCAAGGTGACCTGCAATTCC
Organism: Anniella stebbinsi; assembly: GCA_029215795.1. Lineage (NCBI taxonomy): Eukaryota > Metazoa > Chordata > Lepidosauria > Squamata > Anniellidae > Anniella > Anniella stebbinsi. Next base: position 89,450,406 of record JARDYH010000004.1, on the reverse strand, counting down.
TCCCTTGCTATCTGATTAATAGGTTGTGAAGCTAGGGAGCATGTCAGGACTGACCTACCTACCTTAAGCCTGACACCCTGGAGGGAGAACAGAACACATTCCAACCCAGCAGGCTCTGGAATCAATTAGGAGTCAATATCCCTCAGTTAAAGAGACTGTGGGGACCTGGTTCTGTTTGTGCAGGGAGGAAAAAAGTGGGGATGTTAGGCTATTGACTTCAAAAGTCCCAAGACCATTAAGAGGCACACCAGGGGGTTGGAGGCTTCAGTGCTCTTCCTTCAAACCCCCTTTTTGTGAAGTTGCTCACTTCAAAATCAGCCTAACATGCTGCAGGTGTTGGGAAACAGACATTTCCCAACCCAGAAATAGCAGCACGGGATTTAGTGCACACCAAGATCATTTGGAGGATACAATAATAGCCACTCAACAGTCCAGGCAGAATTCCATTACCTCTTTCTCTATTTCTTTTTTCCCTCCCTCCCTCCCTCCCTCCCTCCCTCCCTCTCTCTCTCTCTCTCTCTCTCTCTTTTGTTCAACAAAAAGGAAAACTATCTAAAAGCCTCTATGCACAAAAGAAGCACAAACTTAAAAGATGCCTGGAACCTCCATAATAACAACAACAATGACAACAGGTGACAAGTGTTTTGCTTTAAAAGAAAATCACTTGGACGGGCATAAGAAATTCTCAATGCCATCCCAATTGTGAGGGGCCGGCCCTTCTCTGCACATCAGCCTACCTCATATAGCAACATCATATTTTAATTTAGACAAAAGATGAGCAGAGTCCCTGCCTGCCTTCCATTTGTAATTACTCATTTCCTCTTCATTTTTGAGCACTTTTCTAGGGTTATTATCATGTCACTAATACATAAATTCAAAATACATGAGTTTATGTATTAAATACATAACAGCCTTAGGCTGCCTCTACAAGAGAGGTTTAAAGTTCAAGGCCCTTTAAAAAATTTACCTCTACAAGAACGGAGCGCAAATCGGGCGTAGAGGCGAGTTATCTCTCCGATTATATGCATTATCGAATGCGCGTTAAAAAGCGAGTTTTATTTTGCTCCGGCCGTTAAAGCGCATTTTGACTATGTGAACAAGCGATTCTCCGCATTAACTACTTGTAAAGAGCATTTGGTCATCCGTTAATGCGCTTTGCCACCTCTCGCCGCCTCTCGTGCAGAGGTATTAGGTGTAAATGCGCTTCAGCGATTATGCGCATAATCGCCTAACCGGGTGCAAAAGCGAATCCTTGTAGAGGGGACCTTAGAAAAATACTCAAAATACCCTTTTCAGCTTTCACTGCACATACTATGATTGAAATGTAAGATTATTCTAGTGCAAGTATTCCAAGGATCATACAACCATAGTACTTTGAGGATGACCAAATTATGAGTGCTAAAAAGCTGTTCAAAAACAAGCACTTTTAGATGATGTACAACAAATTGTCTAGCACTGTGCTAGTAATTTCCAAAATATTTGTAATATCAATCACTGCTAGAAACGCATTATTTTAAAGGCAGCACATGTCTCTAAAATGGCTTTATGGATGTTCAATAAGTCACTTATAATGAAGTAGACAGCCCTTGGAATTTTAGTGAATGCCATAAATTCATTTGTAAAGCGTTATTGATCAACTGCTTAATGAAGCATTCATAAAACAGACTCTACATATATTATATTTATAAACAGTTCCATTCTTAGGAAATTGTTTACTATGGAAATAGGTAACTTAAAAAAATAGAACTACTGCAGGCCTGCCTCTTAAGCATCACTGACTCGACTATGTAGTTAAATGTGGTACACAATTAAAAAATTATTCTGAAGTAAAACACTTTTTTTGTTGTGAATGGTTTGTACATTTGTCTTTAAAAAGAGCCCTTTGCTCTTCTTTCTCTGTATATTTTCCCTTAGCGACCTCATAAAATCCCATGGCTTTCAGTACCACCTATATCGTTGATACCCAACTTTGTCACTCTAACCCAGCACCTTTTCCCTCTTTCCAACCCCACATCTACAACTGCCCTTCAGATTTTTCCACTCAGTATACAAGCTCAATATGTCCGAGACTGATCTTATCACCTTTTCTCCCAAGACCTCCTCTCCTTATCCATGGACAATGTCCCCAACCTCCCTGTTGAACAGGTACATCACTTGGGTGTTACCTTTGCCTCCACTCTCTCCTTTGTTCTCCGTATTCAGTCCTTTGCCAAGTAATGTCACTTCTCCTGGTACAACATTGGAGAAAATATGGCTCTCCCTCTCATACAATAGTACAGTTGGAAGGGGCCTATAAGGCCATCGAGTCCAACCCCAGGCTCAATGCAACTTAAAGCATACCTGACAGGTGGCTGTCCAGCTGCCTCTTGAATGCCTCAAGGGTGGGAGAGTCCATGACCTCCCTAGGTAATTTGTTCCATTGTTGTATTGTTCTTACAGTCAGGTAGTTTTTCCTGATGTCCAGCTGGCATCTGGCTTCCTGTAATTTGAGCCCATTATTCCATGTCCTGCACTCTGGGATGATTGAGAAGAGATCCTGGTCCTCGTCTATGTGACAGACAACCTTTAAAGTATTTGAAGAGTTCTATTATGTCTCCCCTCAGTCTTCTCTTCTCAAGGCTAAACATGCTCAGTTCTTTCAGTCTCTCCTCATAGGGCTTTGTTTCCAGACCCTGATCATCCTCATTGTCCTCCTCTGAACCCATTCCAGCTTGTCTGCATCCTTCTCGAAGTGTGATGCCCAGAACTGGATGCAATACTCAAGATGAGGCCTAACCAATGATGAATACAGGGAAACCCATACCTCATGCGGTTTGGAAGCTATAGTTTTATTAATGTAGCCCAAAATAGCATTTGCTGGTTTTGCAGCCACATCACACTGTTGGCTCATATTCAGCTTGTGATCTACAACAATTCCAAGATCCTTTGCGCTTGTAGTATTGCTGAGTATCCCCCATCTTGTAAGTGTGCATTTGGTTTCTTTTTCCTAGGTGTAGAACTTGACATTTATACCTATCAAATTCCATTCTGTTGTTTTCAGCTTAAGGTGTTTAAGCTCAATTCCCTTAGCTTAAACACCTCATCATGTCTTGGTTGGACTACTACAATATTGTTCTTTCTGGTCTTTGTTGTCTCACCTTGGGTCGGCACACCATTGCCAAAACATTAACATCTCTCATCATTCTAAGCACATTACACCCATCTTTAAACACCCCTGCTTGCTTTCTGTCTGCTTTAGTGACATCTGAACTTTCAAATATAAGAACATAAGGCACAGGGGTAGGCATCCTAGAGCCCTCCAGATGTTTTGGACTACAACTCCCATAATTTCTTACCACTGGCCATGCAGTCTGGGATTTTGGGGAGGGCACTAGGTTGCCTACCCCTGACAGAAGAGCCATGCTGCTCAGACCAAAGGCATATCTCATCTGTTCCCACACTGGCTAACCAGATGGCTATGTCAAGACTGTCCTGCTGATATTCCCTAGCAACTGGTATTCAGAGGCATACTATATATTGTCTGGGTGTAATACAATGACTAGTAGACACTGATACCCTTCTCCTCCATAGAACTGTGGTTTGTTCTAACTGTGGTTAGTTATTGAACCAGGATATCAAATTACAGTTTGATCCTGGTTTGTTTTAACTAACCAAAGTTACAACAAACCGGTTCTCTAACTTTGGGCATAATGGTGAAATGGGTGCAATGGGATGCAATGGGGGGGGGGGGAGAACTGTGGTTAGCTCAAAAACAAAGCAGAAACTTTATGTCTCCTCCTTATACGTATGGAAGAAGAGGAGGGAGGGGGAAATATGTGAGACTGCTGCTCATGCAGGCTTGTTCTCATTATGACACACCTGGCCATGAGAGATTTCAGCCCCCGTCATCTCTATAACTCACTTCTTCTGTCTGCAGTGATAACTTTCAAAGGGCAGGAGCTGCTCATGACAGTCCCCATAGCCATGTCTCCAAGAAGATTCAGAGCTAATGGTTCTTCATTGCCCATTCAAGACTAAGACTCCCCCCAAATAATTTGCATTAGAGCAGGGAACAATATATTTGGGGGGGGGGATTTATTCCCCTCTCCACCCCAACTACTGCAAGAACTGAAGCTAAGCTCAGAGGTAACAGGGAAGTCTAATGGAGGTGGCAGATGATGAGGAAGTTGAATTCTGTATACATGTTAGAAGGCCTTGAGCACGCAGAGCCAAAAGGTGTCGGCTTGGTATGTTTGTTTAGCGACATGCAGCTGAATCAGGAGATAAGCTGTTGAAGGCATTGTGAACAAAGTGTTGGAGGGCTCTGGATTAATCTAACCACTGCACATACGCTGTTGGCTACTACCACACTGAAATGTATGATGTATCTGAAATTACCTGTAAATAGCTGAGCTGCCTGGACCAAGCTTTTGGGACATTGCTCTCCTGAATGTTCAGTACCTGAATAAAGCTTCAACAATCAGACCAGATTAAGAGGAGCTTCTTCAACAATGACATCAGTGTCCCTGATAATAAACTGGTGCTGATGCCGCATCCTCTTAGCCCTGGTTCTACTACTATCCATCTAGTGGTGCTTTCTCCAACTTTTCTTCCCCGTCTCAGATTCATACCTTTAACTAACCTTCTCTTTCCCTCGGTCCTCTGGTCCACTCTGTTAGCCTGCTGCCTCTTCCTTTCCTAGTCCCTTGCTTCTTCCACCCATTTTCTCTACGCCCTTCAGCCCACTCTGGCCTTCTGGGACACTGAAACAACTCAGTCAATCATCACCACCACAAAATCCCTTAGTCCTCTACTGCATTCGCTGGGGTCTCAGCAAGGCCTGTCTTTTCTCTGGCATTTGCACCGCCAGTATGCCAGCCAATATAATCCCAACTTGGACCCTTGCTATCCAGCCACAGAGCATTTAAAGCCCTGTCTGTTGTTTAAAGGCTCTATTTGTGGCCTGTTTTATACTGTTGAAATGTGTTCTAGTTTATATAAATCTCCCCAGCCTGTTTGCAAAAGCCTCCACACAGAGCTAGGGCAATCTGTTCTGAATGCCAAAACACTTCCGCTCCAGTTGTGCATAGCCCCTCAACTATCTTCTTTTGTTTCCATTTAAATTGGATTTTTTTTCTTCCTGAGAGCTAGTTGTATTTTAAAAGGGAACACGGGTACATCAAATACCTCCTAACTCTTTCACGGTTGGTACAATACGTAAAACACAAAATGGTGTCTCTAGGCTGGGGTCATTCGTCGAGTCGTTATTGAAAAGAAACATATTTTACGTGGCTGTTGCAAAAAGCAACTGTTGAGCTCTTCTTGAAGTACAACGATCCCAGTCCATGAATATTTTTGCATCTCTAGTTCCAGTTATTGTTGCTTTCTTCCTCTTTACTATAAAGACAATTATTTTTCAATAGAAGTGTGCAAGGCTTGGGGGGGGGGGGGCACAGACTATTCTGTACTATACTGCTGCCAGGAAAGGAATATTTATTCTGCCAGAAATAGGACACTTTCTTACATGCAGGGAATGCCAAGTTTCAAAGAACAGGCTAATTAATTCCATGTGAACTAAAGCTAACCTTACCAGATACGTGTGTGTGTGTGTGTGTGTGTGTGTGTGTGTGTGTGTAGGCTATGAAAAAAATAATATCCAGGGACCTGGGGAATATATTGCTCAGTAGTAGAGCAAACTGCTAGATTAAAATCTTGACATAGCCAGGTGAAATGGTTTCAGGTAGCAGGATCAGGAAAGGGCTCTGCCCGACTCATCCAAGGTTACCCCCCCCCCCCAATACTGGGCTAGGTGGAGCAATCATCCGATTCAGCACAAGAAAAGTTTCATATGTTTGCTGTTCAAAGAGATCCATCCATTTGGGATATCCCAGAAAGCAACAGTCCCTAAATCTGTTGCCCTCCAGATGTTTTGGAAGACAATTCCCAGAATTTTTGACCATTGACTATGCTGGCTGGGGCTGATGGGATTTACAGTCCAAAATGTCTGGAGGGCACCAGGATGGGGAAGGTTACCATATACTTTCTGGACAGAATTTGATGAGGACGATCTGTGTGTCTATAAAGCACCTGTCAATATGAATTCCTATGCTTGGGACTTTTCATTTCCTCTATAGTGAAATAGTCAGAATGCTTTCAATGTATGCATTGATTCCCCACCAGCCTGTGTTGAGCTATACACAAAGAAGTCTTGCAGGACCATCACACTTTTACAATTGTTGCTTTCTGTTTCCTTCTCTCATGCAATATAAAACAACCAAAAGACAAGACTTCTGATTAGGCTTTTATTAAGGCTTGTTATCAACTTAGTGTTTTCTACATGTACCAGCTACTTACCATCAGCTGGCTCTCTCTTTTTAATTTTGGCATATTGGTAACCACATTCTCTTTGACTTTTTTATTGGATAATGGAACAGCACTTAAATGCATATATTAAATACCAGAAAGTTCATATGTATCCATCTAGAATTGTTTATTAGTTCTGTGACTAATCTCGCTGGCTTCCCCACTGACCCCTTGGCTCCTCATACAGTTTTCTAAGGAGTATTTCTGGGATGAAAGAGGGCTGATAGACCATTTTAAAAACAACAACACAGCCCACTATTATTCCATTGTGAGTTTCCTTTATGGAGTACAAGAAGATTAGGGGGAATAGAAAGGAGAGATACTGAAAATGAAGCAAATACAACAAAGAAACTAACAAATTGAATACAGCACAAACTTTTGTGAAGCAATACATTTGTTAGTCTTTAAGGTGCCACACAGAGGAGGGTCAGGATCTCTTCTCGATCATCCCAGAGTGCAGGATGCGGAATAATGGGCTCAAGTTACAGGAAGCCAGATTCCGGCTGGACGTCAGGAAAAACTTTCTGACTGTTAGAGCAGTATGACAATGGAACCAATTACCTTCGGAGGTCATGGGCTCTCCCACACTAGAGGCATTGAAGAGGCAGCTGGACAGCCATCGGTCAGGTATGCTTTAAGGTGGATTCCTGCATTGAGCAGGGTGTTGGATTCAGTGGCCTTATAGGCCCCTTCCAACTCTACTATTCTATGATTCTATGATTCTTTGTTATGTTTGCTGCAACAGACTAACTCAGCTTCCCCTCCAGAAATTGAAAATGAAGCCTGACAGATATTTTTGCTTTGATCCAAGAGTGGAAGAAATAATAAACAGAACATCGGCGCACATTATGGTGTCTCAAACGATAAAGTCATATATATTCAATTTATGGAATTTCACGATGGGCTATATCAGCTTATTTGTTTTTAAAAATGTATAACTCTGTGCATAAACACCTGCAAAAGGTCCCAGGTTCAGTCCCTGGAATCTCCAGGTAGGGAGAAAGACACCTGTCAAAGCACTTTCAAACACTTTCTCCTTATAGCCAGGCACAAACACACACACTGACATGGCATAGGTATTTGAGAGGACTGTTGCACATCAGAAATTGTGCATCTAAATTAGCACAGAGTATGATTTGATCTGAATCACTAATTTGGGGTGGCTTCATCTGTAACACTTATTTTCCTATACAGAGTTCATCTCCATGCAGAAAGATGTTTTGTATGTTTGAAGCAGCCTTGAAACTTTGGCTGAGCAGGTATTTGAAGTTTGTCTCCTTTGACCAAGTCCAGCACTCCATTCCCCAACACTGGCTTAGCAGACAGCTATACAAATGTACCATAACAGTTGTAGGTACTTCACCTTGACCGTTTGTCAGTATTTTAGTAAATCATTCTGTTATGATTACTGTCAAATACAGTCAAGTTCTGCAAGAGGCGTCACCATGTTGCTTCTAGAACCCAGAGGGAAGGACTGGAATTTATTGCTAATTTAAGACAATTTTTTAAAGATGCGATGACATTTATCAAGTATAAGCTAGCTACTATATTTAGGAGACAAAGTAAATATTTTCATATTGGGTCAGCAACTTCATTCAATGGCAAGCTTTCTAGAAAGAAAACTCCGTTTTTGGTAATTGCAATTTTCTTTCAATTTTGCAGCAAGCAAGAAGCATGTGTTTGAAGATTTCGTAATCAAGCCATAAGCCCCAAGTACTGGTGGCTTGTTGGACGCTCCTCTCCAAGTTATTACTTTGGACGCTGCTAGCACACTGAGCTGCTTTCTGCCATGCAGTCTGCTGTGCCATGATGAGCTGCTGATTGGGAAATCGGATTAGGAAACTCACTGCTACTCTGCTTCCCTTTTTCATATTCAGTTCATAAACTCTCAGACTTCAAATTGCGTTTGCCTTACAGATGGAGATAGAATGGCCAAACTGAACTCAGGCACGCCAAATGTTGTTATCAGGAGATGGAGCCAGAGTCTGGATAGTCACATTCATAGCACATCTTGCTAGTTCAGATGGATTCCCAGCTAGTAAAGATGGTGGGTTCATACGTAACGCTAACCCATCCTGCAAATAAGCAGAACAACCCACAATACGCCCAATAGATGATTGAGCTTGCCATGGCTTGTTCTCCCCTCCTTCCCTTCAGTCCTCCAGATGGCTCCAGTATATATCCCAGGGGACTGTGTGGCAAAGCTCGTCTTGTCTCCCCCTCCCTGTTCCAATCGCCACCCCCTTTTCATTCCCAGGTGTGTGTGTTTTTTTTAAAAAAAATGGTGCCTTAAAAATGTTTAATTGGGGATTTCAATTATTATTATTAGGGATGTGCACTGGATCGGACCCGATCCACGATCCGAGTCCGGTCCAGTGGGAAATCGGATAAATTATCCGATTTCCGATCCCGCAGCTGGATCGGCAGATCCAATCCGAACCGGTCCGAAAAGGCTCTGAACCGGTTCGGCGGATCGGCGGATCGGCGGGCGCCCACTGGCGCCCACTGCCACTTCCATTGGCGGGCGCCAGCGGGCGCCCGCCGATGAAAGTGGACAGCGGGGGGGGGAGGAGGGGGGCGCTTACCTTCTCGGCCCGTCCGCTCCCGTCCGGCACTAGCAGCTACTACCAGCGGGCTCCGCGGCCTGCTCCAGGGTGGCGCGCCGGGTGATGTCATCACCCGGCGCGCTACTCTAGAGCAGGCCGTGGAGCCCGCTGGTAGTAGCCGCTGGCGCCGGACGGGAGCGGACGGGCCGAGAAGGTAAGCAGGGGGTGCGTGGAGGGGAGGAGGGGGGGCGCGGAGGGGGGGAGGGGGCCCTTACCTTGCCGGCCCGGCCGCTCCCGTCCGGCGCCGGCGACTACTACTACCAGCAGGCTCCGCGGCCTGCTCTAGGGTGGCGCGCCGGGTGATGTCATCACCCGGCGCGCTACTCTAGAGCAGGCCGCGGAGCCTGCTGTTGGTAGCCGCCGGTGCCGGACGGGAGCGGACGGGCCGAGAAGGTAAGCAGGGGGTGCGTGGAGGGGAGGAGGGGGCACGCGGAGGGGGGAGGGGGGCCCTTACCTTCCCGGCCCGGCCGCTCCCGTCCGGCGCCGGCGACTACTACTACCAGCAGGCTCCGCGGCCTACTCCAGGGTGGCGCGCCGGGTGATGTCATCACCCGGCGCGCTACTCGAGAGTAGGCCGCGGAGCCCGCTGGTAGTAGCCGCCGGCGCCAGACGGGAGCGGACGGGCCGAGAAGGTAAGCAGTGGCGGGGAAGGGGGCTTACCCCCCCCGGAGCCGTCCGCTTCTATCCGCTGGCGCCCGTGGGCGCCAGCGGATGGAAGCGGACGGCCCCAGGGGGGGTAGGGAGCACGGGGGAGGGGGCTTACCTGCCGGGGCCGTCCACAGCGTACAGCCCCGGGGGGGGAGGGAGTTAGGCCCCCCCCTCACCCACCCGCCGCCATTTTTTCCTCATAGACTTGCATTGCAATGCAAGTCTATGGGGAAAAAAATGGCGGCCGATCCAAAAATTTACGATTTTTGGGTCGGGATCGGACTCGATCCGGTCCGGGGGGCCTCCGATTTTGTCCGAACCGGTCCGTGACAAAATTGGAGGTCCCGATCCGGGTCCCGATCCGATCCGGGGGGTCCATGCACACCCCTAATTATTATCTCTCTTTTCTTGCTCACGGCAGTTTTTCTAGACAGACATGACAGACTTTGCGAAGTCATGCTGTCGTTTACTGATTCAGAAATTTCCTGACTAGTGAGCATGTTTTACGTATGACTGCTTTCTGGATGTTGGTATGGATGTATTTTGGTAGGCCCAGTTTCTGAAGGTTTTCTGTATAGTTTTTGATGTGATGCCGGTGACTGATGTGAATAAAGGAATAATTGTGACCTTTTCCTGTTGCCATAGTTCTTTAAGTTCCATAACCAGAATTATTATTATTTTGCTGGTCTTTTGCAAGTGCACTCTTAAGGCTGTGCAATATGTGTAGTCTTGCTTGGTTAATTTCTTGGTTAACTGTCAAAGGAAGCAGTCCATAAAGTACAAGGAAATTGACAAGAGATTGTATATAGACTAATTTGTACACAGTTGCAAGGGTGGGACAGGAGGTAAGGAAATAATACCAACGGAAATACGAATACCCAGTAGCACAATTCAGAAGCACCAAAAATGGGGGGGGGGGGGGGGAGAGGGAAGCCAAAGTAGTAAGTGCACCAAAGGGGGACAACGACAATATATCCTCCTTGCAACATGATGCTCTCAATTTTAAGTGTTGGACTGATACTTCTCAATGTCCCCCCACCTTTTCAACACTTCTGCGAGTCACGACAACCCATCATGGGTGAAAATAACCCTACAACAAGTCATGGGTTCTCGGTGTAGTGTATTCCCAAAAAATAAGCTACCCCACAGAAAGTGCTCTGGATTCAGATGACGCAGCAATCAAGCATAGCTGGCTGCCCATGATGGGTTGTTGTGTGTTGTGCAAAACCTGTGTGTGTGTGTAGAATACATGGAACAGAGGGACAGCGTTCAGAGCCTGCAACCACACAACCTCCTTCAATTAGAATACAGTGTCAGATCAAGCTAGTATAGGTAATTGTAGGTGAACATGGATTCCGATTTGTGCGTGAACAAAAAGAAAATTACCTTCCACTGTAGCAGATGGTCACTGAGTCATCTGGAGCAGTTTGTTCACTAACACCCTACTGTGATTTATCTGTTTGTAGTGTGCTATTGATTGAATTGTGTATATTTCTAGAGCAGAACCTTGTGGAGAAAAGGGGATGGGGTTGGGCCTGAACTATGGCCTTTTGGACTTTTTGATCTCTGTGAATCTTCTGAAGTTTGATTGTTTTACATCAAGGCAGTATAAATTAGCAACTATGACTTAGATAATCTTTTCTCATCGTTACGTATAATTGTTGAAGTGCCAACCAGTTACTCCTTAGAACATGTTAATTTACAACTAGAGCACTTATGCAGTTCAGGAGAGTATATGTTGTATAATTTTATTATGTGTGCGTGTATATTTACTAATGCCAGACAATGATTCATGTTACACTGCTTATTCAGTAACTCCAAAGAGAATAGATTGTTTTGCTCATTATACATGTCAATTATTAAGAATATAGAAGTAAATCTCAGTGTCTCTCTTTATCTCACCCCCCAGCACATCTATTTTATGAAACAACTTAAAATGTTACATCAACTTTTCACATCTACAACAGTCCCCTAACTTCCGTAGGGTGCCCTTAAAACTCTTAACAGAGAGTCTGTATTCATAATTTTAGAAGTGAACTAATTTCAGAGCTCATAGCACAATCCTTTACTTGTTTACTCATATATAAGCCCTACTGAGTTCAATGGGACTTACCCCCAGGAAGGTGTGTGTAGGATTCCAGCATTGGAAAGTTAAAGAACGTAAGAATGGGAGTATATAAAATCACTCAGGTAGCTACAGTGGACTCCTGGAACCAGGAGCTAAATCCCAGTCCTTACAACAACTTGCTGGTTCTTCGCCCCAATAACAATATGCCTTGTTTTATATATTTTAAAATGATTTCATGGTTTTAATTTTTGTGAACCGCCCAGAGAGCTTCGGCTATGGGGCTGTATAAAAATGCAATAAATAAATAATAAATAAATAAATAAATATAGTATATTATCTATTGTGCCAGATTTATAATCCTTGGTCTAAAAAGGATCTATTTTCCCACGTATTTTTTTAAAACAAACCTAGAAAAGTGCCCATTTAATTCAAAAGGGTTGCATCCAGACTCATACTTAGAGTAGACCCATTGAAATCAATGGGACTTACATTAGTCATGACTCATATGAACCCCATTGATTTCAGTGGGTCTACTATGACTAAGTCTGGATCCATCCCAGCGTGTTTAATAGAGGGCCATTGACTGTAGGTTTAGATTTGATCAGCTCAAATTTATCAGGGGATTCTTTTCAAAAAAGAAGAAACTTACAATATTTAAAATCTTGTACAAAAAATCAAAATCTGCCAGGGGTGGTGGTGGTTTAAATCACTTGTTTTTATCCAGCAACTCATATCTTTCCAAACCCAACTCATATCTTTCCGTTGAATTTGGTTCACCTAGGATTGGCTATCACAGTTTATAAGTTTAACCCATACACTGTCAAGTGCAACCTGAACTTGCTTTGCTTTATTTATCCATATGACAGCTTGAAGACAAGGAACTGACATAACATGCTAGAAATATGTCAACGAACACCGGAAAGTGCCAGTCAAGGATGTGGTTTGTTTCCAGTGTAAAATGGCTTGCAACTGGCAAACACTGTTCTGGAATTACTTGCCTTACAGGAAAAACTCAACAGGGCTTAAATACATACTTGCAAAAGCTGAACTAGAATTATTTAAGGATGGAGGGGAAATTTTCTCAGACTTTGCAAGATCATAAGCAGAGCTTCCAGCAGCGACAGACAGCTGGATCAAATCATCCTAGTTCATCATGTTTGGTTCTAATAAAGATCTTATTCATAAGTTATTCCCTTATCCATTGCCTTATAGTTAAGAAACATCACAGAAACGGTCTAACAGTAATAAGCTACACACCTCCCTCATGCAAAGTCCCTGTTGTATAATTTCACAAAGCCATATTCTCTCTATGAGAAAGTTAATCAACCTGAATATGGACCTTAAATAGGACCCGGGGGGGAATCAATGCAGTGTATGACTACAAATCAGTGAGCTGGTTCCCCAAAAAATAGAAAAGGAGGTATTCTCTATGCTCACAAGGTTCCATCACTCCATTTCAGAAAGAGAAGCAGTTCAGGGATGAGTCGGCTTCGTGCCCAGCAAACAGAACGGCATGCTAATTCGAAGTCTTGAACTGATAAACTGTAACTGCTTTCCCCCTAGTTCCGAAATAATCATGTGTATCTGGAATTGTAGAACAGAAAACGAGTCGCAGTGAAGGCAGATGCACCAAGTTATATCTGCAATGAATGAAGCTGCTGGAGATGGAGTTAGGATAAAACCTATACGCTAGCTATTTTTTCTTCTTAAATGGAATCTGTGTGTGTGTGTGTGTGTGTGTGTGTGTGTGTACATGTATACCCACCTGGGGTGTGGGGCTGATTTCCCATTCCTGGTTTCTTCTTGCAAGTCTCCTTAAGACAGCCAGCTTGTTGGAACAGGGCCAAGTATTCCCCTCTCCTTAATTAACGGCTGGTCCCTTTCTCATTCCAGCCTCACCAAGAGCCTTGGAGTATTCATTGTGCACTTGATTGGCAAGTCACAAGGGAAAGAGTGTGACTCCTTTGCTCTCTGCCTTCAGCTAGCCCTGATAGAAGAATGTGGAGTTCTATCTCCTTTGAGACCCTGAGGACCGTGTAGCCTAGATAGCTTAAAAGCTGAGATTTGGTTTTGTCTCATGCATCCTCTGTTCTCTTTCCTCCTCTGTAAAATTTTGAGAATAGATGTATCTTTTATTCTTCTCATTTGAATGGGAAATGTATGATGGAGGTTTCTGACCATGAGCCCAGGGAGTGGGTTTTCTCTCCCCACATGACTTAACCACACTACCAAAGCATTCAGTCAGGATCCTGGAGGGGGGACTTGCTGCAAAAAGGGGCTCAAGTAATCCCCATCTCAATCACCAACCCAACACCCACCCTATTATTATTTTCCTTTTACCGTTAGAAAAAAGAGCGGATAGGAGCCACCAGACACAGCCCAGCATTAAAGCTATTCTTGTTTCCATAGGCACCTAGATAGCCCATTTCAGGTGATCAAAGTGCTTCATGTATATGAACCCAGCTATCCTGGCAACAGCCCTGTAGGTGCAGTACTATTGTCCTTATAGTTGTAGAATGGTGGTGGGGTGGGGGCTATTGAGACAGATGGAGGTTTGCCATGCAGTATAACCCTGATCACATTTACTCAGGAAGGCAACCACAGGTAGATCTATACTACTGCTTTATAGCAGTATTGAAGTGTCCTGAACTGTTGGGGCACAATCCACGTTCCATATACCGCATGCATGGTGTTATTTCCTGCTTTTTATTCCACATTTATTGCCTTACAACTATCCCCTTTTCTGGTTCTTCCCCCAACCGGGTAGTTCCTGGCGGCCTTACCAGCTTGCCCTCGGGGTAGGTGCTGCTGCTGCTGAATGCCAGGTCGGTCCAAAATAAAATCTCCCTCATCCATGATTTGATTGTGGAAGAGGGGGCTGACCTGGTATGTATCACTGAGACCTGGGTGGGTGAACTGGGAGGGGTTACTCTCACTCAGCTTTGCCCCCCTGGGTACTCGGTGCAGCACCAGCACCGACTTCAGGGCCAGGGAGGGGGGGTTGCCGTGGTCTATAGAAATACGATCTCCCTCTCTAGGCTTCCTGTTCATTCGAGTGCTGGTCTTGAGTGTCTGTACTTTGTGTTGGGTACCCGAGACAGATTAGGGATTCTGCTGGTGTACCGCCCACCCCGCTGCCCAACAGTCTCCCTGCCTGTGCTGACGGAAGTTGTCTCGGACCTGGTGTTGAGGACCCCCAGGATGGTGGTCCTGGGGGATCTCAACTTCCATGCGGAGGCTTCTGCATCCGGAGTGGCTCAGGACTTCATGGCTGCCATGACAACCATGGGGCTGTCTCAACATGTCATCGGCCCAACGCATGTAAAAGGACACACTCTTGACCTGGTTTTCTCGGGTGGACAGGAGGATGGTGATCTGAAAGTGGGGGAACTAACATCTACCCCCTTATCATGGTTGGATCACTTCCTATTGAGGTTTAGACTTTCGGCATCCTTCCCCCTCTGCAAGGGTGGGGGGCCTATTAAAATGGTCCGCCCCCGGAGGCTAATGGACTCCAATGGATTCAAGAAGGCTCTGGGGGATTTTCCTGCTGATATGGCCGGTGCTCCTGTCGAAGCCCAGGTCACGCTGTGGAATGCAGAGATGACCCGGGCGGTTGACATGATCGCACCCAAGCGCCCTCTCCCTCTGAGCAGAGCTTGGCCAGCTCCTTGGTTTACACCTAAGCTGAGGGCAATGAAGCAAAAGGGGAGACGGCTAGAACGCAGGTGGAGGAAAACTCATGCTGAGTCTGATCGGACACGGGCTAGAGCTCATTATCGAGCCTACTCTGTGGCGGTGAGGGTGGCGAAGAGACAGTTCTTCTCCACCAGCATTGCATCTTCACAGTGTCGTCCGGCGGAGCTTTTCCGGGTGGTTCGTGGCCTGCTACACTCTGGGCCAGGGCGAGAGATGGTGGAACCCTCAGTAGCACGCTGTGACGAGTTTGCACGGCACTTTGAAGATAAAGTCGCTCAGATTCGTCTTGAATTGGACACCACGCTTAATGCAGCTCTGCTAGTAGTGGCGTTCAGAGCACCGTCTGGTCCAGTTTTATTGGATGAGTTTCAGTTACTGAGGCTTGAGGATGTGGACAAGGTGCTTGGCCAAGTCCGGTCGACCACTTGAGTGCTTGACCCTTGCCCGTCGTGGCTAATTACATCAAATAAGGATGGGACCGCCGGCTGGGTCCAGGAGGTTGTAAATGCCTCCTTGAAGAGGGAGTGGTGCCAGCCTCGTTAAAAGTGGCGGTAATCAGACCACTCCTGAAAAAGCCTAACCTGGACCTGGAAGATGTGAACAACTATAGGCCGGTGGCGAACATTCCTTTCCTGGGCAAGGTGCTTGAGCGGGTGGTTGCAGGACAACTCCAGACACTCTTGAATGAAATGGATTATCTAGATCCATTTCAATCGGGTTTCAGGCCTGGTTTTGGAACAGAAACTGCCTTGGTTGCCCTGTGGGATGACCTTTGCCGGGAGAGGGACAGGGGGAGTGCGACCCTGTTGGTTCTCTTGGACCTCTCAGTGGCTTTCGATACCATCGACCATGGTATCCTTCTGGATAGGTTGTCTGGGCTGGGAGTTGGAGGCACTGCGCTGCAGTGGTTCCGCTCCTACTTAGATGACCGTTTTCAGAAGGTGGTGCTGGGGGATTATTGCTCTGTGCCGTGGCATTTAAGCCATGGGGTTCCACAGGGCTCTATTTTATCCCCTATGCTATTTAACATATACATGAAGCCGCTGGGAGAGGTTATCCGGAGATGTGGGCTGAGATGTCACCAATATGCGGATGACACCCAGCTCTACCTCTCCTTTTCAACAAACCCAGGTGAGGCAGTGGCTGTTCTGAATCAGTGCCTGGGTACGGTAATGGACTGGATGAGGGCTAACAAACTGAGACTCAATCCAGACAAGACAGAGGTACTGTTAGCGGGTGGTTCATCTGTCCGGCGAGGTGATGTTCACCCTGTTCTGGAGGGGGTTGCACTCCCCCTAAAGGATCGGGTCCGTAGTTTGGGGTTGCTCTTGGATCCAGAATTGTCGCTTGAGGCACAGGTGAACTCGGTGGCAAAGAGCACCTTTTACCAGCTTAGGCTGATATACCAACTGCGCCCTTATCTGGACAGAGATAACCTAGCTACAGTTATCCATGCTCTCATAACCTCTCGTTTGGATTACTGCAATGCGTTATACGTGGGGCTGCCTTTGAAAACGGTCCGGAAACTTCAGCTGGTACAAAACAGGGCAGCCAGATTGTTAACGGGGACTGGCCAACGAGACCATGTTACGCCAGTCCTTTTCCAACTTCACTAGCTGCCGATCCAGGTCCGGGACCAATTCAAAGTGCAGGTACTAACATTTAAAGCCCTAAACGGCTTGGGGCCAGGTTATCTAAAGGAACGCCTCCTCCCATATGTACCTGCCCGGACCCTAAGATCATCTACAGGGGTCCTTCTCCGTGAGCCCCTGCCAAAGGAAGTGAGGCAGGTGGCCACTAGGAGGAGGGCTTTCTCCGCTGTGGCACCCCGGCTGTGGAATGAGCTCCCCAGAGAGGTTCGCCTGGCGCCTACTTTGTACTCTTTTCGTCGCCAGGTGAAGACCTTTTTATTCTCCCAGTATTTTAACAGTTAAATTAACTCAATTTTAATCCTTGCTGTTTTAAATTTGTATTTTAATCTGTATTAATTCCTGCTGCTGGTTTTATTCAGGTTTTATTCTGGTTGTGTTTTTAGATTATATGTTATTTGTTGTTTTTGGATTGTGGCTGGTTTTATATTTTTAAAATGATTTTATGGTTTTAATTTTTGTGAACCGCCCAGAGAGCTTCGGCTATAGGGCGGTATAAAAATGCGATAAATAAATAAATAAATAAACATTTGTAATGATTTGACACAAGGTGTAGATCTGACCCAGGATAGTGAGAGGTTTGGAAACAAAGTCCTATGAGGAATGGCTGAAAGAGCTGCAAATGTTTAACCTGGAGTCTCTTAAACGGGAGATTAAAAGGGAGACACAATAGCAGTCTTCAAATATCTGAAAAGCTGTCATGCAGAAGATGGAGCAAAGTTGTAACTAAGGTCAGGACTAGAACCAATGGTTGGAAAGTGCAGGGAAACAGATTTCAACTAAATAGTAACAGAAACTTCCTAATGGCAAGAGTTGTTCAATGGTGGAACAGAATGCCTGGGGAGGTGGTGGTACCTCTCCTTTGCTGGAGGTACTGAAGCAGAGGCTGGATGGCCATCCACCAGGGATATGTAGTTGCCTTCCACCCTGTACAACCAGCACTGAGCATGGGGGTTGACTAGATGATCTCCACGGTCCCTTCTGACTGATTCTATTAAGCAGTTCCGATTCAGTTTAATGGGGATTACTTCTTGGTATGTATATTTAGGATTACAGGCTAAAGCTACCTGGTGAGATAAGATTTGAACTAGTGGCTTCCCAGCTCAAATGAAGCCACAATACACCACCAGATATGGTGGCTCTTTCAAGTAGTTTGGTCTATTCGTTCACCTAATGATAAAAGTTAGTGGAACACAAGAATATCAGTACAGTACAGGAAGGAAAGTTATCCTAGAATCAGAAGTTCTTAGCTACTATAAATTAGACTCCAGGTGACATTTACACTGTACTGCTTTCTAAACAGCATTGGAGCATTTAAAATGTAGGTAAAATTGAAACCCTAAACTAAATCTAAATTCACATGTACCAATATTGTATCTTCAACATATTTTCCACTTTGCCCAAATCTCAAACAGTATTACGAAAGATGCAATCATCAACTCTGCACGGTGGGCTTGCTTGCCACGTTCCTCCTTTCCTAATGACTGCCACCCCCCTCTGTTCACCCTGGTGTTGGGGGGAGAAGAACCCCTCCAAAACAGCTTTAGGTTCAATCTCAGAGGAGCATCTGCTGCCACCTAAACTCCTTAGTCATCGCTGATGTCCAATGGCATGCTGGCTTGGGAAGATAGACATTGTACTCTAACACATCTGGAAGATACCAGGTGAGGAAGGCCGGTCTAAATAACACTACATATTAGACAGTCCTCAAAAGAGGTTCCAGAACTTACATTCTCTTTGTACAGATCACCCATGGTTCAGTTGAGGAAGAGTGCATAGCAGGTGGGGATGAGAGAAAAAGTGGTGTTCAAGTTGACTGAAGTTCTTCATTTTCCACTTCAATGCTCATCTCATTCTTGCTCCCAAATATGAGCATCTATCCCCCCACTCACCCTGAACAGGAAACATTTACATTTTTGAACACAAAAAAATGCACTTTCCCAAGCATCCAACCCAAATGTGTACTTTACCCCCATAGCCTAAAGCATTTTTGAAAGTGTGCACTTGCGCAAGGGATGAGAATGAGAACGTGACTATTGTTGCTTCGGGTTACTCTAAGGCATCTCCTCACATGGGCAGAGGGATATCAGCCATTTACATTTGCCAACAACCCAACTAAGTAGGGTGAGACATGTGGATGAGAGACACCATCTCCTGGTTCCTCCCAAGAAGATTCACTAAGAGAGAAAATCTCCATCCTGGGATGCTTGGTACATAACATGAAGAAAACCATGGAATAGAGATTCTAATCCAAGTCATGGGTACCAGAGGTAGTGAATTTTCTAGACAGGGGCAGCATCCTCAGCTTGCCTTCACAAGTGAATTGTCTGCCCTTCATGCTTTGCGAAGCCAATGCTTTTAAAATTGTGTTCTGCAGAACATTTCTCAGTCTGTGATGTGAAGATAGGTAATCACGGAGAAGTATCACTGGGCAACCCCTCCTCCATTACCAATTGCTTCTGTGCAATCTGAAGCAAGAGGAAAGTATTCAAAGGCATATTCTAAGGTACATGCTCAGTTCATGCACTGTGACAACTAAGACGAAAAAAATCCTCAACAGGACACTGTGCCCCGGAATGCACTCAAAAACGCTCCACATTATACAATGATTCCACGTCAGAAAAGTCAACGTGGAGACAATTTCCCTGAGAAGGCAGGAATTTTGAACTCCACTGCTCTAAGCAAAGATTTTAACCAGCTGTCTTTCAAAGCCTGCAAGTTTAAAGAAGAAAAAGAAAAAAGATTATACTGCACATTCTTCTTCTATAGCAGTACATCTTGGCTAAGAAGCAAGACAAAGAGAGATAAAACAAACCTCTCTCAGTTGAGATTTGTGACCTCTTCAGCCACTTCTATGCTGAATGTTCGTAGGTCAAGATCAGATTCCTAATTGACATTTTTGCAGCAAAGATTTATGACGAAAAGCATACCTATTTTTGCATTAGACCTATGTCAGGAAGAAGCTTTGAAATCCAGCAACAGATATTGTAATGCAAATGTTAAGTGTGTTCCATATTCAATCTACACACAAGAGAAAAAGCCATAAATATCCCTATTTATTGCAGAATCAGAACTGGTTTGGATTCTTTATATCATGTTGACTGAAGTTCTCAACTCTCTAACAGTTTTGTGAGCACAAAATCTCTTTACACCTGTCAAGCAGCAGTTTCTAAGTAACAGTCATTTGATTTCCTACTAATTAGTGCATTTCTCCAGCCTTCTAAATGTAAAAACTGATCTACTCCAGATGCTAAAGATGTTCCATATAATAGGATCCTTCTAGAAGAGCATCTCCAGGAGGACTTTATTCAGACTCCTAATTCTGAAACACATGACAGGAACAAAGTTAAAACGATGATTACTCATCTGCTTTATCATCTTGAGATAAAAATATGCAATAAGTCAGGAAATTGAAGTAGCAGGTGAAACCCATTATAAGCATCAATATAAACCTAGAGACCCCATGGGGACAAACTGGGGAGACATTCTAGTAGTTTAAAAACATATAAATTAAACTTAGGCTTTGAATTCCATTATCAGTTCTTAAAGAGACTCAAGAAGGAACTTTTAGCCACAAGCCACTTTTTTAAAAATGTGGAATTAATTGTGGATTTTTGAAGCCAGAGTTTTAAAACATATGTTGCTTTAAACTCAATGTTGCTGCAGTACTTTGAACCTACCATTACACTTCAAAGAAAGATCAGCTAAATTAAATTACTTCCTCCTGTATTTTCAGACATAGAAGGACACCTATTATGCTGCATTACCTCCTTTTTGTGACATGCATGAGAAGGCTGAGCTTAAAAGGAAAGCAATTATGAGAGAGAGCAACCACAGAGTAAGCTGTTTTGCGTGTTAGTTAGGCTGACCAGATAAAATCCAGGTCAGGGCTCCTGTAACTTTAACAGTTGTAGAGAAAAGGGAATTTCAACCAGTGTCATTTGTATGCAATTAGTTCCTGGTGAAATTCCCTCTTCATTACAACAGTTAAAGGTGCAGGCACTATACTAGAGTGACCATATACAAAAGAAGGCAGGGCCCCTGCAACTTTAACTGTTGTGATGAAGAGGGAATTTCACCAGGAACTAATTGCATACAAATGACATGGGCTGAAATTCCCTATTCTCTACAACTGTTAAAGTTGCATGAGCCCTGTCCTCCTTTTCATATGGTCAGCCTATGTTAGTGGCGATCTTGAAACAGAGGGGCCCACCAATTTGAAAGCCACTACTCACTGTGCTGAAAGATACATGCTAGAGAAGCATGTCCCTGCTACTGGAGGCATTCAGAAGTACAGAAAATAGAGTTGATAGCTATTGAGTGGTTGAATGGAGGACATACTGATCAAAGCCTCAAGTGTAATGAGTCCTCTTGTCTCAGATATCAGTGCTGGAACCAGACAGAGGTACAAATCAGCTCACACAGTACCATCTGTGCTGATGCCAGGTGGGGGGATGAGAAAACCTATTGACAGGCTGTGAAAGAGATAAAGGGGCATGTGTCCCATTTCAAGGTGACATCAGGTAGTGTAGTGATTATGATCAGGGAAGTCAAGGTTAAAATCCCCAGTTAGCTATGAAGTTTACTGGGTTGTTTGAGGTCAATCACTATCTCTTAAGCCTAACCTACCTCACAGGATTGTTGTGAGGATCAAATGGTGAGGAAGAACCATTTAGGGTGACCAGGAAAAACCAGGACATGTCAGGATTTTTGGCAACAAATCTGGGAAGGGGGGGGGGGATTATGAAATTTGAAGAAAAATCTGGATTTTTCCCATCCTCCACCCAAAGGGCAGCTTGACTTTATAGTCAATGGGAATTAACAGCTCTTGCATTGTTAAAGATAAAGAGATGAAACATGGCTCCATGATAGCCCTTAGGTAGGGCTTTAGCCATGCCAGGTTTGAAGCAGATCTGTTCATCCGTTGGTTTTAGGATTTTTTAAAAAAATTGAGGTTTTAAAATTAATGTTTATAAAACCATCATTTTTAAAGATAAGGAGGTGAAACTTGGCATAATGATAGACCTAAAGTAGGGCTTTAGCCATGCCAAGGCTCAAGCAGATATATTCATCTGTTGATTTTTAGCATTTTTTTTAAAAAAAGTTTGAGGTTTTTTTTAAAAAAAACAACTTTAAAAAAAACTAGTGAAGCCATACCCTTCAAACTCAGGTTGTCAAACCTCCTCTTTGGGGTCTTACACCTTGAGCAGTTTCAGCCCTTGGCATCAAGGGGAGCTTGAGGTTTTACCTACGAAGTGCTGGGCAAGCATGGCAGATTTGGTGGACAGTCGGGCACCTGGAGCTCAGCAGAGTCAAGGCGTCCACAGATCAAAATGTGGGAAAGGAGAGGTCAGTCAAAGCAGTCACATAGTTGTGCAGGAAGTAGACAAGTGTTCAAAGTCTGGGTGTGAAAAGTGTCAACGTACAAGCCTTGAGAAGCTAATGTATATAAGTGAGACATGTGAATGGGCAAAGTAGTGTCCGCTGCCCACAACACCCACCCTAATGTTAGAGCAAGTTTTTTAAAAAAATTAATTTTAAAAATAAAAAAATAAAAACCAGCAAGCCATGTTAAGCAGCAGTTTACAGTGGAGTGAGGATACAATCAGAAAAGACATTTGAGGGAAGGGGAGAATGTATCACACAGAGAATAGCAACAAAGTACAGCAAAAGCTACAAAAGTAGGAGTCAGTGAAGTTAATTTCAGATACGTTGCATGTCTCACTTGTTATTTCAGTGATGTTAACATTAAGATGATACGTAGAACAGATTTGTCTTAATTGTGTGCTATAAAATTAGACATGTGACTAAGGCTATGTTCAGGTGGCCACAACCCCTTGGTGCTGGACACACACCCTAGGGGTGGACATGTTGGTGAGGATGCTTCCTTGGGGGCCAACCATGTTGTCCTCCATTTTAGTTTCCAAAATATGGTCACCCTACCATGTATGCCACCTTGAGCTCTGGAGAAGAGAGGTGGGATATAAATGTGATGAAAGCTAGCTAGACAGAGATGGATTACATTAATCCTTCAAGGGAACATGGTCATGAATTTGACTTTATGCTTGCATTTCAGGCAGCAGGACTGTATATACTTGCACCCCCACAAAAAAAAAAACTCCACAAAAAAAAACAAATAAAACCGCCAAGTTTTTCTAAATCCTGAATTCTTTATACAAAGAAAGCCCCATCTGCATTTCTTTGCTCCCCAATACATTGACAGTAATGAAAAGAACGTATGTGTTTCTACCTAGCCCCCCCTTAGAGTATTTGAAATAGTTTGCAAAATTTACTAAACAATGCCAGGCACTGCCAATTGATCCTGGAGCAACTCAAATCCTTCTTGGCTTCTCCTGTACGTCTCTCTGCTTGCCAGCTACAGAGATTGCCAGGGACTACCCATATACTTTCAAACCTAATGAGTGCTACACATTTTAAAATGTTTAATGAAAGCAGAGAATCTGTTCCCCAAGCCAACTTGCGCTGGTGCGAAGCCATCACAAATTACACCCATTACATACACCAGCAATTACAGAAACATACTCCCTACTTTCCCGAAATGTTATGACTGTTAAGATCAGTTTGGTTTTCAGCCTTTTTATGCACGCTCTGATTAAGTCCCTCTGACAGTGCTTCCAGATGAGGTTTTTATATTATTATTATTATTATTATTATTATTCCACCTTTCCAACAAAGGAAATGACGCTCAAGATGACCAACATTATTTTTTTTAAAATAGGCTTAAACAACAATAAAACAAATTCAATAAACAAACAATTTAAAAAACCATACACAACAATAAAATAATAAAAGCAGCTTCCAACCCAAGGCCTGGTTGAAAAAATCTTGTTTGCCTGCTGACGGAAGGTGCAGCCCACCCTTGCTTTGCCACCACGTCTTCCAGCTTTCCTCTTACTGTAGAAATCTGTCTTCCTCTGAAAATTTGTCCCACATGTTCAGAAAGAGTAACAGCCCAATCTAGGGCAGTTTGTTCAGAATTAAGTATTTTTGCATTCTCATACTTCTGAGCAACCTTCCCTAAAAGCTTACTCCTTGGTAAATATGCTTAGGATTGCAGAGAGAAGGCCTGTTAGACACAAAGGAATTTCAAATAAACATGCATAGGGCTGCATTGTTAAAACAATGTTCATTTACACAAGCTACACAACTTCTCCTTGCACTAGAAAATACTTAGGGTTGCTTTTGTAAAACTACACAAATACTTTGCGCAGTAATTGGGTAACTCTAGCATGTTGCTACTTTCTAGACAAGACCTCTCCTGGGTTCCACCTGAAATATTGATGTGCTTTCTATTTGCCACACTCTATGGGGATACATATTTTCATAAATGGATGAAATTTCCCCATGGAGTGCTGCCTGGCTCCATTCATGCAATGCTTCACAAGGCACTTTTCAGATAAAGCTGGAATGATATGTGTTAATAGAGCCATTAGGCAGGCATGGCCAGTCACAGTCCCTTGCATCACCGGGATGCAACACTGGCATGCCCTGGGCCTTGTTGACAAGGGGGGAAAGATTTTGTCAGGCTTTGGAAGACAAACTCCTTCATCTTCTCTTTCTGCTTTTACTGTCAACATTTTCATGCTGTTCTTGAAGGCGGCCACACCCCATTTCCTGAGGTCCATGACCCACTGGGCACACAGGGTGACTAGGAAGACAGAGTTCACTCATCACCACAGGGATTGTTCCCTCATTTTGTTGCGAAACTTCCAAGGTTGTGTGTGTGTGTGTGTGTGTGTGTGAGAGAGAGAGAGAGAGAGAGAGAAATCCAGGTAAATAGTCAAGTGTAATGCCCACAAAGGTAAACAAACACTTTCTGGATGATTAACAAGTTCATCAGCACAACAAAAATAATCATAGGTGCAAAGTACATAGCCCAAGCAGAATGCATGTCAGTTAAATGGCCTCAGCTTTAGTGCATGCTGCAGAAAACTAGACCTTGATCTCTCCAATAAACTCTCTTATCTAGTGACCTAATTAACTGTTTTAGAAATTAACTGTTTTAGAAATTTTAGAAATTGCCACTTCAGTTTCAATTATTTCCACTGACCACATTTTGTTCTTAGCTACCTGCATAAACAATATTGCAAGGTAACTCTGAAGGCTGGTCATAGCGCTATAAAAATGAGAATCTAATAATACGATTGCCTGGGGACAATCCCGGACTTACTGGCTTCTGGGATCGTTGCCCAGTTTCTACATAAGAAGCGTGATGTCCTGGAAGTAAACAGGGATGTTGCGTCCGCCATTTTTTTTAAAGCCCGGAGCTGGGAGTGCGCTTGCGCTCCTGTGAAAAAGTAAGTTTTTTAAAAAGCCCTGCTCCCGCTCCCCCCCAATGCCCCTGGATGCCCCCCCCAGACCAGCTCCTTCCCTCTGCTGACCCCCGCTACTCACAAGGAGGAGGGAAGAAGCTGGGATGGGACCCACACTGCCCGCGGTTCTCGGGATCGTCCTGGGTCTGCTCGAAGAATCATTTTTTTCCAGGGTTTCTCTATCCTTGGGGAAACCCATGCCCATCCCCCATGCCCCCGGGAGTCCCTGTGTATCATTTGGACTCACAGGGAGCAGCCACGGACAACCCCCGGAGGAAAAAGCCGGTGCAGAAACGGCCTCAGTGAGGTCCTATCAACCTTGATAAAATGGGAAGTGAGCATGAGAAAGAAACAACCTGGAACGCATGTACACCCTTAACCAACAGACATAGGCCTCCTCCACACGAGACGTTTAATGAGCCTTGAAGGCTCATTAAAAAATTTACCTTCACACCAGCGGAGTGCAAAACGGGCGCAGAGGCGCGTTATCTCCCGGATTATGCGCATTATCGAATGCGCGTTAATTAGCGACTTTTATTTTGCTCCATCCATTAAAGCGCATTTTGACTGCTGCCGCCGCTGTCAAAAGCCCTCCCCCGGCTGCAACCTGAACTTCAGCAACCCCGGGGCATGATTTGAAGCTGGCGAGGCGAGAAGGGGGAGAGCAGATTTCCTTCCTCACCCCCTTTCCGATCGCTCCATGCCCCAACCTGACTTCAGCAACCCCGGGGCTCCGGCGGAGGGAGCTAGCGCCTGGCTGCCGGGAACATGAAGCCGGCGAGGTGAGAAGCGTCGCGCAGCCCGATCCCAGCCTCCGGAGCCAGCCTCGAAGTTCCCTGCAGGGGGCTCCGGCCACATTGGAGGGCAGTCGGCGCCGCCCTCGGGGGAAGCTCAGCCCCACCGGCTCGTGCCCGTCTGGCACATCTGCTCCTCTCGCTCGCTCGGCAAGCGACCGCTCTCCTCGGCGAAGGCGGCAGACGCCAGGAGGCAGCTAGCTGGGAAGAAAGCGCAGGGGAGAGAGGCGCTGCTGCTGCTGCCGCTGCCGCTGCCGCCACAGCCTCGCCCGGCCTGGCTTGGAGGAGGAGGCGGCTCAGCTCTCCCTGGAACTCTCGCAGCTCCGCCGCCCTCTGGGACCCAACTCGACAGCTGCCTCCCACAGCCTGCCAGAGGGAAGGGGAGGGGAGCGCCGCCTCTCGTGCAGAGGTATTCGGCGTAAAGGCGCTTCAGGGATAGTGCGCCCAATCGCCTAACCGGGCGCAAAAGCGAATTCTTGTGGAGGGGGCCATAGATCCAATAAAAACGATTAGCTTATCTAACACTGCATCTCATTCCCAGAACTAACATGGCAGCTGTATTGCAAAACACATTCCATCTAACAGGCATTCAGCATCAGTCTTTCAGGCAACATTTTCTTTCTTTTGAGAGTTCACTACATTTTCCAGGCCACATGTGGAGAATTCATAGAATCATAGAATAGTCGAGTTGGAAGGGGCCTATAAGACCATTGAGACCAACCTCCTGTTTTTTAAAAAAACCAAGCCTAATATCCGAACCTAAAATAAAAGGCTCATAATTCTCAGAGAGGAAAGCTTGCAGCATTCAGAATCAAGGCATTCCAACAAATAAAACGGTTAGCATTGCTACCTTTTATCTGGCAAATTATGGACAGTCCAAACAACCAGTGTGTCAATAGCATACAGTGAGTCTGGTATCAAAAGGCTCATGGCTATATTATTATTGGATTATTTGAGTTAGTCTTCTCTAACCAGATATTTTGGGACTACAACTATCAGGATTCCTGATTATTGGCCATGCTGGCCCAAAACATCTGGAGGACACGAGGTTGGGGAAAGGCTGGAACAGACTAATCATACTGCTGTTGTAATGAACCTTTCAACACCAGACCTACCGTGCCCAATTAGAACCCTATACCTATTTACCTGGGACCCATTGAATTGAATGGGGTGTTCATTCATTCATTCATTTCATTTATATCTTGCCTTTCCTTCTAGGTGAAGAACTTGTGGTCAGGCAACAAGGATGACAACACTTCCCAAATGGTTCTTCCAAAGGACAGGAAGAAAAGCAAGATGTCTAAATAGGGATAAGGCAGATGTGTTGTCTGTCAGGAGACCAAGCCCCAAATCAGTTCCATTACAGCAATCCAAATAGCAGGGCAAAGTGGAGTAGTGAATTGAGTTGGCAAAGAGCACAGAGAGCTCTAGTAAGGCAAGTTATGGTAAACTCTGACCTGAAAGCAGAAGGTGCTTCATTGCACAGAGGCAGTACGTAGGCAAGAACTGGAAGTAAGAAGGGACCAATTACATGTGGTGGGTGGAGGAGCAAGTTAGAAGACTGCTGAAGCTATTTGAATCCAAGGACATATCTGGTTTTTCAACAGAGAAACAGCAAGTGGTTCCAGGAAGAGTGTTCCAGTTTAGCCCAAGAAGAGTATAGCCTTGTAATTTTGGGCCATTTCTACACCAGCCTTTTGTCCCGGGGTTGTCCTTGGGTGCTCCCTGCGCGTCCAACTGATGCACAGGGACTCCCTGGGGCAGGGGGGATGGGCACGGGTTTTCCTAGGGATAAAGAAATCCCAGGAAAACCTGAATCTTCCAGTGGTCCCGGGAGGTATGGGCACTGTTCCACCTGGTGCAGCGCTTGCTTGTGAGTACGCACGGCACCAGAAACGGGCACGGAGCCACACAGCGTGGCTCCATGCCCATCAGGGAAGAGGGGGTTGCATTTTTGGCATCCATGGGATGGCGGGAGAGGGGGTAAGGGCCACGATTTTGGGGCGGGGGGTTAAAAGAAACCTACCTTTTTCAATGGAGTGGGGCTTCGCTCTTGCGCGACCTGCCCCGCTGCTTAAAAAAAAAGACAAAAGACAAAAATGGCAGACGTGACATTCCAGCTTCCTCCCGGGATGTCACGCACCATGTATGCACAGTGGGGTAAGGCTCTCATGATCAGGATATTGCAAGTTCCTCCCCCACTCCCTCCTGGAACGCCAGGAGATGTAGAAAGAGCCTAGGTGTTCTTTGTTCAGAGAACATCTGCTCTTTGCTTCCACCAGAAGCCCTCCTTCATCCCAAATACATATTTTTGAAACTGAAAGCAAAATTAATTGATGTTTCTTCAGAGAGACTTTTCGACCTTTGACCAAATAAACAAATAATGGTCAATCTCTACCCATAATAGGTATTCTACAGAACACGAACTATCTATAAAAATGTAGATGAACAGAACTTCTTAAACCAGGGATGGGGAACATGTGGCCCTCCAGATGTTGGACCGCGACATTCCTCACCGTTGGCTATGCTGAATAAGGCTAATGGGAATTGCAGTTCATCAACATCGGGAAGGCTATACATTCCCCATCACTGACTTATACAGTGGCCTTACAGAGCAAGCCTATGCTTGCCTACTAAGAAGTAAGGCCCATTCAAATGGGGTTTCCTCCCAGGTAAATGTGCACAGGATTGCAGTCTAAGGACCCAATCCTATGCATATTTAGCCAGAAAAAAGTCCTACAACCTGGAAGTTGTAGGACTTTTTTCTGGCTAAAACTGCATAGGATTGTGCCCTAAAACACACAAGTGGGAGTTGTAGGACTTTTTTCTGACTAAAACTGCATAGGATTGTGCCCTAAAACACACAAGTGAAACGTAGTGTGTGTGTCCGGGGGGGGGGGGGGGGGGGATTTGCCCTCTTCTTATTTTTCAGGGCATTCAGACCTAAGCAAATTTTGTGTGTGGGCTGTATGTGGGCGTACAAGTGCATATGAAATCTGGGGTTCTTCTTATATATTTTAAGTAACACCAGACAATAGGAATTTAAATGATAATAAATGGGCGGTTTTTCATCTATTTCCTTATTAAAGCAACCAGTTTTGTACTTGTAATGATACAATAAAAGAAACTGACATGTCCTTACCAGTGGTTGGCAGGACATAGTACAATTTGCATTGTATTTTAGACTACCCTTCCCATATTTATTTGCTTTAAACTATAATGTGAAAATAAGTATGGACTGACAGAAATGAAAGCGTGTTATACAAATGATCTTAACTTCTCATAATTGCTGAAGAGCTCTTAGGCTGGAGACAGGTTTGGTTGTTCATGTACTTGGAGAAGGAGAGTTTAAGATGGTATAGAAATTGGCCGTGTTATTCATGGTGGGTACCTTGTTCATGCACTTATTTCTAATAAACAGGTGCTTTTTGTAGTGCTTTCACCACAAAACAGTAGTGACTTTACGGGGGGGGGGGGGGGGAGAGAAATGAGCACAAGCCTCATGGCCAACAATGCCTCTGTCTTGCCAGCTTCAACACTCTGTAATACTATTTTCTATCTCCAGCATACAAGCTGACGTGATTTCAATCACATATTATAATAGTTACCCTCCCATTAGAGAGAGGAACAGGAGACTGTTATTCCAATAACAAGGGTTATGAGCCTTTGTCTAGCTTACAGAAGAAGAGGCAGGAATCCTGAGAGGAGTCATAAGACCCATTTTCTCTGAATTTCTATCCCCTCACTCTTTTTTTTCCCAAATAAAGCATAATCTGCAGGAGAGCTGAGTCCCTTGAGACTTCAAACTGCTTTCTTCTTCTCTTTCTCTTCATAAATACAATGATAGCATGAGGTAATAAAAAGGCCCTTTCTCTTTGCAGAGAGAATGAAGGAGTTTGAAGTCACAGGATATACAGGACACTCTCATAGTTTCACACATCACAAAAATATAATAGACATTATTATTATTAAAAATACTCATGAGTGATTTTATGGGCCTATTAATGCATGCCTGGGGAGGCTTCACAACCCTATTAGAATGTACAATAATGAGCCCATAAAACGTACCCTGTCACTTCTTGATGCTGTGTTATCCTATCATTTTGGTAATGAAATGCTCTTAAATTTAAATATACTGCAGAGATAGAAGCATGTAAAAGCGTGTTGTTAATTGATTGGGCAGTGGCAAAAAGCATGCTGAGGTCTTGTTCTCATCTTTCAGTGTGTGTGTTTTTAAAAATTATAATGGGCAGAGAATCGCCAACAAAGGAAGAAGCAGGTTCTGACTTCGACCAGCACACAAGGGGATTCATTTAACTGATTCAGATCTGAAAGGCTTCTGGAATTATAGGACTGGAATACAAGGTCAGCAAGTAGATTTCCTAGAGAGCTGCTTTGAGAAGGGATGTAGAGGATTGTGGGCCACCTTCCAACCTATTCACTTCACCTTCAGCACCCATGAAAAATATTAGGGCTCTACCAAACAGTCCCAGGACACATTTCCCAGCACATTCATAGCAAGGCGAGTTAAAAGGGGTAGAGGGGAAAAGTAGGGTAGAGAATCTTCAATGACTTTGGGGCTAGGGGATTTACATTTTTTATTTTTAGTCGTCAGAGACAGTAGCACAGTCAGAATCTTCTTTTAAAACTTTCCCCCTTTCTTGTTTCCCTTAAGCTATTTTTTCCACCACTTACCTGTGGTGATGGCCCCTGATGGAGGAGGATCACCATCTCATCCCACAATGCACTGGAGGAAAGATTACTCTTTGTGTAGCATCCGTCATTAGATGCAGTTTGTGTCCCCTGATGGAGAAGGAATGCTGCTGCTAGGAGGAAATAGCAGCAGAAAGTGTTTTGTTTAGTTTTTAAAAAAGAAAAGAAAAGTTTTAAAAGGTGAAGCCTCAAATTTACTGTCTTTGACAGCTAAAAATATAAGTTCCCCACCTGCAAGTAATCTGAAATACAGAAAGGCCACTGCCACCACAGGAAAACAGCAGCAGAAACCATGAAAGAAAGAAAGAAAGAAAGAAAGAAAGAAAGAAAGAAAGAACATTTTAAAAGAAGCCTCCGATTATGCCACTGTCTCTAAGTGCTAAAAATGCAAGTCCATCGCCTGAAAAAGTAATCAGAATTTCTATAGCCCACCTTCAAATGTGAAGCAATGAGAAAATGGGAAGGGACTTTCTAACCAGCCCTAAAATGTCTTTATCAAAACAGAGTATTGTTATATTTACAATGAAATGAATACATTATGATAAATTGATAGAGTAGGTACCACAAGCTCTCAAGAAATGAACCTAGTGCCACCCCCACATTATGTTCCTGACTCAGAACAGGCAGGTTTAGAACAGGCAGGTTTTAACCAATACAATAAACCAACACTGAACCTAAATACTGCCATACTAAATTAGGCTGCTGCACATCTAATTGAACAAATGGGTTACAAATGAGCATAAACACATTTTAAAACAGTATTGTAGACCATCATCATAGATGCAATCTATAACAGTAAAAGGTTGTGTCTGTCAGCAGCATAGCTCCATGTCCATGAAACATAGACACCTGGCACTTGGCATTCATACCAAGAGGATCCTAGGGATGCGCACCAGGGGGTTGTTTGGTTGTTAAAATTCATTCACTAATTTAAATTAATTTAAATGTGTTGGTGTGTGTAAAACCTGCAGTATCATCTTCAGTCATTAGGTGGCAGAATTCCTTAACCAGTGCATAGTTTGAAGTTCCTAGTTTGAAGCCGGGGTGGGGGAGGTGGGGGTGTAGTTCAAGGAACATAGTTATATGGCTGCCCCTTCCCCCCTGCTGTGGGGCAGCACCCTCTCAGAGGCATTGAGGGGGCATACCCCTTCCACAGAGCTAAAGGGTGTACCATGGCAGGGGCAATGTCTAGGGATGCCGGTGGTTGTAGCTTTACTTAGGGCTTGAAGGCTTCATTGTATCAAATTAAGGGCTATTCCAACCCATGTGAAACTGGGTATGTTCACCAGTTTAAAATATAAAACACATGAAATGCATGAAACTTAAATAATTAAGAACACCCCAACCCAGATCAGCAAAGCTAATACAGAGACTAAAAACAGTATAAAAACTCCAGCTATTAAGAGCAGATTGAAATAAAAGGTCTTTATGGCCCATTTGAAATCAACTAAAGCAGGGGAGGCAAATATACATCCTGTGAGAGATCCACGAAAATGGGGCCACCACTGAAACAGCCCTGTCTCTTGTGCCTGTCAATCTAATTGACCTTGATGGTGGGCCTGGGGGAAGGGCCTCCATAGCCATTCTTAGCACTCCAGCAAGTTAATACAGCTCTTATCTTCAACAGCAGAAAAGTAGGATGCTAATACTGTGTGTGTGTGTTGCGTGTGTGTGTGTGTTGCGTGCATGTGTGTGTGTGTGTGTTTGTGTGAGAGAGAGAGAGAAAGAAAGAGAGAGAGAGAGTGAGAGAGTGTTAATTGCATTGGTGGATGGCAATCTAAATGTGCTCACCTCGCTTCCACCAACACTGGGAAGTTGTCAGGTGGGACAGCTCAGTGGAGACTGTCTCTATATCCTGAAAACTTTTCAAATATGCCACCTGCCTCCTCAGGGTCTTCTTGCTTACCAGTTCCCTGAAGCCAGTGGGCAATTGGTTTGCCTTGATGACAAATTGGGCCTGTCACTTTTGCTGATTTATATGTATAGATGCAAATTTAGATGTAATTATTATGCATAAATAGAAATACAGTACAACTCACCATAGTGTGGAAGACTGTGAGCAGGTGCTCTGTGTGCCTGCCTGTTCGGTCTGTTGTTCAGCTGCTAACTGGTGATAGGCAACAGTCCTTAGGGTTCATTATCTTTAAACTGGAATTGACAGGACAACCATTCAAATAGAGGATGGTCCTCTGGCA
Source organism: Anniella stebbinsi (assembly GCA_029215795.1). Classification (NCBI taxonomy): domain Eukaryota; kingdom Metazoa; phylum Chordata; class Lepidosauria; order Squamata; family Anniellidae; genus Anniella; species Anniella stebbinsi. The sequence goes on along the minus strand of JARDYH010000004.1, from coordinate 89,417,359 downwards.
GCCCTTCAAATACAGGACAGTCTTCTGTAAAAGAGCACACATCATCGCCACCCACTGGATCCCAACTCAAAGAGCTACTACATGTTCAGGGATAATTAAAAGCAAGGCCATGGGGTCTTGTATGTTTTATCTAAGATTCAATTAGAAGTAGTCCGGAAGGCTTTGGGTCTTGTTGGCCTTTGGAATGTTACAATCTGTGTGACTAGATCTCTGCCAGTATTCTCAGAGCAGAGTTGTAGGAGTGCTTTTACTCCCCATAAGCCACATGCTTGTCTAGGCCTTGGGCAAGAAGAAATCATCTATGAGAAATTGATTTTAAAATTGATTTGCAGAAGGGTCGCCCATATTGAAGCATCATCTTGGTGGGATGAGCACTGCCACCTGTTTTCAACAGGGGCATTGCTGACAGGCCAAAGCCCCTGCCTGTTAAGTGGTCTGGAAGAGGCCTACACCTCCTTTTTTAAGCTGGTGCAAAGGTAAGGAGCCTTTGATAGAAACATCTCTGCATTCCCGGAAAATATACCTGTTTGGATCCATCACCTTCTGGGCCTCTGGAAGCACTCTGCACATGCTCCCTCCTATGTGGAACTTTGGATTACTAAGAACTTGCCATGAAAAGTACTGTGAGGCTTTCCATAGACTTGAACTCCTCGTTTGCTGTGGATTCTGTGTCTCTGTTTGTCATCAGCTCAGCGCACTGACAGACTGGGTTTGATCATTGTTTGTGGGACCTTTTCTCTCCTCTGCCTGGACTCATGTGGTGAGGAGTGGGCCATGCGAAAGCTGTGGCACAGAACCCCTCGTGTTTGAGGATTTACCTGCCCCATGATCTTGTTTAAGCCATGACCATGTTCCCTTTGAGTTACCAACGTATGATCCAAGGTTGGACTAGCTCTCTTTGAGTGGTTTGTTAGGCCTTTCATGAATTTGCTCCTCTGATTGCCTGAGGGATCATGACAGGAATCATCTCCCTCCCATGTCCGGGTTTGGGAACCATGTATGGATTGCTCTTCCCTTGTGTCCAGAACCATGGAGATGGCAACGTGGAAACAGTGGCAGTGACTATGGACTATCGGCTTTTGACTATTCTGGAATTTCTTGGAGCCTATAGCTGCTGACCATCAGCTGTATGAGAGCCAGTGTGGTGTAGTGGCTAGACTGTTGGACTGGGAGTTGGGAGATCCAGGTTCTAGTCTCCACTCGGCCATGGAAGCCCACTGGGTGACTTTGGGCCAGTCACAAACTCTCAGCACAATCTACCTCACCGGGTTGTTGTTGTGAGGAGGAGGATTATATACATAGCTTTGGGTTCCTTAAGAAGGAAGAATGGCGGGATATAAAATTTTATATAAAATATAAAACTTCCTGACTGTTAGAACAGTACGACAATGAAACCAATTACCAAAGGAGGTGGTGGGCTCTCCCACACTAGAGACATTCAAAAGGCAGCTGGACAACCATCTGTCAGTGATGCTTTAAGGTGGATTCCTGCCCTGAGCAGGGAGTTGGACTCGACGGCCTGATAGGCCCCTTCCAACTCTACTATTCTATGATTCTATGAAATGTAATAAATAAATAAATTTCTGAAGTGTATAACTATTAAGCTTTGCCGTGAGATTTCCTGCAATAAAGAAGTCTCACTGATTTGGATGTCCCGTGTCAGTTTGCCAGAATGTGTGCTTTCCTGAGGGACCAGGAGACCCGACATAGGTAATACAGTGCTAGGCAATATCCTAGGAACTCCTGGGACATGGTGTCTGTCTTCCTATAGTTTTATTACCCTTGGAGTCAAACAGGGGATTATCCCACAAAGGAGGAACAGAGATTAAAGGATGCTCTGCAAACATATCCTTAGAGCCCAAATTCTGTGGAGTCTAGTTTCCCCTCTTTTCTAAACAATTGTTTCTATGGCAAATGGCAGGTAACTCTTTGCTGATGAAGGGATTGCAAGGGAGGGGAGAGAGAATTTGGGCTCAGAGGATGTGCTTCTCCCAAGTCCACCCCCATCCCCTGAAGATTTATTTGCCACAGAAATGATCACAAGATGTGAGGAAGAGCTTATGTAAATTTTTGTAGCCTTACACTGGTCCTTTTTAAAAAGCCATCTAAGCTAGACTTATAGTCATTTACAGTTCAACATTTTGTGGCAATTAATTTCACTAGTTAAGCAATGTGTGAAAATCAACACATTTTCGTTGCAATTAATCTGGTAACTGCACTGAGAATGACTACACATCTGCCACATGAAGACATTTTATTTAGCCCAGTTATTATGTTTTTATTTTTCATTTTATTTTTATTTTAAAAGAAGCTTTTATGGGGTTTTTAAGTGTTTAATATCGCCTTCTTGTGAATTTCTGCTGTTTTTGATTTTATTGATTTATTCCCTGTTGCTCATTTTTTCTGCTGTATTTGCATTTTAAAGCTTGGGTTGTATTTAATGTTTTCAATGTAAGAACTCTGGTTATGGGATGGCATATAAATGTTATTATGTAAAAAACTGCAAATGAAATGAAACAATTATGGTGGCCTAGAACTTGCATAAAACCTCTGTACAGAAAAACAGAATTGACAAATAAGTGAAATGCAATCCAACAGGAGTAACTCAATGGTGCTTAAGTTAGGTAGATGTGTAGAGGATTGCACCGTTACAAGGTTTTCAATTTGAATAACCATCACAAGTACCAAGTATTCAAATACCAAGAATTAGGGAACAACCACTGTACACCACCAACTATTTAATGACAACACACACAAAGGTCAGATCTAAAAGATGATGAAAACATGTTTCTGGATTCTCAGTTTAATTCCAACCCACATCATTGTCCAATATCAGATTCTCAGTTTAGTTCCTATCTACATCATTGTCCAATATCAGAAGCTCATTTTCACACAATAGTTCTGTGCTGTATTTATATGAAAGACTGATATTAGGAGAACAAGAAATTTGATTTAGAAAATAAAATGCTAGTCTTGGAAAAGGAAACGCATAATCTATGAAAAATGCCCTCATTATATCTAGACAATACCATGCCAGCTGGGTGTCTTTATCACATAAATACCATGGGTTACTTTGGCTAAACCCATTTTCAGCCCAGAAGAGCAACACAAACAAGTTTTTATCAATATTTTGTGCTTTTCTTAAAGTCATATTCTGACCAAGATTTAAGTTTTTTTAAAAAAAACCTCCAACATCGAATAAACACAATCAGACAGAAAAAGATTATTTCTGCCAGAAAGAATCAACAAATATTAAGTGGAAGAACTATAGCTTCATCTTGGTTATAAAAAAAACTATGGACACAAAATACCTGTCGTGACCCTTGCCCAACCCCTAGCTTCTGCTCACGAACTTAGGCAAACTGACAAGACACTCCAAACGGTGAGACTCCTTTATTTGTGAAATCACACGGAATTCAAGCATAATGGTTTCATTTCCGCACACATACACGTAAAGCTGATGATGGCCAGACAGCTTTAGGCTCAAACGGCTTGATGCGAACCAGAACAGCAATCTCTCGTGGGGAGAAGTGTTGGGGTAGACCAAGTCCTATATGAGTAATTACCAGACGTGAAACACACTGACCCATTAGGAACAGGCCCACAACCCCAGGGACAGCTTCAGTACAGGGGTGCCTGAAGACCGGCAGAGTATACATCTTGTACAGACCACACCCAGTCTGCCAGTAAGCACTGAGTTGATCCAAGTAGGCAAGATGCCAGGGAAATGAACATCAACCCAGGAACCCTCTGCCTGTAGCAAAGTCTCTGAGAGGAAGCTCTCTCGCAGGTCACACACACAATCCAGAACAGCAACAGTCGGCCTAGGAAACTTCCCATTTGCCCGAACTTTGGCTCCATGCAGGGAAAGCTCTCTCTCAGGCCATAGAACACAATCCAGAACAGTAACTGCAAATCCAAGCCTATGAAAAGCCTCAGAGCACTTTCCATGGCACAGTCCTTAGAAATTTCAAGTCCAAATAGCAACAGAGCATGTACAGAGTGCATCCAACATCTCCAAACAGATAGAATCCCAAACACAAGGAGTTTCATGGCAAGCGTAGAACTGGTGATCCCCAGCAAAGGTCCTTCCCTTTGCTCTTTCCTCTTAAAGCCTGAAGGCTGGCTATTCCAAGCCACTTGACAGACAGGACCTTATATCTGTAACCCAAACTCATGTGCCAACAAGGCGGCACAGTTCAACCTCCTCTTGATGATGACACCATGTGAGAGATAGCTTGCAAGGTTGCCCCCACCTTTTCCGAACATTCTCTTGTTCTCAAGGAAACCCACCAGCTCAAGGCCTCGGCTAGCAAACCTCCCTTAAGAAACAGCAACACATGATAAGGTTACAAAGACACAAGCTTTCTCACAACAATTCCCAATCTTTGAACTCACAATTCACAAGGCCTGCGGCCTTGTGAATTGTCCATGAAACACTTGACATCTGACAATACCTATCCTTACAAGCACATGCTATTTACCAGTCCTTCTCTAGTTGCAACTTACTAGCTCCACAGCTATCTATGGTAGCCCTCCAGACATCTGATATGTCACTGTGGCCCTTTCTACACCATAGGGGGGTAGAGGGAGGGAGGGCGATCCCGGAAGTACCTAATACACACCATTGGCGCACAGGGATCAGCCTGGGTAGGCTGACCATCTGAAAAGGAGGACAGGGCTCATATAACTTTAACAGTTGTAGAGAAAAGGGAATTTCAGCCGGTGCCATTTGTATGCAATTAGTTCCTGGTGAAATTCCCTCTTCATCACAACTGTTAAAGTTGCAGGCACTATACTAGAGTGACTATATACAAAAGAAGGCAGGGCTCTGCAACTTTAACTGTTGTGATGAAGAGGGAATATCACCAGGAACTAATTGTATACAAATGACACTGGCTGAAATTCCCTTTTCTCTACAACTGTTAAAGTTATATGAGCCCTGTCCTCCTTTTCAGATGGTCAGCCTAAGCCTGGGGCCATCCCAGGCAAACAGCCTGGTGTGGAAAGGGCCCCTGTTTACCCCTATCTGGGATTTTGCAAGAACAGATGATAGTGCTTGTTGTCAAATATTTGACACAACACATTGACCTGGTTTGCACAATCACTAAAGCCCACCAAGGCTTATTAGCCATGGTGGGTTAGTGCCAAGTTGCCTATCCAAGCCCCCGCCACCATGACTTCTCATTACTTGTGAACCCAGCGAGACTGGATTGCTGGGATGGCTGATAAGGACTGTTATAGGGTTGTGGATGACTTGTCAACCATCCCAACAACCCACCCTTTCTGGGTTCACACATAACAAGAAGCTACACCAGGCTCTGAACATTCAAAATGGTGGCTGCTGTGGCAACAACAAATCCCACAGGGAAAGTTGTCCACTGTGGCTTCTTATTATGTGTGAACCGGGCCAATATACAGCAGGTAGTCTGTGTTTGCATCGTGAGTCACAGGTAATTGAAGCCTGGTGTATACTGTATTTGCTAGCCGGAATGTTTTAGATAAGAAAATGCAGGGCAAAAGCCTTCTCACCAACTGATGGAAGGACAAAATGCCTTGAGGCCTATCGTGAACTTGCATTATACTTTAGAATTCAGAAGTGGATTCAGATTCCTTGGAAGCACTCTGGCTGCATTTGGACAATTGTCAGTAGCCCATGGTAGAAGTTACCTCAGAGATTAATTCTGTTCCAGCTTCAAAAGAATTTAATTTTGCCACTTTTTCACATAAGAACTGAATTGTGGAGGAATATGGGGCTTTTCATTTACTAAATTCAGATGAGTAGGGAAATTCCTGAAATTCATTGTGATCAGATCTACACCAAGCAAGATATAACACTTTGAAAACAGTAAATGGAATATGTCCTCGGCTGTAACAGTTGTCGATACTGTTATTATAAACCTAGGCTGACCATATGAAAAGGAGGACAGGGCTCATATAACTTTAACAGTTGGAGAGAAAAGGGAATTCCAGCCAGTGTCATTTGTATGCAGTTAGTTCCTGGTGAAATCCCCTCTTCATCACAACAGTTAAAGGTGCATGCACTATACTAGAGTGACCATATACAAAAGAAGGCAGGGCCCCTGCAACTTTAACTGTTTTGAAGAAGAGGGCATTTCACCAGGAACTAATTGCATACAAATGGCACTGGCTGTAATTCCCTTTTCTCTACAACTCTTAAAGTTACATGAGCCCTGTCCTCCTTTTCATATGGTCAGCCTAATAAACCATTATAAAGCAGTATTGTGGAGTATGCAGTGTGCCTTCCAAGTCAGACCAGAAACATGTTGAAGAAACTGAAATCTATAAATGTAGCTTCATAGGTCATAGTATAAGAAGCTGCAGAAATGTGCTTGGGCTGTGCAGCCCCTTCCCTTCCTCCCGTTCAGAATGGAGTTCTTGGCTTGCATCAAGCCTGAGTGCCCCATTATGTCCAAACTGGGGACTCTAGCTTAACAGACAAGGATAATAAACCAGGATCCAGTCCAGGAGAATAAGCCTGGAGAAGGGGAGGTCGAGAGAAGAGCACAAAGCCACAGCACTTGGCCATGGGTTCACAAACCATGAATGCCTTGCAGCCACTGTGTGGAATGCTGCATAGGAAGGCAGTCGTCCCATCTATAGCCTCTGTTCAGGTGGGCAAATTCAACATTATTACCCCTCCAGTTCCCCAGATGTCCAAGCAGCTACTGAAAATTGCTAACACTAGTCTTAAATGCAGGGTCAGAGGTTACCTCGGCCTATCTATTCTAATGGTTTCAGGAGGCCTAAAATGAGCTTTTTAAACAGCCCTGTGGCTTCCACCAAATAATCTCTTGGAAAAACAAGAAGAACTATTCCCAATTTATATTGTCCTCCTCCCATAAACCTCAAGAGTGAACAGTACACGTAGCAGCAGATGTTAACTGTCAGGATAGGGTGAGTCAGATCCTTTACAACTCACCAGTTGCCTGAGTTGCACCCTATCATCATGCCAAGGGCCAATTTTGTCATTGCAGTTCCGTATTTGCATTTTGAAAACAGATTTAGGGAACTGACCACAAATGTATATATTTAGAATGTTTAGAGGGAAAGTCTAAGGATAGAGACATACACTTGTCTGTTTTATAAACATCTGCAGCATTCTGCAACATCAGGCCTTGTAGTGCGTACATTCAACCCCAAATGGTCTCTGGTGAACTGAATTTGCAAGTTTTTGTCATTTTTCCAAAAGTCTGCAAAATTTGATCTACCATACAAGACAATGAATGGGCAAAGGAAATGGCCATGTATCAAGAGCAACAAAGTATTTCTATCTTATAGGGTGACCAGATAAAATCCAGGTCAGGGTTCATGTAACTTTAACTGTTGTAGAGAAAATGGAATTTCAGCCAGGGTCATTTGTATGCAATTAGTTCCTGGTGATATTCCCTCTTCATCACAACAGTTAAAGTTGCAGGCACTATACTAGAGTGACCATATACAAAAGAAGGCAGGGCCCCTGCAACTTTAACTGTTGTGATGGAGAGAGAATTTCACCGGGAACTAATTGCATACAAATGACACTGGCTGAAATTCCCTTTTCTCTACAACTGTTAAAGTTACATGAGCCCTGACCTGGATTTTATCTGGTCAGCCTATCTTACCATGTTCTCCCGTCTGGGATATATGAACAGAGAGGAAACTTATGTGAGAGGAAAATTTTGTTTTTTGAACATAACTTGACCCAAATTTGACCTTTTGTATATCTACAGCCATTTCCCAACACAAATTTTCAAAATGCAAATAAAGGAATTTAATATTGGAAACTGCCTTTATCTTAGCTTGCTTTCTGAGCACAGAATAGCGTGCATGTCTGCTTAATGTAGGCACAATTGTAAACACCATTGTTCATTAGGCACAGGTGATGAACTTGCATTCACATGTATTCATAGTGGAACAGTAGTAAATACATATTCAATTTATGGAGCAGGTTCAATTAACTATTCTACAGAATACAAGAGTCTGACAGTTCCTTATGCCAAACATGTGGTCATAGCTGGAAGAAAACACACACATACACAGAGAGACAACCGTATTTCCAGAGAACTGGACAACTGAAATCTAGAGAGAGACGAGCAAGCAAAAATCCAAATAAAATAACCACAATGTAAGCACATAACAGCATGCTTCAGTTCCATTAAATTGATGGGATATCGATGAGCCTAACTTTCTTTGTACAGAACAAATAAATAATCAACAACATGGATACAGTATCTACAAAGTGCCAGGCTGCTAATCAGAGATATAATGTGACAGGGGCAAAGCTCTGGCACTTCTTGTGAGACACATTCCAGAGCATCTTAGGGCCAAACGTATGCTTCTTCTAATCACGCATAGTGGAGCTATTTGTAATAGTTTTTCCCACTCTCCTGCAAGCATGTGTGGCCCTAATTTGGATTGGGACTATGGTGCTTTGGGAGAGGAATATTTAAGCTTTCCCTCTTACCATTTTTGTCCTGAAATTCCACCCCCCCCAATGGGTGGGGGGGGGGAACCTCCAATGATTCCAATGGAGTCCTTTTTTTTCTTTAAACCCCCACCCGCCAATGGGGGTGGAATTTCAGGAAAACAATGGGTGAGAAGGAAATCCTCTCTGCCACAGTGCTACAGTCCTGATTTGAATTGGGGCTGCATACACAAGCAGAAGAGCACACATAGCTCAACTGTGTGATTAGGATAATGTTTAATTAGGCCCTTGGAAGGCTATAGAGACCTCCTTGGATATCATTCCAGACTTCTGAGCCACAATGTCCAAGGGGATATAAAGCCCACGAACATGTTTACACTCCAACTCTTCCCATCCCAACATCATAGATTGTTATGCTCTGCAAATTTATTTTATGTCAGCTGGCTTGTATCAAAGCTTATTTTTTTTGTGGAGACATAAAACTAAGCAATTACACCCTAGTGTTGTCTATGTCTTTCAGTTAAAATCTGCAGACAAACCAAAACTAAGTACAGCTAGGCCATAAATGTCACTGAAAAACTTAGCTGGGGATCAATTTAGGTGGGACTCTGTCTTTGTTAGGAAGATAAACATTTTCAGTCTATAGTAAATGTTCAACAGCAAAATGCCAGCCAATAAAACACATGTACACATAATCATGATTTGGAGGCAGTCTGTCCTTAACCATTACATTTTTGTACACATCGAGATTGTCAGAACATCTTAATACAAACAACACTGTTGCATGAAGTGTTTACGTGAAGTGTTAATCTCACATTGGTAGATATATAGACCCATGGTTGGGGTGGGGTAAGGGGTGGGAAGGGAGAGAAAGTTCTAAACTGTATTGTTAGAAGGAACTGAAATGCAAAAAGTACAGACAGTGATAATTACCTTAGAGTTGCCATTCACAAAATGTTGCAGACATCATTACAATGGTGAGCCGATTAACATATGTAGTGCAATTAAAAAAAAAACTTTGTCCTTGTTCAAATCACAGGAAATAGAGTTGAATGTATTTATTGTATTCAACTCTATTCCTGCAGTTTGAATTATTATTATTATTATTATTATTATCATCATCATCATCGTTATTCATTCAACACAGACTTCATTGCAATGGTATCACCCAACAATGTAACGTAATCATCACTATCTGTACTTTTTGCATTTCAATTCCTTCTGACAACACAGCTTAGATCTCTCACCACCAGAACCCATGTGTATATAGATCTGCTAATATGAGGTTAACACTTCATGCATCTGTTGGTGGCCAATGTCTATGAAAGTTTATGATAAAATGAATTTGTTTGCCTTTCAGGTGCCCCAAGACTCTTTGCTGTTTTCATTGCAACAGACTAACATAGCTACTGCTCTTTAGAAGGAGTTATCTAGTAATTGGAGATTGTTTCTCTGTGAGATGTTTAACTGGGACAGTGAAGCTTGCCTTATGGTGTGGCTAATCTTCCCATATCTCTTCCTCTTTTTATCCTCACACCTTCCTGCATTAACAAGATTAAGTATTAGCATGGCTAATACTGCTTTGGTTACACAATTCCTACACCTTTTTGTCTTTTTTTTTTAAAATAGTGACTTAAAGTAATGGAGCAGAAAACTTGGGAAAGGGCAGTACTGTAATGGTAACTTAAACAAACAAGAAAGAAAGAAAGAAAGAAAGGGAAGGAAGGAAGGAAGGAAGGAAGGACTTGCAATTTATGGGATTTTCAGAGCATCTGTTCCAAAAGTAACATATAAAAATAGGGAAGAATACTTAACTTATTCCCTTTTGGATTGATTTAAAAAGTTGCCCATTTACCATCAAAAGTAGTTATGTGTATTTTAACCAGTGTCCAGGACATTTGGAAACTTCTTATGGTGATGCACTGTCTACTCAAGGTGCTCTCTGTCAAAACCCTTCACTTCTTTCCCAACAGTTTAAATCACACCAGAGCAGGAATGCATTAAGCCAGGGATTAGCAAATTTGGACTGATTTTGTGATGTCTGAACATTGCTGCTGGTAAAGGGAATGGGAAGAAGGGAAAAGTCTAAAAAAGTTCTGCCCAAGTTGTGAGAAAAATCCAAAAAGCTAGTGGCTTAAGTAGCCTTCTGGGTGATGGCGTATGATGAGTATCAGTTCAGATAACAGCTACATACTCTTCTATTTGTGAATCCAGAATCATAAGGATATGCATTATTGCTTCAAAATGTACAATTTGGACAGCTCAAGATCACTACTGTTTGCCACTGATTTGTTTCTACATTACCTTGTTTCATTGGGTTAGTGGGTCAGTGATTAAGGGTGCCTTTCTATTAACTCCAAGGTTACTTTGGGGAAGGGCCATATATAATGGTAGTGCACATCCTTTGCATGCAGGAAGGCCCAGGGTCAGCCCTGGCATCGCCTCCTAGGGCTGTGAGAAACCCCCACCCTGAAAAGCTGCTGCCAGTCAGTGCAGATACCACTGAGCTAAATGGACCATGGCCTGACGTGGTATAAGGCAGTTTCCTATGGTGTAGTTATTGCCATAAGAAAAACAGTGTTCATTAAAAACGCAGCTTCATCGAAGCAGCTTCATCGAAGCAGCCTTCTTAGACAACATGTATAATACTAATAGACATCTCAATTCTGTGAGTGATAGGCCAGGTCTACACCAAGCAGGATGTAGCAGTATGAAAGCAGTATATAAAAGGCAGGAGCCACGCCAAGCAGGATATAATGGTATATGGTATGTGTCAATGGGCCCCAACAGTTGTCAGTGCACTTCAATACCACTATGAAGCAGTTTTTGTGAACCGCCCAGAGAGCTTCAGCTATAGGGCAGTATAAAAATGCAATAAATAAATAAAATAAATAAGTAGTGTGGCTCATTGCCTTTTATATACTGCGTTCATACTGCTATACCCTGCTTGGTGTAGATCTGGCCATAGCGCTTATATAGTCAAAACAGCACCATCCACACACAAGAAGGAGGTGCCCGTCAGCTTAGAGGACCCAAGGTTTTCAAAAGTAAAACTTTCAGGGTTGGAACTCTGCCCCCCCCCATGGCCCAATGAGGAATGAGCATGCTCAGTGGACACAGAATGTTCACTATTGGAAGGGATGGGAATACCAGGAGAGATGGAGAATCTAATGGGGTGGCCAGAACCCTGTAGCACTTCACACCAGTGGTTAATAGTGGCTCTGATGTCAGGGAGGCAGTGAATCCACTGCAGGTTTTAGTCAGAACCAGTCAGAAATCTGAAGGAGGTATCCAAGGTACAGAAGCACCTTGGATAGCTCCTTTAGAGTTCTGATTGAAACCCAGAGTGGATTCACCACTTTCCTGATACCGGAGCCAGCAGCCTCCACTGCTCCACACTGCAACATTTTGTTGCAGAGCCCACTTATCTGTACTAAGAAGGACTCCCGTAAGGTGGGCAGGCCTTCGCCCTAGGCAAAAGGTGAAAAACAGGACATTGCGGACCTGTGCAAAACAGTCACAGGCATATTGTTGTCAGAGAAACAGATCATCAAATGTTTTCAATACTGGAGAGTGCTTTAAGGTTTTTGGACTTCAGCCCACCTTGCAGATATTTCAGCAGGAGACTATGCTGAGCTGAACCAAAAGCTCAGAGTAAGGAATCCCTGGGACTGACAAGAGGTCTGTTTTGAGTCAGAAGGGTTTGCCAAATCCGTCCAGCATGTTGGCTAAGGGCTTTAGATGTGAAGCAAAAACAGGGTAGGGGAAGCTAGGAAGTTGGTGCCTGGAAGCCCTCTGTCAGGGCTGCTGCATCTTTTCAGTGTGTTCTTTGCAAGAATTGAAATGAGTGGCTGTAGCGCAGGTGACAACATTGTTGGGCAGATCGGCTCTGCCCATACTTCCGCCTCCTCCCACCTGGTTCAAATAATTCTCTGGTACCAATGTACCATTGATATGCATGCACTTTTTCATTATTCATCATTTAAGGGGGTTAAACGAGCGGATGGGTTAAAGCTGATCATGAAACAAACAGGATCTCCTTAGTGCAGAGAGATGGGGGGAGCCAGCGTTTGGTTGGTCTCAAATGAATTGAGGGCACCTTTGACTCTGCTGAAAAGTCAGAAAAGGGTGAGTGGAGAGGCGGGCAGCATGTGTGCTTATGGAGCAACTTGTACGGCTTTTGCCAATCTGAGAGCAGCATAAATTCTGCCACGGTGGGTTCCAAAAGGGGAGAAAATACCGGAGAGATGGCTCCAATTTTCACATCTCTTGTGCGCAGTTCAAGGCGGCTGCGCTCCCCATTGTGGGTCCTTACAGGAATTCCGCCGAAACAAAAAGTCAAGAAGGAATCGCTCGGCACTTCCCTCCCCCTCCCTCGGCTCTTATGTTCCACACAGTCCTTTTTCCCTCCCCATACCCATGAGCCGATCGCCTCCAGCTCCGACAATGCAGGGAAAGAAGAGAAGAATGGCAGGAAAGGGAAGACGAACCGCGGCTGTACGTTTCAGAACCTCTCGGCATTCATTTTTCCAGAAGGAAAATGGGGGGGGGGGGGGGCGCGAGGGATCAACGCCCCGAAAGACAATTACGATTAAGATGCAGCGAAACTACATTGGCTCCATGCTCAGAGCAGCAAACGGGGCTCTCGCTTTTTTCTTTTCTTTTCATTCCTTTTTTTTTTTTAACAATCCATTCAAGCAACAGATAGAGATTTACCTTCAAAATGCAGGCCATGTTCTATCCTTCCTACCCCCAAAGCAGCAGGAATCTGCTTTGTGAGTAACAGATCCAGTCTCTGAGGCAGAAGGTTGGAAGAGCTGCAGAACTGCCAGTGCCTACATTCCTGGAGATCCACATAAGGAACCACGATCCTAAGATCCGTTAGTCATGTTAGTCTTTTCATGCCCTGTTCGTTCCACCCATCAGCTTCTGCCACTGGCTAGAAGCCAGCACCGTACCTCCCCTCTGTCACATGACCCAGTTTGATTCATGGCTCTCTAGCTGGTTTTATTATGGTTTTTAAAGACCTTTAAGCTTTGGATGCTTTCTGCCTTGACGATATGCAAAAGTAAATCTGTAATGTGGAGATGTTTTGTAATCTATAATGGGGGGGGGGGGGAGTTGCTCAGTAAATTGTATTTCCTATCATTCCAGTTAGAAAACTAACAAAGAATATTACTCTGTCGCGCTGGTCACTCTTGTGAGTATTTCTCAGTTGTTAAGATCTCTCTCTCTCTTTCTCTTTCTCTCTCTCTCACTCTCTTTCTCGCACACACACACACATTAATAGTCTCCAAACAGATATCGAATGCCACTCTGTATACTTCAGTCGCCTAGAGAACAAACTTTCCTTTGTCCGAAGTCCTGGAAGTGCCTGTGGAGAAAAGGAAGACATTCGCCATGCACTGTTACACCACACACACACACAGCTTTGACCTGTTTGTGCATCTCCTTGGATTATATGCTTCCGTTACCAGAAGAAAAGGGAAATAAAGTCCAGCTGCCCAGACACATGACGTTTGGAGCTTCCTGGAACTGCAGAGCTAGCGAGACACAAGTTTATTCCACAACTTGCTTGTGTCATCACCTGGCATTGCTGAGGTTATATTTGGTTACAAGGAGTTCAAGCTGCTCTCAGCTAAATTTACAAGGCTTTTTAGGTTACACTGCCCTCCCTCAAAGTATTTCATTTTCACGTTGCTGGAGTTATTTTTCACTAGCATCCTTTCTGTTGTTTTAAAACAGCACAGGTCTAGTGATTTTTAGAACATGGCTAGTTGAGAGCCACATCTCTCTCACCCACAAAAGTGCAACATGTTGGCCAGGTTCCAAAACGCAACTCTGGGTCTGTCCTAAAGTCTTCACCAAGCTCAATGCCGATTCCTTCCATCACCACTTTGAGCCGCCAAACCCCATACTACAAACTGCATTTTTAAGTCCCCTCAGTTTAAAAGCAGTTTGTTATCTGATCAAGAACCAGAACCCCAGAGGTCTCTCTGCCATACAGAACTAGTAGCATGGTGCTTTGGATACCAGTCATTGTCATTGCTTTTACTCATTGTCATTTGATGTCCACACACACACACACACACACACACACACACAAAAGTGGGGTGTGTGCTGGTTCTGACATGACTAAGCCTTTAGGAATCATGTGAGGAAAACAAAAGAGAAAGGATAAAATGACAGGTCCTTTAGAATGACCGTATGTTAATGCTCAGTTTCTTGCTGTGAAGAAAACTACCATGTTAGAAACCCAACACATGGTAGGATCAATCCATATTCTACAGAAGTTTGCACTAGGAAAAAGTATCCAGTTCAGCATAAAAACATAAACACTGTGTCGCTGCTTTGTATGACACTGCTCTGTTTTACTGTGTTTATTGTTTTTGATGGACTGTTTTTATTTACTATTTTATATAGTTTTAAAATTTTGTATTACATATGTATTTTAGTGCAAACCATTTAAGAGGTTTTATTATATCCAGTGGTATATATTACAACAAAAATAAAGAACCTAGTGGTATCTAAAAATCTAACAAATTTATCATAACATAAGATTTAAAAAAAAACAGTTATCCCTAGTTGGCAGATATGCCATGTTAGTTGAAGAACTGATATGCATTAACAACTGGCCATTGTGCATATTCACCATCCCTAATGGGGAATATGCACATCATCTGTCCATGAAGAGGGAATTGTACCTATTTCCTGGTCAAAGTACTTACTTATGCATATTAGCCATTCAACTCAGATTATTCATTACATATATACATACACAGATGGGAGACATGTCACATTTGCTCAGCACAAATAAAAGTGAGATCTAGTCAAACAGGTAAAAGATCCTATCAAAGAAGATGTGAGCCTTTCCCAGATGGCTATGAACCAGAAAAGCAAGATAAATAGTATAAACAATCACCCAAAGATGATTGAAGCAGTAGAATATTTCTTATAATGGGCAGGAAAGGGGTCACTGTGATTGGATCAGTAGACGGATTATATCCTTATCTACATCAATAATAATAAAAAAATAATCTGCTGGCTGATTTAAGTGTGCATAAACTGGCCACTTTTATTCTGAAGAAAAATAGAAGCCAGGAGACCTCAATCAAGAACACAGCTCCATGCCAGTTTCCTTCTTGAAAACCATTCCTTGCCTGGCTACTTTTTGCCCCCAGTTTTCTGGAGACTCCAGCACTCTCTTCACTGGACCATAACACCACATTGGAACTAGGAACACAGGAAGTTGCCTTATAGCAGGTTAGATTATTTGTCCATCTAGTCCAATATTGTTTATTTTAATGTTCACCAGGCTATGTGGCATCATCGGCTACCTGAGCCTTTTAATTTGAGGTGCTACAGATTGAACCTGCACCCTTCTTCACGCAAAGCATGTATTCTGCAACTGAGCTATGGCATCTCCCCCTTCTAACATGGTGAGTGGGCTCCAATAATACTTTTTTGTAAGTATATGCTGCCATTTGCATCAACTAAGCAAGAGCTGAAATTCTGGGACTCACACATTACAAAACAAACAAACAAATTGTGGCACCTATAAAGTGCATAAGCTATGCCGTTACCTAATTTGCACTGATGATGTGGAAACAATATAAGAACAAACAGCAATAAAACCTTCATAGGCATGTAAATCACTGCAATCCCATCTGAACCACAGTTAAAACTGGTTTTATTCAGTGGTTCAGTCAGAGCTGTGCTACTCAGACAACACATCCATTGTCCATCCTCCCTGATAATTTTTCTTTAATTAAAAAAACACGTTTATAAAGCTCTTCAGGGTACCGTAGATCCTAATAGTTTTTTTACTCTCCATAAACGGAAAGTATTTGTAGCTTTATTTGTGTCCCTTTACTGAAATTTAATAAGATTCCCTCAAGACATCGAAAGCCAAACTATCTGCCTAGAAACTCATTACCACAAAATCAAAACAAACAAATAAAATCCCCCAGATACAACTGGTGACAACACATGGATACTAAATTAGGTGCCTTTTGCCACCCTTAGCACATTTCCAAAACATGCAGTGTCCATTTAGTTTTTCATTCAGTAATTTAATTATTTCCATTACACTCTAAATTAACTTTAAAGATTGCATATTGGTCTCTCTCTCCACCCCCACGTATTTAGACTGAAGCAAGCAGAGTGTGTTGTCTCATATGTGTGGATATTTGTGCTTCCAGGTGCCTATCGTGCAGAGGTGAACTTCTTTATTTCAGGTTTGGCCCATTTAATAGCAATGCAGATTTATTATATGCTAAAGTTTAATCTTTGCCTATAACATTCCACATAAACTGGTGTTAAGACAGCCTGTGGCTTTGTTTCTGAACAGAAAAGCCTGACATATTTGATGGAAAACACCATCCATCAATTTCATAACAGAGATCTAAAGTCCAGCTGAGAAATGCATGTTCATCACCTGGGACAAGCACATGCTGCTCGTACATCACTTGTTCTCTCAATATTGCTTAGGTAATGTGATATCTTCCTGCACTATTCTGGTAATTGACCCAACCCCTCCCCAAAACATGCATGGAACCCACAATGTGGCTCCTTCCCACACCAACATACCTTCAGCTAAGCTCCCAGAAAGGGAGATACTGATTTGTGATGGAAACATGAACAGGAAGGGGTCTTTCTGAAGCAGCACTACCCCACAGCTACATAGCTCATCAAGCAAAAAGACAATGCATTTCCATTCCATCATCTCTCTTTAAGAGACTCACAGTCATGAGTCTCTTGTTAAGGTCGATAAGTAAAAAACACATTCCACCATGTTTAGGGGGTAATTGGGGTGGTGGTCATTCTAACATTCATAAAATCGAAAATGTTTCACCAATCTTCCTGAAACTTACATGTGCCAGAAATAAATGTTGGTTTTACATAACCTGAAAATTTCAAGTAGATTGGTGAAAGAATGAGGGAAGGAGGGCAGTTTTAAGTCAAAAAGGGGGGAGGGGAAGCTCTCAGACTAACTTTGGTAGCTGAGTTTTGTATTGGCGACCATTTGTGCCCACCTGTCCTTATGAATTGTCAGTTTAAATAATTAAAATTCCAATGATGTCCTCTTCCTTTTACCTTAGAGGTGATGGAATAGCTCTTCTTTTCTTAAAATTCCCTTTAGTTTGTTTTTAAATACAATTTATTTATGAGCTCCCATTGTAACCAATGGAGCTCCCTCCCTTCCCCCTCTCCAACTGGATTAGATTGTTGAGAGGCCAGGGGGAGTAACTGGCTCAGTTCGGACAACACAATAATCAACGGAGGGTGGAAGAGGCAACAGTCAGTTGTGTTGCTTATTGTGTCATGTGGCAGGCAACACACAATGCACGCACAACTGATGGTATGCTATTTCGGGAAATTAAACAACTGAGAAAAACAACGGGCTGCTCAGTTGTTTATCCCGAAATCCATTGCTTAAAGTGTCGTGTGTCAGGAACCCCCCTCTCTCCATGTGCTATTCCACTCGGTCATAGAGTTCACTGGCAGGAGCAGCCAAAAAAAAAAAACCGGCTGCGCCTATACAGCCGGCAGAACTTGTGGTGCATGATGGGATATGGCTGAAGGACTGGGGGAGGGGGAGGGAGGAGATGCAGCAGCTCAGAAGGACGCCGGGACTTTCAGCCGTGCAACGGGGGAGGGGCAACATGTCGTGTGGTGCGCACTGGTAAAATATCGCACGATGAGTGTGTTATTAAGCCTTCCATTGTCTAAAGTGTCTTCCGAACACGCCCACTGACTGCCTCCTGAATTCCCTTAACAGTGCTGGCAGTCTTTCCAGCACAACAATACTCCTACAATTAAATTAAAAACTTCATTGCTTGCTTGCTTGCTTTGTATGTGTGTGTGGATTCCCTTAACAGTGCTAGCAGTCTACTCAAAAGTAAGCTCCATTGAATGCAGTGGGTCTTACTCCCAGGTAAGCAAGCAGATGATTGCAGCATTTTAAAAATTGGAGCCTCGGGGCTGGGGCGCTCTACTGAGAACTAGGCCACGAAGCTTGTTTCTCAGTACATCGCAGCAGCGGATGGAAGTGGGCGCTCCGGCAGGTAAGGAGCGTGAGGGGGGAGGAGGATGAGGGCCCTACTTACCTGTCAGGGCGCCCGCTTCCATCCGCTGCTGCGATCTACTGAGAAACAGGCTTCACGGCCTGCCTCTCAGTAGCACGCCGGGTAATGACATCATGACCTGGCGCACTACTGAGAGGCAGTCCATGAAGCCTGTTTCTCAGTAGATCGGGGCAGCGGATGGACCTGGCAGGTAAGGAAAGGAACGCGAGGGGAGAGGGACAGGGAGGGGGGAGTTAGACCCCCACTCACCCACCCACTGTCATGTTTTCCGTATAGGCTTGCATTGGGGGAATGGCTTGCATTGGGGGAAACCAAAAATGGCGGCCGATCTGAAAATCGGACATCCGATTTTCAGATCAGGATCGGGTCCAATCCAATCCAAGGGACCTCCGATTTTGTCTGAACTGATCCAGGACAACATTGGAGGTCCCAATACGGGTTCCGATCCAGGGGGTCCGTGCACATCCCTAGTATATATGAAAGAGGCTGGCACACAGATATAGACAGACAGTGGGCCAGCCATAGATTTCCAGCCTAACCTATCTTACAGGGCTGTTGTGAGGGTAAAAGTAGCACATGCCATACACCCAAACATTATCAAACATTTGATTTACATTTCTGTGAAAGTGAGCAGGAGAAGAAACTCACTAGATGGTTTTGGGCCAGTCATAGACTCTTAGCCTAACCTACCTCATGGTTTTTTGTGGGGGAAGATATGGCACTTGAAAGAATGATCAGTCCAGGGCTTTCCCCTCCCTCCTTACTAGAGAAGCTTCTTTGCAACCGATCAACTAAATTAGTCCCAAAGCCAGAGCAGGATTTATTTACCCGAAGAGTGCAAAAGCTTTGTGAATATTTTTTGTTTATTTATGACATAAGTGTCTCAGAAAAGTGAGTCTTACTAAATTCCAGTGGTGGTGGGACTGCGTGATGACACCATCAATATGGCTGCCACGCTATTATGCAGTTGCCACATTTAAATATGCATAACTTCTCACCTGTTTATGCTACAGAGATGAATTTTTTTCTGAAATGTTTCTAATTTAATGACAAATACTTTTTGTAATTACACAATTTTTGTTAACTGTATTAGTTTTTGAGATAATTTCATTTGAACGTATAAATCAGTGTTCACATTGGTTATGTGTGATGTTTAACCATGATTTACTCAAAAACTATACGACTTTCAAAAGAATACTCAAGAACAAAAAAGCTTAAAGAACAAAAGGTGTAAAATTTACATTAAGTACTAGACTTAAAGAAAATTTTTATAAGATGATGTACAGATGGCATATGTCTCCTTCAAAATTAGCTAAAATGTATAAAGGTGCCTCGGGAACTTGTTGGAAATGTGAAGAACAAGGAACATTTTATCATATATGGTGGATTTGTAAAACAGCGAAAACCTTTTGGCTACAAATTCATTCCTCAATTCAAAAAATATTAAAGACTAATATACAACTGAAGCCAGAATATTTCCTTTAGGGCCTAATCAATGACCAGATGAAAAGGAACTATGGAACTTTATTTCTACATGTGATAACGGCAGCGAGACTATTATATGCACAAAAATGGAAAAGTCTACGCTATCTACAATGGATGCTGAAGATATAGGAGTTGGCAGAGATGGCAAAACTTACCTCAATAATGAGAGAAAAGTCAATATCTAGGTTTATAACTGAATGGAAACCCCTTATAGACTTTGTGAGGGGACAAGAAAAAAAATGACCTGTGTCTGTGGATTCAACCAATAAGTAGAAATGGTTAAAATAAGAGAAAGAGGGGAAATTTGTTTATTGATTATAAGCAAGAGAAAATATGGTTAACTATCATTGTTGGGGAGAAAATCGGAAACCTATTATAACTCTGTGGATTGCTTCATTTATGTGTTCATTTCTATTATTTTTTTGTGTTATTGTCTTTTTATGTAGAATGTGTTCTTAGCTTGTTGGTGTCTTGAAAATAAAACAAAATTAAACCAAAAAAAAAAAAAGAACAAGAAAGTTGCTTTTGTTTAATGAGAATTAAGAAAATGTATAATAACATGGGGTTTACCCCAACACTTAGGGAATTATGAGTGTTATCTCGTTATATGTCCACTTTCTCAGGATTGTATGATTTTACAGTTTATCACACAGGGCTTTCATTTCAAAAGTATCCACCCTAAATATCTCTTGATCTGATGCACAGATCACTTTGAACATGTTCAACTGTGATTTTTACAGTTGAACATGTTCAAATGTTCTTTACAAAATTTCAAACAGGACAAGTATGATGATATATAAAAAAGACTATTTTTTAGGTTGAATTGTTTTCAAGAAATGTTTTTAAAATCTTCAGCAAAAATTTACAATTTACAAAATAAAAACTATGTTCTGTGAGAAGGGTTAACAAATAAATTTAATTGGATGTCCTCTTCACTTTCATTGGAACAGCTATCATCACTGTCAAAATCATTTTCCTCGCCTTCTTTTTCACTGTCCTCCTGTGGACATTTCAAGATTTTCTGGGAGTGTTGGACCATCGTACCATTTTATGTGGTACCTGCCATTATGTGGTACCTGCTGTCCTCCAGATGTTTGAGATTACAAGTCCCAGCATTCCTGACCATAGGACATACTGACTTACAATGATGGGAGTTGTAGTCCAACACCTTTGGAGGGCACCAGGTTGGGGAAGGGCTGCTCTAAACAAAAAAAGAGAAGTAGGTGGCCCTAATTTGTTCATCATCAGTTTTCCACAACCCCACAATCACCTCTGCATATCATATTTTCCATCCTGTCCTCATGGTTTATCTGCTTTAGGAGAATGAGAATTTCACTTGCACTTTCTGCGTCCTTACCGAGGGTGTGGCATTAAGGCTCATGAGCTTTAACTCCCAATTTCCCTGCTTTTTGGTGCTTGGTTGAAAACTGCAGAGCCTTAACGTTGCTTTGGAAACCGTAGGTTTTTTTGTTTAATGAATTATACAATAGGCTACAACTCAAGCGGTTGGAGGCATGGGGAGAGATGAAAAGAGCAAGAAGCAATGAGGTAAGCAAAAGGAGAGTTATATTCTAAAAAAGATAAACTGTCCCAATGTGTTTTGGACAACAGATAGGTCCTTCTTCAGGAAAATCTATAGAACAGAATACATAATTCACATTATAGGAATTAAACATACCCATGTATATCCAACACAGCTAAAACAATGCAATGGTTTCTAAAAATTGTAAATCTATTGAAAAGAAGGCTCAAAGTTCCAAATATAATTTCCTTAATAAACTATACATGACCACAAAACATATTTCATAACAACATCTCTTAGGAATGAATAAACTTACTCTGTGTAACTGAATTTGCAAGTACTTGCTCTTCAGTCTCCAGTCCCCTGTGCTATGAACCACCAAAGAGAAGAAGCCAAGCCAAGTATTCAAATCCTGATTAGAGACAGCTGTATTTTAGAGTAGCATTACAAGGTCAGAGAATCATTAAGGTTAGGGTGACCATATGAAAAGGAGGACAGGGCTTCTGTATCTTTAACAGTTGGATTGAAAAGGTAGGGTGACCAGATAAAATCCAGGTCAGGGCTCATGTAACTTTAACAGTTGTAGAGAAAAGGGAATTTCAGCCAGTGTCATTTGTATGCAATTAGTCCCTGGTGAAATTCCCTCTTCATCACAACAGTTAAAGTTGCAGGGGCCTTGCCTTCTTTTGTATATGGTCACTCTAGTATAGTGCATGCACTTTTAACTGTTGTGATGAAGATGGAATTTCATCAGGAACTAATTGCATACAAATGACACCTGTTGACATTCCCTTTTCTCTACAAATGTTAAAGTTACATGAGCCCTGACCTGGATTTTATCTGGTCACCCTAGAAAAGGGAATTTTAGCAGGTGTCATTTGTATGCATGCAGCACCTGGTGAAATTTCCTCCTCATCACAACAGTTAAAGCTGCAGCTGCCCTGCCCTCTTTTGTATCTTGGCAAGAGGGCAGGGCTGGTGCAGCTTTAGCTATTGTGATGAAGAAGGGATTTCACCAGGTGCTGTATGCATACAAGCAACACCTGCTGAAATTTCCTTTTCTATACAACTGTTAAGGATACAGGAGCCCTGTCCTCCTTTCCATATGGTCACCCTAATTAAGGCCAAAGAGAGTCATTGGCTTAGTTTGGACAACACTTTAGGCAACGGAGGGGGGAAGAGGCAATGGACGGTACGTTATTTTTGGAGTGTCCTCCACACAACATGTTGTCCCTCCCCCCATCACACGGCTGAAAGTCGCAGCCTCATAATAAGCAAGGGGCTCCAAAAAACAACGGAACAGCCCGTTATGTTCCCCAGTTGCTTAATAATGTACTGTCAGTTGTGTGTGCATTGTGTGTCGCCTGACACACAACACAATAAGCAACACAACTGACGGTTGCCTCTTCCCCCTCTCCGTTGCCTAAAGTATGGTCTGACCTAAGCCATTGTATTTAGCCTCAAAAAAAACCTGGCTTCTTCCTCCAAAAGAACCTAATCTATCTGTTTATAACTTTTCTCTGCTGCCCAGAAAGAAATATCTCTTACTCTACAGGATTTGTCTTCCCGTTGTACCAATGGTATTCCCACATGTTGATATCTGATACTTCTGATATATTCTCCTATTCTGATTTGAAATTTCTTGTCGTTTTGCCTATATACAAGTTATTGTACGGACAAAGTATGGTATCTACTACCACAGATCTACAGTTACCTATTGTGATATCTCTCCGCATATATTTATTCCCATCAGCAAGATTTCAAACTGTTTCAGTTTTAAACAATGTTCACAATATTTACAATGCCCACAGAGAAAATTTCCTGTTGGAGGACTTGATAATGGCAATAGAAATAGTTTGTGAGGCTGTGTTTGGACATCGCGATAGCCCATGATGGATTAATAAAATGCCCACAATCCCCAGCCGCACAAATGGGCTATTAAGCTACTGTAAGTAGTTTATAACGCTACTGTGTGCAATTTGACTCACACACACCCCAGCCCACTGTCCTGCTGCAGTCATCTCACCTGAACAGTGGCTCTGTTTCACCTCTGAAATGCTGGAAGTTTCCAGGATTGGGACAAAACCTCATACACAGCTTCCCCTGGTCAGGAAGCACCTGATCCACCATCAAACACCTGCACAATTACTCTAGAGGAATAAAAATCCCAAGTGCCCCCAAAAGGGGAGATGCCTAGAAAACCTGGCTTGGGGGGTTGCAAGATCGGGAACAACCTTCATAGCCAGCCTCCTTTACTCCTCGGCATGATCTCTGGCTTCTCGGTGTGAACGGCCGCTACAGCCGCAATCCAGAATACTCCAGTGACCCTGGAAAGGTCCCTGCGCGTTCCGCAGGTGCCCTGCATCTACCTGCTTCCCCGACTGCTAGCTCTTACTCTGCTTTTTACTTTGGTTTCATTCTGTTTTAAGCTTTTAATGCTTTTATATTTTATCCTGTTGTATTTGGGGGTTTTAACTTTTGTGAACCACCCAGAGTGCTTTGGCTATTGGGTGGTATAGAAAGGTAGAAAATAAAACATATTATTTGTACAAAGGCAAAATGCAAACACATGAACCAGTGACTGAGAGATCTATGCCAGTTCTTAGAGCATCATCACATAGGGGGAAATTGTGTTTGCTTACCATCACTTTTCTGCCTGCGGGTTTGTTTCTCATTACTTCCTCTTTTGAAAGAGGAAGTAAACAATGTGCACATAGCCCATTCAATGGGCCATTTTGATCCCGCTGCTTCTCCAGCACACAGCAGGAGATAGTGGCAACTTCTGACTTTAAAAATAAGTTGGACTTACTGGGCTGTTTTTTTGTTGTGTGAAGAAGGCTAGAAGGGGCGGGAGGCGCGCAGGAGGCAGACGACATCGTGAGCGGGACCCGTGAAAATCCATGATTGCCCAGTAACGAGCGTGCAATAAAACACTCGTCTGATGGAGCTCTTAGTTCCAAAAGAAATACAGGAACCCGTGAATAGCATAATGTCCCTAAATGACATACATTTTATTTTATTTTATTTGTATTCTATCTTTTTTCTGAATGAGCTTGCCAGGTAAATAATTCTTGCAGGTATTGGCAAGAGGTATTACATAACTTTAGATATGCAAACATAGGATTGTTGTCTACCTCAAAAACATGTGCAAAACACTTGATGCCAACCGAACATTTAAGGCTGTTGAATTGTACTTGTGTAGAAAGCAAATTGTGTCCGAGTAATCAGATATTTCAAGCTGTTTTCAAAGTAGATCAGCTTTACTTGTGGCAATTTTTAGCCTAGTGGCACAAAGATTATTTTTGGATGCAAGCAAACAGCTCTTTCTGTTTAATGTCACTATCACGTTAATTATGCCACTTGCATTATCATGGAAATTCAGTCCACACCAGATCATACTGGGGCTGACTTAGCTGATAATTAAATTTCTTTAATCTCTTAAAACAAAGGAAGGTCTTTATGCTACATCCAGCTATCCTTTCTTTGTATGAAAGAAGCAGCATGTCATCATTTTGAAGCTATATTCTCTGAGGCCTAACATTGCAGAGAAACTTTGAAGCAAATAGACTGTACGGATAGTCATTTAATCAAAAGCAGCAGCTGGCCAAACAGAAGAATTCCCAGAATTCCTTACATGCCTCGTGCCAGTTTATAGATGCAAATCCCAAATGGCATCTTCTCTACTTTAAACCATATTTTATTTAGGATGCTGGTTAATACCATCCAATTCAGAAAGGCAACTTGCTAGCTGGCGTATTTTAGTTCTGGAGTTGTTTTGCTGCGTTAACCTGTAGTTTTATTTTGTTTATTGAATATCACATGTATTTTAATATGATTTTTAAATGTCTGGGGAGTCTTTCTGTTTGACTTATGGCAAAATGTTTCGAGTAAATAAAATAAATTTTTAAAGTCAAGATAGGCTTGATCAACAATGTTATTTCTTTTCAAAATAGCCCAGCCATAGGCATATTTTCAAAAGTATGTCAGCTTAATCCCAGTTAAGTGTGAATACGATGCAGCTTTTGATTCCTTTCATTATAAGATTGGGAGTGAGACCAAATGTCTTCCCATGGTTTTTCCAGTTCAGATGTTCTTGATTCTAAGGGGGCTTCCAGACAGAAGGTTCCTAGCGCTAAAATGGTATTGTGCAGGAATTCTATCTTTTTTCCTCAATGGATGGACAGAAGTGGGAAAACACTGCAGAGGCTACAAATAGAACTTAATGTCTGGAACTCCCATAAAATTCCATGAATGAGGCAGTGTGATTGCACAGTTTAAAAACTTGTCTGGAAGCACCCTATGAGAGAATGTTAATGGGACTGAACCTTGCAAGAAAGGTCTGGCCAAGGCTCATCCAGTGTTGGGTACATTAAAGGTGAAATGTTGCCAAGAACAAAGTTTCCTTTTGTTGCATCAAAACTCTTAAAGGTGATAATATAGGGAAAATATATCCACTTTTATAAACTGTTCAGGAATGCCCCCACTGTTCATCATGATGTGCAAACACTAAACTCTGGGTTGTTGGGTATCAAGAACAGGCTTATTCTCCCTAGTGTAGGGGAAGGGATTTTGGGGGCTGAATCATGCTCAGAATCTGAAGACAAAGAAGTATATCAGCCAAGACAGGAAGCAGGGGAGGAAATTCTCCAAGACTCTTCAGGAGTCGAGGACGTATCTTTCCAGGAGCTTATTAGACTGGATGCTGAAGACTCAGAGGCCATTTCCCCTTCCCCCAACCTGGGAACTTTGTTGGAGGGGGAGGGGACATTGGAGTTGACAGATTCCCAGAGTCTGCTACAGGGTCATGTGAGAGGAGTTGAGAAGAGGTGGGAGGTTGTCCCTTAGAGTACCCACTCACCAAAAGCTTCTCCAAAAAGACCCTCCCTGAGGTAAAGTGCCTGTTGGACTGCGGGGAAAGTGCCTAGCTTTGTTAAACTAATTAAGCTTAGAGGATAGCTCTTAGCATTCACACTCCCATCAGGTATGACAAAATGTTTATTTGTTGAATAAAGCTTTGTGAATTACAAAGCAGACCTCTTTGTTATCTAGCATCTCAGCAGGAGGGCATGGAATCACGGCATTCCTTGGTTGTTTAGCAAAACAGAAGTAGTGAGCACAGAGGAGGCAGCATCCTAGCTTCCTCTGGCATTGCATGAACAACTTAGGGCCACCTACTTCTCTTTTTTTGTTTAGAGCAGCCCTTCCCCAACCTGGTGCCCTCCAAAGGTGTTGGACTACAACTCCCATCATTGCAAGTCAGTATGTCCCATTGTCAGGAATGCTGGGACTTGTCATCTCAAAAATCTAGATATGCAATTTGATATGCAGAGGTGACTGTGGGAAATGATGATGAACAACTTAAGACCAGCTACTTCTCATTTCTTAGAGCATCTCCTTATGTTGAGAGTTGCAACCCAACACATCTGACAGGCACCAGGTTGGGGAATGTTGTTCAAGAACAAGGGAAGGCAGAATGTAGATCTCCAGATGTTTTGGAATTCAACTTGTAAAAGCCCCTATCAGCATGGGATCAGGAATGCTGTGAGTTGATGTCCAAATCATCAGGATAAATCTATGTTCCGCCCACATCTGTACTAAAGTATGATGTTTTCCAGCATTAAGATATGTGATCAATCAAGGAACTACAAAAGAGCTGCATCACTTTAAATAAACTGTCAAAACCAAATGAAACAACAATGAATGAATCTTGAATACCTAATCCAGATAGCCCTTCAGACATCAACATTAGTTTTCAACACATGGCATAGGATGTCTGTTTCTTGAATATCAGATAAAGGATTTCTCTTACTTTTTCAGCAGTGTGAGATCGAAGGCAGAGCTACCACCTAATACTTTCATGCGTAAGTATTATTTTAAAATCAAGTATGAATTGATTTTTGTCCTCCCCATAACACATAACATGGGAGTTACAGTGCAACACTTCTGGAGAGCACCAGGCTGGAGAAGGTTGACTCCTATACATGTCTTCTCAGAAGCCAGTGCCATTGAATTCACTAGGGCTTTCTCCCAAGAGGTATAGGATTGCAAACTAATTTCATCTGAAAGGTGTTCAAGACAGCCAAACTAAACCTCTTCTGCTCCGCTGTTGCTTTGATGAAATGATGTATTGTGCAGGGATTGTGGGGAGTGAACAGTATATTTTTTATAAATATGTTTAAAGAAAAAAAACATTGGTTCTTTGAAAGGCAGGATATTGACCAAAAGTTGGAAGTGCCTGGCACATGCTCTGGCTCCAGATCTGTAATGAATAGTGCCCCGTTTGTTATCAAGAGTGCTGCTATATGTGAGATGTGTGTGAGAGAAAAGTATTGGGCAGACCCTCTATTTGGTAAGGGTATGACACAGCATTCCCCATCCTGCTGTCCTCCAGGTGTTTGAGATGAAAAGTCCCAGCATTCCTGACCATGGGACATACTGACTTGCAATGATGGGAGTTGTAGTCCAACACCTTTGGAGGGCACCAGGTTGGGGAAAGGCTGCTCTAAACAAAAAAAAAGAAGTAGGTGGCCCTAAGTTGTTCGTGATCAGTTTTCCACAACCCCACAGTCACCTCTGCATATCATATTCTCCACCCTGTCCTCATGGTTTATCTACTTTGGGAGAATGAGAATTTCACTTGCACTTTCTGCCTCCTTAGGGAGGATGTGGCGTTAAGGCTTGGGAGCCTTAACTCCCAATTTCCCTGCTTTTTGGTGCTTGGTTGGAAACTGTAGAGCCTTAACATTGTTTTTCTAAACCGTAGGTTTTTTGTTTAATGAATTTCATGGCTTTGTGTAACAGATGACTGGATATTATACAGTTGACAACCAAGCCAGCATCAGCCAGAATGTTATACCATCTTGACATCCAATATAAAATCAAAGTTAGTGTTATGTGTTGAACTCACTTTTAACATTAATAAATCAACCAAAATGCTTGCATCTCCCTCATTTTAAAGATAAAGAGATGAAACCTAGCATCATGGTAGCTCTTAAGTAGGGAGATAGCTATGCCAAGTATGAAGCAGATCCGTTCGTGCCTTGATTTTTAGGAATTTTTTAAAGTTCAAACAGAAATCTCTTTGGGGTCCAGGACCTTGAGCAGTACAAGTTTAAAAAATGAAATTAAAGATAAAGAGATGAAACTTGGCACCATGGTAGCTCTGAAGTAGGGATTTAGCCATGCCAAGTTGGAAGCAGATCCGTTCATCCCTTGATTTTTAGAAATGTTTAAAACTTCAATTAATTTTTTTTAATTAACTGAAATGCTTACAATTCCATCATTTTTATAGATAAAGGGATGAAACTTGACAGCATGGTAGCTCTTAAGTAGGGATTGAGCCATGCCAAGTAGGAAGCAGATCTGTTTATGCCTTGAGGTTCAGGAATTTTTTTAACTTCAAACCCAATACTCCTCTTTGGGGTCTAGGGCCTTGAGCAGTACATTAAAAAAAAAAAGAAAGAAAGAAAGTAAAGAAGAAGAGATGAAACTTGGCACCATGGTACCTCTTAAGTAAGGCTTTAGCCATGCCAAGTTGAAAGCAGATTGGTTCATGCCTTGAATTTTAGGAAAAAAATTGAAGTCAAACTTTTTTTAAAAAATCCTAAAAATTAAGACATGAACTGATCTGCTTCCAACTTGGCATGGCTCAATTCTAGGGTGACCACTAAAGTGTGGCGTAGTGGCTAAGGTGTTGGACTGGGAGCTGGGAGATCTGGGTTCTACTCCCCACTTAGCCATGGAAACCCATTGGGTGACTTTGGGCCAGTTGCAGACTCTCAGCCCAACCCACCAAACAGGGTTGCTGTTGTGAGGATAAATGGAGAGGAGGAGGAAAAAAGGTGGGATATAAATGCAATAATAAATAATAAAAAAAACTGTCAGGATTTCCCCAGATTTCGCCTGGTTTTTGTTCTATCCTCGGTGTCAGGGGGGATTTTATGCAATAGTCTATAATGACCTGGAATTAAACACTTTCCCTTTTAAGGCCACCATTAGCGTGGCAGGGGGGAATGACATGCTTTCTGGAGGTGTGTCATTCTCTCCCACTGATCCAATCAAGGCCTCAAAAGGGAAAAATGTGTCATTCCCAGACATTATAGAAAAAGGCCTGACTGGAACAGTGGGGTGGGGGAGAGAATGACATGCTTTCCCCTCCTCCGCTCCAATTGGGGACTTTAAGGTGGCCACAGAAAGCCATTTTCCTGCCACCCACTAGGTGTCCTCTTTTTTGGTTTCCCAAATATGATCACCCTACTCAGTTCTTGCACAGGCTGCATTTCCATCCCTAGATATTTACTCAAAAGTAAGACCCATTGAATTTCCTTGGTTCTTGAAAAGCAACACACTTGCTTTTAGATTTGCCAGTCTCAGCATTCTATGTGTGTTATGAATGCCTGCTCTGTCTGTCTCTATAGTTTCCTGCAAGGTCCAGCCAGGGGAAGCCAGTAAATTAAACCCAGGGGTGGAGGGAGGGATTCCCTCAAGTTCATCTGACAGCGGGTGCTATAGAACATGGACCTTCCAGGAGTGTTGAGGCTGGATTTCTGGCAGACCCAGCTAGGCAACTTTATGGCCTGTTAGTCCCTCTATTTGGTAGCCCACAGAGCACCTGCCTCATAAGGCAAATGGCCACATGAGAACTGTTATTATGGCCTTTGTCTGTAGTAGTCTGTGGTCCAGATCTCTTCAGAAGGGGGAATAGTGTTTTGTGGTTGGGGGTCAGTCTAAATTATCTCCAGGGATCCCTTACTCAGTGCCTCTGATAGCAAAGATATTGAGGATTTTCCCCAACTCTGTTACTCTTGAAGTTACTAGGCCTGTTGAAAATAGATTTTATAACATAAGCATGAAAACAGTGAATACCCCTTTTAACTTGTTAAACCAATGAAAACATGCCACACAAGAAGTCTTAAGATATGAATGGTTTATAAAGAAAAGTAAATGCAAAAGAACATCAGATGCAGAAGTGAAATCTGAAACATTACTACTACTAGTAGTAGTAGTAGTAGTATCCTGCCTTTTGCCCAATGCTGGGCCTCAGGGCAGCCTTACAAAACTAAAACATATACAGCTAAAACCTATAAATAGGAATATACAAAAGTTAAAAATATAATTAAATACTTTTCAATTTTAAAGCATTTAAAACATTTAAAATACATAGCAATTTAAAAGTCAAAGGTATAGACAGAAGTCCAGATTATTTTCCAAAGGCCTGCTGGAAAAAAAAGGCGTTGTCTGCCTCCAAAAACACATCCAGGAGGAAGCCAATGTAGACTGCAAGGATTAGAAAGAAAATGCATGTGTACACTATGCAAAATACATGACAGCTCAACTGTTTCTAAACCTTATTTAAAAAACAGGGTGACTAGGCCGAAACCAACGTTGTAGGCCCAGAAGCACTTTGAAAGGTTTCAACATTGTACTTAAAATTTAACACCAGCCCAAACTAATTAAATGAAGTGTTTGAAGCTTTCAACTTTATAGCAGTATGGACCAAACTCTTAGAAAAAAGAGAAAGAGAACACTGTGTGTGTTTGGGGTGGGGATGGATAGAAAGGGATGTATAGCCACCTATTCCCAGGAGAGATCTGAAGATCAGGTTACCATGGATCCAGAGGAACCACACCCTGCTTCACCAGGGAGCAAAAGAGCAAACTGGCCTTATGAAGATAGCCCCAAATACTCTCAGAGCCAAAGGAATGCATGTTCCAGAAGAGAAAAGAGAAACTCTTCTTCTTCTTCACTCAAAAGGTCTGTGCTAGAGGCAGCGGACATTTCACCCACCCACCCCACATTCTAAGGCAGGAGGGAGGGGGGAGAGCGATGCTACTGAGCGTGCCTCACGCTATGAGGGAAGCATTGACTTGAATGAGAGGTTAAAATATTCCTTAAAAATCAACCGAAGGGAATTTTTTAAAAACGAAAAGCTTTACACCAACTACAGTGAAGGAGGAAGAAGACCCCACCACTGGATTAATCAATAAGGCTCTAGAAATTATGCAAATCGTGAGCACAAAACTCGAAAACCGAAAGTCATTTGACAAAAGCAGGGAGACAGGTTTGTGTTCTTTTTCTACCTTAAACTGCTTTCCTTCCCTCAATCTTTCACCAATCTTCTTGAAATTTTCAGGTAATGTAAAACAAACATTTCTTTCTGGCACCTGTAAATTTCAGAAAGGTTGGTGAAACTTTTTCGATTTTATGGCTGTTAGAATGACCCCTCCCAATTATCACTTTAACATGGCGGAATGTGTTTTTTACTGACGGCCCTTAACAATGGAGGCACGACTGTGCTTCCATACAGTTCTACTGGAAAAAAGAATGATTTCCACTCATAACTGAGGCTGCCTCTACAAGAGAGGTTTAAAGCTCTTTCAAGGCGCTTTAAAAAAATTACCTCTACAAGAACGGAGCGCAAATCGGGCGTAGAGGCGCATTATCTCTCCGATTATGCGCATTATCAAATGCGCGTTAAACAGCGAGTTTTATTTTGCTACGGCCGTTAAAGCGCATTTGACTATGTGAACAAGCACTTATGCGCATTAACTACTTGTCAAGTGCATTTTGGTCACCCGTTAATGCACTTCACCGCCTCTCGCTGCCTCTCGTGCAGAGGTATTAGGCGTCAATGCGCTTCAGCGATTATGCGCATAATCGCCTAACCAGTCGCAAAAGCAAATCCTTGGAGAGGGGACCTGACAGGATTAAGATTCCCCAATTATTTCCACACTCCAACCTCATGAGTTGTTATTAAGAGAATCAGTTACCCAAAGTTGCTTCATAAGCTGGAAACTATCAAATGGAAGTTTAAAAATAGCTTGTAATTTTCTGTAGGTGCTCTTATTTATTTTTTGAAACTTCCCAGTATTTCTCTTATAAAGATCTGACAGCAGTATGCTTAACTGTCTTTTTTACGTTCCTGTACAACATAAGAAATAGCATACTTTATAATTTGAAGTGTATTTTTAGATCATTAGAATTGCTGTGCTAATGTTTTTTTTAAAAAAAACTTTAAAATGATTATGTTGTTATTATTACATTTTTATTCTTATATTTTACATTTTATTTTATTTTTTAAATGGCATTTGGGGAAGCATCACATCTGAAGAATCTTCCTGGATGAGAAAAGACAAATGCTGCTTGAAATGCAGCTTTACAACCTGTTGTAGAGATCTTGCCTGTGGTTTTTAAATCTTTAGAGAAGTGAAACGCCTTCAGTACTTAAATATTGTATTCCCAGCCATTCTAGCCAGCATCCTATTGCTGCACATGGTATTCTGTGCACACAAGGTGACTTTTCAGTTCCATCTTCTAGGGATATTATCCTGGCATCCCTTGAAAGGATTTTCAATGGGTAGGGGCACCTCATCAGGATGCTGAAAGGGGGGATGACAAATGCTCTCAGTGCAGAAGCAAAGATTAACACACCCAGGGCTGCATTCAACTGTGTCACTCCATTAGCACAAATAATGTTGTGTCAGAGAAACCTAGGTTCCGATCTATGTGCAAGAGAAGACTCCAATTAAAGTTATGTTTGTGCAAGCACTGTTGTGCAAGTGGTTGTGTAGTATGCTTGTGCAACCCATTGTTCATAACTCTTGTGCAACTGGTTGAGCAACCCATTGGGCAACCAGCTGTACAAGTGTAATGGGCAATCTCTTGTGCCATGGAAAGATTCAGTGGAGCACCACTAGTGCTATTTGAGTTTGCGGAATTACACAGTTTGATACTGCCCCATGGATACTACCCCATGAGTCTTTGTGATCTCTTTGTGACCCATGATCTCTCCCCCCCCCCCCCGATGCTGCTGAAGGGGGCATAGCTGCACTCCTAGTAGACCAATGAAGTCATTGTCATGGGCTCTCCTTCTGGTTCAACTTGGGGCAGGACCTTCTCTGTGATTGTGGCATGGCAGCATTATAGATTCACTAGTGAATGACATATTCACTCCTGAATCCTGCAGGAGTGGTGATTATAGAAGAAAAATGGATCACAAGAGGGGGAGAAAGAAATGCATTGCTTGGAGGTAACAGCTATCTTGAACCCTAAATAAGAGC
The DNA here is from genome assembly GCA_029215795.1 of Anniella stebbinsi. Classification (NCBI taxonomy): domain Eukaryota; kingdom Metazoa; phylum Chordata; class Lepidosauria; order Squamata; family Anniellidae; genus Anniella; species Anniella stebbinsi. The sequence continues at coordinate 89,383,777 of JARDYH010000004.1, read as the reverse complement.
ACTCATTTTAGGAGAGAGGATACACTGCAACATTGTAATAATAATCATTATTATTATTATTATTATTATTATTATTATTTATAACCCGCCTCTCCCTTCGGATCGAGGCGGGGAACACAATGTAAAATACAAAAATTGTGTTGCAGTTGCCATGTGTTGCCATATTTGACAAATCATAACATTTTTTAAAGCCCTGTTTGACCAGAATCCATACAGAGACAGGAAAAAAAATGTGTGTAGCCTCAGGCAATAATAGCTCTACATATTGCCTTTAAGTGTCAGGAAAACTATAGTCTCTGAAATTACACTGCTTAACTTTTTATGTTGGACAGAGCTTTGCTTCAGGCAATCTCTTCAAGGACTTTATGGTCTCCTGGTGAGTGCATTTGTGCACTTGCTCCTTGCAGTTGTTTCCATGTTGTTAACCCAAATTCAGACATGTATAGTTGTTAGAATTTCGAGGACGGCAGCAATATTTCAAGAAAACTGATACAGTACCAAATTCACACATGAACATCTTTCCACTTCAGTCTGTTGCACCTTGTTGTAACAATTCACTTTATATACTAGAAAAGTTAATTAACACACACACACACACACACACACACAAAGATGTAGCAATGTAATCAAGGACTAACTCTATGTTGGTTCAGAAGTAACACTAAGCCATGGGTGTTGTTGGGTGTGGGGTTTGTTTGTTTGTTTGTTTTTGGCACACTTTGAACTAGGTTTGCAGTCTTGGTTCATGGACAACTCACTGTTGCTCAGTTCATAATTTCTCCAATTTAGACTACAGTTTGCCACTAAATTGGAAGTGAAGGAGGAAATCAGAATGCATGAGGGAGGGAGTGTTAAAAATGACCATTCAGTCTGCAAATGTACAAAACAATCTGGATGGTAAAAGCAACGTTTCTTTATTGAAATTCAATCTTGCAAGATTGGGTGCTGAGCTATAGAAGCAGGCACACAGAATATCAAAATCACAAGTCCTTTTATTCTCTGACCACGGCCAGAAGAGTCCCTCCTCTATTTCTTATTGGTCAGGAGATCTAAGGTTTACAGCCTATCATGATCACCTAATTAAACTACTAAAATCCCTGCCTCTGTTTACATCTCCCCTTACTCAGATTTTAGCGACCCTTATTTCTATTTATTAATTACCTTATTTGGTGACAGCTTTATTGGTTTGCACCTTTCAGCAGTCAAGCTTACCACTAAAGTTTCCTGTCTGCTAAATCTCTCTGCGCTTATGATTCATATTTGTAAAACTTTTCCTTTGAAGCTTAACCGCAACAGATATGATCTTACCACAAATGCTATTTTCTACTAATTCTTAAATGTCAAGTGAAACAAACATGTCAAATGAAGCGAACAGACTTACGTAGGTTCTCACCTACACTTTCCTGTTATTACATACATATTCCATTACAAGCAAGCAGCCTAATTTATTTTATTAAGTCTATGAATTAATTCTTCCCTGTCCTTACATTATTATCATTAGAACTGAAAAAGTAACATTTCCTTATTTCTCACAGGAGGACCACATGGGACTGATTCACATTGTACCAATGCTTGGTTTGGGATTAGACATCACTCCATCAGTGAAAGATCTGCACTGCCTGCCAATTTTTTCTGGGCTCATTTCAAGTTGATAGTTTTAACCTTTAAAGCTCCAACTAGCTTGTGGCCTAGCTATCTGAAGGAACGTCATGAATCTGTCTGGTTACTAAGATCAACCAGAAGAAGCCCTTTTGGAGATAGCTTTGCTTGCAGAGGGCTGCTTGTGGTGCACGCAGGAAAGGGCTTTCTCCCAGACTCTGCTCCAGTCTCTCTGGAGTTACGATAGGCCCCCATTCACTCTCTGTTCAGGAAAGGGTTCAAGACACATCCTTCTAATTTGGCTTTTCAAATCATCATATTTTAAAAAGTTGTTTCGTGTATATTTGTTTACATCATCTGATTTCTGAATTTTTGTGAACTGCTCTGGTTGGTTCCAGAAAAAGCATTATAGAAATGCAACAAACAAAGTATATCTGAACCAATCCACTGTGACTAACTGTCTGCAGCAAGAAGGTTACTTGTTCTGTCTTGTAAGGAGCCTTTTAAGGGTCTCAGAATAATCCAAGAAAATGAGGGCACAAGGAGGCATTAGAAAAAATGGGAACAACACGAAAATGTTTAACCACAGCTTAATTTTTATTTATGTTCCATCCCTTTTTGTCCCAGTTAAAAAACAAAACAAAAACACGCACACAAAAAGCTCACAGGATGAGCACAGTGACAACAGTTTCTCCAAAGAAAAGCTGGGCTTCCAGTCAGAAAGTTAAACAGCAAAGAGAGAGACTAGCTGACTGACATCTAATTCAACCAGAATGGCATCAAAGTGGGAATTGGTAGTTGAAAAGCCATCACATTTCTGTCCAATCGCATTTGCAAATGGAGACAGAAATGGCAGGCATTAAGAAGGTGCAATGTTGCTGCTTTTAATGCCAACCAAAGAGAAAGTGTCTGAGGAAGGGGAACATGGACCTGTGAATCTTCAGAGCTGACTCACTGGCCCATGCACGACTTCAGTGACATTTACATTTCTGCATTTTTTCTGTTTGTTTTTCACAATGAGACTTTCATTTGAACCGTTCAGAGCATTTTATCTTCCCAGTAAAACACCATTACACATACACACAGCCAAGAGAAGGGAAGTTTATGTCTAACAATTCAGACTTTGCAATGTTTTTTCATATGCAACCAAAGCTGCACACAACAAGCAGCCTAAACCATCATTGGGAGCAGCAATGTTTTTTAGAGGTGCCAGAGAACGTTGTGTGTCGGGCCCAGCAGCATCAGAGGCAAAAGCTGTGGTCCAAACAGGCCGGTGGTCAAATTCCAAACTAGGCTGATGAGGAACTGATGGGTGAGAGGCAGAAAACATTATGAATGATGGGCTGGTGGTCCTATACCATTGTCAAGGAAATAAATATCAAATGGACCGGTGCAAGACATGTGGGTGAGGTGAGGATCAATTCAGCACTTTCTTTTGCAAACACTTTCTCTCCTCCAGATGGAGCCGTGTCTCGTACCAAATGAAGTTTCCAAACTGTCTTCAAAGACAGCCCCACACACAATGCAACACAGTAATCTAGGTGGGGCATGGATCACTGAAGCCAGGCTATCACTATCCAGGTAGGGTAGTAGCTGGCATAGCCACATCAGCTGGTAAATGGTACTCAATGCCACAGGAGATATTTATGCCTTTAGTGCCAGGGATGGATCAACAAGGACGCCCAAACTACAAGTACAGGAAATCTCTTCCATCCTGTAGGCTGAATGAAATTTTGGAGAAGTTGTAAGCAGCCACATACCAGGGATGGGTAGGGCCGGAAGCAAAGTGGGTGGGCCCCCCAAAAAACCCAAATTACCAGCATATTGTTGCTTAAAGTTCTTACTGCCAGTAACTAAGCATTAGGAGAGACAATTCCTAAGGAGAGCACAGGGACAAACCTGCACAAAAGCTAGGAAATTACTAATGATCAATGGTTGAGGGGAAAGGGGTGGGGCTAGGGAAAGGGGTGGGGCTAGGGGAAGGAGCATAGTCATCTGAAAAAGGCCAAATATGTGCCCCTGGACCTAGGTTCCTCACCTCTGGTTTAGGGGGAGTGCAACCCCTTCCAGTATAGGCTGAATACTATTACTCTGAAAAGATGAACCACCCACCAATAATACCTTCACCTTATCTGGATTCAGTTTAAATTTATTGCCTCTTATCCAGTCCATTAGCATAGCTAGGCATTGTGCCTCATTGCCTTCAGGGGACAGCATCCTATACTGCTGACCATTAGCAGAACTGACCAATAGCACAATGAGAAATTGTGGTTTCAGAATTATCCAGAAATGAGTGTGCAGTGCTAGTTTCCAGAACAGGGCAGCTCAGTTGAGCTCCAGAATGAAGCTCCACTCACCTCCTCTGTTACAGAAATACAAATTGCTATGCATTCGATGATGATGATGATGATGATGATGATGATGATTAATTGCATTTATATACCGCCCCATAGCCGCAGCTCTCTGGGCAGTTTACAAAAATTAAAAACATTGAACATTAAAAAATTGATATACAAAATTTAAAAACCATAAAAAGCCTAAAAACATATTATAAATACAATAGCCATTTAAAACTATTCTGGGTCAAACAACAACAACAAAACCCTCAACATATGCTGTTAAATGTCTGGGAGAAGAGAAAAGTCTTGACCTGGTGTCGAAAAGATAACAATGTTGGTGCCAAGTGAGCCTCGTTGGGGAGATCATTCCAAAATTGGGGGTCCACCACTGAAAAGGCCCTCTCCCTTATAGCCATCCTCTGAGCTTCCCTTGGAGTAGGCACCAGGAGGAGGACCTTAGATGCTGATTGTAGTGTTCCCTTTGCATGAGGATAATAAGTTCCCCTTGCATGAGTGGCTGGTTCCGCTTGCGCAAGAGAAGTATTGGAACTGCAGCGGCAATATGAGATACTGCCCATGGGGTTTGGGGATTATATTGTATCCAGATGCTGGCCAGATCTACACCAAGCAGGATATGACACTTTGAAAGCGGTTTGAAAACTGTATATGGAGTGTGCCCTGGGCCCCAACAGTTGTTACTACTGTTATAAACCTTTTTAAAGCAGTAGTGTAGATCCTGCCATAATATTAATGCAGATGTGAACTAATTCAACAATTATATCCTCTCCACTGGGAACTCTGAGTTCAGTGAGAATTCTCGGCATGATCATCAAACCATAAACCTTGGAATTTTTTTAAAAAACTAGTGGGGAAGCAGTGACAGTTATTGGAATAAAACTAATACAAGTTTGTGGCTTAGATATGTCCTTAGACTTTTGGAAAGGTCATTCAAAGAATACAGCAATTTCCTTCCAATTAAGTGTGCATATAATTAGCACCTTTAGGAAGCATACCCATCAAGCAGATTTTTAAGGTTTTCATTAACTCATTATGAACTATTTTGCATTCAATTAAGAAGGCACCATCCAGTGTGGAAAGTTTTACTTTGAAGCCTCCTCTAGTGTGCTTCTTTTCAGCCTTGGCTAGCTGAGCAAGGCTGCACAGCATGTCGCATCCTTCAATGGGAGCCCCAGAGACACTGCAGAGAAGCTTCATTTGCATTAATAAAAAGGGAAAAGGACACTGCTAAAACAAATCCGGCAGCTAATTCATTCTGAATCATGATGCAGCTTCACTGGTAGCGGTTCCAAAGTCTCAGGGAACTCAGATGCTATGATTAAGGTCTCATTGCAGATGCTCTTTGAAGGTAAATTCTGAGCTTCTTGTCCATTTTAAGCAACACCAGGAGTTATTCGGTTGGATTTTCACAGTTAAGGTTGTGCAGAATTGTAGAATAAGTATATTTGGATGCTGCAATCAAAAACTCTAAGCTTAAGTCCCATCCAATTTACTCTAATGAGGATAGAGCTGTTTTGATCTGCGTAACATTTGAACTGAACCCTCTCTATAAACAAGGGTGCAAGATGGATTCAGCATGAGCTGCACCTTGTCCAGCCCTTTCAATAGCATTGCTCCAAATCCAAACTTGGCTGTCTAAAATCCATCACTTTGAAAGAATTGTGTTCATGCATGCCTTCCCACATCAAATAGCTCTGTGTGTGAACAGTGGTTCCACAACTGTTTACGCAAAATAAGTTGGATATAACCTGGGCTACTGCTATAAAATAATGAGGTTTTCAATAGGGATGTGTATCGTCTCATTAAAATGTATGATAACGATACAATATGCTCCTTATCGTGCATTTAACGATAATGATACGATAGAAAAACCTCCAATAAATATCCAATCTGATAATTTTCAGCCCGATTATATCAGATTATCGGACTGCCATATAAATAAACCTATAACTTCTGTATTTTAAAAGTTAGAGGCTTGAAACTTGGTCACTGTGCTTATGGGGTATGCCTAAGTATGTGTATGAAATTTGAGATTGATCCCTCCAACCCTTGATTTTATATGAATTTATTAAAGATTGTTTAAGTTCTGTTAGGTCAGAACGACAGCTCGCCACATGCATTCATTCAGACCTGTCAAAAAGTTGCAGGATCTTTTAAAAAAATCATATAAAATTGAGGGTTGGAGGGATCAATCTCAAATTTCATACACATGTCTAGCACATGTTGCTACACATATGTGCCAAATTTCAGATCAATCCCTCCACCCCTGTATTTTATATGAATTTTTGAAAGATCTTGCAACTTTTTGACAGGTCTGAATGAATGCATGTGGCGAGCTGTCGTTCTGACCTGTCAGAACTTAAACGTTCTTTAATAAATTCATATAAAATCGAGGGTAGGAGGGATCGATCCCAAATTTAATACACATACTTAGGCATGCCCCATAATCATTGTGACCAAGTTTCAAGCCTGTAACTTTGAAAATACAGACATTATAGGCATTTTTCTAAAACATTCAACTCTATAGGGCACAATGGGGCTGCAAATTAAATATCGGAATTCCGATAATTATTGTGAAGACGATACGATTAACCTACAATATTATCGGAGATGATAATTGTTTTGGTCCGAAATTCCAATAACAATAAAATACGATATTTTCGGGTGTGCACATCCCTAGTTTTCAAGATACATTCCATGACCATCGTGTATGGTTTGTGGAGAACTGTTGCTTCGTGCATTCACACAGAACCACTCTTTGTGGAAGATTCATGTAACTTCGTTCTTAATTTTTCCCAACCTTGCTTTCCAATTTAAGTATCAAAGGAGAAAATGGCCAAGTCTGGACACACAATTCCAAGCATGCTAAACAACCATGAATGAGCAAGCTAGTTTGGCAAGATGGGAATTGTATGTCTGAACCAGGCCACTATGTAATTCCAGTTCTCACCTCCCTTTGGTAAGGTAGTGCATTCCTGAACATGTTTACCACAATCCTATGCACACTCGCCTGAAAGTAAAGACACTGAACTCCAGAGACTTACTCCTATGTAGGCATGTATAGGGTTATACCTCATAATTCTGATAAACCTTAATTCTGCTGAATCACTGCGATTGGTCATTTCTGTTATTTTAATAACTCATTGCTTCTATCAGTTTTATCCTTCCCCAGGATACAGTGAGCACCATGATTCCATTTTTATAGGTCAAACTCTGAAAAGCTAACCTTCTGCTGATTTTCAACAGTGTCTGCAAGGACAAACCTCAGCCAATACGGATAGTCACTTGCCAACAATATAAGGGTTAGGCTGAGAAAATGGGTGAAGCAGGACACCATCACAAGACAGCAAGCTATCCACAGGCTTCTTGCTTGAGAGCGAGTTGCACACTGAGGGTCCAGGAGCTCTATACCCCAGGAGAAATTTAACACTCTTTTGCAGCACAGAGTGATACCTAAACTGTAATGTGCTCACCTGCAAGCCTCTCCAGAAAGCAGCCTTCCTCTTTGGTGATTAAACAGCTGGACTGTGTGATTTCATTGTTTGTACTATTAAATTTCTGCTTTCATTTTCATGAAAAGAACATGTTAGATAGATTCATATAGCAAGAGTGAAAAGCAGGTGTTAGTCACAAGCCTGAATGCATTTCTTGAAGGCTGTTCCTTTGAGGGCTAGATGGATAAAGCTTTTTCCACAGGGGTAGTTGTTTGCCATTGCTGTTACGGCTGAACCAAAGCTGGAGACAGAATGTAATTCCTTGCCCCTGGTGAGTTGACTTGATGGCAGCTTTGTAAGAGGGACCTCAGATAGTGATGTGAATATGCATCATATTTTTGACTCTCGCAAAGAGGGTTTGCAAGCTTACAAATTGTAAGTTTGTTTCAAACCCCTACAAAACTGCTGTGACCAAAGGCAAACGTGGAGGGGAAAGAGATATATCAACACCACAAAAGTGGTGCCTCTCCCAAACCATTTTAACTCTTTAAAAGACCAAACATATATAGCCAAACATATGAAGGTGCCATAAAGTGAGTCAGGCAGACCATTAGTCCATCTAGGCCGTTACTCCCTACTCCAGGGATGGAGATACAAGACCTTTTTTTAATTTGCACTCCTGAGTACTCAACCTGGTACCATGCACAGGATAGACCAGGAGTAGGTAACCTGGTGCCCTCCAAAGGTTTTGGACTACAAATCCCATATTCTCTTGTCATTGGCCTGGGCTGATGGAAGCCATGGAGAACAACACTGGAGAACAACCCCAGGTATAGACATTACCACTGAACTATATACCTTCCCCATTGCCTGCGTTCAACCTAAGCCTTTTTGCAACAAGTAGATTGGTGATAACACTTTAACTTGGTGAACTGTTCAAATACCATGGGCCGTTGCACAGAATCTGAGCTTTAGAAAAGGGACTACAATTCTGTTTGGCACACTCACCATGGTGAGTGTTTCCTCTTGATGAGAGTGATGAAGGGAGGCCTGTCTACTCTAAATAGGCCTGACATTGGATAGAGCCCAAAGATTCCCCCAAAGAAAAGGATTACTGATAGGCTTCCACCTGTTCTTCTGACTTTTTGCTTGCTAACTGACTTTGCTAAACAGATTTGCCCCAACTTGTTCCAGGGCTGAGCGTGACCCAGCCAAGCAATACATCCTAGTGTGAATCTTTTCTCTGCCATGAACTCACTAGTTGGCCTTCAGCAAGCCTTTGACATGATAGCAGCTGAGAAAATATGCCATGGTGACTTATTTCCCCTGCTGCAGGTGCCAGGGGTATGAGAATAATTACTCTCAGCAGTGTGGTTTGTAGTGTTATGCGAACTCAGCCATGGAGGCTTGTTGCCATTGGTAACAAGCTGTCCAGAACCCTACAACAGCCCATGGCAACATGCCACCCTAGCTTAGGCTGACCATATGGAAAGGGGACAGGGTTCTTGTATCTCTAACAGTTGTCTAGAAAAGGAAATTTCAGCATGTGTCATTTGTATGCATGCAGCACCTCATGAAATTCCCTCTTCATCACAACAGTTAAAGCTTCAGGAGCCCTGCTGTCTTTTGGATCTGGTCTGCTCGTATAGATCCTGCAGGTTTTACTGTTGTGATGAAGAGGAAATTTCACCAGGTGCTACATACATACAAATGACACCTGCTGAAATTCCCTTTTCTGGGCAACTGTTAAAGATACAGTAGCCTTGTCCTCCTTCTCTTATGGTTACCCTACCCTAGCTAGGTTTGCATGAGATGTCAAGCTGCAGTGCTGAGAGTAACTATGCTAATCCTCCCCGCATGTGACCAGCACACAGTCAGGGAGGGGAAATGAGCCACCATGACTTATTATCCACCCTGCATTGTGTGGACTCTCTCAGCCTCACCTTGCAGTATGGGGGATAAAAATTCAGACTTACCTAGGGTTGCAGGACAACTAAATAAGGTATAGAAAGCACTATAGAAATGTTAAGCAGTATTAAAATAAATTGTGCATGTGTTAATTATAAATCAGTACTTATTCTGTTGACTATATAATGGAAAACCAATTAGGAAAAAAAAGAAGGAATCAGGGTGTGGGGGAATCAGGTAGCTGGGAAAGCATTCGTGGTTATTAAAGTTTAAATAGTTTAGGCTGACCATATGAAAAGGAGGACAGGGCTCATGTAACTTTAACAACTGTAGAGAAAAGGGAATTTCAGCCAGTGTCATTTGTATGCAATTAGCTCCTGGTGAAATTCCCTCTTCATCACAACAGTTAAAGTTGCAGGCACTATACTAGAGTGACCATATACAAAAGAAGGCAGGGCCCCTGCAACTTTAACTGTTGTGATGAAGAGGGAATTTCACCAGGAACTAATTGCATACAAATGACACTGGCTGAAATTCCCTTTTCTCTACAACTGTTAAAGTTACATGAGCCCTGTCCTCCTTTTCATATGGTCAGCCTAAAATAGTTGAGCTTAAACACTTTTAAACATTGGCAAGAATAAACTACTTCTCTTCAGAGAAGAACCCCAAAATGTTTTCTACGCATCAACATAAGCATTTATGCAATGATTCTAATGTGTTGCGTCTTTAAAACCACCCTTAAAAATAAAATAAAAGCAGGAAATGACTGGATCCATACAATAAGTATCACAGTGTGACTGAACCTGGTTGAGAGCAGACTTTTGCTAACAGTCAATTCTAGCTTGAAAGATGAAGAGAGCCTAGCCAAGCAAAACGTGTGCTTTCTATAATTGAGATCATGGGGGAAGAGGCACACTATTGACTGCTAGTCTCTGGGTCTTTGGCTCCCAAGAGGTAATGAATAAAAGTTGGACTGGGGCAGAGGGTTCCCCCCCCCCCTTCAATAGCCAAAGTGAGATAGAAGTTCCACTTTTTTTGTGTTGTGATTTTCCCCTTGGAATTCCCATGAAGGCTTCTCCTTCTCACATGAGAAAGCAGGAGTGTAGCCTTTTTGATCAGATCTAGCTTTGACAGTTTGAAAGATTCCCTCTTGGCTTTTAAAGACTCTGGGGAGCTAATGCCTCCTCTACCACTCATCCCATATTGCACAGCTTTGAGTCTCTCTACTTTTCTCCCTATATTCTCCTCCTGCCCTTTTCACTAGCCTTGCTGTTAGCTCATCTTACTATCCCCTGTTTATAGTCATAACACAGTTTATTCTAAAAAGCAGTTCATTTAAAAAAAACACCCAGGTTGGATCCAGACCTAAGTTAGCTGAAAGAAGTTCCCTTTGAAATCAGTGGGACTTGTATCATTACTAAGGTTTAGTGTTGATTTCAATGGGGCCTAAATGCAACTAACCTCATGTGGATCCAACCTATCAAATTCCACTGTGCCCACACGCATAGCTCATCAGTATTTTGTTTTGCTTTTGCACCAAAGTCTTTCCACTTCAAAAATAATCAGGTTACCTTCCAAGCTGTTGGTATTATTTCTTAAATCATCTTTTCTGGATAGCAAAATAAAATAAATTAAGAAGTCTGGCTGTTGGAGGGGAGTCCATTCTCTCAGCCTCACAGTTTAACCCATCTTTCTTCATATCCCTCAAACAGGACATCGCAATAGAAATTTCATACTATTGCTTTCTTAAGATATACAAACATTTGTACAAGATAATCTAAACATCTTAAGTTACAAAACAGTAAGCATTTTAATAAAATGCTTCTAAGAGTAAACAGAGATAGCTAACATTCACATATAACAATTTTGTGGTACAGTGGTTGTGAACTGGATATTCCCCCAAGTGCACTGCTATAAAGCAGATGTATACAGGGTTCGCATTCAAATCATGCAATGAGCAGGAAAGGAAAATGTCTAGGTCAAAATTTGAACTGTGTAGTGAATGGGATGGCACAATGTCTTGGATCAATAAACTGCTCGAGTGATTCTAGTCTAGGCTGTTTCAGTAAGTAGAACACAGCAATCAGTGGCTGCAATCCTGTTTTTAAAAGTCACGTTTAATCAACACCTTGGAAATGCACGTTAACGGAGGCTATAAGTCACTTACATGTCTGATCTGCGCCCCGCTCATGTGTACAAAATGACATCAGAATAGGGTGACCAGATAAAACCCAGGTCAGAGCTCATGTATCTTTAACAGTTGTAGAGAAAAGAGAATTTCAGCCAGTGTCATTTGTATGCAATTAGTTCCTGGTGAAATTCCCTCTTCATCACAACAGTTAAAGTTGCAGGGGCCCTGCCTTCTTTTGTATATGGTCACTCTAGTATAGTGCATGCACCTTTAACTGTTGTGATGAAGAGGGAATTTCACCAGGAACTAATTGCATACAAATAACTCTGGCTGAAATTCCCTTTTCTCTACAACTGTTAAAGTTACATGAGCCCTGACCTGGATTTTATCCGGTCACCCTACATCAGAACGAAGTAAAGGTTACCCAAATAAGCCGTGAAGAGGTACCCTTACTTGGAAGTAAATACAATTGAACTGAGTTTGGGCAGCATATGCCCTGCATGGTCAAGTAGAATCGTCCCGGTTGCTCTGTATCTGCCTATACAACCTCCATCCTCTATTGCTTGCTATACTAATTTGATAATATAGGTGAGGCCATTTTACACATGCAGAAGAAAACCCAAGTTTGCCACTGAGTATATACTTAACAGAGAGCTGCAGCCAATCAAAGCGCTCTGATGAATGCACCGGTGCGATACATGCAAACAAGTAGTTGTTGCATTGATACATTTTTCATTTTTAGTTGTACAATTAAAAATGTACTGGGTCAAATATCTTTATTGTTATAATTTGATCTAAGAAACACTCAAGTGCCATTACGTATGAGAAGCAGCTACTACTACTACTATTGGAGGAGGATGATAGCTACTACTACTACTAAGCGTTTTTGTGATGCTTTAGAATGTTAATGCTTCACATACATTATTTTAGAAAGGTTAGTCAGTCTTATTATTCCCACATTACATATGAAACAGCTGAAGTTGAAATAATAGCAATAGCTTGTCTAAAGCAAGCTATTGAGTACATAGCTGAGGCAAGACTCAAATCAGGGACAGTAGCCTTAGCCACTACAGTGTACTCACTGTTTGTGTGAAACCCCTATGGGGCTGTGGTATTATCAATCAATCTAACTCAAGTTCTTTTTAGGGAAAGGGGTTTAAATTGGTATCATTAAACATTCTTACAATTACCGTGGAGAAAAATACTTCACACACACACACATCTTCCCATGTAGAGCTGCACCGACTTTCTGCCAGCCATGCTGCAAATTTATTTATTTATTTTATTACATTTGTATACCGCCCCATAGCCAAAGCTCTCTGGGTGGTTTACGTAAGTGGTGATGTATCTTGCTTCCCAAGTAGCTAGCTCCCCTTCCTGTTCCTAGCCACCCCAATATTTATTCTACAGATTGTGAGGATTTTGGTTCAATCTAACATTTTACTCAGTTGCAGCCATGGCCCTTCACTCTCCTCTTTATATTCTGAACAAGAATTTTATTTTCCTATCAATGCACTGGACCTGGATGTAACATAATGGTCAACATAACAGACAATCCCGCAGTAAGCAACTCTTGTTAGCACAAGTAAATTGGAGTTTTCCTGTTTATTTCAGCAATCCTATCACATCTGTATAGTTGGCAGCTTGTTCACAAATGAATGAGCATGGTGGTTATGAAGCAAGCATGGTAAGGCTTCATGCTGGTTACTACTGTTGTTTATTATATTTACCCATTATTCACCTAAAATCCCTTTCAGGCGCGGGGACAGGAGAGAAAAACAGTCTTTCACCAAGTATGCATTTTTCATGCACTCTCTCTAAAAATAATCATGGTTTTATAAGCAAATGTGGGTTTCTTTTATAATCCTCTTATGGCATTCCAGTCCCCGAATTTATTGCAAGGATTTCTAAGTTAGTTCAAGCGCAATAAGACATCATTACAGGAGACAAGGAAACTTTTGTTCTGACAAAACTAATAAAGATTTCTTTCAAAAGCATACACTGGGTAAATTAATGCTAGAACTAACCCATTATGATCCACCACTGAAAAATAAGAAGTAAACCTCTGAAGCCAAATGGAATAGATTGGAATGTGGTAGCACCCCCTACTAATAAGCATTACGGTTGATTTACTAGCCATAGTATTGCTTTTTATAAACTACAGCCATGTCAGCTCCAGATTTTAGGGAGGGGTCCCTTGGGCAAGAGGCTCTCAGTCAGCCCCACCACCCAATCCATACCACTGCCAATAAGGAGAGGCAGAGGCTGTTCTTACTCTTTGCTCCTTGCTCAGACACTTAGAGCTCCATCACACCAGCAATTCAGTGCGCTCTCGCCATACCTGGTGTGCAAATTTGCAGCACATGATGCCGTGCCTGTCCTGCTGGCAACCCACCTGTTCCCCAGCCTTTTCTGTGTTTTCCTAGAACACTAAAAGTCTGGATTATTTTCCCTAAGCACATTTAACATGCCCTAAGCCTCCATGTAGTTTTAAGGAACTGGGGGCTTGAATGAATTGCATCAGGTCCTGGCAGGGAAAAGCAATCTCTCCCAGTAGCCAGCTCCAAGCCTCAATATAAAACCCAAATCTCGCATCCCAGGCTCCAAAGCGTTTTTTAAAAAATCATACAATGCCCAAATCTCTGCAGAGACAGGATTGTACTCCCTCAGTGCCCCCAAAGAACCAGACTAAAGGGTTTTTGCCCAGCAGAAACTTGACCTTGTTGAAGTTCTGGTTGAAATGCTGACTGGAGGGAGAAAGAGAAGGGGAGGGGTGGAGCCAAAGAGCTAACAAGTGAAGGAGTAAAAGAACAGCTATTCTGGTGAAAGGGATCATAAGCTTGACATGCTTCTGCATCAGAGGTAAACAAAAATAAAATGCAGAGGCAAACCAGGGGGGAAAATTAGGTGCGATGGAGCTCTTAGAGAGGGCAGGTGTATAGGCAGCGAGAGTGAAGAGAAAGGCAGTAGTGGCAGGAGGGGGGGGGGCAAGGGTCAGCAGTGGGGCCTCTGCTGTTGTCCTGCAATTTACAGTTAGTCTTTTTCTTTGTCTCTCTGCGTCACCATCTCACACACACACACACACACACACACACACACACACACACACACAGGCAGCAAACTGCTCTTATCTAGTGCCTTCTTGGATATATAGTGGAACCCACACCAGCAATGGCTTTTCCACTCACTTCAGTGGCAACAAGGTTTTTTTCATTCACTTCAATGGCAACAAGGATGAAGTAAGGGTTAAAACAGGATGGCAACAAGATTGCATTAAGAGTGTTAAAATAGGAGAGATTCGTCAAGCCAGAATGCTGGACTGGCAAGGGGCATCCTGCATCTAGAGGGGCTAAATTAAGTCTCAACCTGTAGGATTTTAGGGCATTTATTTTCAAGATCTATGTTTTAACTTTGAGTTGGATTTCTGATTTCTGCAATAAGTTATATTTGTCTGATGGACTGGCTTTAACTCATTACAATTTTGTGTTTTAACGATATTTTCCATTTTTAATCTTTGTTTTCTTTTTATAACTCTGCAGAGTGAAGTTGGAATCTGCTGAAGTGTCAAATTTATAGACATACATACATTTGTTTCCCTCTTCAAAACCACTGCCTGATCATGTCCTTAGACCTCTCTTTATACTTACTTATAGTGCAATCCAATGTATCATTTACTCAGAAGTAGGCTCCACTTCATCGGGGCTTACTCCCTAGTAAGTGTGTTTGGGACTGCAGCCTTAATATGTCAACAAAAGTGCCACTCATGCAAATTCACATTTTCAACCCAAACCTGTGGAGTTTCTGTTAGTGCCAGGGAACTATCAGTGATAGTTCAGCAATACTGAGTGACAGCAGAATACATATTAGCTAGCAGCAGGGCACACAGTCTGTATAAATTAGGAGCCAAGCTTTAGAAGTGTGCCTGTACACAGTCATATTTCAAAGGCTGCCAAGTGGCCACTCATTTCAATAGGAAAAATGGGCAAAGCATAAAAAAATATGCGTGCCTAGTTCTAAAACAAAAGGCTATTTGGACCTTCTCCAGGGAACAACAGTTCTAGTTGCTATTTGGAAGGAAGGCTCTAACATCTGGACCATTATTCAATGAATGACAAGCTCCATAGATAAAATACCTAATAATAAAGAAACCACAAATGTGTCTGAGGGAAAAGCAGCTGTCCTGAAATTTCTTGCAGCCTCAAAGTTGTGCATGTTTCATAGTCCTAAGAGGAGGCTACACAATCCTGCCATTTGTGGAAAGGCTTCACGTTTTCTTGTTCAGATCCCGTTGCCACTACAGCCTAATTTTTTCTCTGGGATTTGGGACACAGGCTTCATTTTTGCACTTCTGATCTTCAAATCCAATTCTGTCAGCATAATTCTTCAGTCTCCAGCAGTCATGAAGATTTCTCTGTTACAGAAGTTCATCTCCAGTTCACCGTGGTGACCTTAGGGAACATATTCAATATTTCATTGTTAGCTTCATTTTAAACTGTAAGCTAGGAAATTCAATTCGACAGCAGTGAGCAGAACCAGTTGCAGGCAGCACTATATATACAGTAGTCAGGTATATATATATATATATATATATATATATATATAGGTAACCTTGAGCTCTTGGCTGCTTCCTGGGAAAGTGAAGGAGTCCAGTGTTAGTCTTCTAAGTTTCTATATTTTGTTTGCCACAGAATCAGCTCAAATGCAAAAACAATTATCTCTGTGTAGCCTTTTGCAACAAGTCTCTGCAATGTATTACAGAAGACATACTTTCTCAGCTTTAGGGCCAGTGAGAGCGGTTTTAGAATATTTCAGCAGCAAAATCTGAAAAAACAGCTTTGGATGTTGTAAGGAACAGGATGTACTGACAGAGTATCTGCAAATGAAAGAATTGTCCTGCTGAGTCAGAACAAAACACTCGCTAGCCAAGCAATCTGTCTCTAGCAATAACCAGGCAAATCCCAGGGGGAGGGGGGCATGCTGACAAAATTAGCCATCCAATATTGGTCCTTCCTAATATCAGATTCTGCCTCTAATTATGGAGATTCTTCTATTTCTGGCTAAGAACCATTGACAGAGCCACCTACCGTCCAAGCAAGGTGTCCTATAAGCCCAACCATTGCAAAACATGATGTTAAGACCCTCTTACCACTGGAGGCTGGTAGTTCCAATGTCAGTGTCAGTTCTGACTGAGACCCGCAGCGGATTCACTGCCCTACTGACATTGGAGCTAACAGCCTTCACTGCATCTTCCCCTCTCTTTCCCTTGCACTGCCCTCCCCTCCCCAACCTTGTGCTCTCCAGATGTGTTGAACTATAACTCTCAGAATTCCTGACCATAGGCTAGGGCTGATGGAAGTTGAAATCCAAAACATCTGAAGGGGAAGCTGCTCTAGCACCAGAAACAGCCATTCAGACAGCAGCCCTGAATATTTTCTACAAAAGCCATCCCCTCTGCCTTGCTTAGTCCCAAACACCAAGCTGAAGTATCTGAAGTTCACTGCGGTCAGCGCTATAAGATCATCTCATAACCAATGCACTTTCTGCTCAAATACAGAGCCTATCTACACTACTGCTTTAAAACGATTTATAACAGTTTTAAACCGGTTATTAACCAGTTTAAAACTGTTATAAATCGTTTTAAAGCAATAGTGTAGATAGGCTGCATTTCAGTTAATTGAACTTTGTCTTGTGTGTGCTTAACCTACGGCTTCAAGAGCAGCTCAGTAAGGAATTCAAACCTGAATGATATCACATAATAAAAGTGGGGACACTAGCAACTAAATAAACCACTTTTTAAAACCGAAACCATTTATTTTCCCACCCAGGGGTGCTCCCAGACAGAGAACTCCTGGTCCTAACGCTTCCCCCTCCCCCGTAACAGTTTTTTTTCTAGTAAGAAAAAAGGCATAAGAAGGGGTGGGAAAAGATTGAAGGGCTACAAATGGAAGATGTTATAATTTGGGGGGGAAAAAACACCATAACATTATCTAAAGGAGGCATTGTAAAAACTTCATTTGGAAGCAACCTTTAATGCTTAAAGGATTTTGCCGTTACATTATGTAAAGATGTAGAATGTCAGTTTATTACTCCCCCCTGCCTAAGATGTCTTGTTTGCAATCCCATCTAATTGCATAATGTCTCCATTTATTTTTTGCTCATATTACATGATGATGGGATTACAAATTCTATAGGAAATCAGAGATCACACTTTTTGCCAACCGAGCTTACACCAGCAACTGCCTTAGATCCAAATAATGAATGCTAAGTCTTAAAAAAAAGAAAGGAAAAGAAAAGTTCAAATGCTTTTAATCTGTTCCCAAATTGTTTCCATTAAGGGTTGTATCACACATAATGAAATATTTCCTCCATGCGAGTCACTGTGGCAAAATGGACACATGCTTATTTGTTACAACTGCTGTGTAAATATATATGCCATTTTCTACAAAGGATTCACTTCCATGTATGGAATCCATCTTTTACAAAGCATTTTTAAGTCAGAAGCAGCATGGCACAAGAAAATGAGTCTGAAGGAGGTTTACTTTATGTATTCTCTAGGCCATTGCACAGACAGTACAACTGCACAAACGCTCACAGAGGACTCTGGTGCCCTCTTTCTGCTCTGCTGAAACTTGCAGATTGATTAAATAGACTGCATCATAAGATTTGTAATAAAATGTAGTATTTGTGCATGCTAGTTAGGCAGTCATTTCTGTGGTAGATAAATTGCTTTCATCCGTGCTTGCACACATATCATGGAAAGTCATTGTTGTCGTTTTAACTCTGAATTAGAGGACACCACAGGACATAAGGGGATTTCTGCCGGATACGTTATCAAACAATGATAAATGTAAGATGAGAAGGCTAAAAAGAAGCTATTGAGGGCTTATAAATCTGAAGGAAGATAACCCAAAATGTCAAATTTAACTGGACTTTTGTTTTGGGAGACAGGGAACACCTTGCATTTTGTGTTCTTGTTTATAGCAGTGTGTCTAACAGTACATTGGATATACTAACTCTGTGAGGAGTACTCACACATGCCAGTCAAGAAAGAAGGCCTTCATATTATGGGTGAAGAAATGAACAGTAATTGCTTTAAGCTACAATACAATAACAGAGGTCAGACGTTCCTGACTCAAGACACCAGTCCAGTAGTATGAAGAGTATATCCCTTGTGATAATCCTCATTCGCCTTCTTGGAGACCAAAGCTCTGTAAGACCTATCCACATCTCAAACCTTCCAGAACTATTCACAAAGCTATGTCCTCTCTGTTTTCCTTAGAGTTTATTCCTAAGAGAGACCACTCCTTCCAAAGGTCCTCATAGGAACAACGGAAGCTGCCTTATACTGTCCCCGTTCAGACAACACCTTAAACCATGGCTTTAACCAAGATGAATAAGGCAAAAAAGCCTTATTCACTGTGGTTAAAGCAGTGGTTTAAGGTGTCTTCTGAACAGGGCCACTGAGTCAGATCCTTGGTCCATCTAGCCCAGTATCGTCAACACTGACTGGCAAACGCTCTTCAGGCAGGAATTTTTCCAGACCTACTTGCAGTTGCTGTGGATTGAACCTGGGATGTTCTGCATGCAAACATGTGGTCTGCTGTTGAGCTATAGTCCTTCCTAAGAACCCACTTTCCTCTTTCTTGAAGCCTGACTTCTGGACATCACTTCCTTTTGCTAGTCTAAGATAAAATAACTTTGGAAGCATATAGTCCAGGCGCAGCCCCAGCCCCCGTCCCTCCTGGGGTCCCATTCTGGCCTTCTGGGGTTTTCCATATGGCCACACCCCGTTTCCCCCACCCATCAATTGTTGGTGGTTTGTTGGATTTTGTGCAGGCTTTTCCCCCTATTCTAGAAGGTTTAAATGCTTCTCCTAAGGCTGAGTTCCTGGAAGCAAGAGCTTTAAGCTACAATATGCTGCTATTATTTGCATTCTTGGTCCCACCCCCTTTTCAGGTGGTCCCACCCACCGATGGCATGCAGCCCCTGAAAGCTTTTCCAAAATGGAATTTGGCCTTCAGCTGAGAGAGTTTCTGCACCTCTGATCTACTCATTCAGTTGAACTACTCTTCAACTAGAAAACAAAAACCTGGCCATTCATTAGTACAAGAATTTTGTGTAGAATTTGGCTGCTCCTTTTAGTCGCCTTTTATTCTTGAGCTAGAGGGGAGCCCCAGCTAACAAAGTGTCAAGGTAAATAAGAAGTTAATTTAGGGTGACCAGATGGCTCGGTGTTTCCTGGTCCTAACCGGGAAACCTGGGGCAAACCGGCCCAACCGGGGGGCGGTGGGGGCAAACCGGGGTGACGGGGGGTCACGCGGCGGTGGCAGCAAGCGAGGAGCGGCAGTAGACCTGGCGGCGGTGGCAGCGGAGGAGCCCGGGAAGCGGCCGCCCCAGCAGGTAAGTGCCCTCCCTCGCGCCTCACGCTCCTTACCCGCAGGGGCATCCGCTTCCCTCCGGTGCTCGAATCTACTGAGAAACAGGCTTCGCGGCCTGTCCCTCAGTAGTGCGCTGGGAGCTCCCCCACCTCTTCCGCACGGGCATCCGGGCTCCTCGGGGGTCGTCGCCATCACGACTAGCCCCGACGAGGCCAGAGGCCGCGCGGAAGAGGCGGGGGAGGGCCGATTATGTCACTTCCGGATCCGGCCCTCCCCTGCCTCTTCCGTGCGGCCGCTGGCCTTACGAGCCCAACGGCGGGGGACCCGGCGGCGGCGGCGGAAGACCTGGCGGCGGGGGATCCGGCGGAGGAGGAGGAAGACCCGGCGGCGGTGGCAGGGGACCTGGGGGGGGTGGACCCGGCGGGGGCGGCAGCAGAAGAGAACCCGGTACGTCCGGGGTGATGTTTTTGGGGGGTGGGTGGCTTGGTGGGGGGGGTTGTTTTGGGTGGGGGGTGGCTTGGGGGGTTTGTTTTGGGGGGGTGGCTTGGTGGGGGGTGTTTTGGGTGGGTGGGGTGGCTTGGGATGTTGTTTTGGGTGGGTGGGGTGGCTTGGGGGGTTGTTTTGGGTGGGTGGGTGGCTTGGTGGGGGGGTTGTTTTGGGTGGCGGGGGGGTGACCGGGATTTTGGGTTCCAAAATCTGGTCACCCTAAGTTAATTAGAAATGCAAGTTAGCACCTGTGCAAGTGCTACCCATTATCTAATTCATTTGTCAACATTTAATTTAATTTATTATAATCAGCTGAGCAAAGGGGATTAAATCACAACTGGCTATTTTTTATTTCTTTATTTTAGAAATTTACAGTTCAGGTCAGGTCAGGAGCTAAATCCAAGGGAAGAAAATTCTGTAGAAACTTACAGTTCTTGTATCTGTACTCTTACAGAGAAGCCTTGAGTAGTTGCTGTAAACCTCAACCAGACACCTAGACTAAATCCAAGTTTGAAAAGGTGTTCTCACCATTGAAGAGTAAAACTCAGCATTTTTATAAATTCATATTAACAGGGAAAAATATGAGCTCCATTAACATGCTTAGACATCATTTTAAGGATAGGTTGGAAAGATGTTTTGCTGAGACAGGTGGGACCAATCTATACAAACAGAAATGTTAAAAAAAATAAGTCTGATCAAATATATTGTTGACATATGGTTGTATATAAACATTATTTTAGCAGCTCTGCTACTTAGCTATTTCCATACTTGCTTAAATGTCATAAAGAACTTTACTGTGAATTATGTTCTGTTTAGTGGTCATAAATATGCTATTATATTGCAGAGTCTAAATGAGATGGGATTCCAAGTCCCATCATGTGACATAGATTAATAACTATCTGGCTACTGGTGATTATAGCTTTGGTAAAGGAAGTCTGCAGCACCTTAACGTTAACAACATTGACGCCTATCAACATATCACCTTTGTTCCTGATGGTTTCTGTGAGGAAGAGTAGTTGTGCACCATTAACCACGTATATTCATATAGTGTAAAATCTTCCAAATAACAAAATGCAGTAAATTAATTATTTCTATTACAAAGACTCTTTAACGAAAAGGAAATTCCTCTTTCAAGCTTTCTTCAAAGAGGTGGGATGCCCCACTGGTCTCTTAGCCACACACGGTTTCTGTGTCTTGCCCAAGGCCAGTGGAGACTGGTAGCTCCGATGTCAGTGGGGTGGTGAATCCACTCAGAGTTTCAGTCAGAACTCTAAAATTACCTAAAGTGCAAACTCCTTTAGAGTTCTGAGTGGTTCTGACTGAAACCTGGAGTTGATTCACTACCCCAGTGACATCGGAGGCACCATCCTTACTGCCAAATGCCATTCAGCAAATCCATGTGGACTTGGAAAAAACACAGTCACTATAGAAGCCCATTTCTTTGTCTTCTGGACCACTGCTGTCATGCAGAAGCTGACTCTGCCAAAGAAATGGTTTGCTAGAGCTGGCAGGAATCTTTACCTAGACTAGGCTTGCACATTAGTCCTGAAATCACCGGACACCCAAAATTATTCACTAGAGAACGAGGCTAGAGAACTGCTACTGCCAGCTACTTTTTTAGTGACTTGTACCTGAATGTACCATGAATCATTGGCATAGTCTACAATGCATTCCATATAAAGGCTGTTTGGTGTTCTAGATTTTTAAACTTGTTTTAGAACTAAAGCAGGTCACAGCCCTAATATTTATACAGACTTGTTTGGACAGGCATGTTATAATGTTCCTCATCCCAACCATTAACCCAATGCTCCTGCTCCATCATTATGAGAGCTTTGCACACACACATCTCACTAAAATGCCAGCTTTCTTTGGGCACCATGTTCCTGTCCTATCCTGCACTATGTACAGTATTCTGTACATATGTTCCCTACATATGTTCTGTACATTCTGTACATATGTTCCCTACATATGTTCTGAAACAA
This sequence comes from Anniella stebbinsi, assembly GCA_029215795.1. Lineage (NCBI taxonomy): Eukaryota > Metazoa > Chordata > Lepidosauria > Squamata > Anniellidae > Anniella > Anniella stebbinsi. Next base: position 89,361,502 of record JARDYH010000004.1, on the reverse strand, counting down.
CATTGCTGATGCTCTTGTGTGGCACTGTGTTAACAAAACAATCAAACTCCACCAATTTCCTTTTTGAAATGCCAAGAAACTAGTGTTTGGCTTGGAGGGTTATGTGACGTGCACAGCCGGGTTAATGAAATAGTCCAATAATATTACTCAGTTGCAATGCACATCCTGAGCCACCGTTCCATAAGCAATCTCACATGATGTTCCAGAGGGATTTGGCTATCAGTCATTGGTGAGAACTAGCCAGGTGCATTATCAGGGACTGACCCCTCCTGCTCTGAGTAATCAAAGCCCTGCCAATCAAGAGCGACGTCTCAGACGCTGTGCTTTAATACAGTGTGGCAATTCTTTGGCCCTGCCTGTTGTTTCTGTCGAAAGGCTTTTCAAAAACCCTGATAATTCCAAATTCCCTCAAACATCTCTGTCAAAAAAATGTGCACGGCATACAACATTTATTCTACACTCCTGCCATTTCCCATTTACTTGTCTTACTCGTGCATCTGCACAGCTCCAGGTGTATGTCACACTCTCTGGAAGGCCATGAAGGAGCCCAGTGACAGGCAGACAAGCAACGTTCTGCTGCAGGAGGAAGCTATGGGCCTTATTAATGGAAAACATCTGGTGCACAGGGATAGTAGGGAGCAGGTTGGATTTTATATATTAGCTTGGTGCAAATTGCCAGCTCAGTGCAACAAATAGAGTCAATCAAATATGCTGTCCCTAGGAATCTCTGGCACACGGATAGGTAATGGGTATTTAATGTTTAGTAGCTATGGAGCATGAAACTAAATATTATGACCCTACGGAGGCACCATTTTATGTTCTCTCTCTTTCCCTATCAGCCTACACACACAACAACAGATACAGATACAGAGCTTTATCTTACATGAAAGATAATGCTGGAGCACAGCATATCTTTTTGCTTTTAGTGCTCTTGCCCTGTCATCGTAGGCAGACCTTCTAACTGTACTACGTGACAGGTAGCCAGAGAGATACCCTCCAAAAGTCCTATCATTCTCACAATAAATACTTCTACAGATATGTATGGAATACCTAAACTCCAGGACCGGCCTTTCCATACAGCAGGGTAAAGCAACCTGCATTGGGTGGCACCATGAGGGGGAGGCAGGATAGATGAATGCAGGAACTGGTGTCTTAATATACTGCAATTAAAAAAAAAAAAGTTGGCCCTAACAAGGTTTGTTTGTTTGGGCTCCACTTCAAGTACTGCTAATATTACTAATACCAAAGGTTACTTGTCAACTGTACAGAGTAGGCTGTCACTACATTATTTCATGCTCTGCCTCTCCACCTTGCAATTGGTAGGAAGTTATAGTTGCCTGTAAAGGGAAGTTCCCTTCCCAACATCTTTGAAAGATGCTGTGAAGCAGACTTTCCAAACATCATGCCCTCCAGATGTTTTGGACATGAACAATCATCAGCCCCAGCCAGCTTGGCCAATCGTCAGGAATGCTGGTGGTTGTACATCTGGAGGGCACCGGAAAACTTTAGAGGAAACTTAAGATGTATTTACATTAGTGTGCTTATTTGCCTATTTATGTAGGGTGACTAGATAAAATCCAGGTCAGGGCTCATGTAACTTTAACAGTTGTAGAGAAAAGGGAATTTCAGCCAGTGTCATTTGTATGCAATTAGTTCCTGGTGAAATTCCTTCTTCATCACAACAGTTAAAGGTGCATGCACTATACTAGAGTGACCATATACAAAAGAAGGCAGGCCCCCTGCAACTTTAACTGTTGTGATGAAGAGGGAATTTCACCAGGAACTAATTGCATACAAATGACACTGGCTGAAATTCCCTTTTCTCTACAACTGTTAAAGTTACATGAGCCCTGACCTGGATTTTATCTGGTCACCCTAAGAAATGATATAACTGCAAAAGCATATACATAGGTAGTTGATAGCCTTGTATACAAATGCCAGGAGGCATGTCTCCTAATTCAGACATCAGGTACAATAAACAGTTTACTGGAATATTATTTCTCATATCAACGATCACATCATGCAAAGCCTAGTATAACAGAATAGCAGAGCTATAAAAATATACCATATTGTGAATTGGGTCTCATCATTTGTGATAACATGTGTTGAATTTTTAGAATATGATGAAAAATAAACGTAGGGAGCAATCCTACAGTGAGTTGGCAGCCTCTGAAATCAGAGACTGCCAAGTCTCGTAGTGCAGGGTAGTAAGAGCACAGAGGTGATCCTCGCCTCTGTGTTCTGGCCACCCTGCATTTTTGCTAGATGGGTGATTTTGCCTGTCTAGCCACGGGAGTTCAGAGCAGGAGGGAAGGAGGCTGGGATGAGTATAGGAAGCTGCATAAGTCAGCTTCTCTGGTCTCCTCCATTCCCTGCCCTCAGGACTGCTCCCGTTTCCCCCATCACCATGCTCAGGTTTCTGAGCAGAGAGGTAGCTGGCGCAGCTCTCTCTGCACCAGCTATGAGGAGAAGGGGGAGGTAGCAGGAAGTAGGGAACCTGTTTGCTGGCTACAAAGTCGGAGCCCTGTCTAGGGGCCATAGGATTGGTCTCTTAAAGATTTTTCTTCTTTTCAAATTATATCCAAAACTAGGAAATAGTTCAGAGCAAAACTACAATGGCTCTCTAAGTAATATAAGTATTCAGTTGAAATTAATGCCAAACCTGGATCTTCAAAGCTACTGATAGGCCATAGATGTATTTATTTGTTAAGGCTTTTGCACCTGAGGCTTGTCTATATGCCCTGTTTAGCCTGTGGTGGCTGTGAGTTGGTGCTGCATTGTATATATGATGCAGCCGCCAACTCACAGCCACTCCCCCAAAACAGCGCTTTTAAAAAGTCACTGACTTACTACATCTTCTTTGCTCCATCTGTCGGTGGTGACCTCGATTCAGATTGAGGCTGGGGGCATTCCAGGCATGGATTGTAGTCCAGGGCAGGTCGGTGGATGTGCAGGAAGGATAGGCAGAAGGGTGTGGATTCAATGAGCTGAATGGCCACCAGTGCTGCAGCTTTTTCAGCCCGAAAGCCTGCGTTCCCTCCTGCTGTGGAGATTTGCTGCTCCCACCCCGCAGCTGCAATGCTGCGTTGTTTTGAGGGAATGAGCTGCAAAGCATCATCATCAAGACACACACACACACCGGTGTCTTACTATTCCCAATTTAATAAAAATAAAAGTTAAAGATGCCTTGTCTTCTAAGCAATATGTGATACATTTTAAAAATAAAATTATAGTGTACCGTTAGCGCAACAGGGAGCCAGTGGTTAAAAAAAGGCAACCAAAAATGAGTGGAAACGCTCATTTGCAAGTGGAGAAGGAAGCACAGAATAAAGACACAGACACCAGAACTTGGGATAAACTAGGGCCTCTTTATTTGCGGAAGGACACTCCGCTGATCTGTCCTAAATTCAGAAACAAGTTGCTTTTTGAACCACTATCTTTCTATTGCCCGAGTGATGGGCCCTGTTTGTGCAACTGATCGAGCAGGAATGCAGTGGCATGATTAAATACTGCCCTAAGTTCTCACACTTAAGGGGGGAAATTAATTAGTTCATCATCTTAATTCATTATTTGGAATGATACTTAAAAAGACTTCTGGAATTTAAGAGAGCCGTGAAGACTGCTCTCTTCCGGCAGGCCTACCCAGTTGAATTTTAAGATGTTTTTAATAATGTGTTTGTTTTTAGGGTGACCATATTTGGGAAACCAAAAAAGAGGACAACCTGTGGGCAGGGCAGGAAAGTGACTTTTCAGGGCCTCTGGAAAAAGTGTCATCCCCCACCCCGCCACCTTAAAGGCCCCAATTGGAGTGGAGGAGGGGAAAGTGTGTCATTTCTGCCCCCCCACTACTCCAATCAGGGCCTTTTCTATAATCTCCGGGAATGACACACTTTCCCATTTAAGGTCCTGATTGGAGCAGTGGAAGGGAAATGATGCGCCTCCAGAAAGCACATAATTCCCTCCCAAAATGCTAATGGCGGCCTTAAAGGGGAAAGTGTGTCTTTCCAGGACAATATAGAAAATCACAGAAAATCCCCCCTGACATCCAGAATAGAACAAAAACCAGGACAAATCCTGGGAAATCCTGACAGTTGGTCACCCTATTTATTTGTTTTAATGTTTTATCTATTTTATGGTTCTTGTATTTATATTTATTGTTGTTCCCCGCCTTGATCTGGATGGAGAGGCGGGTTAGAAATAAAAAAATAAAATCAGCTACTTGGATTTAAAGAAACTGCTTTGCAAATAGAACATACCTCCTTCACACATGGGAATGAATAGAGAAGCTTGCCTGGGCTTATGAAAAGTAAGATTAACCAAATAGGAGGTTCTATAATGATAATGTTTATACAGCAAAAACCAGTTGGAAAATTATTGCTCTTTCAGGTAATGTGCTTTTGCTCAAAAAAACCATTTCTGAGATAACATCTGCATAAAGGGTGGCCAGAGAACATATAGAAATAGAATAAAGTCTGAATATCTTATTAAATCTAGAAGCCCAGTCCTTGAATTTCTGTAAATTCTCATAACAATTTTGACTGATACCTATCTGATTTCCCACCCCCTCCTTAGTTTTTAAGAAAATAGTTAATGATGGCATTACGTATTCGAGCTGCAATTCATAGAACAGACAGACTTTTTGGATCTAAGCCAGTATTTTCAGACTTCTTAGAAGCTTCATACAAGCTCAATATAATAAAGTGTACATATAAAATATTTATTGTTCTCACACATTTCAAGCCTAATCCAAAAATGCTGGACCTTGCAACTTGAGTTTCACTATATTTACCTGGGGAAATGATAGCAATGGAATTTATTTCCACAGAAGTACACTTGGGATTGCAACTTTAAAGAAATGAGTGACTTAGGCAGAGATGCAGCAGATGACCTCTTTTAAGAGCAAATAATTTTGCCCAGTCTCTGCATCAAGTATGATTAGATAATTCAAGCACTCCCCAATACAGTGACACAACAGCGTTCCTTCTCTTCAGAGAAGGCTGATTTGAAGGAAGTATACGCTACCTAAAATCTCATAGGAACATCACACAAAAAGCAAAGGGACCTGCAATTATTATGGCTACAATCCAAACCTGCTTACCTGGAGTTAGCTTCATTAACATAAATGGGAATTACTGAGTAGACATGCATAGGATTGTGTTGTTACTTGGTTTATCATAGCACCCCAGTGGTTCTCTCATGTTGCATTTGTACGCCCAGCATTTAGTTTCAGAATTATTGGCCTAAATCTAGAATCTAGATCTATCTTTACATTAGGCTAGTTCCTTTCAGTAGATAGCCAGAATATTCCATGAGTAGTCTTTTCAACTTTATAAAAGTATTAAACCAAGATTTTATCTGTAATCCTTTTCTTTGAATGCTTTTGATCCTGTATTCTACCTCAAGACAGCTTTAGGAGATATCTGAAAGACAAAGACATTAAAATTTGATTATCATTTCTTCTGACAATACTGTTACTTGAACTTTTTTTTTTTTTTAAAGGCAAGTGGGACAGTCAATTTTTCATTGTTTGGTGACCTTGCAGTTTCTTTTATGACCTCATTGGGCACATGGTGCATTGAATAGATTCTCTGTCAAAAGCAATATATTCCTTTTGTAACAGGAGATGGTACTCAAATCATTTGTCTCATGGATAATTGCATCGTGATCAAGAAGAGCATGAATACCATTTGTCAAGGCAATTTACTTTTGAAGAGATAAACACAGTTTTAATTAATAAGACGACAATTTTGTATGTGTTGAGGAAGTAAAATGGTATGATTTCATAAAGTGTCCAATTTTTTTTATAGGTTATACCTGGATATCACTCTGTGTCTCCATCCACAAATATGAAATGCACAGGTCTGTTGTATTTTGCTTTGCTTTCTTTTTCTGTGCATAGAAGCTTTCATGACATGTGCATGCCTATCCCACCTCCAGTTGATTTCAATCTGTGTATAATATTTGATTTTCTATTTCCTTGTTCTAAAAGGCAGCTGACATAGCTATGTAAAACATATAACACGTATACTCATATCTTTTTTTGAACCAACTTTAAAAAAATCACTGGAAGTCAGTGTTGAAGTCATGTCAGCTGCTTTTTTAGGACAAGGAAAAAGTTAAATATATTTATTAACTGAAATACATATACTTAACAGAAAATTATATAAACATAGCCATGTAAAATCTTACACTGAAATATCATAGCCTTACAATGCCTTAGTTTTACATAGCCCTACAATGAAATATAAATATTTTATTTAGTATATTTAAGCCTAAAACCGGTTCTGCCTGACTTCAAAACTGACTTCCACTAACTTCCACTATTTTTTTTATAGATGATTCAAAGAAAGATATGAGTTTGCTTGTTATATGTTTTACATAGCTATGTCAACTGTCTTTTAGGACAAAGAAAGTCGAATATTACACACACATTCCAATGGGTTGAGGGGAATCTTCATGCACGTTTTAAAAGCTTCTGTGCACAGATTCCCAGCTAGCTTGAGAATTGTACTGGCAAATGGATGTTGCACATGAAGTACCTGTTGCTGAATCTCTATACTACTGGGCTATGCACACCATTCCAATAACTGCACTGGGACATTATGCACAGCACATAACAGAAAATAGATACCGTCAACATTGGCACTGCTGATTACATTTTGGGGACCATGAAACAATCATGTAATAAAACAATCGCATGGGACATGTGAGCGTTATAAATTTTATATTTTGGGAAAGAGCCTGCTGTTATGAAAGTAAAGTATGAGAATGAACCACCAATGTTCTGGTTCGTACATGAGAATGGCCACATTGCTTTCCATGCGATCAAATATGATACTATGAGTTCATAACCATGAAGGATAAATAAGAATGAGATACATAGAGAGAGCTGCGGCCATTTTCATCATCATGGTGAACTGTAAAAGTACTATTGTAACCTGGGAGGAAGCCACTTGCATGTGAGATCTTGAAAACAGAACTAATACTCGCAGAACAAATGTAACTTGGGAGTAGGCAGAGAAAATACATAGAAAATACATAGAATTCATAGTTATATCATGTGACAAAGTAGGTGTCCTGTTTAAACCACAGATATTCATTAGGATGCTATAATGAATAGTGGCCTGCACTAGAGATGTGCTACATATTACTAAATGGTTGATATAAGCACAATAAATGTCAAGTAATTATATCTCCTCTATGTACAGCAAACAGAACAACATAAAAGCAAACATAATATGCCTATTTAGGATTACTTTTCTAACCAAGGCAATTCATTATACCAAGGAAATAAATACTTGCTAAAATTTTAGCTGTCAAAATACACAGAAATAAACTTGTCCACATCCTGGTAATATGTAATAGAAGGAAGCATGAAATAATGAGACCCATAATGAGCCAATTGAAATTCTGGGCTTTTAAATATAATCCTAAACAATTTACATCCTTTTGCATGCTAATACCACAATCACTTATGTTTAGTCGTACAAGACAAATTCACTGTCACGCAGTAGTTTAATAGCAAATGAGAACATACCAATGTCAGTTGGAAGGATGACCATTATTAGATTTCTTATAATGCCCCATCATGTCATCGGTTCAGACAAGGATTTGTTGGATCTATTTAGGAAGCATCTGATTCATGGTCACATTCTTATTAAAATGCAGGAACAACAGTGGAATTTCTCTCCTCTCCTTTTCACACTAGTAGTCCTGAGTTGTTGGAAAGGCTAATATTGCATTTTTAAAAAAGATGTCACCTTGAAATTTAAAGTAAAAAGTGAAGTACAAAGAACTACACTGTGAAATGGGATAGTGGAGGATAAGGCTATGAATGGCTACTATTCATGATGGCTATATATTACATCCAGGATCAAAGGTAGCATACGTTGGTATACCAGTTGCTGGGGAACATGAGTGGAATGGTGCTATTGCACTCCTGCCCTGCTTGTGGACTTTCCATAGGCACTTAGTTGGCTAGTGTTTGTAAGGAGTGGCATTTTGACTGTATGTTATTTTGGAGCCTAAAGCTTTCTGACCATCAGTCAGCTTTAAGTATTTCTGAAGTGTGTAACTATTAAGCTTTTTACCGTAAAAATAAACAAAAGAACTCTCACTGATTGGGTGTCCTGTGTCAGTTTGCCAGCATGTGTGAATGCCGGAGGGAACGGGGACACACGACACTGTGGTACCAGAATGCTGGACTAGATAAGCCTCTGGCCTGAGCCGGCATACCTCTTACATTATAGAAGTTGTAGAAGTGTTAGAATAGTCTGTTTATAAAATAAGCTTCTACAGGAGCAATCCTATAACCCATAGACAGAGTCGGGGGGGGGGGGTGTCATAGGATACTTCAGATTTCCAGATCCAGCTCAGAGACAGCACTACTATCTCAGAGCCAGGAATCTGTGCTCCCCACCCCTCCGCCTTGCAGCCAGCATGGAGAAAACCATGATGACCTCAGAGAGGGGGTAGATGAGGGGGCATTCTGGTGACCAGTGAGAGGACTGAAGAAGCAAGGATACAATCTATCCTAAGGCCTCCCCAGCCTCCTTGTCGGTCCCTCTGCTGCACCTCAAATAGATAGGTGACAAAATCTGTCTAGCTAAAATCCAGAGCAAGAGGAGCAGTGGAGGTGGGAATGCTGGAAAAATCCTCAATGGATTAGACGAGGTTGGATTCCTAATAACCTGCCCTCTGAAATCTGCAGCAGACTGGCTCTCCCTTCCAGTGTTGGCATTGGCAGGGAGAGCGGGAGGGTTGTGCGCTGCTGGCAATTTCTATTTTCCCCCTTTAAAAATGGCAAGATACGTAAGCTCCATAAGCAACGTATCTTGGGCAAATTATGGCAGTAATTAGCATATTTTATGCAAACTGTGGCCATAAAGTACTTAATTATGTGTAAATTGTAACCATAGATTTAAAGGGGAAAATTTAGACAAAATCTGCAAACTGGGTTGGGGGCTCCAACGAAAGCCGTTGAGTCTCAAGAAAGGACCCAGGCAGATTTGCACATCCCTAGGCACAGGTGACTAGAACCTCTGCTGCTGCTCCTTCTCTGCAATGGATGCTCATAAGCCTCCAAATTTACAAGATTACAAGCATTGGGTGTAGGAGTAATAGGATTGCAGCCTAACCATAAATATAACTTCATGAAATTTCTGCCCTTTAGGTTTTTTATTGTGTATGTCATTGTCTTTAAATTACAATAAACCAAGTCACTAAACCGTGCTAAGAAGTCTAGCTGATTTCCCCCCTTATGAGCTCAGAAACCAAACTTTGAATAAGTTAGGCCTAAAAAACCCTGCACATCCATTGTTATCATACATGTTTAATTACACCAAGAGTATAACTTTGATTCATTTTCTATTCTAAATTATGGCTCTATAACGTTACCAGTATTATAGTTAGAATTAACCATAAATAAGTTATTGTCTATATCCCTTCAGAGAATCAAGTCCCTATGTGTAAAATACCATTGGCTGAAAGCTCCTTGACATTAGGACAATTTTTATTAACAGCTGACATGCTTGGCTACAAATTGTAGAAATGCTTCTGTTATAACTAGAGTACAATTACTATGTAATAATTTTCACCAAGCTATTTCTCAATATTCCTTTGTGATATTGGCAACCACTGCAAGATAGTGATGTGTCATAGAAGAGTATCCCCATCATCTGGACAGCACAACCACTTTCCCCATCCTGGATCTTCAAAGCCATGAAATAAACTTTCAAGTTTTACTTTTAAAAATAGGTGGGTAGGTCACTTGAAACTTGGGAGAAAGGGTAAAGCTGATGTCAGAGCTACTGTTCCTTTCATTGTTATGTCATTTCAATTACAAAAATGGGAAAAAATCAGGTTCACCCCATGGCTCACAGGCAAGCTTTGCTCTATTTCTTTACTTTAAAGTAAGCACAGTAAGACACGTGTTGGGTTACAGGGCTTTACTCCATTGGCCTCCTCTGTGGTTTCAGACCAGGTTCTCGAAGTCTGTAATTTTCAGTGTCAAAAATGATCGAAGTAGGTGATTCAAACACTTACTTATGAGGAAGAAGGAAAGACACTGTCAGCTATTTTCAAAATAACATGTAGTTTGGGTCTCAGGGTCTGCTCAGGGTCTGCTCTTATATTACACTGATCTTCACCTTAAGTAGCCTCAATTATTATGGTAAACAAGTGTCTCTCAAAAAGCATGTTACTCTGAACCAGACACCAAAGGAGTAATTGAGAAAAAGTGACATGAAGGTGTATCAACTAAATGGGAGTTTCCCACCGGACTTCTCCTTCAGGCTTTTACTGGACATTCCCCCCACCAATCCCAACATATACCTTCAATAAATTCTTCAGGGGAGGTCCTTATGCCACAGCCTGCTGTGTCACTAGTCTGGTGGGCACCTCCCATCTCCTCTGAACTCCACCCACCTGAACCTGCAGCAGACTTTGGGATCTGTCAATTCTGATGCTCCCCTCCCCACCACTCCAACAAAGGCTGCGTTCCCAGCAGGTGAGGGAGAAGACATTCTCTGAGCCTGGGCCTCCTGTTCAATAATCTCCTGGTAAGATTCCTCCCTGACTCTTGGAGAACTTCTTCTCCTGCTTCCTGGCTTGGCTGGTCTTTTATTTAACCCTTTAATCTGAAACTACACCAGGGGGACTGGGCCTCACCCTGACATTTTGTACACAAACACGGCTTGGAATTTTTTTAAAAAGGGCTCAGATTGCGATCATAGACTGGAAGGGGGACTTGGCAGCAGACAAGATGGGTCTGCTATTAAGTCTCCTGGGATGCCAGGTGGAGAACTGAGGGGGAAGGAGAGGGCAAACAAGCCATGAGCAGTGGGTTGTTTGCCTGACTGTCTGGCAGGTATGCTAACCATGCACTGTGGCATGTTCACAAAAAAACCACTTGGGCTAGCGTGTCATGTGAACATGCCCATTGAATGCAGCTGTTTTGGAAGGGGGTTCTAAGCATTTGGGGGGATCTAAACGTTTTGGAGCATCTGCAAACCTCACAGTTACCCTAAGTCTCCCGATATCTTTGTGTTGTGTGTGAGTGGCACTGTTTTGACTATACCTCCACAAGCACAGGAAGTTTTGTAAACTCTTCATTTAGCAACTATATAGACTGACTGGTAAATGTTTGAAATTCCTCATATGAATTCAATTCGGCAACATCACTTGGAGACTGTGCATATTGATCAACTCTTACATGAACTGGTTCATACTGCCAATTTCAGTATATTTGCCATGCCTCCATGTGAATATGTACAATTGCTCATATTCATGTACATTCCCTATTCAACACACACACTAATCCCAACAAATTCTTTCACAGCGGATGATTTTTAAAACCAGCTTTCCATTGTTAGGCAACATTGTTGTTCAAAACAAAGGCCAAAAAAAAAAAGGAACAGAACCACTTTTTTCTACTGAAAATGGAATCTATATATGCATAAAGCTATTTTATGCAGAATTGTGGCTCTTTTAGTATGGTCAAATTCAATCTGATGAAATAGATTATATAAATGCTCACTTTTTAAACTAGTAACATGATGTAAATGTCAGTGTAACTATATAAGAAAATATTTTATGAGAGCAATCCCAAGGCCCTACAGAGTGGGGGGGGGGAGGGTAGGATAGCTAGGATTTCTGGAGATGGCGCTCCAACTTTGGACCCAGGCATCTGAGCTCCCTGCCCCCTCCTCTTTGCAGCTGCCATGGAGAGAACTGCACCGGCTGCGTCTCAACGTTAGAGGGAAAAGGGGTCATGATGGTGGGTGGGGAGGGGACGGCCGTATCCCCAGGCCTCCACAGCCTCTTCCCTGATGTCTCAGCTAGACGTTGAAAAGCGCCAGTCTAGCAAAAATACAGAGTGGGATGAGCGTGGAGGTAAAGATCGCCTCTGCCACGCCTCCTGCTCTGCTTTGGATGGCCATAACTCTCCGTTTGCAGATTTATGGCTATCCTCCTAGCATTGCGTCCTAAGTATTGTCTATTGCATAAGCAAAATAATACAAGGAAGCAAGAAGAATAAGGAGCAGAAACCAACTTATTAAGCCAACACATATAGATATTAAAAATAAATGAAACCTCTATAAATCTTTAATGGACTGGTTAGGAAATGGTTGACCTTTCTCCCTCTATTTCTGCACGTTTGTGGAGCGGGAAGGTCCCTCTGTTTTCGAATTTTTTTTTTTAGTACAATATTATAGAGGATATTGTTGGTTTGGCAAACAAAACCTTCAGAAATAATAGATGACTATTATGTGTTGGGGTATTTTTGTAAATAAAAACTTTTGATATTAAAATAAATGTACTTCTATAGAAATTAGTAGTTTAAAAATGAAAATAAGCTCAGAATTCTACAATTTAATTCTTAACTGTTAATCTTTCCAATTTAAATAAGAATGCATTTGCTACAAAATGAATACATTCAAACAATGAAACAGAATACTCCAGATGCATAGTGATTTTTTTAAAAAAATATTGTCTTGTATGTGGTAAAAAACATGTTTAGGCGCCGATCATGCGTAGATTAGTTTGTCCCCCAGACTGAGGTATAAATTACTGCTGGTCTTCTGTGGGTATTTGTTCAGAAGCAAAGCAATCAATCTCATACGTTTTCTTCAGACCTTTCAGGTATATTCGCAGGCTGTCTGGATCCAATCGAGAATTGCGAGCAGTCTGAACCAACCTATTTGCTAAGTGATATATAGCCCTCTGCTTTAACATTTCAGGAGTACTTCTTCGTTGCTGCTGTTATATTTAAAAGGACATGCACATTTTAAAATCTGAAATTTTAGGACACTCACAATGAGAATTACCCAGGTATACTCTCATGTCAACTGAGTGAATCAATGTGGATGATGTGCGAGCTATCTTCGCAAATGCTTGTCCCAAGCATCAATTTGTCAATGTAATGGGGAATGCAGAAGTGGGTTGGAAGCTTTCAGAGAGGAAAATACTGGGTGGGATGAGTTTGCTTAACTTCTCTTGTCATTGCAAATACTTCCTCTCCTCTTAAAGCCATTACCGCAACCCCAAAGCTAGGCTCACTTCCACTTTAAAGTTTTAAACAACCAGGGTGGGGGAAGAATTTGCAGGGGGTAATTGGCAGGTGGGAGAAGAATTAAGCACCTTTTCCCACTTGGCCTGTCATCCTCTGCAAATGCCCCTAACCTCTGCACTTGAGTTACAAAGGAAATACTGCATTAAGAATCCTGTGTTCCCCTCGTAATATCTAGTTTGGCCCTTAAGTATGTTGTGATGTCAACATTCTGTATTCAATGTTACCTTTACTTAGATATCACACTGATATGGATAGTTTGTAAAACAAAATTGTAAACATTTTCATTCAACAATCAGATTGACTCTTTGCTGAGAGATTTTGTTAATGTACCACACAATACACAGCCCAATGAACTTATGACTGAGCTGATAGATTTGGTCTTTGGGTTGGCGTTCAATCACTACACTGATGACACCAGCTCTATTTATCATTTTTCATAAGATGTAAGAGCAGTGGTTTAGACTTTGAATGCCTAAACTGCATGACAGCTAGCTATCTGAAGCTAAATCCAGACAGGACAATGATAATGATGGAGGGCCAGATTAGGGCTAGAAAACTGTTGGTTTTACCTGTCCTGTTAGAATCCCCCTAAAAGACAATGTGCATATCACGGCAATTTTCCTGGACACTGTATTGCTGGAATTATCAGGTACTAGCATTGGCTTCAACTGGTGAGCCATCTGTGACCAATTCTCTCAGTCAGGGATTTTGCTTCAGTCATCTAGACATTGGCAATCTCTTGTATTGATTACTGCAATGTGGTCTACGTGGAGCTGCTTTTTTGAAGTCAGCTTGAAAGTTCAGCTAGTACAGAATGCTGTAGCCAACCTCTTGAAGGCATGGGATCCAGGGAAGATGTTACTCCAATTCTGACTCAGCTGCACTGAACTCTTTTTACTTTTCGATCCAATTCAGAAAGCTGGTGGCTACCTTTAAAGTCCAACATGGTCTAGGACAAGGTCAGGTAGAGGTCAGGCTTGCAGGATCTACTTTGATTTTTAACTGAACCCTGCTATCTACCAACCTGAATCTGATGCAGAAGACATAAATTTATTTTAAAGAAGTCTGTCCAGGAATTTGTTCCGAGTACCAGAAATAAATGGAGCTCACAGACCTTCTACAACCCCCCCCCCACACACACACACACACTTTGATTACCCCAAGCTTTCTTCATTTCAGCTGTAAAATTTGGGAGGAGGGTTACTGGGGAAGAATCATTTTGTTCCTGCTTGCTGTTGGTAAACAACTGGGAGTCAAAAATCTTGCCAATCTAGTGCAAATCACCCAGAGATCTACCAGTAGTCCGAAATCTACCTTCTGCCTACCCTTGGTCTAAGAACTGCATATATATAGTGACTATGCTTTTCATATAAATTGTTGGAATAGTTTGGGCTTAAATTATAGTTTTTGTCATTACGTATTTGTATTGTATACTACAGCAACTGCTACTGAGCTGGCTGAGAATGCAGTTTGTGCATTTCAAAATAAATTACAACAGAACCTACTAAATGTGTTTAGGATCAGTGTGTAAGACTAAGAGCTACGCTACAGTGTGTTGGAGTTCTATGCTACTACTACATACCAACATTTGTCTAGCAATAACAGTTATGATTTCCTTGGCATCCCGTATTATTGATGGTGGAAGAGAGGAAACCTCTGCAGCTTTTAGTCCTAAATATAAAACACAAGAAACAGTTCTTCATTGTTAAAGGTAGACAGCATTACATTTAATCAAAGTGCTTGTTTGTCCTGGTGTTGATGTAACACTCCTGATCTCTCAAACACAGTTAAAAGGTCAGGAACAGGCCACAAGTTCATACATATCTTCCACCTCTCCTATCTCCTTTCAAATGCCAGCCTTAATCATAGTATTATATCTGTAGCAAAATTACTACGGTTCCTTTTTTAAACAGGACTTGAAGCTGTTTTGCAGATCCTGGTTAAGAGGGGCCTTAACCATTCAGCATTTATAAATGTGATGCCAAGCCATGACTACAGCTGACAAAGGACGGCAGATGAAACAAAGGAGTGCATGATTCCATTCTTACTTTCTTAACCATGCCCAAAAAATCAGCAGTATTACATCTGCAAAAAGCTTCTAGAAATAAGGTTTAAAATAAAAAAATAAAAACATGTTTATATCAATCATCTCCTCCCACAACCAACCCCTGTATCTGAATATAGAAATTTACCTAGAAGCAACTCTATTCAAAATCTTATTGGAGTTACTACACATGCTCAGACTGATCAGACATCATAATTATTTTCAGATGGCTCAGCAGCCTTTATCTAATTTACATTATATTTCTGGGTAACAGATTGGAGAAAACCAGTCTTTACTGAGAGGGAAGGACAGGAAAATGAACACTGCAACCTTAACGTAATATTCTTTATTGTTACTACAACCTCCATTTCTTTCTTCACAACAGTGGGTAGTATTCAATTGTGCTTCAGTGCTAGCACTAATAACATTGCACTAGCGTAATCCAATGTTTTCACAACATAACTAGCGCTTGCTAGGGCAGTGGGAAAATGCAGCCATTTGCAGCCGCATTTTGCTAGCACTGCCAAATATGGTCATTTTTCTCTTTTATTCTATAGGTGCTAGTTACATTGTTGAAGTATTGGTTTATGCTAGTGCAATGTACTTAGCGCTAGTGCTGGGGCACTATTATTATTCAAAAAGACAAGAGAAAACTATGAGAGACTGAAAAGTAGAACAACCTGCAAAATGGAGAGACTAATGACAGCAGTTAAAACCATTTCCTCCTACTTGTTTATTAAGGTAAACAGAGAGGACCCTTCTTCATATTCCTTTTACCAGAGAAGTGCTGTTATCATCTACAAAAGAGAGGGCATTCTCTGTGGTGGCATCCTAACTTTAGAATACCCTCCCATGGAAGGTACACCTGGTGCCATCATGTTATTCTTTATGGCACTGGGTGAAAATCTTTTTCATGCACAGGCACTTTAAAATAAATAAATTGCATATTCATAAATTAAATCTGTATTTTTTTTTAAAGCGGGTTAAAATAATTTAATGCAAGAGTCCCCAACCTCTTTGGATCCATGGGCACATTTGGGAATTTGAAAAAATGCTGTGGGTACCACCCAACATGCCTAATCAGAGGATCATCCTTGACATCTACCTGTCATAGGCTGTGTCTTATTCAACAAAGAAGTTTGTTTCGGGGCTATTGGGCAATGCAACTTCTCTTTAATAAGGCTAATTGCTTGTGTTGCACTGCAGCTAATGCTTCTTTGAAACATACATTATGGCAACGTTCAGTAGTTTCTTCTTTTTGGGAGGAGGTTATTAAACAGATTAATTTTATATTCACTAAGGTACACACTCTTAAATTATTTACTCTCTTCCTGGAATTTAACAAATGATTAGCGTAAATGGATTCTCCATGTCCTTTTGACAGCTAAAGGACTGATATACAACACTGGAAGGATGAACACTCACCTCCTATAACACAATTGATTGAGGACCTTACAATGCTCTCAATATTTGAATGGTTGGCATATAGATACCACTTTCAAGTGGATACTTATTTGGAATCCCATATATACTCCCCATCTCTTAGATGGGCGCAAGCCTGTTTCTATATGCCAACACAAACTTTGATGGATAAGATATCTATGTACTCTTGCTTTGCCTGTGTACATTGTGTGTTAATTTCAGTAATCAATATTTTATATTACCATAGTTTATGTGTGTGTTAATTTCAGTAATCAATATTTTATATTACCATAGTTCTTTTCCTCTGTGTGTCCTTTAGAAAGAATATAAGTATAAGAAATATTGTCCCTAATTCCAGAACTGCTTCTCACATGCTGCACTTCAAAGTAATTGTTTTCCACATTGGGATATAAGGCATCAATTTGACATAATTCCAAGAAATGAGTAGCAAAGAGCGTAAATGCCTGAAGTTGGAAACATTAACCGAAAAATGAAATAAATTACTGGAATGAAGAGAAAGCAAGTATGCTTTAAAAAAATAAAATACAAAATCAGGTATCTATTGATTGAAATATTAATATTACCTTCAAATTCAGAAGATATTCACAGACTGCATAACATATGCCAATCCCTTCTTCAGGACTGGTACCTCTGCCAAGCTCATCAATTATGATAAGTGATCTGTCATTAGCATTTTGTATGATATATGTTATCTAGAGAAAAAGACATCACATTTCATTACTACCACTAAATGTAAGGATAAAATCTGTTAATAGGAATTTTCATTTCATGCCCAAACCTCATCAGAAAATTCACTTTAGTAACATTTAACCAGCTGCCACTTAAAAACAGAATATTCATAAACACAAACAGTTCTTTCCAGAAGCTCCAGGCTGGTACCGCGACTTCAATATGCACAGAAAGCATATACATACATGAGGTCACACATCCCTCTCCTAACATCCATTAGTGATGATGCAAGTAACTGAAAATAATTGTGAGTGCCTCTGCTTGATTATTTACAAGTAGGTCTAGGTGAGCAGGGTTGAAAACTCTTATAAGTTCAATCTGTAATATTAAACATAGTGGCTTAGATCCTAAATTGCAGTGGTTGTGGCTAGGGGACTGCAGCTGGACTGGGAAATTGGCAGAAATCAGGAATCTTTCCTAATATGAGCAGATGTGCTTTCTGTTCTCTCCAGAGCTCTGTTGGATCCCAGCCATTGCATATTTCACTATCCTCAACAGTGTATTTATTAATATGGTTGAAAAAAGAAAACTGTCCAAATTTGTACTCTTTGACTAAACCAGCCATGATGGTCCAGAAGAATGAAAATTTGGGGGAAGTCAGAGTAGCCTACAAGGTGCCATGACCGTGGGTGGTATGAAGGAAAGGTGTGTTGAAAAAAGAAGACAATCTTGGATGTGTATGCATTAATAAATTTCAGCCTATTAGTCTAATCTTTGGCATGTAGGAAGAGGTCCTTGAATATTTACACACAAGCAAAATACACAAACCTGCGTGCCAATTAAATATTAATCAAGGCCACTGATAAAAGAATCACTATGCTCAACTGAATACCTCTTTCATCTCCTTCATGAATGTTGATGAATTTGTTTCGATATCATCATCCATACCTATTCTAGTAAATATTTGCTCAGCAATCCTAAAAGAAGAATATTCTGCTGGGACAAAAGATCCTGCAAATTAAAGAGAAGGGCAAATAACCGCAATGCTGTAGTTTAGTGTTAGCCTTGTCAAATTCTTAATATAGTAAGATCACATCTGATTGCATCCACATTTCCTCTCTCCTAAGTAATCACTAGTTCACTAGAAAATAATACAGGTTCAAACAAGCTATTACTTACCAATTTGTGCCATAATCTGAGAAAGAGCTATCTGTTTTAAGTAGGTTGACTTTCCACTCATATTTGGTCCTGTAATTATGATAAAATTACTTCCCTCTGTGATGTAAGTATTGTTGGAAATAGGCTTCTCAAAAGATATTTTTTCAAGAACAGGATGCCATCCTTGCTTTATTGCTAATGTGTCAGTAAACTCAGGGCGTACTATACAAAGAAATATAGTGAGATAATAGGGTATTTTAGTATTTAGCTGTTATTAACAAATATCGTAACTGTACTTTGGTCAGGCTTATTTTTATATAGTATTTTATCCAGTTCTTAAATGCTATGCCAAAGAATCACTCTGAAAAAAATAGTGTATTCCTTATGGTTATGGTTTGCAATGCCATGTCAGTGCAGTACTAAGAGTGCAACCCTATACCTATTTACCTGGGAGTAAGCCCAGCTGAATTCAATGGGACTTCTATCATTCCTACATAGTTGCATACTGATGCTGAAAACTTTAAATATTTTAAATTATGTTAGGTGCTATATTAGTTGACTAATTCACAGTTCAGGGATAGACAACATAAACTATATAAGTTTTAATATAAGTTGTTCTAATTAACAAGTCTACTTACCATAGTCAGAAAGGGTGCAAGCATGGGCAAATGACTGCAACATATCTAGCATAGATACAGTGTCAGAAAGTTTGTACAGGCAATGAATATGTTCATAGATTTCACTCAGTAGTTTACACACTATCCTGCAAAACACATACCAGCAGAGTTTATTTTATTACTCAAAGTAATTTATGCGGTATTAATAAAATTGTTGGTTCTTAGACAGTAGTCTGAAATAGCAACTGTATTCCAAAACTACTTTGATTAAATATGCAACTATGGCAAAATCACACATTTAAACTAGTTGATACCAACGCTAGAAGACATTTTGAGATGTTGGCCATTATTTCATTAATTTTCAGTTATAATAACTTATTTCTGTAAACTTCTTTGAGAACCATTATGGTCGAAAAGCAGTATAGAAATATTTGAAAATGCAGGTTGCTTACCTGTAACCATAGTTCTTCGAGTGGTCATCTGTGCATTCACACATATGGGGCTCTGCGCCTGCGTGGAGCCTGTTTCGGAAACTTCTATAGCTAAGGCAAACGTTTTTGGCGGGAACCCCTCCCCCACTGTCTACTGACTCCATGTTCCCGCCTTTCTCCTCAGTTCAAAGAGACCGACTTGTTGGCCCCATAACTAGGAGAGAAACCGCTCGGTATCGACAGTACATTTACATCGACACCAAAGCGGGGACGGTGGGTGGGTTGTGTGAATGCACAGATGACCACTCGAAGAACTATGGTTACAGGTAAGCAACCTGCATTTCTTCTTCGTGGTCTCTGTGCATCACACATATGGGCGATTAACAAGCTAAATTCCTGGTGGAGGGTAGGTGTAGATCAATGTTCCCTCACAAGACAAAGAAATTGCTTGCCCCAAATTCCAGTTTGTCCTGGTACAAACAATCAAGTGGTAGCATGTAATGAAGTTAAAGGACTTATACCAAATAGCTGCCTTACATATTTATTTATTTCATTTCTAACCCGCCTCTCCATCTAGATCGAGGCGGGGAACAACACCAAATATAAATATATTAGCAGGGGATCGACAATCCCCTGCTAAAGATACGGACTTCGATGCACTGCACATCGACTTAGCTGTTACTGGACCAACGAGTTGCAAGCCCTTCAACTTGTAGGGCAGTTTAATAGCATGTACAATCCACTCCACGAGTCATTGCTACTCTTGCGTCTTATGGAATTTGTCAGTTCTAGCCCTGTGTGGAAGCCCAGGTAGGGTGCATCAATACTGAGGCAGCTAATTCACTCGATCTGCGTAGTGTTGATATAGCCATCAGAAAACAACTTTCTAAGAAAAATAATGTGATATCTGAAGGTGCCATTGGTTTAACTGGTTTCAATGTCAGAGATTGTGGCATGACAGAGAAACTCCATGCCAGAATGAAACTCCTCATTAGAGGAGACAGATTTGTAATGCCCAGAGGAACCCCCTAACAATGGGGTTGGTGCAAAAACACGTAAAGCAGTCAAATACCTGCATATCGACAACTATTTTAGCCCTATAGTGTATAGGGGGTAAGTGTAAGGACATCGTTAAGGAGGCTGAATGGGGCTTGAGGCCCTGAAGATCCATGTATTTAGAAAAGAATCCCATTGTGCAGTATATGACTTCATTGCAGGCTGCATGAAAAAATGGAATCGACCGCATGTCGAAAGTAGTTACGGTATTGGGATACCCCATGCCATGGGTCTGAGCATAGGCAGGGGCATAAACTATGGGGGGAGGGGGGTAGCGGGGGGGGGGGCAATGTCCCCACTGGGATTTCCCAAAGGGGCAATGCCCAACCAAGTAACATCAGTAAGCTCACAGCCTGACTTACAGATTCCTCAGTCAGTCTCCAGTTGTCTGTATTCTTATGTGTTTGGACGCAGTCTAAATTACATCCAAGCACATCCTGCTTCCTCATCAGCTGCCCAGCAGATCTCCTTGCAAGACAAAAGCCACTCTCCTGTTGTGTCAGGGTCAGGCTCCCCCAGATTTATTTTCTTCTACCCACTCAGGCGCTGTAAGACAAAAGATTGCCCATTTAGGAATTACAGTCTGGGCACATCTTGACGAGAGTTTTGCCTCCGGTCGGGGTGTATCCGGAGTGGCAGCAGGTCATCTATATGATGCAGTTGGCATCCCGAAGCCATCCAGGAGCAAATCCCTGAAGCTCCGGTTTTAAAAGTCGGGTACTTACCACGACTTTTTTTTATCTTCGGAGCTGCAGCGGAGCTGATGGTAACCCAATTGGTCGCCATTGGCTGATATCTTCAGAAGTAGAGTGAGCCACACCTGTCTAGGCCACCAAGGGGTGACTATGATGGAGACTGTGTGGACTACACAATATTAATATTATCATACCACAGTACTCATGGAATGAGAAGAAAAATGAGGGCTGCAAAGACATTCCCAGTTGAACAGGAAAGTGTTTGTATGAGGACTTGAGATGGGGGAGGAAGTGGGAAAGCGCATGCCCCGTAGTAAATAGTCTGTGCAAGTACACCAATGTAGGGTTGTTAGATCCAGGGTAGTCTGGATTCTGTGTTCACTATGAGGCCCAAAGAGCTCAATAAATTGAGTCGTCATCTTGCCTTCAATAGCATTTCCTTTTAGGAAGCCACCAGAAGTCAGTTGTCTAAATATGGGTATATTTCAACCCCTTGAAGGCAAATGAATGGAAGGAGCAGTGCCATACATTTTGTAAATATTCTGGGGCAGGGCTTTATGTGTCATCAGAAATTTGTGATTCTGATGTACGTATGGAGCCATCTCAAATCCAGAACAGGTTGAAGAGATCTGTAGAGGAGTGGGCCAAATATTAAATCAGAGAGTGATATAGGTCTTCCAAAGGAGGCTCCACTCTGTACAGCTACCTCATCAACAGGCGATGCAGAAGAGAGCAATGTTGAGTCCAACTGAGAGATCTCTAAGGATTGAGGGGAATCAGGTTTAGTTCTATGATTAAACCCATCTTCTCCAAGCTGAACTTTTTGACACCCCACAGAGTGGGTCTGGAAAGGAGAAGAGCTACGTGGACGTACTGACGCATTCACGACGGTATCATGAGGCAATGGTTGAGCCCTGTGGACAGGTCACAATGACAGTGATCTTGGTAGAGCTAGAGGGAGTTGCAAGAAAACTTCCTCCAGTGGCAATCACGATACCGATGGAGCTGCTCAGTATCGAGAAAGGCGTATGTACCAATATAGGGGTTGGTATCGATGCCTGGTACGGGAGTTACGGACCCATTGCTAGAGGTGTCCCTCTTATAATTGATGCCAATCTCTGTACTGGTATGGCATTCTCGGGGGAGGCAACCCAGTTGAAGTTCTGTCCCTCTTTTTTTTTTTTTTTTTTTAAACAAGGACCCGAGAATGATGCCCCTAGACATTACAGGCATAAAAAACTCTCTCTGTTGAAATCATAGCACTCCAATTGTAGCAGCTCTAGGGAGCAGCCCTGTAATTGGCAGCTAGCCTGTAATGGCTGTGCTAATTAACTTGGTGGGGAGATGTCTACTTCAAGCTGCATGTTAGACGTCTCTTTTTGGTACCAAGAGATTGGTACCAAAAGAGGCAGTTGAGTCTCACCCTTTGATGTCGATTCTGCCTGCTAGACATCTCATCTGGACGTCAAAGCTGCACGTTAGACATCTCATTTTGGTACCAAGAGCTCTGCACCGAGGAGCTTGGTACCATGGCGCTCGGTACCATGGCGCTCGGTACCAAGGAGCTCGATACCAAGGAGCTTGGTACCATGGAGCTCGATACCAAGGAGCTCGGTACCAAGGAGGTCGGCACCATGGAGCTCGGCACCAAGGAGCTCGGCACCAAGGAGCTCGGCACCAAGGAGCTCGGCACCAAGGAGATCGGCACCAAGGAGATCGGCACCAAGGAGCCTGGTAGCATGGAGCTCGGTACCATGGAGCTCGGTAGCAAGGAGCTCGATACGAAGGAGCTCGGTACCATGGCGCTCGGCACCAAGGAGATCGGCACCAAGGAGCTCGGTACCATGGAGCTCGGTACCAAGGAAGTCGGCACCAAGGAGCTCGGTACCAAGGAGCTCGGTACCATGGCGCTTGGTACCGAAGGAGGCAGTTGAGTCTCAGCCTGTGATGTCGATTCTGCCTGCTAGACATCTCATCTTGACATCGAAGATGCATGTTAGAAGCTCCAGTATCGAGAGCTTAGACCTTGGTACCAAAGGAGCCAGTTAAGTCATCGCCGCCAAAGGGGCCACCCTCAGTATCGGGGGGGGGGGCTAACAGGTGCAGAGGAGTTGGAACCTGGTCTCTCTCTAGCTGTAGAAACACAGGTAGAGAGTATCCAGATGTTGGAAGATCGGAAGGACCTATGGTTAGGGTGGGGGTCCGAAGACACTGAGGGGCTCTCATCCATAGAATCGCTCCAAGCGATCAGTCCCCAGAAGTCCTATGTAACCTGGCCTTCTTAGATATCCCTTTCACTGTAGAGACAGCTAGGGAGCGTCCAAACATTGGACGATCGGAATGACCCATGGTCAGAGTCAGGGTCCGAGGACGCAGAGGGGCTCTCCTCCGTAGAATCGCTCCATGCGATCAGCCCCAGAAGGCTCCTGCCTTCTTAGATATCCCTCTTGCTGTAGATACAGCCTGGGGAGCGTCCAAATGTTGGAAGATCGGAATGACCCTTGGTCAGAGTCAGGGTCCGAGGACGCAGAGGGGCTCTCCTCCGTAGAATCGCTCCATGCGATCAGCCCCAGAAGGCTCCTGTCTTCTTAGATATCCCTCTTGCTGTAGATACAGCCTGGGGAGCGTCCAAATGTTGGAAGATCGGAATGACCCTTGGTCAGAGTCAGGGTCCGAGGACGCAGAGGGGCTCTCCTCCGTAGAATCGCTCCATGCGATCAGCCCCAGAAGGCTCCTGCCTTCTTAGATATCCCTCTTGCTGTAGATACAGCCTGGGGAGCGTCCAAATGTTGGAAGATCGGAATGATCCTTGGTCAGAGTCAGGGTCCGAGGACGCAGAGGGGCTCTCCTCCGTAGAATCGCTCCATGCGATCAGCCCCAGAAGGCTCCTGCCTTCTTAGATATCCCTCTTGCTGTAGATACAGCCTGGGGAGCGTCCAAATGTTGGAAGATCGGAATGACCCTTGGTCAGAGTCAGGGTCTGAGGACGCAGAGGGGCTCTCCTCCGTAGAATCGCTCCATGCGAATAGCCCCAGAAGGCTCCAGCCTTCTTAGATACCCCTCTTGCTGTAGATACAGCTAGGGAGCTTCCAAATGTTGGAAGATCGGATGAGGCATGAAGCGGCCATGTCTCCAGTAGATCGAGGAGCCTGTGCCATAAGTGTAACAATTGTCTGGAAGAAACCATGGCTTCTATAGCTTTTATCCACAGACCTGGCGCCAAGACGGTTATCTTTTCAGCGCCAGGTCAAAACTTTTCTCCCAGGCATTTCAACAGCTTAAGTTGAGGTTTTAACTGACTTTGTAGCCAGGCTTAACAGTTTAAAATGTTTTAAATGTCAGCTGTCCTATGTTTATGGTTCTAAATTTTGTAAACCACCCACAGAGCTTCGGCTATGGGATGGTATATAAATGTGTAAATAGTAATAGTAATAATAATAATAATAATAATAATGTAGCGACAGGTTTTGATGACCTGAGCCTCTCCCAAAACAAATTAAACAGAGAAAAGTCTGTCTACTGGGGAAGCTTGCTGACGCACTTAACACATTTTGAAAAGGGGCCTTAATGGCTGTGCAATCCCCCTCAAAGCGATCCAAGATCTCTGGAGAATAAAATATCTAAGAATATAATAACAATAAATTATATTGTTTTAAATGTACGTGTGTACGTTGTATGTTTTTGCTGCTTTAATTTTTGTATATTGTTTTTAATTGTTTTAATCGCACGTAAACCGCCCAGAGAGCTTCGGCTATGGGGCGGTATACTAATGTAATAAATAAATTAATTAATTAAGACTAAAAATGAACTAAAACAAAGTAAAATAACTAAAAACCTTAGCACTCTAAAGCTTTCTCCTCAGGAGAAAGACAGAAGTTCCCAACAAGACATCCTTTCAGCAAGGCGGTCGAAAAAGAACTGAGGAGAAAGGCGGGAACATGGAGTCAGTAGACAGTGGGGGAGGGGTTCCCGCCAAAAACGTTTGCCTTAGCTATAGAAGTTTCCGAAACAGGCTCCACGCAGGCGCAGAGCCCCATATGTGTGATGCACAGAGACCACGAAGAAGAATAAACTGTTATCATAGGGCTCGTTATGTGTTTTATTTACATTATTGAGCCCTTCATGTTCCTAGTGGAAGGTTTTCTTAGAAAAAAGTATGGCCAAGCCAGCTCCTTCTAGAATTTATTGTTTTTATTCTACATATCCTATATTTAAGAGAAATATATTGATTCATTGATTGCCTTGTTTATGGAAGAGTGTGTGTGTGTGTGTGTGTATATGTGGGTGTGTATGTGTGTAGGACTCTGGTGAGCTGTACAATGTTGTAATAGGCATCTGACAACTCAGGGAGCCGATCCAGTTCCCAGGTATTTCCTGTTGTGCTTTGCCTCGTCTTTAAAAGTCCAAGATTCCAGAAGACCTTCTGGTGACTAACTAGCAATCTTGAGGTCATGGCGGACAGCAAAATGAAAATATCAACTTGGTGTGCTGCAGTGGTGAAACAGACAAATTCCATGTTAGAGGTGAATAGGAATGGGGTTGAAAATAATATTGCCACTGTACTTGTGACATTATATGAATCCATAGTGTGGCCACATCTGGATTACTGAGTGAAGTTCTGGTATCTGAATTCCAAAAAAGATATCACAGAAATAGAAAAAGTGGGGGAAAAAAAGGCCAAAACGATGGAAGGGGTTAGAGCACTTTTCTTATGCAGAAGACCAAAGTATTTGGGCTGTATAGTTGGATTTAAAAAAAAAAAAAAAAAAAAAAGATGGCTATGGGGGGCATGGAATAACAAGGGTTTATGTAAGCCAAGCTCCTCTCTTAACTGGAAGCAGTGAATTGTGGAGGTGAGCCGGCTGGAAGCAAAGGAAGAAAGGCTGATGAAGAGCGGTTGGATAGCTTCAGCCTCGTCATCTCCTTCCCAGGAGGGAACTGCTGAGTGAATCAGTGCTTTGATGGGGTGGGGCCAAAGAGGTGGACTCAACAGAGTGAGCTCTCCCCTTTGTTCTGCCTCCAGTTCAAACTGAGGCTTCTAAAGGCAGACCTCTCATGTAGCTCCAGGATTGCAGTTGGATCTCGGGGATGTGGCACCAAGACCAGACCAGCATGAAAGCTGTCAGCTGGCCATGTCCAGGGTAATGGAAAGGGGTTCACATTAGTGGTCCATGCCGTGGTGTGCCCCTGCCCCTGCCATCCAGTGTCCCTGGCTAGCAGGCCAGAAAGGGGAATCGGTCAGCTGGCTGATTACAGGATCCATGTCCTATGCCACTGCCAAGCATATTCAAGCAAGTAAATAAAGTTGTGGCCAATTTATTATCCCAGCTATGCCTGTCTCTAATTTGTTCTCATCCTTTCGCCAACTGAACCCAATTAAGCGCTGCCAAACAGTTTTTTCACGTGGGGTGAAAAAAGTGAGTAGAGCTAATGCTACCTCCTTCTCTTGTTATACAGGGTCACCCTATGAAACTGCTTGATAGGAGATTCAGGATATAAAAGAAAGTAATTCTTCACAGGATATATAATTCATTTTCAGAATTCACGGAATCAGAATGTGGTTAAGGTGGCTTTCAAAGCACAATAGATAAATTCTTGGGCAATGTAACTATCATTAGCTATTAAACAGAACCTAAGAACTTAAGAGCGATGCTGGATCAGACCAAGGGTCCATCTAGTCCAGCATTCTGCTCACACAGTGGCCAACCAGCTGTCGACAGGAAACTCACAAGAACATCCATGTTCAGAGGCAGTATGCCACTGAATAGTTGCTCTAGGGGAACAGCAAGGATATTGCCTTAATGTCCTGCTTGTGGTCTTTCTGGAGGCACCTCGTTGGTTATGATACTGGACTAAATAGAGCTTTGGTTTCATCAAGCAAATGCTTTTCTTGTATTCTTAAGACAATAGACCTGGGTACGGTCTTCCTTTGAGACATTTTGCAGACAGTTGTTGGTGAGTGAGGTTGGAGACTGGAATTCAGGCTCTGCGTTGTTGGCCCCCACAATGAAAGTGTCTATCCCAGAAACAGCTGGTGTAGATAAGCTTCTTGGCTTCAAGTTCTTCAGTATTCAGCAATATCTGATTTCCTTGGTAGATGCTGCTGCTGAGAGACCACTACTTTTTCTGGGAAGACCAGACTAAACACACACATCAGACACTGCAATATTTGTTTACATGCAGCCATCATTTTGATGTGTAGTTACTGGCAGGCATATGAATTACACAGACAACAAGTATGACGTTGGCAGCAGCAGGAACAGAACAGGAAAGACAGTAAGGAATCCCAAAACATGTTTTGAGAAAGTCAGAAGTTTGGATCCAAGAACTGAAGCCAGGTTTTACAGGCCTGGTTCTAAATGTCTAGTTATCCTTAAAACCAATGTTAAAGCCTTATTACTAACTATTAACTTGGCACAATAAATCTACTTAGGATAAAAAAAAAAATTGAAGAATTCTTACAAGTAGGTCATGTGATAAATTTCTCTCAAAGACTCCTGGCATCTTTCATTCATTTTCATTAAATCTGGTGAAGTAAAGCTATATATATTTTTCATTTTAGTAATCTGTAGGGAAATTTCAAATCAAACATTAAAATATACTAGACAAGCATAAATAAAACGACTCCCAGAAAACTACGTGAGTGTAATTTGCAAAGCATGAAACAAATTACCTTTTATTACTTTTTAGCTAAATAAAAGATTAATAAAGCACATGAACAGAAAATATTCGTATGCAATTATGGTAACACTGTGCATTATCCAATGATAAAGCTGAAAGTGACCAAAAGACGTTTAAGACCTTAGTTCCCTGTACAAAGACACCATTCGAGCCTACAACTTCTATAAAGATCTGACCACAGCGCTCTACAAACAGAGAGGAAAAAAAGATGCCAGAAAACTAAAACAGAATATATATTTTTTGCAAATTACTGAAATTTTACAAAATCTCAGGATGTTGGATCTTTTCAATGTTTGCTTTTTAAATTTGAATATTTATAACATTCAACTCCTTTATAAAAAAAGAAGACTCTTGTTAAAGCAATAATAAAAGTAAGGGAAAAACATGCTTTCAATTGTACAACTTTAATAGCAAAAACAACTCTTCTGATTTGCAAGCTACATTTGTGGCCAATTTATGACTTTTAACTACAGTCTTCTTTAATTCAAAACTTCTTCCCTATTATGTTATTCTTTCAAATAAACCTGTAGAGGAGGAATGAAGGGATGTGGATGGCTTCAGGACCAAATTTCACTACTCACAGGACTTCTCTGACTGGGAAAGCCCTTGCACACTGAAATCTAGTCCCTGGCTCAAGCACTTCAGCCAGGGAGCAAATGACATTGGTGTAACGAAACCGATCTGACTTCACATGGCCTGCAGAGGACTAGATGGGGAGGTCATTCAGCTCCCCACCCATTTTGGTTCTGCATCCATACTGTAGACTAATATGTTTTCCTACGATAACATTTTATCCCAGAAAAAACACACAAAGTTCTCCATCCATGTAAGCATGTGCTCCTGTTCGTTTAATTTACCCTTCTTGAACATGGGCAACTTAAACTATATATAGTATCCCAGAATATGTGGGTTCTCGAATGCTTTGTACAACTACAGTACCAATGCCACTCTATCATTACTACAAATGCCTCCCCATATGTATCAAAGAATGAAGGGTGAAATCCAATTAAGTTATTCTGCTGCTCATGAAGTTGGGGGACTCCCTGGAAAACATTTCTGAGGGTCAGGTTGGATGCAAGGGCAAAGGAGAAGGTCCTGACATGCAAGCAGAAATCCACTAATGTGACATTGGATTATGCCTCTTTACAACCTCATTACAATGGCAATTTATGGTCATGTTATAGTCAAACAGTGACTCTGCTAAGCACTGTAGTGGAGAAATGTAAATAAAAAATACGTTCTACAATAATCAAATTTCTATGTAAATTAATTAACTATAGTAGTTTTGAGAGCCAACATTTCCAAAATGTGTACCTTGGTAAATTCTGAAGGAAGCTGACCATTGTGTATTGCTGCGCAGTCAGCATTCATCTGAATAAAAAATCCTCGAGCTGAACTAAAACTTGTTTTCAAAGGAAGGTTATATTTTTCTGCAAGCTGTGTTATCATTCCTTAAAAGCAAGATGTAAACCATATTTTTCCTAATACAACAAAACCAACTCTATTATATGTGCAATAAAATTCATAGTCGATTCAGCAAAATCTTGACATTTTTACTACAGAATGGATTAGAAGGCAGAAGACATATCAAGAAAAATAAGGCATTTTAAAAGCCAATAAACATTTTAGAACTTGTCTTTTAATTTTTATAGTAAAATAGTGTGATTTTACTATAAAAATAGAAAATAATAATAACAGCAATGAAAGCTTTCCCCCCCCCCCCCTTGCAGAAACAGAACCTTATACTGGGGCAATTGAGAAGTTATTCAAGGGACAATTAAGAGGCTATTCATATCTAATTCCACAACAGATTATCAGGACTGCAAAAAAGTTACCTCAATAGTGCTTTGTCTGTCCATACTGGACAAGCTGGTGTTGCATCTGCATTTTATTGCCAAACCAATAAATAAGTAAATTAACATTAAATCAGGACTGAAAAAACATGGGAGAATATAGAAAAATCAAACTGCAAAAATTTGACTAGATTCACCATAAAAGATGAGTGAATGGGCTTCCAGGGAAAAGGGTCAGTCTGGAAGCAATCTAGGATGCAGAACCTTCCTCTCCTTCTATGCAGTAGGTGTGTCATGTCATACAATGTCATGAAGGCATGCTCTATCACAACTAACTTGATCTTCACGCTCCATCTTCCCTTGGCCCCATGTATCACCTAACTCCTGCTTCTTTCTATTACTAGCTTCTTTTATTCTCTCATCTGGTTAATGGGAGGCAGAGGAATATCAATATAGCTGCAGGATCAATAGGGTCTCTGGCATAATTTCATTTCAAAGAACTGAGTGAAGGAGAATTTTCCAGGAGATTGTGTCATGGCCCAGTGTTGCAATTTCCCCTCCTAAGGAGAAGATTCTGTTTACAGACCTCAGACCTAGAAGAGGTTGTGGTCATGGGAAGTAATATTTGATATCCCTCTCTCCCTCAAGGTCCTCAGCCCCATAAGAATTCCTGGGACCAGCCCTCCGCTGCTTCCAGAGGAGGTTACACTGCCATCCTCAGAATCTTCTTCCAAAGCTGCCACCACACTCCAAATGCCTCCATGCATTTACAACCAAGGGCTTCAAAAGCAAGCATGGACCCTTTAAGGGAGAAGCCTCATGCATTGTATAGGATGAGCCAGCAGCCTCTAGCCCAATTCTGCTTAGAGCTCTCCATGGTGCTATCCACTCTGTGCTTTAATGGGTATCTGACCTTGGCTTTACCTGACCTTCTCATCTCCTTTCACCTTCTAATCTCCCCTGAGCTGATCATCATGGAATCTGACCATTATTATGCCTGTTTTGCCTATTGGATCTGAACCCTTGGTTGTTGATTGTCTTTCTGTTAACCTAGGTACAGCAGTGCCCCCAACTGCGCTAACCTCCATACTCAGCAGGACCCATGACCTGAAATGCTACAGAACAGACCACATGTGGATATATTTCAGCATCTTTTTAAAAATTTCCCATTTAAAATCTTTCCTAATTCCAGTGTTATCTGAATTAGGAATCTGCTGGTGCAATAGGACTTTCTCCTTCTCTCCTCCCCTGTCCCTGTAGTCTCTGTGCTGCCTGCAAATCTGCTCCAGAGGATTTCCAAGTCCCCTGGAGCAGATTTTGAGAACACAGGGGAGCAGAAAGTGAGGAATTTCCCCCTCCTGGTTTCATTGACAGAAGCATTTCTGACAGCGGCATGACAACAT
Source organism: Anniella stebbinsi (assembly GCA_029215795.1). NCBI lineage: Eukaryota > Metazoa > Chordata > Lepidosauria > Squamata > Anniellidae > Anniella > Anniella stebbinsi. Next base: position 89,330,440 of record JARDYH010000004.1, on the reverse strand, counting down.
CTTTGTATATAACCCTATATATACACACAAACCTGGGAGAAGGTCCATTAACTTCTACAGGACTTCTGAATAGTCATGCACAGCATTGTGTGGTAAATGACATTCAAGGGTATATCAGTAAATTATATTTACTTTTCTATACTTTAAATGTAAGTGCCTAAAGGCACAATCCTATGCATATTTATACAGAAAAAAGTTCTACGATTCCCAGCATTCCTCAACAAACCATGACAGCTGGGGAATACTGTGAGTTGTGGGACGTTTTTCTGTCTAAACGTGCATAGAACTGCACCCTAAGTAAATAAGTACCTGCTATATCATCTACAATCTCAGTGTACGTTCTTCGTGCTATGTCAAGGAATTCGTTGATATTAGGTTTCACTGCATAGCACTTCTGAGTTCTCATATTCAAGCACCCTTTTGTATATCTTGTATCATCATTAATAACAGTTTTAATCTTTTCAAGTATGATGCCAAATCTAGACAAAACAAAACACCCAAAATTGTGGAACTGTGTGTCATACTTAACAAATGGTATAACTGTCTAAAAGAAATACTATATGAATCCCAAACCCACACGTTGTATTACTTTCTTTTTAAAACTCGTATATCATATTTAAAGTTGTGCTCTCTAATGCTAGACATATCTTTCATTGTTATCTTAAAGATTGCTTAGATGTAAATAACGTTTTCTGTCAGAATTCTTTGTGTAATCACAATTTCACTGAAATCAATGAACTTACTTTCTAGTAGTTATGTTTAGAACAGGATATTAGTCAAGTGGCTTAAACCCAATTAACAATTTTGAATCATATTGACAATATAGAGAGTATCTTATTACTTAAGACCTTAAAAATAGTATCAGCAACTACTGAAAAATAGTATCAGCAACTGCAATCTTTTGTTCTTTAATTTTAATTGTATTTAAATAAACGTATTGTCTTGTAATCTTGAGTAGTACTAATGGATACAATGAGACTCAAAACTGAATTTAAAAATTCTGGAATCAAATGAAAATATTTTACAAAATATAGAATGGAAGAAACGATAGCAAGAATGTCAACATTTTTATAATACACTACCTGTTGTCTTCCAAAGAACTATAGTAAGCCTTTAATAATGTTGTCTTATAACTTTTTAAAGCATCCTGTCAAAGTGAACATGAAAAAAGAAATATTCAAATGTACAGCAATGTTACTGAGTTCTATAGCCCTTATTTTATTTAGGTGACAATCCTATACCCATTTACCTGGAAGTACCGTTGAACCCAGTGGGATTTACTTTTGAGTAGACATGCACAAGATTACAGCCTTAAGCTACAATTCTATACCCCTATTAGGAGAAGCCCCATTGGATTCAATGGGACTTACTTCTGAGTAGAAATGTATAGGATTTACTATGGGGTAACCCCCATTAGACACAGTGGGACTTACCTCTGAGTAAACATACATAGGTTTGCACTCTAAGAACAAACAAATTAAGCAGGTACAATGTTTGGGGGAAATATTTTTAAAAGTCCTCACCATCTAAAGGAGCTCTACTGCATGTTTTTGTGCAGTAATTATGCTTCGCTGCCAACACCACCACAGATTAGGTTCTAATGCAAGGATGGGCAATTTGTGGTCCTCCAGATGTTTTGGCCTACAACTCCTGTCAGCTCTAGCCCTCTGGGCAACTGAAAAGTAGATAGCAGGCAAGGAATCCTGGCAAGCTAACAGTAGCACACAGAGTAAGGGCCTATTGGGACCACTAGGGCTTAATGATAATAGTAATTGCCATTTACACAGTGCTTCAGGGTATGATACCTTCAAAGGCTCCACAAGCTCCAGGGTGTGCTTCAAATAAATTAAATTTGTTATCTTTGATTCTGATGCATTAACCTGTTAGAAAACAGAGAAGATGTAAACTTTCTCATCATTTTATTGCTGGTTTAGCATCTGACCTAAATACTGTTGTGCTATCATTGTTGCCTGTGACTCACTTGTCACCCATATTTTCTTTGTATGCATCATGAGAAGGAATGTCAACTGACTTCTTTTCCTTTTCCCTCGTAAACTGCTCACTCCTATTGGTCTTTAGCTTGGCACTGTGATATTATCCTCATCACTATTATTTTTATTCTATCTCTTTCTCGCTCGTGGAAGTTTTTCTAGATGGACATGACGGGCTTTGCCAAATCATGCTGTCTTTTACAGATTCAGGAATTTCCTGACAATTGAGCATGTTTTAAGTATGACTGCTTTCTGGATGCTGGTGTGGATGTATTTTGGTAGGCCCAGTTTCTGAAGGTGTTCTGTATAATTTTTTGATGTGATGCCGGTGACTGAGGTTATTATTATTATTATCATTATTAATTATTATTATTAAATAGATTTATGTACCAAACATATTTTAAAATATCTCTAAGCAGTTCACATTACACATGATAATATACATTAAAATACATTTAAAATTCCCTCTAATATTGAAATTTGGTATTCTTGTGCCTATTAGGTTTCAAGCAAACTAGGAATAAAAAGAAGGGAAGGTATCAATAATAGGAAGAAAAGGAGAGATACAATCTCAAAGCTGTACAACAATAAACATTTAATGGCACAATGAATTTCACAAATATCTTCCTCAGGGGCACTTGAATACACAGCACTGTGTTCTTGCCAATGCTCTGTACCAGTGTTGGGTCATATCTTTATTGCTGTGCATGTCTGAGATACTTTGTCATTCCCCCCTCCCCTGAAGCAAAATGGGGCCATCCAAAATTAAGGCAGCATTTTCTGCACTCACTTGTAAATTAAAAGGAAAATAACTTAATTTTTTTAATGGTTTGGCAAGGCCCTGTGAGCTTTCTGGAATGTTGAGGGTATGAACTGCAAAACAGGAGGGGGAAAACCAAGAAACAGGGTGCATGTGAGAGAGAGAATAGGCTCACTTGAGCCCCTAACAGCTTTTGGGTTCAGACGATAACCAATGGTGGTTTAAATAGTCAATAGTTATTTAACCCACCATAGGTTATTGTGTTGTGTGGAGGGAGTTTTTTAACCAGAGGTTGGTTATTTGGCCAAAATAATCAATGCAAATAACCAAGGCTGTGCAGAGTTGGCTATCTGAACTACCATTGGTTACCGTATTGTTTGGAGGGCACTGTTGGTTATTTCCTTGGCCATTGGTCATTTCGTCAGCCACAGAGTCGCAAGGCAAGAGTGGTTAAAGTGGTGGCTTTCACTGTAGTCCAGCTGGCAGGATAGATTTTCGGCAGCAATGGCTGATGGGATACTAGCGGGAGGACTGAGGGGGGGGAGAGGGCGGGGGATGAGTGAGTCAACTCAGTGTAAACTAATAATCAACTCAATGCTGTTTCTAATCCACACCACGGTTGGTTATTATCATGTTGTGTGTGGAATACCCGCTAGAAAAACAAATGTCTAGTTGATTATTACTAGGGACCCCCCGCACGGACCCCCCGGATCGGATCGGGACCCAGATCGGGACCTCCAATTTTGTCACGGATCAGATTGGACAAAATCGGAGGCCCCCCGGACCGGATCGAGTCCGATCCCGATCCAAAAATCAGAAATTTTTGGATCGGCTGCCATTTTTTCCCCATAGACTTGCATTGCAATGCAAGTCTATGAGGAAAAAATGGCGGCGGGTGGGTGAGGGGGGCCTAACTCCCTCCCCGCCGGGGCCGTCCGCTGTGGACGGCCCCAGGGGGGTAAGCCCCCTCCCCCCTGCCACTGCTTACCTTACAGGGACGTCCGCTCCCGTCCGGCGCCGACTGCTACTGCGCAAAGCCCGCAGTAGCAGCCGCAAAGCCCGCTCGCAGTAGCAGCCGGTGCTGGACGGGAGCGGACGTCCCTGTAAGGTAAGCGCACCGCAGACAGCCCCGCTAGGGAAGCCCCCCTCCACTGTCCACTTCCATTGGCCTGCCAATGGAAGCAGCGGCGGGCGCCAGCCGATCCGCCGATCCATCCAAACCAGATCAGAACCTTTTCGGATCAGTTCGGATTGGATCGGCCGATCCAGCGGTGAGATCGGAAATCCGATAATTTATCCGATTTCCCCCTGGATCGGATTCGGATCGTGGATCGGATCCGATCCAGTGCACATCCCTAATTATTACCCCACCGTTGACTATAATGTTGTCTGAACGCAGTCTTAGAGGGGTAAATTAGAGTCAGCTGAGATGTGTTCCATGAGATTTAAAAAACATTCTTCACTCCTCCCCACACTATACTGGCGGGCTCAAGAGGGATGAAGTGAAAAGGGACAATTAATTGCTTTTCCTTTCTTGTTCTCCACACTCTCTTCCACTCATCTGACCCGTTGAGTCCTATACAGTAACACAAGGGAAGTTTGGGATGGGAAAGAAAAAAGTTACCCTGTTCTCTCCACCCTCATCCTGAAATCTCCCCTTGTTCTTTAGCTCCTTAACTTGCTGTGGCAATTTTTATTAGATTGCTTTGACATTCTGCAAAACGGTATACTTCCTCAGGTAGATTACAGATGCCAAATTTCAGGTTAATAGCTAAACAGCTGTCATTTTTATAAGCATTAGAATCTTGAGGCTTATAATGGCAGAAGCTTTTTTGTGTGACTCACCTTAACTAAAGAGGTCCTCTCTTGTGCCCTTTTAATATTTTTAAAAATGAATTTAAATAAAAAAATAAAACAAGATCTCTAAGACTGCAGTATAATAATAAAGAACAAACATATATTTAGCATTCTATATATATTAAAATTCATATCCGACAAAGTCTAGACATCTAGAAAAAACAACCTTTTTCATCCTCTTAGTATGAAAATGCTCAAATTTTAATGGCAAAATACACATTCAGTGCCGTCAGTTGTGAATTAAGCATACATATATAAATTGCCTGGTTTCCCCACAATAAAAACTAAAGAAATTAGTAATCAAAAGAGAAATAACTGGCAAATGTATTTATCAAGCAAACGAATTTGTAAGCATACCGTATCCTGCTTTGGAATTTGAACTAAAACTGAAAGTAGCTGTTCTGTGTCCAGGAATCTTGAAATAACTGAAAAACAGAAGCCAAGGAAATCATTCAGCTCAATCTACAACCCAATTAAGACAAAGTATTGTGATTCAATCCTAAATAGGACTAGTGGGGAGCCACAAGGCATTTTTACCAACGTGCTCAGCCCTGTGGGCTCACACCAGCAAGGCTGGAAGGTGATGGCGGGGAGGGAGGGAGGGAAGAGGGTTGCCAAGCTTTACAGCCCAATGGATCCCTGCTTTTGCACACACACACACACACACACACACACACCAGGGAGAGAATTGACAGAAGATAGCTCCACTACAGGAGATCTGCTGGGGCAGAGGCCCGTGCTGTTCATGGGCAGGTGGAAAGCTGCAGTGGCATCTTTCACAGTGCAGCAACGATGTGCCATCCTAAGCACCTCCAGCCATGAAAATGGTGCGCACATGGTGATTTTACTCTAAGATGCTTTAAATCTAAATATCAACATAGCCAAAAGAGATTTGGATATTTATCAAAGTATGTAACTCTGATATCAGATTATTAGATCTGATTTAGTACCTAATATTCACATTGTGTCCATATGCAAGATATAAAACACATATGCACATGTCCACAAAACCAGCTGGATGAGTTTCAACGATCTTCAGCAATAGTTTTAAAAGTGAGTTTTCATGCTGTACAACTACATTTTTCCTTTCTCTTTTACCGTTTAAGTTTGTGTCTTTTATTTATAGAAGTTATATACTGCCTTTTGGCCTCCATGAGGGCCTTCAAGATATAGATAGATACACCAGATTGTAAGGGGAAAGTGTGCAATTGTTATTTTAAGGGTCAAGCCACATAACATATGAGATCTCTGTATTTTCCTTCTTCTTACTTTAATAAACTCTGAATGTGATCAGAGTAGCAACACTTGGGCCGTGTCTATATGAGGTCGCTTTGGCACCTCGTTATCTGACATCCCGCAATTGCGCTCCTCCAGGGTAATACCCATGGAAAGGAGCGCAAATGCAGGGTTTTAAACCTCACCGGGCCTCCACCACCCCTAGCGCCCCGTTTCTCCACACACACTCCGTTGTTTTCCTCTTCTTCTTCCCAGCAGCCAAAAAGAAAGAAGTCCTGGAGGGGGAAGTTGGCTTCTCCATTTTTATTTTAACTGTTTTGTTTTAATGAGAAGAGGCAGACCAGCAGCCATTTGGCTCACTGGGGTGCTGCCTCCCCCCTGTCCCAGCACACCTCCAGTTGTTTCCCCTGTCCTCCTCCCAGCAGCTGAAAAGAAAAGTCGGCTCCTCACTCAGTGTGGTTTTAAAAAAAAACTCTTTTGTTTTACTGCGCCCGGCTTCAGTTTTTTAATTTTGTTTTTACTTTTTATTAATAGGGGTGCTCGCTGGCCTGGTGGAAGCATGGTGGCAGTCCAGTGGCCATTCAGTTCGCTGGACTGCCTCCTCCCCCGTCCCTGCTGACTGCAACAAAACAGTAGTTGCTATTGGCCAGGCCAGGCCTCCGCTTTAATAGCAGGACAAGGCGACAGATGGCAAATGTGCATCTGCACCTTACTGAGAGGAAAAAGTCAGGGTAAGTAGCCCACTTTTTTAAAGCGGAGCTTCAGGGGTTTGCCCTGGATAGCTTTGCAATGGCGGCTGCGTCATATAGATGACCTGCCGCCACTGCAGATCCACCCCGGAGTAAACACCTCGTCAAGACAAGCCCTTGGAGTGGTTGAGTTTAGCCATTTCTACTAATATCATTTCACCTACGTAAACTATTCCCCAAAGCAGCTATTAACCTTGCACAAGGAAAAATATGCAAACAGCATCTGTACCTGAATTACCCTTTGTGACCTTATTAACAGCAGTTTGCAGGAGCTACTTTGTGGATCTGGTGCAGGAACGTAGAGATAAATACCCTTTCCCTTAGCACCACTGTTCCAATCAAATTTGGAGACTCCTATACCCATAGAGTGATCCAGTCATGATTTCTTGTATTGGACCTAAATTATACTAACAAACCCAGGTTGATCTAATGATGCAGTCATCCTATCAAAAGCTATGAAAAAATAAACATGTGATACCCTATGCAGTGCAATTATCACCAACTTCCCTGTAGGAAGAATCCCAGAAGACAAAGGCAGGCAGGCAAACACCAACCAGATCGCCCCAACACCCTCTCAGGGTCATTACCACCAACTGCTCTGGGGTAAAAAAATCTTAGAAGAGAGAGGCAGGAAAATACCACTTCAGAGCCTGCTCCAGCTGGACTGTTGTCATCCCCCTCACTTTCCCAAACAGGACCATCTATTATCATCTGCCCCATGAAAAGGAGCCTAATCATTTGTGTGTGTTTTTAAATTGTTTATTATGACTTTATTAATGATTGTCAATATTACTTAGAAGGGTTTGTAATCTGAAATGTGGAATATTATTAGCTGCACTGACCAACTCTTTATATTCCTCCTTTTATAACGCAATAATTACCTGACTGAAGGCCAAGAAAGAGTTCCTCATCTTGAAGTAGCTCTTGAACAGAATCCAATCTTGTGTTAATGGTATCAGTACCAATCAGAGGCTCTAGAATATTAGATCTAAGTCTTCGGCTTCCCCCTGGTGTTTTAGTGTAATTTAGAACGCCAAAAAGGGTATGACCATTCCTTTGAAAATAGCATACATTTGAAAAATAATCTCACGAAATAAAATTGACAAAAGCCAGTTTAAATCTATATAAATCTATATTGTTATACAAATCTATTTTCATAACTGCTAATATTTTATTTACAGCGTGGAATGACACTGTTGGATACTGCCCAAGTAAGTCTCAATCCTGCAGTGAATGGCCTTTCACTTTACAGTGCATTTAGCCCAGCAACAGCAACAATTTTGTGGGGGTCGTAGCATATAAAAGCTGCTCCAAACTTACTCATCATGCACTGAAAAAGGACATCAGTGCAAGACCAAATTTAGGCAATTATTATGTAATAGTTTCAGCATGCAAATATGCATTCATTAAAGATCCAAGCCATTCATTTTGCCTATTACTGTGTGACTGGAAATACATAAAAAGCTTTCTTCAAAAGAATAAATTTTGTTTCTTAGTGGAAAGGAAATAATTTACTCAGACTACACCAAATGAAATCATTGTGTCTTAAACAAATGGACAAGTGAGACAAGATTTTAACTAATATTTTCTATGGATATTATCAAGAACCAGAACTGCACAGGAATTATATGCTCCGTCAAGTCAAATAAGGATTGTCTTCACAAGAATTTACATCAGTAATGTATTGAAATTAATTCCACATTTACCATTTGTGTCTGAAGAGAGATTAACATAGAGAGGAGGAATGGAAATAAGCTACAATGTCAATACAAACACTAGTCTGGCAACTAAAGCAAAACACCCAAATGAACAGAATGGAACCATTCGGTTGCTATCCAGCCCTCTGGGAGCATGCTTCTTAACTCCTCCAACAAATGGCTGGCTCCCAAGTCCTCTTAAACAGTCTTACCATTTGTTCATATGTTAATCTTCTCATTTCATTTAAGCCATCTATGATGGGTTCACCACCAGATATAGAAATTACAGTTTTTATACCTTGCATCAAATGAACTGAGTAAGAGTACATACCAAAGCCCAATAAGATTGCTACGACCAAAGGGAAATAAAAAACAAATGAAACCAAGGACTCTGTAGCCCAGGAGTGTGCAACCTGTGGCCTAGGAGAACCATGCACCCATCAGAATCTGGCCACATGAATCATGCAAAAAGCAGGTGCACTCCAGAAATATGATACTCAAGGCAGAACAAACCATGCCTCAAATTCAGACATTGCTGTTCATTCTAACCTTTTTGCAAACCAACCCACTTCTGTGTCCCCCCAAGGTATGGGCCTGGGCCAGCTTGGAGGAAGCAAGAGATGAGTATGTTCTCTGGCAACCCATTTGATATATGACAATTGGGGCAACTCAGAAAAACCAGGCCCCAGGCCCAGGTGGCCCTTCTATAACACCACCTGTGCAGCCATAGGAGTCTCTCCTGCCTCCACACTGATCCTGTAATCTGTTTACAACCTCCTACGGTTGCTTTGGGGTGGGGAATGAAAGAACCATGGAATTGCCCCTCACGTATAGTTTGGCCCAATAAAAAAACATATAAATTATAAACTTTAAAAGTTTTGTAATAAATGGCAGCAAATTGAGAAGGACCACATCAAAATCAGTTCTTTTGATTCAGCTATATTTTGAGGAAGTGACATTATTTCACGGGGAAGTAAAATCAGTACTCTGAAATCTGATTTGTAGCTCCCAAGTTTATTAGGAAATAAGTTGAACATATGGCTAGTTGATACAATTCATCTGAAAATGCATCTAAGCACTTGAATCCCTTCACAAAAGGCATTCCATGTCTGGAAAATGTTAGACGCAATCTGGTTCTAAAAATGGAAAGGAAATAAGGGAAGAGCTAGTTTTCCAAACATTTCCTCTTCATTCATACACACCAAAGTTGGGGGGGGGGGATCTGGGCAGGAGGAAAGAAAACCAACACATTTTCTGGTACTAAGAGCAGATACAAGGCGAAAGAGAATTCACTTCTACCTAAAAAACAAAAGTGATGGTCTGTAAGACAAATTCCAAAGGCAATACCTTAATAAGGATAAACCAAAATGTCAGAAAATAACGAGCAAGCTTTCATGTTCTCCAGAACATTTCTTCAGATTAGATGCTAAGCAAAGTTGTAGCAGCTGGGGGGGAAAGTGGGGAAGCTAGCTTGGTACTACAGCAATAAACTCTGCATTGCTCAGTCTTAAGATGGTGTAGGAAGAGGTGATAAACTAACAGTGCAATCCTGCATATCTCTACTCAGAAATAAGCCCCACAGACATCAATGGGACATACTCCCAGGTAAGTCTGCATAGGATTGCAGCCTTTATTTTATTAGGCTTAATTTTATTAGGTTTCAGTTACAGCTAGAGGATGCTATGACAAAGAAACTCAAAATGACTACGTTCGCAAAACACAGTAACCCGTCATATGGCTGCCCACATGGATTAGCATGTCGTGCAAACTTGAACTGTTCTTATGAGGGTGGTTTATTTTCCCAAACAACCCACCTTAATAACCAATGATCATGCCAACCCAGACATGCCAACCCATCGTGGGTAAAGTACATTGAGCCGTGAGCTACACAGAAAGAGTAGCAGAAACTCCTGCCGCTCTTGCCAAGCAGTGCTGTGATCACCATTTCTGATTGCAACCAAGCTGCTAGCTCATGCCCTTTCCCTCTGCCAGGAACAGCCCCTCCAAAAGTGCCCAAATGGCATCTTGGAGTTGCTGTCACACACACACCTCGCCCCAGCTGATCCTCCCTTCCTGGCTGTATTTGCAATATTGTTCTCGGCCAGAGCCCTTTTTAAAAAAATTCCGGGGCCTTTTTGTGAGCAAAAATGTGACAGGGAACTTTTTCCCATGCTTCCCTGTGCCTGGACAATATGCACAAATGTTTTGTTTTGTTAATTTAAAAGTGTCCTCGTGCTGAAAATCAGCTTGGGGGAGAAAATCCTACCCATGGAGCCTTGGCAAGATGTGTCTGCCCCCGAGACCCTGGGAGGCTAGGTGGACGACTGAGAGGGACGGGGGGGGGGGGGGGGGGGAAGCATTTAGGAAAACTGGTAGTTGAATGCCCACATTCTACCATCATTCTAATGATTTAAAATGTATTTTGTCATGAAAAACAAACTTTGTTTTTTTCCTTTAACTATACACTTCTAAACAATTCTGTTTTATTGCAAATATATAATTCCTCTCTCCCCCTCTCCATAGCTTAGAATTTTCAAGCAAAATAATCTTACCTAGGATCCCTATTGTTAGTTATTAATTCAAGATTTAGGGCTGATGTTGAATCAATCATTGCTGTTTGCTCACTTCCATGGAAATGAATCTTAAGTGACTTAGGTGCATAAACTGAATTTTGAATGAACTCAACATACTTCAGTACAGCTGCAACAGCTGCGAGACAGTAATATCTATGAAATAGTAAGACAAAATGAACAAAAATAACATTTAAATAGCACTGTGTCTTTGAAGACTTTTGGATCACCCAGGTTTGCAGGTAATACCACTGAAAATATTAATAGGGATGAGCTCATGTAGACCTTCCACAGACCACCCAAAAGTTGGGGTTAACATTTGGAAAGTGAATGTTCTTGTGCACCTTTCCGAAAACTAGTAAACCACACAAAAAATGTGCAGGAATGGCAGCTACTATATAAATATGTCTGGTTAAGATCTTCTCCAATATAAAAAATAAGCAGGTAGAAGGCTAGCGGGGGGCGGGGAGGTTATCCAGTATTTTGCAAACGCATTTGTATTTATTTGTCAGGCAGAATATATAAAGCTCAACATTTGTACTGCAGTTTTCCTAAATGCTCTGGGTACTTAACAAAAAAGGTCCTTAAAACAGCCCTATCAAGAAGGCCTGTATTATAATTCCCATATCACAGATGAGTGGTAGCAGTGTAAGGCTGAGAGATACTGTCTTGCCTAAGATCACCTAGGAACATATGCCTAGGCCAGGATTTGAACTGGAGCCTTTCCAGCTCATTCTCAACCATGTTACATGCTCAGTGGAATGGGATCCTGGCTCTCAGCAAATTGTCCATTCTCTGAAGGCTATGGTGGCTTAATTTCAGCAACTCAATATACAGGATTGGCACTTGATAGACGGAGGGCTTTTATAGCCTCTCAATCTTCCATTCTCTCTGCTCCTCCTGACACCCACCCTTTCTTCCCTTTCTATTCTCTTCCGAAGTGCAACAGTGGTATTAATAGAGGAGCCGTCATGAAGCTTTTGCAGCTGAGGGAAAGAGGGTGAGAATACAAGTGGGGTTTCCCCTGAGGCTGTAGTTCTGTTTTTAAATGTTTTAAACATTTTAAAATCGCACTATGTTTAATTATATTTTTAATTTTTGTATATCGCTATTTGTTTTAACTGTACATGTTTTAATTTGTAAGCTGCCTTGAGTCCCATTATTGGGAAAAAGGTGGGATATAAATAAATATAATAATAATAAATATGGCTTCAGAGGAGAAAGTCTCCAGTATCCTATATCTCCTCTGGCAATGTCTGAGAGCCATAGGATTGCTCTTTAAGGGGACATGTTTAGTGATTTAAAAAAGTCCTACAACTCCCAGCATTCCCCAGCCAGCTTGGTTGACTGGGGAATGCTGGGAGTTCTAGTACTTTTTTCTGCTTAAACATGCAGCGTTAAGAGACTGAAACTTCTTCCTTATGAAATAAAAATTAGGGATGTGCACTGGATCGGACCCGATCCACGATCCGAGTCCGGTCCAGTGGGAAATCGGATAAATTATCCGATTTCCGATCCCGCAGCTGGATCGGCCGATCCAATCCGAACCGGTCCGAAAAAGCTCCGAACCGGTTCGGCGGATCGGCGGATCGGCGGGCGCCCACTGGCGCCCACCGCCGCTTCCATTGGCGGGCGCCAGCGGGCGCCCGCCGATGAAAGTGGACAGCGGGGGGGGGGGGAGGAGGGGGGCACTTACCTTCTCGGCCCGGTGGCTCCCGTCCGGCGCCGGCGCCTACTACTACTAGCAGGCTCCGCGGCCTGCTCTAGGGTGGCGCGCCGGGTGATGTCATCACCCGGCGCGCTACTCTAGAGCAGGCCGCGGAGCCTGCTGGAAGTAGTAGGCGCCGGCGCCGGACGGGAGCCGCCGGGCCGGAAAGGTAAGGAGGGGGTGCGTGGAGGGGAGGAGGGGGCGCGCGGAGGGGGGAGGGGGGCCCTTACCTTTCCGGCCCGGCGGCTCCCGTCCGGCGCCGGCGCCTACTACTCCCAGCAGGCTCCGCGGCCTGCTCTAGGATGGCGCGCCGGGTGATGTCATCACCCGGCGCGCTACTCTAGAGCAGGCCGCGGAGCCTGCTGGAAGTAGTAGGCGCCGGCGCCGGACGGGAGCCGCCGGGCCGGAAAGGTAAGGAGGGGGTGCGTGGAGGGGAGGAGGGGGCGCGCGGAGGGGGGAGGGGGGCCCTTACCTGCCCGGCCCGGCGGCTCCCGTCCGGCGCCGGCGCCTACTACTACCAGCAGGCTCCGCGGCCTGCTCCAGGGTGGCGCGCCGGGTGATGTCATCACCCGGCGCGCTACTCGAGAGTAGGCCGCGGAGCCCGCTGGTAGTAGCCGCCGGCGCCGGACGGGCCGAGAAGGTAAGTGGCGGGGAAGGGGGCTTACCCCCCCCCCGGAGCCGTCCGCTTCTATCCGCTGGCGCCCGCGGGCGCCAGCGGATGGAAGCAGGCGGCCCCAGGGGAGGTAGGGAGCGCGGGGGAGGGGGTTTACCTGCCGGGGCCGTCCACAGCGGACGGCCCCGGGGGGGGGGAGGGAGTTAGGCCCCCCCTTACCCACCCGCCGCCATTTTTTCCTCATAGACTTGCATTGCAATGCAAGTCTATGGGGAAAAAAATGGCGGCTGATCCAAAAATGTACGATTTTTGGGTCGGGATCGGACTCGATCCGGTCCGGGGGGCCTCCGATTTTGTCCGAACCGGTCCGGGACAAAATTGGAGGTCCCGATCCGAGTCCCGATCCGATCCGGGGGGTCCATGCACACCCCTAATAAAAATGCTTGTGAGATCATAGGTGTTTTTGTTTTAGAAAAAAAAATGAGGGACTTTATAAACATGTACAGAATCATGGATGCTGTGGACAAAGTGAAACTTTTTCTTTCTCCTCACACTAAAATTGGGGTCCAGCTAATTTAAATGATTGCCAGATTTAGCATACACAAAAAGAAAGCATGTGTTCAGAGAATACATAGCCGACATATATTTCACAAGAACTGGTCGTCGCCACTAGACTAGATAGCTTTTAAAAATAATTACATAAATTAATAGAAGACAGGCTTACTTTAAACACTATTAGGCATGTTAATGAAATGTATTCTTCTTGTTAAAGGCAAAGAACATCTGATCATCAGATGCTGAGGGGAAACAGAAGGGATGGTTTTTGACAAACTGCCGTGCTTGTGAGGGTTTTTTTTAGAGGCATCTGGTATGCTGCTGCTTGAAGAAGAATGCTGGATAAGATGGACCTTGGCCTGATGAACCAAAGCAATTCTTATGCATTGAATAAAGAGCAAGGAAAATTGCAGGTGCTACCCCAGCTGAAATAATGTCCTTTTTGCAGATAAAGCTGTCATGTTCGCCCACTCTAAAGAAAAGACTTATGATCTCCCTGTGGACTCATCTGGTTATATTCAAAAACCATCTGTCATGAATGAGGACATAAGAAAATTAATAACATTAGGCTAGTGAAATAGGAAGGTGGAAAAACAAACTTAGTCAGTGCCAAAATGGGTTTTAGACCAAATAGAGATAATTGTAAATATTTTGAAATCTTCTACAAATATACTGCATAGTTATGTAGAACGTTGGATTTAGATGTGGTAAACTCCAGTTCATATTCACATTCAGACATGCAGCTCGTTGGATGACTTTGGGTGAGTCACTATTGATCAACCTTACGTACCTTGATATCTTCTTAGAAGGTTGAAGTGACACTCTAAACTTCTAGGAGGAGGCTGTGACAACAGCGAAATAAACAAATTCAAAGCAGATTCAAATTCAAAAAACTAAGATCTCAAACAAGCATTATTATGTCCAGGAAAAAGTGTGGATCGCTGTGCAGAAGCTTTTACAAAGGACCCAAAGATTCTCAGTTCAGAATGAAAGCTTTCTAAAAAGCAACTGATCTGGACATGTAAACCTGGCCTAGACACAGGCTGCAGTCACCAGATAAAGACAATTTTTCCATAGTCTTGAATGAAAACATAACGTAAAATCAGTAGTGGGTGGTGATTTAAACACAGTACAAGTAACTGAAGTGAAATAATTTAGGCAAAAACTACTGAAACTGAGCAGAACTTTGAAGCTACAATTGAATAAAAATGTAGAAAAATAGGAACAGAGGACTGGCAAGGATGCACTGCTTAATGTGATTGTTCTTTCAATAGAGGTAACAAATTCTGCATATACTCCCTCTACTGGAACAAAACTCCAGATGCACATAAAGAGCATGACTTGGGAGTTATCAAGGAACTAAAGTGAAAGAACTACTGAGCATTAAATGACAGAAAATTCTAACATGAAGACATTCCATTAAGGAAAACTAACTGAAACTAATGGTTACGTCGATATTATTGCATCAGCTTAATAAAAGGCTAATTCCCTGATCCAAAATACATTTACCTTGAACATTTCAGATTGTTTTAAATCAAACTTATTTTCATGTAACTTTGTTTAGTATCATATTGTATATCTATTAATCCTATTCACAATTATCCAGAAGAAGATTCTATTGACCCAACAGAACCCATTTCCAAGCTGGTGTATCCAGAATTGCAGAGTAAGTACTTATTGTTGCTCTCTAATTATCAGATGTAGAAAATGTTATTATTATTATTATTATTATTATTATTAATTATTTCATTTATATACCATTCCATAGCCGAAGCTCTCTGGACGGTTTACAAAAATTAAAAGATTAAACATTAAAAAATCAATATACAAAATTTAAAACCATAAAACATAAAACAGCTGATATTTAAAACATTTTAAACTTTTTAAGCCTGGCCAGAAAGTGAGTTAAAACCTCAACTTAAGCTGTTAAAATGCCTGGGAGAAAAGAAAAGTTTTGACCTGGGGCCGAAAGATAACAATGTTGGCGCTAGGTGGGCCTCATCGGGGAGATCATTCCATAATTGGGGGGCCACCACAGAGAAGACCCTCTCCCTTGTTGCCGTCCTCCGAGTTTCCCTCGGAGTAGGCACCCAGAGGAGGACCTTTGATGTTGAGCGTAGTGTACGGGTAGGTTCATGTCGGGAAAGGCGTTCCATCAGGTATTGTGGTCCCAAACCGTGTAAGGCTTTATAGGTTAAAACCAGCACTTTGAATCGGGCTCGGAAACATACAGGCAGCCAATGCAAGCGGGCCAGAGTAGGTCTTATATGTTCAAAGCTTCTGGTCCCTGTTACCAATCTGGCCACTGCATTTTGCACAAGCTGCAGCTTCCGAACCGTCTTCAAAGGCAGCCCCATGTACAGCACATTACAGTATTCTAACTTGGAGGTTACCAGAGCATAGACAACTGAAGCCAGGTTATCCCTGTCCAGACAGGGGCGTAGCTGGGCCACCAGCCGAACTTGGTAGAAAGCACTCCGTGCCACTGAGGCAATCTGAGCCTCAAGTTACAGAGATGGTTCTAGGAGAATCCCCAAGTTACGAACCTGCTCCTTCAGGGGGAGCGCAACCCCATCCAGAACAGGTTGAACACCCTCCATCCGGTCAGAGGAACCCCCCACTAACAGCATCTCAGTCTTGTCTGGATTGAGTTTCAGTTTATTAGCTCTCATCCAGTCCATTGTCGCAGCCAAGCACTGGTTCAACACATCCACAGCCTCACCTGATGTAAATGAAAAGGAGAAGTAGAGTTGCGTGTCATCAGCATACTGATGACAACGCACTCCAAAACTCCGGATGACCGCACTCAATGGTTTCATGTAGATGTTGAACAACATGGGGGACAAGACTGACCCCTGCGGAACCCCATACTGGAGAATCCACGGGGCCGAGCAATGTCCCCCAAGCACCACCTTCTGGAGCCGACCTGTCAAGTAGGAGTGGAATCACTGCAATGCAGTGCCTCCCACTCCCAACTCAGCCAGTCATGCCAGAAGGCTACCATTGTAAATGGTATCGAAAGCTATTGAGATATCAAGGAGAATCAGCAGTCACACTCCCCCTATCCTTCTCTCGACATAGGTCATCATACAGGGCGACCAAGGCTGTTTCCGTGCCAAAACCAGGCCTGAAACCCGACTGAAATGGATCTAACAGCAGCACAGAAAACTCGCTGTTCAATGAAACTGCAATTAGGAGAAGTTTTACAGAATGGCTGGAAACAAATCATGGCCTGGACTCATGGCTAGCATCAAGAGTAGGCATGGTTGGGCCCCTGATGAGAGTCACTTGGAATTGTTCATCCTGTTCACTATTGCAACCAGCTTGTTCACCTGCTGTCACTCTAGCTCAGATGACAGAGGTGGTGAGAAGGAAGAGCAGCAGGTGCCAATACCTACTTACCTGATTGCTGGCTCTCTACCTGTCAAGTAAGCAAATCGTAGCAACGATGAGAAAGAAGATGGTGACAATGGTGGTAAGAAGGGGCCTATTGAGGATGTCTTGCCCAAGGGGTCTCAAAACCTGTAGCTGGCACTGCCTGAACCCAAACTTCTTCAGCAAATTCAATAGACAGCCCAATTCTGCCATTTCCCACTGCATTCCTCTGCTATATCTCAGACATTGGAATTCTACTCATGCTTATTTGGATCCAAACCAATAAAAATACTCAGTTATCCAACATTATGTGTCAAAATCAAATACCTATTATCAACAGTGTTTATATACTTTAAAATTATGCCTTAAATACACACACACACACACACACACACACACTGCAAATTATAGCTAAGAAGCCTTATAAATAGATTGCTAGGGTACTGGCTGTGAAACTATTAACAGCTTGGTGTACAAAGGCAAGCTAGTGGTGTTTATTACATACTTACTTGGACTGAACTTCCATTAGAACAGTGCTGAATTCAGGTGTACATAAATGCTCAATGTATTCCAAGCCTTTTGTTTCATTGAAGTATTTTCTTTGGACAGTTGTAAAAGTCACATTCTGAAAAACAAGCAAAGGCTGTATTATAGAAAGTTGTTCCAATGTGCTTCCAGTGTTCCAAAACAGTTAACAACAGAAAGTTTTTCCAATAGTGAGTTAGTTTTTTAGACTAAAGTAATGGTAGAACTTCCAAGGTGTGAATATTTGCATTTTGCTATGGGCGTGATTCACAGGCACACATAGAGTGAGTTGGTCAAGGATGTTTTAAGCATTTTCCCATCACCAGCTCCCTGTAACAGAACCACACACTGCCATTTAAACTCCCCTGAATTTAAATAGCAGTTTATATCACAGGTATAACAAACCATTCCTGTAGGAGTCCTGCCTTAGGTACATGCAGTTACCCTGTTCATAACTCCTTCACAAATCCTAAAATGTTTTTAGGAAATGTCTTCCTACAACATTTTACTTTAATACCTCTTGAACAGAGTACAAAAAAAATCATGCAGGATTAATCACATTTAAGCAGCTATCCTTGATTTCCTTTGCCTTTCCTGATTTCTTCACTTAGTCTGGGGAAACAGAATGTAATGCCTCCCCCATTACAACCTCTTCCATAATGGAATGCCAACCCCCATTACATTCCTCTTCCAATGGCAGCTTTTACTTTCTTTATTTAAACAGAAATAATGCTGATTTTGTGCATATTTACCTAGCCACCTATTTGACAAGCATCAGAAACAGACACTTCACTTTGTTTCTTTTAAAATTTCTGATACAGTACATTCCTAGCTCCTTTTCCCCACTAAACATCTCAAGACTTGGTGCATCATGGCCTCTGTATACTAACAGCACACAGCTATTTATGTCAATATTCAGTTTTTTAAAAAAAGGGCTCCACCCAAACAGCAACCCACAACCGTTTGAGAAGTGCATATGCTGTTAGCTGTTTTTGTTTTGTTTTAAAATTTTGTATATTGACTTTTAATGTTCAATCGTTTAATTTTTGTAAACCTCTTCAGCTATGGGACAGTATATAAATGTAATAAATAATAATAATAATCATGAGAAATGCCAATGGGACATAATTCCAAGACATCAAGGAATAATCAGAGAAATGTTAAGTTAATATAGGTGACTACTAAGAACTAGAAGAGATCTTGAGAGCTATTAGAAGAGACCCCACTTCAGTTCAAACACCATGCCAAACCATGTTTTGTGAACGTTAACTATAGTTTGGTGTAATGTCTGATTTTACATGACATGGTTTGCAATTAGTTGGCATTGGTTTGGTGTGATTTGTGGCTATTTTTCCACTTCCAGGGCAAGTGAACCTAGAGATGGGAATGTTGTGCAGATATAAACTAAAGCAGCTCTAAGCCATGGTTTGTCTAACTTTTTTAATGCTCAAACCATAGTTTACATTACAGTTAATGGCTGGGCTGTGTTTCCCCCACCTGCAGATTTGGTGGCTCTCCTTTCAGCCTGCCCTTGGGTTTCCTGATGCTGCTTTAAATGCCAGATCGGTGCATGATAAGGTCTCCCTCATCCATGATCTGATAGTTGATGAGGTAGTCAATATGGCAAGTATAAATGAAACCTGGGAGTTAATCTTTCCCAGTTGTGTCCAACAGGGTATTTGGTACAGCATAAGGGTAACAGTGCGGGCGAGAGAGAGGGGTCTGCCATGCTCTATAAGAATTCTCTCTCTCGTTAGGCTTCCTGTCTTCTGACTACTGGTTTGGAGTGTTTGCATCTTGTGTTGGGCCAGTGGGACTGATTGGGAATTCTGTTGGTGTACTGTCCACTGCGCTACCCAGCAGTCTCCCTGCCTGAGCTGACTGAGGTGGTTTTGAATGTGATGCTGAGGTCCCCCCAAGGCTGCTGGTTTTGGGGGGACATCAACATTCATGCCAAGGGCACCTTGCCTCAGGATATCGTGGTCTCCATGACAACCATAGGAGTGTCCTAACAAGTCATCAGCCCAAATCATGTAGCAGGGCACACTTGTATGGTTTTATGGTATACCCTGAAGCTAAGACCAACGAAACAGAATAGGAGAGGGCTTAAGTTCAGATGGAGGAAAACTCCCAGTGGATTTATTGAACACGTAGGAGTGCCTATACTCAAGCATACTCAGGCAGTGAATAGCAAAAAAACAGTTTCACTCTGTCTCTATTGAGTCCTCTATGTGCCTCCCAGCAGAGCTTTTCAGGGTTGTCCAGGGATTATTACATGCTGGCCCTAAGGACTCCATTGAATGGAGGCCTGCTGAGATATGTTTGTATCCACTTCCAAGATAAAATCTCTTGCATCCACCAGAACTAAAACTCCAGTGTTACAGCAGATGAGGTATCCAATGCACAGCCCTGTCCAGTTTTGTTGGATAAGTTTCAGTTGGTTCAGGACAAGGTGTTTGGACAGGTTTGAGCAACCACTTTCATAACGAATTCTTGCCCGTCTTGACTTATAAAAAACTGGCTGCGAGGGAATAGTCAGCTGGGCCAGGAATGTGATTAGTGCCGCCTTGTGAGAGGGAATGGTCCTGAGCCATTGAAAGAGGCTGTGGTGAGACCACTCCTGAAGAAATCTTCCTTGGACCCTGAATAACTTTAGGCTGGTGGCAAATTTTCCTTTCCTGGGCAAGGTCCTGAGTAGGTAGTGGTCAACCAGACACTCTTGGATGAGACTGATTTATTTATTTAGATTTATTTTATTTCTAACCCGCCTCTCCATCCAGATCGAGGCGGGGAACAACAATAAATATAAATATAAAAACCATAAAATAGATAAACCCTTAAAACACATAAAAACAAATACATTATTAAAAACATCTTAAAATTCAACTGAGTAGGCCTGCCGGAAGAGAGCAGTCTTCACGGCTCTCTTAAATTCCAGAAGACTGCTAATTTGTCGAATCTCCTCCGGCAGGCCATTCCACAGTCTGGGAGCGGCAGAAGAGAAGGTCCTCTGGGTAACACTCGTTAGCCTAGTTCTTGATTATCTTGATCAATTTCAGTTGGGGTTGAGGCCAGGTTTTGGCAGGCCAGGCCAGGTTTTGGCAGAGGAACAGCCTTGGTGAGCGTAATCATGTTGATACTCCTGGATCTCTCAATCGCTTTTAGTACTACCTACCATGGTATCTTTCTGAGGCAACTGTCTGAGTGGGAAGTGGAGGGTACTGCTCCTACTTGAAGGCCAGAAGATGGTGCTTGGGGAATATGGATAGGCTCCATGGACTCTCTAGCATGGGGTTCCTCAGGGGCATTTACATCAGTTATTTTTATCAGGTCCAGTATCTTATTGTAACTGTTTTAACTATTTAAATTGTTTTAAATTTTATATGTTAAAAATGTTATAGCATGTTTTTGTTGTGTTGTATTTGTGGTTTGTAATTTTTGTGAACTGCCCAGAGAACTTCAGCTACTGGGCAGTATAGAAGTTAAATGAAGAAACTAAATAGTTAGTGCAAAATATGGTTTGCAAATCATTTGAATTCAGCACTGTTACAGATATATTGCAAGCTTCAGGAGAGCTTAAGCAGGCCTTTGAATAATGTATTGATAAGGAAACATTTTAACACAGAGTGGGCTGCTGCAGACTTTGTGGTTTAATATTTTTAACTAGAATCTCCATGGTCCATCAATGTGCAGGATATCTTAACAGTAAGACGTAACCAATTTATGTTATGCAATTCTGAATATGCATTCCTGCTTAAGAACATAAGAATTGCCCTTCTAGTTCTGATCAAAGAAACCCAACAACTAATAGGTGCTTAGTGCTCCATTAGAATTTGCCCAATGGTCCATAGTCTTCTACTCATACCTGCTCTCAAATCACTGTACTATGGGCATGTGTTTCGATGTGCCCAATGTCCTTATCTACTGATTAGGCCACTGAGAAACAACAATTTGACAAGTGACATTTATTCCAAATATTGTTAATAACTCACTTACCTTAAGTTGATAATGCTAACAGAGACCTATGAAGGTTGAATCTTGCACCAATTAATACAGAAGGCCTTCTAATCTACTAAAACTAAACATAGGTTCAGTTCAGATACCACATTTCTCAACAGTGGTTTTAGAACTCCACTGTGGAATTTTTACACCATCGTTGAGAAGTGTGTTGTCTGGAGGGAAAATTCCACCCCACGGTGCAGTTTTTTTTTTTAGAAAATGCTCCATGCTGAATATCCACGCTGTGTAGAGGAGAGTTCCTGCACAACTGTTGTGTTCCATGTTGTGTGGAGGGCTCTGTGTAGTTTCCTGTTACATTGAGTTGATTTTTCCCATTGGCTAGAGTTCTCTGGCTAGAGCAGCAAAAGGAGTGAGTGCTGCTCTAGGAGAGACACTGGGGTTGATTTTTCACAGCAATAGTTGATGAGATACCATCAGGAGGAGAGAGGGTAGAGGAACTGCCAATCAAATGTCACACTGACTTTTACTCAACTCCATGGGAGCCCACAGTCACGCAATGGTGGAGTTGGAGGAACATGTTATGTGGTGAGTATCCCCTACAAACTCAACTGTTGAGCGAAGTTTTCACACTGCGTAGAGAAATGTGTTGTGTGAACTGAGCCATAATCTCTCTTCTAACATTATGCAAATGTGAACAGCATGTAAGTTCTCTTCTTATGAAATTCTTAGCAGGTATTTAATCTAATTTCTATTCACAGAGAGCAATGGTATACACCTACGCATATCTTCTCAGATATAAATCTAAATGTTTCTTCTTTAAGAAATTAGGAAATGGCAATAACATGAATTGCATACGTAAAATCATGTTAAATAATGTTCACAAAATGTTAAGTAAGTGTTCCTTAAATTTACCTTGAAATTTTCTGTAATCAAACTGAACAACTTTGTTGCATTTCCTTTATCACATGCAGTATTAGACATTATTATTTCTAAGGGCATTAAAATTCTGAGTTTGGTGATAACCTAGAAGACATGAAACAATTTAGTAAAATATGTTTATTTGAGCATGTTTGATTTTATTTGAAAATGTTTATTTTTTTTTAAGCACATCAAATAGTAGTAGAAGTTGTTATCATTATGACCATCATCTACGTATATCAGTCGTGGGGAACCCCTTTCAGCCCAGGGGCCAACTTCAACTTCAAAGAAACTCTTTGGTGGATGAGGCCAAAGGTAAAGGGGGAAGGGTTAAAGACAAAAGGTGGGGAGGACAAAATACAAAAAAAAGACCAGCAGCATATTGTAGTTTAAAGCCATTACTGCCAGTAACTAAGCCTCATGAGAGGCATTTCAACCTTTTAGGGAATGAGGGAAAAACTGTATAAAAGCCTGGAAACCACCAAACAATGGGTGGTTGGGGCCAAGGGGGTAGAGCTGGACTGAGGCACCAGGAAGGCTATATTTGGCCCCTGGGCTTGAGGTTCCCCACCCGATTTATATAATACCTGATTTCTGTAATACTTCAGAATGTAACTACAAGGCAGATCACTGCACCTAGAAATGTACAATCTAAAATTTGACAGCAGGGAGACAACAAAGGGAGAGAACAAAGACTGAGCTGAGGGATAAACAGAGAAAGAATATAGGTTCAGCTCAGTTACACCTACTTAAGCTGCATTCCAGTGGGGGATAAGAAGTAAAACTTCACTGAAAATGTTCCATGCATAAAGGGAAGCAAGGGAGTGGGGAGGAGTTGTTTGAGGGAGTAGGAATTCTTCAGATGGCTGAGGGTGATGGAGTGAAAGCCATGGCAAGGATGTATTGGGATATTAGAGCAGAGAGCTAAGAGGAAGCAAGGCCCTGGGACTGCAGAGCAGAAAAGAAGCACATTCTGGCCTCTTCCATTGGCCAGGGGAGTAAGGGCCACTGGGAGGTTGATCTTCCTACATCCTAGAAAAAAATACTAGACTGGCCATCCATCAGCTAGAGAAGGAGAAGCTGTAGGGAGCTCGCTTGTTGCTTCCCAAAAAGAATACTCTGCTCCAACTGCCAGCTGCCCTAAGATTGAAGAAGCGAGGGGAAACATCCTCTGGCCTCTACACCAGCCAGAAGAGCAAACGCTGCTGGGTTATTCAAAGCACCACTATCCAACCAAGACCACCAGCAATGAAAGATCACCCTGAACCCGATATAAAAGCCTACTTACAACTCATAATTTTGTTTTGGCATTGTCAAATTGATTTGCCTCCTCTACCTTTTCCCTGCACTCCCCTTCCCTTCCATATCTTGCCCTTTTAGTTGGTAAGCCTGAAGTTAAGGCCTCCCTCTTTTTAACTGATGTGAGCTGCTTTGAGATAATATTTGTCTGAAAAGTGGGATAAAAATACAAAGTGGTATGAAATTGTTGCTCGTCCACTGATCTGTCAGAGAAAAGGGGAATCTGCTTCAGAGAATTGAGGGTCCCTTCAGAACAGAGTAGGAGGTGCCGCAAGGGCAAAGAATCACTGAAAATTACCCCCTCCTCATTCCACTGGTAGTTGCCTTCTCTCAGTGGAGGGCCATGAATTGGATACCACCTATAAAATAAATTAAAACTAAAACGCAACAGAGTGTTTGGAAGGTAAGATCAAGGATTTTGTGCAGGACTGGGAGTGAATAACATTAATATAGAGATTTAAGAAGTTATCCACACTTTAAATTAATTCATATTTGTTTATTTTACTATTACATTTATATCCCACCTTTCTTTTATTGTGGAACGCAAGGTGGCTACATGGAATTCCCAGGTGGTTTCCCCTCTAAACACTGATCTGACCCAGACCTGCTTTGCTTCAGCAAGATGGCTGCTTTGCTTCAGCAAGATGGCTGCCTTGCTTCAGCAAGATGGATCCCATGCTCTGGGATCAATTTGGTCAATATGGGTTGGAGGAGTCAGTTGATATAGGTAGCATAAGTTAATGTTATCAGCCACATATTAAAATATTAATCATAAACCAAACCGCAACAAAGTGCCAAATATTATTGCCCCTCTATTCAAATCTTAATTTATTTTCATCATAAATCAAAGATCACAAGTGCTCACAGTGAGAAAATGCATACAGTCATTTATGCTGGTTAGATAAAATAGGATAAACTTAATATAACAAACAGAAATATAATTAAAAACCTAGCCAATCTCTGAAGAGGTCAGATTATTTTTACCATTAATTCCTCACTGTATCGGTGGAAAATATCTGGCTCGTGGGCCAGATCTGGCCTGTTACGCTTCCCATCTGGCCTGCCAAGGCAATAGCCAAGAACTCCCTACTCAGAGAAGGGTGGGAGAGAGGGAAGCTGGCTCACTGCCACATCAATGGTTTTTAGAGCGTCTTGAAGCTGTAGTTCCTGAAGGAGCAACTCCCTCTTCAACACTGTTCATTTGTTTCTTAATAGCTAAGCAGCGGGGAAAGATTGCCCTGCTCAGCTATTCAAAAAACAGTGAGCAGTGGCAGAGAGAGTGAGAGCTGCTCTGGCGGCTAACATGCACTAACATAGGGGTTTTCCTTTCTCAGGGCATGGAGATGGAGCACAGGCAGCTGCAGGAACAGAGTAATCTCTTCCCAGATTGTCAGACTGCTTGCATTCCTTCTCCCTCAACCCCCATACTACCTAGCTGGTGTGGGGGTGCATGCAAGAGAGAGAGAGAGAGGGGCAGAGGGAGAGAGAGCACACACAATGGCCCACTCCACTAGCAGCTCAGACCCCACCCCCTCCTGCTCACTGCTGGCATGTGGTTTCCAGAGACAATGTGGCCCTCAGACCAAAAAAGATTCCCCAGCCCTGCCTTACTGTCTTTGTGCCCTACGTATACTTTTACCCTGCTTTTCCAGTCAGGGAGGGAAAATTACTATGTAACCGAAAAACAGTGAGAGAAATTTAGAATCCTAATCCAGTCCTCCAGAACTATGGCTACCATTTTGTGCACAAGACACACAATTTCTATTGATTGTAATGCAAGGGACTTCTACAATAAGAAAATATATCCGGATTTACCTTGGCATATGTTGTATTGTCTGCAAACTGAGATAGCACAACTTCTGGATTTTTTAAGTCAATACTTGCCATTCCTACTTCACCTCTGGCAAGACCTCTTCCTTCTATTACAGCCACAATAACAGATGCAACACTATGAGTGGAGACGGCTGAAGACGATGTAACTGTAAAACAGCGAGATGTATTTAGAATTCAACCTAGTCTACTAAATTCTGCTCTGATGTAAGACTTGCAAGAAGTAATGGAGTTTGTTTATGAGTAATGCTTGATAATTCACAGTGATGTTTCAAATATATGATTTTCCCAAGCATAACAGAATTTTGAAAAATACAAAATAATTTATACTTGCAAAAATCATTGCTCAAGTTGCTTTGATAAGGAGACTGGTGTAAACTTTACAAATGTATGTAAAACAAATCGATCTGAATGAAGATAAGTATACGTACAGCATTTAATTAGGCATATATATTCTGCAAACTATTATTTTTACAGTTAACCATCATTCCACACAAAGTTAAGTGCTAGTTGGTTTCAATGGGAGATTTAAACAAATACATAACTTCCCCATAAAACACAATACACTCAACTTTTTGGGAACTCTGCTCCATAATTTTTTAAAGTCAGAAGAACTTTCTGATAAAGTTTCAATATTAATTACATAAATAATCTCAAGCTTTCTATTAGAGCCAAAGGCCTATGCAATAATGTCAACATGTATTATCTTACAGTAAGACCTGTTAGTCTGCATTTTAAAAGGAACAAAAAGCCTTGAATGTACTTCAACGCACATGTGGAGTCTGCAAACATGAGAAATGCAGGTTGCTTACCTGTAACCGTAGTTCTTCGAGTGGTCATCTGTGCATTCACACATTATCGGCTCGCGCCGGCGCCGAGCCTCATTTCGGAAACTTCCAAAGCCTAGACTTCTGGTGGGAACCCCTCCCCCCACAGTCCTACCGCGCATGCTCGGGTTCCCACCTACCTCAGTTCTATGAGACCCAATTGCCTCGCGAATGAGATAGGTGCGTTACTAACAATTAGGTTCCTAATGTAACATTGGCATGCATGGCGATAACCTGTAGACCAGCCCACCAGCGAGGTCTAGAGGGGACGGTGGGTGGGTTGTGTGAATGCACAGATGACCACTCGAAGAACTACGGTTACAGGTAAGCAACCTGCATTTCTTCTTCGTGGTCTCTGTGCATCACACATTATGGGCGAGTAATCAGCAATACATTTACCGGAGGCGGTAAGGATAGAAGATAAGACGGCTCTGCCAAAGGCGAAGTCGTCCCTGGCTCTCACATCGAGCTTGTAGTGCGAGATGAACGTGGAGACGTTGGACCACGTTGCCGCTCTGCAGAGCTCTGGAATGGATACTCCACGATCCAAAGCAGTAGATGTTGAGAGTGACCGAGTAGAATGGGCCTTCAATGACTCTGGGGGCTCCTTCTTAGCCAATTGGTAAGCTAATGTAATAGTTTGTACTACCCACTTGGCAAATCTCTGTGGTGAAACAGGTAAGCCCTTTGACTTACTCCCATAACAAATAAACAAGCGGTCAGACTGCCTAAAATTTGCAGATCTGGACTTGTAAAAGGCCAGCGCCCGTCTAACGTCGAGGGAGTGAAGCTTCGCCCCTATAGGGTCCAACGGTGCCTGAAAGAAAGTAGGCGACACAATGGGTTGATTTACATGGAAGCTAGTGACTACCTTAGGTTGAAAAGACGGCCCCGGTCGAAGAACCACCTTATCACAGAAAAACTGTGTGTAGGGGGGATCCACCAAGAGAGCGCACAACTCTGAACTCCTTCTTGCCAACGTAATGGCTACTAGGAATGCTACTTTGAAGGTCAATAGACTGATGTGGATTGTAGCCAACGGTTCGAAGGGCTTAGCCATCAGAATCGCTAGGACTACCGATAAACTCCACTGCGGAACGATGGGGCGGAGGGGGGGGGGTCGCAAATTACGTATCCCTTTGAGGAAACATTTGGTTAAGGGGTGCGTAAATACAGAAAAACCTTGTATTAAGTCATGTTGAACAGAAATTGCTGCCAAGTACACCTTAATGGATGTTGGCTTGAGGCCGTTGTCGTAGAGGGAATGGAGAAAAAGCAAGACCGTCTTGATCCCACAAGATTTCGAGTCAAGCCCCTTCGAGGCCACAAAAGTAGCAAATTTGTTCCATTTCCTATCATAGGAAGATCTCGTTGAGAGTTTTCTAGCCTCTGTGAGAATAACCTGTACAGGGAGTGGGAGATCTAAATCTTGCCAACGCGCCGGATTCTCCAGGCCGTGAGCTTTAATTGGTGAAGGTCTGGGTGGAGAACTAGGCCATGGTTCTTGGAGATTAGCGCTGGATTCACTGGAAGATGCAGATACTCCCCTTTGGACAGGTGAAGCAGGCGGGTGAACCACGCTTGACGCGGCCACCATGGGGCTATTAGGACAGCGCTTGTGTGACCCTGAGACAGGATGGAGACCACTCTGGCGACTAGAGGAAAGGGTGGAAAGGCATAAGCCAGGCCGTCCCCCCATGGGGTGCTGAACGCGTCCCCGAAGGAACGACTGCCCATTCCTGCCCTGGAGCAGAAAGCATCGCAGACAGCGTTGTCGAGTCGCAAACAGATCGATGATCGGCGAGCCCCACTTGGCGAACAGGAGAGACAGGGTGGTCGTAGAGAGCTGCCACTCGTGAGTGTCCTGGAACTGACGACTTAGTGTGTCCGCCTGAACATTGTCTGTGCCCGCTATATGGATGGCCAAAAGTCGCATATTGTGCCTGACCATCCAACGAAAGCTGCAGGAGGGGTGGAGAGCGGGTCCCCCCCTTCCTTGTTGATGTACCAGACCACCGAAGTGTTTTCTGAAACGATCCTGATATGCTGGTTCTGGAGGTATACTTTGAAGGCGCATAGTGCTTTCTTTACTGCCAGGAGCTCCAGCTTGTTGATGTGGAACGCCTTTTCCATGGCAGACCATCTTCCTTGAATAGCTAGGTGGTCACAGTGGGCTCCCCATCCCAGAAGCGATGCATCTGACTTGAGCGTGCGTGTTGGACTGGGTTCCAAGAATGGGAGTCCTTCTCCCAAATTGCGGTAAAGCGTCCACCATTTGAGTGTCGGATGAAGTGACAGCGGAATGGGGAGTCTGATATTTTTCGGATCCGTGTTCGGGTCGTAGCGGGACAGAAGAAACTGCTGTAGGGGTCGCATCTGCAGTCTCGCCCACCGCACCACGTATACTGACGAGGCCATGAGGCCTAACAGTCTTTGGAGCCGGAGCACCGTGGTCTGTGTAGCGCCCAGGAGACGTAGAGCTAAACGCTGAATGGTAGTAATCCTAAGAATTGCCTAGATAATTATTTTCAATAGAAGATGCAATAAGCTTAAGAAACTGATGTTAAGAAATTATATTCAAATGGCTTACATGTCCACAGAAGCACATTTGTCACAGAGTGTTCAGCCTTATAACACAGATTGCTTACAACAACACAACTACAAACTACATGTATGTTAATGATGAATCCCAAACATCATAGTGTGTTTGTTCCTTTGCTTTACAAAAAATACTCATCAAGCTTTTAAATCAAATGTTAATATAGAAAGTTACATCTTCATCAGTCTTTTCCCCATTTCTTAGTCCTCGCTATCCTGGCAGTCAACAGCTGCACCAATGTAAACATGCATCAGAATAGCATACAGTATGTCAGGTGAAAATGTGGCTAAAGTAATATTGCCATGTATTTACACATCTGATGTATTCAGTTGGAGATCTCCCATATCCCAGCAGCTCTCATGCCCCATCCCAAACACTGTACATAGCTAAACTATGGAATGTGGCAATGACTATCAACTTGCATAGCTTTAAAAGTGGATCAGACAAATTCATGGAGGTTAAATCTACAACTGCCTACTAGTCATTATGGCTATATAATCTTCATGATCGGAGGCAGGATGCCTCTGAATTTCAGTTGCTGGGATTCAGCAGTGGAAGAAGGTTATTGCCCTCATATCCTACTTGTGGGCTTGCCATGGGCATCTGGTTGGCCGCTGTGGTAAACAGAATGGCATATTCGATAGGCCTTAAGTAACTGAATCAAACATTACCATCAGGCTTTTCCCTCCTCCCATCCAATCCCTTTCCTTATTTCCTCATGTCTTTTTAGAATGTAAGTCTTAGGGCAGGGACTGTATAGTTATTGATTCTTGTAAGCCGCTTTGGGAGCCCTTGGCCTGAAAAGCGGAATTCAAATTCTTTGAATAAATAAATATTGCCTCTGATACTGGAGGTAATATATAAACATTGCTGGATGTAGGAGGCCACTGGGGGAAAAGAGAATCATCCAAATCCTTTAGCAGTTTTTTCCTTTTCTTGTTTTGCTTATAGAAGAGTGATCCACCCACCCTTGCTGGATAGGGCTGCTACAGTTCAGCATAAAATTAATCTGTCTAGCAATAATGATATATTTCATTGTGTGACAATGGGAAAGCCAAAAATGTACACATAATTTCAAAGAAATTTAATTGACACAAATTATAACTGCAACAACATACGTATAAAATTTAATCACGCTGTCTTCTCAAAATTATATATTTGAGAGGACTGTAAAGATCCTCTCTTAGGAACCCAAGCACAGGGCTTTCTGCCCTCCTCTTCCCTATTGCAGTCACTCACGCCTTCTGAAAAGCTAACCCTGAGGGCCAGAGGAATAATGTTGGATATAGCGCAGGGGACTGCAGATGGCATGCAGAACTATGGACCAACAGTACCTTCCTGCTGAGGCTAGATACCTTTGGATCCAAACGTTTTTATATACTATCCAATGGTGAAGGCATTCAAAACTCAACATTTCTTGTTTTTCTAATGCTGATAATTACATTTATTTTTAATATTTCATTAGATCTGTTTAGCCTGACAAAATATATAATTTTAAACAAGTAATTTTTCTTATGGTTCTTTAATACTATAATGAAAGTCAGATTTGCTAGCTGTTCACATTTTTTTAAAGAAATTCTAATATAATTTTATACTGCCCTCTGCTGTCCACTTGAAGAACTTTATCAATAGTAGAAACATGAAGATATCAGAATGAAACTACATGTAAACTTTTAATAACTCTGACCTAGTATTTGTAAACTATCCCTGAGAGTATGAATATCTGCCTCAATAATTGTTTGACATAACTCAAGAAACCTAGACATGCAACACAGGCATGTGACTTTTCTGAGAAAAAGAAGACTTTCTAACAGAAATCTGTAAACTATTCAGGGCATTATTATATTATTTAATTACATGAATGTATACAGGTTCCCCATTTGCAAGCCTTCCCATACATATCAGGTTTCTCCTCATTTTTCACTCTCAGTGGCTGCATTACTGCTCTTCTTCTACCCTGAAAGTAAAATCAGAAGCCTTTAGCCATCCGGGATTCAATGCCAGTGTTTTCCGAATACTGTGTGACCAGTATTGATTTTTTGTTGCACACAAGTGCAAGTTTATTGTGTAATATATTAATCATGGAAACAGACAATACATCTCCAAACCTACCCTAATCTGGAAAATATGAGGGTAACATATTTTAATCCTTTGCAACAGAATTTGTATATGCAGTGTGACACCTAATCAAACCAAATATGGGATTGTATCCCGATTTAGTCAGAGTAGGCCCACTGAAATCAATGGGACTTTAGTTAGTTATACTTTAAGTCTGACTGAGACTGGATCCAACCCATGGAGTCCAAATATTTTCCATACAACATCAATAGACTTTAAAAAAAAATACAGTGGGTCAACTCTACCTGAATATCCCATGAAAGGAGTCCAATTTTTACATCCTACTCTACTAGAGAGAGGTGTTTTCCGTACCCGAGCAGTATTTAGACCTCTAGTTGAAGAAGGGCTTGTCAAATTCACCGTGCTGTTTTCTGCATAAGAACTCTTGTCTCCAAAGTATGAATCTATTAAATATTTAAAAAACAAATTGCTCTTAAAGTGATATTTATATTGTGACAGCAACATTCACTTTCCAAAAGCTCAGAACTGGAACATTATCTAGCAATAACAATCTTGTTTTTCTTAAAATCAGTAAATTTAATCCAGAATAAGTTAGCAACGCATTACAGAGCAATCCTATGAGTGGGTCAGGACAAGGGGATAGAGTCCAGTTCCTAATACCTACTGGGCTTTTACTGGGGGTGAAGGTGGAGTGGAGGTAATTTTAACCTTCCCCCCACTTTTTTTTGCTTGCTGGTTTTTAAGTCACAGATATACTGTCAATTGCCTTTGCTTCAAGGTCTTCTATATATAAATAGTTTAAAAGTCCAAAACTTTTTGTAGTAGTAATGCCTGCTCTCCAACAAGAATGCATGTCTTGTTTGAATCTTGAAGTGCAATCCTAAAGAATGACTGTGTGTGTGTGTGCGTATGCATAGGGAAGGAACATTATTGTAAGGTATATAATAATTTAGCTGAGTCCTAATCCTGTGCATGTTGACTCAGAAATAAGCCCGACTGTATTTAAGTGGATTTACAGAACAATCCTATATGTCTATTCAGAAGTAAGTTCCACTGAGTTCAGTGGGGCTTACTCCAAGGTAGGTAGATATGACTGGAGCTTTAGCACTGGTGAGGGGAGGGTAAGATATAGTTGACTTTTTCGGGTTTTTAGCACATTGAACTGGTCTCATAAATTGTTCAATACATGCCCAAAAATTATTCACATTTTGATTTCATACACTTCTGGAAGATGTGGATTCCTCTGCCTCTCACAAACTAAATGCCATTATAAGTACCTTTGAACTTCTTTTGCAGTCTGGGTTCATAAGTGATAGTTGTTAATGGAGGACAGAAGGCAGAGAAGAACCATTTAATAATGTAATTTCTATCTAATATAAATTGTACATTCCCATTTACTGATGCAGAAAAAGCAAAACAACTTAGGAAACTGCTAGTTCCAGGATATGCGAGTTAAGATCCAATTCAATATGCTACTGCTGTTCACTGAAAAATTCAAATTGTGACACAAGATATTAAGGAGTGGAGAGAAGCCAGAAGGAATTCAACAAAAGGAGGAAACTACGGGGCAATTTTGACGAGTTCAGGGATTTTGAGAATTGTAGGCCAAGGTGGTTATAGGAGAGGCATGGTTTAAGGGAGGAAGTTCCCATTAATATCTGTTAATCTGCAATCCTAATACCCATTTTCCTGGGAGTAAGTAAATCCCATTAATAGGGCTTCCTTCTGAGTAGGTATGTATAGGATTGCGCTGATAACTAACATAGCAATAACTACAAGTGGGCTTTTAAACATTCAAAACCTGAGCTAGCTGCGAGTTTTTGTTTTGTTTCTACCAGGAGGGGAGAAACTGATTCTCCACTGACGAAGGGTGTGTGAGGCCCGAGCCTGGCAAAACCCACCTTCCAACCCTCTTGGGAGGAAGACCGCGGAAAGGCCGCTGCTGGCGTCTCTGCCTTTCTCGTCGGTCGAGGAAGACCGAGGGGCACCGTTTCCTGGCGTCTGTTGCAGACCGAACTGGTAACGAGGCCGGGGCTCCGTACAAGATGAAGAGGAGCAATGGCCTGAGCAAGAGGTGGAGGCGGCCGAGACTTTCTCCATTAACAGGGCTTGCTCAGAGCTTCCCTCCTTAAAACCAGCAAGAGCCGCCTTTAAGCCTTCCCCAGGGGAATCGCTAAGAGACAGAGCGGATTGTCCCATTTCAGCCAGCACCTTGGAGATGCACTTTTGAATGCTTTCCACCTCCAAGTAAAACAAAATAAAACCCTGCATATGAAAGGACAAAAGTTCTCACTGCTGTTTTTTTTTTAAAAAAAACTTGTAGGAAAGGCTTCCCCGCCCCACCTGGGGAGCATTAATAAAGTGACTCCCCCTTGCAGTCTTAAATGGAACAGTCCATTCTATCACTTCTGGACTCTACAAGGCGTCAGGGATGGCGCCATCAGTTGTGGAAAATTTAGTACCCCGGAGGGGCGGCACTGGTGTGCACTGATGTGCAGCAGCTTTCCATTACAGCCTTCCCCCAACCTGGCGTGTCCTCCAGTTGTGCTAGACTACAACTCCCACCATTGGCCATGCTGGTTTGGGATGATGGGAGTTGCATTACTAGAAGATTGGACGGCTTCCTGCTCTGTGGCACGTGCAGCAATACTGCTTCGTCTCCACCAGACTCAAAAGGTAGAAAGCACAAGTCAGCTTCTGCTCACTTTCCCTGCTGGGAAAACAGGCAAGTGAATGATGGCTGTCTCCTTGTAGAACAGGGGGTGGGCAATTTGTGGGCCTCCAAAGGTTGTTAGACTGCAATTCCCATCATGCCTTATCATTGGCTATGCTAGGAGTTGCAGTCCCACATCATGTGGAGGAGCACAAGTTGCCCACTCCTGTTGTCGAACCTGAGATATGAATCAAAAGGTGCAACCACTATTTTGCCTATTTATTTTGGAAGAAACTAGCCTTTTCCCAGCTGTGCTTAGTCAATGAATGAAGCCCAGGTCCGCTAATCTGAGCAGAACTGATGCCCAAGAATTGTTACACCAGATAGACCTAGTTCCTCATGCTGTCTTTTATAAAATGTGCAATTGCTATTACAGGAGAACATTTGTGTAGTTCAAAATTCAAGTCATGTAAAAGTTGCATTGTTGGTTGATGTAAAATCTGGTTGATAACAGTGTTAAAAATATTCCAGGATCCTCTAAACTGCAATCAGTTTAGAGGAGCCTGGAGTGTGGAGATGCTCTCCACACTCCACTGGTATTCTTCAGTTTGTTCACCAATGTTCCCAAGATGAAAGAAGTCATGTACAGTTGTCAATGGCTGCCTCTACAAGAGAGGTTTAAAGCTCTTTCAAGGCGCTTAAAAAAATTTACCTCTACAAGAATGGAGCGCAAATCGGGCATAGAGGCGTGTTATCTCTCCAATTATGCGCATTATCGAATGCGCGTTAAATCGCGAGTTTTATTTTGCTCCTGCTGTTAAAGCTCATTTTGACTATGTGAACAAGTGCTTATACGCATTAACTACTTGTAAAGCGCATTTTGGTCATCCGTTAATGCGCTTCACCGCCTCTCGCCGCTTTTCATGCAGAGGTATTAGGTGTAAATGCGCTTCAGCGATTATGCGCATAATGACCTAACCGGGCGCAAAAGCGAATCCTTGTAGAGGGGACCAATGTTATAAGGGCAGAGATGCCAGAAAATATCCAATAAGATATTAAGACTGCTGTACTCTGTGCATGTTTTTTTCACTTAAAAAAAAAAACCTCACTGCCACAAAAAAAAATTCATGGCACCATTTATGTAAAGCTTGAACATGACACTTTAGTGCTGCCAAATTCCTAGGATTTTCTGCCACTCTGTGTAGGCTTTTAAATGTCTTGGAATGAGACTCTAAGCACCAAGCTCTTACACACAGATAATGCACAAGTGTATTGTAATAGCACACACTACGAGGTACTGCCTAGAAAAAGTGTGAGTTGCTTTTAACTGCTCACTTGCCCAATCTCTCTAGCTAGTTCAGCATAACTGGTTGGGGCCAATGCCCATCAGTACATCACCCAAACGGAGAGCACAAACATGCAAAAGCAGCTGCTCATGGAGAAGTGACTTGCCTTCTCACTCACTCACCTGCACTCCCTCTGCATGCCATGTTCATGAGAATTGGACCCAGCAAGCTCAATCATCCCCATCACACCTGGCAGAGATGGGGGTGGGGAGTGAGCAGGCAGAGTTGGCCCTCTTGCTTTACCTGCTTGTTCTCCTTTCTCTTGGCAATGTGTAGCAAGGAGGTTTGGGGACACTGGGGTGGGTAACATAGCGGGGCACCAAACCAGCAAGTCATAACCAGCACTAGTTTCCCCATCTCTCTAACTGGTAGTCCATTTTTCCTGCCTCATAGCGTTAACAGCAAAATACACTTCTTTAATCATAAAAACACAAGTCTGCCTACATTCTGAGAGTGTAAGTCAGCACAGTGCATTCATGAGAAGTTCATCATAGCGTCCCCCCCTTTTTTTTTTTTGCTGGGCATTTTCAGTATTTGTACACCACCAATTCTCATTTAGTTTGAATTTTGAGACCTACAGAGCTCTAAGAACATTCTTAACACTGGTAGCATAGTTGCTCCTGAGAAGTCCACAAGTCTAAACCCCCTGCTGTGGACCCACTAGCTCATTTTAGACAAAGCATGGTCTCTGCCCAACAGAGGGAAACAAAATACTGTCGATTATTATTAACCTATAAAGCCTTATACGGCTTGGGACCACAATACCTGATGGAACGCCTCTCCCAACACGAACCTACCCATACACTACAATCCACATCTAAGGTCCTCCTCTGGTTGCCTACTCTGAGGGAAGCATGGAGGGTGGCATCAAGGGAGAGGGCCTTTTCAGTGGTGACCCCCAATTATGGAATGATCTCCCCAACGAGGATCGCCTGGAGCCAACATTGTTATCTTTTTGGCGCCAGGTCAAGACTTTCCTCTTCTCCCAGGCATTTAACAGTGTATGTTGAGGGTTTTGTTGTTGTTGTACTTTGACCCAGAATTGTTGGTTTTAAAGGATATTGTAATTATAACTTGCTTTTATGCTTTTTATGGTTTTAAATTTTGTATATCGGTGTTTTTAATCTTTAATGATTTTAATTTTTGTAAACCGCCCAGAGAGCTTCGGCTGTAGGGCGGTATATAAATGGAATAAAAATATAATAAAATAATACATTTATATACCCCCCCTAAAAGCCGAAGCTTTCTGGGCTGTTTACAAAGATTAAAACATTAAACATATACAAAATTTAAAAGTATAAAAACAGATTATGCTGTTAAAATGCCTGGGAGAAAAGTCTTTACCTGGTGCCAAAAAGATAACTATGTTGGCATCAGGTGGGGCTCAACAGGGAAATCATTCTATAACTGGGGGGTCACCACTGAAAAGGCCCTCTACCTTGTTACCATCCTCCGAGCTTCCTTCAGAGTAGGCACCCAGAGAAGGACCTTAGATGTTGAAGGTTAAAGATTATACGGTTAAGGAAATTTACAGAAGTGTTCTGTACATCCCTCCCTCAACAGCCCCTCACACCCCATCCCATGTTTAGGAAGGGCTGTGACACAGTTTACATGATCACCGCAGCCCGCTGTGGCTTACTCAAGCCATGATGGGTTGTGGCGCATGCTAGCAACCATTGTGAATATTGAAGCTATAGCAGGCAGTCACTGTGACTTCAAACCAAGCAAGGGTGCGTTATTGGCATGGTTTGTTAACCACACCAACAACCAAGCTTGCAACAAGTTCCGATATCATAAGCCATGGCGTCTGCCTGCTGCAATTTGAATATTCAAAATGGCTGCCAGCACGTGTCGCAATCTGCTATGGCTTAAATAAGCCACAGAGGGCTATGGTGACCATGCCTAATGGCTGTGTGTGTGCTTGTACATAACACAGGAAATCTTTCTTCCTTGAACTTCATTATCTTGGGATCCAAGGCCATGGATGCATGTTAATTTATTTCAACTCTTCATGCTAAGAAATGAAACAGATTACAGTGTCAATGCAGTTTTGCTGATTGCTCTTTTAGAAGTCTGATATAATAATGCTGATCAATACTATGGAAATTATTTTGCAAAATAACTGATATTTAATGGTGGAGTTGTAACTAAAATGAATTAATCTTAAACACACATTCTTTGTTGATATTTACAACAGAAACACAATGTACACTCTAGACCGAACTTACCTCTTTGCTTGCAACTGAAGACTAATTAATTTTATGTTAATAAAGTATCTCTCCATTCACAAATTCAATCTAAAGCCCTAACAAGCTAGACAAAAAATACAGATAACCTATTTGTAAACTGAGATCGCCAGAGTATGCATCCACTAGAGATGATATGCCTAGCTATTTCAATAACATACTGACATAATTTCCTTTAATACAAGTTATTTTTTCATTTTGTCTTTAAGTCACAATAATGAATTTCCAAGGGAGAGTTGTCATTTTCTTTTTACATGCAGGCAAGATATTTAGCAATGATGTACTTTATCTTTAATCCGTATCAGACAACATAAAGTAATTATAAAATACCTTATATACACCCACCAGGCAATTAGGAAAGCAAGGAGCCAATTTATTTTTGCCCATTGTGTCAGAAAACATCTGTAAAATGCTTGATCTCAATGCTTGTGATAGCAAATTGCTCAATTTGTGTGCCCTCCAACAAGGAAATGGCAATTTGTTGCAATACATGGGCTTAACCAAGTGTCTGCAGCCATGCCTAGATGCTTAATTCACTGGACTGTGTTGTTTTGCTTCATCTTCCAGTTCAGAAGTTGTAGTTCAAAACATCAGGAGGTAACCAGGTTGCCTACCTCCTGATGTTTTGAACTACAGCTTCCATAATCCTTGACCATTGCCCATGCTGAAACTTAAGGGAGTTGTAGTCCAAAACATCAGGTTGCCAACCCCTGCTACTATAATTAATTCCAGTGTATAATTTTATGGTGAAGTAGCACCACAAGTACATAATTTAACTTCCTATGAATCGGGTTTTTTTCCTTCCCTGTTTCCACTGCTTGCATTTCTAGCAATTATGGCTGCAAAGTTAGGTGAGGAAGTCTCAGAATTCAATTCTTATGAACTTTTAGAATTCAAATCTTGATGCAGCATTTTTTATTTTTTTTTGGTAAAGGACATGCAAACCTGCCTATGCCGGACAAAGCAGAATTCTGGCATGACCATTGTTGTGCTTCCACAGTTCTGGTTGAACCATTCGTAAGTAGTTTAATGATGTGACCATAATGTGTGAATGGAAACAATTTTCTTGTTATCTACCAAATCTTGTAACTTCTCAAAAGGTTAGCAGAAAAAAGTACAAATACAATGTTGTTACACTTCCAATGGACCACAGACAATTTAAGCCTTTACTTCATAATTAGCTTTAATTTGTTTCAAGCAGAATCCCATTTCATACTTAGATTTCAGCCAAGATACAAATGCACAATTGTGACAAATGTGAAATGGAGGCACTTCTAGAGTTCCAGTGGAAGCAGATATTTCATCCTGCAGAAAACAATGTTCTTCTATAGCTTTATTCTTGACTCTATATAACTATTCTAAATGCTACTGAAACTGGGATTCAAATCACAGTTACAATAAATACTTTAGGGCAAAGGAACAAATCCC
The DNA here is from genome assembly GCA_029215795.1 of Anniella stebbinsi. NCBI lineage: Eukaryota > Metazoa > Chordata > Lepidosauria > Squamata > Anniellidae > Anniella > Anniella stebbinsi. The sequence goes on along the minus strand of JARDYH010000004.1, from coordinate 89,291,619 downwards.
AAAATTCAGCAAGGCCGTTAGTTTAAACCAAATTACATTATAATTGCATTATTAGTCTTCATTAAAGGATATCACTAGTAGAAAGCAGTTTGTCTGAGTATCATAAAATTTCTACTATAATGTAGTACAAGAAAATGTGATTCAAACTGGATAAAAAACTATAGCAGATCCTAAACAGGAACTCAAGTGCATAAAGTGTCACTGGCATAACCAACTAAATTTCTCTCCATAGAAACAGTGCTGAGGACAATTCACTGTCCAGTACATGCTGTCACCAAGGTAAGTGAATGATTGTGTCAAATATCACACAATTCAAGTATTTATCTATTGTGCCTAATACAGTATGTTATTTTGAAATAACGTGAGTGGAACAGAGCCCAGAGGCAAACGTATTTAAAGACAATTTAAATGTGTATGTACATGTTATTGAAAACCTCAAGCACATGTAACACTCAGTTTATTTACTTTGGATACAGTCCACATACAAAATGACAGTGCTTACAGTAAAGTAGTAATTTATCATGTAAACACAGTTAGAAATGTCTCTTGATGGAAAAATTCAAAGCAGCTGAATATGATAATGCTATACACATGAAAACCTAGCTCACAAGTTCTGGCTGTACATTTATTCTTTGAAGGACCTCTTCAGGCATACAAAACACAGGATTTACAGGCTTAATTTGTTCTTCGCCCAATAACGATAGTCCAGCAATTCCAAACAAGGTGTGAAATGGATCCACCTAGAACATACCAAGATATACATTAAAACATTAGCAGTGGGTTCTTACATGAAGTTATGCAATGCACTTTAAAGGGTGAGTGGATTTTGTATCAAACAGGTTTGAGGATTCAATAAGGGAAAGAGCTGCAGCAGAGATATTTTAGTAACTACTTGCAAATTTCAGAAGCAAATAAAACTAAAATAAGTGTTCTAATTACAGGAAATGTAAACTGATCAGCCAGGGTAACATGTATCACCTAATCATCAAGTGCTTAAAGAAACTCTCTTGTAGGCTAGATGGTAGCAGAGAGGCATAACAGGTTCATTTCTTTTGGTGCAAGGTGATACAGCCAGAATTAGGGGACACCTGTGGACGCTCGAAGATGGGAATCACAAATTTTCCCTTCCAGTGGCTCCCCCTAATGTATTATAAGGTGTCATTTCAGAGGTTTGTTTGATGTTCAGGTGGGGTGAGGACTTCAAGAGTCTGACATGAGAAGCTAAAAAAGCCTCCACGTCCATTGCATGCAGCCATTTGGATCCCGGGATTTGTTTTCCAGATTTCAAATATTTTATGAGCTGTATCACAAACTTGCACCTAGGAACACATGGGTCTCCAAAGGATTCACCCATTCAGGTAGCAGCTGGACCTAGATCTGCTTAGCTTTACAAACGAAGTTATTGTGTCAGGTGCCTTATCCTCTGGAGTGAAAGTAATCTGATTTGGGAAGATGATAATCTTTTGTGGATACAGTGCAAGATAGATCCAAGACTGCCACATCTGGGGGTTGGGGGGTTGTTGGGGGCTTTTTTTGTTTTGTTCTTGCAGAATATGAATTCTTTTAAAGAGTCCCAAATCCTGCATCTCAGTTTAGAAATGTTAAACACACACATAATATTTAATTAAATAAAAAATATTGAAGGTGGATAACTTGCCATATCTCCTGGCCTGTCAGCAAATCCTCCAGTCTCTTCATCCTGGCAAGCCAAGATAAAGCTGCGTAATTTCTCTCTATCAATCCAACGCAACCTGCCAATTATCTTCAGGGATGCCAACACCCACCATGAATAGCAAACATCTGGTAACTGACAAATAAAATTGTAATAGCAACAGGAAAAAAAAAGGTTAGGTCAAAGTGAGAAACTACCATCACAAAAAAAAATAAAGAGTGAAAACAGATTGTAAAAAACTATTTCCTTATCTTTGAGGAAGACTATTCCTACTACTCAGCAGAATTCCAAGAGCTTTCTTTGAGATTTTCTCCTTTCAACTAACATGTGCGCAGCTACACGTACATTGTCCTAAGGTCCCTTACTTAACGTTTTCCTTTTATCAGGCTTGCTGGAGTGTTTTCTGCTCCTAATCTCCAAACAGGAGTTTGTGAGCTACCCTATATGTAAGCAGATAATGGTTGGCTATGCTTATGATGTTCATAGTTAAAATGGGACTAACACATTGGACTAAACTTATAAATTAAAAACAAGTCCCATAAACGTTAATGTCATTAATGTTAATGTTCATTAAAAGGAACTGTGAAATAATCCATCTGCCATTCTATTTTTCAGATACTCAGCTGTAAACTAGAAGTGTTTGCCCTGGAGCACTGGTGCAAGAAAAGGTGACTTGTGAATGGTTTTCTCCCATAAGCTTGCACTGAGTAGTATTAGCACAAGGAAGTAGCAGTAAATTAGCACAAGGTAGAAGTTTCAATGCTGCTGTTCTTATTAATAATACATCAATACACTTGGGTCTGTGGGTCTAAAAGGCTTCCAATTTTCAAACTGTGATAAGATTATTGACGTGTATGAAACAGCTTGTTAGCTAAACCCAATCTTGAACACACCTAAATTGTTTTTCAGAGAGTATCTATTTGTAGCAATGCAATACTTGCTAAATCATTTAAATAAAATAAGTTATTAACTATTCCTCCCTCATTTCCAGCAGCCATTCCAGAAGGCTGCAACAGAGTTGAAAAGGGAAGCAGGGCCATTCCTCTTCCCTCTCCATCTTTTTCCCCTTATGTGTCATACGTCTTTTCATAGTGTAAGCCTGCAGGCATAGATAATCTGTTTCATTAATACTCTGGCCCCAAGTATTTTAGAAGTTTAAGTGTCAACACCAACATTTTGAATTGGGCCTACTCTGAATCAGTGCCTGGGCATGGTAATGGTCTGGATTGAGGGCTAATAAACGGAAACACGATCCAGGCAAGACAAACATACTTTTACTGGATGGTTCATTTACTGGGCTAAGTGATGTTCAACCTGTTCTGGAAGGGGTTGAACTCCCCCTAACAGATCAGGTTCATAGTTTGGGGGTGCTTTTGGATCCAGGATTGCCACTAAAGGCACAAGCAGACTTGGTAGCGCAGAGCACCTTTTATCAGATTAGGCTGATATACCAACTACTTCCTTATCCAGACAGAGATACCTTAGCTAAAGTCATCCATGCTCTCGTACCCTTTTGTCTGGCTTACTGCAATACATCATATGTGGGGCTGCCTTTGAAAAGGTCTGAAAACTGGTCCAAAATAGGGTAGCCAGATTGTTAACGGCAACTGGCCAACATGATCTTATTATGCCAGTACTTTTCCATCTGCACTGGCTGCCAGTCCATTTCCAAGCCCGATTCAAAATGCTGGTATTAACATTCAAAGCCCCAAATGGCTTGGGACTTGGTTACTTGAAGGATCATCTCTTATATATACAGACATGCCTGGACTCTAAGATGGTCTTCAGCAGTCCTTTTCCATGAATCCCTGCCAAATGAAGTGAGGTAGGTAGCTGCCAAGTGAAGTGACACAGTAGCTACTAAAAAGAGGGCCTTTTCTGTTGTGCACCCCGGTTGTGGAATGAACTCCCCAGAAAGCCTCATCTGGAGCTTGTGTTTTGCCCTTTTCTATGCCAGGTGAAGACCTTGTTATTTTGCTAGGTGTTGTAGTTTGTTTTAAATCTGTTACTGCATTTTAAATCTTTACACTGCTGCAAAGTCTTATTTTGGTTTTTATTTTATACTATCATTTTAAACTTTTATATTATATTTTATCATATTGTACTTTATGACTTCAGAGAGCTTCAGCTATTGGACGGTATAGAAATGTAATAAATAAATACAAAATGTAACTTAATACCTTTTCTGGCCTTCCATTCAGGCCACCAGATGGCAACTGACGTTCACAAAGCCACCAGCCTAACAAGTCAGCGTTTATTTGGTGCAATTGACCAGTTATGGCAAGAAATCCTGTGCAACAATAGATCTAAAATTACAGATATAAAGTTCATGTCTATTTAAAAATATAGCTATTCAGATAAAACAAAGGAAGATTACATTTATGTAATAAAAGTTTTAAGTAAACAAATTATATAAACCTCTTGCCCTTCATGTACTTAAATTAGTAAGATTTTCGATCAAAAACTTTAAAGCATGAAATTGATTTAATCCACAAAGGTGAAATAGCACCTAGAAATGGAAAACATTTAGCAAAGTGACATATTATCCACATTGGTGCACAGTGTTAAGCTTAAAAATACAGAATTTGGTATGAGGGCACAAACCAATGGGCGGCGTTGTGCCAGTATTTATCTTGCTCATGGAAAGAAGAGTTCCTCCTAGGCTTCATGCATGACATTTTATGGGCCTCACCCATAAGCATGGAGATACCCTACTTGCCCATCAGACAATCCTATTTTACCCACTGTGGTACCTCCATGGCAAAAACAGATAGGATCGCAATGCCAGTCCTTCCTCCAACTTAATCCTTTAGCTTTGTTACATTTAATCTTGTCTGCAATGGTTCCGACAAGAAACATTTATTACTGAACTTATTAAGCAACTTTATTTTAACACTTAACTGTTCTGAATTCAGTTCTGCTGTTTCAGACTCCAGTTCCAATTCTCTTCATTCAAATTGCTAAAGATATTTATAGCATGGGAAACAAGGTAAGACATCTGTAGAAATCCCACACTTGCTACCTCAATCCCAGTTTGAAAGTGCACAATTTGTAAGTTGTCATTTGTAGGCATATTTAGGAAAACATTATGTAGAATAGCCATAAACATTATGATTATCATATTATGTAGAAACTAGGAAAATTTAAAGCAGAAATGGGAAACCTCTGGCAGAAGAAGCCCCTTTCCCTCTCTGAAGCCCCACCCCCAAAGGCTAGGAGGAAGGGAATCTCCTTATCACACTGCTCCCTCTCCCAATTGAGAGTGGAATTAGGAAGCAGGGGAACCTCACTGTTAGCTCCAATCACAGCAGATTTCTCTCCTTGCTAGCATTGCCTGGTCCAATGGGAAAAGCGAAAATGCCAAGGCACTGGCTGGAGGAGCACTCCTCCACCTGACACCTCTGGGGCAACTTCACTGCATCCTGGCTTTTCCCAAGCCCATGCAGTAAAACCGGGTTCCCAGCTGAAGTGCTTCCAGAAGACCTACAAAGGGCTGGGGGGGGGGGGGGAAGGTGTCATCTGACCACCCTCCCAAAACTAGTTCCGCACCCCTAGTTTAAAGGTCTTATGTCTGATTTGTGGAGATGCTTCCATTAAAAAAAACCAAAGCGAAACACAAATAGCCTAGCATATTAATGTCAACATGCCCTAAGAATCCTTTACAAGGTTTACTTAAGAAGCAGCACTACTTACCTGTCCTGCATGAGACTCAGATCCTGGTCTACAACCAAATCCTCCATCAAAATTCATACAAGCCAACACAAATTCAACAGCTTTGTCCACATCAATTGCATCCAGTCTCCCCTACAAAGCAGGGAATCTTTGTAATTAGTTTTCCCTATTGTAACCCCAAGTATATTCAACCACAGACTTACTAATAAGCATTCAGCCCAATTTTCAAATCTGTTTTCTAAGAAACAACAGGTGAAATGGAAGCTATCAATTCTTCTCTACAGTGCATAACATCAAGTTTCTCCCACTCCTCACTCCCTTATGATTCCTCACCCAATGAGGCAACTTGGCAGACCTGTTGGAAAGGAGGGCAAGTATCCCAAATATCATACAATACACTTCCATGGCTCAGTGCTCTGCAGGTTACCAAATTCACCTTTTGCCAGGACCCCAAAGACGGGCAGAGAGAAAGGGAGCACAGTACATAACATCCTTGCATACTACATTTTTGGGTTAGGAGAATTTGGAATTTGCTGCAGCTTCATTAATTGATTAAAGTATTTTATCCTGCATTTCCATAAAAATGCGCATGGCTGTATGACTTGGTTTGTACAGGACATCCATCATGACCTGGGCACTGCAGTACCTGTTTCAACTCTGGAAGTATTCCTAACTCCAAGTAAATAAAATATAGCTTATTGAAAGTCTTCCTTGCCCCTGACCAAAGAACTTACCAGAAGGGATAGTGCTGCTACCGCACAAAAGGAAAATCTTGTATCAATTTCTCCTGCAGGAAGAAATAAAATAAAGTGTGCACATGATATTGAAGTGTTTAGGTAATAAACACTGAGATGAAAAGATAAAAATATAAGATTATGGAAATATTCTTCTGCTTTTCCTCCCTCTTGTTCTTCAAAAATTGTTAGTGTTATTACACTGCAGTTTGCCCAAAGAAACATCCCGGTAGTAATACAGTTACCTTCACAAGTAGTTCTTTTCAGCTCAAAATATTTCAATAAATTCTATGTGTACCAGCACTTTTTCCTTAAAGACTTCATATTAGCCAATACTCTTGATCTTACATACAGTGCACATTTTGTTCCAGTATAAAATAAGTAGAATATCACTGACAAAGTTCTTGGGTGTGCAAGTCTTGAGATTGTTTTTGTACTCAACAAGCAGAAAACTAATTTAATTTATTAATATTTTGACATAGAATTTAAGCAACCATGCACCCATTATGCTCTGCCTTGATTTCCAGATCTAGCCTTATGTAAAATGGATCTAGTTTTGTTTTAAATAGTCCAGCATACATGTCTTCTACTTTATTTAACTATACATACATTAGCAAACTAAGACAAGCAACATTTGTTGTCACAGCTGAATTATGATATGTGAAAGTAGTATCTGTAAATAGTTCTAAAAAGGAAAATATGGGATCTTCCAAGCATTAATCAATAATACTGTTCTCAGATCTCAGAGTAATTCTAGAGCTAAAGTGATAAGACATCAGCTTTAGAGTCAGAAATATATTAAAACTCATCATAGCTCTGAGAAGCTACCATTTCAGACAAAACTACCATCACAACCCCTCTTAAATTCTGGATTTTCAAATGCATGACCACACATAGTAGAAAAGGAGAAAAGAAGTAAAGATGTGGGATGCTTTTTATTCTTGTATCAGAAAATGGAAATAGTCATATACTTAAAAAAAGTTACCCCATCTGTCTCCAGCAAATGACCCATCCTCCTTTTGTAGGTTCTTTACATAATCAACAATTTTATTTACATCAACAACCTGAAGACTGTCATACAGAGTTAGAATCTGCAAAACAAAACCAATCATATTAACATTAGAATTAAAAGATTACCCTAAATATACCCAAGAGAATTCCAAAATTGGCAACATGTTTTAATTGGCACATTGTTTTGCTGCATTATCATGGAAACAAATGATACTGGAAAATTGTTTGTTTCCAGATGTTATACTTCTCCAGTCTCCATTAAGAAATACTGATTTTTATATACTATATCCCATTTAAGTGATGTTCATTTTTCCATTATGCACAAAATACACAGGGCTGGATCCTGGTTTAGTCGTACTTAGAATAGAGCCATTTAAATCAAGGCTATCTTAATGACTAAAGTCATGACAAAGTTAATACCATTTCAGTTGGTCTACTCTAAATATGACTAAATCTGGATCCAACCGAATAAGGCTTTTAAAAAATTTAAACATAAAGCATTTGCCAAGATATAACTTTGTGCCATAGAATGCCAAATATCTTCAACTCCCAATTCAAAACAAACTAGTAACGTTATAACGGCATGCAAGGAACATCTCTCATACCAGACCTTTTTCCAGCAGTTTTGAGTAGTTCTTTGCACTGAACTATCAATCTTTTTAAAAAATTTAAGAGAGTTTAAAAAGAATTTTGGGAGCTTAGTGGGGGAGCTGCTAAACAGATAGAAACCCAAGTATATGCATGCCTGTAGATCACAAAAGGTATACAGTGTTACTTTCAATTACATAGGTAACACTTTTGCATAATGTAAAGCACAACTCATGGAATTTTCAGGAGTACAACAAAAAAGTATAGTGTTGAATAAGGAATAGAGAACCAACAGTTTAGGAGCACTCTTAACCCAGAATGGCAACAATCTGGTGTTAATGCTGAACCAGAACAAAGACAGAGGGAGCGCATGACTTCCCCCTGCCCTTCTTAACATAATTTGGAATTTTATCTGACCTTTGCAGCCTCTCCTCCCATTTTCTAAACCATTCCCCAGCCATGCTCGCTAAGAATAATAGTCTAACACAGCTGGACTGTACCAGGTTGGGGAAGGCTGCTCTAAACAATGGTTAATCACCAGCATTGGTGTTTCAAATTAAGATGTGTGGGTTCAGAATTAGGATATTCTCAGATTTTGAAAACACTATAAATTCAAGATATTCACAGAACATTCTCAGGTCTCAGAGTAATTCTAGAGCTAAGTGTTAAAACCACATCAACTTTAGATTCAGATAAAACAATCAAACTTCATCATTGACCCAAGGGGCTACTGGTACTATGTCACAAGCACCAGTGTTTTTAATTTTACTGCACAAAGGGTGTACAACCTTGCACAAACAGGGAAAATGTTACAAGTAGCATCTTTGATACAGGATGTATGCATGCTGATATTTAATATTTGTGCAAGATTAGCAATATTATAGCCTCAGGAAGATGTTACACCAAATTTATGCACTAAACAGATACCCATCAACCACGTGTTTACCTGGACAGCACTAAGCGTATATAAAAGGTGAGGATCGTGACCAATACTGGCACTTATTCCACCACATTCATGTTGACATGATTTGATAAATGACAAAATTTCTTCTTTGCTCATCCGATGCAGTTGTCCCATAAGATCCATTACTGTCAGTCCCCAATAGACACCACTCATTCGTAAATATTCTGACATGCAGTATTCCTGGAGGGAAAAAGGATGTTTTAATTGCTGAACTGATAAAAGAAGCATAAAATTGAACACAACTTCCTATTTAGTTGTTTAAAAGAAAAAATCCCAATCACACCAAGTTGCTTCATTTTATTTCTTATTAGCAAGGGCCTTCTTAAACAATTTTAAACCCCAAATTTCCCCCTTACTGTTATACTTACATTAGCCCCAGCACCAGAAGGCCTTGCTCACGGGGATCACTGTACTTCTGTTCATAGCTTATATTTATATAAAAAAAAATTTGAATGTGTACAAGGATGCTAAAGAAAGTGATCACATATCTACAAAATCTAGTGCTGTTGCTTTTAAAGCAAAATTTGTAGAAAATGGAATTTTGCTAGAAACAGTTACTTTGTTTTTTAAGGGATCTATTAGTGTAAAACTACAGGAGAGGTCCCAGTCTCTATATTACTACAAGAAATTTGGATACTACACAACAAATGTGTATCTACTGCACAATCATTGAACTAATTGCCCAAACATCTTGAAGGTTTCAAATCTCTCCTTCCCATCGCCAACTCAACCAATTTGTCCTTCATGTTCGTATATGGAACACTGGTCAGTTGCATTATAAGTAATTTAACATTGCTTTTTTTTGAGTTTTTTTCTGCTTAAATCATTACAGAACGATATACAATTAAAACTAGTTACTTTTATTAATACTTCAGTCCAATTACAAACTGTGATCTTGGCTCTCAACACGTGCTCAAGTTACCTACAATCAGTAGCGGTTTCAGAAAAGCTGCCTCACTACCTACCAATTATATAACAAAGTTTCCAAGAAGCTAGAAAACTCTGAACTATATTTTTCTAACTCTAGTTATATGGCACATATAAATTGAGAAATATAAGCACACATTCCTATAAAAAGCAAAGATAAAACAGCACAGTAATTAGAGATGGAGACTGAGCGCTGAACACCCTTATGGCTAGCTTTAGTGAAGTAACGGCATCCTCAAATTTTAGGCAAAAATCTGAATCCAGAGAACGGTTCTCCGTATCCAGAGAATGGTAAAAAATACCATCTTCTACAAACATTATGTCCCACTACTTTTTCCTTGCATACTTCAATGAAGGAAGCTGTTCAGCATACCCAAGGGGATGTGAATGGAAAACCCCACTCATGCTAGAGTTCTAGGCCAGGGGTAGACAATTTGTGGCCCTCCAGATGTTTTGGCCTACATCTCAGGCCAATTGGCTAGTGCTACAGGTTCAACCTTAGCTAGCAGAGCCAATGGTGAGGGAAGAAGCTAGTTTAGGATACCACAAGTTTCCCACCCCTGTTCCGAACACAAGTAACACCGTATACAGAAATGCAGATGAGGGTAGTTTCTGCAATGAAGTCAGAGTTGTCCTGAGATTCCCAGGACAGGTGTATGGCATGCTTTTCCTAAACATGTAGATTAACCTTTATATGATGCTAATTCAGACTAACAAGAGCCTTTTAGTCTCACGTAGAAGTATTTTATATACAAAACTACAAGTCAGAAGATTTCAGAGGACAACCACATGCCAAGTGGAATCTAGTTTAAAATGAGGTTTCTTAGGTCTCAGTGTAATTCTAGAGCTAAAGAGCAAAAACTTCAGCTTTGGAGTCAGATAATACATGCCAGGTTACATCACTGACCTAGAGAAACCACTTGGCAATTTATGTCACTAATAATGTTATCTTTCACTCAATATATTAATAGTTATATGCGCTATAGTAGAAGAAATAAAAATGCCACTGAACTTCTCTTAAAATAGGGTACTCACATAATCATCTTTCTTGGTTCCATAAGCAGCTATGTAGTCTGCATGTTTCTCTAATAACAACGTAGCTGGTGCATCATTTTTTATCATGACATCTTTTTGTGGTGTTCCCTTAAAAATATTATGGTTAAATTAAATCATTTTCAAAACCTGTTTCAACCTGAATTCCATGTTACAAGTAATATATAAAACCGATTAAAAAGATGGAATACTTATGAGCACACACATGCACTCCTATCTCTTGTATTGTTCAAGATTTCAAGAATTTGAAATCTTGAACAATCTTTTGTAGCATTTTGGTTGGTGACATAGGATGGATTTTTTTTCATGGAAAATTTTCTGTTTCATAAAATTATTAGCAAAAATGAATGTATGCCAGTTGCAAATACAAGATTAGGCAAAACTGACAGTGTCAAAGTTGGAAATAATATTCAGGTGATTAGTTCTAGAATTTATGTAAGTCAATGAAATACACATGGCTCAGAATGAAGTGGAACTATTAGGTAATGACAAAGAAACTTAAAAGGAGGATGGGAATTATAAGCCAAAATATGTGGAAGGCGAGAAGGATATCAGAACATTTTCCGATACAAAATTTTCCAGAAAATCAGTATCCCTGATTTTCGTTGGTCCTAATAAAGGTTTACTCTAAGTGTGAATTTGGATTCCCCCCCTTCTCCAGTTCTGATTCTTTTTCCTTTTATGGAGCTTTTTTGTCTGTTTCTGTGGTTTTCAATAAAGAAATATTACTATACACCTCCAATTTGGCAAAAGAATTTCAGCATAAGCACTCTGTTCCTCATAATGGTTTATATTTCCAAATGTATGTTACTTATTTAGCTTTATATTATACTAGATACAAGTATGTAACCTACTTAGCACTTTTCTTTTACAAGCAATTCCAGAGAAACCTTGCTTTAACAATTCAATGTCAACAATAAATTAAGCTACATATCAAGATAAAGAATGCTTAGAGTGCATTTATTTGGGAAAGAAAGCAGGGAAAATGTATAAAAGCATGTTTACTTAACTATATTTTCCCGAATGTATGCTGAAAATCCCAACTTCAGCAACACTGTCAAAAGTGCAGTTGATAGGCAATTAACATTTCACTTAACAGAACTATTTGGCTATTTCAAGCATGCGCAAATGCTGATCTTGCCAAAAAAAATTGTGTTAACTAAGGCCCCCTCCACAAGGATGCGCTTTTGCACCCGGTTCGGCGATTATGCGCAATATCGCTGACGCGCATTTACTCCTAATCCCTCTGCACGGGAGGCGGCGAGAGGCGGCGAAGCGCATTAATATATGTCCAAAAAGCGCTTTACAAGAAGTTAATGCGCATAATCGCTTGTTCACACTGCGAAAATGCGCTTTAACGGCCGGAGCAAAATAAAAGTCGCGATTTAACGCGCATTCGAAAATGTGCATTATCGGGGAGATAACGCGCCTGTACGCCCGTTTTGCGCTCCGCTGGTGTGGAGGTAAAATTTTTAATGAGCCTTCAAAGAGCTTTAAACGTCTCGTGTGGAGGCACCCTAAGAGAGATTTTCTTGATCAACAGAGTCTTGTGGCACCTTTAAAGACTAACAAGTTTATTGAAAGCTTATTCTAGAATACATTTTAGTCATAAAGCACTCTTGTTTTTGCTGTAAACGACTAACACAGCTACTCTCTGAAAATTTCAAGAACAAGCATTTGAAAGTAACTAATATATTGTTATTTTCATATAGTATTGGAAAATTTAAGCTGGAGGACATTATCTTGTTCAAAGGTCTGACCCTATCAAAGCCAATCTTTTGTAACTTGTGTCTTATCGGATATGTGATAAATGGGTTAGTAGTCTGAATGACCTGCCATGGTTTTATTTGCACCTTTTTTAAAAAAAATAGAATTTTAATGGTGTTTTTATTTTGTTTTCATTCTTTTATTCTATTTGTTCACCGCTCTGAAATATTCAGATAGGGAGTGGTATATAAATATTGCAAAGAAATAAATCGTCTAAGAACATCAGGAGGGCCACAGGCTCTCCAGCACTGCTTTAAACTCTGGAATCTAACACACAGCACTCCACCTACCACTGAAGTATTTCAGTTGTGTAAGAACAAAGGACAAGCCACATAGTTTTATAGCTAGGTGGTGTGGATGCAGGAAGGAGATGATAGTTCATATGAACTTGACTGGGATAATTGGGGCAGTGGAAATGTTAAAAGTACTGGGGGGGGGGGGGGAATCTATTACCAAATCCAGAACAAAACACTGTCAGAAAAAGCCATTTCTATTATAAACTATATTTTTGCTTCAGCACTATCTATTGACTGTGTATGTGGCTGAGGAAAGCAAACATCGAAGACATCCATTCCCAAGCTCTACTTGGAAAAGATGTCTCCGCTCTGCCCCAGAAAACTACTGACAGGTTTTAAAAATAAAGAAACTTTTGGCTTAAAATACTGCTTATCGTTGGTCATGTTTTATTAGTTCATATCCTACACCGTAAAACCAATATATTTTAAAATTAAGTACAATTCTGTATTTGGCGCGGTCTTTCTCTTCTTAACCCTACAGTGGCTCCATTTAACTATCCCGATCCGTCTTTGCCCCTCCACTTACAAGGCACACCGTTCTTTTAACAACTTACATCTCGGGCAGTTTATCTGCCATTCCCCGAGGTGACTCAAAGCAGTCCCATTTTTTTAGAGAAGGCGAACCACGGCGGACAGCTATTGTCCCGGGGCTCCTCCACGAGCCCAGAGACGTCGAGCCTGGACTGGGAGCCATGACTTAACGCTCCACCCGATCAGGCGCTTCCTGGATTCCCAAGCGAGACGATAGAACTTAACGCGGGGTGGGGTGTGGGGAGAGTTCCAGGCACACAACCCCCATGGGGGAGTGGGGCGTGTAAGAGAAGCGCTTTAGAAAGCGGGAAGCCTCCGTGTCGGGAACTTCGGTCCCATGACGGCCCCAGGGAGGCCGAAGTAACCACGTGATGCCCTCTCAAGGGCAAGCCACGTAGGGCGGCACGTCCCTACTTCGTTCTTTGGGCAGGTATTAAAAACAAACACCCACCCACTTGAGTGGCTGTCCGACTGGCCAATCAACGCCCAACCTATCGTTCACTCCTTCACACACGTTCCGTTAACCAACTCTTATTAGTTTCCGCCTCCCGTACCGTACACCAGCCGTCCTTAGAAAGCACAGCCTAATTTGCCCGCTATGGGGACACGACCGACTCATTTCCCTCACCACTGCGGCTCCACACACACACACGGTGCGACGAGCCACCCCGGAGAAGTAAGCAGCTACTCACCATGTTAGCACATCCGTTACGCCTAGCCCAGTGCTCACCTCAAGCGCATGCGCGCCGCTGGGCGGAAGGCAAAAAGGGCATTTCCGCCCCCTGCGCGCGAGGACCCGGCCATAGCTGTCTATGGACTGCCTGTGATTGAAAAGTCCCTTAAATAAAATAAGGTATTTTGCACGGTTTTCCCTGGCCTTTGAACTAAGCGCTGCCAAGCCATGTTTTACCTCTCGCGTTGAAGCGCTCCAGCCCCATTCAAGGCGATCCTGCGCATACTTTATCTGGGGGGCACCAGGTTGAGGAAAGCTGGGACTTCCTTCCGACTAAATATGCAGGATGAGGCTAGGTGTCTGCAGCTGCGCGCTTGCTCGCTCTCCTTCCCACGCACTTTTATACATTTTGGTTCTTCAGCAGACGCTCATCAGCTCAAAGAGTTTCAGTTTTGGTTTAAAAGACTTAGGCCCCACGGCTAAGCATGAATACATATGAGGGGTATCAGTTTCAAAGGTGTAGTAGCAGACGTACATTGCGTAGATCAATCTTTACTGGCTGCCTTAGGCAATATTTTAAGAAAGAAACTGATCTACAAGACTATTGTTCATGGCCCCCTCCACAAGAATGCGCCTTTGCGCCTGGTTCCGCGATTATGCGCATTATCGCGGAGGCGCATTTACTCACAATCCCTCTGCACGGGAGGCGGCGGGAAGCGGCGAAGCGCATTAAAAGATGCCCAAAAAGCGCTTTCCAGGTAGTTAATGCGCATAATCGCTTGTTCACACAGCGAAAATGCGCTTTAACGGCCGGAGCAAAATAAAAGTCGCTATTTAACGCGCGTTCGAAAATGCGCATTATCGGGGAGATAACGCGCCTGTACGCCCGTTTTGCGCTCCGCTCGTGTGTAGGTAAAATTTATAATGAGCCTTCAAGGCTCATTAAACGCCCCGTGTGGAGGAGGCCCATGATTGGCATCCCTAGAGTCGTCCTTTATAACGGCTAATGTAATTCCATCTTCCCCATCCTGGTCGTTTTGGACTACAACTCGCATCAGTCCCAGCCAGCAGGGGCAATTGGCAGGGATAATAGGAGCTGTCGGACAAAATATCTAGAGGGCAACAAGTTTGAGAAGGCTGATGTAATTGATTCCTACCTGCTGAGCTGCAGTATGAAGTTATTTTATATATGTAACATAGAGGGGGGAAACACTGCAGAAAACTGAACATCCCTAAGAGTTGATAAAGATAAGATAGGAAGAACATATTAAAAGAAAGCAAATGGAAATAGTTTTTACTGCCTATTAGTGGCAGCTCAGTACATAGGGTTACACAGCCACCCATGGAAGAGTTGTTATGCAAACATGACTTTTAAACATTAAATTTCAAGCCTACAGATATCTTACCTCTCTAAAAATGCTTTAAATAAAAATGGTATTTGTTGTATTTCGTATGTTTCATCTGTATCCTAAGGAATTCAGAGTAGCCTTTCACTCTCACAACATGCCTATAAAATAGCTGGGTTAAGTCTGACACTTGCCAGGACCACTACATTAACTTCATAGACAAGCAACAAATTGAACTGCACTCTCTGCCACTCTAACTCTGGTTTTTTAGAGGCACTTGAATTTACAACAGATGTTTTGAAAAGAAAGGATGCAATATACAATATAATAGCCTCCTCTTCCCTCAACGGTCACTACTAGCTACTATTTCAGCAGACTGTACAGAGAGAAATGAGGGGAAAGTGGCACCATTCCACCAGCCCTGCTGAAACACTCCTGACCCCGCCATTCCCGTCCCATTCATTTTTCCTTTTGTGTCGTGTCTCTTAAGATTGTAAGCCTGTGTGCAGGAACTGTCTTGTTTTACCGGTTGCATGCAAGCTGCTTCAGGAGTCTTTTTGGCTGATGAGCAGGATAAAAATCCTTTCAATAAAATAACTACCTCCAAAGAGAATTAAGAAGGACCCATGGTTGTGTTTATATATAAATTACATTATATATAATCTACACGTGTATGAAAAGTTGAGCAAGAGACTTTTGAAAGTGTTACCTTATTAATGCATCTTCTACAGTGCTACATTCATCAAAATTAGTAATGTTGCCTTCTTAGAAAGCTCTATGTTTAAAAATAAATAATAAAAGTGGAAGGGGTTTTCCCCCCAACTTTAAAGGCAGTGCAGTAAAAACTTCAACATTCAAGCTGCACTATTAAATTAATGGCAAAGATAAAATAATTAACCTGAAATGTGAGAAGACAGATCACACATCTTTTTTTAAAAAAAGAATTGAACGTTGTACGTGCAACAAAGACACAAATTACAGACTGTGTACTCTCACTGCACAATAAAAATTGTAACAGTCAGTGACTCTTTGGTCACCCATTTTTTTCCTACCAGAACAAATAATATAAAAATGCCTTGTTTAGTTGAGACACAAGTTACTGAAAAGCATTTTTTATTCCAGACATATTAGGAAACTATGGCAAGTCTACACCATTTGGATTCTCTTGGTTGCAGTCTACCATACACAGCTCCTGCACAATAAGCCATCATTTATATATTATTTATTTATTTGTTTGTTTGTTTAATGCATTTCCTGGCTGCCTTTAACAGCTGCAACTTACAATACAAAACTTTTCATTTCAATAGGCTCCAGCAGTACAGCTACACTGATTATGCCTTATAAGTAAAGATGCTTTCTTAATGCTCTACTATCTGACATTGCAATATAAACTCATTACCTCCAAAACCTACAAGTTAAATAGTTTTCATCTGTATTGTGGGTATAGTTGATGTAAAGTTGATATGACCGTGACGGTTGAACCAACAAATAGACTGCAACTAGCTTAACTGAACTACAGTTGAAGCACACTGCACACTAATATACAGCCACTTCTTAGGATAAATTTAATCGTAACATAAATAGGCTGTTTTCTTTTTCACTGTCAAAAGAAATTCATATTCCAGGTTACAAAGAACATTTTTCCACTTTTCATCTAGAATTCTGGTTTCAGGCTTGTTTGTTTTTAATTTAAAACTATAGCTGTTCTAAATAATACTAGTACTATAAATATTTCTAACAAAAATATTGCATTGCATGGCTGTTTTTATATTTGACTGTTGCAAAATATCCATTTAGTAAGGTTGCTGAAACAAAATCCAAGGCACTGTAACCATTAGCAACATATACTCAAAGTTGAAGGCAGGTAGCATAGTTTTTATTTTACAACTGCAACATACAAAGTTGTTTGCAAAACTGCTAATATTCAGTTTACAAGAAACCTTGTTTCAGGAAAGTTAGTATAATGCAAACAAAAAGGTGACTTGTTCTTAAGGCACTGCTTTAAACATACTAGCATGGATTCAGATAGGAATTGGTTTCAAAGGAAGACATAAGGCCCATCATTTCACATTGCTCTGTGTGCTGTTGAACAAAGCATAAGAAATGATCCACCCTGTAACCATTTTGAATAGCTTCAGTATAGAAAGTCTACAAGTGGGCTGAATCCAACTTACAATTGGTGGAGATCTGGAAATGGGGAAAGGTGATTTTTGTTAGTCCATTCTTCCCCTTGAAAATCTATTCCAGATTGGGGGACCCTCCAGAAGAGCAGGAGAGGCTGCATGAGGGATGGAAGAGCATCCATTGGATCTCAGTCTGTTCTGTGAATTTAAGGAGCCCTTCCATTCACAGAACTATCTATTTGGATTTAACCTGCAGACAACACAGTTGGTATGATTGTAAGAGATAAAACTTGTTATGCTTTACCTTGTGTACAATAAGCAGTATTTAATAGTTATTAAAATATAGACCTACGGACAGAGTCAATGCTAACTGTATGGTAAAAACGCTCAATTCAGATTTTTTTTCTGTACCACAGAATCACTCTTGGTGGCCCTACCCCAATATTATATTATTTGCATATGGAAGACATGGACTCTCAAACTCCCAGTGGTGATATCAAAGTCTCGATCTAATAGATGACAGAAACATAATTCAATTGTCAAAATTTAGGCACTTCAAAGGTGTTGCAGAGAAGACTATTTTGAAGGACAATAAAGTTAGGTGAAAGTGTAAAAGCTTAAGGCATTCAGTGCTGACAGGTATGTAATGATTCCATGTTTCAGGAAATCTCCAGTTAACAGTTCTGAAGCTAAGTGACCAGCCTTTTCATACAAAGAACATTTGAAACAACTGTGGAGCTGAAAAAAATGCTACTACTTTTGAGGCCATTTTGGTCTTCCAATCTTAAAAAAATAACATATCAGAACGAATACAAATGTTTACAGAATCAGGTTAATGCATGCCAGGAATTAAAGCCTTTTCTCTTTTTGGTTTCAAAGTTCTCTCAACCCTTAAATCTGCCAATATGTTCACGAGCTATAATCAGCCTCTGAATCTGAGCTGTTCCTTCATATATCTGAAAAGACAAAGAGCATAGTAAGTAAGTGGTCCATGGTTTTGAGCCACTTCAGAATTATATAGAATGTCAGTGAAAATACAGTGGACATTTTAATTAACCATTGACATGTTACCAATTCAATGCACAACTTGCTACAGATGGGGTAACTAACAGAAGTTTCACCGAGTATTGCAAAGCTGAACGTAGCAGCTTGGGTCCAATGAGCTACTTTAGATAAGTCTAAGGACCCAGGGATGTTCATTGAGATATTGGACATTTTCTTTGAATGGCTGGTGTTTAATAAAGCCAAAACCTCTGTCAGAGCCTTCTCCAACCTGATGTCCTCCAGATGCTTTAGACTTCAACTTCCATAATCCCTGACCATTGAACATGCTGGCTAGAGCTGATGTGAGTTGCAGTCCAAAACATTTGTAAAGTGTGTGTGTGTGTGTGGGGGGGGGGTGCTCTAGTGTGTGCAGAACTCGCTGTGGAAGATCTTAACTAATACTTTTAGATTTGAGCCAGCATTTTTATAGGATAAGAAAAGAAATAAAATAACTCGAGCTATGCCAATTCATAGCCCTTTTGGTAATTACTAGATCCCAGACAATATGTTTTGTCTGTAATTGCCACCTGTTTTAATAATTGTTATAAATTTAATGGCTTAGTGATAGATAATGTAATGTGAAAAGATTTGTGACTAGCAAGTAGGTACAATTAACTGCACGATGTTACATTTAAAATCTGTGCAAGTTCCTTGCAAATTATTCTATCTATACTTTTAAAAACACAGTACATAGTCATCTAGAAGTCTATTTAAATCTAACACAGTGGCAATCAACTTTAAAATTACTATACACTGTTACTTGGATTTATGTACTAATGAACTCAGAGTAAATATACATAGGATCATTCTGCATGGGCACAAATTTCATCAGGCTTCTTGGAGCCATTAAAATTAATAAGTGGAATATAATTCCAAGTTAATTCCAAGTTAAGATTGTTAGCTGTTAGTTTTTCTTAATGGAAGAGTTTCTATCTCAATGTTTCATGGCAGGATAAAATTTGTAGTATTATTTAAAATAGCTGCAATCTCTTAGTCAATCACTTAGATTAACAGATTAAACCATAATTGATTGACTAAAAAAGAATGCCCCCAACTATTTTAATAAAGCACTCACCAAAAACTGCAATTGGTAAGTGCCACTTTAAAATTGACACTCTCTCCCATGAGACTGTATTTTAAGATGATTGCTGCTATGACACACCATTTAAAAATCAAGTATTCTTTTCTCTTTACAATTGTTTTTCATATGCAAATTTAGTCGATTACAAGACTAATGCCATTAATCCATTAACATTTTCTTTATTGGGTGACAACCTTAGTATTTACATCTGGATTACTTGCCTGGTATATTTTGGCATCTCTCATTAGTTTTTCTACTGGGTATTCACTATTGAATCCATTTCCTCCCAAAATCTGGACAGCATCAGAAGCTACTTGATTTGCAATGTCTCCAGCATATGCCTTTGCTATAGATGCATAGTAGGTATTTCTGCGACCAGCATCTACCTCCCACGCTGCCCTTTGATAAGCCAGACGAGCAATCTCCACTTTCATTGCCATTTCTGCCAGCATGAAGGACACTGCTTGGTGCTATGAAAAAGGATAGTGTATACTCACAATTAAAAAAAATAAATATTCCACAGAACAGTACAGCAATGGTTTGGGGACAACTGTCAAAAGCCCTAATTCACAATTCTAGCCTCAGGTATATATTACACATGACAAAAAAAAATTAAGATAACAATTACAATGCGTATCTGTTTTTAAATAGTCAAGATT
The DNA here is from genome assembly GCA_029215795.1 of Anniella stebbinsi. Taxonomy (NCBI): domain Eukaryota; kingdom Metazoa; phylum Chordata; class Lepidosauria; order Squamata; family Anniellidae; genus Anniella; species Anniella stebbinsi. Next base: position 89,271,478 of record JARDYH010000004.1, on the reverse strand, counting down.
TCCTTAAGACTACTTGACATCTCACAGCTTTCTCTTCTATTCAATTCTAGCATCACAGTTCTCATAAACTGATGTAAATTTAATCTGAAGTGTTTATATATCAAAGTAACAGACAGCTGGCAGATTAATTTCTAAATCATTTCTTCTGCTAGTGACAAACAAGAAAACCCTCAAATGGCTTATAGTCAAACAGATATGTATGGAGAAACAGAGTTATTTGTGCTAGCTGCAAGAAAGATAAGAGCAGCCTTTCCAAACCATACCACTGTCAAATCTTAAGGGGCTAAACAGAAAGAATGTTTTTAAATTTTTACTATTTTCTCTGTACTATTGTTTTATTGTACCAAATGTTTTGCTCTATATTTGTGTGCTTTGAGCTTGTATTGTGATGGCCATTGGCTACAAACAATAAACAGAAAGAGAGAGTTAATACCCAATGGTTGTTATATTAATGATTGCTTTAATCCAGGGATGATCAATCTGTGGCCCTCAGGATTACAGCTTCCCTTTTCCCTAACCATTGGCGATGCTGGCTGGGGTTCATGGGAGTTGGAGTTCAACAATTTCTGGAGGACCACTGGTTCTCCACACACCTGTTTTGGTCATTAGCAATGATGAACATATTACCCCACATCGACAGAATCAGCAGTAGCTTTCTCATATGATTATCTGCTTTCTCATATGATTATCTGCTCTTTTAACTGTCAAGTGTAGCCATCTTGAATCCTCTTACACCATAGCTGTCCTTTTACGAAGTTTCATGACTCATGAAATTTAAGTGGTTTCTAGTAAGGGATTACTGAATAAAATTTCATTTTTACCTGCATTATGACTTCCAGTTTGCTGGGGGCTGTTGGTCCCTACAAACACTTTGTGAAAAAGACCTCTATAAATACATATTAACTGGAAACTATATTATATAAGTGACTGGAAATTCACATACCTCTGCGAGTACCTTTCCAAATGTTTTTCTTTCCAAAGCATACCTTGTAGCTTCATCTAAAGCTCTCTGTGCTAGTCCGACAGCACCAGCCGCTACCTGTGATTTTAATGATGGATAATTGGATATCATAAAATGAGAACTCCAAAAGTATGAGATTTTTCTCAAATATATTTCAGATACTTACTGGAGGCCTTGTTTTATCAAATGCTCCCATGGCTATTTTAAAGCCAGCTCCTTCACCAAGTAGAATGTTCTCTTTGGGCACTCTGACATCCTCAAAAACAATCCCTCTTGTATCTGAACAGCGCTGACCCATATTAAGTTCCTGAAAAGATCATGTAATTATCCATTCACACAATAATTCGTTGATATATTGGAAGAAAATGCAGACTTGTCCTTTTTAAATCAGAAGTGCAAGAATAATATACTGTAATTGTCATAGGTATGGTTTTTTGCACACATGCAAAACTATATTAAAACTAAACATCTTATGAAGGCTTTTAGAAGTTTCAAAATAATTAGTGTCCTTTTGAAATGTTGTCAACATGTTACAATAATTATGTGGCTTTATTTTTTAAATTCACCTTTTGCTACTCTAAGGAAGTCCCATAAAAGCACAAAAAGTGGTCGACCAATACATATAGAAGAAATGAAACCAAAATATTCAAATTGTATCTGACATTTTGTTACACTTTGGGCCTTTAATATAGTGAGGATCAAACCCCCCAAAAGGTGGTATTCTCTCTTTAAACTATACTAACAACAGAATAAAATAGCATAGAACAGAATAGAATAGTACTTTACCAGATGAAATACTTTATTTCCACTAGTGCAGGTGAAGTATTTATAGAATTCTGGTTACAATTATGTACATATTCTGAATGTGCAGTTCTGGATTTCACAAGTCAGAGAAATTCCATGGATATTACTTGAATATCATTAATATACAAGGTATCAAGATCAATTCTTTTTTTCACCTAACTAAATACACTACAAACTCAAAATAAATGCAGAATGTTAGACTAAGGCTGTAATGTTATACCCACTTACTGGGGAATACACTCCACTGAACTTAATGCATCTTACTTCTGAGCACAGTAACTGGCTAAAGAAAAATAAAAACACAAGAGTAGGGAAAAATGGTAAATTCTCCCAATGGAGGGAAGTAAATAGTGGAGTCCCACAGGGGTATTGGGACTAATTCTTTTCTTTTTTGAATTAAAACTTTTTTATTTTTCAAACAATAATAAAACACAAATTCAAACACTACAACATACAACATACAACATTAAAATGGACTTCCGAATTTCACCAGCAAACAAAAATTTCTACATAGTGAGTGAATTACCCGACTTCCATCAATTAATTTTTCTTCCAATTTAATCACTGAATCCGCTTTCAAATATATCCTTCCCTTTTCTCTCTTTTAAAAAGTCTATCAGAGGTTTCCATTCCTCAATAAACCCAATTGTTGTTTTATCTTTTATTATCGCTGTAAGTTTTGCCATTTCCGCCAATTCTGTAACTTTCAACAGCCATTCCTCCTCTGTTGGTACTTTCTCATTCTTCCAATTCTGGGTGTATATTAATCTTGCTGCCGTTGTCATGTATAAGAATAAAGTTCCATAACCTTGTGTCAACTGTTCATCTATTATCCAACAAAAAATATTCTGGACATAATTGTATTTTAGTCTTCAATACGTTTTGCATCACCTTATGCATTTGTGTCGAATAGGATTTTGCTTTTTTACACGTCTGGGATTAATTCTTTTCAACTTGTTCATAAATTATCTGGAATCAGGAGTGAGCAGTGAAGTGGCCAAGTTTGCCGATGACACCAAATTATTTAAGGTGGTTAAAACAAAAAGGGATTGTGAGGCGTTCCAAAAGGATCTCTCCAAGCTGGGAGACTAAGCATCCAAATGTAATATGGGAGAGAAGTTGGCAATTTAAGTAGAAGGTTGGCAACCATGCTATTAATATTCATTTGCCAGGTTGTTTTATTTCATTCATAAATAATGGACATGCCACTCTACTCTCACATGTACATATCTACTGGCTTGCTATTTATGTATCTCCTATTCCTCTGGCAAGAAAAGGACTTTTATTAAGCAGCCAGGTATCTCTCCACCAAGCCTGGATCCAGATCCCCCTTCCATCCTGCTACCAACTGCCACTGCTGAAGCTATCAGAGGGAAAGAAGCAGAAGCCAGGCATCCCTCCATCGTGCCTGGATCTGGATCAGGCTATTAGAGGGAGAGGAAGCGGTAGCCCTTCCATTGTGTCCATGACCTGTTGAACTTTGCGACTTAAGAATCTAGTGCCTAAATTTGCTTTCCTCACCCCTCCCCATCCCCTTTCCTTTTGTGTCATGATTTTTAGATTGTAAGCCTGTGGACAGGGGCTGTTTTAAGAAATGTTTTTGTAAGCTGCCTTGAAAGCCTTTTTGGCTAAAGCATGGGATAAAAATGCTGTAATAAATAAGCATTTTGCTTGGAACAACTGTTATGCAATACAGGCAACTGAATGTTAATTAAATGGCTATTTATATATGTGATTATATATATTCACCTATTGAGAATTTCTGGTAACTTAATTAAGATTAAAATATGTCAACCCCACCTTTCTTCCAATTTGTACTCCAGGGCTGTCAGCTTCCACAATAAATCCAGTAAAAGCTTTGCTTGTAGGAGCTTTGGGATCGGGATTGGAACGAGCCAATAAAAAATACCTAGTAAAACACACATAGAAACCACAGTGACTTAACTTTAAATCTAACAAATGCTTATGGTAGTTTATCCCCACAAACTAAACACTGATCAAGCATTCAAATAATGGGGTCAACACAACCTCACAGCACTCTCTTATGTGTGTCCCACCAAGTTTAGTGGGAATTAACATAGTTGGGATCGGAGACTAATCTTTCAAAATGCCAAATATTACACACTAGGAAAAGTTCAATAAATCGTTCACGAGTGGTACTGTGGCAGTATGAAGAAACATTCACAAGGGATAGGTTTATCCCTGCCCCTTACACATTTGCCCTCACTCTTTGGCTCATTGTCACCATTTAAATCGCCTCTCCATTTTTTCCTTCCCAAGGCAACTCTTTACTTGTTGTCAGGAATGTGGGATACACATCACCACATTAGCTCTTGCCTCATTTGGAATAAGGTAAAAAGCAATACCGAATCCCCCCTCCATTTTCAAACATTGGGCAGTATCTAACAGGGTGCTTCCATTCTCCACTGATTATTTTCTGCCCCACAGATTTTGTTGCACAAGTAGTAGGTCCTGCACACTGCATTGTGCATATAGGACCCACTGCTGCTTACCCAAGGGTGATTTAGTTCTTCTTAGCGGAAGCCATGAAACAAGTGTTTCTGGAAGGAAGCAGGTCAACAGAATTCACATAAAGGAGGCCCAGTGATCTGCCTCTTTCTAGAAACAAGCTTTTCTGGTTGTTTCTGCTTATCCTGGAAGTGCTAAGGCACTGTTGCACAAGCAGTGTGGATCACTTGCACAATGCAATTGGAAAGGTGGAAGAGAATCAGTGGGGGTGCAAGCACCCCACTGGATTTTGCCCATTGTTTCTTGGTCACCTTAAGTATAATACAAGAACCGTCAGAATGCTGGAAAGTGACTTTTTCAGGTATAAATCAGTATTTTAATATGTTAAAAGGAAATGTTGTTAGCTAAGTAACAATTGCTATACCAGTTGGCTTTGCCACCATTGGTGATCCACATTTTTTGTCCATTGATTATATATTCATCTCCTTTCTTTTCAGATCTTGTTTGTAGACCTGCTACATCAGAACCTGCTCCTGGTTCAGTTACACAGTAGGCCTGAAAAATGCAATACATATGATAGTATTAAACACTATTATACAGCTGGTTATATATACTTCTTGTGACGTCCTAAAATTTAAAGTTATGAACACTAGCGCCACCAGTGCAAAGGCTTTAGTGTTCATTTATAAATCAGTAATTTATTTTTGTTATTTACAGCAGAAATGCCATAACTAAAATTAGAAAAAAAAGTAAAGAATTATGAAAAGTATGTTTTCCTTTTGAATATGTACAAAGCTACCAGGAGTAAAAAGAGGCCCCTAATAATTAAATTATGTCCCTGTTATACTCTTGCACCTCTGTGGTTTACTATTCATTTCAATGAAGGAAGCCAATTCATACCCACATTCCTATGGGTGTGCAGATTAGATCCTAGATTAAAATGGACTGTGTCCACTGTGCACATATTAGCTGTGTATACACTTATGGATCAAGGCCATACTATTAAGCAAACGTGGATTGTGGAGGCTTTTAGAATGCTGTACTGACAGCTTATTTCATCAATGACCCATCATATCTTAGTTGTTACTGAGTATATAGATAAGTGACTTTTTGTGATTTTTTGTTTGAAAAATCCTACTTTGTGTTCACATAAACGCAAAGGATTTTTCCTTAACATTTAGTTTTATTGTTCGTTCATTCAATTTATTAGTTCTTTACAATAAATTGTGTTGTATATTCAGAATTAGCATGCCAGTTAAGTGTCACAATGTTGCCAAGATCTGCCTATATTTTAAAAAAATACTCTGTTGATGTCCTGTTCATAACTGACATATGAGTAATATATACATTTCCATGATCTCAGAAAAGTTAGCCAAGCTTTAAAACAAGTGTGCACAGGCAATATAAACAGTGAAAACCCACTTACACACATTAAGGGTTCCTCAACCATTCTTCCCAGATATTTCTTCTGCTGCTGCTCATTTCCTGCAATGATGACTGGCATTTGCTACAAGAAAAGGTTTATTCTTTTAATACATAGGAAGCCATTGTCTAAACCAAATATTACAAAGAAAAGAGAAAATACTTACACCCAGGGAATTTGCTTCAATGGCAGTTTGAACCCCTGTACATCCATAAGCCAATTCTTCGGTAATAAAGCAGGCATCAAAACAGCCAAGGCCAAGGCCACCTATAATAAAACATGATTGAACAACGAATAGTTTCATAAAAATCCATACTATGACACACACTTCATTATTTCTATATCCTATTAAACCAAGACCAATATACATCCTATTTCAATTCACTCTAACTCAGGGCTGGTTCACACAAGCATATTCCTCCAATGACATGCATATGTGAATTGCCAATAGATTAAATATCACAGATATCAACAGAATTTTATTTAATGCTAATTGTTTATAGCCCACCTTTCAGGATATAAATTATTCCGCAGCAACTTATATGTAACAACCACCACAACAGCAAGACATAACAAATCATCAGGATCTTTCCTACTGGGCAGTTGGTGGTAGATAGCCTTGTGAGGATGGGACAGTTCATCTCCAGCACAATGGGTTGGCTCCAGACTTGTGCTCAGTGGCGTTCAGCTCACCCTGGAGAAAGGGCGCAAGTTGGGGATTATCAATTCCTTATCCCCCTGAAAAGCTGCTCCTTAGGATTGGGGGACTGTGTGGAATTGCATGGGAGACAGCACTGGGAGTGCAGGGCAAAGAGGGAATTAGCCCTCTTCCTTTCCCATGGGAAGACTTCAATGGATCCTGGTTCTCTCTGCCAATAGAAGGGGCAAGTTTTTGGAACCAGTCCAACGGTTTTCAATGAAGTCTGTTCACATATTCATCTGCCAATCATAAGGGCTCAATCCTATGTTCACTAGATAGTGTCTGGGGTGGGGGCAATGGATTTTCGGTTTCTGGGATCTGAGATCAGAGAAACCTTACTTCCCACCTCCTTCTCCACCCCCTCAAAGCCAGAATGGTTCTTTCCATGCTGGCTACGTCTCTGCGCTAAAAAATGGCAACAGCAAAAAGGGGGTAGTCCTGGAGCGGGGAGGAGAGGAGACTCCGGAAGCTGCTTTACACAGCTTCCTATGCATGTCCCGGCCTCCCCTGCCCCTTTGAAATTACCCATCTAGGAAAAATACAGGATGGCTGGAGCACAGAGATGAGGATCCTTCATTGATTAGTGGTCAGCCTCCAACTTCGGAGGTTGCTGATTATCAAGATAGGATTACGCCCTCAGTGTACCACAGAGAAATAAAAGTGATATGCATTCATGTGTAAACCACTCCTGATTATTTGACAGAATTGCTATTTCTAATAGTGTGAATAAATGAGAATTTCTTACCTCAGAGAAGCTGGTTATCATTATTCCTTCTTTAAATTCAGAAAACATTTTATTATAAAATCCATAGTATCTTTCCCTCCTATAAAAGCTTTCCTCAGCCTAATCTGTTGTGCAGTTTAAAAGAGAGTTCACTCACCACAGCTTTCTGGTATGTGTGTATTCATTAAGCCAAGCTCCCATGCCCTTTTTATGAGGGGAACAGGATACTAGAAAGTAAAGAGATAAGAAAATATTTATGTACAGCTTCTTGGTTTAGAAAAGTTTACTCAATGAAACATAAAGGAAGACATTTCCCTTCTATACAGCAAACCTACCTCTCCACTTCTGTCATACTCAGCAGCAACAGGCAAGATTTCCTCTCTACCAAATTTACGAGCTGTAGCTTGAAATTCTTTCTGTTCTTCAGTAAATTCTAGAAAGTAAGGCATTTTTGTTTCAAATCCTCAAATATGCCTAAAAAACTGACTTTCGAGCATCCAGAATTATGCAAGACAGTGTTTGGGATTGCAATACTGCACACTAGCACTAGCAGACCCAGACTACTGTGGCACCTAAATGCCATCTCTAGTTCTTCCACTAGAGATGTGGAAGATGCAACAAGACAAGGAGTGCAGCAATATAGAGAAAGGCCTGCCTGAATGGAAGACAGCAGGATTTTCTAGAAATCATCAGCTGAAATAGTTCTCAGACACCATCAGCCAAAACGAAAATCCAACTAAGAAGAAACATAATTATGGAACACTGCTTGGGGGAGTGAAGGAAAAAAACAGGGGCCACCAACAATAACCATCTTAAATAGAGAATTTGTCTCTTACAGAATAATCTATTTGTTAGTGGACTTATATCAGCTGCTTCATGCCTTACTTTAGACCGCGGTACACAAATTGGTGCTTTTCAGATGTTATGAACTACAACTCTCATAGTCCTTGACTACTGACTAGAGCTGATGGCAGTTGGATTCCAATATCATTTGGAGGTTGGACTACTCCTACCCTTAACCAAGTTTTTCCACCCAAGGCCATACGAAGAGCACTGCATGATCAGATCTAGCATTCTGTTTCCCACAATGACGTATCAGATGCCTCCAGGAAGTCCACAGTCAGGACTTCAATGCAACAGACATCTCTTGTGTTGCTTCCCAGCAAATGGGATTCAGTAGCATACTGCTTCAGAATGCCAAGAACTTCCTTTAAAGTAGACAGGATTTAGACAAACACTGCTTTGGCAAAGGGCTGTGGGCAAGATCAGCCCTTCACTATATGTCTTTGTGACCTTTGTATACTGCTTTCCCATGAAACTATGTCCAAAGACATTTAGAATAATAATTTTAAAATCTTAGATGGACATAGGCCAGGAGTTTTGCCATGATCCCTGAGGATTCTGCATATCCAAAAACCTACCAATACAAAACTTTATTTCCACAACCACTCCCTTATCAGTGTGCCAGCATCTGCTGAAAGATGCATATTGACTTTTTCACTCCTCCCACTATGATACTATTATAAAATATCTTTGTTCACAAAAGCTAGAGTGAACATTTTGCTTGTGATGTTATACTGGTGTGGGAGTCAATATGCTCCAATGCTAAACCACTATTTAATGAAGAAACATGGCTTGGGCTTCTGCTTTTAGAAATGCTGAACTTCCAAAAGCCAAGTATAGTTTTGAAAGATTATAATCATAAATGTATTTGCCTTTCACTACAAATGTTTCAGTCCATAATGAAAGTATACCCAAACTACATAATATATCTACTGGGAGACCTATTATGATTGATGTCCCGAAGCTTTTTAAATGCAGGCATAGGAAGCTGCTAAACTGATCAGGAAAGTGGCATGGTGTCATTTCACTTTTCACTCCTGCACTTTTTACCCTACCTCAAGTGCCCCCTCAAGCGTGTTGTATGCACCATGGGAGAAAAATGCCTGTATCATGCCTGTATTTCTCCCATGGAGCAAATAGCAGTTTGTGGGACAATGTAGATTGGAAAAATGGGATAGGGAAAGGGTTAAACAATCCTGCATTGCAGCTCATGCCCAGGCTGCATTTAATAAATATCAGGAGATTAAGAATTGATCATTCTTAAAAATTAAATCTGATCTTCTGGCATATGCAGAGTAACACAAAGGTACAAATTCTAACACAAACATCCTTGAGATTTTTAGATACCTTTAGTAACCTTCAGACACAAAAATCTTTTAGATTCTTGAGTAAATTTCAGGCATAAGACTTAGGGTGCTTCTGGATAAGCTTTTATTGTGTAACCACTCTGCTTCAAAACACATACTTTTAAGGGGGGGCAGGGGGAGAAAATGTCATTTTCTATTTGTAATCCTTCCATGTTTTCCTGTGCTTTCTTCTTTTTTTCTTTCTACTAAAAAATCAGTTGCACAGTACCTTTTGACTGGTAGGAGCTGTCTGTCTGGGAGCACTCTTAATATAAAATAGTATGGAATAATTTCTAATGCTTTGTCAGTACTTACCAAAACTAATTCCAGCTGCATGTTTGCTTTTTGGTAACGCTGCGGCAGCTTGACTGGACTGTGCTCTCCAGCTACATGTAGCAATGTTTCGTATCACCTGAAATTTAGATTTTTAAAATAATTAAATACAAAACTTATTACTAGATGAGTAATAAGATATAGAAGGTCATAGAGATGAAAATGCACAGCATTTGGGGCTAGAATTAGTTGGGAAATTCTGTATACCTCTACGTGGAGCACAACAAATTTTGTTGATTCCCCATATACTTTAAAATATATCAAATTTGGTTTCAAAACATATTAGATGTTTTTTAAAGATAAAGTTGTCTCTGTGTCACTTATGGACCTTGTTATGTTGTACTTGCTTTGGGTACAAATTCAATATTGTACTAATTATTATTGTACAATTCTGTTGAACATACATCTAGAGGAGATTGTATTGCTTAGCTCTAGTGGTATCCTCAGCATTTGTTATTTATAAAATTGACTAAAATATACTAGGAGTTGTACCCAATGTTAGTTATACTTAGAATAGACCCATTGAAATGAATGTTAGACTAGGATTGGATACAACCCTTCTTGAATTATAAAAATAAAAGGAACAGGTCTCTGTCCATTGGCTTACAATATAAACACATGAGACAAAAGGTGAGCAAGCTTGGCAGGGGAAAACTCGGCACTATCTGGTTAAAACAGAGAGTTTTAAAGTAAAACCTATACGATCATTAGCTGACAAGTAAGACATTAATCAAATAAGTCAAACGGAAAACTAAGGAAATAAAGAAAACGTTGATTTCTTAAAGTGGGTCAAAGAGGCCTGCTGAATATCTAAAAAGGAGATCCACAAATAAAGGACCCAGAGAAAGTACAATGATACATGGTACAACAAGAGAAAATTTTATAAAATTAGTGATAGGAGGTGATATTAGGATAGAAAGAATAAGAGAGAGAGAGAGAATCGGGTTGAATAGAAGTACACAAAATGGACAAATTTTAGAATTGAGAGAGAGAGAGAGAGAGAGAGAGAAGAAAGAGAAGGATCAAAGGTAACACCTAAGCTCTTAACTTGCAGGAAAGACTACAGAGTGACGTTGCCAGTTGAGAAAGACAAGACAATCATCAGGGGAAACATTCATGATCCTATACATGTTAAGTATAATAATAATTTGGCCTCCAGGCAGAAATAGCTGCAAGACATTTTAAAATATTAGTATCAACAGAGGGAACGAAAGAGGAGACCTATTAGGTCAAGTCATCTTTTCCAGGAGAATCAGATTGTCATGATATCTTTATTAAACTCCAAGGTAGGTACGTAAACAGATGGGAATGAAAATAAGATTTGACTAAGCAGCTTAGAAACACAATAGCCCAGGGATTTCAGCAAGAGAAGAACAAAGTCCACCTAATTCTCAAGAAAGAAAAAAGTGACTATAGTAGAAGCAGAGAGGGACCTGAAGCATATCCAAGATAAGTCTTGCATAAAATATGTCTGAGAACAAGTCCCTGGAACATCCAATGTACAATATTAACTAAAAAGCCATAAATATATTTTTTAAAAATGTTATTGTTCTTTTATTCTGGTTACATAAATCAAATAATAAGTCATATATTTACATTCAATTCCAATTCTCGCCTGGTTTTAATATTAATGTTCATTAACTTGCTTACTACATTTCGTTTCATTATTCCCCACTCTTAAACCCTGGATCACCCTTTTACAGACCAAATTTTCTTTCAGACTTCTTGAGAAGGGAACCTCTTTTCCTTAGTCCTATGCTCTCCATACCTCTGTACGTGCCAATGAAGGCATTCTCCCACGTTCTGCTTTATTTACAAATTCAATGAATTTCCTTCAAACTTGTCTTCATTTGATTGTCTGTGTGCAATCCTTAACTTTTGGGTCAATTTCTCTAAGACAGCGATCTGCCATACTCTCTGCTACCAGTTTTTGATACAGAGCCCTTTACTGTCTTTCCAATACTTGGCTATCAACTGTCTTGCCGCTAACAATAGATGACTCACTAATTCCTTACTTAGCAGGTTGATATCTAACCTTATATATTAAATTTAGCAAGGCTAGATGAGGAGATGGATGAGCCCATTGTCCCTTTATCGAACTAGTCTCTTGAAAGAGACTAGAAATTATTTACCCTAGGGCAGGTCCAGCAAAAGGCCAGAAAGTTTTGGTTAATAATACATACATTCATACCTTATGTACTCTTCGTACTTTAACTTCAAAACTCTTTACAAGAGTCATTTATCTTAAACAACTTAATAACCTTTGGCTCCTTGTATACCATGGAAATATTTTTATGCTTTTTACTGTTTTGATGTTATATTTTAATATTGTATTTTATTCTTTTAAAATTCTGTAAGCCACTCAGAGAACATGTGTTATTAGGTGGCCATACAAGTTTTGTGTATGTATTATAAACACAAACAAACACACACACACACCCTCCAACCAAAGGTGATGGTTCAAGCAAACAATTATGGAGGTTAGTCCCCAATGCCAGCTGCTGACATTTTATATTCTGTTCCTTACTCCTTGCTTTTCAGGGGTTGGGAATTGATCCATTACCTCACATGGCATACTCAGGAGAATAAGAAGGGGGGAAAGGGTACTCACTGCTGCTACCACATTCCATTACTATTAAAATGGTTTTAAGGCTTTGACCTTTCCATTGTGGCAGTTTCCATGTACCTGTTTTCCCTGCGGTAAACTCTTACGTTTCACTCTCATAGATAAGAGTTTGTTTCAGAAATCTTTGCACAAAAATGATTTTGCCCTATTAATTCTCTAGTTTCCTAAGTCCTTGCTAGACAAGAATGCCTGCTTAGAGAACAGCAATATTTTCATTGCTGTAATAAGTAACTACATGATCTGCTCATACTTTCAGAAACTGATTACTCATCAAAATAAGAGCACATGATCTGCTAAATTCTGTTTAAAAACTGAGCACTTTTTAAATACAAGCAGAGCCTCTGGAACAAGATGGGAGCAGAGGTGAACTTTCAACACCAGTAACTAGATTAATGTTCGCTGACATGCCAGTAAACAGCAGGCACGGAAGAAGAAGACAAATGCAAACAGATAAACTGGTTCATCATATTAGGTCTGTTATCATGTTAGGTTTTGTTGGCCTGCCAATATAGTGCCAGATTGATATACTCCTATTTCTTCTGGATTCCAGTAAACTATCCTCGAAACTGTCCATTATAGGTACTGCAAGAATTTTTCACAACACACCTTTTTTTAAAAAAATCGTCATTTACATAGAAGATTACAACCATTCATTTCGGGACATGACTTTCAGTTGCTGTTTTTTATGCATGTCACCTATGGAATGGAATGCTAAAAAGCACCCAGATGATAAAGCAGCCTGTATGAACCTGGTGAAGTGACGCAGCACACCAAACATACTCGCCCCATACACTGCCACAGCCTTCCCCCCCCCCCCCCCCCAAAATATGGTGCTCTCCAGATGTATTGGACTACAACTCAGATGTATTGGACTACGACTCCCAGGATCCTCCCCGCCTGCCATCTGGAGGGCACCAGGTTGGGGGAAGGCTGTGGCACTGTATGGGGCGAGTACGTTAAGAGTGCGATGGCACCCCGGCAGTGTGCTGCATCCCTTTACCAGTTTTATATATTGCTGCACTACAAGATGGAAACCCTCCGGCTATACAAGCGTCTCTCAGAACTTCCAGGCCGCCCCGAAGTCCCGCCGCTGCTTTTCGTCTCTTCAGAGGCCTGAATTTATGCACCCCAACGTCTCCCCCTCACACGCCCCTTCCAGTCCACTATCCGCCGCGCAAACCTCACCCGAGAGACTCCGAGCGCAGCCATGACGCCTCCGTCTTTCTTCCTTTCCTTCCTTGCTTCCCTCCCTCCCTTCCGCGCAGCGCCGCTGACAGGTCAGAGTTTACCCTCCCACCCAGTAGGCAGTCGGCCAGGCCTTCAATACAGCGGGAGGAGGGGAGGGCGACAGAAAGCAGGCAATTGGGTATAGTTCGCCAGCGACTGACGGCAATGCTGTGGGAGAGATCTCCTGGAACTCTGACCTGCCTAGTCTACATAGTGTGAGGTCGTGCTAAGTCATGGGGATGCCACAGCAACCTGACGCTGGTGTGTTCATCAGAGTAGCCTTCGCCCACCTCGTGGGCCCAGTTCTTCCTGCCACACCACCAAGGGCGAGCAGAAGCGGATCGCGGGCTAGCTCTGTTTCTGGGGGCAAAAACAGCCATGGCTTTACATGTGTATCTAGCAATTACGTTGCATTATTATTATTATTATTATTATTCTCCTACGCTAGAGGTGGGGGGGGGGGGTCGCACCTACTCTACCGTAAGAATGAAACAGTTTAGCTGCTGGATCCACGTTGAAAGTCATGGCTGTTTTGTCCCTGGATGTCAAGAGCAAGAGAGAAAAGGTAGTGGCTGCTCCAGAAAGGGCCTTTTCTTTTGCTTGTATACTCCCTCTGGGCAATCCTTCTGGACCCAACTTCTGCTGCCATGCCTCCCAGGGAGACAGAGAGAGTGGGCAGAGGCGACCACCTTCTCTTTTTCTCTCGCTTGGGTGTGCTTTCTGGCTGGTGTGATGGCCCAGTTCCAACTGCCACACTTCCCAGAGGTAGAGGGCAGCCAAGCAAACCATTGGAGGCTGTATTTTGCAACTGCCACTTGTTCAAGCTGCCATTGCATTTGGTGGGGGCGGGGAGAGAAGAAAGTGGTGTGTCTGGAGAGGTGCACAGCAAGAGGGCGTAGACCTCCAAAGGGCTACTGTACCTCATTAGCAGCTAGTCAGTAATCATGGCTGCCTGGTCCTTCTGGAGTGCTGAGGCTTTGCCAACCCCTGACAATGGTGGCAAAGCACTGTGTATCACTTAAGAATACAAATGTATGGGGGAATTTTCTCTCCCAAGCACTGCCCCCACCTATCTGCTCCCTCAGTGGGCAATCCCACCTATCCGGTTTCTTATTTCCATCAAATGCTTCTATTTCAGGGCCTAAGGAATTTTCTGGCTCTGTAATTTAGGATTCCCCAAGGTCACCCTTTCCCCCTTTCTGAGGTTGCTTCAAAGGGCAATCAGAGTGGTTCTTTCCTGCAAGGGGGTAAGGGAAGATGTTGGATCTCCAACTCCCCCTTCCAAGGTTGGAGCGCCATAAGATACAGAGCGCTGTCTCTGACTTTGGAGGGGGGAATCCCCAGTATCTTATGTCTCCTCAAACAATGTCTAGGGACCATAGGATTGCAACCACAACAAGGAGCAAATTACTAAATGTAGATTTTACACATAAGTGAATACTTTGGGGGTTTCAAAAATCTGCTTACTGATAATTATTTAGGACTGAAGAGACACTCTTGCTGCTACAAGCCATTTAATGACTTATTTTACTTCAGGCCAAATTCCCTAAATGTGCACCCCAACCTAATACACTCACAACCAGTTCCAGTTCTTGGGTACACAGTTCCTCTGATTCCCAGTGCTGCTCCTGTGTATTTCTGACTGCTTATTTGGATTTTTACTGCCTGTTTGTGTAAGCTTCTGGCAAGATGTTAGGGAAGCCTCCTGGCATAACACAGCCACCTGCTCTCTGCTCCTGATCTACGAGTCATGTATGGTTATCCCAGAGAGAAAGAATAGCTTAATATTCAAGCCTAGGCTATTCATTTTCTCCTCAGCTTTCTCTCAGTCCTGCTATAATACCACAATTGTGTACAGAGTTGTGTGCAATTTCACTTCCATTGGGTGACTGTGGGTGGTTCACATATTCATATACATTATATGATTTCTGTACACTTGATTCTGGGTGGCTGAACAAGTGAGACAATGCTTCAGTTTGGATCAATTACTCTAAAGTGATAGAAACGAATTATAAGTCACATAGGACTTTCTCCTGGTTGGAAAAGTATGCTAATCTGACAGATAGTGTTTACCCAGCTGTGCTTGGTCTATCTTTGTTCAGTTATGTCTTCAAACTTCATTGACAAGATGGGAAGGACTAGCTTGAAGCAGTCACTTAGGTAATTAATAAAGAAACAAGGCATTGTTTATTTAAAGTTACACAAAGGCCCTCTAGGAATAAAGCAGTAAATGTGTGACTTGAAAGCTTCCTTCCAGCACTGTAAATAGGGTGCAATCTTATGCATGTTTAGACAGCCTGGAATTGTAGACTTTTTTTTTCTAAGCATGCATAGAATTATACTGCAAGTCAATCTAAAAGTGATGGTCTTACTTAAGGAGCAATCCTATGGACTATGCATTGATGCTCAGACACTCCCAAATGCAGAGGCTTCTGAAATTCCTATGTCCTCTCAAGCTGAAGTCAGAAGGTGGGACGAGCAGCGGAGGCGATCTTTGCCTCCCTGTCCCTCTATGTCCTATAGTTTTGCTAGACTGGCTTTTCAGTTCATCTAAGGGCACTTTGGAGGTAGGAGGAGACTCAGGATGAACTGGAACGTCCCTTTTCCCCCTCTCCAAGGCCAACTGCAAGGGGTCGTTGGTCAGATATTGACTCCCCCTTCCGAGCCATTCTTTAGTCCCTGGGAATGGATGGACCACAGGCACAATGGCTGGCTGGTGAATGCTGAGAGTTATTGGACTTTTTTCTATCTGTGCCTTTAATGGTTTGTTTGTTTTTGTTTTTTGTGCTCGTCAAGATGCAAGACTTTAACCCACACAAGTGAATATGAGTTCAAAACCAAGGAGTTGTAGTTACTCTGGACTGATTCATATGTGTACTGGAGGCAAGGAATGGGGGGAGGGTCAATGAAGGAATGGAGGCGAGAACGGAGATCAGTTAGTGAGAGGAAAGATGATCAAGTGGGGGAAAATGATGTGAAGAACCATGAAGAAAATGTATATAATGGGTACAGTAATCAGGCTAAGTAGTGGCTGAACAAATGAGCCAAGTGGGGACTTGGAGAAAAGGAATTTTATACAGCAACCCTAAACACATTTATCAGGGAGTAATCTCCAGTTAACTGAGAGCTTTTCTAAATGAGGTATTTGTTGTGCACTTGTCATTCACTATTCATGGTTGTTTAGCTTCTGTTTGTAAACAGCACTTCCTGTGAGTTTTTTTAGAACAGGGAAAATGAATTATTATTTCTGGTGGCGAAAGAAAGCGCATTATCCTCTTATGTATTTGCGCTCTACCACAGTGCTACCTAGAAAAAGCAGGAAAGGAAACACTCCTTGTGTAGTGCTCGGATCTAAATTCTGCAACAAAAGCAAAAGTAGATGCAGCAGATTAACAGCCTTGCGTAGAAAAGCCCTGAGTGGTATTTTCTGAGTAAACATGCTTAAGAATGCATTGTTAATAGGGTAAGTCGGGAACTCCTGGACAATGGTTATAAGGGAGAAAGCAGCTGTAAGAAGGTGCAAGGTAGCTAGCCTAGCCTGTGACAGAATAGTACCCAGGAGAAATTATGGAGGGAGATAGAACAGAGACTAAATAGGAGGGGGTGGAAGTGTTTTTGAAGGTATTTTATTATCATAGCAAACCCATGGATATTCCACTGATGTCTTCAAGCACAGAATTCAAAAATTTAAGAATCCCTTTCTTAAGATGTGCTTCTATCTTTGTTGTTATTATGCTATTGTTGTTATTAATAATTAATTATAAAATAATACAAACCTTGTCATTCTTCAGTAATCTAGCGATTTCCTTCTTTCATTATGATGAATTTAAAACTCACAGTGATTAGGTCTTATCAAGAAAAAACAAAACAAAATATACATTATTTATTCCTAATTTTGCTTTCCTCTTTCTGGAACTGAACCCCCTGATTGGAGGAATTCTTTACAATCCAGTCCAATACATATCTACTCAGAAATAAGCCCCATTGAACTCAATGTGAATTACTACTGTGTAAGCGCATAGAGAATTGTAGAATATAATATAGTTGTACTTGATCCAAAGTATGTAATCCTTATCAGTCAGAATCTAAATTAAAAAATGTTTGAAATATATCCCCCTTTTTAAGAGGTGCTTAAAATTATTTCCCTTTTAATATTTTGGGTATACATGATCTCAACATCTTTCCCTGGTCTAGATTCTACATGCAACTGCTTCTTTAACTGGACAGCAGGAAATTTAATATATGATCTTTGTATGTTTTGTCTTTGTTATGAATAACACAAAAACAGAAGTAAGGCTTTGAATAATGTCATCATTCAGGCTTCTCATCAAGTGTTTTAATTACATTGAAATGGAAAGGATTACAAACACCCATCATACAAATTGCCAGTATATGTAAAGAGTCTTGCCAAGCTAGGAAACCTATTTCATTTAGGACAGTTGCTTATGTCTATAAATAGCTATCCCCAACATAAATTAACTCAACTTTGGTGCTTTTACTTTTCCCATTCTTTCATGAGAAAGCACAGGTTCTTATGGATTAGAATACAAAATGCTAGCACATTTTGAGAAGGTTGTATAACTGAGATTACATGTTTGATGTAACATAGCAGGGAATGGAAATAATATTTCCACACCTTGCTCTGGATTAAAAGCACAGACAAGCACAGAGGAAGACAGAAGAATGAAGTAGACCTGATGTTAAGGGACATTATTTAGTTCAGTATAATACTTTTTCTGTTTGTATTTTAACTAATATTTTTTGAAAACCACAGGGTTATGGCCTTCCTAATCTCACATCCTGCTAAAGTTCCCACAAGGGATACAGAGTCATATACCTTCCTCTGTTCTTATTGAGCATTGACTACTAGTAAGCCTGCAGTACTTTTTCTTACAATTTGTCTTATGAAGTTTTTTTCTCCCTGCAGCAGTGTGTAATATATATTAACTTAGTTGGGTTCATTATTCAGCAGAAACCGGTTGTTGTTGTTGTTCTTTTTAATTCTAATGAATGATAGAGACTTTTGCATTATTACTAGCTTGTACAAATTAGCAAATAAATACTGTAAAAATAGGGGCAATTCATTACAAAAATAACAATTTTTCATTTATTTAGACACTTGCAGTACTGTTTTCATTATTTCTCTTAATATTTCATGTGTTATTTTAATGTTAAATATTTATTGCATTTATTACCATTATATTTTTATTGTATTTTTATTAATTATTTGGTAATATAAAAAGTTACTAAACTATATGCTAATAAATTATTGTAATTAGTTATAAATGTGTCAGGTTGACCATTTGGGTTAGAAAGGCTGTGTTGAAGAACAAAAGATTTTAAAGTTTAGCCATGGACACTTTCTTAAATAAGACACCTTATCATATTACAAAATATGATAGTAATAAAATTGTTTTTGTAATATAAAATTATTTAATTGGTACTTCATGTTACAGAGTGACATTTTAAAAACCAGATGATTGCCCCAAGATATTGACAACTGAAAGGCAATATCCCATACTGCTCATTTCATTTCACCAGCAGGACCACCACTAGCACAACGGAGAATTAGCACTTCATAGAGGAACCCTGGAACTGAGGTGAAATGCTAGTTTCTGGACTGGGGCAGGTCAGCGCAGGTCCCCTCTGCAAGCTCTGTTGACCTCCACTATTGCAGAACTATAATTTCCATTCATTTCTGTTTTGTTTTTGATGTGCTGACTCCCTGTTGCACTAGCGGTGAGTCCCACTAGGACACAGGAAGCATAAGATACTGCCCTAAATATCTAAATAAATCTTCTAAAGGGAAGAGAACAGAAGGGAAGAATACTCAGAAATACAGCTGATGTGCTTTGGCTTAGCTTTAGTAGGTGATGAAGACTAAGGTATGTAGTCAAAGGCATAATCAAAGAATTTGAGCAGAGATTTGAAGGAAGAGAGAGAGCTAGCATCATAGAGACATTCTAAAAGATTGCTCCAGACAAGAGAAAATAGGCAGTCTTTTAAGGGAGCCCTTATGACAGTGGAGGGTGATAGAACTGGGAGTGGGGGGGGGGGGCACAGGTCGCAGGCTGGGGAATATTGGAATGTGAAGGCAGAAATAAAGGGAGTAAAGCCATGAAAGGTTTTCAGTGGATAGGAAGGCAGTGTTCCAATTGGAGTGTCACGTGGTCTTAATGATTAGATAGGTGAATGATCTTGGTTGGCAGCAGAATACTGGACCGAGATGAGAACATAAATAAGTGACAAGAGAAAACCAGAAAGTAGGAGGTGGGAATCATGGCAGGGAATAACCAGAGTATGAACCTGTATTTTCACCAAGAACTCATTTTATGCAATCTTGGACAGGGAGAAGTGACATGACTTGGCAGTTGTCTGACTGAAGAGCAAAGGAATGTGCTGTTAATGTTCTGTTCATATAGTGGATGTCCAACAGATTTGCACACTGATCTAGGGCCATGACCTTTTGTTTTTACAGACCTCCAAAAACTCCCTTCCTGGCTTTAATGCAGAGATTCATGTGTCTGTCTAACAGATTATCAGCTTTGCAACTTGCTGCCTTTGAGGGCTATTAAGAAGGCACACAAAAAAGAGCCTTTTTCTCAGTGGCCCCACACCGCTGGTCTATCAGAGCCACTTCATTGCAAGTCTTTAGGAAGGTCCTGAAGACAGACTTGTTTTCTCTGGACTTCTCCTGATTATGTTTTATTAGACTGTTCTGGTTAAGTCCGCAGTATTGTGTTATAGATTTTAGTACTTTCTAGGCCAGATTTTTATTGCTAGTGTTTATTTTATGAATGTTTGCTGTTTCTTGGGGTTTTACTAGATGAGATTTTATAGTTGTAAGGAGGGTTCCTGCCCTGAAAATCACCCTGGAAATATTTTGAATACAATACTAAAATAAACAACAGTGATACCTCTGCCCTTCTGAGCTGCAGAGTGTAACCAGGTTTTATATTGCCTGTTTGGACTGGCAGTTGACTTGAATTTTTTTAAAAAAAACCTAAATCAGGTCAATTTAAAACTGGAAAAGTGGCAACCTTACCCACATGTTCATGGGTAGGGTGGAATGGATGAGAACAAAGGAAGGACGCATAGCAATCGGGATGCGCATGAAGGAGCAGTATGGAGCCTGTTATGAGGCTACAATGGAGAACTGGTAAAGTCCCAATTTCTTTGGATCTTGGACATTATTAGTTTTGAACTGGGAGTGTAGAAAAGGACAGACGGCCAGATACCAATGCATTGTATGCAAAATAAACAAGATATCTTCCATCTGTGTACAACCTACAGGAGCATGCAGCATACAACTATATTTAACGTTTTGGGGGTGGGCAATGAATGGAAAACCTATACTGATGACTACATATATTAAATTCAATGTAATTCTGCTTTATATTGCACATTAATTAAATTCATAGGAAATGCTCTGTGAGTTCTACAGTCTTCTCTCTCCCATTTCTATCTAAAGGAAACTTTTGTAATTTATTTCTCTTAGTTAGAGTCTAGAGCTAGTTTAATTAATTTGAAAGATCTTAAAAACAACTCACATGTTTGTTTTTGATAGGACTTTGACAGTAATTCACTGCATGGCTTAAACCCATTTTCAAGGCTTTTTCCCCATTTTGTGTTTAGATTATTCAAACATTGCTTTGTGGCTTTGTGTTTGCACTCCAGTAAGGAATGGCACTTGTATCTTGTTTGTTATTATAAAACAACATTTGTTCAAAGTTGCTGGCAATGAAAAACAAACATTATTGAGTGTGGAGCATGTTGATTTCCTTATCTTCAAAAAAGGACCAACGTGTATTTGAAGGTGAGACTTTTAAACAAATGTTTTGAAAAGCAGGAAGAGAGAGAAGGAGGAACAGTTGTCATGTCAATTATAAAACATTTTAATAACAATTTAGTAATACCATAAGACCTGCTACACAGGCACAGAAGTCTTAGGATGTTAGGCACCAACAGTAGAGATTATATGTTTTCAACATGTGGAAAAAAATCCATTTTCTTCTATGTTTATTTTGGAATTTGAAAAATGTGCATCATGCAAAATATATTTCACCCCCTGCTTTTTGGGGGTGGGGTGGTAAATGAATGGGAAAACCTATTGGGCGGTATCGAAATTAAATAAATAAATAAATAAATACATTGGCTGCATTCACACACAATGCTAAACTATAATTTAGTGTTACATGCATTGAGCCTCAGGTTCATGTGCTCCCCTCCCCTGTCTTTCTGAGGCATGGTTACAAGGAGATTAGAAGGTTCCATTTCCACATTCAGCCAACTGGTGTCTGAACTAGGAACTGTGGTTAGTATTAGCTATTGTTTGGTGAAACAAGCCAGGATCACTAACCATAGTTTGAAGCTTATTTATTTCAATAAACCGTAATTAACACTAACAACAGTTTGTCCGGGTTTAGACAACGATCCTGTTCAAACGACACACTAAGCCATCGTTATACCGCTAAGGGTGCCTCTACAAGAGAGGTTTAATGCTCTTTGAAGTCTCATTAAAAAATTTACCTCTACACCAGCGGAGCGCAAATGGGGCGTAGAGGCGTGTTATCTCCCCGATTGTGCGCATTATCGAATGCGCGTTAAATAGCGAGGTTTTTTTGCTCCGTCCATTAAAGCGCATTTTTATGGGAAGCTGCTGCTGCCGCCGCTCCTCACGAGTCGCGGCGGGCTCGAGCTTCCGAACTGTCCCTTCCGCTCGCCGGAGCAGCATGAGGAGGGGGCTGCTGCTCCGGCGAGCGGAAGGGACAGTTCGGCAGCTTGAGCCCGCCGCGACTCACGAGGAGCGGCAGCGGCGGCAGCAGCTTCCCATCCTCTCTCGAGTGGTATTGCCATTTGCATCTCCTCCTCCACCGCCTCAGCCCCCAGTCGCCAGCCATTTTCCCTCCAATCACGAAAGCAGCCACATTTCCAAGGCAGCCAAAGGTGCCTGGCAGCGTCCAGTAGCTCTCACGCACCCCTCTCTCTCCACTGTCCTCCGGCTTCTGCTGAGGGGATCAGGCTGTCAAAAGGCGCTTGCGGGGAAGGAGTCGCAGGCGGGCGGGCGGGTGCCCAGAGACGAAGCAGCCGCGCCTGCCCGCCCGCCTGCGACTCCTTCCCCGCAAGAGGGGCACCTCCTGCTCGGCACCCGCGGCGGGGGGCCCGGCTGGCGGAGGAGGAGGAAGAAGAGGGGGTAAAGGAAGGCGAGGAGGAGGAGCGCTCGCCTGCTGCCCACAGCCTACCAGCCAGCCAGCTGGGGAGCGGCGGGGAGGGAAGGGGAGGGGAGGGAAGTGCCTTTTGTCGCCGCCTCTCGTGCAGAGGTATTAGGCGTAAAGGCGCTTCAGCGATAGTGCGCATAATCGCCTAACCGGGCGCAAAAGTGAATCCTTGTGGAGGGGACCTAACACTTTTGCAGCAAATGGTTAGTGAGCATGATTAAAACGTGGTAATGTAGCCACCATGGTTAGGAATGGTTCACACGACACGCCAAGGCTCCCTCTACAAGCAGTCACTTTGACGCCCGATTCCCCCGATTATGCGAATTACCTTGCACGCGCGTTTACACCTAATACCTACACACATCTCGTGTGCGGGCAGGGGCGGCTGTTGCAGTGTGTGAAGCCAGCGAGCGTGGCAGCGGCGGCGGCTGAGCGTGGCCTTCCTTCCCTCTTCCCTTCTCCCTCCTCCTCCTCGGGCTCTGCCTCTCCTCTTGCCCATGTGCGGCCGCGGAGCTGATGTCATCGCTTCGGCTGCCTAAGGCACACCAGATCCGAGCAAGCAAAAAGCAGGAGAGGACGGCAAGGGAGGGAAGGAAAGTGGGTGGAAGAGACTCTTTAGGTCAGGGTGTGTGTGTGTGTGTGTGTGTGTGTGTTTAACCGAGCCTTTCCTAGGCAGCAAAAGAAAAGAAAATCATCTTCTTTTCAATGCCCCTCTTCCCGCTTTTTGCCTCCCTCCCCCCCTTCCCCGCCCGTAAGATAAGGCGCCGTAACTCTGGAGAGAAAAAAACCTCGCTATTTAATGCGAATGTGAAAATGCGAATAAAAGGAGCTAAAACCAGCCTGTACTCCTGATTTGCGCTCCTCTCTTGTAGAGGTAATTTTTTAATGAGACTTGAAAGAGCTTTAAATCGCTCTTGTAGAGGCAGCCTAAGTCATTATTCACATGACAAGCTAAGCTATAATGTTTAGTTCAAGTTGCTTAACCACTGTGGTTTAGTGTGGTGTCTGAACAGGGTCACTGAGACACTGCAGTTAACTGAAAATGGAAGCAAAAGCTTCCTTTCTCCTCAGAGCTGTGACGGAGGAAAAAGTGGAACCAAGGCCAGTGGACATAATACAAAACTATGGTTCAGCATTGCATACAAACCAGGCTGTTGACAACTATGTAGATTTGGTTTAGTGTAATTTTGCTTTATATTGTACATTAGTCACATTCACAAGTCATGCATTCTGGACTAAAAGGTGTTCTGTCCATTCCCAACCAATATGGAAGTGGGTCCAGGGTCCAGAAAAGGGTGGGGGAAGCCTGGAGCTTGGCAGAGAGGTCCAGGGGATCAGTTGCATTATCAGCCACTTGGTGGATACTGCCGCTCTTTTTGGTTCTTAGCCAGGCCCAGATTTAAACAGGCACTGGCTTCCCCATCCTCCTGAGTAGTCCCACGTGAAGGGTAGCCTGGTACAGCTAGAAGGGTATTCTGCTAGTGGGTGTGGAGTTCCTGCCTAGCTCATTGTCTCCTCTCCCACAGCCCTGGGGTTATGAGTCCAGACAACTGATGTGGAATTTTCCTGCAGCAAGATTCTGCAGGAATAGTGGGCTCTTTGGGATTGCTGGCAGTGGCAGGATTCACTGGGAGGAGGGTGTTCTACTGTAGTAGTAAACATGATGGTTATGTAATCTTCAAAATGTGTAGTTTCTCTGCACTGCCTGATTAATGTGCTTCTATACATTATATCCATTATCTTGAAAATGTTCATTAATAACTTTTAACAATACTTTTTTTGTATCATGGTTAACACTGATACAAAACACTTGTTTTTTCTTGTTTTTTAATTTTTTTTAACAGTTTGTGATTCTTGTGTTTTATATTGTTGTTGTTCCCCGCCTCGATCCGAAGGGAGAGGCGGGTTATAAATAATAATAATAATAATAATTATTATTATTATTATTATTATTAACACAGTACAGCTTGTCTGATCTTTGTGTACAAAGTCAGTGTATCTCAAATGGATAACTCTGGAAAAGCTATGTTGACATCAGTGGGATTATTCTTCAGTAAATTATTTCAGAATAATTAATTTAGACATGTACATGGGGGTTTCCTGAAAGTTGGAAAACCTAAATCATAAGCATTTTTGAAATTACAGAGTTCTAGGTGAAAACAAAATTTATATAACTAAGCGGTTTGGATCTTAATCTTAGTGCAATTAGGATGGAGAGCATAGTAGATTATTTTCAAAATTGAAAGGATGATAATTCTGTGGTTCATCAAAAACCTGTCACACTTTTTCTATGGATGAAACTTTGATTGTAAGGGTAGTACCTTCACTTTGCATAATTTGTCAAATTGTAAAGCAACAGTAGAGGGCGCTCTGGCAGGAGATTGCACTCAAGATTTCTAACATTCAAACTGATATTTGTGTGTGTATAACAGAACAGAAGACACTTTATCTTCTGTCATGTGCAAGTGACAAACGTTATATATGCTTAACATTATAATTGGAAGGAAAATGTCAATGTATATATAGTAGCACACAGAAATAAACAAATGATTTCCAGAATAATTCTACCATTTGTGTCACAGAGGCTCTCCTTACAGAAAGCTTGGAAGACATTCAACCTGTCCATAACACAAAGGTATTCAGAAGAGTGAAAAATATAGAGATTCTATTGGAAGAACATAAAGTATTTCTACAATAAGAAAAAATTCTGAGTTTAAAGGCCCAAGCCAGCTGTCATGGCCTCAAACACAACACCAACAAGCACTTGCCTCTACAAAACAAATTATTAAGACATATAGTAAAATAGCAGTAACATAATACTGTTCAAGTCACCTTTGGATGGGTTCACACATGCTTGACATTCAGTGGATATTGCTTGTCTACAGCAGGCATATCAGTTCAAGCACCCAATGATGCAAGTGGAGTACATTGTTTGCTGGAACTCCCATAATGAGAACCTCCACCTAATGATGAATGAGAACATATGGGGACCCCTGCAGGATCAGACCAAGGGTCCATCTAGTCCATCACTCTGCTCACACAGGGGCCAACCACTCTGTTCACACAGGGGCCAACAGCAGCACCCCGCTCATGTTCCCGAGCAACTGGTGTATATAGGTTTATTGCCTCTGATACTGGAGGTAACACGTAGTCGTCAGGACTAGTAGCCATTGATAGCCTTCTCCCAGAATTTATCTAACCCCCTTTTGAACCCATCCAAATTGATGGCCATCATTACATCTTGTGGTAGTGAACTATGCATTGTGTGAAGAAGTACTTTCTTTTATCTGTCCTAAATATCCCACCAATCAGCTTCATGGGATTACCCTGGGTTCTATTATTATGGGAGAGAGGGGGAAATGTCTCCTTATCTACATTTTCCACACCATGCATGTATACCTCTATCACGTCTCATCCTCTTTTCCAAGCTAAACAATCCTAGATGTTCTAACCGTCACTTATAGGGAGATGCCTCAGCCTCTTGTTCATTCTAGTTGCCTTTTTATGTGAATGAACCATTTGTTGTTACCCCATACCTTTCAATTTCTGTCTATTTTTGCCATTCCAAGTGACACAAATGGCAGTTTCATATCACCAGACATAATATTATTTTATGTTCTTCTTTGGATATTCGAGGAACTTTGGCCCTTATGTAGCCAAAATGGCAGTGCCGACATGCAGGAGGCAGGTGTCAATAGACATGCAGGAATCCTGAGGTTTGCAGAAATACAAAAATCTAAATAAAACTTAAGGAAGGGGGAACCTCCCAGAACAGCCCATTGAGGACAGGGGTTTGGGGGACAATGACAAGTGGGAGTGGAAATAAAAAGGAGAAATCAAGATTTTAATGAAAAAGATTTTGGGTACTAGTGGGTACACATACAAACACACCAACACACAAGGAAACCAGAAGGTATCACAAAGATAAGAGTTCCTTCCAAGGCCCATCTAGATAAGCATTCTGTTCACACAGTAGCCAACCAGCTGCCCATGAGAAACCTACAAGCAGGACATGAGTGCAACAGCATCCTTCCATACATGTTTCCCAACAACTAGTGTACATAGGCATACTGCTTCTGATACTGGGGGTAGCATATAGGCATTAGAACTAGCAGCCATTGATAGCCTTATCCTCCATGAGGAAAAAATCTGATTTAATGTGAATTTTTATTTTTTTTAAAAAAACCTCTACTAATGACAAAATTTAAAGGAAATGCAATTCATTGTTCCCAAACTGCAGGCTCAATGAAGCTGTGAATAGGGCCCCCTCCACAAGGATGCGCTTTTGCGCCCGGTTCCGCGATTATGCGCATTATCGCGGAGGCGCTTTTACTCCTAATCCCTCTGCACCGGAGGCGGCGAGAGGCGGCGAAGCGCATTAATTCATGTCCAAAAAGCGCTTTACAAGCAGTTAATGCGCGTAATCGCTTGTTCACACCGCGAAAATGCGCTTTAACGGCCGGAGCAAAATAAAAGTCGCTATTTAACGCGCGTTTGAAAATGCGCATTATCGGGGAGATAACGCGCCTGTACGCCCGTTTTGCGCTCCGTGCTTGTGGAGGTAAAATTTTTAATGAGCCTTCAAGGCTCATTAAACGTCTCGTGTGGAGGAGGCCATAGTGCCATAGCCTTGCAGTGTAGTTCATACTCAATACCGCAGCCCAGGTTCTGTTTTAATTAAGTTTTTGTTGAAAACTCATTTTTATTATTGTTAGCCTCCTTGAGTGCCATTTTGGTGGAAAGGCAGAATATTAATTTAAGAAACAAAACCTGCAGTGTTGTCCTTAAGTATTAGATGCTCCACTGCACATTGGGGGTTGGGTGGAAGCTACGACTACAACCCTCTGCAATGTCGTCCATTGCAAGTTGAACTGAGAGAGATGCAACAACCCTATAGTATAATTCATTATTATACTCCTATTGCAGGTTGGAGAGTTGTGCTTAGAGCAGGCTTGCAATGTAGTCTGTTTAATATTGAAGGTCAGAGATGGGATTGAGGCTGGTTTGGATTCCTAGTCAGTCTCACATTCTTCTTAGGTTGCAGCAAATTTGAATCTATGTAAATTTCCCCCTCAGATCTCATCCCAGACCAAACCAAGCATTCAGTTGCATCCAGAAACTTCATGATCCATGAACTTGCATGCAGACTAGTTGCTCTTTTAAATATTTAGAAACGTAAAAAAAAGAAAGACTATCATCAAAATGTATTTGCTTATATCCCTTCCCTCTCAGCCTGTCCCCCTTGATAGAATTTAATGCAATACAGTTCCTAGTCAGTCTTCTATCCAGGCATCAAGCAGATCCAGACCTGCTTAACTTCAACAGGGCTGTTGTATGTGTGCCTTGAAACCATATCCTACATAGGACAAATAGTCCATTCAACCATTGCCCAAGTTTTCAAATTACCCTGAGAGAACATCAGATTGTCAAAGTCTGGCCTCATGGCAAATACAGATCAAGGGAGACAATTCTTGACTTTTTCTTTTAACATTGGAGATGGTGCAAGGGCTTGTGTAACTCAAAAACTTGTATCCCGCCTTCAAATGTTGCTGAGTTAAAATGTGTATTCATTTAAAGTTTCATTTTACTTATTTTATAGTACAGGGTGACTGGAGTTGTTTACACACACAAACACAAACAGCCTGCCAAGCTCCATGATTTCTCTCTCTCTTTTTCTAGAGCAAGTGTAGTTTAGTGGTTAAGAGTTTTGGACTGGGACTTGGGAGATCAAATTCTAGTCCCCTTCTTGGTCATGAAGCTCAGTGGTTACTCTCAGCCTAACCTACCTTACAAGGTGCTTGTGAGGATAAAGTGGAGAGGAGGAGGATCATGTAAACTGCCTTGGGTTCCTTGGAGGAAAAAAGGTGAGAAATAAACACAATAATAAATGACAATTTTTTTTAAAATCCCAGGAGTCTGGCATGTTGCAAAGCGAAGTGCTGGGGTGTAGAAACAGAAATTTGCAAATTTGCAAAAAAGTGTTTTGCATTTTGAAATTCAGACCTTGGACTTATCACAACTATATGGAAACACCTGGAAGAGTCTCTCCCCCCCCCCCCATGAACTAGGAATATAAGGATGGATTTGAATGTTATTCCTTTCAGTCGCCATAGATTATCACAGGAGACAATTATCTTGCTAGAGGAAATTCTGCAGACACTATCTTCTAACAAGTAAGGATTTGTATATTATACTTTTGTTGGAAACCAATTTTATATGATTTTATTACTACCACATGTGTATAGGCCCTAGTGGCACTGTGCTGTGTTAAAAGTTTTAAAGCTTACATATGGGCATAGGCTGCTGTGGCAATGTGCCTAAGGTCCCCTCTAGATGAATTCAGTTTGGCGCTTGGTTGCCCGATTATGTGCATCTTCACGGAAGCGCATTTACATCTAATAACTACAAACGAGAGGCGGTGAAGCGCATTATGGGCTATATGAAACGCACTTTAAAGTTGTTTACATGTGGAGAATCACATGTTTACATGGCCAAAGTGCGCTTCAACTCCCACGGCAAATTAAAATTCGCTATTTAACGTGCATTCAAAAATGCGAATGATCGGAGATAAAAAAGTGCCTCAACCCCTGATTTGCGCTCCGCTTTGGTAGAGGTGAATTTTTAATGCACCTTGAAAGAGCTTTAAATCGCTCTTGTAGAGGCACCCTAATTTACCTAATAACAAGAACATATTTTAATGTGTTATCCTTATGTATTTTATTGTGTTATTAATGTTACAGCTCCCTAAGGAAGGCCTTTGAATAAAATACAGACTGAAACGCAACAGGCTTTGTGAAAAAAAATTATTTGCATCCTGAGAACCCGTTTCGTCTTTTTTCTGACCTGGCTTGGATGCTCTCCTCCTTTTGTTTTTGGAATTCAGGCCTCACTTCTGCTTTGTACTTAGGTTCGAGGCAAGTTGCATTTTCTCTTAGTCTGAACAGTTTGTTTTCTGTGAAATGGGTATTTTCTGATTGCCTCTCCCCCATGGCAGCCAATTTGTGAACGAGCAAGTCCCTATTGTGGCACCCATAACTCTCTCTCAAAATTCAAAATGTACTCATTGACCAAAAAAGGTTGGGGAGCTAATGAAAGTAAATTGAGCTTCTCATTCTTTATCTGTGAAATGTTCTTGCAGCATTATGTCCCCTTTCAGTACATTTTATAGATGAAAATCCACAATTAGGCAATACCTTTATTAGGACCATGCAAAATGCTAGAAAAGCATGCAAGCTTTTCAGTTCTCCAAAACTCTCCATCAAGCTAGGTGGTAGAAAAAGCAGAGGGAGAGGTGAAGCAAAACGTTTTTTAAAAAATAGCCAGATGTTGTGTCCATGAGGTCCAGCTGAATAAGGCCCCCTCCACAAGGATTCGCTTTTGTGCCTGGTTAAGTGATTATGCGCTTCATCCCTGAAGCGCATTTACCCCTAATACCGCTGCACGAGAGGCAGGCAGGGAGAGGGGAGGGGGGAGGCAAGACCCCCGGAGGCAGGAGCCGATCTCGGCCGGGGAGCAGCGGAGGGGGCAGCGAGAGTCCTCCGCCGGCCTTTCTCTCTGCAAAGGCAAGAAACCGGGGGTGGGGGGGGCGCTCAGGGGAGCCGGGAGGAGTTGTCACTGCTGGACAGGGAGCGTCTCCTTCCCGGCGGGGGCGGGGGCGGTGGCGGCGGGGAGAGGGGGGCGGCGGCAGGGCGACCCCTTCTTCGGCCACGTGAAGCTCTCCCGCGCGCGCTGGCTGCAGCCTCAGCGCTCCGCTCCATTGCCTGCCTGCGTGCCTGGCTGCTTCGCCCTCCCCCGCCGGAGGGAGGGAAGTCTGTCGAGGGACGTGGGCGGGCGAGGAAGGCAAAAGACGGAGCCAGAGGAGCCGGCTAGGGAAGCCAGGAGCCGAGCGGGGGAGCGAGCAGCAGCAGCAGCAGCAGCACATCCCGCCGCAAAATAAAACTCACTATTTAACGCGCATTCGATAATGCGCACAATCGGAGGGATAGCGCACCTCTACGCCCGATTTGCTCTCCCTTCTTGTAGAGGTAAATTTTTTTAAGTGCCTTGAAAGAGCTATTGCCTAGTACATGGAGGAAGTGTAACCCTCCATTCCTCCAACAACTAATACTCATAGTTTGGCTTCAGTTGAGTTTTAATCTACTGTAGCCCCCTAAAATTAATCTCCAGCTTTGCTAATATAAGGCTGTCAAGTTTCTCTGTATTTTTGTTCTATGGCACTTGTGAGGCAGATCTGAGTTGCAGCTGGCCTTTATGTTTCCAGAAATCGAGCTCACTTTCTGCTTCATTGTCACATAATACGTTGCTAGGTGTAATCTGATACACATACCAGTGATTCATTCATTTTGCAAATCTCCATTTTAAGACTGTGTCTAAACTGCAGACTTCACTGGCACAAGTGGCCTAGTCTTTGTACATTCTGTGTGCCCCCTCCCCACTTTTGTACCTTCTAAAGTGATGGAGATTTATGAAGAAATTGAAAGCTCACACACTTTTCTGGTATTTTTGTTGGTCCTAATAAAAGTATTGTCCAGTATTGTTGGTCCTAATAAAGTATTGTGGATTTTGTTTCCCTTTGGCTTTCTTTGTTTTTGTTTCGTTGTCATATATTACATCTTACACATTAATTTTTATGTATACATGTAGCGTGTTTGTGTACTCATTATTTTATATACACATAAAATGTGCACATATAAAACATCATGTGGAGTTTATGCACACTGCCATTCTTTCTTCTTTATCGTGGCCTCCAATGATGCTTAAAGCCGCCTGTCAACCAATGCCTGCATTTCTATGAACAGAGCTAGCAAGGGTGGTCCGAGGCCCTGGTCTGAAAGACAGCAAAGAGGCCCAAGTTGTGCGATTCCGCCGTCGCGGCGCATCATCAGCACGGGATTAAAGGACAGCTCCAGGATGGGCATGTTGGGGGGGGGGGGAGAGAAAGCAAACTTTCTAAGTGGAAAATGCGCCTTTAAGGCAAGGATCACTCTACGCTGCTCTGTTGGCGGCAGAATTCTCGAAAATGTAGGCAACACGTCTTGGGAAAAAGAGACAAAATCGTTGATTTCCCCTGAAGCACTCGGGAGCCCGGGGTATAAACCAACGACTGGCGCTGCTTTGTGCGTGCCTGGAGAGCTTTCCCTTGCCTAAAGGGACTGGGGGAAAACATCCTACTGATCACGCTTGGGAGAGTCGAAACTCTACACGCCTCTCCCAATTACGGGAGACCCAAACGAGGCAGCTGAGGGAGGGGGGAGGGGGGAGGGGGAGAGGGATAAATTCCTTCCAAAGCTACTGCTTGACCAAAGTTCGGTTACCCCACCGACCCCCTCCTGCCTGAAGTTAGCGAGACTCCCTTGCGGGTGGGAGGGGCTTGTGGCGCCCTCGGGGGCTCGTGGCTGCGGTCTGGCTCGCTGCATATGGATAGCAGGGCGGGCTGAGGCTGGGGGGCAGTCCCACGTGCCCCCTCCTTCTCCGCATGCACGGCAAGGCCGGGAAGGCTTTCAGTAACTGCAGCCGCCGCCGCCGCCGCCGCTGCCTCTTCAGAGAGCTCGGCTCAGTGTTTACCTGCTGCAGCCTCTCTGCCTTAAACGCCGCTTGGAGCGATAAGAGAGGGGTCGCTCTTGGGCGCAGCGGCGGGCTTCAGGGCAAAAGAGGCGCAGGGGACAGAGAAGGAGAACAGCCAGCACGCAGCGCTTGACTGTTGTTGTTGCTGCCGCCGCTACTGCTTCTTCAGAACCGCCTGCCTGCCTGCCTGCCTGGCCGCCTCACATGCCATCACAGCAACAAAGAGCACGCTGAGCAGCGGGCGGAAAGACGCCCGGACTCCAGGCTCTGCCAGCCCGAAAGACGACGGGGGACCATGGCTAGGAAGGGGGACTCCTCCGCCTCTCCTTATGGTAAGCCTGTGCGAATGAGGCGATGGGCTGGCGGCGGCGGCGCCAAAGCAGCGCGGGGCTGAGTGAGGGGCGAGCGCTGCGACGCAGCCCAGTCCGGGCCGGCGGTTGTCTCCGTGGTTTGGCCTGTCTGGACGCGTGCATCCCGCTGCCGGAGTTCGTCGCCTTCGGGAGGGGAACCAAGCCAAAGGTCCCCCGTGCCAGCCGCCTCCGGGCATGGCTCGAGGGCTTCTCTCTCGAGCGCCTTTTCTTCCCTCCCTCTCGCCCTCTTTCTCCTCAGGCGAGCGCGGCTTGTTGCTGCGTCCTTGAGGAGGTCGCAAAGTTGGGGCTGAGGCTCGGCGAGGGGGAGAGGGGGCGAGAACTCCTGCCAACAGCCGCTTCTCTCCCTTCCCCCTCGTCGTTAGTTGGCTCAGGCTTGACTGAGGCGAGGGTGGAAGAGAGAGCCGCTCGGGTGCAGGTGCATCGCCGCCGCCGCCGCCGCTTTGTCTGCCTCCCGGCTCCGAAGGGGGGTGAGGTCTGGGAATTGTTTGCCAGTTCTGGCCACGAGGCGGTGGCGGCGGCGGCTTGGGGTTAATTTGGGGAGACAGGGTTCTGGGAAGCTGGGGTGCATGAAGAGGTGGAGCGGTATAGGGAGAACATAGTTTGGGGGTGACATTGGGACTTGTAAGCCTCCCCCCCCCCCGAAGAGGAGGGGTTTTAAATTAACCCGTGGCAACATCTTTTTTGAGTGCTCGCAAGAGGACAATGAGAAATGATGCTGATGCTGAGAAAACAAATAACTCTTCTTCTTTGGCTCTACGTGAGAGCTGGGCTTCTTCGGGTCGGGTGTGTGCTCCTGTTGAGCCAGGAGTTCCGGAAGATAGATGTGTGTGTGTGGGGGGGGGGGGGACAGAGGTGGTGAGAACGTGGTGGGATGTGGAACTGGGTGGATTTCAACAATCGTTTGGTTTTTGCGGGTGCTTTATAGAATTGACGGGGTGAATTGGATTTGGAATGCAGTGATTAGTGGGTGAGGGTGAGAAAACTGATGCGGATGCGCTCTGAAAGACTAATAGAAGAAGTTGCAATGTGAACGCAGGAACATAGTGTTGGAAGAAGCCTGGTGATGCTCGAACAAGACCCAATGAATGAGGGACGTATGATTTGGGGGCGGTCCGTCAGCATTTTAGGGACTTGGAGTGCCTGAAATGGTGATCTAGCACTAAAGACTACAGGGCAACCTGTGGCCTTCCAGATATGTTGGCCTACAACTCTCATCAGTCCTAGCCAGCATAGCCAATGGTGAGGGATGATGGAAGTTGTAGGCCACAAGTTACCCATCCCTGGACTGTGTGGTAGATAAACAGCCTTTTATGCCTAATGTTTCTGTCCATGTGCATATGAGGGGATAAATAAATATACAAATAACTGGATTTGCAGAATGTAGCATCAAGGCTTTCCTGTGCACCCTATACCATTTGGAATAAAGAGACAAGGAGCTGATGTCTATATCAGAATTTGCAATGCAGTGAGACTGCTTGAGTAGATTTAAAGTGTATACATAAACAATACCAATTAAAACCCCAATTTAAATAGATAACTCCCTTCTTCCCTTCAGGTCACCGCATCACCAAACATCAATCTTTCTCCAAATATTTTCTGAAATGTTTAAGCTTGGTCTTGGCACATTTAATTTAATAGAAAAACAATAAGTTCTGATTTACTGTAGTGAGAAATACAATGTATATATGTCTTGTATAAAACTATTAAAATATGCTAAGGAATTGCACATATCCAAACTGAGAAGTAGAATTTAAAAATGCTGTGTGAACATACAGCACTATACATATCAAAAGTGAGAACTAAGAGCCTAGCTACACTACTGCTTTAAACTGTTTTAAACCGGTCAATAACGGTTATTAACCAGTTTAAAACTGTTATAAACCATTTTAAAGCAGTAGTGTAGATAGGCTCATCGTTAGAAGAATGTAGTGATTATTCACTTTCCCTTGAAAAAAAGTAGCTATTAATTCCTGCTTTTTCTCTACCCACACTGACATGGCACATTTTAACAATCTGATAATATTCCATACAACATATAACAAAGATCTAGATCTATTGCCTGCATTTGTGCCAGAGAAATCATGAGTTCAAATAGTAATGTTTTATCCATCATCACTTAGGTTCTATTTTGTTTTCCTGATTTTTAATGAATATCTGAATTCTGTATTGTGATACATGATTTCTCAAAGCTTCTAGCTTAACTTTCTGTGTAAGGACCCTTAATGTAAAGCTGGTATAAATAAGCGGTGTTTTCTAAGAACTGGATTTGCAGAATGTAGGATTGGTGAGAGATTCAGGACAGATAAAAAGGAAGTACTTCTCCCCTACCACAAGATGTAGTGATGGTCACCAATTTGGATGGCTTTTAAAGGGGGTTGAATAATAATAATAATAATTATAATATTTATTTATAACCCGCCTCTCCCTACGGATCGAGGCGGGGAACACAATGCAAATGCAAGCATGACAAAGTTAAAATTTTAAAAAACAAGAGAAACACATCATTAAAACATTTAAAATTCATCCGGATAGGCCTGCTGGAAGAGAACAGTCTTCATGACTCTCTTAAATTCATGAAGACTGCCAATTTGTCTAACCTCCTCCGGCAGACCATTCCATAGTCTGGGAGCCATAGAAGAGAAGGTCCTCTGGGTAACACTCGCCAGCCTAGTTCTGGCTGGCTTGAGTACGTTCTTCCCAGAGGACCTAAGAGTGCGGGGCGGATTGTACGGGAGAAGGCGATCCCGTAGGTAGCCTGGGCCCAAACCATAAATTCCTGGAGAAGGCTATCAATGGCTACTAGTCCTGACAGTTATGTGCTACCTCCAGTATCAGAACCTATATACATCAGTTGCTGGGGAACATGGGTGGAAGGGTGCTATTGTACCTGTGTCCTGTTTGTGGGTCCCTGGTCAACAGGTGGTTGGCCAGGTATGAACAGAGTGCTGGACTAGATGAACCCTTGGTCTGATCCAGGATGGCTTTTCTTATGTTCTTACTGATTTCTCTCCATTGCCTGTAACTATCTAACTGTGACTACAATACAATACAATACAATACTTTATTACGGTTAAAAAACCAGCATAGCAAAGAGAACAAGTCATACATGTAAAAATATACAGGCTTCAATCAGTACTTCAGCTAAAGAATCCTAGAATTAAAAAGAATGAAAAAAGACTTAATTATATTTTAGGCCCTAACTAATGGCTGCCTATATCAGCTTATCACTACAGCTGATAGCTGATGGAAGCTTTCTTTCTTACAATGAGCACTAATTTGATGGATATCTGATTATCTGGATTGAGACATTGGAAACTTGTCAGTTGACAGCTGGAGAGAGCTAGATAAGTAGCTTTGGTGAACTTGTAAGCATTTACTTTACACTCTCATCTATGATATATAACTTCTTTTAGACATATTGTTTCCCTGCAGAGAATATAGGGAATTTCTGTTTTTCACTTGAAACAGTCTTTTTATTGACTTCCCAATTCACAACAGGAGTGTCCTCTCATCAATGGAAACCCTGCCATTGATCCCCCTTCATTACAAGAGGTATCCATATTTGATGCTGTTTTTATTGCTTGCTGGATTTGCTTTTACCTTATATCTTAAAGTGTGAGGTTCAAATAAAATTTGTGAAGTTATATCTTTCCTATTAAAGGGAATTCTTTCATCAGTTATATTCCAATAGCACAGAACATAACAAATAGTTCTTATTTCTGCATTTCACAGTTTGATAGAACATAACTAGTGCTCCCATGTTTCATATACTGAAACTTCTTAATGTCCCTGAATTGTGAAATGTTGT
This sequence comes from Anniella stebbinsi, assembly GCA_029215795.1. Classification (NCBI taxonomy): domain Eukaryota; kingdom Metazoa; phylum Chordata; class Lepidosauria; order Squamata; family Anniellidae; genus Anniella; species Anniella stebbinsi. Next base: position 89,235,061 of record JARDYH010000004.1, on the reverse strand, counting down.
ACTATAAAACCTGTTTTGGGACAATTACAGTGAAAAAGAAGTCAAAGCAAAACAAAATTGACATCCAACTATTGTGAGAAATCTACTGTTGTAATGGAATCTTTAGTATGGGTAGTTCACCAGTGCTCATACATTTGTGCCAGCAGGAATGGCCACTAATGCAAAGGGAAGCTAGTGCTTTCTATAGCAACCCTGAAACTATCATTTCTGGAACAGGACGGGTGAGCAGAGTTCCTTTCCATGAGCTCCACTGACTTGTTCCACTCAGGAAATGCTAATATGAGTTAGTACTCAATTATACCATTGGATACTGCCCTATATAATTAAATGGAGCTAAATCTTATGGTCACATGACAACATCACATATTACTTTTCTTTTCTTAGAAATATTCAGGTGTGTTCCACGTCAAGAATCTTATCAGCTCTGTGTTTTCAAAAGTTACAGAGAAGAAATACTCCCTCATATTTAGAATCAGGTCTGTGTCTACCATAAAAATTGAAAGGGAGGACATGTGAAAAGTGAAAAATCACAAATAATAAAAATTAAAATAATTAGAACATAAGCTTTTACACTGGACTATTTTTCCACTCTGGACTGAACTGGTTTTAACTGACACACTGATTTGGTTAGATATACGTAGGAGTGCCCATGGGTGCCATGTCACATTTCTCCTCCCTGCCCCCTTAAAAAATTGTTTTAAGGATGGCGTATTTCCCAAAACATCCTGCCTTATTGGAAGCCAATAAAGAGGTCTGCCACATAATCCACAAAGCTTTATTCAGGCAATAAACATCTCTTCCCACCTGAAGAGTGTCTAACTTCTACGAACTTCTTTCTAGGCAAAACTATGCAAACTAAGCAAGACGATTGTCCTGTCAGGAAAAAGGAAAAGCCTTTTCCCAGAACGCTTTAACTTCTAGGAGGCTGGTTCTGAAGAAGCCTTTGGTGAGAAGCTAGCCAGGCCGATCTTCTCTTGCCTTCCTTTAGCTCCATCTTTTTGAGTCTGCAGCAAACTCTAGGATCGGTTAACCTTGAAATTCCCTGCCCTTCAGACTGTATGTTGTTAATGTTTTCAGTGATAAGGTCTGGTGAAGGTTCACCCCCAGCTGGTGAAGACCCCATGAGAATCACCTCCCCTAGTTCACTTGTGGGCCGGTATATTTCTGGCGCTGTCTCTTCTGCTTCAGAATCTGATTCCGATTGATTGCCAGAAACTCCTCCCCCCCCAAAGGGGAACAGGCCTAGTCATGACAAAGAAACCCCTTGGGAAATGTTAGGGCAGTCTTCTTTCACTCCCTCTCTAGCCTTTAGCCTTGCTCTTTCTCTAGCCTCCCCTCCCTTTTTCTTGCTATTTCCCCCTCTTTCCCAGCCTCTAGCCTCATTCTTTCTCTTCCCACCCACAACCTCTTTAGCTCACTTTTGACTAGCCAGGCCCCGATGGTAGCCACATCCACGGCAGGAGCCATTTTGTGGTGGTGCCCACAGCAGTTCCTCAAATTCCAAAAGGTGCCCATGGGTTCAAAAAGCTTAGGGACCCCTGCTCTAGGTTGTGGACTGGACTGGCCATGATTGGAAATGCACCATTGAATTGGTCTTACTGTTTGTTGAACATGATAATTAAATGGTAGGAAAAAAATCACTATCTCATGTGTAGCCTGATAATTTTTAACCAGTTTGTATTAACAAATTGGAATGGACTATTTGTGAGTATTTGTTCACTTTTTAAGCCCCTTTTATTTCTGTGCTGCATTTTTGCTTTCTTACGGCTGGATGTAGTTTGGTATCTTTATGTCAAAATGATGCTGTCCAGTGCTATTTTTAATTCTCTCCAGTCATCAAGGAATTGTACCATAGATGTCTGGTGCATTTAACTGGTAGTACAATTGACGCCATAGATGCCTGATACAATATATTTATTTATGATTTAAAACTCGTCATAAGCCTCTTTCACAGTGAAAAAAACACAAGGGGAAAGAGATATGCCAAAAATAGCAATTCTCTTTTTGTTAATACTTCTGGAACAAAAATGTCTTTTGAACAATTTTTAAATCAATAGGTGGATTGTTGGAATTGAAAATGGAGATCTGGGTGCAAATCCCAGTTGAAAATGACTGCAATCAAATCACATTCAGACCCCTATTGTAAAATGGGATTGAAAACAGGTTATTTCACTGAAGTTTGCAAAATTCAAATGAATTTAGGAATACCAAAGATCTTGTACATAAGGAAAATGTATGCAAACTCTTCATTTTGTTTAACTTTTTTTGTCAGTCAAAGGTTTAAGATACCTTAATGGTATAAGATAGTTTAAGGGTGGAATCCAATGCATTTTTTATTCTAGAAATTATGTCTGGGTGGGGAATGCTGGGAGTCGTAGGACTTATTTCTGTCTAAACACACATAGGTTAGTACCCTAAATGAGCAATCTTAAGCAGGGGGAGGGAGCAAAACATTGGATTGTCTGCCATTCCCAAAGCACTGCCAGTTTATGCTGCTATAGTGCTGTGGCATTATGAAGCTTTTTTGTCTGACAGTTCTTTTTTATTTTATGTCCCCCCCCCCCACCATTGAAACCAGTGGGGGGAGAGGAAATTATCTCAGTCTGGGTTAGCTGAAAACCTGGGGTCCCTTGAAGGGCTTTGTTTCCAGTCAATCCAAGGCTGCCTCTGTCTTGGCCCACCCTGGAACACCTTGTTTTTGGGCCTACTTCTAGTGGGAACACTGCCAGAAATAGTTCTGTGCCCACAGACCTCTCCATGGGCATAACTGGGGGTTCTGGGACAGACATCCCACTCACTGGAGGTTGGGATTGCTCTGTAAATTAAATTAAAAAATGTCTAATTTCGATGCAGTCATTTTAATCTTTGGATTTTACTACTTTGTGGCATAATGCCATATGATTCTGATGTTCAATCATATTTATTTAAATTTGATACATCCTAATTGCAGTTGACATTGACCCTCTTTGGATATAGTGGTGGCATCTGGTGGCTATTAGTGGGTTAATTAAGTCATGAATTGTGGGGTTGTGTGCCATGTGAGATCCGTTTCCAGTTTCTAGGAACAATGTATGAATGCAGCATTTGTAGGTGATTTCCATGATGTCTGAACAGGGGCACTTGGGGGGTGTTGTAGGTTAAACAACCCCAAGTTAACCCAAGAACAAACCATGGGTTAAATTGGGGTTGTTTAACCCATGTATAATCCTAATTGCTTCTGTTTGGATGTCACAAAAACAACCTACAAATGCCACATTCATAGGCTGTCCGTGGTAAGTGGAAGCGGCTTGCTCCCAGTGCACGTTAACCCATAAATTGCTGCCAGACACTGCCATTACATCTGAACAAGACCATTGGGTGCTTCTGGAGAGATAGCTCCTAGCGTTACCAATCAAAAGGCATTGTGCAGCTATTCCCTCATTCATTTGTTTATAGTTTTTTTTTCTGGTGAGAAAAAAGATGAAAGAAGTGTTGGGGAAAATGGGAGATGATGTTGCCTGAATTCCATGAATGAGGAAGGGTGATTAGAATTCCTTGAATGAGGAAGGGTGATTACAAAATAAAAGCCTTGTCTGTAAACATTCATATGGCGGGTTTGGACGACACAATAGCCAACTCTGTGTAAATAGCCCGCTGGGGTGACATGCTAATAGTCATCTGTGGAGTAGGCTATAAACATGGTATCCTTCCCCAGTGCCTCCTTCACAATTTGTTCCTCAGGTGAGGGCAGAGAGAGATGCATCTCTCTCCGCTCTCAGCATAGCAACAAATCGCAAATGGAGGACAGGTCGCGGGAGGATGCATTCACTCCTCCTGAGCCCTGCCCTTCGTTCGCCACAGAGTGCTGGTAACTGGCAGTGGGGGACTCTAGGAGCTCCTGCCAATCTCAAGCAGCAGCACGAGTTCCTAACATCCCCCATCTCCAGTTGACAGCACTTTCCCTCTATGGCTGGGGCAACGGACGTGCACATCCCTCGGAACACATGGGGTGCCACGATTGGTGGCGCCCCACCCAGGGATGTCATGTGCCCATCCCAAGAAACATGCGGAGAGATGCCGATTGTGGTGCCCCACCAAGGGATGGCACAATCAGCGGCTCCCCAAACACTTTCTGGGATGAGGTATTTCCCATGCCTACAGAGCCCCACTGGGGAAGAGCAGCAGGGGCATGGGAAATAATCAACGGAGCCTGCCACACAACACAATAATCAACTGTTGTGCAATTATCTACTGCACACCGTTGATTATTTGTGTTGGTTATTTCAGGGAAATAACCAACTGTGGTGTGATTTCCCCCCCAACAGATGACACGATAGTCAATGGTGGACTATTTAGTCTACTGTGGACTATTCACTCAACTGTTGACTGTTGTGTCGTCTGAACCCAGTCATATTCACATATTTCTGATGTTCTTGCATAGCTCAAAATATAATACCATGTAATATTTTAGTAATTTTACATCTTAGATATTCAAATAAGCATGTTAATCTTGAAATACATGTATCGTCATAGCTTCTCTTGGCTTACTTTTTAATTTGTGAGCTCTTTGGATCTATTCGTGTCAGTTGGGAATTATGCTATAAACCTCAACAGGACTTGGCAGCTGAATCATCCTAACTTATTCTTTCTTTCAGTGCCAAACTGAAAGGGCATATTAAAAGGGCCAGATACATAAATCCCTCCTATAAATGTGCAAGGGGAGACACAATAAGATGCAGTGGCATTTTAGAGATATTACAGTCTATTGTAAATATGTATTTTAGAGTTGTTTAAAGTATGGATTATGTAAATGTCTTGATAAGGACTAAAAAAAAGCATTGTGCAGAGAAGGCTATCTAAATAGGTTCTCCTATAAACCTGTATTTAGGGAGTTTTGAATACATATAACGTTTTAGGACTGTTGCATATTTAATAATGTTAGAATATTGGGAAATATAAACATTACAGTCTAAAATATGAATTACTATTACATTTATTTTAAAAAATCTCTATTGTATAACAGACTTGAGGATTTTATAGGATATGCACAATTTTGATAACATTGTTTGCATTTTGGGGGGCTTATTATGGCCTTAATTGTACAAATTATGAAGAGCATGAGCAATTTTAGTTGTTATTACTAGTTATGCCAGTTTTAGTAGTTCGCTCACCTGAGTAGGGCTGCATTGTTTTACAGATGAGAGCTCAAAAGAATGATTGATAGAGCAAAAACCAGAGCTCAGAAATATGACTTCTTCCCCCCTTTCCACAAAAGTTCATGGTGACTATTAAATCTTTGTTATGTTAAAAACAGTTAATTGCAAGACTAAGCACAAATAATTGGTCAAGATGCAAAATACATACATTTAGTCCCAAGTGAGTGTCCAAAGTTGAATTTAACTGATAAAGCAGAACTTTAAATGCAATTCATATAACTATTTCCTAACCACTGTGGAAATTCCACCTGTGGAATTTTCTACAAGAGGAATTTATCCTGTGGTTGTCATTAGGGGTGTGCACGCCAGAAATTATCATATCGCATCATTATCGGAAATCACTTTTTAAAAATTTTTTGAATTGGATTATATCGGAATTAAATTGTATCATATTTCCGATACGATTATCGGAAATATGATATTTAATTTGCAGCCCCATTGTGCCCTATAGAGCTGAATTTTTATTTATTTATTTATTTATTTGTTGCATTTTTATACCGCCCTATAGCCGAAGCTCTATGGGTGGTTCACAGAACTTAAAACCATGAAATCATTTTAAAAAATATAAAACAAACCACAATCTAAAAACACAACATAACATACAATATAAAAACACAACCAGAATAAAACCAAGCAGCAGAAATTAATACAGATTAAAATACAAATTTAAAACAGCAAGGATTAAAATTGAGTTAATTTAACTGATAAAATACTAGGAGAATAAAAAGGTCTTCACCTGGCGCCGAAAAGAGTGCAAAGTAGGCACCAGGTGAACCTCTCTGGGTTGCTCATTCCACAACCGGGGTGCCACAGCAGAGAAAGGGGCTCATGGAGAAGGAGCTCATGGAGAAGGACCTGGTAGATGATCTTAGGGTCCGGGCAGGTACATATGGGATAACCTGGCCCCAAGCCGTTTAGGGCTTTAAATGTTAGTATCAGCACTTTGAATTGGGCCCGGACCTGGACCAGCAGCCAGTGAAGTTGGAAAAGATCTCATTGGCCAGTCCCTGTTAGCAAACGTGCTGCCCTGTGTTGTACCAGCTGAAGTTTCCGGACCGTTTTCAAAGGCAGCCCCACATATAAAACATTGCAGTAATCCAAACGAGAGGTTATGAGAGCATGGATAACTGTAGCTAGGCTATCTCTGTCCAGATAAGGGCGCAGTTGGTATATCAGCCTAAGCTGGTAAAAGGTACTCTTTGACAGCGGGTTGACCGGGCCTCCATGCTGTCATCTTGTCTGCTTTTCCCCCCATAGGCTTGCATTGGGGGAAACAGGTGCATAACTTTTTTATTTGAAATGATAATGACATGAAACATGGGGAGGCAGGACTAGCAGGTTCCAATCTGCAGTGTCCAAAAAGTTTCATGTCTCTATCTTTTCAAATTAAAAAGTTATAGGGGGTCCCCCAAAAGCCCCACCCCCCACTGTAACTTTTTCATTTTTAAAGATAAAAACTTGAAACTTGTGGGACACTGAAGATGGGATCTGGCTGGTCATTTGTGGAAAAAAAATCAGAGCAATTGCTCAAACCCTCAATTTTCTATGATTTTTTTAAAGATCGTGCTCCTTCTGAAAGCTGGTTGACCAGGCCTCAGCCTGCACGATCTTTAATAAATTCAGCTAAAATCGAGGGTTGGAGGGATCGCTCTCAAACTTCATACACATGTCTAGCACATGTTGCTACACATATGTGCCAAATTTCAGATCATTCCCTCCACCCCTGTATTTTATATGAATTTTTTAAAGATCCTGCAACTTTTTGACAGGTCTGAATGAACGCACGTGGCGAGCAGTCATTCGGCCTTGTAAGAGCTTAAACGACCTTTAATAAATTCATATAAAATTGAGGGTTGGAAGGATCGATCTCAAATTTCATACACATACTTAGGCATACCCCATAAGCACTGTGACCAAGTTTTAAGCCTCAAACTTTGAAAATGCAGAAGTTATAGGTTTATTTATATTGCGGTCCGGTAATCCGAAAAAAATCCAATATAATCAGGCTGAAAATTCTCCGATCGGATATTTATCGGAGGTTTCTCTATCGTATCATTATCGTTAATTGGATGTCCGATAATGACCTTATTGTATCATTATCGGACATTTTAATGATATGATACACATCCCTAGTTGTTATTGCTTACTCACGGTTGTTTACAGGTTTTTTAGATGACGTTGTGACACACACACACCCTCCACCAGTTTCACTTCTGTGTCTAATCAGCACTTTCAACAAGTTATTTTAGGGAAAATGTGGCATTTAATTAGGAAAGTAAAAGAAAGTGCAATGTCCTCTTGTGTATTTGTGCTATAACCTTATAACACAGTGCCACCTAGACATTATATAGCAGAAAAGCAGGGAAGTAAACACTTGTTGTGGAGTGCTTGGATCACAATTCTGCAGTGGAAGTGAAAGTAGATACAGCTGATTAACAGCTCATGTAGAAAAGTTCTGTATTACACAGGTGTAATAGTAGCCTGGTATATGTGCAGTGCAAGAAATACCATTGAGCACATTGAGTACCAGGGCTCTGGGACAATATAGAAGAAAATACCATCATTTTATTTCTATAAAGTGGGGAAAGGGAGCGCTAGTATACTTCAAGCTCCCATTCCCCACTTTATGAAAAATGCCATGCTCTTTCCCTGTTTATCAGGGATAGTCCAAATTTTCTGGTAGCTGTCCATGGTAAATTACTGTGTAGTGGCTAGAGCTTGCAAACAAAGTTATTGTGGGCCTTTTGGTGCTCAGTAGGTAGAATCTCTATGCCATACTGTATCTCTATTCCAGAAACAATGGCACCTGATTCTTTTTTGTATATAATCTTTGCCAGAAAAATAGGTAATAACCCTTCTGGGCTGTGCTATCTACTGCTTCCATGTTATTGGCCCCATTACTCAGATATGTTGAGAACCACTGGCTCTTTTCTATTTGTACCTGAAATTAAATGTTTAATGCTGGCTTTTAATTTCAACCCAATAAAATATTATTTCTTGTTCATTTCTAAGGTGTGTCCTAGCTTAGTCTTTGCTTTTGATTTTAGTTTTGAAAGGGTAGAAATACTTGTGAGTGGAGAAGGAAGTATGGAATAAAGACACAGACAACAGAGCTTGGGATGAACTAGGGCCTCTTTATTTAAACAACAAGGGAGATTCAGCCCCTCCCTGGATCTGCATGTGAAAGTGTGGGAATCAATATGTCCTAATCTCAGGCAACTTGCCTGTCTTTATGGGCGAGCCATTCTCCTTAGCCAGGAGTCAGGTAAACCCGGCCCCTCTCTTATGTTACAGTTGAAAGTGTGGTGAGACAGCCCCACATCATCCCCAGTCAAAGTCGCAAAACTCTGAGTTGATGAGGCAGGAGGATCTCCAAAGGCATACCATATCCTGACTCGGGAGCCGTAAAACTAGTGAGGAGCAGGATTTCCGGATATGCCACTCACCCAAAAGTGCCAGAGTGATCACTGTCCCTATTCTGCTAAGCAAAAAACCAGAGAGGCTGTTGGTCAGGTGGGGACAGCCTTTATAGGCTTGGCCCTGCCTTTGCCTCACGTGGCCCACGTGAGGCCTTTATTCCCCTCCTCCCCACCAGCAGCAGCTGTTCTTCCCACCCAAGCTGTACCAGCTGAGTGGGAGAACGGACTTACAAAAGACTGCAATCTTTGTCTGTAGCTACAGCATGATTGCAAGTACAGTTGTATGCCTATGGATGCTGTACATGGAACTTGTAGCATGAGGATATTTTTGTAGCATGATTCTGAATGATTAGCGAAAGCAGTTCAGCGAGAGAAAGAGGATTTTTTTTGTTATAAAACTAATTTATTATTAGCTAATGCATACTGGCCTCAGTGCATATTTAGTACAAAATCTGTTATCTGTATTCCACAGTGTTGGTAGTGTTGCAATAATTAACATTTAATCCAAACATACTGACTTGGAAGTATGTGGCAGTGAAATCTAAAACACTAGCTTCCAAGTAAGTGCATTCAAAAGTGCAACCATGGACTTCAATTCTATGCATATTTACCTAGGAGTAAGGCTCGTTGAACTTAGTGTGGCTTATTGGGTAGTAACTACGAGAAGTACATTGACCATATGGAAAGGAGGACAGGGCTCCTGTATCTTTAACAGTTGTATTCAAATGGGAATTTCAGTAGGTGTCATTCATATGCATGCAGCACCTGGTGAAATTCCCTCTTCATCACAACAGTTAGAGCTGCAGGAGTTATACTAGAGTGACCAGATATGAAAGAGGGCAAGGCTCCTGCAGATTTAACTGTTGTGATGAAGAGGGAATTTCACCAGGTGCTTGCTGCATGCATACAAATGACACCTGCTGAAATTCCCATTCAATACAACTGTTAAAGATACAAGAGCCCTGTCCTCCTTTCCATATGGTCACCCTAAGGATTGGGCTGAATATCTAATACTGTAAAAAAAATTGAATCAGAAATGAGAAAATTAGTTATGTTTCTTTGGTTCTTGTAAAAGTATGTGTCAACAGATCTAAAAATGTATTTATGGATAATACACATTGGCAAGATGTGAGTCCTCCACTTAATGCTATTGTAGCACCTAGCAGTCCTTTAGCTCATATTCAAAATAGAGATGTAAAAGGGCTAGAAATAATTCTCCTTACATATGCGCTACCAGGTGCACTGGGAAAAGGCCTGGATAATGCACTCTGAGATCCTATTATAGTCAATTAGATATTATAGTCAATTAGTCCAGTAATACATATGCAGTGACTGTCTGTTGACAAATTCATATAATCTCTTATTTTCTTGTGGGGAGATGGGACACAAAGACCAAAGTATACATAAATTGCAGTTGGTACTTTATCGGTGGATTAATGGTAGCTCTGTTAGATTTACTGAATTCTTCCATTTCATATAGGGCTGGATTGGCCTTCCTAAACTGATTTTTTTTTAAGCCAACAAACAAACTTCAGCTAAGTCTTTGCAGCACAACTGTTAAAACATTTTAAAACATCAACTCTCAATGAACTAATCAGCATTTCATAGAAGTGCAACAATGATGGCTTTGCTATTCAGATCAGTACAAGAAAACGTACAATGACTGCTGCTGAATCCAATGGTGAAATTGCAATGTGACTTGAAGTCTGAAAGGCATGCAGTTAGCATGGGCTACACTGTGTGTGACCCTGGCAGCTGTGTTCCATTTTTGTTTATTCCTTCAGCATCTCTCGTTAACAATTGCCTTCTATTTTCAAACTGAGTACATACTCCTTTAGTATTCTGTGTATAGCCCTGCGACTCCTCAAATAGGTTTGAGTGAGAGTCTACCTGTCCTCTGCTTGGCATCAGACCTCTAGACTGCAAGTAAACTCCTCTCAGGCATATATCAACCTGGTATACAGTGGCGGCCAAAATTGTGGACACTTTTTCAAATTGTCATGTTTTGCAACTTGAATGCTTATAGAAAATGTTCTGTTTCACAAAGTTCAAATGTTCATATATCAATTGAAAGAGAATTTAATGCTGAATTCAAAACAAAAAACAGAATGCAAATACCTGCAGTTAAAAAAAAGTTATGCTTACTTTATTCTAAAAAGAAACACAAGTTGTGATTGATTGAGAAGCAGTTTGGAATTGCAAACCGTACTGGCCAATCACAGTCCTTGTTTTGGGGACCAATCATATGGCAGTAGCTGTGATACCTCATGTTTCAAGTTGGGGAAAGTCAGTTTTGCTGTTTGTTCTGTAGAAGACAGAACAAATATCACTGTTTCTGAGGCACAATTGTTATTATTATTATTATTATTATTTACACTTATATACTGCTTTCTGGGCAGTTTACAAAATTAAAAGATTGAACACTAAAAAGACAATATACAAAATTTAAAACCATAAACATAAAACAGCTGACATTAAAACACTTTAAAACATTTTAACTGTTAAGTCTGGTCACAATGTCAATCAAAAACCTCAACTTGAGTTGTTAAAATGCCTCAGAGAAAAGAAAAGTTTTGACCTGGCACCGAAAAGATAACAGTGTTGGTGCCAGGCGGGCCTCATCGGGGAGCTCATTCTATAATTGAAGGGCCACCACAGAGAAGGCCCTCTCCCTTGTTGCCGTCCTCTGAGCTTCCCTCGGAGTAGGCACCCAGAGGAGGACCTTTGATGTTGAGTGTAGTGTACGGGTAGGTTCATGTCGGGAAAGGCATTCCATCAGGTATTGTGGTCCCAAACCGTGTAAGGCTTTATAGGTTAAAACCAGCACCTTGAATTGGGCTCGGAAACATACAGGCAGCCAATGCAAGTGGGCCAGAATCAGTCTTATATGTTAGAACCTTGCGCATCGTTCAGAAACTAATTCCTGCTAGCTCAGCATCATTTGCACCAATAGAATGACACAGTTGGATACTGCCCCTTGTCTCTAGAGCCATTTGGAGAGTGGACCTGATTGTTACGTGGATCGGAGGCCACTCAGAGGCTCATGTAAGCTGTTTCTAAAAAAAACCCAGGGTATACTTGTAATACAGGAATGGGAACCTTATTTCCACCAAGGACCACATTCCTTTGGAGGCTACATGCCTATTATTATTATTATTATTATTATTATTATTATTATTATTGAAAATGTAGGCACAGGAGCCTGATTCAGATCAGAACCTAGTGTGGAAGGTAGGGGGCTTTTAAAATCTGGATTGGGCCTCCTGTGTCTACTCTAGAGTAATAATGAAAAAGGATGTAGCTGCTAGATACATATTTAGGGCACATTCCTATGGGATATGCCTTGGGTGCTCGTAAGCCTTCAAACTCCAAGTATCTAATGCGGAGTGAAAGGCACCTTGCACCTCCCACTCTACATTTAAGCTAGATGAGAATTTTTGTTCCTCTGGAGGAGGTATTGGGCAGGCAAAGGGTAGGAAGCTGGAGACAGTTGGGGACAGCTGGGGACAGCTGGGGATAGCTCATATTACCACATCCCTGGTCCCTCCCCTCCCTGCTCATCAGCATGCCCTCTTTTACCCCTTATACAAGCTTGCTTTTGTGAGCTTGTAGCAGCAGCCAATACAGTTCTGTCTGCACCAGCTGACAAGGAATGGGGGAGAAGGTGGGGAGTGTGGTTTTCTGTCTCTGACCTTGGAGCCAAGAAACTGAACAATCCTATGTCCCCCAGACGCTATCTAGAAGTCATAGGATTACACTCTTAAAGTATTGTCTGTTTTGGCCCTGAACATTCATTTGCTGTGATGAGAGAGAACTTACTCAATGAGAGGGACTTTGTTTAAACTAGCAACTAGTTAAATGTACTAGATACTTGAGCAATTACACATTTGAGATGTGTAATATGTGGAAAATATGATACATATCTTAAAAAGTGTCACAGACTTTAAAAATAATAATTATTTATCAAATATCTTTGATCCTAGGATGGTTGACAAAATGTAAATGCAATCTTGGCAAAGCAGCCTATTTGAATTAGGGGTGTGCACGGGAGGAAAAATCGTATTGGAATTGGGACCTCAGATTTTACCCTGGATCGGATCGGACAAAATTGGAGGTCCCTCGGATCAGATCGGATCTGATTCCAATACGAAAACCAGACGTCTGGTTTTCGGATCGGACGCCATTTTAGGTGTTTTCGCCATAGGCTTGCATTGGGGGAAAGAAAGCTTTCTCCCAATGCAACCCTATGCGGAAAACATGGAGGCGGGTGAGTGGGGACCTAACTCCTCCCCTCCCTGTCCCTGTCCCTTCCCCCACACTCGTGCTCCTTACCTGCCGGGGCCGTCCGCTGCCGCCTGCTGCCACCCGCTGGTCCCTTCTACTGAGAAACAGGCTTCGCGGCCTGCCTCTCAGTAGAGCGCCGGGTGATGTCACCCGGCGCTTTACTGAGAGGCAGGCTGCGAAGCCTGTTTCTCAGTAGAAGGGACCAGCAGGCGGCAGCGGACGGAAGCGGATTACCCCAGGAGGTAAGTGGGGACCTCTCCCTCCCGCCCACTCGCCCTCCTTACCTGCTGGGGCTGTCCGCTTCCATCCCTTCTACTGAGAAACAGGCTTCGCGTCTTGCCTCTCAGTAGAGCGCCAGGTGATGACGTCACCTGGCGCTCTACTGAGAGGCAGGCTGTGAAGCCTGTTTCTCAGTAGAAGGGACCAACGGGCGGCAGCGGCCGGCAGCGGCCGGCCCTGGCAGGTAAGTGGGGACCTCCCTCTCCCTCCCCCTCCCCCTCCCCCTCCCCCCACTCGCACTCCTTACCTGCTGGCGTCCTGCGCTGCCATCCGCTGCTTCTGTACTACTGATAAGTAGGCCGCAAGGCCTGTTTATCAGTAGTACGGAAGCAGCAGATGGCAGCGTGGGACGCCAGCAGGTAATGGGGGACCTCCAACTCCCTCCCCCCCCTCACGTTCCTTACCTGCTGCCTCCTCACTGCGAAGCCTGTTTCTCAGTAGAAGGGACCAACGGGCGGCAGCGGACGGAAGCGGACGGCCCTGGCAGGTAAGTGGAGACCTCCCTCTCCCTCCCCCTCCCCTTCCCTCCACTCGCACTCCTTACCTGCTGGCGTCCTGCACTGCCATCCGCTGCTTCTGTACTACTGATAAGCAGGCCGTAAGGCCTGTTTATCAGTAGTACGGAAGCAGCAGATGGCAGCGCGGGACGCCAGCAGGTAATGGGGGACCTCCAACTCCCTCCCCCCTCCCCCCACTCACGTTCCTTACCTGCTGCCTCCTCACTGCCATCCACTGCCACCCACTACTTCAGTACTACTGAGAAACAGGCCTTGCGGCCTGTTCCACAGTAGAGCGAGGGCGTGCCGAGTTTCAAAGTAGGCCTGTTTTAAAGTAGTACGAAAGCAGCGGATGGCAGCGAGGAGACAGCAGGTAAAGAACGTGAGTGGAGGGGGGAGGGAGGGGGAGGTCACCCATTACCTGTGGGGGGAGGAGGGAGGAGGTCCGATCCTCCGATTTTTTTCCAATCAGGATCAGGTCCTTTCAGATCGGATCAGATCAGATCGGACAATCCAGATGATCGGGATCGGATAGTTTCATCCAATTTTGCCTGGATCAGGTCTGGATCGTGGATCGAACCCGATCTGCTGCACATCCCTAATTGGAATAGTTTTGCCTCTTACTTCATTGTGTACATGCATGCACTTAATGTATTTGTTCTGTATGTTTTTTGTAATCAGTTTGTATTTTAGATGAGTTTATTCATAAAGCAAAATAGATAGTATTTTTGATATTGAAACATATTTTGTGTGTGTGAAAAATGATCTACTTTAACAATTGGAGTGGGTTTGGACAATCTCGGCAGGGGAAGAAGCCATTATGCATAGGATTGCACCTTAAACCAGTAAAATATAAAATTAGTAAACCTAGTTATCCATGTTTTTGTTTATTGCAGCATTCTTTTTGGGAGTGGGGAAATGAAAAATTTCAATGAAAAGTGGGTAATAGATCCTAAAACAGAATGTATACAGAAATGATTGCGTCATCAAGTGCATAAATGTAAATGTGCCTCATGCACTTTGACCATCAGTTTTGAGCTAGAATGTCTATAATCAACTGTCTCAATCTCATATGCAGTTTAAGGCACAATAAGCTTATCTGGATTTGTCTATAGTACAAGCTATGTGCCGCAGCTGTAGACTCTCAGCAGCAAAATTATCTGTTAGTTTCAGAATGTGAAAGTTCATTATTCTGTGTGAGGAAACAGAAGAACATGTTTTAGTTGCCATCAGCCTGGTGGAACATGTTTACTTCTTATCACCACTGCTACAAATGCAACACATTTTTTCCACCAAAAATATACAGTGTTTTTCATTAATGATATCCCTCTGGGAAGATATTTTTCTTGGAAATAGTTGATACAGCTTTTACAACAACTTCTTATCTATTCCACTTTCTTGTAGATCTGTTCCTGATTTGGGATCTTTTCCAGACATCCTCTTGTATTACTGGGGCTCTGGTATTTCTGTATAATATTTCTCTCCCCCATTTCTGCCTCCGTGTGTATATTAAATTATATGCAAACTGAGAATCACACTTCATGCATCTGATTAGTAGGCTATAGTCAGGGCTGTCCCAACCTTGGGTCACCAAATGTTGTGGGGCTTGAACTCCCATCACTCCCAGCCAGTATGACCATTGGTCAAGGATGATGGGAGTTGTAGTCCAACATCTGGGGACCCAAGGTTGGGAATGGCTGCTTGAGCCCATGAAGGTTATGCTGTAATCAGTGCTGGCTCCAGTGTTTGAAGGTCCCTTGGATAAATGCCCTCAATGTGTCCTTCTCTTAGGCGGGCTCACCTCCTTCTCACTTCTGTTCCTGCTGCCCATTCATTTGCACTCTCCCTCTGGACAACTATGCAACCACCCAGAGGGAGAGCACAAGACAAGTAAAGGATGCTGCTCTTTCTCACTTCAGTCATTGCTTGAATACTCAAAGAAGGCAGTGATAGCATGGAGGAGGACAAACAGGACAAGGATGTCCTAGAGGTTGATAATGATGATTTTTGTCTGTAGTTGCCATTTTATTTTATTTTGAGGTATTACGGCTGTGTTTCCTTCCATTGCCCCTTTGGCATCATCTGGAGTGGAAGCAGAAGAAAGACAAGGAAAAGAAGGGTAGATCAACCCCATGCTTGCCTTTCCTTTTCATACTAAGCATGCATGATCAAGGAGGAACTAATTGAGGGTGGCAGAGCAGTCTGCCCTACTCCTGAAATGGCAGAGAACAAAGTTTGTAGAATGAAGTTTATGGGAATTTTTGTAATGAAGATTCTGAAATGGAGACAGGCTCAGAGGATTGCTGCATGATCCTTTGATCCACCTGTCATCTGGAGAAGATGACTTCCTTTCAAAAGCATTTCCCTCCTCTAGTTAAAACCACAGCCAAAGTGTAACCTGCTCCAATATATCAGGCATTCTTGGCTTTCGTTTATTCTAAGAGGTAGTGTAAATTATCAGGGTCAGAGAATCCAGTATAATATGATTACCTGGTCAGACTCTTCCTTCGTTCTATGTTGGGCATAATTCTACCTAAAGTAATTCAGATCCTGGGTTTGGTTACCCCACATCCAAATTCAGCTCCTTACTCTGCAACTTGCAGCACAAGTACACACCAACTACCTTCAAGCAAGAGCTAGTATTACCACTTGATGCTGCCTTTCAACAGATAATTGAGAATGAATGGGGAGTAAATCATTCACAGTTAAAAAATCCACTCCCAAACTTTTATCTCCTTTCTAGGGACAAGGGCATCATGTTTTTCTCTAAATATGTGCTAAAGTTGCTATGTTAAAGGATGTTTTCTTCCTATGGCTGTACAAGTTCAGTTTAAGAATCCTATAGACTGTAAGATGCATTGAAAAGAAATTTTGAAATCTTAGCACTTAAGGCATTCATAACTACATTCCCTATTTTGTTAGAGACCTTTCCTCCTAATTTGATCATTACATTTATGTATTTATATCCTGCCTTTTCTCCCTTAGAACTTAGACTTTAGAATTCAAGTTCAGGCAGATAAGGGCCCTTTACGCACCAGCCATTTTTCCTGGGGCTGCCCCTACCCGCTCGCGGAGAGGCCAAATGACTCACAGAGCATCCCACAAGCAGGCAGGGGCCAGCCCTCCATTTTCCCGGGAGTTCAGGAAACACTTTTATTCCAATTTCCCCCCTGTTCTCAGGACAACGGTGAGATGGGCGGCTGGTGTAAACACCCATCCCAGCGCAGCCATGCTTACTCATGAGTAAGTGCAGCTGCACCAATGGCCTCGGAGCCACATCACACGGCTCTGAGGCCATCAGGAGAAGGGGGGACCCGATTTCGCCATCCCCAGAATGGTGGGCGGAGGGGGCGTGACTGCATGTGGGGATTTTTTTATATACAGTTGCGGAGAAGCGCTCGTGCACTCTTCCGTGGATCTTTGGGTGGGAAATGGCCTCCGCGACTTGCAGCGGCCCAGGAGAAGCCCAGGCCATCGCATTCCTGATGAGGCTTCAGCGTGCCTAACCCAGAAGTGGCTACTTCCGGGTTTGCCCGCTTCCCATCCTCTCCACCCCTATGGTGTGGAAAGGGCCAAGATCACTGCTATTATTAGCACATTTCTCTAGTAGCTGCTTAAGGGTACTGTGAGCATTGTATTGGCAGTTTGTACCATGGCAGTAGGGGTAGGTAGTAGGGGTAGGATAAATGGCCTTTTCTGGCTCATGGCTTGGAATGCTGATCTATCCATCTAGGGCAGGGATGGCCAACTTGTGGCCCTGCAGATGTTTTTGCCTACAACTCCCATCAGTCCTAGCCAGCACAGCCAATGGTGTAGGATGATGGAATTTGCAGGCAAAAACATCTGGGGGAAAATAAGTTGCCCATTCCTGATCTAGCATTTACCTGATAAGTAGGGATGTGTAGCATATCGTTAAAATGTACGATAACGATACGATAGGGTCGTATCGTGCATGTGTTTAACGATGATGATACGATACAAAAACCTACGATAATCATCGGAGACAATAATTTTCGGGCGATTTTATCGTTTTATCGGACTGCCTTATAAATATACCTATAACTGCTATATTTTAAAAGTTAGAGGCTTGAAACTTGGTCACAGTGCTTATGGGGTATGCCTAAGTATGTGTATGAAATTTGAGATCGATTCCTCCAACCCTCGATTTTATATGAATTGTTTAAGATTGTTTCCGTTCTGACAGGTCTGAATGAACGCACATGGCGAGCTGTCATTCTGATCTGTCAGAACTAAAATGATCTTTAATAAATTCATATAAAATCGAGGGTTGGAGGGATCGATCTCAAATTTGGCACATATGTGTAGCAACATGTGCTACACATATGTGCCAAATTTGAGATCGATCCCTCCAACTCTCGATTTTATATGAATTTATTAAAGATCATTTCAGTTCTGACAGATCAGAATGACAGCTCGCCACGTGCGTTCATTCAGACCTGTCAGAATGGAAACGATCTTTAAAAAAATATAAAATCAAGGGTTGGAGGGATCAATCCCAAATTTCATACACATACTTAGGCATACCCCATAAGCACTGTGACCAAGTTTCAAGCCTCTAACTTTTAAAATACAGAAGTTATAGGCATTTTTTTCTTTAAAAATAGGGCTGCAAAAAATATCGTTTTTTCACGATAATTATCGTGAAGACGATACGGTTCACCTACGATATGAATGAAGACGATAATGTTTTTGGTCCGAAATGACGATAACGATAAACAACGCTATTTTTTGGCGTGCATACCCCTACTGATAAGTTTGCCTTTGTTTTGACTAGGGAGTATTGATTGGTCAATTTCTAGATAAGCTTCTTTCTGAACTAGTGGGAAAGAAAATGAAATCTCCGCCTGTGGTTTTCCCCAAAGCCTTTATTTTGTTCTCAAGTAAATCTCAAGGACAGAAGAGAGATTTCATTAGTCCTCAGATCAGCATTATAGTTAGCCCAAGATTCAGCCAAAGTGAGCTAAAGATCAGAAAGGAGAAACAAAGCAAGCTTTCTCTAGCTAGTGTAGTCGTCACCCTATAATAGAAAGAGTGACTGATTCATGCCTGCCTCCCTCCCACAGAGCCTACTGTGAAGGAGGCTAGCCAGCTCTTCTTTGGAGTGGAAAAATACCCCTTCAAAAACAGTTGTGCATTAGACATCCAATCAGAAGGTTATCTCATCAAGTTCAAGTGTCACCCAAGAAGAGCTTTGTGATCTTTCCATTACTTTTTGCCAGAGCAAAAAGACTCAGGAACTATTACAGTCTCAGGGTATAAAAGAGGCTCCAGATACTGAGCACAGTAGTAGTCATTTCATTTGTTGCGAGCTCCCAGAGAAGGACCTCTGAAGTTTATATTTGGGTCTGAGCAGGTATATATGGGAGGAGATGATCCTTCAGATAACCTGGCCCCAAACCATTGAATCATTTTCAAAGGCAGCTCCATATATAATTCATTGCAGTAATCCAGACAAAAGGATACCAGTGCATAGATGACTTTAGCTTGGGTATCTGTCAAGATAGGATCTTAATGGATATATCAGCCTAGGCTGATAAAGGTGATCTGTGCCACTGAGGCCTCCTGTGCCTCTAATGACAATTCTAGATCTAAGAGCACCCTCTCAAACTATGAACCTGATCCTTTAGGGATAATGCAACAGGTTGAATATCATTCATCTGGGCAAAGGAACCACCCACTACACTACCTGTGTCTTATCTGAATTGAGTCTCAGGTTTTTTGGCCTCATCCAATTCATTACTGCACCCAAGCACTGATTTAGAAAACCCACTGCCACACCTGGATTTTATGAAAAAGACGAGAGCTGAGTGCATCTGCATATTGGTAACATACCTCCACATAACCTCCCTCCTGTAGCTTCATGTAGGTGTTGAACAATATGGAAAATAAATAGAGCCCAGTGGCACCCCATAGCATAACTGCCAAGGGGCAGAGCAATACCACCTTCTGGAACTAGCCATTGAAGTAGGAGTGGAACCAGTGCAGCGCAGTACTTCCAACTCCCAGATGAGATAGCCTGTCCAGAAGGATACTGTGATCGATGGTATCAAAAGCCACTGAGAGGTCCAAGAGGATCAACAGGGTCATATTCCCCCTGTCTCTTTCTCTGTGAAGGTCATCACACAGGGTGACCAAGGCTGTTTCCATTCCAAAACCCAGCTTGAAGCTTGATTGAAATTGATCTAGCAAATCAGTTTCATTCAAGAGTGCCCGGAGTTGGCTGGCAAACATCCGCTTAAACACCTTGCCCAGAAAGGGGATGTTGGCTACTGCCTATAGTTGTTAACATCTTTCAGGTCCATGTTAGGCTTTTTCAGAAATGACCTAATAACTGTCCTTTAAAGCGGCTGGTACCACCTCGCCTCTCACGGAGAAGTTGATCACCTTCTGGACCCAGCCGGACATCCTTACTAGTTGTAATAAGCCATGAAGGGCAAGGGTCAAGCACACAGATGGAAGACTGGACTTGGCCAAGCACCCTGTTTGCATCCTCAGGCTTCAACAACTGAAATTTATCCAATAAAACTAGACCAGTCAGTGCTCTACAGGTGGAGCTGCATTAACAGGATATTTCAAGACGAATGCGGGCTCTTCAAAGTTTCATGCAAACTCATCACAGATCTTACCACATATTGGTAAGACCTGTTTAGGTAGAAATTAAGAGCTTTGCCCTATTACTTTACTTTTATGCTAGGAAAAATGTCACATGATAAAATTTGATCAGGTGCTATTAATGGCATGATTTATTAATTTATTTTTAAGAATTTCTAGACTGCCCTTTTAGATTCCAGTGTACAAAAATAAAACCACAGTATAATGTTTCACATCCTTCTCCATATAATAATAAAAGGAAGATCAAGAAAGCATACAACTATAATGATTAGTACAAAAAAGTTGGCAACTCTAACAAGAGCAATCCTGAGGGAAGGGGGGAAAGTGGTGGATCCTCTTCCACTTCCGAAGTCTGCCAAATCAGACTGGTCAGAATGGGAGATGTGTGGGCAGCTTTGCTGGGTTTTTCAGCCTGAGAAATAATTATTTATTTGTTTCGGTTTCGATGGTGATAATGGTGAAATTAGTTGGACTTTGCTAAGCCAGCTCCAGGCTGGCATAGCTGAGGGGTCCAATCATGGTTGCCCTTGAGGATTGGAATGGTTTAGGAATCAGTGGACCCAAATCCATCTATACCCCACTCTTACCTCTTGTCCATGAAACACCCCATTTTTGGAACTTTATGACAGTGGTAGCTTCCCACCAATGGAGTTTTTCATGGGTGAAACTGGGCCATTGGGGTGGGTGGAGTTCTTCTCCACCAGTGGCAAGGTACCTTTGCCCTCATTCTAACTCTCCCTCTAGTGAGGAGATCTGGGTTAGGATAGCTTTACCTGCTTCTGCCATGTTACTTGATATTGTCTCCTTTGTATATTATGCTCTTGAGGTTTGGAAATTGCTGGTATTAAACAAATGTGTTTTTGTTTTCACATTTTCATTATGGATGAAAAGTTTACTTTTAGTATGAAGAATAAAAAGAGAAGAAGAAAACATTTGGCATTTTCACTTCTGTGTTCAAATGGTTGATTCAGGAGAACATGACCAGTACGGAAACATTTTCAGTTCCTTATTTATTGAATATATATTTTAGAAAACAGCACATCAACATAATGTTAGCTCAGCATGGGAAAAAACTATGAACACAATCCACTGGGAAGTTCTCTTGTATAAGCCCAATTGAAAGGAATATGAACTGGCATCTTATAAGCATGGATTCAACATTGCTCAACAAAATAAACCAATAAACGCAGAGGCCCAGAAGTGCAAAGAAAATAGATGTTTTCCCACTGACTACAACTACATTCTAACTTCCACTTGTTAAAGATTTGTGTTAATGGTATTTCTTTCTACACCCAGGAATCCATTGATTTTAGTGTGTTGTTCACCTGTAAAGTCAATTCAATGATAAAAAAACTGCTGATTTAAAAGACAAGAATTAATGCTATCCCATGTTGATTCAAACTTCCAAAAGTCAGGAAATGGGAAGCTAAGGCTGATGTCTTAACAGACATGCCCTGTGATCAGTGATGGTGTTTTTCAATGTCAGAAATTGTGCTTGCTTACTAGGTTAAATTTTTGTTAAATTTGTTCCTTCTGTTTTTCATGGATTGTTAGGTGTCTTTTGTTCCATTCTCTGCATACTAACAGAAGAGGATTCTTTGTGGGGGGTGTATTGGAATTTTGTTCTTGTTTGCAAATTCCAATGTTATCTGTTAAATAATAGCTATGAGCAGCTTGCTAATTATGCCACTGCATCACTAGCTATCCTTGATCTTTCAGGCTACTTCATAACTGTTCAGACTTCCCTCCGTCTAAAATGTTTACTTACCATGTTTACCACTTTGGATCAAACCTTTGCACGGTGTTGATCTTAGTAGGTAAAAATGTCCGTTTGGGAATGGTATGTATTATTGTTTCAGAGTTATGTCTCATTTACAAGACAGTTATAAAAAGTATGTTTAGAAATAGGATAATATATTTTATCTATAGCAGCTGGATAATTGCTATTTTAATTAGTTTACTCTAGTTTGTGGATTGAATATTATTTACA
Source organism: Anniella stebbinsi (assembly GCA_029215795.1). NCBI lineage: Eukaryota > Metazoa > Chordata > Lepidosauria > Squamata > Anniellidae > Anniella > Anniella stebbinsi. The sequence goes on along the minus strand of JARDYH010000004.1, from coordinate 89,212,764 downwards.
ATACTTTAATTCTGTTCGTAGTTTCAGTTTCTTACATGTGACTCTGACTAGCTCTATGCTAATCCAACTATCACAATTTATGACCATCTAAATTGAATGCACCCTGCTAGTCATGTATGTGGCATACCTGGAGGTCAGTAAATTTCCTGTTCTTGTTTCTGGACTGGTAGCAGAAAACAAACAAACAAACAAACAAACAGGAGAATTGTCAAGCTACATAGCCATAATATGCTAGTTATGAGCCGTATTTAGAGCCTTTCTACACAAGGCTTTTATTGCACGCTCATGATTGGTCACTTATGGAAGTTTGCAGGTCCTTTACATGATGTCATTAATCTTCAGAGCATCTCCTGCACTTTTTGAGCTTTATTCCACTTTTTATAAGTTCGGAGATGGAGCTGTAAGAAAGGTTAATGCGAGATATAGGCAGTGTGAACTGACAGTGTTATGCTATAATTCTGCCACTACATGGTGCTGTGTAATGAAACAGATAGAACATTACCAAGAAAGGAAGTTTTCAATTCAATTCAAATCACGTGTAAAGGAACCCATCGTAATCCCGCAAAGAAACCAGAAGCAAAAAAACCCTGTAAGGATGCAGGATTTCAGCCTCCTGTGGTAATCTTAGTTTGATGGGTCACAAACTTGAGCAGGCGACATAAATAAAAACGGTAAAAATATGTTGTTACATAGTGATGTGATTATTTTGATCTGCTCCAAGTTTGTTTTTAATTATGAAATAAATAATGAAACTTACCTTAAAAATTAAATACATGTCATGTTCTTATGATTAGTAACATAGGTGGCCCAACTTTGCAAGTACTCTGAGCAGAAGTGGCAAATTTCAAGGGGTTCATGGCTCAGAGAGAGCTAATGAGAACTTGTTGTATATCACAGTGGCACCAACACCAGAGAGACATAGCTAAAATGAGTGAGCACGGGGAAATACCTAGTGTGTAGAAGGCAGCCAGGCTGGAGGAGTCATGGAAAGAAAGGTGGTTCGTGCTGTGCATATGGAAATAAGAGGCAGAGAGTTAGTCAGCTCCAGAAAGCAGCAGAAAAAGGGAGGTTTGTCCTCTTCAGTGAAGAGAAAATGAAGCACATTGCAACCTGTCCTTGTGTTAACAAAATAGTTGACACAAGGATGGAACAGAATGAGTAAATAACCCAAGAAAGGTCAAGGGAAAGGATACCCATTATTGCATGGGGAGGATGATTAGATGAGAACAGTAGCACAATTGAGACCAGAAAGTATTAAGCTGTCTTGCTCTTAACATTATCTTACCCACACCCACACCCACACCCCATTTCCCTGTCTCTTATTCAGCATAGCCAAAACAGCATGGCTGTTTCGCAGCCTTTCCTTTTTAGATCTCTTTGCATGTCAATATGGTCTTATTAATCCCCCACCCCATTCAACAGGGATAGGCAACATGGCGTCCTCCAGATATTTCTGGACTACAACTGCCATCACTCCCAGATAGCATGGCCAATGATCAGGGATTATGGGAGCCATAGTCCAAAACATCTGGAGGACACCATTGAAGATCTGGACCATCCAGAGAGCTTTGGGGGGATTAGGTGTGATGGAGGTGCATGACAAAAATATCATGATTAATTGAACAGTTGGAGCTGTGTCATCTCCTGAATGACTTCACAATTCAGAATAATTGCTTAGTGTGTACCTATCTTCTAATAAAACCTACATCTCTGAATATATACTAAGGTTATATACAACAATAATGTATGTCTACTAAAAAAATGAATGAATAAATAAATAAATAATGATAATAATTAAATAGAATCTTCCTCATCAGTGATTTAAACTGTGATTTAAAGCATTAAAATTGAATCCTTCAGAGAAGTGATTTAAATCAAATCAACCTTCCTCCCAAGTAAAAAGCAGAGGAAATGTGAAATAACTGCCCTTTTTCTTTAGCTTTTAAATGGAGTTTGTGTGCCACTGAAGTGGTTTTGTGAACTGCTTTTATCTCATGGAAAGTCTTTCAGGTAGCCTGATCCCAAGCTGTATAGGGTTTTATAGGCCATAACCACCACTTTGAATTCTGTTCAGACACAGACCAGTAGCTAATGAACCTGCTGTAACAAGGAAGTTACCTGATCCCTGAAAAACAGCTCCAGTCAACAGTCTGGCCACAGGTGAAGTTTCTGAACAGTTTTCAAAGGCAGCCCAGCATAGAGTGCCTTGCATTAGTCCAAACAGGATGTAAATAAGGAATATGTGACCATGGTCAGATGAGACACCTCTAGGAACAGGCACATTTGGCAAACTGCCCTCCGTGGTGCAAATGCACTCCTGGCCATCCAGATTCAGGTCCGAGTCCAAGAGTACACCTGAACTGGGAGCCTGAGTCTTCATGGGGAGTGTAACCCATCCAGCCCAGGTTGAATTCCATTCCCTGATCTGCCTTTTGACTGATCAGGAACACCTCTGTCTTGTCTGAATTAAGCTTCAATTTGTTTGCCTTCCTCCATGCCATTTCCAGTATCAGGCACCAATTAAGAACCCAAACAGCTTCCCTAGATATAATGGAAAGGAAAAATAGAATTGGGTGTTATCAACATACTGGTGGTACCATATCCCCAACTCTGGACAATGTCTCCCAGTGGTTTCATGTAGATGTTAAATAGTATAGGGGATAAGATGAAGTCCTGAGAGACACTGTAGGCCAACAGTCATGGCACCAACCAGGAATCCTCTAGCATCACTTTCTGAGATCGCCCCTCCAAGAAGGACTAGCAAACGTATTACAGACACCCGAGAAGGATATCGTGGTCAATGTTATTAAAAACTCCTGAAAGGTCCAGCAGAACTGACAGAATCACACTCTCCCTATCCAGTTCCCAGCACAGATGGTCCACCAAGGTTATGAAAGCAGCCACTGTCCCATAAATAGGCCTGAAGCTATACTGAAATATAGATAATCTTTTTTATCCAGAAATCCCTGGAGCTGAGAAGCCACCACACACCCCAGTACCTTGCCTAAGAATGAATATTGGAGACGAGCTAGAAATTATTCAATACACTGGGATTCAGGGAGAGGGGTTTTTTTTAAAAAAAAGAATTGGCTTAACCAAATTGAAGAAGAATGGGCTTATCTGGATAGCAAGGGAGAGTTAAATGTATCTAACGGTGCAATCCTATGTATGTTTAGTCAGAAAAAAGGCCTAAACTCCAGGCATGCCCCAGCCAGCATGCCCCCGAATTGCTTTTCTATCTCCTAGTTATCTCTAAGCCTCCCCATCCCCCCCCAACTTTCTACTAGTTGTCTCCATACCTTTTCTGCTTTTATTAAACATGTAACCACAGTTATGCACCTTCTTTCTTTACCAAAATGTATGGATTATCAAGAACAAGACACTTGTAGCCGAATATGGATTCATTATACTTCTTGCTCTTGTAATCACTCCTTACATGGTAATCAATCTTCACTTGCATTTGGAAGTGCTCCGTTTGCTGTGCAGTCACTTCTGAAGTGCAAAGGCACATAACCACCTACATCTGTTAACATAAAGTTCTGTTCCTTCTTGTTGCTCTGCTGTCCATCCCAAAGGTGTAGTAAGTCTTTTTATTTAAAAGCAATTACACAGACTATGTGAAATGGAACACACACACACACACCCCACAGCTTTCTTTGCCTAGCTATTATGCCAGAAACGAAAAAGATGAATCTGTTAGTTGAAGGTTATTTGGCCAATAAAATAAATCTAGCTGTATTGATTACAATAATGTAAATTGCATTGAGTTAGAACTATTAAAACACTTAAGTACTGAAGCAGACTGATTAGTTGGCCTATGATGTTATTGGCAAAATGTGTTACAGAAGGCAAGATTACTGTTCTGTGCTTTTAGGGCTGGTTTCTTAGTTTTTTACCTATTTAGTGTCATGTGCTGGCAGTCCACAGAAATATATACTTGTGCAGTGAAATGTACTGGTGATTTCTAGATATGGTCATATTTTGGCACTTTATTGTTGTTTTGAGGGCACACATAGTGTAGCCACACTGATGAAGGTGGGGCCTTATAATTGTCTGGATGGGAGACTACCTGAGAACCACATATACTATGCCTTGAATTTTATCATGGGAGAAAGAAGAGATATACTTTCAATAAAAATAATGATTTAAAAGCCCTGTTTCTGTAATTGGTTATGCTGAGCTGCGTATCTGGGCACAACTGGTACTTCCAAAGGGGTAGCTGTTGCAGAAAAAAAAATCCAATACGGAAACCTGTAGACTCTTAAAGACTAAAAAAAATTATGCCATAATAATTTTGGGTTTTGCACAGATGTTGCCTTGGGACAAGTGTTACAGACTGAATGGTATATAGAGTGTTGCATTATCTAGGAGGTTGGGGGAGATGTAAAGTGACTGTGAATATCTTCTTTTTAAAGGATGAATAGAATAGGCCCCAGATCTCTTAGAATAATCTTCTTACAAGTTTCTGAAGCATGATTACCCTGGGAAAAGAACTCTTTAAATTATTACAGAAATATTTGTGTTCAGAGGTGTTCAGCTCTGTTCAGATATGGAATCCCTTGTGGTTATTCTCTCTGAACCGTGCTGACTTTAAAATCAGAACACTTCCCATGTAGAATACTTTTGAAAAATAGCTTCATCTTTTTACTTTAGAGTTTTATTTATTTATTTATTTATTACATTTGTATACCGCCCCATAGCCGAAGCTCTCTGGGCGGTTTACATAGGATTAAAAACAATTAAAAACAATATACAAAAATTAAAACAGCAAAAACATACAACATACACACAATCTGTACATTTAAAAACCACTTCAACACTTCAAAAAACTACAAAAACAAAACAAAACAAAACAAACCCAGGCTCCTCAGATATTGCCAAATGCCTGAGAGAAGAGGAAAGTCTTGACCTGGCGCCGAAAAGATAACAATGTTGGCGCCAGGCGGGCCTCGTCGGGGAGATCGTTCCACAATTGGGGAGCCACCACAGAGAAGGCCCTCTCTCTTGTTGCCAACCTCCGAGCTTCCCTCGGAGGAGGCACTCGGAGGAGGGCCTTAGATGTTGAACGTAGTGTTCGGGTAGGTTCATGTCGGGAAAGGCGTTCCATCAGGTATTGTGGTCCCAAGCCGTGTAAGGCTTTATAGGTTAAAACCAGCACCTTGAACCGGGCTCGGAAACATACAGGCAGCCAATGCAAGCGGGCCAGAGTAGGTCTTATATGTTCGAACCCACTGGTTCCAGTTATCAATCTGGCTGCTGCATTTTGCACAAGCTGCAGCTTCCGAACCACCTTCAAAGGCAGCCCCACGTAGAGTGCATTGCAGTAATCTAACTTGGAGGTTACCAGAGCATGGACAACTGAAGCCAGGTTATCCCTGTCCAGATAGGGACGTAGCTGGGCCACCAACCGAAGTTGGTAGAAGGCACTCCGTGCCACTGAGGCCACCTGCGCCTCAAGTGACAGAGATGGTTCTAGGAGAACCCCCAAGCTACGAACCCGCTCCTTCAAGGGGAGTGCAACCCCATCCAGAACAGGTTGAACACCCTCCATCCGGTCAGCGGAACCACCCACCAACAGCGTCTCAGTCTTGTCTGGATTGAGTTTCAGTTTATTAGCCCTCATCCAGTCCATTGTCGCAGCCAGGCACTGGTTCAGCACATCCACAGCCTCACCTGATGAAGATGAAAAGGAGAAATAGAGCTGCGTGTCATCAGCGTACTGATGACAACGCACTCCAAAACTCCGGATGACTGCACTCAACGGTTTCATGTAGATATTGAACAGCATGGGGGACAAAACTGACCCCTGCGGAACCCCATACTGGAGAATCCACGGGGCCGAGCAATGTTCCCCAAGCACCACCTTCTGGAGCCGACCCACCAAGTAGGAGCGGAACCACTGCAATGCAATGCCTCTTACTCCCAACTCAGCCAGTCGTCCCAGAAGGATACCATGGTCGATGGTATCGAAAGCCGCTGAGAGATCAAGGAGAATCAACAGAGTCACACTCCCCCTGTCTTTCTCCCGACATAGGTCATCATACAGGGCGACCAAGGCTGTTTCCGTACCAAAACCAGGCCTGAAACCCGACTGAAATGGATCCAGATAATCAGTCTCATCCAAGAGTGCCTGGAGCTGGCTCGCAACCACCCGCTCCAGGACCTTGCCCAGGAATGGAACATTTGCTACTGGCCTGTAGTTATTAAGATTTTCAGGGTCCAGGGAAGATTTCTTTAGGAGTGGTCTCACTGCCGCCTCTTTCAGGAGGCCTGGGAACACTCCCTCTTGCAAAGAGGCATTAATCACTTCCCTGGCCCAGCCAGTTGTTCCATCCCTGCTAGCTTTTATTAGCCAAGAGGGGCAAGGATCCAATATGGAAGTGGTTGCACGAACCTGTCCAAGCACCTTGTCAACATCCTCGAGCTGCACCAACTGAAACTCATCCAAGAAAACAGGACAAGCCTGTGCTCTGGATACCTCACTAGATTCATCTGCTATAACACTGGAGTCTAAGTCCTGACGGATGCCAGAGATTTTATTCTGGAAGTGCCCAGCAAATGTATTACAGCGGGCCTTAGATGGTTCTACCATGTCCTTGGGGCCAGCATGTAAAAGCCCTCGGACAACTCTGAAAAGCTCCGCTGGGCGGCAGATTGATGATTGAATAGTGGCAGCAAAGTATTGTTTTTTTGCTGCCCTCACTGCCCCTGAATACAGCTTACCATAAGCACTTACCAGTGTTTGATTGCATCCATCAGGAGTTCGTCTCCATCTGCCCTCAAGCCGTCTCCTGTTTTGTTTCATCACTCTCAGCTCTGGGGTATACCACGGAGCCGTTCGAGCTCTACACAGGAGAGGGCGCTCAGGAGCAATCGTGTCAACTGCCCGGGTCATTTCTGCATTCCACAGATCAACCAGGGTTTCGACAGGAGAGCCAGCCCTATCAGCCGGAAAACTCCCCAGAGCCCTCTGGAAACCATCTGGATCCATTAGCCTCCAGGGGCGGACCATCTTAATGGGTCCCCCACCCTTGCAGAGGGGAAAAGCCACTGTAAGTCTAAACCTCAGCAGGTGGTGATCTGACCATGACAGAGGGGTTGATGTAAAATTCCCCACTTTCAGATCCCCATCTCCATGTCCAGTTGAAAAAACCAGGTCTAGAGTATGCCCTGCTACATGCGTTGGGCCGATGGTATGTTGGGACAGTCCCATGGTTGTCATGGAAACCATGAAATCCTGAGCTGCCCCAGATAAAGTGCCCTCGGCATGAATGTTGACATCCCCCAGAACCAAGAGTCTGGGGGACCTCAACAGTACACCAGAGACCACCTCTGTCAGCTCAGCTAGGGAGTCTGTTGAGCAGCGGGGTGGGCGGTACACCAACAGAATCCCTAATCTGTCCCGTTGGCCCAACACAAGGTGCAAACACTCCAGACCAGTAGTCACATGGACAGGGAGCCTGCAGAGGGGGATGGAATTCCTATAGACCACAGCAACCCCCCCTCCCCGGCCCTCAAGTCTACTCTGATGCTGAACCAAGTACCCCGGTGGGCATAACTGGGAGAGACTAACTCCTCCCTGGTCTCCCACCCAGGTCTCGGTTATACATGCCAGATCGACTGCCTCATCCACAATTAAATCGTGGATGAGGGAGATCTTATTATGCACTGATCTGGCATTTAAAAGCAGCACCCGGAGGCCTGAGGGCTGGCTGATAAGGCAACCAACAAGCCTGTGGGTGTGAGGGGGACTGGAACAAGGCACAGCCATTAACTGTCTGGGCCTTGTTTCCCTAACCTGGCAAGTCCTCCTCACAACGCCATATCTCCCTCTACCCGTCACTACCCTGATTGTGCTCCCCTCAGATCCCCTCACCTGGCCCTGTATCCTCCCTCCCAGGCACATAGTTCTTCTGATTAATAATTTTTTATTCTGTTTCACTATTAAAAACATAAAAACAAACCTTACAAAGACATACAACATTTAAAAGGACCCCCTACCTTTCCCACAGCAATTTTTATAAATCCTTTTAAAAGCAGGTACTACATAAAAATTTTTTAAAAAGAAGAAAAACAAAAAAACAAGCCCATCCTCCCCTTTTAACACAACCACTTGTTAATATTCTTATTCCCCCATTATCAAAAATTACTTAAACAGACCACAAATAAAAATTAACCCCTTTCTCTTCTCTTATAAAAATTTTCATTCACCATAAGAAAACCCTCTTCTTTTCTCTTACAAATTATAAAGCTGACCAAGCCTATCTCTCTTTCTCCCCCTTATTTCTCCCTTATTACAACATAAAACTTCACATAATTTTCTATCTACTTCAAATATTCCATTGCTTCATTATTTGACTTAATAAAATAAGAAATAACCCAAACCCAGCAAGAGTCCAAAAAACTTCCACATGTCTCCAATCTTTGATTTCAAAAAAATTCCAGATTCTTGCCAGTCTCTTGTAAATTCTTCTTTCTCCATCACAATTCTTCTAAAAATTTCCAATTCTTCTTCCTAAAACTTACCCTTAAAGTAATCTTATAACTCACAACAATTTTAATCTTATATCCTCCCCACTCTTTTAAACAAATACACATTACTTAATAACTAAGCAATTTTTATATCCTCTTCCCAACAACATTGTGTCTGTTCTTATTCATATTGTAAATACATTCTAAAAATACTACTACTACTAATAAAGTAACAGTAATAATAATAAAAAATCCCATCAAACAAAACAAACCCAACAAGAGTCCAGGAAAAACTCCACTCATTCACATGTCAATCATTTGATACTCTTCAACGTCTCTCCTCCCCCGTCACAGCCCCAAGACACACAGAAGAAAAAATGGGCCCACTTCTCTCCTAACCTCTTTTCTCATATAACATTTTCCATTCAATATAAAAGAACTCTCTACTCCCCATATACACCAATCTTATAACTCTATTGTTTCATTCAATTAACATCACTAAATTTGTTCTTATTCATGTTATAGATATATATCAAAATTTCCCCATCTTTTGACCCACTTAAAAATAAACACAACAAAACAAATCCAAAAAATAACAAAAAGTCCCCATTCACTTGTGGGTCACATCAATAATCACTTCACCTTCCCTCCTGCAAACAATCCACCTTTCTCTGCCACAATCCATCAATTTACAAGCTTCTTCTTTTCAACACACTTCGTTTGTAAAAAAAAAAAAAAAAAAAGGCCACATTTTCTTTTCTTATTCTTTAACAACAACCACTATCTTCCTTTGTCTCCTTCTTTTCCATCTCATGGTGTCATCCATTTTATCCCATCTTTAAAAACACATTAAACTCTCTCCCAGTCATTAACTTTTCTTAAATATTTCTCTCCAAAAGTAAATGACACTTAAGTATGCTTCTTCTTCAAACAATAATAATAAAAAAAGAGTGAAATACCTCGCCCGCCAAGTGATATGAGAAAATATTTCTTTATCTCTGCAGACCAATGTTATCCAATTAGCTGGGGAATGAAAGTAATCAATCTTGTATTTAATTAGCCATAATTCTTATCTTATACTTCTTCACTCAGTTGAATAAAAAAATACAAATCATTCACTCCTGTGCTTAAATCCGGAGCTGTCCGACAGAGAGAGACTTCCAACGCTGGCAACTCCCTCTCTCTTTTTCCTTTCCTCCTGTTCTTTTTCCAGATCTTTTCTTCGTTATTTGAAATAACTCCTCCACTACATACTTGGGGAGGGTGATTAAGTACCTGTCGACCAGATGTAACCCCTCTTCTTCACTGCACCAAAGGCACCCCGTATTTCCGATGTTAGGTTCCGATGTTAACCATTCGGGGAATGAAGACAGAGCGACCTCCCATCCTGAACGGCATCTGAGCGATGTCTTAGCCACAGTCCCACTCCCTCATGTTGAAACTCCGACGAAATGACTTAATTACTCCATGAGATGAGCTTACAGGACCCATTGTGGCATGCTCTTTGCATTCCCCTTTTTCTGGGGAATTTTAAGCTCCATCTGGGAGGCTCCCAGAGAGCTAACGCCATCCAGTCACAGCAGAGCTAAAAGTTCAGCTGGCACGGCCGCTATATCTTCACCGGAAGTTGACTAAGAATGTTCTTAATGTGACAGAAATGTGAGGGCTATCTTGACGTTGGTGTCGGTGTTTTATTGGTATTTTAATGACGTACTGGTTTTATGCATTTTAATCAGTTTTGTGTGTTTTGTGTTTGATGTGGTTCCCCGCCTTGATCTGGAGGGAGAGGCGGGTAATAAATAAATAAATTTATTATTATTATTATTATTATTATTATTATTATTGCCTTTAGCCCAGGGTGGCTCCGAATTGACGCTCTGTCAGTTAGATGATGCAGTTGCAGATTCAAAGCCACCCCAGGGCAAAGAGGCAAAGATGCACAACTGAAAAGTCGGGGACTTACCTTGACTTTTCCAGCCAGAGTGAGGTCAGCCCGGCTCTTCCAGTGGTCTGTCCTCACTCAGAGCCACTCTGGGAGCACAGGAAGGGGCGGGCCCATCGAGCCTAATGGCCGCCAGAAAACCCGTGCTGCCTCCCCTCATTAGAACAACTTGCCACCACTGCGCACTAGGGACAGAACGGGGTTTGGTGGTGGAGTGGTGCCAACCTGGTGCCGTGAAGATAGCCCCATAAACTCTTAGCTATGTTAAGGAAGAAAGAGGTTACATTTCTTTCAAAATTTCTTCTTAATTTTTGTTTAGGGAAGGGGATGAAATATGTATTTGGGCAATCCCACAGTGCCATTTCTGCATTTTTATTAAAATAATTTCCAGGATGCTTGTAACTGGGAATGAGATGTTTTCACTAACAGGGCAAATTCTTTTTAGTTTAGGAGCACACAATCCTCTAGCTAGTAGAATTCCTTGCGTAGAATAATGGTATAAAATAAGGGAGAGGATATCTTCACTGTCACACAGTTTTATCTTGCTCTTGCTAAATCTGGTGTCTCACAAAATAATAAATTTGGGTAGGCCTAGTGATGCTTTTGAATCATTGAGGTTGAAGAGATAGTTTAAGGTCTTAAGGTCATTTTTACACAATAAATGTATTTGGTAATAACTGAAAAGCTAGAACATTGTTCTGGCTCTTACTATATGAAATTACTTGTACTGGATGGTACTGTAAAACTAATTGGTTTTTCAATTCTTACCATTCTCCCTGACAGGTTTTTTCTGACGTGTTTGGTATGTTAGAAAAGCAGCTGACTAACAAATAATGTAGCAATAATACTGCATCTATTTTGGACCTTTCCAACAGAATGATAAATAGCCTCTGTACTGCAGTGTTGTTGTAGCTGACAAAGACCAGTGAACTATATCTCTGAATACCCCCTTCTGTTGATTTCAATACAATGTGATATCTGTGCTAGTATCTAGACAGCAAGAAATAAGATAATAAATGTTATGTCTCTCCGGCCAGCATACTTGAATTCTTGTAATGTTTATCCCAGTGTGAATGTATGAAATGAGATCTGTGAAACTCTCATGGTATTTCTTCTAGATCCCTTTAATTCTGGCATTTGATTCTCAGCATCAAAGTGAAGAAAAGAGTTATAATTCTAAAGCAAAGGATGACTTACAGTTCAATCCTATGGTCTTTGTGAGACCTCTGGAGGAAAAATCTGAGTGGGGATTTCCCCCCTCCTGGCCACTGCAGAAAGTTAAAAAAAGTGGGTGAGGAGAGGAAGAAATGGAGAGGATTGCAAACTCCACAATCATAGGAAATTGGAATCTCTTCTCCTCAAGTTCAGTCTCCTAGTAACAACACTCATTCAGATGCTGCTGCAGCTTGTACATGGGAGAGTGGGAGGCAGGGGAAATTTAAGAATTCTTCCAGCAGGCTTTAGGGCACATGTGAGTGTGGTGCTTGGTCAGAAGCATCATTCTAAAGTCCAAGTGTCCATAGCCTCTGAAAGACAAAGAAGAAAGCACAGTGGAGCAGCCAGGCACTGAATACAGAGAGTGGACATCTTGTTTCCTTTGTCTCCTCAAGTGCACAGAATGAAGGAGCCTCGTTGAAGTTGGAAGCATTTCTAATTTTAATTTTATAAAAACGTATTTGATCTCTTTCCAGAAATACCTGCGTGTACATGTGGTACTTGGTATTTTCATTTATTAATTTATTAATTTCAATAGAGATACAGAATTTGCACTTTTATTGAGATACAGGTATGCACTTTTCCCCAATTGTATGGTGTGGATAACTAGTCTGAGAATGCAATCTCGGCTGTCCACATTACATCACTAATGAATGCAGTCTGAGGAGGGCTTTTGTCCAAGGGAACTTATGCTACAATAAAAGTGTTAGTGTTTGAAGTGCCTCAAGACTCTTCGTTGTTCTTGGTTACCAACATTTATTTATTTATTGCATTTATATACCGCCCCATAGCCGAAGCTCTCTGGGCGGTTTACAAAAATTAAAAACATTGAACATTTAAAAACCGATATACAAAATTTAAAAAGCATAAAAAGTATAAAAACAGATTATAAATACAATATCCATTTAAAACAACTATTCTAGGTCAAACAACAACAAAACCTGCAACATACGCTGTTAAATTCCTGGGAGAAGAGGAAAGTCTTGACCTGGTGCCAAAAAGATAATAATGTTGGCGCCAGGCAAGCATTGTTGGGGAGATAGTTCCAAAATTTGGGGGCCACCACTGAAAAGGCTCTCTCCCTTGTTACCATCCTCTGAGCTTCCCTCGGAGTAGGCACCCGGAGGAGGACCTTAGATGTCGATCGTAGTGTACAGGTAGGTTCATATCGGGAGAGGCATTCCATCAGGTATTCTGGTCCCAAGCTGTGTAAGGCTTTATAGGTTAAAACCAGCACCTTGAATTGTGCTCGGAAACGTACAGGCAGCCAATACAAGCGGGCCAGAATCGGTCTTATATGTTCGAACCTTCTGGTTCCTGTTATCAATCTGGCCGCTGCATTTTGCACAAGCTGCAGCTTCTGAACCATCTTCAAAGGCAGCCCCAGGTAGTGCACATTGCAGTAATCTAATTTGGAGATTACCAGAGCATAGACAACTGAAGCCAGGTTATCCCTGTCCAGATAGGGGCATAGCTGGGCCACCAACCGAAGTTGGTAAGAGGCACTCCATGCCACCAAGGCCACCTGAGCCTCAAGTGACAGAGATGGTTCTAGGAGAACCCCCAAGCTACGAACCAGCTCCTTCCGGGGGAGTGCAACTCCATCCAGAACAGGTTGATGACCCTCCATCCGGTCAGCAGAACCACCCACTAACAGCGTCTCAGTCTTGTCTGGATTGAGTTTCAGTTTGTTAGCCCTCATCAAGTCTATTGTCGCAGCCAGGCACTGGTTCAGCACATCCACAGCCTCACCTGATGATGATAAGGAGAAATAGAGTTGTGTGTCATCAGCATATTGATGACAACACACTCCAAAACTCTGGATGACTGCACCCAAAAGTTTCATGTAAATGTTAAACAGCATGGGGGACAAGACTGACCGATGTGGGACTTCATACTGTAGAGTCCACAGGGCTGAGCAATGTTCCCCAAGCACCACCTTCTGGAGCCGCCCCACCAAGTAGGAGCAGAACCACTATAGTGAAGTACCTCCCACTCGTAACTCAGTTAGTCGTCTCAGAAGGATACCATGGTCGATGGTATCGAAAGCTACTGAGAAATCAAGAAGAATCAACAGAGTCACACTCTCCCTGTCTTTCTCCCGACATAGGTAATCATACAGGGTGACCAAGGCTGTTTCTGTGCCAAAGCCAGGCCTGAAACCAGACTGAAATGGATCCAGATAATCAGTCTCATCCAAGGGGGAATCCACACAATCGTTTGTTACGTTTCGAAATCTAGATTATAACGATGCAAATTGCTACGTTTTAAAACGTAACATGCCACATTTAGTTGTCCTTACCGTTTTAGACTATCTTTTCTCCTGTTTTCAGTTCGTTTAGTAAGGGCACACTCACTCTTTTTTTCGTGTCTTCCTGTAACGTTACTTCTTCCTCCCATTCTTCACACGCCCACTTCCTCCTTCTGCCCCCTTCCTTTCAGTTCCTTTCACTTTTGATTTTACTATTGAAGCATTTGGGAGCTGGAACAAAAAGCCATGCCCCACACCACTGCAATTGGATACCGGATATTTGATTTCAGCAACTATGAAATGGCAAGTAAGGACACATTACTCTTTATAGAACGATTTATTCAATGGGAAAAACGTAATAAAACAAATGAAACCGGTGCAAAAAATAGCTGCTATAAAACGTAACAGGACTAGCGTCATGTACCCCAATGCGTCTTCGAAACCAAACCTAAACGTAACAAAGCTTCAGTGTAGCTTCCCCCCAAGAGTATCTGGAGCTGGCCCACAACCACTCACTCAAGGACCTTGCCCAGGAATGGAACATTTGCCACGGGCCTATAGTTATTAAGATTTCCGGGTCCAGGAAAGATTTCTTCAGGAGTGGTCTCACTACCGCCTCTTTCAGGGCCTGGGACCACTCCCTCTCACAAAGAGGCATTAATCACTTCCCTGGCCCAGCCAGTTGTTCCATCCCTGCTAGCTTTGATTAGCCAAGAGGGGCAAGGATCCAATACGGAGGTGGTTGCACAGACCTGTCCAAGCAACTTATTATTATTGTTATTATTATTAATATTAATATTATATTTATTTATATCCTGCCTTTTTCCCAATAATGGGACTCAAGGCAGCTTACAAATTAAAACATGTACAGTTAAAACAAATTGCCATATACAAAAATTAAAAATATAATTAAACATAGTACAGTTGTAAAATATTTAAAACATTTAAAAACATTTTAAATACACTTAATTAAAAATCCGAACTATAAGCAGTATATCCACAAAGGTCTGAATTACTCCCCAAAAGCTTGCTGAAACAGAAAAGCTTTAGCCTGCCTCTGAAAGCACACCAAGGAGGGAGCCAGTCTAGCTTCCCTGGGAAGGGAGTTCCAGAGCCCCGGGGCAGCCACCGAGAAGGCCTTCTCCCTCATTCCCACCATGCGTGCCTGTGATGGTGATGGGACGGATAGAAGGGCCTCCCCTGAGGACCTCAGGGGACGGGCAGGCTCATAAGGAAGAATATAGTCTTTGAGATATCCTGGATCCGAGCCGTATAGGACTTTGTAGGTCATAAGCAGCACTTTGAATTGTGCCCGGAAACAGACTGGAAGCCAGTGGAGCTATTTTAACAGGGGAGTTGTATGCCCCCTGTAACCAGCCCCGGTCAACAATCTGGCTGCAACTCTTTGAACCAGCAGAAGTTTCTGAACTTTCTTCAAAGACAGCCCCATGTAGAGCGCATTACAGTAATCCAAACGGGATGTAACTAAGGCATGTGTCACCATGGCCAGGTCTGACATCTCAAGGAACGGGCGCAGCTGACGCACAAGCTTTAAGTGTGCAAATGCACTCCTGGCCACCGCCAAAACCTGGGCATCCAGGCTCAGGGCTGGATCCAGGAGTACACCCAAGCTGCGAACCTGTGTCTTCAGGGGAAGTGTAACCCCATCCAACACAAGCTGAGTCCCTATTCCCTGATCTACCCTTTGACTGACCAGAAGCACCTCTGTCTTGTCTGGATTAAGCTTTAATTTATTTGCCCTCATCCAGTCCATTGCTGCCGACAGACACGGGTTTAGGACCAAAACAGCTTCCTTGGAATCGGGTGGAAAGAAGAAGTAGAGTTGGGTGTCATCAGCGTACTGGTGGCACCGCACCCCAAAACTCTGGACAACCTCTCCCGATGGTTTCATGTATATGTTAAATAGCATGGGGGACAAAACGGAACCCTGAGGAACTTGTCAACATCCTCGAGCTGTACCAACTGAAACTCATCCAAGAAAATAGGACAAGCCTGTCCTGTGTATGTCTGTGCAGTATCCATGCACAGAAAGCAGTATTGTGGATCTGCCCGGTATCTCAAGGTTGTGGAACAATCTGTTATCTGAAGACTGAGGTGCAGCGTATATGTTTTTCTTCCTAACAAAATTCTGCTTTTTGTATGTTTATATGGATAGCAGGAAAGTTGGTAGGTATTTTCCTCAAAATAACTTGAGATGTGGCATCTGTATATTTGCATAGGAACTTGCCTATGATAATATAAGGATATTTACATGAGATTTAGGTAGGAAAGATTTTAGTACATATTGTGTCCTCACTGTGTGCAGCCTCTTGTTGTTCATAATTTGGGAACTCTTTATAGAAATGGTAGTTGGTATTTGCTGCAAATCAATTCTGGAAATGTACAAAATGCTTTTTAATAGATTGAAAATGTCTTAGAAACACCTATACATTCCTATTCCATAAACACTTTCTCATAAGTTAAATTTCTTAAATAAGAGCATCGAAAGCCCTTATTAATGTTGCAGCCTATTGTTTCAAATAATGGCCAGCAAGTGTGACATGAAAGCAACTTCTGTCATGTTTTTCTAACTTTTTCGCTCTATTTGGAGACAAGAAAGTAGTCTGCTATGTAATCTACAAAGCTTTATTCAGACAATACACATCTTCTCCCAGCTGAAGGGAGTCTAAATGTTCTAGGGAACTTTTCTTTCTAGGCAAAATTATGCAAAGTAAGCAAACTAATTGTTCTTTCAAGGAAAGGGAAAGCCCTTTTCTTTCAGTACGCCTTACTTTCAGGGAGACTGGATCTAATGAAACTGTTTTCTAGCAATCTCCCGGGCTGACCTTCTCCCCTCTTCCTTTGTCTCAGCCCACCTTTCCCTCCCACAGAATCTAGCATCTACCAGGCTTTTCAAGCCCTCTTCCTCAGAAGAAACCTGATTCTCAGCTTAGAAGTAGTTTACACCCTCAGAGATAAGAGCTAGCGAAAGTTCATTCTCAGCTAAAGAAGAGCCCATGAAAACTAACTTCCCCACTCCCAATATCAGCCTGTATTGGGAGTGGAGAAGTTAGTTTTCAGAATCTAACTCTGAATTATTGTCTGACAATCCTTCTCCTCCGCTCAAGGAGAAAAAATTTAGACACAACAACTTCTCCATTTGCTTATTGTTCAGAGATATATGCTTCCTTTAAATATGGAACTTCCATTAATGAATTTGTGTAATCATTTTTAAAACCTATCTAAGCTAGTGGTTATTATCACTATTGGCAGCAAATTCCATAAATTAACTATGTGTTGTGTTAAGAGTTTCTTCCTTTTGCCCTAATCTCCTGCCTTTCAATTTTGTTGGGTATCTCTGAGTTTTATGAGGGGGGGGGGATATTCTCTCTCTCTCTCTCTCTCTCTCTCTCTCTCTCTCTCTCTCTCTCTCACTCTCTTCACTAATATCTTGTATCATCCCACCACAAGTTGTCTTTTGTCTAAACTAAAAAAGCCCTGCTTGCTTTTCTTGTAGTAAAGATGCTCAAAAACCTTGATCATTGTTGGAGCAACCAAAATTGTACATGGTTGTAGAATTGTACATATCCTGAATGCATAATTGTACACACTCCAAATTCAGAATATAAATTCAGGATTGTGATACTTGGTATTTTATTTTCAGTCCTTATCCTAATAAATACCCACCACGGAATTAACCTTTTTCATGGCAGTTTCTAGAGATGTGAAAGCCTGTGGAAAATTTATTTTCTCTCCATTTTCTCCTAAAAAATGACTTTTACATTTTTCCACTGAAAAAATTTGGAAATTTTGGAGAACACCGGAGGTGGGTGGGTGGGACCTTCCTATGAAATATTTTCTCTTTTGGAATGAGTAAAATGATTTTTAATACAAGGTTTTGCTCAATCAAAATGTGTAGTATGAAGATTTTTGTGAAAGACTCAGAAGTTGTTAATCTTTCAGAAATTCAGATTCAGACTGGGTGGTACACCAACATCCTCAATTTGTCTCATTGACCCAATGCCAGGTATAGGCCCTCCTAGTCTGCTCAGTCTGGAGAGGTTTCCTGATTAGCAAGATAGTATTCTTATGGGCCACAGTGACCCCACCACCACCAATCCTCTAACCTGGGTTGATGCTGCACCAAATGCTCAGATGAGAAGAACTGGGTCTGATCAGTTCCACCCATATTGCTCACCAGATTTTGGTGATGCATGCCAGATTGGCTCCCTCATCCATAATCAAATCATGGATGAGTGAGGTCTTTTTTAAAGGTTATTGTAATTATATCTTGTTTTTTATGCTTTTTATGGTTTTAAATTTTGTATATCGGTGTTTTTTTTAATGTTCAATGTTTTTAATTTTTGTAAACCACCCAGAGAGTTTCGGCTATGGGGTGGTATATAAATGGAATAAATTATTACTATTATTATTATTATTATTATTATTATTATTACTATTGCGAACAGATCTGGCATTAAGCAGCAACACTACCAGGCAAGAGGGGCCAATAGGTATGCCACCAGCTGGGGCTAGCGGTGCCATTAGGCTGAATGATGCGGCTGCCTCAAGCAGGAGATGTGAGAAGGGGTGGCAAGTTGTTACAGAGCAGAGCTGGATGTGCACCATGCAGCCTGGGTTGCACACCCTAAGCTATTCTGTTGCCATTGGGTACAATAGAGGAAGCCAGAGTTGAAGGAAGATGTGTTCAGCTTCTGTGCAGGGAGTGTGGGGGGCGGCATCTTGGCTCTTGCTTCAAGCAGCATAAGGTCTTGGGCCAGCCCTGCCACCAGTTGCCTGTAAATTAAGAAAATGGTGAGAAGAGGAAATGGCCTGCACCTATCTACACCCTCTAAACTGCTAATTCCTCTTTCTATCCATCTCATGCCATCCTTGTCCTGTAATCACCCTGACCTGTAAATGCTAAAAAAAACGAAAAGATGAGAACAAATAACACAGCAAGAAATAACAATAATACTGACCTAAGTTACTGTTTACAAAATGCCTTGTTTTGGAATGGAATGGGAGAGCCTGTATGCATAACACACAATATTCAGCAATGGTTATGAAAGAGCTGATCTACACACTAGCTTTGTAACGTGTAATTTTTAGAATGTTTTTAGGATGTTTTAGGATGTTTTAATGCAGTTTTAATAATATTTGTCATGTTTTAATTAGTTTTATGTATTTTATCATGTTGTTGTTCCCCGCCTCGATCTAGACGGAGAGGCAGGTAAGAAATAAATCGTTGTTGTTGTTGTTGTTGTTGTTTTATAAGGGTTACGAAAAGTCTTTGGGCCACATGATGCACTCCCTTGAACATTGTATATCCGAGGTTTTTTAAAACTCACTTCAGCTATATACAACGGTTTTTATTTTTAATAAATTGTTTTAAATAAAATAATGTGTCCTTCCTTACTGTTTGTGATTTATGGGGACAGTGCTTTGTTTACCAGCGCCCAAATGCTTAGCCGTTGATTGGTGGGGAAGAAAGAGGGGCTAAGGAGGAAGTGGGCGAGTAAATTACAACACCCACAATGCTTAGCCCTATACTCATTGAAAGCTAGGGGATGAAAGGGGAACTAAGGAGGAAGTGGGCGAGTGAACTACAGCGCCAACAATGCCTTGCCCTAAACTCATTTTAAAAACGAAACAGAAAGAGATGGACAGAAGGGTGTGAGACTGCACACACCGCTTTGAAGACTGAAATTTTTTTCTCCTGTATCGTGAGTACTCCTTAATGTGGCTTAAGACATTTTGGAACGCACCTATTTGGAACGTTTTAAAATACTATTTAAAACATTCCAAGGTACTGTGTAGATAGGCTAAACGTTTATGATCATGCTCCAACATTGCAGTTTTGGTAATAACATATTGCTTTACCATGAAATGGTTTCATCATCAGTCCTCTGGAAGTAACGTTTTCAGAATGGTTAATATCAAAGAGCCCCCCCCCCCACACACAAATAAGAAGGCATTGCAATATTAAAGATACCCTCCACAGAAGAGGCACAAATATTAAAACTGAAAAGAGGATTGGTAACCTCCCTTTTATTATTCCAGTCCTTTTAATTCGTTCAGTCTTCTTCACTCTGTCATTTTAACATCAAATATATTTTATGCTGTTTTTGTCTCTGTGCCATTTAACTGTTTTATTGTTGAGAAGCATTGTCATGACATCTGGACTTGCTTGGGACGGCTCAGCATCACTGGGCTTCATATCCTTCCCCCTGGTTCCCAAAATAACGAATGCAGCTTATGCTACTCTTCTGAAACATGAGCAAGCATCAAAATTTCTCTTGTCAAGTGGCTGCAGAAGAAAAGGGGATTAGTCCCATATACCAATTCACTGGATAATACTGAGCTAAAACCTGTCAAGAATCCTAATAAACAGTTTTGAGTAACTAAAAAGACCCTGCTGGTTGTTGCATCCGTTTAGAAGTATGACCTTCTAAGGTCTAGCTTTGCTGCTCGCATTGCTGCTGGTCCTAGCTTTGTTGTTAAGACCCTGGGCAAGCCATCTAGCTGTGCTTTTGTTTAAAGTTCTAAGAGATGAGGAAAAAAGGCTCTATTCTCTCACAAAGGTGCTTTTAAGGTGCTTTTAAAAGTGTTTGTAAAGTTCTTGGATCAAATATACAGTAGACGTGTCAAGTTTAACTGCTTTATGAAATGCATCATCTATTAACCTTGAGGTGCTGTTTGTTGATTCTGTATGATACAAGCTGACAGGACAATTATGGGGACATAATTTTGGGACGAAAGGCCACCTTAGCCACCAAGGGGTGTTGCACTATCTGAAAATGCAGTGCATGATAATGCTAATGTGTTTGTGGCTTGTTGACAGAGTGAAGAGTTGGACTATTGTTTGTGAAAAGGTTGTTCTTTCCTTTTCTCAGTAAATACTTTGAAGCAGCGTGTTGGTAAAACTCTCACACATTGAAGGGTTTAATAATTAGCATTTTCTCAAATATAGGTTAACCAATTCTAAACAAATGCTGTCTCAGGCCCCCTCCACAAGAATGCGCCTTTGCGCCTGGTTCCGCGATTATGCGCATTATCGCGGAGGCGCATTTACTCACAATCCCTCTGCACGGGAGGCGGCGGGAAGCGGCGAAGCGCATTAAAAGATGCCCAAAAAGCGCTTTCCAGGTAGTTAATGCGCATAATCGCTTGTTCACACAGCGAAAATGCGCTTTAACGGCCGGAGCAAAATAAAAGTCGCTATTTAACGCGCGTTCGAAAATGCGCATTATCGGGGAGATAACGCGCCTGTACGCCCGTTTTGCGCTCCGCTCGTGTGTAGGTAAAATTTATAATGAGCCTTCAAGGCTCATTAAACGCCCCGTGTGGAGGAGGCCTCAGTACAGACATCACACAAAGCCATGGTTAAGAAAGCATAACTATTGTTTATGATGTCTAAATTGTGGGGGGCATGTTTTATACATTGCTAGCAAACTAGACTGAGAAACCATGACTTGAAGTACATTTGCAAACTATGGTTTGAGTAATTATGGTTTGGCGTGTCTGAATTGGCAACCTATACTAAAAGCAATTGGTCTGCCTGTGGACACCTCTGCACCTAGAGATGTATGCTAAGCAGATAGCTCCAAACTATGGTTTTCCAATTGCCTGCATTTTTGGAAGATTAAAACTTGGTTTGGGTTCCAAACAATGGCTAGCACAAGCAAGTATTCTCATCTGCGAGTGGAGAAGGAAGCATGGAATAAAGTCACAGACACCAGAGCTTGGGATAAACTAGGTCCTCTTTATTTAAATAAGGGAATTTCACTCCTCCCCAGATCTGCATGTGAAAGTGCAGGAATCTATTAGATCCTTTCTTCAGGCACCTAGCCTGCCATTATGGGCGAGCCACTCTCCAAAGCCAGGAGTCGGGTAAACCTGGCCCCTCTCTTTTGTGACACTTTGAAAGTCTGGGGAAACCACAGCTCCAAATAGATGAAGCAGGAAGGTTCCCAAAGGCAAACCTTATCCTGACATGAGAGCTGCACAGCCCCTGAGGAGCAAGTCCTCCAGATATGCCAAGCACCAAAAGGTGCCAGAGTGGAGGCTGAGCTTTGGTGGGGCAGACCTTTATAGGCTCTTCCCCATCCATGCCTCACACTGCCCACGTGTGTCTTACACATGCAGTGTCTTTCTTCCTCTCCCCACCTGCAAAAGCCGCTCTCTCCTGAGCCGTTCCGGCATGTAGTGAATTTACTGAAAATATAATTGACAAAAAGGAAATATTTAGATATGGATAAAGTCTTGTAACAAGAGATTATGAAAATAATATTTTTATATAAACATAATATTATAGCTTGTCAAGACTCATGTCTGTGAATAATATTTTAAACATGGAACTCTGTATAGAATGTAGCCATTTTCTTTCTACAGTGAAATAGGTTAGGCCAGAATCAGATCTTGAAGTAGAGATAGCTACTCCCTAAGTCCCCTGCTCTGCATTTGATGACAGAAATGTTATCTTTGCAGTATACCACGTACTGCATTTATGTTCTGGGTAATTCTTTTTTAAAGAGTTGGACATATGGACAAACCTGCTGTTGTTGTTAGCCACAAGCTAACTCCTGTCAACTTTCCCATGCTGCTCCTTTAAAACATGCCATAGATGCCAGAATTTCAACTATATAACAAGCTGATACTGTGCTACTCTCTCAAAATTGGCTTGCTTCAAGTTGAGTTTCTGCAAGGTATCTTAGTTTCTGAGTTGCATGGAGATTTATTTTATTTACTGCATTTTATTTATTCACTGTATTTTATACCGCCCAATAGCCAAAGCTCTCTGGGCAGTTTACATAGGCTAAGTGTCACCTGAATGATGCAATGGCTGTATCCAAAGTTCTTTGCAAACTGCCTTGATTCTTAATAATCATGGTACATTAATGGCAATTGAATAAGAAGGCCCAGTGCTGTATCTTTACAGCCAAATGGTAAATATAGTGTTTTTGCTGTAACAGCAGAAGAACTGAACATCTTGTATTGAAACATCTTTTCAGTTTGATAAGATACAGGCTGTGAAGATTTAATGGATAATAGACTCATGTTTTAATTAAAGATTTGAAATCTTTAAATGTTTAATTAAAAGCCAATGCTGAAGAAAGGTTCTTCTTATACCGTAATCACGGAAGGAATTGGATAGATGCACCTTCAGTTCATAGTACATAACTCCCTGCTAATTTAGGTAACTTATAAATGGCTTTTATTGATAAAATTAATTGTGAATTGGGTGTATCTTTTGCTATAAAGGCATTTACACTTGACTAAAAATTTACAGTAATTGGGCTGCAATACTTAGGAATTAATTGGTTAGATTAATGGATGAAAACACTTAATCAACTATTAAGTGTCGGGGGCATGTGTGTCGAAGGGCGGTTTCGCTGACAAAAGAGGAGGGCGGGGTGGAACACCCCACGGAAAATGCCGCCACCACTCATGGCCGGGACTTGGTGCCATTAGACTCTATGGTTCTTACTCCTGAGTAAGCAAGTCTAGGTTTCCTGACCAGAACAATGTTGGTTTCTCCTTGACATGCCAACATTGACCACAAACTTCCCCAAAAACTAATTCTAATATTTTCTCTTCACTTATCTTGTTGAATAGGATCTTAGGGGAAAGCATAGTGTGTTGTTTTACTGTAATTGCACAGTTTCAGGCTACCATACTATTTAGGCTGACCATATGAAAAGGAGGACAGGGCTCATGTAACTTTAACAGTTGTAGAGAAAAGGGAATTTCAGCCAGTGTTATTTGTATGCAATTAGTTCCTGGTGAAATTCCCTCTTCATCACTACAGTTAAAGGTGCAGGCACTATACTAGAGTGACCATATACAAAAGAAGGCAGGGCCCCTGCAACTTTAACTGTTGTGATGAAGAGAGAATTTCACCAGGAACTAATTGCATACAAATGACACTGGCTGAAATTCTCTTTTCTCTACAACTGTTAAAGATACAGGAACCCTGTCCTCCTTTTCATATGGTCAGCCTAGTACTATTGCATTTGTACAGAAATTATATATATATATATATATATATATATATATATATATGAAAAAAATAGCTGCAAGGGGAAGGAGAATGTAGGGGCCAGGGCGGGGCAGGAGATTTCACCAGCATAGTAGCAATATAGGTGAAAAGATACATGAGTACAACAATGCACAGTTGTGAAAGTGCCCAGCGCTCTACTCACTAAGGAAATGGAGGGGGAAACCATGGACACAAACCAGGAAAAAAAGGTGTGATGGAGCCCTAAATGACCAAGCACTACTGTGGATCCACCCCATGGCTTTTCCCTTGTCAAGACAAGCCCCTAGCACTATTCATAGGTGAAAAGCACAGGTTTCTTGGTAAGTGGAAAACAGAAATAGAGAGAAACTAGGCAGTTTTTATATTAACAAAGCTTGAGATAATTAGAGATAGTGTAATTAGGTTAAAAATTAAATAGGAACAAATTGGGTAGCTTTACTTAGGAGTTGGAGGGAATATACCCTCAGAGAATGAAGCCCTAGCTTCAGTTGGTATAAACTCCTCTCTTTCCAGTGTATGATCCCACTGTTGGAACAGCTTGAGTTAAGAGTTTGTTAACTTACTTTTAATGGCCATGCCAATAAATCCACAGCCTAATTTACACAGACTAGTGGTGTAGTTTATATACACATAGGGTGACCATATGAAAAGGACAGGGTTCCTGTATCTTTAACAGTTTCATAGAAAAGGGATTTTCAGCAGGTGTCATTTGTATGTATGCAGCACCTGGTGATAGTTCCTCTTCATCACAACAATTAGAGTTGCAGGAGCCCTGCCCTCTTTTGTATCTAGTCACTCTAGTATAACTCTCTCCTGTTAAGAAAGTGGGAGTAGACAGACCTCTTCAAATTCTTGTATCCTTTGACTTGCAAGTGGAGGTAATGCTTGATAGAATTGTGTAAAATTTAATACACTATAAATTAAATTGGGACTGCAGCTTGGCATATATATGTAGGGAAGTAAACAGAAGATCAAATAAAAAGTGGCTGAAACCCATAGCAAATTCCATTGAGAGCTGTATAATATGGCTCATCAGTAGGTTTGGAAACTTTGTAGGTTGCCCCTGAGTGCACAGGGGGGAAAATAGAAATTTTACTTAAAAGTCTTACCAGTCATAGAGGAATAGGTTTTTTTTCTCAATAGGGAAGTAAATAATGATGCTCTTGTGGATGGAAGCTGTACAAATTTCATATATGCAATCATTGTATTGAATCAAAGATTTGTTTGCATCCAGAAGATTCTGCTTGCTTCTTTGGCTGATTCATTCTGTGGATATTGTCCTAACAGGCAGCAGTGTGGGGTATTTAATTGGACTTCTTGTATTTAAAAATTACCCATTCTTCCATTACTTAAATATAAATGAGGGTTGTGAAGAGTCGGGAGAGATAATTAGTATGTCCTACAGACCTACACCTTCATCTTGCTTTATTTGTTATTTTGTACATCGTAATGACTTTAAAAGAACCCTCCTCAAGCATTGTAACAATTGCAATTGAACATGCTTATCAGAAATATCTTAGATGAATTATTTTTTATCTCTCTTGTAGCATTGGAAGCTTGATGAACTTCTCAACAGATGACCATCCCATTGTATGACCTCTCACGTTCAAGTTCATTTTCACTAACATTGATCCACAGACATCTGATTGTAGTTTCATGTCTGTTTTCCATGTGAGTTAGATAATACCTCTACTTTCTGCATGAGATCAGGCTTGTAAGGAAATAGTACAATGCAGCCATGTTGGATTCTGGGAACTTTTCAGAGATGCTGTGTGTGTGTGTGTGTGTGTGAGAGAGAGAGAGAGAGAGAGGGACGGAGGGAGGGAGGAGAGACTGAGATCGATAGAGATCTGCTACTCAATGTTAGTAATTCCACCCAACTGTTGATAACTCAATTGTCTTAGTAGATTCGTTCTTTGATTTGTTTACACAATAAACCAGTGCTGGGGAACCCCTGACTTGCTGAAGCCTTTCCCCCCTCCCCCTGCCACCTAGTCCGGCAGGCCTACCCAGTTGAATTTTAAGATGCCTTTTAATAATGCATTCGTTTTATATGCTTTTAATTAGTTACATGTATTTTATGGTGTTTTGTATTTGTTGTTGTACCTTGCCTCGATCCAGAGGGAGAGGCGGGTAAGAATTATTATTATTGTTGTTGTTATTATTATTATTACCTTCTGTGGTTTTGTCCCTGTCCACTTTGGGCTCTGGCCCTGCCCATTGCTGGCATGTGGCCCATGACTAATTTCCACAGAGGCAATGCAGCACTTGGGCTGAAGAAATATCCCTACCCTGCACTAAACAGAGTCTGCCCAGATGTCCAAGCAAAGCATCTAGTGAAAGCTTCAGATGGGGCTTGCATGTACTACACCATGATGCCCACTTTTTACCACTTGAATAAGACAGTCCAAGTTACACAGTAGTCATAAAGGGTACTGTTTTCAATGTGTGTATCGGGGGAAATATTTTAACAATTTATTTACTTAGGGGTTTGCAGAAATATGTACTATTCTACACTTGTAAATGGAAAGCAGGGAAATATTTCCCCTTAAAAACAATAATCCCCCAAACATGCCTAGGTTCTTCCTACAGGCAGCACATTTCATAATTATCATGGAATTCTTTATGAAAGAGACAAAGAGCTTTTGGTTCTTTGGCTGATTAGTGGGACCAGGCTCATGAAATTGTTACACAATGATCTGGTGTACAGACACCACGGTAATTGGCTTATGTGCTATGGAAATTCATTATACTCAGTTTTGACTCTGCAGATTTGGACTTGCTGAAATTTAATCAGACTGCAGTGTAGAAGGTTTTGTGAGTGTTCAAAGTCAGTGTCATGGAGATGAGTCAAATCTACAGCCAGGAGTTGCATGTGATCTAATGCTGGATGATCAGAGTCAGAAGAACATAATTGGCAGAATGTAGGATGAGAGCAGAAACCAGGAATCAAGGAGGAACAGGTCTGGAACATGTCCAGAACCAGGATCAAAGCAGGTGCCTGAAGGCCAGAGTAAGGAAGAAAACACAATTTAGTTTTAATGGGAGAGAAGAAGCAGAGTCCATTTACAGCAGTCTCTCTCTTCCCCCCATCTCTGGAGGGCACCAAGATGGGGAGGGCTGATTTACACGGACCTGACTACATCTAGTTGTTACCTCTTGCATTTCGCAGGACAATCCTGTTTAACACGTTATGGGCCCTGTCAATTAAAAAGACAGCAGGAAATACCAGTCAGCTGGGATGCTGAAAACTTGTCCCTTCTCATTTCAGGCTGGTTAATTTTGACTGAGTGAAACACACCGCTGTTATGGACACTATTATTCACAACAAGGAGTTTATTTTGTCTCTTGTATCTGCTACACCATACTCAGATGATAGAGTACCTATTCATTTGGAAGCTGAGTGGAACCACTTACAAATAAGATAGTGCTTGCTACTTACCTGCTTACTACTTACATATTCCCCAGGTACAGATAAGTATGTAAATTTGTAAATTAAAAGAAAAAGTAACACACACACACACACACCCAAATGGTCCAGTGAGCGCTAACCATGCTCAGTAGTCTCCAGAAACAGTGGAATGTTGAGACAGTTGGAAATGAAAATCTGGAGGTAGGACTGGCCAGTTTGAGCTGCTACAACATAGGGCAAAACAGGCATTGCTCTATCAAGCAGCCATGTGTTGTTGTTTTTTAAAAAACCTTTTACTCTATAGTAGGCATGGGGGCTGATCCAGATCCTAAACTTCCTAAACTTCCTACTCTTCATGCAGGGGTCCTGATCTGGATGAGGCACTGCTATGCCTACTCTAGAGTAAAAATGAAACCAAAAAGACAAAGCTCCTAAATATGGATTTAAAATTATGTCTGTTTTGAGAGGAGAGCATGGCGGCAGACTCTGGACAGGCACACTCCTATTACGTGGGGCATAATAGATCACAACATTTGCATGTTTCACTTATTCTTTCTAATAGTGAAGTCAAGTGATTCAGTGTCTATCTGTTTGAAAGAGAAATGGGGCCATCCAAAAATAAAAACAGTGGTTTCTCCAAACTGGGGGGATTCCTGAAGTACACAGAAGTATAGAAGTTTATAAAGAAAAATAAAGGTTTTAAAAAACCCAAAATGGCCTGCGAGGAGATGTGTGCTTTCAGAAACTTTTTGTCCACCTAACCGAACAAGTGTCTGTCCTGACTGGCAGTTGTCTTCTTCATTCTCAGGCAGATGGCTTTCACATCACCTGCCCCCTGCAGCAGGGGAGGGCCTGAGCTTTAGGAAAGAGAAAATATAAATTTTATGCTATTCTGCACCCACTTCCCTTGCGGTCTGTACATCACTACTGGATGTGGAGGAGGGGAAGCAAAAGAGGGCAAACGCTGCGAGCGTTTGTATTAGTAAGAAGTCCAGTAGCAACCCAGGAGCTGAAGAAATACTCACACACCAAGTCTTGTGTATAATACAGAGTTGTTTACTCGTCCGATATATACAGCAGCACAACAGTTTCCATCCAGATATGTACAGTCCTTTACACAGTTCTCTCCATGTCCAAAATACACCATGTCTGACACCCAACCTTCTCTGTAGCCATTAAACTAAGGCTCACTTTTATACATTTCATACATCAGCCCAGCCCTTATAAATCATTCCATCAGATTAGACACATTGCAATAATTAGTTTGACATTTCAGTTCTGTACATAAAAAAACTATCTTATTGCCTACAAGCTGGCTGATCTGTCCTTCAGGCTTATAAAACTTTCCACCAATCCACTTTGACTCTGGAATTTTTCCTCAACACTGGAGTCCTAAACAGGAGCACTTTCTAAAGAGCTGGGAATACATTGCAACATTTTGTTTCAAGTCCCTGACTTGTCTAGCTCAACACAAGGGATACTGAGCAAAACAGTTGCACTTTCTAGAGGGGTAAGGCACAGTCAAGTCTGAGTATGAAGGAAGGCCAAGCCTTTCAGGACCCTGGACAGATCTATGTTGCCTCTTACTTACCCAGGAAGAACTCTTGTCTCAGCAACATGCAGAGGCCTTTTGAAGGCTGGCAGATCTGGACCTTCTATTAACCTTCTATTAACTGCTATTAACTTCTGAGTAGTCTACTTTTTAAAGGGCCAGTATCCTGTCCTGCAGCCACTGGTTCCTGTGGCACGGAGGTGATTAGGACAGTATCAGAAGGGTGCTCTCTGAGTCCAAGAAGTCTGGTAAAGCCACGTCTTTCAGTTTGTAAGGACTTGCAGCATCAGATGATGGGTTCCTGGATGAACCCTCCGCCCCCTCTGAATCCTCCTCTGAGGCAGAGGAGGTATTGAGGCCAGAGAACATAACACTCCCATTTGTACAATCCTAACTGGTAACTGGATGTACATTATCAAATCAGTCTCTGATGTGAAGTCTAGAAATCCTGTATGAGACTAGAGCAAAGTACCCTCAGTGCCTAAAAATGACTAAAAACTACAAGTTTCCCTATTCAACTGGAAAGGTATCTGAAGGAACTGTCAGTTTGTCAAGACATAAATGTAATTTAAGAAGGATATCATTTGACCTTGTCTCCTCTCTGAGCTTTCTTCCTCACTTTCTTGATCTCAGACTATAATACTTAATACAATAGAAAATTAGTCCCAGTTTTGTTCATCTTAGAGTGTCTGAATTGCATTAATCTTCATATATTTCTTCTTTGTCCGTCATTATATAGCTGTCATTTGCCTGTTTTGCAGTTTATACATATTTAGTTCTTAATTGCTTCTAGTATATTTTAATTTAAGTTGTTATCAAGGACCTGCAAACTAGGGCTGTTATGAGCCAACATGGATCAAATGGGATAAATTTATCAAAATGCAGAAATGTTTAGTAGAAAAATGAAGAAATATCAAGCAAAGCTAAAGTGAAATGTGATGGTGGGGAGACAGGGGAATGCAGATATGATTAAGAAAAATGCCTTAATGTTACAAGTACATGAGCCATGAAAGGTCAGTGAATGAAGAAGATGCCCTTAATAACTGACAATAGTAATTTATTGAGCTATTGTAGACATTGATTTGAGGGGGGAAATATTAAATGAGCCATTTGGTTCTGTGTTCACAAGAATGGGCATGGAATGGAATTTTAAAAATTTGCCAAAGGAACAAAGAAAAAGTGCGTATAGCAAACAATTGTATGACTGAATAAGTAATTTTGTACCTACTATGTTTCAAGATGGGTGTTGAATCTCTTTGAGCCCAAGGGCCAAATTCAGTTTCAGGGAATCTCTCAGGGGCTGCATTGCAGTGGTGGGTGGAGCCAAAGGCAAAGAGGGTGGTGCTAAAATAACAAAAGTACCAGCATACTTTAGCTTAAAGCTCTTCATGCCACTAACAAAGCCTTAGGGGAGGTATTTCAACCTTTTCGAATGGGGAAAAAGTGCACAAAAGCTGGGAAGCCACCAAATGATTGGTGGTTGGGGAAAGGGGGTGGGATCAGGGAAAGGGGCATGACCTTCTGGGGAGCCTTGGAAGGCCAGATTGAGACCCAGGGGTGGTGGATTTGGCCCCCAGGCCTGAGGTTCCCCACTCCTACTTTAAGAGAAACCAAATTCTAGGGTCTGGTGGGAATGGTTTTTTAAAATTTAAAACTATATTTTACAGCTATTTGAAGTGCTTTGGCAAAACAGAATAGAGAAGAAACTAGGAGAAAATAGAATTAATATTCAGTTTTGATTTAGTGTTAACTGTTAGTGCCCCCAGTTATTTTTGAATAGTTTTCTTTGTTTCACACAACCTTTTGTCAGTCTGATATTGATTCAAAAGTACATGTGAAATAACTCTTATGGGCTATTTGCACTGAATCACAGGCTCGTCTGCAAATCATTGGTGGATAGAAGGTTGACAAGCCACAGATTTAAATTGTTGTTGACCTATAAAGCTCACTTTTAATCCTCACAGCAATCTTGTAAGGTAGGAAAGAAAGACTAAGAATGGTGCCCTGAGATCCTAGGAAGAAAGGGGAATAAAGTTGCAGTTCAGTTCAAAGGTATCTGGACCAAGCTATGCACCTGGGTTATATGTGAACTTTTGAACATCTCGTAGTGCAAGCAAAATATAGTTTAACAAGAAACTACTACTGGCTCAATGTGAATGTGTCTTCACTTAGAATGAAATGATATTTGCTTGTAATAGCCATTTAACTGGTTGGTGATAGAAAATAAAAATTATCTTCTCCAGGTGACCTGGCATTTTAAAACTGGGAAATAAATCTTTTTTCTTTTTCCAGGACACCAATGTGCCTCAGGTTACTAACATGTATGGGTATGTGGGTTAATAGAATGTATTTATGGGCTAGTAACTTACATGGAGTTGTTTGCCTGCAAGGCAAGCATTAATAAATTCTGTCGAGTATTAGCAATAGCAAAAATGAAGGTAATAGGGAACTGCTAAAGGTCATAGAAAAGGATAGTTGCCATCCATTTTTCTTGACTTCTTTATCAAGAGTACTGCAGAAAAATATAGGTTGTAAGTACTATTAAGAGTTTTCTCAAAGCATAGCAGGTGCTTTCCAAGCAGATTTTGGGGTAGATGACATGTAAAATTATTCTATAGGGGTGACAGTACAATATTTTATCCTTACTGAAAGGAAATTGCTCAAAAAGCATAGTATATTCATCTTTTAGATAATATATTTTTGATTTCTGAATCTTTTTCCGAATTTCAGAACTCCTGTAGGCTGTAGTGACTGCCTTGTTGGCTTTTTATCTTCATGAAAGACAATTTGCATTTTGTCAACTCCATTTTGAACTGAGGAGGATGGATATGTTAGGAATATGTATCAGATTTGGCCTATGCTTGAACCAGATTGGGCCCTTTCAGGCTGTTTCTGGTTCTTCCCAATGTGAAGTAGGCTTCCTTCTGAAGTGACCAGAAGTGACCAGTTGCATGCTGGGGGTGGATTTGCATAATTACCCTTGTTGGGGCAGTTTGCCATGTCTTGCAAATCTGGTGAGGGTGTCATATCTTTTGTTCTCCACTGAAAACTCAACTAGAATCGCTGAGTCACCCTTTGCAGAGATAACTGCTTGTTGTCTCTCCCATACTACTTGAAGAAGCTTAAAATCAGTTTTCAAAACAAAGTGAATGCCACAGAAGGGTTTGGAAGTGCACATTTTGCAGATATATAAAACCATAGATGCACGAAAGGCTTTTAATTAATTCTTGAATGTGGGGCCTTTATATTCTTTTTTTCTTTTAAAAGGTGTTTGAATGAGTTACGGCACTTGCTGTGGATATTCTTTGCAGGAGAAACAGATTTATAGTTAATTGCTGTTAGTGCTTCAATGTAGGATGATGTTTCTGAAATTTTTTGAAATCTGGGCATCCATTTCTGAACACAATCCACCTATCTTTCTGAGCCCAGCACTAGCTGTCTATTCCAAAAGTAAGTACTTGGAGATCCTCGTGTAGTTGCATATGTGTAAGTGTCTGGAGACCAAGGTATTCTTCCAAGATGCCTTTAGAAGAAGTCTGACCTTATTTCCTGAAACCACACAAAGAAACATCATTAGAACAAAGCAAGAGTTATCTGCTCCCCAGGTCATTTAGGAATAATGGGCCTGAGGAGGTGGTCACACTCCAACATTTGCAATGTGTAGATCTCAGGGGGTGTTCAGCTCAAAAAGTTCTCCAAGCTATCACTTTATTTGTGAATGTTTTCTTCCATCCACACATGTTTCTCTGCAGAACATTTTATGGAGAAGGAGAAGGGATTGAGTCTCTTGAGCTCAGGAATTTGCTAAAAGAATAGATCCTCCAAGAAGCTATTACTCAGGATACTGAGGCCCTGCTAAAGTGAAAGAGAACTCCCTCTGTCATGGGGACATATCTCTATCTGAAATCTCATGTCCAATTTCCATTCTTGGAACTTCATGCTCCAGTCAATTTGAAAACTTAGGCTGTAATGAGTTAGACAGCAAGCTGAATGTCTAACAAGACAGAAAGTTGATAGCTTTTCATATAGCAGGTCACAGTTTGGTGCCTGTACTCATGCATATTGAAGGAACATGACAAGAAAAGGTCTATAGGCATTTTACTGTACGTAATAATCCCTCTATTAAATTTTGCCCCACTTTTGTATATTGTACTGTACATGTTTTATTGCATAGATTAATTTCTTCCAACTTCTATCTTGATCTGTTTGACCTGTGTTATGATCATCATGTGTTTTTTAATTCCCTCTATGTATTCATCTCAGTTGATAACAGTGTGAATGTTCAATTCGTAGATAACTTATTTTCTATATTATTATTATTATTTATTACTTTTTTAATAACATAGTTTAAATAGTTTTGCAGATTGAAAGAAAAGCTCTGTATAAGTACAACTGCATGGTCAGTGTATGATTTTAGTAAAAACATAATTAGCATTCAAGAAATGTAGTCATGCCATGATTTACATTGCCTGTCTTACTACTTGCAATACACCTAATGACAAAAAAGTTCAATAAGTTAACAAAAGTTATTCCAGCACTTCCCTTACATGTACTACCAAATGGCTAAGATATTTCTTGTAGGCACTTGTCATTAAACTACAGTAACTATGGTAGATTTAAATGCAGCAATTGACAAGGTCTGTGTGTCACATCCTGAAACATTTTTTTAAAAACTGCTTTGTCTTCATTAATTCATTTCCTCTTACTTCTCTCCTCCTATTGTGTTAGGTTAATTTATGTCATCTGCCACATCATATTCCTTTTCTTGTGCTTTGACCCATTTTTTAAAAAGTATTTTCTTTTCCCTCTTTATGTTGTTGTATGCTCTGCTCCCCACTTTTTGTTACAGTTTTCCTTGATTGTCTCTTCACTATGCTAATATTTCCCGTTTCTCATTTTCAAGATTGGGTCTTTATCTAGTTAGCTTTCTTTTTTTCTACATGAATGGCTCTGACAGTGTACAGATGACAATTTCTGTACAGCAATATGGGTTACTGTGTCTATCTTAGCACAATAGCCCTAAAATGCAATAACTTCATATGTGTACAAATGTATTGGTAAAGGAGGAGAGAAAGGAGTATGGCTTCTGTATGTATGTATATATGTATGTAGTTTGTTTTTCTCTTTCTTATTTACAAAGTATGTCTGTGCTTTGCCTAATTTCCAAAGCCTGAATCTGAGTCAAAGTGGGCCATTTCGGCCTACCTCGGCCCAAATCCTTAAGCCTGCTTTTGCCCATGGCCAGCCACTGTCCCCTGACTGCGGGACTCACCTGAGGCTTCGGCGTGTGCTCGTGAGCTGCCCACCCTCCTCTGGCCTGCCATAGATCTAGTGTTGTAAACTATGGTGCCTGGAAATGGCTATTTTGGGCCACTGTAGGTTACAACAGTACATCTACAGCAGGTCAGAGAGGAGGCTGGGTGGCTTGCCGGTGCGGGCAGAGGCCTCAGGTAAGCTCCATGGGTGGGCAAGTGGGGGTCAGCAGCCTGGAGGGGAGGAGGGAGTGACTGGCAGGGGACAGTGGCAGTGGCTGAGAGGGGGGAGTCCAATAGGTTCCTGGTTGGCCTCGTGCCCGGTTTCCTGTGGGTGCCCAGGAATCCACAACAGCCGCCCCTGCTTTGGATTCGGAGCTGAACTCGAAGCAAGTCAGTCTGGACCTGAGGCGTCCCGAGTCAAATCAGGGCCAGTTTGGAATCTCTGATTCAGCCCCCAAGACGATTTGGGAGGGGCTGTGCAGAGCCCTATTACAAAGTACAACTTTCTCTCCAATGCCATACAGTGAATTGGTTAAATTGACTAGATTAGAATACAAGCAGTTTCTGGCATGTTAATTTCACACCTAAGGGAAGCTTTTAAAACATAATTTAAGAAAATGTTTTTGAATGTTTCCAAAGGTAGCACAGACCCTGAGTCAGCAATATGCACATGAACTCTTTGTGTTGTACAACAACAACGGCAATCTGGATGTACTTGAGATAAGTATATAGAATAGCGTTGTAATTGTTGGTTGAATGGTAATTTCTGACATGTGCCAAAGTCAGGTGCACATCTGTTTTTCCTCCAGTTTTTTCATGCCACGTTATCATTGTTTGGTAGCATTGGATCCTCATTGTCCACAGTCCAACAGCATATTATTTGGAGTTCAACTTTTCAAGGCTTAGCAGGGTTTAACAAGAAAAAAGGGAGATTGGTAGGAGGCGGTCAGACTCTTCCAACTTAATTTAGATTTCAAAAATTAAACATATATTCCTGGTACACAATGGAGTAAGCTCCATTGAACACAGTGGAATTTACTTCTGAATTAGACATGCATAGAATCCCACTGCTAACCTGACTGTGTTGAGGAAATAATTTCATAAATGAAGCAGTGTGATTGCATGGTGTGTCTGTGTATTTTTGATTGGGGCAGGGGGGTTGTTTATTAGTTAAAGGACAGTATACATGTTCACACCAAGTGTGATACAGTAGGGCTGTACATGACATGACAGATCACCATGGGTTATTATTAAGGCTGTGGCCTGTGCAGACACCATTGGAATAACTTGTCGTGTTGTGCGAACATGGCCAGCATGGGTTATGCCAGGGTTATTGCACAAATCATGGTCTGTTTTAGGGTTATGTGAAGATTTTTTAACCCTCACATAATTGATGCATGTTGGGTTCACTTGATATGACAACCTCTGAGTGGAGGCTTGCATATGCGTTTAGGTGCCTGCTGGTGCTGTGGCTCATTGTATGTTAAATAACCCACAATGAGCCAGGGCATGTTGACTGAACCTAGTCAGCATAGCACTGTTCCTTCTATCACATAAACATCCCCCCCCCCCCCCCCGCATCTAAAATCTTATGGGCGGAAATGTACTCTATTTCGTAAGCCTTGCATGCTGGTAAAGAAACAGCTACTAAGTGAAATGAAAACAGAAAATCAAGGTGCAAGAGCGTGAAAGTCATCTAACCTGTTGTTCTATGGCCAATGTGACCAAGGAAAGAGGTGAATCCACATTTTTAAAATGGCTAAAAATGCGTCTCATTTTAAGATGGTTTCCTTAGACCACAGGAACCATTTCTTTGAATGATGAATTAAAGCTCTTTGAATGATGAATTAAACTTTTGTTTCTGTCTTCTCTATACTGTTCTTATACAGATTTATACAGATATATTGTGCCACAAACTTTAAGGTATCAATCACCAATTATAATAGATATTTGAATGCACAATTCAGATTCTTTGTTACGGCTGCTTAATATAGTTTGTTTAATTCAGTACAATTATATTAGGCCCAAACAGCCTTTATTTGTAATCAGACAGTTAACTGAAAAATCTGCTGTTGTTTTCATCACACATTGAAATGAGATAGTTAGTTATTACAATCAGTATGTTTTTGCTTCAGTATGTAAGAATTTGTAAATATGAATTACCTCATTAGGTGCCATAAAAAACGTTGCTCTAAATCAAATTAAGTTGGGAGAGGAAGGGAAGTAAGAAGATTAACATGATTACCTCTGTGAAGAACAGTCTGGGAAACAGAAAAAAGAAGGAACTTTGAATTTGTCTTATTTGTAAGTGTTACATGATAATAGGGCTAACTTGAAATGGAAGTCTGGGGCATTTCATGAAAAACCTCACCTCCCCCAACACAAAATAACCCTCCTGTTTGGATTATTATTAGCATTGCCTCCAACCTCATTTGGCTGCATGATGATTTTGAGGTACCATCAGAAAATTTGATTGGCTACATAATGATATGATGTCATCATGTTACCAGTATGATTTCTGATTGGCTTATATTGCCTCAGAATTACTTATCGATGCTAAAGCTACAGATCAGGAAAAAGGGTATCTGAATAGGGTGCAAAGTCAGGTTTTTACGCATGGGGTGGGTGGGGGTATTTTGTGAGTCTTTCACATCCTGAAACCTTTCCTTTCATGCTGGCTGAGGAATACTGGCAATTGTAGGATTTTTTTTCTGCATTAACATGCATAGGATTGTGCCTTTAATGTGTTAGGATATATACAGAACAGTGAAAAGCCCAAATATTTAGAAACTAAACAATGATGGCGTAATAAAAAATAAAATAAAATAATAGAATACAGCTGCTAGTAGTAAACAATAGAATTCTAATTTCGCACACACTGAAAGTATAAAGGCTGGTAATAGACAAAATATAAAGTACACAAATAGTTGCACTCCACCAAACAGTATAAATCTAAAAGGACCTTTGCTGCCAAAGGGATTAAAAATGGCTGTACTTTCCTAGTAAATGCAGGTACAATAAACCTCTACTGTCTCTTAAATGCCATACATAAAACCAACCTGTGTAAAAACGTCCTCCAAATTTGCTGCCAAGCCAGAGGTTGTTTAATTTTTCAAAATCCACTGGTTTGGAGAACACAGTTAATCTTTGTAATAAATTATCTGTAAACCAGAATGGTTCATACAATCATACATAGTATAATCAAGAGCTTCTGCAGCTGAAGATGAATGGGCTGTACACCAGTTTTCTACAATGTGGTACATTTCATATATTTTGACTATAACTCTCAGCATTCCTGGCCATTGGCTAGGCTGTCTGGGGCTGATGGGAACTGGAGCCCAAAACATCTAGAGGGCACCTGGTTGGGGAAGGCTACAGTAAATTATCTTAACAATATCCTAATATTAAAAGGTTCAGCAGGGGCCTGTCTTGATGAGGGGAAAGTCCCGGAGCGGACCTTCAGTGGCAGTAGTTCATTTATGTGATGCAGCAGCCATTGCAGAGCCATCCCAGGGCTTCCCCCTGAACCTCTGTTTTAAAAAAGTTGGGGACTCACTCCAATTTTTTCTGCTTGTGGTGAGGCAACGACTGCATCTGCTGTCTGTCGCCTTGCTCCGGAGCTGAATTGGAGGCATGCCCCAGCCGTTGCTGACTCCTGATTGGTCACATCGGCTGGACAGGGGACAGGCTAGTAAGCCAGATGGCCACTGGAATGCCTCCGTGCTTCTCCGGCCTGGACAGAAGGACACCCACGCTGGAGAAGCACGTAAAGGTTAAAAAACAAAAGGTAAAGGAAAGGGTTAAAAAACATGGGGGAATGCCCTGCAGTACCCATGCAGTGGGTCCTTCAGAGGCAGTTGTGCATCACTGCACAGGCATGGTGGCATGGGTGCAGTGGCGGTGGGTCCTTCAGTGACTAACCTTGCGCTCGCTCCTTGCCATGGAGACAAGCGGCAGGAGCACAACTGCAGGATTATGGGGGCTCGAGGCGCCAATGCGACCTCGTATAGACACCCCCCAGGTTGCTGGTCTTTTACCTTTTTCATATAAACTTATACTTGGATAGCTCCGCAGAAATATATTTGTTGCACTTCTCTCTGTTGCTACAGAGTTGAAATGAATTCAGGAGAATAGCCTGTGTATTCTTTGTCTTGATTAACATGTGCTTTCTCCACTCCATATCTTTGTAAAGTTAACATCCTCAATATTATATTGCATTCGTGGTAATGATGCAACTTTCTTGCGAACTGTATGATCAGTCCATCTGTGCTTTTCTTTATGTTTCTGAAGCAGCAGCAGCAGCAGCAAGCAGCAGCAGCAGCGTCATTGGGGTTGTGGGTGTGGAGAAATTTCCTGCTGGGAAGCACTTAGAGTGTTTTGGAAGTAACTGATGATGGGGGAGTGGGGTGCTATATAGGGAGTTACAACACAAACATGGTTTGGCAGCTTTTTGTATTGATGACCAGCTTCTGTAGTTGTACAGATTTTGGATAATTCAGTGAGCTGATTCAAAGGTCTTGAATTTTGTAAATGTGCTAAAATATGTTGTGCTCTCTCAAGTATTTAGGTTTTGTTGCCAACTCTATAAGCCTTCAACCTCCAATCATTCATGTGCTAATGTGTCTATCCAAATTGCACAGAGCCAGTGATGAGTCAATTGTTTGTATGAGATTGGTTTGGCCAGGGCATCTACAATCTGCAGAGTTGGACGGAAAAGGATCTAGTTTCAATTAATTCCCTGTTCACACAGCTTATTTCAAGGAAGAGCAAGCCACTATTCTGCGGGTTCTTATGTTCATGGCTTCTTAAGGTTTTATTCTTAGCAGGTAATGAAATAGAGTTTTGACTCTTAATTGTTTGTATCAAATGGCAGCTTCTTCTGTGGTATAGGAAATCTTTCAGCTGTGCATTTACTGTGAGTGATCTGTTCATTTGTAAAGTTAATTCTTGGCTGCAGCTGAAGAGTTGGGCCATTAAGTGCTGTTCAAGAGAAAGTGCTAAAAAACGACTTCACTTAACCTCTGTGTGATTTTCTGAATCTGGGAAAGCTGTGTGCCAGTTTATAGGTACACTCAAGAGCTCAGTAGTGGGCCATGAAGTACAGATAAGGGAAGGGCATGATCTGTTCCCACCTTGAATCCCTTTACACCATTTTACTTCTGTGGTAGCAATGAAAGTACTGCACCTCTTTCTTGCAGGAGTCTGGTCCTGAGACAGAGACTGAATTCGGACGACATATTAGGCAACGGAGGGATAAATAGTGCACTGACCATGCATTAGGCAGGCAGAGCTCCCCACACGACATGCTGCAGCCGGTGCTGCTTGGCACCGGCAAATGCACCGGCAGCTAATAACAGATGGCAGCCATTTTGGTTGCAGTGTCTGCTCCCTCCCCCTCCCTCAGTCCCCCAGCTGTAACCCAGCATGCACCGTGAGTTTAGCCGGCTGTTTAGAGCAGCCGGGGGTTTTCGGCTACTCTGGGCGGCAGAACTCTATTCCCAAATTGTGAATAGTACACAATTTGGACGACACGTTAAACAACAGAGCTTCGGGCTAAACAACGTGCAAGCCCGTTGTTTCCCTCCGTTGTTTAATTCTCCCGATTAGCGTACTGTCAGTTGTGTGTGCGTTGTGTGTTACTCCCCACACGACACAATAAGCAACACAACTGACAATTGTTCCCCCCTTCTCTGTTGCCTAATATGTCGTCCGAATTCAGCCAGACTGTCCATTTTCCTTCATAATGTTTGTGAAGGAGCAAGACTGATTAGCTGTACCAGACTTCAGCTTGCCATGAGAGTGAGGAAGGAGTATCCACTATTGTGTTGTCATTTACTTCGCTTCCACTGCACAACACACAAGGAAACAAGGCATGAATAGTGGGTGAGATGAACTGATATTGCCATCTCTGGAAGAGGTTCTTTAACTTAGTTGAATACTTCTATTCATGAGGCACAGATACAGTAGTTGGGGGGAGGCACTAGAAAATGGTGGCATGCTCCCATTCAGTGATGATAATGATCAAATAAAAGCACTGAAAATAGAAACAAACAGTTGGTGAAATAGTGAAATAGTCCATTGATCCATCTAGCCCTGTATTGTTGACATTGACTGGCAGCAGCTCTTGAGGGTTTTAGGCAGGATTCTTTCCTCACTCTACCTGGAAAAGCTGGGGATTGAACCTGGGACCTTTTGCATGCAAAACATGTGCTGTGTCACACTAAGCTATGGCTCCTCCCCTATAGCAGGGCACTCCAGGTGCAGAGTAACCTTGCTGCTATTTGCCACTCTTAAGGGGAAATGGTTGATTTAGGCTGCAACTTAGGGTGACCATATGAAAGGGAGGACAGGGCTCCTATATCTTTAACAGTTGCATAGAAAAGGGAATTTTCAGCAGGTGTCATTTGTATATATGCAACACCTGGTGAAATTCCAACTTCATCGCAACAGTTAAAGCTGCAGTCATGAGGGCAGGGCTTCTGCAGCTTTAATTGTTGTGATGGAGAGGGAATTTCACCAGGTGCCACATGCATACCAATGACACCTGATAAATTCCCTTTTCTGTGAAACCATTAAAGATACAGGATCCCTGTCCTCCTTTTCATATGGTCACCCTACTCCAGGGTTCCTCAGAAGGCCATGCCCCCTTCCTCTTGCCTCCAACCCCCATCATTTGCTGGTTTCCCAGCTTTTGTGCTGTTTTTCTGCACATTGAAACGCCTCTCCTAAGACTTAGTTACTGGCAGTGAGACCTTTAAGCTAAAATATGTTGGTGTTTTGGGGGGTTGGCCCTACCCATCACTAGAATGTGGTCACTGAGAACTTCTCCAAAATGGAATTTGGCTCTCGAGCTAGAAGGTGATCTGCACCCCAGTTATACACACTCATTTGGGTATGTTTGTTGGGCTTCCTTCTGAGTACAATACATAGAGTTGTGCTATTAGTGTTCCTGCACTGGAGTAGAATAGTAGAGCACAGTTTACTCTAAAACAAAAAAGGTCACAAAAGCTGCATGCTACAAGGAGAACTCTTTCACCATTCTTCTCACAGACGATACCCAGTAAGTCCCTGAATTATCTATGCAGCTATACTCCACATAGAGTATTCATAGCCATGAATATGCTTTCCATAGGAAAAATTGTGTTTTCTCAGATGCAATGTATTTTGAAATTGGTGCTCAGAAATTATGATGTCAGAAGTGATGACATTTGAACTGTCTGCGCTGGGGTGACAACTGGGTATTTAGGCCACAGTCAAACTCAAGAGTTATGTGCACAAGTCCATTGATTTCAGTGTACTTAATTACATTTAACTCTGTATTGGATCCTTGTGGTCCTTTTGCAATAAAAGCCGATACTCCAGAAAGGCCCTACAAGGAAGCAAAGTTGAAGAAAGGGCCACGAGGACCAAGAATAAACTCACATCTAAACTAGATGTCTGTGATGAGCAAATGCACAGGCTACACATTAAGATTTCAATTTGTTAAGGCAGTTAAACACATGATTAACTTTAGGAATGTGCTTTGAGTGCTATTAACTCCTTGCTTGATGATGATGAGTACACACTTGAGTACTTTCTTAAATGTATCGAGTGAGGCATTGACATTGACAGTTAATGAGCATAAAGAGAATGCTTTAAAATGTGGGCTGAAGTAGGATTGCATAATGTGCCCAGCTTCTTAGTGTTTGACCTTCGGGACTCATTTTGGTGGTGTGAAAGACCTGTTCTGGGTGTCCGGTAGGAATATCTGGGCAGAATCCCAACGGGGTGCTTATGCCCCTGCAGATTCCTTTCCACCCTGCCAGTTCCCTTCCATAAGCAGTGGCTCCCACCCTGCCAATTACATTGCACAACTGGGACCACCACTTACACAAG
Source organism: Anniella stebbinsi (assembly GCA_029215795.1). Classification (NCBI taxonomy): domain Eukaryota; kingdom Metazoa; phylum Chordata; class Lepidosauria; order Squamata; family Anniellidae; genus Anniella; species Anniella stebbinsi. The sequence continues at coordinate 89,170,748 of JARDYH010000004.1, read as the reverse complement.
GGAGATTTAGCACTTCCTAGGGGAACAGAAATTCTCATCATTTTTGGAAAGAAGCAGGTCGGCAGAGTCCCTTATGCGAGCTCTGTCAACCCGCCTCTTTCCAGAAATGAGTGTTTCTGCTCATTTTAGATTGCCCCGGATGTGCTAATTGCCATTGCCCAAGCAGTGGGGGCCACTCATGCAATGGAATTAGCAGGATGCAAGAAAATTGGCAGGGCATAAGACAATCAGCAGAGGCATAACTGCCCCCTTGGATTCTGTCATCTGTCTTTATTTTTTTCCAGTAGTTCACTGGGTTGTGACGCTAAGAGTCAAGCATGAGGTTTACCTTGAACAAGTCTGGCCGTTCTTTCTGACAGTGCCACTTCCCAGATTTTGGGGCATTAAGCTAGAAGTCTGGGATTGCCATGCTGGTCAGCCTACCTAATGGCAGACCCAGTTAAAATTGAGTTTAGGCTCTTTTTCCTAGGCATGCTAATAAAATATTCTCAGAATATCCCGAAGCAAGGGAAATTTAGCGCTTTCCTTTTGCAAGCTCCACCAATCTGCTTCTTTCCAGCAACGAATGATTCTGCTTATTTCAGGTTACTTTGAAGTGCTAAAGCGCCATCGCACAAGCTGTGCAGTGCAGACAGCAGGGGCAGAAGCGCCTTGTTGAATTCTGCCCCCTGTTTTAGTCCCCCTGATACAATATTGTTAGCTACTTCCTGCATGGCAGTTTTATATAATTCATTATTGTGCATTAAAAATTGGAGTACATAAGGCTGCCAGATCACACTTTGCAAATCCCGATTTTACCGTTAAAAGTTCCAAGGCGGTGAGAAAAAAAAATAGAGCTGCTGCACCTCACACCTTGTTCTTCCGCTGGTGCCTTTGTCTTCAGTTCTCTCCAACTGTCTCTAGCAAGGAGATCTCTGCTTTCCCCCCTCAACCAGCAAGGGGGGGGTGGAGTTTGAGATTCCTTAGTATGTGACCAAACCTTGGGTGAAGAACCTCCTCTTACTGATGTAGAATCAACCTTCCTAAACAACTAGTCAGTTTAATCATCATTATTACTAACTTTTTTTTATTGAAAGAAATATTGAAAAGGTAGAGTACAATGAGTTAATATTCCCCTTTGTATCTTGCTCTTTCACTGCCAGCAACTAAGATTGAAGATTATGATTTTACATACAATGATTTCATTAAAATAATGAATATTGTTATATGAGTATAATAAACCTATTCAGTGTGTTCTGTTCCATTTGTTCCATTAAGATACTGGAAATGTTATACTCCCCCCCCCCCCCCGCAAAAGTATATTAATTTTCTTTTCTATAGCTATGATACTTTTTGTAAGGAAATTAACACTGGTTGATCTTCGAGCTTCCTCTAGAGTTTGTAAAAATTGCTCTGTATGCATTTGTTTTTGGATTTTTGCTTATTACAGTACTTTAGGGGGTCCACACATTTTATTTTGCCAGGATTCTTGATGATCACACATTCATTGACTCTCTTAACCCCTCATTTCTTATATAAAATAGAACATCTCAGTAACTGTTCTGTCACTTCTTGTTTCCATGGAGACTCTTTGAATGCAGTTATAATTAGCATGCTGCAGCCACAGTAGATTGTCCTGTGAAAGAAATAAGAAAATCTTCAGAAAGATGTGTTATACTGTCAATTTCAGAACACTTAAATGGAAGCAATTTCTATGAACTATGAGGTCAAGCTAATAAAATGTGTTCCAAGGCATAGCAGTTTGGCTGAAGCCTTAAATAAGCCAGCGTGAGATGTCTGCCACACATGTAAACATACTGTAAATGTTGCATTAGGTACTTTGGCTATGTGCATTCATTGTATTCTTATGCAACTCATTCTGGTCTAAACTAAATGCAGATAAATGTGTTTGCATATACTCACTTGTAAGTCACATGTTTGGAGTTGTGAGAATCCATATTCTGCCATTTTGCAGAATGGAACTGTTAGTATGGAACTGTTTCTTGAAAAGGGGGAAAAACCAGCACTGTGTACTAAGATCTGTTATGTTGTGCTCTAATTGACACACACACACACACACACACACACGTGTGCACTTGCATTCAACCTGAATGTGCGTATATATAAGATCTCTAAACTTTGAGTTAATGAGCACCTCTGAGAATAGAGACCTTATTTAGTAGATTCAAGGATCTGGAGATGAGGAGTTTCAAAATAAGAATTGTATTAGAATCAAAATATGGAAGATTAAACAGTTTATTTTATGAATTTAAATGAGAACCTGGATTTACAAAGTTAAGAGTTGAATCCTATACAGTTTTAGACAGAAAAAAGCCCCAGAACTCTCAGTATTCTCCACCTAGTATGGCCGGCTGGGTAATGATGGAGTTGTAAGACTTTGTTCTGTCTAAACACGCATAGGATTGCATCTGAAAAGAACAATACACTTTAGTGATCCTAGGATATATAATATATAGGAAAAGCAACAGAGACCTGTAGCAATTATGTATATAGTCTACTATGATAGAGAAGAAGACGTAGCATAGATGGACATGGGTGGAACTCAGATGGGCTTAAGTTGGTGATTTTATAAATAAGGAGGTTCCTGGCATGATATAGGTAGGGAGGTTTGGAATCAGTTTTACAGTTCAAAAGAGGATTGCTGAAAAGAAGGCAGAGGTTAGGGGGTAGAGAGGGAGTGTGTGTTCAAGGGAAATAGTTGTGGTAAGAGAAGCAGTTTGGGGTAAGGAAGACTCACTAGGAGTTTGGCAAAGGGTTAAGGGTTAAAGGTTAAGAGCACATGCTAGGTGCTTAGACTTTGGCAAGGTTTTCATTCTCAAACAACCAAGAGGAATGGATGCTTGTCTACACTCATTCTTAAACAGCCAGGAGTAGGGTTAGTAACAATCTTTTTCTATCTGCTTGAGAATACAGGTGCTCCCAAAGGAAAGGAAATGTGGGGGGAGCGAAGGCTCAGTTCAATGGAAACATCTTGGATTTAGCAAAAACATGGTTAAAAGATAAAGAATCTTAGCAAATATTAGGGACAGAAAAAGGAGTTCCAGCCAGGTAAAGACCAGTTGGAGGACAGATAGGAATTAGCAAAAGGAATGTGCCAGTCCTTAGGTTGAGCAAGTTGAGATTGAAGGGCTGTAAGCAAAATATCCTAGCAGTCCCAAAGAAAAGGAAAAAAGGGTTGAAAGGCAGCAACCTGCAATGTCTTAGAATTCCTTGGAGAAAGGTTCCTAAAACATAATGGCTTCTAGCCTTTTTTGCCCCTGCTTCTGGGTTTAATTATTACAATAAAAACAATAGTTCTGTCTCCAGTCTGCTGGTCAGGTGCTATTGGGAGTGAAAACTGACCCTGTGACTTTTCCCCATCTATGTATCGACTGAGGAAGGAGTTTACATTGATGTTTAAGCAGCAGAATCCATTCCAGCTAGACCGTTCCTCGGAAAAGTCATGCCAAGGATCAAGATTAACTTTTAGTAAGCAATATTTGGAAATGGCAGGGAGGGTGTAGAAGATTAGGCATAGGAGATTAAAACAATCAACATAGCCATAAAGTGTTGTACACATGATGAGAACTGATGTAGCTAATGGAAGGCTTCTCTTTGGTGTTTTGAGACAGAGTTTCCTAATCCCGTTTCATACTATCAGTTCTGTAACAGGGATGGAGTTGTTGGCAATAGGTGTTGGGCAAATTTGATAATTAGGCCTGGTTCACAAATAACAACCTTGGTGTTTTTCCAATCCCTGGGTTGTCATGAATGAATCAGTGTTCTAGTTCACACTGCTTGATCACTCCTACTTGGCTCCTCTTGCTTGTGAGAGTGGCTAAAGAACTGGTTGTTTAGCGTGATGTCTGAATCTGGAACTCTGGTTTCTTTCTTCCCAACAAACCAGAGTTAGAACCCAGACCTAGTGGAGAGACAAGCAACATTTTCAGATTCTGATGTCACATTAAACAGCCCAGAGAGCCAGTGTGGTGTAGTGGGTAGTTTGTTGGAGTGGGACTTGGAAGATCAGGATTGTAGTCGCCATTCAGCCATGAAACTCACTAGGTGACCTTAGGCCAGTCACTGGCTCAATTCAGATGACACATTAAGCAACGGAGGAGGGGGGGAACAATCATCAGTTGTGTTGCTTATTGTGTCGTCTGGAGGGCAGCACACAATGCACACACAACTGACAGTACGTTAATAATGCACTTTAAACAATGGAGGGAAACAACGGGCTTGCACATTGTTTAGCCCGAAGCCCTGTTGTTTAAAGTGTCATCCGAATTCAGCCCCCCCTCTCTCTGTGGACTATTCCGTTTCGGAATAGAGTTCTGCTGCCTAGAGCAGGCAAAAAAAACCAGCTGCTCTATGCAGCCAGCAGAACTCACGGTGCATGCTGGGAAATGGCTGGGGGACACACGGAGAAGAGGCTACAACCAAAATGGCTGCCGCAAGTTCCTTGCAGCCAGGGCGTTTGCCGGTTACAAGCAGCGCTGGCTGCAGTGTGTCGTCTGTGGAGCTCCTCCTGCCTAACGCACGGTCAGTACGTTATTTACCCCTCCGTTGCTTAATATGTCATCCGAACTGAGCCACTGTCTTCTCAACTTAACCCACCTTACAGGGTTGTTCTAAGGGTAAAATGGAGAGGAGAAGGACCATGTAAGCCTCCTTGGATTATTGGCAAGATGAAAAAATGCAGGATATAAATGTAATACTAAATAAATAAATAAAGCCAAGCAGTGGGAGAAAAATACTTTGCACCTTCAAAGTGTTAAGTATGTTGTGCAAATCAAATGGTAAACATGCCAATTAACTCCATTTTAATTCCAGGTTGTAACACAACAAAATATGGACAAGTCAAAGGGTGTGAATACTTATGCAAGCACTTTATATTTACCTTGAAATGTACCAATGCAGTGGGATATGACGTAGTTACAGCTACTAGCTTGACCTGTTTTTTTCCCCATTCTTTGTTTGCCCTCCTTTCCTTCTTGCAGCATGACAAACATGGACTCTTGCTCACTAATCCAGGCAGGGAAGAAGAGAAGACAAAACAGTCAGTTATTGAACATAGCAGATTAGCTATGGCTGCTTTATCTACTTTGCAAGTAAAAATAAACATATCCTTCTAGTTGCCACCCAGCAAACCTATTAGCAAACAGATTTTTAAATGCTACATTTTCAGCCAGTATTTATTCCTTATTTCTAGGACAGACATTGAAGTGGTTACAGATAAGGAAGAAGTTCCATGTCTCTTCTGAATGGCTGAGATTGGACGGCAGCTATAAATAGATTGTTTGTATTATGACCTTGGTTGAAACTGATTATCTGGAGTCATTTCAGTCTCATTTCAGCCCTGGTTTCAATACAAACTGCTTTTATTACCCTGCTTGATGACCTATGTCAAGAGAGAAACAGAGGGAGTGTAGCTCTGTTTATTGTCCTGGACTGCTTAGCAGCTTTCAGCACCATTGACAGTGATATTTTTTCTGGACTGACTCTCTGGATTAAAATGTGTGTGTGTGTAGATCAGTGGGGTGGTCGTCTTGCAGTCCTTGGGAACAGTTCTTGGATGTGGTGCTGGGGGCCTGTTGTTCTTATCCATGGAAACTGTCCTATGGGGTTCTGCAAATCGCACCTTTGTGTTTTAACCTTCCTAACATCTGCATGAAACAACTGGAAGAGATCATCTGGAAATACAGAGTGTGATAGCATTAGTACGTTGAAGATATCCAGTACTATTTCTTTAAGCGGAACAGTGATCTCCCTCAATGATTGCCGGCATGAGGGTGAATAAATTTCAGCTCAGTCCATCGAAGTCAGATATGATGATAGTGGGAGACTCAGTAGACTAGTTAGCTTAGGTAATGCCTATTCTGAGTGGTTCACACTCTCCTTGAATGATCATAACTTGAGAGTATTCCTGGAATTAGCTTTGCTTTTGGAACCCCAGCTAATGGTGGCTTTTATCACCTTCAGTTAGTCTGTGTCCACTTCTGGACAGAGAGTTCTGGCAACCTTCATTCATACCTTATTAACCTTCACATTAAGTGATTGTAATACACTCTATTCAGGACTGCTCTTGAACACAGGCCAGACACTGTAGTTTGGCTTTTGTTGGGTATGGCCAATGGAAAATATTACACTGATTCTGTAACAATTGCAATGATTACCATTGTGTTTCTTGGCTCAGTTTAAGTTGCAGGTTTGACTTACTAATTTCTGAATAGTTTGGGCTTGAAGTCTGTCAGAGAGCATTTCATCCCATATGAATCCTCCCATCCATGCTTTGTGATCTGCCATTTATGTCCGCTCCTGGTGATGTTAATCTTTCCACTAACTTGTAGTGGCAAGATTAACATCAAGAGCAGGGTTTTTTTTAGTAGTTGCCCAATGTTGTGAAACACCTTCTCTTAGAGGGCTCATTTAGCCCCAATGCTTTTCTTTCAGAAATGATAGAGAAATGATAGATGTTTTGAGTTTTCTCCTACTGTTAAAAATTGTTTAATTGCATTATTTTTATATTACATATTTTATGCTGTAAACAATTTAAAAATGGTTATAAAGTTGCATATTCAATTTACTAAATAAATAAAGTGGAATTGTTTGAGAAAGCTTGTGCTGGTTTCTCTTCAGATCATATAAATCTTTCGCCTTTTTTAAAAAAACAAGAATAAAATATAATGGTACACTATTATTCTTTAACCCACCATTGAGAAGTGGGTCAAATGAGAGCGCTGAAGGAAACTCATACAATTTTTGTGTCAGTCTTCTGCAAATCCATGTTTCAGGTCCCCAACCATTACACAAGGTGTGATTTTTAGGGCCTACTCTGCTTAATGTACTAGATGGAGGGTGGGCTTTGGTTTTCTTTTGGCTTTGGGAGTCAATTTTATCCCTATTGGAATGACTGAGAAAACTGAAAAACCATGTACATAAGATGCTGCAGGTGAAAGTGTCCCCCAAATACTGTTTAAACTAATTAGTTACTTGTCAGGTGTACAGATGCCTATCTCAGAATCTGTTCTGTCAATTCCTTGTGAGGATGAAGCATAAAAGGTGAAAAACACCCAATATTTGGTCTTATATCATAATAGACAAATCACACACTTCCCCTTAACTTCACCACAAATGGTATCAATGGCCAGTAGTATGATGCAGATTTACAAAACCTCTTTACAAACCTTAATTTAAAAAAAGGGTTTCCTGCAGTTAAAACCTGCCTAACCAATCTTTTTTTTTCCCATCATAGCTATCAGTTTGTGCAAAACTGATTGCTCTGGCTTTTGGGGTCACTCAAAATGAATTACATCTGCAAATGTTTGCAAGCAGTCTGCACTCTCACCTAAGTAGTGGGCATACTTAATGGCAAGTAGCAATCAAGGACCTTTAGATGACCACTGCTTTCTGTTCTTGGAAAGATCTTTTGAAATATGTGTTGTTGAGAGATGCATTCAACACGTCCAAGGTGCAAAATCACTGGCCTCCCTCAAAAGAATTGTTTTCTATTTCAAATTGTGGAATATTATTGACCCAATGGTATAATGCAACTTTTGTTTTACTGGAAAAGGGAATGTCTCAAAGCATGCTCTTTTTTCAAATTTGCAAACGATTTCATATTTAATAACTCCTACCACATATTTGTATGCTTTGTATGGTTTTTTATGCTTTTCTTTGGGTACATTTGACCCTGATACTGTATTGGTATAGTCAATCTTTTATATCAATGGAGGATAGCCTCTCCTCTTAACTTTGAGGGAAACAATCTTTAATGTGGCTTTAAAATTCCAGACACATCCACTTTGTTCTTCTTTATCCCCAAATATTGTCTTGTATTATTAGAGTCATGATGGGCTATACACACAGCCAAGCATATACTGTAATCTCAGAAGTGTACGGCGGTGAATATTCTTTCAAAATATTGCCTCTGGAATGCATACAAATAGGCTTGCTGACTTTCTAGGAGATTTGATACAACTTTAATAGGCCATAGGGTGAACTGGAAAAACGTGCTCCGAAACTGATTTTTGTTCCGCCATCTCAGAACCACTTCCTTTCAGTAGATTTAGGAATAGGTCCAGTTACCTCAGGTTAAAAGTTCTCTGTACAATTTTTTGTTAGGACATACTTAACTTTTTGCATTCTGTTTGTTTAAAGTTTAGAACAGTTTTCCCGAACCTGGTGCCCTCCAGATGTTTTGGATTACAACTTCTAGCATTCTTAACCATTGGCCATGTTGACTGGGGCTGATGGGAGTTGAATCCAAAACTTCCAGATTTGAGAAGGCTGGTTTAAACCCATGGCTTCCATAGTTTTTGCCTAATTTGGATGGAAGTATGGTCAAAATGACAGTCCACAAATTTTAACCTTTTCCTTAAATTATGCAAAGAAACCCAAACCCAACAACCTTGAATGTTATAGATCCAAACTCTTACAAATATGAACTGCAATGTTGCAAAAATCAGTTTTGTCTTGTAAGTTTAATGTGTCCTGACCAGCCTAAAAATATGGGGAGTATGTTTTGTCCAAAGCCAATGGGGCTGTTGGGTACCTAAATCTGCTGGGGGAAAGTAGTTTACAGATGCTGGAATGAAACAAAATGATGGGTCTCAACCTATGATTTATGAAGTGTCTCTTAATATTCAGAACTTAATAGCTGGGATCTCCAAATGCAACAGTAATGCAAATAATTTCAGTTACAGCTATAAGAGGCAGGAGGTCATGTTTGCTAGTGGCCTTGGTTGAGGTCTTTAGAGGGTGGATATATTTTTTGGTAGTGCATCAATATGGTCTTGTTATTAGCCCACAGATAATATTGGGTTAATCTCTCAGTGTATGTGTCAACCATCCAGCCCAAATGAAGAATGGTCCAACAAGAAGCTGGTATGTGGTCCAGCTTGCAGTATGGTTCTAGTGGGGGTTGCTGTGGCTCACGTTTAGTTCTAGTATTCAGTTCAGCTCTTTTGCACTTTATCCAGATTCTATTAATTCTTTAAGATTGCTGGATCTGATTTATTGAATTAACTTTCAAGCTACATTGTGGTTTGCCTACTGACTTTTATCTTGCCCTTGTGATTTTTCATTCATGAACTTGTTCCAACTATTCCAGGCATCTCTTCTTTCCAAATCTGATCTAGCAGAGTTATTCTTGACTTGGTGCCAAATCTTTTAAAAAAGTATTTATTTGCTCTACTTACAATTTGCTGTTACGTAATAAGCCCATTCCCATCCAAAGGACTGATCAGGTCCGTATATGCTTAACTTTAAGGATGCTGTAGCATTAGGTACTGCAGGGCTATTCACTAGGTCAAATACTGTGTCTTAAATGGTCATGAAATGAAATGAGAGTGACAAATCAAAGTTGTAAATAGTCATTTTGCACCAAGAGATTATGTTAATCCCTGAAAAAAATGTTGCATATTTATGCTTTTAAGTGTTTTGCTTTAGTGTGTTCGTTAATTTGCAAATTTTGCTGTGAACCCTCCGGTGATCCTGTAAACAAATATGTAATTTTGGTCTAAATGACATAAAGCTAAGTATATCTTCGTAAGTTTCACTAGAAAAAATGAACAGCCCCAGTTGTTACTTCCTTAGCAATAACCATTTGCAGTCTGTGTCTGTGATATTACAAAAGCCTAATTAAACCAGAGGGACTTGCAGGGAGAAAATTAAGCAAGTTAGAACTGGAGTCAGCTCTCAGATAAATAAGTGTAAATCCAAAGGAAGCTAGTGAAGCTATTTTTGCTATTTGTAGTGGCCAAGGTCCAACAAACTGTGCAAGTAGTTCTGTGTGTCCAAGGAGGCTTTGTACACATGCTGCATGGTTAATTGCCTTTGAAACAGAGGAGAGCATGTGCATGGTTTGTTGTTGTCTAATGCTCAGTGTTATGCCATCCCTGTGTTGAATCCTCAACTGACTCCTCATTATTAGTTGCCACAAATGCTTGGCTGTACTGGAAGCTACATCTAAAGATAAAACTAAATGTAATAAGAGAGATGGTTGTAAACAGTATCAAGGAATGGTGAGGGAGGGGCTTCCTAATTCCCCCTGACCATTTGGTTTTACTCAGCTCCTACCCACAGCTGCTTTTCCACCCATGAGAGAAAATATATTGTCTCCTCCTGCACTGAATCTGATCAGAAAAATGGCCAGAGGTGTTAAGGACGCTTTCTCCTGCTATTCATATACTAAAGTTATTTCTTTTAAATAAAAGGAAAACAATTGGGACATTTGTTACATGTGCCTCCCACTTAACTTTTATTTTACTCCCAAGGTACATTTCCCCCCAAAGCTTATGATAAGATGGAGTGCTAAATCAGCACTATTATCTAATGAGAAAAAAACACTTTACAGTATAGGAGTAAGATAGTAAGATTTCAGGAAATTCAGTTCACAGGGCAGCTCACTCGAGGGGGTATTTTATGATCAAATTAAATAAAGTAGTGTCAGAACTAATAGAGTAACTCATAGTAGCAACAGAATCAGACTCCCAAAAACAAAAGAAACCTAGGAAAATGATGGGTAATATCAAAAACTTCCAAAGGCAAGCTAAGTTTAAGCAATCAAATCCACACTGCAAAATTGTCGGAGGAGTTTTGACATTCCTTTGTGGCATGGGGCTGTCAGGATCTGCATGTATACATTCGGCTTCAAAAATTAGCAAACAGCCTGATCATCAGAAAACAGCAGTGCTGCTCCAGCAGGTTGTGGTGCAGACTCATTGGATGAGTATAGTGCTAGTCCAGCACAGAGGACTCGCCATTCTACAAAGGAGCTCATTGAGGAAAGCTAGACAGATCATGGAGGGGTATTTTTTTACACTAGTGCCAGGGGCTAAGGTTGGACAAAGAAAAGTAAGAAGAAAGTAAGGTCTGCCTACAAGCCTTTGCTGTGCTCTTATAACCAAAGAGTTTCCCCATTCAGGCTGAAAGACTTCTAAATATATACTTCTTAAAATTATGCCCTGAATTTTAAGTATTCAGTTTCAGTACTCTCTCTCTTTCTCAGTATCTTTCTAATCTCTCAAATATTGTCCCTTTTGCTCTGGGTTCTAAAAACAATTATTCCTATTGGGAGCTCTGAGAAATTTTGAATTTGCCTAAATATTATGGCTGATCTTCATGTCAGATAAAGAGATGCCAAACTGAAGACAAGGTTCAATCAAGTGATTCTGATGACATTCTAAAGTTGAAAGATACAGTTTGAATGGTTTATGAATAGCTCCACAACTGAGACATTAAATTACAGCCTGTATAACCACATGAGGACAATGAATACTGGATACATAAAACACTTTTATTGCCAGTTACCTTTAAGGTTGAGCAGAATGAAAATCCATCATGCGGGAGCGGTCCTGCAGCACACCATGCACAGGGGGATTATGATAAGTGCAGCCGGAAGAAGAGAGGCAGAATTTGAGATTCAAGAAGGAGGAGAATTTCAGGGCCTGTGACCCAGAGAAATGAGGAGGATTACAGGATGCATGATATAGGAGGAAAGGGATTACAGCTCATGTGATGTTGGAAGACACAGATTATGGCAATACAAATTTTAAAATCCTCACATAATTTTTTTAATTTAAATTTTAGTTAGAGGACCCAGTGGAGATCTCTTGTAACAAGGGACTGCTATCTTTACAGCACAGTCATTTTGCACATTTCCTTCCTAGCAAATGCCTTGGTGATGCAAGTGTTATCATGCCTCCGCACATGGGCATATGACACCCTGGGGTGTTTATGTGAGCACTAAGGATATCCAGTTTGTTAAAGAAGGGTTAAAAAATTGAGTATATTGCAGAAACCAATTATGAAGTAAAACATGATCACTGTAAAATTGCTGGTTAATAGTGATTTTCTTAAATGTTTGCAAAGTTAAATGACCACTTTGAAATATTTATTGCTTGTCATACGTACTTTTTCCACTTCTTGAGATATTTACTTTTTCCACTTCTTGAGAAATGTGAGTTAATTTCATGCTTATCAAGGGCTAGTTTAGATAGGCAGTGTGTACTGGCTTGCGGAATCGGAGCGCAGTAAATAACGAGACGACACAATAATTGGGTTTTAAAATGGGCCACATTTTATTGATGAATTCGCAGAAGGGGAAACTAGCGGGCATCCTCAATATTTGATGGTCAACACCATCCTAAGGATAGGGTGAGTCAAATCCAGGCCAGGGCATGGCGTGGAACTTACGCCACCCCCTGACCCCCCCTTATGGGTAGGGAGGCTTTCCGTGTCACCCCAGCACGTGCCTCATGACTCCGAGTGGGTGAGGAAGGTCTGCCCCAAAGGTAACCCTTTTCTCACCACCTGGGCCTCAAGACACACAGGTGATGAGCCTCAGGCATTACCAGTCACCACTAGGTGCCTGTGAATGCTCACCTATCCCTTCCCAGGTGAAGATGCCCGCGCCTAACCGCCAAAATGTGACTAAATTAACTCCAACCAATCAACCTATTTAATACTCCCTTGCTGTCTCACAGTATGAAGTAGGCGAAAAAACTCACAACCAATGACAGATTATGAGCAAAAAATTCCTACTTGGTTTCCTAATGACAACCGGAGTTTCATTCCCATACTGCCTACAGGGAAGGGAGGGAGGGAGCCGCGCAATCGAAGAGGCAGGAGGGGAGGAGTTCTGGCCTTATAAAGGCTCCCCGTCCTCCTCCCCCTCCTTTGGCGCCAAACCCAGGAGGCCGCCAATAGCGCACCTCCGCGTCCCGTTTCCCTGCGCCCGCCGCAACTGCCCCACCACCCCCAAGCTGCGCCGGGTGTGGGGTAGGGCCCTTGCGGAATCGGAGCGCAGTAAATAACGAGACGACACAATAATTGGGTTTTAAAATGGGCCACACTTTATTGATGAATTCGCAGAAGGGGAAACTAGCGGGCATCCTCAATATTTGATGGTCAACGCCATCCTAAGGATAGGGCGAGTCAAATCCAGGCCAGGGCATGGCGTGGAACTTACGCCACCCCCTGGACCCCCTTATGGGTAGGGAGGCTTTCCGTGTCACCCCAGCACGTGCCTCATGACTCCGAGTGGGTGAGGAAGGTCCGCCCCAAAGGTAACCCTTATCTCACCACCTGGGCCTCAAGACACACAGGTGATGAGCCTCAGGCATTACCAGTCACCACTAGGTGCCTGTGAATGCTCACCTATCCCTTCCCAGGTGAAGATGCCCGCGCCTAACCGCCACAGGGTGCGACAAGCCTTATGCTTTGTTGCCAACCCCCCATCTGCGCAGGATCACATCCCGCAGACCCCTCTGCAAATCCATCAAAATATATATCATTTACGAGGACCGATAAATGGACCCCGTCAGGCCTATAAAGCTCCCTCCACGCTGGATATATAGCGGGATGATTAATAGACCAATCACCCCCCTCCCGCAGGCAGCGAAAATTCTCGCCGTTCGCTTTCCTGTCAGCCCGATTTAGAGCCCTGGGATCACACGGTGCTCTCCATTGGCAACGAGGCACAATAGAAGACCAAATGATTACTATCCCCGGCCACCAATCCCGAATAATTTGAAAGTCAACGATCGCCTGCAGCACCAAGGCCCTGCCCTTCAACATCCCCAAATCGTTTCCTCCCAAATGGAGTAACAACACCTGAGGTGGGGGTTGGGCCACACGCCGCTGCAGATGTCAGGATGCTGGGTACAGACATCCCCATATCTGAATAACTCCTCAAACATTATCAAGGGCTAGTTTAGATAGGCAGTGTGTACTGGCTTATCTAGCACTTCATTCCCAGTAGAGCCTTACAGTGATACTGGGATGCTACAAAGCATGCTAGCATGTATAGCATGTACAGCAGCTTTTTTTTTTGGATGTGAGTGGGATTTTGTGAGTTACAAAAACCAAATTGTGAAGGGTTTGGAGTGGTGTATGTTGTGCCTTTGACCTTATGGTTCCTTCCTGGCAGTTGGAACCACTTAGCACTGGAATAATTTCAGTGATGGCTTGCATGGCTATTAGGACTATCACTCAATAACGTTTTGTGTTGCTAAAGCAGAAGAATGGACTTTGAATATTTCATGCAAAAAATTAACTGTTTGAATTAATAGTTCAAATTGATAGTAACCGTCCTAGACAACAGAATTTCAAATGCCTTTATTGCTTTATCGCTATTTTCAAGTTTATGAATGCAACGTTGTTCATAAAAACAGAATGGCCTATAAAATGTTTATGTTCTGTGACTTTTTCATTAGGATTTTAAGATGATGACACATCCTGTTAATATGTGCAAATCTATATTGAAAGAATACAATATATCAACCTTCCCCAACCTGATGCCCTCCAGATGTGTTAGACTACAACTCCCATCAGCCCCTGCCAATATGGTCAGGAATGTGGGTCCATGGGGTAGTATCCCAAAACATCTGGAGGGCACTAGATTGGTATGATTATAGATAAGAGGAACTGTGCCCTTTGCGGGTTATGTTTTCTGCTGCCTCTTTATCAGTAGTAGTTTTAAATATTATTTAGGATAAATCCGTTTTTAAAGAAGCATTTTTCTACCCAGGAACAGGTCTTACTTTTGAATCCTTAAGTATGTAGTAAGAAGCTGTTTCTGTTGGATAATGGATATGTCAGGACAGTTTCACCAACCATGTTTCTAGAAGACATTTCAGGCTACCTTGTTCTTCATTGCACCATGAATGTACATAGTACAGAGTCACATATTTTAAAACTAGGCAGGCCTTTGCCCTCTTAAGTGCTTATAACCAAAAATAGTTAATGAGGGAGGAAAATAGGAGACAAATATGGAAGGAAAAATATGGGCAAATGCAGCTGCACATACTTAAAAGTAGGAATGGACTAATATGTCTGTTTCTGGTCCATACTTAAAAGTAGGAATGGACTGTTTCTCTCCACTTTTACATGGTTTTAGCAGTAATTCTGTTCCATTGCACTTCTGCAATAATCTGCTAAAGTAAAAACACACGCACACACATACACAACCCCCCTCTTAAAATACATATTTTAATATGCTTTTAATACATATTTAAGTATGTACTAAAATGCATATTTTCTCTTCAAATACATACTCAAAACCTGTATTTAATTGCCAACAGCTAGGTAGCATCATTCAGAGAAATACAACACCTACTGAACAGTGAAGTTCCAACCGGCACATTAATTCAAGATCAGGATATTTCATATAGGAATTAGCTATTTGAATTGCTTAAGCATCCCTTATTTAAAGCTTCAATACAGCTGGCAATAAGGATTACGGGATTTATCCAAACTGCACAAAAGTGATTTGAAGGAAGAGAGATGGCACCAAGCATATTTTCGAGGAACCTGTTCCATACATAGGGGTTCAGCAAAAGAAAATGGAGACAGCAAGAAAAAATGAAGATGTTTAAGTAAGATGGGCACCTTCTGTTAGATGAGGATAGCAGTGAGAGATCTGTGAAGGAATATCATATGATCTCTAAGCAATGAGAGGGGTGAATGATTTTGGCAGAAGAGTTTTTAATAGAATTAGACTAAGATGTGATAGAAAAGGCAAGAGATAAGGTTGTCAAAGTCAAGGTGAGCAATGACCAGAGCATGTACTGAGGGGACAGAGATTAATGGATAGTATGGAATATAAGCCTTATGTATTTCCCCTCTGGTCATTAAAGAACTGGATATTGTAAAGTACAGTGAATAAACATTGGCTGGATGCTTGCTCAGTTGGACAGGATCTTTACAAAATGGTGTTTCAACTGCTTAATGTGGATGGTAAATTGATAACAGATGACAAAGAAAAAGCTGAAGTGCTCAATTCCTACTTTAGCTCAGACTTCTTCCAAAAGCGGGTCTATGACCCCTCTGGCAAAAGTGAAATACAAGCTGAAGGGGAAGGATTGCAGTTTGAGATTGATAAACAAATGGTCAAGGAACACCTAATTTATTTGAGCGAGTTCAGATCTCCAGGGCCTGATGAACTGAATCCTAGAGTAATGAAGGAGCTGGCAGAAGAACTCTCAGAACCACTATCTTTGCAAAATCATGGAAGATGGGTGAAGTACCGGACAACTGGAGAAGGGCTAATGTTGTCCCTATCTTCAAAAAGGGCAAAAAGGAGGAACCTGGGAATTACAGACCAGTTAGTCTGACATCAATCCCTGGGAAAATTTTGTTGTAGATGACAAAGAGTCAGTCCGTAAGCACTTTGAAAACAATGCAGTGATTACTAGAAGCCAGCACGGATTTGTCAAGAACAAATCCTGCCAGACTAATCTGATCTCATTCTTTGATCAGGAAACCTCCCTTGAGGACTGTGGGAATCCTGTGGACATAATATATCTTGACTTCAGCAAAGCCTTTGACAATGTACCACATGACATCCTGATCAGCAAGCTATGTAAAAGTGGGCTAGATGGAACAACTATTAGGTGGATCCACAGTTGGCTACAGAATCGGACTCAAAGAGTGCTTATCAATGGTACTTTCTCAAACTGGGGGGAGGTAATAAGGGCTCAGTCCTGGGCCCAGTGCTCCCCAACATTTTTATTAATGACTTGGATGAGGAGGTGCAGGGAATGCTTATCAAATTTGCAGATGACACAAAATTGGGTGGGACAGCTAATACCCTGGGAGACAGAAACAAACTTCAAAGTGATCTTGATAGGCTGGAGTGCTGGGCTGAAAACAACAGAATGAAATTTAATAGGGATAAATGCCAAGTTCTACACCTAGGAAAAAGAAACCAAATGCACAGTTACAAGATGGGGTATACTTGGCTCAGCAATACTACAAGCGAGAAGGATCTTGGAATTGTTGTAGATCAATATGGATATAAGCCAACAATGTGATGTGGCTGCAAAAAAGCAAATGCTATTTTGGGTTGCATTAATAGAAGTATAACTTCCAAATCGTGTTAGGTACTAGTTCCCCTCTATTCGGCACTGGTTAGGCCTCATCTTGAGTATTCTGTCCAGTTCTGGGTGCCACACTTCAAGAAGGATGCGGACAAGCTGGAGGGGGTTCAGAGGAGGGCAACAAGGATGGTCAGGTGTCTGGAAACAAAGCCCTATGAGGAGAGATTGAAAGAACTGGGTATGTTTAGCCTGGAGAAGAGGAGACATGATAGCAGTCTTCAAATACTTGAAAGGTCGTCACACAGAGGAAGGCCAGGATCTGTTCTCGATCATCATAGAGTGCAGGAAATGGAAAAATGGGCTCAGGTTACAGGCAGCTAGATTCTGGCTGGACATCAGGAAAAACTTCCTAACTGTTAGAGCAGTATGACAATAGAACCAATTACCTAGGGAGGTAGTGGGTTCTCCCACACTAGAGGCATTCAAGAGGCAGCTGGACAGCCATCTGTCAGGTATTCTTTAAGGTGGATTCCTGCATTGAGCAGTGGTCAGACTCGGTGGCCTGATAGGCCCCCTCCAACTCTACTATTCTATGATTCTATGATCAAAAGGGAAGTTTACTCCAGTGCATACCTCAAAAGATAAAATAGAAAAGAGACCTAACAGTTTGTATTTGATTAGTCTGCCAATATACATTCAAAACTGAAAATATAGCTGTTGGCTCTTTTATGTAATTTAAGTAAAGCTTTGATTGCTGTTCAAAATGGGGTTATCAATTGCTAAAGAGATTTCCCCCCCACTTCAAGATAGAATTAAGACTCTGTTTTTAAACTAGAATTACCATCTTAATCACATCCCCATTATAGTCCTCTCAGCATACAGAATTTGTGTATAGTGTTCTTTTTGAACTATGAGCAAATAGATATGGAGAACCCTCCCATGAATCGCTTTTCTGTGTTAAAAAAATCTAGTTATCATAAAGTATGGTCCAGTAGAGTGCTTGCATTTGTATGTTTGTCCATGGCTTTATAAACCGTAGTTTTTGAAGCCATGAGTAAGCACTCTCCTCCCTTGCTCCTCCCCATTAATTTATTTATTTATTACATTTATATACCGCCCCACAGCCAAAGCTCTCTGGGCAGTTTACAAAAATTAAAAACATTGAACATTTAAAAACCAATATACAAAAATGAAAATCATAAAAACCTACAAACAAACTACATATTATTTATCTCTCTTCCCTCCAATTTCACCATGGAGATCTTGACTTGCACTATTTTAGAGGGCTTCTCCACATGGGGCTTTTATCTTATGAGTAAGATCAGTTACTCATGGAAGGTTGCAGGTCTTTTACATGACATTGTCAGCTTCTGGCGCCTCTCTCGTGCTTTCTGAGCAGTTATGTGGCTTAAGCTAAATTTGTTTGCATTTGCCCTGTGTAAGAGGAAATACCGCTATAACTACAGCCACTAGATAGCACTGTTTAATTAAATATATAGAACTCACAGTTAAAAGGGGGAAAGGGAGGTGGCTAAGAAGTGCATGTAAAAGGGTAATTTCAATTCTGCAAAGATTCTGGAAGCAGAAAACCCTGTAAAAATCGCTGAATGAAAAGTCTCTGTGTTGAGAAGCCCAGAGCATCTCAAGTTGAATGTAATGGGGGACTCTCGTTTAATGCAAGCCAGAAACTGACACAGAGTAGGAAGAGGGGAGAAGCAAGGGAGGAATGCATGGCAATAAACCATGGTTTATGAAGCCATAGAAGAAACCTTAAAAATCAGCCATAGGGCCTGTTCAGACAGCACTCTAAGCTATGGATAGGCCATTAACCCTTTTGCAGTAAATGGTTAGTGAGTGTGTTTAAACCGTGGTTATCTAGCCACCATGGTTAAGAATGATTCACACAATGTGCTAAGTCATGGTTTACATGTCATGCTAAGCCATAATGTTTAGTTCAAAATATTTAAACACCATGGCCTATCATGTCATCTAAATAGGGCCATAGAGTTTTATATTTAATTTGGAGAGAAGGGCAACACAGTTCCAGGCCAAGCAAATGAGATGTGAAAATGCATCTACCAACATCTTGTGTGTGGTGTGTGTGTGTGAGAGAATGCTAAAAGCAGGCATGTGGGGGAAGGACATTTGGATTGGACATGTAGTGCAGGAGGAGGGGGAATGGTTTTTCTCAAAGGAAATTGTCCCTATCCGCTCTCTTAGAACTGCTATTATCCCTGGAGGGAAAACATATAGGCATAATAGATTGTGTAAAGTTTCATTTCCACTGTTAATAGCAACTCCATGTGGGTACTTTGCAGTAGGGTAAATGGTTACCCCCTTCCCAATACATTACCTACGGCTGCTTTAGCCAAAAGAAATAAAGGGAAAAGTTATCAAGAAATGCATTAATATTTCTGTGACATCATGCTCAGCTGGGCCATGTGATAAATGTAACATAGTAGATGTTACATGGTTATGCTTGAAATTAGGGATGTGCATCAGATTGGGTCTGATCCACAATCCGGAGCCGATCCGACCGAAATCAGATAAAATTATCCGATTCTGAACCCGGCTTCTAGATCGTCCGATCTGATCCGAATTGGTCCGAAAGGACCCAATCCGGTTCAGATAAGATCGGAGGATCGGACCTCCTCCTCCCTCTTGTACTCCTTACCTGCCGGGGCCGTCCGCTGGCGTCTGCTGCCCCTTCTACTGAGAAACAGGCTTCGCGGCCTGCCTCTCAGTAGCGCACCGGGTGATGACATCATCATCCGGTGCGCTACTGAAAGGCAGGCCGCAAAGCCTGTTTCTCAGTAGAAGGGGGCAGTGGACGCCAGTGGTCGGCCCCGGCAGGTAAGGAGTGCGAGGGGGAGGAGGACGAGGGCCCCACTTACCTGCTGGGGTGCCTGCTTCTCTCTGCTGCTCTGACCTACTGAGAAACAGGCTTCGTGGCCTGCTTCTCAGTAGATTGGAGCAGCGGAGGGAAGTGGACGGCCCCGGCAGGTAAGGAGCGCGAGAGGGGAGGGGGCTTACCTGCCAGGGCCGTCCGTTGCCATCCGCTGCCGCCCGCAGGCAGTAGCAGACTGCCCCGGCAGGTAAAGAGCGCGAGTGGGGGGGGAGGGACAGGGAGGGGGGAGTTAGGCCCCCACTCAACCACCCACTGCCATGTTTTCCGTATAGGCTTGCATTGGCCGATCCGAAAATTGGACGTCCAATTTTTGGATTGGGATCGGGTCCGATCCGATCCAAGAGACCTCCAATTTTGTCCAAACCAATCCAGGACAACATCAGAAGTCCCGATCCGGGTCCCGATCCGATCCGGGGGGTCCGTGCACATCCCTACTTGAAATCCTCAATCTATTTATCCCAAATCCTGTCTTTGTAGCCCTTTTCTAAGAGAGGAGAATCTGTACCCACCCACTGTTATTGAAGTCTAATTCCCATCAGCCCCAGTCAGCCTGGCCTATAGTTAGGGATGATGGGAATTATAGTCATTGGTTGCCTATCCCCATGTATTATTATTATTATTATTATTATTATTATTAGACTGTTGGCAAAGGAGAATTGAGGGGAGATAATTGGAAGTAAGAGTAATAATTGAACAAGCAGAAAGGACTGCAGTTAGGACATGACTGTAGTAAAGAAGCAGTCTTTGGGAGGAGAATGATGTTACTGTTAATCAGAGGAATGTGTGGCTCTCAATGTGTTGTTTGACTGCAACTTCCTGATGGGTATTCCAGCCCAAGAAGATTTGGAGGGGTACATATTTCCCAAAACTGCTGTAAGTTAATAACTGCATTTGCTGCTGTATGTATAAGAAATTATACCTGGCTTGGTATTTAAACACAAAGCATTTCTCTGCAATGCTAATACATTTAATTTCATATGCAGCCCTATAAACATTTCCTTCACCCAAATTTGTCTCAATGATTTCACAGTGAATATCACTGTCCTAACCACCACATAGTTAGCATAATATTTGATATAACCTTGGAACAGGGTAGATTGAAGAATTCCCATTGGTAATTATATTCTCTACACCGGAGGGCTTTCATACTCTTTATATTAATCCCCCCTCCCCCAGCAAAGACCTTTGTATAGTGACAATATTTTGTAAATGTCAGGATGCTGGCCTTTTTGTAATGCTATTTCTTTAATAAAAATGATAAAAGGTTTTTGACAGACAGCAGAATGTAAATGCTGTAGAATTATTTAACTTTTAATATTTACAAATGGCACTACAGGAACTAAGTATAATGTACGCAGAGCCACTCAATTACATTTGAAACATTCTTTGCAGTTTGAGTATTTGAAACAGTTATAAACAGTGGTAGATTTCACGTGGCTAGTATTGCTTCTAAACACACAAGTAAAGACACACAAGTACATAGAATGTTGTTCTTAGAGGAATTCTGTTTTACTAACTGTATATTAGGGGATCCATCACACCTACTTTTGCCCCCGGTTTGCATCCGCGGTTTCCCCCTCCATTTCCTTAGTGAGTTGAGTGCTGGGCACTTTCACGTCTGTGCATTGTTGCACTCATTTATCTTTTCACCTGTATCACTACTATACTGGCAAAATCTCCCACCCCGCCCCCTACATTCTCCTTCCCCCTGCAATTAATATATATATATATATATATATATATATATATACACACACTGCACAAATAGAATAGTACAGCAGTCTGAAACTGTGCCAATTATGGTAAAACAACACACTATACTTTCCTCTAAGATCATATTAAACACTATAAGTGAAGAGAAAGTATTGCAGTTAGTTTTTGAGACGTTTGTAGTCAATGTTGGCATGGCAAGGGGAAGCTGACATTGTTCTGGTCACGAAACCTAGACATGCCTACTCAGGAGTAAGAAACATAGAGTTGAATGGGACCGAGTCCTGGGCATGGGCTGCGGTAGCCTCGTTCACCTTCTCCACAGGGTGTTTGGGCACCCGCTCTCCTTCCCCCTTCATGGTTGAGCAGAGAACTGCCTCACCTCCTTTTTTTGTCAGCAAGCCCACCTTTTGACACACATGGCCCCAACAAAAAACAGGACGGTCCAATATAGTGCAAGTACAACAATACACAGGAGGGAGGAAAGGCTTTATTGCACACGGAGGGGAAAAGACAGACTTTCCCCACTCTAAAGTAAAATGAAAAATGGAGGGGAAGAGGTGAAATGAGTGCAGGACAGGAACGCCATCTTTTAGGTTTTGGAATAGTGCAAAATGTTTCAAACCATGCAAGGAGAGTGGTGGTAGGGAAACTTGTGAGTCTGGTGGGTTGGTGCAAGTCTTCTTCAATCTTGCTAAATCATAGTTTAATGCAAGGATGGGCAATCTGGTGCTCTCCAGATATTTTGAGCTGCAACTCTTATAATCCTTGACCAATGGTTATGCTGGTTGAGGCTGATGGAAGCTGCAGTAAAGGGCACCAGGTTGCCTACCCTTGATATAGTGTGTCATTCAAGCTCTCTCAATTATGCTCTCTTAACCTAATCTCACAGGATTGTTGTGAGAATAAAATCAAATAATATGTTTAGTAATGTAATTCTGATGAGCACACCATAATTAGAGGAAATGACTGCATGGATTAAAGCCAACATTGCATGAGGGGACTTCCACTTGTGCAATGAGACTTCCCCTTGTTCTCCTTCCTCTTCCAGCCTCCTATGTCCCCACAAATCTGCTCTGGAGGGTCCCTCAACTCTGGAGCAGATTTAGAGATGCATATGGAGAGTGGGGGCTGCAGGGAAAGGGATATCTATTCCACCAGCGTTTCCATTCTGCTGGTTGATGGCCACCATTACATCTAACCCTATATTGTCTTTTTTCAAAGTGATGTATAGGCCCAATCTCACTGACACAAATTATACAGACTTGACTTTATGTTCTCTCAGTTCATAAGAAATGACTTACATGTCTGTTATCTACAATGAGAATTTGGTACATAGTTTATACACAAGAAAATTCTATCTCCACTGGAGAATACAGATCCTTCACTTCATTCATCTTTTAAAGCCATGTAATAACTCTTCAAGAATAGAATATTTGAATAAGTTATCTATAAAGAAACTGTGCATTTTCATGTTGATTATGAATTTTTACGAAATACAACTTGCAGTCACACAGAAGTCATGTGAATGAATAAAATCCAAATGCTGCCAGAATTAACCAAAGAAATACACAAGAGTTCCTGTAGAAAGTAAAAGATTACTGAAAGAGGTGTGTGTGTGTGTGTGTGTGTGTGTGTGTGTGTGTGAATCATCTGGCAGGACATGTGATTATGTTCCATGTAAGACAATGGTAGTGTAAATTAGCCAGTACAATTCAGTATAGAAAATGGACTTGATTTCATGAGAAAAGCTAACCTGCATCTAAGTTTTTGTTTTGTTTTATTTGGTTCTTGAAGGCTAATGCAGATATATTTCTGGAGTTTTATCTTTTCTTTTTGGGACACTTTATTCTCAGACAAGTCTTTGCATTAAAAATAGGTTGGCAAAATCTGAAAATCATCAGTTCATTTAACATTTCTTTCTTGTGAACTGAAAAAGTAATAATTCTGGAAAATTAAACATGACTGACTTGTATTATTGAGTAATAAGGTACAAATGATTATTGTACATCAAATTCAACGTCATTTATCTTTTGTCATTTCCAAAGAATAATTTTATACAGAACCCCTGCCATAACAACTAAAGAAGCGGGACAAAGTGAAAAGAGAGCCTATTTTACCCAGTCAAGATGTCATCGTAGTAGTCCAGTAGAAGAGGATATCCAGCAATCAGGATTTCAAACAATTAGAGTGGTCCAACAACTCATAGTCAGATTTTCATAACCACATATTTATATTTTTGTATGATGTGCATGATGCTAACATGGTTTGATCATTAAAGTGGCTTGGGCAATCTTGCAGTAGTACAATTACTAAAGAATGCATTTTTTTTTTACCGTGTTGACCTGCAACCTTGCATCTTCGGAATTCATCCACATTCACCAAAAAGTGCCTATTGTTTTTGCTCAACTTTTACCTGTCTAAAGAACTGTGCCTCTATATCTCACAGATGGTGTATGTATGTGTTTGACATAAAATTGCCATAGACTGCCTTGAAGATTCAGACTGTTAAGTGAAAGCTGAGTTTTACCTACAGTACATCCTAATTTATCTGTATAATTTTCAAATGTCCGAAATATTTGTATTTCTGCATATATGTAAATATGTTTTCTTTTGATGTATTTGTCATGGTCTTTGTCTAGTACAATGAACTTTGAACTTTGATGATGATGATGATGATGACGACGACTATGGTGGTGGTGGAGGTGGTGTATTTGACATCCTTAGAAAATAACGTTGGTAACATTGCATTCTTGTTTTATGAATAAACATTAGGAAAACATGCAGAAGTAAACAATATTTCATAACCAACTAGGAAGATCATACATTAATACTGGATAAAATTATAGAACTTTGAAATATTTCTGTCATTGGCATCACTACACAAACAGAGCTAAAGCCTAATGAAAGAAAGAAACATCAGAGTGCCGATCTACACTGTAGTTTGGAATGTTTTAAATAGTATTTTAAAATGTTGTAAATAGGTGCGTTTTAAAACGTCTTAGGCCACATTATTGAGTACTCATGTTACAGGAGAAAATTTCTACAGTCTTCAAAGTGGTGTGTGCAGTCACACACTCTTCTGCCCCATCTCTTTCTGTTTCGTTTTTTCAATGAGTTTAGGGCTAAGCATTGTGGGCACTGTAGTTCACTCGCCCACTTCCTCCTTAGCCCCTCTTCCCCACCAATCAATGGCTAAGCATTTGGGTGCCGGAAAACGAATCACCGCCTCCACGAATCACAAATGGTAAGGATGGACACATTATTTTACTTAAAATGATTTATTAAAAGTAAAAACCATTATATATAGCAGAAGTAAGTTTTAAAAAATCACGGGTATACATCTTTAAAGGTAGTGCGTCATGTGGCCCAAAGAGTTTTCATAACCCTTATGAAACATTACAAAGCTAGAGTGTAGATTGGTTCAGAGTTTCTTGCCTCAATCCAGATAATAGAGATCTGCATGAGGAAGCAGTCTTCTGTAAGGTTTATCATGCTAGAACAGGGTCTGCATGTGTAAATCAGTAATGTATGAAGATGCATATCTGAATCTAGATGTCATCTATCTTCAGTACATCACTTCCTATGGATGCACTAATTGGCATTTTGAAAAAGTCTCTGTTTAAGAGTGCGGGAACTAGAAAAAGTCTATTGTTGATGTGAAATCTTAACCTTGATGCACTACATTATGTAAATTGACTGCTGAAAAATAATTAGGAAATGAATGCTTATTTTGATTGTTAGGCAGAATTAGCCTGACATTGAAATATCTTTACATTTCTCTGTGACACCCTGTTTTTTGTGGAGAGGAATAATGAATAATATAAAATTCTATAGCATATAACAAGCAATGTAAAAATCTAATTTCAGTCAAAGAATCTCTTCCTTGCTGAGCCATTTTACTCCAAAGGAACTTGCAGCTTTATTAGCTAAATGCACTACAATATAATTCCAGTCAAAACTCCTGATGAGTTTGGTTATGAATCCAGTTTGCCAATGTACTGCTTTGCCCCTTGACCCAAAAATGCTTCTATTCTGCTTACCAATACCTCCTTGTACCTGTGCCATTGTGGTTGGTAACATGTCAACATGCCTATGACATGTTGTTCCACCCAGACTTTAACATAGCTCCAACCCCTAGTGTTGGCAGTGATTGCTGTACCTAAGTTGTGCATCTGTAAAGCGGTTATTTTTTTGTTTTGTTTTTTGGCTTTCAAGAGCTCATTGTCTTGTTCCTGCTAAATTCACTAACCATAGTTTAACTATATTTTGAATCTGGTGTGTGCTTATATAAATAAAATATGTGTTGTATGTATATAAACAGTTAATACTTAGGATATATATACATTAATAATGTATTCCCCAATAAGCAAAGATGTTAATTATTTTATATTAGATCAATGTTTTAAAGGGACCTGTTTAAGGATTCAGAATGCAAACCAACCACAGGGCATATGGGATTATAAAGCAAGTACTGAAGCGCCTAATTAGGTACAGCAGTTTTCTTTCTATAACCAATCTTACTGCTCTTTAATGAACTTTTAAAGGAGTACTTAAATAGTATTGAATTCTATAAATATAGAATTCAAATAATCTATGAATATAGCACAAGTATAAACATAAATAGTATATTCAATACTATCTTTAAAGCATAGTATGCTTGTGTATAGGGACACTGGCATAGGGCCAAACTACACATGCCAGTAATCATGTGGTTTGCCTTCGAGTGCAGGATTTGTCTTTAGAAATAGCCAGTGCAGGTCTCCCAATTTGGGTTGGGACCCTATCATGGGGGAATAGGAGAGCATTATACCTCCTCTACTGTAATCCCAATCTAGATCAATAGGGTCATATCTACAATTTGGGCAGGATCTACACTGCTGTTTTAAAGCGCTTTAAAGCATTTTATAACAGTAGTGACAACTGTTTTGGAGTGTGTCCTGGGCCCCAACAGTTGTCAGTACTGTTATAAACCACTTTAAAGAGCTTTATAACTGTAGTGACAACTGTTGGGGCCCCGGACACGCTCCAAAACAGTTGTCACTACTGTTATAAAGTGCTTTAAAGCAGCAGTGTAGATCCGCCCTTGAATGGGGGAATCATTCCCATTTGCTTTAATAGGTCCTTTCCCCATACAAGTTGCACTCTCCCGATCTAGACTGGGACCAGGCTGGGCATGGAAGGACTAAAGCACCACTATCCTTCAATGCTAGAGTTCAGATCACCCCTCCTCCAATGCTGCTGACTATTTCCCAAAGAACACCCTGCAATTAATGGCTAACCATATGATTAATACATCTGTAGTTGGTTCCTTTGTATCTCAAAATAAAGCCTTCTCAACTTGTTCATAACCTACTACTGCAACACCATATATTTGAAATATTTAAGAGGTATAAAAAAAATCCTAATAAAGACCACAGTAATTTTCTAGCATCTTAGAATGCTAGAAAATTACTGCAACCAAGGAAGTGATTGGTTAGCTCAAACAGTGAGTGAAAGTTTGCTAGTTTCCTGTTCTTGAGCGTCATTGCCTTCTTCGGGTTGCTGGACCACACTGCTGGAGTGACAGCAGAAGCCACAACTGGCAGAATTCCCCTGCTATTCAACTCTTAAAATTTGGAGTCTAGACTCTATCAGGCCCACAGTCTCCAACTCTCCAAACCTCCACTGTCTTTCCATTTTTATCCTTTCAGTTGTTATACAGCACTCCTTTTTCAGGTCCTATGTGTCCTCAGTCTTTCTTCTCTGTCCATTATTTCTTCAGGTCCTTGCTTTTTAGCTAAGTCCTTAGCTATCTCTGATGACTCCCAAGAGGAGAGTAATTATGGTTCAGCCCGGTGCGCCCTTACCCAATTAAGCACACGGGGTGGGAGGAAGCAGTTTAATCGCTTTATTCCTATGTCTGCAGCCATGGAATCCCTAATACAGTCTACCAGATCTCAGCTCCTGAACAAAGGAAGGCAGAACTTTTTATACTTTCTGAATCTTAAGCTATTTCATTGGCTAGCGTTGTCACATGTTAACAGGACATGAATATCACTGATTAGTGCTTCTAACAAGCTAGGTTGCAAATTTGAGTTAGTATGTTCATATAACTATGAGTCACAGAATATGCAACAGCTGATTGGATAAAAGTTAGTTCTTTGTCTCTTTGAGGCAGTTTCCATTTAGGAATGCATTTCTAACACGTACACAGACCCCTCCTTGCTCTGGGCTGTTTCAAACTTCTTTGCTGTCTCAGGAATGGAGAAGAGGAGGGGGGAGTAAATTCCTCTGTTTTCTCTGTCTGATATCATCTCTGTGTCTTTTAGGCCCACTTCTGCGCTCCTGTGTCCATCCTCTGCACAGCAGATAGCTCCTAATAACTTTAAGCATGTTGAAGTTTCTTCAGAGTCCTCTCTTATTAGCTCATTTATCTCTTCTGCAGTGTTCTTCAAGGTTCCTGCTTCTCTGAGCAATTGGATGCTTCATGACCTTCTGCGCCATCACACCAGTTTGAGGCTTCACTATCAGCAGAATACAAAATAGTTCAGGGGTAGGCCTCTGGGACCCACTGAGGTACCCTATGTCTCCCATATTTTTCATTAATAAATTTTCTTACGAGCAGCTAATACTGCTTCAAAGTAAAGTGAGGGCCTCCTGACACCACTATCTTCATTTCCCATGAATGCTGCTGGGCCACATGTGGGGCTTAGAGACATTTTTAAGGAATGAAGATAGTGGGCAGCTGCTTGCTGACATTTTCCTCTGAAGAATGACCAGTCACCAATAAAAAGAAGGGGGAAAGGAAATAGACATTCCCGTGAGAGTGTGAGAGAAAAAAAATAGATGAATGAGTTAGCTGACAAAGGGTTGGGGGAGAAAATGAGTTTGCATTCAGTTTTCTGTTGGCAATTAAAAGTATGGCTTCGAAGAAACTGTTTAGTGTGTTGGAGCTGAGACGTTTGGGCAGAATATGTGTCCTTTCTGATTAGCAACACCTCTCATGACAGTCATTTTGTGGTAGTGCCCACAACAGTTTTTTCTAATTGCCAAATGTGCTTATAGAAGCAAAATGGTTACCCACCCCTGATATAGATGACTGCTTGTCGATTAATCCAGGGCTACCATGCCAAATATCCTATTTGCATATTATGTCTGCTTGTCTAGTTGCGTATACCATACATAATGTTATTCAATATTTCTCAGTTAAAGGCTGCAATCCTCCTCCTCCTCCTCCTCCTCCTTTATTTGCAGTCAATAGACCAAAGGAAAACATATAAACATATAAACCGTTTAAAATTAATAAAATAGAATAAAATACTTAATATACTTAATAAAATATAATATACTTATAGTAGCCGAAACGGAAAACATGCTACAATGGATACCACAAGGAATATTCTTAACTACCCACATATGATCTGGTGAGTATGGCCAGGTTCAGGAACTTGGCCACCTTTACCATTATGGTTTTGTTTGTACCCTGAAGCAAAATATTTAAAAGGTAATCAAAAGAGCGACCTGGGAAGGACTGCGTAATTGGCCAGATTAAGTCTACTCTCGCCTTTTGGTAAAATATACAAAAAAATAAGACGTGCTATAGTCTCTACTTCTATGTCATTGCAAGGGCAGCATCTGTTATGCCATGGTGTTCCCTCGTAACGACCCTCTAAAAGCTTAGAGGGAAGGGCATTGAACCTGGCCAAAGAAAAGGCCTTCCTATACTTGGGAATAAATAGCCACCTCAGATTTTGCATTCCGTCTCTGCTTGGATAAAGTGTCAGCCCCTGTGATTGTGGTGAGCAAGAGCCCCATGCAGCTCCAAGAAGCTCCTGATTATCTATATCCAAGAGTCTTTGTTTGGAGATGGCTCTGGCCTTTTCAAGTCCTATCATTAGCAAATGGGGAGGGGAAAGCCCAATGGTAGAAATTTTGTCTTCCACAGATTTAATCCATGGGGATTCATATGAGTCAGAGAATACCTTTGAGATCAAAGAATAGAGGGGAATCACAAGACGACAGCGGAGCCAAAAGTGTATTGAGTAGATCCAGGCCAAACACTTTAGCGAATTTAACCCAGCTTCTAAATTCAATACTGCTCCTGACACACATCTAGGAGCTCCGAAGTTTATCGTGAGGAAAAGGTGTTGAAATCCTTCCGGTATACTTGTCGATTGTGGGAACCATACTGGTGATCCGAACAGGGCTTGGGTCACAGTTGTAGATTTGTATACACAAGTGGCTGTGGATATAAATTTCCCACCCTTTGTAAAAAAGAACCGAGCTAGTGCACTGATGCTTTGTTCTGCTTTGATCTTGACATGCTTTCCATAGTCCTTCCATCTGGTCGTTTCATGAAACCATATACCCCCAAGTATTTGTATGAGTCTACTTGGTCAATTCTGTTCCCTGCTAGTGTCCAGCTGAATCTTTCTTTCTTGAGAAGACCATCACTTTGGGTTTAGTGTAGTTAATTGTTAAGGAATTTGTTTTACAATACTTGGCAAAGCTATTTAGAAGTCTTTTGAGACCCAGCCGTGTCTGAGATATCAGAACAGCGTCGTCTGCATAAAGAAGAATGAAAGTTTTCGTTTGGCCTAACTTTGGTGGATGAGATGGTATAGGCGCCAACAGAGGAGGAAGATCTGCCAGGTATAGATTAAGTAGGGTGGGAGCAAGAACACACCCCTGTCTGACGCCTCTGGTGACGGGAATCTCAGTGGTTACATGGCCCTGTTTGCTAATTCGAACTTGAGCTGATGTATTGGAGTACAAAGACTGGATTAAAAAAAGTAATCTACCTTCGATGGAGCTGTCTTCTAATTTAGGCCAGAGGCGACCTCTGGAGATCGAATCAAATGCAGCCTTAAGATCGATAAAAGCAGTAAATAGTTTGCCTCCCTTTGGGGCAGAATATTTGTAGGCAAGATGGGCTAAGACCAAAGCATGATCAATTGTCGAACAGCCAGCCCTAAAGCCGATCTGTTCTGCCCCTAAAATTTCATTGTCACTGATCTACTCCTTCAGTTTGTTGTTTAAAAGACTGGCATACTGTATAATTTTCCTACTATAGACAGCAGACTGATAGGCCGGTAACTGAGTGGATCGTCTTTGGGGCCTTTTTTATATATTGGAATAATGAAGGCCTTCCGCCAGGATGTTGGGATCTGGCCAGATTTATTTATTGATGAAAAAAGGGCTGCCAACACTGGAGCCCACCAAGAGATGTTGTTTTTTAGGATTTCTGTTGTAATCCGGTCTGGTCCTGGAGCCTTTCCCAGCCTTAGTTTGTTTATTAGCTCCTCAACTGTTGTAGGGTCCACATTAGACCAATCTGAGTATCTGGTGGTAAACTGGGATAAAAGGTTGTGGCTTTACAATCACTGAAAACAGCCCTAAAATAGTTTCCCATATTGCCGCTGGAATATAACAGTCCTTATAACCCCTGGGTTTGTTTAGGGCCCCTGATATTATCTGTCAGAAGGATTTGGTGTTATTGGTGACAGAGGCTGCAATTAATAGTTGCCAGGACTCTTTGTCTGCTTCGTTGTTATTATTATTTTATTATTATTATTATTATTATTATTATTATTATTATGCATAAGCTTTTTAAGCTTCTTTTTTAGCCCATAGTATGCTTGTGGTAGCTGTTGTTCATTATTCCGCCGATAAGGCTGCAATCCTGTGCACACACATACCTGGGAGTAAACACTAAATATAGTGACTCGTACTTCTGAGTAAGCATGCTTAGGATTGCTCTGCCTGTCTCAATATAACCCTTACCAAACTTGGCAATCTGTCTCAATAGTGCTTGCAGCCTGATTCTAAACATTAACTGACATAGTAGTCAATGACTTTGCTATCTGAGTCCGTTTGTGGTACAAGTTTGTCTTATGTTAAAGATCCATTATCTTGTTTTTGACATTGTTTAGGCAGCTATTGATTGCTTGGCAGTATCTCCTAGTCCTTTATGATAGTTGTGGGTTCGATCAATTGGGATCTGGAGTCATAGCATTCTTAGCTATATTTAGATTGGCAAAGATATTTACTGCAAACATCTCAGCAATTTTCAGTGTGGGAGTGGGAGATACTGCAAAGTAATTCTCATGAGTAAAATTGCAGATATATAATTGTGTATACTCGCTAAGACAGATAAAACCTTTTCAATGCCAATTTTGCTATGATGCAAAACCATAATATGAGATGTGGCATGAGTCAAAATCATGCTAAGGGTCAAGCTACATGTTATGTTAATAACATGTTTCAAGGAGGAACAATTGTGCCAAATCATATCCAGATTTCATATCATTTATTAAATGTTCCATTATTTTCCTTTTATAAGTCAGTATTATAGCTAGAAAGCAGGTACAAATCTTTGAATGAATCTAGTACAGAAGTGAGCATTGGCACCTTTACTGGGTGTGTTTTTGATGAAGTTGCAGTTATCTCCAAAGACTTTGTTATTTCTAACCAAGTGATGCTGTCAATAGAGATCAAACACTAAACATTAAATGATGAGAAACTTAACAGGGTTTAAAATAGGAAAAGGTTCATTGGGGTTGGCTTGATCAATAGGTAGTTGGAGAAATCCAAGGCAAAGGTTATCAGTTCTCTAAAACATTTATAATTTATTTTTATGATGCCTTTGGGGCTGTCTTCACAGTGCCAGGTTGAAGCTGCTTCCCTCTTCAACCCCACACTTTCCCTCTTCCAGGGCGGCGTTGGGTAATCCTGATGCTGAGGACAGAGCACAGGGTTTCTGAGCAGCAATCTGGGTCCCAGAGCTGCCCCCGCCCTCTTCCTGGTGGAAGGTGACCAATCACTAGTTGCCTTTGCCAGGCTCTGCTCCAGGTTGGCCCTGGACTGCCAGAAGCATCATGTTGATGTCGTTCCATTTCCAAAATGCAGCATTGCAGGGAAGCCCCGTAGTGGCTGCAAACCTGCATTTGCATTGTCTAACTGACACGGCGCAAATCCACAGCCACCGTGGGTGAATATTTCATGATGGTGAATATTTTTTGTCAGTTAACAAAAAGGTATGTGTGTCCAAGATTTGTCAGAGCAGACTTTGAGAAAGGGAAGGATACCAGAGTTAGGTGTGTATTGGAAATGCAGACAGTTGTCACCTTTGTTAAAGCTTAATAAACAAGCAGAGAAAGAAGTCATTGTAGCTTGTATAAAGCAGAGGTTTCATCTTTCAGCGAGAGTATCTCACATACAATAGTTAACATTGCAATAGGTAATGATGATGTAATAGATAAAGTAATCAAATATTACCCATTTTAAAACTGTATAAATGCATCACTCATTAGGCATTTAAGCAGAGCAGATCTATTACATAGCTTGATATTTACATAATAACTGTCCCAACAATGCATTGATTGTTTTCAACTTGCCAGTTGGGTAGCAGTTTTATATAACATATAGACTGCATCTGGTTCAATTCAACTCACTCTAGTGTGTGATAGTATGATATTTTGCATCCTTTTTTGGCAACTGTTCTTCTGATTATCTGTATTTGGCAGATGTCACGACACTGCAATTCCCCAGACTTTGCATGCCAGAATTTTAGTCAAGCACACTATATAGTTAAAAAGAGTTAGTGAATGATGACCACAAAAAAGAAGGCCAGGAATTCTGAAAGCGTCAACTAGCTGCATCTTCTTTTAATTCTGATTTACTATTTGCCAGTTTTTTTGTTTGCAATACCCTTTGTATTTTATTTCACAGTAAAAGAAAGTATGTGCTTCACCTTCTTTATGTGTGAATTGTATGCTCTAAATATATGTAATCAGTATATTTTACCATGAAAAGAGACCGTTGGCTTCTTGACATACGAATAATAGACTGAAATGATGCATATATACATATGATTTTTGAACATGCTGGAGAGAATACTATAAAATTGATTATGTATTTATCTATTTTTAAAAAGTACAGTGCATACCTAAGCTTTCCCAGATTCAGTATAGGGCAGGGCTTTGTTACAGTTAATGATTCAGTTGAAAAGGCTATTTTAGAAGCTGAAACTTTCTCTGCCACTAGGCTGACCATATGAAAAGGAGGACAGGGTTCATGTAACTTTAACAGTTGTAGAGCAAAGGGGATTTCAGCCAGTGTCATTTGTATGCAATTAGTTCCTGGTGAAATTCCCTCTTCATCACAACAGTTAAAGTTGCAGGGGCCCTGTCTCTTGACCATGTACAAAAGAAGGCAGGGCTTCTGCAGCTTTAACTTTGTGATGAAGAGGGAATTTCACCAGGTTCTGCATATATACCAATGACACCTGCTGAAATTCCCTTTTCTATGAAACTGTTAAAGATACAGGAGCCCTGTCCTCCTTTTCATATGGTCAGCCTATCTGCCACTATAGTGAAGACCTTTTATGATAGCTGTGACCTCTACTGAATCTGGCACCCTATCCCTGACACAAGGCCGTACTATAATAATGAGAAATGTTAGTACCTATTGGTATATTTATACTTATTTTCCTACTAACATACTTTAGTGTTGATAGTTCCCTACACTTTGGACCTATTCATGAGATCTTTGTCTGTCATGTTAGCTGCTGCAATCATTGGCTTCCAACCATAAATGCTGAAATAGTAATATGAATGAACACCCACGTCATACACTGGAAAAGCTTCTCTATAGCAGCATGCAAAAAGCCAGTGCATGCCATTTTCTATGCATGGTGTTAACTTTCATACAACCATCTCAGTACATGGCACTGATGGCTAGAAGAAAGTGTAACCACACAAAGAAGACTATGAAGTTAGGGTCTTAGCATTTCTGTTTTGCTTTGAGTCATACACACTCAGTTTAGTGTACATACATGGGAGCTATACATTGAGATAGTAGAATGGTGAAGTGTTGTGATATGTAGAAGTGGATTTAAGTCTTAGAGAAAAAAAATCATTCCTCAGCATAGAAGTTTGCCAGTTAGATATCTAAAAGAAAACCCAATACAAAACATTGAAGGGCATCTCTGCCTTTCTGGCTTGGAATTATGAAGTAGAAGATTAGTATGAAAATAAACATTTCTGTCATAAATTCAAAACGTTCATCAATCATCAGTTCCAGTTTATTGCTTTAACTATAAAGCACAGCAACATGTATTATTACAACCATTCATTAAAATAAAATGATAAAAATATTGAACATTTTAATAGAACAATCAACTATATGATGCTTGATAAAATCAGGTCATCATTCCCTTGGTTTCTGATGTTCAGATGTGAGTGCTGTTGCTTATGTTGCCAAGATGACACCACCCATGCACAAGAGGTATCATCAGGAATTGCAAGAGTTGCAGAAGTACAAAATGTTTAGAAGTACTAAAATGTTTTGAAGTCCGGTGGTGGTGGTGGTGGTGGTGGGGGAACCTTCAAAACAGACCAGTAAAGAACTGAATCAATGCTCCCCAAATGGTGATTGAAAGTTGGAAAAAATGGAAACGGTGTAGAAGGGGAGTGGAATGGAATATCCTGGAGGAGGCCATGGCTGGCTTGCTGGAACAGTGAATGGGAGCACTCCACACAACAGAACTTTCTTGTAGATCTCACGTTTGCCTTTTCTAATAGTATTAAAATTATAATGGTTCTATGCTATTTTAAAATCATTATTAAAAAGGATATAATTTATAATTTGGAGGACATTGATTGCATTTTCTTAAAATATCCTCCAGGTCACTCTCCTTGTTTCAGTAGATAGTCAAATAAATAATGAGGGAGGTCTTCAATTTGGTTGCTCCCACAATATCAAAACAGTTATATGGGATCTTGGGACAGCCTGTCCTCCAGGGTGACAGATGGCATCGTTTGGAATCTCATCAAGGTAAGTTCTCTTCTCAATTGGAATTTGTCAAACTTGGATAATGTTACTCTAGGCCTGATTTATAAGTAGGTTATACTAGGGAATGAAATTGGCATATCTAAGGGATGTGATATCATTTTGAATAAAAACTTCTTGAGTACTGATATACTGAATTGTTGTGTGTTGTTTACAGTAGCCTTCTGAGTTATATTTGTACCAGTGTGTCTACTTGCAATTTTATTATATTTATAAGATTCCTGCAATAGCCACTATATAATAGTTTGTGATATAGCGCTGACATAGGAATTAGTATACCTTAGTCTGTGTAGTTAGAAGATAGCACAACAGGTAGATAGATAGATAAAGAGAGATAAAACAATTTTAACAACAAAAAACTTTTGTATCCAACAATATATGTAGCTTAATATACCCTAAACCAATCTTGAGCACATAGTATTCAGCCAGTGTGGTTTTATAGGTTTTAAGGTAGAAAGGATCATGCCCCAACAAATGGCACACAGACTAGTATCACACAAATGGCAGACAGGCTAAGAAGATACTCACACCTATGTGGATAGAAGGAATTTATCCACCAACCCAAGGAAGAGTAGATGTCGTGATTGTTGGACCCTCCCTACTGAGAGGGATAGAGGCAGCTGGTACACCAGATGTATCATATTGGGAGGCATGTTTACTTCCAGGAGCATGTATTCAAGATGTGACAGAGAGACTACCAAGACTCATCAAATCAACTGACAACTACTCTTTTTGTGAACAAACAATATATTTAGAGGAAATATTGAATGGATCTCCGAAGACTATGAGGCTCTGGTAGGAGAGTGAAGGGAAAGCCTCATAGCAACTGAAAGAAACAAAATGAGATTGCAGCTGTTAACATATTAAAATAAATAATTGGAAAATGCATAAAGCAGAATGTATGGAATATTTATGTAAGAATTCAATGAATGAATGTGATACACTCTGTCTATATATGTAAAGAATATTATTTTTAGAATACTGGGAGGGAACGTCCACATACCCACACACACTGAGTCAACACTAAAACAGTGAATTATACTCCCCCCCCCAACAGTTAAAATGTCATGATAGTAATCTACCAGGTAGCATTGCTTCCCAACCTCTGGTGATTTCTGTGGAGATTTCTGTGTGTATTGTGGGAAAGAGATGGTTTGCTATGGGAGTAGTATTCTTACTTCTGTGACATTTATAGCACCAGCCTTACGTTGGCATTGGATGATATCGTTTTTCTATTAGCAGAAAGTCCTGCCTCCACTGTAAATTCTATCCTTATTGGACAACCTTGTGTCACTCAATTGACTTTATTTTTAAACCTAGTCAAATAGTATTTTGTGGACATAAACTGACTGCACAAACTGTTCTTACTGAAAAGATTCTTGCAGTTATAAATTGCTCTAATCCAGGACGCAGGAATATGGCTAAGAGGGAAGAATTCTACTATGGAAAAAATGGTAATATTTTCTCAATAAGTAACTTTTAAAATGCTTGGGTCGGAAATTGACATAAAGTTGTGTGAAGTTCACTTTCTCTTGGATCTTAAAGTATTTTGGGTATGGTAATAGTGGTTTTCTCTGTGTTGTGTAGTTACATACAAATTGTTTGTTTGTTTCTGATTGAAAAAAAAGTGTTGCTGTAATTACTTTGAGTGTGTATTTAGTTATATTTATATCTTGGGTTGTATCCAATGTTAGTTCTAGTTAGAATAGACCCATGAAATGAAAAGGACATAAATTAGACAAATATTGGATGGAATCCAATGTATGTTTTTGTACAAATGTTTTAACTTTCAAAACAGGTTATAGATTCTAAAATACGTATAGTGTTTAGCCTTTTAGTTGCAATCCCAAACCGTTATTGGGAACCTTGATTGAACTCAGTTGGACTTGCTCGTGAACAAACACACTTAGGAGTTTGAATCTATTTCTGAAATAGTTTATTAAATAAAAATAATTCTTGTGTGTGAACATTTAAGCCTTGTAGTTTTTCCCATAGTTACATAGGTGACCTATATTGAGTTCAGTGGGACTTACCTGTAACTAAACACAGACTAGTACTTTTGCAACCTTAGCTTAACTCTGCTTACTTAAAAGTGAATTGCATCGTTTTAAAGGGGATTTACTGTCTGGAAAGTATGTTTGTTTGCAGGTTACTGTTTAGATCAAACAAAAGAAACGTTTAATTACTCTGTCTCAGTGGATTTAATGTCCTAGCTTAAAACTCCCCCTAACATTTTAATTAGATTAAAACAAGAGATTGTATTGCTTTCTAAAATGTTACATTCTGCGATGTTTGCAGTTTTTGTATAAGATCTGCTCTTAAATATAGAAATACTTCTCCAGACAATATGGGCGCTATTTACTGAAAGTTAGTTTTGGGGGAGGGGGAATGATGCCAGAATTTAATTGTTCCATAGCTTTTATCACTGTTGTGATGCATATGTTTATTTTACATATGTATCAGAGCAACAAAATCCTGTATACAATATTTAGATTAGATATTTTATTTATTATTTATTTTACTTTTAGAATATTGACATACTGCTTCCCATTTTAGAAATCCCAAAGCGGTTCACAGCATAATACAAAATAATAAAAGCCGAACAGGGTTTAGATAAGTTAATGACTGGGAAAAGCCAGAGTTAATAAGTACATTTCAAATACTTGTCACACAAACATGATGCCTGATGTATCGAAATGGGGAGGTCATTCCAGGATGCTACCACAGAGAAGGACCATTGTCGTGATGCTGCCAGATGGGACATGGGGATACAGTGCAAAAATTCAATGTTTCTCCAAGCAAAACTATTCCATGAAACTACAGTGATTTTTTTTCTGCATGTGTTTCTATCAGGAAATTTCTAATAGCATTGCAGTTTACTATTGTCAATTTCTTGTTAATTTTTTAACATGGGGGGGCTTTCAGCATGGTAGCCTTTCATTTGTAAACTGTCATGGATTCATAGTGGAGTCTTAAGTGGAAAGAAAACAATGTGAGCTGATATCCCTGTGTTTCAGTATGGCTGTATGGAAACATCTCTGGAATGATGCTTCCTTTTCTTTCTTCAATGAACACTATTGTTTTCAACTTGCCCCGTTCTTCTCCCACTTTATTATATTGAGTACTTCATCTTATACTTCCTTGTCTTGTAGTAAATTAGCAGGCATTGATTTTTACTAGACTGATATTTTACAGTTGCATCTGGTCTAACAATGCATGCATTTTCCCCTCTCCTTTTTTTAAAATAAGAAACCAATAGGGGTGTGCTATAGATACTAAAGTTGAAGCCAATTATTGTAAAATCTGCATTGTTAATAGGAGTGGAATCATTACAGAAAGTAGAGTCTTTCAAGAAAAACGCTGGTATGCATTTTGCCCCACTGGGTATATTATCAACCATTCTGTTTCGTGAAGACATCCTGAGCATTCAGGAAATTGCTGCTGTTAATGATACTGCAGCATAATATAGGGCAAAAGAGAACCATATGTATAAGGAAGCTAATGAATGAAAATTATCTGGTTGTTTTGCAACTGTTAATACAGTATTCCTCAACATGGTGCCCTCCAGATGTTTTGGAATACAAAAGCGTTGTAGTCCCAGCATTTCTGAGTTTCTGATTTGGCTGGGGGCAAATAGCAAAACGTCTGGCACAGCATTTCTAAAAGTGCTGGTTCAAATCCTGGAGTCTGTCTTGAGAACCAATTTTCTCCTTTGTATTTGCTTTCCTTTTTGGCCGCTTCTGCATTTTTCTGGACATATCTAGATGTGTGCAAGGATGAAGATTTACCATAACATTTCTATGTAAAGCACATGTTCCTCCTGCATCTCCACATATTTATGCAGATTTTGTAAAGTACAGGAATTTTACATGTGCAAAATAAATACAATTGAAGGAAATTTACTGAGTGCAACTATATAGAGTATACCCAACTGTATAGAGCTCATTGGGTGTATTTTATATTTAACGTCCGAGCCTGGAGTTGGTCCGAATGATTTTTGTGTGACAGCATAATTTTTGTTCTGTACCAGACAGCAATTTTATTACATACATCTGCTCCACAGCTATTCGCTGCCAAAGTTCTTATGTGACAAAAATATGTTTTTGTTGGTTATTGGGGTGGAAGAAAACATCTTTGCTACAATGCAAACAGAGACAAGGGAGCTTTCTGAGTTTACAATACAGGGCTCGTGTGTATGAAGGTTTTCTGACATGAGTATCAGGGCAAAGTTTAACTTTAGTTAGTGAGTAAAATTCATTGTTGCAAACAAGGAAAAGCTCACTGTCAATGCAATCCTGTACATGCCTATTCAGAAGTTGGGTTCAATGGGACCCACACCAAGTAAGAATATATAGGATTTTAGCCTGAATTTCTTTGATGTAATTGTCAGCAATGGATGCAAAGCATGCTTTCTTCTAGGATGTGGGATTTAAGACTAACTTAAGAGTAATGTCCATGTGTCCTTTGAAGAAATTAGCCATCATAGGTTTATGTCAAGGGTACAGAACCTCAGCCCCAGGGGCCAAATCTGGCTGACATGGGAGTCCAATCTGCACTCTAGGGTTCTTCTTCGTGGTCTCTGTGCATCACACATATGGGCTCGCGCCGACGCCGAGCCTACTTCCGGGAAACTTCAATAGCTAGATAGAGTTTTGGCGGGAACCCCTCCCCCTACCATCCTACCGCGCATGCTCAGGGTTCCCGCTCTAACTTACCTCAGTTCTTCTTCGACCGCTTCGCTGTAAGCCTCGCGGGAGACTTCGTCTGATTTGTGGACTCTGTTGGAAGAAGGATAATTAATATAGTTAGATAGAGTTGTTTGTTTGTTTGTTCATAGTTAGTTAGGTCTAGTTAAAAAAAAAATTTTTTTTAAGACAGTTCATATAGTTAATTAACAATATCTCTCGTTAGAGATTAGCTGTTTCTGCCAACGCGGTTCGCCATCTTATGGCGCAAACCGCGCTCTTCAGACGGTGCTCCCGGTGTAGGGCCAAAATTGCCCTCACCGACGGCCACTCGCTCTGCCTCTTTTGCCTGGGTGAGACCCATATCGTTGATTCCTGTGCGCACTGTATGCGCTTTTCCAGGCAAACTAGGAGGAATAGAGCCGACCGGCTCCGCAGCCTTTTGTGGTCTAAGGCTCTTTCCGCTGTGGATCAACCCCGACCATCAGCAATGCAGGGAGCAGTTTCTGGGGAGAGCCGAAGCCTCTCGATCCCAGCATCTCCGGCTTCCCCCCAAATTCGGGCAGAGGCGCCGGCATCGTTATCAGGGTTTTCACCCTCTTCATCTCCTCCTCCGGCTAAAAAGACAAAAAAGTCTAAATCTTCTAAGGGGCTCCAATCGACAGCGAAGACGCGGCTGTCTTCGAAATCGTCGACCGTTAAAAAGTCGGCGTCGCGCCCCGCATCGGTACCGTCCTCGACAGTGAAGGTGGTGGCAATGGTACATAAATCAGCTTCGGTACCGACACAGTCTTCGGCATCGAGGCACCGTACGCTGTCTATAGGCTCCGCCTCACAGTCGTCTCAACGGGCAGAACCCTCGCCGGCTGCTTCGACGTCGAAAAGACGTACCCCTTCGGTGTCGTCGCTGCTACGCACACCGTCGACTCCAGTGGTGCCGCCACAACAACAACCAGCGCCCTTATCGCCGACACATTCGTTACCGTCTCCTGGGCCTATTCTTATTGCGTCCGATACCGAGCGCTCGGTACCGGCAGAACCACCGCAACCAACACATCAACGTGAGCGTCATCGACGTCGAGCTCAACGCTCTCAATGCCAGTCATCGACGTCGATGTCTCGGTCCCGATCAAGATCCCGTGACTGGGACGTTTGCTCTGACCACTCTCGTCCATCGGAGCACAGTCGGTACCGATATGATCCGTACACAGGAAGACGGCTTCGAGAGGTGCAGTCCCCTCGGCGACTCCAAGAGGTACATTCTCCTCCGCCAGTTCCTCCGCGTAGAACGACCTCGCTGATCCAACAAACCCTTCGACGGCGAGAGCACTCGGCAGCGGTAGCGCCGCCGGCTAGGGATCGATCATCTCCTTCTGTTCGACACCGGCAGCCGTCACAGTCCTTTGAGGACTATGTTTCGGACTCGTCCTCGGCACCATCGCCACGTCCCTCAGAACCGTCTCCATTAGACACAGTCGGTACAGAGGACAGAGCTTCACCGACGATGGAGATGGGCAGTTTTTCAGAGCAAATGCAAAGGCTTGCTCAGTCCCTCAATATTGAGTGTCAACAGCCTATTGACGACTCAGACGATGGCATTTATGATGTCATGTATGCGGAACCGTTGCCACAGTTAACCTTGCCCATGGTAAAGGCCCTTCTGAAGACATTAAAGCAGTCTTGGGAACACCCTGCCACTGTTGGTCCGACTTCGAAACGATTGGATGCAATCTATAAAGTGAAGCAAACACAGGCACCCTTCCTCTTCCAACATCCGAAGCCAAACTCGGTTGTGGTCGAGGCGGCGCAAAGCAGATCTGGACGGACGCATTCCGCCCCCACGGACAAGGAGGGTCGGAAACTGGATTCTTATGGGCGTCGCATTTATGCATCTACATCGTTGGGCATAAAGGTTACCAATTATATTGCTTTGATGGCGCGTTACCAATTGTTTCTTTGGGAGAAAATCTCATCGTTAACCGACTATCTCCCCGACGATCAACGGGAACTTGCTCGCGTTTTTCAGTCAGAAGCTGTCAGGTTGTCGAAGCAAGAGCTAACAACAGCACGCCATCTGACAGACTGTGTCTCCAAGGCGATGGTTGGAGCGGTGGCCTTACGCCGTCACGCGTGGCTGCGCTCTGCAGCGCTACCACAGGAAACAAAAAATCGTATTGAAGACCTTCCATTTGATGGAGAGGGTCTTTTCAATTCGGAAACAGATGCTGCAATGGATACCCTACACAAAGCCAGAATGACGGCTAAGAAAATGGGTTTCCAACCAAACCAACAACCATATAGGCAACGCAAATGGTACAGACCGGTTCCATACAAGCAGCAGCAGCAACAAGATAGAGGCCAGCGTTATCAATCTGCCTCAACCCAGTCGTATCAGCAGCGTAAGTCGACGGGCCGTTTCCAGCAACGCAACAAACAGTCGGTGTCGCACAAGCGTCGTCTTTGACTTGACGCCTTCAATGCTCGACGACCCAGCAAACAGACTTCAACCCTTTCTGCACGCCTGGGCGTCCATAACATCAGATGCTTGGGTGTTGAACATCATTGCAGAGGGTTACAGAATGGAGTTCGTAGTCCCTCCTCCGCTTGGTACCATAAAGTCCACGCCGCCCTCGTTAACTCTAGCGCAGGAAACCACCGATCTGCTTCGCAAGGGAGCTGTCACGAAGGTGAAGGCATACCGCCTGCGTGCCGGGTTTTACTCCCGGTATTTTACGGTACCAAAAAGGGACGGGGGACTTCGTCCCATTATGGATCTCAGAGCTTTGAACAAGTTCATACGACCCAGGAAGTTTCGTATGGTTACCCTCGCATCAGTTCTTCCCATGCTAAGGGAGGGCAACTGGTTCACACTAATAGACTTGAAGGATGCTTATTTTCACATCGCTATTCATCCTTCACACCGGCACTACCTGAGGTTTGTCATCGGAGGCCAAGCATACCAGTTCTCCGTCCTTCCCTTCGGCCTAAAGTCTGCGCCAAGAGTGTTCACCAAGTGCATGTCGGCAGTGTGCGCACACCTTCGATCAAACAACATCGACGTGTATCCTTACCTGGACGATTGGCTGCTCGTCTCCACCACCAGAAGCCAGGCGCTGACCGATGTCCACGAGGTTATTACTCTTCTGTCGTCGCTTGGGCTGCAGATAAATTACAAAAAATCCATCACTCAACCATCGCATCGAATACAGTTCATAGGAGTTATCCTAGATTCCACTGTGGGAAGAGCGTTTCTTCCGACAGACAGGGCAACGGTCCTAAGACAGCTTGCAACAAGGCAGAGATCACGGCACCGGATCTCAGCTTTCCAGATTTTAAGACTATTGGGGTTGATGGCGGCGAGCGTGTTCGTCGTACGTTGGGCACGACTTCGCATGCGACCTCTCCAACAGTTCTTGCTCAGGCATTACTCCTCTCTGCAAAACCCACACAAGTTAATACTTACCATTCCGCTGTCTGTAAGGAGCTCGCTCCGATGGTGGACGGACGGGCACAACCTTTCTCAGGGCATGCCGTTTGTCACACGAAGGCCGTCTCGCATAGTTACAACCGATGCATCGCTAGCAGGGTGGGGTGCTCACCACGGCGAACTAGTAACACAAGGAAGATGGTCACCTTCAGAAGCTCGCCTTCATATAAACATATTGGAGCTTCTGGCAGTAAAAAAGGCCCTGCAAGCTTTCTCGCCTCAACTAAAGGGGCACCATGTCCAAATCTTAACCGACAATACCACAGTAGTATGGTATTTGAACAAGGAAGGCGGGACGCGATCGCATCACCTCCTTCATCTTGTCATGGACATTCTACAGTGGGCCATTTCCCACGATATGCTGCTATCTGCACTACACATTGCAGGAAAAGAGAATACCATAGCGGACGATCTAAGCAGATCTTTCAACGACACCCACGAATGGGAGCTCTCCCCTCGTGTCCTGGGCCGCCTGCTTGCTCGTTGGGGATACCCCGACGTCGATCTTTTTGCCACGGCTGCCAACGCAGTGTGTCCAGCGTACTGTTCCAGAGCAGGAATAGGGAGAGCGTCGTTGGGAGATGCCAGTCAATGGGACTGGTCGAGAGGACTTCTTTATATCTTCCCACCGTTTCCGCTACTAGCCTGGATGGTAGCCAACCTCAAACGCAGCAATTCGAACGCTATAATGATAGCCCCGTGGTGGCCAAGGCAACCTTGGTTCACGTCGCTACTCAGACTGACGAGGTCAGAGGTTTGGCACCTACCTCATGTTCCCGACCTCCTGTCCCGGGAGAACGGGAGAATCCTGCATCCCGATATCCGCGCTCTTCACCTCACGGCGTGGAGAATCCGGCGTCTTGGAAAGACCTTACCTTATCAGAAGGAGTGAAAACTATTTTA
Organism: Anniella stebbinsi; assembly: GCA_029215795.1. NCBI lineage: Eukaryota > Metazoa > Chordata > Lepidosauria > Squamata > Anniellidae > Anniella > Anniella stebbinsi. Next base: position 89,126,420 of record JARDYH010000004.1, on the reverse strand, counting down.
GAAGCCGCACGTAAGCCATCTACTAGACTATCATACAGTAGAAAATGGAAACGCTTCCAAGATTATGCGTTGCTCAATGCCTTTGACCCTTTTACGGCAGGCTTACCTAACATCGTTTCCTTCCTTTATTCTTTGCACTCGTTAGGACTAAAGCCGGCATCCATTCGTGTATACCTGTCCGCCATTGCAGCCAACCATGGGTTAGTGGACGGTTTTTCAGTATTTACACATCCCATGACAAGGGCTTTTTTGAGAGGCTTAAATAATTTGTTTCCCACTGTCCGCCCAGTAGTTCCACAGTGGAGTCTCTCAGTAGTTCTCACAGTCCTCACGTCAAAACCCTTTGAACCGTTAGCCACGACAGATATTCGGTTGTTAACACTAAAAACTGTATTCCTGGTTGCTATCACGTCCGCTAGACGTGTTTCGGAGTTGGCAGCGTTACTTATAGACCCTCCCTACTTGCAGTTTTTTCGGGATAAAGTGGTATTGAGGCCAGACCCTATGTTTGTTCCTAAAGTTTCCTCAGTATTCCACGTGGGTCAGGATATTGTTTTGCCCACATTCTTCAAAGCCTCGTCAAACCCATTATCTTCAACGTTGCATGCATTGGATGTCAGGAGGTCGCTAGCTTTCTATAAGTCCAGAACTGAGAATTTCAGAAAATCTCGAAAGTTGTTTATCTGTTATGGAGGAGTGTCTAAAGGACTGCCTGTTTCCCCGCAACGCATATCCAAGTGGGTTGTGGAGACCATTGCACTGGCCTACCAGATAGCAAAGCGGGACCCACCGTTTCATCTGACGGCGCATTCCGTTAGGGCACAGGCAACATCTTCGGCTTTGCTTCATGGAGCTTCGCTGACTGATCTCTGCAAAGCAGCCACCTGGACTAATGCTTCAACATTTGTTAAGCATTATCGCCTAGATGTGAGAGCTAGACAGGACTCCTCTTTTGGTAGAGCGGTCCTCTCCTCGATTTGCCAATGACCAAGCAGCGTGCCTACCCACCTCCGGTAAGTCTTTGCTTGTTATTCGCCCATATGTGTGATGCACAGAGACCACGAAGAAGAAATGCAGGTTGCTTACCTGTAACTGTAGTTCTTCGAGTGGTCATCTGTGCAGTCACACAACCCACCCACCATCCCCTCTTGGCATCGCTGTTGTGACGTCAAGTTGTTTCGCCATGCTCTTGTTGTAAATTGGTAAACTTAATGCCTTAGTTGCGAGGCCAAGCGGTCTCAGAGAACTGAGGTAAGTTAGAGCGGGAACCCTGAGCATGCGCGGTAGGATGGTAGGGGGAGGGGTTCCCGCCAAAACTCTATCTAGCTATTGAAGTTTCCCGGAAGTAGGCTCGGCGTCGGCGCGAGCCCATATGTGTGACTGCACAGATGACCACTCGAAGAACTACAGTTACAGGTAAGCAACCTGCATTTCCCAAGATGGTCACGCACCTTTCCTTCTACCACCGATTGCTTGGTATTTTTCTTGCTTTTATGAGTTTTGTCTCCATTCAAAAAGGAGGAAATGCTTTTCCGAAGGCTTAGTTGCTAGGAGTAAGAGCATTAAACTATTTTTTATATATTTGCCATTGGTCCAGCCCTTTTGCCTTTGGCTCCATCCAGCCACTGGAATGTGCCCCCTGCGAGGTTCTTAGAAATGGAATTTGGCCCTTGGGCAGAAAGATGTTCAATACACCTGGTTTATGCACATCATTCTTTCTAATATTTTCCAAATCACCACCTACTTTTTTCTCTGCTGCATTTGAAACAGAGCATATTCTTAATATTTATGTATACCGTTGTAATTCAAGCACCTAACAAGAACCGAGAGAGAGAGACAGAGAGACAGAGAGAGAATTTTGCCAAGAAAATATAATTTCAGGCATTTAAACAACAATAGGAATATAAAATTTTAACTACTGGTTTTCTCTAGAATGATACATTTTAACACTCAATTTATCCTGGGAGAAGAATCTTGTTATCATACTTAGGCAGTATAACCAAGATCCTTGATTTGAACGTGCGTGATTTTTTAAAACAGGAACGTTAGTCCAAAGGTAGAGAAAAGGAGACTTTAAATCCTTTAATATACATTCAGGAACAAAGGAGGTCACAAGTTTTGAGCCTATGCAATGCTCAAACTCAAGTCTGATTCACAGGGCATGCATGACCATCTGAATGTTGCTGCCTATCTACTAAAGTCTTACTTTTATTAGGTTCATAGAGGCTTTACCTGTCGTCTTCCCTGACTACTTCTTAACCACCTTGCATATTAAAAGACACTGGGAAATCATTCTAGGGCCAGAAGAGAAATAAAATTGTATACTTAACCAATGTGGCTCAAGCCATAAAAAGACACAGATCTCTCCAGGTGAACTAACCTGTGTTGTCTAGGACTTGACTGATGGGTAACAAAAAGGTATAACTGACAAGTACTTTAAAGTACTTTTCCCTGTTGTAGCTGTTTATAACAATTTTTGTAGATACTAATATATATGGGGAGAAGATAATTTTGGATAAAATCCAAGGCAGTGTTTATGTTAAGGGAACTGCTTTTGTTAGTAGAACTGGGAGGGGAATATTCCCTTTTCCCCACTGCCCCCAGTGCACCCACAAAATCTGTTCAGGAGGTTGGGGGGACCCTCTTGAACAGATTTTCAGGGGCTGTGGGTGTTTTAAGATGGAGGGAGAAAGTCCAATTGCATGAGTGGACATCTGCTCACATGATTTTGGCTTCCACCTTTTGTTTTTGCATAAACAATTTGGAAAATGTAATGTAAAATAGGACATAAGAAATGTCTAAGAGACAGGGATAATCACCAAATAGTGGCACCGGCACGACATAGACAATCTCCTTTATGTTTATGGGAAAAATAAGAAACGTTGTGGGAAGATGCCTTTATTTCTTGTTTTTGAAATTGTGTTTCTTAACATCAAAAGTATATTTTTGTAAGGTGCCTGCTTTTCCTTCCGCCAGTCTGTTCATATTCTACTGGCACCACTTTGACAGGAAATGCTGCTCTTTTAGCTGTTTAAATGTTTTGAATAGCTTTAAATGGAAACCAGTTCTTCCTACTATTTCTTGACATGATTCAAAAGTTTATAGAAATGAAATTGCCATGCCACTGCAAGTACAGTTTCTTCTATTGGTCCTGTTTAGCTCTTTACTTTACGAGACAAAAATAAACTTTGTATGGCATTCTGGACTGAGCTGCTAACAGAACACAAGTTCTAATATATCTCCCTTAATGACTTCAACATGCTGATGGAACTGGCCATACAAAAAGAAAGATCCTCTAACAGTAAGACAGGCTTGACTGGTCAGAGAGAAGAACCAATGCCTTGGAAACTGCCATTGGTAGTGCCAAGGGACTCACAAGTAAAGCCAGGAATATATTCTTCAGACATTTCACTAGCAACAGTTTTAATTCTGTCTCTGCTACAGCACAGAGTGATCCATGCTTCAATATAGCTAGTTATAAGCATCTGATGACCCCCTTGCTTCCATACTAACTTTGACCAATTCCAGGTTGTATGTTCCAACAGCAGGGGGTCACAGTATGAGAGGACTGCTTCCCAAGGAGGGCCCATACTATCCTGCAGAAAAGGATAGTGGCAGGAATAAGCAGCACAAAACACCAAGTAAGGTAAAGGAGTTAAGAAGCTAGTAAAAGAATTATTATTGAAAGGAATGATGGTGCTAGCAAAATAATGATCTTAGCACATTGTGAAAGGTATGAGGAAATAGAACAGGTACTTGTACTACAGGGCTGTATCTTGACGGTGGTGCATTGGTGCCACGAGCCCTCAAACCCCTGCGTTTGCGCTCCTTTGCGTTGTTCCCACGTGAAGGAGCAAGCAGGCAGGCAGGAGCTCTCTGCTGCCGGCAGGGAGCTCTGGGGCAACCAGGGATCATTTTCTGCTGGGTGCTCGAGCTCGCCCCAGGTCATCCTGTGCGCAGGAAACGAGTGGTAAAACCCTTCCATGAAGCAGTGGGGCGGTAGATGTTTGGTGGCAGAGGGGAAGGCGAGCATACAGATATAACCTTTAGGAAACATGCTATTGTGCAGGATGGCTCCCTGGTGTTCTCTGCACATTTAACTGTATGCTGGATTGTGCCCCAAAGAAGGTAGAACACAAAAAAATACTTCAAGAAGTATAGGTTGAACAGGCAATATTCTTAGCGGTATTGAGCCTAAGACAATTTTGGAAAGGTAAATTGGAAACCATTAAGTTTCTTAATATTTTAGCTGCTGAGAAGTACTGAGACCCTTTTGACTTTGGTGGAAGAAGATGATGGAACAGAGAAGACATTTTTGTTTGATTATTTTCCAGATGGTCATATTGGGTTGCATCCCACAGAAGGACTTTTGACCCAGCAAAAGTTTCTGTTAACAAAACAAAGAGAGCCATTTTTCACCATTCTCCCATACAGCTCCCTGTAATACCTTCCATGATTTTCTGGAGGGTCTCCCAACCATCTGGAACAGCTTTTCAGGGTGCAAAACTGAGAAGGGTGATTAGCAAAAATGGCTTTCATCTCCTTCTATTAACAGAGACTTTTGCTGGATAAAATGTCCTTCAACAAACAGAACGACACTGTTGGATGCAACTCATTTTATGGGTACTTTATAAAATTGGACAGCATCAATGAATCAGTTATAATGAAAAGCCTGATGAAATCATGACTCCCATGTCATCAGTAAGTGACACCAGATTATAAACATCTCTGGTGTTTTTCAAAAATCAAATAATAAATATTCATTCTGTTGACAGACTAACATTTACATTTTTAGAAAAGTCTGTTAACAAAAGAATTCCTATCTGAGTTTTTAAAATCCAATAAAGTCAAAGTATAGTAGACATATGCATATTTCCTGAGATCATTTACTAGCATTTACTTTTTTTTAAGTCAGTTTTTGCTGATTGAACTACTTGTTTGTAGAAAGTTCTTCAGAGATGTTTGTATACTTTTGAAATACAGCTATTGAAATCTTGTTGTGACAAATGGATCATTTACAGCTTTTAAAAAACATGGTAGTGGATGGGAAAAAACCCCCTCCGCTTTAGTTTAGCGTAAGGCCTGTTGGAAACCGTGGGGCTACATCTGAGTAACTTCATGTAGTTTTGCAGCCAAAATGTGTGAATAAATGGTTCTGGGGTCAGGTACTGTCCAGAAATAGGGCAAAATTCTTATGTGTTGTAAGCAGTATAGCAATATTATGTACCCACAAAACATTAATAGAAAGCAGGGGTATTCAACCTGCTCCCCAAGTGCTGCATCATGCATCCTCCCAAGGCTTTCACTGCAGCCACCCATGTGTGCCCTGCCACCATCACCACCGCTGAATCTCCCCTCCCCACCTGTACTGTCCACTCCCTCCCCAAGAGTAGCGAGGAAAAGGGAAACTGTATCAGGATTGCTAGTGCTTGTGTGTATGTGCATACCTATGCATATGCATGCAGGAGCAGCCCTGATCCAGCATCATGTGGCCCTTAGTGCCAAGAAGATTGCACACCCTGATAGAAAGGGTAATTATGTTGATTAAAAGTTTTGAATTGTACTGAATTTTAATCTGACATAACTCAAATCTGAAGTTACGCTGCTACTTAGCTCTTCCACCATAACTTTAGTAAGTTCACATGCTGTCAGGCTGTCTTTCAAATTTGGCTTTGTTTTTTTCATTATCTCCTCTCAGTACAGAAGTCCTCTGGCAGGACTGCTCTTCTTTTGTGGCGTCACTGTCAGCTGTTGTGGTATTTTCTAATATGAGCCACAAGGCACTACAGGTAATGTGGTTAAGTCTGTTAGACATTGGTGCATCCAGCAAATTTGAAATGTGCACTACTATACCCAGGCTTCCTTAAATGCTTCAGCAAAATCTGGGGTTTTATCTCAGATCTTTCTGAATAGTAGTGAGAAGCAGAAATGATAAGGTAGTTTAATTTACCTGTCATCAATAACATGTGGAAGATAAGAAGTTGCTGGGAAGATGCTATCACTGCTGCTGAAATGCTTGCTGAATGTCTATTAAACTGACTGATTCTAAATATTTTTTCCTTCTTTAGTCTTTCATGCATAGATGGAAGTTAAGAATTTCTGCTATTTAGTATAGCCATTCTCAGTGCAGTGAAGTAAACAGCATGTCTGAACAAAGGACCTATTAATCGCCATCACATTTTCCCCCTTGGAGGTTTCCTATGTTACTGCCAACATAGTACTATACACAGTGGATAACACTACTTTACTATGCTTAAAATAGTCTGTTTATGTACCCACTTGCAAAAGAAAAAAAATGTGCTCGCTCTCAGTGCTAGTAATATGTTATTAATAATTTTTAAAAAAACTTTTTGAATCTTGCTGTATAGCATTCCAGAAGGCTGGCTTACACAGTTCGTATGCATGTGAATTTTCCTGACTGTCTCAGGATAGGCACTCAAATGGAAAAATGTCTCATGTGAACAAGCTAATTATGTATATAGTCAACATCAATTCTTGGGAGTGTGTCAGCTAGGAAACTGCTACCAGCAATAAGCATGATTGGCCTGTTCACAAAATAAATTTTAGGGCATGTGCATTTGTGCACAAAGACAAGTCAGGATTGCTCTCCTCAAAGTCACAAGGAAACCATAAGCAAATTATGATTGTCCTCTTATCAGGCCCTCATCTCCAATATGGGGAAAATAATACTGTTAGCTACTATGCTGTTATAAGGTTCTTAAAAGGATCACTGACATACTGAACATGAAGTCAGAACACTTGAAACCATAATAATTCAAAATTGTTGTGTGAAGTAACTCATTCCCATGAAATTTTAATGGTTGTTGGCACCACAAGTTAAAACATCAGAATAACGTTTACATTCTGTAATCTCATATTAACGGTGTTAGCAAAATGTCAAAATTTGTCTTCAGTAAAGCAGGCTCACTGGATTGTCCACATATTTGTAGTAGAAAGCAAGATTTTGGGCAGATATAATTTAAAAACGTTGGGTCTTGAGATGTTTAAGGCATTCACAAACCAGCTTGCCATAGATGAGTCATACACAATTAAAATTATTAGACTGTAGCTGCAATCCTATACACGCTTACCTAGGAGAAAGCATTATTGAAATCAGTGGGACTTGCTTCTGTGTGGACATATATAGAATTGTGCTGAAAACCATTTGATGGTTTCTGGTTTCAACAAAACGTGGTGTTTTCTCTTTCCCCCAAGGTGTAAGTGAGTACTGTCCATAGAAATCCAAGGTTTTAGGATAACTATGATTAGGCAGCAAGCATCACCTAAAAAACAAAAGTACCAGATTAAATCTCTGGTTTTACTAATCCAGGTATTATTTCTTTTGAGATATTTAATATGATTGAGTTTTTAAGTATTCAAAGGTGATATCTGTCAGTGGGTCAGCTGCTCTACCTGACAATTTAAAAGTGAGTCAACAGAGCAGGAGGCATCTGTGTGCAACTTCGCAGAATATGGCCTGGGAGAATGCATGAGGGAGCAATATAAGTAGGTTAACTTTGCTGGAACCTAAGGGGCATTTTATATGAGTGCTTTTAGCTGAAAATGCAAGTCAGTTCAGCCCCACCTCTGCTCTTCAGTGTTTATTGTAGCATACAATACAGGGCTATTGTAAACCACTTGCGGAGTGGAAGGCGGAAATAAAGAGACGAGACAACTGTATGGGATTAAACAAGGGCCACATTTATTATGATCTGCAGAAGGGTGAGGTGTCCTATGTGGGCATCTTTTCTTTGGCCTCCCACAGGCCATTCTCGGGAACGGGCGAAGCATTCACAGACCACGAGGTGGCGCCTGGCTCTTCGCCACCCCATGATCTTCCCCTTTGGGGTAGGGAGGCCTTCTGTTGTCACCTGTCCCGTGCCGCAGGGCTCCGAGAGGATGAGGAAGGTTGACCTCAAAGGTAGACCTTATCCCAGCCCCTGGTGCCGCATGGCTCCCAGGAGTGGGCTTCAGGCTCTACCTATCATCTTAAAGGTGCCTGTGAATGCACACCAATACCCCCCCCTTAAGATGCCCGCTCCTACCGCCAAATTAATGTGACCAATTCAACGCCAGTTAACCTATTTAATACTCCCCATCTGTCTTGCAGTGTGAAGTAGGCGAAAAAACTCCTAACCAAATTAGGCTAAGAGCAAAAAATTCGTACTTGGCCTCCTAATGACAACCAGTAAACCCACACTGCCTACGGGGAGGGGAGGGAGGGAGCCTCGCGCCGAATGAAAGAGCAGAGGCGGGAACAGCCCAGGTACTAAATAACCTCCCTGTTCCCGCCCAGCCCGGTGGCACCACCAGGAGGCAGCCAATCGCTGCCCTCCACTTCTCGCCCTATCCACCCCCACCCGCAACTAGCTCCCCCCCACCCGAGCAAGCTGGGCGCGGGGGCTTACATTTGCAGAGTGAAAGGCGGAAATAAAGGGATGAGACAACTGTATGGGATTAAACAAGGGCCACATTTATTATGATCATGCCACCCCATGATCTTCCCCTTTGGGGTAGGGAGGCCTTCCGTTGTCACCTGTCCCGTGCTGCAGGGCTCCAAGAGGATGAGGAAGTTTGACCTCAAAGGTAGACCTTATCCCAGCCCCTGGTGCCACATGGCTCCCAGGAGTGGGCTTCAGGCTCTACCTATCACCTTAAAGGTGCCTGTGAATGCACACCAATACCACCCACCCCCTTAAGATGCCTGCTCCTACCGCCAAGGGGACTGACAAGCCACTCGGTTAGTCACGCCGCCCCCCCTCCCATCTAGCTAAGATTGCCTCCCTTAATCCCTTCTGCAGATCCCTCAGGAAACAATAGTTACCGCGATCAGACAAGTGAATCCCATCCTGCCTGAACAGCTCCCTCCTATACCACACATTGTCAGGATGCTGAATACTAAGACCCCCATAATGACGCAACTCATTATAAATCTCCGTATTTACTTTTTTACGGGCATGTTCCATTGCTAGAGGGTTGCTACCCTCTCTCCAGGTGAGCCTGGGCAACAAACATGACCAGATGATAAGAACACTGGACCAACGCTGCCGAATTGTTCTAAAATTGTCCGCCGCTTGTAAAATAAGGGCCTTGCCTTTGAGCAATCCCAAATCATTACCCCCAAGATGAATAAGCAGAACCTGCAGGGGTAAGTGACTAGCATGCCGCTGAAACAATGTGGGAAGAAGACGTTCCCACCGCATGCCACGTCTGCCCAGCCATTGTATGGATGCAAATTGGCTCATTCCGATCTGTGATCCAAAGCTCGAGCTAGATGCACACTGGCTGGCCCAGAATATCATGCTGTGTCCGCAAATGATAATGCTCACTGGGTAATGACCTCTCCAGCAATCTAAAAACAAACATGGGTATGTTAGTACTCCAACATGCCGGCTATTGCTTTGGCAATTTCCTAATGTACGACTTGTATGCTGAACTGCGCCATCTCCCCACTGCCTGTATCTGAGAGGGAGAAAAACCAATACTTACAGCCTTGGACGCTGCCCCAATTCGAAATGAATGAGTTCAAATTTAACTGGGCTAGGGCCCTTTGGGAGGAGGCTGTTGTCTGCCAGGCTTCCTTGTGCCATATCCCCCCCTACTGTTACCCCTCCCAATCATATCGAGGTATTTCGTCAAAATACTGCCTTTCCCTGGGAAACGTTGCTGCACAACGCCCATGTAAATAAGGAAACCTGGTAACCAATTAGCCCAGGTCCTTGCAACTTTCTTCTTCCTCAATTTCTCCACCTCCCTTGCTGCAGTTTTATCCTTATCTGTGTTTTCCGGTTCGCGAAATAACAAGGAAAACACATCGATGTAATCACCTTTCCAAATTTTTTCCCTGGTGGCAGGCAAAAGATGGTAGCCTAAGAGGGCTGCCGTGCTACCAGTAGGTATAGCGTCCCAATCTGCGCCCACAAAAGGATCCCCAATTGGAGGGCTAACGCTGGAAGATGAGCCAGCGGGTCCTTGCCAAACCGCTGCACACGCGGTCATTGCAGACAGTATCTGTGACACTGGCGTTCCTTGACCAGGTGCACTAGCCCCTGCCAAAATGCCTTGACTGCCTACCTCATGGCTCGCCAGTGGTTCCCCAGACACTGGCTGACCAGTAGAAATGGATGCCATGGTTCCCTGTCCTATAATGCTGCCTGTCTGTGAAGAAGTAGCTATGCCTGTGAGTGGCGGTCCCAGAGAATTCGCCGGAGCTGAGGGTACTGACTGACTGTTAAAAGATGACACTGCACTTGACTGTCCTGGGACGGTGCCTACTATTGGCATGGATCCCAGATAATTCGGCTTTACAGGAGATGGTTGTGTGCTTGTTGTGGCTGCCTGTGTCCAGCCCGTCCCAGAGAACCATGGGTACCATCCCCACGGAGGAAAAGCACCCACAGCCTGGGGAGAGGCTTGTGTATGTGATGCAATCTGCTCACCTGGACCTTGCACTGGCTGTGAAACCCGTGCCGCTGCCGAAATATCAGAGGATGTTGTGTCTTGAGGAGGAGTAGCCACTGGATGTATTGTAGAACTCTCAACTGCAGGAACTCGCTCCACTGGCACTTGACTGGAGGATGCTTCCATGACATCCAATCTATTTGATAAATTCAATAAAATATCATCTAACTTTTGTTTTCTCGTCCGACGACGACCTGGACCTAATGAAATTCCCTGTGAAATACCACCGGGTGGAGACGCTACACCTTTCTCCTGTTCAACTGCCTGCAAACATACTAGGATTGCTGCTATTTGAGGATTTCCTTCCTCCTCTGAAGAAGAATCCCCTTTCTCCCTTCCCCGTTTTACGGGAGGGTGTTGGGCTTTTCCTTTGCCCTTTTTGCCTCCCAAACCCTTTTTTGGCGGCATATCCCAAGCATATACGGTCTAAGCAGGCAGGCAAAACCAAATCTAACAACTAACAAACTGGCTGAGTACAATTCCCAGTCACACACTTTAACCACTAACTGTAAGCAATGAAGAATTCAGAGAAAGAATTCCCAGTCGACCACTCTAACCACTAACTGTAAACAATTAAGAATTCAGGGAACAATTCCCAGTCGAACACTCTAACCCTTAACCGTTAAACGGATTAATAAATCCCTGGAGGAAGGGTGGCTCCTGGGCAATATTCCCTAAAATTACTCCCTTACTAAAGAACCAGCCACGTGGCTATCCAACCGCCACCCCACACACGCACGAGGCCTCAAAAGGCTGCACCACCTGACAAGACTGTTGTTGCTATGCTAAATTCTAAAAAAAGTTTGGCCAGCAGGGGACCCAACAAGGCGCGCCCGCAGCGCAATGTATAGGTCGCTCTACAAAACCTGGAACCACAGGAGGACGCTTGCAGCTCTAAAATGCGGCTGAGCCGCACAGCGGAGCTGCCGCTGTACAGGCAGCCCACGCCACTCACTCCTGCCCAAACCTGGCCACCCGCTCCAAGCAGCCAAGAAAAATTGTTTGTGGTGGCCAGGAACCAATCGAGCCGCGTCCGCGGCCCCAGATAGGGCACGTCACCAGGACCCCTTGCCCAGGACCTGAAAGGGCGCTCGCTGCGGCAAAATGCGGCTGGGACGCACAATGGAGGCCCCCGCTGCCCCCGCAGCTCACTCCCGCCCCACCAAAACGAGCCAGCTCCCTGCGTCAAAATGCAGCTGGGCCACACAACGGAGCCCCCACCACCCCCGCAGCTCACTCCCACCCAACTGAAACAAGCCGTCGATAACCGCGGTAAGCGGTCACCATGAGGAGGAGCTGCTGCTTCTCCCATTCATGCTGCTTCTCCGCTCTCCAGCCGCGGCCGAACGAAAGAGCAGAGGCGGGAACAGCCCAGGCACTAAATAGCCTCCCTGTTCCCGCCAAGCCCAGTGGCACCACCAGGAGGCAGCCAATCGCTGCCCTCCACCTCTCGCCCTGTCCACCCCCACCCGCAACTAGCTCCCCCCCGCCCGAGCAAGCCGGGCGAGGGGGTTTACATTTTTTACCATAACACCCACAACCAGTAGCAATACTGGACAACACTGCAGGGTTCTTGTAATCTTTTATTTCATCTTGGCAACTAACTTGCAGTAGGGGTGTATTCCAATTAGAAGGCAATGGAATGGTTCAGTCTAGTAATTTTACATCTCTGTGGAATGGGTGCCCTTCCTCCCCCACTAGAAAGCAACATGAAAGACCCCTCCTCTGCTCTCTTAGACTGCAGAGACTTTGGGTACCTCTAGATGAGTGATTTGCTCCTCCTTGTCTTCGCTCTGATGGCAATTAGGACAGACGAGCGGGGCGCAAATCAGACGTCTACGCGATTTATAGCCTCTGTTAATGCGCGTTTCCAAGGTGTTGATTTAACGCGACTTTTAATTTTTCTCCGAAGTTCGATCGCATTACCGTCGTGTAACCCTCCACTGACCATTCAGATTAATGCTAATCATGGGCGTACATTGGTGGGCATGGCATGTGATGTTATGAGTGAATGCCTGCCCCTTCTCTGGCTACCCCTCCCTGTTGTGGACAAGGTAGGAGGGGATTGACCCAATGCTTGCTTTGCCATTTCCTGTCTCCTCCCTCCTACTTCCTTCTTCTTCCCTTGACTCATAGACTGTTCAGTAATGGCTGACCTTAAGTTACCGGTACTTAAAGTAAAGTTTCTTTTAAATCCTCACTGGAATCTTTCTTTCGTCGAGACGCGTGGCTACTCACATGGAGCTGGTTCTACAGGAAGCAAGGGGGTTGGAATAAGGATGTGCATGTTCATTTTGAGTATAATTTGAGGTCCGCTAAGGCTTCCCTCCCCTCCCCCCGCTCCCTTGCTGGGATCCCGGCTGGAAAAAGGCAAGGAAACTTTTCTCTGTGCAGTGCAAGCGACTTCCTGCCATTGAGCTGTCTTCTTGCACCCTGTTACTCAGGAGTAAGGTGCATAGAGCAGGTGGGGGGACTAGCTCCCCGGGAAGCATGGTGCAGGATCGGGGATCGGGCTTCATATCTACTCCTGTTACCTCCCCCGTCTCCCTTTTGTCATTGCTTTACTGGGAAGTTGTGTGTGTGTGTGTGTGTGTGTGTGTGTGTGTGTGTGTCTGTGTGTATCGCACCAAAATGACCATTTAGTACTGAGAAACCACTGCAATATCTTTATTCTAGAAATGGTTACATGTGGGAACAAGCCCATTGCAAAGCATGGTTGGAGTAATCCGAAAGGCATGCCACGAGGGGAGGGGGCAAGACAGGGGTTTGGGCGGAATGTGGTGACCAAAAGGCAAATGGCAACAGTCGCATGGGAAGGAATGTCAGTCCACAGAAACCACGTCACAGCCGCTGCTCACACGTTTGGGGGGGCCTGCCCAGTCATTCTAATAGCACTGCTGGTTGGCGGAGGAGTACTGAAGGGTGAGCACGTCAGATTATCCGCTCAAGTCTCCTCATTCGACGCTGAAGGAAATGCAATGAGAGCACCATACCGTGGAGGCACAGCTGCAAACGTCCTTTCTGCCTCTTGAGTACAGCTAGGCGGAATAACAGAAGCTACACTGTGTGGGGAAGAGGGGACAAAGAGACATCAGTGCCAGCCAGGGTTTTTTGGGAGGGCAGCGGCCAGCCCTCCCCCACTCCCGCCTGCCCAGTCATCCACCTGGGATGACGAGGTTGCCCTCTAGCCTGCTCAGCATGGGGCAGCCCAGAACCGTTGCGAGCTGGCACCTCAGGGTCCGGAGACAGACAGAATAATGGGCAGTTTGTATGGAACTGGGTCATCAGTGTGAAATGCAACATTGTAATGGAAAGGCAACACAAAAATTTGCTATTGAAGCAGCACATTTCCAAGATGCCTGAGGTTGCTAGGGAGCAGGAGATAAGAGGCAGTTGCCGCAAGCATGGTGGGGTGAGAGTGTACAGCAGCGGATTCTTGGTGGGAGGAAGGGGGGGCGGATGCTCCACAGGCGGGTGTTCGCCATGGCCGTCCAGTACCCTGAAAAATGATGCTTTTATGGTTTTACATTTGGTCCCAAAGCCAATGCTGCCTTGCTAAAAACTCTAATTGTAGGCACATCCAGTGTTTAGAAATCGTACCCACATGTGATCGTGATTGGCCAGGGGCTAACATGTAATCCACGGCGAGACACTCAGGTGGGCAGGGTTAATGAACGGCGGGAAAGTGTGGGGGAGGTACCATCAGGAGACAGGGTGGTGCTTTCGTCAAATTTTCCTCGTTCAACCATAGACCCCTGATCCTATTCTGCTGCCAAACTCCGCATATATAAACAATTGTAAAGCGCATTGTATGGAGCCCGTAATTCGCCTTCATGGCTCTCGTCTGCCACTATTAGACGTAAAATCGAATATAGGAAAAAGCTCATATTCAGAGAAACAGGCACCAAAGAGACGTCGTATAGAGGGACCCTTTCTTACATTGCACTGAGCTTTAAAGCAGGAGAAAGTAGTACAAGTCTCTATTGCTTAAGTTACGGTGAAGGACCAAATATCCCCAAACCATTAGCATGTGTGATCTAAGAAAGTTTAACTCATCAGTGATGTAGTTCTTACATTTTCTAGGCCATATCCAACCCTGTATAGTTGATATGTAGTTTGTTTTTATGGTTTTAAATTTTGTGTATTGGTTTTTAAATATTCAGTGTTTTTAATCTTTGTAAACCGCCCAGAGAGCTTCAGCTATGGGGTGGTATATAAATGTAATAAATAAATAAAATATGTCCGTGAACCAAAGGTTTGGGTTACAGTGGAATTTCAAGATAGTGTTTTACCCTATCTTTCCATATGTGGAAAATGATACTGTACTGTGATTCACACACAATATCAAGGGAATAACAAACCTTAATGGTTTAATATCACTATTGGCCATATGCCACATCTGAGCAGTAGTAGTTCAAGAAGACAGCTTACTAACCCTTGAGAGTCATATATTGCATTTTATATGACATCGTTCATCCAGAAGGGTACCAAAGTGCTATGCAAGTGAATATATATTCATTAGCCTTGGCAATAGCAAATGCTGTAGTTTATATTACATTGCAGAGTTCCATTACAAACCTCTTTATTCATTTGCTCATAACTTTATCCTTCCTGGCTCAGAGCTTTTCGTGCTTGACTTGCACTTAGAGGGCATTGTGTTTTAATTTAAAATACATATATTAAAAGTATCTCTTTTAAGGAAATTTTGCCATTCCATTTCTAAAACATTGAGGAAATTGACATATTTGTGCTTTTAAGGAAGCACGTCCATTATTCTGAGTACACTATCTTGAATCAATTCATGGCTATCTTGAATACATTTATGATTATAAATGCCCTTATTTGTTTATATGTACTCTTTCAGATCTGTGTTACCTATTTAAGATCCCTTGGCATCTCTTTCTAGATTTATGAAGTAGATCTAGATAAACTGAAAGGAGATTGCAAGAGTCCAAGATGAGCACTGAAGACTTGTCACAACAGAGCTGGACAAATTGTTCTGTCAGTTTATTGGTCTAATAATCAGAACATTCCAAAAGGTTCATTTTACATCTCTTTAGACCTTAGTCCTTTTCTCTTCTGACTCCTGTGCTCGCTTCTGAGGCTAGATCTACCCTGCTTCTTTATAGCAGTATTGAAGTGCACTGATAACTGCTGGGGCACAATCCACATTCCATATACTGCTTCCATAGTATTAAATCCTGCTTTTTATTCCACATTCATAATGATTTGACATAAAGTGTAGATCTGGCCCAAGCTGTTCTTGTAATACTGATTATTGTCTCCGCTATTTAGATTCATTCATGTTTTCTGTTCAGAAATACATGACCAAGTGAGTATTCAAGCAATGATAATGAAGGAAACACTGAACTCAGTTTTCAGGGCCCCTCAGGCTGCTACCTGGTGCCTTATCACAGATATTACCTTTACATAAAAAGGGCCATCTGCCCTCAATAAGATTTAGTCTCATCTCCAGCTGAAGGAACCAAGGGATCAAGGTTATGGTGGCCTTCATCTCCTATTTGCCATGCTTCCTGCCTTGCTACTGGTGCTAACAATGAACCTTCTAAAACCTCCTGTATTATTGGCCAGATTTCAGCCACCATCTTGTCTTTTATTCCTGTCTACAGCCCAGTGCCTTCTTCCCTCTGATGTAGACTAAAAAGCTCCTTTGCTCTGAATAATATGAGAGTTTGATTTAAGATGTGAGGCCCAAATGTAGCTAATTGAGATATACCCAAAGAAGGATTGCTTGCTTGTCCTGTTTAAATACCATTGAGCCCCAACTGCCATAGTTCTCTTTAATTGCCTTTGATGGAAGTAGGAAAGTGTAGTGTACAAAAGTAGCTGGCTTTATAAGAGAAACCAGTCTAATATTTGGCACCCATGAGGTCATTCAGCATAAAAATTCTATTAGCTGTGCAATTAAAATTTGTAGCTTCATGAAGAAGAGCAGTGCTGTGCATTGATTTGCAAGGAATCAAAGGAGAAGTCTTTGGTATGTTGTCTCCTGTAATAAGCAAGCTTGCCATACAGGGCTCCATCACACTTTGGGTTTATCGCACTACAGTATTTCCTCGTTTCCATTTTTGGTGCTGTTGACTCACATGACGTCATCCCTGTCCTGCACTATTTGCCTCCCTTTCTAGTGCCTTATTTTGGATCAGGGAAAGTCCGTTTCATCTTGGAAGTGCGCAGTGAAAGCCCAAATGTAAACCAGTAAATCCACTTCTGTGTTTTGGGGGGGTGCTTTGAAGGCCGTTTTCAGTGACAAAAGAATAGGGCATGCTTTTAATCCTCCAGGGCAGTTTTACAATTTACTTCCTCCTCTTAATCTTTGGACACATTAGGAGTTGGAGGGAAGGTTTCAGTGCTCCAACCCCCTTTTTCTTTTGGCTTCCTTCATTGTTTTGCTGAACCCCTGTCCTGTTAGAATCACAGAACTTCACCTTAACCTTTCAAACCACTCCGATCCTTCCTCATACATCCATTTCTGTCTGCTTCCATCACCCCTCCAGGTGCCTTATAAATCTTCCTAATGGTTCTCTTCTGTTTGTGTAATTCTTCTTCCTATATTATCCTATATTACCCTATATTATATTATCATTGCTGATAATGCTGCTGACTTCCACTGAGAAGTTACAGGGAGAAGTTCCATGGGAGACAGCGGGAGAAAACATTTCCTGGTGCTAGTGGGCTTTTTTCCCAAAAGTGCCCGCTAACAGGCTTTCTTGGTAATGCATCCACAGTCCAACCTGGGAGGTGTAGGGCTTGAATTTGGTGTTCTAGTTCCTTTTACTGCCTGAAATCTTCTTCAACAAAGCAGATTTATACACAGAATCAAGCCCTTAGACGTTTCCAAGGAAACCGGATTTGCAAGACAAAAGGCTATTGTTTCCAGTGAGTCATGGCCTGTGAATTGCTAGCCATCTCCTTGGCAACAGATTAACATCTGAAAGAACGTAGGAGCGATCTTTTGTTCTGACAGGAAGAAGTAAAATGGAGTTATGGGTGTGTGTGAATTTAGTATCATGATGTAAATGCAGTTGAAATCAATGGGATTTACTCTGGAGTAAGGGAACCAGCCTTCTCTATTTTAAAAACTGGAGATGAAAGGAAAGGAAAAGCGATCCTTCACAAATGTGAAGAAGTGGAAGGTTGCACCAGTGAACTATCAGAAAAAGCTTTTAAAGGGCAGGGAAATTAAATAAAATTCTTAAAAAATGAAGGGATGAATCAATCTGATTCAAACTTGGCATGTCAAAAGCTGTCCTGGAGACCTATCACCATGCCAAGTTTCATCATTTTATCTAAAAAAGTACCCAGATATAAGCATTTTTGTACATTCTAATACAGCTCCAATGAGCGAGTGGGGAAGGCTGCCACATCCATCAATGGCAAGAACCAATGAACTGGAGGGGGAAGGAGAAGGGGTGGCATGGCATGGGGCAAGCGCAATAGCAGCAGGAGAGCAAAAAGACAGTTCACTGGTATAGCTACGATCATGAAAGGGAGGAGCACTTGCAGCGCTTCTGAAATGGAGGTAAAAAAATGAGAAGGCAAATGGGTGGGGGAGAATTGGTGTGATGGAGCCCACAGAGAGAAAAACCTCATTTTCCAGCTGTTGTCATTGCACAGAAAAAAGTACAAAGCTGAATTTACCTATGATCAAATCCCCTTTAAGTGAGGGTAGTTATACAAGGAATGAACTTGGTTCATCATCTCTTTACTTTGATTATAATTTGGAATGCAAATAAAGGCTGTGGTCTCACAAACACTTTTAAGTGTATGTATAGCTTTATTCTGTGAGTTGATCTGTTGAGCCCTGTGTAGCTATTCACATATTTCAAGTTATTTGCATGCATTAGAGTCTGAAGAGAAGAATTCAAAGAATACCATACAATTCCTTGGGGTATAGTAAGAACTCAGCAGAAAAAGTGAGGAGGGGAAAACTTGTCAGAAAAGATCCAGCTAGAAAAAAAATAATTTAATGCTAATGGCTACTTTCCACAGAGCAGCCAAAACATCTGGTGTCTTTCAGATTTTTTGGACTTCAACTCCCATCAGTCCCAGCAAACATGGCCAGTGGTCAGGGATGCTGGGAGTTGTAGTCCAAAATGTTTAGAGGCAGCAGGTTGGGGACAGCTGCTATAGAGCCATTAAACCAACATGTCAAATCCTTTGGCTGGGATATAATTTTCTACCTATCTTCTATGTAGCTATCCATCCATCCATCCCTACCTACCACCTACCGTGGTTACCAGACAAGGATAAACCATTACAAAATAAAAACATAAATGCATAAATATTATCAACTCAAAATACAGATATACAGAAAAGATGACCTAGGGTATTCCCCAAAACAGCCACTCATAATCAGATGACTAATTGTTTCCTTGTTCCCATTGCCACTAACAGAAATTTGGCCACAACCAATGATACTGATGGAATATTATCTATTAATAAATATTTAACATGAAAGTGTGCTGCCCTACTTGATGATGGGTTAATAAAGCAACAACCATTTGCTGATGAGATCCATCCATCATAAAAGTTACAAAAAGAATGGACATTTCCCATAAATTCCACCTCTTGATTGTTACACAAATATGCCCTCTGGGGCAGGGGGACACCAGCATATCTTCTCTAAAGCATTTGGGGAGGGAACATATTAATCAAGCCGAAGTAAAAGCCCTGAGTTATTTAGCAACATACTAATTGCTCAAATAGGCAGCTGACTGAAAACAGATTTTCACAAGGAGTGCCTAGAGAAAAATATTTATAAAATGGCTTACAAACTCCAATAACTCCTTCTTCTCTCCCACAATAGGGATCAGCAGCTTCCTGTTTCTTCACACGGGGAAGAAAGAGGAAGTAAGTAGCAACCACGTGACCCATCCAGTGGGCATTTTTATAGCGCAGCTTCTCCTTCACACAGAAGGAAATGGCAATTATCGTCACATCCAAGAAGAAACAGATGTTCTGTGTTATATTTTGTAGATCTGAGAGTAGCCAGTTGTAAGCGTGCGATAAAGTGCTTGTCTTAAGAAACCCTTAGACACTACTGTATATATAAGACATGGAGAATTAGTCATTTTACATAACAAACCTGTGTATTATGGCTCTACAGGAATAAAGAGGAATTTAACTGTAGAGCCATTTTATATATTAAAATAATGTTTGTAACATGTGGTTAGGGCAGGAGAAAAAAAGTGAGTTGTGAAAGGATCATGTTAAATATTCAGACCCTAGCTCAGAGCACATTAATTTAAAATTGTCCCTTTTAAAATCAATGGTAAAGTTAGAATAGGGTGATGGGAACAATCAGGAATGAGCTCTGGTGAACCTTTGGGTCACATACTCCACCTCTCCTACCCTCCCTTCCCCTCCCCCTTAACTTACCATAATTAAGATGAACCACTGTTCCTAGTCTGAATGACACAGTAAGTTCTGGTTTGTTAAAAGCAGAAGCAGAAGCTTCCAAACTCCACCTCCTTGGCCATACAGAAGGCTGATGGCAGAAACGCATAAGCCCGGGGCTCATTGTGTGTCACACTAAACTATGGTTTAGTAAGGGGCTAGGATTTTTTCCCCTATGAAGGGCTGTTGACCCACGGGAAAAATAAATTGGGAGCCACAGTTCATATTGGCTGGAATCAGAGCCAATGATAGGCAGGTATACTAAAATGTTGATTCATCTGTTGACTGGTTTCTTATGTCCCAGATTGTGACTAATTTCATTTTAAAGAATCTCCAAAAGCTAGTTTGAATCCAGATGTCATGGACCATGATCTGGGAAAATGCACATTTGGTAGGTGGATGTCAACATAATATCTAAATTCATGCTAATTTCACCTCATCGAACATAAAAGCCATGTTAATTGTGCTAAGTTAAGTATGTTATAAAAGGGAGGACATTTGTTCTTAACTTTTCACATAATTATTGTTTTTTCAAACATCCATTGAGTCTTAGTCATATTTAGCAAAATCACATTTCATTTCCATTGAAACCTATAAGATTTGCAAATTATGTGATGTAAAATTATTTATATAGGGTATGAAAATGCAAAGCAGTGAATAGAACATCTTATTTCATTTTAACATTTGCAATTAAGACTTTCAATGGGTAGTTTGAGAAAAAAGTAGCTACAAATTCAAGACAGCCATTCTTAATGGGTTTTTATTCCTCTTATGAGCCCACGTTGAAGAAATATAGTGGGAAAGAGTGATAATTTGAAGACAAATGAAAGAACTGTACCACACGTTTTCTCTGAAGGATAGTTTTTCTCTCCTGGTTTTGCAGCAAAATCTATATATTTCTACTCAGAAGTAAGCCCTATTGAATTCAGTGGGACTTACTCCCAGGTAAGTGTGCCTAGAATTGCAGCCTTAGTTGTACTTTGGCAAAACGTAACAAATCAGGTGCAAATCTAAACAGAGTGGGAACAGTTCGGGGTTATTTGCAACACATGACATTGTTGCCAATCCTCAACAACCTCACAAATTACCCTGGGAAAATATTTTTGCAGAATACTTTTAGTCCATTTTTTCCCTTTTGTGCGGCTGCCATGCAGTTCAGTTTCTGTGTGCCTCATTCCTCCAGATTAAATCCAGCATGATGGGCATGCCCAGGGATGTGTCTTTCACCTGGCTGTGACTCAGTCAAGGGGTGGGGTCCCTACCTGTTTTCCTCCATAGTTGTCCTTTTCCGCCATTTTGCAGTACCTGCACAGATACAGCTCAGGTTTCTTTACTTCGGCACTGACTGTAATTTATTCTTCCTTCCTTCTCCACCCCTCCAAAGTAAATGATCTAATTTTCTAGAATAACTAATTCCCTAAGTCTCTAAATTGCCAAAATCTCAAAATCGCTTTAGTGCGGTAGCACTTTGGCAATATGTCTTGGCTTCGTATGTGTGTCATTGCTGTATGGTTCCATCTAGCTATAGAGTAGGGTGACCAGACGTCCGGATCCCCCCGGACAAGTCCGGAATAAGGGGGCCAAATTTGAATCCGCGGGGAAATTTCAGAATATCCCCCAAAGTCCGGAAAATTGGGCCTCACCTGTGCCATCTACGTCTTGTTCTTAGCCGGCGCTACTGCGCCGGCCAAGAACAAGACCTAGATCGGCCCGGGAAGAGGCTGGAACGACACGCGCCCGCACTTCCGGGTACGCATCGTTCCGGCCTCCTCCCCTGCGCCATCCGGGGCTTGTAATTGGCTAGCGCGGTTGCACTGGCCAAGAACAAGCCCCGGATGGCATAGGGGAGGCGGCCAGAATGACGCGTGCCCGCACTTCCGGGTACGCGTCGTTCTGGCCTCCTCCCCTGCGTCATCTGGGGCTTGTTCTAGCCGGCGCTGGACGGCAGCGGACGTCCCTGCAAGGTAAGCAGGGGGGAGGGGGGGTACGCACGGCGCGCTTACCTTGCAGGGACGTCCGCTCCCGACCGGCGCCGGCTGCTACTGCGAGCGGGCTTCGCGGCCTGCTCCAGAGTGGCGCGCCAGGTGATGACATCATCTCCCGGCGCTCTACTGAGGGACAGGCTGCAAAGCCTGTCTCTCAGTAGATTTGAGCACTGGAGGGAAGCGGACGCCCCTTGCAGGTAAGGAGTGGGAGGTGGGAGGAGGACCCCCCCCACTTACCTGCATGGGCGTCCGCTTCCCTCCGGTGCTCAAATCTACTGAGAGACAGGCTTTGTGGCCTGTCCCTCAGTAGAGCGCCGGGTGATGACATCATCACCCGGCGCTCTACTGAGGGACAGGCCGCGAAGCCTGTTTCTCAATAGATTCAAGCACCGGAAGGAAGCGGACACCCCTGCAGGTAAGGCTGCGCGAGGCAGGCGGGCGCGGGCGGCCGGGCGGCGCGAGGCGGGCGGGTGGGCGCGAGGCGGGCGGGCGGGCGCGACGCGGGCAAGCGGGCGCGAGGCGGGTGGGTGGCGCGGGCGCGCGGTGGGGGGGTTGTTTTGGGTGGGTAGGGTGGCAGGGGGGTGACCAGGATTTTGTTCCCAAAATCTGGTCACCCTACTATAGAGACATAGGAGAGTCTTTTGTCAGAATGTGGAGTGTGGGGAATAACAGGCGGACATAAAATTGGGATTAAAACAGGGCCACATTTATTGATAGATCTGCAGAAGGGAGGGGAGGGGCAAAAGCCAATAAATGGGCTCCATGCATATATTCAAAATTAAGCAAACATGTATAGTTACTTACAGCGATGTAAGATAACTGTACTTCATATTAGTCCACATTTCTCTATTACCTATAGGACGCGTGTCTACAAAGTTTTCTTTCTGCAAGTTTAGCAGAATGAAATACATACGATTTCAGTACAGCAACATGCAATTTACCTTTTCTGCCGCACTCCCGCTTCAGTTTAGATGCTAGGGGAGAATCGTGGAAACTGGTAAGTCCGTTATCTTCCCCCTTCCTCCATTTACACCCTTAGGTGTAGAAAGGGCCTAAGTTAATTGCCCTTAGACCATATGGAAACCAATGTGGAAAGTTAGTAATGACTAACTTAGGTCCCATTGATGTCACTGGAAAATAGGTGCAATGAACTTAATCTAGATAAAACTTAATGTATTTAATGAAAAGAGGTTGACTGGTATGCCTTCTTTTGGTTCTGAAATAATACGTTGGTTTGGACATGGCCTAAAGTCTGTGACCCTTTCCACACCAGGCATTTGCTTGGGATGGACCCCAGCTGCTCCCTGTGCTCCGATGGTGTGCATTAGGTACTTCCGGGATCGCCCTCCCTCCCTCCCTCCCTCCCTCCCTCTACACCCAGGGGCTATCCCAGGCAAAACACCTGGTGTGGAAAGGGCCTATATCTAGCCTCTGGCATATGAACTCCTCCCTCAGCAGTCATCCAGCAGCAGAGAGAGAGTGATAGGAAGCAGATTCAGGACAAATAAAAGGAAGTACACAGCGCATAGTTAAACAATGAAATTCAGTGCCACAAGAAGTAGTGATGGCCACCAATTTAGTTGGCTTTAAAAGGGGTTGGATAAATTCCTGGAGGAGAAGGCTATCAACAGCTACTAGCCCTGATGGCTATGTGCTAACTCCAGTATCCAAGGCAGTAAGCCTATATGCACCAGTTGCTGGGGAACATGGTTGGGAGGGTGCTGTTGCACCATGTCCTGCATTGTTGGTCCCTGGGAGACTGTTGGTTGGCCACCATGTGAACAGAGTGCTGGACTGATCCAGCATGGCACTTCTTCTGTTCTTACCAGCACCTCTTCCTGAACTATTTCCATTCAAGATGATAATTGGAAGAACTTCATAACAATAGTTAAGCAAGTTGAAGCTAAGAGTGTCCATGTCACCTGCAATCTGGATGTTTCCACAAGATGTGTCAGTAGATGTAAAGGCCAGATCCGGAAGCCTTCTGTTCAGTGTATGGCTGCTTTGTGTGGTATCAGAACTGCCGCTGTGGCAGTGAAGTAGACACTTGCCCAAACAATTATGTATTCCCGGCTCTGGAGTGTTTCCCTGTGTTGTTATTGTTTTACTCTGGTGCCTTCTGGCTTGGTCCCATTGGTTTCCAGGTCAGTACTGACAGCTGTCTCCATGTCAGCCTTGACTATTTGGTGGTTTACTAATTGAGACAAAGTTGTGCCAGTCACAGCTGCAATGGTGGTGGTATTGATGCAGGTTTTCTTCCTTAAATTAAATTTGGACCTGTTATATAAGCTAGTCAGTGAGTTTAAAAAACAGATTAGTTAAATGAATTAAGAATTAAATGAAGGCAAACTAATTACAGATAATCCCATGATTTTTTTTTGTTTGCTATGATGTATTTTATAATATTTTATTTTAAATGCAGGTGAACCAAGGAAATTTGATCCAAAGTTCAGCGGACCTATTCACAACAGGTAAATACTTTATTTTAATATATTACATTCTTGCCTTGTTTTGTTTTCTTTTTAGTCTATCCACAGAAAAAGATGCACTCTAATTTTGCAGGCCAAAATAATTGAACGATGGTTGTAGTTTTCCCACTCTTTCTCTAAGTTGCTCATGGTTGAGCAGATTGTTCTCTTGCTTCTTCCAGCCATTTTATTATCACAACAGCACTGTGAGTAGGCTAGAATGGTAGTAACTGGCCCAAGGAAAATGTATTATCATCTTTCTATGACAGGGATGCAATAGTTCTTTCAGCTCAAGGGTTGAAGAATAGGGCTGTGCAAGGCTCGGGTGTCAGATTTGGAGTTCCACGGCCCCGGCAACCATTTTATGACGGAACCACCATTTTACTTCACAGCCCAAGGACTC
Organism: Anniella stebbinsi; assembly: GCA_029215795.1. Lineage (NCBI taxonomy): Eukaryota > Metazoa > Chordata > Lepidosauria > Squamata > Anniellidae > Anniella > Anniella stebbinsi. Next base: position 89,101,683 of record JARDYH010000004.1, on the reverse strand, counting down.
CATACTGTTGAAAGGGCCTACAACTCCCAGCATTTACTGCCTGGGAGGATTGAGTTACCAGGGCCCAGGAATGGTGTGTACTTGTGGTCTCATTGCTGCTGCCACCATGATCACCTGCCTGCCTGCACAATCCAGAATACGCCAGTCCTGGGAGGGGTCACTGCACATTCCACAGGTGCTCCACAGCCACCTCCTTCCCCTGAGAGCTGCTCACTTCTGGTAAACACATGGCACCCCTCCAGGGACAGGTGCATCTTGGATTGCACCGGTAGGTGATTGTGGCAGTGTCAAGGCCACAAGTGCCCAGTGTTCCTGGGCCTCGGTAACTCAATTCCTCCCAGGCAGTGCATGCTGGGAGTTGTAGGTCCTTTCAACAGTATGGAGTCCTTGGTTCTGTCATATAATGGTTGCCGGGGCCTCTGAACTCTGAATATGAGGCCCAAGGCTTGCATAGCCCTAAAGTAGAACATAATATTCAGACAGTCTTCCAGGATATACAGTGATCAATGGTTAATTGTTTACGGAGATCTTGATAGATGAATTACAGAAGAAGAAAACATGGCTTACTCTTTTGATTTCTTCTGAACTACAAGTTCATAATCTGTTGGAATAAAGTGCCTTCCTAAATCTCCCATCCAAAAGAGTTGCAAGTATCACACTGAGACCTAAAAGAGTGAACATCTGCCTATTCTTTGAAATACTTAACTTGTGCAGGTTAATTGCCTGGATCTCATTTGAAAAACTGGTGTTACATTAGCTGCTTCCCAGTCTTCTGGTACAATCTTAGGGACTAGTTATGTATTTTTGTTAGAAAATTGGCGTTTTTACACTTGACAACTCTCATGTAAACACCATCCAGACCTAGTGATATATTTTTTTATTTGTGAATAAGGCCTAGATGGTTATCTCTTGACATGACCAATTGCCTCAGTTCTTCAAACTTCCTCCCTGAAAATGCCAGTTCAGGAATGGACATTTGCTCTGCATATTCTGCAGTGAAGACAAACACAAATAATTCATTTAGCATTTTGCCTCTCTGCAACTGCCTGAGTCTCTTTTAGTACGCGTTTAACTCCCTTGTCATCTAATGGTTCAATTGCCTGCTTCTGAAGTATTTAAATTGCTGGTCTCAATGTTTTTAGCATCATGCTCCTTGAATTCTTCTTTTGCATCCCTTATTGTCTGTTTGCATTTCTTTTGCCACGGTTTGTGTTCATTTTTGTTTTCCTCATTTGGGCAAGGCTTCGATTCTCTGATAGAATCCTTCTTGCCTCATTAACCATGCTAGACTTGGTCATACCTTCCATGATGTACTTTCTAGCTGAGCTTCTACTATTGTGATTTTCATTGACATCCAGGTGAAGAGATACAATCCTCTTGACTTTCCACTTCAACTTGCTTTTTACCAATCCCCTCATTTTTAAAGAAATTTCCTTCTTTGAAATCAAATATGACCATGTTGGTATTTCTTGGCAGTTGTCCACTTACATATATGCAGGATCTGAATAATGGGAATACATGGTTTTGTCTGGTACTAAAAGAAATCAGTTGCTACCTGACCAAAACCAATGTGTAGACACAGTAGGACAGTCATACAAGCTATTGAGAAGTTATGTTATGGATGTCCTCCTTTAATTAGATACACCCATTTTGTTTCTTATGGAGATGTCTCAGTTCAGAACAAAGTAATATGTAGCATTTCTCATTCCTTGTGATTGTTTCACAAATAGCATTTTCCCTATAATTGCATATGTAAGATAATATCACACTAGCTGTGTTAGAAAGAGCATTTTTTCTAATGTGGAAATTGCCCTGAAGAAGAGAAACAAGATGGCTATCAGTAACTAATAATGGACTTCTTCCACAGAGTGCCTGTTCAGTATCTTAAACAGGAAAATGCATTTTCATGAAAACATTCTACTCAAACAGTTGCATTTCTCAGAACAATCATATGAATAAAATTGGCTGTTCCTCATGCTACATAGCTCATTAGGGAACAACATCAAATAAAAACAGTATAAAATACATAAAAACTCATTAAAAACAAATAAAACTAATACATTATTATTAAAATCACAATACTAGCACATCAAAAGGAAAAGCACATTAGAAATATTAGAATGTGATCTTAGCTTCATTTGTGAATACATTCTTTGTCCAGTGATCATGTCTTGCTCCAATAAAAGTGGCAAAATTAGATTCTAAGAATCCCACCTGGCTTTATTTTAACTATAATGATATATAGTGTGCCTGAAGAAGTGAAAAGCTTTGAAGTTGGGAAGGCAGAAGAGAAGTATTACTAGCTCTGCACTGTATCCTACAGTCCTGACTTAAGGCAGAATTCCTATTAAGTTTAATGGTAGATGAAGATGCTTGGTATCTTTCAGAGCCTACATGCTGTGTTGCAGTTTATTGGCAGCATAACAAAGTCATCTGTTGATTTTAGCCCCCTGCTTTACACCATGACACCCTAATGAAAATGTATTGTTACCATGACAATAGCTGAAGATATTGCAGGTATTTGTATTGTGCTGCTTGTACAACCACAGCATATTCCTTAAGGTGGCTACTACACAACTAGTATTTCATCTAAGCTAGGTGTATTTTATAATTCTCTGGGGGGAAATGTAATAAGGGCAGCTGCCTTTTTTTCTGAATGGTTACAGGTTCCTTTTCCTTTCCCCCCTTATACAGTAAACATATAATTCAGACCATACTTTTCCCCTTTTTGCTGCTCTTCTTTATAAATAAGAAGCATTTGTACTTCGTACATATTTTTTTCGACCTGATTTAATTGTTTGACTGCAGTGCACAATTATTCTAGACATTGGCCAGTATTTTTAGCTTTCTATTGACCAAGGAAAGTGTAGTGTTCAATGCTAACATCTGTATATTTAGTTGTTACTAGTGTTTTTTTGTTTTGTTTTACCTCAGTCCCTTTACAGTGAATGAGTAAAAGTGTGTGTATATATGGGGGGAAGCTTGTGCCAATTTCCTTTTTGTGTGCAAAACTTTTATTTGGTACATGCTCAAAACTCTACTTTATGTTAAAGGAATATTCTCTATTAGTTTACACCTGCTCCTTGAATAATGAAATACAGGAAAATACCTTCCAATGGATAGGCAAACACCTATACTTAATTTCTGACAAACTTCCTGGTTACGTTTGGAGAATTGCAGCTGCTCGTACTGTCTACCATGAGTAGTTCTACCATCTCCAAGCCTATTGGACATTGATATGTATGTGTCTAATTTGCATAGTGCTGTGTGAATAGCCAAACATAAGTAGGCTTCAATAGCATTGTTACTTCCAGAATATATGTGAAATATGAATTATGTGGTTTAGGTTTATGCATATTGGATTTCTTTGCCCATATATCCTATAAAAGAGGATACTGATATATGAATGTCCAGTAGTTCCAGATGGTACATTTGCACTGGGTAGGGCAGGTGCAGTCCTGCCCCCCATCATTAGCACCTATGCTAGTTCTTGTTTACCCGAACCAGCACAGGGTGCTCTGTTGATTAAAGTTTGATAGAACATTGTTTTCCTATGAGGTCTATAATCTTTTAATAGTATGGGCCTGTTCACACAACAGGCTAAGCCATGTTAGGGTGCTAACCCTTTTGCAGCACCATGGTTATATAGCCACCATGGTTAGGAATGGTTCACATGGCATGCTAAATCATGGTTCACACGACACACTAAGCCATAATGTTTACCCCAAAATGCTTAACCACCATGATTTAATGTGTTGTCTGAACTAGGGATGTGCACTGGATCGGACCCGATCCACGATCCGAGTCCGGTCCAGTGGGAAATCGGATAAATTATCCGATTTCCGATCCCGCAGCTGGATCGGCCGATCCAATCCGAACCGGTCCGAAAAAGCTCCGAACCGGTTCGGCGGATCGGCGGATCGGCGGGTGCCCACTGGCGCCCACCGCCGCTTCCATTGGTGGGCGCCAGCGGGCGCCCGCCGATGAAAGTGGACAGCGGGGGTGGGGGGGAGGAGGGGGGCACTTACCTTCTCGGCCCGGTGGCTCCCGTCCGGCGCCGGCGCCTACTACTACTAGCAGGCTCCGCGGCCTGCTCTAGGGTGGCGCGCCGGGTGATGTCATCACCCGGCGCGCTACTCTAGAGCAGGCCGCGGAGCCTGCTGGAAGTAGTAGGCGCCGGCGCCGGACGGGAGCCGCCGGGCCGGAAAGGTAAGGAGGGGGTGCGTGGAGGGGAGGAGGGGGCACGCGGAGGGGGGAGGGGGGCCCTTACCTTTCCGGCCCGGTGGCTCCCGTCCGGCGCCGGCGCCTACTACTCCCAGCAGGCTCCGCGGCCTGCTCTAGGATGGCGCGCCGGGTGATGTCATCACCCGGCGCGCTACTCGAGAGCAGGCCGCGGAGCCTGCTGGAAGTAGTAGGCGCCGGCGCCGGACGGGAGCTGCCGGGCCGGAAAGGTAAGGAGGGGGTGCGTGGAGGGGAGGAGGGGGCGCGCGGAGGGGGGAGGGGGGCCCTTACCTGCCCGGCCCAGCGGCTCCCGTCCGGCGCCGGCGCCTACTACTCCCAGCAGGCTCCGCGGCCTGCTCTAGGATGGCGCGCCGGGTGATGTCATCACCCGGCGCGCTACTCGAGAGTAGGCCGCGGAGCCCGCTGGTAGTAGCCGCCGGCGCCGGACGGGCCGAGAAGGTAAGCAGTGGCGGGGAAGGGGGCTTACCCCCCCCCCGGAGCCGTCCGCTTCTATCCGCTGGCGCCCGCGGGCGCCAGCGGATGGAAGCGGGCGGCCCCAGGGGGGGTAGGGAGTGCGGGGGAGGGGGTTTACCTGCCGGGGCCGTCCACAGCGGACGGCCCCGGGGGGGGGAGGGAGTTAGGCCCCCCCTTACCCACCCGCCGCCATTTTTTCCTCATAGACTTGCATTGCAATGCAAGTCTATGGGGAAAAAAATGGCGGCCGATCCAAAAATGTACGATTTTTGGGTCGGGATCGGACTCGATCCGGTCCGGGGGGCCTCCGATTTTGTCCGAACCGGTCCGTGACAAAATTGGAGGTCCCGATCCGGGTCCCAATCCGATCCGGGGGGTCCGTGCACACCCCTAGTCTGAACAGTGTCTGTTAGTGTAATGTCACCATGGGCTCTAGAACTGTGAGAATAATTGGATGATAATATGTTTCGCCATTTCCTTTGGGACTGGAACAACTTTCAGGGGGCATTTCCTTCTCTCCCTTCCTTCTTCCCACATCAGCTTCCCTTCAATGAGCACCCCAATAATACAGCCTCTTCCCACTACATTAAAGCAAGCCTCCCCTGCCATAGCAAACACAATTACCCCCCCAAGAAATCTTTCCCATTACATGAAAGAATAGACCCTTCCTCTGTTGCAGGCAAATGGTTTTTTCTAAGCTCCCACCCAAGAAGCCCCACCCCCACCTTCACTTGGACCTGAAAAACAAAAGCAAGGGGGAAAGAGAGAAGGAAAAACAGCATCTTTCCCTCACCTGCCCTGAGTCAGAGCCATCCGATATGGTACCGGTCTTGCTTCCCACCTACTCTGGCCACGTCAGCCTGCTCACTACTCCCTCCCTCGCTCTCTCTCACACAAATTCACAAACTCCACCCGTGTGCAGGACATCATGGGAGCAGCAACCCCTCCCTCTTCGCTCTCTGATTCATCCCATTTGAAACAATATAATCTGAGGGGGGAGCATAGCAACCGCCCCAAGACCTAGCAGTGAAACCTGCCTGTGAAGCAAAATGAATAAAAACAAACCCGAACAGGAAAGCAGGAGGATGCGGGATGGAGGTCAAAAACACATGATATCAAATCAGGCGCTGTTTCGTGTGTTCTTTTTAAAAAGATCATTTAGCATTTCTTTAAGTTTCAGGGTGAAACCATGTGATATCAAACAACACACTGAACCATAGAGCAATAGGAGACTGTTTTGCTATTAAAGCTATCATGGCTAATGGTCATTGATAGATCAACAAAGTGGTCTAAGCCCTTTACTGCCTCCCTGCTCTTCTAATTTTGACAGAGAGATCAATTAAAAGACTTTTATTGCATTTAAAATTATAATGATGTGTGTTTATTTGTTTATTAGTTTATTACAATATTTATTAGTAAATATGATTGGAATGTTGTACAACAATGGCCTCCTCCACACGGGGCGTTTAATGAGCCTTGAAGGCTCATTATAAATTTTACCTACACACGAGCGGAGCGCAAAACGGGCGTACAGGCGCGTTATCTCCCCGATAATGCGCATTTTCGAACGCGCGTTAAATAGCGACTTTTATTTTGCTCCGGCCGTTAAAGCGCATTTTCGCTGTGTGAACAAGCGATTATGCGCATTAACTACCTGGAAAGCGCTTTTTGGGCATCTTTTAATGCGCTTCGCCGCTTCTCGCCGCCTCCCGTGCAGAGGGATTGTGAGTAAATGCGCCTCCGCGATAATGCGCATAATCGCGGAACCAGGCGCAAAGGCGCATTCTTGTGGAGGGGGCCAAAGTCCAAATTATGCAACATGTACAAATGTCAGTGATTTAGATGTCTTTGGGTGATTTTAAGATGTTTCATAAAATGGTAAGGAGCAAGAATCTATAATTTTACTGCAGTTGATTTTGTTGTTTTTATTTTAGTATGATTGTTCATGAGCCACCTCAAATAGTCATAAAGAACAGGGATAGACATTTTTAAGTGAATTAATTAAGAAATTAAATAAATGTATGCAACATATCAGTAGATTTTATTCTTTTATTTTAACCAGTGGGACTAGTATGTAGTACAGTTTCTGGTATCTGAAGCATCATGTAAAACCCATTCAGTTATTAAGGACTGTTGTGAAGTTTGGATTCTAAAAGTCATGCTGACTGTGTTTAACTTTTTGGAATTCATCTCCAGAAGCAAAATGTGTACCTCTGCTGGGAAGTTGGTTGCAGTCGAAAACGCTGGTGGGACCAGTAGTTTATTACTTTTATATCCCGCCTTTTTTCCTCCAAGGAATCCAAGCCAACATACATAATCTTCCTCCTCTTCATTTTATTCTCACAACAATAACCCTGTGAGGTAGGTTGGGTTGAGAGTCTATGATGGGGTCAAATTTACCCAGTTCACTTCCATGGCCAAATGGGGACTAGAACCTAGATCTCTCGGCACACAATCCCACACTCTAACCACTATTCCACGCTGGGTATTTTTATCTCATTTTTACTGGTGCTCCTATTAAGCAAATGAGTCAACCTCAGAAATAGATGGAAAGGTGTCATCTCAGAAATTCTGTTGCAAAGGAATGACTTGACAATAGACCTGTTGTTTTTTGCTTTACTCAAATTGCCTCTTTCCCCAATCTGCTTCTTTTCATTTGTATGGCAGAAAGTAAACCACTGGGGGATTTTATTATATTCAGCAGTATACAAGTGTCACAAATAAATCAATAATAAAGTGCCCCTTCAAACATTGCTGACTAATGCCCTCACAGGAGCTAGGCCATGGCAGGAATCTGTGGAGCTCTGGTTGATGTGTAGACCCTGGCAGATGACCAGCCATGCCAAACACACACTCTGGCCATGTCTGAACTGCATTTATTAATCCACCCAAGGGAGAAGAACACATTGATTGTCAGTGGGGCAGAAAGGTTTCAAGGCCTCCTCCACACGGGGCGTTTAATGAGCCTTGAAGGCTCATTATAAATTTTACCTACACACCAGCGGAGCGCAAAACGGGCGTACAGGCGCGTTATCTCCCCGATAATGCGCATTTTCGAACGCGCGTTAAATAGCGACTTTTATTTTGCTCCGGCCGTTAAAGCGCATTTTCGCTGTGTGAACAAGCGATTATGCGCATTAACTACCTGGAAAGCGCTTTTTGGGCATCTTTTAATGCGCTTCGCCGCTTCTCGCCGCCTCCCGTGCAGAGGGATTGTGAGTAAATGCGCCTCCGCGATAATGCGCATAATCGCGGAACCAGGCGCAAAGGCGCATTCTTGTGGAGGGGGCCCAAGAAAACAAAACAGTGCAGAATAATGCTAGTCTTTTTGCACACAAATACATTATTGAGGACATGTTGTAAATGTGCTTTTGTTGTTTCCTGGAAAAGAGAGGAATGAAACTACCATCAATTATTTATCCATTTTATTTTTCTTTCTGTGGAAAAATGGCACAGAGAGAAACTGTGGCACTATGATGTTCAAAGTACATCTTACACACACAATGAATGTTCTTTTCCACCCACCAGTGTACTTCACTGTATATTATCATTATAGTTGGTATTTTGAAAATAGATGAAAGAGTCTGAGTGTACATTTAGGTTAGTATTTAACTTGATTAGAGAAGCTCTATAAAGAATCACCTTTGATATATAGGCAAACACATTTATAAATAAAATGCATAATAGATACCGTAGATGTTAGATCACATTATTGGCAGTTAAATGTTGCACCTTAAAGCCTGCTAAAACAACTAACCACAAGGCTTGTACAGTCCTTTAATATGTGACCAGCTACTTAATGATGTTTTTCATCATCCCAGATGTTTGTATTCCTATGGCAAATGGTGATCTGAATGTTCCACTATGAGCATAAACAAGGCTGAACTAAATACTATTTTCAGGCAGAAACAAGAGATGTTGAGTTGTGAATAGTTCTCCTGCAAACACTTAAGGCAAAATCCAGAGTCATGTGAGCAGATGTCTGCTCACACAGTGAGACTTTCCCTCCTCCCCTCCCCACCTGCAGTCACAAGTCTGTCTGTCCCCATTATCTGCTGATGAAGGTCCCCCAACCCTCCAGAGAAAGTTTTGAGTTGCAAGGACTGTAGGGAGGAGCTGTGAATCATCCTGTTTCAGGAATGGGTGCCATTTCATCAGCAAGAGGGGCTAATTGCATGCATCCCCAAGGTGTCTGATTAGTCACCCTTTGCTTCCCCTGGGTGCTGCTTTTTCCTTTTCTTGGATTGCATCATCCTACACTATCAGAAAGCACACAGATGATTTTATTCTTAGTACTTCAACAGTACTTCACTTATCCCATTGTTCGCCTTAAATATATGGTTCACACATTACATCTGTAGGTATACATTTATTGATTGATTTGAAACATTTACATCTCACCTTTCCTCAACAGGGGTCAAGGCAGCTAACAAAACATACAATTCAGAACAATTATAACAGAACATAAGAAAGATAACACTTAAGAACAACAGAATAAAAAATAAAAAGCCAAAACAGCTACCAAATCAGCCTTAGCAGGAGTAAAACAATTCATTAAACAGTGGCTGAATTCGGACAACACGATAGTCAATGGTGGGGTAATTAATCCACTTTACAGTCGTTCATTTAGGGGGTACTCCCCACACAACATGGTAATAAATAATCAACTGTGGTGTGGATTAGGATCAGCGCTGAGTTGACTATGGCAGCATTTGGGCGACACGATAGTCTGTTCCCCCCCACCCCCCGTAGCTTATTGTGTAGTCTGAATTCAGCCAGTGCTGAAATCATGTATGTCCCCAAAACCTTGCTTAAAAGGAAGGTTTTCACAGCATGATGAGAGCTCATTAATAAGGAGACAAGGTGAGCATCCCTTGGAAGAGAGTTTTAGAGTCTTGGCACAACCACTAGACAGCCCTTATTCTGACCCCAACTAAACAAACTTTTTTGTTTAGGGTACACACAACATATATTTATGCATATATAGCAGTTTAAAATTAAAACAAACAGCAAAATGCAAAATACAACCTATCCAGATTTGGATTGTAGATTTGCACAGATCTTGATGCTGTAATTTCTGGTCATCTCTGCACCAGTAATTTAAGGACAAGTAATGCATTGTTTCCTTTCAAAGGTTTTAGAGATTTCATAGACTTGCCTACATTTTGAATGCTAATGGGGACTAAACTAGAGCTGTTAAACAATTAAAGGTTTTTAACTGATTAGCTGTCTTGCTTTTACTCCGTTAACTAGACACCACTGATAGTTTATAAAAATTATGGTTTAGATCACATTAATTAATAGGTTAACATATGGGTGATTATCTTAAATACATTTCTTGGATCAAGCTTAGATTTTCAGCTCTCCAGAGAGGAATAAACATCAAGCTATTGTTCATGTGTGTATGCTAATTTCTTTAAATGTATGCAAATGGAAAATTGCCCATTTTTTAATCATGCCATGTAGATTTTGCCCAATTGGGAGATGCAGTTTGGTCATTTAGCACAGTGAAATCAACTTTCACAGTATGGGCCAAACTTAAGCAATCCTGATATGTTTAAATATCTCTCACTGAAATAGATGGGGCTTAACTTTGGTTGGCTCATACCCTGTCTTTCTGTGTGTATGTGTGCATCCTTTATTGATGATCTAAATCATATTCAATTATTTTTCACTTTGAAATCGGTTGAGCATATTAATTACATTTTGTGAGAAAGCACTAGTTGATGCAACCAGTTAATAGCTCCAGTATGAATAAGCAGTTGCTACCACTACTACTGACTACCATTGCATAATTCACCTCCTGGGACTCATCTTGAGGGTGTCGCAGCTGCAGCACAGCAGCAGCATAAGGCAGTGCGCCCCCGCTTTGGTGCTCCTTCTGGCAATCTACATCAGAAGGAGCGCAATTGCGGACTTTCCAGAAGGCGCCACCGCCACCACCATGCCTGTCCACCGGAGCCCACCCGCATTGGTGCTGGGGTGCCTGGATGCGCCGGTGCCCCTTCTTCCTCAAGGTTGGGGGTGTTTTTTTGTATTCTTTTTTTTTTTTAAAAAAATCTGTAAATGTGATCCATCACATTTACAGATAAACGAGGGGGGAACAGGGGGAGATGAACTGGGTGCACCAGCTCTTTATATCCACACCCCTTAAACATTTTTAAAAAAACTATGGTCAGCAGAGGCGCGGAGGTGGTCCAGCAACCTTTTGGCTCGCTGGTCCACCCCCTTCCCTTCCCAACCTATGGCGACCAATCAGTGGTCACCAGGCTGTGACACACCTCCGCAGCAGCTCTGGAGCAAGAGCAACAGACAGCAGATGCCATCGTCACCTCGATTCAAGCTAAAAAAAGTCGGGGTAAGTGCCCGACTTGTTTAAAGTGGAGCTTTGGGGCTTTGCCCCTGGATGGCTTTGGGATGGCGGCAGCGTCATGTAGATCACTTGAAGCCACTCAGGGCAAATCTCTCATCTAGATGTGCTCCTGGTTATCTTCTTTCGGTTTTGCTTCATTTGCTTCCTTTTTCTTTATTTTGAAGAAACAAAGGATGCATACAATTTGCTTAGCCTCTTTCTAGGGTTACACTCCGACAAGGTGACATACAAACATGAACACTGAGATACAAAACAAACAAAGAAACACTAAAATCTCACAATTTATGGAGCATGGCTCCAGTCATGTTCACAGTTATCTGATGGTAAGGTCATTGAACTCAGAGGTGCTTATTTCTGACTGCATGAGTTCAACATGCTTAACAAAAGGTGTTTATTCAACTGAAAAGCAACCTTTAACTTCTAATTAAACAGGCAAAGAATTTTACCAAGAATTGTTGCCATTTAAACAGCTTCTGTGAAGTAAGAATGCCATTAAGTAAAAGGAAAGAAGTCTACAGGTTCTGCTTGATTATTTGTCCTCATTTCCTCTATGTTAATCTGTTACAAACAATAATAGAACTTTAAGACCATGTTATCACCTCATTTATTTGTTATCACCTCATCTATCAATTTCCCTGGCACTCTGTCAGATGGCTTCAGTGTTCCTGCTCTGAAGGGAAAAAACTAAAGGAGTTTTGAACTTAATTCAGAATTTGAAGTCTATGGCAACATTTAGTGCACTAAATTGGAATCTAAACTAAAATAATAAATAGTTGCAAAGGCAAATCTATATGTATTTCCTGGAGGAGAAGGCTATCAAGGGCTCCTATTCGTGATGGCTATGTGCTACCTCCAGTATCAGAGGCAATAAGCCTATATACACCAGTTGCTGGGGAACGTGGATGGGAGAGTGCTGTTTTACCGTGTCCTGCTTGTGGGCTGTAGGTCGACAGCTAGTTGACCACTGTGTGAACAGAGTGCTAGACTAGATGGACCCTTGGTCTGATCCAGCATGGCTCTTATGTTCTTATAGTCTTTGGGGGACTGTCTTCATGGCAAAGCAGTGAGAATAGCGACTTGAAAATCTGCGGAGTGCTCACCCTGCATGTTTGCCGAGCACTGCTTTACCAGCCCTGTTCCAGTACAATAAGTAGCCAGAGGAGAGAGGGGAAGCCCAGATCCCAGTGTAGGACCTTGCTACTGCAAAGTATGGATGCAAACCAGCAGCAACAGTATCTAATGCAGTGTCAATATGTTGTGATGTAAAGATGGAATGATGGAACGAAATTGCTCCGATATTGGAAGTAGCTTCTTCAGAGGGGAGAATTGTGATTTAGCATATTTCCTATGCTGTGCAATAGCAATTTAATACTAAATCAAAGTAGCAACCCTCACTGGTTATTTAGAAATGCTGAACTGAGATCCAGTAAATCAGAGGAGTAGGGGATAGAGATAGATAACAATGTAGTGAGTGCAGGGCCATGCAGAGCTGGTAATATGCCCAGGCCAGATGGGAAGTGGGTGCCCCCCCCCATTTCAAACTGCTCATTAAGTATTTTTTTTAATCAGTGACACTGATTCAGTGCTAAATACATATATGAACTACAATGATTTATAAAAAAGGTAATCACGTTCAGAAAGAGGAAAGAGACGCAGTAAGGACAACCATCGCAACTTAGGCACATATATCCCCACTCCGCATGCGGCATGGCCCTCTGGAGCTTGTAGTCTGACCGAGGTATTCACGACTGACGACTTCTGCGCTGTTTCTGCAAGGTGGGCTCCTTGCTTCTCGATGGTCCGCTTACACTACGGAAGCAGTAGCTTAAGCTAGGGGGGACCTCATCGGAGTGCCCCCTCAAAATCGTGGGCCCTGGGCCAACTGCTCCCCCCTCTGCTCTGCCCTGCCCTGAGTGCCCAAGCAACAGTAGTGAGCGGTAGGGCAACGAGGATGGTCAGGGCCCTATGAGGAGAGACCGAAAGACCTATGCATGTTTGGCCTTGAGAAGAGAAGACTGAGGGGGAGACATGATAGCACTCTTCAAGTACTTGAAAGGTTGTCACAGAGAGGAGGGCCAGGATCTCTTCTCGATCATCCCAGCGGGCAGGACACGGAATAATGGGCTCAAGTTAGAGGCAACCAGATTATGAGTGGACATCAGGAAAAACCTCCTGACTGTTAGAGCAGTACGACAATGGAACCAATTATTTAATGAGGTCATGGGCCCTCCCACACTAGAGGCATTCAAGAGGCAGCTGGACAGCCATCTGTCAGGGATGCTTTAAAGTGGATACCTGCAGTGAGCAGAGGGTTGGACTCAATGACCTTATAGGCCCCTTCCAACTCTATTATTCAGTTAGTCTATAAACACCGGCGAGGACAAATAAGTAGAGATAGCTCTCACCTCTGCCTTAACTCACCTGCAGAATGGTGATCAAAACCACCCTTGACCTAGGTCATGAGGTCATGGCCAGGTGAAAGACACACCTTAGGGAACACCTATCATGCTGACTGCAGTGTGGAGGAATATATCACACAGCTGCTGAACCGCATGGGAGCTGAGATACAGAAAAAAAGGAGTAAAAGTACTCTGCAAAACTGTGGTTTTCCCTAAGATAAGCTCCAGCATCACTGTGGAGCAGCCACAACATCATGTGCTCCAGACAACCTTAAAACACTCCCACTCTGCAGCAAATCACCCATGAAGACAGCCTTTAACTCTTCCATATGTTCTTTCCTTGGATTATTGGGCCACTATTCCATTGTACCATCATGAGACTAATAAGACTCACTAGATCCATTCTTATTTTGTTCACATCCATTATTTTAAGAGACAGTGTCACGTATCATGGGCTTATTAACAGTGTGCTCAGTGACCTTTATTTTCTCTATGAAAGCCTCAAGGGATTGCTCAATTAAGCCTCTGAGAGTATAACAAAAAGAGCTATAATTGGTGGCCAAAGGAGGCCCTGAAATTAACAGGAAGAGAAGAAAATATACTCTTTGAGTTGCTCAGTTGCAGGGTAATTTATTAGTTACACAAAAATGTCCCTGTAATTCAGTAACTCCCATCTTTGTTCCCCCTGGAAAGTTGAAACTGCTTAAATTCAGAAAGATTTTTTTTCTTGTAGTTGTTGCAAGTCCTCAGCCCTATTTAATTATACGTCTTGGATGTGTTGGACAATGGTGGATACTCCGCTTAGTTTCATAGGTTAAAAGACAATCGGCTTTCTCACCACTCTTATACGAAAGCTTTGGGCTGCTTTGTAAAATAAGCTCAGCTATATTGAATAGTCTTTGTGTTTCTGGGAGATAACAGAAGTGGGAAATGATGGCACAGGGAAGGCAAATGCAGCTGGCTATTCCTAAGAAATCCGGATAATCCTGGGTATGCCTATAAAGAAATATGCCATCTTTTTAAAATAATAATAATAATACAATTTTCAGATGTTTTAATGGGTTACTAAGAATAACATTTCAGAAAGGGAAGCTTATTGTATACTTAAAGTGGAAAAAAATGCAAACCTCTCTCAGTATCCATTTTCTCCCCTATATGCTTGTTTGTCTTGGGTCTGTTGGTAGGGCTTTTGATTATAGTAATTGCTGGGCAACTAGTCCTTTTTTATGGCTTTGTTCTCATGATACACAGCACTCCATAAACCTAGCCACTGTTTTTCAGAAATGACTGCCTATCTCCTTCTCTAAGAAACAACTGGAGTTTTTTAAACTACACATAAGATACTCCCATTGTGTCTTATCTTTCTCAAACACAGCATAAATGAGAGAAGAAACCACCTGTCTCCAGATTCCTCTATGTGTGCTAGATCACTTGGGACAGGAAATTGGTGATGACAACCACAAATTAAGCCTATGGCTGCCTGGTAACACAGGTCAGATCTTTACCAAGCAGGATATAGCTAGTATGGAAGAGGTATGAAAGCAGTATATAAAAGGCAGGAGCCACACTACTGCTTTATAGTGGTATTGAAGTGCACTGACAACTGTTGGGGCCCATTGACGCATACCATATACTGCTATATCCTGCTTGGTGTGGCTCTTGCCTTTTCATATTGCCATAACCTGCTTCGTGTAGATCTGGCTTTAAAGTTGTTAGCCGATGGTCTTCTTGTCTCTAGACCAGTGGAGTGTTCTGTACCATGCTATATTGTTCTAGTGAAAGGGTGGGGATCTTCCTTAGGCCAAGGGCCAATTTGCCAAACTGGAAAAGTTATCAGGATCAAAGACAAAGTGATGGAGCCAAAATGTGCTTATTATTGAATAGAAAATGATAGTCTAGTGTCCTCTAGTGTGATGATTTTTGTAGTGTCTGTTCTCTGGCAAGGTTTGGAGTATCCACTTGCATTGATGGTACCACCACTTGCATTGATGGTACCACCACTTGCATCTTCCCTTCCAAAATGTCATTAGTTAAATCTGTCATGCAGGTGGCTCTCGGCAAGAGCAGCTCCCATCTCCTGCTCAGCAAAAGTACAACAATGTCGGAGGCAACAAGATGGTAAAGCCATCCCAGGCATTTGGCAGCATAAGATAGGTTTTTAATCAGCTCATGCGATACTAGGTTTTGATCAGGTCATAGGATATTGTTGGGATGTAGTTGTGTGTGTATGTGTGTATGCTGTCTGTCTGTAGCTAAACTGTTTTTATATTGGCGGTTTAGAATGTAATAAATGAAATTAAATGAAATATCCAACCTCATAGTAACATTGGAAGATGCCATTATATTGAGTCAGATTAGTAGTCCATATAACTCAGAGTTGTCTATATTGACTAGCGGCTGTCCAGGCAAGGGGATTTCTAAGCCCTATCTGGAGATGCCACGGATCAAACCGGGGACCTTCATGCAAATCATGTGATCTCTCATGGAGCTATGGCCCTTTTCCAGTGTTGCTGTGTTGTTCCTGCTACCTTCAATTAAAAAAGTAGATAAAACATATTGCATTAAAATACCACAGGCATTATTAATAGTGTACAAATTGTAATTATGTCTGAAACTGTCCTGTTTTAATATGCATCTATATGCCTCTGATAAAAATCAAGGCTTCTGTCTTCTGGATTTTTCTCTCCTATTTTAGCAATAAAATACATTGGTCTGTTTCATTTCTGCTGCATGATTTAGAAAATAAGCATAAGCTGTGTGTATAACCTGCAATATAATTCTGTTTTCTGACAAGTTTGCTGATAGATTTTTTCCTCTAAACCCAGGCAGAAAAATGTTTCTTTAAACTAGTAAAATGCATTTAACATATGTTATCAAGTCGTAACAACAACATAGTTATTAGAGTGCAGCTTAGCATACAGACACCTTTCAGCTGAACAAGAATGTCAAAGAATTATTTAACTATCAAAATATGAAATAGGTCATTACCAATCCAATATGATCTAACATCGTGCTACTCTGTTAGAATTTATAACAGCTCAGTACAAGGCTCTGTGGGGAAATGAATCTTCGTTTGGTGCACAAGGTTTATGCGGTATTCAGCCTCCCTATGTTAATATTACTGCATGTGTTTAATATTTAATACCATTAGTAGCTGAGAACTGAATTCTTGGGCACAATCTTATTTCAGTCTGCTGATGAGAGTTGTAGTACTGAATATATCTACTCGTAGTGGCAGGATGGGGTGGGCAAGTGAAATGCATGTTATTTGTATTATATCTAGGTAATTGCGATATGTCAAAAAGACTTTCCAATTTGTTCAAGCTGTTCAGAAAATATAAAAGCAAATGATAGCAACAAAAAAGTTGCTTAGTGTGGTGATGTGCTAGCCTTTCCCTCGAACAGATCTTGAAATTAGGTCACAAATTAAATGGATTCTGTAAGCAAAACGTATCTTACGCTTTTGAGCAACTTCAAAAGTTTCACAGTAAAAAGAAAAATAGCAAGCACAATTCGGACCCTTAGGCTGATTGTCAGCCTCAGTTCTCTTACCCTGCTTAACTGCACAGTAGGTGGGTGAAGACAGGCCACAGCCGGAGTGCCAGGAGAAAGAACTGTAAATTAAAAAATCAACAAGGAGAGGGATATTTTAACAGAGTTATGCTTTTTGCAGGGTGCCATGATTCTGGATGGTTCAATACTGGGAAGCACTATATTCAAGAATAAGGTCTTAATGATGATTACATGGGTGAGGTATCACAAAACTGAGCCTAAAAATAAATTTCAGTTCTTTGCTAATGAAGACAGAGGTTAAGGTCAGTGGCCAGGATAAGGGACAGCAACAGACTTTATCCAGAATAACGACTGGGAGGTTTTTATTTCTTTCAAAACGAGGTGCAAGTTTTTCAGCAACTGCTTCAGAACTGGAACATGAAACAGATGGAGGGATTCAATATGAAGTACACCTCCCTGCATGGAGTTCGTGAGTGCATCTTTCAGCCCAGTTGGGACTAGGGTCCTCTTCTGCACCAAAGAGCAGAGCTGGGTTTGCTTGATTTTAACTGCTAGTAAAAAAAACCCAGTGTACAAACTGGTTTTTATTTTAGTTTTTGCAATGAAGGAAATGACCTGCATTGGAGAAGGCATTTATGAATGCATTTCTATAACAGGCATGACTACTGAATTTATAAATGCATTCATAAATTCACAAGAAATTAAGCAGTGCTTTCAGAAATAACAGCATATTCTTATCTTTTAAGAGAAGGGGAGGAATAGGAGGACACATATTAAATCAAGTTTATGAAAGGCATCAGATTGTGAATTTGATTCTATTGCCAACTACTGTAAAGCCCATGTTGCCAGTGGTGCTAGTAATCCTGCTCCATTCCTACTTTTTCGCCCCTCAGTCTCCTCATCATAGAGAAGCTCATGAATAATGAAAATGTGGCTCATGCATAGTGAATTCCCCCTCCAAAATTCACATGCAGCATGACCCCTCCCACCCTCACAGGACCCTGTTGGCCGCTTCCCTTCCCTTTCCATTCGCCACTAGCGGTGACAGCCTAATTGCATGGCTGCACCCATGGTCTGCATTCACACCACACCTGTTTGATTGGTCAAACAGGGCTGTCCCTCATTCCACTGGCAGAGGGACTGCCCTGCCTGTTTGGTATGAACCAAATTAATTGCTCTTAAAGCTTGAGCTTTGAACTTTTTAGAACTTTCAAAACTCTGCACATCTATACTGCTGAAGCTTCAGTTTAAAACAAAAATTTGCAAAATCAGGCTGGTAGATCTCAAGTAATAAGCTTTACGCTACCATATTCTTATATAAGATTTGTTCTTTCATGATCATATTTGGGCTGCAATGGTGGTGGGTGTCCTGCTCAGCTTGCAGTCCACTGCCAGGCAACACACAATACACTCCGGTACCTTTGCAACAGGTTTATTTATTACTACAATACATGACAAAACATTAACTTCAGAGGAGCTGTGTGGCACTGTGTGTCAGCTCCAAAGCCTATACTAAGTTCCACTTGGAGTAAGCACAAGATGGCATGACTTCATTTCCAGCCTTTTAGCAATTATTTGTGCTCTAAGCAGATGTTACGAGTATATGTAGCAATCACATCAACATGTTCAGCTGTTTTACTAAAACAGCTGATATTCAGCTTTATGGATACAAATGTCCAGCATCTTTCTTTCAGTCTAGAGCCTCTGTTGTGTTGTGTGCACCAATCCAAAAACTTGTGACATCCAAAATAAAAGCTAGACTAATAATAATAAAATAATAATAATACCCTGATAGTGTGAAAAAATGGTTCCAGAAAGAAGAAGAAAAGCCTCGAACGGGCAGCGTCAAGGCCGAGAACACTGCACGAACCTAACAGTCAGCCAAAACAGAAATGAACAGACAATGAACAAGGAAAAGCGCAACCACCTAAATTCCTCAAATATGACTATATCATGAATCCTGGAGGCTAACTTCCACTACAATGTGCTTTCTATAAATCAGATTCATGTGAAATCAGTGTTCATTAAAAAATAGCACATTTTTTTGGGTGAAGGCAGTCTTTGCAAAATGCTCTTAAGAATAGAAGGCACCATCAGGGATGGCTGTCAGTGGCCAAGATGAAATACTTTTTTTTCACTGCCTTGTCCTCTCCCTTCATTTATTCCTTTCCTCTGTCTAGAACATTTAAAACCTTGTAGGCTTTAGCTGTTCGATCTCTCTCTCTCTCTCTCTCTCTCTCTCTCTGTCTCCCTCCCCCCTCATATGGACTGAGGCTAGGCACATTCTTAGCAACTTAGCTGTGCCCATGACTTCATTGTTTCATTTTATTGACAGATGTGAACTGTGCCATCTTCACTTCTAGGGTGGCTTAAAATTGTAGAGGCAGGAATAAGAATAGCCATACTGGATCAAACCAAGGGTCCATCTAGTCCAGCATTCTGTTTGCACAAGAGCCAACCAGCTGCCCAAAGGAAACTCACCAGCAGGACATGAGTGCAATGACACCTTCCTGCCTCAGTAACTGGTGTACATAAGCATACTGCCCCTGATATTGGAAGTAAGCATATAAACATCAGGACTAGTAGCCATTGCAAAGTGGAGGTCAGTAAAACGATGAGACAACACGCAGAATTGGGTTAAATAGGGCCACATTTGATTAAAGATCTGCAAAGGCAGTGAAAACCTATAGGGCATCCAGTACGGCCTGTTTCCAGGCCCATCCCTGAGTCAGTGCAAATCGCCCTTCCACGGGCCCACCCCTTTTGGGGGTAGGGAGACCTTCCGGTGTCACCCGTCCCCAGGCCACATGCTCTGAGTGGGTGAGAAGGGTGCCAAACTAGACCTCACATAGACCCACTGCATTCAAAGCTGTTTTTGATACCGTCCAGAATTGGAATTTTCTGAGAGCCTGTCTAATCCCCTTGTAAAGTCTCCCAATTGATGGCCATCACTACAACTTGTGGTAGCGAATTCCATAGTTTGCCCAGGTGGAATGTGAAGAAGTACTTCCTTTTATATGTGCTGAACCTCCCACTAATCAGCTTTATGGGATTACCCTGAGTTGTAGTATTATGAGAGAGGGGAAAATGTCTTCCTATCCACTTTCTCCACACTATGCATAATTTTGTACATAAGTCTCGCCTTAGTCACTTTTTTTCTAAGCTAAACAGTTTCAGATGTGGTAACCTTTCCTCATAGGGGAGTTGCTCCCCTATAGTAAGAAAAAATTGTCATTGTATACACAATTATACTTGTTTTCGGCCCACCTTGATTCTCTATCCTAAAATTAGTTGTCAAAGCTATGCCTTGAGCCTATACAATCTTTGTGATTGTATACCACTTCTGCGCAAGAACCTTTTATGTTTCTTTGCCTATCGAGGCTTTATAAATCCACTCTTCAAATTAAATGGGTTCTCTAAGTGGAAAACAAAACCAAAATGGGAGAAATATTAAAACAAAGGAAAGAATAGGCCAGAGTGTTGCTCTGTAAAATACTTTTGCTGTATGCAGTGCTACATATATTAATATATTTCTAGATATAGAGAGCTGCAGTGGATTGACCCACTTAGCTAAAAGTTAAGATGCTAAGGAATACTGATCATTCTTTCCATTTTGTGCTTTGTCACCTTTTCTGCTTTTACACTCTCACCAGGTTTCGTGCTTCATTTATTTTTTGATGTTATAATATTCCTTTTCCTCCATGTGAATTTCCCTTGGTAGTTGTTTTCAGCATGGTTGGTGAAGCTGCGTGAACTTGCTGTTACTCCATCAGTGCCATATTAAGATACTGTATTTCCCCCCAGATATGAGAGTGACTTGGGGCTAGATCCATATGTATTATTTACCTCACACATTATTTATTACAATGGCTTACAGCTGAAACTGGCTCCATTGAAAAGAGTTTTGTCTAAGGTAGTGTGAAAAGATATGAAAATTCTGCCTGTGATGTTGATCTTCAATTCCTGTTTCATGCATGAAGGTGAAGCCTCCAAACTTGGAGGCTTCTGAATTTCCTATGTCATGCCAGGCTGAAGGCAGCAGGGTGAGAGGAGGAGCTGAAACAATCTTTGCCTCCCTCTCCTCCATCTTGGGTGATTTTCACTAGACAGGCTTTTTAGTCCATCTAGCAAGGGCACTTCAGAGGGGGAGGGAAGGAGGCTGGAGGAAGCTTGGGATAAATAATATCCTTGCCTCTCCGGTCTTCTCCTTCCCCTGCCCACTGGAACATCCCTTTTCCTCCTCCATCGAGGTTGCTTTTCTGACCTTGGAAATGCAGCTACCGTATTTTCTCTGCACCAGCTGTGTGGGGGGGGGGGGAGGGATCTGCAGTTGCATCTTTCAAAGTTAGAGTACTGTCTCAATTTCAGAGGAGTTTTCCAAGTTGTTCTGTGGTCCCTGGGACGCTTGTCCAGGGTCCATGAGATTGTTCTCTAAGTATGCAAATGTATGTATATCACTCTGTTTGGTGATATACTGAAGTTGGAACAGGGGTTCTAAACTTTTTGGACATGTGGCATATCTGTGAATTTGAGAAACTGGTGTGGTCACCATCAGCCACTTTGGCATCTATCTGCCACATAGTTTTTTGTCTTAGGTTGCGTCTTATTTAGGGAAAACTTTTGTCTCATGTCTACTGAACTCCACACCATTTCTTTAATAAGGGATTGTTTAATTTCGCTAATTGCTGGTTGTGCAGTACAGCTAATGCTTCTTTTAAATATTAGTTTTGGCAATTTATTACCCAAATTTTGTACTGGAACAGTCTTTATTATTCACTGTTCCTGCCATTTGTTAATTCCTGATACATGGAAATTAACAAGTGGTCAGTGTAAATGGATTCTCTGCACCCTTTTGACACCTAAAAGATTGATATTGCAATATTGGAAGGATAAACACTCCTGGTCATTATATTATACATCTAGCAAAAGGTTGGCCATTGTTGACCTGTGGGCAGCATCCAGATTGAGAGATAATTTTTCATAGATTCCTCTAACTGCTAAATACAGTGAGGATCCAAGTAGGACAGACACCATGTGTAGTGCAAGTAGGTCAGAAGTCATGTGTACTGCTTTTAGCCTGAGTAGTATTTTTCCGAGTGCTATGGGGCATGCTCTCATTTTACTTACATGCGCACACTTACCAAGTTATTTGCCCCCTGAGTTCAATGGTATCCCAGGTTCTCTTCTCTAACTTGGCCATCCCTGATCTCTAGTGAAATGGTCTTGAACTATGGAAGAGACAGTCATTTCCTGAACTGTTCATGCCAATGTTGAATGCTAATAGATTTCCAATATTGCCCTGTGGATAGCCCTGGAGATATCATTTTTTATCTTTGGTAATAGTACCTTTCCATTTGTGGCAAATACGTGTATATATTATTCATAAGCAGACGCTGCAGTTTTTCAAGCTTCTTGGTAGCTGCCCCCAGTTTATGGAACTCCCTGCCGAGGGAAGCTAGGATGGTTCCCTCTCTGTTGTCCTTCCACTGGCAGGCAAAGAGGCATTTATTCAAACAGTTTTTTGATGTGTAAGTGGCTCTGTTGAGTTGAATGCAGTTTTTATTCTGGTATTGTTCAGTTTTAATTGTGCTTTTAATGTATTTGTTTTATTATTGTTTTAATCAAGTTTTTATGAGTACCATTTTATTGGAATAAATCAAATAAATAAATACAGAATTTCAGGTTCGCTCATGACAAATGATAAGGCATCTTTACTATTCACCATGCATGGAAAGCTTCCAGAGAATGAGAAAGAAGCCAGCTACCATGAGCAGAGTGATCGTGCATTAGCCTGGAGTAGAGCCTAAACTCATAAATGACCTATGGATTTCTGTGACAAATCCTTTGATATAAGCTATTCCTTTCTTTGAGCGAGTTATCAAAATTTGGCTTGCATATATTTTATTGGACGTTTGAGTATTTATTTCTTGCAAGGAAACTATTGGCTTGAAATAGGGATGAGGCTTTGAAAATGAGATTTGGGGAAAGATTAATGAATTGGTAGCAAGTGGATGGGTGCTGAACAGATGCTATTTGCACCTATAATCTGCCAAGTAGTGAATTTTATTTTGAGTCACAATTGTATTATTGGACAGATTTGTAACTGTTTAATATGTTCTGTCTTTAGGCATTGTACAGATGTTCTGTGCTGTGTTATCTTCGTTGTGGTCATCCTCGGTTACATTGCTCTAGGAATTGTGGGTAAGTAAACACATACATTGTTGAAGCTTACCTTATTAATTGGGGAGTAATTCCTCATATATGAGACAGGAAATTTTTGGTTTAAATTAAATTAAATTAAACTACTGTACCTGCTCACATTAGATGACTGTTATAATTATAGGGGAGAAATAAAAATAATGGGTATATTGATTTTTTTAAAAATAAATAAGGTGAAACAATGGAGGTAGCATTGCCATGGTTCAATAATTTTGTTCTCTGTTACTGTAATTGAAAAAGCGGTAATTGTAGCAGAAAAATGCTGGCAATTATCACTTAAATAAAAAAAGCAAGAAGAAGTTTTCTTTTTTTAAGAGGCTTTGCATTCTTTATAATGTTAGTAAAAGAATCTGTGCAAATAAAGAATGGAACAGCACAATAGATTATTTATTTAGCTGTGGGATGCAGAAATGCCAGTTTGCAGCAACTAAATTTGTTTGAGATAACTTCACCTAGGGCTGAGGCAAGCTTTATCACACACAGGCTGAGTTTGGACAACACGATAGTCAATGGTGGGGTAATAATCAACTTTACAGTTGTTCATCTTGGGGGTACTCCCCACACAACATGGTAATAAATAATCAACCGTGGTGTGGATCAGGATCAGCACTGAGTTGACTGTGGCAGCATTCGGACGACATGATAGTCAATACAATTGACGATTGTTCCCCCCCACCCCGTTGTTTAATGTGTTGTCCAAATTCAGCCACAGAGTTGTCACAGCTCCATTTCACTTTAATTTTTATTCCACCCAATGGTTAATATAAGTAATGCATGACATGACATCATAATGGCTGTGTTCAGGCATCACTTTAAACCATGATGTGTTAATAAGCTTCTCACAGTAGTTTATTTTGAAAATAAGCTACTGTTATCTCCCACACGATCAGATAAGCTACTGTATGTAATTTGACTCAACCCCCTGCCACCTGTCCTACTGCAGTCCTCCCGCCTGAGCAGTGGCGCTATTTCACCTCTGAAGTACTGGAGGTTTGCAGGATTGGGACTAAAAAAATCATACACATCCTCTCCCATCAGGAGGCACCCAATCTACTATCACACCCCTGCGAATTTACTCAAGAGTAGCAAAAATCCCAAGTGCCCTCAGATGGGACAAGTGGCTAGAAAACCTTGGCAGGGTTGAAGGATTGGGACCAAATTCCACACACAGCTACCCGATCCACCACCAACCCTTGCACATTTACTCCAGAGGAGTGAAAATTCTGAGTGCATTAAAA
This sequence comes from Anniella stebbinsi, assembly GCA_029215795.1. NCBI lineage: Eukaryota > Metazoa > Chordata > Lepidosauria > Squamata > Anniellidae > Anniella > Anniella stebbinsi. Next base: position 89,077,246 of record JARDYH010000004.1, on the reverse strand, counting down.
AGGGGAGATGCTTATAACACCTTGGGGCTAGGTTGCAGGATCAAGACCAAACCTCATACCCTGCCTCTTCTACTAAGGAGGCGCCTGATGCACTATGAAAACCCAGCGATAACTGTGAAAGCAGCGAAAATCCCAGGTGCACCAAAAAGCGGGAGATGCCCTATAACACTTGGGGGGGTTGCAGGATCTGGACCATAGCCTGCCTCCTCTACACTGCTGGCTTGGTCCCTTTAACGTGTTCCTAATCAGTAAGACATCGAACTGCTGCACAGTTGTCATTTGCTTTTTAATTTTTTAAATGTTTTAATACTATAGATGGTTTAATTATATTTTTAACTTTTGTATATTTCTATTTATATGTTTTAATTTTGTAAAGCCCCCTTGAGTCCCAGTATTGGGGGAAAAGATGGGATACAAATTAATAATTATAATAATAATAATAATAATAATAATATAATAATAATACAGACAAAATAACTCACTGTGACCACCACATGACACAATAACCCACAATGGGTTAAATAACCCACTCTGTAGACCGTGGGTTGTCAGAGTTGATTATTTTGGCCAAATAAGCCATTGGTTTTTTTTTTAAAAAAAAACCATCAGATGGCACGATAACTCATGATGGCTTAATTAACCCATCCTGGCTTAATTAACCCATCCTGGGTGATCATGCCATCTGAATCCAGTCAATATATGTCACCCCACCTCACATACCTGGACATTTGAGAGAAATAAAGACACAAACTGGTGACAGCTCCATGTCTCTTACTCTTAATTGGTCCTGACTGAGTACAAACATCAGCTGCCATGAATATGCCATTCAGCTACTGATGCAGTCCTTTGAACTCAGTGGGAAAACACCATTGATTTTAATAGACTAGATCACCACACTTCTTTAACTAGGATACTGCACTTTTCCAGCAAAGGGCATTTTAGCCCTGGTCTTTTCTTACTGAAATTATTGAGATTTATTTTGTTTGAAAATTTCTATATTATTCAATTGTGGGTGGGGAGAGGTAACATATTAAGAATGTGAGCTAAATATAAACATAGAATCAATGACATGGCCGTCCACCTTTTCGTTTCGTAATTCTCAGAGTTCTATTCACAGCACAATACAAAATAGGATGATTGCAGTAGACTGACAGTACAGCCTTCCCAGACAGTGAAAATCCATTCACAATAGAAAACAAAATCACTATATAAAAAGGCTGAAAATGCAGCCTCTCTTGTTGGCGATCTCTTAAACTGAACAAAATTAATCATTTAGAAAGTCTCAGTCTCTAGGTTGCCATCATTTCCTTTGCGCTATAACTTGCCTGTTGCCTGCCCAGCCTCCTATAAGAGAAGCACTACCTGCCTTTGGCACAGGAGTGTCAGGTAGTGGGCTTAAGGCTATATAAATGGCAAGATTCTAATCAAGCTTCGTCCTGAAGAATTCTTGCAATCCCTATAAAATAGTTAATTCATGATCACAGCAAAAGGAAGGACATTAAACTGCAAAAGGAAGTTATTTAATATGAGCTATCTTCTCACACACTGAGGTCAGCTTTAGAGTTTAAAAGATATAGTTTGACAAAGGCAGGAGCATTCTGTGTGTAAAGAAGTTTTCCCCCCTCCCATTAATATCCTGCCCCACTGATTCTGTGTTGCCCTTTAAGCCAGATCTTTATGAAACTGATTCTTTAATGTGTGAGCACTTTTGTTACTGGTTCGTCATTCTGGATAATGGTTTGTTCAGAAAATTGGGGGGAAATGGAGTCTGGCAGAAAAAAAGGCAGGGAAGCAAGCAGTTGGTTTTGTGTGATTGTGCAGCATCCCTGAACTGCTAAATCTTACTGCTGCCCTTTCTTCCAGCACTGCACAAATCTCTCTTAATCCCATGGCTAGGATATCATGGCCATTTCCTATGTGAGGTTTCTCAAAATCATGTACCGCATGAAATCTGTCATAAAGTGATGGAGATAATGACTGAATGCTTGGCCAGTTCCATTACCCCCCTCAAGCTTTGGTCACAAACAATAGGCTCAGCTTTGCATCTTTTGGAACTCTGTACACATGCACTATATTGTTCATACCCTAACTGTAAATAGAGAATCTTAGATTTGTACACCTTCAAATGCTCAAAGCAAAACCTATCCAAATCAAGATCTGTTTTTGTGTTTGTGGTCATTCATTCTCTCTCTCTCTCTCTCTCTCTCTCTCTCTCTCTCTCTCCTGTTTCCCTCTCCCTCTCTCACACGCATTCACACACACTGCATCTCATACACACATACACATCATTATTCCGCATTCATATGTGAACTATCTTTTTTATTACTATTCCTCTCTCTTGTTTCACTTTTTTTCTTTTGCTTTATTTTTAAATGAAAGATGAGATCAGCCTTGGATAGACTCCAGGCACTTGTCCTGTTCAAAATGCATGAGAGTCAGTAAAGTTCATATAAAGGGAAAATAGAGTATAAATCAATTCACAATCATGAATTGTGCCTAAAGCACCTCATGACCCAATAGGATCTGTATATTTCTATCCTTTGGCTCTTTAAAGGGAAAAGTGGGGAGGGAGATTTTCCATTGTCAATGATTATGTATAAAGGGGCCTTTTCATTTCACATTTGATTGGTGTCACAAACTCAGAATTTTAGATCCTTCGCCTCTAGAGCAGAGAACTTTGTATTGATGGGGGATGGGGAATGTTGGTTGAAATCATCTCACACATACATGAATGATTTGAGTAGCCTTTACACCTGTACAATTCAGGATAGGATTTGCCTCTCACTGGCTGAATTCAGACAACATATTAGGCAACGGAGGAGGGGGGGAACAATCGTCAGTTGTGTTGCTTATTGTGTCGTCTGGAGGGTAACACACAACACACACACAACTGACAGTACGCTAAGCAGGAGAATTAAACAATGGAGGGAAACAATGGGCTTGCAAGTTGTTTAGCCCGAAGCCCCGTTGTTTAACGTGTCGTCCGAATTGAGTTCCCCCCCCCCATCTCCGTGGACTATTCCGTTTGGGAATAGAGTTATGCTGGCCAGAGCAGCCAAAAAACCCCGGCCGCTCTATACAGCTGGCAGAACTCACGGTGCATGCTGGGATATGGCTGGGGGACTGAGGGAGGGGGAGGGAGCAGACACTGCAACCAAAATGGCTGCCATCTGCAACCGAGGCGTTCGCCGGTGCCAAGCAGCGCCGGCTGCAGCGTGTCGTGTGGAGCTCCGCCTGCCTAATGCACGGTCAGTACGCTATTTACCCCTCCATTGCCTAATATGTTGTCCGAATTCAGCCACTGTCTTTCCAAAGACTTGACATAGTCATGTATGGGTAAAGGACAATCAAATCTTCTTGCAACCTCAAAGTTGGTGATTTACAATAATAGCCTTTCTCTGTCCTGCTTCAGTGACAGTTGGCTCTTGAATGATTGAGCCACAGAAATATTTATTACAGAGCTATTCTTTGCTATCATTGGGTTAACTTTGCTATTGCAGCTACAGTGATGATTTAACAACCAGGGAAGTTTGGTAGAACTCAGTTTATAATGTTTACATTCTGGGTTTTCTAGTTTATTAAGAGTTTCAAACATTTTTTGAAATTGCTGGAGTCAGCAATCTAAGTCAGTTTTGGCTGAGTAAAATATATATAAGAGGAAAAGAATGTATTCTCATAAAAAAATCCAAACACATAAAGAATGGAATAATTCAAAAGAAGAAAAACAATAGGATATGCTAGCCTCATCTCAAAATTCTAGGGCAGGGATAGGGAAAAGTGTGTCTTTACAGATGTTGTTGGACAGATCTAGATGGAAAAAGAGTCCTCGTCCTAGGGAGCTTAATGATATGGAAAAAAAAATGTTCTGAATTTTAAGATTCAGCTCTCCAGATTACTCTTCTTTTCAAAAACAATATCTTATTCTTACAACTTTCTGGAAATGAAGAGCTCTGCTACCCTAGAGGAATCCAATGGGGTTACAGAACCTTATTTATTTATGATGACCCTCAAGGTGGTGATGTGGGAGGTGTGTTGATTAACCCCTAGAGTCTTTAGCCCGGTCAACCAGTTTACAGAAGGAGCACGATCTTTAAAAAAATTCATAGAAAATTGAGGGTTTGAGCAATTGCTCTGATTTTTTTTTCACAAATGACCAGCCAGATCCCATCTTCAATGCCCCACAAGTTGCAAGTTTTTATCTTTAAAAATGAAGTTACAGCGTGGGGTGGGGCTTTTTGGAGACCCCTTATAACTTTTTAATTTGAAAAGATAGAGACATTAAACTTTTTGGACATTGCAGATTCTTGCTAGTCCTGGCTCCCCAAGTTTCATGTCATTATCATTTCAAATAAAAAAGTTATGCACGCGTTTCCCCCAATGCAAGCCTATGGGAAAAAAAGCAGACAACAAGATGGCAGCACGGAGGCCCGGTCAACCAGCTGTGTCAATAAAGTTGCACGATCTTTAATAAATTCATATAAAATCGAGGGTTGGAGGGATCGATCTCAAATTTCATATACATACTTAGGCATACCCCATAAGCACTGTGACCAAGTTTCAAGCCTCTAACTTTTAAAATACAGAAGTTATAGGTTTATTTATATGGCAGTCCGATAATCCGATATAATCGGACTGAAAATTTTCAGATCGGAGGTTTTTCTATCGTATCGTTATCGTTAATTGGATGTCCGATAACGACCTTATCATATTGTTATCGGACATTTTAACAATACGATACAGATCCTTATTTACAACACCTGAAGCTGCTGAATGCACTGGTGTGGGAGGGCAACTTTACCTTGCTGTGTCTTGGTCACCTGTGCATCTCTGCTCCTTGGAAGCGTACATAATTAAGCTTAATATTAACTTGAGTTTTGGAAGTGCTTCTGTTTTAACAAAGTGTTAGCATATTAAACTCTTAGTTGGTACAGGAGAATTTGGAGGTTGTACTTTCTGTTGCAGCTGACTCTTGCTTGCCTTCAAAGACATATTGGGGGATTAACCACTGGGACAAGAGGCCATCTGTGAAGTAGTAAACAGAATTTTCTTATGAATGTTTATACAACAGCTAGCCATATGTATATATTCAGGATCATGTGTCCTATTATCTGCTTCATTGCGTTGGTAAATTGGTAGTGTTAAAAAGCAATAAGCACAATTTGGCAGGCCTGTGTTTCAACATATTAAAATATTTTTGAAAAATTATCTCTAAGGGAAAACAAAAATAGCAATACGGAAACCTGCAAAGTCTTACACTGATGTTAAGAATGCTGTTGGCTCTGACTGTCAACAGATTTGCACTCTGCTTTTAAGCGTCAGTGGAAGTAGTTGTTCCATGTTTTCTCCTTGATGGGGAGAGCCTTTCAGATTTGTGTTTGTAACCATTTACTCAACTCCAGAGAAATAAAGGAAAATAAAATGAGCGGATATCTGACAACTATGTTAAAATGATAGATGTTCATGGTTTCTGGTGTTTTCTTTGTGTGCCTGAAGCACTTTAGTGAAAGATGTTAGCATAACTTGATGGTTTGCAATGTAAAGACTTGACAGCTTTTTGCACACACAAGCCATTCCGGAGTTATCCCATTGTTACACTAAATGCTGACTCATTAGGAATTCCAAAGATCTATGTTTGGTTTCTGGAAGTTTGCACTGAGGATCTGTCAAGTTACACAGACACTATTTTGGCAGGCAATTAGACTAACAATGCTGGAACAGCATAGGCAAGGGTATTCTGTTTTATATTGAGAAAGTTACTAGGATAGTTGTCTCTGAAGGTCCAGTATTTGTCTTTTGAATAAGTTTCCTAATTATCTGTTGAATCTCAAAAGGTGATCCCAAAAAGATCAAAGGACTATTTAATGTATATATATTTTAGTGTCTTAGTTTGGATTACTATTTTTGTATTTTAATTGTATTAGTGTGAAAGTATGATTTTATGGTTGTTGTATTGGTATGTGTTTTATCAATATTGTAAGCCGCTCTGAATTCCTTTTGGAGAAAAGGTGGGGTATAAGAATTTTAAGTAAATAAATCTCTTTCAGGCCAAGAGCTGCATTCCATTTTAGGTAAGCACTCAGGCTGCATTCCAGTTGTGGGCTGGGCTGGGTTGAAGGCAAAGGGAGTGGACACCTCCCCCGCCCCATCAAAAATACTAGCATATTTTAGCTTAAAGTTCTTACTGCTAGTAACTAAACTTTAGGAACTTAATTTCAACATGGGGGAGGGCTGCGTACACCCAGAAACCAACAAACTATGGTGCTTGGGAGAAAAGGATGATGCCTTCTGGGGAACCCTGGATGGCCACATTGGGGGTCCCAGAGGGCCAAATTTGGCCTCCAGGCCTGAGATTATGTACCCCAATTTAGACTGTCTTCAGTAATTTAATATGGGAAGATGACAGGAAATGAAAATAACTCATGCGTCCTGTTCTTATTATTTCTTTGTAATGTCTGACATGGTGCTTTTATATTTCCTCATGGCATAAGACACACAAGCTCCCAGTGCGAGAACAGTTTATGCATTTCATTAATGGAGGAGGGGTAATGTATAAGCTCCGCTTCAGATATGACTAAGAACAGAGAAAAGAAAGTGCAAACATGTATGTTTCCTGTTTTCTCCACATTTTATACAACATGTGATGCTGCTATTTAGTGAATATAGTTTCAGTTTTCTATTAGTTCACTTTATGTGCATCTGGATTAGGATGACCATATGAAAAGGAGGACATGGTTCCTGTATCTTTAACAGTTGAATTGAAAAGGGAATTTATCTAGGTTTTGGTCACTTTCGTACAAAAGAGGCTAGGGCTCCTGCAGCTTTAATTGTTGTGATGAAGAGGGAATTTCACTAGGCGCTGCATGCATACAAGTGACACCTGCTGAAATTCCCTGTTCTAGACAACTGTTAAAGATACAAGAGCTCTGTCCTGTCCATACAGTCACCCTAATCTGGATACCATTTCATTTTAGTATTTAATATTGGATCAGAAGCAGTTCATTACATCAAATAGCTGCAAAAAATAAACTGTTAGCTGTCTATGGTGAGTTATGTAAATAGTCATCGCTATCTACTTTCTGTGAACACAGTTCAGTTTGTGTCTCTTTGTTGAGGATATGAAAAAGAATAAGATATTTATCAAGTATTAAATCGTAAATAGTGACATACTTTGGTTTCTCCTCATGTTCAGTCATGATGTATGCCATCTACCCTCTGCATCCACACAACAGATGTGATCCCCAATTAAAGGAAGCTGATTTCACAGCAAATTGAGATGAATCTATTTGCAAAAAAAAAAAAAAAAAAAGTTGCTTTGTAAATGAAGCATGCACTTGTAAATTCAGAAAGAAAAACATTCAACAAAGAAAACCATGTTCCTTAAAATAGGTTAATCTAACACTTGTTTATTGCCTTGTTATGGTTGGACCCATAGGACCCATACAAAAGTGCAGAGTAGCAAAAACACTTCTGGGTTTTCTAAAGCCACTGCCGTGGCAGGGAAACATTTTATCTGATCCTAAATCGGTGCCTGATGTCGGGTAATGAACTGGATGGGGGTGAACTTATTCCAGACAAGACAAAGGGTTCCATCACAACTATTTCCCCCCTGTTTTGTCTTCATGTTTTTACCTCCGTTTCATAAGTGCATCACGCTAATGGTCCCTTTTACATGAGCTTGGGGTATTTGCTGCACTGTGAAACCTCCCTTTCACTCCACCCCATCCCTTCTCCCAAAGCAAACGCCCCCAACAAAGGAAAATCCGAGAGGACAGCAATACATGGAGGCATAAGGGCACATTAAATCTGCTTGGGGAAAATAATCCAGACTTTCCTCACACCAAGATAATACGCAAAATGGAGGAAAAGAGGCAAGATGGGTGCAGGACAGGGACGACGTCATGTGAGTCCCGCGCTGCAAAACCAGATACCAGACGTGGCGAGAGTGCATTAAACCGCTGGTGTAATGGAAATCAAAGGTGCTACAGGTTAGTCAAAAGGCGGATCAGGGAATAGGGATTCAATCTATCTCTAAACCATAATTGCATTGGGCAACAGTTATGTTCGCAAACTATTATCCCAAAACACTGACTCAATTTTGTACCTGTCATTGACCTGTTTTGCATATCACAGCAACTGTAGATTGTCATGAATGAGGCAACATGCTAGTGCATGGTGCTCAATCACTACGGCTGCCAATGGGAGTAAATAAGACAGTGATGCTTGGTTGTTTTGCGTTGTGTCTGTACCCAGACCCATGGCTCTCCCAAAAAGCCAGAAAAAGAACCCATGATTTGTTTAAGGGTTGTTTCTGGCTTGTTCAGGGAGAGACAAGCCAGAATCCAAGTTCAGATGCAACACTAAACAATCCAGGAACAATGTATCCTCGAGTTGTGTAGCCACGTCTGCTTTCAGCAGGAGCAATCACCCAGCATGCACCAGGGTTTTTAAAAATACCAAGGTTGCTGTGACATGCACCCCTTACAAGCCAGAGTATAATGCCAGGGTTTGAACCTGACTTATGATTCCTGGCTTGTTTGGGATCAAAAAGCCAGGAGTTGAATTTGGACATAATACTGAGCCTTTTCTTCCTGCTGACTTCTTGGTTACTGAAACTGTTCCTGCAGGCAAGAGTAACCATTCTGGAGTGATTGGACAGGGTGCATGAGGACACTTGTTCATGAACAATAAGCCAGGATTCTCTGGATTTCTGAATTATTGTTTTGTTCAAACACAGCCTATGTTAGTCCAAATGGGGCTGCCCTTGAATAACTTCGTAACTACTTGAATAAGGATAATATGTTTCGTATAAATAGACTGTAAGTCAGTGGCTGAGGATGTGAACTTTGGTGTTACGCGTCCATGTCCAATGTTACTACTGACCATACTGTTCTTCAGAAGGTTTGACATGGTATTTTCCCGTAATGCTCTCATCATGTAGGGGAACCATTTGTGTGAAGGCAGCATTGTAAGCTGCCATTAGTGGGAATGTACTTCTTTCTCTATAATGCCTAGTGTTCTTGGAGTAGGAAAACTAATTGCAGATAAAAATTCACACTTAGTAAGCAGATCTTGCTGACAGCAGTAGCTACTTCTAAATTATCTGTACAATGCAGGTGTTACATTTTGTAACTGACATTGCGAGACTGTTTTAAATCTCACATGACAACATTTATCCCTGCTGGTGTCTGTACTAGTCAAAAGAATAACAGTTATAAGGGAGGGGAGGAAATCTTCTATAATGTTGAAATACTTGGGGAAAAAACACTAACCTCAGAAAGATGGAAATGTGCTACAGAAACTGCACTATAGAATATAATATATATATATATATATATATATATATATATATATTGTGTGTGTGTGTGCGTGTGTGTATGTGTGTGAAATTAAGGGAGTTTAATAACATCTGCAAAAACTGATGTGTTTGGTTGAGGGGGGTTTCTGCAGTAGATGCAGAAAAACATTGAAGGACAATGAAAACCTCCTTTTTGTCATACATTTTGTTAAGGAGCAGCGCTCAGATAAACATCTTTCTTTTAGAGCGTGGGGGAAAATCGTGTTTCCTTATCGGCATTTCTCTGCACTTCCTCATTCTTCCCAGAGGGGAAAGAGGAAATAAACAATGACTATGTAGCCCATTCAGAGGCTGTTTTTATCTTGCCGCTTTTCCTGCACAAAGCAGGAGATTGCGGCACATTCCTTTTTTTCTTTTCTTTTTTTTAAAGTCGGATTTAAAGGGGTCTATTTTGCTATGGAAAAATGAGCATAAGGGGCGGGAGGTGCACAGAAGACGGACGTCGTCATCTAAAGGATACACGCACATCCGTAAGTGGGCAATAGCAAGCCTACTTATGGATGGGCACTTGTCTGATGAACCTCTTAGAAAGAGTAGTTTTTTCCCCGTATGCTCAAGTGCATAGAAATTATGAATTAGTAGATGGTGGGTACCACAATTTGTTTTTAAAAAGCATTAATTATGGCTAATAGTTTGGATCATTATGATTTAGTATGTGGATTCACTTTGTGGAGTACAGTACGGACGTAGTTTTATTGAATTCTTCCAGATTTCAAATCTCAGAGTGATGCAGCATTGTTCTTGCTAGGCATAATGTGTATGTGGTACCAAAAAGTATCGATTTACAAACAGTGTGATACAATGCTGCTAACTTGTGAAATTTTATTATGCATTTTGCAACATCTGGGGTTTTTTTCCTTGTGCTTGAAGGCCTCAGTCCTGAATTCTAACTGTCATTATAATAGAAATTATTTTAAGTTCAAACTTTAAGAACTACTGCACTCGTATGAATTTTCACACAGGTATGAAAGTTTCCTATGGCTTACCACTTACCACTGTGACAGACCTTACAGAACTCATTTTCAAAGGTTATTTTGCACAGTCCTAAACACACACACACACACACACACACACACACAGAAGCTCAAATATATTATTTTACTAGACATCAACACTAATGAATTAGAGACATTATCTTCTTACAACATAAAACAACTTTGCCTAATATGGTGCCTTCCAGATGTGTTGAGAGTACAGTGCCCAACATCCTCAGCCAGCATGGGAGTTGTAGTCCTACACATCTGGAGGTCATTGCATTGGGGAAAGCTGACATAATACAGATGTCTGTAATATACCCTTCTCATGTTGCTGCCATCTAAATGTCTGTCTTCCTCAACTGCAGAGACTCATCCTAACAAATGTAATGAAAAATGTCCAAACACCTTATTTCACTTTAAATGTACAAATGCATAAGGGTGGCATATAAGCATTCCCCACCCCTGCTGGTGGATAGCTGGAGTTATTAATTTTTGCCAGATTTCTGGTAAAAGGGTTTAATATTGAAATAATGTAATTTCAAAATAATTATTACCACATTTGGAAGCAGAGTAAGTGTGTTTTCTCAACCACAAATCTCCAGACAAATAGAGGAGGGACTATTCTCATCTCTCAACAGCTGTGGAGAAGTTTATTTATTGCGTTACTGTCCTGCCTTTCTGGAACCAACCAAGGCTGTTTACAAAAATCAGAAAACCAAATGATAAACAAATACTATCACTGTAAAACATTAAAAACAATCTTAAAAACTAATTTAGTGTTGTTCAGGAGAAATGGCTCACTCTTTTTTAAAGATGCTTACCTTTGTTCTTACCTTTAAGATAAGATGCTTACCTTTATTATGTGACTTTTACTAGCGTTTAAAAAATAAGTTTCTATTCTTCATTGTGGTAAAGTTTCATAACAGATGAAAAAGAAGGTAAAACCTTTAAAGTCTGGAATTAGAATAAACTGACACCAGCAGCAGCAGCCAAGACCTGCTCGTGCGGTAATGATTTTGGGAAACCCTGACATAATGGATTTTGGACATGGTTATAATATTGATATGACAGAGGCTGCCTCTACAAGAGAGGTTTAAAGCTCTTTCAAGGCGCTTAAAAAAAATTACCTCTACAAGAACGGAGCGCAAATCAGGCGTAGAGGCGCATTATCTCTCCGATTATGCGCATTATCGAATGCGCGTTAAATCGCGAGTTTTATTTTGCTCCGGCCATTAAAGCGCATTTTGACTATGTGAACAAGCGCTTATGCGCATTAACTACTTGTAAAGCGCATTTTGGTCATCCGTTAATGCGCTTCGCCGCCTCTCGCCGCCTCTCGTGCAGAGGTATTAGGTGTAAATGCGCTTCAGCGATTATGCGCATAATCGCCTAACCGGGCGCAAAAGCGAATCCTTGTAGAGGGGACCAGAGATGGAAGTAAAATTAATGAAAGATGCTTTAATAGTAACAGTTAACCAAAGATGGAAAATAAACCCCCCAATTTAATCCATTTGTGCAAAACAACATTTGGCTATTTAGAGTCAGTATTACCTTATTTCTTTGTGCCCTACCACCTCCAGAACACAAGGGCTAATGTACAGTCTGTAGCTGACAGTTTCACACAGGCCCTTGCATCTTCGTGCCCTATCACTCCAATGTCAAGAGTGCTGCTGTGACCTTGGAGAACATTTGGTTTCGAGTGTTTCTAAATTTAAGCACCACAAAATCAAGATGAATGTGACAATGTGGCAATTATACAAGAGCAAGTTCAAAGTAATTTACATAAACTGGGGTTTGAAAGTACATTTTAAGTGGCTCATGCAATTCAGCGTACAGAAGGAAGCTCAGAAGCATGAGCGAGGGTGGTTTTGTTTGTCTGCCTTGGTTCAATACTATTGTATGGCTTCATGCCAACAAAGCTTTTGTAATGCTTTCCTGTCCTCATTTTAATAACCTTCATTTTCTAAGTGCATTACCTCATATTCTGGCTCTAAGCCAGATGTATCCTGTTGGGGGAAAAAATCTGGGAGAGAGAAACATTTTACTTTCTATCTATTCATCCATACTTTTTTCATTTTTTAAAAAAAATCTACTGTTCAAGAAAAATCAATAGTCTTCAGTAGCTATTGCGAGAGGTTAAAATGGCACATGTTACATGTCAGGTAGTGCATTTTAATTCCAAGGAAAGCTGCTGGATAGAGAAAATGAACTATGAAATAGCACTGATCTCCTCCTCCTCCTCCTCCTCCTCCTCCTCCTCCTCCTCCTTATTTTCACAGCCTGGGTACATGGTGACCCCAGAAAAGTGGCTTACCCAACTGACAGCTATGGGCAGTTCTGCGGTCAAAAGGACACGCCTAACGAGTGAGTACTGAAACAATCCTTTGGCTTCACCGTTCATGACATATGCATCAGAAATGAAGCATTCTCCTTCTGACTCCTAGAAGCTTTACTGGAAGGCTGAAGAAGGACCGGTCCTGCCTTCCATCACTGGGTTTTTCTATGTCCAATTAATATTTATAAAATGTTGAGTGACTGAAGAAAAACTATTGTGCAGTCTGAAGACAGTACATAATTCAGTAAAATATGATGACATCATGAATCCAAGATTCATTAGAAAACCACACTGTATGAAATGCATTGGATCTGACTAGTCAGCGTAAGTTGGAATATTTAATTTGAGATGTCCCCTGAGAAATCATGATGTCATTCCTAAGAGAAAAATAATTCCTAAGTACTGCAGACTGCATCTCATTTCTGTAAACTAACCCCCCCCCCCCCCCACTCAGCAGGTACCACATGTCAGCTGCTGAAAATAGCAAGGGAGAATTCTTGCTGCTTGCTACTTTTAACTTAAAATAATAAATATTTTTTTCCGACTAGAAATTCCTACAGTATCTGGTCTGGTCTGGAGCCACTCATAGTTTTGCTCTGTAGTTCAACTGCATGTAATTTCCCTACATGTTTTGAGTGTCCCAAACTACTCCATAGATTCATACAACTGACATGAGCTCGATGGTTCATCAGCAGTGGTGTAGTAGAGCCAGGATTTGCAGGGATGTAACATCAGCACTGTTTTATCAGCAGGGATGCTGACATAATCTGCCAACATCACCCCTCAAAATTCCCTGTACTCTCTGAGTTTAGCTGTAATCCTCACAGTAGCTACGGGAAATGAATTTTCCTGATAAACAATATATTTTCCCTGTTATAATGCAAAGTATTTTGGGTTGGGTTGGTTCTGACTTGGCACTAGCTTTATGAAAGACATGCTCTTGGTGGAGATGAAAACTGCTAGAATTGGTTTGTTTATTTGGATCAACATGGCTGCCTGCTGTTTTGAACTCTCCTTAGGAGCATAGCCATGGGGGCTATCATGATGAATGCCTCCACTTCAAAATGTATCTTTACGTCAGTGGTCATCAGTCTAAACATTTACTCTAAAACAGGATACTTTATAGCTAAAGCAGTCTACATAGTGGATGTATTCGAACAACACAATAGTCAATGGTGGGTTAATAGCCAAGTCCACAGTTAATTATCAAAGGGGTACTCCCCACACAACATGATTATAAAGAATCGTGGTGTGGATTAAAGCAGCATTGAGTTGACTATGAGTCAACGGTGTGTTTGATTGACACGTCCCCCCTCCCCCCCAGTCCTCCCACTGGTATCCCATCAGCCATTGTGAGTTCTGCAGGCTGAACTAAAACAGCAGTGGCGGCTGCTTTGGTAGGTCTTGCTAAGGGATTTTTTAGTCGCTGCAAATAACCAACAGTGTGCGACAAAATATTCAATGGTGCTCGACAGATGACACGATAACTAATGGTTGTTCAAATAATCAACTCTGCACAGCGTTGGTTATTTGTGTTGATTGTTTTGGCCAAATAACCAACCGTGGTGTGAAAAAGTCCCAACAGATGACACAATAACCCACCATTGACTATTTAACCCACCATTGGTTATCATGTTGTTCAAACCTAGTCAGTATTTGCTTTTGTTGTAAGCCCAGGCAGCCTAACAGTGCTACCCTATACATGTCTACTCACATGTCTATTCAGACATATGTCCCAAGTAAGTGTGTAGAGGATTGTAGCTTTAATGTATTTCTAAACTTTTCTTACATTTATTGTTTCTAATGAGTAATCCATTATTCCTGCCGTTTTGACCCATTGCTTCCTTTGCTATCTTATTCCTTGCTAATGCCTGCTGACTGGGGTAAATAATTATTCCTCTCTTCATTCAAATATCCTTTGCATTTTTAGAGACTGTAACATGTTTTCCTTGCCCCAATTTTTCTAGGATAATTTTAGCTTCATAGCTACCCTCCCAAATCATTGTGAACTGGCTTATGGTTTTCTTGGGATGGGGAAAAAGTAGCATATAATTATTAAATAAAATAAAACAACATCTAGTGGGAAAGGTGCAGTGGGAACAGCCATATTAGAAGCAGCACAAAAATATCTCATGCACTGTTTTTGGCCTGGAAAATTCTGCTTTATTTGTGAGTTTGTATGCCAGAAAGAGCTATTCATAGGGTGACCAGATAAAATCCAGGTCAGGGCTCATGTAACTTTAACAGTTTTAGAGAAAAGGGAATGTCAGCCAGTGTCATTTGTATGCAGTTAGTTCCTGGTGAAATTCCCTCTTCATCACAACAGTTAAAGTTGCAGGGGCCCTGCCTTCTTTTGTATATGGTCACTCTAGTATAGTGCCTGCACCTTTAACTGTTGTGATGAAGAGGGAATTTCACCAGGAACTAATTGCATACAAATGTCACTGGCTGAAATTCCCTTTTCTCTACAACTGTTAAAGTTACATGAGCCCTGACCTGGATTTTATCTGGTCAGCCTAGCTATTCAGGCCAAATCAAATATAAGAGTGCTTTTTCTAAGTGGGACAGTATCCTAGGTTGACATCTTCACATGTCAATTCACATGGACACTTTGAGGATAGAAGTGCTGTATGGTTCATAAGAATTGGCATTTTAAGATGTGGGGGTTTCCTCCTAAGGGCACAATCCTATGCATGTTTAGAGAGAAATAAATCCTGCATTTCCCAGCCTCCCAACTGGGAGTTGTAGGATTTATTTCTGTCTAAACATGCATAGGACTGCATCCTATTCACCTGGGTGTGTGTGTGTGTGTGATTTACACAGTCTTTTCAGCTGCCATGATTTCAATACTTATTTGCATGTGTTAATTAATGTCATTAAATGCAGATTTATACTGATGATTATAACCACATTTCAGGGTAACATTTTGAAAAACCACCTGGGACTCAATAATAAAAAGTTTCAGGTTAAAACCTTATAGGTGAAGCCTGACAAAATGACATACAGTTGACATGGATTGCAGATTGACATTTTTTTTTTCAAACCCAGAAGCTGCCTACCTTGTGGGAAATTAAATTTGGAGATGGATGCTAATGCTTTTTATTATTGCTCTTTGGAGTGCCTTGGCATGCAACAATAAAATGTAAATAAATGTTCCAATGGTTTCAAATAAATATTACGCCAAGTAAATATTTTAGAAGATTTGATACTTAAAAAACACTCCAGCATTCATAGATCTTGGGGATGGCGGGGACTGAACTACAATAACGTAGAATTAATTCCATCTTGTGTTACCATCAGAATCCCTCTAGAGAACTCCTATGCACCTTAATCCATCAATTTGTTAATCTCCATGTAAACCCTAAATTTATTTTGCATTCAGAAAACTGTAATACCATCATGAAATACAGCCTACCTACAGAAGAGAAAAACCTGTGTGGCTGGTTCTTACTGCCTTAAATATTTATTCTTGAGTTTTCCCTGTATTGCTGTCATCAGCTAGCAAACAATTCCGTTCCAAAATAAACTACTAGTCAATTGCATGAATTGAATTATCAAGAGTCCAGAGTTGTACTAAAGTAGAATCTTCCTATTGTCTGAACCTAAATTATCCATGATTCATAATTACCTAATCACCATCTACATCCTCTATGGCTCAATTCGGACAACACGATAGTCAATGGTGGGGTAATAATCAACTTTACAGTTGTTCATCTAGGGGGTACTCCCCACACAACATGGTAATACATAATCAATTGTGGTGTGGATTAGGATCAGCGCTGAGTTGACTATGGCAGCATTCGGACGACACAATAGTCAATACAACTGACGATTGTTTCCCCCTACCCAGTTGCTTATTGTGTCGTCCGAATTCAGCCTATGTCTTCTTTGTGTGTTCCAAGTCACACAGTTGGTTCAGAGTTATTGGCAGAGGCTGGAGAAAGCATATAGTCAGCAAAGTGTAAATAGAGGCACATGCTATCAGTCTTCCTCACACACTATTTAATTTGCTAGTTAGCATGGAGAAATGTGAAAGTGGCTCTTCATCTCCATCCTTTCTCAAGGTCACTGCTACTGTTAATGGAAGACTCTTCTATGCTTTGCCTAAATAATAAGAAATGAATGGGTTAACTTTTTAACCCCTTCTCAAATCGACTTATATCTGCATTACATGCTTTCCATAAAGTCCATATTTGTTCTTATGATAGAAGAGTCCTGGAATTTTATTTAATCCACAGGTTTCCAGTTGCAAACAAAACTATTTTTTTTTTGTGCCATCTTGTGATTAATATAAAAAATAGCAACACTAGCTGCATTGTATGGTGTAGAGTGTGTTTGACAACTACTATATGTGCAAGATAGATTTACTGTTTGCATAGGTATCAAAGCCTTAATCTGTGAGATCTAAGACACGTTTAACATGGCAGGTGCCATTCTGACCTATTTCACAGGGAAATATCAACCTCCCTAAAATTAGATGTTGTATGTGCTAGTATGAATAGGTGCAAGTGCTCTGAGGTTTTATTTTTCTTAGTCTTGATGACTACCCTGAATTTTGAAGTGGTATCTGACTGAAAGTTGTGTACATTATGTATTCATACATACTGTGAAGTAAATATGCATAAAGTCAAAGCATTTTTTTTATCCATTTGTCTGTAGGAACAAGACAATTTTGTTTTACTTTAACATTCTGAAATGTGCCAGCCCTATAGTGCTAATAAACCTACAGTGCCCTACAACACAGGTATGTAATAGGCAATAAGAACACATGAATTATCTCTTGGTATAGCTACTTCTAAGCTGAGCAGTGGTAGTGGGGAAGGATAAAGTAAATGCTAATGTTAGGTGTAAGTACATTGTATGCTTGCATCTATATACACCCATCCAGATTCCCAAAGGAAATACATAACACTGTCCAATAATATGGACAACAAAGTGGCTTATGCATTTTGAATATGATTTTTCAAAATATTTCAAGAGAGGGGGGAAGAAAAGAAAATATTTGAGTGCAGACTTGATTTTTTGGTGACTATCAGTTATTCTTCCGTGTATATGTTTTAGCACTAGTATTGTTCTAAGTGTCTCGGAGACAATTAATTTGACAGATTTCCAAGTGTTGTTTTTCTTTCCACCACAAAGCATATTTGAAAAATGTGAACTTTCATTTGAACAGCCAGCCAGCCCTTTTGTTTCTAGAAATTAACAGCATTCTGATACGGATCGATGCTGCTTATTCTTCGCCTTACTAAAGCCACCATGTGGCTCAACTAATCACTTCCTGAATGTTGGCTATCAGTATCATACATAACAATGGAGGGGAATAAATAACATGTTTGCTTACAGTACAATTATGGTGCTACAGTATTGACCCCAGATGTTTTGGCTGATTATTAACTGTAATTCTAGGGAGGGTCTTAATGACATGATGGCTGTACTACTGTATAACATAACAATCCTCAGTTCGAAAGGGCTTCTGCTCACACACTCTTGGGGAAGACAACATTTCCTTCTTGTAGCAGTCCCGCGTGCCTTATTGGGTAGGGAAGTTGTTACAGGGGAGTCTGCTGTTAGAAGAGGATTGGAAAAGGAACACTGCACAAATATCTTGGGATCCTAGCCTTTGCATGTTTCTTTTGACAGTTTAGCCTAGAATAATAATCAGAAATGTAAAGGCCAGTGCTTATTACTATTGAGCCATATGGTTTGGGATATTGATTTATTCTATAACACAATTAAGTTGATATACAGGGTTTAAAATTATTTAGCACAATCAAATCCCTGCTTAAATTAATAAATTAAATCAGAGTATTGGGCTGCAGATTATGGAATAAGATGGAAATTTCTATAGGTTGGATCCAGACGCTTCCACTAAGATCCAGTGGTAACTCGTCACTGGAGGAAAGGTGCTGGTGATTTCACCCCCAATTCTTCCTGCTGCCCTAATGCCACCTCTCACACCATTCTGGAGAAGGTACCCTGGCCCTCCAAGAGTGTGCTACGCTCTCTGGGGAACTGCCCAGAAAGCTTCGGTTATTGGGCGGTATATCAGTAAAAATCAGCTCTTCCCCTTTCTCCAGTGAGTGTGTCCCATGGGTAGTATGGATCCAACTCTATATGTAGAAGTGAAATATTCTTAAGAAGAGTTTGAGTTTATCCCACCATTTTTGAGTGAATAGTTAAGTGCATTACTCTACATGACCATGTAGGGGAGTAATTCTAACTTAATTATTTTGGGGTATTGGTGCTTCCAATAGATCTCATCAGGTGTTGGAAGAATGAGTGATACCACAGGTGCAATCCACTGAGCACTGTAGGTATGATTATAAACTGCATGTATGATTTGGCAATACTTGAATTACAGATAAAACCAGCCACACTTCTTAAAATCTGAAAATCAAATTTAATTATTGTTCCTTTCATTTATGATACATGTACAATGTTGAAAACTCTAAAAAAAACATTTAATTAAACAAATGTGATTTTATTTAATGATTTTGAGTTATTTCTTCACTTTTATGTCATGTCTTAATTTTTTTTTTAATGGGAAGAGGTCACTAACAGAAAAAACCCATGAATTTGATAATTTAAAAAGTAGCATTATTTAACTTTACTACATTCTTAAACACACATTTTACAAATGGGTTATATGTGTGAATTATTTTTGAACCTAGAAAAAAAGCCAGAATGATATATAATTATAGCATGCAAATTATTTAATGTCCTAATATATTGCATTTACATTGCAAGAGATGCAAGTTGAATCTCTTCAAAAGAAGGCATGTGTTAGATACAGTAAATCTCTTTGCAGTACCATTGAAATGCTGAATTTTGTATCTCACTTATCCTAAATAATTATCTGTTGATGCAATGGATATTGGGATCAGAACATAAACCCAAGCAATGTGTGTAATGTGATTTTCAGGTATTATGATTTTAGAAATAGTTGTGCCCCGAGAAAAGCCTAGCCTAGCCTTAACCCATGTGGAACTCTAAAGTAATGCAAATTTAATTTACTTTTGATTAAGCTACTGAAACTGAAAGCAGATTGCACTTGCCCTATAAGAAGGCAAAACGATTTCAACCGTTACAGTCTTTATTGATCAGTGTTTGTGTGCTATGAATTTGTATATTATGCAAGCTACACCACATGGCTATACATTGAATTGCCTTCGTAAGTTATTTGAAAATCTTGAGAAAAACATTTTATCCAAGAACTTCATTTTTAAATTACTTTTAAAATTGTATATCAAATATTTTCAAAAGGCAGAAAGACTTGGGAAGATGCTGCGGCTGGGGGGAAATTTCAAACTGCCTCCATTCCCTTGTTTATCTAGAGACTGCAATAGAGGGGGGGAAATGGGGAAAAATGACTGTGTCTGCTTCTAAGTGCTGTGCTAAGCAGGCAATCTGATAAAATGGAGTACTCCCAGATATGGCTATTTCTTTTTGTCTTACTGCTTTCATAGTATAACTTTCTCATCCTCCAGTGCTGCTTCGATCAATGTGTATTTTTCTTGTCTTAAAGCTTTGTGTGTCAAAGTGCCCAGACAGGTTTGCAACCTACATAGAAATGCAATCTTCCTACAGAAATTATTGGGAGTACTACAGACAGTTTTGCAAGCCTGGTTTTAATAAGCCACGGAAGGTGAGTATAGATACGTATTATAGTCTGAATAATACCTTTTATCATCCGTAATTAGTACAATCCTGGGCAGGTTTATATCTGCATAGCTGTACTGATCCCCACCCAGTTATTGGTTACAATGAAGCAAATCCTAGTGCAAGTTTTGTTTACTCCGATACAGCCATGAATGGGCTTTATGGGTTTTTTATTGGTATATTTTATTTTGATATATTTTAAGGGCGCAAGACTAAGCTCCTGGGGAGGACAGCTGAGGGGATGTCTTACTGCTCTGATAGTGTAACTTTCTCATCCTTCAGTGGGTGCTGTGAACCTCCCTCTCGAGGCTGAAAGTGAGGTCCACCACTGGAACCTTCTCCAGGGCTGTGGCAAAAAATGTTACTACTGTTACTGTGCAACTCACAATGCTTTATAGAAAATAGGACCAAAAGAACACATGTTGGGGGAGGCCATGGGACTGCTTCATTCCCTTGTTATGCTGAGGGGCTATTAGCATCAATGGAAGGGGAACATTTTCAAAAGGCCAAAGTGGAGGGCCCTTTTGCTTAGGAAGTTGTTTTTTCCTACCACAAGTTTTCTCTACACGCATACACCCCTTAGAATTGCCCTTAGTCTTGTTATAGTTTAGGCAATAATACTGTGGGTTGTCGTCACATGCAAACCAGTTCGATATAAATAAATAACCCAAACCCAGCTGACCATATGCATGACCAAGAATAAGACACTGTGTCATCATGGGGCATTCCCAATTGAATTTGATGGAGCATTCTCTGAAAAGGGGATGGAGCAGCAAAATGACATTATAATAAAATATATTGGTCTGCAAGCCACATACATCAGATGAATCATATACGTTCATCAGACTGAGGTGTCAAAATTGCAAGATGGCTTTAGTTCACTCAGGAATGCCATTTTTAAAATATCCCTTTCCTAAAAAA
The DNA here is from genome assembly GCA_029215795.1 of Anniella stebbinsi. Lineage (NCBI taxonomy): Eukaryota > Metazoa > Chordata > Lepidosauria > Squamata > Anniellidae > Anniella > Anniella stebbinsi. Next base: position 89,055,999 of record JARDYH010000004.1, on the reverse strand, counting down.
TAAAGGGGAAAAACTTCCATGTAAGTTCAAACTAGCATATCAGGGATAAAGATTCTAGTCTAATCTGTTCTCTCCTGTGCTAGTTTTCTACTTGTAGGGAGTGGTTTTTTTTAATGTAGGGAAGTGTTAAAATGTGATTCTTCCACCTGGAGGCTGAAATACTACAGAAAAGTCTTCCATATGAGAACTCTACCACCTGTCCCACCTTGCTCTGCAAAGATATTAGGCCCTCAAACTGCTCCTTCACTACCGAGTTACCCATTATAGCCATTACACGTATTTCTACTTTAATATAGTGAACTATCTGGAATAGCACAACATAAATCCCCAACTCTTTTTCTTTAAGCAAACGCTGCATTCACAAGTCATTTGACAATGTGACAGCCAGTGTGGTCTAATGGTTAAATGTTGGACTGGGACATGGGAGATCCGGGTTCTAATCCCCAATCAGTCATGAAGATCACTGGATAACTTTGGGCCAGTCACTGATTCTCAGACTAACCAATCTCACAGGGTTGTTGTGAAGTTAATATGGAAAGGAGGAGGACTATGTGAGTCGCCTTGCGTTCCTTAAAGGAGGAAAAAAGGAGGGGTATTAATAATAATAATAATAATAATAATAATAACAACAACAATAACAACTATGGCAACAAGAAGAAGAAGAAGAAGAAGAAGAAGAGGAAGAAGAAGTATGTCCCATTGCACAGTGAGAATCTAAGTGCAATGGAATAGAGATATGCCTTTGTAAAAAGAAGAAGTGGCCTTAACTGACTTAAATTGACTCTCCGTTTCAAAACATTTCAACAGCTATAATGGGAGGAGGGGGCGGAAGAGAGAGGCAGAGCCAAACAAAGGGGAAACATGAATTTGGAATGGGAGGGGAGGTAGCGAGAAAGCAGTTCCCCTTTGCTGTTTCTCCATTCTATTTTCCCCATCCTGAAGTTGACATGTGTCAGGGGCACTGAGACGCATATTGGCATTTAACAATGTAATTAGCCTCTGAGTCCTGGGTCATCCCAAAAGATTTTAGCCAGATTTAATGGCTTTTCTATGGTGACCAATTTATTTAGGCTTGAGGTTCCCAGGGCAAATGTCTCCAGGTTTTTTCATCCCATGGGCACATTTAGAAATTTGAGAAAATGTTGTGAGTACATGGACCTAGAGGTACTCTGGAGAAATTAAGGTGGTATGCGATGAAAGACTCAGCTGGTGCTGTGCTTTGCAGAAAAAATATATATATTTCAAAACACTCATATGTGCTGCAGCAGGGATCCATGGATGCTGTGATGGGGGAAGCCTAGTCGAGGAGCTAGGAAGATGAGAGTAGCTATTTTCAGTTTTTACATGTGAATTAGCAGGCATGTAATTTTACATATGATTTCGTATAGGAATTCATCTGCAATTGCTTATTTCAATCATGGGAAAAGGGAGTGGGTGTTCATCATGAGAATTGATTAATTAACCTTGCAATCACATAATAAGTTCGAAGATCCTTTGTTGCTGTTTTTTTTTTTTTAAATGAAGCCTACTTTAATATTCTTCTCATACTGAAAACCCCTTACTGAGTCCTGATTACAATCTTAAGTTAATTATGCTAATTGTGTTAAAAGGTAATTTTATTCTATCTGAGATGAAGACAAAGCCACCTGCTGAAGCATTTTCTGTTCAAAAGCATGTCTTGATACCTACTGTTTCATTTTTAATGTTAGCAGGATGCCAGAGAGACATGAATCTTCCATATTTCCCATTTAAATACTTCAATGAGCCCTTGATCAAATAATTTAGAAGGGTTTTTTATTTTTAAAATGGCCCCAAAATAATATTTTTTAGTGAAAATATTTAGGAATAGTACATTTTTCAGATGACAATTTTTGTCTTTGCTTTGTTCTCCAGTCTGTGGCCCAAGTTATGCGTGATGAAGATTGTCCATCCATGATCATTCCAAGTCGGCCTTGTGAGTATCTGAGATTTGTGCTGTATAAATTACTATCACAGGACTGTATCCAATGGGGCATTTATGCAGCCACTGATTCTGTTGCCATTTCTCTTCCGCAAGTGGTGTGCACCACTTGTGGAATGGAGATTTAGCACTTCCAGGGGCAACTGGAAACGAGCAAAAACGTTCTTTCTGGAATGGGGCAGGTCAGCAGAATTCACAGAAGGAAGCTCTGCTGACCTGTCCCATCCAGAAATGAGCATTTCCACTTGTTTTATGCTTCCTCTAGGCAGTGTTAATTCCTCATTGTGCAAGTGGGGTACAACAGAATTGGCAGAGGCGTAAGCGCCCTGTTGGATACTGCCCATAGTATATACAACGATTTTGTGAGACTAGCAAGGTTAGTGCAAGTTGGTTGTTGGGACATCCTGAGCTCAGGGTTATTGTACAAACCACAGGGCAAATATGTTGTACAGGGAAGCCCAACAAAGGCTGAAAACACATGTGCCTTTTAAAAGCACTACCACTTGGGAATCTATCCTTTCTTCAATTAACAGACAGTATCTCCATCACAGGTTTTTCCCAGTTTAGATGTCTTTGCACTCTCCTCCAGCTACTGCAGAACAAGACCACTTGCCTACCCCAAATGCCTGCCCCATAGTGTGCTGGAACCCCATGCAGCCTCATAATACAGCATGCAACCTTGCATTTCTCCATTACTTGTCCACTTCCCACTTTGCCCCTAACAGCACAAAGCATGCCTTCATATCAATTTCACAACACTTGCAAGCCAAGCATTCTTCTCAATTTGATTGATTGATTGATTTACTTAGTATATTTCTGTACTGCCCATCAGCCAAAGCTCTCTGGGCAGTGCACACTCAAAAACCACCAAACACAAGTATAAATTTATTTTAATTAAAATATGACTCTGCACTTCAGTATTGTGTACTCTGCACACACATAATATTTTAAAGAGGAAAAAAATTGATCTGCTTAGGGATTGATAGTGGCAGGGAAAAGGACACAAGCTACTAATGAATACATCTCCAGCTACATAATTGTGGGCATGGAAGAAAGCAAGGTTATTACATTCTTTTCATTTAAGCATGGCAGGGAGGAGGGGGCAATAACCTCAGGAAGGCGAAGCCAGCGGTAGGGGAGCATTCTGGTTCCTGTTGTACTTCTTTTTCCCTAATTGAACTGCAGTGTGTTTTCTTAGGGTGACCACATGGAAAGAAGGACAGGGCTCCTGTATCTTTTACAATTGGATTGAAAAGAGAATTTCAGCAGGTGTCATTTGTATGCATGCAGCACCTGGTGAACTTCCCTCTTCATCACAACAGTTAAAGCTGCCAGAGTGACTAGATACAAAAGAGGGCAAGGCTCCTGCAGCTTTAACTGTTGTGATGAAGAGGGAAGTTCACCAGGTGCTGCATGCATACAAATGACACCTGCTGAAATTCTCTTTTCAATCCAACTGCAAAAGATACAGGAGCCCTGTCCTCCTTTTCATATGGTCACCCTAGTTTTCTTCCTCCTTTCTATCTTACTATCACCCATGACAGAAAAGAGTTTGGCTCAGAACCAGCTCTTCCTTTGTCCCCTGCTCTTTTCTTCTCCCCTCTTTCCTTAACCACACCAGCTGAAGAGAACTCCTGCATGGAGCCAGTGGCATCTTTTTTCCTTTTCCTGCATTTTCCCTTTTCTACTGTATTGTGTGCAGTTGGCAGATGCAGTGATTTCAAGTAATGAAACCCAGAGCTTTGCAAACAAGGAACTGTCGCAGTGAAAAGCATCATTATGGAGGCAAAAATGTGTTGTTGCAATTAACTTGGTCGTAGTGACTAAAGAGACACTTCCTTTCCTTATTGGGAGGAAAGGCTAAGATGCAGAGAAAGGCATTCCAAAATGCGTTTACCTGTATAGAAAATGAATGCTCCATAGAGGACTAAAAATGCATTTCAAATAAAATCCTTTTTGGAGAGGTGAGACAAAAAACACAGAAAGGTGTAAATGCAATTGTAAATCCACTCCAGTTCGTTGAAAAATCTTACGCACCTGCATTTAAACCTGCATTGCTGTTTTCACACATGGGCACTGACAGTGAGGGAGAATTTCAGTCGAGATTTAAATGGTACATGTGTCATTGGTCAAATTCAGATGCACTGAAGCTGTTAGATGCTGGTCAGGAGTGAGCAACATGTGGCTGATGGGCAGCATGCAGTCCCCCAGTGTGGCCTCAATATACCCCCAAATCCATATACCCAAAAAATATTTTTTAAAAATCATGCAGTTTTGGAAACAAAATAGCTCCTGGGCTGCTGCAGAGGTCCTAAAAGGTTAAATTAACTCATTTGCACTGTACATAAATGAAGCTGAAACAGGAACTAGCAGTAATAGGCTAGAGAAGTAATAAGAAAGCCAGAAATTGGCTTCTTTACTAACCACTTGAAGTAGTTTAGGAGAATATTGATATATTCTGGTTTACAAGCAGTGTGGTCTGAAGTGTCTGGTATTTTCCCTCTACAGTTAAGTTTGAAACTTCTGACGATGGTCACCAGCAGGGATTGAAAAAACACATCCATATTCTAAAGTAGCTAGCTAGATTAGGGAAGGGTAAATCAAAACTGATTGTGAGAGGAAGTTGAAAGAATGTCATAGGGAACAGAGAAAGGGAATAAAAATCTTGGAGGTGGTGGTGGGGAGAAGCTAGCATGGTGGCTTTAGTTCTAGCCAGGTTGGTGCATTATACAAATGTACAATGATCAGACTTCTACCCAAAGTAAGTGTCATTGCGCCACATGAACATTCTGCATTTTTTTAAAAAATGCACAGATATTGTGTTATATGTCCACTGGTATGTTCACTAACATAATGTGGCCTTGCTCTAAAAAGCAAGCTGCAGGGATCACTGGACATCCTTGACTGATGCCAATGGGGATTTCCTTCGATTACAAATAGTTGCTGTAGAGGAGGGATTTCTGTCACAGCAGGGGCAGGAAAGGGTTAAATTCCTGCTCCAGGCTTATTGATATCTCAACATTATCAGCCTTTCCCACTGATGCTATTCACATTTTTAAAAAATCTGCAAGTCTAATTTAACACCATGTCCAGTTTGGCCCTCAATGGAATACTCTATATACCTGCCCTAAGGGGGTGGGGGAGGTTCTATTGAAAACGAGGTAGGGCTAAGATCTGGCAACTTATTATATCCAAAGTAAGCTAACAAAAGTCAGAATTAATAAAATAAAAACATTGTGATAGTCATGCTGTTTATAGAGAATGAAATATTCCATTAGCTAATAATTTTATTAAACATATTGCTTCAGGCATGTCTTCTCCTATTAGGTGTGTTTCTACAATGATGAGACAGAAATGCTAGTTCATCCTAGGATTTGTTGCATTTGTAAGACAATACTGTGCAAACACAAATCAGTTTGGAGTATTGAAATCAATGGAATAATGAGGTTTTAATTTTAATGAAAACAAAATATACTACAAATAACGTTTTGTTTTTATAGTTCTTAAGCGATGCTTTCCTGATTTCTCCACTAAAAATGGTGTTCTGACTGTGGCCAACAAAACTACTTTCAAAGATGGAAGAGGAAAAACAAGGAATGTAACTGATCTCAGGGAAGCTGCAAAGTATGAATTGTGTGTGTGTGTGTTTATGTGTTGACTTGATCACTTTGCTTGATTTGTTTGTCCCATAAATTTGTATGCCTGAACGGCACTGCCATGGATTTTTTAGAGAATCACATGGACCCATCTCTAGATTAAAAACAGGAGATGAGTTTTCATGCTCTTGATTTCAGTTATTTCAGGGACAAATGACATTACACACACAAAAGTATGGGACTTACCCATGATGTGTCTTTTATTCTTTTCTTTTTTGAAGCAGCTTTAGAAGGGGGATGTGGAACAAAGAAATGTGAAGGAAAGAGGTGCTTAACCATTTCCCATAGCCATTCCTCCCTTTCCCTGGGTTGTTTCAACAATGAGATAACAAATTCTGAGCTTAGATTGTGTAAGCAAGATCCTCAAACATTCATTTATGGATTTGCTCAGCCTTACTTTGTTGATTATGAAATGTGGCACAAGGCAATATGGGAGACAGGACTTTCAAAGGCTGTGTTTGGATGTCATTCTAAAGCATGATTCGACAAGACATGAATGAGCCTAGTCTCCCTTCCACACACGCCCAAGCTTGCAGGCTTCTCCCCTCTTCTCTCTTTTTCCTGCGCAGCCAGAAGGAGGAGTCCAAAAGTTTCTCTTGATGCTTTTGATGTTGTAGAGAACCTGGAACTGTGGTTAATCTTAACTATAATTAATTTCAAGCAAGCCAGCTTCATAAAACATGGTTTGAAATTGGCTTGTTTGAAGCTATCCATAGTTAAGATTAAGCATTTTATCTCATGCTTGTTACTGACCACTCACGGTTTTTCACGGGTCCTTTTGACAATGGCGTCCACCTCCTACGCGTCTCCCTCTCCTTCTGGTCTTTTTTCCATGACAAAATAAGACCCAGTAAATCCGGTTTTTTTATTGAAGCAAAACTTGTCGCCATTTCCTGCTGTGTGCAGGAAAAACAGCACAATAAAAACATCCACTGATTGGGCCACGTGGTCATTGCTGCTTCCTTTCTTCCACGTGTGAAGAAAGAGGAAGCTGTTTGTCGCTATTGTGGGACAGCAGCAGGAAGCCAATGTCACAGTAGGGAAACACGATTCCCCCCCCCCCCCCCCGTCTGATGACTCTCTAAGTGTGCCAGGTTTAGTGGATACAGTAAGCTGTGGTTTATTAGAAGTGGAAGTGATGGTGCTACTGTCTGATTAGAGGTCATGCATTATTATATTTTTAACAATGTGATTGTCAATGTGAGTAGATTAACAGCACAAAGGGATTAACAGTACAATTAACAGCATGTCTACCCATTGAGTTCAATGAGTTTTACTTGCCATAAATTCAATGAGACTTAATCCCATTGATGAAGGATTGTAGCCTAAATCAGTGAAAACTCAATAGAATATAACATACAATATAATGCTTGTTTTGGGCACAAACCCAAAGCTGCAATATCATAATATAGTTTTATTATTGGCAATGGCACTTTATGTTCCGTTTTGCTGGTAAAGAAAATGCTACAAACAGAGCCATGATTTGCAAATATTGTATGATATAGCCTGTATTTTGTCATTAGAGCAAACCCTTACTAGGTTTAAAGAAGGAATGTATTCTACATAAACTAAAACTTCTCTCCCTCCCTTTTTTTTAAAGCGGCATCAATAATGTTCTTGATGCAAGATCAATTGGGATGAAAATTTTTGAAGACTATGCCAGTTCTTGGTATTGGATTTTAATGTAAGTTCTTATTCACAATAGGTCACACCTCCCACATGCAGATTTGTGATGGCGCATGCACTAAAAGGAGCGAGGAGGGAACCCTCTGTCACTTCTGTCCATTGCATACAAGCATCATGGTGTTCGTTATGTTTCTTTCGCATGACTTGTGCATGAGCATCGGTCCAAGTTTGGAAGAAGAGGAGCAGCATACCTGCCACTGATAAATGAAGTTTCTTTCCACCTTAGGCTTAAGGGTTTCATTCGTTGTCCTTGTCAATATCTAGCCACTCTTTGACTCTGCCATCTAAGCACTTCGAGCTGTAATTATAGGTCCTTGGTCATTCTGCTGTATGTTTGAGTGGGAGCCTCAATCCTTGTTGGGGAAAACACTTTTCTCAGAAGGGCGTCTTGTTTGTAAAGTACATGGGTGGAAATGGGGTGAGTGAGGGGACAAGTGACTGGCTGCTGATTTATTAAAACTGCTGTGTCTTTGTTTTCCAGAGGTCTTTTTATTGCAATGGTTGTCAGCTTGCTCTTCCTTGTGCTTTTGAGATTCATAGCAGGGGTTCTCTTCTGGATTTTCATCTTTGGTGTGATTGGGATTATAGGATACGGTAAGTATCGAACATGTGCTTGTTACATAGAGCTGCATACAGAGCTTAGATTTACTGCCTAGTAGTTATACAGAGGGGAAAGGTGATGCCTATCTATGTGTTGATCATCAGTTAAATGGGAATTCCATGCCATTGGCTATGCTGTCTAGGGCTTATGGATGTTGTAGGACAAAACATCTGGAGGGCTGCCCACACCTGGTTTAGATCATGCTCTTTGTGTGACTGACCACTGTACTTGGGTCTGGGAAGCAGTTGTCCCCAGGTCAGATTAGCTAGAGACACGGTGAGATTTTGTTTTGCTTCCCCATGTTGTATTTGTTTGATTTGTTAAATGCCTCAGAGAACAATTTCTCTGTAAGCATTGTACAAATTAAAACATAACGAATACAATAAAAATACAATAAATCATTTAAAGTCCTGCACAGCGTAAAAGTCAAAATAAATACAAACCAGCACAATGCACAAAACGCAATACAGATTACAAAAGCTGAAACAGGCATTAGCAGCAGGAAGTAAAATCAAACCAAAGAGACTGAAAAAAATAGATCTTAAAAAGTCTGAGAGAACAGAAAACATCATTTTTTTAAAAAAAAGATTTATAAACAGGCCCAAGGCAATGTACAAAATTTAAATCTACAAAACAAAATCAATGATAAGAACAGAAGATGAAATTAATAATTTAAACCAGATCGCACCATATACACAGCAGCACCCAGTAAAGTCCCAACTCAATTATAGACCAAGGTAAACAGGCAAGTCTTTAGAGCTGAAAGGACAATAATGTAAGGTTAGTTTTCTTCCGGAGAGCTTGCATGCAGCAAATCCAGGAGCAAAAGGGACTGAGTTGATGGGAGAGAGAAGGGAACTGAGCCAGCTTAAGTTCATCTGCCCTGCATCCTCCCCAATAAATGAACGTACAGGATAGCCAGTGCCGTCCCAGCCAACACATTGGGTGGATAGTTCACCTGGTTCCTTGGCTAGGGTAGTTTTCTTGATTATTAAAGCACACACACAAGCTTGTCTTCACCAGACGCACCAGGTGGAGGATCCCCCTGGTTCTTTGGCCAGGGACCATGTAATGTCATGGGGAGATGGCCATGCCTCCCTGACATCATTCAGCCCATGGAGGGCTGAGTGAAGATCATTTGGCCCCATCATAAGCTCCCCACATCACTATAGGGCAAGGCTAGGAATATATGGAAAGGGATGTTCTATCAATTACTGAGGAACCAAGTCATGTATATTCATTCCTACGATTGAGCTACTTTCTCTTCTAGCATTATTGGCTTTCTGCAAGGAACCTGCTCTCTGCTTGAGGAAGTCTGTGTTCTGGATCACATGGGGAGTGTATGGGGGGCTGGTGAGCCCTCCCTTTGAGTAGGGCGTGTTGATCTAGATGACCTCTCTTGTACAACTCATGATCCTGTTACTTCTTTTTCAAAAGGTATCTGGCATTGCTACTGGGAATATCACCGTCTTCATGGAATACCTGGCTCTGACCTCACTATTTATGATATTGGATTCCAGACAGACTTCAGGGTGTATCTACAACTGAGGCAAACATGGTTAGCATTTAGTAAGTGGATTTTATGAGAAGTCTGTGTTTTGATATCCATTTTATATTTACCTAATTTAACTGTTTCCTTTGATGACTAGAGATAAGCACTAAGGCATCAGCATTGTGTCATGCCTTAGCAAGTTTTATAGCACTTATGCTGCTGACTGGAAGCCAGATATTGAGTGCTCGTTACAAAGCACTTCTGTGTAGGAAAAAGTATGAAAATCCCATGTATGTGATGAATGCAGATGTTTCATTTCACTATCAGGTGGATATGTGTAAGCATTTGTGGGTTCTCATTAAAAGAAAAAACAGAGAACACAGAACATGGAGTAAATTCTATATTTAAAATTGGTAATATCTGAAGTGACCCTAACAGAAAGTTAAGCAAGACTGGAGTTGAACTGGGATTGTATTCTGTTTGCAGTGCCAAGACTGCACTGCAGAAGGAAAAATCAACTATCCAAGAATGCATGTAGTGCATTTCCTTCACTGCTGAGAAGCCACAGTCTGACCCCATAGTCTTGGATTGTGGAGCAGATGGACTCACATTTGAACAAGCTTGAGCTCTAGTAACTCTTTTTAGAAATTCAGCTCTGGAGTTGAATTTAGATTCATATCTGACTGTTTTAAACCTAGCAACTTTTTAAACTTTTTATAAGCTGCAGAGAAATGAAGCTTGTAATTTTTTTTGTATATATAAAAATGGTGAATGTTACGATTTCATGAGCCTTCATAATCTCTGAAATCATGCAACTCCCAATTAAAACATGACCATGCATCCTTGTTTCTAGAGAAAATGAGGAAGTTGCTGTCAGGAACCAATTTGCATAACACATTTTCCACATGATTATTGTGCCCATCTTGCAGTTTTCTGCTTTTGCACTTTCTGGTCTCATAGATTGTTTTAGATGCATCAGTACTGTTCAGTCCTTGATTATCCAAGGTGAAGGGTATGTGAATCATTGTATATAAAGCCATTTTTCACCCATTTCTGTGTGAAATTGTTCATTGCAAATTTCAGTTTATTTCCTGTATAGGATATGGAGAAGATGACTAAACTAGAAACTATTATTCTAGGGGTGGGTGGAACTAATGTGAATACATGAAGGATTATGTAAACAACCTGACAAGAGTTTAAAGATGATATAATATCCTCACAACTGCTCAGCTTATTGGGGATACTAATACATAAGAAAACAGTGGGTGAGTTGGCACGAAAAGTACACCCCCTTTTTTTAACACTTTTGCCTTAGCCACAGCTACGTTTAACAGCTATCAAAGGAGCTGTCAAGGGTTGCCGCGATTAATGCAAACAGGAAGGAAAATGGGGTAGCGTGTAGATCTCTGTGAAAAATTGTCTATTTTTACATGAGTGATTGTGACCACGCTCGGGAGGAGCAGAATGGCTTTCTGCCACTCTTTCTGGATAGCTCGCTCACCAATGCCTGCAATCCACAATGGGCTGACATGTATGGATTCGGATGACACACCAACCCATTTTGAGTTAAACAACCCCAAGAACAAGTCATGGGTTTTCATGATGGCTTGTTGCCCATGCACAAGCTACCCTGCAGGAACTGGTCCATATTTGGATGACAGGACAACCCATTATGACTTGTCACTCACGATGGGTTGTCGTGTCGCGAACCCAGTCACTATGAAAGTCAGCAAAAAAATAATATAATACAAAATGCTTAACTTTATTGTCACATATACACATATAACCAAATAAAAATTAATAAAACTAACAAGCAAATATTGTAGCCCATTGTTTGACAAAATACACTTAAATAAAGACAGACAATGATGAATATAATCACCAATGAGTACAGTGAATAATTCCAATACCAGGTGCATTTTATCCCTGAGGTCTTCATTTATGTAGTGGCATACATGTTACAAATAGTGGAGTAGCTACTCCAGAGTATAATAGGACAGTTTAGGCTTAAATACATCAAAATCTATATTCTTAAAATAAAAAGATATATTACATATCATTTACTTTTTATGCAACTCTTACTTGCATTACACCTTTGTATAGAATTCCTCTAGATTGGGCTGCATATAGCAACTCACCATATGCTTCTTAAGATAAATAACAAGCCAGGAAGGGCAACAGTTGAATAGAACCAAAACAAACCAATGCTAAAGAGCACACAACTGTAATTTTATTGGGTAACACCCCAGATGGAAACAATTATACAAGACAGGTCTGTTCACATTACCTGCCACCGCTATAGCAGTTTGGATCTCTTGCTGGGGATTGAGAAAAACCTCTTTTGAGGCCTCAATAAAAAACGCTGGGACAGAAGGCTATTTAAAGTTTTCAAATTCCTGTACTCCCATGGCTTTGCTAGTTAAAAAGGTGATAATGGAATTGTTTTTCTGAAGAAGCCAAATTACATGGTGAAACAGGACAAATTACGGGATGCCTATTACCTTGTAACTTTGTTACCTTGAAACTTTGTTTGATGCTTTACTTAAAAACTTTGTTTGGTGCTTGCACCTTATCTGATTAGTAGAAAAGCCTGTTGTACCTTAATTGTGCTTGTTGTACTCTTCTGATTGTTTAACACACATCTTGCATGTGTAGCAAATGTTTAGCTTATTAGCATTTGGAAAAAATCACTTGGTATAATTGTAACACACGTGTTGAATGTGTAATAATTGTTTAGCTTAACAGCATTTGGGTATTTATATAAATTTGTCTTGTATAATTGTTTCCATTTGGGGCGTTACCCAGTACAATTACAGTTGTGCGCTCTTTAGCATTGGTTTGTTTTGGTTCTTAAGATAAATAGTCACATTATTGTGTGAACTGCCCAGACATATGGTGCTCCTGTCAATGCCCTAGTTACTCTACGAAACCTCGAGTTGATGTGGGCGGTTGATACGATTGTGCTGAAGCACCTTCTCCCCTTGGTAGAGCCAAACTAGCTCTTGGAGCTGAGGACAATGTTGGCTGGAACACAAGTGGAGAAAAATTAATACTGAATCCAACCAAACACATATTCGAGCTCATTATCGAGCCTACTCAGTGGCAGTGAAGGTGGCAAAAAGGAGTTATTTTCCAGCATCTTCACAATGTCACCAGTGTTGTTTTGGGTTGTGAAGGGTTTATTGCAATCTGACCCTGAAAGTGTCTTGCTCTGATAAATTTGCAAGAGGTAAAATTTGAAGGTAAGATTGTTCATATCCAGCATGAATTGGATTCCACTCTTAGTACAGTTCCAATAACAAAGGCATCCAGAGTATTATCTGGTCCAGCTGTATTGGATGAAATTCAGATGTTAAGGCTTGAGGATGCAGATAAGGTCCCTGGACAAGTTTGACCAAACATCTAATAAGGAAGGTGTGGCTGCTTGGATCCAGGAAGTTATAAATTCCTCCTTGAGAGAGGTGTGATACCAACCTCTTTGAAAAAGGCAGTAATCAGGCCACTCCAGAAGAAACTATAGGCCTGTTGCTAACATCCCCTTTTTGGGTGAGGTGTTCAAGCAAGTGATCACTTATCTGCTCCAAGCACTTTTAGATGAAACTGGTTTTCTGGATGCATTTCAGTCTGGCTTCAGGCCTGGTTTTGGAACTGAAAGGGCCTCATTGTCCTCTGGAATGACCTTTGCTGAAAGAGAGATACTGGGAGTGTGACCCTATTGGTCCTCTTGGACCTCTCCGTGCCTTTTAATACCATCAACCATGGTATCCTTCTGTACTGGGATTTGGCATTTTTTACAGTGGTTCTATTCCTATTTGGATGGCTATTTCCAGGAGGTGATGCTAGGGGATTATTGCCCTGGCAACTGTGCCACAGGATTCCTCGGGGCTCAGTTTTATCCCCCATACTATTCAATATCTCCATACCACTGGGGGAGGTGATCTGGAAATGTGGACTGAGTTGTCATCAATATGCAGATGACCCTCAGCTTTACCTCTCCTTTAATCTAAACTTGGTGAGGCATTGAACCTCCTGAATCAGTGCCTGGGCAGGGTGATGGACTGAATGAACTAATAAACTAAAACAGAGGTACTGTTAACAGGTGGTTTTTCTGCCCAGTTGAGCAGTGTTCAACCTGTTCTAGAGGGTGTTGCATTCGCCTGAAAGATAATGTGTGCAGGGTGGGAGTAAACCCCGGGTTGGATTACTACAATGTGTTGTACATGGGCCTACCTTTGAAAATGGCTCAGAAACGTCACTTAGTTCAAAATAGAGCTACTAGGCTACTGACTAGGACTAGTAGATATAATCATGTGACTCTAGTGCTGCACAGCCCAATTCAAAGTGTTGGTGTTGACCTTTAGGCCCTAAATGGCTTGGGACTAGAGTATCTAAAGGAACATCTCCTCCCATATGTACCTGCTTGGAACCTTAGGTCATCTTCAGAGATCCCTCCTCCAGTTACCATCAATGAAGGAAGATAGGTGGATGGTTATAAGAGAGAGGACCTTCTGTGTTGTGACACCCCGTTTATGGAATGCCCTTCCCAAGGAGGCTTCCCTGGCACATTGTTATTTTTTCAGCGTCAGCTGAAGACCTTTCTTTTCTCCCAGTCATTTTGAGTGTAGTTTTTCGATTTTATGGCTGTTATATATTTTAGACACATGCAGTCTGTTTTGTATTGTGTTTTACTCTTTTAGCCTTTGTTATCCACCCAGAGAACATTTGTTATTGGGCAGATTAAAAATAAAATAAAATAAATACATTATTGTGGGAAATAGTCTCCAGAATCTCTGAACAAAATTAGGACTAATTGCAAAATACACAAAACAAAATACACAAAACAAAATACACAAAACTTCAGTGTGTATGTGTGGGCACACTTTGTGTGCGTGCGTGTGTGCATAAATTGCCAGATAGAAAATGCACATCCCTGAAAATGTCCATCTAGTTACAGATATTACAGCATGGGGCATTTTCTATGAAAACACCCTTAAAATTATTTGTTAACACATATTTCCAAACGGCTGCCCCCAGTATCCACTCAACAGACTCTGTTGTGTTTGACTAGGGTGACCAGATAAAATCCAGGACAGGGCTCCTGTAACTTTAACAGTTGTAGAGAAAAGGGAATTTCAGCCAGTGTCATTTGTATGCAATTAGTTCCTGGTGAAATTCCCTCTTCATCACAACAGTTAAAGGTGCAGGGGCCCTGCCTTCTTTTGTATCTGGTCACTCTAGTATAGTGCCTAGTTTGACTTTGATCTCAGGCTGTTTTTAGTTTCAAATTACTCTCATGATCATCCTGAAATTATTTTTGAGTGACACTGGGATAACAGAGGTCACAATCAGATACTTCTTTTTAAACGTCAATTCCATTTATCTTCTCCAGATACTATAAACTAAAATAGCAGCAAAAGACAACCGCTGAATAATGATTGTCTAATCGTAAAGAGACATTTCTTCAAATAGAACACATTAAGCCTAAATGACATTTAAAGCAAAGCATTCCATTTAATTGCTTTGTTTTAAGATGAATAGCTTTCTTCACAAACTGTCTTATTTCCTCTAATACTCATCAAGTATCAATCTTACACACAGAATTATACACACAAATATAATCATGGCAGGGGGGATACATTCTGGCTGGCAGCCTGATCTCCCAGGCATTTATGAAGCAGGGACTAAATCCTGACATTTGGGGAGTGTACAAGACCACTATAATCTAGAGTACTTTAGAATTGGGAGGTGCAGCCCTAAGATTACTTTATTTTAGGGTTGTACTTAAGGAAGATATTACTTTAAATCCATATCTAGCAGCTACATCTCTCCCCACCTCTATTTTTGATCTAGAATAGGTGCAGAGAACTTAATCAGGGCCCTAGTATGAGTGGTGGGTTAAGACCTTGATTGGGCCCTGTGCCTACTCTAGAGTAAAACTAAAAACAAGACATAAATATATTTAGGATG
Organism: Anniella stebbinsi; assembly: GCA_029215795.1. Classification (NCBI taxonomy): domain Eukaryota; kingdom Metazoa; phylum Chordata; class Lepidosauria; order Squamata; family Anniellidae; genus Anniella; species Anniella stebbinsi. Next base: position 89,040,637 of record JARDYH010000004.1, on the reverse strand, counting down.
CAATCCTAGGCACAGAAAAATGTTCTACAACTCCTAGCATAAACATGTATAGGATTATACTCTTAAAGTAATATCTGCTATGGCCTTGAAGCCATTAACTTAAAAGGGGTAATGGGCTGCATTGATATATGTTGACAAACTTCATTTTCTTGCTTTCAGTGATACTACTTTGCATAGTGGAAGTTGTCATTATACTGATGTTAATATTTCTGAGAAATCGAATCCGGATCGCCATTGCACTTTTGAAGGAAGGCAGCAGGTCAGTATACTAGAAAAAACAAATATATCACAGTGTTATTGGATTTCTCATGTTTGTGTCATATAAAATAGTTATTCCCACATCTTTCAGTGCATACATACAAGAATATATGTTCTGGCTCATATTTTCAGCTGAGGGTGGCACTAAAATACCACAGTGGAGGAAAAAGACAAGACCCTCCCTTTCATCATAGTTTTGACCCTCCCTTTCTCCATAGTTTTGAGTGTGAACTGTTCCCCTTGCTCATGTGGCTCCTTAGTTTGCATTTTTTCACTCCCTCAAGGGGAAAGAATTACATGAACTGGACCCCCATGTTATCAAGTGGGCACATGTAGAACTCAGTCAACACTAGATTGAATATTGTGCCTGGAAAGATACTGGAAATCAATGCAGGGACAGGGTCATGTGTGTGATGTATTATCTCTATGTATCTCCCCAGTCAAAAAATGCCAGCTACAGTTTGAATTGGCTGCAATTCAAGGGCAGCTCCACATAGTAGTTGGTCTCCAAAGTTATCCTGGTATGATTAATGGTGTTGGCAAGATCATCAAGAAGGAATGCAATTTGCATATCAGTTATAACAGAGAAGAAGACACACTTGGCCACAGCAGCTAAGCTGGGTGAAGACATGTGCCAGATTGCAACCATGCTCTGACCCCATTAAAATGAACAAACCCATTTAGAACAGGTGGACATCCCATAGCTCAAGTAGACTTACTAACAATCATCTCTAATCTTGTATGAACTGAGTTTTTGTTTGCTAACCCTCAAGCCTATTCCCAAGTTTAAGGGTATAACCTTCTCAAGGCAGCATACAAAATAAAAACAATACAAAAATATCCAAATACAAATGCAAAAAATAAATATTCAGTTAAACACTATAACAACAAATAACACCAATAAAACCTTTAGACCAATGATTATGAATGGTCTAGTGAAAACAAGTGGGTCTTCACAACCTTCCTGAAGGACCTGCAAAGAAGAGCCCTGAAGAACTCCTGATGGAAGTTTATTCTGGAGATGTGGGGCCACCATTGAAAAAGCCCTCTTTCTTGTACTCATCGGCCTAACTGCCCTTGGTAGTGAACAAGTGAGAAGGGCCTCTGTTGATGGGCCCATACCAGATATAAGAGAAGATGATCCTAGGATCATTTGATGGAAGATTTGACTATAAGTTTATGTTCTTATAGACAACCTTAAGTTCTTATAGTCACACTATGGAATTTGCAACACATGATGTAGTGATGGCCACCAATTTGGATGGCTTTAAAAGGGCATTGGAGAAATTCCTGGAGGAGAAGGCTATCAATGACTACTAATCCTGAAAGCTTACTACCTCCAGTAATCAGATGCAGTAAGCCTATGTACACCAGTTGTTGGGGAACGTGGGTGGGAAGGTGCTGTTGCATTCATGCCCTGCTTGTGGGTCTCCTGTCATCAGCTGTGTGAAAAGAATGCTGAACTAGATGGACCCTTGGTCTGATCCAGCATGGTTCTTCTTATGTTTTTGTGTTCTTATGCTGTTTTTGTATAAACTGAGAGTGAAAAAAAAACACAATTGGGTTTTCTTGCTATATTAATGATGCCACACTCCAGGCATACTGACAGTCTTGCTCAGCAACTTTGTTCAACAAGATATGTAACAAAATGAAATTGTGAGGTCCAAGTAGAACAGCTCCCAAAGTGTGGAATGTTTGTCTCCCAATTCTATCCTCTGAGACTGGATAGTAATAGAACCACTGGAGTGCTGAAAGATGTCAGTGCCAGGGATTATTGCTCTAACGTTGCATTTTCTTGCATTTAAGGTTCTTATTTTCATGTAAGCAATGCTACTTCTATAGTGATTTCTGTAGACCATTCTATCAAATAATTAACCTTGCTTCCTGTAATGCTATTACTCTAAATGAGAACAGATTTTTGTCCCAGTGGAAACCTGCAGATGAGTAACCAAGCGTATAGATTACTTGAGTTTATTGTCATAAACAACATTACACAGCTAACAGCTTGATCACACCAATGCTAGAATTTGAATACGTGCCTGTACCCTTTCTTGGAGCCTATCTTCTTCTCTTGAGCCACTAGTATCAAAATATGGGGGTTCTTATAGAATAAAGGAGTTCTGCAATTTCAATACGTATTAGTCCCTTTTCATTAAAGCTATAAACATGGTGATTAGAAGTTATTTGTTGGAGTAATAGACTATATTGTATAATTTCCCCCCTTTTCATTACAATTCATAACCACTTTGTAAAATAAGATGCTCTTATTCAAATCTGTGCCAAACAGAAACACTCCTGAAACTTCATAAACTTCCTAGTGAGAGGTAATAATGCCTTATAGTTCTGCAGCTACGTTCAAAGGTCACTTGAGGGCAATCGTTTCCAATATTTATGCATAATGCATGAAAAGAATCACTGCACATAATTATTATGAACTCAACAAACCATACTCCATAGTCAAGGTCTTGAAAAATATGTTCCTAATGACTAAAAGCTAAATGATTTTTCCCCAGCTCAGTTTAACTATTTTTTCAATGAAATAGCAATTTCTATTAGCAATAAAGCACTTGCAATCTATTGCTAGAACAGTTAACAAGCAGTTTGTTAGGGTAAACTGTCTGTGACTTCTCTAACAACCAACAGGCCTATCATTAATTTCTAAAAACCATTGATTTGTGGTGATTATTTCTTAAGTAGCATAAGGTGATACTTTTCTTCAAGTGACTCAAAAGGTATTCAACAGTGTTTCTAACACAAGTTGTAATTTACCCATGCAGAACTACTATTTCATGCAATGTTTGATTTGAGCCAAAGCTCAGCTTTGGACCATGTGAAGTAATTATAATGAAAAGCATGTGCAGAGTGCCTTTCCCTCATAAGTGAAGGCCATATCAAAAGGTTATACTTTCCTACCATGCTGGAAACAGTGTCAGAAGCACTCATATGTGATTATTATATAGGGATTTAATTGCATGCACAAGCAATGACATACATATGTAGCCTTACAGAACTGTACAGTTCCCTATTGTATAAAATGTACAGTTGTGAAGGCTACATCTATTAGAGGAAGGATTGGCAAGAATCTTAAATTGGTGAGTTAACCTTTTATTTATTTAATAATAATAATAATAATTATAATAACAACAATTTATTTCTTACCCGCCTCTCCGTCTGGATCGAGGCGGGGAACAACAACATGATAAAATACATAAAACTGATTAAAACATGACACATATTATTAAAACTGCATAAAAAATCCTAAAACATCCTAAAAACATCCTTAAAACATTCTAAAATTCCACTGGATATGCCTGCCGGAAGAGAACAGTCTTTATAGCTTTCTTAAATTCTAAAAGACTGTTAAGTTGACGAGTCTCCTCCGGCAGGTCATTCCACAGTCTGGGAGCGGCAGAAGAGAAGGTCCTCTGGGTAACGGTTGTCAGCCTAGTCTTGGCCGACTGCAGTAAGTTCTTCCCAGAGGACCTGAGCGTGCGGGGCAGATTGTATGGGAGAAGGCGATCCCGCAGGTAACCTGGACCTAAACCATGTAGGGCTTTAAAGGTAATAACCAACACTTTATACTTCGCTTTATACAAAGCATACCTTTGGATATATTTTGCTTTGATTTTAAGAAGGACTTAAATAAATAATATTTTTAAATATAATATAGTCTTTGTATTTGCAGGTTTTAATATTGCAGTAGTTCCTATTGATATTTGTGTTTTATGTATTGTTGATATATGCTTGTATAATTGTGTATGTTCATTTTACCAATGAAGAAGACCATAGGTATTAGGCGTTTGGTATTAGTAAAGTGTTTGTATGGACAAGATAGTTTTTAAATATTACAATATTGTGTTTTTATTGGCCTGATATATATTGTGTATTTGTTTCCATTGTTTTAATATATGTATGTATATATATATATATATATATATATATGTGTGTGTGTGTGTGTGTCTGTAAAATTAAATAATTTAATTTTTAAATTATTATTATTGTTATTACTATCATCCTTATTATTGTATATATCATCACCAGTGTACCCAACCCAGTTGCTCTGATTTACTGTTGTTTTAACCTTTAAAGCCCTAAATGATTTTGGACCAGCCTATCTGAAGGACCTCCTGCACTCATATGTACTGCCTGTACTGTATGAGGCCCTTCTTTCTGGTCCATCAGCAAGGGCTATTAGGCAGCTGAATACCTTTTCTGTGGTGGCTCAGCATCTCTAGAATACCTTTCCCAGGAAAATATGTTTGGGCCCTCCTTTTAGTCCTTTAGGCAGACTATAAAGACCTTTTTCCTCCCAGTCAGCTTTTGGATAATGTATGGTACTGTAACTGTTTTATCTGCTGCCGCCATTGTAATGTTATTTTTATTTTCTGCTGCTATTTTTATCTGATAGTTTTATCTGATTTAATTATCTGTGTGCTGTTGTTTTCTCTGTGTGATCTTACAATGTTTTAATAGTTCAATGTTATTGTTTTGTGATCTTATTATGTTATTTTACAGACTATTGTAAACTGCCTTGGGAGGATAATCTATTCTGAAAGGCAATTTAAAAATACATTAAACTTTTTTTTAAAAAAAATACATAGTTGTAGAAGAAATAGGAAAGAAGAAATAATAGTAAACAAATACTTTACTAAGGGAGATGTCACACAATCAAACAAACAACAGAATGAAAAGGTCTCAAAGGTTCAAGAAGCCAATCTAAATGAGGAGCCTGAACTTTGATATCTGTTGCTTACAAATATATATATTTCTTTCTCCTTTTTAGGGCCATTGGCTACATCATGTCTACATTATTCTATCCAATTATCACCTTTATTCTTATTGCTATCTGCATTTCTTACTGGGCAGTGACAGCTGTGTATCCTTCTTTGAGTCAAAGGGTGCATGAGCACAGGTCCTTCTCACAGACACAGTGCTCTATCACACCTATTTCTCCCCCCCCCCCCCCGGTTTGCCTCCGTGTTTTTTACCTCCATCACACACTAGGGTGACCAGATTTTGGAAACCAAAATCCCGCCCCCCCAAAAAACAACCCCCCCAACAAGCCACTCACCCCCCAAAAAACCCAGCCTGGACCTACCGGGTCCTCTGCTGTTGCTGGGTTTGCGCCGCTGCCGCCAGGCTCGCGCCACTGCCGCCAGGCTCGCGCCACCACCAACGGTGCTGCAGGGCTTGTGCCAGAAGCTGCGAGGAAGAGGGCCAATTCCAGAAGTGATGTAATCGGCCTCCCCTGCCTCTTCTGCGCGGACATCCGGGCTCCTCGGGGCTCGTCGCCATCGCGACAAACCCTGAGGAGGCCAGAGGCCACACAGAAGAGGTGGGAGAGGGCTGATTTCATCATTTCCGGAATCAGCCCTCTTCCTCGCAGCCTCTGGCACGAGCCCTGCAGTGCCGCTGGTGGCGGCGCGAGCCTGGCGGTGGCAGTGCGAGGGCGGCGGCGGCAGTGGTGGCGGTGCGAGCCCAGCAGCGGCGGCTCCATGAGCTCGGTGGTGGCGGCGGCACAAGCCTGGCGGTGGAGGCGGTGGCACGAGCCCATAACTGGCCCTCTCCCGCCTCTTCTGCGCGGACATCGTTTCCCCTGTTTATCCCCGCTGCCCCCAGGTTGGCCCGGATTGCCCCAGTTTTCCCGGTTAGGACCGGGAAACCTCGGGCGACACACACGGTCCCTTTCATGTGGGTTTTTGCTTGTTTGCTCTTCCGCTCCACTCCACCCTGCCCTTCTCCTTCCTCCTCCAGTTCATTGGTTGTGGTACTCTGATGGGCGTGGACTCTTCCCCCCCCCCCTTGGTCTGGCTTTATTGTCTAGCGATTTCCTGATTTAAGGTTTCATCTGGGCTCCGTTTCTGCTGGCAATGAGGGAGCAGGGTTGGAGCAGTAAAAATTCCATTCAACCGACTAAGCACAAGTCCATATGACAACGTGCTAGAGGAGGAGAGCTGCCCCACCCTCCCCTTTCATCAGTAAGACTCCATTAGCACACACCCCCAACAAAGGAAAAAGCGAGAAGGGAAAATAATCCACTTTCCCCGCACCAAAATAAAATGTAACAAGCAGGGGGAAGAGGTGAGATGAGTGGGACATCATGTGAGTGCAGCGCTGCAAAACCACATACTAGGCATGGCGAGTGTGTGATAAATCACTGATCTAATGGAGCTCACAGTTTAGCACTTTTTAGCTAAACCAGAATTGCAGGGGAAAGCCCATTGCCTCCAAAAGAAGCTATGTTGCATGGTGAAAGCTTTATCAAAAATCCCAATTTTGAATTCTGAAACCTCTTTACATTTGGATAAAAACAATCTGGAAAATTAATTCTGGTAGCTCTTTTCTTCTTCAAAATGATCACCTGGAGTTGTATTTTATTTTTCTGTATTTGCCCAGTATCTTTCCCTGTGTTCATATAGGAGGTCATTAAATTATACTGTGCTTACCCCAAGGTTATCCCCATGGCTGTCCTTGTTCTTAAACAAAAGGGTGGCAATATTTTACTCTTCTGATGAATTGCTTGCAGGCACAGCAAATAGGGTTATAGAGAGTGCATGCACACTGTGGTGTCATATCATATGCCAGACATGGAAAGGCAGAAATTAAGTGTATTCTCTGGGGCTTTTCCTATTAGTGCCAAGTGTTGTATGCTGTGTCTCTATGTCTGGAAAGGTTCCTGTGATTCTGTTTTCTACTTAACCCAATTAAATCAAGCTTCCTGGCTACATCAGGGGAACCTGTGTACAAAGTCATGGCTAATCAAAGCCTGTGCAAGTATGCAAATTTGACCTGTTACCCAGAGGTAAACATGTATCATCTTGTCTTGTAAAAATCTATGTGAATTTTTAGCTCTCCACTGATCGCCTCTAAAAGCAATGCGTTTAAAACTCCCTATTCCTGCTAATAGAGCTACATGTATGAATAGATATATTTGTTCCAGTTTTTAACCACTTAGGCCACAATCCTATACATGCTTACCTGGGGAGCAATTCCAATTGAAATCACTGTGGATTACCTCTGAGTAGACATGCATCGGATTGTACTGTTGGTAAATTTATTAGTTCTGTTAGAAAACTTCTGAAGTACCTGTGTCTAGCTACTACCAGAGACAGGATCCTGGGCATTGGTGAAATCTGTAGCACTGTTTTTAAGAATTAATGAATTAACTATTAGTTCAGATTTAATAATGTGTTAGTGATTTAGAATTGCTCCAAATCATTGTTTGTACATCACCTATTGATGACATATTCTCTTGTCGAACAACAGACTTTCAACACAACCAATGTCACCAAGCTGTGCCCAGGGGCTCAGTGCACCTTTGCTTTTTATGGAGGAGAAAGCCTATACCACAGATACATCTTAGTTTTCCAGATCATCAATGTATTTGTCTTTCTCTGGCTGGTAAACTTTGCAATTGCACTGGGTCAGTGTACCCTCGCTGGTGCCTTTGCCTCTTACTACTGGGCCTTTAGAAAACCCACTGACATTCCATCGTGCCCACTCTTTGCTTCATTTGGACGAGCAATACGGTAAGTTATAGAATCACAAGTTCGTTTTTTGCTTTTGAAAATGTGCTCTAGCTCAGAGGGGTAAAGTAGGTTTTATAGTCAAAATGCACGATGTATGCATGTTCAGCCATTATAAAACTACACTCTCCCTTTGCAGTTTTATAAAAGATATTTTTAAAAGTAATTGTAATGTTCCATTAGCCTAGTGATAGGAGCAAAATAGAAACCCAAAATTAAAAAAAATACTTTGCATGCATGGTTAATATATCAGTTTAGAAATTATAGAATTCTGCATTTTGTCTTCCATGAATATATACTAGGTGTGTGCCTCCCCCAGCACAAGAAATTGTATTCATTTTATCATAACTGTGGGCTTTTTTACATGAAACCACTAATCTGCTGCATCTACTTTCGGTTTTGTCACAGAAATGATGTCCGAGCACTACATTTTCTTGCTTTTCTGCTACATGACCTCTAGGTGGCACTGTAGTATAGTGGAATAGTGCAAATGTACAAGTGGAAACAGTGTTTCCTTTTGCTGTCAGAAATAATACCCCATTTCCCCTGCTCTAAAAAAAACCTAGCCAAAATGTTGGTTAGACACAGAAGTGATACTGGAAGGTCATGACATTGTGTAAAAAACCCATAAATAACTTTGAGTAGGGAATGACGAGTGCACAATAAATGCCTCATGTATGTGTCCAGTAATAATACATATCACTAAGTAGTACCATTTTATTTTCTATTAGATATCATACAGGTTCCCTAGCATTTGGCTCTTTAATTCTTGCAATAGTCCAACTGATTAGAGTAATCCTGGAATACCTGGATCACAAACTTAAAGGTAAGTTTTATGACATTGCACATTCTCCATTCCCGTTCAGAAGACAATATATAATTGTTTTGGAAAGTTGATAACCATATCTTGGGGTCATATAAGCCCCAAGTATGAGCTCACTTTTATTCCAGCCTTCCCGAACTTGGTGCCCTCCACATGTTTTCAGCTATAACTCATCAGCTTCAGCCAGCGTGGGGATCATGGAAAACGTAATCTAAAACATCTGGAGAGCACCAGGCTGGACAAAACTATTCTATTCTATTCTCTATTAATGGTGAGAACAACTATACCTCCTACTCCATAAATCATGCTGATGCTTGGAAGGGATAAACTAGTTTTTAAAAAAATATATAGTTACGGTTCATGAAGACTTCAGGGTGCCTATACTTTATGCTGTTTCTACTCTGGCACAGCAAGAAAGGAAACAAAGTGTTTAGAGAGGGCTCCCAAACGTATTGTCCACGGAGACCTCCAAAGGTGCCCACAAAACTCTCCACTCACTGTCCCCTTCAAAAGATTAGTTTTAATTAAACACTTGAATTTTTTTGGATACCATGTTCTCCTTCCTTTGTATGAACCTGCCACTGATCAGCTGTTCGGCAGGCAGGAAGAGAAGGAAAGAGTTGTTTCTCCACCCAGCTCAAACGTTTCCCCCATACAGACCTTTTTCTTTGTACTCTCTCCTCTCCACTCCACTCCCAACCTCTAGCCTTTCTCTTTCTCTCCCCTTTGCCTTGCTATTTTCCCCAAACCTCCTTGCCTTGCTGTTTTTCCGCCTCCAGCCTCACTTTTTCTCCCCCCCCCCGTTTGCTTTATTTCGCTGTCCCTCCCAGTCCTTAGCCTTGCTATTTCTTCCCCATCTCTTTACCTTCCTGTTTCTCTGCCTCCTAGCCTCTAACATTTCTCTCACTGTTTAACACTTCTTCCCAGTCCCTAGCCTTCCTCTTCCTTTTCTTCTCACCCCTATCTCTCCCTATTTTTTCCGCTTCTCTCCCTGCACAGCCCCTCTTCTTCTTCTTCTTCTTCTTCTTCTTCTTCTTCTTCTTCTTCTTCTTCTTCTTCTTCTTCTTCTTCTTCTCTCTCTCTCTCTCTCTCTCTCTCTCTCTCTCTCACACACACACACACACACACACACACATACACACACAGAGCGCACCTTTCTGGGTGGAGGCTCTGATAGCAGAGGAGGAGGTAGGAGCTCCAGGTGGGAAACAGACTGGCTGAGCCTGGGATCAAAGTAGGGAAAACGTTTTCTTTCCTTTTGAGGCGGGGGCTGAAGAAAATGTGTGCTTGTGTGTGGATAGGATGAGCAGAGCAATCTTACGTAGTCTTTCCCACAGGAGTTCTTCATAAGCATGCATAAAATTGCAACCTTAAATGGGTATTTTGTTGTGCTTCAGTGGGGTCAAATATGTGGATTGGCTTTGATGTTCAGCGCCTTTCTCTGCTTGTACTCAGTGTTTGGGGTGAATTACTTGCCTTGACTAGCAAGGCCCCCACGACAGCCATTACCTCACTAGCCACATCCTCCATGGGAGCCATTTTCCCCTCTCTCCTAGCCCCCAGCCTTCTTTTCCCTGACAGCAATCTTTCAGATTCTCAAATGTGCTCACGGCCCAAAAGGGTTTAGAGAGACTTCGTATTTTAAAAACAAAACTGGGGATGGTGTGGCATGGGAAACCCTAGCGCAAGGGTGGGCAACTGCAGGAGGTCTAGTGCCGTGATCAGTTCTGAATGGTATGTTAATGCCAGTGGGGTAAATCCAGTAGTTCGTTTTTGAATTGTTGTGCTGCTAATAGACAGCTAAACTCCAGCATAACGGAGTGCATACATTTCTGGCAAATCAGTGGGTCCAAACAACCCCCACAAAAATGCTGATGTAAACAAAGTCTAAGTCAGTGTGGGTGACTTAAATGCTTTTTTGTTCTTAGGAAATGTTTCCTTTTCTTTTGTGCAGGCTCACAGAATGCCTTTGCTAAGTTCTTACTTTGCTGCCTCAAATGCTGTTTTTGGTGCTTAGAAAAATTCCTCAAATTTATCAACAGAAACGCCTACATCATGGTATGTATCTTCTCTCTCTTTTTCCACTATGCTGCTGTGTCCAGCATTTGAGGCAGGAAAGTCTGATGAACAGTTATGGGTGTGGGAAACACAATCCCCTAAGCTTTGTTTTGACCTATGATATTTAGACTTATTTCAGTAGCTCTGGGATAAAATCTTTGATGAGTTTCTTTACTGTTGCTAAATAAATGAGTATTTTCACATGGTCCTTGGTAGATTTCAGCCAGCATTGGTGATCAGGTGGTGGATAGCAGTGCCAAGTTGCTGCAGACAACAGAAAATCTATCCCAAACACATTAATAGAACTAAACATTAGTTGCAAAATGTGAAATTATCTAACATTTAAATTAAGGGGAACAAAATGCATTCAGTAATAATTACAACAATATTTGAAGTGTCTTAAGAAAAATAAGTATTAGCATTAAGTGGGTTGTTCTACCAACTACAAGCATATTGCCTCAATTGAGTTAAACCTGTCAGGAATTAATAGTGTAGGATCCATATTTAAGCTGGATCAACTGTGTTGGTGAGGGTGGACTTCCCTGCCCCCTCCTTCCCATGGCAGCCCCTCCATCCCCCTGAAAATCCTATACAGAGAGTCAGAAGACCTTGCTTAATGGGGTGAGCTGTGGTGTGGGGGAAGGGGTGATACCCCAAAATTGGCCAGAGAGAACGTCCACAAACAGACCCTGCCACTCATGGAATGTCCTTGCTCTTGTAAAAGGCAGATCCTGGATCCAACCCAATAACAAGTGGCACTCAGTGCAGTGGGATTTGTGTCTGATTGCAATCTGACTCGCAGAGCTAGGCCCCAAATCAAGCCAACTATCCCGATGATAATCACTTTAACTTAGTGGGCATTCATCTTAAATGGTCTCTTTGACTTACCCATTCAGGGCATGTAACACGATAAAGATACAATATGGGCAAAACCTTCCCAAAAATTCTCAGCAAATGTCTTCTTTGAATCTCCAAAGCAGTTGTAGGATTATTACAAAGAACACCTTTTTGTATGCCCTTGCTAGTCACATACACTGTACAATTAAGAATGTGTTCTCACTTGAGTGTACAGACTGTGATACAGAAGAAAGAAGATACACCAAAGAGTCATTGGTCAGGGGAAAGGGGGTGGGACCACTGAAAGGGGAACTACAGAGGGCCAGATTGGGACCCCAGGCCTGAGGTTCCCCTCCCCTGTTCTAAGGTATTGGGGACTCCAGTGTTTTGGGGCATTAGAAATGAAAAACAGTACCAAGAAAAGTTCACAAAATATACTTAAGAAGCCTGCATGGATCATGGCTATGGTGTTTACTCTCAGCAACCCAGACTCCTCTGGAGGCAAAGACAATGTATTGTGCACCAGTGAAGATTGGCAGACATTTTTGATGTTCAGCAACATAAAGAATGCATTAAAGTATTTTCATTTTGGGGATACACAGACTTGAATTTGCACTGAAGTTATTTTATGATACATTGTAAAGTTCCACGGGTGAAGGTCAGGACAATTTGAAATCTCATATCTTTTTCTTCAGGCATGTGTTTAAAGTCAGTCTTCCTATATTTGTTTTAAGTGACTGTTATTTCACTTATCCTTGCCAAGTCGTACACTGGCCATCACAGGTCATCTTGAGACATACAGGTGGCCAGGTCCATTTTCATAGTCTGTATTTCTAACCATTGTAGTTTTGGGTCCTTTACAATAAACTGAATTCTCTAGCTCCTAAATGTGTTAATTAATATATACCATTAGGAAGCTAAGGTGGCTATAGGCAGAAAGAAAACTTTTTAAATAGCCAATACAGACCAGGGCACGGTGGGAATTAATATTTTCCATAAATGGTAAATAACATGGTGCCATACATCCCTTTCTTTTCCTGTGTCTTGTTGTTCACATAGTTCTGGTCCCAAAGCAACCCCCTTTCATAACTGGGCTTTCTCAAAGATAAGTTAGCATCTGTTAATATTTTGCAGATTGCGATATATGGCAAAAACTTCTGCACATCAGCAAGGGAAGCTTTCTTTCTGCTCATGAGAAACGTGGTGAGGTAAGGGCTATACGTTCCATAATCTGCATGACACTTGCTATTCTATAGCATTTCAAAAACATACTTTACTAATTTAATAAGTATGCACACTATATTAGGGGAGATGTTGTGCCACAGTAACACCTGCTGTAGCACCTGCTTTGCCTGCAGAAGGTCCTAGGTTTGATCCCCGGCATCTCCAGATAGGGCTGCGAAAGCTCCCTCTTGAAATCCTAGAGAGTGCTGCCAGTCAGTGTCAACAATACTAGGCTTGATGAACCTAGTATGTCCTATGTCCAATGTTTCAAGCCTAGTCCACAGAAGGAGCAGAATGTGGTAATAGAATGCACTGTACCGCTTCAGGGAGAAATGGCATTCTGAATGCTTCTACACACACACACGCGCGCGGTAGTACATTAGATAGAATCATTTTAGTCCAGTATGCTTCCTGTTGCATTAGCTATCTACTTGCAAGGATTTGGAGTTGTTTATTGTTGGGATTGTTTTCTGTTGTTTTTGCATAGGGGAGCATTCAGTGTAATCCCTCACGTATATTCTGAAGTGGTGCATACAGTTCTTTCTGCTACCACATTACAGGGTGTATTTTGTGCATTTATTTGGCAATTTATAACCTGCTTTCCAACAATTGCTCTCAAAGTGGTGGACAATTAAAATTTAAATTAAATCAGCACAATAAGAACGCTTTATAACGAGGTCAGATTAAAATGAGAGAATTGTCAGTAAAACAACATCTTTCTCATAAAATCCTGAAGAGAGTGTCCTTGATAGCTTGTTTGGAAGGGCCAACATCCTGGATCCGTTTCACAGAACTTCGTAACTAATTCTAGAGCTTGGGGAACTACCAAAAAAGTCTGTTCAGTGGTGAACATCAGCTTAATAGATGGTGTGACTGCCAAGAGCTTTTCATCCTGAAATCTCAGAGCGATGAGGAAAATATGAGAATCACTATGGTGTAATGGTTAGAGTGTCAAACTAAGTCTGGGGAGACCCAGTTCCAAAACTTTACTCAGTCATGAAGCTCACTGGGTGATCTTGACCCAGTAACTGCCTCTCCTATCCTACCTCACAGGTTTGTTGTGAGGATAAAATGAGGATGGGGAAAGAGAATCATGTACACTGCTTTGAGCTCCATGTATGCAATGCAAGATATAAATGTCTTTAATAATAACAAGTGGGACTTGCAACAAAATTGCTTCTGGTCAGGATTCCAGCCACTCTATCCCATTCTCTCTTCCCACTGGTTTTCTGTGTTTTTCCCAACAGTCAGCCATTATTCCATGGCCACTGAGTATGTTCAGTCATCATTGGGAGGTTTTGATGGCTACCTTTAGGCCCTAAAGTTTAGGCGTGGGAGTGGGAGGTTTATTATAGATGTTTTTTGTATTTCTACAAACCTTGGCGTTTCCTTGAGCCTACTGATTCCTCTTAGAATGTTATTTTAAATTATAGAGTTACAAAATACAGTAAGAAAACATACGCTATATACATTTTACAATAAGGGACAATAAACCAACTGATGTTTAGAACCTTTGAATTTGTTGTTTCAAATGCAATAAACAAAGTGTTTCTCCATAAAACTACAAGTATTTGTGCCATTATAATTCCTTAACTGATATGTTAATTTTGTCGCAACAGCAAAATCTTTGCTGCTGTTAGGTGGTTAATTACCAGTTCCAAATCTGTGTCTAAAACTAGCTCTTTCAGCACACTGAAACTATGTTACATTACTACCCAAATAACTTCAGCATAATAATGAAAAGCAGACAAGCTCTACTTTTTGCTGAGAAAGCTTTTCCAATCTTATTTATTATCTCTGTTGCCTAGAGTTGCAGTGCTGGATAAAGTGACAGACTTCTTGTTATTCCTGGGGAAAATTCTTGTTGCTGGAGGAGTGGGTAAGTCAGTGGATTCTTTCAGTTCAATATTTTCAGCTTGGTTGAGGTCAGTGGATAATCTGGAGAAGAGGTTTTACTAAGACCTTTGCAGTTTGTGCCAATACTAATTCAGAGCTTGCCGCCTTTTTATAACCTGAGTTTTGTTCATGTAAATCATTACAGGAAAACCTCATTATCTCAGTGTCTCTCAGGACATAAATTAATCAGATAAACAAGGAGCTATTTAGATTGTTTTACTCACATGAGCCTAAACAGAAGATGAGCAAATAAATTCATACAAGAATTAGTTAAGACAAAATCCCCATTCAGGTGTTCCTGATGTGTGGTTATTACACACATAAGGAAGGGAAGTGCATTAGCTCCACCCCAGTCAGTATCATTCTCATCACCCTTTACATGTGGAGGGCAGCTTTGTGAAGAAGAGAACCTCTTCTATCTGTGGGTGCTCTCCACATGATCCGGAATGCCCACTTGCGTAATAAACATAGATTGGAAATGCCTGAATAATGGGTTCTCTAATGATCCATCTTTTCTTCCTTAACACATTTTCTGTTGCAAGAAAAGGGACAGAAAAAATGGTGGGAAAACAGGGGGGTGTTTACGAGTAGAAAGCAATGTCATCGGGACCGCCCATAAAATTTTGTGAATGAGGCAGAGTGACAGCATGATAAAAAAAGCCTTATCTGGAAGCACCATAAGGGTAGAACTACATGTAACAAGAAAAACATGGGGATCCTAACCCCATGTTTTTCTTGTACCATTATGCAGAGGTGTGGAGGGCATTTCCAGTACTGGGTTTTGGGGAGATGCATAACCCATTCCATACTTTTAAATTCCTATCTCTAAGTGTAGATTCCATGTACTGCTGGGAATCTTTGAGCAGGGAAGGGTAGAGACCCCACTCCTCGTCCCCACGGTTGTTCCCTGGAAATGTCGCCAGTTTTGGGGAACATCATAGCCTAGCAATGAGGGACTCCACTATATTTGTTCTTTCTCTCTGTTTTGTGCCATGTGCTGTCCATGGCTGCCTCTATACAAGAGGTTTAAAGCTCTTTCAAGTCTCATTAAAAATTTTACCTCTACATGAGCGGAGTGCAAATCAGGAGTTGAGGCACATTATCTATCTGATTATACACATTATTGAATGCGCGTTAAATAGCAAGTTTTATTTTGTTGTGGGCTGTTAAAGCGCATTTTGACTATGTGAACAAGCGATTCTCCGCATTAACTACTTCTAAAGCGCATTTCAAACAACCGGTAAAGCCACCAGTTGTGCGCTCAATTACCTCCTGCATACAGTCATTTACCATAAAGCGCTTCCGAGAAGATGCGCATAATCGGAGAACCAGGCGTCAAACCGAATTCTTGTAGAGGGGGTCCATAACTTCGTGTGCAGTGAATTTCACTCTTTTGCTGAAGATGGATACTAGTTCCACTTCAGATAGAAAGAGATCATTTCTCTCTAAGCAGTAAAAGAGCATATACTAAAAGAAACACAAGGCAGCATGTGGTGTGCAGCAGGAATAGCTATGTAAACAAATGGAGAACTTCAGTAGATTTGGAAAAAGACACTTGGATGTGACCCTAGTTGTCATTTTTAAGTTATGCAAATAATGGTCAGCCCCTCGATCCATTCGCCCTCGGCGTGCCAATTCTTGAAGGCTATGAGTTGCAGTCTCATACTGCAGAGACCTATAACTCTTGTTTAACTAGAAGTTCAGGAGAAATGTGAATCATTTGCTTCCTGAAGTCAGGCACAATGCGAGCTTAGTCAGTCCCTTGAGTGCTGAAAGCCATAGAACTAGTATGTATTAACTATTCCAGAATGATGGGTTAAATGGTTTGGGATAGAATTTGATTTTAATATCTCCCTTCTAAACCTATTCATCTTGATCCAGCTAAGGGACAATTGAGTGTGAAAGCACACTTCTTCATATATAACCCTAAATAGGCTGTATTTTGCTTGCAAATATGATTCTTAAGCCCCATATACTAGCTATATTATCTGTAAGTTATCTATAAGTTATCTATAAGTTATCTATAATTATCTATGTAAGTAACAGGGTTAGGTTTAGTCCCACCAAACAGCTTTGCTAGTCAGAGTATCTAGCCAAAACTGTTCCACATGCATGGATTTGGATCAAGGTCTTTGTATTTGTAATTAAAAAGTAAGAATCTTATAAAGTTTATTGTACCAAAACACACTTCGCAGAATTTGCATTGATGTTGTGACAGTGTTGTTTTTAACTTTCTCCGTCATCTTGAACTCCTCAATCACTGGCACCCAATTCCATCTATAATGTATAGTCAGTCTGCTGATATTGTGCACACATTTATTTTATAGCTGGGAAAGTAATTGAGATTTGTCTGAAGTGAAATCATGAAATAGCGGAATTGATTAATGTTTTCCTTGTGCTTAAGGACAAATTCCTTGGGCTAATTAATTTACATGCCTTCCCCCTCCTGCTTTGTACAGATGTTATCGTGAATTAATATCTCAATTCATCATTAAACATGTTGAATCAGATATATAGAAATAGTGAAATGGTTTTCCAAGAGATAGATGAAGTTTTTGTTAAAGCAAATTTGTATTTCTTTGGTCTTTTTGTAACTGCACTTTCTATTGTATCTTTTAAAATTATTTATAAATACCATTCAGATTCATGGCATAATATAATTGATTAAATTCTGATTGCATGAATCTCTCTCACAGATAATTAATTGAATGTTAATGTTGTCCCAATATCATACTGGGTATAATCCACAGCAGGGGTTATTGCTTGGAAAATCCTGTCTAGTGTAAAGCTTGTGTTTTGTGTGTGTGTGCTGCATTGCTTAACCTGCTATTATGAGGGTTGCTTCTCCCAGTACATTTTAATAACTCTTGTGGGTCATTCCTGTGTCTGAACATGCATACATATATGTTTCAAATGAAGGGCTTATCATACAAATAACTTGGAGCTAACTTGGTTGTATAAATCATTCAGATGGTATATTTGCATGTATTCCAAGGCACAGAAGTGTCTTGCGCAAGTCATCTCTCTTTTAAAATCGCATGGGAGAGAAGGCCTTGAAAGTGCTGACGAGTGCATATATCAGCATGTGATAGCCTGTGCTTTCCCCTATTGCAGGTGTCCTAGCCTTCTTTTTCTTCACACATAAGATACCAGTATTCACACAAGAAGCACCATCACTGAATTACTATTGGGTCCCACTTTTGGTAAGGACATTATTGATGTTAATAGGATTTAAATATCTGGTATCAGCGTGGTGAGGCAAATTCTAGAGCCCAGAGGGCACACCTGGGCTAATACTAGCATCCCTTGGTTTGTGTGTTGTTGTTTTTAAAACCAACTTTCTTTTCTTTCTTTTTTTACATTGTAGTCCTAAATGCTGATAAGAAAACCACTGAGGTAAGTAGCTGAGCTGACACCATCTTAATTTCTCCAGGATGTCCCTGAGCCTTGACATAGGGTCCAGGAGCATTCTGGGAAAGTGAAGGTGGTGGCTTCTGAAGTTGCTTCACCTGGCACTTTTCTTACCAGCTCTGAGCACTCTGTCCCTGCTGATGCCCCCCATGCCTCCACACCTTGTTAAGTATGCTGGGCAGATTTAAGTGCACCATAAGATCTGTTGCTGGCAATGTTCACACAGAAATAGTTCTCATTCAGCCCAGAATTTCCCATAGGAAAAAAAACACATGCTTTGTTTCTGTATGTGCATATAAGTGGGGCTAGAAAAGAGGCCATAGGGGTTAGTCTGTTTCCCTGAAGAATGTTCATTGCCCCAAGGCAAACATACAAATACCAGTCAAATGTATGAACTCCTCCACCACTCTTTTTTTTAAAAAAATGTTAAAGCAATTTCCGGGTAGTGAGCCACTGCTTGCTACAGGTTGATAGAAGCCTTGTATTGGGTGAAGGGATAAAGAGGAGTTCACTATCCCATAAAAACTACTTAAGCAGTAGGGTCATGCTTTGTACTGATGGTCCGTGTAACCCTCTCACCAGTCCTTGTTGTGGAAGGAGCTATGGGACTAAGGTTTAAATCATAGAGCTAGGCCTTCAAAATAGTAGAGGAAACAAGAGGAACAACTCAGGTAGTTTAAAATCAGCCACTAAGCAACACACAAAGACGGGATACAAAGTTAATACATAGGTGAGATGAATATTCTGAGTCTCTCAGACCTGTCTCTGGCCACACAGGTGTAGGCCTCAGGCTCTGTCATGAACCCTGGCAGTACAGCTGCTGCTGAATAAGGCCTGCTGTGTAAAGGCAGAAGGCAACAGTTGCTCTATCCTTCACAGTCTTTTCTGGGTGATTCTTTTTTTCTGTCTTCTTCTCTGTATCTCTCTGTCATCTCTCCAACCTTCAGTTCAGAATCTCCGCTCTCTCTCCCCCTCTCTCAACTCTCCTCATAACTCTCATACAATCTTTTCAGACCCAAAACACCCCTCGTCTCCTGCAACAGCTCATAAGGCCTAATAAAACCCCTGGCATCACACAGGGGGCTACACTACCTAGTGACACTTCTGTTTATTAGGTATATGGAGCCGGTGACAGCATTGTTGATGAGCCTCATAAACCTCCCTCCATGTCTCTGTCAGTGCATGCTGTACTATGTAATACTACTGCTATCACATAACACCAGTACAACATTCCTAGAAAACATAAAAGGCACAGTCCCTGCTCATAGAGGGTCTGACTACGCATTACTGGAGGGAACAATCCTATGCCTTGCAAACAGCATCTGGAGGGCATAGAACAGTTTGCTTTCCTGGCTCTAATATTGGAGCCAGGAAACCCTCTTCCCCACACCGGCTACTTCTCCATGCTAAGAAAAGGGAGCATGGAGATGGGGAAAAGGGGTATTCCCAGGGTCGGGTAAGGGAGGAGAATGGGGTGGCTGTGATACAACATATCCTATGGCTGCCTCCTGCTCCTTTGCTCCTGCTCCGAGGAACCGCCACTAGATGGGCAAAATTGCCCATCTAGCAGAAATGCAGGGCAGCTGGAGTGCAGAGGTGAAGGTCCCCTCTCCTGTCCTCCCTACCTGCATTCCATACTTGGCACCTTCTGAGTTCAGAGGATGCCAGAAATCCACATAAGATTGTATCCTTAAAGATGTAACTAGCAGCCATGTCTTTTTTTTCTTTTTTACACAAAAGCGTAAGTACTGGGGCATCTAATACAGATCTAGTGTATTGGTGTATCAGGCTTCAGCCCTATGCCACCCTCTTGCCTGCAATTTTAATTGCCAAAAAGTCATCCAATTTTTAGAATGAATCACTGTTTGGCAATGTAAATTGATGGGGTAGGGTGGGAAGCGATCTTTCATGTTTAAAGAATGAGATGCATTATGTAATACCCGTATGATAATGTATAATTAAAATATATCTTTCTCCTTCCCCCCCCCCCCCCCCAGACTGTCATTATAGGCTCTTACCTAGTTGCACACGGGTTCTTCAGTGTCTATGCAATGTGTGTTGACACACTTTTCCTCTGCTTTTGTAAGTAATCAGCTCTTTATTGTTTACTTTTCACCTTGGATAATACTCAGATAAAGGGGCTGCCAGGTCAACCTCATAAGAAGATGTCTGGAATATGTAACTAGGAACCATTTGCTGCTTCCCTTTTTGTGTGCTCCTTGATTCACTGCAGTCTTCACTGCACAGGAGATGCAATGTGACTTCATTAGTACAGCTAGTGAAACTTACCTGTTTCTCACTGAAATATCCGGCCTTTTGGATTAACCGTTCTGTACTAATTACTAACAGGTTTGCTTCTGGGTGCTCTGTAGCTTCATCTTGTCCAGTGGTGTTTCACTTAGATGACTGCTATGTGTTCCTGCTAATAACATTCTTGCCATTTTAGTAGCCACAACATGTTGGATTAATTTAAAAGAAAGTGTTTCAGCTTCCATAACTATATTCCCCCTTAAAAGAGCTGAAAGTATAATGTGATAGTTTCAGTTCACACGGGGAGCATATATTAGTCCTTATTCACAGGTTAGTCTATTCACTTAATCTGAGTTTGGGTGCCCTAGAAGGATGTATGAGAATTTTGTTTCAGTTTGCAATTCATTCAAAAATGCCCCGTTCGCAACCCAGAATACAAATGAGAGCGCCTGTTCTCTGAAAATGGTTACAAATTCTCAAACTTGAATTCATGTTCACAAAATGTGCACATTTAAAAATGCGTAACTTTAAAAGCAGTTTAAAGGTTGTACATTTTTAAAGTTGTGCGTTAAAATGCACACTTTTAAATATTCCTATTTCTGTGCTTTAATGGGAAATGCATACACTGTTTAAACTACACGACTTTAAGTTTAAGTTGTGCATTTTTAAAAAATTGCATTTTGGTGCTTTTGTCAATGGAGGAAACGTATGCATGTTAGAAAAATATGCACTTTTCCCATTCGAATAATCTGGGCGGGGGGGGGGGGGGGGAACAGATTCTGAACAAGAATGGGGGTGAGCTGAAGTGAGCTTTGAAGTAAAGTTCAGAGAATTTCGGTGAGCTTGAGCATCCCTGGTTTTCCCATCCCTAGTACACCATGGATTAGCCCAAAAATGTACCTTTGTGCTGGATCGTCACTAAAGAACGTTTGGCCACATGTAGAGTGTTTACCATCACCACTATAACTAAAACTCAGTCCACAGCCATCTGGAATTCTAAATATTATTAGAATAAGTAAAACCTCACCTTCTATCCAGTCATTCTTGAACTGCCTACTCACCTTTGAGTTTCCATTTTTCTTTAATATTAGTTTCAAATTGTGTTTTTTCGTCCTTTACTTGCTAGACACGGACAAAGTGAGCAGACAACCATATTCAACCACCTTGTGGTGGTACAAAGTAGTTTTCAATCTATATCTGAAAGCTGATTGTCTTGGCCACTTTTAATGCATGTTGATTGTTTTTTTTATTTTAGTGTGCAAAAGTGGTTTTGTAAATATTCCAGCCAATGACCAAATTGTGATTTTCTGTCTCCCAAGAAACATTTTTTAACAACTGAAACAGGAAGTAGTGAATTACAAGCTTAGCATGTATCATAATGTGATTGATCATGTCAGAATGCATCAAAACAACAGCAACAACAACTTATGTTGACTTCCATCACTTAACTCTTGTGAATGGTTGTATGGACTGGCTATTGTTTATCCTCAGAACAAATTTGTTCCTGTTATTCATGTTTTTGTTCCCATTATTCACATTTTACAATTAAGATTCGGGAACAGCATTTTTCATTTTTTGTTTGTTCCTTAGTAAGGATTTGAGACATTTCCTCATAGATCCACTCTAACACTCCATCCAGTGGATCACACATAGTGAAGCTTTATTCCCATTCATTAATTCTATTTGAAATAAATGATCAGGCTCTATTGGGGTCAACATCATTTGTACAACTTGTTCTTAGAAGCTCTCTTCATAAGTGAGTTAATTTTTTTCTGAGAACAATAGCAGTTTTTGTGGACATTGCTCTAGTTAAGTGAACCCTGGCTAATAATTACTAAAGGCTAATGATTGCTAAATTCTTCACCATTGGCTGTAGGCCAAAACATCTGGAGAGGGTCATAAATTGCCCACCCCTGTACTAAACGTTCTAGCTGCACTTGAGGTAGTGGGATTTTGGTTTAGATGGAAGAGATTACCCTCTCCTCCTTACATGCTGCATTCCCAATAAGGTTCACCCCACCCACCCAATGCAAACATATAATTTAGAAAAGCAAGATACTTTAGCTGCATACGACAGATCCAGCAAACATCTAGTTTGGGCCATAATCAGTAGCTTGGGCCATAGTCAATGCACTAAATATTGAATTAGTGGTGGATTGTTTTTTAAGGGCTAGACTATTTCTAGGGAATGTACTTCAAACTAGGGGCTCTGGGTCACCGGCTGGTTGTATGGCATGTGGGGTGCATTCTCTCATTCAGGCAATGTATTGATCACAAAGCTCCCCATCAGAGCACTGTGCTTCCTTATACATAACTGTGGATTGCATAATCTCATGGATTGCACAGCCTGTACTGATCCTCAGACCTATGGGTCAGCAGTGACCAGCAAAGGTAGAAGCACATCCCCTGTACTTATAGCCATATGTCTGTGGCCTTAGAAGCACTCTGTAAGTTGGCGGGGCACCACAGGATTTTAGTCCCATCCTTCTATTTTACATGTCAATACAATGAACCTGAAAAATACCTTCCTTAAATTCAAAATTTCACCTTCCAAGTTCAATCAACTTACCCTTTGATTTCCCCCCTCAGAACACCAAGCATGGTACTATGGACTAAAGTTTTGGCCCAGGATCAGTGTAAACCTTCTCTAAATGCATTGGCACAGACCACTAGGAACAAGATGTACTAGCCCCCTTTAAATGAATGACATTAGTGTCCTTGGAAAGGTCTAATTATGACCATGTGGTCTGTGTAGAAGCCTTAGTGTGTATACGTATCCTCCATTTCCCTAAGCAGTGCTTCCAGATATCAGCACAGTCTGACCTCTTGTGGCCAAAACAAAAAAATATTCCAAGAATGAACCAGAAAGAACAATACTAACTTTCATATATAGCGTACTACAGGAGCAAAATACTATGGGTTGTATCCAGAGATTTTATTCTGCCACTGGAAGCATCCCTGACCCATTGGCCCCACCCTCGGTAGGAGATTTTCAGAGACTGCAGAGCAGGGAGGGATCAGTGAGCATCACCTCCTCAAGGATTCAACCAGTAGACAGAAACAGAAGGGTTTTGTTGGATTCAATCCTGTGTTCAGAAATGCACAATGGTCACTAATATGACAAGACAGTCAAGAACCTAAATGCCAGCTTCATGGAGACCAGGTATTGGGGGCTGCAGTAGTTGGGGGCTTTACTACAAAGCTCAAAATAATGATTCTTAATAATATATTGCATGTGCAGATGCGTGAATCATGTATGACTCAATAGCAGCTTGGCTGTGGCCTACCTTGTATTGATATGGAAATATGGGCACAATACTCTCCTCGCTCTGTTGTAACAGGAGGATTTCTAATGTTGATTCTTTTCCTCTTTCTGAATCTCTTTACTTTGTTTTGCTTTGTGTCTGACTGCATGGCTGCTTGCTGCTTTGGCTCCTTTTGACAACTTCATATCCAGGTGAAGACTTGGAAAGGAATGATGGATCTACAGCAAAACCCTACTACATGTCAGCTAGTCTACACCGAATTCTGGGGAAGAAGGAACTGAGTCCTAAAAAGTTAATGGGATAATTCTCGAAAAATGTGAAAATGGAAAGAGTATCAGTTTTAAGTTTTAAAAAATAAATACACACATAATTTAGGCAAAAGTTTTTTTAAAAAAAGTATAAACGATGCTTCTGGATAATAGATTTGTGATTGCTTTGTACTATCTAAAATGGGCAACATTTAAAATAAGTCTTTTAACAGCTGTGAATCAAGGCCACATCATAGTTTTTATAGAGTGCCTATGGAAAAGTGTAAATGTGAAACTTTTTTTAATCTTTTGCTCATAGTGTTTTAATAACTTTTCTAACTTGAGATTTTGCTGTTTGAAATGACAGCCATTTTGATAACTTTTTTTTACAAGTGTGTATATTTGTAAAGGATATTCAGGCAATTTTTGAAAGCACTACAGTGTAACCTAATTAGCCATAAACAGATCAAGACTGTAGGTAACCAGCAGGTGGTCCTAAATTTGTAATTATGGTGCTATGGCTGTATTTTTACTGTACATGCTGGTCCCTATGAAGGACGACACATTGCTATGTCAGTCACCTCCACTACAAATGGTATGTGTTAAGAAAGAGATTAGTATCATACTGATTCATCTCAACCGAGGTAATGAAAGTGTACAGATTGTTTAAATTGCTTACAAATAGAGGCATGTTATTACCAATAACCCTTTTAAAGAAGAATATTATGCCAGAAATACCAGGTGAGGGGGAGGAATCTAGGCTAAACAATAGCCTCTGTTTTCCAACTGATGCAATATGAAATCTGTGTTGTTATTGCAAAAGGTTGCTGAGTTGTATTGTTTATCAGTGCCATGATTTTGTCTTGTGCTATGTAAAGATTTAGATCTAGCTGAAATAATCAAAATCAATATCATACCTCCTCACCTCTTTGGAAGAATTCCAACCCAAAAGTTCCCAACTAGTGTTCTGCAGATGTGTTGAGCTACAACATCAATCATTGCCAGTATGCATACTGCAACCGGGGTGTGTGTATAGTTGTAGTCCAACACCGAGTTGGGGAAGACTGATATGACCCCTAAAAGACCCGGTTTGGGGACCTGGCCTTCAAACTTTTCCCCTTGCCCTGCTTTTCAGCTTTCAGCTTTTGCTAATGTAGACAGAGACCCTATTCAGACAGCACGCTAAACAATGGTGGTTAAGCATTCTGAGCTAAACATTGGGCCTGTTCAGTTGACACTGCAGCTGTTGAGGTTAGCAAAACTGTGATTCTCTGGGGTTAGCACTAACCACAAGCTGTGCTGTCACACACAACACTTTAAGCCATGGTTAGAGCTGCTAACCCTGCTGCAGATGGTCTGAGTAGTGAGTGAGCAGGGTTTAGCAAAACGCATCACACAAGACAACTTAAACCCTGCTGCTTAACCAAAAGCCTTAACCAGCAGGATTTAAGAAAAAGAGAGGCTTTGCCATAATCCTACCCTTTGGCTAAGGGCTTGAAATAAGGCAACTTTTTTTCACACTGAATTTTAAAATAATTGCAGGTCTCAGTTGAACAATAAGTAAATCATTTCAGCTATTCTTTTGTTCCTGGGTCATGAGAGGTTTTGAGATTAGTATGACATGTCTTTTTAAAAATACAGGAAAAATATGTTTCCTAACGCAATTGATACTCCACCATTAAGATAAGGATGACTGGCTACATTTATGGAGTTCATTCCAATGGAGGTTTGTATTCAATATTTGGAAGGACATACTTTTTCTGCATCAAGTTGAGCAAGTCCTGAGTTTAAAATCCTAAAACTAGAAAAAGCACAAGCGGTCATGCTGGAGGCTGCAGGAGGAATTTGTGGAAATTGCCTTTCCAGTCGGAGTCTCTGATGGATCTAATGATGGTTCTGCAAATGGAAAGAGCCTTTCATTTGCAGGAGAGGAACTCTGGATCCAACCCATAGCATTTACTATGACCTGGACATAATAAAAACAAAGAGAAATACAAACTTGTTATCAGATTAAAAGGATTCCCTTCTCTCTTTGAAAATATCCAGATTCCCGAGTTATTGGTCATTTACATTATATAGACGGCGTCCATTACTTCCTATTAGTTCTATGATGGCCAAAATATATTGTTTCAAATCCTGCAATTCATTATGTATAGCAAGGTGGTCCTGGAAGCAGATGCTTTGATGTTTCCATCAAAAGATGCATCCAGCCACACAGTGCTCCACTAAGCATCACTGTGTAGATGGCTGCTTATGTACAATAACATTTTGTACTAAATTAGGACATTAGCGTACAGTTCCACAAAGTGTTAGATGTACCTTATCCTGGGCTAGATTGTGGCATACAAGTGCAACTGAAATCAATAAAATAATTTAAATTGATCTCAGCTGGTCAGGATGTAAACCTAATCTTAAGATTTGGCATGCCAGTACGTTTAGGATTGGGTCTGCCAGCAGTTGTGCCAAGGCATTATGTTGGCCATGCAGATGTACCTATACAAATATTTAGGATCAGTGTGAAGTGTCATTGACAAATATCCTTCAGGGGAACATTCTAGAGCCATTTTATTGATTAAGCATCTGACAAAACTGTGAAAATGCAAAGCAATAGCACTGAAATTTGGCAGTCATTCATTCATCTGAAATATATTGGTTACATTATTGTAAAACCTGATAGATAAAATTCCTGAATATCTTTCTCAGAAATGAATGAGCATTAATTAATGTGCAAACTAGGTAATAATTTATTTTTGAAATCCAAATACTTTTGAACTTGATTGATGTGTTTCTTAATCCTTGGGCCAAATCCTGCTGTTTATTATGTCAGTTTTATGCATAACGTGCTTTAACATAAAGCTAAAGCTTGATAAAATGCACTGCCTCGCTTTAGAGAAGTAGAGTACTGGATGAATCATTTCATGATGAGATGATAAGTTTTAAATAGGCTTTGATCCTGCACTCATTCTAGTCAAGGGCAAGGCAAATGTGTTCTTGATTGAACTGGGGCAGCATCTGGCCCATACAATGACAAAGGGCTGATTATATTAGTTCACCAGTGTTTACAGTATAGTAAATGCTAAACCATCCAGTATGTAATATATACTGAGGCTTTTGCTGTTGTGCACCATAGGGTCAGCAGGTGGCAGAATTGCTTTCAGATTGCATTGGTTTGATAGTTTGCTCTCTGCCATTCGTCCCCCCTAGTGGAAGATTTAGAAAGTCATGATGGCTCTACTGAAAGACCTTATTACATGAGTAAATCTCTTCTGAAGATCCTGAACAAGCAGAACTTGCGAACCAAGAAGCAATAGAAAATGCCCACTTGTCCTAATCACACAATCACATTTGGTTTGAGGCATTGTTTCTTCAATACATTGTTGACTGTCAGCTTTTATTTGCGCATGTTTTATACCAAAGCTATTGTACGTGTGAGGCCATCAAATTTTGTAATGACATTGTTTTTAAAAGTCCAGCAAAATATATCTATACACACAAAAACCATGGGAGCATTTTTATACTGAGATTTTCATATACCCCCCTTTCCCCTTTTGCCTTTAATTCTTGTAGCTTGGATGTTTTGGAGTGAAAGAATATAAAAATGTTAGCTGTTTTGTTTAAGAAAAAGATGTGAAATACGTTGCTGTTGCAAATTTTGCTCTAGGCTCAGAAAAAAACAATATTAAGATTTCTTGAGAAAGAAACAGTGCAATCCTATGTGTGTCTACTCAGGAGTAAATATCATTGAGTTCAATAGGGCTTACTCCCAGGTAAGTGGGTATAAGATTGCAGTGTAAACATCCTTTTCAATATAAATGGTCATAGAATATATAAATGTCTCTTGATTGCATTTAAAGTCTTGTCAGTTTCCTAGCCTGTACAGCTGTGTGTACCATGACAAAGTGCCTTACTGGCTATTGGTATTAACTAGCTTATGTTTTGAAGTTTACAAGCACTGTTTGAACCACAAAGCTACCATTGCTTGACAAGATGAACAAAACTCTCTTTCAGTTTACTTGGAATGTATATGAGTACAAATTTGGTCATTTGCCTCAGTTTGGAATATTTGCAGTATCTACATTTTCCTACTATCATCTGCTCCAAAAAAGAAAGAAAGCAGTAGAGATTGGTATTCTCTAGGGAAGTGTGTAAGGATGTTTGAATTTCTTATGGTTAGCTTTATCTGTGTATATACCTCCACTTCAACAGGTGATACACTCCACATGTAGGAAATATATGCAAATTTCTGAGCAATGCAGTACCCTGGGGTTTTTTTGGGGGGGGAGTGCCAACTTTTCAGCCATCCTTTGTAGCTGTGCCTTTTAAACAATGGCTTTATCTGTTTCAGTTAGCAGCACATAGTAATGTGTTTTGTCCAAGCCTTGAAAAGTTTCACCTAACTCCTGCACATAAAAGTGCAGCTAAGGTCATAACTACAGGAATCAGCTGAAAAGCTGGCCACCCTCTAGGCAGCCTTCCATGAGGGCCTATCCTAAAGCCTTACATAAGATCATGTGCCCCTGGAGTTAAAGGTGAAGAAACAATTCTTTCTGGCCTTGTCAATGTTTGCAGAATATTTATTTTATGCTCCCACAGGTGGTAAAAACTACTCTGTGGGCACAGGAATGAATGCTATGTTATCAGTGGCAATGAAGTGTTGATAGTGTTACTTCCTAAACACAGTGGTTTGGTGGAGCCAAGGCTTTCAGGGACACAGCGCCAACACTTTTGTATTATCAGGGATGTTGACATCATCTGCCACCTTCCTCAGAATTCCCTGCTCCCTCTGAGCTTATCTGCAATCCTCATAGTATCTGGTGGAAAATGAATTTTGCCAGCAACAGTATATTGTTCCCTGTTGGAATGCAAAGTATTTGGGGGCGGTTAGTCTTGAATTAATACCCATTAGTTTTAGTAAACGACCTGCTCATAGCAGTTGAAGGCTCCTAGCTGGTTTGTTAATATGGATCAACACAGCTGCCTGTATTTTTGGACTCTGCTTGGGGGCAGGACTATGGGACTATCATGATACGTGCCTGCACTTCAAAATTTACCTGCTTAAACACATGTGGTATGTGTGCCCCTTTGGTCATGGGAATGCCTTTGCTTGAATCACAATTATTATAACCACAGTTAATGACAACTGGGGGCATAAATGCTCCTAACAGGAGTTAATAACAGCAGTGGCACACTAACAGTGCTATAGCTATGGTGAAAGAGTACTTGTGTCTCTTAAACCTGAAGGGAGTGTGTGGGGAAAGTAGGCTGTACATCTCGAAATTCTCTGTCCAGACTAGTTTCTAGACATGTCCCATACTATTTGTTCCAAAAAATGCTTTCAGAGCGGCTCCCTTACACCCCAATCCTAAATGCATTTATTTGGTTGTTAGTCCCACTGATTTCAGTGGAGGTTATTTCCACATAAGCATGCCTAGGATCAGGGAGTTTAAGATTAAATTCTGGATTTATTGAAATCAGTTAAGTGTTTGTCATTATTCACTGTGACCAGGATTTAATTTTTAGAGCCCATCGTATAAGAATTTGCACCTTCATATGCAGGTTAATTAGTTAGGGAGGACTGTGCCACTCGCCTGTGCTAATTCTTTACACAACTAAGCCCCTGCTATTTAAATTATATGAAACGGGAACAAGGAGGCGCATACTGCACTAGTGTAAAGTATTTATTGCTTTGTTAACCAGTGTAAAATGAATACTTCATTTTAAAGACTCTTAACTATGTTATTTTATAGAATGACTTAATTTTCTAACTTTTGATACACGTTATTGCTTCCCTAGTAAAATGTTGGTAATTTGCACTTCACAGTAATAAGATAACGTAATGGCTTCTTCAGTTGTTTCAGATGTATGGCTAATGGTACTAATAGTGATCATTAATGCAGTCTGTTGGTTTGTAAAATGGTTTCATCAGCATTTCAAATACGTACTCATAAATTGCATGGTGGCAAATGAAAGAACTTATCAGTTTCCCCTGTAATCACATTTCTACTTTAAATGTGATTCTAAAGACTGTCTGTTTTTTGGGTGGGGCTTGTGCCCAAACCAAATTAACTTGAGCACATGGCTGTCTGAGCTCTAAGATCTTTTTTGCTTCTGCTGTGCAGAAATATTAGGGAAATATTGTTGAAAATATCTTTTCAGAACTAAAATGTTTAATATTTAACACAATTGGTTGTTACTTATTGTTTTACAGCTCTTGGGGTTTGTTCTAATAAAGATTTAGATACAAAAGAACATTTTTTTGTTGTTTTTATTCCTCTCTAGGTGGGCGCTGTTTTCTTGAAAGAGGCTTTGCAGGAATATGGAGTGTGGGAAATAACGAAGCAGACACAAAGTTGGGATTTAAACAGGGCCACATTTATTAATAGATCTGCAGAAAGGGTAAACCTAAGCGGGCATTTTCTCTAATCCCGCCTCATGCCGTTGTTCTATCGGACGAGACATTCACAGCCTGAGAGTGGCGTCTCAACATTTGCCATCTCCCAGGCTTCCCCTTTTGGGGTAGGGAGACCTTCCATGTCACCCTCCCTCATGCCGCAGGGCTCCGAGTGAGTGAGAAAGGTTGGCCTCAAAGGTAACCCTTATCACTGCCAGCTGGTCCGTTGGGCTCGCAGCTGGGAAGCCTCAGGCATTACTGATCACTGCAATCGTGCCTCTGAATGCTCACCGACCCTAACCCACTCAAGATTCTCGCCCATACCTGCCACAGGGAGTGACAGGCCTCTTGCTTGTCATTCTCCCCCCCCCCCCCACCTGCACAGGATCTCATCCAGCAGGCCCTTCTGCAGATCTAGCAAATGCCCATCATTGCTAACATCAGACAATTGTCACCTGCCTGTCCTATAATGCACCCTCCGCTCTACTATAGTCGCCGGGTCTTATTTTCATTCATTGGGCATGCGTTAATCGATCAAAGGTCAATAAACATCCTTCTACCAATTCACTCAGGGTTGTGGACAGTTTAAAATAAAACAGGCTTATGTAAATATAAAATAATTGAAAACTTCAGAGGATTACACATTATACAAATAATAAATGAGGGAAGGTATCGGCTACAGTTCATACACTAAAAACAAGGGTGTTTAAATTAGTTTTCTAATTAAGTTTTTAAAATGTTGGCAAAATATCCCCTCTCCCTCAAATTAGGTTGAGTGAGGCAACAGATGCCAGGGGGTAGGCAGAGAAGGGCAGCACATTGTTGGGAAACAGCAGTTTGTGTGCCACATAGCTGTGTCCCCTAAGCTAACTTACTGCCTTCAGGTATGGTGGAGGACCTGACCTGTAAAATTCAGCTGTCCAGTAAAATTCAATTGTCAGTCCAATTGGCTTTTGAACATGAAATGGGGAGGGAGACCTCTTCTATTAATCTCAGGCATCAAAATGCCTTGGGCAGATCCTGGCAGAAGGACTGGGCTTTAATTCAGTATTTATCACAGTTCTGGAAAAGACATGGAACATTATTCTTGTTTGCATCATATTCTCAGGGACCACCTTAAAATGAGACAAGGATCATTGCTCTAAGAAACATTGAGCAATGGATCTGTCTGACACTAAACAGGTTTAGGATTGCCCTCCTTTCAAAGCATTAAAAAGGGTATTAGGTTTATTTCCTTCCTTTGCCCCCAAAATGGTGCTTAACATGGCTAACATTACTTCAGCAGAGAGTTCCAAAAAGCCCTCTCTTGCCTTCCCACCAAACACAGCTCGGATGGAGGCAGGACCAAGAGAAGAGCCTCTTCTGAAGATCTTAAAAGCCAGCCAGGCTTGTATGGGAGAATGCGGGCTATTGGATAGTCTGGTCACAACTTGTATAGGGCTTTATAGATCATAACCAGCACAACTGAATTGTGCCTAGAAACAGACAGATAGGTAGTGAAGCTCTTGTAACAAGGGAGACACACATTCCCTCTAACTGGCCCCAGTCAAAAGACTAGAAACTTCAGCTGGTCCAGAATGCTGTTCCCAAACACATTTCAAAGGTAGTTGCCGCTGGTAGAACACATTACTGTAGTTACATTTATACTCAAGGGGAGAGTAGAGGATGAGATCCTTTCTAGTGCTATTATCCTACCCAGTGGCAAGTAAAAATAAAAAAGCAGCTTAAATAAATTACACTTCTTGCAGGAACCAGAAATTAGTAAAATGCACCTTGCCGCCACATGTATTGCTATATCTGTGTGCAAACGCTTTACTAGATGTATACTATTGGAAGCAGAGAAACCATTTGTACATTCTGCAAACCACCTGGAATACTTCTAAGCATTGTAGTAACTATTAACAGTGATTGGACAACACTTGATATATGTTTACAATATACTATAATCCATCACCCCTAAATTCAAACAATTCATCATCTCAGACTAAGGCAAAGAATGCATTTGTAATCTAAAAGTTAGGGTAAAGGATTGCTGAGAGTCCAAGACCTTTAATGTCCCCCCACCCATGTGCAGAGAGTTGTTTTTAATTAAATCTGGATTTCTTAAAACTACTCCAGCATTTTCTTGCGTCATGTGCAAACTCTCAGAATGGGCTGCAGTTATTGATTATTGTGTTTCTGCTTATTTATGAGACATAACTTATTGCAAACCTGCTTTCTTTCTCCTCTTTAGGGCATGCTCATAAACAGTCTTTCTGTGATTGATGTGTTTTATGTATCACATAGTTTTCTTAACTTTCGTATTACATTTAAATCTATTGTTGGCTGCAGGCCATAGAAATCTTAATCCATCTCCAGATGAATTTTAAACCCAGGACTCATTTGCTCTCTGCATCAAATGTCCTGATAGCTGAATGTGGTGTCATGTTCCTAAAGCACTCAGGTCTTTTATCTAAGCACAGCACATGCTAATTATTTTGCATTGCTTAAGTCAAGCTGTGTGTGCAAATGGGGGGTGGGGGAGGATTTGGCCCCTTGGTCGGCACCTTCCCCTGATGCTACAGGCCCAATTCAACTGTCTCACCCAAGTGCAACCCCTTGGATTTTTCCTATAGAAGTCAAAGGGAGCTATTCACTTCAATGGGCAACAGTACATACAGCCTGTTACATAGCAAACCACAATTATTAATAGCGACTAATTAACTTCACAAGAACAATGCAAGACTAAAGCATTGCATAGAGCATGATAAAATGTGTAATGAGATAAAATGTGCAACCATGAACTATATGGCATTTATTCTACATTTATTGCTGTTTTATGGTAGAAAACCACTTTGTAAATGCATATTTCCCCTAGAGCTAACAGATGGATGCCTGTTGGGATATATGGGAAAGGCGAAAGTAAAGATTGTTTTATGTGCTGAGCCACAGTGCTGTTTCTGGTTGCCATCACTTGCTGCACAATCTGACCAAGTCAATTTCCTGCCTTGGATCAATTTTCATGTCATCATATCCCAAGGTCTCATTTCTGTTGATTTGGCTGGGCTAGGCAAGTGATCTATTTTCATTTTGCTGCCTGAAACTGCTTTGGGGGTTTTGTATGTGGAGAGGGGAGGGAGAGACCACCAAACTATGAGAGAAAAATCCTCATGTTCATTTTTCTCCAAATACTGTTGTGACCTAGTTAGCAGTTTTTACAACAACAACAACAGTACTCTATTCCAATACTCTATACAATTAAATCTTAACAAAGCTTAATGCTGCTCAGCCCATTCTACTATCTAGCAACTGCAATTACACCGCAGAATAATTTTAGAAGAGCCCTACACTTTTTCCAAATATTACTTTCCAATTGTTTTTGCTGAATTCTGTCATGGTCTGGATAGAATACAATTATTAATTAATGCAGTCTTCCAAGTATATCCATAAAAGCTGCTGGCCTACAGATAGTTTTACCAGCCTACCAGCCCACACATTATCTAGGTTAAGTATTTTTACAGGCTGCCTGTGTCCCACAAAGGGAAAACCAACCATCTCTCTTGCAGTGGCTTACCCTTAGAGACGGCCTATAGTTCAGCCGTAAAGCCCATGCATTGCCTGCATAAGGGCCTAAATCCAGTCCTTCTCACCCACAGCTAAAGGCTTTCTTCATGCCCATGATTGTATGCTCTGACTGATAGCAGGACTTTGAAATTCCTTCCTAGAGAGTCTAGGAAGTTGCTATTAGAGTACACAATACTGGACTGAATGACAGTGCAGTGTAATCATGAGAGAGTTGTGTTTAGACAGAATGCTACATTCAAATCCCCACTCAATCGCAACCCTTATTGGATGGCTTTGAGCAAGTCTCTCTTTGTCCTTCAGCTTAACCTATCCCAAATGACTGCTCTGAAGATAATGAGGAGAAATCCTGTCTGCCAGCCTGAGTTCCTTGGAGGAAGGTCAAGATAAAATCTGATAGATTGACTAATGGTCTGAATCAGTACAAGATGGTTAAATATATTTAGTCTACAGACATGCTTGGTTGCCTAAGAGGCAAATCTTACCACCCGACAATCAGGCAAATGGTTGTTTGTGAAGCTGAATTAATGCACTTTCTGAAAAGAAATATGAATAAAGGTTAGTTATGTATGCTATGTGCTGGTCTGTACTTCTGAGATGAAAGAATGATCCAGCTTTAGTCATGTGCAACAACATGACTAAACATGTATTCCAGGCATCTAGGTGAACATCACAATGTAGATCCAAATACACAGTGGATCTTCCATGCTGAACTAGGACATTTATCCACATTCTTCCTTAAGAGAATTGATGGCAGCTGTGATATGGAAAGACTTTGGCTCATTTTTTCAAATGAGTGTCATCTTTGATTTTTTTAAAAAAAGAACAATTAACAAGAAAGTAATACTGTGCTTCCAGTCATATGTGAATCAAAA
The DNA here is from genome assembly GCA_029215795.1 of Anniella stebbinsi. Classification (NCBI taxonomy): domain Eukaryota; kingdom Metazoa; phylum Chordata; class Lepidosauria; order Squamata; family Anniellidae; genus Anniella; species Anniella stebbinsi. The sequence goes on along the minus strand of JARDYH010000004.1, from coordinate 89,006,013 downwards.
TTAATTTTATGAATTGCCTTTGGCTCATTGAGTCTTAGAAATATCTTTACATATTTCGACCTGAATGAGCAGCAGTCCAAACTGCCATTTTCCCAGGAATTCTCAGCACAAGTAAAGTGCAGCATTGGAATAAATCTTGTAGTGAAGAAGGGCATTTTCTTTGGGCCCGGTTTGCCTGGGCGCGTGAAAGACATTGCTGGTGGGGATAGGGAGGCAGGATATGTTAGGGAGCCACCCATTGGTGGGCTCCCTGGTGGTGCCACCGCGGTGGGGAGGGGACTGAGTGGGTATATATTGTATTCACACCTCCCCGCGGTCTCTTCTCTTCATTTTGCAGCTCCGTCGGCTCCTGCTCGCTCTGCCTGCTCCTGGATAAGGGTTACCTTTGAGGGCAACCATCTTCACCCACTCGGAGCTAAATGGCATGGGGGGGGGGTTGACACCAGAAGGGCTCCCTACTCCAAAATGGGGAAGCCTGTGGGGTGGCGAATGGAATCGCGCCACCTCACAGGTGGTAAATGGCTCACCCAAATAAAGAGTTGGATGCCCGCATAGGTTTTCCCATACTGCAAATCTATAATAAAGTAGGGGTGTGCACGGACCCCCCGGATCGGATCGGGACCCGGATCGGGACCTCCAATTTTGTCCCGGACCGGTTCGGACAAAATCGGAGGCCCCCCGGACCGGATCGAGTCCGATCCCGATCCAAAAATCGGAAATTTTTGGATCGGCCGCCATTTTTTTCCCCATAGACTTGCATTGCAATGCAAGTCTATGAGGAAAAAATGGCGGCGGGTGGGTAAGGGGGGGCCTAACTCCCTCCCCCCCCCCCGGGGCCGTCCGCTGTGGACGGCCCCGGCAGGTAAACCCCCTCCCCCGCGCTCCCTACCCCCCCTGGGGCCGCCTGCTTCCATCCGCTGGCGCCCGCGGGCGCCAGCGGATAGAAGCGGACGGCTCCGGGGGGGGGGTAAGCCCCCTTCTCCGCCACTTACCTTCTCGGCACGTCCGGCGCCGGCGGCTACTACCAGCGGGCTCCGCGGCCTACTCTCGAGTAGCGCGCCGGGTGATGACATCACCCGGCGCGCCACCCTGGAGCAGGCCGCGGAGCCTGCTGGTAGTAGTAGGCGCCGGCGCCGGACGAGAGCCGCCGGGCCGGGCAGGTAAGGGCCCCCCTCCCCCCTCCCCCCTCCGCGCGCCCCCTCCTCCCCCCTCCCCCCTCCGCGCGCCCCCTCCTCCCCTCCACGCACCCCCTCCTTACCTTTCCGGCCCGGCGGCTCCCGTCCGGCGCCGGCGCCTACTACTTCCAGCAGGCTCCGCGGCCTGCTCTAGAGTAGCGCGCCGGGTGATGACATCACCCGGCGCGCCATCCTAGAGCAGGCCGCGGAGCCTGCTGGGAATAGTAGGCGCCGGCGCCGGACGGGAGCCGCCGGGCCGGAAAGGTAAGGGCCCCCCTCCCCCCTCCGCGCGCCCCCTCCTCCCCTCCACGCACCCCCTCCTTACCTTTCCGGCCCGGCGGCTCCCGTCCGGCGCCGGCGCCTACTACTTCCAGCAGGCTCCGCGGCCTGCTCTAGAGTAGCGCGCCGGGTGATGACATCACCCGGCGCGCCATCCTAGAGCAGGCCGCGGAGCCTGCTGGGAATAGTAGGCGCCGGCGCCGGACGGGAGCCGCCGGGCCGGAAAGGTAAGGGCCCCCCTCCCCCCTCCCCCCTCCGCGCGCCCCCTCCTCCCCTCCACGCACCCCCTCCTTACCTTTCCGGCCCGGCGGCTCCCGTCCGGCGCCGGCGCCTACTACTACCAGCAGGCTCCGCGGCCTGCTCTAGAGTAGCGCGCCGGGTGATGACATCACCCGGCGCGCCACCCTAGAGCAGGCCGCGGAGCCTGCTAGTAGTAGTAGGCGCCGGCGCCGGACGGGAGCCACCGGGCCGAGAAGGTAAGTGCCCCCCTCCTCCCCCCCCCGCTGTCCACTTTCATCGGCGGGCGCCCGCTGGCGCCCGCCAATGGAAGCGGCGGTGGGCGCCAGTGGGCGCCCGCCGATCCGCCGATCCGCCGAACCGGTTCGGAGCTTTTTCGGACCGGTTCGGATTGGATCGGCCGATCCAGCTGCGGGATCGGAAATCGGATAATTTATCCGATTTCCCACTGGACCGGACTCGGATCGTGGATCGGGTCCGATCCAGTGCACATCCCTATAATAAAGTGACCCTGTTTTAAATCCATACTTCATGTCTCATCTCATTATTTCACACCCTCTACTACCTGCAATGGGGTTTGCAACAGCACTGCATTTTACAGACAGGATCCAGAATTTATTAACAGTATTTTGTTTAACTATAATAAGATAAATACCACAAACTTTTCTTAGAGATTGGAAATTCCTATGAATAACATAGTTTAAAATTACACTTATTATGTAGCATTGGAACTGGGGATTTATATGTCCTTGAAGTCATTTTGTGAACATTTTAATATAGATATACCTTTTTCAATAATACAGATACAAAGAAGAGAAACAGATGTACCAATCAAATATCTGGTCAGTTGATATGGTTACTTGATGGTACATAACCTGTGTTCTGGAAATATAAACTTGAATAACACGAAGGAATTTTTAAACATATGATCTACTCTGGCGTACAATAAATAACCATAATAAAAAAGAAATTTCACAAAGATAAAACTTTAGTTCTTAGTCATATTAATTATGCAATATGCTGAGTTTTCCTGGTCTCCAGAGTGCCTGGACAAGATTATGATCTCTGAATTACTATATTCTGTTGGTGACATAATTATCGCATTGTCTACAAGGAAAAATGTTAAATTTCATCAGGAAAGGTTTAAAATTTGGGATTTCTGTATGTGATAGACTCTGTAGTCCAGAAGATTCCTCCTTGCACAGCAGGTGTACATTCAAATGGTATAGAAAACCTAAATGGCTTACAATAATAACTTAAAAGACCAACACCAGCGGGCTAAAACCTACACAACACAACACACAGGCTTTGACAGCTAACAGAGGGAGGGAGGGGGGAGGGGGTGCAGTTTGACAGCAGTCAACGCCTCTGTTTTTCAACTTTTGAAATGTTTAAAGTAAAAAATTCATAGCCACAAAATGCCTGGAGCTATCCTTCTGAAATTTCTCACAGATAAGTACCTCAAACCCATCTGCCATGTCGACACGTTTCATGCTTTTATCTTTAAAAATGAAAAAGTTAAATGGGTTTCTCTCCTCATTTCTCCCAAAATACCTTGCCACTACACGCTTGAAGCTATGCTTCTGAAATTGCTCACACATATCAACCAAAGTGGTACCTTTAATGTGGACAAGTTTCATGTTTGGATCTTTAAAAATAGGATCTTTAAAAATAAAAAACTTGAAGGCATAACTATCTTTACCCCACTGCTACCCATTTTTTAAAACTTAATTGCCACACAAAGCATGCACCTATGGCTCTGAAATTTCACACACATGAGTCCCAACATATCATCTGCAATGTGGCAAATGTTCATGTGTGGATCTATATAAATAAAAATGTTATAGGCATTTTTGTAACACAATACTAGTCTATGTGTAAAATCACTCAAAATGACTTCCAATTCAAAAATCGAACGTCCAATTTCAATATTGGTATCGGATCCAATACGATGGACCTCCGATTTTTCCAATCCAATTTTTAAAAAAATCTTAAGTTCCGATTCCGATCCGATTTTATCCCTATTATATACACAGCCAGTCTTCCCATTTCTGTTTATATTCCACTATATGGAAGATCTCAGGGTGTAACTTAGAGTGTCATCAGACCGTGGGTGGGTGGGGGGTTGGAAATCGCATTTCCTTACCATTGCTTCTCCCCCTGCTTCTGGCCCATGATACTTCCACTTTCTTCACATCGGGGAAGAAAGAGCAAGTAAAAAAATACTACGTGGCCCATTCAGTGGCGTTTTTATTGCACTGCTTTTCCCGCACACAGCAGGAAATGGTGGCAACTTTTGCGTAAAAGGAAAAATCAGATTTACCGGGGCCTTATTTGTTGCGGAAAGAAGACCAGAAGGAGCGGGAGATGCACAGGAGGCAGACAGCATTATCAAAAGGACCCTCAAAAAACTGTGAATGGTCAGTAACAAGCATGTGATAAAATGCTTGTCTGATGACGCTTAGAGATTAGCCTCCATCTAAAAATCTTCAGAAAAAAGATCTTGAGAAGAGGGAACAGAACTAAAGGTACTGGCCGTTTTCCCCAGGTCCTATCAACAAGAATGCCTTCTAAAGAGAGAACAAAGGGAGGGGGGTTGTTAGTGTTTTTTGCAATTGACTCATCCTGACTGACAAGGCCTCAGCAGGCTCAGTACCCTGATCCAGGAGCTGCTTTCAGCCCCCAATCTTCACCCAAGCAAGTAGCATTCTGGTGGCACCTGCTAGGTGACAAATACCACCCTGTTACCCAGCAGGTGCCACCCAGAATCTGGCCCTGCCCTGCCAAGCACCACCAAGAATTCTTGGACTTTGTTCTCAGAGTCTCATGGTCTGATCCTCAGGATACTTGACTGTTCTCAGAGTCTCATGATCTGATCCTCAGGATACCGATGCTGGAACAGAGCAGCACATAACCACTTTACCCCATAATGGCTGCTCTACCCCACAATCTCTATGGTGTACTTTCCTCTCTCTCTCTCCCTTTTTCTCTTTCTCTTTTGCATAGGTTACCTGCCCTTCAGAAGTGCTAGTCTAGTTTCTGTGCTCACCTGTGCTAGATTGAGGCAACTGCCATGAAGTATGCCTTCAGGAAAAGGCAGGTGATAATTATGCTATGATGTTTGGAGGACTCTGTATCATGGCTCATAGGGCCCCATTATCCTTGAACCCAACCCTGAAGCAGTTAGCTGTAAGTAATACTAATTGCAGGTCTAATGCTATACAGTTCATAAATGGGAAACACATTTGTACACGTATAAACTATGTGCACAAAGCCTACCTAACTGCATTGTAGGACAGTTGCTTGTTTTTGAAGGTGAGCATTAGTATGTGTGTGTGTGTGGGGGGGTTCTTTTTATTGTTTATGTTATTGTAACCGCCCCACCCACAAAGCAACTATTTGAAGGATGATATGTAAATGTATTATTCTTTTTTTTAAAATGCATGTAATTACATAAAGACACAAAGTAAGTTGCACTACATGTTGCCAGTTTTTTTCGTGAGTGGGGTGGGGAGAGAATCCACAGGTATGTCTTTTTCAGTATGTCTTAAAAGTGTGCAGTTTTAGCTTTGTAAATATGCTTGGTTGTTTGATTCCCCCATTCCCTAAATCTGGAAATGTCCCATGAGAGTTCTCAGCAAAGCTTTTGCTTTGCATATCTCCAGCCTGTGCTCAGCCTTGCTTCTATACCCATTTGCAGTGGCATTGGAATGGCCACTGGGGAAACAGGATCCTAGACTAGATGCACCTTTTGGTCTTATCCATTATGGCTGCTCTCATGTTCTTAAATGGAGATACCATGGTGATTCGCTAACAGTAAGTTAAGTGTATAGCATATACCAGGTAAAACAGGAGCTTTAATTTATAGATTGCAAATTGTTATTTGACACAATATATGTAACGTTTTCATAGCAAAAGTTGCATTGCTACATTACAGCTCTTGATTCAAGCTACCAAAAGATAGGGGTTGCTCATTTCGTTTGCCTTCAGCAAAATGAGCATCCTATGCAGTTTGAATTACAGTTCTAATGATATTTTGTAAGCTAATGGGTGGTTTTCTTTTTTTTTTTTTTGGCTGACCTGATTATTTGAATGCAAATGTTACAAACGTTGGCAGTGCAGTTTTGATGCTGGAGCCTCTGCCTTAAAAACAAGATTTTAATTTAAACCAGAATATAGTTTAACTTTGCTTTACATGCACGCCTAAGTTACTTGTTCAAAGTTGATCTGGTAACAGTGTTTGTCTGTAGGAGGCTTGGAGCAGGAGGGATCTCTTCCCACTGGGGACACTTGTAGAAACAACGTTGGTGTGGTTTGCAAGTACAGCTGCTACCGGACAGAATTAAAGGGAGGGGCAGATCATTGTAGGAGGAATTTAGGGTGGCTGTGTGTTTTTTAAACCACAGAATAGTTCGTGCTGACATTTGATAATGAATATACTAAGCAGAGAAAAAACCCAGTTAGGGAAAAGTGGGAAAGGGTCAAGGAAAGAGAGCATCAGGTTTCCTTGAAATTATATAGTTTTTATACTTGGCATATTTTAAAAAGAGAAAGATTTTAATTCATCCTAGGTAGGAGGTTTTGGCAGATCAGTAGGCAACACACAGGACAAAGTTGGCTGCTTTACACCTCCCCTGCATCCCCCAATTATTATTATTTTAAGTATAAAAAAAATGTGATTAGCATATAGGATGTTAGTCATGGATGTGGATCATACAAACATAATATACATAAAAACTAGGGATGTGCACTGGATCGGACCCGATCCACGATCCGAGTCCGGTCCAGTGGGAAATCGGATAAATTATCCGATTTCCGATCCCGCAGCTGGATCGGCCAATCCAATCCGAACCGGTCCGAAAAAGCTCCGAACCGGTTCGGCGGATCGGCGGATCGGCGGGCGCCCACCGCCGTTTCCATTGGCGGGCGCCAGTGGGCGCCCGCCGATGAAAGTGGACAGCGGGGGGGGAGGAGGGGGGCACTTACCTTCTCGGCCCGGTGGCTCCCGTCCGGCGCCGGCGCCTACTACTACTAGCAGGCTCCGCGGCCTGCTCTAGGGTGGCGCGCCGGGTGATGTCATCACCCGGCGCGCTACTCTAGAGCAGGCCGCGGAGCCTGCTGGTAGTAGTAGGCGCCGGCGCCGGCCGGGAGCCACCGGGCCGGGAAGGTAAGGAGGGGGTGCGTGGAGGGGAGGAGGGGGCGCGCGGAGGGGGGAGGGGGGAGGGGGGCCCTTACCTTTCCGGCCCGGCGGCTCCCGTCCGGCGCCGGCGCCTACTACTCCCAGCAGGCTCCGCGGCCTGCTCTAGGATGGCGCGCCGGGTGATGTCATCACCCGGCGCGCTACTCTAGAGCAGGCCGCGGAGCCTGCTGGAAGTAGTAGGCGCCGGCGCCGGACGGGAGCCGCTGGGCCGGAAAGGTAAGGAGGGGGTGCGTGGAGGGGAGGAGGGGGCGCGCGGAGGGGGGAGGGGGGCCCTTACCTTTCCGGCCCGGCGGCTCCCGTCCGGCGCCGGCGCCTACTACTCCCAGCAGGCTCCGCGGCCTGCTCTAGGATGGCGCGCCGGGTGATGTCATCACCCGGCGCGCTACTCTAGAGCAGGCCGCGGAGCCTGCTGGAAGTAGTAGGCGCCGGCGCCGGACGGGAGCCGCCGGGCCGGAAAGGTAAGGAGGGGGTGCGTGGAGGGGAGGAGGGGGCGCGCGGAGGGGGGAGGGGGGCCCTTACCTTTCCGGCCCGGCGGCTCCCGTCCGGCGCCAGCGCCTACTACTCCCAGCAGGCTCCGCGGCCTGCTCTAGGATGGCGCGCCGGGTGATGTCATCACCCAGCGCACTACTCTAGAGCAGGCCGCGGAGCCTGCTGGAAGTAGTAGGCGCCGGCGCCGGACGGGAGCCACCGGGCCGGGAAGGTAAGGAGGGGGTGCGTGGAGGGGAGGAGGGGGCGCGCGGAGGGGGGAGGGGGGAGGGGGGCCCTTACCTGCCCGGCCCGGCGGCTCCCGTCCGGCGCCGGCGCCTACTACTACCAGCAGGCTCCGCGGCCTGCTCCAGGGTGGCGTGCCGGGTGATGTCATCACCCGGCGCGCTACTCGAGAGTAGGCCACGGAGCCCGCTGGTAGTAGCCGCCGGCGCCGGACGGGCCGAGAAGGTAAGCAGTGGCGGGGAAGGGGGCTTACCCCCCCCGGAGCCGTCCGCTTCTATCCGCTGGCGCCCGCGGGTGCCAGCGGATGGAAGCGGGCGGCCCCAGGGGGGGTAGGGAGCGCGGGGGAGGGGGTTTACCTGCCGGGGCCGTCCACAGCGGACGGCCCCGGGGGGGGGAGGGAGTTAGGCCCCCCCTTACCCACCCGCCGCCATTTTTTCCTCATAGACTTGCATTGCAATGCAAGTCTATGGTGAAAAAAATGGCGGCCAATCCAAAAATGTACGATTTTTGGGTCGGGATCGGACTCGATCCGGTCCGGGGGGCCTCCGATTTTGTCCGAACCGGTCCGGGACAAAATTGGAGGTCCCGATCCGGGTCCCGATCCGATCCGGGGGGTCCGTGCACACCCCTAATAAAAACCACTGGAACAAGAAGCCTCTCTGTCCTAAACTGCAATTCCAAATTTAGCACGCTAGCTAACTATGACCTCCGTCACGCCAGCGATTTATCGCACTCTCATCATGCCTGGTATGTATTTTTGCAGCATGATTCTCACATAACATCGTCCCTGTCCTGCATTCGTCTTGCCTCTTCCCTTCCATTTTCCATCTTATTTTGGAGCGGGGAAAGCCAGTTCCCCCCTCCATGTGCAATAAAGCCACTCCTCTCGCGTATTGCTGTCCTTGCACTGTATTGGACTATCCCGTTTTTTATTGGGGGCATGTGTGTCGAAGGGTGGTCTTGCTGACAAAAGAGGAGGGCGGGATGGTTCTCCGTGAGACCACTGATGCCTGTGCCCGGGACTCGGTCCCATTCAACTCTGTGGTTCTTACTCTTGAGTTGGCATGTCTAGATTTCCTGACCAGAACAATGTCAGCTTTCCCTTGCCATGCCAACACTGACCACACACTTCTCCAAAAACTAATTGTAATACTTTCTCTTCACTTATATTGTTTAATATGATCTTAAGGGAAAGCATAGTGTGATGTTTTACCATAATTGCACAGTTTCATGCTTTTGTACTATTGTATTTGTGCAGTATGTATATGTGTGTGTGTCTATATATAGAGACACACACACACACACTGCAGGGGGAAGGAGAATGTAGGGGATGAGGTGGAAGATTTCACTGGCATAGTAGCGATACAGATGAAAAGATACATGAGCTGAAATAGCGCAACAATGCACAGACATGAAAGTGCCCAGCGCTCAACTCACTAAGGAAATGGGTGGGGAAACTGCGGACGCAAATTGTAGGTGTGATGGAGCCATATAAAAAAATCAGGTTTGCAAGCTGTCATCTAAGAAGGTAAACAATCGAATTCTTACCGTTGTTTCATTAAGAAAAAAAAATTAAACCAAATATTCTTGTCGGTTACAATATAAACCACTGAAATTTTTACTTTAATGCTTGTGAGAGTGCACCTGCTTTCACTTCAACTAGGAGCCACTGTGGGCAGAAGAAAAGAGCAGCTGCCATGAATTCAGCGATCATGGTTTCTCTCCTTTTTTAAAACAACAGCAACAACCCAGAGAGCAGCATAGATGAACACTTGAAATACAACTACATGGCATTCAATGACACTTATGGAAGCATTTCCCTAGACGACTCCGTCAGTATTAGCCATTCCCATCCAACTTCCTTTTTAGAGTTTGCATGAACAAGTTTTAAATTACTGGAACCACAAAGAAGAGCCTTTCACACAAATAGAGCTGCCTCTGCAGGGTTGCTTCAACAAGCTATCTATGGCACAGTTTGCACACACTGCTCTGCTACAGCATTAGAGCAAATTATGGGGCAATCCAAAAGCAATGCAACAAAGTAGGCAAACGATCATGCTCAAATGTTTCAGAGTCCAGTATGGATTAGAAAACAGCAAGAGTTGTCCACATTCAAGCAAAGGCCAAAGCACAGTTAAACAGCAAGTTAGCATATACAGTCCAGAAGATGACCAGGGATCAGTAGCACAAAAGGTCAATCACAAGGCAAGGTCTGGAAAGCAAGGTACCAAGCATAGGAGCTGATGAACGATGTTGTTCCAATACTGGCTAGGTTAAAACTGAAGGTTTAGAGCTTTCTGAGTCCCACCCAGGGTTCAATTGCAGTGGTTTCAAGGCCCTCTGGCCAAAGTCCTACTCAGGAGGAGGGCCATGCTCCCAAGGAGTTCCACTTTGTAATACAGCACTCCTCAGAGGAGCCCTACTAGCCTGCCTCTTGAGGTAGTGATGCTCTCAGAGGAGGGCTAGGTAGTTGCCCAGCCTCTGCCTCAGATATGGGACTCCCCTTCTCTGAGGGCCCAGGCGCTCATACATCTCAAGACATGGATGGCTCCTTGGCATTATCTGTGACTGGGAGCTCTAGCTCCTCCTCAGAGGAGGATTCCTCCAGTAGGGGCATGTCACACAAATGAACTGGACCTCAGATAGAGCCAAAACAGACATTACTTGAAATGTGTATCTAGGCAGCTACATCTTTACCCTCTCATTTTTACAGGGCTCTCGATCTGGATTGGGATCCTAGCATGAGGATGGGGGCTTTTAAGATCCAGATTAGGTCTCCTATCCCTACTCTAGTGTAAACATGAAACGGCACAACTGCTCTGAGAGCATCATCAGTCAAGCATTTTATCACATGCTCGTTACTGGCCATGATTTCCCCCCCCCCCCCCAATCTGATGATGCTCTCAATCTATTTTAACTCTCAGGTTCAGTCTTTGATACATTCTCACTACCAATCCAAGGCATTTTTCTGTCTAAAGCAGAGCTGAAATACCCCTCCCCCCCTCAAAAGTCCTCCTGCACTAATCAGATAACAGCTGCTACCTTCATCTACCTCCAACCCCCATGGAGCCCTTTCCACTCCTTCAATTCCTGTAAGCATGTGTGTGTCCTCTTATATAATGCCTTCTCTTTCCATGTAGGTTTGATAACTAAAGGAGAAGCCAGTAGGACAATGGCTGAGGTGGTTTGATAGTGTCAAAACCTATTCTATAAACCTTATTGTTTTGGAACTAGCTGGGAACACTGGAAATGCAGGTTTCTGGCATCATTCAGCTTTAGTGGGGTGGGAGGGGACACAAGCCAGAAAGGATGACTTTTGCCGATCTGCTGTTACCAATACATTTCTCCCAAAAGCTTAAAAAAAAGTCTGCATTTTTTTTTGTAAGGCAGGAATGAATATGAAGTGCACTTTACGTGTGCTATATTTATAACATTTTTTAAAAAATGAGGACACCTTACCTGATGCATAATGGGAAGAGCTGGACTAAAGGCTGAAAGTTTGCTCTGTTTGTTGATAGGTATGTCTATAATGCAAATTGCGGAGCTGAGTTACAACATGGGTAAAAGAGCTCACTGTAACAGCTCTTAAAATATGTCAGTCTTAACCATAGGAGCTGTGATGAGCCTATGGACCACCCTCCTCTTATAATTCTGGTTTAACCCCTGCCCCCTGAGACCTCCTTTACCAGGGAGTTTGGCTCTGCCTATCATATAAAGCTGCCAAGTTCATGTATGCAAGTTCCCTCAACCCAACTTCCCACGCTCACATTATTGCTTCAGTCTGGCCACACTGCAAATCTGGAGGTGCATAGCGTGAGAGCATTGCTAATTTACCCTTTGGGAAGCTATGCTTTTTCTCCCCTGACTACTCAGTTTGCCTAAATTATGACCAAGTGTGACATACATGTAACAGTGAGAGAGATTAGTTGATGCTGGCTGGCCAGGAACCAGAACAGCAAACTCTTTAAATTCACAATGAAAGTTAAGACCAAATCTTACTTCTCCATATGAAATCTAAATGTCTTAGGTTACCAATTGTCTGTCTTTAGACAAATGCAGGGTAAAAGAATTATACAGCAAATACAGAACAATTCTAAAACATGGGCTAGAAGGACTCCATTCTTTGCTCTTAGACATTAGCTTCCAAAATACAACTCGTGTGCAACACATAAGGCTACTTTTAGCCAAAAGCCCACTGTAGCATCTGTAATTATTAGAAACAAACATCTTAGACTAAATCTGCAAACCATTTTCTAGGAATCAGGTGTATGAAAGTGATCACAGGGGTTAAGCCAACCCAAACATCGTGGGGTGGGAAGCAGTACCATCTTCCATATGGTTGCATCCTTGAAATACACATCAGAGCTTATTTGTTTGAAAACAAGCCCTATACCAAATCTACCTGCTTTTATTTATAGAAGTATATACAGACCACATTTTAGGATACTGTGGAAAGCTTATGCATCAAACACAGTCTGTCTAATGTATCCACTTTCCACATACAGGGAGACTTTTACATAAAGTAACCCTCAAAATATGCAGGGGATGGAATCTGTGAAGTGATTACACTGTGTGATCCCCTAACATTTCATCTTGGGAAGCATTTGAGAAGCACATGCAGAAAAGTATTTGAATTCAACAGAAAAGTTGGGGAGAGCTCCATGAAATCTACAAGCTCCAACTCCTGGCTTCCCCACTTTTGGACCAACCATGGGCCTCACTACCTTTCTAAAAATAATGGGGTTCATCACAAAAGATAGGGGGGCCCAGGCCCCCTCCAATTTGAATGCTGGTAAAAATGGAACAAGGGATCATCATCTCATAATTAAGCCCTTGAGTGGTGTATGTTATTAAAGACCTGTCTTGCCAAACTGGTAGGTTCTGTACACTAATGATAAGGATCGCCACCTGCTTCAGGTATATAATGTTTAAGCCTTTGGGATAGCTTTGTAAGGGGCATTCCTTGTGTGCAGTTACTTATTGCACTCTGTCCACATTTTTGCTTTACTTATTTCTTCCTGACACTGATATAAATTTTATTATCACTGAATTGTTTCATGCCTAGGAAAATAAGACACTAGCCCCAAATAATGAATTAATTGCTGTTATGATTCTTGTGAACACCATTAATGGTGGCAAGTTAGGATATAAATTTAGTAAATAAAATATGGGTGGGCACATTTATCTGTACATATCTATAATATGGTTAGTCAATTCTCTCTCCAATATCTATATCACTTTATAAAAACAATATGCTCCACTAAAGTTATTTGCTCTCCACTTAAAAATCCTGTACCAGAGCACTCAATCCAACAATCTGCTAAAGTGTAAGAGTGATGTGTTAAAGGGTAGAAGTACCACCACCCCTTTCCCACATCTATTACATGAAAGAAGTATTTTTAGGGATGTAGAATCAGAGAGTCCAAGATCAACTTGGGTGTACACCTTTAAAAATCATGCTGGAAGAATTTTAAAGAGCATGCAAATCTTTACTGCTTACTTTCAGAATATTACTGCTTACTTTCTGAATATTACCCTTGCAATGTAATGACCAAACCAGGCAAAACAAGGTAAATACACACACACACACACACACACCTGCTGCATCTTTTTCAAAGTGTGAATACACCACATATATGCTGAAGGGAAGAGCCATATCCTTACGTTAACAGTTGTTACAATACTGCAGGTACAGCCAATACACAAAAGTAGACTCAAAATAAATATGTGACAAGTGTTTGCAAACACACACTTTTATTATGAAAGCTAAAGGAACTATTGTTTTTGGAAATCATTCTGGAACAGCTGTTGTCTTCCATGGGAATCCACCATACAGTTGTGATCTGAGAATGGAAGAATCTGCTGAATGTCTTCATTTGCTATCAAGAGTTTAGCTGCTCAGGCTAATGCCTACTTTGTTTTGGTCAAGTATAAGAACAGCTGTACTGGATCAGACCAAAGGCCTACCTAATCCAGCATTCGGTTTCCACTGTGGTCAACCAGCTGCTTATGGGAAGCCTATGGACAGGACATGAGTACAACATCTCCTACTCATGTTCTCCAGTTACTGGTGCTGAGAAAACAGAATGTCTCTGATACTAGAGGTAATATATAGCCATGTCTAGTAGCCATTGATAGTTTGTATATTTTAAGGGTTCTAAAAGTTACAAACTCACCATAAAGGGAGGGTCACACTTTGGAAATGCTCCAGAAAGTTATATTGTTCTCAGATTATGTGTAGAAGAAATTTTCCCCATAGTCCTAACCTGATCCAGCACCAGAAGTGCGATCCATTTTTCACCATCTTTCCAGATAGAGCATAAAGGAATTCAAAAATAGATCAGAAAGTATGGCTGGACACAACAGAAACTGTACACCATCAAGCTGGATGTACCACTTTACAGCACATATTTAATTACTGTATATATGCAGAGCCTACTCATTAGGGCACAGTGTCTTGTGCCATGTGTATACATTCATTTGTAGACTTGAAAAGCTGAGAATTAGAGTGAAAAGGCCCTTCCCCAAATTATTTGCAACAATAGTAAAAATTAGTACTTGTAATTAAAAGAAGTCTTCATCAATCATATGAGTTTAAACAATTAATTTAATTTTCATATGGGTAAAAACAATCATCCTGGTGCAAGCATACTTTGTTTTTAGATGAAGCAGGGATGTGTTGGAGCAGGCACATCTTAGAAGAGGGAAGGGGGTTTCTTCAGTGATTTTGAGACTCCTGAAAATGTGAGATCCTAGGCAGGTATCTATTCTGCCTATTGGTAAACCTGGCTCTGTGTATCACAAGCAATGACAGTTCCATATATCATCTTGGGGTTTCAAAAAAACCAATTATCTGTACTTCATCCAAAGCAACAACACACAACACTAAGACAACAAGAATAGCTAGAAATTACAAGTATCGGTCAGACTGTATACAACCAGCTTCATGTTCTCTTTCATTCCTGATGCACCAACCCTTAACTTGATCAGGGATTCTTTGTTTAAATAATAATAATAATAATAATAAATTTGCAATGCCCCTCATTATCCCTTTACAGCCAGGATAGATATGGGTGTGAACACATGTATATATTAGACATGAAGCTGTTCTCAAGTGAAGAAGTATATTCATCTGTTCAAGCCTATGCACTCAAGCTAGTTTTTGAACAACTTTTGAGGTGGTTAAAGATTGCCTTGATCTATTAAATACAAAGATAACCCCAGAAACCATAGTGCATGAAATATATACTGGAAAAAGCCAAGCCAGTAGGAAGAAAGATTTTTTTAAGTGGGTCCAACAGTTTGCTTTTGATTTTGTAATGTGCATCCTTGATGTTTCAATACAATTTATAGTTAAAGCATTCCACATCAGGTGTTATACCACCAGCTCAGAAGAGGCTGCCAAATCATTTAACAGTTATATACTTAGAGTGCTGTTTTTCCTTACAAGCTCAACTAGTAAGGTCAAGCTGTCTTTTAAAAAGACTCACAATTATACCATTTACACAATGTGTTTGCTTGGCATGCTACAACAGAATGTTTTATTTAGGTCATTTGGAGAACCCTGGCAGCTGATATTTTGCCAGCTACTGGACATAAGCTTCAAAATATAGGCTGCATGTAACTCAAATACAAGTAATACTTTAATAACAATAACTTACAGATACAAACTAATGATGAACTACAATTTCACAAAGAATTGTAAACATTTTGCACAATTGTCAGTCCTGTCTTTTAGGCAAAGTGCTCTTTTGATGATAAATAAATTAACAAACACATAGCTAGAATGGACTACTTCCAGACAATACAAAATACAAAAAAAATGTGTTTCTTGTAAACATATTTATGGAGAAAGCCATAAAAGTGTCTTGCAGGCCAACTATACTTACATACCTGGGCAACAAAATTGTCTTCAAAATGCTTTGGATGCTATTTAAGATTAATCTGATATTCAATGATAGAGTACAATAGCCGACTCAAGGGTACTTCCTTAGTCTCATGTCCCTGAAATAAATGAGTTAGCTGTGACTTATTGGCAGTTGTGTCATTGAATGGGGTAGCAAAGGCTGGAGTCCAAGAGCAGAAGGTGAATGAGCTACAAAAATAGAAAGATTTGCTGGTCAGCCTGACTGGAAGTAGAAAAATATTAGTTGTGAATAAAATCCAACTGCATGGATATGGCTGGGATACCAGGAAACAGCACCCATTTCACCAGCTGGTGCAAGAATCCATTGCTAGAATGACAGTGCTGTCCTGATCTTTACACCCTGCCCAATGCCTGCTGTTCCCATATTAACCTTTTGTACATACAACTACAACTAAGAAGAGATGTTCATCATAAAATGAAGCCCTTTAAATAAACCTGTTTTGAAAGATGAAAGCTATTTAGGCCTTAAGAAGTTGCTACTTTCAGTAGAATTGGAACTCCTTTCTTTTGATCCAGAATAGGCATCATATCTTGAGTTCACCAATTTTATCTACGTAAATCTCTAAGATTATGGGATGTGTGTGTTTTAAGTGTGGTATAAATAATAATTTAAGGACTTTTGATTACTGCATTCCTTTTTGCTTCTTAAAAAAATCCCACTAAGAACATAAAAGCCAAAACAAAGTTTTTAAAAAGTGGAAGTGTGTATAAGTATTATAATTCATGCATTGAGACATGAAAGGATATCTTGGGAGAGGACAGCTCCATCTCTCATTATACAGAGGCCCTGTGCCACAATTAGATTTCTAGCTATAGGCAAATTCAAAGATATGTCTGAATGTGTAACGTAAGGGAAGGCCATGAATTATGCAAAGCTACCACCTATTTTCACCCCTAGGGACACATGAAGTTGTGTTTTTACTCTAATTTAAGTAGTATCAATAGCCAACATGTACATGTGCACACGAGAAAGAGAGTGAGGGAGAGGCCGAGTTCTGATTATCATGGGGGTAAAGAAGCCATTGTGGCTTTTGCTCCACCTCTGCACATGCTGTGTGTGCACCTATTTACATAATTACCCATGCTGCAGCACAGGTTGGCATGCTGTCCAAACCTAGCACGCAGTGTGGGAGGGTAGCTTTTTACCCACCCTACAACCATGACTTTTAGTAGGGGTTGAAGGGTAGATAGGAAGCCACCCAGCCATCAGATTCTGACAACACGCCAAACAATGACATGCAGCATGGGTAATTATGTAAACAACTGGCACGTGTGCAGCATAAATGCTGGTGGTGGGTGGGTGCATGGGGGGAAGGAAAGAGGCCATGATGGGTTTTTTCCCTGTGATCACTGAGTAAAAGAGATTAAATACTATTATCATCACGAATAGGAATACCTCTGAATGGTCATGAGGACAGCAGCTTCACTATCAGTTATGCTATAACATAAGCTGAGGGTAGACATCTCAGTACCCACAGATCCCACTATGCCTGTGGACACACCATCCAGAGCCCACAAAGCTTATATGTGGCTTTCTAAAACTTTTTTTTTAAAAGGTGGCTGGGAGTGCTTCAAAGTGAACTACTGGTCTGCAGCAATCTGCCATTGTTATTCTTCAGAATGCCTCTGGATCCATGTAGAGCACAGAGACACTTTTAGGATGTCAAGGTGGTGGGTGGGTGGGTGGCCAGATTCTGAAGTGATCCTGGGTCCCTGGGGTGGGAGGATGAGGAAGGAATGGACAGACTTCATTCGACTACCTGGTAAGAGGAGAGGCTTGGGGATGGCATCAGGGCAACCTGGGGAGGGCTATGGGTGACCCAATGGACTCAAAACCATGAGAAGAAGATGTAAGAAGATTGAGGGTGGACTGCAAAGAATAACAGGAGGAGTTATTTAGGCCTGCAGGGCAATCTGTTGAGGGGAGAAAGCAGGGTGGAGAGTTCTGTGTGAGGGAGTAATCCCAAAAAAGAAAATAAGTGACTGGGTCAGTGAAGAAGTGCGGCATGGGATGATTCTGGGATGTAGATCAGCCATTTTGTGATGGTGCCCATGACATTTTCTCAAAAATTTAAATGCACCCACGATATCCAAAAGTTGGAGGCACCAGATAAGTATATATGCATGCAACTTCACTGGTTGTGTAACATTTTCTTATAGGAACCCTTGTATATCTGGCTAATAGGGCAGGAGCAGACAATTCTGTACTCAGAGCCAAGTGGAAAATATTATTAATATAATTTTCATGATAGGGAATACACACAGATATGTGGCAATTTGTTCTAGCATATTCTTAGATTTAAGAGTTTAGAATTATGATTTCAAATGGGGGAAATAGTTCTTGCATTAAAGACCCTGTGCCCAGTTCCCGTACCTCTCTGACAGTGTAGAAATGATGGAACCAAATGGGAAGTAGTAAGTTGGTATACCTGCCAACCCAAACTAACCTCCAATGCTGGCATATTTTTCCCCACATGATGTTATTCCTCCCCATATGCATCCTTCATTACCAAAGAAGCCTTGTAAGCAGCCACCGCCACAATCTCATCACCTTGTGATAAGTGAGCCAGTAAGAAAATAAAATAGATTTTAAAGCATTATTTTGTGGACAATTATATGTAGAGTTTTTGCTTTGCTTTCTGAGCCATGAGCAGATATTGCTATCAATTTCAAACATTGCTCTACAGTAGAGCTCTTACAAAACAACCCCCGGAAAAGCTAGGATTTCTCAAGAATATAATATTGGACACAAAATAAATGTGTTGTTGGCTGCCCATGGGTTGCATGGTGCCCAACCCTGAGCTAAAGGATGCATTTCACATTTTCTTCTCGAGTCCATAAAACAGTTATAGCAAGCTACTGTACCTACCATCCATGTAACTATGGAGAGCAGTTAACATTGTCCCATCCTGGGGTACATATGCTGAATATGCCATTTCTTCTAACATTGGTGGAGAAAGCCTGGAAGGCTGCACTGTTGTCACAGGAGTAGTAGACGAGTGATTGGGGCTAACATGTTTCTTGTGGCGAGCTCTGCAGTTTTGAAACCATACCTAGGAAGTGGGAAGACACAAAACACACCAACTGCATTCATGATCAGATATTAAAGTACATGTTACAAAAACAAAATAATTAAAGCCAACGATAGCTTCAATGTGGGTCTTTTCCATAGCAATGCCAGTGTAACTTTTTCGTGTGCTTTCACTAACCAGATAGACACAAGTTAACTTATACACATAAACATACACATTGAAGTCAGTACAACCAACTACATGGGGAGCTCTATGTGGAGTTTTGGTGTCAGCGTTCACCATGGGTCATTATGATTTTGCGTTGCTGTTGGTACATGTAAGGCAATCCTAAATCATGTCCCTCCAGCAATATTAATGTATTTGATGGAAGACATTAGTTGTGCATTCTCCTCATGGGGGGAAAAAGATCAATGTTTAGGAATGCTGCAAAATATTACACAAGATCTGGTTCTAGCTAAAGAATACTGATAAATATGAAAACTGATCTTAGGAGATTTATGTAACTGAGGAGCTTTGCTCACAGTACTTGTGAAGTAACTGCAGTACAGTTACCTGTATCACACGCCTGCTCAAGCCTGTTCTTTCTGCCAGTTTTTGGAGTGTTTGTGCATCTGGATTGTTGTCCTGAGCAAACTGTGCTTGCATTACCTGGAAAATGCAAGAAGTATTTTTTTTTATTTTAAAATTGTATTTTGACGTATAGCAAGGACTGCATAAATATCAAGATGCAGTCAAGCTCCAACCTCCAGTAGCAGCTTCAAAGAGTGTGTTTTCCCATAAAAAGCGTCTAACCACAACAAGGCAGGCTAAGCCTACCTAATAACCAGATTAGCCAGAGTGCTAGATTCATTTCTGCACATTTCTCATCAAGAGTTGATTTAAGGTTCAGTTATCATGAGGCAATTTGACCACATCCTTTTTGCATGATAAATGTATTATATGAAAGTCTCTTCACATGGCAAAAAAAACCTATTCTTTGCCCTTATCAGTGAACTCATATGACAATAGAAGCCTCCTTTGCAATATTTATGCATACATGAATGGTAAAGTGAAATAGAGACGTTAACAATTAAATGGCTAAACTAGCTGTTGCTATGCCAAGACACATCCATACAACATATTCATCATCTGACATGGTTAAAAATTACTTCCTAATCAGGTTACCATGCTAAAAAGGTAATGTGTGAATCCTGTTATAAAGGGATTTTCACAAAAAGTAGTTGTTGCTCTTTCCTACTTCTTTCAGTTTCAACTTGAATTAGCTTCTGAATTGTTGTCTAGTATGTGATGTCAATTTGATTTGGCTTAGCAATAATTCTGACAAGCATAAACAAGTCATAAGTCTTTTTAAATTAAGATTATACCAGATAAGAGCCATTATTTCACATTTTTTGAAGAAACCCCTTATGACCATTTTGGTAATAGTACAGATTTTTTTTTTTAAAAAAAGTTTCCAGTTTTTAGGAAGGATTAAAGTTTTGTTGAGCCATAATCATACTAAAGCCACAGTCCTACTTATATATATATCTATCTATCAATCAGAGAATAAGACCTATTGAATACAACTGGGCTTACTTCTGTGCATACATGTATAGAACTGTATTTTAAGTTATTCACACTTCAGTCCATAGAAATAAACATGAAAAGTTAGTCATGACTTACAAATCTCATGGATTTCAGTGGCATCTAAGTATGACAAACTTAGTCTGGCTTCAACCAAATGAGACAGAGTGTTCTAAAGTATGTTAAGGACTGCTTGAACAACAGCTGGCCTCCCCCCAATTTTCATTTTTTGATACTATTTATTCTATCATTAAGTTGAAATTAAGAAATACGTGGACTCATTCACTCTTCTGCAGAAAGTATCAGCCACTTCAGTGTAGACTTAACTTTGTTTTTTAAAAAGCTATTTTATTCTTCCATTTAGAAATAGTGTAGTCATACGGTGAGATGCAGAGACATTCTTATTGCTTGGCTTAAAGGATAAAAATGCAGGTATTGATTAATTCCAAACATAGGTTGTTTTGATAGCCCTTTACAAATGCTTCTATACTAAATTGACCAATCCACTCCAATAGCAGCTGCATATTCAAAGTTTAATCACTCATCATTTTCAAAGATGCCTAAAAGAATGCAATTGACTAAGAAAAAAATGGACAGCATTACACATAGCTCAATTAATTTATTTCTTTGGGTAGATAAAATAAATTGCCAACTCTTTGACACAATGCCACAGACAATGGTGTAAATAACTTGAGGCATCATAAATAATGTTTTAGGAAATTTCATCTGATCATATCAACCTGGAGAAAATCAGATAGAGATATACTTTTAGCAGGCACTGTGAACTGTATTATTTTGATGGGCATTTTAGTTAATTCACCCCCCCCCCCATTGCTCTTTTTCTTCTGTTTCTGCTTTTGCATTATTGTTAGTTTATTGTTTTGATTATACACTAAGATGTTTTATTATGTTGTTTTATCTTAAAGATATTGTGTGAAACTCAATTAAGCTTTTCCTCCTGAATTAACTGCTTCTGTCAGTGGAAACAAGGAGCCTATCCACATTGCCCTTAAAACAACTTATATTTTGTTTAAAAACATTTTTAAAGTCGTTTCTTTACGTGATAGGACTCACTGAGCAGTACTTACGTTTCATAGCGACTGCTTCCTCCATTCTCAAAGCATTCAATGGTGTCACACAGGGTAATTTCTTTGTTTCTTCTTTCATTTTTGTTTTGCAGGCTGCTTGAGTTACTGATAGGGATGTGCACGGACCCCCCGGATCAGATCAGGACCTCCAATTTTGTCCCAGATCGGAGGACCCCGGACCAGATCAGGTCCGATCCTGATTCAAAAATTGGACATCCGATTTTTGGATCAGCCGCCATTTTCCCTCCCATAGACTTGCATTGCTTTCCCCCCATTGTCCGCTTCTATTGGCGGGCGCCCGCTGGCGCCCGCCGATGGAAGCGGACAGCCCCGCCAGGGAAGCCCCCCCAATCTGCGGGCGCCCGCTGGATCAGATCGGATTGGATCGAACGATCCAGCGGTGAGATCGGATATCAGATAATTGTATCCGATAATTGTATCCAATTTCCCCTGGATCGGATCCGGATCGTGGATCGGACCCGATCCAGTGCACACCCCTAGTTACTGAGACAGAAGTGGGCGGGTCAAGCAGCCTGCAAAACAAAAACCAAAGGAGACAAAGAATTAACCCTGTGTGACACCAGTGAACACTTTGACAACCGAGGAAGCAGTCACTATGAAATGTAAGTATTGCTCAGTGTGTCCTACCACGTAATGAAACAACTTAAAAAAACCCACATTTTTAAACGGAATAGAAGTCATTTTAAGGGCAATGTGGATAGGCTCTACTTAGATGAAAGCAGAGATCTGTTTCCAAAAATGATTTGGACTCTGAGTCCAACAACACAGGCATGCTCTCAAAATCTACTCCACAGGTTAGGGGCTTCTCTGATTTTGGCTTCTACCCACTGTAAGTCACATTGCAAATTTTATCTAGAAAGGTGGAGTTTATATTTTAATAGAAATAAAAGCTTTTAATTCCTGTGCAGCCTAATCCTATATATCAGAAGTAGGAAATGTCTTTCATCTTGAGGGCTGAATTAAATTTCAAATAAGGTCTCAGAGGCCATCCTCCAGTGGAAGGCAGGGCTAAGGCAAAGGAGGTAGGACCAAAAGTACAAAAGAAGAAAGAAAGAAAAGAAAGACCACCACCCATCATATTGTAGCTTACAGCTCTTACTGCCAGTAATTAAACCTTAGTAGTGGCATTTCAACCTTTTATAATGGGGAAAAAACTGCACAAAAGCCAGAAAACCATCAAATGATCAGTAGTTGGAGGAAAGGGTGTGTGGCCATCTGGGAATCCCAGAGGACTAGATTGGGACCACAGGAGGACTGGATTTGGCCTCCAGGCCTAAAGTTCCCCACCCCAGCTATGTATATTTACTTGGAAGCAACTCCCACTGAATTTAATGGCGTTTACTCCCAAGTAAACATGCTTAAAAATAGCACTGGTCACACATAAACATGCTCAAATGTGCTTAAAATTAGTTCACACATTATGCTGCAACAAACCCATGTTTGCAAAGCATACATTTATTCCAATTCCAGTTTGTGTTTTCCTCCCTTCTATAACACACCTGAGTAAAGCAGATAAGACCAAAACATAAATTATGCAACATCTGATAAGCACATGGTGCAGGGATAAAAATTTAATGTGTCTAGGCCATACCACTTTATACACCTGATAATGGGGGTGTTCAGATGATAATGGGTTAAAAAAGACATTGTAGCTTCTCCCCTCCCGTGCAACTGTAATTTGCATAAGCATCTGCGATGCAGCACAGGTTGCCATGCTGCCTGAACCTGGGACAGCGCGCAGTGGGGTTGACTTCTTACCCATTCTACAACCCCTTCTATAAGCCATGGGTTATGACATGGGTAAGCCACCCCTGCTGTGCATGGTGGCAGGACAGGTTTGGATGACACGGCAACCCATGCTGCATTGCAGGTAATTATGGAAATCATGGTTGTGTGCACAGCATGCACAGGGGTGGAGGGAAAAGCCACCATGGTTTCTTTTAACCCCATGATCATTCAAAACCAGTCATGGCTTCAAGCAAACATCCCTAAACACTCATTTAGTTCATGTATAGAAACTTTTTGTGACAGCAGCCAGCCCCCATTAGTTACCAAGAGAGGTCAGGCAGTAAGCAAATTATTTTAGAAATGTCTTCACCCAAAAATAAAGCTAGGCTCATATGGTGCAGAACAGAAAGCTGTGCTTGCAGAAAAATGCCAAGAGTGTTTTTTTTTTAAGTGAACGCTTAAATGTGTTCCTCAGGAGTGAAGAGCTCAGTGAAGCCTAACCCTTCTGGAGACAGTGAGGGAAATTGTCTATAAACAAATGGATGCTAAAATGTGGTAATTTGGGCCTTCCAGCTTATCAGAAAATAAAGCAAGAAAAGTTGTCAACTGAACACGGGGTGAATGGTTTCGGAATAGAAATGAGTATAAATGTTGCTTCGGATTTACTTTGCAACAATGATGTCTATTAGGAAACCAGAGTTAGATCTACACTATTGCCTTATCATGGTATTGAAGTGCACTGATAACTGTTGGGGACCACTGCATATTCCATATATCACTTTCATAGTGTTATTTCCTGCTTTTTATTCTACATTATCCAAAATACTGTAATGTCATTGTGTGTCTTATGAGGTATAAATGCACAAAAGGGATATAGTGTTACCATGATGGGATCATAATGATTTGACACAAGGTGTAGATCAGGCTCTGGACTGCAAGGACATCACATTTTTGGTGTCTTTCTGAACACAATGTTATATCGATCCCAACATTGCTAGAGCTCTTGTTCGAATGAATTTGGACATGACAAATTCTGAAAAAACTTGCTCTGAAAAAACAGTTTCGATCATCACTTGCTGTAGCATCTATGATGAAGTTTACGACATTGAAAACCATACATTTCCTGTAAAGCTATATTCTGCACTTCTCCTGGTGTCTCTCATATTACATAGGACTGAAACTATTTAGTCTCCTATTGTAATTATGTGCAGTGATGTAAATGCCTGATTTAATGAATTTCATCAAATAGTCAAAACAGATCAGCATTTACATTTCCACTTTACAGAATTACCAGCTGCCTTTAGGGAAATAGAAATGCTTGAACAGTAACCGTTTCATATGAAACAGCTAAAGCTGACAAAAGTATTCCAGAAACAAGCTGTGTCTTGATACCAAAAGAACAAGCCTGCAGTGGAGAGAATGTTTTCTTCATATCTGGTAGATTTATCACAATTTTAAAGATATGCACAGCATTAAAACTGTTACGCTCCCCCACTCCCATCCACAACACCCCACAGCTGTCCTTGATTACAGCATTCTACTGTGCTAGGGCTCTACCTGCAGCTGATCTGCTGTGAAACTGGTCCGAGCTCTTTTTGCTGGTTTTGGATGATTAACATCTTGTTCTGTTAATAATGCACCTTCTACACTAATACCATTCCCTGAAATTGAAAAGAAGAAGACAAAGTCGAAGTACGGCTAGCACTAATATTCGTTACAGACATTCTACTAGAATCAACTCTCGTATTCAGAATTTACTTAAAAACAGAAATCAGTTCTTTATTACTTTGGAACTTGTAATATTAATCTGGAGTTTGAGTACTCATAATCAAGTCTTTGAGGAGATGGGCAGTATTTGACCTTTCATACAAGGGCATTGCTAGGCACTTAAAAGATTTGGGGACCAGGCCCATAGGACACAAAGCTGCATAAATCAGCTAATTTATATCTAAGTATGCAAATTAGACATTAATAGCACTCATTTGAATTTCACAGAGGCATAGCCAGCCAACTAATTTCTCATTAAGATCATATTAAATAGATAAAGTGTGGGTGCACACCTGACAGCATATGATATGGGGAGAGTTAACTCTTCTCTCCACAGCTGAAATCCTCTTTAATATCATCTCCTGCATAGCAATTAAGCTAAGAAAAAAAACCTTCCTTTGGCACTAATAAACAGGACTATGATCTGCCCTCCACCCCAGAAATAGAATGAGTGCTGGAGCTCCATGGGCCCTGGCCTAGCAATGTCCCTGCTTTCATAATCTAAGTAGTGCTCCAGATCAATGTTGTGATTGGAAGCATAGCCCTTCATCTGAATGAGTGAAAAGCCATGAGCTATCAGATAAGGATATGGCATGTACAGGATTAAAAACCATTTATTTTGCAGTAGAGATAGTCTAAATACTACATTTGTACGAATCTAACTCCAATACACATAGCTCTTACCAATAACTGAATTCAGAAAACCAAGCCTACTCTATCCAATGAGAAATCTTGGCTTTATCACTACTTTGTGAATCAAGTGGAACACAATTGTCTTCCTAAATCAAACTTGTAAATCAACTTTGGTTTGTAATGCTCTAAAAAAGCTGCAGAAATCTAAGTTGCCAAAGCAATAGTGCTAATGGTATCTCCCCTTTTTTTTAATAACTGAATTCAGAAAACCAAGCCTACTCTATCCAATGAGAAATCTTGGCTTTATCACTACTTTGTGAATCAAGTGGAACACAATTGTCTTCCTAAATCAAACTTGTAAATCAACTTTGGTTTGTAATGCTCTAAAAAAGCTGCAGAAATCTAAGTTGCCAAAGCAATAGTGCTAATGGTATCTCCCCTTTTTTTTAATAACTGAATTCAGAAAACCAAGCCTACTCTATCCAATGAGAAATCTTGGCTTTATTACTACTTTGTGAATCAAGTGGAACTCAATTGTCTTCCTAAATCAAACTTGTAATCAACTTTGGTTTGTAATGCTCTAAAAAAGCTGCAGAAATCTAAGTTGCCAAAGCAATAGTGCTAATGGTATCCCCCCTTTTTTTAAGTGAGTCCTTTAATAAAACCTTGTTCCACTCACTAAAATCCAACCACTGAGAGATTTAATACAAAGATGTGTCATGGTGCACTTACACAGGGAATTGGCGATCACCACCTTGCATGGTGGGGAGAACTTTATCATGTCCATATTACTGGCCAGAAATGGAGGCAAGTTTAAAAAAATCCTCAAGAAACAGCTGGAAACTACAGATAGAGGTTGCATATGCACTAAATATATGCACATTAACTACAGAACAAGTTACCAAAAACTGGTTTCCAAAATACACCAAAGTTTTATTTGCCTCAACATTAGGGGGTTGGTATAATATGAACCTAACAAAATTGAGAGTTACCATTTTCAACTTCTCTTTTCAGATTATCCAACATGCAGTCATAATGTACCCTACAAAGGACTTTCTCTTCGACCAAAGCAAACTCTTCGCCTGTGGAAAGCTGCCTTTTGCAGGAGAAGCAGGCAAAACACGCCAAGTGATACACATTTCCCTTAGCTCTTCGGACCCAGTCAGTGGAATGGATGTGCCTGCCACAACGAGAACAGCGGGTTCCATACCGTCTACAAAAAAAGAGAGGGTAGAACAACTCAGTAGCCACTTATAGTTCAACTGCTCCTCAAGTTAGGTTGTATTAAGTCATTTCTATGGGTTAAGTGTACCGGAAGCTCATAGTAAATGCTATTGGTCTTATTGAAAGCTGGGATTCACATTTCTTAATTTGCATTGAATAGCTTCAGCAAATGGAATGACTTGCTTTTGAGATGCTAGACCCTTATGCCTTCCAAGGCTTCTTGAAAGATCTGTAAAAGTAGTCACGTACGTACAGGCCAGTTGTTTTGAGATAAGTCAGCCCAGAAGCCCCATTAAGTCATATACACGGTGCTACAATGCCTTTTGAAGTAATTCAAATTGCTAGCAAATTGTGATTATTATATCTGCAATCCCATGCAGCAAGATAGTGTTGCTTTGACTGTATGTATGTCACTTTGAGTGTATGTATGAGTGTACGTATGTATGTATGTATGTATATCTTCACATTCCATAACTTATTTATTAAAAGGACAACTGATTAAAAGCCAAAAGAAATACCACACTGCATACACGCACTGCTACTTTGTGTCTAGTAGATATTCATTTTTATTTTTTAAACATTAGAAAAGCACTTATTTAATATACCAAACACCGTACCATTAAAAGCCAAACAGAAATAGTACCAGATATAAGAACAGTAAACTAACTACAAGAAAAACATATCATAACTCAAACACCAATAGTCAAAACACTTAGCCAACTGCAGGGAATGCTCTGTAAACAGTCAAGTTTTAAACAAGAAAAGGATGTAATGCTGTTGTAATGAGGGCATTCATGGGCAAGAAGTTAGAAGGGCAAGCTATAAAGTTCAGCTAGCAGCGACATCTTTTTCCTCTTTTTGAAACAATGGGTACACCCTTGCCAAATTTATAATGCTCTGGTCCCAGTGGAATCAATGCACACAGTTATTCATGACTAACTGAAGTACCATTGATTGCAGTAGAATTAAGTGCAACTAGATTTAGGGTTAAACTAAATAGTATTTTTAATACATGATGTGCAGTTATGGCTTGGTTTTTTCCCTTTCTCAAAAGTTAGCACAGAGGTCCTGCTACAGATTGGGACCATAATGTATGGGTAGGGGGGCTTTTAACCTTTGTCCCCTGTTGTGACCTGAAACCAAAGGGGGGCATGCTTGCAATTTTCATAGGGAAAAAACTCTCATTCACTTCAATGGGAGGTTACCCCCCCCCTGCAAATTGCAGGCACAGGGCCCCCAATATAGACTCGGACCACATCAGGGGGAAAAGAATTAAAACACCCTACCTATGCTAAGGCCTGACATGGACTGGATCCCCTACACCACTTTTGAATAAGAATATATATAGCCATAGCTGTCTTACCTGTTTAAAAAGTACTGTTTAGTTCAACTCTTAGTCTAGATGCAACCCAAATGACTCACATCATTTAGTGCCTTAGAAAGGTAATAGCCAGCAAAAACTGGTGTGATATGCTCATTGTAAACTGCTCTAGCTGAAGGAAGGCAGGCAGAATTCTGCATCAGCTGCAACATCTGAACAATCCAAATGAATAGTTACTGACAATGGCAAGGCACAAGTCTGAGGATACATTTTATTATACACACAGAATATTCTTCTGATGTTTTGACAAAATTATCTCAATTGTTAGCCAAATGAGCTAAAATGGAAGGTTTAGATGCAATCCTCAACATACAAAGCAATTCCTAAGAATGCCAAAATCAATGCAAGTGAGCACTCAATGCATTCCTCAGGTTTTTTAAAGATATCCAACTCAGTCTCAGATCTGTAGGATTAATTAATAACTATTTAATAAGCCAGTTATTATTGCTAAAGATGGCTTCTGAGTTCTTTATTCTGAATTCTTTTTAACAGACTCATTAGGTTTTATTTAGGATAAAAGGCCAATAATGGGTTTATGACTGTAAACTCATAGAAAACAAAAGGTATGTTTCAGTGTACTCTTTCAAATAGATGTATTCTAGCACCGAGGTGTGTACCTGTGGCCTCCAAAGGTTGTTGAACTCCAGATCCCAGAAGCCATGAAAATTGTTCATGCTGGCTGAACCTTATGAGAGTTGGAAACCAATAACCTTTGGGTGGCCACATTTTTTTGCCACTGCAAAAAAAATCCTTCCATGTTCTGTCTTGGTAGGTGCAGAATACTGAAGAGAATGCAGGCATAGTATACTCTCCATTGTGTTGGCAGTGCAACAGAAATACTTCAGTGCTGGAGAAAACTATGGCAGTTTGTGAGGGTGAATGGAAACAAGATGTTGATAGGGACACTTAAAAGCCTTTTCTGAAGTTTAAAAATTGGGATTATTTTAAACTATCCTTATAAACCAATAGCACTAAAATATTTATCAAACTCAATGAACATGATCCAGTGAGGATGTTAAGGACTTTGTTAGCTTCTGTTGTTTTAGTGGGAGAGTTATATTGCAATTCTGTGTACAATTACTAGGAGTAAGTTCCATTGAACTCAGTGGGATTTACCTCTGAGTAGACATGCATAGGATCATGCTGTTAAGCATCCAATCATCTTCCACAGATAGCAATGTGACTGGATATTTTTAGTGTGATCCAGCCAGTGATCACATGGTGGTATACAAACGTTTGAGTTATGTAATCATCAAACCAAGGAGTGGGAGAATGGGGTGGGGGGGGGGGGAATCAAAAGCAGCACAGCAACAAGAGGCACTACTACTACATCCAACAAGAGAACAGTATACTACAAAAATGGTCTGACAACAACTTTCAAATGGAACTAAAGTTTCCATTCTTTCATTACTGGCAAAGCAAGTGGTTTTCGTAATTCAGATTTTGTGACAAGTCAGAATTTTGGCTATTGTGCATGGTGACATTAAAAGTTACCATGCACAATAGGGAAAATTAAAGTGATAAACACATTCAAAACCAGGCCTTTCCTATCCCAAACAGTTGAAATTCTATAAGCAGCTGAAAACTTCACTCAAATTTCAGCATTTGCTTACCATTTACAAGGAAGTTGCAACACAGTATCACTTTCCACAGCAAAAAATGTCACAAGTCTATAATTTCAGAATGCTAAAATATATTGGAGCTGCATAGTATACCTGAAATAGTCTAGTTTGCAGAAAATGTCTTTGTCTTTGATGTAGCAGCTGGTGTGCCTTCCTAAAGAGGTCCTGCATACACTGCAAGAGAGACAGCGTACATGCCAGCACAAATCATTTACCTTTGAAGGAAGGAAGAAAAATTACAATTGGTACCAATGATTTAATACTCTTTATAAAGCTGTTAAGAAAATAAAATTCACCGTAAAACTTAGAGTTCTCAGACTACACTCATTTTAAAAGGACTCAAATAATTTGCCATACTAATAGCAATTTACACACACGGTCGTGGTGGGTGGGAATTCATCAATAGGTTCTCTAGTAAAAGTCTCACTGAAATGAATGAATTGTGCTGGATGCATTGTTCAAAGAAAAATAAATATTCTTGTGGAAGTCTAGAAATAGTTTCTCTCCCCAGAGGAACTAATTACATGTCTATGATGTCAAAACAGACCAAAATAATTATAAGGCTTTCTCTCTCTGGCCCCCTCAATGATGTATCTATACAAGGTGTAGGATGGTCATGATGTGGAACATAACAACACATTTGTATGAACAAATACTAAGGAATAAGTACTTTTGAGAGGTACTTATTTTCCTGTGATGAAATTACAAATCAAATTCTAGTCAGGATAGAATGACAAAGACACAAAGGACATGGAAGTGAACCCATTTCTTTGAGCTATTTTCATTGATGGGTCACATGCATGAGCTGGTTTAGACATGTTCCAAGTCACAAGCTAATTAGAAGCTTGGACACAGGTTTATATGCAAGTTTCTCTAGCCTTTAGAATAAGTGCTTATGCAAGCTTTAACAGAAAATTAATGGCTCTAACTTCTGAGTAGACATGTATGGGATTGCACTGTACAGCTTTCTTCAATAATGGGAAGGGGGAAATTACATTCCACATTGCTTTTCTGGTTGGAGCGAGTCATATAACTAAACATCCATTTCTTTCTCTCCCTGCACCCCGTCCATGTACAAATAGAAAAACAAATATTTCAGACCTCACCTTTATTGCTAGGAGCAGCAGTACAGAAGGATATACAACATATTGAGGCTAGATAAAGTTAACAGTATTAATACATAATATTCGTTATCAGCTTGTACTAACAATCCACCTGTACTACTTGCTGATTACACATTTAGTGGAATCCTGCAAGTTCAATATTAGAGTTGAAAGTAAGACTTGTGAAGCCTAAATGTTTAATATTGTAAAAATGTCCTTGAATTGACAAATAATCATATTTCATATTTTGTAATTCTCAGACTTAAGTAATGCACAAGAGAAAAGAAGCTATCAAAGATCATATCATGCCTGCTTCCTAAATTTACTGTACATTAGCTACTAAGAATTTCTGGCATAAAGATGCACATTAATATACTTCCATGAAAAAGACAAATATAGAAACCAGCAATTACATCTGCAGTACCTTGCATAAGTATTCACCCCCACACCCCTTTTGACTTTTCCACATTTGTTGTGTCACAACCTGGGTTTGATTGGGCCATTCTAAGACATTCAGGTTCCTGTTTTTAAGCCATTCCAATGTACATATGGCTATGTGTTCCGCTGGAAGGTTAACCTTTGATGCAGTCCCAGGTCCCATGCAGATTGAAACAGGTTTTCCTCTAGAACTGCCCTGTATTTGGCTCTATCCATCTTATGCTCCATCCTGACCAGCTTCCCAGTCCCTGCCGATAAAAAGCATCCCCACAATATAATGCTACCACCATACTTCATCATAGGGATGGTGTTGTCAGGGTGATGAGCACTATTGGCTTTGTGCCACACATAGCATTTTACACTAAGATCAAGAAGTTCAAATTTGGTCTCAACAGACCAGAAAACCTTTTTCCACATGTTTGCTGGGTCTTCCACATGCCTTTTGGCAAAATCCAAATGGGATTTGATATGGATTTTTTTTTCCAGCAATGGCTTCCTTCTCACCATTCTTTCATAAAGTCCAACTTTGTGGAGCATCCAGGGATAGTTGTCCCATGGACAGTTTCTCCCATCTCAACTGTGGATCTCTCCAGCTCCATCAGAGTTACCATTGGCCTATTGGTTGCTTCTCTAATGCTCTCCTTACCCAGTCACTGAGTTTTGGTGGACGGCCTTCTCTAGGCAGCATCATGGTTGTGCCATATTCTTTCCATTTTGTAATGGATTTAATGGTGCACCGGGGGATGTGTAGTCTGGGATTTTAATTTTTTTTTTTTTAAATA
This sequence comes from Anniella stebbinsi, assembly GCA_029215795.1. Lineage (NCBI taxonomy): Eukaryota > Metazoa > Chordata > Lepidosauria > Squamata > Anniellidae > Anniella > Anniella stebbinsi. The sequence goes on along the minus strand of JARDYH010000004.1, from coordinate 88,974,102 downwards.
ACCCAACCAGTGCTTCTCCAAAATTTTATCCCAGACTTATTTTTAAAACTCCTTGGTCTTCCTGATGCTGTTTATTTAGATATGCACTCCAAATAACTCTGGGGCTTTCCAGGTGTATTTAACTGAGATCATGTGATATTTGAATTGCACACAGGTGGACTCCATTCAACTAAGTATGTGACTTCTGAAGGCTGTAGGTTGTACCAGAGCTTATTTAGGGGTGTCACAGCATAGAGGGTGAATACTTATGCAATCAAGATTCTCAATTTTGTATTTTTAAATCACTTTGTAAAATATGTAGATTTCCCCCCACTTCAACATGATGGACTACTTTGTGTAGATTAGTGAGTAAAAATCCTATTTTAATTCCAACAAAAATGTGGAAAAGTCAAAGGGCAGAATATGCAAGGCACTGTATATTTCCCCTTCTACATATCATAATATTAAAATATAAAACAAGCATAAATACCAAATGTAGTATCACCTTGCCTTCGCCTCTTGGCATCTCAAGCCAGCAAGTGGGGGGAGGGGGATATTTAGCTTATTTTTTTCCAGAGGTGGTGGCTATGATTGATGGGGATTTCAAATAGTTTATAAATTTTTGCAAAACTGTGTAATTACAAAGAAGTTACTTTGGTTCTCTAGCAAGCTTGTAAGAGAAGACATTTATACTGAACACAATTCTGAATGTGTCCTTTATATTGAATTTCCAACCATTTTAGGATGTTTGGCAGGGAATAAAAGAGTAACTAAAATTATCTGTTTAACTTCATGGGCCAAAAAGAACAAAAATACAAAACACGCAAGTAATTATAAGTCCCCAGATTTGTTGACATCTAACTTGCCACTTCAGATTGTTCACACCAACTCAGGGATTTTTAAAAAAGGAAAGCAAATTAACTCTGGAATGTGGCATTTTAACACACAAAGTAAAAAATGACTATTTTCCTAATTTTGTCAGGGCCGAAATTCTGAGCCTTTTACAGGAAACTATTGCCAAACTCAAAAGTCTGATGGCTGTGAAATCCAAATTACTGGGCTTTTTACAACAAAACCAAGTTTCAGTGTAGATTAGTGGCTACTAACCCATGACACAACAAACACATGGCATTCATAAACTACACAGAGAACTTCACTTGAACACTGCAGGGTTTAAAACTAGACAAAACCACCAACACATAATTCTGAGTTAAAGAATCTGTTAAAACAGTGGGTCTGTTTTGTAGTAAATACGTGATTTAGACGAATAACTCTACTGTATAGTATTCTTATGCCTTTTTAAAGGCTGAAGATTAAATGAAAAAAACTGCTTGTGTATTAAGATGGTGCTGCTTCAACCTCCCTGCATAAGTAGCATTTTTAACTTTTATCCATCTCCCAGTCCAATACGCAATTTAAACAAGTTACATTATTGGGGTTGGGGTTGGATCAAGAGTAAATTAATTGAACTTTGCTACCATGGATTTCACGGGGCTAATCAATCATGACTTGGTTCCCATTGAAATCAGTGGGCAAGTTCTACTAACATAGCCTGGATCCAACTCACAGCCCTTTCAAGTAGTACTCTTGGAGCACCTTTACTTCTTTTGCTTTACTCAGGGATCTTTTAGAAAAGGCACGCTTTAACAATTACTCTTTAAAAACTGTGTTGAGCCCTGTGTTTTAACTTTTCAGTGACCATGCATTACAAAGTGCAGCATCTTGTTTTAGGACCTTCTCTGTCTGAAAACACAGTGCTATACTGAAACAGGACGAGATGATCCTCTTGGTCTCCTTCTGCTTGCGGAAGGACAAGCGGAAGAGGCTCTAGGAGGGTGCGTTGGCCCTGTTATTTGGAATACCTCTCTGTTCAAGCCAAGCCAAGTTCTTCCACCAGTTCCGAGAATGTTCGGCTTGGAGCTCCCTCCCCACAGAGTCCCTTCCAAAGGCCAGCGCTTGCCTACCAAAAGCTTCTCGCCCTTGGGACCGGGAAAGAGTTTGCCCGAGCGCCTCCGTCTGCCGCTCACCTTGAGTAGGTATTTGTCGATGATTTCCAGGCCGCAACTGTTGCAGACGCACTTGTTGGGCGCGCAGCCGCCGGAGCCTGAGGCCAGCGAGCGGGGCGAAGACGACGGCGAGAGAGGGGCAGACGAAGAGCACGAATCCTCGTCTCCAGCCGCCTCCGGGCTCACCTGCCACACCGACACAGACACACACATGACCAATAGCGAACAGGGTCTCTTACTCCATTTATTTACTTATTATAAAAACTCTAGTGCCGCACATTTCCACCTCAATTTGGGGGATTTTTCCCCACATAGAAATTCCTCAGCGCACCTTTCTCGACGCCCCCGCTTTCCCTTTCCCAAGAGTTTGGGGAGGCTGCCCTGAGAAAGCACCCAGCTGGATGGCTGCCATGACGACCCCTTCTCTTCCTCCAAACCACCTCAGTAGCCATCTTTCCCGAGGGTCTTGTCTCCCCTATTATTTACACACAAGATAACATGTAAAATACACGCGCACACACACAAAAGTAATTTCATAATATATTTTGAAGTACTTCGTATATTCACGGAGATTGGCCTCCTGGACGCTTCTAAAGGGTCGTCTCCTGTTTGCCTCACAAAAGTCCCATGGGGTGGGGGGGAATCGCTCAGCCTCAAGGCCACCCAATGAGGTGGCGGGAATTCCAACATGCGAGGCCGTCGCGCTGTGAAAACCGACGCTCCATGCTGCCGCCTTCCCTGAAGTGGATTGCAGTTGAGCCAGTCTGTCTGCCACGCTATTGTCAGTCCATTCGTCCCCTGTCGCCTCAATGCCTCATAAACCAGAGTCACCCCCTCCTGCGTTCCACCCTGGTTTACCTTACGCCGTCTTTCGAAACACCTTCCTCTAGATACTCCCTCCATCACCAGGACGTAACTGGGTCCCTCATACTCACCAGCCCCGTCTCTCCGGCGCTTTTCCGCCTTCTTCCTGCCACTACAGCTGCCGCGGCGGCCGCTACTCGCCCACACTCCTCAGCCATGAGCCTTGGGCACTGCAAAGAGAGACGAGACTGCTGAGCGCGCCGGAGGCCTTGGAGAAACTGAGGCTGGGGTTTCCCCTGAGCTGGGGAGGGAGGGAGGCCGGGCGGGAGGAGGGAAGAGGGGTTGCCGACCTTCTCCAGCCAAAAGCTAAACGAGGGCAATTAGGGGGCGAAGCCGGCCCCGAAGCAAAGTGCTTGAATGGGGCCCTTGAGCGTTAATTGCGGCAAGAAGCCCAAGAAGCCCGCACGGCGTTCGTGCCGGGCGCAATTTGAATGAAAATGCCTCAGCTTGCGCCGGGCTCGAGCTACTCGCCGCAATTAGAGCTCACCAACCACTTCCAGTTCGGGGGCTCTGAGGTGTAAATTGCCACTTAAACTCTCGAGCCGAAGTCAAGAGGCCGAGGAACTATTTTAAATAATCGAGGATTATTATTATTTTTAAGAAAGACAAAAAGTATGGAGGGTGTGTGTGGGGGTGGGGGTGGGGGGAAGAACATCACATAAGAAACGGGGGAAGGAACAATTGAAGCCAGCCAGCTGAATTTAATTGGGGGTCATTAAAAACAAACAATCGCCCGTTGGGTCAATTGGAGGGAGAAGGGTTTAAGGGTGCTTGACATGGCGAAGAGGTTGCGGGGCTGAGACGAGTGAGGGGGCAAATGCGCTCGTCTCAACTATTTTAGTGTAGTCCTTTCTCCATCAGCAGCTAGTTGAACGCAGAACAAAACAGTCAGAGTTACCTTAGATCGACCTCATGTCCGAAGGCTGCCTTAGCTAAATAGTTGAGCTACAGAACAGCTGCCTCAGGATCCCTTAATATGTGTTAATTATCTCTAAAACCAAAGAGAGATTTCAAGCCGTACCCACACAGGTGGCCTTTGAGGAGTACAATCCCCTTTAGAGATTGCTAGCATGAGATTTGGGAGAGGTCGCTGCCACGATTTTTGATCCAGAATATCAATGAATGTCCCCGAAGAAATCTCATCAAAGCAGTAGAACTTTCCAGGATTCTGTCCCCGGAGTGATAATTTCGTTAAGGCTGCAGCCAATCCATTTACTCCGAGACAACCCCACCAAAAACTTTTGGCTCGACAGGACTGTGGTAACCACTTTCACAGGTCTATTCAGAAGCAAAATTTCAACTGAACTCATTTCCAAACATCAATGGATACACAGCCAGAAGCTACACGTTTCTTACTAGAGGAGCTGGCTCCGGAGGTAGCAGTATCACCATTGAAAGGGCTTAAAGAGGAACACGATTCCGAAATCAGAGCTTTTCCGGTTCCAGAAGTCAATCGATACCACCAAGTCCTACTTGCCTCAGAGTTAATGGACTGGTTCGATCCCTTCAACAAACAACTTTCTCTTTCGCTGTCTGTCTCTCAACAGGCACAGTGAAAACTTTCTTAACACAATCTAATGAATAAAAGGCAGATTAATGGTCCTTGAGGTTTTGTTTGTTCGTTTGCTTTAAGGCTGTAACAATCACTTACCCCGGAATAGTCCCATCGAAGCCAACAGAGCTAGTTTTAAGGGTTTTGACCCTGGCTCTTTGATCGCCACTTAAAAGCCAGTGCAGCTAAAACAGCTAGCATGTATTGCCTTAAATAGTTCGAAGCAAAACCAATAATAATAAAAAATAATCCTCAAGCCAGTTGATGGCGTACAGTGAAGGGACTACTCCAGAGTAAGAGTTGAAGCGCCGCCAGTTTTCCACGCCCTAAATATTCTTTTCATCGTTTTTTCTCCCTGGAGACATTCTTTTCTAAGCCAACCATTTTTGCCTGGAAAGTCAGGTTTTTGTTTTTTAAGGAAAAAATACAGTCAAAACCGTAATTCCCCCCCCCCCCCCCAACTTGGTACTTGTAAATCCTTGCCAGCAGGAGTGTAGTTTTTGTAGACGTCAGGTGAAACCGTGCCAATTTGCCTTCAAATTAGGATTGGAGTGAGAAATAGCTGCCACCATGCGCGCACACAAAACACATAACAAAGGAAACGAGAAGGGGGCAGGGCGGATTATTTAAAAGTATTTCCTGGAGATTCCTCAAATGGGATCAACGAGCCGCTTAACGCGAAATAGTCCCATTGAAACAAATGGAACTACTCCGGAGTAAACGGAATAGCAGGTGTTACATTCGCATCCACGCCCGGGTCAAGTTTACACAGATGGCTAGGAAGACGATCCGCTTAACAAAAGGACCTCGTCTTCGGATGGCCGGTAGAGAAGGAGCAGCTCACCTTCTCGGTCGCGATGCGAAGCGCAGGCACGTCCTTGTCGTCCAGTTTACACACAAACATCTGGCTGCTCTTCCAATACATGGCACTAGTCTGGGAGCGCACCTCTCACATACCAACTCGGCGTTCCTCCCGCACAGAAAAAGCAGCTTCGACGAGTTCTTGAAAGTAAAACGACAGGAGGAGGGAAGAGAAAACGATCCCCCCCTTCCTAATCTGCCTGCTTGTCTTCAATCCTTCCTTCAAGGCCTCTCTGGTCTTCGCTCCTCGCCTCCCAAGCCTCTTCCTGAGCTCCCTTCCCTTACTTTACTGATGTCAGACCCTTGAGGGGAAAAAAAGTTTTGTGTTCAAGTGGGTGGAACCTCCCCAAAAAAGAGAACGCGCCTCTTGGCTGGCTGTTGGAGCCTCGCCGCCTGGCGTAAAACCCGCCTTCTGTGCATGTTCAGATCTTTATCACTACAAGCAAACTCACTCCGGGGAACGGATTTTTTTTTTTTTTAAAGCCAAGAGTACGTTAACTTTGGATTAGCCACTTTAGTGGTCGCTCGTCGCTCCCCTCCCTCAGTTTTTCTCTCCTCCTCCTCCTGTACCAAACCTTTAGCTTTCCATCTGCGGGAGACCCGAGTGAAAGCTAAGGTGGATGGAATTCGCCGTGACGAGGCGTTAAGCATCCTTCTCTCGGTTCCTAGCATAGTAAGAGCGGTGGCACACAACGAGCCTGGAAGAAAGAGAAACTGAGCTTTGCTCAGCTGGCTCTCTCCCCGCGCTGCTGTTATAAAAGCCCTCTCACTAATGGAAAAAGATAGAACATCTGGGCAGCCCCCAAGCCTGGTTGGGGAAATCACGCCTAACGGAATTAAATGCGGGGCTAATTAACTTGTAATCTCTTGGGGGGGGGGGAGACAAACGCGCGATGGGACCTGGCTGTCCGCGGCGGGTTAAATGGCTTCGTCGGACACCTCTTGCTCCCCAAATTCGATTTCCCACCCACAGTTCGCTGTTTGTGCTGATTTCTTGGCAGGCCAACGCAGATAAGCGTCGCGGGCCCACGATGCCCGAAAGAGCCAGCGCCAGCCGCTTCTACTAAACAGGTGCGGGAAATCCGACGACTGCGACGCTCCTAGGAAAGCGCTGGAGATCATTGCGTCCATGTGTCGTTCATTAAACTTCCCCACCCGATCCCTGTGTCTGTCTCTCCCTCATTGCTCCCCCTCTTTTCTCTTCAGGTCCAAGGAAAACGACCAGACATTTTGGGCATCGAAGACTAAACTGGTTTCTCTCTCCCCAGGGTGAGTTTTTTTTTAAATGTTATTTATTTATTACATTTTCCGGGGAAGTAAGAGGTTTTTCAGCCGGAGTTCAGTTCAGTCGGATGGAATGAGAAATACCGCGAATGTTTTATTGGAAGGCTGATATTTTTGTGATTCTCTCTAAGAATGGTCTAGTCGGGAATAAGCTCCATTGTGCTCGGGCGGGCTTACTTCGAGGAAAGCGTGCTGGTGGTATCCACCCGGATCCTATCCCATATTTACTCACAAAATGAGTCAGTGGGACTGACTCTCCATTGGTGTTTAAGATTTCAGCTTTTGACTCCGATCCCGAACGTCTCCCTTGGAAATAGGCCCATCGCGAACCAATAGGATTGCTTGTGCCAAGTAAACGGTTTTCTAAAATTTTCTAGAATCGGGGAGTTCCAATCGGATTCTATGCATGGCTGCTTCCAAGTAAAGTCCGACGGGTCTTCCTCCCAGGTGTGTTTAAGAGGGCACGGTTTGTCTCAAGCCTAGATTCAATTCTGTAGAATCTGAAAGATAACCTCCCTAAATCAAGGAAAAAAGAATTTTGGGATCAGGTGCTATAATTTACATTTTCAATCTACTATATATTAATTAATTCTAACAATTGGCTGATTAATGTTTTCATTCTCTCTCTCTCTCTCTCTCTCACACACACACACACACACACACAGAGCGAGAGAGAGCGAGAGAGAGAGGGATGTTGGCGATAAACGTTCTAAAAAGTTGAGGCCCTTGGCGTTAGAGGAGAGCACCGGGGCGAGTTATCCAAGCAAGCTGAGACGGCGAGGAACTCCGCTGAGCGTAGCGAACCGTGTTTCTCAACATTCCACAAAAGAACGCTCGGAGCAGCCCGAAGAAAGGATGGCGATATAACGTATCAACCAATGGTGAGCTGTCTTGAACCACTCTCACTCGGTCAGCCCCAGACCGGCCATCCATGCAGTCTATTTCAATAACTAACACAAGTATGTGTGTTTGAAAGTGTGCCGACGGCCGCCCCCCCCCCCCCCCCCCCCAAAAGAGAAAGAACAGAGAAGAGACGATTCCAAACGATTCAGGTTCTCAACGGGATGATCTTTTACTCTGTCCTTGGTTTCCGTTTAGGAATCTAGATCAATAGCTAAATTTATATTTTACAATCAATCGGACATCTATCCCCCCTTCCTAAGACCCACTGCTTCATCATTTCCCATCTTCTGCCCATCATTTGCACTTTGCCGCCCTGACCCCTATTTGTGGGATAGTGCTGTGGCTGTTAGCCTTCCACCATGGCTCGAGAGAGGACAGTAGTGGGACGACGTCCAGGCTGCCCTGCTTTATCGCACAGTTTTGATCCAATAGTTCTTCTGCACCACTGCTCCAGCTTCTCCCACGGAAGTCATAGCAGCACTTCCGGAGGAGGGCCATAGGGGTGGCATTTGACGGCAAGACAGGAGGGCGTGTGTGTCGGTGTCGAGAGGGAGAGAGCGAGAGGGAGGGAGGAATATAAATAAATCTTGCCCTTTGGTAAGGACTCTCTCTCATATGTGTGTGTGTCAATTTCCAGAGAGGAGTAGCCTGTCAGTCAGTTGCAGCAAAAACAAGGAAGAGTTTTGTGTCAGTTTAAACTTTAAAGACTAACCAGTTCATTCTGGCATATGCTTGAGTGGATACTGTCCATCAGCTCCTCCCAGAATAAAGTTGTCAGTCTTTAAGGTACCAAAAGACTCCTTGATTTTTGTATGAGAAAGATACCCTTACCCAGAGGACAAAGCTACCATCTTCCTTTTCTCCCCAACCCCGCATTATAAGCCCCCCCCCCCTTTTCTTCAGGGTTCGGACTGAAATGGCTGCACCTAACCTAGTGCTGCAGTAGCCTAATAATCTCTGTGCTACCTTGTCATCCTGCAACCAAAGCATCACCCCCAGTTTGGCTCCTATTACGGGGACAGTTTCGAAAATAAGCCTAAATTGGGGGTGGAGTGATGAACCCCTTTAAACTCTTTATTTAAAGCGGAAGAAGAACCAAAAGGACTCCATGATGCTCGTTAGTTAACCCAACCGGCTGTGATCTGCTCTTCCTGCCCCTTCGCAGAGCATCACCACGTGTTTGGGGTCTTCACCTGAAAGGTGCAAGCAATTACAGACCTGCTTTTGCCTCGCCGAGACCCCTCCTCCTTTACTGGGCGGGTCTTAGATGTCTTTAATCTGCTGAGAGAGGACTAATGACTGGTGGTAGACTGAGAGATCGGAAATGAGATAGAAGCAAGAGAAAATAATTTGGACACCAGGAAGCAGCATTTAAACTGCTTAAAGAAGAATCGTCCTTTAATTTTTAGGACTCCGCCTGGGACTACTTTCGCGGGCCTCCCAACTCGGACCATTGCTAGGGTGGGGTGGGGGACACCGTTAACCCTGTATCTGCCTAGCACAGTTTTCTTGTGGCACCTTTAAAGCTAACACACTTTTCTTGTATTAGGAACAGGTTGTGCTGGTCCAGAAAAAGGAAAGTTGGTCTATTTTATCTACAGCCAACCTTACTTTAAGCACACTCCATTCTTTTACCTACTTGGGAGAAAATTTGTTGGATTCATTGGGTCTTTTTTCATGTATACAAACCATTGATCCCCAAACCCACGAACAGTAAAAGCCAATACATCTTTATTCAGAAGCAAGCCCCATTGAGTTCAATGGACCTTCCTCCCAGGTAAGTAAACATAGGATTTCAGCCTAGGGATGCGATTCTATTATATCCATTTACCTGGATGTAAGCCTCATTGCACTCACTAGGCCTTACTTCTGAATAAGCATGCATAGGATCACTCTGCTACTTGGACAAAAATCCTATGATTGCCAGCAGGACTTTACAACTCTGTTTTATTTTGGGGTCCTCTCCAAGGTTAGTTTCAATTGGTTAGCAACAACAGACGACCTCCAAGCCAGTTTTTCCATCTCCTTGCTTTCCTGGCTGTTGTCTTAGCAGATGGAAAAGTTTGTAAAAATTTGGGGTGCTGCCAGGTAGGTTAAGCCAACTCTATTCTTTCGTCTCTGTGGCTTTCTTTTCTCTGCCCTCGGATTGCCCTTTCTTATCAGCTTCTATTCGTCTACAAAAGGAAGAGGTTTGTTTAAACGAAGGTCAGGAAGTCTGCTTTCGCATCCAAGACTCGACAATTGCAGTAACAGCAACCACAACCCAGCTGTCAAAAAACGCCCCAGCCCGGTTGTGGAAGAAGATGTAGAACCTAAAGGAGGTGGAAGGAGTTTTAGCCAGAAGCTGCGAAGTTCGCAAACTGAATGAAGTACTACAGAAATCAATGGCATACCATTCTTTGGGAAAGCAGGTCTGTACAGCCCTATACACGTACACTAACCTGCGAGTTTGTCCCACTGAATTCAAGGCAACTTTCTAGTAGACATGTATAGAATTGCGCAGCTAATCTACCAGTGGTGGTAAACTATTCTGATGCCTTCTTCCCATTCAACAGGATGAATGTACTAATTGGAAATGGAAACTTTGTTAAAGAATAATAATGCAGAGATCAACATTCAGGCCATCAAAAAGCTCATCCAATTTCACTTTTAAAACAGGTGGGATAACTGTTCCTTCTGTTGATGCTGTCATGTATTTGCGTCCTGATCCTGGACCGTTTTACTCGGAAGTAAGTCCCCCTATGTTCAGAGAGAATCATTCCCCAAGAATACGAGAAAAATATATGGGAAAACTGGCGTCCATTGATACGCTACTTCCTACCTAAACAGGCTGAGAAAGCATACATATAAGATGAGAGGACGACCTTCGGAGGTCGACAACCACATTGCAGAATGTGTTGAAAACCCGGTGGGATCTGGAGCGGCGTTGGCTCGCCATTTCTAAACAAAGTTTTCTTTTCTTCCCTTTGTTCAGTTTCAGTTTTCCCAGGGCAGAAAGCTTTCTGGTGGATGTTTCCCTACCCGCCCCCATCCCCCCAAAGGCGTCGGAAATCCATTGGCGAGGTGCAGAATTTGGAAAAGCGATGCGTGCCTCCCAGGACCGCCTTGCCTACAAAAATACAATAAAGTCGACATTTTTTAAAAAGAAGAAGTTTCGAACGGCTTTTCTTTTTGCTCCTAAGAGATGAGGATACGAAACCAGATTGTGTCAGTGGTTGTGTAACTTTATCAACTCCAAAGGGCGAGAGAGTTTTAGCAGGGGATTTAGAGAAGTGTTTCCCGTTGGCCAGCGCGTGAAACGTTCTATTTAAATACATTTCCAGGGAGGGGGAAATCATGATAAGAGTGTGGAAAATTTTTCTACCTCTCCAGCAAAGTGTAATTCAGAACCCAGCTCGTCCAGAAACGATCAGGCGAATAGAATTTGATGACGATCATGGACAAATTTAATCAAAAAGTTAAATTATTCAGAAGAATAATTCTGAATAAATTATTCAGAAGAATAAGAGTGCCTCGGATTGTAGTTCATTCACAGGAGTTTACCGTTGTCTCCATTTATAGTTTCTATAAAATCTGGAGTAGGAGAGAAAAATAAGATGAGAACTTAGCAAGACTAGTTTGTTAGAGAGGAAAATGTTGTTCTCTTGAGGAGTGGAAACTGTCGTTTTATTACTGTTGCCTTTAATTATATGAACAGACTGTTGACGATCCTAAGAAATTAGGTGGAGAAGTTGTAGACTTTCATGGCTAAGTTTTTTTCTTTTTGTTTATTACCTAAAATATATCTTTATAGATCTGAGTTAAACTATTTATGACACATACACACTGCAATTCTGCATAATGTTTAAAACCAGACTAGGCAAGAAAAGGGGGAGGAAAATATGTTTTCTGTTAAATCCTATACAGGTCTACTCAAATAAGCCCCATTGAGTCCAATGGGACTTACTCCTAGGTAGGTGTCTGTAAGATTGCAATCTTAAAAGAAGACAACAATTTCGAATTTCAGTAATGTTAGGAAAGAGTCTTGAAATGAGCAACTGCCCAGGTTGTGGGAGCATTTTAATATGTGTGAGTGTTTCCAAATAGCAGCCTTTAGGAACTATCCAGAATGGCGAAAAGGTATTTTACAGAACAGATTGTGGAGCGTTTCAAGTCTACTGAGATGTAGTACAGTATGTTTCCAGAAAACATAGACAAGAAAATTATAAATTGTACTGTTGGGTCTGATTTCAGTCCTTTACAAAAATGTTAGAAAAGCAACATATATATATATATATATATATATATATATATGTATGTATAATGTCTTCATGGGAGCCTCAGTGGCAAACAAAACACAGCCAGCAAAATTGGATTCTTCAGCCAAAACGACTCATTAATTCATTGTTTAAGGATAGTTGGTTGGCTACAAAAAATGTTTTCACCTTCTCCTATGGAGCCTGATCATAGAGCTCTATCCAATGTCAGTACTACTTAGAGTAAACCCATTGGAATGAATGGGACTTAACATCAACATTGGATACAACCTATAAGCCGCGTCAAAAGTGCCTAAAGCTGGATTCAGATTTAGTCATACTTAGAGTAGGCCCATTGAAATTAATGGGACTTAAGTCATGAGTTTAGAACTGCGGCTTTAATAGTGCAATTGTATGGATGTTTACTCAAGAGTAAGTTCCGTGGTATTTACTCCCAAGTATGTGTGTGCAGGGTTGCAACCAGCCTCTTTAAGGTTCCTCAGGATTCCCTTTTCAAAACGGAAACATTGGCAGTAAAATGAGTAAGAATCGGTAGAGGGGATTTCTCTAAATAGGCAGGAAGAGAATTTATCTATTTAAACCGTACACAGGGAATTTATTAGAAATATGAACTAATTGCTTGAATGTTGATAAGCCTAAAGTAAGAGCATTTGAACTCTTCACCATTTTGGAATGAGGATGTTTAGGGGTTTTAAAAACTTATGTTGCTGTCACTTTTAGACTTTCAGGAAAGACTAAAGTGAAAAATGACTTTAATTTTCATTAAGAATCAAACCTTTATTCAAATGAGATTTTGTAGCTGTACAACAAAGATTTGCTAGCAACATATATAATGTAAATCTAACCATATTTACTCAGAATTAAGTCCTGAGTTTAATGGGGCTTACTCTCTAGTAAGTGCATGTAGGATTTTAACACTGGTAGAGGACCAGTAAGTTCAGCATGACCATTCTGCTTTTTATATGGTCAATAGGGCTGTAATCTACACACAGCTAACTGGGAGTAAGTACCATTGAACTCAATGAGAGTTACTTTTGAAACAACATGCATAGGATTGTACTGCAAAATCGCTGTGTTCCCAAACACAAGGGTGGATTTGTAACTAGACCCATTATTTGCAATGGAATTTACTTTGAAGTAAAGATGTTCAGAGTCTCAGCCTTACATATTTACTCAGAAGTAAATCCCACTGAATTCAGTGGGACATTCCCAAGTAAAGGTGCAATCCTATGCATGTTTGAGAAGGGGGGGGGAAGTCCTACAATTCCCAGCATGCCCCAGCCAGCATGGCTGGTTGGAGGGATTCTAGGAATTGTAGAACTTTTTTCTGCCTAAACATGCATAGAATTGTGCATAAGTGTGCTTAAGAAGGACTGCGGCCTAATAGCACAGTTCTGTGCATGCCTGCTCTGAAGAAAGTCCCACTAAGTTCAATAGAACGTACTCCTAAGTAAGTGCATATCAGATTTCAGCCTAACCATCCCATGCCTAAGATTGGGTTGCTAGTTGTGTAAAGCACACATAGACAGAAATAGTAAACTCTAGGTAGAAAATATATAACTCAAATGCAGGGTAATGGATGATGATGAAATGATGATGAGATGATGACAGAAATGCCTAACTAAACAACTCTGAGATTTTTGAAACAATCTCATCCACCACCATTTTCTGTGGAAATTAGATATCCAGAGTATTTCTCTGCTTTATCCAACACAAAATCCACAGTCAAGTCACAATGGTGACAACAGTGCAAGCCTATGCGTATTTACCCAGAAGTAAGTTCCAATGAGTCCAATAGAGCTTATTCCTTAGTCATCATGTTTAAGATTGTGGCCAAATCTCCACCACAGGAGAGAAGGGAGAATATGCAGTTCTCTTGGCTTAGTTGATACATCTCCTTACTTTGAGCTTCATCATAATCTCTGGTAGGAAAACAATTTGTTTGTAAAAAATAAATAAAATCATGCTGTTTTGATCCTGGGATGTGTATAAGAGCCTTATAAATACACCAGGTTACATAAATAGAAATCACATGTAGGATCAGGCCCTAGATTTAGAGCTGGACATCATAAACATAATTTGCCACTTACCTGTGTTCATGGTAAACCAGAGTCTGAGCCAAGTCTTGCTGGAAGGAGCAGGTAGAACTTAGATTTGGACCCAGTCTGTAATGTCAAGAATTTACCCTGGAATATATGAAATAACCATAGTGTGTCTTAAGCATGCACAGGAAACCTTTCCCTCATCGCTGAGCAACCACAGCCCTGCTCCTAAGTTTAGAGAGCATGAACACCTCTCACCAATATTGATCTGTATAATAGCAAGCTCCAGGAATGCAGGTAGTAAAGGTAGAAAGTGCATCCAGAAAGAAATAGGTACAGAAGAAGGGTGTATTCACATAAAGCCTTCTGTCCAGAGTAAATTGGGGTGCAAGCATTTAGCTAGAGTGACCAGATACAAAAGAGGGCAGGGCTCCTGCAGCTTTAACTGTTGTGAGGAAGAGGGAATTTCACTAGGTGGTGCATGCATACAAATGATACCTGCTGAAATTCCCTTTTCTATACAACTGTTAGAGATACAGAAGCCCTGTCCTTCTTTCCATATGGTCACCTTAGCAATCCTATATATATTTAGACAGAAAAAAGTCCTACAGCTCTCAGCATTCCCCAGCCAGCGTGTTTTAAACGTCCACAGGATTGCACCCTTAGTATGCCTGAGTCACAATCCTATGCATATTATTTACTCACTGATTTCACTGTGTCTATCTTGTTGCCCACTGATTTTAGTAGAACTGAGGGTGATGAACTTCCTATACATGTATGAGACTGATCAGAAGGACCATCATACATTTTCTTCCTAACTTGTGAGCCCTTTTGAGATCCTGCTATGAGTTATCTAGACCCCCCCCCCCCCATGGCATGAATATGCTTGGAAACTCACCCCTAGTTCTGCAAGGCAGATTACCTTTGCCCTTCATATTGTGAATAACCAAACCAATGAAGCTATAGCATCATATTAGAAGAATGACAAACTTTTTAACTCTTTGCCTTCAGTATAACCATATTTGGAAGATTATATTGACCAAAAAGCTTACCATAGTTTATTTCCTTGCAGAACTTTGCTTCTACAGCTGTTCTTTGGCTTGTTTCAAGATGTGTGACCTGGTATTTCCAATAACACTATATAGCACCTAATTAAGTCTTCCTGCTCAGTTGTTTTAAAGAAAAAATAGTACAACTTTCCCAAGTTCACATTAGGCTGGACATTTAATTTAACACTATTTAAATTGGTTAGATTTTGACACAGAAACTGTAAGTGCAATCCTGTGCACCTTTACTCAGAAATAAGTCCCACTGTCTTCGATGGGGCTTATTCAATACTAAATGTGTTTATTTGCAGCCTTAATCCAGAAGAGAGAGAGAGAGTGTTTAATTAATGTTGAGGTTAACATGAATTGACGGCTGAATATATATAAACATGGGTGATTGTCATGTATGTATGATTTATTGCTCTCACCGCCTTTCCCAAGAAGAGTTCTTTGCAACTTTAAAGCTTACTTCTAACATTTGGAAGTAAGCTAGTTGCTGTATTTAATAAGGAGTAACCCTTGCTGAATAAAGTAGATTTACTTCTGAGAAAACAGACATCGTTTTGCACTTCCGCTTATTTCAGAAAGTCTTATTGAAGCCTTCTATGCGTGACACAGTTTCCTAGTTATTAGTACAGCAGTTCAAGCTTTTGCAATATTTACACCTTTTGGTGGAGTGGATTCTAAATACCACTTTTGTCTTCCTCTAAACTTGGATCTTCCTCCCACTCTGGGTCTGCAAATGTGTTTTAGCTACACGAATATTTAACAGGGCCATCTTTTCCTGGAGTGATGGAGAGGTATTTATAAGGCATGCTGCCCCAGTTAAATTTTTGCCTGCCTTTAAAAGCCCAGGAGCCCAATCAGAAAAGAAGGTGTGAACCCTAGGTCCAAACAGGACTTGAAACCTATGTGTGGTTTTCTGAACTTTATTTGCACAAGACCAAAGAGGAGATAGAATCTGGCGGCAGTGATCTAATTCCAATGCAGATTTTGTCTGTGTCTTCCGATGTCTCCATACAGTAACCAATCCAAAGATGTGGGGTGCTTACGTCTTGCAACGGTAAAGTCTACTGCTCACTTCTCTCCAGGGTTACATTGCACTTTTTGCCATAGGTGTGGTAAGCTTGCAACAACTGGACCATAATTCCTTTCACTGGGGTAGCTTTCTCTGCATTAGACTAGCTGGGTTTGAAGGTCAATTGTTTCACCTCCCATAGTAAGGCAGTGTTTTCACCGAACAAGCACCGTTTCTTTTGGGTCAAAGCTCAAGCCTGGATTTTGTTTTCACTTCCAGAATTTAGCCCAGCAGACATTCAAAATACAGCCTCTGAACGTGCACAGAGCTCCCCCATCCCACTCTCTAATAATAAGCTAATCACTAAAATCGCTGCTCTCCAATGTTGAAACAAGGAGCAAGACTGTCAGCCCAATACACGGAATCATTTTAGAAATTAAAGATGTCAATGTTCTATTTCACAGTTGGCAACATTCATGTTCCAGTATGAAGGGGGAAATCCATACCCGAGTATGTTTGAAAAGGGCTGTGACTCTCTAGGGAACACGTGCTACCATGCCCTCCAGTTAAATTTTCAGTTTTTTAAAACTGGAATTACCCCATGTGTTTAAAATAAGTTGTATTATCATACTGAGTGTTTCAAAGCCCGGTTATAACTTGGATTAAATTGTACTGGATTAAGTGAGGTATGCAGAGGATTGCTGGCTTTATTTATTTAAGGTATTTATTTGTTACGTTTATATCCCTCCTTTTCCTCCAAAGATCACCCAGGCAGTGTACATGATCTTCCATCCTCACAACAGCCCTGTGAGGTAGGTTAGGCTCAGATTGGTCCCAAGTCACCCAGCGAACTTCATGGCCCAGTGGGGAACTTGAACCCGTGTCTCCCCAGTCCCAGACCAACACTTTAACCACTACACCTCTTGGCCTCTGTAAGACACATTTTGACTCACTAACATTGCTATGATTACTATTTCTGTTAGTGTTGTACAAGGTCAGCATTTGATTTATTTGCACAGATGTTTAGTGATAAAATGAAAATCGGCTACACCCTGGCTTGTTTGCAAAGTGAGGAAATAAGAGAATCAGCATCCAAATGGTGTGGGGCCTCAATCGGTTTTACCACCCGCTTGAACACATCGCTGTTGCCAGGAGGAATGAGCAGTGGAGTGGACAGGCAGCTAATCCGGATTTTGCCCACGGCTTCGGTTCGATTCACTGCTGTTTTCTCAAATCAATAAACAAAGCAGAGTTTTTTTAAAAAATCTTTCTTTTTTGCTGACCTGAGTGAGGGAGATCCAGTGCCTTAGGGGGATAAAGGAGCGCGGTTCTTACGAATTAAACTTTGGGGCTTTTCAAAGACAAGTCGATCTCTTTCGACAAGGCCTGTGTTTCCCTTGGCTCCCCTCCTTTTAGGACGACGGGGCGGTGAGAGGCCCGGGTTCACAGGGCGATCCAAGCCATCACTACTTTTTCAACTCCCACCCAAGTAGCCAGAGACGGACGCTCAGCCCGCCTCTAGCCACGTTTACCAGAAAGTATGGCCTTTCTCTCGAGGAAGTGCGCATCGGATGGGCCGTTCGAAGTCCAAGGATCAGGGCGAACGCAGCTTTAATTGCCCCTTTCCCCAAAGCCTTAAGGCTGCGATCCCATGCGCACTGACCTGGGAGTAGGCCTTATTGCATTCGATGGGGCTTACTTCTGTGTAGGCGTACCCAGGATCGCTCCGTCAAACCATTCTTTTCGGCCGGCTGGAGGAAAATTGAGGCATCTTCCCTTAAAACCACATCTGTCCTCCCCTTGGCCTCCCGGTCTCTTGTTCAGTGCCTGAAGTTTTGTTTGCGACCAGCTGACCACTCTTGGAATGGGCTGGGCCTTGGAAGCAATATCCCCACCCCACCCTCAAGCCAGGCGTCATCCTTTCGCAGCTCCATGGTCCTGGTGGGGCTTCTTTCTTACTTGCAACGTTCACACTTTTTTTTTTAGTAGCACAACACATCGTCTGGATCTCGGGCCATAGCTGCATAGAATGGGCAGGTTGTTCTGACCACAATTTATTTTGAATCTCTTTCTCCCCTCTGCCTTCATTTCCTCACCAGCCGAAGTTCCCCCTGTTCGTTCATTCATAACACTACATTTCTGTCTCACCCAATAAACGAAGTTCTCTGGGCCCTTTAATGTTCAAAGATGATTTTAAAAAATGAAAATGAAAACGCTGCATCATATGCTGTCAAATGTCTGGTAGTGGAGGAAAGTCTTAAAGTTGCACGAAAAAAGATAGCAACGCTGGCTCCAGGCTGACGTCACTGGGGAGTACATTTCAAAGTCGGGAGCCACCACCAAAAAGGCCCTCTTTCTTGGTGCCTGTTAAATTTTACTATCCGACCATAGAGCAGTGCGATCCTGGCCCAGTGTGTTCACTAGTAACTCCCACTGAAGTTAATGGGATCCACCAGTAAGTAAGGTTTGGGTTGCAGCCTTACAGCTCGATTTGGGGTATATTTTACTGGGAAGCAACCCCCTGAAGGAGGAGCGCGCCAGATTGCAGCCTCAAATGCGCAGAAGATGTGTGGAATGCTTGCAGCAGGGTGGGGAGGGAGCGCGAATCTTTTGCTGACTTCCTTTGACAGGGTTGTCTCCAATGTTAGTCCTACCTAGAGTAGACCCTTTTTAACCATGGAGTGGAGAGTTTCTCCAAAAGGTGTGCATGAGGCATGGTGGAGGAAACCACAGTGCCATAGCAAAGGATAGGAATAAGGATGCAATCCTTAGACACACTTTCCTGGGAACAAGGCCACTGAACACAGTGGGACTTACTTAAAGATGCCTGAGATCCAGCTGCCCAGAATTTGGTTATGAGCAGTCTATCCTGTGCGCGGTTACATGCATAGGATTAGTTTGCACCCTGCATTGCTTCTCAGCAGTAGAGGCTGGTGTGGGTGTGAATCCATTCTGGGTGTCAGTCAGACCCTCCCAGAACTCTAAAGGAAGGTGCTGAACCCTAGAAGAAAGCTCCTTTAGAGTTTGGCTGGTTCCGACTGAAACTCAGAATGGATTCACAGCCCTACTGAAATCAGAGCCACCAGCCTCCACTGCCTTTCAGGGTAAGTGTACCTTAAAGTTAATGGGTTTTACTTTCGGGGTAAATATGCATAGGGTCGGGATGCAAGGAGAATATGAAGAAATGAAATCTATGTAAGCTTCTTAGAAGGAGGGTGGAGGACAAGTCACCTTATCTTAAAGTAAAGCATGAAACAATGGTTTTAAACGACAAGGGAATGGATTTGGGTTAACCATTATAGTTAGTGCAACTCTGGCAGTCGTGTTGGTCCAGCGGCATACAAATCTGAATCACTGGAGTTTTTTCCTGTTTTTTTGTTTTTTGTTTTTTAAACAATTGTTTATAATGTACTATGCGAGCTTTTGAGTAACACATATCCCTTTCCCTGGCTGGGGGAGGGGGTCAAGCATATGTGTATAAAAGGAGGTGGGTGGGAGGGGGAAGGAACTTATGTTTCTGAACACCGTCAAAATGTTAAACCCATACCGGCAGGTTGTCCAGCCGGTATAATGTAATCCTAAACATGTTTACTTAGAGCAGGCCCCACTGAGTTCTAGATAACACCTGATCGCCGGTTTAAAGCCCTTGTACATGGCCTAACCTTGCCTGTAAGGTCTTTCTTCCTCACCATTTTTAAACTGTAAACAGGGAGTCGCCTTACTGGACTCATAGCCTGAGGAAGAGTTCGGTGTAATTTGAAAGCTTGCGTATTGCACCTTTAACACTTGTTGGACCTAACAAAAGGCATTTCTTCGATGACGCTGTCGCAGTTAGGAGCGTTTCGCTCTGTCGTTTGTTTCCCACACAGTCGAAATTTTAAAAAGTAAATTCAAAAGTAAATTCCATTGAGTTCGGGGAGGGAGTGGGGAGAGTGGCGCTTACTTCCAGGACGACAGCCTTACCTGGGGGGTTAATCCTATCGAATTCAATAGGACTGAATAGGTTATGATGTTAGACTGTAAGGTCTTTGGGGCAGAGTTCTGCTCATTGCGTGTGTAGCTTGCAAAGGCCTGTGTTCATTGCACATCCCTCGATGTATACATATTAAATACCTCACCTCCGTCATGAAAAACCATCGCTTTTAAAACTATCGGGGAGGGGGTCAATTCGGAGCCTTTGGCATCAAGACCTTCGGTCGTTGTTGTGTCCGTCTGCCAGGATGCTTTGGCTGTAATTGTTTCATTTTTAACGGAGAAAACCCGTCTCCCCCTCTCCCTTTCCTCGCTCTGCTTGAAGGGTGTGTGCACCTCTGCAGGGCTCTCCATTTGCCACGGTGGCAGAACGAGAGTCTGTCTGGTTCCCCTTGGAAACAAAAGTCGAAGGCAAAACTGGCACCGCTCCGGATTAAGCGCTTCTAGCAACTCTGGCGCTGCCTTCCTTTCTTCCTTCCTGCCTGCCTGCCTGCCTCGCCTCGCCGGCAGCCCTCCAGGGAAGAAAAGGCTGGATTCTCTCCATCTCTTGTCTGGGACGAAGGCCGTGAGAGGTACCCTGGATCTTTTCACTCACACCCACAAAAACCTCCACCGCAGCAAGGGCTCTTCCCGCAGGACCCCCACCCCACCCCACCCCACCCCCCTCCACCGCAGCTGGAGCCAGAGGAGCAACGGAGGCTGAAGAATGATGCTCGGCTCCTCTCTCTCCTGCGGAGCCGCTTTAAAGCGAGCCATCTCCGAATGGATCGCGCTGAGCTAGTCGACTCCATTCCTCCAAGGCCCCACAGATCCACCAGGGCAAGAGCTCCTCTTGTGTCCTGCTGGGGAACCCGGCCGCAAGGTTTCTGCCCAGAGAGGAACGGGAAACTAGGTCCTGTGCCATCTTCCTTCCTTCCTTCCTTCCTTCCTTCTCCTCCTTTTCTTTCCTTTGTAAAAAATCCAAAGATGGACATCTTAGGGTCATTGCAAACTTTTCTTGAATGTACTGGTTGATAGCTTGGAACTGGGATCTCTCAATAGGAAGGGGTTGTTTTTGTTGTTTTTGTTTTAAATCAAGTTGGCCCCTAGAGAATTGGACAAATCGGTGGTCCAGCTTATATTGGACCAAGTTCGGGTGTAAAGTTTGTGAAATCACGCAATCGTTTTAGCAAATTGCACTTTAAAAAACAAAGCGCTCCAGCCTGCTCCTCTATGTTCTACAAATGAAGCTTGATTTTTCAGCAGAGTTTTAACCCCATCACAAACAATAGTGATTGTAATTTCAGGTTTCAATAGAAAATACCTTCTATTGAACGCTGTCTTGAAAGGAACTGTGTTATTTCTCTCTCCCCCACCCTCACACCCACCCCCTCTCATTTTGGTGGGGCGTTTGTTTGGTTAAATCAACCCTACAATTTCCCCTGGAGACGTTGTGTGCTGAATTTAATATAATGATTTTACGTTGCCCTGATACCACCAGCGAAGATGGGTGGACTATTTCTCTCCAATGCTAGCGTCAAGTCCCTGGGAAAGAAACTCAATCCTACTTACACACACAAACACATACGTACACACACACTTCACCTTCAATTGCAATAATTCGATCTCTTCCAGGTAGTGGCTGCTATCCGTTTCTTTAATAACATGAAGATTGGGGGCAGGAGTGAAGGGGAGCATATGAAAAACCCATTTACAATTTCACCAAAAGAGAGGGAGGGCTCTCTTAGAAACCTTTGCTTCTCTAAAATGGCACGTTTTTTGTATGTGTACGCAAGTCATTTCGCTGCCGATGACATTATACCCATGAAGGAATAACAACAAAACAGGTAATTGTGGAATAACTGCTTTAAAAACACAAAACGATGTGCAATAAACAATACCCTTCTTTTTTGGCCACCCTGAGAGACTGATGCAGCTGGCAGGGAACCAAAAACTAGCAGGTTAGGCAAAGAAGGAGCAAAGTAGATTTGTGGTAGAGCGTGTTTTGTCCAGAGAGGGGTGGGCAACCTTTCGGCCCCAGAACTACAACTTGCCCTTGGCTTAATTTAAATAGCCCACTGCATGGGATCACTTCAGACTTCTGGCAGGAGAGACTGTTCCTTCCCTGGCAGCTGACTGCATGGAAGGAAGAGAAAGGGGTGTCAGAAAGAGAACAGGATCCACCTGTGGTGATTTTAGGCTTTGGCCCTGCTCATCACTGTCCTGCAGCCCCAACAGGTGGCCCTGAGGGAATGCAGCCTTCAAACCTCTGTTTCTTCCAAAGAGGAACGAGTTTATATTTTGTATCAGTGGCTTAATCTTAAATGTATTTACTCAGTCCCTGTAGACTTCAGGTGGGTTTAGTCCACTTACAAAGGTTTCTGCCCTTCAACAGTTGCATGAGAAAGACACACAGAGCTGCACTTTTGCCATTCCTGTTCTCTATTAATTCAACATGGGTGTGGTTTCCACCTCCTCAAACCCAAGGTTTAGGAAGGGAATTATCCCCAGTTATCAAGTCAGTTTGCCATACAGTTGCAAGGGAGTTCATTTCATTGGTAGTATCCACTTTCTAGGAGGTTCCTCCTACTTAGCAAGAAAGTTTCACCTGTTCCTATTACAACATGTTTTCAGAGGTTTCAAGGAGAACCCAGTTTGAAATTTTGTTTGTCTAGTTTCAGGCAGACCTAGGGCAGTTCCCCATTTCAGTTCCCCATCATCACCCCTTTATAGGATGTGAAGAGAAAAAAGATTGCACTTAGAACTTGCATGTTTAACCAACTGTAATTCATAAGGAATTACACAACCCCAATGTTCTAGTCCCAAAGGATGAACTCCTGGATCACAGCAGTTCACTGAGGAAAAGCTCCCAACTACCTGCTTTGATTTGGAATAGGTAATATTTTTCCATCAATTTTATTTTTCTCTCATTCATTTCCCTTTCCCTTTCTTGCTACCTATGCATCAATGAGCCAGGTTATTTACATTCTGGTTCCCATCACTGACCCATTTAGACTCCGTGCATGTCTGTCTTGCTCCTATATCCATCCTGTCTCCTTATTAGTCTCCTCCTCCATTACTCTGCACATTGCCCCATTTCTCTCTCTCTCTCTCTCTCTTTCTCTGTTTCTCTCTTCCAAACCTTATCTATTGAAATAACCAAACAGCTGCCCAGTCCTATTCAAATGCTGTATCTGCACATACCTTTTAAATTTCTATAATAAATGGTATATATATATTTAGTTTCATTTTGGCTGATTATTGCTTTTCCCACCTGGGTACCAGAATTCCTGCCATAGCACACCATAACATTTGATTACAGAATTGTACACATGATAGTCAGGCATGTACATACAAGCCTGTTCATGTATACACAAGGACATGTGGTAACAAAGGCCAATTAAATACAGAGGGACTTACAAGTACAAATGCAGAGGATGGTGCTGTAAGGATGCAATTCTAAACATGCTTAATAGGGTAAGGCTCTTTGAACATAGTGGAATTTAATTTTGAATACACATGCATGTAAAGGACGAATATGCTCCCCCCCCCCAAATCTTGAGCTTATATCATTCATGATTATAGTTACAAATTCAGAATAATGGACATGATGGAAATCTAAAAATAGCACAATTTTATGGGATTCAACTTGACTTTTTCCTGAATTGTATGGAAACACAGGATTCTGAAGGATAGGAATGGGTTGGATAGAAGTTATATCTTCATTAGTGCGACCCTTGTTCAGACGACATGCTGAGCCACAACAGTTAAGCATTTTGAGCTAAACATTATGGCTTAGCATGTCGTGTGAATCATTCCTAATGTGGCTGCATAACCACAGTTTAAACATGCTCATTAACCATTTGCTGCAAAAGGGTTAATGGCCTAACTACAGTTTAGTGTGTAGTCTGAACAGGCACAGCCAAATCCTATGCATGTTGACTTTGAACCAAGTCTTGGTGTTTTCAGTTCGATGTACTCTCACATAAGTGTGATGTGATTGCTGTTTAAGAGAATAATCTTACATTTCATTTCTGATCATCAGGGGAGGATGCCCACACTTGTGTAGCCAAAATGGCAACACCAACTCACAAGAGGGAGCTATTGGCAGACTCAGGGGACCCCCCCAGGTTTGCAAAAGCACAAAAATAGTTAATAATAATAATAATAATAATAATAATAATAATAATATATTTCTTACCTGCCTCTCCGTTTGGATCAAGGCGGGGAAACCCTAAGGGGTTAACCTCTCAAAACAGCTCAATGAACATGCTCAGTTGGCATGGAATGCTGTCTATTGGTGGAAAAACAACAACAATAACAACAAACCTATTGAGGGGAATAGAATGATGTGACTGGTAAAGGAGGCAAAGACACATAGATATAAGAAATAGAGTGAAGCATCTCATTATCTGGAGAGGTCATTTTCTGCATCACATTGAAAAGTGATTTTAAATATCCCCAGGGATGGAAGTGAGAGTTGGTATGTGTATCAGGATGTGATGCAAACCTTACCAAGTACTATTCATGGCATACTAGGTACAAATAAAAGATTCTCATTTTTGTCCTCTCTAATCGCTATCTATTTATCTGCCATCTATCATCTTTCTTTTTTAGCCGATATTGCCTTCTTCCACAATATCTTACCCTGTAAAAATAAACACTTAATTTCAATAGAATTGGTATATGCAAGATCCTACTAAATATATTTATAAATAACACATTGTATTTATATAGCACATTTTCTGATTGCTCAAATGGGGTGCTTATTAACATTGTTACAGACTACATTAAACCAGTTCACTCCCTCCCGCTTCCCCCTCCCCATTCTGTGCCAGTCTCTCACAGAAATGAGTGGCTATGTCCTACTGTATAGAAGAGAGTCTTCTATTTGAACCACTATTTGATGTCATGCTTCCCAACACCCCTCGCTTTTATTGGAAGACAATAAAGAGGTCTGCCATGTAATCTACAAAGCTTTATTCAGGCAATAAACATCTTCTCCCACCTGAAGGGACTCTATAGTTCTAGAACCTTTTCTCTAGGCAAGATTATGCAAATTAAGCAAGACAATTGTCCTTTCAAGAAAAAGGGAAAGTCATTTTCCAGTATGCTTTAACTTCAGGGAGTCTGGTTCTGAAGAAGCATTTAGCGAGAAGCTAGCTGGGCCGACCTTCTCTTCCCTTCCTTTCACTCCACCCACTTTAGTTTGCAGCGGATTCTAGGATCAACTAGGCCTTCAGTGCCCTCCCCCTCAGAAGAACACTGATCCCCAGCTTGTGGGTTGTTTACACCCTCAGAGATAAGGGCTGGCAAAAGTTCATTCCCAGTTGGTGACGAGCCCGAGAGAGTGACCTCTCCCACTCCCCGTACAGTAGGGTGACCAGATAAAATCCAGGTCAGGGCTCATGTGACTTTAACAGTTGTAGAGAAAAGGGAATTTCAGCCAGTCATTCGTATGTAATCATTTCCTGGTGATATTCCCTCTTTATCACAACTATTAAAGTTGCAGGGGCCCTGCCTTCTTTTGTATATGGTCACTCTAGTATAGTGCCTGCAACTTTAACTGACTCTGATTGACCGCCTGAAAATCCTTCTCCCAGCCCAAGGGGAACAGGCTTAGTTACAACACCTGAACTGCTATCTGGAGGGATGTCTAGGCCAAGTCTGATTTAAAGATAAAGAACCACAAGAAGGAGGAGCAGGAGATTTGAAGTTGCCCATCCACAGATAGCACTAGGGCTAGATCTACACTACTGCTTTATAGTGGTATTGAAGTCCACTGTTAACTGTTGAGGCACAATCCGCATTCCATATACTATTTTTATAGTGTAGGGTGACCATATGAAAAGGAGGACAGGGCTCCTGTATCTTTAACAGTTGTAGAGAAAAGGGAATTTCAGCCAGTGTCATTTGTATGCAATTAGATCTTGGTGATATTCCCTCTTCATCACAACAGTTAAAGTTGCAGGCACTATACTAGAGTGACCATATACAAAAGAAGGCAGGGCCCCTGCAACTTTAACTGTTGTGATGAAGAGGAATTTCACCAGGAACTAATTGCATACAAATGACACTGGCTGAAATTCCCTTTTCGCTACAACTGTTAAAGTTACATGAGCCCTGTCCTCCTTTTCAGATGGTCAGCCTACATAAACTATGAGTTATGTGGGAGTTGGATATGCAATCTGGCACCTCAGGGTTCCACAACAAGCATGGGTTAAATAACCCACAATAACCCATGATAAGCATGGGTTAAATAACCCATGGTGTGTCTCCAAACCCAGTCACTGTGTTGTAGTGGTTAGAGTCTAGGAATATAACTAGGGAAACAAGGATCAACACCCTATTCAGCCATGAAGCTCACTGGGTAATCTTGAGTCAGTCACTATTTCAGCCTCACCTACCTCACAAGACTGCTGCGAGGATAAAACAGGAGAGGAGAGAACTGTGTTACATTCCACCTTGAGCTCCTTGAAGCAAAGGCAGGATAGAAGAAACAAATTCATATTTACTCTGGGGTTACTTCCACTGCGTTCAAAGGGACTTGCTTCCAAGTAAGTGTACACAGAATTGCAGTGCATCCTTACTATGGAATGAGACCCATGGATTTTTTTTTAGGGCTTTGCTTCTGAGTAAAAACGTTTAGGATCATGCTGCATAGTTCCAGTACTCTTTCTACTTATTTGGAGTAAATACCTATAGGACGGGGCTGTACAATAATTGCAGCACTAATAACTCTGAGAAAATAGATGTAATGTTTCAGATAATGCACAAGGGCTTGTTCTTTCAATATATTGTGTTAAAAAAAAAATCAACCTCCCCCTTCCCCAACAAAACCTCTCGCCTATTTCCTCCATTATTCCTCCCCCACCTTTGGCAGTGAGAATATTTGTAATGTGCATCCAGTGCTTATTACTGTTGTTGGACCTTTTCAAAGCACATATGTTTCTGATATGGATTCTGTGAGCAGCATTGCTTTTCTGCATCACTAAGAACATTTTACACTCCTCCTCTGGCTAAGATTACCTCTTGTCCAGTTGGACTTTGGCCCAAACTTTTATGCCCACATACACACACACACACACACACACACACACACTGCTCCCCCACTCCAATTGCAATAATAAGCATTAATTGTTCTACCTTTTGTTTTTCTCAAGAGCTTTCACAAGCACCTTGCTTTTGCTCAGAGAATGTTTGTAGGGAAGAAGAAACCCTGCAAGGATCACGAAATCTCAAAGATTTAGAAGTAGGGCTGTGCATGGACCCCCTGATCCGATCTGGATCCCGATCTGGGAGGTCCGGATCAGGCCCAATCTGACCCATGTCAGATTGGGCCCGGATCAGGCTGGATCAGATCTGCAATCTGGATCTGCTCTGGGTCCATGCAGAGCCCTCCCTCCTGCTTTCCCTGCTCCCTCCCTCCCTCCCTCCCTCAATTGCCCTGCTTACCTGCTGCCTCCTTTGCCATCGTCCTGCCGTCGTCTTCCATCCTCGCTGTGGGCCACCGCATTTCCTGGTTGCGGCGGGTGACATCATCACCTACCATGACCAGGAAATGCAGCAGCCCACAGTGAGGAGGAAGGAAGGATGTCGCGGGATGTTGCGGAGGAGGCTGCAGGTAAGCAGGGCGATTGGGGGGAGGGAGGGAGAGAGCGAGGAGAGCAGGAGAGAGGGCTCTGCACGGACCTGGAACGGATCTTATCGGGCCCAGATTGGGCCAGATCAGGCCAATCCACTCTGGATTCAGGATCTGGCTCCAGATCCGGTCACAGCCCTATTTAGAAGAGAGGTTCTGAAAGTGAATAAGAACCTTTCTGATGTACAGAGTTGAAAGTGGGATTAGAAGTCCCACTCTTGTCTCTGATCAAACAGGCTTTTCATGTGTGTGTGTGTGTGTGTGTGTGTATCTATAGACAAGGCTCAATTTGGACGACACGATAGTCAATGGTGGGGTAATAATCAACTTTACAGTTGTTCAACTAGGGGGTACTCCCCACACAACATGGTAATAAATAATCCACTGTGGTGTGGATTAGGATCAGCACTGAGTTGACTGTGGCAGCATTCGGATGACACAATAGTCAAAACAACTGACGATTGTTTCCCCCACACCAGTTGTTTATTGTGTCGTCCAAATTGAGCCAAAGACTATATATTTGTGTGTGTGTGTGTGTGTGTGTGTGTGTATCTAGAGACAGAGATAGAGACAATATCTCTATCTCTATATATCTCTATCTAATCAGAAGTGATGGTGGTGGGTAGCATATTTTTGGGCCACTTCAAATAGCAACACACCATGGGTTGCCACCACATGAACACTAAACAGGGACTCACAGCCTGGACCTGAATACTTGTACAGTGTGTTTAAGTTTAAGCACTTATTTGCCGCATCCATAATTTACATTTTTGGGTCAAAAATGATTTTCACCAAAAATGGATTACCCCTCCATAGAACTGTAATTTTGTACATACATTCATGTTAGTGAGTCCACACATGTATATTCTGCACTGGATGACTATAGCATCAAATTGTAATTTGCCCAAATGAAACAACTAGTGGAGATTTAAAACACACACATTCAGAGATTTGGACTGTTTTTTGTTCGAGATATCAATATTAAAGGTGGAGAAGAGACATGTGAGTGAATTGGGACTTTTTGTTATTTTCTGGCTTTGTCTGGTTGTGCTTATTTTCAAGTGGGATAAAAGATGGGGGAAATATAAATAAGAATAAATTTAAGGAAATTTGGTTAAGAATTAACAGGAGATGGATGAATAGTAACTTGGTGGGTTAATAGAATGAAATAATAAGTGATTTGTACTTGTATAAAAGAATTGAAAGTTTGGTTTAAAGTTGGGGAGAATTATAAGACTGGTTTATATGGAGAATGAGGATATATGTATATATAAAAAGGGGGGAAAGAGATCTGATTAAATTGTAAGAAGAGGGAGAAACAATAGAGTTATGAGCTTAGGAGAGAAGTGGGGCCATTTTTTCTTGTGAGTGCTTTGGGGCTGTGACGGGGGGGGGGAGAGATTTTGAGGAGTTTGGTTAATAATGAGTCGAGTTTTTCCTGGAATTTTGTTGGGAATGCTTTGCTTGATATTTTCTTTTATTATTATTATTTATTTATTTATTTATTTATTACATTTGTATACCGCCCCATAGCCGAAGCTCTCTGGGCGGTTTACATAGGATTAAAAACAATTAAAAACAATATACAAAAATTAAAACAGCAAAAACATACAACATACACACAATCTGTACATTTAAAAACCACTTCAACACTTCAAAAAAACAAAAAAAAAAACAAAAAAAACAAAAAAAAAAACCTACAAAAACAAAACAAAACAGACCCAGGCTCCTCAGATATTGCCAAATGCCTGAGAGAAGAGGAAAGTCTTTATTATACTATTACTTTATTATTAGTAGTATTATGTTTAGAATGTATTTGCAACATGAATAAGAACAGACACAATGTTGTTGGGATAATAATTGCTTAGTGATTAAGAAATGTGTATTTGTTTAAAAGAGTGGGGAGGACATAAGTTTAAAATTGTTGTGGGTTATAAGATTATTCTAAGGGTGAGTCTTAAGAAGAAGAATTGAACATTCATAGCTGAATTGGGATGGAGAAAGAAGAATTTACAAGAGACTGGCAGGAATCTGGAATTTCCTTGAGATGGAAGATTGGAGAAGGTGGAAGTTTTTTGGACTCTTGCTGGGTTTGGGTTATTTTTTAATATTATTATTAACTCATAGTTTGTAAGGGAAAAAAAGAAAGCTTTTTTCTTATGGTGAATGAAAAAATTTATAAGAGAAGAGAAAGGGGTTTATTTCTATTGTGGTCTTTGTAAGTAACTTTTAACAATGGGGGAATAAGAATGTTAACATGTAGTTGTGTTAAAAGGGGAGGATGGGTTTGTTGGTTTTTTTCTCTTTTAATATTTTTTTATGTAGTAACCGCTTTTTAAAAGGATTTATAAAATTTGCTGTGGGAAAGGTAGGGGGTCCTTTTAATTGTTGTATGTCTATGTATGTTTTTATGTCTTTGTAAGGTTTGTTTTTATATTTTTTAATAGTGAAACAGAATAAAAATTATTAATTAAAACACACACATTCACATCCATTGACCTTTCATGTCACCTGATGTTATATTGCACTTTTGGGGTAGGTTCTCTCTGTATACGTGTGGGTTTGGGATGCAAAAAGCAATACAGAACCCCAAACCATACAGTGTTCCATTTATGGTTCTTCATGGATATTAGTCCACCTTTTTCTGTCACTTCCACAGAAAACTGTCCCAAACTTGGTGCCCTCTGGACATGTTGAACTACAACTCCTAACACCCCAGCCAGCATGGCCAATAGGCACCAGGTCTGGGAAAGTTGCCATTGAATCGCTGATCGCAACAGTCTCAAGTCTCATCCTAATGATGGATTTTCATGCTCCCTGTTTACGGTGTATAGTACAACTAGATTAGCAGCAGTTCCTTAGGGAAAAGTAAGTACTTTTCATTCCAAGGACATTTTTGGGGTCAGCATGGGAACCAGTGTGAGTGGGCAGAATCCAGGTTCTTTTACTTGTACCTCAGACCAGCACTTCAGGAGTACCAGTTCTCATGAGCAAAACTAATTTTGTTGACAAAAGATGGGGCAGGGAAGCCCAGGGAAAGGTGACTCAAACGACCAATTCATCTTTGATGTTATGAATGCATTACAGTGTAGTGACATCAGACCCAATGTTCTCCAAGAACAAAATATTCCATTGTCTGATCTGGGTGGTCTGCTTCCACCACAATTTGTATATTCCCATATAAATAGGGAATTATAATAATTTGTGGTTTGGTGAAAGCATCAAGTATAGGGATATTACATTTATGTAAATACAAGTGGAGCCCAGAAGAAAAACATAGACACATTATATTGTTTGTAGTATCTTCTATGGCTGTTCCTAATTTATAGTTTCACATTTTACACTCATGTTCTGTTCAAACACCTCTCTCACCCTCTCATTCTAGCCCTCCTCTTCAACAATAGCTCAACCTGGACCCTAAGCCTAACGTAAAGACCATGTTTTTTGCTTGACTTTTTTAAAAAAATAAATAAATTCTGACACTAGAATATCATAAACATTCCATAACACCTTTGCAATTGAATCAATGGCTAAGAAGTTTTCAATATACTGCAACCACAGCCCTTACAGCCAATGTCTATGAAGATCACAAACTCTGCAGCCTTTTCTTACCTTTGTTCCCTCTCCCCTGTTTTTGAGTTTATCGGATTATGGGGGCAAATGGGGAGAAAAAAAACCTACCCATTTTCTGAAAAGCTATACCTCATTTTGATCCCTACTTTATAAGGGAATAAGCCCCACCCATTGAACAAACACACCAGGGGCTCATCTCCATCAGTGATTTTCTCCAGTGCTATTACATCTCATCCTCATTATTGCAATAGGGCATGAAAAAGAAGGAATCTTATGATACAAAAGAGGGCAGGGCTCCTGCAGCTTTAACTGTTGTGATGAAGAGGGAATTTCATCAGGTGCTGCATGTATACAAATGACACCTGCTGAAATTCCCTTTTCTATATAACTGTGAAAGATATAGGAGCCCTGTCCTCCTTTTCATATGGTCACCCTACATTGTGGAGCCATTTTGGCACACCTTTATATTAAAAAGAAATGCCAGAGCACTTGCTGGGATAATTACCATTTGGCTGGTCCAATCACCACCTTGCAATCTTTCAGGGATAACAAGTCTTTCAGTTTCTGTTCTGTTTTAAATCTGTGATTGTATTTTAAATCTTTGCCCTGCTGCTAGGTTTTATTTGGTTTTCATTTTTATTTTATACTGTAGTTTTCAACATTTATCATTTTGTATATTTTATGGTTTTAATTGCTGTGAACTGCACAGAGAACTTTCACAACTGGGTGGTGTAGAAATGAAATGAAATGAATGAATGAATGAATGAATGAATAAATAAATGGGAGAAATGTTGAGGCATTTGTTCACAGTAATGTAAGGAAAAAGTATGTCCATGCAAAGAGCACAGGGCAAACTTTTTGCTCTTGTTCTCAAGGTCTCCCACAAAATCACCAATATTCCCTCCCCCCTGGTATTCGCTTCTGCTTGACACACCAAAAAGATACCAAGGTTAACAAAAAAATAAAATAAAAATGACACGCTGGCTGAGTTCGGATGACACTTTGGGCAATGAAGGGCGGGAGGAAGCAACTGACGGTTCATTATTTTTGTGGTGTCCGAAACACGGCATGTTGCCCATCCTCCCGTTGTGTGGCGAAAAGTCCCGGCCTCATGAGAAGCAACAGGTCTCCATCAAACAATGGAGCAGCCCATTGTTATTCCCCATTGGTACATAATATGCTGCCTGTTGTGTCCCCCCCCACACGACACAATAATCAACACAACAGACAGTTGCCTCTTCCCCCTGTCGTTGCCTAAAGTGTCGTCTGATCTCAGCCACTCTCTGCCATTCATTCAATTTGGGCATGTATTCCCCCATCCCCCAAGATAGATGTTAATTTCTTGTTTTGGAAAAGTAATGCGTATCTGGAGTCAAGTTATGCAAATCCGCATGTGGATGGGAGATGCATCAGACATTTGAGTACATACATTTGGATTAAGTGATATATTTACTGTTGTGGCTGGCATGGAACCGCCGAGATGTGTGAGGTCTCAAAGCATGTGGTTTCTAACTCGGAAGTTTGAAAACAAAACATTCCCTTGCTTAGGATAGGGAGATGGAGGATTCTGCTAGCATTTGAAGAAGGAAGTGTTTGCTTTCAGCCTTCTTTTAAATAAATATTTAGAAAGACTAGTGAGCTTTGTTTCATTATCACCGCCAGTTGTTAGAGCACTCAAGGGCTTGGGATTGCTTTAAAAAAAAAATTATTTTTTTTTGCCTTTTAGGTTTTTCTGTTGCTCAATACCACATGGGAGAACAGATAACCAGACTAGAGGACAATACTTGCCATGAGGCTCAGTAGGTCTAAATAGGTAAAACAACATGTTTGAATATCTAGAATTTCTTTGTTCATCTGTTGCAGCCTTCTCCAAACGAGTACCCTTCAGATATGTTGGACTACAACCCCGGACATGGTTGGGGGATGTTGAGATGTGTAGTCTAACACATCTGGAAAACACCAGGTTGGGGAAGACTGATATATTGGATAGATTATATCCCAAACATTTGCATCCTACCTTCAATTCAAAAAATGTGTTGCAGTGGATTTAAAGTTGAGTGTTCTATATCCATGATAAATAAACAGTACACATGATAAATAAAGAAAAAGATATAAACCCAAACTCCGCGCTCTATCCATAACCACCTGATCTTTACTAATTTCTCATAAGATTTTTCTGTATTTTCTGTTCGGGCACAGTGATTAGGCTTGCACAATTGTTGCAGCTTGGCATGGCTTATTTAAGCAACAATGAGCTGTGGCACACACAGGTGCCTTCCTGAATATTGAGCCCATGACCTGTTTTAAACAACCCTTGCATAACCAATTGTCCCTGGGTTTGGACAACATAATCCACGGCTTGAATATTCAGCATGGCTGTCTGCGCAACATTGATTTCAACAATGGTGGGCTTGTTTGATCGTGCAAACCTGCCCAGTGTGTTCAGGTCTTGCAACACATCAAAATGTCCATTAGTCACAAATCCAAAACCACAAATATTAACCTCAATTGGCTCAAAATCTCGCACTTTATACCTATATGGAGGTCTAAAGCCGGAGGTGTTTTGATTAACCATCTTTATACATCTATGCTATGCTATCAATAGCTACTAGTCATAATGGCTATATATTACCTCCAGTTGCTGGGGAACATGAGCGGTATGGTGCTATTGCTCTCATCATTAATTAGCCCAAAGAAAAGATTCTAGTAAGGTTATTTAATTAAATAATAAAAAAGAATTAAAAAGTGCAAAGTGCACTGCCTATCAGTTGTCCTAATTTTTTTGCATTAATTAGACCGAAAACTAGAAGGCAAGGACAGGTTAGGTTCCAATAAAAAATATTAATGAGCAACAGGATGAAAATGCGCACCAGTTATTGAGCAATTGGGTAGAATCCTCTTTGTAAGTTTCCCCTTCTAACTCCATTTCTAAAAAGTAACTCCATTACTTTCTCTTGTTGAGTTGAACATTCAGCACAGGGGCTAGAAATTCCCTTAGGGGACCAAGACCCTCAGACTCACCCCTTGGCAATGCTCTGGGTTGATCCAGCTGGCATCTTGTGAAATTAGCCTTGTGTGTTTAGAATAGATGTGTTTATAGCTATTGTTTTTGGAGAGACTGAATGTTTTGTGAGACAAATGATAGTGAGTTTAAAAATGGAAGCTGCATTTATCTTTTCTTTATCTGAAGTCAACACTGCTGCCAACATTTTCAGATGCCAGGAGTGACAAGGATGGACAATGCTCTCCATTGCTAAGGCATGCTGGTTGTTGTTTTATCTCTGAATGTGAGTGTATCATGGGACATTCAGGGGCCCAGAATATGTATCATACTGGAGTGCTAGAGTCCAGTCTCTTCCAAGACGTTGGGAGAGGCAGAGCATATGGAAACTATTTAGAAATGGAAGCGATACAAAGTATTATTTAGCCATGGAGTCTGTGACAGGCAACAACACAGAGTGAAAGAATGATGCTCCTGACCACACAGCTATTAAACCTGAAGACCAGCAAGGGTGTCATTATGACTAAGTAGTCATTCCTGGTATGACTGAGTAATTTAGTTAGGCTTCTAAATGACTACTAGTGCTACAAACAAATGTATGTCTTCTATTTGCTAGAGTGTAGGGGCCACCTAGGAATAATTCCTAAGGATGGGTTGTGATGGCCTTGACTCTAGGAATGGGGCAATGCAATTATTTATATGTGTTTATTTATTTATTTATTTATTACATTTGTATACCGCCCCATAGCCGAAGCTCTCTGGGCGGTTTACATAGGATTAAAAACAATTAAAAACAATATACAAAAATTAAAACAGCAAAAACATACAACATACACACAATCTATACATTTAAAAACCACATGAACACTTCAAAAACTACAAAAACAAAGCAAAACAAAACAAACCCAGGCTCCTCAGATATTGCCAAATGCCTGAGAGAAGAGGAAAGTCTTGACCTGGCGCCGAAAAGATAACAATGTTGGCGCCAGGCGGGCCTCGTCGGGGAGATCGTTCCACAATTGGGGAGCCACCACAGAGAAGGCCCTCTCTCTTGTTGCTGACCTCCGAGCCTCCCTCGGAGGAGGCACTCGGAGGAGGGCCTTAGATGTTGAACGTAGTGTTCGGGTAGGTTCATGTCGGGAAAGGCGTTCCATCAGGTATTGTGGTCCCAAGCCATGTAAGGCTTTATAGGTTAAAACCAGCACCTTGAACCGTGCTCGGAAACATACAGGCAGCCAATGCAAGCGGGCCAGAGTAGGTCTTATATGTTCGAACCTACTGGTTCCAGTTATCAATCTGGCTGCTGCATTTTGCATAAGCTGCAGCTTCCGAACCACCTTCAAAGGCAGCCCCACGTAGAG
Organism: Anniella stebbinsi; assembly: GCA_029215795.1. NCBI lineage: Eukaryota > Metazoa > Chordata > Lepidosauria > Squamata > Anniellidae > Anniella > Anniella stebbinsi. The sequence continues at coordinate 88,938,763 of JARDYH010000004.1, read as the reverse complement.
TGCATTGCAGTAATCTAACTTGGAGGTTACCAGAGCATGGACAACTGAAGCCAGGTTATCCCTGTCCAGATAGGGACGTAGCTGGGCCACCAACCGAAGTTGGTAGAAGGCACTCCGTGCCACTGAGGCCACCTGCACCTCAAGTGACAGAGATGGTTCTAGGAGAACCCCCAAGCTACGAACCCGCTCCTTCAAGGGGAGTGCAACCCCATCCAGAACAGGTTGAACACCCTCCATCCGGTCAGCGGAACCACCCACTAACAGCGTCTCAGTCTTGTCTGGATTGAGTTTCAGTTTATTAGCCCTCATCCAGTCCATTGTCACAGCCAGGCACTGGTTCAGCACATCCACAGCCTCACCTGATGAAGATGAAAAGGAGAAATAGAGCTGACATTTATGACATTTAAGTCCTGGCTTTCCTCAGATGGCAGGAGCTGATGGCTGTGTACCTGTTTCTCCCCCCTTCATTTTATCCTCCCAACAACCCTATGAAGTAGGTTAGGGTGAGATATGACTGGGTCAAAGTAAACCAGCGAATTTCATGGCTGACTGAGCTTTTCAGCCTGGGACTTCCCAGTTCTAATCTGACACTCTAACAATTACACCAAACTGGCTTCTCAGCTGTCCAGTTGTGTTGATACTTCAGCTGCAGTTTGAAGTCCAGCAACTGGACTTCCAAGAAGGTGAAGGGGCAGGTTAATAGAGGAGGTCAGGATATGTGAAATTGTAATATAAGCAATATTCTTGCTCAATACTCTAATAAGATACAATCACCAGAGGGGTAGTCATTGCAGCAGAAACAACAGAAAGTATTATGGCTAGAAGTAATAGAGATATCGTTTACTTTGCTGCCACTATTAAATCATCAATCTGCCACCCAGCGGAGCTTTTCAGAGTTGTCCGGGGGCTTCTACATGCTGGCCCTAAGGATATGGGGCACTTCCAGGATAAAATCTTTGACATCCGCCAGGACTTAGACTCCAGTGTTATAGCAGGTGAATCTAGTGAGGTATCCAGAGAACAGGTTTGTCCTGTTTTTTTGGATGAATTTCAGTTGGCACAGCTCAATGACGTGGACAAGGTGCTTGGACAGGTTCGTGCAGCCACCTCTGTATTGGATCCTTGCCCCTCTTGACTTATAAAAGCTAGCAGGGACGGAACAGCCGGCTGGGCCAGGGAAGTGATTAATGCCTCTCTACGAGAGGGAGTGGTCCCAGACTGTCTGGCTGCCTCTACACGAGAGGTTTAAAGCTCTTTCAAGTCTCATTAAAATTTTTACCTCTACAAGAGCGGAGCATAAATCGGGGGTAGAGGTGCATTTTCTCCCTGATTATGCGCATTATCGAATGTGCGTTAAATAGCGAGTTTTCCTGCTCTGCGGCCGTTAAAGTGCATTTTGACCATGTAAACAAACGATTTTCCGCATTTCAGCCACTTTAAAGCGCATTTCAAACAACCAGTAGGGCCACCAGTTATGTGCTTAACCACCTTCCGCATACAGTCATTATCGTAACTGCGATTGGGAGAAGATGCGCATAATCGGAGAACCAGGCATCAAACCAAATTCTTGTAGAGGGGGTCAGAGGCAGTAGTGAGACCACTCCTGAAGAAAGCTTCCCCGGACCCAGAAAATCTTAATAACTATAGGCCAGTGGCAAATGTTCCATTCCTGGGCAAGGTCCTTGAGTGGGTGGTTGCTGGCCAGCTCCAGACACTCTTGGATGAGACAGATTATCTGGATCCATTTCAGTCAGGTTTCAGGCCTGGTTTTGGCATGGAAACAGCCTTGGTTGCCCTGTATGATGACCTATGTCGGGAGAAGGACAGGGGGAATGTGACTGTGTTGATTCTCCTTGATCTCTCAGCGGATTTCAATACCATTGACCATGGTATCCTTCTGGCACGACTGGCTGAGTTGGGAGTGAGACACTGCATTTCAGTGGTTCTGCTCCTACTTGACATGTCAGTTCCAGAAGGTGGTGCTTGGGGGACATTGCTCGGCCCTGTGGATTCTCCAATATGGGGTCCCCCATGCTGTTCAACATCTACATGAAACCGTTGGGTGTGGTCATCCAGAGTTTTGGAGTGCGTTGTCATCAGTACGCTGATGACATGCAACTCTACTTCTCCTTTTCATCTTCATCAGGTGAGGCTGTGGATGTGTTGAACCACTGCTTTGCTGTGACAATAGACTGGATGAGACCTAATAAACTGAAACTCAATCCAGACAAGACTGAGATGCTGTTAGTGGGGGGTTCCTCTGACCGGATGGAGGGTATTCAACCTGTGCTGGAAGGGGTTGCACTCCCCCTGAAGGAGCAGGTTCGTAGCTTGGGGGTTCTCCTAGAACCATCTCTGTCACTTGAGGTGCAGGTGGCCTCAGTGGCACGGAGTGCCTTCTACCAACTTCAGTTGATGGCCCAGCTACGCCCCTATCTGTACAGGGATCACCTGGCTTCAGTTGTCTTTTCTCTGGTAACCTCCAAGTTAGATTACTGCAATGCCTTTGAAGACTGTTCGGAAGTTGCAGCTTGTGCAAAATGCAGCGGCCAGATTGTAACAGGGACCAGAAGGTTCAAACATGTAAGACCAATTCTGGCCTGCTTGCATTGGCTGCCTGTACGTTTCCGAGCCTGATTCAAGGTGCTGGTTTTAACCTATAAAGCCTTACACGGTTTGGGACCACAATACCTGATGGAACACCTTTCCCGACATGAACTTACCGATACACTCCGCTCAACATCAAAGGTCCTCCTCCGGAAGCCTATTCTGAGGGAAGCTCGGAGGACGGCAACAAGGGAGAGGGCCTTCTCTGTGCTGGCCCCTCAATTTTGGAATAATCTCCCCGATGGGGCCCGCCTGGCGTCAACACTGTTATCTTTTTGGCACCAGGTCAAAACTTTTATTTTCTCCCAGGCATTTTTAACAGCTTAAGTTGAGGTTTTGACTGACTTTGTGGCCAGGCTTAAAAGTTTAAAATGTTTTAAATATCAGCTGTTTTATGTTTTATGTTTTTAAATGTTGTATATTGACTTTTTAATGTTCAAGCTTCGGCACACACACATGCACACCATAGCTCAGTGTGATAGAGCACATGCTTTGCTTGCAGGAGGTTTCAGGTTTGATCCCCCCACTTCTCTAGGTAGGGCAAGGAAAGAATCCTGCCTGAAACCCTGGAAAAACTGCTGCCAGTCAGTGTTGACAATATTGGGCTAGGACCAGTGGTCTCACTCAGTAGGCCGTTATCACACGCACGGTTTGATGCACACCCACCTCGACTTTGCTCCACTTCTTCAGCGTTGGACTCGCATGATGTCATCCCCCGTGAGCTGTTCTCTCACCCTGAGGTCGCAGTTTTTAGTTTCTGTTTCAGTATATCCCTGAATGGGCAAAATCCGAAAGGCACAGGCAGGTATTGCAGGTATTTCAGGTATCACAGCAATACCAATCAGGTGTAATTCAAAAAGCTAGTCGCATAGGAAATGGAGGGGGAACCAGCAGAAGAAAACTGGGGGGTGAGGAATGTTGGTGTCACCCCCCCACACACACACACTGCACACTCTAAATCATTAAGACCCCCCCTTACATAGAGAGTCTGCTACGAATTTCATATTGTGAAAACAATACACTTCCAGAGACATTTTTCTCCCTCTCTCATAATGCTAGAACCTGGGGTTATCCAATGAAGTTCATTGGTGAAAAATTCAGGACGGATACAAAGAAGTACTTCTTCACACAGCACATAGTTAATCTATGGAATTTACTAACACAAGACGTATTGATGGCCATCGATTCGGATGGCTTTAAAAGGGGGTTGGATAAATTCCTGGAGTAGAAGGCTAGCAATGGCTACTAGTCCTGATGGCTATGTGCTACCTCCAGTATCTGAGTCTGTGAGCTTATATACACCAGTTCCTGGGGAGCATGGGTGAGAAGGTGCTGTTGCACCCATGTCCTGCTTATGGGTTCCTGGTCAACAGGTGGTTGGCCACTGTGTGAACAGAATGCTAGACTAGATGGAACCTTGGTTTGATCCAGCATGGCTCTTCTTATATTTTTATGATCCACCAATGGTGATAAACTGAGTGTGATTGATAAGAACTGACTTCGTTGAAGTCAACAGTGTGGCTAGTTTATTATGATTCATTAAACAAAAAACCTACGGTTTACAAAAACAATGTTAAGGCTCTACAGATTCCAACCAAGCACCAAAAAGCAGGGAAATTGAGAGTTAAGGCTCACAAGCCTTAACACCACATCCTCCCTAAGGAGGCAGAAAGTGCAAGTGAAATTCTCATTCTCCCAAAGCAGATAAACCATGAGGACAGGATGGAGAATATGATATGCAGAGGTGACTGTGGGGTTGTGGAAAACTGATCATGAACAACTTAGGGCCACCTACTTCTCTTTTTTTGTTTCGAGCAGCCCTTCCCCAACCTGGTGCCCTCCAAAGGTGTTGGACTACAACTCCCATCATTGCAAGTCAGTATGTCCCATGGTCAGGAATGCTGGGACTTGTCATCTCAAAAATCTAGATATGCAATTTGATCTGCAGAGGTGACTGTGGAGTTGTGGGAAATGATGATGAACAACTTAGGACCAGCTACTTCTCATTTCTTAGAGCATCTCCTTATGTTGAGAGTTGCAACCCAACACATCTGACAGGCACCAGGTTGGGGAATGTTGTTCAAGAACAAGGGAAGGCAGAATGTAGATCTCCAGATGTTTTGGAATTCAACTTGTAAAAGCCCCTATCAGCATGGGCAGTTATCAGGAATGCCGCGAGTTCATGTCCAAATCATCAGGATAGATCTATTTTCTGCCCACATCTGTACTGTGGGCAGATGTGGGCAGAAATAGATCTGTGGGCAGATGTGGGCAGAAATAGATCTGTACATCTGTATGATGTTTTCCAGCATTAAGATATGTGATCAATCAAGGAATTACAAAAGAGCTGCATCACTTTAAATAAACTGTCAAAACCAAATGAAACAACAATGAATGAATCTTGAATACCTAATCCAGAGAGCCCTTCAAACATCAGCATTAGTTTTCAACACATGGCATAGGATGTCTGTTTCTTGAATATCAGATAAAGGATTTCTCTTACTTGTTCAGCAGTGTGAGATCAAAGACAGAGCTACCACCTAATACTTTCATGCATAAGTATTATTTTAAAATTAAGTATGAATTGATTTTTGTCTTCCCCATAACACATAACTTGGGAGTTACAGTGCAACGCATCTGGAGAGCACCAGGCTGGAGAAGGTTGACTCCTATACATGTCTTCTCAGAAGCCAGTGCCACTGAATTCACTAGAGCTTTCTCCCAAGAGGTATAGGATTGCAAACTAATCTCATCTGAAAGGTGTTCAAGACAGCCAAACTAAACCTCTTCTGCTCCACTGTTGCTTTGATGAGATGATGTATTGTGCAGGGATTGTGGGGAGTGAACAGTATATTTTTTATAAATACATTTAAAGAAAAAAAAATTAGTTCTTTGAAAGGCAGGATATTGACCAAAAGTTGGAAGTGCCTGGCACATGCTCTGGTTCTAGATCAGTAATGAATAGTGCCCCTTTGTTATCAAGAGTGCTGCTATATGCAAGATGTGTGTGAGAGAAAAGTATTGGGCAGACACTGGATTTGGTAAGGTTATGGAACAGCATTCCCCATCCTGCTGCCCTCCAGGTGTTTGAGATGACAAGTCCCAGCATTCCTGACCATGGGACATACTGACTTGCAATGATGGGAGTTGTAGTCCAACACCTTTGGAGGGCACCAGGTTGGGGAAAGGCTGCTCGAAACAAAAAAAGAGAAGGAGGTGGCCCTAAGTTGTTCGTGATCAGTTTTCCACAACCCCACAGTCACCTCTGCATATCATATTCTCCACCCTGTCCTCATGGTTTATCTGCTTTGGGAGAATGAGAATTTCACTTGCACTTTCTGCCTCCTTAGGGAGGATGTAGCATTAAGGCTTGTGAGCCTTAACTCTCAATTTCCCTGCTTTTTGGTGCTTGGTTGGAATCTGTAGAGCCTTAACATTGTTTTTGTAAACCGTAGGTTTTTTGTTTAATGAATTTCATGGCTTTGTGTAACAGATGACTGGATATTATACAGTTGACAACCAAGCCAGCGTCAGCCAGAATGTTATACCATCTTGACATCCAATATAAAATCAAAGCTAGTGTTATGTGTTGAACTCACTTTTAACATTAATAAATCAACCAAAATGCTTGCATCTCCCTCATTTTTAAAGATAAAGAGATGAAACCTGGCATCATGGTAGCTCTTAAGTAGGGATATAGCTATGCCAAGTATGAAGCAGATCCGTTCATGCCTTGATTTTTAGGATTTTTTTAAAGTTCAAACAGAAATCTCTTTGGGGTCCAGGACCTTGAGCAGTACAAGTTTAAAAAATGAAATTAAAGATAAAGAGATGAAACTTGGCACCATGGTAGCTCTGAAGTAGGGATTTAGCCATGCTAAGTTGGAAGCAGATCCGTTCATCCCTTGATTTTTAGAAATGTTTAAAACTTCAATTTAATTTTTTTAATTAACTAAAATGCTTACAATTCCATCATTTTTAAAGATAAAGAGATGAAACCTGGCATCATGGTAGCTCTTAAGTAGGGATATAGCTATGCCAAGTATGAAGCAGATCCGTTCATGCCTTGATTTTTAGGATTTTTTTAAAGTTCAAACAGAAATCTCTTTGGGGTCCAGGACCTTGAGCAGTACAAGTTTAAAAAATGAAATTAAAGATAAAGAGATGAAACTTGGCACCATGGTAGCTCTGAAGTAGGGATTTAGCCATGCCAAGTTGGAAGCAGATCCGTTCATCCCTTGATTTTTAGAAATGTTTAAAACTTCAATTTAATTTTTTTAATTAACTAAAATGCTTACAATTCCATCATTTTTAAAGATAAAGGGATGAAACTTGACAGCATGGTAGCTCTTAAGTAGGGATTGAGCCATGCCAAGTTGGAAGCAGATCTGTTTATGCCTTGAGTTTTAGGAACGTTTAAAACTTCAAACCCAATACTCCTCTTTGGGGTCTAGGGCCTTGAGCAGTACATTAAAAAAAAGAAAGAAAGTAAAGATGAAGAGATGAAACTTGGCACCATGGTACCTCTTAAGTAAGGCTTTAGCCATGCCAAGTTGAAAGCAGATTGGTTCATGCCTTGAATTTTAGAAAAAAAATTAAAGTCAAACTTTTAAAAAAAATATCCTAAAAATCAAGGCACGAACCAATCTGCTTCCAACTTGGCATGGCTCAATTCTAGGGTGACCACTAGGGTGTGGCCTAGTGGCTAAAGTATTGGACTGGGAGCTGGGAGATCTGGGTTCTACTCCCCACTTAGCCATGAAAACCCATTGGGTGACTTTGGGCCAGTTGCAGACTCTCAGCCCAACCCATCTCACAGGGTTGCTATTGTGAGGATAAAATGGAGAGGAGGAGGATTATGTATGCCGTCTTGGGTTTCTTGGAGGAAAAAGGTGGGATATAAATGCAATAATAAATAATAATAAAAAACTGTCAGGATTTCCCCAGATTTCTCCTGGTTTTTGTTCTATCCTCAGTGTCAGGGGGGATTTTATGCAATAGTCTATAATGATCTGGAATTACACACTTTCCCTTTTAAGGCCACCATTAGCATGGCAGGGGGGAATTACATGCTTTCTGGAGGTGTGTCATTCTCTCCCACTGCTCCAATCAAGGCCTTAAAAGGGGAAAAAATGTGTCATTCCCAGGCATTATAGAAAAGGGCCTGATTGGAGCGGTGGGGTGGGGTGAGAATGACATGCTTTCCCCTCCTCCGCTCTAATTGGGGACTTTAAGGTGGCCCCAGAAAGCCATTTTCCTGCCCCCCCCACTAGGTGTCCTCTTTTTTGGTTTCCCAAATATGGTCACCCTACTCAGTTCTTGCACAGGCTGCATATCCATCCCTAGATATTTACTCAAAAGTAAGACCCATTGAATTTCCTTGGTTCTTGAAAAGCAACACACTTGCTTTTAGATTTGCCAGTCTCAGCATTCTATGTGTGCTATGAATGCCTGCTCTGTCTGTCCCTATAGTTTCCTGCAAGGTCCAGCCAGGGGAAGCCAGTAAATTAAACCCAGGGGTGGAGGATGGGATTCCCTCAGGTTCATCTGACAGCAGGTGCTATAGAACATGGACCTTCCAGGAGTATTGAGGCTGGATTTCTGGCAGACCAAGCCAGGCAACTGTATGGCCTGTTAGTCCCTCCATTTGGCACCTACCTCATAAGGCAAATGGCCACATGAGAACTGTTATTATGGACTGCTACTTTGTTTGTCTTTAGTAGTCTGTGGTCCAGATCTCTTCAGAAGGGGGAATAGTGTTTTGTGGTTGGGGGTCAGTCTAAATTATCTCCAGGGGTCCCTTACTCAGTGCCTCTGATAGCAAAGAGATTGAGGATTTTCCCCAACTCTGTTACTCTTGAAGTTACTAGGCCTGTTGAAAATAGATTTTATAACATAAGCATGAAAACAGTGAATACCCCTTTTAACTTGTTAAACCAATGAAAACATGCCACACAAGAAGTCTTAAGATATGAATGCAGATGCAGAAGTGAAATCTGAAACATTACTACTACTACTAGTAGTAGTAGTAGTATCCTGCCTTTTGCCCAATGCTGGGCCTCAGGGCAGCCTTACAAAACTAAAACATATACAGCTAAAACCTATAAATAGGAATATACTAGGCTGACCATATGAAAAGGAGGACAGGGCTCATGTAACTTTAACAGTTGTAGAGAAAAGGGGATTTCAGCCAGTGTCATTTGTATGCAGTTAGTTCCTGGTGAAATTCCTTCTTCATCACACCAGTTAAAGTTGCAGGGGCCCTGCCTTCTTTTGTATATGGTCACTCTAGTATAGTGCCTGCAACTTTAACTGTTGTGATGAAGAGGGAATTTCACCAGGGACTAATTGCATACAAATTACACTGGCTGAAATTCCCTTTTCTCTACAACTGTTAAAGTTACATGAGCCCTGTCCTCCTTTTCATATGGTCAGCTTAAATATACCCTAAATATACAAAAGTTAAAAATATAATTAAATACTTTTCAATATTAAAGCATTTAAAACATTTTAAATACATAACAATTTAAAAGTCAAAGGTATAGACAGAGGTCCAGATTATTTGCCAAAGGCCTGCTGGAACAAAAAAGGGTTTGTCTGCTTCCAAAAACACATCAAGGAGGGAGCCAGTGTAGACTGCAAGGATTAGAAAGAAAATCCATGTGTACACTATGCAAAATAAACGACACCTCAACCATTTCTAAACCTTATTTAAAAAACAGGGTGACTAGGCCGAAACCAACGTCTCATTCTCCCAAAGCAGATAAACCATGCAGAAAGTGCAAGTGAAATTCTCATTGTAGGCCCAGAAGCACTTTGAAAGGTTTCAACATTGTACTTAAAACTGCTATAAAGTTGAAAGCTTTCAACTTTATAGCAGTATGGACCAAACTCTTAGAAAAGAGGGAAATTAAAAGAAAGGTATAGCTACCTATTCCCAGGAGAGATCTGAAGATCAGGTTACCATGGATCCAGACGAGCCACACCCTGCTTCACCAGGGAGCAAAAGAGCAAACCGGCCTTATGAAGATAGCCCAAAATACTCTCAGAGCCAAAGGAATGCATGTTCCAGAAGAGAAAAGAGAAACTCTTCTTCTTCACTCAAAAGGTCTGTGCTAGAGGCAGCGGCCATTTCACTCACCCACCCCACATTCTAAGGCAGGAGGGAGGGGGGAGAGCGACGCTACTGAGCATGTGTCAGTGTCGCGTTATGAGGGAAGATGGCCGCCTCATTGACTTGAATGAGAGGTTAAAATAGTCCTTAAAAGTCAACCGAAGGGAATTTTTAAAAAACAAAAAGCTTTCCACCAGCTAGAGTCAAGGAGGAAGAAGACCCCACCACTGGATTAATTAATAAGGCTCTAGAAATTATGCAAATTGTGAGCACAAAAAGTCTCAACCGGAAGTAAATTTACAAAAGCAGGGAGACAGGTTTGTATTCCTTTTCTACCTTAAACTGCTCTCCTTCCCTCAATCTTTCACCAATGTTCTTGAAATTTTCAGGTAATGTAAAACAAACATTTCTTTCTGGCACCTGTAAATTTCAGAAAGGTTGATGAAACATTTTCGATTTTATGGCTGTTAGAATGACCCCCCCCCCCAATTATCACTTTAACATGGCGGAATGTGTTTTTTACTGACGACCCTTAACAATGGAGGCACGACTGTGCCTCCATTAATTCTGAACAACTCTTTAAAGAGTGAGAATTCTAAGAAAGAATATACACTTCTGTGTTGTTGTTGTTGTTGTTGTTGTTTTTTACACACAACGGAGTGCTGGACTGGATGGACCCCTGCTCTGATCTGGCATGGTTCTTCTTATGTTCTATGTTTTCATTTTGCATCTGTTATGACTGGGGCGCCTTTGTGCTTTTATAGGCAGGCCAATGTTTTTGCATGCATTTGTTTAACAGTTGATCACCGCACAGTGTGTACTATAGACCCCTTTAAGAAATGTAATGTATATATTATTAATGGCTTGGTGATGAGAATTTCTCTGTGGTAGTAACAGTACAAAAAAGTAAGAGTCATTGCAATAATAATAATAATAATAATAATAATAATAGTAAATAATAGTAAATAATAGTAAATAATAGTAAATAATAGTAAATAATAATAATAATAATAATTGCATTCTTGTTTCTCAATTAGTGCCAAGGCTTCCTTCTCCCTCTCTCCTCCTGGACTCAGAACCCAGTGGCTTGCATCCAGATCAGTGGCTTGGATCCATTCTGTGAACAGAAGGGGCTCTTTCTTTCATGGAGGCACCAGGATCCAGCAAAGGCTTCCTGCTGGATGTACAGGGTGGTGAAGTGGCTAAAGTATTGGACTGGGAGTTGGGAGATCTGCGTTCTGGTCCCCACTTGGCTACGGAATCCCACTGGATGACTTTGGGCCAGTCATAGGCTCTCAGCCAAACCCACTTCACAGGGTTGTTGTTGTGAGGATAAAATGGATAGGAAGAGGATTATGTAAGCCTCCTTGGGTTCCTTGGAAGAAAAAAGGCAGAATATAAATGCAATTATAAATAAATAATAAAATAAGAGGGTCAGGCAACAAGAAGAATCACCAAGGTTGCCTTCCTCTCCATCTTCCAGCGCAAATGGAATTCTGCTAAGCGCTTCTCTGGATCCAACATTTGTGTATAGTAAATGGTCTAATCAGACGAAAGCCTATTCTTCAATGTAGCCATTCAGGCACTTTTAATCCAGTAAGGTGCTGGACACTCCTCAATTCCATTAGCAAAAGAACACACACATTTTCTAAATCACTTAGCAGCTGAATTGTACAAATAAGTCTTGGTTAAATGTATAAGCATGATTTATAAGTGAAGGGTTTAAAAATTTAACCACAGGAGTATATGCTTGAGCAATAAACTGATCAGAGGTTAATGAACTGTGGTTTGTGGCAAAAGAAATTATACACTTAGGTATGAAAACAAAACACTTTTCTTATCCAAGAGCTAAAAGACTTTGATATTTCATAAACTCAACACCAATACACTCCAAGGGCTCAGCATAAGAAAAATGAGGTAATGGTGCCTCATCTTATTCTTAGGAGTACTTCAGATAGAACCAAGATGGATAATAAAAGTATGGACAATTTACATGGAAGCCTTTAACATCCTGATTGTTATGGCTATATTGTCAATATTAAGAACCATGTATATTTAGGCATAAATGTTCCTGTGCCTGTCAGGAGAGGCTGCATTAGTTCTCCTAAGAGTTGATCCCTCTTTAAATACAGACTTTTTTCATCTACAATCAAAGCTCTGGCACTTCAACGTTCAACACTATGAGCTTTTCTACACAAGGCAGTTATTGTGTGCTCATCATCCCTACTCACAGTTGTTTATGGGTTCTTTAGAGAATGCCATGACCCTTCAGTTTTGCTTCTGTGACTAAAGAACACTTTCAGCAAGATTTTTTTTAGAGCAGGGAAAATGTGGCATTAAAAACAACACTTTTTTCACTTGTGTATTTGCACTATTCTGCTATACCATAGTGCCACCTAAAGGTTATGTGGTGGAAAAGCAGGAAAGGAGACACTCGTCCTGTAGCTTTTGGATCCCAGTTCTGTGACAAAACTTGAAGGAGATACAGTGGATTAAGAGCCTCACTATGTTTATGAAGTGGAATGACAATGGTATCTATGGGTAGGAGGAATGGAAAGGAAACAAAGGAAGCATTGTCTGTTGGGTACATTTTGTGTGTGTAAAGTGTGGGTCTCGCAGGATGGGGGATCAAATTATATAGTCTAGAAGTGTTTTATGTTAAATGATCAGTTCTTAGTTTTGAGACTCTGCATTGCCATATTTGATTTGAAGATTGGTTTAAAGTAGAAATGGACAAACTCTCCATAATTCCAGAAAACAAAATTGATTTTCTGGGCAGCCAATGAATATTAAACAACAATAATGAATAACAACAACAACAACAACAACAATGCAAATGTTTAATTCAGAGGCCTCAGATGCTACTTTAAATGCTGATGCACCTGCACATGGGCATCGTTGGAGAAGCATTTCATACATTTTCAAATATATACCTGGCTATTATGGCCTACTATGTAGTCCTCATGGTACATATATTTCCAAGCTACTCTGGAGGATCTGAAAAGGGTGCTTTGATCTGGGACTGATAGTATCCACAAAAAGATATAGTTTAAACCATAGTTCATAGGCATCTATAGTTTTTTAAAAATAGATATCCACTGATGAAAGTAATCTTAAAGGGAACAAAGGAATACGTTTAAGAGATTGGCATCATAATGCTTGCTTACAAAAGCACTCCACATTCACAATCAGTTGCAGTGAAGAACATCCAGGTTCTTCTTTGATAGTAATCTTTTTTTAAAAATAGTAGTGAAATCACCATTCACATCAAACCAGAAGACCAATAACTCTTGAAGATAATTCCTTCACGTGGCTCAAGACAAGTAAATCAATCATGTAAAAACACTTTATAGACAGAGCAGATCCAATCCTCTAAGCGTGAGTTTTGCCCAAGTGGTATTGAAATGAATATATCATGTTGATGGTTTGTAAAAATGTAGAACTGGAAACAGAACTTCAGAGCAGTGTTTTGACCTTGGAATGATGCCTAGATCTGAAACTAAACACAATCATATTCCACCTATCTGAAAACTCTCTCTCTCTCTCTCTCTCTCTCTCTCTCTCTCTCTCTCATACCCTCTCTTTAAACCCTTCACCTAAATGAAAACCTTGAAAGGTAATTCTACTTTCTTTAAGATGTGCTGAATAATGTTTTGGATGATGATATATTGGAGGAAAAGGTTGTTTAAAGGTCATGTCACATAGTTTGCAAGAGTGCAGAGTTGTAAGTTTGGGGAACATTGAAAGTATTGAGTCAGTTATTATTTAAGCATGCCTCTGTCTAATCTCTTCTACCTAATTCAGGCTGGGCAATTATCTGGGAGTAAAATCCACTGAACACAGTCAAAGTTACTTCTGAGTAAACATGCATAGTACTTGTCAGACACTTTAGCCACTGGGTTTGGAGGCTCTTTGAAAATAGTGATGGCTTGTAGTTTAGGCTGACCAGATAAAATCCAGGTCAGGGCTCATGTAACTTTAACAGTTGTAGAGAAAAGGGAATTTCAACCAGTGTCATTTGTATGCAATTAGTTCTGGTGATATTGCCTCTTCATCACAACAGTTAAAGGTGCATGCACTATACTAGAGTGACCATATACAAAAGAAGGCAGGGCCCCTGCAACTTTAACTGTTGTGATGAAGAGGGAATTTCACCAGGAACTAATTGCATACAAATGACACTGGCTGAAATTCCCTTTTCTCTACAACTGTTAAAGTTACATGAGCCCTGACCTGGATTTTATCTGGTCACCCTATAAGGGTTTGGTTTGTGTTGGGCTTGATGCACCTGAGGATGCCTTTAGGCATTAGCCCAGAGAGGTAGGAGTTGGGTGGGATTTTTTTACAATCAGCTGCAGTGATTCCATAATAATAGAGACTGATCTCTTGCATTTTCCCCATGGACTCAGCACCTCCCTCCTTGTGGCAGGTGCCAATTCTTTCCACTGTCAGAAGCCATGCGAATGATTCCTCCCCAAACGATTGGGGGCATTTAAACAAGGGATAGGCAAATGTTAGAGATCTACTCATGAGATCTACTTTGGAGATCTATTTATGGGATCTGTTTTTGCTAGAACCCTGAGATCCACCAACTGGAGCCCTGGACAAAAGGCATACACTTAGAATTAAATTATTCTCAACCCATAAATTTGTTTGAAAAGTGATTGCAGTCCTTCCACACACAAATCCACTCCTGGTTAAAGCCCCTCCTGACTTTCTGCCTTTTAGCAGTATAATGTAGGGCAGGGAAACATGTTCAAGAATTGAGAGTCAGAAATCCTTGCCCATCCATTTCAAATTACCCAGCGATCTACCTTCTTCCTATTGCTGATTTAAATATTGTGCCATCAATGCAGGAGAAACTCAAGGAAAAGCAGCTTCCATGTTGCTAAGGTACAACTTAAAGGGTCCAGGCCAGAGACTATGGATTTTTCACATACAAAGTTTTCATCTGTCATCATGATTTATTTTTATTTATTTTATTACATTTCCATACCGCCCCATAGCCAAAGCTCTCATGGCTGTGTCACTTTATTTAACGGTTTATTTATGCTCCAGTTCTATGCAAACACTTACTTCAGAGTAAGGCAGGTTGGATTTGGAGGGATCTATGTTTGGCTAAATGTGCATAAAGCCAGCCAGTTAGAACTTTGCATGAATCTAAATTCTTCTGATCAGAGCTTTTCCCTGCCTGGGGAAGAAGCTGGCGGGCTTGGATGATGATCTAGATTAGCCTTCCCCAACCTTGTGCCCTCCAAGTGTGTTGGGCTACAACTCCCACAATCCCCGTGAATGACTGGGGGTTTCTGGGAGTTGTAGTTCAACACCTCTGGAGAGCACCCAGTTAAGGAAGGCTGATCAAGAGGTGGTTTGGATACCACTTTAAGGTTTTCTTCATACTACTTTTGGAATGTTGACTCTAGGTATCTGATAAAGACAAGCTCACTGTTCATGAACGTGTTCTCATCAGGGATTGGACAGAACCAGGGAAATGGTTCAAATTGTTTTTCTTCCAATGAAGCCCCCACCCCCAATAACCAGGAAAAAACAACTTTTGGGCTTTCCAAAAATTGGAGTTATGGGGACTGTCATGATGAGCACCTGCATTTCAGTATCAGAGGCAGTAAGCCTACGTTCACCAGTTGCTGGTGAACATGGGTAGGAGGGTGCTATTGCACCTGTGTCCTGCTTCTGGGTTATTGGTCAACAGCTGGTTGCCCACTGTGTGAACAGAATGCTGGACTAGATGGACCCTTTGTCTGATCCAGCAGGGCTCTTATTTATTATTTTATTTATTTATTTATTTATTTTATTTTATTTCTAACCTGCTTCTCCATCCAGATCGAGGTGAGGAACAACAATAAATATAAATAAGAGAATCAAAAAATAGATAAAACATTAAAAAAAAATAAAAAAAAATACATTCTTAAAAACATCTTAAAATTCAGCTGGGTAGGCCTGCCAGAAGAGAGCAGTCTGCACAGCTCTCTTAAATTCCAGAAGACTGCTAATTTGTCGAATCTCCCCCGGCAGGCCATTCCACAGTCTGGGAGTGGCAGAAGAGAAGGTCCTCTGGGTAACACTCATCAGCCTAGTTCTGGCTGATTGGAGTAAATTCTTCCCAGAGGACCTGTGTGCGGGGTGGATTATACTGGAGAAGGAGATCCCGTAGGTAACCTGGACCCAAACCATGTAGGGCTTCAAAGGTAATAACCAACACTTTATACTTCGCCCGGAAACTAATTGGCAGCCAATGAAGTGATTTTAATATTGGTGTTATGTGGTCACCCCTAGGTGTACCGGTGACCAACCTGGCTGCCATATTTTGAACTAGTTGAAGTTTCCGCAAAGGTAGCCCTATGTACAGCGCATTGCAGAAGTCGAGCCTCTAAGTTACCAGCACATGCACTACCGTCTTTAGGTCTTCCAACTCTAGGAAGGGGCACAGCTGGCATATCAGCCGAAGCTGATAGTAGGCACTCCTGGCTGTCACGTCTATCTGGGCTGTCATTTGGAGCGACGGATCCAGGAGTATCCCCAAGCTGCGAACACAGTCTTTCGGGGGGGGGGTGTAACCCCATCCAGAACTGGTTGACACACCTCCAAACCCAGGTTGTGGCCTTTGACAGCAAGCACTTCCGTCATGTCTGGATTCAGCTTCAGTTTGTTTTTCCTCATCCAGCCCATTACCGCCTCCAAGCATTCATTCAGAAGAGACACACTATCCTTAGCTGACGATGTTGTCGAAGGCATAGAGAAATATATTTGGGTGTCATCAGCGTATTGATAGCACCCCACCCCATGCCTCTGGATGATCTCTCCCAGCGGTTTCATATAAATGTTAAACAGCATTGGGGAAAGGATGGCACCTTGTGGTTCACCACATAGCAGCTCCTTCTTTTAAGAGCAGCTATCCCCAAGCATCACCACCTGGAACCTGCCCGACTGGTAGGACTGGAACTACTGAAGCACAGTGCCCCCGATTCCCAATCCCCTCAGGCGTTCCAGAAGAATACCATGGTTGATGGCATCGAAAGCCGCTGAGAGGTCCAGGAGTACCAGCAGGGACACACTCCCCCTGTCAATACTCAGGTGTAGATCATCCACTAAGGCGACCATAGTGGTCTCAACTCCGTATCCTGCCCTGAAGCCGGTTTGAAATGGGTCTAGAAAATCTGTATCATCCAAAACTGCTTGGAGTTCGAAGTCCAGGGAGGGCTTTTTTTAGAAGCGGCCATACTACCGCCTCTTTTAAACATGTTGGAAAACTCCCCTCCCTGAGAGATGCATTAATAATATGTTGTAGATGTGATCTAACTGCATCTCCTCCCTGGACAACCAGCCAAGAAGGACAGGGCAAGTCATGCTCCTCACTTGTCCAAGCAGCTTGTCCACGTCCTCAGTACTCACCAACTTATGATTCACAACTGGTGATGAACTGAGTGTGGTTGATCAGAACTGACTCAGTTCAATTCAAGAGTGTGGCTAGTTTATTATGACTCTGAACAACTCCTTAAAGAGTGAGAATTGCAAGAAGGAATATACACGTGTGTGTGTGTGTGTGTGTGTGTATGTTTGTGTGGAAGGTACACACAACCCTTTACATGCACTGAATGAATGCATCGAGCTGTTGGGCCATATGAAAATAAGAACATAAGAAAAGCCCTGCTAGATCAGACCAAGGGTCCATCTAGTCCAGCATTCTGCTCACACGGTGGCCAACCAGCTGCCCACAGGACATGAGTGCAACAGCACCTTCTCGCTAATGTGTGGGCTGTCCCTGCCCTCTGCTATTGCTGTGCACTGCCACATGTCCACTTGGTCTTTGTTGGAAGAATCTTTCCATGTCTAAGTGCGGAAAGCTTCTACGTGTGAAGAGGGCCCCTGGCTAATCAGGGGCCCTCCTTATGTGCAGAAGCTCTACACACATGCTGTACAAATGTGGAGCTCCTTCCAATGAATGAAAATTGATTTTTGTCAGTGGAGCATGGTGGGTGGTGCATAGTGATGGCTGTAGTTGGGAGTTGCCTGCATGACTCCAAAGACCACCCTATGCTTGGTCATTCAGTGCAGGGAGAGGGTTGTGTTTACCTCCCATTAGTGTAAGCAAGACCCACAGTTGCCTCATTCTCACAACGAGCTTTGTCTGGCAGGCTGGCTAGTAGCTGGATGTAGCTAGCCATCATCATGGCCATGGTGAACTGAAGGAAGGCACGTTATGACCTACTAATGCTTTGCTGGGTCTCAAATAAAAATAGTGACCTGTTTGACCCCAGAACAGGCATCTGGTGTGCCTTGTTCTGTGGAAATGTGGAAGATATTACCTTTCACTTTTACAAGAGCAATGTTTCTTTTTCTTCTTTCTTTTTTCTTTTAACTAGTGGCTCTGAGTTTCTTAATAGTTAATGTGAAAATAGACCCCCCTCCCTCCAAGAGTCATACCTTTGCATGTCAAAATGGATTGCATCTCGAATAACTTTGCAGTGGCATCCTGCCCTGCAAAAACAAAACCCCACCCCCACCCCACTTCCCCACTTTTGACATTTCCCTGAGACTATAATGAGTTTAGTCTGTAGGATTTCCTTTTTGGGTGACATTATCAGAAGAAATTACCCCGTACCATTACCTGTGGTCAATGAGACTTGACAGGTCTCCTTTCTCTTTCTTCCACTGGACCACACGTGATCCTCTGAGACAGGAAAGCATCGTCTAGACGTGGGCCTTTGAAGTTCTCTGCACCTCCATTTCCCTGCTCCCTGAAATGTCAAGACCATCCTTGCCAATTCAGAACCTTCAGAATTTGCTGGAATTGCCTTGAACCATTTCGGTATTCCTATGCAGCAGAGGGAAATGGCAGGATGGCAGTGGAATTTACCTGGAATTCATTCTGATTCAGCCATGGAAGGGGGGGGGGCTTTGCGCAAACAACAAGGAAGGCATGAGGTGGGCATTGTACAGTGAGAAGGATGCTGCTCGTGCGTCACTTGAGTGGGGGGAATGTAATGGAATGACTTCTCACAAAACGCAAGTTTTCCCAAGCTTTCAGAAGAATGAAAAACATGCCAGGGAAGAGTAACAGCAAAGTGCTAGAATCAGCCAGTCTTAAGGTGATTTCCCCATCAATAACTAGCACTGAAATTTGGCTGTCAGAGAAGGTCCTTGCTTGGCTTTCATGTGGCCAGAACTCCCACCATAAAAAACACCAGTTTTGATTTGTGTATAACTCATCAAAAGGTACGAGTATCAGAAACCTGGGGTCCCTCTATACAACGTCGCTTTGGCACCTGTTTTCCTATATTCGGTTTTACATCTAATAGTGGTAGACAAGAGCTGTGAAGGTGAATTACGGGGTCCATACAATGCGCTTTACAATTGTTTATATGCAGAGTTTCGCAGCAGAGTCGGATCAGGGGTCTATGGTTGAACAAGGAAAATTTGATGAAAGCACCGCCCTGTCTCCTGATGGTACCTCCCCCAGACTTTCCCGCTTTTCATTAACCCCGCCCACCTGAGTGTTTCACCGTTGATTACATGTTAGCCCCTGGCTAATCATGATTGTGCATTACTTCGCATGTGGGTATGATTTCTAAACATTGGATGTGCCTACAATTAGAGTTTTTAGCAGGGCCACATTGGCTTTGGGACCAAATGTAAAACCATAAAAGCATAATTTTTCCAGGTACTGGACAGCCATGGCAAACACCTGCCTGCGGAAAGTCCGCCCCCCTATTCCTCCCGCCAAGAATCCGCCATTGGACACTCCCACCCTACCATGCTTGTGGCAGCTGCCCCTTATCTCCTGCTCCCTAGCAATCTCGGCCATCTTGGAAATGTGCTGCTTCAAGGGCAAATTTTTGTGTAGCCTTTCCGTTACAATGTTGCATTTCGCACTGATATCCCAGTTCCATGCAAACTGCCAATTATTCTGTCTGTCTATGGACCCCGAGATGCCAGCTCACAACAGTTCTGGGCTAGAGGGCAATCTCGCCATCCCAGTAGATCTCTGCATCACAGAGGTGGGTGATTGGGCAGGCAGGAGTGGGGGGGAGGGCTGCCCGCTGCCCCCCCAAACCCTGGCTGGCACTCTTTGTTCTCTATTCCCCACACAGTGCGGGTGATGTTATTCCACCTAGCAGTACTCAAGAGGCAGAAGCGGTATTTGCAGCTGCGCCTCCGCAGTATGGTGCACACATTGCATTTCCTTCAGCATCACATGAGGAGACTGGAGCGTATAGTCTGGCGTGCCCACCCTCTGGTAGCCCTCCGCCAACCGGCCGTGCCATTGGAATGACCGGGCCAGCAGGAGACAACCCAACGTGTGAGCGGCGGCTGTGACGTGGTGTCTGTGGACTGACATTTCTTCCCATGTGACTGTTGCTGTTTGCCTTTTGGTTGCCGCGTTCTGCCCAAGCCCCTGTCTTGCCCCCCCTGCAGCTTGCCTTTTGGATTCCTCCGACCACGCTTTGCAATGGGCTTGTGCCCACATGTGACCATTTCTACAATAGAGATATTTGTGACGCCCTGCCTGTATCCGTGACACTCACCGGGCTACACAACAGGGCTGTCCACACCACTCACACTCAGGGTTTACTTCAACCCCCCCCTGTGCTTTTAACGTGTTTGAGGGTTTAGGCTTACTGCTGCTGCTTCTGTCTCGTCTTTACTTTTTTAGGCCCCACAGCTCTACAGCTCAGCACCCTAGCTCTCAAATCCCCCTTCTAATATCTGCTTCCAACAGTACCTTCCTCAGGTACACTTAAAATGATCATACCAGTTGGATATAATTAAATGTAATTTATTAACAAGATGATTGCTCAGGTAAGAAAAGCTTGATGGTTTCTTTAGTTCAACAGCGTATTAGTTACAGACACAATGCTTAATGGTTTCAGTCAGTAATTTCTCTTCATAACATGTTTCAAATATAATCTTCCAATTTTATGTTTCTCCTGCTTACTCTACCCACTCTAAGCTACACTACACTCTTTCCCACCATCTAATTCCACCAAAATAATAAAACATGTTGGCCCTTCCTAGCCTCTAATCTAGTCAACAACTTCCCTCACACACACTGTATCTCCTCAGCTCCTGTCAGTTAAAAATATATACACAGACACTCTTCTCTAACTCTTCCTACTCTCACACAGCCAGCCAATCCAGGCACTCCCCCGCCTCCGTCTAATCAGCACTCACACATGAACTCCCCCCTTATACTTACTCGGTTACAACACAACTGTGAGTCTATTTAACTTCTTTCTTGGAACTTTTGGCATTTTATAAACAATTACCTACAATTTTTTATATACAAGGACCTTTAAAGTAGCTGAACATCACAATATTGCAGTGGTTTCTGTTTTCCCCTCCACCCTTTCCCACCCCTTCAATCTCTCCCTCACCGCCGCCATGTTTTGAGATGTTCTGCAGCTGGAAGATTTCACAGGGTTGTGCAGCAGCGGCAGATGAGGAGACTGGAGCATATAGTGTGGTGTGCCCACCCTCCAGTATCCCTCCGCCAACCGGCTGTGTCATTGGAATGACAGGGCTAGCAGGGGCCACCCCAACGTGTGAGCGGTGGCTGTGACGTGGCGGCTGTGGACTGACATTCCTTCCCATGCGACTGTTGCTGTTTGTCTTTTGGTCACTGCATTCCACCCAAGCCCCTGTCTTGCACCCACCCCCACCCCCACCCCCCGCGGTGTGCCTTTCGGATTACTTCGGCCACGCTTTGCAGTGGGCTTGTGCCCACATGTAACCATTTCTAGAATAAAGATATTGCAGTGATTTCTCAGTACTAAATGGTCATTTTGGTGTGATACACTCAGACACACACACACACACACACACACACAACTTCCCGGTAAAGCAATGACAGACGGGAGAGGGGGGGAGGTAACAGGAGTAGATATGAAGCCCGATCCCCGATCCTGCGCCACACTTCCTGGGGAGCTAATCCCCCCACCTGCTCAATGCGCCTTACTCCTGAGTAACAGCACACAAGAAGACAGCTCAATGGCAGGAACTCGCTTGCACTGCACGGAGAGAAGTTTCCTTGAATTTTTCCAGCAAGGATCCCAGCAAGGGAGCGGGGGTGGAGAGGGAAGTCTTAGCGGACCTCAAATTATACTCAAAATGAACAACGCACATCCTTATTCCAACCCCCTTGCTTCCTTTAGAACCAGCTCCATGTGAGTAGCCACGCGTTTCAACAAAAGAAAGATTCCAATGAGGATTTAAAAGAAACTTTACTTTAAGTACCAGTAACTTAAGGTCAGCCATTACTGAACAGTCCATGAGTCAAGTGAAGAAGAAGGAAGTAGGAGGGAGGAGACAGGAAATGACAAAGCAAGCATTGGATCAATCCCCTCTCACCTTGTCCACAACTGGGAGGGGTAGCCAGAGAAGGGGCAGTTATTCAGTCATGACATCACCACCAAACTACACCCACTATTAGCATTAATCCGAATGGTCTGTAGATTGGTTACATGACAATAATGCACTTGAACTTTGGAGAAAAATTAAAAGTCGCGGTAAAACTTGACTTTGAGAACGCGCATTAATGGAGGCTATAAATCGCATAGATGGCTGAATTGCGCCCCGCTCGTCTGTCCTAAATGCCTTCAGAGCGAAGTCAAGGAGATGCAAATAAGCCATCTAGAGGTACCCCTGGAGTTCTAATACATTGAATTTAAAAACCAAATAATCAAGGCTGTTTCCAGGACCTGTTCAGGATTGACCTGTAAGCCATGGCTAGCTGTGGTATTGAAAGTTATAAATGACAGTGAAGTCCAGATATAGGACAATTTCCACAAAAATTGCTGTCAGGACAGAAACCTGATGGACTGCCATGCAGTGTTAGTCCCAGGATAAGGGGCGAATGATGGGATCAGAACCGTTTTGACTGAGGTTCAAGGATTAAAATAGGGGTAAAGCAAAGGAAAAAATAGTACCAATAAGAAAAGAAAACCACTTTTAGGAGAGTTCGCAGGTTCAGGTGAAACCACAAAGCATAACGTTTCCAGAAGAGCGCCAACACTCATATGTTCAGGAGGGCTTCAAGAATCTAAGACCTCCATCACACCTAATCCTCCCCCCCACCTGGTTTGCCTTTGCATTATTTTTACCTGAGGCAAAAGGGTGTCAAGCTTATGATCCCTTTCACCTGAATAGCTGCTCTTTCGCTCCTACGATCCATGGTTTGTTAGCTCTTAGGCTCCACTCCATCCCTCCCCTTCTCTTTCTCCCTCCAGTCAGGACCTGGCAGATGAGTACTGCAAAAATGGAAGGCCCCTTTAGTCTGGCTCTTTGGGGGCATTGAGGGAGTACAATCCTGTCTCTGCAGAGATTTGGGCATTGTATGATTTAAAAAAAACGCTTTCGAGCCTGGGGTGCCAGGTTTGCGTTTTATATTGAGGCTTGGAGCTGGCTGCTGGGAGAGATTGCTTTTCCCTGCCAGGACTTGATGCAATCCATCCAAGCCCCCGTTCCTTTAAAACTACACAGAGGCTTATGTCTTCATCCCATCTACTATTTCCCCCCCGGTTTGCATCTGCAAGTTCCCCCTCCATTTCCTATGTGAGTTTTGCATTTTGAATCACACATGGTTGGTTTTGCTGCGATACCTCAGCTTGGCCTGTTGAATTTTGCCTGTTTCAGACTTTGTCCATTCAGGGATAAATCGAAACAGAAACTAAAAGCTGCGACCTCAGGGCAAGAGAACAGCAGGATGGGGATGATGTCATGCGAGCCCTGCGCTGAAGAAGTGGAGCAAAGTCACGGCGAGTGTGCTTAAAGTCGCGTCTGTGAAAAACCCCAAGGGTGCATTTAATGTGTTTAGAGAAAATAACCCAGACTTTTAGTGTTCTAGGAAAGGCTGTGGAAGAGGCAGGGTTTCAGCAGGACAGGCATGGCATCATGTGAGCACCATGCTGCAAATCCGCACACCAGGCATGGCGAGAGTGCACTGAATCACTGGTATGATGGAATTCTAAGATTCCCAGAGAAGGACATGTCAGAACATTCATTCAAAAATGGCCTAGAGAAATGGTTCTCAAGACATCTTTTTTCACAGACCACTAGAAAATTTCTGGGGGTCTTTGCAGACCACTTAATTCTTTTGCTTGTTGTACAAATCAAAGCACATATATAATGAGTAGTATCCAATGCTGTTACAGCACTAGCACTAATGTCATTGCATTAACGTAAACCAATGCTAGTGCAACGTGACTAGCACTTGCTAGGCAAAGGGAAAAACTGGTGATTTACCACTGAATTTCAGCAATGTGGTTTGCCACTGAAATTCGGTGGGCAGTTTGCTGCCAGACTTTGGTGGCAAATCATTGCTTTCCCCGTTCACCAGTGCTAATGATGTTTCACTACCATTAGTTTATCCTATTACTGTGATAGTACTGGATAATGCCCAATATATTTTAAAACATTATTTTCCTTCTGTGTCGACATCATCATCAAAACCACTACCTATTATGAAAATCATGGGCCCTAGGCCAGTTTTGGTAATCTGGTCCTCATCAAAATGGCCTTGAATCTTTGGTTAATAATAATAATAATAATAATAATAATAATGTGCAGTGCTAAATGCAGATATTCTTATCTGTTCTGCAACCTTTTGTGATCTGCAGACTACAATTTGAGAACCTCTGGTCCAAAGAGTTGCATATAGCTGAAACATTGGAAATGGGAAGTACGTTTTGACCTGTAAAAGGAGACAAACTTAAAAGCCTTCTCCAATTTGGGGCCATTGAGATGTTTTGGACCTCAAGTCCCATTGCCCTGGCCATCATGGCTAATGGTCAGGAATTCTAGGAACTGTGGTTCAAAACTTTCATTAATACTGCTTCTTGGGCCAATTATCTCAGAGTAGTACCACTGGCTGAAAAACTGTTGGCTAAGTTATGCTATTTAGGAATCATATTCTTCCATGAGAAAGAGTCTAGGTAGACACGTTCTGAGTTACTGAAAATCTTTTCATCAATTTATAATGAAATTAGGGGCATGCTAATAAATCCTTTTTCAGAGCTCATCTACCTAAGCAGTTAATCTATATCCTGGAAGGTATCTGAGTACACCAGTAGCAACTCTAAGTGATCTTGTTTCCAAATAACCACTAATTGGTCACAGAAAATGGATTTCTCTGCTTAATAATACACTATAGAAGTTGAGTTAAATTTGAAGTGAGTGAGATCTGAATTTGGAAACAGTTAAATAGGCTTTACACACTGTTAGAGCTCTGCCTTTGTATATACAACTTTTCAATATCTTATAAACTTTCCCACCAAGTCAACCACCACTACCTTCGTTTAGCGAGTTTTTCTCCCTCCAGCTCTTTTGTAAAACAAATAGTGTGGCATATACAATAGAGCCAAGGAATGATTTTGCTAGTCCTAAGTACCAACATTTCTTTGTGAAATCACCATCAGACATATAGCCTGTATCCCTTCAAGAAATCTGAGGGATGAGAGGACTATGTGCTTAAATTTTTGAGGGGATTTCAATTTATTTTTCAATAAGTGGACCACTGTGCATTTTTCAAGCTATGGTTTAGGATATGTTTCAGCACAAGTTCCAAACTGTGAGAAGGTATCTAGTCATATATGCCACTATTCTGATAGGGTCTCCCTTATCTTCCATCTCAATGGCTGTCTATATATTTTAAAAGCCCCGTGGTTGCTGCATGGTGGTACTGCATCAGTTACATGATGCAGCAGCCACCTTGCAGCCACCATGGGGCTTTCCTGTGAAGCTGCAGATTTAAAAAGTTGGGGACTTACCCTGACCTTTTTTGCTGGAGTGAGGTGAACATGGCCCTTCCGCCATCTGATCTCACTCCAGCGTCAAGGCAGAGGAGTTCCCGGGTGGATGATGAGTCCTGATTGGTCGTAGGAATCCCGGGTAGAAGGCAGGCCTGGCGAGCTGAATGTCCACCAGAAAGCCTGCACTGCCTTCTGTGTCAGGGTTAGCCACCCCACCCCACAGCAGTGAAAGTTTGGGTTTTTCTCAAAAGCAGAGCCAACCTAATGCCATAAAGGCAGCCTCTTAGTCTCTACAAGAGGTGGAAGAGTGGATTTTATGAAATGGGGGACCAATCTGGATGTTGTTTCTTCAGTTTGAAAAAAATTCTGTTAATAGCTTCGATTTTAGTCCCATTTGGAGAGCGGACATTCCCCCCACTCCTCAGACTATTTTTAGGTGATTTTTATGAGCAACTATTCTTTCTACTTTCACATTTTCAGAGGGCTCCTGAGGAGCCAAGTTTTATATGACCATCTTAGACCACACTAGGCCATGCCCATGCTAATTCCAGTACCCCACCGTCTAAGGGAGGCAAATTGCTACCAGAGAGAGGGCTTCTCAGTGGTGGCACTCCAGTTGTGGAATGCTCTTCCCAGAGAGGTCAGCTTGATGACTACGTCATTGTCCTTTTGGCATCAGGCAAACAACTAAAAAAAAAAAATCCCAAGCTTTTCCAATGCAATTTTAGTCTGATGACTCTTTTTATACCACTGTCGATGCTTTGGACTTTTTCTTCTTCTTCTTCTTCTTCTTCTTCTTCTTCTTCTTCTTCTTCTTCTTCTTCGTGTATTTACATTTGAATTATTTTATTCTGAAGCAGGGAACAAAAACAGCACAAATAAATAAATAAATAAATCAGCAGAGAACTGGAATGCAGAGAACAGCCTCCCACTCTGGAATGGGCAGCATGGCATGATGTGGTGAGGCAGGGGTGATGGGAGCGGCATGCTAATGGGGAATCCCCACTTTTGTCAGATCGGTGATTGAAGATAACTGCAGGGTTTCCCCTCCCCGCTAGGCTTCAGGGTGTGGGGCTTTGGGGAGCGGGAGGAGCCTCATCTGAGGCTCCGTGGGCTGGATGGACCAGCCTGGTGGGCCAAAGTGATCCGTGCGTTGCAGGCTCCCCATCCCTGTGGTATGAGGAGACAGTGAGCCTATCTACACTACTGCTTTAAAATGGTTAAATAACCGTTATTATAATAACCGTTATTATAACCATTAACTGTTATAAACAATTTTAAAGCAGCAGTGTAGATAGGCTCAGTCTTTTAGGAATCATAGACCCAAGCCAGTCATCAGCACCTTGAATTGTACTCAGAAATACATTAATAATTAGTGCAACTGCTATTTAATGGGCGTGAAATGCTTCCACATGCAATCTTCCACTAACACCTATGTTTTTGACAAAGAAAGGAGTCTGTATTTGTTAAATGGGGGTGTCAAGGAAGGAGGTTGAGCATATTCCAAAATATGGCATGCTCTATGACAACTTTCCCTAACCCTGGTGTCCTCCAGATGTTTCATACTACAACTTCCATAATCTCAGCCATTATCCATGCTGACTAGGGATGATGGGAGTTGTAATCCAACCCATCTGGAGGACCCCAGGTTGGGGGAGGCTGCTTTACGGACAATCCCAGAGAGTGCTGATTGGAGGTACCTTTGATATATGTGCCTTTGCTGATGGTTACGGCATAACCAAGTATCACATGATTATTACAGTTCTCCTATGATACACCTGATTCTGTTACCTGTCATATGGAAATCCTGGAAAATGCTGGTCAGCTGTGTGATGACTTTATATCCTTTAATCTGGCACTCTTCAGAAGCCCTTTATTTTTCTTTTCTTTTTTGTATTTGTTCTAAACTCACAATCCTATAATCAAGGGACTTATTCTAGAATAGGCAGTGGTGTAACTGGGTGGCCTGTTCCCTTGGTTTTCTTGAGTTTAAGTAACAGCTTTGGGATTTTATATGCACATTAGACAGTCTCACAAAACAAAAGCAAGGAGAACTTGTTATGGCTGATCTCAGTACGATTCTCTGACACTTCAGCCACTTGATTGGGCCTCCCAGTTTTCTGTGGCTGGAGGAAATGCTCACAGGGCTTCATCTGGTAGTGATTTGTCATTTACCATGTTTTCGGCTGGCTGCCAGGGTCAGCTGTTGCCAAATGAAAGGAAGGCAAGGGAATCAAGTGATTTCCCCCCACCCCTCTCCAAGAAAAAAGGCTATAGAAAATGAAGTAAATGAGAAGATCTTAAAGCATAGCTGAGGGTATAGCACAATAACAGCAAGAGTTTCAAGCAACGAGCGAGCAGCATGTGGGACTCTCTCCCCTACTCCTAGAAGTAGGATATTTGACGATTATTCCTTTAAAAATGTGTAATCAATTGGACCACCAGGAATTAATTGCCTGTGATAGTCTTGCTGTGCTACAGCTGCATATGGGTTAGAGAATCTTTCTTATCCTGTACCTCTGTTATTTGTGGTGTAGTTAGCTATAATGAACTTTGATGTGGTGGAAGGGTCCCAAAGCCCCAACCAGGTTTGTGGGCTTACCATGAAAGGCACTGAACAAATATGTGAAAAATGACACTCTGTGCTGCAGGTACATATTTTTTTCTTTCTTTAATTCACCAGAAAGAAAGAAAAGAAGCAATGTTAGCTATTTCACAATAGCCATGGTTGAGGAACAGGGGAAGGATTAGAAAAATGATCAAAGAGCAAGAATTTAAAGCAGCCTGACCCCTTCCAACTGTGTTGGACTATGACACCTATTGTCCTAGCCAGCATCCTGGGAGCTGTAGCACAACATGGGCACCACTGGCTCTTCAGTGGGATGCTCCAGCTGTGGAGGTTGAGGGGAAGGCTGCACTAAACGGACAGTCCTTCATGGTGCACCCTGACCTCTTAAGCTTGACATGAGTTTCCTTTGCTGATTCTAGAGCTTTCCTTTTTGGCATCACTGTCCTCTCCTTTTCCCCATACCAAGCCCAGTCTTTCCTGTGTCTTCATTGCACCTCCTGGAGTGCAGCTCAGTGGTAGAGCACATGATTGGCACGCAGAAGGTCCCAGGTTTGATCCCTGCCATCTCCAGGTTGGGCTGAAAATACTCCTGCCAGTCCTTGTTGACAATGCTGGACTAGATGGACCATCGGTCTGACTCAATATAAGGCAGCTTCCTATGTTACTATGTATTTCCATGACTGTATATCTTTCCTCCTCCTCTTTCCTGTGCAGCCCTTTGCCCTGGTTTACTTCTCCAACTTAAAAATGCACACTGCTGCCTGCCTGCCTGCCTGCCTGCTTGCTTGCCTGCCTCCCTGCTGTGCCAAATTGATACTTCAGCAAGCAGCGCCTTCCATCAGCATGTATCGCCGCTGATTTCTTTTCCCAGCTTAATGGAAGGGGCTGCTTTCCAAGGTGCATTTGTCACTGAAGATTGGCAACCTGGCATCTGTTTGTGGTAGGAACTGTGCTGCTACATAATTTGTGAGGTTATTATTATTATTATTATTATTATTGCCCTACTCTTTTTCTTTTTTTAATTGTCATTAGTCGTAATGAGAATCAAGAGCTTAAGCTGTGCCAAGTGCACCTTTCTTACTTTGGGATGTCATCATACTGCGACGGAATATTGTTTTGATCAGGTAGGCAGCAAAATGTTGCTGTTGATTAACAATTCGGTGGGGTGATGGCTATTATGTCTCCCCTTCTTGTTGCCAGTTGCAGAAGGGTGCCTGTAGGAAGTCTGGACTGATAATTGCTACCTAGAGACTTTTCAAGGTGGCGTGAACAGGCAATTTAAAACATTTCTTCCAAGTTGCCAGAGAAAGATGTCATCTAGTGGGGAGCACTGAGGATCCAGAGTAAGAAACCTTTGCACATAATCCGTGCTTTCGACACCACTTTCCTTTGTGGCATTCAGCGGGGTGTTGTGTGGATTAATTACATTGCGTTGGTTAAATGCTTTGAGGATTTAAGGAAAAGCTCTCACTAAGAGCTAAGTATTATTATAACTTTTGTTACTTGTGTAGGGAAAAAAATCTCTAGAGAAAAATCCATCTCTTTGACCCTCCCCCTCTACAAATCAAACAGTTGAAAACAGAACCCAACAGTCCCTCCAGCAGGCCTTTTCAATCAAACAACTCCAGTGACATGCGGTTCCATGTTAACTTATTTCTGTTGCATGTTCAGCCAAAGAAAACAATGATTGACACATTCTGATGCAACTGGTTCTGACATCTTACTTCAGCTGAGTAAGGTACAGTTAAAGGAAAAACATACTTTTCAACCCACCCTCTGCTTTTTAGAAGATGGTTGGTTGCTGTGATGGGCCTTCAACCAACACATTGAGGCAAGTCACTGGGTGAGAAAGTTAGCTTTGACAAAGCAGAGTTAAATCTCCCCAAGGTACTCATTTATGCCACCCACTTCTTTATAGCAATAGTTCAGGCATCGTTACGCTAATGCTGTGGTGATTGCTAAGGATCAATGCACTGATATAGGACTAGAAATGTGAAATACGGCACAGTGTGGAAAACAAAACCTATGTTGGTTTACTCCCACTGTTCATTATCATGTATTGGAAGAGGCTTGTACAGCTCCATCACACCAGCGATTTAGTGCACTCTCGCCATGCCTGGTGTGTGGATTTGCAGCATGGTACTCACATGATGCCATGCCTGTCCTGCTGACACCCTGCCTCTTCCCCAGCCTTTTCCGGCTTTTCCTAGAACGCCTAAAGTCTAGTTTATTTTCCCTAAGTGCGTTTAATGAGCCTTTAAGCCTCTGTGTAGTTTTAAAGGAATTGGGTGTGTGTGCTGTGACGGGTGTCTTGCTGTTGGCTTGAATGGCTTGCATCAGGTCCTGGCAGGGAAACGCGATCTCTCCCAGCAGCCGGCTCCAAACCTCAATATAAAATCTAAACCTTGCATCCCAAGCTCAAAAGTGTTTTTTAACATCATACAATGCCTGAATCTCTGCAGAGACAGGATTGGACTCCCTCATTGCCCCCAAAGAGCCAGACTAAAGGGTTGTTCCAGTTTTGCCCTGCAGAAAGGTGGTCCGGTTGAAGTACTCATCTGACAGGACCTGACTGGAGGGAGAAAGAGAAGGGGAGGGATGGAGTGGAGTGGAGTGGAGTGGAAGAGCAAAGGAGTGAAGGAGTGAAAGAACAGCTATTCAGGTGAAAGGCATCATAAGCATCATAAGCTTGATAAACGTATGCAACAGAGGTAAAAAAAACACGGAGGCAAACCAGGGGGAAAATAGATATGATGGAGGTCCAGGTGATAGAGCCCACTTCCCTAACAATTTGGTTGATTTTCTCTTTTTTCTGCCTCCATGGGACTGCAAAGACAGGGATGTCACCAAGCATCTGGCAGACTACAATGCATGGGGGTATTTTCAACTTGGTGGGTTACAGGTTATGTAGGCCTATACTAGAAGAAAGGGACTAGAACCTTTATTTGGAAGTAAGGCACATTGATTTCAATAGAATTTTCATTCCATGTAGATATGTTTATAACTGCAGCTGTAGATCAAGTTTTTACATTACAAAGCAGCTGGAAAAGCAGACCTGCTTTAGCTCTAATATACAAAGTAGGACATGTGAATCTCACTAGTGAAATTCACATGCCACAGGGTTCACCTATAGGTAGTCCTATCATTAGGCAGAGTGAGGCAGGTGTTATCAAAGGCCAGCAAATTGTCAGTTATTTAGTTTATCACTGTTGAATTTTTACTGTTGGGGATAGGGAGAGAGGATTGTGGGATCCCCCCCTCAAACGTACCAAAATGACTTGGCCAGATTTGGGTACCCTGACTTGTGGGGGAAGGATGTGTATGGCATCATTTTCTGCTCTGCATCAGGTAGCAGAATGTGTTGGGCCAAGCCTATCATCTGCAATTTGTACATCTCATAGTTGGCGAAATCTGATCTATGGGTCCTTGCTGATATTGACATGTGACAGAAGTACAGAATACAGAAATACAGGGCTGGTTCACACGATTACAGGACGGTTAATAAGCTACAGTGGTCTGTGAACCACCCTGTGCATTCCGGTTGCATGCCAGCTGATTTACATAATTATCCTTGGCGGGTGCGGCTTGTCATGATGTCCAGAACCATTGAAGGTGGTTGGTTGGGGGTGGTTAACAAACCACCCGCAACCCAAGGCTTTGGGCTATTTGAGCGCTGTTTCAAACTAGCCCTGCTGCCTGGTTTCAGATGACACAGCAAACTATGGCAATATAATTGTCCCCTCATTGGTTTCTCTCTTCTCTCTCAAATATGGCAATACATCTGGGGAGGTGAAGGAAGGTAAATACCTCCCATCAGTGATGTTCCCAGTGCTGCTTGCCAATGGTCTCTACTCACAGTC
Organism: Anniella stebbinsi; assembly: GCA_029215795.1. Classification (NCBI taxonomy): domain Eukaryota; kingdom Metazoa; phylum Chordata; class Lepidosauria; order Squamata; family Anniellidae; genus Anniella; species Anniella stebbinsi. The sequence continues at coordinate 88,906,849 of JARDYH010000004.1, read as the reverse complement.
CTTTGGCTCAACCAGACTCCTACAACACCTGGCCTGAAACAAAAGCCTGATTTAGGCATTCAAAAAAGGGTTAAAATCAAGCATGGGGAACAGGAGTGTTTCAGCCCCGCCTCTCTTATTCATCACTTTTGATGTTCTCTTGGCTGCTATGCATTATTAGCATTTTAATGGCTGTGCTGGACAAAGTGGGCAGGTTAGGCAAGCTGCCTAATAATTAGTATAATTACCCTGGCTGGGGTTCTCGTGGTGTCTGAACTAGGGTGACCATAGGAAAAGGAGGACAAGGCTCCTGTATCTTTAACAGTTGTATTGAAAAGGGAATTTTAGCAGGAGTCATTTGTACATATGCAGACCTGGTGAAATCCCCTCTTCATCAAAACAGTTAAAGCTGCAGGAGCCCTTCCCTCTTTTGTATCTGTATCTGGTCATTCTGGTGTAGGTCCTGCAGCTTTAACTGTTCTGATGAAGATGGAATTTCACCAGCATTCATACAAATGACACCTGCTGAAATTCCTTTTTTTCTACAACTGTCAAAGATACAGGAGCCCTGTCCTCCTTTCCATATGGTAATCCTAGTCTGAACCCTTTGAGGGTGAGTGCCTTGGGTGGTTTACAGACCATACTGAAACCCTAAAACAAATGATGGGGTGGCCATGTGTCTTCTTCTGCAGAGGACAGTTCTGAAGGGCTATCCAGTCCAAGTCTGGCATAAAGATAAAGAGCCATTATTAGAAGGGAGAGCTGAAAATTGAAGTTGCCCATCAACAACCTGACCACAGTTTTCCATGCTATGGTCAGATATATTTCTAATCTCAATTTTTAATTCTAATAATTTCTATTCTGATCATTCTAAATTTGCATCTATGTGTATAAATGAGCATATGCAAATCTTATGCAAAGTGCTATCCTCTTTCATTCTCACTTTTGAAAGATTCACCAATGGCCATCCTCCTATCAGCAGCCCAACTGTGGTGCAGCCCTTACTAGTTAGAGGCAAGTTGTCCAGAAAAGGATATTTCATTTCCATGGGCCAAGTGGGGAATGCTGTTTTATCCCTTCGTTTCTGCAGAAACTGTTTCTGCTATGGCAGTTTAAGTACAATCAAAGGGCTGGCCTGTAAGAGCTTTTGCAACACTTAGAAGCAAATGTCTGTCCATTAATTTTCACGAAATCAGTTTCCTTTCATGCTATTCAATCAACATGGTGCACCGAGCTCTTCAGATTCTATAATTTGATCAATTCAATCATTTTATAACAGTCTTAGGGACTGCATATCCCTGCACATTGTTCTAGATGACCAATAGCTTGTGGAGCAAAGTACATTGAAATAGGTCTAGCAACATCAGGGAAATGCAAGGTGCACAATTCAAAGCTATGTTCAGAGAAAATGTGTGTGACAGAAATCAAATTCTTCAGCCAAGGTGAGATCCAGATGGGGGTGCAGGATTGAAATCAGTTTGGAGGCTTAAACTCCCCCTCCCTCCTTCACACATGACATGACAAAGCAGGGAGAGGGAAGGAAATGTAACACAGCATTGAATGGTAGAGTTAGCAACTAGAAGCTACAGGAGCAAATTTGGCCCCATGAGAAGTACTGATAACATTTTAGGATGAATAGCAAATCCAATACCCCCTTTCTCTAGTCTTCCAACGTGCTATTTTTTGCACTGCTAATTTGGTAAAGCCTTGAGAATATTGGGAGAAAACCTGGTTACAAGACTTCGTCTGGTTGTAATTCTGAGGAATAGTAGCAGATGACACCAGAATGCCTGCTAATAAAAATCTATTGGCACATGGTCTCTGTGAATCCTGGCTTTGCTACATTATTGTGCACATTTAAAAATTATGGAGCTGGGAAGTAAGGGAGGCAGGGAAATTCCCACATCCATAGGTTATGAATTTACCTCAGGCCCTTACCCCAGTTAGCTTCAGCTCAGCCACCTTCACTTCGGGGCCATTAGGTAAACCATCTTGAAGAAATTAAAACAATGCCTGGCTCGAAATTGTGGTGAAATTAGTGCCTGACAGTTAGTCAACCAACTGTTTTTTGTCTTACTTTTTCTAGCTGGGGAATTCAATTAACATATGGATGAGATTTTGGCAAATTTAGTTCTTTCAGGTGGCTGCCAGGTAGCATTTAAACATGCTCAAAGCTTTAGTGCTTTTCAGTGCTCTTCCAATGGCATGAAAGCCCATCATTTTGTAACTGTAAGGTACCAAGGAAATAGCCTCGAAATATAGAATGCATGTGTTTAATCAAATAAAAAGCAGGCTGTTTGATGAGGAATGGAACACTGGCAGAAAAGAATGTTACTTTAGCAGGCAGTTGAAATGATGTCATGGGATGTGAGGATGGCTAATTGTGAATGAAACTGGATGCAAAAAATAGTCTGACTAATAGGGGAACACAGATCATTATAGAGTCTCTAAAATGAAGTGTATTGTTTTGGAATCCATCACAGTTACAAATGATACTTTAAAGACAATATATATATATTTTTAGGTAGAAGGCTTCATATGCCACATTTGGAGAAATATATGGAAATATAGGTGTGTATACTATTTTATATACAGTTGTAAGCTGCCTTAGGACAGCTTTTGCCCTGAAAGGCGGGTAAGAATTTTTTTTAATAAATAAAATAAAATAAGTGTTGCTAATTGGTTCAGCTGCCCCAGGACCAAAAAACAAAACAAAACACACAATTTGCTGGATTTTCATTAGGTTGAACTCATTCATAAGACTGCATGGATGTCTGTGGAGAAATGTCTGCAAAAAGTCTAGGGCCAGATCTACACCCAAGTAGGACATAGCAAAGGACAAGTAACTTGTCCCAAAGAATGAGCAAAAGGCAGAGGTGGGTTCTGAGTCCCAATGCACTACAATTCCTTTGAATCCACTCTTTTACAATCCCAGTAGCTGGCAACAAAACACGTTAATTTTTTTTAAAAAAAAGTTGGGCACCTTGGTGGGCACCAGAAAAAGTGTCCAGGGGTGGCCTCCAGCACCACATCCCCCACCCCTTGTCCAGAATTACACAATGCACAGTACTGTGTTTTTTGCCACCCTATCTTGCGTTGTTTGCTGTTGGGGAAGGGAAATACACATAACATAATGATATCATTATGATGTACAGAGTATGTTTCCTTTACCATAAAGTAAAACAATTGGCCCAAATGTCTGGGACGAGGGAGCCAATGCTTTCAGATCTGAAGATGCAGCAAAATAAATTGAGACGGCCTCGACACCAAGCCTTCTAATCTGAGATATTGTGCAACTGTTACCTTAAAGAAAACAAACACATATGCAGGTGGAGAGCTTTCAAATGGATTGATGCATACATTCTGTAAAAATATCAGTTTTTCCTTGGTAGTAACTCCTTTACAGTACAATCTTACACATGCCTACAGTGATATAAACTCCAGTGAGTTCAATGGGACTTACTTCCAGAAAAACATGTACAGGATTACAGCCTTAAATACCAGCCAGTCACCCCAAAATCACATTTCCATTATTTACTTGTTCTGTTAAAAGTAGGATGCAGAACTGGCTGGTTCAAGAAGCAAAAGGCATACTTCATACAAAACAAACAGTCCCCAACTACCCAATAATTCCCTTTCTTCCCATTTGCTTATGCCATTAGCTCCACAATGTAATAAGAGAATCAAGGAAAAGAGCCTGATAAACTTCATAAAACCTTTCCTAAGCATCCTCATGATATGCTTAAAAAAATACAAACAAGTCAGAAGAACATAAGAAGTCTTGGAAGATAATTTGGTCGATAAGGAAAATGCTCAGGATTTATTTTTTAACACACACACACACACACACACACACAGAGAGAGAGAGAAAACAAAATTGGATTCCTTTGCAACCTATTGCCAACAATATTCCTTGCGCGAGGGCCCCCTAATTATTTCATCATGCAGTCAGGAAATCCTGGTAGGTCATATATAAACAGCCCAAGGCAGGGACCTCTTCATCAGATAGAGCATGACATCTGACATCTGTGCAGCCTGCCGCTCGCATGCCACAATTAGCCTAACGAGGAAGCTCAAACGTTAACTAATGCAAAGGCAACTGGGAGCACAAGGAGAGTTCAGGATAGCAAAGGTCGTTCCTAATCCAAGATTAAAATTGCAGCACAGCGCTGCTGCATGCAACCATGACACTCGCCTCGGTTCAGCGCTTCATATTAGGTTCCTGGACTCCTCTCTTCCTAACTGCAGAGTCAAAAAGGAGACTCAGAGCCTATCTACACTACTGCTTTCAAATGGTTTATAACAGTTTTAAACCTGTTAATAACCGGTTTAAAACTGTTATAAACTGTTTAAAAACAGTGGTGTAGATAGGCTCACTATGAAGAAATCCACTGTGAACATCATATGTTGGTTCTATGTTAGACCCAGAGAAGGATAAAACAACATCGATAAAGGGGTTCTGGGCCCTTCTGTTGTTCTCAGTATGCCAGTGCAGTGTAATGAACAGAACATGGGGCACGGGCAAGGGAGGCCTTGTGTTCATTTTCTGTTCAGGTGAAGATCAATGGTGAAGCTAGGGCAGGATCTACACGTCGTCCTCAATGCGCCCTCCCTGCGCCACAAGCCGCTTCGGAGCGCTTCACCCCGCCTAGTGTGGCTCAAGCCTCGGAGGTTCTGCCCACGCCATGGCCGTGGCCGCCGCCCTTTCATCCAGGCCGTCCCGGGGAGGGAGGGGGGAGGGGGGAGGGTTGTAAACAAAAGCCAGCGATTGGGAGAGGATTTCCAATTGCTAGCTTTTGTTTACAACCCTCCCTCCTCCCTCCCTGGGACCGGCCGGGATGAAAGGGCGGTGGCGGCGAGAGTGTGAGCAGAGCCTCCGAGGCTTGAGCCACACTAGACAAAGTGCAGTGCTCCAAAGCAGCTTGTGGTGCAGGGAGGGCGCATCGAGGACGACGTGTAGATCCGGCCCAGGTCTGAAACTTGGGGCCATACTACAGGGCTCCACAAATGACAACGTAGACAGCAGCAGACATCATGGTAGCAGAAACAAACTCCCTTTCTATTCCTGTAGTTATGATGGTGCTAGGATGTAAATGAGCTTAAAATGCAAAATTGCACATCCCCTGAGTATTGTTTTAAATCCTCCTCCTCCTCCTCCTCCTCCTCCTCCTCCTCCTCCTCCTCCTTTCACAAACTTCCCCAACCAGGCACACTCCAGATGTGTTGGACTACAATTCCATCATACCCAGCCAGCCTGGCCATTGAGCGATGGAGATCGTAGTCTGACTCCAACACATCTGGAGGGTGCCAGCTTGCAGAAGGGCTGTTTTAACACATCAGGAATGCAGAAGCAGTTGTAAAGCATGGAATGATGGTTGGGAGAGAAATGTTAGTGGCATGCTTCACAATGGAAGCAATACACATGGCTACCTAAAGGAGACCCCCATAAGACCATTAAGTTCAGTGCCTAAAATGATCTTGCTGCACCACTGATGAATTTCATTGGGTAGTGTTGATAGGATGCTATTCAGGCAATAAGCCTTCACAATATGAGTGGAACAGTGGGACATGCTTGCTGGCCCTGACTCTGCATACTCTGCTGGCCCCACCTCCCACCATCCATGGGGGCCATGGATCAGGATTCTAATTTCCGTGGGTAGCCTACATGCATAGAGCAGGCTCCCAGCTTAAGATCTTCCACCTCCAATGCATGCCCAGCAGTGGGGCCAGAGAGCATGGTCCTGCTGCCCCCTCACATTTCTTAACACCTGAATAGAGCTTATCTGTCACCATAATCTACATCAGGACTTAAAGAGACAGTTTCTTTCAAGTACAGGTGAGCAATCCCTTTCAGCCAGAAGGCTGAATTTCAATTTCAGAGAAGCTCTTGGAGGTTGCATTCCAGTGGTGAGTGGGGCTAAAGGCAAAACAAAAAAGATCAGCATATTGTAGCTTAAAACTCTTACTCCAAAGCTTTAGGAGAAGCATTTTAAACTCTTACAATGAGGGAGAAAACTGCTTAAAAGCTGGAAAACCATCAAGCAATCGTTTGTTGGGGGAAATGGTTGGGCCCAGGAGAAGGGGTGTGACAATCTGGGGAACCCCAGGTTGGCCAGATTGGGACCCCATCCCTGTTTTGAAGTTATATGATTTTTATTTTTACTCTAGAGTAGGTGAAGGGGGGGTCAGATCTGGATTATGACCCTAGCTTGGTGGGTGGATGTCAGGCCTCCTGTGCCTACTCTAGCATAAAAATGTATTTTCTGTTTTGGCTCTCACAATGCTATTGTAAGGACAACATCTATGCCACCCTGAGCTCCTTGGAATAAGGGTGAAAACCAAGTGTGATTTGAGTAGCTTTCAAGTGTTTGTAATAGAAAACTCCACAGACAATATAAGATGTAGCATTGTTCTGCTGGCAGTTGTGCAAGTACAGGAAAAACAGCTAGTGCAACTAGTACAAAAAGCACTTCACCTACTAAAATGGCAATGCCTTGTGCAATGCCTTGTGAGCTTTGAACTAACGGAATGGCATCATGGTTGGATACAACCCAAAGGTTGTTTTAGGACAACACGATAGTCAGTGGTGGGGTAATAATCAACTTGACAGTTGTTTATCTAGGGGGCACTCCCCAGATAACATGATAACAATCAAAAGTGGTGTGGATTGGGATCAGCATTGAGTTGTCTATTAGTTCACACTGAGTTGATACACTCATCCCCTGCCCTCCCCCCCCCAAGTCCTCTTGCTAGTATCCCATCAGCTGTTGCTGTTGAAAATCTATCCTGCCAGTTGGATTGGAGCTGCAGCCACCACATTAACTGTTCTTGCCTTGCAACTCTGTGGCTGACAAAATAACCAATGGTGGCCAAAGAACTAACCAACAGTGCCCTCCACACGACATGATAACCATGGTGGTTCAAATAGCCAACTCTGTACAGCTTTGGTTATTTATGCTGGTTATTTCGGCCAAATAACCAACCATTGGTTAAAAAACTCTCGCCACACAACACAATAACCCATGGTGGGTTAAATAATCAACTGTCAACTAAACCACTGTTAGTTATTTTGTTGTCTGAACCCAGTCAAAGCATGATCTTTGATCACATAAAGTATGAAAACTAAATATATTTCCAAATCTTCACCAGATTTTACTATGTCAAACTGCAAAATGCATTGTACTGCAGATTTTGGAATATTTTGTAAGAACTGGGAAAATCCGTTGCCATGTTTTGAGGACAGAAATCGCTGTGATATGGCAGAGGGAGATACACTGGGAATCATGGAGAAGAGGTGATTATAGTGCAGATGGTCCACTCTTTGATTAGTAGATCTTTCACACAAACCTATTCTGCTTTCTAAGTTCTTAGTAGATTCTGCTTGCACATTTCTTCTTTTCCTGCTCATGAGGAGTTGAACCTTGTCTTTTCTTTAAAATGGACCCTGAGATTTGGAGGATTGTGTTTATATTGGCAGATTTTGCAGAATGTAAGATAATAATTCTCAGGCTCTTTTATTGCTCAATTTACCTTGTTCAAAATACTTATTTTCCTTTCTGATCCTCAATGTGTACATTTTTTATTTAAAAGGGCAATAGAAATTATATTATTATTATTATTATTATTATTATTATTATTAATGTTCCCTATTACTGTAACAGTGCACTCCCAAACATGTCTACTTAGAAGTAAGCACCATTGAGTAAAGCAGGATTTAGTCCCAGGTAAATGTGTGCAGGCTTGCATCCTAAAGATGCAATTCTATACTTCTTTTTGACAGGAAAAAAAGGTTTACAATTCCCAGCATTGGAATTGTAGACCATTTTTCTTTCTAAACATGCATAGGATTGTACCCTAATTGAGATACAGTGTTAATTGGAAGCTTTTGTAGTAAAAGCTGCTAGTTTTGAATAACTTGGAGAATTGTGGGATCACACCCTCTAGTTTCGAAATACCACAGTTATCAGTATTTTCATTGTACATATAAAGTACTGTTAATAGACTTTGCTGAATTAGCACAGTTTTTGTATATAGCAAAACAACAACAAAAAACACCCTTTTAAAAGTCCCCTAGTTCAAAAGTTGGTGTATGCTAGGGAAGTTGCTAGGTATTAAGTCAGAAATTTTTATCTTTCATGCTGAATAAGTACATTTGGAGAACATAATAGACTCAAATGCAGGTGTATCAGCAGCATTTTCACATATTAGGAAAATAATTGCAGTTGCAGGGATATGGTATTACATTATATCCTGGCAAATGTTTCATTCTATGATACATGGAAGTCCCACGCAGCCTCAGTTCCATGATTTACTAGGCACCATCTTTACATATCCAAACATTTCCCTGTAGTCATAAAAATTGTTCCTCGGGAGAAAAAACCAACAACATCAAAACCAGAGATTCTCAGGTTGTTGGATTCCATTCTGTGCCAAATATAAGCATAAGTTCCATGCCTCTGTCTCTCAGCCTATCAAATTGCTTTCACATGATTTTGCATTCAAATTATGCTCAGCTAAATGGAAGAGATCTAAAACTTGCTGAGCTTATTTCGTTTAGTTTTACAGCTTGTAACTGGAAACTTCCCAGAGGATAGCACCAAGTTTCCAAGGGCCTTCGGCAGGCTCAGGGCAGCCATTTTGAGAAGCCAAATCAGTTTCCTTTGTGTAACTCTTTCAATGTTGAACCAATGAGCACAGATGCTACCATCATAATCAAACTGGCTTTTTAAAAGAAGGACTTTGCCATCCTCAAAAGTATATATCCTCCCTGTTGTCATTTGTTCTGCATTTAACCAATTAAATAGAACTTGCCCCAGGAAGGAAAAAGGTTAATACACATATTGGGGGGAAAAACAAAGACTTTAACTGTTTATCATTCCCATCCAATACCTATATATTCCAGCTCCCCAAATAGTTATGGAGAAGGTGACAGCAGAAGGAAGGCATATCTCAACATATATGTTGACATATAGAGATTCCAAAATGAAACTGCCCTTAATCCATTTGTTGTAAATTAAACAAAACAATGCAAACAAAGAGTAAAGATGAAGCAATTTTGAAGTGACACAATAACCAAAACTGTATGGTTTTGTTAACAATGGCCATGTCACCAATTTCTTATCAAACCTCACATTTTAAGCTACTCTTTATTATAAAAATATTGACAAATATACCCTTGATAACACAGATAGCACTGATAAATACAAATTTAAATGTGCAAATACATATATGTTTAGAAATAACAGATACAAAGAAATGAGATTAGAATATTTTAATAATTTAATTAATTGCATAAAAGTCAAGTAAATGGGTAGGAATTATCATGAAACCTGATAGGGTACAAAACACATTCATATTAATTCAAAATTAGGAGTTCTTACTGACTTCCAGTGAGCAGCAACAATTTGTCTAGTTGAAATCGTTTATTTATTTAATGCATTTCTTAGCCACCTTTCAAGACTGCAGTGCCATATCCAAACTGCTATAATAAAATCATAAAATCATAAATCAATTTAAACAACTTAAATAGTTGACAAAAGCATCAGATATACTAAACTGTTCCGTTAAAAGCCTCAGAAAGCAAATAAGCTTTTAAAACATGCTTTAAAATGACTACAGATCAAGCCAGGCTAATATCTCTTGGGAGCAGATTCCATAGACAGGGACTACCACTGAGAAAGCTCTGTTTTAGTGCCGATTAACCTTACTGATCTTAGTAGCAGGCCAATGAATAAATGACGATATTAACACATGGGCATATTCATAAGGGTGTAATTGGTCCTCAATAACCTGTACTCAATACTTTTAAGAATTTTAAAATCAAACCCAGTACTTTGAATTGGGCCAAGAAATGTACCAGCAACTATTGTAAGCTGGTATACAGATCTTTTTTGTAACCAGCTCATGACAGTCTTCTCAGATCCTTTAAATAGCAATCACTAGGGTGAAAACCATCTGGCAACTCAGAACCCCTATATTGATTTTCACTTTGATGTAGATATGAATGAAAGGCACAATTATCATACAATGAAATGCCTTCTTTTCTAGGAAATCCTAAAGGTAGCCTCCTCACAAACCCTTAATATTAGATTATGAGCTCCATCACACCAGTGATTTAGTGCACTCTCGCCATGCCTGGTGTGTGGATTTGCAGCACAGTACTCACATGATGCCGTGCCTGTCCTGCTGACACCACGCCTCTTCCCCAGCCTTTTCTTTTTCCTAGAATGCTAAAAGTCTGGATTATTTTCCCTAAGCGCATTTAATGCACCCAAGCCTCAGTGTAGTTTTAAAGGAGTTGGGGGCTTGAATGGATTGCATCAGGTCCTGGCAGGGAAAAGCAATCTCTCCCAGCAGCTGGCTGCAAGCCTCAATATAAATCCCAAACCTTGCATCCCAGGCTCGAAGATGTTTTTTTTTTAATCATACAATGCCTGAATCTCTGCAGAGACAGGATTGTACTCCCTTGATGCCCTCAAAGAGCTAGACTAAAGGGTTGTTCCATTTTTGCTTGGCAGAAAGGTAGTCTGGTTGAAGTGCCCACCTGACAGGACCTGACTGGAGGGAGAAAGAGAAGGGGAGTGGAGCGGAGTGGAGCAGAGCGGAGTGGAAGAGCAAAGGAGCAAAGGAGCAAAAGAGCAGCTATTCAGGTGAAAGGGATCATAAGCTTGACGCGCTTCTGCCCCAGAGGTTAAAAAAAAAACCACAGAGGGGAAAAATTAGATGTGATGGAGGTCTTATAAAATATAAAAGAATTCTTGGAAGAGCCAATGGGTTGTAGAAGCTAGATTGTTAGTCTTAGATTCCAGAGACCCATCTTCAAATCCTTCCTTACCTATAGAGTTCTTATTTCTTCCCTCCCTTCCTCTAGTGGAAACAAAACCTGATATTGAGGCAACAGAGGCTAGCAGGATCTTGTCCTGTAGGAAGCAAACTTCATTACCCTTAGAAAGGACATTTTGCTGAATGGGACCTACTTTTAGATAAACTTTATATAACGTGGGTAGACAACTGTTATAGGACACATGCAGGAAGTGGATGGAAGGTCAGGTCACAAAAGAAGAGTACTGATAGGTATCACAGAAGTGCAGGAATGGCATCAGGAAGGCTAAAGCTGAGAATGAGCTGAGTCTAGCAAGGAATGCTAAAAGCAACAAAAAAACTTTCTTCAGGTATGCACATAGTAAAAGACAGAGGAAAGAAATGGTGATCCAACTGTTTAATGAGGATGGAAAATTGGTAACAGATGATAAAGAAAAGTCTGAAGTGCTCAAATCCTACTTTGGCTCAACCTTTTCCCAAAAGTGGGTTTATGACCCACCCTGGCAAAAGTGAAGTACAAGCTGAAGGGGAAGGATTGTAGTTTGAGATTGATAAACAAATGGTCAAGGAACACCTAATTTCTTTGAACGAGTTCAAATCTCCAGGGCCCGATGAACTGCATCCTAGAGTAATAAAGGAGCTGGCAGAAGAACTCTCAGAACCACTGTCCATTATTTTTGCAAAATCATGGAAGATAGGTGAAATGCCAGACAACTGGAGGAGGGCTAATGTTGTCCCTGTCTTCAAATAGGGCAAAAAGGAGGAACCTGGGAACTACAGACCAGTTAATCTGACATCAATCCCTGGGAAATTTTTGGAGATTATAAAAAAGTCAATCTGTAACCACCTTGAAAACAATGCAGTGATTACTAGAAGCCAGCACAGATTTGTCAAGAACAAATCCTGCCAGACTAATCTGATCTCATTCTTTGATCGATTAACCTCCCTTGTGTACTGTGGGAATGCTGCGGACAAAATATATCTTGACTACAGCAAAGCTTCTGACAAAGTACTAGTGAAAAGTGGGCTAGATGGTACAACTATTAGGTGGATCCACCGTTGGCTCCAGAATTGGACTCAAAGAGTGTTTATCAATGATATCCTCTCAAACTGTGGGGAGGTAATGAGTGGGGTACTGCAGGGCTTGGTCCTGGGCCCAGTTCTCTTCAACATTTTTATTGATGACTTGGATGAGGAGTTGCAAGGAATGATGATCAAATTTGCAGATGACACAACAATTGGGTGGGATAGCTAATACCCTGGAAGACAGAAATAAACTTCAAAGTGATTTTGATAGGCTGGTGTGCTGGGCTGAAAACAATAGAATGAAATTTAATAGGGATAAATGCCAAGTTCTACACCTAGGAAAAAGAAACCAAATGCAGTTACAAGATGGGGGATACTTTGCTCAGCAATACTTTAAGCAAAAAGGATCTTGGAATTGTTGTAGATCACAAGCTGAATATGAGCCAACAGTGTGATGGGGCTGCAAAAAAGCAAATGCTATTTTGGGCTGCATTAATAGAAGTATAGCTTCCATATCATGTGAGGTACTGGTTCCCTTCTATTTGGCACTAGTTAGAGCTCATCTTGAGTACTGTGTCCAGTTCTGGGCACCACACTTCAAGAAGGATGCAGACAAGCTGGAGGGGGTTCAGAGGAGGGCAACAAGGATGGTCAGGTGTCTGGAAACAAAGCCCTATGAGGAGATACCGAAAGAACTGAGAATGTTTAGACTGGAGAAGAGGAGGTGAGACATGACAGCACTCTTCAATTACTTGAAAGGTCATCACACAGAGGAGGGCCAGGATCTCTTCTTGATCAACCCTGGGCCATCTTCACTACCCCAGCCTGGATGTCGCTGAGGCCAACCTGAATATATATATTCATATATATATATAAATGATCCCTGGAGCTTCTACAGAGTGCCAAAAGGGTCAAGTTTAGCTTATTTGCAAGCTAAATTTGACATTTTTAGCAGCTATAGATGCCATTTCCCCTCTATTTATTAAATTTTCAGTCACCCCAATTTTAGTAGGGTGGCAGGGGATGGTCGGAGTGCATATTGAACGTCCTTATTATAGAAGAATCTTCACTATGGAGAAGGGCATTGCTGGATAATATAGCACTGTATTAAGTGTTGTGTGGAATCTCTCTTTTAATTCCGCTTTCAGTGAATTATGGGAAAGCAATTCCTCAGGAGTGCTAAAAGGCTGTAACGCGGAAGCAACCTGGATGACCTTGATTCTGTCTAGGGATGAATGAACTATCCAATTTCTGGTCTATATCTGTTTCACTTGTATTCAGTTATCAGTCCATTCTATTCCATTTCCGCATCAGTTTACAAATTTTAAAGAATGCACGAAAAATTGTATGTATTTTTGTACAGAGCTTTTCCTAATATACATATTTTGTACACAATTTTCCATAATATACGCCTTTTTGTACATAATATTGGAGCTGAGAACTGCATTACAACATTTGGAGAAATGCACAGTGTGATGGATAAGTGAGTTCCAATCTGCATATTACTCTGAGAAGTGCGAATTAGATTGGTTTGCTTAAAAATGTGGATCAAATAAAATTCTCCCCCATCTCTGTCCCAGTCACCCACCCATTTTACATATAAAATGACAAGCACATTTTATAAGTAAAATGTATAAATGTTCTCACTGGAATGTTCTCTTCCCTCCCCTTCTCTTAACACCTTGAATAACTCCTGTGGTTACTTACTAAACTGTTTATAGGGCCAAACATGGATAGTTCCACAGGGTTGCTTGTTAGTTTCTCAGCTCCATTCTCTCTCTCCCCCCCCCACCTCCCACCTCTGTACTTTTTCTAATTCTCCATAGCCAGAAGCAGCATAACAGATCTGTAGATTTCAGTTTTATGGCAGATGGTGTCCTTGGGAAAAAGAAAAAGCCGCATAGCTCTAAAATGTACCTTCTGGCTATAAACACTCTTTTTTTATTATTTTTCATTTTACTTGTCAACACCTGGCTTCACTTTCTTTCAGAAGCTGGTAAAAGACCATTGCTACTAAAGCTCTGCAGACAGACTATCTTTGGATACAGCATGAAGTGGCCTGGTTCTTGGAACCACCCCTCATCTCCACCCCCCAAACTTGTGTCCAAAACAGATTTGGAGTCCTTCCCCTTTCTGACTCACTGATCATTTTTTATTTTCATCTGTTGATATGTTCCTCTTTCCCAGGGACATAGTCCATGTTTTCTGGAACCTGTTTCTGGTAAACTGCTGTCCCTAATTTTGGCTTTCGGGGAGGTGTCTTTTTAAAACGTTGCTTGGGGTGACTTGTAAGGGTTCTGAATTGAATTTTCTTGCCAGGGTCTCCAGAAGTCAAATCTGAATCAGATTTGTGCATGGATGTGGCTCGTTTCTACTACACATCCCTGTTCCTGCATGCACATTAACACAAGAACACTATACAGTGTGCAGTGTGGGATGTCACATGCAGGTGAAGCTAATTTTGACTTGTTGGCATATTTCATTTCATTGAGGGCACAATCCCATGCGTGAGAGAAAAAAGCCTTACAAATCCCAGCATGCCCCAGCCAGCGATGGCTGGGGCATGCTGGTAGTTGTGGGGCTTTTTTTCTGTCTAAACATACATAGTATTGTACCTTTAGTACATTTATGTCCCAACTTTCTTCCATCATACAACCTGAGGTGGTTCACAAGCAGTTACCCATCTTGGAACCGACCAAACACAGACCCTGCTTAGCTTCAGCAGATTGGCTGCACCATTGGTCCTCAGAACCAGTTTTCATCAATCCAGCACCCTCTTGGTTATTTTTTGTATTACAACTCCCATCATTCATGACCACATACCATGCTGGCAGAGGCTGATAGGAGTGGTAGTCTAGATTGGGCTGTGTCAGACCATCCCTTGGGATGAGAAGACAGGCTGATCCCAAAATTGAGGACAATTATACTTCATCCAGCACATCATCAAACGCAAAAACAAACACCTTCCTGGCTTTTATGACCGAGCAGGAAAAATGATTGCCAAGAAAATGAGCAGAGCATAGTACAGATCAGATAGTGTACAACCTGCGCCATGCAATGTGCAAAGGGCAGGGTACTGTGCTCAGGCAGAAATCCATTCCTTTGTATGAGCATAGGGGACATTATGTGCATGTCACTATTTTCATCTGTGAAATGTTGGCAGGTAGGTCCCCTCCTGTTACTCCCATGTTTGTTTACATCTAGCAGGCCTTTTGGCTGCTGTGCAAGCAGGGCAGTGTAATCTCTAGTATGGTTGCCGTATGCAACAGCAGCAGAAGCCATAGACTCAAGCGACACATGGTGTTAATCACATTGTAGTTTCCCCCTTGATATTCTTTTTAACCTAAAACAGCCTCCCAACCTGCAATTTCCAAAAGGAGATGTGTGTGTGTGTGTGAGAGAGAGAGAGAGAGAGGGAGAGAAACCTTAACCCTTTCACCCTTTCATCTCTGGTTGTTTTCCATCTCCAAATTGCTTTCTCCCCAAGCTGTGTTCGGAGCCACAGAGGAAGAAAGACAGTTACCCATTTATTTTCCTTGATTGGGCTAAAAGTAGCTGGTGCTTAGGTGAGAATTAGAAGTGGGAGACAACTGGAGAGGAAAGGGTTAACACCCTCTTCATCCATGCTGGTTTCCATGGAGATGATAGATTTCAAATGTTTGGGAAGGAGGACCTACACGCGATTGATGTCATGTGTAGTTTCGGACACTGAAGGCAGGAAAACAAGCTCAATGGAGAAAAACAGGGATAGCAATGCATGATGGTATCTGAATTTTCTATGTCTGCCTACCTGGGTACAAATACCCAGAAGACTATGTGTCAAACTGGACGACATGTGAAATGCCTGGTCATATTTCATGTAGCTTTTATTTTGTTTTAATATAGCAACCATCAGGAGGGGTTTCCATCAGGGTTGAAGCCATGGTGCACAGGGGCCAGATCTCAGGATATAACACTTTAAGAGCCTATCTACACTACTGCTTTAAAACGGTTTATAACAGTTTTAAACCGGTTAAAACTGTTATAAACCATTTTAAAGCAGTAGTGTAGATAGGCTCTAAAACAGTTTATAACTGTTGATTATGGTTATAAACCATTTATAAAGGTTTAAAACCATTATAAACCGTTATAAAGCAGTAGTGTAGATCCGCCCAAGGCAGTTTTTTAAAAAAAGCCTTTGCCCCCACCTTGCACTCCTAACTAGGGTAGGCAGGGTTGGAGACCTGCCAAAGGCCCACTGACAAGAGCCCCTTAGACCTGCTGCTCCTCTTCACCATTGCAACTTGCTTGTTGACTTGCCTCTCATTCTGGCTCAGACAATAGTGGTGGTGGTGAAGAGCAGAAGTGGTAGATGCCACTGCCCACTTGAAAAGCAGTATATAAATGAGTATTACATCACCCGGTGGGGGGAGCAGGGAAAACACGCCCCAGCATGAAGGAGCTCATTACCATGGAGCTCATTTGCATGTGGGATAGAATTGTGCATATGCCTTGCTGGGATGCTTGGAATAAGTTAAGGGACAAAAGGGATGGTTGGGACCCTTGTATTTCTTTCACAAGTCAGCCACCCACACTATGAGTGCAGACTCGCCCTGACTTTAAAAGATCCTTGGAGAGCAGGGGTCAGGACTCTGATCAGAAAGAGATGCCAAAAGGGGGAGAGGGGGATTGAGAGCAACATTCTTCCTCTGTGAAGAGAACAGCTGAACTTGTTCCTGACTGGAAGCTGTTCCTGGCTGGCTGAAGGGGGGCAAAGCGGACTGGACTGGACTCTTGTTACCTATTAAAAATTACCCCTTTTCCACATGGATAATGCTACACTAGTACAGTGGAGCTAGCAATTACCCTTGTCTTGGACTTGTTGAATCACAGAAACCCACCTACTAGTTGAGCCCCTCATTGCACCCCAGTTCCTGTTCCTACCACCTGCTGGTGGAGCCTCATTGTAGTGCACCCCAGTTCCTCTTGCTGCCGCCTGCCAGTACATCATATTGCAGCACCCTCTAGTTACATGCCTGGAGGATCCCTATTCATTGGCCATATCCTTGGACTAACTGTGGGTACAGCCAAAGGACACAGACTTCCATTGCCTACCTAGACCTTGGGAAGGAGACGTGTTAACCAAATGGTTGTTGTTTTCTATGTTCTACTCTTGTTGTTCATTGTCAGCTTGAATAAATACCAGTATTTATACCTCAGCTATGTGGGAGAGGTTGCTACTCAGACATTCTTAAATTGGTGTCCCAGGTTTCCTGGGTGGGGGCTTGAGCCAGAGCTAACCATAAGGGAGAACAAACAACCCTAGACACTGAAACAGGCCCTGGGTACTGAACCAAGGGTTACACACTTGTTTACTGGCCCTCTGCCTGTCATAGCAATGATGAGAGAGAGAGAGAGAGAGAGAGAGGAGCAATAACAGCAGGGGACCATGGCAGTGAGAAGGAAGACTCACTGAGGGAGGGACTCCGGAGCCTTCAAAAACCTGGAGACAGCACTATTTCCAGAACTCCCCCTCTGAAGCAGCTTTTTGCCCCAGAAGGGAAGCTTCCACTAGCATCACCTTCCCTGTGCACCAATGTCTTGATCCCTCCCCCCAAACAGCTGCTATTTTAAAATAAACAACAACAAATGCATTAAAAGCATAATAGCATTTCACATATCTAGTTTGGCCCATGGAAAGAAACCATTAATCCAGCGAGACGGTGCTAGTTTCTGGAGGAGCAGCATCTGTTCCCCAAGAGTAAGCAGCATGCCTTTGAGCACAGCCTAATCTACACCTACAGCCATTTCGCATTGGAGGAGGGATAACTGCGAGGTTTCCCGCTTCTGCGATCTTCACTCATGGAGCACATGCGAGGGAAGTTTCCCGCAAGTAAAGGAGAGCTGTTGCGGGAGGACGTGTGCCCTGTGACGGTGGCTCCGAATGTGCATCGGCAGAAGTGAGTGGCAATGGACAGATGGGTATGGGGCATGGAATTTATTTATTTATTAAAAACTCCTCCGAGATGCGCACCAGCGCAGACACACAACAATGCAGTGTGGTGGTGGTTAGGTACTGTGTCGAAGATGTGCTCCTGCACATCAATAAGTTTGTGTTAAAATAAATAAACACACACAGTCATGGCCAAAACATGCTGCTAACCAATCAAAAAATGGTATTGTTTCGTCATGTTGTAACTTCCCCCAAAGTTGATCATATATCAGAGACATGCCGTACGGAACACACACCGAATTCAGCCTAAAAGATCATCTTATTGGCCATTATCACACGTGCGATTTTAAGCACACTCACTGCGACTTTGATCCACTTCTTCAGCACTGGACTCGCATGATATCATCCCCTCTCGCGCTGTTCTCATGCCGAGTGCTCTGTTTTTAGTTTCTGTTTCAATTTAACCCTGAACGGGCAAAGTCCATTTCAGGCAAGTTCAAGCAAGTTCAATGGAGGGGGAACCCGCAGGAGCAAACTGGGAGAAAAATAGTAGGAGTGACAAAGGCCATTGTCACTGAGCCAGTTGATTCTCCCCCAGTGGATACTGGTGATATCACACCAGTGCCATAATTTCTAAAAGGAGAAGCACCTGCATTAAAGTCTGCCTTCTTTCTTAGGCTGACCATATGAAAAGGAGGACAGGGCTCCTGTATCTTTAACAGTTGCAAAAGACAGTGACTTTCAGCAAGTATCGTTTGTATGCATACAGAACCTGGTGAATTTTTTTTTTTCATCTCAACAGTTAAAGCTGCAGGAGCTATACTAGAGTGACCAGATACAAAAGAGGGCAAGCTTCTGCAGCTTTAATTTTGTGATGATGAGTAAATTTCTCCAGGTTCTGCATATATACAAATGACACCTGGTGAAATTCCATTTTCTATGAAACTGTTAAAGATACAGGAGCCCTGTCCTCCTTTTCATATGGTCAGCCTATTCTTTCTGGGAAGCCTCTGTTTCAATCCCAGATGTGTTCAGGCTGCTGGTGATTCACCGGTTAGTAGCAGAAGAGTAAAAGGAACTCTGTACATGCTCATGGAGACAAGTGGTAGTGATAGTAGCTGGTGGCCATGGTGATGAGAAGGTAGATTTACTGAGGGAGGGGCATTAAGGGTATCTTGCCCAGGAGCCTACAAAACCTGGAGCTGGCACTGCATGCTCAAAAATATTCTCTTCACATTATATATTTGTCTTTATGGTTTGCTCATTGCCTTTCCGCTTATCTTGAATCCCAGGCTGCCTCTACAAGAGGCATTTAAAGCTCTTTCAAGGTGCATTAATTTTTTTACCTCTACAAGAATGGAGCACAAATCGGGTGTAGAGGTGCGCTTTCTCTCCGATTATGCACATTATCGAATGCGCGTTAAATAGCGAGTTTTATTTTGCTCCGGCCATTAAAGCGCATTTTGACTATGTGAACAAGCGATTCTCCGCATTAACTACTTGTAAAGCGCATTTGAAACAACCAGTAAGGTCACCTGTTGAGTGCTCAATTACCTCCTGCATACAAGCATTTACAATAAAGCGCGTCAGCGATTATGCACATAATCGGCTAACCAGGCGTCAAACGGAATCCATCTAGAGGGGGTCCTAGTTATTTTGGGAGTGGACCCTGTAGTATCTGGCCAGTATCAGTTCCCCTATATCAAATTCCTAGAGGAGAAGCTATCAATACCTACTAGTTCTGATGGCTCTGTGCTACCTCCAGTATCAGAGGCAGTAAGCCTATGTACACCAGCTGCAGGGGAACATGGGTGGGAGGATGCTGTTGCACTCATGTCCTGCTTATATATTTTCCATGGGCAGCTCATTAGCCACTATGTGAATGGAATGCTGGATTAGATGGCCCCATTGTCTGATCCAGCATAGCTCTTCTTACGTTCTTAGCCTCCCTAGCAAAGTTCACTTGCATGCTAGATTCTATCGACCCAGTAAGTGAAAGGACTCTAAAGAGGTCCAGTGTGCTTCCCTTCAGTCTCCTTGCCTTTGGGGTGAGGAGTTTGTGGGAGCCACTGGGAAAAAAAGAAAAGGGAAATCTTGCCCCTTTCTCTACCGTATATCCCTACCCCCAAATTCCTCATGGGTCCACATTAAGGCCTTTTCCGCACCATAGGGGTGCAGAGGGCAGGAAGCGGGCAAACCCAGAAGTAACCACTTCCGGTTTTGGCACACTGAAGCTGCATCACTAATGTGATGACATGGGTTTCTCCTGGACCGTTGCAAGTCATGGCGGACATTCCCCCCCCCCCCCCGGAAGAGTGCACGAGCGGTCCTGCGCAACGGGTTAGTTCTTTTTTTAAAAAACCCACCCGCGATTGCACCCCCTCCCCCTGTCATCCTGGAGATGGTGAAATTGGGTCTCCTCCTCCTGCTGGCCTCGAAGCTGTGTGGTGCATCTCCGTGATCATCAGTGCAGCCGTGCTTACTCGCGGGTAAGCACAGCAGTGCCCAGGATGGGCGGCCACACCAGCCGCCCATCTCGCTACCTCCCTGGAACAGGGAAGAAACCAGGATAATAGAGTTCCTTGAACTCCCAGGAAAATGGAGGGCTGGCCCCTGATTGTGGGTTGCTCTGTGTGTCATGTGGCTGCTCTGCGAGCAGGTAGGGGCAGCCCTGGGAAAAATGGCTGGTGCAGAAAGGGCCTAAGACTTGTTTTCTTCATCACTACTATGTTTGCAATGAAGGCGTTTTTATTGCATGATGGTATATGTATAGAGACTGGGTGTGGGGCTAAAACCTGCCAAATGAATTATTAGGATTATATCCATTATATTTCTTGCCTAATTTGCGTATACACCTGGAGGAGGCTTGTTTCTTTGCATTACCTTTGCTTTCAAACAGAGCTGCTTTATTGAACACCCCACCCCCCAAGCATCCTCACTTGGAAGCACATTGCTCTGAAATCATCAGGGCTTTTTGTCCCTTTCTATATATTTTCCCCCCTTACCATGTACTTGCATGTACAACATTTCTTTTATCTTATCTCAAAGATGCAACACAGTGGCTGAATTCGGACAACACAACAAGCAACTGGGGGAGGGGAAACAATCGTCAGTTGTATTGACTGTCGTGTCGTCCGAATGCTGCCATAGTCAACTCAGTACTGATCCTAATCCACACCACAGTTGATTATTTATTACCATGTTGTGTGGAGAGTACCCCCTAGATGAACAACTGTAAAGTTGATTATTACCCCACCATTGACTATCGTATTGTCCGAATTCAGCCAGTCAATCTTCCTTTGTTGAAAAGTGTTGCGTTTGAGGTGATGCCAACAGGTGTTGAGAATCCCATCTGCAATGTCTGATCTTGATACATACAAGCCATCACTCGATACTGCTGTCTTCAGTCAAAGTGCTGAGTATGCGTGTGCGCACCTATCCTGTGTGTTTGGATGAAGCTGTAAGAAACAGATGGATGGATATCTATGGATCTGTTGCCATACTTACATTTGCTTACACTAAAGTAAACAGAAGTGTAGAGCTTCTTTCAGCCTGAGGCCAAATTCCATTTGGGGGAAATTCTCAGGATGGGCTTGGGTGATGGGTCTGGACAAAGGCAAAATCACTAGAGCCAAAATACCCCCAATACCAGCATATTTTATCTTAAAGCTCTTACTGACAGTAACTGAGCTTCAGGGTGAAATGGACAGTACAAACTGGACGCCATCAGTTGCATCTGTGACTGTGGATGCACTTTTACCAGCACCCAGGATCTGGTATGGACCACTGGCTCTATACAGTCAACCCTTTTGCCACAAGGTCTTGTATAAATGCAGAGTTGTTTGGAGGAATTTGGTTGTGTGAACTATGTTGTTCCATATGACCATAGACCAAAGACTATGTTGTTCCATATGACCATAAAAGTTTAGTGTCACTGCACACAAGAGGGATTACGGATCATTGAGATTAAGAGCATCTTCAGACGGAGCATTTTCTCCCACAATTTACTGCTTCTTCCTGGATTCTTTTCGGGATTTAAACAGGGTCTTTATACAGCCAGTTTTTCTTCTTATGCATAATGCTATATGCTGCTTGCAAGGGTGGGTGGGGCCTTGCAGGATGTTATCAGTTGTTCACCGCTCTGGCGCAGCCCCTATCCTCTCTCAGCGTGAAATGAAACACTTCCTCACAAGTTCAGAAGTCTGCATCATTGGAGATCTGCCCCCACCCCCATGCAAGTCATTTACCCTATTTCTTCAATTCTAAGATGCACTTTCCCCCCATATAAACATCTCTAAAAATGGGGTGCGCCTTAGAATCAATGGCGATTTCCCTACACTTAGAATCAAAGCTTTTTCCCTGTTCGTGGTACTGAAATTAAGGTGCATCTTACATTCGATGGCGTCTTAGAATCGAAGAAATACGGTATGTCCCTGTGAAAGCAACAGTATCATTTTTCTCATTTATGTATACACTGGGAGAGGGGATTGTGTTGAAGGGGGTTACACTTTTCTCCTGTGTGTGTGCACATGGGGATTGAATAGAAATGGGATTGAATAGCAGGAGTGAAGGGGCAGGGGGTGGGAGGAAACCCTCCCAACTGATTCCCCCTCAGTGCTGACATCAATGCTGCACTGCACAACACCTGCCCACACGAAGCAGGACATAATACAGTGGAAGGATTACAGGGGAAACAATGGTGGTTTCATTGCATAACTGCCCAAAATACCATATTTTCCCCTTAGCAAAATAACACGCGAAAGGGTGGGGGAGACATGAGACAACAACTGCATGGTGACGGAGTCTTGTAAAGCTCACGGGAAAACCAGTGACCAAACCATGACAATCGCATGAAAAAATGCCCGTCTGAAGATGCTCTAAGATGGTCTGCTGGTGAGAGGCTCAAGGAATATCTTCCTTAAGTCTGATTATTGTGAGATTTTCTGTTTCTTTCCTCTGACAGAAATTTGCCACATATCTTTGGGCACCTAGATGAGGGACTTATTTGCTCACTTTGTTTAGGAGACACAGGGTGGGTTCATATAACACGCTGAGCCATTATGGTTCATTTCCTGGCAGACTCCATGATGGATTTGTGAGTTTTTTGTGGGATGTTTCCCCCACCCATGATGGGTTAATCTGCCCAAACATCCCACTCTGAGAACCCAAGGTCCGCAGAATGGGCATAGTGGGCTATTTTCATAATTCATGAAGCATAGTGGTTAGCAATATGTGTGAACCCATCCACAAAGTCTACCTACAAAATAACCTCAGTATTTTTATAATAATAATAATAATAATAATAATAATAATAATAACGATTTATTTCTTACCCGCCTCTCCATCTAGATCGAGGCGGGGAACAACAGCATGATAAAATACATAAAACTAATTAAAACATGACAAATATTATTAAAACTGCATTAAAACATCCTAAAACATCATTAAAACATCCTAAAACATCCTAAAAACATTCTAAAAATTACACTGGATATGCCTGCCGGAAGAGAACAGTCTTTATAGCTTTCTTAAATTCTAAAAGACTGTTAAGTTGACGAGTCTCCTCCGGCAGGTCATTCCACAGTCTGGGAGCGGCAGAAGAGAAGGTCCTCTGGGTAACAGTTGTCAGCCTAGTCTTGGCCGACCGCAGTAAGTTCTTCCCAGAGGACCTGAGCGTGCGGGGCGGATTGTACGGGAGAAGGCGATCCCGCAGGTAACCTGGACCCAAACCATGTAGGGCTTTAAAGGTAATTACCAACACTTTATACTTCGCCCGGAAACTAATTGGCAGCCAGTGGAGCGATTTTAAAGCTGGCGTAATATGGTCACTCCTAGATGTACCGGTGACCAACCTGGCTGCCATATTTTGAACTAGTTGAAGTTTCCGGACTAGGCACAAAGGTAGCCCTATGTACAGCGCATTGCAGAAGTCAAGCCTCGAAGTTACCAGCGCGTGCACCACCATCTTTAGGTCTTCCAACTCTAGGAAGGGGCGCAGCTGGCGTATCAGCCGAAGCTGATAGTAGGCACTCCTGGCCGTCGCATCTATCTGGGCTGTCATTTGGAGCGACGGATCCAGGAGCACCCCCAAGCTGCGAACATAGTCTTTCAGGGGGAGTGTAACCCCATCCAGAACCGGTTGACATACCTCCAAACCCAGGTTGCGGCCTTTGACAGCAAGCACCTCCGTCTTGTCTGGATTCAGCTTCAGTTTGTTTTTCCTCATCCAGCCCATTACCGCCTCCAAGCATTCATTCAGAGGAGACACACTATCCTTAGCTGACGATGTTGTCGAAGGCATAGAGAAATATATTTGGGTGTCATCAGCATACTGATAGCACCCCGCCCCATGCCTCCGGATGATCTCTCCCAACGGACTGTTATAATAGATGCATAGTGGAGCACATACTGATTTTAAAGATTGATTGAACTGTCCTTCTTTAACACATGTTAAGTTTCATTTTCCACAGTGTCCTGACGTGTATATACCCCCTTGTCCTTTATGCAACTGTCCCAACAGATCTACATTGATCCATACCTAGTGTTCTGGATTAACCTACGTGGAATAACATCAATCACAACTCCAAAACCTCTTTGGAAGAATTGAAACAAGCTGTCTTTTAACAGCACCCCTCCCCCAATGAGATCTCCTTCATATGCAGGAAAGGATGGCAAAATGTGTTAGGGGTTAGCCATGTGAACAGCTATTGTGAATGCCGCTTAAGCTTTAAATTACAGTTCCCTTCTATGTTTGTTTATGGTTTTTTGACCATGTGAAAGTTCCAGTCTTTGTAAATTCAGCCTGGCCCTGCTTTTTGCACCCATTCGGCCGCATTTCTGATTAGAGTAATTTTAATCAAGAACAATAACATAGATTGTGCTTGTTTTGGTTCTTGGAGGGAAAAACAAAGGAAGACCCAGGTACTGTAAACAATCGCATTTTGGGCTTACTTCCACATAACCATATGTACCATGTGTGAGTGCTGTTTAAGCCTCTTGAGAGAAGTGATATGCAACATTTGTGTGCATGGATACTATCATCCCTTAAACAAAGCTCCTGTGGTCATAGAACTTGGACTGGGAGACTGGGGAAAGTTGGATTTGGGGGAATAATTCAGCACATTGTAGGGCAATATCTGGAACATAAGAGGCTTCCAGCAGGTTCTGGGGTTAGTTTAGAGGAAGTGAAAGGCTTCATTATAGACTGTTACATTTTGACAAGTGAATCCTCCTCCGGGGACAAAGTGCAGGATATATTCTGAAATCTGTGCCAGATCTCTGCTTTATGTGTCCTTTTAGCCATACATATTGTGTCCACAAATGCTTGCTGTGTGAACAACACTTCACTTTCCAGTGGGATTTCCACCATCACTTTTATAGCCCATGAATCAATGAATTATTATGCATGCTTTACTCCCTGATGTTATGGAGCTTCCAGGAACTTATGTCAATAGTGGAATGGAGACTGGAAACCACCGTGGGGCATTGAACCACCATGTCCCGAGATCCAAAATTGTGCTTCATAGCCCTGAAAAATAAAATGAAAATGAAAGAAAGTGCCTAAATGTTACCAATACCAGCTGACTTTATAAACTTTTAATATCTGGTTGCTTAAGCTTAGGTCTTAACTTCTGCAACCTCTGCTTGCAAGAGATTCTGTCCGAGCCATTTTAAAGTGCAAAGTTTGCAAAGGAGCGGGATTGTATTTTTTCCGTTGATCCAGCAAGTTCTGCTCACTTCTTGGGCGATTTATCTTAATATAGAAAGAAAATCGATCCATTCTCCAGAAATCAGTATGTGGAAACCTCCCAAAATAAATACAAGTAAAGGCCAAGCTTCATGTCATGCAGGAAATCTGTTATTTGTTCTCTTCAATATATATATATATATATATATATATAGTTTTCCCATTAATTTTTTCTTTTGTGTGATGTATGTTAGATTGTGACCCTGCCATTCAGCACTTTCAAAATTGTAGGTGTTTTATAAGTGAGAAATAGTAATAACACAAGAACGTAAGAAGAGCCATGTTGAATCAGACCAAAGGCTTACCTAATCCAGCATTCTCTTCACACGATGGCCAACCAGTTGCCTATGGGAAGGCCACAAGTAGGACATGAGTGCAATAGCATCCTTGCACTCATGTTTCCCAGCTACTGGTATACAGAGGCATACTTCCTGCAATTCAGAAGGCAATATGAATAGTAGCCATTGATAATATAGGCAGAGTTCAGTTTTGCAGAATCTATTTTGTTTTTTTTACTGGACTCCAAAATTCTACCAGTTGAAGTGAGAGGTAGCGCTAAATGCAAAATGGCTACTGAGGGGTCAGAGGCAATTACCTACTGCATCCCATGAGTCACACAATGGGATAACCTGCAGCTTCAAGTAAAATCTGCATCTGAGTTGCTATAGATTAGGGATTTTAATGCACAACTCTAAAACTGGACAACAGAGCTGGACAACAATTGGTCGAAGTCAACCAATGTTGTTCATTTTATAGGTAAGGGACACTGCGGCTGGGACAGCAATGAAAAACAGAATGCCAGCCATGGTAAATAATTCTACTTACAGTTTTCATGGAACAATGTTGAATCTGCGTTCTTAAGCAAATGCCTAAATCATTTGTTGCTGATTAGTTTAGACAAAAAAGAAAGGTGATCCAGCATGGAAATCATAGAGGTTTGTAAAACAGTGCATGGTGTGGAGAAAGTGGATTGAGAGACTCTTTTTCTTTCCATCCCATAATACTGGAACTCAGGGCCATCCACGGTAATTGATTAGAATTCGTTTCTGGACAGACAAGGAAGTACTTCTTCCCACAATGCATAATTACTAGGGGTGTGCACGGACCCCCCGGATCGGATCGGGACCCGGATCGGGACCTCCAATTTTGTCATGGACCGGTTCGGACAAAATCGGAGGCCCCCCAGACCGGATCGAGTCCGATCCCGACCCAAAAATCGTAAATTTTTGGATCGGCCGCCATTTTTTCCCCATAGACTTGCATTGCAATGCAAGTCTATGAGGAAAAAATGGCGGCGGGTGGGTGAGGGGGGGCCTAACTCCCTCCCCCCCGGGGCCGTCCGCTGTGGACGGCCCCGGCAGGTAAGCCCCCTCCCCCGCGCTCCCTACCCCCCCTGGGGCCGTCCGCTTCCATCCGCTGGCGCCCGTGGGCGCCAGTGGATAGAAGCGGACGGCTCCGGGGGGGGGTAAGCCCCCTTCCCTGCCACTGCTTACCTTCTCGGCCCGTCCGCTCCCGTCCGGCGCCGGTGGCTACTACCAGCGGGCTCCGCGGCCTACTCTCGAGTAGCACGCCGGGTGATGACATCACCCGGCGCGCCACCCTAGAGCAGGCCGCGGAGCCTGCTGGTAGTTGTAGTCGCCGGCGCCGGACGGGAGCGGCCGGGCCGGGAAGGTAAGGGCCCCCCTCCCCCCCTCCGCGCGCCCCTTCCTCCCCTCCACGCACCCCCTGCTTACCTTCTCGGCCCGTCCGCTCCCGTCCGGGGCCGGCGGCTACTACCAGCAGGCTCCGCGGCCTGCTCTAGAGTAGCGTGCCGGGTGATGACATCACCCGGCGCGCCACCCTAGAGCAGGCCGCGGAGCCTGCTGGTAGTTGTAGTCGCCGGCGCCGGACGGGAGCGGCCGGGCCGGGAAGGTAAGGGCCCCCCTCCCCCCCTCCGCGCGCCCCCTCCTCCCCTCCACGCACCCCCTGCTTACCTTCTCGGCCCGTCCGCTCCCGTCCGGGGCCGGCGGCTACTACCAGCAGGCTCCACGGCCTGCTCTAGAGTAGCGCGCCGGGTGATGACATCACCCGGCGCGCCACCCTGGAGCAGGCCGCGGAGCCCGCTGGTAGTAGCTGCTAGTGCCGGACGGGAGCGGACAGGCCGAGAAGGTAAGCGCCCCCCTCCTTCCCCCCCTGCTGTCCACTTTCATCGGCGGGTGCCCGCTGGCGCCCGCCAATGGAAGCGGCGGTGGGCGCCAGTGGGCGCCCGCCAATCCGCCGATCTGCCGAACCGGTTCGGAGCCTTTTCGGACCGGTTCGGATTGGATCGGCCGATCCAGCTGCGGGATCGGAAATCGGATAATTTATCCGATTTCCCACTGGACCGGACTCGGATCGTGGATCGGGTCCGATCCAGTGCACATCCCTAATAATTACTTCATACAATTCCCAACCATGAGATTTGGTGATGGCTTTCAATAAGCATTAGACAGAGGTCAAGTCTGCCCAGGCCTATTAGTCATGATAGCTATATGAAACATATACAACTTCTCTCATGACACATTTTATTAGTACCATGTCTGTGGTCATGTTTGTGCTATGTTTGCATCAAGAATCTACTATTATTTTTAGTGAGGGCCAGCCATCTGGTGCAGAAAAGGCAACCCGAAAGATCAAAGGGTTGAAGGAACTCCTGTATGGGGACATGATAGAGGTGTATAAAATTATGAATGGTGTGGAGAAAGTGGACAGGGAATGTCCTCCCGCCCCGCCCCTCGTAATACTAGAACCTGGAGGCATTTAATGAAGCTGATTGGTGGGAGATTCAGGACAGATAAAAGATGTGAGACTATAAAGAGGTCTGCTGTGCAATCCACAAAAATCTTTATTCAGTAACAATCACCACCTGAAAGGAGTATGGATGCTAAGAGCTATCCTCTGAGCTTAATTGCTTAACAAAGCAAGGCAGTTGCCTATCAAATAAGTGGATGGCTTCCTGCTACACCTAAAAGGGTTTTACTGGACTCCTCCTGCAGCGAGGGGTCTCATGACGTAACTTCTGTCATGTAGCTAGTTTGGCGGACCATGTCCCACCTCCTCTCAACTTCACCAACTTGACTTTGCAGCAGACTCTGGGATCTGTCAATTCCTATGCTTCTGCCCTCTCTGACAAAGGCTGAGTTCCCAGGGTGGGGGAAGGGAAGACAATCTCTGAACCTGGGCCTCCTGTTCGACAAGCTTCTGAGAAGATTCCTCCCTGACTCCAGAAGAGTCTTGGAGAATTTCCTCTCCACTCCGTGTCTTGGCTGGCCTTCAGGCTCCGAATCCGATTCGGTATCTGAGACCAAATCAGGGAGCCCAGACTTCATCCTGACACCCCTGCCTTAAAAATAAATAAAACAATTCATGTTGAAAATCAACAACGGTGGGACATTTACTACTAAGAATGCATTCAGAATGAAAAATAATGTCTTGCAAAACAGGCTATTTTCTACCACCTTTTCCCCATAGTTGCTTGGTATAAGAACTATTTTCAAAGGATAGATTTTTCAGAAATCAACATACACACACCCCTCCCCTGGTCTTAACTATTCAGCGGTTCCCACTATAATATATTCAAACATCTGATCCTACTTTCTTTTGCAAGTAGATTCGCTGGTCTTTAGGCTTTGAGGCACATTGACTTCATTCCCTCTGTTTTCCAAAGCTATGTGTGTGGTTTAATCACATCCCGAGGAAGAGGTGCAATTATTAAACCACAGTCAAGTTAACAAGTGGTATTTTGCTGTTCAGCAGAATCAATTTTGGTGTCCAGGGTTTGGCATTTGGTCCAATGGGAAAACCAATTTGGATTAATATTTCTCCAAACCACACATGATTTTCCACATTTTCTCCATTTGCTTTTGTGTTCCAGCTAGAACAATGATTCTGTGGGTCTTGGTAGAAGCAACCTTTTTGAGTGAGCTGTTACATGGTTGGCATAGAGGAAAGGTACCATGCTGTAAAATGCTACCCTGAAATTATCCCATGTGTTCATACATGGTATAAAATGGGCAATTCAGCTTGCACAAATTAATTTTTTTTAACATACAATTTGCATGCTTATATAAAACCGTACTGCTGGTACTTGTCATTATGCAAACGCATAATTCAGTGTATTTCATTAAATCAAGAGGCTCTGCTGCATTTTGCTTATTATGTAAAAATCTTTAGGAAATTGGGCAACAATTGTTCAATGGTTGTTGAAGAGAGACAGATTGCCTAGCAATGGCAATTGATCTTCGGTGATTTGAATTAATCTATTTTTGGAGGATTTCCCCCCTAAACCTTGCCCTTATATCACGCCAGTTAAATCTTTTGTAAGAATATTACAAAATGGAATGAAATGAACATTAGTCCATTTGCTGTCTTTTCTGGTCAGTGTCTACAGTGTACGGTACACATAGGTTGCTAGAAAAGCAATTATGAATGTGGAATGAAAAGGAGGACATAACACTATGAAAGCGTTATATGGAATGTAGATTGTGCCCCAACATTTATCAGTACACTTCTATAGTGCTAAAAGCAGTAGTGTAGAGGTAGTAAGCTTCGCATAATGCAGATAATCATCTCCCTTCCATTCCTCTGTCCATTCTCTTTCACAACGTACCGTCTCCTCTTGTGTCATTTCTCCAGATCACTTTCTTTCCTCTTGGCCTTAGTTCCTTTTATGCCATTTCTTCCCTATGCCCCTCTGCTTTTATGGGCTTCTTAGATTAAAGAGAAATTGTGTTTGCTTACCGCCACTTTGCTTCCTGTTTCTCTTATGCAATTACAATGAGCTGAATTACACAGGCGGAGAGGGATGACCACGTGATTGTAATTGAAAACTTCCCCTATTCATAGTATTGGATGGGACAGTGTCCTCTAGTAGGTATTTTGTAGCAGAACTTCAGCTGCACACGGTAGGAAATCTTGAGATATTTCAGAAGAATTGGGATATCCAATTTTTTTAAAAATGGATTAACCAGGGGAAGGAGTGGGAAATGTACAGGAGGTTCACATCGTCATCAAAATGACCCGCAAATATCCATGAGTGGCCAGTCACAAGTGTACCATAAATCACTTGTTTAGAAAAGCCCTATATCAAAACTCAGAGATATCTGGGAGAGGCTTATGTCAATCTTTCTTTTACCTTCCATCACAGCAGTTTAGTAGGCTGACCAGATAAAATCCAGGTCAGGGCTCATGCAACTTTATCAGTTGTAGAGAAAAGGGAATTTCAGCCAGTGTCATTTCTATGCAATTAGTTCCTGGCGAAATTCCCTCTTCATCACAACAGTTAAAGTTGCAGGGGCCCTGCCTTCTTTTGTATATGGTCACTCTAGTATAGTGCATACACCTTTAACTGTTGTGATGAAGAGGGAATTTCACCAGGAACTAATTGCATACAAATGACACTGGCTGAAATTCCCTTTTCTCTACAACTGTTAAAGTTACATGAGCCCTGACCTGGATTTTATCTGGTCACCCTAAGTTTAGCCAATCACTGCCAGAGACTTTACTATCATCACCCAATCCCTTCACACATCACAATACAGACCAAGGAGAAAAAATATCTAGGGTTGACGTGTTAGAATGCTATGTTTCCAAACAACTGTGGGGGGATTTCAGAATGAACAAAGACATGGTTTTATGCTACCAGTGTTTTATGTTGTTGGGGGTCTTGGTGTTGTTGATTGCTTTCTCTCTTTTATTGTTTTATAGTTTTAATTTAAATACTGCCTTGAGGAGGTTTTGACTGGAAAGGTGGCGTAAAATTTTGTTGGACTAAACAAAATGGAATCAGCTGCACAAATGGGGTGGCCATGGCCCTACTTTACAGAGGACAGTCTTGTATTTGAGGGGCTGTCTAGTAGGGATGTGCACGCCAAAAAATATCATCGTTTATCATTATCGTAATTTCGGACCAAAAGAATTAGCGTCTTCATTCATATTGTAGGTGAACCTTATCGTCTTCACGATAGTTATAGAAAAAAACGATATTTAATTTGCAGCCCTATTTTGCCCTATAGAGCTGATTTTTTAAAGAAAAAATGCCTATAACTTCTGTATTTTCAAAGTTACAGGCTTGAAACTTGGTCACAATGCTTATGGGGTATGCCTAAGTATGTGTATGAAATTTGAGATCGATCTCTCCAACCCTCGATTTTATATGAATTGTTTAAGATCGTTTCCGTTCTGACAGGTCTGAATGAATGCACGTGGTGAGCTGTCATTCTGGTCTGTCAGAACTGAAATGATCTTTAATAAATTCATATAAAATCGAGGGTTGGAGGGATCAACCTCAAATTTGGCACATATGTGAGGCATCATGTGCTAGACATGTGTATGAGATTTGAGATCGATCCCTCCAACCCTCGATTTTATATGAATTTCTTAAAGATCGTTTCTGTTCTGACAGGTCTGCCTCCTGCACACCTCCTGCCCCTTCTAGCCTGCCTCGTATGACAAAAAAAGTCCCCGGTAAGTCCATATTATTTTTAAAGACGGAAGTTGCCGCCATCTCCTGCTGTGTGCAGGAGAAGCAGTGGGATCAAAATGGCCCACTGAATGGGCCATGTGCAAGTTGTTTACTTCCTCTTTCAAAAGAGGAAGGAATGAGGGACAAACACGCGGGCAGAGAAGCAACAGTAAGCAAACGTGATTTTTCCCGTGTGATGATGCCTATGGTTTCTTTTTATATATATTTCTTTTGCCCCTCCGCAGTGAGAATTAGGAGACTAGGAACTAAAAGTCTACAGCTGGGGCCTCAACTAAAGAGTGACTCTGAATTGCTCACTCCTCAAAGTCCTCATCAGCTGCACAAGGGAATAGGTTGTACAACATCAGCACTGTATGATGCCTCTATGATGGCCAAACCTGCTGTAAATACTTGTAGAGAGGTTTCCTGCCCCCCCTTTTTTTTTGTCAACAGAAGAATCGGTGGTACAATTTGATAATTTTAGCTTCTGGACAGGGCTCCCCTTCCTTAGATAGTAATGGGTTGTATCCAATGGTGTTCTTCTGCTAGTGGAATGGACACAAATTTCCTCTCCCCCTGCAGCTGCTTCATGTGCCCCCCAAATCTACTGCGGAGGATTGAGGGACCCTCCAGAGCAGATTTGGGTGGAATGGGGGGGCTGCAGGAGTGGTGGAGGGGTAGGGAAACTCCCATTAGAAGTCTGCTCACATAATATTGGATTCAGCTTAATGTGTATTACTTCACTTCAAAATTTGGTAAGCCACCCCTGCTGGGCTTGTGGGTGGGTGTCTCCTGCTCAGTCTGCTTAGTGGGGCCCCGGACCTCTGCCCCAAAGTCTTGCCCTGATGAAAACTGCATTCTGCCTCCTCCACTCTAATTCAGGCAACTAACCTTGGGACTGCTGAGCTAAGTGCGTTCTCCAGGTCTACTCAGGTGCTGCAGACACCCACAGACCCAAGTAGGCCTAGGTAATCTTGGCTTCTTACTGCAAGAACATGCATACTCCCCTAACATAGGACACTACATAGGCAACACAAAAAGAGCCACAGAAGTCCTTCCTACCCCATGGGACTAAATCTGCTGAAATCCTCCAAACGGTTTGGCTTCACTATGGCTCTATGCCAGGAGTACGGAACTTGCCCCACCCCCATGTTTTTGGATTGAAGCTTCCAGCATCCCTCACCACTGACTATGCTGACTAGGGCTGATGGGAGTTGCAGTCCAACAATGTCTGGAGGCCAAACGTTCCCACCACTGCACTAGGCTATCGTAATATGTATATTTTGGAATAGACATGTGTGTGTGTGTGTGTGTGTGTGTGGTATCTATATATATATATCTGAATTTCTATCTTTCTATCTAACTGGACTTTAAGAATGCCACTTTGGGAATAAGAAAACAATTGCTCACTTGCAAAGTTTTAAAGTTTGTTGGTATTTTTTTTGGACCTGGAAAACGCATTGGGTTTTCTTTCTTTAATGTTTTTTTTTGTTCACTCTATAAATAACTCTTGGCAGGCAGAAACAACCTTGATTGCAAGAGATGAAGTAGAACAACCAGCAGGCTCTACAGCAGAATAAATGGCACAGTGCCAAGAGCTTCATCAAATGAATAATAGCTTCCACTTGACAATCAGTAAAGTGCCTCTTCTCCTGTGGATTTAGTTTTTAATGATGATTAGAGAGGATGGGCCCCTAAAATTTCTCTGGTAGAAATGACCTCCTATTAATTTCTGTTACTTGAAAATGGTGAATTTAAAAGCTATTTTACAGCTGCAGAACCAAAGGCACTGGCATAAAGGAACTATTATCTTTGTAATTGTAGCAACAAGTACTAAATTTCTCATTGATTAACCAGGACTTTTTAACTTTATGATTCTTAGTAGGTTAAGTCCTCCAATATTGCGTACAGGAGTTTTTGTGGATTTACTTGCTTGAAGTAAAATGATGACTCGAACTGGGCTAGAAATGTACTGGGTTGGCAGATTTCAATATTGCCTCTCTCCATGCTCTGTCACTTTCCTGAGGTTTAGCCTGTGGCTCTAATCAATATCTCTAATCAAGAATCAATATACTTTAATCTGGATGTTTTGTTTTAATATGCAGCCAATTGCTAAA
This sequence comes from Anniella stebbinsi, assembly GCA_029215795.1. Taxonomy (NCBI): domain Eukaryota; kingdom Metazoa; phylum Chordata; class Lepidosauria; order Squamata; family Anniellidae; genus Anniella; species Anniella stebbinsi. The sequence goes on along the minus strand of JARDYH010000004.1, from coordinate 88,872,746 downwards.
ATATTGTATGGGCACACAACTGATAGCAAAGTATGCCTTCAGCCTGATTCACACAACTGACCTTTCTTTACCAGCTTTGTGCTTTAGATATTATTGTCCATCTAGTTTTTCAAGGATGCAAACTGTGAGTGGCCTATATTGGTAATTTAATATAGGAGGTTCTGTGTGATGTACCTATTAGTCCACCAATGGGGTTTGTGGTTGCCTGTATGTTTTGATCACTGTGGACATCACATAATAGTCATTGCATTACTGGGCCCATGTACTATGTGGTGGACCACAGCTCAATGTTAAATTTAGGGTTGGACATAGACTTAGTCCTACTAAGAGTAAACTCATAGAAATCAAAGGGATTTCAGTTAGTCATGACTAACTGGTCACATACATTTCAATGGGTCTGCTCTAAGTTGGGATCTAACCTCATGTATTTTGCATATTCAAGTACAAAGGGTGGGGAACCTGGTGCTTTACAGTTGCTGTTGGACTCTAGCTTTCATCAGCCCCAGCCAGCATGGCCAATTGTCATGCATGATGGGAGTTGGTCTGTCAACATCTGGAGGGCCACTTCTGCTCAAGCAAGATTTCCACAAGTTTGAGAGAGCAGAGGACCATTATTAGAGAAGCAAGGATGTAATGCATTCTACATAGGACCATTGTATACAGTGGCTGAAAGAGAGGGCATGAATTGGGTAGGGGGAAGATCCTGCTATTCCTCAGGGTCATGCCTGCTTAATCCCAGGTTCAGTCCCCAGGTTCTCAACTTAAAAGAGATGGAGTGGAGAACCTCTGAGATCTTGGGAACTGTTGTCAGTCAGTTAGTACTGGACTAGATGGATCAATGTTTAGGTTCAGTATAAAGAAGCTTTATATATTCATATATAGACGGGATTGAATCCAATGTTGGTCTAACTTAAGTCTGATTCACTTCAAAAGGTCTACTTTAAGTAGGACTAATGTTGGATACAACCATTGGATTTAGTTGCTTGTATCACTAAAAAGTGGGAGTGGGAATGCATTTATACCATATTCATCCTTATGAAATGTTATGTATTCCATTAAATTAAACTGGTAAGATGACACTCCAAACTTGTCTGCTCAGAATTCCTGCATGTCTCTTCTAAAGCAAAATACCAGAACACTGTCTTTTCTGCAGGTTATTCTTTGCCCTGGTTTTGGCTTGAGTTTCTGTGAAGACATTCAGAGAGATCTGTCATCGACATTTAAAATACTGAGATGAACTGCAGTCTGATTTCATTTTATGTTCAGCTGAAGCTTATTCATCTTCTCAGACTATTTTGGTGAACAACTGTAAAAATGAAACAGAACAGCAACAACAACAACACACACCCACCCACACACCCACACACCACCACTACCAAATAGATACCGAGCTTCATTTTCTGCTATGGAGAAGCCTGTATCAATTGGACTTTGCGTTTAGGACAATGAGACATGCGTTTTCCTCCATCAGCAACTCAAACTCTGTGTCAGGAGCAAACGATTCACATGAAATATATTTGCATATCACTATTTTGTGTAAGTATATTTCGGGGGGGGGGGGACATATGTGAAGAAAGACCCTGGTGTTCACCAGACATTGAACATACATTTTAAAGCAAACTAGAAGCATGCAGCCACTCTTCCTAGTTGTTGGCTCAGGGCTAGAGAAGAATGGTTTGCTAGGAAAAGGTCTCATGTTCTCATATGTCCAAGTAGGGCTGGAAAAGACTCCTGTCTAAAACTGCTGACAGCTGCTGCCACTAAGTGTAGACAGCACTGAACTAGATTGACCAGTGATCTGAATCAATGTAAGACGTAGTATTTCTGAGGTACTTCCTCTCCTTGTTTTGCCCCCCCCCGTGGAATGTACCATCTCAAACACTCTAGAATCTTCAGTAGGCCTTCAGTAAAGACAGTATTCTCTTGGCAGATCAACACATTACAGTGTTTTGAAACCAGCAGCTTTGCAAATTAGACTTAAATTAAAATGGGCTAATCCTGAACTAGTTGGAAAAAATGAAAAACTAAAATCATGCCCTATTTCCTCAGAGAAGCAATTGCATTGAAGTCAGCCAGTGTAGACATGGACATACTGTGCGAACAACTCTGTAAATCAAACAGTGTCAGGCAGAAAATTCCAACATCTCCAGGGCCAGACAGTCAAAAGTAAAATACCAAACAGGAATGAAAAATAAACCTGTGGGTGTTTTTAAGATAGGGTGACCAGATAAAATCCAGGTCAGGGCTCATGTAGCTTTAACAGTTGTAGAGAAAAGGGAATTTCAGCCAGTGTCAATTGTATGCAATTAGTTCCTGGTGAAATTCCCCCTTCATCACAACTGTTAAAGTTGCAGGCACTATACTAAAGTGACCATATACAAAAGAAGGCAGGGTCCCTGCAACTTTAACAGTTGTGATGAAGAGGGAATTTCACCAGGAACTAATTGCATACAATTGACACTGGCTGAAATCCCCTTTTCTCTACAACTGTTAAAGCTACATGAGCCCTGACCTGGATTTTATCTGGTCACCCTATTTTAAGATCTGTACTCATGGTCAGAAAAATAATATGTTTTTCATTATGGTTGGTTTTAGGGGCTTTCTTTGGAAACTAAAAACACTCACAATGACCTGGTTTGCCTGATCACAGCAGCTGAAACAAAGGGCTGTTGCTGCTCACCCCTAACAAGCCATGCTGCCTGGGTTCAGATGACATGGCAAGCCACAGCACTATGGGTAATTAGGCAAATCCAGCTGGCGCATGCCCAGCATGTGCAGGGAGCTGCTGTAATTGTGCGAACCAGGCAAATAACACTACTTTTTAGAAAGTGGATGGACATGTGAGCATGGTTCAGGGCTTGTTTGTTTTTTGGGTAAAAATAAATGTATGGAAATGGAGGATTGATTTGCACATGCTGGGCTCACCCTTGACGTCCAGGGTCCCATGCCCACAGAGCCTATGTGATAGTTCAACACTTGCAATTCTTATTCATTTTCCCGGGGTATGGATTGCATGTATGGGAGCCTACACAGGTTTAGTGTACATGTGTAGCCTCTATGTATTTGGGACCTTTGAATGCATGAAGATCAGTGATGGAACCACTAGGCGCAACCCCAAACTTCTCTCCATGCATTTCATTTCTATATCAATGAATACCTAGACAAGGGTATGATCTTGTGTGTTCCTTAAAAAAAAAAAGACAATAGTCTGGGTAACAGATTGTGATCTAACGTTATTTAAGACTGCAAACCTATAACCAGTTTCTTGGGAATATACCTTATTAGGCTCAATGGGACTTACTTTTGCGTAGACATGTATAGGATTGCACTGTAAGGGACTTTCAATTCTTATTTCATTTATCCTCACAATGAGCCTTTGACGTGAGCTAAGTTGAATGGCAGTAACTTATTTAAGGCATTTCAGGACCATGCAGGGATTTTAACCTGGGTCTTACATAACACAAGCCAAGTTCTCTTCCTGCCTAGCTACAAGACTTTTCACATCATAACAATAGCTCTGGGTAGTACTAATACATCAGTGTCTAGAGTGGTAATGCAATAAATGGGTTGGAAGGCAATTGGATGGAAGGCAACTAGTTAGGTTTGCTCTCACCTTCGTTAATTTTCATCAGATGTGATTTTCTCCAGTACACCAAGGATGTTGTACCAGCCAAAACTTGTTCAGAGTTTTATTTGGGTGTAATCACACAATTGTTTACCATGTGGTAGCCATTTAAAAATATGAACCTGTGGTTGCTCTAAGCACGCAAAGAGCAAATCGTTTGTGTAGCTGGCTGTTATTTCTGGAAGTGATGACAGGAACTGGTGGCAGAATCCGATTCCCTCTTGGGTAAAGGTGATGGTTTCAGTAGATGCTAGAGGTGGAAAAACTAACAAATCCAGCTCGTTCCATTAAAATTGCGCTGGCTGCCCCTTAGCTTCTGGGACCAGTACGTGATATTGGTTTTGAACTGTACGGCCCTAAAAGTCATTGTTTAGAAAGTGCCTCCCTCATATGAGCAGTCCCATTTTTTAAAGATCACTGGGAAATGCCCTGTTAGATTCCCCTTATTGGAGATATAGGATTGTATCCAGATTTTTGCTGGATCAACTGTGCTGATGGAAGTGGACTTCCCCACCCATGGCAGCTCCTCCAGCCTTCTGAAAATACTTCACAGAGTCAGGAGACCCTGCTGGGTGGGGTGAGCTGCAGTGTGTGTGTGCATGATTCCCAAAACTTGGGTGAAGGGGCCTTCTGTGAGTGGAGCCCTTAGAAGATCCCTTCCTCTTGCGGAAGGCAGATGCTGGATGCATCCCATAAAATCAATGGGAAGGGAGAGCAGGATTTCCTAGCTGTAGGACCTAAACTCTGGATCTAGGGTGGTCATGTGTCCTACTTTACAATGAATAGCCCTCTATTTGAAGTCATCCTCTCTCTGAAGGGCTGCCCAGTCCAACTCTAGTGTAAATATTAAGAAGAGAAGGCAGGGGGCTCTTTTCCCCTCTTTTTTTTTTTTTTTTGTCGTCAAGGCATATCTGGCCATCCTATCTGGAATGCATTACTGAAGGCCCACTTTAAACCCTGCCTGTGGAGAATATATATATATATATATATATATATATATTTGTTGGAAGGTTTTTAGGGAACTGTGATAGCATTTACTAGCTTGGAAATGCTATCACAGCATAGCATTTCCATTATTTTTAAATGGTGAGTTCACTTGATGTATATTTTATTCTTTGTACACTTTGTAACAAGATTTCCACTGGTCACATGTATTATTATTCACTCCACCCTCCTCACACCACAACTTTTAAGGTGGAAATCATAAAGGCTTTGACTTCAGTGTTCATTTTCAGTGAACAATGTCTCCAGATATTATTTTTGCTTTGGGTATATGCGGAAGCTTTGGGTATATACACATACCATCTCCTCCATGTGGTCAGAAACCCTGATCAATCAGGACAGTGGCTGTGATGGCTGGAGATGTTGGGAAGGCTGCCCTTTGTGCACAGAAATGGCCGCCATTAGACTAACACCAATCATATGTTGGTTGGGGGGCATGCCTGGTGCACACAGTAGTGTTTAGGGGTGGAGCTAGCACCATGTATACACATTGGTGTTTTTTTGCATTTGATACCCATAATAATAAATAATAATAATATATTTATTTATCACCCGCCTCTCCCAACGGATCGAGGCGGGGAACAACACCAACCACAAAATACAAAAACTGATTAAAAGCAGATAAAACCAGTACATCATTAAAACACCAATAAAACACCAATAAAACACTTTAAAATTCATCTGGGTAGGCCTGCCGGAAGAGATAAGTCTTTATAGATCTTTTAAATTCCGGAAGACTAGTGAGTTGGTGAATCTCTCCCGGCAGGTCATTCCATAATCTGGGAGCGGCAGAAGAGAAGGTCCTCTGGGTAACGGTTGTCAGTCTAGTCTTGGCCGACCGCAGTAAGTTCTTCCCAGAGGACCTGAGCGTGCGGGGCGGATTGTACGGGAGAAGGCGATCCCGCAGGTAACCTGGACCCAAACCATGTAGGGCTTTAAAGGTAATAACCAACACTTTGTACTTCGTCCAGAAACTGATTGGCAGCCAGTGAAGAGATTTTAAAACTGGTGTAATGTGGTCACCCCTAGATGTACCGGTGACCAACCTGGCTGCCATATTTTGAACTAATTGAAGTTTCTGGACTAGGCACAGAGGTAGCCCTATGTACAGCGCATTGCAGAAGTCAAGCCTCGAAGTTACCAGTGCGTGCACTACTGATTTTAGGTCTTCCAACTCTAGGAAGGGGCGCAGCTGGCGTATCAGCCGAAGCTGATAGTAGGCACTCCTGGCAGTCGCATCTATCTGAGCTGTCATTTGGAGCGATGGATCCAGGAGCACCCCCAAGCTGCGAACACAGTCTTTCAGGGGGAGTGTAACCCCATCCAGAACTGGTTGACATACCTCCAACCCCAGGTTGTGGCCCTTGACAGTAAGCACCTCCGTCTTGTCTGGATTCAGCTTCAGTTTGTTTTTCCTCATCCAGCCCATTACCGCCTCCAAGCATTCATTCAGAGGAGACACACTATCCTTAGCTGATGCTGTTGTCGAAGGCATAGAGAAATATATTTGGGTGTCATCAGCATACTGATAGCACCCCGCCCCATGCCTCCGGATGATCTCTCCCAGCGGTTTCATGTAAATGTTAAACAGCATTGGGGAAAGGATGGCACCTTGTGGTACACCACATAGCAACTCTTTTTTTGAAGAGCAGCTATCCCCAAGCGTCACCATCTGGAACCTGCCCGAGAGGTAGGACCGGAACCACTGAAGCACAGTGCCCCCGAGTCCCAATTCCCTCAGGCGATCCAGAAGGATACCATGGTCGATGGTATCGAAAGCCGCTGAGAGGTCCAGGAGTACCAACAGGGACACACTCCCCCTGTCAATACTCAGGCGTAGATCATCCACTAAGGTGACCATAGCAGTCTCAACTCCGTATCCTGCTCTGAAGCCAGTTTGAAATGGGTCTAGAAAATCTGTATCATCCAAAACTGCTTGCAGTTGGAAGGCAACCGCCCTCTCGATCACCTTGCCCAAAAATGGAAGATTTGATACTGGCCTATAGTTATTAAAGTCCAGGGGATCCAGGGAGGGCTTTTTTAGAAGCGGCCGTACTACCGCTTCTTTTAAACATGATGGAAAACTTCCCCTCCCTGAGAGATGCATTAATAATATATTGTAGTTGTGATCTAACTGCATCTCCTCCCTGGGCGACCAGCCAAGAAGGACAGGGATCGAGAGGGCAAGTCGTCCTCCTCACTCGACCAAGCAGCTTGTCCACGTACTCGGTACTCACCAACTGCAACTGATCCAGTGTAATTCTACTCGCGGAGTCGCTGGACACTCCATTATCAGCCTCTGCTATAACGACAGCATCTAAGTCGGCTCTTATCCGAGAGATTTTATCTGTGAAATGATTGTTAAAGGCATCACAGCGAACTACCGAAGGCTCTAACATTGGGTTCAGGGGGGAGGGTGCCCGAGTTAGACCCCTCACCACCCTGAACAGTTCTGCTGGACGCGAATTCGCAGACGCAATGCGTGCAGAGAAGTAAGCTTTCTTCGCTGCACGTATTGCCACCCCATAGGAACGAAGATGTTCTCTATGTCGTGTCTTGTCGGTACTGAACACCTAAATAAATCTAGTATACTATTAATTTATGCAATTTCCCCCCACAAGATCTAGTAGTGGCTTAATTGGCTTTAATAGGGGAAGGGATAAATTCATAGAGCATGGCTATGAGAATAATAACAACTAACTGGAGCTTCCAGGCTCAAAGGCAGCACACTCCAAGTACCTGTTGCTGTGGGCCAGACAATGGGGAAAGTTGTTGCCTTTATGCTTTACTCTTGGGCTTTCCAGAAGCATCACGCTGGCCATTGCTAGGAATTAGGAACTAGATGGACCTTTGATCTGCTCCACCAGGGCTCATCTTATGCTTCCACCACCATAACACCAGTTTCCATAGCAATCATAACATTTACTGCTGCCTTCATATACAGGGCAGGCAACCTGGTGCCCTACAGAAGTTTTGGACTACAATTCCCATAAACCCCAGCCCGCATGGCCAATTATCAGGGATTATGGGAGTGTACTACAAAACATCTGGAGGGCACCAGGTTGCCTACTCTTTCCTAAAACCTGCTACTTACATACAAAAAAATGAGGACATCTTTAATTTCTTGTTTCGCGTGAACTAGCATTGTTTAGCCAAAGGTGGGGGAAGTATAAAAAAACAAAACAAACCCTAGATTCTGTGGCTCCAGTCTTTAGAAGCCTTAGCTTTTGATTCCCCCTCCACTTTGAGCTTCGTTAGTATGAAAAGAATCAAAACACTCTGTAGGGATTAAGAATGTTAAAGTGTGTTGTACTCCAGCAGTGCGGGTTGGAATACTCCGGGTAGCGCAGAACTCAGAATGTGGCCAACATAATTTATCGGAAGCATTAGAAATAAAAATTAACACTAGAAATCAAATGCTTGAGAATTTCCCCCCTGTGATTTTAGCTTGCAAAGGGGAGAAGTACACCCCACCAAATATACTCTGCAGGATTCCTATGTTATTTAAGTACTTCATTGTGGCAGTGTGCTTTTCAAAATCTGGATTTTGCAGATTAAAACAGATTATGTTCAATTATCTTGCCAAATATGTACATTTGTGTACGCATATCTATATTTAATCTTTTCTAATAGAAAAACTTGAAATACATGTAGCTTCTTATTACAGGGCACAGCATTCCTCCTACTTATGTGCTTTTAACTATTTCTGGATTATTATCATTTTTTTTTAAAAAAAAAGTCAGTATGCGTTACTTCAATCTCATTGGAGTTTGCCATTATTTCATGCTGACGTTTTTGTTTCTCTTCAGTGCAAAGAATATTGTCATGCCTTCAGGTATAAAGTAGTTGCATGAACTGGGCCAGAATGTAGGCCAATACTCTCCAACCAGGGTCCGTCCAGATGTTTTGACCTACAACTCCTGTAGGCTCTAGCTAGCATTGCCAATGTTCAGGGAAGATGGGAGTTGTAGGTCAAAATATTGGGCAAGACCTGGGTTGGAAAGACTGATAAAGGCTGCCTCTACAAGAGAGGTTTAAAGCTCTTTCAAGGTGCTTAAAAAAAATTACCTCTACAAGAACGGAGCGCAAATCGGGCGTAGAGGCACGTTATTTCTCCGATTATGCGCATTATCGAATGCGCGTTAAACAGCGAGTTTTATTTTGCTCCGGCCGTTAAAGCGCATTTTGACTATGTGAACAAGCGATTATGTGCATTAACTACTTGTAAAGCGCATTTTGGTCATCCCTTAATGCGCTTCACCGCCTCTTGCTGCCTCTCGTACAGAGGTATTCGGCGTAAATGCGCTTCTGTGATTATGCGCATAATTGGCTAACCAGGTGCAAAAGCGAATCCTTGTAGAGGGGACCCTAGGCAATGCCTAATGACATATTCCCAAAGAGTTATTACTATTATATGGCAGTGTTATATTTATGTGGTCTCCCCACCCCTGTGCTCTATAATGCATAGTAAAACCCATTTTACTGACATTGATGTGTCTACCAGTCAATAATGTGGAAGAGGATGAGGGAAATGCATGAGTTGCTGAAGAGGAGCAGGAAAATGTGGCATGGGGCTGCTATTTTGATGGCAGGCTCATGTTTTTCATTAAGTCTCATTGTGCCCTATGCCAGGGGCTGAAAAGCTTGTCATCTAGATGGATGACTTTTCATTTTCACCCACTTTCATTTCTTTTTTAAAAAAATCTCAATTACTTTCCATTCTGAATATGAAGAAATTTGTGAATTTTGATAAATTCTTAACAAAAACGGACTGAAATACATTTTTCATCCTTTTGCAATAGTGTAGGGATTGATTGGGCCCAGCTCCTCTGCAGATGGACTCCCAACAGACATGGGTGATTTGGAGTCTGGGGGGGAGGAGGCCGAGGGGTTTGCTGAGGTATCAAGGTTGCAGTAGACTGGCAGTCCCAGAGCGAAGGTTATCCAGGTACAAGTTAATCAGTCGGAAAGTAGCCAGCCAGGGCCCTTTTCACCCATGGGAATGCCAGAGCTAGAGTAGTAGTAGTAGTCAGAAATGTGAGTTCCCAAAGTGAGACATTGAGCTAGGCAAGAGGAGCAATATCAGCTCATAAGGCATTCAAAAAGATGTCTGGCACCAGTTTTGTTGGAAACTGTGAAGTGCCCAGCATCTCTTTGTGATCGATCAAAGAAGTTGAAGTGCAAAACAATTGTTTTTATCATGCAAACTACAGTTAGATCAACAGTGCCTCAGATTACAATCGGAATCCATGAAATCTCTAGACAACTTTGCATAACAGAGGACCACTTAGGCTATAAGCCACTTCCTTTGGTTAATGCACTATGTTAAATAGTTGCAACAAGAACCTGAGTGGCTGGTTAAGTCCCTCCACTCCCTTAGGATGGGTCTTTCCAGAGGGATCTTCCTTGTGTGGCCAGCTTTTTTGGAATGTCTTGAGTTGACATTGCTCTTTTTGCCTAGCCTGAAGTCTCTCCCTGGGATCTTAGCTTTCTCACTAATAGCCACATTCAGTATGTACCACTGTTCCCAGCATACAGAGGACCAAGTTGTACTCGCTTGCCATGTGACTTTTAAAGCCATGGAGCTTGTTAAAAAAAAAGAAAAGAATTGGTAACCCTAATTCAACACCACAAACATGGTCTAATACAGAGGGATTCGAAACCAGAGCTGAGCAGCAAAACCCTCTGTCTGGGCGGACAATTCTCAGTTTTGCTCTCTTCCATATTCAATTGTTTTAAATATCACTTTCTTTCCACCTCACTGAAGGAGAAATTTGCAGAATTTGGAAAATTCTTATTTTAAAAAATGAACACATTTCTAACTCGTCCTTATTGATATCACACGATGCCTGAGGCAGAATTGCAGACAAACCAACGGGCATTTCTAATGGTGGTTATGATGGCCTGACACTGGTGGATATTTATCATCAGTGCTTTTCAATGGACAGAAGTTAATAGCAATATAGTTTTCTACTGTTAAACTACTTAGAAATCAGATGCTGTACCCGACAAAGATCCTGACTCTTCCAAAGGCTTGTGTGGCAAGGCCATATCTCTTAAAAACTGCGGGGGGGGGGGGGGAACCTGAAAGGTAACCACATCACCATCTTTCCATGTGTAATCTATTTTAATTTTGAATTATTAATTAAGTCTACTTAAAAGTATTTATAGCTTTTCTGCGTTGATTTCATTGTAACCGAACTCTCCAAGTTTGATTTGACTGCCTGTTTTAATTTGATTCTGAGCACAGTGGGTTATATCTAGTATTAGGCTAACTCAAGCCCCATTCAGTTCAATGGATCTACTCTAAGTAAGAGTAAAATTGGATACAACCCATAGGTCATACACATCAGTATGTCCATCTTATTAAGAAAAACTTTACTCTGTAAATTAGAGGGAACGCTATCTTCAAGAAAATCACTGAAGCACACCTGGAATTGCTATATATTGTTGCTCCCTGGGTGAAAACAAACATGAATCATTTGGAGTGGACAAAAAGTTTGCATACTCTTCGTTGGGTATCTTTGAGACAGAATGGATCCAAACATAGCTTTCTGCATCATCAGATAGTGGGTATATTCTGTCTTTGACTCTGCCTGGAAGCATCTGATGGAGGATAATCCCTCGAGGATACAGTGTTATTCTTGCTCTTGACGGAGGACTAAGTGATGTGCTTTCTCATCAGAGAAAATTACAAAACTCATTAGAATGAAATGTTGTAGTGGGACTTCCAAAGTAATTCTCATGAGGTCCAATTTCTGAAATCTTTTGATAACCAAATACTTACCCAGCTCTGTGGGAATATCCTGTTTATGGATAACTTGTTTATTATAGCTGTGTGATGGTGCAGGAAAAATGGAGGAGGCAATATGCCTACGGGGAAATGACATTCGGGTTAGCTGTTGCTCCAGCTTTGGAAGAGGAACTGAATTTCAGTGGGGCATTTTTCATTCCGCCCCTCTCCCCCTGCTCTGCATAAAATCTCAGTATGCGTTAGATATGCTGAAGAAATCTGAGACAGATTCAAATGAATCTGGATTTCTATGCAGCAGGCTGGTCTTTTTGAGTCTCACAAAGTCTGCAGATTTTCAGAACATTTTTAAAACTTCCTTGAAATTTACACAAATTTATTCACCAGAAAGTATGAAGTTTTCTGGAAAATACGTGAATACCTATGCCATTCTGAAAAATTGCACCAATATATATACCACTCTGCTTAAAGAAGTTTATTTTTGATTCTGTCTGTGTAGAGATGACAGAATAAATGAGTCTTGACAATCTGCAAAAGATACACAGAATGAAAATCTGGACATTATATACATACATATTCATGCTTGTATGTATTAATACACATGGGACTTTTCCAGCACAACACATTTTCAGTATAACATATGGTGCTGGAACCAGGAGGCCAAGCAAACTGTTTAATCAGAACATCCTGGAAACAACTTTTACTTATGTAGAAAATAAACTCTCCATCCTATTGGATGAATCCACATGCTAGATATTAGTGATGGATATAGACAACACATGGAAATATATTCTTTATTCATTATTCTATGTGGATAAAGAACCACAGGGAGTTCTTCACAGCAGTTTACATTCAATCTAATCATTATTGTATTCATGTGAGAATAAAAAATGCATTTCCATGTAGTGTCTCTCCACAGCCAGCAGTAATATCTAGCTCAGATTGCCACATGGATCCTTCCAACATGGTACAGAGTTTACTTTCCACACAAGTGATAGTTGCCTCCAGATCCTCTGATGTCAGTGTGGAAATCCTCCACAGAATGTCCATCACTAGATACCAAGGGTGGGTGGCTTTTTTGAACAAAGAAACTTTCAGCAGGACTCCTTCTGGCAGAGGTTAGACATGATGTTCCTTCCCTTCTGTTATCCCATGATATTACAGAAATTGGGCTAGTGCCTTTTTTTCTTTTTAAAGAACGTGCCCTTAAATTTAGCTTCAGATGTTGTTGGCATACAAATGTTGAAATAAAATAAATAAAATAAACTTTAAATGTGAATGAAAATATAATCTTTGATTGCCAAGCATTCTGACATTCTACAAATATTCAAACAACAAAGATAAATGCTGAAATTGAGTTACTATAAATACCAAAACATCCTCCGCCTTTGAAGGTGAAATGTTATGCAGAGCGGCAAAATGTTTAGCATCCTTGAAATTAGAATAGCTGCATCAGCTCTGTTCTTTTTGTTTTGGCACATCGTCAACCACGGCTCTCAGAGCCAGTCTTTGCTGCTGCTAGCAAAAGGGGAGGAGGTGACTTTTGCTGATCCCACCTTCTCCCTGCAGACCTCCAAATCTGGAGGGTCAGGAGACTCTTAGGAGACAGCCTTCCCAGCCTGGTGCCCTCCAGATGTTTTGCACTTCAACTCCCATCAGCCCCAGCCAGCATGGCCATGGTCAGGAATGCTGCAGTTGTAGTCTAAAACATCTGGAGAGCAGATGGCTGATATAGCAGTGGCATTGGAGGCTGCAATGGGAAGGGTAATTGGCAAAAATTGCTCCCCAGTGGGATCCGTCCAATGGATCAAAAAGCCTTCAGTAAATGGAAGGAGCCATTCCATTCATGGAAGTCAAAATCTGGGTCCATGAATGTTGAATAGTTCTGGAGGGCAAGGAAGACAAAAATATTTGACTGTATCCAGGCCACATACATTGTTGGCATAAATAAGGATCTTAGACTTGAATTGTCTCCTTTGACAGATAGGTGTTTTCCAAACCATATTGTATTGAGTTTGAATTGGACTGGGAAGTGTTTTTTAGAGATGACATAAATATTACGCTGGACCGGAATACTTTTTGATATTAGTAAGTAACACATTTAGGTGGAAACAACTTGGTGTAAAACTGTGTACATTCAGCAGAGTTGATTAAAAGTTTTTTTTTTTGGTGCCATCACTGCCTTGTGAGGTCAATTTGTAGGACCTCGAGTTCCTGGCAATATGTAATGCTAAATGGACTGAATTCATTAGATACTAAATGTCATGATTAACAACTCTAGGTTTATATATATTTATTTCCAATGCTAATGCTAGGCAGTGTTAGAAACATATTTTCCAGATGAGTTCTAGCGAAAGCGTTTCCCTTCAGAATGTTTTGCTGTTCTTCCCTAAATCCACCATGTTTTTTCACTGTTGCCAGGCTGTGAATAGAGATCTGTTTTCAAATGGTGGCAACGACAGTCACACAGAGTGGTGTGTTCATTTCCCCCATAACAAGTGGATGGTGAATATGGGTTTTTAGTTCATCAGTTGAACATATGAATCAGCTTTGCAGAGTCTGACCACTAGCTCACCTAGTACACTACTGCCTACTTTGACTCTCTCGCTAAGGTCTCAGGCAAAGATCTTTCCTAGCCCTGCTTTCTGAGGTTCTTTCATTTGGAAATGCCAAGGATTGGAACTGGGACTTTCTGTTTAGGCACATAGTTCCCTTGGGTAAGAGAAAACCAGAATATGCTTCCATTCTTCTTAATAGCATTATAGATCTAACCATAATTTGGGCAAAAAAATGGGGCTGTCCAACATTGTACACTAAAAGAAATGCCTGCAGAACATCTTTGTCTAACTGCTAGAGTAGAGGAAAGCAACCTGGTGCCCTACAGATGTTTGGGTTTGTAAGTCTCATTGGCGGTCAGGGATTATGGGAGTTGTAATCCAAAACAACTTTGGAAATGCAATTTTTCTACCCTTATGCTAGATGAACACCCCTTTCAATAAACCTCACTACACCATAGAGACATGTGTTATTGTTCTGTGGCAGTCACAGCCAGGTAAAGGTTACAAACAAGGGTTACAGCATAAGTTCAGATAAGACCCTGGACAGCTCCAAGTGGAGCTCAAACTGGAGACTTGCATATATGCCTAGCAGGCTTAAATGTTGCTTCAGCAGAAGGTAGCTTTACCTAAGCCTCTGTCTATTTTAGACCAGTCTTCTCCAGCCTGGTGTCCTCCAGATTTGCACTACACCTCTTAGTATTCCTGGCCATTGGCCAAGCTTCTGGTGCTGATGAAGACTGAAGCTCTGGGAAAGAAACTCAAGAACTTTGGGGCTCAGATAGTTTTCTCATCCATCCTCCCAGTTCTTGGAAGAGGATTAGAAAGGGAAAGAAAAATACTCTGGGTGAGCAACTGGCTACAAAGGTGGTGCCGATGTGAGGGATCACGGGCTAGCTTCTTGGAAGATGGACTGCTGGCAAGGGATGGGTTGCACCTCACAAGGGCTGGAAAGAATGTGTTTGGCCATAGCATGAAGAACTTCATCAGGAGAGCTTTAAACTGAATCCTATGGGGGTGGGAGACGTTAAAATTGAGGCAACAATGGATGAAGGCTTATGCATCATAACAGGGAGAACAGCTCCAATAGTGCCCCAAAACAGTGTTCACAATAATGTAGGAAAGAAGCCAGAATACAAAGCACATGGGCTTCAATGTCTATATACAAATGGGAAACAAACATAATGAACTTGAACTCTTAATACATGAAAGCAAATCCAATTTGATAGGTATAACTGAAACTTGGTGGGATGACCCTCATGACTGGAATATAGCAATTGAAGGATATAGCTTGTTCAAAAAGAAGAAATAGAAAGGGAGGCGGAGTCACAGTATATGTTAAAAATAATGTTCATAACTGCACAGAAATACAAGAGGATGAACCTGGAAGCCCCACTGAGAGTATCTGGATTAAAATAAATGCAGCAGGGAATAAAAGGAGCATGATAGTCGGAGTCTACTACTGACCACCCAATCAATGAGAAGATGAGTACAAAACTTTTGAAAAGCAAATTGCTAGTGTTTCAAGGAAATCCGATGTAGTAGCAATGGGGGACTTCAATTATCTCAATATCCGTTGGGAGACAAATTCTGCCAAAAGTGCCCCCTCCAAGAAATTCCAGACATGTGTGGCTGATAACTTTCTCCTACAGAAAGTAGGGGAAGGAACAGCTATCCTTGACTTGATACTGACCAATAGGGAGGACTTAGTGGATAAAGTGGCAGTTACAGGAACTCTGGGGGAAAGTGACCACGTCATACTTGAATTCTTGTTTTTAAAGAAAGCAAAAGCTGAGTGTAGCCATATGCGTACTTTGGATTTAAGGAAAGCCGATTTTAATAAACTCAGAACTATGATAAGTAAGGTCCCATGGCAACCCAAGATGGGTGGGAGTTTTTAAAAAAGGATTTTTAAGGCACAATTACAAACAATTCAAACAATGAAAAAAGATAGAAGACAACAGAAGAAACCAATGTGGCTCCACAAAAAGATTAGAGATGTTCTGAAAATAAAAAAGGATACATATAGGAAGTGGAAGGAAGGCCAGGCTACCAAAGAAGAGTACAAACAAGTAGCACAGAAGTGCCAGAATGGTGTCAGGAAGGCTAAAGTTGAGAATGAGCTGAGGCTAGCGAGGGATGCTAAAAGCAATAAAAAAGCTTTCTTCAGATACGTGAATAGTAAAAGAGAGAGGCAAGAAATGATGATTCAACTGCTTAATGAGGATGGCAAATTGGTAACAGATGTGCTCAATTCCTACTTTGGCTCAGTCTTCTCCCAAAAGCGGGTCTTTGACCCCCCTGGAAAAAGTGAAGTACAAGCTGAAGGGGCAGGATTGCAGTTTGAGAATGATTAAAAAATGGTCAAGGAACACCTACTTTCTTTGAACGAGTTCAAATCTCCAGGACTTGACGAACTGCATCCTAGAGTAATAAAGGAGCTGGCATAAGAACTCTCAGAACCACTGTCTATTAACTTTACGAAATCATGGAAGGTGGGTGAAGTGCAAAACGACTGGAGGAGGGCTTATGTTGTCACTATCTTCAAAAAGGGCTAAAAGGATGAACCTGGGAACTACAGACCAGTTAGTCTGATATCCATCAGATTAATGAAGTGATTAATGCCTCTCTATGAGAGGGAGTGGTCCCAAACCGTTGAAAGAGGCAGTAGTGAGACCACTCCTGTAGAAAGCTTCCCTGGACCCAGAACATTTTAATAACTATAGGCCTGTGGCAAATGTTCCATTCCTGGGCAAGGTCCTTGAGTGGGTGGTTGCTGGCCAGCTCCAGACACTTGGATGAGACCGATTATCTGGATCCATTTCAGTCGGGTTTTCAGGCCTGGTTTTGGCACGGAAACAGCCTTGGTTGCCCTGTATGATGACCTATGTCGGGAGAAAGACAGGGGGAGTGTGACTCTGCTGATTCTCCTTGATCTCTCAGCAGCTTTCGATATCATTGAACGTGGTATCCTTCTGGGACAACTGGCTGAGAGGGTCTTCTCTGTGGTGGCCCCCCAACTGTGGAATGATCTCCCCGATGACGCCTGCCAGGCACCAACACTGTTATCTTTTCGGGGCCAGGTCAAAACTTTTCTTTTCTCCCAGGCATTTTGACAGCTTAAGTTGAGGTTTTTAACTGAATTTTTGGCCAGGCTCAAAAGTTTAAAATGTTTTAAATATAGCTGTTTTATGGTTTATGGTTTAAAATTTTGTATATTGACTTTTTAATGTTCAATCTTTTAATTTCTGCAAACTACCCAGTGAGCTCTGGCTATGGGGTGGTATATAAATGTAATACATAAATAAATAATCTGATCTCATATTTTGATTGGGTAGCCTCCCTTGTGGACTATGGGAATGCTGTGGACATAGTATATCTTGACTTCAGCAAAGCTTTTGACAAAGTGCCCCATCACATTCTGATCAGCAAACTCGTGAAAAATGGGCTAGATGGAACAACTATTAGGTGGATCCACAGTTGGCTACAGAATCAGACTCAGAGTGCTTATCAATTGTACCTTTTCACAAAGGGGGGAGGTAACGAGTGGGGTACCTCAGGGCTCAGTCTTGTGCCCAGTGCTCTTCAACATTTTAATTAATGATTTAGACAAGGAGGTGCAGGGAATGCTTATCAAATTTGCAGATGACTCAAAATTGGGTGGAATTGCTAATACCCTGGAAGACAGAAACAGACATCAAAGTGATCTTGTTAGACTGGAACGCTGGGCTGAAAACAACAGAATGAAATTTAATTGGGATAAGTGCCAAGTTCTACATCTAGGAAAATGAGCCAAGTATCCCCCAGTTACAAGATGGGGGATACTTGGCTCAGCAATACGACAAGCGAGAAGGATCTTGGAATTGTTCTAGATCACAAGCTGAATATGAGCCAACAATGTGATGTGGCTGCAAAAAAAGCAAATGCTATTTTGGGCTTGCAGTAATAGATGTATAGCTTCCAAATCGCGCGAGGTGCTGGTTCCCATCTGTTCAGCACTGGTTAAGCCCCATCTTGAGTATGTGTGCAATTCTGGGCACCACACTTCAAGAAGGATGCAGACAAGCTGGAGTGTGTTCAGTAGGGATGTGCACTGGATCGGACCCGATCCACGATCCGAGTCCGGTCCAGTGGGAAATCGGATAAATTATCCGATTTCCGATCCAACAGCTGGATCGGCCGATCCAGTCCGAACTGATCCGAAAAGGCTCCGAACCGGTTCGGCGGATGGGCGGATGGGCGGGCGCCCACTGGCGCCCACTGCCGTTTCCATTGGCGGGCGCCCGCCAATGAAAGTGGACAGTGGGGGGGGGCGGAGGGGAGGAGGGGGGCACTTACCTTTGAGGGACGTCCGCTCCCGTCCGGCGCCGGCGGCTACTACCAGTGGGCTCCGCGGCCTGCTCCAGGGTGGCGCGCCGGGTGATCACCCGGCGGGTTACTCTAAAGCAAGCCGCAAAGCCCGCTGGCGGTAGCCGCCGGCGCTGGACGGGAGCGAACAGCCCGGAATGGTGAGGAGGGGGTGCGCGGAGGGGAGGAGGGGGGCCCTTACCTTTTAGGGATGCCCGTCCCCACTGGCGCCCACTGCCGTTTCCATTGGCGGGCGCCAGCGGGCGCCCGCCAATGAAAGTGGACAGTGGGGGGGGGCGGAGGGGAGGAGGGGGGCGCTTACCTTTGAGGGACGTCCGCTCCCGTCCGGCGCCGGCGGCTACTACCAGCGGGCTCCGCGCTACTCTAGAGCAGGCCGCAAAGCCCGCTGGCGGTAGGCGCTGGACAGGAGCGGGCGTCCCTAAAAGGTAAGCAGTGGCGGGGAAGGGGGCTTACCCCCCCCGGAGCCGTCTGCTTCTATCCGCGGGCGCCCGATGGAAGCGGACGGCCCCAGGGGGGGTAGGGAGCGTGGGGGAGGGGGCTTACCTGCCGGGGCTGTCCACAGCAGACAGCCCCAGGGGGGAGGGAGTTAGGCCCCCCTCACCCATCCGCCGCCATTTTTTCCTCATAGACTTGCATTGCAATGCAAGTCTATGGGGAAAAAAATGGCGGCCGATCCAAAAATTACCGATTTTTGGATCGGGATCGGACTCGATCCGGTCTGGGGGGCCTCCGATTTTGTCCGAACTGATCCATGACAAAATTGGAGGTCCCGATCCGGGTCCCGATCCGATCCGGGGGGTCCGTGCACACCCCTAGTGTTCAGAGGAGGGCAACAAGGATGATTAGTGGTCTGGAAACAAAACCCTATGAGGAGAGACTGAAAGAACTGGGCATGTTTAGCCTGGAGAAGAGAAGATTGAGGGGAGATATGATAGCACTCTTCAAATATGTGAAAGGTTGTCACACGGAAGAGGGCCAGAATCTCTTCTCGATCATCCCAGAGTGCAGGACACTGAATAATGGGCTCAAGTTACAGGAAGCCAGAATCCGGCTGGACATCAGGAAAAACTTCCTGACTGTTAGAGCAATACGGCAATGGAACCAATCACCTAGGCTTAGGGTTAACCCTTCTAAATGAATATGGTGGGGAGGGACGGGTTGAGATTAAAGGGGAAATGTAGTCAGGTTACACAGACTAGCCAGTACCCTTCTGATGAGTCTTGTCAACATGTGCATAGCATGTGTCTGGCTCAATTTATTTAGTTGTGCTGCAGAAAAGGCCATAAACTTAAAAATGTAGAGGTTCACACTCATTACATAGTAAAAAGAAAGAAAGAAAAAAGAAAGAAAGAAACTAAAACTGTTTCTCCCTCGTTCTAGGTTATAATTAGAATGTTAATTACTGAGCTTAGAAATATTGTTGTCAGTGCTGGACCATAGAGGTGGCAGCTGAGTCCCAGAAGGTGTGAGTCCCACAAGGAAAAGGATTTGGGTTTTTGGGATGAAGCATTGCAACGGAGGGCTAGGAAGCAGGACAGTTCAAGGGAGCTCAGGATAATCAAAGCAGAGGCCAAGGCAACTGGATCAAGCAAGAGTCAGAACAGAGAAGCTTGACCAAAGTGGGCTGGAAGGATGATGTATGGAAGTAGCAGAGAAGAGAGGAGACAGGTGGGTCAGGGGAGTGGTGGGTTGAAAGGGCACTGGGCTTGTAGGGGACAGGAGGATAGGCAGGCTGACCAGCAAAGTGATGATGGAGTCACTCAGGCAAGGCAGGAGTCTGGCCTTTCCCAGGCAAAGACCTAAGCCTGACTTGGCCCAAGCCAGGAGGAACCAATGGGCATCCTGAGAGAAGACTATTGTTTTCCTACAGGCCTATCCAGATGAATTTTAAGATGTTTTCAATGTTGTATTTTTCTCTTGCTTTTACAATTTTAACTGTTGTGATTTTTGTGTTTTATATTATTGCTGTTCCCCACCTCGATCCGAAGGGAGAGGAGGGCTACAAATAATAATAATAATAATAATAATAATAATAATAATAATAATAATAATTTTAACAAGCACCTTGCATCCATCTGTGTGAAAATCTATTGTTTTCCCAGTCTTCTGCTGCCATTAGATCATCCAGCAGTTTCTGATGATTGCCTTCCATTAAGAGGCTGTCGAATGAGCAGGACTTTCAGTTCTCTGGGCTGTTAAATTACACTCCGCCCCACATGCTTCTGTCATAGCCAAACAAAATAGAGTGACTTTACTGATTTATACTGTTGGTCTAAGTTTATTAGGGGTATCAACTTTGTGTGTGTGTGTGTGTATGTGTGTTGCTTGCTTAATTTTCCGTTTCAGAATACTGTTTAAATGGACTCTGTGGGGGATTGATCTCAGCATTGTGGCTAGTAGAGCTCCTAGGGTTGGTGACAGTTTCTTTCATTGTATGCTTCCTTGTATGATTCATGTTCCAAAATGCACAGCTCTTTTGATTTGCTTAATGGAGATTTTGCATGGCTGATGTCTCTCTCAGGAAAACCGGACTGAAAAGACAAAGAGTCAACTTTCCAAACATTTGGCTTCCAATTTTGTCAGGTAATGAATACAAATGTGAGGTGGAAAATGCAAGCTCAGGTTCTCAATATCTATTTTAACTGACAAATAGTCTCAGAAGCAGTAAGGAATGACCAGAGGAAATATTATCAGCCTTCTTGTTGCTTTGGTGCTCCCTACTAACAGTCTCTTCTGCCGTGTTTACAAACTTGTAGCCTCAAGGGAAATTTCTGCAATCCAGAACTGAAGAGCTTGGATGCTAAAGTATGACCTTATCAGGATTGGTCTGTTAGGCAGTGCTCAGATATTTATGGACGAAGGTGAAATGACTGCTGAGCCATGAGAAACAAGAGGTGTGTAATAATGTACTTTGACACTGGTTGGCTGAAGCCAGTTTAACTGATCTAGAGTAGAGTACAGTAAGGTCAACATTTATTTGGTTTGGTTTATAGGCTGCTTCATACATGACAATTCCACACACACACCCAAATAGATGTGGGGAAAATCATGTACAAAATGGATACCCCACTAATGTAACAGAAGAGTGAATGGTAGAATGCTTGATGGCCAATGCCAGAATGGAATGGTGGTGGAGTTAGTGGCACTTGGCAAAAGTCAGAAGGAGGACAGGTAGAGTGGGTCAGGGAGAGTGAGTTGTGTTATGATGGAGAGAGAGACAGTGAGATGAATTGGGGCTAGGTAAGTTCATTAGTGAGTAGAATCAGACATGGTGTGAATGAGAAGAGAGGGAGAGAAGTTACTGAAAGCAGAGAGGCGTGTTGGACTAGATAGAATTTGAGGGACTACATCTCAACTATCAAGTATCAATTGTTTTATACTATGTGTTAGCTTTTTAGAACCATTATTATTACTATTTATCAATTATTTGCTCAGAACATTAACCTGTTAAATAGGGATGTGCAGCAGATCGGATCGGATCCACGATCTGGATCCGATCCGGCCAAAATCGGATAAAAAGTAGCGATTCCGATCCCGATCCTATGAACCATCTGATCCAATCCGATCCAATCTGATGGGACCTGATCCGGATTGGAAAAAATTGGAAAATCGGATGCCATTTTGTATGCTTTTCCCCATAGCCTAGTATTGTGTTACAAAAATGCCTATAACTTTTTAATTTTTAAAGTTAGAAGGATGAAACTTGGGCACTTTGTAGATGGGTTAGGGGTAGTTATCCTAGAGAAATTTCAGAAAGATAGGTCCAGGCATTTGGTGGCTATGAATTTTTTAGATTAAAAGTTACAACATGGAGTTTTGACAGATAAAAGAGGGAGGGGGAGGCAGGGGAGGGGGGTGCAACTGACAGCTCAAGCCTGTGTGGAAAAACTTTTGTAACTTTTAATCTAAAAAATTTGTAGCCACCAAATGCCTGGACCTATCTTTCTGAAATTTCTCACAGATAACTACCCCTAACCCATCTACAAAGTGAGCAACTTTCAGAGTTCTAACTTTTAAAATAAAAAAGTTATAGGCATTTATTTCCTTATTTTTTCAAAAATACCTTGCCACTTCATGCTTGGATCTATCTTTCTGAAATTTCGCACACGTGCCAACCAAGGTGGTACCTGTAATGTGCCCAAGTTTCCTGTTTGTATCTTTGAAAATAAAGAAGTTGAAGGCATAACTGTATTTACCCCACTGCAAACCATTTTTTTAAAATTAATTGCCACACAAGGCAAGCACCTATGTTTCTGAAATTTCACACACATGGGTCCCAACATACCACCTGCAATGTGGCAAAGTTTCATGTGTGGAACTTAATAAAAATGTTATAGGCATTCCTGGTTCATAATTAAAAAATCCATTGCCCAAAAATGCCTGCACCAATCTTTCTGAAATTTATCACAGATAACTATCCCTAATCCATCTACAAAGTGCCCAAGTTTCATCCTTCTATCTTTAAAAATGAAAAAGTTATAGGCATTTTTGTAACACAATACTAGGCTATGGAGAAATGCATTCAAAATGGCTTCCGATACAAAATTGGACGTCCAATTTTCATATCGGAATCGGATCTAATCCAATACAGCAGACCTCCAATTTTTTCCGATCCAATGTGTGTTTTTTTAAAAAAATCCGATTCCTTTTCCGATCCGATTTTTCTGTCCGTGCTCATCTCTACTATTAAATAAACAAATGTATGTTTATTCTTTTAAATACTCATGTTCTGGTCTGGGTTGATTTGAAGCTTGGTATATCTCTAAGGATGCTAAGGATCTAAAGAGGAGAGTCTTACAGCTCTCTTTAAGATAGTAAATGGTGGCAGTGATTTTTGGGGGACTCCTAGAAAAAATCTGGACTCAGTGAAAACCAAAGGACAGGGCCTTTATAGGAGACCTTTAGATATGACACAGTAGAGAGGTCATATAGCTATCTATTGTGCCACAGTAATGTGTGTTTCAAATGTCCTCTGCCACCGATGCACTGAAGAAACTCTATGTCAACTTTGGGGCATTAATTTCATTGTGCTCTTGCCCAGGTTACTTTAATATAGTCTGCCCAGGACACTGTAGCAGTATACAAACCTGGATTTTCAAATATGAAAAACTTGCTGCATTTGGCAGTCACACCGTCTTTCAGAGTTGAGAGGATTCAGAAGGAAGAAACTGCATGTTTCTTGCAATGGCAGATATATTTTATTAATTGATTGATTGATTGATTAATTATTGGCATTTATCTGGCAACAACTGCACCCTCCCAACAACTGCTATTGAGAGACATATTGGCTCTAATACTCATCACCATCATTTTAATTTGTATGCCACTTTCCCACAAAATATGCCCAAAGAGGTTTACAACAGAATAACAACACAAAAGCCAGAATGCATATCAATACATCAATAACAACCCAAACAATTCATTTTACTAATATTAACATTAGTACCTAAGCACCTAAATGCTAGGCTGGATCAGATCAAGGGTCCATCTAGTTCAGCATTCTGTTCACACAGTAGCCAATCAGCTGTTGATCAGGAACCCACAATTAGGACATGGATGCAACAGCACCCTCCCACCTATGCTCCCTGTGAGGTTAGCCTCGACCACTTGCTGCTGCTGCCCCTGTCTCACCTTTACTATTTAGGCCCCACAGCATTACAGCCCAGCAACCTGGCCTCCAGATAACTTCTTTGTTCCACTGCCACCAGTACCTTCTCAGGTACACCTACAGACCACACCAGAAGATGGCATTAACAAGAATTTATTAATAAGAAACTGCATGTCAACAGGCTTAATGGTTACTTCAGTTCAATTGCATATCAGGTACAAGGTTTCAATGCTTATTGGTTTCAGTCAGAACTCTTATACTTTAACAAACTGTTTTTTATTTAATCTAAGTTCTAAAACCTTACCTCAATCTCTCAATCAAACACTCTTCTCAAATCTCTTTCAACGTCTCTCTCCACCCTCCACCCTCCACCCTCCACCCTCCACCCTCCACCCTCCACCCTCCACCCTCCACCCTCCACCCTCCACCCTCCACCCTCCACCCTCCACCCTCCACCCTCCACCCTCCACCCTCCACCCTCCACCCTCCACCCTCCACCCTCCACCCTCCACCCTCCACCCTCCACCCTCCACCCTCCACCCTCCACCCTCCACCCTCCACCCTCCACCCTCTCCTGTAAGCTCCTCTCTGCCAGAATCATATATACGCTCCACTCGCTCTCTGGCTCCTCCCACTCTTACACAGCCAGCTAATCCAAGCACTCCAACCAACCAGTCATCAACACTCATCTTCTATTCGGGCACACAGCCAGCCAATCCAGGCACTCCCCCACAACTAGCCAGCCAATCACTCTATACTGACCAAGACCTATAACCACAAACAGTAAGTATATTTTGGCCTAGTTATTTACTTCAGCTGTTATTATTTTTAACTCTTTTTAAAGATATAAACAAATGCATATCACAAACAATAAACTTTGCCATATATTTACAACCACAAACAGTAAAACATCACACCCCATAAACTGGTGTATATAAGCTTACTGCCTCTAATATTGGAGATAGCACATAGCCATCAGGGCTAGTTGCCATTGATAGTATTCTCAAAGAATTAATCTAACCCCTTTTTAAAGCCATCCAAATTGATGGCCATCACTGCATCTTGTGGTAGTGAATTCCATAGTTTGAACCTGTTAAGACAACATTTTAACAACATTAAGCATTTTAAACTAAAAAAAATATGACTTTGCATGCCATGTGAACCACAAGTTAACATGTCATGTGAACCATTCCAAGCCATGGTGGCTACATAACACAATTTAAACATGCTCACTAACCATTTGCTGCAGAAGGGTTAGCAGCTTAACCATGGTTTAATGTGTTGTCTGAACAGGCTCTTTAACTCTGCATTGTGTGAAGAGGTACTTCCTTTTATCTGTCCTGAATCTCGCACTAATGAGCTTCATGAGATTACTCTGGGTTCTAGTATTTTGAGACAGAGAGAAAAATATTCCCTTATCCATATTTTCCTACACCATGCATAATTTTGTACACCTCTATCATGTCTTCCCTTATTATTATTATTTTCTAAGTTAAACAGTCCCAGATGTTGTAACCTTTCCTCACAGGAATGTTGCTCCAGCCCTTTGATTATTTTAATTGTCCTTTTCTGCACTTTTCCCAACTCTACAATATCCTTTTTTAGGTGCAATGACCAGAACTGTACACAGTATTCTAACTGTGGTTGCAACATAGATTTGTATAAGATTTGGATTGTATAATATTTGGATTATGATATTGGCAGTTTTACTTTCAATTCCTTTCCTAATTATGTCTAACATGGAAAAGTCCCTTGAGAAAAGGTCCATTGGTAGAGATATAATACGATAATCCAACCATGAAAATAGATCTAGCCTTTGTCTACTAATGAGTAGATAAAAAAACCCTGAATGTCTATATATTTGTATGCATCATTTCCTCCTTTCTGTTATAACCTACATAATAAGTAGTCCACAATTCTGACTCAAAGATTGGCTGAGTGCCCTACAGAATTCATTATGAGCGCCTTAAGTTCCTTCGGGAGTTTCATTCTAAACAGTGATTCTTGTTTTAAACAAAACGAAGGAAGCAGTATCTAAAATTTTGTTGACAGTGGAGTAACTGATGTCGATAATGTGATTTCCATTTCATATGTGCACAGTTTTTGATTACTGGAATGCTTTATGGTATGAATGCATTTCTATTATTATGATCTCAGCTTGATATATGATTTTAGACTTCCTTATCTATCAAAATAATATAATATAAAAAAGCAACTCATAAAAGGTAAACTCATAAAGAATACTCATTACTACACTGTGTTCATTGGTAGTAATATGGTGTGTTTATATGGTACTTTGCCACATTATATGCTGAATCTACAGGCTTCCAGATGGAGAGTTCCTAGTGCAAATTATCAAAGGCATTGCGCAGCTATTTCATCTTTTCTTTCTTATTTGGTTTTTTTTAAAGTAAGAAACAAAGATGTAAGAAGCAGTGAGAAAGCACAGGAGGGTTACAAGTGGAAGAAAACACTGTCTGCCCCCTCCCGCATTCCATAAAATAATGTGAATGAGGCATGATAAAAAAAACACCTCCTCTGGAAGCACCCTATACACCCCAACTTATTAGGACTGCACATTCTTTGGGTGGGGTGTGAGTGTGGGTGTGGTTGTGAAAGAAGAAGAGTGCTGTTCAGATGTCTGCAATCAATGAAACTTTGAACTCTCAGCCACAAACCCCTAAACTTGTAACCAAACTGTACTCTGAAAATTGGCTAATACAACTGCATACGTTCATTTTATTTTGCAATTTTTAATGGAAAGTCTGGGTTTTTTGTTGTTGTTGCAAACTTTCAGTACAGAGATCAGTGGGAGGGTGGAAAGGACTTAAATTCTGTTTTTTAAAAGATAAGTATCAAACCAGCTTGCAACTAGTAACATAAAATATAGCAATAAATCACAATAACATCAAATATAAACATTAAAAACAACATAAAAACTGATAGACAGTTAAAACAACAGTTACAAAAATTCTTCTGGAGTTTACAAATATTGTTCTAGGAGCATGAAAAATGACATTTTACCCATGCATTAAGCTTTTTCTTCCTTCTAAAATATAAGGACTAGAAACAGCCTTAAAATATAGCTGAGTTTCCATTAGAATTCACACTAGAGAGTTTCTACACAGCCACCTTTCCCCTACAGTTCCTAGGAGCCTGCATATGTAAGTGTAAACTATTCTAAAGATGTGAAAATTAAAGCACAATAGCTAATTGCATTACAGAGGAGATAAAAATTGAGGGGGGAAACTTAGGACAGAGTGCAAATGTTGTGTTATTGATGAGATCATTTGTGATTCTATTTACAGAGAGGAAGTGTCATCTTGCGTTGATTTATGTCATCCTTGAAGACCATAATGCTCCCCAAAGTAAGAATGAGGGAATGCAACAAGCTATTGTCTGCTGAACCTGCCACAACCTGATGATATAATTGTTTGTGTTACCATCTATGTTTATTTATACACCTAGGAAACCCTTTGGATGGTTTACTTATTTTTCCTCCGGTTCTGTGTTCTCACTCGAAAAACTAAAACTATGCTGTCCCACTGGAAACTGCCATCTCTCCTCGATTTATTTAAACAATGATCTAAGCGTGCAGCAGAATGTTTCAGATGCAATTCCCAGAGTCCCCTGGCTCTCTAAGCATACCTACCTCAGATTCCATGTAGCCCTTCAGCTAGGATCAGATATCATTGTCCAGTTAACAGGATTTCTCTTGCTAAACTGAAGGTTTGTGCTGCTTTTGAACCCATCAAGCATTGCCCTCAACAGCATTTCCAGTGCTGACATTGGCACTGTGGCCTGCTAAGCATTGCTCGCCATTCTTCATATCAGTACATACATTGCATGGGCACCTCCACCAATTCCTTTGCCAGGTTCCCGTCATTTCCTCCTGGATCTGTGGATTTGCTGCTCTTGGTGCAGGACATTTGGGGGATGGTAGAACAGACATTTGGCTGCTCTATGCGCAGCAAGAATAGTGGTCTTTTTGGGACCTTAGCAGATGCCTGGATATGGCCCTGGCAGCTGGCAGATTTATTATTATTATTATTATTATTATTATTATTATTATTATGTATTGGTTTTTTTATTTGTATTTAATCTCTCATCTATTGTGGTCTTTGTATTTTATATTTATTGTTGTTCCCCGCCTTGATCCGGAGGGAGAGACGGGTTATAAATAAATATTATTATTATTATTATTATTATTATTATATTATTATTAAGTACCAGTCACAGACTGTTGCATAGCTATCACTTCTGGTTCTGTAGCCATAGTCACTAACCTGGAGTAAAATGCATACTTGGTCCATCAACATGTGTAAGTAGAAAGGAGAAGCTGATTTCTTCCCACATTTTCTTCCATCCTGACTGTAAGTATGGAAATCAACAGGCTGAACACCTGGATGGGCCAAGCTGTAGAAGTAGGTGTGTGAAAAGATAAAAATATATAACACACTGATGTTGAAATCCTATACTCACTTACTTGGGAGTGAGCTTCACTGAACGTGGGACTTACTTCTGAATAGACATACACACACACACACACACACACACACACGACATGCAAATTCCCACTCCTTAGGAACTAGTAAAAGCTGCTCCAGGATCTGTGTCCTCATGAGGAAAGTATACTGAAGACTTTTTGGCATGTTTAAAAATGTTTGTTAACAAGTACACATGTTGAGTATGGTAGAGATCCCAGCATCCAGAAAGAAGAAGCTAGTTTTTTTCACAAGAGGCTACACTTAAAGGGTCAAATAAAAAATATTGATGACTGCTCAGCCCTAAACGATACAAAACTTGTGTACATGCCCTGTAATGGCATTTGCTGAAATTTGTCTGTTCCTATTGCCCCTCCCATTATACTCTTCTTTCTGTTGCTTATCACTTTATCCACCCCTCCCTTCCTCTGTATAGTTCATTGAATAGGGCTACCTCTGAAAATAACATATTTTCCTCCCTTCCCCCATAACACGCATGCATGCTTGCCCATGTCATGATGCCTTCATGGTGTGTACTGCCCTGGGGGCTATCTTGATGTCTTCTTTGCCCCAGGGTGGCTCTGAATCTGCATGGTGTTAGTTAGATGATGCAGCTGCAGATTCGAAACCACCCCAGGGCAAACAGTTGAATATTCATGTCTGAGAAGTCAGGGACTTAGCATGACTTTTCCAGCCAGAGCAAGGGCAGCCCAGCTCTTCTGCCAGTCTGTCCTTGCTTAGGAGCCACTCCGGAATTGCTTCAGAGGCGTTCCTGGTGGATGGCGACCCCTAATTAGTCACCGTCCGCCTGGGCAGAGGGCAGGGGTTGGACTGGTGAACGGAATGGATCCTGGAATGCCCTGCGCTGCTTTGCCGTGGGTGTGTGTGTGTGTGTGTGGGCGAGACATTGTGGGTAAGGCTTTCTTAATGTTTGATTTTATTTATTACATTTATATTCTGCCTTTCCTCCAAGTAAACTCAAGAAGGTGTACATAGTTCTCCCTGTCTTTTTTTATCCTCACAACCCTGTGAGGTAGGTTAGGTTGAGAAATAGTGACTGGCCCGAAGTGATTCACTGAACTTCAAGGTTGAGTGAGCATTTGAACTGGGTCTTCCTGGTTCCAGTCCGACACTCTAACCACTGCAACTCACTGACTTGGAAAGAGGGATGGAGAACTTAACTCAGGACTACCATTTTTAGCAGCAACCCTCTGTCAAGCGTAATGCTTGGTTCCACCCTGAGGGGAACCTATCTAATAGCCCAAGTCAGCCTTTGGTTCTGAATGCATAGCACATTACTTTGATTTAAACATTATTTTCTCCAAACCCAAATGACAAATCCAAGAAATATAAGCTCTTCCAACCTCTAAAACCAACACAAATGTAAGAAAATGCAACCTCCACCTAATCATTTTGGTTTAATTTAAAAAAAAAACCTTCTAATTGTGCTGTGAACCTTCCCTGAAGGATAGGATGAGGGAAATAAATGGTCTCTCATGGAACAGATGTCACTTTGTGTACTCTGGGAAGATGCTCAGATGAACTGGTGATGACAACCATCCAGAAGCCTACAGAGAATGGAATTAAATCAGCCATTACTGCCATTACAGCAACACAAAGCAGATGTTTCTACTGAGCATCATTCTGAGCATCAGGCCAGCACAAATAACATTGCTGAAGCTGAAGGAACAGTTGTTATGTGGAGATTGCACACCTGATAACGTGAACTTGTTGTCCTGGTCCGCTTACAGTTTCGCCTGGGGGATGAAGAACAGAAAAGAAACAACTGCTGAGCAAAACCAGCTATTGGAGGCACGATGGAGGCTGAAGTGTACACTGTCTCCGGTACAGCTACACAATGCCTCCCCCTGAAAGTGAGCCCTGATAGTTGAGTTACTGCTGTCTTCTAAGTGGTTTGCATTAGCAAAATGCAGGAGGGTTTAACCCCAAATGACGGATGGGCCACAAGGAGATTTGAAACTTTCCTATGCAGAAATTTTCAGTGGATCAGTTCCAATAAAGCTAACCATAAATCTGCAATGTTGGAACAAGAAGTTACCTGATATCAGGGATCCTTCAGAATTATCTTTGCATTCATTACTTGCTGAGTATTTGGAAAGAAGCCAAGGTCTGTATTCTAATTTTTAAGGTCTTTAAAGAAGCACCAGGTACTTAAATGCACATAATTAAATGCAGATTGGTGAAAGAGACAAACATATACATTCACACTTATACCAAAATCCACCACAGTCGTTTTAGATTTGGACTGAGAAATCACATGTTTGTTGAATCTGTATATTTTTATACCCAACTAAGATGACTTCAGGGAATTCACAATGGGCCACAATACATCTGGTTCACATGTAATTCTAACTCACGACTTGTTTAACCTTGGATTGTTGTGACGTACTGCACTAACAAATCATGGTTTATTAACCACATACAATCAAGAATGAGAATTCATGCTATGTTATTGCATGGTGAACTCTGGGTAGTTGTTACATGTGAACCCAGAACTGTGTTGTTCATAGGTTGTTTCACTAAGCTACATAGGTAGCTGGCAAGAGCAGTAAACAAAACAAAACAAGAAAAAACAACTAATCATTCTCCATGGCAATACTACAGAGCTGCAAAAACATTTGAGATATAGGGAGGGAGAGGTCAAAGAAGGAGATTGAAAAAACAAACCATGGTTTGTTTAGTATGCCAAATAAACCCTGGAAAGGGCAACAAATCGTAGTTTACTACTTAAATAAACCATGGAATAGCATTGTGTGTGAATCAGGCCATTAAGTACTATGGTTGCATTTTAAACGGATTTATGCAAGATTCCTGAGCACAGGAAACCCCCCTTTGCATCACATATAAATGAGGATTTCAATCACTTCTTACATATATCACACTTTGAAAATCCTTAATTATAGAGGTGTAATCCTGGGATTATGGGTTTGATCTCTTGGTTTGGTGATCTTTGTAGGGAAGGTCTGGGTCTGCATATTCAGACAATAAAGGGGCAAACATCAAAAGGAAGTACAAAATGTCATGTTTTTACAGACTCATTCCAATTGACCTAATGTGTTTTGAATACATTATTCAGCATTCGTCTGGGCAGCTACAACTCCCCACTTTTCTTTCTTGCAAAACTGAAAGGCAGTTACTTAGGAAAGCATGTTTCTATAGCGCTGCTATCTTAGGCTGCTCTCAAAGGGCTGTACGGGGCCAGCACCTTTCAGGATGTGTCGCTCACATCTACAACACGCAAAAGGAATTAAGGGAATAGAAAGTGTCTAGATCCCCACATGGATTGTGAAGAGCTACAGAACAATCTCTCTGAACTGGGTTAATGGAACAATGGAATGGCAATTGAGGTTCAGTATAGATATGTTCAAGATGTGAGGAGATTTGGGGCAAATAAATAAATCCTAATTCCACATGTCTACTGCTGCGTTCTGATTAGGAGAAAGGTCTTGGGGGTCATGGTGAATAATAGCATTATTATTATTATTATTATTATCTTTATTTATATCCCGCCTTTTGCCCAATACTGGGCCTCAAGACGACATTACAAAATTAAAATATATACACTTAAAAGTTATAGATAAGACATATACAAAAATTAAAAATAAATTAAATAGGTTTCAATATTAAAACATGATGAAAATGACCTAGGAGTGTGTGGCAGATGTGAGAAAAGGCAAACCCCATTCTGGACTGACTTTCTTGGTCACATTCAAGGGTGACAAGAGAGTTCAGATAAACTCCCTCACCTGTTGAAAGAAGACATGCAGGGGCTGCAGAGCCCTGCGGGATAGCCCTGCCTGCTGGCCTTGCATGCAGCGAGCATGTGAAAAAGCCCAATGTGCATAGCGATGGGCATGTATAGATAACATTTCTGTGAAGAGGAATCCTGATTGGCTCAAGCTTCCTCTCATATGGAGATGCTCTGTATGCATCTGCCAGCAAATGTGTCAGGCTACTTTATATGCTTGCTGAAGTGTGGGTAGTGGCGGGGAGAGGAGAGGAGGCACAGCTAGAAAGCATGGGGCCAGGCAAGGTTAGCCAGAGTGGTCCCATGACCTCATCACAAGTTGGGTGAACACAACATGAGGGGAGTTATGTGTACTCCCCCACAATATATATATATATATATATATATATATATGGAAGTCACTTCTAAGAATTCATTGGAAATGAGCAAGCTTTCTAGAATGGCAGTGCTCAGCTATAGCTGCTTTGTTGAACCTACCAATTAACAGCCTTCATAACAAGTAATCAGACTTGTTATGAAGTCTATCCTCTTGCAGGGTCAACAGCTAAATTTCTTTGCTGAAGTCATGTGGTTCCATCAATTCTTTCTGTGTTTGCTTTTCTGTCCATCCCTGAAGTTCTTGGCAGTGTTGTTACTTCATTATAGAATGGATGACTTGGTGATTTTTGTCCTGCTTATAATTTTTGTCGAGTGCTGTCAACAACTAGGAAAGGGGGTATCAATTCTGATGCTGACAGATGTTATCTACTTGTCCGTCTTTGAAGCAACATATCTGTTTCTCTTTCATTGCCTTTTTAAAAAATCGGTCACATGTACTATTGCCTGTTTAATGTATGAGCCTGTCCTGGAAGGGAGAGCTCATTTAACAATATTTCAAATGTAAAATGGATTGCTTTCCCAGCACATCTGACTCATCTGATTGCTTTCTTATTAAAGAGAGACGGTTGTGTCCCACCCACCCGGCTCCATTCTGACACAGCCTTAAGCAGAACAGTTTTCTTCCTAGCTTGGCAAATGGTTGTAAATTGGATATATTTTACATTTTCCCAAACAACTGTTTTCACTTCACATGCCAAATGTGGACTGTTGTGTCAAATTACATGTAGCATGGGTCTTGTTATTAGAGCAAATTACTACTCTCTTTTGTTACTTTCCAATCAGGAACTTTTTCTGTAAATCCAACATGCTTCGATTGGGTGAGCAACAGCAGATGATGAGCACTTCCTGCAACATAGAAATGGTTTTTTTTAGGATCACAGCATTGACAGCTTTCACTTTCACTTAAAAAAGTATTAAAAGATTCTAGCCCACATTACTGCAGAGCTCATTTGAAAAAGATTGTGCTTGAAGGTTTTGCATGGTGCCTTTACTTTTTTTGTTCCTTAGAATTGATTGTTTTAAGACATGTATACACCACTTTTCAAGTTCAACAACCTCCCAAAGTGGTTTACAGAAATATCAAGACAAAGAATCATCAACCAAAATTCATACAATAAGATAAAAGAAGACCAGGAACAGCAAAAGCCAGATCCAATAATCAGTCAAGAACTCAAACAAACGAAAAGCCTGAATAAATTTTTTAAAAGTCTTCATGTGGCGCTAAAGAGATCATAGAGTGGGTGTCACATGAGCCTTCCTGGGGAGAGTGTTCCCAAAGGTGAGGAGACACAACAGAAATGGTCTTATTTTGAATCACTAACTGCAGCACCTAGGGTATTTATTTATTTATTTATTTATTTATTACATTTGTATACTGCCCCATAGCCGAAGCTCTCTGGGCGGTGGAGCAATCTGCAGAAGGACCTCTGCTGAATGAATTTCTACCACCATATTAGGGCCCAACTAGTCGTGATGTGATCCTTGATCAGATTCTTCTGTTCTGGGGATGTTGCAAAAAACAAACAAAAAACAAGCAAATAAACTTTAAGCTCATTTGTTTGGGGAAGGGGTCATGTGGAAGGAAGTGTTTTCCAAATGCTTCAGTTTCCAAATACTTCTATTAATTGGAAGGGGGAACAGCTTCAGGGAGGGGAGAATTGAGACCAGGAAAAGAAAAGAGAAAAAAGGTTGATGCTCTCTGTCCCTGAGGTGTTTCTCTGATCAAATTACAGCCTCCTCTGCCTCCTTTAAAGTAAAAACAATCAGGCAATGGGAGATCATTGGCAAATTACCCCCCAATATTGCAATAATATCTATTTGTTCATTGTCTTTTTAAAGCTTTTTTTTTGTTATTGTGATAATACTGTGATTTCAGCTACCCAAAAACACTTTTATCCGCACATAGAAGCTGTTTGCACCCTACAGTGGTAAATTGTGGTTTAATTAACCCATGGTTTGCCACGGTATGTGCTGATGTGTGTCGGGTACATTCTGCATCATTTTGTAATATTCAACCCCCTGGTTGGGTAGATCAGGAGTTGCTACATAATGTCTGAACCCAGACACTATAGGTCAGTTGTGGGTTAAACACTAATTGTAGGTTGACTGTGGGTTGCTTAACCCATGATTAACTATAGTGTGTGGGTTCGGATGTCACATAGGGGTTCCTGATTGGCCCAACTGAAGGCTGAATATTTGAAATGGCAGCAGAATATGCCTGGCATACACCACAGGAAATTGTGTCATGGGTTAATTAACCTCCAATTTGTTGTTGTCACAGATTCTGGATTAGAATTCAGGAAAATGTGGGTTGGCCACCAAGCCCATGAGGGCTAAATAATCTTTCATATCTGCATGCCTCTCCAATTATTTCGATGAGTCCTTGGAACAGTCATTGATATAATTGGGCTTGCATATGTTTCCATTCTGATCCATAACCAAAAGATTCCAGCCTGACCTGTTTCTAGGTCATGAAGCAAATTACATTTGGAAAAATCTAACATAAAGTCTAGTAACCCAAGACAGAACAAAAAGTCAAAAACTTTCACCCCTTTTCTGTCAGAAATATAGACAGAAATGCCCGTTGCACCTATGTGTGTATCATTAAGTCAAGAACCATTTAGGAGCAAAATTGGAGCCTTGTATCCTGAGCTACCATTTCATGCTTGAAAAGCTACAAATACTCAGACACTAAATAGCATCACCAGTCTTCTGCCTTGCTCCACCCCACTTCTACATGATTGGTGACTGGGTTTCCCCCTTGCCTATATAAACTTTCTATTCTTGTTAATGACTTTATTTGTTTGACAAACCATGCTCTTCTGCAGTTCAAACTCAGTATACTTCATTTGTATTTGAATCCCTGGTCTTGCCAGATCTTTTCCTGCTCCTTGGCTTGACCAGCTCTCTCACTACTTTCTAGCTACTCAGACTGCCATCGTGGAACTGATCTTGACTTGGCTGCCTGAATATGTATTTGGTTGATCTCACAAAGATAGCTTGTCCTGATTTGCTCACTCTTGGAGATTCACCCAAGAGTACTGTCTGCCCATGGCCCTAATCCTCCAAGGGATGACAGCAAAAGCCACTTTCCATGAAAAATGTATTTTGCATGATGTGGGAAAAGTGGATAGGTTTTTTCTCCCTTTCTCATAATACAAGAACCTAGGGTCATCCCATGAATGGTTAGAGATTCAGGTCACATAAAAGGGCATACTGCTTTGTACAATGCATAATTAAATTATGGAATTTGCTACCACCTCCATCTTTGCAGTGGGGGTACTGCTGATGTAAACACTGTCAAGCGTAGGTTTACATGGGTAGCTTTCTTTGAATGTAACTGGGGCCTCCAGGGTGGGTGTGGGACCCCACCAGTGGACTTCTTTTCCATTGATGGAGAGGCACCTCCATCAGTGGAGGTGCCTCTCCTAATCCCCACCAGCCAGAAGTTCTGGGTTTTAGGATTTCTCTGTCCACCATTATATTGAATAAGTTCTGCTGAGTATATGTAAGTAGTATAGCTATAATACACACTACTATATGGAGGTGAGAGCTTGGATAGAACTTTTATAATCTGAATTTTTAATATGATCAATCCTCAGTGTCTGGTTTGGATTTGGTCACTGTACATAAAAGACCCATTCTAAATTGCGAAACTTACTTGAGGGTATCTGGTATCTTACATAATGTAGCCCATATTATGGATTTTCCATGTTGGTTTCACTCCCTGGGAAGATCTGCCTTTGTTTAACGTCTGCATTGTTCCAGGACATATTCATTTCATTGCTAGAAAATATTTTAAGTGTAAATATTTTTAGAAGTTAATTAGTTCCAATGTAGTAGAGATGTAATTCAGATTAACAGCTGGAA
The DNA here is from genome assembly GCA_029215795.1 of Anniella stebbinsi. Lineage (NCBI taxonomy): Eukaryota > Metazoa > Chordata > Lepidosauria > Squamata > Anniellidae > Anniella > Anniella stebbinsi. The sequence goes on along the minus strand of JARDYH010000004.1, from coordinate 88,836,336 downwards.
CCTGCTGTGAATAATTGCAACGCTGTCCTTTCCCTGAAATCTAAATAAATAAATAAATAAATAATAGTCTTGCAATTTAAAGGTAGCTAGCAATAAAATCATGCAAACAATAAAAGCCTTTGTTTTACAATATGTAATTAGTTCTCTTAGCATGGTGCCTTTTATTATTAGAAAGTTTGTGCGATACACAAAAGCCTCATAAACACTAGCTTCACTAGCAGAAATTCCACTTCAAGGATGACTTGGGCACACCTGTGGGCACATTTGCAACTTTAAGAAAGTGTTATTGGCACCATCACAAAATGGCTCCTGTGAATGGCTTTAAAAGGGGATGGATAAATTCCTGGAGGAGAAGGCTATCAATGGCTACTAGTTCTGATGGCTATGTGCTACCTTCAGGATCAGAGGCATGAAGCCTGCATACACCAGTTGCTGGAGAACATGGGTGAGAAGGTACCATTGCACTGTGTCCTACTTGTGGCTCCCTAGTCAACAGATGTCTGACCACTGTATGAACAGAGTGCTGGACTAGATGGACCCTTGGTCTGACCAGCATGGCCTTTCTTATGTTCTTATGTGAAGGGAATAGATAAACACAAAAAGGCTGTCGTGGGTGTGTGGCCAGTTGCAAAATTTACTACTGCAACGATTTCACAGAAGGCAAATTAGTGATGCTGAAAGACAAGTAAACTTGCCTATGAACTGAATACTAGACAGAGGCTGGGTCTGAGCCTCAAATAACAAGCCACACATTTGACCACATATAGCACAACAAAATGACAATTTCACAGAAGTCACGTTGTTTTACTTTCCATTTAATTCCTGCTACAACAGAACATCAATTTCACTGAAGGCAAACTGGTGAGGCAAAAAGTACCTGAGTACAAGATAAAAGCGGTGCCTGAGCCCCAAAACACAAAACCACTCTTTTGAACCAACAGTTTTCTAGTGCAACAGAACACTCATTTCACAGAAGGCAAGCCAATGAATTCCTTCATATCACCACCAAATTAATTCCTTTAAGATTAATTTATTCACCCAAATTTTACTTCCCCAAATTAATAGGAAGGTCAACTCCAAAATTAATTTCCCGCAGATGCATTACCCAAATCAATTTCTGTGCAATTAAGTCTTAGTTTCATCGGGGGGGAGGGCAGGGGGCAGGCTTCCAAACAGGATGTAGCAGGGAGCATAGCTCAGTGGTAGTACAGATGTGAGTTCCATCACTGGAATCTCTCATCAAGACGATTGTGGGTAGCAGGACTGTCAAAGACATTGACTTGGGACTTTGGAGAGCCGCCTTGAGTTAGAATGGCCAGTACTGAGCTAGATGAACCAATGGGCCTATCTCAGTATAAGGCAGGTCTTTGCAATCTGGTGCCCTCCAGATGTTTTGGATTACTGGTCCCACAATCCCTGACCATTGTTGACTGGGGCTTATGGGAGTTGTAGTCCAAAACATCTGGAGGGCATCATGTTACCTGCTTCTGGTGTAAGGCCATTTCAAACATTCTTAGGACCTCCGTGGTTTTTCATTCTATCCCTTGGTAATAGCACAAGATTCCTACTACAGTTATTTGTAGAAATGCAATAAGTGGAATAAGGTACAAATTAGTGGGGCACCATCTGTTTCCCAGATTTATGAGATCCAGTCTAGGGACAACAGCTGAATCTTGGTATTTTGTGGTAGTAATTTGAGTGCCTGCTTGAGGTTCTAAAGCTCAGGGGAATGATGGAGTTTTATAACCAAATATGGCAACCAGAACATGTCCTCCCTTTCCCAAATTCCCAAACCTTACCCCAACCATCTTATCAAGGCTGTTTAATGGCCCTCTTAGGCATTGCTTAATAGCCCTCTGCCCATTCAGAATGTGGGGGGTTGATCCTGCAGCTACTCAGAGATCACAGTGACTTCGATGGCCTCACAGGGATTACCATACACAGGACATTGCAGAACGAGAGCTGAGGGCTTTCCATTATATTGCCATGCTTGGTATCCAGATCTCTATCAGCAAAAAGAAGAAGTGGGAGAAGTTGTGGTTTTGGCAAACAAGGGGTTGGAGAACATGTTAAAATACAACTGAAAGTATTCAGTTCCCCAATAAGACTGTGGGCAATAGCTAGAGTTGAAAGCCAGTGTTTTGTACGCACATAGGCTAAGTATATGTGCGTCCTCAGAAATTTTACATGAATCTGCCTTACAGAAGAGTGGTCTTAATTTATTTTTCTTTGTTATTTTGGCTGTTTTGTTACATCTTATTGTAAAGTGCATTTAAAGGTATTTTGGGGGTACATATGCAGCTGAAATTGTGTGTGTGTGTGTGTGTGTGTGTACACACACATGGATGGGGGCAGTGACCCTCATTTGTCTACACACCAGGACCAGCGGCAAATTTAGAATTTAAGATGTTTTATTTATTACATTTTTGCTGCCCAATAGCTGAGACTTTCTGGGCAGCTCACAATTTAAACTAGGGATGTGCACTGGATCGGACCCGATCCACGATCCGAGTCCGGTCCAGTGGGAAATCGGATAAATTATCCGATTTCCGATCTGACAGCTGGATCGGCCGATCCAATCCGAACCGGTCCGAAAAGGCTCCGAACCGGTTCGGCGGATCGGCGGGCGCCCACTGGCGCCCACCGCCGCTTCCATTGGCGGGCGCCAGCGGGCGCCCGCCGATGAAAGTGGACAGCGGGGGGGGGGAGGAGGGGGGGAGGAGGGGGGGAGGAGGGGGGCGCTTACCTTCCCGGCCCGGCCGCTCCCGTCTGGCGGCGGCAGCTACTACCAGCAGGCTCCGCGGCCTGTTCCAGGGTGGCGCGCCGGGTGATGTCATCACCCGGCGCGCTACTCTAGAGCAGGCCGCGGAGCCCGCTGGTAGTAGCCACCGGCCCCGGACGGGAGCGGACGGGCTGAGAAGGTAAGCAGTGGCGGGGAAGGGGGCTTACCCCCCCCCGGAGCCGTCCGCTTCTATCCGCTGGCGCCCGCGGGCGCCAGTGGATGGAAGCGGACGGCCCCAGGGGGGGTAGGGAGCGCGGGGGAGGGGGCTTACCTGCCGGGGCCGTTCACAGCGGACGGCCCCAGGGGGGGGAGGGAGTTAGGCCCCCCCTCACCCACCCGCCGCCATTTTTTCCTCATAGACTTGCATTGCAATGCAAGTCTATGGGGAAAAAAATGGCGGCCGATCCAAAAATTTACGATTTTTGGGTCGGGATCGGACTCGATCCGGTCCAGGGGGCCTCCGATTTTGTCCGAACCGGTCCGTGACAAAATTGGAGGTCCCGATCCGGGTCCCGATCCGATCCGGGGGGTCCGTGCACACCCCTAATTTAAACCATAAAATACAGCAGATCAAACATAATAGAAAGCTTTAAAAGCTTAAAAATGCCATGTAAAACCAGAGGCCCATCTAACAGGTGCTAGGCGGATGCAACAGCCTTCTCCCATCTGTCCCCCACTATCTGGCATTCAAAGGCATTCTGTACCGACATTCTGGGGGCTGGGTGGTGGTTTGGCATTCCCTTTGACTCAGAAGCAGAGCTTCCTACCTGTCGAGGGGCAAGATCTGGCATCCTCTCTCCTGAGAGCCCAGGGCCTTCTTGATCAGCCCCAGGATTCCCTGAAGTTCTTGTTCCCCAGGGGCATCTATCTCAGGAGGCTCCAGAGCGTTGCCTGAAGAGATTTCCTCCAGAGGGGACGTGACAGGTGCAGCTCTTGAATGGCTCATCCACCTCATGGGGTGATGCAATGAAAAGTGGTCTCTGCAATGTGTTCATAATGTAACACAGAGAATATGCACAGAAAAAGGAAAACATTGGTAGGAATTGGAAAAAACTGGAAAAGATTTCTCTCTCTCTCTCTCTCTCTCTCTCTCTCTCTCTCTCTCTCTCATATTTCTGCTGCTACTCACTCAAGTAAAGGAGGGTTGAATCCCTTCTACATACCGCTGCTCAATGCTCTCTCTGCCCTTGCCTCAATGACAATGAGAGGAAAAGAGCCAGGGCCATTGGAATGATATGTGCAGTCATGGGCAGAAATTTTGAGTGAAGATGGATATGGGGTCCTCTATGGATGCCCATTTATGTACCTTTCATTGCATCCCAAATGGTTCAGGGGAGCTGGACCAGGACCATATTTGGGAGTTGTGCAAAGCAATCCCCCTGGATTCTCTGCCCCCTGCTGTGAAGCCTGAAGTCATATAATGAAGAGCAGGAAAGTTAACATTTTGAGCATGGGTGTTGATAGAGGGAGCTAGAGGCATGCATACAGGTCTGCGGGAAAGAGAACATGCCCAGCTTTACCCAACAATAAGCACAGTAGCCAGCAATCAAATGGAATGGAGGCTGGACTGATGCAAGTAATTCTGAAGTGATGGGGCTGGGGCTGCTCTTTAAATAATCTGTCTGGAGAACAATGACAGTGGGAGGGGTACTGGGCTGGCCTACTCACTTAAAGAAACACACCGCTTATGGCAGCGATGTTTGTAGCATACATCATGCCATGCCCTATAGGCTGACCATATGAAATGGAGGACAGGGCTCCTGTAACTTTAACAGTTGTAGAGAAAAGGGAATTTCAGCCAGTGTCATTTGTATGCAATTAGTTCCTGGTGAAATTCCCTCTTCATCACCACAGTTAAAGTTGCAGGGGGTCTGCCTTCTTTTGTATGTGGTCAATCTAGTATAGTGCCTGCAACTTTAACTGTTGTAATGAAGAGGGAATTTCACCAGGGACTAATTGCATACAAATGACACTGGCTGAAATTCCCTTTTCTCTACAACTGTTAAAGTTACAGGAGCCCTGTCCTCCTTTTCATATGGTCAGCCTACCTAAGAAGCATGTCAGAATTCATGCCACTAAGAAGCAAACAGCAGGATTCATGTTTACTCAGAAGGATATCCCACTGATTTCAGGGGAACTTATTCCCAATAGTTAAATATGGATGGCTTTAGAAAGGGTGTAGCCAAATTCATAGAGGAGAATGTTATCAATGGCTACTAGTCCTGATGCCTCTATGCTACCTCTAGTATCAGAAGCAGTATGCCTATGTAAACCAGTTGCTGGGGCACATGGGTGGGAGGGTGCTGTTACACTCATGTCCTGCATGTGGCTTCCTGGTTAACAGGTGGTTGGCCACTGTGTGAACACAGTGGTCTGATCCAGCATGGCTCTTCTTATGTTCTTAAGGAAGTGTGCATAGGATCGCAGCCTAAATTCTATTGAACTCAATGGGATGGATCTGGATTGGCAATTCCATGACTGCGGTGGCAATCTTCACTTTGAAGCCCCCTGTGCCACCCCACATGCTTCTGTAGAGGGTCACTCAGCCCTCCAGGGTTCCTTTTCTGATGGCACAGGAGGTTGCCAGGGGAAAGGAAAATAGTTAACATCGTAACCACCACGACCACACTCAGCCCTCTTCCTCTAGCACAAACAGAACTCTGCTAAACAATGCTCTGGATCCAACCCATTGAGTCTTACATCTGAATAACCATACTACCTATGTTTGAGCTGCATGTTTCATTAGATAAAAGACAGTTGGCCAGGAAGCAGTGCTAGAGGCTTTTTGCTATATGCAGCTTAGCAAGAATTTATACAGTTTCAAGTAGCCAGTAGACAAATAACACCTCAAAACACAGTAGAAAGATATATTCCTAGTTTATTACAAAATATTCTGAAATAATTCAAAGCATACCAAAATAAAAAAATTAAAAAATTATCCCCTCCCCCCCCCCTTTTCTGGTCAATAGGACTTCCCCAGAACAATGTCATGAGCCTGTGTTATGTTGTAAAATCCTTTTGCATGCCTAGGTCTCAAACAGAAAGCAGATTCAGAGTGTCTGTCAGCCTCCATATATTCCGTGAGCCCTGATGAAAACAAACAGGGCCATTATGTTCTCTTTTTTAACTTGGGTGTAGGTATATACAATGAGACCATGTGGGCCCCGGTGCAGCCATTCAGGAAATGTTCACATTTCTTCAAAGGAACTGCTCTCTTCGCACATTTTAATGGATTCAGTGAATAAAACGGAGAAATACTAGAAGCCTGGAGAAGAGAAGATTGAGGGGAGACATGATAGCACTCTTCAAATACTTGAAAGGTTGTCACATGGAGGAGGATCTTTTCTCAATCAACCCAGAGTGCAGGACACGGAATAATGGGCTGAAGTTACAGGAAGCCAGATTCCGGCTGGACATCAGGAAAAACTTCCTGACTGTTAGAGCAATACGACAATGGAACCAATTACCTAGGAAGGTCGTGGGCTCTCCCACATAGAGGCATTCAAGAAGTAACTGGACAACCATCTGTCAGGCATGCTTTCAGGTGGATTCCTGCATTGAGCAGGGGGTTGGACTCAATGGCCTTATAGGCTCCTTCCGACTCTACTATTCTATGATTCTGAGCCTATCTACACACGCAGAATAAAACACTTTGAAAACGTTTTGAAAACTGCATATGGCGTATGTCCTGGGCCCCAACAGTTCTCAAAACTGTTATAAACCATTTTAAATCATTTTAAAGCAGTAGTGTAGATAGGCTCACTATTAAGTAGAATATAGCTTGGCTTGTCAATTCTCATGCCTTCTTTATAACACAGTTCAGGTTCTCAATGTATTAATAGGACACTGTGTGAGATTTTGGTAGAGGATAGCAAAGAATTTGGTTAAGACTCAAAAAGCAGTCAAAAATTCACCTTTGGATAAACTCAAGATTAAATGGTAAAAGGAAACAAAAAGAAACTGAAAGCAAGTCCAATGTGTTTGAAGATAATTTGCTGTGATTTTATCCTCTCCTCATAATAACTATGGAAAGGTCATCCACTTAGAACAGTCACCCCAAGACATACACCTTTTTTTTAATTAGGGTGACCAACTGTCAGGATTTCCCCGGATTTGTCCTGGTTTTTGTTCTCTTCTGGGTGTCAGGGGGGATTTTCTGTAATTTTCTATAATGTCCTGGAAAGACACGCTTTCCCTTTGAAGGCTGCATTAGCCTGGTGGGAGGGAATGACACACCTTCTGGAGGTGGGTCATTTCCCTCACACTGCTCCAATCAGGGCCTGAAAGGGGAAAGCGTGTCATTCCCAGACATTATAGAAAAGGCCCTGATTGGAGCAGTGGAGGGTGGGAATGACACACTTTCCCCTCCTCCACCCCATTTGGGGCCTTTAAGGTGGTGGAGGTGAATGACATGCATCCCAGAGGCCCCTGAAAGCTGCTTTTCCACCCCCACCCCACTGGGTGTCCTCTTTTTTAGTTTCCCAAATGTGGTCACCCTATTTTAATGTAAAGAGGTGTGTGCAGATGTGGTTATTATCATGGGGTGGCTGTGTTAGGGCAACAGTAAGCAATGGTAAATGAAATTACCACTCTAACAGCACAGTCCTATGCATCTCCACTCAGAATTATGTCCCATTGAGTTCAATGAGACTTTCTCCAAGGTTCCACTGAGTTCAATTAGCCTAACTCCAGAATAAGTGCATATAGGGTTGCAGCCTTACAGTACAATTCTATACATTTCTACTCAGAAGTAATCACCATTATGGCCTCCTCCATGTTGGTGCTCAATTCATGGAATGATCTCCCTGGTTGTATTTGGGAGGTGCCAACTGTAGCGTGTTTTAGGAGGCAACTAAAGATATATATTTTTTATCCAGGCCTTCCCTGAATAAGGGTGCTTCCCAGTCTGTTCGTAATTATAAGTTGTAGTGATTTTAATTGGTTTTAATATTTTTATTAATGTTTATATTGTTTTAGCAATTATTGTGTATTTTAATTGTATTTTATTGCGTACCGTAATGTATTTTAATATTTTTGTAAAACTGCTTATATTATTAAATATGGACAATGAGATGTGGGTGTGAATAAGTAATGATGTGCAAGGGGCTCACGCACACTAATCCTTAACTGTGTATAACAATCATCATCTCTCAGAGTCAAAATCCATGTTATGTTAAATATGTACCATGCAGATGATCCTCTCTCTCTTTACTCTAAAGTATGCATATGGGGCCCTAAAATAAGCATGTAGGAGTTTTAAAAAAGAGAAAAATGGGCTTCAATGGGGCCAATTGAAGCTTTCCCTCCTTCTTTTATCCCCATGGAGGAGCGGGCATACTTTGAAAAAACAAGCATGGAGGGGGAGAGTTTAAACCTCCCCTACCTGTGTGCAGTGGCCCTAATCCAGATCACAGCCCCATGTTTTACTTGTCAGTAAAGGAGAGAGGGCCAGCTGCATGCTACATACTTTATTGTGTAGTTCGACCCTCAGAATGAGAACCAGTGAGCAGGCAAAAGTGCTCCTCATGCATAATCACATATATTTGAAAACGTTGGGTGTGGGTGTATGGAAAACGGCAGCTTGTTAACCTCTCTAAATGGCACACCTGATGCTATTATTAGTCAGGCAATGTATTAGAAGAAGGAAATCAGACATGTGAGTTAAACATGATGCTACACTCTATTGAAAGTCTGATTGAAGACTTAATTGGGTATGTTTTAACACACACCATAATGGACACTAGAGTGGATATGAGTGAGACACTTGAAAATCCAATTGTCAGTGTTTTTCAGGAAAATAAAAACTAAAAGAAAACCTCAGTCAAGATCACATATATGTCAGATGATGATGATGATGATTTGATGATCTCATCTATTGATGTCTCTTTAAGTCTCATAAGCATATCTTCTTCATTCACTATTTTAAACATAGGGTTGGATCCAATGTTGGTCTAAATCAAAGACTGGATCAAGCCATGCTGGCTAGGGCATGCTGGGAGTTGTAGGACTTTTTTTTCTGTCTAAACATGATACGTATAGGATTGCACCCATAGTTACACTTAGCTCCCATTGTAAACACTACATCTTTCATTAAGTCATGAGTGACTTTTCACATTGATTTCAATGGGACCTAGGTGTAACTAACATGGTCTGCATCTGACCCATGGCCCACCATGTCTCACTAGTAATTGGCCATGGCACTCAGCTGCATAAAGCGCAAGGGTTTTGTGTGGTTTATGGGTTGCACTGCAAATGGCTATACATATGAATATTACTGTCAGATATTTACTGAAATACTTTGTGCAAAGGCTGGAATCAAATGTAAAGATTACAAACACTGAGGATTCTAGCCTGGTGCCAAAAACAAATGCTAGAAAGAGAATTTCAGTGTATCCATTTTCCCAGCTTGAAGTACTATGACGAATACTGCTTTTTATAGCAGGTTACGTAGTAAAGCTCATGCTTTCTCACTAAAGCAATCCTTCTTATCTTTATTCATATTCCCCAACCAAATGAACACCTGAACCAATTTGGGAGATTGTTAGAGATATTAATTCTAACGTCATCTATTTTGATTGACAGGTTTTCAAACTTTTTTGCTCTTAGAGCAGACATGATAGGAGAGACACATTTTTCTGAAGTTAACACCTGGGCATACTGCTACACAGCAGCCAAATATGAGGAGGTAGGATGTGCACATTCTTCTTGGCCAATGAAGTTGGGTTGAATTAGGGCGACCATACGGAAAGGAGGACAGGGCTCCTGTATCTTTAATAGTTATATTAAAAAGGGAATTTCAGCAGGTGTCATTTGTATGCATGCTGAACCTGATGAATTTCCCTCTGCATCACAACAGTTAAAGCTGCAGGAGCCCTGCCCTCTTTTACATCTGATAAAGAGGGCAGGGCTCCTACAGCTTTAACTGTTGTGATGAAGAGGGAATTTCAGCAGGTTCTGCATGCATACAAATGACATCTGCTGAAATTCCCTTTTCTCTACAACTGTTACAGATACAGGAGCCCTGTCCTCCTTTCCATATGGTCACCCTAGGTTGAATGGAAGTCTCACTCTGGTGCCTGGGCAGCAGGCCAGGTATAGCTTGTTCTTCTCTCCTTCCATCAAACCCAGATCTCCTTGCTTACTTCCAGCTGACTCGGCTTGAAGCTGGCCTCCACAGCCCCTGTGGGCCAAAAGGCATGGAAGGCTATGCAAGGGTCTTTATAGGGAACTTTTTGCCTGTAAGGGAAGGGAAGAGCCATTTGGGGGACAGGGTTCAGCACTCTGGATACCTCCTTTGAAGATCTGGCTGGTCTGACTGAAACCCAGAATGAATTTACAGCCCCCAACGAAATTGGAGCCACCAGCCTCCACTGGCTTTTGCTGTGCTTGCGTTAGGAGTGCCCTTCCCCAGCGCTGGGGTTGCCATAGGGGCCATATCTCAGTGGTATGCATTTAGAAGGTCCCAGGTTTGATCCCCAGGAACTCAAAACAGGGTTGGGAAAGAATCTTGGCTGAAATTCAGAGAGTACCTGCCCTAGTGTCAGTTTGCCACAGTAGTGGCAAATGTTCTTTAAAGTTTAATTTGCTGTGGCAAATACTATTCACTTTAAACAACATTTGTTGTCACTATGGCAAAATGGTGGTGGCACAGGCACTCTTTGGGGTCACCTTTCCCATAATGCCCTCCTCTGAGGAAGGACTTCATCATCAGAGGACAACATTTATGACTCAGATGGCCCCTGTGATACATGTTTGTGTACATATCTTTAATAGGCCTGCAGCTGTTAGGGTTCCCCCCCTCCTCTAGAGCCCTGGGAGGGGGCACCTTTTCTATTCTCTTTGTGTAAGCCAAGCAGTCTGGGGTGTGGCTCCTCAGGAGTTAGTCTTCTCTCACATGTGTAACTGTTGTCATTACATGGAGAGCAAGGCCTAGGGGAAACAGCAAGTTGAGCAGGTGAGCTCATCCTCACATTGATCATGCCCATGGGATATTATAGCCCCAGAAATGTTGGGATTACCCACACTTTCACTGCTACTGTGGTGGTAAAAACAATTTTAAAAAGCAAATTGGGGGGGGGGGGGGGAGGAGGAGGAGGATGTCTGCCTTAAGTGGTTCAATACCTTGTGCCAGTGAAGCCCTGAAACAAGCCAGGATATTACCCATAGTTTGGCTTGCTTGGACAATAATGAACACTAACCACAGTTTGTCTGGATTCGTATGTAATGAAACAAACAAAATTAGCGGAAAACAGAAGCAAACAGAAGCTTCAGATATCCATCTTGTGGCCAACCCAGCGGAAAAAGTAGGGAAAATTTAGATGAACCTAAAGCTCATACACATAAAACTAAACTATGGTTTAGCATTGCATACAAATGCAATGCTAAACAATCGGAAACACTCGTTTAAAGAACATCCTAGGGGTAATATTTATTTTATGGTAAACATGTTGTTGTTAGAGAAAAATAGAGGCAACTATCTAGCGCCTTTGGAAAGAAAAATGTTGTGATCACAATACCCAGTAACCATGGACTAGCACTTGGGTACAGGGATAATACTCCTTTAACTGAATGTACTATATGAATTTATTTCATAGCTGAACATCAGGTATATAATATCTTTATTTAAATAGCTTTTGCTCATTTCTTTCTTTGTTGTTTTTGTCTTCCTCTTCATTCTATCTTTGTTGCTCACATTATTCCCAGATATGCTTAGGATTTCAGCCTTAATTTGAATCCACCCATCTACAAACATTCGCAGGGAAAACCTATGGTTTGGAGCACAGCATTTATATTGAAGCTTGAATGACCTGCTCCACCTTTCTATAAACCTGCTTTTTGGAAGGCTTGTTAGCTCCTAGAACATTTCGTTCAGCCACACCAAAATAATTTGTTAAGGATTGGTCTTTTCTAATTTTTTTTTTAATTGATAGATTGAGACCCTGACATTGATCAGTCCTATCTCTTAAGTCTCTTTGTAAAAGACCAGAAATAAATTACCCGAGGTCAAGTTCTGTTTATACAGTGGACTATTCTTGCAGAATTACCTTCTTGACTTAATAGCTTCCTTTTGGGTGACATTTGTCCCAGAAAGAAGACAAATTGTCTAAGGTCAACCGGCAGATCAACTCTGAGTGTAGGAGGAAATTGTATGGGATCAGCTAAATTGCACCAGGTCTACCAGCCAGCATTTGGCAGCACAAAGTGAGTAGCAAGGCACAGAGAAGAAATTGAAAACTTCCTTTACTGGGTGGACTAAAATGCAACGAAATGTGTAAGAAAGGTCCTTGTAATGGGCTGTGAGATACCTTAGGACTTTAACGCTTTCTCATTTTGGCGCTTCTTGAATCTAACCAAGCACAGTGAGGGTACCTCTTCATGGGCACTTTGCCTCGAGGTGGCTTCGAAACGGCGGCAGTTGGGTTACATGACATTGCTGCCAATTCGAAGCAATCTAGGGGCAAAGGCCCTTTGCTCCGCACTAAAAAAGTTGGGCATTTAGCCCGACTTTTTTCAGAGCGGAGCGGGCTGGGCAGGGAAGGTGATGGAGCAGCGAGTCATAAGCTTGCTGCACCACCTCCACTGTCCTCCCCCCAATTTTATTTTATTATTTTTAAAAAACACACTTACCTTAGAGTAGGTGTGCCGCCGCTCCAGCTGCCCCTCCAGCTGATTCTGTGCAGGCGCAGGAGTGGCGACGGCGAAAGGAAAAGCCGCCGTGGCGCTCCTGCTGTGAAGACTGGTGGCAGGAGCATCAATGTGCGGCGCGCCAACTGCCACCGCCACTGCGCCATGAAGAGGCACCATGAAGAGGCTGTCTATGTGTCGCTAAAATAAGGAGCTTTCTGCATGAGACTTTTATTGTACACTCATGATTCCTTATTCATGGTTGCTTGTGAGTTCTTTAGACGACATCGTGATCCTGCTTCTGTGTTTTGCTTTTTATGCCATATTATCCAAAATACCACAAAAGATGACATTGTGTGTGCTACGAGGTATAAATGCACAAGAGGGATATAGCGTCACCATGTGGGGATCTTATTGATATGATGCAAAGTGTAGATCTGGCCTATATGTTCCATTACACAATCACTAAGTGGCATTGTGGTATAGCACAACTACACTAGCGTTTCATTCCACCATTTCCAAATAATACTAGACTTCCTTTGGTAAAAAAATAAAAAAAGGCTGCAGAAATAGTTGCAAAGCATGGGCATGGCCCTGCAGGAAGATGACTTCATGGAAAGCATCTACAAAGTATCATGAGTGAGGAATTACAAACACACAATAAATGCCTCATATAGAAAGGCTTTAAGTCTAAACCCAACTGCTCGACTTTGGTAGAAATATGCTGGGGTCAGTGTTTAAAAGGGAATGTATGGGGAGTCTTAATTAAATCCAAAAGCTCAATCCCCTGACTCCCACAAGTTTTAACCAAATGCTGTCCCCTATAGCCAACTAAAAATAGTAGTTAAGTGGGGTGAGCCCCCCCCCATTGGGTCCCCTGCAATTTGAGCACTGGCAAGGTGTGATGTGAACAGTATTCTATCTGATGTTTGGAGATGGTTTTAGAGGCGATTCAGATAAATAACTGAGGTGATGAAAGTATTGCAGGTGAATATTTCTGTATTTATGTTTCAGACAAATGGGGAGATCACAGTTTATCACCTCTTGAAACTCCTTTGAACTAAGGAAGCTGGAATATTACCAATACCAAGTCAGAGTATTCAGATGAACAATGACAAAAACGCCACCCCCAACACATATATGTCTCATTGTATTTCATATCTTCTGTTTCTAAAGAAATTCACCAAGAGAATTGAATTTCTTCATTTCAGAAACAAACGAGCAAACAAAAACAAAATGGTTATTATATAAAGCACAAATTAAATCCAACCAGTACTGGCACAGTCATACATTCAGTACCCCCAGTCCTCTATGAGCAGTTGGCACAAACTTATTGTCATCATTAAGGATGAGGGCATATCTAGCAGTTGTGAAAAATGCAAAATGGCATGGAGGGAGTTCTAGCAAAATGCTTCATTCACATTCACCCCTTATCACACATCAACCCAAGTTAGCCAAGGAAAGGGCTTTGTGAACTAGTCACCTGCAGATTATAGACCATGTGATCAACCCAAGGGTTATAGCCAGTGTTAGTCTAACTTAGATATCATTAACTTCAATGGGTCAGCCCTAAGTAGGACTATCATTGGATACAACTTCAAGTATGTGAAGGTAATTAAGCATCACATATTAGGCAAAACAACGAAAGATTTATAACAGAATTGCTTTTAAAAAGGACAAGGTAATAAGATGTTAGCGAATATGGCAAAAAAAGTTGGCCAAGGACTTCATGTATGTGTGTGTGAGTTTTCATCTGAGAACAATGGTTATTTTGAAAATTGTGGTCAAAGATCCCACAGGCCCAAACAAGACAAATGATACCAACATGTGCAAATATTTTAGAAGTATAAAGCTGGAAATACACAGACAAGAAAATACACCAGTTGTGGGGAATATGAGTGGGAGGGTGATATTGCACTCATATTGTGGGTTTCCCATGGGTGGCTGGTTAGCTACTGTGCAAACAGAATGCTGGACTACATGGACTTTTGGTCTGATGCAGCATGGCTCTCCTTATGTTCTTAGAGTGTAGGGATGTACAAGAACTTCATTTCAGTGTGTAAAACATCTAAACTTGTTCATTTTGCAATCTTGAATGGGAACACATTTTTTTTAAAAAAAATTCACATATCCCCAAACTTGCAATTGTGTTTGAAAAATGCATTTTGGGGTGGGGTGGGAAATGCATAGTTTGAAATGCAAATTTTCTCCAACATATGCATTTCCATGCTTTTGTCAATGGGGGGAAGTGCACACTTTAGTAAAAAGCCCAGAAATGCGCACTTCCCCATTTGAACGAACCAAAAACCAGGTTGCACACGAAAAAGCAGTGAGTTGAACTGAGCTTTGAAGTGGAGTTCAGAGAATTTCAGTGACTTTGTACATCCCTGGTTCTCCCAGACATCTTATTCCCCGAGGCAAAGGACGAGATGGCGCCTCCCATCATTGTACATACAAACACTAACTGAGCTGGGAATTGAATTTTACTTCAACCCTGCTAATTGGCAGCATCCACCTGAGAGTAGCGATTTAACTTAAGGGGTGCACAGCAAAGACAACTGTAATCTCCAACAAAGGGGAATGGCAGGGGAGGGGATGCTGCAGCCTCCTCCTCACACATCCTCCAGCATTTGACATCTGAGGCAGTTGCTTTACCCCATCTAATGGTAGGGCCAGCCCCTGTGGGTTCTGTTCATTTTCCTGGGCTATGTATACTTGCCTCAGAAAAAGTTTAGTACAGTTAAGCTAAACCAGTGCCACATTATGTCAAAATATGCAAATTTAGCAAATTATTAGTGATTTATATCTGCTCCTTGATTCTGAAGGAGCAGAAATAAGCAAAACAAAGCACCCCATTGCATTCAATGGTTCTCAACATTTCTGGGATGTCTTTCAAGAGCAACTGTTTCATATTTATAAAATCATGTATGGATTAGAAAGATTTGGAAAAGGAAAGGGGAAAAGAAAGGTATTTTTCCTGCCATCTTACCAAAAGGACAGGGTTTGAGGACAGGGGGCGGGTGGGGGGAATAAAAGTCTCTTTTTAATTAAGCGTCTGATCCTTTGAAGTTTCCCAATTTTTTTCACATTGATGATGTAATTTATGTAAATAATCATCTATCTATGAAAGGAGTGTGTCTGTCAAAAGCTAAAATAAAAAACATCCGTCATTTTGAAGTGATTAACATTCTCCAGATGTTTAAATCCTCAGATTTCAGGAGTTTCTCTTTGTTGTGATAATGATATAGTATCCAGAACAAGAATGTTTACTTTTTTTGTATGGGTCAAACACAGATTTTTCACAATCCTATTAAAGCATGCCGTGCGTTGTAATTGTATGTACAGATGAAAGCATATCCAGTTATTATTATTTCCCTTTAATGGTAAACTGCTGCTGGTAATTTTACTGTAAGACTGAAACAAAAGGAGCGTACATGAAAGGGCCACCATTGCTCACTTATGTAATCAATTTATAGATGTCAAGTTTGCGCAAAGATGGTTATCCTTTTCTGTTACCAGACATGAGACATGCTACCACCCTGCAGCACTAGGAAACATACCCTTTGCTCAAGCTATTCCCCCTCCCCCCTTTTCAGGTTGCTTGGAAATACAGTAGATGTAGCTGATAATGTTAAATGACAGCTAGGCGTTGACTTAGCCTAGGCTGTCTGACTTCGGAATCAAAGGAGGCTGACACAACATAATATATCCCACAGTGAATATTCGAGGGACGGCCACATGCCCCTGGGAAGGCATAAAATCTAGAAAACGTTTTCAAAATATTGCCTTAAAATCAGTTTCTGCATTTGTCAGGTACTTTTTATCAGCGCATTTAAAATTGAATACATTCCTTCCTTTGGCTATATGAACAGGAACCTTCTTATTTTATGAACCACTAACACAATTTTATTAACTTTCAAGAGAAATTTTAGTCATATTCTTTGTCTGGAAAGTTACAAGAAAATTAAAAAGTGTCTCAATGTTCATTATTTCTCTCCTTTTAAGACTGCAGTCCTATGGACCCTTAACTGAGGCCTCCTCCACACGAGACGTTTAATGAGCCTTGAAGGCTCATTATAAATTTTACCTCCACACCAGCGGAGCGCAAAACGGGCGTACAGGCGCGTTATCTCCCCGATAATGCGCATTTTCAAATGCGCGTTAAATAGCGACTTTTATTTTTCTCCGGCCGTTAAAGCGCATTTTCGCCGGGTGAACAAGCGATTATGCGCATTAACGTCTTCTAAAGCGCTTTTTGGACATCAATTAATGCGCTTCGCCGCCTCTCGCCGCCTCCCGTGCAGAGGGATTAGGCGTAAATGCGCCTCCGCGAAAATGCGCATAATCCCCGAACCGGGCGCAAAAGCGCATCCTTGTGGAGGGGGCCTGAGAGTAAGCCCTATTGAACACAATAGGACCTACTTCTGAGTAAACATACATAGGATTACGTTTTAAGGCCCCATTGCTGTCGTTCAGATGAATTAATTCTGTTTTCATTAAAGCGTTTGCTTATTGTTCCTTGGCAAAGTTCTGATTTTGTTTGTTTGTTTTATACATTTTTATAGCAACCTTCAACTAACATTTCCAGAGTGATTTACAAAGATGCACATAATAATAACAGTAATAATAACATCAAAGTAAATCACAATCATAAAGCAGCAACGTGCAATCAAAAGCAGCATAAAACTAACAATACAGTATAAAAAGCCTGAGAGATTTTAAGAAAAGTCTCTACCAATCAGGTGAGGTATACAAGCAGGGCACCACAACTGCAAATACAGTTATCACCTCAGAGGCCAGGATCTTTTGGAGAAGAGCATTGGTGACCTTAGTAGAGCGGCGGTTGGTTAACATTACTTATGCCTGGAGAGCATAAGGGATGCATTGGAAGCATTTTTCTATTGTGCACACACAACAGCTGGCATTTTAGTTTACGAACAACGGTGCTATGAAAGGTTTACTCAATGATTTCTTGTTAGGCTGACCAGATTTTAAAAGTCAAAATCCCGGTCCCCCCCGCCCCCCCACCCAAAACAACCCCCCCACCAAGCCACCCCCCCCCCAAAAAAACCCAGCCTGGACCTACCGCTGGGTTCCTCCGTCACCCGCGCGGCCGCGCGGGGTCCTCTGTCGCTGCCCGCGCGGCTGCGCCGGGTCCTCCGTCGCCCGCGCAGCCGCGCGGGGTCCTCCACTACCGCCCGCGCAGCCGCGCGGGGTCCTCCGTCGCCGCCCGCGCGGAAGAGGCGGGAGAGGGCCGGATCCGGAAGTGACGTAACCGGCCCTCTCCCGTCTCTTCCGCACGGCCTCTGGCCTTTCTGGGGCTCGTCGCAATGGCGACGAGCCTCGAGGAGCCCGGACGCCCGCGCGGAAGAGGCGGGCGTGGGCGTCCGGGCTCCTCAGGGCTCATCGCCATCGCGATTGAGCCCCAAGGAGGCCAGAGGCTGCGCGGAAGAGGCGGGAGAGGGCCGGTTACGTCACTTCCGGATCCGGCCCTCTCCTGCCTGTTCCGCGCGGCCTCTGGCCTTACGAGCCCAGCAGCGGCAGCAAAGGCGGCGGAGGAGCCCGGGAAGCGGTCGCCCCAGCAGGTAAGAGCCCCCCTTTGTGCTTACCTGCAGGGGCGTCCGCTTCCCGAGCTCCTCCACCGCCTCCGGGTCTCGCTGCCACCTCCGCATGACCCCCCGCCACCCCGGTTTTCCCCCGGTTGGCCCGGTTGGCCTCTGGATTCCCGGTTAGGACCGGGAAATCCCGAGCCACCTGGTCAGCCTATTTCTTGTGTCACATGAAATGGAGGTCTAAACATTTCTCTTGCATTTGAAAGTCTGTTAGAATCAGTGAGAATGGCTACGGTGGTTGTAGAGAAGGACAAGGCCTACTGAACATTTTGATAAAGAGAGGAGCTGTCTGTTCAAGAATTTGTATTGCCAGGGAACAAACAGTATAATGTACTTACCTATTTTTCTAATCCCCAGCTGGCTGGGGCATGCTGGCAGTTATAGGCCAACACATCTGGAGGGCCCCAGGTTGGGGAAGGCTGCTCCAGAAGGTGCGGAAATCAGTTTCAAGGTGGATTTGGACAACAATTCCCCTACCTGCACCTTACCATGCAGTAACTTGCCTTAATTCTGTCTTTCTGTAATTGATCTCACACGTTTACAAATTCCCATCATTCCCTTTCCCTTGTTTGTCTCATATGTGGGCCAAATTAGATGAGAAGCTTGGAGATCCATGAATGGATCTGTTTTCTTTAGCTGAAACCAGCCACATGCCCCGCTGGACTAGATTAGGGAGGAAGATGCAAAGTGTGTGTGTTGGGGAGGGGGAGAATAACTCTTCCCCAACTGCTATTTCCCTGATTCAAGTACTAACCTTGGGTAATTTAGGTGAGGACAGGGAAATGGCATGGAAAAGGGGTTAAGCACAGTCTGACCCACCACTGTTCTCCTGGCCCCATTAGGGCATTGGCTGCTTTGAGCTAACCTTCTCCTCATAGCAGATCAAATCATACATCTTTTCTCTAGCTTGGCTCTTATTTTGAACATAAGCCTGAGGGCAGGGCTTAGTTGCTGCTGCTGTTTTAGCTTATATAGAGAATCTAATTAATATAGGTGCTCTAGAGGAAACTAGGAGCCTATCTACACAAGCAGGATATAACACTTTGAAAACGTTTTGAAAACTGTATATGGAGTGTGTCCTGGGCCCCAACAGTTGTCACTACTGTTATAAACCGTTTTAAACCTCTTTAAGCCGTTTTAAAGCAGTAGTGTAGATAGGCTCTAGGTTTCCTCTAAGCACTTGGCATGCAGTGGACGCTGTGGCCACCTAGCACACTTTCAGGGGCTAGATATTTTGTGGCATGCTCAAAAATCCAAACCGTATGAGATTAACAATGTGTGTCTAGACAAGTTCTACTCAATCCGATTATTTTTAACAGGACTTTCCTCCCAGATAATTGTGTATAGAACTGCAGCCTAACGGGAGCAACCACCTCATCAGCTACCTAGGAAGAAGGGGGAAAGCCACTGGTGCAAACAGTACATTTTATTCCACACCTTATCATTTATTAGTGGCGTTCTTTTTTTCTTTCCTTTTTTAAACAATGAACTTTAAAACAATATTATGAAAATGATTGGAGAAAAAGCAAATCTTTAATGTGGATTCCTGTATTAACAGGGGATTGGCCTCGATGGCCTTATAGGCCCCTTCCAACTCTACTATTCTATGATTCTATAATTTATAGCTCTTTTTCTTTGTGTTGGTTCTAGGGCTTGTTTTTTTTCTACAGAGGTCATTTTGAAGAATATGAATAAACTATATATCTCTTTGATACAGTGTGAATGTAAGAGAATCCTTGACATTGCAGAGGTTGTGGTATAATTCAGTTATAATACTGCACTAGAAGGCAGTGGCTTGGTTCAAACAATCACCTAAACCAGCTGAACTTCTGGCCTGTGGGCTGGTTGTAGGCTGCTGGGCCTCCCCATATGGCCTGCTGAAATCCAGCAGAGGCCCCTCTGCTCCGTGTGTGTGTGCCCGTGTCCCTAAACTCACTTTTTCCTTTACCTCCAACCACCACAGATTTCCAGCCCTCCAAGAGCTTGCCTATGGGGGAGTGCAGCTCTCAAGCTCAAAGAGGTTACCCATCCCTGGTTAGGTGATTAGGAATGAGGTGCAGTGAACTTTGGGCTCACACGATCCCTTCCCCTTTCCTCCCCTTTGCACACAGGATCTGATTGCTTCCGCTCTTCAATTTAGAGAAAAACACAGCTCCTTGTTAATGTTCCAGCTTTGGAAGTGTGATTTGTTCTAATCAAAGTGAGCAGGGTGGGGGTGGGGACAAAACTCGAAACCACATTTTAATCCTGCTTTCTTTTAAGGTGCTTTGGTTAAAATAAACCACAGATCCCCTTGTTCGCAGCATAATGCAGAACTGTGGTTTGCTCACAAGTGAAAGCAGAAACTTCCACTTTCTTCCACTTCTGTTTGCTGTAGCTCATGCCCAATCACTTAAACCATGGAATCACCATGGCAGAGACAATTGTCTGAATCCGGCCAATGTGTCCAAACAACTGGGACACGTGGCTTTTTATACCTCTTGTGAAAATAATTTGTTTAGTGTCTCTGCAAAGTAATATTTCTGTTCTAAATAAGATTAAAGGAAATTCAGAAGGAAGTATTTTAAAAAGTATATTATATTTCAAAAGAAATTTATGTTTAGAGGATGAGAGGCCTGGTAAACCAATGTGCTATGTCTTGCCTCACACTAGTTCCATGGCTACTTCTCAGTGGTGGGATATCTGTAATCCTGTTGCTGGAAATGATTCTTTGAGGTATTTAGGTAGTGCAGACTTCTCCAATCTGGTGCCATCCAGATGGTTGGACTTCAACTCCCATCACTCCCAGCCAGAATGGCCAGTGGTCAGGAATACTTGGAGTTGTAGTCCAAAACATCTGGAGAGCACCAAATTGGGGAAGGCTCATGTAGTGGAAACTAGTCCATGAATCCAAAAACTGCAGACATCATTGTGGTAAATGTGCCATTCTAAGCCACTTTATACTGATTAATTACAATAATGTTTAAGTGCATTCCAGGACAGAATAATAAATATAAAGAATATTTTTGTGCCATTTTTCTTCATACATCTTATCATACAGAAATAAACAAGTGAGCTGAATGGGAATATCAGTCTCCTAGAAGCAAAGTTGGCAGGTCTAGATTAACCTTCAAGCAAAATATGTTCTGGGGTGGGAATTATAGAGCAATCCATTATGGTAAATGTACGTATCTTGTTCTCAGTCATCAGGTGGTGGTGAAAAGCAAAATATTTGTCCTTGGTGTAGGTTTCTGTCTGTTTCTACATATGACATCTGCAAAATAAAAGGGTGTTGGGTTGTAACCAGTGATTTTCCTCTTCCCAGGAACCTCTGTATACCCCCAAACCAACTACAGATTGTTGGAAGGCCCTCTTGGTGAAGGGTGTGTCATATGGTGCTGCAGTGGAAGCAGAAAAATCAACCAAACAGCATTATCCTAAGCCAGTGGAAACTCTGTTGCCTTCTGCTCTCACAACCATTGGATGCACCCATGGCTTTTGTTTTGATTAATCTGGCTTAACTAACTGGATATCTTGATTATGATCATTTTGAATAACCTGTGTAACAGTAAAGAAAAAAACAATTATAATATTATAAGTTGCATGAGAGACATTTCCCAAGAAGTTTGTGTCCAGTGCTTATCATTTTATTTATTCATATTAATAGCTGTTCTTATTTTAGGGTGCAGTTTTATTGCTATTCTAAAATAATACTGTACTCTTGAGATCGTATATTAGTTTGACTTCAGTTACGACATTATAATCTCTTTTGATAGCAATTGAACTCTGAACGGATAGTTTTTAAAGTCTCTGGTGAAACTGTGAACGTTTATTTCAAACACCTTCACATCCAGACTCCCAGACTGTGAATGCATTTTTCACTAAATTTGAAATAATTTTTACTAGCTACTTTGAAGCAACAAGAATGCAGAAAAATATAGTTGTGTAGCTGCAGCTGCTATTTATTTATTATTAAAACCATTTTAAACTGCCCTTCATCCTAAGAAGAGAAAAAGATGAAAGAGAATGCCACAAATAAAATCCGATAAAACATTAAAACATCATAATGAAAACAAATCATAGGCATAAAAGAAACAGAGCAGGCTACACATAAATCAGCTTTAAAACGTTTAAATTCCAGGGCAAATAAATAGGTTTTAACCTGGCACTGGAATGATGGCAACTTCGGCATCAGTGAAGTTTCTGTGAGGAGGGCATTCCAGAGACAGGGTACTACCACTGAGAAGGAAATGATACACTTTTCCATTTCAAAAGTGATTTGTGGATGCAAGAGATTTTGCGAGATATAATAAGAACAGACTGTAAAGCCTTTAGGTTTTCATCTAAAAATCATCTAGATTTCTGCTACCTCAAATAGATTTGGAACACTAAAAAAATTCCTTTGAATCCTCACAGGGAGAACTTGAGGAGACACATTCCAACAACTATTTTGGCTATCAGTCACTTCGTTCCTACTAGTTAGGCTGTTGAATAGAAGCCTGTTTTGTTTTAGATGCATGTGAACAAAAATCTGGTCCATTTTATATATTTGCAGAACCGTGCCCTTCTTCACGTTTTGGCATCCCATGGACTAGATTGAAGCAATCTGGATTGCTGAGTATAACTCAAGGTGAAGCAGTACTCTGAATACTTCAGCATGAGCACACAGGGTAGGTCACCATGCCACTGCTAACCTTCCACAAGTGGATTAAGTAATAACATCCCGAATATTGATCAGCGATGCACACAGAGAACTATTCGCCATGAGCAAACCATCAGAATAGAATACTTCAATCCTCTTAGCAACCTGCCAAAAACCATGCATATTGACCTAGTTTTAAGCAGCGTGCCATCCTTCCATGTTCACTGAATTCACATATCCCTAAATGGGTCTTCTAAACCCAATATCTTAAAAGTGCAATCCAAGGCCAGTTATGTGCCATGCAAGGAAAACCTTACCCTTCTTAGTAATGCAAATTCAGGAATGGAATATCAGATAATTTGGGTGGGGGAGAAATCTGCTACAGTTCCAATGCTTGACGTTTAAACTTTACACTTATATATATCCATCCTGATGGAGGCTAAAAGGTGGCAGCTGTGCCAAAGTAGTGGACCCCAAATCGCTGAGCAGAAATGAGCGGAGAAAGCTTTGATTGCTTCTAGAGCAGTAGTCTCTCAACTACAAATCAAGCAAACTACGAGGGGGAAAAAAGAGAGCCAATCAAGGCAATAATGGCCTCCACTTCACAATCAGACAAGTGCTCCTACTTTAGAAATCCTACCATTTATGGCTGATTGCTAAGCCCGGCCTCATTTCTAATCTAAAGGGCGAGTAATAATTTGAGAAAGGAATTATAACAACTTCCCAACGATTTGGTAAATTGTTATTATTTGGAGGGGGGAAGGAAGAGAGGCTGTTGTGGAGCTATTGCTGTTTGTAAGTTATTTCACAAGCCCCCACCCCCACCCCTCCCAAAGATCTGGTGCACTCCTATATCCTCCATAGACATTCTTTTTGGTTCCATCCTACAAGGAAAAGTGACACATCATGAAAACACACCAACAAAAATCTGGAAGGAATATTAAATGATACTGAATGTTCCAAATGTTATATCAAAGCAGAGAGAAAGAGAAAAGGAAAGTGAGGGACTTGCAGAGAGGGCTTGCCTCTCATGAAATTTATACAAGAATTCAAATGAAATATTCCAGTTGGGAATGAAGGATGGGAAGTTTCCGTAGAGTTCCCTGAAAATCACAGAAACCACTTTGGCATTTATACCATTGGTATTTTATTTTTTGTAAATTATTGCATCAACATCATAGCTGCAACACCAATAAGCTGATGCATGATATAATAATGCATGGATGTTAATCCTGTTTCTCTACAAATGTGCCGCTTCTCAAAGGGCATTATATACTGATGTCCAGCTGTTGACAATCTGGTTTAAGGAGACTCATATTAAATTGTTTCTGAAGCAATAACTGATTTATTCGAGTTACATACTTGAGAGAAACTATTATCTTGTCATGTTAAATAAAGAGGGCATGATGCAGCCCAAGTTAAGCCTGTGGTTAACTCTCCCCTTGAAATCATTGGGACTCACAAGTGCTTAACTTTGGCTAGATCATATTCGTATGCTATAATAGTATAATTAGCTGTTTAACAAACTGGTTGGTAGAAAAGGAGTTAAATTCATTAATAACTCACTTACTGGGAACTTCAACTTACATCTGTAGTGAGTATATTTAAAATCACAGAGCAAAATAGGTAGACAAATCTGTGAATACCACAGATTGCATACAAGTTGGATAGCTCTCATTGTGCAAATTGGACCATTGCTGCATTTTTATACTAGTTTTAATGAGATGTTCACGATTTTGGAAACAATCCATCTTACTGCTGGGATGAATCTGTATATGTTTAATTTTCTTTGCCAGTTGCACATATTTTAAAGTCCTGCTTTTTCCTCCCTCATTTTTTTTTATTATTGTGTTTCTGCCAACTGTGACAACAGCATCTAAAAATAACACAGTGCTCTGGTCTTATTCTTTATCATGCCATTATTGTATTTCGGAAAATTACCACAGTGTTCTAGAACTTTCTTAACTGTGAAATATTCAAGCAGATCTGCAGGGAAACTTCCTTCCTTCTCAGTTTGATGCTTTAGGTCTAAAGTGGAAGCATGTGAACTGTTGCTAGGAAAAAACAAACAAAGCAAAACTAGGCCAGGTACTACTCGTAGTATGAGGACCCTAGGCTGAAGACGGCCTACCAGTTGGGCTCAGCGACTTCCTGGTCCCGTTTTCAGTGCTGACTCGATGCAGACAAGTGGGACCTACACAGGACTTGGATGTATATCAGATTCATAGGAGACCTTCACCCTGTAAAATAATGCCTGCTGGACAGAAATCTCACTCAGGTGAATAAATGAATATTTTGGATATTTCTTGGCATATATTCTATTTAAAAGCATGTCAGAATTGATGCTTCCCTCTTAGGTAGGTACTTATGCCCTGATCTAGGGCTTCATGTATGCCATTGTGCATCTTATGGTGCTCCCATGTCAAATGGCCACCTTAATTTAAATGGAGGAGGCTTGCAAGATCTCACTGGGTTCGGAGAATAGTGTCTGACATCTTAATCTAAATATATTTAGGCTGCAATCCTATACACACTTATCTGGGACTAAGTCCCATTGAACACAATAGAGCATACACCTGAGTAGCCATAGTAGGATTTTGTTGTCAGTAGCGATTTTAAATTCTTTAAAAGAACTTAGTTTCAAGTGCATGTGTTCTTGTGCCATAAGTTCAACAAAATCAGGAACAGAATCAATCATTTCCATGACAAGCATCTTTCTAAGGATACATACACACACAGACCCCCCCACTGTTTTGTTCAGTGGGCTAAACCAAGATGGCACGAAACATAGACTTCCTGTGCTGAAAGTCTTGCATTGCTGAGGCTCATACCCAGGTGTTTTCCCTCAGATCCCCTAACTATGATGTGCAGCAGGCAAGAGATTAGCACAATATGACAACCATAAAACACATGTATCCATTTTCTCAGACCACAACATGGAAGTAGATGTGAAATTTTAATATTGTCATAGGGAATATATGTATCCTAAATATATCCCCGACATACAATTCACTGAATTCAAACACTTGGTACAGCTATTTTCCAAGGGAAAAAAACCCTAGATAATAAAGCTTGTTATTTTTTCGATTCCCGGTGATGCTTCTTCTAGGCATTTTAGAGACATCATTTTTATATTTTATGGCTGGTTTTATATGTCTTTATATTTATCTTTTCTTGTGTTGTTGGGTTTGGTGTTTTTCTTTGATATTTTTTAGCTTTTTTATTCTTTTAACTGTTTGTATAGTATTTTATTCTTTTAAGTGTTTGCAATCCACCTGAAGAATGTTTATTTTCTGAGTGGATTAAAAATAAAATGAATATATCTGTATACTACATATAACAAAGTATGGCCTAGGGCATCTTGAACCTAATTTGCATTTTTAAATTCTTAATATATTCTTTCCACATTTTGAAAAAAAAATCACTCATAAAAAGAAATATTGGTCCTAATTTGATAATTCATATACAAATATGTTACAAAATGTATTTTTTTAAAGTGGGGATGGGTTATTTCTTGTAAATTAAGTGAAAAGCTGTGTGCAGTGTATGATATGAAAGTTGCCTTGCAAAATATAAAGAAGCTGTACTACAGTCTTTTGTGCGACTGCTTATACAGATCTTATGTTCAAAAGTTCTAGTTCCATCAGTCTTAAGTTAAATAGTGGCAGAGGGGTGCGGGGCGGGGGGGGGGAGAGAGTGGAGCCACGGGCAATGACACACACATGTATATAGATATAATGCAAGAGCAAGGTTGTAAACCAGATGTCAGATATGAGCTATAAACCACAAGTAGAAATTCATAGTGCAATCCTATACTTGCCTTCTCAGAAGTAACACGCATTGAGTTCCATGGGACGTACTCACAGAGATAGGGTTGTATCCAAGATTAGTCGTACTTGAGTAGACCCATTGCATGGGACTTGTGAGATTAACAGTGGATACAACCCGTATGATTGCATCTTTAGCTTCCCATTCAAATAATTGCATGCAATGGCATATGTATATATTTATTAGTTTATTCAGTAAAATTCAAATCAAGCTGCTAACTGGGATAATAACTGCACCTGGTAGTGCTGTAGAGGAAAGTACTATGAAAAGCACATGGGGGATTTTTTAATTGTTTTATTTTTAAAGTTCAGACTGAAGGGTGAAGATCCACAATGAGCGGAAAAGTTAAAAAGAAGCATTGATAAATCTGCAGTATTGGTCCAAATGTTAAGGCCAGTGCAGATATTTTGTCACATAGCAGAAAGGAGACTCTCTGAGAAGGGGAACAGCAAATCTGAGCACAAGCCTTTGCCGTGGCTTGTGCTGTTTGAAAAACTGATAATGTCAGAAGGGGCAGGCCTCTCTCTATACAAATCCTTATTTGCAATTAATTCTCAAAGCTCACTTTATCAGCCACAACACAACTAGGATGTAATACCTCAGAGGTTGACCAATGTGTATTGAGGGCGGGGAAAGCATTTCGATACAAAATATGTCATTTATAATACTTAATTCCAGGGGAAAGGGAAAGAAATAACAGCAACAAGACCCAATATAACAGTGAAGTGATACCGTTTTTTTCATTTACAAACAGGTTGTGAAACAGGTTTTGATTTTTGCCGGCAGATTTAGATAACGTAGGTAGGTTTTTACACAAATGCATGAGAGGCAGACATTTTCTGTAATGCAATGGGATCAATTTACAGCCACATTAATAGAAAATTGGTGGTCAAGACCCAGGAAAATGCTTTTCCTAGTACTGCTCTGTTCTTAGAAATTCTGTATTCTGTGAATGTTTAGTATTGCACAGCAGGAGTGTAAGCTTAAATGACCCCTAGTGTCAGAAAGCAGCATGCTTAAGACAATTACAAGAGCTGATTTCAAGGATAGTAGTACATTAAGAGAGAGGAAAAAGAATCTAAACTGCATGAATCGTCTGATCTAAAGAGAAAGTGGCATGCACTCATCCCATGACAAGAAAGAATTAAAATTAAAATACAACCCACCCATCCCCAAATCCTGGAAAATCTATTAAATGAAGAAAAGCAAGACTGTTCACTTAGATATTACTATTTAGTAAATGTATATAATATGAATATTGTCAACAAAATACAAAGTGATAGTATACTGTCAAAACAATTTCCTTATTCAGTGGCAGCAAGACAAAGTAAGATGAAGCCAGACATGTTTGATCATAACGCTGTTCAGAATAATTCTGGGAGAAATGTATCAAACAAAAAGGCCACCTGTTCATTTCAATAAATGAGAAAAACATGCTTGTTTTCCCTCCCTCGTTTTGGAAGCTAGTTTTAAAGGTTGCTGGATATTTTTGTAATTCAATTAGGCATGCTTTCCACACATATTAGCTATTTTATGGCAACACATTTCTTACATTAAATATTTGATGATATTTGGAACAAATCATTGCTTGTATTATTAGTCAATACTTTTAGTCAATATTAGTCAATATTACCAAACTTCAGCTATTATAATAAAGGAACATACATTTTGAGTTATTTCGGTGGCCTGGTTGATGCAAACACAATGAAATAGATTAACGGAAGAGCTCATGAAAGGTTACTGGACACCCGTTTCTCAAGTATTATGCAGGTGGAAAGGGTTAAGATCCTTTATAGTGCAATCCTATATATATTTACTTGGAAGTAAGCCCCATGATGTTTAATAGGGCTTACTTCCTAGTAAGTGCGTTTAGGATTGCATTCTTAAACTGTTAAAAAAAAAACCCAGGAAGGAATGCCATTTTCCCTTAAAGATTATAGACCTAATGATAAAAATTAAAATATTACTGCTTCAGATAAATTATGTATCCCTATAGAATGCCATGAGAATGTTATATAAATAAATATATGATAATACTATAACAGATGGAAATAAATGGAGTACTATTGGATTCATATTCAGGGTGTATCTCTAGTGGATTTTGTTGGGTAATCAGAAATGCTTTTTCAGACTTTACATGATAAACTGTATGGCTGACCTTCTCCCAACCTTCTGATCTGGTGATAACCCACCAATGAAGGAGTGAAAAAAATCCCCAGGGTGTATTTCAGTTTTCACTGCCAGGGGCGTGGAGGGAAAGAGAAATGACTCCCAGCTAGGTATCAAGGCCTGGAGTTGGAAATATGTGTTTTAAGAAAAAAAAATCGTGATGTCTTCTATCTTTTATTTATTTTTATTGTATTTATTTTTTAGCTTGCTTTTAAGAGTGGAACTCTCCCAATGTAAGAACTATAGCAATGTTACAAACACACGTCAAAGAGTCACCCTTTTATTTATCAAACAATGGCATTTATGAGTTTGCCATACTTAGCTAGTATTACTTCTTTTTAAAGTCACATTATATATCAAACCAGTGAGGTTGGCCAAGAATATAAGTGCTCCTAACGAATGTGGTTCAAAACACAGGTGGTGGAATTTGGGTTGTCTTTCCTAGAATGGTTTCTTTAAAATATCTGTGCAGAGTAAACATAACAGCCAATCTAGGGTTGTTAAAAGCTCTCTGGCCTTTTCTGGCCCTGATAATTGAGAACCTTTAGACAGGAGATTTCATGGACTAAATCTGGAGCATCACATATACAGAACATGTGTTCTATCATACAGCTATACCAGGAACTCTTCCCCCCCACCTGCATCGATGAGACAACATGCCATTAAAAGCACAGTGGTGAGTCACTCACCCATTCAGTTTTCTGCTGCACATTATAACTAGGGATATGAGGATGCAAAATTGCCCCAAGAAATTTCCCTGATCAAAACTCTTTCGGCTTTCTTCAAAATCCCTCATGAGGTTTTGCCTGAGAAGGAACTTCCAAATTTGCTTCGAATGGCTAAGCCATTATCTTTCCATAGTAATATCATTGAGGCATGTGTACACTGATGTTTACTAGAAGTACTAGGTAGACAGAGAAATGTTTGCCTGTGTACCAGTTTAAATTGCGGCTTTATTGGTGTTTTTATTGATGCTTCATAGCCAGATTCTCAAAGATTCTCAAAGTGCTTCACCAGGAGAAGGCCTGCTGAAGTGAATGACCCAACTTAGAATTGTCCTTTGGTGAAATGTCTGCGTTTCTAGACTAAAAGCTTTATTTGGACTATTTGACAATAACATAATTTATGGTACATCAGTTGACGCTCCTAGCAGTTCGGTCCTTGGGATTCTTATTAAACTGTTGGAGCTGCAGAGTTTTAAGTTTCGAGATTAGTCCTGCTGTCTTGATTGATTAAGCAAACATTTACTTCCATGTCAGCGGTAGTATTAGTTTCCAGGAAAAAGATCATTTCCATGAAAACATTGATAAAAATTAAAGAAAAGTATAATGTAATTGTAAAATCTAAAATGCTAAATGAAATATTAGAAGTAGCGCATGACAACCCTGCCTTTTCTACCCCACCCACAATTAAGGTAGGTAAACAGCATTTACAATGAAAGTAAGCATATAATTTTATTCTGTATGTTGGGATTTGCTTTGCTTTGTTTTGCTACAGAAATAAAAGAAAATACAGAGCGATGCATAATTTGTTCTCCCACTAGAGTTGAAAAATCAAGATTCCTAGAAGTTTTGGTTTCTTATGTAAAATGATCTGGGGCTCTTGGGGATTTTTTTTAAACCAGTGCAAAGGATAAATCAGACACAAACTCACTAGATTCCCCCTCCCCCTTATTGCAATTTAAACTGCTTTTTGCTTGCTGCAGCAGGATTCCTTTTAATGCCTGCAACCAAAAGATTATGATGATGTTTTTGTTGCAGGAAGAAAAAGAAATCAAACTGCATTAAAAGAAGTTAAAATGCTACAAACTCATATACAAGATATATTATTTATCAGGAACATATTGACAGTAGTGCACACATCAGAAGGT
Organism: Anniella stebbinsi; assembly: GCA_029215795.1. Classification (NCBI taxonomy): domain Eukaryota; kingdom Metazoa; phylum Chordata; class Lepidosauria; order Squamata; family Anniellidae; genus Anniella; species Anniella stebbinsi. The sequence goes on along the minus strand of JARDYH010000004.1, from coordinate 88,805,830 downwards.
CAAGAGTAGAGAAGACATTTCAGTTAGTTGTGAGGTTTACAATTCAGCTATATTTTTAGAGGATTTACTTTTGTTATTCTCTGTCGGTGTGATACTGTACAGAAGTCACAACTCTAGCCAAATCTGGCTGTGAGGTGGCATCCGAGTTGTGGAAAGCTCTCCCCAGAAAAAAATGGTAGGCAAAAATTGGCCATTAGTGTCTAGACATGAAACTTGTTTCCTCCTAGATATTAATTATGAAATCTTGTAAATGTCTACTCAGAAATAAGACCCATTAAGTTCAATGGGCCTTAATCCCAGTTAAGTGTACACAGGATTGCAACCATAGTTTATTTGTTTATTCATTACATTTATATCCCACATTTTTTCCTCTTGCAAGGAACCCAAGGCAGCTTACATGATCCTCCTCTCCATTTTTCCACACAACAACCCTGTGAGGTAGGCTAGGTTTAGGGTCAGTGACTGGCCCAAAGTCACCCAGTGAGCTTCATGCCCAGGTGGAGACTAGAACATAAACCTCCTGAGTCCCAGTCCAACACTCTAACCACTATATCACACTGGCTCACTAGTTTTACTTTAATTCTTCATAACTTTGCTGCATTGATGCTTACTTAATGATCTTTGTTTAATTGTTGATTCTTTGCAATATTTTAGCAAAGTCATTTTATTTTGTTATAAATAAAGTCAATGCACATTCATTTGTAATCCATAAAGTCAAATATTCATGTGTAATCAATAATGTCAAATGTAGTCTTTATAGCTGAAAGACAGGATAAAATGTTTAAAATGAAGTCATAAATAAATATTTTTAACAATGGACATATTTTTGAAGCATATTGTTTTTGACAGGCATACCTAGGGCCACAGGCCCATTTACTTTATGACAAAGAGCCACTCAGGTCAAGCGCTGTGCATTACGATTGCAAGAAACAATGCTGTTGCACCACACAACAACTTTGTAAAGTATGAAAGTGATACACAAATCTATATGCATTCTTGAAGATACGTGTAAATGAATCTGGGGAAATGGGTCCCCTGACATTTGACATAAAAACACTGCAGCGATCTGAAGATGGCATATTTTATGCCCTGCATGCATACAATATGGGGGCTGGCTGGAGGCAAAGGGGAACCTGAGGATCCAATGGAGTGTCTTCTGAAATGCCTTCCCCAGCTGTCCTCCCTAAATTATTCCTTTGTATAGATCAGTGGTAGGGAACTTGTGGTCCTCCAGATATTGCTGGATACCCATCAGCTCCAACCAGCACGATAAATTATCAGGATAATTGGAATTGTAGTCCAACAATTTCTGGAGGGCTGCAGGCTCCGTACCCTTGATATAATTAAAGACTGTTACGTATTAAACAGTTACATATAAGAGACAGTTACATATAAGATACTATATACTTAAGGACTGTTTATCATTGGGTTTGATTCAGATTTAAACATGTGCAACTGGACTGATGAAAGCAGATTTCCCTCTGAAAATGTTGCAGAGAGGGTCAGTGGATCCTGCTGAATCGGATCAGTTGTGGAGGGAGGAGGGAGAATCCCCCAAAATCCATCCACTGCAGGCAGATCCCAACCTGGATCCCAACCCATTTCTTTTTAGCCTATGTAATTACAGTACAAAAACAACTCACTTTGAATTGATAATAAGAAACCTGACACCAGCAATTGGCTCCATGTCTTTTCATGTTTTTTGTGAAAACTCTCGAGTTATGGACACATGCAAAGTTTTATGTTGGGTGTGGATAATATTTGGAAAATAACAACAGAACCACAAGGGAATGAGAGGAAGGAGTCTTTAAGATTTGAGACAAGTATAACTGTAGGGGTTTTGATACTGCCAAGTGCTATTCTTACTTATAAAGTTCTTAAGATGTTCTGATTGCAACAAAATTGGCTCACCTTACCTCTCAAAGCATTTCCATGCCTTACTGTCAGAATATGACTCTGTGTTTTGAATGAATGTTCTAGAAAAAAAAGGGGGGAAGCACACAAGAGCTGGAATCAATGTGCTAGCTGGTGCTGAAATAACAACAACAACAACAACAATTATGTGCATTAGACTAATTTTCCATATTCAAAACTGCAAATGTTGAACGTAAACAATGGCCTCAAACCAGCACAAAACTGGAATTTTATAGATAAAGTATATATAAACACCTTAGATATTTCCTCAGCAAACCTGATATTAAAGCTACAAAGTCATGTTAAATTTGTACACTTTATTTTGACTTATGTAATCTTGCATTTTATTTGCAAGGTTGTATTTATTTATTTCAGCTCTACTGCCCGCTCCCTCCAAAACTAAAAAAATCATAAACACAATGGAAAGAACCTCCAAATCCAACTAAAAATTATAAAGTCTATAAAACGGTTCCTCCAAGGTATAAATGTAAAGTTAAAAACTTTTATTTTAAAATTTTAAAAATCCCCAAATGTTGTAACTGTGAGTCATTTTCTAAAATACTCTTGCAAATCTCAGAAAATTTGGGCAGTTTGCTTGAAACTCTGTTTTCTGTTGTGAGCATCAAAAATGTTTAGAAGTGCAAGTTGTAAATGTAGAGTTCAGAGAAATAACATGGATGTTTTGAAAAAAAATGAGGGACCAGATTCTTATCTCAAATACACCAGTCAGTTAACAGCTACTCCAGCTAATGACTGGCAATACTGAACTTTCCAGTGTTTTACTTAGCAGCGTACACCATTATTTATCATTTTGCAATTGTCTTTGTGGGTTGTTTTTTTTTGTTTTTTTTATGCTGGTTGCTTGGCACTTCTCTTGAACAGGCAATTGTCACACCCCGTGATACAAAAGACAATTGCAAAATAAATACAACCACATGCGGTCCTTTAAAAAAACACACCACAGGTCAAATTTCACTCTAAGTTCAATAGAGTTGATTTTGATATTATTCTTAATTTACACTCTGCTTTCATTTTATTCTCTAGTCATACATTCTAGCTGCTTACAAGACGCTGTATTGGTATATTTGTTGGCAGTGAATACCTTTCTGACTAACTGATTAAAGAATTTAGAAAATGCCTGGATTGAAACACTGAACTGGCTAGAATAGCTATCTTTCTAATAAAATATTATAAGACATTTTAAGACCATCTATGTCCATCTTAAGAGTAACTTCAGTCACTCATATTTTCCCCCTCTGCTCTCTGCTCTCGCTCAGCACCTCAGCTTCCACCCTTCCTTATTTTCATTGTGTGTCATTTCTACTTTACATTATAGACATGACTGTGTCTACTCACTAGGTCTATGGATAGCATTTAGCTCCTGTGTGCTCTTGATGAATATTAGTACAATGTGTAGGGTTTTAAACAAAATAAAAATATATCAGTGATTGAGTGCAATCAGTTGTTAGAAATAAGACAGATGTAGCATAACTTGTCACTGGCTGGGATCCACATGCATGAGTACAAAACAGTTCCATACAAGGAAAATGTCGATTCCCTCTCATGGAGGAAGGCTATCAGTGGCTATTAGCAATGATGGCTATAAATTACTCCAAGTATCAGAGGCACTGGGGACATGACAGGGAGAGTGCAGCCAGATCTACACCAAGCAGGATATAACACTTTGAAAGTGTGCTGAAAATGGTATATAGAATGTGTCATGGGCCCAACAGTTGTCAATACTGTTATAAACCATTATAAAGCAGCAGCGTAGATCCTGCCTGTGATGTGCTCATATTTTGTTTGTGGGCTTCCAGGTTCAGCCCAAGACATTTGGCATCCTGAGGTGGAGCAGCAAATGCCACTCTACCTGCCCAAATCAAGGTACATACTACCCAAGGCCAGCTACGTTATTTTGACACTTGAGGCAGAAAACCCCACAAGTACCTCTCCACCATCTTTGGAAGTAAAAATACAAGAATAATGAATTAATAAATTAACAAGTTGCTTATGAAGCCTAAAATCTGCTGCCTGAGGCAGCCACTTCACTCTACCTTATGGTAGGGCTTGGCCTGTGAGCTTCCCCTGGGGATTTGGTTAGCCATTGTGCAAACAGAATGATGGGCTAGATAAGCCTTTGGTCTGATCCAGCAGGTCTCTTCTTATGTGCTTTGCAGCTGCATCCCCTTTACCACATTGTATGCCACAAGTTATAATCAGTAGTGTTTTTTCAGGGGTAGCAAGCTCTTGCAATGGAAGGTGATTTGGAAATGCACAACACCATGTGTAGATTTTTCAGTATCAGCCACCATTTTGTTTTCCAGACAGAAATTGGGGGTGGGCAGAGAGAGAAGGTCCTATGTTTGATCCCTGGCACCTCCTGTTAAAATGATCTCAGATAGGGTAACCCTATGCCAAAGAAATGCTGATTTACATAACATTTGTATATGCTAATTTATGTGTATAGATGCAGTTAGAAATTATTATTTATAATTTAAACAGAGTACATCTCACCCTAGTATGGGAGACGGTGGCCAAGTGACTTGTGTGCTTTGCTCAGACTGCTGTCCAGGTGCTAAAATTGCTGGGCAACTTCAGGGCTCTCCCTTCTTATAATCCCTTATCTGTAAACCAGATTTAGACAGGACAGGCCTTCTAGTTAATGCTGTGTCGAAAAATTTTCCACATTTTTGGACCACTCTAATTCAATTTAATAGAAAAGAAATTGCTTTCGAAAAGAAGTTCAACGGAGAAGATAAGTTTGGAGAAATTCTCATGGGTTGGGTTCCTGTGCTTACCTTATTTATGAGGTGGCTAAGGAGTGTGGGCAACTGGTCCTCTGTCTCATTCCCTACTCATCTATCTGGTGTCCTGTAGCTTTCTTGGCTTCCTGAACTTCAGTTAAAGCCCAGGGGAAGCCATCGTGAGGTAATTCTCTCCACCATTTTTGTGGTGTCTCCTTTTCCCTCACACAATGCCCTCGAATGAACTAGATAAAGGGCACGGTGAAGGATGCAGTATGGTGACCAGGCTGTCAACACATTAGCTGCTGTTGCCATTTGCAGTGTCAGCACACACACACACACAAATAAGCTGGGGTGGTGGGGGAGAGACAAAGAAGCTCTGCCGTAACCACTGCTAATGATGAGTTCCACCTCCAAGAAACTGATTGAAAATTTCTCCTCCTCATGGAGAAATTTGGTGAAACATTTCAAGAGGCCATTTACGCACAGCTCTACGTCAAGTAGACAGTTGACCTCTGTAAAAGAGGATACACAGCCACAGCTTTTGGCAAGATTTTTATAATTGAGGTCTAGCAGAGGTACTCCAAGTGTTGGGCAGAACAGTGGCCTGACTCGTTAAAGGGCAGATTTTCTGTGTCTGTTGGGTTTGATCCAGATGTAGCCATAGGAAAGGGTGCTGCACACAATTTGTATCACACAAAATAATTTGATGGCAATGTGCATCCAGATCCAAAAATGGATAGCTGATTGTCTTACTTCTGTCCAATCCCTCCTCAAAATATCCACCATTTCTGTGAAGTCTTTCGCACACAACTATGGGTTCCATCGCACCTATTTTTTCCCTGGTTTGCCTTCTCTTTTTTTACCTCCGTTTCATAAGTGCATCAAGGTAATGGTCCCTTTCACGTGAGTATGCGGTATTGCACTGCACCATGAAACCTCCCTTTCGCTTGTTTGCTTTTCCACTCCACCCTGCCCCTTCACCTTCTGCCTCCAGTTCATTAGTTGTGGCACTCTAATAGATGTGGGCTCCTTCTCCCCCTCACTTTGGATTTGTTGTCTAGAGATTTACTGATTTAACGTTTCATCGACTGGATCCCTTTTCTGTGGGCAATGAGGGTGGGGTTGGAGCAGTAAAAAGTCCATTCAACCGGCTAAGTACATTCGTTCCACACAGTGTGCTGGAGGAGAAGCACCCCACCCTTCTCTTTCGTCAGCAAGACTCCATTCAAAGCACATGCCCCCAACAAAGGAAAAAGTGAGAGGACAGCACTACACGGAGGCTTAAGGGAGCATTAAATCCGCTTGGGGGAAATAATCCAGACTTACCCGCACCAAAATAATATGCAAGATGGAGGAAAAGAGGCGAGACGGATGCAGGACAAGGACGATGTCATGTGAGTTGAGCGCTGCAAAACCAGATACCAGACGTGGTGAGAGTGCATTAAACATGGTATGATGGAGCTCTAATTCCCATGCCTTTCTGCAGATCAGCTTGCTACTACTACACTTAACCACATGTAACGGAAAGAATCAAATATTGCTTCCCTGTTTACCCTGTCCTCGACTCCCCTCTCCTTTTATTGTTTCCTCTGTGTTACATTTTAGATTTTAAACTCCTTGGGGCAGGGACCTGACCTCTTATGTACTTTCCCACGTACATAAATTCATAGTATTAGGTAAAACTGCCTTACATCCACACCAGTCACTTTTTGCATTTACATAAAAATATTTTTTTTTCTCGTGGACAAAGATTGTTTTAAAACAGCGTGTCTACAGCTGCAGCCCTATACACATTTACCTGGGAGTAAGACCCAATAAATTCAATGGGGTTTACTTCTAAGTAGACATGTAAACAATTGTAATGCACTGCACAGGTTTCAATTTAGTCAGCAACAATTCCATGTAATGCTTTTACAACTTCATGAGATAGGTGAGATAAGTGAAGGTCTAACCTGGGTTATGTTTTGTCTACAAGAGAGTATGTTATGCATACATATTCATATTTAATGTTCACATTTATAATGACTGTATGTGGCGTTTAAGCCTTTCCATTTTCTGCAGACATTCCATAGATTCTACCAAAATGTTGTCAGTTTAATTTCAAAGCATGTTGAATGAGCTATTCAAAATAAAAAGCAAGATTTCCTTTATTTATTTATTAAACAAAACACCCCTCATGTATACAATTTGGAATACACTGCTGGTCCATGCTGACTTTATGTAGCATACTGCCACCTGGTGGTCTGCCTTAAAACAAAACAAAAAATGGAAAACAATGACTACATCCTAAGAATTCTGCAGTACATTACTGTCTGATGGACTGCAGTCTTCAGTTATCACCATTTGCCCTCTGCACAAGCAGATGTTTCTGATAGGTGCTCCAATTTCTGAACTAGTTTTCACCTAATTTAAAAATGCAATTGTGCTGAGGAATGTGATATTAAAAGTTTATATATATATATATATATATATATATATACACACACACACACACACATTTGACAAATATTGAAATATTGTAAGTTTTGCATTTATTATGTAGCTTGTGCCAATAAATAATAGAGCGGGTATTACACAGTTCCATAGCTGTTGTAAAGGAAGGGGCCATAAAAAACTAGTGTTTGATTTAACTAATGGCAGCGATCTCTGTAAGATAATGGGCATCAATTTGATGGGCATCTTTTGAATTCGAATGAAATATGATGGCTGAATAGGTCAGCTCAAGATTAGCAAGGCCTACAATAGAGATTACAAGTTGTATCCAATGTTAGCCTTACTTAGAGTATATCCATTGAAATGAGTGGGATTTTATTTAGACTAACATTAGATAGAATCCTACATCTGAGTTTGTCTTACTATACTTACATTTGTTCAAAAGCTGTAGTAACAATTTTTAATCACAGTTCTGTGGTACCCCGTGACATAGCTGGGCTCCCACAGAAGAGTGGTATCACTTAATAAGTGCAATGACATAGTTTCCACTTATTAAAGTCTAAAACTGGATTCACAAATTCATGGTCTTCCCATGGATGTAGTATCAAATGTTGACCCAGTGTGCAGCTGCTGTGAAAAAGGCAAATTCCATTTTGGGCATAATTAGGAAAGGAATAAAAAATAAAACACTGAAGTCATACTCGGCTTATACAAATCTATGGTGCAACCGCAATTGGGATACAGTTCTGTTTGTCACACCTCAAAAAGGTTATTGTAGAGCTGGAAAAGGTGCAGTAAAGGGGAAACCAAAATGATTAAGGGGCTGGAACAACACCCTAGGAGAAAAGGTTACAATGTTCAGAATATTTAAATAGAAAAAAATAAGGGGGACATGAAAGAGATGCATAAGATTATACATGCTGTAGAGAAATTGAATAATACTCATAATTCTAGAACCCATGAAGCTGATTGGTGGGAAATTCAGGACAGATGAAAGAAAGTCCTTCTTCACACAATGTATAGTTAAACTATGGAACTCACTAGCACAAGATGCAGTGATGACCACCAATAAATAAAGGATAAGACTATCAATGGCTACTAGACATAGTTGCTATATATTTCCACCAGAATCAAGGGCAATATGCCTCTGTATGCCATTTGTAAAAAGGGTGCTGTTGCACTCATATCCTGCTTGTGGGCTTCCCATGGACATCTGGTTGGCCAATGTGTAAATAGAATGCTGGACTAGATAAACTGTTGGTCTGATCCAGCACAGTTCTTTTCGTGTTCTTATGATGCCCTGCACCTCAGTCTTTCCCCACTTTTGTATCACCTTGCTGCCTTTTCAAAAATGGCATCAATTTGCTTCAAAGGTGTTGAATAATCAAGTTAGGGATGTATAGGTGTTCTCTGGCCCATAAATCAGTTGCAAAAACATCCTTATATGAAATTCTTGGACAATGTCTAGGTTTCTTTGGCTTGTGCTGATATAATAGCACTTAGGCTGCAATCCTACACGTTTAGACAGAAAGAAGTTCTACAACTCTCAGGACTGTTAAGGTCATGTTACATTTTTCAGCCATGATCTAGAAGGTAGTTTACAACTGGTAGTGTCATCCATGGTGCAGTCGAAATGTTGATTTAATGCTTTGTATGTCACGTCACAAAAAATAAATAAAAATAAATTAGAGACCTTACCCCCCAGCTTACATACTTAAAGTGCAAGACATACAAGGGAAGAGGAGTGATGGGAAAAGGCAGAGGAGGGAGATCACTTTGACAATGCTAAAACAATGCAATGAGATGTACGTAGGCATTTATATCAAGCTGGGCCCAGGCTGATCCTCTGTGTCTGGTGGTCTGGCTTGGATCGTGGTGCTGTGACTGACCCAGAAGTTCTTGTTCCCCTGGCGGGTGGCAAAGCCCAGACTGCGCTTCTCCCCACATCTGCAATTCCAGGGCAGATAGTATTTGGTGCTAGGGATGTTGGAGAAATCCGCAACAGAATCAAATGAGTTTGGATTTCAATGAATCAGACCAGCAGATTCCGCAACAGACCGGCTTCTCCCGAGTTGCTCGGATTCCGCGGACATACGGATTCTTTTTTTAAACTTTCCAGAATTTTATGTAAATTTAGTCAATGAATGTACAATGGACACCTGACAATCCACGAAACGGATTTACAAAATCCTTACATCCCTATTGGCGCAGTGTTGCTCCTGGCAAGGAAATGGGAAGCGGGTTCCCTGAAACACTTCTCTGCACAGTTAACTGAGCTCTGAAGGGAGAATATCTGCAAGAAGGTGGAAGAGTTATATGCGTGTTCGAGTGACTCTTACCAACGGTAAGAGCCCCTGGAATCATTAAATTGGCCGTTTCAGCATGAGGTACATACAAGTGTGACCTGCAGCAAGATATTGACCCTGTTCAGAAGACACTAAAGTGTCTTTAAAAACCACTGCTTTAACCACAGTGAATAAGCCTTATTCACCATGATTAAAGCCATGGTTAAAAGTGTCTTCTAAACAGGGCCATTGTAGTGTGCTTTCCCGCCTGTTCAGGGCTCCAACCATTCTTTCAAAGTGTGGCATTCCACCCCCCACCCCCCGATGATCCTTTTTTCTTTACCAGCTGCCCCTCTACATTATGTGGCTACTGCACATGCTCAGTCCTCACTGGGCTTTTAGGATTTTTTAGGAGTAGCTGGCCCCTTTGTTTATGCTTCCACAGAACTTGAGGTTCCCCTACCATACTGATGCTTCTGTTGTTTTACCGTCATTCTATTTTGGCTTAATCAAGCCAAAGGTTAGTTCTGAATTCCCCAGTTTAAGGGATGATCAATTCAGATGTGATTCTAAAACTTAGAACGGAACTTTTTCTGCCTCCCAGTTATATGCATTTAGAAATCAAACTAGTAAATAAAGCATTAAAATAATGAACCAACTATTTTTTTTTTAAAAAACCCATCACTTTCCCTCAGAAAACTCAAACTCACTTTGTTTTGGTTGTTCGTTTGGTTCCGGCCTGTTCTTCTGCAAAAGGGTTTCCTGGCTTAAAAGTAGCAACTCTTAGTAGGCTAGAAATCCAAAATTCCCTGTTTGTTGATTTAAATTCCAGTCAAAAATATCCATGTAAAACTTTTAAAGCAATGAGCACAATAGTCTCAGGAACTCGAAGTCTTCGGTGGGATTCTCTTATGCTAGCCTCACTCAAGAACTAAAGAAAGATGTGTTCAATTGGTAATGTGGGTATCTGTTTTAAGTTTTTTTGGTTTTGTTTTAAAAGGTTTACTCATCTGGAGTAGGAAGGAGTGAAAGGTCTCCATATGATTATTGACAGTGGCGAAGGTTAATACTTGTTACAATTATTTATTTCAGTAGCTTAATCAAGGATTAATTTGTTTCATGCTTATTTTCATCTTCCAAATGTTCAAAAGCTTTTGCTCTCAGAAGGAGCCTTATGGTCTCAATTATCCCTACTAAGTGAAGTAGGAAGAAAGAAGTATTTTTAATAGCAGAAGTTTGTTCAGTGTTTTTAGAGCAGTATTTAACCTTTCAAATAGCATTTTCAAACAGGAAAAGGAAATACAGGAGGAAACAATGCTTTATTGTGAAGCCTTAGATACAGGTTGGGATATTCTTTATTTAAGACTGAATATCTCCAGTATTATTATTTTTTTAAGTCCATGGGATTTTTAGGTTCACCTACATTTTGTGGCACTTCATTACTTTGCTAGTAACATAATACCTACAGTAAACTGCATTAAGAACAGCTACTTTCTAGAGCACAATAATTTACAAAGCTCTTACAAAGAGCAGTACAAAATTAAACATTATACAAACATAATGTGGATGCACCTACTTCACACAATCCTATTTTGCAGTACATTTTAATGAAAAACATTAAGATTGCTTTCTGTCTTATCTTCACTTTCTAACACTCAACTTTCCTCTAGAGAGGTGTGTTCCTCATCCGTTTTGGTTCCTTTAGATTTCCTTTTTCTTCTGTAAGGGTCCACAATATTATTCTTTCCTTCCTCCTCCAAAGGTGAACTACTGGAATTATCTCTGTTTTCCAGAGCAAACTGTAGAGAGATGTAAAATCTAAAAAATAAATAAAAGAAGAACCATGAAGCTACGTTTCTTCAAAGTTTGCAGGACACTTATATTATTTAATTTGCTAGGGTCTTATAATCTAGCAGCTGCAATTCTGGAACACTAGCTACAGAATGAATTGCTGCAACACTGTAGCTGAATCTTGATATCAGTATAACGTGAGTATATCTATAGACTTTTCAATGGATTTCATTCCAGCAGGTTAGACTGAGGGAAATGAGAGGGGAGGGGCATTTCACCCGCCCTGTTGAAATAATTCATCCCCCCCCTTGCCTTTTTCCTTGTCTGTCGTAAGCCTGCAGGCAGCAATTGTCTTGTTTTACTGATCATACACTTTGGGAGCCTAAATAAAATTGCACGCTTCGATCACTTTCGTTAATAGAGACAACTCTTGACATTTGGGCATGAAACACTGACATCTCATTGAGTCAGTTTCAGTTTACTATCTGTAGCTTACCCTATATAGTTCCTCTACATATTTTTCATTCTTTGCATGTAATATTTAATTGCCAAACAAATATCATTGTTTGTTACAAACCTGTCAATTCTCCTCCTGTTTTCTTCCATCTTCTGATTGGCAACTTGAACCACAAAGTCAACGTATTCTTCATTGACCATCAATTTTCCTTTCTGGCTTAGTGGAACCTCTAAGCAATGGGTACTCCGGACAGCCTAGAGTAATACAAAAGCAAATATTACTAGTTTGTACTGAGTTTGGGGTGTCAACAACCATACAGGGCAGGCAAATTCATTAAAGAAAACATAACTACAAATATTATTTTATTTTTATTACCTAAATGGCAATGGGTGGCACTAAATATTACTGCCACAATGCACAAAACCAGCATTCTTGAATAACTACTGAATATTTCATATCACTTTTAAACAAACAAACAAACAAACAAAAAACAAAGTCACATATTTGGTGGCTGCTATGTGGTTCACCTCTGGGAATAGTTGGAGCGGCTACTGCACTCAAGGCTTGATCAAAATTGACATGGATAGGAGGCTGATTCAACTGGTGAATTAAAAATACTTTTCTGAAACTTGTCACTCTCATATGCTTTGCTTGGTGTGTTTTTCCCTCCCTCTCTTTAGTGTTATGGCCCAAGCATTCTACTGGGTGATGTACCCATGATCATCTCGATGCGTGTGATACTGGTGACTCAAAGAAATGCCCCTGCCATCACGAGCCCTGTGGTGGCTACGTATGCACTAGCTGTGTAGAGATGCTTGTTCAAACCAGTGCTGCCTCCGTGTAATTTCAGCCAGGCACGGAGTCCAGAAGCAACGGTACACACTCCCAATGGCAAAGTAGAAAACCAGAACATACCATCATAATTTTTCCTTTTCGGCCAACAGTTATACCAGAGTTCCTGAACCCAGCTTCTATTGCCACCGCGTGCTGTAAAGGTAAGAGAAAACAGTTAGTGTAAGCTACATGCTTCATCTGGTCACTTTGGCAAGCGAAGGAAAAATCTGCAACGGTGAAACTAATATCATGTAGTGATTTCTATTGTAAATGCTTTCAGGGATATGGCGGATCATTGCAAATTATTTATCATGTTATGTCTGAGTAGAAGGAGTTGGTTCTACCTTATGTTATTCCATACACTTACAGCAGAAGGCAGTACTTTGAATAATGTGTATCTATAAAATGTTTATAATTTAAATGCAACAGCAATGTGTTCAATTACACTGTGAAAATCTAATTCTGAATCGGAAAAATTAGACTAATAATAATAATAATAATAATAATATATTTATTTATTACCCGCCTCTCCCAACAGATCGAGGTGGGGAACAGCACTAAACATAAAATACAAAACTGATTAAAAGCACTGAAACCATACATCATTAAAATACCAATAAAACACCAATAAAACACTTTAAAATTCATCTGGGAATTACAAGCAACAATTCAGCAAGTTTGTTAGGTGCATGAAAGGGCTTGCATCTGTTCATCTTAAGCAGCATATCCATAGCACCATGCTAAATGGTCATTCCACAGGGAGCTGGAGCTTTAAAAACAGCTTGTAATATGACATGTAAATATGACATGGACAGGGCTCGGGAGAAAGAAAAAAATCTTTTCTAAGAAGCACTACTTTGGGCTGAGATCATATTATATATAGCTCAGCAAAAGTATCACTTTGTTGCTGATGTGAACCAAAGTAATGGAAAGCTTGCATGAAAGATACATGGCCACAATCCTAATGAGCTCAGGTCTAGCTATTGAAAGGTACCAGGTACCAAACAGCCAATGGCTGAAAGAGAACTACCAGATATACCAGACTGTATTTGTTTCTGAAATTCTTATTCCACCGTCAGTGGGAGCTTTGACATTCATTTTAACCAAACCATAATTTCACTTATGAACATCCCATCTGTAGAAATAATACAAATTCCATTTTTCCACCATCATTTTTCATAGATGTAGTTATTAAACATGCAATGCTTTAAGGAATGCGCTTAGGTGTGAAGTCTTCACTTTACCAGAAGTTGTGCATCTTGCAGCTCTTGACACTGGACGTGAAGTACAAATGGTTCAAATTTGAATACGGCATCATCTGTAGATCTCTGCAGGGCTGTAAGCTAGAAGATCAACAATATGTTAATAGCGATGCTACATCTGTGAACAAACAATAAAAAATCCGCAGCCTATTTAGCATCTAAACACACTGTACAATAGAAGCCGATTTAGCCTGCTAATTAAAAAATACATTTCTACAACTTGTAATACTTGTGTGCTCTGCTTGGCTCATTCTCTTCAGCATAACAATCTATTGGGATTTGACTTTTGAAAGGCTGTGCACAGATGATAGCATTTGAGAGAGCTGGAGGCAGTATTGTGTAGCAGTGATTGTCTACAATACACACATTTATTTGTAAAGTCTCAGCAAAAGCCTCCGATCAAACTGGTTTTGCAGTTTCATGGAATAGTTCAATCAATGCTTTGAAAAGTACTGGAATTGATTCTAGCAGCACAGTCAGGCTGCTGCAATAGACATATTGGTGTGACTATATGGGCACATTTTGGATAATCCAATGAATAACAGTGCTTCCCCCCAGGGTTTTAAAGCTTTTTTTTTAAGGATCTTATCTATATACTGAATATATAAATGTTAAAAATGCGGGGAGGGGATAGTACAAGGCAATCTTTGCTTCTCAGCAATGCCTTCATTCAAGAACATCCCTTCCCCAACATGGTCCTTGAAAGTGAACCTGATTAGCATAAAGGCCTCATGAAACATTAACTAGTCAAGTTCACAACTGCAATGACTTGTATGGGACATGCAGAAGTGTCTCCAATTAGAACTGATCTCCCCACCTCCCTTCAGCAGGGAGCCTATCCCATAGCCCAGTTTTTACTGTTATTAAACTGCCAATGCTAGACCATGGCTAGTGTAATACTCGCATTTTAAGTGCAAATTTGTACTCTGCAGAAATTATTGCCTAGACACAGGTCAAAGTCATTTCTCCACAATATACTGAGTCAGACCTTTGGTTCATCTTGCCCAATACTGGCAAGATACTGGCAACAGCTCTCCAGGGTTTCAGGCAGGAGTTTTTCCAGCCCTACCTGGAAATGCTGGGGATTGAACCTGGGACCTTCGGCATGCGAAGCATGTGCTCTACCACTGAGCTCCGCCCTTCCCCAATGGCTGGCAAAGACTAGCAGCTAATGTCAACAGGGCTTGGCCCAGGGACCTTCTGTGTGCTTTCCCATTGAGCTATGCCCGCTCCCAAATTTAAACAATGTTTTCATTTATAATTATGGACCAAGAGGACTCCTTATTCCTTTTGGAAGGGTTTTTTTTTTAGCACAGCAATGGTTTGAGTAAGTGTTCCAATTTCTGAACTGAGAGCTGAGGAAAAGGTATCTGAGGCTTCCCTGACACCACCACCACCTCGCAACACCTTAATTTAGCCTAAACTGCAAGCTGTTTTCCTACCCCACGGGGCTTTCCACAGGCCTCCCTGCCAGTGGAGGGATTTCTCTGCTGTATCCTAATCCCTTTCAGTTGGCCTTTGGCTGAGGTTAGAACTGCTCTTTTATTCAACCACGCTATTTAATATTTATTTATTTACTGCACTTCTATACCACCCAATATCCAAAGCTCTCTGGGTTATTCACAAAACATTATTGTGAATAACCCAAGCCACAATCCTAAACTAGCTTCAATTTACAAGAGAGTAAGACCCACTGAATCCAGTGGGACTTACTTTTCAGAAAGTATGCTTATGACAAAAAAGCCAAAGTACCTTAAGAAATGACTAATAAAAATAGCTTCTGATTTAGCAATTTCCCTAGAAAAAAAGAATATTGTGCATTGGCAACATGAAAGGAATGAATATATTCAAATAAAAACAATTAAACAGTAAGCAAAATCTAGCTATCAGTTTGTAAGATGTAAATATTGCTTAACTCTCCACTTGGACAGGCTAACCTCCAATACCAATTTGTCTTATTCAATACTTTTAAACACACCTGAAGTTACTTATTAGATGCCCTTGGCTTTCCTACCATATTGCATGGTACACGATTACAATATTTTTTATCCCATTTTCTTCATTAAGGGCTAATGCCTTAGTGGGATTCTTTAACTACCAATCCATGAAATTCCATATTAACCTCTTAAAATAAATAAAAGAAAATTAAGATTTGTAAACCTATGTTTCTTAATATTTACACCAGACAGAATACTCTTATGATAAAAATGCCACAGTATTTGGAAATTTACTTAATTACATATTCTCAAGTTTCTTGTGGTATATGGTTCTTTGGCATACAAAGATAAGTCTAACTATGAAAATACAGAGAAAGGATTAATTCCTCAACCTGGGGACATACCCAAAATACAGTAATTTATTTCATTTGTACCCCACCTTTCTACCAAAAAATGGCTCTCAAGGTAATCATACAGCATCCTAAAGCACTGATATATATGCGGATGGGAAAACTCCAGGTGCAGCAAGAGTATTCTTTTACATATTTTCCACCACAGTTGGATATCAGATCTGCTATGGCAAATATTTCAGAGAAAGCTCTGGCTGTTCTCCTTCCACACGCTTATAGGTTCTTTGGCTTGAGGCCGAAGCCTACAGGGACTTACAAATAACATTTCTTCAAAATCTGGTTTTGAAATACGTATTGTGATTGAAGGACATTGTTACCTTATAGCTTCTAGATCACTAATTTCCTGCAAAAGGCTCAACTTTAATATTAAAATACTGAAAGTAATTTCCTATTATATCTTCAGAATGTACACCACAGCCCTTCTCCCGTGAAAGCCAACTGCCAAAATCCCAGCGGGTGTGGGATCAGCCTTTCAATCAATAAATATGAAAGCATACCTTCTGGAACTGTAATTACATACTGCTGAGGTTAACCAAGTCCTTTTTCAGATCTCAGAAATATTTATTTTTCATTAAAGCATAATAACAGAGACTTTTGCCATGTGGTCTTTTGATTATGGGCAGAGGTGTCAGAGAAAGGTTTTTTGAATATAGTTACCTGTGGCTACAAACTTCCTTCCAGAGGCTCAATCAGATCTGCAGTATATACACTGATCTACAGCAACTGGGTTCTTTAGAAATCCTACCTAAGGGTACAATCCTATGGATTGCCCCTCATGAAATGGAAGCCTCTGAATTTGATGGCTTTCAGGTATCCAATGCCCTACTGGGCTGAAACCGACAATGCAGGAGGAGTCGTGGAACAAATCTTCACCTTCCCATCCTCCAATCATTGCATTTTTCTATGGACAGGCCTTTTTCCCCGTCTCCTGATACCACTTCACAAGGGAAGGGAAAGAGACTGGATGAGGCTCAGAATAGCTTGCATGCTGGCCTCTCCGATCTCCTCCCCTCTCTACCCACCGGAACAACCTTTTCCCCCTCTCTAAGGTTGATTTTCTGACCTCACCTCCCTTCAACAGGGAGCCTATCCCATAGCCCAGTTTTTACTGTTATTAAACTGCCAATGCTGGACCATGGCTAGTGTAATACTCGCATTAAGTGCAAATTTGTACTCTGCAGAAATTATTGCCTAGACACAGGTCAAAGTCATTTCTCCACAATATACTGAGTCAGACCTTTGGTTCATCTTGCCCAATACTGGCAAGATACTGGCAGCAGCTCTCCAGGGTTTCAGGCAGGAGTTTTTCCAGCCCTACCTGGAAATGCTGGGGATTGAACCTGGGACTTTCGGCATACCACTGAGCTACGCCCTTCCCCAATGGCTGGCAAAGATAGCAGCTAATGTCAACAGGGCTTGGCCCTGGGACCTTCTGTGTGCTTTCTGCACCAGCTGGAAGGGAGGCGGGGGAGATGGGTCGGATCTCTGACCCCCTTTTCGAGGTTGGAACGCTTTATTATCTCTAGATGATTTATTATCTCGAGATGAGGGATCTGTGAGATATCTAATTAAGCAGAGGATGTTGGATATCGATTTACAAGAGCTGCGTGGTGCAAACCAAGGCCCTTGTTGCCCCCAGGCATGGGGGCTTCCTGATGTAGCCCACACAGGGGGTATGCAATACTTACAATGGTTAACTGTCCCTAAATATAGGAGGGCATTTTCCTTGGCAAGGTTTAATGCCCTTCCCTCCAGAGTGTTAGAGGGTAGATTTAAGAAGATACCATTGGAGGGTAGACGCTGCCCTTGTAATGATACGGAAATTGAGACCATAGAACATGTGCTGTTTAGATGTATTCTATATATTGGAGCGAGAAGCGACTTGATTTATCCGATTACCCAAGTTCTTCCAGGACGCTCCGAGAGAGACCTAATGATAATTCTTTTGCAGGGAAACAACAAACTTATCACTCTTCAAGTCACTAAGTTTCTCTCTACTGCAATGCACTGTAGAGCTCAATTGGGCGTTTGAAGGTTTTACAGGACTAGTGGTATAATGATGATATCTGTTTGTTAAACTGGTGGATACGGTAGTCAGCCTGGTAGGCTCCAGTTATTTATCTAATCAAACGTCTCAAGGGTCTATTGACTGCAAACAAAGAACCTACTATCTACTATTAAGAGGCCAGTAAAGGCCTAATAAACTCCATCACTTAGTTTTTGTTTTTGTATTGAGCCCTTTACAATTACCGTACTCATGGATACCAACAAGGTAACTAACGAACAAGCGGTTAAATTTTGAATTTAGGTATTCCCACCAGCTCATTCATGATAGGCTGCTTATATCCTTGTGGAAACAATTTTACTGCTTTCTTTCTTAATGATTTTGTACCTCTTATTTTATTAATCTGTTTTAAAATATGTTTATTTAATATGCTATGGTCTATTGACTGTAAATAAAGGTGGTTGTTGTTGTTGTTGAGGTTGGAACGCTGTCTCCAACCTTGGAGGAGGGATCCTCATTATCCTATGGCTCCTCAGACAATGTCTAGGGTTTCCTCTGTCAGGTAGCAATTATATCTACATTATAGCGAAACGGCTATGAACATTATTCATAGCAAGTTACATATATACATAGCAAGCATCAATATAAAATGTGTTTTCCTATCTGTAAACAAAAGGTAAACCCCTATTTCATTCAAGGAACTCAAAGGTAACTTCAACTTACACCACATTCATAGTGCAACTCTTAGAAGCAGATATACAAAGATAATGAAATAAAACACTTTGGCCCCCTCTACAAGAGTTCGGTTTGACGCCCAGTTGCTTGATTATGCGCATATACGGAGAAGCGCATTTACTCCTAATACCAATTCACGAGAGGCGGTGAAGCGTATTACGGGCTATATGAAACGTGCTTTAAAGTTGTTTACATGCGGAGAATCGCATGTTTACATGACCATAACTCCCGCGGCAAATTAAAACTCGCTATTTAATGCACATTCGAAAATGCGAATAATCGGAGATAAAAAGCACCTTGACCCCCGATTTGCGCTCCGCTCTTGTAGAGGTAAAATTTGTAACGCGCTTTGAAAGAGCTTTAAATCACTCTTGTAGAGGCACCCTTTGTCTTAAAAAATTTAAAAAAAACAAGATGGCACTCCTCTTTTTTAAGAACTGGAACATAATAGACACTGTATGAAACTAATTAATGGATGTAAACTGGTTAAATGCTGTCTCGTACTTTCACTGCAAAAGCTCTATTAGCCAGATATGAAAAAATCGACAGCAATTACATTACATTTTGTGGCATCTTTTCCTTATTACCAATCCGGAGTCTGCCCTCACCTGGCAGAAAATGGAAGCTGCTACAATTTCTTGTCAACTAGCCCTCCAAAAGATATATAAATGGAGTGAATTTTTAATTCCTTTCAGGAGCATGCCACTCTCAATTCAGAAAAAAAATTATCTCACAACTGTGGCTTTAAAATAAATTTAACTCTGTCATCAGAAGTCACTAACAAAGTAAAAAAAGCTTTAAATTGACAGCATCTTATCATTACACAAATATCTTCAGCTCTCTAGATAAGATGGCACTAGACAGAACCAATGAGTGAAAGATTTAATGGTAGAGAGAGAGCTCTCATTAAATAATAAGCATCAGGAGGCTGGTAGTGAAAAATGGATTATATAAACACCATAATTTCTGATATTATACAAATGAAACAAACAAGCATTTCTGAAGCATGTATAAAGAATAATTCACATTGGGTCTTACCACATCTTGTATTGTACAGATCTGATGGGTCACCATTAGCCAGTTACAATTTTGCTTCTGTATCTCAAAGCCGGTAGAAGCCTAGCGAGAGGAAAAATAGTTTCACAAATCTCTGCAGATACGGGAACCAATTCAGAATGTTTCTTATATTATCACTTTCCCATATCAAAGCACTGCACCATCTTACCACATTAAGGCAGAGGAAGAGGAGGATAGTGTGTTGGAGCATATTGGCTGGGACATATTGGCTAGCTTTGGGGGGGGGGGTGGCATCAGATATTTTGAACTACAACTCTCACAATCCCTGACCATTGGCTATGCTGGTTGAGGATGATGGGAGAAGTAGTCCAAATCACCTGGAAGCACCAGGCTGCCTACCTCTGAAGGACAAACAGTCTGAAGCCACTCTTTTTGGAATCTGCCACTTTGGTCTTAGGCAGAACAAACCTGATGTGGGCTGACTGGCGAGCTGTCTGTCAAAATGCTCAATAAGTCTGGAAAGTGCAGATTCTTCCATGTGGGGTGAAATACATTTGGGGATGGGACAGACAGGGAATCTAGCGGCAGGAGAGAGATCAGGAGAACTGGCAGTTTCTCTGGGGTCCTGTAATCCCACTCATGTTTACACAGAAGCAAGCCCCACTTAAGAGGATTTACTCCCAAGTAGGAGTGCAGCCGGAATCAGCGAGGAGGGGGCAAGGATTACTTCACGGTAGACTCCAGGGTGTTTTCTTTACAGGCTACAATACCAGATGCAGGGGTCGCCTTAAACCTAGGTGCCTTCCGGAAGTGTTGGACTACAACTCCCATCAGTCCAAGCCATCTATGCTGCTGGGGATGCTAGGAGTTGTAGTCCAGAAGATCGAAGGGCACTAGGGTCAGGAACGCTCCCTCAAACCATTGGACTAAGGCAGCAAGCCAGACATGAGTTCTGCTTCATTTTCTAGGGGAGAGGGGGAAGGAGATCCCCGCTGCCCTGCTGGGTGAAATCGAAGCGAAGGCCGAAGCTGGGCGTACCTCGGCGGTAGGAGACAGAGGCGGCTGCTCCAAGACCACCACGCGGCCCGAGCACGAGCTGGTAGTGCAGAAGTTGTCGTGGCCATTGAGAAGGCGCACAATCCCTTCGATGGGCTCGTCCACGCTGCCCTTCCGGCTCCCGTCAGCGCGCGACAGCCGCTGCTCTTTCCAACGCTTGAAGTCAGACATAGGCGGCAGTTCCTTTTCTCCATCCCCCGCCCCCCAAAGATCTTAGACAGCACTAATGGCGGCCCGCAGTCAGACTGCTGCATGGGCGCCGCCATCTTAGCCCAACGGCAGCTCGCCTGGGACAAACTCGGCAGCCCTAACGCTTATACACGCCTGCAAACTTGGAAGCTAGGGTGACCAGATAAAATCCAGGTCAGGGCTCATGTAACTTTATCAGTTGTAGAGAAAAGGGAATTTCAGCCAGTGTCATTTGTATGCAATTAGTTCCTGGTGATATTCTCTCATCATCACAACAGTTAAAGGTGCAGGAACCCTGCCTTCTTTTGTATATGGTCACTTTAGTATAATACCTGCACCTTTAACTATTGTGATGAAGAGGGAATTTCACTAGGAACTAATTGCATACAAATGACACTGGCTGAAATTCCCTTCTCTCTACAACTATTAAAGTTACATGAGCCCTGTCCTCCTTTTCATATGGTCAGCCTATTGGAAGCAAAACTCCACGGAATCCCACAGGACTTACTCTCAAATCAGTCCGTACAGGAGTGCAATGTTGCATCTCGACCCTATGCAGGTCTCCTCGAAATAAAGTCCTACTGAGTTTTTACTCCTCCGTGAGTAGGTAGAGGACCGCAGCCCTAGGGTTGTAGAAAGTATTAATTCTACTTGGAGTAGACCCATTGAAATGAATGGAACTTCAGTTAGATTGGTTAAACAACCCATTCCCTACCAGCCTCCTGGCTTGGCCAAGTGCTTTGGTAAACACAGAAAAGGTAGCAAGATAGGTGCATTTAGGCAGCACGATTGATATCTGACCCGTGTGTATTTGTGCTCCTAGCATCCTAGAAGCGTATAGCCAAAAAGGTGTTAGGGAGAGGCAGGCTTAATATAGTGATTCCAATCCAAATGGGTTGACTACTCTTTCAGCCCAGTCCTATGCATGCTTTGTCATTTGTGATTTTTTCATTTTGCATGCACACTTGCTTCAGTGGCACTTAGTACATGCTTTCAGTTTCTCCATAACTCAGCTCTAGTTTTGAAAGCAGGCTCCTTGGCTGAATCCAGGTGAAGTCTTGACATAAATGAAGTTATGAGGAGGAAGGTACAATGAGAGCTTGTGCATAACAAGGAGGAGGTAAAGGAGAGTTGCACAAAACTAAACATCTGTTTTTATGAGGAATTGCTGGAGGAGGGATTGTTATATGGAGGGGAACGGAATGGGTAGGGGGATTGTAGATGCTCAGTGGTGAAAGAAAAGCTTTCTGCATGTGCTCAGAGGCACTCTATATTTAAGAACATACCCTTCTGAAATTTTGCTGGTTTCTTACTTAAGGACACCTCTAGGCTTTCTGTAATTTTTAGAACAATGGTCCACAAGGTACATAGGGCGGTAAGTATGTCCTCGAGACCCTCAAATGTGAAGACTACCCTTGCACCCAAAATCCTGCGGCAATTATTCTGCAATTTGGCAGACATGATCCCTTCTGATGGGGCAACAAATTGTGAAATTTTCATCCAATTTTTCCCAGGAATAAAAAAGTTATTAGCAGTTCCCCTTAAAAGAAACTCAAAATATAAAGGTATGGAGCAAAAACAACAACCTGCATGTGTTTTTCTGATATTGGGCAGGTGTAATCCCCTCATCAGGGGCTACTATGGCTACAGTTATAATCCAATTCTGAACAAGAGTAACTGATATTTTTTTTAAAAAATCTCATGATAGTCAACATGAAGCACAAAGCCTCAATTTTCCAAACCTTGACTCGGGTTTGGTACTGAGCTGAAGTGGACCGAGCAGAAGCAGGATGTTTTCTAAACTGCTGAAGCAGTACATGTGTCAGTACATGCCTCTAATGTATATACATGTATGTATCTGTGCACATACACACACTAGAGGTGTGCACTGACCTGCTCTTCGACTCAGACATATAGTATATAGACTACATGCAAATTTGTGTTATGGGCCTGTGCCCCGGAACTTTTAAGAATATCCCAATGTCCCTGTCTGACCGGCTGTTATGGGAAAAACAAAATACCGGACTGGATGGAAGGCCCTTCAATTGGATCCCACAAGGATGAGATTTTTAGGTCTGACGCTTGTGCAAAACCGGAGGGGTTTCCTGGCGATAATAGAAGGAATGCAGAATCCGAAGAAGAGAGGCAACTAGTGCAATCGTAGGCATGTTTGTTCAGAAGGAAATCCCACTGTGCTTTGTACTCCCAGATAAGCGTATTGAGGAGTGGCTCAAGACTGCATTCCTAAGAATACCTAACAGGGAGAAATATCCACTGAATTTGGTGGGGCTTACTTCTGAATAAACCGCATAAGGCCAGGGCTGTAATTCCAAGCACACTTATTTAGGAAAACAAAGGCAGTTGTGTTGGCCATAAGAAAAAAAGAATCCAAAATTCATATAACAAATACCTTTATTAGAACCAAAGGATCATTCCCCCCAAGAGGTGCAAACTTTCAAGGTAAAGGTATTACTGGCTGGGGAATTATGAGAGATGCAGTCCAACATATCTAAAAGACACCAAGTTGTATATAGGGCAGCCTTCCTCTCAACCTGGTGTCCTCCAGATGTGCACAATGATTGGCAGCAGCACTCTGGGGTTTCAGGCAGGAGCTTCCCCAGCCCTACCTGGAGATACCAAGGACTGAACCTGGGACTTTCTGCATTCAAAGCAGCTGAGCTACCACCGAGCTAAGGCCCCTTCCCACCAGGTTGGGAAAGGCTGCTATATGGACTTACTTAGGAGTAGGTCTCCTTTTAAAGCAGTGGGGGTTGTATTTGAATAAACAGGCGTACAACCGGGCTGTATGTAAACAATTCAATGTACTCCTGCTTGGAAGGAAATCCGCCTGAACGGCTGCTTTTTCCTGAAGTTACTATTACGACATATGCGGACAGCGCGGGACACTTTCTGCAGCGATCTCCTTCCCTGCATCTCGACCTACGATAGGCGACGATAAAAGCCACGTTGTGTTCTACTGCGCATGGTCGCTCTAGTTGATGCTGAGCGTCGCAAAGATTGGACCGTTTCTGCCGACGCTTGCGCACAGGGATGCTTGGAAAACCCGAGGAGAGCTCTGATTAGACGGACCCGGAGGAGACGCATTGCGCAAGTGCGTCGCGGTTATTTAGGGGGAAGGGAGGTGAGGTGGGCAAAGTTTGAGGCTTGCTGTCAGTTGAGCGAGCGTCGGTTGCTTTTGTCGCTGCAGCTTGCTACTGCAAGGGAGTGAGCGCCGCAAAATAAGGTCCGCGGATAAGAGGGGGAGAGATAGGTGGTAAGAAAGGCTTAGGGTACAGCTACAAGTGCAGCAGAATGAGAAAGTGAAAAGCTAACAGATCGGGAAGAACAGCAAAACGTCTTGTAGCACCTCAAAGGCCTAACAGGAAATGTAGTTAGGGCCTTCCTGCTATGTTGAGTTTCTACTTGCAGGGAGGCATGCGAGTGTGTAATATGTACGCTTATAAATGAAATATATACTGTATAATCTGTTCTGCTACCTCAGGACTCCACCCTCTCATTTGAAAAGCGGTACACTAGGAAAGCTGCAGTTTATTACAAAAGGAGACCTTTTTATGTGGTCCATCATCTCTGTGTTTTGTGTGGAATATTGTGATTAGTGACTGCCTTTCTTGGATAGGGCTTTTCCAGTATGCATTGCATGTTTAGACAGGAAAAAAGCCTGTAACTCTCAATAACTCCCAGAAAGAAAGTCCTATAAGTTCTCCATGCTGGCTGGGGAATGCTGGTAGTTATAGAACTTTTTTTTCTGTCTAAGCATCCAGAGGTTTGTGCCTTTAAGGTGCTTTTAAATTGAAAGATGGGAAAACCCTTGAATTTGCATACTATTAACAAAGCAGACGGGAAGTTATTACCAAATCTGAACCAAAAGATTTTTTTTCAGGAACTTTCATACTTATTTTTATTTTTGGAGACTTTGGAATTAAGGCTGCATAATTTATCGATTTTTAGTCTGAGCTGCTTTTGTTTTCTGAACTTATCTGGGAATGTTATTTTGAAATCTGTGGTTCTGGTGTAACACGAATCTGTTTATTCAACGGAGTTGCAGGTTTTCTAAACTATACATTTTGAAAGCTATTTAACATTCCATAATAAAAGCTGGAAATTACTGGATATTTAGTATTATTTGGTATTTATGAACTTGTAATGATTTTAAAATTGTGGCTAAAAGCAGTTATTTAACAGTCTCAGGGAAGAAGCCCAGAAAGCCATGTTTAAATATGAAATCTTAAAGACTACTCTGAGTTATAGGGAAGGGAGTAAACTAGTGACTTCATGAATATGACATTGGATATCCTGGTTGCTGAGCAGTGTTGAAAACTGTTTTTTTAATGCATGTGAAATATATTTCTTTAAACTATCAGACATGATTTCCAGGTGGTCCATTTCTGTCCTTATTTGGCTTGTTTTCTAATGAGATGGGTAATTATTTGCATCTAAGTCCCTTTGCTTCTGAAGGGGTAAAAAGGTTAACATGCTGGTAGCTTCTGAAAAGCTAATATTTGTTGTTGTAGGACATAGTGGTAGAAGAAATGAAAGGACAACAGAAAGACAACATTTTCTCCAAGATTTCACAAATAAAAATAAAGATTTGTTCTCATGCAACACTTCCGTTTTTATACTGGAGATTGCTGCCTAATATTCTGTAGGCCAGTATTGCATTTGAGGTGACACTGGGTGATACTAAAAAACAACAACACATGTTCTGTCAGTAGTTGTAGAACAGGGATGGCTCCTTAACAAGTAATCCGTTGATGTTGCATTCATGTATGAGCAAGCTCTTGGTTTCACTAAATTTCTGATATTCTGTGACTGGGTTCAGGCAACGAAATAACCAATGGTGGTTTAAATAGTCAATGGTTGGTTATTTAACCCACCATGGGTTATTGTATTATGTGGATGGAGTTTTTAGCCAACGGTTGATTATTTGGCTGTGCAGAGTTGGCTGTTTGAACCACCGTTGATGCTCGTGTTGTATGGAGGGCATTGTTGGTTATTTCATCGGCCACAGAGGCTGCATTCTGACAACACTTTAGTCAATGGTGGGTTAATAGTCAACTCACAGCTGGTTATTTTGCAGGTACCATCCACACAATGGCTGCATTTGGACGACATATTAGGCAATGGAGGGGGGAATAGCACACTCACTGTTCGTTATTTCCCCAATGCTCACCACACAACATGTTGCCCCTCCCCCGTTGCGCGGCTGAAAGTCCCCACGTCCTTCTGGGCTGCTGGTGCTCTTCCCTCCCTCAGTCCTCCTGGCCCTATCCCACCATGCATTGTGAGTTCTAGCTGTACAGGAGCATCTGGGGTGCTTTTGGCCACTGCTGCTGGTGAACTCTTTGATTTGCCGGAATAGTACATTCAGTGAGGGGGATTCAACAATAGGGCCCATCACACAACATTTTAATCAATGGCTGTGGAGATAAGCAACGGAGCAGCCCGTTGTTTTTCTTCCTTGTTTAAACTGCCAAAATAACATACTGTCAGTTGTGTGTGTGTGTGTGTCCCCCCACGACACAATAACCAATATATCGGATGGTTGACTCCCCCCCCCCCCCCCGGGTTGATTATTGTGTCATCCGAACCAGGCCAGAGTCGCAAGGCGAGAGTGGTCAAAAGGTGGTTGCCGCTCTAGTCCAGCTGGCAGGATAATATTAACTTTGTAGATAGGGTGGAGATGAGGATGAGAAGGCACCAGATGCAAGTTTACCCCCTTACTGTCTGTCATGAAATTTGGTTCTCTTTATCCCTATGTAGCCATATAGATGAATTTGTGTGGGCTGAACTGAGAATATATCTTGAACAATAATATTAAAATTACTAATATTGTGTCTGTTACTGTAGTTAAGCTGTAAGAATCAGCAAGGGGCTAACAAATTGTTTCCCCTGCCAGATAGACATTGGTTGACTTTTATCTGTGAGTTGGAAAGTTTGCTGATTTTGACTTTCAAATGGTTCTGTAGCATAATACCCTTTTAAAACAGGGATTGATGATTATTTTTTTAAAAGCCAAGGTAACCCCAACATATGGGGTTGGTAAATCTTTCTGATGATGTGACAAAGCAAAACACTTCTAAGCTGTACATTTTGTCTGAATATGCTTTTACATGTTTGGTCTGCTTCTTTTCCACAGTGCTGGTAGTTCTTCTTTGTAGGTTTAGAATTTTATAAGATAAAAACCCGAAGGTATTGTAGAACAGAATGAAATGGATGGTGAACTTCTGATTTAAATTTCAGCTGAAGAGCAAGCCATTTGATCTTTCTCCTTGAAGTGGAAAAGGCTGCAGAGATTAAGATACTGTGTTTTATCTCTGATTTTTCAGGTTGCTATGGCAACAGGAAGAAATGCGATGAGAGCTGTCAAAGTGTTTGAATTTGGTGGACCTGAAGTGCTTAAGCTGAAGTCAGATATCTCATTGCCAGTTCCAAAAGAGAACCAGGTAAAAAAACCAGAGGCCTTAAACTGAAATTTAAATATCTGGAATATTAAAATTGCTACTATTCAATGTTTATTAGAAAACTGTTCTGCTCCAGTAAAGAAGACACAAAGTGATTTGCACTTTAAGAGTTTTACCCTAGAAGGCAGCCTAAAATAAAATAAAATAATTTTGCAGGCAGAATAAAATCTGATGGAATAACACCCAACATTGTTAAAAAACAAACTAAAATGATTAAAATAATGGCAGCTGCAGCTGAATGGGAAAACAGCAACAGCATTCAGAAATGATGAAACAGCCTGGAAAAGCCTCTGGAAAATAAAGAGTTTATCTGCTAGTGGAAGGAAAGCAAGGAAGTAGCCTGGTTAGTCCCTCTTGGAGAGGTAGAGGGCAGGTGACACGTTGGTCAAGTTCTTCTCTGTACCTGAACTATTCTCATTTCAATAGAAAAACAGTCCAGCCTCATCCCTTTATGTGAGATCCAGGTGTTTGAAGGCATTCCTTAAGTACATAGGGGAGAAGGAATTCATCTCGTCACAATTCAGGTTCCCCTTATAACTACCTAAGTACCTCTTTAGCTGTAATGAGAACTATCCCATCCTT
Source organism: Anniella stebbinsi (assembly GCA_029215795.1). Lineage (NCBI taxonomy): Eukaryota > Metazoa > Chordata > Lepidosauria > Squamata > Anniellidae > Anniella > Anniella stebbinsi. The sequence goes on along the minus strand of JARDYH010000004.1, from coordinate 88,777,694 downwards.
CAAAACCCTGTGTGTTTGGACATCGGGGTTGAAAAAACACCTTGCTGCTCATGAAGCAGTGAGAAGTTTTTGAGTTATTGGATTATGGGTGAGTTGGAGTTTAGGGGTTCAGCTGCCGCTGGCCACAAGAGCAGGGCCAGAAGAAGGATGGGGAGAAAAACTGAGCAGTGCTGGGGCACACACATCTGTCCTACAGCACTTCACAGACTTACCAAACACCTTCCCCAGCAATTGACTGATTCTCCCATTTTTATGACTTTGTGGGGGAATTAATGAGACCTGATTGTGGGTTGACCACTTGGACTTGCTCCACACGCAACACAAGCCATGTTCTTGCATTATATGAGTATGCATGCGCTTGCAAGCTCTTTCCTCCTCCCTTGGGTGCTCCAGTTCCCTCCCTCACTTTCTGTTTATGTCAAACCATAGTTTCAGTTACATGAGAACTGGCTAACCATAGTTTGTACGAAACAGGAAGCCAGGGATGTAACTGGAGCGCTTTGGGGGTGGGGGTAATAGTTGTCTGGATTTTGGAGTTACTTGTGAATCGAGCCACTATGATTGATTAGAAAGTCAGACACAACTGGCTTTAAGTGTATAGAGTCTAGTCCAGAAATGGGGAACTTCTGGTGATTTGGGACCATTTTTGACTCCCTAGACCACCCGGGTGTAGTTGTGTGCTTTTTAGCATATGATTCTGTTGGTTACTTGCAACTGCTTCCCCAGTTGTGTTTTCATAGCTTCCACTATGCCATAAAACCTGTAACATACCTTCTGCAAAACGCAACCCTTTTGTCCACCCTAGTCCTGCCTCTGGCAGTACAACCTCTCTGGGCAGACTCAGAAGCCTATCTAGACTCAGAAGTCCATCTAGATAAAAAATAACAAATCATCTCCATTGCTCCTTCTGTTCTGCTGGGTGTCTGCCCACAGAGCATAGGCTATTCGGAGTGTTCTGACATCAGAGCTCTCCTTCAAAGAGCATAGGCTTGTGTCCTAAGCAGCTTATTGTTTGCAGGGTTTCCCTTAGAGTGGACATTATTTACTGGGCATCATTGTATTACATGTAATACAACATTCTTTTCTTTTTGTAATGTTCAGAAATGGAAGACATGTATGGAAAGATAATATGTATGTCAGTGGAAGGTAACGTATTGAGCACAGAAGGTAGCCTTAAAGGAGGGGCTGTACTGTCTATTTGGTCTGCCTTTTATTCCAAGCTTATATTAGAGGGAGAGGCTGCTTTTATTGCTTTCGGCTGCATGGCTTGATGAACTCAATCTATCCCTGAGGAGAAAGACTTGGGATGCTGCTTGTTTGGGTTGCTCCTGGCCATGTAGTCTCTAAAACCCATGCAGTTCCCAATGGAACATAAAATCCCACACAGCAGTCAGTCCCGGAAGGCAATCCGTACCCCTCAAATTGCCATCGCTTGCCAGACCCAGCTGCCTAACTACTGATGAAGCCGTTGTACTTATCTGTAGGTCTGTTTCAACAGGATCAGATACAAGTGCTTTAGGGGGTGGATATTGGCCTGCCTGATATAAAAAGTCTTGTGTTTTTAATATACCTAATAATCGGTTCATGTTTTGTAGGTATTTTTTTAATTCAACAAAAGTGCACAAATGAAAGTACCCCTGATGCTTTGGTCTTAATTGTTCACCAGATACCATTTTCTTCTCCAGGTTCTCATTAAAGTTCATGCATGTGGCATTAACCCAGTGGAGACCTATATTCGTTCTGGGAATTACTTTAGAAAACCAGCTTTACCCTACACACCTGGTACAGATGTGGGTGGAGTAATACTAGAAGTTGGGGAACATGTAGCTGCTTTTAAGGTATTCAATCTTAAACTGGTTGAAGATTTTCTTTCTCTTACAGAATATAATTTAAGGTTTGGTAACTAAGCAAAGTCTTTTTGGGCAAAGAGAGATTATTTCTTTGTCTTAGATATGATTTCTGTCTTTCCTATACTTCTGAATTTCTGTCCTCCTGCTTCCCAGTTTCAGTGTAAGATTTGGCTTGTTGCTAAACCTTGGCCATTGTGTGTCATTCTCCACCAAATGGTCAAATGTCTTCTAATATGTAGTCTTGGAAACTTAAATTACTCCAGGCACAGGTACATCCTGATTTTTCTTTTGCTACCTCTGATGTAATGCTGCCAGCAGCTGTCTGGCACTTACTAAGGATTACTGCTTGGGGAAAATGTTCATTATAATGACCTGCCCTAGTTTTACAAGCTGTTCAGAGATGTTATCTCTTTCTCTGAACAACAAGACGTATAACACTTTACAGACCTGCTTTCTTTTATTGTCATACATAAAATGAAAATAAGGCACTCAGAAGTGAGCTTCTGGGCATGAGCTACGATTACATTATCGTATTCTGAAGCTCCTGAGCATGTTGTTCTTTCCTTATTTGGGGATTCCCCCCTTCCCCATCAGCCCACCCCATCCTGGATATGGATGACCCGCTGTGTAGTATTTGGGAGGGGAAGAGGCTTTGGGGGCTACTGGAGGAAGAGGGAATCCACTTTTCCAAACTTGCTTCCACCAGTGTAGTGGATGGAACCAGAATTTGAATTTGTGATTACCTGTTTTAAGATGTTGTGCCAAGTATTTGTCTTGTGAAACAAGTTACCCATGTAGGTGGCATTTCAGAGCTGCCTGAAATATTTCCTGTAACTTCTTTTTAAGTGCTGAAGTCTGGAAATTTGCGACTTGATCTGTCATAACTTTGGCTAGGGGGGCAGTATTGAAGTGAAATAAATAATAATTCTAAAGATTAGGCTGCATTTTGTTGGAGACCATGCAGTTTGTGGGGTGCTTCCTAAGCCTCACCCCTCAAATCATCAGTTTGCTGCTGAAATTTAGCAGCAAGCCACTCTGTAGCGCTACAGAATGGTACAGTGGCTGAATTTAGCTTGTTTGCAAGCTAAATTTAATTCTTTTGGCACTCTGTAGTGGGTTGCAGACAAGCTAAATTTAGTTGTTTAGATGCTCCATAGCTGCTACGAATGCCATTAAAAATGTTTTTTGGGGGAATGGGGAGCAGCTGCTGCATTTATGTTGCTATCATCTTTTCATGTTTATTTCACCTATAACTAGGTTTTGTTTATTTTCCACTTAAGAAAATGCCTCTTCATTTTTACACCCAAATTACAGGAAATATTTTGGCACAATGCTTCACCTTTGTGCATTTGTTTTCTCCTACTAGAAAGGAGACAGGGTTTTTACCATTGATACCATTTCTGGCGGTTATGCTGAATATACCGTTGCATCAGTTGACAGAGTCTTTTCCTTGTCTGATAAACTGGACTTCAAGCAAGGTGCAGCTACTGGGATTCCATATTTTACTGCATACCATGCTCTCTTTCAAAAGTAAGATGTCACATGCTAAAACTGATTTTCAGCAAATGAAGTGCAGGCTTTTTTGGTCTTTCCCCCTTTCCGTGGTTTTCCATATCACGTAATTCTTCCCATTGATTCCTCATTCCTTAATGCACCAGATTTGAGGTCATTTTGTGACATGACACTTTTGTTTTGAGCTTGTGTGGAATACAGAATACTTGTGCGATAGAGTAACAGCATGAAAAATATCTTGGCAGACGCTGCTGGAAGCTTTTGTGCAAACTTGTTCTGTTTGCAATGCTGCTAGCAGGGGTTATGATCTTAGTTGGCTATTTGTGTCACAATGTCATTGATTGTTGTCGGGGAATAATGAAAGCTGTAATCCAACACATGTAGAAGGCACTGGGTTGGGGAAGGCTGATATATAGTATGAACTGTTTTTTCTTAGTATTGCCGTGTGTATGTATGTATGTATGTATGTATCTATGGTCAATTGCTTCATTGACATGGTTATTATGTGGTCATAACAGTAGGCAAACTGTAACTATTACATGTAAATAAGTGATGATCATCACATAAGCAATGTTGTCATGAAGGAGATCCAGAATGCTCTGGGGCAATTTCCAACTTAGAATCCATTTGCTGAAGCCATGGAAGGGGGTGGGGGAAAAGAACTGAGAAATTAGCCATATCAATAATTTTAATAAGGAATGGGGAAAATAACTATGCTGGGAATCTTACAGAGAGGATTTTAAAGAACATTTTACATCTCTAGTCTTTCTATGAAGTCTTCTTATTACATCATTTTTAGAAATCATTTGTTGGAAAAAAGGCTGGGTAGCAATATATAAACATCTTTGTCTTAAATTCTTCAAAGAAAACATTTCATAAGCCAAAGCTATTCAATTTTCCCAATTCTTTAGGAAAAAACAAATGGTTTGGGAGGGAAATGACCTTTCTTTTTTCCTGAATTTTACTGGGTTTTTTTCTGGGCCTTCACATCTCTAGTCTTGACATTTTTTAAAAAAAATAATGTATACAACAGCTGACGAGAATACTTCTCAAGTAGAAAATGTTCTGTCTATTTTTTTCAGAGGGTCTGCCAAAGCAGGAGAAACCGTGCTAGTCCATGGAGCAAGTGGAGGAGTAAGTATTATGGAAAATCACCCTATGTGTATAAGGAAGCCAGTTCTGATTAGAATGCTTATAACATGGTAAAATAAAGCAACGTGGGATCCCAAGGGGCTTTCATGGTTCCTTGAACTCTCAGTGCATTTCATAGTTTGATCCACATGATATAGGAGTGTTAAAAACTGTATCAGAGGTCTTCTGGCAAAGCTCTCCTGAAAGAACCTGAGGTAAACATGCAATGCTTGTAAAAGGTAATTGTAATAATGGTTTTTCTTGTTCTGTGCTAGTGAGTGTGACCCAGTGCAGAATTTAAATCCCCCTTTCTGAGATTCTGAGGCCATGATAAGGTCTTTAATCCTCAAGGCTATGGGAAAAATGTGAATGTGAGGACTTGAAACATTGTTCTTTATGGTCATGAAAGACACGTGAGAAAACAATATTGGCGGTGTTTGCTGTGGTTGCTATCAATCAAGAGTGCTCTGCAAATTGTGGGGGTATCTAACATATTTGCAAACAAAATGGTATCCGGAGCAAACAACCTAATTTTGACCCTTTTAGTGCTTCATAGGAGCTCTGGATGTCATCTGTTTTCAAAAGTCTATTTCCCCCTGTTTTTGGCACCCAGACAGTCTATGTGTGTGTTGGGGTGGAAAGAAATAGCCACTGGAGCTCCCAAAGTTGCCAGTTCCTGCTGTAAATGGTAGTTGAGCCCCCATTTCTCCCAAATGCAGTTATGTCTTTTAAACAATTTTTAGGAGAACATAGGAAGCTGCCTTATACTGAGTCAGATCATTGGTCCATCTAGTCCAGTATTGTCAAAACTGTCTGGCAGCAGCTCTCCAGGATTTCAGCCAAGTGTTTTTGCAGCCCTACTTGGAAATAACAGGGATCGAACCTGGGAGCTTCTGTGTGGAAAAGATGTTCTCTACAACTGAGCTACAGTCTTTCCTGCACTCGTAGACTTCCTTTGCATCCATAGCTGGCTGTTCATTTTATTGTCAGCCTTTAAATGAAGGGTCCTTTAAATGTTCTCTTAGCTCCATGCGAGGTGCTTTTCTGTAAGTTCACCCTATTGCTTTCTTGTAATGGCTAAAGGATCCTGACCTGCTGGTCACCTCCCTGCAGACCTTTACCCATCTCCAATCCTTAGAAAAGTGCCTCCCGTGTTGAAAAGTGTGGTTCCTAATGGTGGCTTAGACTGGTACTAGTGAGAAATCACTTGTAGATGGTGCATTGGAAATTTGAAGACTAGATGGTTGTGGTAATTGAGCAGGCAGATTTTATTATCTCTATGAAGGGGAAACATAAGTATGTACTGTTGGTTGGCTTAATTATTGATTTCCTGGATTTTGTTTCAGGGATGTTGCTTGCAGCACTACTGAGAGAAACAATATATTGTTTTGTGCAGTATATTGTTTTTTAAAAACACTGATAGCTCAGGCAAACTTGGTAAAAGTTAATGAAGAGCTGCTGTTATATTGTTGTTGAATGATTCTCAATCAAAACGATTGTTAAGAGAGTATTGGGAATGACTGTTATTTTAATATGTCTCTGTTGCAAACTTCAGAACTCTTTGTCTGCTATGTTTTTCTCTCTCACCCTCTCAATTTTCTAGGTTGGAATGGCAACATGCCAGATTGCAAGAGCTTATGGCTTGAAGGTCTTGGGCACAGCTGGAACTGAGGAAGGAATGAAGCTTGCTTTGAAAAATGGAGCCCACAAAGTATTTAATCACAGGAATAAGGATTACTTGTCTCAAATTAAGGTAATTTACAGCGGAATCCTATACTGATCCATTCAGAAGTAAATCCTATTTAATTCAAGGGAGCTTACTCTCAGGTAAATAGATACAGATTACAGCTTGAGTGCATGATCCTGTGCATGTTTACTCACAGGTAAGTGAGTCTAGTGGGGCTTATTCCAAAGTGGACATAGCATTGCATCCTTAAAATGTATTTAAGATCCTTCATTTCATCAAAACTTTAAATTCAATTAGTGTCTCCATTTTTGAATGAATTTGTGAAGAATGCTGCAGATAAGTTGGTGCCAGTAGCATTCCTTATACAGCTGGCTTTAATTGTTCTTTGGTATCAGTTCATATGGTTCTCATTTAGATTATTACTAATGGGGGCCTTTCACCACTCCTGTCACACCTAAGACATAATGGGCTAAATCCGACATCATGCTCGCTGAAGTCTGTTCACATGGTGAAACTTCCTCTCTTCTCCCATCCCCTCTGCAGCCCTCCACACCACCCAAAAATCCACTTTGAAGCATTTCCCAGCCCTCCAGAGTTGGTTTTGGGGGTGTGAGGAGGGGGATGGAACTGCTTCTATCAGTGGACAACACAGTTGGCTTCAACCTATTGTGATGTGGAATCTGTAGCAATATGTTCTGTAAAATCTCTCATTTGTCTAATTCAAAAAAGAGATGGAAAGATCATGGGAAATCATACATACGAATGCAAGTGTGTGCCCCTTGTCACACATTGTATATCCAGTTGGGGCTACCTGTGGGGCCCTAGTGCTTGATTCTGATATTTATGTGCATGTTATCATTTTCCTGGCTCAACCCTGGAGTGCTGTAAATTTTGTTTTATTTAAATCCTCACTTTGACTTTGAACTCTATTTCACGAATAGCTTTACTAGTTCATGTATACAACATATTTACTGTTATACAAGTGTGAAATGATACCTAATGGAAGAATGATTAAAAGAAAAGCCAAGGTGTATGCTGCCTTACATATTTTTCATGCCTTACCTTTGCTCATATGAGTAAGTCACATGTAAAGGGTTCCTTTTAACAAATTTGTTCTGACTGTTATGTCTTGAAGACATTTAGGTCTACCTCTTCTGGGGTAAATGCATCAGTATGTGCTTAAGAGATTTTGGGATGTTTTAGAATTGTTATTATTTTTATCCTACTTTTCAGAAAAAGTATGTTCTCCCAAGTCAATAAAAAGTCAGATAGAGGAGGGAGATCACTTTGACAATGCCAAAACAAAGTGATGAGATGTAAGTTGGCATTTATATCAAGCTGGGTCCAGGCTGATCCTCTGTGTCTGGTGATCTGGCTTGGATCGTGGTGCTGTGAGTGACCCAGCAGCCCTTGTTCCTCTGGCGAGTGGCAAAGTCCAGAGTGCACTTCCCCTCACTTCTGCAGTCTTAGGGCAGCTGGCCGTTGGAGCTGAGTGTACTTTCTGTAAAGGGAGAAGCAATCTCCCTAAAGCAAGTCCTTCTCCAGCTGATGGATTCATCCTAGCTGGTCTTGACATGGATTGTTACTTTTTAGGGTAAAGTTAAAACTTTGGGATTATATCATGCGTTAATATTGTGACATTGATGAGCCTACTCACCAGTTACAATCAGAGTCTCTGCTCTCAGTCTCACCTGCATGAAAGATTTTATGGGAGAGTCCTCCTGGGCCCATTCTTTTTCAGTCTTCTGCATGCTTTTAGTATTTGACTTTAAACCTCCATTTGCTATTTCCTGCTTTTAATTTGCTTGCTGTTTTTTTTTTTAAACTGGTTCTAGGGTTTTTATGAGAGTTTTGTATTATGTATTTTAATGTATAATTTTATAATGCTGGCAAGCAGCTTCATGTATCTCCAGATAAAAAGGATGACATGGAAGATGATAACTTGTGAATTCCGCCATTGTGTGATCCTGAACATCTAATGTATGTATTATGTAGGAAGAAGCTGGTGCGCTAGGCATAAATGTGATCATAGAGATGTTGGCTAATGTCAATCTTGCTAATGACTTGCAACTCCTGTCAAGTGGAGGAAGAGTGATGGTAAGTGTGTGCTTCACCTTTTTAATGAGAATTTGTTGTAGAACTTTAAACTTCAAATATTTCATTTTTTCCATCTCTTTTGTGACAGATAGTGGGTAGTCGAGGTCCAATTGAAATAGACCCTAGGGATACTATGTGGAAAGAATCAAGTATCAGAGGAATTTCTTTATGGTCTGCATCTAAGGTAAAAAAAAATCATTCATGAAATTTACATAATTCATTCAGATAGGTTAGTATACATTTTCTGTAGCACATCCTCATCTGATTGACTCCAAAACACAGCTTTAATCTCTGTCTTCCTTCTCTTCTGCCTGACAGTTACTTACATGCAATTTCCCTATCTGGGGAATTTTCCATAAACTCTCAGGGGCTGTTTACTGCCTGTCCAGGATCTTTTGGGATAGCCAATGAAACGATGTTCCCCGGTATCATTAATATTTCAGAGTTGGTCTTGGTAGTTTGATATAGCATATCTTTTATATCCTCGGTCCTCCCTGCATTTAGATAGATACGAGATCTTTAAGCCCCCGTGGTTGGGCTTGGAGCTGCACGAGTAATTCAGCATGTGCTATGAGGATTTCCTGCACCCCTCCTTCTTATTCACCTGCAAAAACCTGCTCCTGAGAGTCTTGGAGCCTCTGGAACTGTGTAGGATATGGCATGGGGAGCGTGGGACTCCAGCAGGAAGGAGGAAAATCAGAATAAATTGGGTGGAGGCATCTGCTGATGCTTGTGCAGCATCCGTGCCTTTCTCCAACTGCTTTTCGTGGAGTTTATAAAGTTTCAGTGGGTGGAGGGGTTGGGAAAGCCTTAGTGCACAAGCAGGGTTCTGGCTGCATACACTGACCCACCCCCCCCCCCCCCCCCCGCATAATGTAGAATAATGAATTTGATTTCTGTAAGCAGCAGAAATACTTTACTTTAATGCTTGATTTCACTTGATGTCTCCTCTGTTTAGGAAGAGATGCATGAATGTGCAGCATCAGTTCTTGCAGGCATAGATGCTGGCTGGCTGAAACCTATAGTAGGTCCTGAGTATCCAATGGAGAAGGTGGCCGAGGCTCACAAAGACATAATCCACAGCCAAGGTGCCTTGGGGAAGATGGTGCTTCTTACTTGTTAAATCATGCTGTTAAGTGCCTCGGTAGTAATCATTGAAATGCTGATCACAGTGTTTATGCAGCATGCTTGAAACAGTACGCAAAATGTGATTCAGATAAAAGATACAACAGATGTGATAGGCACTAATTTGGACAGGAAATGCATCAAATATTTTATTTGAACTTGGAAAGATTAAATGCTTCATATTTTTGGCTTGTCTCGAACAATGCTATGCTGCTCATTCTTTTGTGGATCTTGTAACAGATGTCTGTTCTACTGACTTTGATTGGTACAGCTGTATTATGCTCCGCTTCTCTCCCCCATCCCTGATGAAAATGTTGAATCTGCATTTGAGCCTATATAAGACAGTACCATATGCTGAGTGAGGCCGTTTGTATTTACTGACCACATAATTCTGTTCCTGAACCTTCCTTTAAAATGATAGTGTAATTATATATAGAGAAAACTAGAGCTATGAGATTATTTGCTTTCTGTCTTCATGCAGTGAAGCTCCTCACTAAAGTACATCATCTGTTAGCCATACCTCTAGCAGGATGTAATTTTCATTTGGACGAAACTCCAATAGGTACAGTTACTGGGCCTTTTGTGCAGGGTGGGTGTGGTATGTGGCTTGGTACATCTTTATGCTTGTACACCAACTCCTGCAGCCTTGGCTCTCAGAAAAAAGAAGGAAGATGCACCTATCAGTCTGCAAGCAAACCAGCCACTGTCCCCAAGCGTGTGATAAGGTGTGTGATAAGTTTATACATTACATGACTTCGAACAGGCTCATTTGGATGTAACCATGGAATAGCATTACGAGAAAGCCCTACTGATTTTTGGGTTCTGTGCTCTCCCTCCAATTCCAGTGCAGCTGAAAGGAGGTCAGGAGCTTTTGCATCCATTTCATATTAACTGCTAATTGCCCATGTTATCTGAATTTGGGGAACTGTGTTTAATTTTAATTATGATTTGTTCAGATAAGCCAACTTCAGACCATAGTTGTGGTGGCTTCTTTCAACAAGCCATAGTTAAGATTAACCACAAGGTTCAGATGTCATGCTAAACTGTGATTAATGGAAAATGGAAGTGCAAACTTACGGTCTCCTCTTTGTGGTCACAGCGGAGGAGAAAAGGGGAGAGCAGAGTGTACAAACCCAAGGTTCATTCCTGTAATGCTAAACTATGGCTTAGTGTTGGGTCTGAATGCAGCCATAGTGGCTCACACACCCCAGGCATACTCCCAAAATGTGACACAATTAATGTTAAGTAGGGTGTTTGGGCAGGTATTTCCCACCCCTAAATCCAACAATCTCTGAGAAGTCCTGTCTTGACTAGATTTTGACAAAAGATCTGTCTGTCTGTCTGTGTTTTCCCCCTTGTCTCTTCTTCAGCCCTGTGTCTGTTGTGGTGAGGTCTTCTGGAGGGGTGAATGTCTTTGTCATACCAGTGGATCAGCTCCCATTTCCCTGCTGGTAGTGGGGATGGGGGAAATACACAAGAAGTTAGGTGGTGTGGGGGTTGATTTTAGGTAACCCAAGCCATGATGACTTTGTGCAAATACTAGCTCCTGTGTCCTGTAACTACAGACAAACCTCATTAGGTTCTTCTCTCTTCCTGATCCCGTAATCCCTTCCTCTTTCTTTCTCCCTTTTCTTTCCCAGAAAGTCTTAGAACCCAGATTTGCCTAGCCCCATCCTCTTCAGATCCCTTGGAATTATAATCCATCCTAATTTAGGTCTCAATTTGCCACACATGTCCACAGCCTAACTTCTGTGCGCAGCAGCCTTCTGTTTAAACAGAGCAAACCTTTGACCTAGTGCCTGGGCTTCACCAATGTTCCTCTGTTTTAAATAGCCTCATGGCCATTCTATTGCCATCTCCACAGCATGCTAAGGAAGGAAGCAACCATACCTGCAATGAATAGTGGCTGTGTGAGGTGTTATACAGAACATTATTCCATGCAATGCAGTGTTAAAGCCACAGAAGTTCTCTTTGGACCAACAGCCGTCAGCAAATAGCTGCAGCAGTACCACCTTCTCTAGGGCATCTAGGTCTGTTCACTAAAATGTACAATTTGGGATTGATCTAAGTGCTTTTACAGATACAAATTTATAAATAAGAAACAATTTAATGTATGTTCATTTATGTCTTTTATTTTTAATTGTCTCATGCTAGGAACCATAAATATAGAAAGGAAAGAGGTTGGACTTGTTAGGCAAAAAAACTTGTTTTTATGTTTTTTATGGTTTAAAATTTTGTATATCGGTGTTTTTTAATGTTCAGTTTTTTTTAATTTTTGTAAACCGCCCAGAGAGCTTCAGCTATGGGGCAGTATATAAATGGAATAAATAATAATAATAATATTTTTTTGTTCCACCCTTTTTGATTACTATCCTCCCATTGCCTCCAATGAGAGGAAGATTCACGGTACCAGTTCCAGGACTGGCATACTTTTCCTGGCATTCCGGGGGCATAGCTGGAGACTGAGGAGGCTTTGGATAGGGTGGATTCAAAGCTTTCCCTGAACCGCCCTCGGAACATCTGCTTTATGCCCTTAGTGATGGCAGATTACTACTGGCAAGGCAACCACAGCTGTGGAATGCTCTGCCACTGTCATGGTAGGACCTCTGTACAAACCTCCCTCTCTTCCCACCCCTGTTTAGGGGGAAGTGCACAGCATCCCAGGGTCCCTCAGACACCCACCAAGGCGGTTTGTAGCCTAAATATTTTTGTCATTTACATACTTGACTGCATCATTAGGCTAGTTTTTATGAACTTCCAGATGTATCTTAATTAATTGTATTTTGCTCACACTTTACTCTCAAAAGAAGAGAATGCAGGTGAAAAGAACATGGTGGGCTGAGGCTTTAAGAAATTAGTTCGCTGCTTGTAAGATACTTTATTTAAAATAATACATACCTAAATATATTTAGCCCACATATGCTTGATAAATTAGTGGCAACCTTCTACTGTTTCTCTTGGTATGGTTATTAGTGGTATTAAAATAACAATGGGAGAAGTTGTTTATTTCCCACCAGAAGATGTCATACTAGTGTTGCCTTTAATATATTTCTTATCTGCAGCGATGAGACATACCATACTTTAGCCAGAAAAGGAAAGAGAAAATAATTGTAACAGTATTTGCCAAAACACAATTTTACATTTTTAACCTGAGATACACATGGGGTATTATCTCAAGAAAGGTGGAAAGGCTTTTCTTTAATCAGTTGTTTAAACTCCTGTTTCATTAGATTTTGTTTACTGGGGCTATAATGACTAACTTCCCTTCTCAGTGAACGAGACAACCAATCTGTTTGAAATGCTGTGGGCTCCTCTGAACTATAGGAAGGTAATAAACTGATGACAATCCAATAAATGCATTAGGGGAAAACTTCACTTACCAGACGAGCTAAATTGATATGTTGTAGTAAAAGTGCCAAGGTGTGGAGAATTAGTTTAGGTCTGCTTCAACTGTTGTTTCCCTATGAACAAATAGGCATCGCATGAGGCAGGAAATAGATCAGGTCTACTGGGTCATCTGTAGTAGATCAACATGGGTTTATAACTCCCAGCTGTTTAACAATAGCAACAACATAAGGCTCCCTTATCATCCTGTTAGGTTACAAAAGTGATGAAAGCCAGGAGTGGATTCGTGTGTGACAGAACGATGAGCTCAGTTCTATACTGAAACAAACAAAAAAGCGAGGCACCCTGTTCCTTAATCATATATTTGTGATCTCCCTTCCATTATTTTGTGCTGACTCTGGTTAGTGGATTGTGGGGTTTAGGTAAAAAAAACAAAGTAGATCTTGTGAGTTTGAAGTCTGCCTAACCCTATGCAGCAAAAAGGCTGTCCCACTGTCACATATAAAATGCTGCATATTGTACCACTGTTCCATGGATGAGACCACAACTGTATTTCTAGTGAAATCAACATGAAGTGCCAAAATGAACAATTTAAGATTCCAGATCAATTTCACTTAGCACTTTTCCAGCCTTTGTATTCATTTTGAATTCTTGGTAATATGTTCTTCATTCAGGAAGAATGGATAACATGGAGGAATGGCACTGTGGATAGCTTTTCACTTTGGGGCCTTTGTGAAGAAATACAAAGGTAAGAGATGAAGTTGGAGATGAGGTTCAATTCTCTTTTTAGTTGTACCTGTCTAGTGCAACCTCTTCTCCCTCCATCTAGTCCCATATCTGTGCCTGCCTCTGATATATTTGGTACACTTTTGTCCTGCCTTCTATCGTGGAACTCAGGGTGATACATCTGAGGTTTATCTAATGGGCTCCCATGTGTCTCCCATTCAGGCACTGGCCAGACTAAAAGCTGCTTAGTTTCAGCAAGTAGCTACATTATGTACCCTCAGGACAACTGCTTGGATGTCTCTTTATGTCAAACCCAACTTCTTGAAGATTTGAGTTACTTAATTTTTCCACCCAAGCCTCCCTCCCTCTATCCACCAGCAGGCTAGTGATGATGTTGCTCAGCCCAGGCCCAAAGCTTTGGCTCTGTTTTTTATTCTCTCTTCTCCTTTGCTCCTTCTATCTGAACAGATGCCAGTTTGTATTGCATATTCCTGTATAACATTGCAAAACTCCACCTATTCCTTTTTGTCCCTTGGCAAAAATCAGATCATTTCCTGCTTAAGCTACTGTAATCTTTTTCTGTCTGCCATTCCCCTATCATACCTGGCTTCTCATCTCTATCCAAAACTCTTCTGCCAAATTCATTTACTTTCCCCCTTGCTTCAAACACACACCATCTCATCAAATCTCTCTGCACAAACTCCTTTCCCTTACTCTTCAATTGCTTTCTAGGGCTGTGCCCTCCCCTATCTTTCGTTGTCCTTGTTTCACCTTATGCTCTGCCTCTCACCTTTGCTACTACAGCTCCAGTATCCTAAATTGACCAAAGAAGCCCTATTTATTTATATTTATTTATTTATTACATTTATATACCACCCCATAGCCGAAGCTCTCTGGGCGGTTTACATAGGATTAAAACAATTAAAAACAATATACAAAAATTAAAACAGCAAAAACATACAACATACACACAATACACACATACATTTAAAACCACTACAACAACCCAAAAAGCTACAAAAACAAACCCAGGCTCCTCAGATATTACAAAATGCCTGAGAGAAGAGGAAAGTCTTGACCTGGCGCCGAAAAGATAGCAATGTTGGCGCCAGGCAAGCCTCGTCAGGGAGATCATTCCACAATTGGGGGGCCATCACAGAGAAGACCTTCTCCCTTGTTGCCGACCTCCGAGCTTCCTTCGGAGTAGGCACTCAGAGGAGGGCCTTAGATGTTGAACGTAGTGTTCGGGTAGGTTCATGTCAGGAAAGGCGTTCCGTCAGGTATTGTGGTCCCAAGCCGTGTAAGGCTTTATAGGTTAAAACCAGCACCTTGAATCAGGCTTGGAAACATACAGGCAGCCAATGCAAGCGTGCCAGAGTAGGTCTTATATGCTCGAACCTTCTGGTTCCAGTTATCAATCTGGCCGCTGCATTTTGCACAAGCTGCAGCTTCTGAAGCAGCTTCTGCAGCCCTACTCCCTTAAGCTGCCCATTCTTTTTTACTGACTGCCATGTGTAGAATCCTCTTCCTCCATGTGGTGCCACCTCCCTCCCTTTCTGCAAATCTGCCCTCAAAGCCACTGGTGATGGTAGCAGCCCAAATTTAGGCATACTGAGTTTCTGCCTACCCAGAATAAAGGGTTTTGTTTGACATGCTGAACTCTAGGTTTGGCCCAACCATAGGGGTAACTCCCTGGCTTCTTCCTTGATCACTAGAAATTCCCCTGCATAAATGAAAATGCTTGAAGGAGATCCATTCATTGAAAAGGGAAAGTATGAGTTGAGTATGGGTGTCTGAGCTGGGGAACCTCTATGGGATCTGGAACCTTATTTGCTCTCACTTCTACCTCCCATGGGTGGCTATGCATGTAGGAGTCCCCAGCTCAGACCCCAACACATGGATGTCAAGGTGGGGCATAGAACATGCAACTTTGGGACAGAGCCAGCAGAGTGCCTGTTGTCCCCTTTAGTTAGATGGACCCCCTCCATGCAATTAACATGTGAAGGGGGCTGAGGCCTCACTGCTTTTCAAACACTTCTGAGGCTTAGGGGGTGATAGAAAGAGCCCCCATGTTCCTCCCAGCTGAGGGGATTGGTGGGGATTCTCATGTAATTGAAAGGTACAATGTATGCCAATGGATCTGTACCACTTGGTTTCCTGCCCTTTGTTGTAGTTTGGCTCTTCTCCCTTTCTGTCATGCAAACAGACACATAATTGACTTGTGGGTGATAATTTCAAGCAGAGTCCAACAACTGCAATTTGCTGAGATATTGGACCTGATCCTTGCCTAACTGACTTGTACAGAGTAGAGTGGAATTAACCCAAGTTACTTAGAACAAGTATTCTGAGGGGGTGGCCGGCATATCAACATCTGAACGTTAAAAAAATGAGTTGCAGAGTAATATAATTGGCATTCATGCCTGCCAGAATGATGCCTCCCTGCATTTATCTAAACACTTAGTAAACTTTGACAGGCACACAGTCCTACAAGGTAGAGCTATTTTCACTCTCGCTTGAGCTCCCTCCTGCAGAGGAGCTGCCCTCTGTGTGTGTGTGTGTGTGTGTGTGTATTTGTGTCGGGTTACAGGCACCGGGGGAACCTGCTTACAACACCGGACAAATGGCAGCTCAGTTTCCCCTATCAGCTGAGAAGGCTCCACCATCCTCCCAATTTCATTGGGCTAAGGGAGATTTTTGTTCCCACCTCCTTCAAAGCATCACCACGTGGTCCTCCCATAGCAACCAGGAGAGATGTCTTAGTACAGTCAGCTGGGGGAAAGGCTGGGAATCTGTCGGCTGATTCCTTAGGGGCATTTGACTGGGTCTGGGCATTTGAAAGAGGCTAGCCAAGGCAGATCAGCGGACAGTCTCTAAGATGAGTACTCTCCTTTAAAAGTACCCAGCCTTTGCCTTTGCATCAGCCAATAAAAAAAAAATCCATTCTGCAAAAATGAACCATCCTCACCCTGGGTAAGTGAGAAGGTTCGAGATATTCTGGGGGAGGCTTGATGGAATTGAATAATGTACTTTGGTTATGTGGAGATGCTTAAGTGATATGACTGTAAATGAGTTATTTAACAGCTCAGGTTTTGTTTACTATTTTCATTTCTAGGCCTTTTCTCCCCTTTACCGAAATGTCAGTTCTTTGAAAATGAGAGATAGGCATGTATGTATATAGTGATGACACATGTCACTACAGCAGCCAGAGTTGCAGGTGGTGGGAGCTAAACCTCAATTAAAGGAGGGGATTTTTTGGGGGGGGAGAGATAATGTTTAATGGGAAGTTATAGACAGCAAAGGGAACTGAGCAGGGAGAACACCACGGCTGAACTCATTCATATTCTTCAGGAATGATTCTGTGGCAAGGTGCATGGAGAAGTAATTTAATATTAAAAAGCTGTATCCAAACTCAAGGTGCTGTTATCTTCTTCCTTTTGAGTTACCTGTTTGAATACAGATTTGCCAGCTTTTGCTCCTTAACCAATGAAGTCCTTTGTACAAGCTAAATGTGTTCTCTAAATCCCATGCAGTTTTCTTTTGTTTAATGAGCCATCAGAAATGAAAAAGGCAGCTAAGCAAACTACCCCTGAGCTCATCCTGCTGCAACTCATTTAGGCATTTCTTTCCCTGCTATTTATTACTGTTCAGAGGAAGAAGAAAAATCAAACCAGCAAACCCCAGGGCAGCCAACTTAAAACAATTATAAGTTTTCTGCATTGGAATGCAACCATAACTTTGATGTTGAATGTTCATAAACAACATTGACAGCTTCTGGGTTTTCTAATTAATTCTTGGGGAATCTGCAAATCAAATATAAGGAAAATAAAGAACTGTAATGAATTCACAGGTGACTGTATTTCACTGACTTTGTTAGATCGTAATGTCCAGCTTTTCACTGGATAAGATTTACACAGGGCATAATCATGGACAGATTTTGTGTGTTTAAAGGAACTTCTTGAGTCTTAAAACACATGTGCTCTGAGTAGCTAACTCACTAATCTACTTATGTAGACCAGCCTTCTCCAATATGGTGCCCACCAGATCTATTGGATTATAACTCCCAACAACCTTAGCCAGTGAAGCTTTAATTCAACATATCTGGAGGGTATCATGTTGGGGAAGTTAGTCCATATTAAGAGCCTATCTACACATGCAGGATAAAACACTCTGAAAATGTTTTGAAAACTGTATATGGAGTGTGTCCTGGGCCCCAGCAGTTCTCAAAACAGTTATAAACCATTTTAAAGCAGTAGTGTAGATAGGCTCTAAGTCATTGAAAGTGAATTCTTACACCATGTTTTGGGCATAGATTTCTCTATGGTATACTAACAAAATTGAAATGCTTTTTATAGGAGTGTTTGCATGTTGCTCTATCCTACAGCCAAGGCTAAGGGGTAGGCCAAGCATCTGTCTATCCCAGGGCTATAGTCTGTCCTTGGCCTTCAGCTCCTTGGCTGTCCACTTCCTGCCAATTAGTCCCCTGTGATCTTTTAACCTGTTTAAGGTTTGGCCCCATGTGACATACCTTCACCTTGGTTCTTCCTTTATTCAGATCTACATCTTGATCACACCCACACGGTTTACTCAGCCCACTCTGTCTTTTAGCATTTCAAAGGCTTCTCTACAATGAAGCAAAAATCCCGCACCCTTACCAGGGCTGCTTCTTCCGGAGTCTTTGCGGGATTGCCATCGACACCATACAGCTTCCCCCCCTTTATTTGGCAGTTCTCTTGTTTGACAAGTTCCATATGTCCATTTATACAGCCGATAGATGGTGCTACAATATTGCACAATTCCAGAAATATTACTACATTATTGGCAAGTTTAAAAATGACAGAATAAAGCTTAAAAATGGTGGGAGATGCACTGGAGGTTGACAGCATTGTGAAAAGGACCTGCAAACGTCTGTTAGTGATGACCACGAATGCACAATAAAAGTTTAATGTGAAGAAGGCCCAAATCCCTTGGCCAGCCCCTAGCATTCCTATCTGTCTTCTCCTTTAGGCTCTGTTGACTGTGGCATTTCTTCAGAACCTCCTCTCATTAACTACTTCTTGCTGCAGTTCGCTGTTCTTTTTACCCTTTTCTCAAGCCTTGTCCTTCATCTATCCTTCTTTCATTTCCTCCAGTTCCATTTATTACCTGACATCCTTTCTTCATCCACTATGCCTCTAGGTTCCTTGCCCTTTAGCTCCCCTATTTCCAGGACCTTTCCCCAGTTTTCAGTTTGCCGTTTAAAGCTCATTCTGATTCTTTCCCCAGGGGCGTATATTAATTGGACTTTTCTGGAAGTTAGAATGTTCATAGACATTCCATTCACATTCTCAGCCAAAGAATATCAGGTTTCACAGCCACAAACATGATACAATATTGATGGTTAGAATTGACTCACAAAGTCATTTGAATTTAGGGAATATGTAGAACTTTACAAAGTCCACCCTAATTTGCCAAAATCTTGTGCCACTGTACCAAACATCTGCCACTGACCAGTGAAAGGACACATACTTAAAGCCTTGCTTAATTGCTCTCTCATGGACTGACTTGGCAGTAAGCGTAAGGTTTCTAGGATCAGACAGCTGCAGAAAGGTTACTCTTAAAGGAACAAGAGCAAACTTGTTTGTCTTAGAAAATTAACAAGATATCAAAAGTGATTGATCAGCTACGTGTACTTTACCATTGGAGTTTGGTATTTCATGTTCATTTGTTTAAGCTTGTACACAATTTGGTGGGACTTTCATATTACATGAATCCAGGCAGCAAGCATCCTATGAGCAAGCTCTTAATGGTTGATTTAAAATAACATTTACATTCCTGTTAAGCGTAGACTTAATATGTTTTCAAAGGAGAATATGGGGAGAGATTTTCTTTATCACCAACTGGAAATAATGCAAGATTAGTTGTACTATTAAACCTACAATTTAAGTATAAAATTGGCAATAACGTGCAATTGTATGACACAAAGCTCCCAGTGACTGACTCTACTGATCAATAACTAGGATTCCTCCTTCATATTGTCTCTTTGGTACCTTTGCTAACTCACACACCAAGAACAATTAACTGTGAGGATTTGGTTTCTAAAAAATAATGTTAGAGACGTACGGAGGCTCTGTTCAAAATCATTTCCCAATTGATAAAAACAGTCATAAAAAATTGTTGCAACAGACAACGTTGTTTTGAGCTGGAACTACAGAACATAATGTTCTGTGATGCCAGTAAAGGGCTGATAATGTATTTGGATCTTGCATCATAACTTGCTATGGGAACAGGTCTTTAGTTTGATAATACCATAACTCAGGGTTATTGTTCTACATTTCCGCATGATTAGGCATTGACTGGTCGTGGACACATGACCCATCCAACCCAGTGAGCACTTTCCTGACTGGAACTTTGTGCTGGCTAGAACAACACATTACCCAGAGTTTAGGGAGAGGAATGATAGGGGAAGATGATACTTTTATTTTAATTAATTGATTACATTTCTGTACTTCTCAACAAAACTCTCTCATAACAAATTTAAAAACAACAAAAATGAAAAAACTAAAATGCATGGGAGAATAAGGAGGTCGTCACCTGATGCTAAAAATGCCCCAGTGTAGGTGCCAAGCAGGCCTCTCTGGGGAGGACATTCCACAGCTGGGGTGCCACCACTGAAAAGGCTCTCTCCTGCCTCATCTCATTTGGTAGGGGCACCTGGACATGGGCTTCTGAAGATTAACTTAGGGTCCAGGCAGGTATATAATATTACAGACTCTTACTATATTTGTTTTTGCAATGTCGCTACACTTCCTCAAGAACAATGGATGATTGGGGCAATTAGTCTGGTGCTAGGGGAGCCTCTTCCCTTGAAGCCCTTAGCTCTATTTCTGCCAGAGGACAGCCTGCTAGTGATCTGAGAGAGCTGCCTCTAAAACTAGCACATTGCCAAATTAAAAGGCGCGTAGTGCTAGGAACTGTGGAATGTTGGTCTAAAAAATCTCTAAACAGTGGAACAGCATCAAAAAGTTTCCAAGGATGGAAAACATAGATGAAACATAATGTGAAATGGGCAGTTTTATTAAGAGGAAGACAAGAGAATTATCAATTGTTAACCCGTGTATAAATACATGGAGGAGATTGAGAGAGGGAATGAGCAGAAGGAAAGAAGATTACCTACACTTAAATCGTCAAAACGTGGTTTTTTAAGTCGTTTCATTACGTGTTAGGACACACTGAGCAGTACTTACGTTTCATAGTGACTGCTTCCTCCATCCTCAAAGTGTTCACTGGTGTCACACAGGGTTAATTCTTTGTCTCTTCTTCTTTCGTTTTTGTTTTGCAGGCTGCTTGACCCACCCACTTCTGTCTCTGTAACTCAAGCAGCCTGCAAAACAAAAACTAAAGAGTTAAGGAATTAACCCTGTAATACACCAGTGAACACTTTGAGGACGGAGGAAGCAGTCGCTATGAAACGTAAGTACTGCTCAGTGTGTCCTATCATGTAAAGAAACAACTTAAAAAACCACATTTTTAAACAGAATATAAGTCGTTTTAAGGGCAATGCGGATAGGCTCACAATGTGGACAAAGAGAAAGCTGTTCGTTGCTAGTATGGGACAGCAACTGGAGGCCAAAGTGACAATAGTGAAACGCGATTCCCCCCATCTGATGACGCTATTAGTCTGTTGAAATTAGCAGAGGAGAGGAAGGAAGAACCTTTATCAGTAGATTAATTCAAAAGTGGGGAGATCAGGCACTGACACACCATGCTAGAGAATCCACTGGCCAGGAACACAGGGTAATGGGGCACAAAGATGGGCACCCAGCCAGGTGTTCCAAGAACCAGAGTATCTGCGAACAGGATTGCTTTCAGAAATACACTGAGCACAGGCCTCCGAAAGCAGTTATACCTTTGAGAAAACAAAATGCAGGGATGTCTATTCTAAAGCTCCTCAGACCCCAGCCACCCACACCCTATAAGAGAAAGAAGATGCAAAGATTGCCAGGATGCCTTCTGAAAAGAGGGTTATCAGTGCTCGATGAGCGAACCGGAACCAGGTGGAGAAGACGCAGCAGTGTACAGGGCTCTTGATGTGTGGTTAGGTTGTTGCCCTGATCGCATTAAGGCCTGAAAGAGAAAGTTTGCCTTAGGGGTCTATCATGGCCTGGGGTATTCAAATATTAAGGTGCTCACCTCTTCGTATCAATGGAGGATGGTCCTGATCAT
Organism: Anniella stebbinsi; assembly: GCA_029215795.1. Taxonomy (NCBI): domain Eukaryota; kingdom Metazoa; phylum Chordata; class Lepidosauria; order Squamata; family Anniellidae; genus Anniella; species Anniella stebbinsi. The sequence continues at coordinate 88,756,019 of JARDYH010000004.1, read as the reverse complement.
CAAGCCCTGTTGACATTAGCTGCTAGTCTTTGCCAGAAACAAACAAAATGGAGGTATGGGGACAAAATGGAAGTGGCCTGGCAACAAGGCTATCTCCTATGTGTATTTCCCCACTTAGATTTGCTCTTCCTAGCTCCTTTCCCAATGGTGTGTGTGTGTGTAGATTCTCAGTGGAGAAATGACTGGAGATGAAATAGTCAAGAAACCCCTACGGTAGGGGTGCAGAACCTCAGGCCCAGGGGCCAAACCTGGCCCTAGGTGGTCCCAATATGGCCACATCCCTTCCCCTTCCCCCCTTTCCCTAGACTACTGATCATTTGATGACTTCCTTGCTTTTGTACAGTCCCCCCATCCTAAAAGGTTGAAATGCCCCTCCTAAAGCTTAGTTATAGGCAGTAAGAGCTTTAAACTGAAATGTGTTGGTATTTTGGCTCCACCCCTTTTGCCTAAGGCATTGCCCACTGCTGGAATGGGATCCCTGAGAGGTTCTCTGAAATAGAATTTGTCTCTCAGACTGAAAAAGGTTTTGTACTGTTGTCCTGCCCCTCCATTTCTTCCCTTAAACACAGTGGCTCAATTCGGACGACATGATAGTCAATGGTGGGTTGACTAACCCTAACCCTAGGGGGCACTCCCCACACAACATGGTAATAAATAATCAACTGTGGTGTGGATGTGGATCAGCGCTGAGTTGACTATGGCAGCATTCGGATGACACAATAGGCAAAACAACTGATGATTGTTTTCCCCACACCAGTTGTTTATTGTGTCGTCCGAATTGAGCCACAGTCTCCTGATGCTGCTTTTGATGTGAGAACAAAAATGAGGATGGGGGAGAGATGACAGAGGATTAAAGCCACAAATAGATGACAGGGTGTCTTTAATTTCATCAAAAGGATCTGTGGAGGCCTCAAAATACATCTTGTTCTATCTGTATAGGATCTTGGCATGAGAAATATGCTCAGCCCTATTGTACCATTACTTAGCCCGCTTGTGACTTCAGCAGTGTGGTTAGGTAATTTTAGATTCTGGACCCCAGAGGACCCATAGACTTCTGCTCCATATTCCTACCCTGACAGCACCACCAAGTGCAATAATGTGGGAAGCAGTCCTGGTATGGCAACACAACCACTTTACTTGCATCTTCTAACACTGTGTCTTGCAGGCCACTAAATTTTGACTGGGTTCGGATGACACAATAACCAGTGGTGGGTTAAATGATCAACAGTGGGTTATTGTGTCATCTGTTAGGACTTTTCTAAACCACAGTTAATTATTCAGCTGAAATAACCAAGGCAAATAACCAATTCTGTGCAGAGTTGATTATTTGAACAACTGTTGGTTATCGGGTCATGTGTCGGGCACCGTTGACTATTTTGTCGCACACATTTGGTCCCCTGTAAGAGTGGCTAAAGCAGTGGCTGCTGCTCTAGTCCAGCCAGCAGAACTCACACTGGCTGATGGGATACCACTGGGAAGACTTAGTGGGAGGGAGGGCAGGGGATGTGTCAATCAAACACACCGTTGACTCACAGGTCCTTTCTACACCTACGGGTGTAGAGGGAGGGGGGATGATCCCGGAGTTACCAGCTTCCGGGATCGTCGCTCTTGAGCAAACAAGTGACGTCCCGAAAGGAAACAGACGTCGTGCCCGCCATATTTTTTTTAAACATGGGAGGGAGCGCAATTGTGCTCCAGTGCAAAAGGTTAATTTAACCCCCGCCCCTGAAATCAGCCCCCAACCCCCACCCTGCCATCCCAGGAGTGCAAAAATTGCTGCCACTCCCTCCCCTGATGGGCACAGAGCTGCATGGTGTGGCTCTGTGCCCGTTTCTGGTGCCTGTTTACTCATGAGTAAGTAGGTACCAGGTGGGACATGCACCCACACCTCCTGTAGTCTTGGGACATTCCCGGGATCACAGGAAAAATCAGGTTTTCCCAGGGATTTTTTATCCCTGAGAAAACCTGTGCCCATCCCCCCATTGCCCCATTTGGACACACAGGGACAGTACCTTGAGAAAAGGCCAGTGGAGAAACTGCCATAGTCAACTCAACGCTGGCCTTAATCCACACCACTGTTGATTATAATCTTGTTGTGTGGGGAGTACCCCTTCGATAATCAACCATAGAGTTGACTATTAACCCACCATTGAATATTGCGTTGCCTGAACACAACCTGTCTGCTTTATTTTATATTATTCTGCTGAGGGTAAAAAGCAACTCAGTTAAAACAGGGGTCTTTAAACTTTCTTTTTTTAAAAAAAAAGAAAGGCAAAGTTCAATGCTGCTTGTCAATTTTGAAATCTTTTCCCAGTTAATACTTCTCTTTATTAGTATATCTTTCTGATTAATAGCAGCGGGGGTGGGGGAAAGGGACAGAGATGGAACTGATACATTTCCCTGAAAGGTCACTTGAGGTGTTTATGCAATATTGTAACTAATACCGAAGTGTTTGCTGCAGACAAGCAAAATGCCACTTGTAATTGATGTAGGGTTCATTCATCATTGACCATAACTGTAACAGGTGGAATGAATGTCAGAAAATGGGAATCATGGGTTAGAGGATGAGCCAGGCCTGACATTGCTCCATGCACTGGGAGTGCAAGCAAACCAGCGCTTATGCCCACATTGTACAAAGTGGTTGTACATCAGCATGAGTGCAATTGTAGCCTCATGAGCACAAACTGATTTGGGGGAGCTATAATTTTTTTGCCATCCATTAGAGCTCCAAAGGTACCTTGTTTGTTTGTTTGTTTGTTTGAAGTATATTTATGCCATTCCTCCACCAAAGAGAATCCCAGAGGGGCTTATAAATAATCAGTTAAAGAAGACAGACTCTGCCCGCCGACTGAGAATCTAAAATCACAGGACATACAAGGAAAAAGGAATGGGAAGGGAAGAGGGACTGATGCTTTCCCGATGTAAACTGATATTATCTCAAATATTCCGGGGTTATCTGCTTCTGGGTTCTTTTTCAGGATTAAAACCGGCTCCTTTACACATGTTTTTTTTCAAGGTTTTTCTTTCTTTCTCTGCCTTTCTGTGTTTCATCTCACACAACCACTAGGTGGCACTATGGTATAGCAGAATTGCACAATTACACAAGGGCTCTCTGTAATGCCGTTGAAAAAAACCACAAGTTTTTCTCTGTTAGGGAAAAACAAACAAACACAATAATGGTTGCAAAACATTGGGGAGGCCCTGGAGGATGACAACATCATGTAAAGGGCCCACAGACTGCTGCGAGGAAGCATGAGTGCACAATTAAACCCCTGCGTAGAAAGGCTCCAAGCCAACCTCAAGTAGGTAGATGACATATCTTCGGAGCACATTAAAAACATATTCTTAAGTCATTTGCAACGTAGATAAAAATTAAACCTACCATAAAAATAAGGTCACATTTCCACCCCACATTTTTCTCCTGTCATAGTACTAGGATCTGGGATGTGTGGGTCATCAAGTGAAGCTGAATGGTGGCAAATTCAAGATAGACAAAAGGCACATGGTGCGTAATTCAGCTATAAAATTAGTTTCCACAAGATGTGACAATGTCTACCAACTTCGATGGCTTTCGAATTGGATAAGACAAATTCATGAAGGACAAGGCTGTCAATAGCAACTAGTCATGATGGCTACAAACCACCTTCAGGATCAGAGGCAGAATGCCTTTGAACATGAGTTGCTGTGGGAAATCAGTGGGAGTAAATCATTACCCACAACCCCGTGCTTGTGCATTTCCCAAAGGCATCTGTTTAGCCACCGTGGCAGATAGACTGCTGGATTGGATGACCCTTTGGTTTTGTCCAGCAGGGCTCTTCTTACTTGTGTTTCCTCTTTTCTCTGTCTCACCCCCTGAAGACATTTAATTCACTTCTCTCCTCGGGCATGGTTAGCAAGCTTGCGGTAAACAAATAGTGTCCCTTGACTTGTGAAGAGTAGGTAACATAAGAAGAGTGTTGTTCATGTGTGCTTTTCCCAGTACTGAAAACATAATATCTGTACCATAGTTTGCTGTTAGCACCTGGAAACAGGAACCCGGTCTAGGCTTTCAGTAATTTGTGTGTGTTTAAATGAAAGGTACACATTTCATTAAGAGGGTGGAAATTCTATCCACCCGTAACCCATATGACATTATACTGGAGCTTCTGGGTGGAAGAGGAACTCAGTTTTATTTGAAGAATTACAAACTCCCATGAGACGTGTGGAGAGACATCCCCTTGTTTTACTTCTAAAACAAAAGGGAGCTGGATTCCAAGTCTGCCTAGAAGCTCGATCATCTAAAAGTGGAAGCCCTTCTCTGCAATCCAAAACATGTGTGGCAAGAGGGACAGGTGATTCAGCTGACTGTGTGGGAATATAAGGCTCTCTGTGTATGTCCAATAGCATTTTCCCTTTATTATAGTTACTTCCTCTGTCCTAGACCTGAGTTTAAATAAGCCCTGTTGTATATCCCTTTGTATAATAGCTCTGGAGGAAAAGTGAAGGCAGATGGACATACAGGAGGATGGGGACGACTGGGATCTGGCACATAAGCTTTTACTAGCACATGATGCTTAAAGTGGGCAGGATGCCCACAGATGTGTCTCTAGTAGCACAAGGAATAGGAACACCATAGTAAAACCAAACTCTGTAGGGTAGCCAGCCAGTTACATATCTTCCAATTTAACTAAGCACACAGAATTGCCACAATCCAAGGCTGTGGTGGAGGCCAGATCTACAATAAGCAGGATATAACACTTTGAAAGTGCATTGAAAACTGTATATGGAGTGGGTCATGGAGCCCAACAGTTGTCAATCCTGTTATAAACCATTTTAAAGCAATAGTGTAGATCCTGCTGGAGTTGGATCTGCCTGGATTGTTTTAATCTCTGGCAATACAAGGAATGCTCCCGACATGCATACCCTGTGAGTGCTGAACATCCTCTGATACTAAAGAGAACAGGGTGCCTGTGTGGAGCCCTGTGTACACCAAGGGTGTTGGACCTTCAGCCTTTGGGCCAAATCCAGCCCTTTGGGGTTCTCCAGGGGTCTATGCCCCCTTCCCTTGGCTCCACCTCACCTTTCCCCGATGGCCAATAATTTGGTGGCTTCCCAGCTTTTGTGCAGTCCCCCTCAACACACTTTCTAAAACGCTGAAATGCCTGTTTTAAGGCTTAATTACAAGAGTTTCTACAAAACTGAATTTGGCCCTTGGGGTGAAAGAGGTTTGACAGCCCCGGTGTGCACATTGCAGCCCTTGCAGATGCACCATGGCTGACCGATTGCTCAATGGCCAATGGTATGTTCTCCAACCTGGACAGTAGCTGCTAATCTCCACTGATGTTCGTGATGAAAAACAGGTTGAATCCAAACTGTCCAGGCCATAATCTGTGGGCAGTTGTGAGCAGGTGAGTGGCAACGGCTCAGGAGGAAGAATGTTCAAAGCTGCCACCACATTTGGAATTATTAGTAGTGGCTGATTTGAGAAAAGGGGCTCTGAGGATGATGCTCATTCTATTGAGAGTTGCAATTGTGAGCCTATCTACACACGCAGGATATGACACTTTGAAAACATTTTGAAAACTGTATATGGAGTGTGTCCCGGGCCCCAACAGTTGTCACTACTGTTATAAACCGTTTTAAACCGTTTTAAGGCAGCAGTGTAGATAGGCTCTGTGTCTCTGGCTTTTTAAACAACTGCTCCTTTGGTCCCCTAATTCAATTGGGTGTTTTGCTAAAGGTAGGTTACTCGCAATTGAAAGGAAACATAAGGATCTAAGGCAGCTAGGGGTGCTCCACCCCCTGATACTTGAGATTAGTTGTGTTTTAACTTGTTATCTGGGCCATGAAATACCGAGAAGGAAGTAAATAAAAGGACATTGAGTTAAGCTTACCTCTCCCCCCTCTCTATTCATGCCGCACACCAGGACAAGGAGGTGCGAAAAATCAATACTTGGTATAATTGCTGTAATCTTGCAGTTTCAGATGCAAATGCAAACAGCAGGATAAAAAAGTAACATAAAACAGTTGCTATAGCACCAGTGTTTAATCACCAGGCATAACATGGCGAACTAAATTGTCTGCTTAAAGTTTAATTTATCTGGTGTATGCTACCTGTGGGATTATTGTGAAATCAAAAATAAACTTCCTGTAGGTCTCTTGCTTTTGTCATGGTTTTTTTTTTCTGAAGAGAATATTTTATTCCTCCTTCCTCAGCAAGAGAGCATTTTTTGTTTACCATAACTCAATATCTTGATAGCATGTCAACCTGTTTCAAAGCCATTGGACTAATGCACAGTAAGAGAGCAGAGGACAATGACGGCTAAGTCAATAATGGTGCTTAACATTTTATTTCCCAGGCTCCCTTGGTGTCTGAAAGAGTAGGCTTTTAAGCTTATCTCTATCATGCATTTTCCAAAACAGGCACATAAAGTACCAATACAGAAATGCCTCTTTAAACACCCATGTGGAAATACCAGTGCACCCTAGATGGGCCACCATAGGTGCTTAAGAACATTCTCAGTGTTCTTCACTGCATGCCCTGAGGGCCACTACAAACTCTCATTCACCTCGAGTGCAGCTCTCCACCTTCCTCTTTCTCATGCACTCATTGACTGGGTTCCCCGCAGCCCACTGTGGCTTATTTAGCGCATCATCAGACAAGTGTTTCATCACACACTGGTTACTGGCCACTCACATCTGCCTCCCACTCCTTCTGGTCTTTTTTCCACAACAAAATAAGCCCCAGTAAATCTGATGTTTTTTTTAAAAAAAACTTGCTGCCATTTCCTGCTGTGTTCAGGAAAAGCAGTGTGATAAAAACACCCACTGAATGGACCACATGGACGTTGCTGCTTTCTCTTTCTTCCCTGTGCGAAGGAAGAGGAAGCTGCTCATCCCTATTGTGGGACAGCAGCAGGACGCCAAAGCGACGGTAGGGAAATGCTATTTGCCCTCCGTCTGAAGATGCTCTTTTGCTATGGCGGGCTGTAACGTGTCAGTGCATGCTGGGCGACTTTTGAATATTCAAGTTATGACCATGGCTTGTCATGCAATCTGAATCTGGCAAGGATGTTTTGTTGCCCTGGTTAACAAACCACCCACAAACCAAGGGCTGTTTTAGGGTTGTGGGTGGTTTGTTAACCATGCCAACAACTTCCCTCACCAGGTTAAGGCAACATAACAAGCTGTAGTTAGAGTTTAAATATTCAAAATGGCCACCCATCCACCTCAGTGCAGCTTGAGTGGGCTGCTTGATTGAACAAACCGGCCAATTCTCATTGGCTTAGTTCGGATGACACTTTAGACAATGGAAGGGTTAATAACACACCGTGTGTTATTTTGGGGGTGTGCACCACACAACATGTTGCCCCTCCCCCTGTCATATGGCTGAAAGTCCTGGCATCTTTCTGGGCTGCTGCGTCTCCTCCCTCCCCCCTCCCTCAGTCCTCCAGCCGTATCTCATCATGCATCGTAAGTTCTGCTGGCTGTATAGGAGCGGCCAGGGGTATTTTGGCTGCTCCTGCTGGGGAACTCTATGACTGAGTGGAATAGTACATGGAGAGAGGGGGGTTCCCGACACATGACACTTTAAGCAATGGATTTTGGGATAAACAACTGAGCAGCCCGTTGTTTTCTCCGTTGTTTAATTGCCCGAAATAGCGTACCGTCAGTTGTGTGTGTGTTGTGTGCTGCTTGCCACACAACACAATAATCAACACAACTGACGGTTGCCTCTTCCCCCCTCCGTTGATTATCGTGTCATCCAAACTAAGCCGCGTTCTCTCTCTCTCTCTCTCTCTCTCTCTCTCTCTCTCCATTAGTTGCTCACTCTCAGCAGAGGCTCTCTAGCTTTACCTTGTTGTTTGCTTTAGTGTGGGCTGGCTGCTGTGATCTGGGCTACTGGAGGAGGCTTCAGGGGTGAGGAGTCAGGAGACCAGTGGCTCATCAGCTGTAAGGGGGCTGGGGGGGAGGTGAATGCAGGAACAATCAGCCAATTAGCTGTTGTGGCAGAGGAGCCCAAGAGGCAAAGAGCAACATTATTGGCTAGCTGTACAGGTGCCGGAGAAAAAATGGAATGTGTTGCACCTGTACTGGCAGATTATGCAGCACTAAGTAGAGCAGAACACTCTTAGTGATGAGAAAAAGATCCATCCCATTTGAAGGACCACACCATTTGAGCCGGCCAGAATTTGCCTGCCTGGAGCCTTGATGACTGCCTGGAGCCCTGATGGTTGGCTTAGATTATGTGGAGACTGTGTCTGGAGCACAGCATCGCTGCTTGACTGGGGTGGGGGAAGTGGTCCCCCATGGCCTGAGAAAGGTCCTCAAATAGCCTTAGCAGTGATGCCTAGGGCCAAAGTGACTCCTGCTTAAAAAATAGTGCAGACCACTGCCCTAGCTGTAGGACACCACATTGTGATGTACCCATAGTAAAGACAATAATTGTCAGGACGAAGTACAGAACCACTCTTAGTCCTGAAAAGAGCAGTTGGGGTGTCTATGGGTTTGTTTTTTTGGATCCCTTGAATTTTCCAATAAACACTTCTCTGGGTTCTTATAACTATTTAGTGACTCTGTTGGTTTCAGATTCCTTGCAAATTACAACAGCCTCACGGACAAGCACCTTGCAGGCTATTTCAGCAACACCAGGATAAGACATCATCTTCAGAGATCAGGGCTGGTAGGTATGCAAATATTTATTTCTCTTTTTTAGTTTCTCTGGACTGATCTCATCTATTCATTTAATTCCCTTTTATTCTATTCTTACTTGAAGCAGCTCAGTGTGACATACATGTTTCTCCCTTCACCCTTTATCTTTATTACCTAGGCTGTGAAAAAGTGAGCGCTCCACAGCCATCCAGTGAGCTGGCTAGGTGGGAATTTGAACCCAGTCTTCCTGGCCGATGTCCAGCACTGTAACCGTGGAGTGGTGAAATTGTCACAGTTTAACCGCTTTCTTTTATTATTCCCTACACCACCCAAGCCTTTTGGGATTGTTTCGTTCAGTACGCAGTACTTTAAAACATACCTTAATCAACCCTAGTTAAAAAAAAATGCTTTGATGCCATTGCATTACTAAAAATATATGGCAGTGCAATTGCTATCACTTTGATCCCACTTGTCATAAGTCATTGAGACAGCATCCAGTGTGAACCAATGAATGCGACAGCATAAAATGTTAGGCGCTGGACACAACGACTGCAATCCTCGCTTACTTTTCCAAGCAGTGTCCAATTGAATTTTGTGGGACTTCGTTCTGAATAAACATACATAGGACTGGGCTGTGCAGGTTCCCTCACAAGTAATGGTAGGAATGCCAGTCACTGCAGTTTGACAATTAACCACTTGACTCATCACATCGGTCCACTCTATTGCAGTGGAAATAGAGCCGCCTGGGTGAGGAGACCAGGCGGGCAAGTTGGAATACTTATTTCATTGGGATACTTATTTTCAAGGTTGTTTTAAGTATGGATTGAGTGACGAGTCACTTGTGAGTTGGTTGAAGCAGGACAGAAAGCAATCATTTGGTCATTGGGGTGGCTTCATTTTATGTCTGCTGGTGGAATATTCTCATACAGGTTTTAGAGGCCCTGTAACAATGCGAACCTATAGGTAGAGCAGCCAGTGAAAGAGAAGCAATTATATTGGCTCCCCCGATGGCACATTCCATTTCAGCTTTTACTGCCTGCTTCTCACTGACTTGGTTGAATCCATTGGAAAACTCAACTGCCCATAGACTCCTCCGTAATTAGCATCTGGTATTTTAAAAAATGCAGAGAAATCGAATGGGGAGCACTCTCTTTTGGGCAGAGGGGAGGAATTGGTTGGGATGACCTAAAGCCGAAAAGCAAAGAGATGTAAAATTGAGATCTTCTGCTTACAACGGCTATCCTGGTATCACAAAACATGAAGAGCTAATAGGAATGATGAGTACTACTATATTCGATATAATGAAAATGATGTATTATACCTGAGCTAAAAAACCCAAAATCCATGCAATGGTTACTGATGGGAGTGGACGATTTGGATCTGCCATAGAGCTGCCTGAGCAGATGGAGCCCTGCATGGCACACGAGTGGCCAGGATGGAAGGGAGCTGATTTCCTTCTGATTTTCTTCCCAGTGGTTCTCCTTTTTTAAAACGAGTATGCCTCTGAATTTCAGCTTCTGTGGAGTATGAGCCAAGAAAGTGCCATCGCACTCAGGTCTTGCTGTTGGCCACTGTGGGGAACAGGAGGCTGGATTAGAAAGGCCTTTGGGCTGATCCAGTCAGTGGAGGCTGGTTGCTCCTTTTTCAGGGGGGCTGCGAATCTGCTCTGGGTTTTATTCAGAACCACTCAGAACTTTAAAGGAGCTATTCAGGGTGCTGAACCCAAAGCCCCACTGCAATAGGAGACACCAGACCTGCTGGATCCAGCAGGGCTTTTTGTATATTCTTATGATGTGCCTTTCCCATCAGCAGAGCTCTGCTCCACCGGCGAAGGGGCAGCTCTGCCCCATTTTACTGAATCATAGTGGGCCTTAAACATGGTGTCCAGTTAATGAGTGTGTTGCTGCATGACTTGTTAAAAGCCACCTGTATTTTTAAATATCTAACATTATACTGCAGGAATAAGGCAGAAATAGGTCAAGCTTGCATATGCATTCTTTTCAGTTGTCTTGTCCTTATGTTTTAAGGGAGGTGGTTTTTTTGTTTTTTTGTTTTTGCCATTTAATGTCCACTTTGTTTTAAAAATGCCTCCCTATTCCTTTTGTTTGTAAAGTTAACTGACGACATTTACTCCCTTTGCCAAAAGCTTAAGCCTAAATGTAAATGAGATCAAAGAAATCGTACTATGATCATGCTGGCCGATTTGACATTGAACAGACTGTATTTTCCAATACCAGCAACTCCCCCCCTTTTTTTGCTTTATCCCTGCCTTCCCCTTTACTCAAAGAAAATGTAATAAAATAATGGGAAACACAAAGTCCTCTAACAGTGCAATTCTATGCATGTTGACTCAGAGGTATATCCTACAGATTTCAATGGGACTTACTCCCTAGGAAGAGTGCACAGCGCTGAAGCTTACTTTAATAGGAATTCTCTTAATGCAAGCACTCAGACGAAGCAATTTGGCGCGGCACTCACAGAAAGGTAGCTGCATAAGTCCTCCTACCCAGAAAGGGGCAGCCTGTAATTTCCAAGCAGCAAGGTAATCACCCAGAATTGTTGTTTTAAAGGATATTGTAATTATAACTTGTTTTTATGCTTCATGGTTTTAAATTTTGTGTATCGGTGTTTTTAATGTTCAGTGTTTTTAATTTTTGTAAACCACCCAGAGAGCTTCGGCTATGGGGCAGTATATAAATGGAATAAAATAAATAAACACCAAGGTGTAGAATTTTTTTCTTTTTGTTGGACCTTTCAGACTGCCAGGAATACAGATAAATGAGAATCCACTGGGCAATCTTGATAATATGGAAGAGTGGACTCCTTGGTCACAAGACATTTGAATAGCAGCAATTTGGAGGAGAATCATGCCACCTAATGAGGCACTTAGCATTTTCAAGTGACATTTGAAACAAAATCAGGCTGTTCCATGCTGTCTAACACTAGGAATGACTGATGAAGAAGTATTAATGGAAACTGGAGCTTTGTTCCATCTTAATAAACACGACTCACTATCAATAATACAGCAGCAACCCTTTTTAATGCTACTGGAGACCTATTGGTGACATGGATTGATTAGGTCTGCATATGCTTGCTATCTTGGCGCAGAACATGGGCTTTTTAGCATTGCTATCTTAAATCATTGCTATCATGAATGGCACCAAACAGGAAGCCCTGGCATTAAGCTACTTCTTACCATGCTTCTGTGCCATACCTTTCCGAGCATGAGTTGTTCTTGAGTGGCTTCATAAATCTAGCAGGTTAATGCATGGTTCCAGTTGTTCATTGGAAGGCTACTCTTCAACGCTTTACATTAGTGTTGTGGGGTGTTTTTTTAAAAAATGAAGTTTTAGGATGGCGCTCAATGGTCCATATGCCCCACCTCCTTTCTCCTGTAACCGTCTATGTGTTCCCTCCTGAAGATTGAGGGAACCTTCTAGAATGGTGTTAGATACAATGCAAGAGATTGTAGGAGGTAAGGAAAATTGGCAAAGTTTGTATGGGGGGGAAGTATGCTTTGAGCGCATACATGGCCATCTTTGTATTCTGGTCTCAGAGCCTAGCACATTAGAGTAGCCACACAGTGTGAGCGCTCCAACTGTGGACAATTCCAAAGGTTCCCAGGTAGTCATGTGTCCTACTTTACAGAGAACAGTCACCTATTGAAAGGCCTGCCAGAGGACAGGCCTCTGAAGGCATCCTCTGTTTGAAGGGGAGGAGAAAGGGAGACTAGCCACTAAAGAGATAGAGAGAGAAGATGAGAACAGCAAGGGGTAGGGAAAGATGGCCAGTGGCTCTTTCTTCTCTGTCCTTATCTTATGGAGCATAATGTGGCAGATGAGTTCTTTGATCCACTATCTCTGATGCATATATGAAAAGGTCCTGTGGACACAGATATGGATCTTTTACTGACATTGAAGAAAATGGGCAAGTCTTTGCTTATGCTAATCTCCATGCACACCTGGGACCTTAACATGGGCCAGATCTACACCAAGCAGGATATAACACTTTGAAAGTGGTTTGAAAATGGTATATGGAATGTGTCATGGGACCCAACAGTTGTTAATACCGTTATAAACCATTATAAAGCAGTAGTGTAGATCCTGCCATGATTTGGATTATGGCCAATATGTACATGTTTATTGACCTTATTTTTGAATCCTCTACCACTCTCTGTACTTACATTTTATTTTTTCATGGCAGGTCTCAAGAAATGGAAGAATAATCTCGGAGAAGGAATACCGGTTAAATGCCATGAGGAAAGATCATCAGAAGTATATACGGGAATGTTTGGCTCAGGCTATATTCCACAAGGTCCTTGACATGGAAGTATGATTACATTATGACTACTTTTCCTAAAGGCTCTTTAAAAGGAATGTTCATAGTCTTGTTCAGGATTACTGAGATACTTACTATTGTGGGAATATCATGTGTTTCATTTTGTGGTGGAGAGCGTAGCATAAACGAAGTATTAACATAACAACATGATGGCTTCAGGAGTCTACAACGCTTATCTGTAATCTTATCAGTGCATTCAAAGTATTCATTTCTGACACAAGCTGAAGTGTTGATGAATATTTGAAAGTTATTATGGCTTAGTAATGGTGAATAGAAGGCCTGGATTAATGTGAAATTGTAAGAATACAGATATGCTAACAGAGAAGAAACAGCTGCCCTTTTAATCATCCTGGTTGCATGAACAAAATGTTTGTTAAATTTTGTTAAGAAGTAATCTGAATTGAATTGACTCTAAAAAAAGGGTAGGTAACCTTTTTGGCAATTTGAGAAACTTTTGTGGATGTCACCACAAAACAGCTGCTATGGGAGACATAGCAATGAAGTAGTGACCTGACTAAGTTACAAGGCAGAGAGGTGGGGTCTGAGCTAGGGTGACTATATGGAAAGGAGGACAGGGCTCCTGTATCTTTAATAGTTGCATAGAAAAGGAAATTTCAGCAGGGGTCATTTGTATGCATGCAGCACCTGGTGAAATTCCCTCTTCATCACAACAGTTAAAGCGTCAGGAGCCGTGCCCTCTTTTGTATCTTGTCACTCTCCTGCAGCTTCAACTGTTGTGGTGAAGAGGGAATTTCACCAGGTGCTGCATGTATACAAATGACACCTGCTGAAATTCCCTTTTCAATACAACAGTTAAAGATATAGAAGCCCTGTCCTCCTTTTCATATGGATACCCTAGTTTGAGCCCAACACACTAAACGACTCCTTTGAACCCACAGTTTTCAGCATCAGCAGTAGTATATATCACAGAAATCCTATCTGCCAGTAAGAAAATGTGCTAATTAACTAGGCTGACCATATGAAAAGGAGGACAGGGCTCATGTAACTTTAACAGTTGTAGAGAAAAGGGAATTTCAGCCAGTATCATTTGTATGCAATTAGCTCCTGGTGAAATTCCTTCTTCATCACAACAGTTAAAGGTGCAGGCACTATACTAGAGTGACCACATACAAAAGAAGGCAGGGCCCCTGCACCTTTAACTGTTGTGATGAAGAGGGGATTTCACCAGGGACTAATTGCATACAAATGACGCAGGCTGAAATTCCCTTTTCTCTACAGCTGTTAAAGTTACATGAGCCCTGACCTCCTTTTCAGATGGTCAGCCTAAATTAACAAAAAAAAGTGGGAGGAATAGAGTACCTTGGCGGATGCCAAGAAAAGTGTCTGGGATGCATTGGTGCCCGTGGGCACCATGTTGCCTACCCCTCTTCTAAAGCAACTAAGGACTAACAGTTGTTCTAACATAATCTATGTTAGTGATCGTGAGGACAGAATCAACAGATTTCACTTATTCTAGATTGGTTAACTTGGAATACATTCCAAGAGAACACCTTGAATGAGCTGGTAAATTACTTGCCTTAGAAATAAATTACTTTGGACAAAAATAATATGTGAGTAATAAATAATGACAACAATACTACCATCTCCAAGAATTTCATATTGGCAGGGAAGGAAGTTAAGGGAGGAAGAAAAGATAGAGGTGTAATCTGCAATTGGCCAGAACTGATAAACTGGCAGCCATCTCAGAATGTAAGGGTCCCTATAGACACCAGGTTCCACACAGTCATCTCCTGAAGGCCAGGCAGTAGGAGGTCATGTCCCATCAGCGTACTCCAGAACCTGTCATAGCCCATCAGAGAAATGCTCACTTCTACCCACGCGAACCCCAAAGATCATGGGAAACCAGCAAGAACAAAGAAAAGCACAGTTGTGAGGAGTGAGCAAGGACAGGGAGGAGCAGGCCCTATCTCATGCAAACAGAAGGTGGAAACGTGGCTGGAGGTAGGCCCCATTCTGGCTTTGTTCCACCCATCGATTGTTCCTGCCTTCTATTTCCGTTTGTGATGTTGATGTCTGTCTCCCACGGTGGATCCCATACAACATTAGCAGCCGTTAACCTCAGATAACAGTGTTCAAGGGCAGACCCATGAAGCAGAGTCGTCAGATCTACTAAGATGTCAGCTTTTGTGCTACACTGACACTTGGCATGACTGAGAAATCCATGCGCTGCTTCCCTTACTTGGGCATAAAAGCAGCAGTTGAGACCAACTGTCTTAGAATCATGGAATTCTAAGGGAAGTCCCTCCTCAGTCCCACATCAACATGGAAGTCATTTAGTATCTTCTTCCCTTCTCCCAAGCCAGGCATACCACTTGGCTCAACAGAAACACCTTGCGCGGCCAGGGCCTTTGAAGGGCCCCTATGGAATGCCAAGCCAATGGTCCTTAACCGTTTACCATGGGATTCACCAAGAGAATTCTCATGTGGACTTGCATTTCCTTTTCTCCATCTCCTCTATGTAGACACACTGGAACTTCCATCAAGACACGAGTGACAACAAAGGAAACATATTACTTGGTTTGGAGTGCAATAGAAATTTGCTCTTCCCTTCTCCCCAGTCCCTTTCCTGAGAGAGGTTGGAAAAATGGTCTGAGTCAATGGGAACAGTGAGAAAAGGAGAAGATCAGTGGTCTTTAATCAGGAGGGTCTCTGAAATCATGGAGCTGTTTTGCTAGACCCAAATCCCCCTATTTCAGCCTTCCCCAACACAGACCCTCCAGAGTGTTGATCTGCAAACGTCAGCATTCTCAGCCAGCCTGGGAATGGCTTGGATGATGGGAATTATAATCCAACACATCTGGAGGGGACCAGGTTGGGCAAGGCTGCCCCAATTAACCACTTTGGAGGCTCAACTTGTAATCCTGTGCACACCTACCTAGATGTAAGCACCATTGATCACAATGGGATTTATTTCTGAGTGAACACGCATCACTTTACTCATCAAAAATAGTTGTCTCCTAGTTGCATGAATGGCGTCGTCTTTAGTCTGGCCCTTGTTCCTGGTTGCAAAGGAAACCAGTTATTTCCCACCTTTTTCTAGGGCAACAGTTTTTTGTTTTGTTTTTTAAATCTCTGAAAAAACAGGGCTACTATTCCTGGTAAAGTGTTGATCTATGAGTGGCACCACCCATGGCATGGAGACCTTTCCCTTTTCAGACCTGAACGCTTGGAATGTGGTTTAAAATTAGATTAATATGAGAGAAATACTTCATTATTTTAGATATTGAATTGCAGTATTAATTATGTAACAAGGAGGCTTGACATACATGATCCAACCAGAATGATGAAATGTCACACTGTCTGGAGGCTCCTTTGTGGAGACACGCAGCCTTTTGTGCATTTGCTCACCACACAAACCTGGTGAAATTTTCCATGTTGGAAATTTCCCCACTCCCCTCCCCAGAACAAATATGATTGTTGTAATAGAACAGAGTACATTTTAAGCACTGCATTTTTGAACAGCTGCCATGTAGTTTGAGAGACTTTGTTTTATTATTTACTTAAAGCATTTTTATCCTGTTCTTTCAGCCTCCACCCTCAAAAAGGTTGCCAGAACAGTTTACATAAAACAATAAGACAGTCCCTGTCTTTAACATTACAATCTAAGAGACATGGCACAAAAGGAAAAAGAATTGGGAGGGAAGAGGAAAAAGCAAAACTCAAACACCAGTGGATAGCTACAAAATAAAAAGTGTAACATTCCTCAGGATCCTTTCCAGGGTAGTTGATGTTAGTTGGACCTTTGTGGGGAGAGGTTGTCCACTTGGAGCAGGCTCTTTTGTTTCCTTAGTTTGCACTGTTCACTCTTTTATTCCTTCCCATAGGCCAGTTGAAGTAATTGGCCCTGGAGGGAAATGCACTTATTTTCTCTCTGTGGTGACTTTGTGTGTGTGTGCGCACGCATATGCGAACCAAATCTGGAAGTGGTGCTCTGAGTGTTCCATTCATGTAGGACAATGTCATACATATTGAAACAATCATTTGGTGTTGGTGGTGCTAGGTGACCTGGGCAGGATCTACACTACTGCTTTATAACAGTTTATAACAGTTTTGACAACTGTTCAGGCCCAGGGCACATACTGTTTTCAAAATGTTTTCAAAGTGTTATATCCTGCTTAGTGTAGATCTGGCCCTAGCCTCTTGGGCTCAGGGAACCGCCATAGACAGAAAACAACCCAAAGCGTGGTGATGGGAATTTGCCTATCTCTTGTTGCTTCAACGGATCCTGTAATAGTACTGATTTTCTCTTTGCTTTTTTAAAAAACCCTACTAGCGTCATCACCAGGTTGAGATAAAAAGAAAACTTGAAAACTCTGCCAGGAGGGAGCGTGTTCACAGGATCAAGGTGAGGGTTTTCCATTTGCATGATACAGGGAACTTTGAATTCTTGTTCTGTGACTCTAGCTCTGTGTCCTAGGAATGAAGAATTCTGTTAGGACATATATACTTGGTCAGATTCTGCAAACCAGCGGTAGGCAACCTAGTTTTTTGACTACAACTCCTTCAATCACTGAGCTGGAGCTGATAGAAGGCATTGTCCAAAATTACCTGGATGGCACTAGATTGATTAACCTTGCTGTAAGCTGTTACTTCTACTTGTGTATAGTTATTGCACTGCTATTACTTCCCTCCCTCCATCTCTCTCTCCGTAATCCAATTTGGCTATATATTTTTACTGATATCTCAAGATTCCATTGCTAGTCTAGGTTCTCTTCTGAGATCTGAAAATATTGGAGTAATTGCCCAGTGAAACTATTATCCACAGCTTCTCTCAAACAGCAGGGTTAGAGGGAGCATCTTCCTTTCCCAATGGGGCCACTTTCTCAGTCATCTCACTTTCCCCTTCATCTAGGTGGAACGATCAAGAAGAGCAGCAGAAGAGACCAATCACCTGCTTTCCCCCCACCCACCCACTGCACCAAGAAATCACTTTGGCCGCTGCAAATTAGGTGAAAGAGGACAGTCAGGTCATCTGGTGAGTACATAATGAGGATCTGTAGGCCAAACATTACAGGCTTTGTCTTACATCGAGGGTCCCAATTATACCACCATGGGTTGCAGGCCTTGTATGAATTGGAATCAAAGCTTAGCATTCCAAGTTTGTTGCATTGGGAGAAGGGCACACCTCTTTCTTGACAAGTCACATTGTGATCCCTTCCTTCCTCCAAGGAGCTCAGGGTATCAGGCACATTTATCTTATTTTATCCTCACAGTGACCCCTTGAAGTAGATCAGTATGAATTTGCCCATGGCCGTCCCGTGGAGTTTGAAGCTAAATAGGGTTTTGAATGTGGGGTTCCACTGGTTGAAATCCAACACTCCTGCAGGGCTGGCCCTATCATTCGGCAGAGTCAGGCAGCAGATGCTGTTGTTTGTATGTGTGCAGGATGGGATAGTAGTGGCAGCTCCCCAACCATTCATCCGGAGTCCCCCATCTGGTTTCCACTGTTGGAGGACAGAGCTGTGTGTCACACAGCCTGACCTACCCGTTAAGTTTGCTTGCTGCCTTCAGATGTGGGAGAGGTTGCTCTTCTGTCACCACTGTTGAAGTAAGATTCAATTGCCAATCCAGTTGGTGTCTGTACAGAGAATGTGTGTGTCTGGGTGGGTCGGGGGAGCATCTTGTCCTTTGCTTCAGGAAGCAAAATGTTTTGGGCCACCCCTGCTCTAGCCTTTACCCCACACTGCTTCTCTGGCGGTACAATCTACTGGCACTCTGTACATGTCCATTCAGAAGCAAGACTTCTGATAGGCAGACAGAATCTCAGGCCCAGTGGCCAAATCCAGCCAGTGTCAGGGCCCAGCTTTGGCACTGCAGTGGGCCTTGTAGGTTATAGCCAGGATTTGATTAGAAGTAGTCTAGAAGGGTTTGGGCCTATTCAGCAAGGTCCCTGTCCAAACAAGGCGTCACTGCTCAGCCCTCCAGTGATGACACTTCAACCTGGGTGACCATTCTGTAAACCCCATCCTCACTCCTGTTAGGTACTCATGGAGAGCTTCCAGCCTCCCTCCATGTCAAGGATGACTCCGCAGGTGAACACAGGGAGTAGAGCGACTTCCCCCTGCTCTGCTCTGAGAACAAAGACAGAGATAAGCTCACACAGATTCTGACATTCCACAGGCTGAATAGGCCCAAACCCTTTTAGACTACTTCTAATCAAATCCTAGCTATAACCTACAAGACTCACTGCAGTGCTGAAGCTGGGCCCTGAGAGCCTGATTTCAGTCTGGCCCTGCAGGGATCATAGCCACGCCCCTTTCACCAGGCTTTATCCCCACTCCCTGATCATTTAGTGGTTTCCCAGCTTTTGAGCAGTTCTTTTTCCCCATTCTAAAAGGTTGAAATGCCTGGTCTAAGGCTTCATTCCTGACAGGTATTTTTGCCCTGCCCCTTTGACCTTTGGCTCTGCCCACCACTGGAATGCAGCCCCCCCGACCTTCTCTGAAATGAATTTTGGTCCTCAGACTGAAATAGGTTCAACACCCCTGCTTTAAAGTATAAAAATAGCATGATGCTCTAGCTGTGGAATGCAGTATTTATTTATCTAGTTTTTGAAAGCTGCTTTGTTCCACAGATAATCTCTTATACAAACATCCTCCTCTATTTTGTCGACATAATTCCCCCATATTAGATTTGTCTGAGTACAATACTGACAAGAGAGCATACAAAACACCTGGTCTGATTCTGTGAACTGTTACGCACTGTTCCTGTTTAATATACATTATTGTGTGCAGGACCTTGGCATAGCCACTTTGAAAGAAAAAGTACCACATCACACACACGGAGTGACATTTAGGCTTCTGAAATGTGTCTCACCGCATGCTCTGAAGTGTTCCCTCCCCTCCATTTATTTAAATTGTCCAGGCTTCCTATCCTCGACCAAGCACTGCACCAGGAAACATACAGCATCCCATCCGACTGCAGCCACTTTACAGCAACGCCACGACAGAATCGGCATTCAAGGCTGCTTCGAGTTCCAGACCCAAGTTCCTCACCCTTGAAAAAGATCATCACTTGGCCAGTGGGGTTAGACTTTGCTCTTTTAAACAAGCCCTGTAATAGAAAGAAGGATTCAAAATTTGTTCTGTATACCTTCAAACATAATGGATCACCCAATACAGCTCTTCTGGATAGCAGAAAGCAAACAGCTTGCTCTTAAGTGACTTTCCATTAAAGTCCAGGGAGAGTGTTTATTTAGATGAGTCTGGTTGGTGGGCAACATTGTCCTATGTCAACTCTGTGTCAGCCTCTGCCTTTGCAGGCATTGTTGTTGGTCTGGTGGGTGGGTGGTTGTAATCAAGTGTAACTCACTGCTTAGATACTTCTAGGTGAAACCCTTTAATGCTAGAGTTTTGCTGAAACTCATTGCTCAAATCTTTAACTTTTTTTCCCAAGTCTTTGGTAATTAAAATGAAATTCTCGGCCTCTGTCAGTTAGGACAGTGCATGAAGTTTCAGAGGTCCTTTCTCCTTATTTCCAGTATAGCTAATAGAAACTAGAAATAGAGATGTGGCGAGAATTCAAAGCAAGGATGCTTATGTAAGCAGCCTGGCTCAAATTCTTATAAGCAGAATCGAGGCTGGCAGGTGGCCTTCTTTGATTCTATTCACACCTTGAACCCTCACCAGCAGCTGCTCTGTCCCTTTCCACAAGGACATCCCTCCTCTTTTCATCTCTGACTCCTAGCAAATTCTCCTGGCTGTCTAGTAATGCAAATGGTGCCAAAAGTGGTTGGTTTAGCAACCTACAAAACCCAAATTAAGGAAAGTTACATGATAATTTTCTTATTTGCTGAAACATATTGTGTGATTGTTGCCATTTTGCATAATTTCTTCTGCTTTTCCTGGTCATGGGAAGGAGGGAGGAGTTACGCAAGAGACTGTGAAACCTACCTCTCTTACAGAGGAAATCTTGTTTAGCAATCCCTCTGGCTTCTGAAATTCCACCAAGTTTGTCATGTATTTCAATCATACAACTTCACAATCATATGGGCTAGGCACTTGTTTTTTTTAAAAAAATCCCAACACAGCTGAATTCTGTGTCCAGTATCATATTCTGAACGTGTGTGGAGTCACTGCATACCGTCCTGCAGATGACTTTGGCCACCTGATACATGCCAATCAACCTTCTTAGCTCAGACATTTGCCTCTTGTCCAGCTTTGTTGGGTGCAACTTGAGGAGCATGGGAACAAAAAGCCAAGACATCACCACTGGAAAGTCACAATTTGTCCAAATACTGGTTTAAAAAATTATGTCACATTATATGTCACAGTGTCACTCTTATAATTGACTGAATATTGGAAGTTGGTCATTTAATCCAAGACTGGGGAACCTGCGGCTCTCCAGATGTTGTTGGACTCCAACTCCTATCAGCATGGCCAGTATAGTCAGGGATGGTGGGAGTTGTAGTACAACAACATCTGGAGCGCCACTGGTTCCAGAGCTCTGATATGCGGCCATCTCATCAAGTACTTTAGAATATAAGAAAGACACTGTTGGGTAATGCCAAAGGTTCATCTACATCAACATCCTGTTTCCCATAAGAGCCTGCTCCCAGGGAACAGAGCAACTGGTATTTACACCATCTCTAAACATGGAGGTTTAATTTGGCTGTCATAGCTAATAGCCATTGATCTATCCCCCATGCATTTGTCTGATCTCCCGTTTAAGCCATCTAAGCCAGTGGCCCTCAGCACATCTTTGGGTAGTGACTTCTATAAATCGATTGGGCACTGTGTGAAGTAGTACTTCCTTTCATCTGTCCTGAATCTTACTGCCAGTCAATTCCATTGATTCTGCACCTTCTTGGTAATTGTCTCCGCCACTGAGCTGCCATGATCTGGCAACTGATTAGTCAGATTCATGGCTGGAATGTAGATTAGATGGTCACTAGTATATTTATAACTGCTAGACTGAGGGTGTTTTGCACATGCTAGGCAACCAATGTGCGCACTGGAGCAACACCATTCCTTTCAGGAAACAGTGTACAGGGGAAATATGGGCTAGATCTACACTAGTGCTTTTTGTCGGTATTGAAGTGCACTGATAACTGTTGGGCCACATTAGGCATTCCATATACTGCTTTTCTAGCATTATTTCCCCCCACTTAGTGTGTATTATCCAAAATACTGCAACCGATGTCATTGTGTGTGCTACAAGGTATAAATGTGCAAGAGGATATAGCATCTCCATGATGAGATCGTACTGGTATGATACGAAGTGTAGATCTGGCCATGACTATAAACACATGGAGTTATGGGGTAATGCTTTTTGGCACGTGCCTCCTCCATATTTACAAACATATGTTTCCCTTTCACATACGGTTTACTGCGGCAAACACTGCCATACGCACTGCAAACATATTTGCCACATGAAGTGTATGACACCTCCCCACATACATCGCCTCATGAAAGCACACAGACAAAAGTAAATGTTTGGGAGCAATCAATATCAGTGAAAGCTGAGACTCAGAGCCAGTTTGTGGGACATTTTGGATGATTTTTCAGGATTGTGAGGACAATATGACACACTGGACTAAGCAGGGCTGGCTCCCACGTTTATGGGGCCTCCGCTGGGCTCCTTCCTGTACTGATGAACCATGCTTGGGCTTCTCTGGTAGCAGTGGTCCCAGCAGCCTTGGGGTGGCTGAGGAGTGACAGCGCCATTTACATTTCTCACAGTACTCCAGAGCAACAAAACGTTGGCGGCATTATAAATGGCACTAGCCTCAGCCAACCAGTGCTGCTAGGAGCGTTGAGCTGAAAAGGGATTTAAAGGAGGCCCCAGGGCAGGTACAGCACAGCAGTAGGTCCTAACAGCTTCCTGCAGATGCCGGGTGCTGGCACTTGTTTTGGGACTAAATTAAGGCCACATATATGCAACATCACTCTTAGCTTCTCCAGATGTATTATCTGAACTACTTTTCAAGAAACCAACAACAACAACGACAACAACAGCAATAGCAATCACCAATCTAATTTGTTAATCTTGTTCCACCCATGAGCCACCCTTTTAGCACTCATTAACAACCTTAGTTATGAATTACGAAAGGTAGCTAAATATTGTTAAGGAGTAAAGAATCTGCGCTGAGAATCTGTACGGGAAATGAGAAATTAGCATGCAGATCTAGATTTTTTAAAATAAATAAATAAATAAATATTCCCACCATGCCCACCATTGAAACACAGATCCTGTTCAGACGACACACTAAGCCACGGTGGCTAAGAATTTTGAGCTAACATTATGGCTTAGCATGTCGTTTGAACCATTCGTTGGGTGTCGTGTGAGCCATTCCTGACCATGGTGGCTACATAACCATGGTTTAAATATGCTCACTAACCGTTTGCTGCAAAAGGGTTAGCAGCCTAACCATGGCTTAGCGTGTTGTCTGAACAGGCCCTCTGTTATTGGGAAATTCTTACCAAGAGGGACTATCAACTGCTGCTGTTAAGAGCATAACGAATAACTAAGTATTAATAGTAACTGTTGTTAATTTTTTTAGGGAGACAAAGGGGTGTTAAAAGCTAAGCATTCAATGGATTACTCAACTGGACTATCCCCATACCAACTTCCCATCATTAACAACTACGTGACACCCATTCCACCGCTGCTGCCACCTAAAAATGACAACATCCACACAATGAAAGGTGGGACATCGAGAGGTCGACGGTTTCGCCCAACAACGGCACCAAATGGCTTGGAACAGTTGTTAATGAGGGTAATAGATCTTTTCCCTCCCAGCATCTTCGTTTGGTTTTGCATGTTTTGTGCTCCATGGGTTATTTCATAACACACTCTTCTATGAAGAAGTGCAGAAGTACTGCAAGTTTGGGTAGAAATGTCTCCCCTCCTTCCTGCCTCCCTAAGGCCTAATCAATCTGTACTTAAGTTCCTTTAAAGCCAAGATGGCTCATCCAGATTCTTCCTTTCTGGAAAATTAAGGTGGCATTCATCATAACACACCATTTTATAATGAATTAATTGAGAACAGCCCCTTTCCTTTACAAAAAGAACTGTGCTCCAGAATCTCATTTTTCATTAATATTGACCTTAACTTCTCTCAATATCCTATTTCCTAAGCAAACCTTGGCGAATATAGATTGATACATCTACAACTTGTAACTCTGGAAGAAAGAGTATCCCTTTGGGGAGTGTAATAGATCTCTGCTAGTATCAGTTGGAGAAGATGTATTTAAATAGTTAAGATGAGATGCTGGAAGCACTATCAAAACAGCAACGCACTGATATTCTAAGGTTTGATTCTTAGTAGGCAGAGCAATATATTTTGTTTCCATTATGCTGAAGAACTGAGAGCAGTGCATGTTGCAGGCATATCATTTGTCTATAGCTAAACAGGTCCCAGTTTAACATGCTAGATTGATGATTAAAGTCAGGGGCTATAAATGTGGCACATGTGCAAAGGTTGGAGCATCAGTCACAATCCTCCCTGTAATTCCTACTCTACTACCATTGAAGTCGAGGTTTCCTCCCTCCCCCCACCCCCAGGCACATGTGTAATGACCTATGTCAGGAAACCTTTCAGCTTGTTGGCTATTTTGTACAGATTTTATGTTAAAGCAGTTGAATGTGGCCTTGGTAATACCATATAATCCAAAATTGAGAGTGTTAGATTTACAACAGGGCTAGCCCTATCATTAGACAGAGTGAGGTGATTGCCTCAGGTAGATTTTTGGTGATACAAAAAGGCAGCAAATCATTAGTTATTCATTTATTGTTACTGTATTTTTCTGCCAGGGATGGGGAGGGATGTTTGTGAGATTTACTGCCTCAGGTGCCAAAATAACCCGACTAGCCTTGAGTATGACACACTTTGACTTGGGGGCTGATGGTGCTGTCATTTGCTGCTCTGCCTCAGGCAGCAAAATGCCTTGGGCCAGCCTGGAGACAAAGAGGAAGATTTTCCCCAAATTTCCATGTATTTCATTTACTTAGGAACATGGGGCAGCATCCAACTGTACCATTCTGCTGGCTGAAATGATGCTGTGCTCGCAGAAACTAGCTTCTGAACCATGCACAAGAGGAGAATCCAACGGAATATACATTGGGGCAAGCATGGTTGTGCAAGTGGTTGTGCAACCAGTTATGCAAGTATAATGTACAGTGAAAAGCTTCAGCAGGTCTCTGCTAGCACTATTTGAGTTTACCGAATGACACTGTTGGATACTGCACATAGGAAGCTGTCTTATACCAAGTCAGATGATTGGTCCATTTAGCTCAGTATTGTTTACACTGATGGGCAGCAGCTTTCCTTGGTGCCAGGCAGGGTCTTCAGATGCCAGGAGTCAAACTGGGGACCTTTGGCATAAAAACATAAGAAGAGCTTGGTTGAATCAGGCCAAAGGCCTATCTATTCCAACATCCTATCTCCTACAGCAGCCAACCCAGATGCCTATGGGATGCCCACAAGCAGGACATGAGAACAATAAAACTGTGATCAGTATTCAGAGGCATGTTGCCTCTGATCTTGGAGGGAGCATATAGCCATCATGACTAGTCGGCCTTTGTAGTCTTACCCTCTATGGATTTGCCTTATCTCCTTTTAAAGTCATTCATGTTGGTATCCATCAGTACATCCTGTGGCAGCAAATTCCACAAGGTGTGCTGTGTGCTGGAAAAAAAATGCTTCCTTTAATCTGTCCTGAATCTCCCACCATTCAGCTTCATTGGGTGACCCAGGGTTTTAGTAATGTGAGAGAGGGAGAAAAACATCTCCCATCCACTTTTTCCATGTCATGATCATGTCCACTCTTCCTTCGTCATTTTCATAAAATAAAAAGCTCCAAACTTTTTAATCTTTCCTCATAGATGGGTTGCTTCTGTCCCTTATCATTTTGATTGCCCTTTTCTGCAATTTTCCCTGCTTTACAATATCTGTATCTAGTATTTCAAGCATGATCACAACACAGATCTGTATAAGGGCAGTATACTGCTGGCAGTTTTTTTTTTATTTGTAGATAACCATGATGACATCAGTAGTTTTATTCACGGATCCCTTTCCCAAAGATCTATAGCACAGAATTCACTTTTTTTTCACAAGCGTGTGCTCTATCACAGAGCTACAGCTCTTCCCTGCAGAGTGAGCAAAATGCAGCCCATATCAGCCCAGGCTGGTTGAATGTGGTCCTGTCATTAGAACCTTCCCATGGTGCGCATAAGGAACATGTGGCAAGATGGTGAGAAGGGTGTAGGTGATTGCTTTGGATTTTAGCAGAGCCATTGCCTGGGCCAAGTTGCCAGTTATTTGTCATCTTGACGCATATTCAGTAGGTGTTTGCTGAATGCCAGCAACACAAAATTGATCTTGGAATAGCACAGTACGGGAGCAAATGTTGGCGATGCAAAAGTGCAGGTACTTCAATGGAGTTTTGTGCTCTTCGACGTAGGACGCAGGGAAGTTCTACAAGAGTCAAGTACAAAGCAATGCATACGTTACCATGGTCTACTTGGGAAAAACCGTGCACCTGTCCTATGACCTTTTCGATTACCGAGAGGAAATAAAAATATATCAACAACACTGCGGAGGAGAAAACCTATGTGTGTACAGAGGCAAACTCCTGGAGGGAGGTGAGCATGAAAAGGCCCAAGAGTTCATTTTAATTCTGGCAAACTCTTTTTTTTTTATATGGATAAACTGTTGAAGTGGTAGCAAAATTATTTCCGCGAAGCTCGGTCTCGTTATGTGTGTCCGGGGACTTATATACCAGCTGCCTCAAACTAAATCTGGATTTATTGTTTCATGATTGAAAATGAGGCTGCAATTACTTTTGCAAATTATGGGAGGAGGGGATGTACAGGGGTGATTTAGCAAAATACCGCAGGTTAGATTAATTTTTGGATGGAGATGTATGGTTAATAAAATGCTTGCAGGGGATAAAATGAATACCAAATTATCTGCATACAAGAAGCTATAATATATCAGTGTGAGCTGTTTATTGCTCCAGAAGGAAAATGAATACATGCTTGAGGTTTGATTCTGAATGTGAATCAATGGCGACGATGTTGACTTATGCAGACCTGTTCCAGGTATAATCATCAGTGGAAACGAAGGAAGGATAGCATGCTGGGTAGAAGTAATCTCTATTAGTTAGCATTTCATTTGTCATAGTCCTGGGCACTGTATAGAATGCAGAAATCGTGTGGCCCATGCCCAATCTGTGTTAGATGGACTGGACAGTAACAGGGAAAGTGTTTAGGGATCAACGGGATAAAGATACTTGAGATTAACTTGGTAGTGCGAAAATGAACGAAGAGAATCTAGGGCAGGGGAGCAGAACCCCTTTCAGCCTGAGAGCTCCATTCCACTTTGGAGAGCCTCTCAAGGGCTGCATGACTGTGACAGCAGGGCCAAAGACAAAAGTTGTGGAGCCAAAAGTAAAAGGAGCCAAAAATACCAGGTTAAAGCTCTTGCTGCCAGTAGCTAAGCCATAGGAGAGTCATTTCATCCTTTTAGAATGGGGGAAAACTGCACAAAAGATGGGAAACCACCAAATGACCAGTGGTTGTAGAAAGGTGGTGGGACTAGTGAAGGGGTGTGGCTATCTGAGGAACCCTAGGTGGGCTGGATTCTTACCCAGGTAAGCCAGATTTGGCCCGCAGGCCTGAGGTTCCGCACCCCCTGAGCTAGGGAGCTGCGTCAGAATGCTGTGTTCAAGAAATGGAAGGCAGGGAAGTGGCTTGACAAACGGAGCGGGGAAAGTTGTCCGTCCATTCAGAGCTCTATGGCAGAAGTCACAGCAATAGCTACTAGGAGAGAATTCAAAGAAACAGTTAAGATTCGACTAAAGAGAGACAGGGATGTAAGAGGAAACAAGCAGTTAGTATAGTTAAGAGAAGAGAACTTTCGTGAAAAAGGTTTACAAATAAGGACCTGGGGGGCTTAAGGTCCCAGCAATGCAAGATGAGAATGGGAAGGTAGAGTAAAAGCCAAACTAGACTAATTGTGTGAATGGCGTTTAAAATGTAAATCGCATGTTTGGGGGCTCTAATCCAGATTGGGATTCTAGCGTGTGGGGGTGGACTTTAAGCTTTTGCCCCTGCTGTGATTCCAATTCAGATTGGGCTTTCCGCACCTGCTATTTCCACTGGATGAAAAACATCTATTGGTAGAAGCATTTCTTAGCATGCAAATCGCAGAAGTGGTGGGGTTCCTGATCTGGAACGCATGCATGGTAGTGGTGGTGCTCCCTACACCAGGTTCCTGATCATGTTTGAATGGGTGGTCAGATACTGCGCTTTACTTTAAAAATCCGTTCAGGTAATTGCTACTTGTGTAATTGGGTCTTCTCTAGTGTGACCCTAAGGGGGAGAGCCAGTAAGGGATGTAGTTGTAGTAATGATGAGAATCTTAAGTATTTAGAAAGGGAGAAAAGTGGATCTTGGAGATGCAGAAGAATGAACATGATTTGAAAGAGATTTTTGTTAGAATCCTAAAGCTTGACTGGAGCATTATTTCAAAGAGGAGCACAAGAGAAGTAAGAATTTCAAGTGAGGAGTTTCTGCTAAAAAGAAAAAAGGGAAAAAAAGGGAAAGAAACCCCATTCTCCATAAAGTTGAATAGTTTGGGTTGGTTGTTTCATTGAGATGGTAATGTAATAAGCAAAGTGCTTTGCGGTTATTACTTTCTTCACCCTCACAACAAAACGAATCAGGTGAGGCAGCTTACTATTTGGGGGAGATGTCCTGAGGAGAAGATATTTGAGTCTGGTGACTCCATGGCCAAGCAGAGCTTCTGCCCATTGGACCACTCTAGCTGTTCTGCTTGATTATTTATTTATTTATTTATTTATTTTATTACATTTATATACCGTTACATAGCAAAAGCTCTCTGGGTAATTTACAAAAATTAAAATTTTGGACATTAAAAATCGATATACAAAATGTTTCTCAAACTGTCAGAGCTCCTATAGCCTTCAGTTACAGGGTGACACACCTCAAAAATAGAAACATCAAGCAATAACTAAAATAACAAAACGAACTGCAGATAACACGTAATACAAAACAACAGGAAAGAAATGAACATTTTTTTTACAGTGGCTTCAAAAGGTTACACATTTAAAAGCCCTGGAAATTAAAAAAAAGGAAAGGAAAAAAGAAAAAAGGCATTGCCTGACATCATAATGAGAACCACATGCCCAGGTGAACATTTATACGTTGAAATTAACAAGCCACAAACCATCTTGTGTTTTTTTTTTCCTCCCCTCCATTGCAGAGACTTTCCAGTTTATCTCTAAGCGGCATTATGGGTTTCCCTTCAGCCTTACATTTTATCTCAATGGAATACAAATGGACCGGTTAAGTTCTTGCTGTGAATATAAGCATCGGAAAGGCACTCGGCTGGGGGGCAAGCATGGATACTTTGGTTTAGTCAATGTGGAAAGATCATCTCCCTGCTATAGGTATGGGCCATTGATGGACATTTGTCTACTTCTATCTGTCTTGAATTTGCCATCAGTCTGTTTTTTTTTTCTTCATGGCACTGCACCTGTTTGAGTGTACATCTGTAGAGTGTTTTGCCATCTTGGATCATGTTGCTTCCAGAGGAGTAACCTTTAAGCCTTATATAGCAAAGAGTCCCATTGCACCTTTTAATGCTAACAAATATGTTGTTGTATAAGCTTTCATGGGCCTGAGCACGTTATATGATGTATGTGGCATGATGCATCTGACTATTCAGGTGTTACTCATGTGTAGGACAGTGCCATGATGAAGCTGGAGCAGGACCATGCTTCTTGCTCTGCCTCTGATGCCATGTCTCCATGCTATCCCCACCCTCCATTGTCTGTGCATTGAGTGCAGTTGTCTGCAAAGGAACCCTTATATGCAAGCAGCTGTTTGCGCATAGGGGCTCCAGGCAATTAGGACACTCCACAACCAGGCATTCTGGTCACATAGAGACCCTATAAATGAGCAGCCACTCAAATGTTGGGGTTCCTTTGCAAACAACTGCAGTCAACACATGAATGTGTGAAGGTGGGGCTAGTATGGGAAACTGCGGCCACGATCCAGCTTCATCATAACACTGCTCTACATATGAGTAACATGTGAATGGGGCAAAATGGAGCCTTGGCCCAAGAAAGCTTATGCCACAAATTATTTGTTAGCATTTATGGGCCATACAATTCTCTATTTATTTTTGCTAGAGCAGATACCTCTCTGGATAGTTGCCTATAGCAGCAAAAAGAGATCAGCAGTTCCATTGTGACATGAACTCTGGTACATCATAGACAACTTCATCTCACACATGAAAGAAACTGTGAAGGTAGTACATTTATATAAGCAAATGAGTTGAGGTACAGTAGAGGGCAAATCTAATTAACACATTTTTAGAAATCTAAAAATTCTGGGAATGCAAAAACAGTCCAAAACCCTCAACAACACACACACGCATCCTGATTATTGGGGTATCCAATACATAATCATAGCTTTTACTAGAGTATGATGGTATTAATACTAAGCAATTGCTCTAGCACCAAGCAAGAGATCATTATTTTCATAGTAAGACCACAATAGAGGCCAATAGCAGCCAATGTCAGTGTTTGCACATGCTCTGTAGGATTTCTGAGTTTTTTTCTCACTACTAAGAGTCCACCAGTGTGACTTTGCAAATTGCTGCTGAACCCCTCCAGTTGTGCAATTCTCTGGATTCTGTCTGGATTGGAAGACCATTTCCAGAGGTCACAAAATTGGCTGATCTTGCTACCTAAACACCAAAGTGCTTTAAGCTGACTTCTGAAATGTTGTACCCACTTGAGATTTGGTTCATTTTTCTTTTGTTCACACAGGGCAATTTCAGCGCCACATCTTTAGGCTACCAATCAGTGCCCATTTGAATAGGTTCAATTCATTTTAGCCCAAAAGCTAATTTAGGAGCAAACTTGAAACACACCTAAGCCTTGTTCGGGAGTTGCTATCCACATGTTTTCAGAACACATGGAGGAAAGAGTGGGGTTGCACATGCTTGCCTTGTCCCCAACATCCCAGTCCTCACAATCCATCATGGGCTGAAGCAAAAGTTCAATCTTGTTGTGCTCAGAGGGATGCACTTAGAATCTTCCATGCATTTGGTAATCCTGATGGGACTAGGGGGCTCTCTATATGTCTTCTAAGCTCTGCAGTGGCTGCACACTGGCGCTGGGTCACTTATACAACCCAGCCACCAACTCACAGCAACTGTGGGGCTTTTCGTCAAAGTTGTGTGGTAAAAAAGTCAGGAACTTACCCTGACTTTTTTCTTCAAAGTGAGGTCACCACGGCCCTTCCACTGTGTGACCTTGCTCCGCGATTGCGCCTGGGGTGGATGGCAATCCTTGATTGGTTGCCAGAAGCTGGGTAGAGGGCAAGTTTTGTTAATTAAACTCTCTGATTCTGTGTCAATTCACCCCAATTTCTATCCGAAACTGCCCATTGTTCTGAGAAGAAGCAAAAATTCCAAGTTATCCAGGGTAAGAGCTGAAGGAAGAATCCGCACATTTGTGGAGGGAGCTTTTCTCCTTTACTTTGCTGATGCACAACTGTGCATCTCCAGTTTATAAAAATTGAGATCTGCTGCTCTCTGACCACTTGCTCTAATAGGGCAAAATTGGGGCAGGGGTGTTCTCATATGGAGAACAGCCCCCATTTCACCCCAGTAGAGCAAACTGACAGGGAACCAGCAGATCTCTATTTTTATAAACTGGAGATGCACATAAGAGCTCCCTCCACTGTCCTGGATAACTTGGAATTTTTGCTTCTCAGAACAGTGGGCATAATGGGGGGGAGCGGGGAGGGGTGCTATTACTTCCGCCCCACCTGGAAGTACGTTTTTCCAGGTTTCAGGGACAGCCAGCTCTGCCATATAACACTGAAGGAGCAGAGCCGATTTCATCATACTGTGGAGAATAAGAGCAATGATACTTGTCAATAAAATGTGATGTCCAAAGTTGGCCTAGAATTATCAGCAAAATCTTCCCCTATAGTGCATAGCTTCCTTTGGTTGCTTGATTCTTTGGAAGTAATTTCTTTGGTGGGCACCATTTGACAAAGCATCTTTTCCCTGATCTTGTGGCCTGGATTGATACAGGTTGATTTGCGGGGTGCCTGCAGGTTAATAATCCTGCCTCACAGCAGAGGATGGAGCAAGACAGTCTTTTGATCCTTTTCAACTCTGCATTTGTAATATGCCTCGCAGTAGGGTAGTCATAGTTTTGCGGATATTGTTATATTTAACCTATATTTTCAAGGTTTGTTTAGGAAATACGACCCTGAGAAAACTAAGGTAAAAATAATACTGAAAAATTAGATTATAGATCACAACCATCTTTCAGAGGATGGGTTTTTCTGGGCGTTCCCTGGTTGAGAAAGGTACTGCTTTATACCAATGTTGCAAAGGAAATGGATATGGGCACTCCAGGGCACTCCTTTTGGTCCTGTGCAAAAAACAATGGCAACAAGAGTCATAGCATTTTCTTCTTGGAAGTTTTTAATTTCTACAACATTTCTTTGGTTTGAAAAGTCATGTTAGGCAGGAGAATGTTATGCAAATTTGCCAGTCTCATCTTTCCCTCTTAGAGAAAATATTGAATAAACAACAACAAAAAGTAGGAGAAAAGGGAAGAAATAGGAACCCCCATAGAGCCAAATTACTTTTCAGATAAGCATATTCCACTATGCAGAAACGCTTTCCCCCTCTTCAGACTAAGATTTGCATGATTTATGTAAATATTATGTTATCGCTGGTGTGATAAGGGCTTTCTCAGGAGTGGAAAGCATGCAAATTAGAGATGGCTATATTTTTTCAATAAATGTCCAAACTAGCCAAACAGATGTGCTGATTTGCCAATTTGTTCCTTCAAAACTGGTAGGAAAATAACAAATGCTTCCAAAAAAATCTACTTGGGGAAGAATGTTTACTTATGACAGATCTACATTACAGGTCTAAGATGATTTTAATTACCAAAGCTTTGCCTAAAAAAAGTAAGGAAAAAAAGGTGGAATCACAGAGAGAGTGGGTTGGGGTTTTCTTTGCACATGTTGAAGATTCTGTAGTCCAAATCAGTACAGTTCTCAATTCACAGGGTTAGCAGAGGGTGATGAAATGACAACGTGTTAAGTTTGTAGAATACAGAAGGCATTAGCTCATGTAGATACATTTATTGTTTAGTTTACCCATTGATCATTATGAAATAAGTTGAAGAATTACATAATAAAACTACATCATTAAAATACAGAGTACTTTATATGCTTATATACATAAGTTTTATATTGCATTGTCCCTAACAAACATCAACCTAATTTTTTGCTGTGGTTGCAAGGCCAAAGCAACTGAGCATGCAGTTTTAAGTGCCCTACTAAAAATTATTTAATTAACCAATTTTCATCATAAGATCCCAGGGTGGTGCACGATTAAAAGAATAAAGGAATACAGTAAAATATAACAATCAAAGCAAAAGCAACATCAAGTTAATAGAAGGATGCTGAATTATAAAACAACAATGAGCAGTGCAATCTATCCTATTTATATCTATTCAGAACTATGTCCAATTGAGTTCAGTGGGACTTACTCGCATGTAGGTAAGTCTGCAGGCTAAAACTAGTTTGTCACTGGAAAAACATCTCCGTGGAGGGCTTTTCAAATATGGAATGCCAAGACTGAAAAAGCCCTCTCTCCAGTCATCAGCTGCCTAAACTCCAATGGTGGGGGAAATTAAATGAGGACCTTATATGAGGCTGCCTCTACAAGAGAGGTTTAATGCTCTTTCAAGGCGCTTTAAAATTTTTACCTCTACAAGAATGGAGCGCAAATCGGGTGTAGAGGCGCGTTATCTCTCCGATTATGCGCATTATTGAATGCGCGTTAAATCACGAGTTTTATTTTGCTCCGGCCGTTAAAGCGCATTTTGACTATGTGAACAAGCGCTTATGCGCATTAACTACTTGTAAAGCGCATTTTGGTCATCCGTTAATGCGCTTCGCCGCCTCTCGTGCAGAGGTATTAGGCGTAAATGCGCTTCAGCGATTATGCGCATAATCGCCTAACCAGGTGCAAAAGCGAATCCTTGTAGAGGGGACCTGAGTTTTGGGCCCATTCATACAGCCAAAGGCAATCCTTCAGGTAATCAGACCCTAAGCCATTTAGTGCTGTCTAGGTAACCACAACTAGCACTTTGAGTTGTGCCTAGAACTGGACCAGCCATCAGTGTTTAAGAACTGGTGAGATATGTGGTACCAAGCGCCATTTACCAATTTCAGAGGCACATGCCTAAGGCAAGTTGTTGAACCTCTTTTAGCCTGAGGGCTGGATTCAATTTTGGAGGAGCCCTCAGTGGCTGCATTCAAGTGGTGGGTGAGGCCAACGGCAACATGGGGTGTGGCCAAAATACCCCAAACCCCTGCATTTTTTAAAAAAACCTTAGCACACTTACTTGCACTTAAGTAAGCTTAAGTAAGCTTTAGGAGAGGCATTTCAACCTCTTAGAATAATGGGGGAACAGGACAGGGAACCACCAAATGAGTGATGTTTGAGTGAAAAGGGGATGGGCCAGGGGACGAAGGTTCTCATCCCTGTACAAAAAGTCTTCTAAACATGGGCTAACATTTTGTTTTAACTTATAAGAACATGAGTCCTATTGGGTCAGGCTAAGGGTCTATCTAGTTCAGCATCCTGCTTTCCATAGTAGTCAATCAGGTACTTCCAGGGGGCTGTCTTCATGGCACTGAGTTGGCACCGCTGTGCCACCAAACCTCATGGTATCGTTGGTGCGGGGTGGTGGCAAGTTATTTACATGGAGGGAGGCAGTGTGGGCTTTCCTGTGGCCATTAGGCTCACTTGGCCCCTCCCCCTCCCATGGCTTCTGGAAACCAATGAGAGGTTGCCTTCCGCCCAGGAATGCTCCCCTTCCCGGCACAGTGCCTGAGCAAGGGGAAGAGCTGTGCTGACCTTACTCAGGCAGGAAAAGTCAGATTAAGTCCCCGACTTTTCTGCTGTGGGTCTTTGGCTCTTTGCTCGGTGGCTGCATCATATAACCGACGCAGCGTGGATTTGGAGCCACCCTGGGGCTTTCAGAGCGTATAGATAGCCCCCAGGAAGCTGACAAACTGGGCTTGAAGGCAATAGCCTTTTCCTTCTCTGGTTCCCCAGAAGTGGCATCTTGAATCTAGAGTTTCATAGAGTTGTCATAACTGATCTTCATTGATAGAATTATCCTCCATAAGTGTATTTAATTCCCTTTGAAAGCCAACTTATGGCTTAATCTTTGCTTCATATTTCTTCCCTTCAAGTTGAGGTGCCTCCTGCCCACAAAATTTGCTTCCAGATAATTAGTTAACTCTATCATTTTGCCATTCATAATACATTGAGCTTGATGTAATCACCCCTGTGCAACCATTCCTTCTTTTGAAGATACCTTAAAGGCTCTCAATGCATAATGAATCCAGTGAGGGCCTGTAGATACAAAATGTCTATTTGTAGTGTACATAACGTTTACAGATTGAAATTTCAAAACCAAAAGGCATTTGCTTTAACCAGAGTGCATTAAAATAAAAGCTGCCTATCGTGTTCTCATAAAAATATGAGGTTTAAAAGACTGGGAACCTTGAGTCTTCCAAGTTGAGTATTGATAATACAATTTTGTAGTGTGGTCCCCTAATTGGCTAATAGGGTACAGCTGAAAATCAGAAATTTCTCCAGATATTTCATTTATTTATTATTTATTTACTTATTTTTTTCATTTCTATACTGCTCCATAGCCAAAGCGCTCTGGGTGGTTTACAACAATTCATAAAAATACAAAACACTAAAAATAGTAAAATAAAAATAAAAAATTGACATAGAAAAAAATAAGCAACACAAATTGCTAAAAGCAATTTAAATAAACAACATTTTTCCTAATAGATCTGTTCTAAAACAGCATACATAGATGCCTCCTCTATCATAAACTACCTGAGAGTAGAGGGTGGTCTTTACCTGGCGCTGAAAAGATGGCTATGTCAATACATTTGGGATTGCACAACTGTTATTTGTATCTAGCTCCTCAACCAAAGAGGCTCCTGGCACAACTTACATACCATCAGCAAAACAAGGCATGGCACACAAAGGAAAAAGGGATGGAACTGGAAGAAGAAAAAATTAAGTACGGTAGTCTTTGAGCAGAGCTGGGCCGGATCTACACGTCGTCCTCAATGTGCCCTCCCTGCGCCACAAGCCGCTTTGGAGCGCTGCACTTCGTCTAGTGTGGCTCAAGCCTCGGAGGCTCTGCTCGCACTCTCGCCACCGCCGCCACCCTTTCATCCCGGCCGGTCCCAGGGAGGGAAGAGGGAGGGTTGTAAACAAAAGCTAGCAATTGGAAATCCCTCTCCCAATCGCTGGCTTTTGTTTACAACCCTCCCCCCTCCCTCCTCCCTCCCCGGGACTGGCCTGGATGAAAGGGCGGCGGCCGCGGCAGCGCAGGCACAAGCAGAGCCTCCGAGGCTTGAGCCACACTAGGCGGGGTGAAGCGCTCCGAAGCGGCTTGTGGCGCAGGGAGGGCGCATTGAGGACGATGTGTAGATCCTGCCCTGGTGGAATGGCCCTGCTTCTCCTCCCCTTTCCCTCTGTACAGCCTGCTGGTGACTATATTGGTAACAGTTGTGCAATCCCAAATGTATTGTGGCCTTACCTGGTTTATTTGTACAAAAACTTGTCCGATGAGCATTTAATCTCACGCTTGCTACTGCCCCTCATGGTTTTCCGCGCATCCTTTAGACACCACCCTCTGCCTCCCTTTTGCCTCCCGCTCCTTCTTGCCTTTCCCCCCTCACAAAACGGCCCCCTTTAAACCCAACTTTTTAAGGGGGAAATAGAATGTACCAAAATCTCCTGCTATTTGCAGGGAAAGCAGCACAATAAAAACAGCCTCTGAATGGGCCACGTGGTCTTTGTTTACTTCCTCTTTCTTCTCCAGGAAGAAAGAGGAAGTAATGTGGAACAGGAGCGGGGCAGAGAAGCGACGGTAGGGAACTGCGATTTCCCCCGTCTGATGACGCTGTAAGTGCTTTTTTGCTGGTTTTTTTTTGGCTTTCAGTTAACTCAGATATAGGACAGTCGTGCTTCAAATCCTTCCATTATTGATGGCCCATTTTCACAATCTCCCACTATATTTTTGCTCAGGTGTATAATTGCCATGGGTCTTGACAAAAAGCCTTCTCCTCCCAAGAAAAAGGTGACTGATGAGGATGAAGCAAAGAAAGAGGACTTCCGGAAAGAAGTGGTGAAGTGCCAGCTAAGTGAGAGCAGCAGCAGCAGCAGCGGAGAGGAAAACAAAGATTCAACATTCTCGTTTTCCCCCACTCTCACAAAACGGAAAGAATTTGTGGAAAAAATGGAATTGGAGGCAAGAAAAGGAGAACTACAAAGAGTCAGTGATGGTATGGTATGAAAGGGGAGGCATGATATCTTGCTGTACGCTACAGAATGTTCTAGATCCGTCCATGGCATCTCCAGTTAGGATCTTAGCAAGTGATACAAATGGCCTCTCTTTCTTTCTCTGCATGAGAAATTGGAAAACTGCTCTGAGTCCGCACACAGCAGCAGCCTAGGTGGACCACGAACATTTCCAAAGTTACTATGGAGGGGAAATCCTATAGTTCTCTTGTGCTTATAGACATGTGAATACATACAGATGCGATGTCATCTCGTATGATACACAGGGGCCTTACTATTATTGATGCAATATCAACCAATTCAGTACTATTTACCCATCACAATTTCACAGAGCTATTTATTATTTAGGAGGATCTTTGTATCCTATTACAAAGATCTTCTATTCGTTTTCTCTGTTTCTTTTGCCCCCACAGGTCCACGAAGCAGCTTACCATAATAACAATATCATCCACCTCTACTTCATATACCGCCCAAATAACCCAATGAAGCCACAGTATTTAAGCAGAACACAAAGCTCAATAGACGCCCAATTCTTCACCCAGCACCTAAATACCGATCAAGGGGCGTGATGAGACCCCCTCCCCATATAGACAATATAGCAAAGATGGTAATCCATAAAATATATGTAACTATGTATATGTCGTTTTGGCAGAATTTCATCAACAAAAATTAGAGGTCTCTGACCCAAGAAGAGTGCAATCGTGTCCCTGTTGGTACTCCTGGAGCACCTGGGGGAATTGGGAATCGGGGGCACTGTGCTTCAGTGGTTCCAGTCCTACCTCTCGGGCAGGTGGTGATGCTTGGGGATAGCTGCTCTTCAAAGAAGGAGCTGCTATGTGGTGTACCACAAGGTGCTATCCTTTCCCCAATGCTGTTTAACATTTATATGAAACCACTGGGAGAGATCATCCGGAGGCATGGGGCGGGGTGCTATCAATACACTGATGGCACCCAAATATATTTCTCTATGCCTTCGACAACATCGTCAGCTAAGGATAGTGTGAATGAATGCTTGGAGGCGGTTATGGGCTGGATGAGGAAAAACAAACTGAAGCTGAATCCAGACAAGACGGAGGTGCTTGCTGTCAAAGGCCACAACCTGCGTTTGGAGGTGTGTCAACCAGGTCTGGATGGGGTTACACTCCCCCTGAAAGACTGTGTTCGCAGCTTGGAGATACTCCTGGATCCATCACTCCAAATGACAGCCCAGATAGACGCGGCGGCCAGGAGTGCCTACTATCAGCTTCGGCTGATACGCCAGCTGTGCCCCTTCCTAGAGTTGGAAGACCTAAAGACGGTAGTGCACGCACTGGTAACTTATAGGCTCGACTTCTGCAATGTGCTGTACATAGAGCTACCTTTGTGCCTAGTCTGGAAAGTTCAACTAGTTCAAAATATGGCAGCCAGGTTGGTCACTGGTACACCTAGGGGTGACCATACACCTAGGGGTGACCATATAACACCAATTTTAAAATCACTTCATTGGCTGCCTATCAGTTTCCGGGCGAAGTACAAAGTGTTGGTTATTACCTTTAAAGCCCTACATGGTTTGGGACCAGGTTACCTGTGGGATCGCCTTCTCTCTTATAATCCGCCCCGCACACTCAGGTCCTCTGGGAAGAACTTACTTCAATCAGCCAGAACTAGGCTGATGAGTGTTACCCAGAGGACCTTCTCTTCTGCCACTCCCAGACTGTGGAATGGCCTGCCGGAGGAGATTAGACAAATTTGCAGTCTTCATGAATTTAAGAGAGCCATGAAGACTGCTCTCTTCCGGCAGGCCTACCCAGTTGAATTTTAAGATGTTTTTAATGATGTATTAGTTTTTATTTGTTTTAATATTTAATCTATTTTGTGGTACTTGTGTTTTGTATTTGTTGTTGTTCCCCGCCTTGATCCGGAGGAAGAGGCGCATTATAAATAAATATACATTATTATTATTATTATTATTATTATTATTATTATTATTATGGAGGAATAACTCCTCACAAAAGCAAAAATAGGAACAAAACAGGGACAGTGATTTTTCAGGGACAGGTACCATAAAGACCAAGGCATGGTCTGAAACTGCAGTGAGTCATGTAGTCTTCACGTTTATCACATGCATCATTTCTCAAGGGAAAAGTTGGAATTAATTTGTTTGTTTTTTTATTTTGAATTCAATGACTGGATTCATCCAGAACTGACATGGAGCAGGGCAAAGGTTATCTTTGCATTGAGCAGAGATGGGCTCTTTGGGCAGGTCTTAAGAAGCAGTTAGTAAAATCCCCCCCCTTGGTGTGGGCAGTCCAAGGTAGGGATGTGCATGGCCAGAAATATCGGAATCAGAATTGGATCGGAATTTCCAATATTAAAAATATCAGATCTGATCATATCGGGGGGTACCCATATTTGATCGGATTCGATATCCAATAAATATCGGAAGTTCCGATCCGATTACAGACTGCCATTTCAGGTGTTTTCTCCATAGGCTTGCATTGGGGGAAAGAAAGCTTTCCCCCAATGCAAGTCTATAGGAAAAAACACTGGGCCGGTACTCCCTCCCTCCCCCAC
The DNA here is from genome assembly GCA_029215795.1 of Anniella stebbinsi. Lineage (NCBI taxonomy): Eukaryota > Metazoa > Chordata > Lepidosauria > Squamata > Anniellidae > Anniella > Anniella stebbinsi. The sequence continues at coordinate 88,716,061 of JARDYH010000004.1, read as the reverse complement.
TCACGCTCCCTCCCCCCACTCGCGCTCTTTACCTGCCGCTGCCGCTGCCATCCAGCGCTGCTGCCCACTTGATCCGTAGTACTGCTAAACAGGCTTTCCAGCCTGTTCCACAGTACAGCGACATGCCACGTGATGATGTCATCACTCAGTGCATTGCTGTACTGAAGAACAGGCCAGAAAGCCTGTTTAGCTGTAATGCGGACCAAGCGGGCAGCAGCGGGGAAGGCCGCAGGTAAGGAGCGCGAGTGGGGGAGTGAAGGGAGGGAGTGGTTCCAAGGGATCCCCCCTTTAGCAGTACTATGGATCAAGCAGGCGGCAGCGGGGAAGGCCACAGGTAAGGAGCGCGAGTGGGAGGGTGAGGGGAGGGAGTGGTTCCAAGGGGTCCCCCCTTTAGCAGTACTATGGATCAAGCGGGCGGCAGCGGGGAAGGCCACAGGTAAGGAGTGTGAGTGGGGGGGAAGGGAGGGAATGCCGGCCCAGTATTTTCACCATAGACTTGCATTGGGGGAAGTTTTCTTTCCCCCAATGCAAGTCTATGGCGAAAACACCTAAACTGGCGGTCTGAAAATCTGATATGTCCGATAGTTATCGGACATATGGATATCGGATCCAATCAGATAGGGCCTCCTTAGGAAATAATCGTTATTGGTCATCGGATGTCTGATAACGTCCTTATCAGTTCGTTATCGGACATCGGACCCGATACGATACGATACACATCCCTAGTCCAAGGTACACCAGGTTTTTTTTTCTCTTTTGTTTGTTTTTGGATGTGAGGCATTTGCACAAATTATCTATGTTTTTTTCCTTTGTACATTTATTCCCCCCCCCCCCCCACACACACACACAAACGTCCTACTCTTGGCATTTCTTTTGTTAGTTTATTTCTCATTAGATACCAATTGTACCCTTTTGTCTAATCTCCCCTTCAAGAGTTGGACACCCCTCTGACAATTACCTGGGGAGAAGGCCGTGCTGTCCCAAATGCAGCTGGAACCTCCATCAATATGATTAAATCTACGTACTACTTAAGCCCCGCTATACATATAACAGTTGATTTGCTTAATTGGTTCTGCATAAGATTTCTACCCCTCCCCTCCTTCGCCTCGGCATTCTGTCATTTGAAGATATGGGTTGGGGGAAGTTGATAGGAAAAAAGGGGGTGACTAATTAAAATTTAGAGGTGAGAAAATGTGGTCCCAAGGGAGAGCTAGAATGTGTCTGACGGATGGGACAGCTTCTCTTTCATGGTAACATTTGATTGCTTCTCTGTAAGGTGGTAGTAAAATACAGGATGCAGCCAAAATATTTTATTGTCTGAAAGATCTATGTGCATTCCAATTTATGAGTCTATCATTAATCCATTAGCAGTGGTTCTGTCATGCTGAGCTGGACATCTTACTTGACCCAGAGCTGCCTCTTGGGTCAGAAAACAGAGAGCTGTAGATAATAGGGGTGTGCATCGGATCGGATCCGATCCACGATCCGAATCCGATCCGACCCAAAATCGGGAAAATCCGATCCGATCCGATCCGATCCGGACAACCTCCGATCCGATCCGATCCGATCCGATGAGGTCCGATCCGGATCGGACGCCATTTTGAATGCTTTTTCCCATAGCCAAGTATTGTTTTACAAAAACGCCTATAACTTTTTCATTTTTAAAGATAGAAGGATGAAACTTGGGCACATTGTAGACTGGTTAGGGGTAGTTATCTGTGAGAAATTTCAGAAAGATTGGTGCATGCATTTTGTGGCAATTAATTTTTTAATAAATACCCAGGAATGCCTATAACTTTGTCATTTTTAAAGTTACACACATGAAACTTTGCCACATTGTAGGGGGTACCTTGGGACCTATGTGTGTGAAATTTCAGAAACGTAGGTGCTTGTCTTGTGTGGCAATTAATTTTTAGAAAAATGGGTAGTAGTGGGGTAAATACAGTTACGCCTCCCATTTTTTTATTTTTGAAGATACAAACAGGAAACTTGGGCACATTACAGGTACCACTTGCCTTGATATGTGTGTGAAATTTCAGAAACATTGGAGCTTTCCTTGTGTGGCAATTAATTTTTGAAACAATGAGGAAAGAAACACCTATAACTTTGTCATTTTTAAAGTTACACACATGAAACTTTGCCACATTGTAGGTGGTACCTTGGGACCCATGTGTGTGAAATTTCGGAAACGTAGGTGCTTGCCTTGTGTGGCAATTAATTTTTTAATAAATACCCAGGAATGCCTATAACTTTGTCATTTTTAAAGTTACACACATGAAACTTTGCCACATTGTAGGCGGTACCTTGGGACCTATGTGTGTGAAATTTCGGAAACGTAGGTGCTTGCCTTGTGTGGCAATTAATTTTAGAAAAATGGGTAGTGGTGGGGTAAATACAGTTACGCCTCCCACTTTTTTATTTTTGAAGATACAAACAGGAAACATGGGCACATTACAGGTACCACTTGGCTTGATATGTGTGTAAAATTTCAGACAGCTGGGTCCAGGCATGTGGTGGCAAGGTATTTTTGAAACAATGAGGAAAGAAACGCCTATAACTTTTTTATTTTAAAAGTTAGAAGTCTGAACATTGCTCACTTTGTAGATGGGTTAGGGGTAGATATGTGTCAGAAATTTCAGAATTATAGGTCCAGGCATTTGATGGCTATGGAATTTTTAAATTACATGTTTCAAAAAAATTTCTACAGAGGCCAGGTCTTCCCCTCCCGCTTCCCGCGAAGAAAAGGAAACACTCTCTCGTCTCGATCCCTTTGATCCTTGCTAGTAGTATCCATTACAGGGCTCGTGTTTCCTTTCCTACTTTCACTTTTCAAGCAGAACGGCTGAGCCTAGCTGAGTTTTGCAGCCATGCGTGCAAGGAAGGATCACTCTGGTCTCGATCCCTTTGATCCTTGGTAGTATCCATTACAGGGCTCGTGTCTGCTTGAGTACAAAGTGAAAGCAGACACGAGCCCTGTAATGGATACTACCAAGGATCAAAGGGATCGAGACCAGAGTGATCCTTCCTTGCACGCATGGCTGCAAAACTCAGCTAGGCTCAGCCGTTCTGCTTGAAAAGTGAAAGTAGGAAAGGAAACACGAGCCCTGTAATGGATACTACTAGCAAGGATCAAAGGGATCGAGACGAGAGAGTGTTTCCTTTTCTTCGCGGGAAGCGGGAGGGGAAGACCTGGCCTCTGTAGAAATTTTTTTGAAACATGTAATTTAAAAATTCCATAGCCATCAAATGCCTGGACCTATAATTCTGAAATTTCTGACACATATCTACCCCTAACCCATCTACAAAGTGAGCAATGTTCAGACTTCTAACTTTTAAAATAAAAAAGTTATAGGCGTTTCTTTCCTCATTGTTTCAAAAATACCTTGCCACCACATGCCTGGACCCAGCTGTCTGAAATTTTACACACATATCAAGCCAAGTGGTACCTGTAATGTGCCCATGTTTCCTGTTTGTATCTTCAAAAATAAAAAAGTGGGAGGCGTAACTGTATTTACCCCACCACTACCCATTTTTCTAAAATTAATTGCCACACAAGGCAAGCACCTACGTTTCCGAAATTTCACACACATAGGTCCCAAGGTACCGCCTACAATGTGGCAAAGTTTCATGTGTGTAACTTTAAAAATGACAAAGTTATAGGCATTCCTGGGTATTTATTAAAAAATTAATTGCCACACAAGGCAAGCACCTACGTTTCCGAAATTTCACACACATGGGTCCCAAGGTACCACCTACAATGTGGCAAAGTTTCATGTGTGTAACTTTAAAAATGACAAAGTTATAGGTGTTTCTTTCCTCATTGTTTCAAAAATTAATTGCCACACAAGGAAAGCTCCAATGTTTCTGAAATTTCACACACATATCAAGGCAAGTGGTACCTGTAATGTGCCCAAGTTTCCTGTTTGTATCTTCAAAAATAAAAAAATGGGAGGCGTAACTGTATTTACCCCACTACTACCCATTTTTCTAAAAATTAATTGCCACACAAGACAAGCACCTACGTTTCTGAAATTTCACACACATAGGTCCCAAGGTACCCCCTACAATGTGGCAAAGTTTCATGTGTGTAACTTTAAAAATGACAAAGTTATAGGCATTCCTGGGTATTTATTAAAAAATTAATTGCCACAAAATGCATGCACCAATCTTTCTGAAATTTCTCACAGATAACTACCCCTAACCAGTCTACAATGTGCCCAAGTTTCATCCTTCTATCTTTAAAAATGAAAAAGTTATAGGCGTTTTTGTAAAACAATACTTGGCTATGGGAAAAAGCATTCAAAATGGCGTCCGATCCGGATCGGACATCTGGTCCGATCCGATCCGACCAGCCTCCGATCCGATCCGACCCCCCAGGTCCGATTCCGATCCGCTATCCGATCCGATCCGGGGGGTCAGTGCACATCCCTAGTAGATAAATTGCATAACTGGTGCTTAATTAGCAGAACTGGTATACTGATTTGCATTTATGGCATGGATGCCAGAAAGTGATGAAGGATAAATGATGTTGGGTTGGTCCAAGGGAGAGGATTGGATCTAAAGCTGCCCTTCTGCTTATGGAAGGAACCTTTCCGTACAAAGAAGGGGGTGATTTACAGTCCTTGAAGTATCCAAAATCAAGCAATACAAAATGTCTGCTTAGATGGGCTGCAGTAGAAAATGTATCCCAAACTGTTTTCATTAAGAAGCATTTGACATTTCCCTTGATAAAGAGTTTCCCTGATATGCATTGGGAACCATATCTACACACGCAGCTGTCTTTTTCATATCAAAACAACAACAGGACAATAACAGCATCAAAAGAAAGAGTCCTGTTGGGTCAAGCCAAAGGCCTACCTAGTCCAGCATCCTACTTGCAAAAATGGCCAATCAGATGCCTACACGAGACGCACAAGCAGAACATGAGTGCGACAATCCACTTCTGATGTGGTTCCCCAGCAGAGGCATGTTGATTCTGTTTCTGGAGGTAGCAGTGTTAGGTGTAACTATGTACCATCACGACTAGTCCATTGTTTCTGTGATGGCACATAGTTACACCTAACACTATGTGGCATTTTCCTTTTCAGAAAAGATCCCTGCTACGTTGGAATGCTTCTTGCTAGCACAACCTTCCGACTTAACTGAAAGGCCTATGATTGCTAATGTGATTTGTTTAAAATCATCTTATTCTAAGGCAGCCTTATTTTATAAAAGTGTAAGCATGAAGATAGTACAGCAGCATTCTCCAACCTGGTGTCATCCAGATGTTTTGGACTACAACTCCAAGCATTCCTGACCATTTGGCCATGCTGGCTAGGGCTGATAGGAGTTAGGAGACCAAAACATCTGGAGGGCTTTGGTTCCCCTGCTGGTATTACTTAACCTTACATGAATTGATTATTCTAATGATGGACTATTGTAATAAGCAAGTGGGTATCCACCAGTATCATGGAACCTCTGTTTATGTCCATGCAGCTACTAGAAGTTTTGGGATGGAACTACATTTACATTTGCAAACATACTTTCCCCCCCAAAACAGACCTGCCAGTTAACAGTCATGCAGGGTGGAATTTCCAGGTGGAAATCAGACAAGGGAAGGATTAAGCTCCTTATCTGACCCACTCATTCTCCCCTAAAAATGCTCCCCTTCCCCAAAATTAGTGTCATAGAGCAAACATGAGGTTGGAAACCTTACGTTTGTATACTAAATAGTTCAACCCTCAGATGACTGGTTCCGTTTCCCAGTGTAATATTTTCCTTCCACGGGAGTATGTCGGAATGATTCCCATAAAATGGAATCAAGGAGTACATTCTGATTTTTAAATTTTACAGGGGAGATTTCAGGCTATTCCACACATTACATGGTAGCACACCTGGATTTTCCACTGAGTAAATACTCAACAGGGATGTACAGGCAACCCTGCCTTTCTTAATAGTGTATCTGTATGATATGCATGTTTTCAAGTATATGTATGTTTCCTTTATATTATATCTTGAAGTTGTATACTTAAAATCTTAGGCATACACTTAAAAATGTAATGTGAGAGGTGGTGCAGGAAAGCAGAATTCTCTTGGTTCCAAATCATAGGTGATCTTGTAACGTCCACGTGGATTTTGAATATAGAACAGTCCCAATCATTATTTCCTCTATGGAAATAATCCTACAGTATTTAATGCTGGAGGAAATAGGTTACATCAGAATTGGCAGGATCTCCTTCATGCACTTTAAAGGAGTAGCAAAAATAAGTTTTAACAGTATTGTGTTATTGTACAAAGGACACTTTCAATTCACTCAGCATGTTAACTTTGTTGTTGGTTTTTTAAATTTCTTTTTAAGCAAGCAGGGAGGGAGGGAGGGAGGGTCAACTGCAAGGAGAACAAAGGCTAATGCATTTAACCTACTTGAGGTTAATGAGAACTTCAAGTAGTATGCATTCCATCCCCCCCCATCTCACAATACAGTTGTCCTTTTATTTCAGCATATGATGAAGATTTTGAAGCAGATGAAGAGAAATCAGATGGGAAAGTTAATGAAGAAGGACAGCCTGATGATCAAATGAATGGAATGTCAAAGTCACCCTCAGATGATGAAAAAGATAATTTAGACCATGAAAGGGAGAATAAAAACTCATCACCAAAAGCTTTGCGGGCCTCTGACAGTGAGCGAGATGAAAGTGATGGATATGCAGAGGAGGAGGATAAACAAGGTTAGTTGTTTTCCTTCAAGTGGAGTAGAGTGGATGGCCTAATGCATGTTTAACTGGTTACAGATGCCCTGTAATGGGTTATCTATTTCGTGGATCACGTTTAAGTACCCATTTAAATTAGATTGCCAGTTCGCTACACAATGTGCCACTCAGCTCGAAATAACCAGAGTCTTCTGAGCTGCTTCCTAGCTTTGGTCCCTTAGATCTCTCTTGTCTCTGAGTTGTTATCTAAGAATGTTCCAAAGAGGAAGTTGGGGAGGAGGGATGTTAAGATAAAACTCGCTCTCCTTTTTCAAACAATTTCCTTTTTTTCTCTGAAGATCTTTCAGTCTACCTCAAGATCTATTAACTCAGATAGAAGCATTGTATACAGGAACAGGAGTTACTATGTCAATTGAAGAACTTGACGTTAGAACTTCTATTCAGATTGTAGCCACCTCGGATTGTGGACGCTCCCATCTTGTGTAGAGTAGAATAGACTTGTAGCCTTCTTCTGCCCCAATATGGAGATGGTGAGAGAGGACAGCATCTCACCTGCCCCATCTTCCTTAAATCTCCCACTTATACACTATATACACATCATGTACTAGTTACTTTTGGACAATGTCTGGTAACTATTGCACATAGATAAAGGGCTTATTTTGACGATATGGCCAGATCTGCACCTTGTGTCAAGTCATTATGAATGTGGAATAAAAAGCAGGAAATAAACTATGAAAGCGATATATGGAATGTGTAATGTGCCCAACAGTTATCAGTGTACTTCAATACTGCTATAAAGCAGTAGTGTAGATCTACCCAAAGCCTCTCTCCAACACTTCTGCGTACTACTGTGAGATCAGGAGTAGGGCCAGATCTACACCAAGCAGGATATAACTTTTCGAAAATGGTTTGAAAATGGTATATGTAATGTGTCCTCGGCCCAAACAGTTGTCAATACCCTTGTAAAGCATTTTAAAGCAGTAGTGTAGCTCCTGCCAATGTCTCAGGGTTAGGGTTCTCCTTCCCTTGCCCTTCTTATGGGTCACAGATGGCAAGGACTGCACCAGGGGATCCTGGGATAATTTCAGCAGTGCTGGCTCCAGGTTTTGGAAGGCCGTTGGGCAAGACACCCTCAATGGGCCCCCACCCTCAGTGTGTCGCTAACTGCTATTGCTCTTCATCCACTTTCTCATAATGGTTACCACTTGCTTGCTTCAAAGGCAGAAGAGCAGCAAGCAAGTAGGCAGTGGCATCTACTGCTCCTCCTTCTCACCATCACTATTGTCTGGGCCAGAGCGAGAGGCAGGTGAACAAAGCCATGATGAAGAGGAGGAGCCACTCCAGGGGGCTCTTGTCAGTGAGACCCTGCTTGGGTGTAAGCCCTCGACATGCCTACCCTTAACGCCAACTCTCGCTGGGAGTGTTATGTGGAGGCAAAGTGTTTTTTTAAACCACCCCATTTACCATGGTCCCAGTCCTAATTGGAACTCCCTCCTGGCGGTTGCTCTGTTAAAACCAAACAAAAGCTACATGAAATATGATCAGGCATTTCACATATTATCTAGTTTGGCACATAGTCTTCTCGGTATGTGTATCCAGTTGCCTAACCATGCCTACCCTTGATGCTGGCCCTACATATTCGTGTGACATCACCCTGACCCTCTGGCATAGAACCCTGCACAGCTAATATGCACAGCTAATAGTCAGCCACCTGCAGAAGAGACTCTTCAGGGAGCTGGCAGCACTTGTTTGTAAATTGAAACTTCTTCTACTATCCATGTTCTGTGCTGAACAAAACAAGGTGCAACTCACAATGAGTCACTTATCTTTTGTTTTAAGATCAGTTGCATGAGCTTCATGGCATTCCGTGAGTTTCAGGCTCACTTTGTTCCCTGGTTTCTGAGTAGGCTATCTTGCAAGGCAGCCAGTAGATGTCACCTTTGCATTGTGAAGTGCCAAACACCAGAAGAGACAAGAGTACTACATATATGTGAGAGCCAGTTGCAGCAACTCCAGGGGTTCTCCTGCCTTCTCTCTGTGCTCCACACTGAACAGAACTTGCATCACGGCAGTTTTTGGTCAATAATTTCAGCCCACCTCCATTTTGGTGGAAGAAATCACAGCCTCAAAGTGATAAATATGCAGTCCTTTGCCTCTGGGGTTCTAAGCAAGCGACAAAAGCATAGAGCGATGAACCCTAGATAATTATTAGTACAAGGAGATTAAAATGCTGTGGAATTAGTTTCAGGAGCATAAATAACATTTTCGGTAACCTCTATCCTCTCCAGTCAGCATAACTGATGGAGATAATTATTTCCTTTCTGTATTCGGAGCCGCACACCTTCATAAATAATCGAGTGGGAAGCATGTCTCTCATTTCCCATTCATTAATACAAACCATGGAAAGAGTCCAAAGCTGGGCAGGCTTGCAAAATAACGGAAGTTGCCAGCATTTTAGCTTTTTGTCGGCACAAAGCTGATTTCTTCCTGTTTGTTTCCTATCCTGCTGTTTCTTTTCGATACTGCCATAACTTATGGGACTGTTGCTTGTCAGGCTGCGCCAGGCCTTCTCTGTTTACCGCTCCCCTGAAATCTCTCCAATATATTGCTCCCACTTTGAAAGACTTTATATGAAAGCTTGGCCTCCCTGCCGTGTCTCCCCCTCCAAGCCAAGTGTTAATGTTGCTTTTTAAATTTGTCTTTCTGTGTGAAATATAGGCAAAGCTAAAACAGCTGACTGGGAAATGGATGCAGCTGCAAGAAAGATCCAGTGTTTTTATAGGAAGCACAAAAGTCGATGGCAAACACAGGGTGCCAAGCCAGGTTTGCAGTTGGTTTGCATGGGGGGGTGGGGGTGGGGGTGGGGGTGGGGGCAGAATCTTTAGTCTGATCAAGAAGAACCGGATTTTTAAGTAGCGAGTGATCATGAAGGACAATCAGCTAGCAGCTTTGCTAATCATTTACAGAAATAATTACACTATTTTCCTTTTTTTAAAATAAAATCAAATCTAGTGTTACTGCTCAGACTTGTGTGGCCACAGGATGGCGCGTGGCTTGTAGTTGGTCTGTAGAGTGTCTTTTGGTTTCTTCTAGCTCTTTGATCCTGTGATGTGTAATTTACTTTCTTCTGATGAAATCCCTTGCTTTTAATTGATTCGTGTCATTTTCTTGTACTCAGTGGATAATGAAAAAAATGCAGCTTTCTTTGCACAAATGCCCCACTCAAGGCATTAGGAGGTTATGAAGAATCTCCTTTACATGAGCTGACACTGATAATATCGTTGCATAGCTAATCCTGCTCTTTGGAGGTCTTTTGTCTTCATCATGTAACTGAGTATGGATCGTTGAAATTCAGCTTCAGAATGGAAAGGTGTAACACAACACAAAAGCAATTTTGTTTGCTTCCTTCTCATTTAAAATTGGAACACTTTGGTTCTGGGGAGCCAAATGTTAAAGATTAAGGCTTGGTTAAAGATTAAGGCTATGATCCTATAATATTTACCTAGAAGTAAGTGTAATTTACTTCTATGCATTTGATTGTGCTGCATGCAAGTATCTCTAAGGCAGGGGAAGGCAACTTTTTTGGGCCATGGGCACATTTGGCAATTTGCTGAACTGCCCTGGGGAGCCCCACAAAATGGCTGCTATTTCAACAGGCCTTGTCAGAAAGCTGCACCTCCCCTGCCTTGTCTCCCCCTCCAAGCCAAATGTTAATGTTGCTTTTACATTTGTCTTTCCGTGTGAAATATAGGCAAAGCTAAAACAGCTGACTTGGAAAAGGATGTAGCTGCAAGAAAGATCCAGTGTTTTTATAGGAAGTACAAAGGTCGATGGCAAACTCAGGGTGCCAAGCCAGGTTTGCAGTTGGTTTGCATGGGGGGGGGGGGGGGGGAATCTTTTCTCTGAACAAGAAGAACCTGATTTTTAAGTAGTGAGTGATCATGAAGGACAATCAGCTTTGCTAATCATTTACAGAAATCATATATATATATATATATATATATATATATATAAAATAAAAAATCTGGTGTTGCTGCTGAGACTCATGTTGCCACAGGATGCCACGTGGTCTATGGGGTGTATTGCTTAAAAGATATTTGGATTGATTTTGTTCACACTTGGATGATCTGAGCATTACTGATATAATTTGAATCCTGAATAATCATCGTCATCATCATCGGAGTCTAGAGAAGGAATTTTTCTTCTAGTGAAATTGGCTAGTAAGCCTGAGTTTGTTCTGCTTCTATCTGAGCATGGCTTACCTGCTTGGGTCCCATAGAGCCTTCTCTTCCTACGTAGCTATCCCTCTGAAGGGCACCTTCTCTCTGCTTAAAATATGGCATGGATGGAGTTTGGTGGTGGGTAGATAGTCTGGCAGGGGCTGTCTAGACCAGGGGAGGTCAATTAACAGGTCCTCCCTGACTGACCTGCTGCCTTCTTTCCTCTGCCTCATCCCCCTGCACAACTCTTAGGCTTTCATTGGTTCTAATTTTATAAAGTCAGCGAGTGACAGCTGGTGAGTGAAGGGTTAATCTGAGTGCCACAAACCCTAACCCCTAAAATCACCCTTTGTATGAAGACATGAAAGAAGCCTCCCTTTGATCAGAAGCATAACCAGTGCAGCTCCCAAGTTTTGGAGGGCCTATGGCCAAGACATCCTCCATGGGACCCCTTGCTCTGTGAGTCTGCCTTCTCATGGCTATTGCCAGCAACTCTTATTGCTCCTCATCTTCTTTCTCATCATTGCCCCCACTTGCTTGCTTGACAGGCAGAGAGCCAGTGGGAAAGTAGGCAGTGGCATCTACTGTTCCTCCTTCTCACCATCACTGTTATTTTATTATGATTATGATTATGATTATATTTTATTTCTAACCCGCCTCTCCATCCAGATCGAGGTGGGGAACAACAATAAATATAAATATAAAAATCATAAAATAGTTAAACCATTAAAACAGATCAAAACAAATACATTAACAAATACATTATCTGGGCCAGAGCAAGAGGCAGGTGAACAAGCAAGTTGCCATGGTGATTAAGGAGGAGCAAGTCCAGAGGGTCCATGTCAGTGGACCCTGGTGGGATGTGGGCCCTTGGCAGGTGCCCAACCATGCTTACCCTTGATGCCCACTCTGAGCTTAACACTAGGAGGCTTCTTTCCAGACATAACTGCTTTATGGTGGGCATCTTCATGTGTATGTATTATGTCTGTGTGTGTGTATATATGAATATGTGTATGTGTATGGATGGCTGTGTGAGTTATGCACCGTATGGGTGTGTGCAGATGTGTTATGTGTGGATTGTGTATGAATAGGTGTGGGGACAAGAGAGAGAGAGAGAGAGCGAGAGAGAGAGAGAGAGAGAGGGTGGCTCCACCCACCTTTCTTTGGCTCCACCCATGTAGTCCCTGGAAGGTTAGCCATACAGGAATGCAGGTAAAGGCAATGAAGCTAAGAAAAGGCTTTCCATCCTGGTATAGACAGTCTTTTGGTTTCTTCTGGCTCTTTGATCTTGTGATGTGTAATTTACTTTCTTCTGATGAAATCCCTTGCTTTTAATTGATTTGTGTAATTTTCTTGTATTCAGTGGATAATGAAAAAATGCAGCATTTTTTGCACAACTGCCCCACTTAAGGCATTAGGAGGTTATGAAGAATCTCCTTTACATGAGCTCTGATAATATCATTGCATAGTTAATCCTGCTCTTTGGAGGTCTTTTGTCTTCATCATGTAACTGAGTATGGATTGTACAAATTCAGCTTCAGAATGGAAAGCTGTAACACAACACAAAAGCAATTTTGTTTGCTTCCTTCTCATTTAAAATTGGAACACTTTGGTTCTATGGAGCCAAATGTTAAAGATTAAGGCTAGGTTAAAGATCAAGGCTATGATCCTATAAAATATACCTAGAAGAAGTAAGCGTAATTTACTTCTGAGTAGATATGCACTTGATTGTGCTGCATGCAAGTATCTCTAAGGCAGGGGAAGGCAACTTTTTTGGGCCATGGGCACATTTTGCAATTTGATTAACTGCCCTGGGCGCCACCACAAAATGGCTGCCATTTCAACAGGCCTTGTCAGAAAGCTTCGCCTCCCCCACCATATCTCTCCCCCCCCACAAGCCAAATGTTAATGTTGCTTTTACATTTGTCTTTCTGTGTGAAATATAGGCAAAGCTAAAACAGCTGACTTGGAAAAGGATGTAGCTGCAAGAAAGATCCAGTGTTTTTATAAGAAGCACAAAAGTCGACGGCAAACACAGGGTGCCAAGCCAGGTTTGCAGTTGGTTTGCATGGGGGGGGGGGGGGAGATCTTTTCTCTGAACAAGAAGAACCTGATTTTTAAGTAGCGAGTGATCGTGAGGGACAAACAGCTTGTAGCTTTGGTAATCAGTTACAGAAATAATTACACATTTTTCTTTTTCAAAAATCAAATCAAATCTGGTGTTACTGGTCAGACTTGTGTGGCCACAGGATGGTGTGTGGCTTGTAGTTGGTCTGTAGATTGTCTTTTGGTTTCTTCTAGCTCTGTGATCCTTTGATGTGTAATTTACTTTCTTCTGATGAAATTCCTTATTTTTAATTGATTCGTGTCATTTCTTGTACTCAGTAGATAATGAAAAAAATGCAGCATTATTTGCATTTCCTGGAAGATCTAACAGAACTTCTTTTAGTCTGGATTGATGCGGCATTTGCTAATATGCATCTGATAGTGGGTGGGTAGTGTAGCCTGCACTGACTACTTCAATAAGTAGCCAGTGCAGACTACACTACCCACCTACTATCAGTAGAAGGAAAGTATGACACACCACTCTTCTAGCTGGATATAGGACCTATAAAATGTTCTAGAATCTAACTTGCAAACACGTGCTTATGAGTCAAGCAAATGATAGAAACCATGTGTGGAGGAACCTCTAAGCACAACATCCCTGCAAGATGACTGCCTCCCATGCACTTTCCTTTCATTTATTCTGCCGCCACTCTGCATTTATCCCCCGCACTGGCTTGAGGAGGACAGGGAATTCCTACAACTTTTGGGCACTGTCAGCTGAACTCCAGTTGCTACTGGGAGAGCTTCAGCCCATTTCTTTTTGCTCCCATCCAACTCAGAATGAGTACTATGAAACTAAGCAACTAAGCAAGTTGGGGGACATAGATTTCTCCTTTGGATGTGTGGGCAGGGCCCACAGAAGGTGCCTAATCCTCTGTGGGCCATATTGGAAACCTCCATGGGCCAGATTAGGCCCTGGGCCGGAGGTTGCCCACCCAGGGTGCAAAGTAAACATAACCAAGTATCCAAAGCAGGTTCATAGCCTGAACTGAGGCCCTTTCTGCACCACCCATTATTCCTGGGGTTGCCCCTACCTGCTCGCGGAGAGGCCACATGACGCACAGAGCGTGCCGCAAGGAGGCAGGGGCCTGCCCTCCATTTTCCTGGGAGTTCAGGAACTCTATTATCCTGGTTTCTTCCCTGTTCCCGGAAGGACAGCGAGATGGGTGGCTGGTGTGGCTGCCCATCTGGGCGCAGCTGCGCTTACCCACAAGTAAGTGCGGCTGCAGCGATGGCCACGGTGCTGCCCGTGCAACTCTGAGTAGGGTGACCAGAGTTTGGAAACCAAAATCCCGGTCCCCCCCCGCCACCCCCCCACCCAAAACAACCCCCCCCCCCCATCATCACCCGGCGTACTACTGAGGGACAGGCCGCGAAGCCTGTTTCTCAGTACATTTGAGCACCGGAGGGAAGCAGACGCCCCAGCAGGTGGTGGCGGGGGGGGTCCCCCCACCCGAAAACCCACCACCAAGCCACCCATCCCCCCCAAAACCCATCCTGGACCTACCGGGTCTACCGCCGCTCACCGCCGCTCGCCAATGCCGCCGCGTGACCCCCCGCAGCCCCGGTTTGCCCCCGCCACCCCCCAGTTGGCCCAGATCGCCCCTGGTTTCCCGGTTAGGACCGGGAAACCCCAGGCGATCTGGTCACCCTAACTCTGAGGCCATCAGAATGGGGGGACCCGATTTCGCCATCCCCAGGATGGCGGGGGGAAGGGGGGGTGAATCGTGTGCGTTTTTTAAAAAATAACTAACCTGTTGTGCAGGAGCGCTCCTGCGCTCTTCCATGGATTTTTGAAAAAAATGGCCGTCTTATTCGTGATGCGGCTTCAGTGTGCTGAACCTGGAAGTAGCTACTTCTGAGTTTGCCCGCTTCCCGCCCTCTCCACTCCTATGGTGCAGAAAGGGCCTGAGTAATTTCAAGCAAGGATCCAACTTACATGTGAGCCATGTGAAGTAGGATTAATGGTTTCTTTAAGTCATAACATTGTTGTGCTTTTTGTTTGTGTTTCATTTGCACTGGCATTTCACATGATTCTACCCCACCCCTGCAATCATCTGTGCTCTTGCCCTGACACACATTGGCTTTGTGGAAACCAATTTGGTTAACGATGTACGCAGCTGTTTCAGCTGTTTAGTGCGCGTGAAACTGTTACGAGGCTACCGTGCAGTTCCTTCGGTGCTAGGTGGCGCAAAGCTATTGCCGTACCGTCCCTTGATGGAGACTGTTGTTATATGACTTCTTGTTTGTGTTCTCATTTTGAAGGGAGTATGAATGAGCTCTCAGTTTTGTTTTTGCTTCTCATTATGAAGGGGACATAAGGCAAACAAGTAAAACGCAGAGGAGAAACCCTGATAGCTTTGAACACTGATGTAGTTAATAAGGATATAAACCTAGGAGAAAATTGGGCCATAGTTATAGTGAACTTAAGTGGCATGCGAGAAAGAAGTATTTTTCTTTTATCATTCGTCACCATTACATTGTCTGTAGCACAAGCGTACATACTGGGCTGACTTGGGGATTTCGTTATTAATCTGCTACATGCACTCCATTAATTATATTAAGACACACAACAAGCTGTGCTCCTGGATAAGTAACCAATAAAGCCAGTAGGAAATTTCTTTTGATTTGTTATTTCCTCATCCATATGTTTTGTAGAAGAATATGCTTGGTTGCTCGTGCCTGCTATGCTGCTGCAACCATTTAACATGAATTCAGCACGCTGTTCATTAAGCAATTTTTGAAATAGTTTTGTTTTAATTGTAGATTTAACTGGAAGCCGAGTTGATCTGCCCCTATACTAGCTCCCAGCAGGGAGTTAAATAATGCACACTTGAGTTTTACAGATGAACAAATTTCAGATAAGTAGCATTTAACTCAAAATCCTGACCCATTTTGTGGGATAGTAATTGATCCATTCAGTGCAGAAATCCCAACGAGATCTTACTTAAGTGGAATGATCATGCTAATTGGATAGGCGTGACAATCTTTATTGGAGTGTTTTATTAACAGCATGCAAGACTGGTTAGAAAATGTATGTGTTTGCAGCTCAAGGCTGCTGAAATTAGATGGCCAACCATATTGGGTTACTACTCACTATCAGCTCTGTGATTATGGTTTTCACCAGCTATAGCTTTCTTTGTTTTCCCATCCAGAAATAGTTCAGGAGTTACACTAGAGCCATTTATAATTGTCTGCAGTCTCAGAAGGGGCTACTTGTCATTCAAAAGGCTCTGTTGTAAAGTGAAACTGTATCTGGCAAACTTCTTGCTCTCCCATGAACACAGAGGAGACTTTATTTATTTACTTTTATTCATCTGTTCGATTTGCACCCCACATTTCTACCCCAAAATGGCACTCAACGCAGACTTCGCGGGGGGTGGGGGTTGCTTCTCAGTTCATCTGTAAAATGGAAACAACAACCACTTATTTCAAAGCATTGGTGCTATGTAGATACTTAACACTGGTAACTAGATACACATATGGGGATTGAGGCACTTGGTTCTTCAGATCTGTAGTAGGAGAAAAGCTGGAGGTTCTAGATTGGGAACTAGAGGTTGTCTGCTATTCTAATCTTCTAGTAGATAAATTTCCCTCTCGCCTGCAGCTTGTAGACGTAGCATTGGGAGCATGACAAAATGAAGCATTGGGAGTATGGGAAAATGTCTGTTGGTTTAGCAATGTCGCTTACGCTATGGTAATAATATTCCTAGATGGGGCTATTTTTCTGATGCAGACTTGAACTATTCATGTAGACATTTTTATATATATATTTGTTGGCTTGATTTGTGTTGCATAATAGTAGCCTCTTTATGTGGCCTGCATGCTACAGCATATACAGCATATACAGAATAAACTGTATATTCTTATTTCTTCATCCAGTTTTCAACAAGAAACAAAATAAGTTTCCGTCATCTCTCCGGTGGGTTGTTCCACCTTGTTGAATAGCTTCCAAATAACCAGTTCTAAGCAGATTTGCTATAGTCTTCAGGAAAAGGGAAACTGGGGACACAGTCTGAACCAGTTTCTCACATTCCTTGCTAGAAGCCTATTTCTCTTTTTTAAACAGCTTATGAGGCCTGCAGCTTCCAACCTAGCTCTTAAGGAAGCTTAGTTGTCACATTGTGATGCCTTGAAAGTCATAAAGGTAGTATTTTTCCTGACATGTCAGGATAGCTGAGAGAGGCCCCTTCCTCTTCCTTTTTCTAAATAAAGATGACTAGAATAAAAGACTGTGTGTAGATCTCATTGGGATGTTGCTTTCTCCTAGACTTAAGACTAGTCCAACCTTCTCCATCCTGGTACCATCCAGATGTGTTGGACTGCAGCTTCCACCATCCCCAGCCAGCATGGGTAATGATGGACCAACTCATCTGGAGGGCACCAGGATGGAGAAGATTGGACATGAGAGCATGTGTGCATTTTTAGGTCCAGACTGTGCTTTTTGCCCAAGGGCTAAGCAATTCTCCATCTTCAGTTCCATTCCTATTGGGCTTCTGCCTTGAGAGGTCAAGTTGAATGTAACAGCTTGACTGTTCGGCCGTGATGAAGACATGCCTTTAATTTCTTTCTTTGTTCTTACTGTATCTAAGAATTTAGGGAGAGAGGTATCTTTTTGTCTAGGGCTTAGGGTAGCTGCTTATGAATTCCCCAAAAAGAGGAACGGCCTCACCAAAATAGAGAACAAGAGAAGATGCTAGGAAAGTATGGATTTTGTTAAATCCTTTGAGCCTCTGTTTTGTGGATTGCCAAGCATCTTTTGTTCCAGTGTCCGCTCACTGGGGGAATCAGACGTTTTTACCAGACTAGTTCTACTCATGCTAATTTGCACTCTCACTAATACTGTACACACGTGCGCTAATGTGCATTAGTTAATGCGAATCAGTGCTAATGTGCATTAGCACATTTGTGAATTAGTGCAAATCTCTCCCCAAAGTGAAAAACCAGTCGCCAGGTCCATGGAAGCCGTGTCACTGGGAAAAAGCCCGTCTGCTGTGGAATCCTCAAGTCAGATTCATGGAAAACCAAACTCATTTGAATCTGTTGCAGATGCTTCTGACACACCTAGAATACACAGGTTTTTGCATAAAATGTACACATGCATATGCTAATTTATATACAGTATATTTGAAAATATTATTATAATTTAATCACCACAGTGTGGGCATCCGTGACCAGGTGACCCGTGTGCCTGCCTGTTAAGTCTGCTGTCCGGGTGCTAACTGGGAACTGGAAACAGTTCTTATGCCTCTTTATCTTTAAACTGAATTGGACATCAGCCCTTCAAATGGAGGACACCTTCAAATAGAGGACGGTCCTGTATAAAACGGGTCACCTGGCCATAACGTACCATTGGATCATGCTATTGACTCCAGGGAACACAGTCATTTAATAAGTATACCCAAGGAAAAATGAGAAGTATCAGGGGCTTCCAAAACACTGATTTCACTGAAGAAATATTTACAACCTGGGGTGGGGGGATGTGTGAAAGGCTTGAGTGTTGTCAGGCTTGAAGTTTTGAGGGATTATGCATTTCTTTTACTCTCTTTTTACTGAAAACTAAAATTCAAATTATGGTCGGATTCTATCATTTATAAATATATTGGCATGATGATCCATGTGCACAATCTTGACAGCTTTGGACTTCAACAGGTTGCACAGGTCTAACTGAAGGCAGAATTTCTCCAAATGTGGAGGATTTTAATAGCCTCTCTAGACAGATGAGAAACCACTACCCTTATTTTCCCAACGCAATGTTTGTGTTGAGGTATAAATTGAGAACTGGTCAGAAAGACTGAATTTAAGATTTTCAAATCCTAGTAGGCCATAAGCCTGTGAATAAATCAGAATGACTCATTAGCTAGAAAGTGGTGCAGACTGTTTTGCTGAGGCAAACAGCTATTTCTATACTAGTCTGTTTAGGCTCTCAAAAAACAAAAAACAAAACTCTGATAATGTTTTTAATGAGCCGGGGAGCTCAAAGGTCTTGCAGCCTTTTCACACTTGGAGATGTATATCTAATGCAACTCAAGGTGGCTTTGTACACTCAGCAGAAGAGAACCGAGGAATGACTTCAGCTCCCTCTTCAACCACTTCCATGCCTTGAGTACTGGGAGAAATACATAAATCCCCCTCCCCCACCCCTGGTAATATGTGTATTTTCCAGTTGTATGGATAGAATATTTACTTACTCACTAGTGAATGGGCTTCGTTTCGCACATCTTGGAATAGTCCTTAGTTTGATATAGCAAAGCCTTCAAGCAAAATTATGTAACTGTCAGAACTTGCCACACTGTGTTTGCCCTGTCTGAGTGAAGGCATGCCCACTGGTACCTTAGGCATGGCTCCTACCATGGCACACCCTTATAGTCCTCTGAAAAAGGGGCTCTGTCCACTCCATTCCCCTAAGGGGAGAGGCTACCTGACAGTGGAGGGGATGGAGAAGACATATAGATCTTCTAGCATACTAATTCCCCATGGTTTCAAACTGTATTGACTACGAAACTATGTATTGGTTAAGGAAATCTGCCCCTAGTGGCTGAAGATGTATATGGTATATGTACAAGATTCAACTACATGCCTTCTTTAAAATTAATATGTTTTAAAAACAAAATAAAATGTGAGGTGTATATCCCTTGGACCTTCATGTGATGGTTTTGTTTGCTCCATCCCTAATACTATCCCTATCATATGCTCTGCTTAATGTATTACCATGTGAAATATATAATATGTAAACTCCTCTTTAAAGACACAACTGAGAGGCCCTTAAACCATGGCTTTAACCATGATGAATAAGGCAGGAATGGTTCACATGACACACTAAGTAATGGTTCACATGGCACACTAAGCCATAAAGTTTAGTTCAAAAATAACCACTATGGCTTAGCATGTTGTCTGAACAGGGTCATTGATTGTAAAATACTAGGGATGTGCACGCCCGAAAATATCGTATTTTATCGTTATCGGAATTTTGGACCAAAAAAATTATTGTCTATGATAATATCATAGGTTAATCGTATCATCTTCACGATAATTATTGGAAATCCGATATTTTAATTTGCAGCCCTATTGTGCCCTATAGAGCTGGGGGGTTATAGGAAAAATGCCTATAACTTCTGTATTTTCAAAGTTACAGGCTTGAAACTTGGTCACAATGCTTATGGGGTATGCCTAAGTATGCGTATGAAATTTGAGATCGATCCCTCCAACCCTCGATTTTATATGAATTTATTAAAGAACGTTTAAGTTCTGACAGGTCAAAAGGTACAGGATCTTTTAAAAAATCATATAAAATACAGGAATGGAGGGGTTGATATGAAATTTGGCACATATATGTAGCAACACGTGCTAGACATGTGTATGAAATTTGAGATCGATCCCTCCAACCCTCGATTTTATATGATTTTTTAAAAGATCCTGAAACTTTTTGACAGGTCTGAATGAATGCACGTGACAAGCTGTCATTCTGATCTGTCAGCACTTAAACAATCTTTAATAAATTCATATAAATTCGAGGGTTGGAGGGATCGATCTCAAATTTCATACACATACTTAGGCATACCCCATAAGCACTGTGACCAAGTTTCAAGCCTCTAACTTTTAAAATACAGTAGGTTTATTTATATGGCAGTCTGATAATCCGATATAATTGGGCTGAAAATTATCAGATCGGATATTTATTGGAGGTTTTTCTATCGTATTGTTTTCATTAATCGGATGTCCAATAACGACCTTATCGTATCGTTATCGGACATTTTAACGATATGATACACATCCCTATAAAATACTTTTTGTTCCAAAAGGACAATGCTAAAGATAGATAAAACCATACATTTTTTAGCTTAGGTTAACATATTTTACTTAACTTTCTTTTTACAAAAATTTCACAAACCCTGCAAGATATTCAGAAATGGCCCAGATGGAAAAAATAATTTAAAATATTAGCAGAAATTACAACTAATTAACATCAGATGCAGGCAAGACATGAAAGATGCTCAGAAATCAGAACTGCGTTTAATAGAATAGAAGTCACAAGAAATAAATACATTATAGTGTTGATTTAATTTTTTTCTATAACCTATTTCTGGTGGACTCTCTTGTTTAGTTGAAATATTAGGCATCTGTGTATGAGTGAAAGTTGTTTATCAAGGATTTATGGCAAATAAATTTAAGGGAGCTGCAGCCCCCACCCCCACCCCCACCCTAGGTTGATTTTGTGGGTGATCCTTAGTTGGAATCCTTGCTTAAACTTTCTCTAATTGGATGCCATTATTAGAAAAGGCTGCAGAACTTTCAGGCCTCAGCAGTGGTCTGCTCTCCATTTTGGGATACAGAAGAAAGCTGTGGCCCAAATAGGCAGGACTGAGGCTGCAGCGAGCAGGGCGTGACCTAAGAGGCTAGAAGTAGGGGCATGGTTAGGGCAAGGGAAGACAGCAAGGTGTGATTGGCCAGGAGAAGCAGGGTGAGGTAACAAGACACCTACCCGTTGCTCAGACTAATGAACCAGTTCCTCAGGCCAGAGCTTTAAAGGCCTACGTGAGCAGGCATTGGTTGACATGTTGAGTCACTTGACACTTTCTGCACTGCAACACCTAGGCTGCAATATGATGCCCACTTACCTGGGAATTACTTCTGAGCAGACAAGTTTAGCATTGCACTATTAATCAGCCAGCTGGCACCCTTGCACCATAACACTGACAGCCCAATCCTGTAGATGTCTACTTAGAAGTAAGCCCCATTAAGTTCAATGACACTTACTCCTAGGTAAGTGGGTACAAAATTACAGCCTTAGCTGGATTTTCAGAGGGGGCAAAGTGCTGGGGATGTAGGACAGGAGTCCCCAACATGGTGCCTGCAGGCACCTCCAACGGTACCCATGAAGGGGTCCCCAACGTGGCACTCATGGGTACCCATAAAACCCTTTTTAATTCCCCCCCATTTTTAAAATTTACATTCATGGATTGTATATATCCATAGCAATGAATACATACAAACTGCATACAACCTTCTAGCAATTGTACATAGGCTTCAACAAACCAGACCAAATACCCAAATAAGTATCAATTTGTGGCATCTATATGCCACCTATATAAATATTGAAAGTGTTGTAAGGTCCTCAGTCCATTGCGTTATAGGAAGTGTTTAGCCTTCAAATGTTGTAATATCAGTTTTTAGCTGTTAAAAGGGCATGGAGAATAAATTTACACTGACCTTTTGTTAATTTTGATGAAGCATAATTTAAAAGTCTGTGTACATCAGTGAATATGAAAGACTGTTCCAGTACAAAATTTATCTGTGCAATAACCTCCTTCCAAAAAGAAACAACTACTGAGCATTGCCAAACAATGTGTTTAAAAGAGGCATTAGCTGTATTGCATTGCCAGTAGTTAGCCGAATTAGACAATTCTTTCTTAAAGAGATTTTGCAGTCTTCCAAGAGGCACAAAACAAACATTTTTGTTGAAAAAGATGCAGCCTAAGATCCATAGATGTAACAGGTATAGACAACAAAGGATGATCCACTGATTAGGTATTTTGTAGTGGTGCCCAGAGCAGTTTCTCAAATGTGCCCACAAGTCCAAAAGGGTTGGGGACACCTGGCGTATGAGGTCAGGTTTGGCTGCTGGGTGCCAATTTCAAGACCCCCCTCCACCTCATCGACAACTTATGTTAAGTGAAATATCTACTGAAATATCACTGGGTCATTGTCTATTTTAGCAACTACAGTCTATAATATACTATGTAATTTATACTAGTAATTACATAATACACTAGTAAATATAATTTCCATTTTGTGAACACAGGTACATTCCTGGTTACTACTCCCCTAAGGAAGTCCCATACCTCTGTGTTCTGCTGCATATTGCCTTATCCCATGTCCAGACTTGCATTTCTAGCTGCTACAACAAATTCTCTCTTCCCTTATCTGGAGCTATCTTAATCATGTGAAGGAGGAACTCCCAGCCCTCCATTCTGTAACACACATACTTTGCTTTCTCTCTGCAAGAGTACTGAAGAAGAATCCATGTTCATAGTTTTAAGAAAGATACATAAATACCAATAGTTTTTAGACTATCCTAGTAATCAAGATAGACATTCAACTATTGCCCTCTTTGGTTGTTCACCCATGTGTACACTAAAAAGTGTGACAAATCTGAAGCTTTTGTGTGCTATGGAAATACCATCTATCTGTACACTGCCCTGAGATCCTTGTGATATAGGGCGGGATATAAATGTTTAAATAAATAAATACAATAAAATAACTATTTTGATAGTCTAGTGAGGTAGAAAAGTCCTTTATATTTAACTATGCAACATACTTAGTTTCTACTTTGGAGTCTTAGCTAGCAAGAATCCCTGAGTTAAGGCAAAGTGAATAGGATTTTACTGAAACAATACACTCTCATCTCAAGCACAGGAGCCAATATTTAAGATCCTTGTGAGAGATCCCTGGGAAACAACATTAGCAACAACAACACTGTTCAAAAAGACTTGCTTCATATCCACATCTGCCCTCTTGCCGCCTTCATTCCAAATACAGCAAGCGAGAGAAGCATGCAGATGACAGATCTGGAAAGCAAATATTGGTCTCATTGTATATAAAGCTAAGCAGGGAACACTAGAGGTTGTTTTATCGTAGGGATGTACAAATTTTGTACAATCCGTTCCATCTGCATTTTGCAGATTGTCAGGTGCTGTTCGTCCTGTTGTCTGCTCTGTGATGGAATTTGATATTTCCCCCAATTTCCCCCAATTCTGCAAATTTGCATTTGCATCAATACACACTTGTGAAAATGCACAAATCCCTGTCAAAATGTGCAAATGCCCACAATTCATATTTTCATGTTTTAGCCTATGGAGGAAATGCACATTTTCAGGCTGTATTTTTTTATTATTATTTGTACATTTCTATGATTAAATTTATGTAAAATTCCAGAAAGTTTTGTTTTTTTTTTTAAAAAAAAGGTCCACAAGCCCATGGAATCTGTGCAACTTGGGAAAATCTGGTATGCCATGGAAGCCATGGGTGAGATTCATAGAAATCTGAACTCATTTGATTCCATTGTGGATTTTTCCGACATCCCTACTTTATATTGGACCAGCGCATTAGGCCCTCTGCTTTAATACTCTCTGCCCTGATAGCAGGTCTGTGGGCAATAAGATCTTTGCTACCTAGAAATCCAGTGACGCTGCTGAAGGAAGTCAGGTGAGTGGTTACAAGAGAGAGGGCCTTCTTGGTTGGGGCAGCTTGTTTATGGACCACCCTCCCTAAGGAGGCTGCCTTAGAACCTGCATACTCCTCTTTTGGGCAGCAGGCGAAGACCTTTCTCCTAAGCATCATGCAGATTTTGGTTTTAGATTTTATATTCTTACATACTTTGTGCTACTTGTTATTTTGTACTGCATTCTTTTGACTGTTTGCATTGTGTTTTATTCTTTCAGTCATTTGTAATCCGCTGAAAGAACATTTGTCATTGGGTGAATTAAAAATACAATCAATCAATTAATCAATCAATGATACAAATTTCAATCAGAGATGCCTGGGATTGAATTTGGGATGTTATGCATTTTGTGTGCTTTTGCCACTGAGACCCCTCTGGAGGGAAGCTCTTCTCATTCATAGTTCTAGGTTTCTCTACATGACCTGGCAAGCAGTGTTTACAAGAACTAAGTGTAAAGGGCCAGTAAATTGACAATGTGTTTACTGTTTGCAGATAGGAAGCATGCACCTTCCCTCTCCTCCAGAACCACTACAATGTATAGCAGTGAAAATGACTCTGAGTGTGAATCCAGAAAGGAAGACGATGAACAAGACAACACAGATATACATTCAGAATATGAAAATGAAACTGCAACATCCCTAAGGAAGGAAGGTCGAGAAACAGATGTGGAGGAAGAGGAAGGAATGGGGGAAGCAGAAACCACAACAGCCAAACATGTGCCAGGTGCCTTACTTGAAAACGAGGTGTCCAACCTGAAGGACATGAGTCCAGTCAGTGAAAAACCCAAGCTTGTAGGGCTGGTAGACATGAACACAAGGGAAGATGGGGAGGAGGAGGAGTTAGTGTATTTCAAAAGCAGCACTATAGAATTAGAGCCCAGAAGCAAGGAGTCTTCCAAAGATGAGGAAGAAGGTGGTGAGTATGGTCCACCTTCAGATCTGTGAAGGGTCCATGCATACAATTGTGTTTTGTTTCTTCCTAAGTGAATGCTGCATTTCCCATGCTGTGTTTTGATGTGGCCGAGCAAGCACAATCGTTTGATTCCTCCTAATACTATAATACGTTAGAAGGGTGTGATTTTTCTGCTTTACTGTGTGTGCCATATACTGCAGTCATGCAGTATGCCATTTAACATGTGTGGCTTTGGTGAGCCTTTCTCTTGTCTTCATCACTATTGTTTTTGGGACATTTTGAGAGAGCGGAATTTATTTTTCTTCCTAAATAGAAATAGAGACCACCAGGTGAAATGGAATTTAGGCCAAGCAATATGTCCAGACTTGATAGCTGTCACCTCTAAAATCTCAGTTGAGTAGGCTATTACAATAACAGAGAAATCCTGAAGGATGATTCCATCAAACCCGGTTGATTTGTATATACTTCTTATAGGCTCAGAGGCAATGATGCCAAAAGAAAAAAATCTTTGTGTGTTTTTATCATTTGAATAGCGAGATACTAGATATGTTTTAATTTCCCCATTTTTCAGTGTGAGACTTTAGACAAATCTCTTAGAACCTATCTACACTACTGCTTTAAAACGGTTTATAACAGTTTTAAACCGGTTAATAACCATTATTGAGCAGTTTAAAACTGTTATAAACCGTTTTAAAGTAGTAGTGTAGATAGGCTCTTAGCTTTGATCTTACCAAAATGAGGCTAGCGGCCTAGGAATATTTGTCGATCTAGCTCAGTATTGTCTCCTTCAGCTGATCATAAAATACCTACAGTTTGTGAAGGTTATTTTTAGTTTCTGAATCTATTGCCTTGGTAGAAAAGAAATAAATTATGGTTTGTATTCAGTTTTTTAAAATCTAGATCATGGTGAAATCATGGTGATGCAGACATGAAAGAGAGCCATAAGTCATGTTTAGGCTGACCATCTGAAAAGGAGGACAGGGCTCCTGTAACTTTAACAGTTGTAGAGAAAAGGGAATTTCAGCCAGTGTCATTTGTAAGCAATTAGTTCCTGGTGAAATTCCCTCTTCATCACAACAGTTAAAGTTGCAGGCACTATACTAGAGTGACCATATACAAAAGAAGGCAGGGCCCCTGCAACTTTAACTGTTGTGATGAAAAGGGAATTTCACCAGGAACTAATTGCATACAAATGACCCTGGCTGAAATTCCCTTTTCTCTACAACTGTTAAAGTTACAGGAGCCCTGTCCTCCTTTTCATATGGTCAGCCTAGTCATGTTAATATTTCCAATTTGTACTTTTGTATGTATTCTTCTGGCGGTGAAACATTATACAATGTTATTGCCTAGTTTTAATAGATGTCGATGGTTTGTTTCATATTGCTTTGTGTTGTTGCATGGAATAGTTTGGCATGTGCAGAATGTTGTAAAAATTGGAATTGTTTGCAAACACCTTGGTGCTGGATTGCCTTTCATTGCCTTGTAATTTGTTATGTATAAAACACGGAGGAAATTTTAGAGAAAAAATACAGTTCTGGATGATTATGCTGAATTATTTATAGGTGTTTAGTTGTTGGAAATCTTTTCCTTCATCCATATGCTGGGCTCTCAATGTGAGCGACTTCCCAATTAGACTGTTAGATTAGATGAATATTTAAGCGCTGTTGAAGAATGAAGTTATTAACTGTTTAACAAGTACACACATAGGATTAAGTGCTCTAATACAAAATGGAAGCATGGAGTAATCATGTGAGTTAAGTTAATGGCCTGCCACAGATTTCAGCGCAAAAGAGTATCATCATTTCTGTTTAACTCAGATTTCCAAATACGGTAATTAAACAGTTGTTTGATAGTTCTGGATTTGAATGAACATAGATAGCATTCAGCATAGAGTGTCTTCAGACTCTAGTGGTGTAGTTGCAGGCACTGCATTTTCAGACGGCTGCTGAAATGATATATTTTTTTAAAAAAGCTAATGTTGCAGTTTAGTGCAAACCTGGGTGGTGAGGTACATCATGACAAATCTAGTGGGGGGGGGGGATAAAACATGTCACATAAACTTTTCACAATAGAAAACATGAGCACAGCTAAGATTAACATTGTAATTTGAAGAATGGCATATAGCATAATGTTTGGCCGCAGTAAACTGTGCCAAGACCACATGATGCTCAAGTAAACAGTCGGTGGTGGTTGTGGAGAGGTTTTGATTATTTTGCCCAAGTCCCTTTCTCTAGGAAAATCAGGAACAATAATCCACATCCACAATGATATATATATATATATATATATATATATATAACATTTGAATAATAACCAATATAGGGTATAAAAATAAGATAAAGGGAAGACTGAAAGACAGGATTAGCACAGACTCCCAGAACAGAGATTTTATACTTTATATAAATCCACACATGAAAATAACCTTCCCCAGTCTGGTGTCCTGTAAATGTTTTGGATGACGTTCTTGACCATTGGCTATGCTAAATAGGGCTGATGGAAGTTGACTTCCAAAACACCTGGAGTGCATCAATTTGGGAAGGCTATAGTAGGGTAATCTTTCTTTCTTTTTTTTTTTTTAAAGAGATTCATTGCTCCCTAGGAAAATTATTACCTATGCAAGTCAAAACTCAGCATGTTCAGTGGGCCTTCCTTTCTGGCAAGTTGTCCAAATGCAGTAAGAGATATCCACCACAGAAGCAGCCTTCTATGTAGGTAGCTGTAGTAGGTGCCTGCTAGGATTAGCATTGGCATTTACACCTCAATGCACATCTGGATCCTGCTGCCACTGGTTGCATCCTGCAACTAAATGTTCATGATTAGAAACAGAATTGTACCAATATATGTACTTCTTATTAAGCTCCTCATTCCAATGACCCATCAGTTTCATGCATATTGCAGAGACAGAATAAAAGGTTCTTTACACACCACACAGTTTAACCTTGTTATATGCATCAGCTTGTAGGCAAAACAAGTTTAGGGAGGACTCAGCTCCAAAATGCATCAGTGAAGTGTCTATACCTAAGCAGAAACCTTCAGGCATCTTTTAAAAAGACATAAATGCCAGATGACTTTTACACAACAATTTCTTTTTTGAATGTTGTTTTCCACCAAAGAAGAGGGGGGAGGGATCTTCTGGTTTTGTTCTGGGAATAGTGGCTGCTAAGCTGATAGGAACACAATATTAATAATACATATTCTGTTAAGAACAAGTGAAATGTAAATAACCTCATTACATAAGCACCGAGGTTACAATGAAAATATAAGCACAACTTTAGACTATGTCGCGGGGCCTAATAAGAATACAGTGAAAATGTAGCAAAATAGGAGATATGGTTTCTTGAGCATTTAGGAATATCAAATATGTGCGTGTTGAATGCATGGGGATTGGCATTCAGATTTGCCCCATGCATCAAAATGAGATGAAATTTGCAAGCTAACTTGTTTAGGGAATTGACAGAATCTTCCAAATTGTGTTCAGAAGCTTAGTATTCAAAAATGTCTTGTGTTTATCTGTAGCGAAATGACAGCTTTTCTAATGTCGAATGATTTGGGTTGTGTGCAAATTAAAAATATTTCTGAACAAAGATCACTTTATGGCTTGGTGGTATTTTGTGGGGGGTGAGGCTGGTGTCTTGACCTTCCTTTTTGCATGGTGGTGATTCTGCTGCATGACCTTTTCATTTCTTAAAGGCAGGATGCTGTTTGCTGTACATTATGTGTGTAATACATCCTTCTGGTGAAGGTGTCTGGATTTTAATTGGCATCCTTAACTGCTAGTAGCGTAGCTTGTAAGTCAGTTTTATGACCACTTTTTTTTCCAATATCTTTCCTTTTGCTCCCTGTTTTGTGATTGCTGCGCTATGTTTTGAAGATTCCAAATCGGTCAAAGAGAAAATAGCTGAGGCCATTGGAAACGATCAGCTTTTCAGTTCTGAACCTGAACCGAGTGATTCCAGTACAGAGGATGAGGAAGAAATGGTAGATGCTACTCGAGATAAACATGAAGGTAAAGTCAACTGATAAAATGTGTGGGGGGGTCTGCTTTAACTATCACTCTCCATTCTAAAATGGGTAAATCTTTCACCCCTACATTTTATACTCTCAACTTTTCCTTCTTGTGACTTCCTGCTTGTGGGATCCTATCGACAGCTGTGCTGGACTAGAGGGAGCCTTGGTCTGACCCACCATGGCTCTTCTTATGTTCTTACGTATTTTCATTTTCTTCCCTTTCACTGTTCTTGAGGAACTTCAGACTAGTGACTAAAGTTCCTCAAGAACCGTGGTTTTCAGACTTATAACCTTCATAACATTCTATCCACATCAAGTCATCCAGGATCAGCTCAAGACATTTTGCTGCCTGAGGCAAAGGACAAGATGGCACCCTCCACCCCTCATTCCATATACAGAAGCCGACTGGACTGGCATTTGGATCTTAAGCTTAGGGGACATGAGGCAGGCTGTGTGACACATACAAATCTCCCCTTGCACCTTGCACCTTGCTTCTGCTCTGTACCCACCAGCATCTGCTCCTGAGATGGCTGCCTCACTCTGCCTAATGGTAGGGCCTGCCCTGAACCCATCTGCCACAGTACCATTGCATAGTGCAGAGGATTTGATGGTGTACCTTAAGGCACTCAGCCACTTCCCCCAACCTGTTGGCCAAGCCCTTTTGACCTCATATGAACAGAGGGTACACTCTAGGTCCCACTCTCCTGTGGCTGTACATTATAGAAAAAGATCTTTAGTGGTGGACAAAGCTGCTTTTGAAAAAGGTTTGCTTGCCATTACCAAACTTTTACTTGAGGAACCCCAATATCGCAGTAACCCAAGGATACCCAGGGACACAGTTTTAAAACTATTACTCTGAAAACATTACACATATAATGGCTATTCACTACTCTAGATTGTGTATATGGGGTAGGGATTAGGGTGGCTACTTATACGTCACCAAAAAAGAGAAAACACGTCAACAAAATAGGGAACAAAGGAGGATGGCAATTTGCATAATATTTGCATATGCTAATTTATATGTATCAATGCAGTTTTAGAAATTTATTATTAGTAGTAGGATTAGTATTAATATTTTTAAATAGAAATACAATGCATTTGACCCTACTGTGGTAGACTGTGACCAGGTGATCTTTGTGCCTGCCTGTTCAGCCTGCTATTGAGGTGCTAACTGTTGATGGGCAACAGTTCATATGTTTTTGTTTTTATCTTTAAACTGGAATTGGACAGGGCAGGCCTTCAGATAGAGGACACTTTCAAACAGAGGGCCGTGCTCTGTAAAAGGGGACACATGGGCATCAAGAGAGGGTACAGATATCAAGGAACTAGGTCAGATTTTGGAATCTGGGAATTCTCCCTTATAGAAGTAGTGATGGCTGTCATCTTAGACAGTTTAGAAACAGATTAGACATGTTAATAAAAGAGTTCTTCTGTCAACTACTCGTTGACCATAATCTCTCAATGGAAACCTCCATATTTAGAGGCAGTGTTCCTTTGAAAACCAGTTGCTGGGGTCAAACAATGGAAGATCAGTGTTGTCTCCATGCTCTGCTTATGGGCTTCTGTCTGATCACTGCAGGAAACTAGATGCTGGACTATTAGATGGACATTTTGGCCTGATCTGGCAGGGTTTTTACTCCATTCTTTCCCCCAGACCAATCAGGTTTGAACCATCAGGTTAGGATCCACCTTTTGAACAGTAGGAAAAAACATGCAAGTAAGCAAGTAGTTGTCCATCCACATAAGTGTAATACTTTACTAGATGTTATGGAGAGATTAGGGGGAGCCACATGTCTCCTGTGACATCAAATCCTTACTTAAAGCCTGAGCCTACACCAGCCTTTCCCAATCTGGTGCCCTCCAGATCTGTTGGACTACAACTCCCACAATGCCATTGATCATGGTGACTGAGGATTGTTGGAGTTGTAGTCTAACACATCTGGAAGGCTGACCTTCATGATAGATAGGCATCCACTTGATGAGGCTGACCTGAGGGTCAGGGCTTCGATGCTTTCTCCCACTTCATACGAATACTGTACGTTTTTTTACAGCTCCTATAAACAGCTTTTCCATCAGGCAAATGGTGGTTTTCTTAGTAATGCTGCTTTTCTGCTCTCTTGTTCTTCCGGCTGAGGTATAATCACGTTCTTCAGCTCTGTTCCCCCAAGATGCAGTTTTTTGATTCAAAGATTTGTCTGGTTTGATTGCATTGTTCATTGAACATTACACATAAAGGCATAGATGGATGCCAGCAGCACTTTAACCCCTACCATTTTTGCTGCAGAGTGTTTAAATGACACAACTATACAAGCCAGAAGGATCCTTTCTTCTTATAGATTCCATTATAATTCCTTTTTTATTATTAAAAAAACCCTTTAAATGTTCAGAATACGATTTATTGAACATAATTAATAATGAGCAGACAATGTTTGCAGAGTATCTCCAATGAGAGGTGGGGGGAAGGCTTCAATATTAAGAAAGTTAGGCTGCAATTCTAGACACACTTTCCTGAGAGTAAGCACCATTGAACTCAATGATGCTTACTTTCGAGTAGAGATGCCTAGTATTACACTGCTGGTTGCACCTAAATCCTGTTGAAAATCAGTGGGATAATTAATCCCAACTAACTAGAGTTTCATTAATACTACTAGATTCTTTGGGATCAGGGCCAGGTGATCTTTTGATCTTAAAAAAAAGTGTCAGTTCATCTCTTAACTCATATATAATGTCAAATTTATAGAGTGTATTTTATGATATGGGGGCGGGGAGAGAATCCACTGGGAATTTTATCTTCATAACACTTGTTCAAAAGAATGGGATGCAACCATCTTCAAGAGAAGGGGGGGGCCTGCCGTTAAGTACTTTAATATAATTAATTAATTAATTACATTTCTATACCACCTAATAGCCAAAGCTCCCTGGGTGGTTCACAACAATGTACACATAATTGGTTTCACTTAAAACAATGATTTCCAGCTAGCAGGATGATCCCCTCAAGCGACATGATGCCTGTGCTCAGTCTTATGGATTCCAGTCTGACTAGAACACCCTGTTTAGATTACCGTTGTAATTGTGGGGTTATAGTCTCAAGTAGTGTGATCTACACATAGGAAAGAGCCTATGATTGAAAAATGGCCCCACAATATTTTCTTTTCTCAAGGATTTCTTCCTGTACTTCTGATTTTGGCACTGAATTGAAAGCAGCTGTGGATGCTTTACATTTAGCAAATCTCTAGAAGAGCTATGAGTTCACATCAGTTATAAAATGGAGACAAGGGTCAAAAAGTAGGCTGAGTGATAAACTTCTAATTATGTAGGTCCTTCACAGAATGATCCCTACCTCCTGTGGCAATGATGGGGAACCATGTTTGGAGCTGGAATAAAGTTGTTTTGGGTTGGTTGGTGATTTGGAGACAGGAG
This sequence comes from Anniella stebbinsi, assembly GCA_029215795.1. Taxonomy (NCBI): domain Eukaryota; kingdom Metazoa; phylum Chordata; class Lepidosauria; order Squamata; family Anniellidae; genus Anniella; species Anniella stebbinsi. The sequence continues at coordinate 88,683,485 of JARDYH010000004.1, read as the reverse complement.
TGGAGGAAGCCCACTTTCCACATGTATTCTTTGACTTAGGGCCAAATGAAGACATCGAAGGCGTAGCATGCAGCTGAGCCTAACTTTTTTTAGGATGTGTATCGTATTGTTCTGATGTCCGATACCGATCTGATAAAGGCGTTATCGGACATCCGATTAACAATAACGATATGATAGAAAAACCTCCGATAAACATAGGATCTGAAAATTTTCAGTCCGATTATATTGGATTTTATTCAGATTATTGGACCGCTATATAAAAAACCTATAACGTCTGTTTTTTCAAAGTTAGAGACTTGAAACTTGGTCACACTGCTTATGGGGTATGCCTAAGTATGTGTATGAAATTTCAGAACAATCCCTCCAACCGTGTATTTTATATGAATTTTTGAAAGATCGTGCAACTTCTGACAGCTCTGAATGACAGCTCGCCATGTGCATTCAGTGATCTGTCAAAAAAGGTGTATGATGTTTTAAAAAATTCATATAAAATACAGGGGTGGAGAGATTGTTCTGACATTTGGCACATATGTGTAGCATATTTCCAATAATTATCGGAAATCTGATACGATTTGATATGATTAACCTCCAATATAATCGGATCCGATTTTTTTAAAAAAGTGATTTCCGCTAACGATACGATACGATAATTTTGGGCATGCACACCCCTACTTTTTTTACTTTAGTGTAAGTAGATGAGCCTCCAATCCAATTTGGGACCACTGTGTTAAACCTTCACACGCAGCCACTTTCCCGTCCCAAATTTGTATCCCCCCCCATACACATGGGGACTAATGAATGAAAGAAAAACTCCACTAGTTCCAATGCAAGTTCTTTCCTTTCTTTGGCCATTGCGTTGTGGGGGAGGGATGAATATAGGGGAGGGAATGGGTGGGTGGGAAGGTTTAACACTCCCTACCCATGCATGGTGGTCCCAGTCCAGATTGGCCCTTGTCCACTTAAACTAAAGTTTTAAAAGGTAGGTTCAGCTACATGCTACACATTTAATGTAGCATGTAGTTTACCCCTTAGAAATGCTTCTGACATGGTACACTCTGGTTCTTTCTGCTCTATTGTGGCTTCCAAAAAAGTTGATTTACACTTAACCAGGCTAGCAAGGCTTGTTTCCCTCCCCTTCCAATCCTTGTGGCCAAATTCCATGCTGTAGGAACCAACCATATCTATTGGGTGACTCATGTGGTTACTTTCCAGGGCAATGTGGCTCCTGTCCTAGAGGCTGATGGCATTAGTGTTAGATAGGGATGGGGGAATCAGATTATTTCCATTTCATGTGAGGTTCACATGAGTTCATCCATAAGTCTTTTACTTCCCATTTCCACATGGATCTGCAAATTAGTTTTTTTTATCCGAACCTACACGATAGTTCACATTCAAATACGTATTTAAATATGCAATTCTAAACATATTTTGACATAGTTTTTGAGCTGTGTTAGAACATTCAGGACGTTGGAACACCAGTAGATAACTAAGGCCAAGTCTACACCTTCTGTCAAATCATTATGATCCCATCATAGTGACGCTATATCCCTCTTTATTTATACCTATTTATACCTCTCACAACACACAAGGACATTTGTTGTGGTATTTTGGATAATGTGGGATAAATAGCAGGAAATAACACTATGAAAGTGGTATATGGAATGTGTAACGTGCCCCCAACAGTTATCAGTGCACTTCAAAACTGCTATAAAGCAGTAGCGTAGATCTAGCCTAAGTTCCGAACTTCATGTTTGTTTGGGAGATGTCAATAATGCCAGTTCACACTGGAATCTGCAAAGATCGAACTCCTCAGCTTCCCTAGCGTTGGAAAGCCATAACCATGTCAGATGCTCAGCTTGTGCAATTTCTTTTTCTTATACAAATACTTGAAGCTACATGGAATCAATCCACAGAGAAGTGAGTAATCATTTCACTCCAGAACTGTAAGAACAGGCCCTTGTTCTACCCAAACTATTTGGGTCTAGAACAGTCTTAAGAACATAAGAAGAGCCATGTTGGATCAGACCAATGGTCCAACTAGTCCAGCACTCTGTTCACATAGTGGCCAACCAGCTGTCGACCAGGAACCACAAGCAGAACATGGGTGCAATTGCACCCTCCCACCCGTGTTTCACAGCAACTGGTGTATATGGGCTTACTTTGTCTTATACTGGAAGTAGTACATAGCCATCAAGAGTAGTAACTATTGATTGCCTTCTCCTCCGGGAATTTATCCAACCCCTTTTAAAGCCATCCAAATTAATAGCCATAACTACATAATGTGGTAGTGAATTCCATAGTTTAACTGTGTACTGTGTGAAGAAATACTTCTTTTTATCTGTCCTGAATCTCCCACCAGTCAGGTTCATGGGATGACCTCGGGTTCTAGTATTATGAGAGAGGGGTGGGGGTGCACTGTTATTTTTGATAGGACAACACCGTTGTTTTAGGAGTACACCAGTGCCACACTCATGCATCTGAATCTAGATCGCCAGAGATACCAATGCGGCCCTCCAGGGTTCCCCAGAAGACCATGCCCCTTTCGCCCAAACATCAATGGTGCAGTCCCCCCTCCTCATTCTCCAGTTTGAAATGCCTCTCCCAAGGCTTAGTTACAGTCAGAAAGAGCTTTAAGCTAATACGTGCTGGCATTTTTAGTATTTTGGACCTGTTCCTTTTGCCTTTGGCCCCACACACTTCGGAAATGTGTCCCTGAGAATGTCTCCAAAATGGAATTCATCTGTCAGGCTGAAAGAGGTTCTACACTCCTGGTCTACATTTTGATCTCATTGAACCTATTCACACAATCAAAACAAGCCACAATGGCTTATTTAAATCATGGCATGTGCAGGGCACGATTTCCATAATCATGACCCAGGCGCAGCTTGTCATGTCATCTGAACTTAGGCGGCGTGGCTCTTTTGAGACTGAAACAACTCTCCAATGAATGTAGGGTTATTGGAAGGTTGTTCCCTTCTCCAACAAGCCATGCTGCCCAGGTTCAGCTGACACAACAAGCGGTGGTGATTATGGAAATCGTGCCCAACATGCTCAGTGATTTAAATAACCTATCATGATTTATTTTGATTGTGCGAACCAGGTCTAGATGTTTGATTTAATAATTTTCAGAATCCTTCCATCGCTATCACTCCAAACATTCTGCAACTGTTCTTTTTGCAAGAACAAATTTCACATGATGACTTTGTTGTCTATTTCTGGACATTGGTATTCCAATTTCAGCTGTATGGCTAATTAATTTCAGTATCTTGCCATGGATAGTGCTACTGGGAAAGGAAGGGTCAGCTGACAATATTATATTTATATGGAAATTGGTGCCAGCAAAAAATGCAAAGCTAGTAGCATTAGAAGAATCAACAGGCAGCTCGCAAAGGGACAATAGCAAATTTCTCTCACACTAAGCTGTCTTGTGGGCCCAGAAAATTAAGATGTCTAATTTGTGATCATGTGGCAGCATCCTCCAGAAAAAAAAATCCTTTACAGGTTGAATCACATAATCCAGACCACTGATTACCGTCAGACAGCACAAATGGCTGGGCCATGTTACTCTCTAGAGCAAAAGGCGAAAAATATGACACTTTTCATAACAATATATTTTTCTAATAAAACATACACACACACTAAACAAACACTGATATTGTTATCACAATTGCAACTTATGCTGTGCTTATTTTAATAGTGCCAGGTGGAGTGTCCTTAGCAAAAGAAGCACGAGTGCATAAATTGCAGAAGGTTGCGGAGCAAGTGGAACGAGAGAAACAGGAAGGAGCACTCAAGGAAGAAGAGCTTGTAGATGAGGAAGGTCCCAAAGAAGGCGCTCGGGAGGAAGAATTACTACCCCAAAACAGAACAGCGGAACACCCAGTAAAGAATGAGCTTGTGACAAAAGATACAGATTTGGAGAAGGAAGCAGTAGTAGAATCAGGTCTGAACAATGTAGAAAAAGAAGTAATGTATGAGGAAGAAATGTCATTTGAGAGGAAGGTAAAAGCAAAGAAAGAACTGAAATGGGCAAAGGAAATAACTCCAGAACATGAGTCTTCTAATAGAGAGGAAATGTTAGGGAGACGGCAGTTAGCAGGGAAGGAAGTGGAGAACCAGGATATCACTGAAGAATTCATGGCTTCCAAGGGAGAAGAAGGTGGAGAAGATGAGTCAATAGGTGGTGGGAATGATCCCATAGGAGAAGTTCCATCTGACATGGAGGAAGTACTCCAAGTAGTTCCAGGCATACGGGATGAAAAGTTAGAAAAAACATCTCTAGAAATGAGTGAAATGAAAAATATACCTACAGGAGAAGATTCCACACTAGCGAAACAATCTTTGGTGGAAGAGCCCTCACAGGTCTGTGAATCTGCAAGGATCATTTCAGCAACAGAGGAAGAAACTATGAAAGGCCAAGGAGCAAAAGTAATAATGGAGAAAAAGGAGTTTGCAGGCAAAGCAAATTCTGAAGCAGAAATAGCATTCAAAGGCATGGTGGTGACTGAGGAAACAGTAGAAGAAGAAGAGAATGTAGTGCAAGCAATGGAAGATGAAACTGAACAGGGATGGATGGAAGATATGCTCATGTCTAAAGTGGCAGTTCCTGAAAGGAAACAGGGAATTGGGAAAGAAGAGCTTTTTGCTGAAAATGTCCCAGAAACTACAGCATTGGTGACTGAAGAAACAATAAGGCAGGGAGATGCAAAAAGAAAGATAGTTGTTCAAGGAAAAGTAGAGGCTGAAGAGACTGAAAGAGAGATGGCAGTTAAAGGGGAAAGGGAGGATGAAGAGGAAGAAACAGAGATAGAATTGGTATCTCTGGTCACAGGACTTGAGGGCAAAACAGTCTCTAAGATGACCATCATGAGAAGGCAACGTGTAGTCAGTGTAAGAGAAGAGTCGGTAGCAGAGACAAAAGACATACATGAATTATCAGCACAAAAAGCAGCATTAGGAGGAGGAGGAGCATTGAACAAAGAGGAGGGAATGGAGAATGAAGCAAGCTTCAAAGATGAAGTGGAACAAACACCTGAAGGGGCTGTAACAGAGGAAACATCCATTTTCTTGATGATGCACAAGGAAGAGGTAACTGTTCAAGAAGAGACTGAAGATGAAGAATCAGACACAGAAGAACAAATGAAAGGAGAAGGAGCAATAACTCTGGCAGATGTAGAGGAAACTCTGTTAATAGGGATACAGCAGTTGATGACAGAAGTATCACAGGTGAAGGAAGATAAGGATGATAAAGAAGATAAGGAAGAAGAACCTCAGATGGAAGGGCTAGCAGAGGAAATGTCACCTCAGGAGGATGCTATGGGTGAAGATTTTTTTACAGTTATGGTAGCAAAAGAAAGATGGGTTTCTGAGAGTGACAAAGATGAGGAAATAGGAGCAGGAGAGACTGTGGCAGGAATCCTTTTGGAGGGAAAATGTAGAGGTGGAAACAGAACATCAGGACAGGAAGAGTGCCCAACAGAAAATGTGACAGTGACAGGAGCCATTCTACAGAGTATCCAGTGGTCCGAGAGAAAGCAGCACCAAGAGTCTGTTGGATCATCTGACTGAGAAGATAGGGACTAGAGGTGAAGGTGAGCATGTGCCAAAGATCCGAAAAGCTACGTCAGACCTGCCTGAGGACTTGCATTAGCCAAGTGATATGTGTTTGGATGTGTCTTGCCCCACTGAATTGCAGATCCCCATTCCTACGATGTATCACAAACTACTTTTTAAACTTTAGTTCTTTTGATCTATGTCTATTGATTTGGAGCACAGGGCATGATCCAATTACACTTAAGCACATTAGGAGAGAAAGCCTTTTTCCCCCATATGACTCTCACCTTCCAAAGTTGTCTCCCATATTTCCTAGTCATTTGGGGCCATTTATTTCCCCTAAAAATAAAGTGTCTGGCAACTTAGCCTGCTGACTAGTTAGAAACTTTAAGCAGTCATTTGAACCCATTAACTCTCTCCTATCCAACCTCCACCCCCAGCTTCAATAGGGCCTATAGTCACAAGTGTACTGTTCCCTTAAGGCAGATGTGATCCACGCCATCAGTGAGTGAAGGCCTGTAAGCTTGCCCACTTTTGACAGCATTGCTACTACAGAGAACACCGCCCAAAAAGTATGACATTACATGCATCAAGGATACAATAGCAACATAGCTAGAATATCTATTTCCCCATCATATAAAACACTTCCGTGTACAGAATCAGATCAGTGGTCCATCTGCTCTCCTCAGGGGTCTCAGGAAGAAGCCCTAGCATCTGTTCTGGTGAATTGCCAGAGACTGAACCTCTAACTTTCTGCATGCAAAGCATGTTCTCTACTTTTGAGTGGTTGGCCCTTTTTCCAAAGGTATACCATCCACTCTTCCCTGGCACCTTCATAATTGCAGGTGATTCTCCCCTCCCCCTGCAAATGAACTAGAAGCTTTAGACTGCAACCCTATGTCCATCTACCTACTTCTGAGGATCACAGTGTTAATCATGTTGTGCCAAGAGTGAGATTTACGTCAGTGCAAGGGGAACAATTAATGCTGCTGCAGTAACAAGTACCTCTTCGTCATTCAGCACAGGAATACCAGGCGTAGGAGTAGCCCCATCCATCCCTCTTGTGTGGTGACCAAAGTACTCTTTGGCCCTACAAGAAAATAGATTGGGGCAGTTCTCTATGTTTTTTCCCACCTCTGGAATTTCCTGTGAGGAACTTGTTAAGCGAGTGCTCTACGTATCAAACACCTGAATGCCCTGTAGTTCCTTCAGAGTAATAACCTAACGGTTGCATTACTGAACTTAGATCTATTGCTTCAGAATTCAGGAGATTCCTCCTGATATAGAATTAATTCTGACCAGAATAGAGATTTTGAAGCCAAAAATCTTGTACCAAGAAAACACAAATTCTGTATAATAAATCGTGCTTATTTACCCAATGGTGAGTTATGAATAACTGATGCTAAATTTTCTAAATGTTTAGAAAAAAAATCACCAAAGTTGAGAGGGAATATGCAAATCTTTGAAAGGCTCCAATTAAAGTAAATCATTGCTTTTGTAGCTAGGAGGATCTACTGCAATAGAAATAGTGGGGCTGTATATTTTTCCTGCAAATTTCCCATTGTTTCCCAAGATGAAGTCATTAGACTTCACTTTATGAAGCCATGATCGATCTTTGGCAGTATCCAATTGTGTGCGTATGCCCCTGCTGATTCCCTTCTACGCTACTGACTCCCTTCCAAAAGTGGTGGTTCTTGCTGACCCACTGTTTACGCAAGGGAGATTTAATGCTTCCTAACGGAAGCCCTGAAAGAAATGGGAATACTCATTTCTGGAAGGAGACAGGTTTGTCGCCTTTCTTCATCCCATAAATGAGCATTTCCACTCGTTTTCAGCTGCTCCGGAAGCACTAAATTGCCATTGCGCAACAGAATCGATGGAGTGCAGGAGAATCGGTGGGGGTGTAAGCACCCCAGTGAATATTGGCCTATGCTTTGTCAGACTTACAATCTATGCACTGTTCAGCTAATGTTCTTTCTTTTTTCTCCCCAGAATGCTCTGGGGTTGGACATTCCACTGTGTCATCATTGCAGTCCCAAGACATGGCAGAAACCTGCTCAAGCATCCTCTCCAGTTCTTTCAGTGCTTGCAGTTTCTCTTTTCCATTATTATTATTGTGACGATTATTTGGTAACCTTTTAACGAATCACTCTAGACTGGTGCTGGCTGAGGTGTCTGCCCAGCATCTGTCACTTTGCACTAGAACAGCTCCAGGCAAGTGAAATAAGCTTATTTAGCCCATTTCAGAAATAGCACTCCTTTATAATTATGAAAATAATAATCATGAGGCCTGTCCAGCAGCTGCCACATATTTCTTTTCAAAAAACAGAGAATTATTATGTTACTGGAACTTTCTCAAAATCAGCCAGTTACTGCAGCGATAGCAGAAGCCACATGTGGACTTTATGTAGAATAATAAAACACCTGCAAACAGATCAGAAAATGGTATATATTGTGATTATATCCATCACTTCTCCCTCTGCCTTTTGTGAGTCTTTTTTAAGAGAGTATATTGTTTAGAATATAAAATCTCAACTTATCATTTACAGTGGAATTAGTTCTGCATTCAGATATAGAACGTGCAACACACTTGGTTTCTAATGTTGATTAATTGAGCTCCGTGACGGAAAGAGGAGTTGCATCATCTCTAAAGACCAAGTAATATTTGTTGTTGTTGCTGCTAAATGTGTAAGCAGGGTAATCCCTCCATCCATGCAGATATGTTGTTATGATGTGACTCCATTGCCGCCTCCCAATTTACACCAAGCAGGATACAACACTGAAAACATTTTGAAAACTGTATATGGAGTGTGTCCTGGGCCTCAACAGTTGTCACTACTGTTATAAACCGTTTTAAACCATTTTAAAGCAGTAGTGTAGATCATGCCCTGGTCTTAGATCCAAAGTGGTGCTTGCAGGAATAGGAGACGCTTAGGGTTGCTGAAGAGAGGGTGCCAGGCAATCTCTGTCATGTAAGTAGAACTTTCCACACGTTTCTTTGGAGCCAAGCCATTGGCTTTTGTAGCTAACATCACAACTGCTCAGACCTGTTGCATGGATAATTTCCATGGTGTAGCTGCCTCAAAAAGCATGGCTAGGCGATGGGTGTCTCTGTAGCTGCTGCAGCATCCATAAGAGATTCATCATGAAGATTCGCAGTATTTCACAGAAACCATCCAAACATATGTACCAGGTTAGCACACACACATGTGACCATGTGGGATCAACCTCAAGATTTTCTATATGGAAGTGCTGAGATTAATTGAGCTCTGTGACGGAAAGAGGAGTTGCATCATCTCTAAAGGCTGAAGGCTGCATTTCATTTTGAGGGCACTGAGGCTAGGGGAGATATGACACCAAAGTACACCACCAACATAACACCATCTTCATTTGAGGTGCCTAAAAAAAATTAATCAGTTAGGTTCTCCCATAGCGTTGATATTCTTACCTCATGTGTTGACCTTGCCATTTCCCAACACTTCAGCCATGTGGACTTTGCATGGCTCCTGTGAGGCCTGCAGGGATTTGGTGTATTGGAGGTCAGCCCTTCAATCTTGTCATGGCTTCTTATGCCTTCTGATTTAGGGCCTTAAATTTGTCCTTTATGAAAAGAGCACCATTCAAAGATGTATTCTTTGTAATATCATGATAATATGTGGTGTGAGAGAGTTCAGAGTGACTCTGGTTCAGCGTGGGGTTCAGTAGGCATTCAGCTTCTAGTTGTGAATTCCTGTTTCTTTATTCCTGCATAAGCTGTGTGACCCAGGCCTGGGTTCATAAAATCACTTCTGGGTTGGAACTTGGGCAGCCACTGCTATCTCTATATGTATGTAGCGATTCTACTAGTGACACAGAGAGAAGATGAAATGTCTCTGTTCATGCAACCAAATGGGCAAAATGGAAAAAGGTCATGGCAGCAGACCCTGCTTGCAACTTTCTCACATTGTATATGGCACCAGAATAGATCCTACAGGTGTACACATTCACTAGAAAGTTAGTCTCATTGAACTCAGATGGATGTACTTCTGAGCGGACATGAATAGGATTAAGCTGCATTTGACTGTAACAGACTGGCATTATTTATTATGAAAACCTGCCAAAGTTTGACTGGTAAATTAACACTGGAGGAAGAGAGCAATGGTGAATGCTATTGCATATGGTTTTCAGGAAATCTGTTCTTGGATTTGCCATTGTCTTACTATGTAAGTCTTTAGCATGGAACTTTACACAAATGAGTTATGCTGTAAAAGAACATAGTAATAAAGGAAGTCTAAAGTGAAGGCATATGTTCAATTTCCATCAGAACATTTTAGATTTGGTATGCATGTTAGAACCCTTTCTTATACATGCGTGCATCACTGATCTCAGTGGTATTGGATAGGTATGATTTGAAAAGAGAGCTTTTTCTACCGTTTAAGGCATAATCCTATGCATATTCAGACAGAAAAAAACCCTACAACTCCCAGCATTCCTCAGGCAGCATGGTTGCCTGGGGAATGCTGGAAGTTGTAGGACTTTTTTCTGGCCAGACATACAATTGTGCCCCTAAATCTTTTTTTTCCAAGTTATAGAAGTTCACACTTCAGGAAAGGGTCTCTTTCCATGATCAAGATCCCCTCCCCTTGTTGAAATGTATTGCAGGGTCAAACCACCACCCACAATGGATGCCAAAGTGTTACCTGCCAAGTATTACTATGTGGAAGGTTACACTGGGTTTAGCATGGTCCCACCCCTACAGTGTCTAACAACCTTTGTTTAGGTTAGGATTCCTTATTTTACCCCAATCCCATCTGCTCAAAAAGGTGATGGTGGTGGCAGGGTAGGCAGATTTTTGTGTATGTGGGTGGAGGAGGCCAAAGGAACTTCCTTTCTTGTCTCTTTCATTAACCACATTGACCTGGTTCACACAACACAGTGGGCTCATTGAGGGCTGTTTAACCTCAGTTTGTTGTAGGGTTATACAAAAGCTGTTTAACCGTCAGACAACCCTCAGTGGTTGGGTTCACCTCTGCTTGGGGCCGCATATTCAAGATGGCACCCATCACATGCTGTGGCTCATCGTGGGTTAAATAGCCCACAGTGAGCTGGCTATGTGGTGAGAAGCGGTCCATTGTGTGATGTATCGTGTGCATGAAAGAGTATGTAACATATGGGTCTATATATGAGTGTATGGACATGTACGTATGCATGTTATTTACACATTCCCACTTACTATGTTAAAGTTATTTACGATTCGGTTGAAAAATTGGTACAATCAATATGTCCCAACAATAACAATAGTACTATCCAATGGCTCACAATTTACGAAATCTTCAGTAGACTCAGTGTAGTGATAGCACACTTACTTTGCACATGTGACAACACAAGTTCTGTCTCTGCTTAAGAGATTGGAACTTTGCTGTGGAGACCTTGGAATGCCTGGATTTCAAGATGGTTTGCTAGCCATTGTCAGAGATATTGGGACAGAAAATTCTATTGGTCTGATTCTGTGTAGGAGTGCTATTTGATATCCTTACGGCCTGCATCTTCCCTCTTTAAATCTATCGGGTATTGGTAATTTTCTGTTAGAATGACTAGTTCCAAAGATGGTGTTTTCAAAAGGACCAAAGTGCTTTAAGTGCATGAGTTCTAGTCAATGAAATGAGGGCTGCCTTTTGTTCAGATGGAAGAGAAAAAGAGCCACGTAATAAGGGTCAAAGAAAAGATGGCCAATAAGAAGATTGCTGATTTTTTTCTTCTTCTGGCTGTTCTTCCATTGTCATTAACAGCCTCTTGGTCTGTAGATATTAGCATGTGATCATGTTTGTCTCCAGCCTGTGAAGAGAGTCACCTGATTTCTGCAGATCAAACACAGCTAAAAGCACAGGAAGAGGAACACACATTTATTTGGCCAAATGGCCACAGACCAATTGAGCAGTTTTATAAGGACAGTCAACTATAGACATGGACTTTTATGTATTGAATATCTTCAGTTGCTCGGCCAGTACGGACTTTGACATCTAGCACATTAGCATTTCACTTTTGGGAGTGCATTCCTGTGCCCCCTCCTTTTAAGTTCAAATGTTTCACATTCACAGTTGTGTAGGCTGATCATCTGAAAAGAAGGACAGGGCTCCTGTAACTTTAACAGTTGTAGAGAAAAGGGAATTTCAGCCAGTGTCATTTGTATGCAATTAGTCCTTGGTGAAATTCCCTCTTCATCACAACAGTTAAAGTTGCAGGCACTATACTAGACTGACCATATACAAAAGAAGGCAGGGCCCCTGCAACTTTAACAGTTGTGATGAAGAGGGAATTTCATCAGGAACTAATTGCATACAAATGACACTGGCTGAAATTCCCTTTTCTCTACAACTGTTAAAGTTACAGGAGCCCTGTCCTCCTTTTCAGATGGTCAGCCTACAGTTGTGGCCAAATGCTGAGGTTTATAGAGGTACAAGCAGTGTTTGCGAAAGAATCTGAGATTTAAGGGAATTCTAATCGACTATGCAAGAGTCATTTTCACTTCTCTGTTATTTGTCTCTCCATGTGGACTCTAGTCCTGGTGACCAGAAATGCAATAGAAAATAATGTAACGAACCTATTTCCCTGGAGGAAGTCGTATCGAACTCAATGGAACTTACTTCTGATTAGAGTACAGCTCCTTAATCCAAATGAATGAATAAATAAATAAATAACTCTTGTGCAGATCAGAGAATTTCAGGGAAGGCCATTTTTCCTTGCAGCAGCACCATAACAAAGCTGCATCATATGTAATATACATTTGCATTAATACCTAGTTGGATTTTCATTTCCATTTTGGGATATCTAAAGCACTTTATGAAACATAAATTATCCATAAAACCTGTCTCGCTTCTTCAGTTGAGTGTGTGTGTAGCTATATAATCTGCAGTGTGATTAAAATAAGACTGGCAAAAGGTTTTTCTATGTAGAGTTTTAAATTGTGGCATTTCTGCTGATCTTTTGTTTGTTCTCCTGCACATTATGTGCAAGACTTCTGTTTTCAAGGCTTGACCCCTCCTTGAAGCCACTGAAGCTGGTTCTGTTTTCCAGTTCTACTTGGGATACTTATCTGGTCAGTGGCTCTTCCCCCAGCCTCCTTCGAATTCAAAGCAAATGATATTTATGTGTTGTACAGATGAATAAATTTGTTTGCTTGTTGTCTGTCATGGATTAAAGTTTTTCTGCATACATGTAGGTAAATATGAATGCTTTGAGGTATACAGATCTAGATTGCCACATTGAAGGGCAATGCCCATGCCATGCCTCAGATTTCCCTCTCTTTCCCCCCCTCCAGTGTAGGAGCTCTGATGTTAGCAGGGTGAGGGTCACAGATCTTGCTGTGAGAACAGCGAGAATGGATCTCAGGTTGGATCTCCTCCTCTGAGGCCACAGCTCTCTCTCCAACCCCATAGAAGGAGATTAGATCTTTCTTGGGATGCACTATTACTGTGATTAAAACTATGTAGACAATAAATCAGTGGTCCTATTTACAAACAGCTTTCCAACAATGAGTAATGTTGCTGCAGCAACTGTTAACTGGATGATCCCAGAAATTTCTCTGGGATATTTGGTTGGATATGTAATTCAGAGGAACTTCATTTCTGAGAAAGGGACAAGACTAATTTGGCCTCAGCAGACAACTTGGGAACTCTGTACCAGGCTGGATTTTACAGTTTGGTACCCTCCCTCCTACCTCCAAACCATCTGAATTAATAACTAATTGCTTCTGAGAAGCACACTTTCCCCCAAAGGCCTGATATTCCTTCTATAGAGACCAATTAACTGAGGCAGTGTTTTCTTCTAATAGCCAATTATATTAATTACCAGTAAAACAATGTGTTTGCTTTGCTTGAATCCAACCAGTTGGCTTTGTCAAATGCTTTGAATTTCAAACTACTAAAGTCTACAGCAACAGCTATCTAGGAATCAGCAAACTAAATGCAAATCCCAAGTGGATGTAGAAGGTCAGATGCTGGCAACGGGGCTGGGCAATTAAAACAGCTCTTCCCCCTTGTTCTATTTCTAGTCCTCATTAATTTCTTACACTTGAATGGAGCTGTTAATGGAGATGCTTTGTGCAGGAAGTTGGCACCTTTTACCAGCTGGGCTCCTGTGCCTTTTGCAGATGAATGACAGGCATTCAGTAGGAGAAATGGCTCATCTTTGCAGCATCAGCATACCACAAAAAGCTGCACTTGTTGCATTCCCCCCCCTGCCATGGAGCTCTTAAAGGCACGGTAGTCCTTCGAGGGGGTGGTGGAAAGGCAGCAACCCTAATTAATCAAGAGAAAAATGTCACTCGACAGAAGCTTAAAGAAACAATCTTGCCTTTGAGAACTCTGAACTTACACAAACAAATACAGCAGGAGGGGGCAGTAACACTGTGATCAACTAGGTTGACTATATTTGGGAAATCAAAAAAGAGGACACCCAGTGCGGGGGTGGGAAAGCGGCTTTCCAGGGCCTCTGGAAAGCATGTCATTCATCCCCACCACCTTAAATATCCCAATTGGAGCAGAGGAGGGGAAAGAGTGTCATTCCCGCCCTCCACTACTCCAATAAGGGTCTTTCCTGTAATGTCCAGGAATGACATGCTTTCCCCTTTAAGGACCTGATTGGAGCAGTGGGAGGGAAATGAGCCACCTCCAGAAAGTGCGTCATTCCCTTCCATCATGCTAATTCAGCCTTAAAAGGGAAAGCGTGTCTTTCCAGGACATTATAGAAAATTACAGGAAAAAATCCTGACAGCTAGGACAAATCTGGGGAAATCCTGACAGTTGGTCACCTTTGCTCCCATCTGGATCCTTCAAGTTGAATGAGGTATTGAAACTGAGAAAACTGTGCACTTTTCAGGCATATATCATATACACTACTACTTTATAGCGGTATTGAAGTGCACTGATATCTGTTGGGGCACAATCCACAATCCACATTCCATATACCGCTTTCATAGCATTATATTCTGGTTTTTATTCCACATTTGAAATTATTTAACTCAAGGTGTAGATCTCTCCCCCAAGAGATGTTCTGTGGCTTTAGGAGTGGCATGACCAGCCAATGTTCAGTAGGGATGGAGTACCCCTGGATTTGGAGCTAGAGTAGTGTGGAAAGCAGCATCTGTTGAATTTTTACCTGTCACACAGAACCGCTAACCAGAAAGACATTGGCAATTGCAGGTTGTTAGTGAATATGGAGTATGGGGGAGATACTTGGTGGAGAAAGGGGGGACCCTCGGTGGGAACCAAGCAAGTAAAGATGGGGAAAGTCCAACCACAGAGCTGAGATAGACAGAAAGGAGGGAGAGAATTTTAACAAGGCAACCCATTCTTTCCAACCTCAGGAGCCAGGGGGAGGAGCAACTTGTGGCCCCCTAGATGCTTGGGCCTACAACTCTTGTAATCTCTTACCATTAGCTATGCTAGCTAGGGCTAATGGAAGGTGTAGGCCGAAACATCTGAAAGGCTGCAAGTTGCGCACCTGTAGCCTTCCCTAATAACTAAGACTTGCAGCGGTGATGGCTCATAGAAACCTGGCTCCTCCTGCACCTGCTAGCTCCTTATCAATAACTCTGAAATCCCATCTTTGCAACAGCAGCGGCCAAATCCTAGAACCAATTCCCTCAAAGTGCAGTCGCTCTGCAACGCTGTTTACCATTACAGCAATGCACAAAAAGGGTCGCTGACAACCCATAACTGCCCAGTATTCTACTTCATTGCTTTTCCTAGGGTAAATATGACTTAAACGAACATGGAAATGCCGCCGCCACCATTTCAGTGAACTTTCCCTTTTCTTTCTGCCGTGCAATGTATGATCGGGTTGCTCTTGCCAACTCTCCAGAGAATAACTGCCACCCCTACCTGGTCTCTCAGTTTCCACTGATGTATCATCCCCACCGTCATGTTAGCATTCTCAGATGTTGCTTCTCCTACTCCCAGCTGTCAAATGAAACCTTGATTTTGTTCTCCCCCCTAAAAGCAGAATTTGCTCATTACTGAGAAAAGTAAAGATCAAAGTTCACTTTCTGCTTGCTGCATCACATGTGTGGGCTGTGTCTTAATTGTGCCTCTTGTGCTCAGTGATGCTCAACCAGGCAAAAAGAAACCCGCAGAAAGAGAGAATAAGGGGCGGGGGGAGGTTGCACAACTTTTAAAGAACCACTTAATATATATTTTTAAAAGGCCTTTTTTTACCGAATAATTTGCACCATTATATTTATATCGATATATCTCCCTGCTTAGTTATTTTAATTGGGTGGGCTTTATAAAAGAAAAACAGATGGGCAGTGGACATGGTTGCCTAGTGTTTGTGTGTGCGTTTTAAACTGGCTCTGCTCCCATGCCTTTAGCGGCAATTTGACATGCAAAAATGTAGCAGGGTAAGATTTCCCTGGCATGAAGGTAAGGTAAGAAGGAACGTCTTTCCTGCTTAATTTCTGTGAGTCATGGTGCTGTTAAAGGCACAAAAAACGGGTCAGTGAAAATCTTGGCCAACCTAGTTTGGGAGGCCTTTCCCATCTTAAGAAGTTGTGTCACAGTAAGTGCAGATCTCCCCACCACCTACGCTTATAGGTTCTGCATTTCTGTATCTGAAATGTCAGGGCTGGTGCCAAGGGTAGGTACAGTTGGGCATCCGCTGAGGCCCACAACCCAGTGTTGACAAGAGCCTCCTGGATTTGCTTCTCCTCTTCACCATTGCAACCTGTTTCTTCACCTGCTTCTTGCTCTGATCCAGACAATGGTGGTGGTGAGAAAAAGAAACAGTAGATGCCACTATCTGCTTGCTCATTGGCTCTCTGCCTGGGAAGCAAGAAGGTAGTAGCAATGAAGAGAAAGATGGTGAGGAACCACAGCAACTGGTAAAAATGGCCATGAGAAGGTAGACTCACCATTGAAGGTGTCTAGCCCAAGGGCTCTCAAAAACCTGGGGCCAGCAATGATGGTACGGTATAAAAGCATCTTAACATACTTCCTTGTTCACTTCTAGGATTTGGCACCTTTTAAAACTGGCCCAGTTTCTGAAGCTATAACAGCAAGCTCACATGCACAAATTTAGCAGGTGAAACCCTTTCTGGTAAGGAGAGAAGGGATGTGAAATACTTCAACTTTGATTCTAGTCATTACAATACTAGATATAGTTTCTGACTGTCTAATATTGTATAAAACATGCAGGAGACAAAATCCTTACACATTTAGCTTATTTTTGTCCAGGATTTTTTATCTGTGGTCTGGCAACCCTCCGTGGCATAGTCTTTCTCTGTGTGCACAATACACACACATCTCCCAGAACAACAAATGGTTCAGGGGAAGAATTTCTCAGGAAAGGTTGCATGTGGCATTTCCCTCTCAAGAGCACTAGGTGACACTGTGGAACAGGCTTCATGTGAGATGGAGAGCTGCCGCAAGGCTCTTCCAGCGTTTGAAAGGTCGATGCAGAACACAAGAGTACACTATAGTGATAGCAGACATGCATAGCCATCCGCTTTCGTTCCTTGTCCTTCTGCCTTGTAAAAGGTTTCATAACAGAAATGTAATGCTCCGGAGTTTCAATCTTTTAGGCCGTTTGCTCGATGGATCTGAATTTGCCAACGCACACACAAGTTCTGTCTGTGTGGAACATTCTACCTACTGACAGATAAGAGTAGGGTGACCAGATAAAATCCAGGTCAGGACTTCATGTAACTTTAACAGTTGTAGAGAAAAGGGAATTTCAGCCAGTGTCATTTGTATGCAATTAGTTCCTGGTGAAATTCCCTCTTCATCACAACAGTTAAAGTTGCAGGGGCCCTACCTTCTTTTGTATATGGTCACTGTAGTATAGTGCCTGCACCTTTAACTGTTGTGATAAAGAGGGGATTTCACCAGGAACTAATTGCATACAAATGACACTGGCTGAAATTCCCTTTTCTCTACAACTGTTAAAGTTACATGAGCCCTGACCTGGGTTTTATCTGGTCACCCTAGGTAAGAGGAGCCCAAGGTGGAAGCTGCAGAATGAGGCCCAATCTACACCAAGCAGGATATAGTACTATGAAAGCGGTATATAAAAGGCAGGAGCCACGCTACTGCTTTATAGCAGTATTGAAGTGCACTGACAATTGTTGAGGCCTGCTTCCATCGTGCTATATCCTGCTTGGTGTGGCTCCTGTCTTTTATATACTGCTTTCATACCGCTTTCATAGTGGTATATCCTGCTTGGTGTACATCTGGCCTGAGTCAAGGGACTCAAAAACTGCTTGTGGAGTGCAAAGCCCTTCATCTGCAGTTTTCCAGGCTATAAACCCAACAGCTTTGGTCGGGGGTTCTACTGAGTGGTGGTGGTGGTGGTGGTGAACCCGGTTGTAGTGAAAACATGGAAGACCACCGTATATCAAAGAGCTGGTGGTGCATCACAATAGATCCCTTATTCATGCCGTAATCCACATGAGAGCCTAGCTCAAACCTCGTGCCTGGATTTATCTCCCAGGCTTAGTGGGCCTTTTGTGTAATGCCTCTTCAGTCATTGGCATTCTCTTAGCCCCTAGGTTAACTTTTGCAAAGAGACCCAAGGTCGGCCATAGCTTGCTACATGGTTGCTTACCAATGACAGAGGGCAATTCATTTCTCCCATCTTGTGGGAAGGTATGGAAGTGGGGAAGAGCCCACTTCAGAGATAAATCTCTGAGTGAAGGATGTTTTAGAGCAGAACCTCACCGTAGGCCGAGTCAACAGGTGCTACGGGCAAGTCCTTTAGAGCCGTTCATCACAGCTCCTATCTGATTTTCTGACCTCATAAGACTTTGGGGTTCCCAGTGGCTGAAGGACCATATGCTTTATGCTTTTGAAGTATTGTCATGCTTTTTCTTGCTTTATTAACCTATTTTAGCTAAATAAACTTCCATCCTTCACTAGTGTGTTCATTGCCTCTGGATATCTGAAAAGAACCATTTCCTATTGGTAAAACAATAGGCAACATACCAGTCCAGGTCATAAACTGGGATGCCGTCCACTGAGGAAGTAAGGGTGCCTTAAGCATTGCCAAGTGCTTTGCTTACTTTGGCAGGGTGTCCCCTCCCTTCTTCTGAAGGCTGGGCCAGGGTCAGGCAGACAGTGGGTAGGTTCTATATATGTGGCACTTTATGAAATGGCTAATGGGTGAAGCAACCCAGAGAGAACTGATTGGAAATCTCCTTAAATCTGACTCCAGCCTTGGATCACTCCTGCCAAATAAGGGGGCAACAGGGAGTCAAGAAGGAACAATATCTTAATTTATACAAATCTTTATATTGGGATATGCAGACCCAAATGACCATTCCAAGGAGGATTAAAATAAACTGGTAAACTGACGGCATTATACAGAACGCCCACAGAAAGATAAGCCTGGCCTTTTAGAGTTAGCCAGTTGGTAAACCTGAATCGCAGACGTTTAAACTATACTGTAGTCCAGTATGACCCACTGGTACCCGAAGTTTGGATTGGATTTATTGGGTGCTTCAACATACATCAAGCAAAGGAGTCCTGTTTGTCTATAGAAGATACAGATGACACGAGATGAACCGTAAACCATGCTAGGGCCATTGGGTATGGTCCCCACAAGGGGCATTACAGAGCTGTCCCAGCTGATGCATGAGATCCCAAGATGTGTAGCAGAAAAGGAGGGAGAGCAGGTGATCCCACAGGAAATGCAGAGCTGTAGATTTTCTCCATTACACTTGAGGCGAGAAAGGAAAGGTAATTGTCACACTATGGGTAGCCCAAAATTGGGACTTCCCACAGTGTAACAATTACCTTTCCTTCCTCACCTCATGTGTAATGGAGGAAATATATTCCAGAGCCCCTAATTGCCTTCCCTGGCATGAATGTAGTATATCCCCAGAGCAAACAACACAGCCCCAAACTCTGCAACTTTAGCTGATTTATATTTCCCCCCCTCACCTACTTTAAATTACTGGTACAGAAAGAATAGGCTTAAGAATAATTTATAATGGAAGCATTAGCTTTCAGTAAATAAGCAAGCCAATGTAGGACTCTTTGATGTAATGTATGATGACTGGGAGCCGCGGTGACACCGTAAGAATTGTTGCTCCCACTTCATGGAGAATCTCTCTTCAGGTTGATTGTTTCTGCTGTCAGCCGCTGTCTTCAAAGCTGCCACTGTTGCTGCAGGAATGGAACCGCATTGTACTCATGGGATCCGACACGTAACCTGTGGAAGGTGAAGGGAAGCCCAGGTGCTAGTCACAAATGCCGTTCAATCCAGCAACCCCTTCTCCCCCGCCTCTTCGCTGCCACCTTCGCTTCCATATTTCGGAGGATAAAATGGATGCCTTCTCTAAAGAAAGCAATGCATGGATTTGCTCCCAAGCAAACTTGTTTCAGACAAATCTTTTTACTGCTGGAAACACCCGAGTTTCATGCCATTCTCTGAAGGAAAATTCTAGAAGTAAAACATGAAATGCAGGCACGTTGCCATTCATATTCAGTGTAGTCACAATAGCCGTTTAAACCAATGGCTGATGGAAAACTGGAACCAAGGTATTTTAATACACTGTCACATTTCTATTTGATTTTTAAATATACCTATTTTGACCTTGAATGAGGGGATCCAACAGTCGACAATAAGCAGCTTGCTAGAAATAATTATGCCCTTAATCCTGGATAATTATCATGACAATAGCCGCTACTGCAAGTACCAGGCTACCTATTATGGGCTATTATTATTCCTTTACCATATGGGTCACTGGTCAAATGTGATTGCTACTATTATTCTTCGGCAGTAACATTTGACAGCCTAACCTAGTTATTGAGTCTCTGAACATCAAGGTGGTAATATGTGGAGATGTTACTTATAAAGGTAAAAAAGTTAGGAGAGAGAGAGAGAAAAAAAATACCTTCAAAGGCTTGCAGAGGAAGACAGTACCCAATTCTAACATGGCAGTGTGTATAGCCCTAATAATATTATAACAAAAGATTGGTACATGTGCTGAAACGGTTGTAGTATTAAAAACTAGTATACGAGAGAGATACAAATGGGCACAGAGGGACTCAAAGTGGCATTGAGAAAATTGTAGAATAGTTATTATTATTATTATTATTATTATTATTATTATTATTATTATTATTATTTACACTTATATACCGCCCCATAGCCGAAGCTCTCTGGGCGGTTTACAAAAATTAAAAAGATTGAGCATTAAAAAGACAATATACAAAATTTAAAACCATAAACATAAAACAGCTGTCATTAAAACACTTTAAAACATTTTAACATTTTAACTACTGAGTTCAGAAAGCAAGAAATATGTGGGTAGAACAGAAAAAAATATGTAAGTGTAGCATTTGCACTACTCAAGAATGCCCACCATTTAACTATTAAGCCTGTTCAGATGAACAGGTACAGGGATTTTTTGTGTAACAGCAGCCTTTACCTTTTGAGGGTAAAAGGATGTGCTTATTCCCTTGTGTTTCTTTGTCGGAAATTGTTATGAAAATGACATACAGCACAGAAGTGGACCTAAATAAGAAAACTGCAGTTTCACAAGGACAGGTGCAGCAGTTATGTGGAATGGGACTCCTCAAATTTGGAGGAGTGAGCAGTTTGCTTCTCCTTCCTTCCCCCTGTGTGTCTGTATGTGTTTTGCAAAATTTGTATGAAAATGACATCATAGCTGTGTCTCCAGGCAAGAAACCTGTACAGCTTCAGAAGGATAGGTTGTGCAGGCAGGGGTTGTGAGTTATGATCCTTGAAAACCAGTTTAAGGTTCCCCTGCATAGGGAAGTCTAGTAATTTTGGAAGAATGGCTATTTTATTGTCTTATCCTTGCCCTCTCCCATTACACAGTGGTTGGACAATGTGTCCTATAATTAGAAAAGGTGGGCTGTCAATCACTCATCAGAGTTTAGAGTAATGAATGCAAAATATGCTATTTATGGTATGTTATGGTTTTAGTTGTAAACTGCCCAGAGAGCCTAGGCTATTGGGTAGTATAAATATGTAATTAATAAATAATAAATTAATATTTTGGGAGACACTTTGTCTACCTTTCTGAAGCTGAACTGCGAATAAAGCCTCATGTGGGTCCCGCTTTGGTTCTGGTCACTTTGGAGGGAAGCCCATGTCACCCTGAGAAACACTAGAAATGGTCCAAAGGGGACCAATTTGGCTTGCACATTCCGAATATGGAATATTTTAGCTCAGTATTGCCTAGGTGGCTCGGTGGGGTTTCAAATAGGAGTGTTTCCCAGCCATACCTGAACATTGAACTAGGAGTTCTACCACTGAGCTACAACAAGACTCCCTGCACCCCTGGTGGTGCTAGTCTAGGGTGTAAATCTGGGATTTCTTATTCCCGAGAACAAATTATGCATTCTCACAAGCCATACTTGTGTGTGAAGAAGATCAATACATGATACAGAAACATGAAACTAGCAGCAAATGTCTGTCTCTTCTCCAAACTTTCACAGTATACAGGTTTTCTCTTGGAATAAGTGAGTTATTAGAAGTCTTAAATTACTTTTTCAAATGCTATAAAAGGCCATTGAAATATTATGTAGAGCAAACTGAGATTTTTCTAGAGTACCCCAAACCTGGTGTCAGCAAGTGGCAACCTACCAGACGAATGCCTGCCTGTCTGCCCACAGCCCTTCCCCAAGCACTGAGCTATGGCAGCCACAATTTGTCTTGTTGTACTATTTTGCTTTTTGTAGGAGCTGCCATTTTGCTTTTCTTTCAATGACCTGGACCAGTACCACATCCAGAGAACTGTAAGAAAAATGAAATGGCAGATTCTAGGAGTAAAGACAGAAAGAAAAGTCTGATGATCAGTCAAGTTACACAGTAGGTTCCCCCATGAACCTTATGGACTACAAATAAGAGGGCTACAGGTAACATGCTGCTGAGTGCTTCCTGAAACATGGAGCTGGCATTAGAGTGAACATTCAACAAAGATTTGCAGCCAATCACAGTTCCCCAACTAGTGTATTTACATGATAAATATGTTTGCAAACATGTTTATTGTATTCACCCTTTATATTTTAGATGTATACTTAAAACTAGGGATGTGCACTGGATCGGACCCGATCCACGATCCGAGTCCGGTCCAGTGGGAAATCGGATAAATTATCCGATTTCCGATCCCGCAGCTGGATCGGCCGATCCAATCCGAACCGGTCCGAAAAAGCTCCGAACCGGTTCGGCGGATCGGCGGATCGGCGGATCGGCGGGCGCCAACTGGCGCCCACCACCGCTTCCATTGGCGGGCGCCAGCGGGCACCCGCCGATGAAAGTGGACAGCGGGGGGGGGAGGAGGGGGGCGCTTACCTTCTCGGCCCGGTGGCTCCCGTCCGGCGCCGGCGCCTACTACTACTAGCAGGCTCCGCGGCCTGCTCTAGGGTGGCGCGCCGGGTGATGTCATCACCCGGCGCGCTACTCTAGAGCAGGCCGCGGAGCCTGCTGGTAGTAGTAGGCGCCGGCGCCGGCCGGGAGCCGCCGGGCCGGGAAGGTAAGGAGGGGGTGCGTGGAGGGGAGGAGGGGGCGCGCGGAGGGGGGAGGGGGGCCCTTACCTGCCCGGCCCGGCGGCTCCCGTCCGGCGCCGGCGCCTACTACTCCCAGCAGGCTCCGCGGCCTGCTCTAGGGTGGCGCGCCGGGTGATGTCATCACCCGGCGCGCTACTCTAGAGCAGGCCGCGGAGCCTGCTGGAAGTAGTAGGCGCCGGCGCCGGACGGGAGCCGCCGGGCAGGGAAGGTAAGGAGGGGGTGCGTGGAGGGGAGGAGGGGGCGCGCGGAGGGGGGAGGGGGGAGGGGGGCCCTTACCTGCCCGGCCCGGCGGCTCCCGTCCGGCACCGGCGCCTACTACTCCCAGCAGGCTCCGCGGCCTGCTCTAGGGTGGCGCGCCGGGTGATATCATCACCCGGCGCGCTACTCTAGAGCAGGCCGCGGAGCCTGCTGGAAGTAGTAGGCGCCGGCGCCGGCCGGGAGCCGCCGGGCCGGGAAGGTAAGGAGGGGGTGCGTGGAGGGGAGGAGGGGGCGCGCGGAGGGGGGAGGGGGGCCCTTACCTGCCCGGCCCGGAGGCTCCCGTCCAGCGCCGGCGCCTACTACTACCAGCAGGCTCCGCGGCCTGCTCCAGGGTGGCGCGCCGGGTGATGTCATCACCCGGCGCGCTACTCGAGAGTAGGCCGCGGAGCCCGCTGGTAGTAGCCGCCGGTGCCGGACGGGGCGGACGGGCCGAGAAGGTAAGCAGTGGCGGGGAAGGGGGCTTACCCCCCCCCCGGAGCCGTCCGCTTCTATCCGCTGGCGCCCGCGGGCGCCAGCGGATGGAAGCAGGCGGCCCCAGGGGGGGTAGGGAGCGCGGGGGAGGGGGCTTACCTGCCGGGGCCGTCCACAGCGGACGGCCCCGGGGGGGGGAGGGAGTTAGGCCCCCCCTTACCCACCCGCCGCCATTTTTTCCTCATAGACTTGCATTGCAATGCAAGTCTATGGGGAAAAAAATGGCGGCCGATCCCAAAATGTACGATTTTTGGGTCGGGATCGGACTCGATCCGGTCCGGGGGGCCTCCGATTTTGTCCAAACCGGTCCGGGACAAAATTGGAGGTCCCGATCCGGGTCCCGATCCGATCCGGGGGGTCCGTGCACACCCCTACTTAAAACATCTTCAATATACAACTTTAAAAAATGAATGTATGAAATGGCCCTCCTCAGATGATGGTGGGAATCACGGTAATGTACTTAGAGGAGCTGAGGTGCGATTAAATTTTCCCCAAGTCTTGGGATACTAATTAGGGATGTGCACTGGATCGGACCCGATCCACGATCCGAGTCCGGTCCAGTGGGAAATCGGATAAATTATCCGATTTCCGATCCCGCAGCTGGATCGGCCGATCCAATCCGAACCGGTCCGAAAAAGCTCCGAACCGGTTCGGCGGATCGGCGGAACGGCGGGCGCCCACTGGCGCCCACCGCCGCTTCCATTGGCGGGCGCCAGCGGGCGCCCGCCGATGAAAGTGGACAGCGGGGGGGGGAGGAGGGGGGCGCTTACCTTCTCGGCCCGGTGGCTCCCGTCCGGCGCCGGCGCCTACTACTACTAGCAGGCTCCGCGGCCTGCTCTAGGGTGGCGCGCCGGGTGATGTCATCACCCGGCGCGCTACTCTAGAGCAGGCCGCGGAGCCTGCTGGTAGTAGTAGGCGCCGGCGCCGGCCGGGAGCCGCCGGGCCGGGAAGGTAAGGAGGGGGTGCGTGGAGGGGAGGAGGGGGCGCGCGGAGGGGGGAGGGGGGAGGGGGGCCCTTACCTGCCCGGCCCGGCGGCTCCCGTCCGGCGCCGGCGCCTACTACTACCAGCAGGCTCCGCGGCCTGCTCCAGGGTGGCGCGCCGGGTGATGTCATCACCCGGCGCGCTACTCGAGAGTAGGCCGCGGAGCCCGCTGGTAGTAGCCGCCGGCGCCGGACGGGAGCGGACGGGCCGAGAAGGTAAGCAGTGGCGGGGAAGGGGGCTTACCCCCCCCGGAGCCGTCCGCTTCTATCCGCTGGCGCCCGCGGGCGCCAGCGGATGGAAGCGGGCGGCCCCAGGGGGGGTAGGGAGCGCGGGGGAGGGGGCTTACCTGCCGGGGCCGTCCACAGCGGACGGCCCCTGGGGGGGAGGGAGTTAGGCCCCCCCTTACCCACCCGCCGCCATTTTTTCCTCATAGACTTGCATTGCAATGCAAGTCTATGGGGAAAAAAATGGCGGCCGATCCAAAAATGTACGATTTTTGGGTCGGGATCGGACTCGATCCGGTCCGGGGGGCCTCCGATTTTGTCCGAACCGGTCCGGGACAAAATTGGAGGTCCCGATCCGGGTCCCGATCCGATCCGGGGGGTCCGTGCACACCCCTAATACTAATTATACCTCTTGCTTCCACAATCAGTAATAGAAAAATCACCAGATCTTATTACCAAAGTTGTTGTTTTGCTGTTTTCAGTGCACCTCCAATTCTTACTATCACTTTCATTCCAAAGAAATGGATTCGTTCATGTAAAAGATTTGGGTTGGATCAGATTTTAGTCATACTTTGATTAAAATCAATGGGACTTTAGTAAGTCATGAATAATTGAAGTCCCATTCATTTCAGTGTGTCTTCTCTAAATATGACCAAGGTTTTCTCTAAATGATCTATTTATAGCACGTTCATTTCTGGCCACTTATGAAGTTTCCGGGAGAAATTAATGACACTGTGCTCAAACAGGAGGTCTCCTGTAGTCCCCCTCCCATATTCCATTTTAAAATACATCACAGATAAACTGGAATAAACCCCTAATGGCATGAAATCAGCATTGTGTAAAGCTGGCATTGCACAATGAATCTGCCAAGGAAGGGAGGAAGGACTTTGAACAGAGGAAGAAGATGGTAAAATTCCTCCCTTCAACAAAGGGAGGCAGATCCGATTCCCACGTGTCTACTCAAAATTAAGTCCCATTGTGGTCAATGGGGCTTACTCCCAAGAAAGTGTGATGAGGGTTGTGAATTTGCAGCAAAATCTTACTTCTGCTCAGAATAAGTCCTGGCTTTCCTGTGGGCTGTGAGGAAACAGGCAACAAGACACCCCCCTCCTTTCCACACATGCTAGGGAGGGAGGGAAGGAGGCACTCCCTTGATCCAACTGTGTTTACCAATTAAACAGCAGCAGGACCTTCCCTCACCCCTCTCCTCCTGTGTAATCCAATTCATATCGATTTGTATTAATCCCGCCAAAGAAACAGGAAGCACAACAGTGCCGGATAAACAATGGGATTTCCCTTTATGTAGAGAAGCTCCAATTCTGGATCCAACCTTTTACCTTTATTAAATCTGAGAAATCTCTTACCATTTCGGTCAATAGGTGGGTATTGAAAATTTCTCCTCATTTCTTCCAGAGAAAGGCCTTGAGAAGGGTGTTGCCCAGCACTGCAAAATTGACAAGGAGTTTCCATTATAGATGACTGAACATATTGTCATTGTAATACTAGAACTCTTCTACAAAAACAACATGCTTTAAAAGAAACTGATTTCCTTCAATGGAAAAATATGACTGTGCTTTTATAATGAAGAACATGAAGAACATAAATACACATACATTTCTAAAATAATATCTTCCAGATCTTGAGCTTGCCCCACCGCTGCTGGTCTACTTTCTAATTTAGTTGCAATTCTATGTGACAAATCCAATAGATTATAAATATTTTATCTGCACCTGTACTATCAGGTTCGTGCATGCTAATTTGTTTGCAAAAGTGAACATCACACTTGCGAAGCGATTCCCAATGTTGTTCACTGTAAATATGTTCTTTTATCCTCAGAAGCGATCAGGTAAAGACTGCATCTACTAGCTGTTCTCAGATAACGGGCAAAGAGATATCAAGCATGCCCAGTGAATAGAAGAGAAGCTGTCCAAACTGCACATTCATACTATCCAGATGATTCATAAAAAGATGTCTCTGCTATTCCATGGTAAGGTATATTGTTATTTGAAGTGCTTTGAAAGATCAACAACTTTGAAGATTGTTTGTGAAGCTGCGGCTGAAAGGACACACACAAGATAATTTCCAGCAATGTATCTTCGGTGGTGATTTTGAGAAGGGCATTTTCTAACTAATGGCAGGTAAGAATTTTATATTTTGCTTTGGCTGTTTCTACCCTCCCCCTCAGTGAAAACACTAAAGCTTTATTCCTTTCCGGAAGTAAATTTCACTAAAATACATGGGATTCGTACACTAAAATACCTGGGCATTGTAGCTGAGGAGCCTGCACCATTTTGCATTGCTCATATTTTCCCTTTCCTTTTCCTTTTAGCAGAGTCTAATATAACACATGTTGTCTTGTTAAAATGTGTCTGCTTTTCTTTTAAATGGTTTTATTGCAAAACACAACACTTCCAATTAATAACAAACCTACACAACTCCCAGCAAAACAGTATACTCAGAAATTATCACTGCCTTGCCTTTCTAATGCCTTAACACTTTCATCCACCTATCCAATTTATCTATCTCCGTCGAATATTATAGTCACAACACATTAAGTGGTTTGCAATATTATCTATCCATTCAGAGGGAGAGGGAGAGTAAGAGGGGGAGAGAGAGAGAGAGAGAGAGAGAGAGAGGGAGAGGGAGGGAGGGAGGAGAGGGAGGTGTGTGCCAGTGCTGAGAATTAAAGTGAGCATTAATTATTATTTCCTCCTGTGCTATATTTAGGGATTCCAAGAACTACTCTAGGTGAATCCAAAGTCTTGTGTGCATCCAATAGAATTTAAAACAAATAAAAATAAATGGCACACCTCCATGACTTTCAAAATCAAGATGGTACACTGCATGGGAGACTGCTGTTTTGAGAACCAGATGTCCAAGACTTCATTGGGCACAACTAGTCACATTGTTCTTTAGATCCTAGCTCTAGTCTTTGACCTTGTAATTCTTTAAATGTCGGTTTGAGCTTAGTCTGCTCCACCTTTTATGCTTTTGATCTGTTTGTGTTGTAAGATTGCTTTGCATTTTCATTGCATCACATTTTCAGTATATTTTGGTTCTTATGGTTTTTGTTCTTTGCTATGACCTTTGGTTTTAAGCCAATGAAGATTGATTGACTGGTGTTTTTTGTTTATCACCCTGCTATCTTAGGATGAAGGGTGAGTTAAAAAATACTTTCAGTCAATCAGTCAGTCATCAATCAACAATTAAATTCTGGACCCTCCCCCATTTAACTAGCTAATAAGTTTTCCCAACAAATGTTCAGCACTTTCAAAGAGTCTTCTGCAATAAGCAATTATTCTTAATGCCACGATTGTTCAGGTAAATCATTCTGCTTTAATGCCAGTCCTATTTATAATCTTAAGGCCAAATACCCATACAACACGATATGAGACATGAAATGTTCCCCATCCATGTAATGCATGCCCAGCATCTCCAGTCCATAGCTAGTAGATGAGGAAATTTGCATTGTTAGTGCTGCTGGGTCCCCACTGAATTGAAATAGTTTGTTCATTTTATTCGCTTAATTCAATCCATTTATTCATTCCCGCTATTTAGAGAAGCCATACTTTGTCTCTGTCGCTAATCCAGCTCCACATTTACCTAAATTAAAACTAATGTATAGTTCCTAAAGGGTGCCCAGGCAACAAAACCAAATGCGGAACATGGTCAAATGGAAAACTCACAAACAAGACAACATTAATATTAGTCAAAATAGCTGTCAAACTATACACACAAATACTCCATGACTCCCAGAGAAGGCCATTGCTTCACAGTCATATCATTTAGCAACACGCCTTGAACGGTCTTCACAGTGATGAAATTTTCCTAGTTAGGGTGTTCATTTTTGTTTGGGTCACTATACTAGGATTTGTTCTGCAGAAACGCCATCCAAAGAAATGAATGCAAATAATTTGCACAGTGTTCTTTCTAGAGCAGAAGGTGGAAGATTGGAATGCGCTCAAAACTAAGACCATCATATTGGTTGCTCTTGTAATTTTAAAATGTGTGTTTTGAGAATTTTGGATTAACTCCACCTAATTAGGCCAAAGAAGAATAGGTTATTGATTTGGGATCCTGCTGATATTTTCATAGTAAGCTTCGGGCTTATGTACTTGCCCATAATATATTGCTGTGGATTTCACTACCCCATCTCTTTTTTTATAAAGTAGGCTTCTCCTCCTCCTCCTCCTCCTCCTCCTCCTCCTCCTCCTCCTCCTCCTCATTCCAGCCCATCTAATGGAGTTTTTGCTGCAATGCTGTTAAAACATGATGCTTCAGCTAGCCACCTAAGTACTAACAAGAGGCAATCAAGATTTTGCACCTTTATTAAAAATAATTTTAAAAGGGTTGTATCTAATGTTAGTTCTCCTTAGAGTAGACCCATTACAATGAGTGGGACTTATGTTAGACTAACAATGGATTCATCCCATTGGATACAACCCAAATAGTACCCTTGGTTGGCCCCTGCCAACAATCTTTTTAATCAAAGCAATAAAATCCTCCATAACCCATCCTTGCTAACTGAGATGAAATCCTCCTTTGAAAATGTATAGCAGAATCAAGCACTTCAATTAAGAACTGATCAGACTTTGTTGTCGATCATACTATTTCTTGAATTTGGTGTCTTAGTTATGCTGTAGCATGACCAAGAAACCACATGCAAGAAACTCTTTTCTGGGAAGAAAGGCAATGCATCACACTTTGAAGTAATTGTTTTCAATTCATGGTGGAAAGTCCATTACAAATAAGACAATTCTTCATCACTAGGATGCTAGTGTATGTAGATAATCCCAGAGTAGTGACCTGTAAATTCAGCCAGCCAGGATGGAAATTCATGACTAGATCATCCATTTTGTTGATTTCTGCTTTCCTAATCTTTTGTAGGAAGTATGCTGAGCATTGCATTTTAGTAGGTAGGGACAATCTAGGACTAGTGAGTTCAGAAAGCAAGAAATATGTGGGTAGAACAGAAAAGAATATGTAAGTGTAGCATTTGCACTACTCAAGAATACCCACCATTTATCCTAGCATTAAAGCAGGGGTGGGCAACTTATAGCCCCCAGATGTTTTGACCTACAACTTCCATCAGCCTTATCCAGCATAGTCAATAGTGAGGGATTACAAGAGTTTGAGACCAAAACATCTGGAGGGCCACAAGTTGCCAACCCCCAAATTAAAGAGATACATTGCAACTGTGGCTTAACATACAATGGAATTCCAAGTATTGCAGCTTTGAAACACTGACCTAAAATGCATGTATCTTAACCCCTTCTACTATTATTTCACTGGCATCCACCCCAAGCTTTTGCAAATCATCAAACCTACAACATTCCTTATGTTGACCATCTAGAAAATTCTAGTAATTTCTAACTCAGTGTTGATTTTAATTTTCAACAAAATAGGGTTGTCCACTAGCTCACTGTCTCTAATGACTAAACAACTGGCCCAAATTGAAAAGTTTAGATAAAATGTTGACATTTGCTAAACCAATTTAGAAGAGAGATGTTCAAGGTCCAAATCTGGATCCTGAATCACCTTACGCTGGTCCCACTGAATTGTAAAGAAGGTGTGGGAAATAGTTTTCCTCAGACTTTCATTGGTTGGGAAAAGAAGCAATGGTTACTTCATAAAAAGTTTATTTCATGGAAGTCAAGTACCCTTATCAGTTTGCCCCTTGTGTGGATCTTTAGGGAACACATTTATTCCCCAGACCCCACCCACTACAATCAATAACTGCATTGCAAGTGAGTTCAGTTGCCCCAGTCCTACGATGAACTACTTAACGTTAGATGAAGCCCACTTTAATATAGGGCCCGACGGGGTCCAATTGTTTTGGTTTCTTAACCAGTGGCTGGAAAATATAGTGGCCCCAAGAACACAAGCTGATGATCCCTGGTGGTAAAGGACCGTAGTTCAGTGGTGGAGCACCTGCTTTGCATACAGAAGGCCCCAGTTTCAATCCCCGGCATCTCCAGTTAAGAAGGCATAGGCAGCAGGTGATGTGAAAGGCCTTTGCCAGAGTTCCTGGACAGCTGCTGCCAGTCCAAGTAGACAATGCTGGGCTGAACTGGCAAAGAGTCTGCCCTTGTATATGGCATATTTAATTCATTGTGTCTTTTTCCCAACTTAAAGGTAAGAATAAGACAGCAAGCTTTCCAGATTCCCTGTGGTACTCCCCTTTTTCGTTTTCCTAGTTTGGTATGGGATGAATACACATAGATGATACACCTCCAGAGCTGGCCCTCTCATGAGGAGGGATGAATCTCTTGCCTCAGGTGGCAGACTGGGAGGAGTGGCAAATTGGATGAGCCAGGAGGACCTCCCCATCACCCCTTTGCTGCTACCATGCCTCTCACTTTCTCCCTAACCCATGGCCAACACTGCCCACACTGCAGATCTTCTTAGAGTGAGTGGTGGGTGGGTGAGCTCTCCAAAGAGCCACACCACTCAGAAAGTGGCTGGTGCAGCTCTTCAGAAAACTGGCCAGGCCAAAATGCCTGGCTTTGAGGGGTCCTTCTTCAGAGCCAGGAATTGTAGGAAGGGCGTCTCTAGAGATTGCCCACAGTACAGGCTGAGAGGATTCGTAAAGTGAGCAGTGGTGGTAGCAATGGAGTAGGGAAGGAGTGGGAGACAAAGGGGGTGGAAAGAGGGAGACAGATGCAGCAGCAATGGGGGAGGGGGCAGTGACAACCGTATGTATGCTCTCATATCAGGAAGCAGGAGAGCTGACACTAGTGTTGTTGACCTCTGTGAAGGCAGTGCCATTCTGACATGTACACTTTGTTTAGGAGGCCTGGGGGAGGGTGATCAGTTTTGCATCTCCAGGTCACCTAATCAATGGGTACTTTGGTGGACAGAAAATCATCAGGGACCATTAGAAATAAACAACTCCCCATTCTTTATTTTAAAAGCATACCCTGAAGTGTCGGATTTTCAGGGAGAAAATGAATGGAAAGGAAACTCGAGAAGGGGAATAGGTAATCCAATATGCCAAAGGTTCCCATAGGAACAGCGCATCTTTTATTTATACCTGCTTCGAACAGCTGCCTCATTTGGAGTCTGACTTGTCGAAAGTGCAGGCGGCGGCCCCTAAAGCTGAGCAGTTGCCGGCTGGTCTCCCTGCTGCTAAACTAGCTTCTTTGGTGCTCTTGAGCCCACTGTCTTTCAGTGGTTACAACACCGGCTTCTCGGGGTTCATTAAAGACCTTCAAGCAGTATTTCTAAGGCTCACCATTAAAAGAAGGAGGAGAAAAAAAGCATGGGCTAAGAAACATCCTCCCTGGTCTCCTGTGCTTGTAAAGCTACAGGCTGCTGTGTGTTTGGGGCTGGAGGGGATTAGGATGGTGCTGCGTAAAAACAGATGCTGCAACCTCCTCAGTACATCTGCTGGGCTCCTTCTCAGAGACAGAAGTGTAAATGACGCATGATCATTCCCAGCTTACTCTCATTATCACTGAGCCAGCGGACGGAGCTCCTAGACCTGAACCAGCAAGCCAGAAGTAGTATTGCCTGAGGCTGCCAGTTGAGAGGTGTCTGCCCTGCCGTTTCAAACAGATCCTGTGCAGACTGAGTGTCACGTCTTTCAATGTGGCCTACTCTGTCCCCCTTCTTATTTAAGGTCTGGGCAGGGTTTTTCTTTAATATTAAGAATACTTGATACTTTTGCAATAATTAGAAGAGGCAACCAGGAAAATCTTGCCAAGCATTCAGGAGCATTCAGCTGCCTGCAAAGGGTTATCAAGCCGGTTGTGCATCAAAGATGTTCTATGAATGAGAATGCACAACATGACAGCAGAGAGCTAATCAAAGAATCATGAGGTTAGACTGTTTAGCCATGTTAAAAGGTCATGCAAGAAGGAACGTGGCAAAGCTATCAAAACAGAAGAGAAAGTAAGCCATGAGCCATGACTCCAGGGAAGGGTGCTTCGTCTACTCTTTTGAGAAAGAGAACGAGAGTGAGACAGGCAGGCAGGCAGACTTTCTAGCAATCAGGTATTTCAATATATTATTTATTTATTTATTTATTTATTACATTTGTATACTGCCCCATAGCCGAAGCTCTCTGGGCGGTTTACATAGGATTAAAACAATTAAAAACAATATACAAAAATTAAAACAGCAAAAACATACAACATACACACAATACACACATACATTTAAAACCACTACAACAACCCAAAAAGCTACAAAAACAAAAACAAAAACAAAACCAGGCTCCTCAGATATTGCCAAATGCCTGAGAGAAGAGGAAAGTCTTGACCTGGCGCCGAAAAGATAACAACGTTGGCACCAGGCGGGCCTCGTCAGGGAGATCGTTCCACAATTGGGGGGCCACCACAGAGAAGGCCCTCTCCCTTGTTGCCAACCTCCGAGCTTCCCTTAGATGTTGAACGTAGTGTTCGGGTAGGTTCATGTCTGGAAAGGCGTTCCATCAGGTATTGTGGTCCTAAGCCGTGTAAGGCTTTATAGGTAAAAACCAGCACCTTGAATCGGGCTCGGAAACATACAGGCAGCCAATGCAAGTGGGCCAGAGTAGGTCTTATATGCTCAAACCTTCTGGTTCCAGTTATCAATCTGGCTGCTGTATTTTGCACAAGCTGCAGCTTCAGAACTGCCTTCCTGTATGCCTACCTGTATGCCAAGTTTCAGCTTTCTGGGTGTTGAGAAAGAGAAGACTTAGGCCACAATGCTATTCCCAGTTTCCTGGGACTAAGCTCTCACAACTCAATGGGACTTACTTTTGAGTAGACACATGCAGGATGAGTTAGCAGTATGATGTAACTGCAAAAGGTCAAACACAGTTTTAGATAGTATGAACAGAACCATAGTTTCCAAGTCACAAGAAGTTAGCATTCCACTTTATTCTGCACTAGTCAGACCACGTCTAGTTATTACAGAATCATAGCTTTGGGATGGACCTTGGAAAGCATCATCCCCTGCTTAACACAGGCTGTGCACTCCAGGTACAGCTACAGCATCCGTGACAGATGGCCATCCAGCCCCTGCTTAAACACCTCCCAAGGTAGTCTTGACTTCCAGACAAAGGGCCCCCAAGGCTAACAATCAGAAGACATTGTGCAGACTGAAGAAGCAATAGGGAAACACAGGAGGGCTACAAGTAGAAGATGACCCCCCATAAAATTCTGGGAATGAGACAGGATGATGGCATGCTCAAAGCCTCACCTGGAAGCACCCCTCATCTGGAGTACTATGTTCAATTCTAGGTGCTGCACTTTAGGACAGATGTTTTGCTGGTAAGAGCAGGTAGACATTGGAACCAATGACCTAGAGAAATGATGGGTTGTCCCTCAGTGGAAGTCTTCAAGTAGAGGCTGGACAGCCATCTGTTGGGGATGCTGTAACTCTGGTTTTTCTGCATTGAACTATGGGTTGGACTAGATGACCCTTCAAGAACCTCCAACTATGAGTCCATGATTCTTTAGCAATATAGATACCTCAGACACAACTTTCCTGAATAAGGTTGAATATGCAGTAAACCTGAGTGTAGTGAAAGTGTCTGGGCTTTTCTACACGAGGCTGCTTTTGGTTTCATTGCAGAATTGAGATTGAGCACAACAAGAGGAGTGTTTCCTTTCCTGCTTTTCCACTAGCTGGCACTGTGGTATAGCAGAATAGTGCAAATACACAACTAGAAATAGTATTTTCTTTCTGCCATCAGAAATAATACCCCATTTTCCCTGCTCTAAAAAAAATGCATTGAAAATGGTGTTTACAAACAGATGTAAAACTGGAGGGTCACAAAATCATCTTAAAAATCTGTAAGCACAAGAAGGGAATGATAAAAGCACTATAAATGTAGAAAAGCTCTCTAAAACAGATTATTCTGATGCTGAGCAATATTTAAATGGTATATTCAAGTAATGAGAAATTTCACCTAAAATGAATCTCTTCTGTGAAAAAAAAGGGCTCGGTAATATTTGGGTGTCCCCATCTCTCTCTCTCTGCACACCCACCCACCCCTTATAAGCTAAGTTGGGGGACAGCACTGAAAATTATTTCCATTTTCAAGAAGACAAATTCAGTGTTTGATACATTCCACAGAATTCCATACACACAGAATTTACTGGCTTGTGTTTGAACTCTTCAAGGCATGAATGCAGGGCTACATTTATCAGACCAGAGCTGATACTCAACAGGCAGGATTTTTTTAATTTTTTTTTTTAAAAGCTTGATGGTTTTAAATGTTCCAGAAAAACCTCATTTGAGTTCTGTGCTTATGAAAAGAGGAGTCCTCCCCCCGTGCCCCCTAAAAATGGTCTGCCTTGAGTGAATTTGCTTGCATAAACCTTGAAAAGTCTTTTGATTTTTAAAAAATCATTAGCCATGGTTCCAGGACACTGACACCCCTTTTCAAAGAGGAGAAAGAAGATGCATTACTAAAACAGAACTTTACAGAACGTAATTAGTCATTGGGGATATTATTTACTTCACAAGATGCAATGAAAACAAAGGTCTGTCAGCAGCCAACACAGCTGAACTCTGTAGATGCATTCATAGCTCCTAGGTTCGATTAAGGATTCTCTTAAAAAAATGCTTTCAAGGTCTTCTTTGGCGGAACTTGACAGGATAATAGAATTAGATTTGTTGAATTTCACTAAACTGTAAAGTAACGTGTCATCAGCTTCACTTACTTTTCATATATTTTTCTGTGGTAGAGCTCATTAATCTACCTCTGCTCACACATAAAATTGTGAAACCAAAAGGGCAACTCAATCAGTTATCCGAGTGATAGAATGTTATACATTTAGCATGGCTGCATACTATGACGGGCTACTGCCGGCAGAACACAGGCAGCCTGTGTAAAGGTGGAGTGTCTTTCCAGCCTGGATGTAAATATTATTGCAAAGTTCTTCTGCCTGAGATAAAAAGATGAAGTGTTTGCGGCTCAAGGGACTCACAGTCTCAGCTTTCTTGTGGAGCTGCTACACGCTGATGTATGGAATGGCAATGTCTGGACTCCAGGGGAGGTTAAGCACCATTAGCCACCCAGGGGTAGAGAAAATATATCAGAAAAGTGAGGCAAACCCCAGCAGAAGGAGTGGGAAATGTTCCTGCCATCTATAAGATGCATGAGAGCCAACACAGTGAAACGGATAGTGCTGACTGGAGAGGCCTAGGTCTAAATCTCCACTGAGCCATGACGTTCACTGGCTGACTTTGGCCCAGCTGCTCTCTTTCAGCCTTGCCTTCCTCACAGAGTCATTGAACGGGATAATTCCATGTACACTGCCCTTAGTTTCTTCGAGGGAGGGCAAGCTTAATATACAAACGTAGTAACCAAATCCTTTTTAGGTTGCTGCTGTTGTTTGATTTTCCCAGTTTCTTTTCAGGGCTAAATGAGATGAAGCAATCAGGGGGTGGGGGCTCCAAATCCCTTGCAGATTGGAACATACCCAACTGACAAGTTTGCTTTGGACCAAGGCAGCTGAAATCATGAAAGGATATTATAACTATCAGGATAGTGATCTTCCTTAACAGTTATCAATTACTGGACATCTCATCAGTCCGGCTAGGAAGAAGGTGTATTGGCCAGACAAGAAGTGTGCCACTGGTAGCATCGATAGTGCTGCATTACCTTAAAATGAAGAGGGGGGATTTTGACCAAACCTAGGGAGGTTCAGAGGACCAAATTAGATAAGATGGCAAGAGAGCCAGAGTGTCAGGCTGAGCAGACTCAAAACTAAACTACACGTTACGCTAATTGCGTAGCGTGTGCAGCTGAAGCTTCGTTTTTTATTTACTCATGTGTAACCATGCGAGCAGAGGTGGTGTAAAGGGTCACTTGCCGAGGGCCCGCGCTCCAGCAGGGGTCTCACTGCCAAGAGCTCCTCCTCTTCACCATGGCAACCTGCTGGTTCACCTGCCTCTTGCTCTTGCCCAGACAATGGTGATGGTGAGGAGGAGCAGCAGCAGATTAACAAACACGGTTAAAAACACGACATTAAAGGAAATAAACAGCACCAAATCATTGAAAATTATTACACTAGAGTATGCCTTGGGACCTAAATGCTTCTAAACAAAGCCTTGTGACTAGGCCCCGTCCCACAGTAGCCTCTGCAAAGTGCCCACCTTTTCAAACTTGGGGGAGCTTCAAAAACAGCTTCTGACAGGGTAGAGTTGTTCGGTTAGGGCAAAGAGTAAGAAACTTGGGTGCATGTGCAAAAGCTCTTGCACACATCAAAAGATATTCTCTAGATCTGCCTTCCCCATCTTGGTGCCCTCCAGATGTTTTGAGCAGCTGTGGTCCAACCCATTTGAAGGGCACCAGACTGAGGAAGGCTGATCAAGATTCTGACCCAAGCTTTCATCCCAAATTCAGACAGTGTCCACTGGACCACTACAGTGTTATTCACACACACTCACACAGGGACTAAATGCACAGGGCAAGAACTGAGCAGGCAATTTCATGCCTCTTTAACTTTGTGTGTGGGTGAGAACGGTGCAAAGCAAAACGAGTGAGGCCAACGTTCTTTTCCATTGTGTGCATCCGCCTACTTTGAGCAGCTAAGATGAGTTGGAAGATGTGAAACATGTAACAATGTGCTGCCATTGATGAGAGCACCTAGCACAGACTCAGCCCCTCTCTCAATTTGTGTGTGTGTGTGTGTGTGTGTATGTTTTAAATTAAAGCCTCAAGAAACTATTGTCATTAGAAAGCTAGGTCATTAATCATCTCAGTGTGTTGTATAATTGAAAAAAACACTGAATCTGCAGAAACCATCTTCATTTTACTTTACATTTTGCCTCTGGGTAACTCTTTCAGCATTCTATTTATAGGACTGGAGTTAGTTAATTTGTATTGCAGAGAATTTGAGGGGGGGAACTGTTCTGTAACCCTTTGGGTTATACAAGAACCCATTTCAGCAAGCTAATGAGCTTGGGTGGCGCACTGAGATGAACATTAAATTACAGTAGCAGGGAGGCTGCTGTGATAACTACTTTTCTCACCCTCTTGGGTATCTATAGTGTAACCTAAATGTGTCACTCGCTCATTCTTTCCATGCAAATCTATTATATGCTGCAACACAAAAGAGGGACTAATATAAAATCCTTCTAACACTTTCTGAACCCGATTGTTTCCCCCTCACTTTAGTTGTTGATCTTTCTTTTTGTCAGATGAGCATTGGAAGCATACTTTTAAATACAGAGTGTCTACGCATATGCACTCTAGATTGTGTTCCACCACGCATGGGGTACTATTTATTCACTTATAGCATTTTTATCTGGCCCTTTACCCAAAAGGGCTCCCAAGGTGGCTGACAAAGATGAGAAATGTGACAGTTCTGGCCCAGAGGCTTATAATCTAAAAGACATGACACAAAAGGAAAGGGGATTAGGAGGGAGGAGGAAAAAGCCAATTCAGGGACTAGATTCTTAGTTGCAAGATGTATAATGCATTGGACCTGATACAAATAAAATCATAAAGCTTTGATAGTGTGATTATCACCATGAAGTTTTAATTATAAGCCTGACTTTCTGGGTTAAAGTCTGGGGTCCCTATCAGTCACTTATGCACTGGAGCATACGCCAATGATATCAACACCACACCAGAGGGCCTAGGTCCTCGGGGGCTGCATTCCAGAGGTGGGCAGGGCTGAAGGCAAAAAGGCATAAAAATACCAGTATATTTTAGCTTAAAGATCTTACTGTCAGTAACGAAGCCTTAGGAGAGGCATTTCAACCATTTAGAATGGAGAAAAATTGCACAAAAGCCAGGAAACCACCAAATGATTGGTGGTTGGGAGAAAAGGGGGTGGGGCCAAGGGAAGGGGCGTGGTCATCAGGGGAACCCTGTAGGATAGGACTGGGTTCTCCAGGAGGGCTGGTGTGGTGTTGATATCATTGGCATATACACCAGTGCCTAACCAACCGATCGGGACCCCAGACTTGAATCCAGTAAGGCAGCCTTACAATTCAAACTTCTTGGTGGTAATCACACCATCCCCCTTTTTCAAAAGACTGTAGTTCTGCACCCCTGGCTTAGAGGAATCAGTCACTAGAGATGGAGCTCACTCTCCTGGACTTTCACTGGAAGTGAGACATCTATTGATGCTGAGGACCATGGAAACTACATTTCCCATGGTCCCCAGTAATCCGAATGCTACACAAGCAAGTGCCACAGCATCCAAAACGTTGCTGCAGCAGTCACAGCCTCAGTGCCTGCTGTAATATCCTTAGATGTTCTCCTGATGCGCCACTTGCCTCTGGTAGGTTGCAAATGGAGGGGGGCAGGGAGGTACATGGTGGTACATCTCAGAGATTGAGGCAATGCTGAATCCAAATCAGATGGGGTCAAACTCAAGTGTCTGATGTGAAATGGCTGTGGGGGTAAGACATCCAAAATCCAGCAACTCCCTCCTCGCTTCCAGTTATGGCGTGCACCACATCTTACCCAGAATATTTTCACTGCTTGTTTTACTTCACTACATATCAGACCTTCTAGGACAAGGTGTTTCTGGTGCTGTTGCCGCACATGTCTCCTGAGTGACTCCAAAAAGTTACGTTGCGTCTCCTCAAAGGAACTGAGAAGGTGGTTTTCTTTCTGCAATGCTTTCTGTTGCCTTCTGCTAATTGCTAGGAGCTGTCCAGACAGTCACAAGAAGTCCCTGGCAGCTCTTAGAAGCTCCACAGGTCAAGAAAGGAATCCCTCCCTCCTTTGAACGTGCGTTCTTACCTTTGCGACCAGACCGCATAAGCTCTTGCATTCAAGGCGTATTCCAACTCAAAGCGGCTTCGCAAAGCAGCGACATGGCTACGGCCGGGGCATCCTCGAGCCACCAAGCAATCCGAAGATGAGGAAGGCGAAAGAGAGCCACTGCTGTTGCTGGAGGCTGGTGACATCAGCTGGGTTGAACAAAGGGGACCTTGTCAATATCGACCCAGGACAACCAACACAGTCTTGCTGGAAAGACTGACAGCGTTTGGGGTACATCACACAAGTACATCTCCTGTAACCCTCAGTCATTTCTACTGCTATTGTTATGCTAGATTTCTTTTTATACAGAACCGGTTGCCAAGGAGATGATCATCATTGTAACCTGTGCAAAGCAGTCCGTTATATTTCTTTTTCAGGGGACAAAGCAGTCGCTTCCATGTACACGTTCCAAGCACAGGCCAGGGAAAGGCCCTTGATCCAGCCACTGCCGGCTGCTTGCTAGGGAAAACAACAACAACAACAACAACAAGGGAGATAACTTCCTTGTCATTGACCGTAACAGAGCTGCTTAAATGTTAGTGTAGCACTGTCACTTTATGCACTTGTGCCTGATGCGACCCAAATGCAAGCAGTGAGTCCAAGTTTTCAAATAGCTGGAAATCAAGAGAGCTGCGTATCAAGTGGAAGGTAAAGCGAGCTGGGCATTTCTAAGGCCCAGTTCTAATCTGACTGCCAGAAGAACAGAAGAAGAACTATGCTGGATCAGACCAAAGGGACATCTAGTCCAACACTCAGTTCACACAGTGGCCAGTCAACTGTTGATTAGGAACCCACAAGCAGGACACAGGTGCATCGTCATTCTACTGCCCATGTTCCCCAGCAACTGGTATATATAGGCCTCCTGCGTCAGATACTGGAGGTAGCACATAGCCATAGGAGCCATTGATAGCCTTTCCGTCCAGGAATTTATCCAACCATGTTGTGCAAATAGTCCATTGTGGACAATGGAACATTTGGTGTTACCTCTTTGCAACTTACCACATCAGTGGCATATGATGATCATTGCAAAGTATCCATAATGGTTGAGAACTGATACTATTTACCATACTATCCACAGGGCAAATGTTTAGGTTTTTTTCAAGGGATTATCTTTACAGGTTTTCCTATTAAAAGTGCAATATTCTATATCAGGGGTGCACAATCTATGGCCTCGGTCCACATGTAGCCCCCAACAGGTGCCTTGACCTTTCTGTCAGCACCAAGTCCTCCTCCCTGCCACCAACTTCCTGATTGTACCACTCTCCCAAATCTTCCCCAGGGATCCTCATACAGTTCACTTTTCCCACCGCTGCTACCAGCAAGGAAAGGGTGATCTGCAACAGGATCACTGGGACGTGTGTGTGTGTGTGTGTGTGTGTGTGTGTGTGTATGAGTGAATGTGTGTGCATACGGCTTCTGACTTCCAAGTCTGCATTGCACTTGCCTCTCCATGCCCAAAAGATTGTTCCATCCCTGTTCTAGATAGAGACCTTTCATGCAAAAATAAATTCCTCCCAATGTTAGAGACTGTGAGAATTAGCGTCATGTACATTCTTCCCTCCTCTCCT
This sequence comes from Anniella stebbinsi, assembly GCA_029215795.1. Taxonomy (NCBI): domain Eukaryota; kingdom Metazoa; phylum Chordata; class Lepidosauria; order Squamata; family Anniellidae; genus Anniella; species Anniella stebbinsi. The sequence goes on along the minus strand of JARDYH010000004.1, from coordinate 88,642,197 downwards.
CTCCATGCTCTCCCAAGTATAAAGTAATGTATGACCTGGTCCAGTATCAGATTCATTTGTATATGGCATCTCTCAGAAACTATCCATGGTGAGGATGAAAGAGGAACACGGATATAGGGTTCAGGGAGCTCATAGGAGCATACATTTACACTCTACCCAGTGAGAGCTAGATAGGACACGGTTATGGTTTGTTTAAGCCCAGTGTGCTCTCTTCTCATACTGGGTAGAAACGTATGTGTCTCAACAAGGCCAGAGTAGCCCTATTTTGTGGTAACTTTTGGATTTCACCAATCAAAGGACATGGCAAGTCATCACCTTTATCAAATGAAAAAATAATGTAGGCCTCAGAGGTATTCTCATGCTCCTTTATGTATCCTCCTCCTCCTCCTTGAATACTTTACATTACTCAGGATAATCACTGAGCAAAAAACACACAACCAACCTACATTATGAAATAAGGTCTGTAGGATGACAAAAGTGGATAATTTCATTGTTGCTTTCATTGTATGAATTTATAGGCAACAACACAGAGACTGGGTTCAGACAACACAATAACCAATGGTGGTTTAAATAGTTGATGGTTGGTTATTTAACCCACCATGGGTTATCATATTGTATGGAGGGACTTGGTTATTTGGCTGAAATAACCAACGCAAATAACCAACACTGTGCAGAACCACCATTGGTTATCATGTTGTGTGGAGGGTACCGTTGGTTATTTCCTTGGCCATCATTGGTTATTTTGTCAGCCACAAAGTCACAAGGTAAGAGTGGTCAAAGTGGTGGCTGCCACTCTAATCCAGCTGGCAAGGTAGATTTTTGGCAGCAATGGCTGATGGGATACTAGTGGGAGGACTGAAGGGGGAGAGAGGGCGGGTGATGAGTGAGTCAGCTCAGTGCTGATCCTAATCCACACCACAGTGGATTATTATCATGTTGTGTGGGTAGTACCCCCTAGATAAACAACTGTAGAGTTGATTATTACCCCCACCATTGACTATCATGTTGTCTGAACGCAGCCAGAGAAGCAGTAAAGTACAACTGCAGGGTCATGAAGCTATGTTTGGAGGTGTTAAGCTTTTCAGAAGCCAATATCAAAAAGAAACAGTCAGTTTTCAGAAAATGGAGGTGAAGGGCCTATCTCTGTGCTTTATTTCACATGACTGACTAAGATCCTGAAGATTAACTCCCTTTACATGGCATTTGCTCCTTTAAATGTTACCTTCAGATTGCTTTGCTGATGGATATAGGATGTGTTTTAGCTGGCTAAATACTGCTCTCTTTTCTGTGATTTACACAAGCTCATGCCCCAGATTTAATCCCATATGAACTGCTGCCAATGTATCATAGGAGCTAGCTAACTCTCCTGTGAGACAGCACAGTTACTTGTGATATACCGCTTCACTTTGCTCCCGAAACAAAGAACACAGAAACACAGAAACACAGAAACACACACACACACAGCCCTCTTAAAAGCACTTCCATCCACATATAAAGTAACCTGCTGCAGCTGGATCTTTGAAAATGAAATCAATGATAGGAGTCACTGCTCTGACCCTTCAGCTCAAGAGTGCTGATATACTTTGAAGGGAGGGGAAACTCATTCAACGACATATGGCATAGAAGTGTAATTCCAGGAACTGGTTGCTAAAATCAACCACATCACCTATTTTATCAGCTATCTTCTCTTGGCCAAAAGCTCCAAAGAGCCAGGTATTTATTAGCCATAGGCTGATGTTAAGTTTAACCGACTCAGCCCATTGTTTTAGAAACTGAGCTGGTCTTTTCTCCTTTCACCCTTGTGAGATGTACCCTTCTCCAAGAAAAAGCTGGAGGGTTTGAAGCAAGCTAGGGCTTGCCAGGGTTCAACCCTGGAATTTGATTTCAAATTTTGGGGTAGAGTCCTTGAAAATGGCAATGGAGAACAGAGTACAGTGTGATCTTTCTATAACCACAGCCTAGGTCCCACACAACTTGAATTAGGGAACTCTGGGCAGTTCCTCAAGGATGCTTCTACTGAAGAAGGTCTCCTTTTAGGCCTGCTTCTTTTGTGATTCAGTGACATGAGGCTGGTTGTGGAGACCATCCTTCTGTACCACCAAAATATAGTGAGAATTCCCAGACCAAATGGGAGGAGCTGTAGTCATTGTATATACTCCTCCCACATGGTCTGTGGCTCATGTTACCCAAGCAGTGTGGGAAGAAAGGCCTGATGTATCACAGGTAAAGCTAATAATTCTACTTCAGGAATTCTAATATTCAGATCCATCCTCACAATAACCCTAAATTATATTAGGTCATTAGAGTGTTGTATGCCAGCCTTCTCCAACCTGGTGTCCTCTAGATGTTTTGAACTTCAACTCCCATCGACTCCAGCCAGCATGGCCAATGGCCAGAAATTCTGGGAGCTGTGGACCAAAACATCTGGAGGGCACCAGGTTGGGAAAGGCTGCTGTACACAATATATTTTAGAACTAAATTGCTAGCCTGAAACTGTTTGTAAGCCCTTATAAGTGGAATAAGTCTATCTAGCTTGTGCTAATTAACTTATTTTAATCAAATTATGTTAATTAAGCTCATTTAGCAAGGACCTTTGCTGTGATCTGGGGATCTGTTCTTGCAAAACTTTTCTTGCATGTCCTAATTGCCAATAACACTCTAACCTGAATACAAGCATAGGCCCTTTCCATCATTTCAGATTATAAAGGTCAAACGGAAAGAAAACCAGACGTAAGTACCGTGAAGGTGGTAGTTTGGCCATTTTTGTGGCATAAATTTTGGAGATGGCTCCTCTGTTTTCTTCATGGAAGAGCTCCACTTAGGTACATTGTAAGACAAATGCAATGGGTTAGATTCCAGTGTTTTGCATTGCTTTTCTTCATGCCAACATGGGATGTAAATGGACAATTTTTTTCTTCAGGGACTAGTAGAGAAAACTTAACTTGTCTCAGTAACATATGGTCTCGTTACATCTGGACTAGATTACAGCAATTACTTTACACAGGGCTGCCCTTGAAGACTGTCCAGAAATGACAATTGGTACAGAATGCACTAGTTAGAACACTCGTAGAGTTAGGCATATAGATCATGTTACACCTATTTTGCGCCAGTTCCATTGCGTGCCTATCCATTTCTGGTTCCAATTTTTGTTGGATTTAGCCTATAAATCCCTAAAGAGTTTGGGACTAGGTTACCTAAAGGACAGCCTACACTGGTGCAAGCTTGCCCAAGCTTCAACATCAGCATTGGATACCCTGGTCTCTTGTCTACCAGTGGGAGCCATAAGATGGTGAGTAACAGGGACAGAGCCTTTTCTGTTGTAGCCCTACATCTTTAGAATACCCACCCCCAATGTTTCAAGTGACACTGCTTAGGTAATCAAAGGAGCCACTCCTAACTTGATATAAACAATATACTTTATTAAGATGGTTTCTTTCAAAACAGAGCCTTCTGCTTTCTCTTTGCCTTTCTAACATTCCGCCTTTGTCTTCTCCTCACTTCCTGTTCCTCCTTCAAACTCTTTCCTCCCTGCTAATTTGGTTTTATTTTTAAATTTCATACATATTTATACACATGGGAAGTGTGCATGGAACCCTCTTTCAGAGGATTTATAGACTTATCTATTCCACTATGCATTTCATTGATCTTAGCACACTGAGCTTTTAACTGAGCTTTTATATGTTGCTGAATATTTGTTAAGGTTAATGACTTATAAACAGATGTTTATTTCAGGTTTGATTATTTACTTTATATTTTAAAGTGTGTTATAATCCAATCTGTGAGTGTTTTACCTTGAAAAGCAGGCTAGAAATCTATTAAATAATGAATAAAATGATAATAATTAATTTAATAGAGTGACGGAAGCACTGTCGTTCATGCGTACACTTATCATTCAAAACCAGGAGCCATATTTGAAGATATCAAGAGGCTTAATACTAAGGCCCTAAAGTAGACACCATGTGACTACTTTATTGCATTCCATGTGTCTATTATTTTGTGGGGATTAAATAGCAGCCGTGAAAGGAGGGGACATATTGCCACAATTGATGCCAATAGCATCTTCCCATTCTAAACAAATAACAGCTTTGCACAGATTACGCACTGCGTGTTATTTTAGTTCAGGGGTGGGCACCACGTGGTCTGCGGTCTGCTTGTCCTCACCCTCCACCCCCGTTGTGGCCCCACAGCCCCCCATCATGCTGCTGAATTTTGTTGTGGCAGTCAAAAAATAGCTAATTTGCCACCAGTTTTCAGTGGCAGACTGCTGAAAACAAACTAAATTTTGCTACTATGCCATTCTGCAGCAGTTGGTCATCAAAGATTAGTGTCAAACCTGTGGTTTTGTTTTTACTGCTGCTATTGAATTCCACAGGGCGCCAATAGTTGTGGCAGGCATGCAACCTGCAAGGGGCACCAGTGGAGTCAAAAGTGGTCCCATGACCTCCCAAAGTTGGCCATCCCTGCTTTAGTTCATCTAGGACAGTAATGACTACCACAGCCTTCCCTAACGTGGTGCCCTTCAGATGTTTTCAACTACAACTCCCAGCAGACCAGCCAGTATGGCCAATGGTCAGGAATGTTGAGGGTTGTAACTTAAAAAATCTGGAGGGCATAAATTTGGGCAAGGCTGGTCTACATGTATTTATTTATTTATTTCTTATGATATTTATATACCGCTCCCCATTCAGAACTTTGGAGTGGTGCACAAAATAAAATGGAATAAAAACAGAATAAAAACACATTACAAGTAGATTTTAAAAAAGAAACAAAGTGCAAAATACAAAATAAACCGCAGCTGGTCTCTAAGGGAAGGCTTCCTGGAACAACATTTTCAGGAGGCGTCGGAAGGAACACAAAGTTGGCGCCTGCCTGACCTTCAGAGGCAGGGAATTCCATAGGAGGGGGACCACCACACTGAAGGCTTTTCCCCGGTGGACTCCAATTAGACGATAGGTCTATGTGGAACCATCAGGAGCATGGCCTCAGTGAGCAGGCAGCAGCGCTACATGTTCTGAGGCAAATGTCTTCTCAGTCCTACTGCCTGAGATCCTCTTCTAACTGGAGATGGCAATGACTGAATCTAGGACCTTCTGCATGCAAAACATGTGATTTACCATTTAACTTATGGGCCACCTCCTTGAGAAATGCACCTCCAACCCCACTTCCCTACTGCAGTAAAGTGTGTTGAATATTGGATTTGGATTTGGAATCAGTGGGTGCTAGTGGCTCTGATGTCAGTAAGGCAGTGAATCCACTCCAGGTTTCAGTTAGAACCAGTCTGAACCACAGCTTGGAATAGTTCAGTGCAAATCTTGGTGGCCACTGAATAGATGAGAGGCTTCTCTTTTCCTTTTTTAGGCTGCTGTAGGGAATATGAAAGAGGCACTGTTGTTTGTGGTGTATACACTCCTTCCCATTATTGTCTCTGGTAAACAGGCTATATAGTTTTTTGTAATGCTACACAAATCTGCAAAATCTGTTCAAGCAGAGATGACAGAGGGTGATAGAATCATAGAATAGTTGAGCTGGAAGGGGCCTATGAGGCCATCGAGTCCAACCCCCTGCTTAATGCAGGGATCCACATTAAAACATGCCTGACAGGTAGCTGTCCAAATTAGTGTGTGGTGTACACCATGGGGAATTATGCCTCTTTCACACCCCTTCAAATCTTAAAAGCTATTATTTTCCTCCTGTCAGAGAGAATAATGAGCACTTCTGATCTTAGGTTCTATTGATGAAAGGCTAGCTTTTGTTTCTTCAGTTTTTAAATGATATTTATTTGTTCTATCTCCTCTGCTTCAAAAAGCTTACATTACAGCTTGAGAAAACTTGGTAGTATATCTTGAAAAATGACTGATTTTCTACAGTAAGCAATCAACCAGGCATCACACTTGCTCAAAACTATGCATTTACATTTCCTGAGTGCAACAGGTTATATTGTTACCTCAATGTTGCATAGACACTCTTCTAATTTGGAGACCACTTCAGAAAATTCAGGTCTTCCCTGCAAACACAATGAAACAATAACAGTATAAGTATATTGAAAATTAAATGTGTTTTGCTTGAAGATGGAAATAAAGAAAGGCTGTGCCTTTTACATTTCCAATCATATATTTACAATTTCTGAAAAGCATTTGACCTCTGTTGACAACACTGCTATATTTATTACGGTTAAGAAATAATTTCAGTAGGACACTAAACATTTCCCAGACATATTGCACTCAGGGGTGAATAGTGAGGTAGTCAGATTTCCAGGTGATACAAAATGATTCAAGGTGATGAAAACTCAAGCACACTGTGAAGAGTCCCAAATTCCAAAAGGATCTTTCCAGTAAATGCCAGTGGGCAACAAAAATGGCAATGAACTTCAGTGCAAATGTAAAATGCTATGCTTTGGGCCGCAACAACAACAATGTAATTTCACATAAACACAGATTAATCTGAACTGGTCATGACTCTTTGGGAGCAAGTTCTTCGGGATCATGAAAACATCAATTCAGTGTGCACTGGGTGGGTGAGTGTGTAAAAAAATCAGGCTGGTAGGAAAACGGATTGAAAGTAAAATTATTAGTACTACATTAGGGGCAGTATTGAAAATGTCATTTTGTTAATGCAAGTTATGTTGTGCTGGCATAAGGGGCCTCTGATGCAATGCCAATTGTGTTAGTTTGTGCAATGGATTTTCTGGAGAATCCCATTGTGCAAGCTAACACTACCGATGTTGCACTAGAGGGCCCTTATAGAATGCAATTAGTGTTACCAGAATTACATCATTGGATACTGCCCAAAATCTATGGTGTGGTTTAAATCTATGTAGTTGGTTTCAGATTTAATCATAGTAGACCCACTGAAATCAGTGGGATTTCAGGCAGAAACGACTAACTTAAGTCCCATTAACTTCAATGGATCTATTCTGAGGATGACTAAATCTGGAATCAATCCATGATCACATTGGGAATACCATGTACCATTCTTGTTGCCCCATGTCAAAAAGGATACCCTACAACTGGAAAAGGTGGAGAAAAGAGAAGCCAAAGTGATCAAGGCGCTGGAACATCTACTCTCCAAAGAAAGGCTGAAGTGTTTAGGAATTTTTAGTTGAGGGATAAAAAACTTCACACAACTAAATTGGGGCTTGGCTATGGAAGAGAATTAGGAAATTATAAATAGTGCAGAGAAAGAAGAGATAAATGTTTTTCCCAATCTCTCATAATGCTAGGACTTGAAGTAATCCAATGAAATCAGGTGGCGGTAGTTTCAGGAAATAAGTACTTCAACATGCATTAATGGAATTCATTGCCCCAATATGGGTGATGACTACTGGCTTAGATGGTTTTAAAAGGGGATTAGAAACATTCAAGGAGGATAAATCTATTAAAGGCCATTGGGCATGATAATGAACTAGAGGGAACTTCCAAGTTCAGAGGCAGTATGTAGTATGGTTTGAGGTCAAACAATGGGGAAGTCCTATCACTTTCATGTCATACTTTTCAGTTTCCCAGAAGCATCTGATTAGCCACTGTTGGTAAAAGGAAGCTGTACTAGATACACTAGCCTTCCACAACCTAGTGCCCAGTGCAAGGTGCCTTTGGCAAGATGCCCTCAATGGGGTTGTATCTCAGTGAATCTATCTTCTCACCACCATTGTCACCAGCTCCTGTTGACCCTCCTTCTCTTCCTTATCATTGCTACTAATTACAGACAGCCAGTAAACAAGAGGGCAATAACAGCAACTGTTTCACCATCACTTTTGTCTGGGCTACAATGAACAAACTGGTTGCAATGGTGAAGAGGAGGAGGATGTCCAGGGAGCTCTTGTCATTGGCACCTGCTGAATTGTGAGCCCTCAGCAGGCACCTAACCATGCCTACCTTTGATGCTGGCCCTGCTGGTGCTTTTCAAATATTTTGGACTGCAACGCCCATAATTCCCACCCAGTTTAATTGTGTAGGTCTTTTTCTCAATGGCCAATAGTCAGGCTAGTTAGGGAAATTGGGAGATGCATTCAAACACATCTAGAAGGCACCACATTAGGGAAGGCTGAGATAGTCCTTTGACTCTCTGATCCAGCAGGGGTCATCTTATGTTCTTATTACAGGTTCTCATCCAAGACCAACTTGCATTGTATTGTGAATTTGTGTGTGATACCTTCTATCTGAATTTTTTTTTAGTTCCATTGTCCAAATTAGAGTTCTACCAAAGTTTCTAAGCATAAAAATATGCGTAAAGACCATTGACCTTGATGGAGTCTTAGCACATGTTCAAACATATTTGAACTATATGCTGGATGCTTTCCCAGTTCCTGGAGCTTTCTTTCAGTGAAAAATAATGAGCCTTCTTTGATTCTCAAATATTGCTCGCCTCACTGCCCAATAAGTCAGTGAAGTAAAATAGTTAGAGTGTGCCTCAAATTCATTGTTAATTAAAAGCTCCCAGAATTGGAAATCTGGTTTCTAAAATCTAACCCTGCTTTCTCATAAATGAAAACAAAAATAGAAACTTATGGTTCTTTTTCCACCCTGTAGAAATCAACAACATCTGCCTTTTAAAATATTATAATTCTTTTTTTAAAGCAATGTGATCACTGCTCAATTTACTTTATTGCAGAACTGCAATTAAGACATGAAAAATACAAATGTCCGTGCAAAGATATATCTATCTATCTATATATGTATACCCTTTATTTTTTTCCCTTTTAGGTGCATTGCTCATTCTGCTTGCTATGATGATTCAGTTAATAGCATCATGCCCCTCTTCATGCGTGGTATGCTCTGAAGATATTACTCTATGTCAAGGATTAACATATATACTAGGTAACTAAGTAAGACACTTTAAGAGAACTGATATTTATTCTATACTGTAAGCTCACACAGCACAGCTGTAATTGTATTGACTGCTTTTTGTGCCTGCTGCTGAGAGGTAAACTTTCAGAGAGCTAGCCTTTCACATTTTGACTGGAGAGTGATAGCATTGTTTCATTTCTCTTTGCCTAGAGGCCTTATCCAAACTATTCCAAGCCCTTCAGAAGTAATTGAAAACCTTTGTTACCGAGAGCAGAGTCATTCCACTCAGCCAAACGCTTTAAGAAAAACAAAATAGATCATTTTAATAAGTTTTGTCCACATTTTGTGCAAAGTTCAAGCTGTCCGCTGGCTGAATGAGCTATCAATTGCCTTATAACCCTGCCAAAGAATCCTTCAGCATTAGCAAGATTAAGTGATGTACCAATGATACAGATTAGCATCATAAAGTGCATTATAATTCTGAAAGAATGTGTTTTCCCCTTCTTGGTGCTAAATGAGCTGTGGAAATGCTAACAAGATACAGTGGCTGTGTTCATTACGTATTGCTTGCTTAAGTCAACATTTTAATAAGACACCTGATTAACAAATTTAAAGCAGAGTGTGGCTTTCATGCTGATTCTTAGGAAAGAAAAAATTGCTTACTGCAGTCAGCAAAAAAATATAAATAAATCCTTGCCTAATAGTTGTTAAAATACTAGATAATGACCCACAGGATGAATCATGTTTTTCACTGGCTGTTTTGCTATATTAATCTCATTTTGCATATGATGAAACCAGGGGAAATTTTAAAGGATCCAAATCTGATACTGAATGTAAGCTCAGTAACTTCCAGAATTCTGTGATGCTCTCCTCTGTGCCTATGTCTCCTATTCCTGTGATAAATTTGCCAATGAAAGTGTCTCTTCTTAGAAAAGCATTGAAATATCGGTTCTAGACTAGGTGTTTGGTTCAATGCATTCAGTAGGCCTTAAATTAATGTATCAAGGTATAAATATTGTATTTAGGCCATGTTGACCCCTGAGAACCAAACACATGAAATGACCAAACTGATACCTAGTTTTAAAGCTACACATTTGACTATATTCTTCACTGAAAATGCTTGTGCATTAATTCAGGTCCATCATGCCATTCCTTGGCAACACACATTGAGGGGTTCCAGATTTAGTCATCCTCAGGCAAAACCGATGAAATCAATAGGACTTGTTAGTCATGAACTTTGATTTCAATGAGTCTACTCTGAAGATAATTAAATCTTGAACCAATCCATTGTCTTCTATAAAGCATGGTATATGAGCCATATTTAGCTTTCTGTGTTAAAATGGGTTATCTATGCATTGTCAATTGAGTAAATAATATAGGACAGCTATCGGTGATAAGCCCATGCTGGAGTCAAGTAACTAAACTTTAGGAATTAGGTGACTTTTATTGTAGGGAATATTTTTCATAACATCTTCCACATGCTCTAGTTGCTCAGCTTGCTATAAGCCATAATGGATGACAACAAGTTTTTTTTATATATATATATAATTTTTATTAATTTTTAACATAATAAACATACACATAATACACAATATAAAACAACTACAACCCTCAACTTCCCCCGTGCACCCCCCCCCCCCGAGACCTTCTCATAATCATTCCTCCTCCTTCCAAAATTTTGACGATTCTTTTGACGGCGTTTGTCCCTTTCCCGACCTTAAAACATATTCCAAAAAGGGACTCCATATTTCTCCAAAATCACTCTTACTGGACATTCCCCTCTTTATTTTCATTTTACATGTCAACATATCATTCAAAGCCATATCCCAAATTTCTTTATACCATTCTTCTATTGTATAGATGACAACAAGTTCTAACATAATACCCGTACAATACGTTCCAGAAGTATTCCTTGGGTACCAGCTTGTGAAAGCATTTAGGCTAAATGGGCACCCAAATGATCCAATGAGTCAAGACAGATACCATTTACAGCTTGCTTAGATGAACGCTTTGTACAAAATATATTAAATGCATGCCCTTCAAGATGGGATCTGTTTCAGTGGAATATTTCACTGGAACAAACTTTAAGAAAGAAATCTAAAATCCACAGTTGGAGGATACTTTATTAGGACCTGCCAAAATTCCACAAAATGTGCAAGCTTTTGAGTTCTTCAGAATTCTTCATTAGTATAGTTGGTATAACAAGCAGAGGGGAAGGAGAAAGTGAAAAACCCAAGCATGGCTATCATGGGGGCAGGGGATTCCATATGTTTTGAGAAACAAGAATCTAGGCTTTAAAGTCAGTGTAGGACTTGGTTAGAAAACTACACTAATATAAGAAGGCTTCTATCGGCCCCCAATATAGGCAGGATAGTGCTTGCCTTTGTAAGCATTCCCCACCATGTAGAAACAAGTGTACCACATAAGTTGACCTGAATGTAGAGTTTGCATGCCAGCAATCAACAACCTGGCCAGGTGTACCATTGGCATGCTAAATTCACTAAATACAAACAGAGTAATCCAAGTGTTAAATGCATCTATCCATGATGGCCATTCATGGAATACTCATGCGGGAAAGTGCTTTACTCATGGCTGCCATTGTGTCTGCTTTGGGCCTTTTAATGAGAGGCTAATTTGGCAGTGAGGAGAGAAGGGCCCAATAATTTTCAACCCTAATCAAAATCGATACAAATTAAGCTTCCACTTTGTAAGACGAATTCCCTGACTTTGAAACTGTTCTACGTGGAAGAATTGATGCCAATTTAATTAAACCACATTGTAATTGAAAGCGGTGTGAAAGTCAGTGGTTTCCAGGGAAGAATGTAAATGTTTCTTTGCTTGCTGTTCAACACCCATGAGTTTGAATTCAAGGTTGTGCTTCAAAGGCGGTCCAAAATGCTGTACCCCAGATCATGTGGAGTGGTCATACCAAGTGGTCATACTAAGAAATATGTAAAATATAATATTTTCTTGTACTTTCAATTAATGGGGATAAGGATTGCTTCATAAAAGCTATATGTTTCTGGAAACAGTTTCTAGGTGTTCATAGGAATCAGTTTCACAAACTCATGTTAAACTTTGGGGCTACATTTTGTAGACAAACCTGACACGAGGGAGATCAAACCTGAGATCTGACATCTCAGTTTTCAAGGCAGCTCAGTCTTTGTAGGAACAGGATTAGCTAGGAATTGAGCTGAATTTGGGCTTAATTCCACAACTGAACTGAGGATAGGTCCTGAACTATGGACTTTGCCCAGAACCACTCTTGCAAGATCAAGATTGTGGTTCAGATTATGAATCAGAGAAAGAGCCAGGCAGGTTTAGGATGAAGAACATGTGAGTCAAGAAACTGAATAAATTAAATGGCTAAGAAGCAGAAACACCAAAGTTAGGAAACAATCAACTTATGTAAGACTTGACAGGAATAACTGAACTTAGCTGAGATGAGTGTGTGTGTGTGTGTGTGTGTGTGTGTGAGAGAGAGAGAGAGAGAGAGAGAGAGGAATAGGACCAAAGACCTGAGGAGAGCAATCTAGCCATATATAGTCCAAATAGGCCCAGCCCAACACGTTCTGCTGCCCGCTGAATAACAAATAGTACCCCTCCCATTCAAGCTGCACAGTAACCAAGCCTGATCAGGCTATTTTGGCAGCAGAGGCAAAAAAACAAAAACAAATCTCACAACTACCTCTCCTCATCTCCAATAGTAAAAATATTACTACCACTAATAATACAATTTGCTGCACTTTAATAATAAAAACAGCTACCTGAGAAAGCCACCTCCCTTTGCATAATAGTAGGTCAGGCACTAAGTCCAAGAAGAGTACAGAGCCTACAGGTAACTAGACTACTGGCAGCTAACTTCCTGTTAATGTCTTATAGGCAGCCAACAGGCTTAAAGTAAGCTCTGGTAGATGCTGCCAGGTTTGTGCACTCTGCTCAATACAAGCAAATCTGGAGAGGTTTTCCATTATATGGTTTCTGGTTTCAGTGAGACATTAAAGTTACAAATCTCTCTGAAAGCATGGAACAAGGGATTGAACTAGAGATGCTGGTTTCTTGAGTAGTTTGATTGCCTTCAACCAACAACTATACTGCATACACATCTTGCTGCACAAAATTATTATTATTATTATTATTATTATTAGCCCTCTAGCCACTAGTCTAACAGCTTCACCTCAAACTTTTGTGCTGGAGTGTATATTAAGATCAGGTAACAGTGTTCACCTCTGGCACAGCTTTTGTGATTTTGCAGTGAGGAACACTAATAATAATAATAATAATAATAATAATAATATATTTATTTATTTATTTATTACCCGCCTCTCCCTCTGGATCGAGGCAGGGAACAACATCAAATATAAAATACATAAAACTGATTAAAAGCACATAAAACTAATACATTATTAAAATACCAATAAAATTCTTAAAATTGAACTGGGTAGGCCTGCCTACATTTTAAGCATTTAAATGCTGGCACTGCAATGTTTAAGATCCGGCTGTTACAGTCTCTTTATTTGTAAGTAACTGGGCACTGTATGTAACTACTCTTCTATTCTACCTGATGAAGGATTCTGTGTTTATTTAAAGCCTGAATTACTTGGGTTGGTAAAAAAAAAGAAAGAAAAAAGTATCACTGTACCAATCATTGGCAGATGCAATGGAAGCTTGCATTCACAACCATTCTGTCTCATTCTAAAGAGTCCAAACATATTAATACGATAAATAGCTGTTACAATAATGGTCCTGTCATGTTAACCCATAATAATGCGAACTTTAATCTTGGAAAAATTGCTACTCAGTTAGTGGCAGTGGTGTAGTCAAGCACTAGTCATTTTTGCCACTCTACAATACGCGAGCTATGCTGAGGCTAATCTTGATCCTATAGAGGATTTGATTAAAAGCAATATATATCCCAGCAGTGGGACTGTACTAAAATGCATGAATGGGAGACCCATGGGAAATCCTCCAAGGCTTCAATAAGAGAACAGAGCCCCTGTCAAGTTTATTACATTTGCCTGAGGCAAATAACATCCATATTGTAAAGGGAAAACAATAAATGACCTCCCAGCACAGACAAACATTAGCATCTGTAAATGAATGAGGTAGCTCAAATGATAGTCACTACTCAGAGGAGCTCCTTTCTTGGAATAGCAGGGGTGCATCAGGTCAGGATTGAGGCAAGGTTTAAGGCTCATGAGGCTCAGCAGCATGGGGGAGGCTCATACAGTGCTTGTCTCCTGTCCCATGGTAGAATGAAAGTGCTGTTCATTTCTCCTTCCATTAGAAAGGGGGAAATTACCTTGAATATTACAGCAATAATAATAATAATAATAATAATAATAATAGCATTAACTTTGACATCTTGTGGAATAGATGGTTTTCTGTTTCTAGAATGAATATGTCATGTTAGAATATAGGAACAAATATGAATATGCTGGGAACAGGAATGCTGGAGAAATTCAAGATGGACTAAAATGAGTTCAGATTTCTAAGGCTCCCTCTACAAGGATTCGCTTTTGCGCCCGGTTCGGCGATTATGCACATTATCGCAGACGCGCATTTACTCCTAATCCCTCTGCACGGGAGGCGGCGAGAGGCGGCGAAACGCATTAATAGATGTCCAAAAAGCGCTTTACAAGAAGTTAATGCGCATAAGCGCTTGTTCACACGGGAAAAATGCGCTTTAACAGCCGGAGCAAAATAAAACTCGCGATTTAACGCGCATTCGAAAATGCGCATTATCGGAGAGATAATGCATCTCTACGCCCGATTTGCGCTCCGTTCTTGTAGAGGTAAAAATTTTAATGAACCTTCAAAGCGCATTAAACCTCTCTTGTAGAGGCAGCCTAAGAATCCAACCTGCAGAATCCACTGTGGACCAGCCGCCCCAGGCTGTGCAGAGTCCAAGGACTTTTGGATATTTTTTTTTTTACTTTCCCGAAATTTATGCAAATTTATTAATAGGAAAACATACACATTTCTGCTGAGACATATGCCATACTAGAAAATATACATGGGGCAAAATTGAATGGAATAGGGGACAATACGCTAAATGTCATGCACTAACATAAATTGTGCAAATTTTTGTAAACAGTTGTAGAGAATTATTTACGTATTTTTCCACATAACAGAAACAAATAATTGGATCCGTCTGTGAACAGATGCCGGAACAAATGACACTGACGAATCCATGAAACATGCGCAGGATGGATTTCACAAAATCTGGATATCCCTAGCTGGGAACAAATGAGTGTTGTATGAAGCTTTTCATGACTTTAGGCCAGGGTCTGAATGACAAGGAGGCCTGAAAGTGGAAAAACTGGCAGTGACTTAATCCAGACAGGGCAGCAAGACAGATTATAGTATAGAGTTGAAAAGTTTGGCATAATGTATTGTGATGCTGCTTCAGTTAAGGGAATAAGTCCATCACATTTGTCTGCTCTGGATTTATTATGCTTAGATTCTGGAGTGAAAAGTCACAAGGAATGCCAGATGTTATATGCATAAATTTTGCTATTGTATTGACTAGCCTATCTACATACGCAGGATACAACACTTTGAAAATGTTTTGAAAACTGTATATGTAGTGTGTCCTGGGCCCCAACAGTTCTCAAAACTGTTATAAACCATTTTAAACTGTTTTAAAGCAGTAGTGTAGATAGGCTTTCGCATAAGCAAAGCAGGATCCAGAATAAGGAAAGGAAAGGAAGGACAACCCTGCCTCTTCCCTTCCTTAATACGAAATAAGGCAAATCCGTATAGTTTCACACCGCAAGGTGAGCTTGGGGCCTCTTAACGCAGTCCCACCAGTATGTGCTGTATGGCTTAACCAGTAATATTTGATATGAAGTGAAACCATTGACAAGGATGAGTTCTGTGCAGATTTCTCCTTTTACGCTTCTGCCTAATAGCAGGATAGTGGAAAGATAGTTGTGGGAATCATCTACCAGTGTAACGGTGCTAGAATATATAACTCCATCACAACACCATGCATTGAAGGTCCTATGTATTCAAGTCTTGGTGTCAGGCTATAGTGCTGTTAATAGCTTTTAACTTAAGGTGCTTCCATACTAGAACCCTTTAACGCATGTGAGGCAATGCTTTTTTGAAAGTAGTTGGAAGAGGAATGAAAGCACAGGTTCCACACAGCACTTAACATACTGCTATAGTACCCAGCAATATCCTTTTCTCCCAGCCAAGATCCCTCAATGATGCCTACGCCCAAGTATATTCCATTTATACTTTTCAAATGCTAATTGAAATGCCTCCTGATCACAGATTGAACCCATTTTATCACTTATTGCAAATCGAGGCCTGGTATTAATGAGGAATAGGCTCTGATTCGCAGCTTATAAACTTTCTAGAATTGTCCCAGTGTCAGTTTCTCTTCCAATGTGGCAGAGGGCTTTAATTACTGATTCCCTTCTTGTTTCTTTTTTCAATGGAGAAATGGTGCTTTAAAAAGCACTAGCCGATTTTAAGACTAGGGCAGGATCTACACTACTGCTTTAAAACAGTTTATAACAGTAGTGGCAACTGTTGGGACCCAGAACACACTCCATATACAGTTTTCAAACCGTTTTCAAAGTGTCATATTCTGCTAGGTGTAGATCTGGCCCTGGTTGTTCAATTGACCTATTCTTGTATTGCATTTCATTGACCACCCTGTCCTGTTCAGATAGCACAACAAACCCCCACAATTTTCTGTCAGGAATTTGAGGAAAGCAGAGAAATGTATCACCCACCCATCACTAACCTACAGATATAGTTTCATGTTAACATAATGAAATTCAGTCTTCGCATTAACCTTGTTCTACTTTTGAAAATATTACACGTAAATGTGAACGCAAACACCCCACACACCAAAAACTCTTTTTTCATGTGGAATTTCTTGTGACTTGAAGAAACAAAGACTGTGGACTTGTCTTCTGTTCCTGATCCTTTTGCATTTTTACAGCACATTTTCAAACTTGCTATAACTGCAGCCATGAGGACGAGAAATGTGGTTTTCAGACTTGTGGGCCACACAAATGTGCTTATAAAACAACAAAGAAACTTGTAACCCCTTGAAGACTAACAAATTTATTCTGACTTAGAACTTGCATTGCTCTCTCCAGCTCTTTATGTATAAGGTGAAGAAATTGCAGCATAATCCTATATAGCTCTACTCCAAAGTCTCATTGAGTTCAATGGGGCTTGCTCTCTGATAAATGGGTATAAGATCACAGCCTCAGATTCATCAAAAGAATGTTTTATTTCAAGAATGCTGGTAAATAGTTTTGTCAGTCAGAATGGGAGGTTGTTTTCCTCTTTAGCAAATGAAAAAGTACTTTCCATCTATAACTCCATTAAATATGAATTGGCTAGCATAAAGGCAGAGAATATGAATTGCCAACTTGAATGTATATAGAAATATAACTACATTTCTGTTCCTTTCATGCAGCTGCTCCTGCATCCACAAAAGCTTTGATCATTACTGATGGAAGTATCAAGTCAGTAGAAGGTTTTAACTTGTCTTTCCTGCTCAATGCAACTTTACTAAGACTCAGCAGTAATAGGATTACAACCATTAGAGATGATGCTTTTCTTGGACTTAGAATACTGAAGACTTTACTTCTGGACCAGAACCAAATATCAAGCTCTTCTATCACCTACAGCACATTTCATGAACTTCAGAAGCTGCAAGTACTAATGCTGAGCAACAATATTTTGAGCAGCATTCATGGAACCTGGTTCAAGAACATGAACAATCTTATTAGACTCCATTTAAATGGGAATCACCTTACTAGCATCACAGGTGACAGCTTTGAGATGGCAAACCTCAGCAATCTCAGGATCCTGGATTTATCAAACAATTTCATTCATTCCATTGCAAAGAAAGCCTTCTATGGTCTCCCTCAACTGATGGAGATCGACCTTTCAAGAAACAGACTAGCCCTTATTCCTGACACATTTTCCCCACTCACTCAATTAAGCCTTCTAAGCTTAGACCAGAATTGGTGGAATTGCACATGCAAACTTTATGATTTAGCCTCCTTTCTAAGGAAATACGTGAATTCCTCATCAAGGACACTCAGAAACGCTGACAACATGAGCTGTAGAACTTCTGAAAACCCATCAGTGATCAATCTACTTGAGCTCACTGAGGCCAACTGTAAGCCTGCACTTAAACGCCCTCCTGGTATTTTAAAAAGCAGGAGACAGAAATACGGGCGAGATGTTGCACTGGTAGCTGTCTTTTCTTTCCTAGGTAACGCTTGCTTTAATATGTTTGTCACCTGCTCCATTCTGAGCTTATCTTGGGGTTGTTTTTTTAAAAAAGTTTGCACTCCATTTTATGAAAAGAAAAGAAAAGAAAAAGAACATGGAATCATAGGCTCATGAGGAGGGTGATCATATCTGGACAACCAAAAAAGAGGACACCAAGTGACTGCGGGGAATGACATGCTCTCCAGAGGCCCCCATTGGAGTGAAGGAGGGGAGAGCGTGTCATTCCCCCCCCTGCTCCAATTGGGGCCTTTTATTTAATGTCCAGCAATGATGCACGTTCCCCTTTAAGGCCCTGATTGGAGCAGTGGGAGGGAATAGTGGCCTTAAAGGGGAAAGCATGTAATTCCAAGATATTATTGAAAATTACAGAAAATCCCCCGACACCCAGGATAGAACAAAAACCAGGACACATCTGGGGAAATCCTTGCAGGTGGTCACCCAGAAGGAGGCCAGAAGGAACATGAGAACCAGCAAATCCAGCAGCTTGTCTTAAGTAGGATCCTCTATGTATTACTATTATCCAGACCATCATAGTTTGAAAAGCTCGCAATTAACAACAGGAGACTCAATGGTTTTGTCAGGGATTGGTTTTGCCCATTGAGCATCCAATTCTTATAAGCCACATGGCAGCTCCATCAATCTGTGTGCTATTTCCTCCTACTCAATATAGTAGGCTGGGTGGATCGCACAGTTTGTGCTGTGCAAATTCCTGCTCAGTCTTGTACCTCTATCCACCCCACTTATTCTTTCTTTTTTAGAAGACTGCTTATTTCCCACCCTTGTAGTTCAGTGCTAGAAAACTGCCAAATGACAAAAGAAAAAAAAAACTTCCATGCAAAAAACAAACAAAGTCTAGATTAAAGTCTAAGGCCCAGTATTAGCGAAAAGCATGCTCGGGAAGATGTTGTGGTAGTCATTGCAGCATAGTGCGCTAATTCCAGTGTTTTATTATGTTGCAATTTTTCACATCACAGAATCAAACAGTTGATCTTTCATGAGTCCACCTCTCCCATGTTACACTGTTCATGCGAGCACACCACTTGAGCAGTGTTTTTGCATACGTTGGCCTCCAACATATCATCAGAACCAACTCTCATATGTATCTAGCACTGTTGCCTCCCTGCTACCTGAATAATTTTTTTTTTATTATTTTGGAAGGGTGGATCAATAGTTCCTTTGATATGGCCCCGAGTTCTGTTCACCTGACAATACAGCGCTCCCTGTCCTTGAACAGAAACATGTAAAATATATATCTTGGAGTCGAAAGTGTTGCCCGAAGCTATACCATTGCCTAAAGCTATACCACCTCAGGCTGTGATCTCATTTCATTTCACAAGCTAAGAAAACGTTAGGCACAGGTTGTAAGTGGAAGGGAGACCGCCAAGATGAAAATACGACTGCGAGGCTGCTGGATGAATTGATAAGTGATATTTCTCCTCTGCCAAATAGAGCCAGTTACTCTACTGGCTTTTTATTTGGAATACTAAAACAGCAAGGGATACATCCAAGCTGAAGAGATTTACAAGGCCCCCACGTTTCCCTTCTCACTGCTTGGATACCTTGACGGTCTCACTGGTACATTATTGAAACACATAGTAGCTCAAATTTGCTGATGTGTTTCAAAAGGTTCACATAAAACTAGATGGGGAGGCTCATATTTCAGGGCCTCATCATGACAGGACTAAAATATAGGACTGTCTGATTTTCCTATGTGGGTTGCAGCTTCTATGGCACTATGTTAGAATGGAGAGGATGTTATGGCTTGTCACAAGGAACCTGGGTTCCAATCCCACCTTGGCCAAAGTTTTTTTATTTTTCAGCACACTACAGGCCTCAAGGCAGTTGTGTAAACACATCCCCAGGTCCTCCCAGTAAAACCTGAAGGACCTATAGATAGTATTATAATACTTTATATATTTATCCCGGCTAATATTACTGCTACCATATTTCAGATAGACTAGTGAGGGGAGCTGCTTCTTATTCTCCATATCACACAAAAAATGACGGTAGCTGTGCGGGCTAAAAGAAACATTCCTACAAAAATCTCCTCAAATCCCTATCATTGTCAGGTCAAAAAGTACTGCACAAAATTTTTGGTTCTTCAGAACATGTCATCAGATTCCATGGCTTGAACATCATCCACTCTCCATCTTCTTTTGCTTCGCTTATGCTTACCATCTTGCTTGACGGAGAGTTCTGTACAACCTGAAGGCTTGAAGAGCATTTTGTGACTTTTGAGTTGGCCTAGGAAAAGTTTTATAGTGACATGGATTTTGGAAACTTGCTTTTTATTTGTCGGTTAATATTGTTACTGGTACAATTTCATCACTCCCTGTCCCTGTGAGTCCTCCTTGTGGTCTTAAGGACCTGATGAATATACTCGAATTTCAAATGTTAACAAAATCAGCTTTTAAAAGCTGTTTTTTAAAAATCATTCAAGAATAGCCTTTACTTTAAAATGAATTTATTTTTGCATGATGCAATGCCCCAGAGAGGAAGCCCTAGTGTAGGTTTCGCTTTCAAGGAAAAATATTTTGAAAACCTGTTGCATATGGTTATCAAAATCCTACCTACATTTGCTTCTGGACACATGGCAAGCAGAGAGGATACCCAATGCTGTCTGTCACTGAGGGAAACATAACTTGCAGAGTCATTTGCAATGGTGCCATGGTAAATCCTGAAGTTCAGCTGCTCCTCTAGATGGTTGCCATACCAACACCTCCAAGGAAAGTCTAAAAATGCAGCCAGTCGTGTTGATCTATATCAACAAAGCCATACTAGCAGTTCTCATCTCCACCAGGATCAGGACCTTTGTAAAGTTAATGGGTCTTATTTCCCATTCAAGACCAAGCCACCGCAAAGTACTTTCCATTACGACAAGGAACAATATACTGTTGCTGGGAAAATTATTTCCCTTCCAGCTACTGTGAAGACTGCAACTAAGCTCAGAGGGGACAGGGAATTCTGGGAGAGGGTGGCAGAGGACGTCAGCATCCCTGCTAATCAAAAAGTTCTGGTGCTGCATTCCTGTAAGCCCTGCCTCCACTACACCACTGGTTATTTGTAGAGATCCAAACTCAACCTTAGGATCTCAGAATGCAAAATGGAGTCATCTTGCCTTCAACTCAACTGAAACACTAAATACACCAGGGGTGGAAAATGTGGCCTGGGGTGAGGGCAGAGGCAGACTCTCTGTGGGCCAAATGCTATCAGGAGAAGGTGCCCAGATCAAACGCCAACTGGAGTTAGTACACCTTGCCAATGGAAACATTCTGTAGAGCTGGCATGTATTTACAGTGTAGCTCCTTACTTATATTAGGTAGTGCTAATAGGTGTATAAATGTGTTAAAGTGGTATGGCTTACTCATTGAGGAACATGTGGTCCTTTATGCTTTTCCTCTGTACAATTTTCCTGATCTAAATCAACCTCCTCCACTCGCCTCACCCACCCACCCACAGTCTCATGGAACAAAACATACAGCTATGTTTCTTTAAAAAAAACTAAAACAAAACTGAGATAACCTTTCTTTTGGATACTTGATTTTCATTTTGGATGGGGGTAGACAACAGTTCATGAATGAAAACTGACCTTTTAGAGGCAGATTGTGTATGTCCTGACTTTAGGGTTTCTTCCATATAATAACCACTCCTCTAAATATAAAGATTCAATCTATTTTCTCTTTTAAGGAGATCTCAGATGTATTTCCAGTAATTACAAATTCATTTCCTCCTTGAATAATTGTGATGGAAGACACTCCACATAGAATGATAGAATTATATAGATAAAAAATGTGTGGGAATTTAATTGGATTCCTGCGCTTCCCCCTCCCCCTTCTCTGCATTTCCCCCTTCTCTGCATTTAATAAACTCAGGTAGAAGGATTATCCCTTTAGCTATTTCGTTTTAATATATTCGATTTGTATGTTTAATGTCTAATGAGCTCCACTTTAATTTACCTGATTTTATCTTTGATAAACCTTGTATTTGTCACAGGAGGTGTTGGTCTCACTTGCCTAGTTTTAGCCCTCTTTAACAGGAAACTTCAACACGGCAAGGCAAATGAACACTCATCAGAAAACTGCTGTTGCAGAACCCTAGATGAATCCCAGTATGGTAATGAGCCAAGAAATTACCTCACTAAGGGATACTGTAACTGCCACTTAACTCGGGAAAATGAAATAAAGGTCATGCCCATGTTGGGGTCTGGCAGGGAAATGCCATTTTTACAGGAAAATAGCCATCAAGAAACAGTAAAAGCAGAGTCTAAGCACACAGGCCTAAAAATGCCACTCAGAAGCATTCAAAAGGAGAATGAACAGATGAAAACTGACCATTTCTTGTGCCTTAACTGTAGACTGCTACAGTCTTATCCTCAAGGATCTTCTGGGAATACAGCTGTGCCTAGCCAAGCAGATGTACCACACCAAAAGCATTTCCAAAGAAGAACTAGAAGCCCAGAAAACTCTGGGCAGTGGGAGGAAGACTCAAGAGCTACAAGATTAGAGGAGCATCCAAAATTCAATCAAGGTGAGTTCATTTCCTGGGAGGGAAAAGAAGACAGTGCTTCAGTTTTTGCAGAAACTGGGGTCTGTGATCTGATGCCCCCCTCACACTAGAACAAGACAATTGTCATGTCAAGGGCCACAAATGTGATTAGAATCA
The DNA here is from genome assembly GCA_029215795.1 of Anniella stebbinsi. NCBI lineage: Eukaryota > Metazoa > Chordata > Lepidosauria > Squamata > Anniellidae > Anniella > Anniella stebbinsi. The sequence continues at coordinate 88,619,479 of JARDYH010000004.1, read as the reverse complement.
TCCCGAGTTGGACAGTAACCACATGATTAGATCCTTATATATGATTCTCCCTGTCTAAGGTTCCTATAGCAGTGTGGGATAGATAGCTGTAATGTAAGAACCAGCTCATAGGGAGACACAAACATTTCTTTAGGTTCTGGATCTCTGCTAGCATCCAAATGCAAACATTAGAAAGGCACTTGGAGATGTACTATTAGAGGAAGGGAGCAAATTCTGGGGTAGAGATGAATGTCATTAGTGTATACTGAAAAAAACACGGGATGTGATGAGGTCACTCAGGGATAGTGGGTAGAAAGAGAATAGCAGAGGGAGAGGGTTAGGATTAGCATCCTAAGGGACTCCCAAAAAGAAAGGAAAGCAGAGGATGAGATTTCCAGTAAGAATAACTCATGGTTTATTTAACCCATGGTGTGTTGCTCTATCTAGGATTTGTCTAGCAGACAATTGAACAAACTGTAGTTTGTTTTCTCAACCTCATGTTTATTTCTGTCATCCTTTGCCCACCCTTTCTGGTACTATAGCACTGGTATGTAGAGCAGCTGGGGGTATCATTCTTGCCCACTGCTTCTGTAGCCTGGTGAAACAATCCATGAACAACCCATGGTTCTGGCTATGAATGTAATGACAACCTATGGTTTAAACAACCCAGGGTTCACATACCAACAACAAACTATGGGTTTTCCTCCTGGATTGTTCATAGTTAAGAAAACATGGTTTGTTAGTATGGCCACGTTCACAAATAACAACAACCCAGAATTCAACAACACATACCATGGATTAGGATATGTGACCCAGCCCGTTGAAGGAGAAATTAAATGAAAACTATGAGCAGAATTACAGAGAAACATCGATTCAACTGTATCAAAGGTGGCAGAGAAGTCAAAGAGGATGAGGACTGAGTTGAGACCTTTGGCTTTGGTAGTGACAAGTTCATTGGTGATTTTGGGGAGGGCAGCTATAGTGGAGTGCAGAAGGAGGAAGCCAGTTTGGAGGGGGTCAAGACTGGAGTTGGACCAGTGAAAACGGAGACAGTGAGAATCAGCAACATGCTCCTGGGATTCAGAGGGGCAGTTTTTAGATGCTCAAAGCCTTACAGTGGCTGCGAATCTGTGCTGCATCAGTTATATAATGCAGCTCCAGATTCGCAGCCACTACAGGGCTTTTCCATGAAGCAGCATGGTAAAAAAATCAGGGACTTACCCTGACTTTTTCAGTGGGAGTGAGGTCACCCCAGCTCTTCCGCCATCTGACTTCACTCCGTGGCCAATCTAGGGGGCAGTCCTGGTGGAAGGCAACCAGCAATTGGTCGCTGGAAGCCAGGAAGAGGGCAGGGATGGCTCCAGTACCCGGATGACTGCTGGAAACCCTGTGCTCCCTTCTTGGCGTGGGGATAACCCAGCACCACCCCAGGTAAGCAAAACCGCGGGGTTTAGTGGGAACATGACACTAACTCAGCACCATGAAAACAACCCCCGAGATATAAGACAGAAAGGACATTGGTGAGTAGTTGAAGAAATAGGATTTTGTGTGAATGCAGTAGGGACAGAGCTAAAGTGCAAGGAGCTGGTTGGGGGGGAGAGAGATTAACTATTTTCTGAAGAGGGGGGATAATGGCAGGGAAAATGGTATCTAGGAGTTGGAAAGGGAATGCAATAAGGGGAATAAAGAGAGGTTATATGGGGACAGCAGGGTAGTTTTCATCAAGTGAAATGGAAAGAGAAATAGTTAAGAGGAGTGTAGAAAGAGGGCTAGAAAAGTGGTGGGGGCAGGTAAGATAAATAAGTAGAGAGTTCCGAGAGATTGTTTCAGTTTTAGCACCATAATACTCCAGAATTAGCAGTCAAGAAAAGAGCTAATTACATGATTTTCTGTATAGATAGTTCTGGTCAAGTACAAAGCTTCCTTAAATTCAGTCTTTACTCAGCTAGTTCAAATGTTAAAAATGTGGCCACTATGAATGAATGTATTAACCACTGCTTTGTAGTGTAAAAATATGTGCTGAGAGTGAGACATTAGCTAACTGTCCTGTGTTTTTCTCATAAGCAGGGAAAACTTTTTTTTGGCACTACTGGCATAGATGTTCCAAACATCTGTTTAGTCAGTGTAAGAGAACTCCCTCTACATGTGCTGAGTTTCAACACTTCTGTTTAGCAGGAATCAGAAGTGACACATTCTGTGGAAGATGTTCAAGGCCTGCATGTGCTTTGGCAAAAGACAGGCTTGGGAAACAATTTGCAAATGAATGGTGTCAATCTCCATCCAAAACCGAGGACAACGACTGTGTCAAGTCTTACAGGCAAAGGCATCTTGCTACCGCCTTGCCATCAGCCACAAACACACCAGAAGAGCCAAAGGAGCACTGTGTGCGAACAGCATTAGAAGGCCATAGATCACGATGGAATGATCAATGTGGGTCATTAGCAAGGAGTAAAAATATTACTCCACCGCTAGACAACTTTCTTATCTGTAAATACACAGACTGCGATAAATATCAAGACTACCCAACAGAAAAGAAACAGAACCATGGCAAAAATTTAAGGCTGGAGAAAGAGCAGCATGAAGTTAAGAACAGAAGAGCAGAAGTTTGCTGTATGAGTGATGAAGAGATGTCATCATCACCAGCAATCAAGAGAATGTATCAACCCAAGAATGTTAGCTTTTATGTACCTGACCTAGAAGCAGTAAAAAAGGTGGATGTATCAAGTACTGGCTTAAGTGAGGAGAGATCCCCTGAGAACACGAGACAACATGAGTGTATTCAAAGAAACCCATCACCTACTCTGGCAAGGAAATCACTTAGTTATTCAGAAGCAGAAAATAAAGAAAGGAAACCATCTCCTATTCCTGTGGATCCTGGGGAAAAAGAGAATAAATTCATTCAGAAGCATAAAGTAAAAACTAAAGGACGGGATTCCTTAACTGTGAAGTTAAATTTACATCCCTTTAGAAAAGCAAGAGTCCATCCTGAAAAATGTACACTTAAAGAAAAGACAGAGCAATGCCCATGTTGTCAACATACACAATTGCAACATACTTCCAAGAAGGAAGGAACAAGAAGGAAAGCAAAAAGAAAATCAGAATATTCTGTGGCTGCCCATGAGATATCAGAGAGCAACAAAGTGATTATTTACTCTAAAGCAATTGCTGGGAGACTGCCTGAAGAAAATGGCAAGAATGCAGTTCCATCACTGTCTGGTCCTTCTAAGAGTATTTCTGCTGAGGGCACTTCACCAGCCAAGCATTTACAAATGCCAAGTTGCACCAGCCATTCACCTCCATTCTCACCAAATGGGACTTCAAGGATGACTGCTTCTGTCACTGCGCTTTCATTTGACCAGTCACGACGTATTTCACAGGACAGGGTAAATAATATTCCCATATCAGTGAATTCTAAAGAGCTTAAGGACGATGCTACAGAGGCTGCAGTCTTGCCGTTTCATCAGAATTCTCTGATGGCTGCTGCAAGAGGAAAAAAACATAGCCCTGCTCCAGTTCTCGCTGGCCAAGCAGAAAATCTTGACTTACAAAAACCCAACGATGAAGAAGATTTTCAGCTTCAGCAGATTACCGAGTCTATAGTGCAAAGCATGAATCTGGATCAGTTAAAAACACAAGATGAAAACCTAACTACGGAAGATGGACTGGAACAGCAGGAAAGGGCTGGACAATCTGAACCTGCAGAAGAACATCTAGCTAGCAAAGAATCCCATAGCTTTGGGGAAATACCGCCATCAAATGGAAGTACAATTCCCACAGGAAAGGATATAGAGAGGCCAAGATCTCCAGATCTCTTGAGTAGTGCTCTTTCTAATTCTTATGTCAATGGGTGTCGCACTACAAAAGAAGGACTTCAAATACCGGGTGGAACTAATGGTGTGGAAGAATATGGAGCAAAAACGCAGCAGCTGAGAGCAGAATTAAAGACAGAAAGCAACAACGAATTGACTAAAATGCTCATCTCAGATACACCAGTGGATTCAGTGGGTCTGAATGAAGGAGCACAAACCAGAGAGGAGAGGGAGAGTAACAAATGCAAAACATTTCATAAAAGCATTGTCAAAGTGACCATGATCTCTAATACATTAAGTGTCCCCAGTTCTCCTGAAACTGGAAACATGCACCTGGATAGTAACATCAATCCTGAAATGAACAATAATGTGCATACGGATAATAATAGTGATTTGCAAGATGTTCCAAACAATCAGCTTGATGAAGGGAGCAATGAATATAAAGAAGGTAAAACGCCAACAACAACACATCAAAAACCTCCTTTGTTACCAGAGTTTAAAGATGTCAGTTATGAAGAACGAGCTGAGATGTCTTGCAATACAAAGAATTCTGAAATCTCTGTTCCCAAGCCTACATTGTCTCCCACATATATTGACTATGATAGAGAATTACCTTTACAGGTGGAACAAAGCAAAGCCAATATTTCAAATAACATTTATCCATCTTTAGTTCTCTTCAAAGACAAAAAGCCCTTTTCAATATGAAAATCCAGACTTTCTAACCAGAACAGAAAATTTCAAGAAGTCACAGCAATATTTAATGGAAAACTAGTTGCTGGTGAAAGAGCAGAATTCAGAACAAAAACAGTATGCAATTACTCAATGGAACTATGGTTATAAATTATGGTTAAAAAGACATCATATCTTTTGTACAAAGTTCTAGATCATAGAATAACTACTTCTAATTTGTATAGGATGGATACAGGGTTGATATACCATGCATTTTAACCATCTTCCAGGTAGGCTAGGATCATGAAATATGGCATAGGTGTAGTATAGCTGCATCTAGAAATGGGGAGGGGGATTCAACATCTATTTTTACCCCAGGTAACCATTGTTATAAAAGAGTTTGTGTCTTCCTCACAAAAGTTTAGTTGTACAGCCAAATCTTGGAAGAAGCCGTTCAAAATGTTCATTGCCTTTTCCCTTGCCACTATAACAGAATCTGGAAGAAGATATTTTGGATATCTTTAGATAATGGATCTTTCTCACTCAGAAATTTCACACATTAAAAATCTTCTCTAGCAATGAAGGAAGCAAGATTGCTAGTCTTTATATGTTGGACTTTATGTACACAGTAATAAATATCTAAATGTTTCCGTGCTGGATCACTAAGGTTGCTTTTGCACTACCCTTTTCCTCTGGAATTGCTCTGTTTTGTTCACTCACTTTTAATGGAGAAGCAGGGGGGGTTTCCAGACAGAGCACTTCTAGCACTACCATTCTAAGAGATTGTGCAACGATTCCACTTTTTCTTCCTTAACGGATGTTTTGTGGAAAGAAAAAAGGCAGAAGAAGCTGAGAGGAAATATGGGAGGTTACGAGCTGAAGATGACGATAGCTGGACCTTTAATCAAATTCCATAGATGAGGCAGAACGACTGCATGATTGCATGCCAATAGTGTCATTTGGGAGCACCCCATATAATTTCATTAAATTGTTGCTGTCGAGTGTTTTCTGTGTTGTCCTTCTGTGTGGATAGGTGGGGGTGGGGGGGAGCAACTGCAGGATTAGCTTGTCCATTGTAGACAGGCAAAGATCTATCGAGACTTTTAAGAAGGCAGGAAAGAAGAAGACCTTCATGAAACCTTTCTGGGGAGTTGATTCCAGAACCTTCACTGATGAGTCTCTGGTCCTGTGGACTATGATTATGGTAGTATTGGTGAGACCTGGCCATGATTGAAGAATTGATGATGTGGGAGTTTGGCCAAACAACTACAACTTTAGCCTGCTTCTTCTGTGACCAAAAAGAAATGGGGTGGTGGAAGGGGAGGGAGAAGCAAGCTTGCCTGCCACTTTGAGGTAGTGTTGGCTTGTTCCCACTGTGAGGGAGGGGAGGAACGAAGTATTTTGGTACTTAAAGCTTCTGCTTCAAGAACATGCGTTCTCCAGTCACAAAGGGGAGGTGTGGGGAAGGATGTGAATACTGGATAACTTGTTTACCACCAGGGCCTGTTGTAGGAGGGGGAGCTGAATGGGCACTGGCCTGTGCCTGAGGAACCAGCTTTGCTGAGCCATGAGAAGTAGGGGTAATGTCATTAGGCATTGAAGATCTTTCTGCATCTTCTCTTCTGTATTAATCTTTTTTTTTCCTTGTCGAAGTTCATTGGAATTTAAGAAATGGGCAGGAAAACAAAACACATATTTTTAACAGAAAATAATATTAGGAACCTAGTAAAGAGAAAATGGCTATGTAAAGTTACTTTTGCTTTATTTTATTTTGTTTATTTAATCAATGTATACACTGCTTATCGTATCAAAAGATATCTTAAGTGATATCTTATGAGGCAATATCAGCAATCATTCATTGACTGCTATACTATTGTAAGTGACTATACAATGGAAATGTGTATAAAAACTGACATGGTGTTATTTATGTTTATATTTATTTTTAAAAAGATTTTAAAAATATGTATTTAAGTTTGCTTGTGGGCTTTCGTTTTCTTTTAGCCAGCACAACTACAAGCTCCAAAAAGACCTTCCTTGTTTCTTGCCAGCCAGGCAGGGACATTTTGGGAAGCTCGACACCCCTTTCCTTATTATTTTAGCAATTTGGACCTGCCAGTAAGCCAGGAGGAAATGCTATCCTAGAAGTGACCCCTACCCTTTTCCTGGCACCTTGACAGAATGTTGGGTGATTTCTGCTTTTAAAAGTTTTTTTTTTTAATTGAAGATGTGCCTGACTGCTCTTTTGAACAAAACCTGTCTTAAGAGTTTTAACCACTGGGTGGGGCTATCTATTCCAGCTCTCTACTCTCCCACCCCTCCAGCACCCTGGAAAAAAATTGTTAAAGTATCCAGATAATAGTTTCCGTAGAGCACAGGCTTTAGACAAATCCAAGAAACTCTTTATTGTTGTTAACTCAAGGTTTTGCGAAATAAATATCTCATTACCATATCAACAGCCTAGGATTGATCTCTTGAGCAAGACAATACATTATCATCAGGGTTTAGCATTTCTTTTTTTGCAAAGGAAGAGGAGTAGGCTGCACTGAGACGGAGAAACAAAAAGGGAAATGACAGTGATATTTCACAGGCGGTACAGAAAGAAAAAGAAAAATCCGACTGACAGGTTGGATAATCTGAGTTACTTCTTCTCTTCTGGTTAAATCAATTTGATGCATGATAAATCACTCAACATCGAGGTTGTCAACCTTTTTTTCCCTGGCCCTGCTCCTATGTCCTTTATAGCCTGATGTGCAGAAATTTAGCAGATGAAAGGATTCCTGGCAAGGAGAGCAGTGATAAGAAAACTTCAGCTGCTTCAATTCTGTGTATCAGACAACTGCTAAAGATACAGGTGAAGGGCCATTAAAAAAGAAGAAGCCAGCAATGCCTTGATGCCAAATTGTGATCCCCACAAAAGGATGCCCAAATGAGCCCAGTCCTGCTTATTGAAGTGAATGGAATCAGGTGAACAGGCCTGTGTAAATGATGGTTCTGTACCTCAGTATCATGTTGTCTACAGCTAACTGCTGACCCATGATGCAATAGGGCATGTGAAAAATCTTTCAGAGGAACAGGCTGTTAAGAACCAATCTTTATGAATATTATTGGACCAGGAGGGATTCAACAACTAACCTGTCTGAACCTATGCTATACCATTCAGGTAATGGTGTGCCATGCCAGCGCAGGAGTGAACTAAATGTGCTGTCTGAGAGCCAGTGGCATAGAATAACAAACAAATGACTCAGGCAAGTGAACCAAGCAGCATACCCCATTGGAAGGCAAGGAACACCCTCTCCCTCCAAAACTATTTACCGCAGTTGTTGTTGTTGTTGTTATTGGAGGAACCATTCCTGATTCCAGGCCTTGGATACTATGCACCTTGACTTGGGGACGAGGGTGCTATTTGCTACCATGAAGTGGTTGGAATCTCGTGCAGCACCAGTGGAGTATGGGAAGAGTGGTGCTCTCTCCCTCCAAAGGATCTGCCACTTCTTGGGCAAGCTGGCCACCGACATGGCCGGCAATGCAGGCAGATGGCAGGACCAAAAAGCAGCTGCTCACTTGCCCGTGTGCCTCCTGTCTCAACTTCCCCCACGCTTCCCCGACCACCTCGCTCGTGCACCCCCCAACCCAGTTAACCCTGCCTGCTGGGCTGCTGGCCATCCATCTTAGTTTTCCTGGTGCGGACATGCATGCCCATCTTACCAGCGCCCTGCCTGTAAGGTCTTTCTGCCATCAGGAACCGCATGGTGCCTGTGCAAAGTCAGGCAATTGCGAGATGTCCCAGAAGTTCCGGGATCTCTCGTGATACTTCACTGGAAAACTGTGTTCCTTAGCTAAAACAAATTGCACAGCTCTTGCACATTCACTAGAAACAACCATCACCTTCAATCATCAATAAGCAAATTGAGATATAAACACAGTTGAGATATAAACAAATAAGCAGACAGTTCTGCTTTTTATTCTCCACCGGGAAGCATTGGAATAAGTAGGCACACTTACCTCAGGACATGCGTTCCAGCCCCTCATTAACAATGATGAGATGGGCTTGGGAATTGAATAGCCTATCGGAGGCCTGATGTGATGGTACGCCATATCAGCTGCTGCAGCAGCTGTAAATAAGACAATGACAACGAAGCTAAATTATTGTTCATCTAAAAAGATTGACTAAGGAAATGAAGCCCACAATTAAAGTCAGTCCTCAGGAATCTGAAGCATCAGGCTGGTTATGACCTAACTGATTTCATGGTTATAGAACAATGGTGTCAGCATATTTTAGCTTAAATAGGCTGACCATCTGAAAAGGAGGACAGGGCTCCTGTAACTTTAACAGTTGTAGAGAAAAGGGAATTTCAGCCAGTGTCATTTGTATGCAATTAGTTCCTGGTGAAATTCTCTCTCCATCACAACAGTTAAAGTTGCAGGAGCCCTGCCTTCTTTTGTATATGGTCACTCTAGTATAGTGCCTGCAACTTTAACTGCTGTGATGAGGGAACTTCACCAGGAACTAATTGCATACAAATGACACTAGCTGAAATTCCCTTTTCTCTACAACTGTTAAAGTTACAGGAGCCCTGTCCTCCTTTTCAGATGGTCAGCCTAGCTTAAAGCTCTAACTGCCAGGAACAAAGCCTTAGGAAGGCCATTTCAACCTTTTAGAATGGTACAAAAACTGCACAAAAGCTGGAAACTCACCAAACAAAAGGTGAAAAGGTAGGGAGAGAGGCATGGCTATCTGGGGGACCTCAGAGGGACAGTTTGGGACCCCAGGTTCTGCACCCTTGCTATAACATAATGAAGATGTCCCTCCTCACATCTGTTGTCTTTTGCCTTTAATACAATGGATTACTTCAAGCCGAAAGAAGTGTTGATAGATTCAATTCGGAGGTGGCCATTTATAGGAGTGGGAGTAAAAAAACCCACAAAACCAAAACACAGGTAAGCTGTGGATGAAAGATGCATCCAAACCACATGCACACGCACACACGCACACACACACACATATACACATACAGTGAGAAAATTAACATGAAGTTTAATCCTCTTTTTAAAATTATTTCTATTGAATTTGGATTTCATAAAAAAAATCTGCCTCACATCTAAATGGTCTTAGAAAAACAGTACTTATACCAGAGGTTGGCAGCTTGTGGTCTTCCCTTCAATTCTAGCCAGTATAGTCCAGTCAATAGTGAGACATGGTGAAAGTTGTAGTCCAACAACATTGAGAGGGCGACACGTTGCCTACTCCTGCTTTACAAAACAACAAAGAAAAGCTTGTATGCAATGCTGGCCACTCTTCTGATGGATGAGGCCTGCCAGTGGAACAGGAAGAAGTACTATTTTCAGCAAGTCTCCTCTCTCCTGCAGCCCATTTGCACCCCTCCAAATCTGCTCTGCAGGTTCCCTGAACCACCTGGAGCAGGTTTGGGAGAAGGCAAGGGCTGCAGGAAGAAGGAAATAACTGAAAATCACCTCCCCATTCTACTGTCAGTCATCTTCCACGAGTGGAGTGGCCAGCCCTGGATACAACCCAAAGTTTCTATTATTACCCCATCACCCTAACCATCAGGGCCGTGCAGAGGGGGGGGGGCAGTGGGGCCAGTTGGCCCAAGGCCCACGATTTTGAGGGGGCACTCCAACGAGGAGGTCCCCCCCAGCTTATGCGACTGCTTCCATAGCGTAAGCAGCCCATCAAGAAGCAAGGAGCCTGCCTTGTGGAAACAGTGCAGAAGTCATCCATCATGAAATTCTGAATGTGAAGAAGTGATGTCTTACATCTTCAATAAAAGTGCTTCCTATTACTTTTTTTATAAATCGTTCAAGTTCATATATGTATTTAGCACTGAATCAGTGCCACTGATTAAAAAATACTTAATGAGCAGTTTGAAATGGGGGGGCCACACACTTCCCATCTAGCCAGGGCATATTACCAGCTCTGCACGGCCCTGCTAACCATTCAGACCTTAATAATGTTCTTCTGTTCATATAGGGGATTGTACACAAGCAGAAAAATGTTTTTAAGGATTGATGTATAGCAGGAATAGGCCACCTGGTAACCTCCAGATGTTTTAGACTACAACTCCCATAAACCCTGAACATAGGTTATGAGAGCTGCAGTCCAACGCTTCTAAAGAGCACTCATAGCTGATGTATAGCATGAAAGAAGAATGAAGACTATATTTCATTACTTATGTATTCCACATGCTTTCTGTTTCCGATGGACCCTGGTCCAAATCTAGGGAAAAAAACTGTTAATATAGAAAATTACTTGTGCAAGAATGTACATTCAGGGATGCACATTTTAATATGCATGCTATTCAAAGCAATGCAGTGTGGTGTGGATAGACTGCATATTTTGATGAATATCTGACTGATGCCTGAGATCTGTATTCTAGCAAGATAAGCATACATGAAAGCTTTTTTACGTACATAAGCCTTTCCCAACCAGGTGTCTGCTAGACGTTTTGGGCTTCACTTCCCATCAGCCCCAGCCAGCATGGTCAATGGTCAGGAATGCTGGGAGTTGCAGACAAAATCCAGACAAGATGGAGGTGTTGTGAGTGGGTAGTTCGTCTGCCTGGCTAAGTGATGTTCAACTTGTTCTGGAAGGGATTTCACTTTCCCTAAAGGATTGCACTTCATAGTTTGGGGTGCTCTTGGATCCAGAACTGTCACTCGAGGCACAGCTGGACTCAGTGGCACAAAGCACCTTTTATTGGTTTAGGTTGATATACCAATTTTTGTGGTTTTAATTGTTGTGAACCACCCCAAGAGCTTCAACTATTGGGCAGGACAGAAATGTAATGAATGAATGAATGAATAAATAAATAAATAAATCATTTGGAGGGTACTAGGTTGGAGAAGGCCGGTGTATATGGATCTTCTTAGCTGGATTGAAGTATGTGTTGCCTTTGAACTGCAATCCTAAAAAGAAGACCAGACTGACTCTTGTACAATAGAAGTCATACTAAATCTCACTCATTAAAGAGAATGACCAAGCAGTTCTCAGTAATCAGCTGAATTATATGCAGTCAGCACATCTATAAATAGCTATCAGAATTCAAATTTCCAAAGCAAGCTGCAATTAACTCTGCTTTTGCTTCATATAAATATTAATTCTAAGGGAATTCTCCAAAAAGAAAAATAAATTCTCATACATTTGAATGCCTCCTTGTAGTGCTGGAACTACTCAGAAAAAAAATGGTCAGGATATATATCTGTACTTTTATATACAGCGATAGATGTAATCCCAAAGTATTTTTTTTAAAAAACAAGCGACCTGGGCAGATTATCAAAGCAAAAATTTCTGTCTCACAGCAAAGGCTTAATAAAATCCCAGCCATTTAAAATGACACATCACCAGAGTGTATAGCATCTGATGGGCAACATGAGATTACAGTCTTGAGTTCAATTATTAGCTTTCAACCAGATCACATTTTCATTACATTATTTGTCACATAAATAGATAATTCAATGCCATTGACTGTTCGCACTGCAATCTTTGTGCCTGTGAAATTTGGGAATCTGAATATCTGATATGCTCAACAGAATACAGCAACAGCAGGCAGTGGGAGTATGTGAAAGCACTGTGCTGGATTTTAATTCTGTTCTACATGATTCCAAGCATGCAGTTATTGGGTCCACATTCTGCTAAAGACAAAGTTCAGAAAGTAAATGTAGCAGAGCAATAACGAACTGAGATCTGCATATAGATCGCCAAACTGGCTATGACATGTGTTTGAGGAGTCTGTTAATTTAGGGGTATCTACCACTGGTAGTATAACTGTAGGCATAAGGAACTACCTATGAAATCTTCCTTTAAAAACTCTCTACTCCCTCTCTTCTCCATCATACCAGCGATTTAGTGCACTCTCGCCATGCCTGGTGTGCGGATTTGCAGCATGGTACTCACATGACACTGTGCTTGTCCTGCTGACGCCCCACCTCTCCCAGCAGCCGGCTCCAAGCCTCAATATAAAACCCAGGCTCGAAAGCTTTTTTAAAAAATCATACAATGGCTGAATCTCTGCAGAGACAGGATTGTACTCCCTCAATGTCCCCAAAGAGCCAGACTAAAAGATCGTTCCATTTTTGCCCGTCAAAAAGGCGGTCTGGTTGAAGTACTCATCTGCCAGGACCTGACTGGAGGGACAAAGAGAAGGGGAGGGGTGGAGTGCTAAGGAGCGAAGGAGCAAAAAAACAGCTATTCAGGTGAAAGGGATCATAAGCTTGACGTGCTTTTGCCTCAGAGGTAAAAAAAACACACGTAAATGCAAAGCAAGGGGGAGGGGATTAGGTGTGATGGAGGTCTAGGAGTAGGGTGACCATCTGCCCGGATTTGTCTGGACATGCCCGGAAAATGGGGAGCAAATCCGCATCCGGGGGAAAAAACTGTTTTGGGGGGCCAAATCCGGAAATTTAGCCCCCCAAAAGGGTGACCAGATGGCCCTGGGGCGATCCGGGCCAACCGGGGGGCGGCGGGGGCAAACCGGGGCAGCGGGGGGTCACGCGGCAGTGGCGGGAAGCGGGCGGACGGTGCAAGGCGGGCGGCGCGAGGCGGGCGGCGCGAGGCACTTACCTGCTGGGGCGTCCGCTTCCCTCTGGTGCTCGGAATCTACTGAGAAACAGGCTTCGCGGCCTGTCCCTCAGTAGCACGCCGGGTGATGACGTCATCACCCGGCGTGCTACTGAGGGACAGGCCAGGAAGCCTGTTTCTCAGTAGATTCCGAGCACCGGAGGGAAGCGGATGCCCCAGCAGGTAAGGAGCGCGGGGTGAGCAGCGCGGGGTGGCGTGGGGGCGGGTGGCATGGGGGCGGGTGGTGTGAGGCGGGGGCGGTGCGGCGCGGGGGCGGGCGGCGGGGGCGGCGCGGCGCCGGGGGGGGTGGCCGGCCGGCGCGAGGCAGGCGGGCAGGGGGGCCGGCCAGCACGAGGCATGCGGGCGGGGCAGGGCGGCGCAGGCGCACGGTGGGGGGGTTGTTTTGGGTGGGTGGGGTGGCGGGGGTCCGGGTTTTTCGTTCTCAAAATCTGCTCACTCTATCTAGGAGAAAATCTGCTGTAGGCCTGGATTAGGAACTCTACTAGGGAATTGTATGTAAATAAATCAGTTAACACAGTATTCAACACCTGTGTGGAGCCAGAATTCAATAGTCAATTTTCAACAGACAACACAATTGTGAATCCTGTAGGCTTGCTAAAAGTAGTGTGAGGCTAATAAAACAGCTAGTAGCCAACCCTTCTTTGAAAGGACTTTCTCAGCATATGTGGCTAGCACACGTACCTGAGATTTGTAAATTTGCTTGCAGCCTTTGCTGTATCAACTTAAAGGCTATTCCCACCCATGCAAAGCTGGGTGTATTCACTGGCATATATGCTTTTAATTTGGAAGCCACCTGGATGGCCTGTTACTGAGCAGAAATGTATGGTATAATTATGCTAATAACAACATAGGCTGGCCAGATCCACACCAAGCAGGATATAATACGTTGAAAGTGGTTAATAATAATAATAATAATAATAGGAATAATAATTTCCTACCCGCCTCTCCCTGCAGATTGAGGCGGGGAACAGCATAAATACCAAAAATATAAAATACATAAACTGATTAAAAGCATATAAAATTAATACATTATTAAAATCAACAAAGTCTTAAAATTAAACTGGGTAGGCCTGCTGGAAGAGATCAGTCTTTACAGCTCTCTTAAATTCTTGTAAGTTGGCGGATCTCTCCCGGCAGGTCGTTCCACAGACTGGGAGTGGCAGAAGAGAAGGCCCTCTGGGTAACAGTTGACAGCCTAGTCTTGGCTGGCTGTAATAAATTATTCCCAGAGGGCCTGAGCATGGGGGGGGGATTGTATGGATGAAGGTGTGCGGGGCGGATTGTATGAGAGAAGGAGATCTTGTAGGTAACCTGCACCCAAACCATGTAGGGCTTTAAAGGTAATAACCAACACTTTAGAAAATGTTGATGGAGAGCTCCATCAGATGCTTGTTTTATTACATGCTTGTTACTGGTCACTCATGGATTTTCGCAGGTCCCTCTCATGATGTCGTCTGCATCCTGCGCACCTCCAGCCCCTTCTAGCCTTCTTTGCGTGTCAATTCCCCCCCCCCCCCCAGTAAATCTGACTTATTTTTAAAGATGGAAGTTGCCACTATCTCCTGCTGTGTGCAGGAGAAGCAGCAGGATCAAAACAGCCCACTGAATGGGCCATGTGCACGTTGTTTACTTCCTCTTTCAAAAGAGGAAGTAATGAGGAACAAACACGTGGGCAGAGAAGTAACAGTAAGCAAACGTGATTTTCTCCTGTGTGATGATGCTCAGAATGCGTCATGGGACCCAACAATTGCCAATACAGTTATAAACCATGATAAAGCAGTAGTGTAGATCCTGCTGAGCTCTTAGGTTAGGAAAAATAAGCAGCTTAGGCCAGGAAAAAAATGAGACCTCCCCATCCTTGATGAGCAAAATGCACTGCAACTATTGCAAAACCCATCAATACAGGGAGTTATCTGGCCATGCAGCTTTGAGAATGTGGTATCTACTAGATTCTACCAACACTGCCAAAAGAAACGGTGGTCTGAGAGTACTGGAAACAGGTCAGAAAATCAAGAGATATGTCTGGAATTCAAAGGGAAATGAGATAACTATTATCTAGAAGGCAAATGGGGGCTGATTCCCCCACCACCCCTCTAAAGACCTATCTAAAGACCAGTTTATAAACTGTTTTAAAGCAGAAATGTAGATAGGCTCTAAGTCTCAACCTGGTAATGGAAAGAAAAACCTTGAAGTAGACCTGTTAGTGGTATTCTTAAAAAAAACCTGTGGATTAATTGTTTTAGCAAATGGATCTGAGGGAGGAGTTATTGCTGAGAGTGGGCATCCATGAGTAGCTGGCAGAGAAGGCAACAGTAATGAAGAGGATCTACAGTATTGGCTACCTAGTGATCTAGCCTATCTTCAGTTACTTATGGAACCAATCGGCTTATGCAGACAAATGCAATCTTTGGTGAAGGGCTCTTTGAGAGATCACTTCCTTCTATAATGTAGTATGAAATTATTTAGTAAAGCTAAGTAAGGACTTTGCATGCTCGTTGGAATGTACCATTTTAAAACAACCTTTAATCTCCCTATATATAATCACTCTTTGCAGATCTAAAGCTATTTTATTGCTTTAGGACAGCCTTCCCAGCCTGGTGCCCTCAATATATTTTGGACTTCAGCTCCTATCAGCCTCAGGCAGGATGACCACTGGCCAGGAATGCTGAGCACTGCAGTCCAAAACATCTGTAGGGCACCAGGTTGAGGAAGTCTGCTTTAGGAATGTAAAGCAGACTTCATTTTCCTAAAGTTATATTGTATATAACTTAGTTGGCTCATAACGTTATTATTCTTATTATTATTACATTTGAAAACTTTAAAAAGTAAACTCAATGAATAAAGTATACTTTTAAAATTTAATATAACAGACCTTATTAATTTTATGAGCAAACCAAGTTATACATAACATATTTTAGGTTCCTAGTTTAAAGTAGTTCCTGAAACACCTGAATCATCTTAGAATACAGAAGAACAAGGAAGAACTGGTGACAATGGAAGAAAAGCCCCCCAAAAATAGGACTCTGTAGGACAAAATTCAAACTGTCAAGAACGTACATTTGCTTCTATATTATGATATGGTGAATCTATTCACACGCTGGGAAAATGAGCATGACCTGGTGCGTCCCAAAATGTTTATCAGTAATAGATTCATTGCATCAATAATTTAAATAAGAAATTGAAGAAATAGCTATGCTGAGAATCTCAGAGGGGACATTTCCCCCCATGGCTTCCTTATTTCCAGACACTTTACATCTCTAGTCTTTCTATAAAAGTATTTTTATTACAACGCTTTTAGAAATGGTTTGAGGAGGGGGGGGGGGGTAAAGGCTTGGTAATAATTTATAAACACCTTGTCTTAAATTCGAAAAGAAAATATTTCATCATCCAAAGCTTTTCAAGTTTTCCATTTTTAAAAAAACCAAAAATGTTCCTGCAGGGGAGGCGAATGGAAAAAAAATGTCTCCCCCCCCCGCATTTATCCACATTTTTTTCTGGGCCTTTACATCTCTAGCTTAGATACATGTCTTTTTATTAGAGATTTTAGATATTGGATTTTTAGCCTCCCTTCTTAATGTTTCAGGATAGGATAAAGATCGGATTTGCTTGGGAATGGGAAAGTGAGATGGCAAAATATTTATTTTCTAAAGTTCATATGCATCATGACTGCTTTTGTGACCTAAGTTATTTGTTCTAATTATTCATGACTGACACTGCAAGCCTAAGAATGCTTATTCAGAGATAAGTAACACTATGTAAGTTAAATGGGACTTATTCCCTTGAAAGTGTTGGAATTACATTCCTAAATTTGTTGGAAGCCAGCAACGGTCATTAGATAAATGAGGCATTTGGAGAACTGTCTTTCATGCTAATCAACATGATAGAGTTGTGAATACAAAAATAAAACGATTTGTAATCTGAAAAATGCCACATCCTTAGCAAATAATAAAACCATATACTTAGCTGGCACTCAAGGGGACTTGCACGTTCCTCTATATTACAGTCCGTGGTTTTTGTATGTGTAGTGCTCCTAGGACAAAGACAGGTGCATGCGGAAAGGGGTCAATTATATCAAGTGTATGTAGACTGCACTGCAAAACGAATCTCTGCCGCTGCTTGTCACTGACATGCTATATCTAAAGATGTGATACTGCTACGGACTTTGAATATATCCTTGTATGCATGGTAGGCTGCACCATCTTGGCCGCTACACCATCTTTAACCAAATTTAACTATAACCTTTACTTTTGCAATCAGTTTTGGAGCGAGGTTTGAGGGGGGTCTAGTTTACTAGGAATCATTGCATTTGTTTTGGTAATTCTGTTCATCACACAAATAGTGCCGTAGGTTTCCTTATGCAACCGTTGCAGATAGTATTATAAATCTAAAAAGGGAACTGAACATTTGCATAGCCATGGTCTATGCCCCTCTGGTCTTGCCTCCAAGAACCAACTGACCTTTTTACAGCCACATTGTAATGCCTATTTTAAATAGAAGCTACTCCAATATTCCCAAATGGTTTAATCTTTCAGATTTAGACTAGTCATTAAGTGTAATTCATCTTCACAACAGATCTTTAACTACCCAATACAGTCTGTATCTGATTGATAAACACCATTGCAGTGGTCTAATTGGTTGGCACTTAGTGCTTAAGTAATGGGTTGTTACCTTTTTATTTCTATTATGCCTGTACTATAAAACCAAAACAGTTTCTCAACCACACCACCTATTCACTCTTTTATTCTTTTTAATGTGCTTGTTTTCCACCTTCCCATCTGGCTCCTTGCATTATTTTAAAATGTTGAAAAAATTATCATGGCTTAGTACTCCAGCCAGTTGCATAGATGATATAGATATAGATATAGCCCAGTTTTCCCCTTGCTTCTAGAAACCTTTGGAAAGCACGTGAAATTTATTCAATAGAAGAGTATGTGGAATGGTAAAGAACAAAAAGCATAGGAATTTTTAGTAGTTGGGATTATGCAGCTAAGATCAGGAAAGTTCTGTATCACACATTTGGCTGGCAATGGAGGGAAGGGAGATTCACAAGCACCTGTCTGGTTAAAGGCCCACCCTTTGAGAGTAAATGGTACTATCTTGAATCTTACTTCATGGAGAACCTGACATCATCTGTGGTAGCATACACTGACTCAGCTGGCCATGCAGAGTCCTATGAAAGGTGAGTCTTAGAATAACCTTTGATGGGGCAAAGGCCTTTGGTTTTGTCTGTTTGTAGCTTGAATGCCCTGTTCCCCATTGCTACTATGGTTTGCCATTCCCAGATAGTTATGGGACTATTTTAAGCAATTATCCAAAAGTCCTCAGGTACTGCAGGTAATCCTATAAGAGAGATTCACTTGTGGTTTAATCCAGAGCACAGGTCCACTATAGGAACATCACATTGCATTTGCAACAGAGAAGATTCCCCCCCCCACACACACACACCAAATGGTTTCCATGCGCTGGCTGACTAATCTACCTTTCCTCTCATAATGTTTGTAAGTACACATCACATGGATTTAGAGTCTTCAATCCACAGCAGAAACACAAATTCTCCAGGGATATGAAATGGGGACATAGAGACTAAAAATATCCCAATATATATATGATAAGTATTCCAAGCCGTAAGGCAGGGAGAAGGCTCTGTCACAATGGGGAGGAAAATGACATTTTTCACAGAATCACCATGACAAATATGGTATGTGCTCTACCATTCCCACTTGAAATATGAATAAAGTTGCAAACCTCTTGAAAAATCTATCTATCTATATCTATAATATAAAGGCACTTAAAGCTTACTCATTCACTGTTGGGGTATCAATATCGTTTGGGTATCAACAGATGGAGAGCTAACATTTGATACAACACAGTTGAAACTATGGAGCGTTTGCACTTGTGTGTGTATTATAGGACATGTAACTAGGATGGGGACACCTGTTGGAGCATGGAATGCAAAATGCCCCTTGTTAGAGCAGCCTGCAGAGAGCAAACATAAGCACATGTATGACAAGTGAAAGGTGTGTGAATTCTCCTTTCATACTCTTGAAATGATTCTCTGAATAGCAGACCATTTTTTTCCAGTGACAGCTAGGGGGTAAAGGAAATGTGTTACTTAAGAGAGAGGAGCTTAGAAGACAGGGAAAACTACAATTCTCATAGATCTTTGCACTGGTAACTTCCTTTTGGTAAGGCTTCTTGGCATAAAAAAGACTTGAGGAATGGTATAATAAAGGCATCCCTTTGTGAACTGCACCATTCTCTTCTATGGAAAGATAAGAGTTGGAGAAAGGGAAAAGAATGGGAGTTCATATGGTGAGAGGTGGTAAACTGGCAGGGGACTGTGGAGGACTGGCAAGGAAGCATTTAGTATAGGGCAGGTTTTTCCAAGATTTCGGAGAGCTCTAGGAAAGGTCCAAACTTCTTCTTCTTCATCAGCATCTCTTTTTTTAAAGTTCTCTGAAAAAGCTTGGAAAGAATAAGCCTATCCAAATGAAGTTGGAGGGAGTTTTCCCATTTCTGGTTAGGGAATCAGTGCAGCTACAATTTTATTTAAATATAGAAAACATTACATATCAAAGTACGCTTCAAATATCTAGTCTGGGCAACATGTGGTTGAGTGCAAGACAAATGGTTACAGCTCTGGTCCTCCTCCTCCTCCTCCTCCTCCTCCTCCTCCTCCTTTTCATTGCCCACACCCTACTGAAATTTTGTGAACAATCACTGTCAGTATAGAACAGAAACTCTAGGCATACATACATACATACATACATACATTTGAAATATGAATGGTTCATTGTAGGGCATAGGCTCATAAGAGTTTGGAAAATCAAATTTAGAAATCAGATTGTGACATTTTATCTTTATCACTGAAAGAAATGAAACAAACCAAAAAGAAAAGATTAAAGAATGAGGAAATTAATGCCAGCAAAGTGATATTAGTTATATAATATCCAGTAAAGCCAGCAATAAAATAAAATGTAATGGTATATTTTGTAGAAAGAAAGGAAAGAAGGAAGGAAGGAAGGAAGGAAGGAAGGAAAAATAAATGAAACCCAAATCATTGGACTAGTAAAATGACATAATTCCATAAATGGCAGAAGAAATGTGAATCTCAATTTAATAAGATCTCAGGAGGAATGGGAAGAGTGGAATTTTCTCTGGCTTTCACCAACAAAGTATGAAAACATAGAGTCAATAAATATATAACTTTAAATGTATCAGAGGAATAATGACTTTGAAAAGCTAAGCACCCTGGCTGTCTCAAATGGAGAAATGGAATGGATGGCTGTTCCTCAAGACAAGTGCAGCTAATTAGTAAGAATCAATGGATTCATGCTTAGAACAGGAAAGTTCAGGGGAATTCTTCAGACTGCAAGCTTCTTGGTGTTTGGAAAGTGCCTGGCCTTGTTAAAGTATTCAGTTATTAATAACAACATGTAAGAACCGAGAAAACTTTCAGTAGATGGAGGCAATGGGGCAGAGGAAAAAAGGAGACACTCTGGTTCTCATTTGTAACTCTCCTTCCCCTGCCC
Organism: Anniella stebbinsi; assembly: GCA_029215795.1. NCBI lineage: Eukaryota > Metazoa > Chordata > Lepidosauria > Squamata > Anniellidae > Anniella > Anniella stebbinsi. The sequence continues at coordinate 88,598,894 of JARDYH010000004.1, read as the reverse complement.
CCCCCCCCCCCACAATGGCCTCATCTACACCTAGCAGGATATTGCACTATGAAAGTGGTATGAAAACGGTATTTAAAGGCAGGAGCCACACTACTGCTTTACAGCGGTATTGAAGTGCACTGACAACTGTTGGGGCCCATTGACACATACCATATACCACTTTCATACCACTATATCCTGCTTGGTGTGGCTCCTGCCTTTTATATACTGCTTTCGTAGTGCAATATCCTGCATGGTGTAGATGAGGCCTATGCCTGTCTGCAAGTCAGCTCCATGGAGCCAACCCACAGCGTGTCCCTTCCTCAGCCACTATACTGCTTCCCACAAGGAATTACAGGTCCAGTGAGGGTGTGGCAGTGGCATTCAGTATCAGTGACTAAGTGCATTTTAGGGACATGTTCTGGTAGAAAATCAGAATCATCCAGCTGCCTCTAAAATAGCAAAAGAATTCACAGCCCCCTGCAAAAAAGCTCCATTCAGATATATTTTAAATGCCCGTTAAAATCAAGTTCTGACATATTTCAAATTGGCAAAGCTTACTATGTACCTTGCACTGAAGATCCTACACAGAACAGGATTCTGTGGATCCTACACAGGGTTCAATGTAGAGGACCTTTAAGGTCACTTCCAACTATAAAATACCAGGATTAATGAAATAAAACAGTTTTATGGTGCACTGGATAAATCCTTTCCATGCACAACCTTGGCTTTCAAGCAGCGATGGACAAATCTGTCAATTTTGGTTTCTCCATTTTTCGTTGTTCCCAATCTTAAATTTCTTTTGTCCCGAACTCTGAGATTGTTTTGTAATGTCCATATGAAAATCTGTATGCACTTGTTGCACATTTCTCTTAATCCCTGCATTTTTGTATGCAGTTTTTGCCTAATGTACACATATTTCTAAGCAATTTTCCTAATACAATGCACTTTGAACATTATTTTCATCACTATATGCACTTTTGCATGTGCTTTCCCCTAATATGGATGTATTTTTCGACTGGAAAATTCCCTTGTAAAATTCAGAGATACACAAATTATCAAATGATAATTGAGTTTCAGTTTGCGTATTGATTCAGAAATGTGAAATCAGGGACATTCAATTAAAATTTGAACCGATCGAATTTCTGCCCCATCTCTACTTTGAAGTTCTGGTGTCTGGTGGCTACTATGTGCCAAACTGGGTCTGCACAGGGAAGACAACCGTGATACCTCTGACTCCCAATGGCTTACCTGCTTTGAGGGCCATGCAATGATCCATTTGTGTTTTACAGGCCATTTTCAACCATATTATGTTATTTTTTAGATAGCAATTTATGTAGGGGGGAAAATTCTACTAAGCCTGGAATGTGGCAAGCATCAGTTAAGTCTAGTTTGGAGGAAGTACCTAAGGCTAAAAGTCAGTACTGGCTCCTCAGTTGCCTGCATAATTCTTTTTACTAGATGAAGCATCATTGATTTCAATGAGTGCTGTGGCTGACTGCAATACACTGGCTTTACATTTTTATGTGAAAACTGAAACCCCATAATGCAAAAAATAGTAAATAATAAATAAGCATTCATCTCTAAGCTGAATTAATGCTATGCAAAGCAGCTATTTTATTATGTATCAGAGAGATTAGCAATCTTGATGTTAACTTGCCGTACATCTTACCTGGTTTGAGGTGAGCAAATGGAATTTCCCCTGTTAACAGTTCCCAGAGACACAAGGCATAGCTGAAAACATCAGCTTTTATAGTGTACCGAGTACACTGTGTGAATACTTCAGGGGCCATCCAGCGTAGGTTCTGTACATCAAGACAATATCAATAATGCAATAACCATATTTTTTTCCTTCAGAAGAGAGCACATCTCTTCTCCATTTTTATATCTGTTTGCTTTCTGGTAATATGGTAACAAAACAATTCTATTAATACAGGGGGGAATAATAATAGCGGTCAGGTTGCTTACATATGAAAACTAATGCATGCAGCAAATTGTTATGTCTTTTATTGTGCTTTCAACTGCATCGTAGGTTTCATTGCCTGTATAAAACCAGGATAAGAGAAGGAAGTAAAGTTCCTTCTAAGGCCCTCTCTAATTATTAATACACCAACAGTACAGTGACATCTTCTCCATAACAAATATATAGGACACTAATAACAGTAGCTCCACACATGAATGAATACTGTGCCTTTTCTTCTTGCATATCTGGCCTGTTCAGTTTTGAGGGTTCTTGGAAAAGTGCCCTCTGGTAGGCCTTGGAAGTGGTGGCAGTGGAGGTGGGGAACAGCAATACTCTGAATGCTAGGTTGCTGGGAGCTGCCATTTAAATTTCCCACAATGCCCTGAGGCAACAACAAACTTTATTTAAGTCCATAGACCATTTCCTTGCCCTGAGGCACTATGTCTTGGGCATTGTGGGGAATCAAAATGGAGGCTAACAACCACTTGACACTTTCCAAAACAGGTGCTCAAGGCAGTTGTCAGAAGTGGGCCTTGCTGTGGCCCTGACAGCTGCCCAAGGATGCTGCATGCTGACACTGGGCCTGAGTATGTTTGTTTCTCAGATCACTTAACAACATCACTGGGCTTACCGGAGAGTTAATTAATCTCATACTAACCTCATTTCCAGTGAATGTTTGTTTTTTTAAAACAGGCTTTTGAGGGTACTTCTGCATGGAGGTTTTGGCAGCGTTGAATGTGCACTCATTTAGTACCCCCAAAGTACTAAACATCAATGCAGCATCATCCTCAAAGGTTTAGCTGCAGGTGAGGGTGGCGTGAGCAAAGTCAGCATAGCACTCTGCAGTGAGACAGAATAGGTCTCCTGATTCTTCAGACCAGCAAGCAAGAAGACCAAGAAGCCTCTATTGGGACAGAAAGTATACCTTGGCCTAATCTGGTATAAAGTGGCTTCTCTGGCAGCTGTACTGATGTAGTTGCCTTCTTTAGACAGAGATGGGCTAAATCCCTGCCTAACCGTTTTTTTTAAGCCACCAGTTCAAAACTGGCTGTGGGCTCGATTATTGACACTCATGGCCAGCTCACTCTTAGCTGCACATCACATGCAGGGAATTGTGGGCAGTATGCAATCACGGTATGGAGATGCTCCCCCACCAGGGTGGGGTGACAAGCACTTCTGGACAAAGGTGCACAATGAAGCATCAAAGCTCACAAGGTATACTGAAAAGCTATTACAATCTAGGGATGGTGGGGAGAGCTGTTTGGAGACAACAGAGGCCTTACAGTTCTCAACTTTACGACCTGAATGACCAGTTTTCAACAGCTCTTAGTTCAATGGTCTTGACCACATGACATGGGAACTACAATTCCCATGCATCTCAGTGGTAATAGCTGCCCCTGAGCATGCTTAGGACCATCCAGGCATTAAGAATGAGACTTATGAGACCTTCACCACTGCAAGCTAGGGTTGTATCCAATGAGAGTAGATCCATTGAAACGAATGGGACTTAAATTAGATTAACATTGAATACAACCCAGCTCTCCCCACTGCTGGAGACTGGGGGGCTGTCCACATGCGGGGAAGCCCTACAGTGGCTGTGGATCTGTGTCTCAACAGTTAGACGATGCAGTCACAGCTTTGCAGCCACTACGGGGTTTCCTATGATGCTCCAATTTGAAAAAGTCAGGGATTTACCCTGACTTAAGGCAGCGATGCCAACACGGTGCTTCCGCCATGTGCCGTCACTCCAGGGCCAATCCGGGGCCAACCCGGGAGCGGAGCCTGGTGGAAGGTGACCAGCGATTGGTTGCCTTCCACCAGAAAGAGGGTGGGGATGGCTCTGGGATCCACCCAGAAACCCCGTGCTCCCTTGTCCGTGTTGGTGTTATCCAACAAAACCCCAGGAGAGGAAAAGCACAGGGTTGAGGAGGGAGGCGGTGCCAATCCAGCACCGTGAAGACAAGCCTTGGTCCCCCTTCTTACTTTGCGAGAGTAAATTTGAGAAAGGGGCCTTTTCACAATTTGAAAGAATTCTCAGTACACAAACAAGTTTTTCTGAGAGCTCTTCATAAAAACTCAGAAAAACTGAGCCAGTTACAATGCAAAGCACAGATGGCGATGGGAAGCTCCCCAGTCAATAGTCACAAGATGATTGTGAACCACAAGTGTTAATATAAGATGCAAATACTAATGCTGATTACTGATGCAGACGAGAAACTCATTTCTGAGTGTAAAGCAGAAAGAACATTTTGTACCCACTAATCTTTGTTGATCTCAAGCTGTCTACAAAAAAATGAAATACAAAAGAAACAAATGGTGTACACTATCATTATACAATAGCATGTATTCCGGCAAAAGAAAATCCTAATCTTATTACATGCTTCTAGGCTGGTTTTCACATACATTTGATAGTAATTATGTCTAACAAGAAAAAAAGAGAGAGGCAAACCCCTGGTTGTTTTGTCATATTGTCTTCATCCAGAGACTGCAGAAACCTGGATTCTGAGATATATATTTTTTTTAAAAAAAAAAGTGGGAAGAGAAACATTTAAACAAATATCACTGACTGCAGAGGAACCAAAATAATTTATTTTTAAAAAAGGGAGTAAGAACCAAAAATGATTATATATTTGTAAATTGTATATAAATGAAATGGAAATGCAATGCCACTTCTCCAACCTGGTGCTCTCCATATATGTTGGACCACAAATCCCATGCTGGCTGGGAATTAGGGGAGTTGTAGTCCAGTGCATCTGGAGGGCAGCAGGTTGGGGAAAGCTGGGCTCCATCATGGCATGCTTTTTGAAGTATTAATCAATAGGCTTGTGTAAAAGCACAAGTATCTGTATTTGAATACATCAGTTATTCAGATCTCAACCCCATCACCACCAAAAATGGAGGCCCCATCCCAAGCTGCCTAACTGGACAGCATAGGACAATGATGTCGAGCTGGCTTCTCTCAAACGCCTAGTCCATCCTGTACATGATGATCAGCCTTTATTTGAGGTCTTTTTAAACCCCTGGCAAATCTACAAATGGGAAGAGTTGCCAGACTGTAACCTACAGATGACTTTTCCTCTAGGAACCCATGATTTTTCCTCTACCTGCTTTGAGACCAGAGAAGACTCTAAGGGTAGAAAGCAATAATGGGTACTTCTGCAAAGCATTTCCTGTTCCCCCATTCTTCTCCCCAGTGTATCAAGGTCTGATATAGCATGGATTAAATGCTTGCTCCCCTATAAATCAGCTGTATCCAGCTCCTTCATTCACCCAAACAGGACATATGGCTCTTTCCTCTCCTGCTTTATCAATTACTTTAAAGATAACTGAAATGAATTTCCAGGTTGAAATCTGGTAACCTATGGCAATCTTGCAAATAAGTCTACAAAAGTTACTAACTTGCAAACAAAACAAAACAAAAATAGGTGAGTTGTTAAATACATCTTTCTAGGAACAGGAAAATGTCTTAATATTGTATCTATATGATGGAATTGGTGGCAGATCCAAATTTGGAGAATTTATCCTAGGCCACCTTCCATATGGCTCACAGCCCCTCTGCCCAGCTGATCCACTTCTTCATTCCACTCCCAGTTGATTGGTGCTGCAAAAAGATACAGAACACACTGCTTTGCCTGCCAACCAGCTGGGAGGCTGGGGGAGACCCATGACAGGACTGCTACAAACCCATCACATGTGTTCTTTCTACCCTGCTGCACAGCTGATCGGCAAGCTCTTCAGCTGTTTTCAGTGCCAATAAACTGGGTAGTGGGGAGGTGTAATGGAATCTCAATGTACCTGGAGGGGAAGTTTGAACCTCCCCACTTCTGTGTGTTCAGATGAAGGGAGTATGCATGATGTAGAAAGCTATGTATATGTGTGAGAGTGAATGAATGTGGGAGAGGCTGTGTAGCTGTGTGTGTATATGAGAGTGGAGGGCAGTGTGTGGCCTGGTTCAGATGACACAATAGTCAACGGAGGGGGGGGGAAGCAATCATCAGTTGTGTCGCTTATTGTGTCGTGTGGAGGGCAATACACAATGCACACGCAACTGACAGTACGCTATTTTGGGCACTTAAACAACAGAGAAAAACAATGGGCTTGCACATTGTTTATCCCAAATTCCGTTGTTTAAAGTGTCGTGTGGAGGGAACCCCCCTCTCTCCGTGTACTATTCCGTTTGGTCATAGAGTTCGCTAGCCGAAGCAGCCGACCCCCCCCCCCCCCCCCGGCTGCTCCGATACAGCCAGCAGAACTTGCGGTGCATGCTGGGATATTGTCAGAGGACTGAGGGAGGTGAGAGGGAGGAGACGCAGTAGTCCAGAAGGCCTTTGGGACTTTTAGCAGTGTGACCGGGGGGGGCAACATGTTGTGTGGCGGGTGCCGCCGCGCCGCCGCGCCGCCACGAAAATAACACACGGTCAGTATGCTATTTCCCCCTCCGTTGCCTAAAGTGTCATCTGAACTCAGCCTGTGTGTTGTGTGTTTGTATGTACATGTTTGTATCTGTGCATGTGCATATGAGAGAGAGAGAGAGAGAGAGAGAGAGAGAGAGAGAGAGAGAGCAAGCTCTGGTCCTGCTCCGCAGCAGCACGTAGCCCCATCCCTATCCCCATCCCTATCCCCACCCCCACCATCATACGCTGTCCATAGGGGCAAAAAAAAATTATAAGAAGTTTTAACTGCTGACTGTTTTATTTTTAATGATATATTTTAATGATATAATGATATGTTTTAAGATAGTCTTTTCCCATGTTTAGCTGCTGGGATATTGATATCTTCTTTTAAAATAATTTTAAATGCTTGTTGCTGCTTTTAAAACTTTTTTTTTAAAAAAAATCTTTCAGTGTGTTTATCATTGGTTTTCTTGTATTTATTTTTATTGTGTATTGTACCCTGAGAGCTTTGGTAAAAAGGTGACTATTAAACTGAATGATAATGATAATAATACACATTTTTAAAGGTTGCCCACCCCTAATCTAGATTATAGTGTGTTGTAAATGAAGAGAAGATGGAAACAAGATGGGAAGATCATCTTATTAGTTCCCTACAGAATAAAGAGTAATTTTAGCAGAACATGTATGTGACCCCAAGAAACAAAAATGCACCAGATGTTGCCTGAGCAAGCAAAGCAAAATATAACTGGGGCTTCACTACTTAACCTATGACAGAAAACCAGTTGAACCCTAAGGATGCAAGGCCCAAGATACTTCCTTATTCCTTCATCATCAGTCTGCTGTTTGTGAGGCCTGTGGCCTAATCCACACCAAACAGGTTATAGCACTATGATAGCGGTATTTAAAAGGCAGGAGCCACACCAAGCAGGCTATAGCACTATGAAAGTGGTATATAGCATGTGTCAATAAGCCCCAACAGTGCGCTTCAATACTGTTATTAAGCAGTAGTGTGGCTCCTGCCTCTTATATACCGCTTTCATACCACTTTCATAATGCAATATCCTGCTTGGTGTGGATTAGGCTCCAACCACCTTTCCCATTATGGCTATCAGTTCTACCCTACAGGATGGAAAAATATGCTGTAACGTCTTTTAATCCCCAAACTCTTACCTCCAAAATCAGCAACAACTGCATGTCCATCTTCATAGAGGAGAATATTGTGACTGTAGAGAAAGACAGTTATTAGATGAGGTACCCATATGGTACAGTCTGCAAAAGAGATTGTGCAATATGGTCAGTGGATCAGGGCTGTTTCCTGTGCTTTTTTCTACTCTTAGTTTTAGTCAAGTAGCCTTTAGCCTGATCATACAGGATGATGATGATGATGATGATGATGTTCAATATTTAAAAAAAATAGAGGAAGAAAGAAATTTTTGACAGCATAGTAAGTCCAAATGTCAGAGTCATTCTCTAATTAGTAGTAGAACAAGTACATCTCCTAATTAGTGGAAGATCATCTGTAACAGGTTTATTAATTATGTGACAGCATTACCTAGAAGAAATGAAGATGATGACATTTGGGACTGAACCCAGTGATAACCTTTCAATAAAATCAGAGGGCCTGATTATCCTCTCAGTTCAGCTGCACTCAGCTAAAGTGGGCCACTCCTAATTTACAATGGCATAAATGAGTGTAGGAAAAGGCCCACAAAATCCAGCTGTGAGCAGGCTAGTGCCAGCAACTGTAAGAGTCTCGTAAGGAGAAGGATATTTTGGGCTGATCTAAAAAGACTAATTTCCGTTTGAAGGCTTGATTTAATTTGACAGTCTATCATCATGCATTCCCCTGATTTCGTTCACGTTCTACTTTGCATAAGGGAGCTTGTAGCGTTAGGAAGGATTTACATCTCTTCACCATGAGGTGATCTTCACAATCATCTCATCGCTAGACCCCTGTTGATAAAGGCCTTGAGAATGAATTTGGCATGAAGTGGTGGGAACCTTCACTAATATATGCAAGGAAATATATTTTTCAACTCAGGGTAGTCGCAGGAGTGCCTAAGATGGACGCAGGAGTGGGTATCTGTTTTCTAGTCTTCGGTCTATGTTTCTCTCTTGGTCCAAATCTCATCAATGTGGAGGAAATACCCATATCAAAACTCAAGCTTGCAACAGGTTATGACTTGAAGAATGTCAGGTTGGGGAAAATATTCAAGTTGGTGAATTCCATGGTGCAGTGGCTCCAGGGCTCAAAGGGACGCTGCACCGGCATTTTTTTTAAATTGCAGGGGTGCTGATGACATCTGGAACCCCCTTCAGAATTTCCTGTCCCTCTCAAAGTAGCTGCAATCTTCACATTATAGGGGATGAATATTTCTAGTAATGATATTGTCGTGACTCTGGCTAACTCTCTAAAGTTCTTGCTCACGACTTCAGGTACACTGATACACAACAATAACAGTGAGATTTCTTTTATTGTAATCACACGGAATTCAAAGCATAACGGTTTCATTTCTGCAAACACACACTTGAAGTGAAGACGGACCACACAGCTTTCAGGTAGAACGGCTTAATGAGAACAGCACTCACTCAGGGACTGACATTTAGAGATTAACTCTAGTCCTTAGAGGGCAGGAGCAGCCACGCTGCACTGGAATCCTCTGGAACATAGAGAGACTCTAGGATTAGGCCTCCTAACAGTAGTATATCGGTCAACTGGCAACTAAATCTTCACTCAGCCTGTCAGGGAACGCTGAGCTGACCACAGAAGCCAGAAGCCAGGGAATGAACCTCTTCGACCTAGGGAGCCTTCCCAATTCACGTAGCTTTAGCTCTGAAGAAGGTCCTCTCACAGGTCTCACACACACACGAGTTTCAGAACAGCAACGATCAGCTTCTGCCTCCCTCTGCCCGTAACTTTGGCTCCATGGAGGGAGACAGCAAGCTATAGAACACGAATCCAGAACAGTAATCTCAAGTCCAAATCTATGAAAAGCCACAGTGCACTTTTCATGGCAGAGTTCTTTAGAAGTAACAAGTCCAAACAGCAACAGAACATGTATAGAGTGCATCTCACAATTCCAAATCAGATAGTAACTCACAGCAGCAGCAGAGCAGCAAGAGGATAGACGAGATAATTCCTAGCAAAGGAATTACTCTCAGGACAAAGGCAATATAGTGTGGAGGCTGGGCAATTCTAAGCTACTTTGATAGACAGGGCTTCAGGCCTGTAATCTAAACTCACGTGCCAACAGGGCGGCACGGTTCAACCTCTTCTGATGACGCCACAGTGTGAGGAAGATAGCCCCCACCTTTGCAAAACATAGTTTAGTTCCCAGAGACTTTCAAGGCCTTCGGCCTACCATTTGAGATAAGCACATAACAGAGAAGCAGAGATACATTTTCTCATGACAAATTGCCAAGTCTTCAGTCTACAACTCACAGGGCCAGCCCTGTGAATTGTCTACGAAGCACTTGACACTCAACAGATATGTTGTTCTCTGTTATAATGCAAAGTATTTTGAGGTAGCTTAGTACTAAATGGGTGACTAAGACCCATTAGTTTTACAAAATACCTGATCCTGGTGGCGATGAAAACTCCTATATATGGATCAACACTTTTGTTATGGATCAATACAGCTGCCTGAACTTTTGGACTCTCCCGGGGGGAGGGGAGCTATGGAGACTGTCATGATGAGCACCAGAACTTTAATATTTACCACTACACCACTGGGTGTGCTACCTTTCAGTTTTCAGAGGAGAGGGCAAGGAGACCTGCTTTTGCTAGAAGAGGACTGTCTTTTCTTTCCTCCACAGACTGCCTTTACCTCACCCTGCTCTTAACAGGATCGGACACTCACATGTCAGATAGGCTGTGAGATCACAACCCTACCTAGTGTTCACATAACCAGATTGGATGAAAACAAGGGATCTTCCAGTCCTTCCACTCACTTTGTATTTATTCCTGGGGATACATCTGTGATAATTTTTCCAAAGATGCAATTGCTTTAGCTGAACTTTGGTATAAATCTTTAGAATAGACAAAAATGCATGACCAAGACTTGGATGTTAGAGAGATGCTCTCTGGATTGTACACGCAACTGGCTTGTCCCCATCCCTTTCAACATCTGCTCCCCTCCTTTTCTTTTCCTTCTTACATAACACACCTATCCATATTCTGATGATGTAATCCAATTGCTAATTAAAATATGAAGACGCTCTCAAGTTGCCTAAGACATATAGTCAAGAAACAATCAAAGGTACCATTTAGTAATTGTAAGGGGATACCCTAGTCTGGTTGCTCAGACCGATGACCTACTCCGGGTGAAAGACATGGGGAGTGCTACCCTGTTGATCTTCCTGGATCTCTCAGCGGCTTTTGGTCCCATTGGTCATCGTATCTTACTAGATCGGCTCTGTGAGATGGGAGTAGGGGGCAGTGTGTTACAATGGTTCTGCTCCTACTTGCAGGGCCAATTCAAGAGAGTGGTATTGGGGAATTCCTGTTCCACCCCATGGCTACTAAGCTGTGGGGTGCCTCAGGGCTTTATTCTATAGCCCATGCTGTTAACATCTATATAAAGCCATTGGGTGAGGTCATTAGGAGTGTTGAGGTTAATGATGACACTCAGCTCTACTTCCCCTTGTTGTTGGAGTCAGCTGGGGTAGTGAAGATGCTGGACCAGTGCTTGGAGGCTGTAATGGGCTGGATGAGGGCCAATAAACTGAAGCTGAATCCTGATAAGATGGAAGCTCTGTGGACTGGGAGTAAGCAACTTGTCCTGGATGAGATTGCACTCCCTCTGAAGGAGCAGTTGTGTAGCTTGGGAGTACTCCTAAATCCATCCTTGTCACTGGAGGCCCAGGTGGACTCCGTGGCCCTGAGTACTTGGAGCTAGGTTCGGCTAATCCGCCAGCTATGGCTTTTCCTGGACAGGGACAACCTAATCAAAATAGTACATGTGCTGGTAACTTCCTGATTAGACTACTGCAATGCACTTTACACGGGGCTGCCCTTGATGACGACTCGGAAGTTGCAGCTAGTGCAAAATGCAGCAGCTAGACTGCTGTCCAGAACATCACTTAAAGACCATATTATACCAGTCTTAAAGGAATTGCACTGGCTGCCTATCTGCTTCTGGTCGGAATTCAAGGTCTTAGCAATGACATTGAGAGCCCTAAACAGCTTGGGAACTTGTTACTTGAGGGAGTGCCTCTTCCTATATATGCCTACCTGAGATTTGTTGGAGCTCTCCTTTGTGTCCCACCAACGCGAGGCATACATTATGGTGGAACATGGGAGAGGACTTTCTCTGTTGTGGCACCCCGGTTGTGGAATGCCTTCCCCTTGGAGGCATGACTGGCACTGATATTGGCATCATTTTGGCAACAAGTTAAGACATGGCTTTTTATCAAAGCCTTTGAGGGCTAAATTTGCCTAAAAGCTGCACATAGTTTTAATAGTTTTATTGCTTTTAATTTTTTGACTAGTTTTAGCTTGTTAATAATTTAATATGCTTTTAGCTGTGTACAATTATTTATTGTTTTATACTTTTTGAATTGATTTTATCTGTACGCCACCTTGAGTTCCCAGTGATATAGACCGGGATACAAATATTTAATAAATAAATAAATAAATAAATAAAATATTTCTGAGTATATGTTATTATTCTCCCAGAGTACCTATATAACCACAGCTATTGTGAGGTCTGAAAAATGCAACCATATCAAATGCGTTTAAAACACACTTTTAATGTTGCAGTTTAATGTTTAATATATGCAGGTGCAGGCTTTTCATTCGTATGTGAATTCTGCCTCTCCACCAAACATCTTTGCCCCCACCCCATGTTGAAGCCTGAAATGGCACCCTCACCACTGTCACCTAGTTGATGCTTCAGATATCAATCCAGCTTGGTACTGTTGATGAGGATTGTGTTTTCCTCATTACTCTTAACTCCTAGCTATGTTTCTTGTACATCTCCTTCCTCCACCCCTCTCTTTCCTCTCTTTTCCTCTCTTTTATGTGTGACTGTTCCTTGAATGTTGTTCCTCAAGACCTTCTGACTTTAGATCTTGCCTTGTCCTTGATCACACATTCTGTTTACTCCCTTTCCTGTTAATTGGATGGCCAGCTTGGCATAGCACAAACAAAGTGAGCTGAAATTCAAGTTTTTATATGTGATACATAGGATTCTGGTAGCAGAAAAGACTGGTATTCAGACTGGGTGTTTATGTTGGTCACAGTATTCAAATGTTGTCTCCCAAACATTTTTCTATGAGAACACTTCTTTGAAATGGAACTATTCTCTCTCTCTCTCTCTCTCTCGATATATGCCATTTGCTCCTAGCTACAATGGCCTGTTGTGTGTTTCATCTTTCCAAAAGGACTGTCTCCCAAAGGCAAACAGTTCTTGTCTGCCATACTGTGAAAATTTGGTACCCAGTGAAGTGGGATTGCTTTGTGATGCACTACTGAAAGTGATTAACCTGCATGATTGGAGAGGCATAGCCCCTGGCACACCTGGAAGCATTCCAAGGGTTAACTATGCTGTGATAATTAGGCTTCATTTTTAATCTCATCACATCATTAAAGCCATTAGTTTTCTAACACATCTGCCCAATGTGAAAACACTCAATAGTAACGGAAAACTAGAGAAAGTACAGAAGCTATTTCAATAGTTTTGGAATAGCATCATTTCCCAGAAGCATTAGAAACTCTACTAAGGGCCGATGTAGGTGTTACCACCTTTATATTGGTAACCACTGTATAAACCATATGGCACCACTGAAAAGCCCTTTGGGACTGGCAGTGCCCCACATATAGAAATGCTTCTTACTAGATTATCATCCAGTCATGTGGAGCCCTATGTATGCCAGAGATGGTACTAACATCCAAACGCTCCACATGATGCCATTAGGTATGTTTCTGCAATACATGTTTCTGGGTCCACTACACTATAGAGCTACCCTATGGAAAAGAGCTTTTGGCAATGTTCACACAGGACAATAACAGCTACACCTGTCATAAGACAGCAGCCTTTACCATAATTTATGTCCATGAATTCTCTAATAATGCATTGCATGAAAATGACTTCCTTTTATTCATTCTACCAATGTTTAATTGGATGACTGTGAGAGAATGACATGGATACAGAGAAAGGACAATCGCACCCTTTCCAGTCTCTCTACTTCTATAGATTTCTATCACACCATCCTTTCACTACAAAATCCCGATTTCTTAAGACTTTTTTCATAATGAAGATAGGGGGTTCCATTGCCCTCACATATGCTATTTTTAAAAATGTATATACATTAACTTAGATGACTTTTTCTCCTCTCTCCCGTTTACTGTTCTTCTCTTTCATCCGAGTCTTACTTCAAGGCTGCATAAAGTCATAAATAGTTTGAGAGGAAGCATTTATAAAACTCATTAGCCATACAGAGTGAGTTTTTTTAAATTGATTTCAATTAAATCTTTGAAATCATAGCAACAGGAAACTCAAATAAAGGTAAAGGATTGTAGAACCCTAACTTTTCCTACATCTGTCAGTCGAGGTGTATTTAAGGCTTACCTGTAAATCTAGTGGATTTGTTCTGTAACCACTGGGACTGAAGAGGTGAATTATGAGATTTGTATTGTGGTTAAACTCATTTATTGAGGGTAATGTGAACAAAATGTTTTCCTCCTTACTCAACAGTGGGGAATGCAACGGTGGAATAAAAGTGTCTGGGAATACATGCATACCACTGATAATAGAATTCTTCCCAAGGGGCTCACAAGTCTCAGGAAATACACTACATGGAGTAAATGTCTAAAAATGTCTGCTCCTTCTCATAATATCATTGTGTTTTGTTGGCACAGACTGATAAGGGAACTGGAGGAGAGCATATCTACAATACATATGAATACATATCATACCATTTCAACTCTCAAAGCTTTCTTCAAAGAATCCTGGGAATTGTAGTTTGATGAAGGTAATGATAATATTCTTTTAGAGATGTCTCGCCTTCCTCACAAGAGACAAAGTCTCCCAAGGGAGAGTCAATAACTGTTAAACTAGATTAAATTTAACAGAAATTTACAGAATTTTACAGAAGTGATGTTTATAATTAGTTAAGAACTAAAAGATGCATTTCAAATACATATTATCTTTTAAAAGAGAAAAAGAAAACTGGTTGAAAAGTGATCTTGTTTACCCTCATTTTCTTTTAAATTGCCTCGACTGCTGGGCCCATCATGTGGTAATTCTTTTTTAAAAGATTTTTTCCCAAATAAATAATACAGATAAACCAAACAAAATGAAAACATAAATTCAAAGAACACCAGAAAACAGAATACCCATATCATAACCCAAACTGAACATTACATTGCACCTTACTTTTTTCAAGAGGTCTGAAAAAGCTGGCCTTTCCCTATGTTAGAGTTTCCGTACAGCTGAGATACTAAAGTGTAACGAAATACATGACCTCATATTGTAGAGAAGCCATATATGTCAACTCCTTGCTATTATATATGTCTACCACTACTCTTTCTCTCAGGTGTAAAATAGCAAACCATTTTTATTCAGACAAGCATTTTATGAAGTCAGTAGAAAAAGTGGTTCTTTTGTGTCTGTTTTGTTTTTACAAAAGAGAGATTTATGCTACGTTTGTCTAATTGTTTCCTGTCTGACCCTTTGAAAAAGGGCTGAGGAAAAATGAATTCAGTAAAATAATTTAATGCTCCAATGCAAAGCCTCTGAGGGACTTTGAACACTACCAAACATGTAAGGAAAACTATATGGACAGTAAATATCTGTCCTTAATTCAAAGAGCATCTTTATATATTGCCAGATGGATGAGAAGAGCAAAAGGTGTGGGTTCAAGTTCCTCTACTTGCATGTTCTGTGTAGTGTTTGAAATTAAGACCTAATCTACGCCTGCCATTTATCCTGGGGTGGTCACGAGGTCATCCCTGTGCATCCAAATGATGCACAGTTGATCCCTGGGTGAATCGGGCACTCAGTTCTCCCAGGATAGCTGGGACTACTCCCCCCCCATTTTTTCCCACCATCGTCGGACCATCCCAAGCTCTGTGGGTGGTGTGGCTCTCCCTCCCGTGGTCCTCCCTCTTCCGCATGAGTAGCAGGGCTCAGGAAACGGGCATGGAGCTGTGTGTGGGGAGTCCATGGGCATCAGGGATGAGGGGGAGAGAATTTCATCATCTTTGGGATGGCTCTTGGCTTCTTCCAGCACTGAGATTATTGTGCATTAATTGCGCAATTGTCTCCTTTTTTTTTTTTTTTAAATGGCACCCCAGAATGTCCTTCATTACTTCTGGGACAACTCGCTGGCGTGTGGCCCCTAAAGGATGATCCCGGAAGTGGAAAACTCCATGATTGTCCCTCCCCACCCCCCAAAGGGCTTCAGGTGTAGATAGCCCTGAAAGTCTAACTTTTCTCCTGGTGATACTAAGGTCTTCCTCTGCCCCCTGCCACTTTCCCCCCACAACTAAGTGGCCACACAAGAAAACAATATTGGGGAGTGGAGTGCATGAGGGACAGATTGCATTTCTGGAGAAATAGGACTGACAGGCACAAAAGAAGGGAACCCTGGGGGTGTCTTCATGGCGCCTCTTCAGCCTCGTATTCCTTTAAACCCACAGCATTATAGCTGTGGAGTGGGAACAGTTAATCCCATGGCAGGAAGAAACGTGGGCTTTCTGGCAGCCACTTGGCTTGTCAGGTCCGCCCCCTGCCTTCTGCCCAGCCTTTCCACTCTTCCGGTGACCTATCAGTGGTCACGATCCACTCCCGGAACACCCTCAGCCAGAAGCCAAAGTAAGGTCATGACCAGCAGACGGTGGGAAGATGGTGGTGACCTTGCTGCAAAGAGAAACATTGCAGTAAGCCCCCAACTTTTTAAATCTGCAGTTTAGGGGGAAAGTCCTGCGGTGGCTGCAAGTTGGCGGCTGTGTTGTATAACTGACACAGCACCACTGCGCAGCCACCACAGGGTAAATAGGGTATAGACTGCCCCGCATGCATGCTTGAGAATGACAAACTATTAATGCACACTCAAAAACAATGAAAATCAATATGCCAAATAAATTCACTTGATTAAAAGCAACCCCGCCCTCTATATTCATGATTACTACGGAACACGCCTTTGAGGCACCCGCAGACCAGAAATACCATAATCCTTAAACAGGTTGTTAGGGCCCAAATGCCCACATTAGCACACACACACTTGTATTTACTGATTTGGTTAACTGACTGATGTTTAAAAAATGAAGAGCATGCTGGCTGGAGCATGCTGACAGTCATAGGCCTTTTTCTGTTTAAACATGCATAGGATTGTGCCTTAATGGGAAGGAATTTCTAGGGACAAGTGGCAGGTTAAGGACGGGCTAAGTATCCCCTCCAATCTGCTAATCCTGTGCTTGAAATGGTTCCTGATACTTCTGCCGCCCTTCATATCACTGCTCTACAGCTGTTCAGCAGTATCCCATGTCCCATTCCCAGTGATGAGCCTGCTGCCCTACTGTCTTGTATGGCCCTGGACAGTCAGTAAATGACTACCATTCATTTTGAAATAAACTGGCTTTTGGTTTCGACTGCAATCTCTTCACTGGTTATTATTTTTTGTGACTTGCTTCTGGGTGTATATGTGTCAAGAGGTATCTGTGAAAGGTCCAGATCAAACTACATAACTTTGATATAGCATAATTGATGCCTGGAGAGACCCTGGCGTTTGCTTTGATGACTAATGCTGCACCACAGGTCAGGATTGGATCTGTAAAGCATATTGATTCGGCGCCAGTTTTCACTTGTGGTATCTGGTTAGTACAGTCAATTTCTCAGTTTTAAGAACACCTAACTTGCCCACAAAATTGAAGAACAAGTTAACGGTGTTTCCAGCCTGTTATTTATCTGGATCATCTTTTGTGTTAGCTTATACCACTTAAAACTTCCAGGGTCAGCATTCTGAATGCAGTAACAATCACTCATATCTGAAGTTACTGACGAGGCAGAGTGAGTTTGGGCAGAAAGTGGGAAATGAGAGTAAGCAAAGCAGAGGCGAAAGGTCTAGAGAGGTTAAAAGTATAAAAACTGGGGCATTCAGACATATCCTATTTTGGTTGTTGTTGTTGAAAAGACACAAGGGAACCAGTAAGCCTCAGAATCAAATGGAAGAATGCTTCACCTGCGGAGCAGTTTCTGTGAGATGCTGTTATTTATCCAGAATGAGCCTTTATGTAGTTCAACACAACAGTTTCATATTTGTGTAACTCCACAGCACAAAACTGGGTTAACCCTATCTCTAGCAAATAGAAGCTGCAAGGACGGATCTCATGCTTTAAACCTGCTTGCTTCTAAGGATGTGCTGAAAATGGTTACTTAAGAAAAATACTAAAAAAGAAAGACAGAAAAAAAGAACCCTCAAAGGAAATCACAATGGCTTAGGGATATTTGTCTCTCACATCCACTTGGAACTGAGATTTGTAACCTCTTCAAATATACATATAGAAACTCCAGGAAAATAAATTCCTGCTGAAAAGTCTGGAGCTATGTTCCTTCCCACAGTCCTTTGTGCTGGCTTTCTCTTTACATTTTTAAGTGATTAAAGGATCTGAGGTTATGCCTGAGGGTTCCAGTTTTCTCTGACTGAAGAATGGTGTAACTAATTGGAAGCTGGAAGGGAGGGGGTTATGCCTTTGCCCGATTCAAAGACGTCTGTTTAACAAGGGCTTATTCTCATCTCCCACCACCATTTTCTTCTAGTCCCTTTATTCTTCCCTAGATATGAGCCTGTTTCAGCTTCTCACTCTGGGACCTTAATGTAACCAGATATCATTTATAGAGGAGCCTCTTGTTTTCTATAGTAGCCATTTCTTTTAAAGTCTATTTTGGCATGATTTATATATACTTCTGAGTTTAAGTTAATAAAAAGGAACTTATTTGATTAGGTTTTTGATGTCAAAGTAGAACAATAATACAGTTTTCAAACATATTTTAATATTTGTCCATACTACGTTTCCACCACAGCTTAAAAGTACCCTACAGCACATTCCTATATGTGTCTACTCAGATGTAAGCTCCACTGACTTCAATGGGGCTTGCTCCCAAGTAAGTGTGCATAGCACTGAGGCCTAAATGTTCATCTAGATTTTTAAAAAAGTATCTAGAACAATAGAGGCAAATGGGTCTTGACAGATACAAATGTTTTCTATATTTATCTTAGACAAATACAGAAATACAGAAAATATTACAGGTGAGTTCACTAAGATTTTTATAATTGGACATTTTATAAAACTATATAAGACAGAATGTGCAACCTCCTATTGGGGTAAAGTTAAAAATTCAAATTTTAAAATGTATTTGTTTATTAATTTTCAGCTATAACATAAGAGTTTATCTGAGGAAGCTTGGTTTCACGCAAAATGGGTGGAAACCGCAAACCTGTAATATTTTCTGTATTTCTTGTGTTAACAGTAGCAAAAAACCAAAAAACCCATATCTCTCAATTGCAAGTAATAGGAATATAAAATAGAACAATATAAAATAGTACAGTTTGTTTTGTAAAATTTCCTTTGTAACATCAATGTTGCAAATAGCTTGTTTGTATAATATGGACTGTAGTTTGATATCACTTTTCATTGACTTGTATAGCTTTATATAAGCAAAAATTATATATATGGTGTTCTCATATCAGTCAGTCGATAAAAAAAAGTATTCACCCTAACTTTTGGAAAATACTTTCATTGTTTTCACAGTTGTGTGCCTTGTGCATTATACCAATTGTTTAGTCTGTCAACTGCTGCCTCTGTTTTTGTATATCTGAAGATAAATGGGGTGCCAGACGCCATGTCTGACTTCCGCATAAGAAAGATGCTTGAGGCATGTGCTAGGTTGGTCCCGCCTGCTGCTGATTCACGTCGCCCTATTACCTTCGACGTGTTAGTTGGTTTAAAGGGACAATGGGTAGCCCTCTGTTTCTCAGTATTTGAACAGGCTCTATTCAATGCAGTGGCAATCACAATTTGGAGACGTGCAGAGGTTTGGGGACAGGATAATCTTAAGCCTGCGATGGTCCAAGACAGACCAGAGAGGCAGAGACTCCTTCTTTACCTTAGCTGAGGCTTTGCTTAAGGAGCTTTGCCCTGTTGCAGCCTTGAGCTACTACTTAGCCTTCAAGGGAAGCGAGCCTGCCTTCCTCTTCCATCATTTGAACAAGTCCCCATTAACTAAATATCAGTTCTGGATGGTTGCAAAAAAGGCATTGAAAGCATTGGGTTTGGGAAATTACCAATTTGGATTGGTGCCGCATCCACAGCAGCTGCTGTCGGAATGGGTGATGCTAAAATCCAAGCCATAGGGAGATGGCGGTCAGGTGCCTTCAAGGCTTATGTTCGGAAATAGGCACTTTGTGATAAAGTGTAAATAGTATATTTTTCTACAGATCATTGGAGGAGACCAGCACCTGTGAAGGTCCTCTTAGCTGTTCTGGGCCAGCCGTAGAAAGATGCGAGCTGCTGCTGGCACACAACTGGGTCTCGGTCCATCAGCCTGCATCCAGTGGTTGGGGAAGAGCGACTTGTGCTGGGGTGGGAATGACATGGGCCTTCTAAAAGGGAAGGCCCTAATCATACAGGCTACATTAGATTTTGAGTTTATCTGGAGCCAGTGGCCGGACACCTGGATAGTGTGGTCAAACGTGCTCCCTAGATGCCAATGGTGTGAAGGATGGAACGGCCGCAGTTTAAATAGGGCAGTTAAAATGTTAATAGGGAAATTAGGCTCTTCTTTTGGGACAGGCAAGGAATAGCCATCCCTCATCCTGATATTATGACTGCCAGAGGGGATCTATATAGGGCTGACGGAGTTCACCTCTTCGATGCAGGGAATGACATTTTACTGTAGGATATGCGTGTGGCCCTATTGGAATTCTTCCAAGTCAGGTGGGGGTAGGAAGCCTAAGCTGAGGCTTGGCTCCCTTCTTTGGCGGATGGTGTGGGAATTTGGAGGGATGAGAATAGGGATGATGAGCACTCTGGCACCTTTATGGTGATTGGCAATTCAGAGGTCCTGCTCCTCGGGGGCTGTGCAGCTTCTGTATCAGGATATGGTTTGCCTTTGGGGACCTTCTTGTCTTATCTACCCAGAGCTGTGCAGCCCTGGGTGGGGATGACGCAGGTAGGTCTCACCAAATACTCAAGTTGGGAAAGGGGGCCAGGTCACCCGACCCCTGTGTTCAACTGAGTGGCTCACCCTGATTGGCAGGCTAGTTGCCTGAGATAAATGAGCTAGATTCCCGCACGTTCACGCTGAGATCCATGGAGGGGAGAATCTCCATGTTAAATACAGAGGCCCTAGTTATCCCAGGCTCTGGTATCTGTGTGATTATTTCTTGTGCTTTCTTCTCCACACAAAACTATTCACAACACAGAAAATTATCCCTATCCCCTGCTCAATATTGAAGTCTCCTTCCCATCATCCCTTTGGGCTGTCTCATACAAGAATGATAAGACTGCAGTCCTAGCCACACTTACAAAGGAGTAAGGTCTATTCTTCAAAGTGAGACTTACACCTGAGTAAACATCATAGGACTGTGCTGTAAGTGAAATAGTTCAACAACAATGTCCCCTCAAACCACAAGTATCTTCATTGAACTATATTTAAAAAAATCACTAGTTAGAATTCATAACAACCTCATGAATTTTCTTACTGCATTTTTATCTATTCTATAAAAATGATACTCTATGCAATGAATTTAGCTTATAATTAGGTACATTTCTATCCTAGTTACCTTCATGTAATCTTTATTTAATCTCTAATTAAATAAGGAAAGAGAAAAAAGAAAGCTCAAAGAACTTGACCACAGATAGTTTACTGCTAATGGAAATACAATTTGGTGCAAGATATTTACTGCCCCTGATTCAACATTGTGACTGCATAACCCAGTTAGATATTCAGCAATATTGTCAATTATTCAATCAGGGGATAGCCCCTTGCTCTCACTCCCATAGATTCCTGTGTTATCAATGATGATCTAATTGGGATTGTATGTATGAAGACGGAGTTCCTAAATGGAACTTTGTAGTATTAGGAGCTGCATATGTATGTCCCGAAATAAATGGAAGCGACTCTTTTGATAAACCAATAGAAAAATAACATAGTACTGCACCAGAACAATTGGTGAAGCTGGAATGTAATTGTAACAAATCTGATCCTAAAAAGACAGGTTTTTGTTCCAACCAAATATAGAACTGAGATCCAACATATAGCCTGTATATTTTAAAAATATGTTTCATTGAAATATATGTGTTGCTTGAATGATTTTGTTGTGATGAAAAGAAAGATCCTTCAGGTTATGAAAATCAGATCATCTATGCAATTTACTTTATTTCAGTGGACAATGACTTAGGGAGAGCTACATAACAATACTGTTGTGAGGTTGCTGTCTGATTTCTGTGAATAAAGCTATCACTATAATTTTGAAATGCCTGATCAGAATCTGTGATTTGAGCGAAGAAGAAGTAGTTAATATACCTAAGAAGGCCAGTTAAGAGAACAATTCTATGATCCTTAGAAAGTGTCCTAGGGTCTATAGGATTTTTTTTTTGGGGGGGGGGACCTCAGAGGCCATACACCAAGAGTTTAGCACTTCCTTCAGCCTGAGGGCCAAATTCCATTTCAGAGAAGCTTTCAGGTTTCACATTCCAATGGTGGACAGGGCCAAAGGCAAAAGGGGTCAGGCCAAAGGTCTTTATCAGGGGAAAGACTCTCCCTTTCTTCATCCAAAGAAATGTGTGTGGGGTTTTATTTTTGTTTAATAATAATAATAGTAATATATTTATTTCTAACCTGCCTTTCCCTCTGGATCGAGGCAGGGAACAACAATAAATATAAATACAAGGATCATAAAATAGATAAAACATTAAAAACAAATAAAAACTAATACATCATTAAAAACATCTTAAAATTCAACTGGGTAGGCCTGCCGGAAGAGATCAGTCTTCAGGGCTCTCTTAAATTCAAGGAGACTGCTAATTTGTCGAATCTCCTCTGGCAGGCCATTCCACAGTCTGGGAGCAGCAGGTTCTCTGGGTAACACTCGTCAGAGTAGTTCTGGCTGATTGAAGTAAATTCTTCCCAGAGGACCTGAGCGTGCAGGGTGGATTATACAGGAGAAGGCGATTCTGCAGGTAACCTGGACCCAAACCATGTAGGGCTTTAAAGGTAATAACCAACACTTTATACTTTGCCTGGAAACTAATTGGCAGCCAGTGGAGTGAGTGATTTTAAGACTGGTGTAATGTGGTCACCCCTAGGTGTACCGGTGACCAACCTGGCTGCCATATTTTGAACTAGTTGAAGTTTCCGGACTAGGCACAAAGATAGCCCTACGTGCAGTGCATTGCAGAAGTCAAGTCTTGAAGTTACCAGTGCGTGCACACCATCTTTAGGTCTTCCAACTCTGGGAAGGGGCGCAGCTGGCTATTTTTTTCTGATCCCTGTTGGTATTGTTGTCAGGCCAAAGGCAAGAGGGGCAGAAATTCCAAAAATACACCCCCCACCCCCAACATATTGTAACTTAAAGCTCTTACTGCCAGTAACTAAGCCTTAGCCAAGGCATTCCAATTTTTTAGAATTGGGGAAAACATACACACACACAAGCCGGGAAATAACCAAATGATTGGTTGTTTGGGGAAAGGGGATTGGGCTAGGGAAAGGGAATCCTGGAGATCAAGACTCCAGGAGTGCCAAATTTGTCCCAGACCAGAGGTTCTTCATCCTTGCCATAGAGTTCTGACTTCAGATGGGTTTTCCACTATCAGAGCCCCCTCCAGTTTCCGAGCAAACACCATGGAGGTTTCCACATCTGCTTCCTCTACAAGGTTGGAATTTGTAGAGGGGAGAAATGGACAATGTGGGAGTGCAGCAGTGGGCAGGCAGAGAGTGACAAGAATCCAGGAGATCCTTAGCCCTCCCAGCTCCCAACCATGCCACTGTCCCCAGGGAATATCTAGATGTGCCCAAGTTTCCCTCCCATTTCCAGCATAGATGGGAGAAATATTTCCTTCCCACTGAAATGGTTGGAAGAAAAGTAATTTAGACCCCACTGCACTTCCACTGTGTCGGCAAGAGCCAATAAGGGCACTGGATGGCAAGAGCTGTCAGCGCATTGGACGGGGAGGAGCCTCCTATGTCAAAGACTCCATTGAGAGCATGGGATTGCTCTCTCCATTTATTTATGGGACCTCATTGTTAGAGGATGGTTGCCCCTCTCTCTGAATATCTGATGTGAGGTAGCAGAACTGCATATATTGTGTGTATGTTTGTAAATTACTTTTATGTTTCTAAATACAATAAAATGACATAGTCATGGTTCTCTCTCTCCTCCAAAGAAAACCAAAGCCTGAGCAATGCTACCCATGGAAGTGGGGAGCATGTAACAGCAGATACAGATCTTGTCCTGACCTGCTCTCAACTTGCATACCTAGTCCTATAGAGATAATACATATGGTGCTATATATGGACTGGGTGGTAAGACAAACGAAAACAGTGTTTGTTCCGTGACATCTTAGATGCTATTCATGTGCTACCTATTATCACAGAGGCCCGCCAGACCTGTAAACCCACTCCTATGCTCTCTGGAAATGAGAGTGTTGAGTGATGGGCTAAACAGTTCCCAATGTGCCTCACATCTTTTCCATTGTTCACTGCAAATGAGAAAATCCATTAATGCACTAAAAAGGAGATGTTCCCCTAATAGCTAATTAAGATCAGATGCAACAGTTTGCACGGCACAGCAGCTTAACCTCACTCTTGATCAACAAAGGCTTCTGGGCCTCCCTTGATGCGTCTAGGCATGTTATAAAGGTTTTAAAAATGTGAGGGAGGGACATTTTTAACATAAAAAGATGAAAGTATCACTTAATATTTTTACACTGCAAAATACTATGCTAAAGTAAAAGTGGTTCCATTGGCAACGTGCATCTTATTCTTTTAGTTGTACAGCTGTGGAATTTCTTTGCCTTCAAAAGCCTTTAGAGTTTTCTATGAGCATCAAGACAATGGTAATTACAATTCCCAAAGTACAAATGCAATCCCAAGCAAATGATAAATTCTGGCTGATTATAAATATACTTGATTGAAATTTATATAAAGATGCCTGATTCAAATAACAGAAATCTGGGTTTTTACAAATCTGACTTCGAACTTCAGAAATAGAAAATCCATTAGCAAATTAGGCAGAAGTCATTGTTCAAAGCAGTTATATGAAGAAACACAAATTCTGTATATCATTTTATGATCAAGAAATAGAAAACTCTTAAGTTTGAATTCCTTCCTGTTGCACCTATATTTGGACTGTATTGTGCAGAAAGAATTGGACAATGCATCCACTACCTATACCCACAATACATGACATGTTAACCCAAGTTAATGTTATATCTGAACATATAAGGACTTTGTTCTCAAATCTCAGTTACTGTTTCTCAGTTTCCTTGAGAATCCTGGGCCTCATGTCTTTCCTTAGATGTGGTTTACTTCTCCTGGAAGTGTCACCTTTTTAGTCTTTGTCGAAGAAGGATGCTCAGAAAGAAGGGACCCAGTGCTCATGCCGTTTACAAATTGAACTAGCTTTTAAAATGAAGCTTATGAGAGCCGTGTTAAAAACAGTTAGTATTCCAAAGTTGTCCGTGTCTACAGTTTACATAGTACGATGTGGATACTTTGTATTCCGCACTTATCTAGCACTGCAGGACTCTTTTTGTTCTTGAAGAAATGTATTTTTTTTATTTGATCATAATGTTGTTTAACTCTCTAGTAGTGTCTGTTGCTTTCAAAGCCGCCGGCACAAGTCACACATTTCAGTGGATGATTTACAAATGTTTGACTCTAGTCAGCAAGTCTCTGAGGCACTTGCACAGAAACACCTCAAAAGCTGGACTGCCACTTTTTCAAATCAGAGGATCGCTTTACTGTGCGAGCATGTGGCAAGCATCTTTCTTTTATATAAAACAGTGGTGCAGAACCTCTGTCCTGTGGTGTAAATCTGGGCCTTTTGGGATCCCAGTCTGGCCCTCCGGGGTTTCCCTAGCTAGACCCCTTTTGCCCAGTTATTGTTCGGTGGTGTTCTAGCATTTGTGCAATTTATTCTAAAAGGTTGAAATTCCACTCCTATGGCTTAACTACTGCCAGTAAGAACCTTAGCTACAATATTTTTGGCTCCACCTCCTTTTTCCTTCAGCCCTGCCCACCACTGGAATGTGGCCATCAAGAGCTTTCTCCAAAATTGAATTTCTCCCTTGGGCTAAAAGACATTTTTGAACATATTAGGCTGCTGCAGACTTGATGAGCTTCTTAAATTGACATAATTTTTAATAATCAAATCAGCATTTAGAACAGATTGTTGTTCAGACTCCCCTAAAAGCCTCTTTAAAGGACCAGGTTTTTACTCTTGTGGAAGGAGAGGCAGGGCAGGGGAAGGATTCAACTGCCCAGAAAGTTCTGGCTACTGAGGGTATAGAAATGCAATAATTAAAGGAAGTCCCTGTCCATGCTGTGCTTCAGAATCCTTCCACTCTTTGGGGATTCAGTGGTCCCCAGTCATGATATATTGATCTGCTGCCAGATCTACACCAAGCAGGATATAACACTTTGAAAATGGTTTGAAAACAGTATATGGGATGTGTCCTGGGCCCCAACAGTTGTCAATAGTGTTATAAACCATTATAAAACAGTAGTGTAGATCCTGCCCAGATAATGGTCTGGAGAAGGAAATACAGTTTGCTGCACAATCTAATAGTAGTTTGGCTTTATAATAGAGTCTCCAAGTAGCTGAGTATAAAAACCAAAGAAAAGTGTGTCCAAGTCACAAGATGGCATGTTTAAAGTATATGTCTATGCCTGACAGCTAAGGATGGGGAGAAATTCGTTCTGTTTGCATTTTAATGTGAACTTGCATAATTTGCAATTCCTGAACCAATATGTGAACCAAAAACACTGTTATACTTCAATATTCACACTTTTTTCAAATGTTGCAATGCAGTTCTCCAATCAAAACTACATACAAAAATGCACATATTTGGGAAAAGTGTGCACAAAAATGCATATACTTGTGAAAATAAAGTAAAAATGCATTATATTTGGGGAAAGTGCATTAAAATGCATAGATTAGGAAGCATTGCATGCAAAAATGCATATATTAAGAGAATGTGCATGATAATGTATGTATGTATATGTATCTATGTGTGTGTGTGTGTGTGTGTATATATATATATATATATATATGTCACAAGCTGATGCATAAAGAGGACAAAAATGAACCAGAGTTTGGATAAATGAGAAATACTGCAAAACCATAATTGACAGATCTTCCCTACTCACAACTTTTAAAGCCGTGTCCTTTTCCTAATGAGTGAGAATGTGTGCAAAATCCTTGCCACACTGGGCAGAGCTGCCAGGAGACAGATGAAATCGCTTCATGGGACAGATTTGGTCCATCCCAGTTCTGATTGATGCCGAATGTGTTCTTTATGCTCTAGTTATATTTTTGACAGGAAGTCATTTAGTTGTCCGGGAGCAGTGAAACCTAATGGAAACCTTAATTATGGCAGATCCTAGATGCAGCTTACCATTCTGTGCTACCCTTGGTATTAATACCAGATTGGGCATTAATAATGGCCTGTGTTTACTTTTTGCAATCAGCAAGCAGTGCAATGGTAAAGCAATTTATATTCCGTAAGGAATGTGCACAACTCTTGAGTGCTCAAACATTCATGAAAGGTGAGCACAAAGGCGGGAGTGATTTTTTTAAAATGTCATTAAATTAATTGAAAACATGGAAGTTGTATCCTTTAGGCCAGGATATAAACTTGGCAAGAGTTCAATGGCCGCATGTTCACACTCTGCTCTCTATCTCAACTGGAGAAAAATCCTGCTTGGGAATGTGATTACAATGCTGGAGCCGCATGTCAAGTACACCCTCAACTTGTTTTGGTAGCAAGGGTATTAGGTTGGGGAGCATTTTGAATTCAGAAGGTCAGGAGTAGGTCAGGGTAAGCCTTGGCAGCATTTCTGCTTGTTTCAGAGCTCATACCTAATAGATAAACAGCAGTCAGCTGAGCTCAGAAGCTTTTTCCAAATGAGCCTAGAGGGGCTTGTGCACCACAGTTTACGACTTGAGCAAACAGCAGCTTTTAATAAATAGCACATCACTTTATTGGCGAGGATTGGAGATATTTGTTTTCAGAGTGGCTAATACTCTCTTCATTACTTCTGTCCCCTGTTTCTGTGGTTTATCACATATGAAATCTATGCTATAAAGGGTAAACTGGATTGTCTGTCAGCAATAACATATTCAACTGTGTGTGTGTTGTTTTCTAAGCCTTTTTGTTTTACTTCGAGATCCAGATGGATGTGTGTCAACTGACAGGCTTGGCAGGCATGGAAAGTATAACAAACTCAGTATACAAAACTCTGATTCAGAAGTAATGTTTGTACTCACAAACAAGAATTTTCATAAGGGAAACATAAGGAAAGTCATGTGGGACTAAAGACTAGGTATGATTATTTTTATTTATTTATTATTGCATTTATATCCCTCCTTTCTTCCTCCAAGGAACCCAAGGCGGCATATATAATTCTACCCCTTTCCATTTTATCCTCACAACAACAACCCTCTGAGATAGGTTGCGCTGAGAGTCTGTGACAGGCCCAAAGTCACCCAGTGAGTTTCCATGGCTCAGTGGGGACTAGAACCCAGATCTCCTGACTCCTAGCGCAACACTTTAGCCACTACACCACACTGGCTCCCCCAACCCCCAGATGTTTTGAATGACAGCTCCCAGCATTCCTGGCCACTGCCCATGGAATGCTAAAGTCCAAAATGTTCAGACGGTACCATGTTGAGGAAGGATGGTCTATAGTTTGAATGACCAGGCCAAAATACTTTATTCTTGCTTCAGAAGCCCAGTTCTGGCAGCCCTCCAGGATTACATTTCACATTGACACTCAGCTTCTCCACCTAAGGACTATGTTTTCCCCCTCTTGTTGTAAATCTATAGTTATAGGAACTTCCATGTTTTGAGTTGTGAGAAAGTTTGTCTCTAGAAGGCCTCAGTTGAAGAAGAGGTAGGGAGGACAAGAGGGAGAGTAGGAGAAAGAAAGAGGAAGTGACTGGAGGTAAACAGCGGTGCTGCTAGGTTATTTTATGCTCTGGCCCCTAGCATAATGGCTTTGTGTATTACTTTGGCTTTGTGTATTACTTCAGTTATGAGTAGTGATGTGCAGATTTGGTAAAAGCTGCTCTGTCTGCATTTTCTAAAAGCTGTTCTGTTACATGCCTTTCATTCTGTCATCCACTCATGGACGGAATCGTTTTTTTGTTTTGTTTTGTTTTTTACAATTTTCAAATTTGTGCAAATTCACATTTGCACAAATGCATACTTATGAAAATGTGCAAATCCCCCCATGTGCATTTTCATGCTTTAACCATGGGGGAAATGCATGTTTTCGCCCAATTTCTTTATTTTACGTATTTTCCCACGATTAATACATAATTTTCAGGAAGTATAGAAAAAGGTCCACAAGTCCACAGAATTCATGTGACTCAGGGAAGCCTGTCAACTGTGGGATCCATGGGGTGAATATATAGAAATTGAAACTTATTTGATTCTGTTGCGAATTTCTCTGACATCCCTTTACAAAACTCATTTAACACAACTCAGACTTTCCACACACAAAAAGTGAGGGGGAGGGTCCCACTGGTGAAAACGGTTCTAAAATAGAGTTCTGGTTTACAGCACCAACAGCAATCCACGCAACCATCATGCTTCCCACTAGGCAAATGGAGTTTCTAGCTTTTCCACTGCCCTCCCTGTCAGATTTCATCTGTCTCCTCAAATGAACTCATTTGATTCTATTGCTGATTTCTCCAACATCCCTAGTTGTGAGGCACACAACTAAGATTTCTCTTCCTCACCATCCCAGCCATACGCCTTTGCTTTACAACTGCTTCAACATTCCCAAAATGTTAGAATGTTTGCCAACCCTGATTTAATGTGCAGTTTAAGATTACTTAAAACACCACCATCATAACTACAGGAATAAAATTAGGACTGTGTGCACTGCTTCAGGGCTGAATCCCAGTGGGCCGGCCGAATCTGGATCAGCACCAGATTGGGCAGAGCTGGGCCAGAGCTGGGCTGGACCAGAAGCAGCTTGGACTGCTTTGGCCCAAGCCAGAGTGATGGTAAGCTGCTGCCCCCACCTGCCCGAGGGACTTACCTGAGCCGTCCTGCAGCTGCACATCCTCGATGAGAGCAGCCTTTTTAATAGAAGATGGGGACTCTGTAGTTTCCTACATCTAAAGTCACAAACTACGGAAATGGCCCTTTAAGGCCGCTGTAGTTTGAGACCATAGATTTGGGAAATATGGACCCCCCCCCCCATCTTCCTCTAAAATGGCAGCTTTGGTTGAGGATGTGTGGCTGCCGGTTGGCTCAGATAAGTCCTGCAGGTGGGTGGGGGCAGTGGTTCTGTGTTCTGGATGTGAGTTGGAAGGAGGAGGGGAGGGGGTGGAGGAGGAGCAGGGAGGAGGGGGAGTCCAATGGACTCCTGGTTGGCCTCCCCCTGGCTTTCCCAGGCACCCACCGAGCAGCTGCGCGCAGGCTCCCAGGAACACCCAACGGCTGACCTGCTTCAGGCTGTCCAGATCTCATTTCAGGTCCAGATCCAAAGCAGGTCAGCCCGGGCCCAAAGCATCCCCAGTT
Source organism: Anniella stebbinsi (assembly GCA_029215795.1). Lineage (NCBI taxonomy): Eukaryota > Metazoa > Chordata > Lepidosauria > Squamata > Anniellidae > Anniella > Anniella stebbinsi. The sequence continues at coordinate 88,568,797 of JARDYH010000004.1, read as the reverse complement.
GAATTGGGGTCGATCCGGAAGTTCTGAATCAGCCTCCTAAGTAAATGGGGGTCCCTGTGTACAGCCCTAAATAAAATGGAGTTAGCTTCAGCTACTCTGATACTGCTCTCTGGGTGGCCCTTTGGGTCCTTTATGCTACTGGGGCAGAGGCCTGTACTGTAGGAGCATAGAAATAAATTGGAGATCTGTTTGCATTCCAACCTTGTTTCTGGGTCCTCCTTGTCAAGAAGAAGAATAAATAAAATACAAAAACTCATTTTGCAGTGCTTGGGCTTCCCACCTCTGTGACCGGGTTCATTCACACTCATCCCTTATTGCCTAGTGAAGAGGATGTCCTGTGTCTTGTGCTGCTTCCACAGGACATAGGAGGCAATCTGCCTCAACCCCAGTTCTCACTTCTACGACCCACAAGGACCAGAAGGTAGAGCCAGGCATTTCAAAACTGTGCAGGAAGAGATGATTGTACCTGAGCAGCCGGGTTTGCTCTTCAGCTGAGCCTGCCTCATATTCTCATCACTCCGAGCTAAAGCTGTAAGTATCAGCAAGCTCTGATTGACAGCTGGTCATACGACTCAACAGGACAGACATCAATCAGATTTTATTACAAGGAAGAGATGAGGCCATTTGTCTGGGGTAGTCATCGACTACTGCATTTTCTCGATAGTGCTGGTACTTGTGGGATTTGTCGGCAGCTTGCTCCAGACGGTCATGCCCTCATCTGTACATCCAAAGTAGAACTGTGATAAGTGTCAGTACAGACAGTCGAGAGTGTGGTAAGTGTCAGTCTAGGGTAGAGAAGAGCCGAAGTCAATTCACTTAATCTTGAGAGTTTGGGCTGGCTGCTTATTTTCTACCAAGGCTGATATTTTACGTCAGTTCAGATACTGCTGTACCTATGGGGCAGCAATTTGTGGGTGGGGGGAGGCTTACATAGGGTGACCATATTCGAGAAACCAAAAAAGAGGACACCCAGTGTGGGCAGGGAGAGTGTGCTTTACAGGGCCTCCGGAAAGCACGTCATTTACCCTGCCACGCTATTGGCAGCTGCCGTTAGCATGGCCGTTGTGAATGACATGTTTTCCAAAGTCCCCAGAAAGCACACTTTTCCCTCCTCCACTCCAATCGGGGCCTTAACGGCCCCGATAGGAGAGGAGGAGAGGAAAGCATGTCATTCCTGCCCCCCACACTGCTCCAATAGGGGCCTCCAGAAAGTGCATCATTCCCCTCTGTCATACTGAAAGTCTTAAAGAGGGAAGTGTGTCATTCCAGGACATTATAGAAAATTACAGAAAATCCCCCCTGACACCCATATAAGAACAAAAACCAGGACAAATCCTGGAAAATCCTGACAGTTGGTCACCCTAGGCTTACACCACAAATACCAGAGAGGTAGTTGAGTGAGGGGAATCCTGCTTCAAAAACCTCTCCCATCCCAGAGCAGAAGCAATGAAGTGGCCCAAGCAAAATGCTGCTAGGCACAACTCCTGTTGTTAATGATTTCTAAGGCACAACAATGCAGTCATGTATAACCCAGGAAATAAATCTTAATGAAGGTGGTGGTGTATAAGGAAGCTTTCTGATACAAAAGATCATCACTATAAAGGACAATATATCATATCAACTATCATCCAGCAGCAGTCTACCTGAATGGCTACCTGAATCAGGTTACCTGAATGTCCCAGTGTAACTTTAAGAACTTGCGCTGGAGCTGGCTCCACCCCTCTCCCCTCCCCATCTCTTTTCCTTTTGTGCCATGTCTTTTAGATGGTAAGCCTGAGAGCAAGGACTGTTTTTTTCCCCTTCCAATCTTTGATCTGGAATTGCTGTGAGAGCTTTGTCAACTGAAGGGCAAGGTAAACATGCTTTAATTAATTAAATATCAGCAAGCATTTGGTGGAGACTATAAAAGAGAGGGGACAGACTAAATTTGAAGGGGAGGGCACACGAAAAACTAGAAACTCTATTTCCTTAATGGGCAGCATGATGATTGTGCAAGTTGCTGATAGTGATGTAAACCAGAACTCACTGTGCTAGATTATGCTGTGCTGTAGACTTGATATCTTTTGGGAAGAGCTTAGAAAAAGGAATGTGCTGATATTAAACCAATATCTTTATAGCCTGGTTACCTAATTACTACATCATGCACTCAAGCCATAATGTAGCATGTAGCATTACTCAAGCCTTTCCAGAGGTTGATACACCGAACTCATCTTGTGTATAGATCATATTGTGTACCAATGATAGCTTTCCAGGACTTTGGAACTTCTAATTTAGACCTGTATTCAATAGTGGGACCCCCACCCCCTTTGTGTGTGCGTGTGTCCAATCAGAATCACTGATTAAAGAGGTTTTGTATAGGGATGTTGGAGAAATCAACAATGGAATCAATTAATTCAGATTTCTATGTATCCAACCCATTGATTAAGCAGCAGACTAATTTCCCCCGAATTGCATATATTTCCTGGACTTGCAGACCATTTATTTTTTCATTTTCTGAATTTTATGCAAATTTAGTAGTAAAAAATACATAAATTAAAATAAAAAATCACCTGAAAATATGCATTGCCTCCATTGGCTAAGTGTGTGTTCATTTTCGCAAGTGCGACTTTGTTCAAATTTGGGAAATTGGAAAAAATCCAATTCTGTCCATGAGCAAATGAAGAAATGAAAGGCTCTTGACAATCCACAAAATGCAGATGGAATGGGTTTTACAAAATCTGTACATCCCTAGAAACAGTATCACAACTAGCACTACTGAAGGAATATGTGTATATATATATATATATATATATATATATATATGCATTTTGCTGTGATTATCGTGAGCCTATATCAAGTAGTGGCATATCTGGAACACTTTTTGAATTGTGTTTCTCCTTTAGTATGTGAAAGCATGGTTGCACAATCATGCACATAGCCAAAGCTTCCCTTAGGAGTGACTTCTGACTATACCAGAAAGTGCTGGTGATCAGGGCAGGATCTACACTACTACTTTATAACATTATTGAAGTACACTGACAACTGTTGGGGCGCATGACACATTCCATATACCATTTTCAAACCGCTTTCAAAGTCTTATATCCTGCTTGGTGTAGATCTGGCCCAGGAATGGGCTTGCTCTGTTCAGATTAACAATATCTCATTCTCCTCTCCCTCTTGCAGGCTCTTGTAAATGTAACACCCCACCCATACACCAAGGGATGTTTGATGTCCTATCTGCATTTAAGTAAAGATCCACTCACCCACTAAAAAAAAAAAAAAAGCATTCCGATCACATGAGCCCAGCACATGCACTGAGCTAATAAACCATAACAGCTCCATAACCGATCCGTTACTGTCTTATCGACTCAATGATCCATGAAATAAAATAAAAAAAAAACCTTCCAACAGACTTTGATCAGAGAAACTAAAAGCCCTTTTAGAGCACTTACGGACTCTCACATACATAACATCTATTTGGAAAGGTACGCTTGAGCATAAAAGCTCCAGAAGAATTAGCATGCACAGCTTGGAAAGAGCATAATTGCAGTGGCAACTAAAACAGATTATAAAGCACCTTTCATCATATTGTCTGCACAAGGCTGTGCTACAGACTATTTAAAAAAAGATCATACATGGGTAGGCCAGGTGTCAGGGAGGCGTTTACCCATCTGCTTCATTTTACTGTTCTTTTTAAGACTGCAGCATGGTCTTAAAAAGAGACACCCCCCAATGTCATTACATCAGCATCACATTACTCATTTTAGGGGGCACATTTTTGACCCAGTTTGGCCTTCAATTGTACCCTAGCTTGGATGGTTTGGGGCAGAAACTGATGTGCTTGTGCAAGCTCACTCCACCGACCCCTATTAATTCTGTTGACCCCCATATGAACGCAGAAGCAGCTTAGCAGCAAAGTTACGCCACAGTTTTACTCACGGACACACTCATGTTTATTCATCCGTTGAATTGGTTGGAACTCATTTACAAACTGAAAATAATAATAACACTATAGTTGGTTTCTAGTTGCTTTTTGCCAAGGCGGAGAAAAATGATGATTTCTGATTTGCTCAGGAAGGCTGCATGCAATAGACGGCCACTATAAGGCCATTGTATGGCCTTGTGCCCCACAGTGAAAACAGGGAACTACGTACAAGTATGGTTTTCATATAGCATGTGCATGCATCAATATTAGCAATTTATAATCGCTGCACTTATAGAATTTTTTTTAGCAAATCTGAAGGGATATAGTAGGGTAAATATAATGTATTTCCGATTTTAAGATTTGGTTAATAAGATGTACAGCTAGAATCCTATTTTTTTTAAAAAAAAAATACATGTGATTGTAAAAAAAGAAAAGTGCCGGAAACCCCACACTTCTGTTGTGCCATTGGGATTAGCTCATTGCAGAGGCAACTCACTGCCATACAGATCCCCCACCCCCAGAGGAGCAGTATGTTTCAAGGGGTTGTGAGGCAGTTCAGGGAGATCTTGGGCTCTCAGGAGAGACAGTATCTGAACCGCCCCCTCAAGCTGCAGAAAGCCGCTTTTCTGATTAGGAGGTGGAAGCCAAGCTATTGCCTAATCCAAGGGGGAAGAGCAGGAGCCTAAAAGTGCAGGTTGGGTTGGCTGCCAGGCAAAGAAGTGCCCACCTCAGCAATAGCTCTCCTTACGAGTAACAGGCTACTCATGAGTAAGAGTCTCCAAGACCTTCCTTTGGGGGACTCTGAAGGTAGGGCTCTCAATGCTCAAACTTAAAACCTTCAGTCCCAGGCAGAGACCTACTGAAACAACATTTGGAATCCAGTTTACGTTTCCTTGCTTTCTGTGGAATCCTGTAAGTTTGGACTTTTTTCTTGGATCTTTGCTGGTTTCTAGCCTCTCTGTCTCAACACCCCCTGAAGCAGGATGTCAGGGAAGATTCTTCTGCATACCTCCACCAAGGACATGAACTTGTAAAATGAATTAGAAAAATGAAAAACAACCCATCCCCTCCGTATGAGGGCTTCTTGCTTATGCGGACTGGCCACTAGAGGGGGATATGAGACACAATTTGAGCTCCTGGAACATTGTTATATCTTATCCTTTCTTTTTCATCTGCACTCTGTTGTGCTTTTAAAGATATAGATTAGCTATACCCTTCAGTTACATTTTATGAGCTTAATTGAATATGTTCATTCTTGAGAGATAATTCAAATTATATTTACTTTAGCAATACTAAGAAGTGCTGGGTAAAGAAGCAGAGCAAACAGTCGCAGGACTGAACTGCGAGGGTAGATAATGATACTATGTTTTTTTCTTACCATCTTGTTTTATCATAAGCAGGATTATTTTCTGAGAGCTAAAAAAAAAACCCTACAAAAAATGCATGCACACACACTTCTGGCATGCCAGTGCATTCATGAACTGAAAGCTTACCCCTACAATGGGCACTTGGTAATATAATTGCAAATTCCTTTAAATAAAAAGTCCTTTAATTTTCAAAAGGGGGAAAATGTGAGAGACTCTTTCTGTTTGACAGTTTCTTAATCCCCACAGGATGCCAGCAAGCCCTGAAAGAAATCTGTCCATTTGACACTCTTGGCTACATCCCTCAAAGACAGACGCAATCCGTGATCACTTACAAGGCACCACAGATTTCAAGAATGCAGAAATACTATAAGTGGGGTTAGAGAACATGAGGGGGAAAAAAACCCCAAATCTCTTTAGCAGATCTAGCTTTTCCCCATACGTCAGTAATGACATTCTGTGTTATAAATGTATTAGGAAACTTACACTTGAGCTGTTCGTTGCCTTTAATATGATGTTTTTTTTCACTGCATGGCAGAAAATAGTGAAAAGATGGCTCACAGAACATGAGTGTTCTTACTTCATCTTGAACTCATCCCGTAGCTCCAGATCTTACAGATTAATAACAGAAGGCACAGCAGTAGATTCAATTTTCTGTCAAATGAGCTGACACCTTGTTGGGAATAAAGGTTAGAAGCTGGCATACAGCAGTAATTTCAATTTTATATAGGTACTTAAGTCACTCTGCTACTATTCAGCATATCGCAAACCACAGGAAGGAAAAGACGTCTTCTGTGGGGTGGGGTGTAGAAATGCATCTGAAGTTTTAGTGTTTTGTAGAGGAGGACCCCAGGAGGGCTCTGTTCCGCAGCAACATCCTTGGTGTTATTCAATAAACCTTTGCATTCTGGCTGCCATACTCAGCCTACAGATTCTCACTTCAAACAGCAAGGAGTAGTTTCAGTTTCTACACTGATGTTTGCTTAGATGGAGAGATGAAGTGTGAAAGGAAGTCATTCATTTCCAAACCCTCAAGACTGACAGTGAATATGTGCAGGGGAACCATGGTTGGCGACACACTTGTGCTAGGGTGACCATATGGAAAGGAGGACAGGGCTCCTATGTCTTTAACAGTTGTGTAGAAAAGGAATTTCAGCAGGGGTCATTTCTATGCATGCAGCACCTGGTAAAATCCCCCCTTCATCATAACAGTTAAAGCTGCAGGAGCCTTGCCCTCTTGAACAGATACAAGAGAGGGCAGGGCTCCTGCAGCTTTAATTCTTGTGAAGAAGAGGGAATTTCGCCAGGTGCTGCATGCATACGAATGACACCTGCTGAAATTCCGATACAATTATCCGATTTCTGATCTCACAGCTGGATCGTTCGATCCAATCCGATCTGATCCGGAAAGGTCCCGATCCAGATCGGATGGATCGGAGGATCGGCAGGAGCCCACTGGCGCCTGCCGCCGCTTCCATTGGTGGGTGCCAGCGGGTGCCCGCCGATGGAAGCAGACAACGGGGGCAGGGGGCTTACCTTCCGGGGATGTCTGCTCCCATCTGCCGCTGGTGCGCTACTCAGGAGCAGGTCGCGAAGCCTGCTCGCAGTAGCAGCCAATGGCGGATGGGAGCGGACGTCCCCTGAAGGTAAGCAGGGGGAGGGGGCAGGGGGGAGGGCCCCCCACGGCCCACTTACCTTTGGGGGACGTCCGCTCCCGTCCGCCACTGGCCGCTACTGTGAGCAGGCTTCGCGGTCTGCCCCTAGGTAGCGCACCAGATGATGATCACCTGATGATGATCAGGTGATGATCACCTGACGCGCTACCTAGGAGCAAGCCGCGAAGCCTGCTCGCAGTAGTGGCCAGCGGCGGACGGGAGCGGACAACCACGGAAGGCAAGCAGGGGGAGGGAGAGGGGGAGGGGGCTTACCCCCCCGGGGCTGTCCGCTTCCATCCGCTGGCATTCGTGGGCACCAGCGGATGGAAACGGACGGCCCCGAGGGGGTAAGGAGCACTGGGGAGGGGGCTTACCTGCCAGGTCCATCCACAGCAGACGGCCCCGGCGGGAGGAGAGAGTTAGGACCCCCCTCACCCACCCGCCGCCATTTTTTCCTCATAGACTTGCATTGGGGGAAAGCTTTCTTTCCCCCAATGCAAGTCTATGGGAAAAACAAAAACGGCGGCGATGCAAAGATCGGATGTCCAATTTTTGGATCGGATCGGACCCGATCCGATCCGGGGGGCCTCCAATTTTGTCCGATCCGGGACAAAATTGGAGGTCCTGATCCGGGCACCAATCCAATCTGGGGGGGTCTGTGCACACCCCTAATTCCCCCCCCCCCCAAATGTGTCTATTGTACACATTTCGAGAATGCAGTCGCAAGTTCAGGAATATGCGAACTTTGGCTGAAAATGTGTTTAAAATGGATCACAATGGAATTCTTGTACATCCCTCTTCACAACTGATGCTAAAAAGTATTTGTAAAGTTACTAGACTGAGGACTGAAGCATGAAGCATCACCCCACTGTGCTGTTTCTCACTGTGAGCTGATTTTTATTCTGTCTATTCCGAAATAAGTCTTATTGGGTTTCATGGTATTTACCAGGGTTGTGCAGGGACCACCCGGATTGGATTGGGGCCCGGATCGGGACCTCCAATTTTGTCCTGGATTGGATCAGACAATCGGAGGCCCCCCGGACCAGATCAGGCCCGATCCCGATCTGAAAATTGGACTTCTGATTTTCGGATCGGCTGCCATTTTTGTTTTTCCCATAGACTTGCATTGGGGGAAAGAAAGTTTCCCCCAATGCAAGTCTATGGGGAAAACATGGTGGCGGGTGGGTGAGTGGGGGCCTAACTCGGCCCTCCCCTCTTGCGCTTCTTACCTGGCGGGGCTGTCCTTTGCGGACGGCCCCAGCAGGTAAGCCCCCCCTGCTCCTTACCTGGCAGGGCATCCTTCTCCATCCGTTGCCGGCTGTAAACTACTGTGAACTAGGCCTCGTGGCCTAGTTTACAGGAGAGCGCCAGGTGGCGCTCTCCTATAAACTAGGCCACGAGGCCTAGTTTGCAGTAGTTTACAGCCGGCAATAGAAGGAGGAGGAGGCCCCGCCAGTTAAGCCACCCCCCCGCGATCCTCACCTGGCCGGGCTGTCCACTTCCATCGGCGCCCGCTGGTGCCCGTCGATGGAAGCGGACAGCCCCGCCAGGTAAGCCCCCCCCGCTGTCCGCTTCCATCGGCGGGCGCCCACTGGCACCCGCCAATAGATAGTGGTGGTGGTTGCCAGCGGGTGCCCACCGATCCTCCAATTTTTCCTGAACCGGATCGGGTCCTTCCGGACCGGTCCGGAAAAGATCGGACGATCCAGAGGGGTGATCGGAAATCGGATAATTGTATCCGATTTCCCCTGGATCGGCTCCGGATCGTGGATCGGATCCGATCCAGTGTACACCCCTAATATTTACTTCCAAGCAAGTGTGTATGAGATTGCATCATATTATATTTTCAGCACAATTCTGTACATGCTTCTAATCAGAAGTAAGTCCTATCAAGTTCAGTGGGGCTCACTGCCAGGTATGTGGGTACAGAATTGCAGTCTAAAGCTGAAATCTTGCATGCATTTACCTGAGAGTAAATCTCATTGAATTCAGTGGGACTTACCTCTGAGTAGACATTAATAGATTGCACTGTTAAGATTATTTCTTGACATTTTATAAGAACTGCATGTTTTAGAAAATTCAGAAGGCCATCAGTGGCTGTAGTAGCAGTGGTACGTTTAACTCTTCTTGTAGATTTGGAGTCCTACATCTAGCTTTGTCAGGAGTTAAAAAGGAAGTATAGGGCCACTTCTCTCATTATAATTTCCCTATACCTGTTTACTCAGATGATATGAATGCGACGAGAACTTTGACCCCTTGACACAATCTGTACATAGTCTTCCTCTAAGAGGCTGCTCACGCAACACACTACCCCACACTCTGGTTGAAGCGTGGGTTGTTTTTGAACTGTGGGTTAATGTGTTGTCTGAAGCCCAAACATTTTCCACAAGGTGGTTTGTTAACCATGCAATATGGTTTGTTAACCACCCAAACAACCTAATAACAAACCATGGATTCTCAAGATGGCTTGTTTGAGAAAAATAAGCTATGCTGTATGGTTAACAAGACACCCTATGGACAATACGTTGCGTGGGCATCAGATTTTAGGTGCAATTGGCTGGGCCTTCCCCTGTCTTGGAAGTGTGGGTTGCCTTTGAGCCTGGTTGAGGCCGCACCCTGCTCCTGCTACAGGCCTATATAGGCCACAGGTTTGGAGGAGAGTGATCTTGATTTTTTCCCTCCCCCCTACATTTTAGCCCCATAGCAGGCCATGAGTGAGTGCCTGGGGATATAAGCCTTGCCCCCTCCCTCACATTGACTGGATAGGCCAAGTGGTGAGCCCAGCTGTTGGGCAACACCTGGCAAAGATTTCCTGTGCCCCACCCTGGCTGGTGGGGTAGGACACACACTGTGCCTAGGCTTCAAAGGCCGATGGTGAAGACAGAGCTTGGTGGGTTAACTGGATCCACCATTGGGGCACTACTGGTTTAAGAGGAAAGTTGTTGCCTGAGTCTTTGATTGGAGCAATAAACTTAATAGTAATTATTATTATTATAGGGTGACCAGATAAAATCCAGATCAGGACTCATGTAACTTTAACAGTTGTAGAGAAAAGGGGATTTAAGCCAGAGTCATTTGTATGCAATTAGTTCCTGGTGAAATTCCCTCTTCATCACAACAGTTAAAATTGCAGGGGCCCTGCCTTATTTTGTATATGGTCACTCTAGTATAGTGTATGCACCTTTAACAGTTGTGACGAAGAGGGAATTTCACCAGGAAATTCCCTTTTCTCTACAACTGTTAAAGTTACATGAGCCCTGACCTGGATTTTATCTGGTCACCCTATATGATGATGATGATGATGATGATGAACAATAATATAGTAAATCAAACACTTTATATTAAACATCATGCCCCCAAAGAAGGGAATTAGTGGCAAGAAGGGAAGAGGGAAGGCTCCGGCTCAACCTGTAAAACATAGCAGACAACTACAGGGAGGAGTGGGAAGGGGTCATCGTCAGACAAGGAAGCAGGCTCAGGATAAGCTTTTGATGTCTGTTTCTAGCAGGCTGGATGCAATTGAATCAACTTCCAGTTCAATGCCTTCCCAAAGCCCATGGATTGAAATGGCAAGGTATCCTGACCTGGATTTTATCTGGTCACCCTAGATGATGATGATGATGATGATGATGATGAACAATAATATAGTAAATCAAACACTTTATATTAAACATCATGCCCCCAAAGAAGGGAATTAGTGGCAAGAAGGGAAGAGGGAAGGCTCCGGCTCAACCTGTAAAACATAGCAGACAACTACAGGGAGGAGTGGGAAGGGGTCATCGTCAGACAAGGAAGCAGGCTCAGGATAAGCTTTTGATGTCTGTTTCTAGCAGGCTGGATGCAATTGAATCAACTTCCAGTTCAATGCCTTCTCAAAGCCCATGGATTGAGATGGCAAGGTATCCTGTAGTCAGCAGTACATCAGCCACCATGACAGCGAGACAACATGAAGTACAAGGACAGCCCAGTAGAGCTCCAACTACATCAACCATGGGGGCAACCCCAGTGGTGGTCATAGGTGAGACTAGCAGCATGACACAACCTTCACAAACATTTTCCCTGGGGCCCATTAATCTCTGGGGAGCTTTCCCATGGTTTCCAGGAATTGGATGGCCATATGGGGGCAATTCTGGAGCACTACAACATGGCAATATCCCAATGGTGAATATGCTAACCCAGCTCGTGGCTAATAATAATTCTACAGAAAACCCTAGCCAACTATCTCAACAGAGTGTTATTGTCAGTACCCTGTCAATTGTGCCTGGCGAGGGGCCTGCCTCAGCCAGCTATAACCACAGCACACAGCATGTGCTTCAGTGTGGCAAGGACCAGCCAGCACGCCGGCGTCAGGCAGTAAGGATTCTACCCAGCAATTTAGGGATCCTTATGCCGGGGCAGAGAGAGAGGCAATCCCGACAGTGAGCACTTCTGCCACTCTAGGATGCCATCTCTTGCCAGCAACAAGGGAAAAAATATTGAAAGGAGATTATCGATGTCTTCTTCTTGCTCTTCTGGGAACCGGAGGACAAGGAAAAAGACAAGGCCAGTGAAAAGGAATATGATTTTTTTTTTAAAAAAAGGTTGCTAGAATATGGGCCAATTGGCTGCCTGGTTTCTTGATTTATATGGGGGTCCTGAGCGGGGGTGTATCTTGACAAAATACCTCGATACATTTTATTGAGCATATATGGAATATGAGGGCAGAGCCTGGCTGGCTTACGATGAATCATTTTGTTATAGAGCAGCTTTTGACCATTCCCTCAGATGGGACACAAAAGATCATTACCTCTGGTTGCAGTTTATGACTCCAGTCAGGCTGGGCTTTGGAGAAAGAGCTGACAGTAGTCATCTTCTTGCAAAACATTATCCCACACCCACTCCAAAAAGGAATGCAGGGCAGGGGGTTCAACACTGCCTGCATTGCAGGGAATACAGAGAAAGGGGCAGCTGTACATGAATACATTCCTGCTACCAGCACGAGTGCCCTATATGTGGCACTCTGCTTGCCCTAGAACAAGGGGTGGAAGGGGAGCAGGCCAGGGAGCCAGAAAATCTCCTCCAAAAGAGCCAAAAGAGCCCCAGACCAATTAGGCTGGGACCTTTGAAGCATCTCTTAGCAATTTACCCAAGGTGGGAGGACACGTGATACTTGGACCAGGGCTTTTCAGAAGGTTTTTCATTCCCTTCATGGGTCCACGTCAGGCTTATTGCTCAAACAACCAGAAATCAGTTTTGAACATGGAACAGTTAGTTCATGAGAAGATTAAAAAAGAAGTAGACGCCGGCAGGGTGATTGGCCCCTTCTCAACTCCCCCAATTGCCAATCTTAGAGTATCACCATTGGGCATAGTACCCAAGAAAATGCCAGGGAAATTTAGGCTCATACATAATTTATCTTTTCCAAAAGGAGAGTTGGTTAATGACTCTATACCAGACCATCTTTGTTTTGCACGACACGTTTCATTTGATGCAGCGGTGGCGGTCATCCACAGATGCAGGAGGGAGGTATTGATGGGCAAGTGCAACATAAAATCAGCATTTCGCATTTTGCCCATCAATCCAACTGATTTTGATTTGCTTGGCTTTTCCTTTAAAGGACAATTTTACATAGACAGGGCACTTCCGATGGGATGCACCATTTCCTGTGCTATGTTCAAAAAGTTCAGCACATTTCTTGAATGGGCACTTCAGGCCAGGACTTGGTTCACTATTTGGACGACTTCCTGGTGGTGGGACTGGCCAATAGCAGACAGTGTGCTTATACGATGGAGGAATTCCAAGCCTTAATGGACGAGCTTGGAGTCCCATGGCTCAAGGAAAAATGGAAGGTCCACTTCCTATTATTAAATTTCTGGGCATCAAACTTGATTCTCAGCAGCAATGTTCCAGATTGCCGTTAGACAAATTGGCGATATTAAGGAATAAAGTAACAGGAATTATTAGGGCCAGAAAGATCACTGTACTTCAGCTCCAATCCTTGGTTGGGCATTTAAACTTGCCTGTAGAGTGGTTGCCCCGGGTAGGGCTTTTCTGAGGAACCTGTGCAATGCATTGAAGGGTTTAAGCCACCCAAATCATCACCTGCGGATTACACAGGCTATCCGCTATGATATCACCATATGGTTGCGCTTCTTGGGGGTTATAATGGAGTTTCTTTCTGGAGACAAGATTTGTCACTGAAGGCAGAAATACAGATTCGTTCTGATGCCTCTAGGGCCTTAGGGTTTGGCTTAATTTGGCAAAACAGATGGTGTGCAGAACACTGGCCCGCTGAGTAGGTTGTGCCTGGAATTTGTAAAGATCTTACCTTTTGGGATTTTTTTCCAATATATGTTGCAACACACAGCTGGACCATGGAAATGTCAAATTCAGTAGTACATTTCTGGTGTGATAACCAGGCAATGGTTCAGGTAGTCAATTCTTTGTCCACACGGAACCCACAAGTTATGGCTTTAGTGCGAGTATTTACTTTGCATTGTCTCTAATACAATATTTTATTTCAGGCTCGGCAAGTACCAGGGTTACAAAATACCATTGCTGACACTTTATTGCGTCACCAGGTTCAGAAATTCTGGGAATTGGCGCCCTGGGCAAAACCTCTACCAGAACACATGTCGACAACACTGTGGGAGATTGGTGGTATGAGGCTGAGTGAGCAATCTAGCTTTCCATAGCTCCTAGTACCAGAACCTCTTATGAGAGGTCAGGAGGGAGTTTTCAATTTTCAGAAGCAAGGTACAACTTCAACATCAATGGCCAATTCCATTTATCATATCCTTCAGTTTTGTGTCGCATGTCACAAAAAAGGTTTATCAGTGCATACTATTGGGGGTAAGTTAGCTTCTCTTTCATTTCTAGCTAAATTAAAGGGTGTGCCCAATAACACAAGCGATTTTAGAGTTTGCAGGGTTTTGTGTGGCTGGGCTAGAGAATCTCCTCCAGCATCTGATGCTAGACTTTCCTTATCTCCAGATATTTTAAAAGGGTTATGGACGCTTTGGCCTTCCCTTTGTCATTCACCATATGAGATGTCCCTTTTTCATGAGGCTGCGTTAACTGCCTTCTTTGGAGAATTTAGAATATCCAAATTGGTTGTGGGGTCCAAAAATGATAAGTCAGGCAGAGCATTTCAAGTTGGCGACATACAGGTTTCCCCACATAGTGTTGCACTTTGTCTACTGCAGTCAAAACTGACCACTCCGGAAGGGGTAAAATTACTGCTTTATTTCAGTCTTCCTCTGAAGAATTGTGCCCGGTCAGCGCACTGCGCAACTTCATGGCCCTAAGGGGCAATTTTAACGGCCTAATGTTTTGCCACCAAGATCAAATACCGCTGACCAAGTTTCAGTTTTGGGCCGTCACAAAGCATGCACTTCAGTCACTGGGGCTGGGTAATGTTCAGTTCAGCACCCACTCCTTCTGTATCAGGGCAGCATCCACAGCTGTGTCTATCAGCTTTTCTACAGAACAGATCCAGGTGATGGGTTGCTGGCGATCGAAGAGTTACTGCTCTTACCTTCGTTGGTTGCCTGAATGATGGATATTAGTATGTCCTAATGGCTGCGTGTTTAATTTTAGATCCCAAGCCGACATCCCTACACTTTTCCAATACAACATGGCCAGTGTCCCCCCACAGGTTTTACTTGTACCCTTAGGTGGCAACAATCTGGGTTTGCTGAAAGCTAAAGCCCTGGTCTTGCTGGCGATAGCCAATTTTGAGACAATTTGGCAGTGTTGGCCAGGCATCTTGATTATTTGGTCTTGCCTTTTACCTCAGCTCAGTTGGAGAGCAGGAGGCAACCACAAGGCCATGGACAGGGTGCGAAAAAAAGGTTAATAACCAAATTTATAAAGATCTCATTAAACACAGAGTTTTCAGTATACAACACCCGGCGATTGTATTGACGATGAGGGAGCTATTTAGACTGGACAGTGTCCATTTGTCCGATAGCGGTAATGATATATTTTTACATGGTGTGCAGAGAGGGTTAAAGGAAGTTATGGAGCTAATGTGGGGAGGGGAGGTGACTAAACGAGTGCTTTGCCGTCTCCTGTGGCAGGTAGGAGCAGGCATCTGGAGTGGGATAGGGCAGGTGAGCATTCACAGGCACTGTTATGGTGATTGGTAATGCCTGAGGGCTCCCATCTGTGAGTTTTACGGCCTCAGCTGGTGGGATAAGGGTTACCCTTGAGGTCAACCATCCTCACTCATCTGGAGCCATACAGCGCGGGGGGGGGGAGTGACATCAGAAGACCTCCCCACCCCTTATGGGGCAGCCTGTGCAGTTGCGAATAGTGGCTGCCACTGCACAGGTGGTGAATGGCTCGCCCATAAGAGTTAGATGCCCGCTTAGGATTTTATGTTTATGGTTTTAAATTCTGTATATTGTCTTTTTAGTGTTCAATGTTTTAATTTTTGTAAACCGTCCAGAGAACTTCGGCAATGGGGCAGTATATAAATGTAATAAATAAATAAATAAATAACCCACTCTGCAGATCTTTAATAAAGTGGTCCTGTTTAAAATCCATATGTTGTGTCTTGCCTCTTCATTTCTCCACCCTCCACTATCCGCAAAGAGAAGTCTCGATCCTTAATAAATGTTTTATATTAAGGAACTAAGTCTGTTCTCCTGCTCAGCCAACATGGCTTGAGTGGGAAGAGCGGTTGTTGCGAATGAGGAGGAGGGGAATAAAGGCCTCTCGTGTAGGGACACGTGGGCCACATGAGGCAAGGCTGAGCCCGAGCCTATAAAAGCTGTGCCCGCCCGCCCATCGGCCTCTCTGGTTCTTTCAGTTCCCACCCTCCCTCCCTTCTTCTAGTTTGGGACTTAGCCAATCTCTCCCTTTGGGAGGAGGGCTGAGTAGGAATTTTCCCTCCCCATAAATGGTGGAGAGGTTTTTGCCTACTCCGTACTGGAGGTTTTATCAGGAGGGTGGATAAATTGATTTGTTAGCGGGATGTGTGGGAATTTGCCTAGCAGAATAGGGACAGTGACCACTCTGGCACCTTTGGGTGATGCATATCCTGAGGTCCTTCTCCTCATGAATTTTATGGCTCCTGTGTCAGGAAATGGTATGCTTTTGGAGATCTTCCTGCTTCATCTACTCAGAGTTTTACGGCTCCGAGTAGAGGTGACATAAGGGCAGTTTCCCCACACTTTCAAAGTGTTGCATAAGAGAGGGGCCGTGTTTATCCGACTCCTGGCTTAGGAGAGTGGCTCGCCCATAAAGCCAGGTAAGTGGCCTGAGATAAATACATATAGATTCCCACACTTTCATATGTGGATCCAGAGAGGGGTTGAATCTCCCTCGTTGTTTAAATAAAGAGGCCCTAGTTTATCCCAAGCTCTGGTCTTTATTCCATGCTTCCTTCTCCACTCACAATACTTAATACTATTCTAAAGACATATCATGTAATATCTAACCAGATTATGGCCTACAGTACTACTAGAACACCAATGGATCACTTGCTAGCAATGGATTCACCTAGTTTGGGGGTATGCAACCTGGTGCCTTCCATATGTTTGGGACTACAACTCCCATAATGCCTGAGCATTGGCCATGTTGGCTGGAGCTGATGGGAGTTGTAGTCCCAAACATCTGGAGGAGACTGGGTTGCTTACCCTTGCCATTGGTTTGAGCAATAAAGACCTCACAACTGCCACATTTTTGTAGCAGCAAAAATAATTACGTTAATCCTATTATTTGTTTTATGATGGATCTCCACACCATTAGTGATCATATAAACATTACAATGAAGGTCTAAAATTTGGCCAGTGTCAACATTCATATGGGAATCTGACAGTACCAGTTAACTATTGTGAATGCTCAAAATTAGATATTTCTTCATCTTGGATTGCACAAATGAATACTGACAATCATATTTTGATGACTCTCAGCATCCATCAGTATATTTCTGAGGTTCTGAACACTCACAAAAAGTGCCTGAATGTGCCAATATTCATATATGTGTCAACAGCCAAGGGATTCCAAAGATATTTACTGTAATATATATATGTTTTCTTCTTTTCTTAGTATTACATTTGCCAAATGCTACACTTGTATCATGGGCAGGAAGGTTATCATATACATCTTATACTTTTATTCATAAAATCCATCCTATTCCACATCTTCTTTATCTCGTTTGAGCATGCATTTTTAGAAATGCTATGTTAAAACATTTCCCTCTTTGCCATGACTAGGTTCTTGTTTCACTTCATCACGACTGATACTGATCACTTGTTGGCAGCAAAGCCTGTTACAAATGATTGTGTGCTCCTTTTGGACAGCAAGGAGAAAGGTCTTATCTCAAAACTTTATCTACTCTTATTACAGATACCTGATATATAGAGCAAGAAGGTTTATATGAAAAAAATGGGAGGAGGGGACTTAAGTATGCAGTTGCTTGAGGAATTGTGGTCTACCATTTGGACATCAGAGGCTATATTCTTACCAAGCAAAGAGGCCTCATCTAAAATACTCTTGCACTGGGATCTTGGCTGGGAGAGTTATACAATCCATAGAAAAGCCAAATATCCACAGTTGGAAAGAATGCAAAATTAAAGAGAATTTTTAGTCTACATGGTGATCTAGTCCTTGGAGAGTTGGTTTCTAGGAATATGGTTCTCATATAAATAGGTAGATATAGTATAAATTTATCAAGGAACTGATGCATACTTAGTGATAATCTAAAGGACTCTGTTCCTAAGGGACAGCAGAAATTGATGGCAAATTTATTGATGACAATATTGGAAGATGAATAAGATCCAACAATTTACTGAGGTGTTTAACAAGATGTAGAACAACCGAAATGATAAAGCTAATTGTCCAAGAAAGCAGAAAAGCTTTAGACAATTTCTCAGATAAAACAAACTTCTTAAAAACATCGTAGTTCTTATCAGAAATCCTGCTGGAAATTCCTTGTACTATTTTCCTTCTTCTGCCATTATCATTATTAGCTTTTGGCATATATGAGCAAAGGAAACCCAATATAAACCCACACACAGAGAGGCAGTGTGTGTCAGACTGTAAAGCAAAAGGAACATGGCTAGGGCTGACCCAAGATGGCCCTAACTGCAGCATCCTATTCGCAATCTAGGATGGGGCCATTTAGCAATTTGGAAGGAGACGCTTCAAAGAGGGATTAAATTAAAGGTGAATCTACTAACAGTGTTTGTGCTCCCTGCTGCCATTGGGCACCATTATTTGAAATCACAAGAAACAAGCATAAAGGCAGGGAGCGCTGACCTCACTCTGATTTGATTTCATGACCATGCCACACAGCCAATGAGAGTTAGTTATGACTGAAGTAACATCAGAGTGAGGGCAATGCTTTCTAAGTTCACTCTAGTATCTTGTGGTAAAAAAATAAAGGCAACCAGAAGCAGTGGAAAGCATGGTTGCAACTGTTGCTAGGACTATTAAACTGGCAGGGTGGCAAAAAAGATGGCAAGAGAACACTTTCATGAAAATGTTCACCTGCCAAAGCCCACCTTTCAGACCCAAAAGTTGACTGGTGACCCTTTGACTCAGCCTTAGACATAGGAAAGATGGATCACAGCATGAATCTGTCTCCTCTCATGTCTGGCTTGAAACACTAGGACAAGTCAAGTGTTAAGGGACAGGCAGGCTTAACTCACCAAGTGAGAGGGGATGCCTTTTCTTCACAGCAGAAGCATTGAATTCCACCACCATACTTCAGAATTCCAGGATGCCACTATCACAAGGCTAAAGAAGGCCCTGTAATTGCACTTTGAGAATCAGGTCCTGCCAACCTCAGTTCTTCCACAATCAAGAGTGCCATACTGAAGATCCATTGGCACTTTGTGGCATGGAAAAGAAATCCACAGGGACTGTGGGGAGCACGTAGTAGTAATACTAAGTAGTAAAAGTAGTAGTAGCAGTAATAGTAGTAAAGAGCCAGTGTTATGTAGTGGTTAGAATGTTGGACTGGGACTTGGGAGATCCAGATTTTAGTCCCCACTTTGCCATGAAGTTCACTGGGTGATTTTGAGACCATCATTGACTCTCAACCCAGCCTACTTCACAGGTTTGTTGTGAGGATAAAATGGAGAGGAGGAGGAGAATCATATAAGATGCCTTGGATTTCTTGCAAGAGGAAAAAAGGTGGACTATAAATGTAATAATAAACAAATAAAGTAGTAAAACAAAAGAATTAATAATGAGAAGGCTGATGACTGTGCACTGATATCAGTCACTTCTATTAAAAACAAAATCATATCGCTCTATTTCCAAACCCTTGGATTCTTATAAATCTGTAATATCTACATTCTACTAGCTCATTAACAGCTGTTGTTCTGGATTTATAAAATTATTGTCTTCCGTTTTCCAAACCATACTGCACTTTCTTTAATCTGCAATAAATTATAATCAGGAAACCACAAGCACAGGCATATTCTAATGATGTTACGAATCTGGGTTTTGTACTGCAACATTGGTAGTCTTCCAACAAGAGAATTAAAGTTTGGGAACCTTGTGATTGGAGAGTAAGGCTTTAAGGAAGAAAAAATAAACATTCAGAATTACAAAGATGTTGTAATTTTTTTAAAAATGCCCATTCTGTAAGAACTAAACTTGACAGAGTGTGTATCGCTTTCTAATAGTCATTTTATATCTAAAAGGCTTGAGACATCCAATTTAGACTGACACGGAAGTATCACTTTGGTATCAAATGTTGATCAGCCTCGCATGCCTGCTATTTGTAGTAGGGAAGAGGGTTGTATTGGTGTGAATGGCAGGCATGGAGCCCCCACCCCAGATTGGGAAACCAGTGGGAGACAGAGAGGACTTTCAGAAGTGGGAAATCACATTTCTTTACCGTTGCTCTGCTTCCTGCTTCTCTTGTGTATTTGAAATGAGCTGAAATTACATGGGGAAAAGAGCAGCAGCCACATGGCCCATACAGTTCAATGGGACAGTGGCCTCGAGTGGGCGTTTTATAGCACAACTTCACCTGCACATAGCAGGAAATACTGACAAATACTGACATATCTCATAAGAATCAGGTTTTCTGAGGCTTATTTTTTTACGCTAAAGCCAGGAAATGGAGCAGGAGATGCGCAGGAGGCTCATGGCATCATCAAAATGACCTGTGAGCATCCATGAGTGGCCAGTCACAAGTGTGCTATAAATCACTTGTTTAAAGAAGCCCAAAAAGTTAAACCATCCTCTCTCTATACCATGGCCCCAATAGAGCTGTGGACTGGGCTTTGCCTGCTATTTACTTTGTTTTTCAAAAAAATAATCCAAATGCTAATTCTGTGAATGGTGTCATTTATTGTTTGTTTTATTCCTTAGAGGGAAAATAAATGCTCATTTGGAAAAAATTAACGGAGAGTTCTCTTTAAATAAAAGAAACAAAATGAATAAACTGATTTCCGTCATTTTATTTACAAGCTGGCTGCATTTAGAATATACCTTACACTTAATAATGCAGTGAATCATCCCAGCTGATGAACAAGATAACAAATGGTTACATTCCTAAAGTAGCTTGGATTTAATAGCTTATTACACTATACAAATGCCTGATATGGTCAAAGTGCCTATTGACTTCATCAGTGTTTGAATTACTTTCCATGTAATATTGACTTTCCTGCACAGCTATACAAGTGTGGGCAGAACAGTCTTTTGTGTTTAAAGGATCCAGTTTTCAAAATGGCTTCAAAGCCATTTCTTTGCAGTTGTCTCTGATCCTGTGGACATTTCTTTAAACTACAGTTCTTTTGACCAGCCATTCCCAACCTGGTGCTCTCAAGGTGTTTTGGATTGCAACTCCCAGCTTGTCCATGCTCTCTGAGGCAAATGGGAGATGAAGTCCAAAATATCTGGATGTTGGAGATGGCTGTATTAATATGATTTAGGTACTGGAAGTCATGTGTACACACACACACACACACACATTAGAGCTGTGCAAGCTTTGAGCCTTGGATTCGAAATTTGAATCACTGAGGTGATTTCTGGTGAATCTGTCGTTTTATGATGGATCTGCCATTTCCTTTCATAGCCCTAGCCCCCCGTACAGCCTACAACTCCCAGCATACAGTGCCTGGGAGGGCTGGACTTACTAGGGCCCAGGAGCAGAGGCTATACATGTTCTTGGTGGTGCCATTGGCCGCTCCCTGACAGGATTGCTGCCTTCCCCACTGTCATTGCCACCTTCCTCACGGGATCACTGGCACCCCCTCGCATGATCACCGACATCCCCACTAGGGGAAGGTGGCGATCAAGTGTGGGGAAGGCAGGTGTTTTCCTGTCCTTCTGCATACCCTCATGCTCCCCAGTCCCTTAAAAGCACCTCTCAAAGGCCAGGGGATGGCCTATTCCCAGAATGGGATTCCATGTGATCAAAAGGATTGCAACTAGAAAGTGAAATTGATAACATCCCCTCCTCTGCAAATTGTTTGTGTCTGTAACTTCCTTGGAAATCTTTTTGTGATTTCTACTGAATGGTCATCCTAGACTTCCCATGTGCATCTGAGCTACGTGCTATGCATTGGTGCTAAATAAAGCAAAGAGGATTATAATTGCAAGCCGAGTTTGAACTGCACCAGTTAAAAGTAAAATTTGCAGTCTCACAGGATATGTGAGACATCTCAAGAGCTCACCTTTGCTTTCCCATTAAGAATGTCAGCTTAGGAAGTGGTGAATGTGCTTGTAGCTTTCAGTGAAGTCAACACCGGGGCTTAGCAGTATTTAGCACCAAGCTGTTGGCAACAATCATATTTTTGGTGTTTCACAGCAGCATTCTTCAATACAATGGCCAAGACATAGACATAGGCATCCTCCTGCACATGATCAGCACAAAGGATTGTAACTGCATTATGTCCCAGGCAAATGCTTTCAGATGTAAAGCATCAACAAATTTCACTCACTGGGGAAAAGTATCTTATACAAGCAGTACATAAAGGGCATCTTTCCTCTGAAAGGGCTTGTCTGTATTGTACTTTTCTTTTCAACATTTTAAAAAAAGCAATGCAGAATTTTCTTATGTAAAGTTCAGAACAGCTGCTCACTTGTTATAATTTCACAAAGTTTAGTAAATTTGATATTTATTATATACTTTGATTTATAAATTGCATAGAACTAGTGTTACCTGTTTGTGTGCCCATTTGCCTTCCATCTCATCTATCTATCCCTATCTATCTATCTATCTATCTATCATCTATCGCTTTCCTAATTTCCCTATAACAAAGAAAAAAAAGATTTCCTATCAATCTATATAATTTATCTTCCATTTTATAGCCAACTTCTCAGGGCAGCTTACAACAACAATAAAAGCAAGTTAAGAATACATACAATAGAATAGATGAGCACTAAAGCAGATAAAAGCAGCATTAAACAAGTTTAGGCCTGTATACAATTTAAAGACCTGGGAAACTATAAAAAGTATAAGCCTGGCACTCCAATGACAAGATAGCCCCAGGCAAGCCTTTCTGGGGAGAGCATTCCATAGCCTAGGTGCCTACTCTTTCCTCCAAAGAAAACTAAACCAATAAATCTCCCAGGGACCCTTTACTGCTCAGGGGAGTGGGACAAATTAATATAGAATATTACAACATAGAACTCTGGGACATGAGTCACTTACAAGGTATAGTTAAGAACAGCTCAGTGGAGACTTAGGAGCCATGCCCAGCCCACTAATTCCTACTAACAACCCATCACATGCCTGTACTTGTACCCATGTAGGTAGGGAGATGGGACAGCTGCACTGTGCCCATGGTGTGACAGGATCATGCCCATACTGTTACAATTTCCCTATACTTCTCCTAAGACATCAGTTGCTTGTCCACCTCTGAAATTGTTTATTCTTGGTCTTTGGCTAACCTTTAGGGGACATTTTTGGTTAAATGTGTTCAATTGGAAATAGCAGAAGAGGCTTAAGGTTTGTGAGGTCTAAGCTATTTAGGGCTTTATACGTCAAGAGTTCTCAAAAAGCTACCAATAGTACCTCCATTTTGTTTGGATTGAGCTTTACTTTATTGGCCCTCGTTACCAGTTTCGGGCACCAGTTCAGCACATCCACTGCACCAACTGGACCTGTTGAAGAACATCGCTGCCACTCCAATATAGCATCCTCTGCCTCTTGTTTCGTCTCCTGTACTAATTACATTTCTTTTTAGGTGCTTTATTGACACTTACTCAGAAATAAATGTATTTATTTTATAGCTCAGCTTTGGACACCTCAATTCATTGGCCTTTTATGAAAGATTGGTGTCTAAATGCAATTTACTGCCTATGAAAATACAAGTCCTAGGTCCAGTTTGCCCTGCAACATCTCTATTGTTGGCAGTGATTTAAGGCCGAGTTTGCAGGGATGGAATGAAAGTCAAACAGCAACATATTTTAACTTGCCCAGAGTAGTGTGTCACTCAGAGACCCAGTGAAATGCAATCGCATGGTGAACCATTCTTTGTCATCTATTCAGAGTCAGAGACAGGCCTATTTTAAATTGCTATAAGATGGAGCAAAGAAAATAAGGGGTGGGGGAGGAAGGTATCTGAGAAATGCCCACACTGTAAGTAATGCTTTCCTTTCCTTAATATTTGGATAACACAAATGGAACCATGGTTCAGTGGAGCTCTATACAACTTTCTTTAAAAAATACAGCCTTAAAGGGTAAGAAGAGGGTGGACAAATTTCAGCATAAATACTGATTACTTCTGGGGAAAGGAATGAGTGACTGGATGAGGGGTTTGGAATGAACTTCTGGACCATAACGGCAGAGTTACTACTGCAGCATTATTGTGATATTGTGAGAAACTAGTCAGTTCACTTAGCTGTGGATTATTTATTTATTTATTGCATTTCTATATCATGGTTCCCAACAATTAATATGTTTCTATCTTTTTCTGTTTCCTAATAGTTACCTTTTCCTGTATATTTCTCTATGCATAAGGAGTACAGAACCTCACTGATAGACCTTTCCCCACCCTGCCCGCTGGGATGGGGAGAGGAGATTGCGGGCAAGGATGGGGAGAGGTGACGTGGGGGGCCACCATAGGCTGGCCCAGGGTGGTGCCACCGGAGATAGGAGGGGTCTGTGGCTATTTAAGGGGGACCAAGACCCCTCCAAATCTCCACTGTGTGCTGCGCAGCTCGCAGCGAAGCAGAGCTGAACAGCACTGACGAGAAGCGGCGGAGGAAGAAGAGAGACTTACCAGAGAAGCGTCTGGAGGCTTCAAGAGGAGTCAGCTGGGCAACACAGCAAGCGGGAAGGAGCAGCTTGAAGAGGCTTCCCGCTGCGCTTCCGCGGCAGCTGGCCGCTCGGCGGCGGCCGCTCGAGGCGGCTAGAAAGCCGGCGGTGCTGCTGCGGCGCCAGCAGCACCACAGCGTGTGTGCAGGGCCTTGGAAGCGGCCGAAGAGTCCGCGAAGGAGGAAGCCACCGGATATCCCGCCCCCTCCACATACAGCGCGGCTGCAGCTAGAGGCAGGGAACTGCCGAAGATCAGCAGGAGGGCTGCCCTGGAAAGAAGCCGGCTGCAGAGGAGGACCCCGGCGGCGGCGAGATCAGCAACAAAGCGCTTGCCCTGCTGCTGGGAGCTGCACAAGGCAGCGCAACCCAGCTGGAGACAGGGGCAATCAGGCGGCAAGAAGGAAGGAGCAACTCCATAAGAGCCTTCTGCGACAGGACAGCGGCAACGGAAGGCGGCTGCTACGGATTACTTCCCCCCCAGGCTGTGCCTTTCAGGTTTTGGGTAGCCGGGGGGGGGGGCGTTAATAGGCTGTTCCTAGCCAATTTAAACGTTGCTGGGGGACATCTGAAATACAGCAGGCAGGAAATTTTCTTTGGGGAGGGGGGGTTTGGAGACCCTCCCCCTTGGTTCTTATTCATAAATACCTAATTTACTCATACATACCTGTTTTCTAAGTGGGAATTTAGAGCAATGTTAACTATACAGGGAGTGGCTGAGACTCAGGGTTCTCTGCCTTGTTGTATAGCTCAGCAGGGTCAGCCCTGGTCAGGTTTTGGATGGGAGACTGCATTGGATAAAGCAGCTTTATGGGATATTTGTTTTAGCAGTTGATATTTGTTAATGGCTAAGTGCAATCGTACAGGGGCTGTAGATCAAGGGGACTGCGTATGCTTTACAAGCTGAAGGCCCCAGGTTCGATCCCTACCATCTCCAGGTAGTGCAGGAAAAGCTGTGGTATATAACCTGGTTTGATTCAGAATAATTGCTTCATAGGGGGTGTTATTAACATCCCTAATTTGGTTTTCTGCCTTAGTCCAAAAACCCGCTGGCAAGGCAGCTATTCTATTGCCAATTAATCTTGTGGGTATTAAACGCACTAGCAGGAATCAGGCCACCTGGTCAGTTATTTCATTATTGTTTAATCCAGCTGGTATTATAGTCTTACTAGTAAGACAGCTGTTAACGCAGCATCATCATGCCTCCGAAGAAAGGAATTGGAGGGAGGAAAGGCAAGGGAAAGGCTCCCGCACAATCTTCACAACGTAAACGGCCCATTGAAAATTCCTCCTCCGAGGAAGAACTGGACCCACAGGTCTCCAGTCTTGTAGCCAGATTACAAGCTGTGAAAGGAAAAAGGTGTCTCTGCTACCCCAATTCCAATCCCGCCACGCACTCAGACTGAACGTAGGCACACCCGTAAGAAAAGGCATGACGATTTATTGAACACTCTTTCAGCATATCTACTGGCAATGGAAGGCGCCTCAGGTGAACCTTCCACTGAAGTGCCAGTCACGGCAGTGAGTCCAGCCACAGTTCTTCCCATTTCCATCGAAGAACAGAATACGGTGGCGTCTCCAGAGCCTACTCTTCAACACACCACTCCGGTTTTGGGACCCGTGCCTACGCCTCAAGGTGAGCTGCCATCGCATTACACCACAACGGTTCCCCAAGCGTCAGGGTTTACGTCAGCTCATTGGGGTTTTACGCCATGGTTCACCAGTCTGGGCTCGCAGATGGGAAACGTTGTTCACCCATCTTGGTCTCCCCAACCAAATTTTTCCCAGGTCTCTTCTTCTGCCTCCGCAATTACACCTTTACAAGCTGGGGTGGCACCGATGGGTACGGTGCAGCCCCAGCAGCCAGACGCCCAACTTAACACTATTCAACAGGGGCTACCACAACCCCAAGTTTCAGATGCCATGGCTGCTTGCACTGCGGGATGGCAGGGACCTGCTGGTGCGGCTGCGACCAGCGTTTCCCGGGACATTAGGGATCCTTACGCAGGTGCTTCACATGACTGTATTCCTACTGGTAGCACTTCTGCACCTTTAGGATATCACCTGTTCCCGGCCACCAGGGAAAAAATATGTAGAGGGGAGTACGTTGACATATTCTCCTTATTATTCCGGGAACAGGAGAGCTCTGATAAAGATAAGGGTATTGACAAACAGGCAAAAAGGTTTAAAAGGAAGAAAGTTGCGCACACCTGGGCCAATTGGTTGCCAGGATTTCTTATATACATGGGAGTAATCTTGCAACGTTTCCCAGGAAAGGGAGTTATTCTAACAAAATACCTCGATATGATCTATCGAGCGTATTCCGAGTGCGAGGGTGGGGCTTGGCTGGCTTACGACCAATCATTTCGTCGAAGGGCTGCGTTTGATCACGCCCTTCGGTGGGATGTCAAAGATCATGACCTGTGGTTACAGTTCATGACGCCAGCCCGGCCTGGATTTGGCGACAGGGCGGATAGCGGACATATCCTTGCCAAGCAACAGCCCGCGTCTACCTCTAGGGGATACGCGGGCCAGGCGGTTCAACACTGCCCGCTCTGCTGGGACTTCAATAAAGGCTGCTGCACACGTAATCCCTGTAAATTCAGACACGAATGTCAAACTGGCTCAAGGTATCACGCAGCATCAAACTGTTTTAAAAACAGAAGCGGAAAATGGCCTGGTAAGGACGCACAGGGCCCCAAACGATCTGGGGGGCAACAACCTCCTCCCAAAGGGACCCAGCCCGGTCAAGCTTAAACCGCTTAACGGGTTACTGGCAGTGTACCACAGACGGCGAGACGCTTGGTATCTTAGCTCAGGTTTTAGGGAAGGTTTTCGCACCCCTTTTCAAGGAGTTAGCTGTAGTTCATGATCTACAAATCAGAAATCCCTCAGTCTGATGGAGGATATCGCTCGGGAAAGATAGGGAAAGAAGGCGGCACAGGTATGGTTTTGGGGGCCATTTCTGACCCCCCCCATTCCTCATTTGTAAGTGTCACCATTCAGGATTGTGCCTAAAAGGCACCAGGTGAATTCCGGCTAATACACTACCTGTTCTTTCCAGGGGGCGCATCCGGAAAGATGCAATTCCCGAGCATTTAAGTTCAGTTAGGTATGCTTCTTTCTATTCAGACTGTGCATATGGTGCGATATAATGGGACAGGGGCGTTGTGGGGCAAATGCGATATAAAGCAGCCTTTCGCATGATGCCCATTCACCCCGAAGATGTTAATTTATTAAGTTTTTGCTTCCAAGGGCAACTCTATGTGGATTATGCCCTACCCATGGGATGCTCTATTTCCTGCTAGGCATATTGCGCAGTAAACTTCTGAACATTTTAGGCAATAAAAGGTGTCGTTGAGGAGATTGCAAGGAGTACTGGGTCATCTTAATTTCGCCTGCAGGGTCATCGCCCTGGAAGGGCCTTTTTACGACACCTTTGTTGGGCTATGTCAGGCTGGCGTAAGCCGCATCATTGCATTAGGGTTACACAGGCCAGGTGAGCCGATATTGCTGTATGGCTAAATTTTCTGGAACATTTCAATAGGGTATCATTTTGGCGGCTAGAACTTTTTGGTAAAGGCAGACTGGTGGGTACATTTTGACACATCAGGTTCATGGGGTTTTGGGGTTATCTGGGGAAAGAGATGGTGTACAGCACAATGGCCCGGAAAATGGCGGTCCGACGGCGCATGCCGGGACCTTACATTCCTTGAATTATTCACCATAGTTGTGGCAGCACGTGTGTGGGTGCATAATTTAGCCAACACCACTGTATTGTTCTGGTGTGCCAACCAGGCCACAGTATAGGTAATCAATCCCCTTTCCTCTCATAATCCCCGTGTCAGGAGCTTGGTAAGAGCCTTTACTCTTCACTGTCTTGAGTTGACAATCTTTTTTCGGGCAAAGCATATTCCGGGGCTGAATAACGATATTGCAGATGCTGTGTCCCGACATCAGGTGCAGAGGTTTCGGGAATTGGCTCCTGGGCCCTTGCAAGGCCGGAGAACATGCCTCTATCCCTTTGGCTCCTTTGAAGGAGGAGATAGAGCAGGCTATTTGGGCAGTCCTTGGCGCCTAACACCAGGGCTGCTTATTGCAACGCAGGTATGGAATTTCAGGCATTCCGCATGGCAAATCAACTGCAACTTCATGTGGCCCATCCTGGGGGAGCATGTGCTCCAATTCTGTGTTCATGCCACACGTAAAGGTTTGTCAACACGCACCGTTTCTCTCAAGCTAGCAGCTTTAGCTTTTAGGGCTATAGCTCGCGGCCTGGAGGATCGTACCTCGGATTTCCGGGTGCGCAGGGCCCTTAGCGGCTGGGCAAACGCTTCACCTCGCACCCCGATGCATTGGCTCCCATTACCCCCAGATATCTTACTCGGGCTACGGGCACAGTGGCCGCTACTTTGCCACTCCCAGTATGAACCAGGCTTATTCCTGGCAGCAGCATTAACAACATTTTTTGGGGCATTCGGGATATCCGAGTTTCTGGCCTCATCTAAGCTAGATACTTTCACACGGGCGTTGCAATTTTCTAATCGCTTTTTAAAGAGCGCAGAGGCCCGTTTGCTTCTTCGATACTCATACACAGATCAGTCGGGTTAGGTCGTGGGATTTCATTATTCCCCTCTACCAACGAAGACTTATGCCCACTGCAGGCTTCAGCAGCTTTCGTAACCCGGCGTGGGAAGGATGCTGGTTTTCCTGTTTTGCCACCAGGAGGGCACGCCCCTCACGAAATACCAATTCTGGGCAATAGCTAGGTGGGCTTTTGATCATATGGGTCTGCACGCAGCAATGTTTGGAATGCATTCCTTTCGCATCGGTGCAGCGTCTACAGCAGCGGCTTGAGGATTTTCTCCTCAGATTCAGGCGCCAGGCAGATGGCGGTCCACAGCATTCAAAACATGTGTGAGGCATGTAAACACTTAAGCTAGACGCAGCGGATGCTAATGCTTTCATGTTTGTTCTAGATTTGCCAGTGTGCGGGTTTCTGTATGCAGCCACAGTATGGTCTCTGGGCCAGCAAGCATGCAGCCAATTCCAGCTTTGGATCGCAGCTCGGCTTGAGTCAACACGCAACCATTCGTTGGCTAGGAAAATGTGGTATGCGGTGGGATGAGCTCACCCCTACCTTGCTGCAGCAGCATTCTGCTCGGTTCCCCCCACTGGTTTTGCTTATGCATTTAGGGGGGAACAACTTGGGTTTAATGACGGGCAAGGCCCTCATATTGCAAGCTTTGGCTGATTTTCAGCATATACGACAACGCTGGCCCGGCATACGGATTATATGGTCATGCATCTTGCTTCGGATGAACTGGCGGGTGTCCAGTCATCCCCTTGCTATTTGCACTTTGCCTCGGATGAACTGGCGGGTGTCCAGTCATCCCCTTGCTATTTGCACCTTGCCTCGGATGAACTGGCGGGTGTCCAGTCATCCCCTTGCTATTTGCACCTTGCCTCGGATGAACTGGCGGGTGTCCAGTCATCCCCTTGCTATTTGCACTTTGCCTCGGATGAACTGGCGGGTGTCCAGTCATCCCCTTGCTATTTGCACCTTGCCTCGGATGAACTGGCGGGTGTCCAGTCATCCCCTTGCTATTTGCATCTTGCCTCGGATGAACTGGTGGGTGTCCAGTCATCCCCTTGCTATTGGAAAGGCAAGAAAGCGGGTTAATACTGAGAGGTTTAAGGCCCTAGCGCAGCATGGGGACTTTAGTATTCAACATCCTAACATTAGCCGTTTTCGGAGGGAGCTCTATAGGCGCGACGGGGTTCACTGGTCTCCGCCTGGTAACCAGTTATTTTTAGCAGATATTCAGGAAGGGCTACGTAATGTTCTGCTTCCGGGGGGAGGGGGGGGAGACTGTGTAATGGTTTTGTCTCCCCCTGTGGCGGTAGGAGCGGGCATTTGATATGTTTTTAATGGTGAGCATTCATGGGCACTATTCAAGTGATTGGTAACGCCTGAGGGCCAACCACTGAGAGCCCTGCGGCATCAGTTGGGGGGATAAGGCTTACCTTTGGGGCCAACCCATCTCGTCTACTCGGAGCCCTGCGGCACGAGTGGAGACGACACCGGAAGGCCACCCCCACCTCAGATTGGGGAAGCTCGGGGGGCGGCGAAAAAGCAGGCGCCACTTCCCGGGCTGTGAATGTCTCGCCCGACCCCTTCAATGGCCTGGCTGGCCATGCAAAATGCCCGCTTAGGTTACCTCCCCCCTTTATGCTTGCTTTTCTTGTAAATAAATAAAGTGGCCCTTGTTTAAATCCCAACTCTGTGTCGCCTCTTCATTTCTCATCCTTCGCTCCGCAAAGACCTTTCCCCACCCTGCCCGCTGGGATGGGGAGAGGAGATTGTGGGCGAGGATGGGGAGAGGTGACGTGGGGGGCCACCATAGGCTGGCCCAGGGTGGTGCCACCGGAGATAGGAGGGGTCTGTGGCTATTTAAGGGGGACCAAGACCCCTCCAAATCTCCACTGTGTGCTGCGCAGCTCCCTCCCGCCCTCCCCTGTTGTCAGTGTGGGTTCGCCGGTCGTCTTTTTGAGGCCAAGTAGGAATTTTTTGCTCACAATCTAACTTGAGTGTGAGTTTTTTCGCCTACTTCACACTGCAAAAGCAGGATGGGTGATAACTAGGTCAATCTGGCAATTTGGTCACTTTATTGGCGGTAGGAGCGGGCATTTGATATGTTTTTAATGGTGAGCATTCACGGGCACTATTCAAGTGATTGGTAACGCCTGAGGGCCAACCACTGAGAGCCCTGCGGCATCAGTTGGGGGGATAAGGCTTACCTTTGGGGCCAACCCATCTCGTCTACTCGGAGCCCTGCGGCACGAGTGGAGACGACACCGGAAGGCCACCCCCACCTCAGATTGGGGAAGCTCGGGGGGCGGCGAAAAAGCAGGCGCCACTTCCCGGGCTGTGAATGTCTCGCCCGACCCCTTCAATGGCCTGGCTGGCCATGCAAAATGCCCGCTTACGTTACCTCCCCCCTTTATGCTTGCTTTTCTTGTAAATAAATAAAGTGGCCCTTGTTTAAATCCCAACTCTGTGTCGCCTCTTCATTTCTCATCCTTCGCTCCGCAAGCACCACTCAGATTTAATAACAAATCTATTCCTACTCATACACTTTAGATTCCATAGTAGTTGTGTCACATTTGTTTATTCTGGTTTTAAGTAAAACCTATCACTATTTTCCTAGGTCTGTTCTTATCACTGAAAGAATGCTTCTCAAAATCTACTCTCGATTTTGAGACCCAACGGATGGGGGGGGGATTGCTTTTCCTTATCGTCACTTCTCTCCCCCACTGCTTCTGTCCCACAATACTTTCTCTTCCTTCACACAGGGAAGAAAAAGGAAGTAAACAATGACCATGTGGCTCATTCAGTGGGTGTTTTTATTGTGCTGCTTTTCCTGCACAGAGCAGGAAATCGCAGCATGTTTCGCTTTCCCCCACCAAAAACAACCACTGGGGTCTTATTTTGTTACAGAAAGAAGACCAGAAGGAACAGGAGACAGATGTCATTGTCAAAAGAACCTGTGAAAAACTGTGAGTGGCCAGTAACGAGTGTGCGATAAAATGCTCATCTGATGATGCACTTCATCTCTACACCAGCTTTCCTCAACCTGGTGCTGTCCAGATGTTTGGGCTGTAAACTCCCTCCACCCCTAGCCAGCATGGCCAAAGGTCAGGAATACTGGGAGTTTTGGTCCAAAGCGTCTGGAGGTAACCAGGTTGGAGAAGGCTGCTATACACCACTGCATTTCTAGAATATCACCATTTACCTCGCTCAAGATTTTGCTCTGAAGTTTCTACAGAAGACTGGGGGATTTCTCAGAACCAGAGCAGCACTTTACATTTCTCAGAGCTTCCTGATGGTACCTCTCCCAATTGGGTCAGTGAAGCAGTTCAGGAGGAGGAAATCAGCAGCCAGACTTAGACTGGAACCACATATTATGGATGCAACATGGCCATAGTAAGAAACAGGGCACTGAATCCCTTCTTCCCCTGTACCCCAGTATTATTTAATGAAAATGTGTGCTATGGTGTCATTGTGTTGTTGCACGTTTCCCAGTCCCTACTCAACTTCTTAGTGTGCTGCTTATGGGGAGTAGAAAGACTTTCAATTTGATGACATTACATTGTATATTCTGCATGACTAAAAGAGGAGGCCCCACAGGACTGCTGTACTCAATGAGAGCCTTGCATTTGCCCATAACAAACAGTCTGTCTTTAGAGACATAGAATTTTATAGCCAAAGATGTGTTGGGAGTTTTCTCACAATGACTAGGTAGACTTGCTTCTCCAGTTTCTAAATCCAAACTTTTGCTAATGCTTAACGTCTTTCTTAATTGAAATGAAGAAAAGGCTCTATACAAACCAACTGACCCATAGTAAGTATTCTCAACATTCTGCCTTCGGGGTAAAAAAGTTTACAATGTCTTTTTGAGCCTTCCCAATTCTTTCCTTCGTACTTTTTATTAACTTGGCTCAAGGAACAACAGAAAATGCAGGATATTCATGTCTACTCAGAAGTAAATCACATTGTCTTCAGTTGCACTTACTCGTGAGAAATTCAGGATGAGAGAGAAGGGTAAGGAATTGCTTTTGGAATGCCATTTAAAAACAAAAAACAAAACTCCATTCATTTGCATCGTCACACCTGCACACAAGCTTAATGGGTGTAGGAAAAAGAGAAGGAAACTTGCTGATGTCATGAGACTCTACATATAGCCAAATTAATGTGCTTGTTTGCCTAAGGAAAGTGAAATTTATACCAAGCCTCACCACACTGATTGGCTACATGTGCCATGGGAGGAGAAATGCGAATTCAAGAAAATGCCTTTTTGAACTGCATCAGTGTCGGAAGATGCCTCTGTGTAGATTTGGCCCAGGAAAATAGTGATTGTTACACATGGAGAGCCATGGGGTGGCGCACTGTAGCACTACCTTCTATTTTCACTCCAGCGTCACGGCAGAGGCATTGACGGGTGGATTGTGACTTCTGATTGGTCAGTGTCTGCCCGGGGCCTGGCCCCCGGAAACCCCACGCTTTTGCTACTGCATCGGGATTAACCTCCACCACCCTGAAGCAGCAACAGCACCGGGGGGGGGGGTACTTATTGCGGCAGCAACCCACCACCGTATAGGCAGCATCCCCAGTTTGCTGAAACCAGAATACAAGAGTATGATCATGTGGATAGCTGCCCATAGTTGTAATAGGATAATTAGAGATGGATATAGTGTTTTAAATATAAGTGTAAAAAAAACTGTAAAGTATCAGAACTGTACACATTTAGAGCAAATAAGAATCATATCAGAAGACTGCCTGTATACTGCGTTTGTACGTTTCTTTAACGTGTGCATAATTGTAGATAGTGAAGTTACTGTTGTTTCATTTATTTTTATTTGTTTATTTTTATTAAATTTCTTTATATGAGCAGAAAGCCCCCTCCACATGGTTTATAACATTAAAAACATGAACACTTACATAGATAAATACTAGTAATATAAAAAATGGATCAACTCTTCAGTTAAAGGATATTTTGCTTAGGTTTATCAAACCTAACAGCAAACATGATGCAAAAACTGGAGACAAAAAGATGTAGGGATACTTTCAGGAAGACATGATGGAACAAACTTTGTAATTTTGATGTTTATTGCACTTGGCAACAAACATTTCTAGTTCTCAAAGGATTTTTACATTACAAATGGATATAGCTAATATATCAGTTTAATTGTCCTGGCATTCCCCAGGAATCTTGGGAACTGTAGTTTGATGATGTTAAGATATTTTGGTGTATCCTCTCATATTATAGTTCCCAAGTCTACCTGGGGAATGGGAATGACCATTAAACAAAAGTCACTAGTATAGGTATATCCTGGGTGATTTCAATTACGTCTCTTCAAACTGCTTACAATCCAAATAGGCTTTGAACAAATTACATCTCTGGGAAAGATTAGAGGACAAGCTGTGATCTGAAGTCAATCTCCAGAGTCTAAGATGGGGGAGAAATTCATTCAGTTTACGTTTTGATGTGAACCTACCTAATTCACACTTCCCAAACCATTACACAAACTAAAATGCAGTTATCATTTGGTGCTCGCATTTCTCTGAAATTTGTGTTGCAGTTCTCCAATTAAAAAACAAAATGCATATAATATGTGTACATTAGGGGGAAGTGTTTACAAAAATGCTTATATTAGTAAAAATAATATATAAAAAGGGCCCTACTACATGCCCGGCATAGCCTGGGCGTGGTGGGGAGATTGCGGCGGGCGTGGGGGATGAGGTGTGGAGGCACGCCATTGGGCGGCCTCCTGGATTGGGAAGGGGAGGGGTGGAGGGGGAGCCGGAGCCTTTATAAGGCCCGGGCTCCCTCCCTCCCTCCTCTTGGGCAAAGCGGCTGCTGACGATGGAAGGGCTCGGCGCGCTGAGCAGGCAGCGCGCTCGGGAGCATCGGGGCGAGCAGCCGCTTGGAGCAGCGGCTGGGGCGAGGTTCCGGCGGGCTTGAGAGGCAGACGCGGAGGCTTCCCGTCCCAGCGGCGCCGCACCTCGCGGCTGGCTTTGGGCCAGGAGGCCCCAGGTTTGGGGGGGGAAGGGCCGGCTGTCCCTTCCGGAGAGTAGAGGAGGCAGCTGAGGGCTTGGGCGGCGGATAGGCTTGCCTAACAAGCCCTGGGGGGGGGGGGGGCTGGAAAGGGAGCTTTGGCTGGGCCTGGGCTGTAGAGGCGAAGGAGGTGATTCGGGCAGGCCTGCGGTGGCAGCCACCGGGTCACTGTTGGGCTGCTGCCCATAACCTTGCTCGGGCAAAATTGAGAGGGGAAAGGGGGGTCTGGAGCCTGGTTGACAAGGCCGGTCACTGACGGAGGCTGTTGCTGGGCGGATTGGGAAGAACGGCCACACCCCCTCACCCCATTCCGAGCGGTGGTGGTTCATTGGTTGGAGCTGTTGCTGGGCGGATTGGGAAGAACGGCCACACCCCTCACCCCATTCTGAGCAGTGGTGGTTCATTGGTTGGAGCTGTTGCTGGGCGGATTGGCCAGGAGACACCTTGTTCCTTCACCCACTATCTTTACAATTTTATTATACAGCACTGTGGGTCCCCTGTTGGGTGTCAGGTGGTACTGCAGGGTGGACTTCAAAATTAACGTGGTGTTTGGTTCTACTGGGGCTTTCTGCATATGTGGCAGGGAGTGGGGGGGAGGCAGAGGTGTTTTCCTGCATTCTGTCCACACGGGGGTCTCTCCCCTTCAAGGCTATTGGCGGCATGGCACCTACCAAAGGTGTAGGGGGTAGGAAGGGAAAAGGCAGGGCGCCCAGGCAAAATATGAAGCGGCCCAGGGCGCGTTTGGATTCCTCTTCCGATGAGGCTGACAATCCCAAAATACAATCAATACTAGCTAGATTGCAGGCGGTGGAACAGGAGAGAGGGATACTCCAGCAGCAATACAGTGCGGCTACAGCGAACACAAAAGGATGGGCGGGGCTTCCTCTCACCAGGAAGCAGAAGCAGGATCAATTGTGGGCTTCTGTTTCAGCTCGTCTGCAGGCGGTCGAGGCCTCGGGTACGGAGGTCGGGGGGGGGGGGTCGGACTGTGGCACAGCCTTTGGAGACCTGGCCTGACTTGGACATACCGACATCCACTCCTGAGAGATCGACCCAGGGAGAGGCCCATACAATCCACGGATGCTGTGCCATCCACACTGGTGATGGCGCCTGGCTCAAGGGAGGGAGGAGCGTCTGCATCGCACCCTCCAGGTGAGTCCCACAGCACGACACTGTCTGGTACCCTCCCACCATGGGGACCAACCCCGCCGTGGAACTGGTATCCATGGTGGCACGGGATGGGCTGCACACCGGCTTGGCAGGGTGTAGGTACACCTCAGCAGGGAACCGTTAGTACACCGGTTACATGTCCAAACACGCACAAGTTGAGCTGCACTGCGGCTGTGCAGGGTGTAGGCACACCTCAACAGCGGATTGTCAGTCCATTGGTCCCATGTCCCTACACGCACATGTCCCAGACCCTACGGCCAGATGGGAGCCCCACGGTTGCAGTGATGGGAGCGTATCAAGCTGCTACCAGCCAGGTGTCGGAGCGGCGCGTAGCAATGGACAGCACACAAGAGACGGTGGGTGACAGGGTCTTGGACTCGCAGGTAAGCAACACGGTGGCCTTACAAATGCAACAAGAGCCATCGCCTACTGCGATGGCTTGTCTGGCAGTGTGGCAGGGTCCAGCGGGAGCTCCTAGTCTGTCAGTGGGGTCCGGGAGTAACGTTAGGGATCCTTATGCTGGGTCAAGGCATCAGCTATCCCTACAGGCAGCACGGCTGCCCCGTTGGGGTACCATCTGTTGCCTGCGACGCGGGAAAAGATATGGAAAGGGGAATTTGTGGATGTCTTCTCTCTGCTCTTCATGGAGACAGAGATGAAAGACAAGGACAAATTGAGTGACAAGGAGTTGGAGCGGCTGCGTTGCAAGAAGGTTGCTAGGACTTGGGCGAATTGGCTCCCTGGTTACCTAATTTATATGGGAGTAATTCAGCAAAAATTCCCGGGAAAAGGGGGAATTCTGACTAAATACTTGGATATGCTTTATAGAGCATATACAGAGTATGAGGGGGTGTGTGGCTTGCATATGATGAGTCATTTCATATGCGGGCCACGTTTGACCACGCCCTTCAATGGGACATGAAGGACAACGATTTATGGCTCCAATTCATGACCCCGGCCAGGCCAGGGGTGGGTGACAGGGTGGACAGCGGCCATATTTTGGCGAAATATCAGCCGGCGGCATCTTCCCGCGTGTTGGCGGGGCAAGGGGTTCAACCCCACTTGCTTTGCTGGGAATATAGTTCACGCGGGGCCTGCACCCACGCAGCGTGCCGTTTCCGACATGAATATCCGGTCTGCCACGGTCCGCACCCGGGAGCCAGCTGTCCGAAGGGGAGAGGGGGCAAGGGAATCATTCGGGATTTTCAGGAAGGCAGAAAACCTGGCGGTCAACATCCTCCTCCCAAAGGGGCCCAGTCCAGTCAAACTTGAGCCATTGCAACGGCTCCTGGCACGCTATCCGGGATCGGATGCGTGTTACCTGGCAGCTGGGTTTAAGGACGGTTTTCATATCCCTTTTAAGGGCCCCAGGGTTGCAGCATTTTCAAAAAACCAAAAGTCAGTTCGGGTCATGGAACAGTTGGTGCAGGAGAAGATTAATAAGGAAGTAGCGGCTGATAGGGTACTAGGGCCGTTTAGTTCTCCTCCAATTCCCAACTTACGCGTTTCTCCTTTGGGCATTGTTCCCAAAAAGGCGCCTGGGGAGTATCGCCTAATACATAATTTGTCAGCTCCGAAGGGGCACTTAGTCAATGATGCTATTCCAGAACATTTGTGTTCTGTGCATTATGCATCATTTGACTCAGCAGTTGCTATGGTTAGGAGGCATGAGCAAGGGGCGCTAATGGGCAAATGTGATATTAAATCTGCCTTCCGCATATTGCCCATTCATCCGGAGGACTTTGACCTCTTGGGGTTTAGTTTTAAGGGGCAATACTATGTAGATAGGGCCCTGCCCATGGGGTGTTCAATTTCTTGTTCTATGTTTGAGCATTTTAGTTCCTTTTTGGAATGGGCTATAAGAGAGCGCACTGGCATTCCAGATTGCTCTCACTATTTGGATGGTTTTTTCTTCTGTGGGGCAAAAGATTCGGGCCAATGTGCTTATTTAATGACGGAATTTGCGGCTTTAGCAGCTGAATTGGGGGTTCCGTTAGCGCAGGAGAAGACAGAGGGCCCAGCTAGCATTTTGATATATTTGGGTGTTGAAGTGGATTCCATGCAACAGTGCTGCAGGCTGCCGGCAGAGAAAGTCGGGGCGTTGAGGACCCGGCTAGCTACTCTGTGCTCTCAGAGGAAAGTCACATTGAGACAGTTACAAGAACTAGTGGGGCATTTGAATTTTGCATGTAGAGTGGTGGCCCCGGGTCAAGCCTTCCTGCGGAGGCTCTGCAATGCTATGAAAGGTCTGGCCAGCCCACACCATCATGTCAGAGTTACACGGGAAATGCAGAATGATTCAACAGTGTGGCTCTCCTTTTTGGAGGGCTTCAATGGAGTGTCATTCTGGAAGAGGGAATTATTGTTGGAAGCTGACATGCAAATACATTCTGACGCCTCTGGGGCGTTCGGTTTTGGGGTGATCTGGGGCAACCGTTGGTGCGCTGAGACCTGGCCTGGGGAGTGGCAGGAGTCCCCCATATGCAAGGATTTAACGTTTTTGGAATTTTTTCCTATATACGTGGCGGCCCAAGTGTGGGCCTTGGAGTTGCGGGATTGTGTTGTGCATTTTTGGTGCGACAACCAGGCCACGGTTCAGGTCATTAATACCTTCACTTCTAGGAATAATAGAGTCATGGTATTGGTCAGGGCCTTTACGCTACATTGCCTAAGGGATAATATTCTGTTTCGAGCTCGCCATATTCCCGGCTTGGATAACTCCATTGCTGATGCTTTATCGCGCCAGCAGGTAAAGAGATTTTGGGATCTGGCACCGTGGGCAAGGGAGAAGCCGGAGGAAGTGCCGGTTGCCTTATGGGAGATTGGCAGGACGAAATAGAAAGAGCAGTGTGGCTGTCTGTCACCCCAAGTACTCGATCAGCATATAGAAAGGCAAGTAGGGAGTTTCAGCTGTTTAGGAGGACCTATGCATTGAATCAGGAGTGGCCCATTCCGGTGGATCACCTGTTGCAATTCTGTGTTGCTGCTAAGGAAAAGGGCATGGCGGTACGCACCATTACTGGTAAGCTGGCGGCCCTGGGATTTTGTTCCAGAACCAAGGGGATGCTGGATAACACAGATAATTTTAGAATCAGGTGAGCCTTAAGGGGTTGGGCGAGGGAGTCGCCCTCGAGACCGGATGCCAGGACTCCAATATACCCGGAGAGTTTATTGGGATTGAGAGCCAAGTGGCAAGTGCTTTGCGCGTCTCCATTTGAGGCTGGTCTTTTTCATGCGGCAGCGCTTACAGCCTTTTTCGGGGCTTTCAGAATTTCAGAATTGTTAGCAGCCTCCAAATCCAAATATAATTTATTACGGTCATAGACCAGCAGATTAAAAGTAGCTACAAATACAGCAATTATTAAAAACCAATTAAAAATAACAACAAGAAAACAAGTCAATAAACAGCAAATTAAAATAGATAGAATTACAACTATTATAAAAATGATCCAAAAGTCACGTATCTGAGACATAAAATATCCTAAACATAACAGTAATAGCGCCTCCACAAATTTTACTATCCTCAATTCATCATCATTTTTCTACAGGTGATAGCAGATGCTACATTGTATGTGACCTGAGAATTCCGATCTGATAATAGATATTCTAAGTAAAATGCTTCAGATCTTCCTGGTTTTTTAAGAAGAATTGGGGTAATTAAATCTCTGCGGAGGTCACGATAAAAAGGACAATGGAGTAGTACGTGAGCTTCAGTTTCTACACTTCCCATATCACATGGGCATAACCGTTCTTGGACAGGGATTTTATTATATCTGCCTTCCAGAAGCGCGGAAGGTAGAACATTTAGTCTGGCTAGCGTGAAAGCTTTCCTATATTTGGGAATTGATAAGCTTAACATATAGTTTGGCAGTTGTCCGGTTTTCAATTTGGAACACACTCCTTTCGGATAGGGGCTGCTTCTACCACTGCAGCGTTGGGTCTGCCGCCCGCAGGGATCAAGGCGATTGGCAGATGGCGATCACAGGCTTTTAAGTCTTATGTACATCCTCCCCCCAAATGAGGGAGAAGGAGAGGGAGAGTGGTATGCTGACCCTATTTGTTTATCTTCTAGATATGTTGACGGTTCAAGCCCTGGTGCGGGTCCTTATCTGTGGCCACAGCTACGTATTCTGGGCCAGAAGGAGGGCAGCCAGTACCAGCATCGGCACCCAATTGGGCTTGAGCGGCTTGGCCAACATTCAGTGGGCTGGCAGGCATGGGATGAGATGGGACCAACTCATTCCGATGTTGTCGCAGCGGCGTGCGGCCCTACCCCCGCCTCAGGTGCTGTTAATACACCTAGGAGGAAATGACTTGGGGATGCTGAAGGGCAAGGCCTTGGTGCTGCAGGCGTTGGCCGATTTCCGTCTTATTCGGAATTGGTGGCCGGGAGTGTTAATCCTGTGGTCTTGTATTATACCTCGCCGTCGATGGCGGGCTCCATGTGCGCCCAGGGCGTTAGATCGGGCGGGCAGGAAAGCGAGCGGGGAAATATTTTGTTGCTTGCTCTCATATGGGGATGGGAGTATTAACCACCCATTGATATCGCCAGCGTGGAGGGAGCAATACAGGCCAGACGGGGTCCATTTGTCGGACCTTGGCAATGATTTATTCTTGGGGGATTTGCAGAGGGGTCTGAGGGAAGCAATCCTGCGCAGATGGGGGGTTGGTGACAAAGCATAAGGCTTGTCGCACCCTGTGGCAGTTAGGCGCGGGCATCTCCACCTGGGAAGGGATAGGTGAGCATTCGCAGGCACCTAGCGGTGACTGGTAATGCCTGAGGCTCATCACCTGCGAGTCTTGAGGCCCAGGTGGTGAGATAAGGGTTACCTTTGGGGCTAACCTTCCTCATTCACGCAGAGTCATGAGGCACGTGCCGGGGTGACCCGGAAGGCCCCCCTACTCCAAAAGGGGAGGCCTGGGGGTGGCGTATTGGACACGCCATGTCCGGGCCTGAATGGACTCGCCCTACCTGTTATGATGGCATTGGCCATCCATGTCAGAAGATGCCTGCGTAGTTTTCCCCTCTGCTGATCCCCCAATAAATGTGGCCCAAGTTTAACCCAAAAAACCTGTGTCGTCTCGTTATTTACCGTGCTCCGATTCCACAATGTATTTCCTTAGGGAAGATTGGTGGCAAATAATGCATATATTAGCTAAAATTGTGGATAAATTTGCTTATATTCCGAGAAACATGCACAAAATGTATACTATTTTCATGTTGATTTAAAAAGTATTGATGTGGAAACAGGGTTTTTCCAAAGCAAAATTTGGAAAAATGAAAAACTGGGAGAAATAAAAATTTACAGATTCATCCATTTCTAGCAGAGCCTCAATATTGACCTTTCCCAATACTTTACTTTAGTCCCCTACTGTCTCAGTAAGTCTTAGCTCCAGTAGACAACCACACCATTGTCAACAAATGAATACAAATGGATGTCCCTATCCCTTTCACAATATAATTAGAAGTGTTCTCTTTAAAATACCCATTTGGAAATATTGTCATCACCTCTTTTACTTCCCCATATCTGGGACTGCTTTCCTTTATGGATTTACAAAGCTTCACTGTAGAACTCCATTGTTCTACCTTGTCCACATCCTGTAAATCTGCATGGATTTTCTTCTGTTTGAGTTCCCAAATGTGGAATCTGAAATTTTGCCAACACTTCCAGATTATTGATACAGTGATGCTTTCCTGTGTGTATTATCTTGTGAATAGATTCACAGGAGTTCTTATTATATTCTTTACACATTTAACACTTTTCTCCCATGTGGATTCTCCAGTGTATAGTAACTATAGATTTATGACCAAAGCTCTTTCCACATTCATTACACTTATAGAGCTTTTTCTCCTGTGTGGATTCCCATATGACTAATGATGGCGGAGACATTTTCCATATTCTATGCCTTATGAGGTTCCTCTTTCCTCTTCTTAAAATGAATCTTGTCTAGATGAACGTGAACTAAGGCAAATTAAAACACT
Source organism: Anniella stebbinsi (assembly GCA_029215795.1). Taxonomy (NCBI): domain Eukaryota; kingdom Metazoa; phylum Chordata; class Lepidosauria; order Squamata; family Anniellidae; genus Anniella; species Anniella stebbinsi. The sequence continues at coordinate 88,526,893 of JARDYH010000004.1, read as the reverse complement.
GACTCTGGAAGCTGTTCTTTCCAGCACAGATCATGTAAGAGAAAGCATAGAAGAACACATATATTTCAAATATGTTTTAAAGGCCAAGGTTTTCTGAAATGATTTTCTTAGAGCAAGAAGGTTTCTGGGAAGCAAAGCCGGGATTGTGACCAAAGGCAGGGAAAGTGATGTTACACTTTTCAGCCACATCATGATACTGCAGAGATCAAGGTACTTGAAAAGGTTTATCATTGTATTGTGTGTACCAGGAGTATGGACTGTGAAAGGTACAGCAAATTAGAACATAAAGGAGTACGAATGTAGACACAGCAATTCTCCTATGGTATTTATCAAAAATGTTGTCTGAGCCTAGTAGATTTAAAGGAGAGAAAAGTATTTGAAAAGAAAGAAATAAACTAGTTGGCAGCAGGACACACGATAAAGGGAAAGTGAAAGGAATATTGATGGTCTCTACAAAAGAGCATAACATTACCCATATTACTGCTGGGGCTACAGAAAGAACTCAGTCAAGTAGGGAACACAATATTTTTTTGCAGACAGATAAAATTTAAACTCTCCCAACCAGGACTTCCACAAATCAGTGCCTTCAAGTTTTTCAACTTCACATAAGGCAAACTCAGAGAATGATACATTTAATCGTAAAAGTTTAATGGGCTCATGCAATGTTACCCGTGATGCTTTCTATTTCCAGTGAATCCGATTTCAGCTCCCACATCTATTTTTCATCAAAACATTTAAATGGTTTTGAGTATGACAAGCAGAATTATTTGGAGACCCCATGCTCACTTGTCAAGTGGAAACGTTAGTCAAATGGAGACAGCTGTGTATGGTCTCTCTGAAATATTAAAAGTTGAAAATAGGCCAGAAACGTCAGCGTAAGGCCAGTGGGCCATACCCAGACCATTCTGATTTCCCATATGGTGACTCGCTTGCAGGTTCCAGTTCCCGAAAAAAGGTGAGGGAGAGGAAGCTTATCCATTATGGATTTTTTTAAAATCATGCCTTACATGCACTTCCCTTAGCATAGACCCCTCCTGATTTCTGCTTTGGATCTAATACCAGAGTAATGGTCTTGATGCCAGTTTTTGGCAGAAGGGCAGGATAGACAGAGAGAAAGAAAGGTTAGGTTTTCCCCTTTAGATCTAGTATCATATGGTATGCTATGTCTGAGAGCACTCCTAGCTGACAGACATATAGGCCCATATCCAAGGACCACTGCACTTATACAATTGATGTAGCATTAAGGTAAGCAACCTCTAGTATAATGCCAATAGTGTAAGCTGCTGTGATGGGTTTACCCAGAAAACCTGTTATACCAGTTTACACTATTAGCATTGCACAAGCGGTCACTTACACTAGTGTTACATCAATTGTGTAAATGCAGCGCCCCTGATGGTTACTGCCCATAATGAGCAAAAATACTTATAATTGGCTGCCCTAAGGACTACTTGTTGGATTTTGCAGTGGCCATGGTTCCATTAGGCCCAGAAAGAAAGATTCCTTCTCACCTCTTCAGTATAGTCAATCTGCCTGAACCTGCTTTGACTAGAATGTCTGGAAACTGCCTTGCCAATTCTTTCAAAGAAACAAGAGTTTGCTCTTAAACCTATTCTTGTCAGCCTGAGATCTTTCAGTTGTGCGACATTATCTATTTTTCATTGTGTGTGTGTGTATATATATATATATATACACACATGCACACACATCTAGGGAGAAAAGAATCTATCACAGCCAATAGAAACAGAGCAAATAAGAAAGCTCTCCAGTACCATTGTTGCTTCAATGGCACTTAAAGCTTTTGAAAAATGTGTGGGAGAATAGTAGCCATTTAAACCTTGCATTCAGGAAATACAAGAGAGAGAGAGAGAGAAATTCAGCAGAACCCAGACAAGGTTAATAAAGAGTTCATCAGATTCAGTACTAAATTGCCTGCTCTTAAGGCCATCCCCATCTCAAGACAGTGTGGCCAAGAATACCCTTTCCCATTATTTCTATAAAAACTGTGGAAAGGAAAAAAAATAGAAAAAAGGAAAAGAATTAGAAGACACATGTAATCAATCTTATCCTCTACAAAATCCAGTAGTTCTTCAGGCCTGCCAGATACAGCGTCTTTCAGGGCAACAGACAGGCAATGCCTATTAAATGTGTTTTTCTTCTCCAAAGAAATGGGGTCAGTGAAAGATCTTTCTAACCTTAATACAATATAGATTTAATGAAAGGCAACTGCTATTTTAAGATTTTATGAGTATATATATATATATATATATCAATCAAAGGGGAGTTTAGATACCCATCCGCATTACTGTAGAGTTCCCATTGATCTTTTATCTGTATCGCCAAGCCCGTTCTTACAAACTTTTGCAGATCGTTAAACCCATAAATGAGGCTTAGTCACTAAGAAAACTAGGTCCTGTCACACTCAACTTTTATGCTTTAAAATAAGACTGATATGGTACAGTGTCTGTTATTATTATTATTATTATTATTATTATTATTCTTTCAATATCCCGTGTTCTCTTGACAAAGAAGCAATTTTCTCAGAAGTTGATACCGATAAACAGTATTTGTTAGTCTTTCAAGTCTTATAACGGCAAAACCCTAAATTTACACTTGAGTTTTTCTTATGCTTGTGTGTATGTAGAATAGCACCTTTCCTCAGCTTGTGAAGCAAGTCCCTTTAATTGATTCTGCAAATAATATTTGGTTTGTGAATTTCACCAAATGTGTCTGTAAGAGGCAATGTTTCCCTTTCATCAGGTGTTTATCAAATTATTCCAATTATTCCTCTCCACTAGCAGAAGGGGAGACATGTTGGAAACCATCAAACCCTTCAGTTGGCAATGTCAAGTCAAGGCCTACTGATACTCAGATCTCAGTTGTGGAGCCAGGCCAGACATAGGGCTCAATCACATAGTGGGAGTATCACCCACTCTGGATTGGGATTGCTGCGTGTGTGAATAATTGATGCATTTCAGCACAACTGTCTTGTTCTGCTTTATCTGATCATGAGAGTTTGCAGCAGACCCACTCAACCAGAGGTGGGAAACTCTTTCAGCCTGAGGGCTTAATTTAATTTGGGAGAAGATCTTGCAGGCCACAGTCCAGTGGTGGGTGAGCTGAAGTCAAAATGAGTGGAGACAAAAATACATATACACAAAAACAAAACCCAGCAGACTATAGTTTAAAGCTCTTACTGCCAGTAACTAAACCTTTGGAGAGCTGGTGAAGTTCAACCCTGGAGCTGGTGAAGTTCATTTCCCTCCCATTGAGATCAATGGGAAGGAAACAGTTAAAGAAAGAAAAAAGAACAATACATGCATAAGATCATAAGAAGAACCACATTGGATCAGACAAAGGGTCCATCTAGCCTAGCATTCTGTTCACACAGTGGCCAACCAGCTGTTGACCAGGAACCCACAAGCAGGACATGAATGCAGCAGCATCCTCCCACCCATGTTCCCCAGCAAGTGGTGTACATAGGCTTCCAGCCTCTACTACTGGAGGTAGCCATAGCTATCAGGATACACCACACACACCCTTTCTTCTGTCCTGCTGGTGCAAGCCTGGCAAGACTTTGGAGTCTTTTGAGGCTCTGACATCGGAGCAATTCATCCCAACCAGTAGGATTGCTCTGTTAACTACTGAATTACTAATTCTAAGTAATATAAATGTGAAGTAGCATGGGCTGGAAATCCTTTGAAACTCAAAAATTGCTTCCATAGAAAGGATATACAAAAGTGTTGGCTGATGATGCATGACATAAAAGACACTTTATTGGCTCCCCCCCCCCCCCAAAAGGCTGATATAACATAAATTCACACATCACTTTTTGAGCTTGGGTACATAATAATAATAATAATAATAATAATAATAATAATATAATAATCATAATACCTTGCAACTGACCAGACATAATGTTCATAGACAAAAAAGAAAAACACACATACCTCATTGAATAGCAATACCAAATGACAAAAATGTTGTTGAAAAGGAAGAAAAGAGAGACAAATATACACCACTGGCCATGGAAGTCAAAGAACTATGGCAACAGGAAGAGGTCACAATTATTCCTTTAGTCACATCAGTCACCAGCATCACATCAAAAAACTATACAGAAAACCTTCAGAAACTGGGCCTACCAGAATACATCCACACCAACATCCAGACAGCAGTCATAATTAAAACATGCTCAATCGGCAGGAAATTCCTGAATCAATAAAAGACAGCATGACTTGGCAAAGCCCGTCATGTCCGTCAAGAAAAACCGCCACGAGCGAGAAAGAGATAATATAATAATAATAATAATAATAATAATAATAATAATATAATGGCGTGTTTAAATAGGTAGTTTTCCTTGCCATAAATCCTTATTTTATCCACATAAACACAGGAGTGGAGATTGGGAAAGGGTTGAGCTCTTGCTTCCATGTTTATTGCATGAAGTCTGGCAATTTAAATGTTCCTGTGCCACTAAAAACGGATGGCGCTGGCATGTAATTTGTCTACTTTGCATCTGGATTCAAAAAATAAAGTGTGAATCAGTTCTCTATTCAGGATATAGCTAGCAAAAGACTGGAAATGAGCAATGGGGAAATTGGAAGGTAGTTTACATCTAGTTGGTGAAAAACATTTGAAACCGTTTTAGGGGAGGATCATGCAGCGCTGCATTTCTGATATTAGGAGCAAAGCCAGGTTAGGAGTAGTCATCACTGTTGTAAGAAAGAAATGCCCCAGTGACCTGCTGAAATCTTAGAGAATTCTCATCAGGGGAGAGAAGAATAGAGTGTGGTAAACAGCTCATATTCGTATTTTTGCAATACACGTTCCTTTGCCCAATGTCACACTAGAAAAATCACCTGTGAGGTGAGAAGCAATTAACAGGGTATGAAGAAGTCTAATTTAAAATTAGGGATGTGCAAATCTTGTTACATCCATCCTATCTGTTTGTTGCGGATTGCCAGGCATCTTTCATTCCATCATCCGCTCATTGACAGAATCTGATTTTTTTGCGGGTGTGTGTAAGAGTATTTTGTTCCACTTGCATAAATGCACATTAGTGCAAGTGCAAATTTGCACAACCCCTCCCCCCTTAGAGTAAAAAAACTGGTCTGCAAGTCTGTGGAAGCTACATGACTCAGAAAAAGCAGGTCACTGAGGAATCCAGTAGAAAAGAGAGGGGGGGGGGGAAACACCACAATGCAGATATTTATTTTATTTATTTATTTATTTATTGCATTTTTATACCGCCCCATAGCCGAAGCTCTCTGGGCAGTTCACAAAAATTAAAACTATGAAATCATTTTAAAATATATAAAACAAGGCACAATCTAAAAACACAGAATAACATACAATATAAAAACACAACCAGAATAAAACCAAGCAGCAGGAATTAATACAGATTAAAATACAAATTTAAAACAGCAAGGATTAAAATTGAGTTAATTTAACTGTTAAAATACCGGGAGAATAAAAAGGTCTTCACCTGGCGACGAAAAGAGTACAAAGTAGGCGCCAGGCGAACCTCTCTGGGGAGCTCATTCCACAGCCGGGGTGCCACAGCAGAGAAAGCCCTCCTCCTAGTGGCCACCTGCCTCACTTCCTGCTCTGGTGTTGGTAAAACTTCTTATCCTTAATAATAATAAAAAATATATAGTTTCTTCAGTACTGAAGACATTTTTTTTTATTAAAGATAAGAATGTTTACCAACACCAGAGCTTTCTCACTTTTCGCATCTCCACTGAGGAATCCACTGGTCTGATTCCACAACTCTTGAATTCATTGTGGATTTCTCCATCATCCCTATTCACGACCTATTTAATCATGGGTTTCTTCTAGACAAGAGAAATAGAGCTGGTGTCAGGATTTCTGATACTCTCTGGCCAATTGACACAGATCACAGATTATAACAAAACTCTTTATTGCAGTAGACCATGTTACACAGATCAGCTTTCCAGAGTTTGTGGCACAGCTTACAGCATTTATAATCCCCATTAAGTCAAATAGCCTAAGCAGAACCTATCGGCCCATTACTTTGTTCAAGAAACAGTTTGAAGGCTAGAATTAATATGGAGTCATAGTCCCAGCAATATATTGCAAATCAGGGTCTTAATGATACATGATTCGAGGCAGATTTCATGATAAGTCCAGGCATGAAAGTATTCTGAACAATTAAAAAGTTGTTCTCAGCAAAGGCTCATTGGCCTGAGGGGGCGTTTCTGTTCCACCCTTTCTCAGTTGGTGCCATAACCTGGGTGATAAGCCCAAGCCCCCCTCCCTTGCAGTGTTTTTCTTCTGCAAGGTTCTCACATTCCCAGAGGCCCCTCCAAGGCCAAGTCTTGCAGCCATGGCTGATAGGGAGTGTCACCTCCCTTCAACTTGCTGACAGAGAGAGCTAAGTTCCCAGGTCCTGAGCTTCCCACAACTGCACTGGTTGTGCTCTAAGTCTCAATCAGACTCTGGCTCCAAAGCTACAGGGCCCACAGCAGACTCGACAGCCAGTGTTGAATTTTGTCATTTGCACTTTTCTACAGAATATGTTTAAGATCTAAGTTTTTGCAAAATGTAAAAACAAAAAAAGCTTAACAAAATGTGCAGCAATACTGATCACATACAAATATGATGAGATTAGAACTTGTGTGTACAGCATGTCAAAGCATTTTATATAGCAATAAACACAGCAACGAACACTTAACACAATTCTTACTTCCACTGCCCATCAGGTGCAGGAATCCTAGTCCTGAATTGTTCAGAAATGGTTATTTAAAAGCTTAATGACAGGCTTTCCACCTCATTTGATTAATGAACTGTAATTAGTAGAAAAGGCAATAGTTGGGAATGCAGATTTGGGTCTCCTGACACTGATCCTGCTCCAGCTGTACCAGCCATTAGTCAAGTTTGGAGCTGAGGCTCACATTTTCAGAAGGCTTCCTTTACTATGCATAGTTTAGCATACATATGTACCTGCATTTATTTGTGCAAATCTCTGTATCCAAACACTGAAATCAGAGACTTGTGCAGTTTTGTTATTGTTTGAAAATACTCTCATCCTAAATATGGAAGCACGTCCCTAAGATTTTAATGGAACCTACTTTGATTCTAATTACAACTTGGCTTCAGTATACATTTCTTGACCTCAAACGGCACGTTTTTGCATTTAGATGACTACGCTTAAGAAGTGCAGTAGAAAAGCAGGAGACAAACAGTCAAACAGATCGTGTATCTACGACATAGAGAGGACATAAGCATCTTAATTTCTTAATGGGATATTGAGACGTGAAAGGTACCAAGCCAAGCCTTGTTGAAAAAAGAAAAAGAAAATATTTCCATTCCCTTACTACCAAGGGTCTCAGATGCAGCATGGATGTGTCTATAACACCTTCCATGTGGTTTTGTTTTGTTTTTCTTTTCTTTAATCTTTCTGAACTAGGTCAGCCTATCTCAACTTGGCCCCCTTCAGATGTTTTGGACTACAATTACCATCAGCCCCAATAAGCATGGCCAATGGTCAGGGTGATGGAAGCTTTGGTCCAAAACATCTAGAAAAACACCCATGTGTCCTCCTTCATATTCTTTCCCCACTTTCCCCTGTTGATGCTTGCTGAAAACTGGATGGATGTCCTAACTTTTGGACAAAATTAATGGAGACAGTGGGAAGGGATGGGGAAATACAGAGTTAGAAAGTAGAGTAAGAACCATAACATGTTGAATAGGAGGAAAAGGGACCAGGAATTAGCCATGAACTGGCAAATTTGACCAGCTCAGTAAAGATTTATGCCAACCCAACTTCACAAATAACCTTATAACTTTATTCCAACTCATAGATATATCCAGAACTTAGGCTGGCGGAGCATTCAAGTTTGATTCCACCTGTTCCCCAAAAGTTATTTATTCGTGGTGGGTAAGATGAACAGGATTTTTTTTTTTGCTTCTTTACTGGAGTTAGTGGAGTGTAGTAGATAATGTTGCGGCAGTATCCAATTCTGCTGCTCTGCTCACGCCATTGACATAGCAATAGCACCATGTCAATTGCATATTTTGGCGAGACAGGATTCCTTGGTAAAACTGTTGTGCCAGCAGATGTAATTTCCGCTAGCACTACTTCAATGGCATAAGTGGATTATGATCATTCACTTGGTGGATCTAAGCAAGTCATTAGACAGCCACTGAACCGATCTCAAATTGCAATCTGTCTTGAGTCCTTAGAAACACATAAGAAGGAGTGTGTGTTTTTAAAGCTTCAGTTATGCATATGCCATGAGCCTCATATACTCAATCTTATATATGATTTCTTGATGATATTTTTTTATTATAACCCAAAAAGCTGATTTCCTTTATGTATCCTCCCATTGTGCAACCGTTCTATCTAAAATTCTCCCTGTGAGGTGGGCAACTTATTCTCAGCTGGATCAGGTGCTATTTGGGCATATGTCAGAATAAAGTCCTATACCCTTGCTGATTCATTTTAGATATTAATTATATTTTATATTAAATACGTTATGCATAACAAACATAAACTAAAAACACAATGCAAATCCCACACTGAGTCCACATGCTTTCTTAACAAAACACACGATAACTACTCTCTCAGTACTTTGGGGCCAGATATGCTCGGTGGGTACAGAAACGTGAAAGACCACTGGTTGCTGAAGTCACAAAGCTTGAGAAGATCAGCTTAGTTTCCTTCTCTGATAAAAGAAGTATGGGCACTGGATTCTTTCTGTAAAGCTAATAGTTACGGTAAAGCTTTGAGCCTGCAGTAGATTAATAGACTCAGGCAATAACAAAAAGGGGACGCAGGTACAGTTCTACGCTGCAATTTCATTTGAAGTAACATTCTTACTTATACCATCACTGGGATGCGTATAAGCAGTAATCTTAGTCATTCCCACATATGGGCCCGTTGATACTATTTTTGGTATGATATAACAAAATACCCACAGCAAACATATACACCTATAACCTAAAGCATCACTGGAACTCCATTGCACATTTGGAGCTTTCACTGAACCCATGCTCACTTCCCTATTCACTGTCGGACACCAGCTCCATGCATGACACAGAGAGGTGTGTGAAGAACAACTCTCAATTCACAGTGAAAGGGGGTAACCCTTGCAAATACAGGAGCTATATGCGTGAGCTAGAAACCTGCTCCTGGCTAATATCAGTATTGGAGAAAATTGTAAAATCCTTAACCTTTAACATTTTCTCAGCAAATTATTTCTTACATCATCCATATTATCATCAACATCATCACCTATTTAGCACTTGTGAAACGGAAATTAGGCATGCATACAGTTTCAAGGGGGTTAACTTCTAGAAAATATGGATATAATTTCAACCTAAGAATGCTATCCAATGCCATGCTGGAAGAAGGGAGTTTGTGGAAGCCCAATTTCCTTCTTCCTCCAGCACCAACCCCTCAAAGCTTTTCTTGAGAGTCAGGAGTCCCTCCTGAAAGAGGTGGGTTGTGGCACAGAGAACTGGAAGGAGGAAACTCCTGTGAACACTACATTAACTATCACCCCAAATGTGCTAAGTGTACATTTTCATTATGCTTATTTAGATTATGTAATTCAAAGAGAGTTACTATAAGGAAAAAGAAGAGTACTTCATTTCAAATAAGTGGCATTTTTAGAAGTGAAGAATATTAGCAAGGACTTATTTTTGATTAAGAAAAGCTTGCAGAAAGAGTACCATCAGAATATAAGAAATAATACCCTAGTTCCCTTGAAAACAATACCTTCTGGTTTTATTATATACATCAGACTCAGTAAATGTCTATAATGCAAAGCAAATAACCCAAGCAGGTTGAGGGCTGTTCTAATGATGATCACCTGCACTCCCACTGAGTTAATAAATCAGGATGAATTAATTACTTCCAAAATTATCTCAAGCATGACAGACAGTTGATGTCTTTCAAATTAGGTATTAATTATTACAATGAAAATTTCAAGAGGCTTTAAGAGATGGGCTAGAGATTACAACTGTAGCGGGGGGGGGGGGGTGTACTGCATCTCTCCCTGCTACAGTTGCCAGAGCCTGCACAATCCCTTTCAATAGCATGGGATGGGTGACACCCACAGGGAGCTATAAAGCTGCTTAACAGCAAACATAAGGCCTTCCTTTCCACATCTCTCCAAAGACCACGAAAGAGCCATGGTAGGCTTCAGGAAGTTGAAAAGTAATGGTGTATTCCAAAGAACAGCTTTCAAAGAATGCATCTCATACTTTATGAAGCACTGAGACTTAGATTCTCCTTTTATTAGAATGAGATTTAGATTCTCCTTCAGTCTCCACATTTCTCACCTTCCACCAACACAACGATATTACTACTGCCACTTCTGGCTGAACTTAAAATCATAAGAAGAGACATGCTGGATTAGACCAAGGCCTAACTAGTCCAGCATTGTGTTCCTGCAATGGCCAACCTGTTGTGCATTTCCCATGTGGCCACAAGAGGACATGAGCACACCTGCACTCTCCCACTTTCCCCAGAAACTGATATTGAGAGGCATCCTGCCTCCAGAACTGGAGATAATAATATATAGCCATCATGACTAGCAGCCACTGGTGGCCTTATACTCCATGAATCTGTCTGATCCCTTTTAAAAGCTGTCCCAAATTGGTGGTCATCACTATATCTTGTGATAGTGGATGCCATAGTTTTACTATGTGCTGTGTGAAGAAGAACTTCCTTTGATCTGTCTTGACATTCCCACCATTCAGATTCTTGGATAAGCCTGGGTTCTAGTATTATGAGAGGGGGACAACAATATCTTCCTCCACATTTAGATACACCTTTATCATGTCCCTTTTACTCACCCTTTTTTCTAACCTAAACAAACCCAAACATTGTAAACTTTTCTCATAGGGGATCAAGCCCCAGGCCCTTGATCATTTTGGTTGCACTTTTCTGCACTGTCCAGACTCTACAATATCCTTTTTGAGCTCTGGTGACCACAACTGCATAAAGTATTCCAAGTGTGGTCACACAGTATATATGTATAAGAAGACATTATACAATGATATTGACGGTTTGATTTTCAATTCCTTTCTTAATGATCCCCAACATGGAATCTGAGTTGTTCACAGGAGCCACACACTGGATCAATGTTTTCCTTGAGCTATCCAACAAAACTCCAAAATCTCTTTCCAGGTTAGTCACCACCAGCTTAGAGCTCTCATATTCCACCTCTATTCACATGCTTGCTGACTCTCTCAAAGAACTCCAAAAGGGTTAGTGAAACAAGACCTACCTCTGCCAAAGCCATGTTAATTCTTCTTCAGCAAGACTTGTCCTTCGAAATGCTTGCTAGTTTTATCATTAATAATGCCTTCCAGTAATTTACCTAGAACAGCCATTAAACTAACCAGCCTTTAGTTTCCTGTATCCTCTCTGATCCCTTTTTAAAAACCGGTGCTATATTAGTCATTTTCCAGTACTGGTACAGAGGCCTATCTTAGGGGGACTTTACATATTTTTGTTAGAAGATCAGCAATTTCGCAGCAATTCTTTAAGAATTCTTGAGGTCAGAGTTCCCTCCCTCTACTAATGCTTTGGAGCCGGCAGCAACTACTCACCCTCCCATCTCTAACAGCAGACACCCAAGCCTTCTTGCTTTGCTGTGAACATGCACAGGCAATGGTTATGCTCTTCTGATGTTTTAGTTTAATGTTTCATGCAGTGTGGTTTAAATGCTTGGATTTTGTTTTTTTGCATTTCTGGAAAGTAGAAGGGAGTTGCAGGAGAGAAATGGTGGAAAAATAATTGGGGGGGGGGGAAGAGACTGCTCCACCCCTTGACCAGGTGACTGTGGTCACAGGCACACCTCAGGCATGCTGGATTCAATTTGGAGGAATGGGGCACACTGCATCCAAATGATGCACAGGGGAAACTGGGGTCAACCGGGGATGACCACTAACTTTCCCTGGGATAAAATGGATGGCACTTGTCCTGGGACAACCCTGAGGACCGCGGATAGTGTGGCGTGGGTTCCCGGAGCCTCCCTCCTCCCCACGAGTAGCAGAGCTCTTTAAACAGGCACAGAGCTACACAGGGTGACACCGTGACCATCGGTGGTGGGGGGAGCAATTTTGCCATCCCCAGTATGGCTGCCAGAGCTTTTTAGCGCCGAGTTTTAAAGTTACTATTTTTTTACTTACTTACCTTTTTGGAGGATCAGGGCCGCACAATTGCGCGACTGGCTCCTTCTTCCAAAAAAACAACAACAACCCAACAAGCCATGTCGGAACATCCCTCTTGGCTTCTGGGACATTGTGCTGGAGTGTGGACACTGGGGGCGGATCCTGGAAGCCAGAAAGCCCGAGAATCTCCCTGCCATCCTGGAAGGCTCATAGGTGTAGATGAGCCCTAAATCTCTGCTGTAGATTGACATGGATGTTCCAGTCTGCTTTTAAATGAATGTACACCTAATTTTATTTGATAAATGTATATTTTTTGGCTGTTATTTTAAACATTTTAAGAGTGCTATTTTAATTTATTGTGTTTTTTACATTGTAAACAACCTCGAAGAGGCTTTGCCTTGAAAACTGGAATAAAAATATTGTAAATCAATCAAATAAACTGGAGCCAGAGCTGTGATCCTTAAGAAGAAATTGTGGACTGCAGGGGCAAGTTGTGACCTTTATTTTTCTAGACATCTCCAGAATGTGCAATTTCATGTAAACTTCATATCTGATTAATCCACTGTCCAGTTATCAGGCAGACTTTTGTTTCAAAATGGAATAGACAGCACTAGGCAGATGCTTTCGAAAGGCAACATGGGTTCAGCTATGAACGTATCTCAGTCTTCAACTGAATGGTCTCATTTCAACAGTTCACTACTATAGATCTGTATGACATAGAATATTTATTTCAGGACTAAATATGACAGTGGACTTAGGAGACAAAAAAAGAAATGTACCTGTTTAAATCACGATGTATAATTGGCTGGGTAAGATTGTGAAGGTACTCCATACCTTTGGCAACATCTACTGCGATGATTAATTTTGACTGCAAGTCAAGATTCCTGCAGTGAAAAGAAAACATAGTATTAGTAAAATCAGAGATGGGAGATGAGTATGTCAAACTTACTGATTATCAACAAGTTTAAGGCTGTGTCATCTGCAAATCAAGTTGTCTCAAAGTAGATTAAAATAAGAAATGATCTCCAACATGTATTAAGTTGGAAATACTTTTATTCTGATTTAAATCTTGATTAATTTGGTACTATTCACCATCTCTTCCTCCTCCTCCTCCTCTGCTGACCATAAGGTCTCTGGCTGGGGGTGGGAATAGAGCAGTGCAGGACATGGCTCATAATGGGCATAAATGCATGTAGCTCCACACTTGGCCATTTCTTTCTGTCTTCATTGCACACATGGCTTAAAAATTGCATGGTACCTGGAAGCTCTGCCAAGCTGGGCATAAAGCATCAGATTTGCTGCTATCAGTGGAGACTGGTGGCTACGATATCGTGGAGTGGGTGAATCCACCCTGGGTTTCAGTCAGAACCAGTTAGAACTCTAAAGGAGTTCTGATTGAAACCCAAAGCGGATACCCTGCCCCACTGACATCAGAACTACCAGCCTCCACTGGTTGCTATCACAGATGAGTGACACATGGATGTAAGTTAGTTTACCTTTTCTGTTCATGTAGCAGGGAAAAGAGGGATCCTCCAGATATGTATTGTGTGACTATAGCAAATTGACTTGGATCATCCAGACAAGCACCAACAAATTGGATAACACAGGGGTGGTTGAGTCGGCACAGGATGGAAACTTCACGGCAAAACATGTCAACATCTGATTTGGAGCAGTAGGTGTTGGCCCGGTAGCTGATGAGTAGCATAAGAAACATTTATATCAAACATAGTTTTAAGAATGTCATGTTAAAAATGGCCTTAATTAACTTAATAGAACTTTCCATTAACACCTACCGTTTGATTGCTACTATTTTATTTCTGCATCTTCCCTTGTATACTTTTCCAAATGATCCTACAACAAATTAATTTAAATAAGGATAAGCAACATGTAAACATTTCTTTTTTTCTTTCTTTCCTAAAATGGACACATTTTCCCCTTCCTTTCACCTGAGCCAATAATTTCATGGAACTCAATTTCTGAGAGCTGGAGGTGAAAATGGGATGGCAGGCCAGCACGAAGGAGGAGAACATCTGCCTTTTCTGCAAAAGAAAAATGTCTATTTGTAAAATACAGTGAAAAATATATATTAAAGGACCACATTTAACCATATATAAATAAATCAAACATAAATGGATGAATGACTTATTTTCTCACTATAAATTGGTTGACTTGGAGTTTTTTACCTCTTTGTTTCAGTATCCTACAATAAACCCCGATAATAAACACAGATTTGCAACATTCTTAGAGCTTTTGAGCTTTAGCAGCTTATCACTAAAGAACACCATTCCATATGCATATTCTATCTGGATCATGTAATGGTTGCAGAAAATCCTTTATACAAGGAATTAGTTCCCTTTTCTGTCTCTTTAACAGTGGCTAGTGAGGCTGTGTTTCTATTGCCATTCCGATCTACTGTTCAGTGGTTCTTGGAATTGGATTTGTTACACAACTAAATTTGTAGACTAACTTGTTGATCCATGTGCTCCGCTATAAAAGGTTTATTGAAACATTTCATAACGGAGTGTTTGAATGTGCCTTCTGATTACATGGGTAGGATATAAACTCTTGATGCACCTAGAGCTAATATTTGGACAGAAAATTCATAAAGGAAGTGTGCCAAAAGAACTATCAACATTCAGCTGAGTTATGCCTCAAAAATACAATATTTTTTTGGTAAAGAATTCTTTTTAAATAAAGTTGGTTTAAATCCGATAGTACTTATCTTTATATCCCTAATCATCATTTTTAATTTTTAATAGGAAAAATGTCACCTTAGTACCTTAGTATGACATTGCCAGAATGTCTCAATTGAGCTTGCACTGCTGCGGGATGTATGAAATGCTACAATAATGGTAATTATAATAATAAATAGTTTTCTTTTTGGGTTAAAAAGAACCTATTTCACAGTTCCAATTCTTACTGATTTTAAATCAAAGCTGCAATCCCAGACACATTTATTTTAAAGTAAGCCCTTTATATCTGAGTAGACATTCATAGAACAGGGCAGCATGGCAATGTACTAGCAGCTGTCTTAATGAACAGTTCTCAACTCATCAATCCAGACATTTTGAGACAGAAGACTAATCGTGTACATGCTTAACATGCACTATTTTAGGATGATTAATGCCAAGCAAGGTCTAAAACCAGGTAGTAGAAATTGCTACTGGCTTTGCCCGGCTTGTATACGCCCCCTCATTCTAAATTTTCATTTTCCTCACTTGTGCTTCCCTGTCTGTTGCTGAGACTAGGCAGGAAAGGTGCTTCCAGTTCTGAACATTGCTAAAGCATGTGAGGGGCTATAGCTCAATGGTAGAGCTATGCAAAATGTCCCAGTTCAATCCCTGACTTCTCCAGTGAGGCCTATGAAAGGATCCTTCCTGGAGAGCCAGTGCCAGCCAATGTCAACAACAGTAGGCTAGATGGACCCATAGTCTGATTCAGCATAAGACATCTTCCTCTGTTCCTATATATAGTGGGCTGGCGGCGTTTCTTCACAGGGCTTCTGTATCTTAACAGCTTCCATATAGGCAGAACATTGAAAGGTTAAAGTGTTTGAGGTATGTAAATGAAGTGACAGGAGCATGCCTGTTACATTTCTTCATATCAGTCAAACATTCAAATGTGACCCTTCAGGAAATAAAGTTGGCAAACACAATTTAGGTGCTGGACTTGTGTAGACACTGCCACATCCAAGATGGCCGTGCTCAATAGTTGTGCCACCAATTTAGAAGAGCCTGTGGAATAGACGTTGGCTGAATTCGGACAACACGATAGTCAATGGAGGGTAATAATCAACTTTACAGTTGTTCATCTAGGGGTTACTCTCCACACGACATGGTAATAAATAATCAAATGTGGTGTGGATTAGGATCAGCGCTGAGCTGACTATGGCAGCATTCGGACGACACGATAGTCAATACAACTGACGATTGTTTCTCCCCCTCCAGTTGCTTATTGTGTCGTCCAAATTCAGCCAATCTCTCTTTTAACAACATTTTGGAGTAAGCCTCCAACATTCAACATGGCTTTTGCAAAAATTTGACCTATCTCTAATAAATGCATTTTGTAATGAGAGATAAAACATGACAGGCTTTCTTTAGCGTTAAAATACCTTTAGTCATGCTTTTAATCTTTCCCAGAGGAGATGGAACTGACACATAAGATCCATCTGAAATAAAAGCAAAAGCAAACTTTACAGATGTTCAAAACAAATGTACAGTGCTTTGTATTTTTTTAAAGCTTACACATTAAAGAAACCATATAATAGTTATAAACTTGTGTTTTGGAAAGCAATACTGATGTTGTACACCGTATACATATGATCTAGCTTTATTAACATTAATGTGAAAATGTCATGTAGTTCCATTAAAGCTAAAGAAACTTTATAGATTCATAACATCTACAGCTTCAGAATTCATTGACTGAAACATACTAAAACAAATCAGCCTGTATTAATATTGAGCTAAACTTGGGGGAAAAAACTTCTTATACTTAAACATCCTGAGATTTAAACATCAATTGAATGGGTGCAGAAGTACCATTTTAGTTCCAGGAAGCAGGGAATGGGGTGTTCAAGATGATTTGGGAGATAAGGAGGAGAAAGATTCATAGCAAGATTCAAATGTCTGCTTTTAGATATGCACAATATTAAATGGCAAATAGCAGGGTATTTTAAGGGTGTTTATTGTGTCTAATTATATTCATAATAACTATAGCTATAGATGCTCTTGAGGAATAATCAAATGTAGTGTGCAACTTAGGAGGAAGGGCACTATAGTACTGCTTTGCTATACTGAAATCACTAAAAAGATTGGGAACTGATTTCTCCAGACCCACTTTTACCCAATGCTGTTATTGCATTATGCGTTAACTTAATAAAATCCATCTCCTGCCATTGGTAAAACATAAGTTTATCTCTGTTTATGCGGTGGATTCCTGGGTAGTAAGTAGTGCATTTTTTTTTGTTAGTGTTAAATGTTTTCAGTAGCATTTGTCATTTGCCAGTTGTGCAGTTGGTCGGAAAATAATAATTCATCCTTACAATTAAAAAATAGAATGCATTTGGCGGAGACGTCTTGAGATAAATATGTACATTTACACCTGAATCCTAACCACTTTCATTTGCGGTATGTATAATTGATTTAAATAAAAATGAACTTCAAATAAGATGTTTAGGCCTGTAGTCATAAAGTGCAAGAAACCAAAAACACATCAAAGGGGAGCAACACAATGCCAAAATGACAAATCAAACATGCAGGAGGGTATCTTCCCCCTCTCCTCTTTCTTTTACATGTATTATGGAATGGCAACATTGTTTTAAGATAAAAAGGAATTCATAAGAGATGTCAATATACAAAGCATCTAGCAAAATAATGACATTTGATGTTTATGCAGTGAAATGTATTGTTCTGCATAGGCTCTGACCTATAATCCACTGCTGTTGGGACATTGGGGAGGAGGAGTTTCAGCATCAAATGGACTTCCTAGGTCCATGGTCTAAAGATATGTGTACACATATACTTTTAGCTTTGTTTATTATGGGTGTACAAAGACTGCCGTTCAGAGTCCAACTCCTCTGTTCCTGGAATGGGATGGGCAGATGCTCATCTCTAGAGTCTCCCTCATCCTTTCTACCTTCTGTGCTCCCGATATTGGAATGGTCCCCTTCTTTCGGGACTTCACAAGGAGAAGACTCTTCCTAGTCCCCCTCGAGCTTCAGGCCATGGCCTTATGTGAAGCCTGCCCTTCCACCTCATCTCTCTCTTTTCTCTAAGCCTAGCATTCGCTCCTTCCTCCCTGCTGGCCAAGGCTTTTATGTAACCCCTCCCCTCCTGCACCACCTAGCTCCCACACAAGTTGATTCAGGTTTATACTGGGCAGTTACCTTTGCTATCCCTGTCCAGGCTATTAACCCTTGCTGCACTGTTTCAGGGCCATCCACACAGTCTGGTTTTATGCTCATCTAGCAATGCATGAACACCTTGTCAGTACTATACCTCCTCCAGGTTGGGAGTATTCATTGCAAGGGGATTCATCCTGAGGTCTTTTGTAGTGTTTCAGAAGTGTGACAATAGCATCGTGCCCTGAAATACAACAATCAGTCAAGAAATGGCAGAATCTCTCACAGCTTAGCCTTGAATCTGACTGTGCTATGGGCTCTTGCTGTTTTAATATGGGTTTAAACTGAACTGCTAATTGTTTTATGCTCTTTATTAGAAGGAAGTTTTTTTTAAAAAAATGCTGCATTTTTATTATTTGTTGTTTTTAATTATGGTATTTTGTATATTTTTTACATTTTATTTTTTGTCTTGACCCGTAAGCTGCCCAGAGTATATTTATTCATTAGTGGCCATTTAAATTTAATAATTTAAATCAGTCAACTGATAGTAGCAAATAGCAAACCGTACCTGAAAACACAGGAATGCCTAATAAATGAATGCATTTATACAAATATAGTTAAATTATGCTGAGTTTACATACAGATGGTTAAAAAAAAAACACCATCCTGGATCTTCCTGCACATAATATCAGATTGCTCACTGGAATTTAATATAGGGTTTGATATACTCTACAAATTGCTCTCTCAAGTAAAGTTGTTTATGACTTCAGAAAGAATACAGGCTTCATGCACATTTTCAGGTAAAAACATATCCAGGCTTAGCAACAGATGAGCACAAGGAAATAACTTCCAAGAACCAACAGTTTTCTAGTTGAGTTTGGAGGACAAAGAAAAGCAGAATATGAATTTGAACTGTTGCCAGGGCAGATCTGTGAAATGTGGAACACACAGTACAGCATAGCAGAAACCACTGAGATATGCAGTTGCTTTGAAGAGTTTCTGCAGGAAACCAAGGATAGTTATCTATCTTTAAAGGAGGTTTATGTTGCTGCTCATCACAACAGAACCAGCATTTCCTTCCACATAAAATCAATAGTAGTCCTGACTTCCTAATGGACTTCATGGGTAACTGCATTCTAATGTTGTCTGTGATACCTTGTTTGGTGATAACAGGGGGAGGAAAGGGTTTAAAGCCTTAAAGCCTTGCCTATGCTTTTGCAGGCAGAAACAGCCTTTTCTGAACTGAGGTATAGTGTTATGGATTTTTAGGATTTTTTTTTTATTTTTTTGGAACTGAGGAAGGTTGCAACGAATCTGTGTGAAGTTAAAACTTTGGTTAGCGTGTTGGCATTTCTGAGAGCATAAATCCCATACCTGATATCCCTCATTCTGTAAGTGTCAGAAGTTGACACATGATGACAGCCATTCTCAGCATGCCTGGGCTGAGCTGATTTGTTTTTCATATCCTTCCCAGTCTGTAATGCAATCTTTTTCCTAACGTAAAATCCGCAAAACCAGTATAGTAATACCTTTCTCATAGGCCCACATCAAACAGGTCTGTTCATCTTTCTCACCACTAGACCTGCTAGGATCACAAGCCACAAGATTCATGTCAGCTCCATTGTCCAATAAGAATTGGACAAGACGGATATGGCCATGATAGCAAGCAGAATGTAACCCTGGAAAATTAAGGGAGGGAGGGGGAGGAGGAAAACACACATTGCTGTAAGCAGGATTTTCACAAAAGGGCTTGTAGTAGAACCAAAGAAATCATAAATGGATTTCCTTGAAAAGGGAATGTTATAAAAGTAATTACTATATCTCTTTGAGAATCCACTAGGGGTGTGCATGGACCCCCTGGATCAGATTGGGACCCGGATCGGGACCTCCAATTTTGTCCCGGATCGAATCAGACAAATTCGGAGACCCCCCCGGACTGGATCGGGTCCAATCCCAACCCAAAAATCGGACATCCGATTTTTGGATCGGCCGCCATTCCCCCCCCCCCCATAGACTTGCATTGGGGGAAAGAAAGCTTTCCCCCAATGCAAGTCTATGAGCAAAAAATGGTGGCGGGTGGGTGAAGGGGGCCTAACTCCTTCCTCCCCCCCGGGGCCATCCGCTGTGGACGGCCCTGGCAGGTAAGCCCCCTCCCCCGTGCTCCTTACCCCCCTGGGGCTGTCACCTGGTGCGCTACCTAGGGGCAAGCTGCGAAGCCCGCTCGCAGTAGCGGCCAGTGGCGGATGGGAGCGGACGTCCCCCAAAGGTAAGCGGCTTGCGGGCCCCCTCCACCCTGCTTACCTGCCCAGAAGGTAAGCCCCCTGCCCCCGTTGTCGGCTTCCATCGGCGGGTGCCCGCTGGTGCCCGCTGATGGAAGCGGACAGCCCCGCCAGGGAAGCCCCCCCCCGCTATCCGCCTCCATTGGCGGGCGCCCACTGGCGCCCGCCAATGAAAGCGGCGGCAGGTGCCAGCGGGTGCCCGCCGATCTGCCGATCAATCCGATCTGGATTGGGACCTTTCCGGATCGGATTGGATTGGATCGGCCGATCCAGCGGTGAGATCGGAAATTGGATAATTGTATCCGATTTCCCTTGGATCGGATTCGGATCGTGGATCGGACCCGATCCAGTGCACACCCCTAGAATTCACCCCTCCACTCCAAAATTGATGTCTAGTGCCCAGTCATGCCAGTTCTATGCTACAGTACTACCCACGCTTATTCTACATGCAAAAACTCCCACAAACAGGGCAGCATGGTACCTTAAGAAAGTGTTTTTGGTATCCTGTATTTACAGGAAATGTATAGGTTCCAGGTGTATTCCTGGCTCATGCATTTCTCCATTGGGAAGATAGGCAGTCCTTTCTTCAGTCATAATACTGGAAGTGTGGGAAGATGTGTGGGGCTGCATGCTATCCACACCTACTTAGAAGTAAGTCTCACCGAACTCCTGGGGCTTATTTCTGATTAGACATGTATAGGATCATATTGTTAATGGATATCCATTTTTTTGATCTTGCACTAACCTCTGAAGCCACTGATGGGTTTCTACCTTTAGAAGGAAGAAGCAATGCAAGCATTCCATTGGCAGCTTCCTTAGTAAAATATGTGGGACCTCTTGTTGGTGAAATAGTACTATCAAGGCATTATATGAGGACTAAATGCGGGGAGGAGGTGTGGGTGAACACGCAAGCTCCATTCCCAGCATCCCTGTACAGGTCCTCTCAGTCCTTGACCCTCCCATGATGAGCCAGGAAATCTGAAGGGGACTCCTTCCATCCACTAATACAAACATTTGCATAATTGGGAAGCCTGATAAATCAAGGCTCCTACTCACAGTCGAGCCAATGGGAGTAGGAGCCCTCTTTTGACCTCCATATGGGGAGATAAGGGATTGAGCCAAAGGGGATAGGCATTGTTAGTGGGACTTGTGTCTGTGTCCTAACCCCACTACCATAGGGCAAACGACTATTGTATATCCTTTCTGTATTGACATAGACTAAGAATGGCCAACTAGTGGCCAAAGGTCAACATTTGACATCCAAAATTACTTTGTTCGGTTCCTCTCACTGCTCATAACGGGGTACCATTTCCAGTAGATTGGTGTTACACAGCTGAATGAAGAGGCACCATTCTGTATTATTTCTCCAAATGCCAAGTCTGCCTTCCGGTATAATGCATGTGGGATGAGCTTGAACCAGCTTATTGTAACCTCATAGGAGCTGAACTTGCTTCTGGGTTGATGGACTTCTCAGAAACATGCATTTGGCCACTGTAAGAAGCAGGATGCTGGACAAGATGGTGATTTGGTCTGATTAAGGGGTGTTCTTAATTTGCAACTTTCTATCCTAGTTTTTCAAATTGCCTATGGTGAGCATGTGAAAAAGAGGACCAGGCTCCTGTATCTTGAACAGTTGTATAGAAAAAGGAATTTAAACAGGTGTCATTTGTATGCATGTAACACCTGGTGAAATTACCTCTTCATCACAACAGTTAAAGCTGCAGGAGCCCTGCCCTCTTTCATATCTGGTCACTCTCCTGCAGCTTCAAAGGTTGTGCATGCATAGAAATGGCACCTGCTGAAATTCCTTTTTCTATGCAACTGTTAAAGATACAGGAGCCCGGTCCTCCTTTTCATATGGTCACCTTAAAATTGCCTTCTACTAGGTGTAATTTTCTTTCCTCTCTCTCTTTCACACATCCACACACACACACACACACCTTTAAACTCTTACCTGTATGTCCATCTCTTCCTTGGTGATTGAGACCCAACACATTCTGGTCAAGAAGAAACTTTACAAGTTCTATGTTCTTGCCATAGGTGCATGCGCTGAATAAAGTAGATTTAAAAACAAAAGATCACAGCTAACAAAATTGAATGTGTTTAGTCAGTAATGTATAAGCATTATAATTACATAAAAATGAACTAGCAGCAACAAATAGATCTTGTATGTATCAGTGGACATGCCTCTACCTCTATAATCCTTCACAAAATGTACATCAAGCAAGCTAGGCCAGGCCTCACTCCAAGTGCCTTTGCTGAACAAAACTGCATAGAGCAGGACTTTTGCTCTGATTGCCTTGAAGTGCTGGAATGACCTCCCTGCTGCGATTAGTAGCAGCTGCTCTTGCCTTTTTGCCTTCAGGAAACCTTTTTCAGACAGCCTTCACTGATTTTGCATTGTTTTAATATTGTCTAGATTTTGTTATTGCTATTATTGTTTTAGAGGAAGCTACTCTGAGCACAGTAAAAGTTTATGATAAATGTCTTAAAATGTGCAAATGAATGCAGAATTTACATGTATTTTTCTGTTGTATTTCCCAAGCCATAAGGGCTGCTTCTAAAATTACACTTTTTATGGAGCAAATGCTCTTCCAAAACCCTCCTGGGAGTAAATGTGAAGCTGAGAAAAGATGTACGCATATGTCTGTTTGGATTCAATGTGCCAAGATGCTGGGGCCTGTTTGAGATACTTACATCTGAACCTCGGGTTGTCCACGCTTATATCCTGCCTGTGTTAAGGTTTAACTTTGGCATGATACTAGGCGTGGCAACATATCACTAGATAGAAAGTCAAGAGGCCATGAAAGTTATCAGTTTAATGTTTATTTCAGGATCAAATGTTTCTCACATTTAAGCATGTCCATCGCCAGGAAATCTGGCCCTTTTGGGGCTCACTGGAGTTCAGCAGTGCGCCCGACTCAGGTTGCTTCTGTGAGCTGAACCACGCCGTTTCCCTGGGTTCTGGAGATGTTTAATGCTCTTTTTTTGGCATAACTTGAGCGAATTATGGTTGTAATTTCTGCAAATACTGCAACTTTGCACAATGTACAGCCCAAATTTACGCAAGAAAACAAAATTACGGAAATACCGCTGGCCCGATACATTGTAGACTGATCAGCAGGCGGAAGACAAAGTGGACTGGGGGGGGGGGGGTCAGCCGACGAAAGCTCATTGAGCTCCACCACTCAAATGGATTCCTCCAACATCCCTACTCTCTATATATAGTGAATAAAATCCCCTCTAATAGGTCTCCTCTGATTCCAGCTTGCCCAGTTATTAAGATCTGCTAGGAAGGCTCTTTTTTGTGTGTCCCAGAAGTGGCCAAGGAATGGCTGGTTGAGAGACAACCTTCTTTGCGACCATACCTAGATTGTGGAGCCCCTCTACCCTGGCAGATGGTAAGACCATGGCTGAGTTCAAATGACATGATCAGCAACAGACGGGGAGGGAATCAACTGTGAATTGTGTTGATTATTGTGTCATGTGTTGGGCAACACACAACACACATGCAGTGGATGGTTGATTATTTTGATGGGATAAGCAATGGAGAAAAACAATGGGCTGCTCCATTGCTTATCCTGGTGCCTGTTGCTTACCGTGTCATGTGTCGGGCTCCATTGATTATTCTCTTGTCTACAGAGTCGTGAGGCAAGAGCAGCAGCAATTCAGATGCTCTAGCCCCACACAGCTCCATGGGCAAGGGGAAAAAATCCTGTGAGTGCGAGTGCTTCAGGAGCCCCGATTGTCCCATGCCTTGGTCGGGCTGGGTGATTGGGGCTCCTGAAGCACTCACATGCACGGGAACATGCCATCCCTGGGAGAGACATTGCAATCATGCCACCCCACCAAGGGATGGCATGTCCCCAACCCTGCCCCCTATCCATTTGGGGATCGCCTCAAAGCGATCCCCAAATGGATGGGGGGAGGAGAATGCCTCCCGCAGCTGGACTTGAAATTTCAAACCATGGGAGGCTGCCTCCTATGCAGATTGGGTGATGGAGGAGGGCACAGGAATAGGAGGTGCTGCTGACACTCTGCATCCCCATCTGTCTATCGGTCAGTCGCACCAGCTGAAGGGTCATCCTGTGCACAGGTTGGATGACCCTTCAGCTGGCATGACCAGGCAATGGAAGGGGATGCGGAGTGTCAGTAGCACCTCCTATTGCTGCACCCTCCTCCATTGCCCAATCTGCATAGGAGGCTGCATCCCGTGGTTGGACGACTCCAGTCCACCCGTGGGAGGCATACTTCCCCCCCTCCATTTGGGGATCACCTGGAAGGGATGGAAGGGGTTCCTTCTACCCACTCCAGGTGATCCACAAATGGATCGAGGGGGCGGAGGGCAGAAGATGCCTCTTGCAGCTGGACAGGAGCCACCAATCATGGGGGAAGCCATCTGTTCAGATCGGCACATCAAAGGAGCACGCAGGAATAGGAGGGGCTGGTGACACCAGCCCCTTCTATTCCTGCATGTTCCTCTAATGTGCCAATCTCCATGGCAACAGAGAAGGACGGTTCGCTGGGGGAAGCCCAACTCTGTTGTGAGGCGCTCCTTTCTCCCAGTGTCGTCTCTTCTTTGCCCATCAAGTTTGGAACTCTCGGGCTCCAAACTTGATGGGCAGAGAAGAGACGACACTGGGAGGAAGGAGCACCTCAAAAGAGACAGGCTCCCCCTGGAGAAGCAACCTTCTCTGATCTCCATGCCAATAAAGAAGGGGCAGCTCCACCCCTTCTCTGTTGGCATGGAGATGATGCTGGAATGTCAGGTCCAAGCCACACGGTCCCTCAGAGGGGTGACATGTGTCAGCGTTGACCCCTCCTTTGGCATAGCCAGGATCATGTGCCCTGACACCTGAGGAGACCAGCCCCAAAGCCTCCTGCTTCTGTGGCAGGAGGCTTTGGGGGAGGTCTCCTCAGGTGTCAGGGTGCTCAATCCCAGCTGTACCAAGTTACAACAACATGGAGTTTTGACAGATAAAAGAGGGAGGGGGAGGCGGGGGAGCAGGGTGCAATTGACAGCCCGAGCCTCTGTGGAAAAACTTTTGTAACTTTTAATCTAAAAAATTCGTAGCCACCAAATGCCTGGACCTAACTTTCTGAAATTTCTGACAGACAACTACCCCTAACCCATCTACAAAGTGAGCAACTTTCAGACTTCTAACTTTTAAAATAAAAAAGTTATAGGCTTTTCTTTCCTTGTTGTTTCAAAAATATCTTGCCACCACATGCCTGGACCTAGCTTTCGGAAATTTCACACACATATCAAGCAAAGTGTTACCTGTAATGTGCCCAAGTTTCCTGTTTGTATCTTTAAAAATAAAAAAGTTGGAGGCATAACTGTATTTACCCCACTATTACCCATTTTTCTAAAATTAATTGCCACACAAGGCAAGCACCTACGTTTCTGAAATTTCACACACATAGGTGCCAATGTACCTCCTACAGTGTGGCAAAGTTTCATGTGTGGAACTTTAAAAATGACAAAGTTATAGGCATTCCTGGTTATTTGTTAAAAAATTAATTGCCACAAAATGCCTGCACCAATCATTCTAAAATTTCTCATAGATAACTACCCCTAACCCATCTACAAAGTGCCCAAGTTTCATCCTTCTATCTTTCAAAATCAAAAAGTTATAGGCATTTTTGTAACATAATACTAGGCTATGGGGAAAAGCATTCAAAATGGCGTCCGATCCGCCGATTTTTTCCAATCCAGATCATACCTCGGCGGATCGGATCGGAGGGTTGGTCGAATCGGATTTTTCCGATTTTGGGGCAGATCGGATTCGGATCGTGGATCAGATAGGATCCGATGCACACCCCTAATTTTTACAGCTGTATATTGTTGCTGTTGTGGTTTAAAAACAAAAACAAAACTATTGTAAACTGCTCTAAGGGCTGCAAATGCAGTGGAAGGGCAGTAGACACACAATAAAATAAATAAATAAATAAATAAGGGAATGTATTATACTGCATCTTGTCATATTCTGTCAACTTATTATTATGTACATATCAAACTATCAACTGTAAGCCCCTCAATGAGAAACAGACAATTATGATAGCTATTCGGATTTATTTTTCATTGAATGATAGCCTTCTCCTATTATGGGTAACAGATGGAAGTAGCAAAGTCTTTGCAGAAATCCACAGAATCCTTGGAGAAGCTTGATAATTAAGGAGGATGTCAAGAAACTCAACTGCAGACTTTATCGTTGGCACACTTCAATAAGGAATACTTCCCAGATGTTTGAAAGATCAAAATAAATGTTACCATATTAATTACCAATTTTACAGGACATTTCATGCACAAAATGCTTCACAGGTTGTATTTACAAATCCTCACACCAGCATAAAATTTTGCTATTCTTATTTTACAGCT
The DNA here is from genome assembly GCA_029215795.1 of Anniella stebbinsi. Taxonomy (NCBI): domain Eukaryota; kingdom Metazoa; phylum Chordata; class Lepidosauria; order Squamata; family Anniellidae; genus Anniella; species Anniella stebbinsi. Next base: position 88,500,249 of record JARDYH010000004.1, on the reverse strand, counting down.
GAGAAAATGAGACTCAAACTGCATGTCATGCAGAGGTCTCTAATTCTTTCCTCTATGGTTTTAACTTAAAACAGTAGGAACAGGGCCATATCTCAGTGGGTGAATATTTGGTAAGGAGTAGGTCCTTAACTCTTTTTAAATGGTACTAAATGTACCTCTCTGCGTGCCTTTTTTCCTGGGAAACTATGGGGGCTTGGTATTTCCTTCACTGTGGGTTCCTCTAGACTATCGATTTACGGCTCCTTTAAGGTGCATTACCGATTTTACCTCTTTATGAACGAGGCTTAAATCAGGCGTGCAGGCGATTTTTATCCTCGTAAATGCGCATTTTCGATTTCGCTTTAAATAGCAACTTTTCATTTACTTCGATGGTTCCCCGTTCGAACATCGATATATGCTTAATAGATAATGCGATTAAACGCATGTAAACAACTTTAAAGCACATTGTATGGAGCCTGTCATTTGCCTCTACGCCTCTCATATATAGGTATTAGGCATAAATTCAACTGTAAGCTAAAGCGCATACTTGGAGAATCAGGCGTAAAACCAACCTCTTCTAGAGGGGGCCTATGAGTGAAAAATAATAACTTTGGGAGGGACATTTTAAGCTAAAGAAGTAATGGATAGGAAAGGGTTCATTAGCCCGTCTGCACACAGCCTACCTCCATTTAGAGCATAATCATAAGCATGTCTACTCAAAAGTAAGTCCCATTAAATTCAATTAGATTTACTCATTTAGCCTTAGGGACACACTGCACGTTACATAGGAGATCTCCAGATGTATTTCTCTTTTCATAAAAGCAGCCACAGAGAACCTATTCAGATTAGGACCATGAGGGGAAAGAGGTGGGATGTAAGAACACTCCCTCGGAAAGAATGTCCATGGATAGAAGAGGCTCAGTCATCCTCCATGTATAGGGGATGATAAAAACAGTGAGGGAGGGGGCAGAGCCAGCACACTCATCCCCATTCCCCCTCCTTGCATGTAGACCTTATATGTGGGGAGAATTACTGAAAAGGGCTAAAGTCATTTCAACATCTGGTACCCGCTTCCTGTATTTGATTCTACTTTTTCCTGTTGATATATCTTTGGTTTGCAAAAATCATAACTATCTTTGTCCTCAATATAACATGGTATTAATATGCTTTTCCTGCTTTGTAGCTGTGGCTAGGCCTCCAGACTTTTAACTTTCTAAAATGGTGGTAGTGGGCACAGATACATATAAAATGGCCTACCTGTGAAAGGCAGTTTCACTGAATATATTATCCTTTGTGAGACTTTCTGTTCCTGAAAGTTGAATTAATTCCTTTACAACTTCAAACTTTCCATTGTAACAAGCACTGGGGAGAAAAATGTCAGGAAAATGTTTTTTTTAATAAGAGAAGGTGGATGCCAATGCAGGCTAAGAAGAAATGCCCTGCAGTGCTCGTTACTCACAGGTGCAAAGGTGTGTCTCCATAAATATTAACCACATGGGGCTGGACTTCAAAATTACTTTGGAGCAAGTACTTGACAATATCGTGATGTCCAAATCGAGAGCAGAAGTGGAGAGGGGCGTGGTCTTCATTGTCTTGAGCATTTACTGCCATTGAATCAGAAAAACAAGAAATTAAGCAGGTCATATGTAAAGCAACCTTTCCCCATGGATTATGAATCATGGATCACAGATGTGGCACAAAGATCACAAAACCCCCTCTGATAATCAGAGAATTGGAAGAAACCAAGTGGCCTTCCAGAATCTAGATCAGTTCCTTCCCATGAGGCATGGACATCCATACATTGCTTCCTCAGAGATGAACTTGCTCAGTCACCACTGTCTACCATTGCTTATTTAAGCTATGGTGGGTTGTGGTACATACCCTTGGCCATTCTGAATATTCTGTCCCTAGTGGGGTTTGCTATGGACTGGGTTCAGATGACACAATAATCAATGGGGGAGCAACACACAATGGGCACACAACTCACCGTATGTTATTTTCTGGAATTAAACAATGGGGTAAAACAATGGGCTGCTCCGTTGCTTATCTGGAGACCTGTTGTTTAACATCATGTGGCCGGCTCCATTGTGTAATCTCCCCCATCAAGTGCACTATTCTGGAAAGTCATAGAGTTCTCGGGCAGGAGTGGCCGAATGAACCCTGGCTGCTCCTGTACAGCTGGAATAACTTGCAATGCATGATGGGATAGGGCCAGGAGAACTGAGGGAGGAGGGAGGGAGGAGGGAGGGAGGAGTACCAGCTGTCCAGAAGGATGCTGGGACTTTCAGCCGCGCAACAGGGGGAGGGACAATATGCCGTGTGCGTAGTACCTCTGAAATAAGGTGCTGTGCATTGCCTATTCCCTCCTCTGTTGCCTAAAGTGTTGTCCGAACACAGCCATGGTTTATCATGTCATCTGAACCCATTTTATTAAACAACCCTCAAATAACCTTACAACAGACCATGGGTAATTTGATGGTTGTTTAACCTTCAAACAACTTCTGCTGCCTAGCTTCAGACATCATGACAAACCATGGCAACTCCCCCAGTGATTGAATAGTCAAAATGGCCACCAGCACATGCCATAAATCACCATGATTTAAATAAACCACAGTGGGCTTATTTGCAAACCCAATCAAAATCAGATAGTTCCTGAAGAGCAAAGAGCTCTAAGCTGTCCCAGACAAGTGGGCCAAGAGGAAGGCAAAGGAAAGCAAAACAAAAATCAACCACACACTCAAAAATAGTATTGGTTTGTGAATTTGAAGTGTAAGAAAATTTCTTTCAAACCTCAAAGTGATCACACTTGGAAAGCTTTAAGCAAAACAATCGCTTTGGAGGGAGGGATTAAGTTTGGGAAACAAGAATGAGTGACGGCATTAACTCTACCCTCCTCAATTCAAAGGAAATGCTTTTGGACCCAGAGCCATGATAGGAAATATTCTGCCCAGCAGTTCCTTAGAGGAAAGGGGGCAATATTTCCTGTACTCCTAATAGGTTGTAATTGAGGAACCAGAACAGAAATAATAAGCATCTTTCAAAGGTTTATCAGCAGAATTGCTATGGAAAGGATCCAAAGTGCTTCACTCTCTCTTTCTAGTATGTGTGCTTACTGGAGCTTTTCCAACCCCCCTTCCTTTTGAGCAGCAGTAGGCCAGGACCACAATCTGAGATTCCAAAAAGTTCACAGTAACCTAGAAAACTTTATTTCATGAGGTTGCGAAGGGCTTTCTCCAGTGGAAAAGGCCTATTTGCACATGAAGAATGTTTTCATATGTCCATAGGGCAAAAGAGAAATCAGTGTGGACATGTGAAAGCACTCTCCATGTCTCTCTCCACATCCCTGGACTCTGGCCAGAAAGTTTGGAACGAGGGATTAGGGTGACCATATTTGGCAAACCAAAAAAGAGGACATCCTTTGGTGAGGGGGAGCAGTTTTCCAGTACCTCCAGAAAGCACATCATGCTTCCCCTGCCACCTTAAAGGCCCTGATTGGAGGGGAAAGCATGTCACCCCCCCACACACACACACACTGCACTTTCCCCTTTAAGGCCCTGATTGGAGCAGTTGGGGAGGGGGAACTACGTGCCTCCAGAATGACGTGCCTCCAGAAATGACGCCTCCACCACTCTAATGGCGGCCTTAAAGGGGAAAGCGTGCCACTGCAGAACATTATAGAAAAATACAGAAAATCTCCTCTGTCACCCAGGATAGAACAAAAACCAGAAAAATCTGGGGAAATCCTGACAGTTGGTCACCCTGGGAGATATACAGACTCACACATGGGGTAGAGAATCAATGCAGAACAGGCAGAATCTAAGGGCTGGAACAGGTGAGGCAGGGTGTTTTGTTCTTGCTTACCCAACACTTCCGATGAAAATCTGCCCACCTCCCAATGGTATTTGCTTTGGTTAAGTGGTGTGAACACTCTTCACCACCTTCAAGGAGACCATCCAGAAAGCTTGACTTGGCTTGGCTGACCTGAGCAATCCCCCATAGGTGCCAATGGGGATTTCCTTCCCATGCAAATAGCAGCTTCAAAAGAACATTTTTTGTCAGACCATAGCAGGAGAGGGAAGGAAGAAATCCCCCCACCTTCCAGCAACCCCTCCCTCCACAGCTGCTTTTTGAAACTTTTTAAAATGTGCACATTAAATGCAAAGATGGATTTAATAATATGCCTAATTTGGCCCTAAATACAGGCATATTGATATATTTGAAATTGTTCAATTATAAAAAAAAATACTGATATAAAATGTTCGTGTATAATATTTGAAAGTAAAGTACGTCGTGTTTTTCAGTTATCTCTATGCTTTTTTATTCACTGACCAGAAGGTGGGTGGTAGGTTTACTCTAGGGTGACCCCGCCACCCTACCCACCCACCCACCCAAAACAACCCCCCCCGCACGCCCGTGCTGCCCCAACCCGCGCCGCCCCCCTGCCCGCATGCCTCGCGCGGCCCCCCCGCTCGCCCCCCTGCACTGCGCGCCCCCCCGCGTGGCCCCCCCGTGCCGCACCGCCCCCTCGCCACCCGCCCCCGCGCTCCTTACCGGCTGGGGCGTCCACTTCCCTCCAGTGCTCGGAATCTACTGAGAAACAGGCTTCCTGGCCTGTCTCTCAGTAGCACGCCGGGTGATGACGCCTGTTTCTCAGTAGATTCCAAGCACCGGAGGGAAGCGGACACCCCAGCAGGTAAGTGCCTCGCGCCACCGCCCGCCCCGCACAGGCCGCCCGCCCCCCCGTGCTGCCCCCCCGCGCCACCCACCACCCCCCCGTGCCGCGCCGCCCCCTCACCGCCCGCCCCCACACTCCTTACCGGCTGGGGCGTCCGCTTCCCTCCGGTGCTCGGAATCTACTGAGAAACAGGCTTCCTGGCCTGTCTCTCAGTAGCACGCCGGGTGATGACGCCTGTTTCTCAGTAGATTCCAAGCACCGGAGGGAAGCGGACACCCCAGCAGGTAAGTGCCTCGCGCCACCGCCCGCCCCACACAGGCCGCCCGCCCCCCCGTGCCGCCCCCCCGCGCCACCCACCACCCACCCGTGCCGCGCCGCCCCCTCACCGCCCGCCCCCACACTCCTTACCGGCTGGGGCGTCCGCTTCCCTCCGGTGCTCGGAATCTACTGAGAAACAGGCTTCCTGGCCTGTCTCTCAGTAGTGTGCCGGGTGATGACGTCATCACCCGGCGTGCTACTGAGGGACAGGCAGGCCGCGAAGCCTGTTTCTCAGTAGATTCCGAGCACCGGAGGGAAGCGGACACCCCAGTAAGTGCCTCGCGCCGCCAGCCTCCCGCCAACGCCGCGTGACCCCCCCGCCACCCCGGTTTGCCCCCGCCGCCCCCCGGTTGGCCCGGCTCGCCCCAGGGCCATCTGGTCACCCTTTTGGGGAGCTAAATTTCCGGATTTGGCCCCCCAAAACAGTTTTTCCGCCCGGATGCGGATTTGCTCCCCATTTCCCGGGTATGTCCGGACAAATCCGGGCGTCTGGTCACCCTAGTAATTGAGTCAATTAGGTAGACGATAACTTGCATGCTTTCCTTTTGTTCACAGGTAGAAGGGCTACAGACTAACTTTACACACGTACAACAACAACATGGAAGCTAAAAATCCAGGGAAGGGTCTGTGCGGGGAGTAGGCTTTCCTTTGCTCCCCTGTGGTGACAAGTATGTGTAATTTGTGTCCTATGGAGCAAACAGTAGCTGGGGGTGAAGGACAATTGAAAAGTGTTAATTGCCCTGAGAGGGAAAGGGTTAACTCCTCTCACCCAGTGCTTTGGCCTTATCCAAACTGGGGTGGGGAGCGGTTACTTACAGCTTTATTTGCTCTTTTAAAAAGAAAGAAAGAAAGAAAGAAAAGACTTTGGAGAACCAATCACGGATCTCCTCCTACCATGACATCTATTTTGGCCCTGGGCTCAGTGCCCTTGCCACTACAACACACTGCCCCTCGAATTTTGTAACTGACTGATAAAAGATTTATACTCCAGAACCACTCCTTGATACTGTTTCCTTGTAATTGTTTAGATTGTAAGTTATTGCTGCAGCAATATTTATGAAATGTTATGGTGGGATTTTCAGTCAAGGCAAGTAAGAAAGCATTGCTGAATTAATGACCTTTTCAAAGAAATATTGCTGCCTTGCATATTAACAGTGCAGAGCAAAATTATGATCCAAAAGGCAGGAGTTAAAAGAAAACAAGCAGCCGAGTTATTACAAAATGAATGAGAAAGCAAAGCTATTCAGCATCAAGGAGTAATGTTCTGAGGCATGGAAAATCCAGACTCATGTTAAAATACATTAATGCTCTTATTGAATATTGACACTAAAACAAGGTACCAAGAGCAATGTCAAAGACGTATTTGAATCACAGAAGGTAAAGGTGAACATGAGTACAAAGACAAGTGGATAAAAGCAAAAGGTGAAATAAATTCATTCCCAAAATCTCTTCTTGATTTTTTCCCCTCTGCAGATGTTGATGGTGAATCTTCACTGCATAATCTCTGGTTATTCAAATAGTTGATATTGACAGTATTCAACATATGATGTGCAGTTATATAAAGCTTGGATCCTGAGTTCTGTGAGCAAATGAAAGCTTGCAGAAGGATACATTTCTGTCTCCTTCTCTTCCTTGAACCCACCAAAAGGCCTCTCTGGACCCAAAGGACCCTCTTGAATACTGTGGGATGGGCATGGGAGACTGCTTGCTCAAGGAGGAACTGGAAAACTAGGGCAGGGGCACCTTGCATGTATAGAGTTATACAGACCTTCCACTTTCAGTACTCAAGATCTAAGACCTCCTCATTAACACTTGACAGCTTATGGGTGAGACACTGGGCCAGATCAAAACTACCAAGAGATACCAACAAGTCTAATACATTCCAGTTTCAAATGTTATTGTAAAATTTCACACTCAAACATTCAAATTCAAATTCCACATTCCAAAGAATATGGAACTGGGAATTTCAAAATGTTGCAAATACTTGTTCCATTTTAAACACCATCCATAAATATATCTAGCTTGGAGGAAGAGGGTTTTGGCCTACAAATCCCAGCATTTCTGACCAGTTGAAATCCAACACATCTGGAAGGCACCAGGTTGGGGAAGGCTGGCCTAGGATCACCTTGTTTAAAATAAAAAAGGCATTCCAGAGCTGTTCTAGAATATGAATAGCGCGACACATGCCATTAAGGTATGAACAATAGCCTGTGGCAGTAATGAGCCTTTCAGTGCTACAAATGCAATGGTACATTAGTGTTCAGAGATTGGGGCTTTATTACACAAGGCTCTTAATTGGCTATTAACCTGTTGTATCTACTTTTGGTTTCATCACAGAATTGAGATAATCTGAGCACTTACACCAGGAATTTTCTTTTTTTGCTTTTCCCTACATAGCCTCCAGGTGGCACTGTGGTATAGCAATATAGTAGAAATACACAAGAGGATATTGCGCTTTCTTTTGCTTTCACAATTAAACACCATATTTTCCCTGCTCTAAAAAAACTCTCCAAAAATGCTGGTTAGACAAAGAATTAGTGAAACTGGAGGGGCACAACATCATCTAAAGAACTCGTAAACAACCATGAGTAGGGAATGAGCAACACACTATAAATGCTTTGTGTAGAAAAGTCCTGGAAACACTTTTCTGAAAATGCACATTACTCCTGATAAACAGTATTGCTTGAAACACATTTTTTTCTTTGTGTTTTCAATCAATATTTCATGTATCTTTTTCCAACAGGGATTTTTTTCTGGGCACTGCAATAAATACAGTGAACGCTTAACAGTCCAGAATTAAGAATGCATAAATGTTTCAGGATTGCACCCAAGGTTTGAAACATAGGTCTGTAGGGGGAAAGTAATATCTTTATCTTACTGTCTTGCATATGATTCTGCATGAAAGGCATATTGACATGGGATGTGAAGATCTTACCAAGAATGAGATGGATGCATTACTTATTAGCGCAGTAAGAGTCCATGGCATCCCAGCATACATCCTGCATGTGCTCCATCATTTATAGAATACATTTCAAAAATGTTTTAGAGAGAATTTTAAAGGAGTGCACTGGGAGAGTTCTTGCATCTTGATACTTGTAAAACCAGTTGCCTTAGTTACCAGGTGTGAAAAGTGTAGAAGGTGAAAGGACCAGGAATGAGAAAAATGAATATAGCTAAAATACTTTTAAAAACAGCTAATCCTACCAAAGTTTTGGTTCAAATAACAAGACCTCAAAAGAAGTGTTACTTCCGCATGTGTGTGTCTATGTGTGCGTGTGTGTTTAAAAAAACCCCTCATCTATGGCATTCATCTGGTTATAGGTGTGCATCAAAGGATTTGGAGTTTTGCCCACAGTTCTTTGCTGGATTCATGCCTTATTTCAGTTGGCAGTCAAAATCCCAGGTGCACTTTTGAAAACCTTCAGTCTTTGACATATTTGCTTATATGAAAAATGAAGCAGATGAGCAAAAGAAAAAATGTAATTTATAATGGATTTTCGTTTTAGCAGCATATTCTGCATAATACTTCTAGTGCAAAAGCCATCTGGAAGAAATCAGGAAAGGGGGCATAATATTTCTGGCCACTGGGCCTACCAGACTGCATAAGGGAAATCTTAGCTTTGTTTGTATAGATGATAAAAAGCAAAAATATGAATTAAAAAAATAGATCAAGTCTTTCACATGTAAAGGAACATACATCGCCTGGGGAGGTGACCATTGGGTCAAATTTTTGGGGGGGGGGTAGGAATAGGGTAGCACTGTTGTATAATATCCAGTCTTACATTGGGAGGTGTTAGAAAGCGCTTTATGTTGCTCACTGTACTCCTATGGCCTCCCCTGCTGCAGATTTTGTTTGTCTTGTTCCCACGCTGCCATTGCATGTGAAACAGAAAATCAAGAGATATACAAGCATGTTACTTGGAGCCATTAATATGCTGAAAATGCCTGGCTTACAGTTCATACTAGGTCTACTAGGCCCTGTCTTTATGGCCTTGAGTTGGTGCTGCCTTCCCCCAAAACCTTGGGGTTTTACTTACCAGGGTGGCGTCGGGTAATCCTGACACCAAGGAGGGTGTGCAGGGTTCCCAGGAGTCATCCAGGTACTACAGCTGCCCCACCCACCCTTTTCCTAGTGGAAGGTAACCAATCATTGGTTGCCTTCCACCAGGACCGCCACCAGGATCAGTCCCAGTACAAGTTCAGATGGCGGAAGAGCCATTCTGACCTTGCTCCCACTGAAAAAGTCAGGGTAAGTCCCTGGCTTTTTCAAAGTGGAGCTTTGCAGGAAAGTCCTTCAGTGGCTGCAAATTTGCAACTGCGTCATATAATTGATGCAGCACAGACTTGTAGTTACCATGGGGCTTTCCCCACCTATAGACAGCCCCTGGTCTCAGTGTTTACCCTGTCTTTGGCGATGGTTAATGAATGGATATGAGTGGTCTGAATCAACATAAGGCAGCATCCTATGTTCCTATGTTGCCTCTACATATGTGATGTGGATGAAAAAGTTTTGGGGGATCATACATTCCCCCTCTCTACAGATGTTTGCACCTAGACCACAGATTACATGTAGATCACATGTAATCTGTGGTCTCTGAGTGAACATCTGTATACACAATCTGTCAACCCTAAAAAGCCCCCCCCCGGGAAATGCAGGAGTGGAGGATATGCCCTTTAAGCCTTTGAAGTTTACCTACAGTGGAATCCCAAATGAGTTTAAGCCTCCACCCAAACCCCCTTTTTCCACCTCTATGTCACACTAGCTGTTATGAATATGCACTGCCCTAGGATGAAGGGAGAGAATGCTTGGTTCACTTGCTCTTCCTTCCCAACATTGATATTAGACTAGGCCAGATCTACACCAACCAGGATATAATGGTATGAAAGTGGTATATAAATGCAGGAGCCATATCAAGCAGGATATAGCAGGATATGGTATGTGTCAGTGGGCCCCAACAATATCACCATAAAGCAGTAGTGTGGCTCCTGCCTTTTACATACCGCTTTCATACCGCTATATCCTACTTGGTGTAGATGAGGCCCTAGACTATGATCCCGAGCATGAAACTACTTTGGGAAAGTGGTGTCCCAATTGAAGCCTGTTCATGTGCCCAAGGATACACAGAAAAAGAGGGATAAGAAGAACTACCTTCAAAGAAACATTTTCATTTACTATTGGACTCCCCACACAGCTAAAGATTTTAAACATGAAACAGCACTGGCAGCTTCTGACCTTAACTTGAGAGAGTTCCTATTGTGTATGAATAAGACAGCCTGCTGTTGTATAATGGATTTTACAAAATCCAATATTGAACTAAACAGTGACATTATAGTGCACTCCACTTATAACATGTGGGGTTACAAGAGACAACTGCTTGTAGCGAGTAAGAGCAGTCAAATGTGTCATTGAAAGAAATTGCTCCTTCTGACCACCACAGGCAAAATAAATTTGCAATGGTGTGTCAAATGTTAGAGATGTCCACTCTACATGTTTTTAAAATAATCAGAACTACACCATATGTTAACCTGCCAATGTTTTGGGGGCAAGTATAGTGTTTTTGGAGAGCCCAAAGCATCCCCTGAGAATGTCCCTTACTCACCTGGTCATCACTTAACTATTTCCTGATTAGCTGCTGCTTTGGCAGCAGAGTTAAGAATAAAAAATCTTATTTCTATTCTTGAGTGCTCTTCTTCCTGGAACCAGTGATGTCATAATGTAGCCAGATTTGGCTATGAGATCATGTCACAAAGGGCAAAAAAAAAAGCCAGTTTGGAGGAACGGTAATGCTTTCTGAACTACATTGCCACTGATTCGGAAGGATAGTATAAGAATCTCCAAAAAAATAAAAAAATAAAAATTATGCTTGTATGGTTGGTATCTATCCTGTGGTGGTAGAATGAACTTGGATGCTAGCAAATGCCACATAAAGAGATGGGGTTGATATCTGAAGAGAGAGGCCTCTCTGTTTGCAAAGCATTGATCACCTTATGTAAATAAACACAAGATTACTATTATTTCTCCTGTGATGGAGAACCTCCTTTGGGATACATTTTGATGCCTTAGCTATCTATTAAACTGACCCCCTCAGCTGCCCTGAGAGATAGCTAACATGAACACATTACAGCAAAAGGTGTCCCAGGGATGCTGTCGCACACTCATCCTTTCAACTTCTGTACACATCCTCCCAGGACACAGAAAACCAGAATGTCCAAGAAGTGGTGATAATTAAGCACCATCCACTCAGTTTCCTTTCTTGTCTCCTTTGCCTTCATCAGTCAAAATAACCACTAGGATGACCAACTTCAAAGCCTATTTGTCCACTGGCTGGATCTGAATTTGCAAGTGACATTCAACTACGGTTCTTTGAGGAATTCAATCGTTGCTAATTCCAGTATGAACTGACCTGATCTGCACTGACCTGATCTGCACATCCTGGATTAATTTGAACAGTGGTGTAGTGGTAAATTTGGAAGTGACAGTCCCCATAACCACACCCCCAGGACCCAAAAAATCAGGCAGCTATGTTGTGCCATATCAACAAACCACTTCTAGCTATTTTAACCTCCATCAGGAGTAGGTCTATGTAAAGCTTAATTGCCCAAACAAAAGCAAGCGACCCCTAAATATCTTTACATCACAATACGGAACAATATATTAGAGCTGTACACCCCTCCTATTCACTTTGGAGGCTAATTTGGATCTTCCAAATCGCCCATGATCTGACTTGAGCCATTTCAGGCCTGGGTGAACCTACCTCAGATCTGGATCTGAATTGAGATTCTGACACCAGAAGTGCCTAGACTGCATCCCTGTGAATCCTGACTCCACAAGACCATTGAATGTTCATACCTGAACATGGCTTCCATACTTCCTGAATGTTTAGCACAGGGTTTTGTTTTGCTTTTGGCTTCACAAATGTTTCAAAATACATTTTAAAATATTATTTAAATGCAAATCTTCATGCAAATTATATCACACACACACACACACACACACACACACACACACAACCTAACAGGATATAATTGGTTTATAGGTGAACTTATGTAAAAGTGGCCATGAACTGGAAATTGACTGATTTGCCCATCCCTACATTCAGCCCACCTTCTCCTCCAATTCTGTAAAAAGTGTGTATTTCGGTTCCATGAGATGAGGGGTGTTCTGTCATCACATATCTGGAGAAGAAGGCTGCTCAATAACTTAGCTCAATAACTTAGCTCAATAACTTATTCAGTCTCTACAAGTGAAAACATCTCTGATGCCTATATCTATGGTCACATCTACACCTTTTGTTAAATCATTACAAATGTGGAATAAAAAGCAGGAAATAACACAATGCAAGCTGTACATGGAATGTAGATTGTGTCCCAACACTTATCAGTGCACTTAAATACCGCTATAAAGCAGTAGTGTAGATCTAGCTCAAGTGGCTTACCAATGAAAACAGTTCGTATTTTGTTTAATATGTTCTGTGTGTGCTTCATGGATTGTCGGACATCCTTCATTCCGTTCTCCGCTCATTGACAGAATCAAACATTTTTTTCCCACCCTCAGAAAAATCCGCAAAAAAGGTTCACTGCAATATATGCTGTACCAATTTGCGTATTTTTCTTAGTTCAGCATACAATGAGCAGAACACAGAAAGAGAGGCTGACAAGAATAGAGAGATATCAAACACCAAGGGTGTGTGTTGTTGTTGTTGTTGCTTGTATTTTTGTATACCTAATTTTGCAAACAATTCTGGAAAGTAAAAAAAAAAAAAGAAAAGGTCCACAAATCCATGCAGCTCAAAAGATGCTGGTCCACTGCAGAACCTGCTGGTCAAATTCATAGAAATCTGAAATCTGAAGTCATTTGGATCCATTTTGAATTTCTCTGACATCCCTAATAAAAACAAAGTTTTGGCTTAACTGCTTCAGCTGTTAAAACTAGAGCCAAATAATAATTCCAATGCTTAGATGCTCCACAGTGATGCCGAAATGAACAGAGAAGGTTGCTATAGAGGCTGGAGAGATCCAGTGTGTACAGAGAGTAGGAGTCACAGCCTTGCCCATGCTAGCTCTCCAGGGCTCCCAAAATGGCCATGCCCCATTTCCCTGGCCCCAGCCTCTTTCCCCTGACCATGAAGCATTTGTTGGTTTCTTGGCTTTTGTGTATTCTTTTTCCCATTCGAAAAAGGTTGAAATTCCTCTCGTAAGACTTAGTTACTGACAGTAAGAGCCTTAAGCTAAGTTATGTTGATATTTTTCCTATTTGGGCCCCACTTCCTTTAACTTCAAGGCTTTGCCACCTCTAGGGTGACCATGTTTTGGAAACCAAAAAGAAGGACAACATGGCTGTCCCAAGGGGGGGTGCCCACCAACATGTCCAGCCCCCAAGGGGCCGTGACCACCAACATGTCCAACCCTCAAGGGGGCATGCCCACCCAAACATGGCCTTGGTCACATGTCTGGTTTCACAGCATACAGTTAAAACAAACCTGTTCTACACAACTTCTTAATGTTAAAATCACTGAAATAAAGAACAAGTGAGACATTCAGAATTGTTGTTTTAAAGGATATTGTAATTATAACTTGTTTTTGTGCTTTATGGTTTTAAATTTTGTATATCTGTATTTTTAATGTTAAGTGTTTTTAATTTTTGTAAACCACCCAGAGAGCTTTGGCTATGGGGAGGTATATAAATGGAATAAAATAAATAAATAAATAAATAAATAAATATCTGAAATTAACTTCACTCACTCCTACTTTTGTAGCTTTTGCTGTACTTTGAAGCTTTTGCTATACTCTGTGTGATACAGTCTCTCCTTCACTCAAATATCTTTTCTGACTGTAAATCCTTCACTGGATGACCATAGTCTCAACTTTCCTAACATTTAACACTCTTTCCCCATCAATTTTCTCATATCCATACTCACAGATTTAGCATACTGCTACCACTGAACAAACGAAGCAGTTGACAAATGCAGAAAAATCTAGTACAACAAACTAGCAACCTAGCATGCTGGAACAGTATAAAATATGATTATCCTGCAAACATTAGCCATGGAACAAAATGGACTAAAGGCTGGATGAGGAAAAACAAACTGAAACTGAATCCAGACAAGACGGAGGTGCTCGCTGTCAAAGGCCCCAACCTGGGTTTGGAGGTGTGTCAACCAGTTCTGGATGGGGTTACAACCCCCCTGAAAGACTGTGTTCGCAACTTGGGGGTACTCCTGGATCCGTCGCTCCAAATGACAGCTCAGATAGATGCAACGGCCAGGAGTGCCTACTATCAGCTTCGGCTGATATGCCAGCTGCGCCCCTTCCTAGAGTTGGAAGTCATAAAGACGGTAGTGCACGCACTGGTAACTTCGAGGCTCGACTTCTGCAATGCGCTGTACATAGGGCTACCTCTGTGCCTAGTCCGGAAACTTCAACTAGTTCAAAATATGGCAGCCAGGTTGGTCACCGGTACATCTAGGGGTGACCACATTACACCAGTTTTAAAATCACTTCATTGGCTGCCAATCAGTTTCCGGGCGAAGTATAAAGTGTTGGTTATTACCTTTAAAGCCCTACATGGTTTGGGTCCAGGTTACCTGTGGGATCACCTTCTCCCGTACAATCCGCTCTGCACACTTAGGTCCTCTGGAAAGAACTTACTCAAATCAGCCAGAACTAGGCTGACGAGTGTTACCCAGAGGACCTTCTCTTCCATCGCTCCCAGACTGTGGAATGGCCTGCCGGAGGAGATTAGACAAATTAGCAGTCTTCATGAATTTAAGAGAGTCATGAGGACTGCTCTCTTCCGGCAGGCCTATCCAGATGAATTTTAAGATTTTTTAATGATATATTTTTTTCTTGTTTTTTAAATTTTAATTGTGTTGTGATTCTTGTATTTTATATTGTTGTTGTTCCCCGCCTCAATCCGGAGGGAGAGGCGGGTTATTATTAATAATAATAATAATAATAATAATAGCAGTCACTTCTCACCTCTTAGCTTATTTCAACTTCTGGTTTATCAGTAAGAAACTAATCCAAAAATGTGTAATTATATCTCTGGTTCTTTAGCCATGTAAACAAGACCATGGACAGTAGCAATACAAAGAAAGGCTAGAACAGATGCCCATTATCACAATGCTAGACAAGGATCTTGCCCTCCTTTTATCCAAGTATATACTGAATTTACACTGCCTCAGTGTGCAGAGAACAGAAATCTCAATCAGGGACCCAAAGAAAACTGCCCAAAGAAACTTTAGAAATTACTCTTGTTGATTTCAACAAAGCTTACTCCCAGATAAATGAATGTAGGATTCATTTGTTATTCACATCTGTTCACCTTACTCTAGCAACTCAAGGACAACTATGCACTCACAGAACCTGGCCTCCTAGATCATGCAACCAGCAGGTAATCTCCAGAAAGATGCTTTCAGAGCCTAGGAGTTCCAGACACACTCAAACAAGTCAAGCCAAGCCATGCTATGCTGGGACAGAACAATTCTGGGACAAGACAATACTTTGCAAGCGACCAGCCATAACAATCATAAATATAAAAGAAAAACACAACTACCTCATTGACAAAGCAATATCTAATGACAAAAATGTTGCAGAAAAGGAAGAGGAAAAGAGAGACCCAGCAAAGGTTTTAGGAAATCTCGCTCATATTGGCATAGGTTGAGATATTTTGCTGGTCAGAATTTTCATCAGTAGAACTCCAACCACAACTTCTGAGGTAATTAGCTGCTGGTCCATAAGCTGGTCTCAGTCTCCAGGAAGGTGCTGAGGAGGTTGATATGACCTTGTCATTGCCAATACATAAAATTAAAGCACAGTGATAGCAGTCTGTGCATGCTTTCTTGCTCTCTCCAAGCATACAACAATAAAAGAAAAGAACCTTAAGATGATATCACAAGCTGGACACAGGATAGGGCATTTCTCATTGTAATCAATAGGACTTTAATTGTGTTACTTTTTTATGTATTAATTATACTTTCTATTTATTACACCCAATAACCAAAGTTTTCTGTGTGGTGTACAATACATTAAAATATAAGTACAAACAATAAAACAATAATTAAAAACAGCACATAATAAAACCAAAATGAAGTCAGCCATAAACAGTAAAAACACAACAGCATAGTAAAACCAGCAGAAAATAAAAGTGGATGGGGCAAAGAGCACCAAAACACTTCTTAAAATAATTGGGTGATGAAAAGACCACAACATAGGTGCTAAGTAGGCTTCTCTGGGGAGGACATTCCACAGATGGGGTGTCATCACTGAAAAGGCCACTGGCCTTGCCTCATTTGGTGGGTGTACCCAGAGAAGGGCCTCTGAAGATGATCTTATGGTCTGAGCAGGCATATACTGTATGGGAGGAGACAAACCTTCAGGTAGCCTATCCCCAAGCCATTCGGGTCATTAAAGGTTAAAATCAGACAGTGCAGATGGTAAAGTATCAAATTAATTGTGACTAATTTGCCCATAGGTTAAAATGTGGCCAACTCTTTTAAAAAAAATCTTACAAGCAAGTTTGAGAAGCATGAAAGTACAAATTGTATAAGAATCGCATGTAACAACAACAAAAAAAAATCCTGATGGCCTGTGTCAAGAACATTATGTGTGCAAAACAGAAAATGTTTTAAAATCTGAATAGATACACGCACGCACCCCCCCACACACACACACACCACATGAGCAAAAGGGCAATAAAACAACCATGGATAAATATATCCAGCTAACCTAACTGGACTGTGTCTCTATTTTATTCAGGTCCCTTATCCAATCAATTATCTTACTGTCATTGGTTCAGCTGTCTCCAGCAGCTCTCTAGTTCCAGCAGTTCTGACACTTTCTTTCTTCTAGGACTCTGGGCTTCTTTCCTTCCTTCCTTCTCTCTCTGTTTGCCTTGCTCTCTCTAAAATGTTATTTTACATCTCTAAAATTTTTTTTGCTTTCTCGAACAAACCTCTCAGGATCGCCCACCCCAAAACACATGCACACGCATCCATTCATAGACAAACAGCCATGCAGCCCATTCACTCACCACATCAATACACTCACACACTGGCCACACAAACATACGAAGTCCCTCAGGACCAACGCACCCCAACACACATGCACACGCATCCATTCAACCATGAACCCCATTCACACACACACAAACACACACCTCCTACTCAAGGCTGCTGCTCCTGCTCCTGTTGCTGCTCCTGCTACCACTCCTGCTGCTCACACGTGCTTCCAGCCCCTCTCCCTGGGCTGATGTGGGGCTTCTCTTTGGCCAGCATGACTGCGCAGGCCAAGGAGAAGCCCCGGATTACCCCGGAGAGGGGTTGGAAGTCGCAGTTTGGATGCATCGAAACGCAACTTCCAGCCCTTCCTCCAGGTCGATCCAGGGCTTCTCCTTGGCCTGCACAGTCGTGCTGGCCAAGGAGAAGCCCGGGATGTTCCTTGGGAGGGCGGCAATTCCCGGACTTTGGCTGAAATACACCAATTTCCCCCCGGACACCATTTTGGTGTCCTCTTTCCGGACTTGTCCAGGGGAAACCGGATGTATGGTCAGCCTGGCCACTTCTGGAATGTGGCCCCCTTTTGCCTTTGGTCTGCCCCCCCCTTCCAGAACTGAATCCAGCCTTTGCGCTAAGAGAGGCTTGACACACTTGGAACACACCCTCTGAGCAATTCCCCCCCCCCCAGAACAGAAATCTCTGCACCCTCTCCTTGAGGGAAAGAAACAACCCATGGCATCAACTAACCTCTGAGGCACAGTTGAGGGGAACCATTTTTGTCAGAACACAAAAGACCATGTCTAAAAATGGGGTAGCAAAGAAGTTTGTGATGTTTTGGGTCCATATCAAGCAGAAGGAATAGGGGAGGGGGGCCTTGACACAACCTTTCATTGTGCAAATGTTTAGCTACGTTTGACAGCATTTTGACCTTTCTGTTCTGCCTCAATGGCCACCTGTCCTCTCCCTCTGCTTCTGTGACCTGAAAGGTTGGCTCTAAATGGCTGACCAGTCAAAACATATTATAGCGAATAGGTCAAAGTACAGAAGCAAATGTGTGGCTGAATTTCAGATAATTCTTCCAAAACAGCCTGGGCTAATTGTAAATAATGAATTATTTTCCTTCTTTAATGCTTGCAACACTGTCCTCAGTTGCCATGGAGAGCTGAAGTTTCAAAATGTGCTACTTTGAGGCTAAGACATTTTCAGCTCCCAGGTTCTCTGCTTCTCTCTCCCTTTTTCAAGGAAGAAGATATAGATTTTAAAATAAATCATCTGTAACAGTGTCCTGATTTCCTCTTCTGTAGGAATAAATTAACTAACTGATAACAAGTCCTTTTCTACCTCATATGGTGAGTGAACATACCTTCTCGTCCCCCACTTCCCAGTATTATAATTATATTGGTTCGGTGCACACACATCAAGTCTTAAATATCAAGGGCTCTTGGTGGAGAAAAGAATTACTTAGAAATCTGAGTCATGCTGCTCCTACAGTTTTTTAATGAGGGAGTAGGTGGTATGTAATGCATTCATGACTCACAGAGAATATGTTAAATTTACACTGGCAGGTACTACTGAATAGAATGGGGGGTGTAGCAGCATACACTCCAATATGACACAACCAGAATGATACTGTGGAAAAAAGCAGTGTGAAAAATGGATGGTTGGGAGGCCAGTGCTCCTGGGCTCTGAGTGTGTGAAGAATGGGAAAAGGATAAAAATTAGGGTGACCATATGAAAAAGAGGACAGGGTTCCTGTATCTTTAATAGTTGCATAGAAAAGGCAGCAGGTATCATTTGTATGCATGCAGCACCTGGTGAAATCCCCTCTTCATCACAACAGTTAAAGCTGCAGGAACCCTGCCCTCTTGACCAGATACAAAAGAGGGCAAGGCTCCTGCAGCTTTAACTGTTGTGATGAAGAGGGGATTTCACCAGGTGCTGCATGCATACGAATGACACCTGCTGAAATTCTCTTTTCTATGCAACTGTTAAAGATACAGGAGCCTTGTCCTCCTTTTCATATGTCAGCCTAATAAAAATAAGTGTCATATGGATCAATGCATTTAGTTTTGTATGGACACTTACTAAACAAGAGACTGACCTGCTATATGAGTGCATGAAATCTTCAGGGGGCTAGGTGGTTGAACAGAACACAGATATGCTTTTTCCTTCCTCCCAACACAGTTCCTGTGCCTTCAACAGCTACAATGACAGGCAGAGATTCAACTGGTGAAGATTTCTCATCATCGCATCTCCAAACTAAGAAATATCTGCTTGTCATGGCACCCTTAAAGGCACAGGACTTCAGCCCCCAAAAAAGATGGCAATGCTAATTGAATACCACATTCTCTCTAGCTCTCATTGCAAAACAACCACCACCACCATCTGGGTGGAGAACAGTAGTCTACTCCCCAAATTGTCTGCTGCCCTTCATGTTTCTGCCAGTTTTTCCTCACTCTCTTTTGTGCCTAGATTTCCCTCCCAGAACACCTGTTTGGTGCCAACCTTCCCTCTTCCTTAATTTCCCCCCCTGAAAATCCAGCTTTTCTATGTGGACTTAGGCGCAACCCTTCTTAGTCTGCACTCCCCATGGAAGGGACCATAGCAGAACTCAATGGTAGAGTATATGCTTTGCATGCAGAAGGTTGCAGGGTCAATTCACAAGGAACATATGAAGTGAGTTCTACCGAGACCCTGCCAGTCGGAGTAGACAACAGTGGTAGGCTGACCATATGAAAAGGAGACAAGGCTCCTGTAACTTTAACAGTTGTAGAGAAAAGGGAATTTCAGCCAGTGTCATTTGTATGCAATTAGTTCCTGGTGAAATTCCCTCTTCATCACAACAGTTAAAGTTGCAGGGCCCTGCCTTCTTTTGTATATGGTCACTCTAGTATAGTGCCTGCAACTTTAACTGTAGTGATGAAGAGGGAATTTCACCAGGAGCTAATTGCATACAAGTGACTCTGGCTGAAATTCCCTTTTCTCTACCACTGTTAAAGCTACAGGAGCCCTGTCCTCCTTTTCATATGGTCAGCCTAAACAGTGGGCTAGATGGACAAATAGATTGACCTGGGTATCAGAAAGGCTTCTAAATACCCTAGTGACGTGAAACCAAATACAGGTAATTCCACTTGCTCACATTTATTCACTGTTGCCACTGTTTATTTCCCCCTCCTTTATGTTTTCTTTCCCACTGCTGAAATTTAGATGATAAACTCCTCTGTGCAGATGCTTGTCCTTTTGTTGTTGTTAAGTTACTCTACAATGTACATTAATGGTGCTATATAAATAATAATAATAATGTCATCAACATCGTTCCCTCTAACAGGAAACTTAGGCGGCTGTGTGCCAACAGGATTGGAGCTGGGCCACAGAGAACAAGAGGGAGCTCTCGTCATACTCAGCTCAGCAGATATAGAAAATGCTTAAAAACACCACCATGCTGCCCCCCCCCCCCAAAACAGCTCGAGGACTGAGCTTGCTAAGTGGCCTCTAGGAAGCACAGAATGAGTCACAGTTGGAAAAGAGAAGGGGGGGGAATAGAAAACCAGTAAATTGGTCTGTTTTAGCCCCTTACAATTTATAGCACCTTGTAGGAAGGCTGTTATATTTCTAATCACTTACCATCTGCCTTGCTTCCCTCCTCCATCAAAAGCTTTGCAATACTGAGAAATCCTTTGGCTGAAGCTAAATGGAGGGGCCTGTCCCCGACTTCTCCACTCACATTCACATCAGCACCAAATTTCAGCAGGAGTCGGGTTACCTAATAATATTTAATTAGTCAGAATTAAATGCATATGCAACATTTACATTTTCTATGACATCACATGGCAGTATACAGATTGCTTTAACATTTGGAATTTTCATTCAACATCAGGGTAATGCTATGTTTACCCGCTGTCATGAGAATTAGGGTTATTGTAGTCTTGATTTATAATTAAATTCTATGTTGACAGAATATTTCGTTAGCTCTGTAGCAGTTGCCAATCCGTCTTTAAAAAAGAACACAGATAGTAAAAGGCTGGAAACAGACCGAAACCTATTACTTTAACTGACCAAAGTACTAAAGTAAAGTAAAATGCCTATAAATTAGATGTCCATGCTATAGTTCTTTTTTTGAATTCCAAAATCCTTATCATAAAAGCACCACATGCATTTTAGCATAATTTTACAAAAACTGTGACTATTTGTTCAAAAGCGACTTATACTAAAATAAAGTGAACCATCCTCTCAGCCCTAAATATGAAGGCCTTTCTAACGTAATTGGAGATGTATATATCTCTTTCTCTCAAAAAGGAGCCTCCTAGAAAGCAAACAGTGTGCATACCGTTGCTGTAACTGAATGCATGATTATATTATTTTCAGATGCCTGTGTCGTTGGACTCAGACTCCAAATCGTTTTTAAAAACAGATCTCTGCTTTCATCTAAGTAGTGTCTCAATGATACAGGAAACATACACTGCTGAAAAGCCATGCTTGAATAAAGTCAAAGAACAAGAACCCTGGGGTCAACATCATTGGATGTCTAGACAGTATTCTACTTCTGGCACTCAGAGAGAGCACAGTCAAGCAGTTATAGCAGCGAGGACACAGAGCAGCTGCGGCCACTCATAGCCTTGGCATATGATTCTTGACTGCAATGGAGATTGGGCCCACAGGAAGAGGGTAAAAAAGTTGAAAGTGTCAACAGCAGAAGAAAAGCATAGGTTACCCTACTGAGGGAGGAGTGGCAAAGGACTCCCCCCCCCACACACACACACTAAGGGCATCTTGCCTGGGGGAACCTTAGCATCTGGAAGTGCCACAGAGCAACCTAAGAAGTCATTGGGGCAGCATTTTAGAGGAGCCAATGTTCAATCCCAGAGATACACCTCAGGATTCCTTGCATTTGTTGGAAAAATTGCAACCTTATCTGCAAGTTGCATGAAGGGGGCAGAGTGGCAGATAGTTCATGGGAATTTGGACACATATAGGCTGAATTCAGACAACACAATAGTCAATGGTGGGGTAATAATCAACTTTACAGTTGTTCATCTAGGGGGTATTCCCCACACAACATGGTAATAAATAATCAATTGTGGTGTGGATTAGGATCAGCGCTGAGTTGACTATGGCAGCATTCGGACGACACGATAGTCAATACAACTGAAGATTGTTCCCCCCCCCCCCAGTTGCTTATTGTATCGTCTGAATTCAGCCATAGTCTTAGGATCTCTAGAGCCTATAGTGTGGCTTCCTATTCGTCCCCTTCCTTTTCCCTCTTCCTCGCTCCCCCTCTCTATGACTTCTTTCATTGCTGGGAGCACATGTGCTTGTTCTGTTTTGCTCCTACCAGTGTTATAGAACAAAGAAATTGACTGAACATATTTTGTCTGAACTAGGCTGACCATCTGAAAAGGAGGACAGGGCTCCTGTAACTTTAACAGTTGTAGAGAAAAGGGAATTTCAGCCAGTGTCATTTGTATGCAATTAGTTCCTGGTGAAATTCCCTCTTCATCACAACCGTTAAAGTTGCAGGCACTATACTAGAGTGACCATATACAAAAGAAGGCAGGGCCCCTGCAACTTTAACAGTTGTGATGAAGAGGGAATTTCACCAGGAACTAATTGCCTACAAATGACACTGGCTGAAATTCCCTTTTCTCTACAACAGTTAAAGTTACAGGAGCCCTGTCCTCCTTTTCAGATGGTCAGCCTACTGAAACTATACTCCATGCCTGCATTTTTATGTAAACAACTGTGGGCAAACCATTTTACTTTTCTTCCCTAAAGAAGAATGTGATCTCTCTCTCTCTCTCTCTCTCTCTCTCTCTCTTTTCTAAGAAAGTATTGTGTGGATGTGGGGGTTAGTAAGCATTCATTCTGTTTTGTGTTGTTTTTCTCTACTAAATTGTCTTTATAATAGAAGGCATCAATTCCAGATGATCCCATCGGCATTTTCACAAAAGAGACAGGATCACAGATCCTAGGTTGCCTACAGGAAGGAGTTGGGCCCTGAAATCCACTGAGTTATTGTAGGAGGTCTTGGAGTGCACCTTGCAGATCATGAAGAACAGGTATTTGGTAAAGCCTTGAAACACCAAGAATACATTTCTAGCTAGAAATGTCAACGAACTCAAACCAACAGAGAACCCTAATGGCTTTCTACAATTTCTAATACATCTTTTTTCAAAACAAGGGTGGATTTATATAAACTGAGCATGGCTGATATACAGGCTACCCAATCTGTAGTGCAGATGCGTGGGGTGGGGTGGAAAACAAGATTTTTCTTCACTACTCTGTTCAGATCCTATGTAAGCTCATAATGAGCACAATGAAAATTCTTCCTTCTCTTTCAAAGAACTTATAATGGCAGATCGAGGGCAAGTTTATACATGCATGTTCATCACTTGATGAATACAGCATGAAGTGATAATGGGTGAAGCAGCCATCACAGATTAAATACCGTAGGCAGACTTCATTTTTTATCATCACCTCAAACACAATACTTTTCAATACAGGCTGTTCTAACAGCCTCTGTGAGTTGAATGATGCATATGAAGGAAAGAGACCCCTTTCCTTCCAGATAGGTGCAGAACTCTTTAACCGAGTTCCCCCCAAGCCCACCTCCCTATCCCAAGGCTAAATAGCCCCAAGCTAGCCATCGGAAATATACACACAGGTTAAGGATGGAAGTGATTTATTGAGAACCTAATAGCTAACCATGTAAGGCTCCAGTCAATCCAATAGACCATTAAAATGCAAGCCAGGAAAGAAAGGGAGGGGCAGCGGGGAGTGGGGGGGTAGGGTGAGGTTTGAGGTAGAAGTTAGCAGCAGGAAAGCAATAAAACAATAAAACAATTTAACCCACATTAAATCACACCCAAAGGATGACAAGACTTTCTCTGGAACGTGCCAGACCTGAAAACAATAAAACCATCTATTCCCCAGCATCACCTTGCCGAATAGGGATCCCTCCTTTCACGCACTGGTCCAGGAGAAGATGGCTTCCACACAGTGGGTATTCCCTTTATCCTTTTTTGGGTTAGCTGGTACTGTGACCAGCCAAAACCAATCCTCAACCGTCCCACCCACACCACCAGCCCCCTCCTTGCGAATGGCCGTTTCCCACAGCTGAAGCTCTTGTAGCTCACTTCCAATTAACTCTGCCCTTGAAGCTTGGCCCTGGCTGGGCCTCCCAAGATAAGACTAAGAGAGTCAGGTGCAGGTGCTGGGAACCAGCATCTCGAAGTCTTGCAACGTTCCTCCTTGGGATTTCCCCCCTCCCAACGCCAAGGCTCCAGTCCTGCAATGTAGGCCACCCTGCCCATCCCCGCCAGACTGTAGCCTTCCCGACCCCTTTCTTCACAATGCATGCAATCTTGATTTGAAACAGCAGGTAAATAGTATGATGTCACTGAGCTTGTTCACACATTCATACTTTACTTAGGCCAGAGCCACACCAAGCAGGATATAGCACTATGAAAGTGGCATGAAAGCTGTATATAAGTGGTAGGAGCCACACTACTGCTTTATAGCGGCATTGTGAACTAACAGTGAACTAACAACTGTTGGGGCCCATGACACATCCATGAATCCATTTTAAAGCATACCTGACCAATGGCTGTCCAACTGCCTCTTGAATGCCTCTAGTGTGGGAGAGCTCACAACCTCCGTAGGTAATTGGTTCCATTGTCGTGCTATATCCTAGTGCTATATCCTGCTTGATATGGCTCTTGCCTCTTATATACCATTTTCATAGTGGTACATCCTCCTTAGTATGGATCTACCCTAATCTTATATTACTTACCATTACCCAGAGGACCTTTTCTTCTGCCGCTCCCAGACTGTGGAATGACCTGCCGGAGGAGACTCGTCAACTTAACAGTAATTTAGAATTTAAGAAAGCTATAGTCTCTTCCGGCTGGCATATCCAGTGGAATTTTAGAATGTTTTTAGGATGTTTTTTATGATGTTTTATTGCTATTTTAATAATGTGCACCATGTTTTTAATCAGTTTTATGTATTTTATAATATTTTATATTTACTGTTGTTCCCCGCCTCGATCCAAATGGAGAGGCGGATAAGAAATAAATTATTATTATTATTATTATTATTATTATTATTATTATTATTAATCTTTCTCTTTGCTTGATTACTCAGTTCTTGATTACTTGCAGCTGAATGTATGAATCGTCCCCTTGAAAAAGTATTATATCTGATGTGGCATCAGGTGATTCAGATGTCCCAGCTTTGGTGATTAATCTCTGTTGTCGCTGCAACACATGAAGGGCTTCATAGTGAACCGGTACATGTGTGAACCAGTTTGCTGTTTCTTCTGACTTTATGCATGTGTGGACAAAGCACAGGGATGCTTCTTGTCCCTCCTGTATGTGAAACAGGTGATGCCATCCATTGCACATAGAAGTCTCCATTTGTGACCACATTATGCTAATTTGCCGTACCTGTTCATGGCCATAGTATGCTGCGATATGTAAAGGGGTGAAAAAAACTGCGTCTTGAACATTGACATAAGCCCCATGTTGCAGAAGTATATCAACAGCCTAGAAGGAAAAAGAAAGGAAAATACCAATTAGAAGCAGAGCAACACAGTAATTTTGTACACCGAAGAGTTGCAACGTTACATCTACAATGAAAAGAAATGATTATGTTTCATTGAGTGAATGGGGCATGTCACTGTTTTGCCATACCAATACATTTGGAAAAGCATTTTCTAGGAAGAGAACTGGTGAAGACAAGAGATTTCAAAATAACCTTTATTTTATTTTATTTTGAAGCTCGAGTATAAACAGGAGCAAATGTACATACATATAAAAAGTATAAAATATACTTTTAAAATAATAATGCATTCAGTGAAATTGCGAAACGTATTTTTTTTCCTAAGTAAAAAGGCATTTCCATGTTTTGGAGGATGACGGACATTCCATTTAAATAAACAATATGAAGTGGTTTCTTTCTAACTTATGCTCTTCTATTAGGCTGACCAGATAAAATCCAGGTCAGGGCTCCTGTAACTTTAACAGTTGTAGAGAAAAGGGAATTTCAGCCAGTGTCATTTGTATGCAATTAGTTCCTGGTGAAATTCCCTCTTCATCCCAACAGTTAAAGTTGCAGGCACTATACTAGAGTGACTATATACAAAAGAAGGCAGGGCCCCTGCAACTTTAACTGTTGGGATGAAGAGGGAATTTCACCAGGAACTAATTGCATACAAATGACACTGGCTGAAATTCCCTTTTCTCTACAAGTGTTAAAGTTACAGGAGCCCTGACCTGGATTTTATCTGGTCAGCCTACTTCTATTCATTGAGAAGGCCAATGTTCACTCAAAATAGCTCTAAACTATGCATCATGTGCTTGCTGAATAATGATAAAAATTGAGATGTAAATGAGATTCTTCTGGAATATTTATGGAAGACTAATATGTTTCTTACTTTGAAAGGTGAAGACCATTTTATATGGAATGCAAAATCCTTAAAATACTACTCCTGTACAGCTCCATTTACTTCAAATCAACGTTGGTGTTGGGAAGAAGATTGTATATAAAATATCAAATAGCTTGGGCCACAGAAACTTATGAAATTCAACACTACCTACATGCCATAGCAGCAGGCCTGATTGTATGACATCATTTCGTCTCTTTTGACACCGGCAAAGAGGACAGAGGGCACTGTTTCCAAGTTTCTTACGTGGCATTACCCTGACTCCCTACCCCCAGCATCTGGATTTATCAGTAAACATCTTGAGGTACAAGAAGGAGGATAATCATTTTAAAAGAAATTGCCATGCATATGAAACTGTTTTAGTTGTGGCCTGTGGGATTAATACAGTCCAGAAGGGAAGAAGCACGCCATCTTGCAGTGCCATCTGTCATGCCTCTTTCTGTCCCCAGCACTATGGCCTCGGAGGAAGATTCAAACTCAGACATGAAGGGCAGGTGATTTAGGGCCTACTCAGGCTGTGGAATGTAAGGTGAGGGAGAGCTTGGTTCTGCCTGGTTTCCCAGCAGAAGGCAGGCCGGAGGAGTTTGATACTCCTCGTCAGCTGCAAGAGGTGCCTGAAGTGCAGGGGCCTGAGGGTCTTTCTGTAGGAAATGAGCAGGTCAGAGATTCAGCTGAGGAAAAGGGGAGCTTGTCTTGTCTTCTTGGTAATGAAGGCAACTGAAGGGAATAGAGGAAAGATAAACAGTAAGTCTGGTTCATGATTACGGGCAAGGATTTTCTGCAGGTAGGTGGACTGGCTCTCGCTACTCTGCTTCTGTTTAAAACAACAACAACAACAACAATTTATTTCTTACCCGCCTCCCCGTCTGAATCGAGGCGGGGAACAACAACATGATAAAATACATAAAACTGATTAAAACATGCTAAAGAGCTCCATGGAAACAACAGAGCCCTGATATTTTGGCTTGCCTAGACTCCTGTGCTCTTGGGACCCTGTCTGGGAATATACTGTCACAGCCACAGACACATCTTGACATAAGAGAAGCCATGTTTTGACCAACCTGAGAAAAGGTCAGTCATCGGGCAGCCTAAATGGCTGATGAGTAACTTTTACAAAACTCTCTGTGTGTATAACGAGACACCCCACACTAAAATGGAAAGACCGTGGTTTAAGTCAGACATCCTCCTTTTTCCATTATCCCTGACAACCAATTATGGTCAGCTATAATTTCCTGTTGAATACTTTGCACATGCTCAGTTGTTCCACATCTACGTGACCAGAACTCGCTAATAAAACAGCTAGCACGCCCAAACAGAGTCAGAGTTGCACCTTGGCTAAGGTGGGCTCTCCATTGCAATGTGATGTTTCCTTTCCACCAAAAATAAAGGTGTCTTTGAAATCTGGAAAGTGTCTCCATTATGATTTGGGCCATGACAATACTATAAAAATGTGAACTCCTATAAGCCTAGAATCCCATGCTTTTGGGACCATGTCAGGGACAAAATGACCTGTCTTTAAGACCCAGTTTCTGTCTCCTGCTTGGACTATTGTTTTAGAACTTAATGCTGGATTTGCAACCCTGTCTTTATCTTCCGTGTGGATTAATTGATTTATTGGGACTGAAAGCTATGTACCATTTCTGGGCCACAGACTCTGAAGGATTGTTTGCAGCATTGTGCTAAACTGTTGGTGTTTAAAGGGAGTCAGTCCTGACACCATCTCCAGGTTTTTGAGGGCCCTCAGAAAAGATACCCTCAATGGGCTCCCTCTCTCAGTGAGTTCATCACCACCATGGTCACCAGCTGCTATTGCTTCTCCTCCCCTTTACCATCATTACTGCCACTTGTTTGCTTGACAGCCAGAAAGCAAGAGAACAAATAGGAATTGGAATCTGCTCCTCCTCCTTCCCTGGGCCAGAGTGAGAGGCAGGTGAACAAGAAGGATACAAAGGATACAATACCCTTGACACCAGCCCTGCCATCCTAGCTATCTGCACTGGTCCAGAGTTGATACGAGGATAAAATGAATATAAAATACTGATAGATCTGCAGTCAAAGGCAGGATCTATACTACTGCTTTATAATGGTATTGAAGTGCACTGACAACTCTTGGGGTCCCTGACATATTCCATATACTGTTTTCAAACCAGTTTCATAGTTTTATATCCTGCTTGGTGTAGATTTGGACAAAGTTTTGTTATTAAGTTCCAATCAATATGTACAAATAGCTCCTTCCTGACATCTTGGATTTCCTTATTCCAAAACATGTTCTCTCAGTCCCTATTCACATATTGCTCATTCACATATTGAGCTGGTTTGCACGTCATGATAAACCATCCTGAAAATTAGCTATGGAGGGATATTTGTTTGCTTAATAATCCTGTTACTTCCAACAGACGATCAGACATTGCGAGTGGAGGGGGAAAATAAAGAGACAAGACAACTGTATATGGTATAAAATTTGAGACACATTTATTAAAGATCTGCAAAGGAAACTGGGTGGGCCCTAATCTACACCAGCCACTAGCTAGGTGTTATATTGGGCATAGCATTCTATGTCTGGAGAGTGGCATCATATGATCGCCACACCTAGGTCATACCCCTTTTGGGGAGGGTAGACCAACCCATGCCACTCACCCCCTGGGCCGCACAACACCGGTTGGAGTTACGACAGTCAGCCTAAAAGGTGGCCTTATCCCCCCACCGCGGCCACACAACCCTCAGTGGAAGGCCTCAGGTATCACCTGTCACTAAACAACAGTGCCATAGAATGATCACCATCCCTTTCCTCTAAGCATGCCCACTCCTACCAGCCTGAGCCAAATGTGACCAAATTAACCTGAATCAGAATATTACAATTCTTAAGACATTCTCTCCCCACTTACAGTGTGAAGCAGGCGAAAAGACACATAGCCCAGGCCAATCAGACCATGTGCCAAAAATTCCTACTTGGCCCCCAAATGGGCGACCAGGTAAAACCCACACTGCATACAGGGAGGGAGGGAGCCATGCATTGAAGAGCTTGAAGGGCTGGGCGCAGCCACCTTATATAGGCGCAGCCGCCCTGAACCCAAGCTGCTGGCGCCAAATGCCCCACCCAATGGGGAGCAAGCATGTCTCTTCTCCCCCACTCGCAACAGCCTCCCAGTATGCTAGGATATGGTTGGAGGGCATTTCTGTTGCTTGCCATAGATTGGTTCCCCCTTCGTCATTCCGCCTGCTCTCAGCATGTATCCCATGCACTTTTACGGCACAACCTCAACAGCTTGCTCTGCTACTCCACTTATTATTATTATATTATCATCATCATCATCATCATCATCATCATCATCACCTTGATGGAGATTTGTGCAATTTCACTAATGTGCAGTAATTACTGTGCTTATGCGCAGAGGCGAATGCAGACACCACAAAAAGTAATGGTGAAGAAAATTTGGAGATTGTGACCTGCCCTAAGCCTATTATTTATTTCAAAACAAATCTAAATAAATAATGATAGAAAGCATACTCCAACCAAATTGAAACATTCTAAAGTCACTTTGATTTATCCCATTGAGTTCAATGGAACTTAAAAATGCTTGCCTTTGGTTAGATTATAATAGCTTTCTCCCTCACATTAATACACTCATTGCAATACATTTATTTAGACAGCTCGTTTAAGCCAGTTCCCTGTTATATAATTAACATACACAAGTAACTGTTCTCAGAATAAGGAAAGTTCACTAATAATGGAACTACGACATTAATTGGGACCTCAGAAACCAGATACAATCCCATTTCTCTTCACCTAACCAATTTCTTTTATTAGCAGTATAACCTTTGCTCCTTTCCTCATTGCTGGCTTTCTTAATACTTCCGCATGGAGGATGATATCAAAAGCCTTTGAAGCAAATTATGTCCACTTCCACAAGAGATCATCAGTTAAAGCTTTATTTAAGGGTTAGCGAGTGTGTCAACAAATGCTGCATAAGATAAACTAAGGATTTTCTCTCTTGGGCAAGGGTAACAGATAAGAATTCTTCTGACAAAATTTAATCAATGATTATTGACTTTCTAGTAGGTGAAATTAAAAAGAGAAAGACAACTTCAACAATTAAGTCATACGTTTGAGCAAAAGCATCTCCATATCCTGAGTTAAAACATCTAAAGAATCTGGGATGCTTTTCTGAACTTTTTTTTAATTAAGCCATCCAGCCCCAAACATGATGAATTCTGAGCATTGGCCTAATTCTTTCCAATTTAGTAGACTGATACAATCAGTCATGTCCTCTAGATATGATTTGCTCAAAACTGGCAAGATTTGTTAACTCTTAGCTGCTCTATAAGAATTTCAGATAGTGTTAACAATCTAATCAGACAGTCATCACAAACACAAATTGAACTGTTCTGAAACTGGCTACCTGGCAGTTATAACAACGGGAATCATTTCCTGAAGAATAAAGTCTAAATAAATATTGAATGTAATATATTGTCTTTTGCATAGGAAATCACAGACACAGAATTAAGACATGTTCTCTCTGTGACCTGGTTTGCATGTAATGGTGGCAAGCCATGGGTTAGTTAATTAACCCATGATTTGTCATGGGGTGTGTTGCTTCCTCTTTGGATAATCAACCTGCCTGGTTGCACATAATGATAACCCAGACTATGAGTTGAGTATAGGTTGTCATTCAATCATGGGTTGTCATTATGTGTGAACCCTGTACTATGGTTTTACAGTGGGTTGTTAATCACAAACAACCCAGGAAGAAATCCCATGATTTGTTGCTGGTTCTGATCTCTGGTTTGTTTGTGGTTAACAATCCATAGTTAAACCATAGTGCTGGGTTCACATGTAATGACAACCCATTATCCGAACAACAATCCACAATTCAATGACAACTAATTCTCAATCCATACTCTGGGTTGTCATTATATGCCTAAGAACTACTTGTAGGTTAACTGTGGTTTATTAACCCATAGTGTCCAGGTTCACATGTCACAAATCAAGCTTAAATTAGGCCAATCAGCAAAGCAGCAGCATGTTCAGGCATGTGCCATGGTAAATAGTGAGTTTCTGATTTTCTGTCGTTATGTGCAAACAGAACCAGTGTGCGTTCACAGTTGGTCTCAATGGAACTGCTATAAATAAATACAATTAAATTATGGATAAAAGTCACTATTAAAAAATGTACACACATATTCTGAAACAGAATATGCTATTGTCATCTGAGGCAGTTATGGAATACATTTTAGGCTAATTAGTTATTAGTTTTATGGCATAAATACAAAATATTTGATATAATTCTGTATTTTTCAGGTACCTCAGTTTCAACATTACTCTTTCACACAATTCTCATGAATAATTAAATGGTGTGTGTGTGTGAAAGAAATAGCACTAATAGAGTGAAAACATGTTCATCCTACAACAAAATGGTGCAGCGTGAGATCCGTCACACCTATTTTTCCCCCTGGTTTGCCTCTGCGTTTTTTTAACCTCTGATACATAAGTACATCAAGCTTATGGTCCCTTTCACCTGACTACACTGCTCTTTCGCTTGCTTGCTCTTCCACTCCACTCCACTCCACCCTGCCCCTTCTCTTTCTCCCTCCAGTTCATTGGTTACTCCTTTCCCCACTTTAACAAGACATATACAAGCAGGTCCTGTCAGATGAGCACTTCAACCAGACCGCCTTTCTGCCGGGCAAAAATGGGGGCATTGAGGGAGTACAATCCTGTCTCTGCAGAGATTTGGGCATTGTATGATTTTAAAAAATGCTTTGGAGCCTGGGATGCAAGGTTTGGGTTTTATATTGAGGCTTGGAGCCGGCTGCTAGGAAAGCTAGCTTTTTCCTGCAAGAACTTGATGCAATCCATTCAAGCCAACAGCAAGGCTTCCATCACAGCACATGCCCCCAACAAATGAAAAAGTGAGAGTACAGTACACGGAGGCTTAAGGGTGCATTAAACGCGCTCAGGGAAAATAATCCAGACTTTAGGCGTTCTAGGAAAAGATGGAAAAGGCTGGGGAAGAGGCGGGGTGTCAACACGACAGGCACGGCATCATGTGAGTACCGTGCTGTAAATCCGCACAGCAGGCATGGCGAGAGTGCACTAAATCACTGGTGTGATGGAGCCCTGTATCCTCAACCCTAAAAAGAATGCTCTTGTTTATGGTTCCAGCCAGCTATTTCCTTGAAGCAGGGCATTCCACTCTCTTTCCCCTATACCATATTTTCATTTCCTGATTACCAGTCTATATTCAGTGGCCACTGAACATGCTCAGTCCTCATTGAGCTATTTTGTTGTACTTCTGCAAACCTTGGTTGTCCCTGGCCATGCTGATTCCTCCCCCTTGTTTGTGGCCAGCTTTGGCTACAGTTCTGTCAGCACCCACCATCTGAGTTTGTTGTTAGAAGGATTGATAGTTACTTTTGATAATCTACTACACCATTCAATAGCCTGAACAAGCCGGTTGTACAAGATATATAAACAAATAACCCAGCACAGGCTTTCCACTTATTGACAGTGCGGTGCTATTGTTGTTTTTTAAAAGAGCTTTCTTGGCAACACATCTTTATGAATACAGTTTGTTGACTTATGTCTTCAAGTTGGTTTCTAAGGCCTTGTATATTTCCTGCAGATTTGCACTTTTCTCATGGCAAAATCGAGGCTTAGGCCTATTCATGAACAGATGAACCCACAAACTACATTCTCTAATGTAAACACATCTAAGATCAAATGACAGAGCAGATGTATTTATTCACAAGACTGGCGCAACTCAATTAGAACATCAGAGAGACTGAAGAAGACCACTGCCTTCATAGCACTGATTACTAAAGTGATTTAACAAACTGCTTTCTGATAGTGTCAAGACTACCTAATGGCCTTGGAGAACAAGTGAGACTAGATTGCCCAAATCTGGCCTTCATGTTCAGAAATTAAGGCTTCAATCCTATACATATTTAGACAGAAAAAAAGCCCTACAATTCCTAGCATGCACCAGCCAGCATGGCTGGCTGGAGGGATGCTGGGAATTGTTGAAGCCCAAGTTGGTTTCGTTGATTCACCCAGGCAGGAAGTTCAGCTTGTCTGCCTGACTACCTCTAAGCTCACTAACCATTAAGCTGGTGAGTGGAGGAGCAATTCAGTCTGTAGCTAACTGACCAATAAGTTGCTCAGACTGAAAAGCCAGGCAACAAACTATTCAGTTATTTGATCTCTACTGTGGCAGCTACTGCAATACTACCCTCTAGCTAGGGTGATCAGATATTACAGAGGACAGCCCTCTATTTGAAAGGCTGCCAGAGTACTCTCCTTTGAAGGCATCCTCTATTTGAAGAGTTGTCCAGGTCTGGTTTAAAGTAGGGATGTGCACTGGATCGGACCCGATCCACGATCCGAGTCCGGTCCAGTGGGAAATCGGATAAATTATCCGATTTCCGATCCCGCAGCTGGATCGGCCGATCCAATCCGAACCGGTCCGAAAAGGCTCCGAACCGGTTCGGAGGATCGGCGGATCGGCGGGCGCCCACTGGCGCCCACTGCCGCTTCCATTGGCGGGCGCCAGCGGGCGCCTGCCGATGAAAGTGGACAGCGGGGGGGAGGGAGGAGGGGGGCGCTTACCTTCTCGGCCCGTCCGCTCCCGTCCGGCACTAGCAGCTACTCCCAGCGGGCTCCGCGGCCTGCTCTAGGGTGGCGCGCCGGGTGATGTCATCACCCGGCGCGCTACTCTAGAGCAGGCCGCGGAGCCTGCTGGTGGTAGCCGCCGGCCCCGGACGGGAGCGGACGGGCCGAGAAGGTAAGGAGGGGGTACGTGGAGGGGAGGAGGGGGCGCGCGGAGGGGGGCCCTTACCTTCCCGGCCCGGCGGCTCCCGTCCGGCGCCGGCGCCTACTACTCCCAGCAGGCTCCGCGGCCTGCTCTAGGGTGGCGCGCCGGGTGATGTCATCACCCGGCGCGCTACTCTAGAGCAGGCCGCGGAGCCTGCTGGAAGTAGTAGGCGCCGGCGCCGGACGGGAGCCGCCGGGCCGGGAAGGTAAGGAGGGGGTGCGTGGAGGGGAGGAGGGGGCGCGCGGAGGGGGGAGGGGGGCCCTTACCTTCCCGGCCCGGCGGCTCCCGTCCGGCGCCGGCGCCTACTACTCCCAGCAGGCTCCGCGGCCTGCTCTAGGGTGGCGCGCCGGGTGATGTCATCACCCGGCGCGCTACTCTAGAGCAGGCCGCGGAGCCTGCTGGAAGTAGTAGGCGCCGGCGCCGGACGGGAGCCGCCGGGCCGGGAAGGTAAGGAGGGGGTGCGTGGAGGGGAGGAGGGGGCGCGCGGAGGGGGGAGGGGGGCCCTTACCTTCCCGGCCCGGCGGCTCCCGTCCTGCGCTGGCGCCTACTACTCCCAGCATGCTCCGCGGCCTGCTCTAGGGTGGCGCGCCGGGTGATGTCATCACCCGGCGCGCTACTCTAAAGCAGGCCGCGGAGCCTGCTGGAAGTAGTAGGCGCCGGCGCCGGACGGGAGCCGCCGGGCCGGGAAGGTAAGGAGGGGGTGCGTGGAGGGGAGGAGGGGGCGCGCGGAGGGGGGAGGGGGGCCCTTACCTTCCCGGCCCGGCGGCTCCCGTCCTGCGCTGGCGCCTACTACTCCCAGCATGCTCCGCGGCCTGCTCTAGGGTGGCGCGCCGGGTGATGTCATCACCCGGCGCGCTACTCAAGAGTAGGCCGCGGAGCCCGCTGGTAGTAGCCGCCGGCGCCGGACGGGAGCGGACGGGCCGAGAAGGTAAGCAGTGGCGGGGAAGGGGGCTTACCCCCCCCCGGAGCCGTCCGCTTCTATCCGCTGGCGCCCGCGGGCGCCAGCGGATGGAAGCGGGCGGCCCCAGGGGGGGTAGGGAGCGCGGGGGAGGGGGCTTACCTGCCGGGGCCGTCCACAGCGGACGGCCCCGGGGGGGGGAGGGAGTTAGGCCCCCCCTCAGCCACCCGCCGCCATTTTTTTCTCATAGACTTGCATTGCAATGCAAGTCTATGGGGAAAAAAATGGCGGCCGATCCAAAAATTAACGATTTTTGGGTCGGGATCGGACTCGATCCGGTCCGGGGGGCCTCCGATTTTGTCCGAACCGGTCCGGGACAAAATTGGAGGTCCCGATCCGGGTCCCGATCCGATCCGGGGGGTCCGTGCACACCCCTAGTTTAAAGATATAAAGAATAATAAGAAGGGAGAGCAGGACCTTGAAGCTCCCCATCAACAACACCTGGACATCAGACTGAGCAAGAAGACACCAGGGTCAGTTCTATACCAAGCAGGATATAGCGGTATGAAAGCGATATATAAAAGGCAGGAGCCACACTACTGCTTTATAGCAGTATTGAAGTGCACTGACAACTGTTGGAACCCATTGACACATACCATATACCGCAATATTCTGCTTGGTGTGGCTCCTGCCTTTTATATACTGCTTTCATAACGCCAAATTATAATAATAATTTCTAAATTTGCACCTGTTCATATAAATAAGCACATGCAACTTTAATGCAAAGTGGTGTCATCTTTTGAAGCGATGAATTTCGCTTTTTTTGGCAATCCATTAGTTACCACTCTACCTCGGGTATTCTTAGTGATGGTGCTGAAACTCAATGAAAAACTTTGTAATAATTGGTTTCTGCTGTACTACAGAAGAAAGCAACATACCTGGACCTCTAAGAGCCAATCTACACAAGAGCTTGAAATGTTGTAAATTGGTTTTTGTTACGTTTTTAAGTACTTTGTTTTAAAACTTGTCAGGTCACATTGTGAAGTACTTAATTTTTGTGGAGCGTTTTCCCTAACTATAAATCAGTTTGTTAGGTCACACTCTCATCTTTCAGTCTTCCCCTGTGTTGTTTCTTTTTCATTTTGTCTTTACCACGCCCACTTCCTGCTAACACGAACTTACTTTCCCTTGCTTTCAAGGCATCAATCATTGCTGCAACGCATGCATGGAGTTTTGAATGGTTTCTGTTTCCAACAGAAACAGGAAGCGTTTGGGTGCCTCAAATGAAAGCACCGCCCACAGTTCAGTGATTGATTACAAGACGGTAGAAAGCACCTCCTCAGATACGGTAAGGAAAGCCACATTACTCAACTTAAAATGATGTTTAGTAAGAAAATATATTGAAACACTGATATTTATCATTACAGTAACAGCGTCATGTGACCAAATGAGTGCTCGAAACCAATTTAAAATGCAAAAAAACTCAAGTGTAGATTGACTCTAAGTGTGAGAACCCTACACTTTACACGGAGAAGTCAACAACATTTCTAACAAATGAGTGTAAGTACTTTTTTTATTGAAGAATACTTGTTTCTTTCAATCGAGCGGAAATTCTCAACATCATTTAGAGTCTTGACTTCTGTTGCAATTTTCTAAGGGAAAGGAAATGTTAGCATTTCCATGTATATGAATGCAATCCTGTGCAAATAAGTTGATTAACATAGGCAAAATGGCTTTTCAAAGACTAGCAGTTTCAAATTTATACAAAGGGAAAAGTTAAAATCTGAATCCTTAAGTATCCAAAATCAAAGTGATCAGGCAAAAGTGACCCTCCTTCATCAATTATGTAATGCTTTACCTAACAGTAAAAATAATAACAACATGGCATCTTGCAAACTGGGATTGTAAGAATGCATGTGCAAATAGAGCACATTTAGAGCAATTATGAAAATAATTGCACATACTCAATGGGAATTATGTCACATAATTTTATGTAGGCTTTTAGCCTTTGATATCTATTGGAAATAAGTACCTCAACTGATTTTTGCAGGAGCCATAGACACTTTGCTTGAAGTTGTCTGCCAGTCTCAGAATCAGAGACTTAATTTAGCTACTTACCCTTCCCTTTTTCAGGTAGTATTATCTCTCCCTCTTCCTCCAAACCTGACCTCAAATTTCACTTTTTCCATGAAAAAGAGTTTCCTCCCTGGCTTTACTCCTTTGGCCTCATCCCAGCTGACACGAAGCATTATTCTGTGTAATTTGACTTATTCATGCCCTAGTTCCCTGCCTTCTCCTGTTTTCTTCCCACCAACCTGGGATTAAACTTAGTTTGTAAATTCCAGGACTTGTTTTTTTTATATGGTGTTGTTTTTCATCTAACCCCGTAAAGCCCCATATCCTCCCATGGCATCAAGATCATAATACTTAATGTCTGTACAGCAATTGCAAGTGTTCAAAGCACTTCACATGCATTCCCAAGTTGTAATTCTTACAACACCCCTGTAAGGTACATCAGCATTATTATTTCCCATATTGAAGAGGGGAGAAAGCATGGCTTGCCTAAGGCTAACAGCAGTCGTGAGATTTGAACTGAGGAGTTCTTCCTTTGCAATTTAGTCTCTTATCCATAATCTGCATCATCATCATCATGATGTCTAACCTTTCCACAACATTTGGGTAGTCATGTGCAGAACTGAACAAAAATGGTAGTGGTATATATGTGTCTCTGTGTTTAATGTGTAGGGTTCTATAAAACTGACAAGTTATAGACTGCATATTCTACTGTTTGGGAAGACAACTAAAATAGGGGTTGAAAAAACTGGAAGAGATAAAGAGAAAAAGGCAAGAGGGACACAATTTCAAAATAAGATCTGTAGTCTATAACGTGTCCTCTCTCTACGATGTAATGAACATAATGCAATTTAATTGCTTTTATTAAAAGCCCCCAAAGCAAAAATAAGATAAATTAGAGCTCATCTTGCTATAGTTTTAATGAAACATCACATATAATTGGGTCAATGTTTTTCCCCTCCAAGCCATCTATCTGCAATTAAAAATTAAAGAACTCAAACATGTACATTGAAAAATCTGTTCAGAAGCTGGGAGTTGTAAATTAATCTGTCTAGTTACCCAGAAATCAAAATTAACAGAACCCACATTTTTCACTAATTATGCTTCTTTAGTAAAAGTGAAATAATGGCAAAGAGATGTAAGATTCTGAGTGGATCTGAATGCAAAATGCAGTGTCAGCAGTTAATGTCAATGGGCTCCATCACACCTACTTCCACCCCAGTTGGCGTCCACAGTTTCCCTGTCTGTTTCCTTAGCAAGTAGAACGCTGGGCACTTTCACATCTGTGCGCTGTTGCACTCATGTATCTTTTCACCTGTATGGCTACTATGCCAGTGAAATCTCCCGCCTCGCCCCACCCCCTATGTTCTCCTTACCCCTGCAGTTAATTTATATATATATATAAACTGCGCGATTATGGTAAAACAACATACTATGCTTTCCCCAAAGACCATATTAAACAAGGTAAGTGAAGAGAAAGTATTACAATTAGTTTTTGGAGAGGTTTGTGGTCAATGTTGGCATGGCAAGCTGACATTGTTCTGGTCAGGAAACCTAAACATACCTACTCAGGAGTAAGAATCATAGAGTTGAATGGGACCAAGTCCCGGCAGGGCAGCAGTGGCCCTGCTCGCCTTCTTTTCCAGGTGTTTGGGTGCCCCCTCTCCTTCTCCCTTTACGGTTCAGCAGTTGAGCAGAGAACCATCCCGCCCTCCTCTTTTGTCAGCGAGACCGCCCTTTGACACACACGTCCCCAACAAAAAATGGGATGGTCTAATATAGCGCAAGGGAAGCAATACATGAAAGGGAGGAGCAGCTTTATTGTGCAGGGAGGGGGAAAATGCACTTTCCTCGCTCCAAAATAAGATGGAAAACAGAGGGGAAGAGGTGAGATGAGCGCAGGACCGGGACTATGTCATGTGAGTACCGTGCTGCAAAAACACATACCAGGCATGGCGAGACTGCGATAAATTGCTGGTGTGATGGAGCACAATAGGTAAAAGCCACTGAACTAAGGGTGGTTCACACTCAAACATTCAATGGAACAGCTGATTTTTCTACATATGAATTTCTTCAGGATCGCACTTATCCCCACTGATATGGAGAAAGTTGTGTGTGACTGACATCAGCTTCTGAGCTGCCAAATGCAGCTCCAAAACGTCTGCCTTCACTATGGTTGTTGTGTATACTTTAAAGATGGCCACTTATCCATCACTCCCAAAA
Organism: Anniella stebbinsi; assembly: GCA_029215795.1. Lineage (NCBI taxonomy): Eukaryota > Metazoa > Chordata > Lepidosauria > Squamata > Anniellidae > Anniella > Anniella stebbinsi. The sequence goes on along the minus strand of JARDYH010000004.1, from coordinate 88,460,834 downwards.
AGGACACCTATTTGCAAGCGTTCACTTAAATGTATAGGTGCAAATTTGGAAAGAATCGGTCACCATAAGTTAAATAAAAATGCAGTACATCCCACCATAATGGGGAAGACTGTGCCTCACGCACCTGTTTCCCTGCTCAGTCTGCTACCCTGGTATGAACTGTTATTTCTTCCATGCAGATATAAGTGAGCACAATTGCAAGAAAATGTGGTACAATTGTGGTGTGTGTGAACTGACTCCTAATACTTCAACCCTCTATCTGAATTTAATTTGTTCTCAATGATATCATGTTCCATCTCATTATGCAGCTGTTTCTGTATGCACCTGTTAACAAAACACATTTTACTTGTATTTTAACCTTTAATCCAAACTTTAGCCATTCAGTGGTCCTGATTATCTAAAATCATTTGTATGTCCCCATTGGCAGGCAGAGTTTTGGATGACTATAGGCTCTTTGTTGGAATCTTCAGAATTTCAACTTAAAATCAACAACTACTTTTATTCAATATATGAAAGTTGCACACAAATGTTTGAAAAGCATAGGAACAAAATTGCAAATGTCTGGAAACTAGACACAACAATAAATGCAATACTCCCCACCCCCTAGTTTTGAAAGTAGTGGTAAAGTTCTTAAATCAAAGACTACTAATATGTCAAACCTTCAAGAGGAATTATTTTTCCAGTACAATTTTCTGAGCTCTAAGCTGTGGATTTACACAGAAAATCCAATAGTCAATTCAAATTTCAGCTGGTTCAGCTGTCTTGCCTACAATGTTGTCAACTTCTTGTCATAAAAGATCCTGGATGGTTTTCTGCATGTATTTTCTTCACTCTCTGGCAAAGAGCATTAGAGGGTTGGGTTAGTTTTAAAGATCCATAAGTCTTGCTCAAGCTCATTTAGCTCAAGCTTGGACTGCATAATGGTTTGAGCCTTAAGGCTGTATAAAAATTGATTTAAGTCCCACCTGATGTTGTAAATTGTTGTGAGATTAGAAGGAATGGCTAAGCACTGAAGGATTAAAATAGTGCAGTAATGCAGAATATTGAGATAATGCAACTGGAGGAATGTATATTTATTGATGTACGACCATAAGGAAAGCTTCCTGGTCCAGAATGGATGTGCAGTGGATTTAGTTACTGCTTACCTACAAAACAATAAGGCAAAATTCTTGGCTTATCATTCACAAGCAAGTGTACTGGTACCTGCTGGTCAACTGTTTCCAGCTTGGCTCCTCCCACCAGAGAGAGTGTCTGCAGTAACCAGGAATTCACCAGAAGGAAGAAACCAAGTTTACTAGAGTTACCAAATAGGGATTCCTGCTTCGTCTCTCCCAGAACAAGTCAGATTCTGAAGTCCCAGTCAAAGTCTTCTCTTGTTTGTGAGTTCCTGGTTACTACAGCTGCTCCCACTGGTGGGAGGAGTCAAGTGTCAGTAATTGGGCAGTTTTGTGTGTGAACACAGCTAATGAAAACATTCTGGATTTTTACTTTAGCCACCAGAATTTTAGGAGCACAATTTAGAAGTGGTAGACCACAATATTCAGTCTGTGTGTGAATTTTTGCAAGCCATGCACTTAAGAGCCATATATTTGAAAAGCTTGCCTGGATGGGAGATACGGCCTTGACAACACTACTTCCTGTCCCTCAGAGCCCTATTACTTGATTCTCACCCCATCAGTGCCCTGTGGATCCAGGGATTTGTCACTTTCCGACGTCTATTACATTGGGATTCAAGTATTCCTTTCTCCTTCCCACAGTTTTTATGGTTGTGGATAAATTATTACAAGTGTAAAAAACCTAAACACACACACACACACACACACACACACACACACACACACACACATATAATCACAAATGTTGGCTACACAAACATTCTGTGATGCTTCATGGTTCTTTTAGATTGCCTTCTGTTGTTTTAGTTGGTTTGGTACATCTTTTCAAAGGCTTTGTTAAATTGCTTTGTATGCATCCAAGACTCAAATTGGAAGGGGGGGAACAGTTGGCTCAGTAAATTCTTATTTCTGTCTGACAGATGTAGACTTTTCACATAGGTTCCATAATGCTTATTGTCCTTCTTGAATTCCAGTTGGCAACTCATTATTGGCCACATGATGTTGACGATGAAAGACTGCACTTAAATCCATTTTCAAAATTAGTTAGATATAGTTGGGCAGGCATTTCTATAACGTTAGACAAAATCTAGTCTACTCTAAGAGGCAATTGTTATGCAGGAATATCCTGAAGAGTAGTTAAATGCTTAAAGGTGAATGGGAAAACAATTACTGTTCTTCTTTTTATGTAGAATGAATATGAGCTTTCTCAAGTGGCAAAGTGCTTATCATAGCCACAAGTCAGTGAATAAAAAGATCATATTTATTTGATTTTAAATTGCAGCATGTCCTTGGCAGAAATTTGGAAGAAATATACTATTTAAAGATGCACATGGATTTGCTCAGGATTTTCGATTAGTAGAGATTTTTTAAAATCAATATATGGGAGAGTATGCCCATGTCCATGTTTAATGGTGCCTCTTCTTTTTACCTGGTGGTGAGTTTCCAACTGGGGCCTGCCATTTAAATTTCCCACAATGGCCTGGCTCTCTACAACATCTGTGGCATTCCACCAAAATAAAATAGTAGCTAAACTCAGTTGTCTGGTGCTGCTTGAAATATAAAATTAAGGGAGGACAGATATCAGCAGTGGGCCCTGCCGGGGCACTGAGGCCTTAGTAATTGCCCAAGCATGGCAGGTGCTGAAACAACCCTGTGCACTGTGCATGCACCTATTCCAAGTAGAAAACGAAGTTGCACTTAGCTGTAACTATTGCACCTTGAGAGTAGTTATATACATTTCTCTCAACTCCCTCCTAAATTTCTTATATGCACCAGACTTTGGAACTAAAGTTGAACAGCTTTTTAGAAATTACCATCTGTAACATAAATTAACACTTAGTGATTTTGCCAAGCGTTTCTCATATAAGGATGAGCACAGACCTTGTTATGTTGCAGTGGAAACTGGACAGAATTGAGGCGGAGATTTTCTTCCCGCCCTTATATCTGTATCTATCAGTATCCAATCTGAGAATATTTGAGATGAGGGACATACCAGAGAAGAAGCAAGGGACACATGAACAGTTATTATAATCATTTTAGAATTATAGCATATGTGTAATCTGAAATGCAGCTTCAGGGCAGAGGAGGCATAAATTTGATTAAAGCAGCAGCAGGGGGGGGGGGAGTTCTAAATTCCTAGGGGCGTTTTCTGATCAAAATACCTCCTAACCAGTTGCTTTTATTTTCTACAGGAGATTCCCATGCCTTTCCCCTATGGGAAAGACATGGGGGAAAGACACGGCACAGAAAAATATCCCACAGGGAAAGGATTAAGCATAACCCCTCACATCTTCAACTCCTCTGTGGCTGCACTGCAGAAAACAGTACCAACAACAAACCAACTGTCCATGTATTCCATATGTCTTGCCATCTTAAATACTAATTAAAATTAGGGATGTGCACTGGATCGGACCCGATCCACGATCCGAGTCCGGTCCAGTGGGAAATCGGATAAATTATCCGATTTCCGATCCCGCAGCTGGATCGGCCGATCCAATCCGAACCGGTCCGAAAAGGCTCCGAACCGGTTCAGAGGATCGGCGGATCGGCGGGCGCCCACTGGCGCCCACCGCCGCTTCCATTGGCGGGCGCCAGCGGGCGCCTGCCGATGAAAGTGGACAGCGGGGGGGAGGGAGGAGGGGGGCGCTTACCTTCTCGGCCCGTCCGCTCCCGTCCGGCACTAGCAGCTACTCCCAGCGGGCTCCGCGGCCTACTCTAGGGTGGCGCGCCGGGTGATGTCATCACCCGGCGCGCTACTCTAGAGCAGGCCGCGGAGCCTGCTGGTGGTAGCCGCCGGCCCCGGACGGGAGCGGACGGGCCGAGAAGGTAAGGAGGGGGTGCGTGGAGGGGAGGAGGGGGCGCGTGGAGGGGGGAGGGGGGCCCTTACCTTCCCGGCCCGGCGGCTCCCGTCCAGCGCCGGCGCCTACTACTCCCAGCAGGCTCCGCGGCCTGCTCTAGGGTGGCGCGCCGGGTGATGTCATCACCCGGCGCGCTACTCTAGAGCAGGCCGCGGAGCCTGCTGGAAGTAGTAGGCGCCGGCGCCGGACGGGAGCCGCCGGGCCGGGAAGGTAAGGAGGGGGTGCGTGGAGGGGAGGAGGGGGCGCGCGGAGGGGGGAGGGGGGCCCTTACCTTCCCGGCCCGGCGGCTCCCGTCCGGCGCCGGCGCCTACTACTCCCAGCAGGCTCCTCGGCCTGCTCTAGGGTGGCGCGCCGGGTGATGTCATCACCCGGCGCGCTACTCTAGAGCAGGCCGCGGAGCCTGCTGGAAGTAGTAGGCGCCAGCGCCGGACGGGAGCCGCCGGGCCGGGAAGGTAAGGAGGGGGTGCGTGGAGGGGAGGAGGGGGCGCGCGGAGGGGGGAGGGGGGCCCTTACCTTCCCGGCCCAGCGGCTCCCGTCCGGCGCCGGCGCCTACTACTACCAGCAGGCTCCGCGGCCTGCTCTAGGGTGGCGCGCCGGGTGATGTCATCACCCGGCGCGCTACTCGAGAGTAGGCCGCGGAGCCCGCTGGTAGTAGCCGCCGGCGCCGGACGGGAGCGGACGGGCCGAGAAGGTAAGCAGTGGCGGGGAAGGGGGCTTACCCCCCCCCCGGAGCCGTCCGCTTCTATCCGCTGGCGCCCGCGGGCGCCAGCGGATGGAAGCGGGCGGCCCCAGGGGGGGTAGGGAGCGCGGGGGAGGGGGCTTACCTGCTGGGGCCGTCCACAGCGGACGGCCCCAGGGGGGGGAGGGAGTTAGGCCCCCCCTCACCCACCCGCCGCCATTTTTTTCTCATAGACTTGCATTGCAATGCAAGTCTATGGGGAAAAAAATGGCGGCCGATCCAAAAATTAAAGATTTTTGGGTCGGGATCGGACTCGATCCGGTCCGGGGGGCCTCCGATTTTGTCCGAACCGGTCCGGGACAAAATTGGAGGTCCCGATCCGGGTCCCGATCCGATCCGGGGGGTCCGTGCACACCCCTAATTAAAATCTCATTCTCCGAGTCCTAATCCTTATATAGCTGAAATAGAACTATCCACACACAAATATCAGGAGGCCTGGGGAAACCCCGAGGTTAGCAAAAGTACAAAAGAACATCAGGGGGGGATCCAGGAAGAACCCCAAAATAGCCCAATGGGGATTGAGAATGCTCAGTTGTCATGGAATGCTGCATGTCTGTTGGTGGGTGGAAACGGAGAACTGGTAGTGGTGGTGGAGGAATATCTTTGGAAAGGGCATAGCAGGCTGCCTGGAACACTGAAGAGGAACACTCCACACTACAACATTTTGTTACAAGTCCCATTTGTATATACTAAAAGCTGGTCTGAGTGATGGTCCTTATGTAGCCAAAACAGCACAATCCACACACAAGAGAAAAGTATCAGTAGGCTTGTGGGGCTCCCAAGGTTTCAAGAAGTACAAACCAGTACAATGAGATCAGAGTCTCCTCGGTAGCCATGGAGTGGCTATTGGGTGGTGTGAGTGAGTGAGTGAGTGAGTGAGTGAGTGACAGAAAACTTGTGAGGGTGAACTATAATATCTGTCTATTTCCCCCTAGGATAGTGGTAGTTAGGCTGAGCTGGGGCCTGGTAAGTCAATAGCTGAAGGTAAAACATACGTGCAAGCCGAGCCACAAATGGTCCTAGTCACATCCAAAATAGCAAAGCTAGGCAGTATAGACAAAAAAGGTTATGTAGAAGAGTAGACAAGTCCAGGCCAAGGTCACTTGTATAGTGGGGTCCAATCAGAAGGCCAGATCCACAGGTTGGAGCCAGAGTCAAATACAGACATCATTTCCAGCACCTTCTGCAAGCTTCTCCTGGACTTTTTGTTCAGGAGCTGCCAGAGTTCCACCAAAGCCCCAGCTGCAGTCATTCAATTACATTGCAGAGTGTCTTCTTCTTGAGGGAGCCCTTTACTTCTGAAGAGCCTCTTCCTTCACAGGTAGACCTGTGCTGCAGCCTGGCACTTTGTCAAAATTCTCTGAGTTGGGCCTGCTTCCTCTGGCGGTAGCACTTCTTGGGACTCAGTGGGTGCTCAGCCTCCTCCTCTGAGGCAGACTCCCCCTTTTCCCAAGGGGCTGGGAAAAGGGGGAGTCCCTGTCCTCCTAGTTGCATTATCACTAGATCGGCTTCCCCCCCCATCTAGCAGGGGTGTTTCGGATGGGATGAGAAGGAGGCTGGAGAGGTGTCAGAATAACTCAATATCCTGGCCTCTCACCGTCCACTGAAACACCCCTTTCTTCCTCCTCCAAAGTTGAGTTCCCAACCTCAGAGAGGCAGCCTGTGTGGTTCTTTCTGTGCCGGCCGTGTGGGGGCAGAGCCTGGGGATCAGAGCATGGTTTCCAAGCTCTGAGATCGGAGCACTGGGAATCTGAAATATCCTACAGCCCCTTAGGCACTGTCTAGGATCCATAGAATTACTCCCTTAATGCTGTTAATGTATGCAGTCCATGAAATAAGTACTACACAAGCATGCTATTAACCAATATTCTGAATACTCTTTGGTTACAAAAAGAGAGTATCTCTGCCATCATTGAAAGGGGCCCTCACTCAGTGGTAGAGGACCTGCTTTGCATGCAGACGGTCCCAATTTCAATCCCTATCATCTCCACATAGGGCTGGAAAGTCTCCTGCCTGAACTCCTGGAGAACCACTCCCAGTTAGTGTTGACAATTATGCGCTAGATGGATGAATGGTCTTATTTGGTATAAGGCAGCTTCAGATAGTCCTATCTGCCCAGAGGTAACCTAGAGCCTATCTACACCAAGCAGGATACAACACTTTGAAAACGTTTTGAAAACTGTATATGGAGTGTGTCAGAGAGCCTAGCTACACTACTGGTTTAAAATGGTTTAAAATGGTTTAAAACGGTTTATAACAGTTTTGAGAACTGTTGGGGCCCAGGACCTACTCCATATACATTCAAAACATTTTAAAGTGTTTTATCCTGTGTGTGTAGATAGGCTCCTGGGCCCCAACAGTTGTCACTACTGTTATAAACAATTTAAAACTGTTTTAAAGCAGTAGTGTAGATAGGCTCCTATAGCTTAATGGAGATATTCCATTTTATTTAATTTTTACACTGAATATTTATGTCAGGACAACCACCTCTGGATTCCAAAGCATGAAAGACTCTTAAACAAATAGTTGAACCAATAAAATATTTTTTACTGGTATTCTCTCCTCCCCTTTTTTCATATATGGGCACCAGCTTTTGATCCAACTCACTTCTCATTTTGCAGATTGTGTTGGCATCTCTAAAGGTGTTTTCACATTGTACTCCTCATAACCTGGGTCTAATCAGCCTGATCATGGACACTGGGAATGCTCTATAGAACCATAGTATCGTTCACTCAAACAGGCTTTGGATGACCTTGGTGATTTTCAGCCAGCCAGAGGTGATACAATCATGATCATGATTGAATAAGCCAGTAAAACTGGGCACTTTCCCCTGGAGGCCACAGTAATTTTTATATGCTGCCTTGTTCATGTATTTGTACACATTTCATGATATACCCTGCTATACTCTCTAAATGCCTCTCCAGCAGTAATGATTTTATCACTGTGAAATGAAGTGCATTATTATGTGGCAGCATTTACAGAACAGTGTAAAAGTTAAAACTATGGATCAGCTTAAAAGCATACTTATACTTTGTATTGCCTACAATTTTTACAATGAAGTTCCTGAAAGGCTAAACATTTCTACTTAGTATTCTATCAAGCATTTCCCCAGTGGCAACTGAAACTTTGGAAATGTTAATTTTGAGCATCATAATTTGGTTTTTATAGGACTGCTTCTTCCATTTTCACATAGAAATTCCTGTTCACACTCCTGGCTTTTGCACGTTCAACAGCTGATTACCTATGGTCTGTATTGTCTGCTGAATCTTGATTACTCATTCAGGCTTCACACAGGTGTTGCAAGCATAACGGATTTATTAAACAGGATATATACAACTCCTTGGCAGGGCTCCAAAACACAGGCCTGCAACAATGGCTCTCCTAATCCAAGAGGGGTCAGTCTAGCTGCTGGGCTGTACTTAAAGATTAAATGCACAATTAATTCAGAGCTCCATCACACCAGTGATTTAGTGCACTCTTGCCATGCCTGGTGTGCGGATTTGCAGCATAGTACTCACATGATGCTGTGCCTGTCCTGCTGACACTCCACCTCTTTCCCAGCGTTTCCTAGAATGCTAAAAATCTGGATTATTTTCCCTAAGCGTGTTTAATGCGCCTAAGCCTCCATGTAGTTTTAAAGGAGCTGGGGACTTGAATGGATTGCATCAGGTCTTGGCAAGGAAAAGCGAGCTCTCCCAGCAGCAGGCTCCAAGCCTCAATATAAAACCCAAACCTTGCATCCCAGGCTTGAAAGCATTTTTTTAAAATCATACAACACCTGAATCTCTGCAGAGACAGGATTGTACTCCCTTGATGCCCCCAAAGAGCCAGACTAAAGGGTTGTTCCATTTTTGCCCAGCAGAAAGGCAGTCTGGTTGAAGTGCTCATCTGACAGGACTTGACTTGAGGGAGAAAGAGAAGGGGAAGAGTGGAGTGGAGCGGAGCGGAGCAGAAGAGCTAACGAGTGAAGGAGTGAAAGAGCAGCTATTCAGATGAAAGGGATCAAAAGCTTGACACGCTTCTGCCTCAGAGGTAAAAAAACACGGAGGCAAACGGGGGGGGGGAAGAAGGGGGGAATTAGGTGTGATGAAGCTCTCACTGCACCTGTATCCAGCACATTATTCACAGTGGGCTGCAATTACTTGTTCGTTTGTTTTTAAAGGTTGCTACATCTAAGATTTTATTGCTTAATGGTCTCTTCTTTATAAACTAAAGATATAAGGAGGTCCTTATGTCAGAACAAAAGTATAGTTAACACTGTTTTGGCACAACACTTTTCAAGGGCTGTTCCCTGATGCTTGAGGGACAACCAATTGGAAGCTCTACCACTGTCACAAGCCCTTACAAGTATGTTATGCTCCAAGATTGACTTCCTGGATAGAAGTCAAGGGGTGGAGGTGGAGGTCATGAGTAGGGATTGTAGTGTTTGTGATAGGCCCATTCTTTGAGCCAGGCCAGGATTTATGAATGACCAGCAATTAAGCACAGATAATCCATTTCAGGTTTTGTAGCAGGCGGGCAATGCAAAGGCCAGTCTGCCTGTAGCTGCCTGCAAAGAAGGAGCGCTACAATAAATATCTACCACCTAAGTTTTGTGTGGAGCCAGATTCCTACTTCCAAGGGTCCCAGGTCTGTGGACACAACACTGGCGACGAGGATGGGATGCCTAGAAAAATAATCAGCTGGATTGTCTTTACCTGGTCGATACACAACTCTGTAGTTATAGCCTTGCAATTTGAGCATCCATCGCTCAATACGAACTGGTGGTTGAAAAGATGGATTATTAAACATGGGAAAGCAAAGGGAACAAATCTGAAACAAGGATTATTTCAATTTCTCCGCAGCTACCGAACCACCTCCCATTGTTCCACTGGTGTGGCACCAGCTACCATAATGTGTGGCAGACAGGTGCGGACAAAGCTACCTCAAATAGATGTCCCACTCAAAGATGCACATCTGCGCCAACATGATAATAAAGCAAAACTTGCAATGAAACAGTACACTGATCAGCGTCGGCGAGCCAGTGGGGGACATGGTACTTGTTAAGAATCTCCAACCTCGAAACAAACTTTCAATGCCTTTCTGTCCTGCACCATATCAAATCACAATAATAAATGGCACGATGGTTACTGCACAGAGGGGTACCCATAAAATCACAAGGAACGTTTCACACATTAAACCACTTCACAACACCCCTCAGACCCAAAGACCTGACTGTGATGATGATCAGTTCACACAGAGTGAACATCCCATCCCATCCACCACTCCTGCAGCACCAGATCCAGCAACTCTTGGTGTTTCAGATTTGAACTTGCAACGTTACCCAACAAGGACCAGCCGCCGTGCTCCAAGCTATTTGCAAGACTATATTACATGAAAAACTGTTTTGTGAACTATTGAGCTAAATTGTTCTTGTTTACCTAATTTGATTTGCATGTGCATTTTTAATATGTGCATTAGTTGTATATTTTCCTTATACAGTTGCAGTTTTGTTGTTGTTCAGATACTCTAACATTATAGCTATGTTGCTGTTTTTCATATTTGAAGGAAAAGAAGGATGTAGTGTTTGTGATAGGCCCATTCTTTGAGCCAGGCCAGGATTTATGAATGACCTGCAATTAAGCACAGATAATCCATTCCAGGTTTTGTAGCAGGCGGGCAATGCAAAGGCCAGTCTGCCTGTAGCTGCCTGCAAAGAAAGAGCACTACAATAAATATCTACCACCTAAGTTTTGTGTGGAGCCAGATTCCTACTTCCAAGGGTCCCAGGTCTGTGGATACAACAGGGATGTCAAAGGAAACTGCAATAGAATCAAATGAGTTCAGGTTTCTACAAATCTGACCCATGGACTCCACAGTGGACCAACTTTCCTGGAGTTGCACAGACTCCGCCAACTAGTGGATTTTTTTAAAAAAAACTTTTTGGAATTTCATGCAAATTTAATTGTAGAAAAATACATAAAACAATTGGGGGGGGGACTGGCCAAAAATGTGCATTACCCACCATAGGCTATGCTTTGAAAAATGTGTGGGATTTGCACATTTGGGAGGGTTTCCACATTTGTAAGGGTTGCACATTTTCACAAGTGCAAATTTGCACAAATTCAGAAAATGGGAAAAGCTCTGATTCTGTCAATGAGCGGACGATTGAACGAAAGGCACCTGACCATCCAAAAACGCAGACAGAACATACCTACTCATGAGGATGCGCTTCTTTTAGTTCCAAGGCTGAAGACAAGATGTAAGTTTTTAAGTGTGGTGGAAGTGGCTTGAACATACATTAGCAACATACAAACAAACACAGTGAATTTTGAAACTTTTATTTGTAGGCCAGCAAATGTTTGTACAAAGTTCAAATGTTGTGTCTGTCCTAACCTTTAGCCTGAATCGTTCCATATTTTTTCACATGCATTAGAGTTTTGGAACTCCAATGTGAAATATCTCAGTATTTTCTTGTACAACGCACACACACATATTTAACGATATGCAGGCATGATTTCTCTTTATAAGATGTGCATGCAGAAAGAATAATTAGTTCTAGGTTATTGTAATTCTGTTTGGAAGGGCTAGGTTTTAGTGTAAAATATAAGCATAAATACTAAGCATATTAATTATGCACTGGATGGGTTTCATCTCATTATTTCATCCAAGCCTGCCAACATGTCATAGCTGCAGCTGTTGCTGAATTTATGATAGCATAAGGTTCTTACACAGAGAATGATTTTATCCCCAGGTACCACATCACTGAATACACTATGAAGAGGAAGAGGAAGTAATCCCAAGGAATTAACCAGAGTTTAATGAAAATACAACAGGCCAGGATTTAAGATTGTAAGAGGGTCACACTGAAATAGAGGTATTTTAAATTTATAGAATGCTTCAGTGATACTTCACCAATAGAGGTACACTATGATTCAAAAGGCACTTTACCTTCACTCCAATCTTTTCACGTATAAACAGAAATGTAAAGTATGCCATGATATTACTCCTTTGTTGATGTATGAATATGAATACTATACTCTTAGTAAGCTTTGACATAGTGACTGAATAAATTCTGTCTTGCACTTCTCAACCCACAAGTAACACATGGAATGTCACACTTAATAGGGTTCTTAGGGTGTGTGTGTGTGATGATGATTAATTGAGCTGTTATAGTGGGCATGGGTGGGTCCAGTGGAAGGAAAGGTACGGAGCTGGCAAGAGCCTATGCAGCAGCAATGGCATCTCCTTGCAGCCTGATAGCACTGAGCCAATCAAAAGGCTGATTGGTTCAGCTGGGCTGGGGCCATCAGGAAATAAACTGAATGGGAGCAGCTGCAGGCTGTTCCCTCTCTGGTCTGCCTGGCACACAGAAGAGTGGGGGCTTGTGGGACGATTGCTGCCATTGTCATTGCCAACTTCCCCACCCATCCACACCTGGTAATAGTAGATCTTGCAGCGGACAGAAGTCAGTTGCCAGTTAACGGGGCCGGGAAAGAATTTTACCTGCCTTCTGACTGGCAAGAAAGGGGGGCAGGGTTTTCACCTTCCTCATGGCAAAATTAGTCCATGTGTGAATAAGCTGAACAATTTATCTGTGGGCCGTCTTGGTGGAATGGTATTGTTTATGTCACAACTTTGTGAGGCGTGATAGGCATTGGGCTGGATCAGTTTTGGAAGGAGCAGGCTTGGGATTCCTGCTCCCCCGAAGTGGTATCCCCTTAATTGATCTAGGTGGATATGGCACCAAGACCAGGCCACCACAGTGCCTGCAAGCATGCCACATCCAGGCTGGAAAGAAAGGTGTTCACGTTAGCAGTCTGAACTGTGGTGGGCCCCTGACCCTTCCACCCAACACCAATACTCTTGGCAGGCAGGCAGGCCAGGAAAGAAAATCAGACAAATGTCAGGCTGACCAGTGATGGGATCCATACCCTTTGCCTCCACCAATCCTATACAAAATTAATAAAGTTGTGGCCAATTTAATAACCCATTGAAGTGGTTTGTTCATTTCATCTGCCACAATGCACCACCCAATCAACCATTATTGGACACTTTTTCCCCACCAAAATCAAATGAGGCTATAATCCTATACCTAGACCAAATTCCACTAAACTCAGTGAGACGTACTTCTGAGTACATATGCGTAGGCTTGTGCTATGAATGCCAGAGTGGGCTAAAAAGTTAACAAATGGAGGCTATCTCAAACGATAAGGTACACTTGTGCAGAACTTGTCCATACATGCATTATGACCTCATTTGTTTGTGAGGTTGGCATGAATTTATTTCTCTTTATTATATAATAAAAATAAATGGAATAAAAGTGGGAAACTATAGGCATCAAACATTATTGATACATACTATATGGGTGACAAGTCCTTGGACTTGCGGCCATAATGTCCCACTGGAGTGAATAAGACTAAGGGTTGGTGAATTTGGCTGGTTAATCTGCAAATATAGCAACAAAAAGGTTAACAAAAAAAAACCTCTTTTCTGTTTAAAAGACTAGTTTCTTCTGTAGATGTAACTCTAATCATTATCAGGCAACAGATCAGTTTGTAGCAGCCTTGGACAGCAATTTAGAGCCAGGTCCTGACATAGCTAACACTTACCCAGTTCTATCTAGATACTACATAGATAGCATATTGCACATCATCAATAAAAATGATTTACAGCAGACTATAAAGTTATTCATTCCCCAATTCCCAGATATCACATTTACTGTAGATTGTGAAACAGCACTGGGATATATATTGTGGGATAGCAGAAGCTTAAAAGCCAGGGCCAAGATACTTGTTTGTAGGAGACAAGGACAACACTTCAGTTTTTTTTCCTCAACATATGTCCATATTTTTTAAAACGACAGCAACAAGAACAACTGAATATTGAACTTCTTATAAAATATACCCCTCCCATTGCCTAGAGACCTAGGGATAGGTTAATGGAATTGGCCATGGACACAAGAAACCACAGCTGAAGATTTCAAAGGGTTATTATTGGAAAGACCATCCAATAATGTGACCTTGTAAATTAAATAATGTGAGTGGCCTATATTGAATGTGTGCTCTTTTACTAAAATATCACCAGCAAACATCCCACCACAAGCAAATCAGAGCATATCTCCAAAACCCATTTCCCTTATACATTGGTTTTCATTGTACTGACAGGGAAACCTTTCCCCATCAGCGTATCTGGTGAGAAAGCCTGCATATCTTTCATGAGCCTGTGTGTTGCACAGGATAATGGGGCATGTTCAAGGGAGGATACTTCAGACAGAATGATGTCCAAGCTTGTTGGACCTCATTTTAACCTCACATTAATTGAGAATGTGCTCACATTCCCCTGGGATGATCAGCAATGGCAGGAAAGCTAACTTTCAGGAAAGCTGGTTTTACCTCACGTGTCCACACTGGCTTCATGCAACTTTCTATACAAAATTCAGAGTGTGGGTCATAATAACAGGATGCTCAACAATGTGGCCCCTGTATTTGGGTCTCACAGAGTGCCTTCTAACAGGTTTGGTTGGTGGCCCAGCTATGCCCCTCTCTAGACAGGGCTAGTCTGCAATGTGTTCTACATGGGGCTGCCTTGAAGGCGGCTCAGAAGCTGCAGCTTGTGCAAAATGTGACAGCCAGACTGATTGAAGGGACAAGGAGGTATGAATGCCCAATACAAATTCTGCCCCACTTGTACTGGCTGCCTATATGTTTCTAAGCCCAATTCAAGGTGCTGGCTTTTAGGGATGGACAGACTCACCTGGGTCTGGAGTAGTGGGCGCTCATGGCCTCGCTGCTGCTGCTGCTGCTGCTTTTATGGAAAATGCTGGAATCTTGCGGAAATGGCCATTTACGACACCCATTGTACGCAAGATCAGATCTGCGCATTTTCAGGCTTTTATGGAAAATGCCAGCTTACAGCTGGTTCACAGGGAGAAGCTGGCACCTGTGGGCGCTCGCAGACCCTGCGGCACTTGACAAGCGAGCCAGGTCTGAGGATCTGAATGGGGGGGCTACCTGCCAGATTCCTAGGCCCAATCGGATGCCCACAGCATCACTACTGGTTCTGACCTTTAAAGCCTTACATGGCTTAGGATGGCAATACCTGATGAAACGCCTCTCCCGGTATGAATCTACTCATATACTACACTCATCTTCTGAGGACCTCCTCTGAGGGAGGCTAAGAGGGTGCAACAAGGGAGAGGGCCTTGTTGATGGTAGCCCCGATTGTGGAATCCTTTCCCCACTGAGGTACACCCAGGGGGCATAGTTGTTATGTTTTCAGTGCCAGGTTAAGACTGTCCTCTACTCTCAGGCATTTGATGGCATATGCTGGGTCTTTTAATGTCAGTTGTTTTAACTGATCCTAGTATCTTACTGCAACTGTTTCTTGGCTCTCTGAGATAAGTGTTGGAGTTGCCAATTGGAACATTAAAGAATAACAATATCCTCTTAATTGAGTTTTGGGTGTGTATGTCTAACTCTCACTTCCTGTTTTCCAATATCACATTGACATAGCTGCACACATTTTGGAGGCAAAACTAATCTTTTAATATATCATTAACTTCAATGTTTTTCCCTTTATCAATGACTACAAAATTGATTGCTATTCATTTTGTAATACTTTTGCATTTGATTTATTAGCTCTCTGAAGTTCAGATACAAAGCTATATTTGGAAAACACCACGTTGGCATTTTCTGATCCTACACTTGGCATAATATTTGTCACTTGCTCATGATAAACTCAAACTTTTTACTCAACTTTTTATACCCTACTTTAAATCTACGCTCTCTGCCTATCTATTTTATTTATCAGTAACATTTATATATTGCTTTATTTACTAAAAAGCCATCAAGGCGGTGGAATTTACTTAGTCCCCAAACTAGAAGACA
Organism: Anniella stebbinsi; assembly: GCA_029215795.1. NCBI lineage: Eukaryota > Metazoa > Chordata > Lepidosauria > Squamata > Anniellidae > Anniella > Anniella stebbinsi. The sequence continues at coordinate 88,445,254 of JARDYH010000004.1, read as the reverse complement.
TGAAAAACAATCCTATGTATTTTTCCTTGGATGTAAATACCATTGTGTTCAATGAGGATTCTTCCCCTAAAAATGTACTTAGGATTGCAGCCTCAAGAGCTGATTTTTGACACTACTCTGTTCATGTCGATGTAGCATCTATAAATACAAGTGATAATCAGATTATTGTTGTTGGCACTCAGAGGTTCTATGCATATCCCCTGATCCAAGGATTGTGTTTTTATGCAGCACAGCTTTTCTGCAAATACAAACCTACACTAGGAGCGTCATCAGACTAATGCTTTATCACATGCGTGTTACTGCCCACTCACGGTTTTTCGCAGGTCCATGTGATGACACCGTCTGCCTCTGAAGTGTCTCCCACTTCTTTTGATCTTCTTTCCGCCACAAATAAGACCCCGGTAAACCTGTTGTGGTTTGTTTTTTGTTTTTTGGAAATGAAATGTGCCGCCATTTCCTGCTGTGTGCAGGAAAAGCGGTGTGATAAAAACACCCACTGAATGGACCATGTGGTCATTGTTTACTTCCTCTTTCTTTCCCTGTTTGAAGAAAGAGGAAGTATCATGGGGCAAAAGTGGGGGAAAGTCACAGTAAGGAAATGCAATTCCACCCCCGGTCTGATGACGCTCTAGATCTCACCATTTTTAGGATAACCTGGCTGATTTAGAAATTGGCATTGCATGACCTGGTTTGCACAAACACCAGAGCTTAAACAAGTCATAGTTTAAGTCATAGTTGTGTGGCACAAACCGGACAAAATTTGAATAATCATCACCTAGGCTTGCAAAACCAGGTGGCATGGTTTATTGGAGCCTTAAACAATCTTCAAATAACCCAACAACGTCCCATGGGTTTGCATAACATTGCAAGCCCATGGGATGTTGTTGGGTTATTTGAAGATTGTTTAAGGCTCCAATAAACCATGCCACCTGGTTTTGCAAGCCACTGCAAGCCACATCCAGACGGTGATTATTCAAATCATGCCCGCCACATATCCAGCATGGATAAGGTTACCATATGAAAAGGCGAACAGGGCTCTTGTATCTTTGACAGTTGTATAAAAAAGGGAATTTCAGCAGGCATTATTTGTATGCACGCAGCACCTGGTGAAATTCCCTCTTCATCACAACAGTTAAAGCTGCAGGAGCCCTCCTCTGTTTTGTATCTGGTCATGCAAGACAGGGCTCCTGCAGCTTTAACTGTTGTGAAGAAGAGGGAATTTCATCCGGTGCTGCATACATACAAATGATGCCTGCTAAAATTCTCTTTTCTATACAACTGTTAAAGATACAGGAGCCCTGTTCTCCTTTCCATATCATCACCCTAAGCATGGACCACAGCTTAAATTGTGGTGATCATGCAAACCAGCCCTGTGTATATAAAAAGGTGCTGGAAGTTCTTGTGCATTGTCAAAGACAGGAACTAGAGGGATCATAATCTATTTCTGCTAGTGGTTGCAAATTACTATCTGCCTATTGATATGGATGGAATACATGGATGTATTAGCTGCTTGGTAGAGCACACAGTTTGGTCCCAGCTTCCATCCTTGGCATGACCAGATAGTGCTGGGAAAGATCCAGTCTGAAACCCTGGACAGCCACTCCCAGATAGTGTAGATAATACTTAACTAGATAGATCAATGGTCTGATGGTATAAGGCAGCTTTGTATGCTCCTCTCAAATTACTGCACATTGTACTGGACACATGTCATTTTTGTATTTTAATGTGGGTTATCTCTGGTTGAGGCTAGAATGTATTTGTAAGATATACTAAACTAGAAAGCTTCAGATGAGTAAAATACAAACATGTACTGAACTGTGACAGTAGCCCTGTTCAAGGCAGCATTCTAAACCTCAGTAAAATAAACAGATAAAGAAGGGTGAACCTGCAAACCCACCCACCCCCACCCCATTCTCCATCTCTGTTTCCATCAGCCTCAACACGTGGAGGCAACTTATCTATGGAGCTTTCCATGCAATTTCAAATGCTGGTAAATTAGCATTCAAAATCACGTGAAGAGTTTCCATGGATACAGGAAGCTCTTCCCTTCTGAAAGTCACTCTCCGTGTGTAAAGAGCAACTTAGTTATTTTTAAAATGCCTGAATAGGTCTATTATGTGTAACCTACATCATTATGTCATGTCACACTGAAGATAAGACACGTTCTGTAGAAAAGAAGGAGGAGGAGGAGGAGCAGCAGCAGCAGCAGCAGCAGCAATTCTAACATCCTGAATCAGATATTTGGAGCAGAACTTCCTCAAGTTAAATCGCAAAGCTTAATTTTAAAAACCGCATCTACTCCCTTAAACTGGTATCCAGTCCTGTACACAATGGGCAGTGTTCAACAGGGCTGCTCTGCCTCATTCGTTCCACCGCACTTCCAGGATCCACTACTGTGCAATGGAGTTTTTGCACTTCTAAAAATAAACCAGAAATGAGTGAAAACTCCACTAACCTGCCCCATTCTAAAAACAAGTGCCTCTGCTCGTTTGAGGCTATATTTATAATCAAACCAAAGAAAAAGGAGGGCCAAGCTCTGGTGCTATATAAAAATATTTTTCTTTATTCTTTAATCTTATCCTCAGACTGCTCAACGCGTTTCGGATAAAACCTTTGTCAGGAGCTGAGAGGAACAAAGGCACTGTTCCGTAATTTCATGATTATTACCACAACATTAATCCATTACAACAAACAAAACTAAATACAGAATAAAATACAAAAACAAAAGTTTTCTACTCATTAAACATCCCAGTAGAAAACGTTTGTTTTCGTATTTTATTCTGTACTTAGTTTTGTTTGTTGTAATGGATTAATGTTGTGGTATTATTATTATTATTATTATTATTATTATTATTATTATTAATTACACTTATATATCACCCCATAGCCGAAGCTCTCTGGGCGGTTTACAGAAATTAAACGATTTAACACTAAAAAGTCACTATACAAAATTTAAAACCATAAACATAAAATAGCTGACATTAAAACACTTTAAAACATTTTAACTGTTAAGCCTGGCCACAGTATCAATCAAAACCTCAACTTGAGCTGTTAAAATGCCTGGGAGAAAAGAAACGTTTTGACCTGGCGCTGAAAAGATAACAGTGTTGGCGCCAGGCGGGCCTCATTGGGGAGATCATTCCATAATTGAGGGGCCACCACAGAGAAGGCCCTCTCCCTTGTTGCTGTCCTCCGAGCTTCCCTTGGAGTAGGCACCCGCAGGAGGACCTTTGATGCTGAGCGTAGTGTACGGGTAGGTTCATGTCAGGAAAGGCGTTCCATCAGGTATTGTGGTCCCAAACCATGTAAGGTTTGACCAGCACCTTGAATCGGGCTCGGAAACATACAGGCAGCCAAATTACCAAATTCATACAGGCATGAAATTACAGAGAAGTGCCTTTGTTCCTCTCAGCTCCTGACAAAGGTTTTATCCGAAACGCATCGAGCAGTCTGAGGATAAGATTAAAGAATAAAGAAAAAATATCGTTATATAGCACCAGAGCTTGGCTCTCCTTTTTCTTCAGTTCGGTGGTGCTCTTTTCCCTCTTCTTTCCATCTGTATTTATAATCACACAACCCTGGGTCCCACAAATGCATGAGCACAATAGGATATTACCCAGTGTCTAACTTAGAAATGTGCCCAGTTCAAATATTTGTTGGGTGTTGACAATCTCCACATCAGGGAGGAAAGAGTGTGTGTTCCTCCACCAGGCACCTAAAGGGTAGGGGAGATAATCCAGAACAAGCTTTTCAACCCACAAGTCTCTATGATAAGTACCTGTATCAGAAATTAATTTAGAGGTGTGATGGGGCATGAGTCTTTGCAAACACCTAAACAAGACCTTGGTTTTGGAATTATAGCTTAAACTCTGTTGTACTTTGAGCAGATACGCTTTCACATCTAGCAAATTTCACTGGGGAATTTCTACCTGAATATGGTTACTTGAGCAATGCAACCAAATGACAGTTGTTTTGGTCTGAATTCCATCAAAAATCCCTGCAAAATTAAATAAAAATTGGCATTAATTTTAAATTACGCATAACATCAAACTGATTGATGGATTTCAAATGTCCCCAGATTGCCAAGGATTTTCATTTTAGCCATGTTGTGCTGACTAACCAGGCAATATTGAAAGCAATTCCCAATGTACACTGTTATTCTGTTCACCATCTGAAAAAATCACATTCTCATTTAACACGTTTTTAAAGTTTCTTTTTCCATTTATACCAATTCTATTACTTTTTATATGCAAGTAATTTTGAGTTCGTGCTGGCTGATTTAGCCAAAAGAATTATGAACACAAGTTGATGTACATTTAAGATTATATTTACAATGTGTGAACCCTTCATTATAAAAGTAATTCTGTTCATGACATTAAACACTTTCAGATTTTTTTAATTTTTAAAAAAATTAGATTGAAACAAAGTATTTCCAAGGCAACAAGAAATAAAATTGTGTGTGAAGTGACTGGAATGAGGTCTAAGTAGTATGTGTGAGGATAAAAGGTTCATGACTAAAAGTGAATTCTAGCAAAAGATTTTGGATCTGAGTATTTTACAGGAAATTCACATAGGAAATCTTAAGAGAGGGGCAGGACTCCTTAAGGAGAAGTCGGGTCACATAGTTCCTTTGCATCATTCCAGTAGGCAGTAGGAGAAGGTGTGTATGTGTGTGTTGCCGACAGCAGAATTCTCTGTAAAACCCATCTTCAAATGATACAAACTTGTAGTTCCATAGCTTCCTCTGAGAGCTTCTTTAAGTGAACTATTTATAGCATGCTCATGACCATCCACAGATGTTTACGGGTCATTTTGATGATGCCATGAGCTTCCTGCTCCATTTCCCGATTTTAACATTAAAAACGAAGCCTCAGAAAACCAGACTCTTCTGAAATATGTCAGGATTTGTTGGGATGTCCTGCCATGTGCAGGCAAAGTTGCATTTAAAAAGGTCCACTAGAGGGTGCTGTCCTACTAAATTGTATGCTGCTCTCTTCCCCGTGTAATTTCAGCTCATTTCAAATGCAGAAGAGAAGCAGGAAGCAGAGCAACGGTAAGGAAATGCGATTTCCCCCTGTCTGAATGTCCTCTGAGTCACCCTACCAGAATAAACCATCCCCAAATCAAGGGCATAGATAACAGCCGAAAACTGTAACCATAAGAGATGGAGTTTGGCATTTATACCGTAGCACTTGTAGAGCTACTTGCAAACAAAAATATGGTGTGTGCAGCTGAGGACATCTATTCTTTAGCTAGAAACTGTTATCACCTCTGACTATGACCAGGCTTTAGATATAGTTGAAAAGGAATGAAAGGGTGGTGTTATGAACCCATTTGTATATTGCCATCTGTGCTACAGTTTCAAACTGTGGGGACATTTTGCTCATGATATTGAAGGCTCTGCAGGCGATCATGGTTTAATGCCTACTTAGGCATGCCTCTTGTCTGCTGCACCTGCACTAGGCTTGCCCCAGGAACAAATTAGCCATTTTGTTAGCACGTTACAACTCTACAAATGAAGGCTTACATTTCACTACTAAACTTTGCAAAACAATATTATGTGTGTAACTAGGGTTGCAATAGTGTACATGCTTTGAACTCAGTGGGACTTACTTCTACACAGGTTCTCACATTATGTTTATATCTCACATTATATCCCCAGGACTCAGCTGATTCTTAAGGACAGATCTAGCCATGTTGCTGCCCACAATCCTGTTGCCTTTCCCCACTCCCTGAGTTAAAAAGCTGATTGTTTCTACTTATATGACCTATTTGTAATTAGCAGTCACAGTGACTGCGGCTGCAAACCCAACTTACGGGGTTCTAACACTTGCCTTCCTTGTGATCCAAGTAGGACTGGACCCAGACACCTCCAGAGTCCAGATGTCATTCTACTTTGAACCGTTTTCGTATCTCCTATGTTTTAGGAACTAAGATATGTCCGCAGGAAAGACTAATACAGAGTACCATAGTAAGGAATCCACAAGTCTCCAGATGCTTCCATGGGCATATAGGCTATTATCCATGGAAACTGGGAACCATGGAACTACATTCCCCATGGTTCCCAGTGTTTCTGGACACTGCTGTACTACATTTCCCATGCTTATGACAGCATCTGTGCCTAATGGAAGTACTACTGACCACTGCGGGCTGTCTTCACCACTATTTAATATCGGGAGTGATGGTAAATTCAAAGGTTGGGTTATCTTGCTAAATATCTGGAGGATATTTGGAAAAATTATACAGATCCTCCAAATTATTTCGGTTCCAGACTGGGATGGCCCAGGCCATTAGTTGTGCAAATCTGTGCACAACTGTTCTAATCTTATAAGAGTTTGGAAAAAGTGCAGATTTCTAAGGCTAGCTCCACACTAGTGCTTTTAATCAGTATTGAAGTGCACTGATAACTGTTGGGGTACATTATGCGTTCCGTATACCACTTATCTAGCATTATTTCCTGCTCTTTTAGTCTGTATTATCCAAAATACGGCAACCGATATCATTGTGTGTACTACAAGGTATAAATGCGCAAGAGGGATATAACGTCACCATGATGGGATTGTACCGATATGACATGAGGTGTAGATCTGGCCAGAGAGACTGATATACAAGCGTATCCTGTCCAATTGCCTTGATAAGCTTGTGAATGTAAACCCAGGCTACTTCCAGAGGGAGGGCTATTAGTGCTATCAGTCTAACCAAATTTTACAGTGCAAAAGGAAAATGTCCTTTCGTAAATGTGAAGCAAAATCACATAAAACATACTCAGGAATTCCTGCAGTGCAAAATCCTGCATAGTGCAATCTAAAGTGATTTTCCATCGACAATGTTTAAATCATTTCAGTTGTTTAAGGAATAATAGTGTTAGCTGGCTGTTGGAGCGGGGTTTTTGAAATGTAACCGATGAATGGTTAATGTGATTTGGAAAACTATGGAATTAATAAAATTTAACTCATTTTGTCAGAGCGGTAAGGACAATAACAGGTGAGTAACTTTCCAGATAACTGTATAAAGTTTGAATATTTCGAATACTAATATATGATTCCCAAGGATATTCTAATGTTATGAAAGGACCAAATACTTGTGGTCACATTATATATGGAATGAGATTCAAGATAGATTTCACACAAGAAATGTCTTTAATTTACTGCAGAATATTATCCAAAGACCTGAAAAATACTACTTCAAAGATATTTTATACAGTGCCTTAAGGCACAAAAGTGTTATGACTTTCAGCTGCTGTTTCTTAATTTTCAAATGCACAGATTTATTTTCTTAAAAACAAAACAAAAGCCACCTCAATAACATTTCCAAAGTGCCACAAAATGTCCATAAATAAAAGAGAACATTTACTTCGTCAACAGAGTTCCTTCCCCTTGCCTTTCAGCCTATCTAGGCATAACTTTCACATCTATCATGGCTTTGGCTCTAATTGTTGTTGCAGTCCATATAAATGATAAAACATACCTCGTGGTGACCAGCTATCGTAGCAATATGGAGAGCTGTAAGCGCTCCATAGCCGACTTGTTGAATGTCAGCTCCACTGTGCAACAAGGCTGTTAAAAGTTCTGCATTGTCCTGAAATATGGACAAGGAAATTATTAAACAGCAGCAGCAGCAGCAGCAGCAGCAGCAGCAGCAGCAGCAGCAGCAGCAGCAGCAACAACACTATTGGGAAGGGCTCAGTGAATGCAAAATGTCCCAATTTCAATCCTCAGCATCTCCAAGTAGACCTGGCAAAGACTTCTGTCTGAAACCTTGCAGAGACACTGCCAATCAGTGTAGTAGACAGTCCTGAGTTAGTGATAGGGTGACCAGATCGCCCGGGGTTTCCTGGTCCTAACTGGGAAACCTAGGCTGATCTGGGCCAACCGGGGGGCGGCGGGGGAAAACCAGGGTGGCGGGGGGGTCACGCGGCGGTGGCAGCGAGCGGCGATGAGCTGCGGAAGACCCGGCGGCGGCGGAGCCCAGGAAATGGCTGCCCCAGCAGGTAAGTGCCCCCTCGCTCCTCGCGCTCCTTACCTGCAGGGGCGTCCGCTTTCCTCCGGTGCTCAAATCTACTGAGAAACAGGCTTCGCGGCCTGTCTCTCAGTAGTGCGCGCGAGGAACAGGCCGCGAAGCCTGTTTCTCAGTAGATTCGAGTATCGGAGGGAAGCAGACGCCCCTGCAGGTAAGGAGCGCGAGGCACAAGGGGGGGCACTTACCTGCTGGGGCGGCTGCTTCCCGGGCTCCTCCGCCGCCACCGCTGCCGGGGCCGCCGCCGCCGGGTCCTCCACTGCCGGGTCCTCCACCACTGCCAGGTCCTTTGCCACCGCTGCCGGGCCCGTGAGGCCAGAGGCCGCGCGGAAGAGGCGGGAGAGGGCCGATTACATCACTTCCGGATCCAGCCCTCTCCCGTCTCTTCCGCGTGGCCTCTGGCCTCCTTGGGGCTCGTCGCGATGGTGATGAGCCCCGAGGAGCCCGGATGCCCGCGCAGAAGAGGCGGGGAAGCTCCCCCGCCTCGTCCGCGCGGGCATCCAGGCTCCTCAAGGCTCATCGCCATCGCAATGAGCCCCAAGGAGGCCAGAGGCCGCACGGAAGAGGCGGGAGAGGGCCGATTACATCACTTCCGGATCCGGCCCTCTCCCGCCTCTTCCGCGTGGCCTCTGGCCTTACGAGCCTGGCGGCAGAGGACCTTGTGGCAGCGGAGGACCTGGAGGCTGACCCGGCAGCGGGGGCGGGGGACCCGGCGGAGGAAGAGGAAGACCCGGTGGTGACGGGGAACCTGGGGGCGGCGGCTGACCCGGCGGGGGCGGCGGAGGAAGAGAACCCGGTAGGTCCAGGCTGGTGTTTTTGGGGGGTGGGTGGCTTAGTGGGGGGGTTGTTTTGGGTGGCGGGGGGTGGCGGGGGGGACCGGGATTTTGGTTTTCAAAATCTGGTCACCCTAGAGTTAGATGGACCAATGGTCTGACTCAATATAAGAGACCTTCCTAGGTTACTGTTATCACAAAGCTGGATATTTAATTTATTTATTACATTTATATCCCACCTTTTTTCCTCCAAGGCAGCACACATAATATTTCTCCTCTCCATTTTATCCTCACAAGAACAACTCTGTGAGGTAGATTAGGATGAGAGTCTGTAGCAGGCCCAAAGTCACCCAGTGAGCATTATGACCGAGTGGGAACTAGAACTGAAATCTCCTGACTCCCAGTCCAACACTCTAACCACTACACCACACTGGATCTCAAACATTCTCATGGAAGCTTCAACATTTTTAAAAAATATCCTAGAAGTAGCTCAGAAATTGAGCTCTTTCATAAATTGATCAAACTGACTGGATTCAGTTCTATTGTCTTCCAACTGCATGATATGAGCAAAGTGCCTCTGGCTATATAAATAAAAGAGTCTTTAAAAACACATCAAGGGATATGTGTTTTTGAATTTTGAGTTCTAAAAATGAAATCTCTAACCTAATATGTTATAAATTTCCATGAGCCTTCATAGCATGCTATCAAAATACAAATATTTTTTTAAAAAAGTTCCAATATTGAAAACAAGTGCAAAAAGATACTCATGTTTTATATTTCAGTATCAGTTGTCCAACACACAGGGCAATTTCCAGTAATTAAACCTCAGGAATTTCTCATAGGCAAGACTAATGAAGGATCACTTCTTACAATACTTCTCATATGCAAGTATACATACCCAAGCATAAAATGTCTTGCTTGTGTCACTTATGAATATAAGTGAGAACATTTATGCTCTCCAGGCTTGGATTCCTAACTTTGGCAGCTCGTAACACCTGCACCAAATATGAGGCAAGCAATATGACAATGCCCCAAAGTTATTTTCCAGCTCTGAGTTTAATCTTAGCCATAGAAGAATCCATCGCGTCTTTCCCTCTCCCTTGCTTTACTCCACTCCATGCCCCAGAGTCCCTCGTCTGCTCGCTTGCTGTACCCAGCTGCTGCTTCTCCAACAGCAGCGGTACAGAGGAAGAAATATACGTTTCTCTCCATGCTACGCAAGTACTGCTATGGCATTAACCCAAGCAACAGAAGCACTGAGACAACTGTGTTTCCCAGCTCTACTGGCGACTGGCTCACTGTCATAGTGCCAAACACTAAAAGCCTATGTACAGACGCAGGATAAAACACTTTGAAAACGTTTTGAAAACTGTAGATGGAGTGTGTCCTGGGTCCTAACAGTTCTCAAAACCATTTTAAACCGTTTTAAACCATTTTAAAGCAGTAGTGTAGATAGGCTGACAGTTTTGAGAACTGTTGGGGCCCAGGACACACACCATATACAGTTTTCAAAACATTTTCAAAGTGTTTTATCCTGCATGTGTAGATAAGCTCTAAGTGTGCCGGTGCGGGGTGCAGGAGGCCAGGGGCAACAGGCAGTGAGAGACCATAAATCAATCAAGTTAATTAATTAATTAGAATCTGCTTACCTTGTAAGCTGCTAAATGCAAAGCTGTAAATCCATTTCTTGTCAACCTAGATGGACGTAATCCTTTCAGCATAAGAGTCCTAATGTGCGATTTATTACCTGCATAATAAATATTGGAAAGGGAAGCGACTTAAAAATAATACATACCTGAATTAAATTGCAAAACAACAACCAAGAGCCTATCCACATTGCCCTTAAAACGACTTATATTCTGTTTAAAAACGTGTTTTTTTAAGTCGTTTCATTACGTAGTGGGACACACTGAGCAGTACTTACGTTTCATAGTGACTGCTTCCTCTGTCCTCGAAGTGTTCACTGGTGTATTACAGGGTTAATTCCTTGACTCTATTTCTTTCATTTTTGTTTTGCAGGCTGCTTGAGTTACAGAGACAGAAGTGGGCAGGTCAAGCAGCCTGCAAAACAAAAACAAAAGAAGAAGAGTCAAGGAATTAACCCTGTAATACACCAGTGAACACTTTGAGGACGGAGGAAGCAGTCACTATGAAATGTAAGCACTGCTCAGTGTGTCCTACCATGTAATGAAACGACTTAAAAAAACACGTTTTTAAACAGAATATAAGAGCCTATCTACACACGCAGGATAAAACACTTTGAAAACATTTTGAAAACTGTATATGGAGTGTGTCCTGGGCCCCAACTGTTATAAACCGTGTTAAACTGTTTTAAACCGTTTTAAAACAGTAGTGTAGATAGGCTCTAAGTCGTTTTAAGGGCAATGTGGATAGGCTCCAAGAAAACCCCAACCCACTTTCAAAAGTAAAAGTCTTTCATCCCAAATCTATACAAGCCTGTTCATACGTTAAGTCCCACTGAAGTTAATTAGATACTCCTAAAACATATTATATTGGGAAATGAAATACAAGAGCTCCATCCTGCAATGACCGTTTAAGGTGAAATCCAATTGTGGCTGTGTGCTGACAGAAAGGCATCTACTAGTGTAGTGGATTAACTCACCTCCACACCTCCAATTGCTCTGGAAGATTGGGGACCCTCCAAAGCAGATTTTAGGCACTAGAGGGGAGTGAAGAGGGCAGGCCAGGCCAAGAAAGGTCTGCTGTGCAGGCAGATTTCCACTCATGGAACATTGGATATAGCCCTTAAAGTTTATTTCATAATATCTAACACATTATTCCTTGATTATAATTACTAAGGGCTCATTTTTACATTATCAGAGGAATATGATTCCTTCATCCTCATAATTATTTATTACTACTTTGTGTGTGTGTGTGTGTGTGTGTACATTTTTACTTAGAACTAACATCAACTCACGCTGGACTGCATAAGGAGGAGTTTACAAAACTGCAAATCCCAACTCCTGCAGTTGCCTAGTTACTTTTTTAATGCCCCTCCCCCACTTTTGGTCCAAATAGTGATAACTTTGTATTATCATCTTTAGCATGGGTTCTATCTAATATCTTTAAAGCCACCATTTATTGCTGTTTAAAATATTTCACCTAAAGCCTACATAAAATTCAATGGGAACAGTGCCTAAGTAGCAAACATATTAAAAATAATAACATTCCTACAGTTTATTAAAAAGGAGTAAAATAATTAAATGTGCCAATAAAAGGTTATAAACCACACTAGCTCAAATACTTACCATCACAAATACAACCCAAATGCAGAAGAGACAGCCCATTTTCTGTACGGTAATTCAAATTAACTTTGCTGAAGGCTTCATCAGAGCTGAAAAACAAAGATTTTACAGATGATTGCATGTTTCTTCTTGTAGCATATTTTAGCAGAGAAAACACTAAAAAAAAAGGAAAGAAAAGAAAAGCTGAAAATGCTATAAAGACATGGGACAGAATTCTAGCCCAACTTACACCAGCTTCAAAATCAGTTGTCCTTTAACATGAAGCATATTCACTGATTTCAATTTAACCTCCCCCCCTTTTGTAAGAGCTGAAAGCAATTTTTATATACTAGCTTGTTTATTTTTGGCTAAGAGAGATGGAGAGAGAGGGGGGGAGGGATAAATAATAATAATAATAATAATAATAATAATAATAATAATATATTTATTTATTACCCGTCTCTCCCAATGGATCGAGGCGGGGAACAGCATTAAACATAAAATACAAAACTGATTAAAACACATAAAACCAATGCATCATTAAAATACCACTAAAACACCACTAAAACACTTCAAAATTCATCTGGGTTGGCCTGCCGGAAGAGATCAGTCTTTATAGATAGATCTTTTAAATTCCTGGTGAGTTGGCGAATCTCTCCCGGCAGGTCATTCCACAATCTGGGAGCGGCAGAAGAGAAGGTCCTCTGGGTAACAGTTTTCAGTCTAGTTCTTGTTGACTGTAGTAAATTCTTCCCAGAGGATCTGAGCGTGCGAGGCAGATTGTATGGGAGAAGACGATCCCGTAGGTAGCCTGGACCCAAACCATGTAGGGCTTTAAAGGTAATAACCAACACTTTGTACTTTGCCCGGAAACTGATTGGCAGCCAGTGAAGAAATTTTAAAACTGGTGTAATGTGGTCACCCCTACATGTACCAGTGACCAACCTGGCTGCCATATTTTGAACTAGTTGAAGTTTCTGGACTAGGCACAGAGGTAGCCCTATGTACAGCGCATTGCAGAAGTTGAGCCTCGAAGTTACCAGCACATGCACTACTGATTTTAGGTCCATCCCTAGATTATGAACCATCCCTGCATGTGGATGGCTCATAATCTATATTCATTAAACCAAAAACCTACAGTTTACAAAAACAATGTTAAAGCTCTACAGTTTCCAACCAAGCACCCAAAAGCCAGGAAATTGGGAGTTAAGGCTCACAAGCTTTAACACCACATCTTCCCTGAGGAGGCAGAAAGTGCAAGTGAAATTCTCATTCTCCCAAAGCAGATAAACCATGAGGACAGGATGGAGAATATGATATACAGAGGTGACTGTGGGGTTGTGGAAAACTGATGATGAACAACTTAGGGACATCTACTTCTCTTTTTTTTGTTTAGACCAGCCCTTCCTCAACCTGGTGCCCTCCAAAGGTGTTAGACTACAACTCCCATCATTGCAAGTCAGTACAGATCTGTATAAAGGCAGTATGATACTGGCAGTTTTATTCTCAAATACTTTTCTTATAATGCCTAACATGGAGTTTGCCTTCTTTACAGCTGCCACACACTGACTTGACATTGTCGTTGAGCTGTCAACCACATTCCCAAGATTTTTTTCTTGTTTAGTCACTGCAGGCTGAGATCCCATCAGTGTATATGTGATGTTGGGATGCTTTGCTCCAGTGTGCATCACTTTACAAGTGCTTACGTAGAACTGTTGTTGCCATTTTGATGCCCATTTTCCCACTATGGAGAGATTCTTTTGGAGCTCTTTGTAATCTCACTTCATTTTAAAAACCCTAAGTATTTTGGGGTCAGCAGCAAATTTGGCCATCGCACTGCTCACTTCTAGTTCCAGATAAAATTATTATTATAATTAATAATAATAATTAGTAGAACTAGTGATACATTTATTAGTATTACATTTATATCCTGCTTTTTTCTTCTTGCAAGGAACCTAAGGTGGCTTACATGATCCTCCTCCATTTTATCAGCACAACAACCCTGTAGGGTAGAAGAGTCAGTGACATTCTGAATTCTCTAAGCATTTCTAATATTTTTTTATCAGTCTGAACAAAACTATTGTGTATTCTTTTCCCAGTACCAACATCTTTGACAGGCTTAATATAGGATTCATTGACCACAGGCTATTTTTAGAGCAAAAAATAAAAATAAAAATCCAAACTTGGATAGTTTAAAATTAAATTGAGCAATATTTCTGAACACCCACATGGCTATTCTTGGTACTGGGTCAGATGTAGTGATATAAGAGGATGTTCAGACTCCATTTAGATGATCAGTTGCAAAGAAGCTTCTCTAGTAAGGAGGAAGGGGAAAGCCATGGACTGATAATTCTCTCAAGTGCCATACCTCCCCTCACAAAAACCCATGAGGTAGGTTAGGCTAAGAGTCCATGACTGGCCCAAAACCATCTAGTGAGTTTCTTCTCCTGCTCACTTTCACAGAAATGTTAAACAAATGTTTGGTAATGTTTGGGTGTATTGCATGTGCTACTTTTACCCTCACAACAACCCTGTACGATAGGTTAGGCTGGAAATCTATGCCTGGCCCACTGTCTGTCTATGTCTGTGTACCTGCCTCTTTCTTATATACACACAGAAAGGCATCTTTGGGTTTGTTCTTTACTTACTACAGACAATAAATTACATGTGTATAGAGAAGTCTGTCACAAATGATGCAATACACTCACTTTTCGCTCTTCCTAATACATTTGTTTCCCAACTAATTTACTGCTAATACAGTCATGAATCTAACACTAAAATTTGTATTTTTTTACTATATTAAGATTAAAGAATCCATATACATCAAGTGCAAATCAGAAAACCTACCATTTTTTTATATTACTGTTCAAGAATTAGGATTCTTTTCCTAATTATGCCTTACACAGAAGTTGCCTTTTTCACAGCAGCCGGGTTGACATTTTCATCAAGCTATCAACCTCCCCAGCCCCAAACTTTTCCTTGGTCAGTCACCGCTAGTTAGCTCAGACCCTATCAGTTTATATGTGAAATTGTGATCCTCCCCCCAATGTGTATCACTTTACACTTGCTTACATCAAACAGCATTTGCCATTTTGATGGCCATTCTCTAGGTATGGAGAGATCTTTTGGGGGCTCCTCACAATCCCCCTTTGTTTTAGCCAGACTAAATAATTTGGTATCCTCACCAAACATGGCCACGTCAATGCTCACTTTCCCCCCTCATTCTAATATTATGGGAAAAGGAGAAACTGCCTCCCTATCCACTTTCTGCACAACATGCATAATTTTGTACATCTTTATCATGTTTCCTCTATTCGCAATTTGTTTAAGGCTACAACACTTGTCCTGAGGAAACCACACTGCTTATGGTTAAATCAAAATCCATCAATCATAAGGAACACTAACAGAAGCCATATGAACAAAAAGAAAAAGGAAGTATGAGCAAAAGCGTAGTACTTATTTAAATATTTCCCCCCACTTTTTGCAGTGTATAAAGCAGCTTACACAAAATAAAAGACTCCTGAACAAACTTAGCAGCCATAGAATAAGAGGAAAGGTCCTCTTATGGATCAGTAATTGGTTAAAGAACAGAAAGCAGAGAGTAGCAATAAATGGTAAATTCTCCCGATGGAAGGAAACAAATAGTGAGGTCCCACAGGGATCAGTATTGGGAACAATGCTTTTAATCTTGTTCATAAATGATCTGGAATTAGGAGTGAGCAGTGAAATGGCCAAGTTTGCCGATGGCACCAAATTATTTAAGGTTGTTAAAACACAACGAGATTGTGAAGAACTCCAAAGGGATCTCTCCAAGCTGGGTGCGTGGGCATCCAAATGGCAGATGCGGTTCAATGTAAGCAAGTGTAAGGTGATGCACATTGATGCAAACCCCACCTCCACCCCCCAACTTTAAGTAAAACCTGATGGGATCTGAGCTGGCAGTGACCAAACAAGAAAGAGCTCTTGGGGATGTGGTGGACAGCTCAATGAAAATGTCAACCCAGTGTGTGGCAGCTGTAAAGAAGGCAAACTCAGTGTCATACTGCCTTTATACAAATCTATGGTGAGACTACACTTAGAATACTGTGTACAGTTCTGGTCACCACACCTAAAAAAAGATATTATACATCTGGAAAAAGTGCAGAAAAGGCAACTAAAATGATTAAGGAACGAACATCTGGCCTATGAGAGAAAGTTACAACAGCAGGGATTGTTTCACTTGGAAAAAGGAGACTAAGGGGAGACATGATAGAGGTGTACAAAATTATGCATGGTGTGAAGAATGTGGATAGGGAGACATTTTTCTCTCCTCCCATAATACTATAACCAGGGGTCATCCCATGAAGCTGATTGGTGGGAGATTCAGGACAAATAAAAGGAAGTACTTCTTCACACAGCGCATAGTTAAATATGGAATTCAGTACCACAAGTTGTAGTGATGGTCACCAATTTGGATGACTTTAAAAGGGGGTTGGATAAATTCCTGGAGGGAAAGGCTGTTAATGGCTACTAGCCCTGATGGTTATGTGCTCCCTCCAGTATCTGAGGCAGTAAGCCTGGGTGCACCAATTGCTGGGGAACATGAGTGGAAGGGGGCCGTTGCACCATGTCCTGCTTTGTTGGTCCCTGGTCGACAGCTGGTTGGTCACTGTATGAACAGAGTGCTGGACTTGATGGACCCTTGGTCTGATCCAACATGGCACTTCTTATGTTCTTAAAATGACCAGAAGTAAAATGTAAGATCAATATAAGATAAAAAGGGCACAATAATATTTTCAAGAATCACAACAAAAATAGTACCTAGCCCCTATTGAGAGCCCGTGACATATGGAAAGAGGACAATATAGAAAATGTATGATGGTATTTTTATTTTTAAAAGACAATTTTGCCTTGATACAAACAGGCTGCACAGCACACAGCACTTTACAACAAGGAAGATACGTTCCATTTATTTCAAAGGGACTTTCCCCCCCTAAGTGCACTGTAGTCTTGATCCAAATAGGATCCTCTAGACTCAGCATTTACACATGTTGAAGTTTTTGTACTTATAACAACTTGTTCTGAGTAGACATACATAGGATTGAATTGAAAATCAAGCAGCAGTAATGATCAAATGAATAAAAGAACACAGACACGCACACACACACACACACACACACACACACACAAAGCAAACAAGCAAGGAAGTTGTTAAATGTAGAATGCACAATTGTTTTGTACAGGAAATACTGCAGTCCCATCCCTCCACCCCCTAGGTTCCGATTTTGAAAAGGTTGCAATGCTCTACATACTGACTTGGGAGTAAGACCCTCTGCACTCAATGGAACTTCACATAGAATTGAATTGAAAATCAAGCAGCGGAGTAAGAGAACACTGACAGGCAGGTAGGCAGGTATGTGCGCGCCCACACACACACACACACACACACAGCCAACAAGAAAATAAGTTGTAAATGGTAGGATTATTCTTCTGCTGAAAAGAAAAGGAAAGCTTTACCCCCTCCACCCCCCAGGCTCCAATTTTTAAAATGCTGCAATCATCTGCATTGTTACCTGGGAGTACTAATGGAACTTATTTTTGAGTAGACTGCTAGCACTGTTAAGGGAATCTACACACACACACAAAGCAAGCAAGCAATGAAGGTTTTAATTGTAGGAGTATTGTTATGCTGGAAAGAAAGGAAATCTTTACTTCCAGGATTCCCCCTCCACCCACCAATCCACCCCAGGCTCCAATTTTAAAAATGCTGCAATCGTCTACATGCTTACCTGGGAGTAAGACCCATTGCATTCAATGGAACTTACTTCTGAGTAAGCTGTCAGCACTGTTAAGGGAACCCAGGAGGCAGGCAGTCACTCCCCCTGGCATATCAACATTCTAATCCAGTTGGAGAGTGGGGACAGAGGGGGGGGGAGAGAGAGAGAGAGAGAGAGAGAGAGAGAGAGAGAGAGACACTACTCCGCATGCGTTCACTTAGAGGGAGCTCCATTCATTACTATGGGAGCTTATAAATCAAATTTAAAACAGACTAAAGGGAATTTTAAGAAAAGAACACCTATTCTGTCAACTCTAAGGTAAAAGTAAGAGGACATCATTGGAATTTTAATTATTTAAGCTGTCAGTTCATAAGGAGAGGTGGGCACAGATCACTGCCAATAAAAATTCAGGATACAAAATGAGAGAGATTTCCCCCTTTTTAAATTTAAACTGCCCTCCTTCCCTCAATCTTTCACCAATCTTCTTGAAATTTTCAGGTTATGTAAAACCAACATTTATTTCTGGCACATGTAAATTTCAGGAAGTTTGGTGAAACATTTTCAATTTTATTAATGTTAGAATGACCACCCCCCAATTACCCCTTTAACATGGTGGAATGTGTTATTTACTAGGGGTGTGCATGGATCCCCCGGATCGGATCGGGACCCGGATCGGGACCTCCAATTTTGTCACGGATCAGTTCGGACAAAATCGGAGCCCCCCCGGACCGGATTGAGTCCAATCCCGATCCAAAAATCGGAAATTTTTGGATCGGCCGCCATTTCGCCCCCCCCATAGACTTGCATTGCAATGCAAGTCTATTAGGAAAAAATGGCGGTGGGTGGGTGGGGCCTAACTCCCTCCCCCCCGGGGCCGTCCGCTGTGGACGGTCCCGGCAGGTAAGCCCCCTCCCCCGCGCTCCCTACCCCCCCTGGGGCGGTCTGCTTCCATCCGCTGGCGCCCGCGGGTGCCCGCGGATAGAAGCGGACGGCACTGGGGGGGGTAAGCCCCCTCCCCCACCACTGCTTACCTTTTAGGGACGCCCGCTCCCGTCCGGCGCCGGCGGCTACTTCCAGCGGGCTCCGCGGCCTGCTCTAGAGTAGCGCGCCGGGTGATCACTGGTGAAACATTCATCAGCTGTTGGATCGGAAATCGGATAATTTATCCGATTTCCCACTGGACCGGACTCGGATCGTGGATCGGATCCGATCCAGTGCACATCCCTATTATTTACTGCTCAACCTTAACAAGGGACTCACGACTCTGAGTCCCTTAATGAGGATCTATCTTTCAAAACTACAGATGGACAACTCTTTCCATTACAACGTCTCACAGTTTCTCATTTGTCCCATCTGAAGTTTTCTGGAGCTGTTTCCTTTAATATAATGCTGGTTTCCCCCGTGAATATAGTGAAAAGTGCAAATACCGAAGGGTAATTGTCTTTTGGTTCATATATTGATTTGGGAACTTTGTCAGTTCTTATCGAAATGCAAATTGAAAGAAATTCCTCCACATCATTATTCAAAACAGCTCCTGACAAATTCAGTTTGCTCTTTCCTCTTGGAGGATACTCCGTCCTCTCGCAAAGAAGTGTAATAATTCATCGTAGCTCCATCTTTTCTAACCATCCCTTCAAATCCTTCTTTTTGAGCAACAGAGTAGAATGATGGTAAATTACCTGATGATTTTTCTTCACACATCTGCTCTTGTCTTTCAGATAAAGCCTCCTCATCTCCCAGTCTTGGCTCTTGTTTCTATTTTCCTGTAATTCTTATTTGTTCCAGCTCTTGTAATCTAAACTTGGGTAGCTGGAGGACATATACAGAAGTATCACATGATTTCTGCAATGTGGGGGAATCATATGTTTCAATTGCTCCTCAATATGGTTTTTTAAACAACTGCATATACCACCTCCATATCAGGAGGAAGGCTAACCTGAAACCCTCCCCCCTAAATCTGGTAGAGAGATCTTAGAATACAGGGGCCTTGTTTGCGTATGCTAAACCATGGTTTAGTGCAATGTACATGAGCAGGAACAAACCACTGCAAGCCTTGGGCTCATGTATTCTCCTTCCCTTCTCCTCTTGGTAGGGGATGTTTGGAAGCATTTACTTTTACTTTTCATTAACTGTGGCTTGTTGAGTCTGGACTGACAAACTGGTTAACATCAATTATGGTCAGTTTCAATCAAGCCAACTCTAAACTGTGGTTTGTGAAGCTGACTTGTTGAAACTAGCCATAGTTAATATCAGACACTATCCTGGGCTCAGATGATATGGCAAACTTTGATTAACTAAAAATGGAAACAAAACCTTCCAAATTCCTCCTCTTGGCCATATTGGAAGAAAGAAGGAGAAGAGGATCACATAACCCTAAGGCATGCTGTGATCTGTTCCTGCACTTGTACACTGCATTAAGCCATAGTTTAATATGATCTGAGAATACAGTCAATGGATTGGGACTTTTCAGGACTTTCCTTTGGCTCTTCTAAAGCTGCTGCTGAAAATGTGCAGGGTAAAGAAACTGGCTAGGACAAAAGGGACTTTTTTTTCTAATTAGTGCCTAAATAATTTCAGACTAAATCCTATTTTCCAAAGCAAATTACGCACTTAAAATCTGTGCTTCACTGACACGGATGACACATCCTCAAATGGGATTTAGATTTGTTAGCTACTTGAAAAAATTGCCCCATTGATCATTTGTTTAGTATATTGGTTTGCCCCACTTTGAGTAAAAGGGACTAAGAAAAAAAGGGCATTGCGCAATGTGGATGAAAATGTATTTAAACGCACACAAAGTATAGAAGTTGTCCACAAGACATAACTGAGGAGGTTTTATTAGGGAACCTCCCTGGCATAGCTAACCCATTATCTTCTCCAGTGCCTAACTGGTTTGAAATCATAATGGGCCCTTCTGAGAGAAATGTAGTCCCAAGAACACAAACACACATACATACACACACACACACACACACAAACAGATAAATGAAATTTCATAGTGTTATTCTGTGCTTTGCATTTGAAAAACTGTGACTTGAATTTTTTAAATACATTCAGAAACATTTGTAGACTTTCCATTATCATTTGCCATTAGTCTGAAGTACGGCATTTCCGTTTTTCATATATGCAATTAAGAATTTCATTTTAAGCCGCATCAATCCTTAAGAGAGAAATGCAATTTTCTCCATTTTTTGCACTTCCCGTACTAATTGCACCACACGTGTGCATGTCAAACTATTCAGCCACTGAATACCACTTATGTATTGGAATATTTAAAACCCAATTTATTTTGTAATTTTCTCCTACATTTTTTTGGAATGCCATGGCACATTTTAATATTGCCTAATGATTTCATGGTGCCTGGTAAGGACGTATGTGGATGAAGTGAATAATTAAAATGAAGCCATTATTGCTAATGCATTTCTAATATTATGTCCCTCAAATAGGATAAATAGCCACACTGCCTCATTAAAAAATGATCTGCGGCATTTGCACCTGATGCAAATGTATTTTAGCAAAAATGCAGGATATACTAAAAATGTTACAGAATCTGCAGTTTTATGATTCATTAACTGTGCTCGCTGACCTCCTTTCCACCACTGCATGTCAGAAGAGCAAAAGAGAATTCATTAATAAAAATAAAGTTAGAAAAGCTGGCAACACAGTAAATATGTAAACGGGGCTTCACCAAGCTCCTCAACAACTAAAAATATATACACAAGGCATTTTATCATGTTACAAGTAATTTGACCAGATTCTTCCTCCACCCTCTCCTTTCTCTCGTTCATGATTTAGGGCTGGAATGCTAGGGAAAAGGAAAAGCAATAATTAAAACTGTAGCAAGCTATTATTAGAAGGCCAATTTGAAAATGAATTGTAAAGTTGGCTGAGAAAATTGCTGCTGCTTGCAATACGTCCAAAATTATTTTGTGATAAGGGAGCAGGGTTTTGAAAAGTTTAGAACAAATTATTCTTTGACTTGCAATTAGCTTTTTAAAAACAACAACACACTACCAATTTGGCAATAGGTTAGGTGTTTGCATCCTCCCAAAAATCCTGTCTTCTTCTGCGACCCTAGTCACTATTCCTCTGAGTATTCTGCATGGCAATCCTAAAATCTGCATTGTAATTAAGAAAAGATAGTAACAAAATTTGCAACTAGTGACTTTTATCCCACTGAGGCTCAGGAAATTTGTACTATCACTGTCTGAGAGGGTGAGGGCAATTATTTGGCACCAATGACCAGAGGTGGCAGAGAGGAGAGCTAGGAAGAACAGCCAGTTTACATAATTATATTCATGTGTCTTACACAGCAAATCAGTTGCATCAATATGGTAAATGCCAACAGCTTGAGGGTAAGTTTACTTATTCTTTGATACCCTTACAATTCTCAACTTCAACAAACAAACAAATAAGCCCTGTTTAATTGTGATCTTATTACTTGCCTATCTGTTTCTGGGACATGGCGCATCTCATTTTTAATAATACCTTTGCAGCTGAGAGGAAAAGATTATTTGTTTTTTAGTGAAAGTTATAAGGTTTTTAAAAGGTCTGGAACTAGGCCTGCTGCTTTATCTGGACATTAAAGATGGGCCTTTAAATCACCTGATGCAGTGGAAGAGAATGCAATGGTGACTGCTCCCACTTGTTCAGTCTTGTCTTCTGTCCCCTGCTCTCTCCAGATGAGGTGAGAAGACAGGACTGGGCTGGGGAATGAATTTTAGGGTACAGCTGCAACTGCTTTGGCAGATTTAAAGGTCTACAGTGCAAATCTAATGCAGAGGTAGACAAACTGGTGCCCTCCACATGTTTTGATGACAACACCCATCAGCTTCAGCCAGCATGTCCAATGGTCAGGGATTATGGGAATCATAGCCTAAAACATCTGGAGAGCACCAGGGCACTAGGATAGGAAGTGGCAGCCTTATACGAAAGACTCTACAAACAGCGTAGACTCCACATATCATGTTGAGCAGGTTGAGCTGAACTTTAGAACTGATCTCTTTTCCTCCTGACTTCATAATTCTGATCCTCTGATTTTGCTTTTTTCTGTACAGTTCCAGATTCATGGAGGTGGCTGGATTTAAGTTTGATTAAAAAAAAAAGCGGATCCCAACTCCTTTGCAAGCTTTCAGTTTTTGCAAAGTAAAATCAAAGGTTTTCATTTCATTATATTTACAGGCCATAATTTTGGGATATCATTGGAGACCACAAAGTCAACAAGAAGAGCTTAAATTTCACACTTTGGGGATCCAATTATTTTGGACTTTCTACAGCTCTGCTGAGTTGGCTACCTCTTTTTGTCCTCTCATCAATCCCACTGCAGGCACAATGATCTTGTTATGACTATGAAAGCCCAATAAGAAATAATGGGATTGTGAAACCTCCAGGTTTTTATCCAAATGAAAGACTAACATTTGATCTCACTTATAGGGGACACCCTGCACTTACATCTTAAGAAGGATTGAGTGGACAAAAATGGATTTGATACAAATTAGATTGTAAGCATGACAGTTCTGGAGCCAGTGTCAGAATGACTAAAACTCTAAAATGCATTTGCTAAATGGAAACTTCTCTAGTATACTTAAGTATAAAACTGAATATTATGACCACATTGTTTTCACCTCCTAATCTTCATTCACCACTTAATTTTTTTTCACCTCCTAATCTTCATTCACCACTTAATTTTTCTATGGGCGAAAAAGAGTTTTCAAGTTACAAAGAAAATCTCATTCTTCATTTATATTTGAGTTTCTTATTCCATTCGGGCTTATCTTGATTAGCGGAACTAACCAAAAAACATTTTCCCCCATGACTATTCCTTGAGGGATGGTGTCAAAAAACAAAACAGGAGGTTGGAGGAGTAGATTTGTAGATTGACCTGATGGAATGAATGACCCTAAGTTGTCATGAACAAGCCAGCATGAAAGTTTATCCAGCACAATTGTTTCCACTGCCAGTGGGAGTGGCTAAACAACTTAGAGATTCTCCATCCCTGGGATGTTTAGTGTAATATTGAAACCCAGAACTCTGACTTGTTGAGGGAGGGTCAACCCAGGGACGGAGCATCTCTAGGTTGTTTAGCAACTCCTGGTGGCAGGAAGAGCCAAACAGGAGCAATCAAGCAATGGAGACTAACATGCTGGTTCATTTACGATAGCCTAGTGGTTGTTTTGTTTTTAAATCCATGTTGGCAAACTGCTTGGCACAAAGCATGTACAGATAAACCACCCAACAGTTGACAAAATTAAAATGCATTCACTTTAGGAAACCTATCCTAGAAAAGATCAAGTAAAGCCTAGGAGACATTACAGGACAATTGAGCAAGTGATTTTGCCAGTAGAGTATCAGAGTAGAATAATTTACCGAGGGCCAGATTTAGCAACACCACTCAATGAAGCAACACCCGATAAAGTGCCTCATAATTCAATTAGGCACAGAAAGAGATTTAGATAAGCATACACCCAAGCACAGAGTGACTTCCGTCTAGGTGTGACATAATCATTGATGGAAATTTTCCCAACCTTAAACATCACAACTGTGGTCACAGCACTGTCCTGATTAGATTTTGTCCACTCCAAGCTATCCTTTCTGGGCCGGGGGGGGGGGGGAGTCTCCATGGAAACATATTGAGAATTGCTCACAGCCTTTCTCTGCTTTTTCCTTGTCCATCAGCAGCACACTAATCTGAAAAAGTGGACTACAACACTCCCAAACCAAGGGCTTTCCCAGGTCACATTGCATTCTGAAATCCACCTTACTCGGGGGTGGGGTGCGCAGAGTTTGGCCACTCAAAATAAACATCATCAATGAGAGGCTTGGTCCCCGCTCCCCTCAGGCGTCCCACCAACAAATGCGCTTGCCAGTCTTTCTCCAAAACTCCTATATTGCTAAAATGCTAAAGCGTTAAAGCAGTGAATATTTAACATATTCCAATGCTGGATGAGATTCTCTATAAAGCCACCCTCCTTCTGTGGATGTTTACTCGAAATAAGAAATAAATCCTGCTCCCCTTCAATGAATCTTGAACATATCTTTAACTCCCAGCTCTGAGACCTTTAACTATGCATGTCATCAGACAAGCGGTTTTTTGTATGCTTGTTACTGGCCACAGATAGTTTTTCACAGGTCCTTTTGACGGCACCGTCTGCCTCCCATGTGTCTTCCACCCCTTCTGTTCATTTTCCCATCGCAAAAAAAAAGACCCAAGAAATCCAACTTTTTCAGCTGTAGCGAAACATGCTGCCATTTCCTGCTGCGTGCAGGAGAAAAAGCGGGATAAAAATGCCCACTGAATGTGACACATGGTCATTGTTTACTTCCTCTTTCTTCCCCATGTAAAAAAGAGGAAATATTGTAGGACAGGAGTGGGGGGAAAATGACAGTAAGGAAACACGATTCCCCCCCCATCTGATGACGCTCTATAACTCCCAGTTCTGACATCGTGTTAAAGTACTATAGTGTCATAGTGATATTGTTTCATAGTGCTATAGTGCTACAGTGCTACTCCAATACAAGATCAGAAACCAGTGGGAAGAAAGCGAAGGAACTGCATCTATGGTTTATTGCAGTAGTTCTTGTGCAATATAGTGCAGAAAAATAGTAATTATGGCCTCGAAGCTCTCTAGAAAAATGGCTCTACTGTGGAACAAACCAAAATGAGAAGTAATGCAGTATAATTAAATAATATTTTCTGTCCTTATTGTTCCTCCCACAGTGTGTGTTGTCTTTGGAGTGGTGAGTTTGCAAAGGTCTTAATTTATTTCTTCCAGTTTTTCATTTAAGTATTTCTACTGGAAATGTGAAATCTTATATGGGGAACAAGTATTTAAATGTTTGTACTTATCATTTAGATTTCTATACTAATGTTTCAAGATACGTTTATATTGCAAATGTGTGATTTTGTATGGGATACACACAAACACACACTTATTTAGTTTTATTTTAGCTAAACTGGTCACTGCAAACCAGGAGTGTACCAGGATCCTGTAAAGCTCAAGATCTATGTTCATACCATGATTTTCAGTTTTATGATTATTTCTTTGTATATGTTGGACCTGTTCAGACAACACCCTAAGCCATGATTAGGCCGCTAACAGTTTTGCAGCAAATGGTTAGTGAGCATGTTTAAACTGTGGTTATGTAACCACCCAGGTTAGGAATGGTTCCCACAACATGTAAAGCCATAATGTTTAGCTCAAAATGTTTGACCACTGTGGCTTAGCATGTCATCTGAACAGGGTCGTTACGTACATCTTTGTATTCTATATGGTATTAGTTTGTTATTCCAATTCACGTTTTTGTGACATAGATTAATTTTCAGTTGTGTGCTTTATTAGCATTGTTTTGTTTCTAGTGTGGGAAGCCTCACCTCTTCCCAAAGCCCATGAGTGCAAAGGACAGGAATAAATGGAAGGAAAACAAATGGAATGGCACCAGCCCTTGACTACCCCTTCAGGTCAGAACAGGTCACAGACGCACCCCATAGGCATGCCCACAGTGCCAAATTTAATTCGGAGGAATAGTGCACACAGAGCAGAACCAAAACAGAGCTGTTTTAAAGGAGAAAACCTGCACTAAAAAGATTCTGCAAAAATACCCCTTTTCAGGCGAGATGCTACGATGTGGCTGCGCTTTGGCCACAGCGTCATCTGTTGCAAACAACCCTGTTACATTAAATCAGCCATCTAAGATTACCCCCAAGACTTTTGTATGGCAGTCCAAAACCAATACTGACTCTGCCCAAGAACCTTGTTCTCTTCTGTGTTTTGCCTTCTTCATTAGACTCAGAGATTTTGGTAGTCTTTGTTTAAACCAGAGGGGACAGACTTTTGGTTTGCCGGATCTTCTCCTCCCCCCTCAAAGCCTTGAGAGTCACCTGCCAGAGCCTGATGAAAATGTGTCTTGGGTGCCACCACAAATTAACTGCTTTGCAAATAAATGCATTGCATTTCTAATTGTTTAAAAACTACATTGTACATTTTCTACACAAAACTAGAACAAAATATGCATAGTTGGCTTTGTTTTTGGCATAATATGCAAATTAGTTCCCCAGATGTGGGGAACTGGAATATGGCAGCCTCAAATACACAACAACCCTAATAATAGAAGCCAACACCTATAGCTATTGAGATGTTGAGTATGTTTTACTAAGCCTACAAAAACTAAACAGATTTGGTTAATTGTTGTTCTTAAATAGTTGAATAGAGAATGTGTATATAATTATTTACCTGAAGACATGCTTTAGTTCTGTAAGCTCCTTTTCTTTGATTAACAGGTCATCCTCTAATCTTTCAATGATTATAGCATATGATTCACTAACCTTTTTCTTCCATTCGTCTAAAAGAAAAGAGAGAAAAAAATTGATATAAAGCTCCTGACTTCAACTGTCCTTGAAATCTAACTGAAAACCTCTGATCGATAAAGGATTTGACTTTTAATTCCTTCTTCCGGTCATTATACGCTATTATATAAGAATACCATCCAGGTACATATGTTTTCTATGTACAGATTTAGTCTTATCATTTTCTGTAAATAATATGAAAAGCACAAAGTATATAGGGTTAGTTGTCAACGTTTAGTTGTTAGTAATTATTTGATCTCTTGGAATGAAAGAATAGAATGAAAAAAATATGTTCTTTTCAAGAAACATCAGTTAAATGAACATAAAATTCATTTAAACACAATCCATGACAATCGTTGATGAAATGTACTAACTTTTCTCTAGCCCTGTCTTTCAAATTAAAAGACTGATTTCAATCATGCCGTTCTTCAAATAGACTGCAAACAATAAACACCTGGAGTTTAAACTTCAGAGTAAATCAGAAAAGATTGCTTCATAATGCATTTATAATCTATTTCTTTTAAAGTAGCAAGATTAATTACCAGTGCAAGTTTGGGTTGGTCTAGATTTATAGTTCCCCATTTGTTCAATATTTCTTCTTTGTTTCCACAAGGTTCTTGTGGTAATATGACCCCTTGTTCAAGAGCACTCACAGTTCCACTAAGAAAGAAAAAAAAGAAGCACTTTGATAGACTTGTACCTAAAAATAAACTCTGTGCCAAGTGGAATGTCATGCAACAATGATACAGAGCAAAGCAGTGTGCACTATCAAGCGTAGAACATAAAAGGTAACTAATCATACTGTTGGAATACACTGCCAGGGTGAAAGTATTTGCTTATACCTCTGTGAAATTCATACATAGTTAGAATCTGCTACCAACCTGCTTCTAGATCAGAAATGCAAATATAAAGACAAATAGCTATCAAGGTTCAAACTCCCCAGCCCTCCACAAACTGGTGCTCTCCAGATGTTTTGGACTATAATGCCTAGCATTCCTGGCCATGCTAGCAGGGGCTGATGAGAGCTATAGTTCAAAACATCAGAAGGGCAGACTTCAGGACTACAGAATCTACTTTGGTTTATTTTACCAAAGCTCTGAGATCTAATTTGGCTTTTTCTAGAACCCTGAGATCCAACATCCAGAGTCAGGTGCAAAATAGTAGTCCAGGTAGGCAGACATAAATTAATCATTAAGGAAAAGAGTGCTTCTGAGCATATGCTCAGCCCAGATTTTTCTGATCAGTACCAAAACCAAGCTCATAAGTCCTTTCACACACAGATCCAAGCATTCTTTTCTAGTGACTAAATTTAGGGAGGGGGGTAGTTGTTGCTTTTGTTATAAAACTGGGCATCAGAAATCCTTGCTAATCAATTGCAAATCACCCAGACATCTGTCAGTATATTCCAGTCTGCCTTCTGCCTACCCTTATTGAGAGCCATTGGTATGAATTTGTATGTCTCTTATTACATAATTTACCCTATTCTGTATTAATGTGTGTTAGTCTGTGATAAACTTTTCTCTTCTTCATAACACAGTGCAAGCAAAGTATTGTCTCTCTGCCCTTCTGAATCAGGACAACATATTGAAGATTTGGTTCTGCTAGCAGACTGCACTGTAATGCACTGTGTTACATTTTCCTTGTTAATACGTGAAAAGTAACTTGGTTATATCTGAGGCTTGAAAACAGAAAAATGAATTAAACAAATTAAAACAAACTTAAGAAATGTCAAATACATTTTCATCTGTATGCTCGGAATTTTACCATTTTTCTTTCACATGTGCAAACATGGTCTGTTTAAACCATTTTCTTACTCGTAATATTTTATTAATCCACATATTTTCATTTATGGAATCTTTTGTTTGGCTCTTTATTATTTTATGCTGGAATATTAAGATTAAATATTTAAAATGACAATGGTCAAGGTTAAAAAGCACTGACCTTGATAGGAGTTTGGGATAAAAGCTTTCACCTCAAAGAAACCAACCAAGATAATTATGTGCTTGCAATATTATACCACTGCCAATAGTAAATAGACCTTTTCTTTCTTAACAGCATGTGTTTCGCAAAACAAGTGCACCAGTATTTTAGTACTTTATTGCTCATAAACCAAGGATAACATGTAATTTGAAAATCCTTTTAGTTGCTTTTTGAAACACTGGAGAAGGAGAGAAGGAGAGGATGTATAACATATACCTAACACCTAGTTGCTAGGCAACTTGAAGAGTTATGAATTTAGTACCATAATGCCTGTGTATTTTCACTGATTGTATTAGCTTAATAAACAGATTAAAGTGCATTTGTATTGATGCAACTGTTGCTAAGGCCAGGACTGTTGCTCCCGGCAACTGCTCCATTCTACATCTTAGACTCCAGAGAAGATCACAAGAGTCATGAGGTTCTTTTCACCTTGGTGTATTTATTGACAACTCTAACAAGTGTAGTCTGTATCCAGTTATCCCGAGGCTCTCAGCCTTTGAACTGAAGCTTTTTACACCATTCATTTGCATCACCTCATGACAGGCATTCTCGACCTAGCTTATCTTTACTCTTGACCTGTTCTCTCTATCCAGGACTTTATCCATGTCATTGGTAGTCACATTCGATGAACTACTCAGACTAAGTCTTGGAAGTTCACTGAGCTGTTAGATATTTGCTGTGCATTAATATACATCAATTAAAAGTCTCAGATATTCAATAGATTGTACTATGAGTATTTGTGCATTATTCCCAAACTGATTCTATTCTGGTTGCATCCAGAGGTTTCTTTCTGTGGGCAGAAGACTTCTTCAATAATCTCCTTTATCATTCCCTAGGTTATTTATTATTTTGTATTGCAGTCCCAGTTGGAAACTATGACAAGGAACAGTTCAATACATTGTAGAGTATGCCTGACAATCTTCCATCTAGATAGGGGTGAAGAGCAATTTGGATGTGAGTACATGATGATTTGTTTTTCTTCCTTTCTCAACCCAGTAGTATGCATGTGGTAATAGTGAAGGTGGTTCTATGTGGAGTTATGTTGCTAATGCTCAGATAATAGAAGATTCAAGAAATGGTGACAGGAGTTGGAGTATCTTTTCTATAAAAAGAAAGGATTACAAGGTTGGGCGTTTTACTTTAGGGAGAAAATACAATTTATGATGACTAGGGGATGCTGGGAGTTGTAGGACTTTTTCTGTCTAAACATGCATTGGATTGTGTCCTTAGGGAGCAATATAAAGCCCTCCTGGGGTGGGGAGCTGAGAGGTCACTGGATGCTGTGGACCTTCTTCTTCATCCATGGAGAGAGACAGCTATATCCACAGAGAGGGAAGTCCTCCCCAGAGGTCCTTCCTAGATGGCAATGCAAAGCTCTACTGCTATTGCGGTTCTGCCATTACTTCTCCAAGAGCAGCTTAAGGCATATTTGGGGGTTGGTGAGGAGTCAGGACAGGAGAGGCCTTGGATTTGCTGGCTCCAAAGCCCTCTCCATTCTTTTACACCTTTCTCTCCTCCCCACCCTAGAAAGGAAAAGAAAGTACACCAGCCTTGCAGCTGGTGTACCTATTCCCCCTCCCATCCACCCCCACACTAACATTAGCAGACTGCACTGTAATGCACTGTGTAACTTGAGACTACTTTGGTCATCAAGGCAATTCTGCTAAGAACATAAGAAGAACGGAAAGGAAGTCATGTAATTATATTGGCTATTTTCACAGGCAGTCTGCAAGCAGCACTCCCCCCCCCCCCCCACTATTCAAGGTTTTTGTAGGAAACAGCTAATAGACTTCTAATTAAAAACCAGACCATTTCCTAATAAATATTTATCAGCAATATTTGTTACTGAAAATATCTTCAAAAAGGACTTTCAGGTCTACACACTCATGTACAATTCTTTGATCATTTTTTTTAAAAACCTTCATTTGTTTCTGAAAATGTATTGCTGGCAGATCCAATTTTATAAACAAGCTAGATGCTGAATCCTCTTTTTCTAGTTTCATTTCGGTTAAAACAATGCTTCACATGACATCCATAGAAAACTGGGTCTTGTAGGATTTCTTTTATCCTAAAGTCATTCTGCCTTGAGACTGCATCTAGCCATCATTTGCATGTAAAGGATGTGATTCATGCTTCATTTTGATATTGTCCCAATCATAATCTGATGCATCAAAGACCTTTAAAATGAAACATATGATTATGAAAGTGATATACAAGGAATCAAGACCTCATATAACTAAACA
Source organism: Anniella stebbinsi (assembly GCA_029215795.1). NCBI lineage: Eukaryota > Metazoa > Chordata > Lepidosauria > Squamata > Anniellidae > Anniella > Anniella stebbinsi. Next base: position 88,413,898 of record JARDYH010000004.1, on the reverse strand, counting down.
GGTGCTTGCACATCTCCACGGCGATGGCAGACTAAAATAAGTGTAACAAAATGCCCTTCCTGCTATTCTTGTTGCTACTCCATAAGAATGGCATTTGCACAGGGATTAATCTTCCACATGCCATCCACCAAGCTGGCCAAAAAACACAAACAAAAAAACACTAGTGCTGAAGCTGAGGAACAAGCAGAGGGTGGAGTCAGCAGGCTTTTCTGCAACGCATACATTCCCTCTCCAAGTCAACAGATTTTCTGATATCCAAATTATTTTCTGTGCTTTCTGACAATCAGCTTCCCTCTAGCCTTCTAGCACTTGTCTATCCAGCTTTCCTCTGTTTCTCTCATCTCCAACTCTCATTGCTGTCTTCATAAGGATTCCAATTTCCTGCCGAAGAGGTTACTGAAATAAAATCCTCCCCTCTCCAGGGTCACTGTATTAAACACAAGCATGTCTAAATCTCTGTTTATTGAAGCATCTTCTCAAAACCATTCAGGGAAATCACTAGGATGATGTTCATTATGAGCCCTGTTATTTCACAACACAACAAAACTAATTAAATAAAGGAAGCTAACATGAATAAAACACTCATCTTGACTTTATGTTAAACTGTACTAGTCTGCATAATAACACTTCAGCATGGACATAGCTCATGCAGTCTTGCACAAGTCTGTATTGGATGCAAATGCTGTATCTGCCTAACAAACCATGAAGATACCCAAAGCATCTAATCATTATTTCTTATCAAAGTCCACCATGACAACATACAACCATGACATGACTTTCCTAATGTTGTCTTTGTTTTGATTGTATTATTTGGGCACAATCATTAGTTTGTGATTAGTTACAGATACCAGGCACAATCCATGCCAAGGGGCATGCCTGGTTCACACATGTGTGTACATCGCTGATATTTCTACTACTTCACATGGATGACTAGTAACTGGCTACATAAACAGACTTCACTGTAAAGGATTGCATTCTGCATGTTACGAAAAGCTACGGCGCCCCCCCCCTGCTGCACCCAAATATTCAAAATGGCAGTCACCACCACAGAGAAATTCACCCATGGTAGCTTCTCATTGCGTGTGAACAGCCCACTCTCTAAGGCATTGCATTTTCAAGGAGTATTGATAACACTTGACTGGGGAATCATTTTTCAAGACTGCAAAGGGAGTTCTTATATGGCGTGAATTCTGCTGAGTGCAGAGCCATAAAATGGATTGGGTTTTTTTTTACAACTAGACCCTGCCAAAAGGACCTTGCCTCAACATTTCAACATAACAAAAAAACCTTGCCAGAAATAATAATTTTCTTTGTCAAAATCAAGGAGTCTGATAAGAAAACCAACTAGTGGCGGCAGAGAACCAGAGAGAGATTATAGGAGCGTAGAGGAAAAAACAAAGATAGGATCAGCCCTTAACCCTGAAGTGAGATTTAACAGACACCTTCTGGCTATGTAAAACTGCTGTGCTCACAAATCCTTCCTACTGCAGAGAACCGTGCTAAATGCCTGGAGTGGAAATAATATTGAACACAGCAAAAGTATTAGCAAACAATTATAATGCATTCCACAACAGTTTTTTTTTTTGCACAGAAAAAGGGGGGCTCTGGAGAAAGCTTCACTCCTGTGTGTGTACTGTACATGTCAGCTGTTGCTTCTTACCACAGAACTGCCCAAAGAGTTTATATAAGAATTGTTGTTTCCTCTAGTCTGAGGGGACTACTGGTGCCCATGCCCCCCAAAAACCCAGTATCAAGCCTACATGGGCAGTTCCCTGCACTGATTTTGTAATAAGTGCATTCAGTAACACTCTTTGAGGCTGAACTCACTGGAATTATTCCTGAGTTGACATGTACAGGATTGCACTGTAAAATGGTGATCCAATTTGAATGGAGTTGTGGGGAAGAGATATCTGAGGTAACTCTGGAGGTAATTTGTGAGGAATTTTTTTTAGATGTCCATTTACTGAGCAAATATGCATACAGTGAGAATGGGAGCCTAGTTCTGAAGGGAATATTGTTCACAACACAGAGCTTGCATCTTCAAAGTGAGAGTTTTCATCACCATTTTTTTTTTACCCCTATTGCTATTGTTACAGGATTGCTGCAAAGGAGTCTGGGCTTGGACAGAAACATGTTAACAGGGCCAGTTCAGTGGTCAAGCTATCAGCTAGGTCTATTAAAGGGAAATGCCCAGAATGGCTCTGCAATAGCTGGAGACACTTCTGAAAGTTGGAAACCATTTTGGCCAAGATAAGGACTGAGTAAGGTCACTCTCTCTGTGTGTCAGAGAACAACAAAAGAGTTTATGGAAGAAGCAAAGCCAGACTGAGGGCTTCTCTACATTCTAGCTAAAATCCTGCAGCCTTACCAGGTTTTCTTTCTTGTGGAATCTTTCCAGGATTAGGATGGGCACAATACAAGTGCCTCCCCCTTTCCTCCCCACTTTGTTTTTATTTGGCTGTTTCTTTTGTGGGGAAGTTCCATATGTTCCACAGCCAGCATATGTCACTGCAACAGTGCAGCAATATTGCACTATCCCGGAAATACACCAGCTCTTTGATGGCATTGTATGTTTGTTACTGCATTTTCAGCAAGTTAAATCATGGCAGAATAAAGATTAAATAAAACAGTGGGAGAGGCACTGGAGGATGCCACCATCATGAAAAGGACCTGCAAACTTCAGTATGTAACGAATCTTGATAACGCTATATAAGTTCTATGTGAAGGAATCCTGAGAGAAGAAGAGAGAGGAAGGTATTTGAGCTCTAAAAAGTAGGACTGTGCAAGCCTCGGATGTCTGAATCTGAAGCCTGGTGGATATTTCATGATGGATCCGCCATTTCATGATGGATCTGCCATTTTCTCACCACTCCCAGTGCCCCATACAGTCTAAAACTCCCAGCATACAGTGCCTGAGAGGGCTGGACTTACCGGGGCCCAGTAGAGCTGCCTTTGTTGCCACCATTGCCCACTTCTTGGCAACGTGGAATCTATGTTCCTGGCACCAGTGCGTCATCCCGGCGCTTGGCACCATTGTGTCCTCCTGGCGCCATTGTGTCCTTTCGCGAGATCGCCGGCTTCCCCACAATAGAGTCGGCGATCTCACGAGATTTCTTCCCAGAAAGGACGTAATGGCACTGGAAAGGATGCAATGGCACCAGGAGGACGCCCGATGCTTGCACAGTCCTACTAAAAAGAAACTTTTGGGGCTGCCTTTCTGAAGAATCTGATATGGGTGTATGCGGATTTGCTGTCTGTAAGAGTGCTTTGTCTGAGTTCACTAATTTTCAATATTGATATTAATAAATTAACTTAAACATTACACAAATTCCTTAAGTCTCCTGTGAATTCTTGTCCAAGGAAACCAAACTCAGGTAATCACTGCCCCAGGAACTCCTCACTGCTAAGGGAAGTGGGAAGCACATAACAATATTACACTTTAATGTCAGCATTCATCAATAACTTTCCAGGTAGGTTGAAGTTATCTGCCAACACTTTATGGAACAGCTGAAGAGGTGAATGTTTTGCTGTGTGGTTAATTTTGAAACAATTCCTGATCCTCCTTATAAAACAGCACTTATTATTTCTCATATGGCTATGCTTTTTCCTTCCTTTTCTTACTTCTCTAGCCATCTTGCTTCCTTTGAATGTTAACCCAACAAAACATTTGCATGATGGGATATTTTGGGAGTGGGGGGGGGGCAGGAGAAAAAGGAAGGTCCAAACCCTTTGTTTAGTAATGATACATGATGAAGGCTGGGACAACTTTGGCAATGAATAATGTTAGTGAGACGTTACATCATGTTACAGTTGGCACCAAGGAATGTCAGAGGGAAATTTACAAAAAATGGACCTCAAGCATTTATTTTCTGAGACATGTTGACGAGGCTGTCACTGATTTAATCCGGGAATCAGTATTTATTCACTATATCAACTCTTAAGTGTGGCCTCCTATCATTATGTGAATCCTTCATTATATGACTTACCCTACCGGATAAAACTTGAACTCTTATTTGTTTTATCTTTCAACACTTCATGTAATTTTAATTTTTATTGAATTATTACTGAAGATTCAGTGATATTGTGTATATGAGTGCGGTGTGTGTGTGTACATGTGAGTGTATTCTGTCCTGTCCCCTAGCTCTCATATAGCCAGTAGCTCATTCACTGAGTCTTCCTGACTTGTGATGCTGCTATTAAACACCAGGTCAATCTGTAATAAGACCACACCCATTCACGATTAAATCTGGCCTGTATAACCAAGACTTGGCTGGGAAAGCTGTGTGGGGTTGATCTGACTCAGCTTTGCCCACCTGGGTTCCCAATGCAGCACCAACATAGGCTGGAGGGCCATGGAAGGGGGACTCGCCATGGTCTATAGAACTTCCATCTCTCACATCAGCTAACCTTTTCATCTTGGAACATGCCTTGAGGGTTTGCACCTGGTGTTGAGCCATAGAGACAGATTGGAGATGCTGCTGTGGTACCAGCCACCCTGCTGCCCAGCAGCCTCCCTGACCAAGCTAGTGGAGGTGGTCTCAAGTGTGGTGCTGGAGAAACCCAGGATGGCGATTGTTGGTGACCTCGACTTCCATGCTGAGGCTGTGTCTGGAGCCCCAGCTAGGGACTTCATGGCCTCCATGACGCCATGGGACTGTCTCAGGTTGTCATTGGTCCAACACATGATGTAGTGCATATCCTCATGCAGTGCTGTGTACAATCATAAATTTAGCAGATCCCTGATTGATTTTGCTATGGCAAGCTATGTTTTGTTCCTTCTCTGATCAAGTTCCATGTTAAAAATGGGGACAAGGCATCCCTCCTTCTTTTTGTGCCTTTTATTCTTGCTGTGCATTTATACACAAGTGGGTAATCAAACTATAAAAGATCTCCCTACAGTTCTTCACATATGAAAAATGCAGAAAGCCAGTTCATGCTACAGTGCATCCCCATATACATTCACCTGCAACCCCCTGCCTTCTACAGTTGTGCCAACTCTATTTGTTCCCCGCCTCGATCCGTTGGGAGAGGCGGGTGATAAATAAATAAATTATTATTATTATTATTATTATTATTATTATTATTATAATAGTTACACTTGACACCATGGTAGGAGGAGAGGAAGACTGAGGTTTGTTAAAATTCATCCAAACCACCACTACTTGAGCTTCTCTGTGGGAGAAGAAAACAACCTCTGTAAAACCATGCTCTACTGTATCATATATACACTACAATAATTTGGAACACAATGTATAAACAAAAGCTGGTTGTCTTAGGTGCATGGTGATTTTACTTATTAATTATAGGGATTTATCTCTGCCCTTCAATCAAGCCATAGGGCAGCTTACAAAATTTTAAAACTAAATAGAACAAATTAAAACATACACAATTTACTGAAAAGCAGCTAGGAATAATAAATAAAAACACCAGCCAAGGTTAAAACAGATCATATTAGATTAAATACCTAATTTCTCTCTATGTACTAGTATAGATGTATCGTAAGTGATATTGTGGAATACAAAATAATGTAAGAAGAGCCATGCTGGATCACACCAACGGTCCAACATATTCATTCTATTCACATGGTGGCTGACCAGCTTTAGTTCCAAAATAATAAAGCAGAGACTGAAACATAGTGTTAGAATATTTTACTTATAAGCTCCAAGTATAAGCTCTATTATACTTATACTGAAAAGCTCTAGGTGCAGGCTCCAGATGTAGCCTCCAGGTTTTTGAGGGCACTTGGGCAAGACACTCTCAATGGGCACCCTACCTCAGTGAGCCTACATTTAGGGTTGTTGTGAGTGCCCAACTGGGTCTGCGAGGGTAGAAGACCCCCGCATCTGGCCCTCACGGACTGAGTCGGGTGCCCCAGCAACAAGCACGGACCACTGCCGAACAGTAGCCATATCCCGGCAAGTGCTCAGCAGCCGCCTGCAACCACTGCTGAAATTGTACATTCTCCCCCTCCACAGTAATGGTGGTTGCCATTGCCGTGAAAGGGGGAAGTGCATGATTTTCCCAAGGCTGGGGAAATCAAAGGATCCCAGCTATGGGGTGGGACATCAGAATGCTGCACTCTGACTCTTTGACTACTGACCCTTTTTGGTCTCACAGCAGCCAGCCCAGCACTCTACATTTTCCTACTCCTTCACTGCTGTTACTATTGACCACTGTGTCTTCCCTCAGGTACTCCAATAATCCACTCCAGTTTATGAAACAGTACTAATTTTAATTAACAGTAAGATTATGCAGTTACAAAGCTTATGTTTCATCAGGTTCAAATGCTTGTTTATTTCATACAGTTCCATTTGCTATCCTGTCTACGCTACCTCTAAACTACACTCTTTCCTCCCAGTCACTCTGTTCCCAAAAATAATAAAAGCTGTTGTTCCTACACTCTCTGTCTAGACTCTTTGCAGACAAAACCCAGATCTCAACTCTCTTCAACAGACCATAACCCTGACTCACACAGACTCTAACTCCAGACTAACTCACTCTCTCACATACAGGCTCAATTCGGACGACACAATAAACAACTGGTGTGGGGGAAACAATCGTCAGTTGTTTTGACTATTGTGTCATCCGAATGCTGCCATAGTCAGCGCTGATCCTAATCCACACCACAGTTGATTATTTATTACCATGTTGTGTGGGGAGTACCCCCTAGTTGAACAACTGTAAAGTTGATTATTACCCCACCATTGACTATCGTGTCATCCGAATGCAGCCACAGTCTCTACTATTTCCCTTTAACTCCTCTCCCTCGCTACTAACAACCAATTCAGACCTTTGCACCACCAGCCAATCAGCATTCATGTCACATTCTCTCCACTCCTTCCCCCTTCCACTAGCTTTAAATACTTACCAACCTTGTATTTGAAATCCACACAGCACATACTTAAAGGCAAATAGTATTAAAACATTTGAAATACTTACATCACATAAATAACTGGCAATGAATAGCAAAACATCACAGCTACCACTTGCTTGCTTGACAGGCAGAGAACCAGCATACAAGTAGGTATTGGCATTCTGCTGCTACTCCTTCTCACCACCAGACCAGAGAAAGAGGTGGGTGAATGAGCAGGTTGCAGTGAAGGGGAGGAGCCAGTTCAGGCAGTTCTTGTCAATGGGCCCCCTGCTGGGCTGTGGACCCTCAGCAGGTGCCCAACCATGCCTGCCGTTGACACTGGTCCTAGGCTTCCTATGTAGGGTTGCCATATTTTGGATCCATAAAACCAGAACAATTTGGTGGGGGAGGGGGGGCTAGGATTTTTAAAAAACTGAGCAATATGTAAAGGTCGAGGGAAAGGAAGAAAGCTGTCTAAGCTTTAGTTATCTAACAGCGCAATCCTATGCGTGTCTACTCAGAAATAAATCCTATTGAGTTAAATAGGACTTATTCCCAGGTAAGTATGTATAGGATTGCAGCCTAAAGTACTTAAGCGCCTGCAAATAAATAATAGGCAAAGAACAATTTCAGCAATCAAACAGAAAAAAATGACACTAAATTACATTTCTCCACTAGTTCTTGGACAGGTTTGTGCAACCACTTCCATATTGGATCCTTGCCCCTCTTGGCTAATAAAAGCTAGCAGGGATGAAACAACTGGCTGGGCCAGGGAAATGATTAATGCCTCTTTGCAAGAGGGAGTGGTCCCAGGCCTCCTGAAAAAGGCGGCAGTGAGACCACTCCTAAAGAAATCTTCCCTGGACCCTGAAAATCTTAATAACTACAGGCCAGTAGCAAATGTTCCATTCCTGGGCAAGGTCCTGGAGCGGGTGGTTGCGAGCCAGCTCCAGGCACTCTTGGATGAGATTGATTATCTGGATCCATTTCAGTCGGGTTTCAGGCCTGGTTTTGGTACGGAAACAGCCTTGGTCGCCCTGTATGATGACCTATGTCGGGAGAAAGACAGGGGGAGTGTGACTCTGTTGATTCTCCTTGATCTCTCAGCGGCTTTCGATACCATCGACCATGGTATCCTTCTGGGACGACTGGCTGAGTTGGGAGTGGGAGGCACTGCATTGCAGTGGTTCCGCTCCTACTTGGTGGGTCGGCTCCAGAAGGTGGTGCTTGGGGAACATTGCTCGGCCCCGTGGATTCTCCAGTATGGAGTTCCACACATGAAACCGTTGAGTGCAGTCATCCGGAGTTTTGGAGTGCGTTGTCATCAGTACGCTGATGACACGCAGCTCTATTTCTCCTTTTCATCTTCATCAGGTGAGGCTGTGGATGTGCTGAACCAGTGCCTGGCTGTGACAATGGACTGGATGAGGGCTAATAAACTGAAACTCAATCCAGACAAGACTGAGACGCTGTTAGTGGGTGGTTCCGCTGACCGGATGGAGGGTGTTCAACCTGTTCTGGATGGGGTTGCACTCCCCTTGAAGGAGCGGGTTCGTAGCTTGGGGGTTCTCCTAGAACCATCTCTGTCACTTGAGGCGCAGGTGGCCTCAGTGGCACGGAGTGCCTTCTACCAACTTCGGTTGGTGGCCCAGCTACGTCCCTATCTGGACAGGGATAACCTGGCTTCAGCTGTCCATGCTCTGGTAACCTCCAAGTTAGATTACTGCAATGCACTCTACGTGGGGCTGCCTTTGAAGGTGGTTCGGAAGCTGCAGCTTGTGCAAAATGCAGCGGCCAGATTGATAACTGGAACCAGTAGGTTCAAACATATAAGACCTACTCTGGCCCGCTTGCATTGGCTGCCTGTATGTTTCCGAGCCCGGTTCAAGGTGCTGGTTTTAACCTATAAAGCCTTACACGGCTTGGGACCACAATACCTGATGGAACGCCTTTCCCGACATGAACCTACCCGAACACTACGTTCAACATCTAAGGCCCTCCTCCGAGTGCCTCCTCCGAGGGAGGCTCGGAGGTCAGCAACAAGAGAGAGGGCCTTCTCTGTGGTGGCTCCCCAATTGTGGAACGATCTCCCCGACAAGCCCGCCTGGCGCCAACATTATTATCTTTTCGGTGCCAGGTCAAGACTTTCCTCTTCTCTCAGGCATTTGGCAATATCTGAGGAGCCTGGGTTTGTTTTGTTTTGCTTTGTTTTTGTAGTTTTTGAAGTGTTGATGTGGTTTTTAAATGTATAGATTGTGTGTATGTTGTATGTTTTTGCTGTTTTAATTTTTGTATATTGTTTTTAATTGTTTTTAATCCTATGTAAACCGCCCAGAGAGCTTCGGCTATGGGGCAGTATACAAATGTAATAAATAAATAAATAAATAAATAAATAGCTAGAGGAGAATTCAATACGGAGACTTACCCCCATCCCAATCACCCAAGTAGTTACCATAGGATATTAATATTAAAAGATATTGTTTAACCCCAAAGTAGCCATCTACTTCGTGTTCAAGTGGTGGCTCTAGCAGAATATGTACTGTTCGGTGCCACTAGATGAAGAGATCATAATGAATTGTAAATAATAGTAACAATAATAATGCTGATTTTCTTAGACATATTTAAAAGGTAACACCCCATTCCCCCCCCCCCCACACACAGACCCCAAATTAAACTTAAGGCATGATCCAACCAAAGTTAAGCACTTTTAAGGCTGCCTACCTGGGAGTAAGACTCATTGAACACAGTGGGGCTTATGTTTGAGTAAACATGCATAGGGTTCTGCGATCTCATTGGTTTCAATGGAATAATGTTAAATGCCTGCTTTCCCCTGCACATTTACCTGAAAGCAAGTCCCACTGCAGACAATGGGACTTACTGCATGTCTACTCAGAAGTAAGTCCCAGTGAGTTCTGTGGAAATTACTTCTAATTAAACATGCATAAGTTTAGGTAGCTAAAAGTGTTTAATAGTAGCTGGATTGTGCCATTATGCGTATGTTTTTTGTTTTTCTTTTTAAAATCCAGATGAAAATCTACTTTACTGTATTTTATTCAGTTAAAACGAAAGTCTGCTTTTGTGTTTTGTTGCAAAGTAAAGTTTTTGCAACGACTGTAAATCCAGACATCTTAAATTGACTTCAATTTACTTCCAAGTAACAGATTTGAGGCTTGCAACTCAAATCCAAGGAGGTGGGTTTTTGAATCCCGATTTTTTTCCAGGAGGGACTTTTCTTTCTCCCCTCCCTCCTTTCCTCTCCTTCCCCCCTTATCCCCCCACTCCCTCCCTCGCACACCCCACAAAACTATTTTCCTTCCCCCATAAACAGCCCAGGGGCCCTGCCCGGTGTTACCCCAAAGCTCTGGCTGCAACCAGCCAAGCTATCAAACTCCTTTGCAGTGCATGGGACTCTCATGCAGCCTGAGGAGGAGAGCAAGCCCGCCTTTCCCTGCTGTTCTTCTTCTTCTACTACGCAGCCCAGGCACGATAAAGTGAGTCATGGTGAGTGACTCATCTGAGCCTGTGGAGCAGCAGCAGTGTTCTGGAAAAGGCGGCAGATGGATCCGTCTTTTTCTCTGCTGCTGCAGCTCTGCTAAGCAGGCTCAAGGCACCATTTTGGGGGTCTGAATTACTCAGACTCTGAATCCGGGATTCCTTACCAACCGGCTGGGACATTTTGGAATTGACTGAAATCCAGGACAATCCCGGTTTTCCGGGACATATGGCAACCCTATTCCTATGAGACAACTTGATCAGTGTGAGAAGCTTTGTGGTGAGGTGGATATTAGTAAAGCATATGTACCCATGCCACATTTTCATTAGGTTGCACTATATGGCGAAATGTATTTCACTATTTAGGTGGATGTTAGAAATAGCTCCCTCCATATCTGCAGTCACTAAGGGTAATCCTACAAGGAGTGCAAATGGTTAATAATAGCCATACAGTAAAGCTATAACAGACAGGAAGAAATTGATCAATTATCCTCTGTTTCTTACTGGCATGAATTAAGAACCAATGATAAAAGTCAGGCTTTAAAATTGTGATCCGATTAATTGTAAAACTTTAACAAATATGAACAAAACCACATTTTTTTATACAGTCTTCATGAAGAAGTTTATATTTTCAACATTCATTTTCTGTTATGGAACAAAACACTTTACATTAACTAAGCAGTATTTTACTGATTAATAGTCACTGTCCAAAACATGGGGGAAATAATTCAAGGTATAGTGTTTTAACTGAAAATAGCCAAATGGTATTAAATAATTATTTTTAAAGTAAAATTATGGTTTGCATTTTGAAATGATAATTATCTCAGCTTACAGATAGAATGGGCAAGGGGGAGGAAATGAGATCTGTCACAATCAACACACATACACACACATGATAGAACAAGTGGCATGGTTTATAAATTGGCAGCCTGCTCAGAGGTAGGGAGAAGAAGAGCTGGCATATCAATCAACTTAACAGAGAAGCTTCTGGAAGCTGTGTGAGGTCAGGAAGGGGCAGATAGAGTTGCCAGAAGCTATTGGAAGATTTCAAGTTTTGTTCAAGAGAAAGAACTGTAGGCTAGTTATTGAATTGGTACTTGTTCAGAAACATAAGGATATAATCTTGAAGAAGAGGTTAGGATGGAGCTGAGAAGGCACTGGCATCAAAGAGCAGTAACTAAACCTGACAAAGAGCAATAACTTAAATCCAAACAAAGAAACTGACAAATCTACTTTGAGATTTTAAGTAAATTGTGATAAAGCTGTAAGAGACTAACCATACCGGTCCCACTGAATGAGAAACTCAAAGCAAGTGAATTGTTTACTGGGCATAGTGTACTAGTGTGAACCTAAGTTTATCAACTGCTCAGAATTTTATAGGCCCAGTGGCTCTCTATATGGGGGGAAAGCCCCGCAGTGGCTGCAGATCTACACTGCATCAGTTATATGACGCAGCCGCAAATTCGCAGCCACTGTGGGGCTGTCCAGTGAAGCTGCACATTGAAAAAGTCTTCTGCCATCTGACCTTGCTCTGGGTCCAATCCGGGAGGTGGTCCTGGTGGAAGGCGACCAGCGATTGGTCACCTTTCACCAGGAAGATATTGGCAGGGCAACTCCGGTACCCGGATGACTGCCAGAAACCCCATGCTCCCTCCTTGGCATCGCAGGTTTGGGAGAATAAGGCAGGGTTTGGGGGGAAGGAGGCACCAAGAAGACAGGGTCCCAGATAGATATTTACTTCTTGGCCTATTGAAAGAATTATCAAAACCAGAAAAACATCTGCCAGAGGCATTTTGACTTTATTGAATTGTATCCAGTGTTAATCTCATTTAATCCCCATTCATTTCAGTGCATCTACTTTAAATAAGACTAACATCAGATACGACCCTGTGTTTGTGCTGTCATAGCACATGCAAAGTACCCTAAAGTAACGCATAGGTGACATGGCAGTTTTCTGGTAATGACCATTTCTGTACACTGTTTGCTAGCAAACAACAACAACACTTTATTACGGTTAAAAAACCCAGCATAGCAAAGAGAACAAGTCATACATATAAAAATATACAGGCTTCATTTTGAGGCAATCAGATAGGGTTCAACAGTATTAATATATCCCTATGCCGACAAATGGCTGCTGCACAAAATCTAGCAACTTTAGATGTAAGTTGGTCGTCCAGATCACCCAGAAGATAGTCCGGGTAAAATTTATCCGGTCTGCCTGGGACTTTATTAATGAGTGGGGCAATCCATATAGTTTTAAGTTCATTATAGAAACAACAATATAAAAGAACATGATCAGCTGTCTCAATATCCCCCGACCCACAAGGGCAGGTCCGCTCAGTGTGAGGAATGTTTTTATATCTACCCTCCAGCAGCGCCGATGGCAAAACATTGAACTTTGCCAGTGTAAAAGCTCTTCTAAGTCCAGGCACAGTCAAATTTATTAGATGTTTCGCAAGTCCAAGTGGAGATCTATAGTCCCTACACCCATGATATAGGATTGCATGACTTAAGTGGGTTTGTAGATCCACATCATAGATACGTTGGGCAATAGCTGCTTTTGCTTTCTCATACCCTAGGTTCTGAATAGCTGTCAAGGAGAAACCAAGGTTTTGGAGCTTCATAGACAGTGTTTTTTTCCACTTTGAGTGGAATGTGTCTGTCAGAGTCAATGGGGCCAGACCTACAGGCACAAAAAGCATTTTTAGCCAAAACTGCATCTTACGCCACCACATATGGGCTTCTATTGTGGGTTGGCCGGCCTCTATTCTTACTAATGTATTTGGTATCCAAATTTGCTCTTAAAAATTTCGTCTGCACCACTTCTATTTGTACTATGTTATCAAAAGCACACACTTCTACCCCATACAGCATCTGTGCTAAAACCTTTGCATTAAAGACTTGAAGTGCGGAAGGAATGTGCTGTCCTCCTTTATTATAATAAAAGGAAAGGAGTGCCTTAATGCTCCTTTGCACATTTGCAATAGCATTTTTTAAGCGAGGCCTCCAAGTTCCAGTTGCATGGAATGTAATTCCCAAGTACCTGTAAGTAGACACTTGTTCAATCAGGTGATCACTTATTTGCCATTTGCATTTTAACCTGTCCACCAGGACCTTGGTTTTGTCATAGTTAATCTGTAGTCCTTCAGTTTTACAATAAGCATCCAGAGTCCTCAGAAGTCTCCTCAATCCAGCTCTTGTTAATGACAAAATCATTGCGTCGTCAGCATAAAGCAGAACTGTCAGGAATCTGTTTGACAAGCTGGGGGGTTGTGCTCATACCTCCGTTAGGCACCTGACCATAGAGTTTATATAGAAGTTGAACAGTGTAGGGACTAAGACACAGCCCTGTTTCACACCCCTAGCAGTAGGAATCAGCCTGGTCAAATGTCCAGCAGAGGAACATCTCACCTGAAGACTGGTATTCTCATACAGGGTGCGTATGAGTATCAACAATCGACAATCTATATTGGTATCTTCAAATTTTTCCCATAATTTGTCTCTAGGGACCAAGTCAAAGGCTGATCTTAGATCAACGAAGGCCGCATAGAGAGCACCCCCTGGGGTGGAGGTGTATTTTTCGACTAGACGTTGCATAATAAGTCCATGCTCCACTGTGGAACGCTCGACCCTAAATCCGGCCTGCTCATCGTCTATGAGATTTTCCTGCTCTAGCCAATCCCGCAGTTTTTCCAGTAAATGAGAAGCATACATTTTGTTAACAACATTCAACAGGCTAATAGGTCTATAATTTGCAGGATTTGATCTGTCACCTTTTTTATATATTGGGATGATAGTAGCAAGGCCCCAATCTTCAGGCATAAGAGCTAATTGATCGATACTCGTAATTAGAGCCGCCAACACTGGGGCACACCATTCTAAGTTTGATTTGATATACTTCGGGGGGGATGTTATCATTCCCCGGTGCCTTGCCTGTTCTAAGTTTTGATATAAGGCATTTTATTTCCGAAGCAGTAACCGGAGGCCATTCTGGGAGGATGCCTATGTTGGCCTGGTTTCTCTGGTGGCCCAAACTCCCCAATCCATAGATATTGTTATAGTGGGCTTCCCACAGCTTCGACGAAATATGAAGCTCCGCTTTTGTAACAGCATTTGGCCATCCCTTCGCCACCAATTTCCAGAAAGAGGCTGAATTTTTCTCCCTAGATGCTGTTATTAAATGTCTCCACGCCTCTCTCTGTGCTTGGGTTGTTTTTTTTCCTAATTAGTTTTTTTATAACTCTTCTTCAACTCAAACCATTCAGGCGGTAATGCCACCAAATTTTCCTTTCTATACCCTCTATATTTTTCCACCAAGATATGCTTCATAGTTTTACATTCCATATCAAACCACTGTTTAGATTTAAACTGGGAGTTAGATTTATTTCCTAAGCTCTTTTGGTTTAAATGGTTTTGTAGGGCCGAGATCAGATTGTGAAAAGCTTCCAAAACGGACTCTGCAGTTTTTGCTTGTAACAATGCCTTACGTTGGAGAAGGGAACTATCAGTATGCAATAGATCATTTATCTCCTTATCAACCCTTGGTGTCCATCTAATGCGGGAACTTCTTATTTCAATGTCACCAGATTGAGTGGAGTTATAGTTTGGAAGTAACCTTTGGTTATCACATTTTTGTGACAAAACCAGGGGTAGATGATCACTTTCAATGTTGTTTCCCACCTCACATCTAGTCACCCTCGAAAATAGTTCAGGGGACACGATGAAGTAGTCAACAGTAGATGCTCCTAAACATGAAAGGAAAGTATATTCACCATTTCTATCTCCTTCCACATTGCCATTTACAATAACAAGATTTAGTCTATTTATCATTTGCACGAGACATAATCCAGCGAAATTGCAACCCCTATCTTTGGCCTGCCTCATCGGAAATGTTATCATGTCATCTGTTGTGGCCGGGAGGACATGAAAATATGAAAACAGAGCCTCCTCATTTTGTCCCGTTCTGGCATTGAAATCACCTGCCAACAGAATTGAGACATCTGGGTATAAAGCTATCTGCCTTGCCACATAGTCTTCTAACCTACTCCAGGTGTCCTTCAACTGTTTCTTCTGATGCTGGGGAGGGAGATAGACATTTATGATCAGCACATTTATTCGCGGAAGCTTGATGATCAGAGCATTTGCAAGTCTGAGAAGGGGTTCAAGGTTAATAGTCCCAGCATAAATACTTGTTGAGACCATAAGTGAGAGTCTCCCTTTGGGGCGCCCGCCCTTTATACTTGGGTTTGCTTTTAGTGTAAGAGCTGCGTATCCATTCAAGGCTATATCCTCCCAAGTCTCCTGTAATAGTATTATATCATGTTTTTGAATGAAATCCAAGAAGCTTAAATCTCCCTGTTTCCTTTTCCACCCTGCGATGTTCCATGAAAGTATTTTCAGTTGAGTTTGCTTTTCTCCTCTTCCTTTCCAAGCCCTTTCCCTTTTATGTCTTTCAGATTGTAAATCTGAGAGCAGGGACTGCCATAGTACTGATCTCTGTAAGGCATTCGAGGAGCCTTTTTCGGCTGAAGCGTGGGGTAAAAAAATATATAAACTCATCATAAAAAGAAAGATAAAATTCTAGGTCAATATGAAATGCGTAATATTTTACAAAATTTGCGTTTGCAAATTTTATAGCACTGTCCTAAATTTGCTTGTAGCCTCCTTACAGTAGCTGTTATTGAAAAGTGAATACAGAAGTTTATACCTGGGCTTACATTATTGACTCACTGGGCAGCATCTAACTGTGTCATTCTGCTAGCACACATAATGTTGCGCTAGTACAGACTAGGTTCTGAACCATGTGCAAGAAGAGAATTCAACTAAAGTTGCACTTTCGCAAACACAGTTGCACAAATGGAGTTTTCTACATGCTTGCACAAATGTAATGTGCAACTGCTTGTGCAACAGAAAGATCTTTAGATTTTTAGATACCACATTTCCACAAGTGTTTAAAGGACTGTGGTGTAATAGTTAGAGAAGTCTTCTCCAGCCTAACATCCTTCAGATGTGTGGAACTACAATTCCCATGCTAGCTGGGGATTATAAGAGTTGTAGTCCAATACATCTGTAGAGCATCAAGTTGTTGGATGGCTGAGTTAGAATATGGTACTATGAGGTTCAAATCTCCACTCAGACATAAATTTGAATGGATGACTATCTCTCTGCCTAACCTACCTCACAGTGCTGTTGTGAAGATAAAATGGGGCTGGTAGAGAACAGTGTAGACTACCTTGAATACTTTGAAGGAACAAGAACAATGCAATAATTGTGGTAATAAAATCAGGAAAATATTTAAAACATCTTAAAACATTTTAAACTAAACATTTACGAAGTTGGCCAATGTGCTTTCTATCTGTGCATTTGCTAATATAATTTTTAGTGATTTAATTACATCCTGCCTATCTAAATACTGTTCAAAATGGCTTACAGTAAGGACTGAACACAAAACATGAAAATATCATTCATTTAGGAATTCTTGAGAACAGGGACAGTGCAATACCTCCCACTGTTTATTATTATTACTATTTCATCTCTTTCTAGCTCGTGGCGATTTAGATGGACATGACGGGCTTTGTCAAGTCATGCTGTCTTTTACAGATTTAGGAATTTCCTGATAATTGAGCATGTTTTAAGTATGACTGCTTACTGGATGTTGGTGTGGATGCATTTTGGTAGGCCCAGTTTCTGAAGGTTTTCTGTATAATTTTTTTATATGATGCTGGTGACTGAGGTGACTAATGGAATAATTGTGACCTTTCCCTGTTGCCATAGATCTTTGCCTTCCATGGCCAGTGGTGTATATTTGTCTCTCTTTTCTTCTTCCTTTTCAACACCATTTTTGTCTTTCAGTATTGCTATGTCGATGAGGTATGTGTGTTTTTCTTTTTTGTCTATGAACGTTATGTCTGGTTGGTTGCAGGGTATTGTCTTGTCGGTACGAATGGTTCTGTCCCAGTATATTTTATGATCTGCATTTTCTAAGACTGTTTCGGGTAGGTATGTATAGTATGGTGTAGATTGTTTGATAAGGTTGAATTTGATGGCCAGTTGTTGGTGAATTATTTTTGCAGCTGTATTGTGTCTGTCTGTATAGTCCATTCCTGCCAGAATTTTACATCCTCCTGTTATGTGGTCTGTTGTTTCTTGGACCTGATGGCATTTCCTGCATAGGTCTGTTGTTACACTGTTATCTTTTATTATGTATTTTTGGTAGTTCTTGTTGGCTATAACTTGATCCTGTATAGCTATTAGGAATCCTTCTGTTTCTGGAAATAGCTCACCCTTCCTGAGCCATTCATACGATTGTTCTTTGTTTATTCATGGGTTCTGTATTATGTTGTAGTGCTTCCTATGGAGTGCTTTTTGTGCCCATTTTTCTTTTTTCTCTGCGAGTGTGAGTGATCGTGTTTGGTCTTCATTTTGTAGTGCTAAGTTGAGTGGGGTGTACTTTTTATCAGCTCTTACTATGGCTTTATGAATGGGGGTGTTTTAGTGTGGAAGAATTCTCTGAGTGATTTTATCTGTTTAGCATGCATTGTGTTAATGTCTAGCAGACCTCTTCCTCCTCCTTTCCTGTTGACTGTTGTTCTTTCAATTCATGAGTTGGGATGGAGTATGTGGTGTTTTGTGAGTTTGGTGCGATTGAGTCTGTTTATTTCTTCAAGTTCAGTTTGTGACCAGTGTATGATTCTGAATAAATGTGTGAGAATGGGTATTGTGTAGGTGTTGATGGCTTTGAAAATGTTTTTCGAGTTGAGTTTAGATATTAGGATTTGTGATAGGCAAGTTTTATATTGCATTCTTAGTTGAGTGTTTTTAGTGTGGAAGAATTCTCTGAGTGATATTATTATTCTTATTATTCTTATTATTCTTATTCTTATTATTTGCATTTATATACCGCCCCATAGCTGAAGCTCTCTGGGCGGTTTACAAAAATTAAAAACATTGAATATTATAATCTGTTTTATGCTTTTTAAATTTAAAAAGCATAAAACAGATTATACATACAATATCCATTAAAAACAACTATTCTGGGTCAAACAACAACAAAACCCTCAACATACACTGTTAAATGCCTGGAAGAAATGTCTTGACCTGGTGCTGAAAAGATAACAATGTTGGCACCAGGCGAGCGTGGTCAGGAAGATCATTCCATAATTGGAGGCCACCACTGAAAAGGCCCTCTCCCTTTTTGCCATCCTCCGAGCTTCCCTCAGAGTAGGCACCCGGAGGCCTTAGATGTTGATTGTAGTGTACAGGTAGGTTTGTGTCAGGAGAGGTGTTCTGTCAGGTATTGTGGTCCCAAGCTGTGCAAGGCTTTATAGGTTAAAACCAGCACCTTGAATCGGGCTCTGATAAATACAGGCAGCCAATGCAAGCGGGTCGGAGTCAGTCTTATATGTTTGAACCTTCTGGTTCCTGTTATCAATCTGGCAGCTGCATTTTGCACAAGATGCAGCTTCTGAACCGTCTTCAAAGGCAGCCCCACGTAGAGCTCATTGCAGTAATCCAACTTGGAAATTACCAGAGCATAGACAACTGAAGTCAGGTTATCCATGTCCAGATAGGGGTGTAGCTGGGCCACCAACCGAAGTTGGTAGAAGGCACTCCGTGCCACCGAAGACTCAAGTGACAGAGATGGTTCTAGGAGAACCACCAAGCTATGAACCTGCTCCTTCAGGAGGAGTGCAACCCCATCCAGAACAGGTTGAACACCCTCCATCTGGTCAGAAGAACTACCCACTAAGAGCATCTCAGTCTTGTCTGGATTGAGTTTCAGTTTGTTTAAGGTGGAGGTTACACCACTGCCCTCTCTTCTGTCTCTCCCCCCCCACCCCAGTTATCATGGCTGCAATGGCAGCAGCAGCTGTCTGCTGCCTGCCCCCTCCCCCTCCATGACAACAATGATGGGTGTGTGCATGTCCTTCTTCACCACTTCTTCCTTCCACAACCTCCATTTCTACCTACTCTGTCTTCTCCACCTACGATAGTGATGGTGGCCATTGCCAGGTTGCCCCCTCCCTGACAATGACACCACTGGTGGCTACCACACACCCTCCTCTTCCTCCCCAGCTGAGAGAGCCTGACTCAGCCTGCCTATCCTCCTTTCCCTCCAGTCCTCCTCCCTTCCTGGGCAACAGCTGCTGCCATCCTCCACTTCTTGATAGAGAGGCGGCAGGTCTCTCTCCTCCCTCAATGCCTTGCTTAAGAGGTCCTTCTTTAGAGCAAGGCATTGGTGGGAGGGTTGCCCTGGAAACTGCCTGTGCCACAGGAGCACAGGCCATCTCCAGGGCCACCTCCCTCTCAATGCATTGATTTAAGGAAAGACCACTCATAGCAAAGCATTTGAGCCAGGCTTTCTGGAGAACTTCACTGGCTCCTCTCTCTTCTACCCACCTAAAGCATTCAAGAGCATTGGGTCGAGTGTGCAGTTTTCTTAGGGGTGGAAGCTGCCACCCTTCACGTCACTTCATGGAAGAACTGGCCCTGATTGAGAAATGTCATTTTCTTAACATCTCTGAAGCCACTAAAATTCCCTCACTACAGCATGTCGACCCTTTGAGATCAAAGATGACAGCAGAGGCCAGCCAAGAAGAAGCCCAGAACTGGCCAGAGTCTGTTTTTTCGATTATTTTTGTCTTCTCTTTCTCAGCTTCTCAAGTATTCAATGATACATGACATTATTTGATTGCTTTTTACCCTGAACATCAATGCTGAGATGCTAGAGCTTTATAAAGGTGGATAAGTTGGTATTGTTTCACTTTGTCCCTATTTCTCAAATGTGGCAAATGTTTCTTATGTACAGCACTGGGCTAAGCAGATAACCAAAAATGATGTTAGAAAGGAGTAGCTGATCGTTCCTCTCCCTGCTTAAAAAGATTTTCATCAAAACTTTGAACAGAAATGTACCACATAGATCACAAGGGAGTTCCCTGCAAGCTGTGGATTTTGGGTGAGCATGTGCCCGCTTGTTAATGTACATGGAAAAGATGTTGTATAGAAACAGCCTCCATTGTTCACGTCCTTCTGGCAGGCGGAGGCCACAAATCTCGTAGCACAAAGATGGAGCAGAACACTCTTTTCTGTAATGTTGGCACCATCCTACAGCTGATTAGCAGGGGAAATTCTATGCAGAGTCCCAGCACTGCAGATTGACTGGATTTGGAAATGCCTTTGTTCCCTACTGATTAGCCTGCAGTGCTGGAGAACCACACTAGGTGGTGATGATGCATTATATCAATCACTGTCTGGTTCTGGAGTGCACTTTGACTGGCTGGCGCTTCCACTACTTGGCATCAGTTAGCCAGCAGCAATGGGGTCAAGTTTGCTGCAGAGAGAAAGGGAATCATCTACGGTGAGAATGGAATCTTGCAAACTACGTTAAATTGGCCCAGATTATTCTGGGCATGGGCTAAAATGACTTTTACATTCCCTGTGCACAAGTGATCTTTCTCCTGTTTCAACATTCATACATTTACAACTGGGTGAAGTGGAACTTAATACAAGTCATGCAGATGGATGCCATACATATGGCAGCTACAAAGGTCCAGCACAATTATAAAACACAGAGACACACAATGCTTGAAAGGATGCAAAGAATTGCTTGGTGATAAAATTAATTCTGAGATGAAAGATATGGGGCAGAGTTTGGGATTATAGCACTTACAGAAACTATATATGACAAGATTGTATTAAATTTGTACTTGTATTGCATGCATTTCATACTTCTGTAATTTCTATCAGGCATTTTACCTGTTGTATCTTATGCACAGTAAACTCTAAATTCTTCAGGTAGAGAATTACAAAAAGGATAAAATAGTTTGAATTACTGGAATCCAAATGTTCTATTTAATATTCCAGTTCTATAAAGCGTGTGAAGTGTACGTGTCAATCTTGTAGTTAAAGCTGTTGAATAAGTATTTGCATGAAAGACGGCTGGAATGAAAAAGCTTTGGATGATTACAAAAATAGAAACTTTGTAATAATGGAAAAGGGATTTGGTTTATGAGTCTGATTGTTAGAACAACAGAAGTAAGCATACATGTGTGCCGACTGAACACTCTTTTAACCTGAAAAACTAGCCAAAGAAAAGCGTTGAAAGCCAATCCATCTAGGGAGCACACGTGTGGAAGCAGACCTGTGTGTCTATATCCTTGGCTGTATGAGGAACTGCATACACAAACAAGTGCTGCATATATGATTCCAAGTCTAATCCAGTTGCTTGGGTTGGGTAGGCAAAATTCCAGCCAGAAAATTGGCAATAGGTTTTCTAGAAGACTAGCTGGATTTAGTCTCTCCCTGAACAGCTGATGGTCAGCATCACTGATTATTTGCAGAGGGTTCCACACATGCCGCCTTGGCAGCTGCACATGTACATGGTTGGAGGAGGGTGAACACAGACATACTGCCAAATGGTTACATAAATGTTTGATAACTATTCATCAAATGAGAGTTACAGCTATCGGGCAACTCATAACCTGAATAAGTAAAGAAAATAAAATAGCTCCCAAAATTTCCACAAACCATCCTATATTCTAAGCTCATGCACCTGAAAATCAACCTGAAGAGATTTCAGTGAAACCCACTTCCATATATTGCAGTAGGAGTACCCACTTGTGGTATTTTCTAGGGCTGTGCTATATAGCCTCAAAACTTGCCTTTTTGACTCAGATAGAGGGTTCCTTCAGTTTGAAGCCTTGGACAGACACTGTATTTTAGTCTGGATCCAAAATGGAGCCCAGTCATGGTTCACTTTCCAAATCTTTGGATGTCTTCCTCATTGACTTATGAGGAACTCAACAAAGACCTGTAGTTTTTTTCCCCCTTGTTTGGCAGAATAGGGCAAATTTTTCAGGCACAGCAGCCCCTTATGAAGGGAGAAACACTGGCAAATTTCAAACACATAGGATGGGAGAGGGGTTATGCTAGGCATCTTGGGGTGGGGGGAACAAGCTTTGTAACATCCCTACTTCATCCTTGATAGAGTGGATGAATGAAATATGACACTTCATTAAAATATATGAGAGTGTATAGAAGTACTACTTAGTGCACATTAATGACACTCTGTGTGTGTGTACACACACAAAGACCACAGGCACAGACAGGCAAACAGATACTCACAAACCTATAAAAATATAGAACTGAAATTAAATAGAATCCTGCTAGGGTAAGAATGGAGGGCAATAACCAACAATGCAAATTAGGGTCAAGGCAGACACAAACAACAGCAACAGTAAAGAAAAAATAGGATGCAAGGGGGACTTGGCGTCCAGGGAGGAAATTATTTGAGAAAAGGATTGGGCTCGAATAAGGAAAGAAGGAACAAAAGGAATAAAGGAGGGCACACAAGCAACCACCAACTCTTTTAAGCTCTGATGCTGTTACTCACAGTAGATAGACAACAAAGAGTAGAGAAATCCCTCAAACAGCTTCTGATCTGCTCCTTCAACATCCCTGTGATTGGACAGGAAACGTCATTCCGATTGGAAGCAAGTGCTGTAAGTTGTAAAACTATATCCCCCGCCTCCGCTTCCCCTGCCTGGCATTTTCTCTTCTATACAGACCTTGAAATGCTTGTGGGGAATTCCAAAATGTATACAATTGGGCTTACATAAGGTGTTTTTTAAAAATGCCCTCTGAGATGAACCTGAAATTTTGAGACAGTGCTTCAGCTTGGACCACTTCGGACCTAGATTGCCTCGGTTTAGGGGTGACCTAAATAATTTCAAGGCTGGTATATTCACCTTGGATTCATGTCTCATTCAAGGCTTTTGCAGAGCCCTAGTATTTCCACATTGTTCAGGATCTTGCTGCCAGCCAAACCTACAACACATATACATACTGCTTAGTCTTTTGTGACTCTACTGTGTTCAGAATCCATTCACACCAAAGGTCAATAGAAGAGAACTACACATACAGGCAAAAACAAGCCTCACATAAACTTCCTTTGGGCAAGCAGCAATTATATTTATTGGTTTAAAATAACTGTTTTATTTTATTCATTACATTTTTATACTGCCCAATAGTCAAGGCTCTCTGGGAGGTTCACAATTTGTATTCAGACTCTTCCATCAGATAGATGTCCAAGGCAGTTTGTAAAAATAATTTAAAATCAATACAAAAACTCAACAAATCAGACCACAAAGCAGCAGAACCACAACATATTAAAGTCCAAAAAAGCCAACCATAATTGAAACCTGATAGAGACTTTGGTGAGTAAGGGTGTAACCCTAAACACAGTTACTGGGGAGTAAATCATATTACACTCAGTGGAACTTACTTCTGTGTAAGGATTGCTTGGTAAAACTATAATTCTAGTAAAACTATAATATGTGTATAGGATTGCTTGGTAAAACTATAATTCTATACACACTTCCTAGGGAGCAAATCCCTAGGCTTTTCTTCAGAATTAACCTGCCTAGGGGATTGCCTGTGCCTTAAAGATATGAAGGAACAGACAAAGATGTTTGGGGAAGGCATTCCACAACCAGGCGACAGCAATAATGTCAAGATATATCTCGCAATTCTGGTATGTGTGGTAAATAGTTTTATAGAACATCTGAGTATGTAAAACATCAAACTTATCACAGCTGAAACTTATAAGTTGTCTCCAAACTTGAAATATGAGAATCACTAAGAAAATATTTGAGATGAACCAATATTATCGTACCTTCTCAAACACTGTGTTTGGGAAGCTTTCTTTCAGCTGGTGCAGTTCAGTTTACTTTGCTTCCCTTGACCTCTGCAGCCAAAACAAATGTGAAGATGGAACCAAGAGTTGCACATGGACATTAACTTTCATTCTGATGCCTCAACCAGCAAAGCTGTGAACAAACATGTTTAAATGCACAACTGTTTTGCCCAGTTAGAATAAACCTAAGGGGGAAAATGTTGCTAGAGGTAACATTTTTCTTTGAAAAACTTTTAAGTGGCTTCCAATCAAACTTCTAATTAATAAATTCTGTTCCCCACTTGAATTAATAAAAATGGAAAACATAATAATAATGGGCAGCTAAGAAAATTTGCCTCTTTGTGTTTTGATAGATTTGAAATATTTCATTAATTTTTTCATCAAAAGAATAGTTTATCTGCATTTTTTGCATTATTAATGTTATGCTACAATAACACTGTTAATGCAGTTTCATTATTTCTACTTCAATGAAACACACAAAAATGTGTGTAGTACTTGCTTCTGGGTTTCTGTAAGCTTGAAAGCAATCAATCCTCTTCAAATTAAAGAATGAGGGAAATGTACCACTTCCATACACTTTTATAAATCAGATTTCTCTTTCAGTTTCTGCAAACTGATTTCTTCATAAAGTTGCTGCCTGAACTTCAACATGTCTTCTACATCTTTGTAGAGAAGCATTTCTTCAACAGACAAGAGCTTAAAATCATTCAATTTAAAAGGTGACTTGTTCTGCACGGAGTTCAAAATCCCTAATGACACTTTTACTGAATCACTTAAAGTGGAGCAAACAGGGAAAATCCGAACTGTCCATAAACCCAGACATGTCTTGTCACCAGAAAAGAGCTTGTCTGAAATTCTCAGGTCCCAGAGCTCTAAGCATTGTCCAAGGCTGATTCCAAAAAACCTCAGGAAGTCTGTATCTGCCAAATTTGTCACATGTTTTTTCAAGTTGTCATCTATACCACACACCATGCTCACATACATTAGTTCTCCATCCATCCTCATGCTTAGGGTAGCTATGAAAGTGTTTGGTGGTATGTCTGCTTTTGTGTCGATACAACAACCACTAATAATACTATTTGTTCCCACTGAGACCTCAGGTCCAAGTCTAGAATACTCAACTAGGGACCCAGGTGCAACAGAACACCTTGAACTGAGTATACTGTGAATGATACATGCTGATTTCCCCAAGTCTTCTGGACTGTTTGGACAGATGCTAAAAACATTTGGCAGCAAACCCATTTCCAATTTTAGCTTTCGATCAGAAGTGAAGTGAAACAGACACTCATGAGTAGTCCCAATGTGATAGAATTTGGAGTTATTTAACAGTATAACATTGAGAGGAAATCCTTTTAGAAGTGTTGATATCTTCACTCTTATTTCCATTAGACTTGATTCTTCTTTTGTGACGGTTTCTGTGTTTTTTATGTAGTCTTGTGTTGCTCCAGATCCTAATGCCTGGAGAAAGTCGCCATAGGCATCTATTTCACAGCAAAGCATGCCCATCTGTTTATAAAATGCCAACAGGAGTTTTGTGGTGGTGTGATCAATGTAAAATAAGCTATCTGTGTACACATACTCTGAATCTAATGTATTTTCCATTCCTCCAGAAGGAGATGGCTGATAATTTCTTCTTTTATACACTGCTCCAGAGTGGCGCATACTTTCAATGCTAGGCTTATGCAGAAAATGATGACAAGATCTGTATTCAAGTTCCCCTGTTTCTGTTAAATGCAATTGTGGCTCCAATATAAAAACACCATGAGTCGTACCAATGGTCAAACTGGAAGGATGAGCCAATGCAGTAAATCCAGGCTGATCAAACCTTATGGATTCTGTTGCTCCAATATTATAAAGTTCAATATCATCTGCACAAGTTATCAAAATACCAGGATTCATATGGGTGGGGAAATCAATGTACATTGCCAATTTTAAATCCAGCATTTGGTAAACTGGGTCACCAAAAGGCAAAGCTGTGAAAATTTTCCCCAGAGCACTTGCATTTGGTAAACGTTGACTATATCCACCTTTACAAAAACAGATAAGAGTAATTAATTTACATAATACACACATCTGTTAATATTCATACACAGACCTTAAAGGATTTCACTCAGGGCTGATTCACATAACATTTCATACATCCATTTTAGTGTGATTAATTATACTTGTGAGAACACCATCACTTGGTAAGAAACCCCTCCTCTGAAAACTATTAAAACATTCGGTATCTGAAATTAGGGGCAGAAAGCCATGGGATGTAGTGAGATTTCGTTGATTTAGATTTATAACATATCCTATCCCAAGATCTCATTCCAGGTTTAATAAACCAGGGAATTAAAAGCTTAAACCCAGATTTAAATTCTGATTGCCACCCTTAACATATACAGATGTATTAAAATGATAGAATTCTTATTTAATCACTCATGTGACACTGTAACAAAAGTATGCTTTAAAATAGTGTTGTCTCACTCATTTTCCTTTAGCTCGTTATGAAAAATAAAATTTGTACATAAAGTAGACAGATAAGGGTACCTATATTTGTATACAACCACCTCAATTGTCTGAATAATCTATAGACATTCCAGCATTTAGGACACTTCAAGAAACTGTATAAGCCAAAAGTGAAAGTGCTGCTTATATAAAGATGACAACCCATTCTGAATCAGATCAAGGACCTACCAAGTCCAGCATTCTGTTCACAGTGGCCAACCAGCTACCTGTAGGAAGTCCACAAGCAGGACATGAATGCAATAGTACCATCCTACTCATGTCCCCTAACAACTGGCATACAGAAGCATATTGCCTCTGAAATGGGAAGTATATACAATCATCATGACTATTAGCCATTGATAGCCTTATCCTCCATGAATTTGTTTTTGCCTTCTTTTGAAGTTACCCAAGTTGATGGCCATCACCACACCTTGAGGTAGAGAATTTCACTGTTTATCTATGTGATGTGTGAATAAGTACTTAATTTTTATAGGTGTGCCTCTACTTAGAGATACAGAGAGAAAAGTGAAGCTTAGGAGATTTGGATAATTTAAGGGTTGGAAGAAAGGGGATAACTATACGGTTTCTTCTGACTTTCTAAGCAAAATCAGCAACTATCTTGTACAAAGGCACTTCACACAGAAAGCAAGTGGCAGCATGCTTTCTTGTTTAATTATGAGAAGTCAATCTTTGAATTAAAGAGTATCAGCCAACTTGCACAACTCTCCGTGGACCTGATCACATGCGAAAGCAGTATACGTTCAATATGTGACCAGCAATATGCATGTTTTTCCATTTATTTAGTTCTGAGGCAAAACCATAAAGTGGGTGTTATTATGTGTATTATCTCACCACATAGACAGACTACCACTGTGAAGATGACTTTCTGGTGCATTGAAAACTATCATGTTCCAAGGATCACACAGGATTTTTGAATACAGCACTATGTATCATAAATAAGTTATACACTGTCCTCTCCAACTTCGGGTGAAGATTTTGGGTGAGATTTTGTTGGATGCTGATACTGATTGTTTTATGTTCCTTCCTTCCACACATGGCAAGGATTTTTTTTAGTGCAACCGTAACACATTTTACAGCTTATGATGCTGGGGATGGTTTGACCTAAATAAGACAACCTAATTTAAGTTTAATTTTATAGAAGGGAAAACTTCAATTCACCTTCACTGCTCTCTTTTCTCTTCAAGGAAACACACACACACACACACACACACACACACACTACATAATGCAAGACAAGGTAATTTTAAGGAAAAGATTACCAGAATGAATTAACATGATAGTAAGAGAATCCCATTTATCACCATAATGCTCTTCTAAGCACTGAAGGACATGAAGTGTTGATCCACCGTTTCCTACAAAACATTTCAACACATATTTCAATTTAGAAAGAATAACAGCAAGAGATGATTAATATGCCATGGATATTCAGTTCACTCATTTGCAGCACAAGACTATTGAATTGGGCTTACTTGTGATAGGTTGATGAGAAATGTCTTTCTTTTGGAAAGTATGCCAGTTAAAATCCCCATGAACACCTGAAGGTTATTAAGTAAACTTGGATCAATCACCATCTCAGCATAACCTCACAGTTATTATGAGATAAAATGGGAGAACCCATCTTTGAAGGAAGAATGTGATACAAATTTGATAAAATAAAAAACTTTTCATACAAGTAAAAAGATCTGTTTTTGCAGATATATCAGTCTGATTTTAGGTATGTCTACTCTACTGACATAAAAGCAACTTATTTGGATGCCAGTGATTTTAAATATGTAATTTCACAGATCAATTTTCAGATTCAGACCAAAGGATAAAACTGGTGCAGTAATATTTACAAACAAATACAATAACCATGTAACATATTTTTTTAAAAAGGCAGGAACTACTATTATGGCTGAAATCTTGAATCCCAGCAAGCATGGCCATTTACCCTTTCATTGCTGGCCACATTGAAGCCTTGGTTGCTTGCATGATGACTCACTGGCTCAGTTCACACAACAAGTTTCTCTACGCAGTGTGAAAACTCCACTCAACAGTTGAGTTTGGAGAGGGTACTCACCACCTAATATGTTCTAACTCCACCGCTGTGTGACTGTAGGCCACCGTGGAGTTGAGTAAAAGTCAGCATGGCGTTTGATTGACAGTTCCTCTGTCCTCTCCCTCCCCTGGTCCTCCCTATAGTATCCCATCAGCCATTGCTGCGAAAAAACAATCTCAGCAACTCTCCTAGAGCAGCTCTCGCTCCTTTCGCCACTCTACCCAGGGAACTCTGTAACCAGTGGGAAAAGTCCACTCAATGCAACAGGAAACTCCACAGAACCCTCCACACAACACACAAAGGTTGTGCAGGAACTCTCCTTTGCACAGTGTGGCTATTCAGTGTGGATTGTTTCTAAAAAAACCTCCACAGTGGGGTGGAGTTTTCCCTCCAGACAACACATTTCTCAACGGTGGTGTCTTAGAACCGTGGAGTTCTAAAACCATTCTTGAGAAATGTGTTGTCTAAACAGTGCCACTATCTCTTTCTCTTAACTCTAAAATCGAATGTCTGCCATGTAAATGTCAACTATTTATCAAGTCATGAAAGAAATGGGAAGACCAACTAAGATCTGAATGTTCCAACACAGTGAGTATTCCTCTCTTCTGTCAAATTAGAACTCATTGGCCCTGTTCAGAAGACACCTTAAACCACAGCTTTAACCATGGTGAATAAGGTTTTTTGCCTTATTCACCATGGTTAAAGACACGGTTTAAGGTGTCTTCTGAACAGGGTCACTGATAAATGTTTGGAAGTTTCAAAGAAGAATACTGAAATTAGGCTAGGTTGAACATACAAAGGTCATTTTGTTAGCACATGTGAGTTCTTATTTCTTAGGAATTGAACTAGATGTGACAATGATCATGGGGCTGCTGCTCAAAAGAGTAGCCCCACGATTCGTGTTGCAGCTAATTCAAGCCCTAAGGAATGTCCAGTCTTCCTCCACTGAACTTAATGGGGCTTACTTCTGAGTAGACAGGTTTAGGATTTCGCTGTTAGAAATAGAAATCACAGCCAGAGACATCATGAGAATGCATCAAGAATAATACCTAAACTAGGACAAACTTCAATGAATCTATTCAACTGCTATGCCATCCAAAAGAACATCCAACTCATTAATACATCCAACTCATTAATACTGATGGGAGTTACACATTTGAATCAAAAGACACATAATAATAGTATTTGAACATATTTTTGGAGGTTTAATTAATATAATTCAGCTTCTAATGGCATTCTGGAAATCTTTCAGTGAAAGAGATACAGCTGTCATAATATGCACCAGAAGGAGAATCTTTTTATCTGTCTGAAAATTAATCAAATTATACTGAATATTTAAACCACAAACTGGCTCACCAGATGACTGAAAAGTTAGAGACTTGCAAAGTTGAGACACAACCCAGCCAAAGTTAAGCATTTGTAAATCGTATGAATTTCAATGGAAAAGTGCTTAATTCAGCATGGATTATGCTTTTAATTTTTTACTTTGGTACAAAGAACTTCTCTGTCAAGCTTTACTATTAACAAGGAATACCATAGGGACCCACCGATTTTTGGTCCAGGAGGATCGACAAAAACATGATAATGAACACCAAGAGGGAGTTCCTTTCTTTTCAGCTTTTCTGATAATTGTTGCTGGTAAGCTATTTCTTGATTTTTGTCAACTGCTGTTATTACAACAATATCCCAGAATCTACCAGTCTGTACAGTTTTTCCTGTTTGAAAAAAAGACATTTTATTATAAGAGATATTATTGCCAAGAGTGCCAAAATGCTTTAAAATGATCCTCCTCCCTAACAAAGCATAGAGCAGGGATGCAAGCCAAACCCCAAGGCTTGTCTGGCAGCTCACAGTAACTGGGCCCAGAGGAGAAAAACAGGCTCTATGGTTCATACCATAGAACCTCATTCCTGCAGCACTGTAGGAAGCAGTGTTTGAAGGTTCCTACCTATTTCCTTGAACACTCTATTTATTATTTATTTATTTATTTACTGCATTTTTATACCGCCCCATAGCCGAAGCTCTCTGGGCAGTTCACAAAAATTAAAACCATGAAATCATTTTAAAAATATAAAACAAGCCACAATCTAAAAACACAAAATAACATACAATATAAAAACACAACCAGAATAAAACCAAGCAGCAGAAATTAATACAGATTAAAATACAAATTTAAAACAGCAAGGATTAAAATTGAGTTAATTTAACTGCTAAAATACTGGGAGAATAAAAAGGTCTTCACCTGGCGACGAAAAGAGTACAAAGTAGGCACCAGGCGAACCTCTCTGGGGAGCTCATTCCACAGCCGGGGTGCCAAAGCGGAGAAAGCCCTCCTCCTAGTGGCCACTTGCCTCACTTCCTTTGGCAGGGGCTCACAGAGAAGGACCACTGTAGATGATCTTAGGGTCCAGGCAGGTAAATATGGGAGGAGGCGTTCCTTTAGATAACCTGGCCCCAAGCCAGGTTTAGGGCTTTAAATGTTAGTACCAGCACTTTGAATTGGGCCCGGACTCTAGGATTAAGGTAGGAACGATATCGCCTAGTCCTATGTCCCCCCCCCCCCCTTTCTTTGTGATTGTGATGGGATGATTTGAGTGGTGGGCGGGCAGCTTCATGTTGTTGCTACAGTTAGGATGAGTGTGAGTGAAAAGAGTGTGCGAGAGTGACTAGTACGTGTGTGTGTGTACACATGCATGTATGTGTGGCCTATATCACTCCAGGAGACACCTGATGTGGCCTGAAAACTTGTGCACTCCTGCCATAGAGCTTTGAGCCTTGATTCCCACTTCTTATCTGTCTAGCTGGACTTTGTAGCTTCTCAGACATCTCTAGCCTTCCTTCTTATCCACTATGTATTCCTTGCTGATGTCCTCGACATCTCCTCCATACCTCTTGGAAAGCTGTGAACACAGATGGTGATAAACTACTGGTCTTCACCCACCCATTCTTCATCCTTATTCTCAAGCTCACTTGATTCCACATATAGCCCTCCATTTATGCTGGACCATCCTTGCTACCTTTCACATCACTCTCTCTACCTTTGAAAAAGCACATGCACTGGCAAGAAGAAATCTTTTCTATGTACTGTTACTGTAAAACTGCCTTTTCTAAACACTATAAGAAGATTCCCTAGCAGCTTTAATCTCTATGCTGGTCCTGCACAGTGATTAAATTGCATACTGTGAACCAAACTACATGTTACAATCATAATTGTGTTATCTTTAGTTTGGTACGACTTCCTTTTTTGTTATTTAAAAGCCATTGCAGGTCATAGATGATAAAGGGGAAGGGCCTCAGTCCCTTTCTCAACTCCATTTTTCCCACTCCAATTTCCCACCTCCCAGGAGTTTCCTCCCCAGTAAGTTTAAAATGTCTGTTAACTGTATGCACATGCATGTGTTCTTCCCCACTATCCAACAGAGCAGCTTTCAAAACACAACATAATAAAACATCAGTGAATGTAACGTATTGGTTGACCTTAACCTCCACTAAAAGAGTATTCAGAACTAGGGTTGCTATATTGCAATTGGGAGATTTGTCCTATGCCTTTAAAATCTCCAATAAACTGACAAGGCATTTCTCTCGCTTAATCCTTCCCTGATCCTTTTGCATACCCATTGTAGCAGCAAAATCCAGATGCGCTGAAGAGTAGATGGAGAGGCAACTCTACATAGGACAGAATGTCAATTTATGTAAGGGAGGCCCTTGAAAAAACATTGCTATGTGGTGGTAGGGCCATATATAGGCTATAGTTCTCACAAGCCTTTTACCTATCTGATTGATCAAGTTGGGTGGAGATACAACCCATGTAGTAAGTAGTTTGCAAATGCTAGAGTGCTTATGCTGAACTTCATCAACACACACACACACACAGAGCATTTGCAAACTACTTTACTACATGGGTTGTATCTCCACCCAACTGTGAGAACTATCATATGAAAATGTAATTTAGGTATTTATTTAAAATCAGAAACACATCATAGAATCAAGCAATCCTATATTTACGATGCAGCGACACGTGGCATTTAATGCCCCCTTTCCCTGAATAACTAGCAGCATTCCTTTCCACTGGGCTCCTAAACTTTATATATCCCCAAAGAGACTCACAACAACAAAAAAACAGGCATGAACATCAACACTTGTGCTGCCCCAATATCCTCAAATCTGCTTCTTAATTTCCAGTAGGAAAAACAGATTGGATGTGGGGCGGGAAATTCTCCAAAATGGTCACTTTTCTGTGGAAAATTTTCCATTTCATGAATGTATGCTAATTGCAAATACAGTATTAGGCAAGCTTGGCAGTTTCAAAGTTGTAATTAATGTTTTTCAGATGATTATCATTAGCAAATATATTAGAGAATATATATATATATATATATATATATATATGTATATGTCTCAGAGTGAAATAAAACTAACATATAGTGACAGCAAAACTGAAGGTACCCCAACGACCTTAGTGGAAGAGAATAGAACTCTGTTGAAATAGATGAGTGGTTGTCAGCATATTATGCACAGTTCTTTAGATTGCTAAAATTAATTACCATGTCAACAGTTTTTAGTAGCTTTGGGATCCCCCCCCCCTTATATTTGAACAATGTAAAGGAGAGTTATAGTACTGTCTTTAAATTTTTACATTTAAAATAAAGTATTCCAATAAAAAATTCTACACAGCACATTTAAATCACATTAAGTGTGATTTAATTCCCCCACTAAAATATTTCAAGTTAAATATTTGTTGCTTATTCAGACAGAAAATTAACACAGGATCTTTTTTAGCTTTGTTTACTAAATGTAAGTAAAATAAACATGCGAAATTAGATCCCTCTAGGGCAGGGATGGGCAAATTCTGGCCCTACAGGTGTTTTGTCCTACAGCTCCCATCAGCTCTAGCCAACATAACCAATGGTGCAGGATGATAGCATTGTAGGTCAAAACTTCTGGAGGGTGACAAGTTGTCCACCATTCCTTTAAGGCATCAGAACATTTCCAGAAGCAAGGTAAAACTTTACCTATGCAACTGACCCTGATTTGCATTAGATTTTTTTTCTGCAAAATCACTGGGGAGATATCAAGGTTCTTTTGTCTCTTAGTTCATTGGGGATTTTAAAGGCTTAAGCAAATATTCTTTTAATGTATTTTTAAAATTCAACTCTTTGTTGACACTACAGAAATAACAACTGCAACAGTCATCCCCCCCATTTTGCCTCCACATTTTTTTACTAATGAGACAGAAGTGTGTCAAGCTTATGATCCCTTTCACCCCTTCGATCTTTCACTCCACTCCACCCCTCCCCTTCTCTTTCTCCATCCAGTCAGGTCCTGGCAGATGAGTACTTCAACCAGACCGCCTTTCTGACGGGCAAAAATGGAATGACCCTATAGTCTAGCTCTTTGGGGGCATCGAGGAGGACAATCCTGTCTCTGCAGAGATTCAGGCATTGTATGATTTTAAAAAGCGCTTGCGAGCCTGGGATGCAAGGCTTGGGTTTTATATTGAGGCTTGGAGCCGGCTGCTGGGAGAGATTCCTTTTCCCTGCCAGTATGCAATCCATTCAAGCCCCCAGTTCCTTTAAAACTACACAGAGGCTTAGGGCGCATTAAATGCTCTTAGGGAAAATAATCCAGCAATAAAGAGAGTTCTATGAACTTGTAAACTTGCCCAAAATATCATAGGCTTGTGACATTTCAGTTGGTCTTACCTAATAAAGGGTTTTGAACTGTGGGTTTCGAAATTTTATGGACAAGCACAGGTTCCATAATGTTCTGGCATTCAAAATTAGGGATTGTGCACACAGAACCAAGAGGTGGTAGTATAATGCACTGGACAAGGGTAAAATCTTCTGTTATAATACTGCTGGGCCTTGAAAGTATATGGTTTAGTCAGATTAACTTGATCAGAATAACAATAATAATTGTGTGAGTTAAAGTGAGTTTTGCAAGTATGGGGCAAGTGAAATAAAAAAAACAGCAGGATTCACGCAAATCTGATACTCACAATTACTAAAGTTCAGTCTACAGAGAACTTGAGTGATTTAAATCAAGCAATTGCTGATTATTATTTTTCAAATCTGTAGTTTCTTGTCCAGATCAGGGATTGGGAAGAGATTAGATATCTCACCTAAGAACATCTATTAATGAAAGAGGAAAGAATGAAATCTAAAAACCTAAAAGCTATGTCTGTTTAGAAACCCAAAACACTCCCTTCCAGAACTATCCGAAAAGGAAAGACTTAAAGCGCTGGCTCACCTTCAGCCCTTGCCTTTCCCCTGCTCTCCCAGGAAGAAGAAAGAACTCTGGTGACTCAAAGGAGTAGGTATAGCTCTTTGCCTGGGGGAAGGAGTTATGTTTGTTGTCTTCATGCTAGCTGTTTTCGCTTTGTTTTCTATTTTTTCCCCTAGTGTTTATCAGGGGGCAAGCAGGGAGAATTTGCAGTTTGAGGGTTAACTGCTCCCTCCTGCCATAAACAGCAGAAGATAAAAAGAGCAAGTCCAGGCTGCAGCAAGGAGACATGACTGCTTCCCTCAGGCAAGGAGCTATTTCTACTCCTTTGATGGCATAGCTGTCAAAAACAGCACCCCATCAAATGTAGTACTGGCATTCAGGTTATTGCTATTTAGTAATCCTTATTTCAGCTTTATAGTTAGTTCAGTTAATGTGCTATCCTATATACTTGCTTTGTAATGGCTGCCAATTAAATGGAAGCCTCTGCGCTGATGCTTTTGAAAATCCTATGCCATGCCAGGCTTTTGCTGTGAGGGTGGAAGTAGGATGGAGGTGATTCAGCCACCAGTTCCTCCTCAAACTCCCCTGCCCTCTAAATGGGCTTCTAGTGTCTAGTCTTGGGAGAATCCAAAATAACTATGCATGTTCAGACAGAAAAGCATGCATCGCGCCTTTACTCTTCCTTTTGGAAGCCCAGAGCAATTTATATGAGTTTCCCAGTCTGTCTCCAACCACTGGCCATATTTAGACCTACAGTGCTTTACCAATATTATAGCATCATGTTCCTTAACCGTATATGTGGACTGACGCAAATATTCCTCTGTGTGGATTCAATGAAGTATCATTGCATATGCTTCATTACCAGCTTTTTTTGTTCAACTGTTTGACACCACATACAGAAAAAATACATTCAGAAAAGGCAGTTTTCACTTGTAAAGTATCAATACAGATACAGAGAGCATGTGGAGCTTTGGTGTGAGGGTCAGATAAAAGAATTCAGGAATACGATATATCAGGAATAGGGGACGTGTGGTCCTCCAGATGTTGGACTGCAGCTCCCATCATCCCTCACCATTGGACACCCTGGCTAGGGCTGATGGGGGTTGCAGTCCACCAACATTTGGAGCACTACACTTTAAAATAGAAGTAATATATATCCGAAATTTCTTCACTAATCCAGTAAACATTAATTTGACATCTCTTTAAACTGTGACAAAGCATACTGACATGAGGTAGGTCTATAAAATTTAATTTTAAATATAGCCTCATTTAATATATCTCTTGCTGAGTCAAGGCTTGAGAGTCAAATTACTTTTCTATGAACTTGTAAGCTTGCTCAAAATATCATAGGCTTGTGACATTTCAGTTGGTCTTACCTAATAAAGGTAGCTACCAACTGTGGGTTTTGAAATTTTATGGACGAGCACAGGTTCCATAATGTTTTGGCATTCAAAATTAGGGATTGTGCACACAGAACCAAGAGGTGGTATTATAATGCGCAGGACAAGGGTAAAATCTTGTTATAATACTGCTGGGCCTTGAAAGTATATGGTTTAGTCAGATTAACTTGATCAGAATAACAATCGTGTGAGTTAAAGTGAGTTTTGCAAGTATGGGGCAAGTGAAATAAAAAACAGCCGGATTCACGCAAATCTGATACTGCTAGCAACATATATATGAGGTGTATGCATACATTTTCTGTTAAAGGGTATCTGTGAGCAAGTTGTTCTTAGGAATTTAAGCCCTTTTAGATCAAGAAATAATCGTAGTCTATCCCTAAGGAAGATTTGGGAAGGGGAGTTCACAGGGTAGGCACTTTCTAGCAAAATGACCTTAAGCAAAATTATTCTCTCTGTACTCCCATTATAAGCAGGTACAGTTTCTTTCTGCAATGTGATCTCCTAACTCCTGCCTCAGTTGGAGCCTTTCGGTACCACTTTTTAACAGCTTGCTTACGATGAAAGAGAGAAACTGAGCATGCTCTATGCTCCGGAGCTCTTCTACACCTTTGTTGACTTTACACAACATTTCCCTCTACGAGTTTCAGTCCTGTTTGGACAGCAAGCAAACACACGGTCCTATTTCCTTATAATTCAGACCTAGATCCAGTGTACCTCTCCCCCCTTTTTTCTTAATTGTAGGGCCGCTGAAATCCGATTCCAAGTGCGGGCAGCAAAAGGGCAGAGGGCGTTTAAGGGCGCGATCCTTTGAGTGGTTAGACAGAAAAAAAAGTCTTACAACCCCCAGTATTCCCCAGCTGGCATGGCTAGCTGGGGAATGCTGGGAGTTGTAGGACTTTTTCCCCTCTGTCCAAACGCTCATAGGACTCCACCTTACGCCACTATTAAGCCCCAACCTCCCTTGCCTGTCTGGATAACTGGGGGACGCGGTGTCGGTGGGGTGGTGGTGGTCACCTTTGGGGATTCTGACCGCTCAGAATTCCCCACATGAATTCTCCACTCCCTACCCCCACCCAAACCCTGACCAGGGGAAGTTGAATAGCAGCCACAGCCCCGAGCCAGCCAAGCCCCGCCGTCCCTGTGCCTCAGGGCAGCCCAGTTCCACCTCTCAGCCGGGCGAACTTCTCCAGCCTCTCCCGAGTAGCTCGTTGCAACAAAACTTCCGCCTCCCCTGCAAACGACATCGCGATGCCGCTCTCCCCGCGTTTCTAGGCCGCTTCCGGATGGAGGCGGCCTCCTTCTCCGCCTCTTCCTCGGCTGGGCCGGCCCTGGCAAGCGTTGCTGAGGAAGTCGGTTGCCTGGGTAACCGGGAAGCGCGTACAGCCGAGCGCCGGCTTGCCTGGAGGCTTCTCAACTGCAAGCGCTGGGGCCTTGGGTGGGAGGGAGCCGGTGAGTGAGGAAGGGGAAAGAGACCTAGAGAGGGGAGTGAGGAGGGCCTGGGAGAGGGCGAAGGGCCTAGGGATTAGCCGCCCGTGGGGTTGTTGGGAGGCCCAAAGCTGCGGGGCTGTTCCCTGCTGGGGAGTTGTAGCTCATGGCGACTTTTAACTCGAAGGATCAACAGCTGATGTGGAAAGCTAACGGGAGCCTCTTCTTCCCTCTCCTGCGGGAAGCTAGGAAAGAGCGGGGAGGGGGTGCACCCAGGAAGCCCCTCACCCTGCCACCACCAGCTGCCGCGTTTGCGGTTGGACCGGGGCTGCGGCGGCCCTTTCTTGCTCATTCTGCCAGCAGCTCAGTGTCACTCGCCTTCCGAGCAAGTGGTCATGAAATGAGCAGCCACTCCATTATCGTACCTGTCTTCTCCCTCTGCGTGGCAAGATGGTAGTAGGGATTGGGCCAATGAGCCTAATCCTTCCCACTGTGCCACTCGGGGAGAGGGCGAGTGAGCAGGCAGAAATGGGCCCAATCCAACCCACTTCACTGCTCAAAGAGAGCAGATGGAGCCTTTCAGATAGAGAGGGCAAGTGAGCAATCATAAGCGGCGGCAACTCTCACTTGTGCAATATTTCCTACCTCTTCTTGCTTGACTTTTACTGAGCAGGATCACTGCAGCACCCAGAGGAAAGGTGTGGGAGTGAGAGAATGATGAGATGGATGCTTTTTCTAGACCATTCCTCAGGCAGATGTGCCCAGAGAGAAGGGTGATTGACCAGAACCATCTAGTTGTGATTTCTCTCTAGGTACCATAGCACCATGGCCCAATCCCTCCTGACCTGTTGTCTGGATAAGTTGAGCAAGATAACATTATTTTTTAAAAAGTATGTTTAACTTAATGTGTAGTTTGACCCTCAGCGTTAGATTCATGAAGTGTTGCCTAAAGGAATATGGGACATTCCTCTCATTCTACTGAGTAGATAGTTACACATGGGAATAGCCAAAGTGTGTGCATGTAAATATCTCATCTATATTTCTTTCTTTCTTAAATGTATGTGCTATCTTTCCTCCAAGTGTAACAACTTAAGTTGAGGTATTAACTGACATTTTTGGCCAGGCTTAAAAGCTTTAAATGTTTTAAATATCAGCTATTTTATGGTTTTAAATTTTGTATATGGACTTTTTAATGTTTAATGTTTTAATTTTTGTAAACTGCCCAGAGAGCTTTGGCTATGGGGCAGTATATAAATGTAATAAATAATAATAATACATGATTCTCTCCCCATGGCTCACATTTTAATAGCAATTGCAGGTTTTAACCATAGTATTTCCAATGTTTTGTTTTGTTTTTTAGGAAAAAGTGGTTTAAACTCAGAATGTCAACATAGTCATTTCCAGTGCTACTAATAAACCTAAGTGGTGATGGAGGGTAGTTTCTGTCAGTTGCAGTGCTTACTACAGTGAGAGTGCCTGGAAGATACCCTTTCCTCTGTGTGTCTTCTGAGGAATAGTGATTGATGTTCCTGTTTTTGACCCTACCAGTCAAAATAATTTCTCCCCACTGAGGTATTACCAAAGTCCAAAAAAATATACGTGGTATTGGTTAGCTGTGGTAATGACTTAGTTGCCACTGGACAACATTTACTTAAACTAGTTGTTCCTTTAGAGATTTATTAGTGAACCATTGGCTTAATCTCTGTCCAGCAAATCAGCAGTCTCTTTGTTCTACCATGAAGAGCCAGAGAAAAGAAGAACCAGGAGCCACATTCTGTCTGGTTTGTTCATTTCCCTAAACTGGCTTATATATTTTCATGTATTCATAATCATTTTTAGTAGTAGGATTGCAAACAAGTATTTTGGTTAATTTCAGCTGATGTAACTTGCATTTTCTTAGAGGTGTTTTGTTGGATCCAGAATGTAATATCAGCTAGGTGTGCAATCTTAATATCATTGAGGATAACTTTTGATAAATATATGTGGAAATCTTTTTTCTATATTTTATGGCTGTTGTCAGATATTTTTGCGCCCTTTCTTTTTAATTTGAAGAGTCAGATCAAATTTAGTCTTCAAGGGATTTATAAGAGTACAAAGTGCAAATGAAAGAAAATGAACCTGTGATGCCCTCTGATATGGGCTACACAAATCTTGCAATAAAGGAAGTCTTAAAAGTAAGGCAGAAGCCTCTTTGAGGGATCCCATGAAAACGTCATGAAACTCCAGTCTTGGTCATAACAGAAAGTCTCATTTATCCATCCCTCAAAGTAAAGGCTGGAATTGTAGGTGCTGATGGTCTCCTTACTTTAAAATTAGAAGTAATATACACCCGACATTTCTTCACTAATCCAGTAAACATTAATTTGACATCTCTTTAAACTGTGACAAAGCATACTGACATGAGGTGGGTCTATAAACATTAATTTAAAATATAGCCTCATTTAATTTATCTCTTGCTGAGTTAAGGCTTGAGAGCCAAATTACTTTTCTGACAGATCTCCAGTGACTTGAATGAGATCTTGGAGGTGCAGAGTTGAGTAGGGTTACAACATATTTATTTATTTGATTTGTAGCCCACCTTTCTTATAAACAGCTGGTAACTTTAGTTCAGTACTGTTTACCATTGTTAAACTGAAGATTTCCCCCTTATTTCTTAGAACATTGGATTCATTGCTTTCTGTTTATCATCACAGAGTATTCATCACTTTTCTTAATTTGCTGTTTTACCCATTATTCATGTTTGCTTCAAAGCACGCCACACAGCAGGATAGATAAATGGGAAAATATGCTTAACCACAGCATTTTTGTTATTAAATTTAAATAGGTGGCCACTTTAAAGTTACAATTAAGTCATGATGCTTTTATTCTGTAGGTACATTGCCTTGAATCCTAAATGTACCATCCAGAAATGGAAGATTTCAATCTGGCAGGGAATCATATTGGCAGAAGGGGGGCAATTATCACCAATTTCACTCTCCCCCTGAAGCCCTCTCCCCATTCCGGAAGATCCCAAAACCTCCAGAAAAGATTTTCAGGGACTGCAGGGGAATGGGGAATTGGTGAATACTGCCTACGGATCTTTCCAGTAGTAGTGTCCCATGAGTGGAACTGCTCCTCCTCAACTGCTAACTCTTGTTTTCTTACACTTTTCCAGAAGGTACTTCATCCTAGAATCCAGGTAGTTTTGGATATAGCTGATTATTTGCATCCAGTCCAGTCCAGCTTCATGCCCAGTTTTTGGATAGAAATAGCCTTGGTTGATGACTTATGATGGGGAATGGATGGGAAGAGTGCAGCCTGATTAGTTATCTTGGACCTCTCAACAATTTACCATCAAATGTGGTATCTTAATGAGTATTTGTCTAAATTGTACTTGAGAGGCGAAGTATTGTGATGGCTCCAGTATTTCTTGGAGGGGTGGTTTCAGAAGGTGGTGCTGGGGCACTTCTGTTCTGTCCTGTGGCCTTTGGCATACAGACAGCTGCAGGGTTCCATCTTGTCCCTCATGCTTTTGATCATTTATGTGAAACTGCTAGCAGAAGTCATCCGGATAACTGATCTGCTGATGACATGCAGCTCTACCTCTGGTTCTCCCTGCAAATCCTTGGGAAACTGTTGAACTCTTGAACTGATGTCTGAAAACAGTTTGGGGATGGATTAGGGCAAACAAGCTGAAGCTTAATCCAGACAAGATGGAGGTCCTGTGGGTAATGATACAGCTGATCTAGGTAGAGGGGTGTAAATGGTCCTGGATGTTCTTGCACTCCCTTTGAAGGACCATGTTTGCAGTTTGGGGGTTCTTGTGGAATTGGCACTTTCTATGGAATTGCAGGTGGAGTGATGGCCTTTTATCAACATAGGCTGGTATGCCATTTGCGCCCCAGGTAGGAAGCAGACTTTGCCTCAGTTATGCGTGCACTAGCATGTGCTAGTTGTATCCAGATTAGAATATTGTTATATGTTCTAAATGGGGGTGCTTTTGAAGATGACCTGGAAACCTCAGTTGGTGCAGAAAGTGGCCACTTGTGTGCTTGTTGGGACCAGATGGTCAGAATATATTGCACCAATTCTGTACGGATGCACTGGATACCAGTGCATTTCTGGGCCCAAGTCAAAGTGCTGGTTTTGACCTTAAAGCCCTAAACAGCCAGGGGCCAGGTTATTTTAAAGTTGCCTGCACCCATGGGAACCTGCCTGTGCTTTAAGATCAGTGTCAGAGGCTCTACTCATTGGCTCACCTTTAAGATCAGTTACATTGGGAGGCACTAGGGATAGCGCTTTCTCAGTAGTGGGGGTATCCTCTCAAAGGATGTATGGCTCCCTCCACCACCACTTGCAGTATTTTAGAAAGGCTTTGAAACACCACCTGTTTCGCTTGGCTTTATTTATGATTTTTCCTATGTATGATGCTGTTTTAATTATAATTTATTGCTGTGGCTCTGGGAATGGTTTTTATACTGTCTGGGATATATTTTACTATATTGCAGTGTTTTTATATATTTAATGTTAAAGATTGATGATA
This sequence comes from Anniella stebbinsi, assembly GCA_029215795.1. NCBI lineage: Eukaryota > Metazoa > Chordata > Lepidosauria > Squamata > Anniellidae > Anniella > Anniella stebbinsi. Next base: position 88,371,739 of record JARDYH010000004.1, on the reverse strand, counting down.
ACGTATTGTTGTATTTTTATGCTTGTATTTGTAACCTTAACCCTTGGGTAGCTTATTTGTACTTAAATCAATCATTCAAATACAGTTCAATGTTTTGAATGTGTACATTCCGAATTCTAAGTATGCTATATCTGTTTGTATTATATTTTCAATTTGTGGTGGCAATAATATCTACCTTATTGTTCACTGTTAACATGCAAAAATGCTAGGGGGTTTTCATTGGTTTTTTACTTGCTTACGTGTTATCAAATGTTCGGTTAGATTCCCCCCCCCCCCCCTCCTTCCAGTTTTCCCTGTTGTGACTAGTCTTTTTATAGAGCAGGGGGTGTTGTAACAAGCAGTTGGATATTTACTTAGGGTATTTGAAGTTTTTCTTATGAAAGTTGAAGAAATGTAACCTACTGTGTAATCCTTTTTGCCCCTTAGATCTCTCATGGATAAACTGTAAAAGAGATAACCATGGAGGAGGAATTTACAGAATACCTTGTCTCATCTTCTGAAAAATTGCTCCTTGAATATGGACAAACTGGTAATCCAAATGATGCAAAGAAGCAGCAAGATCTCGTTATGGTTAGGCTGCATGCACAATATTTAAAAGATATACGAAACATACAGTATTGTGTTTCACTTAAAATATGTGATTTGTCTGGTAATTTCCTTACAAATATTGATGCACTTGAATGTTGTACTCACTTAATTAAACTGGATCTCCATAGTAATCAGGTGAGCAACAGGGACTTTAAAAGTTAACCATTAAGTTTAATTCAGTGAAATAAACTGATTTATGTGTTTGTGCCTGTAGATTGTTGATTCATGCTATACTATTTTTACAGAAGTGCCTTCATAATTTAGTAATTTTAATACTAATAATTGTGCATGTTACAGTTAGAAAAGGGTAACTTAACCTCTTATGGCCATTTTTGCAATAAAAATTCAGTCGTTTCAGTATTGTTAAATTTTTATTTCTAGGTTTACATATATATATCAAATTAGTTGGCTGACGAATCATACGCTGAAATATTGTTCCTCTATCACTAAGACATATCTTGAAATATTGTTATTTAGACGCTTGCCCTTCTCCAGAGGCAACTTTTTCATAGCAGCTTTCACTTATGTACCTTCCTTGTTTTTATTTTTTCCAGCATGTTTCTGTGTAAGCTGGAATGCTACTTTTTATGTTGTAAACATACAATTGGGATCCTCATGTTTGCTGACTCAAAAGGATGCTGTGCTGCCCTGTCTTCACAATCAAAGTGAATAGGGGATTCCAGTCATGCATCAGAGTGCACATGAAGCTCTGGACTTGGGGTGTAGTCTTTTATATGTACTCTAGAGAAAAAATGGAACAGAAGTTTTCTCTGATAATTTATGTCTTTGATATTCTCTTTTCATTGTGATGAGACTGTTTGGCTTGTGAAGAAGAATGTTGTATCAAAATAAATTTCACAGCTTAAAATTTACACGGTTCACAGCAGCATATATAGCCCCTTGGAGTGAGTTTAGATGTATTACAATGACATTTAGAAGAATGATTACATTAATAATATTTCAGATGTATTAGGCATCACCTTACAAATGAATTAGATTGTACTGTATAATTCCAGTCACTTCTATATTCCATAGCTCTAATTTTCACCCATTGCTTGGTAATTTGTAATAAATTAAGTCTGAAGGTCTTCCCTACTTTCCAGCTCTTTGCACTACACGAAATACTACTTTCAGGAACAGCTATTTTCATAGCTCAGACTTGTTTCCAAAATCTGTATCCATAGAAGCTCATGGTGTACATGTTGCAGCTGGTGTATATTTGTAAATTCCCTATATTGCCTTTGGGCTTCTCCCATGACTTAAGCCATGTGGTCTTATCCAGGATTGTTAAGTTTTATTTTGTTCAGGCTTTATATTGAGCTAGGTGTTGAATTTCCCATTTTATTTACACATGCTCACCCTAAATGTTATTCAGTTGAGTATTTTACATTGGATAAATGTATATAAATAATGTGCAGAAGAGCATATTGGTCAGTGTTTTTCCCCTTTCTTGGTTTGAGGAGGCAACTTTAGTTAGTACTGAATTATAGTTATGGGCTAGATTTAATGTATTGTGTAAATGATTACTTGCACTGCATTTTAAATATTACATTAAATAATATATTTATTAAATAAATCCCCTTCCCATGTGTTTCCATACTATTTCAGCTAGAAGAGCTTCCAGGCCCAGTGTTTTGGGGAAGCATGGCGGACTTAAGCCTACTGTATCTTCATGATAATGGAATTTCAACACTGGAAAATGTGCATTCATTATCTTTCTGCCCTAATCTGATTGCACTTACCTTGTTCAATACTCCACTGTGTCTGAAAATAGCCTATAGGCATATCGTTGTTAACAGTATTGTTTCACTGAAGGCATTGGACTACTATGCCATTTCGGATGAGGAAATAATGGAGGACTGGAGGCTTCCTGAAAAATATAAACCGTTTACTCTTAGTTTTTTTGTTGATTTTTCCCCTCTTTCTAGAAAGGTAAGCAAATTCAATAGCCTGGTTTTATTAGGCATGCCTTCGTGGAAACAGATCCTCCACCACTATCAATGCCCTGCTGTCTTGCTGTGGCCATGGTGGGACATCGGGGGCATTAGTTGTGCCAGCTTCAAGCTAGTGTGTGTGTGTGTTTGTGTGTGTGTGTGTGTGTGTGAGAGAGAGAGAGAGAGAGAGAGATATCTTTCCACAAATGAAGGAATGTGGAAGTTTCAGGAATACTGTGACTCTAGGTGGATGTGCCCACTGACAGAGCTCCTGCAAGTGGAGAGGCACCTCTGCCCCATCTCAGTACCATGAAATAAATTAGATAAAAGTATTTTAGCTTTCAGCTTTACCAAAAGAGTGGATTCTTACTGTAATTATAAATAACATTTTTAAAAGTACACTCATTTTCCTTTTGTTGTAAACAATAGTTTTAAATACTCATAGGTACTTTATTGATTTTTTTTACTGTTTTTATTCTTTGTAAGTTGATAATAGTTCTAGGTTATTACAGTACTATCTCATATTCAGAAAGCTAAGTGACTTTGCTGCACTTGAAATGATTAGCATTTCTATTATAGGTGGGATAGCCTAGCAGAGTTTTAATATGTATTTTCTATGAGAAGATGAATACTGACTCACCTTAGCTGCTGGTTAGGAATAATTCCTCAGTTCATTTTCAATAAATATGGCATACAAAGACGTATTCTTTTTTGAAGTGTGCTTCTGGTAAACTGAGGGTATATTTCTGACGACCTTTGCTAATAAAGCAACATTTACTTATTTAGACATTTTAAAATAACATGTTCCTTAAGTTCCAAGAAGGGGCAACAGTAATTTTAAAGGATATATCTGAACTCTGATATTTAATATAGTCTGAAAATACACATGCTTTTTGAAGAAGCTGCATTGTATCTTTATTCACTAAATGCTTGTTCAGACAAAAGATATTGTACTTCTGGAAGAAGAAAATTCCCGAGTGAGAAGCATTCATGGAGGTGCCTCTTTGCATACCCTTAATCTTTCAGATTTGCTATGCAGAATACACTTTCAAGAGCCTGCACTTTTTCAAAATATGAATAAGAGTTAATAGATACAAATCTGAAAAAAAAATCTTATGAAACATGCTCTTCGCATTAAGATCCAGATGCAGCAATAGTTTCACCCTATGTGACCAATGGTAACCACACCCTATTAGTAGTACTCCCTCCAAATCAGAGAGTTGTCAATAAACCAAAAGGAGCACTTCCAGTTTATAATCTGGAGGATATGGGTGGTGGGAGACAGGTCTTTCAGAGTCCCAGATCAATCTTCAGAAACATACAATTCGTTCTGATAGGTTTCTAGGCCGATCTATGTCCTCCATGGTTGTGAGTATCCTGTCCAGATTCCAAATTCTTCCTGAGATAAGTGGAGAGTTTGAAAGAGGCAGCCCTCAGCCCTGGATCCTAGCACTCTGTCATCTTGGGTTTGGATGCATTACCTGCGTTGGCAAGTGGAGTGGGAAAATTTACCTTTGGGAAATCCACGTCAAAGGTTGCTGGCTGGGGGGGGGGGGTATCAGAGTATTGTGACTGTTTGGGTTTGGTCTTTGTATCAGGGCCTGGGTCCAGTAACTCCACATCTTGCACTGCTGGCCTTACTGACCTGACTAGTTCTTCTCCCTCTTTATCAGTGTCCAGGTTGCAGCTTATGGTTGGGATAATGACAGCCATTATCATATACTTGAGTAAGGCCAGAACAGATAGACATGAAGTCTGACGAGAAAAAGGGCTGAGCTGGGAGCCATCTTCATATCTGATGTTGAACAAGATGAGAGACAAAAGTTTGAATCCTTGCATGAACTCAAGGGAATACTACAAAGTCATTGACGAACCGCACTGGGCCCTCGCAGATATTACGTTTCCCAACTGAGATGCTTCTGCAAATAGTATCTCTGTCCAATTTGCCATCCCTATTGTATCATTTAGCACTATTAACTTTGACAGCAAGTGTCATCCTGTTAGTATCATTGTCACTGTTCCACTTTCCTGATGGCTACTGGTGAATGCAGGGATACCTACATTGTGATGGAACTGTTGAATGTTACATGAACAATGTGGAGAACTCAACACAAGGGAAGAATACTGTTAATGCCTGTTTCCATGTTAAATGCGATAGTTGGAGCGTGTAAAGGAATTTATGCTTGTTTGTGAACTCTAAGAGGCTCAAATAACAGCAGCCTCTTACCAAAATGTACCAAGGTCATTTATTGGCCAAACCCAACTGGGCAGTCTTTGGCCCTGATACCTCATCCAAAGTAAATGCTTCCAAACATATCTATAGAAAAATACATATTTTTAAGGCACAATCTATTTCAATTCACATTTATAGAACATTCTTATTTTTTGTTGTAGGAAACTATGTTTCAGGAAGAAATGAAAATGGTAAGAGGCATAATTTCCAAGATCAATTATGTTATAGCTCATCATTCTCCAGTCCTGATTATTCAAAAATGGATAAGAGGATATTTAATCAGAAAAATGTTGTGGTAAGTATATTTTTACTGAATTTTAATCAGGAGGTATTTTCATGCGGAACAGAGTATCCAATTTAAGTCACCTTGTCAAACGTCTGTTTGGACATTGTTATAGGTTAGGACAGTTTAATTTATTAAATATTATATATATGGAAACTGTTCAGCAGTTTTTGCTAGAATGGCTGATAACTGAAGGTCTTAATTTGTGTTTCTTCTATTGAGCACTTTTGCTGTCATGTACTATTTCAGTAATGTAGGAAAAAGATCTATGTCTATGGCAAAACTCGTGCTGATTTTAATAGTTTCAGATTGTATCTAGCATATTCATAAGGTTATGCTAATTAACGTTGGCTGCCATTCTAATGCTAAACATTTGAACCAGCATTCTTGCTGCAATACGGAAATGATGTGTACATGCTAGTGCAAGGTCAGAGTTTGTGACTGTGCTGGAAAAGCAATTGGTACAACAAACTATTCAAAGCCATTATTGGATTAACATATTTCACGTATTAAGATTGGATCAGTCAGTGTATAAACTGTTCTGTATTTTGTAAACTAGAAAAAACATTGTACAGAGCTATTGGCTGTAAATGATTATTTCAATGTATAACAATAGGAAATGAATCCAGATCCATACAGAGCTATGTATGTGCCTCTACTAGACATTGGCCTGCCAATAATATCAAATCTAAAAAAATGGTAGAAGTATTTTAAGAAGTGTGTTGTATAATATTTCTGTAGTTGTGCTAAAAATCAGGATTTGGTTTTTTTTTCTTCTGTTCAAAGCAAACAAGGTAAAATTCTACTCAATCTTTCTTACATTTGTTTATTTTTTCTTCTGGATTATGTAATACGAAGCCTGCCTTGAAATTATTATCTTGCAATCTAGTTCTATAACTGCTGTGCATTTTGAAGTAGCTGCAAATTGAAATCTAAATAGCATTGTAATCAATATATTAATGTCCAGCATGTACATGCTTTTTTGTTTTGTTTTTTAAAAAGGAAAATAATACGACATCCTCAGGAAATTTTACAAATGGAGTGCTTGGATGACAAACAATTATAGATGTTAAGTATAGTCAAAAAGTTAACAGATGAAGACTAAATGATAAGCATCTCTGTTTCAGTGAAAACAAATAATTATACTTGGTCTGCCTGATTCTAATTTTATAAATTCATAACCTTAAAGAAATAGTTATTGGCAGACAGCATTATAAATGTTAGTATTTTTATTAATTATATTTCAGATGTGTGGGAGAGACTGCTGGCATGGCACAGTGATAATTTTCAAAGTACTGGATCTTGGGAGACAACAGGAGAGCTGGTAGAGCAGAGTGGCTGAGCTATCAGTTAGATAGTCCCTAGTTCAAATCTTACTTCTTCCATGAATTCACTAGGTGGCTTTAGGCAGTGACGTGAGGTAGAACATTTTCCAAAATGGAAACTTTCCTAGTGCTTTATTTTTCTGTGGAAATTTTTCTGTTTTATAAGTTCATAAGCAAAAATGAATGTAAGCTAATTGCAAATATAGTATTAGGCAAGTGTGGCAGTTTCAGAGTTGTAATTAATGTTTTTGAGAAGGTTATACTTAGCAAGTATGTGAAAAAATACATACAGAAATGCACATATGTCTCAAAGTGAAATAAAACTGGTTATATAGTGACAACAAAACTAAAGGTGCCTCAATAACCTTAGTGGAAAACAGTTCACCTCTGTTGAAATGGATAAGTAGTTGTTTGCATATCATGCACAGTTCTTTCAGCTGTTAAAATTAATTGCTGCGATGACAGCTTTCAGTGGGTTGTTTTTTTTCTTAAATTTAAACAATGTAAAGGATGTACATGCTACTCTCTCTAAACATTTACAAGTATTCCAATAAAATATCTAATATTACTTTTAAAACGCATTAAGTGTGCTTTAATTCTCTCTTAAACATTTCAGGTCAAATATTTGTGCTGTGTAGGGCTAGAAATTAACATTTTATTAAGTTTTGTTTACTAAATACAAGTAAAATAAATATGCTAAATTAGATCTCTCTAGGGCATCATAAAATTTTCCGATGTAAATGACCCTTTGCAAATTAACCTGGTTTTCATTGGAAATTTTTCCAGTTCAGTATTTTCTGGAAAACCCACATCACTGGCCTCAATGGGTAACACATCTTGCAAGATTGTTGTGAGGATTACAATTAGATAATGCATGTGAAGAGCACATGCATTATCTGTATTGAAAGTGTCCCTAATCTTGTCATAACACCCACTTGGTTCAATAACTTTGCATGTGATATTCAGAAGAGATCCTTCAGAAGGAGAAGGAAGTTGACAGAGTGGTTGGTTGACAGCTATAAATGCACTGTTAGGAGCCTAGAGGAGAAAAAGGATGGTAAACACTGAGAGCAAGCCTTCAGCATACTAGGTCCCAGCTGTTATAGATTCTGACTCTAGAGCAAGTATTGTTGCCGCTTCCAGAAGTAATTTTTAGAAGTAGATACTCTGGAAACCTAAGTACTCAGAAGTTTATTAACTTTTGATTATACCTTCAAATTATTCCGTTTGCAACTGCCTGGATGGAAAAATGCTATAGCCCTTCTAAAACATTTTGATTTTGTAATAGGAATTGATTTGTGGAATGTATCCCTGAGGTTAAGAATAAAATTGTGACCAATACATTTCTTGTATATTTTCTACTTTTTGTGTCATTTTTGAGGTGTTGATGAAGTAGTAGCACCTCTTGGAACTTCATTTTTCTAGTATGAACCTTGAAAATTTGCTCAGTATTTGGTAACTTAACATTATTCACCTAAAACTGGACATTATCTTAAGACCACAATTTTATACACACTCACCTGAAAGTAAGTTCCATTGAACTCAAACAGACTTATTTCTCAGTAGGATTGTGTTGTAGAAGTCTTCATTGAATGTTGTGATAACAGCATACATTAAATAAGTGGGTAAACCGTTATTGCAAATACTTGGATTGTGTTGCTGAAATAAAATGACAAATATGGAATATGAAAAGCTCTGAAGATTTTAGGCCCATCATAGAAAGTTTATTTCTCCTAATTATCACAAGCTTCCCACTTTATAACCTCTAATTAATGAAATATGCTGTCATTCAGATGTTTGCATGAAAGTGATATTAGGTGTGATGAAACATATATAGAACATTGCAAAACAAATTAAAAACACATAGCAAAGCATCAAAGGCAAGTGTGTATAGAATTAATCAACACTGACATACCACAGCTAAAACACAGAGTAGTATATGCATTAAAACAATTTATCATTTAGACAAATTTGTCAGAGCTGAATAGTTGCATTCTATAATATTCTAGAATGAAGTGACGCTGACATTAATTTTGTTATTTTATGCAGGGGATGTCTATACTTGGGGAAAGCCCCAGGGTGGCTCCGCAGTGGCACTGTATTGGTTATACGATGCAGAAGCCACTGCAGTGCCAGCCCAAGGCTTTCCCCCAAAGCTCCAAAATAAAAATGTCGGAGACTTACTCCACTTTTTTTTCTGGAGCAAAGCGATAATGGTGCATCTACCATCTGTCGTTGCTCTGGAATTGTGGCAGAGGCATGGCCAGGCATATGGTGACCCCTGATTGGTCGGCATCTGCTTGGACAGGGTGGAGGGGGCGGACCAGCAATCTGAATGGCCACTGGAACACCTCCGCACTTCTCCAGTGTGGGGAAAAGGTAATGCTTGCTGAGGAAAGCCAAAAGGTGGGGGAAAGGTAAAAAACACATGGAGGAACACATGTATGTGCCAAGCCAACACACTGAAAGGCAGCCAGGAAATATTTTAAATAAAAAAATAAATCTGTAGAGCTGGGCTCTAATTATGTAAATTCTGTTGGATCAAGAGAAAATGAATTGGATATTTGTCTTGATTTCATAATTGCATGCATGCTAATTTGAAATATTAAGATCATTTGCACTAAATGCTTTCATGATTTACCTATAACCTGAACACGTTGTAAGAGGCCCAGCATTGGGCAAAAGGCGGGAAATAAATAAAGATGATGATGATGATGATGATGATGATGATGATGATGATAATAATAATAATAATAATAATAACAATAAGAACTCCCCACAAACAACAGCACATGTAGAAGATTAGAAACCAAATCAAAATGGCAAATCAGAATTGAAAACAAAATTGAAAAGCTATGAAAGGATATAGGAAGAATGACGCAATACATAAATGGAAATCACTCGAAAAGCATCCTCAAAAACACCCAAGACATCATAGCAAACAATAAAGAAACAGCAATAGTAGCTCTCGACACACTGAAACAAAAACTGGCACTCCAGACCACAAGGCTAAGAAGATACAAAGAATCAAATGAAAGAAAAGCCCAAAATGCTCTCTTTAAAAGAAATGAGAAATTATTATACCAAAGAATAAGCAAGAAAAAAGAAAACAACATTACACCCCCAACTAAAGAAGAAATAACCACATTCTGGAAAAATATCTGGTCAGAACCGGTGCAACACAAAGAAAGCACAAACTAGATAAGACAAGAAGAAGAAAGACAGAGACAACTACCACAGCAAACAGAATATACAATAACTCTGGAGCAACTGAAGGAAACAATACAAAATACACACAACTGGAAAGCACCTGGCCCGGACCAAATACAAAACTTCTGGTACAACAGCTTACATCAACACACAAATACCTCACTCAACAGATCAACACAGTCATAGAACACCCACACCTATTCCCTCTATTCCTAACCGTAGGCAAAACCTACATTAAATCAAAAATTCCAGATACCCAAAACCCAGCTAACTACAGACCCATAACATGCCTTCCAACACTCTACAAAATCATAACCGCCACAATCACACAGAAAATTGAAGCGTATCTCACCCATTATAATATACTCACAGAAGAACAAAAAGGATGTAAAAAGAACAGCAGAGGATGCAAAGAACAGTTAATAATAGTGTCATCATGAAGCAAACAGAAACCTCCACACCTGCTACAAAGACTATAAAAAGGCTTTCGACTCCACACAGCTGGCTGAAAAAAGTACTGGAAATATACAAAATACATCCCTCAATCCAAAACTTTCTGACAAGAATCATGGAGACATAGAGAACAACAATACACCTAACCACAGACAAGGATCATATACAGACAGAAAAAATAAATATCAAATGTGGCATATGTGGCGTTACCCCACATTTCTGTTCCCTTAGATATGTCTGGGTGAGTATGTCTAGAGAGTTCGGAATGTTTGACTGAGTGGGTGTGGCTAGTGATGCTGGAAAAGGGAGTGTGGGTTTTTTTAAGAGTTAGTGTGTGTATGGAAAGAGTAGAGAAAGAGGTAGTGTGAGAAGAGTGTGTGAGAAAGGAATGGATATAAGATTGTAGGGATTTAGGATTATTAGTATTAAGATTGTTATTACTAGAATTATTAAGAATAGGCAGGATTTATATTGAATTTGAAGAAACTAAGAACTGTAAACAACGATAAACATTTTCTTTATTTTGCTACCATAAAACCTGCGTCAGCTTGGCTTTGTCACCTGCTCTATTGCTTCATAAATACACAAATTACATTAAACCTTTAGCCCAGTATACTCACAGGAGAACCTTTTCAAAAAACCCTTGCCTTTTCCTTTGGCTCTAAGGGAAAGGTTGTGATTCTTTTACCCTTCCCTCAGGTCTTTAAGTGGTGGTGCTTAGCCTGAGAGGGGTGTGTGCGTCTAGGCCTAGTGGTTGAAGCTGTGGCGGCACATCATATTCCAAGTTGACGCATTCAGCAACATGAGAAACAATAAATAATGAAATATTAGATAACATGGAAGAAAATGAAACATACAAATACTTAGGATTCTAACAAAACACAAAAATCAATCACTCCACAGTAAAAACTCAACTAAGAATGCAATATAAAACTCGCCTATCACAAATCCTAAAATCTAAACTCAATTCTAAAAACATTTTCAAAGTCATCAACACCTACACAATACCCATTCTCACATACTCATTTGGAATTCAGTCGTACACTGAACTTGAAGAAATAAACAGACTCAATCGCACCGAACTAACAAAACACCACATACTCCATCCCAAAGAACAACAATCAGCAGGAAAGAAGGAGGAAGAGGTCTGCTAGACATTAACACAATGCATGCTAAACAGATAAAATCACTCAGAGAATTCTTCCACACTAAAAACACCCCCATTCATAAAGCCATAGTAACAGCTGATAAAAAGTACACCCCACTCAACTTAGCACTACAAAATGAAGACCAAACACGATCACTCACACTCGCAGAGAAAAAAGAAAAATGGACACAAAAAGCACTCCATGGGAAGCACTACAACATAATACAGAACCCACGAATAAACAAAGAACAATTGTACGAATGGCTCAGGAAGGGTGAGCTATTTCCAGAAACAGAAGGATTCTTAATAGCTATACAGGATCAAGTTATAGCCACCAAGAACTACCAAAAATACATCATAAAAGATAACAGTGTAACAACAGACCTATGCAGGAAATGCCATCAGTTCCAAGAAACAACAGACCACATAACAGGAGGATGTAAAATTCTGACTGGAATGGACTATACAGACAGACACAATACAGCTGCAAAAATAATTCACTAACAACTGGCCATCAAATTCAACCTTATCAAACAATCTACACCATACTATACATACTCACCCGAAACAATCCTGGAAAATGCAGATCATAAAATACACAGGGACAGAACAATTCATACCGACAAGACAATGCCCTGCAACCGACCAGACATAACGTTCATAGACAAAAAAGAAAAACACACATACCTCATCGACATAGCAATACCGAATGACAAAAATGGTGTTGAAAAGGAAGAAGAAAAGAGAGACAAATATACACCACTGGCCATGGAAGTCAAAGAACTATGGCAACAGGAAAAGGTCACAATTATTCCGTTAGTCACCTCAGTCACTGGCACCACATCAAAAAATTATACAGAACACCTTCAGAAACTGGGCCTACCAAAACACATCCACACCAACATCCTTAAAACAGTCATACTTAAAACATGCTCAATAGTCAGGAAATTCCTAAATCTGTAAAAGACAGCATGACTTGACAAAGCCAGTCATGTCCGTCTAGAAAAACCGCCACAAGTGAGAAAGAGGTGAAATAATAATAGAGAATTTAACATTCATTTTTAAAGCAGCTGCATTTTGCTACAAACACACATCCCAAGCTTCCTTTACTCATAAAGATAATATGCAACCCAAAAGCAAAAATGAGTGCAGGAGCCATATGCATACTAAAAGCTTGTGGACTTCATTGTGGTAAGCATGACAAGGTGAATAGAATGACTTACTGAGATGTTACAGATGTTAAAGTTTGCTTTCGTCTTTTTCAGCGTGATATCTGAAAGAAAACATATTCCCCAAGGTATTCTGCATTCATGCAGTGGGTGAACTGCACCCCACACCAGATGATGTTAAATTCATGCTTAGCATCATAATTTCCAAGATGAAAAGCACTGACTTATGCCTTTGTATTATTTGCACACAGATGGTGCTCTGTGAAGCATTCAGCAAGCAAGCAAACCACATCTGTCAAAACACTCTCCATCAATTCCAGCATCTTGTACTGAGCGGTATTAGAAAAGTTGTCAGTTTAGATCAATGAATATCATACCACATTGGGTTGACTGGTCATTTGTATAGGACTGGGGCAGCCCAACTGGCTCAGGAACTGCATTTAACACTTTTGAGCAGTTCAAGTACAGCTTCTTGACAATTCAAGATTGCCAAGAATAATGAAGTCCACTGTAGGGACATACTCTTGAATCCTTCTCCCCACTTTTACTCACACACTGAAACTGACAGACCCCCAGGAGCAAGAGGAAGCAGGAAAGTAATAACAACACTGTGATCATCCCTTCGGGCATTTGGGTTGGCCTTTAGGTGGCTGTGAAGAAGCACTAGTGACTACAGAAGAAGACTGATGGGCTGGCAGGGAGAAATAGCAAACTCAGCTAAGATGAGTCAGAGATGCTGATGAGTGTGGTTGTTGGAAGTCGGGAAAGCAAAATAGCAGGACATATAGCTGACTACTGTAGCAGTTCCCTGTTGTTTTAAGGGTTTGTTTGTTTTCCTGAGGTTCCTGTTTAGGAGACTTCAGAGCATACTAGAGGGCCATATACTACCTGCCTATCTACATATCTTACTGCTTATAACAAGACTAGATGTTGACAGCCATCTTTGTTTTGATACAAACAGCCATTTGGCAAGAAAAGTGAAAATACTTGAACGATAATCTTGTCAAGCTACTCTTCTGATGAAGAGTGACAGAGCCTGCTTCATTTTGGCATATGGGTCAAGTTTTCTTTGGGGAAGTGACAATTTTCCTAATAAAAAGTCTGCAGAAGTGCACCCTCCCTGAACCAAATATATTTTGGAGAGAGAGTGCACAGGAAGTGTAAAGGCATGCATTTTGTATTACATGTTGGCATCATGCTGTGCATCTAAAGACAATCTGTGTGCTGTAGAAAAGTTTAATAGGAATACAAGCACCATCATTCTCTTCCTACAGCTGTGATACTGTAGGAATATTACAGTGGATTTGCAGGCACAAATATTTTAAGATCAGAGTGGCATTTTCTTAAAAACAGTATGCTTTCAGCAGACATGTAAAAACAGAATATTTATAAACTCTGCTAATCCAACAACAAAAACGGCTTCCGAGAACAAATGGGGTATATTTTTCCATTGGGGCTTGACTGTGGAAGGATCCCAAAAGGATGCTTAGCTGTTAGATCATTATAAACCTTTCAGGGAACAAGTTTCTATAAGTAAAAATTGCTGTTATCAGTCCCAAGCCTTTGGGCTAAGGTGAAATAAATAAGGAATTGAAAAGTACAATTAAAATTGGACTTCATCGTACATCATGACATTCACCAGGATAAGTGAAGACATCATCTCAGTTCTTCAAATCTGTGTCAAGCTAGGAACTAAGTTGAGTGATGATGATGATGATGATGATGATGATGAATGTTTGAAGTGTTTCATGCACATTCTCTCAGTCATCCTCAAACAACCCTGCAAGGTGGGTCATTATTATTATCCATCTACTATTCCCATATTGAAACACACACACACCCTCCCTACACATAGTAAACCTCTTTTGAACCTGAGGAGACTTGAAAGGTGTCTGCTACAACAATTATTAATAATGTGTATATAACTGGCAGGTCTGGTAAGCTGGTACAAAATACATATCCTTACAGTTACTGAGAAGGATCTCAGAGTTTAATGTGCAGATGTTTAGGCAGTTCATTTTTCCTGTGGCCGAGGTAACTCCCAGCTTTGGTTTGATTGTCTAGTGTTGGTACAAGACCACTAGTTGGGGTGAAGCTCTGATGTGATTCATAGTATCAGTTTAGAAGAGGAGAGAGAAAGTAGGAAGGATGCCCATGCCAAGTCTTGAAAATTGTCATAGTTCATTGTGAATCATTAGCATAGTAGTAACATCTCAATATAAAACATAGCTTTGAAAATGTAGCATGGAAGTGTTTATTGTGGTACACTTTTTAGTTTTTTTAAATTCTGATGGTGCAATTCTATTTACATTTGCCTTGGAAGCAGGGGATTTGACAATCCAACTGTTTCCAGTAGGATTTATTCCCTAGTTGCGTGTGTTTACAGTCTAAGATGGTTTGGTGGTTTGTTCTCATAGATTTGAACATTTGCTAAGGGCGCAATCCTATGCATGTTTAGACAGAAAAGAAAATCTTACAATTCCCATCATTCTCCAGCCAGCAGTGCTGTCTGGGGTATACTGGGAGTTTTAGGACTTTTTCTGTCAAAATATGCATAGGATTGCATCCTAATTTGGTTAACATAAAACTATTGGGTTGGATCCAATATTGTTGTTCTGCCAGCGGAACAGATACTCTTGGCAGTATGGGACTCCCCCAAAGGAAGAGAAGACAGAGAAATCCCATTCCGTCCATGGTATCCATTCCACTGGTGAAACAGCAATGTTGGATCAAATCCATTGTATTTATCACCACTGAATGGAATAATTTTAAATTTCATTTACGAAAGAACATGTTTGTGTACTGCTTTTTCAGAATTTCATGCTTAGATTTCTTAATGTTCTAGAAAGAAAATGAAGGAGCTCCTAAATTCTAAAAAATTTCAGGAGGAGACAAGTCTTAATGCCTACACACATCATAGCACAATTGGACCCTCTTAGTGTTCAAACTGTACACCTTAACATATCTTTTTTCCTTCATACTTACGTACTTTACAAATTATTAATAGCACAAAATATATTATGCTAAATTTCCCAGTGCATTTACAATGACTTCAGACGTGATTCATCAATATGTCGATGAAGCCCTCTTGTTTATGTTTTGCCAAACTTTTAAAAAAGGATTATATGTTACCTTTTTTAAATTATATACTTATCCTTTGTACCCTTTGTAAATAATTGCCATGGCTATTGTGGAGTGCCATCATTTTAAATTGTTTTATCCCCATTTTGTTTTAAAATGTTGAAACATATATTCTCATACTCATATTTAATATGCTCTTAAAATATCCTTTGAGATTTATTGTATTTTATCAAAGTAAAAAAGTACGAAAGGTATTCCCCTTTCATTCTTCAAAAAAAGAAAAAAGAAGAAGCCCAGACATAGATTTCCAAGCATAATAGCAGTTGTAGTCTCCCTACCCTTCAGCGCCAAAAAAATGATAGAGAAGGATGGTGGGATACACTTCCTTTCCTTTCAGAAGCACAGAACCTTTGCTGCTAAGTGTATAGAATCTCAGATTGGGCATACGAGTAGGCAGGAGCCTGGATGTAGGGATCATCTCTGGGTACCACAGTCATAGAATCAAAATAGTATAGTTGGAAGGGGTCTATAATGCCATCAAGTCCAACTCCCTGCTCAATGTAGGAATCCACATTGAAGCATACCTGACAGATGGCTGTCCAACTTCATCTTGAATTCCTATAGTGTGGGAGATCCCACTACCTCCCTAGGTAATTGATTCCATTATTGTACTGCTCAAACAGGACATTTTTCCTGATGTTCAGCCGGAACCCTAACCCTAACCCTGAAACTTGAGCCCATTATTTTGTGTCCTGCACTCTGGGTTGATCGAGAAGAGATCCTGGCCCTCCTTTGTGTGACAACCTTTCAAGTACTGAAGAGTGCTATCATGTCTTCCCTCAGTCTTCTCTTCCCAAGGCTATACATGCCCAGTTCTTCAGTCTCTCCTCATAGGCCTTTGTTTTTTGTACTCTTCAGAGTCATCTGCATTTTCACTCTATCATGCTAAAGTAGGCTGGAGGAAAATTATATTAAATTTGAAGCCAAGGTTGAATACAGGGTTCCTTGTACCTTTAACTTCAGGGAATCAGCAAATTGCATTTTTCCAGCAGTTTCTTAAATGTTTCTACTAGTACTTTTTTCCTCTGGACATTGGCTGCATTCACACAACATGGTAAGCCAGTATGACTAAAAATTCTGTCTTATTGCTAAGAAGCAAGCATGCTTGTAAACAGGGCCTGAGCACTCCTGCTTATATCCTCCTGCAAGGAGGAAGGGTTAAAGTAACCAGGAACTTATGAGCAATAGGAAGCTTAATGTTATGTTCAAACTGGATGCTGGTTTGTCATTCCTCAGTAATAAGACAGAATTTGGAAACCAACTAAAACACTGGTTTCAAAAACTGGCTTGCCAAACACTGGATCTGAGTAAACATGCATGGGATACATCCATTTTTATATGTTGTGGAAATGAATGAGATCAAATTCATAAAGCGTTTGGAAAATTAAAATTAGGAGAACTGGATCTCAGTGTTATTGTCAGTAACATTTTTGATACACTTTTTGATATGCATTTGTCAATAATATATAAATAATGCTTTAGCACATAATTTCCTAGTTATATTTGCTTTTGGAAAATACATACAAAGTACAAAGTACTTCGAGCAAGAGAAGAGGTATATGAAAGTGGATGTTCATATTACTTCATTGTTTTGACATTGCCAAACATTGATCCCTTTTTACTTCATTGAAATAAAATTGTCAGACCTTTTCCTTTTTTAACAGCTTGATTCCTGTACATGAAATTTTGCGATACAAACGTTACATCAAAGATGGAACAAATCAAATGTACATTCAACACAGACCTTCAGTACATAGTGGTAAAAGCTGTTTATTTCACACCATTATGCCAGAACAACATGCTGAGGGAAAAAAACATACATCTGGGGTCCAAGTAAGTATGCTATTTATACATGAATTGAGAACTATAGTAGAAAAATCTGTACTTCGCATATGAAAGCAAGACTCATTCTGTTGGTCCATGAAATATCATTAAAACCTTAATGAATATAAATGGGGGGAACGCTTTGTTCTTTGTATTTAATATCTTGTTTTTGTAAGTCATCATATAAAGGAACTTCGCTACAACCAAACAGTATTTGAAGTAAATCCTCTTGATTTATAAACTTGGTTCAACTGTCCTGATTCAGCAAGTCTGATGCAGAAAATTAACCATTCTGTCATAAGAAGACATCTTCTGGTCTCACATGTGGATTATGTGCCTGTGGAAAGCAAATCTAATAACCTTCTAAAACTAGTTGATAAATATGTTTGGTGGAAGGCTTGCCCCCATCTCTCAGGATTCATGTTCAAGAAGGTGTAGTCCTGTCTTCCTTCTCAGTTCCTTCTTGACCAACTAGGGTGGCCAGGAGTCTAGTTTTGTTGCAAACAGTCTTCTATTTTGAATATCTGTGCAGGGGTCATGCGAGTTCTAAATCTCCTCTTAAATTACAGGATTCCAGGGGGACTGCATGTGTCGGTAGCTATGTTTTATTGTTTTGTGTTTTGCTTTCCTATACACATTTTCTATCTGCATTTAGATCAAGATAGAGTGGAGCACACTGCACTCTGGTTGCTGGAGGTCATTCTCTCTCTCTCTCTCTCTCTCTCTGAACTCCCAGCAAACGTAGTGGGGAGAGTGCAAAAGGCACCTACAGACTTATTTATTTATTAAATGCGTCATAAAATATTTTTCTGGGTGTTTAATAATAATAACAATACTATAACATCAATAATTAAAAAAAACCCTAATAAATGTGCCAACAAAATATATGAGGTAAAACCACATTGTAGAGGCTCGGATAATAAAGCACAAAAATAGTAAAATATTTAAAAAAGACTTTAAGGGCACAATCCTATGCATGTTTAGACAGAAAAAGTTATGTCTAAACTTGTACAGGATTGCTCCTTAAAAGGTTGGCAAAACAGGAACATTCTTAGTCTGGTGCGGAAAAGATAGTGTGGGTGTCAGGTGACCTTCCCATTGGGAGAGCATTCCAGAGCTGGGGGGGGGGCGGTCCACCACTGAAAAAAAACACCTCTGTCAGTTTATCCTTATGGAAGAGAAGACGCATGGAGGTGGCAGTGTGGTTGCTCACTTACAGGACTGGTGGTAATGCCCCCACAACCATCTATTCTGGAGGGTCTGTCTGCTCATTCAGGCAATAGGGCTCTCAGCTACCAGTAGGAAAGGGGAGAGGGATGTTCACACGTTGTGCTTTTAAAACGTGGAGTATCATGAATGAGGCAGTGTGTTAGTGCACATAGCCTGACTGCTCCCACTTCAAGCTGGAGTGGCTAAGCTAAATGTGGGCCTTCCATTCATGATTTGTTTAGCACGATGTACGAACCAGGAACTTTAGCTTGCCTACTCACTGAGGAGCCAGTCATAACCTACTTTCAGTGAAAGTTGGTTATCATGACGTGAATTTGGATGGCCTATGTCTTTGGCTCCACATTTCTATTTAAATTAGAGCAATAATGTCTAATTTTCCCCTCAGAGGAATGCAAAAAGCTAGGACGTTTTTATTCCTTTATCTTTTTTCCTTTCTTCTCTCTCTCTCTCTCTCTCTCTCTCTTTCTTTTCAGTCTACTTTGACTTTCATTTATTTCTGCAGAATCTGCTGGTTTCTGGATTTGTTTAGTAGGTCTAGCATCCTGAAAAAGAGATAAAATGATTATAAAATAAGTAGAGAAAATGTAAGTTTGAACTAACAGATGCAATCATATAATGCAAAGCTCTAAAAAGCATTTTTTGCATTATTAAGTCTTCACTGATTTTTTTTATTATTACTTTGTTGATATAAAATAGTACTGGCATTCTATTTGGAGAAATTAGTAGAATTAATTTCGGCACTGATGTGTCTAAATTACATCCAAAAATAAGAGCAAATATTATTAAAGCAATTTGGCGGCAATCTGTGTCAGATTGAATGTAACAAAATAAAAAGGCGTGTTCATCGCTAGAATTGCTATGATATATTTTAAATAGACATGAAATGGCTTCAGCTAGGGTGGGCAACATCTGCTACCACTTTGTGTGATGGTGGCCTGTGGCTCCAATATATAGGCAGCAGAGTCTGAGTATACAATTCAGTAATATGCCTCTACAAAACTCCATTAGGAATTTTGCTTTCCTTTTTTCCTGCAATATCTTTCCTTAAGCATTAAGCCTCTGAGGGCAGTTTCTCCTGATTATAAGTTTGCCCTAGAAAAACAACAACTCCTCTCTGTGAATCGGCATAATATGAACCACCAAGCATACACCTAATATTTATGTCTTAACCACTATTATTATTATTATTATTATTATTATTAATAATAATAATAATAATAATTTTATTCCTTACCCGCCTCTCCTTTTGGATCGAGGCGGGGAACAACATGAATACAATAACAATATAGATCAAATACATAAATGAATTAAAAGAACATATAAAACAATCAACACATTTTAAAATTCTTGGTTTAAAGTTCATCTGGGTAGGCCTGTCAGAAGAGGCTAGTTTTTATAGCTGCCTTAAACTCAGAGAGAGTGTTAAGTTGACGAATCTCCTCCTGCAGGCCATTCCAGAGTCTGGGGGCGACAGAAGAGAAGGTCCTCTTGGTAACAGTTGTCAGCCTAGTTTTGGTTGACTGAAGTAAATTCTCCTCAGAAGACCTGAGTGTGCAGGGCAGATTGTACAGGAGAAGGTGATCCCGCAGGTAACCTGGACCTAAACCATGTAGGGCTTTAAAGGTAATAACCAACACTTTGTACTTCGCCCAGAAAGACACCTAACGTTATTAGACACTACAGAAATTAACAATGAAAACAGACCTTACCCATAGCCTTACAATGTTAAAGTTCAAGACTAAAGTGTTAGGAAGCAAAGGAAGAAAAGTTGGAGGAAGAATTTATAATGAAAAGCCAGGATATATTATAATATATCCACTATCTGTCATTTCTTTGTCGAGTAATTACACTAAAACTAGTTTCATTGAAATTATGCCTGTTTCAATTCTTTGTCTTTCATGAAGCTTCCATTCTGTGGGGTATTCTGCATGTAAAAATCTGCTTCTGTACATGGAATTTCTTCAATGGATTGCAATTTTATTGTTAATTTCTGTAGTGGCTAACAGTGTTTGGTGCCTTATAAATAATAGTGGTTAAGACACATCCCAAATAGTATAGGTGCATGCTTGGTGGTTCACCTTATTTAATAGATATCCTTCCATCCCTTCAATGGTCTACCGCCACCAAACTGTATTGTGACATGTGCTTAATGCAAAAATACTGATGGTTGATGATCACTTTATAGCTTGTGTAGAAAGTGAATAAAAGTTGAATAATAGCAAATATCCAACCAGTATCCATAGCTGGTTTTCCTTAGCAAGCATCTATATTAAGTCTAAATAAAAGATTAATCTAATGATAATGGACTGTAATTAATATTCATTAAACAAAAAACCTATGGTTTACAAAAACAATGTTAAGGTTCTACAGATTCCAACCAAGCACCAAAAAGCAGGGAAATTGGAAGTTAAGGTAAGGCTCACAAGCCTTAACGCCACATCCTCCCTAAGGAGGCAGAAAGTGCAAGTGAAATTTTCATTCTCCCAAAGCAGATAAACTATGAGGACAGGGTGGAGAATATGATATGCAGAGGTGACTGTGGGGTTGTGGAAAACTGATAACGAACAACTTAGGGCCACCTACTTCTCTTTTTTTGTTTAGAGCAGCCCTTCCCCAACTTGGTGCCCTCCAAAGGTGTTGGACTACAACTCCCATCATTGCAAGTCAGTATGTCCCATGGTCAGGAATGCTGGGACTTGTCATCTCAAAAATCTAGATATGCAATTTGATCTGCAGAGGTGACTGTGGGGTTGTGGGAAATGATGATGAACAACTTAGGACCAGCTACTTCTCATTTCTTAGAGCATCTCCTTATGTTGAGAGTTGCAACCCAACGCATCTGACAGGCACCAGGTTGGGGAATGTTGTTCAAGAACAAGGGAAGGCAGAATGTAGCTCTCCAGATGTTTTGGAATTCAACTTGTAAAAGCCCCTATCAGCATGGGCAGTTATCAGGAATGCTGCGAGTTGATGTCCAAATCATCAGGATAGATCTATTTTCTGCCCACATCTGTACTAAAGTATGATGCTTTCCAGCATTAAGATATGTGATCAATCAAGGAACTACAAAAGAGCTGCATCACTTTAAATGAACTTTCAAGACCAAATGAAACAACAATGAATGAATCTTGAACACCTAATCCAGATAGCCCTTCAGACATCAACATTAGTTTTCAATACATGGCATAGGATGTCTGTTTCTTGAATATCAGATAAAGGATTTCTCTTACTTGTTCAGCAGTGTGAGATCAAAGGCAGAGCTACCACCTAATACTTTCATGCGTAAGTATTATTTTAAAATTAAGTATGAATTGATTTTTGTCTTCCCCATAACACATAACATGGGAGTTACAGTGCAACACATCTGGAGAGCACCAGGCTGGAGAAGGTTGACTCCTATACATGTCTTCTCAGAAGCCAGTGCCACTGAATTCACTAGGGCTTTCTCCCAAGAGGTATAGGCTTGCAAACTAATCTCATCTAAAAGGTGTTCAAGACAGCCAAACTAAACCTCTTCTGCTCCACTGTTGCTTTGATGAGATGATCTATTGTGCAGGGATTGTGGGGAGTGTATATTTTTTATAAATACATTTAAAGAAAAAAAACATTGGCTCTTTGAAAGGTAGGATATTGACCAAAAGTTGGAAGTGCCTGGCACATGCTCTGGTTCTAGATCTGTAATTAATAGTGCCCCTTTTGTTATCAAGAGTGCTGCTATATGTGAGATGTGTGTGAGAGAAAAGTATTGGGCAGACCTTGTATTCGGTAAGGATATGGAGCAGCATTCCCCATCCTGCTGCCCTCCAGGTGTTTGAGATGACAAGTCCCAGCATTCCTGACCATGGGACATACCGACTTGCAATGATGGGAGTTGTAGTCCAACACCTTTGGAGGGCACCAGGTTGGGGAAGGGCTGCTCGAAACAAAAAAAGAGAAGTAGGTGGCCCTAAGTTGTTCGTGATCAGTTTTCCACAACCCCACAGTCACTTCTGCATATCATATTCTCCACCCTGTCCTCATGGTTTATCTGCTTTGGGAGAATGAGAATTTCACTTGCACTTTCTGCCTCCTTAGGGAGGATGTGGCGTTAAGCCTTAACTCCCAATTTCCCTGCTTTTTGGTGCTTGGTTGGAATCTGTAGAGCCTTAACATTGTTTTTGTAAACCGTAGGTTTTTTGTTTAATGAATTTCATGGCTTTGTGTAATGGATGACTGGATATTATACAGTTGACAACCAAGCCAGCGTCAGCCAGAATGTTATACCATCTTGACATCCAATATAAAATCAAAGCTAGTGTTATGTGTTGAACTCACTTTTAACATTAATAAATCAACCAAAATGCTTGCATCTCCCTCATTTTTAAAGATAAAGAGATGAAACCTGGCATCATGGTAGCTCTTAAGTAGGGATATAGCTATGCCAAGTATGAAGCAGATTCATTCATGCCTTGATTTTTAGGAATTTTTTAAAGTTCAAACAGAAATCTCTTTGGGGTCCAGGGCCTTGAGCAGTACAAGTTTAAAAAATGAAATTAAAGATAAAGAGATGAAACTTGGCACCATGGTAGCTCTGAAGTAGGGATTTAGCCATGCCAAGTTGGAAGCAGATCCGTTCATCTGTTGATTTTTAGAAATGTTTAAAACTTCAATTTATTTTTTTAATTAACTAAAATGCTTACAATTCCATCATTTTTAAAGATAAAGGGATGAAACTTGACAGCATGGTAGCTCTTAAGTAGGGATTGAGCAATGCCAAGTTGGAAGCAGATCTGTTTATGCCTTGAGTTTTAGGAATGTTTAAAACTTCAAACCCAATACTCCTCTTTGGGGTCTAGGGCCTTGAGCAATACATTAAAAAAAAGAAAGAAAGTAAAGATGAAGAGATGAAACTTGGCACCATGGTACGTCTTAAGTAAGGCTTTAGCCATGCCAAGTTGAAAGCAGATTGGTTCATGCCTTGAATTTTAGAAAAAAAATTGAAGTCAAACTTTTTAAAAAACATATCCTAAAAATCAAGGCACGAACCGATCTGCTTCCAACTTGGCATGGCTCAATTCTAGGGTGACCACTAGGGTGTGGCCTAGTGGCTAAAGTGTTGGACTGGGAGCTGGGAGATCTGGGTTCTACTCCCCACTTAGCCATGGAAACCCATTAGGTGACTTTGGGCCAGTTGCAGACTCTCAGCCCAACCCACCTTACAGGGTTGCTGTTGTGAGGATAAAATGGAGAGGAGGAGGATTATGTATGCCGCCTTGGGTTTCTTGGCGGAAAAAAGGTGGGATATAAATGCAATAATAAATAATAATAAAAAACGGTCAGGATTTCCCCAGATTTCTCCTGGTTTTTGTTCTATCCTCAGTGTCAGGGGGGATTTTATGCAATAGTCTATAATGACCTGGAATTACACACTTTCCCTTTTAAGGCCACCATTAGTGTGGCAGGGGGGAATGATATGCTTTCTGGAGGTGTGTCATTCTCTCCCATTGCTCCAATCAAGGCCTTAAAAGGGAAAAACGTGTCATTCCCAGGCATTATAGAAAAGGGCCTGATTGGAGCAGTGGGGTGGGGTGAGAATGACATGCTTTCCCCTCCTCCACTCCAATTGGGGACTTTAAGGTGGCCCCAGAAAGCCATTTTCCTGCCCCCCCCACTAGGTGTCCTCTTTTTTGGTTTCCCAGATATGGTCACCCTACTCAGTTCTTGCACAGGCTGCATTTCCATTCCTAGATATTTACTCTAAGTAAGACCCATTGAATTTCCTTGGTTCTTGAAAAGCACCACACTTGCTTTTAGATTTGCCCGTCTCAGCATTCTATGTGTGCTATGAATGCCTGCTCTGTCTGTCCCTATAGTTTCCTGCAAGGTCCAGCCAGGGGAAGCCAGTAAATTAAACCCAGGGGTGGAGAGTGGGATTCCCTCAAGTTCATCTGACAGCAGGTGCTATAGAACATGGACCTTCCAGGAGTGTTGAGGCTGGATTTCTGGCAGACCCAGCCAGGCAACTTTATGGCCTGTTAGTCCCTCCATTTGGTAGCCCGCAGAGCACCTGCCTCATAAGGCAAATGGCCACATGAGAACTGTTGTTATGGCCTGCTACTTTGTTTGTCTTTAGTAGTCTGTGGTCCAGATCTCTTCAGAAGGGGGAATAGTGTTTTGTGGTTGGGGTCAGTCTAAATTATCTCCAGGGGTCCCTTACTCAGTGCCTCTGATAGCAAAGAGATTGAGGATTTTCCCCAACTCTGCTACTCTTGAAGGTACTAGGCCTGTTGAAAATAGATTTTATAACATAAGCATGAAAACAGTGAATACCCCTTTTAACTTGTTAAACCAATGAAAACATGCCACACAAGAAGTCTTAAGATATGAATGGTTTACAAAGAAAAGTAAATGCAAAAGAACATCAGATGCAGAAGTGAAATCTGAAACAGTAGTAGTAGTAGTAGTAGTAGTATCCTGCCTTTTGCCCAATGCTGGGCCTCAGGGCAGCCTTACAAAACTAAAACATATACAGCTAAAACCTATAAATAGGAATATACTAGGCTGACCATATGAAAAGGAGGACAGGGCTCATGTAACTTTAACAGTTGTAGAGAAAAGGGGATTTCAGCCATAGTCATTTGTATGCAATTAGTTCCTGGTGAAATTCCCTCTTCATCACACCAGTTAAAGTTGCAGGGGCCCTGCCTTCTTTTGTATATGGTCACTCTAGTATAGTGCCTGCAACTTTAACTGTTGTGATGAAGAGGGAATTTCACCAGGGACTAATTGCATACAAATGACACTGGCTGAAATTCCCTTTTCTCTACAACTGTTAAAGTTACATGAGCCCTGTCCTCCTTTTCATATGGTCAGCCTAAATATACAAAAGTTAAAAATATAATTAAATACTTTTCAATATTAAAGCATTTAAAACATTTTAAATACATAACAATTTAAAAGTCAAAGGTATAGACAGAGGTCCAGACGATTTGCCAAAGGCCTGCTAGAACAAAAAAGGGTTTGTCTGCTTCCAAAAACACATCAAGGAGGGAGCCAGTGTAGACTGCAAGGATTAGAAAGAAGAGCCATGTGTGTACACTATGCAAAATAAATGACAGCTCAACTGTTTCTAAACCTTATTAGAAAAACAGGGTGACGAAGCCGAAACCAATGTTGTAGGCCCAGAAGCACTTTGAAAGGTTTCAACATTGTACTTAAAACTTAACACCGGCCCAAACTAATTAAATGAAGTGTTTGAAGCTTTCAACTTTATAGCAGTATGGACCAAACTCTTAGAAAAGAGGGAAGAAGCACTGTGTGTGTATGGGGTGGGTGTGATAGAAAGAAAGGTATAGCCACCTATTCCCAGGAGAGATCTGAAGACCAGGTTACCATGGATCCAGAGGAACCACACCCTGCTTCACCAGGGAGCAAAAGAGCAAACTGACCTTATGAAGACAGCCCAAAATACTCTCAGAGCCAAAGGAATGCATGTTCCAGAAGAGAAAAGAGAAACTCTTCTTCTTCACTCAAAAGGTCTGTGCTAGAGGCAGCAGCCATTTCACTCACCCACCCCACATTCTAAGGCAGGAGGGAGGGGGAGAGCGATGCTACTGAGCATGTGTCGCGTTATGAGGGAAGATGGCCGCCTCATTGACTTGAATGAGAGGTTAAAATAGTCCTTAAAAGTCAACCGAAGGGAATTTTTAAAAAACGAAAAGCTTTCCACCAACTACAGTCAAGAAGGAAGAAGACCCCACCACTGGATTAATTAATAAGGCTCTAGAAATTATGCAAATTGTGAGCCCAAAACTCGCAACCCGGAAGTAATTTTACAAAAGCAGGTAGACAGGTTTGTATTCCTTTTCTACCTTAAACCGCTCTCCTTCCCTCAATCTTTCACCAATCTTCTTGAAATTTTCAGGTAATGTAAAACAAACATTTCTTTCTGGCACCTGTAAATTTCAGAAAGGTTGGTGAAACATTTTCATTTTATGGCTGTTAGAATGACACCCCCCCAATTATCACTTTAACATGGTGGAATGTGTTTTTTACTGATGGCCCTTAACAATGGAGGTACGGCTGTGCCTCCATTAATTAATCTAACAATCATAGGAACCGAAATCATCTCCTGCCCATAAATGGTAATAAACGATTAGGCAGAAAAATCTGGGTTTCACTGCAGTTCTATTACATGTATGTGTTTGTAAACAGAGGTCTTCAATTTAATCGCCACTATAGTAATTTCAAAATGCCCTAAGAATAGCACATGCTACTGCTCAAACTGAGAGATTTTCTTGTTTGTTTGCATAGATAAAGCTAAGGTGCCCTTGTCATCAACAAGCTGCAGAGAAATGCATCTTGGTGTAACAGATGATGAGTGAAAGGGTTGTTTAGTCTAAAAGCTGGAATTTATTCAAGGAGCATAGAGGTGTGAGGTTGGAACAAGTATTCACTCATCCATGCAAACACTGATGCTGCCTAGAGAGACAAATAATTCCTCAAGAAAGGGAAGAAATGAAGAATTAGCATAGTTTTTTACTGCACCATTAAATGAATAGCTACAAAGTTAGTAAAAATCTATGGCAAAATAGATGTTACTAATGGAGGAAATTTGGCATATTACTTTAGCAATATCTCTGACAAATGAAATGTTGATTTTAACAGACTATAGATGTGAAAGATCTTAAGGAGCTTCGTTTATATTTGAGAAGATTAAATCATCCCATTCTCTCAACCATACTGAGATTGGAAGAAAAGAAAAAGATTAAAGAGAAGAATGCAAGAAGTTCACCAAGGAAGGGTTAGTAATCTAACAAGTAGTTGTATAGCAAATGAAGCTAACAAGGATACTGTGACGATACCCCACATTTCTATCCCCTTAGGTATGTCTGGTTTAGTATGTCTGGAGAGTGTGGAATGTTGGATTGAGTGGGTGTGGCTGATGATGCTGGGAAAGGGAGGGGGAGGAGTATATATATAGTGTGAGGGAGTGTTTCAGTTTTTCCTTATTGTCTTGGTTGGGTGGAGGGTAGTTATGTGGAAGATAGCTGTGTGTGATCTAGGCAGGAGTGTGTGTGAGGAGATTATTAGGATTTAGGATTATTAGTAAATTATTAGAAGTGCTAAGAATAGGCCGGTGTTAAATTGATTTGAAAGAACTGTTAACAACAATAAACGTTTTCTTTTTATTTTTTTTGCTACCTCAAACCACGTGTCAGCTTGGCTTTGTAACCTGCTCTATAAGTATAATAAAGAAACACAAATCATTACCCTTTCAGCCAACACACTCACAGGAGAACCTTATTCAAAACCCTTAACACCCTTTTCCCCTCTGCTATAAGGGAAAAGTGGTGCGTCTTTTACCCTTCCCTCAGGCTTATTCAAGTGGTGGCGCTTGTCCTGAGAGGGGTGTGCTCGTCTAGGCTTGGTGTTTGAGGTTGTGGCGGCACAAATACCTTACTACCTATGGCATTTCTATAGTTTATCGTGATTTATAGATATTCTTGTGGTTTTATATCTTATGATTATATTCATATTCATCTACTCTAAACTAAAATGCATTCACTTGATTTTAATGTGTTCATTTTATAAAAGTTTAAACTTAAATGGTACAGACAAATATTTACGTAGTATGTGTTTCTGTTTTTTTAATCTGCGAACAAATGTAGTTCTACGGGCATGTTGTGATGAAAAGACTAGAGGTGGCATTTGATTTAGAAGAAATTACAAAATCAGACTTTTTTGTGTTATTACTCTCTTCAGTGTGGCAGGGAGGGATTGTTAGCACATGGATGTATTTTCTTCAAACGATTTGGATCTTTTATAGAATTAGCAAAGTTATGCTAACAGAACTCTAACAGAACTACGACCTCAGAGATGAAAATCCTCGCTCAGTTCTTCACCCCTGCCCCCATTCAAGGTTCCAAGGTCAGTGAGAGGAAAAGGATGTGTGCTGGTGGGATGGGAGGGAGAAGGAGAGGCCAGGATCTGCTGTATCCTGTGGTCTCTCGAGCCCCAGCCCTGCCAATGTGACTTCATTAAACGGGCTCAGAGGTCCACCTAGTGGAAAAAAAATGAAAATGAGAATGGAGAGGAGAAAACTGCCTCCGTCACTGCTCCCACCCTTCCAGCAGGTGTCTAGCAGGGCATAGGAGCTACAATGTTGTTTAACATCTGTATGAAGCCACCGGGAGTGATCATTGGGGGATTTGGAGCAAAGTGCTATGAGTAAACTGATGTCACACAGCTCTGTTTCCTTTTAACATCTGAATCATGTGAAGTACAAGTCCTAGACCAGTGATGGGCTTGATGAGGCTGCTAAACTGAGGATGAATCCTGACAAGATGGAGGCTGTGTGGGTGAGTGGTTCCAAAGATGGGGAGATTGGCTTATTGCCTGTTCTGGCTGCAGTGAAACATCTGGATGAAAGACCAGGTTCA
This sequence comes from Anniella stebbinsi, assembly GCA_029215795.1. Taxonomy (NCBI): domain Eukaryota; kingdom Metazoa; phylum Chordata; class Lepidosauria; order Squamata; family Anniellidae; genus Anniella; species Anniella stebbinsi. Next base: position 88,342,781 of record JARDYH010000004.1, on the reverse strand, counting down.
TAGTGTGGGGGTGCTCCTGGATCAGCCTTTGCAGCTGGAAGTCCAAGTGTTCATGGCATCTCAGAATGACTTCTACAAGCCAGCTATGGCTTCTCCTGGACAGGGTTAGCTTGGCCACAGTGGTACAGGTGCTAGTAACCTCAAGACTGGATTACAACTTCATCATTATTATTATTATTTACATTTACATTTATATACTGCCCAATAGCTGAAGCTTTCCAGGCGGTTTACAAAAATTAAAAGATTGAACATTGAAAAGTCAATATACAAAATTTTAAACCATAAAACATTAAAACAGCTAATATTTTAAACTTTAATCCAGGCCAAAAATTCAGTTAAAAACAAGCTGTTAAAAATGCCTGAAAGAAAAGTTTTGACCTGGCGCCGAAAAGATAACAGTGTTGGCACCAGGCGGGCCTCACCGGGGAGATCATTCCATAATTGGAATGCCCTATGTGAGCTGCCCTTATAGTTCATATGGAAGCTACAGGTAGTGCAGAATATAGTAGCTCAACTGTCGTTGGAAGCTGCATTGTATCAAATGTGTGACTGGGTCCATGAGGGCAGTTGACAACCCTGCATCCTGCTCTCACGGGCCCAGTTAGACCACCCAGCGCTAGGACAGGCCCACACCTGACTGGTCTCGAAGCTTTGAGAGCGGTTGGGTGCGGGTCCACCATGACCCTTGCCCCTTGCGGCTGCCATTAACACAGTGGGAGGAAATATGTGATTTCCCCAAGGCTGAGGAATTTGCGTATTTTCCCTTCCACTCTAATAGCTACCTTGCATAAGAGGGCCTTTAAGGCCCCGATTGGCAAAGGGGGGAGGAGGCACAGCAAAGCGTGCTTTCCACAGCCTCCGGAAAGTGTGCAATTCCCTGGCCATGCTAATGGCACAGCTGGGGGAATTGCGCACTTTCCAGAGGCCCCGGAAAGTGTGCTTTGCTGAGGGCTTGGGAGTCTAGCGCAGCCTCCTTCCTGAGTCCTCGGCAAAGGCTCATGTGGCCTGCCTCCTTGAGGCAGAGCTCTCCACAAGCGGGTCTTGGTGAGCTCACAGGGTGGGCCCCCTACAAGTTTTACAAAGCCTATTTCACCATTTAACACTTCCACTGGAGGAACTGCATTAGCTGCCGAATTGCTACCGGGCCAGGTATAAGGTTTTGTAATGGTGTATAAGGCCCTAAACAATTTGGGCCTAGGGTATTCAAGAGACTGCCTTCTCCCTTACCAACCTGATCACTGAGGTCAACAGCTTCTGGTGGTTCACATGGACCTGTAGTCTATTTGGAGTCCACTCGCAGTAGAGCCTTTAATGTATTGGCTCCCTATTTCTGGAACTCCCTAGCCTGTTGATGTCAGCCAGGCACCAACATTGTTTCATTTTCAGTACTTGCTGAAGACATTTTGTTTTAAACAAGCCTTTCCTGACTAACTAGCCATAGTTTTATTATTACAATATGATTTAAAAGGTTTTAATTCTGGATGATGATGTTTCCCCTTTTATTATTCAGCGCCTGGATATTTTATTGATGTACAGCAGTATATAAATTGTGTAAATAAATAAAAAGAGAGAGAGAAGGGAGAAAGAATTTTCACGAGGGCTAAAAATATAAAGAAACAACCAAAAGTTGGAAATTTCAGGATTTTAGAAAGCTTTGGGAAGTATATAGGGGTCTCTTGAGCCCCACAACCTATAATATGTTGACCATCCCAAAGTTAATGGATAAACCAAATCTGCATAGACAAGAAATGTCATTAACATTATATGGAACTCTTCCTATGTAGCTATTTTCATTTATTTTTATTAACATTGCAAAGCATAAAGATTTCTACTGATGTGCAATGTGAATTTCATTATTAATCTTTTATGTTGTGTTAATGAAGAGGAAATTCTATGCATACAAATGTGCTACATCTGCTTAGCAGTGTCTTACCATGGAAGTTGAAGGAATTCTGAGAGGTGGGAAAGCTTATAGTTATATTTTCAGATGCATCTACACTGATTCTAATGATTTTTAGAATCAGCTTTGGAGGTTACCATCTGAAAAGCGCACAATGTATGGTTCATTGTGCCATGCCAAACACTCTGTTGGGACAACCAAGGAGAATATTTGTTCAATAATGTAGCTCAAAACTTAATATTGCAAACAGTGCCTGACAAAGACATTGTATGATGCTCAACTTCCAATTGTGTAATTTTCTTGGTCTTTTATTTTCTTAGAACTTGATTTATGGCTTACCTTTCCCATCCCCCTAAGAATTATTTCTACTTCCTTTTGATAACTTTGATGATCCCAAGAAGTGTGGCTTATCTTTAGTAGTGTTTTCATTATCTGCAACACTGTGTTTCTACTGGCAAGATCCAGATAATGACCTGTTTAAATTTAACACTTTATATCGTTCTCTCAGGACAGTGGGACAGTTTAGTTCAGTTACATTGGTAAGATGTTTGCTACTTAAATTTATTTGAACCCAAAAAATATTGGATACAGTAGGGAACATTACAGGGCTTGCAGTCTACGTTTGGTCAGTGCAGCTGGTAGGAGGAGGTATAGAAAACTCAAAGGTGTACTTTGAAGAGGAATTTGAAGCCATATAGTGAGAGTGGTTTGACAGATGTATATAGGAAGAGTGGTTTGACTCATGTATTAATTGTTCTCAACACATAGAGTGACATAGAAGAAGGTGGGAACATTAGAATGACACTACAAAGCCCAATAGCAGATGTACTTAAATGAAGAAGGAATAGGGATCATAGTGGTACTGTTGGCTGATACAGAGGTGTGTGTGTGTGTGTGTGTGTGTGTGTGTGTGTGTGTGATGTTGTGTTGTTGCAGAAAGTGACAAGGAGCCGGTGGAACTAGATATTAAAAAAAATAAAACTCAGTGAATACAGTGTTTTCTTTGTGTGCAACACAGGCCTGACCTATCAGGCCACTAATAAAAGAACCAATATCTAGAGTGGAATAATTTCATGCTTTCTGATTTTGTGGCAAAATATTCCCTCTGAATTTTCTGGGCTGCTCCTGTATGTGTCCTCTTATACCTGGTCCTGGCAAACACATTTCAGCTCTTAGGGCTGGAAAAAATAAAGCGTTGTGGCAATTTTTCCTCTTTCCAGAAAATAAATGCATTGCTATTGGCAGTTCAGATTGATCATGTCAACTGCTATTCGCTATCTTGGAAATAAGTGAACACACTGGCTCAATTCGGACAACACGATAGTCAATGGTGGGGTAATAATCAACTTTACAGTTGTTCATCTAGGGGGTACTCCCCACACAACATGGTAATAAACAATCAACTGTGGTGTGGATTAGGATCAGCACTGAGTTGACTATGGCAGCATTCGGATAACACGATAGTCAAAACAACTGACGATTGTTTTCCCCACACCAGTTGTTTATTGTGTCATCCGAATTGAGCCATTGTCTTCTTTTTGTGTGGCACACAGGTTAGAACAATCTCAGATTCCATTAATTGAGAGCCAGTGTGTTAGACTGGGATACATGATACCTGAGTTCTAGTCCCCACTTGGCCATGAAGCTCACTGAGCCGGTCGTTCACTATCAGCCTAACCCACTTCACAGAGTGTGCTTTGAGGATAAAATGGGAGAGGAGGATCATGTAATGCTCTATAAAAGGCATACAACCTCTGTATTTTGTATGTACACCCTTCACAGACCTACCAGAACTCTTTCGTTTAACATATCTTATTAAGTATAAAAAGAACATAGTGAACATAAACGTTAAATTACATTTCAGGAAAGAAAAATGAAACACAATGTGCTATATTCAGTTATTTGTCTATTCAGCCTCTGGCTTTTCTTGGCAGGAGTGAACCAATGTAATATCAGACTTGGCTTGCCACCAAATGGAACTGTTTCCATGCATAGCACTTTGCTGGAGTGTTTTCAGCCCAATCTACCACAGTCGACCCTTCCTTCTCCATTCTTGCTGCTGCCATTCCTCACAAACTACCTTCCTCATCCCTTTTTCCTCCAGCATGTCTTAATTAGTTTATAAGTCCATGTCACCTTTGTGTACTGTACCTTGCATATAATTGTTGCTTAATAAATGTTAAAGGTAAAGCTTACTTAATGCAGGCAGAAGTTAGAAATCAGTTGCTGCAGACTTGTCCTGCTGTTGATGCTTTCCTTGCTTCCCTGAACTTACAGTTCTTATTCTCTTTATCACCAGACCTACAAATGACCAGGGGTGAAATGAGTGGGTAGTATGGGGCAGATGCGGGGTAAACTGGATGGTAGGTGGTTAAGAAACATCCCAGTGTATGGAGAATTTGGGCAAGGTACACAGAGCACTGTTATATGGGTAAGCTGATAGCAAAGGCTAGCTGGGATATAACCTATGTCTGACAAATCAGGGCTGATTTGGGTAAAATAAGGTCTAGTGGATAACAAAACCAAGCGGCAGGTCATAGCAAATAATCATGGTTTAGAAGGAAAGAATTCAATATATATAGCAAACTTAAGGACAAGGTTAACAAGGTGCATCAGAAGCAGAAGAAAAAATCCAAACCCCAAGCAAGTATGTCCAGTTCTGAAATGTGGTGTTAGGCTTGCTCAGTGGTCCTGTTCTGAAGAAACCTTAAACCATGGCTTTAACCATGGTGAATAAAGCTTTTTGCCTTATTCACCATGGTTAAATCCATGGTTTAAGATGTCTTCTGAGCAGATGCAATGAGTTCTGGGCAAGGATTGTTAACTTACTTTCCAGTAATCTCTTCTTGCTTCTTTGGGGCAGGTGGAATCTGGAAGGGCCATTGAGAATAGAGCAACTGTGTCTTGTATTCTAAGCACAGTAGATGGCACTTGGGAGTAAGTACTGAAGCCTGTTACCCAGGAACATCCAAGTAACTAGCATGCAGACTTCAAATCAGTTGAACCCTATCAAAATAAATAAGAGCCAAACACTTAAAAAAAGAGTCCTAGGTCCAGCTAGAGTTAGTTGCAACTAAACCTCATTGAAAGAGCTTAAAGGTGTCACAACTAACTTGTACATTGAGTTCAGTGCAACTTTGCCACAGCTAATTTTTATTGGGGTCAGGAGCATTCTGTATAAGGTAGGGTGACCATATGAAAAGGAGGACAGGGCTCCTGTATCTTTAACAGTTTTATAGAAAAGGGAATTTCACAGGTTCAGCATGCATATAAATGACACCTGCTGAAATTCCCTTTTCTATACAACTGTTAAAGATACAGGAGCCCTGTCCTCCTTCTCATATGGTCACCCTATATAAAATGAATGAAAATTTTAAAAAATGAATAAGCTTGGTCAGTGTTGAATCTGCAGCTTTCAAGTATTTTAATTCTGAGTTATAGGCAATTTCAGGATATCAAGACTTATTTTTACTAGTAGTTTAATTCATGAGAATTTCACCTTTGCAAGACCATTAAATATGGCCCAAAATCTGTTGGATTTTTGTTGTTGTTGCTATTCAGTTATCTAGTCCTTTGGATGGGATGAAATTATTTATAACTAAAGTGAAGAATATATGGCCCTCTAGATACTGTTGGACTACAATTCTCATAAGATCTAGCCAGCATGGCCAGTGGACTGGGATGCTAAGAGCTGTAGTCAAACAATGTCTGGAGGGTCACAGGCTCCCTATCCCTGGTTTATGTGCTGATGCTAAATTACATGACATTGTAACTTTTAATAATGAACATGTTAATGAACTAAAAACATTTGAAAATTAGTAATGTATTGAACTGTTTCATGTTAGATCTCTTGGAATGGAAAAAAACTGAAATGAAAGAAGATGGGATGGCAACTAAATTTAGGCTTTCAGTACGTAGGATGCCATTTTATTCATTGACTGAGGAGCTGCAACAATATCAAGAGAGAGACAAAGAATTTTTTGATGCTGTCCAGGACTTGCGTTATGTCATGCATCCTATACCACAAACTATGTCTATACATGAGCCAGGTAGTATTGATAAGAGGATGTTTGCAAAAGCATTTGGAACTATAAGACTTCGGCCCTTGTACGCCATCGATAAAGCATATTTGGAAGGTCAGAAATTGGATGCCCAGCTTAAAAAGGAGCGGGAAGTTATGCGGATGCAGATTGCTAAATGTGAAGCTGAAGACTGTGTTAATCGTTTACATGGAGAAAAAAAAGAAAAACTTCAGAAGGCTTATGAAGAAGAAAAGCCGATGATTCACGATATTTTGGAAGAGCACAAGTACGAAACATCGAAGGTAATTAGTAAAATGAGACAAAAGTATTCTCGTTTTTTAGGCAGAAAGGAGGAAAAGGTATTGGAAAACACATTCGTTCAGCGCTTCAGCACTCAGCATACTTCTTTGACAAGAGGCTTATTAAGACTTGATGGGTGGAGGAATTGTAAAGAAGTCACATATGAAAAAAACCGTATGATTAAAGGAACTGTAGAAGAACAGAAACAGCGAAAAGAGGTGTATAAACATTTTCATGAGGAGAAGTATGTTTGCTTTTTTATTATACTCTGTGGTAGCACTGTACAGCATTCATAAACCTGTGGAGTTTTTAAAAATGTATAGATAGGTTTTTTAGGATACTTTATTGAAAATACATATTCCAATTTTCTGTCTCATATCTGAGATTCTGAGGTGGCTAGCAGAGAGAGAGAGAGAGAGAGAGAGAGAGAGAGAGAGGAAACAGAAACCTTATTTTTCAACTTCGAGCTCCATCATACCAGCATTTTAGTGCACTCTTGCCATGCCTGGTGTGCGGATTTGCAGCACAGTACTCACATGACGCCATGCCTGTCCTGCTGACACCCCACCTCTTCCCCAGCCTTTTCTGTTTTTTTCCTAGAATACTAAAAGTCTGGATTATTTTCCCTAAGCACATTTAATGCACCTTTAAGCCTCCATGTAGTTTTCCTTACAAAGGAAAATGTGTGCTGTGACAGGAGTCTTGCTGTTGGCTTGAATGGATTACACCAGGTCCTGGCAGGGAAAAGCGATCTCTCCCAGCAACTGGCTCCAAGCCTCAATATGAAACCCAAACCTTGCATCCCAGGCACCAAAGGTTTTTTTAAAAAAATCATACAATACCCGAATCTCTGCAGAGACAGGATTGTACTCCCTCAATGCTCCAAAGAGCCAGACTAAAGGGTCATTCCATTTTTGCCCTGTAGAAAGGTGGTCTGGTTGAACTGCTCATCTGACGGGACCTGACTGGAGGGAAAAAGAGAAGGGGAGGGGTGGAGTGGAGTGGAAGGGCAAATGTGAAAGAGCAACTATTCAGGTGAAAGGGATCATAAGCTTGATGCGTTTATGCATCAGAGGTAAAAAAAAAAAACTAAAAAAAAAACACGGAGGCAAACCAGGGGGGTAAATTAGGTGTGATGGAGCTCTTAGCTTTCTAGGGGAAAAAAGGCTGGGGAAGAGGCGGGGTGTCAGCATGTGAGTAAAGTTCTGCAAATCCGCACACCAGGCATGGCGAGAGTGCACTAAATCGCTGGTGTGATGGAGCGCTCCTATTCCCAGTTTTTTTCCCTGTGTCCACGGAAATGCCTTCCATTTTCTGCAAGTTGATTTCCTAAAATTGTCCTATTTAATATAAGTAAAACGTAGAACTGAAATCATGTCTGACTTCAGATGTGCAAGATACTGGTGGTTGTAGTATTCTTTGGACACTGGTGGTGAGGGAAGATATGCAGTATCCTGCAGGAAGACAGGCTTCATTCTATTCTGTCTCTTTTCTAAAAGTAACTTGATAATTATTAGTGAATTATAGACTGGTATTTCATCTGCAAAACACAGTGTGGCATGAGCAAACCACTCCCACCTCTCCCACAAGTCCTTTGTGTGTGCCAGAGAACTGAGGAGAAGTGTAGGAAAGGGCTCATGTTCCCAGCTTTGGTGAAAGCAGAAACAATCTGAGAGATTTGGGCTAATTCTGCCTGCTTCCGATCCCAGTATGATATGAGAAACCCCCATCCCCAAGTTCTTTGTCACGTACAGAGGACTGGAGGGGTGTGATCAAAGCTGAGCCAAACCAGTATGTGTGTGCTTGGTATATGTGTATGTCTGGTACGTGTAAACGCGTCTGTATTTGGACTATCTGTCCATTTACCCAAGCGTTGTCTACACTGACTGGCAGTGATTTTCCAAGTTCGCCTACTGGAGGCCCTTTCTTCTGGAGGTGTCAGGGATTGAACCTGGGACATACTGCTTGTACACAATGTGTTCTATCACTGAGCTATTGATCCTTCTCAATTAATAAGCTTAAATCAAGCATTCTGGATTATTTTATTGACTGGCATTTTGGAAGGAGTGTGTGTGTGTGTGTGTGTGTGTGTGAAGTGCAGTCATATATGCTCAGCTTCGCTGGTATGAGCTTTGGTTTCATTTGGTTCCTAGTGTAGTACCTCTTCCCTACTCTACATTGCAGGACCTAATCACAGTTCTTCTTCGTGGTCTCTGTGCATCACACATATGGGCTCTGCGCCTGCGCCAGCCCTCAATCGAAAAGTTTTTTTTTTCTATAGCAGAGGCATTTGGGCGGGAACCCCTCCCCCACACCGAACCAGGCATGCTCCGGGAGTTCCTGCCCAGCCCTCAGTTCTCTTTCGTCCGCCATTGTGGCAGCACCTCATCGGATTCGTTCCTGAAGAGAACTTTATTTTGAGGCGTTTCCTCTCAATTCTTTCTTTCTTTTTGGTTTTCTTTATTTAGTTATTTTATTTAGTAGAATGGATGGCCTTAAAGGCTCCGTTTCGAAAGTGCACGACGTGTGGGAGTAAGCTTCCACCTTCTGATGGTCACTCTTTGTGCCTTCTCTGTCTGGGAGAAGGCCATCTTGTGAATTCCTGCCCGCTTTGTCAGGGCTTTTCCAAGCAAACCCGCAGACACAGAGCAGATAGGCTAAAGGCCATCCTCTGGAGTAAGGCTCTACACTCGGTGGACTCGCCTATGTCGGCTCCGGCTGGACCGTCAAATTTACCTCAGCCTTCTACTTCTCAGCCAACCGCTTCGTCGAAAAAGAAAGGCCTTAAGAAGCGTCCTATACAGCCTACGATTTTACCGCCTAAAAAGAAGAAATTGGGTAAATCGGTACTGACACCCAGTATGGCGCCTCCAAAAGAACCCCTGGCGCCCAGATCGCCTCAGCCGTCTAGTTCTCCAGTCCCTGTACGGACCGTTGAGACTATTCAGTTGGACACGGAGGACCAGTCTCCTACTCCTGCTTCTCCTCTAGAAATCTTGGGAGAGAGCGGTTCTCCTCGGCAGTCTCTAAACCATACTTTGTCACCGCCTATTGTGGGTACATTCCAGTCACCTATCCCAACATTGACGGACCGCGTTGAGAGGCCGCCTACCTCTGTTTCTGAAGGTGAGATTCGTGAGTCCACTCCCTCTCAGGGGTTCCGACCACTAACTACACCAACCTCACCTCGGCCTATCACTCCGGTGGCATGTCCTGATCGCTCCTATACATACTATCCCTCTTGGCACCGATCCCAATCACCAACTCGACATTCGTCTCAGCATCAAATCTCCTCTCGACATCGATCCCGTTCACCAGCTCGACATTCGTCTCGGCATCGAGTGTCCTCTCGGCATCGATCCCATTCACAGAGTCGCTATTCTTCTCGACATCAAGCTTCCTCTCGACATCGATCCCGGTCACCGAGTCATTATTCTTGCCATCGAGCACCTTCTCGGCATCGATCTCGCTCACCGACTCACTATTCTCCTCAACGTCGAGCATCCTCTCGGCATCAATCCCGCTCTCAGAGTCGCTATTCCATTCGTCATCGAGCTTCATCTCATTATCAATCCCATTCGCCAGACCGTTATTATACTCACCGTCAAACACCACCTCGACATTAATCTCGTTCGCCTTCATGCCTTTCTCTAAGGTACCATGCTTCGCGCCCCACCGGAGACTGGGACAGGGCTTCCGTGAGGGAACGGCCCTGCTGCCGCGATTACCACAGGCACGATCGTCCCCATTCACGTTCCTCTGGCCTTCCAGACCACCAGCATGGTGCTCCTCTGCCTCAGCAGCAAGCATCCGCTACTCCAATTGTTCCTCCTATTACTCAATCTACGACTGTACCAGCATCTCGATCAACTCAGACTCCTCACCCATTGCCGGTCTCTGTTCTTGGCCCTACAATGGGTACATCGACTGAACAACACCCTGCAGAGGACTCTCTCCGCCAGGATGCCCTTGCTCTAATTCGGAGGGTTTCTGATGATGACGGCGATTACCAATCTGACTCATCTACTGACTCTTCTGCACGCCCATCTGTTCAGTCCCCTAACCCGGATCTTGCCGCTCAGGGTGGAATATTGCCATCTGAAGATCTCGGCCAATTCTCAGATCAAGTTTGCCGGATGGCACAAGCTCTTGGACTTACGGTGGAACAGGATGCGCCCACCACTCAGGACCCGGTCTATGATGCGGTGACGACCGAATCCTTCCGTCCTTTGGCTATTCCACTCTTACCGGCTTTGCTAGAGACTCTTAAACAGTCCTGGCCCACCCCGGCATCCATGCCTCCAACTTCCAAGAGACTAGAAGGCCTCTATAAGGTCCAACAACAGAATATTGGATTTCTTTTTCAACATCCCTTACCTAATTCTGTTGTTGTTGAAGCCGCCCAGGGCAAGTCTCACCGCCACCACACCGCTCCTGTCAATAAAGAGGGCAGACGCCTGGATTTGTTTGGAAGGCATATCTATTCTTCCTCAGCCCTGGCCATTAAGGTTTCTAACTATTTGGCGGCAATGTCAGGCTATCAATTGCTCCTTTGGGACAAGGTCGGTCATCTTTTTGAGCATTTACCCGAGGACAAGAAGAAACTAGCTTCTCTTTTTCAACAAGAAGCCTTAAAATTATCGCGACAACAGATCCATACCTCCCGTCACCTGGTCGACTGTGGCTCAAAATCTGTGATCGGAGCAGTGGCCCTTCATCGTCATGCGTGGCTGAGAATGGCAGGGATCACGCAAGAGGTGAAGGACAGGATTGAGAATCAACCATTCGACAGTCTGGGACTTTTCAATTCTAATACCGACGACTCCTTCGATGCCATCTGTAAGGCACGTACAACTGCAAGGAAGATGGGTTTCACTCAGCCGGCGCAACCTCGATATCATAGATGGAACAGATATCAACACGCCATCCCACCTTCTAACCAACCCAGGCAACACTCCCATCAGCAACAGCCCATGGGACAACAATCATGCCAAACTTTTCAACGGCGACAGTATCCGCCCTCCTGATCCCGCCCTACCTTTCGCAGAGCTGAAGGACTGGGTAAATGGCGCCTTTGACTCCGACGTTCTTCCTCTCCCTCGTCTTCATCCATTTTTCGGATTTCCTCAACTTGCCGTTTACAGCTACTGGACTCGCATAACCACCGACACATGGGTCCTCGACATCATAAGGAACGGCTACTTCATCGAGTTTGACTCACTCACTCCACTCGGAACCGTGCAGCTCACTCCTTCCTCCCCTCCCCTCCAACAAGAAGTCAACACCCTCTTGTCCAAGGGGGCCATAGAGCATGTCCCGCTTTGCAACCTTCATCGGGGGTTTTACTCCAAATACTTCATGGTTCCGAAGACAGACAGAGGAGTCCGACCAATACTGGACTTAAGAATATTAAACACCTACCTTACACCAAGGAAGTTCCGAATGACCTCAATTGCGTCCATTCTCCCACACCTCAGAAAGGGAGATTGGTTTGCATCCATCGATCTAAAAGATGCATATTTCCATGTCACCATTGCCCAAAAACACAGGAAATACTTACGGTTCATCATAGCCAACGCGATCTACCAGTATTGAGTTCTTCCCTTCGGATTGGCCACGGCACCGAGAGTTTTCTCCAAATGCATGGCAGTCGTGTGTACTCATCTTCGACTCCTGGGCACCGTGATTTTTCCTTACCTGGACGACTGGCTTCTCATGGCTCCAACGCCAGAAGAACTGTCTCGTTCTGTCTCCAAGACCCTGAATCTCCTTTCACGCCTGGGTCTCCATGTAAATTTTGAAAAGTCAGTCCTTCTACCCACCACCTCTATTCAATTCATAGGGGCTCGCCTCGACTCTACCAAGGTACGAGCATTCCTACCTCTACAACGCTGCAACACGCTCCGGTCTCTGGCCACAACAGTCCTCCACTCTCAATCAATGTTGGCATTCAATATTCTCTGCCTGTTAGGACTGATGGCATCGACCATGGCCGTCATACGTTATGCTCGGTTCCGTATGAGACCTCTCCAACACTGGTTTCTACATGCGTTCAACCTTCAAAGCAATGCAAGGCAAACAGTCCTACATATCCCAACAACGATACGGCATTCTCTTTGCTGGTGGATTTCACTCCCCAACCTCACCTCTGGAGTTCTATTCCAGCCCCCCAGACCATCTCTAGTTGTGACAACAGTTGCCTCACTTCTCGGATGGGGCGCCCATTGCTCTGGCCTCAAGGTCCAGGGAATCTGGTCCACTTCAGAGGTGAAAGAGCATATTAATGCCCTGGAACTTCGAGCAGTTTAAAAAGCGCTTCTCGCCTTCGAGACCCGCCTTCTCAACCGCTCCATTCAGGTCACCTCCGACAACACGACAGTGGTAGCTTACCTCAACAAGCAAGGAGGCACAAGTTCTCGCCTAAAAGATTACCCTGGAGATCATGGAGTGGTGCTCCAACTGCAGTGTTCATGTCTCAGCAATTCATCTTGCAGGGATCGACAACACTTTGGCAGATTCCCTCAGCAGGACGATGCAGATGTGCCACGAGTGGCAGTTGCGCAAGGAGACGCTCGAGTCCCTCTTTCGCCGCTGGGGAACCCCAACGGTGGACCTATTTGCGACTCAGCACAATGCCGTCACCCCGATCTACTTCAGCAGAGCAGGGCTCGGGAGACGTTCTCAGGGTGATGCCTTCATGATAGCCTGGACAGGACATCTTTTCTACCTCTTTCCCCCGTTTCCCCTCCTGCCCAGAGTACTTGCAAAGATAGCCTGCGACAGGACCAAATGCATTCTCATAGCCCCATGGTGGCCTCACCAGGCTTGGTTCGCCACCTTACTTCGCCTATCCCGCAACCACTGGCTCCGTCTTCCTTTCGTGCCGAACCTCCTCACACAGTGTCACGGTCAGGTCCGGCACCCAGATCTGAAGACCCTACGTCTCACGGCTTGGGCCATCAACATGTCCTAGACATGGACCTTCCCCCTTCTTTACATACGGTTCTCCTTGAGTCTAGGAAACCAGCAACATGCCGTTCGTATCATCTAAAATGGACATCCTTCTGCCACTTTGCCCTTCTTAATGGGTTTCTCCCTAAGGCAGCAACTATTCCCCAAGTTCTGTTGTTTGTACACTCCCTCTTTGAACGGGGACTTCAGTTATCTTCGTTATGAGTTTATTTGTCAGTAATCTCAGCGTTTCACCCAATTACTGATGGGTCTACCATATTCTCACACCCTCTTACCAAGAGGTATTTGAAGGGTGTTACCAATTTGACTCCTCCTAAACCACCTCAAGCACCACCTTGGAGCCTCTCAGTGGTTCTGAAGGCTCTCTGTTTTAAACCCTTTGAGCCTTTGGCCAAGGTTGACCTCAGTTTGCTATCTGTAAAGGTGGCGTTCTTGCTAGCTATCACCTCAGCTCGCCGTGTCAGTGAGCTGGTTGCTCTCCGAGTTGATCCACCATACCTAACTTTCCATAGGGATAAGGTTGTACTTCGCCCTAATGTTAATTTCCTTCCAAAGGTCGTAACCACATTCCACCTCGGCCAAGACATTGTCCTTCCTACCTTTTTCCCTTCCCCGACATCGGATTTGGAACGCACCCTCCATACCCTAGATGTCAGAAGGGCTCTGGCCTTCTACTTGGACAGAACCCGCTCAATCCGCCATTCTCAAAGACTATTCGTCTGTTATGCGGGACCTAAGAAATAAGTGAAGTCTGTCCTGATTGTCCACAGGATGAAGGTGCTGTAGGAGGAAACAGTCAATGAAGAAATATTATTGTAAAAGGGATAAGAAAAGATTATAAGGGAGGGGAGGGTCGGATCTCTGCTCCGGGAATGTTGGGTTGCTTCTCTCCCCCCCCCCCCCCCGAAGAGTTCTAAGAATAATTGGGGCCATTGCCCAGAAAGGTCTGGTGAGGAGAGGGGTGAAGATGGGGGGTAAATGTGGGGGGGTGAGGGAGGGGGGGTATATGTATCACAGAGGGAGACCAATATAGAGATGTGGGTGAAAGAGAGAGATGGAAAATAAATTAAGGGTTGCAACTTTAAATGTTAAAGGGCTAGGAACTGTTATAAAAAGGAAGAGAATAGAAATGTTATTAAAAAAAGAGAAAGCAGATATAATTTTTTTGCAGGAAACTCATCAAACAAAGGAGGGCGTAAATGAGCTTCGGATGAGGGAAGTGGGCGTTTATGAAAAGTATTTTGTCACTTCTAAAGCGAGAAGTGTAGCGATAATAATTTCAAAAAAATGTGGTATTACTATACAAAGGGTGAAGAAGGATGAAGCGGGAAGATTTCTGATAATTTCTTGCATGGTAGGGGAGGAGGAATATGTATTGATTAATGTATGTGCTCCAAATGGGAAACAAATGGAATTTTTCGATGAAGTTTTTAATGCGGTGGGAGAAGTGGGTAAAAAGAATATTGTGATGGCAGGTGACTTCAATATGGTATTAGACAAAGAGAAAGACAGGGATAATATATTAAGAGTTCTTAAGAGTGGTGGGAGGACGGAGTTAAGCAAATTAATGGAGAGAAAAGAACTAATGGATGTTTGGAGAGTATTAAAAGGGGAAGAAAGGAAATATACCATCCACGTTTGTTAGGCATTACCGACTCAACGTCAGGTCCAGAGCGGATGCCAATTTTGGACGAGTGGTACTTTCTTCCCTACTTGCCTGATACTCCATACCCACCTCCGGTAAGTCAGCTTGCTACTTGCCCATATGTGTGATGCACAGAGACCACGAAGAAGAAAGACAGGTTGCTTACCTGTAACTGTAGTTCTTCGAGTGGTCATCTGTGCATTCACACAACCCACCCTCCGACCCCGCTTGGAGTTTAGGGTGATATATTTTATTCTTGTCAATGACTCAGTCTACAATATGTTCAGGTTTACAATAAGTACAACTTTATTGTTTTATTACATCGTTTTCTCCTGACCTCGATTGTGCAATCATGCTCGCCATCGCCTGGGGAAAAAAAAAAGGTTCATTTTACCGGACTGATTGTGATCATTTTAATTCTTCCTACCTTCGGTTTCTGGGCCACAATGTCGGCCTCAAGGAACTGAGGGCTGGGCGGGAACTCCCGGAGTATGCCTGGTTCGGTGTGGGGGAGGGGTTCCTGCCCAAACGCCTCAGCTATAGAAAAAAAAAATCGATTGAGGGCTGGCGCAGGCACAGAGCCCATATGTGTGAATGCACAGATGACCACTCGAAGAACTACAGTTACAAATAAGCAACCTGTCCTTCATCTCTGAGGGACAGAGCTTGTAGTCAACCAGTCTGTTGATATGGGAGGACAAACCTTGCTCACTTCCTGTAATACTGCTTACTGGAAAAGGTGATAAGATTTACCCTCAAGTCAACTGAGTCCTCCATTGCAGTGCCTTTACTTTCTCTCACATAAACAAACTAAAGCTATTATTTAGCTTGATGCAGAAAGAAAAAGGTAGTGATCTAGGAAAAAGCTTTACCCTTTACCCTACATGCCTGCTGATCTCAGTGGCTGAGGAAGATATATATCTCCACCACATATTTTTTCCTATTAAAATCAATGAATATACATAACAGGACTACAGAACAATTGTTTTATTTTTATATTGTATAGAATGTTATGCTTCTATTAGAATTTGTACTTCAGTTATTTTATTTCCTTACCTTAGATGTATAAACATATTTTTTCATTTATTTATTTTTAATAACAACAGATGTATATATACTACTTACCATATTTAAAAAATATCTCTAAGCAATTTACAAGGATTTTGAAATACATTGAAATGCAATTAAAATAGTGGACATCCAATTAAGAATACTATTTTATAAGGGGTTGGATCCGGATAAAATGCTATTGTACTGGTGGAAGTGGATCAGCCTGCTCCCTCCAGCCCTCTGAAAATGCTACACAGGGGGTCAAGTGACCCTGCTGAATGAAGTCAACTATGGAACAGAAGGGAGGATCCCCAAAAATTGCAGAGAGTCACCTTCTGTGAATGGACCCCTTCTGTCCATATAAAAGCCAGATCTTGGATCCAGTCCACTTCCATTGCAATCCTTGGATAGCATTCAGCAAGCCTTGAACATAAAACTTGGGGTTTGGTGAATAATAGCAATCATTGTAGAGCATTGTTTTTCTTGATTGTGAAAGACATCCAAATTTAAAGCAACTGCACAATTTACAAAGTCAGGAAAGAGAAAACTTGAATGATTTGTTTTTCTGTTTCACTACTTTCATCATAACATGAGATTTAAGATTTTCAGATCTTCCCTTGGTAGAGCTTTGTGAATGCCTTGTAATGCATTTCAGTAGAGCCCAAGAAAGAGGAAGCATGAGCCTTTCACCTTTTCTCTTTCCCAGCTTCTTTGTAACCTAGGAAATACTAACAGTTATGTTCTATAAACCTATGAAATGGTGGTGTTTCATGGTTTTACATTTTCTGTTAATCCTTCCTTGGTTTACAACCAAGAGAGTTTTTCCTCCAACTGCAAACTCAGTCTATGGCCTCAGAATTAGCAGCTTTCAGCTTCTGTATCCATGCCAGCAATAAAGGTTTTGCATGTCAAATTAAGTCCATTTACACTTGAACAATCTTATTGTCTTTAAATTATGACATTAGTGACACCTGGGCAACTCTGCTGTTTTCAGCAGGTTTCTATCTGCATGATTGAAGTCGGTAAGTGATCTTTTGCTAAAATGTAAAATGAACTGGCGTTCTTTGTTCTCTATTCCCCCTGCATTGACTTTTTCCCTAGTGGTAGGGGAAATGTATGATAGTTAGAACTATTTATTTGCTACTTGTGTTCTGTAGAGAATGAATTTAGTTAATATCTGGTCTTGCCTGTTACTTTTGTGAAAAGTAGTGAATGGATCACTCATGCATAAAAATCAAGCCTAGACTGTAAAGGTGAATTTAATTAACCCAAAGTTATTGTTATATCTTTGCATAGCCAATTACAATTTAATAGTGAAGGAAATGGAGGATGAAGACATTAATTTCAGTCTTGGGTGCTATATTTTATCATTCAAGATATTTCCATCTATGGGCAGAGAGAGGATGTGACAGGAACGTCAACTTCGGTCCACTCCTTTCCACGGGCAGTAACCTTGATACAACTTACTATATTTTTGCACATACATAAATGTTATGCCTAGAGCTGTTTTGCATTTTGATTTTTTAATTATTATTTACTAGGGGTGTGCATCGGATCGGATCCGATCCACGATCCGAATCCGATCCGCCCCAAAATCGGGAAAATCCAATCCGATCCGATCAACCTCCGATCCGATCCGATCCGACGAGGTCCGATCCGGATCGGACGCCATTTTGAATGCTTTTTCCCATAGCCAAGTATTGTTTTACAAAAACGCCTATAACTTTTTCATTTTTAAAGATAGGAGGATGAAACTTGGGCACATTATACACTGGTTAGGGACAGTTATCTGTGAGACATTTCAGAAAGATTGGTGCATGCGTTTTGTGGCAATTAATTTTTTAATAAATACCCAGGAATGCCTATAACTTTGTCATTTTTAAAGTTACACACATGAAACTTTGCCACATTGTAGGTGGTACCTTGGGACCTATGTGTGTGAAATTTCAGAAACGTAGGTGCTTGTCTTGTGTGGCAATTAATTTTTAGAAAAATGGGTAGTAGTGGGGTAAATACATTTACGCCTCCCATTTTTTTATTTTTGAAGATACAAACAGGAAACTTGGGCACATTACAGGTACCACTTGCCTTGATATGTGTGTGAAATTTCAGAAACATTGGAGCTTGCCTTGTGTGGCAATTAATTTTTGAAACAATGAGGAAAGAAACACCTATAACTTTGTCATTTTTAAAGTTACACACATGAAACTTTGCCACATTGTAGGTGGTACCTTGGGACCTATGTGTGTGAAATTTCAGAAACATAGGTGCTTGCCTTGTGTGGCAATTAATTTTTTAATAAATACCCAGGAATGCCTATAACTTTGTCATTTGTAAAGTTACACACATGAAACTTTGCCACATTGTAGGCGGTACCTTGGGACCTATGTGTGTGAAATTTCAGAAACGTAGGTGCTTGTATTGTGTGGCAATTAATTTTTGAAACAATGAGGGATTCATTGGACAGCACTTGCCCATAGGGATTCATTGGATAGTACTTACTCATAGGGAATCATTGGACAGTACTTGCCCCTAGGAAATCATTGGAAAGCACTTGCCCATAGGAAATCATTGGAAAGCACTTTCCCATTGAGAAATACAGTTATGCCTCCCACTTTTTTATTTTTGAAGATACAAACAGGAAACTTGGGCACATTGTAGACTGGTTAGGGATAGTTATCTGTGAGAAATTTCAGAAAGATTGGTGCATGCGTTTTGTGGCAATTAATTTTTTAATAAATACCCAGGAATGCCTATAACTTTGTCATTTTTAAAGTTACACACATGAAACTTTGCCACATTGTAGGTGGTACCTTGGGACCTATGTGTGTAAAATTTCAAAAACGTAGGTGCTTGCCTTGTATGGCAATTAATTTTAGAAAAATGGGTAGTAGTGGGGTAAATACATTTACGCCTCCCATTTTTTTATTTTTAAAGATACAAACAGGAAACATGGGCACATTACAGGGAACACTTCACTTGATATGTGTGTAAAATTTCAGAATGATAGGTCCAGGCATTTGGTGGCTACGAATTTTTTAGATTAAAAGTTATAAACGTTTTTCCACAGAGGCTGGGGCTGTCAATTGCACCCTCCCGCCTCCCGGGAAGAAGAAGGAAACACTTTCTCTCATCTCTTTGATCGTTGCACGCTTGGCTGCAACTGAGCTAGTATCCATTACAAAAGGAGAAACAAAGTAGCACTTGGCTCGTGTCTGCTTTGATACTTTCACTCAAGCAGAAGGGCTGAGCCTAGGATCACTCTCTCTCGCTAGGATCGTTACAGGAGAAATTTTCTACAGTCTTCAAAGTGGTGTGTGCAGACACCTTGCCACCACATCCTGGACCTATCATTCTGAAATTTTACACACATATCAAGTGAAGTGTTCCCTGTAATGTGCCCATGTTTCCTGTTTGTATCTTTAAAAATAAAAAAATGGGAGGCGTAAATGTATTTACCCCACTACTACCCATTTTTCTAAAATCTTTCTGAAATTTCTCACAGATAACTGTCCCTAACCAGTGCATAATGTGCCCAAGTTTCATCCTTCTATCTTTAAAAATGAAAAAGTTATAGGCGTTTTTGTAAAACAATACTTGGCTATGGGAAAAAGCATTCAAAATGGCGTCCGATCCGGATCGGACATCCGGTCCGATCCGATCCGACCATCCTCCGATCCGATCCGATCCGACCCCCCAGGTCCGATTCCGATCCGCTATCCGATCCGATCCGGGGGGTCAGTGCACATCCCTATTATTTACCAAAAGGGTTACATTACTATTTCACACAGCACATGACCTAGAACAGCACAGGCACAGTCAGCTCATGAGTTATGTTCAGAGTTCCCTCCCCAACTCACAAACCACTGTTTCTTTATTAGTACATTTATTCCCTACAGTTCCTCTTTGTGGTCTCTGTGACTCACACATGTAGGTTTGTTGCTATGCAGAGTTATCATTCAGAACATTCTAGAGCTGAGCAGAAGTTTGGCGGGAGCTGCTCCCCTGCCCCCACTATGCATGCTCAAGGCATAACTCCTGCCGTTTCCACTCAGTTCTGCTGCCACCTCAGCATTTCTCTGGACCTTAGAGATTGCCTTGGGACTTTTGGAGCCTGCTGAGTACTTACTGCCTTTTAATTAGCTTTGTTTTTCTTCTTTCTATTGTTTTCCATTATACCTTCCTTTCAGTTTTATGTTTTTATTATTTCTCAATTGTTTGATGCTACCCAGCATTGAGTTGACTATTAGTCAATGGTGTGTTTGAATGACACATCCCCTGCCCTCTCTCCTGCCCTCAATCCTCCTGCTGGGATCCCATCAGACATTGTGAGTTCTGCTGGCTGGACTACAGCGACAACTGCTACAGCGGCAACTGCTGCTTTGGTTGTTCTTGCCGGGGACTCTGTAGTCGCTGAAAATAACAAACTGTGTGCGATGAAATAGTCAACGGTGCCCGACACAGATCACAACGGTTGTAAATAATCAACTCTGCACAGTGTTGATTAGTTGTGTTCGTTATTTCAGCCGATTAACCAACCGTGGTGTGAAAAAGTCCCGACATACGACACATTAACCAACCGTTGACTATTTAACCCACCGTTGGTTATCGTATCGTCCAAACCCAGTCAATGACTGTGCACCTTGGAAAGGGGTGGGCTCCTGCCAAAATTATGCTCAGCATTATAATGGTTCAAATGATACTCTGCACAGATGCAAGTATGTGAATACATAGGTGACCACTCAAAGAACCACAGTTATGGGTAAGCAACCTGCCCTTTCATTAAGGAACTCAAAGCAGTATACATCGATTACCCAGGCAGCGTCCTATTCAGGCATTGACCAATTCCAGACTGGCTTAGTTTCAGCACGGAGGCTGCATCATGTGCCCTCAGATCATACCTTTGCAAAGCAGTTCAGACATGCAACACAAGAGCTTCAGAGATGGGAGTCTCACTGAAAAATAGTGGCCATGCACTGAAGTCTTTTTAACAAGCTTCTCTACTGCCCAAGAATTTTGGGACTGGGAGTCTTATGTGTCATTGCCTCATGGTTGCACCTGTTCATACTTCCCATTTCTCTTTTGAAGAGGGTTTGATAATATTATATAACAAGGCATGTTTCTCAGAATGAGGGTAAAAACAACATATTGAATTTGAAAATGACCAAGTATCATGTATTATAATTTCATGTTGAACACATCCAAGATTTTGGTATCGGACTGATGGATAGACCAAAGTGGTTAGAAGTGATGAAAGACTATAATGTCTCTTTTTACCCCCCCCCCCCCCCTCCAGGCTACAGATGTTGCAAAAACAAAACACAGATGAGAAATGTTTTAGGAAATACGTGACTCATGAAATGTCTAAGGAGAGGTTTAAGCAATCCAAGGCAAAGGTTGAGACTGTGAAGAAACCCAGAGTGAAAATACTGTACACGTTGCCTGTGATTGGCAGTTCTGGCACTGCAGTGCCCGTAGCAGAGTATGATGGTTAAGATGGTAATGTATAATATGGGAAGTGAACATAAGCCCAATTGTGATTTATCATTTGAATTTGCAATATAAAACATTATTGTCTTATGTATAACCTGATTATCTGTGTCTGTTTGAAACATAACCCAGAAAAGGAAGAATTTGATGAACAGATATGATGCATAATTTGAAATATTTCTGTATTTCCATGTGAAGAAGAAAACACAGCTGTAGCCTGTTGTGCTAATTGTTAGCAAATGTTGACTTTTAAGCAGCAAACATTTCAAGCATACATACAATTACCTCTGTACTTAGCTTTAAAATTAAAATATTCAATGCCATATAAAAATAATTGGGGGGAAATTCACTGGTTGCTAATGTAGCCAACTAGCATGAGTGCAATTAAACATGTTGACTACACTTATTGCAGACAGGACTGTTGGAGCTTTGCCTCAGTGATTCCTCAGTAACAGTATATAGAACAATGCCATAAGCCATTAGCTCTGGATAGAATGTATTTTCAGTTGCTCTCTGGCTATGCCTAATGCAATAATTTGGTCCCAGCTGCTAACTTTCATTAACACGCTGTGTACTTTGATTAGTTTCATTAGCTGCTTTCCTATGTGTAATTAATTATGCTTCTAGTTGATTCTACTTTAATTCTTTGTATATATCTTTCTCCTTGTGTGTTGAGCACAGGGAGAGGAGACCCAGACAGTTGCTAGGAGAGGTGTGAGGTCTTTCCTTGCTTCTCCCAGCTCAGTAACAGAAAATCCTTATTTTACAGTTTCTTAGAAGCTTCCATTATTTCATATATGTCTTTGCATTTTATGTGGAGCGCAGCTTCTGTAATTCAGGAATGACATTGCATTTAGGACAAGATCTGTTTTAATTATGATCTTGTTGCTTGCGGCTAATGCTGGAGAAAGACAGTTGCTTTGAAGAGAGTTTGGCTCAAGCTAGTTATGATATCATTTGTGCAATTATGTGATTGGATTTTAAAAAGCAAATTGCAGGTGCAAGGTGGGTGAGTGGGGGGATCAGGAGGGGTTAATTGGGGAGCTTTAACGCTTTCCCCCCTGCTGTGATCCCAACCTGGATCAAGAGTTGTACCTTGCAAGTTGCATTGGAAGGAAGAAGTAAACTTCTCTCTAGTCTGTTGTCTGTTTTTCCCCGCACCTTCTTAATTTCAGACATTTGTCTGTGCTTCATTCTCTAACCATCCATTCTTGCACGAAGTCTACACTGGTTGGGATTGGTTAGCTGCTGCACTCCCCCCACCCACCCCCAATCTATATGCCTGCCAAACCAACATTCTAATCTTTGCCCAACTTTCTAATCTTTGCCCAAACTTTCTTGCCACTGTTTTTATTTTTGTGCATGTTCTTATGGTTCCTTTCTATGTCCCTAACACTGCCAACTTCATTTATTCCTTGAGTGCCATTTTTGGTAGAAAGCTGGGGTACAAATAAAAAAATTAATACCATATTTCATTGATTCTAAGATGCACTTTCCCCCCCATATTTACATCTATAAAAACAGGGTGCGTCTTAGAATTTATGGTGAATCGCCAGATTTCTTCCGTGCTTTGCAGAAGGCACTAGGGCTCTGCATGCCTCCCCCCAGTGACTCGCCCTAGCAGGTCCTGAGGGACCCCACAAGGCCGGTCAGAGGTCCCCCCTCCCTCCTCCCCATTTACCTTGATTGCTGCCGCCTCGGCCTGGCAAGGCATCAGTATTGGGAAGTAGGCTGCGATCCCACGAAATGTCACGGGATCGCAGCCTACTTCCCAGTACTGATGCTTTGCCAGGCTGAGGCAGCAGCAATCAAGATTAGTGGGGAGTGGGGAGGGGGAGGGAGGAGTTGCAGGGCCCTAACCCTCCCCCTCCCCACTTACCTTGATCGGCGGTGCCTCGGCCTGGCAAGGCATCGGTACTGGGAACTAGACCCTGCAAGTCCCCCCTCCCCGGAGTCCTAGTACTGATGCCTTGTCAGGCTGAGGCGAGCGCTGGCAGAGGTGCGGAGCAGTGGCAGCAGCAGCGAGGATGGGCGATGGCAATGGAGGTGCCACATAAACCCAAGTGGAAGGGGTGCTGAAATTAAGGTGCATCTTAGAATCGCCGCAAAGCTTTTTCCCTGTTGGTGGCCCTGAAATTAAGGTGCATCTTACAATCAATGGCGTCTTAGATTCGATGAAATATGGTAATAAGTAACACTATTCCCCTGAACAAGTTCAGAAATGTGGAGTGCACATTTTTAGATAACGTCACTTTTCTTTTTTTTTAAGCTGTTTTTTTTTTAGTTTATTATCAAGTAACATTTTGACTCATATTGACTGCAGCTCTTGCAGGGTAGAATGTGAGCAATACTCAACCTTGTCCCAGCCACAGTTGGTTGAGGTTTGGCTCACATTCCATTGGATATAAAACCCAACCCCACTGGACCATGTCCCTCTCCTTGTATGTGTGCAGTCCTCAACTGTCGTTGTTTGTCCTTCAACTGCAGATGTAGATGATGATAATTTTTCATGTTTTGGGATTCATGTAAAAATACAAGGTTTTAGAAATATATTTAAACCAAACCAAGATCATGTAAACCTCTAGATGTAAGGAGATAAGTGCTGAAATCTAAAGAAATACTTGAAGATGTTACTTTTTCTATACTGAAGTATTGGAACAATTTTAATTCAGAATGAAGTTCACATCATTTTGATGTCAATCAAGATAAATTTTATTGGGCTGAAGAATAAAGAAACTGAATATTCCTTGCTAAGCATATAACTTATACTTACCTGTTCCTCCTGTGACATATGGTTGCCCTGTGGAAAGCTGCAAAAAAGAATCAAAGCATTCTTCCTTAATGTAGACTTTGGTAAAGGATGTTCATAAAGATTACTTAAGTGACACGGTAAGCAAAAGTGGGGGATGGGTAAATTAAATAAAGTGTTACTCTTAACAGAAACAGGAGTCTGAGAAAATAAATGGAGGTTACACTTTGGCCATGTATTATCCCAGTCTTCGCAGATTTACAAGGTCATAAAAGGTAAGATAAAACAGTAGCAATCTAGTCTTATTCAGGTGTTCCTAAACTGGGTATAGCAAACAAAATGAACATTCTGGATTCTGAGTCAAAGGCTATGAACCCAACAACGGAGGGTGGTGGGGCAAACACAGTCCTTCTTTTATGTTTGTGTGTTTAGGAATGCCTGAATAGGACTTCTCTTCTTACCTATCATTGCTTGTCATCAAGGAAAATGTGAATGTTAACTTTGGGTCTCTGTGTATTGTTTCACGTTCTTCTTCGTGGTCTCTGTGCATCACACACTATGGGCTCGTGCCGGCGCCAAGCCTCACTCCGGAAACTTCTAGCCTAGACTCTTGGCGGGAACCCCTCCCCCCACCGCCCTATCGCGCATGCTCAGGTTCTCGCCTACCTCAGTTCTTTTTCGACCGCCGTGCTGCTTGCCTCGCGGGAGACTTCTCAGAGAACTTTCGTTCGTATTGTTGTTAGTATTTAGCTTAGATTCTCTCTCCTTTTAGCTTTCTTCTTCTTCTTCTTCTTCTTCTTCTTCTTCTTCTTCTTCTTCTTCTTTCGTCTTAGTTCCTATATATATATATATATATTCTATTATATTCTCTCTCTTTCTCTCTCTCAATTGCCGGGGGGGGGGGTTCTTTGTTCTCCTTTCTCCCCCACCCCCACCCCCGTATATACCATATTATGGCGCAAACAGCTCTTTTTAAGAACTGTATCTCATGCCGTGCCAAGCTGACCTTGTCGGATGGCCACTCCCGGTGCCTGCTTTGCCTCGGTGAGGCACATGTAGTAGACGCCTGTGCGCATTGCAGGAATTTTTCCTGGCAGACCAGGAATAACAGGGCTAAAAAGCTAAGGGCGCTCCTTTGGAAAAAGGCCCTGGAGACTGTCGATGCCCCAGCCCGCCTAACAACTATGGCCACCACCGCTGTGTGAGCCGGAGAAGCGCCGAAAAATCGCCCTCGTAAATCTAAGTCCTCTCACCCCGCTGAGGGGGTGAAGGCGAAAAAACATAAGAAGGCGGTGGCACCACCTGAGGAGAGCCCTCACAAGGCAGAGGCGGCGTTGAAACCCTCCTCTAAGCCTCCGAAACCCAAAAAAGAGCACCCGAGGAAGGAGTCACCTTGCTCGTTACCGCCCCAGTCGGGGCCGGCCTCGGTACCGACAAGATCCCCGGTACCGATGGCGCGTACGGTGCCGTTGCCATCGGCTTCAGTCTCCCTTCTGCTCTCGTGGCCGACACACCCGCCGCTAGCTGCTCCCACCGCAGCACCAACCAAATGGCGCATAGCCAAGATACCGAAGGACACCCTGGTACCAAGCAGGCCGAAGCCTTCGACCACGCACCGCCCAGAAATCGTCTCAGAGGCCCCGTTTCGCTCCACAACGGTATTGACACTTCATCTATCGATGTCGCCGCCAGCCTCGGCGTCAGCAGACTGCGCCTTCGATCCACTGTCTCCCCGGACCTCGAGAGTAGCATCACCGGCATCGATAAGCGCTGAAACGGATCACCGCTCCCGCTCCCCAACGCCATCGCGGGATTGGGATCGCTTCTCGGGCCACTCAATACGATCGTGGTCCTCTCGTCAGTGCCCTACAGTACAGACCAGCTCCAGGCAACGTTATATTTTTGATCCCTACACGGGCCAGAAGCTGGGTGGCGAGGAAGCCTTCATCCCACCACGGCCGCCTAGGCTCCCTCCGTCCGCTACGGTGTTGGAGCCCCCTCCGGAAGCATCGGTACCGATCGCTCCTTCGACTCAGCTTACACCCGGTGACGTCGAGGCTCAGATGTCCCCCCAATCTGCGGAGGACTACGCCTCGGATTCGTTGTCCTCAGTGGATACACCACCATCCATTCCGTCGCCTGATGACGCTGTGGGGACGGACAAGAGAGCTTCCCCGTCAGTGGAAGTCACATCGTTCACAGAACAGATGCAACGTATGGCGCAATCCCTAGGGGTAGAGCCCCAACAACCAGTGGAACAATGCGTAGATACAATATACGATGTCATGTACGGGGACTCTGCCTCCACTCTCGCCATGCCGTTGATCCCGACCCTACTCCACACAGCGCAGGAGTCATGGAAGAAACCTGCCACCATGGGCCCTGTTTCTCGGCGACTGGACTTGCTGTACAAGCTACAGGAAAAAGACACGGGATTTCTGCTTGCACACCCCAAGCCGAACTCGGTGATCGTGGAGTCTGCCCAAGGATGATCCTCTAAATCACACTCAGCGCCCATTGACAGGGAGGGGAGAAAACTGGACACCTTTGGCCGTAGGGTCTATTCCTCTGCTGCACTAGGCATAAAGGTCTCCAACTACCAAGCTATGATGGCTTGATATCATTTCTTCTTATGGGACAAGGTGTCCGCGCTGCACGCTCACCTGCCAGACGACATCTGAGATGCGGCTCAAATCTTCCAGCAGGAAGCAACGGCCCTCGCCAAACAGAAGTTGACGACCGCAAGACACCAAGTAGACTGTCTCTCCAAGGCTGTGGTTGCAGCCATCGCCCTGAGACGTCATGCCTGGCTGAGATCTTCGAATTTGCCTCTAGAATCCAAATCTTGAATTGAGGACCTCCCCTTCGATGGGGAAGGCCTGTTCAACATGTCCACTGACTCGACAATGGACACTATACAGAAGGCAAAGAACACCGCAAAGAAGATGGGCTTCTACCAACCTTCAACGTCCCACTCCTACCGGTCTAGACGTTGGGGCCGTCCACAGCCATACCAACCTCGCAATTTCCAGCAGCGACAGCAACGGTTCCAGCCTACCTCTGCACAACCGGCTTTCCAACAACGGAGGGGATATCCATAGGGTCGCTTCCGCCAACAGCGTGGGAGACAAGAGGCACCTCAGAAACAGCGCCTTTGACTCTCTCCAGGTCACTCCCCTTCCGCACGCAACGTTCAGGCATTGCTTACAGCCCTTCTACTACACCTGGGTCCAGATAACATCGGACAAATGGGTCCTCAATATAATCAAGAACGGATACCTCATAGCGTTCAATCCCCCCCCCCAGTTACATGAAACTCACACCTCCCTCAGAGATCCTACATCAAGAGGTGACTACCCTACTCCAGAAGGGGGCCATCGTTCCCTCGCTCATTCGGAATGGCACACCGGGTTCTATTCCCGATACTTCACTATTCCGAAGCGGGCCGGCGGACTCCGCCCCATCCTGGACCTGAGACATCTCAATGACTTCATTATGACCAAAAAATTCTGCATGATCACGCTAGTGGCCATCCTGCCACTGATCAGTTGGTTCACCCTCATAGACCTCAAGGACGCATATTTTCATATCCCCATCCACACCTCTCACCAGCGGTTTCTCTGGTTCGCGATAGGACAGGAAGTTTACCAGTTCACTGTTATTCCATTTGGTCTAAAGACGGTACCCAGGGTGTTCACCAAATGCATGGCACCGGTCTGCGCCTACCTTCGCTCAGCTGGCATGGAGCTTTACCCCTACCTCGACAATTGGCTGATAGTATCTCCCTCTTACGAGCAGGCGGAAAGGGATGTGACCACCACGACAGGCCTCCTACAGAGCCTAGGATTGGTCGTAAACAGTGAAAAGTCGGTCTTTGCTCCCACACAGAAAGTCCAGTTCATTGGAGTACTGCTGGACTCCACAATTGGAAGAGCCTTCCTCCTGGAAGAAAGAGCACTCAAGATTCATCAACTCGCCAAGCATGTCCTAGCCTGGAAAACCCCCAGAGTGCTTACCCTGCAGAGACTGCTTGGCCTCATGGCCTCATAAGTGTATACCGTCAGATGGGCACGACTCAGGATGCGCCCACTTCAGCAATTTCTCCTGACAAATTATGACCCATACGTTCAACCGAACTGGACCAAACTAAACATCACGCAAGCTCTCCATCCCTCGCTCAGATGGTGGACCCTTCAACACAACTTGCAGAATGGCCTACCCTTTGTGACTCCAAGCCCAACCCGGACACTCACTTCAGACGTGTCCCTACTAGGATGGGGTGCACAGTGCAACCACTTGACAACTCAAGGGAAGTGGTCCAGACAGGAGCAGACCCTGCACATAAACAAACTAGAACTCCTAGTGGTGCAAAAGGCCTTGCGAACTTTCAAGAGTTACCTCGTCAGGCATCATATCAGAATAGTGTCAGACAACACAGCGGTTGTCTGGTACATCAACAAGGAGGGAGGCACTCACTCGCCAACGCTCCTCCATTTGACTCTAGAGATCTTCGAGTGGGCGATAAACCACAGGATACTCTTGTCTGCCATTCACATAGCAGGATCAGACAATGTACAAGCAGACATGCTGAGCCGCCATTTTCTGGACGCCCACGAGTGGGCCCTCTGTCACACGTCTCTTTCTCGCCTTGTTGCCAAATGGGGGACGCCAGTCATAGATCTGTTTGCGTCCGAGGACAATGCCATCTGCGAAGCATTTTGCACGAGAGCGGGATTGGGCAGCCGTTCCCTAGGAGATGCCTTCAACATGCCACGGGGGAGCGGGCTGGCTTATGCTTTCCCACCTTTTCCCCTGGTGGCCAAGGTAGTCGCCAATCTACAGCGTTGTCAATCTCATTGCCCCATGGTGGCCCCGGCAAGCGTGGTTTGCTCCACTGCTCCGCCTGTCCAAAGGGGACTACTATAATCTCCCGATGCACCCAGACTTAATCTCCATGAACAACGGGCTCATCCTTCACCCAGACCTACGCACATTAAGGCTCAAGGCATGGCGAATCCGGCCCACTGGCAGGGGCTAAACCTGCCACTGTCAGTTCAGACTATCCTGAAGGAAGCACGTAAGCCCTCTACTAGGGCATCCTATGACAGGAAGTGGAATAAGTTTACCTGGTTTACCGCCACAAGAGGCCTTGACCCGAAATCATGCGAGATCTCGGACATTCTACTTTTCCTACACTCCCTCTATGAGGCAGGACTCAAGAGCACCTCTATAAAGATATACTTAGCCGCCATCTCAGCAAAACACGATCTAATACACAACTTTTCTGTCTTTACACCCCCCCTCTCTAAATGTTTTCTCAAGGGGCTACGCAACCTACACCCGCCATTGCATCAATGGAGTCTCTTAGTGGTGCTGGCTGCCCTGACCTCCAAGCCTTTCGAACCACTGGCGACGATTGACATGAGGCTATTGACTTTCAAGGTCGCCTTCTTAGTAGCTATCACCTCGGCAAGGAGAAGCTCGGAGCTATGCGCCCTTATGGTGCACCCACCTTACACTCAATTCTTCCGCGACAAAGTGGTCCTTTGACCGGGGCCTTTCTTTCGGCCTAAAATAGTGACTCACTTCCATGTCAACCAGAATATAGTACTCCCCACTTTCTTCCAAGCGTCGTCGGACCCTATTAACACCAAACTACACTCACTCAATATCAGGCGGACACTAGCTTTCTATAAGGACAGATCGGCAGCCTTCCGAAAGTCGGACTGCCTGTTCGTCTGCTATGGGGGAAAGCGTAAAGGCCACCCTGTCTCTGCCCAGAGGTTTGCAAGATGGGTAGTACAAACAATTTCTCTAGCCTACCAGCTAGCGCAGAGAGAACCCCCGGACGCCCTGAAGGCGCACTCCACACGTGCTCTTGCAACCTCCACCGCTTTGGACAGAGGGATCTCTATTCCAGAGCTCTGTAAGGCAGCCACATGGTCCAACGCGTCTACGTTCGTCTCGCACTATAAGCTGGATGTCAGGGCCAGAGACGACACCTCCTTCGGCTGTGCCGTCCTGTCGTCCGTGCTCCAGTAACGCCTCAGCGAGGTCTACCGTCCTCCGGTAAGTACTTGCTGGTTATTCGCCCATAGTGTGTGATGCACAGAGACCACGAAGAAGAAATGCAGGTTGCTTACCTGTAACTGTAGTTCTTGGAGTGGTCATCTGTGCAGTCACACAACCCACCCACCGTCCCCTGTAGACCTCACTAAGCTAACTGGTCAAAGAGGTTGTCACTTGCATGCACAGCTTATTACCTAGATAATCTATTCTTTACACCTACCCGGTTCGCGAGGCAAATATGGTCTCATAGAACTGAGGTAGGCGGGAACCTGAGCATGCGCAATAGGGTGGTGGGGGGAGGGATTCCCGCCAAGAGTCTAGGCTTTAGAAGTTTCCGGAGTGAGGCTCGGCGCCTGCACGAGCCCATAGTGTGTGACTGCACAGATGACCACTCGAAGAACTACAGTTACAGGTAAGCAACCTGCATTTTCCACAGGAAATGATATTGTCTTTTATTTGAACGCTCCAGTTGCTTATTTACATAGAGTCCTTCCGATATAAGGAACCCGTGCCTGCTCTTTTGCTAAGCCCATATTGGTTGGCACCCAACACTTCTGCATGTGGGGCATCTACTATACTAATAGAATAATGGAAGAAGGAGCAGTTGCTTTCCTGCAGTTACCTGCAGAACTAGAACAACCTTCCTATATATGGAGGTTCAGACGTCCAAGGCCCATTTATTCCAACACACATTTTAAATGCTAGGCGGATGTTCCTGATGGTTCTTCCCTTCCCTTTTGACTCATTTCGGTGTGTTTATGATTTTATGGCTGTGGTTTTAGGGCCAATCTTTGCTTCTGCTCTTTTCTTTTTTGGTTTTAAGATCTTCAGGGGAGGGTTGTGTTGTTCTTATTATTTGTTTTGTTTTTAATGTTATGAGCTACCTCAAGCACAGTGAGAAAGTAGAATATAAATAAACATTCCTTCTGTCGTCTCGCAATTATTTTCTTAGGGATGCTACATATGTGATGATTCATCCATGTGGATATCACTTTTCTGCAGGTGTCGATGTGTGTAGTCAGTGGACTTATCTTATGCATCATCTGTACACGTAGCATAAAGCTCAATTGACAGTAGAACTTAAGGATGTGTTGAATACACCCAAAACATGCCTAAACCTATTGTAGTTCTTTTAACTTTCTCCCAGATTTCTCCATTAGTTTTAGCTGAGCATGACCTTCTACATCCACCTTGAATTTTACTTTAGCAACTTCAGTGGCAACACAAGCAGCAGTAGAAATTGTGTGCATTTGTCACACATGAAAGAGTATGTGTGTTTTCCTACAGAAAACTGACACTGAGTTTGACAGTATGTGTATGCACAAGATTTCAGATTTAGTCTGAAGCGTCTCCAGTGAAAAACATTTCAATCCGCAGAACTGAGAAAGACCTCTGAGATGTTAAAGAGTCACTGCCAGTCAGAGTAGACACTATTGGACTAGATGGAGTAATGGCCTGAGTCAGTACAAGGTAGTTTTCCTCAAGCTTTCTTCGACACTTGCTCCAGTCCAGTTTGTGACCATTCCATTCAACTAATCAAATGTTGTTATTACAGGCCTTCACCTGGCCCGATCCAACAGTGTCCCAATTCGCATGCCGGGGGCTGTTTGGACAATATGGCAAGCTGCACTAGTGAGGGTAATTAGGGAAATCTGGCTAGCATGAACAGCATCGTGGCTTGTTAAACACACTATGGTCATGTGAACCGGCATTTTCTACAATATTTTTCTTGACCTGTCCACTTCCTTTAGTTTGCTCTTTCCCAGCTTCCCTTGTGTGTGTCCTTTGCCTCCAGTCAGTATTTACCAAGTGGCAAACAAATTGTACAGTACAAAAGGGGATTTCTCCCTCTGCATCCAATATCTTTGGCGGGAAAACCACTCTGCTAAAATTTGCTCTGTTCAGCTACTTTCAAATTAAAAACACACACACACACATTTACAGATCAGATGATGGATCTCCCATGTCACATGCAGTTTGGCGTTAAAAAGTGCCATCCAAATGAATTGGATTTCTTTCTGTTAGGAAGATTTTTTCTTTTCCTCCCTATGAGCAAGTTGGTAGCATATACCTTTTTACTGCTTGATCTAATCCTATCAACTACAATGAGCTTGACAATCAAATATCTTTTTTTTAAACTCTCTTTAAATGAATAGTTTTCTTTGTCTTCTGATTTGTTTTCCATCATTTACATACAATTGCTAGTAGTTCAACATTATATTCTACTGTTGTATATGGTGTATATCATCATTGATTTATATGTTTAATATTACCAGACATGCCTTCATAATTTCCTTATTATTTTAGTATGATGCACTAGTCATTTTGAACTGATTACTCATAATTAGCACTTGCCGTTTTTGTTATAAATTGAATAAAAATGTTACTTTTCAGATTTTCAGACCTTCCTGGTTTACCTCCAACTCAACTACTTAATTACACAAATGTTATATATTATTCCCAGGTAAAATTCTGAAATCCACATTATGATTATTTTTTACTCATGTCCTACTTGTGGTCTTCCCACAGGCAGCTGGATGGCCACTGTGTGAACAGAATGATGGACTAAATAGGCCTTTCCTCTAATTCAGCATGGTTCTTCTTATGTACTCAGCATCTCTATCTATGCAGATTTTCCTCCACATTTCCTATGTATTTATTTTTGCACGTATTTTGCTTATGTAGAAACAGACCCAGAATGTTCTTAGTGCATCTAGACACAATAAAGGACTTTATCAAAGTATGAAAAAAAGAAGAAACATCAAAAGGTGCACTTGAAATAGAGTATTATTAAGGCCCAACACATTTCAAGTCGAATAATACTTCTACGGGGCAAAACTCTGTCTTCATTTCAGACACATTCAATATTCACATGGCCATTTATCATATCCAGATAAGGTTTATTTGAAATAAGAAAGGAAAATTGTTCATGAAATCTGTCTTTGCATTATTTAAAAACATGTTTAATAACAATCTGTGAAGCAGACTATAAATAAATTGATAGATTGGAACAGAAAATCTTGAAAGACAGATGTCAAAATGTAATAATTCATTATTGCTCTCTGTAGCAAAGAATAGTAGTTCATAATACTTTAAGTATGCCACATGTAATAAAATCTTGCTTTTTAATACATTGGTTCAGCTTTATTTTAGAGGGGGGGAATTAAAGGATGAGGGAATCAGAAAATTTATCTTGTGGCTTGCTATTGCGGGAGCAGAGGTTATGCAGCACGTTCTCTATGGAATCAGTGGAAATTGGGTAGAAAACACAGCCATCTTTAATGCAAAACTTTATAAATTTGAAAGAGGAGGTACCATAAGGTACTTGCAGGGCTCGTGTCAAGGGTAGGCATGACTGGGCACCTGCCAAGGGACCACACCCCAGCAGATGCCCACTGGCAAGAGTCCACTGGAGCTGCTCCCCCTCTTTACTACTGTGACCTGCTTGTTAACCTGCCTCTGGCTCTTACCCAAACAATGGTTGTAGTGAGAAGGAGGAACCATAAATGCCACTGCCTACTTGCTTGCTAGCTCTCTGTCTGACAAGCAAGTAGTAGCAATAAGAAAGGATGAAAAGCAATAGCATCTTATGACAACGGTAGTGAAAAGTTGGATTCACTGAGGGAGGGGAACATTGAGAGTGTCTTCCCCAAGAATCCTTCAAAACCTGGAGCCATCACTGGGTATTTGGGGGGGGGGTGCCATATATCTCTTAACATCCCTCAAGTTCTTAACTAGTGGAGCCCATGGCATGAAAAGGCTTGCAGGAATCACTGGTAACTGCTGCAGGAACAGGGGTGATGGGGGAATGTTGTTTCTTAGCAGAAACTGTCAAGTGGTGGTGATGGATGCAAAAGGTGCCTCAGTTAGTTCCATAGAACTAACTGTTAATGGCTACAGTGTTCTCCACAAAAGCTGCTGACACCAGTAGACAGCTAGCCAGTCATAGGAGTTACTTCAGCATATAGCATGGAGGATTGCTTTAGGTTCCTCTTAATGAAGCTGATTCAATTAATATTATGTACCATCACAGTGGGGAGAATGTTTTGTATCAAGTACTGGAGACAAAGTTTCCACCTATAAGAGGCTGACCAGATAAAATTTGGAATTATGCCAAAATGGAAAGAACCATATGAACTTAAGGAGAGCCTTGGTAGATCAAGCCAAAGGCCTATCTAGTCCAGCATTCTGTTTCAACAGTGACCAACCAAATGCCTATGGGAAGCACACTAACATGGCATGAGTGCTATAGCACCATCCCACTTGGTGTTCCTCAGCAGCTGGTGCTGAGAAACATACTGCTTCTTATACTAAAGGTAATTTATTGCCATCATGACAAGTAGCAATTGCTAGCTTTATCTTGATAATCTGTCTAACCACCTTTTAAAGCCATCCAAGTTAGTGGCCATCACTACATCTTGTGGAAGCTAATTCTTTGCACCTTGTGAAGAAGTACTCCCTTTTATCAGTCCTGAAGTTTACACCATTCACCTTCATTGAGTTATCTTTCTAGTATAATGAGAGTGGGAGAAAAATCTGTCCCTTAAGAACCCCTCTAGCAAGTCTCCACGTTACCTGTCTTTTTTCTAAGCTAAAAAGCCCCAAATATTGTAGCCTTTCCTCGTGGAGGAGTTGCTTCAGCCCTTCAATCATTTTGATCGCCATTTTCCAGAGTTATAAACAACTGGATACAATTTATTTATATTTCAAACTAATCAACTATATCTAAATGGACACATTCATTTTTATTTACTATGTTATTGCCATTGGATATTTAAGATTTTAAATAATACTTTACAAGTTGAGTTCATTCTCATCCATCCATTTTATTCACAGAAAGTGAGATCATTTCCTGGAGTTTTTCGTACATCTTCCATATCACAACATGATAAAAATTCTAGATCTTCTCAATAAACTAATACTTGACATGTCTTCTAGCTTTCTTACTTGCAGCACCAACTTTTTGGGTAATGTTTCTGAGCATGTCCTCCAGCATTCCTGGCATACTTGGACAATATGAGTTGTCCATTAATATAGCCTACTTAACTAGAGTTGCATTGTTTTACTTCTATCTAGCTGTGAAATATATTCCTGGATCCACATCCTGGCTTCTAATCTGTGTGTGTCATTGAGACTGTTCTTGTATGTCTAGTCAGCATTGCTAACGAATGAAAAACATTTCACTTGTATTTGATATTTGCCTTGTTAACAAGTAACTGATCATTTTAAAGTAAAAAGAGAGCCATTATGAAAGTTACATTTCCAAATGCTCTTCCGTAATTATGCTGATACTGGTACTAGAGAGCAGTACTCTTTCTATATTCTAATATTCAAAGACTTGAATATGTTGCTTTATTTTTTTGCTTACTCAATAAAATCTGGATTGAACTCTAAGGATGTATAGCAGTCTCCAAATTTGTATCTCTTCCCTTGCAAGTGGAAAAGGAAGGTGGTTGAGAAGAAAAAGGGACAATTATTCCCTGTCGCTGCCATTCCTCCACTGCCAAGTGGAGCCTCTGATGGCTGCTTTTCATTAAAAAGAGAAAGGAGACAGTTACATGCATTGCTTATGTAGTCTAAGTTTGTCCTAAATTAGTAGGTTGAAAGATGGGTTCTGGTCCATTTTTTAATCTAGAAGCTTAGACAGATATCTGGCGAATATTTACTTAATGCTTAAATTTATCTGTTTTCATTCAATAAGATGATTGTGCCAGAAATCAACTGGGCATGATAACTTCTTTGAGGTCAAAGTCGGGTTTTCATACTTTCCATATGGCACAGTGTAAACATATTACTGCAAAGAGGTTTGATTATCTTTAATAATATGGCAGTACATTCTTTGTGAGTATGACAGGGAAAGCTTGTGAGAAGCTAGGAAGTTTGGACTGATCTGTACTTCCCACTGACCCAAGGGCATATCACAAAATCCTGTTCTTTTTTGCCCTCTCCATTTCTGCTCTAAAAAAAGCTTGAGAAGAAGAGAGTATCGTACCCCAGAGAGATTTCAAAGCTGTAATGGACACCCAGGAATAATATATCTACAGTAAACATGCAGGCTGCTTTGATTCACTTGAAGTTGATTCTTAATTGACATAGAAATGTGACCTTTAGTCAGTTAAGTATCTCACTAAAAAAAGAAAAAGTAACGAATGTTCTTGGTGAGATCAAGGCACATATATTATACAGAGTAAGAAAATGTCCAAGTCTTTGAGTACAGTTTACAAGAATACACATGCCTTTCACAGGTATATTTCAGATAACCTGTTCCCCCAATGGTTTTTGGATATTGCCATTTCTGATGTCAGATTTGTGTTAATTTATTCTTTTCCACAGAGACTGAGTTGTTCGCTCTATGTAGAATGTAGAAGAACGTTACTGACAGAAGATGGCATATATCACACTGGAAGATGAGCCAGTGATCGGGCCTGTAATGGATGCAATTATTGGATGCAGTAATAGTGTTTCCAGAGTAGACATGGATTCAGAGCTGGCATCTGGGTTTATTACAGGGTCTGGTCCCTGGGTACTGTATTGTTACATGGCCTGTTGTTGCTAATGAGTAGCTGTCTGAAGTTGGGGTGCTGTCTGTAAGCAAGTACAGGCCTACTACCAAAAGCCTCTGTGAGTGTCGTTGTCCAGGATGGGCAGATCATTAATGATACATTTAAGTGGCTTTAGCTGGGAACTGTAGCAGTCTGGCTTGTCATGTAGTTGGATGGCTATTGTATTCTGAGGAATGCCTGATTTAAGTTATGAGCTTCTGTCCAACAAATCTGAACAGTAGGACTTGGCTGTAGACAGTGGATCATTTGGTGTGTTCAGGAATTGAAGCATATAAGGTGCCATATGACTCATTTTTGCTACAATCCAGAAATTGTTTCAAAGCATACAACTCCTTGAAATTCCTCAGATGTCTCACCTGTGGAGTCTCCAAATTTGCTTTGGATTTCACTTTAGATAAAGGTTTGAAACCAGTTCTATTTCTAGTACCCAATATTACATATGTTCTTATTTAAATACAAAGGAAATACGTTCTACAATGATATACTCATGAGAAGATGTAGCTTTAAAATCTAAATATGAATTTTCAGTAGAACTTCCCAGTAGATGGCAGCATACATTCAGTCTTTCTGACAGTGCATTGAATAAATTGCAAAGAAAATGCCCCCTAATTGTGAAGGAAATGTTAATAGATGTCCAGAAACATAGTCATTAAGGATCAGCTTACTAAAGATATCTGTGTTTGATGGAGTCTCCAAATATTTGATTATTATTGGATTTAATGTTAATAAACAGTTGGGCAGATTGGTAGAGAACTGTACTTTAAAATAATAGGATTTGCAGTTCATGGTAAAATGAATCTTTGCTTGCCTGACCAACAGGGTGGTGTGTGTGTGTATGCCTGATACTGTGTAACAAGGATGAACACAAAGGAGAAAAAATGCAGCTGGTTTTATAGATGAGATTTGTTTTAAAGATCAAGTAGCAAGCTACAATGAATCACTGCAGGTACCTACAGGAAGTGTCTAATTCAGATTCCATTATAAACATGTAATTTGAAAAGTCCTTTTGTTTGAAAGAGTGAAGGATTATTCAGATAATTAAATATTTCATTTCTTCTAAAGATTCTAACAACTTATGCTACTGCAACAGTGCATTCACTACATGAATATAGCTTCTGTGTAAGAAACTGCACATTAAAAGAAACCTGCCACAAATCGGGGTCTGCTGCATACACATAAAGCAAAATAGAAATGTATTCATCGCATGTGACAATGAACATAAGATGCATGCAATTTCCTACACAAAAGCTATACATAAAATAGGAAATATATCCTGTGCAAATTGGAGCTCCCAATGGTTCTGACTGCCAGAACTTCAAAGATAAAAAATCCTGTTCTTTGAGAATAAAATGTGTTAAGTAGATGTGATCCCAACCCCAACCTGTGTGATAACTGATCATCTTTTATCACCCCACCCTCTGGCACCTCACAAGAGCTTGTCTTCCTTCTTGTCTATAGCAGAAGCACAAATATGTTGTTGAGCATCATCAGACGGGGGGAAATCGTGTTTCCTTACCATCTCTTTCCCCCCTTCTGTCCCACAATACTTTCTCTTTCTTTACATGGGGAAGAAAGAGGAAGTAAACTATGACCACATGACCCATTCAGTGGGCATTTTTAATCCCGCTGCTTCTCTGGCACACAGCAGGAAATGATGGAACGTTTTGCTACAGCCAAAAAAGACGGATTTTCTGGGTCTTTTTTTGCGACGTGAAAATAAGCAGAAGGGGTGAGATGTGTGAGAGCTGGACAGCATCGTCAGAAGGACCCACAAAAAAACTGTGAGTGCCCAGTATTGAGTGTGCGACAAAACGTTTGTTGTCTTCATTTAGAAATTTAAATGAAGTAAGTAATTTTATTTTTTGATAACAAGTACATAGTTTCCATTTTGCTCCTGCTATTTCTTTAACTTGTGGATCCAGAAGTACCATACTGTACTTGGTAGATAAGCCAGGATCTCACTTCTGAACATTTTTCTCTATGGTGTATTAGGAATGAGCAGCCTTTTCTCCCATTGCTGGGCTAGAATATTTTACCGTATTCTCCCTCCTCTCCCTTAAATTTATTTTTGTTCAAGACAGTTTTCTTGTCATTGTTCTTCCTGAGAAGGAAACTACTATAATAGTTGTTGAAATAGTTTAACATTTTCAAAGACAAAATAACTATTTGTTCACTATAGGGTAGCAAACCTACTGAAAAAAGGGGAAGCATTTAAACTTTTAAATTTCCTGGGTTTTATTTCAATCATTGCATAAATACTGTTTGCCATGTGGACCCATTTTCTATCCTTCAAATTTGTAATCTGAAGACAACACTATTAGAAGTGCCATTTCCTTGACTGTATAAACAAGAAGGCACATATAGTAGTGTTGTGATTAGGTCACAGCAATCTCTACTGAATTTCATAGCAGAGGTGTGGACAAACAATGAGCTCAGAAACATTTCTTATGCAATGAAAGACATGCTTCATCAGGTTTGGGATTTGAGCTGGTTGCTGAGAAGCACATGGATAACCCTAGCTGCCTTCTGTTGTTATCTAGAGCAGTCTTATCTACTCTGACTGGATGTCCAGGGACTCAAGCTGAGGTCTTTCCTAGCCCTGGGAAAATCCTTAACAAAAGGTTGCAAAGATTAAATTGGGACCTTTTACTTGATAAGCATGTGCTTACCACTGAAATGTGGCCCTCCTGGGGTATATAGTACTTTCCCTCTCATGTACAAATGGTTAGCCGCTCCTTCAGCAATTATCTAGATTACAAACCTCAGAGGCCACCTCAGGCCTTATGAAAACAAATTACAGATCCCAGAGGCCATCCCTAAATCTTCCAAAATAATTACAGATTCTACAGGCCACCCAACCCTTAAAAATAAATAAATAAATTACAGACCTAGAGTACCCTAGCCTTAGAATCTGTTACAGAGACCATCCTAAGCCTTAAAAAAAGACACACTTGATTGATTTAATTAATCACATACACACAGAGAGTAATTCAGCTGATAGTTTACTCAAGTGATCAAGCCTTGTTTGGCTTCAGTCCTCCTGCTGCTGCTGAGGTAGTTGACTGTACTCTGTTCTCACTAAAGAACAGCCACATCCAGTTTGCTTTCTTCCTCTTTTCTACTTGCAGCATTCCAAAAATAAGTGCCAGTGATTGGCTATGGGTGGTGTCATTACCGCCCACTTCTAGCCTTCATCCCTGCAGCTGAGAAATGGAAATCAGGAGCCAGAATATGTCCATATGTGGCATCCAGGCAGGGTGATGTAGTTGGACGCCCTGCTTGCGTGCCTGAAGATGTTTTGGGCCTGCTCCCTGGCAACATTCCCATGTAGTAGAGGAGGAGGATGAAAGCAGAAAGATGCATAACTGATGTTACTCTGAAGCTTGCACATTTGCAGTTCATCAAGGGCAGAAGTGGAGAACAGAGGGAGACAGGGAAGAGGAGAAAAGGAAACTGAACATGCAGCAAAAATGAGGTTTGTTTGTGTTTAATCTCTGGGAAGTTTTAATAAGCAGGGCTCTGCCCCCTTGTCTTAATGGAAACAGCATGACTAGGTGGAAAACTTGTGGTCCTCCAGATATTGTAAAACTGCAACTCTCATCATCCCTCACCATTGGTTATGCTGGCTAGGGCTGATAGGAGTTGCAGCCCAATTACATTTGGAGAGCCACAAGTTGCCCTGGCCTAGGTGTTTCTTTCCCACAGACCCACCTAATGAAGCATCAGAAAGCACAAGAGGGGTGTGCTTTTGGGTGAAGGTGCATGTAACATTTTTTAAACAGCCAGGCCAATGTAGAAGCACCCTCATGGTGTTTAATCCAATGAACGTTTCCTGTCCAGGCTTATGCTCTGAGAATACCAGCTCTGAAAGTTTCAGTTAAAGCCAGCTATGAGTACTGTTGACTGGTTAGTGCATGTACCATCACAAAACTACCTCCTCCCAAACCCATAGTACTTTTGTGATTATGCAAATTGTGTGCATTTTTTTTTTAAAAAATGAGGCTATGTATGTTTAGAGAAATGAACATACATCAGGTACTTTGAAAATAGAATAGATGGGCAACCTGCCTGAATCATGATGAGGAGGCTAATATCAGTTGAACTAGCCTTTGATTGGCTGGTATGCATCCCTATCAGTTTAATGGTAAAGCCAAGATGCAGCTGGGCATGCACCACCTGAGAGACCCACTATGTCCTTTTTATGTATTAGGTCTGTGGTCAAGG
The DNA here is from genome assembly GCA_029215795.1 of Anniella stebbinsi. Taxonomy (NCBI): domain Eukaryota; kingdom Metazoa; phylum Chordata; class Lepidosauria; order Squamata; family Anniellidae; genus Anniella; species Anniella stebbinsi. The sequence continues at coordinate 88,301,797 of JARDYH010000004.1, read as the reverse complement.
AAAAAAGACTTTATTTATTGCCAGGGTTGTGAAGGGCAGCACAGATATCAAACCTGTCAACATTGATTATTTGCAGGAGTATTTTAGTTTCAAGTGAAGTATAACATCCCCCTTCTGTTACCCTCTTGCCATTCCTAGTAATAAAAGAGCTAAAGATTTGGAAATTTGGAAAATTGGACCCAACCCTGACTACTTTCATCCATAAGTATATGGTATTAACTAGTCTTACGTCTTCTCTACTCTTCCAGTGATGGAAAGGATAGAGAATGCACTGGGTGGGTAGTATATAGTAGTTTCTTAGATATTGGCTATTATGAGGATGACTAGAGGGAAATGAATATTTGAAATGCCCTACATAAATGCTACATATTTATTGTACTGGACAAATGAGTTCATGCTAACATTGCTGATTTTAGGCAATCACATTGGGTTGAATCAATATTAAGTTAGTTGCACTGAGGTGCCATTGAAATCAAAATAAAAAGACTACCTCAATGCCCATTTATTTAACTAAGACTGCAGTCCTATACAGACTCCTACAAGCCTCATTGTGAAAGGCATGTGTCAAGGTTCCTTCCATGTCCTGGACCCCTTGAGCAACTTTTTAAGGATACCTTGCCTCCTTAAGATGGGACCATCTTCCTTCTTTTTACCTTCCCTTTCACAATAACGTGGGGTTTAGGCTGTAGACATAGGATGAGTAACATTCCAGACACTTGTGGCTTAACATAATAGTTTACTGGAAATTAAAACAAGCAAATTACATTTAAAGATATTTAGTCAATAGAGCTGAGTGATACAAATGTATGAAACAAAAATAAAAGTTGAAAAAAATGCAAATTCTTTTACCCTAGCTGCATTTAGGCATTCAAGCTGCTTTTTCGTCAAAAAACGCCTTACCTTTTTACTTTGCCTCTGTAGGACTCAAACCTTCACAGCATGCATCGGATTGCACTGTTAGTCCGGATCCAACCTATTGCCCTGCATTTTTCTTGAGCAATACTTGCATTCCAGATGATAGCACTGTGTACTTTTGCTGCAGTTGTGGCCTTTTCTGGTTACAGTTGATGTTGTGTTGGGGATTACTCAGTAGATTGAACTTGTACTGTTATTGTCTTGCTACACCTTTACGGAAGTCTTTTTTAAAGGTGCAAGAAATGAAACATTTTCCAATTTTCACATTATATAAGTTAATATAGAAAAACCTAATGAAACTGCCAGTATTGAAAAGGTAGTTGGAAGTGTAATGAAACTTACTTTGTGATATAAGGCGTAGAGAGATCAGGTGAATAATAGAAAATTTCCTTTTCATATATCAGATATATTGCCTTGCTGAAAGCTGTCAATATTTTTAGACCATGAAAATGGAAAGAAATGCATTTTTTCAAAAATGAGGAAAAGTTATAACTCATTTAGCAACCTAACATTAATTCTGAAAAAGTGGAGAAAAATCAATAATGAAATATTATCAATTATTTTGGGGACAACAAGTTCCATCTTTGGCTGTCTGGAGGCAATATTTCTTAAATGTTTTCTTACTTTGAAAGCCTGTGAGGTAGTTTCAAGCTTATTTTCAAAATCTAGTCCAGTAATGATTTATGATTTTTAAAAAGTGTGAAGGGTAAGTCATGTGATCAATGGCATTTCCTATGAAAACACTGGATGTTTGCATTTGGCCTTTTCTGACATCTTTAAGTAAAAAGAAAATAGGCATCAGGCACCTTCACAGCGAGAATAAAGAAAATGAAAATCCAACAAGACTTTTAAATACCATCCTCTACACATCATACAAAAGAGCCAAGAGGCATTTCAATTACAGTAAGAAAAAAATAAATATTGTAAAGAATTGAGTAGAAATCTCATAAAAATGCAAAAGATTACTTAATATAAAAAACCGAATTCTTTCTTTTTTTAAACCCTTGAATATTACAAAGGACTCCTTTGGAAATATAAGTGACAAAATTAAATACTTCTCCATTCATGTACTGAGATGCTATTGTACTGCAAACCAGGTCACATACCTGTGGTGATGACTTTTTGGTTACCCTTTTTGAATGTCTCTTTTATGATGGGACTGCTAGCAATTCTCCGATGTGCTTTGCTCTCTTGATTTAGAGCAACGATTTCAAATTATCGCAACACCCAGCGGATTCCAGTGGCAAAGATGTGCAAATGGCTACTTTGATTGTCTAAATATCAAAAGTTGCATGCACAAATACGACAGAGCTGTTAAGAGTTGTGCAGGGTTTTGCACTTACAAGGATTGCTGCACACATCTGGGAATGCTGCTCTTAATGTAGGCATCTCCTGGGCATTAGAGTGCCAAGAGTGCCCTTTATCTTTGTAGAGGGATTCAGAAGTTAAGGCAGCATTTGATTATTGAAATAAGAAAATGGTTTGAAATCCACAGTGAATTCCTGAGCATCGGAGAAGTTCCTCTACATACATTCTGATGTTCATTCATTCTTGTTTGGTTTATAGCCTGCTGTGTTGTGGGTTATATAGATGAGAGATTGATGTGTGAAAGATCCTGCCCCAGAGTAAAAGGTTGTTGACCCATTGTCTCGTATATAGTTGTATCTCTGAACACACAAAGCTAATAATACTGAGCTGATCTAGACCAGGGGTGCGAAATCTATAGCCCTCCACATGATGTTGGATTCTAGCTCCCATCAGCCCCACCTAGTATGGCCAATGGTCTGGAATGATGGGAGTTGTAGTATGTTAACCAGGAACTGAAAAGATTAATAGTATTGCTAACAGAAGACTGAAGAGGTAACTTCAAACTGCAGATGGCTAATTTCACCTGGAGTGCTTGAATACTCTGATAGTTTGGAGACCAGCGTGCAGGAGGAAGTCAAAGAGAAGTTAGCAGTTTTAACAGGTTTTAGATCAGCTTTGAAACGCAAGTAGTGTGCAGGAGATTGTTGAGGATCCAAATACAACCCTAGAATCTCAATTTGCTATCTTCTTAGCTACATTTATAGTGCCAGCTTTGTCAACTGCAATCTTTTTAGTTAATCTTAAATGTATTTTACGTTCTCTTCCATTACTGATAATGTAATCACAACGAAGCTTCCAAATTATGCTCATGTAATCACAATAGTTTTCTTAATTTTTTTTAAAAGTATATTTTGCAGTTTCCTTAAATAAAATGTTTAATGTGTTTCTATTTACTCTTGAATCTGTGGTAATGTTGTCTATTTGGGCTTAGCTTAGTTATCCACTGGGATATCTCGACTCCAATTGGTTTAGGTTTGTTTGGCCTTCATATGCTCCACATTCATGAACTGGGGGCTGAGGAGGTGAGCCTCAGATTATGGGCATGTCTAAACAAAGATTTTATCATGTGCTGGTGATTGGTCACTCATGGAAGTTTCCGTGACCTTTACACAATGTCATCAACCTCCAGAGTCTCTTCCGTGTTTTATAACCTTCATCCCATTTTTTTTTAATATCAGGGAAAGTGTGGCATTTTCTCTAGAAGTGCAATGAAGCACTGTAATGGCTGTGTCAACTTCTGTAATAGTGCTAGTGCCATCTAGTGGCTGTAAAATGAAACATAAAACCCTGAAAAACAGCATGTGTCAGCATGTGTCAAAGAGCTGATGTTAATCTTGCAAAGAATCCCAAAGCAGAATCTCTGGTAAAATTGCGGGATTAAAACCCTGATGTAGAGAAACTCATTTTCTGACTCCACCTACACTACAGAAATATTGGCCTACCTTATAGGGAGATTGATTGCAATTACTGAGATCATGTGTATGAAGAGTTTTGAACAGTAAAGTAAGCACTTTATTTGTGGTAAATATTATGTCTATTATTGTTATGATTAGCTTTTTTGTGATGTGTGCCCTAGTAATTTACACAGTGCTTTTTGATTTTGTCCTTGGAATGTGGAATTCACTGCTTCCTTTTTTCATGGTACATAAACCGCTATTGCAGTACACAACAGCATCCTTGCTTGAAGTTCAACAGAAGTACCAAATGCTTAATACTTCACTCCCTTCTTGTCTTTCTTAAAATTAGTATGTGGCACATCAGTGGGGAGTTCTACTTCTGACACTGTTGTGAGGGGAAAAAAGTTAATTCCTTTTGATTTCTGCCAGTTAGTATTAAACTTATGAGGCATGAAATCATCTAATTCTCAAGAATAGGTTTTCTATAGAGTTCCCAGTAGAAAACATTTCAGCTTCAAACATATGTGCTTGGTTCTCACAAGCCACAGGGACATTTATTTACTGACATCTTGATTTGCTTGCCCTTGAAAGTGCTCAGTAACTAAGTAAGTTTTAAAAAAGATGCTAGGATGCAAAGAAGGGTAGTGTATGCGCAAGGAAGAGGCACACCACTTTGTTTAATGATGGTGCTGCAGCAATTCCCACTTCTAAAACATCAGGTCAGCACTTGATTCAGCAAGTATTTGTCCCTTCTTTTAGATCCTGGCCATAAAGGGGTGAGGGAAGAGATGACAGCCTTTGCCAGCCCCCAGGGCCATGCTGCCACCACTGGAGTTTGTATCTACTTGCATAAAGTGTGACTTCCCTGTGAAATGTTTCCTGAAAGCAAAGCTTACAGAAGGTTTAGATATATATTTGAATACTTTTACACATGTTTACCACACGTCTCTTTCTCCGTTTCATTTTCTCCTGTGTTATATTTTGAGTTCTTGCTTTGATTTTAGTGTCAAAGGAGAGGAGAGGTACTGACTGGTTGTTTTGGAGCAGCAAATGAGTTCTGATTTTATGTATCATCTTTCACGGAATTCAGAAAAGATGAACTACGTTTGGGACCACGAGATACCATTAATGCTTTATCAGTAAACGTTGCTTCTTTTAGTTGTTTTCTGTGGTGTAACTGAATGTTCTTGATTTAGTCTGAAGGCCTGTATGTGCATTTTGCTACATCTGTCATCATCATATGACTAGTATCAGGCGATATACTAATAGTGAACTCATTCTCTGAATACCAATCCTTATGTAGCCAAACAAGACAACATCCAAGCACAACGAGAGAGATGGACAGCCTTGAGAAAACTAAAAGTTTGCAGCAGAACAAATAATCTGTAAGGCAAAACATCCTAAGGGGGTAAAAGCAAATGTTACAAACCGCCCAGTGAGGACTGAGCATGCTCAGTGACTGTGGAATGTCGACTGATTGTTCAGGGCAAAAAAGAGAAAGCTGAGAAGGGGTAAGGTAAAACTGAATGATGTATCCTGAAATAAAGCATAGCTGGCAGGAACACTGAATAAGAGCACCAAGCACTGCAACATTTTGTTGAAGGTACCACCTCTATTCTGTTTCTCATCTTCAGGGGAGAGTGCCTGTATTTATGAAGCGAAAAATTCAACTTCCACACACACAAGACAGAGGTATCAGCATTCGTGAGGGAATCCTAAGGTTTGCAGAAGGACAAAAAAATCTTTAGAAAAAAAGTCTCTAATGATGGAGGGAAACCCCCAAAACAGTACAGTAAGAACTAAGCATCTTCAGTGGGCATGGAATGCAGACTGTTGGGGGAAAAACAAAGAAGTGGATGGGTGGGGCAAGAATGGAACAAAGTGGCTAGGAAAGGAGGATGTAAGGGACACACAGATATATAAAAAGTGCAGAGGGAACTTGACTATTCTCTGGATAGGCTGTTTCCTAGTTCATACTGAGAAGCAAATTTTTTTAATATCCTTCCAATATGGAACTGAGAGCTGGCCATAGAAATTGACTAAGAAATTTAATGTAGCTGGGATTGGGCAACAATTGTAGGGGATGGTGTAAAAGCTGGAATGGAATGGAAAAGCCCCCTTTTTAAAAACAACATGCCAAAAACAAAGGCATGTATTAGAGACACATGAAAATAATATTTTTGGATTGAAACACTATATATATATATATATATGTATATATATGAATGAATGATGATGCCTAGAACCCATCCAGAACAGGAGGGAATAGCCCAGAACGACAACTTCCAAGTGAGCACAACCAACCAATTTCTCCAGCCACAAATAACTACATGGGAGGGGTGCAATGAGCCACAGAACTTCCACAAAAACCACTTTCCAATATCTATTCTGTGTTATAGTCCCCATTTGGGAAAAACAGCCGAGAACGGCAACTTCCAAGTGAGCCAAACCAATGTATGGGTAGGGATGCACCTTTTGTTGCATCATCCACTCATTGACCGAGTTGGATTTTCATTCATTTCAAACAAGCATTACTGCAGTTGTCCGCTTGGGCTAATCCCCCCTAAAAAAATCAGGGGAAATGGTCTGCACATCTGGTTATCACAATGTTGATCTGGGGATGTTTGGTGGCTCATTGCATCACACTCATGCAGCTATGTGCGGCTGGTGAATTTGGTTGATTTAGCTCACTTTGAGGTGGCCATTCTGGACCATCCATTCAAGAAATGCTCATTTGCTGAGTGTGGTGTCAATTTTGATCTGTTCAATCAGTTTTCCTGGACCCTAACCATAGTTGGCATTACCTGTTTTACCTGCAGCATAATGTGAGGGTTTAAATAAGTGTAAGAGTGAGCAGGAGTGTGTGTGTATTTACTTTGAAGCTTGACCTCAACAGATGGGATGGGATATTTAACCCTTTGCTCCCTTTTTGTGATACAGATAAAAAAAAAATCCCTGGCCATCATGGTGCTATTGGGGATGGGGTGGGGTAGAGTTCATAATGGCAACAATGGAAACTTTTTCCTGTTGCTAAGTGTAGTGAAGGGAAAGTGTTAAAAAAGTTAACGTATTTTTATTCTACTTTTCAGCCAAAAAGGGCTCCCTTTTTTGTCAGGATCTCAGTGTAGGAGGGAAGAGTTAAGCTTCCCCAATTTAAAGCAAACGCCCCACATGCTTACTACTAAACAACAAGAAAAACAACAAACAATTTAGGAGTGGCATTTGCCTCTAATTAGAGTCACTTAAGCTAGATTTACACTACTGCTTTATAGTGGTATGAAGAGCACTGATAACTGTTGGGGCACAATACAAATTCCATATACCACTTTCATAGTGTTATTTCTTGCTTTTTATTTCACATTCGTAATGATTTGACTGAGGGGATTTTCAGATGGGGGAGGGAATCGTGTTTCCTTACTGTCACTCTGCTTCCTGCTTCTCTTTCGCAATAGGAATGAGCAGGATCACACGGGGAAGAAAGGAAGAAAACAGTGATCGCTTGGCCCATTCAGTTTATTAATTATTAATTAATTAAGTTTAGTGGGACATCGTCCTCTAGTGGGTGTTTTATAGCGCAGCTTCTCCACACGACAGGAAATAGCGACAAATATTGTTGTTAGTGTTCAGAAGGGTTGGGTTTTCAGAGTCTTATTTTGTAAGGAAAAAACAACAGAAGGAGCAGGAGACGTGCAGGAGGATCACTGCGTCATCAAAGTGATCCACGAACATCCATGACTGGCCAGTCATGAGCTTGCTATAAAACGCTCGTCTAAATCAGCTCACAAGATGTAGATCTGATCATAAAATCAGGCTGAAAGACAGCTTTTTCCCCCTTTCTCTTTAGGCACATTGGTTTCTATGTTGAAACAATGTGGTAGCTGCAGTAAAAGTTACAACCAAAGTTGTTCCATAGGTGTCAATCAAATATGTGCAGCAATGAGTTATGAGTGAAGCATCCTATAATCTAGTATTCAGTTAAACTCTCCTGCTAACACCACAATGGTTCAGAGATCCTCTTTTGGAATGAATCTCTGTTATACTTCTCTGTGGCGCAGTGATTCACACAGGATCATGCAAATTCAACACTTTAGATAACTACTTAGCAAAAAGATGTGCTGCCTTTGCTGGAAAACAGAGATCCACCAAACATCCCATCTATGCAGTTATTAAAGGCAAAGACAATTTCTTGGTGCCAGTTGTTGCTGCCCTCAATTCACTACACCCCCTTCCCCTGAATGAAAATAATATTGGCCACATTCTAGCCAAAGTTAAGCACTTTTACGCTGCATTTATTTTAATTGGAAAATGTTTTCCACCAACTTCAGTAGCTTACCTTTGGCTGGAGTAACAAAGTAGAGATCCCAGAATTTGTAGTCATTCGACTGAATTGGCTTATTTCTGAAGGAAGCACAGCCATTGACTCATGCAAGGAGTTTTTCTTGTTTGTTTCTGCTTGATGGCTGTGATTTTTAAAACATATTTTTATGGAACACTACCTGGAATGATGGGTTTGTCTAGTCTGTATGTTTAAAACAGTGATTTGATACTTTTTCCACCCCAGAACTGAACACCTACACTTATAAGGTAACAATGCAATTGGATAATCATTATCACAATCATAATGTCTCAAACAAGCTTGAAGGTGACATTATAGTCACTCTGAAATTAGAATTACACTGAAGTGTTAAGAAGTGACATTCATTTCATCCTGGCACAATGGTGACATTAGCATCTAATTATCTTGTAGCGAATTCAGCATCAATCACCTTCTCCATAACATGGTACAACCCTCAGTCTCTACCAGGTTTGAAGGTAGGAAGCAATTGCAGGGCAGAGAGGTGGGGGAAATTATAAATAAACTTACAAACCAGTCTTAAAAACATTTGTAAGTTTGTAAGAGTGGATGAATGAGTTTGAAATCTCAAAGCCATTCAATACCCAGAAGTTCCAACTTAAAACACTTCCAGTTTTTGAAATGTATCAGCGTCTTAATGTAGTCCAGTGAACAAAGTATTGGACTAGCAAATTTGAGTCCAGGATTTCAAAATGCCACTGGTCATGTGCTCATCAACACAGGAATTCTCAATTAAGGGCTCATCTGAACTTTTAATTTTGAATAGAGAGAAATCAAAACCATTCAGACAGTTTCATATTTCTGAGTTTCCATTTCAGTTTTCTGTAGAGAAAAGTTTAGCTTTGGGTTTTGTTTTTTAAAAAATTGGGAAGCCCTCTTCAAAATGTTTAATAATTTTCAACAGCTTTTCCTAAAGGAAAACTTTTCTTTTTCAAAATATTTCAAACACACACACACACACGGCACAATCCAACCAATTTTCAAGTTGATTAATTATAACTGGAGCATGATGCACATGCTTAACTCAACGGGACAAAAGTGATTAAATTTGGCTGGATTGTGCTCATTGCTTCTGGCATATGTTGCCTATTTTTTCAACAACCACAAAACATTACCTTGTCAAAAAGGCAACTTTCAGTGTAAAACAAATGAAACTGGCAAATATTCTGTTCAATCTTACTTCTATTATGAAGCAATACCCCCACCCCCTCTGCTTTAAATTATTTCACATTTATTTACTCAGCTGAAAAGAAGCTCAACAGCTACTTTTTACTGGCGCTGTACACAAACCAACAGAAGAAGACATTAGACCAGTTTCAGTTGTAACCATCTCAGTCTCATAAAGCATGGCTATTAGACTGACTATTGTGTCCAAGTGGTATCTCTTTCCTCTTCACTTTCAAGGGGTTTGTTAAACCATGGTTTCCTGTTATCTGAAACAGGAAACTGTTGTTTCATCCCAGATCACAAAGCAGCATATGAAAGCAGGATCAGATCCAGGGATAATCTGAGGACATGTTTCACAAATATTGTTTCCCCTGTGAAAAATGCATTCCTCTCTCTTTAAATATCTAAAAAAGGAGGGAACTTTTTCTCCCCCACCCTCACACATACATATACATATAAACAGATGTTGCAAAGAAAAGATACCTCAACCCCACCTCAACATTCAGGGAACCTGCATCACCCTCACCAACCTGACATTCAAACAGTGATGGCAGAACTTGGGAAAACTTCTTAAAGCCCATGAAAACCCCCTTTTCATATTGAAAATGTTACCAGGGGAACATTCAGCTGAGCTTTACTTAAATGACAGTCTAAAACCTACAGAAATGCTGTTTGATTGTTACTTAATGGTGCTAGGTTTGATCAACTAAAATTTTAACTGAATCTCAGAAAAGCGTGTTGTTCTTCTGCTATAGTCAGGAGCATCACTAATTCTTCATTAAAAATCAGCTCATTACAGTGCTTGATGCTGACTTATTGTGTGAGATAAAGAGAAGCAGAAACAATCAGTTTTCATATTAACCAATGAACTCTTGATGATCACAATTTCAGAGTTAGTGTCTTATCCACAGATGACTTAGAGAGGCCTCAATAATGTTACTAAAATTGGTCAGAATATGAAGAAAACATGTTGAATGCCTTTTTGAATATCATAAACTAAAATATGTTGAATAAATGATGTGCAATGAATAATTCAATTCCCTCTACTGTCCTGGTGCCTTAGTATTTTATCCCTATTTTGTCCAGAAGGGCCAATTCCACTGAATTCCATTGAATCTTACTTTTAAAAAAATTCCCTTCTGAGCAGAGCCAATGCGACATTTACATTTTGAGACTAGACATTATATGTTAGGTAAGATGAGAGCTGTTTGAAGGACCTTAAGGAAGAGCCTCTAATAGGATGTTGCTGGTAAGCTGCAAGAAAGCTTAGGCTGCTCTTAAATGGCCCCATTGGGTTGCAGCATGTTCAGGACAACATGTGGAAAAGCAACTGCTGGTGAAAATGAAGGCAGGAGATGCTCTGCACCCTGCGGTCCAAGAGGATGGTACTCTTAAACTTTTTATTGGAAATATATAACATTACCTATGTGTTTGAAGGCACAATCTTCTGCTCATAAATGACTTTTTAATTGCAAGACCATCATGAGATCTTGGTTGGTTGGTTGGTTGGTTGGTTTACTAAAATCCATTCATTTCCCATTTCCACTGTTCATGGATATCACCCCAGATTCTTTATCTGCAAACGCAGATATATATCTTGATGTTCTATTCCATAATTTGAATGTCTGTGCCACATTGCCAAAAAAATCTAACCATGACATCTCCATCTTCTTGCAATCATTGCTTGCTCAGGTCACATTTTACAAAGTAATTCGTAAAATGAAGTTGCTAATTGCATATGTTATTAATGAATAGTATCAGCACAATGTTCACCCAATGTTTATTTATTTAGAAGAATGTTATCAATATACTGCTTGGATATTCACAAAGGCAAGCCTTATCATTATTCAGAGGGAGACAGAGAAACAAACATCAAACTTAATTGTGTTACCCAGCTTCAGAGCTATAATCTGTATACAACAGCTAATGCTTTCATCACTTATCAATTCACTTATAATTATGCTATACACTCAGAAAAAAGTTAAGCAGTTAACAAGCAGGAGTAGATCTTTCTTGACTGTTTACACATTGATTAAAATAACAAATGTAGACTGTGGGAGAATGAATGAATGTGTAACTTGAATAATTAAGCATTATCTCAGCAGTCCCATTAAATGTTCGGTGCAGTCCCATATACTGGAGTACATGTATTTTTATTTTTCAAAATAAACTTTCCATTAACTTCTATGTTATATCATTTTGTATGGAGGGAGGATGGGGTGCTTCAAGTTTGATTAAATTCTAGTAACAGCGTTACTGTACTGGTGTTGTATGCTTAGCTCAGATCCAAAGAATCTTAACAAGTTGTTTTCGGGGGCTCCTCAAACATAAGCATCAATGATGTGATAATGAGTTCTAAGGGAAGACTATGATTTCTCCAAGTGGCAGGAAACCTTCGGGGGGGGGGGGGGGATGCCAGCAGCCTTATCTTGGCATATTCAAGAAGTGGTGACAACATAGCTGTCTAATCTACCTCTTACTCTACATGTTGCCTTTCACATCTTCACCTTCCTGGTAAGTAAGCTTAGCATTGTAGAGCCTCTCTACACAAGGGTTTTATTGTGAGCTTGTGATTGCTCACTCATGGTAGTTTGCAGGACCTTTGCATGGCGTCTTCCTGCAGGACCTCTCCTTTCTTTGGCAACCATTATCATGGTTTTTTTTTCCTTAATGAGGAAAATGTGGTATTATTTAGAAATGGTAGAATGAGAGTCTCATGTAACTGCACAATTCCGCTACCCTACAGCACCATCTAGTGGTTGCATAGAAAAGCAGAGAAAGTAACCCCCCAGAAAAAAACACTTTTAAAGGAGCTGATCTTAATCCCGCAAGGTATCCGGAAGCAGAAGCCTTGGTAAAGGTGTAGGATAAAAGCCTCATGTAGAAATACTTGTAGTCTTATTGTTACAAACATAGATCCTGCAGTCATGTCTTTTCTAGAAGGGCAGAAAGAGCATATGTGGACATGTCACAATTTCACATAACACACTTTTGTTTTTACAGAACACAGAGACTTTGGTAAAGAGAAAGATGAGTAACTGAATGGTTGAGATCAATTACTTAAATTATATGTATACCTTGGATATTCTCATGTATAATTTGAAGCTCACCAGTGCACAGAAATAGTTATTAACTCCTTCCTTCCCACTATTTCCAATCCAGAAATTGCATTTTTATTTTGTATTGACAAACAGCATGCAATTTTGAAATTGACCAGAATGTTGGATCAGAGACAACTTTAAATAACAACAACAAATAATGATTCTGCCCTTCCCTAAGATTTCTCCTAAAATATACTTCAGTCATTTATTTCCTCATTTCTGCTGTATACCAGAAGGTGTGACTCTGCTGTATTTTGGCATAGGATAACATTCACCTATTACTCCCATATTTAATTAATTGGAAGTCTGTGCGTGGGTGGGTTTTGTTTTTTTGGTCTTGTACCACTGTGTTGGGGAAAGTTCCAAAACCAGGTATGGAGTGGGCCAAGCATCTGCTAACTAAGCATCTTAAAATAGAGGGATGTGTTAAGCATCTTAAAATAGAGGGATGTCCAAACTCCCAGTATTTTTATGTTTCCATAATGAAGTTTCCATTTGCTAACATAACAAACAAACAAACAAACAGACCAGAAAACTGTTTTTAGCCCAGACAAGAAACCACTCAATACCCTTTAACAAAATCCAATATATTGTCTGTCTGCTCTCTCCAAAAAGCAAATGTTCCATTTCTGTGGGCTTAAGATTTGCCCACTCTTGACGTATCATTTTAATAAAGCATAGGAAAAAGCCAATACATTTCAGTTTTTCCTCTCTGTACACTTTGGAACTGCTATCCTGAATGTGAATGGAAAATGCAAAGTTCAATAATTCATAAACAGTATCTCTCCCCCCCCCCCCTTCCTCCCCTTTTTATTTGCCAGGAAGAATTTAGGAAGAGTGAGAGTAATATTGCCATGTACTGTGAGTTCCTTCTCTGCCTGAAGTAAATCCCTTTTGGAAGAACAAAAGCTTAATAAACAGGAATGTCTGAGAAGCAGCCAAACCCTCTATTTCAGGCAGATAGCTATGGCTCCCCTGTTATTACTGCCGAAGCTCATTTAATTGTCAAGGTTTCTAGCATTCTCTTCATGCCCAGGTTCTCATGCCCCCTTTCATGGCCTTATTCTTGTATTATGTTCTCTTTGTTATTGTATCTGAGCTGTTATCTCCACTCCCTTAACCCTAAATTGTTGTCTCTGCTTAGGTTCTGTTCCTCTAACAAAACCTATTTACTTATTTACTGCTTTTGTCACCCTCCCCCTTAGCCCAAGATGCCACTATGCATTTGGGGAAATAATTTGTTGTCTCGCATGACTGCATAAAATCAGCTTCCGCATGACACAGAAGAGCTCTCCATAAGAGGAGTAATGGAGCTCATGTAATTCTTTCCTCTGAACTACCCTCGACTATCACAGAATTACAAGTTAATAGACTTCCCACTGTCAATAGCACAGGACTTGGTGAGCCAATGAGGTTTTTGGCAGCCATTCTTCTCCACCTTCCTTTAAAGCATCAAACATGCAAACTATACTAGAGCAGAGAAGTGGCACTTGCTATTCATCAGCCACATTTATACTCGGCATTGGAATTTACAAAGCATGACATTTGGGATGCATCTTGTGGGACTGGTAATTTCTAATTCACTTTTGAACATTCCAGTAGCAATACCGAAATACACCGAGCATTGAAGAATGAATCTATTATATGTTCACCCTAGACCAGGAAGTTTTAATTATTGTCATGTGTACTTCTTGAGAAATACAGTTTTTCACTCTATTTTTAACCCTTTCATGCAAAACCACTTGCATTTTGTATAATATGTCAACCCCTTTCTAAAACCCCTTTGAACCAAAATTCTCTACAGTGCTGTCCTAGGCATGTCTACAAAGAAGTAAAATCCAATGGGGTAGATCCAGATGTAGTCATGCTTTCAGCAGATCTATTAAAATCAATGGGACAATTGAATTATGAGCAATGCAAGTTCATTATCTCAGTGGGTCAACTCGAAGCATGACCAAGTCTGGATCCAAATCATTGAGTTTAATGGGATTTACTTGTAGGTAAATGTGTAGAGTATTTCAGCCTTAAACTTCATCAAATCCAGACTTTTGCCCAACTCACAAAAATTGAATATTTGGAGTCTGACGTAAGACTGTATATCTTGTGGTGCATAAACATAAGCACAAAATTGCCCAAACCATAGAATCATAGAATAGTAGAGTTGGAAGGGACCTATAAGGCCATTGAGTCCAATCCCCTGCTCAACGCAGGAATCCATCTTAAAGCATACCTGACAGAATAGAATCATAGAATAGTAATAGAATCATAGCAGAATTGGCTGGTCCCCTGTTGGGACAAAGTTGAATTCTTTTGGTTTCTTTCAGGAATTGGCTATGTCAAGTGGTCTCTTGTTGCTGTTATTGTTGTTGTTACTGCTGCTTACCATGTCCTGTTAGAATATAGGTCACATTCATATAATAGGCTTAGTATAGTAGAAGATTAGTCTATACATGTCTAAATAAATAAATAAATATGTCAGAAAATTAACCCACTTTTTGCAAAGGGAAGTATTAATAAAAAATAAATTTTCCATTTCCATGACATTCCCAACTTCTATCTTTGCTTTGTCTATCTGCAGAATTTTCAAGACATTTTAGCATACCATTCTAGATCCTCCTGAGTCTTTATGTTTTCTCGTTAGAGTTTTGCCATCTTTATATGCTGAGTAGCAAAAACTAGTAAGTTAAACTGCTCTCTTAGTTTTAGGATCCAATGTGTTACTGTCATCTTTAATACACAGCCCAATTTACAATTGCTCATATACTTACAAAGCAATAAAAACTATAACAAATGACCAAGCTCATTTGTTTTGTTGCATAGTTTGTTTTGTAATTATAGGATGATGGTAGCTACTGAATGTAAAGACTAGTACTTGAATTTTACTTTATGTGTTCCTGTAAGTGTAGGGATTGGGAGAAGAAGCTAGAACATTGTGATCTGATTTTCAGCCTTTCACTAAAAAAAATGTGACATGGCAGAACAGTATTTAAAAGACCTGTTGACTGATGAAAGAATCTTAGTTAATTAATCATCTGCCTTTCAACCAATTAATCTGTTAAGTAATCAATTAAATGCAATACACTTGTATACCATAAAAAAAATCCCAATATACGTAGGTTTGAGATGTTGAAAGAAGTATAGGGTAAATTTCAATTTAATAAATAAAAACGATGAGTTGTCATTTCAAGGAGATGCCATTTAATATGTTGTTTTGCTTTCCCCATTACAGTAACATGACAGAAGTTAAACAACCTTTAAAAAGACCCAACGTACTGCCATACCAATTAAAACAGGCCCCCGCTGATGAACCAACTAAAGTTTAGTTGATGATTTTTTCCAATTAAAGCTTGTATAATTTGTATTATAGTATTAGAGGCAAAGAATGAGTTTGTGTATTTAAAAAACAACAACAACTCCATGCAGTCAAGTCAAACTAAATATTACAGTAAATGTCATTTTGACGAAAGATGAAGCTGTATTCCCAAGATGGGATCTGGATCAGATATGTGTTCTTCCTTTCTAGCTCCTTTCAGATTATGATCAGTGGCTTTCTCTCCAACCTTTGCCCCCCCACACCCCCCCATCATGCTTCTTTGGTATCCCCTTATTAACCTATTGTTCACCTTTCATCTTGATTGCTCTTCATCTGCTAGAGATATTCTTTTCTCCTGATTTCCTATAATCTTTCTCAGTTGAATGATTCTCCCAGTCATACATCTGGTCATATCTTGGATCTTGTTATGTCTAGCAGTGCTGCCAGATTTCGCAATTAGTCAGCTTCTTAGTCAAAATTCATCTGTTTGTAATGTTCACTTTTTTTAGTGATCCTGGATCGATATATTATGAATTGTCTATTAGTTTGGAATTGACTGGAGCTTCAGAGCATGCACAGTAAAGCAGTATTTTTTAATTTTTTTATTACATATTTATACTGCCCAACACAGATTTCTTCTCCTGTCCCCTAAATATGAAGTCCTCCAACTTATTTGAAGCAGTCTTATTAGCTGCTTCCCTCGTTGTCATTACCACCGTTGCTACAGCTCTGTTTCTGAACAGGAGTAGCAAGACTCTGTGGGTCCATCTTCATACCAGTGATGGTGAATAAAATCACATGGCATCATTATGCAGGTAGGCCACGTGAGAACAGCCAATCAGAAAGAGGGCATGTAATATGGTGATGCATGACATCATATTGCATTATACAATCCCAAGGTATATCTCTGAAGATGCATTTTGATATTGCGCATGTGCAAAAGCTTGTAGGCATGGAATGAGATTTCATCATATTAAAGGATAATTTTCATCCACGTTCAGATAGACATGTTTCTAATTTTCTGAGTGAAAAATGAACTCATGGGGAGGTTCTCCCATCACTAGTTATTTCTTGTTTGGGACTTTCTGAACTTGCTATCTTCCCCTTTTGAGGACCATTTAATTACTTTTACTTTTTTTTGGTATCCCTCTAATTCTTCCTCTGTCTCTCATCCTTTTTGTAACCGTCAATCCTGAAAGCTTTGCATCATTGCTTTCTCCTCTTCTACCTTCTACTTTTCCTGCTTTTTCAATGGAGTCTGCAACATTGTCACTTACTTCTGTGCTGCCTTTTCTACTTAGCTATTTTGGTCCATTTTCTTCTCCCCCTCAACATTGGCTTATTCCAACTACCCATTATCTCCATGCTTGTATCCATTCTACAGAATATCTCCAGCATAGAACTCATTCGTCTTGTAATTATTCTCACTACAGCTATATGTTTTCTTTCCTTCCTTCTTTCTGTCTTGCACTTTTTCTAATGGAATTGCAGAAAACCATTGAAATATCAAAGAGCTAGTGGGGCATCACAGTTGTTCTCTTACTTGTCTGGATTTTCCATTGGGTTTAGCTCATGCCTATGCCTGGATTTCTCACCCAGGCCTAGCAGACGATCTGTGTTATGCCACCTCCCTTGCACACATTTCCCCTGCTGTTATCTTTAGATGGCTGCCTGGGAAACACCTAGGGCTTATCTTTAACAAAGAAGACCCAAGGTCGGCCACTGTTTGCTGTCATCATCTACCTGGGCTGTCCACCAACCAGTGGTTGAAGTTGGTTCTTTCTCCCAGCCTGAAGATGTGGGGGTGGAGAAGGGGGATGCTGCTGTGGGAAGAAAGAGCCCACTAAGTGTATGCTTTACTAGTTAGGCCTCTGAGGGAGGTTTGAGAGGCAGAGCCTTGACACAGACTGATTGCAAAAGTCCTGTGTACCAACCAGGCTGATTCTCAGGGTATGCTTGCTGCTGAAAAGTACTCCCAGTAGCTGAAGGGGCATGAGCATATTAATCCTGCTTTGCAATGTCTTTTTTGACTGCCAGTATTGTGTATTTTTTTTTTTACTTTCTTGCCTTATGAGTTTATTTTTTGCTCAATAAACTTCCTTTTGCCTTCACCTGTTGGTCTGCTTATTGTCTCTGAATCCTAAAAAAGAAGATCCTTTTGCCCTTTGGCAAAACACTTTCTCAAGAAAACGACTTTATTTTTCTTCTGTTGCTCATGATTATCCCTCCTCTCTTAACAGCACAATCCTGTTTATGTCTACTCAGGAATAAGCCCCATTGGGTTCAATGAAGCTCACTCCCAGGAAAGTGGGTAGAAAATTGAAGCCTGAATGGCACTAATTTTAGCTTCCATTACCCCCACTTCTTCCTTTTATCCTCAGGTATTCCCCAGCCCCAAATTCTTTTTGAGTAAAATTTCATCTCTCCACTCTTCATTCTTATCTTCTTCCACATTACGTTCTTCTCTCCTCCTCCTCTTATATCATGGATCTCCTTGGATTTCTCCAGTGGGCGGGGTGGGAGGACTTTGCCAGCACTGGGGGGAGCAGCCACTCTTCCCATCACGAGCCAAGTAGCTTCACATAGTGTGCGCCACCCCAATGGAGATTATGTAACCTGCGCAAAGCCAGGAATTTGGCTGGCACTTGGAGGAGCAATGGCCGAGTCCCTTTCTCCATGGAGGCCTGGTGATCTCAGCTCTCCTCTTCCTAAAGTTCTTGAATGGGTTTATCTCTCCCAGTGTCATACCTTTCTTGTACCAGTTGTCTTCTTGATCTTTTCCCATCTAGTTTTCACTCTTTTTATGCAATTGCACTAATTTTTAGTTCCAGTTTATCTACTTGAGATATCTAAGCATGTTTTCTCAGCACTTCTTCTTTTCGATCTTTCTTTGGCCTTGATGAAGTTGACCACATACTTCTCTTAGTTTTCTTATCTTCTAGGGTAGTGTTTTGTCATAGTTTCAATTTATGGAGATCCAGGATTAAGGAATCTTACCGGTTCTGGATAGGGTTGTACTCTCTCAGAAGGAGCAGGTGCATAGCTTGGGAAGTGATCCTAACTATGGTCTCTTTTGTATCTGATCACGCTAGGCAGGGCTCCTGCAGCTTTAACTGTTGTGATGAAGAGGGAATTTCACCAGGTGCTGCATGCCTATAAATGACACCTGCTGAAATTCTCTTTTCAATACAACCATTAAAGATAAAGGAGCCCCGTCCTCCTTTTCATATGGTCAGCCTAATCCTGCCCAGGCTTTGATGTCAGCTGGGGAGGCCCTTTGAGGATGACATCACTGGCAGAGGTCAAAAAATCTACAGCTCATTGGAGAGTGTTCTTGGAAGTTGCACTCTAGTTGTGGAATTCTCCACTAGTTGTCTGCCATGCCATATACTTCTTGGTGCAAAGCGATGGATTCCCCCCCCACACACACACACACCCTGCAGGTCATTGGGTAATTGTTTGTTTGATTTATTGGTTTTAAAATTATATCTGCTTTTATTTTGGTTGTTGTGACCTGCACTGAGAGCAGATGTTATGAGGGGTGGGATATAAATTGTATAAATAATTAAATACCTCACTTACCATCTCTTTAAGTTTACTTTTAAGTCTTCTACCACTTTCATTTCCTTCCGGTTCTCCCTGATGCCTTGTCTTGAACCTTTGGTTGTAAGGGATTGTTTTTCATTTTTGCACAGCAGCTAATAATAATATATGGCTGTCTTGCTCTGGACCCTACCATTTAGGAAGGAGCCAGAGCACTGGCCCTGTTGGTCTGTTACAACGTAGCCCCAATTAGTATTCACCAATATTAGTTATTTAAGCAGCTTAAGCATATCTATCCTGCAGTTGTGAACAGATAACCATTACAGTCTCTGGCTTTAGCAGTCTCAAGGGAGAAATCAGTTTAGAAGAATTAGTCATTTTCTGTTACTTTGCATATAGATATTTCTGTAGGACAGCAGTTCCTCTAAAGACATGATACTATATTCTTGGGGTGCACAAATGTCTTGGCCCCAAGGGCCTTATCAAGTATCTGTTGGGATGGCACGGGAGGTGCACATACGTGTGCACACACATGTGCATACACAAGCATATGAGCATGCACACACATTCACGTATCTGTTGCACACATACTACTCACACACTGTCACACAGTGTATCTGTCACACGCATACCACTCACACTGGCTCAGTTCAGACGACACATTAGGCAACGGAGGAGGGGGGGAACAATCGTCAGTTGTGTTGCTTATTGTGTCGTCTGGAGGTCAGCACACAATGCACACACAACTGACAGTACGTTAATCAGGCACTTTAAACAACGGAGCGAAACAACGGGCTTGCACGTTGTTTAGCCTGAAGCCCCATTGTTTAAAGTGTCATCCGAATTCAGCCCCCCCTCTCTCCATGGACTATTCCATTTTGGAATAGATTTCTGCTGCCTAGAGCAGCCAAAAAAACCCGGCCGCACTATGCAGCCGGCAGAACTCACGGTGCATGCTGGGATATGGCTGGAGGACACAGGGAGGAGAGGCTGCAACCAAAATGGCCACCGCAAGTTCATAGTAGCCGGGGCGTTTGCCGGTTCTGAGCAGTGCTGGCTGCAGTGTGCCATTTGTGGAGCTCCTCCTACTTAATGCATGGTCAGTATGTTATTTACCCCTCTGTTGCTTAATATGTTGTCCGAACTGAGACACTGTGTTTGTTTTGCATACACTCTAATACTTATAAACATTCTGTTTAAGACAATGGTGAGTAGGGTGACCATATGGAAAGGAGGACAGGGCTCCTGTATCTTTAACTTTTGTATGCTGCATGCATAAAATAACACCTGCTGAAATTACCTTTTCTATACAAAAGTTAAATATACAGGAGCCCTGTCCTCCTTTCCATATGGTCACCCTAGTGGTGGGCATTTTACATTGTATTCCCTTGGGGTAATTTATTGAGGCCTGTGGTCACCTTATGCTTGTGCCCACAAACAAACTACCCCTACTCACACACATATTCACTATGGCAGGAACCATAGAGCTAATTTTTAGAGAATTTATTCTCCCCCCTTTTCCCCCCCAACAGCAGCAGATGCTACAGGATGGGTGGGTGTGATAGACACCAGACAAGGTTTGCCAGTGGGGAGGGCTGTCGCCCACAGGCTGCACTTTTGCACCCTGCTATGTTCCATCCTTTGACTTTGTAAAGACAGAATGGGAATCATGGGTTGGTGAAAGATCTCTCAAAACTGTGTGTGTGTGTGCGTATGAATAGACAGATTAGAGCCATTAGCAACAGCTCTCAAACCCCTTCTTCATTTTTAAAAGAATGTGCCTTGGAATATCACCCATATCAGGCAGAATGACTGTAACTTTCCTCCACTGCTCTCATGAACCATCAGTCTTTATAATGCACTCTTGTAGCCCTAATGTTACAGTGATAAGCTTGCTAATGTGCCATGAATAGCCAGAGCTAAATTCCAAAGACATGGCTTCACAGGTGGATCAGCATGCTTGGTTACATGCTCCCTGTAGTTTACCTCAGAAAGACGTGTCAATCTGTTGAATCCCGCTTCCACTTTATGCTTCTATGAACACATGGGGCAAAGCTGTACAGTCACTGACCGAGTCGCTGCAGAATGGATCATTATCATTTCCCAATTTGGTGCTATTACTGACTGTGTGAGTGATTTCATACATGCATTAGAAAGCCTTTTTACTGAACCCTTCGTAAGAAATAGAGGTGGGCTTTCCCCCCATCGGTTTTTATGTCTGGAGGATTAGGCCACAAAGCAGAAGCTACAGCTCATTCATTCTGTGCCAAGTGTAAAGTATGCTCAACTTTTATTATTCCCACTTGCATTTGAATGGCTAAACCCAGAATGGGAGAGTGGTACTAATCCGAATCTGTGCATCATTCATAATGTTGTGATCTGTGCGGACAGCAAACACTGCATATTGCTCCCATCCTTTTCATCTGGAGCAAAGTTATACAATCAATCATGAGACAACATCCCCTTGGTTTATGTCCACTTCTAGGGTGACCATATGAAAAGGAGGACAAGGCTCCTGTATCTTTAAGCGTTGCATAGAATAGGGAATTTCAGCAGGTGTTATTTGTATGCCTACAGCACCTGGTGAAATTCCCTCTTCATCACAACAGTTAAAGCTGCAGGAGCTATACTAGAGTGACCAGATACAAAATAGGGCAGAGCTCCTGCAGTTTTAACTGTTGTGATGAAGAGGGAATTTCACCAGGTGCTGCAAGCATACAAATGATACCTTCTGAAATTTCCCTTTCAATACAACTGTTAAAGATACAGGAGCCCTGTCCTCCTTTCCATATGCTCACCCTAATTGTCTCCCTCCAGAGGTCTCTATCACCAGAGGTCAGTCAGTGTCAGGGGAGCAGTATGCCAGCAATGTCCACAAATGCATCTCTTTGCTCTTTCTCATAAAGGAAACCTCCTGTTCACTTTGATAGAAGAAAGCAGTGAAGGCTGATGGCTCCAATGTCAGCCTTCATTGCTATCTTCTATAGAAGTGAATGGGAGGTTTCCTTTATCAGAAAAAGCAAAGAGATGGCTCTGATGTCAGTAGGGCAGTGAATCCATTCCAAGTTTCAGTCAGAACCAGTCAGCTTTGCACCTTGGATAGCTCCTTTAGAGTTCTGACTGGTTCTGACTGAAACCTGGAGTAGATTCACTGCCCCAGAGCCACCAGCCTTCACTAGAATAAAGGAAAACAATGTGTTCTCTGGGGGAAGGGATGATGCACCATAAAGAAATTTGTAAGTGTGATCAAAGCACAGAAGCCAGGCAGCTGCCTTTTAGGTACATGTCAAGCAGCGATCGGTAGTGGTGCATGGAAGCAACATCATTGCTTCAAGTTCTCTTGCTTCGCCTTTTATATATCCAACACAACCAGGCAATCATGACATGACAGGCGACCAACTCCCCATTTGTATTCCCTCTCCAAACATGCATTGGCAATGTTCATTAGACTCTTTTGCCACTTTCCAGAAATAATCCACTGCATTTGTAACCTACTGATAGTCTTATGTTTGGATCAGGAGTCTTCCTCCCCCCCACCCCAATTTTTGCTTGTCATGAGAGTTATTTTAATTTTAAACCAATTTTATACAGTGTCAGATTCGATAACATCAGTGTCACCTCCACACCTTGCTGCGGTGGAACTGTTGCTGCTCCTGCTCCTGCTCACACAGTGGCCATGCATGTCACTGCTGATAAATTTGAGCCTGACATTAGAAAGATTAATTTACTATGAAAATGACCCTCCAGAGACTAGCCCTGGCACTGGATGATTCATGGTTGAAAAATTGGGTATTTCATTGTTTCTGAACTTCTAATTAGGTCTTCCAAAGCAGCGTAGATAGACATATCAATGAATCCCCATTCACTTTCCCCAACATGCCCACTACTCCCTGTGTGGTGAACAATGAAACCTTTGGACATTTAGAATTCAGCCCGTATCTGGCAAAGTGAACTGAGGAAGCCAGTTGACACTTTGTGGTAAATTCAAAGGTCTTTCCGTTGGCATCAGGAACAGCAAGTGCACAGATAGCTGCCCTCAAGGAAGTGCTTCTCTTTTATGAGGATATCATATTTTTCCAGCTCTCAAAAACAATATATTGGTTCTGTGACAACACTGATGATAAATCACATATCACCTGTTCCCCAAAACCTGCCTGTTGTGACAACGAATGGATGAATCTGTCAGTTTTGCTTTTTTCCACGTAGGAATTTTTTAAATAGCAAGTTATTTTTCTCCTAAATATGAATGTTGAGGACTTTTGGTAAATTCCTATTAAAAAAACCCTGAAATGAACCCATCTGCACCAGTCAAAGTTAATAGGTACATCTATTCCCAGCATGGACAGGACTTGCATGCCATGGAACTGATAAAGATAAGGTGTTCATCAGAAAAAAAGAGGTGGCAGCCTGATTCAGCACCACGAAGATGATTGAATGCGCAGGGATTCAAACCCAGATTTTTCAGAGCTGAGCCTGGATGGTTGAATTTGCCAGTTTCAGTTTCTCCCCCATTTGATTTTTTAAAAAATAATCTCAACTTTTTCTCCCAAATATGGAGAATTTTGCAAATTTTGGTAATTTCTTATAAAAAATGAACTAAAGCAAAATTCTCACCCATTCCTAGTTGTGACTCTAATAGCAGAGCTTAGCCTGTAAAGAGGGAGGGATGCAGATATTGCATGTTGGCCTGAAACTGACTAGCCTCAATGCAATGTGAGCAGAAGCCCTCCTGTCTTCAGACTTGGTTTTAAGACATTGCTGGGATTGCTGTCAAGGCGAAAATGCCACGGGCATCCTCCAGACTTTGCTTTGGGAGTAATCACATTTGTCTCCCATGCGTATACCCCTTTTGGAAGGATGGAATGGATCAACCCTGACAGATATAGTATAAGTGTACTGAACTGCCAACTTTAGACCTTGGGTGAGGGGAGATCATGGTGTGAGCTATCACTGCTTTCTTTAGAAATGCTTTTGAAGACTGATCCAAAAACCATTTATTGATTATTTGCCAAGTTGATTAGTGTGATTTCATCTTATTGAAAGTATTATCTATCTATCTATCTATCTATCCATCCATCCATCATCTATCTATCTATCTATCTATCTATCTATCTATCTATGGAATCAATTTTACTTTATACACAACACATGGAAAACCTGGACATCCCAAGACTAAGTTTGTTCGGAACATTTCTTACAACTTTGAGTTTGCCAGAGACTTCATTAACGATAAGCAGTGAGAAACACCCAAGGGAATTGCCTCTTTGCAAAAACTCTGCCTAAACAGCTGTGATGTTCTGTCTGCTTCTGACTTGTCTCCAAAGGCAACAGTGGCAGCTTTGGCCAACCACCAAGGACTGAGACTTCCTGCCAACCGCACTAAGGCTGCTGCTAAACCTGAGGCTACCAAAAGCTGTCAAAGGGAAACCACTGCAATAGTAGCAGCAGCAGCAGCAGCAACAGCACTGGAAAAATGCATTCAATGGAGCAGCTAAATTCTCAGGCCATTTGTCGTCAGCCAGATAATACAGGCAAAACACTCTGCAGCAGTTTTAAAGGGGGAAACAGCTCTGGAATGGCATGTCTATCAGTGTCATTGAGACTCTCTTATTTACTGACAAGGCTGATGATAGCCAGTTGTGTGTGTGGGGGGGGGTCGTTATCTACCGGTGCACCATTCAGCAAGCAAAGTGTCCTCCGTGCTCTTTCTGGTGAGACTGGTGGCAAAGTGACAGAGAAATACCTCACTCAGTTCATGCTGTGCTGAGCGTATCTCTCATTTCAGAATGGATCTGGAAATTTTCCCAGATGATATGGTACATTTTGTTCTTGTAGTTTTCACATCAGTGCTATGGCTTGGATGAGAGGGGAAAAGGAGGATTGCTCCCATTTCCTTTGTGTCTAATTGGATGGGGTGGGGGTGGGGTTCTCCTTAAAAAAATCATTTCAGAAAAGAAATCTGCCTGCGACCGGTGAAAAGCCCAACATTTCTGTTGCTGAATCAGCAAGGACATTGCAGATTATCTCAGGTTGTCAAGGCATCTGCAGAATTTTGCTTGCCAATTTGCTCTGTTTGGGACAGATTGAGGAGAAGATCTACTTGCAAAGTGCTTTGTTACAATTCCTCCTCCCCACCCCCCCACTCAAATAACTTCTGGTTTTATTCTGGGCCTGTTCAGACAACACTTCAGGCTCTGTGGTCCTCTGAGGTTAGCACTAACCACAAGCCATACTGTTGCACACAACACCTTAAGCCACGGTTAGAGCCGCTAACCCTGCTGCAGACGGTCCGACTGTGGTTAGTGAGTGAGCAGCAAAACACATCACACAAGACACCTTAAACCCTTCTGCTTAACCAAAAGCCTTAACCAGCAGGGTTTAAGGTGTGTTCTGGACAGGCCCAATATTTAATACAGCATGAATGATTTCTAGAAGTTCTATGTCAGGGATAGAAGACCTGCAGCCCTCCACATCTTGTTGGACTACAATTCTAGTCATCCCTGAATATTGGCCGTGCTAGCTCAAGCTGATGGGAATTGAAGTCCAACAGCATCTCAAGGGCCACAGGTTGCCCACGCCTCTTTATGCAATGACATCTGAGGTAGCAAAAATCATTTTCAAATGAATGAAAACCAAGTACTGTTTCATTCTATTAGTCTCTCCCACTCTAAAAGGGTATATGGATTAGGCTGACCAGATAAAATCCAGGTCAGGGCTCATGTAACTTTAACAGTTGTAGAGAAAAGGGAATTTCAGCTGGCGTCATTTGTATGCAGTTAGTTCTGGTGATATTCCCTCTTCATCACAACAGTTAAAGGTGCAGGCACTATACTAGAGTGACCATATACAAAAGAAGGCAGGGCCCCTGCAACTTTAACAGTTGTGATGAAGAGGGAATTTCACCAGGAACTAATTGCATACAAATGACACTGGCTGAAATTTCCTTTTCTCTACAACTGTTAAAGTTATATGAGCCCTGACCTGGATTTTATCTGGTCACCCTAATATGGATGGTTATATCGAACATACATTTGTGCTTTTATTTCATTAACAATGGGAGAGATGAGTTTTCTTCTCAGTCTTCAGTTTAGGCCGCAATCCAAACCCCATTTACCAGGGAGTAAGTCCCATTGATGTTAGTGGAACTTACGCCGGAGTAAACATTATATACAAGTGCACTGCTAGAGGACCAGAGCAATATAGCCCTGGGATTAGCTAACGAAGCCAGTCACTAGATCTGATTCTTCACAGGGATGGGCTTGGCTTTGCCTGGGCTTCTTTTCCAAGTCTATAATGAAATGGTATTGTGCAACTCTTGTTTCATGTGAGTGGTAATCATTCTGATTTATCGCATTTGTACGATAAAGCTCTCGGGATGGCACACATGGGGGCTCACCCTGTGAGGTAGGTTAGGCTGAGAGAAGATGGCTGGCCAAAGGACGTTGTGCTAAATTGGGATTTCAATCCACCTCTCCCCAGTCCAAATGCAACACTGTGTCCACTTCATCACACTGGCTCCCTCGAGGAAGCCATGCTTTATGGTTGGGCAGTACAGTACTGTTTGTCTTTGATTAAAAGGTTGTTGAGGAGATATTTTAGGAGGGCTAAACTCTAAAGCTGTTTGGAACTGACAAGTAATGAATGGCTTCTCTTGATAGCCTTTTTATAGGTGCAGATGGATTGGGGGGGGGGGAATCAACCACAAAGGAGACTCAATTTTATTTATCATTAATTTTGACTTGCTTCAGCAGATGTTTTTTGAAAACCATTTTAACCTGCTTAATTTGTCTCGGTATAATGGGAAGCTGATAGCCTCAATTAACAGACTGATTAGGAAGTTCTTTAATGAGTTCCAATAGTTTCACTCGTTATTGCTGATTCAGTGCACCGAGTCTTAGGAGCTGGGATTTGAACATTACAAGCAACCCAGGAGATGTTTCTCACATGATGTCTGCTATCACCTCCTTCATCTTCTGTGCACATCCAAAGGAGTGGGGGGGGGGATTAGAAATATATTAAAAAATAGCATTCAATTTTTTTAAGTCTTCAGATTGTACAGTAGATGATGGCTGATGGCTGTGGTGTGTTACAGTTCACCTGAAAGATGCTCCTCCCATCATGAACAATATGAATAGACTAGTGAAAACTTCTGAATGTGGTGTCAAATTTATTATAATGCATTGCATGCTGTTGCTAATAATGATGTGTAGACCTTTTACATGGGCTGGGACCAATGGAAGTCAGGAACAGGCTTGTTTCTCAGAAAATGAGTGGGCCAAAGATGGCCTGCAAATTTTATCTTGCATCACTGGCTGTATTTTAAAATGAATACTGGGGAACTGGACCAACGATGGCCACATCTGCACCCAGCAGTATATAACACAGCAGTATATAACATGGTATATGGAGTGTGTCCTGGCCCCCAACTGTTGTCAATAGCGTTATAAACCATTATAAAGCAGTAGTGTAGATCCTGCCTAAAAGTCCAAATGGGCAGGAGGAGCCATAATTCAGATATAACCCAGATATAACCCAACCAATTGGTACATATGGTAACTGGGACATAAAGGGAAACCAAAATGATCAAGTGGTTGGAGCAACTCCCTTATGAGCAAATGTAATACCTTTTGGGACTTTTTAGCTTAGAAAAAAAAGGTGTATAAAATTATGAGGTGTATAAATTTATGTATGGCAGATAGGAAGACATTATTCTCCCTCTCTCGTAATGCTATAACCTGGGTTCATCCAACGAATCTGAATAGTGGGGGATTCAAGAGAGACAAAAGGAAGTACTTCTTCACACAGTGCATAGTTAAACTATGGAATTCGTTACAAGATGCAGCAATTGCCACCAACGTGGACAATTTTAAAAAATTGATTACACACATTCATGGAGGATAAGGATATCAATGGCTACTAGTCCAGTATCAAAGGCAATATGCCTATGAACATCTGTTGCTAGGGAACATGAGGAGTTATTGTTTATTGCATTTATGTCCTGTTGTAGACTTCCCATGGCCATTGAATTCGCCACTGTGCAAACAGAACGCTCTACAGACCTTTGATCTGATACAGCAGAGCTTATCCCATTTATATAACACTTTAAAAAATAAACAATGTATTGTGTTCATCAACCCCATCAAAACTTGAGTTTATATATGTTCATAAGTTTCCATTTCACTTTTTCCAATGTTTTCACAAAATACAAATAACATTGTGCGGTACTGCGGTTGAAATGGACTAGTAGAAAACAATGGTTGGCTACTATACCCAGCCACAATTTATGGACCTCTGCCTATTATGCATTGGTCTCGCCCACACTTTCTCTTTAGTACCTTTTTGAGTGTTCAGTGCATTATCTCAGTAATGTCTTACAACTACCCTGTAACGTAGGCCAACATAAGTATCTCCATATTGCAGGTGTGAGGGCTCAGGCTTAAAGATAGCAGCTTGGCTATGCAACTAAGTGAGTTTATGGTGGAGGTGAAGCTTGAACCCATCACATCCTGGTTTACAGCTCACGCTCCTGCCACTAGACTACACTTGCACATGGCATGCACATAATACCTATACAGAATGTATTGGTAAAGACTGGTGTGGCAATGGACTAGGAAAAGCAGAGGCTGGCCTTTGGGGCAGGAGCCAGGGCTCAGAGGCAACATGAATAATCCTGTCCACGGGCTGTCTTTGTTTTTGAGGCTTCTACAGATGTTTGTATGTTTTCAAAACCTCCCTGTTTCTAATTATGAAACCAAACCTGCCTTCTGTTTAGAAGCTGATATTGTTGGGATGCTGCTGTTTGTTGTGCCACAGGCACATTTTGTGCTCTGCACCAAAAGTGGAACACGCACAGCCCTGTGCGTAGGATGCATTCCTCCCTTTAAAACAGAGTGGTTGTCTGAGATGTATGCTGTGTCTTATTAACTCTGTATGGGTCACATTGTTGGATAAGTTGCACTCAACAGGACCATAAGCACTTTGACCTAGTGGTTGGTTTCTAAAAAGGGTGATGCTGGGGCTAAAAAGCTTGCTTGGATTTTTAGAGATGTACAAGAAATTTGTTATAGTTCATTCTTGACCAGAATTTACCCAGTTCGCATCTCCTATCCTGAAACCAAATGAGGACCAAAATGCAATTTGTGATCAATGTCCATACATTTCCAAGCTTGTGATGTGATTTGCGGAACAAAAAGCATGCAATAGTAAAATACATACATTTGAAAATGTGCATTAAAAATGTGTTCTTTTGAAAAATGCACACAAATACACTTTCATCAATGGGAGAAAAATGCACACATGTCAAAAATGCACGCATTTGGAAAAATGTAGAAAAAATACATATGACTTTACATGCACAAAGAACGAGGTTGAAAGTGGAATTCAGAAAACCTTGATGAGTTTGAATTTTGCTGATTCATACATCCTTACTTTAAAAAAAACATTCCCCATAATACCAACAGTGTGTGTGTGTGTGTGTGTGTGTGCATGCATGTGTGCGTGCAGGCTGTGCTCATTCAGTAGAGTGGGAAAGCACTCTTCACATGCTCAAAGTCACTGTCTTTCAGTATTGCTTCATGTGGTCCTTGAAATGAAAACAGGTCCAGGGTTCAGTTGCAGTGCCTGCTGTCATCACCTGACTAGGTCTTAGTTGTTCATCCTGCTTGATGTGAATGCTTACGGGTATTGTGCATATCTATGTGTGTCTGTGAAGGTATCTTGGGATCTTTTCAAGTGTTGTCAGATAAAAATATTATTTCCTACCAACAGTGCTTTGGGAATGATCAAAGTCAAATGCTTCAGGATCTCATCCAATTAACTCCCATTATACCCTATCAATTTTGATAACACGGAAGCCATGGGACTACACATATCTTCCTACTAGGCAGAACCACACCTGGCTCTCACACCTGCAACTTCCATTTATTCAGCATCATCTTTCTGATTTGCAAAATGAGCATTAAAATAATATATAATATTTCCCCCACAGGCTTAATTAATTAACACTGTAAATCACAGGATAAAAATGCCTGCAGACGCATAAAGCATTATCTTTTTAGGAACAGGTCCACATGATATCTGTCCCCACACTGAGGATCTTGCCATTTAGAGCTGGCAGCAATCATATGTTTGTACAAAGAGCATGTTGCAAGCCACAATGACGGCGTTGCTTTTTCATTTTAGTGCATTTCACAGGCTCGGCCTCTTTTGCAATATTTTTCTGTCTGTGTTTATTTTTCTTGCTGTCTGTGGATTCAAGAAGCAAAAAGGGGTGGGGAGAGCATTTGCCCTTTGCTGTGCAATAATGGAAGAGGTGTCTCCGCCGCCATTGCTCTGTTTTATGGAAGCATAAAGTTTCATGACATTTATGAAAGTGCGTGTCATGAAGCAGATGGCTTGTTAGCCTTTATTTAGTAGTCTCGTCCATACACTTGTGTTATATCTTCGCCATACGTTCCTGAATCATGCAATGATGTGATGTAATACTGGGTTCTAAGAGAAGGAAGAAAGTAGCTCCAAATGCTGAACAGCGAATAGATTTGTCTAGTCAATGGAATATTTAAAATTTCATTCCCTTGTAAGGGTATGAAAAGCATAAGGGGGAAAGTAACTTGATGTTGAACACAGTGCTAGGTGAGAGCTCATGCTTTCTGGTGGAATCTGAAGCTTTTTAGAAGAGGGAGGTGTTCTGTGGATTCATTTTACACATGGAGAATTAACTAACATTCTAAAGAGAATAAGCAGATCATATGCTCCCTTAATCATCTGGGCTATTGCTTCCTCCTCCCCCAGTTACCAGGTAAGATCAACTGCCCCATGAAAAAGAACCAGGAGAAGATAGGAGGCAGGTGAAGAAGACATTATCACAAGCCTGCTCATTCTTCATCTGGACTGTCTGTTTAGTCCGTTCAGTCCCTGAATTTGTTCGGTCTGAACTTTTATACGAATTTAGCCAATTTAAATTTCCAGTACCTAGATGCCAACTGGAATGCACTTCAAATCCACACTTTACAGAGTTTTTCAAATACAACTCACAACTCAAGCAATGGGAATATTAAGGAAACGTGTGCACAAAAATGCATATATTAGGGGAAAGATGCACAAAGCCACATTGTATTAGGGAAATGTTCCTTGCAAAAAGTGTGCACACAAGGAAAATGCCTATAAAAATGTGCCTATGGGGGGGGGGGAATTGTTTCCGACACTTTTTGGCTAAATCCATAGGGGCTGAATCAAATGGGCCGAATCAAACTTGTGGTCAGGAAAATGAGAAACTGAGCAAAGCTGAAATGGACAGATTTGCACATCCCTACTTCTCCCACAACACAGCAGTTATATAATAACTGGTATAAAGAACCAGAAGAAGACAACGTTACATGTGTGCTCCTGGATCAGCTCAGATTTGCCTCTACCACTGCTCTCCTCTACCATATTCAGAAGAACTTTTTGTTCCTCTTATGTTGGAAGTCTGATTTATTTATTTTTTGAAGTGAATAATCTGTTGCATTTTATAAATCATGTGAAGTACTTCGGGGATTCCACTAAAGAAGTGGGAATCAATCAATCAATCAATCAATCAATCAATCAATCACATGTCCATATACAGACCTTCCAGGAATGCACCAGTACCACTCAATTAGTAGCAGCTGGCTATCTCTGATTTCTTCATAACCTTGAGCAAATTTCTTTAGGATGACATGATTCATTCACTGCATCTGTTTTAAAACAAACATTTTAATTAAAACTCAGTAGTTCTTAGTCACAGATATTAGCCAAGTGGCCCAGCGAATCAGCTGCATAACTGATGGTTGTGGGAAAAGTTTCTGTCATTAATTGGAAGCCTTGCATTCAGTGTAGTAGCCAAGTTGTTGGGGAACTCAAAGAGGGTTCAAAACAGCATTCATATGTGTATGGTACATTAGAATCTTTGCAACTCCAACCTGCTGAGTTGTGCAACTTGGAATGAACTTGACACTGAAGCAATGGTGGAATCCCTGAAGTTCTTCAGAAGGTTATCAAGGGTTCCACCCTGAGAAGGTCAGGGTGGATCATTCAGCTTACTGAATGATCCACCACTATCAGTGCAGTACCATGTGCAGCCAAAGGAACATTAGCTTGTACATATAGTCCATGTGGGACAGCAGGTCAAGCTCATCCTGTCTGACTCATGCCCAACATAAACAAAGTGTGCATGTTAAAACATGCACCAGAGATTCTCTATAAAGAGCTGGGATTCCATGATTCCTTGTAAACCAAGCAGTTGTTTACAGGGAACGTGACTGGATAATGCAAAGCATTCCTTGAAACTACGATTGCAATGTACTTTTCTATTGTAATGTGCGAAGTGACATTACAAGTTCCCTGTGCTATTCACAGCTGAAGAGCAAAGCCAACCACAACTTTATACATGAAATGGCTCTTTAACTTTTACCTCTAGTGACGACTGATTCTGAGGAACAGAAGAGTCCAATCCTCCTGCCATCGGGGCATAATTCTGTGGCTTTCAAATTCCCCTTAGACTCAAGGAATTTCAGTACTATGGGATTTTGCCATTGAATTGGCCTGTGGAGGTACCTGAAGAAGTTCCTTCTACATATAAAATCTAAAGGTTACTTATAAATGTCTTTTCCTGAAGATAGTTATCAAACTGTTGTTTGCCATAATTAGGTAGTTAATATTTAATAATGAGGGATATGCATTACAGCCAAACCTGCACTTATGGCCACCTGCTATCCGTGGTCACGAGTGCTAATAGCTGGTGAAATCACGTCCCTGTGAGATCTGCTATCTGTTGCATATTACTTTGCTCTCTAATAGGCGACCACCTGCCTATCACACTTCTGGCCACCTGTGGGCCTGTCCAGCTGTGTAAATTGCTCTGCAATCAAGAGCCACTTTGAGAGGGTAGAATATTTTCTATCACATTAGATACTCTTTGACTTCCTAATTGCAAAAGAGAAAGTCATTTGCTTGACCTTCAAGTGTTTTTTTAAAAATTTATTAATTTACTTATTTACCATAAAAATGCACAGAAGTGCCCCAGGTTGGTGCTTGGCACCATATACAGCCAGGGGGAAAAAATCTATTCCACCCTCTCTATTTGGGGTGGTGTGTATTAAAATGCCACCTGTCATCAAAAGCAATAAATGCATAAATAAATAGTCTCTGAGGTGCATGGTATGGACATGTAGGACTGTAATCCATTAATTGAAGCTCTGGCAAAGTTCCCAGCAAGATAACTCAAGGTACAAGCATTATGACAAGTCATCATTTTGAAGATGTATGTGTTCCTACCTGGCTCCAAGTGTTGAGCACTTCAGTACAGCATATAAGTCAGCAGTTGGTCCTTTCCTTTTGGCAGCCTTCTCCAGAAGGACCAATTATTTGTTTGCTGAGGTAATTCAGTGTTTCAGCTCCCTAATCTGAAATCTACTTCCAAAGGATACACATTTGAACTCTGACATTGAGGTGTTATGCTACAACATCTTCTTCTTGGATGTGTGCATGTGTGGTGGTGGTGGATGAAACATGAAATGCCTTTGCTAGAACTCTGAAACAGACATGATAATAAGTTAACCTACCTATCAATGGAAGAATCATTTTCGCATCCTGATCTTGAGCACCTGTATTTAGAAGGTATTCCAAGTAAGTATGTATAGGATTGCAGCCTTAGTTTATTTTGTTCATCTGTGTGACTCTCCTATGGGGGAGGATGGCTTATATGAAATTCAGGATTGAGGTGGAATTTTAAACCATGGCCTCCAGGGTCCACATGCAAATGACAGCACATCACTTCAGAATGACTTTGGAGACTTTGGTGGATGGAAATCCTGGATCCTGGTTGTTTATGAAGGAGAAGAAATGAAACTATGTCTCTATAAATCTTTCTCTTTTGGCCATTCCGTTGACCAGCCTAAATTGGTGTGTTCATTGTTCTGATAGCACTAGTTGTCAGATTGGGTCAAATCACCTCTTAATTGAGAATCCAAACCTTGCTTTCCAATGCTGTGCTATCAGAGATGCTAGTAAGAACGTAACAGCCTCTTTGTGTATCATCTGAAGCTCATTGGCTATTGAGGGTAATGCTAACAATGAGTTTAGAGAGGTTAATTGTTCAGTGATATCAGATGGGACTCCAAAGTCCTTAGACCAAAATTCCTGTACCTGACATCATTCAAACACATGTGAAATAAACGAACAACATTCGCTGCACCCTCTCCAACACAGAGGTGATTGAAAACAAAAGTCTATTTAATGTAATCTCACTGGTGTGCCATGTACACACAAGCTTCAGCATTGATTCCTGGATCCTTACTGTGGAGTATATGGCTTCCAGGAACACGTTATGGTTGTATGTGACAATCCCAATGGTGATTCCTGCAGTGAGATTAGATAAGCAAAATAACCAGTGGAGAGGCAGCCAGTGAATCTAGCTGTCTTATGTGTTTGCCTATGATGTGTCTCCCCCCCTCCACCCCAGCAGCCTCTGCTTTCTGTTTCTGAGTTATGAAATGTTCAACAATAAGGCCTGGTCTACACATGCAGGGAAATATGGTAGTAGAATGGATGCTAGTAGTCCAAACTGGAGATAATGAATCTCATTTTTTGAATTGTTCTCCTCTCTGAAAACTCGATCAGAAAACTAGGAGAAGAGTGGGAGGGGGGGGGGAAATGTGTGTTAGAATGGTTCACCCTGATGTTCTATTTTTTTACTTGTAGGGATTTTTGAAAAACACATGGGATAATTCTGCTGCATATGTAGACCAGACTAAAGAGCCTGGACTCCCCAAGGCTACGTTTCAGGGGATGCATGTAACATATAGAGAGGCAGGCTGTCAATCAGGTGTGAATGTAAATATAAGGTTCAGTTAAAAACTATTGGTCTGATCCATCTGAGAATGTCTTGCTCTTCTGTTTAACCATACCTAATGCATTTCTGGATTTAATGTGTATCTCTTTTCCCATGACTGATATCATTGAAAAAATGTGCCTCAGACTTCACATAATTAAAATGAAACTCCCAATCAAAATAATATTGATTTTATGTGTATATAATACCAAGCCATGGCATGGAATTCAGGTCATATTAATTTGAGACTTGACCTATTGTTCACCTATTGTTAGTGAGTGGGGATCTGGCCAAAACTATTACCCTCATGTTTTGGCCAGATGCCTAAGCTGGTCTAAACAGGCCTTTGGTCTGATGCAACAAAGCTCTTATGTACTTCACGCAATTCTATGCTGGTTTATTTATATCATTTTGTGGGGCTTATTCCAAAGTTAGTTTGTCTACTATTGCAGATAGTGTAACTGTAGTTGAACAGCGGAGGAAGAATAACTTTCTGTGCTCTTTTATAGCATAGGTTCCCCAGTGTTGGCACCTCTCATTAGATGGATATGCTCAACTCACACCAGGAACTGAGAATAGAAAGTGAGTAATGTGTATGTGTAACATATGATGTACTTTCTGACCTTCACTCATCAGCAGCATATCCAACTATTGGAGTTGATATACAGTGCAACTCTGCAATATTATTGGCAAACATTCAAGTTTTTCTGTCACTTGGGGAGAAATCAGAATTAATTTTGAAAAGTAAGGTCTGTTCATTATATATATATATATATATATATATATATATATATATTCATTATTAACTGCTAGATGAAATTCCAAGTCCTAATAGAGAGCTTCCAATATAGCTTAGGAAGATCCATCTCTAGATCTCCATACTCAAGCCAAAGGTATGATGCAGACTGATTTGGGTTGGTACAAATCTCAGAATTATTATTATTGTGTGTGAAGGCTCTTTCCATTCGTCTCAATTCTGGGGTTATGAATATGTGAGGCCAGAAGTTGGGATCATGCCTGTGATAGCCCCATCCCTGACCTCCATACATCTGACCTTATGTGCAGAGCCTACACATGCACAATGTGTATGTGTACTGAGTCTTGTGTATTGGATCTCTACCCTATATTTTTGCATGGTACAGACTGCATGGAAAGAGCCTATGTACTTACAGGCTGTATGTGCATAGGCTCTGTGTAAGAGATTCAGAATTACACCTGGAGGTAGGGCACAGGACCAACAGGAAAAATGCCTACTTTTCCCACATGTTCATTATCTAGGAATGTAGTTGGCTGACAAGGTCTTGTAATGATACAGGACGACTGTGAACAATATATAATGGCTGCTGTGGTAGGCCTGTTCTTTCGGTAAGCTGTTTCCTGCAGATAATCAATTGCATGCAGTCTTTTATAAGAGCTGCAAAACGTTCTTTTTCTTGCTTAAAACCTTTCCTGGCACATTAAATCTTGGATTATTAGCAAAGTGGTAAAAACTGCCATCTGCAAAAGAACATGGCATTTGATCTCTTCCCTTTTAGTTCTTAAATAGTCCCCCCTACCCCCAACAAAGCATTCTAGATTATAGACAGGACAGAAGGAAAGGCTCATTCTTCCTAATATCCAAACTGTCAAGAGCAACAATCAACTTGTCTCCATCTACAACTGTTAAACAAAGCTAACACATCCTTTGCAAATGGTGCTTTTCCTTTTCCCCAAAATAATAGTGATGGGGCAGAAAGATTCTACAGGTAGGCATACAAAACAAGACAAAGAAAAAGAGGAATAATAGGAAAAGCAGGAGGATTCATTTGCTGAAAGCGATTTTGGACATAAAAAAAAACAAATTAAAGAAAATGGAATGACATGGCTAGGAGGAGACACTAGGGTATATGCATACAGCCAGTCTGTACCGTTGGTACAGAAGCCATAACCCTGAAGGAAATTGAGGGTTTAAGGGAGGATAAGTAGGGTACCCACTTACAAATCATAAAAAAGAGGAAATGCATCTCTAGAGAAGCCGACAAAAAGATGACACCAATTTGCATAAATGTGCATATGTTAATTAATACATATAGATGGGAATTTGGAAATTATTATACTTCAAACAGAGATGCAGGACATCTCAAAACAGGCAGATCCCCCAAAATAGGGTGGAGGGAAATTCCAAGAGTGGGCCCCTTCCTCTCATGGAAGGTGGCTTCCTCTTGCAAAAGGCAGATCCTGGATCCAACTCATTTTGTTTACAATATCTTGGATTCTGAGATGCTTTGCTCACACAAAGTGGGTCATCAATTCCTGTCAATGCCCATTCCCCTGCATCACATTCCACAGTGTTCTGAAGACTTCACAGTCCCTCCAGAACAGCTTTTCATGGGACACATGAGGCTGCAGTAGGGAGAAGTAGCTGGTTAAGACCCATTGCCAAGTTTTATCAGCCTCTTTTGAACCTTTAAACACACTGGGCAGTATCGAATGCTGCCCCTCCACAAGTGGGGTCCACCACCACTTCCATTCCATGAGCAGGTAGCCCCGCTGATTCCGTTATGCAAGTGGAACCTACGGCATGCACAACATGGATTTATTGCTACCTGGAATAAGCCCCCAGATGAGTGGAACTGCTCATTTTTGGAATGGGACAAGTCAGTGGAGCTCCATTATGCAAGGTCCATCAACCTATCCTCTTCCAGAAATGAGCATCTCCATTCATTTTAGACTGCTCCTGGAAGCACTAAATCATGGGATATGTGCACAGAGATGTTTGTATTAAAAAAAATACACACACACACACACACACTTGGCGGCAAAACACGGCAATACCCATCCAAAATACGTGGCAGAAAAGGTGGACAGGTTCACTCCCGCACACCTCCAATACCCATGCCCCTCACAGCTGAGTGACTGTTTGCTGAGCCCAAAACTCGCAGTGAAAAGCATCAACCTTGCAAATGGGGGGGCACACTGCAAACGTTCTTCAGAATGGAAGCAAGAGAGCCAGGAAAACCACAACAAAAGCAGTTAGGGATATTCTGAGAAAACTGAGAAGTGGAGCCGAGATCACCGCGGGAGCAAGTGAACGTCATGTGCCCCATTAGCGATGACTGCAATACAATCCTGCAATAAATGGCTGGTGTAGATTCCCCCAATGTCGGACATATATGGAATTACAGCAGATGAGTAGAACAAAATGTTGCTGCTAACATTTCTAACAAAGTTCTTATTGACCTAAGCCCGTCTTTTGTTCCTACTCTTACTAAGACTTCTTGAGTTGTGCTCATTTTGGGTCTCCTTGCTGGACAATTTTAAATCTATAAGATTAAACCTTTTCGCTAACATGGTGTGAAAGTTTATATATGAGGTTGAACTACTTCTGCCATATCTAAAATATATGTTAGAATAGTTGTAATTCTATAAAATATTGTTTTTTCCCCCCATTTTTTGAATTACATCTGCACAGATCTACTCAGTCTTACTGGAGACTAGATGGCTGCAAAGTCATCATTTGGCACTTACGACTTTTACTTTCAACTGTATTTTTTTTTAAAAAAAACACTGCTAAGCTTTAAAAGTAGATTGGCTTTTAATCTAGTTCATTAAAAAGCAGAATTACCCTTTAATGGGAATGCCATTGTAGTAAAGAGCATAGTCAAGAATGTCAAAGGTTCTCACTACTTTTCACCTCACTGAAAAATTCCCTTCTAGGTCTTTATTTGAATCATACTACCAATTTTTTGAGGTGGGGGTGAGTGGGGGGGGGGTGAGGAACATCACTTAATAGGTCCAAAATGATTGAACCTGTTAAGAAAAGAGGTGCCTGCCTCTACTTTGGTTCTATCCAGATCAGTAGCTGCTGCCATGATCTGAAGAAATGATCTTTTTAATTGATGGAAGAGTATCGTCTCAAATAAAGCCATGCCTTTCCTCATCTGTTGCCTTCCAGATATATTGAACTACACCTCCAAGCATCTGGCCATTTGATGAGAGTTGTAATCCAACACTTCTGAAGGGCACCAGGCTGGGGACGGCATCCTTAAAATAACTCTCCTTGGGCAAAGTACTGTTTGGGTGATATTCTGACCCTAAGCACAAGGGGCATTCAGAATTAGAGTCTGAAAGATATGTCTCATCTGCCACAAAAGCCATGACAGTATTTGCATCCAACATGCAGGTTTAAAAATGCAAATAGCATCAGGTGGAGGGAAATAGATAATTATCAGGATTGCAGCAGGCATGGGGGATTTAAATATGTCCTCCCCTGCTGTGGTCCTGAGGAAAATCCCTTCTCTGAAGTTGTAAGTTGCTTTTGGGGAAATTCCCCATTGGTGCCAATTCATCTCAATGAATTTTTGATCTGCAGGTAAATATTTAAAGGATAATGAATATTTTAAGTTCCGGTGCTCTAAAAGGTAGCCACTATATCCATGGACAAAATGTACAATATAGGATATAAGCACATACTCAGAATTTAGTCAATCATACTTAGGTAGATATATTCCTGAATTATATGTTTCAAGTATTCAATATAATTGCAATTATACTAAAACTATCTGTCTTTTGTACTGTCCCTGAACAGTTACAAAATATTTGGTCTGGAATCCTGTGGAACCTGGGGCGATGTGCTGTGGCCATATGAGAGATTGGATCTGCTTCAAGGCTGGAGACAGAGCTCTGATTATGGAGGAGGAGATCTGATCTCAGTTCTCCCGCTGTGCCCACATGGATTTCCAGTGTTGGAGGGGGGGAAATAGGTGCACCGGGGAAGTGCTGACGGTGGGTGTTTAAGGCTCCTTTGGCAAGACACCCTTAATAGGCCTCTCCCTCAGTAAGTCTACCTGCTCCCCACCATTGTCACCAGCTCCTTTTGCTCCTTGTCTTCTTTCTCATCATCACTGCCACTTGCTTGTGTGACAAGCAGAGAGCCAGTAAGCAAGTATGCAGTGGCATCTGCTCCTCCTCCTCCTCCTCCTCCTCACCACCATCTGGGCCAGAGAGAGAGAGAGGGAGGCAGGAGAACAAGCAAGCTGCATGAGACAGAGGAGAAGCCAGTCCAGAGAGTTCCTTTTCATTTGGCTCTTGATGAGGTGAGAGCCTTCAGTAAGTTCTCCACCATCCCTATTCTGGAGATGTTTTGGGAGCATAATGTGGGCACAGTTAGGGTAGCTCTGGATAAGCAGTATCCAAAGCTCTTCCACCATGCCCACAACACAAGGGACAATTTTGACCAGCACAGGACTAGGGCCGGATGTGAACACAAATGTGAGCACATTTTCTCCCAAAATGTTTATATTTTTAAATTTGTCATTTGTCTTTGAAATGGTTTAATACTATCGATTATTTATTTATAATTTTAACTTTCGTATATTTCTATTTATATGTTTTCATTGCATACGTTTTAATTTTGTAAAGTCACTTTGAATCCCAGTATTGGGGAAAATGCAGGATACGAATAAAATAATAATAATTCCCAAACAATGCAAAATCTGTACCTAAAAAAAGTGCAACTTTCTTAACATACATAACTTTCTCAAACTTCGCAAATTTCTCAAAATGCACACAGGTTTAAATCACCCATGCTTTAGTTAATGGGGGAAATTTGTGCCATGTTGAAAATGTTGCATGAACATTTGGGAATTGTTCGATTCCTGTTCTTTTTGCACAATTTCCTATTCGTACAAAAGGAACAGTGACTGCAAACGTGAGCCCAAATCAAGGAGAGACAAACAGTGAGTTGCTATTCAGAGAATCTTGGCCAGCTGAAACCTCGCTCATTCGTCCATCCCTACCCAAGAGGTGAGCCTAATCTACACCAAGCAGGATATAGCACTATGAAAACGGTATCAAAGCGGTACATAAGAGACAGGATCTACACTGCTGCTTTATGGAGGTATTGAAGTGCACTGACACCTGTTGGGGTCCATTGACACATACCATATACCGCTTTCATAGTGCTATATCCTGCTTGGTGTGGGTCCCGCCTTTTATTTATCGCTTTCATAGTGCTATATCCTGCTTGGTGTAGATCTGGCCCTGGTCTAATATCATCGCTTCCCATTGCTTGCAATGGGAGGGAAATTGGTTTTAAAAAAAGAACCAAGAAGAAGAGTGGTGAATGTTGCTCAGTATGTTTCGCTGTGCGTTATATTGAACATCCTTCCTCATAAGTGTGTCTAGAATTGCAGCCTTAAGCAATATCTGTTTTTTAAAAAAAAACAAGAAAAGAAAAGAAAGAAAAATACAACAACTTATTTTTCTTCCGGCAGGAGGCATATGTGGCACTGATGACTTATGATGCTTTTTGCTGATAAGCACATACTTTTGTACTCTGTCAATATGAACTGTCAAATTCGTTAAAATGTATGATTGTAATAAATCTCCAACTACGGATACTTCCATGAAAGACTTTTAAAAGTTAATATTCTTCTAATCAAATGTCCTCAGGGTAGGAAGCATCAACTTTGCTTTGACACATCAAGAAACAAACGGCATGATCAAGCCAAAACTAAGCACTTTTATAAGCCATCAATCACAGCGGGAGAGGTTTACATTCGAAGCAGCTTGATAACAGGGCAAACTATGGGCCAATGTAGACATTATTTTATATCTGCATCTAATACTCTTATTCCCCCCCCCCATTTTTACCTTAGAATAGGTGCAGGGCCACTGATCTAACTATTAAAAACCCTCCTACTCACCACATTGGGGTCCCAATCTGGATTGCCCCCCTTGTGCCTACTCAAGAGTAAAAATGGGGCAAAGAAGATTAGGGTGCGATTGGCTCAATTGTGGCTGGAATATAAGTAGTTAAATTTTGTTCTGGATTTATCATCCATGTGGATCTTCGTAGTTAATCTGGTCCAATTCTGCTTTGGAAAGCATCATTTTGGGAATGTAATGTGAATGAGAAATCTGAAATAAAAACAACAACAACCCAAGAATGCTTTCGGAATGGAAAAGTAACGGAATGGAAAGGCAATGAGCAATCCAAAACTGTTCTTTCAATGGAAGAAATTTTAGAGATATAGACGAAATAAATAGGCTAGAATTACAGCTATTGATCTTTGCACCGAGCACCCTAATCCCCCGTCTTCCTCCATAGGACATCATTCAGAGTTAATGGTCCTGAGCTCCTGATAAAGTCACCTATCGGATTGCTGGTTTAGGTCCATA
Source organism: Anniella stebbinsi (assembly GCA_029215795.1). Lineage (NCBI taxonomy): Eukaryota > Metazoa > Chordata > Lepidosauria > Squamata > Anniellidae > Anniella > Anniella stebbinsi. The sequence goes on along the minus strand of JARDYH010000004.1, from coordinate 88,259,631 downwards.
ATGGTGAAATTGTATTAAAAAAAGTTGACCGAGATAATCAATCCCCAAACTATTATGGGTCTGTAATTCTGAAAGGAAAGCTTATAGTCTTTTCCCAGAAAAAAGCCTTGACAACCATGGTAATGTGTGCTCATTTCAAAAGGTGCCAGAGATCACTCAAGCCGCTGCTCCTGCATTCAGAAGCAAATGCAGTTTCAGTAATGACGACACTGGCAGAATGGTGAGCTGTGAATTACAGTAATCCTGTCTAGATGTTGCTAAATCATGTAAAAGTGTTTTCAGATCAGCAAGGGGCCAGGCAAGTTTTAATCTTTATTATTATCATTTTATTTATTTTATTCCATTTATATACCACCCCATAGCCGAAGCTCTCTGGGTGGTTTACAAAAATTAAAAATACTGAACATTAAAAACACTGATATACAAAATTTAAAACCATACAGCATAAAAACAAGTTAAAATTACAATATCCTTCTGGGTCAAAGCACAACAACACAAAACCACAAAACCCTCATCATATGCTGTTAAATGCCTGGGAGAAGAGGAAAGTCTAGACCTGGTGCCAAAAAGATAACAATGTTGGCGCCAGGTGAGCCTCGTTGGGGAGATCATTCCATAATTGGGGGGCCACCACTGAAAAGGCTCTCTCCCTTGTTGCCACCCTCTGTGTTTCCCTCGGAGTAGGCAACCGGAGGAGGACCTTAGATGTAGATCGTAGTGTACATTTTCAATGGTCTTAAATGGAAAGAGCTGAGTGGGGATGGGGGACTTACAGCAGCTTTTCCCCTCTGCAAGGGTGGGGGACCCATTAAGATGGTCCACCCCCGGAGGCTAATGGATCCAGATGGTTTCCAGAGGGCTCTGGGGAGTTTTCCGGCTGATAGGGCTGGCTCTCCTGTCGAAACCCTGGTTGATCTGTGGAATGCAGAAATGACCCGGGCAGTTGACATGATTGCTCCTGAGCGCCCTCTCCTGTGTAGAGCTCGAACGGCTCCGTGGTATACCCCAGAGCTGAGAGTGATGAAACAAAACAGGAGACAGCTTGAGGGCAGATGGAGACGAACTCCTGATGGATGCAATCAAACACTGGTAAGTGCTTATGGTAAGCTGTATTCAGGGGCAGTGAGGGCAGCAAAAAAACAATACTTTGCTGCCACTATTCAATCATCAACCTGCCGCCCAGCGGAGCTTTTCAGAGTTGTCCGGGAGCTTTTACATGCTGGCCCCAAGGACATGGTAGAACCATCTGAGGCCCGCTGTAATACATTTGCTGGGCACTTCCAGAATTAAATCTCTGGCATCCGTCAGGACTTAGACTCCAGTGTTATAGCAGATGAATCTAGTGAGGTATCCAGAGCACAGGCTTGTCCTGTTTTCTTGGATGAGTTTCAGTTGGTGCAGCTCGAGGATGTTGACAAGGTGCTTGGACAAGTTCGTGCAACCACTTCCATATTGGATCCTTGCCCCTCTTGGCTAATAAAAGCTAGCAGGGATGGAACAACTGGCTGGGCCAGGGAAGTGATTAATGCCTCTTTGCAAGAGGGAGTGGTCCCAGGCCTCCTGAAAGAGGCGGCAGTGAGACCACTACTAAAGAAATCTTCCCTGGACCCTGAAAATCTTAACAACTACAGGCCAGTAGCAAATGTTCCATTCCTGGGCAAGGTCCTGGAGTGGGTGGTTGCGAGCCAGCTCCAGGCACTCTTGGATGAGACTGATTATCTGGATCCATTTCAGTCGGGTTTCAGGCCTGGTTTTGGTACGGAAACAGCCTTGGTCACCCTGTATGATGACCTATGTCGGGAGAAAGACAGGGGGAGTGTGACTCTGTTGATTCTCCTTGATCTCTCAGCGGCTTTCGATACCATCGACCATGGTATCCTTCTGGGACGACTGGCTGAGTTGGGAGTGGGAGGCACTGCATTGCAGTGGTTCCGCTCCTACTTGGTGGGTCGGCTCCAGAAGGTGGTGCTTGGGGAACATTGCTCGGCCCCGTGGATTCTCCAGTATGGGGTTCCACAGGGGTCAGTTTTGTCCCCCATGCTGTTCAATATCTACATGAAACCGTTGAGTGCAGTCATCCGGAGTTTTGGAGTGCGTTGTCATCAGTACGCTGATGACACGCAGCTCTATTTCTCCTTTTCATCTTCATCAGGTGAGGCTGTGGATGTGCTGAACCAGTGCCTGGCTGCGACAATGGACTGGATGAGGGCTAATAAACTGAAACTCAATCCAGACAAGACTGAGATGCTGTTAGTGGGTGGTTCCGCTGACCGGATGGAGGGTGTTCAACCTGTTCTGGATGGGGTTGCACTCCCCTTGAAGGAGCAGGTTCGTAGCTTGGGGGTTCTCCTAGAACCATCTCTGTCACTTGAGGCGCAGGTGGCCTCAGTGGCACGGAGTGCCTTCTACCAACTTCGGTTGGTGGCCCAGCTACGTCCCTATCTGGACAGGGATAACCTGGCTTCAGTTGTCCATGCTCTGGTAACCTCCAAGTTAGATTACTGCAATGCACTCTACGTGGGGCTGCCTTTGAAGGTGGTTCGGAAGCTGCAGCTTGTGCAAAATGCAGCGGCCAGATTGATAACTGGAACCAGTAGGTTCAAACATATAAGATCTACTCTGGCCCGCTTGCATTGGCTGCCTGTATGTTTCCGAGCCCGGTTCAAGGTGCTGGTTTTAACCTATAAAGCCTTACACGGCTTGGGACCACAATACCTGATGGAACGCCTTTCCCAACATGAACCTACCCAAACACTACGTTCAACATCTAAGGCCCTCCTCCAAGTGCCTCCTCCGAGGGAGGCTCGGAGGTCAGCAACAAGAGAGAGGGCCTTCTCTGTGGTGGCTCCCCAATTGTGGAACGATCTCCCTGACGAGGCCCGCCTGGTGCCAACATTGTTATCTTTTCGGCGCCAGGTCAAGACTTTCCTCTTCTCTCAGGCATTTGGCAATATCTGAGGAGCCTGGGTTTGTTTTGTTTTGCTTTGTTTTTGTAGTTTTTGAAGTGTTGATGTGGTTTTTAAATGTATAGTTTGTGTGTATGTTGTATGTTTTTGCTGTTTTAATTTTTGTATATTGTTTTTAATTGTTTTTAATCCTATGTAAACCGCCCAGAGAGCTTCGGCTATGGGGCGGTATACAAATGTAATAAATAAATAAATAAATAAATATCATTTGAATACGGTAGAGTCTCCAGATCTCTTTTCGGCAACACAACTCCTATGTTCTCACAGTTGTGGAAAGGCATAGGCCAGATCTACACTTTGTGTCAAATCATTACGAGTGTGGAATGAAAAGCAGGAAATAACACCAAATTAAATTTCTTTATTGACAGTCCATAGACCATTTAACAGTAGGTTAGAGATACAGCTATTAAAATGTTCATAGACAAGGGAAAACCTTCAACATGCAGAAGCGTGAGCTTCCCTTAATGTTGAGATTACAGTCTGTCTTTATTTACAGTCTACAGTCCTTCCAACAGAAAATATATCACACGCGAGATTAGTCCTTGTGGGTTTAGACCAACTGGGTTCTACAGCCAATTGCAGAACAAAGAAATTTAGCTACTTGCAGTGTTATGTGCTTATTTGTACCCTGGAGAAGATTAATCATTAGTGACATCCTGGTACGACCCGGGAAACCCTGCAAAATAGGGTGCAGTAAATCATCCCTTGCCTCGTTATAAAAATTACAGAAGAACAGTACGTGGTCAATGTCCTCCACGTCGGTGTTATTGCACAGACAACATCTACTGGCTATGGGTATTTTTTTGAATCTGCCTTCCAACAATTTAGAAGGTAATACGTTGAATCTGGCCAGAGTAAAAGCCTTTCTGTATTTTGGTACAGTGAGCCTTTTCAAATATGTCATCTCTGCATTATGAGCAAATTCTAGGAGACCCAGAGATTGAGGGGAACATGGGCCAAGGGCAACTCTGAGGAGATCCTGAAGGTCCATGCTTGATTGTTCGTTTGGCACCTTCCAGATCGAGTGTTAGCAGATATCCGGCAAAGAGCCCTGTTGAGTTGACTTTCAGTACCAATAATTTGGTCCAGGGGGATTCATACGGATCAAGGAGGACCTTGGATACCAAAGAATTGTAAGAAAGCCCATGGTACTTTCGAAACCAGAAATGGAGTGTTTGAATCCAGGTGTGGCATTTTAGTGTGCTAAGTCCGGTTCAGGGCTGCACCAGCCACACATTTGGGCACTCCAAGGATTTGCCTTAAGAATAATGATTGAACTCCCTCGAGTGAGCCTTTCAACAGGGGGAACCAGATCGGAGCGCCGTACAGAATCTGAGGGATCAGCTTTGCTTTGTACACCTGCATATCTGTAGGAATAAATCCCCCCCCTTGAAAAGAAAAATCTCAAGATGGCCCCCATTGTTTGGTCTGCCTTGGCTTTGATGTGCTTAGCATGGATATTCCATTTTAGATTTTCTTGGAACCAGATGCCTAGGTACTTATAGGCATCTACCTGGTTTATCCTGTTTCCCCCCATGTGCCAGGAAAACTTTGTTTTTTTTCTGGCGAAGACCATAACTTTGGATTTTTGGTAGTTGATAGTTATTTTATTTTTAGAACTGTACTCTGCAAATCCATTTAACAGTCTCTTGAGGCCCAGGCGTGTTTGGGATAATAACACAGTATCGTTTGCAGACTTTTAGAGGGCCAATTTTAGGAGGGTGGGACTGTATTGTGGCAAGCCAAGGCGGGAAATCTGCCAGGAAGAGGTGGAAAAGCATAGGAGCAAGGACACATCCTTGTCTAACGCCCGTAGGGAGGATGAATTCTTTGGTAATGTGACCCTGCTTACTGCACCTGACCCTAGCGGATGAATTAAAGTGTAGGAAATAACACTATGAAAGTGTTATATGGAATGTGGATTGTGCCCAACAGTTATCAGCACACTTCAGTACCGCTAAAAAGCAGTCGTGTAAGAGCTCCTTCACACCTGCGATTTATCGCACACTCGCCATGGTTTTGCAGCGCAGGACTCACATGACGTCATCCCTGTCCTGCACTATTTCACCTCTTTCTCTCCATTTTTCATTTTATTTTGGAGCGGGGAAAGTCTGTTCACCCCCTCCATGCGCAATAAACCCATTCATTCCTCCCTTTCGTGTATTGCTGTCCTTGCAGGATATCGAACCATCCCATTTTTTTGTTGGGGGCATGTGTTTTGAGGAGCAGTGTTGCTGACAAAAGAGTAGGCGGGATGGTTCTCCGCTGAACTGGGGAGGGGGAAAGGCTGAGGCTGCTGCTGCCCATGCCTGGGACTCAGTCCCATTCAACTCTATGTTCTTACCCCTGAGTAGGCATGTCTAGGTTTCTTGACAAGGAGTACATTTTTGCTTTAAAATGGGGGGAAACTCCAAAGAAACCCCAACTAAGCATGGGCACACTGGGACATGGGTGGTGGTGGTGGTGGTGGTCCACCCCCGCATCTCCCTAGAACTTGTTTTTTTTAAAATGGAGCAATGCACCGGTGCGCCCGACACGTTCACTCCTCCTCCCTTGTAAACCTTTCCCAAGCTAAGCGGCAGCCACAGTCTCGGCCTATGTGCTCCCTCCTGCTTCCTACAAACGGATTCCCTTCCTTCTCTCCCTGGAGTTTGTTTAATATGTTCTTAGGGGCAAGCATAGTGTGTTGTTTTAGCATAATTATGCAGTTATAGGCTGCCATATTATTGTATTTGGGCAGAATTTTTTTAAAAAATGACAACAAGGGAAGGAGAACGTAGGGGGTGGGGGGAGATTTTGCCGGGATAGTAGCAATACACGTGAAAAGATACAGACATGAAAGTGCCCAGTGCTTGACTTGCTAATTAAATGGAGGGGGAAACCGCGGATGCAAACTGGGGGGGAAAAGTAGGTGTGACAGAGCTTTAGATCTAAATTCGCTTCATATTTTTAACCAGAATTTACCCAGTTTGCATCACCTAAACCTGAATGTGGACCCAAAATGTTCAAGTCCAAACATTTCTGTTTCCGATTTGCAATTTGTGGAAGAAAAAAAATGCTTTTGACAAATGTGTGTGCATTTAAAAAATGCAAATAAAAAATGAGTACTTTTGAAAAATGGACACAAACACGCTTTAATCAATAGGATAAAAATGCGCACATTTCAAAAATGCCCCTAATGGATGCATATATTTGAGAAGAAATATGCATGACAATATGCACACATTTTTATGTAAAAAAGAAAAAAAAATAATGCTCATAATGTGATTGAATGCAGTCCATTTTCCCCCTGTGATTTATTTTGTCATTAATACTTATATACTGCTTAATGTAATAAAATCTCTAAGCAGTTTAATTATAATAACAAAATCAGAGCTTAAATACACTATCACATTACAAGCTTTCCCCCCTTTTTTACATACAAATGTTTGCATGCATTTTTCTTCATTCAACTGCATTCAAAGTTTCACGACGTTTATGGAAGGAGAACTTCATTCATGAAAGGAGATTCCCCTTATGGAAGGAGTCCTTCCATGAACAGAATTCTCATTTCATAACAACAATCATAATAACAATTGTAGATCCAAGCTCTTGCAATGTGTTCTAATTTACATATGAGACACTAGGTAATTTGCATGTACATTTTGATGGATTATTATTATTATTATTATTATTATTATTAATTACATTTATATACCGCCTCATAGCAGAAGCTCTCTGGGCGGTTCACAAAAATTAAAAGAATGGACATTAAAAAGTCGATATTGAACATTAAAAAGTCGATAATGGCTTCTGAAATAGAAATCTAGGAATCTTTCTTATCTTGTCATACCCTTGCCTATTCCAGACATCATATGAATAATAGAATAGTAGAGTTGGAAGGGGCCTATAAGGCCATCGGATCCAACCCCCTGCTCAATGCAGGAATCTACCTTAAAGCATACCTGACAGATGGCAGTCCAGCTACCTCTTGAATGCCTCAAGTATGAGAGAGCCCACAACCTCCTTAGGTAATTGGTTCCATTGTCGTACTGTTGTAACAGTCAGGAAGTTTTTCCGGATGTCCAGCCGGAATCTGTGTCCTGCACTCTGGAATGATTGAGAAGAGATCCTAGCCCTCCTCTGTGTGACAACTTTTCAAATATTTGAAGAGTGCTATCATGTCTCCCCTCAGTCTTCTCTTCTCAAGGCTAAACGTGTCCAGTTCTTTCAGTCTCTCCTCATGGGGCTTTGTTTCCAGGCCCCTTATCATCCTCGTCGCCCTCCTCTGAACACCCTCCAGCTTGTCTGCCTTCGTCTTGAAGTGTGGTGCCCAGACACAATACACAAGATGGGGCCTAACCAGTGCAGAATAGACGGGAACCACTACCTCACACGATTTGGAAGCTATACTTCTATTAATGCAGCCCAAAATAGCATTGGCTTTTTTTGCAGCGACATCACACTATTCGCTCATATTCAGCTTATTTATTATTAATTAATTAATTAATTAATTATTACATTTGTATAGCGCCCCATAGCCGAAGCTCTCTGGGTGGTTTACATAGGATTAAAACAATTAAAAACAATATATAAAAAAATAAAACAGCAAAAACATACAGTACACACAATACACACATACATTCAAAACCACTGCAACAACCCAAAAAGCTACAAAAACAAACCCCGGCTCCCAGATATTGCCAAAGCTTGTGATCTACAGCAATTCCAAGAGCCTTCTCGCTTGTAGTATTGCTGAGACAAGTATCCCCCATCTTGTAACTGTGCATTTGGTTTCTTTTTCCTAGGTGTAGAACTTGGCAATTATCCCCATTAAATTTCATCCTCTTGTTTTCAGCCCAGCACTCCAGCCTATCAAGATCATTTTGAAGTTTGTTTCTGTTTTCCAAAATTTAGTATTAGCTATCCCACCCAATTTTGTGTCATCTGCAAATTTGATAAACATTCCATGCACCTCCTCGTCCAAGTCATTAATAAAAATGTTGAAGAGCACTGGTCCCAGGACTGATAAGTCAAGATATATTATGTCCACAGCATTCCCACAATCCACAAAGGAGGTTACCTGATCAAAGAATGGGATCAGATTAGTCTGGCAGGATTTGTTCTTGACAAATCCAAGCTGGCTTCTAGTAATCACTGCATTGTTTTCGAGGTGCTTATAGATTGACTTCTTGATAATCTGCTCCAAAAAATTCCCAGGGATTGATATCAGACTAACTGGTCTGTCATTCCCAGGTTCCTCCTATTTGCCCTTTTTGAAGATAGGGATAACATTAGCCCTCCTCCAGTTGTTCTGCACTTCAGCTGTCTTCCATGTGGTTCTGAGAGTTCTTCAGCCAGCTCCTTTATTACTCTAAGATGTAGTTCATCAAGCCCTGGAGATTTGAATTCACTAAAAGAAATTAGGTGTTCCTTGACCATTTGTTTATCAATCTCACACTGCAATTCTGTCCCTCCAGCTTGTACTTCACTTTTGCCAGTGATTGCTAAACAAATGGTCAAGGAGGAGCATATATATTAGGGGTGTGCACTGGATCGGCTCCGATCCACGATCCGGAGCCGATCCAGGGGAAATCGGATGCAATTATCCGATTTCCGAGCACCCCTCTGGGTTGTCCAATCTTTTCCGAACCAGTCCGGAAGGACCCGATCTGGTTCGGAAAAGATCAGAGGATCGGCAGATGCCCACTGGCGCCCGCTGCCGCTTCCATTGGCGGGCGCCAGCAGGCGCCCGCCGATGGAAGTGGACAGCGGGGGGGGGGGGCTTACCTGGGAGGGCTGTCCATTTCCATCGGCGGGCACCAGTGGGTGCCTGCCGATGGAAGTGGACAGGCCGGGCAGGTGAGGATCGCGGGGGGGGCTTACCTGGGGGGGCGTCCTCCTTCCATTGCGGGCTGTAAACTACTGCGACCTAGGCCTTGCGGCCTAGTTTACAGGAGAGCGCCAGGTGATGATGTCATCACCTGGCATGCTCCTGTAAACTAGGCTGCAAGGCCTAGTTTTCAGTAGTTTACCGGCATCGGACAGAGGAGGACGCCCTGCCAGGTAAGGAGCGGGGGGTGGCTTACCTGGGGGAGACTTACCTGGGGGGGCTGTCCGTTTCCATCGGCGGGCGCCAGCGGGTGCCCACTGATGGAAGCAGACAGCCCGGCCAGGTGAGGATCACAGGGGGGAGGCTTATCTGGGGGGGCTGTCCACTTCCATCAGCGGGCACCAGCGGGCGCCCACCAATGGAAGTGGACAGCGGGGGGGGGGGCTTACCTGGGAGGGCTGTCCGCTTCCATCGGCGGGCGCCAGCGCGTGCCCACCGATGGAAGCAGACAGCCCGGCCAGGTGAGGATCACAGGGGGGAGGCTTACCTGGGGGGGCTGTCTGTTTCCATTGCCCCGGCAGGTAAGGAGAACTGTGAGGTGGGACTTACCTGGGGGAAAAGCTTTCTTTCCCCCAATGCAAGTCTATGAAGAAAACAAAAATGGTGGCCAATCCAAAAATCGGATGTCGGATTTTTGGATCGGGATCGGGCCCAATCCGGTCCGATTTTGTCCGATCGAATCCAGGACAAAATTGGAGGTCCTGATCCGGGTCCCGATCCGATCCGGGGGGTCCCTGCACATCCCTAATATATATGCCCTTGAATACATGCATTTTCTACATGGTTACATATCCATAGTGAAGAGAAGCAACCATGTTATTACCCAGCTATTAATACTGGAAAAAAATGTCCTTTATTCTTGGCAATACAACTATGATGTCTCCTCATTGAAGCTATTTTTGCTTGTTTGGCTGGCTTGTGCCAATCTGCTTGGTGGGCCAGCTTGCATTTTGTTGAAGGTATTTTGTGTTTGTTAATCTGATGGGTGCCAGGCACTGCTGGCTTCTTTGTGCACCTGCTGACTCCCAATTGCCATCCTTCTGGTGTCTTGTCCATCTGTTAAGCATTTCCACATAAAATGCACTCAAGTATGTTATTTTTAGTGTGTTTCTTGTTGCTGTAGCAGACTAGCTGCTTTTACATTTCTTTGGTCACATTAAGTGCAAATCAACATGTAGAAAAAGCCCTGCAGTGGTCTTACAATTGTGACTCCAAATTGCTCACCAACGAGTCTCAGAACAACATGCTCCAAATACCGTCTTAATGACATGACTTTGCATCCTGTCACACACTTGCTTGATGTATTAATCTGATACAAGATTTTCTTTTTAATCTGCTGTGAGCTGCTATTGTTATCTGTTTACTTTAAATTAAGTCCCATTGAATTGAATGGGTCTCACTCCCATAACAATACTCAGGATTAGAGTCTTTGTTACATTAACTAGTGGAGAGTCAAACCAGACGTGAGGCAGAGGATCCATGATTTTGAATGTTTCTGTGATCTCCTGTAGTGGTGGTTGATTTTTTTTAAATTTAAAAGCAGCTATGGTGGTGAGGAAAATTCAATTGTTATTGAATATTTTAAATTAATTTTTCCCCTTTATAACCCTATGTCAACTTCAGTCAGTGGAAGTGGATGGGTCTGATGTCAGTGGGGTGGTCCAGGTTTCAGTCAGAACGGGTTAGAACTTGAACAGTGCACCTTGGATAGCACCCTTTAGGGTTTTGACTGATTCTGACTGAAACCCAGAGTGAATTCACCACCCCACTGACATCAGAGCCATTAGCCTCCACTGACTTCAATACACTGAGATATGAATAACAGCATTACCAGAATCTCCTTCCACACGAAGTCCCTTCCTACCAGTCCTTGCCTTCCATTCTACCCCGTCCAATATCTTTCCCCCTGTGTTACTCTGTGGCAGGGATCCTATTCTCAGATCTTCCATATCACATCTAGTTAAATCTTCTTTTGCAAGCATAATGCTACACGGTTGTCAGAAGTGCCACTTGTTGGGAAAATAAGACCTAGTTGAAAGTCTGACTATAGTCCGGTAAGGCCACCGCCTATTGAGTTTGAGGAAACCAAGGCCAAGGCTCATGGAAACGGGGAGGTCCTTTGCAGCAGGAGAGAGTTTGTTCTCGACCTATCTATGCCTTTTTCCCAGAGTGATGGACTGGTTAATACTTCCAGGGGACTTTGAGAGAAGCAAAAGGAGTTTTGATAAAATTTGTGAACTTTCTCAGTGGGGTTCTGCCCTTCCCCGCCCCCAGTGCCACCACTGAGTTTTCACTCAAAGTGACATTTTGAGGTAAAATTAACAGCTCTTGCTTGGAAAAAGATCAATGCATTTCTAGGTTTCTCTTCTGGCAGGCCTACCCAATCGAATTTTAAGACTTTGTTGATATTTTAATAATGTATTAATTTTATATGCTTTTAATCAGTTTTATGTATTTTACATTGTTTGTATTGATGTTGTTCCCCGCCTCAATCCAGAGGGAGAGGCAGGTAAGAAATAAATGTATTATTATTATTATTATTATTATTATTATTATTATTATTATTTTAATGAAAACTCCTAGGTCAGAGGTGGTGTGTCCATCACATCCCTGCCCAGGGCATGCATCCTTACTGGCCAAGTGGCATCTGAAACGTCTTCTAGGACTACCTGTACAGTCTCACCCTTTAAGCCCAAGTTCCTCTCCACCTTTAACCATGAGCCATTTCTCCGGATTGCTCAAATTCTTTCACCCATCTTAATAGGGTGATATTGCACTCATGTTCTGCTTGCGGGTTTCCCATGGGCAGCTGGTTAGTCACTGTGTGAACTGAACGCTGGACTAGATAGATGGATAACTGTTGCCAAGTCAGGCTGATTCAAGAAAGGCTGCAGCTGGCACACCAAGTGTAACTGTGTGAATACACTCTTTTCCACGGCCACTGCCTGAAGATGCAAAGACAGCGTAGGGTCAAAGAGTACTACCAAGCTATGGACTTGATCCTTCAGGGGCACACAACCCCTTCCAGAACAGGTTGAATCCTAATCCCCATACAGGCTTTCTACTGACCAACAACACCTCCATCTTGTCTGGATTTAATCTCATCTTGTTCAATCACATCCAGCCCATTATCGAACATAGGCAACATTCAAGGGTTCTGACTGCTTCCTTAGTGTTACGTGACAAAGAGCAATAGAGCTGGGTGTCACCACCATAATCAGCCAAGAAGAGCGAAGGTTGAGTACATAGGTAGTGGCCTCCAGTGGTCCAGATACTTTGTCCTCACCTCGAGATCTGGGCCCTTTCTACACCACAGGGCCTTCCAGGATGCAGGGGGGAGGATCCCAGGATTTCGTGCTTCCAGGATTGTCCCCCAGTGTACACACACCAGCGCGATGTCCTGGAAGGCAAGAGGGACATTGCAGGCGCTATTTTTTTAATCGTTGGAAATGGAGCACAATTGTGCTCCACTGACAAAAGTAAAACAAGAACAACACCCAAATCTGCTCCCCCGCCACCGCTGATGGGCACGGACTGCCCCTGCGCAGCTCATTGTCTATTTCCAGAGTCCTGCTACTCGCGGGGAGGAGGGATGAGCCGGGAGCAGCGCCCACACCGCCCACGGTCCTGGGACCACAGGAAAAATCAGGATAACTGGGCAACCAGTTATCCCGGGGAAATGGAGGGGTTGTCTCTGCCTGCCCCAGAGATCACCTGTGCATCAGGGATGACCCAGGGATGACCCATGGAAAAACCATGATGTAGACATGGCCTGGATGAGCATAGGATAAGTCCTGTTCCTGTTCCTTACCCTCAATACCCCCAACTCCAACTGGCTTCCCTTTTATGCTGGCAGAGTCCCACCATTGTAGAGATATTACTATGCTAGTGTGATTTTGTTTTCTGCCAATGGATTTTTGTTTTCTGCAGACACTGGGGAATTTAGAAGCAATCCTCTTCTTACAACCAGGTTTTCTTCATACATAGGATCACTCTGAGCTTTTCTAGTCGAGGATTTATTGAGTAATCACTAGGGGTGTGCACGGCCCCCCCCGGATCGCGACCTCCAATTTTGTTCCAGATCAGATGTCCGATTTTCGGATCGGCCGCCATTTTTCCCAATAGTCTTGCATTGGGGGAAAGAAAGCTTCCCCCCAATGCAAGTCTATGGGGAAAAATGACAGCGGGGGGTGAGTGGTGGCCTAACTCCTCCCCTCCCTGTCCCTCCCCCCAACGCTTCTTACCTGCAGGAGCCTTCTGCTCCCATCCGCGGGCACCAGTGGACGGCAGCAGACAACCCCGGCAGATAAGCCCCCTCCTCCCCTTCATGCTCCTTACTTGCTGGGGCCATCTGCTGGCACCCGAGGGCACCAGAGGTCGGCAGTGGATAGCCCCGGCAGGTAAGTGAGAGCCCCCTCCCTCCTCCCCCCTCGCGATCCTCCTTACCTGCGGGCCCAATCTGCTGCCATCCGCTGCCGCCTGGGTGGCAGCAGATGGCAGCGGATGGGCCCCGGCAGGTAAGCCACCCCCCCCCGGCAAGCCTCCTTACCTGTGGGGCCGTCCACCACCTTCACCTGCCATAGATCTACTGAGCACTAAGCTTCGCAGCCTAGTCCTCAGTAGAGCGCCAGGTGATGACATCATCACCTGGCGCTTTACTGAGAACTAGGCCGCGAAGCCTAGTGCTCAGTAGATCTACGGCAGGTGAAGGCGGCGGATGGCCCTGCAGGTAAGTGGGACCCCCTCCCTCCCCCCCTTCATGCTCCTCCTTACCTGCGGGGCCGTCCGCTGCCATTTGCTGGCAATCCAACACGATCTGGATTGGGTCCTTTTCGGATCGGATCGGATTGGATCGTCCGATCCAGGTGCTGGGGATCAGATCAGATAATTTTATCCGCCTTCCCCTGGATTGGGTCCGGATCGTGGATCAGACCCTATCCATTGCACACCCCTAGTAATCACCATGGCTCAGTCACCCACATTTCAAGGATGATCCAGACAACAACAACGTCCTCCGTGTTTTTCCAGCAATTCTCTCAACCCTTTGCTTAACATGGAAAATCAGTTAAGGAGAGAAAGAGCAGAACAACTGCACATTTTCTCTGATGGTGTAGACAGGAAAATGTGGAATGGAAGCAGGGTGGCAGGAGCTGTCCCTGGGGAAGCTGGATGAAGTGTTGGAGATGTCCCTCCTTTCCTGACAGTGTGCTGTGTGTTCCCTGTTGTAAAGCCATGTCCTGCAGCTCCTCCCAGCTCTTTAAAATGGCATTAACAACAGCCACTTAATGAATTGTTTCATTTGCTGCTTTGTTCCTGGAATGCAATGTGTTTAGCACCAGCACTGAAATTGTCTACTTAACTTGCCTTGGTGGTATTATTTTTTTAAAAATGTATGGTAATGGTATTTCTGAAAAAACAGAACTTGTGCAAGCACTATATATATATATATATATATATATATATATATATATATTTAAATTGTATGAGACAGCTTTGGGATGACGGTGATGGAGTGCAGAGAGGGAGGAAATAAGGTTTTCTGTTTACATAGCAGCCATGTGCTGCCGAGGGGGAGGAGAATCGGCTCGGTATTATAAAAGGAAACTGGTGCGGTCTCCTTTCATCTCTTCCAAATGGCATTAGCAGCCACTTAATTCTTTGTTTCCTTTACTGCTTTACTCCTGGAACACACTACTAAGATGGCCTGCTTAACTTTGAAGTTGTTATTTTTAAAATAAATATAAATGTATGCTAGTGGTATTCTAAAGAAGAGACTTGCGCAAGGACTCTCTCTCTCTCTCTCTCTCTCTCTCTCTCTTAAAAAAATATGGTGTGAAACTGTTTTCTTTTTCCAAAACAGGGAGAGGGGAGTCTTCTCAGTTCTGCCCTCAGCTGCCCATCAGTAGGCCCTCATTCTAGCTAGCTAGCTGTGGAAAGGAGGACAGGGCTCCTGTATCTTTACCAGCTGTATTGAAAGGGGAATTTCAGCAGGTGTCATTTGTATGCATGCAGCACCTGGTGAAATTCCCTCTTCATCACAACAGTTAAAGCTGCAGGAGCCCTGCCCTCTTTTGTATCTGATCACTCTAGTATAGCTCCTGCAGCTTTAACTGTTGTGATGAAGAGGGAATTTCACCAGGTGCTGCATGCATACAAATGGCACCTGCTGAAATTCCCCTTTCAATACAGCTGGTAAAGATACAGGAGCCCTGTCCTCCTTTCCATATGGTCACTCTACTTTTAGAGACTATAGCTTCATCACTGAGTGCTTCCATAAGACTAAACATAATGGAGTAGATGATAAATGGCTTCATTCTTGCCCAGCCTAGACTTGTTGTCTGGCTGTCATGCTCTCTTTCCCCAACTCCGTGGCTGGTGAAACTTTGCTAAGCAGGCAGCACAAAGATCTTGTTATGCCTCATTTGGCCCGTTTCGCTTGGCACAACTCCTTTCTTAGGTCCGGGCAGCCTAGCATGGATGCTGGCCTCCATATGTCATGGCTCCATCAAAACAATGGAAAGATAAGCACTTTTTTCCTAGGGCCACTGTAAAGCTCCCATTTTATTGTCAGAATATGAGAATTCATGGGTGACCAGTTTTGTAGGCAGCAAAGCAGAAACTCTGTCATATGGTGATGACTCAGTTCTGGCTTTCTAGCTGTGAGTGTTTGCATACAATGAATTGATTGAACCTTCCATTGTGATCCATCTTTGTAAAATGACTTTTTAAAATACCGTAAAGCAGGAAGTTCTCAGTAACAGCAATGTTAGCGATGGCATATGTTTGCTGCCCAGAGGGTGTAGAGTGGGCTTTTGATCATTCCTTAAATTTTACCACCATTTAAAAAAATTCACCTACTCGTTGGGATGAAATGTTTTCTTGTTTTGTCTCCTATAAATGATCTTACTGAATTTTTAGAAAACCTAGATTAACAACAGTCCAATCTTGTGTCTTATTTTGTTTTGTGGATGGGGGGGGGGGGAGGATTCATAATCTTTCACAGAAAAGGAAGCTCTTCTTTGGCAGATGTACATAGCAGTTTATAATATTTTTGAAGATTTCATCACAGGAATACCCAGGACTGAACATGAACTAAATATAACTTTAAAGTAATGCTAATGCCTTGGGGGGAGGGGGGGAAAGAGAAGCAGACTGCGTCATCTGTCGACAGTTTGATAGCCTGTGATATGTGTAACCAATTGTTCTTATTTACATTAATTTGCATTGTGAAAAGCAATTTTACAGTTTCAGTCAGGCTTAATAGGCAATTTGCAGCTCTGTGCCTAATGGCATAGTTACTTAAGCCTGCCCCAGGGGTGCTCTCTAGACCTGATACAGACGAAACCTTTTAAATGTTCGACTGAACATCTTAAAAAAAGTCAAAAGTCTTTTGCCATTAGACCTGGCTTGTACTTGCCTTGTCATATTTAATACTACCATTGGATACGGGCTTTGATTCAGGTGCTGTTCTTCTCCGTATTGCTGAGGTCACAATTCCATTTGGCAAAACATGGTGACACAAATGAATTATGTTGTTTTTACCAAGGGCATTTTAATGAAGCGAGAAGCTATGTATAACAATGCTTTTGAAACGTTTATATCAGTATACGTATGTGTGCGTGCGCCTGCGGTTCAATGGGGCTCCCATCTTCCTTTCATATCTATGAAACATAATTGCACGCTTCTGTTCTATTTATGAATATGCACAGAACTTGCTTAGCAGAGGAAACTAGCTTACTTTAAACGGCATGCATATATTCCTCCAGTTCTGAGCTAGTTGTATTGCTTGCAGGCCTGGCACAGCAGAAGTTGCTGCCTCAAGCAAGCTGCTTCTTCTCCCTGCACATCCCTGTTCTCGTGTGGCAGCGATGGTGGCTCCCAGCTCCTTTTTAAGACTTGCTCCATGTAAATATTTTACTCTATTTTAGGCTGCGCCTTACTTGTCTTGTGGGGAGTGACGTCCATATATCCCTACACTTTGGGACTAACTTAGTCAGCCCCTATTTTTATGTACAAAAATTATCTCTTGTGAGTACTCAACAGCTTTGGGAGGTTTCATCTACTCCTTACAATATTTTATTAGTTTAAATTGTAATTCCTGCCCTTCTATCCAAGGGTACATATCACTATTTTTATGTATATTTTTAGAAAACAGGCCACTGAAGAAGACATTCTGTTGAAACACGTTTGGCCCATGTTTTAAATGTAATGATTGAGCACAATTTTTAATACACTATCTTTGTTGAATATTCATAAAAAGTTCTCTGTTAAATTTATACTTTGTATTAAATGTTATTCATTGTTCATTTCCTTAACTTCTTTGTAATTAATCTCACAACTTTTTGGCCAAGGCTCCCAGCCCAGATTCCCATGGCTGGGACAGAAGATGGGAGCTGTCAGCCGGAGAAGGGAGGAGGAGCCACCACCGCTGGGCAGCCGCAAGCTGTTGATTGGATGGCCAAGCGGGCAGCTAGGGAGGGAGGTGGCGGCAATGGGAGGGACAGAGTGGCCAGCCATGTAGTGGTGGGCCCTTTCCGTGAGGAGGGTGGAACAATTTGCCACTCTTCCAAGGTCACACCAACTGCTGTGCCTGCTTCCTGCTGCTTACTTGTAGGGCTGGCCCTGATTGCTTGCCATCTTTCTTTTGGGCCCATTTCTAATGCTGGTTTTCACCTTTAAAGCAAAAGTGAGCAACACAGAGCCCATGGGCCAAATGTGGCGCTCCAGCCTTCCCCCCCTGAATTTGCTACCAAGGATTTGTCTTGACAAGGGGTTTGTCCTGGGGTGGGTCTGCAGTGGTGGTAGGTCATCTATATGATGCAGCCACCATCGCGAAGTCATTCAGGGGCAAACCCCTGAAGCTCCGGTTTCAAAAAGTCAGGCACTTACTACGACTTTTTTTTTCTTGGAGCGAGGAGACAACATCTGCCATCTGTTGCCTTGCTTCGGAGCTGCGTCAGAGGCGTGCCCCAGCAGATGGTGACCACTGATTGGTCGCCATCGGCTGCACAGAGAAGGGGACAGGCCAGCAAGCTGAATGGCTGCTGGACCACCTCCATGCCTCCATGGACCATTGCTTTTTTAAAAATTTAAAAATTAATGTTCAAAAGTGAAAGAACTGGGGGAGAGGGGCAGGGACAAGGGGAAGGGGCAGCCTAGCTGAATGGCCATTGGACTGCCTCTGTGGCACAGTGGAGCTTCACATTTAAAAAAAGACTTGAAAAGGAGGGCATGGATGCATCCCAGTGCCCATGCAATGACATGCAGCGGTGCAGAGGCTTGGTGCACAGGCACAGTGGTGGCGGGTACTTGTTGAGAAGGCATCTTTCCGTGAAGCTAGGCAAAAGGCAAGCATCAGAAACATCTCCTGGGGGAAAATGCTTTGCCTGGGGGAGGGCGCTTTAGTCCTCTGTTGCTGCTGCTGCTGCCACCACCACCTCCTCCTTCAGCCACTGAGCCTCTGAGGAGGAGGGGATCAGAGGCTGCCTGGCTCTGGCAATCCGCAAGGGAAAAGAGGTGGAGGGTGACATCCGAGATCGACTGTGTGCGGTTGCGGCCCCCGCTGCTGCCAGGACATGCCTCACCAAGCTCCTTCCTGCAAATCCCGCACTTGCACTCCTTGCCGTGCAGATAACGTGAAGAAGCGCCAATGTTGCAGCACCGCCATCAATACACGCCCCAAAATTTGGCAGCATGCTAACAAAAAGGAGCCGATTTTACGCCTTGCCTCTTGCTTACAGGGCAATTCCAAAGTCTTCTTGCATTTGGTCTATTGCACTGGAATGCCTTGACACAGGGGAATGCCTTGGTCTTTGAACCATCTCCAAAGGGAAATTTGTAGAAGTGTTGTGATGCATAACTGGCAAAGCAGTTTGCTTGCCTGTTAATATTACTCTTTACATTGCTCCTATGCAATGCCAATATTACATTGCTCCTATACAATGCCAGGTCGGTTAAAAACAAAACAAATATCATCTATGACCTCCTTATAGATGAGGAGGCCGACCTGGCATGCTTCACCGAGACCTGGCTGGGAGATGACAGTGGCCCGACATGGGCCCAGGCCCTCCCAGCTGGGTACTGTGTTAGCGAGCAGGTGAGGGAAAGTGGGCAGGGGGGGCGGAGTAGCTGTGGTCTACAAAGACAGTCTTAACCTGACCAGTCTTCCTGTCTGGAAATTGAATCACATTGAGTGTGTGTACCTGAGTCTGAAGACCAGGGATAGACTAGGGATTCTGTTAGTGTACCGGCCACCCCACTGCCTATCAGACTCCCTGGCTGAGCTCACAGAACTGGTCTCGGAGCTGGTGTTGGATTCATCCAGGCTTTGGGTCCTAGGCGACTTCAACATCCCATTTGGGGCTGGTTTGTCAGGTGCAGCTTGGGAGTTCATGGCATCCATGACAACCATGGGCCTATCCCAATTGGTCTCTGGACCTACACATTCAGCAGGTCACACCCTCAATGCTGTCTTCAGCTCCCTCTGCATTGTCATGGACAGACCATTTTCTGGTCAGGGTTAGTATCACGACTACTACCCGCCCCAGGAGGGGTGGCGGACCTATTAAGATGGTCCGCCCTCGAAGGCTGATGGATCCGTCTGGATTCCAGAAAGCCTTGGAGGGTTCTATGGCTGGTATCGTCGATGATCCTGTAGAAGCCCTGGTCAATAGATGGAATCAAGACCTAACTAGGGCTATTGACACGATCGCCCCCAAACGTCCTCTCCGACCTGCTTCTAACCGGGCGCCCTGGTATACAGTATATCTCAGGGAGTTTAAGCAGAAAGGATGATGACTGGAGCGCAGATGGTGGAAAACTCGACTTATATCTGATAAGACACAACATAGAGAACATCTTCATTCCTATGGAGTGGCAATACGTGCAGCGAAGAAAGCTTTCTTCTCTGCACGCATTGTATCTGCGAATTCACGTCCAGCAGAACTGTTCAGGGTGGTGAGGGGTCTAACCCGGGCACCTTCCCCCCTGAACCCTTCGGTAGTTCGCTATGATGCCTTTAACAATCATTTCACAGATAAAATCTCTCGGATAAGAGCCGACTTAGATGCCGTCATTATAGCAGAGGTTGACAATGGAGTGTCCAGCAACTCCGCGAGTAGAATTACACTGGATCAGTTTCAGTTGGTGAGTACCGAGGACGTGGACAAGCTGCTTGGACAAGTAAGGAGGATGACTTGTCCTCTCGATCCCTGTCCTCCTTGGCTGGTCGCCCAGGAAGGAGATGTAATTAGATTACAATTACAACATATTATTAATATATCTCTCAGGGAGGGAAGTTTTCCATCATGTTTAAAAGAAGCGGTAGTACGGCTGCTTCTAAAAAAGCCCTCCCTGGATCCCCTTGACCTTAATAATTACAGACCAGTATCGAATCTTCCGTTTCTGGGCAAGGTGATTGAGAGGGCAGTTGCCTTCCAACTCCAAGCAGTTTTGGATGATACAGATTTTCTAGACCCATTTCAACCAGCTTTAGGGCAGGATATGGAGTTGAGACTGCTATGGTCGCCTTAGTGGATGATCTACGCTTGAATATTGACAGGGGGAGTGTGTCCCTGCTGGTACTTCTGGACTTCTCAGCAGCTTTCGATACCATCAACCATGGTATCCTTCTGGAACGCCTGAGGGGATTGGGACTCGGAGGCACTGTGCTTCAGTGGTTCCGGTCCTACCTCTCGGGCAGGTTCCAGATGGTGATGCTTGGGGATAGTTGCTCCTCAAAGAAGGAGCTGCTATGTGGTGTACCACAAGGCGCCATCCTATCCCCAATGCTGTTTAACATCTACATGAAGCCACTGGGAGAGATCATACGGAGGCATGGGCCAGGGTGCTATCAATATGCTGATGACACCCAAATATATTTCTCTATGCCTTCGACAACAGCATCAGCTAAGGATAGTGTGTCTCCTCTGAATGAATGCTTGGAGGCGGTAATGGGCTGGATGAGGAAAAACAAACTGAAGCTGAATCCAGACAAGACGGAGGTGCTTACTGTCAAGGGCCACAACCTGGGATTGGAGGTGTGTCAACCAGTTCTGGATGGGGTTACACTCCCCCTGAAAGGCTGTGTTCACAGCTTGGGGGTGCTCCTGGATCCGTCGCTCCAAATAACAGCCCAGATAGATGCGACAGCCAGGAGTGCCTACTATCAGCTTTGGCTGATAAACCAGCTGCGCCCCTTCCTAGATTTGGAAGACCTAAAGTTGGTAGTGCCTGCACTGGTAACTTCGAGGCTCGACTTCTGCAATGCACTGTACATAGGGCTACCTCTCTGCCTAGTCCGGAAACTTCAACTAGTTCAAAATATGGCAACCAGGTTGGTCACTGGTACACCTAGGGGTGACCATATTACACCAGCTTTAAAATCTCTCCACTGGCTGCCAATTAGTTTCCAGGCAAAGTACAAAGTGTTGGTTATTATCTTTAAAGCCCTACATGGTTTGGGTTCAGGTTACCTGGGGGATCGCCTTCTCCCATACAATCTGCCCCGCACGGTCAGGTCCTCTGGGAAGAATTGACTTCAGTCAACGAAAACTAGACTGACAACTGTTACCCAGAGGACCTTTTCTTCTGCCGCTCCCAGATTGTGGAAAGACCTGCCAGGAGAGATCCACCAACTCACCAGTCTCCAGGAATTTAAAACAGCTATAAAGACTGATCTCTTCCGGCAGGCCTACCCAGGTGAATTTTAAGTGTTTTTATTGGTGTTTTATTGGTATTTTAATGATGGTTTTATGTGTTTTTAATCACTTTTGTGTATTTTATGTTGATGTTGTTCCCCGCCCTGATCTGGAGGGAGAGGCGGGTGATAAATAATAATAATAATAATAATAATTATTATTATTATTATTATTATTACTACTACTAAGACAGCAATCTCCAACTGGCTGGATTTGAGTACAGTCATTCAGGCATCATTGTAGCCACAATCTGATGCACACTTAACTTGGGAGTAAATCCCTTTGATCGTTTGGCTGCTAAGTGAGACTGAGCAAGAGAAATGTGGAACCCAACTTGCTGGTTCTGAAGTAATTTGCCCTGTATCCTGGCCTGTTTCTAGGTATGATTCAAAGAGTTGATACTTGCAATTAAAGCTCTAAGGGTGCAATCCTATGCATGTTTAGACAGAAAGAAAGTCCTATAACTCCCAGCATTCTCCAGGAAGCCATGCTGGTTGGGGAATGCTGGGAGTTGTAGGACTATTTTCTGTCTAAATATGCATAGGATTGCACCCTAAAAGGCTTGGGGCATGGCTAGCTGAAGGATCACTTATTCCAACATGAGCCTACTCAGGTAATCTGAGGGCTGTCTCCGAATGTCCCTGCCACCTGAGGTGGGGGAGATGACAATGAGAGATAAAACCTTCTTTGTAGTTGTGGCGCTATTTGTAGAATTCCCTCAGTTTTGGAATGCAGCTTATTGAATACAGTTCTCTTCTATGTTACAATGTACTGTCTTTTACATTTTCAATTCTTTCTAAATTAACAGTTCTTTCAGCACTCAACACTGGAGTCTTTTCCTTCCTGGTTCACTTATGGAATTCTCTCCCCAGGAAGCCTCACCTGGCACCAACTCTGTTACCTTTCCAGCACCAAAAGAAGACCTTCCTATTTCCACAGGCTTTGCATTTTTAACCCATAGTGGTTTTGTTTTAATTGCTAATTTTATCTTGCCGACTATGAACCATTGTCATATGAATTTATATTGTCTTTTATCTTGTTGTTTTCTATTTGATTTATACAAGTGCAAACCTTTACAAATGCACCTTAAATGTTTCAACTATACCTGCTATGTGAAGCCCTCACATTTTCATCATTCACTTGATGTTGAAAATAAAACATATGATATTGTTTTTATTTTTTTCTGTCTTGAGAATTACCAAATTAAAAAACAACAACAACAAAACAATTGGGTCCTAGAACATAACACAGTCATATGAACACCAGCTGTGAACAATCAATGGGGCTGTTCATTTCAATATGTCAAAATATTGCAGTTGCAGTCTCCCTTGGTGGAGATCAGCATTTGAATGAAATGATGACACTCATTGACTTCACATTGTTAACAACTAGCAGCTCTGGACTCCAAAGGGATACTTGATGGTTGATATATATATATATATATATATATATATATATATGTCATTTTGTGTTCTGCAATAGCAACCTGTAATAACACATTTAGCATGCCCTAGCTTGACAATTTGAAGGATTTTGTTGGGTCCCTTTACAACTTGTTGATCCCAACACCCAGTTGTACCATCCCAGCTCTCTTCTTCTTCTTCTTCTTCTTCTTCTTCTTCTTCTTCTTCTTCTTCTTCTTCTTCCTCCTCCTCCTCCTCCTCCTCCTCCTCCTCCTCCTCCTCCAAATGCCCCCATTATTTTTTCTGAGGTCACACCATCATTTCTGCATTCAGCAGCTATGCCTTACAAATCTCCCTCCCTCCCTCTATCTCCTTTTATAATTGGACTGGGAGCTGGCCTGGAGTTGGACTAGTTTGAGCTTGCCATTCATGCTGTTATGGCTGGGCACTTTGAGAGAGACAGGCATGAAGGTCATTTTGCATGCAAGTGTTTAATTGAAAAATTGGATGGTTGAGATGTAAGCTGGATGCTGTAATGAGGTATTGTAATTGAAACACATATTGTATGTTCCAGAAGAATTTTAAAGAGAATGCTATAGGGATGCTAGCAACCAGCAACCAGCAGCCAAAGATTTGCTGGGTTATTTTGAAATAACATGTGTCATTTAGTCCTCCACGCTGTTTTGCATTTCCCAAGCCTTCAGTAGCTCTGTCTGCATCTCAAAAGTGTCTATACAGGGATGAATGTTTAGTCACTTTAAGACGCCCCATCCCTTCTTGTTCCATTGGTTATGCTTGCTTTTATAGCTGCAACACACGCCTTCTGAATTCAAATTATGCCCTGGGACTGCAGAGCAGAAGGTCAGTGCTGTCAGACAGGAGACCTGCAGCTATTGGGAGGCTGTGTCCCCAGTTTCTCAGGAATGACAATAAGCCAAGTGGGAGACCTGGCCCATCTACCAGTCAGAGAAAGGGCAGGTCTGCCACTGGACTCCAACTGCCTATTGCCCAGGGACTGCAGACATGAAAGGGAAAGAACGGTTTGGCCTCGACCATCGGCCCAAGGAACAAGAGCCACCAATTGCTATTCAAGCAAAAACACCAGCAAGGGAAGATCAGTCTGGTCCAAACTGCATTTAAATGACCACACACAACTTTCCAGTTTGTTCTGGCCTTGAACGACTGATCTCCCTCCTCTTCCATTTCCTTCCACTCCACTTCCATTGTGTGTCTTGCCATTTCAAACTGTAAACCTGACGGCAACGTTCGACTCTCTCTTCTTTTACTGATGTGAGTCACTTTGGGAGATCACAAAAGCAAGATAAAAATTGCAATTGTTAAATAAATTAAGTTTATGGATGCCATTTTGTTTAAACCAATTTTGGAATTGGGCCATGTACTTTTTTTGGCTGAAGTTTTTAACAATACACATAACTAGACATTGCATGTCAGTAAACTCCCACACAAAAGGAATCTTGAGGAAATTATATTGTTACACCCCCCCCCCCCCAATTTTCTAAGTGGTGAGACGTTTCAGCACTTACCTCACTGGAAGTTCCTACTGAATAGTGGAAGTGAGCACAGTTTACTCATGGGGTAAAGACCAATCAGTGAGGAAGCAGTATGAATGGTTGATGGATTCAAGATTCAAATCTGCTTTTATTTTTCGTAAAGCTGAATTAGACTTCTTTTACAGCAGACTTTGAAGGGCTATTGGAAAGTGAGTATGATGAGGTCACTGTCTATGTTTAGCATAGATTCACACATTTGTGAGGAAAGGTCCCTCTCTAAAATCATTCCTGGATCGCTACAACTGATTTTGAATGGCTGCAGTTATTTCAGAACAGGAATAGGAGACTGTCACACAGAGTCACAAATGAGAAATTGGCATAGGAATATTATCCTGAAATCTCAAACTAGAAATTAAGTGATAGATGGCATTCAATTAGGGACATAAATTACCAAAAGAAATAGGAACCAGGCAGCCAACCAAAAAGAGGGGGGGGGGAAAGAAACCCACAACCAGTTCTGGTCGTAGACCTGTCTCCCTTCTCAAAAATATCACTCTCATAAGGCAAAGGCATAATCCTTGCTATAAAAGTGCAATATTTTTCAGGGGGTTTTACTGCCTATTGGTGATTCAGCATGTCTGGTTCTTAGAAACCACATGGCACCCTTATGTAGTTCATATGGAAGTCCGTAGTGCCCAACCATAAGGTCAGTGTGAATTGTGTTTTTCCTGAAGGAGAAGGCATCTTCCTTTTTTGTGCAACATAATAAAAACAAAGATTCTTTCATATGGAGCAAAAATGCCCTCAGTGGTTGTTATGTGTTAAGTAAATTGCCAGTTAAGGTTGATGCTTAAAAGCCATCTCCTATCTTGAGCAAACCTGTCTCCCTTCACAAGGATGAGATTTTTTGGAAAGGTGTGTATGTGTGTGTGGAAACTGGGATGGAGGACTGCCTAGATGGGACCGGTATACTATTTTCTGAATTCGGAGAGATCTGAGCTCATAATGTGGCATGGAATTCCAAATGGAATGCAACCATTTCTGAATTCTCCTTTATCCTGAGGAAATTACGATTGGTTGCTGTTTCCTGCCCTCCCTAAATACAAGAGCATCTTCTTGTCACTGGTGTTCAATATTTATGTAGTTTGGGTATATGAAGTCAGTTTGCTTGTGCCATAGGGATGGCCACTTATGCATCACCAAACATTAAAAAAGACAAGAAAAGCATCACCAACAAGAGAACAAAGAAATACACCAATTTGCATAAAATATGTGTGTTCTGATGCACATTCAAATCATCAGTATAATTGAAATAAAAATGCCACACATCTCACCATAATGAGAAAGACTGTGACCAGATGACCCAAATGGTGCCTCCTGAGTCTTCTGTCCAGGCACTGTTGATGGACAACTTCAAGGCCTCTTTAATCTCTCCATTCTTATGGCTCTTGAATTTTAAACTAGTGCTGGGCCAAAACCTACCCCCCTATTTTCAGGAACTTTCTCCCTACAAAAGAAGCATTGGTGTGTCCCCCCCCTTCACAGGGAGGGGGGAAATTTGGAGAATTTTCTGCTTGGGAGGGGGACAGGATTTTCACATACCCTTTTTAAGTGTAACCCATTGCTGAGAGTCC
The DNA here is from genome assembly GCA_029215795.1 of Anniella stebbinsi. Classification (NCBI taxonomy): domain Eukaryota; kingdom Metazoa; phylum Chordata; class Lepidosauria; order Squamata; family Anniellidae; genus Anniella; species Anniella stebbinsi. The sequence goes on along the minus strand of JARDYH010000004.1, from coordinate 88,233,547 downwards.
TTCCTATTTTTTAGTTTTTCAAAATCAAACAAACGCCCCCTTCCTCCAGCATTTGGATGAGCCAGCAGTTCTTAGTAGGGATGTGTATTGTATTGTTAAAATGTACGATACCGATACGATAGGGTCGTTATCGTGAATGTGTTTAACGATGACGATACGATAGAAAAGCCTACGATAACCATCGGAGACGATAATTTTTGGGCGATTTTATCGTTTTATCGGACTGCCATATATATGTATATATATATATACCTATAACTTATGTATTTTAAAAGTTAGAGGCTTGAAACTTGGTCACAGTTTTCTATTTGAGATCAATCCCTCCAACCTTTGATTTTATATGATTTTTTAAAAGATCGTTTCCGTTCTGACAGGTCTGAATGAATGCACGTAGCAAGCTGTCATTCTGATCTGTCAGAACGGAAACAATCTTTAATAAATTCATATAAAATCGAGGGTTGGAGGGATCGATCTCAAATTTCATACACATGTCTAGCACATGTTGCTACACATATGTGCCAAATTTGAGATTGATTCCTCCAACCCTCGATTTTATATGAATTTATTAAAGATCATTTCCGTTCTGACAGTTCAGAATGACAGCTCGCCACGTACGTTCATTCAGACCTGTCAGAATGGAAATGATCTTTAAAAAATTCATATAAAATCGAGGATTGGAGGGATCGATCTCAAATTTTAAACACATACTTAGGCATACCCCATAAGCATTATGACCAAGTTTCAAGCCTGTAACTTTGAAAATATAGAAGTTATAGGCATTTTTTCTTTAAAAATAGGGCTGCAAAAAATATAGTTTTTTCACAATAATTATCATGAAGATGATACAGTTCACATACGATATGAATGAAGACGATAATTTTTTTGGTCCGAACTGACAATAACGATAAACTATGATATTTTTTGGCATGCACACCCCTAGTTCTGAGTAAATGCTTTCTGGAGACCATGTGACCTCACCCCCTCCAATAAGCATCCAGTAAGCACTCCTGGGCTCCTGAAAATGCCAGGGATGTTTTAAAAAATGGAAAGGAAGAAAGAAAGAAAGAAAGAAAGAAAGAAAGAAAGAAGACCACCTCTCAGCTACTGGCTACATTCAAAAATGTATGTAGAAAACCTTTTCCCCCCCCCAAGGAGAAAATTCTATGAAATTCTTACCTCTCCCAGCCTCTTTTGTCCATGTTTTCATTTTTCCCCAACTCCACAAATGCCCAAAATCGAATGGTTGACATTTTCAACACAGCACTACTTTAAACTAGATTTAGAAGGGGCTGCCCTTCAAATAGATGATTATATCAAATAGATGGCTGTCCTCTGATAGTCCTTCAAATAGAGGACTGCCCTCTGTAAATTCAGTCATGTTGCTACCCATCTGTTCAGGTCTGAAAAGAAGGTTTTACCTGAAATCCTCAATAGAGCATAGGTGGCTCTGGAAAGCCTTTCAGATGCTGAACCAGACACAGATCTATTTGTTTTTCCTTACTATATATACTGGGTCTTTTGTTTGATTGTTTCTTGCTTTGTTTCTCCTATTGCAATATTGAGAGGATATTATTTATCTTAACAGCTCTACTGTTTGTAGGCCAAAAACATATCCACAGCTCCAAAAACAATAATATTTGCTTTTCATTTTCACAAATGTTTTGTTTCCAGTTGATGTGAAGAAATCTTTTCATACATGAGTTACCTTCTAAGAAATGTTATCTGCCTGCGAGCAGGACCACTGCCTGACTCGCTTCAGTGCACACCCAATCCCAGAGGAAGAGCCTGAGCTAACTGCAGCATCCAGGTAATTGCACACAATTCAGGGCCAACCCTACCATTTGGCAAAGTGAGGAGGATGCTTCAGGCAGCTGATTTGGGATGACAGGAAAGGACACCTTCTTCTTCTTCTTCTTCTTCTTCTTCTTCTTCTTCTTCAGAAAGGTGCTTGTGAGATCTTCTGTCCCAGGTCAAACCCATGTTAAAGAGACGGTAATCAGTGGCAGCTTGTTAGCAACCTGATAATCCAGACTGAAAAGGTGGCCAGGGAAGACATAAGACAGGTTCCAGATGGTGATGCTTGGGGATAGTTGCTCTTCAAAGAAGGAGCAGCTATGTGGTGTACCACAAGGTGCCATCCTTCTCCCAATGCTGTTTAATATATACATGAAACCGCTGGGAGAGATCATCCGGAGGCATAGGGCGGGGTGCTATCAGTATGCTGATGACACCCAAATATATTTCTCTATGCCTTCGACAACAGCATCAGCTAAGGATAGTGTGTCTCCTCTGAATGAATGCTTGAAGGCGGTAATGGGCTGGATGAGGAAAAACAAACTGAAGCTGAATCCTGACAAGACGGAGGTGCTTACTGTCAAGGGCCACAACCTGCGGTTGGAGGTGTGTCAACCAGTTCTGAATGGGGTTACACTCCCCCTGAAAGACTGTGTTCGCAGCTTGGGGGTGCTCCTGGATCCGTCGCTCCAAATGACAGTTCAGATAGATGCGACTGCCAGGAGTGCCTACTATCAGCTTCGGCTGATACGCCAGCTGCGCCCCTTCCTAGAGTTGGAAGACCTAAAATCAGTGGTGCACGCGCTGGTAACTTCGAGACTCGACTTCTGCAATGCGCTGTACATAGGGCTACCTCTGTGCCTAGTCCGGAAACTTCAACTAGTTCAAAATATGGCAGCCAGGTTGGTCACCGGTACATCTAGGGGTGACCACATTACACCAGTTTTAAAGTCTCTTCACTGGCTGCCAATCAGTTTCCGGGCGAAGTACAAAGTGTTGGTTATTACCTTTAAAGCCCTACATGGTTTGGGTCCAGGTTACCTACGGGATCGCCTTCTCCCATACAATCCGCCCCGCACACTCAGGTCCTTTGGGAAGAATTTATTACAGTCAACAAGAACTAGACTGACAACCGTTACCCAGAGGACCTTCTCTTCTGCCGCTCCCAGATTGTGGAATGACCTGCCGGGAGAGATTCGCCAACTTACTAGTCTTCAGGAATTTAAAAGATCTATAAAGACTGATCTCTTCCGGCAGGCCTATCTAGATGAATTTTAAAGTGTTTTATTGGTGTTTTATTGGTATTTTAATGATGTACTGGTTTTATCTGCTTTTAATCAGTTTTTGTATCTTGTGTTTGGTGTTGTTCCCCGCCTCGATCCGTTGGGAGAGGCGGGTGATAAATAAATATATTATTATTATTATTATTATTATTATTATTATTATTATTATTATTATGCAGGTGCAAAGAGAAAGAAGCTGGAAATGGATGCAGGGAGGTGAGACATCCCAGTGCTCTCCTTTGCTCATTCTCAGTACTCTGAAGGACCTGCTAGCCCAATTGTGAGACCAGTATTCTAACTGCAAGCCAGAAGCCTGGAAAGTAGCAATAATGGTGCAAATAGAGGAATTTTTATTTTCTATTTGGCATCAGTATGGGATGAGAGGGAATGAATTTAGGAAACAAGCAGCTTGGAAAGGAAAGATTGAAAGCCCTCCTACCCATGTACAGTGGTCCAGATCAGGATCAGGGCCCTGTGTCATCATTGCAAGTAAGAGCGAGCGAGTGAGGGATATGTTTAAAGTATCGTGTCATTTAGCTCAGAATGGGCCGAACATTTTCAGAGCATCTGTGGAATGTCCCTTGGTAGGTGTGTAAGGAATCAAATCAGCCCATTAGTCATGCAGTTTTAGAAAGCAGAATGGAATAAGCACACTCTCTTCTTGGCCATGTTTCACACAGGTCTGAATCTGCAAAGGATTATGTGAAACTGGACCTTAATTTAATACCCTTGATGATTTTTTTTATTTAGCACTATATTTTGATTTTTTGTAGATTAACTAAAGCCACAACTTCAAGCTACAAGACACAACTTTTTAATTCCCTAGTTTGCGCTTGATTTGTGTAACATCCTCAGCAATATTTCAATTTAGCAGTTTTAAAATTAAATCATATATGCTATAAAATGAATCTAACTACTCCAGATGACTGGGACTTTTCTGGCCTTCTGATTAGTTCCTTCTTGTAATGCAGCTTCATTTGCTTTTTTAAGTGCCATTAAGTGCTCAGCGCTATGTTAAAAGGATTTTTTAATGGTCAGATTCCTAATATAATTTTGGCAACAACTAATAATTAAATTCATGAGAGTGCGAAGTAAGAGACAAATCTCTCCGGTAATCAAAGGTGCACCACCAGGAAATGAAGCAAGGGGTTGTTTCCTTTCCTCAGCTAAATAGCAATGGGGTGGGATTCTTGAATTTCCAGCTCGTTATTATGAAAAGCTTAGAAACAAAAGGTCTGTCAGTTCCGACCTATTGCACATCAAACAGCGAGCATTGTCTTCTGGGATTCTTTTAAGAGCTCATTGCCTGTAGAAATAATCATCATTTTAGCATCCTCATTAGTTGACACTGCAGTTTGGTTAGAACAGAGAAAACTATAATGGCAACTTCATGCAAAGATTCCTTTATCTTTGTTGTTGTTGTTGTTCAACTATATGGTGACAAATAACGATGTTTATTATTTGCTGTTAGTTTTATACTTGATATCTGGATCGTTTTCAGTCAGATATCTTTTCACCTCTTACTTAAGGCAGTCCAAACGAAACAAATTCAATTTCATTTTGATTTACCAGACATGGGGAGTATAACTGATAAGAGTTTCCTCTGATGTTTGGAGAACTTGGTAAGGCGGGGTTTATCTATCTACCAAACTATCTATCTAAGCTGCTTATTATGCATTCCCCCATATTTCAGTGATCTAAATGGTCTAAGGATAGGGTTTTTACAAAAGTAAAATGGCACCTCTGTTTCTGAAGTGCCATGTTTTCCCTTGAGACCTATAGTGGGATTCTTGCCACCTTGGAAGGCTGTCCAGGGGCGGATAGGGTAGGTGGCCACATGAATAAAAAAGAAGGAAAGGCATCAACAAAAAAGAGGACAAAGATTTTGATAAAATCTGTACATGCTAATTTATATGTATATATGCATATTTATTAATAATTATAATTTGATTAGCAATACAGTACACCTCACCATAGTGTGAAAGATTGTGACCAGGTGATCTATGTGCCTTGTTCAATCTGCTGTCCAGGTGCTGTTGATGGAAATTTCAAGGCCCAGCTCTTCCTTCTAATGGTTCTGATGGGTCTTTATCTTTATAATGCTTGTACAAGGAAGCCTTTCAAAGAGAGGATGCCTTCAAAATAGTCAACAGTCCTGTGGCAGCTCTTAAAATAGAAGACTTTTCTCTGTAAACGAGGGAACATGGCATTTAACTGCTGGTAGAGAATGGCCTGTAGTAGGCCCAGAAACGGGGCATTCCAGGGTTTCTTCATGCAGCCTCAGGACTTAACCCAAGACTTTCACTCTAATCCATACTCATCCCCTTCAACTTTTCCTTAGAGGACTCTGTGTCTAGATTTGTTATCAACTTTGACAACTTCCACTGAACAGTTTGTTGATACCTTTAACTTGCAGCATCCAGAATTGGATGCATTATTCCAGGTGAAGTCTGAAGATGGCAGAACAGTGTTTTAGCAACTCTTGTTCTTAGAACTGTATTAGCATTTCTAACCACTGCATCAAACTGTGGACTCGTATTTAGCCTGTGTTAATATTGCACAATATTTGATAGGCTGACCATCCCTTCACTAGTGTGGCTTCTTGTGTCGTCCGAGCCCAGTGAGGCTACAATGCTACAACAGCCCATGGGTACTGGGTGGTTTCGTGTCATTTGAACCCAACAAACAACATTTGTTGGGTTCAAATGACACCAGAATTACCTACACCAGTGAGGGTAATGATGCAAATCCAGCTCGCGTGCACCCGACATGTGCAGAATGGTTAACAAGCCATGGTTAACATGATCAACAAGCCACAATGGCTTGTTACTACCATGCAATTGTGTGAACCAAGCCTTTGTGATTGTTGGAAATTATATGTATAATATTTACCTATATGTGATAGTTAACATTTATACTTGTTATCTGATGGTATTTGATAAAAAGAAAGCTATAATGATATTTAATTATTTGGTGAGAGATGAGGACTCCAAAAATAATTATTGACATTCCTCCTGAGAAGGGTTCTCAGTCTGGCTATGACTACCAGAATACTGGTCTTTCTCCAAAGAATTTCCCGAGTCAAACTGAGAACAAAGGAATAAAATACAATGGTTCACAAATTGAAATAAGGGTGTGTGTGATTAAACACAGAAATTCTGTAAATTCTTAAACTAATAGTAAAGGAATATAAACCTAATGCAGACTTAGAGTTCCTAACTAAATTAAATTAAAGGTTGAAAAATTAAATTTAAATTGTAAGTTTCAAAATAACCAGGATTTTGATGTATGGGTATTATGTTAGTCATTTGATGGTCATCCTGTAGATGGCCTGAAGATGTATCTTACATGAATGCTCTTGTTGGAATCTGATATCTCAAAACTATACATGTCAGCTAGAAGTCACATACATAGGATCAAATTGACAGTGTGTTAAACATGTAGCATATAGCTCTGTATGTGCTTTTTAAAAACCTTCTTTAGACCTTGGCATTCAACCCAGCAAAGTTAGGAACTGAGAGTGTAGGCCAGAACACACAAAGACATTGAAGGTGGGGTCAGTATACATGGCCCTGTACCTCTTGCATAAGGTTGTGTACCCTGTTTGGGCTTAATGTTTGAGGAGGGCTTCAGAGAAATTCTAAGATGTATTTCTTATTTTGAGCATGTTGCAACTTTCAGTTCTGTCATTTCATGTGTGTGTGTGCATGCACTTTCATAAATCAGTGCCCCCTCCAAAAAAAAGCAGTCCTGGGCCTGATCTACACCAAGCAAGATACGACATTTTGAAAGTGGTTTGATAACGGTATATGGAATGTATCATGGGCCCCAACAGTTGTCAGTGCACTTCAAAATCATTATAAAGCAGTAGTTTAGATCCTGTCCTGATGGGATCTCGGTTAATGGGTTCCGCTTCTACTTGGCGGGTTGCTCCAGAAGGTGGTGCTTGGGGGACATTGCTCGGCCCCATGGATTCTCCAGTATGGGGTTCCACAGGGGTCAGTCTTGTCCCCCATGTTATTCAACATCTACATGAAACCTTTGAGTGCAGTCATCCAGAGTTTTGGAGTGCATTGTCATCAGTACGCTGATGACACGCATCTCTATTTCTCCTTTTCATCTTCATCAGGTGAGGCTGTGGATGTGCTGAACCAGTACCTGGCTGCGACAATGGACTAGATGAGGGCTAATAAACTGAAACTCAATCTAGACAAGACTGAGATGCTGTTAGTGGGTGGTTCTGCTGATCGGATGGAGGGTGTTCAACCTGTTCTGGATGGGGTTGCACTCCCCTTGAAGGAGCAGGTTCATAGCTTGGGGGTTCTCCAAGAACCATCTCTGTCACTTGAGGCTCAGGTGGCCTCAGTGGCATGGAGTGCCTTCTACCAACTTCAGTTGGTGGCCCAGCTACGCCCCTATCTGGACAGGGATAACCTGGCTTCAGTTGTCCATGCTCTGGTAACTTCCCAGTTAGATTACTGCAATGCACTCTACGTGAGGCTGCTTTTGAAGAAGGTTCGGAAGCTGCAGCTTGTGCAAAATGCAGCGGCCAGATTGATAACTGGGACCAGAAGGTTCGAGCATATGAGACCTACTCTGGCCCATTTGCATTGGCTGCCTGTATGTTTCCGAGCCCGATTCAAGGTGATAGTTTTAACCTATAAAGCCTTGCATGGCTTGGGACCACAATACCTGATGGAACGCCTTTCCCAACATGAACCTATCTGAACACTACGTTCAACATCTAAGGCCCTCCTCCGAGTGCCTACTCTGAGGGAAGCTCGGAGGTTGGCAACAAGGGAGAGGGCCTTCTCTGTGGTGGCCCCCCAATTGTGGAATGATCTTCCTGATGAGGCCAGCCTGGTGCCAACATTGTTATCTTTTCAGTGCCTGGTCAAGACTTTCCTCTTCTCTCAGGCATTTAGCAATATTTGATGAGCCTGGTTTTGTTTTGTTTTTAGGTTCATAGCTTTTTAAAGTTATTACAGTGGTTTTAAATGTATGTGTATATTATGTGTATATTGTATGTTTTTGCTGTTTTAATTTTTGTATATTGTTTTTAATTGTTTTTATCTTATGTAAACTGCCCAGAGAGCTTCGGCTATGGGGTGGTATACAAATGTAATAAAATAAAATAAAATAAATTTATCAAGAATATTTTTGTGCACTTTTCTATCGATGTTGTGCATGCATGTTTGCACAGTTTCTATCACCAAAATCCAGGGAAAAGTTGGGAGGAGGAAATTTTTGAAGGATCTCTACTATTTGTTCACTTTCCCTGCTTGTGCCCTTGTTCTTATTCATATTAAGCTCCATGCCTGAAATGATGTTTTTCCCTTGGAGCCACTTCCTTCTCTGTCCAGAAAAAGAAAAAGAAATCTTCAGCCACCCTGCTATGAGTAAAATAAAGCCATAAATTGTACTGTACAACACTGTGGAAACCAGATGCGCATTTAAATTCAACCAATTTCATGCTCCTAAAAGACACCCGGTTGACAGACCACAAAAATGAACAGCTCTAATTATCTGCAAAGACAAGTGCAGTGCCAATGGCTCTGGGGGCAAATTTCCTCATGTGGCCCTATGAATACCTTTCAGTATTTTATTATCTAGAAATGGAAGTGTAGTTTGTCCTCCATACCCATTAATCCGTGGCCTCAGAGACGAGACTGACAGAAAGGGTACTAATTATGACGGTGATGTTGTAAAGGTGCTCACCTGAATTTGAATGGTGACCTGCAGGAAAAAGGATTTCCCCCTGTTAATAAAATACCATGTGGAATTTGCATTTAAATACTTTGGCTCAGTCTGGACAGGGCTGATGCTATTATACAGGTAAAACAGAATACATTGTGCATGCATTTTTCTCCAGTCGGCACTGCATTGGAATGTTGCAGTTCAGGATTCAGGCGGAGAACAAGGATCAGAGAAAGTTAAAGTCAGCTGCATTTCTCAGAGATACTTTTTATCTCCTGGAAAAGTTCTCTCTTGATTAGTTAAGCTGAACTCCATAACATGGATTATTTTTCATTTATTTTATAGGCTCCTGTATTTTCAACAGCTTCCAAAAGTTAAATATTTTTATTAATGAATTAAAAGATTTTTAACCTGCCTTTTAGGGCGCATTGCTCTCACAAAGTGGATTACAATGTTGTAAAAACATTAACATACAAATTACAATTAAACATGCACAGACACACACACCAGCAGCTAGTTAGTGATGGTAAACACAGCCACACATTCCTATTCACTTTGAATTGGCTTGGAATAAGATAACCTATTTCCTCAAAATGTAGGAAATCATTCAGCTCATTCAGAGTCTGTCTGAATGAAATCTGAACTTATGAGAGGTGGATGGAGAGAGGACATTCAGGTTGACATTCAAGCTGGAGAAGAAATCTGGGTTTGCCATTAAGGCTGGGCACAGACCCTCCAAACTGCTCTGGAGGACAATTCGGCGCTTCCGAATTAGGCCCACGTGCCTCGGTCCTCTTTGGACCCAGTCTGACCCACTTCAGTTCTGGATCCAAAGTGAGATTCGGACATCTGAAGTGAGTCAGCTGTTGCAGTTTCTCAGGATGTCTGGGGAAGCTGAGTGTGAGGTTGATCGTCGAGGTGCCTGACTGCCCCCTGGTCTCCCCCTAACCCGGTGAGCCACTATCCCCGCCTGCCAAGCCACGCAAGTGGCCAGGACATACCTGGCAGCCACCCGTTCTTCATGCAAGCTGCCATTTTTATGCAGGATTCAGGATTTTATTCAGGATTCAGATCTGGAATCAAAGCAGTGGACTGCCCTAATTTCAATGCCTGCCTTATATATGATATAATTTTAAAATTATTAACTGCTTTGAGTTAATTTGTAAAAGAAAAGTGTATTAAATAGCAATATTATTTCTGCATTGTACTTCTGCAAAGTGTCCTTTTCATAAAGGCAGTAATGGCCCATGGTCATGCTTGCCTTTGCAATATGGCCTGGAGGTGGAGGTGGGGAATAATTGCCCTGCCCTATAGCAAATATGTAAATTATTGAAACCAGCAAACAGCAGCCAGTGTGTGCCTGTTCCCCTTCCCTTCTGTGCAGCCCAAGATGAGGACAAGGATTCCCCCCCCCTCCATATCACATGACTCTTTCACTAGGAGTAGAGAACCTTCTGGCAAAGTTGAATGATGGGATCAGATTCTAATGAGAAGTCTTGAAGGCAACAGACGTTCACTTGAAATATCTCCTCAACCTCAAAACTACCTCAAGCATCACTGCCATCTGGAGATATCTCTCAGGATAGTTGGACCATAAATTTCACAGTTCTTCAGAATCATAATATTGAATTGACAATCTTAGGCTACGGTCCAGATATCATTCTTGCCAACTTACTTGTACACTTCTACTGGTGAAGCACAAGCGCACAGTTACAGCCTTGGATCATAACTTGCTTCGTTTTGCACGCAGCATACAAGTCATGTTTGTTGTGATTGAACACAGAGTTTAGGTAGCCAATACATGCAGCATATTCACCCCGCCACCATGTTTCACTATGGAAAAATACAGGTTTGGGGGGTCCTTGGCTAGGGAGGGGGAAAATTAATTTTAATGTGAATTTGCCTAATTGTCACTGTCTGGACCAATATGCACACCAAGCCACAGTTATATTTCATATTCACAATTTCCCACATATTGCAATACAGTTCTCTGCACTTCTCTGTAGTGGCCCCCACCATCTGAAAAACCCTTCCTCGTGCAGTTCATGAGGAGGAAAATGTAACCTGCTTTAAACACCTCCTGAAAACACATCTTTTCATGCAGGCTTTGCATGGGCTGTAATCGATGATGATGATGATAATAATAATAATAATATATGTATTTATTTATTTATTATCCTCCTCTCCCTCTGGATCGAGGCGGGGAACAACATCAAATACAAATACATAAAACTGATTGAAAACACATAAAACTAATACATTATTAAAACAACAATAAAACTGTTAAAATTCAGCTAGGTAAGCCTGCTGGAAGAGATCAGTCTTTATGGCTTTCTTAAAGTTAAAAAGTTTGTTAAGTTGACGAATCTCATCCAGCAGGCCATTCCAAGCTGACGGAGGTGCTTACCGTCAAAGGCCCCAACCTGGGTTTGGAGGTGTGTCAACCAGTTCTGGATGGGGTTACACTCCCCATGAAAGGCTGTGTCCACAGCTTGGGGGTGCTCCTGGATCTGTCGCTCCAAATGACAGCTCAGATAGATGCGACGGCCAGGAAGGGGCACTGCTTCGGCTGATATGCCAGCAGTGCCCCTTCCTACAGCTGGAAGACCTAAAATTGGTAGTGCACACGCTGGTAACTTCGAGGCTTGACTTCTGCAATGCGCTGTACATAGAGCTACCTTTGTGCCTAGTCCGGAAACTTCAACTAGTTCAAAATATGGCAGCCAGGTTGGTCACTGGTACACCTAGGGGTGACCATATCACACCAGTTTTAAAATCACTCCATTGGCTGCCAATTAGTTTCCAGGCGAAGTACAAAGTGTTGGTTATTACCTTTAAAGCCCTACATAGTTTAGATCCAGGTTACCTGTGGGGTCGCCTTCTCCCATACAATCTGCCCCACATGCTCAGGTCCTCTGGGAAGAATTTGCTACTGTCGGCCAAAACCAGGATGACAACTGTTACCCAGAGGACCTTCTCTTCTGCCGCTCCCAGACTGTGTAATGGCATGCTGGAGGAGATTCGGCAATTTAATAGTTTCCTTGACTTTAAGAAAGCCATAAAGACTGATCTCTTCCGGCAGGCCTACCCAGTCGAATTTTAAGAGTTTTATTGGTATTTTAATAATTCATTAGTTTTATATGTTTTAAATCACTTTTATGTATTTTATGACATTTGTATTGATGTTGTTCCCTGCCTTGATTCTGAGGGAGAGGTGGGTAAGAAATTATTATTATTATTTATATTATGTTTTGATCTATGGTGTTTTATGGTTTTAACTGTGATCTGTCTGGAGAGCCCCAGCTATTGGGCAGTATAAAAATGTAGTAAATAAATGAAATAAATAAATAAATAAATAAATAAATAAATATATGTGTGAACAAATATGCATGTATTAGAAATAATTAAATATACACCAAACATATTAGGGGAAATAGCTTGCAAAGATGTGAATACTAAGCAAAATTGTCTACAAAATCCGCATATTAGGAAAACTGCACCCAAAACTGCATACAAGTGTTTGTGTGGACTTTTAAAACAATGCACACTGATGCAAATATGGAATGAAATGACTGTAAGGTTGGAAAAATGAGAAACTGGATCGACAGCTCAATTAGCCATCCTTAAAATAAGCTACAGTAGGTTGGATGCTTGCTTGCTAACCACATTATTCCGAGCAGGTGATCAGGAGCTCTGTGACTTGCCATGGCTCATTTCCCCCTTAGTCCTCCTGCCAGTATCCCAGCACGTATCCCATGAACCTTTATGGCACAACTTCAACAGCCTACTCCACCAATGAGTATAAATGCATTTTTAAAAAAACTTTTGGGAAGATTTTTATGCAAAGTAAACTTAATTTTGGGGGGGGGGAAAGGAGGAAATTTTGCACAAATTTGCTAAAGTGCAATAAATTTGCACAATTTTCTCTGAAAGTTAAAAAAGATGTTAAATTTGCATAAATGTCCCCAAACGTGTGCCTGTGGTGGGAAAATGTTAAATATGTGTAAATCTCCTGAAGGTGGGGAAAAATGTCATTGTGTAGGGAGGTGACAAAGTGGAAGAATAAATTGACTAGTGTCACTTCAAGACGTAATAGAGCGGGATATCATTAGTGAGGAGTGACCAGTTGTCAGTCTTTCCAGGTGGCTTCGTAGCTCTTCCCGACAAGTTGTGCAGAAGCCATCAGACAGGGTTCGCACATCATGGCAAGCCACTCTGAAAACAAGCCACCCTTAATTACCCAACAAGAAGCCATGGTGCCTTGTGTGTGGTTAACAAGCCATGCTGAGGAGTCTCTTCCAAGTTTGGATGACATGATAGGCCACCCTGAAACAAACAAGGGTCACAGCACAAGGCTGGTGTTGTATGAACGAAGTCACAGAGTGAAACTGCAACTGATCGATTCATTCATCTTTGACCTTGGTTATGGTATCCTCAATTGGTCCCTTTAATGTGGAAGAGGCAAAGCATATGTACTGAGAATTCTGTCGTGCTTCCTCTCAACCTCTTTGGTATTCCATATTAAGTGAGAATGGTGTCACTACTGAGTCAGTGGTCACTTTGTTGCACTTGGGCCTGTTGCCAAATGCTTGATTTCACTTCACCTCCAGAAGGAAGCAAGACAAAGTCATGCATTCTTCACACACTTGTGTATTCTTCACATGATGGTTACATGACTTTCTATACACAAGGATAATCTTCATTTTGGAAAATAAATAATAACTTGGGTAAAGTAGCATTCACTCACCAGTTCAGGAGCTCAAAATATTAGGCCATTAACTCCAATACATGTGGAAAGTAAACAAGTAAAAGTCTGCTTTGTCAGACAGTTTAAAGAAAACCTATTTAGTTCAATGATTAGGTCAGGCCAAATAAATTCATGCTTCCTTCAAAGAAAATTGCTATAGTGGATGTCTGTGCTGAAGTGATGTTAACTTCCTTGACACTGAAGATTTAGTTACGTGAGGCAATAATGAACAGTTGAGATATATCATTTTAGATGTAAAAACAAGTGCAGAATCGACACATTTCAAAAGGGAAGAGTTTTTGCTATTGTGATAAATACAAATTCTGTACTTAAAGGACTAGGTGTCAGAACAAAAATTGGAAAAAGACATCTTGAAGTACTGACATCTCTATGTTAGTAACCATTTGTAAAATATTAAATATTATAAAACAAAATCTTTGCCAAATCCTTTCACGTTTTTTCTACATCATTGCCAAGATGCACCCTTTGTTTTCTGTTATTATTGTTAAGAACCCGGTCATGGTCTAACAGAAACCATGAGAACTTTTTTTGCCTTCTTGGCATGTAAATGGTAGGAGAGTATAGAATGGAAGAAGGTAGCATGGGTAATATGATGGAAAATGTTATATTGTCTAAAAATATGTATGCATGAAAAGGAATAGGAACCATTTGCCAAGGTATGGGATAAAGAGATGGTTAGAAGCGGTACAAACCTTAGTGTAAAAATATATCTAATTAAATAATGATCAAACTGCCAAAACGTTAATCAGAGAAGCTCCAAAATGGGCCCATGCTGCCATCTTTCTAAAATGTTTTTGCTGTGCAGAATCTGAAAGTAAGATTTTGTGTGCATAATCTGAAAGTAATAAGTCCCGTTCTGAATTTGTGTTATGTTCAGATGGCAGATCTAGAAGGTGATTTCTACTACTACTACACACGATGATCGCTCAGCTTATCCAGAAGGACCTGCTTTAAGGGCAGATTTGGATACTAGTGACTAAATGAGTTATCTGAATAAAGCTGTTTTGGATCAAAAAGTGAAAGTCAGCAAGGTTTGCGGTTTGGATTGGTTAAACAGCCAGACACTTCAAATGGGTTTTATTTTGACAAAACTTACTGAAGTGGCCAGGCCTTTTAAGTATGCAAAATTGGTAATAGGCCATAACCTCCCTGGTCTGTGACAGGAATTCTTGGCATATGCAGTCTCAAATTGCATTGACCTTTTATGCTGCCAAATTGCATTGCAATTTCATGTCTAATTTGCTGTCTTCTCCAGACCTGGGTTCCTTCAGCATTTGCTACACTTTGTTTCTTTTTTTTTAATTTTTGGCTTTCTGCTTCTTGCCTACCAGCTATGGCTTGAAATATTTGCCCTCATATTTAATTTTTCTCACAAAATTGCCTCTCACTACTCAGAAACATAGAAAATGCTGTATTCAGACCAGAGCAATGGCTAGCTAGTCTGAATTTTTTTGTCTCTAATTCCTTACAACTAGATGTTTCAAGGAATGGTATAAAAGTATGGTCTTTAAGCCAGGTTTTCAGTTGTTTGTACTATTATCCTTCATTATTATCAGCACCAAAAGGAAATATTTTACAAGCACTTAAGGGGCCGTCATTTAAATGTCCCTTCCTTTCATTCTCCCTATTTTACTTGATACTTCTTGCTTTCGTCATGGTTCTTCCCAGGAAATAGGAATTGGCTTAACCATCTTTCCTATTTTTCACATTTGTTTTCACCCTTATTTCATCTTGCAGCAATGATGTGCCATTTCCACTAGCTTGCTCCCAACATCAAACCTACTTTCTGATTTTGTCCTCACTTTGTCTTGTTTCTATGTATCCAAACTTTGGATTACTCACCTAGTTCTTTCCTTGCATGGCCTTGCTGCTGTGTGACTCTAATTCTGCTTCTTTTGAACCTGCAGATGATCTTGCCAACCTAATCTAGTGGTAGTCTGAGGATCAAAGCCCTGCTTTGTCATGAACCTCACAATTGGGAGCTTGAGTAGGGTGACCAGATAAAATCCAGGGCTCATGTAACTTTAACAGTTGTAGAGAAAAGGGAATTTCAGCCAGTGTCAATTGTATGCAGTTAGTTCCTATGAAATTCCCTCTTCATCACAACAGTTTATTTATTTATTTATTTATTTATTTATTTATTTATTACATTTGTATACCACCCCATAGCCAAAGCTCTCTGGGCAGTTTACATAGGATTAAAAACAATTTAAAACAATATACAAAAATTAAAACAGCAAAAACATACAACATACACACAATCTGTACATTTAAAAACCACTTCAACACTTCAAAAAGCTACAAAAACAAAACAAACCCAGGCTCCTCAGATATCGCCAAATGCCTGAGAGAAGAGGAAAGTCTTGACCTGGCACCAAAAAGATAACAATGTTAGCGCCAGGCGGGCCTCGTCGGGGAGATCGTTCCCTGACCTGGATTTTACCTGGTCACCCTATCATAGAATAGTTGAGTTGGAAGGGGCCTATAAAGCCATCGAGTCCAACACACTAACCGGTTGAGTTTGGGTTGTTGTTGAACCATGGATTAGAATGATGTCTGAACCCAGGACATTTTCCACAGTGTGCCTTGAACAACCCAAGAACCATGGGCTCTCAAGGTTGCTTGTTTGAGAAAAATAAGATACACTGCATGGTTAAAAACTACTCTGTGGAAAACGCCCTGGGTACACACAACACACTAACCCGTGGTTCAACAGCAATCCACACTCAACTACTGAATGTGGGTTAGAGTGTTGTGTGAACCCAGTCACTGACTTGAGTACCAGCTGCAGAGGTACAAAAGTGGGACATCAAGTAGAGACTTGTCTTCTTTTAATTAGGGGCCTATCTACACAGTACCTTGGAACGTTTTAAATTGTATTTTAAAATGTTCCAAATAGGTGCATTCTAAAACGTCTTAGGCCATATTAATGAGTACTCATGTTACAGGAGAAAAAATCTTCAGTCCTTAAAGCGGTGTGTGCAGTCACACACTCTTCTGTCCGTCTCTTTCTCTTTCGTTTTTACAATGAGTTTAGGGCAAAGAATTGTGGGAGTTATAGTTCAGTCACCCACTTCCCCCTTAGTTCTCCTTTCATTAACTAGCTTTCAATGAGCATAGGGCTAGAAATTGTGGGTGTTGTAGTTCACTCACCCACTTCCTCTTTCTTCCCCACCAATCAACTGCTAAGCATTTGGGCGCCGGTCAACGAAGCACTGCCCCCACGAATCACAAACGGTAAGGAAGGACACATTATTTTACTTTAAATGATTTATTAAAAGTAAAAACCATTGTATATTGCTGAAGTGAGTTTTAAAAAGCCTCAGGTTTACATCGTTAAAGGGAGTGCGTCATGTGGCCCAAAGAGTTTTCATTATCCTTATGAAACATTACAAACCTAGTGTGTAGATCGGCCCTAGGACTAAGTTGTAATTTAAATGATATTTATAAACAGTGGAGATTCATATGAGTAGCCTGTTATTTGTAAATGTTGTCTTCAGAAGCACTAGTAAGGGGACCAGCATGTGATGTCCATAGACCTTGTAATGTTGGTAAGTAACCATGGAATTCATACATCACCTGGTCTGCTGCTTTAACTCCACGAAAGCATACGTGTGAAATTTCTCATGGAATCTCTTAAGAGTATGCATGTAACAACAGAAGTGCTTGTCTCTGCTCATCCTACCCAGCTGATGGAGTCCAAAGCAATAGCAGCCAAAGAGGGAACATGCTAAGCACCCATGGAAGCAGAATCAAGATGAATGTGACCACAGCAATTGCCAGGGCGGAAGCTGATGAGTTTCATCTTCTTAAACCAGGATACATTTTCTTTCAAGTCTGGCTTGGAAGAAATTCTTGGACGGACTTGCCCTCTTGCCACATTTCTCCCTATTTTTAAATGCTGTCTAATGTCTAGAAACCAGGGAACCACTCAAATTCATTGTGTGTCACTTGGTAGCATTATAACCATGAGAGGGAAAAGAAAGAGCTCCCCTATGTGAAACGCAGAAGTCCTGCTTTTTCAGTGATAAGTCCCTTTTGCTTTTTCAGTGCCAATTTCACAATACAAATCACACTCTTGCACCGGTGCTTACCTGCCACGCTTGTCTGTTGCCGCTTTCTTGAATGCTGTAGGCTTGCCAATCATCCTGGACTGGTGGAAGTTTCTTGGCAACACTTCCTGCCTCTTCCTTGGTTTCTCTCTCTCATTGACAAATGTTTTTGATTTGTGCTAGGGATTTATCAGTTTAATTAATCTAATCTCCACAGTGGCATTCCTATGAATCTAAATTATTTCTGTTTCGTTGATCCTTGTAATCACAGAATGAGTATAAAGAGGTGCTGCAGCATATGGCAGGATTTCTTATCTCTGAGCTTTACATTTAGCATGTTGGGTTTGTTTGTATTTTTTAAACCAATATATTCATTTTAATTGGAACTGAACTTCTGCCTACGGATGAGGCCACTCTTGTCATGTTCCTCATTTGGAAGGTGACATTTTAAACTTGCCATCAAATGTCATTTCTTATAGAATTTACAACAGCAAATGTTTAGAACTTGGTACTGTGAAATCCTCTACAGTAGCCATCCCTAATCTGGTGCTCTTCAGCTGTCTTGGACTACAACCTCCATTATCCTCAGCCAGCTAGCTAGGGGTTGGTGGGGTGTATAGTCCAACACAGCTGGAGAGCACCAGGATAGGGAAGGCTGCAATACACTCATACATCCCATGTGTGGGCAGAAAATGCTTACACACAGGGGAAGGTGAAAAACATCCTTTGTATTCCAAGGGGAGGAGCTGTAGTGTGCCCTGCCCTGGGGGAAGCATAGAGAAATGTTGCTTGCATGTGGAAGGGAGGGGGCATTTAAAATCCTCTGTGTCTGAGCAAGGAAAACATTCATTTTGGATCCTGGCCATGATTGCCAGGATCTAAGATTGCCAATTGTTTTAACTAGGAAAGTAATGTCACAGAAAATGCAGTTATTTTCGGGAGGTCATAGGGCCTTCCTAACAGAGGGATTTCTCAGGCACTCATCATTCCCTACTCATAGTTGTTTACAGGTTCTTTAGATGATGTAGTGACTCTCCAGTTCTGCTATTGTGTCTAAAGAGCACTTTTGGCAGGGTTTTTTTTTTTTTTAGAGAAGGTATTGGTTTGTATAAGCGAAAGAAATCCCTCTTTCACTTGAGTATTATACTGCTATACCATAGCACCACCTAGAGGTTATGTAGCAGAAAAGGAAACACTTCATGTACTACTTGGATCTCAGTTCTGCAATCAAACTGAAAATAGATACAGCAGATTAACAGTGTCATGTAGAAAAGCTCATAATACCCAGTGTTGCTCCTGTTGAATGAATGTACATAGCTTGTCAGCTGTCTGCTTTCTCTGCCTTTTGAACAGCTGACTGAACTACTATACCTGCCATATGTGTTGCATAGGTGTTGGATCTGCACTTGGGGGATGGTGCTGCGTCTTTGTATTGGATATATATATATATATATATATATATAATGTACTGTGCTACTATCACAGTATTTTCATGTATGTAATTCTAAAATTTTCTTAGCTGCATGGACCATTTTGATGTAGCAGATTAAAAATATTGACTAAATCAAATAGAAGGAAATGGGCATGAGTCACATAGGTTCATCATTATTTTATTAAACAACACACATGGGTGTCCACAGGATTTTTTCCGAGGCTGGGGTGTGCATGTAAAACTGCATGCACAGCAGTTTGTGATTGTAATTTGCACATGCTGGTACAACACACCTGTGCACTTCCCTTCTGTGTGTGCTTTGTTGCTTAGCATCACATTCCATGACATATAGAACCTACACAGAGTAGTAGAAGATCCTAGGAACTGAACAGCACCAATGTAGAAGAGTGTTATATTTAGAAGCATCATGAATTCTAGCAAAACTTTATTGGAGTAAGGGTTAAAAAAACACATACATAGTAACAAGAGAAAACACACACACACACACACACTAAATGTACAAACAGTACAACTGCCTTAAGAATATCATATCAGATATTTTATGGCATCACTTCCCTTATTGTGACATTGACAACTTCACGTGACTTGCCTGGAATAATTTCCTTCATCTTGGAAACATTGGTCAACACACCCTGGAGCAGGGGTCCCCAACCTTTTTGGATCCATGGGCACATTTGGGAAATTGAGAAGCTGCTGTGGGCACCACACACAATGGCTTCCATGGAGGATGTGGTTAGTCCCATAAAGGCTGCCGTGGCTGTCTGGCTAGTCAAAAGACAAGGGATTCACTCAGGAAGCTGAGAACAAGCAGAGGAAGGGTCTGAACTCCAAAGCCAATCCACATATTTGACCCCACAGAAGTCCAACAAATAGCCATTTAAGGTTGCAATCCTATGCATACTTACATGGAACTCAGTGGAAATTACTACTAAGTAGGCCTATGTCGGAAACACTCTTGACCAATGCTCTGCTCATTCTGACACACATATCTCCTTCCCCAGTCCCAAAGGAAAGGAAAAGTTTTCCCTACCTTGACTCCAGGCTTAGGTACTCCATTACTCACCTGATGCACCTACTTTCTCTTCTGCCATCACAACCCCTGCCCAGGAACATGCTGCATGCTGTGTGAAGAATGGGAAACGGGGCTGGGAAGGGAGAGAAAGGGATCAAGGCTAGGGGCTGGAAGGAGAAAGAAATAGGAAGAGAGGGAAAGAAAGAGTGAGACAAGGGAATGGGAGGGAGGGTGAAGTCGTGTGAGAAAGACCAAGGCTGGAGGCTATGAGGGGGAGAAATAGCGAGGTAAAGAGGTCATGGTGGTGGTGGTGGGGAGAAATAGTAAGGCTAGAAGTTGGGAGGGAGGGGGAAATAGCAAGGCAAAGGGGCAGAGTGGAGAGAAAGAACAAGGCTGGAAGCCAGGAGGGGCAGAAACAGCAAGTTAAGGAGGTGGCAGGAGAAATGGCATGGTTAGAGGCTGGCAGTGGAGAGAAACAGCAAGAAAAAGCGGTGAGTGGGTGAGAGAGAGTAAGACTCTCATCTGAAAGAAACTAAATATTAGTGCTACTTCTAACCAGTCGGGGGAGCAGGACGATGCAAAAATACAATGGATCCACTTTTGTAACAGACTATGATCATTCTGAATTAAGGCACAAGTACAGTGACATCAGCAAGCACACCTAGCTCCACATTGGATCATTACCATTGATTTGGTGTTTTTTGTTTTTTTAAAAAAGCAGATTCCAGTATGGTCAGAGGCATTTTAAGCTATAGACAGCAGGCATTGTTTAGGCATAATAAAGTTTTCCTCTATTGTTCTTAAATACCTGAACTAACTAGTAGGTCAGCTGGTTGTGCAAATGCATCTTCATCACACATCTTGTGCATTTCTAATTTAGCTATAGAAATTAGTATGAGGCTGAAATTTAGCTTAAGAACTTAAGAAGAGCCATGCTGGATCAGACCAAGGGTCCATCTAGTCCAGCACTCTGTTCACACAGTGGCCAACCAGCTGTCAACCAGGAACCCACAAGCAGGACACAGGTGCAACAGCAACCTCCTGCCCATGTCACCAGCAACTGCCTCTGTTAGGCTTCCTGCCTCTGATACTGGAGGTGGCACATAGCCCTCAGGACTAGTAGCCATTGACAGACTTCTCCTCCAGGAATGTATCTAATCCCCCTTTAAAAGCCTTCCAAATTGGTGACCATCACTATGTCTTCTAGTACTACTTCTTGTAGCCTCATGATCTAGAGCCTACTAAATCAGCCAACAATGGAACACAAATGTTTGTTAGTCATATGCATTTCAAAGCAGAAAAACACACACCAGACATTTAAATACCTACTAAAGATGCAAACACACAACATGCCTTCCTGCTGGTTAAATGAACTCCTATTGAGGTGAATATCTGCATTAAAGGACACAAGTTGTAAGGCAATGATGGCTATGACCCTAGTGCATTCATCAATTAATTACTTGCTACTATTAACTTCAAGGGGAGCAGACTTGGCCCTTTACAGAAAACTTGTTCTAATCATACAAGAACAAGTAACATTTGCCCCCCTCTCTCTCTCTCTCTCTCTCTCTCTCTCTCTCTCTCTCTCTGTCTTATACTTTTGTGACCAATCGACACGTCAGCTCAGAGATTTGCTTGCAAACCCCACTAAAGATCAGCCATCATTAAAATTAACCACATGCTGATTTAATCAACATATAGCTTTGTTAATTACTAGTTTTTTTCCTTGGTGTCCATCTGCTTTTAGGGTTTTAGTGAACCTGCAACAGATGTTCATGTAAATATAATAAGCTGGTTGCCATGTAAATATAACATTTTCGGGTGTGCTTCTGTAATAGCCTTTAAATTTATGTAGGCACTTCTCCGTATCACATGTTTAGTGATTTAAATGCAAAACTGATAACTTTGTTAAAAGCCCCATTGGATTTACTTCCTGCTTTAAGGCTTTCCCCCTTCATTTCTTTAAATTGTGCCCAATGGGATGAGGCCCTAGAGATCTGCCGTAGCATAGATGAGTGTGGCCTGGGAACAGCAACATAAAAATGAAAGAGATATATCCCATTCACACTCGGTTCAAGAGTATAAGGAAATAATTATCAAATTCACAGTAAAGATGATTCATTCATCTTTGAATAATATAAGTGAAAAGGAGTTCACGTGGCTAAATGTTTCAGCTTTGGAACTTTTTAATCCTTTCAGTCTATCAAGACATCTAAATTCAATAAGTCCAAATAAGGGCAGCAACATCTCCCAGTTTAACATATCCTGGGAGGTCTCTCTTGAACTGCGTCTAAGATTTGATCAAAGTAGGGGGAGAAAGACAAATCTGGGTAGTAATGAGATCACACAAAGCAAATTAGCAGGGGTTTTTTTCCTAGCTGAAATTACACTTTTAAAAAAGGCATTCCCCATAGTATAAAAAGTCATTCATTTCTTCCCCGACGCTAGCTGAAATATAAATGCCTGGGTGGTTACAGTGTCATGCAAATCAAACAATAATCTTAGTTACAATGAGAAACATGGAACAATCTTAAGAGTGATCAAAGTAGATTTCACAATTAAACATTTTCTCCCTTAATTGAACATGCATATATATATATATATATATATATATATATATATATATATAATCTGCACAACTTGCAAACATAAGTAGCAGCTATGTCTGAGACATTTGAAATAAATGTTTGCTGTGTAATGTCTATAGCCATTTTCTTAAGTGGGGTTAATGATTATAGTTCATCTCCCTCAATATATATATATATATATATATATAACATGTAACTGCATGATTGATTGATAAATGTCTTTCTTCCACTTTCTACATTCTTTAGCTATGTACAGATGTGTCTCATTCCAGACTTGCAGCTCACTCCAATGCATTCATGCTCCGAAGTAAATTTCACCAATGGAATTGCAGTCTACAACACATTCACATCCCCTAGTTAAAAACAACAACAACAACAACAAACCCTATGATTACAAAGCTGTTTGATCAAACCAACAAATAAGAACCTATGTTGGGTGTCAGGTGCTTCGTAGACAATTCACAGGGCTGGCCCTGTGAATTGTGGACTGAAGACTTGGCAATTTGTCATGAGAAAATGTATCTCTGCTTCTCTGTTATGTGCTTATCTCAAATGGTAGGCCGAAGGCCTTGAAGGTTCTCTGGGAATTAAACTATGTTTTGCAAAGGTGGGGGCTATCTTCCTCACACTGTGGCGTCATCAGAAGAGGTTGAACCGTGCCGCCCTGTTGGCACGTGAGTTTAGATTACAGGCCTGAAGCCCTGTCTATCAAAGTAGCTTAGAATTGCCCAGCCTCCACACTATATTACCTTTGTCCTGAGAGTAATTCCTTTGCTAGGAATTATCTCGTCTATCCTCTTGCTGCTCTGCTGCTGCTGTGAGTTACTATCTGATTTGGAATTGTGAGATGCACTCTATACATGTTCTGTTGCTGTTTGGACTTGTTACTTCTAAAGAACTCTGCCATGAAAAGTGCACTGTGGCTTTTCATAGATTTGGACTTGAGATTACTGTTCTGGATTTGTGTTCTATAGCTTGCTGTTTCCCTCCATGGAGCCAAAGTTACGGGCAGAGGGAGGCAGAAGCTGATCGTTGCTGTTCTGAAACTCGTGTGTGTGTGAGACCTGTGAGAGGACCTTCCTCAGAGCTAAAGCTACGTGAATTGGGAAGGCTCCCTAGGTCGAAGAGGTTCATTCCCTGGCTTCTGGCTTCCGTGGTCAGCTCAGCGTTCCCTGACAGGCTGAGTGAAGATTTAGTTGCCAGTTGACCGATATACTACTGTTAGGAGGCCTAATCCTAGAGTCTCTCTATGTTCCAGAGGATTCCAGTGCAGCGTGGCCGCTCCTGCCCTCTAAGGACTAGAGTTAATCTCTAAATGTCAGTCCCTGAGTGAGTGCTGTTCTCATTAAGCCGTTCTACCTGAAAGCTGTGTGGTCCGTCTTCAGCTTCAAGTGTGTGTTTGCAGAAATGAAACCGTTATGCTTTGAATTCCGTGTGATTACAATAAAAGAAATCTCACTGTTATTGTTGTGTATCAGTGTACCTGAAGTCGTGAGCAAGAACTTTAGAGAGTTAGCCAGAGTCACGACAGTATAATTCCTAGCCAAAGCCAAGACCTGCTGTGTCCAGAAATCTCCCGCTGGAGTTCTCCCTCAAATTCGAAAAGACCTGCAGGTGATTCTCTTCAACACCGAGACTGTATAAATTCTTCAAAAGAGTAAGTAAATCTCCCTGTTCCTTGGATTTTACAAACCTTTGCCTGCATTCCAGTAAGAAAATTTATGACCAGCTTGAAAGATTCACCCCCCCTCCACCGCATCGTTTTTGCTAATTGAGATCTATCTGCGAATTGTACTTTCGTTTTCCTCGCCAATAGAAGCCGCTTCAAAAAGGAGAAGAGAGGGGGGGAGTAAAGATTAAAAAAAAAACACCTGTCATCAGCTTTCGTTTTTCAGCCAATTTAGAACTCTTTTTTTCCTCTCATCCTTGCTAAAGACACTGTTCATTTGATTTGAAACTTAGAATTTTGCTGTTACTGCCTTGTCATTTCTACAATAATTTTGTTCTGTATTATGTACCACATGTTTTGCTCTGATTCTGCCTTTTTAATGTTTCTTACCATGTACAAAATGTTTTTGAAATGTCATTGTTGATTTTTAGAGCTTAAGTCAAAATGTTCTGTGTAGAAAGTTTTTTCTCCCTGCTTGGAGGCTTTTCTCATTTCCCTTGGCTGTCTCCGTTGTGCGCCGGAGAGAGTTGGGGGGGAGGGGTAAACGTTTTCCAAGTTGGGAGGGCGTTTTGGGGAGGGGAAGATGTTGGGTGTCAGGTGCTTCGTAGACAATTCACAGGGCTGGCCCTGTGAATTGTGGACTGAAGACTTGGCAATTTGTCATGAGAAAATGTATCTCTGCTTCTCTGTTATGTGCTTATCTCAAATGGTAGGCTGAAGGCCTTGAAGGTTTTCTGGGAATTAAACTATGTTTTGCAAAGGTGGGGGCTATCTTCCTCACACTGTGGCGTCATCAGAAGAGGTTGAACCGTGCCGCCCTGTTGGCACGTGAGTTTAGATTACAGGCCTGAAGCCCTGTCTATCAAAGTAGCTTAGAATTGCCCAGCCTCCACACTATATTACCTTTGTCCTGAGAGTAATTCCTTTGCTAGGAATTATCTCGTCTATCCTCTTGCTGCTCTGCTGCTGCTGTGAGTTACTATCTGATTTGGAATTGTGAGATGCACTCTATACATGTTCTGTTGCTGTTTGGACTTGTTACTTCTAAAGAACTCTGCCATGAAAAGTGCACTGTGGCTTTTCATAGATTTGGACTTGAGATTACTGTTCTGGATTCGTGTTCTATAGCTTGCTGTCTCCCTCCATGGAGCCAAAGTTATGGGCAGAGGGAGGCAGAAGCTGATCGTTGCTGTTCTGAAACTCGTGTGTGTGTGAGACCTGTGAGAGGACCTTCCTCAGAGCTAAAGCTACGTGAATTGGGAAGGCTCCCTAGGTCGAAGAGGTTCATTCCCTGGCTTCTGGCTTCCGTGGTCAGCTCAGCGTTCCCTGACAGGCTGAGTGAAGATTTAGTTGCCAGTTGACCGATATACTACTGTTAGGAGGCCTAATCCTAGAGTCTCTCTATGTTCCAGAGGATTCCAGTGCAGCGTGGCCGCTCCTGCCCTCTAAGGACTAGAGTTAATCTCTAAATGTCAGTCCCTGAGTGAGTGCTGTTCTCATTAAGCCGTTCTACCTGAAAGCTGTGTGGTCCGTCTTCAGCTTCAAGTGTGTGTTTGCAGAAATGAAACCGTTATGCTTTGAATTCCGTGTGATTACAATAAAAGAAATCTCACTGTTATTGTTGTGTATCAGTGTACCTGAAGTCGTGAGCAAGAACTTTAGAGAGTTAGCCAGAGTCACGACAACCTACAAGGAAGAGAGGGAACTCTGAATGTTCAGAGGGAACTCTGGCTTCACCCCCTTTTAGAAGAGGCTCATGTATACAACATGTGCATGGATAAGGGGAACGGGGGGGGGGGGAGGGAAGGCTCCCAGCACCACATATGCCACTGTCCCTGTCCCCAAAGTATGGACATTTACACTGAACACCTGCAAAGGGGAACCTATGTCTTGCTCACGCTTGGGCACCCCTCTACAGATGATTGGGGAAAAGGTGTGGCTGTCAGGGCCAGTGGGGAGGGGGATGCTGCTGTGAGTGGGGCTAGCAGCTCTGCCCCATCTCCACATGAACGTTCTATGTCTGAGTAACTTCTGAAAAGGACAACACAGAAAAGGCAAATCTGTGTCTGTCTTCAGTCATCTTCTCCATTTCCCTACAGGCATTGTGTGCACTTAAAGAACACAAAGATAGAAGGGGTGGCCACTTACTGAGTGCCCAAAAAAGAGAAAATGCATCACCAAATAAATACATAAATAAATAAAGGACACCAATTTGCGTAACATTTGCATGTGCTCATGTATGTATTGGTGAGACGTACCACATGTACCAGGTGATCTATTGTGTGTCTGCTCAGAGCCTATCTACACCAAGCATGATGCAACACTTTGAAAACATGTTGAAAACTGTATATGGAATGTGTCCTGGGCCCCAACAGTTGTCACTACTGTTATAAACTGTTTTAAACCGTTTTAAAGCAGTAGTGTAGATAGGCTCACAGTCTGCTACTAACTGATGATGGCACCTGCGAGGGCTGCTCTCCCAACTTATGATTCTTCATCTTTAAACCAGGCTTGGGCAGGATTGACACTTCTGCTTTAAAATGGTTTATAACTGTAGTGGGGCCCAGGACACACTCCATATACAGTTTTCAAACCATTTTCAAAGTGTCATCTCCTGCTTGGTGTAGATCTTGATTGGGCAGCCTTCCAAATACAGGGCACCTTCTAATAGAGGACTGTCCTCCGTAAAGTAGGGCACACGGCCACCCAAGGCTTGGAAAAATAATACTGACTGGTGGAGCAGGTGTAAAGGCTCAACTAGAATTTAAGGCCCAACTAGAAGTCCTGTTTATCTTCTGGCTCCCTAGCTAAAGAAAGAAAAAAACCTCCTTTAGCACAGGCCTTAGCGGACTTCTGCCAGGAAATTTGTACTAATAAAATAGACAGCTAGTTTGTGCCAAAAAGAAGCATTGTTCAAGTGAATAGAAAGCTCAAGGAGCCAGTACTTGTAGAAACACAGAGAAATACATGTAACACTCCCCACCCCAAACAATTATCTTTTGGACAGACCATTTTTCATCATTGTCTTATCTTATATTGATATGTTATCTTCATTGTAAGATTATGTTGTCACAGAAAAGCAAAGCCTCAGGCTACGGATGCCATATTTGACCAGCAAAGATGGGCAGGCTGCCAGCAGTATCACACCTGAACAGGAGCCTTTTTACTAATATTGCCTCTGAGGATGGTATTAGAATCAAAATGATTACTGACACAGGAAAGACAATGTCAGTAATTAGCAAACAATCCCCCCCCCCACACACACAATCTTAACACTGCCAGCGCTTCGGCCTTTTCATCTTCTGTTTTTTTCTCCTGGCTTTAGAAAATGTCCATGCTGTAATGTCGGACATTTAAAGCATTCTGGAACCTGGGGCTCCATTACTGGAACCCTGCATGGTCTCATTGTGCAGCATCCTAGTGTAGGCTGACCAGATAAAATCCAGGTCAGGCTCATGTAACTTTAACAGTTGTAGAGAAAAGGGAATTTCAGCCAGTGTCATTTGTATGCAATTAGTTCCTGGTGAAATTCCCTCTTCATCACAACAGTTAAAGGTGCAGGGGCCCTGCCTTCTTTTGTATATGGTCACTCTAGTATAGTGCCTGCACCTTTAACTGTTGTGATGAAGAGGGAATTTCACCAGGAACGAATTGCATACAAATGACACTGGCTGAAATTCCCTTTTCTCTACAACTGTTAAAGTTACAGGAGCCCTGACCTGGATTTTATCTGGTCAGCCTATCCTAGTGTCCTGTGGGTTCCAAGCTGATCCTGCCCAGGGTTCTCCTTGCAGTCATAACAGGTTGCTGTTGCAGCAGGCCCCACTTTGCTTGGTTCCCCACAAATAAAGGGTGCTTTCGAGTGGGTGCTGAGAATCAGTGCTATGGGGACTCTTCCTGGACCCACAAGGGTCAAGTCATTGTCACCCTAATGCAGGGTTGCTGGGTTGCTTTTAGCCTGAGGGCCAAAGCTCCTGGGGGCTGCATTCCAGGGGTGAGTGGGGCAGAAGGAAAAATGGGTGGGGCCAAAATGCTAGCATATTGCAGCGCAAAGCTCATACTACCAGTAACTCAGCCTTAGGAGAGGCATTTCAAGCCTTTAGAATGGGTGTATGTGCAAAAGCCATGAAACTACGAAATGATTGGGGGAAATGCCATGGGGCCTGGAGGCCTGGATTTGGCCCAAAGACCTGAGGTCCATCAATCCTACCTAATTGAGCAAGATAAAAGATCCCAAAGAGAAAGAGCCTATCCACATTGCCCTTAAAACAACTTATATTCTGTTTAAAAATGTGGTTTTTTAAGTCGTTTCATTACGTGGTAGGAGACACTGAGCAGTACTTACGTTTCATAGCCACTGCTTCCTCTGTTCTCAAAGCATTCACTGGTGTCACACAGGGTTATTTCTGTGTTTTGCAGGCTGCTTGAGTTAGGGAGACAGAAGTAGGCGGGTCAAGCAGCCTGCAAAACAAAAACGAAAGTAGAAGAGACCCAGAATTAACCCTACGTGACGCCAGTAAACGTGGAGGAAGCAGTCACTATGTCCTATGTCCTATCACGTAATGAAACGACTTAAAAACCATGTTTTTAAACAGAATATAAGTCATTTTAAGGGCAATGTGGATAGGCACAAGGACGCAGAAAGAAATAAGAAAAACAACCATGGTGGAGGTAGGCAGCTATTTGGCCACCTTAAAAGAATAGATGCCCTTCTAGTTCTAGCCATTTCCCTCTCATCACTCACATGTGCTCTCTCTCTCTCTCTCTCTCTCACACACACACACACACACACACAATCACTCTCCAGCTCTGGAGGCTAACTTCGCTGCAGTGAGTGACTTGCATATCAGCCCTCTCTTCTCCTGCATGAAACACATCACCATCATAGCAGGTTTTGGCTTGATAGAGCAGTTATAGACTTTAGGTATTGTGGTCACACTTCTCCAGTAGCCTTTGGCAGGGTTTAGACCATTGCTTCAACTTTTGGAGTGCAGTAATGCAGAGGTGAAGGGTTTCTTTGGTTGACTGCAGAAGGGAGCTGATGCCTATTTATGGAGAACTAGTGACACATCTACACCAAGCAGGATACAACACTATGAAAGTGATTAGAAAGTGGTATATGGCATTTGTCATGGGCCCCAACAGTTGTCAGTGCACTTCAATACCACAATAAAGCAGTAGTGTAGATCCTGCCTAGGGCAGTTTTCCTGTAAAAGCTCAGAGCACGGGGCTGGATGTGAGATGACCTGCCTTTGATTCCTAGCTCAGCGATGTATTATTTATGTTATTTATTTGTTAAATTTACATTCCACCTCTTCTCCAAGGACCCCTACGTGGTGTACATGATCCTCCTCCTCCTCCCCTATAATTTTTCCTCACAACAATCCTGTGAGGTAAGTTAAGCTGAGGAAGTCTTCAGATGGGGCATTTACCGCTTCTTCCTGTTCTGGATTCTTTTTGGGATTCAAATGGGACCTTTATACAGCCAGGTTTTCTTTTTTATGCATAACGTTATATGTAGGCTGACCATATGAAAAGGAGGACAGGGCTCATGTAACTTTAACAGTTGTAGAGAAAAGGGGATTTCAGCCTGTGTCATTTGTATGCAATTAGTTCCTGGTGATATTCCCTCTTCAGAACAACAGTTAAAGTTGCAGGCACTGTACTAGAGTAACCATATACAAAAGAAGTCAGGGCCTCTGCAACTTTAACTGTTGAGATGAAGAGGGAATTTCACCAGGAGCTAATTGCATACAAATGACACTGGCTGAAATTCCCTTTTCTCTACAACTGTTAAAGTTACATGAGCCCTGTCCTCCTTTTCATATGGTCAGCCTAGTTATATGTCATTTACAAGGGTGGGTGGAGCCTGGCAGGATGTTATCCTTTGTTCACCCCTCTGGTGTAGCCCCTCCCCTCTTGCAGCATGAAATGAAACCCATGCAAGTCCATATTGCCCTTTTAAAAGCAACAATAACACTTTTCTCGCTTGAGGATACATTGGGAGAGGGGATGAAATGGAAACAGGTTGTCTGTGCTCACGTCCATTGCCATCATCATCCTTGTCCCCATTGTCCTTCTGGTTAGGCATTCCTGAAATAAGGAGCCAAGCAGGAGCGAAATGGTGGAGGGGCGGAGGTAAGGAAAGAGACGCTCCCAAATGAACCTGACATCAATGCTGCGCTGCCCAACACCTGCCCACACAAAGCAGGACACAGGGTGATGGGAGAATTACATGGGGAGACGATGGCGGTTTCATCAAATGACCACAAAAATGCCTCATTTCACCCATAGCAAAATAACCTGCGACAAGGGGAGAGGACATGAGACAACAACTGCACGACAATGGCATCATGTAAACCTGCGGGAAAACCAGTGCCCAAACCATGATGATTGCATGAAAAAAAGGCCATCTGAAGTCGCCCTGAGTGTCAGTAACTGGCCGAAAAGTGACTTTCATGGCCAACTGGGGACTTGAACCCTCATCTCCCCAGTCCCAGTACAACACTCTAACCACTATAGTTCTTAAATAACCCATGGCCTTAGTCAGCCTGCTACATCCCAGCCTCCATTTCCCACCAATACAGAGAATATCACCTATTTCAGGGAAATGCTGGGAAATTTAAGAAGATAGAACCTGTGAAGAATTTTGATGTACACAGATAAAAAAAGAATTATGTAAGTGTTGCTATTAAATTGCTTTTTCATTGAGGTCATTGTGTTTCCACTGTATGCTGTATTACAAAATTCTCTGTACGTGCTAGTAAGACAGCAGGCCAAATTTTCCTTCATGATGGATGTCTTATCACTGCATACTGTCCAGAACTGAGTCAAAAGTTCTCTTTAGAACTTTTTAAATTGAAAATGTGTGCTTTGGTGGTGCTGGCGTGTGTTGTGTGTGTATTGGGGGCGGGGGGAGGTTTCATTCCTTTACATTTTTACTAGGGGTGTGCACGGACCCCCCGGATCGGATCGGGACCCGGATCGGGACCTCCAATTTTGTCCCGGACCGGTTCGGACAAAATCGGAGGCCCCCCGGACCGGATCGAGTCCGATCCCGACCCAAAAATCGTACATTTTTGGATCGGCCGCCATTTTTTTCCCCATAGACTTGCATTGCAATGCAAGTCTATGAGGAAAAAATGGCGGCGGGTGGGTAAGGGGGGGCCTAACTCCCTCCCCCCCCCCGGGGCCGTCCGCTGTGGACGGCCCCGGCAGGTAAACCCCCTCCTCCGCGCTCCCTACCCCCCCTGGGGCCGCCCGCTTCCATCCGCTGGCACCCGCGGGCACCAGCGGATAGAAGCGGACGGCTCCGGGGGGGGGGTAAGCCCCCTTCCCCGCCACTGCTTACCTTCTCGGCCCGTCCGGCGCCGGCGGCTACTACCAGCGGGCTCCGCGGCCTACTCTCGAGTAGCGCGCCGGGTGATGACATCACCCGGCGCGCCACCCTGGAGCAGGCCGCGGAGCCTGCTGGTAGTAGTAGGCGCCGGCGCCGGACGGGAGCCGCCGGGCCGGGCAGGTAAGGGCCCCCCTCCCCCCTCCCCCCTCCGCGCGCCCCCTCCTCCCCTCCACGCACCCCCTCCTTACCTTCCCGGCCCGGCGGCTCCCGTCCGGCGCCGGCGCCTACTACTTCCAGCAGGCTCCGCGGCCTGCTCTAGAGTAGCGCGCCGGGTGATGACATCACCTGGCGCGCCACCCTAGAGCAGGCCGCGGAGCCTGCTGGGAGTAGTAGGCGCCGGCGCCGGACGGGAGCCGCCGGGCCGGGCAGGTAAGGGCCCCCCTCCCCCCTCCCCCCTCCGCGCGCCCCCTCCTCCCCTCCACGCACCCCCTCCTTACCTTCCCGGCCCGGCGGCTCCCGTCCGGCGCCGGCGCCTACTACTTCCAGCAGGCTCCGCGGCCTGCTCTAGAGTAGCGCGCCGGGTGATGACATCACCCGGCGCGCCACCCTAGAGCAGGCCGCGGAGCCTGCTGGGAGTAGTAGGCGCCGGCGCCGGACGGGAGCCGCCGGGCCGGGCAGGTAAGGGCCCCCCTCCCCCCTCCCCGCGCCCCCTCCTCCCCTCCACGCACCCCCTCCTTACCTTCCCGGCCCGGTGGCTCCCGTCCGGCGCCGGCGCCTACTACTACCAGCAGGCTCCGCGGCCTGCTCTAGAGTAGCGCGCCGGGTGATGACATCACCCGGCGCGCCACCCTAGAGCAGGCCGCGGAGCCTGCTAGTAGTAGTAGGCGCCGGCGCCGGACAGGAGCCACCGGGCCGAGAAGGTAAGTGCCCCCCTCCTCCCCCCCCGCTGTCCACTTTCATCGGCGGGCGCCCGCTGGCGCCCGCCAATGGAAGCGGCGGTGGGCGCCAGTGGGCGCCCGCCGATCCGCCGATCCGCCGAACCGGTTCGGAGCTTTTTCGGACCGGTTCGGATTGGATCGGCCGATCCAGCTGCGGGATTGGAAATCGGATAATTTATCCGATTTCCCACTGGACCGGACTCGGATCGTGGATCGGGTCCGATCCAGTGCACATCCCTAATTTTACCATCTACTTCATGTTGTGGGCAATTGCACTCCTGGATATTGGCAGGTCCTACTTCTACCCCTTCCCCCACAATACTTGAGAGTGAGGGCAGGAAGCACTTCCCTCATTCTGCTGGGGCTTTGGGGTGACATCATGTCATCAAGTGGCATTACCACAAGCAAGCAGAGTGAGGGTAATGCTCCCTTCCCTCATTCTAGAGCCTAGGATAAAAGAGAGAGAGAGAGAGGCTGCATTTGGACGACACTGTAGGCAACAGAGGGGGGAATGGCACACTCACTGTGTGTAATTTTCCAAGTGCCCGACACACAACATGTTGCCCCTCCCCCCGTCGCACAGCTGGAAGTCCTGGCGTGCTTCTGGGCTGTTGGGATGACCATATCACACCAGCTTTAAAATCGCTCCACTGGCTGCCAATTAGTTTCCTGGCGAAGTACAACGTGTTGGTTATTACCTTTAAAGCCCTACATGGTTTGGGTCCAGGCTACCTGCAGGATTGCCTTCTCCCATACAGTCCGCCCCGCACGCTCAGGTCCTCTGGGAAGAATTTACTACAGTTGGCGAAGACTAGGCTGACAACTATTACCCAGAGGACCTTCTCTTCCGCCACTCCCAGACTGTGGAACGACCTGCTGGGAAAGATCTGCCAACTTAACAGTCTTCAAGAATTTAAGAGAGCTGTAAAGACTGATCTCTTCCGGCAGGCCTACCCAGTCGAATTTTAAGACTTTGTTGATTTTAATGATGTATTAATTTTATATGCTTTTAATTAGTTTATGTATTTTATATTTTTGTATTGATGTTGTTCCCCGCCTCAATCCGGAGGGAGAGGTGGGTAAGAAATAAATATATTATTATTATTATTATTCAATTTTTACAGCTGGGATATAAAAGGTACCAGGTGTTGGGAACGATGTGTTGCAACACAAAGAACTGATTTGTCATTTTAATAAATGTTCTAAATTCAAATATTTATAGACTTTCCTCTTCTCCCAGGCATTTAACAGCATATGATGAGAGTTTTGTGTTGTTGTTGTGCTTTGACCCAGAATTGTTGTTTTAAAGGATATTGTAATTATAACTTGTTTTTATGCTTTATGGTTTTAAATTTTGTACATCTGTGTTTTTAATGTTCAATGTTTTTAATTTTTGTAAACCGCCCAGCGAGCTTCGGCTAGGGGGCGGTATATAAATGGAATAAAATAAATAAATAAATAAATATGCCTCTTGTAAGTCCCTTTTTTCTAGTAACTCTTAAAAGAGAGAGCTACTTCCAAGCAGGTATACGTCTTGTGTTCTTTTAGGCAGAAACACTAGATATGAGTTTGGCTTCCTTGGCACTGGAGTCTTGCCATTTCACAATCAATCAAGAGTCACCGTGTCTTTAGAGGTAGAAGCAGACATAGCTTCAGAATGGCAAAGACAGTCTGATAGTGCCGCCGCCGCCGCTGTTGCTGCTGCTGCTGCTGCTGTGGCTCTGGAAATATACTGATGTTCACTCTACCCACCCCCTTCCTGAGGCAAAAGCCCTAGCAAAAATTGGTTCTGTGGAGATTTGGACAAATGCAGCTTGGATAGGGAGAGGCTGGTTGACATGGAGGCACTTGGGAACTAGTTCCCATGGTGACAACTAAGGAGAATTTGTTCCAGTTAAATATAAGAACTTGCCCCATTCAGAAGCCCTGAACATGAACACAAAACACATTTTTGGGGGGCAGAGTTCACATATTCCCAAACATGCATTCACATTAGAAAAATGCATTTGTTAGGATAATCATTAATTAATTTCATTTCTATACCACCCAATAGCTGAAGCTCTCTGGGTGGTTTACACCAATTCATACAGCATAAAAATAGAGCATAAAATTTCAAACAGAAAATTTAAAACAATTTAAACCGCTAAAAGCAGTTTCAATAAAATACTAGACCTGTTTACATGACTAGTATAAATACGCCATCGTTTTCCATTAAATGCCTATGAGTAGAGGGCTGTCTTGACCTGGCGCCAAAAAGATGACACTCCTGGATGTTAGTGCTAGGTGGACCTCAGTGGGGAACTCATCCCATAGTTGGGGGCCACCACTAAAAAGGCCCTCTTCCTTGTCCCTTAATGTGCATATCAAAATTAGTCTGTTGAAATATATATATATGTGTGTGTGTGTGTGTGTAAATTTTTGGGTGTGTACTTTTTTAAAAATACACAAATTTGCATTTTCGGCATTCAGACAACAACAACAACAACAACAACAAGAACATATGACATTCGGGCTTGAGGCAAACTGAGCTTTGAGGTGGAGCATGGAGAAACTCAACCTGCTCAAGCCTCATTGGTTCTCCCATCCCTAACAACCCCACCCCTGCCACCCCATTAGGCCAAACAACCTCATAAGGTTAAGCAATAGTTAAGCAGCACCCTGCCCACATTTTGGTGACATTTCTCTCCCATCCCAAGAAATCAGTAAAAAAATTGCCCCATATTTTCAGGGAAATGGGGGCGGGAATTTCAGCCTAGCCTTATTTTGACTCTCATGTTCTATTCTTGTCCTTTTCCCACCCCCTAAATATTCTGTTATCGGTTTTCTTATGAAATAGATACAGAACATATTCCTTCATTATAAACAAACAAAACAATAATCAATCACTGGGTGAAGTGAATATGATTAAACAATGACAATTTATAATTAATTAGAGGTACAGAAGTGCATCCAATGGTATGTGTCCCATTGCCTTTCACTCTCACGTTCTGAGAGCTACCGGTACTCTTCTCTGAGTGAAAATGAATCCCAAGCAAAGTCTGCAAGACTACTCAGTCTATCTTCCATGTCCCTGCTGTAAAGGGCCAGAGGGCTGTGACTGCCAGATGTTGAGCTGTCGGGCATTGCTTGTACTAGAGCAATGGAAACCAGGGGCTCACCTACACCAGACGTTTATCCCAGGGTCGTCTTGAGGTCATCCCTGCATGTCCAAATGACATACAACTGATCCTGGGGTGAATGGGGAATGAGCAATCCATTTTCCCAGGATAGCTGGGACTGGGGTTTTCCCAGTTTTTCCCACTGTCTTGGGACCATCCTGAGTCCTGTGGGTGGCATGGATCTCCCTCCTTGGGCTCAGGAAACAGGCACAGAGTTGTGCCGGGGGGAGTCTGTGGGCATTGAGGGTGAGGGGGAGAGATTTTTGCCATCTTTGGGATGGCGCTTGGCATCTTCCAGTGCAGAGTTTTTAGGTTTGTTTTTTTAAATAATAATAATAATGGTACCTTTACTCAGGACCACACCTGCACTATTGCGCAAATGTCTTCTCTTTTTTTAAAAAAAAATGGTGACCCAGAACGTCTCTCTGTACTTCCATGACAACTCGCTGGCATGTGGCCCCTGAGGAACAATCCCGGAAGCTGGAAACTCTGTGATTGTCCCTCCCCACTCCCCAAAGTGCTGCAGGTGTAGATGAGCCCCAGGTTTCTCAGATATTTCCCTCTTAAAAGAATCAAACCCAATTTGGTTTTAGAGGATACTAATATACCGCCTTGAAATTAGGCAGGATTTCAAGATAATAATAATAAAGCACCCATTCAAATAACTGCAGGATCCTTCCAGCTTTTAAATGAAGTAGACTTTAAGGGGCATGTTATTTTGTCTCTCTAGTCATGAGGCCCGGTTTCGATTAACACTGGCAGTGTCTCCAGAGGCTGTTTGTTGGGGAAGGACCAATGGCAAGATTTATTCTTCCCATTAGCCATGGAGAGATGCATATCCTGAAGATTTTGAGGATTGAGGATTTTGTCTGGTTTGCATTTGGAAAGCAGCTGACCTGATTTACACCTCCCAAATTAATGTGCAGATTATAATCTAGTTATCCTTCCAGGATAACTGTTACCTGCCAATGAGCCACAACCCAGCAGAGCCCGCTGACAAGAGACCCCTGCACTTGTTCTTTTTCTTCACCATTGCAACCTACATCTTCATCTGCCTCCTGCTCTGGTCCAGGCAATGGTGGTGGTGAGAAGGAGAAGGAGAAGATACCACTGCCTATTGATTCTCTGAGTAGGGTGACCATATGGAAAGGAGGAGAGGGCTCCTGTAGTTGCATAGAAAAGGGAAGTTCAGCAGGTGCCATTTGTATGCATGCAGCATCTGGTGAAACTCCCTCTTCATCCCAACAATTAAAGATGCAGGAACTATACTAGAGTGACCAAATACAAAAGAAGGCAGGGCTCCTGCAGCTTTAACTGTTGTGATGAAGAGGGAATTTCAGGTGCTGCATGCATACAAATGGCACCTGCTGAAATTCCCTTTTCTATGCAACTGTTAAAGATATAGGAGCCCTGTCCTTTTCATATTGTAGGGGGATTTTTCAGGTGACTTTTATTTTAAGGGACACTGAATACAGGCTGCAGTACCTTGCATCATTGCTCTCTGAATTTCTCACTATAGTAGGTGAAAAGGAAGTTCTGAAGACAGACACTCAAGAGTGATTGAATTTACTCAGACTCACAAACTCTATGAAACTGTTATTGCTTTAAAACATTTATGAAAACAATTTAAGAAAATTAAAATTAAACAAACACATGAACATAATCACAAGTTTGGTAAATTTCTGGAGAACATAGTCAAACACACCCCCAATGACAACACTCATACAGACTCTGTGAAAGAGCTCTTCTCCACAGCGGGACTTCCATTTCTCCCAGGCATCCAAGGAGTCGCTGAGGCCTACATGCTAGGCTCAGAGCAACATCCCAGAAAGACCGCCTGGTCCTTGTTACCCAGACTTAAATACTTTCCCCAAAGACCTCCCTCTTAATTTATTCTGAAATGACTAAATTTATTGGTCCATGTCATAAATTAGACCACCCTTTTTCCAGAATATACTCCCCCCCCCCCCCCGGATGTAGTTGTTTATGACAACGAAACATCAAATTCCATTTTTCTTGTGGTA
This sequence comes from Anniella stebbinsi, assembly GCA_029215795.1. NCBI lineage: Eukaryota > Metazoa > Chordata > Lepidosauria > Squamata > Anniellidae > Anniella > Anniella stebbinsi. Next base: position 88,195,772 of record JARDYH010000004.1, on the reverse strand, counting down.
AACTGTCTGATATACTTCTCTGTTCTTATGGACAGGGTGATTTTTCTAACCACAACCTCACCTGTTCTTAACCCTGGACCCTTCACCTAGTTCCCTTAAAAGGAATACATATGGTTGATATAAGTCACAAGTGTATATGACTAATATCTTTGGGCAATATCAAGTCGCAAGACCTCATGAGTAATGTCCTTAAGCAACATAGTTGGTACAAGTCCTCATGAGTAACATCTTTGAGAAACTTCAAATAATATTTCCAAATCATTCTCTATCAGGCCTATCCTAACCAAAGCATCTAAACCCTGATACAGTGTTCTACACGTGTATGCCTACTTGCCAACTTGCTCCCTCACCCCAGCATTTGCTCCCTCACCCCAGCATTTACTAACCTATCACTTGTACATCCATTTCAACCCATTCTATGCCCCGAAAGCTCCATTTCCCCTTCTATACCAAGAAAACCTTACAACCCTGCTTTTACACATATTTAGTAAAATTTTCAAAATAATAAAAAGTTCCTACAATATGGTCACCCTAGCTTCTCTGCCTGCCAGGCAAGCAAATGGTAGCAATGATGAGAAAGAGGATGACAAGCAATAGCAGCAGGGGACCACAATGGTGAGAAGGAAGTCTCACTGAGAGTAGGGCCCCATTGAGGGTGTCTTGTCCACGGGCCTTCAAAACCCTGGAGGGCCCTTGGAGATCCTAAACTGGAGATCGTAAACTGGTGTCCATTTGGATGTGGAGTTTGTACCCAAGGCACACTTACCAATAAAGGAAACCTTCGCACAGGGAACAAGATGTATATTTTGCAATCTTTGCACAAGGAACAACATTTCCACTAAAGGAAATCTTTGCACAGGGATCACTTCCCATTAAAAGAAAATTTATCCCAATTTCACATGGAATGATACTTAATTCCTAACCCAGGTGGGAGCTGTATTCTGGGGAAGGTGAGGAAACAGCAAGAAATGTTTGAGAACTTTAAGAAAAGATACTAATCTCTAAATCTGTATCAAATATAGTTATTTCATTTTTACTGGTGAATGGCTCGATTTAGAGGTAGGTGGCCATGCCAAATGTCTAGGGTGCCAGGCTTGAGGGTCACAGGCTCAGAGGCACCAGTCATGGGCGGTCTACTCAACTATCCACTCAGCAGCTGAACCAAATAGGGCAAAGAGTTCATCTTCACTTGCAAAGCAGCAACACTGATCTGTGTGGCCAGCAATGCATTAACAGTCATTTCCTATTTATTTCCAGGAAAATTTACATCTGTTCCCCTTCAACAAACTGTGCGTGCATGTGATTGGATCAATCCATGCAAGTTCATCATCATATATGATAGGGATAGATCATACATATAAATTTTGCACTGAAACCTGAAATGGGCTAAAATGCAATAAAACAATCCATTTAGTCTAGGGCTCTTTGAGTGGGTAAAATCATTTCTCTCAGAAAGACAAAGTCTGGCCTACTTTTTACAGAACTAAGAGTGAGAGGTAGATATAGTGTTCTGTATCTTTGACCTAGAGATGGGTAACCTTTCATAGCCCAAGAGCTGCATACCAGTGGTGGGGTAAAAGAAAAACTGAATAGGACAAAATAAAAAAATGGGTGGGGCCAAAATAGGGAGACCAGATAAAATCCAGGTCAGGGCTCATGTAACTTTAACAGTTGTAGAGAAAAGGGAATTTCAGCCTGTGTCATTTGTATGCAATTAGTTCCTGGTGAAATTCCCTCTTCATCACAACAGTTAAAGGTGCAGGCACTATACTAGTGTGACCATATACAAAAGAAGGCAGGGCCCCTGCAACTTTAACTGTTGTGATGAAGAGGGAATTTCACCAGGAACTAATTGAATACAAACGACACTGGCTGAAATTCCCTTTTCTCTACAACTGTTAAAGTTACATGAGCCCTGACCTGGATTTTATCTGGTCAGCCTGGGCCAAAACATATACATATGATCCCACCCTACCCACACATTGGCTCAGTTCGGATGACACGATAATCAACGGAGGGGGGAAGAGGCAACCGTCAGTTGTGTTGCTTATTGTGTCATGTGGAGGGCAACACACAACACACACACAACTGACAGTATGCTATTTTGAGCAATTAAACAATGGAGAAAAACAGCAGGCTGCTCAGTTGTTTTTCCCCAAATCCATTGTTTAAAGTGTCGTGTGGAGGGAACCCCCCTCTCTCCGTGTATTATTCCACTCAGTCATAGAGTTTGCCGGCCAGAACAGCTGAAAAAACCTGGCTGCTCTGATACAGCCAGCAGAACTTGCGGTGAATGATGGGATACAGTCGGAGGACTGAGGGAGGGGAAGAGAGAGGAGACACAGCAGTCCAGAAGGACGCTGGGACTTTCAGCCACATGACAGGGGAGGGGCAACATGTCGTGTGGCAGGCGCCGCAAAAATAACGTACCATGAGTATGCTATTCCCCCCTCTGTTGCCTAAAGTGTCGTCCAAACTCAGCCACTCTCCCTTCCTCTCTCCCTCTCTCACACACACACAATTATTGCACAACCACATTACCACACACTTTTTGATTCGGTACTGCTGTGTGGTGAGAAAGAGACTCCATTCTTCACACTGCAACCTGTTTATGTGAAAAAGAGGTTGATCTCTTTCTCCATGGGCAGGTCACATATTTTCTGAGCTCTTCAAGGAAAAAAGGAGCCCTTTTCTCACTGCACAACACAGTGGTGCTCACCTCAGGGTGCTCCTGGTGACTTGATGCAGTGGCTCCCAATGGAGGAGGCTTCACTGTTGTTGTTTTCCTTCTCCATTGGATGCCCCTTTCCTTTCTTGTTGAGAAAGGTGGGGTGAGGGAAGCTGGCACTTCTAGGTGCTCCAGAAGCCTTGAGATGGCAATTCCCGGTGGAATTGGCATCCTTTGCCTCTTGCCATTCCAAAGGCTTCAGGGAGAAGGGGGGTTCTTAGCCAAGCTTTGGCCATTGTACAAGAGAGCCCAGCAGGCCACATCTAGCCCACAGGTTCCCAAATGGCTGCTTTAAGAGTTCTGTGGAAGAGGAGATTTCAGCAGGTGCTTCCTTTTTGCTTACCCCTGCATTGCCGGTGCCAATTGTTTTTTACACAGCTCCAAATTACAAAAGCCCTATTGTCCTTTACAGCTGACTATCTGAGTTTGAATGTAGGCAAGACTTTGCCAGACTTTACTGAGATCAGGAGGGCTAAGTTTAAACAATGGAGTAGTGGGTTGCCATTTTCTGATGTATGGTCTGCCAAGATGGAAGAAACAACTTTCCCCCCCTAATATTGTATCACCCAGAAGCAGTGCACATGTTGCCTGGTTTCAATATGTAACTTTTCCTTTCACAGGAGGAGAAGTTGCTATTGGCTTTGTTAAAATGTCGAGAACTTTGTTAGTAAAACTGTTCTCCCACTGCCACCTTCCCTTGAGCAAAACTCCGCAGCTATAATAGTTGTGCTTCTTTGGGTAGAAGGTTTCTTGGCTCTGCATCTCACTCCAGTAATCTTGCTAACTTTCCAAATATGGAGGAATTATCTTTTGTAAAGATACAATACTTCTTAATAGAAGGCCTCAGGAGGTTCATCCATTCCATGCCAACATTGGCTAGCTACACAAGGGACATAATTGAGCCCTCAACAGCATTATGCATAATAATAGCAGCTTAATATTTGGATTTGATTCCAAAGGCCACTGAAGTCAGTAGGAGCCTTTTTATTTCAAGGATGGGGGGTTATATCAAGGCTATAACGAAGGGGATACGTGGTCGCTTTTCTGGATTCATCAGGTGGCCATTGAATTGTGTCTGCATGGGATAGAATGAAAGCATTGGCATTTTCTTTAGATTTACCACCCCCCCTCCAAAATCATGCAGATGAAAACCACAAACTACTCTGCTCTTCCAATCTTTGCTTGAGAATGACAAAGATATTATCATGCGAAGTTCAACCTCCTCCTGATCAAAAGCCAAACAAAGATCATGGATGAGTAGCCTGTATCTAAGGCCAGTGACTCCTTTTCTAAAAGAAATGGACTACTGTGAAACACTCGTCTATTGTTGTTTGAGGCTGCTAACAGCTGCTACTAGTCTGGCAAAAAGATGACAGTTAAAAACATTGAAATTCTGTTTAGTTCTATTCTCTCCCTCAGCAGATGTTTATTTAAGAAACACTCTGCAAGAACACAGAAAGTGTTGCCAAGGGACTCTTCACAAAGAAACGTCACCTTAGTTTGTAATGACTAGTCCATTCATCCATCTGCAAGCCTTCTCCAGCTGCGATTTCAATGTAATTGGATATACCTTGTTACTAATTTCACTTGGAGTTATAGTTGACAAAGCTGACAAGATGCAACATAGCAAATCCACAATATTTTTGCCAATATCTTTTATCTGTGGTCTCCAAAGAACAATCCCCTTAATCAATAATAAAACATCAGCAGGGAGAGAAGCGATATTATTCTCCAGCTCATTCTCTCCTTTTTCTGCTCCTCGCCAGAGGAGTTGGGTGGATTCCTACCCCACTTTTAAAAGAGGAGGTGTGTGTTTTTTTCTCTTCCCCTAAGGCACCAGTAGATAAAATATTAAAAGAATCCTCACATATCCTCCAGATTTATAAGTATCTTTAAATCCTAGCAGAAGTGGGAACGTTTAGGAAATATCTCTTAGAGCTCCAGACAGATACTTTCATAGTCATGAAGCCTTTACTGCATAAAAGGAATTCCACTTGAGAAGTTAGGCTGTGGATCAAGGAGAGGTAATGTAAGACCTCAAAGGCTCTATCCAGTCTGCCAGTGTTTTACCTTGCAATTAGTCATGTAGCCACCCACATGCTTTCATCACATAACTTTACAGGTGTTTCAGCGAGAGGGGAAAAAAGGGGTGGAGGCTGATCCCTCCCACTCTGTCCACACTGAACCACAAAGAGGAGGGGAGAAAGATATGTACCTCGCTTCTCCCTTTCCACTGGTGCAACATCCAGAGGAGCAAGGAAAGCAGGTAAGGCAGAAAGGAGGGATGAAGGACAGGGGGACAGGTGATGGTGATGGGGAAAGATTTGGGAGGCTTGCCAGCCAGGGCAGGTGAAGAAGGGATTCAATTGTGGCACTCCTGATGATTCTGGGCACATGATGGGATCCAAGTACAATGATAACATAGGCCTCCATCACATCAGCGATTTACTGCACTCTCGCCATGCCTGGTGTGTGGATTTGCAGCATAGTACTCACATGACGCCGTGCCTGTCCTGCTGATACCCTGCCTCTTCCCCAGCCTTTCCTGGAACCCTAAAAGTCTGGATTATTTCCCCTAAATGCATTAAATCTGCGGTAAACCTGTTCTGGATGGGGTTGCACTCCCCTTGAAGGAGCGGGTTCATAGCTTGGGGGTTCTCCTAGAACCATCTCTGTCACTTGAGGCTCAGGTGGCCTCAGTGGCACGGAGTGCCTTCTACCAACTTCAGTTGGTGGCACAGCTACGTCCCTATCTGGACAGGGATAACCTGGCTTCAGTTGTCCTGCTCTGGTAACCTCCAAGTTAGATTACTGCAATGCACTCTACGTGGGGCTGCCTTTGAAGGAGGTTTGGAAGCTGCAGCTTGTGCAAAATGCAGCGGCCAGATTGATAACTGGAACCAGAAGGTTCGAGCATACAAGACCTACTCTGGGCCGCGTGCGTTGGCTGCTTGTATGTTTCCGAGCCTGATTCATGGTGCTGGTTTTAACCTATAAAGCCTTACATGGCTTGGGACCACAATACCTGACAGAACACCTATCCCGACATGAACCTACCCGAACACTACGTTCAACATCTAAGGCCCTCCTCCGAGTGCCTACTCTGAGGGAAGCTCAGAGGTCAGCAAAAAGGGAGAGGGCCTTCTCTGTGGTGGCCCCCCCAATTGTGGAACGATCTCCCTGACGAGGCCCGCCTGGCGCCAACATTGTTATCTTTTCGGTGCCAAGTCAAGACTTTCCTTTTCTCTCAGGCATTTGGCAATATCTGAGGAGCCTGGGTTTGTTTTTGTAGCTTTTTGGGTTGTTGTAGCGGTTTTAAATGTATGTGTGTATTGTGTGTATGTTGTATGTTTTTGCTGTTTTAATTTTTGTATATTGTTTTTAATTCTTTTAATCCTATGTAAACCGCCCAGAGAGCTTTGGCTTTGGGGTGGTACACAAATGTAATAAATAAATAAATAAATATAAATAAATAAAGGAACGGGGGTTTGAATGGATTGCATCAGGTCCTGGCAGGGAAAAGCAATCTCTCCCAGCAGCCAGCTCCAAGCCTCAATATAAAACCCAAACCTTGCATCCCAGGCTCCAAAGTGATTTTTAAAATCATACAAGGGCTGAATCTCTGCAGAGACAGGATTGTGCTCCCTCAATGCCCCCAAAGAGCCTGACTAAAGGGTCGTTCCATTTTTGCCCAGGAAAAAGGCAGTCTGGTTGAAATACTCATCTGACAGGACCTGACTGGATGGAGAAAAAGAAGGGGTGGAATGGAGTGGAAGAGCAAAGGAGTGAAGGACCTTAGGAGTGAAAGAGCAGCTATTCAGGTGAAAGGCATCATAAGCTTGATGTACTTCTGCATCAGAATAATAAAAAAAATGTGGAGGCAAATCAGGTGGGGGGATTAGGTGTGATGAAGCTCTTAATGTGGGGGATCTTGTCATTGGATGTTCCTTCTGTAGAAAGACCGGCAGCAGTTTGAGAGGTGCTGATGAAAAGAAAGGCTATAGGGGTGTAGGGTCAGGGCTAGGGGTGCCTCCACTCCGACAGTGATGGGGAACAATGTGTACAACTCTGAACACTGTGTTAGTTTGCTTGAAGGTGTCACTATATCAGACCAAGTGTCTGTGGTCGTTATCACATGGGTGGTTTTAAGCACACCGGCTTCAACTTTGCTCCACTTCTATAGTGCTGGATTTGCATGACATCATCCCTGTCCTGCTGTTCTCTCACCTTGAGGTCACAGTTTTAAGTTTTTGTTTCGATTTATCCCTGATCGGGCAAAGTCCAAAACAGGCAAAGTTCCACAGGCCAAGCTGAGGTATCACAGCTATACTTACCCTGTGTGATTCAAAATACTAGACTCAAATAGGAAATGGAGGGGAAACCTGCAGAAGCAACCCGGGGGAAAAATAGTAGGTGTGATAAAGTCCTGCGAAGCCAGGTCCATTCGCTAGTTAATAATGAACTAAAAACCCTCTCGAGTGGGAGGCAGATAAATCTTGGCTGCGAACTAGTGCATTGAAACTGGGAATGGATGGATCTGTCAATGTTGGTCTTGCTGAGATTGCTTCTTCTTCTTTTTTTTTTGGAGATCAAATCTATCCCAGTTTTGTACAAACTTGCTTTTTTATATATATTTAAGAACTCTGTACAGAAATCCATATGTTATTGTTGTGCACATTTCCCTTAATGAATGCATTGATGTATGGAATTTTGTGAACATCCCCCCCCCCCCCCCCCCCCCGGCATGTTTTGTTCTTACTTTTCTCAAAATATAGGGATTTTGTATGCACCTTTCCCAACGTTGTCCCAGAACCTGTTTTCTGGCAAGTTCTGGGTCCATTCTGCAAATACATGAGAGATGGGTCCAGCCCAGCCTGGTCAAGCCATGCTGGCACTTTCCCTATATTTGGAGGCCTCTGGCATACCGGACCAGAGGCATGAGAGCAGATGCAAGAAGGAGCTCCTATAGGCCAGGCTAGATCACTCCTAATTGGCTCCCCGGTCTCCAGTGCGTTGAGTGGTTGGTGAAGCAACCACAGTGTGCTTGGAGTGGATTTCAGCATACCAAATGGATTTCAAAATCCGCTCTGGAATCTGGATGGACTGATATTGATTATTTCTGCATTTTGCCCAGCTAATGTAAGCTAATGATTTCACTCACCTTTAGCAAGTTCATCTAAAAACAAAATTAAGTATTTTCCCCTCCTTCCTGAACTGTCCTTTTTATTAACATGCCATTTTTTGTAGATTTAATTAATTGGCTAAGACTTCTTTAAACAAGTCACAGCACAAATCAGAAACAATGGAAACTAGAGAAACATGTTTAACAAAACAACATTTCAGCTTGTCTACTTTCAGCTTTGAAGCCTTCATTTTGTTCACTCTGCGTTCTTTTCTCTTTTCTTCCTAGAGAGTGATGGAAGCCAGCTCCAATCAGAAAATTCCACTTTCTTGATTAGCAGTGCATTGCTCCACATAGACAATTAATTAGGCTGACCATATGAAAAGAAGGACAGGTCTCATGTAACTTTAACAGTTGTAGAGAAAAGGGAATTTCAGCCAGTGTCATTTGTATGCAATTAGTTCCTGGTGAAATTCCCTCTTCATCACAACAGTTAAAGTTGCAGGCACTATACTAGAGTGACCATATACAAAAGAAGGCAGGGCCCCTGCAACTTTAACTGTTGTGATGAAGAGGGAATTTCACCAGGAACTAATTGCATACAAATGACATGGGCTGAAATTCCCTATTCTCTACAACTCTTAAAGTTACATGAGCCCTGTCCTCCTTTTCATATGGTCAGCCTAAATTAATCATTTCATGGTACTAGATGTTCAGCGTTGATTGTTGACATATAGTTGCATTTTCATACCCTTGATTTTTGTACTAATACATCGTATTAATGTTTCTATTACACATTTTTACAGGGAGAAAACTGTTTGACTATGAAATCTTTTCTTTTCCACCATCCATCTTAGATGTTCTACTATGTGCTAAATGCATAATTTAAAAATGAAAATTATTAGCAAGTATACCATATTACAAAAGGTGAATTAAAGCCAGATATATTTTTAAATTAAGTTTGAGTATCTAAAATGCCATAAAAATGCATTGGTTCTTTCCCACAACTGTCTCTGGGATTCTTCTCACAAGGTCGAATTTCCTAGAAGGCCTTTGGTTTACCATTCATTAATGCCTCTGTTTTAAAGCTACTGAGGCCATAGCTTTAGAAATAGTTCTGGTGACTACTTTACAGAAAATATCCTCCAAAAGGAAATGTACCCTCCCACAAAATGGGTGGGGTTAAAGCTGAAATGTGTCTCACACACACACATGCATTCTCACACATAATACAACCCTATTCATTCACACACATTCATACACAGATACATCCCACTCCCAGCAATCAGGTTTTTTTTTAAAAAAACATACCTTTATTTGTGCCAGTGGAGGTTTTTTTAAAAGCCTAATTGCTGCATGGAGGGCAATTATCCAAGGAGGGAAGGATATGGGGAGGATTAGCTCTTTCCTCCCCAGAAGCAATCCCCTGAAAATCCCCCACTGCAATTTTTAAAAGCCTCCATTTCAGCTTTTTAAAAATGGAGGCTTTTAAAAAGCCTAATTGCTGAGAGAGGGGCAGAAAGAAGATTCCAGGTCAGGCTTGAAGCTTTGCCTGGACAACAATACACTTTCGGTTGGTTGCTGCATTTACCTCAGACCCTTGTCCCACATACAGGTGTTTCCTGTTCCTCACTGTGCTAGCTCTGAGTTACCTATGGCCCAGCCTCGAGAAAATATATTATGGTTTGCAACAGCCTTCCCCAATCTAGCACCGTCCAGATGTTTTGGACTTCAATCCCCATCCAGCATGGACAATGATAAGGAATTCTGGGAGTTGCAATCCAAAATATCTGGAGGGTGCCAGGTTCAGGAAGATTGCGCAATTAGACAATGACCAAAAATAATTTGTTGCTTCTCTCTCTCTCTCTCTCTCTCTCTCTCTCTTGTATTGAAGATATATATAGATATATAGATATATTCTCCTTTCTTTCAACACTGTCTCTTGTTTAGCTGATGCTCTTTGAGTCACTCTCTTTTCACTTGCAATAGTCCCCTTGTGTGCATAATTGAGAGGTGGCCTTTATACAGAAACCTGCAAAAATGGATGCATTTGGCAGTAAAATACCACTTCACTTTGCGCTTTTATCCAATGTGCTATATACTATAAAAACTGGGCAGTAAAAAGCACTTTATAACAAACAACGTCAAATGTATTTAATGGAGTGGATCACAGAACTGAAAATATTCTGCCCACCCAAACCATATGCACAGAAACAGGGTTCGATGGACTATCTTCAGCTGGTTGGAGAACTGAGTGAGGGCTGCATTTGGTTCCCTTCCCTGAACCAAGACTTTGGGATCCATATGCAGACCCCCTTAAAAATACCAAAATCTCACTGATCAACTGTTTGGGGAAGTTCAGGTCTGCATTTATCTTCCTCTTCCTCCTCCTCCTCCTCCTCCTCCTCCTCCTCCTTTTCTAGTTGATTGACAGGATATTTGTTATTTTGAATGAGCTGTGCTCATATAGCCCCAGCTGTTTCATGCATACTCCTATGGATTGTGGCAATTGTGTTTAATTTTAATTTTACTTAAGTAAATTCACTAACTCATGTTAACATGCATAGATATCTGTACACTTCTCAGGAACTGAATCACGCGTGCAATTGAAGTTAGTGGTGTTTAAAAGGATTTCAGATCACAGGGTTGTGTATGTGCTTCAAATTCGATTCCTGGTGTATTTATTAGTCTCGTGAATCCTTAAACCTTTTATGGAGGATTAAAATAATTATATTGTATAATACGGAAGGATTTAAAAAAAAAACCCACAAGAAACCTTCCCTATTCTTCATGATTCATACTTTCCATTCCTTCTAAGCCTCTTATGCATTTATGAAACTGAAGAGACTTGCTTCTTATTCCCTTGGTTTCTTACTGAGGTGTGAAATATGTGGTAGTTCTTTTAATGATCTCCATGAACCCTCATATTCTCTTTTCAAAGAGTGGTGCTAAATGACAGGATATTCAGTCCAGCAAGCAATTTTTTAATGACCTGTTTGTCACTACTGATTATAAGAAGGGACATCAAAAAAATGAATTCACCACCTTCCATTTAGAATGTAAGCCTGGTGTGAAATGCTATAGCAGTTTGGGTAAGGGGAGGGGGACCCATTTGATGCATTATCTCTGTTGAAATACAGTAACAGTGTATAATGGGGCATTATACCTCTAGGCATACTAAATAAATAAAAGAAACAGACACAAATAGTTAAAATATACAGAGCTTGCTATAGCAATGATTAAAATTTCTTCTATGGCTTATAAAAGAACAGAAGTTACTCACCCTAATCTAAGAAGGATAATGTGTACACAGATCCTTTCCTGATCAATTCTAATGTGTGCAAAAGGAATAAATCTAGGGCTGTGCAAGTCTCGGGCCTTGGAGTTCTGAATCTGACGCTGAATTTTATGACGGATCCGCCATTTCTTCACACAGTCCTAGGCCCCCGTACAGTCTACAACTCCCAACATGCAGTGCCTGGGAGGGCTGTACTTACTGGGGCCCAGGTGTGAAGGGTAGACCTGTCTTTGGTGCCACCATTGTCTGCTCCTCAGGATGATCGCATCTGTCTTCCTGGTGCCATTGTGTCCTTCCTGGTGCCATTGCATCCTTCCCCATGAGATCGCCGGCTTCCCTGTGAGAAGTAGTTAAAGGGAGGCATGAAGCCTTGAATTTCTGAATCTCAGCTTGGTCTCAGTACCCAAGCCAGAATGAGTGACCTCCAAATCAGTCCAAGCCTAATTAGTCCCTTTTCCAAAGCACCAAATTGGGGTCCAAGTCAAAGCTTGGGATTGGTGCACACTGCTACTGTCAGCACACTCCTTGAGAACTTGGAGTGGTGTGTAGTCTCAGAGAGGTAGCTGGATGGGGAATCTCCATGGGCAGGATTAGGCCTGTGAGTTGGAGATTCACCATACCTGGTGTAGTGGGTAAAACTATGGTGCATTCAACTGTTGTTCCTCCCCCGTTGTTGCAAGGAGGTGAGATGGCAGTTTAAGTCTGATCCTTGAAGGCCTGAAGCTAACCTGAATGACAGAGACATAAGGCAATTAAAGGATTGGTCTCCCTACTTCCTCACACACTTCTCAAGGATCAGAAAGGCATTAAAACAGACGAAATTTAGCTTATAGGCATTTGCCTGAAGTTTAACAAGTTTGCTAAGGATAGTTGATTAAAGGTGTAATCCTATGCATGTTTAGACGAGAAAAGTCCTACAACTTCCAGCATGTCTCAGCCAGCATGCAAGTTGTAGGCCTTTTTTCCTGTCTAAACATGCATAGTATTGCATCCTAAGGAGATTTGTCTCTGCTGAGGCCATGTGTCAAATCATTACGGATGTGGAATAAAAAGCAGGAAATAACACAATGAAAGTGGTATATGGAATGTGGATTGTGCCCCAACAGTTATCAGTGCACTTCAATATTCCTATAAAGCTGTAGTGTAGATCTAGCTTTTCTCTCAAGGGCCATGTCTACACCTGCCTTTTTTCCCAGGATCATCCCAGCGGCGTCTCTGTGCATCCAAATGACTCACAGGGGATTCCAAGAGCAGGCAGGGACAACCCCTCCATTTTCACAGGATAACTGGTTGCCCAGTTATCTCGATTTTCTCCACAATCCTGGGATGATCCTGAGGACTGTGGATGGTGTGGGCACCCGTCTCAGCTTCTTCCCTCCTCCCCACGAGTAGCGGGGATCAGCAAGAGGGAAGAAGCCGGTCTGGGGGGAGTCCAGGGACATCGGGGTGGGGGAGTGGGGTCGGGCTTTTTTGGAGGAGCGCAATTGTGCTCCCGGCTTTGGCTTCTTTTTAAAAAATGGTGGGTCCTGATTCCAGGACGTCGCACTTCTGTTTAGATGGTGAGGAATGATCGCGGAAGCTGGTAAGTCTGCAATCCTCCCCCCTCCCTCCCTCTACACCCTTAGGTGTAGAAAGGGCCTAGGTTTGTACTAGTAATCTAAGCAGGGCTTCCTCTCTCCACACTGACATTCTATTCCATGTCAGGTCTTAGCTTATTAGGATTTGCAACTAGGGAAAGATAAATATCAATAGCTGCAAACAAACAGCAGTTTACTTCTGATGGTGTCTCGGTGTGTGCAGAGAAGGGAAGACCTCTTTGTTGATCAGATACTAGCTGTGTGTGGACCTCTTACCTTTTCCATTTGGCATCATCCCAACATGGTGTTTGTGGGGGATTGAACAGGGATAAAACTCCTTGCAGCTTGGTGGGCATGGAATGTCAGGTTTGTCATGGCAAGGTGCAAAGCACATTTGGCCTGCCAGGCTCTGTAGGAAACATTACACCAGTTAAGAGACTAGGAAATTGGACAGAGATGCAGCATTATCAGTTACAAGTGGCTATTTTGGCAGGCAGCTCTCTCCAAAATGGACTGTTATCCTAATAAATGGCATACATCAGGCCTCATTCAAGTCTATGACAGGACTTTATTTGTATTTCCTTTGAAGGCTCGTATGGCCACAAATAAAAAGTATCCGCTTCCTCAATACTTTTCTCAGTCAGAACTACCATCTACCTTGTAAACTAGAATCTAACACAACTCCCTGGAGGAGCGATTATCTTGGTTTTCTTCTGGAACCTTGTTTTTATTACCAGGTGGGGGCATATATACCACCTGGCATCAGAAGAGCTGGGAGAATTCACTGCCCTTTTCTCACACCCTTATTCATAGGCAATCCTGGCCAAGATTTTCCCCACAGGCCTTTCTCGTAGTACCGACATAAGCAAATGAGGTATTTGTGCCGGTTACAAGGTTCTGGCTAAGTCTCAGACGTGTGCAACTTGCTAATGTATGCAACTTGCAATATCTAGCCTTCAAAGATCAGTTGGCCAAAAGAGTATGCTATGAAGAATGATGTAGGTGGTGGTGGGGAGGGAGAATCACGGCTCACCCCTTACACAGCCAAATGTTCTGAAAATGAGCTACTGTGTGTACTGTACACATGTTGACTCCGATACACAAATGCATTTGCTTGCAACAAGTGTCATTAACAGTGTAGTTTGAGACAGGGCATAGATTGCCTCCTGATAGGGAAAGCACAAGCAAATAAACTTGCTAGAGTAGTCATGAGTTAAATTTCATATGTGCCTGATGTCAACTTTTAACCCTTGTTTAAAAAGCACACCCTGTACTGTACACTGAGGTGCTGATGCTACTCCCGGATGCTGACAATCACACCATTCATGTACATGGTGTTTTACAGATAATGAGAGGTCAAGGCCCTGCCCCAAAGGGCTTACAATCCAAAAAATAGACACAAAGGGAGGAGAAGGAAATGGGAAAAGGGGGTAAGAGGAAGAATAAACAATGATTTGAGGTATATATACTTAGGCTCAGGTACAGTAGGATATTTGGTATTAGGGAGCTGTGCTAAAAATTTCAGGGGAAAGGTGGGATTCAAAAGAGGTAAAAGTTAGATGGCCTTTTACAGGCATCCTGGGAGGTTGTGCTGGGCATAACGGAGACACAATCTGGGGGAGGGGGCAAAGCAAAACAGGCGAGGCCAAAGGCAAAAGGGGAGGGGACAAAAATGCCAAAAATACCAGCATATTTTAGCTTAAGGCTCTTAATGCCAGTAACTAAGGCATTTCAACCTTTTAGAGCAGCATGAAACTTGCACAAAAGGTGGGAAACCACAAAATGATAGTGTGTGATGAAAAGGGGTGGTGCCAGGAGAAGGGGGTGTGGGCATGTGAAGAGGGCCAGATTGGCACTCTTGGAAGGCCAGATTTGCTCCCCCCAGGCTTGAATTTCCCCACCCCTCAGCTAGTGGGCCCCTTCCTGTTTTGGTGGCATTCCTCACGATGTAGCTGTGACATGATGTCACTGTGGAGCATTCTAGGTATTTTTAAATGGCATCTCAAGGCTACTTGATGGGTATGTGTGGGAGGCAGCTATCAGGACAGCAGTGGGCTCCAGCAACTGGCCAACGATGCCATTGGTTAATGCCAGGCCTGTTTCCAGCTATGGCTTCCGGCCTATTGTGACATCAGTCGGTGGGTAAAGAGGCCTTGCTAACTCGTCAACTGCCAGCTTCATGGGAGAGAAACCTCAGGGCTTCTGAGGTGATGGCATTGAGAGGCAGTGTTGCCTGGTGGTTAGAGTGTTGGGCTGGGACTCAGGAGACCTGGATTCAAGACTCCACTCAGTCATGAAGCTGACTGGGCGACTTTGGGGCAGTCGGTGATTCTCAGCCTAACCTACCTCACAGGGTTGTCTTGAGGATACAAATGGATAGAAGGAAGATTATGTAAACTGCCTTGGGATCTTGGCAGGGAAAAAGGCAGGATATAAATATAATTGATAAATAAATAAAACTTAATCCATGGTTGTGGTGGGCTCTTCACAATCAAACTTTGCAGCCCTGTCATGCAAGCCTGTTCGTGACATCACAGTAGTGGCTCAGCCCTGGCTGGGGAGGAGAGCTCACTTGGTGGCAGCTTCAGAAGAGAGCAGCTTCAGGGTCTCACAGGTCATCTGCCAGGAGTTCTCCTGTGATTTTGATACAGCTCCCCTTTGCTGTAGATGGTGGATGAAGCTGTAGATGGTGGATGAAGTGGATTTCCTCCACTTCAAGGAGGATTCCTCAAGGGTGTTTTACGATTCCAGAGACCCAGAAGCCAGGGCCCCTGACAAAAGCCTTGCAACACATCTTGGGAGCTTATGAACCAAACGGCTCATTAGACAAGAAGACTGCCTCCCACCCACCACCAACCAACCACCATCTTGCTCTACCTATCCATGCAGACCACTTTTCCTGGTCCAGGAGAGCTTGTTCCAGCCCAGACATCAGAGGGGCAGGCTCTCACAGCTTAGTACCAGGGTCTAAACTCACCCAGCTTGGTGGGGCACAGGATCATCTCTCAGCCCAGGAGAAGGACTGCAGCTTCAGCTCCATTTGTGTTTGGATCTCGGCCAATTGGGACACTCTGCTGCAGTGTGTCCAGGGAAAATCTTGGGTGATTGGACAATGGGAAAATTCATGGTCTCCACTGTGATGTGTCCCACTGCCCAACATCTGAGAGGTGCCAATCCACCAACAGAAGCTCCATCTCACTCAGTTTGCCTCTCCAGCAAGGAGGTATTTTGTTGTTCCCAAAGCCCCTCCTGTCCTTCTTGAAGCCCTTGATGGACGCCCATTGACACCTGGCCCCGTCCAACATGAAACTCAGGATATAGGGACTGAAATCTAGAACCACAGGCAATGGCTGTCCTTTAATGAGGTCACCTCATTCCCAGTTGGGGACTGCCTGGCTTGCTGAACACAATCCTGTTATCCATTAGAGTGTGATCAGTCTGTTGGGTTCAATTCAGCCTACTGTTGAGTAGTCAGCAGCCACTGTGTCCCCTGAGTCAGAACCACAACTTCCCAACAAATATGTTAATTTTTAAGGCATATTCAAACTAGTGGAAGAAGAAAGCCTGCCCTCATCACCCCTCTGTCTGCCCCATGGACCTTGTCCCAGGACTTTGCATCCCTGTGGGCCAGCTGCATTCCCTGTCAGAGTTTGAACTGGCAGCCCTCATGGAATTGGGGTAAAAATCTAAAGCATGGCTTCCTTTTACGTTCCACCTTTCCTGCCGGGGTACCTGTTTGATTCGTCAAAAGACAAGTGGGGAATTACATTTGTGCAACAACTACTGAACTATTGGAAAGATTACCATCTAGAAAAGTGCCCGTGGGAACCTCCATGCATGTCCAGGCACATCAACACATGCAGAAATTTCACAAATGTCATCAGTCAAAGCCTGGACCAAGTCAGGCGAGATGGGGCATGTCTAGAGAGGGGGTAGGCATTCTGACCCCTAGATTGGAAGCTCCACAGTACCTGTGAATGATTCAGATTAAGACTGACCACACTTAATATCACCTCTAGGGCATCCTCAGCATGCCCTTCTCTACCTCCATCTTCCCCTGTTCCTCAGCCACCAAGAGCACAAGACTACAAAACCTGACAGCAGCCCTTGAAGAACTCCAGGTAGTAGGCAACATGGGTCGAGCCACTGAAAGACCAGATGCAGCCAGCTCTCCTAAGGCCTATGTGGACTACAGACCTTTGCCTGAACAACAGCTTCTCAGTTGGGCCAGCCAGCACTTTGTGGACTGTGCTCTCCAAGGTTCTGCCCTGCCTCTAGCCTTGCCTCCAGCCTCCTCTGATGTGGATACGCCACTCCCCCTGGTAGCGTGGCACCATTGCCATGTGGACTCCCACCTTGCCCTGAGAGGAGAAGAAACAGACAAGAAACAGCTTCTCCAAGACAAGGAGTTGTTTGTATTTTTTGTTTTTGATTGCACAATTTTATTGATTTTATTGTTTGAATGATTTCATGTAAACTGCTTTGTGAGGTCAGTCTATAAAGCAATATATATAAACCTTTAATAAATCAATACCCAGTTGCTCATTGCATGAATGATGCCATGGCTTTTTTGGCCCTCAGACTGAGAATTTCTGGAAGGCCACTGTAAGGGAACACACCCACCCAGAGATGTGCACACACCTGCTAAGGCAGGAGTCCCCAATCTTTTTGGATCTGTGGGTACATTTCAGAATTTAAGAAGCTGCTGTGGGCACCACCTCAAAATGGCTGTCATGGTGTATGTAACTAGTCACATAATGGCTGTTGTGGGAGCCTGGCTAGTCAAGTATGTGTGTGTGTGTGTGTGTGAGTGTGTGAGAGAGAGAGAGAGAGAGAAAGGAGGGAAAGAGAGGGAGGGAGAGAAAGAGGCCCTTTCTGCACTGGAGGCGTGTAGAGGGCTCAGGGCAGGGAATCCCGGAAGTAGCTACTTCCAGGATCAGCGCGCCTCATACTCACCAGGAAGTGCAATGGCCCGGGCTTCTCTCAGGCCGTCACAATTCCCGGCAGCCACTTCCCCTTCCACTGGATCCATGGAGAGCGCTCGAGCACTCCTCTGAAAAAGCTAGTTTTTTTAAAAAAAAACACAACAGCGAGCACAGGCCCCCTTCCCTGCCCTCCTGGGGGTGGTGAAACGGGTGCCACCCCCTCCCCTGCCCAGTTTGCAGCCGCACTTATTCACTGATGGGCGAGCACATTCTTCCACAGTCCCGGGAACTTCCTGGGACCATGGAAGAATCGGGATTTTTCTGGTTTGGGTTTTCCCAGAAAAATCCCCCCCCCCCCCCCGGACTCCCTATGCATCATTTGGAGTCCTGCAACTTTTCACTATGGATCGAAGTGGGGAATGCAAATCACAGGGATGGAGAATCATTTGGCCCTTCAGATGACTGCAATTCCCATCTTTCCTCATCATCGGATATGCCAGCTCAGGTTAATGGAAGTTGCAGTCCAACCACATCTTGAGGGCCCCAATTCCCTACCCCTGGCATAAGGGATGCTTATATTAAAGTAAAATCATAAAGTGGGGATGGAGGTGGGGGGGTGGAAGAGATTTTCCAGCATGAAAACCAGGATGAGGAGCCATGTGCTCCACACAAAATCAAAACTCATTTGTGTGATTTGGCCTTCATACACTTAAATGGCATCACCTATAAATAGAGAGTTTCTAACAGCAACAACCGACCAAGTTCAGAACTCAACTGCACAAGCATACCATATGTTTTGATCAATTTAATTGAACTCCAAACAAATCTGTACAGATTTTCATCAGTAGAGTTTTAAAAAATGGAATCTTGCCCTAGAGTTCCCTGGTGAATTTATTTTCTATGGAGAGACCCGCAGAACAGAGTGAAGTAGTGGAGGAGTGTGGCATTTGGCATGGAAAACAATTAAGAACATTGCTTAAATTGATTCACTTTGTTGGTAATAACTAAGGGAGCTGGTTTCTCAGCCATATCCTGTAATGGCTATTATGTGCACACCTACTCTCTGTGCTTAGAATTGGATGATCTATGCTAGCACTTTTGGTGTCTATTGGCAGTTCCAAAACAAATGGTACCCTGCATTCTGTCTACTTACTGTATTGATTTCAAGCATAATTAATACCACTCACCTAAAGGATAGCAAATAAACCAGACAGCTCTGTATCAAGACAGAGCACTTGTTGTAGCAGATTGATCTGGTTTGGTAAGATTAAGATAACAAGTTTTCCTAGCTGAACTTTGAACGTTGCTGAAAACTATTTTCTATGTATGGGATTGATCTGGGGAAGTTTATTCACGGAAATGTTGGCTGAAGGAAAATTGGAAACTTATATGAAATGAATATGGTTATTTTGTAGATGAACAAGATTCACATTTTCAAAGCCTTTCCAGCACTCAGGCACTAAATTCATTTTACTTAACTAGGTTTTCTTCCTGGAAAATTGTCGCCTGATATGTTACATTATATCCACTGACCACATTTTTTAAAAAATTATGCTTTGGCATCATATCTAGTATTTTCTAGCATTTGGTCATTTGTATTAGTAGATGCTTGTGCAAGTTTACCTTGCAAAACTTTCATAGAATCAGAAATAGAAATAAAATCAAAATTTAGATCTGATTCTTTAAGCTAAATTCGAAGATTGTATTTTTTTAAATAAATAATTTGTTCAGCTTTAAACTTTTAATCCAGTTTACTATTCAGTGATTCCAATTACTATTCAACGTCATGCCGCCTCAAGTTCTACAAGGCTAGGAAGTTGGAAAGTAAGGCAGATGCCTTAAGAGATGTGCCTTGTGATCAGTGAGTGGGTCTTTCAGGCCCAAATCCATAGGGATAGAGTGCCTGGGGCCAGCCAAGATGGTTCATGTCGTTCTGGTGGGCCTGCATTGGCACATGGAGCATCTGAGCCTCACTTTATTTACTCCCCCTGAGTTGACCCATAAAACAACAACAAATCTGCCCATATTTTTGAGGCCGCCAAATTGCAATCTGTTCATTTTCCTAGTTGCTTCTCTATCTAAAATGCATTGAAAAACTGATATTGATGTTTTTGAAACAATGGACCTTACCACAGTGCACACCTCTAAGTATATATATATTATGGAGCGAAAAGAATAAGTGCTCAAACAAAACTTGCAGCAGAAAAGAATGCCACAGAAGATACACACGACCTTGTTCCTCTCAAAGGGCTTATTCAAAGCGTAAGTGGCATATGTTTATTCAAAACATAAGTGCCATATGCTTTTAGAGCACAGCTTTTCTCCAAGGCAATTCAGTAAATTCCTTCTCTTTTCTGTCTTGAGAAGTAGTTTGCACAGTCTACATGAGGTGCCCTGTGCAAGCTTGAGTTTTGTTTTTTTCAGACAGGTCTGATTACAGCTAACCATCCAAATGAATGGTCTATTGTACGCAGTGTAGGAATCCATGAAGCTCTCATTTGGTGACTGGAGCACTGCTGGAAACCTGGCCTTTCACTGAATCATAATTTGAATGGTGCCAAGTGAAAACCTGCTCAGGGCATCAGCAACAGCCCATCTGCTACTTGATATACCTTTTGGGAATAGAAGACCAAATACACACAGCTAAAAAGCAGGGTGTTGATTTCCCTTATATTGCTACCCAGTTGTAATACATTCAGACTTTGGCAGCATTCTTCATAATAGTGAAAGGTAGACTATGAAATATTAAACTAGTAACTGCTTAAGGGTTATCCAGTTGCCTGTCTACACAGTCTACACTGTATAATCACTATGTCATGCCTTTCAAGGCATTGTTCCAGGTGACAGAATATTAATGGCAATTTGTTTGTTTTATTCTTCCCATTTGCTTGCCATTTTAATTACTATTGAATTGTTCACCATGTCTGCTGCAAAAATGACACTAGGCAGCCAATAACTAATAGCTTCTGAATGTCATCTTTCATATCTTGCCATCGCACATGGCAGACTGTCACTCAAGTCAGTTCTCTTCATTTTTTGTATTGTTTTATATGGTACCTACAATTATTGGCATATTGTGCCATCACAAATAGATTCAACTCTTCAGCCAAAACAAATGTCCCATCACATACCTCAGAGCCAATCAGAGATTAATACTCTCAAAACAACATCTGAATTCAAAGCCCTACTGTCAGGATACATCTTCATTATTTTATGCCCTTGTTTTTATTGTTAGTTATTACTGTTTGCTTTTATTGTTTTTAACTGATATTTTACTGACCATGCATTTTTTTTTTTTTTGCTTTTAATGTTTGTACTGTTTTATGTATGGGTGTAAGCCTCCTTGGGAGGGCTTCTGCCCTGAAAGGCAGCTAAGATATGTTTTAAATAAATAAATAACTTTGATTCTTTTATTGGGGGAAAAACACTTGAAAAGGTAGATGTGCAGATTGGCAGGGTACTTAATTGCATCATGACAGTTTCTATGCTTGAGGAGTTTTTTTCCCCTTGTCTCTGAATGAATCACTATTGTCAGACTACTCTGGTGCAAACAAGTGCTTGATTGAATGGACTATGGAAATCTAAGGGCAACAGCGACAGCGTTGATTAAATTATTTTTATTTCTACTGTGGAAGATTGTGCACTGTAACCTCAAAGAGCTGAAGGCATTAAAGCATATGAGGTCATTTCAATGGGGTTAACCAGGAAGATAATAAATGTTAAAAGAATAAATATTCGTGTAATGTAAAATCTGGTAACCATTTTTTCAAGCTTTGAGACCAATATAGTTTGGGTGGGATCTAAACTTATGCTGGATCAACTGTGCTGGTGGAAGTGGATGTTCCTGATCCCTCCTTCCCATGGCAGCCCCTCCAATCCCCTGGAAATGCTACATAGTGAGTCAGGAGACCCTGCTGGATGGACTGAGCTGTGGCCTGTGGAGGAGAGGAGAGCCCCAAAAATCAAGTGGACGAGGGACCTTCCATAACCTTTCTTTTCCCCTACAGAAGGCAGATCTTGGATCCAATCCGAGTATTTAAGATGTTCAGTTTATCAAGCTTCAGTTTTCTTGACCAACATTTCTTCTAGCGTTACTTACAGCTTTAAGTGTTTCTTTACATGATACCTTTCAAGAGAACCATGGGTTTTGCAGCACTAAATGTAAACCTACTTTTCAGTAGTGCATGCATGGACTCATTTTTAATGGAGCTTGGAAGATGTTCCTGGCTGAGTCCTCTTGTGACAGGTCTGAGGTGAGTCCCCACTCCTGAGATACAGTGACATAGATTTATGTTAATGCACTGCTGTTACCCATCTGAAGCTGTTGGGATCAGGCAATGCCATAGACAGCTAAGCAAATTACTTAGTTTACAAATTGTATGGATCACCCTGAAACACTCCCTTGGACAAGACAAAAGCTTGAACTTGTGCGTAAGGATTTTATATCTTTCATTGTCTTATCATCTCTGTTATTGCAACATGTATGTCCAATTAAATATACACCATTTAAATACACTGTCTGTAGGAGTAATCAGATAGTTAACCAGCTACAAATAAAGGTGAAAATTTTATTCACAATGTCAGAAAGCTATTTTATTTTACAAAAAAAATGTTCTCTCACACATTAACTGAAAAGCTGTTTGCAATGATGTTTTATCTTTTACAATTTAAAGTTTGTGCATTCTTCTGAAAAGGTACTTAGCTAACTGCCATTGAAATGTAATTGCATCTATTAAAAAAAACTGTGTTCACAATGTTCAGAATGCTGTCTGTGCTTCCAGCATAAGAAATTATTTGCTGTTGCTGAAGACAATGAAGTATTGATGAATGCCCTTATCAATGCAATAGAAATTATCTGTATCTTCAGACTGAAACACTTAGCAGTCCAGAATTTACGGAATAGCTGTCAGATGTGCTGTGGTTTCAGTAAACAGCTATAAAGTTGTTTTGCTGAAACAGTTGAACTAAGGTTGGAGCCATATTAAATCTTGACATTTTGAGGAAGTAAAAGAAATACAAAATAATTCACTCTTTTCCTCAAGTATCAATGGACAGGATATACTATTCCTTCTAAAATCTACAAGTGACAGGGGTTTGGACTCGATGGCCTTATAGGCCCCTTCCAACTCTACTATTTTATGATTCTATGGTTCTATATAGCTCTTACAAGGTAGTCACTTGAGAAATGAATCTAAATATTGCATTACATAGGAAAATAATACACTTGCTTGAGTGTCTCCCACTCCCTTAATCTCTTTAGCAAGGAATAATTATTGCCTTCATGTTTTGGAATAGTAGAAATGTCTTCAACCAAGGAGCTTAAAACTAGGGATGTGCACTGGATCGGACCCGATCCACGATCCGAGTCCGGTCCAGTGGGAAATCGGATAAATTATCCGATTTCCGATCTGACAGCTGGATCGGCCGATCCAATCCGAACCGGTCCGAAAAGGCTCCGAACCGGTTCGGCGGATCGGCGGATCGGCGGGCGCCCACTGGCGCCCACCGCCGCTTCCATTGGCAGGCGCCAGCGGGCGCCCGCCGATGAAAGTGGACAGTGGGGGGGGAGGAGGGGGCGGGAGGAGGGGGGCCCTTACCTTTCCGGCCTGTCCGCTCCCGTCCGGCGTCGGCAGCTACTACCAGCGGGCTCCGCAGCCTACTCCAGGGTGGCGCGCCGGGTGATATCATCACCCGGCGCGCTACTCTAGAGCAGGCCATGGAGCCCGCTGGTAGTAGCCGCCGGCGCCGGACGGGAGCG
Source organism: Anniella stebbinsi (assembly GCA_029215795.1). NCBI lineage: Eukaryota > Metazoa > Chordata > Lepidosauria > Squamata > Anniellidae > Anniella > Anniella stebbinsi. The sequence continues at coordinate 88,172,364 of JARDYH010000004.1, read as the reverse complement.
GACGGGCTGGGAAGGTAAGCAGGGGGCGCGCGGAGGGGAGGAGGGGGGGCCCTTACCTTCCCGGCCCGTCCGCTCCCGTCCGGCGCCGGCGGCTACTACCAGCAGGCTCCGTGGCCTGCTCCAGGGTGGCGCGCCGGGTGATGTTATCACCCGGTGCGCTACTCTAGAGCAGGCCGCAGAGCCCGCTGGTAGTAGCCGCCGGCGTCAGACGGGAGCGGACGGGCCGGGAAGGTAAGCAGTGGCAGGGAAGGGGGCTTACCCCCCCTGGAGCTGTCCGCTTCTATCCGCGGGCGCCCGCGGGCGCCTACGGATGGAAGCGGACGGCCCCGGGGGGGAGGGAGCGCGGGGGAGGGGGCTTACCTGCCGGGGCCATCCACAGCGGACGGCCCCGGGGGGGAGGGAGTTAGGCCCCCCCTCACCCACCCGCCGCCATTTTTTCCTCATAGACTTGCATTGCAATGGAAGTCTATGGGGAAAAAAATGGCGGCCGATCCAAAAATTTCCGATTTTTGGATCGGGATCGGACTCGATCCGGTCCGGGGGGCCTCCGATTTTGTCCGAACCAATCCATTGCAAAATTGGAGGTCCCGATCCGGGTCCCGATCCGATCCGGGGGGTCCGTGCACACCCCTACTTAAAACTTGCATTGTGCAGACTTTTCAACACCTAACACAAAATGCTCCCTGCAGATTATGGCTACTCAGCATTGCTCCCATATGCTACTTTATGTGAAAAACTAAGCGATTATTGTTAAAATCTGGGTTTATCATTTTATCTATTTATTTAGAATATTTTTGTATCACCCTTCTGTTCAATGAGTGTTCAAGATGATGAACAATAAAAGCAATACAAAGGCTAAAATACATTAAAAACAAAACAAAACCTAAAACATTATTTTTAAAACATGGATTCATAAAAAAATATGATTCCATTTTCTGTTAGTTTACCACAGGGAACACCATGACGCAAGTCTGAAGGCTTACAACAAGATGGGGTTTCTTCTTGGTTTGCCCATCTAAACCCCCGAAGACAAGGAATCTACTGAAGAAAATGTCCAATGGTTAAGAATTGACTTGAGCTTGGGACATCTTTTAAATATCAGGACTCGGGCCTGAAACAAAAGAGCAATAATATGTAAGGATATGAAGTCCCATCCAAGGTATCAACTTCTGATAGTTGAAGCACACTGTTTTCTGAGTTAAAGCTGGAAGCAAGCTTACTTATACATGTACATCTTTACTTATAAGAGTGTGTAGGAATATTTAGTAGAGCCTTTAGGAGAACAGACTTCCAGTAGAACCCCTGCCCCTGTGATGAGCCTCAGAGAAGGAAAGATACAATTTGACTCCCTGCACAAGCTAGCTGGCTGAAATTACGCACAGCTGGACTGGATACAGGCAGGGATGGGAAAGTGGAGATTTGTGATGCGTAGAGAAATATGGATTTTGTTAAATCCATTCTGTTTTGTGTTTTGTGAATTGTGAGGTGTCTTTCATTCCATTGTCTTCTCATTGATGGATTGAGGGTTTTTTTGTGGGGGTGTATGAAAATGTTGTTCGACTTGTGCTAATGTACATTAGTGTAAGTACACATTAACACAAGTGTGAATTTGCACACCCACACCCACACCCAATTAAGAAAAAAAACTGGTCTGCAAATCCACAGAATCCATGTGCCTATCTACATATGCAGGATACAACACTTTGAAAACATTTTGAAAACTGTATATGGAGTATGTCCTGGGCCCCAACAGTTCTCAAAACTGTTATATACCATTTTAAACAATTTTAAAGCAGTAGTGTAGATAGGCTGACAGTTTTGAGAACTGTTGAGGCCCAGGACACACTCCATATACAGTTTTCAAACCATTTTCAAAGTGTTTTATCCTGCATGTGTAGATAGGCTCCATGTGACTTGAAAAAAGCAGGTTTGCTATGGAATCTGCAATTCAGATTCTATGAGTTTATGAGTCTATACCAGCCATTTCTTGCAGGATTGTATCACAGTCGTCACTGATGGGGCACATGATGTTCACTTGCTTCCACAGTAATCTCGGCTCCTAGAATATCCCTGACTGCTTTTGTTGAGTTTTTTCCCAGCTCTCCTGCTTCCATTCTGAAGAACATGTGTGGGATGCCTCCTGCTTTGTGAGGTCGTTGCTGTTTGTCGTGAGTCGTGGGCTCAGCGAACAGCCAATCAGCTGGGGGGGTGTTCTATGGGTATCGGAGGTGTACAGGAGTGGACTTGTCTGCCATTTTTGCCACATGTTTTTGATGGGTGTGGGCTTGTTTCACCACCGAGTGTGCTTGGTGTTTTTTTTTACTACAGGCATAGCTCTGCGCAGGAGCACATATTCAATGGAGGTCGTTTCCCCCCATATCTTTCTGCATGTCTGCGCTCCTGTGCATTCCTCACCAGTTATTAAAAAATCCCTCTACCCTGTAGCCATCTGCATAGCACCGTCCATTTCTGCCAATCCACATGCGGAAGCGGCTTAATGGGGCAGACGTGCTCCCACAATGACAATCTTGTAATTGTGGTACACATCAGTAGTGTGTGCCCTGTGAGTGCCAATCGCGGAAGCAGGGTACATTTGGAAACATCCCTCTTGCTTTGTGAAAGGGCTGCAGGTGTAGATTAGCCCTTACAAGACAGGGGAAGATTATGAGGGAAGAGATGTAGCACCAGAGAAGAAAAAAAACACTCTTGTAACAAGTTGGGTGGCTTGTAGAAGGGAGGGATGATAGGCTGCCCTTCCCCTTTGATAAGCTAGGGCTCCTAAGTCCAAGAATAGAGACCGAAGTGGTTCTGAGGTATGCGTTCTCTGATGTAAGAGGAGGCTGAGAATACTCTGAGCGGTTGAGTTCTTGTGGAAAATCCCACAACCCCCTATATTTGTGCACAAATCAGTATTCTGGGCATGTTCATTGGAAGGAGTGGTGACTCAAACACGAAGACAGAATGGCCCGCTTCTTCTAAATCTCTAAATTGGAAGTGATGGCACGATCCAGTCATCACACCCCATCTAAGTAGAGCTGAAATGGAAAGAGTCAAGACCAAATGTGTCCATTGACTCACAAAAGGTTTGCAACTCCTGGTTTAGACCATATTGCATAACTAGTTGTATTCACTTGAGATTAGGCTAGCATCACCAATTGGCCAATTGTTAAAATTCTCAACCGGGAATAGAGTATCCAGGCTTGGAGCTCCTGACTGGGTGGGTAGGGCTGGAAGAGATTCTACCAGTGACAGCAGTAGTCAGATGCAAGCACTGAGCCTGCACTTGTGAGGGCTAAAGGGGTACATACCACGACATTTGCTGGCCCTTCTAAAGGGTGGTGTGTGTTTAGCACTTAAGTCTTAAGTTTGGAAATGTGTTAAGATGAAAGTGCTTAGAATCCTCCACATGATCAGGAATTCTGGCTTATCAGAGTTCCTGATGATGCAACATTTGTTAGCATGTTAAGCTGGGTGCGCTGACAACTTCCCTGCAGACCTTCATGCTCAATGCACAAAGATCTACAGAAGAGCTGGGTACACAGGGATACTGGGCGTAAGGCTTGTGTGTCACTCCTCAACACAATTACCTGGGAGAAATCCCACTGAACTCAGTTGGACTTACTTCTAGGTAGACTTGCAGAAGATTGTGCTGTTAGTCTCATCCGGATCTAGAGCTTCAGAGCCAGAAGCCTTAGGTTTCCTCTGAGGATCCTCTAGGACAGGGATAGAACTCCAGATGTTTTGGATTTCAACTCTCAGGAGCTGTTGACAGCACAACCCTTGACAGCATGACCCAGGAATGCTGGGAATTGGAACTTTCTGCCCACCCAATGCTCTAGCCACAGAATGCCCAGCTGTCTTAGATAATTTTAATTATTTTATCTTTTCTTCCTCTTCTTCTTGGCTTCATCCAAATATACATTTAAAAAGCCAAGGTTGATACCACCATTTTGAGCATATTTTAATATGTTTATCAGTACAGCTGCAGAACAAGTATCCAAAGTCTGGAAATATTGTGCCTGCAAGACACATTTAAAGCTGCACAGACCAACAGCTCCATCATAATGAATGGCATGTATTCCAAAGCCTGCACACAAATGTCTATTTTGGTGAAATGGGTAATTAAGAGTTTGCAATGAACCTCAGTCAATTTAATCTCTTTTTAAGAGGGCTGCAAGAGTTAGAGACACAGTACATATAAAAACCTGCTAACATCCCATTCTATCAGCTTAGGGTAGTTGTTCCATCTTTATGTCGCAATGGCAGCATCTGTGTCTCTCTCAAAATAACTAGAGCTAGTCGTTATTTCAACAAGAGAGACATATGGCCTAGCTCTCACTGAAATCATAAACCTGTGTTTATAATTTAAATCATAAATCATAAACAGGCTGCAGGTAGTCTCTTATGATTTAATGCTCTTCCAGAAAGGAATCATCACCATCACCATCACCTTGTACAAAGAAAACTAGCAAGCCAGAGTAGGGTATACTAGGATCTCTTCTATATGGAGGAAAAATGATTGTTGTGAGAATTATTCAATCATGTGCTTCCCAATTTAATCATGTGCTTTCCAAGTGCTCTTTGAAGTGGTACAGACAAGCAGTGAGAAGAAAGGAGATCTCCAGATGTTTTGAACTTCAACTCCAGCATTCCTGGTCACTGGCCATGCTGGCAGGGGCTTCTGGAAGTTGGTCCCAAACATCTGGAGATCTACTTTCTGCCAACCCCTGATCTAGGTTTAGGTTAAAGCTGATGGTTGCAAATACGAAGTACTTTTCCACACTAATCATCATAATAATAGCCCTATGAGAGAACCTTATTATTATTTCATTTCTATACAGCCCCATAGCCGAAGCTCTCTGGGCAGTTTACAACAATTTATAAAAATACAACAGTATTACAAAATACCACATAATTAAAACAGTCCTAAAAAATTTAACACAGAAAAAAATTAAAACAATGTAAACAGTTCAAAGCAATTTAAGCAAACTATATGTTCCCTAATAGACTGGTTCAAAAACAGCAGACATAGATGCCCCATCATATACCATTAAATGCCTGGGAGTAGAAGGTGGTCTTTACCTGGTGCTGAAAAGAGGCCAGTGTTGGCACCAGATAGGCCTCAGCTCATTCCATAATCAGGGGGCCACCATTGAGAAGGCCTTCTTCCTTTTGCCACCTTCCGAGACTCCCTTGGAGGAGGCACTGGGAGGGAGGCCCCAGATGTTGAAGGAATTTACCCCACAAATAGGGAACAATCTATACATCTATATCTATATCATCTATATGTATACGTATATCTATCTATATCATCTCCCATCCTCCTACTCTGACTACAGTACTCACCACAATACTACAGGTGTTGTTTGTATGTTACAATACAATAGTTATGGCTTGTAGCCATAAATCATTGTAAATAGTTCAAATAAGAACAAGGCCTAATCTACGAATTGCTCTACGAATTGCACTACGAAAGTGGTATGAAAGTAGTATATAAAACGCAGGAGCCACACTACTACTTTTTAGTGGTATTGAAGTGCACTGACAACTGTTGGGGCCCATTGACACGTACCACATACCGCTTTCACACCGCTATATCCTGTTTGGTGTGGTTCCTGCCTTTTATATACTGCTTTCATACCCCTTTCATGGTGCAATATCCTGCTTAGTGTAGATTAGGCCCAAGTCTAAAAGCACAATCCTAATTGGGGATTGGGAGTGGTGGGTCATCTACAGGGTGACCATATGTCAGGAAAAACCAGGACAAGTCAGGATTTTTGGTAACAAATCCAGGAAGGGGGGAATAATGAAATTTGGAAAAAAATTCTGGATTTTTTCCATCCTCCCCCCACCCAAAGGGCAGCTCTACTTTATAGTCAACAGGAATTAACAAAAATGCTTACAGCTCTGTCATTTTTTAAGGTAAAGAGATGAAATTTGGCAATAATAAATTTATTTCTTACCTGCCTCTCCCTCTGGATCGAGGTAGGGAACAACATGAAATACAAAATAGCATAAAATACATAAAACTGATTAAAACATATAAAACTAATGAATTATTAAAAACATATAAAACTAATACATTAGTAAAAGGCATCTTAAAATTCAACTGGATAGGCATGCCGGAAGAGATCAGTCTTTATGGCTTTCTTAAATTCCGGAAGACTGTTAAGTTGGCGAATCTCTCCCGGCAGGACATTCCACAGTCTGGGAGCAGCAGAAGAGGAGGTCCTCTGGGTAACGGTTGTCAGCCTAGTTTTTGCTGACTGGAGGAAGTTCTTCCCAGAGGACCTGAGTGTGCGGGGCAGGTATTATGGGAGAAGGCGATCCCACAAGTAACCTGGACCCAAACCATGTAGGGCTTTAAAGGTAATAACCAACACTTTATACTTCGCCCAGAAATTAATTGGCAGCCAGTGAAGTGATTTTAAAATTGGTGTAATAGGGTCACCTCTAGGTGTTCTGATGACCAACCTGGCTGCCATATTTTGAGCTAATTGTAGTTTCCAGACTAGGCACAAAGGTTGCCCTTTGTACAGCGCATAGCAGAAGTCGCGTGCACTATTGTCTTTAGGTCTTCCAACTCTAGGAAGGGGCGCAGCTGGCGTATCAGCCAGAGCTGATATATACATCATTGCCAATCAATTGAAATGAATATCGGACACAAAATATTTCCAACACTCTTACCGGGGGTTTTGTCCTCTGCAGACTTTCCACTTTCACAGCACTCACCTTTACACGAGTGACCACGTGATTTTGAATTGGAAACTTCCCTTCTTGAAAAGCCTCCATTGTGTTCAATGAGGCAGTGCTATCTAGTGGTGAAATTGTAGTGCAACGCACTGTGGAGACATCCTGGATGTTGATGACATTGTGTAATGGACTGCAAACTTCCATGAGTGGCCAAACACGAGTGTTCAATGAATCACTTGTTTAGAGAAGCTCATAATCTTCAAGCAAAAGTGGAAAAACAGCAAAAACTTTCATGATGCAAATTAAGTTCAGCTGAAGACAATGTAAAAGCAGAAATGGTAATTTTGGAAGACAATAAAATGATTTCTGAAGTTAGTAGCATTGCCTTCACACACATTCTGGCTAGTGTATATGATGTCTTTAATGATACTTCCTGTGTGTATCAAATGAGAAAAAGTGAGGGTACAGGTTGAAAAATAACATGTATTTTCTTTGAGTAGAACTGCTAATTTGAGATATTTCTCTATGACATTTCACACAAGGCAAAGAAAAAAATAAAAATTATGCACTTGAGTGTGTTTATATTTAAGAGGAAAACATGATTAGAGGTTCCAAAATTTATCTGCTTGTGCCTTTAACAGTAAGTTGTTCTGCAAAAATCAAACCAAGGGTGTGATTTGTAAACTTCATAAACCCATTAAAATTCTGTTTTCTAAATCTTGAATTTAACCTTGCAGTTTATGCCTCAGGGTGCTATTTTGTTTGTTTGCCGGTTTCCTGAAGGGTCAAATTGAAAGTGGACATTTGGCTTATGAACCATCCTACATGGATTATCGGCCTTGTTTTATCAGATAAGCTATAAAACACCAGGGTCTCCTTTTCATTATATATGTCCTTCATCTTCTACTTTTGAATTGTTCTTTGTTTCACCTATAGTACCTGTTTACTCGGCTTGTTTCAAAGGAGTGAGTGTCAAACCACGCAAGCTGGCATTGCCCTCTATTGAAGTGACACTTAGCAACCAAAACTGATGATGTGACCCATGGATTCTTTTTAATGTTGTTGTTCTAATGTATGTTTTCAATTAACACACACAAAAAAATCTTCCAAATAAAACCCCTTTGCAAACAGCTAGGCAATAGGTTGAGAATTGCTACCAACATTCAGATCCAGGTATTTCTTTATTTATTTACATACTGGCAGTGTATCTGCACGTTCGGCCTATACAAATGAGAAACAGAAGAAAGGCCTTTATCTGCAGATTTATCCCCATCACATTATGATTTGACATCTACTCAGATTGAGGTCACAAGCTATGCTGAACAAGAAGTGATAGGAGCTTTTGAGAAAGTAACTGCACTTTTTGTGGTCAGCCATTTTGTCACTGCTTTAGAAAATGCTGTCATGCAAACAAATCTAGGGGGAAAACATTTTAAGAAAATGGAGAGGCTTCATCAAATTAGATAAAAAGTAACATCTTGCAAGAAATGTTCATGCAGCGCAACTGTATGCACGTTTAGTCAGAAGTAAGCCTTCACCCTGATAAACCCTGTCTAAAATTAAATCCTGTACTGACGAGATACTGATTTTGGAGTGATGTGTTATAGCACGCTTCCTAACATGGCATCTTCCAGCTGCAAGAGCCGTGTCCTCTTTTGTATCTGGTCACTCTAGTATAGCTCCTGCAGCTTTAACTGTTGTGATGAAGAGGGAATTTCTTCAGGTGCTGCATGAATGCAAATGACACTTGGTGACATTCCCTTTTCTATACAACTGTTAAAGATACATGAGCCCTTTCCTCATTTTCATATGGTCACCCTATTATGATGACTGTTGCTATTGCTAATATTACTTGCTGCTACACCTGTTGCTGCTACTGTTTTATTTTCTTTAAAGCCCTACATTTAACCTTCAACACATATAAGATTGGTATGTTACATTGGTGGAGGTTTGCAAAATGAATATCTCATCCGTATAAAGCTTAATTTTAACCAGGGCTTATCAGGTCTAATAACAGAACCATTCCCTGCCACCCTATAGGTCTGGGGCAGGTTCATAAAGCAATTAAGAAAAGGAAGCGCTTTGAACATATTCTCCTACCTTGTGTTATGCCAACAGCAGCCACATACATTTTGGGATTAGGAGAAAAGGCTTCTAGAGCCAAGTGCGACTTCCAAAGAGGCTTAAGCTGTAGTGTCAAGCTGATTTTGCTTGGGTTTTTTTTGGTTCTATTGGGCAGCAGAAAAGGGTGAGGCTTCAGGGCCGGTGTCGAGGGCTAGCATAGCTTGGCATCTTCCTATGGCCCACACTATAGCAGGGGCCCCACTGACTAGTCTCTTTGAAACCTGCTCATTCTCCTGCCTGTCACTCTGGCCCAGATAATAATGAAGGAGTGTGAAGGAAGAGCAGCAGATGCAACTTCCTCGTTGTGTTGTTGTTGTTGTTGTTGTTGTTGTTGTTGTTATATGTATGTATTGATTGATTTCATTACATTTCTATACTGCCCCATAGCTCTCTGGGCAGTTTACAAAAGATTGAAACGTTAAAAATGATATACAAAATTTAAACACAACACACAGTATACAACATATATCTAAAAACAACTTTGAGCAATCAGTCAAATTTCATTCCACAATTGGGGGGCCACCACCAAGAAGGCCCTCTCCCTTGTTGCTGTCTTCCAAGCCTTCTTCAGAGTAGGCACATGGAGGAGGACCTTAGATGTTGAGCCTACTGTATGGGTAGGTTCGTGTTGGGAGAGGCGTTGTGTCAGGTATTGTGGCTTCATTGCCACTCTGCCTAGCAATAATGAGGAAGCGGAGCAGCAGCAACAATGCTGTCGAACAGATGGACTCACGGAAGGAGAGGGACCCTTTCAGGGTGTCTTTCCATGGGCCTTCAACCAAAACCACAAGTGGCATTGGGAGGCTCCATTTACCTCTTGAGGAATTTGCATACATCCAAAGGCCCCTTGGATTCTTCACAAGGCTGAAGCATTTCTACCTGTTCGGCACATGCACAGAATGTACTGCCTCCCTACTTGGTTGCCAAATGGTAATCTTGGCTCCCAATACGTTGCCTGGCACATCTCATTTTACAAAAATAGCACTGTATCAGCATGCATGTTAGATACATTTTTAAAAATAAAAAAATGCATATTGCATGAAGTTAGATTTCCCTTCATTTCTTCCTGTCAAAATTTCACACTTGCCAGTATAAATAAGTAGCATCATACTAGTAACAGGAAGGGGAAACAACCCATATTTCTAATTTTCTGCCATTTTACTGAATAATGAGGTCTAAGGAGGCGAGGAAATTTGTTCACGTAATATGCAGTTAATTGGGGAGAATGAATGGGCTGTTGTAAATGACATTATTTCTTCTGGAAAATCTTCACACATCTCACAAAGTCAGTTTTGAAATGCCTATAATTGCTGCCCTTTATTGGTGTCATGTAGGGTCCTTAGCTGGAATTATAGAACAAGTTGCATCCTGGATGATATGACCATCAATTATTATGAAATTAACATTTGAGCATTTCATTTTGATACGTAAACTGCTCGGCAGAACTTGTGGTCATCCTGAAGAAAGCTCCCTTGTAAAATGGAGTTCAAGTTGATGTATGTATAGAGGTCACTTGGCATTGGAGAGATATAACAGAGAAGAGGTGTGCTGAACTTTGAACCCGTTTCGAAAGAAATAAGAAATAAGAAATAAGAAATTTCATTTTTGACTGTTCATTTATGGCATAGGCAAAATTGTTTATAGGCGACTGCTTTTAAAAGCTAGTTGCATAAATTAATGCGCTCACTTCCTGCAGTCAGGAGAACTGTTACTTGCCATTGATTTAAGTAAATGGCTTTGTTCTTTCCATTTAGTATAGACCATGGAGTTAAACTTGAATGATGAATTGAGTCCTCACTGTGACATCTGTGGAGGAGGAGAGATTCAACCGCAGCCCAAGATGGAGGCAGAAAGTTCCAAAGCCACACAAGTTTTTTGTGGAGCCTTGGGAGCCACAGATCACCTGAAAAGAAATCTATCTTGCAAGATCTGGGTTTTGCCTGAGTAGAAATTGGGCTTATAGAATGTCAGTTGCCACCATATGAAATGGCCATGGGGGAAGGCGCAGGCAGTGTGACACAGAACTATGTCACAAGGAATAGCTGTAATAGAGAGAGTCTCTACTTTCAGGGGAAAACATGTTGTTTACCCGAGGCATTTGTGCCTCCTGGTTCTTTGCCATGATTGTTATGGGCTGCATTACACAGGAGGAGAGGAGTGGTAACTCAGTTTCATTGAGTTATATTGAGACAATGCCATCTTGTGGCAGAAGATCCTACTGTTTCTGGCTATTACCACTTTAAAAGTGGTTCTTTTTATCTCAGGATTTCCGGAGGTTTGGGGGGAGATGTCCTAGGCCTTTTTCCACACCAGGCTTCTTGCCTGGGTTGGCCCCTGGGTGCTCCCTGTGAGTCCAAATGATGCAGAGGGAGTCCCGGGGATGGGGGGACGGGCACGGGATTTTTCCGGGTTTACAGGAACCTGAACAATCCTGAATCTTCTGGTCCTGGGAAGTTCCTGTGACCGCGGAAGATGTGCCCACCCATCCCAGGTGCAGCTGCGCTTACTTACAAGTAAGTGTGGCTGCAAAGTGGGCATGGAGCTGCACCTTGCGGCTCTGTGCCCAGCAGGGGAGGAGGTGGCACCAGTTTCGCCACCCCCGAGAGGGCAGGGAGGAGGTTGGGGCCTGTGCACGTGATGGTTTCTTTGTTTTTTTTAACTGACGTTTTTCGGAGGAGTGCTCATGTGCTTTCTGTAGTTGAAAAAAATGGTAATGCGACTTGCGATGGCCCAGAAGCAGCCTGGGCCATTGCAATGTGAACCTTTCTACACCATAGGGGTGTAGAGGGCGAGGAGCGGGCGATCCCGGAAGTAGCCGCTTCTGGGATCAGCGCTCTGAAGCTGCATCACACTGCGGGAGCCCAGGCAGTTGCAAGTTGCTGCCGCCATTCCCCCCCCCCCCCAACTATGGAGAGCGCATGAGCACTCCTCTGGAAAAGGTGAGTTTAAAAAAATGTTGTGCACACGGGCCCCCACCATCCTCCCTGCCCTCCTGGGGGTGGCAAAACTGGTGCCACCCTGTCCCAGGACTGCGGAAGATTCGGGATTTTTCAGGTTTCTGTAAACCCAGGAAAATCCCTTGCCTGCCCCCACCCCACCCCCAGGACTCCCTGTGCATCATTTGGAGTCACAGGGAGCAGCCAGGTGCTAGGGATGGATTCACACTAAGTTGGTTGTATTTCTTTCCCACTGAAATGAGTGGGACTTAGGTAAGCCTCGAGTAACATTACACACGGATCTCAATGGGACTTAATGTAGGCTAGATCTACACTAGAGCTTTGAACTGGAATTGAAGTGCACTGATAACTGTTGGGACACATGGCACATTCTGTTATATTGATTTTTATTCTATATTATCCAAAATGCCAAAATAGTTGTCCTTGCGTGTGCTAAATGCGCAAGAGGGATATAGCATCACCATGAAGGGATCGTATCAGTGTGTAGATGCAGCCTTAGTCTGGACTATACTCATAGTGACTCCATAACACTCCACAGGGTACTTTAACAAGAAGCAGGGGAAAAAACATTTACAGACTACTCACAGCTGATGGGCGATAAGTAATTAGGCAGGAAAATGTCAGAGGGAAGTGCTAGGTTCCTGTTGCCTTGGGGCAGAGAAGAGACATATATATGTTTTAAGCTGATTCCAAAATTAGGGGTCATTAATTTTTTTTAAAAAAAACCTGGAATCTCATCAGACTGTAAAGATAATGGAAATTCTAAGTCTGGTTCATGACACATATCTCCTAAGAGGCATAGAGTTGCTCCATCAGCAGCGTCTTCTCAGTGCAGGCCAGTGCAGACACGGGCAAAGAGCAAGAGTAAAAGTTATGATGGCAGAAGACTCATAATGCTGGCACAGTTGGGAGCTTCTGACCACAGGATCATAGAGTTGGAAGGGACCTCAGAGATCATAAAGTTCAGCCCAATGAAGCTACAACATCCCTCACAGATGGCCATCCAGCCTCTGCTTAAATATCTCTAGTGAATGAGAACCCGGCACCTCCAGAGAATCATAGGATTCTACTCCATGGTAGTGGTCTGGGGAAAACCAACAGTGGTTGCTGATGGCCTCAAGGTTACTCTCTCTGTATCTCACATCCCCCCCACCTCTTCAAGGCAATGAGAGGCACCTAGGATGCAGTCTGAAGGCCAGGATTAGCAAAGGAACAGTGGGGCTAGCTTGTCATGGCAGACCCCAGTTGGGCAGTCCAGGTCACTAAGCCAAAGATTTAGCTCGGCTGAACTAGATTTCTATGTGCTCTGTATTTTCGTGGGTGATACATTTAATCCCAACACCATGTACCTGCTTGCCTCATCATTTTGCTTGCCTTCCTGTATATGTTCTGTGTACATTTAACGAAGGCCTCCAGTGTAGTGTGCACTCTCCTGAAGGGAGGCTAGAGTGCCTTTCTGTGTACATTGGGACATTGTAGAGTTTACCATCCAACCACAGCTTCTTGTACTTCATCAGAGGGTCTCCTGGCCTTTCACTGTAGCTTCTTGAGAAGTTCAGTTCAGCCAGGGTTGTATGCGAGGTGGCTGAATGCAATCACATGTGACCGCTGGTCTGGCTTGTGAGACTTCCCCAGCGCCACTGGTGTCTCAAGTACCAGCAGTTCCATCTTCCCCAGTTGCCCCTGGTCCCAGGGCTGGCTTGATCATTTCGTAGAAGGAGATAAGCTGCCCAGGCAGCAGATGTTGGCTCCCCATCAAGAGTGGTGCCTGGCCACATCCCTTCATGTCTTTTCGGAATATTTTCCGGATAGGTTGAACTAACAAAAGGAGGAAAGGCACTTTCGTTTCAGCTCAGTTCTGTATCAAAGGCACTAGGGGTCATGGCAGCTGGTGATGCACATGGCAGTGAGCTTAGAAGGGCAGTGGTAGCAGGAGCAGTGTTGGTTTTCTGCTTGGATAATTGGCACTTTTTCCAAAGACCTCAGTGTAGAGCGAAGGAAGGCTAGCATCAGGTAAGATTCTTGAGCCCTGCAATTTCATTAGGCTGCTTGTATACTCACCGTCATTAATCGCAGGGAGATGAGATCATTGTCCTAAAGACATTGCCAGGGAGTGAACAAATGAAAGAAACCGAGGCATGGCCCCCAGGAGATCTCTACCTGTGAATGTGCATCTGTTGCTCTTCCTGTTCTCTGGCTGTCTCTCCTGTGATAAGAATAAGTGCTTTTAGAAGGGAGGCTGAGGCAAGGCATCCTATTAACTATGGGTTGCTCATGAGCATGCAGGAGCAAGTGAGCGGGCTAATTCTCACTTGCTTGCCTACTTCCACTTTCAATTAACAACCCAGGAATGCAAACCCAGAAACACTGGGCTGTTTAAGGGTTAAAAAACCCAGAGTAAATCTGTGGTTTGTTGTTGGATTAACCCTGGGTTGTTCAACACCTAAGCAGCCTAGAGTTTTCAGGATTGCACATCACAAAACTACCCAGGAATGCCCTGTTAACTGAAAGTGGATGTGGTGAGCAGGCAGAAAGTAGCGCGTTTGGTCACTCCGGTGCACCCCCACTAATTCCTGGGTTGAACAACTCAGGAACTGGTTGTGACATGCAAACTGGGTCTCTCTCTCTCCTTCCTTCTCTTCCATTGTCTATCCTGCTCTCCCCCTTTGTCACCTTCTCTCTCTGTCTGCCTGTTGCTGTCTTCTCTCCTTTTCCCCTTTTATCCCGTAGGACATAATGTAGCTTTCAGCAAATATTTATCTCTGGTCCTGTCTAAGTTCACTGACTTGAGGAGTGCCATATATTTGTCTCTAAGGGGAATGGAAGCACAGTCATGTGGATTATGTTTGCTGTACTCTATGCTCTGAAATAAAATGTTCCTTTAAAACCAACTTAATACATGTTCAGGGGTAGGGCTGTGCACATCCCTCCTGACTCCGAAATGGCCCCAATTTGACTTGGGGTGCTTTGGGGGGTGCCCGTCTTGCCTCGGCACTGAAGCCGAGTTGAGATTCAGCCCCCTCAAAGTGGGTTGGCCTTGTGGGTTCCTGGGAAACGGCAGTGCAGCCAACACCCAGGAAAGCCGGGAGCAAGGCTGACTGAGAGTCCATTGGACTCCCAACTCCCCCTTGCTGCCCCCGCTGCCCCTACACCACCCCCTGCCACTCCTAAGCCCCCCCAACCCAGAGCTGCCACCAGGACTTACCTGCATACACGTCTTTGTGCTGAGAGCCAGGCCACGATTTAAACTAATCGCAGGGGCTCTTTACTTTTAGAATATCTCTATGGCCACAAAATACGGCAGCCATAAACCACCATTTCCCCTTTATGACCCCCATAGTTTGCGGCCATAGTGATATGCTAAAAGTAAAGCGCCCCCACGATTAGTTTAAATTGCAGCCTGGCTCTGAGGAGGAGGAGGAGTTTGCAGGTAAGTCCTGGAGGGGGTGGTGTTGGCAGTTGCGGAGGGCAGCCATGGTGGGCACGTGGTCTGTGGTAGCGGTGGGCAGGTGGTGGTCAGCCATGGCAGCTGGAGGTCGGGAAGGGTGGGGAGGGAGAAGGAAGGGACTCATGAATGGCTTTCCTAGGCGGGCCGGTTTGGGGGAGTGGCCCTGCACCACCTCGAATTGGCCTCAGGTACCCTGAAGCTTTGGGGACGATCTGCTTCAGCCTCAAGAGCCCCAAGCTGACCCAGTGCAGAAGGCAGTGCACAGTACTATTCAGGGGTACTATTCACCTAACCTTAGTGGTGGAGGAGGCATCATGTCCTGCACTGCCTCAGGCAGAAAAATGACTTAAGCTTACCCTGTGCAGTCCCCTTCACCACATTCTCTCAAATTTTTATCAGTTTCTCTTGGTATAAGCAGAAATGTGTATTGAACATCTGAACGGCACAAGCAAAATGCATTACATTATGGAGAAGAAATATTGTAATGTATATTTTGCTTACTTTTGGTGCACTTCTTAGCATATATCTTTTTGTTACATAATGTGGGCATGTCTGCTAGCTACCAGCATAATGATATTACCTACTATGCAGTGCTTTTATTTTATGTTTTAAAGTATGAGCGTATTATAAAGTGCTTCAATTACTACTAGTTGGGACAGGATGTCTTTCCAACATACTTTATCATTCCAACATCTTTATTTTTTGGCAAGACATTATGTGGTTCCAGTAAATTATCACATTAAAACAGATTTTAAAAGATATTTAAAACGGATACTTGCCTGTGCCACATCACAGCTTCAGAAAAATAATTCGTGTTGAATAAACTCCCCTTGGCTAGGTTCAGAACTGGGCTTGGTAAACTGAGCTATTTTCCAGGGTGGGGGGTGGGGAGAAGAAGAGAGAATCGCTTGCTGATCATCACATGGCAGTGTACCAGATTCAAGGGATCCTGGGGCATGTAGCTTCTAGGGCACCTGACATCCATACCAAAGATTCGAGCACATTGGGAAATGCACCTGGCATTGGGATGCTGTGGAGAGAGTCATACCAGCTCAGATTATGATCAGATAATACCTTTGGGGGTAAATGACACTTGATTTGTAAGGCAAGCAAGCATTATGAGCTGGCCAAGTTCATATTCCAAGCCCGATGAGTATAAGCTTTGGCACATTAATAACAAGAATTATGATGGTGCTCTCATGGGTGCCTTGGCCTTTCATCCAAGTTTTTGTTCTTCTATCCTAATTAAGAGAGGCCACCTTATAAATGGTATTCATGGGAAGTAAAGCACTTCATTGATCTGACAAGGTGGGCTCTGGCTAGTGATGGGCAAATCTATCTATTTCTGATCTGTGTCGCTTTTGCATATGTTCATCCTTATGTCTGCTTCACCTTGTTTCTGCATCAATTTGCTCATTTTGTTGGCCATTTTCCTGCTGTCTACCCAAGGTCAATGATGTCAAATATGTGCTTGAAAATATTCGTAGAGCAATTATGCTGTAATGGCTACATTGTCTAATTGCACAAGAGTGTGATAAAAAGGGCAAAAATTGAATAATTATACTGTTAATTGGCCACCATTTATTAGTTATATTATATACCCCTGTCTGCAACTTTACTTTATACAGTAATGTTATGAAGTCTTTATTCTTTTTCTATATTTCTTTATATGTTTAATTTGAAGGTTTCTTTTCTTTTTTTAAATTGGTAATTTTAGCTCTTTATTGTTGCGTTAGGTATGTATGTATATTTGTATGCAGACATGCATATGTCTTATTTGATTACTATTAAGACAAATTAAGGCTATCAATGGGTATTAGCCATGATGAGTAAATATTCCTTCCAGTATCAGAGGCAGTCTGTCTCCCAGTACCAGTTGCTAAGGAACATTTATGCAGCCTGAGAATGTGGACAGGATCCTTGGAGAAGTGAGGTCTACCACCTGTGAGCTGGACCCTTGAATTTCCTGGCTTATAAAAGCTGCCTGGGGATGGTATGGGGAGAGGGACTGGCTGCGTTGGTAAGGGTAACAGCGAGTGCCTCTTTACAGAAAGGTGTGGTTCTGTCTTACCTAGGCCACATCTACACCAAGCAGGATATAGCACTATGAAAACAGTATGAAAGCATATATGTTAGGGTGACCAGATTTTGGAACCCAAAATCCCGGTCCAAAATGGCCACCCAAAATGGCTGCCCAAAGGGGGCGTGCCCCCCAAAACATAATTTTTTTTTAAAAAAAAGCCACCTGCCATGTGAGATCTGAACCCCCCCACCACCCCACCACCCGGAACAAACCCCAGCATCACCAAGCCACCCCCCAAAAAAACAACGACGTGGGAGGGGGCTTACCTGCTGGGGCCGCCCGCGGGTACCCGCGGGTGCCCGCGGGCGGCAGCAGACAGTCCCAGCAGGTAAGAAGCGCAACGCGGGAGGGGGTGGCCGCTTCCCTCTGGTGCTCGAATCCACTGAGAAACAGGCTTCGCGGCCTGTCCCTCAGTAGCGCGCCGGGTGAGTGGGGGCCCCCTTGCACCTCCTCCATGCCTCCTCCGCGCCTCGCGCCTCCTCTGCACCTCCTCCGTGCCTCGTGCCTCCTCTACGCTTCCTCCGCACCTCGTGCCCCTTACCTGCAGGGGCGGCCACTTCCCTCCGGTGCTCAAATCTACTGAGAAACAGGCTTCGCGGCCTGTCCCTCAGTAGAACGCCAGGTGATGACGTCATCATCCGGCGCGCTACTGAGGGACAGGCCACGAAGCCTGTTTCTCAGTAGATTCGAGCCCCGGAGGGAAGCGGCCGCCCCAGCAGGTAAGTGGGATCCCCCTCGCGCCTCACGCCTCCTCCGCGCCTTGCGCCTCATGCCCCATACATGCAGGGACAGCAGCTTCCCTCCAGTGCGCGAATCTACTGAGAAACAGGCTTCGTGGCCTGTCCCTCAGTAGAGCGCCAGGTGATGACATCACCTGGCGCGCTACTGAGGGACAGGCCGCGAAGCCTGTTTCTCAGTAGATTCGAGCACCGGAGGGAAGCGGCCACCCCGGCAGGTAAGTGGAGTCCCCCTCACACCTTGCGTTGCGCGCCTCCTCCGCGCCTCGCGCTCCTTACCTGCAGGGGCAGCCGCTTCCCTCCGGTGCTCGAATCTACTGAGAAACAGGCTTCGCAGCCTGTCCCTCAGTAGAACGCCGGGTGATGATGTCATCACCCAGCGCGCTACTGAGGGACAGGCCTTGAAACCTGTTTCTCAGTAGATTCGAGCACCAGAGGGAAGCAGACACCCCGGCAGGTGGGGGGGTTCCCTCACCCCAAATCCCCCCACCCAAAACCCCACCACCAAGCCACCCATCCCCCCCAAAACCCAGCCCGGACCTACTGGGTCTACCGCTGCTCGCCGCCACCGCGTGACCCCCCGCAGCCCCGGTTTGCCCCCGCTGCCCCCCGGTTGGCCCGGATCGCCCCAGGTTTCCCGGTTAGGACCGGAAAACCCTGGGCAATCTGGTCACCCTAATATATGGTATGTGTCTTATGGGCCCAAAAGTTGTCAGTGCACTTCAGTACCACTATAAAGCAGTAGTGTAGCTCCTCCCTTTTATGTACCGCTTTCATACCACTTTCATAGTGCTATATCCTGCTTGGTGTAAATCTGGCCCTAGAGGAATTAGTTGGTTGGTAAGATTTTTTTTTTAAACCTCTCTGAACCGCATTATATTGGATATGTTTTATTATTGTTGTCATCAAGTTTTATTAATGGAGGCACATTCCGCCATGTTAAAGTGATAATGGGGAGGGGTCATTCTAACAGCCATAAAATTGAAAATGTTTCATCAACCTTTCTGAAATTTACAGGTGCCAGAAAGAAATGTTTGTTTTACATTACCTGAAAATTTCAAGAAGATTGGTGAAAAATTGAGGGAAGGAGAGCAGTTTAAGTTAGAAAAGGAATACAAACCTGTCTCCCTGCTTTTGTAAAATTTACTTCCGGGTTGCTACTTTTTGTGCTCACAATTTGCATAATTTCTAGAGCCTTATTAAGTAATCCAGTGGTGGGGTCTTCTTCCTC
Source organism: Anniella stebbinsi (assembly GCA_029215795.1). Lineage (NCBI taxonomy): Eukaryota > Metazoa > Chordata > Lepidosauria > Squamata > Anniellidae > Anniella > Anniella stebbinsi. Next base: position 88,153,091 of record JARDYH010000004.1, on the reverse strand, counting down.
CTTGACTGTAGCTGATGGAAAGCTTTTCGTTTTTTTAAAATTCCCTTCGGTTGACTTTTAAGGACTATTTTAACCTCTCATTCAAGTCAAGGAGGCGGCCATCTTCCCTCATAACGCGACACTGACACACTCTCAGTAGCGTCGCTCTCCCCCCTCCCTCCTGCCTTAGAATGTGGGGTGGGTGAGTGAAATGGCCGCTGCCTCTAGCACAGACCTTTTGAGTGAAGAAGAAGAAGAGTTTCTCTTTTCTCTTCTGGAACATGCATTCCTTTGGCTCTGAGAGTATTTTGGGCTATCTTCATAAGGCCAGTTTGCTCTTTTGTTCCCTGGTGAAGCAGTATGACCATGGGACATACTGACTTGCAATGATGGGAGTTGTAGTCCAACACCTTTGGAGGGCACCAGGTTGGGGAAGGGCTGCTCTAAACAAAAAAAGAGAAGTAGGTGGCCCTAAGTTGTTCGTGATCAGTTTTCCACAACCCCACAGTCACCTCTGCATATCATATTCTCCACCCTGTCCTCATGGTTTATCTGTTTGGGAGAATGAGAATTTCACTTGCACTTTCTGCCTCCTTAGGGAGGATGTGGCGTTAAGGCTTGTGAGCCTTAACTCCCAATTTCCCTGCTTTTTGGTGCTTGGTTGGAATCTGTAGAGCCTTAACATTGTTTTTGTAAACTGTAGGTTTTTTGTTTAATGAATTAGTGATTATAAGATGCCTTGAGTGACAATTTTGGTAGAAAGACAGGGTACAAGTCAAGGAAATAATGAAATAACAACAACAACAACAATAACAACAACATGGGCTGGAGTGTTCTATTGCACTCATGTCCTGCTTGTGTGTTTCCCATGGGCAGAGCTGGTTGGCCACTGTGAAAACATAATGCTGGACTAGATGGGCTTTGTTCTAATCCAACATTGTTCTTATATTCTTTTTGCAAGGCAGAAAGAAAATATTATTAGAGAGGCTCCAATCCTTTTTGCCCAGATATCCTCTTTTTCAACCTTTCTCTGATTCAGGAAAACACAGGGTAAGTTCAAATGACTACCCATTAATGACCCATTTCTGTCTTAAGCCTGCTCTCCTCTCCATTGATAGCAACTACTAGCTAATTATGGAAAGTCTCTATCAGTAATAGGTCACATCTGTCTTTAAATTTTAAATGGCTCAAATGCCACACATCAAATGCTCTGATGTCACTTGAAAGACACAGTTATGTGAATCCACTGCACTTTCTCCAATGTTGCAAAAAAAGAAAAAATAGAATGCTTTGAAATTGCATTCTGTGTCTGCTATAACATACGTCTGTGTGACTAGGGTGTTAATCCAGCTGCTGTCGTTCTCCTCAATTTTGGATTGACAAGAATATTTGCATTGTTTGCTGTTGGGACTTGGCATGGTATCAACTATTGGGATGGGTGGAAATGTGGAAATTTGTTTTCAGACTTGGTTTGTTTGTAGTATGAAATCAGGGCCCGCAACATATTTTGGCATATGTGTATGATTATTTAGATTGTGTATTTGGTGTAATATTCGGGTAATATTCCACTGGGAAGCTGAGAATGAAATCTCAGAGGGCTCCAGGATCCAATTCACTTCTCCCACATGGCCATGATTATTGTTTTTCAGCCTACAAAAGTAAACATTCTATGGCATGATTAGACCATGTACCTTTTCTGACAGACAACTGTTATACGTTATGAAATGTTTATTTTAACCACACCAGAACAAGAACTTGCACAATGGGAAATCAGTCACACAACCCAGAAATGCTCTCGTTGCATTTTTCTTAATTTATTTAATGAACGTATCAACTCTGGAAGTAATATTATCGTAACTGAATTAGTTTATTGCAATAATTTATACCAAAATTCAGACATGTTTCCATTCCCCTGTGATGAGGGAATGATAAAGTTTAAGAAGATGGCCATGTTGCCTCTACATGAATTCATGTAAGGTAGTCAATTATGCATTGCCACAAAGAAGGAAATATATTACACCCCCCCAAAAAAGACAAAAGAGGACTCAGATTTGCATAAGATTAGAATATGCTAATTGCTAATATATATATATATATATATATATGTGTGTGTGTGTGTGTGTGTGCGGGGGGGCGGCGCGGGCGGGCGGCATGGGGCGGGCAGCGCAGGGTGGGGGGGTGGCGCAAGGCATGTGGGCGGGGGGGCGGCGCGGGGCGTGGGGGGTGGCGCGGGGGTGTGTGGGGTGGGCAGGCGGTGTGGGGCGGGCAGTGCGAGTGGGGGGTTGTTTTGGGTGGGTGGGGTGGCGGGGGGGACCGGGATTTTGGTTGTCAAAATCTGGTCACCCTACTCTGACGTCTTCTTGAAGGGACCCAGCCGCCTGTATAATGAGTGGGCTGCCTAAATGCTGAAAGCCAACTCCGCTGTATTATCCAATAAGGACAAACTATTCATATCAGATGGTATTTCAGAATGATGGAAGCATTCCTAAAACATTTTAGAACTCCAGGCTTACTGCAGAAGATATAACAGAACCTTAAAATTTATCTTTCTGCATATAAATATCACAGCTTATGTGAACTGCGTATAATAAATGCTGTACAGCCAAGAGCTAGAGGAGTGATAAATCAAGAGTGCATTGCGGGAAGTTAGGGTAGCGTGATCTCATGCTGCCTCCAAGGCAGTTGGGGAGAAGTGATGGATATCTGACCTTTCAGATATAAGAGAAGGAGAATATCTTTCTCTGTTTATAGATACTAGCCTTTATGATTATATATATATATATATATATATATATACTGTTTTATGCCTTGTGCTTTGAACACTCAGTTTAAGACTGTTACAGAAGAAGTTCATAAAAATACTGCTTAACTCAAATAACATAACCACTACTAAAGGAATTTGATTCATATATCTATTGATATTAATAGGAAAAGATTTATCTATATCTGTATCTATATATTGCTCTGGGATTTTTTGCTCAGATTTTGCGAATGCAGTGTCAGCCAGGTAGAAACCTTCGACAGGCCATTGTATCAGTAAGGAGGACTAGTCCAACATTTCTTAGCCTGGTGTCCTCCAGAGGAGTTGGACTTTAACTCCCATAATTCCCAGCCAGCATGAAATCATGAGATTTATAGTCCAACAGATCTGGAGGGAGAAGGCCAGGCAAAACCCACCTGGGTCTAATACCAGCTAATACAAATTTACAAAAGGATGTCAGTGCCTGCTGAAAAGTAACCCCCCTTGAGTTCAGTGGGACTTATTCCCAGTTAAGTGTGCATAGGATTGCAGCCTAAGGCCATTTCTACACTGGCCTTTTATTCCACAATCGTCCTCGGGTCGTCCCTGTGTGTGCAAATGAGGCACAGGGATTCCTGGGGGTGGGGGGATGGGCATGGGTTTTCCCCGGGATAAGGGATCCCTGGGAAAACCCAATTCTTCCTGTGGTCCTGGGAACGTCCCAAGACCGTGGGAGGTGTGGATGCCCATCCCAGCTGGTACCTGCTTACTTGTGAGTAAGCGAGCACCAGAAATGGGCACGGAGCCGTGCCGAGTGGCTCTGTGCCCATCAGGGGAGAGAGGGGAGAGAAATTCTGCCATCCCCAGGATGGCAGGGGGGTGCATGGAGGGTTTCCCTACCTTTTCCATTGCACGACACTCCCTACTGCTTCTTTTTTTTTTTTTTAAATGGTGCCTGTTGTGTGTGCTGCATGTACATACTGGGGGATGCTCTCATGATCAGAATATCACGAGAGCCTCCTCCCTCCCTCCCGGAAAGGGCCTAAATGTCCTTTTAGCAGCAGTTCCTCTTTATTGTAATATTATTCAACATCTCTAGCTTGTATTCAATTTTGAATGTATGATAGCCCTCTTTGAACCCCCAAACAATAGCCTGCCTTAATATGTGACTGTGTGGAGGCCGCAGAGGCACATAGGTCCCCTTCCTGAAGACACCAGAGCTATAAGAACAGACACATAGCTGGGGCCTATGTGACATGCATGATATCTGGGGCAAAGCCACATTATGCAGCCCCACTTATGTTTTAATGTAAGCTGTTTTTTGAATGCCCAAATAGGTCTATTTTGCCCAGACCCTAATATCCTCAGGGGTCCTTCTCTGTGAGCCCCTGCCAAAGGAAGTGAGGCAGGTGGCTACCAGGAGGAGAGCCTCCTCTACTGTGGCACCCCGGCTGTGTAATGAGCACCTTAGAGAGATTCGGCTGGCACTTACATTATACTCTTTTACATGCCAGGTGAATACCTTTTTATTTTCTCAGTATTTTAATTGTTCATCAGCTTAATTTTTAAAGTTGCTGTTTTAAATTTGTATTTTAAATCTGTATTAATTTCTGCATTGCTGCTTGGTTTTATCCTGGTTGTGCTTTTATATTGTGTTTTATACTATGTTATACTGTTGTTTGTTTTATATTTTGAATGGTTTTCATTGTTTGAATTTTTGTAAACTGCCCAGAGAGCTTCAGCTTTTGGGCGGTACAGAAATGCAATAAATAAGTAAATAAATAAATAAAGTCATGCAGTAAGTGTTCCATATACCACATTTTAAAAGTGTTACCACATCAAGAGCTCCAAGAACAATAAAATTCCAGAGGTTCAGCTTTAACACCATGTTGCAAAACTGGCCCAAACTGCTGCCGATGAGTGTAGCCATGTTACAGAGCTCAAAAAGCTTGTGTATACATACACCTGTGTGGGTTCTATAGGGCTTAATTAGAATAAACTTGCAACAAAGAAAATATAACGTGAACAAAATATGTCTTTAGTAAACATTTTTTTTAAAAAAATGCCACAATTTGCCCTTCTATGTCCAAACAACAACAACAACAACAAAATAAAAAAAAAATCTCTTGCTTGAAGCTCAGTCTCACGTAGGCTGACCATCTGAAAAGGAGGACAGGGCTCATATAACTTTAACAGTTGTAGAGAAAAGGGAATTTCAATCAGTGTCATTTGTATGCAATTAGTTCCTGGTGGCATTCCCTCTTCATCACAACAGTTAGAGTTGCAGAGCCCTGCTTCTTTTGTATATGGTCTCTCTTGTATAGTGCCTGCACCTTTAACAGTTGTGATGAAGAGGGAATTTCACCAGGAACTAACTGCATACAAATGACACCTGCTGAAATTCCCTTTTCTCTACAACTGTTAAAGTTATATGAGCCCTGTCCTCCTTTTCAGATGGTCAGCCTAGTCTCACGTGGTTCTGTATTTCCAAGCGCTGAACAGTTTGGAAGTCCCTTGTGTAGAGTGTTCTTAACTTTAATTTCTCAAGGCAATCCTCAATCAGTATTTCAACATAATAGTTCAAAGTATTAGCCCTTATACAATGTGACAAGAGCCTATAATTAAACAGAAATCTTCCAAATTCAGCTTCCGGCAGAACCAACAAACTCTCCCTTTTTTAGTTCTCTTCTCTAGCCCTCCCTCTGAGTGAGGACTCTGCCCAAGGGACCAAACCATTTGCTCCATAGGGGTTACATATACATTATTTGAGTGTTAGGGTGGCAGTTAGGAATTCAAACAATGCAGGCAACACTCACCATAATTGCCATGTTTGGAGTAGTGTCACCATGCGGCCCTCTGTTTACTGAGAATAGTCCTCTAGTTGAAGGCATCCTCTGTTTGAAGGGCCTGTCCAAATCCACTTCAAAGGCTTTGAAGTTGCTCATCAACGGTTAGCACCTAGATAGCGGATGGAGCAGGCACACAGGTTACCTGGCCACAGTTTTGCCCACTATGGTGAGATGACTAGGGTGACCATATGGAAAGGAGGACAGGGCTCCTGTATCTTTAACAGTTATACTGAAAAGGGAATTTCAGCAGGTGTCATTTGAATGTATGCCACACCTGTTAAAGCTTCATCACAACAGTCACAGTGACCAGATACAAAAAAGGGAGGGGCTCTTGCAGCTTTAACTGTTGTGATGAAGAGGGAATTTCACCAGGTGCTGCATGCACACAAACTACACCTGCAGAAATTCCCTTTTCAGTGCAACTGTTAAAGCTACAGGAGTCCTGTCCTCCTTGTCATATGGTCACCCTAGATGTACTGCATTTTAATTTAGATCATACTTATTATTTCTTAATGTACATCTACACTTACAAATTTGCACATGCACATTTTATGCAAATCCACATCCTCTTCTCTTTTGTCCTCTTTTGGTGATGTATATCCCCTCTTTATTTGGGCAATATGCAAGTCACTAACGAAGTGTGGAAGGAGTACGTAGATGTCTCAGGTGGATTCTAACCCTAGCAGGGAAACATCCCTTTAAATCTTTCCATTTTAATGAGGCTGAGGAAGTATCTGGTAATTTAAAGGAACTACTGCATCATGGCTGGGTTTTGTTTTGTTTTTTAAAATAATGTTCTGAAGTCTGGAGTTTTCTGTATGATTGTTTGTTTGTTTGTTTGCTAGCTTGCTCAGAGCCCCTTTTTCCTTACCCATCAAGCTTTATCACATTTACATTCCCCCCCCCCCCCCCGTTTGCTCCTGCAGGTTCCCCCTCCATTTCCTATGAGAGTCTAGCGTTTTGATTTACACATGCTCAGTATTGCTGCGGTACCTCAGCTTGTTCCTGTTGAATATTAGTGTTTCCGGACTTTGCCTGTTCAGGGATAAACTGAAAGAGAAACTAAAAACTGCAACCTCGGGGAAAGAGAACAGCATGACAGGGACGACGTCATGCGAGTCCAGCGCTGATGAAGTGGAGCAAAGTCGAGGTGGGTGTGCTTAAAACTAGGGATGTGCACAGTAAAAAAAAATTGGATTGGAACCGGAACCGAAATTGATGCCTTGGATTGGATCGGAGGCTTTCCGGATCGGATTGGATCAGATCCAATTCCGATCAGAAAATTAGACGTCCAATTTTCTGATGGGACGCTATTTTAGGTGTTTTCACCATAGGCTTGCACTGGAGGAAAGAAAGCATTTCCCCAATGCAAGCCTATGCAGAAAATACGGGGGTGGGTGAGTGGGGACCTAACTCCCCCCTCCCTGTCCCTCCCCCCACTCACACTCCTTATCTGCCAGGGCCATCCACTTCCATCCGCGGCCACCCGCTGGTCCCTTCTACTGAGAAACAGGCTTTGCGGCCTGCCTCTCAGTAGAGAGCCGGGTAATGATGTAATCACCCAGCGCTCTACTGAGAGGCAGGCCGTGGAGCCTGTTTCTCAGTAGATTCGACCAGCGGGCAGCAGCGGACAGAAGCGGGAGGCCCTGGCAGGTAAGGGGGGATCTCCCCCTCCCCCCTCATGCTCCTCACCTGCCGGGGCAGTCCGCTTCCGTCCGCTGCTGCCTGCAGGTCCAATCTACTGAGAAGCAGGCTTCGCAGCCTGCCTCTCAGTAGAGTGCTGGGTGATGACCACCCGGCGCTCTACTGAGAGGTAGGCTGCGAAGCTTGTTTTTCAGTAGATTGGGGCAGCGGGCGGCAGCGGGCGGCAGCGGGCGGCAGCGGGTGGCAGCGGGTGGCAGCGAGTAGGCAGCAGGTAAGGAACGTGAGTGGGGGGAAGGGGAGGAGGTCCGATCCTCCGATTATTTCCGATCCGGATTGTGTCCTTTCAGATCGGATCAGATCAGATCGGACGATCCAGATGATTGGGATTGGATAATTTTATCCAATTTCGCCTGGATCGGGTCCGGATTGTGGATTGGACCCAATCCGCTGCACATCCCCACTTAAAACCATGTGTGTGATAACGGCTGAAACCAGTCATCTGGTTTCAGCCTTTTGGCTAGACTGTTATCATACACATAGCCTGGCTTCACTTCTTGCAGTTTCTTTCACTTCCTGCTCCTTCCTGCCATCTGTGTCTTTCATTGCCAGAGTTGCTTAGAAGGACCGAATGTATCTCATCTTTACTAGGGAATCAGAATCATTCTCCTCAGCTAGTTTTCTTCTTTTCCCAATTGGTACATTCAACATCAGCATTCCATCAGTCAAGGCAGCCCGTATGCTTTGGCACTTTGTTGCTTTGCTACAAGAAGGCATGGTCATGTTTATTTAATAATCTTACACAGAATGGTAAAAACAAACAACCCCCCTCTTTTTTAAAAGAAGGCTTTTGGGGCATGAACAATTGCTCTCATTTGGAAATGGTCTTAATTGCTGTGGCAACATTATTTTTATGGTTGTGTCCCCATCCCTTTCTGCTGTTCTAGTGTTTTATGACTGCTTTATTGCATTTTTGGTTGTGGTGGTTAAACTGTTTTTAGAATAGTTATTGTTACAAATTATACTGTTGCCCATCTTCAGTTTGTTCACAAAATGCATTGTAGAAATGTTTTAAATATATATATACATACATATATATATATTTCAAATATTGTAAACCACAAGTTGTGCGGAGTTCTTTGCCTTAATGGGGAAATCTTTGGGGCCTGTGAGGGCCTGTGTTGTCCCCACTTATTTTCCTGCAACTTTACTTCAGCTTCATTCATATTCTGAACCACATGTGGGTGACCCTGGTATGCAACCTTTCATGTCCATACAGATAGTTTGGTCCCATAAAATAGATTAAAACATCAATGTGACACAAAGTTGGCTAAACCAGTCTGTCTTGCAGAATTATAAACATAAAAGGACAGAAGGCTATAAAGGCTGTTTTGCCCATACCTACTAGAATCTTATGTAAATTAGAAATAAAAGGAGCAGATACACACCCTGGAATTAATGAAAAGTGGTGATGTGATACAAGAAGCTTGCTCCAGAACTATGTCTTTTTCCCTTCAAGATTTATCTTCAAAGCTATAGACCCACAGAGAAAGTAGTTGTGTTTGATGGGCTTTCATACAAGTAGTTTCTTGAGGCATTACAAATGGTTTCCTTCATCTTTGACTGTGAGAACAGTTGTCCCATTGCCATGGAATACAAAGAGCATTTTAGGTTATCAGAAGTGGCAGCATCAAAAGCCATATGATCAAGGTACAGGACTTCCCTCACCCCCCTTCTCCCATTGATATGTAATTGCTAAAATGTTTCTTTGGCTCATAGGTCCTGCTTTAGGAAAGTGCTGTTTTTGATACTATACATTACAGTTCACAGCGGATGTGCTAACCTTTGTATTCCTCCTCTGCAAGAGACTGCAAAGCAACAATGGGCATTTGTTTTCATCCAAACCTTAGTGTGGTGTGTGATTGTTATTTTATTTTATTTTTGCTCCAGATTGACATGTCTCTCCTTTTAGTCTAAGGGAACAACAAGAAGTGATGAAGACTGACAATGATCCTGTGAATCGTTGTAGCAGCACATGACTGATATTGCCACCACACTTTCCTTAGAACGTATCGTTGTTTGTCTGCCGGCTGGGACAGCAGAATCAACTTTTTATTTCTTTATTATTTATTACATTTATGTCCCACCTTTTTCCTCTTTAAGGAACCCCAGGCGGCATATATACTCATCCTCCTTTTCATTTTATCCTCACAGCAACAACCCTGTGAGGTAGGCTGGTCTGAGAGTCTGACAGGCCCAAAATCTAGGGTGACCAGATAAAATCCAGATGAGGGCTCATGTAACTTTAACAGTTGTAGAGAAAAGGGAATTTCAGCCAGTGTCATTTGTATGCAATTAGTTCCTGGTGAAATTCCCTCTTCATCACAACAGTTAAAGGTGCAGGGGCCCTGCCTTCTTTTGTATATGGTCACTCTAGTATAGTACCTGCAACTTTAACTGTTGTGATGAAGAGGGAATACCACCAGAACTAATTGCATACAAATGACACTGGCTGAAATTCCCTTTTCTCTGCAACTGTTAAAGTTACATGAGCCCTGACCTGGATTTTATCTGGTCAGCCTACCAAAATCACCCAGTGAGCTTCCATGGCCAAGTGGTGACTAGAACCTGGACATCCCAACTCCCAGTCCAAAACTCTAACCACTTTACCAAACTGCATCCCTTCCCTTGTTTCTTCCCATAGACCTATCAGCCCAAATGATCCTCAGGATGTCAAAGAGGTGGGACAGAATCCTTTATCCCTCCATAATGCCTTTCTCACTAAAACTCTTGTGTTGGATCCAGTGAACTGCTCTTTGAGTCCTAAGTAACCTGTTAACATAGAAACACGGGAAGCTGCCTTATACTTAGTCAGACCATTGGTCCATCTAATGCAGTATTGTCAACACTGACTAGCAGTGGCTTCAGGCAGGAATTTATCCACACTGCTTGGAGATACCAGGGATTGAACATGGAACCTTTAAGGTGCAAAGAGGGTGATCTACTACTGAACTATTTATTTTATTTTATTTGGAACCCACCTTTCTGCCAAAAATGGCACTCAAGGCAGCTTACAGAAGCAATTGGAATTAATTAAAACCAAACATTAAAATACAATAACATCAGAACAATTGCAGAATAAAATTAAAACAATTAAAAAGTGCACCCAACCCATCAGACTCACTTACAGGCCAAATGCCTCCTTGAATAAATCCATTTTTGCCTGCTGGCAGAAGGACAGCAGAGAGAAACTTAGCCTCCCTTGGGAAGGAGTTCAACAGCCTGGGAGCAGCCACCAAAAATGCCCTCTCTTAAGTCACCACCAAATGTCAGTGGTGGACTTGGAAGAAGGGCCTCTTGCTCATATGGGAGAAAGTTTTCTTTCAGCTATGGCTCCTCGCATCACCCATGTTGGGATGTGCTTGTGTGTGCATGTGAACACGGCCATGACTGGCTTACAAGTAAGAATGGGGGACAATCTTATTTGGTCCACATTGTTAAACCAATCATAGAGGTGGGCAAATTCAACTGCATCCATCCCATCAGATGCTCACCCTGTCGCTGCTGCCATTTGCCCACGGGCTGTGTGAGCTTCTTCCGAGGTATGGTTCAGACTGATGAGCATTCAGTAGCTGTCTGCCCCTGCTCCCCAAATTGCACATTCCCCCTTCTGCATTAATGGGGCCTTTGCGGCCACCATTAATGCAGTGGGGAGAAGTGCGCAATTTCTGGAGCCTCCATGGTGCACACAATGGAGGCTCCAGAAATTGCACTTTTTTCCCTGCTGTGTTAATGGTGGCCTTAGGGCTCCATTGGCACAGTGGGGGGAAGTGCGCAATTTTGGCATTGCTGGGGTCTTGTGAACACTTGAGTGCAGATCTGTGCTCACGCCATGGGCACTTGGCTGGGTCCGGGGTCACAGATGTGGAGGAGTCCATTGGACTCCCAGACTCAGTTGGGTGCTTGAAACAACCCTACCAATCAAACTAATTCAATTTCCAGGGCCACTATGGAGATCAGGGCTCTGTTATCCTTCAGCTTGTACCCTTCTCTGTGCAATTCTTGCCTCACATTTTGCATACATTAAGGAAAGTTGCCTACAAAAATGTGGTTCCTTAATATACCATTTTCACGAGTTTTAGGCCTCCTCCACACGAGACGTTTAATGAGCCTTGAAGGCTCATTATAAATTTTACCTCCACACCAGCGGAGCGCAAAACGGGCGTACAGGCGCGTTATCTCCCCGATAATGCGCATTTTCGAATGCGCGTTAAATAGCGACTTTTATTTTTCTCCGGCCGTTAAAGCGCATTTTCGCCGTGTGAACAAGCGATTATGCGCATTAACGTCTTCTAAAGCGCTTTTTGGACATCAATTAATGCGCTTCGCCGCCTCTCGCCGCCTCCCGTGCAGAGGGATTAGGCGTAAATGCGCCTCCGCGAAAATGCGCATAATCCCCGAACTGGGCGCAAAAGCGCATCCTTGTGGAGGGGGCATAAAACAAATTTCAGAAATTGGATGGGACAGACTAATGATTGAATACATTAAAAACAGGATGGAATGGAAAAATAGTGATTTGTCCATTTGCTTGCAAGCATTCCAAAATGTTCATATCTATACAAGTTAAGCCAATTTTTTAAAAACCGGTCTTATCTAGTTTTCATTCATATCTTTACAGGAAGCATCTCCCTAAAACTGCTCAAAGATGAATGGCTTCATTACTCTGTCCAGGAAACGGTAGGATCAATTTCGTATTCCCGTCAGACAGTATTGTACAGCTTCATCATCATCTGCCATCATAAATTATTCCTAATGTTTCTTTGCTGTTTAAGCCTATGTTTCAAATTTAGTCTTGTAGAAAAATGTTGCTCTTGTCATTGTCATGTAAATTAGTAATGTGTGCTGGACAGTATCCCAGTTCACATTTGATTGTTGCTAGATAAGCTAAGATGCTTGCTCAGAGAGAGAGAGAGAGAGAGAGAGAGAGAGAGAAGCATTGTCAAACTTACATATCAATATTTGATTAAACACTTTTGTATGTTTACCAGCCTTGTTACAATTTTAAATGTATGGCAATATCACACCAATCAAATTAGCAAACTACATTTTTAGAGAAATACATTGCACACAGGTGTTTGAAACATCATTGAACTTAGTCACTTTTAATCAGTCACAGTGTTCAGAAAAAAAGATGGATGTAATCTGAGTTAAATGTTTGGCAAGGAATTCCCTCAATTCCAGGTATCCATCTTGATATTCCGGGCATCCATCTTGGAATCTTCTAACGGTGCAATCCTATGGATATTTAGACAGATAAAAGTTATACAACTGCCACTACTTTCTGGCCAGCCATGCTGACTGGGGGATGCTGGGAGTTGTAGGACTTTTGTCCATCTAAATATCCATAGGTAAGTCTTCAGTAAGTCTTCTGTCTGATGGTCACTCTGTCATCTTCTTTACAGGTGGAAGACTGAGAGGAAGATAATAACCAACCAGCAATCTTTCACTAAGGAGAGACCCTTCTCCAATCCCCCCGTCCCCCTTCTATAGGGAAGTGTGATGCCTTTGTGATATCAAGAGACATTTATCCAATCCCCACCTCAGATCTGTTTGCATGTGTGCTAACCAATAGGCCTCAGAACCAAATGAAGGGGCAAAGAATGCCATGCTTAGGAAAGATCAAGAAAGAATGTGGGCATGCAAAGGTGAGCAATAGCTAATGAACCTACTCTCTGGAAACACAACATTGTGACAGTGTTTGTGAATTAAGCACACATTCCCCAAGGCTTTGTGGCAACTCTCCCCAAAAGTCTTACAGTATATTCTGAGGGGAAGGGGCCCATGGCTCCATGGTAAAGCATGCAGAAGGTCCCAGGTTTGATCCCCAGCATCTTCAGGTAGGGCTGGAAAAAACCCTGCCTGAAATCCTGGAGAGCCACTACCAGCTGTGTTGACAATACTAGGCGAGATTGGCCAATGGTCTGACAACAGGAAGCTTCCGATGTTCCTATGTAAGAAAGGAGCCAATTACCTAGGGAGGTCGTGGGCTCTCCCATATTAGAGGCATTCAAGAGGCAGCTGGACAGCCATGTGTTGTGCTTTGACCCAGAAGGATATTGTAATTTTAACTTGTTTTTATGCTTTATGCTTTTAAATTTTGTATATTGGTGTTTTAATTGTTCAATGTTTTTAATTTTTGTAAACCGCCCAGAGAGCTTCGGCTATGGGGCGGTATATAAATGTAGGGTGACCAGATAAAATCCAGGTCAGGGCTCATGTAACTTTAACAGTTGTAGAGAAAAGGGAATTTCAGCCAGTATCATTTGTGTGCAGTTAGTTCCTGGTGAAATGCCCTCTTCATCACAACAGTTAAAGTTGCAGGGGCCCTGCCTTTTTTTGTACATGGTCACTCTAGTATAGTGCCTGCACCTTTAACTGTTGTGATGAAGAGGGAATTTCACCAGGAACTAATTGCATACAAATGACACAGGCTGAAATTCCCTTTTTTCTACAACTGTTAAAGTTACATGAGCCCTGACCTGGATTTTATCTGGTCAGCCTAATAAATGGAATAAAATAAATAAATAAATAAATAAATAAGTCAGGGATGCTTTAGGGTGGATTCCTGCACTGAGCAGGGGGTTGGACTTGATGGCCTGATAGTCTCCTTCCAACTCTACCTTTCCATGATTCTATGATTCTATTTTTAGGTCACATTTCCACCCATATTACCACCATTTGGTGGGGCATCCTGCTATTTGGTTCAAAGCTAATGGAAATTTGTCACCAGCACTCCAGCAGCTAGTGACTAGTATCTTTCTTTTTTAAGCTCATGGTTTCCCTTAGAGCAGATATGGGCAACCCACCGTACATGGACCACATGCATTCCTTGCCAATTCCTGTGTGATCTGCAGACCACTCTTTGGTTCCGAGCTCATTCTCCACCCCCATCCTTGCCACGTAGCTGATTGGCTCGGGGAACAGCTGAACAGCACACCAATCAGACATTCCTCAGCTGTTCACAGCACCAATGGTAACAGGGAGGGGGAAAGTGCATGATGGCACCTCACCGATCTCATTAAATGCCTTCTGTATGCTGAGATATAAAGTAACATGAATAAAAATAAGGAAAGAAAAGATAAGTAAAAGCATAACATAGCAGTAGCAACTTTTCCCGAGTAAAAGGCCCAAAGTGTTTTATGTATTAGCCTAGCATATTCATTCTGATACTGTTGTTTTTATTAAAGTGTTCTTTGAGATCCTTAGGGAATCAATTGACTTTCCATTATCATGGTGAAGTTACACTTAAGTGAATTATTTCTTCCTCAATGAAAAATAAATACATTGTTTATTTCACAATGGGAGATGATACTCATGTAGTTTGTTTCTATTTTGCCACCACCTGGGAAGAATGCAATCTGATTTCAGTTTGAACCCCAAATTTCTGAAGACACCTTTCTATTGTAACTACATCGAAGAAGCTTAATAGGCTTTACAATTGTTATGACTACACAGTTCGGAAATAATATTTTAAAAATTATACTGAAGATTCGTAAATCTCACCTGACACAACTGTCATCAATTTAAAACAATAACACTACTTTTTTTTCAGTACTGTAAAACTATCTTTCCTTTTGTTTGTATCAAAACAGCTGTATAATCCATAGTACAGAACTAACTGCTCTGTTGTTAATATTTATCTCTAGGCCTGATGGTAAATACTCAATGGGTTGAATCCAGATTTAGGCATAAGCAACTGGGTTGACTAAATCAGACTTCCTCACCCCATCTGCCCCATGACAGCCCCTTCAGCCCGCTGCTACTCAGAGGCTCAGTTCAGACAACACATTAATCAACACAGTGTGAAAACTCCATTGAATGGTTGAGTTTTAGGAGGTACTCCCCACACAACATGTTCTAACTCCACCCCTGTGTGACTGTGGGCTACTGTGAGGTTGTATAAAATCCATTGCAATGTTTGATTGACAATTCCTCTGCCCTCTCGCCTTCCCCGGTCCTCCCAATGGTATCCCATCAGCCACTGCTGCAAAAAAACAATCCCGCTGGCTCTCCTAGAGCGGCACTCACGCCTTTTGCCACTCTTGCCAGGGAACTCCGTAGCCAGTGGGAAAAGTCAACTCAATGCAATGGAAAAATTCCATGGAGCCCGCCACACAACACAACGGTTGTGCAGGAACTCTCCTCTGCACAGTGTGGATATTCTGCATGGAGTGTTTTCCCCAAAAAGCTCCACCGTTGTGTGGAGTTTTCCTGCCAGACAACACATTTCTCAATGGTGGTGTAAAAATGCCACCATGGAGTTCTAAAGCCATTGAGAAACATATTCTCTGAACTGAGCCAGAGTGTTGGGAGACTCTGCTGAATAGGGTAAGCTGTGGAGTGGGAAGGGGAAGACGGAATCCTGGAATAGTGTGTGGAGTCCCATTCCCTTCCATCCCAGAAGGCAGATCTTGGATACAATTTATCATTTTCTGTGTGTTGCACTAGTGTACCACTTTTCAGACCTTATCATGTAAGTGTGCATCCAAATGAAATACGCACTATTGGAATCCTTGTGGTGTTTTCCCCTGTCAAAATGTAATTACAGCTGAACTACAGCTGTTTTGCTAATTTATTTATTTATTTATTTATTACAGTTATATACTGCCCCATAGCCGAAACTTTCTGGGTGGTTTACAAAAATTAAAAACATTGAATATTTAAAAACCAGTATACAAAAATGTAAACCACAAAAGCCTCAAAACAAACCACATATCATTTAAAACTGTCCAGGGGTCTGTTAAAAAGCTCAACACATGCTGTTAAATGCTCGAGAGAAGA
This sequence comes from Anniella stebbinsi, assembly GCA_029215795.1. Taxonomy (NCBI): domain Eukaryota; kingdom Metazoa; phylum Chordata; class Lepidosauria; order Squamata; family Anniellidae; genus Anniella; species Anniella stebbinsi. The sequence continues at coordinate 88,137,041 of JARDYH010000004.1, read as the reverse complement.
GAAAAGTCTAGCACCAAAAAGATGACAGTGTTGGCGCCAGTGTCGGGGAGATCGTTCGACAGTTGGGGGGGCACCACTGAAAAGGCCCTCTCCCTGGTTGCCATCCTCCGCGCTTCCTTCGGAGTAGGCACTTGGAGGAGGACATTGGATTTTGAATGTAGTGTATAGGTAGGTTTGTGTCAGGAGAGGTGCCCTGTCAGGTATTGTGGTCCCAAGCCGTGTAAGGCGTTATAGGATAAAACCAGCACCTTGAATTGGGCTTGGAAAAGTATAGGCAGCCAATGCAAGTGGGCTAGTGTCGGTCTTATATGTTCGAACCTTCTAGTTCCTGATATCAACCTGGCTGCTGCATTTTGCACACGTTGCAGATTCTGAACCGTCTTCAAAGGCAGCCCCATGTAGAGTGTGTTGCAGTAATCTAACTTGGAGGTTACCAGAGCATAGTCAACTGAAGCCAGGTTATCCCTGTCCAAATAGGGGTGTAGCTGGGCCACCAACCGAAGTTGGTAGAAGGCACTCTGTGCCACTGAGGCCACCTGAGCCTCAAGTGACAGAGATGGTTCGAGGAGAACCCCCAAGCTATGAAACTGCTCCTTCAAGGGGAGTCCAACCCCATCCAGAACAGGTTGAACACCGTCCATCTGGTCAGAAGAACCACCTACTAACAGCATCTCAGTCTTGTCTGGATTGAGTTTCAGTTTATTAGCTCTCATCCAGTCCATTGTCACAGCCAGGCACCAGTTCAGCACATCCACAGCCTCACCTGATGAAGATGAGAAGGAGAAATAGAGTTGTGTGTCATCAGTGTACTGATGACAACGCACTCCAAAACTCTGGATGACCATACCCAACGGTTTTATGTAGATGTTGAACAGCATGGGGAGAGAACCCCATACTGGAAAATCTATGAGGCCGACCTATGTCCCCCAAGCACCACCTTCTGGAGCCAACCCGCAAAGTAGGAGTGGAATCACTGCAATGCAGTGCCTCCAACTCCCAACTCAGCCAGTCATTCCAGAAGGATACCATGGTCGATGGTATCGAAAGCTGCTGAGAGATCAAGGAGAATCAACGAAACACACTCCCCCTGTCTTTCTCCCAACATAGGTCATCATACAGGGCGACCAAGGCTGTTTCCATGCCAAAACAAGGCCTGAAACCTGACTGAAATGGATCGAGATAACCAGTCTCATCCAAGAGTGTCTGGAGCTGGCTCACAACCACTCGCTCAAGGACCTTACCCAGGAATGGAACATTTGCCACTGGCCTATAGTTAATATGATTTTCCAGGTCCAGGGAAGATTTCTTTCAGAGTGGTCCCACTACCGCCTCTTTCAGGCGGTCTGGGACCACTCCCTCTGGCAGAGAGGCACTAATCACTTCCCTGGCCCAGCTGGTTGTTCCATCCCTGCTAGCTTTTATTAGCCAAGAGGGGCAAGGATCCAATATAGAGGTGGTTGCACGAACCTGTCCAAGCTGTAACACTTGGGACACAATCCAGCCAAAGTTATGCATTTTAACTCCTATTGATTTGGTTAATTCCTAAATTGTAATCAGTGAGACTTATGAGTTTTAGAAATTTAATTTCTGTTTGGACTTGGCCATGGTGAATCACTCTCTCACTCTCTCTCTCTGGCCAGATCGACACCAAGTAGGATATAGTGATATGACAGCAGTACGAAAGTGGTATATAAAACGCAGGAGCCACACTACAACTTTATAGCAGTATTGAAGTCCACTGACATCTGTTGGGGCTCTTTGACACAAACCATATATTGCTTTCATCGTGCTATATCCTGCTTGGTATAGATCTGGCCTCTCTTTCTCTTTGTGTGTGTGGGTGTGTATATACGCGTGCGCGCGCACACACACACACACACACACATACAGAATTTGCTTTCAGGCAGGAAATTTATCTGTTTAGATGCTTCATCTACAGTGCTAAGCACATGACACAGTTTAAACTAAGTGCTTGTTGCTAGTTGAATGCAGGGCACAACAACCCTAAGCCCCAAAGCTCCTGGCTGTGATTAGGAGAGGTTGGAATCTTCCTCCCATTGATGGAGGGAGCTTCGCATAATAATAATAATAATAATAATAATATAATTTTATTTATTAATTTATTTATTTATTACCTGCCTCTCCCTCTGGATTGAGGTAGGGAACAACATTAAATACAAACATAAAATAAATAAAACTGATTAAAACATATAACATGAATACTTATTAAAATAACAATAAAACTCTTAAAATTCAACTAGATAGGCCTACCAGAACAGATCAGTCTTTATGGCTTTCTTAAAGTCAGAGAGACTGTTAAGTTGACGAATCTCTCCTGGCAGGCCATTCCACAGTCTGGGAGCTGCAGAAGAGAAGGTCCTCTGGGTAACGATTGTCAGCCTAGTTTTGGCTGACTGAAGTAAATTCTTCCCAGAGGACCTGAGTGTGTGGGGCGGATTGTACACAGGAAGGTGATCCCATAGGTAACCTGGACCCAAATAATGTAGGGCTTTAAAAGTAATGACCAACACTTTGTACTTCACCCGAAAACTAATTGGCAGCCAGTGAAGTGATTTTAAAGTTGGTGTAATATGGTCACCCCTAAGTTACCAGTGACCAACCTGGCTGCCATATTTTGAACTAGTTGAAGTTTCTGGACTAGGTATAAAGGTAGCCCTATGTATAGCACATTGCAGAAGTTGAGCCTCAAAGTTCCCAGTGCGTGCACTACCATCTTTAGGTCTTCCAACTCTAGGAAGGGGCGCAGCTGGCGTAACAGCCGAAGCTGATAGTAGGCACTCCTGGCCATCGCATCTATCTGGGCTGTCATTTGGAGTGATGGATCCAGAAGCACCCCCAAGCTGTGAACACATCCTTTCAGGGGGAATGTAACTCCATCCAGAACTGGTTGACACACCTCCGAACCCAGGTTGGGGCCTTGACGGTAAGCACCTCCGTCTTGTCTGGATTCAGCTTCTTTTTGCCTTTCCTCATCCAGCCCATTACCGCCTCCAAGCATTCGTTCAGAGAAGACATACTATTAGGCAGACCATATGAAAAGGAGGACAGGGCTCATGTAACTTTAACCATTGTAGAGAAAAGGGAATTTCAGCCAGTGTCATTTGTATGCAATTAGTTCTTGGTGAAGTTTCCTCTTCATCACAACAGTTAAAGTTGCAGGCACTATACTAAAGTGACCATATACAAAAGAAGGCAGGGCCCCTGCAACTTTAACTGTTGTGATGAAAAGGGAATTTCACCAGGTACGAATTGCATACAAATGACACTGGCTGAAATTCCCTTTTCTCTACAACTGTTAAAGATACAGGAGCCCTGTTCTCCTTTTCACATGGTCAGCCTACATACTATCCTTAGCTGATGCTGCATCTGCCCTGGTGGGCCAGTTCCACTCCCAGGAAGATACCACTGGTGGACAGCGTGCCAACGGGTAGTCCCTGAATTGAGTCATCCTGGGGTGGGGTTGGAGCCAACTTTGGATCTCCTGGGGATGATTCAAAATGAAAAGGTCAAGAAGGCGTAAAAGCTTGGCAGCCCCCACTCCCCTTCCACCCTGGCTGGTGAAAGCCAGAAGGATTGAAATGAGGCAATAGATACATTTCACTCCTACCCAACCTCCACTTAGGATTGCTTTGTAAGAGCCGAACTAAACATTCTGTCATTCATGTATAGTAAGCTATGCATGGTAGGGTTGTTGTTGTTGTTGTTATTCCAGTGTAATAATTTCTCTGCATTCAGTCACAGAGAAAAGAAGGATAAAGATCTGGACAAATATAAAACAAGTTTCCCCGTAAGAGCATGTGCAGTGAGAGACAAGAAAGCATCAAAACACATGCCTTTTGGGGAATTTTTTTAAAAAATTATTTTTTAGTCCAATTCTTTATCCTTCTTTTCTCTGTGACTGACAAATCTCTGTAAGGCAAATTTACCTGATCTTATGATGCAGTCAAGGAAGATGGCCACTTTCTAGAAACCCATATATATTAGTTGAATAGGGCTGGTGAATGCAGTCAAAGAGAACATCAGGGTTTTTTTCCATGTTATGCAGTCCTTCATCCTTTCTTTTTTTCAGTGGGATGTATCGTCTTGTCCACTTAAGGTCCGACCCCAAAGAATAATCTTGTGAACTACTGGAGATCTGTCTTTCTATCAAGCATCAAGAACTCTGGCTCACAGGAGATAAAGTTCTACCTTTCCCTCGTATTCAATGTCTTTCTATCTTCTAAAATTGTGGGACTGGGACATGGGCTTCATGTTACTCAGGCCCACCATCTGCTCCTGACACCCTTGGGCAGCTACCAATAGTAGCCAACACCCAGGCTACTACTTGTGACTATCAACAGTCTTTTCCAAAATAACCAACAACAAATTGAGCCAGGAAGCACTGCCTTTCTCATCCAGAGCATGACTTAACCAATTTGATTATTTCATGTACTCATAAGTATATGAAGAACTCAAATAGGCTCAAATGATTCTCTGGGTAAAAGGGAAAAGCAGTAAATATTTTGCAAAACAATTTTGCAAAAATAGGTATCCAGTACTCTAGTCTCACCTTATAAAGTTCCATTGGGATCATATCCTCTCCAGGAGCTTTGTAATAAAAATAATTTATTTACAAAACACATTTTCTTTAACAGGCCCATTCTAGACTCTCCCAGCATAACATGAGAAACATCTTTTTCTGCATTTTATTTATTTATTTTATTTATTTATTTATTTATTTCATTTCCAATTGCCGAAGCTCTATGGTGAGTTCACAAAAAAAGTGTATAGTCCTTTACTACTAGGAAGGAGAAATGGTTATGAATTTTTTCGAGTGGAAAAGAAGAAGCATATACTTCTCCTACTGATATTTTTCAGAATCCTTCAAAAATGGTCAAAATGCATTTCCCCCCTAATTATTCAAAGACTGAAAGATTACCTTCAGGCTGAAGGAACAGAATGAGAAATTTTAACACAGATGGTAAGGCTTAAAAAATCAAATCAAATGATGAATCCACATTTTGAAATTTCTCAACTATAACCAGCCAGCCACAGCCACTGCTATTATGGCTGTACAATGAACTGTTTTCTTGAGTTTAGAAGTTAAATATTTCTCTGCTAGATGTTGTTGTGACAAATGCAAGTTGGGTGCCAACTACATAGGTTCTAACACATAGATCTACCTGGTAATCTAACAGCATGTTTCCCCAATGCTTATTTTCCTAGGTGTTTTTATAAAAAAAAATGCTTTCATTCTACGCTCCTGGGGAGTAGGGCTGTCAACAACTACAGAGAAATTCTCAAATTGTTCCATTCCACTAACCACTCTAGGAACCAGCAACACTCATTCTATACGCCCGGGAAACCAGGACTTTGACTAGGATGGAAGAGGAGATTCCCCCGGAAGGTTTTCTGAGAAATACATTTTCTGCTGAGAGCAAATTTTAAGGTTTTTCAATCATGCAATCCAATGTCAATGACTGCTCATGTGAATGTTATGTTCTGAAAAATCTACAAATTACTGATGATAATATTGTTCTAGTGACATCCAGGGATTTAACTGGGGTTAAGATCATGAGCTCCTGGAGCAGGAGTACTGCTTTTTCTGTACATTTAAAATCACATTTACAATACAATATTAAAAACACAACATTAAAAACAATTCCAATTACAGTAAAAGCAATACAAGGAGCAGTAGGATGGGGCAGTATGATTAATTTAATTATAGCCCAGGGAAAGCCTGGGTGAGCATATGTATTCAGGAGGCATTTGAAAGATGCCACATTTCCTGCCTCCCGAATTGCAAGGGGGAGGATTTTCCAAGTGGGGGTGCCACTACTAAGAAGGGCTGCCATCGGGCTATTACACAGTGACATTCCGTTAATTTTAGAATGACCACCAAGGCCTCCTGGAATAACTGCACAATGCCATCTGGAAGTATCGTGTGTGTGTGTGTGTGTGTGTGTGTGTGTATAGCGGGGAGGGGGGGCATGGATTAATGAACTAAAATCATTAGAAGTCAATTACACTTTGTGAACATCTGATTTTTAAATAAAGCACTAAACATCGGAAGGTTTTCCAAGCTGGGATCTAAAAATCTGATACTTCCATCAATTGGTAGTTACTGTATGTTAAAGTCTTGCTATTTATGTGAGTGGCAGAGTGAGTTCATTTGTGATCAGGGTTATATTGGTTTTAGCGATTCCTTTATTAATCATACGAAGAAAAAGAAATTAATCAAATCCTTTTTATTAGGACTCATACGTACATGAAGGAAGAGATTGATTAAGTTGGGAAAAAATATTCAGAGGATTAATGGTATTTTAAAATATTCTGAGAAACGCCCCTTAGATGAGGAGTCGGTGAGGAAAAAGCCCTGTTGCTAGGAGACGAAAGCCACAGTGTCATGAAAATGTATTTATTATTAAATACAGATGTGGATTAATGTATAGAAGTGCTAGATAATGAACAATGCAACATCTGTTTTGCATCACAGATAGACACTAACACAATTATTTTTAAATGTATCTAATAATAATAATAATAATAATAATAATAATAAATTCAATGCACTTGGATGGTATTAGCCGCAGAGTGATTCCAGTGACCTTAAGAACACTGACCCCCTTGGCCAACATCTAAAACACAGAAACATCCAGGGAATCTGTGCCTGTGTATGGAGGAGGAGGAGGAGGAGGAGGAGGAGGAGGAGGAGGAGGAGGAGGAGGAGAAAGATAGGAAGGAAGGAGGGAGAGAGGAAGGGAGGGAGGGAATTTATTTACATTTGTGGTACTAGAAAATCAGACCTCCTCCATGCCTTCAGTAGGATCTCATGTTCAATTATACCAAATTTCAGCAAAAAGCAGTATGCACCTGATCATTCATTTAGATCCCAATCTATGATTTTCTCTGCATATCCAGAGAGCTGAGAAGACATCTGAGATTTTATATATGTCATAGCTCTATTGAACATGGCCATGATAAGGTGCTCTTATAGTAAAGGTGACAGAGCATTCAAAAGCACTGAGGGTCTTAAGTGTTCATCCAGTTCAGCTTCCCAATGGCCATGCTGGCTGAGGATGATAGAATTTTTCAGTCCAACATATCCAACACAACTGGAGGGCACCAGGTTCGTGAAGGCTGATCCAGAGAATAGCTTTCTGTATTGCCACTTCAGCAATAAAATGCACAATATGATATGCAGAAAATGACCTGCAATACCATGGGTAACCCCTTTCCAATTTTGAGCACTCAAAATCACTTGTATGTATTGAACAGCCTTTACCTAGTTCGGAAACTTCAATTAGTTCAAAATACGGCAGTCAGGTTGGTCACCGGTACACCTAGGGGTGACCATATTACATTAACTTTAAAGTCACTGCACTGGCTGCCAATTAGTTTCCGGGCAAAGTACAAAGTGTTGGTTATAACCTTTAAAGCCCTACATGGTTTGGGTCCAGGTTACCTGCGGGATCGCCTTCTCCCATACAATCTGCCCTGCAAACTCAGGTCTTCTGGGGAGAACTTCAGTCAGCCAAAACTAGGCTGACAACTGTTACCCAAAGGACCTTTCCTTCTGTTGCCCCCAGACTCTAGAATGGCCTGCCAGAGGAGATTCATCAATTTAACTCTCTCTCTGAGTTTAAGGCAGCTATAAAGACTAGCCTCTTCTAATAAAGACTAATACATTAACCTAATAAAGACTACCCAGATGAACTTCAAATCAAGAATTTCAAAATGATTGTTTTATACGCTTTTTAAATTAATTTTATGTATTTGATCTATATTGTATTGTACTAATGTTGTTCCCCGCCTTTATCCAAAGGGAGAGATGGGTAAGAAATATTTTATTATTATTATTATTATTATTATTATTATTATTATTGCTTGTCTGGTGGGATCCATTAAAAGTGGACACTGTCTAGACAAGGACTGTGGGCCATAAATATGGTTAATGAGGTGGCCCAGTCCTCACATAGAGACAGTTACACTTTAGGTTTCATAGAGGGAGGTATTCATTTGAAATTCCTTCCACTTGAAAACTTCTTCTCATCAGGAATTTATTATGTCTTTCTGACAGTCTCTCTGGGCAATTTTCACATGAGGGTGAGTTCAAACAAATGCCTCTCCATGTGATATGTAATTATAGGGTAGACATTTTTCAGGTAACAAATGATTTGAGATGTCACACAAAGCTGACAGGTTTTAGTGGAGAGGAAAAGAGCAGGAATTAATTGCTTATAAATTAAGCACTTAAACATGCTTAGCGTTGTTCTAAAATTTGATTGGGATTAACATACGATCTTATAAACCACTTTTGAGGCTACAAATTATCTATGGGAACAACTGGAAGTTGAAAAGAAATGATCAATTAAGCACTTGGTTAGTGAGTGGTGTGTGATACTTACGCATTTGCAAGAAAAATACTTTGCTCCTAATAAAGATAAGTTTATCCTGAATAGAGATAGGCAAACGGGCAATGTTCAAGATCTCCAGGATTCTCTGAATAACATCTTGCTGCTTGTCTCATGCCCAATTCCTGTTTGTGTTTGCGATTGCTGCTCGCTGTGCACAAATGGGAAACTTGAGCCCATTATTCCGTGTTCTGCATTCTGGGATGATCGAGAAGAGATCCTGGCCCTCCTCTGTGTGACAACCTTTCAAGTATTTGAAGAGTACTGTCATGTCTCCCCTCAGTCTTCTCTTCTCCAGGCTAAACATGCCCAGTACTTTCAGTCTCTCCTCAGAGGGCTTTGATTCCAGACCCCTGATCATCCTTGTTGCCCTCCTCTGACACCCCCCCCCCATTGCAGTTTTCTTCCCCCATTTAGAATGGGGGAAGGAAACTGCAATTGCTGAGGATCCACCAAGCAAGGCCATCTGGGAGAAGCCTGGAAGGTATATTTGGGACCACCAGAGGGCCAGATTTGGCCCCAGGGCCTGAGTTTCTGCACCCCTGATGCAACATATGATCTTAGTAATCACCAACCTCCAGCCTTACCCCAAGTCCTTTACATTGACCTTTAGATGGAAAAAGCCAGATAATGGAGCTCTGTTCTTGCACCATCTTCATTCCTGTCAGCTACAACTATTTAGTGCTTTGTGTTAGCATTAAAAAATGTACCTGTTGGGTATCTTTCTATGACTGTACTTTTCCAATTTCTGTAAAGACTGGAAGATCCTAGCAGTTGTGTTGTCAGTTAGTCTAACCATATTTATAAAGGACTGGGCTGGTTTTGGTGTTCTGTATTCTTCGTTTAATTTTTCATGGCATCCTAACAAGGTACCTGCAGTAGCTTCATGGACAAATCAATATGGATTAGATAGATATCAATAATGTTATATAAATAAATACTGCCATACCCAAATGGTGGAGAATCAGGAGCCTACCACTGTATTCTTTCTTTATTATAACCTGGAAAACTCTATGAATTCTTCAAGCTTTAACAAAAAAAATCATTTTTTTCTGTTCCAAAATTTGGATGTTTACAGGACATGTTATCCAATATTAGCAATTGCTGCATTGGATGGTTCTTTTAGATGTCAAGGTGACATGATCCTGAAACTATTTACAGGTAGATCTTCAGGTAGGAATGCTTTTCAATTATGTAATAGGTTTTCCTTTTGTTTGCATTTATTAAGTTTAGTTTATATTCTGAGTTGCTGTCAGTCTCCTAACTAATTAAATATTTAACTCAAATATAAAATGGAAAGAAGCAGGTAGTTGGGCTAAGTAAGTAAGAAGCCAGAAGTAAAAAAAGTATCAGAAAGATTTACAGAACTGAATATTAGGCCAAACACACAATAAAGCCAATTCTGGCTGGTTTGACACATTGTAAACCTCACAGAGACAGAAAAACACTTGGGCAACTCAGAAAGTGAGGCTGCCATATTATAGGTAGGCTGACCATATGAAAAGGAGGACAGGGCTCATGTAACTTTAACATTTGTAGAGAAAAGGGAATTTCAGCCCTGCCTTCTTTTGTATATGGTCACTCTAGCATAGTGCCTGCAACTTTCACTGTTGTGATGAAGAGGGAATTTCACCAGGAACTAATTGCATACAAATGACACTGGCTGAAATTCCCTTTTCTCTACAACTGTTAAAGTTACATGAGCCCTGTCCTCCTTTTCATATGGTCAGCCTAATTATAGGTGGGGCTTCAAAAATTAAAGGATAATTAGTGGCTTCTCCTAACCAACAGAAACACCTTTAACTTTCTTGCCAAGACCATGCATGTGAATTGTACAGTGCAATCCAGTCTAAATCTACTCAATTTCAGTGAGACTAGCTCCCAAGTAAATATGTATAGCAGGGATGGGGAATCTTGGTCCATGAGTCAAATTTGGCCTCTCAGGCTGGCTCATGGGGCCTTGGGTGAAACCACCCTCTCCAAAGTTCCACTCCCTCAGAGGGGAGAAGGGACAGGAGAGCCTTTGCGTCTCTGTCACCTTGCCTGTGTGTGGAAGGAGGTAGAGGAGTGAGGCAGATGAAGGCAGCGAAGGCAGCACTTCGGTGGGATCGCTCTACCTGGACTTTCCTCAGCTAGGGAAAGCCCAGGCAGAGTGAAGCAGGATCCCTGACTGAGGCACCAGCTTCAGCTAGTATATCAGGGGGAATCCAATAACCTAGGCTGACCAGATAAAATCCAGGTCAGGGCTCATGTAACTTTAACAGTTGTAGAGAAAAGGGAATTTCAGCCAGTGTCATTTGTATGCAATTAGTTCCTGGTGAAATTCCCTCTTCATCACAACTGTTAAAGTTGCAGGGGCCTTGCCTTCTTTTGTATATGGTCACTCTAGTATAGTGCATACACCTTTAACTGTTGAGATGAAGAGGGAATTTCACCAGGAACTAATTGCATACAATTGACACTGGCTGAAATTCCCTTTTCTCTACAACTGTTAAAGTTACATGAGCCCTGACCTGGATTTTATCTGGTCAGCCTACAATAACTTCAGTGGGTGGGACCTGCCTATGACATCACTGCCTATGATATCATTCAGCCAGTGGATGTACACAGTGTAAAGTATAAACACTTTGAACTAAATTAGTGGCATCCCTCCACACCCACCTCACCCCTAAGTAGAAGGATATTGGTGGGAACTAGGTTTGGGACAAATTATTATTTTAGGCATTCCAACTGAGAAAGTAGTGTATTCTGCTTCCAAGCATGGTGAGGGTGGGAATATTAAGATGGTCAGCACACCATAAAAGCAGGACGGCGTGTCTATCTTTTCTTCTGCTGCTTGTAACAGTTGCAGGGTAGCAATAGCAGTTCCCACAGGGCTCATTCTTTAGCAGCCATGTTCTTTCACCCAGACTGATCTGGACCTGGACATAGCATTGTTCCATGTAAGGGGAAAGTGCTTGCAGGAAATGCATATGCCATGTCCATAGGATTTGTAGCCTATCCATGGGTTAATGCTCCCCTTCATCCAAAGATGGAGCACTAGGAGCAGTCTCAAGGAAAGAAAATGGCTGCCAAGCTGCTGAAGATAGAGCTCTGCTCTTGTTAGTGCTACCAATGCTACCATCAGAAGCAGAACAAGAAAAGAAAGACCTTAGCTGCCTTTCCCAAAAGTTAGCCTTCATCATGTTGCCACAAATACAAAATGACAACAAAACCCCAAATGAAAAAGAAAAACAGTATGGTCTGTATTTCCAGCTAAGACACTTTCATTTTTCATTGTTTCCAATGAGGGAGGGGTACTGCTGAGCAGATCTTTAACTGAATTTCTCACAAACTTCTGGCAAATTCAGAAAAAAAACGTACACTGGAGGGTAATTATAAACAGTAATAAAAGTAGATGCCAAGTAGGTGCTACTTGGCATCTACTTGTCTCCTTATGGCATCCCCCCTCCCGACTCTTCACTTCCTTGGGTCGCCTTCCTTCCCTTGATTAACAGAAAAGGAACAGCAGAGTTTCTACCCCTGGGTAGGAAGGGAAGGAGCTGCTGCCCCCTGCCATACTTTCTTACCATAAGGTTATACAGTTTGGGTAGACTGACCAGACGTCCGGATCCCCCCGGACCTGTCAGGAATTTGGGGGGCAAAATGGCGTCCGGGGGGATTTTTCTTGAATTCCCATTATGTCCGGGCCTGAGAGGATGATTTCGGGCCTCTGCCGCCTCTTCCGTGCTGGGTCTGGGCTCCCCGGTGCTTGTGGCCATTGCGACGACTCACGAGGAGCCCGGATCCAGCGCAGAAGAGGCGGCAGAGGCCCGAAGCCGGAAGTGAGCAAATCTGCCTCTCCCGCCCTGACCAGCACTTACCCGGCCTCCCTGTGGGCTGTCGCAATGGCAACAACCCCCGAGGAGCCCGGATGTCCAGGCGGAAGAGGCGGGAGAGGCGGATTTGCTCACTTCCGGGTTTGGGCCTCTGCCGCCTCTTCTGCGCTGGATCCAGGCACCTCGTGAGTCGTCATAATGGCGAGAAGCACTGGGGAGCCCAGACCCAGCACGGAAGAGGCGGCAGAGGCCCGAAACCGGAAGTGCCCAAATCTGCCTCTCCCGCCTGGACATCCGGGCTCCTCGGGGCTTGTTGCCATTGCGACAGCCCACGGGGAGGCTGGGTAAGTGCTGGGCAGGGCGGGAGAGAGGCGGATTTGCTCACTTCCGGGTTCGGGCCTCTGCCGCCTCTTCCGTGCTGGGTCTGGGCTCCCCGGTGCTTCTCGCCATTATGACGACTCCCTGGTGCTTGTCGCGGCGGCAGAGGAGAGGAGACCAGAGAAGAGGAGACCGGAGGAGAGGAGACTGGAGGAGAACCGGTGGCGGCAGCAGCAGCGGGGAGCCCAGACCCAGGTGGTGGAGAAGCAGCAGAATTGTAAGTAGATAGCGCGGTGGGTGGGTGGGGGGGGTTGGGCAGCTCGGGTGGGCGGCTGGGTGCATGTGCGTTTGACGGTGTGTGTGTGCGGGTGGTGTGTTGGGCATTCAGTGGGCTGGTGCTGCGGGCAGGGTGGTGGCGAGCGGGGCATCGCAGGTAGAAAGGTGTGCCTGGCTCGCTTCCCCCCCCCCCATTGATGCCTGAAGCTTCAAGAATCAACTGGCTGTGGGGGAGGGGAGGAGCCGAGCCAAGCACACGTTTGCCCGGCCTCTCTGTTCTGGAAATCTCAAGTCTCGTGACTTGAGAGTTCTGGAAGAGGTGGGGCCGGCGTATGTGCGCCAAAGAAGAAAAAGCAGAAGGCGGCAGCAGAAGCAGGACAAGCCCGGACAAGCCCAGGGCACAAGAGGCAAGGCGCGAGAGACAGGAGAGGCGGGCTCAGTGCGGGCGAGTCAGGCGCATGCGAAGCACGAGAGGTGGATGAGGCGTGAGAGGTCGGGCGCGGTGGTTGAGGTTGGCGAGGTGGGTGAGGTAAGGTGGGCCAGGCAGGCGAGGTGCGAGTGGGTGAGGCGGGTGCAGTGCGAGAAGCCAGTAAGGCACTAGAGGCAAGTGAAGGGAGCGACGCGGGTGCGGTGCGAGAGGCAGCCGAGGCGTTTCCATGATTAAGAGACCTTTCAGTAGGGGTGTGCACGGACCCCCCGGATCGGATCGGGACCCGGATCGGGACCTCCAATTTTGTCCCGGACCGGTTCGGACAAAATCGGAGGCCCCCCGGACCGGATCGAGTCCGATCCCGATCCAAAAATCGGAAATTTTTGGATCGGCCGCCATTTTTTTCCCCATAGACTTGCATTGCAATGCAAGTCTATGAGGAAAAAATGGCGGCGGGTGGGTAAGGGGGGGCCTAACTCCCTCCCCCCCCCCGGGGCCGTCCGCTGTGGACGGCCCCGGCAGGTAAACCCCCTCCCCCGCGCTCCCTACCCCCCCTGGGGCCGCCTGCTTCCATCCGCTGGCGCCCGCGGGCGCCAGCGGATAGAAGCGGACGGCTCCGGGGGGGGGGTAAGCCCCCTTCCCCGCCACTTACCTTCTCGGCACGTCCGGCGCCGGCGGCTACTACCAGCGGGCTCCGCGGCCTACTCTCGAGTAGCGCGCCGGGTGATGACATCACCCGGCGCGCCACCCTGGAGCAGGCCGCGGAGCCTGCTGGTAGTAGTAGGCGCCGGCGCCGGACGGGAGCCGCCGGGCCGGGCAGGTAAGGGCCCCCCTCCCCCCTCCCCCCTCCGCGCGCCCCCTCCTCCCCTCCACGCACCCCCTCCTTACCTTTCCGGCCCGGCGGCTCCCGTCCGGCGCCGGCGCCTACTACTTCCAGCAGGCTCCGCGGCCTGCTCTAGAGTAGTGCGCCGGGTGATGACATCACCCGGCGCGCCATCCTAGAGCAGGCCGCGGAGCCTGCTGGGAATAGTAGGCGCCGGCGCCGGACGGGAGCCGCCGGGCCGGAAAGGTAAGGGCCCCCCTCCCCCCTCCGCGCGCCCCCTCCTCCCCTCTACGCACCCCCTCCTTACCTTTCCGGCCCGGCGGCTCCCGTCCGGCGCCGGCGCCTACTACTTCCAGCAGGCTCCGCGGCCTGCTCTAGAGTAGCGCGCCGGGTGATGACATCACCCGGCGCGCCATCCTAGAGCAGGCCGCGGAGCCTGCTGGGAATAGTAGGCGCCGGCGCCGGACGGGAGCCGCCGGGCCGGAAAGGTAAGGGCCCCCCTCCCCCCTCCGCGCGCCCCCTCCTCCCCTCCACGCACCCCCTCCTTACCTTTCCGGCCCGGCGGCTCCCGTCCGGCGCCGGCGCCTACTACTTCCAGCAGGCTCCGCGGCCTGCTCTAGAGTAGCGCGCCGGGTGATGACATCACCCGGCGCGCCATCCTAGAGCAGGCCGCGGAGCCTGCTGGGAATAGTAGGCGCCGGCGCCGGACGGGAGCCGCCGGGCCGGAAAGGTAAGGGCCCCCCTCCCCCCTCCGCGCGCCCCCTCCTCCCCTCCACGCACCCCCTCCTTACCTTTCCGGCCCGGCGGCTCCCGTCCGGCGCCGGCGCCTACTACTACCAGCAGGCTCCGCGGCCTGCTCTAGAGTAGCGCGCCGGGTGATGACATCACCCGGCGCGCCACCCTAGAGCAGGCCGCGGAGCCTGCTGGGAATAGTAGGCGCCGGCGCCGGACGGGAGCCGCCGGGCCGGAAAGGTAAGGGCCCCCCTCCCCCCTCTGCGCGCCCCCTCCTCCCCTCCACACACCCCCTCCTCCCCCCCCCCCGCTGTCCACTTTCATCGGCGGGCGCCCGCTGGCGCCCGCCAATGGAAGCGGCGGTGGGCGCCAGTGGGCGCCCGCCGATCCGCCGATCCGCCGAACCGGTTCGGAGCTTTTTCGGACCGGTTCGGATTGGATCGGCCGATCCAGCTGCGGGATCGGAAATCGGATAATTTATCCGATTTCCCACTGGACCGGACTCGGATCGTGGATCGGGTCCGATCCAGTGCACATCCCTACCTTTCAGGCCTCAATTGGCTGGGGGGGGGGAGCCAGGTGCACGTTTGGGCCACTGGAAACTGCACAGATTGCTGCCACCATTAGTGTGGCTGGCTGGGTAATATCTGTGCTTTCGCAGTTATTCTCCAGCCACCCTAATGGCCCAGCAATCTGTGCAGTTTCCAGTGGCCTTAGAAATGTGTGCCCAGCTCGCCCCTCCCCTCCTCCCAGCTAATTGATGCCTGACGGGCCTCTTAATGCAAGCTTCAAGAATCAACTGGCTGGGGGGGAGGGGGGAGCCCAGCCAAGCACACGTTTGCCCGGCCTCTCTGTTCTGGAAATCTCAAGTCTCGTGACTTGAGAGTTCTGGAAGAGGTGGGGCCGGCGTATGTGCGCCAAAGAAGAAAAAGCAGAAGGCGGCAGCAGCAACACGAGCCCAGGGCATGTCATGAGAGTCAGGTGAGAGGCGAGGCAGGAGCAGAGGGAGCCAGCCAGCAACAGCAGCGGCGGCGCAGACCCTGGGGCAACCCACATTGAGCCGGGCCTTACTCCCAAGGAGAATCTTCATTGCTGCTCCAGCCATTGCAGGTGACCATGCAAGCTGCAGGTGTGCCCAAGGTGCAGTGTGCGTTCCAATCTGGAACTGGGACCACAGTGGAGAGAGGGACAAAGGTTTAAAGTCTCCCTGCCCTATATACTAGTCTCTGATCCTGCCTCCCACCTTACTGCTAGCTACATCTTTAAAATAATGTGTAGTTTGATCCTCATTCTGCTGCAAATGTTGATCCAGGAGTCAAGCTATTCATTATATTATTCATGTAGCAAGTAGCCCTTCTCTGCTTGCATAGAAGACAGATTCTCAAAACATTTGCCAGTGAGAAATCTTAGATCAACTCTAGTGTGCCTCCATTGTAGCTTTGAGCAGGGATAGCTAGAAAATGGAATTAGTTTCAGGACTGTCTGATTCTGATTACTTTTAAATTTATAGAAATTTGAATCATGGAGCCCTTGAAAAGTATTCCATTTAGGGGGACAGTGTGTGTGTGGGGGGCACACACACGTGTCTAGTGGATGTACTGCTTATAGTTAGGATTTTTAGTTATGTGTATTTAAAATGCTTTAAAATGTTTTAAATATTTTAAAATTGTACTATGTTTAATTATATTTTTAATTTTTGTATATCGCTATTTGTTTTAACTGTACATGTTTTAATTTGTAAGGGTTCTATCCTTAAAAGCAGTCAAAAATAATTTAAAATAAAAATAAATTTTAAAAAGGAGAGGAAGGGAGGTGGATGTGGGAGAGCATAGCTCTTAATTAACTTGTCAGGGATGGAAAACCTACAGAAGGATACCAGTAACTCTGGAATCTACTTCTAGGTGTCTGAGAGTGCCACCATTGAGTTCACCATTGTGCCTTGGGGCCTTGAAGCTATAATTGTGCTTACCAGTCCACATTATTGGCAGGGACTGCTTAGAGAAGTTCACAGCCTTTGCCACCTGTAAGTATGTGCTAGCTGGGCATGGGACATGGGAAGGTCGCTAGCTGCCATGTGATCAAAAGAGTTGAATGTGAAATGGGGGGTGAGGGATCAGTCTCCTGTTTTAGGCCGTTATTCTTTATTAATTTTCATGGTAAATTGATACAGTGCATGCATAGTTACTAAGGCTACAAAATCCCATATACACTGTCCTGGGAGTAAGTCCCATTGAATTCACTGGGTTTTACTTGCAAGTAGGCATTGCACTGTAAGTTGCTATAGAGTTCTCTCTCCCTCACTGTATGGCTACCTCCATATGTACATGGGAGGGGAGATGGCTTCTCCCACTACAATACAATTACCTTGAAAACAACAATGTGTTATGATACCCTACAGCTGCTACCTCTTTTTGTGAATGGGAGAGAATTTTTATCTTGTGCAGTAGGTCACACTCTTTCTAGTTG
The DNA here is from genome assembly GCA_029215795.1 of Anniella stebbinsi. Lineage (NCBI taxonomy): Eukaryota > Metazoa > Chordata > Lepidosauria > Squamata > Anniellidae > Anniella > Anniella stebbinsi. Next base: position 88,119,764 of record JARDYH010000004.1, on the reverse strand, counting down.
TTGAAAGGAGCTTTAAACTGTTAAAGGAAAAATGTGTGTGGGGGGGTGAGGAGCGCCTTTGGCTACCTTACCAGTTGTGGAGTAGGGCAGGACCTTGTAGGAAAGGTTCAGGGGCCCACAGAAAGGAGCAGATAATGTGGAAGTGTCAAACAGGTTTCGGTACAGTGCTGGCAGGAGAATGCGGGGGGTGGGGGGTATATTTTATTTATTTTCTTTTTAAAACAAACTCAAGCGTTTTATAGCCAGGGGGCAGCCATGCAGCCATGTGGATGGTACAGAGGCAAACTGTTGTTGTTTTTTAATTTCAAACTATATTACCCTTTTCTACAACAAAATTGTGCTTAGTCCTATGTAAATGTGTTCATTCCATTTTATTACTGTACTCATGATGGTATTATTTCAGTTAGTTTAAGCAGCTGTAAAGCATAGAATGGCACAACTGATGGCATCTTGAAGGATCTATAGCATTAATTCATATCCCTCTCATAAAACGACAAGGATAGTTCAGCATACTGAAGCTGTGATCCAAATCACAGAACCACTCTGAATTCTCCTAAGATTTTCCGATGAATTCACTGATCTTCTGGAGGGATGGGGTAGGAGAAGGGATTTTCACTTCTCCTATAATATCATTCACCTCTAGTTTCTGAAGACTGAGTCTGCAAAAAGCCCAAAGTAAACTGGTTAAAAGCCATAAAGACATTCTGATCAACATCCTTTGTGTACGGAAGGCCCAGAACTTCACGACCCTTAAAGTCAGGGAACTCCTGGGAAAAAATCGTAAGGATGGACTTGCTGCAGAGTGTGACGCATTTCTTGACCAAGTGCAATGTCAGTACTCCACCTGCATTGAATACCTGGAGATGTGGATGAGACCACTGGAAGAGTTCTCCATATTCATGTGGATTGCCCTGAGTGAGACACCAACATGGCCTGATGTGGAGCCTACTGTCCAATACTTAAGAGACAAAGGAGTGCTCATTGATGATGCGAAGTGCTTCGATCAGTTTGCAAATCTGCAAAAATTTGTAGAACGCAGGAGTGATGACGAAGACTTCAAGAAGTTGATGGCCCACCAGAAGTGGACAAAGTACTTTGAGAGCTCCAAAAGCATTGACTGCCACTCAGAGCTGTTGCAAATTGCACAGTTCTTTTTTGCAGTTCCCTCCCACAATGCTAATGTGGAGCGCATTTTCTCCCTGATGCAAGCGCAGTGGACTAAAGAAAGAAACCAGTTGTCTGTGGAGACACTGAAGGGAATATTACAGGTTAAATATAATTATAAACAAATGTCGTGTAAGGACTTTCACCATTTCTTGCTTAACACCCAACCCCTTTTAAGAAAAATAAGATCCAGTGAAAAATATTCCATGGCACATCAGGAGGCAGAAAAGACTTAAAATTTGTACATTAGCTAAAAATAAATGTTAATTTCTGATACACTGACTGTCTCACTTGTTCCTTATTTCAGTGAATTTAACATTAACGTATTATGTAGAACATATTTGTCTTAATTGTGAGGTGTCAAATTAGACATGTGACCAAGGCCACGCCCCCTTGGGGGCGGTCATCTCAAGTTGGGCCCGCCTTCAGGGCTGGGCATGTTTGGTGGGCACGCCTCCTTGAGGGCGGCCATCTTGTCCTCCTTTTTGGTTTCCAATATATGGTCACCCTAAGTTTGGGGCACGGGTAGGCAACTTGTGGATGTCCAGATGTTTGGGCTACCACTCCCATCAGCCTTCATTGTTGGCTATGCTGGTTAGGGCTGATGGAAGTTGCAGGCCAAAACATCTGGAAGACCACAAGTTGCCCACACCTGGTTTTGGGGATGGAAGACAGTCTGGCTGTGTGTATGTGTATATTTCCATGTGAGGGGAGATATTGGTGGCTAAACTGGGGTCCTGTAATATTGGGGCTGTGTCCATGTTTGTGTGTGTGGTGAGTTGGTGTCCCTCACCCTTTACCATCCATAAGTCATTTTGAAGAAGACCCCCCCCCCATTTAGCTACTGAGATTGTGAGTAATATCACATGGTAACATTGATAAGAGGCAAGGGAAACATAAACAGTGGATGTTTTTCAAGATCACACTTTGTCCTAGGCATTCTGCCATCCATCTTTAGAATGGATGAAAGAAGCATTTTTACAAGACCATTTAACACCCTGAAGTTTAAGCATGAAAAAGGTAACAGTAATGAATGCTGAAGTCAATATCACCCTTGAGTGAGCTTGAAAACAAATATTTAATTTTTAATCCCTTCCTCCAAAGGAATTTGGGGCTGGCATACATAGTTTCTCCCCTGTCCATTTAATCCTCAGTTGTGTGATGTAGGTTAGGGTGAGAAACAGCAACAGGCCAAGGTCAGTCAGTGACCCCCCCCCTTTTTAAACTTAAATCATTTTAACTAGTACAACACACTTTTGTTAGCAGTCCCTGTGATGTTGATAAGGTGCTTAAAAGGGACTAGGAGTGATTTATGCAGCATAGGTTTATCCATGGCTATTAGTCATGATAGTGAAATGGAACCTCCATGTTCTGAGACAGTAGGCCAGATCACAGTTGTTGCTCATGTTTAGGAATAATGGCTGAGTGGAGCCATGGGGACTAACCCCATCCCAAAGTCCTGCATGTGGGCTAGCCCCACCACACACCTGAATATCTACAGGAGGGACCCTTTGCATGTTCACCTATACTCATGAAGGCTCCCTCCTTGCAGATGTTTGCATTAGATCAGTGGGTATCAGGGGTCAGGCCTAGTTGGCGTGATATCTATGCACAAACAGTTGCTAAGGGGATACTATTGCTTTCATGGGCTTCTGGGAACATCTGAATGGTCACTGTTGGATGCTGGTCTAAGTAGACCCTTGACCTGATTCAACAGTGACTTCTTACATTTTTACAACCCACCCTTCTTTAACCAAGCTACCATGTGCACCATCATAATAGAAAAAGCGGGTCCACCCCCATGGATAATTTACGCATAATAAGTTTGTTACTGATTTTGATTGATTGATAAGACTGGATTGCTTGCTTGCTTGCATTTACATCCTGCTTTTTTCCTCCAAGGAACTCAAGGCAGCAAATGTCCTCACAACAACAACACCCCTGTGAGGTAGGTTGGGCTGAGAGTTTGTGACTGACCCAAAATCACCCAGTGAGCTTCCATGGCTGAGTGGGAACTAGAACCCAGATCTCCCAACTCCCAGTCCAACACTCTAGCCACTACACCACACTGGATTTAAAAAATCCACTCTGAGGAAGGGAGAATTTGATAGGGCTGTCCACAGACCCCCTCCCCGATTTGCTTCAGAGGCCGATTTGGAGGTTCCAAATCGGCCCCGATTCTGGCCCATTCAGTCCAAAGCGAGATCCAGACACCCAAAGTGGGTTGGCTGTTGTGGATTCCCAGGCGCCCACCGAGCAGCTGCTCAGTGGGCACCCGGGATAGCCAGGTGTGAGGCCAACCAGGAGTCTATTGGATTCCCTCACTGCTCCCCCCCAACCCAGAGCTGCTGCCCCCACCCACCCTTAGGACTTACCTGAGCCATCCAGCAGCTGCCCGTCCTTGATGGAAGCCACCATTTTGAATGAAGATGAGGGCTTTGGAGTATCCTAGATCTAAGGTCTCAATCCACAGTGGCCATAAAGGCATGTCTCGGCTCATATTTGAGGTTCTAGCCCAGCCCTAGAATTGGGAATAGAGTTTTGAGCACTGCTACTTGTGGAAGGGGGACAGAGGTAGGATTGCCACCATTGCTTTGATGATGATGATGATTTTTACATAAATATCTTTTCCCCCCTAAAACCACATTCTCATTTTTCAAAAACAACAGCAGAAGTAGTCATGTCACAAATAAAACTAGAAGAGATGGGGAGAAACCAGTGCTCCATATTGAGTAGTACACCTACTGACTCCATCCTAGCTAGGGCCAGTGTGGTTGGGTGGAAGTGATTTGGCGTAGGGGATGGAGAGCGGATGGCACTTGGAAAAAGTGTGAAGTGCCCTCCTCCTTCATTTTCATGCAACATGTAGCTTAGCCCTAAGGGACAGTATGACTTCACTCAGGCTCCATATGAATAAGGGCAGTTTTTTGTAGTATCTACCTATTCAAAATGTTGCCTTATGGGAGACTAACGAAGATCATGTAAATTCAGCCTATGGTCCTAAGCGAGGATTATGAAGCATTCCCTCACACCATGCACTTTTTTTGTGTTGATTCCTGCTGCCTTCCCACCTGTGAAGACCCGGAACAGTCAGATCCAAAAAGTCAGCTTAAGTCATGTAAATGTTGCAGTAGAAGCTGGCAGAAAGGGGGAAAATGGAAGTTCTGGCATTCGCTTTCTTTAAGCTTAACGTTGTTTGTGCATTCTTTGAAAGATAAGGTTGGAGTGTCAGGCTTATCTTTGAATTACATTGCTTTTACCTGGGAGCTCACAATAACTGAGCCACTAAGAAAACAAGGGAAAGGAAACAACAGGAGGAACCTGCATTTTAAAAGGTAGCTATATTGTCATTAACACAGAATTATCCATCAATAATTACCTTGATTGCAATCACCAGAGGCCAGTCTTTTATCTTGCTTATGATTCTCCTTTTGTTTTGCTTAAAAAAACCAAACTGTCCAAGATTATTATTTTCACGGCTGCTTTTTAGTTTACAGCCTGCAGTTTCCTCTCATGCTTTTGTGAGAATGTTTCCAGTCTTAAATTCTGTTCATCCCGAACACTGAAAATTAATAAGAGAGAGAAAGCTTTCATAACAATTCAAAAGCACTGTAATGTATATTTATCCTTAAGTATACATTTTTGTATGCATTTTTTTTTAAATTAGAGAACATGAGTGCACAGTTTGGAGAAGAGTGAATTTCAAAGCATAACTGAGTTTCAGTTTGTGTAGTGGTCCAAAAGTGCAAAATTATGAATTTCTTCTCTATCCATTTCCTTGACTGGTATATCAAGCAGAGTATGGTGAGAGAAGAGGCAGAAATGGAAAAGTGGACTCTAGACATAAACTGAGGTCTATAGCTGAACCAATGACTCAATAATTGAGTTCTAGAAGTTGTACAAAGCTGGGTAAACAAACAAATAACGCTGAGCCAAAATGGAGACATGCATTCCACAAACAGTAAGCACTCTTTGTATGAAATACCATTACTCTTTGGGACAATTTTTTGCATACCTTTCTTAAAGTGATCATGGAAGGGTCAGTGTCAGAAATGGGAAATGTATCTTTGTTCCTGAGGCAGCCGCAACAGTGTTTCTTCCCCCAGATCCAGCTGTATGTATTTTATTACTTGAAACTAGGAGTGTCTCAAGGATTCAAACTGGGTTACTCATATAGGTAAGTGCCTTTGCTCCAGTACTTGTGGGAAAAATTCAAGGAGCTGGTTTTGACCTTACATTGCTTGGGATCACAATACCTGATGGAACGCCTCTCCCAGCATGAACTGACCCATACATTGTGTTCAGCATCTAAGGCCCTTCTCCAGGTGCCTTCTCCAAGGGCAGCTTGGAGGATGGCAAGAAGGGAGAGGGCCTTCTTGGTGGTGGCCTCCCAACTATGGAATGAACTCCCTGAGGAACCCTCCTGGCGCTAGTATTATTATTATTGTCATCATCGTCATCATTTCTCTCTTTTCTTACTTGTGGCAGTTTTTCTAGATGAACATGACAGGTTTTGCCAAGTCATGCTGTCTATTACTGATTCAGAAATTTCCTGACTATTGAACATGATTTAAGTATGACTGCTTTCTGGATGTTGGTGCGGATGTATTTTGATAGGCCTAGTTTCTGAAGGTTTTCTGTAAAATTGTATTATTATTATTATTATTATTATTATTATTATTATTTCTATACTGCCCCAGTGTTTGGGAAGTTTGCAACAATACATAAAAATACACCAATATTACAAAAAACCCAGCATAATAAAAATAATCTAAAAGTTTTAACACAGAAAAATTAAAACACTGCAAACAGCTAAAAGCAATTTTAGTAAACAACCTTGTTATCTTTTCCACGCCAGGTTAAAACTGCCCTCTTTTCTTAGGCATTCTGCAGCATATAATGAGTTTTTAATTTGGTCCAGGATTGTCTTTGGCTGATTGTTTAAAAAATGCTTTGAGATATATGTTGTCTCTCTGTGTGCTGTCTGTTTATACGTTTTTATGTAAATGGCTTTTGTACTTTGTATAATGAACTTTCAATGTTTTTTTTTTTAAAAAAATTGTGGACTGCCCAGAGAGCTTCGGCTATGGAGCAGTATAGAAATATAATAAATGAATGGAACGAATGCATGAAAATCAAGGCTGACACAGACTGCTGTGAGCAGACTGTGCCTCACTCTATTCTGCTCCAACCTCTCCTGCCAGGGGATGGAGCCAGAAGCAGCAGCAACAGGTGCTCCCAACACCCAGTAGAGAACCTTTTCCTGCTGGGATCTGAGATTGGGACTGATGGAGTGTCAGTTTCCTGCTGGGGCTTCTGGGAGTTGAAGTCCAAATCCGACTCCTAGACACAAAAAGAAGCTCCGCTGGGAACAAGTCTGCCTTTGGTTGCTCTAATATAGGGTTTTTGAGACATTGGAGCAAGGGGGAGGAGGTTATGGCTGGGGGGGGGGGGGTTTGAGCAGAATCGAGGAAAGTTTTTTGGGGGGAGTGTTTGATTGAAACGCCCAAAACCTTCAGCACCCTTTTGAGGTAAACGAGAGGGAAGCAGCCCTTTCTTGTTGGGGCACGATATGGCTGAGGCCCCCTCTACAAGATTTTGGTTTGACGCCCGGTTGCCCGATTATGTGCATATATGGAGAATCGCATTTACTCCTGATACCAATTCACGAGAGGCGGTGAAGCGCATTACAGGCTATATGAAATGCACTTTAAAGTTGTTTACATGTGGAGAATTGCATGCTTATATGACCATAAGGCGTTTTAACTCCCGCGGCAAATTAAAACTCGCTATTTAATGCGCATTCGAAAATGCAAATAATTGGAGATAAAAAGCGCCTCAACCCCTGATTTGTGCTCTGCTCTTGCAGAGGTAAAATTTGTAATGCGCCTTGAAAGAGCTTTAAATCGCTCTTATAGAGGCACCCTGAGATTATGACTTCAGGTGCACAACCATTGACAAGAGTGTGGTGCACACAATTGACATCTGCATTTTGATGTGCATGGACAAATATGGACATCATCCTTTTGCACTAGATTACTTTCCATGTCATGTCCATTCACATGTGCATGCCCATTCCTGTTCTGCCAACAAGAACTGGATTGTGTTGACAGGTTGCTGCACAGAGCTGGCAAGCCATGAAAAGGCCAGCACAATGTGTGTTGTCTGAGCAATGAGAGGTGTGAAGGCAATGAGAGGTGTGAAGGCAATGAGAGGACTTTGTTTTTCTTCTGTGACATTGTTGTATAGCCAACTTGGACTTGCCATGTGGTGCTGTGACATCTCTCTTTTCACTCATGATCTCTGGTTGACTGGATCATGCAAGAAGTCCTTTTAAGATGGTGGTGATGATGGTGCAGCAGCAGATTAAGACAGCAATAGCTGCAAATAGACATGAAAAGATGCAGAAGCATGGAATGCTGACTTTTTATTTTATTTTATTTTACAAGCCCTTAACTTCCACACTGAAAATCAAGAGATGAAAAGTCAGTGCAGCTCTACTTCAGGTGTAGTGCATGCCTACTTTGATTTTTAAAAAGCTTCTCCCTTAAATACCTAATCTCTCCTATGATGATTTATTTAGTCTGTATCGCCAAGTTGGAACACAACTGCAATGAAAGTTGGAGCCAATCTCTATCTTTAGCGATGAATTCCAAGAAATCTCATAGTTTGTTGCCCCCTTTCCCCATAACAAATTTTATTTTATTTTGAAATAAAGTTAAAAATAGAAGAAACGAAAAAGGAGATTGCACATAACGATGCAACAAGATCGCAAAAGGACTCGCTGATTATATCCTCGGTGTGGGGGACAGCTAAAGTCAGACAGTCTAAGGAGAAACTCACTATTGAATGAAAGTTGGATATATAAGTTATATAGCCCATGTAAGGGGTGTTTGAAAATATAGGTTTCTTTCCAATTGTTGAACAAAAACATATATCTTCAGTACCCCTAATTGTAATGAACCGTTTCACATTTGGCAAACTCTTGTCCACTCTCCAAACATCGGAAGAGACAATAATGAAAGGCAGGGCATCTTTTCTTCTTTTTCTTTTTAAAAGAAAGTAATATATCTGTGTTAACCCCTGGCATTGAAAGAGATATGAAGAGATGCTTGTAAAGTATAATGACAAAGTGTGTTTCTCTCTCACACATAAATACTCCATTACCAGGAGTGAACTACTAAGACTGCAGGTAGGGCAGGAAGTATTGCTTCTCCTCTGCAGCTTATAAAATGATGCGTCACATTCTGATCTTTGAATGCCAGCTTTTTCTTAATTTCTTTATGGCTCTGTATAGATTGGATGTTTTAGCTGATTTAATTTGGGGGGGTTGGTGTTGTAGGAATGGGTGAATTCCCTGTGTTCTTCTTCCCATGCCCAGGTTGACTCCCAAATTAGCTGATTTCTGTCCCAAAAATATTGGAGAAAAATAGGATTTCTTGAGCAACTCTGAGAAGTGTCCCATACCCAAAGCACCCTATCCAATTACTCACATTTAAAAACAGTATAGGGTAGGGACAGACATACTGAGCAGTGAGAGAGGAGGATTTTCTTTTTTATTATTTATTTATTTATTTATTGCATTTCTACACCGCCCTATAGCCGAAGCTCTCTGGGCGGTTCACAAAAATTAAAACCATAAAATCATTTTAAAAATATAAAACAAGCCACAATCCAAAAACAACAAATAACATACAATCTAAAAACACAACCAGAATAAAACCAGAATAAAACCAGCAGCAGGAATTAATACAGATTAAAATACAAATTTTAAACAGCAAGGATTAAAATTGAGTTAATTTAACTGTTAAAATACTGGGAGAATAAAAAGGTCTTCACCTGGCGATGAAAAGAGTACAAAGTAGGAGCCAGGCGAACCTCTCTGGGGAGCTCATTCCACAGCCGGGGTGCCACAGCGGAGAAAGCCCTCCTCCTAGTGGCCACCTGCCTCACTTTTCTTCCTTCTGCATCATCCTGACACACTGTGAACCATGTTGGGGTTCCACACCATTGCCCTTTGGGAGTTGTAATCATTCCAAGTAGAACTGCCATTGACTCAGCTTGCATGATCAGTGCAGCCCACCATGATTTGTGTAAGCCACAGTGGACTGTGGCGTATGCTGGCATATGCCAGGTGAATTTTGAATATTCAAACCATGGCTGTAGTGTGTCATGTCATTTGAACCTGGAGAGGGTGTGTTGTTAGCATGGTTAGCAAACCACCCAGAACCCATGGCCTGTTTTAGGGTTGTGGGTAGTTTGTTAATTACATCAACAATGTGCCCTTGCTGGGTTTGGACAACATGACAAGCAAGCTGCAGTCACAGGTTGAATATTCAAAATGGCCACCTGCATATGCTGTAGCCCACCGTGGCTTAAATAAGTCATGGTGCACTGCTTGATCATACAAAGCAGCCTGTTGTGACCCCTGGGATGACTACAACTAAAAATTGTCACTGCTGTGGAAGCCCTGGTGTTCTTCACAGTGCACCAGGCTAGGGAGAGGGTCTTGGTGCTGTTATGATTATGATTTAAAAACAAAAACAAAAAAAACCAGGAGGGTTGAAAGGGGGTTTGGGGAATAAGGTGTGGCTGTTTGACTGCCCAGATTTTAATCCAAGACAGAGAAAGAGGATTAAAAAACCCATCTGTCCTTTGAGGTAGACTTTTAAGAGGTTTGGGAGTTTGTATCTGATCTGGACTTGATAGTATCCTTGCAACACCCTTAGTATTTTCCCAGGATGAAAAAAGACAATTCAGCTAGACAGACAAAGTCCAAATTCTTCCTATAATATCAGCAAAGCAGGCCAGCTGAGAAAATATTAGCCCTTATCATGTCAGCACTAGGATAGTGCCTTCGCTTTGTGAGTTTGTATCTCCCCAATCTGTCCTTGAAGACCCACAAGATAATACAAATCAAAACTAATACTGAATCATCACACTTTCTCCTGAGGGATTTAAAACAATTTTCAAAGGTCAGCCCCTGCACCTAACCTATCCCTTTTCTCCGCATTTCTTTTCGCTTTCTCTTTGCATTTGGTTTGATAACATTTAGATGTGAATCCTTTCTACAGAATAGCTAGCCACAAAATTATTATCCTTGTCTATGTGTTTTTGATGTTGTGAAGTTTATTTAGGATGTGACCAAGTAAGGCATTTGTTGTTGTGTCTCATAACTTTTCATGATCTTTGCTGTCAGCAAAATGCTCTGAAATCAGCACATGAGCAAAACAGGTCTTTATTGCTTGCTATGTCCGGTGGCAGGACATGTTGCTAATGACACTAATTGACTCCAGTAAATGTGAAAGGCCTCAGTTTTTAAAGCATTGTTGTTCATTGAAATAGTAGCATAACATCATTGGGTTGTATCCAATGTTAATCCTTCTTTGAGTAGATCCATTGAAATGAATGGGATTTAAGTTAGACTAACATTGGAGACAACCCGTTTTCTCTGGTGTGCAGAAGCAGGCAACATAGTACTCTCCAGATGTTTTCAACTGCAACTCCAGTATTTCCTTACCATTGACACTGCCAGCTGGGGATAATGGAAGTTGAAATCCAAAACATCTGAAGGGCACCAGGTTGTCCATCTCTGATTTTAACAGGGTTGGCCCCAGCCACAGGTTCTCTTCTCTATTGGCATGGTCAAGATGTGAAATGTCAATTGCTTAAACAATGGGTAGTTATCCAGATTGCACTATCATTTAAATCTGAGAGTGGGAATCTAAAACTGCTCTCCCACTGTTATGACAATGGCAGGATCAATTCTTTTCCCACCTAATCAATTTGCAAAGAACAAAGAAAAGCAACATTTTGGGGTAGTAGTGGGTAATCTTATTTTGCTTAATGATCTCATATAATAGATTGTTTGTGGAATGCTTTGTCAGCCTTCTGAATACTTTTCTGTCACTGAACAGCTGAACTAGGATCAATTCCTGAAACAAGAAAAGAATACGTTGCCTGTTCGCTTTGTCTGAATTTTTTTAAAAAATAATAATAATAATGTGTCAGTAATATCTGCAGTGCCCACTGTTGATGTAATGCAGATCTAATTCTCGGCTCATTTAGTCCCTGCCTCAATAGGAAAACAATGCCTAGTGGGAGTGATGATTAAAAAGTAACAACAGAGATATAACAAGCATGGATAAATGAAATAAATGGCAGGAAACATATTAGAGGCTGGGCTTCTGGCACTATCTGCCCGCGAAGTTTTTAAAGAACGCAATCTAGGTCTTTATTCCTTAATCTCTGTAATTACAGTCATCCCATAAGGTATGGAGAATGAAAGCATGACAGAGTATACCCCTCTCCCTAATGTCATCAGAACATCAAGCAAGGAGGAAGCATATCTCATAAAAAATGAAGCACACTGAGCTTGCCTCCCAAGCTGTTAACATTGATTTATCAGGAATTAGAATGAGCTACTTAATGTGGCAGGAGAATGGGTTCATCAGCTACATGCCACACAGCAAAAGGTCTTTGCCCTTCCTGATTTCATATGTAACCACATGCTTTGCATTACTCCATGGCATTGAGTTGTTATGAGTGTTAGGGCCATCAGTGACCTCAAGGATTGGGTCTCTGGTTTTATCAGTGGACTACCTGGAAATGTGACTGCTGTTCAGGCCTGAGAGACCTCTTCAGGCACAGAAAGGAATAGGAGTATGCAACACTAGCTCATGAAACTGAAAGGCCGTCTGAAGTAGGCACAGTTCAGATATTCTCTTCATTTGATTTTCTCTTGGAATTCTTGATTACCTGGTATTGTGTCTATAGATGAATGGAAATTTCTCAGTAAGCCTATTTCTTTTTCTCACCCCCTCTGTAAAAGAAGGCCATGTTGCAATTTTTTCTCTGACTATCCTCAACCACTCTGTGTGTGTGTGTGTGTGTGTGTGTGTGTGCATGTCAATTTTTCTACTCTCAAATATGGTGGAGAATATTGAGAGGCCACTTATGCATAATTACAAAGTGTTGGTCATTACCTTTAAAGCCCTACATGGTTTGGGTCCAGGTTACCTGCAGGATCGCCTTCTCCCGTACAATCCACCTTGCATACCCAGGTCCTCTGGGGAGAACTTCAGTCAGCCAAAACTAGGTTGACAACTGTTACCCAGAGGACCTTTTCTTCGCCCTCAGATTGCGGAATGGTCTGCCAGAAGTGATTCATCAACTTAACTTTCTCTCTGAGTTTAAGACGGCTATAAAGACTAGCCTCTTCCGGAAGACCTACCTAGATGAATTTTAAACCAAGAATTTTAAGATGTCTTGATTGTTATTTGGATATTGTATTGGATTTATATGCTCTTTTAATTAATTTTATGGATTTGATTTATATTGTATTGTTGTACTAATGTTGTTCCCCACCTCGATCCAAAGGGAGAGGCGGGTAAGAAATTCTTATTCTTATTCTTATTATTTCTGGTGGAATCAATGCATTAGGTATTTCCAGTTTATTGCTGATGATCATTGCACAGAACACCATTTAGGGAGTTTGTAGCACCTTTCAGTGTATTTATGTCTTTCCCCCTCTCTATGCACATGTACATCAATACAACAGTGAAAAGGATCCTATCTTGATGTGATCATATGTATAATTGTGCATGCACAGTTGTATCTTTTGATAGAACACCCAAAATAAATTGTGATTGTTCCTATGATTCTTTCAAGGTTATTTTTGTGGGGTGTTTTACCAATGTGCAAGAGTACATATGTGTGTCAGTAAAACACCCCACAAAAAGAATCTTGATTCAATTATATATATGATCATATCACATGTGCATATCAGCAGCACAAAGATAGAAAGGGAATTAAATGAAGTGCAGAATGAACTAAAGGAATAATACAGGAACCGGACAGAATGCAGGAAACCTTGTCATCCCTCTGGAGTGCAAAGACTGTGATCCTAACTTTCTGTCCATACCTGGTTAACAGAGCATAACCATTCTAGAGTGACATAATGGTGCAAAGAGATTATATTCTAGATCTTATTAACAGCTTAAAAACAAACAAATAACTGGGTCCAAATGGTATCCATCTGAGTGTTCTTACCTAAATGTGAAAACTGCTGATCTTCTAACAAATACATGCAATATATCCCGAAGATCATCCTATGTACAAGAGGACTGGGGAATGGTCAATGTAATGCCAACTTTTTAAAAAAGGGACTGGTGGAAAAGAGGAATCCAGTAAATTACAAACTAGTTAGATAATGTCTATCCCAGGTAGATTGGTGGAAAGCATTGTTAAAGATAACATTGTCAAGCATATAGAAAGACATGTCTTGCTGAAAAATAATCAACATGGATTCTACAAAGGTAAGTCCTGTCTTGCTAATCTTCTAGAGTTCTTTGAGAGTGTCAACAAGCATGTGATAGGGGTGATCTGGTAGGCATTGTTTACTTGGACCTTCAAAATGTCCCCAAAATCTCCTAAGCAAACGTATCAGTCATGGAATAAGAAGGGAAACCCTCTTATGAGTTGATAACTAGTTAAAGAAAAGGAAGTAGGGCAGGGAGGGATGTAAACTGAGGTCCCACAAGGATCTGTATTGGAACTAGATAAGTCTTTGGCCTCATCTGCTAGGGCTTTTCTTATATTCTGCCCTTGGCACTCCAATCTCTAGTGATTGATCTCAGGCACACTGGCTTGGAGAACACACATGGTGGAGTCTCGATTTGGGTACAAACTTGGCCAGTCCTTGATAGACATGTAGTATAGGGGAAAATGTTATATGACTTACAACACTTCAAATAATAATTATTTGCATTTATGGGTCTCTGGTATTGAAACCCACAGGCTTTGAGTATTAACTCTAAGACATATCAGCAGGCATTGATTAAAAAAAACCCCACTCACTTCTGCCTGAGACTAAAGATGAATGTATTGAACTAAACTTAATACCAATGAAATGAAGTAAGAACTTGGATTTTGAGAAAGTTTGAATTTCCTAGTGAAAATTCCACTTCAGTGTCCTCATACTGAGACACACAATAGGGGAGGAGAGATGAGGATGTAAATCAAATCAAAACAAAACAAAACAAAAATCTATTACTAGCAATTCCAACATGAGGTAAAATCCATTCTCAGCTCTTTCTTGTGGTAATCAGAAGCTGAGCAAGACAGCAACTGAGCAACAGGGGAATCCTGGTTGCTCATGCAGACCTATCTCCCTAGATCAGAGATGTTATTACGCCAATCTAAACCACACATGGTGCTTGTGAGCAAAGAGACTCTCCATTCATTCTCATGGTGGGAAAAAAATAATAAAGCTATGCATTCACTGGAAATGTGTACCGAGAGCTATACTAGCATTCAAAATGTGTTGGGAAGCCCTCTCATGATGGGAATTTGTTTGTCTGTCTGAGATTCCTTAAGTACAACCCAAATAGACTGAAGAAATTATATGAGTTGTGACCAAGGCCAGTTGGGCCACTGCCTTCAGTGGAGTTATATACATCTCTTCATATTCTCTATTTGGATGGGTCTGACCCATTTTAACATCCATAAATCTGACCCCATTCTTTTCTATGGGGCAGATAGAAAGAGTGGAACAGGAGCATATTGCATGTTTGTATGGCACATACTCCTGTTCATTGACCTCCTGGTAGACAATGATCCAAATGTTAAACATGGGCAGCAGATAAAACAGACAGCAACAATGCAGTTTTGAATTGGTAAGCATTGTCTGGTATCAATTTCATCTTGTGATAGGCCTCTTCCAGAGATAGACAATGTGACTAGGGGGAAGACAGAAAGGCACATCCGCCATACTCTAGACATTGAAAATCCTACCTCCTTACGGAGTAAAGCATATATGCCCCATATTCACTTTTGTAAAGCTAATAGATATGAAAACATACAAACTGTCTAAACTTTGACTGATAATAAGGGCTTTACCCCTAGGCCAGTGGCGGTTTCTGCAGCTGCTTCCCTCAGCACTTCTCTGCTTAGCACCAGGCTGAGTGCCTCCATGCATCTCCACTGTTGCTTGCAGCCTTCCTTCCTAGTAAGCTCACAAGATCAGGCAGTCACAAGCAGGGATGGGGGAGCCATGCAGTATGGTTCTGGGCCTCAACATGCAAAAGGGATGACAGCATCAGCCCCAGTGGGCCCTCCAAAACTGTGGGTCCCAGAACTGCCCTCACCATTCCAGGTGCTAGTCAGGCCTGCCTATAATTGTAGGGGGCAGCATCCTTTGCCCATTGAAGTCTGTCGTCTCTTTCTGGTGGAGAGATCCAGTAGGATGAAGGCATGATTCCTTTCATGCCATCATTTGCTGACAGTGAAAAACCATTGCCAAAAGATAGTAGGGATGTTGGAGAAATCTGCAATGGTTTCAGCTCAGTTCATACAGCTATGAATCTAACCTGTGGATTGTGCAGAGGACTGGCTTTTTTCGAGTCATGCAGAATTCATAGACTCGTGGGCTGTTTTTTGTTTTTGTTTTTGTTTTACTTTTGGGGAGGATTTGCACTATTTTGCATTAGCATTGATTTGCAGATTTTCACAACTGCACATCAGTGCTAATGTGAATTAACACTAATATGGATTAGTGCAATTAGAATGATTAAAAACAAACAAACAAACAAACAAAAACCAATTCCATCAATAAGTGAATCGTGGAATGAAAGACACCTTTCAATTCGTGAAATGGATTTAAGAAAATCCACAAGTCCCTACTCACCATACATTCCTGTTCAAAAATTAGGGGAAGCCTATAGTACCTCACTGAGCTCCCTGTGGAAATGGTTTGGCAAATTCCTTGTGAGGGTATGAAAATACCTATTTGTGAATTCATGCCACTTCACTTATTTTGATGCAAATTCTTTCCCTTTTGCCTCTAAATCTGATTGCAAAACACACGTATTTAGAATGGAAAGTTGGGGGCGAGGAAAGAAATCCATAACAACTGTAGTTGTCTAAACAGGTGATTGTAACCAGGAATAATTCTCAGACACAAGCTTTTCATATTATAGAAGCAAAGGTAGCTGCGGAGAAGAGAGACTGGTTTCCCTAGGAACGAGGAGAAACCATGTGAACGCTCTCAGAAGAACTCCTCTTTGCTCCTCCTTTCATGAGACAGTGTTTCGTTCAGGTTAGCAGCATACAGAGAGAACCAGACATCTCTTGTTGTCTGGTTCAAAATTGTCAAATGAACTGAAATGGAGAGCGCAAGGTGCCAGGAAGGAACAGCTTGCACTCAAACCTTCCGAAGCATCTTCGCTGCTATATAAATGACATCTATCTATTTATCTAGCCATCCATCTATCATCTTTCTATCTCATATGCAATATTGTAGTATTTCCCACCCCCCTTTAAATATCAATATGAGTTTTACAGCAAGAATAGATTTGAGGATTAAGGCACAAAAGATGTGGATTAAAGCCCAACTCTCATCCAAAGACACCAGCACAGCGTGTAAGTAAACACAACTGGAGGTGAAATTAGTTTGGTTTGCATTGTATTATGAACTGACCTATTTCACATGTCCTGAACTAATATATGAACTGAAATGCAGTTACACTTCAGGTTTTGCACTTTTTGAAATTTTGCAATGCAGCCTCTGATCAGGTGTACGTTAGGAAAATTGTATACAAAAAGGCCCCTTGTTGGGGAAAGTGTTTGTAAAAATAAATTAGGGGAAATTGGATCCCACATGAAAATGTATATGAATTTTTTGTGGACTTAAAAACATTATTTGCAAAGTGATGCAGAAATGGGACAGAAAAACCTGTGCTTGGATAAAATGCAAATGTTATAGAATCAAAATAGAAAGATTTGCCTATCCTTGTTTGTTTGACCTGTCCAAAAAGGAGTGATATTAAGAAAGGTTTATTATCACTGTAGATGATTTTGCCCCATGTGATATATAGCCCTCCCCATTCAACTTAACTAGAATGGAGAGTGATGGATCAAATACTTCATTAACTTTTGCTTTCATTTTAGCATCCATAGAATTGATGGGGTTAAATTTGGGTGTGGGTTGAAGCTCATTTTTAAAAAAAGAGCTTGTTTTTACCAGAAGTGTGCACCAACCCTAGTTTCAATAATGGGTACAATTTGTGTGTGTGTTTGAAAGAGTAGCCTTAACATTTTAGGATCTTCAAACGAGAACATACTTATCTCCCTGTGGGCCATTGTTCTGTAAATTACTTGGTTCTGTAAATGACAGGCATCCTACAGGTGTTTCTAAGTAAGATACTAGCAAAATTTCAGCAAGACAGGTGCAGGGGTTAATGTGGATTAGGACTCCTCGACTGTGGAGGGAAGGGTTATTTGCTTCCCTGCCCTCCCCTATGGATTTTTGGGCAATTTGTATGAAAAGAGCACACATTATAGCAGTACCCCAGGCAAGAAATCAGAAAAGTTTCAGAAGGATAGGTACAGGGGCTGAGCCCTAGCTGCTGAGCCCTAGCTGCTCACTTACTGAAAACCAGTTTAAGGCTTCTTCTTTTTTAATAGGGGAGTTTGATGGCAGTGGAAGACTGGACTCTCACAGTCCAGTCTTTGCTGCCCCAAAGCATAGTGATTGGAGCCCCTGGTAAAACATGCCCTAGATTAGAAGGTGGACCTGTCAGTCACTCAATTACACCGTCCCCTCTTCCCTTTCTCATAGGGAAGATTTCTTCCAGCAAGGTTTCTGTTTCTCTGCTACCTCGAGTGGTGAAAAAAATATATCAATTTCAGTAATGGGGTCACTGGGAATTGGGAGAGGCACTGCATGTCCAGTGACTCCACCTGTGACAGTGGCAGAAGGATTTTGGCTGTGGAAACACAGTGCTGCTGCAGAGATACTGATGGTGGCTTTTTTGGTGGAGGTGTTTTGGTGGTGGTGAGGGGCGGCCTGGGGCCTGTGAAGATCCTGCTCCAAACCCCAACTATGTCAATGAATCAAAATAAGTTTAAGGTTGACCAAAAACACCTTAGTTCTTTATTTATGTCTTTGTTTATTCTTATTTAAAACATTTCTTGGTTGCCTTTCAGGGCAGAACCCTTCCCAACGCGGCTAACGGCAATAAAATACATAAAAACAGTTAAAATATTAAAGGCAATAAAAACACATATACAAAAGCATAAATAGCAATAAAAACATCAATAAAAGCCAATAACAAAACCAGCAGAAACAATGACTAGGGTGACCATATGAAAAGGAGGACAGGACTCATGTAACTTTAACAGTTGTAGAGAAAAGGGAATTTCAGCCAGTGTCATTTGAATGCAATTAGTTCCTGGTGAAATTCCCTCTTCATCACAACAGTTAAAGTTGCAGGCACTATACTAGAGTGACCATATACAAATGAAGGCAGTGCCCCTGCAACTTTAACTGTTGTGATGAAGAGGGAATTTTACCAGGAACTAATTGCATTCAAATGACACTGGCTGAAATTCCCTTTTCTCTACAACTGTTAAAGTTACATGAGCCCTGTCTGCCTTTTCATATGGTCAGCCTAACAATGACAGCAGTAAGAAGGCCAAGGTAAAATAATATGTTTTAAGACCTTCTTAAAAGCTTGCAATGAAGGGGCATGGTGGATCCCCAATAGCAACCAAAGGTCTCTGTGTGTATTGTGGGGAAGAGGTCTTTCCAAGATAATTTTGGGTTGATCATAAATCCACACAACATACTGTCCCCTTGTTGTGACAGCTTGCAGCAGCTAGGAAAGTCAGTCTAGTGAGGATCATTGACAAATTCTGTAGGGATATTGACGGGAGTATGAATATTCTAACATCCTTACTGGTTGACATTAGACAGTGGCAGTATAGACATGTTTCTGATTGGCTAGTGACCTTATTGACATCAGCATCCCATGTCTGTGCCAAGGCCACATGGTAACTGGAGATTTACACTGGGCCTTTTCACACAACATGCTAAGCCATGGTTAGGCCACTAACCTTTTTGCAACAAATGGTTAGTGAGTATGTTTAGGCTGACCATATGAAAAGGAGAACAGGGCTCATGTAACTTTAACAGTTACAGAGAAAAGGAAATTTCAGCCGGCGTCATTTGTATATAATTAGTCCCTGGTGAAATCCCCTCTTCATTACAACAATTAAAGTAGCAGGTTCTATACTAGAGGGACCAGATACAAAAGAAGGCAGGGCCCCTGCAGCTTTAACTGTTGTGAGGAAGAGGAAATTTCACCCGGTATGAATTGCATACAAATGACGTCAGCTGAAATTCCCTTTTCTCTACAACTGTTAAAGTTATATGAGCCCTGTCCTCCTTTTCATATGGTCAGCCTAAGTATGTTTAAACCATGGTTATATAGCCACCATGGTTAGGAATGGTTCATACAACATGCTAAGTCATGGCTCACATGACATGCTAAGCCATCATGGTTAGCTCAAAATGCTTAACTACCACAGCTTAGCATGTTGTCTGGTCACTGTCTTTATTGCACTATTCCCTGCCTCTGCTGCCTTTCCCCTTCCATCAACCTACAGTGGCAGCTGGTGATCATTGGCTAAATACTCATTTGACTGCTGCCAGTGGATATCCTTAAAGTGGTGGTTGCTAGCATAGCTATTCTTACCTTTCAGATCATTCCTGGGAAGGGGCTGATGTTTGCCTTGCCTGACACAAAGTGAGAAACATTTAAAGTTGACCGGCCCAAATATAGCTAATGAAGTGTATTGCTGCTGATTATTACTGATTGGGACAGTTTGTTAAGGGAGTTTGGAGGCAGGTGTTTTTGTTTTGGGGTGGTATGCATACAATGCAACGGGTGAGGTCACCATCTTGTGACCTCACAGGGTTGTAAATTGCCAGAGACAAGCAATCAGTCACTATGCAGGGCAGAGCGGTTGCTGAATGGCAAGTATTTTACGGGATTTTTCCAGAGTGCAGGCCTAATTATCCTTCTACTAGATTGTCCAGATTGTCCTCATCAAGAGGAATTGTGTCTGATAGGTTTTCTCCCTGGAGTTCTCATAAAGAAGAATTTTATAACTCATATCAGAAGACTATCAAAGACCAAGGAGATTATATATATATATATATATATATATAGGTACATTTTATTTTTATTTTTTTTAAAGCTTGGAATCATGCACTATTTATCATCATCATTCTTGTAATTCTAAAGTGTATGCTGTCCTCATAATGAGTGAGATTTATTTTTAAAAAGCCCAACTTCCCCTTTGGCAGCTGCAACTGGAGCCTGGAAAAAAATATACATTTTATTTTGCACCTGCAGCCATATTTTTTTTGTATCTATAATTCAATTTGCAGTTCCATTTCTGAAGGTGCATGGCTAAGTGCCTGATTTGCACTCATGGTTAAGAGGCTAGCTCCTGTATTGATCTGCACCCCAGTCTCACTTTTAAATGTAGAGTTTCGAATGTCAGTAGTTTAATAATACATTTTTGAAGCTCACACCTAGGGTGCTTTTTAACCATTTCTGCAATTGACTTGCCTTCAACACTGTGGGTAATTAATAGGGTGGAGCTGAAATTGCTGTTGTGTTTTCAGGTTTTTTTAATCCCATACTTTCCTTAATTTATAGACTATGTTTGACTCTCATTCTTAACATTTGTTGACAGCCATCATGTGCTAGATCTGTATGGAATCTTAGGCCAGATCTACACCAAGCAGGATATAGCACTATGAAAGCAGTGTAAAAGCGATATATGGTATGTGTAATGGGCCCCAACAGATGTCAGTGCACTTCAATACCGCTACAAAGCAGTAGTGTGGCTCCTGCCTCTTATATACTGCTTTCATACCACTTTCACAGTGCTATATCCTGCTTGGTGTGGATTAGGCCTAAATTTCATGTCAGGTCTGGCATCAGCGGTTGGCATTGTTGGGTAACTGATGAGGCCCACACCCTGGCAGGGTGGCCATTGCTGGCCTCCAGAGTCTCCCCCCAAGTCCTGCTCACTCTCCTTTCCCAAGAGCAAGGAGAAGGAGCAACAACTGCCACTTGCCTTGACCTCTCCTTCTGAGCAATTTAGGCAAGGAGGTGAGGATTCCAAAAGAGAGGAAAGGCGGCAGCACTAAAGACCTCTTATCCAATGGCCCTTCAAATGAAACCGACATCGTGTCATGGCAAAATATAATCCTGTATACTGTATGATGGACTTATTGTTTAGGTTATTTAATATGTGTACACCTCTTTTGTTATTGATAGCATTGAAAGATATGGCTCGATTTTTAAAAAGTGCAAAGGTTTCATGGTACCGTACACCATTCGGCACAATCAAACCATTTGCAAATTGGAATCAGATTGGATCTATAGTGCAACCTTATTTATAAAAGTGTCTGCCAACTATGAAGGTTGAAACGACAGTGCAAAATGCTGTACCAAATGTTATCAAAATGACCACTGTTTTGCTCTTGCTGCTTTTGATATGTGTAACTGAGGTAACTTACTGTATGGTTGAATGAATCCGTCAGTTTTGCTTTCTTCCATATTTGCATTTTTTTTAAGTCTCCACTTATTTCCATCCCAAATATGAAGAAATTTGTGAATTTTAGTAAATTCTTTTGAAAACAGAATTGAAATTAAATTCTCACTCGTTTATCTGAACTAGCTCAGTTCAATAGGTAAAGTTATTCTCAGCATGAAGAGGAAAATGTTGCATGTCCCTGCCTTATAGCTGTAAAAGGTGAGACTGTCAGAAAAAAGAGAGGAGGCAAATCTAATGAAGCAATAACATAATTGAATCCATAGGGATTGAAAGCTAGACTTTTAAAAACTAAGCACTCAAAGCCCAGGTGTTGGAGGATAAATCTATGTTTCTCCAACATTCATTTAAAATAAAAAAATAGCAAGTTCTTTCCATCTCACATATGAAGAAATTGGTAAATTATCAAAAGCAATTTGGAATTCTAACCTGTCCCTAATTATTTGGTTAAAATTCTCCGCCCTTTGAAAGCCCACATTTCAAAGCAAGACTATGAAAGGTTGGGCAATCTTAGTTACATTCTGAGTCTGCCTGAACTTGATCTGGAAAAATGATCATAAACCTGACCAAAATCTTAGAGCAAGTGATTTATTGCATGCTTGTGGTTGGCCACTCACGGTGATTTGCAAAAATGATGGCATCAATCTCCAGAACATCTCCTGCGCTTTCTCCCCCCCCCCCTACCCCTCTTTAAAAACAAACAGAGATAACCCAGCTATTTAAAAATACACAACATCAGTCCTGTGTAAAGTTAGGATTACACTATAATTCCACCACTAGATGGCACTGTTTCATTGAAGTGAATGGAGCATACAAAGTGAGGAAATATTAAATTCAAACAACTAGTCACCTGTGGCCACCCATATAATGGTGCTGATTATAATCCCAAAAAGAAACAGAAGCATAAAGCCCTGGTAAGACAGTAGGATTTTACAAAAATGTAGAGAAGCTCTTAGCCAAAATACAGAGTGTGAATAGCCCTGAGGACCGCTCACATGCACTCCCTACAGCATGGATAGTACAGCTGCTCTTGCAAAAGAATCCAAAACTTTTGTAGCTATGCTGCTAATTGAAATTCAGTTAGATTAGAACCATTTGTGAAATTTGCCTGATGCTTTTTTGTTCATTCCTTCATGGAGTATATATGAATGTGTGTTTCTTCCTGAACCCAAAACACTGGTGAAAGAGAAGTCATAAAAACTGTATAATCACTTGTCTCAGGCATTCAGTCTCTGGGTAATAATAGATAACACAAAGACATCCTAAAGCCTGAAGCAAATAAAATAGCTAATCAACTCTGTATCATAAGGGAAACTTCCTTTTACAAATTAGAGATGGACTGAGAATTATTACTGAAACTGACCATTTTGAAACATATGCCATGATAAAAACTTAACACTGTGATTTCCTATGAACTTAAGAACACACGCAACAACCCAGGTATATGATCTCCATATAACACAACAAAACCCTTGAATTTTCTAGGCACATGCAGCTTGATGTCACAGTGTTCATAAATAGCAAATGAGAAATCCAAAGCCTCAGGTTTTCAAACCTTGACTCGTGTTCATTATCGAGTCAAAGTGCATACTCCAGTTGATGTACACACTAGTCATTCCCCCCAGTCATCACAGTTTTGGTGTTAGAATGTAGGGGACCTATGCATATACATCTATAAATACAGAGGACCTCTCCATGCAAGTGGGCCAAACAGCGACATGGAGGATCCCTGTTGCGTATACATCTGGAAGCCCCTTTCACACTAACACTGGTCACGTGGCTGCCAGGACTCTTGGCCAAGAAGCGTATTGTTATAAAGCTGGTGTGTGGGTAGTATGCACAATCCCATTCTCTCCTCACATTTTTACTTCACGCATGGGGAAGTGAATATCTTTCTATATATGAATATCTTTCTATATATGAATGGCAGTACAGATTTTCACAAAGTACTCACCTGGCTCACAGGTGTGACCATAACAATATCTCTTATAAGATGTTGGGGAAATTACATAAGACAGCAAAAAAATCAGTTTTGAAAGATGCTTTGAAGGCATGAACTTGGAAGAATTCAACTGAAATTTAGATTAAAGGCCCCAAAGAGAAGCCAACTTCCTCCCTTGTCACTTAATGTAAGGACACCTTTTAGGTGCATTTCCTTATCCTTTTGTCTGTGTTGCCTCTCGATTTTGGAGTGTTTTTGCACTCAAAAATGTAATTAGTTTTCCTTTCTGAAGTATCTTTGGCATTATATTTCCTCCCTCCTTTTATAGTAATAGGGACAGCTTTTCTCGAGGTGATATTAAAGGGACAAAGAGCTTCAAGCAGACAGAGGCAAAGCTGTGAGGGAAATAGTTAACACTAAGCTGAGAGACAAGAAATAAAGGATTTTTGAAAGGACGGTTCAGGCTGAAGGCTAATAGGAACACTGTGTTATAGGCACAGATGGTTTCTGAGCTATATTTATTAATAATTTGGAGGTGTACATTGATAGCAAGAAGGGTAAGAGTTGTTTGTTACTAAAATGTAGCTACATTTTTTTCCCCTTTTTCTTTGCGGGGTGGGTTGTAAAAAGAGAAATTCCAGCTGATTGTGCCAGGGAGGTGAACAATAGAACAGCTCCCATTACACAAATGTGACATTGTTGAAAGAAATCTTCTATTGCTTCCCACTCCTTGGACTAGTTTTGCTCTGCAACAGGGGCAGGAAACCTGTGTCTCTCCAGATGTTGTTGGACTACAACTCCTGTCATGCTGGCCATTGGCCTGGCTGATTAGGGCTGATGGGCTTCACAGTCCAACCAGACCTGGAGGGTCGCAGGTAATCCTGCTCTACAGCCCCAGTGTAGTCATCAGCATGTGATGGACAGGGAGAGATGCCTGAAAACTCTTTGAGATCCTGATGTTGCTCCACTGGAGGATGACTGTGCCAGTCCAGAAATGGGAGGGGCTCAGTGGCTAGGGATGAGTAGCATGTCCAAGCAACAGTGGATGCTTTATGAATGGAGTGGGAAGGAACAGTGAGAGCTGGAAGCCTGTGTTGCGAGGACTGGCAAGGGCCAAGGCAAACCTTGTTTCTTAGGGATTGGGGAACATTATGGAGCTGGAAAGTAGATGTATTGAGCTAGGATGAAAGCTTTGCCCTCTGCAGTGTGTTAGCCCTCAGCCAAGGTTTAGGCTGGGAGATATTTAACATTCTCAGGATTACAGAAATGCTTTAAATTGGCTCTAACAGGTCTTCTCAGACCCCCACCCCCTATTCTCTGTTTAATTGATTTGGCCTTTCCATTAGGCAAATTATTAATAGGGTGACCAGATAAAATCCAGGTCGGGCTCATGTAACTTTAACAGTTGTAAAGAAAAGGGAATTTCAGCCAGTATCATTTGTATGCAATTAGTTCCTGGTGAAATTCCCTCTTCATCACAACAGTTAAAGGTGCAGGCACTATACTAGAGTGACCATATACAAAAGAAGGCAGGGCCCCTGCAACGTTAACTGTTGTGATGAAGAGGGAATTTCACCAGGAACTAATTGCATACAAATGACACCTGCTGAAATTCCCTTTTCTCTACAACTGTTAAAGTTACATGAGCCCTGTCCTCCTTTTCATATGGACAGCCTAATCAATAGTAAATCCCACCAATGGTCTCTACGAAGGGGTACAAGGCATTACTGGCACTTTTCACCAGCTGAGCCTGATGTGCCAACTGCAACCTTTCCAAGGCCTTGCCACTGTTGGTCACATGCTGTTAAGGCCCCTTTAGGACTATTACAAGGTATTGAATCTGGGTCTGCCATTAAAAACATTTTGAAGAGTGCAATTAACAGGAAATGTAGCTAAAATGGAATCAGGGATGTAAAACCTGTCTCACTAGTCTTACATCACCTGATCTGGTTCCTGGTTTGATTCTAGGCCCATTTCAAAATGCTGTTTTTAACCTTTTAAAGCTTGAGACCAAATACCTCAGAGACCACCTCCTCACAGGTATGAAGATCCTCATCAGAGACATTTCTGCTGATCTCCTGGTCATCTGAGCTGAGGCAGGTGTCTGTGAAAGAGAGAATGAGGTGGCCACCTCAGATAGCAGATATTGGGGTGGATGGATGACAGTGAGGTGTTGGAGGACAGAGCTGAATGGGCCTTCCTCTAAGCTAGCCTGCTTTTCTCAGGTGCAGGTAGACAATATTGTCCCATCACCACTTCGAAGTAAGATTTAGCTGCTGGTCATAGAAACATAGGAACATGCCTGATACTGAGTCAGACCATTGGCCCATTTAGGCCAGTATTGTTGATACTGACTGGAAGTGGCTCCCCAGGGTTTCAGGCAAGATTCTTTCCTAGTTGTATGTGGAGGTGACAGACATTGAACCTGGGACCTTCTGCATGCAAAGCATGTGCTCTAGCTACATGCCCTCCCCAAAACAAATATAGAAATATACAACCCTCCCTTATACCAAGTCGACTTGGCTCAGCATTGTTTACATTGACTGGTAGCAGTTCTCTAGCATTTCAGGCACAATTCCCTCTGCTCCCTAGATCCACCTTGATATGCTGATGATCAAATGTGGGATCTTCTGTATGCAAAACATGTGCTCTACTATTGAGCTACATTGGAATAGGAGGGGCACCATCTTGTCCTTTGCTTGAGGCAGCAAACTGTCTTGGCTCTTCAAGGTACATTATTGTATTGCATCCATTACAAATGTCCTGAAAGATTGGTCAGTGTTGCTATTTCCATATTGTAAATGAGAAAGGCTGAGACTGAGAGATTGTGGTTTGCTTATGCATATGGCAACCTAGCGAAGTCATGCTGGAGGTGCTATTTGAACTAGGAGCATCCTGCTTTGTAGCCCATTCCCTGTAGTGCTGTATTGGCTCTCTAAGACTTGCAAAGACTCTGGCCTTTCTTATTTACTATAAACTAAGACCTTATCACCTCAAGGGTCAGATTTCAAGAAGTCTAAAAGGTATAACTGCATTGATTTCTATTTCTACTTACTGAGGAACTCGCCTGAAGACTTTTCAAGGTTGAAAAATGGACTAGCTTTTCTGTAAAGGTAAATCATTATAACTCCACTATTACTTAATAATGTCTTTCTCCTTTACAATATAGAAGTTTAGCCATTGGAACAACATGCTTGGGACTATGGAACAATCTCCATTGCTTGAAATCTTTATGTTTAGATAGGGGCTTCTTTTTAGATACAATTCTTTCATGAAAATCATACCTGAACCTTGCTGAGTTCATGCAACCCAAAAAATCAATCCCCTTAGATGGAAGCTTCCAATGTCAGGGTCTTCCAAGTATGCAATGCCCTGCTGGGCTGTTACTGGTAGGTTGGGAGGAGGATGAAGGCAATTTTTGCCTCTCCATCCTCTTGTTTTGCATTGTTTTTCCTTTAGACAGGCCTTTGAGCCAGATAGAGGAGGTGCACCAGTGCAGCCCGGAGCTTTAGAGACCAAGGATTTCTCCTATCCCAGCCTCCTCCTTCCTCTTCCACTGGAACATCACCTTTTCTCTCCCTCCAAGGCCACATTTGCAACCTTGGGAAGCAGCTGGTGTGGCTTTTTGCATGAGGGTTTGGGGGGATCAGAAGAGGGGTCAAAGTCCTCCTCTTGAGATCATAGCAGTGCTTCATGGCCTCAAAGGGGAGGAATCTCAAACAAACCTGTGTTTTGTGGGACACTCTCCCAGGGATGGTGGGATTGCTGTCTAAGTGAATTATGATTGGAATTGAAACAAATATTCACAGATATCTGAAACTTCGTCCTTGTCCCCACCCCCAATTTACCTGTAGTGCAGCCTTCCCCAACCTGGACACCCCCAATGAGATATTTAGGAGAAAAATTCAAACCTGTGAATTTGAATGTGAGAATTATGACTCAAAATTCAAAACTCTAATGCTATACAATGCAAACCTATAATTGGGTTTAAGATGGCAGCCATAGTCATCTTGGCACTGCTTGGTTGTTTTGATTTTTGAAACTTCAAATACCAAACCTTATATGTTGTCTGATACTATTTTACCATTGCATATTATCTATCAAATACCATAAGCATAAGTTTTCATTGCATGTTAACTATTAAATATGATAGTTGTGTTGACAAATTGGAAACCCAGAGGATATCCTATAACATACCCATCATTCCTTTTTGGCTATTGTCAGGTTTTGGGGGGGGGCTGTTTTTTTGGTTCCTTGGAAGAAAGGTTTTAAATCACTGCTTTATCATATTAGAAAGTATTTGGTTATTGACATGTAATATTTATTATTATTGTTGTTGTTATGTAATATATTTCTTAGCCACCTGTCAAGACTGTAGACTTCCTAACGGGCATGATAGCTTTGGATGATGGGTCTTATAGTCCAAGACATTTGGAGGTGGCCAGATTGGTGAAAGCTGCACTAGAGGATGTAACTTTGCAGATCTCATCATTTGAAATTGTAATCTGCTTTAGACATCTTCAGTTGAAATTGCTGTTTCCCCACCACTCAACTATTGGCTTCAAGAGAATTTTATTTATAGCAATGTCGTAATCTATATCCATTGCACTGAAATGCCATCACTAAAGTAGCTTCCCTGCCTTATGGCAATGCTGGGGAAAGTTCATATAGGATAAGTGGTGGTGCAAAGCAATGGCTGCTTGATTTCTGTGCCTGGCCGCTAGTCGGCCCTCCATACAAGCCGCCATCCTCACCTGGCCTGGTTGGGGAAGCAGGTGAGCTGGAAGTGGCTTGGAGTAGTTCTCCTTGGTGTGCTCCCAGGCCATGAAAGTTATCCTGGTTGGGGTTAGGCTGAGTGTTCCTATTACCACCTTGCCATGGTGAAGACTCTAGGTAGAGTCCAGGGTGATGTACATCGAGAAGGTTATGGGACTGACACAGTGGCAAACCTTGTTCACTTTAAATACATAAGATAACTGTTGTGTTTTTCCACCTTACCTCCATCCATGACTCCTTCTGAGCTATGCTTGGAGTGGTGTGTGAGACTCACTGACCTGGTGAAAAATGCCCCTCCCATGACATCAAATGTGATACATTTGAATCGATCCGGGATCTGTTTTCTAGGTTTGGCTGATTGCTCAAAGTTGGTTTTAGATATATGTTGTCTTTGTGTATATTGTCTGTTGTGTGTGCTATGGTTTTAAATTTTGTATATTATTTTTAATATATTAATCTTCTGTAAACCGCCCAGAGAACTTCAGTTATGTGGCGATATAGCAGTGTAAACAACAACAACAACAAGGGTTGAATATGAATGGGCATTCAGGCTAAGGTGATGGTATCCAGAATGTTTCCCCCCTTTTTTGCATATGGCCTAGTGTAGTAACCCTTGGTTGAAATCATGTAGAGAGTTTGCTTATCCAACAGTTTTATTCACTAGAAGTTTGGAATTATGGGCTCTATTTGAAAATCCATAGACTATGGTGCTCTCTGCCTTACTTACACTGTGGCCTCCCTTGAAGCTGATTTGTTTCCAAAGGTTGCATTGCTACCAGGCGGTTGCATTGCTCTAAGTCGTGTGTGTGTGTGTGTTATTGTAGGGTCCCACTGACAGATGCCACTGCACTTTCTTAAGTTTCTTAAGTAACTTAGGGATTCCTACATTGAGACCCTCATTGTAAATCTGGTTTCAGGGCTAGAGATCCTGAATCTCCAAATCTATGCATTTTGAGCTTGCATACATGTTTTTAAAATGTGTAGATGAATGGTTTATTCAGAGGTATAGAATACATCAAGTAAGCATATTGAAATTAGGTTTTCATGCATCAAAACCACTGGGAACTATACAGATAATTGGTTTGTATTTGGATGAAGCTTAATCTACTTTTCTGTTTGGTTAAGGGGCAGGGAAAGAAACTGCACTAGTGTTTGATGGTTAAGCATTTATATTTTGAGGAAGATTCACATGCACTTGCCTAGTATGAATCTACTGGGAAATAATTTTATGTTCCCATAATTTTCATTGACAAACAGCCTGCAACATTAAAGGCTTTAATTCAGCAGTTAGAATAGTTTGGTAAAGTGTAGTGATATTGAAGGTGACTGGAAGATGGGTATTTGCTATGTAGACTGTTGCTAAATGGAGGACTTCCATCAGCAATATCACCACTTGTTTAGCTAAGCAGCAGCTGCATGGTGTGCAGAACACTGTATTAAATTAACATTACACTAACTCAATTAAGCTACATCAGACAAATATTCATACAAGGCAATACAAATTGTGTGCTGCCAATATCTAGTTATCATGGGGAGGGGGGAAACCCATGTGTCTGTTTTGGCAGGGAGGGCAGAAGTTGAAAATATATGATTGCCACAATATAAAATTCTGCAAGTCCCCCCCCCCCCCCAAATAGGCTGTAAAGTTTTAAGATGTAAACTTGTTGAGGTTTATCTCAAAATGTTTGTCGACAACCATTATGTTCTTTCTTCCAACTTTGTAACCATAAACACAAACTTTGGTTCATTTCATCTGTTTCAACATCTAAGAAATGCTTAATTCGGTGATATTTCTTGATAAGCTTAAATAGCATCCAGGCTAAAGCCATTTGTATTTACACATTTATTTTTTGCTCATGAACTCAATTGCTGTGCACAATAAATCTCCCCTAAATGTGACAGAAAGTGTAGGGAATTCTATATTAATGCTTCATAATGGGTGTATAGTTAAATAAATTTTATGAAAGCAAAGGTGTCTCATTGTTACCAAGTCTGCTTTCCTGTAGCAATATTTTCACATGATTAAGTTAGAGATCAGATAACCTTCTTATGCAGCATATACCCAATAGCAATTTAAAAACTCAATATCTACTGTATTATTCTAAAGACTCATTCCATTTTCAGTGGAAAATGAATACAAAATAAAGAGATAAACTAAATATAAAATGTAAAACATGAGAAAATTTATCATTGGCAAACATAAAAGCAAAAAAGAAGTGCAGAGAAAGGGAACAAAAGCTAGGCAGAGTTATAAAAGAACATGGAAAAAAGTAGATAAATCTACAATGTTCCTTTTTCCATATGCAGTTTGGCTGAGTTTTTATTAAGGTGCGTACGCTTTAGTTCAGGAAGTGTGAATTGTATAATCATCTCCATAATGCACTTTGCTACTGCAGGCTACATATCAAATTAATTTATGCCCCTCTGCAAATTTTCAGCTTCGCTTGATACAAAACAAAAGGGAGTATTAGACCCAGCAGTGAAGCAACCCATGAACCACTTGATTTACCTGACTCCTTGCACACGAGAATGAGTAGATAAGTTTTGAAGACTAGAATATTGATGGGTTAGGAAACAGCAGAGAGCCGTATGAGGGTGAGTCTGAAGAATCCTGATAGATTTTCAGGTTGAAGCAACTGTAAATTATTTTGAATGCCACTAGCTAAGAATCAGTTGGTAATCTCCTATATATGGTATCGTTGGATACGAGCCAGGCCATCTATTTCTCAATGTAGAGATCACTTCAACAAAAGAAGACTCACTGAAGTCAGTATTTACTATTGACATGAATGCAGGGTAATATCCTACAACATTTAGTTTATAGTCTGGAATTAGTTTCAACTGAAAGGGTCATTTCATTCTGTTTTGGTTAAATACTTCCACTGGATGCAAACTTGGACACACAGCCAGTTGAATTCAGCAGAAGATGTGATTTCTATGTCTCTATCAAAGTTTGGGCCATTTTGCAGCCCAGGACAGGGCAAATGACACCTCTCTCCCCATGCCAAGGTGCATAGTATTTATAATTTATTTATTAGATTTCTGTATCATCCAGTATCCGAAGCTCTATGGGAAGTTGACAAAATAAGGCTTCAGATTGAAACAAACAAACAAAAACTAGTGATGCTGGCAAACTCGGTATTAGCTGTCCCTGGTGGGCTATATATTGGATAGGGGTGTGCATCAGATCGGGTCCAATCCACGATCCGGAACCAATTCAACCGAAATCAGATAAAATGATCCAATTCCAATCCCGGCTTCTGGATCGTTCAATCTTATCTGAACCAGTCCGAAAGGATCCGATCTGGTTCGGATAAGATTGGAGGATCGGACCTCCTCCTCCCCCTCGCACTCCTTACCAGCCGGGGCTGTCCGCTGCCATCCGATGGCAGCAGACAGCCCCAGCAGGTAAGCCCCCTCCTCCCCCTCACACTCCTTACCTGCCGGGGCCGTCCGCTGCCTCTTCTACTGAGAAACAGGCTTCTCAGCCTGCCTTTCAGTAGTGTGCCGGGTGATGACGTCACCTGGCACACTACTGAGAGGCAGGCCACAAAGCCTGTTTCTCAGTAGAAGGGGGCAGTGGATGGCAGTGAACGGCCCCGGCAGGTAAGGAGCATGAGGGGGTGGAGGAGGCTTACCTACCGGGGCCGTCTGCTGCCATCCGCGAGCTCTCGTGGGCGCCCGCGGATGGCAGCGGACAGCCCTGGCAAGTAAGAAGCGCAAGGGGGAGGAGGGGGAGGGCCCTACTTACCTGCCAGGGCAGCCGCTTCCCTCCGGTGCTGCGATCTACTAAGAAACAGGCTTTGTGGCCTAGGTCTCAGTCGAGCTCTGGGTGATCATCAGCCGGTGCTCTACTGAGAACTAGGCCACGAAGCCTGTTTCTCAGTAGATCACAGCACCGGAGGGAAGCGGCTGCCCTGGCAGGTAAGGAGCGTGAGGGGGGAGGGGCTTACCTGCCGGGGCCATCTACTGCCATCCGTGGGCACCCGTGGGTGCCAGTGAATGGCCCCAGCAGGTAAGGGGCATGAGTGCAGGGGGAGGGACAGGGAAGGGGTAGTTAGGCCCCCACTCACCCACCCACCACCATGTTTTCACCATAGGTTTGCATTGGGGGAAAGCTTTCTTTCCCCCAATGCAAGCCTATGGCGAAAACACCCAAAATGGCGGCCGATCCGAAAATCTGACGTCCAATTTTCAGATTGGGATCGGGTCCGATCCGATGGACCTCCAATTTTGTCCGAACCGATCCAGGACAACATCAGAGGTCCCTTTCCAGGTCCTGATCTGATCTGGGGGGTCCTTGCACATCCCTAATATTGGAAGAGGAGAAATACATGTTATAGAATAATTATGGGTCATATCCAGACTATGAGAGCCACACTATAATCCTATTGAAATCAATTAGACAAATTAGTGAGTAACTTGTTCAGTTGCTTCAGTGGGTCTGATGCATGGCTAACTTAATCTGGATCTAACCCCATGGAGCTAGACTATGACTCTTTCCAGTGTTACTTTTAATGGTGTGGGAAGTTGCTGAAGCATGGCTTGGTAAGTTGAACATCTGAGGTCATATGGGAGAAGCTCATACCAGTGTTCCTCCAGTTTCCAGGATAAGAGTTATCACATTTTATCCCCACAACAACCAAGTTAGCCTGAGAGAATGTGCCTGACCCCAAATCACCTTCATGGCAAAGGTGAGGATTCAAACCCAGGTCATAGAATCATAGAACAGTAGAGTTGGAAAGGCCATCGAGTCCAATCTCCTGCTCACTGTAGGAATCCACACTTAAAGCATACCTGACAGAGGCTGCCCAGCTGCATCTTGAATGCCTCTAGTGTGGGAGAGCCCACAACCTCCCTAGGTAATTGGTTCCATTGTTGTATTGTCTAACAGTCAGAAAATTTTTCCTGATGCCCATCCGGAATCTGGCTTTCTATAACTTGAGCCCATTATTCCGTGTCCTGCATCCTGGTCTTTTGTCCCACCTTCAGCACTCTAAACGCTACACTACTGTGTCTCTTTGTTGTGCTCTAGAAGGTCACCTTACATTTCGTGCTGAAGCCAATCAGACGTAAAAGTGCTTAACTTTGGCTGCATCATGTCCAGCTGGGACATGTCTCTCCTCTCTTCTTCTTTGACATTTTACAGTAGGAAGAATTACATGTCTTTTGCAAAGGATAAAAACAAATAAAGTGAAATAAGACGTAAATACAGACAAATCACAACTAAAGGAAACACTCTATAGGTAGACAAGAGGTGGAAAAAGAGAGTCATGAGGGGAAAGGATGGGGAAAAGGTATCGTTTATGATTGCATACGCTTGGAGAAGTTACGGCCTACAGACACAAAGTAAAAGAGAGACAAGACAGACAGATGAAGTGAGAACAATTCAAGATAGAAAACAGTGTTTTCTTTCAAGTGCACCATGCTTTTACAGAAGTAAAAACATGAAGTGAAATTCACTTAATTTCTGCCTGCACATAGCAAGGTGAGGGCAAATTCTAGTCTGTATCATATTGCACTTCCGAAAAAGGACCCACTAGGCTTAGCATCTCTTATTGATGATACACGGTATATAGCAGGCTGTGTTTAAAATACCTATGAGCTCTGAGGCTGCTAGAGTGATAAGAACACCCAGCAGAGCTATCCATGGCTTTGATGGATCGCTGGTATTAACCATCCTAATCTTGAGTATGTCTGACAGCCTGAAGTATTAAAAAAGGGATTGTGCATTCTTTCCTTCGTTTCCAGAAATACATAAGAGCTTCTTGTTTACACCCTTACAGTTAAGTTCATGCCAGCAATTCCGTTACAAACTTTTTTTCAGCATTACATAATTACATTATTTCTTCTATAAAAGCTTCTTCTGGTTTGGCATTTGACAGACAAGATCCTTCTTCAAACCTAATGTTTGAACCAAAAACAGCTACTTTGGCCAGAAAAAATGACTCCATTTTAAAGTGTATTTATGTTGCCTTTGTCTTTTATATTCACAAAATTATGCCTTTGGAGTTTATGTTTCTATTGATTAAACCCGTTTAGTAATATATTTTAGCTGGGGATTACAATGATTGAATGGGACTTTATGCAAAACAACACATGTGCTCTACCACAGAGCTGTGGCTGCTCAATGATCCAGGCTACATTAAATCAACAACAACAAGCTATTTGAGTGTCTGCTTTGTTCCTGCCCTCCCTCACAAAGAGCCCAAGTTAGTTAGCAATAAGGCTGTGCATGTAAGGCTGCAGGTAAGGAGGGCAATTGGGGGGAGGGAGGAAGAGAGTGGGGAGAGTGGGAGGGAGGGCTCTGCACGGACCCGCAGCAGATCCGGATCGCGGATCTGATCTGGCCCAATCTGGGCCCAATTCAATCTGGTTTGGAATGGACCCAGATCGGGCCGATCCACTCCAGATTCGGGATCCGGATCCGGATCTGTGCACAGCCCTAGTTAGCAACCTTCATAAACATAATATCACACAAACACCATCAAAATCATAATTTTAAAATAATAGCTATATAACAAAAGTCAATAAAATCATCAGTGAAAATAAGCAGAAAAACTGTTGCCTCTACCTCAAACGCTTGCACAAACTGGGGCCTAAAAAACAACAGCACCATGGGAGCATTTGACTTGTCCTACAGAGCACTATACAACCTTTCCAAGCTTGCAGCACTCTAATTCTTCTATTCAGAGATGCCTTTTAAATGTAATCTGGACCTCTCTATTGTAACTAGTGCTGTTCCAGAAATTTCATCCACAGGTTTTTGATCAATCTTATTAAGTTTGATAGAAAAGAAATTGCTTTCAAGAAGAAATTCCAAAGTAGGGATGTGCAGTGTATCGTTCTGATATCCATTAATGATCCGATAATGGTGTTATAGGACATCTGATTAATGATAATGATACAATAGAAAAAACAACAATAAATATCAGATCCGAAAATTTTCAGTCCGATTATATCAGATTTTTTTTCAGATTATCGGACCGCCATATAAATAAAGCTATAACTTCTGTATTTTAACAGTTAGAGACTTCAAACTTGGTCACAGTGCTTATGGGGTATGCCTAAGTATGTATATGAAATTTCACACCAATCCCTCCAACCGTGTATTTTATATGAATTTTTTAAACATCGTTTAACTTCTGATAGCTCTGAATGACAGCTCGCCACATGCATTCAGAGATCTGTCAAAAAAGGTGCATGATGTTTAAAAAATGCATATAAAATACAGGGGTGGACGGATTGCTCTGAATTTTGCCACGGAGGCCCCCCGGACCGGATCGAGTCCGATCCCGACCCAAAAATCGTAAATTTTTGGATCGGCCGCCATTTTTTTCCCCATAGACTTGCATTGCAATGCAAGTCTATGAGGAAAAAATGGCGGTGGGTGGCTGAGGGGGGGCCTAACTCCCTCCCCCCCCCCGGGGCCGTCCGCTGTGGACGGCCCCGGCAGGTAAGCCCCCTCCCCCGCGCTCCCTACCCCCCCTGGGGCCGCCCGCTTCCATCCGCTGGCGCCCGCGGGCGCCAGCGGATAGAAGCGGACGGCTCCGGGGGGGGTAAGCCCCCTTCCCCGCCACTGCTTACCTTCTCGGCCCGTCCGCTCCCGTCCGGCGCCGGCGGCTACTACCAGCGGGCTCCGCGGCCTACTCTCGAGTAGCGCGCCGGGTGATGACATCACCCGGCGCGCCACCCTGGAGTAGGCCGCGGAGCCTGCTGGTAGTAGTAGGCGCCGGCGCCGGGACGGGAGCCGCCGGGACGGGAAGGTAAGGGCCCCCCTCCCCCCTCCGCGCGCCCCCTCCTCCCCTCCACGCACCCCCTGCTTACCTTCCCGGCCCGGCGGCTCCCGTCCGGCGCCGGCGCCTACTACTACCAGCAGGCTCCGCGGCCTGCTCTAGAGTAGCGCGCCGGGTGATGACATCACCCGGCGCGCCACCCTAGAGCAGGCCGCGGAGCCTGCTGGTAGTAGTAGGCGCCGGCGCCGGGACGGGAGCCGCCGGGACGGGAAGGTAAGGGCCCCCCTCCCCCCTCCGCGCGCCCCCTCCTCCCCTCCACGCACCCCCTGCTTACCTTCTCGGCCCGTCCGCTCCCGTCCGGGGCCGGCGGCTACCACCAGCAGGCTCCGCGGCCTGCTCTAGAGTAGCGCGCCAGGTGATGACATCACCCGGCGCGCCACCCTAGAGCAGGCCGCGGAGCCCGCTGGTAGTAGCTGCTAGTGCCGGACGGGAGCGGACGGGCCGAGAAGGTAAGCGCCCCCCTCCTCCCCCCCCGCTGTCCACTTTCATCGGCGGGCGCCCGCTGGCGCCCGCCAATGGAAGCGGCGGTGGGCGCCAGTGGGCGCCCGCCGATCCGCCGATCCGCCGAACCGGTTCGGAGCCTTTTCGGACCGGTTCGGATTGGATCGGCCGATCCAGCTGCGGGATCGGAAATCGGATAATTTATCCGATTTCCCACTGGACCGGACTCGGATCGTGGATCGGGTCCGATCCAGTGCACATCCCTAATTTCTGATAACGATACAATACAATAATTTTGGGCTTGCACACCCCTATTCCAAAGAGAAGACAATTTCAGAGAAATTCTCATAGGTTATTTATTTATTTACAATATTTATATACCACTCCCCATTTAAGAATTTTGGAGCAACGAACAATAGAATAAAAGGATAAAAACAGAATAAAAACACATTAAAATGCATTTTTAAAAGAAACATGGTGCAAATAAATCCATGGCTGGTCATTGAGGGTAAGCTTCCTGGAACAACAATGTTTTCAGGAGATGCTGGAATGGTGCCTTCCTGACAGGGAATTCCATAGGAAGAGATTGGGTTGGGCTGAGGTTGGGGTTCTTGCCCTTAACTTAATTAGAGAATGAGACAGAAAAATGAAAGCATCTTTCATGGGAGGGGGGCATTCAAGGAATTAGAGAGCAGATTTTGGCATAGCACTAGTGCCAACTCTTCCCTGGAGCAAGACACAACACTGCCCCCTCACACCTCAACTGTGGAGGATGCAAAATGGAAAGTGCAATGCCCCACCAAAAACAACCCTTCCTTGGGAAAAAAAGAAAAACGCTTGCTACAACTCCTGCCAATGGTGAGCCCTAATCTGTGAAAAACTGTTGGATCATTTCTCCTGCCCCTCGACATATTCAGAGAAATTCTCCCTCCAATTCCTCTTCCCACAAATAGCGTGGAAATTTCAAGAGTCCATTTTAACACCTCTGTGGTTAATTTTTGGATGCTGTGAGTTTTCTTTTGTTGTCATAAGTTTTATATTCCATGTTGTATATAAATTTTGTATGTGTGTTTTGTAATCCACCCGGAGAACTTGGTTATAGGGGTGCCATACAAGTGTCACTTATTAATTAAGAAATTGTCCTATGCACAAATAATAGAATTGAATGATGCTTGGAGTAATGCAAAAAAAAAAATGGGGGGTGACTTTCTAATAGAAGATGATCTGATTTTCATTCTGAATGACTATTTAAGGTGCAGTCCTATGCATATTTAAACATGGGTGGGCATGCTGGGAAAGTAGGACTTTTTCCTGCCTAAACATGCATAGAATTGCACCTTTATTTAGGCAACAATCCAACACAGAGTAAAGCAGTCAAGGCTGGTGATTACGTTAGGGTTGTGATTTCAGTGGTGCTCTGATTTTGGTGGGCTGTAGACTTTGGATAGCTCCTTTAGAGTTCTGGCTGGTTCTGACTGAAACCCAGAATGGATTTAGAGCTCCACTGAAATCAGAGCCACCAGCCCTAACCGGAGTAATGCGTACATGATTGTTGAACATAAGCCCAATTTAAAAACCATAGAAGTAATACAAAACATGTGTATTCATTCACATATTCTTCGCACACAACACCATGTCAGTTTTAAAAATTTACATAATACTAAATAGTACCATGCTCTCATACCCGTGGCTCTTAGTAACTTGGTTGTCATGGATACTAGAATATACCTTGTTTTTCTGAAGAGATCTATCAAGTAGGCACACTTGAATCCATTCTGTCCTTTCAATGATGTTAAGTATTATTATTATTATTATTATTATTATTATTATTATTATTATTTTACAATAGTAAATATGATTAAGCAGCTATGCAGATAATGCTTGAAAATAAATGCCATTTTGCTGCATCTATCCTTTCTCAAATTTCAGAGATGGGGTGGAGGGGGGATGTTAGTCAAGACTCAACATGTCTCCTACAAAACTGTTTGCTTTCTTTCTCAGCTTCTGTGTGATATATGTGATAGAAAATCCTCAGACAGTTGGAAAGAAAGGAAACCTGAAAACTGAGACATCTGACAGTCTTCTGCAATAGATATAGATTTCCTGCAACAGAAATCCATTGCAATCCATTCTAGAAACCAAGAGAAAGCTGCTTTCTACTGAATCACATCATTGGTCTGTCTAGCTTAGTATTGTTTACACCAGGAGTGTTTAAACTCAGGCAAATCTGGCCCACCCATGG
The DNA here is from genome assembly GCA_029215795.1 of Anniella stebbinsi. NCBI lineage: Eukaryota > Metazoa > Chordata > Lepidosauria > Squamata > Anniellidae > Anniella > Anniella stebbinsi. Next base: position 88,080,991 of record JARDYH010000004.1, on the reverse strand, counting down.
TCCCAATCCATCCCTCTGGGGTTCTTCCTCCTAACCCCACCCCTTTCTCTTGACAACTGATCGTTTGGTAGTTTCCTAGCTTTTAAAAGTTTTTTCCCAATTCTAAACCTATAAAATGCCTCTCCTAAAGCTTAGTAAGTAATACTTGTAAGATAAAATATTCTGGTATTTTTGTGGCATTTTGGCCCCACCTCATTGCCTTTAGTCACTCCCCCTTTACCCATGGCCTCATCCACCACTGAAAAGTGGCTCCCAAGAGTTTCTGCAAAATTGAAGTTGGCCTTTGGCTGAAAGAGATTAATCACCCCTGGTGTATACTGACTAGCAGCAGGTCCCCAGAGTTTCAGATTGGAATTTTTCCCAGCTCTACCTGGGGGTGCTGGGGATCCTGGAATCTTTCACATGACAAGCATGGCTACCATTGACCTATGGTCCTTTCCCATGAGCTCAGTGCCATATCTGTGGGTCCCTCTATACGACGTAGCTTTGACATCTGTTTTCCCAAAGAACCGCTTTTTCCTGTATTTGAATATGCCCCTGATAGGGATAGACGATAGCCCTGATTTCCCGCCGTTCCTTCCCTGTTACCCCTGCCCGTGGTTCTTCACATATGAACTCAATTGTTGGATGTAAACAAATCTTTGCAGAAGCTCAAAACATGCATGGGGGGGGGGGGTCCCAGGATGTTAGGGAAGAGGGTTCAAAACAAAAGCCAGAGATCAGGAGAGGGATTTGTTTAAAGTGTTCAGCTGGCGGTTTTGCGGCAAAGGTGCCCCCTCTCTCCCTCCCTCCCTCCCTGACACAATGACAGGCTGGACGGAGGGAGGGAGAAGGCAGTGGAGGCAGTGGAGAGTGGCAAGCAGCCTCCAAAGAGAAGGGGCAGCCACTCATAAACTGAATTGTCATTGGTCACATTACAAAAAGGTGCTGGAGCTCTGAAGAAAAATTTAAAGTCGCGGGAAGAAGCAGGTTTGAGAAAGCACATTAACAGAGGCTATAACTCTGATGGACAGCTGGATTGCGCCCCGCTCGTTTAGAGGTAACCCCGTCAGTGCAAAGTGAAGGAGGCACAAATCACTCGTTTACAGGCACCCTGTGTCTGTTCTGGGTGAGGGGTGGTATATAAATTGAATTAACAGGTAGAATGATTACCCTGTTAAGGAAATGGATTAAGTGCTCTTCTTCTCTAAGTAGTGCTGGATGAAGCAACTTCCACAAATATTTACCATGGATGGCTTAAAGATAAGAGAGCTTGAATTTGTGTGGATGGACTATGCTCTTATGGTAGCTTCCGACCTTTTGATAGTTAAAAAAGTATAATGTTTTAAAGGTATAATTACAAACAATTCCAACAAGGAAAAAAAGATAGAAGTCAACAGAAGAAACCAATGTGGCTCCACAAAAAGCTTAGAGATGACCTGAAAACAAAAAAGGAAAAAATATAGGAAGTGAAAGTAAGGCCAGGCTACAAAAGACGAGTATGGACAGGTAGCACAGAAGTGCAGGAATGGCTTCAGGGAGTCTAAAGCTGAGAATGAGCTGAGGCTAGTGTGGAATGCTAAAAGCAACAAAAAAGTTTTCTTCAGGTATGTGCATAGTAAAAGAAATGGTGGTTTAACTGCTTAATGAGGATGGCAAATTGATAACAGATGACAAAGAAAAAGCTGAAGTGCTCAATTCCTACTTTGGCTCAGTCTTCTCCCAAAAGCGGGTCTATGACACACACACACACCCCGGCAAAAGTGAAATACAAGCTGAACGGGAAGGATTGCAGTTTGAGATTGATAAACAAATGGTCAAGGAACTCCTAATTTCTTTGAACAAGTTCAAATCTCCAGGGCCCGACGAACTGCATCCCACAGTAATAAAGGAGCTGGCTGAAGAACTCTCAGAACCACATGGAAGACAGATGAAGTGCAGAATGAAGGAGGGCTAATGTTTTCCCTATTTTCAAAAACGGCAAAAAGGAGGGACCTGGGAACGACAGATCAGTTAGTTTGACATCAATTCCTGGGAAAAATTTGGAGCAGATTATAAAGAAGTCAATCTGTAAGCACCTTGAAAACAATGCAGTGATTACTAGAAGCTAGCATGGATTTGTCAAAAACAAATCCTGCCAGACTAATCTGATCTCATTCTTCATTCAGGTAGCATCCCTTGTGGACTGTGGGAATGCTGTGGACATAATATATCTTGACTTCAGAAAGCCTTTGACAAAGTACCACATCACATTCTGATCAGCAAATAAGCTAAAAGTAGGCTAGATGGAACAACTATTAGGTGGATCTATAGTTGGCTACAGAATCAGACTCAAAGAGTACTTATCAATAGTACCTGCTCAAACTGGGGGGAAGTAACAAGTGGGGTACCACAGGGCCCAGTCTTCAACATTTTTATTAATGACTTGGATGAGGAGGTGCAGGGAATGCTTATCAAATTTGTAGATGACAAATTTGCAGATTAGCTATACCTTGGAAGACAGAAACAAACTTCTAAGTGATCTTGGTAAGCTGCAGTGCTGGGCTGAAAACAAAAGAATGAAATTTAACAGGGATAAATGCCACGTTCTATACCTAGGAAAAAGAAACCAAATTCACAAGTACAAGTTGGGGGATACTTGGCTCAACAATACTACAAGCGAGAAGGATCTTGGAATTGTTGTAGATCACAAGCTAAATAGGAGCCAACAGTGTGATGTGGCTGCAAAAAACAACAACAAATGCTATTTTGGGTTGCATTAATAGAAGTATAGCTTCCAAATTGTGCAAGGTACTGGTTCCCCTCTATTTGGCATTGGTTAGGCCTCATCTTGAGTATTGTGTCCAGTTCTGGGCACCACACTTCAAGAAGGATGCAGACAAGCTGGAGGGGTTCAGAGGAGGACAATGTTTAGCCTTGAGAAGACTGAGGGGAGACATGAAAGCATTCTTCAAATACTCAACCCAGCCCTGGGGAAATAATAATAATAATAATAATAATAATAATAATAATAATAATAATGTGTGAAAGTTTGTCACACAGAGGAGGGCCAGGATCTCTTCTCAATCATCCCAGAATGCAGGACACTGAATAATGGGTTCAAGTTACAAAAACCCAGATTCCGGCTGGACATCATGAAAAACTTCCTGACTGTTAGAACAGTATGACAATGGAACCAATTACCTAGGGAAGTCATGAGCTCTCCTACACTACAGGCATTCAAGAGGCAGCTAGACAGCCATCTGTCAGGTATGCCTTAAGGTGGAGTTGGAATTGATGGCCTTATGGGCCCCTTCCAACTCTTCTATTCTATGATTCCGGAGAGGCTTGACAACAGTAGAACCATCAGAAACATCTTCTTTACAGAAATCTGGAGTTTATGTTCTGGCTACATCTCCTGTGGATGCATTGGTACAATCTTATGCATATTTAGACAGAAAAAGTCCAGTAACTTCCAGCATACCCCAGCCAGGAATATTTTGTATATAATGGATTATTAACATTTAGTTTTGGTTTTTCAAAAGACTTCTTAGTAACAATTCTTAAGGACTCAAGAGACACTATTGGTGCTACAAACTTCAATGACTTCTTTTACCTCAGGCCGAATTCTTTAAAGCTCTACTCCAGCCAAATACACCAACAACCAGGTGCAGCTCTTGGGTACACTCTTCCTCTGACTCCCAAAACTCTTCCTATTATATTTCTGGCTGCTTGGACAATTTATCTGGGTTTTTACTGCCTGATTGTATAACTCTCTTCTGACAAGATCTTAGGGCAGCCTCCTGAAGTAACACAAACACCTACTCCCTACTCCTGAACTTCACCAGGCATGGTTATCTCACAGAATAGCTTACTACTCAAGTATTAGCTATTCACTTTCTCCTCAGCTTTCTCCTAGTACTTTTATAATGCCATATACCAAGCATACCTTTTCCCCTCACACCTCACAGACTAACTAACCAACTTTCTCAACTGTCAACTCCTTAACTATCCTTTCCCAACTGCTCTTTTCCACCTTGCTAGATCACCAGCCAATCAAAATTGAATTTATCTGATCCAGGCCCCATCTACCAATATTCAAAGCAATTCTCTCTCTTTTCCCCTTCAGAATGTCACTATGCAACTACTACACAAGTCTTTGACAGTAACACAATAAGGCCTCAGGCCTACTCAGATACATTATTTCCTCTTATAAGCCACACAAAGCAAACATTACAGAACAACAACAGTTATATACAGAGTATTTTTTCACTGTATGCCAGGAGCGCTGTGCTCCACTTTTAGCACTGTTTGAACCTTTTGGAGTTACTTGTTGATGTACTATATTTCTTGTAATGAAAGGGGTTCATGCCAGACCTGTGATGTAGAAATAAAAGGCATATGTGTTTGAAAGGCCAGCTTGATCCCTGTCTGTTTTCCTGCTACTCCAGCACAACAAAAGCAAATATTGTTTTGCGTAGTTATATTCTACATTAGCTGTAGTTAGCTTTAGTTGCACATGGTGATGCATACTTACTTGTGCTAAAAAGAGCATGGTATTGAAAGCAATGCAGTACTAGGAGACCTCTACACAAAGATGTGAATCCCTATGTATCTTACAACTTCTGAATCTGTTTCTGCTCTTTCCACCTACTTAGCTTTGGCAAGTGTTTGCTCATCCAAATGTTGATGAAGACAATTCCTTATTATCAAGAAATCAATTTTCCCTTTGTGCTCTAGCTGCCTTCATGAAGATGCCCATGCATAGTCTTCTTAAACCACCTGCGTGCATTATCTCATGCTGTTCTGGTCCCAAGGCCTTTCAAGGCTGGAGCAGAACTCTTGCCAATTCGGCTCAATGATTTTAGCTGGGATATTGTGAAAATTTCTTGGCCCCCCCCCGTGAAAGTCTGGGAAAGTTTTTCAGCCAGCTAGTGATAGGCTAAGGAGGCTCACTTCAGATTTGTCAAAGATTATAAAACAGTATAAAGTTTTATAACGTTTGTATAAACGGGGGGGGGGCACTACAGCTGCCCTTTGTCTTCATTTGGTTTGATTGATCTCTGTCTTTGTTTCTGCCTTTGCTTTGGATTCTACATATGTCTGTTTGGTCCTGTCCTATTTGAAGATCCATACTTAGTTGTGTATAGGCAGGTTTAGGTAAGATGAAGCATTTTACCCTGAAGCATTGTTTCCAAACATTATGCTAGTTCTCATATGCCTTTTATTCCCTTTAGCACCTATCATGACTGAAACTGTATGCTTTATTCAAATTAAGCCTTGATACTAAATTGAGTGCTTTCCTCTTAGGTATTACCACTATTTAAGGTTTCATGCCTAGGGCTTTGAAATAGAGGATATTGGCTTGGGCTCTTATTTCATAAGCCACCGGGGTGGGGTGGGGTCCTGTAAGGTCTGAGAGTCCCCTGGCTCAGGCTCAGTTGGATGTAAGAGATGGTGGCAGCCTACTTTGCTGGGTTGGAGTTCAGCCCAAGCAACCTTTTGTCCCTGCCTTCACTGCTGGGTGTTAGGGCAACCTCCTTCCACCCTTCGCAATTACAGAAAGTAAATCAGAACTGTCCATAATATTCTGGATAATAGTCTGTACCAGTGGTAGAACAATATCCATGTTTGAAACCTTAACCTGGTGGATTAACACTGAAACCTGAATCTTAATGAAGTGTATAAAAACAGGTGCACTAGCTTTAGTAACAAGAGATAACATTTTTATATCTCTTATGTTATCTCTTGTTACTAAAGCTAGTGCAATTAAACAACTGCTTACTGAGGGCTTTGAAGATTTCATCATGTGAATATCAGCAGTACATTGAAGACAAGCCTATCTTAGTTGATACTGAAACAAAGAAAAGTAGACCACATGGCCGTGAAAGTAGATTCATCATTAAGGGTTTCCCCCAGTATGGAAAGAAAGAGTGACACAATTTAATATAGTGAATCACTTTGCCTACAATTCCTTCTCATTGGAGCTTGCAAAAGCTGCTGACAGCAGAGAAACTAATGAAAATGGCATGAGCTATGATGTTAATATAGGCAAGAAAGATTAGCCCTGCCCATTAGGATGCCACAGCATATTGCTGAAATGTTACAGTAATATCTTTTTATCAACCTCACAAATAAGCCAACTTCTCCTAACAAGTCCTGACATTTCAAGCTGTACCAGGTTTTATGCCTGGCACATTTCGGAGTTTCAGCAATGTGGAAGCTGCTATAACATAACTTTTCCAGTGACGTTAAAATAACAGCGTGAGGTGGATTAGATGCTAGGAAGTGTTTACAGCTAGGGCTGTGCACAGATCTGGATCTGGATCCTGAACCGGATCGGATCAGGCCTGGATTGAGCTGTATCAGATCTGCGATCCAGATCCGATTCAGATCCGGTCACAGCACCCCCTCCCACTCTCCCCCTTCCTCCCCCCACTCTCCCTGCTTACCTGCTGACTCCTGTGTGTCGTCCCCTGTCATCATCTCTCCTCTCTGTGTGCTGCCGCATTTCCCGCTTGCGTCCGGTGATGACATCACCCGCCGTGAGCTGGAAATGCGGCGGCACACAGCGAGGAGACAGGACGATGGCAGGACGATGCGGAGGAGGCAGCAGGTAAGCAGGGAGAGTGGGGGGAGAGCGGGGAGAATGGGAGGGAGTGCTGTGCACGGATACGGATCAGATTGGGCCCAATCCAATCCGAGTCAGATCGGGCCCGATCCAGACCTAACAAATTGGGATCCGGATCGGATTGGGGGGTCTATGCACAGCCCTATTTACAGCAGGAGTGCAAAACCTCAGGTTTGGGGCCCAAATCCAGCCCTTCAGGAGTATGGCCTTCTGGTTTTCCCCAGAAGGCACAACCCCTTCTGCAATCTCCAACCACCAGTCATCTTATGATCTCTCTGATCTTTTGTTCAATGTTCCCCAATCCTTAAAGGTTGAAATGTCTCTTCTGAGGCTTAGTTACTTGCAGTAAGAAATTCATGCTAAAATAACCTGGTGTAAATATGCTGGTATTTTTAGTCCCACCCCTTTTGACTTCAGTCCTGCCCACCACTGGAAGATGTCCCTGAGAGCTTCTCCAAAAGGGAATTCGGACTCCTTGGGGCCACATTCCAGTGGAGTCTGGGCTAAAGGCAAAAGGGCCAAGCCCAAAAATATCAGCATATTTTAGCTGAAATACTTTACTGCCAGTAACTAAGCCTTAGGAGAAGGCTTTGGGTGCATGGCTATCAGGGGAATCCTAAAGGACAGGATTAAGACCCAAAGTAAGTCAGAACAGATACAAAAGAGGGCAGGGCTCCTGCAGCTTTAACTGTTGTGATGAAGAGGGAATTTCACCAGGTGCTGCATGCATACAAATGATACCTGCTGAAATTTCCTTTTCTATACAACTGTTAAAGATACAGGGGCCCTGTCCTTCTTTCCATATGGGCACCCTACCCCTGAAATGTGGATCTCCTTGAATATAAGAGGGTTTTGGGGGGGGGTGTAATGGGATAAAATGAATGCAGCAGTGGCCAGATGATAGAGACACCAAGAACCTTCCCAATGAGCAGTAACTCTGCAACATGAGTCAGTCTTGACTTGCCTGAGCTGACCGCCATGCAAGAGAGGATCAACAATAAGGGTATGGAGCTCCCTCCGCTCCTCTCTTGCTTACTGTTATCCTGCAGCAGCCATTCACCCCACTATTTGCCTGTTGTGACATGACACATCTGAATATAATGACTCTATGTGTATGGTTATGAATCCTTGTGATATCTCTGTGTGTTATGGTGAATATAGGGGGAGAGTGAGATGACTGGCTGGAAGAATGGTGAATTTGTGTATGTGGGATGATTGGCTGAGTGAGTGAACGGGGGATGAAGTGTCTGTGAAATAAAAGCAGGTTGCTTTGCTTGAGTCGGTCAAATAAGGTAAAAGAGATGAGATAAGATAGGGTCTGGGTTAGAGAGAGTATGTATGCATTAGAGATTGTGGCAGGGTCTACACTACTGCTTTATAACGTATTAAAGTGCACTGACAACCGTTGGGGCCCACAACACATTCCACATACCATTTTCAAACTGCTTTCAAAGTGTTATATCCTGCTTGGTGCAGATATGGCCATAGTCAAGGTCTGTGGTGATTGTGTAGTGAGTGATTGAGAGTGTGACCTCGAGTATTGTGTATGAGAAAACATATATGAATAGAACTGTTAAGTGTCACTTATTTAGAATTCAACTACCTCCATCACACCTCATTTCCCCCCACCCTCAGTTTGCCTCCATGTTTTTTTTAACCAGTGCATCAAGCTTAAGATCCATTTCACCTGAATAGCTGCTCTTTTGCTCCTTCGCTCATTTACTCTTCCGCTCCACTCCATCCCTCCCCTTCTCATTCTCCCTCCAGTCAGGTCCCATCAGATGAGTCCTTCAACCAGACCTTTCTGCCGGGCAAAAATGGAATGACCCTTTAGTCTGGCTCTTTGGGGGCAGCCTCTTCTTTGTATAGACAGGGAGTGCAAAGTCTAATGTTTGTCACAAATCCTAATTTCCATAGACTAATAAATGCAGGGCTTCATCAATGCTGGAGGATATCCAAGGGACATGACCCTCAGTTTGAGGACAGATCACAAAAAAGCCACTCCTGCTTTATAGCTCCTGCTGTTAGAAAGCAGCAAATGAATCAATACAATGCCTACACGCTTATATGGCAGACAGTTGTTTATACTGGAGAAAATTTGACACTATTTTCAATAGTTGGCAAGGGCTACTTATGCTGTGCAGTGCAAATGAGTTTGCCTATGTGTAGTTAGCGTAAAAATAAATGCAGTGTGGCAGAAATAAAGATAGTTTAGTAGCTTTATAACAGGGTAAGAACATTTGCTCCTATGCCTTTAACTAGAAATTGCAAGCAATCTTTTTCTCCATAGTAGTCAGCAAAAGTGTAATAATAATAATAATAATAATAACAACAATAATATATTTAATTTATAACCCGCCTCTCCCTCCAGATCAAAGTGGAGAACAACAATAAATATAAACACAAGAACCACAAAATAGATATTAAAACAAATAAAAACTAATACATCACTAAAAACATCTTAAAATTTAACTGGGTAGGCCTGCCGGAAGAGATCAGTCTTCACGGCTCTCTTAAATTCATGAAAACTGCTAATTTGTCGAATCTCCTCCACAGGCCATTCTACAGTCTGGGAGCGGCAGAAGAGAAGGTCCTCTGGGTAACACTCGTCAGTCTGGTTCTGGCTGATTGGAGTAAATTCTTCCCAGAGGACCTGAGTGTGTTGGGCGGATTATACAGGAAAAGGCGATCCCGCAGGTTACCTAGGGCAGATCTATACTGCTGTTTTAAAGTGCTTTAAAATGCTTTGTAACAGTAGTGACAACTGTTTTGGAGTGTTTCCTGGGCCCCAACGGTTGTTACTACTGTTATAAAGCGCTTTAAAGCAGTTTATAACAGTACTGATAACTGTTGGGGCCCAGGACACACTCCAAAACGGTTGTCACTACTGTTATAAACTGCTTTAAAGTGCTTTAAAACAGCAGTGTAGATCCAGCCCTGGACCCAAATCATGTAGGGCTTTAAAGGTAATAACCAACACTTTATACTTTGCCCGGAAAATGATTGGCAACCAATGAAGTGATTTTAAAATTGGTGTTATGTGGTCACCCCTAGGTGTACCGGTGACCAACCTGGCTGCCATATTTTGAACTAGTTGAAGTTTCCGGACTAGGCACAAAGGTAGCCCTATGTACAGCGCTTTGCAGAAGTTGAGCCTCGAATTTACCAGTGTGTTTACCAGATTTACCTTCTCTTCTGCCGCTCCCAGACTGTGGAATGACCTGCCGGAGGAGACTCGTCAACTTAACAGTCTTTTAGAATTTAAGAAAGCTATAAAGACTGTTCTCTTCCAGCAGGCATATCCAGTGTAATTTTTAGAATGTTTTTAGGATGTTTTAGGATGTTTTAATGCAGTTTTAATAATATTTGTCATGTTTTTAATTAGTTTTATGTATTTTATCATGCTGTTGTTCCCCGCCTCGATCTAGATGGAGAGGCGGGTAAGAAATAAATCGTTATTATTATTATATTATTATTATTACTGTCTTTAGGTCTTCCAACTCTAGGAAGGGGCGCAGCTGGCGTATCAGCCGAAGCTGATAGTAGGCACTCCTGGCCGTCATGTCTATCTGTGCTGTCATTTGGATCGACGGATCCAGGAGTACCCCCAAGCTGCGAACACAGTCTTTCAAGGGGGTGTAACCCCATCCAGAACTGGTTGACACACCTCCAAACCCAGGTTGTGGCTTTTGACAGCAAGCACCTCCATCTTGTCTGGATTCAGCTTCAGTTTGTTTTTCCTCATCCAGCCCATTACCGCCTCCAAGCATTCATTCAGAGGAGACACACTATCCTTAGCTGACGATGTTGTTGAAGGCATAGAGAAATATATTTGGGTGTCATCAGCGTATTGATAGCACCCCGCCCTATGCCTCCGGATGATCTCTCCCAGCGGTTTCATGTATATATTAAACAGCATTGGGAGAAGGATGGCACCTTGTGGTACACCACATAGCTGCTCCTTCTTTGAAGAGCAACTATCCCCAAGCATCACCATCTGGAACCTGCCCGAGAGGTAGGACCGGAACCACTGAAGGTGAACCTTCGGTTGCCCATCCCTGCAAGAGTCCGAAGCTATGTAAGCAATCAAACAGAACAATGACATGAAAAGCTAATAATCCTTTCCTCTGTTGATATTTTGAAGGACCCTCTTGAGTCAGTAGATGTAAACAGTCTTAAAGAATCCATGGCTGAGTGTGAATGGATCAGCACACCAAAGCTAGAGTGGCAACTAACATTCTTAGAGCACAGCATGCGTCAACATTCTTGGTTGACAAGCGGCTGATCAGGTATGGTATATATATACAAATACCTTTCCCCTGCGTCCCGCTCACATGGCCACGGGGAGGCTGTTGCAGGCGTGGGAGGAAGAAGAGACGTGCCTTGCTCCCATTGGAGTAGGCAAAGTGGTGCCACTGGTTGGGGGAGGAGTGGCTGCACCTATATTAGGCGGCCGCACCCCGCCTACGGCTTCCTTGGATCGCGACTCCCTCCCTTCCTCCCAGTATGCAGTGTGGGTTATCCAGTTGCCCTTTTGGGAGCCGAATAGGAATTTTTGCATGTAGCCTGATTGGCTTTGGCTACATGTTTTTCGCCTACTTCACAGTGTAAGTCTGGAGAGAATGTCTTAGGATACCTTGGGTGGTACAAATTGGTCACATTTGGCTTAGGCGTTGGGGCGGGCACACTTAGAAAACAGGGATGGTGATCATTCTGTGACACTGTTAAGTGGTGACAGGTGATGCTTGAGGCCTTCCGCTGAGGGTTCTGCGGCCCCAGTGGGGGGATAGCGCTTACCTGTGAGGCCAAGTCACCTCGCTCCAACCGAGTTTCACAGCCCGGGGGGGGGGGGAAGTGACACGGGAAGGCCTCCCCTCCCCAAAAGGGGTAGGCCTGGGGGTGGCGAGCAATGAGACGCCACTCAGCAGGCATAAAATGTTTAGCCTGTTAAAATGCCTATTACTTATATGGTGTAGTGAGGGCCAGCCCAGTGTTCCCTTTGCAGATCTTAATAAATGTGGCCCTGATTTGAAACCATATATATTGCGTGTCTTCTCTTTATTTCCACCCAATTCGCCTGCAATTGTTTTAATAGCTAATTGTTCCAAGCCAGTGACCTTATATTCTGCATGCAAGAGCTCAAGAAGTAAAGGTCCACTTAACAATCCTGGGAATTCATCTGCTGCACATGTTTTATTTATTTTTTTATTTGTGTGTGTTTAGGTGTGATTTCTGGTCCTCTCTACAGACTGTATTGTAACAGGCGAAGCAAAGTAGGAGTACTCTGAGGGCCTGTTTAAAATTAATGTCTTGACTAAAGCTCCATAGCATTTCAAGCATGAAGACTGCTACTTTTAACAAGGCCCTTGATTAGCAAATTTCAAAGGAGGATCAAAACCTGAGAAAAAACCAAATATTTAAAGGAGGCAAATGTCATTGCTCTCCTTTGTACAAAAGAGAAATGGGAAATGTAATTCTCTTTCATTTATCTGAGCATGTATGAATTAGTTTCAGAAGCAATTTTGTAGCAATTACAACCATCTCCCATGTATTAGATTTTGCAAAATATCCAGATTGCTCTTATTGCTTTCATATATATATATATATATATATATATATATATATATGATTGAGCAATTGATGCGTTCCAGTCATTTTAGTGTGCAATTAAACTCATAGAAAAATTCAAGTTCAATCTGTAACTATCATAACATTGATCACTGAAAGGAGAGGAGATATTTGGAGTATAGCAAAATGTTTCGTAGTAGTACTATGTACATCCCAGGATACTATGTCAGCACAGTGGGTTATTGAGAGCAAAATCCTATATATGTCGAAGACATAAGCCACACTCTCTGGTAAGTTAGTATAAAATTGCAGCCTTAATTTTATGCTCCCTGATATGATGCCTGATCTTCATCTTTTATTTCTGAATATGTCTTGGTTGTCATACAGACCAGTCCTATGTATGTTTACTGTGAAGTAAGTCCCACTGAATTCAGTTGGACTTCTTCCATAGGATTGCAGCCTTATGCATTTATTTAGCAAACACAGTGAAAATATTGTTTGTATTTATTATTCATTATTATATTTATATCCTGCTGTTTTTCCTTTTGCAAGGAACCCAGCATGGCTTACATGGCCCTTCCCCTCCTCATAGTAGCCTTACAACAACCCTGTGAGGCAGGTTAGGTTGAGAGTCAGTGATTGGCCCTTCATGTTATCCAGAGAGCTTTGTGGCCGAGTGGGGACTAGAACCAAGGTCTCCCAAATCCAAGGCCAACTTTCTAAAAACTACACCACTCAGGCTCTATCTATCTATCTATCTATCTAAAACATTTTTATTTTGCTATTCAGCCAAAAAATATAGCCGCAACAGCTCAACAAATTCCAGTAATAAGACAGTTCTTGTCTTCAGTTTTACAATCTAATGGATACAAAATATAAAAGGAAAAAGCAATTAAGAGGAAAGAAGGAGCCAAAACTTGCTGGTCTCTCAACAGAGCCAATGGTGTGTGCCTGCTTTCCTGTTCTCATTTATATCCAGATTAAACTATTCCATTTTGGCTCTCATTGTGGCTGAAGATAGATAGATAGATAGATAGTTTTCTTAAAATGGCACATAGAATTTTCTCTTTAAAGATATTTAAAGATATAGCAGAAGCTGACAATGGAGTGTCCAGTAACTCCGTGAGTGGAATTACACTGGATCAGTTTCAGTTGGTGAGTACTGAGGACGTGGACAAGCTGCTTAGACAAGTGAGGACGACGACTTGCCCTCTCGATCCCTGTCCTTCTTGGCTTGTTGTCCAGGGAGGAGATGCAGTTCGATCACATCTACAATGTATTATTAATGCATCTCTCAGGGAGGGGAGTTTTCCAACATGTTTAAAAGAGGCGGTAGTACGGCCGCTTCTAAAAAAGCCCTCCCTGGACCCTCTGGACCTTAATAACTACAGGCCAGTATCAAATCTTCCGTTTTTGGGCAAGGTGATCGAGAGGGCAGTTGCCTCCCAACTCCAAGCAGTTTTGGATGATACAGATTTTCTAGACGCATTTCAAACCAGCTTCAGGGCAGGATATGGAGATGAGACTGCTATGGTCGCCTTAGTGGATGATCTACGCCTGAGTATTGACAGGGGGAGTGTGTCCCTGTTGGTACTCCTGGACCTCTCAGCGGCTTTCGATACCATCGACCATGGTATTCTTCTGGAACGCCTGAGGGGATTGGGAATCGGGGGCACTGTGCTTCAGTGGTTCCGGTCCTATCTCTCGGGCAGGTTCCAGATGGTAATGCTTGGGGATAGCTGCTCTTCAAAGAAGGAGCTGCTATGTGGTGTACCACAAGGTGCCATCCTTTCCCCAGTGCTGTTTAACATTTATATGAAACCGCTGGGAGAGATCATACGGAGGCATGGGGCGGGGTGCTATCAATACACTAATGACACCCAAATATATTTCTCTGTGCCTTCGACAACATCGTCAGCTAAGGATAGTGTGTCTCCTCTGAATGAATGTTTGGAGGCGGTAATGGGCTGGATGAGGAAAAACAAACTGAAGCTGAATCCAGACAAGACGGAGGTGCTTGCTGTCAAAGGCCACAACCTGGGTTTGGAGGTCTGTCAACCAGTTCTGGATGGGGTTACACCCCCCCCTGAAAGACTGTGTTCGCAGCTTGGGGGTACTCCTGGATCCGTCGCTCCATATGACAGCCCAGATAGATGCGACGGCCAGGAGTGCCTACTATCAGCTTCGGCTGATACGCCAGCTGCGCCCCTTCCTAGAGTTGGAAGACCTAAAGACGGTAGTGCACTCACTGGTAACTTCGAGGCTCGACTTCTGCAATGCGCTGTACATAGGGCTACCTTTGTGCCTAGTCCGGAAACTTCAATTAGTTCAAAATATGGCAGCCAGGTTGGTCACCGGTACACCTAGGGGTGACCACATAACACCAATCTTAAAATCACTCCACTGGCTGCCCATTAGTTTCCGGGCGACGTATAAAGTGTTGGTTATTACCTTTAAAGCCCTACATGGTTTGGGTCCAGGTTACCTGCGGGATCGCCTTCTCCCGTATAATCCGCCCCGCACACTCAGGTCCTCTGGGAAGAATTTACTCCAGTCAGCCAGAACTAGGCTGACGAGTGTTACCCAGAGGACCTTCTCTTCTGCCGCTCCCAGGCTGTGGAATGGCCTGCTGGAGGAGATTCGACAAATTAGCAGTCTTCTGGAATTTAAGAAAGCCGTGAAGACTGTTCTCTTCCGGCAGGCCTATCCAGTTTAATTTTAAGATGTTTTTAATAATGTATTTGTTTTTATCTGTTTTAACTGTTTATCTATTTTATTGTTTTATATTTATATTTGGTGTTGTTCCCCGCCTCGATCTAGATGGAGAGGCGGGTTAGAAATGAAATAAAAATAAATAAATTACAATTAGGGGTGTGCACGGACCCCCCAGATCGGATCGGGACCCGGATCGGGACCTCCAATTTTGTCATGGATCGGTTCGGACAAAATCGGAGGCCCCCCGGACCGGATCGAGTCTGATCCTGATCCAAAAATCGGAAATTTTTGGATTGGCCGCCATTTTTTTCCCCATAATAATAATAATAATAATATTTATTTGTAGCCCGCCTCTCCCTCCGGATCGAGGCGGGGAACAACAACAATATAAAACATAAAAATCACATCAGTTAAAAAAAAAAAATTTTAAACAAGAGAAAAATACAACATTAAAAACATCTTAAAATTCATCTGGATAGGCCTGTCGGAAGAGGACAGTCTTCATGACTCTCTTAAATTCATGAAGACTGTCAATTTGTCTAACCTCCTCCGACAGACCATTCCATAGTCTGGGAGCGATGGAAGAGAAGGTCCTCTGGGTAACACCCGCCAGCCTAGTTCTGACTGGCTTGAGTAAGTTCTTCCCAGAGGACCTGAGTGTGCGGGGCGGATTGTACGGGAGAAGGTGATCCCGTAGGTACCCTGGACCCAAACCATGTAGGGCTTTAAAGGTAATAACCAACACTTTATACTTCGCCCGGAAACTGATTGGCAGCCAGTGAAGCGATTTTAAAACTGGTGTAATGTGATCACCCCTAGGTGTACCGGTGACCAACCTGGCTGCCATATTTTGAACAAGCTGAAGTTTCCGGACTAGGCACAAAGGTAGCCCTATGTACAGCGCATTGCAGAAGTCGAGCCTCGAAGTTACCAGTGCGTGCACTACCGTCTTTAGGTCTTCCAACTCTAGGAAGGGGCGCAGCTGGCGTATCAGCCGAAGCTGATAGTAGGCACTCCTGGCCGTCGCATCAATCTGAGCTGTCATCTGGAGCGACGGATCCAGGAGTACCCCCAAGCTGCGAACACAATCTTTCAGGGGGGGTGTAACCCCATCCAGAACTGGTTGACACACCTCCAGACCCAGGTTGGGGCCTTTGACAGCAAGCACCTCCGTCTTGTCTGGATTCAGCTTCAGTTTGTTTTTCCTCATCCAGCCCATTACTGCCTCCAAGCATTCATTCAGAGGAGACACACTATCCTTAGCTGACGATGTTGTCGAAGGCATAGAGAAATATATTTGGGTGTCATCAGCGTATTGATAGCACCCTGCCCCATGCCTCCGGATGATCTCTCCCAGCGGTTTCATGTAAATGTTAAACAGCATTGGGGAAAGGATGGCACCTTGTGGTACACCACATAGCAGCTCCTTTTTTGAAGAGCAGCTATCCCCAAGCATCACCATCTGGAGCCTGCCCGAGAGATAGGATCGGAACCACTGAAGCACAGTGCCCCCGATTCCCAATTCCCCCAGGCGCTCCAGAAGGATACCATGGTCGATGGTATCGAAAGCCGCTGAGAGGTCCAAGAGTACCAGCAGGGACACACTCCCCCTGTCGATACTAAGGCGTAGATCATCTACTAAGGCGACCAAAGCGGTCTCAACTCCGTATCCTGCTCTGAAGCCGGTTTGAAATGGGTCTAGAAAATCAGTGTCATCCAAGACTGCCTGGAGTTGAAAAGCAACTGCTCTCTCGATCACCTTGCCCAAAAATGGAAGATTTGATACTGGCCTGTAGTTATTAATGTCCAGGGGATCCAGGGAGGGCTTTTTTAGAAGCGGCCTTACCACCGCCTCTTTTAAGCATGATGGAAAGCTCCCCTCCCTGAGAGATGCATTAATGATATGCTGTAGATGTGATCTAACTGCATCTCCTCCCTGGACGACCAGCCAGGAAGGACAGGGATCGAGAGGGCAAGTCGTCTTCCTCACACATCCAAGTACCTTGTCCACGTCCTTGGTACTCACTAACTGAAACTGATCAAGTGTAATCCTACTCGCGGAGTCACTGGACGCTCCACTGTCAACCTCTGCTATAACAATGGCATCTAAGTCGGCTCTTATCCGAGAGATTTTATCTGAGAAATGATAGTTAAAGGCATCACAGCGAACTGCCAAAGGCTCTAAAATCGGATTCAGGGGAGAAGGAGCCTGAGTTAGACCCCTCACCACCCTGAACAGTTCTGCTGGATGTGAATTCGCAGACGCAATGCGTGCAGAGAAGAAAGCTTTCTTCGCTGCACGTATTGCCACTCCATAGAAACGAAGATGTTCTCTATGTCGTGTCTTGTCAGATATAAGTCGAGTTTTCCGCCATCGGCGCTCCAGTCGTCGTCCTTTCCGCTTCAACTCCCTGAGGTCTTCCGTATACCAGGGCGCCCTATTAGAAGCAGGCCGGAGAGGACGTTTGGGGGCGATCGTGTCGATAGCCCTAGTTAGGTCTTGATTCCATCTATTGACCAGGGCTTCTACAGGATCGTCGACGATACCAGCCATGGAACCCTCCAAGGCTTTCTGGAATCCAGCAGGATCCATCAGCCTTTGAGGGCGGACCATCTTAATTGGTCCGCCACCCCTGCAGGGACGGGTGGTAGCCGTGATACTAACCCTGACCAGAAAATGGTCTGTCCATGACAATTCGGAGGTATTCAGTACCTCCGCCCACAGATCCGTCTGTTCGGAACTGAAAACAGCATCGATAGTGTGACCTGCTGAATGTGTGGGTCCAGAGACCAATTGGGATAGGCCCATGTTTGTCATGGATGCCATGAACTCCCGAGCCCCACCTGACAAACTGGCCTCGAATGGGATGTTGAAATCGCCCAGGACCAAGAGCCTGGGCGAATCCAACACCAGCTCCGAGACCAGTTCTGTGAGCTCGGCCAGGGAGTCTGACAGGCAGCGGGGTGGCCGGTACACTAACAGAATCCCTAGTCTATCCCTGGTCTTCAGACTCAGGTACACACACTCGATGTGATTCAGTTGCCGGACAGGATGTCTGGTCAGGTTAAGATGATTTTTGTAGACCACAGCTACTCCGCCCCCCCGCCCACTTTCCCTCACCTGCTCACTAACACAGTACCCAGCTGGGAGAGCCTGAGCCCATATCGGGCCACTGTCATCTCCCAGCCAGGTCTCTGTGAAGCATGCCAGGTCGGCCTCCTCTTCTATGAGGAGGTCATAGATTATGCTTGTTTTGTTTTTAACCGACCTGGCATTGCATAGGAGCAAGGAAAGGTTCTGTGGGTGGCCTGGATCATTCCCCAAGATCCCCGGGGTAGCAGGGCGACGGGAAGGTAAGATGGGTATTAAATATCCATCTCTCCTTCCCCTGTAATGGAAGGAGACTGCAATGCAAGTCTATGAGGAAAAAATGGCAGCGGGTGGGTGAGGGGGGCCTAACTCCCTCCCTCCCGTGGCTGTCCGCTGTGGATGGCCCCGGCAGGTAATCCCCCTCCCCCGCGCTCCCTACCCCCCCTGGGGCCGTCCGCTTCCATCCGCTGGTGCCCGCGGGCGCCCGCGGATAGAAGCGGACGGCTCCAGGGGGGTAAGCCCCCTTCCCCACCACTGCTTACCTTTTAGGGACGCCCGCTCCCATCCGGCGTCGGCGGCTACTGCCAGCGGGCTTTGCGGCTTGCTCTAGAGTAACACACCGGGTGATCACCTGGCGCGCCACCCTGGAGCAGGCCGCGGAGCCCGCTGGTAGTAGCCGCCTGCGCCGGACGGGCATCCCTAAAAGGTAAGCGCCCCCCTCCTCCCCTCCGCGCGCCCCCTCCTCACCATTCCGGGACGTTCGCTACCGTCCGGCGCCGGCGGCTACTGCCAGCAGGCTTTGCGGCCTTCTCTAGAGTAACGCGCCGGGTGATCACCCGGCGTGCCACCCTGGAGCAGGCCGTGGAGCCCGCTGGTAGTAGCCGCCGGCGCCGGACAGGCGTCCCTCAAAGGTAAGCGCCCACCTCCTCCCCTCCGCCCCCCCGCTGTCCACTTTCATCGGCGGGCGCCCACTGGCGCCCGCCAATGGAAGCGGCGGTGGGCGCCAGCGGGTGCCCGCAGATCCGCTGATCCGCCGAACCGGTTCGGAGCCTTTTCGGATTGGTTCGGACTGGATCGGCTGATCCAGCTGTTGGATCGGAAATCGGATAATTTATCCGATTTCCCACTGGACCGGACTCAGATCGTGGATCGGGTCCGATCCAGTGCACATCCCTAATTACAATACAACCTTATGCATGTCTACTCAGTAGTAATTCTTATTGATTTTAATGACACTTACTCACAGGTAAAGGTGTATAACAAGGATAGGTAAAATGGGGATACCAAAAAAAAAAAAGCCAAAGGCAAAGGGGGTAGAACAAGGAATGTTATTTATTAGGATGAAATAAATCCGATATGTTTCGGACCCCTCTCTCTAGTCTTTTTTGGGGGGAGCCTGATGAAAAATGGGTGGAGGGGGGAAAGATGTTCTTGCCCCAATGGTTCTTGGTGGGGTTGGACATCCCTCCTCCTCAAGCCATTTTTCTGCAGACAAACTTTTCCCTTAACTCTCCTTTCTTTTGGGGAAGATCCCCGGGTCCTTCCCCAGGATGATTAGACAAAATTAAAGAGAGCTGCAGAGATGGTCCGCCACTCCCTCCCATCCCTTACATGCCTGGGCTGCTTTTGGAGGGGAGGAGGAGCAGCTTGCTCTTTTTTAAAACAACCCTTAATCAACTCTCTTAAAGGCTATGGAGCAATTGCCTCCTCATGCTGGTTTTTTTTTTTGGTAGGACACCCTTTTTCCTACCTCTATTAAAATCCATGGAGTGAGATCATTCCATGGACTTTATTAGAGGTAGAGAAAGCTGATTGTGGGTACAGTTCCAGATCTTGGATGGCACTAGTTGAAGTGCTACGCATATGCCACATTGAAGATTCCTAATAACTTTTGTTTCTGAAACATAACCAGGGGTGTGTCTTGATGGTGCCGCATTCGCTCCGTGAGCCCTGAAACCCCCGTATTTGCTCTCCTTTGCGTTGACCCCATGTGAAGGAGCTAATGCAGGGTTTACAGGGGAGAAAGACCAGTTGCTCATTTTTTTTAAAAAAAACATTAATCTTTAATTGCACAGTGTTGCAGTTAAAGGGAGCCGCAAAAATGGACCACCACTCCCTCCTGTCCTCTATATGCTGAGGCTGCTCTTGGAGGGGAGGAGGAGCAGCTTGCTTTTTTCAAAAACAACCCTTAATCTTTAACTGCACAGTGTCACAGTTAAAGGGAGCTGTGGAGATGGACCGCCACCCTCTCACGTCCCCCACAAGCCTGCGCTGCTCTTAGAGTGGGAGGGGGACCAGACTGCTGCTTACTTTTTTTAAAAAAAAAAACCCTTACACTTTAACAGACCTCCCCACTGCCCTGCAATCAATTTTTATTTTTATATTTTACTGTTGTATTATTTATTATTTCTTTATGAGCAGCTTGCCAAGATCCATGGAAGCACAGAGGCATTCCAGTGGCCATTTGGCTTGCTGGACCACACCCTCCCTGGGGGATGGCGGCCAATCAGGGGGCACCATTGCCCCAGCCACATCTCTGCTGTAACACCTGAGCAAAACAACAGATGGCAAATGCGGGTCTGCATCTTGCTTGGAGGAAAAACATGCAGTAAGTCCCTGACTATTTTTAAAGCATTGCTTAGGGGAAATGCTCTTGGATGGCTTCGCAATGGCTGCTGCGTCATACTAATGACCTGCCGTCACTGCAGAGCCACCCTAGGGCTTTCCCCTCATCAAGATGGGACCCAGACAATAAAAAAGCTTGGCCTGTTTAGCTGAGAAAGAACGACAATGCAAAGCTGTGAATGATCCCATTGTATAGGTGAACAAATCACTAAATCAAGTAGCGGCTTCTCACATGCAGTGCTTTGGCTTGTTTCTGACTACAATGGCTGATCCAGAAATTTTAGAAAACTAACATTTCCATTCTCAGACATGAGTTTCAGAATAAATGAGTTCTTCGATGGCACATTTCAGACAACTCTCCAAGAGTCTTCGGCATATATCTTATTATATGATGATGAGCTATATTTAAGAAGGCGTTTACCACTTGCCTTCACATCATTGTTTCACTCCAGGTGGCCTGAGACTTTAGTGAATTATGTGATGGTAGCCGACGCTTTTTCAGAGAAATATGGGGAACTGTCATGTGGCTATGCAAATGTCGTAGGAGAACATTTGAATGAATAGTT
Organism: Anniella stebbinsi; assembly: GCA_029215795.1. NCBI lineage: Eukaryota > Metazoa > Chordata > Lepidosauria > Squamata > Anniellidae > Anniella > Anniella stebbinsi. Next base: position 88,059,837 of record JARDYH010000004.1, on the reverse strand, counting down.
GCGAAGCTATTATTATAGAAGTTGCTTCAAGCAGCAGCGTTGTCAACCTACCACATGTTCGGTTAAACACTCCCAGCATTTGCATGTCTGTAGTAAGCATGACAGATATTTGGTGTACACTTAAGCATGATACTGAATGCACAAAGGAGCAAGTTATTGATTATCTGAGAGCTGTTGAACCTCTTTTAGTGCGAGGATGGAATTCTGCTTTGGAGAAACTCTTGAGGGCTGCATTCCAGTGGTGGAAAGGGCTGAAGGCAAAAGGGGAAGAAACAAAGCTGCCAAAATATATCAGCATATTCTTGCTTACAGCTCTTACTGCCAGTAGCTAAGGCCATGTCTACACCTGCCAGATATCCTGGAGTCATCTCTAGGTCATCCCTGTGCATCCATATGATGCACAGAGATCCCAGGGGCAATCTGGGATGACCAGGGACTTCCCCAGGATATCTGGGATTGCAGATTTCCCAATATTTTCATGGTCTGGGACCATCCCGAGGAGCGCGGGCAGTGTGGCCGCCACTCCCGGGTAGTCCCTTCTTCCCCACGAGTAGCGGGGTTGGGCATTGAGCTGCATGGGGAGGCTCTGCCTATGGGGATGGGGGTAGCAATTTCACCATCCCTGGGATGGCAGGGGGGTTGGGCGCAGTTTTTTAAAACATTTTTTCACAGATCGGAGCCACGCGACTGGCTCCTCTTAAAAAAAAATGGCAGCTGCAATGTCCCTCTTCCCTTCCAAGACATTGCACAGCCATCTAGACACTGGGGGAGGATTGTGGAAGCAGGTAAGCATGATCCTCCCCCTCCCTCCTTCTACATCCTTAGGTGTAGATGAGCCCTCAGTCTTAGGGGAGGCAGGTCAACCTTTTAGAATAGGGGAAAACTGTACAAAAGCTGGGAATCACCAACCAATCAGTGGTTAGGGGAAATGTGAAACCAGGGGAAGAGGATGTGGCCTTCTGGAGAATCCTGGAAAGCTGGACTGGGACTGGGACCTGGTTCTTCATATAGGGATGTATGGAAATTCGTTTTGATTCATTTTTCATCTGAGTTTGCACCTTGTAGATCAAAGTCCATACATTTCCAAGTTTGCGATGTGATTTGCAGACATAAAAAGAAAGAAAGAGCATTCTATAACATGCATAAATTGAAAAATGCACATAAAAATGTGCACTGTAAAAAAGTGTGCACAAATACACTTTAATCAATGGGAGAAGAATGTGTACATTTCAAAGATGAGCACTATTGATGTGCACATTTGAAAAAATATGCATAAAAATATGCAAGGATTTTCAAGTGAAAAGAAGAAAAACAACTCTCATAATCTGATACAGACCGGAGTTGAAATGAGCTTTGAGATGGAATTTGGACAGCTTCAGTGTGGTCAAAGTTTGCTGATTTGCACATCCCTATAAGCAGCCTTGCATTATATAATACAAATGTCTGGTCCAATAGTAGTAGTGATTAATACTTTTCATGCTCGTAGAAAAAGCTCCAAAATCTGATTTGTGTTACTGAGAATTTTCCTACATTAGTGATTTCATCATCTTGACACCTAGAATGTCTAACTAGGTCAAGCCAATTTTCCAATGTAAGCTCTGTACTACTCTTGCAACAGGCAATTTTGTATGTTTTCCTTTCGTTATCGTATCTGTAGCACAAATGAAAACAAAGGTTTTGCTATGAAATGTGACTATGAGGCTTCTAAATGGAGAGTTTTCCCTTTGCAGTAACAATATGAGTTTAGTCCTCTGATCCTATAAGCAATTTAAGAACTTGGATAAAATGAAGTCATTTAAAATTTCTGTACCTGCCACAAGCAGTTAAGCTAAAATAGCCGGAACTTGTAGTAGACTTAATTAATGGGATTCAGTCTTTCAGAATCCAAATATTCAAGTTTAACTGGATTGTGGAGTGCAGACATAACTGTCATCTTTGCAAAATTGGAAGAGTATCACAAGTGTCTGTATCAAGGGAGTGGCTTTGAGCCTTGTTATTGATTTATTAGTGTTTGCCAAACAGACTCTGAAATGCTGGATGACTGCAGAATTACAGAATAATTGTCATCATCTTGAGATAGCAATGAAAGTTAAGGTAGCAGAGCAGCACTAAATTCATAGCACTGTGTTTCTTGATGGGAATATTGACAACGCAACAGTTGAAAAGATGAAGGAAGGAAAAAAGACGGATTTGTCTGTCACATTATGCAATACGTGACATATGGAGGGCCTTAGTGATTTTGCGCAGAAGGTAGTGCTTTTAACTAAACACAATGCTGAAAGCCCATTATCTCCACTGCCTTAAACATGCTGACATGTTTGAACGCAATGACTTAAACATGCCTTACACATACACATGTACAAATCACCAAAACTCAAGCACTTCAAAGTACTCTGAATTCCATCTCAAAGCTTGTTCTGACTTGAGTCAGATTGCTTCCTTTGTTTTCTTTTCTTTATCTTTTCACATGAAAATCCATTTGCATTTCCCCCAAATGTATGCATCAATTGTGCCCATTCTTCTCCCAGTGATTGAAGTGTGTTTGCGCACATTTTGCAAGAGTATTATTTTTTGTCCCCCATGTGCATTTTTCAAAGGTATGCATACTGTCAGATGCATGTTTTTGCTCCACAAATCTCATTGCAAGCTTGGAAATGTATGGACTTCCACTGCATTTTGCATTCAAGTCCACAATTAGTCTGGAAGGTGTGAACTGGCTAAATCCTGATAAAAGATAAAGTGAACTGAATTTCTCATACATCCCCTACCAATCCATGACAACAATGATAATAATCTTTGTAAGCCAACCAGAGAGCTTCGGCTATGGGGGGGTATATAAATGTAATAATAATAATAATAATAATAATAATAATAATGACAACAACAACAATAATCTGCAGCATCCACTTTTCAAAAGGCATGGAATTCCCACCCTATAAGTGTGTTTCCATGATGCAAGTCACACAGCCATGGTAAAGAGTTAATGTTCACACATGGTGACATTATCACCCCAATTTTACTGTCTGAAATTGTCCCCAGATGTGCCGGAGGATTTGTTTGAAAATCAAGATATTCTGTGATGTGACAACTATACCAGGGATGGAGAGCCTCTTCCATTCTGGAGAAGACTTTGGTGGTTTCCAGTGGTGGGTAGGGCTGAAGGAGAAAGGGGCAGGCCCTAAGGCAAAAGGATGGGGTCAAAGGTAAAAAGGGTAAACAAGGATGTATGTGCACTGATTTCAGTCCACCTGCAGTAGAGGGTTATTGGACTAATGGGAATGAGAAGGCTTTGAGGTAAAGGTAGATTCTGAGTCAGAAATTGAAAGAAATGGCATGATGCAGGTGATCTAAGAGACAGTGCCAGGCATAAGGGGCAGAGTGAGAAGGAGACCGTTGGACAATTGAGGGTGGTGAAGCGGGAGGAGCAAAGTAGCATCAAGGTTGTGTTTAGAAGGGCTTCAGGAAAAAAAGAAGTTAAGCTTTGTGAAAGCCCTATGCTCTGAAAAAAACTTTCATAGATGTATAGACACTGACACGAACACAGAGATGTCGTATCTTAATGATAATGATAATAACACAAGTGGAAAGTGTTCTGCACATTGGCACAGGAACCATGAACACTGTCCAAATCACTGAACAAAAACAAGCTGTTAAGATATCACAAGTCGATGATTCTAATTGAATGCAATTAAACATCCAAAGTCAAATGGAATAGTTATTTGAGTAAGATATAGACTCTGGATTATTCTGCTTGTACTTTATGGGCTTTCTATAAAAGAACTGAAATAATAATGCTGTTTTAGTCTTCCTTACCCTCCTTCCTTGACCATCTTCCAATAGGAAGATCTCCAGCAAGTGATTGTGTCTTCCTCAGGTTATATATAGGTTAGACCATATATAGAATTTCCCAAAGAATGAATATACTGAAAGCTGTGTGTAGTTTACACCACCACTCCTACCCCACCCTAGGAGCCCTAGTTTTTCACCAAGGAAGTCCAAATTGAGTGATTAGAAAACTGATCTACTTCCAAGGGATTCAGGCCAAGGATAGCAGATAATTAACAGTGGGTATGGAGTTGTGGGAAAGAGCCATGCCGTGTAGTGAACTCATTAGGAGTTCTGCTGAAACGTTTTCTTGTCTCTGAGATTTCAAGAGGCAATCCTCCCACGGTTTTCATCGCTCCAGCCTTCTCAAATGCCAACTTCCATGTTGTGTTGAAAGGAGGGTGGGAGGAGAGAAAAGGCCCATAGAAAAGCAGGACATTTCTCACACATACACTGTAAAAAACTTTCTCTCAAACTATCTTTCCCAATCTCTCTTTTTGTCTCAAACTCCCTCTTTCTCTAACTCTCTCTGCATCCCCTCCAGTACCACGCTACTGTCAATCAACCATGGGGTCACTTCAGACAGGTTTCCAGGTCATTTTGAAATGACCAAAGTGCTTCTGTTCAGATACCATGATTCTGCACTGGTATACCAATCCTGTGCACATGAGGAATACACATAACCTCGGTTACACCAGAGGTAGGTTATAGTTACTGCCTGCTAAAGTGTGATAGATATACACAGACAGCTTTCATTAAGTAGCTCTTATTACTACTACTATCAGGATGATGTTTTCAGCTCCCTTGAGATAAGCCCAGCAATTAACTAAGGGTAAAAGATAATCTGTGGACAAGCTGTATCCAAAATAATAATAATAATAATAATAATAATAATAATAATAATAAAAATACACACACACACACACACACCCTCCTCTATATATAAAATTTCAGTTGTGGAAACTGACCTTTCAGATTTGAATAACAATATCAAAATACAAGAGCTGCACTGAGACCCGTCACAATAAGAGTATGTGGTTTTTTTCTTTCTTTACTGCAGATAGCACGACTATTTCTGGCTTATCCCAGGAATACACTAATTTATATGCATCTGATAACGCAAAGAGGGGAAAGTGGGAATGAGCTGGCAGGTGGCCTTTCAGATTTAAAGGGCATATGGCATACTAGTTGTTTGTTGCTAACTCACTCTGGAATACTAAAGACGTCATACAATATGTATATGCACTGCAATGTTTCTTTTTTCATTTTGGAAAACATTGAATTCATAACACCATAATGCTGTTTGAATGTAAGAGAGCAATTCTGAGAGCTTATTACATTTATATTTGTACATTTGTGTTTCTCTTAATGTGGGTGTCAGAAATGGAGCTGGGATTACCACCATGGCTGCCTTCATCTCTTTGTAACACTTAAAAGCTCAGCTATTCTTTATTCCATGATGTAGGAACAATTTTGCTGCTGAGTGTGCACCTGCAGAACACATTAGCGTCCACATCTTGTGTAATGTGAGAACCAGAATACTGTCTAGGACCTATCTAGGACTGATGTGCACATTGTTCAATACTTCATAGTTTGATGTCTCAAGCAATGTGAGCTGCCTCCACTGAAAAGTGTGTTCACGGTATGACCGCTCTGAAACATCCTTTCTGCAGTGTTTCATATGTAATGGTGACATTCGTCTCCTAAATGAAGAACATCATGCATGTATGAACACGAGAGAAAACTTGTGAAGGGTGGGCTCCAGTCTCCAGTCTTTCCCCTACAAAGTGCTTTCTGGTAGGCCTCCTCCTACATTGGTGGGCCTCCCAATGAGCTTATCTGCTGGAGGTTGAGGCAGCAGTGCTATGAAGGGTGGTTGTGTGCTGCTGGCCATTGTCATTTTTGATAATAACTGATTCTGTGTTAGGGGAGATCCAGCTACTTGCCTGGGGTGGTGGGGGACAGGCTGGTCTCAGCAAGAGCCTTGCAAGGGCCCTGGGTGTTGGTGCTAATACCTGTTTAGACCATTTTCACCTGTAATTTTACATAAATGGGCCTCTGAACAGCCCCCATTTGTGCAAAATGGCCTTTCACATAAAAGGATGACCTGCTATTTCCCACAAAATGGCAGCTTGGTGGAGCAGCAGGGACCACCGTGCTTGCCTGACTCAGTGTGCACAAGTTGGGCATGCAAGGCAGGGTCTGCAGACTGGTGGCTGAGGGGCTGAGCCGGCAAGAAATTGCACAGCCTCAAGCACCAACCAGATGCCTGCAACATCCCTACAGTCCCTTTTTCTAGACTCATGTGTTACCCCAGAATACACATAGCTCTGCTCACAGGCATGCTGCATGAACATCAATTAATGAATACACAGGACTTTGCATCCCATAAAGAACTCATTATAAAATAAAAAAAGATCTGGGCAAATTACATATACAAGAGAAAAATTAAGCAAACATTCACATAAAAAATTAATTATGAAATATTTGTCCTTGAACAGTGAGTCCAAATAAAACCCTGGTCTAACAATAGAAACATTGGCACATGTGAGAAGGAATTTAGATTCCACATTGGAGCAAACACAACTCGTTTTTATTCTACACTGTTGCTATTTTGTTCCTATGCCCATTGTATAGCAAATTAGTAGTAATAACATGAAATGTCACCCCTTGAAAAGTGTATCTATCTGAATGTGCTGTATATTTCCTTCCGTTTCACATATTTTCAGGACAGAAGGGTATCTCAAGCCATTAATTCTGTTACCATCCAACTTGATTCAATGGCACACACGTCCTTAGAAAGGCACAAACACACAGCACTGAGTAAACATGTCATAATTTGCCAATCTATTAGAAGCAGCAATCTGCAGAAGACTGACCCTAACTTTGAATCGCCCCTTCCAGAACGTGGTCCTCAAAGTACTATCAAACTGGCACCACTGGGAACCAGCAGTGTGCATGGTAAATGTAAATGTGGCATTGTTACTGCCTGTGATAATGTGCAAGTTCTATGGATTTAGAATCTACACTAAGGCCTTGATACAGGTCCCGACAGGCTTTATTACATGTGACTAGTAGCCCTGGAATGGTGATGGGGATTCTTTCTGTTTCACAGTCATCCATGGAAACTAATGGGTCTAGAGGAGCAACATATTACACATCCCCATCCCCTGCTCTCGTGAATTTCCTTTGCTCGGTTGGGGTGAGTGTGCAAATTTGTGCACACTATACACCATCACATCTGAAATAGCTGCATATGTCTATTTTACCAAATATGCATGTAGCAGTGAACTGTCATTGGGTGTTACTCCCCGATGCTTGTATGTAGTGAAACAGAAAGATGTACTGACTTCAAACACAATAGTGTATATCACATGTACACTTATTAACCTTGATATACACTTGGCATTCAGGAAAAGTAGGGGTGCATAGAGGGTAAGTTGTAAGCAAGCACAAATTGTAACATTGCACAGCATCATGATTGATCATGGGGCACATCATCAGCCTTAGCTTCCAATTTCCTGGCTTTGTGGTGATTGGCCAACGTTAGAAAGACTTATCATCTAGTCTTTAAAACCGGCAAAGTTTTTGATATGAATTGATGATTGTATCATTGGCCCATGCCTCACTGCAGCCCTCAGCCCAGCCCACCTATTCCCTAGCTTGCATTTCTCCTTTCCAGTATTACCCAAGCTTGGATTCCTTCCTAGGGAATCAAATGACCACACTTGGGGCCAAATTTGGAAGTACCTGACCTTCTACGGAGTGGTGTATTAAGAAAATAAAAATTCTACTAAAAACGGGGGGGGGGGGGGAATGCAGTCACATCAATTGTCCTTGTATCCCTGCCAGGCTACATGTTACTTTCGTCCCCTCATCCCTTTTCCCTTTCATTTGGTGGGAAATCAGTTCCCATGACAACTGCTTGCCACTCATCCTTCAAAGGGCCATTTTGCCAATCATAAGAGGGAGAATATATTGCTTTTTAACAGCCTAAAACAATAACTTTTATGTAGGGTTGTTCAGATTTTGTGAAATCCGTTCCGCATGTTTTTTGTGGATTGTGCAGTCTCATTCATTCTGATGTCCATTCACAAACAACTTACTTTTTTTTGACGTTCTGCAGAAAATACGCAAATAATTCCCTAACAACATTTACAACAATTTACGTAATTTATGTTAGAATGTAACATTTACCATATTGTTCCCCATTCCATTTGACTTTTCCCCCATGTATATTTTCCAGCATGGCATATCGCTCAGCAGAAACTTGCATATTTTCTGATGAATGAATTTGTATCAATTTCAGGGGTAGGGATTGGAAGTTCGCAGACTCCGCATTGCCTGAGGCCAATCTGCAGTGGATTCTGCAGACTGAATTCTTAGAAATCAAAATGCCTTTTATTCTGTCTTGAATATCTCCAGCATCCCGACTTGTATGCTGCAACCCTTACCTGGGTGTAAATCCCATTCAGCACAATTGGGCTTACTTTTGAGTAGACCTGTCGAGCATTTTATTGTTAGAGACTGATTATATCCATTGCATAATCCCACCCATTTCATTTTTTTTAATTTATCTGAAACAGCCCTTATAAATCACTGTTCCTATTTTGCCTCAGAGTGATGTAGGAGATTTTAATGGTGAGATACACAGTTTGCCCATGGTTCTTCAGGTTTTAGCACTCTCCGCCAGATCTATGGACAATATAGAGAGAGAGAGAGAGAGAGGATGCATCATAACTCTAGTGTAGCGGTAAACAACCATAGTGGGACCATGGGAAATTGTCCTGGGCACCACCACAAAATGGCTGCTATGGGACATGTGGCTAGGATAAGTAACCTGCCCAACATATATTGTTTTACCCATGCTCTAGTGTATAAGTACATACATTAATGCAGAAGGACATCAAATGTAGGGATGGAAGGATCAGTCTATATTAGGCTGACCATATGAAAAGGAGGACAGGGCTCATGTAACTTTAACAGTTGCAAAGAAAAGGGAATTTCAGCTAGCATCATTTGTATGCAATTAGTACCTGGTGAAATCCCCTCTTCATCACATCAATTAAAGTTGCATGCACTATACTGGAGTGACCAGATACAAAAGAGGGCAGGGCCCCTGCAGCTTTAACTGTTGTAATGAAGAGGGAATTTCACCAGGTACGAATTGTATACAAATGATGCCGGCTGAAATTCCCTTTTCTCTGCAACTGTTAAAGTTACATGAGCCCTGTCCTCCTTTTCATATGGTCAGCCTAGTCTATATGCAGTCCATTACAGTTTCACACATATTCAGTCATAGGCCCATTTTACCCAATTTCTGTATCAGTTGGTGATTCAAAAACAAAACAATGCATGGAAATATTCATTTATTTTTTCTGTAATCTTTCTGAATATATGAATTCTGTACACAATTCCCTCTAATTATGCATTTTATATTCAACATTTTCCAATATGCACATTTTTGTATTCCTAATATGCATATTTTTATTTGCCTATACATCATTTTTGAACTGAAAATTGAAGGCAAAATCCAAAGAAGTGTGTGATCCAACTGTGTTCCAACTGACATGTGGATATATGAAAAATTCATTTCCATTCACTTTTGATCAGGATTTGATGGAGTTGAATGCAATCTGTGGTTAAAGTCCATACATTTCTGAGCTTCCAATGTGATTCACAGACCGCCCCCCCAAAGTGTTTGATAGCATGCATACATTTGAAAAATGTACATGAAGAATACTTTTGAAAAATGCAAACAAGTACATTTTAGTCAATCGGAGAAGAATACATACATTTCAAAGATATACACCATTGAAGCACACACTTGGAAAAATATGCATAAATTTTCATGCAAAAAGACAGAAACAAAGCCTGCAATCTAATATGGACATGAGATGGAATGAGATTTGAAGTGGAATTTGGAGAACTTTGACGAGCTCAAGTTTTGCTTATCTGGAAAGTGCAAATTAGGTTTGTTTTCTTGAAAATGTGGATCAAATGAAATTCTCCCTTGTCCTTAAATGCCAATACACTGCTGCTTCCCTTCCATTCTGCCCCTCCACCCCCAACATCACCCATCCAGATCATAAATGTTATTAGAGGTGATTGAGCTAGGGATGTATGGATTGTGTAGAAACCTTTCAGTCTGTGTTTTGCTGATTGTCAGGAGCCTTGTGTTCCATCGTCTGCCCATTGACGGAATTGGATTTTTTCCCGTTTCTGAATTTGTGCAAATGCACAAATTCCCCCAAGACACATTATCATTTTTGGATTTTTTTATTTTTTTATTTTTGAGTATTTTTCTACAAAAGAATTTGTGCATAATTCCCAAAGGTTAGGAAAATAGCTATGTACAATAATAGAGGGGCAATAGAGGGACAAAAAACAGTATTGTATAATAGCTGTTGCAGATAAGTAGAGCAATAGCGAGATCCATTATTTTAAAAGAAAAGGATAGTGTTATGGTCAGTTTTCTAATGCCCCTTGTTCCTAAACTAGTGAAGCACTGGCTATCCCACAGTGAACGATTACAAGATTCAGCAGTTAGCCAAGAAGCTCCCGCAGTATGGGATGGAGGGGCTCTGGCGCCGGACTTTGGTATGGAATCAGATAGTATGAGTACACAAGTGTGAGTGCCCCCATTTTCATTTGTGAAATGCTGCAGGGCGTGCAGTCCTTGGCATCTCTTCCTTTGCTTGCGAACACAGACAAACAAAATGTTTCCAGGATTTCCAGCTAATGGCCAGAGAGCTAGATTGTTTGTCTATGCTGTGATTGCCTGATGGAAAGAGACTAGCCTTCCCTCCGCAAAGGAGCTTTGCTGGAGAGCAGTTGGTCGAGTATATATAGGCTGTCTTCTGGGGTAGCAAAGCTGGGTGCCCGGTCCACTTGAGAGGCAGGCTTCGAAGCGTCCCAGTAAAAGCCAAGTAAATTCCTAAACGATGGTATGCAAGCAAATAAGGGCTGCTGTTTCAAATAGGATCATGCACAACGTCTGGCACGAGGACAGTAAACAAGGATGGCAATTTCATTAAGCCAGTTAATACAGAGCAGGCCTCTGTGCCAAGAGAGTTGGTGAGTGCCACAGACCTAGTGCATCCAAGCCAGAATATGTATTACACACAGGAGGCCTGTGGAGTGTGTTCCAGTCACGGGAGAGGATTTATAGATAGTGCAGAAACTGAGAGGAGATTAAGTAGAGTGGAGCCAAGCAAAGGGCTTAGCCTGTATCCGACATTCTGATTAGAAAAGACACACCGAGGAGCACTATGGATGGGCTGTCAGAAAATGGCATATGCATATGTGTGTGTGGAAACAGACAATGAAAACTGTAGACCTCGAAAAAAGCACCCTTAACTCTTTCGTATGAAGGCAGCACATCATGAACTCACAATGATCCATCAATGCTGATTGTGCAAGGTGAAACTTCTCATAGTATGACTGCTTTGAGTCAGTGCCAGCTGTCACCTATGCCAAGTTCATTCCTGTTCATTTTCTGTGAACAGGAAGGCTATCATGATTTTCTGGCTCTGCTATATGAGGCAGGCAGAGAGGACAGGGTGCTCTGGAATTAGGTCTACGGAATGCAGTTGGAGGGGGGAGCAGAGCAATCTTATACTCACATTATGCCAAGGGGTGGGAGGGACAGATAAAAGGAGAGATAAAAGGAGGCCCTTCTTCACACAGCACTTAGTACCACAAGATGTAGCAATGGCCAGTCAAGAAAACAACAAGAGACAGAATTCAAGTAAAGACATCTGAGGTCTAAATTCTGTACCCTAAAAATGGACAGCATCAGCTATGACTTCTTATAAATATCACAGTGCATAGTTAAATTATGGAATTCACTACCAAAGGATGGCATAAAAATGACAGACACACCCACAGCATCTTTGGAAACACCACCAGTGGCAACCAATCAGAGACTGGGTCAGCAATAACACCCACAAGCTGCTCGCATGCTGCCCAAACACAGAGTCAATGAATTCAAAATAATAGGGCTGTTCCAACCCAACCCATGCTCCTGCCAACATATTGGGTCACCATGCATAAAACATGCAAGATGACAACCTGGCAACCCTAGTCCATTAGCCCAAGTGGCACAGCCAGCAATAATTGCTACTGAAAGTCCCCAAGCATCCCAACATGGAAAGGTTTGAATCACAAGCACCATTTTTTAGCAGAATAATCAAAGTGGAGGGAGGAGAGCCCACACAACAGAGCAACCACATAGCTCCTGAGGCAGGAATTGAGAAAGCGTAATTGACTTGATGTTGCATAGCTAAGTAAGATCGCAATAGAATGTCACTACAAGAGAAAGATGGGAGGGGGGGGGGTAGCAGGTCAAATTCAACAGCCAGATAGGGAGCTTTTATTTACTTAATTCCCCCTGACTGGGATGTCTAAGAGTAAAGGAAATGGTAGAAAGCTCTAGACCGAACAATCCTAGATTGACATCTGTTGATCGTGTCATGGCACAATCAACACTTCCCCTGTTAACCTGCAGATGTTCCATTTTCTGATCTGCAGTGTTCCTTTCCAGATGGCACTGGGGCCAGGAGGACACACTTTATTACTGTTGGAGATAAATAGCAGAGTATTCCAATTAGCAGAGCATTCCAATTATTACGGCAGGCAGTGTTGCTTCATCAAGATTCCCTGTTTCCCTGACTGCTGCTTATTTATCTCGGTTTAATTACAAGGCTCCTCCCTTGCAGAAGATTGTCTTCAGTTTACAAATAACAACACCTGGTGAAATCTTTGTTTCCATGGGTTTGCAGCACTTGCATTTTGCCTTAATATCACACTGAAAAATATTTTGCACCAGTGTGATGGCAGTTCAGGGGTGTGGGGGTAGAAGCATTGTTAATGACGGCTTTCCATCTACAAATATATTTTTTCACATCAGATGCCCTAGCTTGGACTACAATAAAAGAATCCCAAAGAAAACAAAAATTCTTATTTTCTTTGGGATTCTTTTAAAATATATCTCTGATACCAAAAGCAATTATTTACCTGCTTTTCCTAGTGTCCTGCTTCTGCTTATTGGTAGAGCATCTGCTTTGCATAGAGAAGGTCCCAGGTTCAGTCCCCGGCATCTCCAGGTAGGGTTGGAAATATTCCTGCCTGACCTGGAGAGCCACTGCCAGTCAGCATCCACAGTCCTGGACTAGATGGACCAAGGGTCTGACTCAGTCTAAGGAAGCTACTTATGTAGCCGATGATTCCTACCTATCCCACATACAGTCTACGTAAGACTAAGAATATCCCTAGAATCCCTTTCCCCCATGGTTAGGAGAGATGTGGCTTTGCACCATGTTCCTTTGAAGCTAGGGATGCATGGTGGCATGCACAGGCGGCATCAGGCCAAACTTCCTCCTTGCATCATGTGCAGCAACCAATCCAGCCGTCCCTTTGTACCACTATGACATTAACGTGTGGGCTGAGAAGTTTTGGGGGGTTGTTTTGCTAGATTGGCCTCTTAGAGCACTTTCTTTTTTACTTTCTCCAACTGATTTGGCTATTTGGTTGTTGCTTTTCTTTGGACACTGCCAACAGGAAATGCAGGCAGGCAGGGAGCAGAGATAGGACACCCTGGGGCACCTCGAGGGCTAAGGGATAGTTACTCAACCTATCTCTCATTGCTGTCCAGGTCAAAGGGATGTGGGATGGGAACTGTCCATGGGCCCTAGAGGCTTTGGCCCTTTAATGTTGGCCAGCAGAGTGGAATTGAGTGGCATGATGCCCACTCAGCTCATCCTCAGGATGAGCAGGCCATGATAGGCATGGATCAATAACTTGATTGATCTACTGCATCGAACCAAGGTGGTATTGCCCATTGAGGAGCAAATGTCTCCTCTAACCAAAGGGAGGAGAAGGTTAAGATTTTTGTTTTTATCCCTTGTGATAAGGTGTCACTTAAACTCCAAGTTCTGCCTCATGTTATCATTTCAGTTGGGGGAGGGGCAAAGAATTGTAAGTTCAATTCCATTTTCTCACCCTACAGCAATAGATTTGCTATGAAGAGAAAAATTGCCAGAATGAATCTGTCTAATCTCCCTTTAATGTTGGTAGCTATCACTGTATCTTGTGGTAGTGAATTCCATAGCTTTACTATATACTGTGTGAAGAAGTTCTTCCTTTTATCTCTCCTGAATCTCCCACCACTTGACTTCATGGGATGACTCTGAGTTCTAGTATTCTGAGAGAGGGAGAAACATTTCTTTTTAGACCCTTCCTCCACACCATACATAACTTTATGCAACTCTATCACGTCTTTCCTTACTCAGTGTTTATATAAGCTAAATAGTTTGAAGCAATGTAACCGTTCTTTCTTCATAGGGGAGTTGCTCTAGCCCCTTGATCATTTTGGTTGTCCTTTTCTGCACCTTTCCTAGCTTTACAATATCATTTTTGAGGTACAGTGGCAAGAATTGTATAGAGTATTCCAAGTGTAGTCACACCATAGGTTTGTATAAAGGCATTATGATATTCTGATATCATTCTTAGATTTCTGACTTAAGATATTGCTGTAGTCTAGTTCAGATGCTTACCTGGGTCAAGCATCCAATCGCAATTGTGAAGCAGACACATCATGCATATAAAATAAAACATGACGTGAGTGTTCCATTTGGGCATCTATTAATGCCAAGAAACAAATTCCAAAATCCTTCCCTACTTTTTTTGAGGGGGAAGAATCACATCATTATTTATTATTTATACCACACATTTCTACCAAGAAAAATGCCACTCAAAGTGGCTTACAATCATAAATAATACTTGATTGAAACAACAATAAAATGGTACATTCAAATACAATAAGTCGCTGTGTATAGGAGTATCTCCATGGGGTGCCTGTATCATGAGTCATTTGATGAGAATGGTAGATGTAGTACACAAACTCATTCCTCCACTATGGGAATAGGACGTTAAGCTTAGGTAAACATCTAAACCCAGTATGAGCTTCTATTTAACCTCACAATCTGTGTTTCTGCCTACTTCTCCACTGGAATAATGCAAAATAGCTCTAGATCAATCCAAACATAAATGGATTCTGACTCATAAGGTAGAATAGCACATTGTAAAGATACATACAATAGATCTCTTTAGTAGTAGCCATGGGCCACTATAGTCCATTTAGGTACTCTCTGTATTCGTAGCAAGCTTTTCCTGCATGCCCTTTGGGGGGGGGGGAATCATGCTGACCATTCTTATTGTAATTTTGGCTGGGATTTACTGAATTTTATCCTGCCATCTCTAAAGATTTGAATTACCGAGTGACTGAAGTGAATGCAGATTTCGTAAGATTCTGCCAACAAGCCTTTTAGTTCCCTCATTCCTCTTTGGAAAAGGAAAACTCATGCTGCCGAATGTTCAGCCAATCTATGGAACATGTGTGAATTGGCTGTTCTCTTACAAGTATGGTCTATTGTTCGTAATAATATAATTCAGGAAGGGGGCGGGGGAGTGGGAGGCACATATTGATTGGTTTGGTTGAAGCTTTGATAGTATGTTGGCTGCTCTTCAACCTTTGCAAAAGTCAGAATGGCAAAGTGCAGTCTGATCTGGACAGCCACTGCTGGTATCTGAGGCAATAGCTTTTTGGAAGGGTACCCAGTGAGCTGTGACACTTGTGTAGACAAGTATCTATCGACATTTCCTTTATTAATATGAATATATTTATATTCTGCCAGTGACATGGTTGTATTTATTGACTTATCACTTCCCATTGTAGAAAGACAATTTGTGGCTTGGAAAAATTAGGCTCAAAATGGCTCATTGGTTTTGTTGAACTGCAGGCACTACTTCTATGGCTGTTCCAGGACTGAACTATGCTGTGATATTTCTGGATCCTTTCATAGATTACATACCCCACTCCATCCCCTGAAACCCAGGGGAGACACTTGGTACATGGGATTCAATGGGTGACTAGTTGCTCCAGCTTTATTTCTGGGACTAAATCCCCTTGCTCTCTCTGTCATACATACATACATACACAAGAATGAAAGGATTTTCTTAAATTCGTTCCCTCTGTGTTTCACAGATTGTCAGGCATCTTTCATTCCATCATCTGCTCATTGACAGAATCAATTTTTTTAACCCAAATGTCATTCTACTTGCACTAATTTACCTTAGTGCTATTGTGCATTTCCACTAATGTGCAAGTGCAAGTTAACACAAATCCCACCCCACCCCGAAGTTTGCAGAGTCTGCGTGACAAATACAAACTAATTTGAATCTCTTATGGGTTTCTCTGACATGCCTAATACACACACATATATTGCCTACCAAATTACAAAGTATTAAAGCTCCTACATATTAAGGAGGAGGGATAGCTGCTTCAGTTCAGAGATCTAACTGGAAAATTAAGGAAATTCTGCAAGCTTTCTGTGTCACAACACCCAATTTCCCCAAAGGCTTAGTATACACCTTCTCGGCAACTTAGACAGAACAACAAAGACATTAACATGGGACAAGATAAGGTGAGTAAAGATACCCCCAAATAAGAATACACCAATTTATTAAACTATTAAGTTTGCTTTATTAATAAACACAAAGAACACAAAGTTGCTTCAAGAAAAGAAGAGAAAAATGGTTCCGGCTTCATATACTTGGATATAGGATAGGTAGTTGGGATGCTTACATAAACTGCCTTTACCAGATTCTGCTCCAAATTTCCTAATTTCATATTCCTGAAAATGTATTCTGGAATATGTTTGGCCAGAACTATTTCATCTGGAACACAGGAATACAGTTTCTGGGTTTGTTGTAATCCAGTGGGGACTTTGATGGCTGAATTGGATTGCACAGGATGATTCTCCTCTATTTCTATTTACGAACTCAGTTCACTTTGCGGAAATGGGAAAATTGCACAATTTAAATGCAATTGAATGAGAAAGATGCGGCAAAAATTTGCATAGTTTCCAAAATTGCCCGTCTTTTCCCCATAGAGTAAATTTTGAAATGCTTGTTCATTAAAAATTGTGCATTTTTTGGATGTGACAGGACGCTTGAAAATTTGCAAATCTTTGCGGAAAACACATTCTCCTGCCTGCATCCATGTTCACGATTGTGAATGAGGCATGTTTGATTGTTTTGCGAACGGAAACTCAAGTAGTGATATTCTCACCCATCACCTACTCCAGAGAGATTCAGAAGCTCCCCAAGTGAAGTAAGATTTCCTCTGAAGTTACCAGAATTGCATCCGCACCACCTTGACCTTTCATGTGCACTTCAGCACTCCAGAGGACTACAGAAAAGCAGTTTGCAAAATAGTAGCTACTTTGCTTTTGCTTCCACATATCTGGGATTAGGAGGGAGTGAAAGAAGAGATGCATGACTGACATTTCTACCCATGAATGGAAAAGAACCATCTCAGGATGTGGAAAAAGAGATTTCATTTGTAAAAAAAAAAAAAGGAAAAAGGAAAAAAGCCCATTTTGGCCTATTTTTCTTTTAAGTTCTTCTTCAGGGGGTTATAGAAAACTTTGGCAGAAATTCCCGTAATAATGTCTCCTCTAAAATTCAGTGTGGGACTTCTGGATAACAACAAGAGATATTGGAGAAGATTAGAGGATAAAACTTAGAGCTGCGTACATGGGGGACTGCATCTGCTACCATGAAAGACAGACTCCAAAGCTAGAAACTTTATTGATCAGTGTCTGTAGGGCTTGCCTTGTGCTCTTCTAGTGCAATCCTGTACATGTCTACCCAGAAGTAAAATCCATCAGAGGAGTCTGATGGAACAATACAGCTGATGAAATTCTGGGAGGCTGCTTTCTTTTCCCTGTGATTTATTTATGTATCAGAAAGGCATTTCGTCCATGCCATTGTTTTTACTCCTATTGGTTTAATGATGGGAGGGGGAGGGAGACCGAATGGATTACAAACACATTTCTCTCAGTGGAAATTATTAGGGATGTGTATCGTATCATTAAAATGTTCGCTAACGATATAATAAGGTCATTATCGGATATCTGATTAACGATAATGATACAATAGAAAAACCTCCGATAAATATCCGATCCGAAAATTTTCAGCCCGATTATATCGGATTATCGGACTGCCATATAAATAAACCTATAACTTATGTATTTTAACAGGTAGAGTCTTGAAACTTGGTCACAGTGCTTATGGGGTATGCCTAAGTATGTGTATGAAATTTGAGATCAATCCCTCCAACCCTCAATTTTATATGAATTTATGAAAGATTGTGCAACTTTTTGACAGGTCTGAATGAATGCACGTGGCGAGCTGTCATCCTGACCTGTCAGAACTTAAACGTTCTTTAATAAATTCATAGAAAATCGAGGGTTGGAGGGATCAATCTCAAATTTCATACACATACTTAGGCATACCCCATAAGCATTGTGACCAAGTTTCAAGCATGTAACTTTGAAAATACAGAAGTTATAGGCATTTTTCTAAAAAATACTTCAGCTCTATAGGGCACAATGGGGCTGCAAATTAAATATCGGATTTCCGATAATTATCGTGAAGACGATACGATTAACCTACAATATTATCGGAGATGATAATTTTTTTGGTCCGAAATTCTGATGATAAAATATGATATTTTTGGGTGTGCACATCCCTAGAAATTATACAAGAACACCTCATG
Source organism: Anniella stebbinsi (assembly GCA_029215795.1). Classification (NCBI taxonomy): domain Eukaryota; kingdom Metazoa; phylum Chordata; class Lepidosauria; order Squamata; family Anniellidae; genus Anniella; species Anniella stebbinsi. The sequence continues at coordinate 88,041,389 of JARDYH010000004.1, read as the reverse complement.
AAAAGGAGAAAAAAGGCTATGTGTCATCCAGCTTCCTTTTAACCAGGACAAAAAGAAATGTTGAGTTTGATTCACTGCCACACCAAAAGGTTTCTGCCAGAAAAGGCAAAGAAAAAAGCAACAAGACAATCTTATGAACTTTCTTTCCTAAAGTGTTTGTATGTGTGTGTGTGTGTGTGACACATTTGTGATTTCTCCACCATGATCCATTTCAGATTCAACTTTGGCAGGATCGACACTTCTGCTTTTAAATGGTTTATAACAGTAGTGACAAATGTTGGGGCTCAGGACACACTGCATATACAATTTTAAAATGTTTTCAAAGTGTCTTATCCCGCTTGGTGTAGATCTGGCCCCAGATTGCATGCGAGAGCCTAAGCAATGTGAAATAGGTTTATGAGTGCTCCTGGAGCTTTCTCCAAAATTACTAATGCAGGGAATAGCAGGGAAAACTCTGAAGAACATCTATGATAGAAAAATCCCCACTGGAAGTAGAAACCTTGGATGCTATTGTTCATGCACATTACTTTGCTAGAGACACTGAGTACCATGGGAAGCTGGGTGCCAAGGGGACTATATATCACATATTCCCAGTGGCTCTAGATATTGCTGAGCATGCGTATGTTGAAGTATTGAGCTTTAACCCTGATGCTTTCTCATATACCTTTCACATGAATAGATGGGAGACTCTGTGCAGCAACCCTCTGTGTCTTCGGTATATTGCATGAAGGCATAGTCAAGACAGTTCTGTTCATTCCAGAAGGGATGCTGGGTATAGGGTGGCACTTCTTCTTCTTATTATTATTATTATTATTATTATTATTCAGGCAAGCATTTATGATTCAGTCTTATAATCTGCTTTTATAACACATTGTTTTCTATGTTGGTTTGTTTATGAGGTGGGTTTTATTGTGTCTCATTTGTATCGCATATATATTGGATTTTAAAAAATGTTTTATAGGTTTCCTTAACTGCCGTTGATTTTCATTTTTGAAAGATGAGTAGCATAGAATAAATGAATAAATAAACGAATAAATAATTGTTGAAGACAGAAAGGAAAACTCACCATGTACACAATAGCCTTAAGGTAGGGACTATCTTTAATTATATGTAAACTTCACTCCACAGGCTGCTATGTCTCTTGGAAGGGAGTACATTTACCATTAGGGCAGCATGGAAAGGGCCAATTACCATTTATTCTTGTAATTGGTGCTGCACACACACAATCAACCATGGAACATACAATAGGAATGGGCAGACTCCCCTGCAACCTGTTTGTATGCCACTGGCTGGACTTCCACCACTTGCCCAACCTGGAGGGTGGCTGAGATTAACCACCTGATGGTTTGCAGGATCCTGGGGAGAGTTGGCAGTTTCTCACTTTTTCTGCAAGCTACCATTTTGCACACAATCGGGAGTATAGCTATTTACAGAAATCACAATTTGTGGGAAACGGTGGCCATAAATAGCACCACCATTTTGTGCAAATCATGATTTTGTGAGCTTGCCTGACTCGGCATATGCTGAACCAGGAAAAATCAGGGATCCATGAGCTGGCATCCAGGGGGTCAAGCTGGTGAAAACGCACTGAGATCCACCTCCAAACCAGATTCCTCAGACATCTGATGATACATGTTTATGTATATTTAATTGTACTGTCTTTCAATATATGTGAGCTGGGATCAAATAAAAGTTAAAGGAATATGGTGAAAAAGAATGCACATGAGTCCTAATTCCATGATATATCTCTATTTCTATTTATCTATTCATCCCTATTCTATCCATGGGGGCTCTCTGAGGCATTGGGAATGCTGGGAAAAATTAGAGTAGAGGAGGCTCTCTTCTTCAGACAGTCACCCTCCATGAGTAGAGGGAAACGAACATGACAAGGCACAGGGGTGGAACTGGAGTGCTCCTTCCCCTTGCATGTTGATTTTAACCCCTCTCTGTCTTGCACCCATCCATGTGAAACTAAATAGTGATTAGTTGTCAAGGAAGCTAGAACAGTTAAAGTTTTGAGTTAGCCTACACCATTTACAGAGTAAAGGTGCCAAGCAGTAAACCAGGCAATAAAAATAAATGCTTCTTTCCCTACAATGTGATTTCTGCTCATTCTCTTTTGGCTTCAACAGGATTTTTGTACTCTCGGTGTCATGCCCTCTCTGGAGGAATCCTCCTCAGATGACGATGTCTGTGAGGAAGAAGACACTTCAGGGGATACTGGGGCTGATCAAGAAGGCCCTGGGAACTCAGGAGAAAGGACTTCAGATCTTCCCCCCTCGAAAGATGGATGCTGAGTCATCATCCGGCCCCTGAGAACACCGATGCTTGAAGGTACATGTTCAGACTATGGCCAGGTGAAGAAGTACCCACTTGCAAAAATGGACTCCTTAGGAGCAAGTGATGCTTTGTGAGTAGGGCTCTAGCCAGCTGAGCTTGGGTGGGGCTCAGCAAGCTCTGGTGATGAAAGCTTCAGTGTCTGCCTAGCCAGTTCTGGCTGCCTTTTATCTGGTTTTCCTGAACTTGCCTTATGATTGAATTTCTGTGCTACTGACTTTGGACTCCTGCTTGGCTCTGCTCCTGGACAGTGTTTTGACCTCTGCCTGTTATCTTGACCACTCCTGCCTTAGCCTGATCCCATGTATTTGACTGATTGTCTGTGCTTTGATTTCTACTTGCTTTGTTACCTTGCATTTTGGCTAGCCTCTTCAGTTAGTCTGTTGCAGCCAATGCAGGACACTCAGGGTTCAGCTGTTCTCCTGCTCAGTACCGTCTGACTGGCTCGTTCTTTTTTCTTCATATGGATGGGCCCTACCATTAGGCAAGTGAAGCAGCTGTCTCAGGTGGTGGATGCTTCGAGGCAAGGAAAAGGGATGACGTTTTTGTGGACAGAACTTCATGTGCCTTCTCAGCTTGCCTCCTGGCCTTAGGTGTGGTGGAAAATGTGATTCCATTGCCAGTGATTACCTGAGAAGCAACTACTGCTCCAGTTGTCTTCTGTATGTGAAATGTGACAGGTGCCATCTTGTCCTTTGCCCCAGGTGCCAAAATGTCTTGGGCCAGTCCTGTTTCTTCATCTCTGTCACTGTAAATATAATTCAATTCTTTGCAATATTAGAAGCAAATCAGTAGTTTCTGTTCATTTTAAAACTCCGTTCCTCTTAAATCCTACTTAATTTTCATAAACAAATGATATAAACATGAAGTGTGACAGGAATATGCAGGTACAATTGGAAACCAAAATGCATAGGAAAAAGGAGCAATATATATCTTCACATTATTAACATTAGAAAGTACAAAGGTAACATGGCCAAATCTTAACATCTTATTGAAAACATCTTTTATGAAACATCTTTTCACATGGGCTTGCATGCATATCCAATATCTGAAATATGACCACACTGCCATAGCAGAAATATTGAAGTTTCTTATTGTTCTCTTTGTAAATATGCATTGTGTCTCCTCAGCTCTGAATGAATTCATTATACTATTGCCAGTTAGTATTATAATTTTAAATCAGACTTAGGGAAACTCTCAAAATAATATATAGGTATATAGTAATTAGTGACTTGGTGTCGCTAATATTTGCTTCTCCACTGTGTCCTCGATATTCATTTTTTTAAAAAACCACATTATTTACAGATTTTTTTCCAGCTGTCAGTACTACTTCAGTCATGGTACAGCACCTCTTTTACAGATATAATATGATGAACAGAATTTTCCTCTTTCTATTGAGTGACATGCAATTTCATTTGGCACCACACACCTTACTAGTTTCTGAACATGGTAAATTGTGTCAATACTCTAAAAAAAAAAGCAGCTGGTTGGTGTGTATGTATGTGTGTACACACACACACACACACACACACACACACTATGCTTTGCTCAGAGGTCACCTTAGCAGTCATATATCTTATATCCAAATTGATAAGATGATAAAATCAATTTCAGTTTTGCCATGTTACAGCCAGGCAAATTATAATGCCTAGTTCCAACTTTAAATATGCTTCATTTTTAATGGAATTGTCGCTAGGTGATCCTTAGCTTTGGAGAGCAGCATTGAAACTGGGTGTTCAATGTATACATCTGCACACACTTTAACTACATGTGACATAACCTCTCTTAGCAGGATCTCAATGAGGTGTGCATTGAATTGCACTGGATCCTCTCTCTCTCTGTCTCTCTGGGAAGAGAAGATGCTAAAAACACAATACCTAAAGTTTGCATTAAAAAACCCAACAACTTCTACATAATTTAGCTTCTAGCTTTGTTCAGCGGTAAATAATAGATGATCCAGAAAACAGAGTTTTAGTTGGCTCCATCTCAAATGTCAGAAGGAGTAAGAGATGATTCACAACCTGGTCAACAAGGAAAACTCCCACAACTTTGTATTTAATAGCTTCAAGTTGTTATTAGTCTGTGAATTTATTTATTCGCTGGCATTAGGAATGGTGGAGAAATGGGTTTGGTTCAGATTTTAATCTGAACCACCTAATGTACACTTCCTAAATGAATATGTGAGCCAGAATGCAAATATATTTCAGTTTTTGAACGTTTCTGAAGTTTGTGCTGAAGTTCTCCCATCATGTATATTATCTTAATCATTCTTACAATGGCCTTTTAAAGTGGGTGAAAGTTATTATCACAAATGGGGCTGAGGCTGCAATAGAGTAGCTTGCCTAAGACCAGCATTCCCCAATCTGGTGCCCTTCAGATATGTTGGGCTTAAACACCCATCATCCCCTACATGATGTAGTCTAAGACATCTGGAGGGCATCCAATTGAAGAAGGCTGATGCAGCACATCAGGGAGAAGTAAGATTTAAATCATAGATGTTCAGGTTGAAAGATCAACATTTGGAGCCCTGAGCATATTGCAGAGAGAGGAGTGGTGGTATGGCTCCATGGGATGACATCCATGCATTGGGGGGCTCTTCTGCACGGAGCCCTCAGATGTACAAGCTGTATGCATGGAATCTATGTATGTCCAGTCTGTGGAAAAATGCAGAATACAGATTGCATAGTTTAGGCCTATGTACATGTAAAGTGTATGGTCATAGGTTTGCGCAGAAGAGCTCATCAGTGCACAGATGTTGAAGGACACAACCATCAGCAGTGATCCTGTTACCAATCTATGTGTCAATAACTCCAGAAATAATATCTGCATGGAGATAGCTTTGGGGCAAACGGAGAGGCAGGTAAGAAATAAAATTATTATTATTATTATTATTATTATTATTAACAAATTTATTCTTGCATTCTGAGAACTTGTTTATCTTCTGGTGTATCTACTTTGGATGCTCACCTCCCTCCCTCCCCCCTTTTTATTTTGCATGGAACTTTAGCTAGGCTGACCATCTGAAAAGGAGGACAGGGCTCATGTAACTTTAACAGTTGTAGAGAAAAGGGGATTTCAGCCAGTGTCATTTGTATGCAATTAATTCCTGGTGAAATTCTCTCTCCATCACAACAGTTAAAGTTGCAGGGGCCCTGCCTTCTTTTGTATATGGTCACTCTAGTATAGTGCCTGCACCTTTAACTGTTGTGATGAAGAAGGAATTTCACCAGGAATTAATTGCATACAAATGACACTGGCTGAAATTCCCTTTTCTCTACAACTGTTAAAGTTACATGAGCCCTGTCCTCCTTTTCAGATGGTCAGCCCAACTTTAGCCATTATGTTACACTCTTGTTATAGAAATAGAAGGGAGCTGAAAACTGTCTAAACAAGCTCTACTTAGTAGTCCTTCACAGATCGGTCCACATGGTTCAGAAGGCAGAATGCCACAGCCAGAAAGCAGATGCTCTGCAGGAATGTGCCAGTAGAGGAAATAGCTCCAAATGATTCAAGCAAACAGATCACCATCTCATGTCTATTCTCTAGCCACACAGCCTGAATCCTTTGAAGGGAATTATGTCTATAGATGTTTGTAAATAACCAAGACATGAAGAGTAAGCAGGGTGGTGGGTTTGGGTTTTGTTTTTTGCAGGGGAGAGGGCATCATGAAAAATCCTGTGATTCCCCCCCATTTCTTACTTTCTTCTTAGCATTATCCCTTAAACTGTAAAATGGAAAGACACCAAAACTCCTGCTTCCCCCCTCTGCAAGGTTTTCCAGCCTTGGAGGGCAGCCAGCACAGTTCCTTCCACGCCAATTTATCGTGTCGTCTCTTTATTCTCGCCGTCCATTCCCACAATGTACAGAGCACACACAAAAAGAGTGCTACACAGCAGTTCGTTAGTGTAAAGATTTGTTATCATTTCTGTTAATTGGTGCTTGCCAAACAATTACACAGCAGTGCAAAAAACTGGAAAATTTGCACTTACCTGCATGGTACCGAAATATATGGTCTGTGGCAATATCAGAAAAAAATAAGTCATGATTTGCTTCTGATCCAAGGAAAAACAGAACCATAGCTTATTATGCTATGTGGTGGAGATTCAGTCAACATACATCGCAACCGAACTTACAATGATATATGCCTGCTTCCACTCTGAGCATTTGGACATTATAACAACAAATGAAGATCACGCAGCACACTTATAAAATAGTTTATTTGTTTATTCATTTATTTCTTTTTTTCCCTTTCCTTTCCTTTCCTTTCCTTTCTTTTTTTCTTTCTTTTGTCATGTTCCCCACCCCCTAAAATTGTATTAACCAAGTTTTCTGTAATAGCTGATTAAACCCCAATTGTTAGGGGACTGTTCTATTTTCTGTTATATCTATCTATCTATCTATCTATCTATCTATCTATCTATCTCTATCTATCTATCTATCTATCTATCTATCTATCTATCTATCTACAGTTCCTTAGTCATTTCTACAGATATTGCCTAGTATTGGCATTGGGAAGAGGTTGCCATGTTTGACAGTATCTTGTGCAACATTGGGCTGAATGAGACAGCATACCTGATCACAGAGAACATTTTATTGGAGCTGTGTGTGACTACGCAAAGCACTCTGGGCCTTTTTATTGGAGCTGGAGGTTGCTTCACTTTGTTGCATGGCATGGCTTGCCCTGGGTTAGATGTATAAATTATGTTCACACAAAAAGCACATTCAGTATTATCGTGATGCCTTTACACTAAGACGACTTGCCAATGATTACTTGCAATGCTGCAACAGTGAGGTGGGTACTCCATCTGGCCAATGTTATTCTAGCCCCAGCTGTGGCTGCAACAACTCTTGATGGTACTGAAGCCCAAGAAAACTTGTGCGGCATGGTTAAGTAGCCCACATTTCGCTATGAATTTTCTCCGGGTCCTACTCAGGTCTCAGTGGATGTTACTTTCCTTCAAATTGAGCCTGGGAATGAACGGGCTAGACAATCATTATTATTAGGCCGGGCCAACAGTATTAGTTCAGACATACACACTGCCCTCATACAGTCCAGAGATGTGGATATTGATTCTTGCAACATCACATCTGTGTTCATTACATTAAGGACTGGCTTTAGTTGGCAAGCGATGCCTGGTTGTCGTCCGAGGGCTGTCCACTTGGGTGTCTTGACTTTCCACAGAAAAGAAGAGGGACTTCATTCAGGTGGAGTTTTCCCCTATACAGCAGAGGATGAAGAGAGATCAGAGATGTATACGACATTGTGTACATCTGCAAAATCCATGGGTTGGATTCATAGAAATCCAAGCTCATTTGATTCTATTGCAGTTTCTCTGACATCTTTAGGCAGAAGACTATAAGGCCAGATCTACACCAAGCCGGATATGACACTTTGAAAACAGTTTGAGAACTGTATATGGAATGTATATGGATTGTGCCCTAGGCCCCAACAGTTGTCACTACTGTTATAAACCATTTTAAAGCAGTAGTGTTGATCCTGCCGCAGTCAACCATGGCTTCCCAAGGATTTTCCTGGACACACTGCTGTGGTAGAACCAATTCCTCTAGAGTTTTGGAAGTAAGATTTGGGGTAGACCAAAGCTGATTGTGGGGTGCACACATCCCAGTTCGTTAAATTGGATTTAAAAAGGGCCACATTTATTAACATATCAAGGTAGATGGAGGCCTAAGTGGGCATCCTGTCTTTGGCCAACGTCTTGGCTATAATTGGGATCGGGCGAGCCATTCATATCCTGGTAGGTGTCGCTGGTGCGTTGACACCTCCCAAGATTCAGTATTGTTCATCACATATGGTCAGAATGTTCATCCTAGCTGTTTATTGCCATACCACCTGATAGAGTTGAAGTATGTGCAGTCATTTTGCCACATGTTGCATGTATTGAAACTATTAAGTTAACTGCTTCTTATCATGGACCACCTGAGCTATTATGAGAGGAATTTAAGAAGTGTATGGTTTTGCGAAAGCCACATATCCATGTATTAACTCAGGATTTGTTATTTATTTATTTGCCTTCAGATTCATGTTTCTTTTGCTATATCTCAAATGCTTGCTATCAGACTTCAGAAGATCTTATCACATTTCTACCAGCTGAGATCCTAAGATTATGCATGACTGCATGACTATGAGTGTTGGCAAGCATTTTAACTTCAGAAAAGCACATTTGGGCATCTGTATTTATGCAGTCATGTCATCCTGGAGGAAGCTCTCCAGATCTCAATACCTCTCACTAGCAGTTATGAAAGATAAGTAAAAATACGAAGCCTGGGGCCTTCTGGAGTTTGCCAGCCATACTGCTATGATCATAAACAGATGCTTTGCCAGTTTTTCTTTATCACACATTTCTTGAGTACACAATAAAGTCAGCACAGCAGAGACGGATACAGATAAGTGACCCACCACTGGCTGAGCTGGTTTGAGATATTTTCAGAGTAGCCTCTGTAAATCTAGCCTCAACATGCTCAGGCCTTTGGATATGTATTTATTTGCTGCTAAAACCCCCATGGTTTTAAGCATCCTGGCACTGTGTTCTTGGCACACACGCTAATAAGTTGTGACTAATTTAGAAACTGCACCTTTGTAATTGGGTATGGCTACCCTTTTCCTAATTGAGCCCTGGGTCTTTAGCAGTTGCAAACAAGCTGAGAAATTCAACAAGTGGCTACTAAGGAAAAGGCCTTTGCAGTGGTAGCACCCCATCTGTGGAATGCCTTCCCCAGAGAGGTTTACTGGATGTCTACATTGTAGTTTTTCAGTGCCGAGTGGAGACCTTTTTATTCTCCCAGAAATTTTAATTCTATAGTATTCAAAATGATGTTACTGCATTTTCAGCTCTTTGCATTGCTTCTGGCATTTATCTTGGTTTTATTTTGATTTTATTCTATTTTAAAGGTATGTCTTTTATATTATGATTTACTATGTTGTCATATTTTATGGTTTTAAGTTTTATTTTGTGAACCACTCATTTGGTTAATGGGCAGTATAGAAATGCAACAAACAAACAAACAAGGATGGCTGTTTCTGACAGTCCTTTTCCATGCTAGGAAAAGCAGAATCTGTTGGATTTGTCAACCTGCTACTTATTAGGGGTGTGCAGTGGATCAGGTCCGATCCACGATCCAGACCCGATCCAGGCAAAATCAAATACAATTATCCAATTCCGATCCCTAGCATCTGGATCGTCCGATCTAATCCGATCGGAAAGGACCTGATCCGGATCGGAAAAGATTGGAGGATCGGACCTCGGGCCTCCTCCCCCCTCCTCCTCCCCCCTTGTGGCCTGTTCCACAATAGAGCACTGGCGCGCCAGGTGATGTCATCACTCGGCGCGCCCTCGCTCTGCTGTGGAACAGGCTGCAAGGCCTGTTTCTCAGTAGTACTGAAGCAGCAGACGGCAGTGGATGGCAGCGAGGAGGCAGCAGGTAAGGAGCACGAGTGGGGGGAGGGGGAGGGAGGGGGAGGTCCCCCGTTACCTGCCGGTGTCTTGCACTACAACTTCCATCATTGCAAGTCAGTATGTCCCATGGTCAGGAATGCTGGGACTTGTCATCTCAAACACCTGGAGGGCAGCAGGATGGGGAATGCTGTTCCATAACCTTACCAAATCCAGTGTCTGCCCAATACTTTTCTCTCACACACATCTCGGATATAGCAGCACTCTTGATAACAAAAGGGCCACTATTCATTACAGATCTAGAACCAGAGCATGTGCCAGGCACTTCCAACTTTTGGTCAATATCCTGCCTTTCAAAGAACCAATTCTTTTTTTTCTTTAACTGTATTTATAAAAAATATACTGTTCACTCCCCACAATCCCTGCACAGTACATCATCTCATCAAAGCAACAGTGGAGCAGAAGAGGTTTAGTTTGGCTGTCTTGAACACCTTTCAGATGAGATTAGTTTGCAATCCTATACCTCTTGGGAGAAAGCTGTAGTGAATTCAGTGGCACTGGCTTCTGAGAAGACATGTATAGGAGTTAACCTTCTCCAGCCTGGTGCTCTCCAGATGTGTTGCACTGTAACTCCCATGTTATGTATTATGGGGAAGACAAAAATAAATTCATACTTAATTTTAAAATAATACTTACACATGAAAGTATTAGGTGGTAGCTCTGTCTTTGATCTCACATTGCTGAACAAGTAAGAGAAATCCTTTATCTGATATTCAAGAAACAGACATCCTATGCCATGTGTTGAAAACTAATGTTGATGTCTGAAGGGCTATCTGGATTAGGTATTCAAGATTCATTCATTGTTGTTTCATTTGGTTTTGACAGTTCATTTAAAGTGATGCAGCTCTTTTGTAGTTCCTTGATTGATCACATATCTTAATGCTGGAAAACATCATACTTTAGTACAGATGTGGGCAGAAAATAGATCTATCCTGATGATTTGGACATCAACTCGCGGCATTCCTGATAACTGCCCATACTGATAGGGGCTTTTACAAGTTGAATTCCAAAACATCTGGAGATCTACATTCTGCCTTCCCTTGTTCTTGAACAACATTCCCCAACCTGGTGCCTGTCAGATGTGTTGGGCTGCAATTCTCAACATAAGGAGCTGCTCTAAGAAATGAGAAGTAGCTGGTCCTAAGTTGTTCATCATCATTTCCCACAACCCCACAGTCATCTCTGCAGATCAAATTGCATATCTAGATTTTTGAGATGACAAGTCCCAGCATTCCTGACCATGGGACATACTGACTTGCAATGATGGGAGTTGTAGTCCAACACCTTTGGAGGGCACCAGGTTGGGGAAGGGCTGCTCGAAACAAAAAAAAGAGAAGTAGGTGTCCCTAAGTTGTTCATTATCAGTTTTCCACAACCCCACAGTCACCTCTGCATATCATATTCTCCATCCTGTCCTCATGGTTTATCTGCTTTGGGAGAATGAGAATTTCACTTGCACTTTCTGCCTCCTTAGGGAGGATGTGGTGTTAAGGCTTGTGAGCCTTAACTCCCAATTTCCCTGCTTTTTGGTGCTTGGTTGGAAACCGTAGAGCCTTAACATTGTTTTTGTAAACTGTAGGTTTTTTGTTTAATGAATAACTATATAAACCGTACGAACAGCTTCAGCTATGGGCAGTTATGAATTTGGGATTAAATAATAATAGTAATAATAATATAACAATAATTGAGCCCCAGCCCCCTGGGTCTTCTATTCCACACCCTGTGTGCAAACCGTGCCCAAATATGGACTAATGAAAGAGGAGAGGGGAGCAGAGACTCACAGCAGAATCAGGCCTATAGCCCAGCTCTTGTTGGCCTGGCTGTACCCAGAAAAAAGGGGCTTAGGCCACAGCAGCAAGCTTCCCAGCAGGAGCTGGTTTGCCCCTTTTCCTTAGCCCAGGCCTACTTCAAAAGAGGTGAGAGATGGGTGGGGGGTTGTTTCCCTCGTCCCCCAGTTGTGTCCTTTCCCCCCCACCCCAGGCCTTGGAGCTAAAAGCAGCCACAGCTGCTTCTGGATATCAGGAGGACCGGGCAGCCCTCCTGTCGAAACCTGAAGCCACCGGCTGGTGGCTTGGTGTAACGCAAGCTGCTTCGCCCAGCCGCGCCGCCGCTCCTCTTCTCTTTTTGCCACCTCATGCTGCTCGCACCAGTGACCGGTGTTCTCGCTGCCTCGTGGCCGAAGTCTTTGTCTTTCACAGAGGTAGGGAGCCGAAAGCTGCAAAGGAAGAAGGTGGGGGAAGGAGCTGCAGCAGCCCTATAAATAGGCCCACAGCAACTCCCCCAACCAGTGGCACCATACGGAGGCTGCCAATGGCAGGCCTCCACATGGAGTCCTCTCCGCCACCCACAATTGCCCCCTCCCACCCGGACAAGCTGGCGTAGTAGGAAGGGCCTTTGATGACACACTGAGCTGAGGGAAATATGCCAAATCTTATGTGCCAGCAAAAGTTACATAACTTGCTGTGGTACTTTTCCATAGAAAGGAAGAAAAATTCAATCCTGTCAATGAGCAGACAACAAAATGAAAGATGCCTGACAATCTGTAAAACACAGACGGAGCAGATTAACCAAAATCTGTACTTCCCTAGTTGAGGTATGCCACCAATTAATCCATGTTGCCAACTTGTTTCTGACCACTCCCATCCCTGTCAGATAACTCATACTTCCCATCCTTCGGATGTTCTGAATCTACCTGGGTTCTGGTAGCAGAACACTGCCATCACTGAAACCATGTCAAACCATTTAAAAGCCAAGAAACTGCAAGATTAGTGAAAGCTGGATTTTCACAGCACACAGTTAACGGAGATATTTCTGTAACCGATAAAGTGGGAAAATTCACAGTCTAGAATGGTCTGCAACTTCACACTTCCACATGTGTCACAGTCTGGTGACTGTTAAAGAACTCTGGGCGATAACATAAAACATATAGGCTAGGGCAGGGAAAGTTGTGAATATTTTTTAAGTGGACTTTGCTATTTTGTTATATCCAGGAAGATTATAAGCAAAGTCAGAAGGGAAGGCAAAAGTGACTTTAATATTTGCTAGACTTTCCAACCCCCACCACTTCAGTTGGCAATTTTTCCTGGTGACTGTGATATAAACACCCTTGCCATTGTATACCACTAAACTAGAATTGCTTACCTTGATATAGGTTTTCAGATTTCACTTCTGTCTCAGCTAAAAAGGAAGCAAAAATCTAGTGAAGCAGAGATTTAGTAATCTGCTTTAACTGGAACAAAAACTTAAAAAAAAACAAGATAGATGGTGTGGCTTGATTACCTAATGAAATTTAAATGGATTCAATTTGAATGAGATTCTGAGAAATGAACTAAATTGTACGATGTATTTTTTGTGGGGATTTAAATTATGGAGTACAAGTATTTAGTGCATAAAACTAGTTTGCTATAAATCTATTGCTCACTGTAGTGATTTGTTTAATACCTTATAGAAACCTTCCCTAACATGGTGGACTCAGTACTTGGAACCAGACTTAGTAGTGCCTTTGAAATAAAAGAGTGTTAAGTTATTCATGGGATGTTTAGAATAGGCTCATTGAAATCAATGGGTTTACATTAGCCATGAGTAACTTAGGTCCCATTGATTTCAATGGGTCTACTCTAAGCATGACCAAGTCTGGATCCAATCCCAGATGCTTTGACTTGAACTCCTGTCAGCCCCAGCCAGCATTCCCAATGGTCAGGAATTCAGGAATTCTAATCCAAAACACCTGGAGGACACAGGGAGCCAACCTACACGCTAGGTTTTTAACGTTTTATAAGGGTTATGAAAACTCTTTGGGCCACATGACGCACTCCCTTTCACGTTGTATACCCGAGGTTTTTTAAAACTCACTTCAGCTATATACAACGGTTTCACTTTTAATAAATCATTTTAAGTAAAATAATGTGCCCTTCCTTACCATTTGTGATTCATGGGGGCAGTGCTTCGTTTACTGGTGCCCAAATGCTTAGCAGTTGATTGGTGGGAAAGAAAGAGGGGCTAAGGAGGAAGTGGGTGAGTGAACTACAACACCCACAATGCTTAGCCCTATACTCAATGAAAGCTAGGGAATGAGAGAGGAACTAAGGAGGAAGTGGGTGACTGAACTACAACGCCCACAATGCCTTTCCCTAAACTCATTGTAAAAATGAAACAGAAAGAGATGGGGCAGAAGAGTGTGTGACCGCACATGCCGCTTTAAAGACTAAAGATTTTTTCTCCTGTAATGTGAGTACTCAGTAATGTGGCCTAAGACGTTTTAGAATGCACCTATTTGGAACGTTTTAAAATATTATTTAAAATGTTCCAAGGGACTGTGTAGATAGGCTGTAGGTTGTGGGAGGCTTCTTTTGAGATCATGTTATAGGCTTTTCATTTTTTATTAAAATGCATCAAGGAAAAGGTCTATTTATCATCATCATCATCATCATCATCATCATCATCATCATCATCATCATCTTATTTGTATGCTCAAAGCAGCTTACAGCAAAACCAGATTTATATATATATATATATATATATATATAAAATACTGCAACATTTCCAGATTTTTAAGTTACATGTTATAATAAAATGTATTCATAAAAATAGGCTAAACCTCTCATAATAAATATACATGAAGATTAAATGCTTTACAATTCTTCATGCTAAGGCCTAACAAAAGAGAAACATAAAACAAAACTGTAAATAGGAACAAAAATAATACATCTCATTTAAAGCTAACCATTTCCCCAGGGCCCAGCCATACAACCTGAAGAAATCTTTCAGCACTCACAGCGCATGGTCTCAGGTTACTTATGAAAACCTGAGATAGAACTGGACACAGAGCTGGATTAAAAAAAATTAGGAGCCATGTGCAATAAACTCCTGGTGTGCCCTTCATTCTGGTGGGATCCTTCTCCTGGGCCCAGTTCCTGTGCCTTTAACTAGGGTTAGAGGACTAGCAATTTTAGGGCTCACCTAAATCACGTCAAATATTATATCAACTCACTGCTGTTTCTGACCCTTTGGTGGTTTGTTTGAACAGGAAAACTTAGTAGTTCAATTGGGAAAAGTGTGGTCTTCTATGTACATGTTTCAAAAGTGTGAACAGAAATAAAATGCATGTATATCTCTAGCATTAATGGCAACTTGATTTGATGTTCTGTGAAGGACCTACTGCTTTCTGCAGGTTAAGCTGCTATTAAAGACATAGTAATAAGATACCCAGGATTTACCCTGCCCCCTGCCCCAGTGATGTGTAACTTTACAAATAAAAATGAATAGCACATTGACCATATAAATATACAGACTATCTATACACTCTGGGGGAAATCTGTTTTATGACATGATTTATGAGGATTAGTTCTGTTGTATTTTCCAGTGAAAATACAACAGAAAATAGTTATAAAAGGAAACCACAAATTGCCATGCTATCATGCAGTGATCACATGACTGGAATGTACTGCTGGAGAAAAAGGTATTGTTTAAAGGAATTTCAAAGTACAGTGCCTCATTATCTGAAATAGTCATCTTCAGAGAAATAAAAAATGGGAATGGATTAATGGTTTAAGAAGTTGAGAATTCCACTTCCTTCAACAAAGAACAAAGACATCTGTCTTCAAATGTTCCTGTTTTCTACAAAGGAATAAAATTGTGCCTCTGTCATCACTTCAAGAAAGAACTTTTTCTCTTGCAATGATTTCTTTGCCAGAGCCAAAAGAATTGAAATCTTGCAAGTAGGAGGGTGCTGTTTCCCTGAGGTAGGCAGGACTTCTTTCAAACAAAGCAAAAGAAGTGCAAACTGCATGTTTCAAATTAAGAAAAAGTTATTAGCCAAAAAAGGAAGAGGTGAATAAGTTACATATTTTATGACAATGATTTGGTATCATTTCAAAGGAAACATCACTGAGATTTACAATATACCTGTCAGAGCCTACTGATAGACAACAATGGTTTTACTTTACTTCCCTTTTTTTTTAAAAAAAATGACAAATAATTGACTGTTGGGGACAATAGAAATTTCCCTTTTTTAAAAAAATACAATGATTTTATTCTCTTAGTTGTAGCCATTTGTGATGGCTTGATTACACTGCTGCTATGGTAACCCATTCTAGCAATGCAATGAAAGCCACGAATGCTCCAAGGTTCCTAAAAGTTGAGGCTGGCACACAGCTCTGCTGGTGTTATTGCATCCATGCCTACCATGAACAGTGTGAATTAGGGATGTGTATCGTATTGTTAAAATGTCTGATAACAATACGATAAGGTCGTTATCGGACATCTGATTAACGATAACGATACGATAGAAAAACCTCCGATAAATATCCGACCTGAAAATTTTCAGCCCGATTATATCAGATTATCGGACTGCCATATAAATAAACCTATAGCTTATGTATTTTCAAAGTTAGAGGCTTGAAACATGGTCACAGGGCTTATGGGGTATGCCTAAGTATGTGTATGAAATTTGAGATCGATCCCTCCAACCCTCTATTTTATATGAATTTTAGAAAGATCGTGCAACTTTTTGACAGGTCTGAATGAATGCACGTGAATTAACTAGTCCTGTCTCAGGTGCAGTAAAGGTGCAATACCCTTTCACCAATGTTTCAGCTGGTGTACATTGAATGTGGAGGGAATGTCTTCTTTTCCTTCTCCTCAGGGAGCAAAATGCCTTGGGCTGGCCCTGGCTGCTGCAACAATGCAAACCAACAATGCAATTGAAAAATGGCTTCCCTCCATCATTCAGTCAGGAACTAAAACAAAACAAAAAAAACCCCAACTTATCACAACATTATCAAAGCATTGTAGCTACTTATGACAGTGATATTTGAGGTAGCTTCACACTTGATTATAGAAGTACAGAAAGAGGACACACAGGTTACTTGCACATTATCTTTTCATGCTGCCAGGTAATGTACCAAGTGAGAAATGGGTATGCTTCTGAAATGGATTTAGTATGTGTGTTTCTTTGGTGAGAGAAATGCAACTCAGTCCTTTGCATGTTTCAGTTCTTTATTTTTTTTACTGTACTTTTAAACTGCCCTATAACTGAAGTTCTCTGGATACATTAAAAACATACAGTACAAATATTAAAAAATAAATAAAATCGCACAGAATAAAACAAAGTTAAAACCAGCAGCAAAGAATAAAACCAAATACAACATAATAAAACCAGATTAATATCAGCAGCAGAGTATAATGCTAAAAGCACTAAAAACAATTATTGTAGAATAAAAAGGTCTTCACCTAGCACCTAAAAGACCATAATGTAGGTGCCAGGTGAGCTTCTCCTGGGTGCCACCACAGAAAAGGCCCTATCTTTTGTAGTCATTCACTATATTTGGTGGGGGCATCTGGAGGAGATCCTCAGATGATGATCTGAATCTCCATGTAGGTAAATATAGGAGAAGAAGTTCCTTCAAGTCACATAGCCCCAAGCCATTTAGGGCTTTAAAAGTTTAAATCAGCACTTTGAATTGGGGACAAATTAGGCTAGGTGTTTGATTGCACTGATTGCTTATGGATTGGTAGTACATACATTTGGTGTCTATGAGTTTAGTTTTTTATGTATCTGCCCCTTGGATTCTGCAGTGGACTGGCTTTTCCCCTGTTGGGCAGATTCTGCAGACTTGTGGGCTGTTATTTTAAATTTCAGGATTTTCCCACAAATTTCATCAGAAAAAATATGCAAAAATGTTTTTTGTTTTTGTTTTTTAAAAAAGCCAAAAATGTGTTTCCTACATAGGATAAAGAATGAAATGCACATTGTGTTTGTGTTTTTATGTGCACATTTGGGGGGATTTGTGCATTTCTGAACATGAAAATTTGCACAAATTCAGAAACAAATCTGCAAAATACAGATGGAATGGCTTTTTCACAGTCTGTGCGACCTTACATTTCCATGCCTGCAGATGCAATGTCAACAATGGGTCATTCTAAGGCACATAATGGAGTTGCAAGATGCTAAATTTGAATTTCCCTTAGTGTTAAACCATCTCTGTCATGTCATCATATTTATTTTTCATAAATATATCCCAAACTGTGAAATGCAACCATGTGAAATTATTATATTCAAAACAAATAGTACTATCCTTTTGGATATTCCTCTGCATTGAGGTGTGTGTGTATGCGTGCACATGGGGAAAATTGCAGCAGCTTTTCACCTTATGGTGGCATTTCCCTGTAAGAAAATATTCTGTAAATCCACCAAATGTACCTGCAGCAAGTTGCAGGGGCACTTATACCTACGTTAAAGAATTGCTCAATAATGTGGGCTAAAACCAGCCTCAATTGAAGTGTGAACTCAGCTACTCAGGGTTAATTGTTTTCTAATTCTTAACAATTTATCAGTGTTACACATTGTTAATGAGGTATAAACAAGGTGTGATTAGATATACCAACTAGGTGCAACAAATGTAAATTTTATTTGCTGTTACAGTTATACAATTTTAACAAGGATGGATGCTAATTGAGATGGCAATGAGGTTTAGAAGAATTAAGAAGCTGTACATTTGTAAGGAACAGCAAATCCACCCAACAGAGAAAACTATGATATTAAAACATTAGCGGCACAAAATAAATGCAATATAAGAAGTGCAAAATGAAATTCTAGAGTAAACATAAATTAAAATGTAACTGTAGAATTATGAGGAAACAATACAATTGATGATGGGCAAACTCCTTTCAGCTCAATTAGGAAGCAGCTTGGTTTCCTACTGAGCATTCAGGGAAAGATTTTCTGTATTTCATAGTATTATCTCCCAGCTCCTAACATTGGCGGATGTTTACTGATGGTATTATATGTAAGGCCATCGTCCCCTGAGAATTGTAGTTTGGTTTCACCTGTCCTTCACTCAAACCACAGTTGCAACCATGGCAGAAAACCATTTGGAAATTCAACATCCAAACAAAAATACTGGGAACAAGTCAGCTTTTAGCTCTGGATGAGGGGTAGAAACTAGGGGTGTGCACGGACCCCCCGGATCGGATCGGGACCCGGATCGGGACCTCCAATTTTGTCCCGGACCGGTTCGGACAAAATCGGAGGCCCCCCGGACCGGATCGAGTCCGATCCCGATCCAAAAATCGGAAATTTTTGGATCGGCCGCCATTTTTTTCCCCATAGACTTGCATTGCAATGCAAGTCTATGAGGAAAAAATGGCGGCGGGTGGGTAAGGGGGGGCCTAACTCCCTCCCCCCCCCCGGGGCCGTCCGCTGTGGACGGCCCCGGCAGGTAAACCCCCTCCCCCGCGCTCCCTACCCCCCCTGGGGCCGCCTGCTTCCATCCGCTGGCGCCCGCGGGCGCCAGCGGATAGAAGCGGACGGCTCCGGGGGGGGGGTAAGCCCCCTTCCCCGCCACTTACCTTCTCGGCACGTCCGGCGCCGGCGGCTACTACCAGCGGGCTCCGCGGCCTACTCTCGAGTAGCGCGCCGGGTGATGACATCACCCGGCGCGCCACCCTGGAGCAGGCCGCGGAGCCTGCTGGTAGTAGTAGGCGCCGGCGCCGGACGGGAGCCGCCGGGCCGGGCAGGTAAGGGCCCCCCTCCCCCCTCCCCCCTCCGCGCGCCCCCTCCTCCCCTCCACGCACCCCCTCCTTACCTTTCCGGCCCGGCGGCTCCCGTCCGGCGCCGGCGCCTACTACTTCCAGCAGGCTCCGCGGCCTGCTCTAGAGTAGTGCGCCGGGTGATGACATCACCCGGCGCGCCATCCTAGAGCAGGCCGCGGAGCCTGCTGGGAATAGTAGGCGCCGGCGCCGGACGGGAGCCGCCGGGCCGGAAAGGTAAGGGCCCCCCTCCCCCCTCCGCGCGCCCCCTCCTCCCCTCCACGCACCCCCTCCTTACCTTTCCGGCCCGGCGGCTCCCGTCCGGCGCCGGCGCCTACTACTACCAGCAGGCTCCGCGGCCTGCTCTAGAGTAGCGCGCCGGGTGATGACATCACCCGGCGCGCCACCCTAGAGCAGGCCGCGGAGCCTGCTGGGAATAGTAGGCGCCGGCGCCGGACGGGAGCCGCCGGGCCGGAAAGGTAAGGGCCCCCCTCCCCCCTCCCCCCTCCGCGCGCCCCCTCCTCCCCTCCACGCACCCCCTCCTTACCTTCCCGGCCCGGTGGCTCCCGTCCAGCGCCGGCGCCTACTACTACCAGCAGGCTCCGCGGCCTGCTCTAGAGTAGCGCGCCGGGTGATGACATCACCCGGCGCGCCACCCTAGAGCAGGCCGCGGAGCCTGCTAGTAGTAGTAGGCGCCGGCGCCGGACGGGAGCCACCGGGCCGAGAAGGTAAGTGCCCCCCTCCTCCCCCCCCCCCGCTGTCCACTTTCATCGGCGGGCGCCCGCTGGCGCCCGCCAATGGAAGCGGCGGTGGGCGCCAGTGGGCGCCCGCCGATCCGCCGATCCGCCGAACCGGTTCGGAGCTTTTTCGGACCGGTTCGGATTGGATCGGCCGATCCAGCTGCAGGATCGGAAATCGGATAATTTATCCGATTTCCCACTGGACCGGACTCGGATCGTGGATCGGGTCCGATCCAGTGCACATCCCTAGTAGAAACCACTTTCAAGATGTCACATTTTCATGCTTGTAGCCATGTGGAAGGTGTACATTTGGATAGTGGTGGTAGACAATTCATTAGCAGTGGTGGCAGACAACTCATTTTTTCCCCTAAGTGTTTTTGATTTGTGCCACTGCCATCTCTAAGAAACTGTTGGGGAATTTCTCCCTCCTGGAGAAATTTGATGAAATGGTCCCACCAAATTCTCTGCCCACAAATAGGTTCGAGAAGTTTGGGAAGTCATTTGTGCACAGGTATACTACAAAGCCACTGGTTAATTCATCTGTTAAGGTGAAGACCTGTTGAGAGCTCCAGGCCATAGGTGTTACAGCTAATGCTATGCAATTACATTAATTATGCAAAATTATAGTCCTCAAATCACTGATTTTTTGTTTCTTAGAATTCTTGAAAGGCAGCTGGTTGGACAATTGTGATCTAAAATTGCAAGTGGCAGACTAACACACACACACAAAGCTTTTCAAACCAAGTGAGCATCTAACATAATACCTGCTGCTATGGCCATGGCAATCAGATTCCAGAGCTTTTGAATTGTTGTTTATTAGGAGTCCCAATAACGAGGTGGGCTGATATGAAATGCTAGGTCCTTCCAAATACAATGCCAACAATCGTGTCATCAATCTGATACTAGCTGGGCTACCTAGCTGTCATTGCGTAGATTCTTCCTCTAGGAGCCGCTATGTTAGCTCATTAATTTCGACAGCGATACATTCAGAAATGACATTGTCACTGAATCGTAAAACACTAATTAGCTGTCACTGCCAACAATATTCTGAGAGGTGTCATATTACAGAGGTTGCATGTTATTGGGAACAACAACAAATTTCATTGGCCACAATAGCAGTATGTTGAGAAAGCACAGATTGATGCCTTCATGCCACAAGCCAGCTTCCGTTTGCCTTTAACTGGGCTGACAATTGATAGTTCTACTTCATTGTAGGAAGAATATTAACACAAAGCCACTGCATTTTGTCTGTCCTTTTCGCTGATTAAACACTACTATTTGTAGTGGCTACCTTTGCCAAATGTGGGGGAAAGGTGTGTTTCTGGGATGTTATGAAAAGATGATACAGAATCCTTGTCTGTTTTACCTGAGGGATAGAACAGATATTACTTTAAATGTATGTCTAGCAGGCAGCTATGTCTTCATATATATATATATATATATATATATATATATATATATGGTGCAGGACACCCTAGCATGGGGAACAGGGGGACTTTTAAGATACAGATTGGATTCCCTGTGCCTACTTTAGAGTAAAAATGGGAGGAGACATAATTGCTAGAAACACATTAGGTAATGTCTCTTTCGGCCCTGAAACACTGGGTGTTTTGATTTGAAGGAAAACATTGGCTGGTTTTGGATGACACTTTAAACAATGGGGCTTGGGGTAAACAACGTGCAAGCCTGTTGTTTCTCTCCGTTGCTTAATTGGGCGGAAAAGTGTACTGTCAGTTGTGTGTGCGTGGTGTGCAACCCTCCACACAGCACAATAAGCAGCACACTGACAATTGTTTCCCCTCCCTCCGTTGCTTAATGTGTCGTCCGATACCAGCCATTGTATCATATGGTTACTTCTGATGCTAAAAATATTTTCCCAGTGATGGTCTATGGCTACCCTCAAACTTTCTTCCCAGTTGTTATGTTAAACATGTGTAAAGCAAATACCAGAATTGCTTTGTGCATTTAGCATAAGCTGTGAAGAAGCCTACATATAGGGTCTCCAGTCATGAACAAGCAGGATCCTTGACTGTGCACACAGAGCTTACACACTTACATTCTTCACATGTGTGGGCTCTTCCTCAGGTTATGCTGAACACATGTAGGAGCGGAGCTGGAGCATGATCCTCCTCTTCCCTCTACATGTATTCAACACATTGGATTGTATGCAATGTTAATCTAACTTAAGTCGTATTCATTTAAATGGGTCTCCTATAAGTAGGACTAACATTGGATACAACCCAGTGACCCTGTTCAAGCAACACACTAAGCCATGATGGTTAAGCATTTTGAGTTAACCATGATGGCTTAGTGTATCATGTGAACTGTGTTTTTTCTAACTGCATAGCCACAGTTTAACTATGCTCACTAACCACTTCCTGAAAAGGGTTAGCAACTAGGGATGTGCACGCCTGAAAATATCATAATTTCGGAACAAACAAATTATCGTCTCCGATAATATCGTAGGTGAACTGTATCATCATTATGATAATTATCGGAAAACGATATTTAATTTGCAGCCCCATTGTGCCATATGGAGCTGAATTTTAGAAAAATGCCTATAACTTCTGTATTTTCAAAGTTACAGGCTTGAAACTTGGTTACAATGCTTATGTGGTATGCCTAAGTATGTGTATGAAATTTGAGACTGATTCCTCCAACCCTCGATTTTATATGAATTTTTAAAAGATCGTTTCTCTTCTGACAGGTGAACGTACGTAGCGAGCTGTCATTCTGATCTGTCAGAACAGAAACAATCTTTAATAAATTCATATAAAATCGAGGGTTGGAGGGATTGATCTCAAATTTGGCACATTTGTGTAGCACATGTTGCTACACAGATGTGCCAAATTTGAGATCGATCCCTCCAACCCTTGATTTTATATGAATTTATTAAAGATCCTGCAACTTTTTGACAGGTCTGAATGATCGCACGTGGCGAGCTGTCATTCTGACCTGTCAGAACTTAAACAATCTTTAATAAATTCATATAAATTCAAGGGTTGGAGGGATCGATCTCAAATTTTATACACATACTTAGGCATACCCCATAAGCCCTGTGACCAAGTTTCAAGCCTGTAACTTTGAAAATACATAAGTTATAGGTTTATTTATATGGCAGTCTGATAATCCGATATAATTGGGCTGAAAATTATCGTCTCCGATGATTATCGTAGGAAATTGTATCGTATCATTATTGTTAATCGTATGCACGATAAAGAGCATATCGTATCGTTATCGGACATTTTAACGATATGATACACATCCCTATTAGCAACCCTAACCATGGCTTAGAGTGTTGTCTAAATAGCCCACTGTGTGACGAGTTCTTTTCTTGTCCAATTTTATGGTGTTTTGGCAATCTTGCATGGAAAACACAAAAATGTAAAAATGTGGAGATCAATGTAGGGGTATGCAAGTAGGGATATGCAAATCAGAATAATTTAAGCTTGGTGTAGTTCTATTTATTTATTTATTTATTACATTTGTATACCGCCCCACAGCCGAAGCTCTCTGGGCGGTTTACATAGGATTAAAAACAATTAAAAACAATATACAAAAATTAAAACAGCAAAAACATACAACATACACACAATCTGTACATTTAAAAACCACTTCAACACTTCAAAAAACTACAAAAACAAAACAAAACAAAACAAACCCAGGCTCCTCAGATATTGCCAAATGCCTGAGAGAAGAGGAAAGTCTTGACCTGGCGCCGAAAAGATAACAATGTTGGCGCCAGGCGGGCCTCGTTGGGGAGATCGTTCCACAATTGGGGAGCCACCACAGAGAAGGCCCTCTCTCTTGTTGCCGACCTCCAAGCTTCCCTCGGAGGAGGCACTCGGAGGAGGGCCTTAGATGTTGAATGTAGTGTTCGGGTAGGTTCATGTCGGGAAAGGCATTCCATCAGGTATTGTGGTCCCAAGCTGTGTAAGGCTTTATAGGTTAAAACCAGCACCTTGAACCGGGCTCGGAAACATACAGGCAGCCAATGCAAGCGGGCCAGAGTAGGTCTTATATGTTCGAACCTACTGGTTCCAGTTATCAATCTGGCCGCTGCATTTTGCACAAGCTGCAGCTTCCGAACCACCTTCAAAGGCAGCCCCACATAGAGTGCATTGCAGTAATCTAACTTGGAGGTTACCAGAGCATGGACAACTGAAGCCAGGTTATCCCTGTCCAGATAGGGACGTAGCTGGGCCACCAACCGAAGTTGGTAGATGGCACTCCGTGCCACTGAGGCCACCTGCACCTCAAGTGACAGAGATGGTTCTAGGAGAACCCCCAAGCTACGAACCCGCTCCTTCAAGGGGAGTGCAACCCCATCCAGAACAGGTTGAACACCCTCCATCCGGTCAGCGGAACCACCCACTAACAGCGTCTCAGTCTTGTCTGGATTGAGTTTCAGTTTATTAGCCCTCATCCAGTCCATTGTCGCAGCCAGGCACTGGTTCAGCACATCCACAGCTTCACCTGATGAAGATGAAAAGGAGAAATAGAGCTGCGTGTCATCAGCGTACTGATGGCAACGCACTCCAAAACTCCGGATGACTGCACAACGGTTTGATGTAGATGTTGAACAGCATGGGGGACAAAACTGACCCCTGCGGAACCCCATACTGGAGAATCCACGGGGCCGAGCAATGTTCCCCAAGCACCACCTTCTGGAGCCGACCCCCCAAGTAGGAGCGGAACCACTGCAATGCAGTGCCTCCCACTCCCAACTCAGCCAGTCGTCCCAGAAGGATACCATGGTCGATGGAATCGAAAGCCGCTGAGAGATCAAGGAGAATCAACAGAGTCACACTCCCCCTGTCTTTCTCCCGACATAGGTCATCATACAGGGCGACCAATTCATGCAAATTCTAGCATGAATCTTGTTTGATACGAATCTGTATCAGATTGCAAGTTTTGTTTTTTCTTTTTGCATGAGAATCCATGCACATTTCTGTGCATATTTTGCAAAATGTACGAATCAATTGTGCATATCTTTGAGATGTATGCATTCTTCCACCACTGATTAAAGTGTATTTGTGTTTTTCAAAAGTATGTATTTTTGCATGTGCATTTTTTTAAATGTACAGATATGTCGAATGCATTTTTGGTGGGTCCGCAAATCACTTCGCAAGCTTGAAAATGTGTGAACTTCAAGCGCACATTGTGTCTGAGTTCATGTTTGGTCTGAAAGGTGCAAACTGAGTAAATCCTGAAGAAAAATGAACTGAAACAAATTTCTCATATATCCCTAGTGTTAAGTCTCTGATCCAGGAGTCTATTGACAGAGAGGGGATATCCTGCTTTCCTCTACGAGAACAAAATTTTAATTATACTTACTGGGAAGGCTTTCAATATGGGCATTCTTTTCTCCCCTAAAATAGAGCTAGAAACCACAGAAATGCTAGGACTCATGGACTATATGGCTCATGGCTTCTAATGTTGCTTCAAAAACGTCATCACTTTCATTTGAAAGGAAAGAATGCATTTGGATGCAGGATTTTATGCCTGAAAGAAAGCGGATTTTTCTGACTCCATGCTTCTATAAATGTATTTTTAAAATATTTCTGTGTGTACCTTTGTGTTGGGAATACTGCACTCATTATCTACTTTTTGCAGCCAGTAACTGCCAATATTTTTAATAATTGCCTTACCCTCTTCTTGGTAACTAAAGAAAATGAGAAGAAAGAGCCATTACTGTAGGCTTCTGAAAGATTTCATGTGTTTTTAAAACATTCAAATCTCATACCTAATATTATGGGCCCTTTAAAGATAGTGATAGAAAGCAGAAGGCGATTACAGCATAATCTCAGCTGTCTTTACCAATGTTTCAAGCTTTATTCTCCCGATTTAAAATTTCAGTACTTTGATATTCTAAACCTGTAGAATCAGACGAGACGGTTGGAGGAGGATGGTTTTGAGAGAACAGGTAATAATGTCTTTCCCTCTTTTCTTTTTATTTAAATGCCACCTCGCACTTTCTCTTATGTACACATATTTTTCTATACACTTCATATTGCTGAGGCAACGTCAGGAGGGATTTAGGTTTTTTGGTGTTGTCTTTTCTTTTCTTTCTTTTTTTACTGCTATTGAAACAGAGCATTGAATCAGCTCTTTGGTTAATTTATTTGATTTTGGAATGCAGCAACGTTTTTTATAAGGAAAACTTAAAAAGAAAATTAAACCCATTAAAACAGACATAAATTTGTAGAGGTTTTAATTCTTTTGTTGTTGTTGTAACAAAGCAATTAACAAAGCTTGCCTATCCAGCATGGTGGGTGACATTTTTAATACATAAAGGAGCGGGGATGGGATGGGGGAACCTCAATTACCTTCTGTTGGAAACAAAGTGGGAGCTATCTATGGTAGCTTAATAAGAGAACACATTTTTTTAGAATTAATATGAAGATTCAGCAGCTTCTTTATTTATGAGTTCTGCAAATTTCAGAGCAGCAGAAATAAACAACCCTATAATATTCTAAGGAGTTTGTACATGAATGAGAGGAGTGTTTTATGAACTGAACTTTCTAAAAGTAGCCAACTTCATCCAAAGCCTTCCCATTCTTTCATAAAACGCAGTTGATGTGCACATTTATGTCTCAAGAATTTTAGAAACATAGGAAACTGCCTCATACTGAGTTAGACCATGGGTCCATCTAAGCCCAGTATAGTTGACACTGGCTCAGTTCAGACAACATGTTTCTCAACGGTGGTTTTAGAACTCCACAGTGGAGTTTTAACACTACCATTGAGAAATGTGTTGTCTGGTGGGAAAACTCCACACAACAGGGGAGTTTTGTTGGAAAATGCTCCACGCAGAAGCTCCACACTGTGCAGAGGAGAGTTTCTGCACAACAGTTGTGTTGTGTGCTGTGTGGCAGGCTCCATGGAGTTTTCCATTGGGTTGAATTGACTTTTCCCACTGGCTACAGAGTTCTCTGGCAAGAGCAGCGAAAAGAGGGAGTGCCGCTCTAGGAGAGCCACCAGGATTTTTTGTTTTTGCAGCAATGGCTGATGAGATACCATTGGGAGGACCGGGGGACGAGAGAGGATGAAGGAACTGTTAATCAAACATTGCAATGGATTTTACTCAACTCCATGGTAGCCCACAGTCACACAACGGTGAAATTGGAATATATTGTGTGGGGAGTACCCCCTAAAAACTCAACATTTGAGTGGAGTTTTCACACTGCATTGACTAATGTGTTGTCTGAATTGAGCCACTGACTGGCATTGGCTCTCCAGGATTTCAGGCAGTAGTTTTTTCTGCCCTACGTGGAGATGGTGGCATTGAACCTGGGACCTTCAGTCTGCAAAGCAAGTGCTCTGCAACCAAGCTAGATCCTCTCTCCATATGGATTTTATTTCATTATCTGGACATAGGAAGTTGCCTTATACCAGCTGAGGCTATTTATCCATGTAGTCTAATATAATCTACTCTGACTGGCAACATCTTTCCAGGTGCTGAGGCTAGATGTTCTTCCCATCATTCACTACCTGATGTTTTTAACTGGAGATGTCAGAGATTGAACTGGCATCTTGTGCATGCAGAAATGGGTGTGGAAGCTACAATAGGCACTCAGTGTTTCCACCTGGCAAGGGCTTCCCCATGTATCTCAAGTATGATGCTTTTGCTGCCTCTGTTGAAATTAATGGTGAACCCTACCTGCAGAAGTAGTACTCAGACTGCACAATAAACACCAAATTCAGAGCTGTGTCCATTATTGACAGTGAATGACACCTTGATGCAGTTGAAGTTGAAATGCTTATTTATTTAGTAATGTCCAAATCTAAAATATTACTTTACTCAGCTACAGTTTTGACCTTACCCTTTATGTATTGTTTTAGATTTCTGTGATAAGAAGTTGACTTGAATTTTTAGATGGCATTGTAAAATAAATGCAACAATTTAGTCCTTGGAGGGAGCACACATATCTCCCCATGTCTCTTCAGCAGGCTGTAAGACTAGGGATGTTTTCTGCATCCAGAATCATTCAACTTTCTTGACAAATTAATGATATTTTGCAAATTGGCCAGAGCTACAAATTCCAGAAAGAGTTTAGAAATATCTCAGATAATTCCCTTCCTTTCTGAGCTCACTCTTTTGAACACACAGTTTTGTGCTACAACACCCATTTCATAGAAGGCAAACTGATAATATTCAGAAGCAAGTAACTTGGCCAAGAAACTGAATACAAGGCCAAGATGGGGCCTGAGCCACATCAAACACACTCAGACCAGGCAACACACACACACATGCACACACACAAATGCACACACATGCTCACACACATGCGCATAAACAGATGCAGGCGAAACACACCAAAACAATCCAGCTATCATGCATTACAAAAAGTCAGCCAAACACACATGGCCTAGGCAAAAGAGAGTCCATGCCTTCACCAAGCCCCCCCCCCCCAACACACACCGAGGATGCTTCCTACCACCCCCATTTTACCCTCGTCCTTTTTCTTGGTTGCTGGCCACACTTCAAAATGAAGTGTGGCCAGCAACCTTCATTTTTTATTTTTAACGAATGCCTCTGGGGCCCACGTGGGGATCAGGCATTCTAGAAAATAAAGATGGCGTTGGAGGTGAGCAATAATAATCACGACGACAACAACAATGACCACATGGGTGCTTAACTCACACATGTGTATCACTTCTTTTTTCCTGTGACACTTTCCATGATCTCTATGGGTTTCTTTATCTGTAAAAAAGAATTGATGCTGGGTTTAGTCCAGCCTTGCGGGATCTGCTTTCTTTTTTACTTGAACCCCAAGGCCCACTAATCAGAGCCAGGTGCAAAATAGTTGGGAGGGAGAGTGGAATCAATTAACTAATACATCCCATGAACCATATACTGCATATTTAAATACAATCCTACACATGTGTATTGCTATAGATCAGGGATTGTAAGACAAGAATTAATGTGGCCTGCACAGCTGCAGAGCGACCTAGTCAAAGGCACCAGATTCCTACTCATATTTCACACGAGAGGAACATTTGGAGCTCAGAGGCATTCTTGGAAATAAAGGTGGTGCTGGAGGCTGGTGCTTTGCTTCGCAGTTTGACAGCTTCTTGGATTATTATTATTATTATTCTTAAAAAAAAAAATCAGGATAGCTTAACTTATATCATAGGGTAGCTTGAGTATAAAATAAGGATGTAAGCCATCCTTAGTTCTCCTAAGGAAAGGTTGGATACAAATGCAATAAGGAAATAATAAATAAATAAATAAATAATGCTTATAGCAAAACTAGGACTTATTCTGTGACACAGAACAATAATTAAGGGTGCAATCCTATACATATTTGAACAGCATTTTCCAGACAGCCAGAGTTGTAAGACTCTCTTCTGCATGGAGGATGGCAACAAGGGAGAGGGCCTTTTCTGTGGTGCCCCCCCCCCCAATTGTGGAACAATCTCCCTGATGAGGCCCGCCTGGTGCCAACATTGTTATCTTTTCAACGCCAGGTCAAGACTTTCCTTTTCTCTCAGGCATTTAATAGCTTATGTTGAGTTTTTAACTGAATGTTTGCCTGGCTGAGAATTTTAAATCATTTTTAAATGTTAGTTGTTTTTTATGGTTTTATGGTTTTAAATTTTGTATATTGATTTTTAATGTTCAGTCTTTGAATTTTTGTAAATTGCCCAGAGAGCTTAGGCTATGGGGTGCATATAAATTTAATAAATAAATAAAAATAAAAAACATGCATAGGGTTGCACACAATGCATTTTATTATTGATCCTTTAGCTATAACCCTCATGTTATATATATATATATATATATATATATATACCCACCAATGAAATAAAGACTAAGACAACAAGAATACACAATCAGAGATTTCATGAATTAATATTGGGGGTAATACATTATGTGGCCAGTTAACTGCCTCCTCTTCAAACAACAGGATGTCATTGTTATGTGAACAATGCTTTTCTATCACCTCTCTAATTCAACAGTTACTGAGAATAAGTCTTGGGCTCTGATTATATTCACTGGGAATAACTTTACAGCAAGTTAAATATACTGTACATTTAAGACTTGCTAGATCTATAAGCTTCCGGAAAGCTTATAAGGCACACATTTTATTAGTTTTGGTAATCACACTTTTAGTTAAACAGCTTTAGACAGAATTTGAGTCCCTGAAATTCATATATAAATTGAACCCATCTTAGTGAAATGTTTATTGATTATGCCATATGGACAAAGTAATATATGTCTAATAACTGTTTCATGGATTAAGAGAAAATGCTTTCCTCGCCCTTATCACCAAAGGCTATTGTTAAAATAAAATGGCATAAGTTAATCAATCCTGTGATAATAACTTTCGTGACAGCTAGGGTAGTTGACTTCAGTATTTTTTATTATTATTTATCAACAGAGCAGTACAAAAGAAAAAGGGTGTGCTGGGAATAAAAAGGGAAGAATAAAATGGTATTGATCCAGTTCAAAATTGCAGTTGAGTTTTCTCAGTAAGACCAACTATCAGAAAATTAGAAAGGTTCCTTTTAAAAAGTGTTAAATTACTCTTCAATAGTTCATGAATGTGACTCACTATAAAATCTGCTGAACCTGTTAAATTCAGCCTCTCAGTGGTAATTCAAGCCCTTGCCTTTTCATGCTATGGAGCATGTTCTGAAGAGGCATATAGCTTTCTTGAAGTAAAGGACAGCCACTCGTATATTTTTGCAAGTCCCAGTTTTGATAACTTAGGCAATGCTTCAGCCCAACTTCATATGAAGCACCTGCACATATAAGATTCCAGTGCTATCATTATACATTGGGAGCACTCCTAGATTCACCTTTATCACTGTAGGCTCAAATAGCCCCTGTGGCTCAGAGTTCTTTTGGCCATGTTCAACCCACCAGGTATTACAATTCTTGAGAACCTGACCACAGTAGTTCATAGACTGGAAACTTCCCATCTAGATTACTGTTCTCCATGTGGGGCTATCTCCCATTTCCTAGATTGCCCTGGTGTGCATTGAGGTGGGGACAGGACTTTATCCTCCATTGTAGGAGTCCATATGTGGATTGCACATCCATAATTGACTGTATCATACCATAACATATAAGCCTTTAACTGTGATTTTCCCCGTAGTTAGTAAGCCTTTAGGCAGGGCCCCTTTTTGTCTTTAATTTTTCTGCAGTTCCTGTTGTCCTATTCCAGTCTGAAGCACACAAGAGTGATCTGTCCAAGCACAGCAAAAGCCCAGATGGGCTGAGAAAGTCAGTACCTTGGACAGCTTCTCTGGACAGATGGTTGACACAGTCAAGCTAAATATAATGCAAGGTGGCAAGCAGAGTTCTTGGAGAATTGCTGTAGCAGTAGCTTGGAGCCAACTGTGGTTGTAAGAGGCCCTATAGCCAGATTGTTATCCCAGATGAAAATTGCTTAGACTTAAAAGGGCCATTTCCTGTTTTGAAGATACCTACTCTGGTGAGTCTGGAAACCTGACTGCTGTCTCTGGACATGTGTGGTAATAGAAAGGGCCCACCTGAGCAATAGATAGTTCTGGTGATCAGTCCTCTGAGTAAAAGGAGAAAGTCTTTCTCAGGCAGAGATTCTGGAGATATCTCTTGACTCCCAGAATTCCCTTTCAGTGGGTGTCTTTGATAGAGTAATTTCATCAGAGATGTTGCGTTTAACCCTCTTTCTTCTGAGCAGGAGGAGCAGCTGTCAGAAAGCCCCGCACAGCAGACAGCAATCCTGATCTCAATCAGGACGCTGCTGTTGAGGAGGAAACAATTCCCAGCTCCTCTCTTCCAGCTCCGGAGGATCAAGGCTCAGAAAGGAGTGTTGATAGTACAGAATCACCGGCAGGTGTGACAGAGCCATTATCATCCGAGGAGGAGTCGGTGCAAACTTTAAAAGACGCAAAGGAGCGCAGGCGTTTGAGGCGGATGGAAACAAGAGACGTTCAACGTCGGTTGGAAAGATTACGTATGCAGCAAAGGCAGACCTCGGAGAAGTAGGTTTGAGGTCCCCTCGGAAGAAGACGCTCGTTCGTTGGCTATTGTTAAATTCAACTTTAAGTTTACTTTGCTTTGTCTAATCTTGCCTCAGGGCTACTGGGTAAAATTCTGTTTGATTAGGCTCAGCTTTGTTTAGCCTGAATAAAAGGCATATTTTGGTTCACACTCTGTGTACTCTTTGACCGACACAAACTGAAAGGAGTTGTCTTTCATAACAGCTTGAATTTAACAATAGCCAATGAACGAGCGTCTTCTTCCGAGGGAACCTCAAACCTACATCTCCAAGGTCTGCCTTTGCTGCATACATAATCTTTCCAACCGACGTTGAATACCTCTTGTTTCCGTCCGCCTCAAACGCCTGCGCTCCTTTGCATCTTTTAAAGTTTGCACCGACTCCTCCTTGGATGATAATGGCTCTGTCACACCTGCTGGTGATTCTGTACTATCAACACTCCTTTCTGAGCCTTGATCCTCCACAGCTGGAAGAGGGGAGTTGGGAATTGTTTCCTCCTCAACAGCAGCGTCCTGATTGAGATCAGGATCGCTGTCTGCTTGTGCGGGGCTTTCTGACAGCTGCTCCTCCTGCTCAGAAGAAAGAGGGTTAAACGCAACAAGAGGTAGTTCCTGAACTCTGTCTTTCTCATTTCCATTATATCAGGCACCTCCTTTAATATGTCAAAATTATCATTAAATGCATAGGAAAATAAGCTATACATCAACTAAAATTTTTAAATTTCATAATTGTCATAGTTGGATATGACCATACATTTTGAAGAATATGTAACATGTAGTTCCTCATGACTTAGAAACATTCTCTATTTTAGAAACCCTATCTCTATTACTTCAAAATATCGGCTATAAAGAGGAACATTGTCCAATGGAGTAAAGTGATAGTGGACCCATGGAGTTCCTTATTTCTAACACTTCTGAACAGGATTTTAAGCCTAGGTGGCTCAACTAATTCCACTAAATTAAACAATTTATCCCAGAAGCCTACTGACAATATTGATATAGGTTGTTACCATTGTTGATTTGGGTTCATGCTTAAGAGTAGGAATTCTGTTTATCCCAACACTATTGACATAAATTCACGATGATGATGATGATGATTATGAGGATATATTCATTGACTATGATCACTGATTAAGGAGAATCATCAGAAAAAATCCACCTATGAATTAATGCTAAGTTTCACATGCAGAACACTGATGGGGCTAAAAGGAACAGAGCAGAATATGATGAGTATACCCTTGAAGAGTGCTCATTATTACTGAAAATTACTTTGGAATCCTCATCAGTGTGTTCAGGAGAAAAATTGCTCTAATGTCTATGGAACAGAGATTAAAAGGAGATCTGCGGCAGAAAATAGAATGAATTTACACTATTTAACATTCATTTTGAGGTGCAGAAGATACATTACTCTACATTATGCCTATATTAGACTTAAATAAATTTCATTACGAAAACACGATTAGAGGAGAGCAGTCTAATTTGAAAACATACAGTACTTATATGAATATTTATAGTAAAGAGCTCTTGGAATGAGAATATGTGACTCTACTTTTAGATAATTAAATACTAAAGTATATTAAAATAATGTAAAGAGCATGATTTAAAACCAGAACATCAATGGAATTCAAAGCTGCCATCTCTAAGCTCATCCTCTTATGGAAATGTTTTTACCATTTTGTATCATATGTCTCTAATCATTCAAGATATGGATCTGCCTGGAATCCTTAGGAATAACAGCATATCAAAAGGTGAAGCAGCTTTCACAGTATTGTGAAAGACTAATGCTCATGTTTTCCCTAGATTTTAATATCATGAAATGTAAGAGCAGTACTTGATTTTTGGTATGTCTCAGAACATTACTATTTTAATAGACTGGATGGGTTTGTTGTTTCATGCAGAACCTTTATTATTCCAAGAGGAATTCCTTTGTAAAGTTTTGTTCAACAAGTAATAAATGAGTGCCATGGAACATTCAAAGGCCTTTGTGAAGAAGTATGTCATCCCACCCAACTTCATGTTTCATGTAAAATGGTGAGCCATAGGTATGGAAAGCATTGGGTGAATCCGGAACCTAACCTGGTGGCATAGAGCAGCAAGTGCCCTCACAACATGACTGGCTAGTCCAGTCGTGTGAGACCGTTGCAGGTGGGGGCCAGGGAGAAGAGCTATCGTGGAAGCCACCCATTGGTGGCTTCAAACTAGGGCCAGGATGACGGGGAGGGGTGGAAAGAGTATAAATTGTACTCACCCCTCCCATCGTCATCCCTTGTTTCACGGCTCCCTCCGTCCCTCCCTGTAGGCAGTGTGGGTTTGCTGGTTGCCTTCATGGGACCAAGTAGGAATTTTTTGCTCATAAAACACATTTATGTTTATGGGTTTTTTCGCCTACTTCACACTGTAAGACAGTTGTGGGAGTAATAAATAGGTTATTTACATTGGTCACTTTTTGAATTTGGCAGGTGCGTGCGGACATCTGGTGGGACAGGGCTGGTGAGCATTCACAGGCACTATTCTGGTGATGAGTAATTCCTGAGGGCTCCCAGCTGTGAGTTTTACGGCCTCAGCTGATGGGATAAGGATTACTTTTGAGGCCAACCTTTCTCACCCACCCGGTTCCATACGGAGCGGGGAGGGGTTGACAGTGGAAGGTCTCCCTACCCCAAAAGGGGAAACCTGTGGAGTGGCGAGGGTCGGCGCCACTTAACAGGTGGTGAATGGCTCGCCCTATAAAGATAGATGTCCGCTTAGGTTTACCCAATCTGCAGACCTTTAAATAAAGTGGCCCTATTTAAATCCACATATTGTGTCTGTCTCTTCTTGTCTCCGGTCTCCATTTCTCGCAACTGCTTTTCCCTCAGAAGGCAAAAGAGTGTGTGCCACACATTCATGACACTTCTGGATTGGCCAGGCCTGATTTACCAAGAGCCCAGCTCACTTCCCTTGCCTGGTCAAAAGAGAAGGATTTCATCCTGATATGATCCAGAGCTCCTGTTCCAGGCAGGATCTGCACTACTGCTTTAAAATGGTTTATACTGTAGTGACAACTGTTTGGGCCCAGGACACACTCAATATATAGTTTTTAAACCATTTTAACAGCATCATAGCCTGCTTGGTGTAGATCTGGCCACAGTTTCAGACTCTCAGCTGGAGAACACACCAATCAAGTCCAGTTTTGAATACAATTGCCCATAGCTCCAGCCTGGCCCTGACACT
The DNA here is from genome assembly GCA_029215795.1 of Anniella stebbinsi. Lineage (NCBI taxonomy): Eukaryota > Metazoa > Chordata > Lepidosauria > Squamata > Anniellidae > Anniella > Anniella stebbinsi. The sequence continues at coordinate 88,006,104 of JARDYH010000004.1, read as the reverse complement.
GTGCCACAATAGTTATATTTTAAAATCTAAAAATAAAAATCACACAATTGTTCATGGTGCGAATGGTGTTGCATCTAGTTTTGTCTAACACATATTAATTTGTTGTACTGCTAAGTACCTATTAAGTGTCAGCTTTGGTTTTAATGAGTAATTTATTACTGTGAAATAAAACTGTGTTCATCATTCCAACTTTTCAAGAAGTATACCAAGAAGGCTAATTGTTTTCTTAAAACAAATCTGAAAGGGTTTCTAACATAATAACAAAGCATAGCTCCGTCTCTCAGATGTCAGCATTGTATACAAATACAGATGCTGCCTTAGCCAAAGGGCTAAACTACATGTGACATGGAAGATCTGTGATTGGATTTCCCTTTGTAATAATGTTCTCCTCCTGAAGCAGCTGTTGGAGAACCCGACTTGTATCAGGGCCCGTGGTATGGGGTTGGGTTATATCTTATCCTTCTGTTCTAAAAAAGCCCTCCCTGGACCCTCTGGACCTTAATAACTACAGGCCAGTATCAAATCTTCCATTTTTGGGCAAGGTGATCGAGAGGGCAGTTGCCTCCCAACTCCAAGCAGTTTTGGATGATACAGATTTTCTAGACCCATTTCAAACCGGCTTCAGGGCAGGATACGGAGTTGAGACTGCTATGGTCGCCTTAGTGGATGATCTACGCCTGAGTATTGACGGGGGAGTGTGTCCCTGTTGGTACTCCTGGACCTCTCAGCAGCTTTCAATACCATCAACCATGGTATTCTTCTGGAACGCCTGAGGGGATTGGGAATCGGGGGCACTGTGCTTCAATGGTTCCGGTCCTATCTCTCGGGCAGGTTCCAGATGGTAATGCTTGGGGATAGCTGCTCTTCAAAGAAGGAGCTGCTATGTGGTGTACCACAAGGTGCCATCCTTTCCCCAATGCTGTTTAACATTTATATGAAACCGCTGGGAGAGATCATCCGGAGGCATGGGGCGGGGTGCTATCAGTACGCTGATGACACCCAAATATATTTCTCTGTGCCTTCGACAACATCGTCAGCTAAGGATAGTGTGTCTCCTCTGAATGAATGTTTGGAGGCGGTAATGGGCTGGATGAGGAAAAACAAACTGAAGCTGAATCCAGACAAGACGGAGGTGCTTGCTGTCAAAGGCCATAACCTGGGTTTGGAGGTGTGTCAACCAGTTCTGGATGGGGTTACACCCCCCCTGAAAGACTGTGTTCGCAGCTTGGGGGTACTCCTGGATCCGTCGCTCCAAATGACAGCCCAGATAGATGCGACGGCCAGGAGTGCCTACTATCAGCTTCGGCTGATACGCCAGCTGCGCCCCTTCCTAGAGTTGGAAGACCTAAAGATGGTAGTGCACTCACTGGTAACTTCGAGGCTCGACTTCTGCAATGTGCTGTACATAGGGCTACCTTTGTGCCTAGTCCGGAAACTTCAATTAGTTCAAAATATGGCAGCCAGGTTGTTCACCGGTACACCTAGGGGTGACCACATAACACCAATCTTAAAATCACTCCACTGGCTGCCCATTAGTTTCCGGGCGACGTATAAAGTGTTGGTTATTACCTTTAAAGCCCTACATGGTTTGGGTCCAGGTTACCTGCGGGATCGCCTTCTCCCGTATAATCCGCCCCGCACACTCAGGTCCTCTGGGAAGAATTTACTCCAGTCAGCCAGAACTAGGCTGACGAGTGTTACCCAGAGGACCTTCTCTTCTGCCGCTCCCAGGCTGTGGAATGGCCTGCCGGAGGAGATTCGACAAATTAGCAGTCTTCTGGAATTTAAGAAAGCCGTGAAGACTGTTCTCTTCCAGCAGGCCTATCCAGTTTAATTTTAAGATGTTTTTAATAATGTATTTGTTTTTATCTGTTTTAACGGTTTATCTATTTTATTGTTTTATATTTATATTTGGTGTTGTTCCCCGCCTCGATCTAGATGGAGAGGCGGGTTAGAAATGAAATAAATAAATAAAAATAAAATAAATAAATAAAATCCAAATGGTACCCAGAGAGCTGTTATTAGGTGTGTGTGTGTGTGTGTGTGTGTGTGTGGAGCATAGCAGGATGGGGTCACACAGGCCCTAATTTCTGTATTTCTTTCCTTGACAACATATTCTCAAATAATGATTTCCTATATTTTCTGTTTTTTAAATTAAATTTTGATTGTATCCCAAGAATTTTAATAACTCATCTCCCCCCTCCTTTTTTATGGTAAACCCTATATTCTTCTTCCAATCTGTCACAAAAGTTATTTTGGTCACCATCACAGTTTAAGCACCAATACTCTTGAAGTTCTTGGAGTATGATTGGTTATTACTCTGTGCCAAATTGTGCTATATAACAGTCATTAAAAGGATAAGACTGCAATCCTATGCATGTTCAGGCAGAAAAAGTGCTGTCTGGGGCATGCTGGGAGTTGCAGGACTTCTTTCTGTCTAAACATGCATATGATTTCATCTAAATATGCATAAGAACATGCATAAAAGATGTTCTATTTTAAAGTTGTTTTTAATAAAAGCGCAATTTAGAGGAGAGCTACACCTGTTATAACTTATTATGCCCTTAGGGAATCTATTGCCTGAATAGGAACTTCTCAGATGAAGTCAGCAGTCCTCACTGTTGGATTGACAACACACGCCATATTAAGAAGACTTTGTGCAAGATCTTGAGCCTTATTTATGAATAGTCCTTCATTTATGGATATTCCATTTCCTTGGTTAATATAATAGAAAAGCGGTTAAATCCTTTGGCAACAGCTTTGAAATCTTGGTATTGAGGAGAGAAAAAATATGGATGTTGTGGACAGATAATTATTTCTTTGCCCCATATTCATTAGAGGATTTTGCTGTGAAGCAGAGAAAATAAGAACAAACAAGTTTTAAAATAATCAAAGGGGAAGTTTGTATTTTTGTATTTGGTGTATATGTAGATTGCCTTGTGGGGAGGAGCAGGGGAATCACAAATCTATCCTCAAATCAGCTTGTTATGAAAACTTTGCCTTCCATTTAGTGTGTATACCTGTGTGGGAGGGACTGAAGAACAGCATTGGTTACATATTGCTTAACTGCAGACTGTAGTGAGAACAGTCAAGGGTTGAAGCATCCAATAGATAATCAAAAAATTCAACTTGCTTTATGCTGCCTTTGGGGCAAACAGCTGCTTTAAGGCATTCCTGAGACCATAAAGATACGGGCCCTGTATTGTGTGATTATTATGGGAGCAACTGCATTATTAAATAAATGCAATGCTGAAAAGAGGATGACCGTGCTAAGGACACAATGTAATGCAAGCAGGAGAATGATCATGCTAATGTCTCTGTTAAACATTTCAGCATGCTCAATGCGGATTTGATTTTCGAGAAGGCTAAGCGTATGGCATTTGCACTGAAGAAATGTGCTGTGACTTCTCTCTAGCCAATTTCCTCACTTCCTTCCCCCCATCTTTGCTCATTTCTTTCTTAACAAGGGGGAAATTCTCTCACACACTCACAAAAATTACTTCAAGGATGTCTTAGTCATCTTCATAATCTCCTCTGCAAACACTGTGCAGCTTTTTCCATCGGGGAATCATGAGACAGGACTACAAAAGGTCCTACTTTGGAGCCAGCCCTTAGAATCCTGATTTGTTGACTTCCAGATTAGACTACTACAATGTAATATAAACAGGGCTGCCCTTGAAGACAGTCAAAGTTTAGCTAATGCACATTGCGGTGGTCCATGCTGACACGTGTGGTTCAGCTTTCTCATATTTAAATCATTTTAAGATGTATTCACTGGCTGACAATTTGTTTTCGAACCCAATTCAAAGTTATTGTTCTTATTATTAAAGCCTAAATGACTTGTGTCCAGTTTATGTCAGCCAGTAACTCCTTCTGAATGAGCTCCCATTCAAGATCTTCTGATGAGACCTTCCTGCCCCAGACTCCCTCGCATGAAATTTATTTATGAAATGGCTACCCTCTCTACTAAGAGCCAAATTGCGCATTACCTTACTTGTTCAGTTCTGGCCTTGAGTTTGAAGTCAGGGGTAGTAGTTCAAGGACAACATTATATGGCTGCCCATTCCCCAATGCTCTAGGGAACCCCCCTCAAAGGAATAGGTTGGGCATGGTGCACCTCCCTCAAAAGGCTATAGGGGTACTATGGCAGGGGTCATGCCTGATAATATCAGTGGCCATGGTTTCACTCAAATAGAGCAGGAACAATGCATACAACTCTGACTGCTGCATAACTTTGCTTGAAGGCTTCAATGACCCTGTTCAGATGGCAATCTAAGCCACAGTGGTTAAGCATTTTGAGTTAAACTTTATGACATAGTGTGTCATGTGATCCATTCCTAACCATGGTGGCAACATAACCATGGTTTAAACACATTTGCTAATCATTTGCTGCAAAAGGGTTAGCGGCCTAACCATGGTTTAGCGTGTTGTCAGAATAGGCCCATTGTATCAAACTAAGAGCTAATCTAACCCATGTAAAGTGAGATAGGTTTGCTAGAAAGAACATAAGAAAAGCTGTGCTAGATCAGTCCACATGCCTAACTAGACCAAGTTCTGTTTGCACATTCTGTTTGCATACTGGAGTATAGCCATCATGACTAGAAGCCATTGATAGCCAAATTGCTCCATGAATTTGTCTAATGTCCTATGAAACTGTCCAGGTTGCTAACAAATTCCATAGTTTAGCTACATGTGATGTGGTGGAGCCAGAGCTCACAGAGTCAAAGTGCAGGGACTTCAAAATTTAACATTACGCCACTGTGAAGAAGTATTTCCTTTTATCTGTTCATTGGGTGACTCCAGGTTCTAGCATTACGAGAGAGGGACAAAACAAAATCTCCTTTTCCACTTTATACATAATTCTACACCTCCATCACGTCCCCTTCTCAATTCATCTTTTTTCTAAACTAAAAAGTCCTAAATATTATATCCCTTCGTCATAGGGGAGTTGCTCCAGGCCCTTGATCATTTTGATTGTCCTTTTCTACACCTTTTCCAGCTCTACAACATCCTTTTGCAAATGTCTTGACCAGAGCTATACAGCATATTCCAAGTGTGGCTGCACCATAGATTTTCTAAGGGCAGTATGATATTGGCAGTATCATTTTGAATTCCTTTCCTAATTATCCCCAATGTGAAATTTGCCCTTTTCACAGTAGCTGCACACTAGGTTGACATTTTTATTGAGCTATCCATCACAACCTCAAGAGCTCTTTTTTGGTCAGTCACTTCTAGCTCAGTCATCGCCAGCATATTTTTCAAGTTAGGGTTTTTTGTCCCTGTGTGCATCACTTTGCACTTGCTTACATTGAACCACATCTGCAATTTTTACGCCCATTCTCCTAGGCCACATCTACACCAAGCAGGATATAACACTTTGAAAATGGTTTGAAATTGAAAACTATAAATGGAGTGTGTCATGTGCCCCCAACAGTTGTCTATACCATTATAAACTGTTTTAAAGCAGTAGTGTAGATCCTGCCATGGTTTGGAGAGATTCTTTTGGAGCTCTTTGCTTGCCCTTTTATTTTAAACATTGTAAATAATTTGATGTCCTTAGCAAATGTGGCCACCTCACTACTCAATTCTAACTTCAGATCATCTGTGAAGAAACTAAAAATTACTTGTACCAAAACAGATCCCTTTGGGATCCTACTGTTTACACCCCTCATTGTGAGAACTGCCCATTTATTCCAACTCTCTCGTGGTGTTCTTTAATGAGTTACTGATCCATAAGAGGACATCTCCTCTTAGGCCACATCTGCTAGTTTTATTCAGGTGTCTTTATGAGGGACTTTATTAAAAGGCTTTTTGAAGGCAAAGTAAACAATGGCTACTGGATCAACCCTAGTGATGTATGAGAATGTGATTCCCACTCACAAATCATGTGAACGTCTTGTTTGGAACCCTGAATATGAACAGGAGCATAGTTCTTGGATTTTTTCACAATTTTCCAAGCTTGCATTCACATTCCTGTTCAAAAAAAATGCTCACATTCAGGAATGAGAATGAGGCAAGATGACCATTGAGGTGGAAAATGGAGAACCTTGACAAACCTAAGCATTGCTTGTTCTCCCAACCCTGTTCCTATCTACTGCCTACTGGGGAAGGCCAGAAGGTGGATAGATATTAGATGCCTACATTTGGGATTTTAAAATACTTGGATGTCCATAAAATTACAGTGCAGAGAAAGCAATGTGCCTTAATTGTTGTGGTGATCGTAGCAGGATGGTGTGAATAAGTGCATGCTACGAGTTGTTACCACAACTCATAAGAATAGTATTCAGCATCTTGAGAATTTTAGTTTCACGTGCTTAAGGCTTAACAAGCTTCTTGTTCTGCAGGCTGCAAACATTGGGTAGAAAGTGTATAGGCAATGCATGGTAAAAGCTCATGTTCCTTCAGCAGATCTTCAGGAATCCATTAGCCTTTGAGAATAGTCCCATTTATTCTTCCTGAAGAAAAGTAGATTCTGCCATCAGTAGAAGAATTCAGGAACAATATAGGGAGGCCTCCTGCACCCAAGTGTTTCCTCTTCGAGGGTTGTTGTGTTTGTTTGTTTGTTTGTTTTAAACCAAAACAAAACAGAAAATAACAATTTGGGTCATAACTCATACTCATGCTGACAGCTAATTTGCAGCCTAATGAAATCCAGAACCGAAAAGATAATAAACCCTAAAAACAGGGATGGTAAATGGAAATGCTGTCAGACCCTTCATTTTAATAGCAGAGCAATTGGGTACCACCAGTAAAATAACAAAGCTAATTTTAATGTGAAGATTTGAGCATAGATGAGCAAATTTATCTTCTGTAAACACAATCCTTCTATAGGGCTAATATCTAAATAGAAACCCAACCATTTAAGGTTATATACATTTCAGTGGCATTTACTGCAATGTGTTTAATGAAACCACCCTCATTAAACAGGGAGATACAGAACATGTTTTGCCAATTTGATTTCTAGGAAATCCCAACAAGACTTCCTGATTAATTCAGTTTGGGTAACATGCTCTGCGCTCTCTCTCTCTCTCTCTCTCTCTTTTGCTCGCTCTGTGTGTGTGTGTGTGTGTGTGTGTGTGTGTGTGTGTGTGTGTTGGAGTAAGGGCAGATTGCTAAATACGCATTAGCAAGGATCGTATAACAGAAGCAAGAGGTGTAAGGATTGTATAACAGAAGCAAGAAGTGTAAAGAGAAAGAACTGTCCAGGAATTAGGCTGTGTGACAAACATCAGATACAGGTCCTGTTAGCAGCACCTTAATTGTCTCCTTGTTATTTTAGGAGCTGGTGCAGTGAAACACATACAAGGGTGAGCTATGAGCCAGCCCATTCATCATTCAAATCTTGCCTCAGCCATTAATTAATTAGATGGTTAGGGTCTAGTTCTCGTTGAACAGTTAAACCTTTATCTGAGCTGTACTATGGTAGGTAAGGAATCACATGGAGGAATGCTAACTTCCAATTCATACCTACACACGACAGATGCTCAAGGAATTCATTCTTTGTGAATTCTGATACGAATGTATTTGCTCTGCATCTCCTGGTTGAATGTGCACAACAGAATGCTATTATTATTATTATTATTATTAATTAATCTCTTTCTTGCTCATGTAGGTTTTTCTAGACAGACGTGATGGGCTGTGCTAATTCATGCTGTATTTTACAAATTCAGGAATTTCCTGACAATTGATCATGTTTTAAGTATGACTGCTTTCTGGACGTTGGTGTGGATGTATTTTGGTAGGCCCAGTATCTGAAGGTTTTCTGTATAGTATTTTGTTGTGGTGCCAGTGACTGATGTGACTAATGGAATAATTGTGACCTTTTCCTGTTGCCATAGTTATTTTACTTCCATGGCCAATGGTGTATATTTTTCTCTCTTTTCTTCTTCCTTCTCTACAACATTTTTGTCAGTAGGTATTGCTATGTCAATAAGATATGTGAGTTTTTCTTTTTTGTCTAAGACTGTTATGTCTGGTTGGTTGCAATTTGCAAGGTATTGTCTTATCCAAATTACTTGTTATGTCCCAGTATATTTTATTATCTGCATTTTCCAAGATTGTTTTGGGTGAATATGTATAGCATGGTGTAGGATGTTTGATGAGGTTGAATTTGATGGCCAGTTGTTGGTGAATTATTTCTGCCAGAATTTTACATCCTCCTGTTACATGGACTATTGTTTCTTGCAATTGATGGCATTTCCTGCATAGGTTTGTTGTTACACTGTTATCTTTTATGATGTATTTTTGTAGTTCTTGGTGGCTGAAACTTGATCCTGTATAGCTATTAGGAATCCTTCTGTTTCTGGAAATAGCTCACTGTTCCTGAGCCATTCATACGATTGTTTTTTTGTTTATTTATGCATTCTGTATTATGTTGCAGTGCTTCCTGTGAAATGCTTTTTGTGTCCATTTTTCTTTTTTTCTCTGTGAGTGTGAGTGTTCATGGATGGTCTTCATTTTGTAGTGCTAGGTTGAGTGGGGTGTAATTTTTATCTGCTTTTACTATGGCTTTATGAATGGGGGTGTTTTTAGTGTGTAAGAATTCTCTGAGTGATTTTATCTGTTCAGCATGAATTGTATTTATGTCCAGCTGTCCTCTTTCTCCTTCTTTCCACCTGATTGTTATTCTTTCAATGCTTGAGTTGGAATGAAGCATGCAGTGTTTTGTGAGTTTGGTGCAATTGAGTCTGTTTATTTCTTTGAGTTCAGTGTGTGTCCAGTGTATGATTCTGAATGAGTATGTGAGGATGAGTATTGTGTAGGTGTTGATGGCATTGAAAAAATTTTTAGAGTTGAGTTTAGATTTTAGGATTTGTGATAGGCGAGTTTTAAATTGCATTCTTAGTTGAGTTTTTACTGTAGAGTGATTGATTTTCGTGTTTTGTTGGAATCCTGAGTATTTGTATGTTTTATTTTCTTACATGTTATCTAATATTTCATTATTTAGTGTTTCTGCTGTTTCTTCTTTCCATTTTCCTCTCTGTGTAGGATTTTGCATTTTCCTATCCCAAATTCCATTTTTTTTTTGCCTTTCGCCAGTTCTTCAGGGATTCACAGGAGGCATTTTATCTGTGTCAAAGTTGAAGCATAGGTTTTGATGTCATCTATGTACAGGAGATGATTGATTCTGTGCTTTGCTTGTTTTTGGTGTTTTATGTCAACGCCATAAGTGTTGTTGTTAAGAATATTGGATAGTGGATTGAGACACAGGCAAAACCATAGAGTGCTGAATGTGTCACCTTGGAATATGCCACGTTTGATATTTATTTTTTCTGTCAGTATATGATCCTTGTCTGTTGTTAGGTGTATTGTTGTTCTCCATGTCTTCATTATTGTTGTCAGAAATTTTTGGATCAGGGGATGTTTTTTGTATATTTCGAGTATTTTTATTATTTTTTATTATTTATTTATTGCATTTGTATACTGCCCAATAGCCAAACCTCTCTGGGTGGTTTACAAAAATTAAAACCATGATAACTATTCAAAATATTAAACAACAACAGTATAAAAAACAAAACCAACTGTGTGGGACAGAGTCAAAAGTCTATGTAGCAGGTGTGGAGTTTTCTTTGCTGTTTTTCTGTTTGCTTCATGATGACACTGTCTATTATTAACAGTTCTTTGCATCCCTCTCTTCTGTTTACATCCTTTTTGTTCTTCTGTGAATATATTACATTGGGTGAGATGTGCTTCAATTTTCTATGTGATTGTGGCAGTTATAATTTTGTAGAGTGTTGGGAAGCATGTTATGGGTCTGCAGTTAGCTGGGTTTTGGGTGTTTGGGTGTTTGGGTTTTTTGGTTTGATGTAGGTTTTGCCTTTGGTAAGAAATATAGGGAATGGGTGTGGGTGTTCTATGACTGTGTTGATCTATTGAACAAGGTATTCATGTGTTGCTGTAAACCGTTTGTACCAAAAAAAAATTAATTTGGTCCGGGCCGGGTGCTTTCCAGTTGTGCGTCCTTTGTATTGTTTCCTTCAATTCATCCAGGTTTATTGTATTTTCTGTTTGCTTGGTAGTTATCTCTGTCATTCTTCTTCTTGTCTTATCTAGTTTGTGCATTCTTTGTGTTGTACCAGTTCTGACCAGATATTTTTTCCAGAATGTGGTTATTTCTTCTTGAGTTGGGGCGTAATATTGTTTTCTTTTTTCTTGCTTATTCTGTGGTATAATAATTTCTTGTTTCTTTTTAAAAAGAGTGTTTTGGGCTTTTCTTTCATTTGATTCTTTGTATCTTCTTAGCTTGGTGGTCTGGAGTGCAAATTTTTGTTTCAGTGTCTCGAGAGCTATTTGTTTTTACCGTATTTGTTTTAATATTTTATCTATTTTATGATTCTTGTATTTATATTTATTGTTGTTCCCCACCTTGATCTGGATGGAGAGACGGGTTAGAAATACGGATGTGTATCGTATCATTACAATGTATGATAACAATACGATATAGTCTTTATCGTGCATACGATTAACGATAACAATACGATACAACTTCGAACGATAATTATCGGAGACGATAAAAAACCCTACAATAATTATCGTTTTTATCATTTTATCATAAGTCTCTTTCTCTTTTGCCGCCACATGGACAGAGCTAGAAGGTGGGGTGTGTTTGATGAGACAGTGACCAATCGTGCAAGAAGGATTCTAGCAGATTCCAATCAAAATGCTGGAGGAGGGCTAAGGATATCCCCGCATAAAACCCCCACACTTGGTGTTCCAGCTCTGTTGGGAGTTAGGCCTTGATGGAGAAGGGTGGGTTTTGTTGGATTTCTGTCCTGGCTCCTGGGTCTTAGTTACTTGGTGGCGAATTGTTAGAGATTCATTGTAATCTTGCACATTTGTGTCTCAGCCTCTCAGGTTCTTTTGGCTGTGCGTTGCTTGGGTGTTTGAGTTGAGTTATAATGTTTATTTTTATACGTTTTCTGGTTGGTTTGATTGAAGGGTTAGCATGAGCGAGGGTACTGTGACTGAGGGAGTGTGTTTTCTCTCCTCTTCTCTATTTAACTTTCTTTGAAAAATCAAATTTTATATGTCACATCCCATAAACAGGTGAGAATTCACCCTCACCCTACCCTGGTTTTATAATACTGGAATATGTATGAACTTTAGTTTTAGTTGGACAATTTGGAATACTTTGATTTAACAAAGATCAGTAGCCTTTTGAAATAATCCGAAAAAGGGGACCTGTCTACAGAGGTATAAATAATGCTAGTGACATCCACTGTGTTTATATGAGGAGGTTCTACACAAGAGCAAAATAAAGGACATTTAATCTCACATCCACTCCAAATTTTTGTTCCATAATGGAAATCTTACAATATGGTTGGAAACACAGACATTCTAATGCAAGTAATTCCTGCTATTTGCCTCCAGTTCTTGGGGTTGACAACCGGCAGCTAAATTCTGAAAGCACAGCAAAGCAAATTGCTGAATAGCTTTCTTCCCTTCCAGTCTGGAGGGACTGCTTTAGTGAGGGGCTGCAAAAGCAAAAGCAAGCATCCCTCTCACACATTTAATTTCTTTTTGAAACACACTGCTACAGCCAATGTTTCCAGTCTGGAGGGACTGCTCTAGGGAGCCTTGAGAGATTCCTCTATTATTATTTTTCTTCACTACATCCCTGGGTTGTGGAGTCCGTTACTGAGGGATTGCAGAAGCATCCCCCTCATGCATTTCCTTTTTTTTTTTTGAGACTCTGGTCCAGGCAAAGTGCCTACCTGTACCCTGACTTATATGAACTGGGCAATGTGCCTACCTCTATCCCAAATGTGACTTTTATTTGCCTCTGCTCCAGCCAATGTGCGCAGCTGTGGCATGACGAAATGCCCACCTGCCTGCATGGGGACGGCGGGCAGACTGGGTCATTTGCAAGCACGATGAGGTCAAGGCGGTGCTTGAGGGTAGTTTTGATGGGATCCTCAAGGTTTCCTCGCTACCTGGGGTATCTCCTGGCCCAATGAGGCCCTGTCTGCTAAGGCTGGCTCAAAAATAAATGGAACGCCTGTGCTACTCCCCTACCCCCTAATCCTTTTATTATTTCATTTGTACTTAGACATGCATGGCGTAATCTAGAGACAAGGCAGCAGTTCTACTGCTGAGGAATGCATCCACTCTGTGCCACGTGCGCATAGGCGTGGATAATAACAATATGCTTTTAAGTTTTTTTAGTTTTAGTGGGATCCTGCAGGTTGGCGCGCTTCCGGGGTATCTCCTGGCCCAATGAGGCCTGCCTGCCAAGGCTGGCTCTAAAATAAATGTTATGCCTGTGCTATTCTCCTACCCCCCAATCCTTTTAATTTGTAAACATGCATGGCCGAATCAATGAGACAAGGTAGCAGCAGTTCCATCTTCTGATTAACACATTTTACTTTTATGACTGCATATGGAAGGCACTGCCTAGGTTTATCCACAGGTTTTGAAAGTTCATTGTATTCATAAAAATATGTCAAAGTCACGTGACTTTTTATTTGGCAAAGTGCCTACCTCTACCCTGAACGTGACTTATATTAATTTGCCAAAGTGCCTACCTCTACCCTGAACGTGACTTATATTAATTTGCCAAAGTGCCTATCTCTACCCTCAGTGTGACTTATATTAATTTGCCAAAGTGCCTACCTCTACCCCAAACGTGACTTTTTATTTATTTGGCAAAGTGCCTACTTCTACCCAGAATGTGACTTCTCTTTGCGACTGCTCCAGCCAATGTGTGCAGCTCTGGCATGAAGAACTGCCCACCTGCCTGCACAGGGATGGTGGGTAGACTGGGTCATTTTAATTTTCAAGCACAATGAGGTCACATGAGGATTGTTTTGATGGGATCCATCCTGCATGTTTCTTCGCTACCTGGGGTATCTCCTGGCCCAATGAGGCCCTGCTTGCTAAGGCTGGCTAAAATAAGTGTAACGCCCGTGCTATTCGCCTACCCCCCAATCCTTTTAATTTGTAAACATGCATGGCCTAATCAATGAGACAAGGTGGCAGCAGTTCACCATTTTCTGATTAACACATTTTACTTTCATGACTGCATATGGAAGGCACTGCCTAGGTTTATCCACAGGTTTTGAAAGTTCATTGTATTCATAAAAATATACCTATAAGTCTCAGCAGTAGCAGCAGCATGGAGTGCATTACCGGAAACAGTGCATGTTGTTGAGAGCTTACTTTGGAGTAATGCCTGCAGCTGTGCATCTGAAATTGGGCACAGTTGAGTCCCCTCAAGGCCATCTGTGAGATGCCCATGAGTACTGGACGATGTCTCTTGAAAAAGGACGACATTTCAGCCACCTGAAACAGTGTATTTGAAAGCTTACTTCTGAGTAACGCTTGCACCTATTGTTCTGTAATTTGGGACACATGACTAGCAACACTCAGTCTGCACTGTGACCAAGTTTCGTACCTGTAACTTGGAAAATTAAGAAGTTTTAGGCCTTTCAGACACAAAAGCAACTCTCTCTAGGGCAAAATGTAGAAACGATATAATATCGTATTTCCGATAATTATCGGAAATACGATACATTACGATACGGATCACCTACGTTATAATCGGAGACAATAATTTTTGTTGGTCCGAAATTCCGATAACGATACGATACAATATGTTTGGGGGTGCACATCCCTAGTTAGAAATAAAATAAATAAATATTGGTGTTACTTTATTGTTTGCAGTGATGTGTTTGGTATTTTTGAGGATATTTTTTGAATGATTTCCATTCATGTATTGTGTCATTCTTCCTATATCCTTTCATAGTTTTTCAAGTTTGATTTGCCATTTTGGTTTGGTCTCTGACCTTCTGTGTGTGTTGTTGTTTGTGGGGAGTTCCTGTTTGTTACAGATGAGGACTTCTGTGGCTGTTGCATAGATGACTGTGTGGTTTTCTTCTAGGTTGCTATTGTTATTAATGTAAGTTGTGACTTTACTGTTCATCATGTTTATGAGTTTCTGTGTGTCCTTGTTAAACTTTCATCTAGGTAGTGGGTTTCTTTTGGTTGGGTCAGTTTCTCTCCCTTTGTTAGATTTATTTCAATTTCTTCCATCAGTTGCTATTCCATGTTCATGTTTATTGTGGCTTTGTGTGTTTCGCATTGTGGCGTTGTCTGGGAATCCTCTGGTGGGGCTGTTGTGTCTAGGGTTGCTGTTTCTTCTATGGATGCCTGTGTGCTTGTTGTTGGTGCATCTGTGCTTTTCATGGAGGTATTCTGTTGTGCTATTTCTTCTTCAATTTTTTTGAATTTCATTTTCCGTTAAACTTTTGTTGTTGATCATAACTCTTTTTTGAACTATTAGTCTTCGTTCTGTTACTGTTTCTGTTAGGTGGGGGTAGATTTCCAGAAATAGTCTATGAAGTTCTATTCGGTATCCTGATGCTATTGTTCCCAGTTGTGTGCTTTTATAGTAACAATGCATAATGTTACGGTTCATGTCATCTGACCAAGCTAAGTGTTGCCTTGGGTGTCCCGACTTGGTGGCTGCCTGTGTAACAGGCAAAACATGTCTGGGGGAGTTTGGGGAGTTGTGTTTTTCTTTATTCATTGACTGTTCATTTCTTTTTTGGCTGACTGTTAGGTTTGTTCAGCGTTCTTGGCCTTGATGCTGCCTGTTCGAGGCTTTTTCTTCTTCTTTCTGGAACCATTTTTTTCACACTAACAGGGTGGTTAGCCCTGACTAGTGGTGGTTGGCTAAGGTTCATGGGTATGCTTTGCCTGTATAACCCCTTGCAGGGTTGTTATTATTATTATTATTATTGGATTTTGCCATGCAGTTCTTGACTAAAAAAATGTAACAAAATGTGTGTTAAAACGGGCATTTTCGGATAAAATATGTTTTGATGTGTGCACTTTGAGAAAAAAACAGTTTTAGAAATGTAGGTTGTTGTTTTTTAAAGGAGATCCATTCAATATGTACTCAATCTTTATCTAAATATGAATTGCCATGTGATTTTTTTTTAAAAAAACAATTTCTATATTAATACAGAAAGGGACTTACGAATGAACACATGCAACACTGATAGAAACCAAGGGCCTGCCTTGATGTTCTGAAAGCCCCGTGGTTTGTGTGTGGTGATGCTGCATCGGTTATATGACACAGCAGCCACTTTGTAGCCATCATGGGGCTTTCCCACAAAGCTGTGATTTTAAAAAGTTGGGGATTTACCCCAACTTTTTTTACTGGAGCAAGGCAAATCTGACACATCCTCAATCTAACCTTGTTCATGGCAGAGGCATTCCTGGGCAGATGATGACCCCTGATTGGTTGCCATCTACCAGTGCAGAGGGCCGGGGGTGGCCCCAGCAGGCCAAATGGCTGCCAGAGACCCATGCTTTATCTTCATCGGGATTAGTCACCACCAGCAGAGAAAGCATGAGGTTTCTTTAAACATAGTGGCAGCCCAGCATTGTCTAGGCATCCCCCAGGAAAAGACCAAACCCTCTTTCCATTTCCCACCCACCCCAAAAGTAGTAAAGGAGGAACTTCCACTGATATATGAGACTCCATATCTTGTGCTGTGATGGTGAAGTCCAGACACAGGTTTACCTCATCACACAGAGAAGGAGGCTGCAGCCTGTATCTCTGCCTCACTGCCTGCATTTGATACGTTTAATCCTGTTTAATGAGATAATGCACTTGCAGCCTTCATCACAATTAAAAAGTGATGTGAAAAGGATAATCATTAGTATTGCTTTATCCTCCATTATATTTCAAGCCAGCCACCGTATTTTCAATCTACCTCCTGAATTTGAATATAATTTGCTAATTTGCTCATGGAAACTCCTGCCAGAATAAATGATCACGGTCTTCTTGCGTGATCTCAGCTTTATGAAACTCTGCCATTTGATGAGATCATGCTGTATTCATATTTTGACAATGTATTTCTTGCATTACTAGCTCCAGCCCATATGGAGGCTGATGGAGCAGCTTGTCCTCATAGCACTCCATTCATAGGGTGTAGCAGCTAACTGACTTGGATCCAGTTTCCACCTCTTGAGTTCTACCACAGCAGAAGCATGGCTGGCTGGCTGGCTGGGAGCATGCTTGGTATTGTAGGATTCTTTCTGTATAAACATGCATAGGATTATGCCCTCAATGTGTGAGGAGGGTGAGCATGCTTGCCCGGACTGCTCCATGATCGTTTCTGTCATTCTCTAAACATGAAGGGTGGCTTTTTGAAGTGGAGGCTTTCTGAAGCCTGGTTTCCCAGTATTCCGTATTGTGTGGAGTTATACATCAGAAGCTCTCCCCTTCAGAAAGACATGTCCTACTTGTGGGTTTCCCACAAGGCATCTGGTTGACCACTGTGTGAGCAGAATTCTGGAAGAGGTAGACCCTTGGTCTTATCCAGCAGGACTCGTCTTATGTTCTTACCGATAATAGGATTCATAATAGGATATAATCTATCTGAACTTTGCAGTGTATTTTCAGTGTCTTTGGAGGAATAAATATGGTCTCCTAGAAATCAAAGTGTGAGAGTTCATTAATGGGAGGGGTTGGACAGGACACTTTCATTACTGATTCAAGTATTTCCAAGTGGTTGAACAATTTTAGGCCAAACTGTAGTTTGGACCAGCGGATTAGCTGTTAAACATTTACATGTAGGTGACCTGCATTCTAGCAATGTACACTTAACCATCGGATTTTGCCTGAATGCTGTCAGGACACATCCATGAAAACTGGTGATAAGTATGCATTAGACTTGCCCTACTTGTAAATTGTGTTTCAGCGTGAGGTTTAATGCACTACTTGTAACACAGCATAGTAATAAACGTTGCACTGAACTAGCAAATGTTTTGAGCTCTGATTGAATTATCCACATATGAAGATGTGACTAGAAATAAAGAAAAAACCTATCACAGCACAGAGTGGTAAAGCATGTAGTTTGAATATGGTTTGGGTATACAGTTTGCATTTCAAGAAAAACCATGGAGTAGTAGACTGTCTTGTTCGCCTTCTGTATACTCTATCAAGCAATCTATGTTGAGGAAAATTCTAAGTCTAAGTTGATTGGACAAAAGTTTTAGTGTCCAGAAGGACAGAACAGCCAGCTGAATACAATAAGCAGTGAAAGAGTTTTTTCTAGGCTGAAATTGTAAAGGTCAAACTGATAGTGATAATGTTTCTACTATGATAAGGTAATTGATCTGGGCAGAGCTAGGATACAGAAAGGTATAAAGCTAGCTCTAATTTTCAATGGCTGTGTGGGGAGTCAGGCTGGAGTATTTTGGATGGAGACTGTGTATGAGAGATATTGGACGGAGGACTGTATATATTTGGAGCCTGTGTATATATCTGGAGGAACCAGTTGTGCCTTGTATATATTTCTATATTGGAACACAAGTAAACAACTTGTATTATACACAACTTACTGTGTGTGAGTATTTATTCAACTTCAGGATTTAACTGGACTTACTGCTCACACAAGCTCAGGCAGCGCTTGGTTGCTTCCCCAACAATCTAATGCTAAGAGCAGACTTTCAAGCAAACATTGTTATTTTTACTAGTTATAAATCAATATAAATGCTTTAAATAAATGTGTGTAAAGCCTTTTCGCCCTGCCATTCATTTGATATTTCCATCATTATTCAGATGAGGTTTCCTCTCTCTTTTTGTCTTTACTTGTAGGTAGGGTGAACCTATCAAGCTTGATTTCAGTCAGGTTCCCATTTTTCCATTGCTGAGTTCATTCCATCCAATTTCCACATCTGATTGTGATCTTTTTTAAATCCATATTTGGATGCATTTTCCTGCACAGCAAGGTATGCACATTTTTGTACACATTTTTTCAAATCTACGTATTTGTGCATATTTTTCAAATGTGCACTTTTTTACAAGTGAAGGCATATGTTTCAAAATATACACATTTTTGTACATTTGTGTGTGTGTGTGTGTGTGTGTGTGTGTAAACTTCAGAAGAGTACAGATTTTGACATCTGTGTTTCAGTTCATATTTAGGTTTGGAAAATGCAAATTTGACATTTTACCCTCTTCTCCCTCCATTTAAAGTCCTTCCTTGGCAACTACATCGCGCAATGCAAGCTTTACATGCTGCTGATTTAACAGCATTAAGGATTTATTTCAGTTTTTCTCTGATCTATTTTAAAATAGAATAAGGAGGAAATCACAGGAAACATCCTGTTGTTTACAGCATCATGTAATTGACTCGGAAATTCCAGAAATGAGTGTGTTATAAATAGCTAATTTAGAGAAGTCCTATATGTCTATCCTGGAACCTTGACTCTATATAGGAACCAGTCTCCCAGTTAAACCTAAGATTGCCTTCTCTGTTCTACATCAATATCCTTGGTGATGCCCTACTATTAATTAGAAAGTTATTTTGCATCTCTTCCTATATTATTATATTAAGGCACTTTGTTAAAACACATCCATTCACTCCAGCTTTTCCTGACTGATCCTCCTTCACTTCCCTTTATTTTCCTCACTAACGTGTTAATGTGTTGTATCTTTAATTTTTTGATTTGGAAGATCATATGCAGAATCTCCATTTTATTTTATTTTATTTTAAAATAAATCTGTCCAGTCCAGTAATTTTAATCATCATCATTATCAATCATCATCATCTAATTTTATTATAATATAATATAATATAATAAACATGATAGTAGTAATATCACCAACTAATCCCATTTGTCAAAAGCCAGTCTCAATGAGAAGCCTTTAAGATGCTTCCAGAAAATGTAATTAATGAAACCTAGCTAGAAGTCCCTTATTGTTCGTGTTCTTAAGTGGCAGTCCCATGCACACTTTCCTGGGAGTAAGACCATTTGAACAAGCATAGAGCTTACTTCCACATAAACACACACAAGGTTGCACTGCACATTCATCAATGACTGAATGAGAAAGGGAATTTTCTCCAGATTTAGTTGCTCAGTTCAAATCTATAATGAGACTGAAATAGTTTTATGAATCAGCATTATAATTTATAAATGGATAAAGGAAGACTTACACAACAATTCTGCCAGTTTGCATTTAAGAACGGAAGGACACAAGAAGAGCCATTCTGGATTAGACCGAAGGGTTATCTAGTCCAGCATTCTCTTCCCACAGTGCGCCCTCCCCCAAGAAAAAGAAGGAGGGAAGTGACCCCTGGTGCTGCTCTCTGGTGAATTGGAAAGAGAGCTAAAGCAAGCAATGGGTAGGAAAAGCAACAGGAATGCAGAAGGGGGAACAGAGAAGACCGTGGGGAGAGGGAGGGTGGACAGTGGGTAGTGGCAAGGGACTGAGCGAGCCAGCTGGGAGCAGCCTGGGGGCTTGGGAAGGGTTGTGCGGTTATATGTATGAATAGATAGAGAAAGGGTTTGGGAGGTATTGGAGGGTTTCTGAAAAATAATGAGTGTCTGTTTTCTTGAACTTGCAGTGTGTGTGCGTGCGTGCGTGCATGTGTCTTGTTATGGAAATGTTTCCTAACTCTCAAATTGAAAAATCACCAGGAAGGCAAAATTCAGTCCAACAGGTTTATTCAAAACAATGTATGAAGGAGAGAGAAGTGGCACATGGGTAGTACCAAAGCTCTCTGGATCACAAAGACAAAACTGATTCATTTATCTCTGTTACAGGCTTTGACATCACATACCACTCACCCCCTCCCTCCTGTGATGGATACATGCCAATAAATGTTTCAACTAAACAATTTCTTAAACCATTATAAAACAATATCCGGGGCATTTGACCCCTCAATGAAATTTATTGTTTCCTGATAACCTTTGATCACTGTAACTTGGTGTTGTTTGCTTTCATCTACTAGCCAGCTTTTCTTTGGAAGAATCTGAAAATGTTTACATGATAGGTGCCATCATGTCTGTAAGATTGTGTTTGAGGGCCATTGAGTCATGTTTTACTTGCAACACCATTTGGGGGATGTGCTTGTGAGACTTGTTATTAGGAAAGGATGTTTTGGGTTATCGTGTTCTGTGTTTTTCCTCTGAAATGCTAGAATGTGAGGTGTGAACTTTGACTTGGTGCAGCATAAAGTGTCTCTGCTTCACCTAAAATGTTTCTTTGAGGCTTGGGAGAAACCAGAGTTTCAGATTTTGATTTTATATCAATGCCCAGATCAAAAATCTTTATCAAATCCACTATTTGTTAGTGTGACTACATAGCACACTAACACTCAATCACATATAGACATTTATTCAAGAATCTCTTTTTTCTTTTGGTCATGTTCACTTATCTCAAATAACATCATCTGTCGCACTTCACCAGAGGTTAGAAGCTTTGCAGTTACACTGGCACACTTTTGGGAACATGCCTTCACTAATGCCACCAACAAGTAGACAATGCAGATACATACAAGGAATGCAACAAATACAAAGGCCAAGATTTGGAGAATCTTGGACCCTTGGCACCAAACAGTCCTGAAAACCAAGTCTAGCTGGACTATTTTTCAACTGTGGACTTTCTAATTTCACGTAAGTTATTTGCATTATCATGTATGTAAACACAGCATTAATCAATTTTGTAAAGCCATTTGCCGAATTTCTCTTTGTTCACTGGCTAGCCCATCAAGGGCTGCTGCAGTTTCATTGGCCATGATTTCAATGACAGATTGCAAACGGACCACTGCATACCTTACCCACCCAACACCATACATGGGGAACAGGATCCCTCCCAATACTTCCCCCTTGGATAGGGCTCCTGGGATTTGGGTTACAGAGGCTCTGATATTTTGAATTTTTCCAGTAGGGAGCTCTTCGGTTACTCTTTCGGTTACTTTTTCTAACCTGGAGACAGAAATTTAAAAGCTTTCTTTCTACATATAAAATAGTGACCTGCTATGGCCACAAACATCTTACTGCACACCAGTTGGGACACCCAGGTCAGGTAGTAGTCGCCAAATGGAGTGGCAAGGTTCCTCACCACTCTCTATCATAGGTTGTGGCTCTATTTACAACAAAATTGTAATCACATTCACTAAATCCAACATTTGTACCAGACCCATTGCGTCTCCAGCAATAATGTCCTCTAACTTTGGCATGCAGTTGAATAAATTTATTTGCATTCACTTGACTTCGGTCCCATAGAGCATTGGGTCCCAAGGAGTCTCTGTCTGGAACAATCATTTGAGTCAAGTTCAGTGGCAGTGGGACAGTTGGTATTCCCCCATCTGCGTGGACAGGCATATGGCTGCACACCCAACAGTTTGTCTTATTCAACACTTCTGCTGTCTTCAGTGCCAGTCTCATCACTAAGTTGTGATTCTGGAAACTGACAGTTGGGGCTGTAAGAAGCAAAACATAGAACAGAGTCGCATACAGAGTCTTCTTTGAACAGTCCATGTATTTCTTGGGTGCTGCGCTCTGACTGTTTTCCAGCCTGGAGCGCACAAAAAGCTGCTTAATCCATCTCTGGGGGAGTTTGGATGGGGCTGGGTTCTTTCCTAATCCAAAGCCTGAGATCTCCTGCAGCTTTGCAAGACCATTTCTGTCCTGGCATGAAGGGTTGGGCTTCTTGGCGAAGCTGTGAGTCGGCTGGTGTTGTAACTGGCGGGACTTGGTCCTCTGGGCTGATGTCATCACTATCTCTTTCGTTGTCTGGCAGTTTGGCAGCTTTGCAGTGCGATGCATGAATGCAGGGGCCGATTTCAGCAACTTTCACCGCGGAGCTGATTGATAAAAGGACTTGATAGGAGCCCTTCTACCTTGCCTCTAGGCAGTTTTTCATTAGATGCCGCTTGACGTAGACCCAATCTCCTGGCTTCAGCGGATGAGCAGGCGTGTTGAGCCTCCTTGGCTAGGTATCGGCTACCTGGAGTTGAATAATCTCAAGAGAGTTAGAGAGACCCTTGCAGTATTCCACTAGGAAATGATGCAGAGCCTGTAAATCCCCAGGCACTGGGGTCATGCCTGGATGGTAGGGGCATCCCGCCAGGATTTCAAAGGGGGACAGTTTGTGTTTTTGTTGTGGAGTGGTTCGAATTTCTAGGGCAACAATTGGCAAAGCATCAACTCAATTTAGTCCAGTGGTTTCACATACCTTGGCCAGTCTGTTCTTGATCTGCCCATTCATTCGCTCTACCTTTCCACTGCTTTGGGATGATAAGGCGTGTGCAACCTCTGTGTAATGTGTAGAGCTTTGCACATGCTCGTGAGTACTTTCACTGTAAAATGTGAGTCCATGTCTGAGTCCAATGACAGGGGTATTCCGAATCTGGGGCACACCTCATGCAACAGCTTCTTAAAGCATCTGCATTCCTGGAGGGAAAGATTTCAGGCCATCCTGGAAATAAACATACTTGAATCCCCTTGCTGGAGGAAGCTCAATGAAATCTGTCTGTAGGTGTGAGAAGGGCCACAGTCCTTGCAGTGTGTGTCTTGGTTGTGTTTTTACTGGCTTTCCAGGATTGTGTGCTGGGCAATGAGAGCATAGTTCTTGCACTACAGTTGTGAACCCTGGGGCAAACCAGGATTTTGTGACATTGTTCATCATTCCCCCTTTGCTCGTATGTGTAACAGAGTGAGACATGCGAGCAACCGCTGGGAGGAGGGAGCAACGGGGCGGCCATTGGGATGAGTCCAGAGACCGGAGGAATTTTGTGAGCAGCCACGGCGGATCTACAGATTGTGTTAGTCTGTGTTGCTGTGACTTGTAGGGGAGGGAGGTCATGGAGGGGATGTAGGGGGAGGGGTGTGGTGTGGTGTGGTGTGGTGTGTATGCATGATGGCTATATGGGGGAGCAGGAGAGTGCATGTGTATGTATGTGCAGGCATTATTCAGGGGAAGACTGTACATATGTGTAAGAGTGTTGATCTGGGTTGTGATCTGGGTTGCAAGTGGAAAAGAGATGGGGTGGAATGAATAGGCTGTCAGAAAAGGTGGGGAGAGAGAAATTAAGACTTTGTCTTCTGTGAAATAGGTTTCTATTGGTACAAAAAACAGTGCATTCAAAGGAGTCATTTTATGAGTTGGGGCTCAGAATCCACCTTTGCCTACTACACAGTCTTTGGGGCAGGTAACGTCTTTGTGCCGACTTGCCATGCCTCCCATGTCAACTATTTTTTGCTGGTTTCTCAAATTGCCAAATGTGCCCTCGGGCCCCAACAGGTTGTCTAGAGAGCAATGCTATGGTCCTTAAGACAGCATCTGGGTGGTGTCCTCCTCCAAAACTGGAGAGCTCCAACCTCAGAGGAGATTCTGAACTTGGAGGAGATCTGGCTGTGGATCTCTCCCCCTTCTGCCCCACAAGCCTCTCCCAGCCATGGCAGAAAGCTCTGCCACAGCTCCCAGGAGTCTGACCTTGAGAAGGCAAGAAATGGGTGTTGGGGGGGGACTGAAGAAGTTGAAATCAACCATTTGTTCAAAGGTGTCAAAGAGTTCTACATATGAGGATAAGAAAATATACATCAACCTTTTGAACTACTATAATTATAGTTTTAAAAAAGCTCATTTTCTGTCTTCAAGACTGCAGTTGCACTGGGCATAATTTTGTGAAATACACAGGACGGGGACAGAGCCCAGGGTTGCGAGGAACCCAAGGGACCTTTGAATGATGAATTATTCCCTTTGGTAGGAAATGGCAAACAGGGAAAGAAGGGGAGGCATTGATAGATAGAATAAATATTGTCATTTGGAGAGAAAAATGAGCTCATCATTACAGACCAAAATAACATTGCAATGTTTCAAGAGATGGAGCTGCAGTTGAATTGGAAAAAAGGGGGTATTTGGGAAGGGATAATGGCGAAGGTATTTGAGTGAAGACACTAAATCACACAGGCCCATGAAATGAGTAATCTCCTTCAGGAATAATATATATGGTGTTGTTTGGATGATTTAGCAGAAACAGCAAATCATCCTTAATGCAGGACTTCAAAATGAGAGAAATGGGAGAGTAGTGCTGCAATAGAGATGAAGTCCTCATAAGGGCGAGGGTGCCAAGTTTCAAAACAAATGGGGAAAAAGAGTAAGGCCAAGGAATGGGAAGGAATGGGCAGGCACTGCATTTGCTGCTTGCGGAGAGGAATGTCTAAAGCCTTAGAGACGCATTCCAAAACAGATGAGTCAAGGGCTAGGAGGAGAATTAGAGTGAATTAAAAAGTCATCGACAGGGTACATAATAGTTCTTGGGAAGCATTTAACAAACAACGTTTGTATTTGAGACTACAGGTCTCAGAGTTGGCCTGGATGCTCCAGACAGTGAAGTGGGCTAAAACTGATTGAAATCATTCGTTTAAAGCAACAACTCGGCGCTGAACTCTGATAAGAGTACAATGTGCCAAGCATTCTTTCATCCACGCTGTTGTTTCTTTTCAGATGGGTTTATGGTGAACCAACATCGAGTAAATGGTACCATCATTTGTAGCACAACCCAGTGGCTACTTATCCCATGGTTGGGAACCCCCTGTCTGTGGACTGGATATGGTTACGGATCTGACTAGCCAGCCTATGGCCTCCCCTCCTGGCCCTGCTTCCATTGGTGCCAAATTCCTGCAGAGGGCATTGGCTGGGGGGGTTCACTGCTGGGTACCCTACATGCTATGACACTCTCTTCACCCACTCACTCCAAATTAGTCTCACACAGCAGTTTTTAAAAAGCCTCCACTGGTGACAAAATCCAAATCAGCTTGTAAAATCTAAATTGAAAAGTGGGAGTGGTTTTTTGGGGGGGAGGAGAGAAGGGCTCAGCACCTTCTGCTGAGGGGTGCTGGGGGTTAGCTGCAGGCTAACCATCCCTGCAATACCACCACCCCAATATCACTCTCACACATCAACTGGGCTTTAAAGAAGCCTCCAGTGGTGTTGAAAAAGAAAAAGGGGGATAGAGGAAAATATGGGGGAAAGAGAGAGAATGGTACAAAGAGAGATGAGGAGAGAGGCAGGAGAGGGGAAGACATCATGGAAGGGATGAGGAGTGTACATGGGTGTATGTGGGGGGTGAATGGGATAGGGTATCAGGGGTGATTCTGCCCTCTCCCATGCTTGGCGTTGGCTCTACAAACTTTTGGTCCAGACCCTGCCTGCCACTGGCATGTGGTTTCCCATAGGCACACCTTGCTATTATATGTAGAGATGGGTAAATCTTCTCATTTTTCCATTGCTAAATATGTTCCATCTCATTTCTACATTGGATTGTGAATTATTATTTCTTACTTTGCATGACAATTTGTACATATTTTTGTGCCCATTTATCACATTATTGGTATGCATTGTTCAAATGTACACATTTTTCCTATCTTATAAAGTCTTTCTGTATGCATTTCCCCACATATACACCTTTTTGTATACAGTAGCCCTATGGAGGCAATTGCCTGCTTGCATGTAGAGGTATCCTGAAAATTGAGTCTTCTTCTTCTTCTTCTTCTTCTTCTTCTTCTTCTTCTTCTTCTTCTTCTTCTTCTCCTCCTCCTCCTCCTCCTCCTCCTCTTCTAAAACTACTTTTACAAAATCAAAACCAAAACTGCCTCAATCAACTTTCAGCCACTCAGTAGGCAATAGCATTGGAAAGCCCCGAGGGAAGACGTCCTGGTTAAGATTGCAATCTTATTGGGTTGTCAGATGCTTTATGGTCATCCAGTGTAGAGCAGGAGGAGTGGTAGAGTTGATCTTTGCCTTTGTGCTCCACATTTTAGCTAGATGGGCTTTTTTGCCTGTCTAGCTGGGGCTGTGCAGAGCAGGAGGGAAGGAGGTTGGGAAGTGCCAGGGATGTGGTGTAAATTGGCCTCCCCAGTCCCCTCCCTTCCCTTTCCTTCCTCTCCAAGGTTGTGAGAGAGAAGGGAAGGGGAGCTCGGACTCTTGGCTCCAAGGTCAGAGCTCTGACTCTGACCTCAGATCCAGAAATCCAAACAGACTCGGTCTAGGGGCCTTATGATTGCTCTCTTACAGGAATTTTCAGAAAGCTCAGGCAGCCAGAGAGGCTGCAAGGACAGAAATGGACAAAAATTATAAAATAAAGATTACAGACAAACTCCTCAGCCACCTCCTTACAGTAAAGTGAGTGCTACACAGTGAAAAAAATTCTTTAATGTTTAAAATCTCCACAAAAGAGGCAGAAAATGACTGCCTCGATCACAAGGAAACAAAGAGATTGTGAAAGGCTAGATGGGGCTTCGGCATAGCACTACTTCCAGAGCATCAACAGCAGTACGGGACCTGTTGCATGAACAATGACTAGGAATGTAATACCATGATATGGAAAGTATTACATTCACAGTCAACCACTGCCCTAAAGGTGTAATTAGGAAGGTTTTGCATACTTGGAGGCGGTCATAAAGAAATGAATGCAGGTTTAAGCTATGGCTGTCCAAGAAATCCAGATACCTTCCAATCTGGCTGGTAATGGTTGATCATCTCTGACATTTCCTAAAGGAGGAATAAAGGAACACCCCCCCCCCAAACATGAAAACTATCATTAATTGAAAAACTATCCATTTGCCTTATTTTGTATTTCTTATTCTGTGGCAGTCACTGAAATTATAGCCATCTCTGTCAAACTTGAGCAGTGCCTCATTGTGTTAGCCCTTATATCCAGCCACCATGAGAGCAATAATATTCAACCACATCTCCAAAGAATGATATAATTGTGAGGTGCACAGTGTGGAGGGACTGAAATTCGACTAATATAAATGCCATATATAGTTTGAAGGAAGATATTCTTGAAGGGACACTTTATTGTTCACAGCACACCAACTTTGCTCGATGCAATCTATGCTTTGACACAGGGAACTACTTTAGACTACTCTAGAACAACAACATTCCCTGAGAATTGTCATTCATCTAAGGGAGGGGGATCATGAGAAAGGATGAAACGGAAGCTGGATCATTAGCATTTGTTACAAAACCAGTGTCTTCTGCTCTGAAGGTCCCATACAAGTGAGCTTTGACATTAGCCTCGATGTTGGAGACAGTTCTGCCATACAATTAGACATGGGCCACATCTACATCAGGGATTTGTACCGGGGTCATCCCTAGGTCATCCCTGTGCATCCACATGATGCACAGGGGATCCCAGGGTCAACCGAGGATGACCTAGAGATGACCCCAGGATAACCCCAAGATAATGGAAACCAGGGATATCCCAAGTTTTCTGCGGTCCCATGGGGGGGGGGGGCAGCAATTCCACCATCCCCAGGATGGTGAGGTGGGTGGATGCAGAGTTTGGCATGGGGGTTCCTTACCATTTTCGTCGAATGACAGGGGCTCCTCTTCCTTTAAAAAAAAAATGGCGGCCGCTACGTGTCTTTCCTCCCGGGATGTTGTGCTGCTGTCTAGACACCAGGGGAGGATCGTGGAAGCAGGTAAGTCTGCGATCCTTCCCGCTCCCTCCCTCTACACCCTTAGGTGTAGATGAGCCCTTGGTAGGAAACACGTTTGGTTTGCATTTCAATTTGAATGTGCCAAATTAGCATTTCCCAATCCTGAAGACAAACTGGAAAACAGTTAGATGGTGAGTTCTGTACTTTTCCAAAGTTTGCAATGCAGTCCACACACAAAGAAGTGTATAAAAATGTGTACATTTAGAGGGGGGAAAAGTATGCACAAAAATGTATACATTTGAAACAGCAGCCCTATACAGATGTTTGCCTGTTCGAGTGTAGAACTCAAATGTGTAGGGGGACATGGGCCTGCACAGACGCCCCACCAGCAATGTCTCCACACACCTGGCTTTCATATAGAGTTTCAGGCTCTGTAAGTGTGTTCAGCTACACAGAAACCAGGTGCGTGGGGGTTGTGGCAATGCCCAGTTTTGCAAGGATAGAATGGGATAAAAATTGTAAAATATAGAGCACAGCTCCACCCCTTTACACCTTCCCAACCACCTCCTTACAGTAAGGCAAGTACTGAAGCCCTGCACATTGGGGAATGTCTCTAAAATTCTCACCCCTTCCCACAAATTAATTTTGTGTGTTCCTCCCTCCCCCACCCCATGAATGTTCC
Organism: Anniella stebbinsi; assembly: GCA_029215795.1. Taxonomy (NCBI): domain Eukaryota; kingdom Metazoa; phylum Chordata; class Lepidosauria; order Squamata; family Anniellidae; genus Anniella; species Anniella stebbinsi. Next base: position 87,978,230 of record JARDYH010000004.1, on the reverse strand, counting down.
AAAATAAACAGATCAGAAAATTCAGGGAAAAAATATGATATGGGCTTCCTCCCAGGGTCAACCTGCACATTATGTAGCCTACAGTTCTTCCTCTGCTTTCATTTACTCCAAAGAAGTCTGCAGGGCACTGATCCAGATTGATGCCTCCATGCACAGAGAGGGGAGGTTTAACGTTATCCTCTCTAGTCATTTCCCTTCCAAAAATTTCCTTGTCTCCCACAACAGTTAAATAATGGAGGCTTTTTCTCTCCTTTTTAAAACTGCCATGGGTGGGTATTTCAGAACAGAAGCAAACTCCCCTTGAAGCAAAATGAAAAGTAAGGAAGCTAGACACTAGGGAATTAACAGCATTGCATTTGAAGGCAGCAGACTAGCTTAAGGGGGTGCACACACACAGATCCATCCTCCCAACACCTCTCTGCCACCCCCAAGCAACTGCTGCATGAGGTAGGGTCCACCCTTACTCTGTCTAATGGTAGGGCCAGCTGGGTTTAGGTCATATGACTCCTGTATACTATTCCCTTCACTTGTTTGTCTTTCTTCTCATCTTCCATTATACAAATGCCTCCAATTTCCTCACTTTTCTCTATCTGTGTTCTTTCTTCATCTGTGTTCTCCTCCATCCCCTGCCCCATGCCTCTGTAGCTGGCAGTCTCCTAATTTAACTTGAGATTACCCTCTCTGTTCTCTGTGGGCATCTTTTTTTTTCTTGCTCCCTAGAACTGAATTGCCCTTTCATCTGCAATCCGTTTCGTCCTCATTAACAGCTCAATCCTGTGCACGATAACCCCACCCCACCCCACCCCACACACTTTTCCTTTTATTTTCTGGCCTCTCTGGTCCTAACGTGTTTTGATTTGGTTCAGAGTTTCAGCCTGCTGACACAGGTAGGGCCTTTCATTTATGTTCAGCATAAAGTGGCTGTGAGCAGTTTATCGATAAATACAGATTTTTTTTGATGGCAGATTTTTTTTTAAATTTCCTGATATTTTGATTTTTGCTGTCTTGCTTACTCCATCGGCTAATTCCTACAATGTTTAAAATCCGTATTTTAAAAGATGTTTTCAAGGCTGTTCCATTCCATTAACTAGTCTTTGAACTCTTGAGCTGGGACATTATATTTCAAAACACAGTTTAAAAATAAAATGGAGTCCTTTCTACATTCTGATGTCAACTTTCCGTGTAGCCGTATGCCACTGAAAATTGTTTATTTCCATTTCCTGCCAACAGAGACATTTATGCAAAGATCTAAAAAGTCCAGCCATCTATTCTACCACCCTGTCCCTGAAACAGACATGATTTTAGCACATGAAGGTTAAGTCACCTAAGGGCATTCAGCAGCTCACATTTACCAAGTGCTTTGTGCTAGGGTGACCAGATTTTAAAAATAAAAATCCCGGTCCCCCCCCGCCCCCCCACCCAAAACAACCCCCCCACCAAGCCACCCCCCTCAAAAAAAACCAGCCTGGACCTACCGCCGGGTTCCTCCTTCGCCCGCGCGGCCGCGCGGGGTCCTCCTTCACCACCCGCACGGCCGCCCCGGGTTCCTCCTTCGCCCGCGCGGCTGCGCGGGGTCCTCCTTCGCCGCCCGCGCAGCCGCACCAGGTTCCTCCTTCGCCCGCGCGGCTGCGCGGGGTCCTCCTTCGCCGCCTGCGTAGAAGAGGCGGGAGAGGGCCGGATCCGGAAGTGACGGTTACGCCACTTCCGGATCCGGCCCTCTCCTGCCTCTTCCGCGCGGCCTCTGGCCTTACGAGCCCAGCAGCGGCGGCGAAGGCGGCGGAGGAGCCCGGGAAGCGGCCGTCCCAGCAGGTAAGTGCCGCCCCAGCAGGTAAGTGCCCCCCTTCGTGCTTACCAGCTGGGGCGGCCGCTTCCCGGGCTCCTCCGCCGCCTTCGCCGCCACTCCTTGCTTGCTGCCACCGCCGCGTGATCCCCCGCCACCCCGGTTTGCCCCCCCCGCCCCCCGGTTGGGCCGGTTTGCCCCTGGATTCCCGGTTAGGACCGGGAAATCCTGAGCCATCTGGACAGCCTACTTTGTGCATCTCTCCACTTCTGCTTCTAGAGGGGAAAAGGGTGGGTTGTTGGATGTCCCACGATGAAGTGCAGAAGGGCATTCATTTGGAGCAGAGTGCCTGCCAAAATGTAGCACTCTTACAGTACAATCCTTCCAGAGTGATATAGTGATGGGGAGGGCAGATCAGAAGAACCTCCTTCTCCAAAGCCCTATTGGGCTCATACTGGAAAAGAAAGGAGTGCTTTATTTTAACCCCTCTCCTTTGGGCTCTTTTCTTTACTTTTACAATTTCCCTTCCATTGGATGTAATGGGATGAAAATTATGAATGCCAACTCTAGGTCGGACATTCATTTCCCCAGTTCTGGCGGTGTCCATGGAAAGGGAATTTAGTTTCCCCTGATAATATGCCCACTAAATACCCCCTTTTTGCTTCTACCAATGTTGGAGCTTCAACATTGAAGTTTCTGCAGCATCTTGGAGAAGGTTTACAAGGTGAGATCTCCCTCTCTGTGGTTAGATCTCTCTCTCCACTCTCAGAGAGAGAGAGAGAGAGAGATCCAAAGCATCCTGTGGCCCATGGGATGCCCTCTCGGTTGTTTACTGAATACAGAAGCACCTTGCATTAGTTACAGCGATAACTGCGTTGAAAGCCATACTGGACCGTAGGGCTAATCTACACCTGCAGCCCTTTTGCAACAGAAGAGGCATGCTTCCTCATGCTCCCCACTTCCGTGATTGCCGCTCATGGGGCACATGCAACTGATCTGTACCGCAATTACAGGAGTGCTGTTGTGGGAGCACATGTGCCCCTTACAGTGCTTCCACATGTGTATTGGTAGAAGTGGGCTGGGCTAGGCAAATGGCTATGGGGCACAGGATTTTTTTAATGACTCATGAGGGATGCGCATGAGTGCAGACACGCTACAACACATGGGGGGGATAAGAACTCTGTTGATTATGCACTCCTGCACAGAGATATGTTTCTATTTTTTTTTAAAGAAAACACTCTGCAGTAAAACAAGCCGATACCCATGCACACACCCCTCACACTGCTTGGCTGTTCACTGAGCCTGGAACTTGCAGCAAACAGCAGCGACCATTCAAAGGAGGAGGCACACCGCAAACATTCTTCGGAATGGAAGCGAGAGAGAAAGAAAAACCACGACAAAAGCAGTCAGGAATATTATGGGAAAACAGAGGTGGAGCCGAGTGCACCACATGAGCAGGTGCCCCGTTAGTGACAACTGCAATACAATCTTGTAATAAATGGCTGGTGTAGACTCCCCCTTACTCTGCTTGTGCAGCGCCCAGGATTACAAATTTAGAAGTACCATTACATACAAATCAACAGTGCTGGGATACACAGTGCAGTAGGCAGACCCTACCTCAGCCTTCCCTAGCTTGGTGCTATCCAGATGTTTTGGATGATAACTCCCAGTGTTCCTGGCCAATGGCCATTCCAGTCATGCCTGAAGAGAGCTAAGCTCTAAAACATCTGGAAGATTGGGGAAAGCTGCACTACATACCTACAGGCAGGGCTGGCCTTACCATCAGACAGAGTGAAGCAGTCATCTCAGGTAGCAAATCCTGAGAAGCAACAGCAAGGTGTTGGAAGAGAGAGCTGTGGGCCATGCCCCGTAAATTAGTCTGCTGCCTTCAGGTATACTGGAGGCTGCCATCCTATTGCCAGTGTCGAAGGAAAATTCTACTACCAGTACATAGAATGGGAAGAGGCACCATCTTGTCCTGCACTTCAGACAACAAAAAATCTTGGGTCAGCACTGTGTACCACGCAGAGCAATGAGGTGCCAACTATTAAAATATTATGCCCACTACCTAGAAATCTGATTGTTTTAAAATGAAATCATTGGCTGCCTTGGGCGTTTTACACCTAAAATGTGGAATGTGATTTTAAAAAATAAATAAATAAATAAAACACACAGCTGTGCTTTTTGACAGCCGAAAGCCATCTGTTGGTTGTCTCAGATACACCCACGATAGCTGCTTTCCTCTGATTTTGCAATGACCTTCTACCATGCAATCTTGAAGTAAGGACACTTATAACAGTTAACCTTCACAGTGACAGATCACTTATCCCTCATCACTTGATTACTCAATAATACTTGATCCATGTCAGCCAAATTTGTGAACTGTTTCCTTTGAAAATGATGATGCTTAAACTGCATGTGAGCCCTGGGCCCTGATTCGTACATTCACTGGGGATGGTGCTGAAATAGCAAATTGGACAGTTGCTAGGCCTTCCTTTCCAGCATGCAGGTTTCCAGTAGAAAAAGGAGACTCCCTGATTGTCCACTTTATTGTGATTCTTTCTTCCTCTTTTTATGTAGGAATTGAACACATGATATATTATTATGATGATGATTATTATTTCATCTCTTTCTCATTCATGGCAGTTTTTCTAGACAGACATGACTGGCTTTGCCAAGTCATGCTGTCTTTTACAGATTCAGGAATTCCTTGACTATTGAGCATGTTTTAAGTATCACTGCTTTCTGGATGTTGGTATGGATGTATTTTGGTAGGCCCAGTTTCTGAAGGTTTTCTGTATAATTTTTTGATGTGATGTCAGTGACTTAGGTGACTAACGGAATAATTGTGACCTTTTCCTGTTGCCATAGTTCTTTGACTTCCATGGCCAGTGGTGTATATTACTCTCTCTTTTCTTCTTCCTTTTCAACAACATTTTTGTCATTCGGTATTGCTATGTCGATGAGGTATGTGTGTGTGTTTTTTTTTTGTCTATGACCATTATGTCTGGTCGGTTGCAGGGTATTGTCTTGTTGGTATGAATTGTTCTGTCCCAGTGTATTTTATGATCTGCATTTTCTAAGATTGTTTCGGGTGAGTATGTATAGTATGGTGTAGATTGTTTGATAAGGTTGAATTTGATGGCCAGTTGTTGGTGAATTATTTTTGCAGCTGTATTGTGTCTGTCTGTATAGTCCATTCCTGCCAAAATTTTACATCTTCGTGTTATATGGTCTATTGTTTCTTGGAACTGATGGCATTTCCTGCATAGGTCTGTTGTTACACTGATATCTTTTATGATGTATTTTTGGTAGTTCTTGGTGGCTATAACTTGATCCTGTATAGCTATTAAGAATCCTTCTGTTTCTGGAAATAGCTCACCGTTCCTGAGCCATTCGTACGATTGTTCTTTGTTTATTTGTGGGTTCTGTATTATGTTGTAGTGCTTCCCATGGAGTGCTTTTTGTACCCATTTTTCTTTTTTTCTCTGTGAGTGTGAGTGGTCGTGTTTGGTCTTCATTTTGTAGTGCTAGGTTGAGTGGGGTGTAGTTTTTGTCTGCTGTTACTATGGCTTTATGAATGGGGGTGTTTTTAGTGTGTAAGAATTCTCAGAGTGATTTTATCTGTTTAGCATGCATTGTGTTAATGTCTAGCAGACCTCTTCCTCCTTCTTTCCTGCTGATTGTTGTTCTTTCAGTGCATGAGTTGGGATGGAGCATGCAGTGTTTTGTGAGTTTGGTGCGATTGAGTTTGTTTATTTCTTTGAGTTCAGTGTGCGACCAGTGTATGATTCCAAATGAGTGTGTGAGAATGGGTATTGCGTAGGTGTTGATAACTTTGAAAATGTTTTTAGAGTTGAGTTTAGATTTTATGATTTGTATTAGGCGAGTTTTATATTGCATTCTTAGTTGAGTTTTTACTGTGGAGTGATTGATTTTCGTGTTTTGTTGGAATCCTAAGTATTTGTATGTTTCTTCTTCCTATTATTATTATTATTATTATTATTATTATTAGAGAAATAGCAGAAACTGGGCATCTCAGACAGAGGGCCTGGTTTCCACCAGTGATGGATAAATCAGTCTATTTCTAGTCTGTGTCACTATTTCATATATTCACTTATATTAAGTCTGTTCTGTCTCATTTCCTTGATTTCTGTGTGCATGTGTGTGTACTTTAATCTGCCTGAAAACCCACTTTTAAATACACATTTGAATGCATAGTTTAAAGAATATTCTCTTTCAAAACACACAATTCGTCAAGTATTTTACCTCAAATGACACACTTTTGGATGCATTTTGATAGTTTTTTGGAGCTGAGAACTACGTCCAAACATTCAGGAAGTGCAAGTGCCAGTGGAGAACCAACTTCTGACATGCACATTAATCTGGGAGGTGCTGAACAGGTCAGGTCACATTGGAATTCTCAAAGATTTAATTCCGCAGGCAGCCTAGTTGAGGTGGACAGAAGCAGCTCACACAACTCCTTGCTCATACTATTTCAGCATCACCTCTGGCAGAATGTCTGGAACTACTCAGGGCTCATCTACACCTAAGGGTGTAGCAGGAGGGAGAGGGGAAGATCGTGGACTTACCTGCTTCCGTGATCCTCCCCCAGCTTCTATACAGATGTGCGACATCCCGGAAAGGAAGAGCGACATCACAAGTGCCATTTTTTTAAAAAAAATTAAGGGCTAGTCGAGTGGCAAAAAAGTAAAGAACTCCCCTGCCAAACTCTGTGCCCAACCCCCCTGCCATCCCAGGGATGGCAAAATTGCTGCCCCCACCCCCATGGGCATGGAGCCACCGCACACAGCTCCATGCCCATTGAGGACCCGTGAGCCCACACCACACCAGCTGCAGTCCTAGGGGTTGTCCCAGGACCACGGAAAAACCAGGACATCCCTGGTTTCAGTTATCCCAGGGAAAGTCTCTGGCTGTCCCAGGTGGACCCTGGGATCCCTTGTGCATCATTTGGATGCACAGGGATGACCTAGAGATAACCCCAGGATAACTGCATGGTGTAGTCATGGCCTTGGAGTGTATGAAAGTCTGTTTGATCTATGGTGATTTAGCCAAAAAACGTACTGTATTACCTTGGCCCAGTCACTAATCTGCCTCACAGGGTTAATGTGAGGATAAAATGAGGGTGGGAGACAACCATGTACATTCACATTGTATTCTTTGGAGGAAAGACAGGATATAAATCACACACGCACACTCACACACACACACACACACACACGAGAGAGAAAGAAAGAGAGAGAGAGAGAGAGAGAGGACAGAATGATGAACCAGTCACATATGGAAGTCACTATTTGAAGTTATAGTAAATTTGTTTGGGTCTGAGAATGCTCCTCTTAAATTTACAGGTAATGAATGGAGAGGAACTTTTGGTAATTCAAAAGTTCACAGGGGCATGGAGAGAATGTCCTATAGTGGTTTTGATCCCAAAAGTTCTTTGCTTCTTAAAATTTTTGTTGTAGCTCCACCTCTGCAGGTGTTAGCATTCTTTTTTTTTTTTGGCAACTGCCAGACACCATTTGTATACCCAGAATATCCTGGAAAGTAGCATTGTTCTGGTGCATTCTGCAGAAAGATGGTAGCTGCCAGGAATAACTCTGCCTGAATTGTGTTGCCTCCAAATTTCAAGACAAAAGTTTCCACATGAGAGCTTTTGGCTCAGCAGTAATACGTATGCATTGCGTTGTCATGCTGACAAAGGTTGCAAAGAAGGTTGCAAAGGTTGCAAAATATCTATGTTCCAGCAACCAATGTGGGCCCATGGTGTTCAGACTCAGGATGCACAGTGAAGAGGAGCTTAAACAATACACAGCTGCCTACTCTCTCCCATGCTACAGTTCTGAAGTGTCTTTGTGAGAACACATGTGCCAACACATTATGAACCAGTTTGGGTGACATCTGTCTTCTTTTACCTTTGGCAGAGAAAGCTTTGAGCAGAAGGGGTTCACATATCACTATGCAATAAATGCATGTCTGAACCAACACTGATCAAATCGGGGTTACTTTAGTTCCCAAAAAATGTTGGGCCAGATCTACACCAAGCAGGATATTGCAGTATGAAAGCGGTACATAACAGGCAGAAGCCACACTACTGCTTTATAGCGGTATTGAAGTGCACTGACAATTGTTGGGGCCCATTGACAGATACCATATACTGCTATATGCTGCTTGGTGTGGCTCCTGCCTTTTATATACCACTATATCCTGCTTGGTGTACATTTGGCCTGGTCTCTAAATTGGTTATTGCGGTAATCCTATATATTACATTTGAAAAGACACATTTAGGATTGTACCACAAATGTCTGAAGCTTGCTGCAGCATACAGGAATCACCCCTCTTTTGGTTGAGATATGTCCTTTTCAGCTTTTTACTGTTTAGAAATGGAAATAATATGCAGATTTTCACTGGCAGCATTCACTCTGGACAGGAACATTTGCAATGAATCTTTGTATAATGAAGTGTAATGCCGAAAATGTGACGTTATGTCAACACCTCAGTTTGTGTGAATGGACTACAGTGTCAACCTTACAAATCATGTGAAGCTAGCATTTTCTTTCAGACCTCTTCAATTTGCTAATTAATGTTTTAAATAGTAGAGACACTTAATTAGCTTCTACATGATCGGGTTCACGTGGTATAATCTCTAAGTAACTAGTGGATTCCAAAATGGAGTAATGACTGGGGACCATCAGGTCTCATATTATACCAAGCTGCACTAGATCATAGAGGACCTTTGGAAAGTCTAGACTAATTCGGTGCTATGGGTGACCATACTGGATCCAAATGGGCCTGCTGCGGAATTCCTTCATACACATACGCTTCCAACTTAATGATGAGGTGGTATTAAACCAAGAGCCTAAATAAGGCTCTGGATGCTGTTGTCCAAATGTTATTCTCTTCTCTGTGAGCACATTAAAAATACAAAGAAAACTTTTGACATTTCTGTCTTAGAGTGAGATGGCAGCTGTTCCCTTTTGCTTCCTTTCTTTCAAGCAGCAGTCATTATAGTCAAGGCCTCAAAACACTTGCTTCTGTCTGCTGCAGTTAAGAATTTATAAGCTGTGAGCTTGCGATTGTGTTGGTCAGATATGGTTTTTTTCTAAGCCGGTTGGGGGGGGGGGGGGGAATTACAGTGGTCTGTACCAGTTGACATCTGCTAACTTTCATGTGTGTGTTTTTTTCTTAAGGGGCTAGTTGAATAGGTCATAGCTAGGGTACAGAGGCTTGTTTTCCATCAGGAATTTGGGGAGGGAGGCATCATATTTAGGGTGACCATATGAAAAGGAGGACAGGGCTCCTGTATCTTTAACAGTTGTGGAGAAAAGGGAATTTCAACAGGTGTCATTTGTATGCATGCAGCACCTGGTGAAATTCCCTCTTCATCAGAACAGTTAAAGCTGCAGGAGCCCTGCCCTCTTTTGTCTCTGATCCATGTATCTCTACTTAAGCATGTCAAACAGTGTGTTAGATTGTGGCCCTTGATTTTTTTATTATTATTATTTTGACTAAACTACAATCTTATGCAAACCATAGCTGAGACCATTGACTATTGAGACAGCGTAACTTTCTTCTAAATAAATTAGCATAGCATCAGGTCGCCAAATGAATATCCCAGATTCTGTATTTCTTTTGGGGAGAAAAACATGCCTAAGTGTAAAATAAAAAACTAGTTTCTCTAAGTTGTTAATCAATATTTGGTGATTATAAATATTAGGGCTGGAATAGCCTCTTTCACATCTGCCTCATATGAAGGGGCAAAGTACATTGAAAGGGGGCAGTGGTGTCACGGCTTTAGCCAAGTTCCTGAGGTCATAAGACTCCTTCAAGCCCCACCTACATGTTACATGAGGTGGGAAAACTTTTGCACATATAGAATGATGTGTGGAGTCTTCTCTGGGTCTTGGATCTCTGTGCAATCAGATTTCTAGGATTTGAGGAAGTCTCTACGTGTAGAGTTCTAAGCGTGTAGACTTTCCCATCTTAGATACCCATGCCAACACACCAACAGCAGGCCTGGGGAAATCATGTGACATTAGAGGCACCACTCAAGGCATGGCTTTGCAGCCTCCTTCATCATATTTTGGCAATTCACGTGGGTAACATGTAAAAGAGGCTAATATATTTCAACAATGCAGGTATGAGATTTCATCCGTAAATGTGTATGGCGTAATATCTGCTAATGTACCTTTTCAAATGCATTCACATGCTATACATAAAGTTTTGATGTCAGTCTCCTTGATGGGCAAATAAATAAATAAATAAATAATGCCCCTATTGCCTTGATATCAATCAAGGCTAAAAGCACTAGTTAAGTTTATTCACTGGCAAGCACATCTTTGTGTACACATACACACAAAGAGACATGCACACATACCAGGGATGTGCGCTCCACACCGAAAATCTGGGGGTCCAACGGACCTCTGATGGATCTCCAAAAATGCAGTGCGGTTAAGGGGCTGTTTCAAAACCATCAGAAACCTGCGGTGTGGTTAGATCATTTGGAGCCCCAAAGGGATCCAAAGTTTTTTTAGGCAATGTGAGGGCTCGTTTTATGTTGATGGACAACTAACTGAACACTTCCATATGAGGGGTGAGAGAGTGGTAGTTTTGCGATTGACATCTGTGGCTAACCAATAGCCACAGTCTCCTCCCTGTCCCCCCTCCAATCACATAGTCTCAGGGGAGGGATTTTAATTATATAAAAAGAAAGAGCCTGTAGCACTGCTCTTTCACAATGCGGCTGAGGCTGACTGAACGTCTTGGAAATGGGAAAGTTCCAACAGCTATCCCCAGCATCTTCCTATCTGGGGGCATTTTAAAGCCCCCTCTGCCCTTGCCCCACTAGTCCAGCATGGCCTGCCCCTGGGCACAGGGGATGGGAACCTTGCCCACTGCACTGCCACTGCTGCTGCTAACCTAACACTGACCACTGACCACTGCCTCTTAAGATCTAGCATACCTGGGATCCTCCACCACCAAATAAAAATGATCCCAGGTGCTAGACTTGCAGTTTGAATGAGAGGGTGTGGGTGGAGCCTCAAGACCACCTACACCTGACTTCTTCTCCTGCACTTCAAAAGGACCACCAGCAGCAGCAGAGAAAAGGGTGTGCCTAATATTGTGGGGGGGACAAGAAGAAATACCTCTCCCTCTCCCATCATAGAGAGAGCCAGCTTTCTTTGTTGGGTTTTCTTTTTTCTCTGTGTGTCTGTCCACACTCCCCTTTGTGTGTTCTTGTGTGTGTTCTTGTGTGTGTGTGTTCTTGTTCTTGTTCCACACATAGAAGTGTGGGAGGCGAAATGTGGAAAGCAAGGTTAGCATAAGACTTCTGAACTCAACCCCTAAGAATTTCTCTGAAATGTTCTACTTTGAATTTCTTGGATGGTTTACTAGAAGGTGATATATACATTTTTGTAATAAATAAAATCGCATTTATTTATTTACTACACAAATACCTGGACCAACATCTGCCTCACACATGCCAGGCCCATCTCACTTGCACGAATGCACACACACACACACACACACTGAAGCATGTCCTCCCCAATCTACCTTCTTTACTGCCTTCCTGAAGAACGACAGTTTAATCATTTTGCTTTTCTGATTTTCGTTCATCACTGCAGGGGAACTACATTGCCACAGGGGACTTTTTTAGTTTTTTAAAAAAAGTCCAACACAAAATTATTTTTGTTCCATTGTTTTCATTGAATCCTCATTTTGCTACAAAGTTTAGTTCAGAATGCCACTTCTAGTAACAAAATCTACTTAATTGCCTGGTACGGTAATCTCTTTAAACATCAATATGAAATGTTTTGCTTAAATTGAGCCATCTTTGATTATTCTCTTATGTTCTCATAATCTGTCTAGGTAAGGTTTGTGGATTTTACACTGATGGCTTTCTTACATTTTTAGCTCCATCACACCAGTGATTTATTGCACTCTCGCCATGCCTGGGGTGCGGATTTGCAGCACGGTACTCACATGCTGCCGTGCCTGTCCTGCTGACACCACGCCTCTTCCCCAACCTTTCCTAGAACACTAAAAGTCTGGATTATTTTCCCTAAGCACATTTAATGTGCCTAAGCCTCCGTGTAGTTTTAAAGGAACTGGGGGCTTGAATGGATTGCATTAGATCCTGGCAGGGAAACACGATCTCTCCCAGCAGCTGGCTCCAAGTCTCAGTATAAAACCCAAACCTTGCATCCCAGGCTCCAAAGTGTTTTTTTTAATTACACAACACCTGAATCTCTGCAGAGACAGGATTGCATTCCTTCAATGCCCCCAAAGAGCCAGACTAAAAGGTAGTTCCATTTTTGCCCAGCAGAAAGGCGGTCTGGTAGAAGGACTCATCTGACAGGACCTGACTGGAGGGAGAAAGAGAAGGGGTGGGGTGGAGTGGAGTGGAAGAGCTAAGAGTGAAGGAGCGAAAGAGCAGCTATTCAGGTGAAAGGGAGCATAAGCTTGACACACTTCTGCATTAGAGGTAAAAAAAAAATGCAGGGGCAAAACGGGGGGGGAATTAGGTGTGATGGAAGCCTTTTTCACTTTGCTTATTTAATGGACGTCTGAATAGTGACTTTAACATAATTAAATTGAGGAAAACATGAAAGCTTTAATTCACCACTGCATTAGATGAGATGATGATTACAGTACTCAGTTCCAGCTCCAGGTGTTTGATGGCCCGTGGGCAAGACACCCTCCATGGGACCTCCTGTTTCAGTGAGTCTTATCATGCACTGCTGTGTTAGTCCCTATGAATATTGAAGTGCACTGATAACTGTTGGGGCACAATCCACGTTCCATATACCACTTTTTATTTCCGGCTTTTTATTCCACATTCGTAATGATTTGATACAAGGGGTACCATCAGACAGGAGGGAAATCGCGTTTCTTTACCATCGCTCTTGCTTCCTGCTGCTCTTGTGCTATAGCAAGGAGAAGAAGCACACAAGAGAGAAAGAGGAAGCAAGGGCAACCACGTGGCACATTCAGTGTAGCGAGACAGCACCCTCTAGTGGGTGTTTTACCAAACAAATGGTTGCCTGGTCAGTTGATTTCTTCGTGTACTTCAGGGCAATCAATGAAACTTAAATATGCCCCAAAACTTTTGTGTCTGTATCTACAAAGCTTTGATTGTGAAGTAGGTTAGGTTGAAAATCAGTGACTGGCTATTTTGTTATCATAAAATGCTGACTTTCTATTAGCTTAGTCTAGTTTCTTAAGCACATAAACAAATTAGAAGTTGAAGTAAATATCCAATTAGCCCCAATTAACCAATCATACAAACAGATGTACAAACAGTGCAAACACAGTTCATTGGCTATAATGCCACTGTTGTTCTTGTTGTTACTGAATTACTTTGCTCCTTTAGGCTGCAATCCTATAAACACCTACCTGGAAACAATCGGAACTTACTTGTGAGTAGAATGTATAAGAGGATTGCACTGTAAATGTGTAAGGTGCTTTCTAGCATCTACTACAGGTGTGTGTGTACACACACACACATACGTATGTCTCTTTATATACTATTTTACATGCTAGACCACTGAAGAAGTCCTGTGATTGAAATTAGGGATGTGCACGCCAAAAAATATCATCGTTTATCGTTATCGTCATTTTGGACCAAAAAAAATATCCATTCATATCGTAGGTGAACCGTATCGTCTTCACGATAATTATCGTGAAAAAACGATATTTTTTGCAGTCCTGTTTTCTCTTTTTTAGAAGTTTATATTTAGGTTTTCTTTGTCATAACCCAGAATAGATGATAGAACTGAACTAAACAAACTCACTGTTTCCAATTAGAGAGATCCTCCTGCTTTTTGTTTTACCACAAGTGTTCTTATTTAGTTGACAATCTACAACTTCATTGCACAGATGTACTCAAGGTGGTAGGGGAAAGCACTTGTCTGTTCAATATCCTGTTCTCCACCCCTCAAAATTTGTATTACCCCAATTCCATATTCTGGCAAGCAAAGCATGTAAAAATGAAAAGGGTATTTATTGGAATGTGCTTTGAAAATATTTGTTTCCTAGTACTTCTTGTAAATATCTGAATTATTATTGCAATAATTCTCAACATCACCATCATCAACAACTATCTGGATAGCACAGTTCATAATAGTTCTTAGGGTGGCTTACAGTAAAAAATGAAACAGTTTCCAATGTTTATAACTATCACTGAACCTTTATGTATAAAATATTATTTTAAAAGACATCAGTCCTGCTTAGAGTAGGCTCATTGAAATGAGTGGGACTATAGTTAGTCATGACTAATTTAAGCTCCATTCATTTCAATGAGTCTACTCTAAGTAGGACTGATGTTAGATTTTACTCATTACTCAATTTCTATCAAAACAAAGGAAATTAATGGGAATATTCATTAAAAAAACTCAAAAGAAAATTGGTCTTTAAATCATAACAATAGTTTTGTAAAAAGAACCCACTGAGAATATTTTGAAATGCTCACTCCTCAAAATTTTTTGATGATGACCATCTATAACTAGTTTTCCAATCAGTCATTTGCACCCCACATGTAATGATCTCATTTGCTAATTGTTTCATAGCCAATTTTGTTCAAATCTGCCACAGTATCTGAAGTTAGGTCTTGTTTTTGTGGTTAAAACTAGGGGTGTGCACGCCAAAAAATATCGTTGTTTCTCGTTATCATCATTTCGGACCAAAAAAAAATATTGTCTTCATTCATAACGTAGGTGAACCGTATCATCTTCACGATAATTATCATGAAAAAATGATTTTTTTGCAGTCTTGTTTTTAAAGAAAAAAATGCCTATAACTTCTGTATTGTAAAAGTTAGGGGCTTGAAACTTGGTCACCGTGCTTATGGGGTATGCCTAAGTATGTGTATGAAATTTGAGATTGATGCCTCCAACCCTCAATTTTATATGAATTTATTAAACATCGTTTCCATTCTGACAGATCAGAATGACAGCTCGCCACGTGCGTTCATTCAGACCTGTCAGAATGGAAACGATCTTTAAAAAATTAATATAAAATCGAGGGTTGGAGGGATCAATATCAAATTTCATACACATACATAGGCATACCCCATAAGCACTATGACCAAGTTTCAAGCCTCTAACTTTTAAAATACAGAAGTTATAGGTATATTTATATGGCAGTCCGATAAAACGATAAAATTGCCCGAAAATTATCGTCTCTGATGATTATCGTAGGTTTTTCTATCGTATCATCATTGTTAAACACATGCACAATAACGACCCTATCGTATTGTTTTCATACATTTTAACAATACAATACACATCCCTAGTTGAAATGCATTTGATTAGTTTTGATATGGAATGTTATAATTGTGTCACACATTTTATTGCATTGCATGATGACTGCATGTTTTAGTCTGTAGAGATAAAGTTGCAGTATCAAGCTTTTTGGACATTGTTTATTTTCACCTTTTTATATATTCTAATTGAAATGTTGCTTCTTGCTTTTCAGTATCTACTGCAATGACAAAGTTTTTAAAAGTTTAAAAGCTTTTTTTAATAATTAATTTTTCCTATATAAAGAAAAAAGTGAGGATGAAAGCAAATATCTCACTACATTTGGCGCTGATTTCCTGGGTCCAAATCCAAAGTATCATTCAATCCTCCTGAATCTCATATAGCAGTCTTCCCTCAAAATAGTGCCCTCCAGATTCCTTGGACTACAACTCCCAGCATGCCCCAGCCATCAGGGAAGTTTGGGAAATGCTGTCATATTTTTTCCTCAGCATGCATCAATCCCATATCACCGTTTCTTCTACATCTTTTACTTTCCACCCCTGCAAGGGATCAATGCATATCTGGACATATGAACTATAGTGCTACTATTTTTCTGCAATCTATCTCATTCTCCCTTTCTTTCCCTTTCTTTTACTTTCTGTATTCTGTTATTCTTCATCTTAAAGAAACATGACTTGCCTCCTTTTGGGCATGTTTTTTCTAGCCTTAGGATATCTATCGTCTTCCCTATTTTTATTACACCTTTCCAATCAAATTCCTTTTTGCGGTCATAGCTGTGATCTAGTACAGACACAAGAGCTGTCATTTGTGGGGGAAGGGGCAGTATAAGACCTAGGGCAAAAAAAGTAAGCAGAATTGTGAGATTGTTATGGTATTGCCATGAAGTAGCTCTGTTATTTGATTTCACATTGAGGAGGCTGAGCATAAATCACAGACACTGGATGAAACCTAAACTGAATCTGTAATGTCCAGATTAGGTTAACTTTCTTTTTCTTCTTTAGACCACAGGTGTTCAATAGCTTCAAAGAAAACAAGAACACTAAAATATTGTTTTTATTTACCACTAAATCTTCAAATCCTTTAAAAATATATCTGGATCTATAATAGTTTTGTGCTAATTCTCATTCTTAACATATGATCAAAATAAAGGCCTCTGCAGAGGCAGGCATTTCGTATCTGGACATTCATGTTATATTTAACAAACCCATTAGCAACAGGCAATAAACAGAGTTTTGCATTGTAATCCCAATTATAAGACAAAAATGGTTGACATTTTTGGAAGGATCAAGTTGACATTTCGATTGAAAAACCCTGTGATACTTCTTGAAATGATTCGTATAAACGTTAATTTAATTACACCAGATACAACCTTAACCAACACGGTTCCTACAAGAATATGGGCAACAGTTGGAATGGAGGAATCTGTCCGTTTTGCTTTCTCCCATATTCAAATTTTGATAATCTCACTTTCTTTTCATTGAATTTTGGAAGAAATTTGCAAATTTTGGTAAATTCCTATGAAAAATAAACTGAACAAAATCCTCAACCATCTGTATTGGCCATATTTGATAGGTACAGCCATCTCCAGTATGGAGAGGGTCATGTTGTACCTGCCTGCAATATAGTAGATAAAGATAAGGTGTCTGTCAGAAATACGAGATGGACATGGAGATGGCAGAATGTACAGGGATTCCAAGCCAGGTTTTTAGGACCTAAGCATCCAAAGACTTGAGCCTGGATGACGAATTGGTCAATTTCACTTTCTCCCACATTTGTGGTTTTTTTTTCATTTTGTTTTTAATTTTAAGTCCTTTCCATCAAATCTATGAAGAAATGTTGAGACATGTTGATAAGTTTTTACCAAAAAGTGAAACAAACTAAATTCTGATCCATTCTGAGGAAACAGTTTCCTCAACCTGCAACATGAATAATCCAAAGGCAACCATGTCAGGATCTACACTACTGCTTTAAAATGGTTTAAAACGGTGTATAACAGTAGTGACAACTATTGGGGCCCAGGACACACACCATATACAGTTTTCAAAACGTTTTCAAAGTGTTGTGTCCTGCTAGGTGTAGATCGGTCTTGTGGTTCTTTCAAAAATCCGATACCTGCTCAGCCGGGACGGCTTGGGTGGGAAGTGTCTGTTGCTAGGGGGCAGGAACAGAATGAGGCACCCCACATGCAGAGATTCGTGGACCTTGCAGATAAGGGTGGGGCAAAGGCTATAAAGGACTGCCCTGCCTTGATGCTGTGCCTAAGCAGAGGCTTGGCATCCTCTGGTAGTGGGATGTGTGGGAAACTGGCAATATATTAGAACAGGGAAGGTGAGCAGTAGGAATGTGCACGGCCAGAAATTTTGGAATCAGAATCGGATCGGAATTTCCGATATTAAAAATACTGTATCCAATCATATCGGGGGGTACCCGTATTTGATCGGATCTGATATCCAATAAATATTGGAAGTTCCGATCTGATTACAAACCACCATTTCAGATGTTTTCCCCATAGGCTTGCATTGGGGGAAAGAGCTTTCCCCCAGTGCAAGTCTATGGGGAAAAACACTGGGCAGGCACTCCCTCCCTCCCCACACTCGTGCTCCCTCCCCCCACTTGGGCTCCTTACCTGCCGCTGTCGCCAATCTGTAGTACTATGAAACAGGCTTTCCGACCTGTTCCTCAGTACAGACACGCGCCGAGTTATGATGTCATCACTCAGCACGTCTCTGTACTGAGGAACAGGCCAGAAAGCCTGTTTAGCAGTACTACAGACTGGCGGTGGCAGCAGGGAAGGCCACAGGTAAGGGGGGACCCCTGGGGACCCCTCCTTCCCCCCCAGTCACGCTCTTTACCTGCGGCCTTTCCTGCTGCCACCACCGGTTCGTAGTACTGCTAAACAGGCTTTCTGGCCTGTTCCTCAGTACAGAGCGCGTCTCTGTACTGAGGAACAGGCCGGAAAGCCTGTTTTGCAGTACTACGGACCGGCGGCGGCAGGTAAGGAGCATGAGTGGGGGGAGGGAGGGAGTGCCTGCCCAGTGTTTTTCCCCATAGACTTGAATTGGGGGAAAGCTTTCTTTCTCCCATTGCAAGCCTATGGGGAAAACACCTGAAATGACAGTCCGAAAATCCGATATGTCCGATAGTTATTAGACATATGGATATCAGATCCACTCAGATAGGGCCTCCTTAGGGAATAATCGTTATCGGTCATTGGATGTCTGATAACATCCTTATCAGTTCATTATCAGACTTAGTGAGCAGTATGGCACCTTTTGGTGATTGGCATATCTGGAGGATTTGCTCCTAGGGTGCTGTGAGGCTCATGTGTCAGGATATGGTAAGCCTTTGGAAGTTAATTACTTCTTACGCAGTAGAAAATACCACAGATAAAACAAGCAAAATCCAGGTGTTATGTGAGGGACCTTGATCTAGTGGTTGTCAGGACTAATTTCATCTTATGTAAAAAATAACAACAAGGAATTATAAAACAAGAAATTGGAATGTGGAAGAATTTGATGTCAATCACCTTTGCTGCTAAGCTTAACAAAATAGTTACATATTAAATATCTGGATGAAAAGAATATTGCCATAATATATATTCCTACCAACTCTTTAAAATCCAAATCTCCTGCTTCCTCTCTTCCTGTGGTCCCAAAAGAAAAAAAAATGAAATGCAGAATCAGCAAAGTCATTCAGCTTCTAGGCATGCTGGGTATTTAAACCATAAAAAGAGACATTTTGCATATCAGGCAATGTATTACAAAATCTTAGCCTTCATTATTGCTTTTGATTTTGCTGATTGCATATTAAGCATCTCTTTCCAACCACCTGGTTGTGTGAATGTATGAAAAAGCGCCACTTGTTCAGTAAGTGATTGTTAATGCATACATTAGAAGAGGGAAGAATTCCAAGAATGTTACAGTAGGTCCTTGACCGTACCAGACGTATCCAATAAAAAGGGATAGCTTACTGTGAGGCACTCATTACTCGGAAAGCATGTGAAATAGATTGCAACTAAATTAGATGGTGCCAAGGCCATTTTACTGTAACATAACAGAAAATTCGATTTCCACAAAAACACAGGGAAAAAGCAGTGCATCTGGTTCTTTGCAGTTACAGCTGTTTTTGGAATCTAAAAACAGAAGATGTTCCTTCCATTTGGATCATTTAGCTATGTAGAAGGGATTTACGGGAAATATGATGTTTTTACATAGCAACATATTTACATATGAATTTGTAATTTCATTTCCTGGGAAAACTATAAAAGGTGAAATTAACAATGAGTTAGACCCAGATTTATTAATGCTTAGCGTGTACCCAATTAAATTAGTGCAACCTTTTAGTCATCATTAACCAGAATCCACTGTATGACCGCGGTTCAATGCATTAGCCAACAATCTTTATTGCATACTTATAAAATGGGAATGATTATGGTCTCGGGTAGGGACACTCGAGGATATGGTGTCGTGCATATTTGGAAGTGAACTGACCTGTATTGCATGCCCTGAACCGATGTGTAGAATGGAATGCAGTTATCCTTCTGATTCCATGCTCCGTGCTTTTAAATGCAATAAAATGCAGTATAAAATGTGCACCGTAGGGTAAAATTCACACATATGCATATAAATACTTGTGTTGTTATAAAGCAACACAGAGATGAATGTGGTAATGGTCTGATCCATCTATCCCTAATCTCAGAATATTTATGAGATTACAATGAAAAATGTAAATATTTTGCAGATGAAAAGTTGTAAATGATAATTCACTTTATCTGATAAGTCATTTTTTTAATTTCTGCAAATGGTTGCAGATTTTACTATTTACAAGTTCCTCTTTGTCCTGTTTATTCATACCCATTTAATGAACACTTTTCATGGGTCTGTTTCTGTGGGAGAGAACTATACTATAGCATGGTACAATCGCAGCTTGTCTTTCTTCTTCATGGATGTCTTATCTGCTCTGAGAAACCACTTACATATTTATGCACGACTCAGCCATGTCTGCACAACTAATCTGGCCCCTGCAGGTGGTTCATTACCCATACACCACCTATATACACCTTAATTGACAATCTGAACTTTTCAAACTGATAGCTGTGGAATTTAGCTCAGCAAGAGACCTATCAAATCTTGCCATTGGCTCACTGGCCACAAACAAATGCTGTGTGATCTCTCCGTAATGTACATTACTAGCAATCACTTGCATATGTGATGTGTTGCAAACAGAGACTTTATTGAGTTTGTGATGTATTTCGGATACATAATTGGACTCCCATCACATCCTGGGTATAGGGCAGACCTGTACAGCTTGTGACCCACCAAGCTGAACATCGCTTAGCATATATATATATATATATATATATATAGGCCTGTCATATGCTCAACAACCCCTCTTTTTTTGTGGCTTCAGACAGGCAGAAAAAACAGGAGGTTTATCAAGCCACTGGTGGGCTACCATGCATGATTGGTGGACTGTGCTCATCTTGGTGGGTAACAATTTGTGCAGGACAGGAATAGAGAGATTGTTGGTGTGTGTGCAGGGTGGTGGTGCTCATTGGCATGTGCATTCCACGAAAACAAGGGTTGTCAAGCATAAGGCAGACTGTAATATACATCTGTGTGCATAGATTGGCACTCCCCAACTAAATGAACAGGAACGTCTATGCAGGCAAGAGATTTGCAAGCGCATCAGACTGTGAACAAATCTCTGGATTAGGACAGTTATTTATATATTAAATTATGAAATTGTTGTTGTTTCATACCATTAGATCCCATTCCCTATGGTTTTGTTAGATCAGTAGCAAAATAATATCCAGATGTGAAAGCTGAAGGACAGAGGGATAGGTTTTCAAAGAGAAAATGTGAACTTTTCAGTCAATTATTTTGCAATTAAATCACCGCTAGGTTATCATTTCTTAAATAAGCTCCATTTTAATATGGTTATTTTTATGGATAATAAAAATAATGATAACATTAAGTTCAAAATGATACTCTCAAATCTAAACATGAGTAGGATGTGGTGAGAATTATAATCCTTAGCATGTTCCATTTCATCATGGAAAGCCTCCTTTGTAGTAGTTTCTCCCGGTGCTTCGTATTCAGGACAAAGGAGAGATTCTTCATGGAGGTTTCATTCTGCTCCATCCTATGGCCTAATCCACACCAAGCAGGATATAGCACTACAAAAGTGGTATGAAAGTGGTAAATAAAAGACAGGAGCCACACCAAGCAGGATATAGCACTATGAAAGAGGTATGAAAGCAGTATGTGGCATGTGTCTGTGGGCCCCAACAGTTGTCAGTGCACTTCAATTCCACTATATAGCAGTAGTGTGGCTCTTGCCTTTTATGTACTGCTTTCATACCACTTTCATATTGCAATATCCTGCTTGGTGTAGATTAGGCCTATGGCTCATTACTAGGGGTGTGTATTGGATCGGGTCCGATCCACGATCTGGAGCTGATCCAACCGAAATGGATAAAATTATCTGATGCCGATCCCGGCTTCTGGATCGTCCGATCTGATCTGAACCATTCCAAAAGGACCCAGTCCGGTTTGGATGAGATCGGAGGATCAGACCTCCTCCTCCACCTCACACTCCTTACCTGCCGGGGCTGTCCACTGCCCCCTTCTACTGAGAAACAGGCTTTGTGGCCTGCCTCTCAGTAGCGCGCCAGGTGATGACATCATCACCTGGCACTCTACTGAGAACTAGGCCACGAAGCCTAGGCCATGAAGCCTGAGAATTAGGCCACGAAGCAGGCGCCAGCGGACGGCAGCAGACGACCCCGGCTGATAAGCCCCCTTCTCCCCTTCGCACTCCTTACTTGCCGGGGCCATTCGCTGTTGTCCGCTGGCGCTCGCGGGCGCCAGCGGATGGCAGCGGACGGCCCCAGCAGGTGAGTGGGAGACCCCTCCCTCCTCCCCCTCGCAATCCTCCTTACCTGCGGGCCCGTCCGCTGCCATCCACCGCCTTCACCTGCCATAGATCTACTGAGCACTAGGCTTTGCGGCAGGACAACCTCGCAGGTATATGGGCCCCCAACCCTCCTCATGATCCTCCTTACCTGCCGGGGCCCCTCCGCTGCTGCCCGGGCGGCAGCGGATGGCAGCGGAGGGGCCCCAGCAGGTAAGTCCCCCCAGCGATCCTCCTTACCTCAGGGGTGTCCGCTGCCTTCACCTGTGTAGATCTACTGAGCGCTAGGCTTCGCGGCCTAGTACTCAGTAGAGTGCCAGGTGGCGCGCTACTGAGCACTAGGCCGCGAAGCCTAGTACTCAGTAGATCTACGCAGGTGAAGGCGGTGGACAACCCTGCAGGTAAGTGGGCCCCCTCCCCCTCGCAGTTCTCCTTACCTTCCGGGGCTGTCCGCTGTCACCCGCTGCTGCCCGGACGGCAGCGGATGGCAGCGAACAACTCCGCCAGGTAAGCCCCCCCGTGCTGTCCATTTCCATCGGCAAGCGCCCGCTGGTGCCCCTGATGGCAGCAGACAGCCCCCCCTGGTAAGCAGCTCCCCACTCCTTACCTGGCGGGGCATCCTCCTCCTCCCGTTCCCGGCTGTAAACTACTGCGAACTAGGCCTCGCGGCCTAGTTTGCAGTAGTTTACAGCCGGCAATGGGAGGAGGAGGACGCCCCGCCAGGTAAGTCCCCCCCGCACTATCCACTTTCATTGGCGGGCGCCCACTTGCACCCGCCAATGGATGCGGTGGCAGGCGCCAATGGGCGCTCGCCAATCCTCCATTTTTTCCCAAACCGGATCGGGTCCTTCCGGACCGGTTCGGGAAAGATCGGACGATCCAGAGGGGTGATTGGAAATCAGATAATTGTATCTGATTTCCCCTGGATCGGCTCCGGATCGTGGATCGGACCCGATCCAGGGCACACCCCTAGTTATAATGAGTCAACTGGGAAGGAGGCTAAGGGGAGACATGATAGAGGTGTACAAAATTATGCATGGTATGGAAAATGTGGATAAGGAGACATTTTTCTCCCTCTCTGAAAATACTAGAACTTGGGGTCATCCCATGAAGCTGACTGGTGGGAGTTTCAGGACAAATAAAAGGAAGTACTTCTTCACACAGCACATAGTTAAATTGTGGAACTCACTACCACAAGATGTAGTAATGGCCACCAATTTGGATGGCTTTAAAAGGGGGGTGGATAAATTCCTAGAGGCGAAGACTATCAATGGCTACTAGCCCTGATGGTTGTGTGCTATCTCCAGCATTCAAGGCAGTAAGCCTGCGTGCACCAGTTGCTGGGAAACATGGGTGAGAGGGTGCTGTTGTACCATGTCCTGCTTGTGAGTCCCTGGTTGACAGCTGGTTGACCACTGTGTGAACAGATGCTGGACAGTATGGACATATGTTTTTATGTTCTTAAGCTTTTCATCAATGGACATGTGCATATCAGTGATGGAAAGGGGCAAAGAACCTGACTGCAACTGCTGAAAATTGGGCATGCATGCAGAGCGCTTTGTACCATCTATGGCCATTTTTATAAAAAGAAGGATGGAGAATTCATAATGCATCAGTTTCACTGTGAAAACAATGACTTTCCAGTATTCCACAAACTGAAAACTTAAATGTGGATAATTTTAAAGGCATCATTAATTATATCCTTATTTCCATTTTTAACTCTTAATTTTAATTCATTTATTTACTACATTTTATACTGTCCAATAGCTGAAGCTTTCTGGGCAGTGCACAATTAAAACTATAAAATGCAATAAGAATACAATAAATTAAAAATGTTAGAAGTTTAAGAATGCAATAAAAAATCAGATAAATTACAGTCCAGGGAAAGCCTGTGTGAAAAGGTGTGTTTTCAGCAGGTGTTTAAAGGATGTTACATTTTCCATGTCCGAAACCACACAAGGGAAGGCTTTCCAGATGGTGGGTGCTGCTACAGAAAAGGCCCGCAGTTGAGGTTCTTCATGGTGACATTCCGTTTGTTTTGGAATAGCTAGCAAGACCTCCTTTGAAGATTGTAACTGTCGTCTGGGTGTATATAAGGGAAGGCGGTCTACTACGTATGCTGGTCCCAATTGTTTAGGGCTCTATAAGATAATAACAGAAACTTGTATGTGGCTAAGTAGCCAACAGGCAGCCAGTGTCCTATGATTTTTGTCCTATGATTTTCTATATATCTTGATAGGGCTGTGACCGAATTTGGATCCAGATCCTGAATCTGAGTTAGATCAGGGTCATCTGGACCTCCAGATCCCAGATCCAATTCGGATTGGATCGGGCCCAGATCAGATCCGGTCACAGCACTCCCTCCCATCGTTCACAATCATCCTGCTATTGTCTTCCCTCCTCGCTGTGGGCCACCACATTTGCTGGTCGCAGCGGGTGATGACATTGCCCGCCACAACCAGCAAATGTGGTGCTCTAACCAATTAGAGTGCCACATTTGCTGGTTGTGGCAGGTGATGTCATCATTCGCCATGACCAGCAAATGTGGCGGCACACAGCGAGGAGGGAAGATGACAGCAGGACGACGCAGAGGAGGCAGCAGGTAAGTAGGGAGAGTGGGGGGAGAGAGGGAGGGAGAGAGCAGGGAGAGCGGGAGGGAGTGCTGTGGATGGACCCAGATCAGATCCGGATTCAAGTCAGATCGGATTGGGCCCGATCCGATACGGATCAGGCCCAATCCTGATCTGCAGATCAGGATCCAGATCGGATCAGGGGTCCATTTACAGCCCTATAATTTGATGCTTTAGGAGGCTCTTACTAAGTAAGAATCTGAAATTCAGGCAGTAGAGTAAAACATCTCACCACTGTTGCTACAGCTCTTTACAAAAAAGCATTCCAAAAAGATACACCTTATGTGTACCCCAGAATCAGATTTGGGACCTTTTTTCCTTGACCTGTTGCCATGAGGGGAATTCTTTTGCTTTTGGTCCTTTAAAGCTACACTGTCTGCCTAACACTGTGCTAAGCTACGGGAAGTCATACATATTACCATTTTAGTGAGACTTGACCACTCTGTAACACCACTGTGAGACCTATTTGAGGAAAAATACATTGGCTGTTCCTTTAATGAATGGTAAATGGTGGGATGGAATCTTACAGCAGGCAGTATCCCAGATGACGAAGATATTATTTCCAATATATACAAATACCTACAAAATTAGTATTGCCAACTATTCCGTTCTGTTTCATCTATTAGTGTACTAAAAAGCAGAACAGTTTTCTTTGCTTGATGCTCCTGAAAATTGTGTTCTGGGAAACCTGGGAAATAGAGATGCCCATAGTGCCCAATTAGTGTATTGAGTGTCTAAAGCTGCATGCAATGCTTAAAAAACAACAAAATAAAAACCCTGCTGGTTTAAAACCAGAGTTGAGGTTATCTCATGTTGGCTCAAGCTCCACACAGCCAGGAAATTGGGAAGTAAGGCTGCTGCGCCTGTAGTGATGTCATGCAATGTCACAAATTGTGCTAATTTACAACTCCATACACTCACTTTTCTTGGTCTTTCAGGGCCAATTCCAGATGGAGGATGGAGTACCTGTTAGATCATGGATGCCAACTTTTAAATTATTAGCTCAGCAGGTGTCATTTTTATGAGCAATAGACTTTTGAGACTTAAAATGGTGGGATAATTTTGTTATTATGTACAAATTACCTGAGCTAAAGGGGCATTTGCATGTCCCTCTAATGTCTCAGGGCAATTTGTGTCTGGGATGCTACACATTAGTATCCAAATACCACCCTAACAGGAAAGGAGATGTTTTTCCTAATTAACAATCCATGAACGCGTAGATATAAAAGGGTCAAAATGAATAAAATGTTTTTATGCTAAAATATACAAAATATATAGTGAAGTAATAAATATTATCACAATTTTCAAAAGAATGAACATGTAGTGAATACAGAAATTATAAAATAAAGTTGGCCAGATGCATTTTGACTACAGATACCCTGTGCTGTGACTTAGAAATGAAAAAGTGAGATTATTCAGCTTTTCTAAGATATGTTTTAACTACCTTGGGGCCATGGCATCAATTCTTTTATGAGTGTTATATATTTCTCAGTCTGACAACAAAATGTCTCATGAAATATTTTCTTGGTATTTTGAAATTTTAGCATTTGATCTGAATGTTCTAAGGCATGATGTTGGTATTATTATAACTGTTATATATGTATGAAAGTAAGGCATTTAGGAATGCGTTTGTGCATTGATTCCCAAAACAACAACAACAACAATTCTGTGCTTGTATTTATTGTTTTAAATATATTTTCTATATATTTTGTACACTTTTTGCATTTCCATAAAATATTCTTAATATTTTCTTTGTTACTCTGATATCTATATCACTGTGTACATTGATAATTGTTTAGGGTAAATGGATTAGATCTAGGCAGTCATTCTTAGAGTAGACCCATTGAAATCAATGAAACTTAAGTTAATATGACTAACTTAAGCTCCATTGATTTCCATGGGCCTAGTCTAATCATTACTAAGTCTAGATCCAAACTAAAGTCTCCTGTTTTGTTTGGGAAGTGTTTAGACCTCATTGTGCTCTTGATTATCATTGGGAGCATAATTGGAGCAGACATAAGGACTGAGCTAGTGGTATGTGTAGCAGGGGGTGGGGAATTAACCATTTCCCCCCTGCTTTTACAGCAGGGGTTGGGGATGAGGAGCTTGACTTGCTGAGCCCTCTTCCAACTCAAACTGATGAGTTTTAATCCCCCAAAAAACAAAAATTGTTGAACAAAAACCATATGCAAATATTGAGTCAGGAGAAAGCATGTAAATGAATGTTGACATCAGCTCGGAGAATTCTTTATTTTGACACATTTAGCTGTATTCTGATCTTTCATACTCACAGCTGTATGTGTCCCGTTGTGTCCTGGGGCTCTTTTATTAAGCTCAACAGGTGGGTCTGGATCCCCCAGCTGTGAATGCAAAAGAAACCAGAACAGCTGCCACAGGCCAGGAGCCAAAATGTTTTCTTCTTCTTTTTCCTTTCTTGGCAAGAAGTCTTACTGAGGTAATCTATTTTATCTCTCCATGTAGGACACAAACAGGCTGAAGTAATAAGAAGACTTGAATTCATGTAAGGAGAAGTGGTTTGTGTTCAGGGAAAATTCTCCGTGTAACTTTTAGCACAGATGCCACATGTGGCTCTTCATTTCATCCTCATGGGGGATTCAACATACCTGTGTTTGTGCCATCTGAATCTCAGAAATAAATGCACAGGGGAACAACAAGGGATTTTTGTGAGAGATCGGAAAATCAGCCCCGGTAATATTTTCTTTGTCATATTTTGTGGTAGAGCACATATTTTGTGCTTTACCACAGCCATAGCTCAGTGGTAGAGCACAAGCTTTGCAAAACTGGCCCTACTATAAGGCAAAATGGGCTGGATGTGTCAGGCAGCAAGTTTGGGGTGTCTTAGAAGGGAAGCACTGTGTTCACTATTTACTTTGTTACTATTGCATTTTTACTGCCAGGGATGGGAAGAACTGTTTGTGGGATTTCCTGACATGTGAGCCAGAATAACTTGCCTAGGTTTGGTTCTTGGCATCATGTTTTGGGAGAGGCAGTCTTTGCTACTCTGCTACAGGATAAAAATTGTCTTGTGCCATCCCTGATGCTTTGCATGCAGAAGGTCTCAAGATCCATCCCTGGCATCTCAAGTAGGGCTGGGGAAGAATCTTATCTAAAACCTTGGGAGCCACTGCCAGTTCATGGACCGAAAGTCTCTGTCTTTGTAGAAGGCTTCTCCCAATGGTCAACAATATCGTAACGGCTGAACTCAGGCTTAATCGTACTTAGATCAGAATAGGGTGGAGAACCTCAGGCCTGTGGGCCAAGCCCAACCTGCCAGGGGTCCCACTCTGGCCCTCTGTGGTTCCTCAGAAGTTTCATTCCTTTCCCTGGCCTCATCCCCTTTCACCAACGATTACCATTGGGTCATTTCCCTGCCTTTGCACAGTTTTTCCCATTCTAAAAGCTGAAATGCCTCTCCTCATGCTTATTCACGAGCAGTAAGAGCTTCAAACTAAAATATGCTAGGGTTTTGTTTTTTTTTTTTTGCAGTTTGGCCCCACCTACCTTTACCTTTGGCTTTCCCCCATTTTGCCTAAGGAAGGCCCTGCCCACCACTGGAATGTGGCCCCTAAGATCTTCTTTGAAACTGAATTCAGCTCTCAGGTTGAGAGAGGTTCAAAACTTCTGCATTAACACATTGAAATCAGTGGGAGTTAAGTTAGTGTCACATTGATTTCAATAAGTTTGCTTGGATCCAATTTCATGTTATTAAAATGCTGGCTGCTTCTAAATCCTTACAACATTTATCCTTATAAATGAAGGTATTGCTATTTTTATAGACGGAGAGGTGACGTTGTGAAAGTCCGCTACTTGGACTGAAGGCCAAATGTATTAGGAGGAACTAATTGTTGTGGAGGATTATCCCCAGTGTGTTTCATTGCAAAAAAATTAATAAATACTGTTATGTATCTATCATGAGACACAAATAATTAATGAAACCTATAAAAGTCTCTCCGATGTTTATGTTGAATCATAAATAAATCATGGAGGGTAGCGTGTGTGTGTGTGTGTGTGTGTGTGTGTTTTCATTACCTGGATTTTAAGCTTTTCTGCCTGCCATAAATTTCCTAGCAGCTTTTCCCTCATAGCTAAGCAGTTATGTGATGCTATCCTCATTAAATTTATTTCCCTAAAATATAAAAAGAAAGCTGGAGAAGATACAAACAGATTGAAGCCTCATAATATCTCCTCCTTGAAAGTTTGGATTGAAAAATGACAAGTCTTTCTAAAGAGCAGAACGCAATTGGTGAGTTTGTTTCACAAAGAAACCATTTATGTTGTTGTTGGGACTTGAGGAATGATTTATTTTTTATTAGAACTGAGTGAATGGATACTTGCAGTGAAGGAAAATAATTTCTCTCTCTCATCAAATTAAAGGAGACTGGATTTAAATCTTTAAATTGATTGCATACTTTAAAGATTTGTTGTTGTTGTTTGTATTCCAGTAAAAGTATTGATCAGGAGAAAGATAAGGACACTTTTTTCATTTCACAGTACGTTTTATGCTGCCAAGTGCTATTTTAATACAGAGTAAGTCAAAAAGGGCAAACGCTACAGTTGATATAACTGCCTCAAAGGTATTTTTCAGACTATTGGGGAGGAAACAGGTAAAAACCTCAACTGGAGCACAAGTATTAATAAACTTGCTGCTATATGTTTAGTTTAGCCAAAATGGCACCTCATAGCTTTGACATCTGTTATATTTTTGTCAAGCCATGATCAGCTTTTCCCTTTAATATGAAAGCAACAAACAAACAAATTGCTATGTTTAAACCTTTGTAAATGTCTCAGAGGCAGGATCTACACTACTGATTTATAACAGTTTACAACGGTAGTGACAACTGTTGTGGCCCAGGACACACTCCATATCCCGTTTTCAAACCGCTTTCAAAGCATTATATCCTGCTTGGTGTAGCTCTGGCCTAGCAAACATGAATGGAAACATCTCTTTTATGACATCGCTATGGCATGTAACCTTTTTAATTGCCGTCATTTCTGTGGGGAGGTCTGCACTGGGAGTAAAGAATGATTGTTTCTAATTCTATAGTCAATGTTCATAACCTTTGCATATATTTTCAGTTGGCAGTGTGTCCTCTTACAGGTTTTGAAATGGGGAAAGATGTATTAGTTTGGATCTTAGTTGCAGAAAATGGTGCTACCATTTGGATCATGTTGAAATGCTATTACTGTTCCCTGCGTTGGGGGAGGGGGAAAGAACGTCATGTTATTTCAGTTAATGCATGTTCATAAACACATGTTTGGCATGGTGGGAAGGCCTTTGAAGGGGAGAATGAGCTGGCAGGAGGAGGATGAAAATGTTTTCCACCTCCATGGAGGAGGCACCAGATTGGGAATCTTATGGTTGTTTGGAAATACATAGTTCCACCCTAAATTGCACATAGTTCTCTATTAGGCAAAACTAGTAAACTTGAAATAATTCCATCTTGATCATAGGATTCTGGACTGCAATTTGTTTGGAACTTTTGATAAGAAAAGCAAGAAAGCAATTTTGCTTCTACTTGGTTCTTAGGACCACATTCCAAGTAGTGAAATCTTGTATATACAAAACAGAATTGATGCTTGTGGGAACATAACTTATAAGTCCCATTTTCCGGTTTAACTACTAATACGGCTCAATAGGACCACATTTGTGAGGTCTGGATATCTTGTCATGGTAGTATTTGAGTATTTGCTTACCTGATGGATAATTGCAAACCTTAAGATTTTTGTTTTGTTGTATGTGGAATCTTGCTGTCTGGATCTGACTTATTCATAATTTAGCACATTCCTTGCATCTTTGGTTCAAACAAGGCAGATACAAGAAGTTGAATTCAAATGCCGAAAACTGGTGCACTGAGGCTAAATGGAAGCATAAAAAAGAGAGGAGAGAAAAAAGCTCTTTCAACTGAGATCGGCACAAGCATATCAAAGAACACCTTGCATGGTGAATTATCCTCACATACTCCCTGCAGCACAGAGGTTTTGCAAAGTCCTGACAACACAGCATTTGAATGCAAAGCCCTGGAACTCCAGGTCAAACTTAGAGAATTCTCAGCTAAAGAGATGGGCTGTATATAAATGAGTCTCAATCCTGAAATTTTGCATTGCTGTCTGCCTTCTGGCAAACTCAAGCATAAACCCCGCTGAGCCTGACAGTTTCCTTCATTTGCCTGGCAAGCTAGCTCAACTTTGCCCATTATAACCATTATGAAAATATTAACATTTAAAGGTCGAAGCAGAACAGCTACGTCTTGCCTTTATCTGCATAGGGTAGTTGTACCTTGTAAAGTCATTCAGGACATTGACACAAGCTATTGCCATCTCCTGTTTTAAATAGATCCTTTTTTGCAATGTAAATTACAGCCACAGCGCCCCCTCATCAGGACTGGGAACTCAGTGGGGCAATGGTTTAAGGACCCCCTACTGTCCCTATTGAGCTGGATCAGGTTCCCTACACTGAATAAAAAGAATCCCCCCAAAGACATGGGGGCTAGCTACATCTTTAAAGTAATGCGTAGGTTGACTCCTGAGGACTGATTCCTTTCTCATAATGCTCCTATTTGGGTTGGGGTGTCACATTCTGTCAGATGACTAATGAACCATCACCCCCTCCATTTATTATGTGCTCCTATTTAACCAAGTTATTTCCTTATATTTTCAAAGAATCAGGATTTTATTCTGAAGTTTATTCTCCCTTTGTTTCCCCTTGCAAGAATTAAATGTTATTGATATGCAATCTCTGGATCAGGCCATCTTTTATAATGCTAAAAAAGTGCCTTCCCTGCAATACACATTTTAACCCCAAATTATTTTTTGGGAAGTAATAGATAGAGGCTGGGTTGAATTACCAATTAAATTATTCTAATTTTTTTAAATCAGCACTTCACTAGCTGTGTTGATTATAGAATGCAACCCTACAAAGCAAAGGCATAATTTTTAGACACTGCTGGAATTTGTATTCATTACTACTGCAGGGTTAATCAAGAACCTCCCAATTAAAACCACTTCAACTGCCTTTTTCATTAGCCACAGCTTCAGTGCATAGGGCAGATAATAACATTATTATAACTTTTTAGTCAAAGACACTAGCCTTATGGATGGCACTTTAGGTAACAAGATGAAGGTGGAGGGTTTATGTATTTTCTTCAGGCAAGACACTTAGGACTGCAGAGAGCAATCACTTTAAAAGCTGTTGTTCAAAGAGAATAAGATTTCAGTGTTAGACATCTTTTTTGTGGAATCCCGTTACTGAATCTATGAGCTGCTACCTATGAATAATAATA
The DNA here is from genome assembly GCA_029215795.1 of Anniella stebbinsi. Classification (NCBI taxonomy): domain Eukaryota; kingdom Metazoa; phylum Chordata; class Lepidosauria; order Squamata; family Anniellidae; genus Anniella; species Anniella stebbinsi. The sequence continues at coordinate 87,946,324 of JARDYH010000004.1, read as the reverse complement.
ATAACAATACAGAAATAAACAACGAACAATTGAATAAATGGATCAGGAAGGGTGAGCTATTTCCAAAAACAGAAGTATTGCTAGCTATACAGGATCAAGTTATAGCAACCAAGAACTACCAAAAATACATAAAAAAGACAACAGTGTAACAGCAGACTTATGTAGGAAATGCCATCATTTCCAAGAAACAATAGACCATGTAACAGGAGGATGTAAAATTCTGGCAGGAATGGACCAATACAGCTGCAGAAATAATTCACCAACAACTGGCAATCAAATTCAACCTCATCAAACAACCTAAACCTTACAATATATACTCACTCGAAATAATCTTGGAAAATGCAGATAATAAAATATACTGGGACAGAACAATTCATATGGACAACTGACCCTGCAACTGACCAGACATAATGGTCATAGACAAAAAAGAAAAAAAAACATATGTACCTCATTGACATAGCGATACCTAATGACAAAAATGTTTAGAAAAGGAAGAGGAAAAGAGAGAAAAATATATACCACTGGCTATGGAAGTCAAAGAACTACAGCAACAGGAAAAGGTCACAATTATCTGGTTAGTCACATCAGTTACCAGCATCACATCAAAAAACTATACAGAAAACATTCAGAAACTGGGCCTATCAAAATACATCCACACCAACATCCCGAAAGCAGTCATACTTAAAACATGTTTAACTGTAAGGAAATCCCTGAATCTGTAAAAGGCAGCATTATTTGGCAAAGCCCGTAATGTCCATCTAGAAAAACCACCACGAGTGAGAAAGAGATTAATAATGACAATAATAATAATAATTCCACTATTGGCATGCACACCAAATAATCCATCCCCTCATGCTAGTCCTAGCACTTTGCCCCAAACCCAAGGCCAGTATAACTGCTATGATGAATCAGGTCCATTCCAACACTCTAACAGCATCAAGCCTTTGGGAGCCCACAAGCAGGGTATTAAAGTGATATCCTTTCCCTGTTGTTTGTGCCCCAGCATTTTTCATTAATTACAGGGAAACCTACTGGACATCAAACATGAGCTGCAAAAATGCAGACAAGGAATCACACAAATTGGGTATATATGCATTTTTACTCTGACGTATAGTCCCCCTTAATTCAATAGGGCTTACTTTCTATTGTGTGTTTAGGACTGCAGCTATAAAACTCTCCAGCCACACAGAATTATTCTCAATCTTGGTGATTGTTTTCTTGTACTGAATCTGGAATTCCACCCACTTCTATCAACCCTATTTGAGCTGTGATAAGTATATGCCCGTAATTATTATACTGAGATGAATCATAGTAGGTAAAATAAAATCCTCTAATTATCTAGGGGGTGTATTCCTTGTATGCAGCTCACTTTCAGTACTAGATTATAATCCTTTGATCTTGTAAACAAGTATAAAATACAATGTATTTATTTATATTATTTTTTCCTCTCCCCCTGCCTCAAGGCAGATAACAGTTTTTAATATAAATAATATGCGATCCAAAGAAAATCAGAACAGAAACTCAAATTATTCTATTTCATCCATTCTGTCTCTCAGGAATGTAATCTGTGGACTCTTAGTAACATTTTCTATCCAAATCTAACATTTTCAATCATGTAGATGAATGCTACTTGGAAGCAGATGTCATTTTTCCTATGCCCAAGTAGTAGTATCCACTCCACTTAAAAGTTCTTTATATATTTGGTGCATTGTTTCTTAGTACATTTTCTCCTTTTTTAAAAGCAACTTAATATAGAGGAGAAAAGACATCACCACCATGTTATTGTTGAGATTTTACACACATAAAAGCCATAAGGGAAGACTGTGCAAAATTCATTGGTTTTACTTTTCATGAATGAAAGAATTCACTTTGGTCTTGATTCATGTAGACTTGTAACTCTTGTGTTTTGCTTTGTGATATGAAATCGCCCCAGCTGACAGCCACAAAGCAAAACTTAATCAGGGCAAGTACATTTATTCTCTATTCATGTCAAAGCCGATGAGTTCTACAGAAATCTCTGTGTGTATGTGTGTGTTTGTGTATGTGTCTCTGTGTGTGTAGGGGGGCATTCTTCAAAAAAGGCCTGTTTATACTGAAGAATGTCATGATATAGTCCATCTTGGTTTCTGACTTTGTGATTAAAATTAATTCTGTACATTCCTTGTAGGCCTGTGAAATTTCTGGTGCTGCTGTGAGATTTATGACATTTTGTTTGATACTTTGCTGCTGATTTTTATGCTATATTTAAATTTTATGGTTTTACCTTTTTGGTATCAGTTCTTTTTTATTGTAAGCCTTCTCAAGAACTTATATCGGTGGGATATAAATAAATAATAAAATAAATTATAATAAATAAATTATTTAGCTGATAGTATGTAATATTAACCTGGAAGAAATAAGGCCCTATTGTTGTTTTAAACAACAACACCAGCAGCAGTAGCAGCACATGTTATTGTACCCACACCCTGGATATACCTACATCCTGAATAAAGAGATATATTTGATGCTATGATAACAAAGGCCACAATTTTATTATTAAGATTAATCATAAAGAAGTTCTGTAACAGATTTGGTGACCGTGCAGGACATTAGAATAGTGCAGGAGCCACCTTGTGGCTATCTCTGGCTTAATTAGGGCCCTGAGTGAGAAGCAGTGTGATGCCTATCTCATCCCACATCTGGTCTCAGGTGTTGAGGGAGGCGTTCCTGACTCACTAACTCCTGCAAGCCCCCAAACTCTGGATGTGTGAGCCAGGCTAGTGCCAAAAGGGTTTCCTTTCTCTGCCCTCCTGGAGGTCCGCTTCATCTTCTTGGTGATTCCAAGTATTCATCTTTGATCCTTCTTATATCTGTTACTTTCCTTTACCACACTGCTGTTGCTGCCACCTGACTAACTCTCCTGTTAACAAGGATGCCCTACTCGAACTAATTGTCACCTGACTAAATCTCCTGTTAACACGGATGCCCTACTCGAACCCAAAGTGAGCACTGCAGAATAGACCACAATAGCTAAACAAAACCATGCTCCTGGTGCCAATCCGGTTGATGGGTAAAAAAAATACGTCTTGGCTATTTGCTGACCAGCTGCTTCTACATTGGAATGAAAAGGCGGGTGTTGAGACTGCTCTCAAAGAGTGCTAGTGATGGTTGGCATGGGCTTAAACAGCCTGTTGTGAACCAGTGTGAAAACACATGCTGATGCATGTATGTTCCACCCTCCTGAGGGACTGTATGCTGCCCCTTCCCAAAACTCCTTCAGAATCAGATGAAATATAGTATTGAAAGTGCCACAAAACTCATCTATCTATCTATCTATCATCTATCTATCTATCTATCTATCTATCTATCTATCTATCATCTATCTATCTATCTATCTATCTATCTATCTATCTATCTATCTATCACCTATCTATCTATCTACACATACCTACACATACATACACTGCTATGTGAATACAGCTAGCCCTCGGGATAGTTTGAAGAGTTTGCCAGAATTAAACAACAACAAATCTTCCAAAAGATAACCTATCTAATATCCCACATACAAGACAAATCCACAACACATCATTTATTCTATACATCAGTCTTTGAAGTGGTACACGCTTCTAGGTTATTCATGCTATGCTTCTTTGTAGCTACATGATAACGGGTGCAAAGCAGGACTAAGTGCCCTGACTCAATGTCCACACAAAGCAGAGAGATTGAAAATAGTAAATTATAATAGCAATAATAAGCACACAAGATGAGACCATTCATTTTTCACATGCAAAACTGGGAGGAAAGAACACCAATGTCCATTGAGACAAATGAAAATGCAAACTAGGAGTTTCAGAGGCAGAAAGACATCTCCCTTCTTTCCTCATATTTGGGTTGTACTCATGTTCTCTCAAGCCTGCCCATCAATTGATGCCAGCAATTTAATTATTTTTTTAAAAAAATGTCTCACGTTATCCCTGCCTGCATTTGGGGCTGATTGTTATACCTTTATGTAGAATCCTATGTATTCACTTGTTGATTCTTATTTTATGCTTCCTTGCTTGATGTTTTTGACTGATGACATTCCTTAACGTTTTCTAGGGACAATTTGCAGCAACAGTTCAAAGAAATGATAAGGCTTCCCTCCCTGCCAAACTGTAAGAACCACAGGACTGAAAGCAGTCAAGGATGTGACTCTACCTTCCTTGGCAATGACTTTTTGAACAGCAACCATTTATTTTTGCCTTCTCAGCATGAGAGGAAAGTGCAGTGTGTGTGACTTTTGGAAACTGTTTTTAATTCACCAAGATCCACTCCCTGTCTCAAGGATAAGAGAGAGAAATGGCCTGCGTTCCTGCTATGACACTATTCCTGCTGGATTGGCCTGCTTTGTAGGAGTCCATCATGCCCTTTCCACAGATATGGGATCCCCTTGAATGTTAAGGTTTGAAAAACGTGTGTTATAATCTGTTCAATATAAAGGTCAAACTTAGCTCCATTTCTTAGCCAGAACAAATAGATCTTGCACATATGGGGCTTGTTTTGTTTTTTGTTTTAAGATTTGTTCAGATTTCTAGCAATTTATCCATGGACACTCTGGTTATAAAGCAGACAACTGTAAACTACATTTCCAACTGTATGGTTTGTTTTTTTCTTTACACCTGATTACAGCTATAAAACATCCACAGGATTTAACCAAGCATTTGCAAATTGCCCCTTAATAAGACAATTCCCATAGGAGGAGCAATTATTACACTTATTACCAAAGAAGCTTTCTAGTTTACCATCTCTCCAACCTCCTACTTCATCACACTGTACATTTGACTTCATGATCAATGCACATCAGCACACTGTATCCAGGTGATGACATGATCTAAAACTATATCAAGAGCTCCAAGTCATTTGTTTAGAAATACTAAGATGATATCTTCAGGCTTATGAGCCACCGAGAACACTGAGAGATTCTAGCCGTCTAATCTTGCATAAGCTTAATAGAGCACCACTTCCCTGAATATTTCTTGCTGCTTTTAGTTCTCTGCTAAGAAAAGCCCTGTCCACATGACATATCAGGGAATATGAATATGCAGAAGGGGGTATCAGGATCATATCTGCTGGCTTGCTGGCTCCATGCCATCTCCAGATTGACATGGGAGGGGAGAGCAGCAGGCTCTCAATACAGGAGTGGATTGGTGGCAAAACTGGCACTTCCCATTCACACATTCCTATCCCTGGATCTGTCACATGAACAGACTAAAATAACCTTCATTGTAGAGAAGATGCCTGTATAATGCAAGAAACTCCTTGGGGATGCAATAAGTTTTTGTGCAGTCTGACGTTGTGCTCCTACATAGGGGTTCTTTCATTGGAATGCTACTCAACTTGTCACTGAGCATTTTCAAATCAGCTTTCCTAAAGTCCATGATACATGTCCACTATGCTCAGTTTTCACAGCACCCACTATCACAAATTTTAAGATGACATGTTCGCTTTCCCTCAAAGTTCCCACCACTTTCACTTCATCAAACAGTTCTTCCCTGTTGATCAGGATTAAATTTAGGATTCCAGACCTCCCTTGCTCCTCCTTCTGCCTTCTGAGTGATAAATTTGACAGCAGGTGGTTCAGGGGAGTGTGACATATGAAGGAACCCCTCAAAATCTCAGTTGGTTTGGCCAATGAGGAAGGGTGGTTATTACACTACCTCCAACCCATGGCTTGTCCTAATTTAAGGCATGGATAGCTGCTAGGCAGCTCTGCATTAGTAGTATCCCATACAGTTATTGTTATTGCAGATCTTGTTATGTTAAAGTTAAATAACATTCTGGCCCTAGTTAATCCAATGTCTCATGTCCCATCTCATTATTGCTGGTCCAGTCACAATGTGTTTGGTTGACTGATGAAATTGCTGAAACCTCTGAATCAGTTGTACAACTAACTTTAAAGAAACTTTAATACAAGCACTGTTTACACCTTGAACAGCCTCTTCTTTCACTTCTTTTTTCTTTTTGCAAATATCTGATCTCAGTATTTTAATTTCCTCTGGGCTAACTTTGAGGAAGGAATTTAGCTGAAACAGATGGTTGTCAGCAAACCAATGCCTGCAAAACACAATTGAGAATTAGCGTATGAAAACTAAAGCTTGGCACCATCTAGCTTCTCTTGATATAATTGTCAAAAGAAATCTGGACTGGATTCTTTTTTCTCTCTCTCTCTCTCTCTTGGATATAGTCTTTTCAATATTTAAATAATTGACGCCTTAAATACACAAAACAAAATTTGTTCATGGTGTGTGGGGAAACCTTGCACACACCACTGAAAGGCTGCTATTGAGAAGGGCAGATGTGATCTTCAACAAATGTCAGCTCTCAGAGTACTCTCTTGTACAGTTAAGTCAGCTACATGTATGAGAGCTCTGCCATCCAATATGGATCACCCAAATAACAGAAGTTTAGGTAGGAACTTATCATTTCCAAATGGATCAGTAGGGTTTAGCATGTCCTCTGGTTTCTTTACACTACCAAATGTAGTAATGCCAACAAATTAAGTTGTTCCTTTACAGTCTGGGCATAAGAAATCAACGAATGGGGTAGTTTTTACTGTAATATTCCATGAGTGAATCCTGCAGAATATATTCTTAAAGGAAAAAAATGGGGTTAGAAAAAATGGGGAATTTTGCTTTGAGGAAGTATGCCACAAGGCCTGCCTCATCCAAGGTGCAACCAAGCCACAATGGAGGCTTTCAGGCCTAAGTTAAACAAATGTACTTATATAGAAGTTGGGCATATGACCTCTGTCAACAGAGGTTGGGTGCTAGGCCAAGGAGAAGCAAATGGAGGGCAGTTTGCTTCCTGCTAGTTAGGAAAATTTTCTGTCCCAGTAGGTTGAGGGTTAGTGCCAATATGTCCTGCTGTTATGGATCTCTCATTCTGCTCTAGTTTTGGGGGCTGGGCAAGACAGATAGTGAGAGCTGTGTTGACCCATACCTATTTTCTACAAAGATTGAGGGTATCCACAATTGGTACAACCTGTCATCTAGCTTGCTTTACCTTCATCACCCCATTTTTTTTAACCTTCACTAAAGATGAGATATATTGATAGTTAAGAGTTGCTGCGCTGCAAGGCCCATATTCCAGCATTCTGTTGCCAACAGCAGTTAGGGATGTACAGATTTTGTGAAATCCATTCCATGCACATTTTGCAGTTTGTTAGGTACCTTGCGCAAATCTCCCACCATCAACAAGCTCAAATCCCTCCCAAAATGTGAATTTTTATGCTTTAGCCTATGGGGGAAATGCACATTTTTGGCAGAGTGTTTTATTTTATGTATTTTTCTGTGACTAAATTTGCATAAAATTCCAGAAAGTATTTTTAAAAAGTCCACGGAATCAGTGCAACTTGGGAGAAGCCTGTGGAATCTGTGGGTTGGATTAATAGAAATCCAAACTCATTTGATTTTATTGCAGATTTCTCTGACATTCCTAATAGCAAGCAGCCTCCATTCAATACTGGTTCGCAGCTTGGATTTTAAAATCTCATCATATTAAATGGCAATGTATTTGGGGCCTCAGGGGGTTAATAAATTGATTGCATACATGATCCATACACACCATGAACTGAGCTGCTAGCTCACCATTAGCCAACGTGGGGAACTCAAGAGATGATCTTTACTGGAACTTTTTGTGGCTACTTTAGGACACAGAATACAGGATCATTTGTACATGCATATGTACATGCACATTCACAAATGCAACACACTTTTGTTTCATTTTGCCAATGCACCAACCCAATCTGAAACAGGAAAAAATAAGCTTATTATATAAATAAATATATAGGGGTGAGTGGCAAAGTCCTATGTCCATCCACTCCCTTCCTGTAGGAGTGCTTTGCAGTAATCGTCACTGAATGGCACTACAGTCAGATCATATTCACTTCCTTCCAGTTTTATGCTTGGGGATATATCGAGACTATAAAAGTTTATCTTTAATTCACTTTTTGAGCCTCTCACTAACTTAAATACTTCTGGATATTTATGACACATTAACTTTTATAGATGTTGTGCATTATTGTGCTCCATTCAGTGGAGTTCACTTATGCAGTTAGTATAGGGTGACCAGATTTTGGAAACCAAAATTCAGGTCCAAAATGGCCACCCAAAGGGGGCGTGCAGCACCCACGAGATTGTGTTGGGACTTCAAGTCCCATCGTCCCCAGCAACATGCCCAAACCGCCCCAGTTGGTGTTAGACTACAACCCCCATCATCCTTGGGGATGATGGTATCTGGAGCCCTACACCATCTTTTAGAGAAGGGCATCAGGCTGCCCAAGGAGCAAAAAGCTTCCACCCCAGCGCTCGCTCGCTCGCTTGCTCGCTCCTCCTCCTCCCTGTTCAAAGCACCGCCCCGCCAAGCCCCTTGTGGGTGACACTCACCTGGCTCATGTCGCTCACTCGCACCGCTGCTGCTGCTGCTGCCCCTCGTCGCCTCACAGGAGTAAGTGAGGGCGCCCAGCTCAGGTGTCCCATCGTCCACCCCCCAAACCAGCCCTGGAGCCAGCGCGCTTGGGGCAGAGCTGAGGAAACTTCCCCCTGGGCGGGCGGGGCAGACTGTCGCCCCTCCTCAGCACACTTCCTCCAGCCCCTCCCCCAGGCAATTCAGCGCTTCTTCTAGGCCAGAGTGATGGCGGTTCCTCTAGTCCGAGCTGAGCAGTTTCTAGTCCTGCGCCGTCGCTCTGGCCTAGAAGAAGCCCCAGATCGCCTGGGGGAGGGGCTGGAGGAAGTGCTGAGGAGGGGCGACAGTCTGCCTCGCCTGCCCAGGGGGAAGTTTCCTCAGCGCTTCCCCAAGCGTGCTGGCTCCAGGGCTGGTTGTAGGGGGGATGGACGATGGGACACCTGAGCTGGGTGCCCTCACTTACTCCTGCGAGGCGACAAGGGGCAGCAGCGGCGGCGCGAGCAAGTGACATGAGCCCAGGTGAGTGTTGCCCGTGAGGGGCTTGGCGTGGCAGTGCTTTGAACAGGGAGGAGGGGGAGCGCTCCAGATCCAGCCGACCATTTCCCTGGAGCTTTGCCCCCAGGGCCTGGTCTGCCCGGATCACCCCAGTTTTCCCAGTTAGGACCAGGAAACCCCTGCCGATCTGGTCACCCTGAGTTAGTAGTATATCATGACAGCAAATATGAAATCTATTCTAACAATGTTCCCTGCCACCCCTACCCAGGGTCATGCAGAGGGGGGAGCAGTAGGGCCAGTTGGTCCGGGGCCCACAATTTTGAGGGGGCACTCCAACAAGGAGGTCCCCCCTAGCTTACACTACTGCTTCCGTAGCATAAGCGGCCCATCAAGAAGCAAGGAGCCCGCCTTGTGGAAACAGCGCAGAAGCCGTCCATCATGAAATTTTGAATGTGAATGTCTTACATCTTGAACAAAAGTGCTTCCCGTTACCTTTTTTTAATAAATCATTCTAGTTCATATATGTATTTAGCACTGAATCAGTGCTGCTGTTTAAAAATACTTAATGAGCAGTTTGAAATGGGGGGGTACACACTTTGGGCATATCACCAGCTCTGCACGGCCCTGCCCCCACCAGTTCTTCTGGAAATGCTACTTCAAAACTTGTGCCTGCTCACTCTTCAATTCACTATGAAAGGGGGGGGGGGGCGGGACATCCGGTATGGAGTAAACAGATCGGGATCGTCTCTCCTCCCGCGTGAGAAAAACTAAAAAGAATAATATCCCATCTATAAGAACTCAAACTGTAAGTGGAAAGCAGTGCTTGCTATGGGAATTTTTACAGAGTAAGGGAAAGTAAACTGAAGAGATTAAAATAAATTGGCAGTGCTATAAAATGCTTATTAAGACTGGGAGAGTTGCCGAGGCTGGAAATTGAAATGGCGGAAGTGTACTTATCTTTGTTGATACAACTTTAAACTAAAGCAAAGAATAATTGGATACTCACTGAGAATACTGGACATTATTAAATAATTAGCAAGGATCTAAGCAAGAGGTGGTAGAAAGACTGAACTTCGTAACCGTTGGCTGGATGCCAGATGAGCAGAGAAAGGGGGAGAAGTAGGAAAATTTCACCACTGAGGTGGACTAGATCAAAAGCTCACCTATCCGATAAGAGCTGGTCCCATCTGACTAGGAAGAATTCAGAAAATTTAGAGGCAGTCATGACGAATGGGAAGGCGGGCCCGCCGCAAACTGGAAGTGGGAATCATAAAAATGGAGCTAAGCCAGGAGCAGTACTGAAAACAATGAAACCACAAACTGAGCAGATGTCCTCTGAAGATTTATTGGCTGGCATTCAAGCAGAAGAATGAGCTCATGCAGGAGGTTAAAAAGATCCAAAAATCTCAATCGGAATTACAAAACGGTCTTCAAATGATTAATGATAAACATGTATCTTTGGAGCAGCAAACAGATAAAAACAAAGATAAGATAAAAAAGCAAGAAATAATTCTACAAGTAATGGACTTATGCCTAATTTCTATGGAAGATAGAGACAGAAGAATGAATATTTGCATCAGATCCTTCCAGGAACAGCAGGGGGAAAACTCAAAGATTCTGAAAGACAAGCTAATGGAATGGATTAAGGAGAAGGATCCTCAAATGACATGGGATGATGCATATATTGAAAGGATCCACAGAGTTGGACCTAAAAGGGGTGGAATGGTCCCAAGGGACATAATAGTAAGGTTTGCCAGTTTTTACAAAAAAGAAAAATTGATGCAAGCCATTAGACATGCTGAGCAACTGATGTTCCAGTCCTCACAGATACAGGTCTACAATGATTTATGTTTTCAAACAATTCAATGGAGGAAAAGTGTAAAGCTGTGTACAACTACCCTGCGGAAGAATTCAATTGTTTATAGCTGGGGATATCCAGTATTCCTGAGATTTATGTACCAGGGGAAACAACATAGAATAACATAGTGTGAGCAAGGAATGGCTCTTCTGTGGAGCCTGGGCCTGATGGAGAAAGATACCAATGGGAGGCAGGAACAAGAAAGAGAAGAAGAAGGGGCAGCAGGAGGAAGCAGTTTGTGACTGAAATATAGATTAAAGAGGGATAGTAAGAAGAGTAAAGGGAGGGGGAATTCTGCTTTGGTTCCATACGGGATGTTTGCCGCCCCACCCCGAACAGTTCTAAGAAGAGGAGGATAGAAGTCACTGCCCAGGGAAACCTGGGGTTGAAGGGGGGAAAATGGGGGTTATATGTGGGGGGAGGGGGGAGGGAAGGAGGGGGTAATTGTGTCACATTAGGAGACCTACAAAAAAAATTAAGAATGGAGATATGGAAAATAAAGTCAGATTGATAACTTTAAATGTTAATGGGCTGGGTAGTGTTATTAAAAGAAAGAGGATTGAAGGGTTGTTGAATAAAAGGAAAGCTGATATAATATTTTTACAAGAAACACATCAAAAGGAAGATGGTAGAAATGAACTTAAAATGAGGAATTTGGGTGTATATGAGAAAGCATATGGGACTTCTAAAGCAAGAGGAGTTGCGATAATAATTTCTAAAAAATGTGCACTTAATGTGGTTAAAGTGGTAAAAGATGTTTTGGGAAGATTTATTATTTTACACTGCTTCATGAGGGATGGAAATTATGTATTGGTTAATGTATATGCTCCAAATAAAAAGCAAACAGATTTTTATGATAAAGTGTTTAGCAATATTGGAAATGTAGAGAAAGCAAATATGGTAATGGCTGGAGACTTTAATATGGTGATGGACAAACTGAAAGATAAAGATACTATAAAAGGTATTGGGAAAATGGGTTTAGCCAAAGTAATGGAACAAAGAGAATTAAAGGATGTTTGGAGAATAGTAAAAGGGGAAGAAATATACCTTTTATTCATCAAAACATAAGAGTTTTTCCAGGATTGACTATATATTTGTCTCAAAGAATATGCTGTCTAAGATTATGGACTGTGAAATAGGAGTGATTAAGGTTTCAGATCACGCATTAATGAGCATGATTAAAATAAAGAAAGATTACAGGGAAGCAAAAAGGTGGAGATTGGATACTAAAATTCTAAGTTATAAAAATATTGTGGAAAAAATGAAAAAGGAAATACAGACTATATGGGAAATAAATGAAACGGGTAAATACGCAGGGGATAGTTTGGGACACGATGAAAGCAGTAGTAAGAGGGATATGTATTAGAGAATCGTGTAAATTAAAAAGACAACAAGAAGCACATAGTAAAAAGACTGAAGAGGAGATTAAGGAATTAGAGGAACAATTTAGAACAAATAAGGATATGCATATATATGCTCATCTCCAAGCAAAAAAGAAAGAACTTGAGGAAAAGGATATAGAGAAAGTCCAAAAAGAATTAATATATTTGAAAAGGAATTTCTTTGAATATAGCAACAAAAATTCTAAAATGCTGGCAAGGTCCACGCAATTAAAGAAGGAAAAAAATATAATAGGGACAATTAAAGATAAAACTGGGAAATGCTGTAATTTAATGAAGGGTAAATTAAATTTTTTTGAAGATTTTTATCAGAAATTGTATACATCAGAAGCGGGCCCACAGACAAGAATACAGGAATATATAGAGAAGAATTGGAAAATAAGATTACAAGGTAAGGATAGGGATTATATGGAAGCATTAGTGACTGAAAAAGAAATAGAGGGAATTATTGATAAATTGAAAGGAGGGAAATCTCCAGGAGTAGATGGGCTGGGCCGGAATATTATAAGATATTTAAAGAGCTTTTAGTACCAAAAATGAAAAAAAAATGTATAATAATATAATAAAGGGAGAGAAGACCCCGCCATCGTGGGAACATTCGTTGATAATACTAATCCCGAATCCAGATAAGGATTTAACAGACCCAGCATCATATAGACCTATTTCTTTAATTAATCAAGATTTTAAAATATTTACTGCAATCATGGCAACAAGATTGAATACCTTTATAAATAAGTATATAAAAAAGGATCAATGTGGATTTATTCCAGGGAGGCAAATGCCCAATTTAATAGGGAGAGTATTGAATATAATAAATGTTATTAAAAGAAGGAATTTAAAAGCAGGGTTGATAGCTTTAGATATTTTTAAAGCCTTTGATTGTGTGGAATGGCCGGCGTTAAAAACTATTATAAAGATATTTGGTTTTGGAGAAAGGTTCATGGGAGTGATTAATCAGCTTTATGCAAACAATAAGGCAGAGGTAATGGTAAATGATGGTTTAACACAACAAATTACCTTAGCCCAAGGAACAAGACAAGGGTGTCCTCTCTCCCCAATATTATTTGCAATTGTTATAGAAATATTGGCAAATGTTATTAGGGAAGATGAGAGATTGAAGGGAATAGGAGGGGAAGATAAAATAAAATTAATATGTTTGCGGATGATACTTTATTGACATTAGAAAATCCAAGGGGAAGCATAGAAGCATTTGAGAGAATTTGGAGAGAATACAGGATTACAGGTAAATTGGGGGAAATCAGAAATGATGTTATTTAATTATAACAAAGAAGAAAGGGACGAGTGTAGTTTAAAACTTGATCTGAAGATTAAAAATATAGTGCATTATTTAGGAGTTTATATTACGAAAGATTTAGAAAAGTTAGAGGAAATAAATTTTAGTAGTTTAAAAAAACAGATAATGAAGAAGTTAGAGGCTTATAGGAAATTAAAGCATTCATGGTTTGGCAGAATAGTGGTTATTAAAATGAAAATATTACCAAAGATTAATTTTTTGTTTAGAATGTTACCAATTAAAATAACAGAAGTAGAAATAAGAAGTTGGCAAACTATGTTAAATAATTATTGTAATGGAGACAGAAAAGCAAGAATTAATAAAATGAAATGGTATAAGACTCAAAGGGAAGGAGGGTTGGGACTCCCGAATATAAAGATGTATTATATAGTTAATCAATTAAGACATGTTATAAATAGTATAGTAGGAAAAGAGGATTTAGAATGGTTAGAGACCAGACAGCAGAAATAGAGTTAGAGTTACAAAATATTTTTTTTAGTAAAATACAAAAGAATCAACTGAAGGATATGGAAAATCCCATCCTAAGGAATATCATAGAAATTTGGGGAAAGTATAAAAAGAAATTAATACCAGGAATTTCTCCTCTAACCCCAGTTGTTCTACTGGAGAACTTCCCAGGTAATTTGAGAATTGGAAGGGCTATTGAGGGGAAAAAAATAATTAAAGTGAAAGATTGGCTGAAGAGATTGGTTAACAAAAAGCAAATAAAAGAAGTTCTAAGAGGGCAAAAAAAAAAAATGGTTTAAGTGTATACAATTGGAACAATGGACACAGAAATGGAAAAAGAAAAATAAGGACTGTAGAAAGGAAACAAGATTTGAAAAGTTAATTGAGTCAAGAGAGAAGGAGGGGGAAAATAAAAGTAAAAACGGTATAATAACTGAAATATATAACATATTGTTAGAGGAGGGAGAGTCACAAGAAATTTTGAAAACATTCTGGGAAGAAGATTAAAAAAACAAATTACTGAGGATAACTGGGGGAAGATATGGGAACTAAGAACTTTAAAGTTGTTATCAATAAGGATAAAAGAAAATCATTATAAAATAATTTGGAGATGGTATTAGGGATGTGCACTGACCCCCCGGATCGGATAGTGGATCGGAAACGGACCTGGGGGGTCGGATTGGATCGGATCGGATCAGAGGTTGGGTGGATCCGATTGGATCTGATTGCGATCCAAAAATCGGATGTCCGATTTTCGGATCAGACGCCATTTTGAATGCTTTTCCCCATAGCCTAGTATTGTGTTACAAAAATGCCTATAACATTTTCATTTTTAATGATAGAAGGATGAAACTTTGGCACTTTGTAGATGGGTTAGGGGTAGTTATCTGTGAGAAATTTCAGAAAGATTGGTGCAGGCATTTTGTGGCAATTAATTTTTTTAATACAAAACCAGGAATGCCTATAACTTTTTCATTTTTAAAGTTCCACATATGACTCTTTGCCACATTGTAGGTGGTACATTGGGACCTATGTGTGTGAAATTTCAGAAACTTAGGTGCTTGCCTTGTGTGGCAATTAATTTTAGAAAAATGGGTAGTAGTGGGGTAAATACAGTTATGCCTCCAACTTTTTTATTTTTAAAGATACAAACTGGAAACCTGGGCACATTACAGGTAACACTTTGCTTGATATGTGTGTGAAATTTCAGAAAGCTAGGTCCAGGCATGTAGTGGCAAGGTATTTTTGAAACAATGAGGAAATAAATGCCTATAACGTTTTTATTTTAAAAGTTAGAAGTCTGAAAGCTGCTCACTCTGTAGATGGGTTAGGGGTAGTTGTCTGTCAGAAATTTCAGAAAGTTAGGTCCAGGCATTTGGTGGCTATGAATTTTTTAGATTAAAAGTTACAAAAGTTTTTCCACAGAGGCTTGGGCTGTCAATTGCACCCCCCCTCCCCTGCCTCCCCCTCCCTCTTTTATCTGTCAAAACTCTATGTTGTTGTAACTTTTAATCTAAAAAAATCATAGCCACCAAATGCCTGGACCTATCATTCTGAAATTTCTGACAGACAACTACCCCTAACCCATCTACAAAGTGAGCAACTTTCAGACTTCTAACTTTTAAAATAAAATTAAAAAGTTATAGGCATTCCCTTCCTCATTTTTCAAAAATACCTTGCCACTACACGCTTGAAGCTTCTTTACTGCACTCTGTTCCTCAGTTTATAGAAACCGAATGAGTGAAGGTGGTTTGTTTTAATGGACTTCTCTGTTTTCATAGAAAAAGGAACATATGCAGTTGTCATATACATGGGTTCTGATTCTCCTTCAGCTTGCATGCCTATAAACTAGCAGGAATTCTGAGCTCACTGATGAATCAGCAGTGTGTGTGTTTGGTGGTGTGGATGGAAATATCCCTTCCACATGTTTGCCTGGAAGCTTTTATAGGATGAATAAATAAGGTAATCTCTGATTTTTGCTGATGTACCACTTCAAGTTTGTCATAATCTCAGAAGAATTGTACCTGCTCACAGATGTGACATTCTGTATAAATAAAACTTGCCCTTTCCATTACAGAAGCCTACACCTTGGCTCCTGCCTTTTAGTTCAGCACCTAGGGGTGTGTTTGACATATATCTCTGCATTTCATTTCATATGATGTTTATTGGTCGATGGAGGGAAGGAGAAGACACCCTCTGTAGAAGAAGGTTAGATGACCCCTTCAAAGATGCACAGACCGCATCCCTGATGCTTTACATTAAAATTGCTGCAAAGCAAATAAGTAGAAATGTAGTCCTTAATTGTTAGCAATGTCAGTCTACCTGACAGTTTTCGTAATTGGATCCTCATGAGGAAGCTAAAACCTCGCATTGCCCCCTTTGCTTGATTTCTACACAAAGAGCCATTCATCATCTTTTGACTGGTGGTATATGATGAGGTGGAGGTAATCCATCAATATCCTTACTCTTCAGTACTCTGCCTGCACTTGACACCCTGTATTCTTTAGCAAGATGATAAAACTTGCCAAAGTATTTGAGTGGTTCTGCTGTACATTGTGTCTAGAGATGTTAAGTTCCTTGGGATAGTAATTGCTTTTTTGTGTGTGGTGACATTAAAATAAACACCCGCCCACAACTTTATATTTATAATGATATCCTGGACATGGGTCGTTGCTACTGCTTGCTCGCTCTCCTCAGTGTTATGATATTCAAGATCATCAGGGCTATTTTTTCTCTAATATCTTTTAGTACATTTCAATGTCAGCAGGTACCTCACTGTGACTGACTAGGCCTGCACTACAAAATCTTAGCAAGACAGGCCCAGCAGTCTCTGTGGAGTTCAAAGCCCTGTGATATCTTTTACCTGTCACCATCTGTCCATAATTTAGATTTCTCAAACTACGCTGTGTGGGTACTGCTTACTTATACTTTAGGTTTTATCTCCCCGCTCTTTGAACGAATGAGCTTGGCTTCAGGACACATCAATCAAACTGTATTATGTAACCATTTTCTGTCACATTTAAGAAAATGACACCATGATTTTCAGGGTGAAGGATCTCTTTTAATTGTCATATTTTTAAAAATAGTGAAAGGGAAAACGGATGGTGTTAAGGCAGGTCTATCTGACCCAGCAAACGCTACATGGCTCACCAGCCATGTATTTGTTGATTGATGGTGGGCAGTAACTCCCCTCAGAGCTATTTGGAATCAGCTTGGTGGTTATGGGTTCTCTGAAGGTCAAATTACATAATGTGTTAAATATGTTGTATGTAGCGTCATATGTGCTTTTTAGTTAGTTTCTTTTTGAACTTCAAAGTAAGCATGTGCCGATCTGGATCAGAAATCCAGTGCACAGGGAGAGGAGGTTGAATCTTCCCTCCCTCCACACTGTGATCCTGACAAACGTCCCTTCCCATACACCGATTAAGCTTAGGAATATGCCAATAGGGTTTTAAAAGCCCTACTGGCATGTGGGGTGGGGGGGAGGGATGATATTTGTTGGAATTGTGCTGTGTGAGGGAAGAATTAAACCTGCACTTGCTATGAATTGTAATCCTGATCTGGACTGGGACCCTACATGTCTATTTTCTTTATTTTTTGTTATTCATATTTTATTGAACTTTTTCATCATCAACAAAAATTACACACACAGAGTATATTACAATAAAACGCCTGCACACAGTGAAATGACAATGGCCCCATTCAAAAGACACCTCAAACCACTGTTTTAACCATGGTGACTAAGGCAAAAGGTCTTATTCACCATGGTTAAAGCCATGGTTTAAGGTGTCTTCTGAACACGACCCAGCTTTCTGGTTTAACCATTGTGGTTAAAGCCATGGTTTAAGATGTCTTCTGAATGAGGCCAATATAAAATAAACTAAAGACACCACCAATAATACCAACACAAATAATAATAAAAATAACTACAAGACACAGTAATTATAATATACATTTTAAACTAAAAATAATAACACTCCTGGCTCTGCTTAAACCTACAGGTTGAAGTATGCCGATCTGTTGTCAGAATGTATGTCAGGGCAATGCTGATGGTGCCAATAAGTCCCCCTTCAAAAAACCAAGGGCTGTGTGATCCACTGTACTATGAAAGGAGTTGACTTATTAATCGTTTGGTGATCATGAAGGCTTCTGAAGTCCATAAACGCTGTTTCCACATTATAGGGATGTGACTCAAGACAGCATGGACATCTTTGATTGTAAGTAAGGTGTCCAAATCAAAACTGATACATACCATGACCTTCACCCAAATGGAAGCCACAACCTCACACCTGCACACCATGTGAATCAATGATACATCCTTCACCCTGCAGTGTCAGCACCTATTCAAGGATGATAAGTTTTTCCTGAACAATTGCAGCGGTATCCATATACCCAAAATATCAATGTATGATTGATTAAACAGAGGTTAAGATATGGGGAGGTTCTGCAGATGGAAGCCACAGCCAGTTTCCAGTGTCACGGTTGGATGGGGCACTCCAATTTCCTGTTTTACTCTTCTCTAAACTCCTAGGTATCCAACTTGCTGTATGTCAATAGAATTTTTATATATGCAATTGTTGGTATGACCATCTTTTTAAATTCAATTAGATCTGTTAATATTTATGGTGGTTCTGAAGCACTTAGTGCAGATGGGCCACACAGATTAACCAACACATGGCTTATTTGGAGATGTGACCATTTTGCAGGATTGGGTAACTGATATTTATTTTGCAAGGCAAAGAATGAAAGAATCTCATTGTACTCCCCCATCAGGTAATCTAGGGTGAAAATGCCTTTTTTGACCCATCACCAGTGATCTTCAGGTCATGGTTACACCATATCATCAATATAGCATGTGAGTAGGGGCCAAAGTGAAATTGGCAGTCCATCACTTGCATATTTCTCTGGCTGCCAGAATCATAGGGGAAGTGATCCTTTATTTATTTAGATACGGCCATTCATTCAGCAATTAGTGACAGAGAAGCAGCCTCTAAACCTAAACAAGGAGATGTCAATAAGGAGGAAGTGGATTGCCATTCAAGAGTGCATGAGAGGAGGTATCTGGGAAATTTAGATCTTCTTCATCCATGGGCAACTGCATTCTTGAGAGAGAGAATCATGGAGGGGATGCTTACCAAATGAATTATCTAAATAGTGCATTATATTTTTGAAAATGGGATTTGGGGATAAATAAAGTGATATTTTGGAGGACATACATTATCCAAGGGTAAACGTTTAGTTTTAAGGCATTGATTTATCTCCAAATAGTAAGGGTGAGTGGGGCCCACCTTTCCAGATTAGTGCTATTCCATTTAACAGAGAAGTCAAATTCACCTTAATAAACTTGCAAAATATCCATGGGAACTCTATTGCCTCAGGGCACCACTTGAACTGCCATTTATAAAATAAATTAAGGGTGTCAGTTCTCATAGGTATCAGTTCTGATTTGGTTCAGTTAATAGTGTACCCTGACAAAGTCCCAAAAGTCTCTGTTAGATTTATTAATTCTGGTTGTGAAGTTTCAGGGTCATCAATGAAAAGTGACATGTCATCTGCAAAAAGGATGGTTGTGTAGTCTGCCTTATGATGGACAAATCTTCTATTTTC
Source organism: Anniella stebbinsi (assembly GCA_029215795.1). Lineage (NCBI taxonomy): Eukaryota > Metazoa > Chordata > Lepidosauria > Squamata > Anniellidae > Anniella > Anniella stebbinsi. The sequence continues at coordinate 87,926,781 of JARDYH010000004.1, read as the reverse complement.
CTATTTTGCCTAATGACCCTAAGCAGATGTGGAATATCATGTGCCTCTTTCTAGGTAGTATGGCAAGGAGAGGACTCCATTAGTCAACACCTGCAACTGGGGGACAGCATATAATTTTTTGATCCATGATAAAAATTCTTGGAGGAACCCAAAATATGATAGGGTCATAGCATAAATGGCCAATAGTTTTTGTTAAAGGCCTTTCCAGTGTCTAGGAGTATTATAGCGGCATTGAGAGCTATCAAATCTACTAACAAACTCAGGTTGCCTGCTCCCTGTCTCTCACATTACATATGTATCCTGCCTGGTCAGAGTGGATTAACATTGTTATTATCTCCTAGACCCTGTTGTGTCCAGTTTATATAACAACACCACATTGCAGAGAGATTCTTGGTGTCCACTCTGAACCAGTGGAAGTTTCACCATACAGCATGTTAGAATAGTCCACACAATATGTAATTATGACATATGTCACTGTGGCAAGATCTGACATCTCTAGTAATGGGTGTAATTGACACACTAATCATACCTGTGCAAAATGATTCCTGGCCACCACCAAAATCTGGGCATCTAGGAATACACCCAAACTGTGAACCTGACTTTTCAAGAGAAAAGTCCAAAACAAGTTGAACCTCTGTGGCTTTCTACTGACATGCCTTTATATGGACTAGGAGCAAAACAGTCATGCCTGGCTTATGCAAATTCAATTTGTTTATCCTCATCCAGTGCAGCCAGTCCTTGAAATTAGATGGAAAGGACATATAGGGTTGGGTGTCATCAGAATATTGGTTGGTATCTATTTTTTTTTCTTGGAGCTTGATTCATTATTGCCTTTGTTTATGGTCCTTCTGTCACTTGAAAGGGAAGCCTCATCTAAGCTACACACTGGCTGAATTCGAATGACACAATAAGCAACTGTGGGGGGGGGGAAACAATTGTCAGTTGTATTGACTATCGTGTTGTCCAAATGCTGCCATAGTCAACTCAGCGCTGATCCTAATCCACATCACAGTTGATTATTTGTTACCATGTTGTGTGAGGAGTACCCCCTAGATGAACAACTGTAAAGTTGATTATAACCCCACCATTGACTATCATGTTGTCAGAATTCAGCCATTCAGAAATATCACATAATATTCCCAATATATCATCTTCAGAAATATCATATGTCTGCACTACTGAAAAATAACATAGATGAGGGGACACATGTTTTAATGCAACATGCAGATCAAAACTCTGTACTTGTGTAAAGGTAGCAGATCAGGGAGAAGGTTTTTAGCCTCAGTGTCTCACTAACGTATTAGTTTTCCATGGGCAAACAGTTATTAATATGGGTTCAGTTAGCAGTAGGTGAAATCACGTATTTCTTACAATATATCATGTTATCCCCTTGGGCAGCACCTGCACCAGCATATGGTCTGGATAATTGACAGTTTATATGAGCCACTATTTTAGTTTGACTGAATTAAGCAGCAATGTGCAAATAGCATTATGACCAGCCTCACTGGCCAACTACCAATGTAATTTGATGACAATGATTATCTATATTACATATAGAAATTGGTGAATGGAAAACAGACTCCACTTAGTCTCAGGAACTGTAGTCAGAATAAATGACTCTATATGGTACTCATTGATAATCCCAATTCGGTGTCTAATCACTACAGCACACTAATTTTTGAAAAAGAAGACATAGTAGTGTTACACCAACTGACCATCACATGCAATAACGTCTTTGGAATGACATATTAGTCAAGCATTGTCATTCAAAGAGAACACCATGGGAAGGGATATGTTCTACCTGGACAACCATGGAGCAAATAGAACTTCAATAAAATTGGTCTGTCTAAATACATAAGGACGGTTGCCTTAAGGATGTATGAGAAATTCATTTCAGTAGGTTTCTGATCAGGATTTACCCAGTTCACATCTTCCAGACTGAGCATGAATTCAGACACAATCTGTAACCAAAGTCTATATATTCTCAAGCTTGCAATGTGATTTGAAGATACAGTTTTTTTAAAAAAAAATACATTTGTGTTCAACAGCATGCTTACATTTGAAAAATGTGCGTGAAAAGATGTGTACATTTGAAAAATGTGCACAAATATGCTTTAATCAATGGGAAAAGGATGTGTACAATTCAAAGATGTGCACAACTGATTAATAGGTTTGGAAAAATGTGCATAAGAATATGCAAAGATTTTCATGTTAAAATAAAAACAAAACATGAAGCTTGCAATCTGATATGGCTTGAATTGGAATGAACTTCGAGATGGGATTCAGAGAACTTCAGAGAATTCGGGTGGGTTTGCTGATCCTTGTATCTTTAAATTGCATGGGGGAAAAAACATATCCTGATAATTGCCTACTGAAATCAGGAAACATCAGAAAGAGCATCAGAAACAATGGAAACTGGGGATGGCATTTTACACAGAATAGGTTGCTGTGCCTTCCCCTGTTGTCTGTGGCACATATTGTATGCCGGGACCATCTGGATTTGTCTCATTAAATTTACTTCAGAGGCATGAGTCAGCTTGGCAATGATTATCTATCCACATAGCATTTATTTATCACCTGGCGTGATTTGTTGAGAGTCACTGTGATCCAGTGGATGGAAAACTGAACTGGATGGTGACAGCTGTGTTCCAGCTTGCTTCTACTAGAGGGTCATAGGGCATGTCACCATCATTCAGACTCTCTCTTCCACCATGACGGATAGGTATCATCAATACCTTTAAGCTACAATATTTCATTAGTCCCTAATGTTCATATGCAGTATACTTTTTATTGCGAAGTGCAGGAGAAAAACAACAAGTGTCCATCTCCTTCAGGCCCTGCTTCCAAGATTGCCATAGGTATCTGGGTGATAAACAAAATGGTGGATGATATGGAGCTTGGTCCAAACCAGCAAGCATTTATGTTCTCCGTTCATTTTCCTGTCTGTAAAATGGGAATGATAGTGACAGTGACACAGGGCCTAGAATAACGAGTGTATTAAAGAATAAAGTGGAGCACTTTCCAAATTAAATTATGCTAGTGTAGTATTTTTTTTTAAAAAAACTGCATTTATATCAATACCTGCAACTACATCACTTTCTCAGCCAGATTCACATCATGCAGATAGTCAAGAACCCACTCACTTCTTTTGAAGTCTTCATCACAGATGCTGCTGTTTCTTTGACAAAAGGCCAGATAGCATCAATTTATAATACTCCAAATGACTTTTTTTTTTTTGGAATGACAACTCATGGGCATGGGAGAACGCCTTAGAAGAGTCTTTTGAAGAAGATGATTGGTGTGGTATCTGGCCCTTTCTTGCAACCTATCAATCAACAGAAATATAAAGGAAGCACAATATAAAGTAGGTGTCATATTACCCCCGCAAGGTTTTACCTAGTACGTCTAAGTAATAGTAAATGTTGTTTGAAAGGGTGTTAACAAAGTGGTTCATACTTTCATCGTTGGTGGGAAGGGAGATTGTTTTTTGAGAACCAGTGTGTTGGGTTGGGCTAGGTGGTTGGGCTAGGATGTGTCCATACTGAGTTCAAGTACAATCTCTGTGGAAAGTGTTGATAAAGGTATCGTATTATCTTTCATTTCCAAATCTCAAATAAACAAAAAATGGGAATAATATTGACCTATCACAGATTATTGTTATGAGGATAAAGAACATAAAGATAGCGAAATGTGTTTCATTTTTCTCTTTCATTTTTTTATCTGTTTAGCATGAATTCTGTTAATGTAGACCTCTTCCTCCTTCTTTTCTGCTGATTGTTATTCTTTCAATGCATGAGCTGGGATGGAGCATGCGGTGTTTTGTGAGTTTGGTGCGATTGAGTCTGTTTATTTCTTCAAGTTCAGTTTGTGACCAGCGTATGATTCCGAATGAGTATGTGAGGATGGGTATCGCGTAGGTGTTCATGGCTTTAAAAATGTTTTTCAAGTTGAGTTTAGATTTTATGATTTGTATTAGGCAAGTTTTATATTGCATTCTTAGTTGAGTTTTTACTGTGGAGTGATTGATTTTTGTATTTTCTTGGACTCCTAGGTATTTGTATGTTTCATTTTCTTCCATGTTATCTAATATTATTATTAGATATGTTGTTGTTATTATTATTATTATTATTATTGTTATTATTTACAGTTATATACTGCCCCATAGATGAAGCTCTCTGGTTGGTTTACAAAATTAAAACTTTGAACATTAAAAATCAATATACAAAATTGAAATCCATAAAAGCATAAAAACAGACAACATAGAAAGACAAAATACATTTAAAACAAATGTGAACTCTCAGCCAGCCCTAAATATAGTTCTGGGGTCAATTAAAAACTCAGCATATGCTGTTGAATGCCTAGGAGAAGAAAAAATTCTTGACCTGGTATGAAAAGAATACCAAGGTTGGCACCAGGAAGGCCTCGTCAGGGAGATCATTCCATAACTGGGGGGGCCACCATTGAGAAGGACCTCTTCCTTGTTGCCATCGTCCAAGCTTCACACAGAGTAGGCTCCTGGAGGAGGACCTTAGATATTGAGTGTAGTGTATGGGTAGGTTCATGTCAGGAGAGGTGTTCTGTCAGTATTGTGGTCCCAAGCAATGTAAAAGGTACAATATTGTGGGGAAATTATGGTCGTAATTGGCACACTTTAAGCCTTTTGTGGCCATAATGCACTTACTTCTAAGAGGATTGAAGGCATGTCAAGAGAATTCCTGTTCAGTTCTGACTACTCACTTTCAGCTACACAAATGCAAAACTGGACTACTGTGGGATGGGCCCCTGGACAGGGGGATTGAATCACAGTAGACCACCATGATTCTTGTTTCATCAGGTTTTGCCTGCATGGAGAACCCAGGTGGGCAAAGCTGGGAGAGATTTACTCCTCTATCCAATCATAATGGCTATGATAACCTGTGCAGTTTGGAAATCTGAGAGAGCTTGTATGACTTGGAGAGGGATCATAGGTGGGTCAGGCTTCACACTAGTCCTTCAGATATGGCAACGCAGGTCTCAGAAAAGTATGAAGCATTTTTCATTTCTGAGCCCAAGTTTCCCACAAACAGCAGGAGGCATGTGTATTGCCCCAAGTTACAGCACCAGTTATTAGGGGTGTGCAGAGCAGGTCTTCTCTGCCCCAAAATTCAGGGGGCACTCTGTTAAGGTGATTCTCTGCCCTGATTTCAGGAGCAGGTTCCTCTTTCTGCTCAGCTGGATAGTTTGGTGAAAAACCGCCCCATTTTCTTGTCAACAGAAATGCTCACATCTCCCTCAGTTGTAAAGATAAACACATGAAAATTGGCACTGTGACAGCTTTTAAAGAGGTCTTTAGACATGCCAAGTTTGGAGCAGATCCCTGCATGCAGTGCTTTATAGGGATATTTTTAAGTCTGAACTCAAATGTCCCCTCAGGCACCTCTCTCTCATGCCTTTATCTGTAGGGCAAGGGAGAAGGAAAGGGAAACGAAGCAGCAGGAAAACTAAAAGCACCTAGTGCTATAATAAATAAATAAATAAATAAATAAATATTAATAAATGTCACAACAGCAGCACACAGCTTGCCCATTTTCAGAGAGGACACTGGACAGGAGCAGAGGCTTGCAGGACAAGGAGGAAAAGGAGGAGAAGCACACACGTCCCAGCACTGACAGACACATTGGAGTGAGTCAAGGCAACAACAGGCTACAAGGCTTGGAGAGGGAGGAGGGGGGAGGAGGGGGAAGATGAGAAGCTCCCCACTCCCGGACTGGGAGCCCAGCCAGCCAATGCTAATAATAGGAGTAAACCAAACAAACACACACTCACACACTAGCAGGCTTGAATTTTTAACAAGATTTTTCAGTGGGGAGGGAGTAGGTCACAGAAACAGCACACTAGGAATTTTAAGAAGGAGAAAGAGCTTAGAAATATTAGCGGACCACGAGACAGTGGCTGCCTGCCTGGCTGCAAATCTCTCTCTCTTATGCGCGTGCGAACATTTCTCTCTCACTAGAACAAAACACTGTGATTGGAGGGGGGACTGGAAGACAAATGTGGCTAATAGATATTGGTTAGCCACAGATGTCAATATACCCTTACCCCTCCCAGCATCTTCCAAATATGGAGATATTCAGTTGAGACACATACACAAACACACACACACACACAGAGCATTGACACCTGAAAGACAGTCAGATAATTTTGAAGACGTTAGAAGCTCTGATTGGGCATGCCTTTGCTCTGGAATGATTCTATGATCGAATGCGCCAAAGATGTTTGTGGTTATCAGATAATTCCAGGGCGGAGCGCACACCCGTACCAGTTATCATAGTATCTCAATGAGACACATGCCCTTTAAGCTTCAAATAGGCATCTTATGTCCTTCTGCTACATTCTTTGGCTCAGGGTCAGCAAATTTGGGGACTTTTCACCCCAGGAAGAATGGTAGAGCCAGCCAGTGTCTATTGCCTTATGTCCCACCCTTCTCCAATTCTCTTCTCTGTTCCCTTTACTCTGACTCTTTTGCCTTTTTAGCCCCCATGCCCCAAAAGTATGGCAGGGAGGAGGCACTTGGTGCTCCACCCTTGTCTGTGTCCCCCCCACCCCCGAAAGCATTGATAAGGCACATCATTCCCAAGCACTTTGGAAAATCCATGCTCCTGCCAGCCCCAGTGACAATGGAATGTTAGGGCTCAATTCCCAAAGTCACAGTTTATGTAATGTGTTATAAAATCATGACACAAATATACATTGCAAGTGCAAACAGCGAATTATGTGTCTCTCACAGTTGTAGATTGCTTGTCATGTTGCAGTGTGATGCTTCCTAATTAGCTCCTACCTGCAACAAGTATATGTATATACAAACATAGAGCTTTGAAAGACTCAAGGGATCTCTGAAATAATGGATCACTATTTATATTCCCATATTGTATCAACAGGGCAAAAATGCTAAAACCTCTGTTCTTAATGTATACTTATGTCAGGTAGCAACCGAACTCGGATGGCCCCGAATACTTATTAAATCTATTTTTTTCTATAAATCCCCAGTGGTACATTAATGCATGCTGCTGGGTAATAGCTAGAGCAACATGTTTCTAAGACAACAGCCTTTTGATTTACCAGCTTGCAGGACAGAAGAACAAAAGATACACACACGCGTGCACACACACTCCTTCTTAAAATCACTGAACTGTCAAAACACAAAGCTATCTCAACATAGATAATTTTATTTTTGTATATTTTTACTAGACAGGCTGCTTCTTAGTTAGGAAAACACCAGAAGTACTGGAAGGGGAGGTATATTCTAGAGCAATGGTTTTCAGACTTCCTATCTTCAAACAACCCTTTTCTACACCAATGTGTCTGCTGAGTAACCTGCATTGCAGACGATTCTGGGGTATGCACTACTAGAGTGTTAGCACATAGTATCTCAGGAAGTTGTGAGTCCTAGCGGGATGCTTGCGCCCCCCCCCATGCTCACCAGGTGCCCCTCCCATGAAACTGGGAGCTGGCATCTAGGTGTCCCACTCTCCAGAGTGTCAGCTTGGGCCATGGAAAATTGAAATGATAGCTTCAAGTCCAAGACCTCCAACGGGGACTGTCACTCATCAAAGCACTGCTGCTGGACAACACTGCCAGATAATACCAGGGGGGCTCTGACATAGGAGGGGGCTCACTAGTGTGCCCCTCAAACTTGGAGCAGGTCTTGGAGCACAGGCAGCCTGTTTAGTTTCACCATTGCCTTGCATCAACTATGGGCTCTGCATTGTGAAAGCACAGTAATGGTGAGCAAACTACCTTTCAGGGAAGCAGGTTGCATAAAGGATTACTTCTTTTCCCAGTAAGGTACTCCCAACAGACTTCTGAGAGAACCCAGTATCCCAGTTGTTTTTCAATTGTAGTTAATATTCTGGTTAATAAATTGATATTAAGCTACAGATCTCCATTTTGAAAATATCAGCTAATTGTGGTTCAATTAAACCAAAATGTCAGCACTGAGGAAGGGAAAATTTGAAGGAAAAAACAAGGAGGATATCAACTCACCCAGTAAAGGCATTGGTCAACTCACAGAGGATTACTCTAGCAATTCAGTAAGGCCCAAATGCTTCATAAGGCAATACAGGACCAGGACAATGTGGACCATCTTTGCTGGTCCCAGGCACTCCATCCTTCCAATCTGGATTTGGGACTGAAAGACCCAGAAAAAGTGTGGGTGCATGGAAAGTAAGTTGTAAGCAAGCAGAATTTATGACATCGCACAACATCATGACTGATCACAGGGCACATCAGATAAGGAATCAGCCTTAGCTTTCAATTTTGGGCTTTTAAACCAGCAGTTGTTTTGATGATTGAATACACACACACACACACACACACATATACACATATAAACAAGACAGTTCCAGAAAGTGCGAATTTAAGAAGGATGGATGAATCTTAGTTTTACTTTCTCCCACATCCATTTTTTTTCAATCAAGTTTCCCCCCTCCCCATCCTGAATATGATGGAATTTCGTAAGTTTTTATCAAAAACAAACCAAAACTAAATCCTCATAGATCTTCATGGGTCAAATTCAGTAGATACAGTTATTCTGGGCATGGAGAACGCAATGTTTGATCAGACTGGTGTGGAGTTATTAAACAGGAGAAGCCTGTAAGGAGAAAAAAAAGTAGGGGCACCACCACTAATTCAGCACCACAAACATGGTTAAATACACAGGGATTTAAACTCGGACTTTGACTAGCTAAGCACCAAAGCCCTCTTCCTAGAGGTACAAAGCCGTCAGTTTTGCATTCTCCCACGTTCATTTTTTTAAAAAAAAACCAAATTTCCCCCCTTCTTTTTAAGAAGAGAGATGAACATTTTAGTAAAGTTTTATAAACAACAACAACAACCCAAACAAAATTCTCTTCATCCCTAGTGGGAAAAGGCGACATGCTCAGAGGAGTATGCAGGATGACTTCCCTTTGCAGATATCCATACTTCACGCTTGGCTGTCAGAGGTGGGGCCAAGAGCATCACATGACCTTAGGGGCAGGAACAGAGGTATGGCCTCCACAGCTCCATTCTACATGTGCTTCTCCCTAATACAATGCAAGCACAAAGGGGGCTAACTGTGGCAAAAAGTGATGGCAAACACTTCATCACCTACAAAACACAGTAAATTACTCCCAAGTTTCATATGAAGAAGAAAGAAAGCTGTGAATGCTACTAACATTTAGTGTCCATTATCAGTCTACTAAGATAAATGATTTATGGAAGAAGGGCCTTCATTAAAATGCAACAGGGGGTGTATTAAAACCCTAACCACGTTGCCATTAAGGTCTGAGGGACTTTTTGTACTAAGAGCAGATTCATAGGATTTGGGTGGGCAATTTTAAATGGCAGCTGCTGTTCAAGTATACCAAAATGTCAAACTTGTCATATGAAAAGGATAACCCCATTACTAAAGCTGCACACAGAAAAACAATTGCATGGAAAAGATGAATAACTCTATTACTAATCAGTGTGAAACTGTTAATTTTAATTAAATTATAACAAACTTCAAGACAGGGAGATAAGTCATAATCCTCTAATGCTTTCATTTTCTTTCTAATACATTTCTAACATCAAAACATACCATGTTACTTACTCTACGGAATCAATTTCATGATAAATTTGCAAAACCATGTGATATTTGTCTTGCTGCTTGAGAGACAAATACGACTGGATTATAATTTCAAATGACTGTAAATGCAACATCCTGAGTAAAGCAGAACCCTGGAGCTGTGGGAAAAAAACTGAAGGGCTGCTGATTATAAGTTTTTTAAAATGCACACACACACACGCACACACACACACACAATTAGATGGGGTATGCTGCAAAGACAACCATTTAGTTTGCAAACTCTTATTCATTTGTAGTAGGGATGTGCACTGACCCCCCGGATCGGATCGGATAGCGGATCGGAATCGGACCTGGGGGGTCGGATCGGATCGGATCGGATCGGAGGCTGGTCGGATCGGATCGGACCAGATGTCCGATCCGGATCGGACGCCATTTTGAATGCTTTTTCCCATAGCCAAGTATTGTTTTACAAAAACGCCTATAACTTTTTCATTTTTAAAGCTAGAAGGATGATACTTGGGGACATTGTAGACTGGTTAGGGATAGTTATCTGTGAGAAATTTCAGAAAGATTGGTGCATGCGTTTTGTGGCAATTAATTTTTTAATAAATACCCAGGAATGCTTATAACTTTGTCATTTTTAAAGTTACAAACATGAAACTTTGCCACATTGTAGGAGGTACCTTGGGACCTATGTGTGTGAAATTTCAGAAACATAGGTGCTTGCCTTGTGTGGCAATTAATTTTAGAAAAATGGGTAGTAGTGGGGTAAATACAGTTATGCCTCCCATTTTTTTATTTTTTAAGATACAAACAGGAAACTTGGGCACATTACAGGTACCACTTGCCTTGATATGTGAGTGAAATTTCAGAAACATTGGAGCTTGCCTTGTGTGGCAATTAAGTTTTGAAACAATGAGGAAAGAAACACCTATAACTTTGTCATTTTTAAAGTTACACACATGAAACTTTGCCACATTGTAGGTGGTACCTTGGGACCTATGTGTGTGAAATTTCAGAAACATAGGTGCTTGCCTTGTGTGGCAATTAATTTTAGAAAAATGGGTAGTAGTGGGGTAAATACAGTTACGCCTCCCATTTTTTTAGTTTTGAAGATACAAACAGGAAACTTGGGCACATTACAGGGAACACTTCACTTGATATGTGTGTAAAATTTCAGAAACATTGGTGCTTGCCTGGTGTGGCAATTAATTTTTGAAACAATGAGGGATTCATTGGACAGCACTTCCCCATAGGGATTCATTGGACAGTACTTTCCCATAGGGAATCATTGCATTGCACTTTCCCATAGGGAATCATTGCATTGCACTTTCCCATAGGGAATCATTGCATTGCACTTTCCCACTGAGAAATACAGTTATGCCTCCCACATTTTTATTTTTGAAGATACAAACAGGAAACTTGGGCACATTGTAGACTGGTTAGGGATAGTTATCTGTGAGAAATTTCAGAAAGATTGGTGCATGCGTTTTGTGGCAATTAATTTTTTAATAAATACCCAGGAATGCCTATAACTTTGTCATTTTTAAAGTTACACACATGAAACTTTGCCACATTGTAGGTGGTACCTTGGGACCTATGTGTGTGAAATTTCAAAAACGTAGGTGCTTGCCTTGTATGGCAATTAATTTTAGAAAAATGGGTAGTAGTGGGGTAAATACAGTTACGCCTCCCATTTTTTTATTTTTTAAGATACAAACAGGAAACATGGGCACATTACAGGGAACACTTCACTTGATAGGTGTGTAAAATTTCCGAAAGCTGGGTCCAGGCATGTGGTGGCAATTAATTTTTGAAACAATGAGGAAAGAAACGCCTATAACTTTTTTATTTTAAAAGTTAGAAGTCTGAACATTGCTCACTTTGTAGATGGGTTAGGGGTAGATATGTGTCAGAAATTTCAGAATGATAGGTCCAGGCATTTGATGGCTATGGAATTTTTAGATTAAATGTTTCAAAAAATGTTCCACGGGGCCAGGTCTTCCTTTCCTCCCCCTCCCGCTTCCCGCGAAGAAAAGGAAACACTGTCTCGTCTCGATCCCTTTGATCCTTGCTAGTATCCATTACAGGGCTGTGTCTGCTTTCCTACTTTCACTTTTTACTCAAGCAGACACGAGCCCTGTAATGGATACTAGCAAGGATCAAAGGGATCGAGACGAGACAGTGTTTCCTTTTCTTCGCGGGAAGCGGGAGGGGGAGGAAAGGAAGACCTGGCCCCGTGGAACATTTTTTGAAACATTTAATCTAAAAATTCCATAGCCATCAAATGCCTGGACCTATCATTCTGAAATTTCTGACACATATCTACCCCTAACCCATCTACAAAGTGAGCAATGTTCAGACTTCTAACTTTTAAAATAAAAAAGTTATAGGCGTTTCTTTCCTCATTGTTTCAAAAATTAATTGCCACCACATGCCTGGACCCAGCTTTCGGAAATTTTACACACCTATCAAGTGAAGTGTTCCCTGTAATGTGCCCATGTTTCCTGTTTGTATCTTAAAAAATAAAAAAATGGGAGGCGTAACTGTATTTACCCCACTACTACCCATTTTTCTAAAATTAATTGCCACACAAGGCAAGCACCTACGTTTTTGAAATTTCACACACATAGGTCCCAAGGTACCACCTACAATGTGGCAAAGTTTCATGTGTGTAACTTTAAAAATGACAAAGTTATAGGTGTTTCTTTCCTCATTGTTTCAAAACTTAATTGCCACACAAGGCAAGCTCCAATGTTTCTGAAATTTCACTCACATATCAAGGCAAGTGGTACCTGTAATGTGCCCAAGTTTCCTGTTTGTATCTTAAAAAATAAAAAAATGGGAGGTGTAACTGTATTTACCCCACTACTACCCATTTTTCTAAAATTAATTGCCACACAAGGCAAGCACCTATGTTTCTGAAATTTCACACACATAGGTCCCAAGGTACCTCCTACAATGTGGCAAAGTTTCATGTTTGTAACTTTAAAAATGACAAAGTTATAAGCATTCCTGGGTATTTATTAAAAAATTAATTGCCACAAAACGCATGCACCAATCTTTCTGAAATTTCTCACAGATAACTATCCCTTACCAGTCTATAATGTCCCCAAGTTTCATCCTTCTATCTTTAAAAATGAAAAAGTTATAGGCGTTTTTGTAAAACAATACTTGGCTATGGGAAAAAGCATTCAAAATGGCGTCCGATCCGGATCGGACCTCATCGGATCGGATCGGATCGGATCGGAGGTTGGTCGGATCGGATCGGATTGGATCGGATTTTCCCGATTTTGGGTCGGATCGGATTCGGATCGTGGATCGGATCCGATCCGATGCACACCCCTAATTTGTAGCATTTTCTTCTCACTCTTACATTTCTCTCCAAGTGAGATTCAAGGTGTTGGTTCATACCTTTATTGACTTTCACTTTAATAGGCGGTAGATCCTACCATCGGCCAGCCTGCCTACTGTCTGATTCCCCTTTCTTGGTCCACATACCAGGAGTGCTGGTGGTGGATGGCAGCACCAGGGGCACACCACGGCATGGGCTGCTAATATGAACCCTTTCCACCACTCTGGACACGGTCAGCTTGCAGCCCCCATGCTGGTCTGCTCTTGGTGCCACAACTCAAGACTTGGAACCAGGCTACACGAAGAACCATCTCTTTCCTTGTGAACCTGACCATCCTGTATGAAATATTGCCTTCAGAGACACAGTTGGTGGCAATGGAGGGGAGGGTTTTCTTGGTGGTGGCAATCTATATGAGGAACTTCCTACCCTAAGAGGTTTGGTCTAGTGCTGTGCGAAAATTTCTCCTTCGAAAATTTTGGCCATTCTCATTCAATTTGATAGAAAAGAAATTCCTTTTGAAAAGAAATTCCTCTTGAAAAGAAATTCAAGGGAGGAGAAATTCCGGAGAAATTCTCATGTGTTTGGTTCAAGGTTCTTGTGCATACCTTACTTATGGGGTGTCTGAGGAGTGTGTATGTGGGTGGGTGGGTGTGTATGAGAGAGAGAGAGAGAGAGAGAGAGAGAGAGAGACCTGTCTTTCATTGCACAGTCACCTCTCTGTCAGCCTGTAGCCTCCTTGGCACTTCCCACTCAGGGAAAGACATCATGAATTTATTCCTCTCATGGGGCCTTTTCAGATCAGGAAGGGCAGGCAGCAATGATGAGACGTGTAATAGAAAGACAAATATAGACAGTACCTCAGACACCTCATAGTGATTAGTTAAGGTTAAAAACACTCACCAACACATTCAAAATAAATTATAAACTGCCCTGAGAATGAGGCAGAAAAATAGAAGCTACTTTCATGGGGAAAGAAGACTTTCAGGATGCAAAATGGGGGTGGGGGTGGGGGTGACAGCGGCAGTGCAAAAGCAAGCAAACAAAAACCAAAACAAAACCAAAAAAAACTTATAAAAAAAAAGAAGGAAAGAAGAAATTGTTCTATAACCCTTGTGACAAAATTGTTGGGGAATTTATCCTCCCACTGGAAAAATTCTGCGAAATTGTCCGCCCAATTTCTCTACCCAAAATAGGGTGGAGTATTTTGAGAGGCCGCCTGTGCGCAGCTCTAGTTTGGTCATTTCCTACTTTCTATGCTTTCTTCTGGCATCTGAAGGCATTTCTCTTAAACAAATGTTTGACTCTGTGGTAGCTTAATTTCATTTATTAATAATTAGTTTTGGAGCTTTGTGTTTTTTGACATTACTGCTGTTTTAGTTTGCTGAAAATGTGTTCCAATGGTGTTGTTGTTTTTACATTTTGTATGCCGTTTAGAGTGACTCCTTTTTTTTTTGGAAGGGAAAAGTGAAATATCAGTTCTGAAAATAGACAAAGTAAACAATTTAAATAATGTTAACTTTATTAAAATAGGAGTATCAATTTCTTGAACCAATTTGGGCTAAGCATTGGGTTGTTTACCTCTAAACCTCTTATCTGGAAGAAAATATGCCCCAGCCCCCCCCCCCTTTCACTGGGTTCTGGTTACACAATAATATAGCTCCTCATTTGCATTACTTCTCCTCTTTAGCTGGACAGAATGTGCTTCTTTGCAGTCAATTCAAAATTACCTTTGAGCCTAAGAAGTCCATTTAAAAATAAATGAACTAATCCACACTCCAACAGATGTGTTGTCCCTTCTACAGAATGGCTTCTGTTATGACAGATTCTTATACCCCCTCCTGAGCAAATGTACGCTCTGATAAATAATGATAATAATAATAATAATAATAATAATAATAATAATAATAATGACATCTTGTCCTTGATCCATATTCAGTTGCTATGTTCTGAAACTGAGAGTTTAACCAAACAACACCATTAATTCTTTCAACCACCATGCCAATATTCCAACAAAAATAATTATTCATTCCAGAAAGGAGAGGGGGATGATTCCTGTTTGATATGGACTAACCATGTTGAATATCATTTTTACTAAAGCTATTCAATTTTTAAATACCTAATTTGTATTAATACTGTTGGCATAATATTAGACATTTTCTGGGTAGACAGTCATACATAATACACAAAAGAAACAGGCCAGCTGAGCACTCTCAGAGGGTAGCATTCAAAACCTTTTTCTAAGAAAGAACTTGAATAGGTTCATGATTTTGTTTTGGAAATGATTAATTATAGCACTTTTGGACTAACTGCTTCTAAGAACTCTAATTTTAAAAATACCTTTTCTAACGTAGAAGGATATGTCTCTATCGTATAGCGCTTGGTGTTTAAAAGTGTCAGCTCACAATCACAAATGAACATTTCCTTACACTTACTTTCTTTCACAGCCAATATTTCATTTCCACTGTTAGTATTAATTTTGAAATGCATCTGCAACCATGACAGTGTAAGGCCCCAGCAGTCCTATATAGGATTCAAAAGACAGGGCACAGAATTGGTCCTCGGTTAAAAGAAATTTCCTCTGCATCACAACAGTTAAAGCTGCAGGAGCCCTGCCCTCTATTGTATCTGGTCATTCTAGTGTAGTTCATGCAGCTTTACTGGTTGTGATGAAGAGGGAATTTCACCAGGTGCTGCATGCATACAAATGACACCTGCTGAAATTCCCTTCTCAATGCAACTGTTAAAGATACAGGATCCCTGTCCTCCTTTTCATATGATCACCTTAGCCCGTGACACATTCCACATACCATATGGAAACTGCTTTCATCATGTTATATCCTGCTTGGTATAGATCTGGCCACAGATTCAGCTTCTCTCCATTCTTCCATATGCTACCCTGCTTCTCTCTAGGACTTGACCAGCAAAACCAATGGCAGCCAGAAAGTCTTCTGCCTGCTCTACCCTTCTGTGACTTTAGGTCAGCTCAGCCAATCACTGCCACAGGACACCAAAAATCCATCAACACTACAATAATAGTACTGTTCATTGCAGAGGCTGAATGTGCAGAGGGAAGGGGGCTCTGTCCTTGGCCTCAATGCATTCATAATAGTAGAGGGTAACAGTTCTTGTGGCCAGATCTTAGCCAAATAGAGTTTGTATGCATGTAGGCTCTGTTCAGAACTTATGTTGTATACATGAAGGCCAGGGGTGGGCAGTGAGCATAAAGCGAGCTCCTTTTTCCTCCTTATGGGCAGTCTGTCACAATATATATGTTGTCTGAACAAGTCTATGGATTACCCTTCTTAATAAAAATAAAACAACTCCTGATTTTTATTCGTTAGATTCCCCAGAGACTGCTTGTCGAATATATCCTGCATTCCAAATGCTGAACTGGTAATTTTAAAAACAAAAAGCTTATCTTCGTCAGATTTATAACTTTATTATTATAGTATATTACTGTCTATGGGTACAGTGGAGAGAATATATGGGTAGTATTGAACTATGTAGAAATTGTGCTTATGCATCATTCCACATAAATGCTTCATCAAGCAAAATGAAGATTTGTTCCAGGAATGTCTGAATTATGGGGCACTTTGTGGTACGAAGATGAGGTAGATCTTGTTACTACTTTGAGTTCAGAAGCTGTGATGTGCTATGAGCTTAGGTGAAAGATTGCCATTTGATGTGCACTCTCTGTTGGAGACAGAAACCCATGTGTTTGAATTGGTTCATCTGGTGTCTGCGCTGAAAAGGAAGAATTAGTTAAAATTAGGGATGTCAGAGAAATCTGCAATGGATTCAAATGAGTTCAGATTTCTATATGACCTGTGGATTCCAGTGCAGAACAGTGTTTTCTGCTTTGCATGGATTCCATGGGCTTGCAGACTGTTTTGGGATTTCTTTTACTTTTGGGGGTGGAGATTTGCACAAATTTGCACTTGTGTGAATGTGCATTTTTCACAAATGTGCACTTATGCAAGTGGAACAAAATTCCCAAATATCCATAAAAATAATTCAGTTTCATTAATGAGCAGACAATGAAATGAAAGATGCATAACAATCACAGATGGAATGGATTTAACAAAGTCCATGCATCCCTAGTTAAAATTAGGATAATTTTTAGCTTGTAAGAATATTTAAAAATCTGTTGAAGAGGCACGATTTAATAACAAAAATAATGCTGTTGTGTAGAGAAAAGGCTAGATATGTGAAGCCAAAATCCAGAATCTGTGGCTAATACAGAAGCAGCTGCTAGATTGCTAATAGGGACCAAAAGGTGGGATCAAATCACATCTGTCCTGAAACAACTTCCTTGACTACCTGTTCCCTTCTGGGCTAAATTCAAAGTGCTGGTGCTTACCTACACTGCTTGGGACAGGTAATGGTGATAATCTTTTCCCCTACCAGTCCACCAGTGTGCTGTTCTACATTGACTTACAATCCTCGCCCATCCGTATATCCTTTGGTCTAGACCTGATTACTTGGGGCTCTACAGAACCCTGTCCCCCCCCCCCCCATGGAGACATATTCAGCACAAAAGGGGGGAGGGGAGTCAGGAAATCCTAACATATATTATATATCGAATTTATAACCCTACACTACACTGCTTTATAAAATGGAGTACTTTTAAAAACAAAAAAACAAAAAAATGCTAACAGAACATTAACACCCAACCATATGACTCACATGTTCAGGCAGCAAGTGTATCAGCAATGGAGCACATTTTTAATGACTAGCTAATCCTTGCCAAGGTTTGTCCAATATTGCACATAAAACATCTTCCAACAGTCATTTGAATCTTTAATGAAGATTCTTAAACCATGTTCTCACCCTCCATTGAATTGTTCTCTGCAAATGCTAGAGCAATTGAATTTTATTATCAAAAATGCCCATGAGAAGCAAATTAAAAGGTCATGAGTACTGGCTAAAACTAAATATTAATTAAAGATACTGATAGGAAGAACAATGGACATTAACCAAGATGGTCAAGGAAGTGAATTTGCATGCTTTCCTTGTCCCTAAGCTGCAGATGAATGGAAGTGCATGATTAAGGATGAAGTTCCGTTACTGATTTGTACTCATGTAATTCTGGGAGGTGTGATATTGTGTAGATTTATTAGAGCTGAGAAACATAAACTAGGTAGAGATAAGTTTGATAGAAAAAGCTCCTTACTTGAAATACCGTGAAGACAGAAAGACTACATGAGATCATTAGCCATCCTAAGGATTATATGATGTTATGTGTCCAATGGTTCAGGATTCCCATGCAGAAGGAGATACAGGCACAAAATGTCTTCTAAGGATAAATTTAATATTATATATGATAGGACTCCAAGTGGTGTAGTATAAGGCTTATTGAAAAATCCATCAGCTAGACCAGCGATTGATGATCACTGAATATGAACTGTAACATGGGTGTAAGACTGGCAAATATTCCATTTGCCCTCTTTATAGGAATTTAATTACTAGGTACAAGGTTAAACGAGTGCAACAGCTCTGTTTTTTACTTATATTTGTTAAAATGGAATTAAGCTGTGAAGCTCACATTAGCGATTACTTATATTTTCCTGTTTACAAGGCAATTTTTTTTTATTTATTGTGAATATCAACAACACAGAACAGAAAATACATTGTGAAAAAGAAAAAAAAAACCACATTTCTTATTTAGGAATATCATTATTTTTCCATCATGTGTACCATTCATTTAAAATAAAAAAAAAGAGTGAAGAGAGTTATACATAGGTTTCAAGAAAAGCGGACCAAATATCCATGTATTTATCCACTCTTATGTTGTGTCTATATAACACCCGTTCAAAAGTTGATAGTGTTATTAGTTCCTCAATCCATTGCATTATGGGAGGTGTGGATTTGTCCTTCCAATGTGATAGTATAAGTCTTTTGGCTGTCCTAAGGGCTCTGAAGATTCATCTGTGCTGACCATGTGTTAACTTCCAAGAAGCCAGTAGGTAATTTAGGAGGACATGCACATTGTTCCATATTATAGATTGTTTCAATACAAAGTTTATCCTTATTATAACATCCTCCCCAAAAAGGGATGACTACGGGGCATTCCCAAAACATATGAATTAAAGAAGCATTAGATGCATTACATCTCCAACAACTGTGATAGTTAGACAAACCCTTATTAAAAAGGCATTGTGGAGTCAAATAAACCCGAAACAATTTTTTTGCTGAATAAGACGTAACCTGAGATCCATAGACGCTTCGAATACAGATGCTAGGGCACTCCAATTCTCTATTCCAATCCAGTCTTAAACTATGGGTATCATATTTACTTACTGCTACTAAATACATATATATATATATATGTGTATATATATATATATATATATATATATATATGTGGGCCATAGATCGACATGTCAGTTCAGCTGTTAGAAGTGTTTCTAACAGGGCTGGAGGCTCTGAAGCTGTAAAAGCAGCAGGACCAAACCTAGATTCCAGCAAGTGTTACAATTGCAAGTATTGTCATTGAGCCATAGTAGGTAAATTATATTTAACACACAAGTCTGAAAAAGACAAAAACTCATTGTCTGAGCCTATTAGCTGATCCAAAGTAAAAATCATCTTATCCATCCATGTCTTCCACAAAAACAATACAATTTAGACAGGAGCTATTCCTGAAAACAGCCTTCACATATTGATTGATGCCATGATATGTGCTTTCCTATCCTGATGAGCAGCAGCTAATCATGTGGCGTGTGGGGAGGGAAACATAGAATGTCATGAAGTTGCAACTTTGGGTAAGGCTTGCTGCAAGTTATACAGTAGCGGAAAGCCAACATAGGGAAGTCTGATTTGGTGACAGAAATTTGCCTTGTAGCAGCCTTAAGTAGGGATGGGTGAGAATTTCTTTTGGTTCATTTTTTTATAAGTACTGACTAAAACATGTAGATTTCTTCATAAATGAGGTGGAAAGAACTTGAGATTTAAATCATCAGATGTGGGACAAACCAGAACTGACAGGCAAAGGGTTTTGAATGCTTACTTCTTGTAAGCCTGCGTTTGAATCCCTGTGTATTCAACCATTTTTGTGGCTATCTTTGTGAATTCAGCTGGCCATCTTTTCTGACAGCCTCTTCATCTTCAGCAGCAATATGGTCAGCAGGTACAACATGGTCCTCACCAGATTGGGAATTTGCCTATTGACTTTGGTTAATGTAAACGGGTGAGAATTTTGTTTTCGTTCACTTTTTATCAGAATTTACTAAAATTCACAATTTTCTATATGTGCAAGATGGAAAGAACATGGGATTTTGGAATGCTAAATGCATGAGAAAGTGAAACAGAGATTCGTCCATCCCTAGTCTCTAGTAACACCATCAGAAGAACAAGCTCTTTGGGTATCTGAATCACTTGTGCTATAGGCCTGAGTGGTGCTAACATTGCAATCTTTTTGACACCAGGCTAAGACTGCCCTCTACCCCCAGGCAATTAATTGTGTATGATAGGACACTTAAGCCAGCCACATAAACAGGTCTAGTATTCTATTAAAAATGTTTTTAGTTGTCTACATTGTTTTGGATTTTGTACATTTATATTTTTATGCTGTGTTTTATTATCTGATGAGTTGTTGTAAACCGTCTAGAGAGCTTCAGCTATTGGGCGGGATAGAAATGAAATGAAATAAACAATAAGAATGTCAAAGTTACTGATTCAAATTTAATTAGTAACATTTTACTTACTGCAATTTTTGTCAAGTAACCTTATAAATGACAACTCCTCAAATTTTGAATTGAATAATCATAGTATTATGCTACATCGGGTTAGGGATGGGTGAACTCCCCCACATGTCATTTGCTGGACTCCTGCCTCTTGCCCAACCCTGCCATGCATGCGTGGCAAGTTTCCAGGTGGTGTACAGGTGCCCGGGGGAGCTCACAGCTTCCAGCTTTTCTGCAAGCTGCCATTTTGAACAAAATTAGGGCCAAGCTATTTACAGAAATTGCCATTTGTGCAAATGATCTAAATACCTGGTCACCCATTTCAGGGGATGAGCAGTAATGTCATGTGTCTGTTGGGATGCATCTTTTTTGGCCTGCTTCATACTGGGTAATGAGGGCACTCAAAAGTTAGATGGGCTACCCTAGTTAACAATCAACTGCACCTGGGAGGTGAAGGGGCAGTAGCTCTACTTACCTGTCACTGCTGGCTGCCTCGAGAAGATGGCAGGAGGAAAGCAGACCTTGGGCCCTGTAGGCCTCTAACCATTGAACACTGACCAGCTGGGATGGGGTGGAGTCATCAGGTACCCTTTAGTTCACCTTTATGTTGGGCAGGTGATGAAAGCCCAGGTCAGCTTCAGATTGATCTGGTATCTCATGGTCAGGGTGGGATCACCCATCCCCAGAATGACTTAAGCTCACATACACGCTAGATTTATTTCAGTTGCATATCCTTGATACTATTCGATAAAGTTGTGACTGTTTTATCAAAAAATATGTCCTGTGTCTTCATTCTGGCATGTGTTGGGGGGATGTGTCCAAGCATTATTCTGAATATGTGTCATTTTAAATTCCTCTCCATGGGTTCTGTTTCCATCTTTCTTCAATGCATTAAGAACTCCTTAAGTCTTGCCACTTTTCTCCAGTGTACCCCAATCACGTCACATCTTTTTAGTGACATAAAACAAACTCAGCTTACTACAGGGCAAGTTTTCAAGGCCACTGCATGTCCCCTGCACCTAGTGTCACACTGCTGCCCAGGGTCAGTCGATGGGTAGCTGCACCAAGGATGAAGAGGCCTGAAGGAGGGGCTGCCCTATGAAGGTGTGCCTCCCACTCCCTGATCACATGTGTGTTCCACTTGGATGCCAGTGCTGCCTTTCTCAAGATCTTCCCTCTACCAAGGGATGGAGAGAGGTGGGGAACATTTTTAACTCGAGGACATTGACATGGTGCTTGGTCAGGTTCATGCAACCACTTCCGTATTGAATCCTTACCCCTCTTGGCTAATAAAAGCTATCAGGGATGGAACAACTGGCTGGACTAGGGAAATGATTAATGCCTCTTTGCAAGAGGGTGTGGTCCCAGGCTGCCTAAAAGAGGCAGTAGTGAGACCACTCCTGAAGAAAATCTTAATAACAACAGGCAAGTAGCAAATGTTCCATTCCTGGGAAAGGTCTTGATTGGGTAGTTGCAAGCCAGCTACAGGCACTCTTGGATGAGACCGATTATCTGGATCCATTTCTGTTGGGTTTCAGGCCTGGCTTTGGTACAGAAACAGCCTTGGTCGCCCTATATGTCGGTAGAAAGACAGGGGGAGTGTGACTCTGTTGATTCTCCTTGATCGCTCAGCGGCTTTCAATACCATCGACTAGGATATCCTTCTGGGACGACTGGCTGAGTTGGGAGTGGGAGGCATTGCATTGCAGTGGTTCTGCTCTTACTTGGCGTGTTGGCTCCAGAAGGTGCTGCTTGGGGAACATTGCTTGGCCCTGTGGATTCTCTAGTATGGGGTTTCGCAGGGGTCAGTCTTGTCCCCCTTGCTGTTTCATATCTACATGAAAACGTTGAGTGCGGTCTTCAGGAGTTTTGGAGTGTGTTGCCATCAGTACACTAATGTCATGCAGCTCTATTTCTCTTTTTCATCTTCATCAGGTAAGGCTGTGGATGTGCTGAACTGGTGCCTGGCTGTGACAATGGACTGGATGAGGGCTAAGAAAACTCAATCCAGACAAGACTGAGATGCTATTAATGGGTGGTTCTGCCAACTGGATAGAGGGTCTTAAACCTGTTCTGGATGGGGTTGCACTCCCCTAAAGGAGCAGGTTCATAGTTTGGGGGTTCTCCTAGATCCATCTCTGTCACTTGAGGCTCAGGTGGCCTCAGTGGCACAGAGTGCCTTCTACCATCTTCGGTTGGTGGCCCAGCTATGCCCCTATCTGGACAGGGATAACCTGGCTTCAGTTGTCTATGCTCTGGTAACCTCCAAGTTAGATTACTGCAATGTGCTCTATGTGGGCCTGCCTTTGAAGATGGTTTGGAAGCTGCAGCTTGTGCAAAATGCAGCGGCTATATTGATAATAGGGACAAGACGGTTCGAGCATATAAGACCTACTCTGGCCCAGTTGCATTGGCTGCCTATATGTTTCTGAGCCTGATTCAAGGTGCTGGTTTTTAACCTATAAAGGCTTACATGGCTTGGGACCACAATACCTGACAGAATGCTTTTCCCAACATGAACCTACCCAAACACTACATTCAACATCGAAGGGCCACTATATCTAGGATTTACGTGAAGTAGAAGGTGGTAGATTGTTTATCACCCATATTTGTTCAGATATAGTATTTCTTCCTCCTGAAAAGAGATACTTTAGGCAAGTGCAAATTAATATATTGTTAGCCTTATAATTGGAAGAAATGTTATAGGCTCGTGTGTAAATGGGGGTGAGACTATATGATCTCAGTTGCATCTCCAGAATTAAATCTATGTTATTGCTTTAACAATGTATACAACTATTTGCCAGGGAAATAGTTTTTAATGAGTACCTATGATGTTTTGTATAACATTATGTTATGACATAACATCCTTCCATGGGCATTCCTGAAAATGTGGAAGGTTGAAGAGCACTAGAGACCAGCACCAAATATTTTTTAAAATAAAATTAAAAGGAAGTACACCACAACTCCTAGCCACATTGTAATGTTATTAATGTAGGCACCAAGCAAAAAACCCTCCTTCCCCTGACACCTGCTAAAAAAATCACTGGATTTTTCCCTCCCAACCTGAAAGCAGCTGAAATATTCTCCCTGCTTTTGTGAGGGCAAAGAAATTTTACAAAATTGGGAGTGAGCATTTTGCATAGCACTAATTGTGATGGACCAATGTTAAAGTTTTCTGTAACAGAAATGTGAACTCAAATTTGTCCATAAAAGTATTATATGTTAGGTTTCTTCTGAACTCATCCGTTTGTAGTAGCTACATTAATCACTTAGTATTTTCGCCTGTTCTCTAGATAAGGCAACGCACAGGAAGAACTCGTTTATGTGAGTGTGACAATTAAGTGCATCCACATGTATGATTTATCACACGTGCAATGGAAGACAATTATCCATCCTTCCCTTATTGTTATTTACAAATTTTACCACTCCAATTTCCATTCTCTGAGTTAAAAGGCCAATACATTAATTCTAATATTTGCATTAAATTGTCTCAGGATATGAGATAAAGGCTAAATGTAAACATCCAGTGAAGAGAAATTTCATAAAAAGAAATTTTCAAAAGTGCTTGTTAATTAAGAAACTTCTCTCCATATTTGTTTATCCAGCTAAACCTGCAGAAACCTGACTCATGCCTTTGATCAAAGAGCTAATTGAAATGATGAGAGCTACACATCACTTTAAATTAAAACAGACCTGTCATCAACTTCACGGAAGAAAGTTCACATTCATGATGTACCTATAATACACTGATTAAACACCCACACATCTATGTGAGGGAACAGAGTGTAAAGAAAAACAGAATGTTGCCAATGTGTGTATACAAATATTCATAACCTAATTAAAGCTGCAATCCTAAACTACCTTACCCAAGGCAGCCCAATATACTTTGTTGCCTGAAGCAGACCAGCAAAATACGTCTTCCACTAACTCAAGTCAAGGTGCATAGTACCCAAAGCCAACCAAGGAATTTTGGCACACGAAGCAGAAAACCCCACAAGCACCACTCCCCATCCCTGGCAGAATATATATACATTATTAATAAATTAAATAACTAATTATTTACTGCTATTTCATAACACCCAAATCTGCTGCCTGAGGTAGCCACCTCACTCCGCCTAATGGTAGGGCAGGGCTAGTCCTACCCAAAAGTATGTCCCACTGAAATAAGTGTGACAAACTGCCAAAGAAATATTGTAAGGATGGAGGTTGGAGGGGAAGTAAGTTTCACTTTTTATCTCAGTATGGTATCTAGACTCTCTGTTAACTCTATTCCCATTTCCCAAGAAGATGTACTGATAACCGTAGCTTTTCCGTCCAACCCATGAGCAGCCATTGTTGCGCAATAATGATGGCGTGCTAGGAAAACAGATGGATGGCCCCAGGGCTTCATCAGGTACTCGCCAGACGATCAGGAAGCTCATACAATGCCGTGAACAGGAGCAGGTGTCAGCGGTCGCTCAGTGACCACCTGAAGACGCTGGGTGTGTGGATTAGACCACCCATCCCTCGCAGTATCCAGCTAAAGCAGCGAAGGAGGAGAAGGAGGAGGAGGAGCAGCAAGAACTTATTACATTATGGAATGAGGCCTGAAAACTTCAGCACCATAGGATTACACTGCACTGAATCAAGCCCAGATATGGAAGCACAGGAGAGGATTTGAACTGTATCTAGTTTAGCCTTGGAGGGAGAGGAAGAAAAGCAAAAGGTTTTTCTCTCTTATAGGAGAAAGGGGGTGAGAAGTATGAAAGTATCTTGGCCTGGCCACTGGCTGTACCCTGGAGTAGTTATTCAATATGCTAGATGAACTGTAATGCTATTGTTTTATCTTTTATGAAACATCAGGGTGCTGAAGAGGGGTTGGATGCTGCAGTATTAAGGACTCTAGCAGCAACCTGCAATTTGGGGGTGATAACAGACTCTCTTATCAGAGACAGAATTGTATGTGGCAGAAGAGATCAGCAGCTCCATGTATGAGAATTAGATTTAACATTGATCCATGGCCTGGAAATTGGCAAAGCAGCAGAGTTTTCTAAAGAGAGGATCAGAATATTAGCAGGCACACCAGACGTGTGAGTGCGTGCTCTTGGACAGTCAGGGTGTCACTATGAGCAGGACCTGCAGCCCAGTGAAGGGGCACCCAGAATACAATATCTACATTGTGGGAAACAACATGAAAAGAGGAAGGGAAAGTGTCTTGCATTCACTACAGGCCCATTAAGTTAGAGGGCTCAAAAACAAATCACCTGCCCATCTCCATAGCTTTCCTACCCCCAAGGGCCTCACCTGCCAGCCCCATTTCAAAAACACAGTCCAACATATTTCCCAACATATACCTTTTATTTTAAACTGTAGCAGGAACAGCAGTGGAAATGCATTGCAAGTGGAGAGATGTTTGTTTTTCCCCTCCTTGGTCTGAAGTGCTGGTAACAGCACATAATAGCACATGGGAACATGGGAGAGGAATTCTCCCAAGGGCTGATGCAATTCCATCCTTCACTCAGAACTGGGAAGTATTCAGGTAGGGTGACCATATGAAAAGGAGGACAGAGCTTCTGTATCTTTAACAGTTATATTGAAAGGGGAAGTTCAACAGGTGTCATTTGTATGTAGGCAGCACCTCATGAAACCCCCTCTTCATCACAACAGTTAAAGCTGCAGGACGCCTGCATCTTGAGCAGATACAAAAGAGGGCAGGGCTCCTGCAGCTTTAACTGTTGTGATGAAGAGGGAATTTTACCAGGTGTTGCATGCATACAAATGACATCTGCTGAAATTCCCCGTTCAATACAGTTGTTAAAGATACAGAAGTAGGCTGACCAGATAAAATCCAGGTCAGGGCTCATGTAACTTTAACAGTTGTAGAGAAAAGGGAATTTCAGCCAGTGTCATTTATATGCAATTAGTTCCTGGTGAAATTCCCTCTTTATCACAACAGTTAAAGTTGCAGGGGCCCTGCCTTCTTTTGTATATGGTCACTCTAGTATAGTGCCTGCAACTTTAAATGTTGGCATGAAGAGGGAATTTCACCAGGACCTAATTGCATACAAATGACACTGGCTGAAATTCCCTTTTCTCTACAACTGTTAAAGTTACATGAGCCCTGACCTGGATTTTATCTGGTCACCCTAACAGAAGCCCTGTCCTCCTTTTCATATGGTCAGCCTAATTCAGGTCACGGGTTCATGTCCTGGCAGTCCGAAGGTAACCGATCCAGAGGGAGAGGCAGGTAAGAAATAAATGTATTAATGTTATTATTAAGGCTGGAAGGGATACATTGTGACAAATTAACATCATCATAAAACTTGAAGTCTCAAAACACAGGTGCTTGGTATCCAAACCCAGAATAGAATAAAATGCTGGTGAAATTAATCCCCAGTACTTCATATTCAGCAAAGTCTAGCCAATTCAGAATTAATAACAGTCAAGGAAACATGTTGAAAAATATGAAAAATGGGAGTGGGGGAAATTATCTCTTTTTTTCCCCTCTCCTCCCCCCTTTCCCCCTTTTTTACATTGTCTGACAAAGACAGGACACCAGAACTAGTGAGATAGGATCGTTCTCCTGTGCGAGATACACTATCTTCATAGCTGAGCTTTTGTACAAGTAGAAGCTTGCTTATCAGCCCGCTCAACAGAGCTGCAAACATTGCCGTAATCTAGGCTAGAGATGATTAAAGAATGGACAAGCTTATCATGGTCTGTCATGGAAAGCACTGCCAAAAACATAGAAAGAGAAGCAAGTAGAAATAGAGTATATGGCATTTTCTATGTACACGGAATACAATTGCCCTATACAGGTGTTCAACCTGTACATGTAAGGGATAAAAGGCAGGGGAGGAGATAGAGGCACTGGCCCTGCCCTGCCCTGCCCTCCCTCTCCCTGCCCTGCCCTGCCCTGCCCTGCCCTGCCCTGCCCTGCCCTGCCCTGCCCTCTCCTCTCCTCTCCTCTCCTCTCCTCTCCTCTCCTCTCTTACCTCTCCCTGCCCTTGCCATATTGAGCAGCAAGGTCTGAAGGGGGATTATATCACATTCACCCTCCATTTGATTGAAAACCTTGATAAAGCAGGGATGATAGGAATGGGCATGTAGGGCTTAAGGGTAGCAGGTGTGCCCTTGAGCACACACCTTTTTAGCCCTCAGACATGCAGAACACCTGCATAAAGCTACTGAGACCCTTGAAAGTAGCTTCTGCATGGTAGTGCAGAAGCTACTTCACACGTGTTAGCGCAAAGCATATTTCAAACATTATTGTTGTCATGTCTAGGACCTGGTAACTGTAATGTTTGAAATACACTTTCTCTGTGATGTAATCATGGATCCTCTATCTATGTATCTATCTAAAAAAAAATCTAGACAACCTTTAAGTGTGGATCCCTCTCAATCCTGTTGACTACTATTGACTATTCAGCTTGTGAGAAGAGACTACACTTTATTACGTTGAACTCCAAAATGGGCAGCTTTCAAACACAATATTATTATTATTATTATTATTATTATTATTATTATTATTATATGTATCCTGTCTTTTGCCCAATGCCAGGCCTCAAGGTGGCTTTACAAAATTAAAACATATACAGTTAAAACCTATAAATAGAAATATACAAAAGTTAAAAACATGATTAAATACTCATCAATATTAAAACATTTAAAATACATTTAAGAGTCATATGCATAGACGGAGGTCCAGACTATTCGCCAAAGGCTTATAGAAACAAAAAGTTTTTGCCTGCCCTGAAGGGAGCCAGTCTAGCTTTTCTGGGAAGAGAGTCCCAGAGCCCTGGAGCAGCCACCAAGAAGGCCCTCTCCTGCGTTCCCACCAGGCGTGCCTGTGATGGTGGTGGGACTGATAGAAGGGCCTCCCCAGGAGATCTCAAAGCACGGGCAGTCTTGTAAGGAAGAATAGGATCTTTCAGATAACCTGGGCCCAAGCCATATATGGCTTTATTGGTCATACCCGGAAACAGACCGGAAGCCAGTGGAACTGTTTTAACAGGGGAGTTGTATGCTCCCTTTAACCAGCCCCGATCAACACTCTGGCTGCAGCTCTTTGAATCAGCTGAGTTTCCAAACACTCTTTAAAGGCAGCCCCCATGTAGAATGTGTTACAGTAATCCAATCGGGATGTAACTAAGGCATGTGTCACCGTTCACAAACTCCTATGTGAACAATGTAGCTGCCACAATGTGGAGCCAAGAAAAACACTGGGATTAACTCTCCATTAGGGTTAAGCCAGATTTACCTCAAGCACATATAACACTTTGAAAGCAGTTTGAAAAAGGTAAATGGATTGTTTCATTGGCCCAACAGTTGTCAATTCACTTCAATACCATTATAAAGCAGTAATATAGATCCTGCCTTATGTTCACCTGCATTATCTTTCTTGCTCTCAAGGTGTCTGATATTTGCAATTTGCACCTACCTCTCTATCTATCTATCTATCTATCTATCTATCTATCTATCCAAGGGCCAAAAGAAACATTACTTTTTTTTTCATTTTTACTCTAGAATAGGCTTTAACCCTTCTCCACCCCACTAGGGATACAGTTTAGATCTCCTCCATCCCACATGTATACCATTCCTATTGCAATTCTATTCCATTTTCTTTTACAAATCACTAGAAATTACTGTCTGACGGGGCGGGATGATCTGGATTGGGCCTATACGAGAGGATTAAATGGTTAAATCCTGATCTATTTGTGTTATGGATCACTAATTTGTGATATAAATTGGAGGCACAGCAGCCCCAATACTGACTAGGCCTCTAGCTGGGGAAAAGGTACACTGGCAGTGTTTCTATTGGCAGTAGACAGCAGAAGCCTCCAAAACACGGCATATCGGGGGGCAGTGTGGTATGGAGGCAGCCCTGGATCTAGTAGGCCCCAAACCCTCATTCAGCTGGGAAGGCCCCTGGATCTTTGTTCCCCATTATGCTAGCCTGGAGCACGTGCCCCCATTGAAAGCAATGAGGGCAAATAAAAACAATGACAGAAGACTTCAGCAGAAAACATCCCCTCCCCACCTGGATAGCATATGCTAGTCTGTCTTTGGAAGCGGCAGACAATCTACCACTCCACCAACCCCATTTAGGACTCTACTGTCATGAATAGGACTATTCACTTTTAACGCATTCAAATTAACTAAAATATTGAGGCAAGACAATCTGTTGTACACAGATGTGTACAATACAGAAATGAGGATGTTTGGGAGGATTAATGGGGAACCCAGGCAAAAGCCTTTTTATTGAATGTCTACCAAAGAAACAAAATGAATCATTGAACCAGTTTTGGGCTAAGCCCATCCGCAGTGTGTTTCCAGAGATGGGGACTACACCATAAGGAGTAACATCAGGATATTGTTTACTTTTATAGCAAATCTCAAAAGAAGAGCCAAGGAATTCCTAAAATATTAATGTTGTTAATGAACATTGCACCAGGTAAATGTGCTCAACTGAGACAAATTAAAATTTCAAGGACAGTTTGGGTTTAATCACATTAATTATTGTAATAATTAAAAATGTTATGCTGAAGTGGGTTGCAATCAGCTTATTATTTGCTGTGTTTGTGTTTCCTGCCAGATTATGCAGTTTTGTTCCTATATTGAGTTTAGGGCAAACTCTTCAAAGGCTGCCCATGAACTCAGATGCCTCCATGTTCAGCTGCCGTTTTATGTCTCCCTCAATGGCAGGCTGGCAAAGAACAGAGTTATGTTCAATGACGCATTTAAACTAACTTATTGGTCTTGATTATTCCCAGCTTAATATTCTATGTTTCTATCACTATGTTTTGCTATTATTGGGCTGTTATCTAGGATGTCCATATGGAAAGGAGGACAGGGCTCCTGCAGCTTTAACTGTTGTGATGAAGAGGGAATTTCACCAGGTGCTGCATGCATACAAATGACACCTGCTGAAATTCCCTTTTCTATACAACTGTTAAAGATAAAGGAGCCTTGTCCTCCTTTCCATATGGTCACCCTGCTGTTATCTCAGAAGAAGATTTTTACCTGTTCTAATTGTCTGTGGTAATATTGCCTCCCAGAGCAGACTTGAGTATCAGGCAAAGAGTTCATTAACCAGAACAGGTGGGTCTTCGCTATGGTTAGAATTCTGAACTCCTGATGTGAAGATACAGAATGGGTTAGTGAGATCCTCATTGTACTGGACACACTGCTTTCATTGCACCTCTTCATTCTTCGTCATTCCCTATCATCCCGAATTAACTAGATAAACATGCTTACAGAGGGAGCCCGCCTGTAGACACTCTGCAGCATGTTTATCTAACTTACATGCTGCAGTGTATCTTCAGGTAGGCCCCCTCCTCTGTCATGGTCCACACAGGCTTATCTACCTACAGTGGCAGTGCTCCAAGCTGCACTGTGTGGCTGGGCCTAGCCACACCTTAGATTTCCCACAGTGCTCTCAAAGCAACTCTATGTAGGGGCACTGTGGGAAATTAAGTGTGGCAAGACCCAGCTGCCTAGCATTTCTCAAGATGTAAGGCGAGACAATGAATGTATCAGGAGCGGGCCCTGTAGGGTGACCAGATAAAATCCAGGTTAGGGCTCATGTAACTTTAACAGTTGTAGAGAAAAGGGAATTTCAGCCAGAGTCATTTGTATGCAATTAGTTCCTGGTGAAATTCCCTCTTCATCACAACTGTTAAAGGTGCAGGGCCCCTGCCTTCTTTTGTATATGGTCACTCTAGTATAGTGCCTGCACCTTTAACTGTTGTGATGAAGAGAGAATTTCACCAGGAACTAATTGCATACAAATGACTTTGGCTGAAATTCCCTTTTCTCTACAACTGTTAAAGTTACATGAGCCCTGACCTGGATTTTATCTGGTCACCCTACCTAGTTCCATCACTTATTCTGGCTTTTTGGATCCTGTGGACATGGCCCCCTCCACAAGACTTCCTGTGGTGATCTCAAGTCTCAGAGAAGGCACATTTGGAAGAAGATTCCTCCCTGTCCATGCAAAGCCAGACTGTGTAGGGCAGTGATGTCAAACCTCTTTCAGCCTGCCAGAAAAGCTCTTGGGGATGGCAGTCCAGCCAAAGGCAAAAGGTGTAGATCCAAAATATCAGAATTACCAGTGTATTCTACTTTAAAGCTCCTACTGCAAGTAATTAAACCCAAGGACAGGCATTTGACATTTTACAATGGGGAAAAAAACTGTACAAAAGTTGAGAAACTTTTGGGGAATCCCAGAGGCTTTTTGGTAAACCCCAGAAGGCCAGATTGGGGATCCCAGGTAGGCTGGATTTAGCCCCTGAGCCTGGTGTATCATTTTAACATAGCTAAGCAGTGCCTTAAATTGAGCCTGGAAGCAAACTGGCAGCCATTGCAGCTCAGCCAAAATAAGTTTAAAAATCTGCAATATATAGTAGCCAATATATAAATGACAGTAACAAGCTCCCTATCATTCAGGAAGGGGAGCAGTCAGATCTAATTGAGAAGATATATTCCTAGACGCAAATACTCCCTGAGCATCTAGGAGCAAATGTGGATCTAGGATTAGACAAGACTGCGAACTTATTATGGTCATAAAGTTTTTTAATGAAGTAAAACATTTAGATCTGCTTGAAAAAAATAGTGCTCCTTTTATTTTTTATATACTTTTAGGCATTGAAGGAGATATTGGGCCTGTTCAGGTGACACTTCAGGCTCTGAAGTTAGTGAAATTGTGGTACTCTAAGGCTCGCACTAACCACAAGTGGTGTTGTTGCACACAACATTTTAAGCCATGGTTAGAGCTGCTAACCCTGGTGTAGACGGTCCTACTGTGGTTAGGGAGTGAGAAGGGTTTCATCAAAATGCATCCTTTCCTACTTTCACTTTTCAAGCAGAACGGCTGAGCCTAGCTGAGTTTTGCAGCCATGCGTGCAAGGAAGGATCACTCTGGTCTCGATCCCTTTGATCCTTGGTAGTATCCATTACAGGGCTCGTGTCTGCTTTCACTTTGTACTCAAGCAGACACGAGCCCTGTAATGGATACTACTAGCAAGGATCAAAGGGATCGAGACGAGAGAGTGTTTCCTTTTCTTCGCGGGAAGCGGGAGGGGAAGACCTGGCCTCTGTAGAAATTTTTTTGAAACATGTAATTTAAAAATTCCATAGCCATCAAATGCCTGGACCTATAATTCTGAAATTTCTGACACATATCTACCCCTAACCCATCTACAAAGTGAGCAATGTTCAGACTTCTAACTTTTAAAATAAAAAAGTTATAGGCGTTTCTTTCCTCATTGTTTCAAAAATACCTTGCCACCACATGCCTGGACCCAGCTGTCTGAAATTTTACACACATATCAAGCCAAGTGGTACCTGTAATGTGCCCATGTTTCCTGTTTGTATCTTCAAAAATAAAAAAGTGGGAGGCGTAACTGTATTTACCCCACCACTACCCATTTTTCTAAAATTAATTGCCACACAAGGCAAGCACCTACGTTTCCGAAATTTCACACACATAGGTCCCAAGGTACCGCCTACAATGTGGCAAAGTTTCATGTGTGTAACTTTAAAAATGACAAAGTTATAGGCATTCCTGGGTATTTATTAAAAAATTAATTGCCACACAAGGCAAGCACCTACGTTTCCGAAATTTCACACACATGGGTCCCAAGGTACCACCTACAATGTGGCAAAGTTTCATGTGTGTAACTTTAAAAATGACAAAGTTATAGGTGTTTCTTTCCTCATTGTTTCAAAAATTAATTGCCACACAAGGAAAGCTCCAATGTTTCTGAAATTTCACTCACATATCAAGGCAAGTGGTACCTGTAATGTGCCCAAGTTTCCTGTTTGTATCTTCAAAAATAAAAAAATGGGAGGCGTAACTGTATTTACCCCACTACTACCCATTTTTCTAAAAATTAATTGCCACACAAGACAAGCACCTACGTTTCTGAAATTTCACACACATAGGTCCCAAGGTACCCCCTACAATGTGGCAAAGTTTCATGTGTGTAACTTTAAAAATGACAAAGTTATAGGCATTCCTGGGTATTTATTAAAAAATTAATTGCCACAAAATGCATGCACCAATCTTTCTGAAATTTCTCACAGATAACTACCCTTAACCAGTCTACAATGTGCCCAAGTTTCATCTTTCTATCTTTAAAAATGAAAAAGTTATAGGCGTTTTTGTAAAACAATACTTGGCTATGGGAAAAAGCATTCAAAATGGCGTCCGATCCGGATCGGACCTCATCGGATCGGATCGGATCGGATCGGAGGTTGTCCGGATCGGATCGGATCGGATCGGATTTTCCCGATTTTGGGTCGGATCGGATTCGGATCGTGGATCGGATCCGATCCGATGCACACCCCTAGTTGTGACTAAACCTGATTGAAGCCAATTCAACAAGCAACCAAATGAAGTCCCATAAAATGTATTCAGCCACCACTAATTTTAGCAGGATTGAGGCCAAAATCACTTCAAATGTACTGATGCAACATAGTTGTATTAAGAATACAATTCAAGGAAGCTAGTGTCCCATTTAGGTATATCGATGTACTTAGAAATATCTGCTCATATTGCAAACTCCCCTTCATGCTTAACTTGCAGACTTTGCTTTCCAAGCTGGCTTGGAAAGATAATGATCTGGATAAAGAAGAAACAAAAGTACATGATAGACTGGATATAAGAAGAAACTGAACCTTAGCAACAAGGAAGAATATCAGTAGATACAGAAAGAATTTGGACATTTATTACCAATGTAGAACAATGTAACATCAATAAATGACAGCTTTGATGAGTCTTTATTGCAGGAGTCCTTGCGCCTCATTAAATATGAAGAATAGAAGAAGAATACAGGAGTCAAAAGACAAATTTCGACATACCACTAATGAATGACATAAAAATGAAATGACAAGGAGCAGTGTATTTCGGAAAGCTGTATTAGAGGAGGAAATGCGAATGAGATGAGATGAGTCTTTTTCAAAGATCAAGAAGGAAAGGGGATGATATTGAATACAGTTAGTGCTTATTGCTTGGAACTGAAGGACCAAATTGTATTCCCTAATTCATTACCATGAATTGTCAGCACCAATATATATATATATATATATATATATTAAACAGGCACTGTAATAACAATCAAAAATTGGTATATTTTATTGCAGAAGTATATCATGCATGATCTGCAAGAAGAGAAAGGAGGGTCTACAAAGGAAAGCAAATGAAACCAGTCTTTGTAGCCAAGGTAATTCAATTAGTAGGCCATCACTCTTCTTTTCGAAACATTGCCATGGAAAATGTTGACCACTTCACATCTAGAGATGGGTAAGAATTTCATTTCAGTTTGGTTTTGTTAAGCCTTCATAAAAATTCTCAATGTTCTCCATATTCAGGCCAAAAAAGAACTTGAGATTTTTTTTAAAAAAAAATGAATTTGTGAGAAACCAAAGCCGGCAGATACATCAATCCATGCCTGAACCATGACGTACTCAGCTCTTAAAAGTCTGGTTTTGAATCCCTCTGTATTGAACCATGTTTGAGGTGTT
The DNA here is from genome assembly GCA_029215795.1 of Anniella stebbinsi. NCBI lineage: Eukaryota > Metazoa > Chordata > Lepidosauria > Squamata > Anniellidae > Anniella > Anniella stebbinsi. Next base: position 87,891,650 of record JARDYH010000004.1, on the reverse strand, counting down.
GAATTAGGGTTTCCATTGCTTTTTTCTGACATGTTACCCCCCACCCCTATTCAAAAATTACATAGCAGGCAGGTAGATCATGGTTCTCTCCATGCTGGGAATAGCCGTAGTTATTGTATTTGGCTGGTGCAGAAAGGTGGGAATTTAATTGCAGTTTGTTTTTCTAAGAATTTACCAGATTCCGGCTGGACATCAGGTAAACCTTCCTGACTGTTAGAGCAGTACAACAATGGAACCAATTACCTAGGAAGGTTGTGGGCTCTCCCATACTAGTGGCCTTCAAGAGGCAGCTGGACAGCCATCTGTCAGGTATGTTTTAAGGTGGATTCTTGCATTGAGCAGGGGGCTGGACTCAATGGCCTGATAGGCCCCTTCCAACTCTACTATTCTATGATTCTGTGATTCTATGTTTAGGAGAGAAAGAACTTGGGATTTAAGAAGTTTAAATGTAGGAGAAAACAAAACTGACCTATACGCCCAGCCCTGTTCACATGCTACAAGTCTTTAATGTTTTGTGTTGAAATAATTTCTAGAATCAGCTGATGTCATCTTGTTTTGCCCAACCTGGTGCCCTTCAAATATTTTGGATTACAACCCCCATCAGCCCCAGCCAGCATGATCAATGGTTAGGGATTATGGGAGCTGTTTTCCAAAATATCTGGAGGGCATAAGGTTTGGGAAGAGTGTATTTAAATATGAAGGAATTAAAAGTGATTAAGAGCTTGTTTATCTAAATGATGTGATAGCTTAATCCAGAAAGCCCAAACATTTGTCTGCTTCCACAAAAGCTCAATCCCATCACTGTTGTGTTAGCAACTGCTTATTTAGGATGATGAGCTGTGAGCACCATGCTGGTGTAACATCACACACTAGCAGCTTCAGTTGTTATTTTCCAGTGATGTGGAAACTCCCTTCTGCTTGATTTGGAATCAGCTTGGCAATTATGAGTTTTCTCTGCAAGACCGTTTTGGGGTGTGTGTGTGTGTGTGTATAAAGCAATCCTCTGTTTCCCAAGAATTCTGTCCTGACCTTAGTCACACACATGCTGATGTTGCATGTATGCACACTGTCATATTAAGACACCTCCCCCCGAATTGTATCTTCCAGCAATAGCCATAGTGAAGATCTGTTTGGAAATGCAACCTTCAAATATCAGCCATGTGATATGGTTGAAATGGAGGGAATCGATCAAGGGAAAATGCTCAACAAAGGAAAACTAGGCCTGATCATGTAGCACAACCTTCCCCACCTGGACACCCTCCAAATGTGTTGGACTGCAGCTCCATGCTGGCTGGGAATGATTGGAGTTGCAATCCAAACATATGAAGAGCACCAGGCAATAATTGTGAGCTACACTGAAGTAAGGCAGGGATAAGTAACCTTTTTGGGTCGTGGGTAGATTTGGTAATTTGAGGAACTGTCCTGGGCAACAGCACAAAATGGTTGACATGGGAAGCACAGCAAAGGACAAATTACTCGCCTCAAAGACTCAGTGGGATTTGAGCCCTAACACACAAACCAATTCCTTGGAACCCACCATTTCCAGCAGTGACATAAACCCCAGCTGCCAGTAAGAAAGTATATTTCAAAATATTAAAAGTGGGATAGTAGAACCTCTACACAAGTGTACTTACAAATTAGCTGCATTTGTAATTCATATAGTCTCACAGCAACCAAAAGGAGCTTTAGCCAGTGTAGGGGATGTATCATTAAAGTCCATGTGCCCTCAAGGCAGCTAGCTTTGGGTGCCTGGACTGCAGAACCTCATTTTACGTAGCATATTTTAGAAAGCCCTTGGGGAGAACTGGCAATTGATTCATAATATAGCTGAGCATTATGACCTGGAATTTCTCCCATAGTAGTTAGTGGGTCAGACTAGGATGACTGGAGACACCCTTGTTCAAATCTAGAGTCCGTCATAAGCTCCCTGAAGGACTTGGCCCAGTCTCTATCTCACAATCTTCCTTACTTTACAAAGTTGCTGTGAGATTAAAGGTGGAGGCAAAAAGCCATGTTTGACACCTGACCTCCTTGGATGTTGGGTTGGTTAAAAAGTGGTTTTTAAAAATCCCTGCTATTATCAGATGCATGGCCCTATGTAGCAATTCAGAACTTCACTCCCATGGACAAATGTGGCCTGCCTGGGATCCCAATCTATCAGAGGTACTCTCCTGATTGTTGATCGTTTGGTGTTTCCCAGCATTCACATGTTTTTCCCTCCCATTCTGAAAGGTGGAAATGCCTCATAAGACTTAGTTGCTGGCAGTAAAGAGGTTCAAAACACCTTCCCTAAGCATTTTAGAAACAATTTGAATTTGCTCGCCAGTAAATATGCATATATCTGGAATACCTATCTGTCCTCGGCAACATAAGAAAATAGGTCCACCTAGTCCGGCATTCTGTTCCCCACAGTGGCCAACCAGATCATCCAGGAAGCTGACAAGCAGGCTATAACCATTTTCTGCTGTTGCTCTCTGGTATGTTATCCAGTGGCATACTATCTCTGAATGAGTAGCCATTGATAGCCTTCTCCTCCCTGAATTTGTGCAACTCCCTTTTAAAGCCACCTTGTGGCAGCTATTTGCATTTAGCAATGCACAATGTCAAGAAATACTTCCTTTCCGTGGTCCTGAATCTCCCACCATTCAGATTCATTGGATGAGCCCAAGTTCTAGTATTATGAGAGAAGAAACTAAACTTCCCTCTACTCTATCCACACACTCTAATCATGCATGATTTTACACACCTTTATCGTGTCCCTCTTGCCACCTGACTAAGGAGCCTCAATATTGTAGCGTATGATATACTTAGAATTGTAAGTGTTCATCTAGACAGCAAGTTTATGCATTCTTGCTTGGATTCTGTATGTGCACAATTGGAAAATTGGGGAAAATCCATGTGCCACCTAAGAACTCAGCCAAAGAGAGTATTGGCTCATGGTGGTCTTTGCTACTCCTTTGAGTCACTGCTGTTAGAAGAACCATTGTTGTTAGAAGAATTAGTCAGTATCTTATTTGGCACTAGCACTAACATAAATTACATTGCACTGGTGTAAGGAGACATCTAGTAGGGATGTGCAGCGGATCGGATCCAATCCACGATCCGAATCTGATCCGCCCAAAAATCGGATAAAAACGATCCGATCCGATCCACCAACCATCCGATCTGATCCGATCCGATCCAAAAGGACCCGATCCGGATCGGAAAAAATTGGAAAATCGGACGCCATTTGTGGCTATGAATTTTTTAGATTAAAAGTTACAAAAGTTTTTCTACAAAGGCTTGGGCTGTCAATTGCACCCTGCTCCCCTGCCTCCCCCTCCCTCTTTTATCTGTCAAAACTCCGTGTTGTTGTCAATTTTAATGTAAAAAAATCATAGCCACCAAATGCCTAGACCTATCTTTCTGAAATTTCTGACAGATAACTACCCCTAATCCATCTACAAAGTGAGCAACGTTCAGACTTCTAACTTTTAAAATAAAAAAGTTATAGGCATTTCTTTCCTCATTGTTTCAAAAATACCTTGCCACTACATGCCTGGACCTATCTTTATGAAATTTCACACACATATCAAGCAAAGTGGTACCTGTAATGTGCCCAAGTTTCCTGTTTGTATCTTTAAAAATAAAAAAGTTGGAGGCATAACTGTATTTACCCCACTACTACCCATTTTTCTAAAACTAATTGCCACATAAAGCAAGCACCTATGTTTCTGAAATTTCACACACTTGGGTCCCAATGTACCACCTGCAATGTGGCAAAGTTTTATGTGTGGAACTTTAAAAATGAAAAAGTTATAGGCATTCCTGGTTTTTTATTATAAAATTAATTGCCACAAAATGCCTGCACCAATCTTTCTGAAATTTCTCACAGATAACTACCTCTAACCCATCTACAAAGTGCCCAAATTTCGTCCTTCTATCTTTAAAAATGAAAAAGTTATAGGCATTTTTGTAACACAATACTAGGCTATGGGGAAATGCATTCAAAATGGTGTCCGATCCGAAAATCGGACATCCGATTTTTGGATCGGAATCCGATCCGATCCAATCTGCCCAACCTCTGATCCAATCCAATCCGATCCGGTCCACCAGGTCCGATTCCGATCTGCAATCCTATCCGATCTGGGGGGGTCAGTGCACATCCCTAACATCTAGCACAACAGAAATAGCCTTTATTGGTGCAATGGGTTTCCCTTGAAAGCCCATCGTGCCAATAAACGCTCTTGGCATTGTGCTAGAGGTAGCTAGCACAATGTAATGTATGTCGACGTTGGAGCCAAATAGGATATTGCCCACCATGTTCTAATGAACTACCTTATTATTATTTAAATTTATATACCTCTCCATAGCCGAAACTCTCTGGGTGATTTACAAAGATTAAAAGACTGAACATTAAAAATCAATATACAAAATTTGAAGCCATAAAAACATTGAAAAATCAGCTAACATTTTAAACAATTTAAAACTCTCAGCCAGGCAAAAAAATCAGTTAAAAAATCAACATAAGCTGTTAAATGCCTGAGAGAAAAGGAAAGTCTTGACGTGGTGCTTAAAGGATAACAATATTGGCGCCAGGCGGGCCTCATCAGGGAGATCGTTCCATAATTGGTGGTCTGCCACTGAAAAGGCCCTCTCCCTTATTGCCATCCTCTGAGCTTCCCTCGTAGGCACCTTGAGGAGGACCTTAGATGTTGAGTATAGTCTTGATCCTCTGCACAAAGACGGCAGGGTTAAAAGGGACTTCTCGTAGTCACAATGCCAGCCTTGCCCTGCATGTTGCTTCGCCTAACTAGGAGCCAGCTCCTTCCCAGATCCCATACATGGGATGTACTCCTGATCCTGGTAAAAGTACCATGTGTGGTGAGGCAGAGCAGCAGATTTCAAGGTGCACTAACAGGAAGACCAGAAGGTTGGTGTCATATTGTCATTCCTGACCAGCTGCATTGCCACGTGGCTACAATTTGGCATGTGATGATGGGTTGCGTTACAGTTACAGGAAGCATCTCTGCATTCTAATGTCCAGGTGTGGAGGGCAAGATCATGGCCCTGCCCTTCAGGTATAAAAAGCACAATGAAAAAGCACCATTACCCAATTAAAGGCCAACTGGGGCTGCCACAAGCTATGCAAGCTGAAAAGCTGATGTCTTATAAGTGAATGTTAAAATAGCTCTTTTCCTCTGGCACTACATTGGTCTGTGTTGTGGAATGGATCCCACTGCCATTCTTTCCCTCTTTCATTGATGCATAGAGGTACATGAGTCACTAGCAGTGCGTTCTGATGTTGGATAGAAAGCTTTCCAAGATCTCCAGACTGTATTCTTTCATGGAGGAGTGACATAATTATGTTTGGGGTGCAAAGTAACTTGTAATTTTGATATTGCTGCCTTCTCAATCAGGAAACGTGGGCAGTATAGATTCTTATTTGCATCCATTTTTTATGAAGCTGTTTCCTGCAGATTCATTTGAGGTTAGAACCAGAGTGGCATCCAGATACTGTCATGTACTTTATTTGCTATAGTGCTTAGTACTACTGTGACTAAGAACCAAAGCCCCAAAGCACCTTCATTCATTGCCTTCCCCATTCTGGATTGAACAGGTGTTTCAAGTACTTCCCTAGTGATGAATACACCTGGCCATTTCTTCATCCAACCCATCTTCCTGCTTTTTGATTTGCCTCTTACTTGCATCTATTCTTCTGTGCTATTATATGTGATCAAATGTGTGGTTTTGGTCTGTTAGGTAGAAGTATTGTCATTGCAGGTGTCACTCGGCTTTCTTGTGGAGCGACGGAAGAGATTTCCCCTCCTGCCCACGACTTTATGCAGATCCCACTCCATAAAAGGCATTTTATCTGTAGACTTTGGCACCTCAGAGAGGGAAGAGAGGGGCGATGGAACTACTAGAGAGATGACATAGCCTGCAGTGTTCTTGCTGATCTATGCCTGCAGTCTGTGATACCGTAGTTTTCATTCCGCTCTCTTTTGCCAATGTATATCATTCCTTGTCAAACGACTCACTGACTCTGGAGTCTATGGCAGCTTAAAAACGCTATCTTTTTGCCAGGGTTACTGCTCTGCTGTCTTCTTTCCTTTCACATTCACTCCCCGGTTTGTTTGAGCAAGAAGTGCCTGTAGCAGATAAGTAGCCATCATGGAGAAGCCATTTCAGCGAGGCAAAAGAAAAGGCGGGGAATGCAAACACCATGATTCAGACCTAATGCCCATCATTCAGGCTTTCATACACAGCCTTGAGGCTGGTTCAGTGTAATGCATTCTGCCTGCCGCTGCCCTGAGATGCATTCAGAAGCTGCGACAGGCATAGAATACAGCAGGACACCTTCACAGCATCTCCATTAGCTCCCGATTGTCTCTCTGGACATTATCCAAAGTCCTGAGTTTGGGCACGTTAGAGCCAGCCCACGACATTTTGCTGCCTGAGTTGAAGCAACAAATGGCATCTTCCCAACCTCCACAGTCCAGGTGCATAATACAAGTTATTTTAGTATGCAAAGCAGAAAATTCCACAAGCACCCCTCCCTCTCCTTGGCAATAAAATAATAATAATAATAATAATAATAATAATAATAATAATAATAATAATCCCTCCATGGAAAGCACTACAACATAATACAGAACCCATAAATAAACAAAGAACAATCATATGAATGGCTCAGGAAGGGTGAGCTATTTCCATAAACAGAAGGATTCCTAATAGCTATACAGGATCAAGTTATAGCCACCAAGAACTACCAAAAATACCTCATAAAAGATAACAGTATAACAACAGACCTATGCAGGAAATGCCATCAATTCCAAGAAACAATAGATCACATAACAGGAGGATGTAAAATTCTGGCAGGAATGGACTATACAGACAGAGACAATACAGCTGCAAAAATAATTCACCAACAACTGGCCATCAAATTCAACTTTATCAAACAATCTACACCATATTATACATACTCACCCAAAACAATCTTGGAAAATGCAGATCATAAAATATACTGGGACAGAACAATTCATACCGACAAAACAATACCCTGCAAACAACCAGACATAACATTCATAGACAAAAAAGAAAAACACACATACTTCATCGACATAGCAATACTGAATGACAAAAATGTTGTTGAAAAGGAAGAAGAAAAGAGAGAGAAATATGCACCACTGGCCATGGAAGTCAAAGAACTTTGGTTTTGTGTTCTATTCAGTTGGCACCAAATGATGTTCTTTCCCAAAGCCCTATATCTGAAAGTAAAAGCAAGGCCCTGGTAAAGTTATTCCTTGATGGGAAGCTAGAACTGACAGTAATAAAACTACTCCTCATCTTCTCCTTCTCCCTTCCCTGCCATTTTCCTTTTATGAAGAACTTAGAATGGAAATGTCACCACTTTTATCAAGCAGTCTGATACTCTCTGGCAAAACCTTGATTTCTCTGACTCTCTGAGGCAGACCTGAGGTGTCAACAGTAATTTGATTTGGTTCAGGCCACTTTGGGGGGGGGGGGTTGCTTTGCCTCAAGTAAGCTCCAAAGCAGCTAGTTAGTTTTTGTATTCAGGCTTCATCCAAAGCAGATGTGCACCCCTACTATCACACTACTACTATTCCCATCTAGGTTCTTTATCTGCATGCTTGGCATACAGAGTGGGAAGCATTCAGAATGGTCACTGAATTGGATAAGTGGTCCCCAGCACAAACAAAGAAAACATTTCTGGGAATCATGGCTTTTAGAGAGAGAGAGAGAGAGAGTATAGCTTATAGATGCTCAGCCATACCCTTGAAATACATTTAACACAGTCACACACGTACAGAAACCCAGTGGAAGTTCCTATCAAGATTTGAACAAAGGTGTTCTTAAGAGCCCGGAAAAATGTTATTTATATGTCATTGCTACTATTATATCTTGAAAAATACAAAGCAGCCACAGAGCTACTCCAGCAATAGGACATTGGCTTACAGAACAACCCTAACCCCTAGATCCACTGCCTGGTGGTGGTTACTATAGGGCAGACAAATCTTTCAGCTGGAAGAGAGCAATTCTGCCAGTGGGAAACTACATCCATCTGGGGTGGCCACTTATGAATTGCCCCCCCCCCAAAAGAGGATATGTATCACCAAAGGTGATGACAAAAGAGGACAGTGGATTGCATTTGCTAATTTATAGTATAGATGCACATTTAGAGCTGATGATGATGATTATATCAGTTTGCTGTTGAGATGCTAAGTGTTGATGGGCAGCAGTCTTATGGTTCATGATCTTAAAACACAAATTAAACAGGACAACCCTTCAAATAGAGGAGACCTTTCTGTCAACCCTTCAAATAGAAGACCGTTCCCTGTAAAAGTGGATACCTGGCTACCCTACATCCACTCTGGAGGTCTCCAGTCATGCCTATGCCTGTTGGCAGTATGCCTTGACATGGGGCATTTCAAAGGCAGGATGGACGTGGCTTTGGAACTCCAAGGACTCCAGCTAATCCCACTCTCCCATTGGGGGGTTGATTAAAATCACACATGGGGGTGGTTAAAATGAGCTGGGCTAAAAAGCTACGTAAAGCTGCCCTGCTCTAGAAATATTCTGCAACATACTACTCAAGCTTTAAATTTAGGATTTTCTGCTCTAACGTTATTGGGAGCAGCATAGTGTGGAATATAGGTCTGCCTTCCCCAATCTGGTGCCCTCCATATGTTTTGGATTGTGTCTCCCAGCATTCCTGACCACTGGCCATTCTGGTTGGAGCTGATGGACACTGAAGACCCAAACATCTGGAGAGCACCAGGGTGGGGTAGGCTGATCTAGACATTCACCAATTTTAGTGGTGATCTTTCCCAGGATTTGGTCTCCAGTGGTCCCAAAATACTGGAAAAATTGTAGACAGACCGTTGCTCCTCCAGAATAAAAGTGATGTTAATAAAATGGCAATATGAAATGATAATAGAAACCACAAGGTTGTGACATGTGAAAGTTGATGGAAATGGCCTTAACAATGTGAGAGTTGCTAGAAATACACAGTTCTGTAACCATGAAACATAGAAAGCTAGAAGAGGTATTACTGAAAAGGAACATTAAAAAAACAGAATTATAGGGCTGGAAAACACATCTGGGGCCAATCAGAACCATCTCCATGGGAGCATTGAGAACATTTTTACGACCCATTCCTGAATCAGTGTTTAACATACCTTCCTCTGTTTTTCTGTTGCCTGTCTGCTCTTACAGGTCAGAAAAGGTTCATTCTCCTCAGGCAGTCTTCCCCAACCCACTGCCATCCAGATGTGTTGGTCCATGCTGGCTGGGGATGGTGGGGGTTGTAGTCCAAAGCATATGGAGGGCACCAGATTGGAGAAGACTGTACTAAGGAAGCAGAACTTTAACGTTCACTTTGTCTTTGTTATATTGCAAATCTCCTACATTTTTGTTCTTCCAGTCAGAACAATCAGAACTAAACGACACACATCCCAGAATGTCCCTCCCTTTCCACCAAAGACATTCCTTTTAAAAGGCTGGTAGACATAGCAATGGCAAAGTGGATAGTTAAGTGTGGAGACGTATTACAGCATATAAAAATTGAAAAATAAATCACTTCATCCAGACAGATGTACTTTGCTGCTAATTGTAAACCGCGACTTGCCCTTGAAAAGCAATTCAGTGCACTTTCTCCAGTTCAAACATATGTCTTTTATGCATTATCCAGATAAGAGTTGTATTTAGGTCAGCTGCAAAAGCCAGGATTTTTCAAAAGTGACTGGCTTTGGATTGGATATTGAGTGCTGAGTGTGAAAACTTGTAAAAGGGACTGATTTTTCAGAAAGTGCTAACAGCTGCCTTTTAAATAGGCAATGACTTTTTCCATGGAAGGAGCCTGAAAACAGGAGTTACTCAGAGAAAACACAACCAGATGGGAAAGTGTCCCATCCTAGAAATAGAACTTTATACTGAACAACATTATTTCTAACGTAAGATTCCCGGGCACCCTCTAGAACAGGGGCAGGCAAATTGTGCCCTTCCAAATATTTTGGCCTACAACTTTCATCAGCCATAGTCAACATAACCAATGGTGATGGATGATGGGAGTTGTAGGCCAAAGCATCTGGAGGGCCACAAGTTGCCCACCATTGCTCTAGAACGTTGTTACATGATCAAGCACCATTAAACCATTGCATCAGTTCCTGATTATACCAGGGGAGGCTGGAGGCTCCAATTTTGGTGGGACAGAAAATCCATTCTGAGTTTTAGTTACAACCAGTCAGAAGTCTAAAGGTGCTATCCAAGGTGCTGGACACATTTTGGGGATGGGAGCCACCACCTTGAATAGCTCCTTTAGACTTCTGGCTGGTTGTAAGTAAAATCCAGAATGGAATCTTCACTCCACCAAAATGGAGCCACCAGCTTTCCCTGGATTGTATTTAGCAGAGTTCCACTCATGCTGGAGGAAAGGGGCAGTGAGATGAAGGGCTTCTTTAAATTAAGGGAAAATCGTGTTGCCTTACCAGGGCTTTGCTTCTTGTTTCTCTTGTGCAATTGAAATGGGCTGTATTAAACGGGTGTATAATTAAAAACTTCCTCTCCTCTCGGTGCTCATAGCACCGTGGGAGATGTGCAGGAGGTTGACGTTGTTGTCAAAAAGACCCCAAACTTCCGTGAATGGCCAGTCATGAGCGTGCCTTATTTCACTTGTGTGAAGAACCCCGATATTCCAGTTTCATCCTTTCCCCTGCACGCCCCTGTGCCTCTTGAAAAGCTGCTATGACCGGGCGGGGGTGCTGGGCAACTCTCTGGAGTAGCATGAGATGTGCTGCACAGGGAAGAGGGAATTAGTACAGATTGCCTTCCTGCTCCCCCTTTCCTCCAGGCGGAAGGCTCTGATGGATCCCAGTGCCTTCTGTGAATGGAAAGAACTCTTTATGTTCATCAAATAGTAAATCCAGATCCAAAGCAATGCATTTTCTGAAATTTTCGAGCCAACAAGAAACAAATACATTTTTATCTGCCTAGCTGGGAGGTTGTTGTTCAAGTTCTATTTTCCCTTCCTGCTGCTTCTGTATGGAAAAGTCTGAGATAGCAGATGGGGAAGACAGGGAAATATACTCTGTCTACTTCATAGAGGGAGATGACTGAAAGTTGTAGGGCTCCATCACACCAGCATTTTATTGCACTCATGTCATGCCTGGTTTGTGGTTTTGCAGCCCAGTACTCACATGACGCCGTGCCTGTCCAACAGTCAACCCGCCTCTTCTCCATTTTTAATGTTTTCCTAGAGCACGAATAGTCCAGTTTATTTCCTCCAAGCAGGATTGAAGCGCTCTTCCATCCCCGTGTATTGCTGTCCTCACACCATGTCTGTTGGGGGCGTGTGCTTGCTGATGAAAGAGAAGGGGAGGGGCATTTCTCCTTCTCCAGCATGCAGCTTTGTGCTGAGTCACTTGAACGGACTTTTGCTGCTCCAACCCCACCCTCATTGCCCATGGAAACTGCACCCAGCCGATGAAACATTGTAAAACTAGACAATATGGGTGTGCAGAGCGGGTCAAACGTGGCAGGCCTAAAGCCCTACATATGAGCTATCATTGTGCCAGGTTTCATCTCTTTATCTTTAAAAAAAGAGGGAGCTGTAAGCATTTTGGTTAATGCCAATAGGCTATAATGAAGTGGTTATCTGAAAACGGAATGGAGGTGGCCATGCCACGTCCATCACACATCTGTCAAGGACAAGAACCAATGAATGGAAGGGGAAAGAGAAGGGATGGGGTGGAGTGGGAGAGCAAATAAGGCATGAGATGAAATAGTGCAACAACGCATGCACATGAAAGTGACCAGTGCTTGCTGCACTAATGAAATGGCGGTAAAAATTGCAGGTGAACTCACCATAAAAAGGGTTGTTGTTTAACCTTGATTTTGTTGCGTTGAAATCCCCCCCCCCCCATCTTCCATTAATTTTTATTGTTATATAGTCAATCAATGTCGGGGAATGGATGTTGGTGGATCTTAACCCTTTTCTCAGGGTGACAGTGTGATTCAAGAGGGGTAAATGTCTGGTCTCTTATCTCCCCATTGTTCCCTTCATTGAAGCTTCTGCTTCCAAGAAGTTTTTTTGATCTGGTGGACAATCTGGGTTTAGTGGATGTATGGAGTCATAATTAAAACATGCTCAATCATCAGGAAATTCCTAAATCAATAAAAGACAGCATGACTTGGCAAAGCCTGTCATCTCCATCTAGAAAAACTGCCACAAGCACGAAAGAGATTAATAATAATAATAATAATAATAATAATAATACTATAGATAGGAAATTACTAGTGCCTTTGTCCTCATACAAATGAAATAGAGAGACATTTAGAATATCTATGGAGGGCAAAATGCATTCCAACACAATGATAAACAAACTACTCTTCATTTGGAATCCTGGCTTCAAAGGATGAGCTGTAATAAACAATGCCAAGGGTTTTGTATGACAATAATAGAAGTATATTCAACTCCTTGTGTTACAGAATTGTCCTGAAGTTACCTCTATGACTATCAATGTATAATGGGCCTAAACTGATGGGCAATGCCATGCACCTTTTAGACTAAGTAAACTTTGGGCAGAAATCCAGAAGTTTAAGGGAATAGGGAGTTTGGTGAATGAATGGCTGCAGATTTGTCAGAAATCGTTTCTGCTGCTCCCAATTGTCATGTCTCGAGCCAGAAAACCTGGTTGCGTCTTTCAAGTTGGAGATCACCCTGCAGCATCTTTTATGTCATGTGGAATGCAGGCATCCTTGTGCTACTTAGAAACCTGAATAGAGATATAGATAGCTATTGAAACAACTTAAGAGTAAGGTGGTGAATGCTTGTTTGAGATGACTATACACTTGTTAAGAGATTCATAATGGAAATTATGCTCCTCTACCCTAAATGATGTCATTCCACTAAAGGAGGCTTAATGGACTCAATGCTCATCATAAACACATCTCAAATAAATTGAATTGCCATTTTATCCGCGCTGAAATGTGCCTAGATTGTATTACTGTAGTACAGTGTTCTCAGGGCTGTATAAAACAGTGGCATCATTAACATTTATAGTTCTTACTGGTAAGGAGGCAGATGACATACAGGCTACTAAATGATACTGTAATTCAATTGCTGGCACATTAGGAACTTTAACATATTAAGGCTTATGATATAACTTTCAATCCTGTAGTCTGTCAGTAACTATAGCAAGGCTGAATTATCTCCTTCCTTAGGCATACACCATTGGAATCCATTTAAAGTGCTTAATGATGTATTAATAAACCATGATTTTCCAGCAGAGTTTTGTGAACGCCACTCACTGGCGCCAGTGCCAACGCTGCCAATCAAATTAGAATGTCATCATTCCCTCAGTAAATAAAGGTTAATTGGATGTACAGTTGAAAAGATCATGAAAATAAGAAATACCTGTGATAGCCTTGTTCTGGGTTTAAAGGACTTTGACTTACATTTCCAGCTTTTCTAACATACTTTTGCTTTCTTTGTTTCCTTTTGCCATTTATCTAAGGGTATTTTCTTCTTCTCCACTTTTTTTAGTGGGGAGGATTTGTCATTTGTCTTCCATATTATATTGCAGCTATTTCTACAACTACCTTTTGGTAGAATCATTCTTACCTCTAAGTGAATGATATCTAGCTACACCTCTTAGAGGAAGGTTTGGAGCTGTGTGGAAGGAAACAACACTAAAACAGGGACCTCTTGATGCAACAACTTAAAGGTAACTTGTCTATTTTCTGATGATTAAATACTTCTTTAAGTCTATTCTTTTTTAAAAAAAATCATCAGCTATACCATGCATTGTAGTGACTTACTAAACTCCACTGAAAGATCACTATCCTCAATAGGTCAGACAAGGATTCCTGCACTGCAAAACATAAAAGGATACTCTCGATCACACCACTGATATCACTAGATTCTTCTTTCACAGATTATTTCACAGATTCTTCGGTTATGGGGTAGTATATAAATGTAATGAATAATAATAATAACAACAACAACAACATGGTGTTTCCATTTGGAATGATCCCTCTGAATGCCTCCCTGAACCCAGAATTATATTGATATTGCAGTGGGAGAGAGTTATCAGTGGGCAAGCAAAGCCTCCCAGATTCCCAGATGCAACATATACGTAACCAAAGAAGTCTCAGTAGACCTGTAATGCTCTAGATGGCAAGTTATTAATTCCTATCTGATAAATTAAATAAAGTTTTTAGAGGTAGCCTTAGCTTCAAATAGGGAAAGCAAAAGGCCTGCACCATTTGTGAGCCAACAAATACGTATTGTGACCTGCAAGGTGTGTGACAGCCATGATGCACCAACATAGGCAGACTGAATTGGGAAGAACATCCATGAAGAAGGCCAGATCACCAGGTTCTTACCTTCAGATGTGTACCTGGAGTCTTAGTTGCCCCATTGCAAGTAGGGATGTCTGGCACAGGGAATTCTGGCTCTCTTGGGCCTCAACAGATTTCCCCAGAGCCCCTGGCTTGGCATGCATTCATAATGATAGACGTGCACACAACCATACATGCTGTGGAGAATGTGGAAAGGAAGACCTTTTTCTCCCTCTCCCATAATACTCGAACTTGTGATCAACCCATGAAGCTAATTGGTGGGAGATTCAGGACAAATAAAAGGAAGTACTTCACACAGCACATAGTTAAACTCCAGAATTCACTATCACAAGATGTGGTGATGGCCACCAATTTGGATGGCATTAGAAGGGGGTTAGATAAATTCCAGGAGGAGAAGGCTATTAATGGCTACTAGTCTTGAAGGCTAAGTGCAACCTCCAGCATCAGAGGCAATAAGTCTGTATACAGCAGTTGTTGGGGAACTTGGGTGGGCGGGTGCTGTTGCACCATGTCCTGCTTGTGGTTCCCTGGTTGAGAGCTGGCAGGCCACTGTGTGAACAGTTGCTGGACTATTCGGACCCTTGGTCTGGTCCAGCATGACTCTTTTTATGTTTTTGTGCTCCCGGGGCCATTTGTGGCCCTATTTTGAATATTTGTGACAGTTGCTTTGCTACCATTTGGCAGTCTGTCTCTATACGTCCTAGCTGCCTAGAATGGCTATTTATCTTAAAAATGTTCTTAAAAGAGTGAGCGAGCCATGAGACCCACTCATAACTGTCAGCTTTTAAAGGAATCTCCCATACAAACCTTCACCCTCATCCACCTAAATGTCCTTCTCCTGATCTTGGGGTGTCCCCTTCCCACAAAATCTCTGCATGCAGTTGAATTTTTTTTACTTCATTCACTAGATCTAGAACAACAATATCTTGCATGCCTTTAGTTTACCCTAGGACTACAGGGGCATATGTGTTGGAAACAATGAAGTGGTGTGAAAGGTACGGAAAGGAAATTTATTCCAGCATGAATAACGCTAGGGCAGCAATTGAGCACAAGAAAATTAAATCTGAATTGTGGCTTAGATATAACAGTCCAAGCACTCAATCAGGGTATTGCTGGGTACACAATAGTCCAGCATAGCAGCAATTTGTAGCACTGGCAGCAATAATGCATGCCTCCTGGACTATAGGTTTGACAGGGCATGGCCTTGTCTCACTTATATTGAATAACATTCCACCCTTTATTCCAGAAGTTTTTCCCACTTGTTACTCTAAAGCTAAGATGATGGTATACTGCCTTCTAATGAATGCAGTCATCTAAAAACAATCCTCTTCTCCTGCAACCATTATGGCTCCATGAACTGTGGGATCATAGCATCAAACAGAGTGCAGAAATAAGTGGGTAACACGGAGAGAGAAATAACAAGGTCTCTCTCCTAGTTCCCATGGAAAGAGAGAGAGAGAGATTGCCTCTTGCTCTCTAATATGAGAGTGACACATTAACGATGTGGCTACTGTGAGTTCATTCTGTATCAGTAGTGCATTGGGTTGCACCATTCTCTCATGGTATGACAATTAAAATGTTTGACAATTAGCATCTTTCAAAGCATTAATGGGCACACATGAATGTTGCTGAGTCTTTGGATCAGCTTTAAATGGCAATTCAGTTTGCTTGCTTCAAATGTTCCATTTAACTGGAACACAACAGTGTGCAGTCGCACAGACACACACACACACACACACACACACACACACACAGAGTGACAGGCAAAAAGAACTGGATGCAATGTCAAGGTTGGCTAGGTAGCTTACGATGTGGAAATGAAATGAAATTTATGTTCCCTAGCCATCATATTTCCTTATCATGAAAGGTTGTTCTTAGGTCTTACATTAGGAAGAATGCAAGAGATGGACTAGTAAATGAGTTTACTCTGAGATATGGTCTATTTACTTATACTTGAACTCACATTCAAAAAACCAAAAGCTGGCTGCAGTGTTTCAACAGCACAATTTGAGGCAAGAAGACAGTCCTCACAGTAATGACACTTTTGTGTTATCATTAGAGAATGCTGAATTCAATTGGAGTAAGGACCCTCTGAAGGAAACATGTAGACAGGGTTTGCATCATGCCTTGCTTTCTATTCCCCCTGACTTACACACACACACTCTAAGATGTGCACCTAATATCAACTGGAAGATATTGAAGAGTATGCCACTATCATCATGGGGGTGAGGACTGGAACCACTGTGTTGTATCCTATGGAGTCATTCCTCTAGTGAGAGGGAACCACTGGTGGAACACATTTCCTCACCCCCTACTGCCCCTGCATATCCCACCCCCAATTCATTTCAAAGGGTTTGGGAACTCTCCGGAGCAGATATGTGGCATGCATGGGGGGATGCAGCAGGAAGGAGAAGATGGGGATGTCCTGTGTGAGCAGATGTCTAGTCATGCAAGGGTTGGATCCAACTCATAATTTCCTATTTACTATGAGCCTATCTACACACGCAGGATAAAACACTTTGAAAACATTTTGAAAACTGTATATGCAGTGTGACCTGGGCCCCAACAGCTCTCAAAACTGTTATAAACTGTTTAAAACTGTTATAAACCGTTTAAACCCCTTTTAAACCATTTTAAAGCAGTAGTGAAGATAGGCTCTATGACTCCCAATTAATATAATTTGGATGTGCAAATTGGGTGACACCGCCAGTCTTTAAAAAACAAAATGACCCCCCCCCCCACACACACACACATTTCCCACCAGACTTTCATTCCTTTTCTTGTGGCCTTTTTATTTTCAGTTTTTCACATTTCCTTATCTGTGGTCAGGTACGTTCAGCTTTCCTATCTCTTCCTGCTGTCCAAATTGGCTTTTTTCCCCCCTGGAAGCCGCACTTCCTGTCTTTGACTGACAAGAGGAGCTGTATCTGGCCAAATTGATTTTCTGTCTCTCTCTCTCTTTCACATTTTCTTTTCTAGATATATTCTATTTTAATACCTTTTTATGTCTTCTACCCTCTGGGGTGTGCCACCTTTATTAACTCCAATATTTCCTTTCTTTGGTTTCCTAATTTTTGCTTTTAAAATTATTGTTCTTTTCCTCCCCTTTTTGCTCCCTGATGTCACTTTGACCGTTTTTGTCTGAGAGTTTCCCATCTGTAATTTTCTACAGTTCCTAGTATTTGTTTCTGTTGTTATGACCCAGAAATTATATTTTTTAAAACACCTCTATCAGAAAAAGCACTATCAACAGAGAGAGTTGAAAGGTTCTATCACATGTAATCAAGTCATTTTCATCTTCCTTGCAAATTTCTAGTCTATGGTATATAATGGAATCTAGTCACTAATTCCGTTATTTCAAAACGGTTAAAGACTATTTGTGGGTTAGTAACTTACTACGCTACTAGTAAAAAATATGGCAGACAGTATATGAGAGGCTGATGTGGTCATTCTCTGACAATCAGAAGTAATAGCTGGGCATATAAAAAGGAAAATATCTAGCTGCTCTCCGGTGACATATGTCTTTGGGTTCAAATGAGCAGTTTTGGAGCTCAGACCCCAACTCTACCTTGTACTTAGATTCTTGGGCAAGATTAAGGCCCTGTTCAGACAACCCACTAAGCCATGGTCCGCTAACCCTTTTACAGCAAGTGGTTAGTGAGTGTCATGTAGCCACCATGGTTAGGAATGGTTCACATAGCACGCTAAACTGTAATAGTTAGTTCAAAATTCTTAACTGTCATGGTTTAGTGTGTTGTCTGAACAGGGCCTATAAGTAAAGTCTCACCAGTGGCTTCTGAGAAATGAGTGTTCTGTGATCAGACATGCCTACCATGGCAGCCATTTGATAAATGGGGAAGATGCCCCTATGGTAGCCATTTGGTGAGTGCCCATGATACTCTTTCAACATTCCAAATACTACCACTGACCTAACATTTCAGATATACCCACTCTGTTTTAGGGTGTTGTTCAAAACCATGAGGACTAGAAATTTGTACATTTTTATAATCAAAGCTCACTTTCTCAGTACCAGTATGGGTAAACCATTCCTCAGGTGGCACTGATGGCCTGCAGCTGGAACAATGCCTGTGCACCAGCTGTAAACCTGTTCTTTTGTATTTCCTTGATAACCTAGATCTTCTATGGAGTTTCCTGTGTTTGGACAAGTACCTTGTCTTTGGTACTGATCCTGATTCCCTAGAGCTCTGTCATGAGAACATAAGAAAAGCCATGCAGACTTCAGACCGAGTGGCCAACCAACTGATATAGGGAAAACCAGAAGCAGGGCATGAGTGCAATATGTTCTCCAGCAACTGGTGTATGTAGGCTTACAACCTCTGAATCTGGAGGTAGCATATAGCCATCAGGACTAATGGACATTAATTGCCTTTTCCTCCTTGAATTTGTTTAAACCCCCTTTAAAGCCATCCAAATTCGAGGTCATCTTTGCATCTTGCAGAAGTGAATTTCATTATTTAACTATGCGCAGAGTGGAGAAGTACTTCCTTTTATCTGTCCTAAATCTCCTGCCAATGAACTTCATAGGATCACCACATTAGGATCTAGTATTAGTATCCTTGTGCCACAAGCAGGACACATTGATAAAACACTGCCAATATCCATTGCCAATATCCAATGTAGATATGATTGCAGGTATGATTGCGTCATTATTTTTTCTTACTTATACATGTGCTCCTGTATATTCATCATGTACTGCCAAGAGAGGGACAGGAGGAGTGTGACCCTATTGATTCTCTTTGACTTCTCAGGCTGCCTCTACATGAGAGGTTTAAAGCTCTTTCAAGTCTCATTAAAATTTTTACCTCTACATGAGCGGAGCGCAAATCAGGAGTTGAGGCGCATTATCTATTCGATTATGCGCATTATTGAATGTGCGTTAAATAGCGAGTTTTATTTTGCTGTGGCCCGTTAAAGCTCATTTTGACTATGTAAACATGCGATTCTCCGCATTAACTACTTCTAAAGCGCATTTCAAACAACCGGTAAGGCCACCAGTTGTGTGCTCAAGTACCTCCCGTGTGCAGTCTTTTACCATAAAGCGCTTCTGAGAAGATGTGCATAATCGGAGAACCAGGCATCAAACCGAATTCTTGTAGAGGGGGTCTCAGCAGCTTTCAGTATCATCAACCATAGTATCCTTCTGGATAGGTTTGGAGTTGGAAGCACTGCATTGCAGTGGTTCTGCTCCTATTTAGATGGCCAATTCCAGAAGGTGGCGCTGAGAGATTATTGCTCTGTGCCTTGGGAGCTATGCTATGGGGTTTCACAGGGGTCTATTCAATCTCCCATGTTGTTCAACATCTACATAAAACTATTATGGGAGGTTATCCAGAGATATGGGCTGAGGTGTCATCAATATGCAGTTGACACCTACCTATATCTCTCTGTTTCATTAAATCTAGGTGGGGAAGTGAATGTTCTGAATCAGTGTCTGGGCATAGTAATGCACTGGATCAAAGCCAGTGAACCTAGGCTCAGTTCAGACAAGATGGAGGTACTGTTAGTGGGTGGTTCATTTGCCCTGCTAAGAGATGTTCAATGTGTCAGTTCCACTTCAGAAGCAAGGCTCAGTAATTTGGAATTCTGAGAAAAAAAATAACTGATGGGGTTTATGGTGGAAGTATTGCTAACTCTTGTATAAAAAGCATCTAAGAGCAAGTGGAAAAACTGGTGCATCTAGTCAGTTCCACAAAAATTGGGCTGTATTAGTTCTCTTTAATTGTTTGTGCACCAAAAACTCTGTAAGATGGAATATTTCTCAGTGCATATAAGTAGACAGTTTTGGGGCATAACTCATACTATGGAAACACTCACTGGGAAAAAAAGCAAGAGTAATTTTGGTTGGGTTGAAAGGTTAAAAAGCGCATCACCAAATATGTGATACTTGCTATTTCAATTACATTTCTTCCCCATTTGTTTGCTCTTCCCACTCCATACTTTCAAGTTTAATTCTCCTTTCTATCTCTATTGGAGATGAGGCCCTAAAGGCATGAACTGCTTTCCCCCATGCTTGCTAGAACGCCCCTCATTCTCTGTAATTGTTTCAAGCATCTATCAGAGCACATTCACCTCTGCCTGGAGAACAAAGATGCACAAGGTCATCTTGAAGCTTGACCTCAATACCAGGAAAAACAAAAATAAAAAAATGTCATTTGTGGCACATCAAGGATAAGTCGGGGTTCTTCTACGATTGTCTCATTCACCTGCTACAATATTTCCCAATTTTGACTTTCTTCCCTCTTTTCTCTAAAATGTTGGGATTTTCCATTCCAAATCTATAAAAATGGGTCTGTAACGAAGCTAGTAATGGCAGACATATAAAATAGCTGTGAATATCTCCACCATGCTTGCATCATGATAAGGGACCAGTGGCAAACATCAACTGAGCTTCATAGTTTTATCTTCATTTCAAAAGGTAAAAAGGCCACACACCTGGTTTTAATGTGCAATTTGAAATTGTGTACTTATAAAACTTGTGTCTGTGGCACTCAGTGCTGGGCAGTGATGCAACGTCTAGTTTTGGAAATTGGTTCATACCTTCCTTCATTTACCAGCCCTAGAAGTAAAGCGGTGAGTCCTTCAGTGCTTACATTTAGCAACACAAAAAGTGAGATAAGTTTCAGGAATCAATAGAAAAGTTTATTTTACAAAAGCCTAACATTTTTGTGTTCATCTTTGATGTTCACCTGGCTTGCATCCTTACTTCTAGCAAGTAAGCAATAGGAGCAAAGCAGAGCACAGACGAAGTTCCCAGAAAACCTGGAGGGGCTAATCTGAACGATTATACTGCAAGCTCTGTATGCTGATTGCCTTTATACCCAAAAAGAAGGGTGAATGTGTTGACTCTTCCCTCAGGCCTTACTTGGCTTCAGATTTGGACCAGGTAGAATTTTGCTTTAAAAAGTAGTTATTAGGGAGTCAGTTGGCACAAAGAGCCTTCTCTGAACAGCATTCACCTATGATTTCTCAAAGACCTCAAAGACTGGATGCATGTGCAATTTTCGAATTAGTTATGTCTGACAAGGGTATTTTACTGGCATAAACTTGTGCATGAGATTCAAGCCTCCCCCCCCCCAAGGCACTAGCTTTAGCAGTTGTTAGTTGAGATGAATTCCTTTCATTCTTCTTGAAATACTGTGTTTTCAGAAGACATGATTATTCTAGTTCAGGAAGTGAGAGATTCTCCTCTCCACTGAAGGTATTGTCCAGATTGACCCATCAGAGAAAGAGAAGAGCACATACTGTAGTTACATCCCTGGAATAGGATCTTAGTGCTCTGCCATATCTATAGTTTCGGCTATTGCTATCAACATTAGCAATATCACCCCCATTTTATGTTGTGTTAATTAATCAGGGGAATATCCCTTGAGTTTCTTCATGGGTGAATCTGACAATTTCAGTTTCTCTGCAATTCTCATTTTCCCAATCTTAGATTTGGTTCATCCTGAACTTAGATGAAATAGTTTGCATAATGATGTGTATGTATTTTTGTGTGCATTTCTTCTAATACATGCAATTGTGTATACACTTATACCCAAAATACACTTTTTGCAAACAGATTTCCAAATTCAATACCTTGTAATTTTATTTTCAATAGTATATGCTTTTTTGTGGGCACCTTCCCATATCATACAAATTGTTGTATGCATTTTTAAAATGGAAGAATTCCATTGCAAAATTCAGAGAAATATGAATTTCAAAGGATAACTGAGTTTCAGTTCCCATTTTGGTTCAATTAGGTAAGTTTACATTAAAATGTGAACCAAACTAATTTCTCCCCCATCTGTAGCTCAGATGTCACTTTCAATTGCTTAGTCATAATGACAACACCCACAAAGTCTGAAGTCCAATATTTTTAGCATCTGAATATTTCTACCTCAAATCTAACATTGCTCAAGGGAATGGATGGGTTTTTTTTATGAAAGAAAGGGCCTGAAATAACCTCCAAACTATTTTATAGCCAATGCTTTCAATAGAAATTCAACATTGTTTACGAATGTTGATTCAAATTCATATAATAAGGTTGGTTTTCATTCTTAAACAGCCTGATAAATTTTACTAACTAAAACACGATTGAAAGGATGAAATTGTTCCCAGACTCTCTGTTGAAGGATATCCTTTCACAATATTTTTCTCCAAAGTCGTTAGCCTACAATTTGTTCATATTCACATTACCATAGGAGGTATTAAAAAGAGAGAGAGAGAGCAACCTTTCCAGTGTTTGTCACTGTGATGTTGCAGTGCTTGAGTTTTGAGAAACTTTTGAGAGTTCTTGTTAATCAATTTTTAATCATCGTGTCATCTGACATTTGCAAAATGAAGATTATTATTTTCTCCATTTGTTTGCTCCTTGCTTTGACTCTTTATCATTAAAATTCCTTGGGAGGTGGATATGGAGAATTTTTTGGTCTCTGCTTGCACCGCTATTTTTCTAATTGGACACATGCTCAGGTTGTCTTTTCAAGCATAGGGATCTCTTCAGAAAGATGAAAGAACACCACATTTAAAATGGAATACTATTATTATTATTTATTATTATTTATTTCATTTCTAACCCGCCTCTCCATCCAGATCGAGGCGGGGAAAAACAATAAATATAAATATAAAAACAATAAAATAGATAAACCATTAAAACAGATAAAAACAAATACATTTTTAAAAACATCTTAAAATTAAACTGGGTAGGCCTGCCGGAAGAGAGCAGTCTTCACGGCTTTCTTAAATTCCAGAAGACTGCTAATTTGTCGAATCTCCTCCGGCAGGCCATTCCACAGCCTGGGAGTGGCAGAAGAGAAGGTCCTCTGGGTAACACTCGTCAGCCTAGTTCTGGCTGACTGGAGTAAATTCTTCTCAGAGGACCTGAGTGTGCGGGGTGGATTATATGGCAGAAGGCGATCCCGCAGGCAACCTGGACCCAAACCATGTAGGGCTTTAAAGGTAATAACCAACACTTTATACATCGCCCGGAAACTAATGGGCAGCCAGTGGAGTGATTTTAAGATTGGTGTTATGTGGTCACCCTAGGTGTACCAGTGACCAACCTGGCTGCCATATTTTGAACTAATTAAAGTTTCCGGACTAGGCACAGAGGTAGCCCTATGTACAGCACATTGCAGAAGTCGAGCCTTGAAGTTACCAGTGAGTGCACTACCGTCTTTAGGTCTTCCAACTCTAGGAAGGGGCGCAGCTGGCGTATCAGCCGAAGCTGATAGTAGGCACTCCTGGCCGTCACATCTGTCTGGGCTGTCATTTGGAGCAACGGATCCAGGAGCACCCCCAAGCTGTGAACGCAGTCTTTCAGGGGGGGTGTAACCCCATCCAGAACTGGTTGACACACCTCCAAACCCAGGTTGTGGCCTTTGACAGCAAGCACCTCCGTCTTGTCTGGATTCAGCTTCAGTTTGTTTTTCCTCATCCAGCCCATTACCGCCTCCAAGCATTCATTCAGAGGAGACACACTATGCTTAGCTGACGATGTTGTCGAAGGCATAGAGAAATATATTTGGGTGTCATCAGCGTACTGATAGCACCACGCCCCATGCCTCTGGATGATCTCTCCCAGCAGTTTCATATAAATGTTAAACAGCATTGGGGAAAGGATGGCACCTTGTGGGACACCACATAGCAGCTCCTTTTTTGAAAAGCAGCTATCCCCAAGCATTACCATCTGGAACCTGCCCAAGAGATAGGACCGGAACCACTGAAGCACAGTGCCCCCGATTCCCAATCCCCTCAGGTGTTCCAGAAGGATACCATGGTCGATGGTATCGAAAGCCGCTGAGAGGTCCAGGAGTACCAACAGGGACACACTCCCCTTTCAACACTCAGGCATAGAGAGCTTCGGCTATGTGGCGGTATATAAGTGTAATAAATAATAATAATAAATAAAAATAGATCATCCACTAAGGCAACCATAGCGGTCTCAACTCCGTATCCTGCCCTGAAGCCGGTTTGAAATGGGTCTAGAAAATCTGTATCATCCAAAACTGCTTGGAGTTGGGAGGCAACTGCCTTCTTGATCACCTTGCCCAAAAATGGAAGATTTGATACTGGCCTGTAGTTATTAAGGTCCAGAGGGTCCAGGGAGGGCTTTTTTAGAAATGGCCATACTACCGCCTCTTTTAAACAGGTTGGAAAACTCCCCTCCCTGAGAGATGCATTAATAATATGTTGTAGATGTGATCGAACTGCATCTCCTCCCTGGACGACAAGCCAAGAAGGACAGGGATCGAGAGGGCAAGTCGTCCTCCTCACTTGTCCAAGCAGCTTGTCCACGTCCTCAGTACTCACCAACTGAAACTGATCCAGTGTAATTCCACTCGTGGAGTTACTGGACACTCCATTGTCAGCTTCTTCTATAATGATGGCGTCTAAGTCGGCTCTTATCCGAGAGATTTTATCTGTGAAATGGTCATTAAAGGCATCACAGCAAACTGCCGAAGGCTGTCAAATCGGGTTCAGGGGGGAAGGTGCCTGAGTTAGATCCCTCACCACCCTGAACAGTTCTGCTGGATGCGAATTTGCAGACGCAATGCGTGCAGAGACACAATGCGTGCAGAGAAGAAAGCTTTCTTCGCTGCACATATTGCCACACCATAGGAACGAAGGTGTTCTCTATGTTGTGTCTTGTCGGATACAAGTCGAGTTTTTCACTCACTATACCATTTATAGTGGGCCAATTTGTGCATCTCTCTGTATATGTAACACATTGGCAGGATCTACACTGCTTTATAACGGTATTGAAGTGCATAGACAACTGTTGGGGTTCATGACACATTCCATATACTGATTTTAAACCACTTTCGAAGTACTATATCCTGCTTGTTGTAGATCTGGCCGTAATTACCCACATAGCCTCAAATAAATGATGCTTTCACCAAACCACAATATTAAATTGGAGCTTTTCTGCTTTACTTGTCATCAAGGATAGAAGTTCATACTTCAAGATTTTATTTTTTCTTATGATGTCAATGCTGCAATGTTGGACTCACCTTAAGGAAGTTGATTTCACATCTCAAGTTGCAGTCTAGAAACTAAGATATCTGAATGATTTATATGCTGTCCCCCCCCTCATGAACTGTCATGTTCTTAAAATGAAGTTAGGATAGCATGGACAGGTGCCTTGGATCAATGTGCGGTACATAGCATATGCTTTGCATTCAGAAGTCCCCGGTTTATTCCTTGGCATTTACAAAGGCAGGATCTACACTACTGCTTTAAAACAGTTTATAACAGTAGTGACAACTGTTGGGGCCCAGGACCACACTCCATATACAGTTTTCAACCCATTTTCAAAGTTCATATCCTGCTTGGTGTAGATCTGGCTACGGGTAGGGGATACTCTGACTCAGATTCTGCATTGCTGCAGCTAGTCAGAGTAGATGATTTTGAGCTAGATGGACGGATGGTCTGACACATTATAATTAGGCAGCTTCATATGTTCAGATGCTCACATGAGCAGCTTGTAAATGGTTGTATCTTCTACCGTGGTATGTGAATAGTGAGAAAGATTTAAGAAACGTTTCTATATACTGTACATCTCTGTAAGACTCATATCAGAACATTTATACACACACACACACACACACACACAAACACACTGTAAGAAAAGCTAATTTGGGGAACAAATGGGTAAACTGTTAATTTGGTAGTAACATATAATGTGATATGTTCCACTGATTCATGTTAAGGAAATTGTTTGATTTCACATCTCTAGATTCACTTCCCAAAATTAGCTTCTTTTTCTTCCTGCACCCTGTTGTTTGTCTAGGTAAGCTATTTAAATAACCTCATTAAGCCCCTTTTAAAGCTGCATTAGAGCAGAAATTGACCATTAGAGAAGCAAGATGTTCACCTGGCCAAATGCAATAAGTTGTTTTAGGGACCACGGATGGAAATTGCTTCAAGTTTTCAACAGAGCTAACGGTAGCCAGTTGTTCTGTATATAATCGGTATGGTGCATGGTATCACCATTCCTGCTACATATTCATTTCTGAAATAGTATCATCACCCAGGTGTAATCATTTTGATCTTTTAATCAGAGCAGCTCTGTACCCACAAAGTGTCACAACTTCAGCAGCCAACTCATTATGAATCTAGAAGCCCAGCAGTAATTATCCATTGTATGTCACTATATTCCTGCTCGGCAGAAGTTACAGGTGTGTTCTTGGTGCAATAACCTTCTGGCTCTAAGGAAACACGTTTATTCTATTGTTCTGACCTAAAGAAGCTGAATAAAGCAGAGGGATTTGCAGACAAGGCCTTGAAAGGCATACTGGCCCAAGCCATTTAGGGCTTTAAAGGTCAACACCAACACTTTGAATTGGGCTTGGAAATGGACTGGAAGCCAGTGCAGCTGATGAAGCAGTGGCATCACGTGATCACATCGGTCAGTCCCAGTGAGTAACCTAGCATATGTGTTTTGATTGAATTGACATTTCTGAACCATCTGCAAAGGTAGCCCCATATACAACGCATTGCAGTAATCCAACTGGAAGGTTGCCAGAGTATGGATCCCTGTTGCCTGATTTTCTCTGTCCTGGTAGAGTCACAGCTGGAATAGCAACTAAAGCTCATAATAGGCACTCCTGGTCATCGAGGCCCCTTGGACCTCAAGCAACAGAGATGGATCCAGCACCCCCAAGCCACATGCCTGATCTTTCAGGGGGAGTGATGCTCCCTCCACTGCAGGTTGAACACCACTCACTGAAGTGACATTTAACCTTAGAAGTGGAGTGGGGAGTTGCATTCCTTAGAAGAGATTGCATGAACCAATATCCTATCTCACCAAGGATATACCTCAGGGGGTTCTTGATTGGGTCATTTCAGAGGAGGGCAATGAGGATGATCAGGAGTCTGGAAACAAAGCCCTATGAGGAGAAACTGAAAGAACTGGGCATGTTTAGCCTTGAGTAGAGAAGAGTGAGGGGAGACATGATCTCAGTCTTCAAGTACTTGAAAGGTTGTCACACAGAGGAGGGCCAGGATCTCTTCTTGATCATCCCAGAGTGCAGGACATGGAATAATCAATTCAAGTTACAGGAATCTAGATTCTGGCTGGACATCAGGAAAAACTTCCTGACAGTTAAGAGCAGTACGACAATGGAACCAATTACCTAAGGAGGTAGTGGGCTCTCCTACACTAGAGGGATTCAAGAAGCAGCTAGACAGCTATCTGCTTTAAGGTGGATTCCTGCATTGAGCAAGGGGTTGGACTCGATGGCCTTATAGGCCCCTTCCAAATCTACTATTCTATGATTCTATGATAATGAGAGTGATGGGATTGTTGGAAGCAGAGCTGTGGAATGCCAATGCATGGGTGCATTGGTGCTGTCAAGAGAAAGAGTATGAATATATTCAGCATAGAACAACAAAAAGCCTGTAAAGAATGGAGGGGGGAATACTAATTTAGCCAACAAGAGGGGGAGCAACTCTGGATATAATCCTTAGTTGTGCCATGATTCAGTGTGAGATATAAATGTCAAAATGCTCAGGAATAGTGCTGGCAAAGTATCTCTCTCATCTAGCATGGTCACATTTACAGAACTGAGCTGGGGAGGGGCTGTGATAGGGCATCTACTTTGCATGCAGAAGTTCCACATTTCAAACTCCAGCACCTCAAGGTAGGGTTAGGAAGGATGCCTGCCTGCAAATAATAATAATAATAATAATAATAATAATAATAATAATAATAATGATAATGATAATAATAACAATTTATTTCTTACCCGCCTCTCCGTCTGGATCGAGGCGGGGAACAACAACATGATAAAATACATAAAACTGATTACCTTGGAAGCTGTTGCCAGTGTCAACAATATTGGGCTAGATAGAGCAGTGGTCTGACTCAGCATAAGGTAGCTTCCTGTGTTCCTATGCATGAGCACTCAGTAGTCCCATTGAGCTAAATGGGGCTTCCTCCCAGCTAAGGAGGGAAAGGACTTCATTTCAAGTCAGGGAACTTCTCAAAAATGAAGGGATTAGTCAAAAGATAGTTGTAAGGGAAAGTCAGGAGACTAAGAGCTCCATCACACCAGCGTTTTATCACACTTTCATCCTGCCTTGTTTACCATTTTGCCCTATGACCCTCACACAACATTGTCCCTGTCCTGCAGTCATCTCGCCTCTCCTCCATTTCCTGTGTTTTTCTAGGGTGGGGAAAGTGCGATACTTTTTCTCCACGCGAGATAAATCCTCTCTTCCATCCCTGTATATTGTTGACCTTGCACTATGTCAGAAAAGCCCACTTTGGTGGGGGCATGTTCATTGAAGGGTGGTCTTGCTGACAAAAGAGGAGGGGGCAGTTCTCCTTCAGCACACCCTTTGAATAACGTCAAGGAGCATATTGCACATAAATAAATAAGTAAAATTAAAAATATACTTAAAAAATATATGGAAGTAAAAGACCAGCCATGGAATGCATGACAGGATTATTAAAGGAGGGGAGGGAAATTATAGCGATATTGAATGGTTTCTTTGCATCACTTTTTATTGTGGGGGTGCTGGATAGCTACCCATGCCTGAACCAGTGTTTTCAGTGAGATGGCAGAATAAGGCAAATAAAACTATCAAGAAATGAAGTTCTATGTCCTATCGACAAAGTATAAATTAGCAAGTTGTGAAGTCTGGAGAACATACACCCAGGGGTTCTTGAGGAGAGCAAATCTAAAAGTATTGATCTTTCAACAAAAATATGAGAATGGTGTCACTAAATTGACCAGAGAACTAGACATCCTAACTTCTGTACCAGGAAAATTGGTGGAAAATGTAATTATTAAATATAGAGAACAATTCTTACAGAAGAAGAATAATCAAGCTTATGCATAGAGAAATCCTGCTTCACTAACCTTGAAAAATTCTTTGAGAGTGCCGGCAAAGATGTAGATGTGGATGACCCATAAACCGTGTATATTTGTTTAGATTTCCAAAAAGCTTTCCGAGTCACAAACCAAAGGCTGTTGAGTAAACTTGGTTCCCTTCTCTTCAGGGATAAGATAACAAGTCCTCTTGTAGACCTCTTGTAGACCTGTAAATAGCCTTTTGTGATAGTCTGCATTGGGGATTGGACCATTGCCTTTTACCCAGCTATAGTCAGTGAAGCTGAGCTGCAAAGTAGCCAGTTTTGTGGATGATACCAAGTATTTTAAATGGCAAAAAAAACCTACAAGCATACCATGAAGAACTCTCTCAACATGGTAACTATGCAACAAAGTAAGAAATAAGATTAAATGTAAATAAGTGTACTGTATTGAGTTAAAAACATCCCAACCACATATATACCAACAAGACTTGAAATAACTATGACTCTCCAGGGAATATATCTTGGGATTATGTATAGCATAATGAAATAATTAACATATTGTGGAGAGGCACTGAAAATGACAAATTTTATATCAGGAATTATTAGAAAAAGAAATGAAAAGTTAGCCAGGTACATAAATGTATGAGTAGGGACACAATGTTGCACATGCTGGTCTCCTGCCCCCTATGCCTCAGTGTATGCTGGCCCCACACCCTCCATTCCCAACCTTGCTGCATTGATCAGCAAGGTCTGAAGAGTCCAGACGGAGAGGCGGGTAAGAAATAAATTGTTATTATTATTATTATTATTATTATTATTATTATTATTATTATTGTTCAATTTGTACTCACTTGAACATGAGTATAATTCTCTGTATGATTGGAAACCCTGATAAACCAAGTGCTCAGAGAGTTCTACTTAGGGATGTGCATGGTCCAAAAGATCGGATCGGGATCGGAAGCGGACCCGAGGCCTCGGATCAGATTGTATCAGCGCGGAGGCCTCCCTGGTTCAGTTCGGACCCAATTCCGATCCGAAAATCGGACGTCTGATTTTCAGATCGGACGTCATTTCCCCCACCCCACCCCATAGACTTGCATTGGGGGAAAGAAAGCTTTCCCCCAATGCAAGTCTATGGGGGGAAAAATGGCAGTGCATGGGTGAGGGTGGCCTAACTCCCCCCTCCCTGTCCCTCTCCCCATCCCTCCCCCCCTACTCATGCTGCTTACCTGCCAGGGCCGTCGGCTTCCGTTCGCTGGCACCCACCCTCCTTGCACATCTTACCTTGCCGGGGACGTCCACTTCCATCTGCTCCTGGATGCTACTGTGAACAGGCTTTGCGGCCTGCCCCTAAATAGCACGCCAGGTGATGACATCACCTGGCGCGCTACTTAGGGGCAGGCCGTGAAGCCTGCTTCACAGTAGCGTCCAGGAGTGTAGGGAAGCGGACGTCCCCAGCAAGGTAAATGGGCCCCCTCCCCCCTCGCACTGCTTACCTGCAGGGGCGGTTGCTTCCCTCCAGTGGCACCACTGGAGGGAAGAGGCTGCCCCGGCAGGTAAGCCCCCTCCTCCCCTCACGCACCTTACCGGGTAGGGCTGTCCCCTTCCATCGGCTAGCACCCGCTGGCGCCCGCAGATGGAAGCGGACAGCCCCGCCAGGGAAGCCCCCACCCTCGCGCACCTTACCTTGCCAGGTCATCCTCCTCCTTCCACTGCCATGTGAACTACTGCAAAACAGGCCTCACGGCCTAGTTTTTCAGTAGAGCGCCAGATCACTGGCACTCTGATGAAAAACTAGGCCGTGAGGCCTGTTTCGCAGTAGTTTACCTGGCAGTGGAAGGAGGAGGACGCCCCAGCAGGTAAGTGGGGCCCTCCCCCTCCCTTCCTTGTGCTGCTTATCTGCTGGGGCGGCTGCTTCCCTCTGGTGGCGCCACCGGAGGGAAGCGGCCACCCCGGCAGGTAAGCTCCCTCCTCCCCTCGTGCACTTCACCGGGTGGGGCTGTCCGCTTCCATCGGCGGGCGCCTGCCAATGGAAGCGGACAGCCCCAACAGGGAAGCCCCCGCCCTCACGCACCTTACCTGCCAGAGCCACCAGCCCCGGCAGGTAAGGAGCGCGAGTGGGGGGAGGGGCCCCGATCCGCCAATCCGGATCGGGTCCTTTCTGGATTGGTTCAGATTGGATCGGCGGATCCAGGTGCTGGGGATCGTAATCGGATCATTTGATCCGATTTCGGTTGGATTGGGCCCAGATCGTGGATCGGGTTGATTCGATACACATCCCTAGTTCTACTCATGCTCAAATAAACATAGGTAGAACTGCTTTCAGCTCACCATGGCAAGATTGGAAACTGAACGGCGGAACCAGTGTGCACTGGAATGGAGGGGTGGAGTGGGGGCTATCTGGCATGGTCACATGCTCCATTCATTCATCTATGCATGATACCTGAACAAGGATAATAACTTCACAGAAATCTATAGAGCAGCCACATTTGGAATATGGGGTACATTGTGTTCATGCCATCTAAACAAAATGATAGAGTAGAGCTGGGACATAGAAAGAAAATGACAAATCCTACTGAGAAATGTTGATAGTATTTTCAAATCTCCTTTGTTTCCTTTGAAATCCCCTCAATGTTTCACTGGGGAAGGAATCTCCGCATGGATTCTGAGTGGGATCCTAATTTTTAGCTTTGATAGTGTTAGCTGTGTGGTGTAGAATTGTGTCAATTTTGGTTGGGGAATCATAGCTTCTTGCTCCCATAATGCCCAGACCCACCGGAAAATTCCGGAGAACACCAGGAAAATGAATTGGATCTAGCAGAACTGGGCCTGGGATCCAACTTACTGGGAAAAAGGCCCTGATTGCTGCACGGAAAGGCCTTGTAGGCTGCCTTTTCGGATTTCTGGTTAATGCAGCCTGCAAGCCTTTACCGGCTCCTGCGTGGCTTTCTGGGGCCTCTTCTGGGTCACTGCCATGTCGACGACTCCATGTCAACGACCCGGATCACTGCACAGAAAAGGTTGGAAAAGCCTGTGTAGGCACTTCCGGGTTTGTTCCTTTCCAACCTCTCCCATGATGCATCAGGGCTTGTGCTGGGCCGTCGCTATGACGTCAGCCCAGCAGAAGCACCAAATACATCATGGGAAAGGCTGGAAAGGCCCAAACCCAGAAGTGCTTACACAGGCTTTTCCAGCCTCTTCTGTGGTTCATCTGGGCTTCTAATGGGTCACTGTCATGTCAGCGACCCAAAGGAACCCCAGATCGCCAAGCAGGAAAGGCTAGAAATGCCCGTTTTGGCACTTCCAGGTTCGGGCCTTTCCAGCCCTTCCCATGATGCATTGGGGCTTCTGCTGGGTCATGGGAGAGAGCTGGGACAGTCCAGGTGGCCATGCAGGGCAGGGAGCATCCCAGAGTTTGAAGAAGTAATTGAGTGAGTGTGTGCAGAGAGTGGGATTGCCTTGGGTGTATTTTAAAACAATTATTAGTTTTGCCATGGGTGGGTATGTTGGTGTGTGTGGATTTGTATTTTATTTTTGGTAGGCTGAACATATGAAAAGGAGGACAGGGCTCCTGTAACTTTAACAGTTGTAGAGAAAAGGGAATTTCAGCTAGCGTTATTTGTATGCAATTAGTACCTGGTGAAATTCTCTCTTCATTACAACAGTTAAAGCTGCATGCATTATACTAGAGTGACCAGATACAAAAGAAGGCAGGGCCCCTGCAGCTTTAACTATTTCAATGAAGAGGGAATTTCACCAGGTGCGAATTGCATACAAATGACACTGGCTGAAATTCCCTTTTCTCTACAACTGTTAAAGTTACAGGAGCCCTGTCCTCCTTTTCATATGGTCAACCTATTTTTAGCCCTGATTGAGTGTGTATGTTTTTGCTTGGTTGGTTTTTGCCTTGGTGCATATGTGGATTTTTATGTTGTTGTTGTTATTATTATTGTTATTATTGTATTTATGATGTTGATGAATGTTATTTTGCCTCGTGTGGGTGGCTGTGGATTATTATTATTTTGCCTTTGGTGAGTGGATTTTATTCTCCCCCCCCCCCTCGTTAAGTGTGTTTGGGGAGTTTATTTATTTTTTATTGTCTTGGGGAGGGTGTGGGTTTTCCCCCCCACTTTGGGTGAGTCTGAAGCGATGTGTGGATTTAAATTTTTATTGCCTTTGGTGAGCACGTGTGTGTGATGAGTGAATGGGGTGCATAGTTGTTTGTCTATGAATAGATGTGTGTGCTGTGTTTTGAGGTGGGTGATCCTGAGAGGGTGTGTGTGTTTGTGTGTGAGTGTATTTATGTGATGGGTGAATGGGGTGCATGTGAATGTGCTTAAAAGCATGGCTGATACATACACAGACTGTTGTGTTGGTTTTAAAAAGGAATGAGGCAATTCAAGGAGAATTCTTATCATAATGGCTAAATAGAACCTCCATGCTCAACTGCAGTCTACCTCTGAGTATCATTTACTGGGGAGCAAAAACAAACAAACAAAACAAAACCAGCAGGGAAAGGCTAATAGGAGAAGGCTATCAATGCCTACTAGCCCTGATGGTTATGTGCTACCTCCAGTATCCGAAGTAGTCAGCCTGTGTGCACCAGTTGCTGTTACACCATGTTCTGCTTTGTTGGTCCCTGGTGGACAGCTGGTTGGCCACTGTGTGAACAGAGTGCTGGACTAGATGGACCCTCGGTCTGATCCAGCATGGCACATCTTATGTACTTATGCTTAATTCTGTTTGGGCCATTTCTCCCCACCCCACCCTATGTGTGCGTGAAATTAATTTCTCAACAATTCTAAAGAGTTCTTTCCTTAAATGCAGCATAAAAATAATTTAAAATAAAAATAAATTTTAAAAAGGAGTGGAAGGGCAGGTGGATGTGGGGGAGCATACCAATTAATTCATTTGCCAGGGATGGAAAACCTACAGCAGGATACCAGTAACTCTGGAATCCACTTTTGGGGGTCTGAGAGTGCACCCATTGCATTCACCATAGTGCCTTGGGGCTTTGAAGCTACAATTGTGCTTATCAGTCAACATAATTGGCAGGGACTGCTTGGAGAAGCTCACAGCCTTTGCCACCTGTAATTATGTGCTGGGCATGGGACATGGGAAGGTTGCCAGCTGCCTGGTGATCAAAACAGTTTAATATGAAAGGAGACGTGAGGGATCAATCTCCAATTTTAGCCCTTTTTTCTTTGTTACTTTGCATGGTAAAGATATGAAAAGGCTGCAATCCTATATTCATTTATCTGGGAAGGGCCCCTTCCTGCTCTCGGCTTGCCTGGGCACGGGAAGGGTGTTGCGGTGGGGGTAGGGACGAGCGAGGCCACTGGCACTGGGAGGGGACTAGAGGGGTATATAAGCCCACTCACCCCTCCCAGCTGCCATCCAGTGCTTTCAGCGGCTCTTCGTGCTGCTGCTTCTCCGCGCCAGGCAGGCGGCGTCCGGGCACAGCAGGAAGCAGGGTGCGGGCGCACGTGACAGTGGGAGGCTCCGGTGAGCTGCAGTGACGGCTTGGGTGGCAGCGAGAGGCTCCTGTGAGCCTCAGTGACGGCTCGGACGGCGGCGCAGTCGAACGGGGCAAGGCAGTGGCGGCAGCTCCGGCTTTCACGGCGCGGTGAGGAGGCGAGGCAGCGCGGCGAAACGCCCGGCCGCAGGGAGACGAATTGTGGAAGCAGCGGCAGCAAAGGCCTATGAGGCCTCAGGTTTTGGGGGCCGGTTCACCCCCCCCCCCACCTTAGTTGTTCAGTTGTGCGGGGCTGAAGGGAGGTTCTGTGGCATTGGGCGGCCCAGTTTTCCTGGGAGGAAAGTTACAAGGAAGTGGCCAGAGTTTGGAGAGCTAGTCGCCCCTATCCAACCCTCACCCCCTCCGCGTTTGAGAGTACACTAGCAGTAGCCAGCGCAGGGGTTAAGGCCTCCTCGCGTGCAGAGTAAGGGCAGCCACATGGGAAGGCAGCGCCTGTGGGGGGCTATCAACCGTCCAGGAGGCCTTCTTTTATTGGCCTGAACGTCAGGGGAGGGGTGCCTCCTCCCGTAGGTCATTCCCTCTCCCCCCCACCTTGTTGCTGGGCAGAAAGACTTGGCAGCTGTGAATTATCCTCACGCCATTGGACCTGTGCTAATTCTGTTGCTGGGCGGTTTTGTGGGCGGCTTTGGCTCTTCACATAGCTTCGCCTAGATCCTTGTCTGGGTTGCTGGGCAGACTTGCCAGGCAGCCGGAGGCAAGGGTGGGACAGCGTGCCCGGCAGCTTCATGGCTGTTACAGTGTATCCATGGGCCCTGACTTCTTTTGCCACTAGCAGGCAGCAGGGGGGAGGAGTAGAGTCTACCTCGCCACATCAGGCAGCTTACAGTACAAGCAGCCCCAAGTCAGATAGTGTCTTGCGTCTTAGACACACAATGTCTCCGAAGAAGGGCATAGGCAGCAGGAAGGGCAAGAGGAGAGCCCCACATCCCCCGGCCAAGCGGGTTCGGAGTCCGGCTGCCCATTCCTCCAATGAGGACGAGAACCCAAACATTGCCGCGATTATAGCACGAATAAACACAATAGAACGGGAGAAGGGGGTGGCCACCCCGCCTGTTTCTACCCCTACCGGGCGGGGAGGAAACCAGGGCAAGAGGCTGACCAGGGCACAGGCGCAGGATCAGGTTTTGACATCTCTTGCAGCCCGGCTTGATGCGATCAAAGCTACATCCAGCTTACCTGAGCCGAGGGCCTGTGCCGTTGTAACCTCCAGTCCGACTGGCGGGGACAACGAGTCAGACACGGCGGCGAGCCAACCCATGATGGAGACGAACATCAACGTTGAGCCAATGGTGCCTTGGGGCGGGCCCTGCAGGGCCCAAGTGTCAGGTGAGTCACACAGCACTACACCACAGCAACACACACAACCAATGGGCCCCATTTCTCTGTGGGCATGGCATCCTTGGCTCAGTGGCATTGGGTGGCCTCCTGTGGCAACCCCTAGCGCGAATCCTTCAGGCTGTCAGCCATTACCAGGAATCTACGGTCCAGTGGGGGCATTTTCGCCCCCATGGGGACCAATAATCCAGCCCCCGGGGACGCCCACAACAATAGCGCCGGCAACTACTACACAGCAGAATAGCGGCACCAACGGGGGGGGGCTAGCTCTACGCAGCAGGCACCATCAGTAACAGAGACGTGTTCGGCGGTGTGGCAGGGTC
The DNA here is from genome assembly GCA_029215795.1 of Anniella stebbinsi. Lineage (NCBI taxonomy): Eukaryota > Metazoa > Chordata > Lepidosauria > Squamata > Anniellidae > Anniella > Anniella stebbinsi. Next base: position 87,855,271 of record JARDYH010000004.1, on the reverse strand, counting down.
CGGCTGGCATCACGGCTGCAGGGAGGAAGGACGCACCTCCTGGCGCAATAGATCCTTACGCCAGGGCGGCTCGAGATGCCATCCCTACGGGAAGCACGCCGGCCCCGCTTGGCTTCCACCTCTTGATGTCCACTAGGGAAAAGATCTTCAAGGGTGACTACATTGACGTCTTTTTCTTGCTTTTTAGGGAACCCGAGGACAAGGAAAAGGACAAGCAGGTAGACAGGGAATTTGAGCGAATGAAAAGGAAGAAGGTAGCTAGGACTTAGTCCAATTGGCTTCCGGGGTTCTTGATATACATGGGGGGTCGTGCAGCAGCGATTTCCCAATCGCGGTGGCATATTAACCAAGTATCTGGACATCGTTTACCGAGCCTTCTCCGAATATGAGGGCGGTGCCTAGCTCGCTTATGATGAGTCATTCCACAAAAGGGCCGCCTTTGATCATTCCATCCCTTGGGACGTGAAAGACAATGATCTATGGCTTCAATTTATGACGCCAGCCCAGCCCGGGATAGGGGAAAGGGCAGACAGCATACATATTCTTGCAAAACAGCAACCCGCCTCCAATGCTGCAGGGAGCGCGGGGCAGGGGGTTCAACCCCGCCTGCCTTGCTGGGAGTACAGTGCAAAAGGCAGCTGTACACGACCGGCATGCAGATATCGGCATGAATGCCTGATTTGCAGCGGTCCACACCCAGCCTCCAGTTGCTTTCGAACTCGAGGAGGGTGGGGTAGGGGCAGGGACCCACAGGGCGGCAGGAAACTGGGAGGGCAGCAGCCGCCTCCCAAAGGGGCCCAGCCCACTTAAATTGGGGCCGTTGAAGCGACTGCTGGCGCTCTATCCAAAGTGTCAGGAGGCAAAATACTTAGAGTTTGGTTTTTCAGAAGGGTTTCCTATTCCTTTCAAGGGCCCGCGACAGGCCATTTTCACAAGGAACCAGGACTCAATCCAGCTCATGGAGCCGTTAGTTCGGGAGAAGATAACGAAGGAGGTGGAGGCAGGGAGGGTACTTGGCCCTTTCGTCTCCCCTCCTATTCCAAATCTTAGGGTCTCTCCTTTGGGAATTGTCCCCAAGAAGACGCCAGGGGAATTCAGGTTGATACACAACTTGTCCTTCCCCAGAGGCCGATCTGTGAATGATTCCATTCCAGATCACCTATGTTCAGTACGCTACACATCTTTTGACGCCGCGGTCGCAATGGTGAGTCGATGTGGGCAAGGGGTTTTGATGGGGAAATGCGACATCAAATCTGCATTTTGTATTTTACCCATCAACCCCAACGACTTTGACCTTTTGGGCTTTTGTTTTGATGGACAATACTATGTAGATAGGGCTCTTCCAATGGGCTGCGCTGTATCCTGTGCCATGTTTGAAACATTCAGCTCCTTTTTTAGAATGGGCCCTCCGTGAGATGGCGGGGTCTCAGGACTGCATTCATTACCTGGATGACTTCCTGTTTGCGGGCCCATGTGCCACCATGCGCTGCGCATCCCTCATGAGGATGTTTCAGGACTTATCCGAGGAGCTGGGTGTCCCACTGGCACGGGAAAAGACTGAGGGACCCGTGAATGTCATCACATTCTTGGGCATACAGTTGGACCCGGTACAGCAATGCTGTCGGCCTCCCATGGACAAGATCATGGCCACGCGGGCCAAATTAGTGGCGCTTCTCAACGCTCCAAAAGCAACCTTGGCACAGCTACAGTCAATCCTAGGCCATCTTAATTTTGCATGTAGGGTGGTGGCCCCAGGTCGTGCCTTTCTTAGACACCTATGTGATGCCACAAAAGGCCTGAGGCGTCCTCAACACCGGGTGCGGGTCACGAGGGCAATACGGGAAGATCTGTACATGTGGCTTCGCTTTCCGGATGACTTCAATGGCGTTTCCTTTTGGTGACAGGACCTGTTGATTGAAGCAGAGATGCAAATCCACTCGGATGCATCAGGGGCCTTGGGTTTCGGAATATGGCAGGACCGTTGGTGCTCCCAGCGCTGGCCAGAAGACTGGCTCACCTCTGACATTTGTAGAGATCTCACGTTTTTGGAATTTTTTCCAATATACGTGGCGGCGCATCTCTGGGTTACCGAGATGCGCAATTCTGTAGTACATTTTTGGTGCGACAATCTCGCTGCAGTGCAGGTGATAAACACTCTGTCTTCCCGGAGTTCCAGGGTAATGACACTGGTTAGTAGGGATGTGCACTGGATCGGACCCAATCCACGATCCAAGTCCGGTCCAGTGGGAAATCGGATAAATTATCCGATTTCCGATCCAACAGCTGGATCGGCCGATCCAGTCCGAACCGATCCGAAAAGGCTCCGAACCGGTTCGGCGGATCGGCGGGCGCCCACTGGTGCCCACCGCCACTTCCATTGGCGGGCGCCAGCGGGTGCCCGCCAATGAAAGTGGACAGCGGGGGGGGGGAAGGAGGGGGGCCCTTACCTTTCTGGCCTTAGAATTAACCATGTGCACGTGTTCACAGGCTTTCCGGTGTTATTGGTGATATATGTCTTTATACATTTTTTTTTACTGAATATATATTTCTTCTACTTGTATTGTTTCTGAATTGCATGTTGTCATCTTGTACATTACCTAGAGATACCTCACCCTTTAAGGTGGCCTAAAAATCATTTAAAATAAATAACTTTTCTTTATGTCAATACCACACTCAGGTTAGTATTAATACTCATAATAGCTATAACAAATCAACCCAGGTTCTATACATCTTCAGAAGCTGTACTGTCTGGTAATGAGGGAATATTATCAAGTAAAAGAGACAGGAAGCTCTGGGGTAGAAGTGCTACACTTGCAACAAAATCTGGAATTGAACCAGTGACCTCAAGATCTAATGACAAAGGTTTTTATAACTGTAGACTGAGAAGCCAAGGTTGTATAGCTGTACAATAGTCCAAGACTCATTTATAGTCTGTAGATAAGGGAATGAGTGGGCATTTTCCTCAACCTTTGTGAAGGTTATATGTAGTTCTGCGCTCTTGAGGTGCTGAGGATCTGGAAACAGAACAAAAGGAAAGGAAACCCTGGCTTTAATAAAAAAGACAGATAACAGATAACTGCTGCTAGGGGATCTTCCCGATTTACTGTTTACCCCAGAATACATTTAACCACGGGAGGGAAAGTTTTTACCGAAGATTCACTATATTCTATGATGCCATTATATTATATAATTATTTCATTCATTTTTTTTAACCGCTCAAGAACCAAAGCTCTGAGCGGTTCACAAAATTATTGCAGGACTGTGTGTGTGTGGTGGGGCATCTCTAACCATACAAGTGGACTTTCTTTCTGGTCTTTGTTGGTTTAGGTTGTTTATATTTTTAATGTACATTAATGTACATATTTGTAGCACATTTAATATTTCTTTTTATTTAGTACCAGAAGGACTGCTGGAAAACCAAGTAGACACTACTTTACTTTAACATGTGTCCTCTCAACAACAGTTAACAATGTGGATTTTCAGAATGTCATAGAATAGTAGTTAGAAGGGGCCTATAAGGCCATCGGGTCCAACCAGCCTGCTCTATGCAGGAATCCACCTGAAATCATACTTGACAGATGGCTGTCTACCTGCCTCCTGAATGCCTCTAGTATGGGAGAGCCGACAACCTCCATAGGTAATTGGTTGCATTATCATACTGCTCTAACAGTCAGGACATTTTTCCTGATATCCAGCTGGAATCTGGCTTCCTGTAATTTGAGCCCATTATTCTGTGTCCTGCACTCTGAGATGATCAAGAAGAGGTCCTGGCCCTCCTCTGTGTGACAACCTTTCAAGTACTTGAAGACTGAGATCATGTCTCCCTTCACTCTTCTCTACTCAAGTCTAATCAAGCCCAGTTCTTTCAGTCTCTTCTCATAGGACTTTGTTTCCAGACCACTGATCATCCTCGTTGCCCTCCTCTGAACCCCCTCCAGTTTGTCTGCATCTTTCTTGAAGTGTGGTACCCAGAATTGGATGCAGTACTTAAGATGAGGCCTAACCAGTGCTGAATAGGGGGGAACCAGTTCATCATGTGATTGGGAAGCTATACTTCTATTAATGAAGTCCAAAATAGCCTTTGCTTTTCTTTCTTTTTTGCAGCCACATCTACAACAATTCCAAGATCCTTCTCACTTTAGTATTGCCGAGTCAGGTTTTTCACAGCTTGTGACTATGCATTTGATTTTGTTTTTCCTAAGTTTACAATTTGGCATTTATCCCTATTAAATTTCATTCTGTTGTTTTCATCCTAGCGCTCCAGCATATCAAGATCACTTTGAACTTTGTTTTTGTCTTCCAGGGTATTAGCTATCCCAACCAATTGTTTGTCATTTGAAAATTTGATAAGCATTCCCTGCACTTCCTTGTCCAAGTCATTAATTAAAATATTGAAGAGCACTGGGCCCAGGACTGAGTCCCACGGTACCCCACTTGTTACCTCCCTCCAGTTTGAGAATGTTCCATTGATTGATAAGCACTCTTTGAGTCTGATTCTTTAGCCGGTTGTGGATCCACCTAATAGTTGTTCCATCTAGCCCACTTTTAGCTTGTTTGCTAGTCAGAATGTCATGGGGCACTTCGTCAAAAGCTTTGCTGAAGTCAAGATATATCATGTCTACAGTATGCCCACAGTCCAAAAGTGAGGTTGCCCCAACATCTCCACAGTCCACAACAGAAGTTAACCAAATGTGGTCATTAGGCTCATATTCTGGTTGCAATAGCAATGGCATGTGCTTTTTAAAGTCATAACTAGAATCATAGAATAGTAGAGTTGGAAGGGGCCTATAATGCCCCTCGAGTCCAACCACCTGCTCAATGCAGGAATCCACCTTAAAGCATACCTGACAGATTACTGTCCAGCTGTCTCTTGAATACCTCTAGTGTGGAAGAGTCCACAACCTCCCTAGGTAATTGGTTCCATTGTCATACTAATTCCTATTCAAGGCTTGTGTAAATATCACATAGATTTTTAAATCAGATTAGATCACTGAGATGTAAACCCTTTAGGAGCATTAGTTTCAAGTAAGAAAAGATTAGCCAGAATAACATAATAGTCATTATATTGACATTGAGTCTCACTACATGTAAATCATGCATCAGATGTAGAAATCATTCAAGCAGAAAGTGGGAATGAAATACAATGAAAGTAAGAGGGGGGCACAGCATATATAGGAACTTGCATGTTTTTGAAACTTACTGTGAAAGTCAAATATGCATATTTATCTGCAGTAGTCATTTAGAGCTCTGCTACCCGATGAATTTCTGTGAAATAATATCTGAACCTTCATGAGTACTCTACAACAGGAAAGGAATGTCAATAAGGAAGCAATAACCCAGAACCTGCCCAATGAAATACCCTTTCTAAAAGGTGGAATTGCATAAGGTCAAACGCTAATGTAGTTAATGTAGTAAAAAAAAAAAAAAGTTTAGAAAGCCAGGAATACTTGAAGAGAATATGAACACAATATTAACACCCAGGCTGGCAGAATCTTAGTCAATGGAACTGTGTCTGGGACAGCATGGTGTGCTGTGAATTTTCAACTGAGTTATCCTGGCTGAACGTTCATGTTTTTCCATTTGACACTGTTGATGGAGAAATACTCCAATAAATTCTTGTATTTTAATTTAGTAATATACATATTTAAATGAACATTAAGCCTCTATCAGTTGCCAATGAGGCAAAGTTCCTTATCTATACATGCACTTTCTCAAAAACATAGATTAAAAACTAAAAGTGTGATTGTAGATTCAATGGAGGGCCACAGCCAAAGAGAACCTAATTACATCTCGGGTTGGGTATGTAGGGATGGAAGAATCCGTCAATTTTGGTTTCTCTCCGTTCCTTATTTTTCCAATATGAAATTTGATTTGACCCAAACTTTGAGACCTTTTGTGCATACTTTTCCTAAGGCATGCATTTTTGTATGCATCTTTGCCTCAATGCAATGTAGCAGGCAATGTTTCTAATATAATGCATTTTTAACATTTCCCATAATATATGCATTTTTCAACTTGAGAAGTCTACTGCAAAATTCAGAGAAGTTCAAATTCTGAAGGAGAACTGGGTTTTGCATGTGCAGTACCACTGAAGTACAGTCCCCTCTCTTTGTCATCTTTCTCAAACCTTCATCAAACTTTCTTCTTTCTGTAGACATTTATAATACAATAAAACTGTGTTATTTCTTTGGAATCTCATCAATGAATTAATTTACCTATTCTGTTGAAGCACAGTGCATGGTTCCTTACATTCCCATGACACCTCCGAAAGAAATCCCTATGTTTCTGAGTTCATCTTATTAATGTGTATATATGTAAGTTCTCATGCACATATAAACCAGGATGTGCAGTAGCACATCATTCCAAGTCTTATATTCTATCCTTTATTTCATGCCAGATATCTAGAATTGCAGGTACATAGGCATTTGTCCATTAGCACTAGGATTCCCGATTCTTTTGCATTTCATGGAAAAGAGATTAGGCAATCCCCTGTTCATACTGTAGTTCATCTTTGGGGAATAGTTGACTCACTGGAATTTGGACATGTAGTGTACAAGTGTGGCAAAGGAAGTGAAGAACAGCAATGATTGATGCATGAGGTATAGCTTTCCCATCAGTAAAATACATTTTTCCTTCTTTCACTACTCATGCTATGACATGAGACATGCTGTCGAGAAATGACTTTGCTTTCAGCTGTATGTTAAGCAAAGCAAAGAATTGTTTTCGGAAGATAAAGATACCAGAACAGATGGCCCAACGATAAGGAATGCTTGGACACCCACTGTTCTCATATAAGGTGAAGGGACAAACAGAAGGTGGGCATCCTGAGTGTAAACTCCTTTTGCAGGATTTCTAGGAAGTTAATAAATTAGAGGGACAAGTTGGATCAAGGCCATCAAAGAGAATTTGAATGTAGGCATGCAAGTTTTATTGTGGGTCATGAGGCCATTTTAGGTTCTTGGCCATTTTAGGTGTGCTGTTAAGTAGGGATGTGCACGGCCAGAAATTTTGGAATTGGATCGGAAGTTACGATATTAAAAATATTGTATCCGATCATATTGAGGGATACCCGGATTTGATCGGATCCGATATCCGATAAATATCGGAAGTTCCGATCTGATTACGGTGCCATTTCAGGTGTTTTCCCCATAGGCTCACATTGGGGGAAAGAAAGCTTTCCCCAAAGCAAGTCTATGGGGAAAAACACTGGACCGGCACTTCCTCCCTCCCCCTACTCATGCTCCCTCCCCCACTCACGTTCCCTGCCCTCACTCACGCTCCTTACCTGCTGCCATCACCGAAAGCCTGTTTAGCAGTACTACAGACCGGTGGCAGCAGCAGGGAAGACCGCAGGTAAGGGGTGACCCCTGGGACCCCTCCCCCAACTCGTGCTCCTTACCTGTGGCCTTCTCTGCTGCCACTGGTCCATAGTACTGCTAAACAGGCTTTCTGGCCTGTTCCTCAGTACAGAGACGCGCACTTGGTGCGCCTCTGTACTGAGGAACAGGCTGGAAAGCCTGTTTGCAGTACTTCCGACCAACAGCGACAGCAGGTAAGGAGTGCAAGTGGGAGGGAGCATGAGTGGGGGGAGGGAGGGAGGGAGGGAGTGCCGGCCCAGTGTTTTTCCCCATAGACTTGCATTGGGGGAAAGTTTTATTTCCCCCAATGCAAGCCTATACGGAAAACAAAATACCTGAAATGGTGGTCCAAAAATCTGATATGTCAGATAGTTATCAGACATATGGATATCGGATCCGATCAGATAGGGCCTCCTTAAGGAATAATCATTATCAGTCCTTGGATGTCCAATAACGTCCTTATCAGTTCGCTATTGGACATCAGACCCGATACGATACACATTCTTGCTGTTAAGACATTTTAATCAGGTAGACATACTTCTGTACTTCAATCTTATACACGTCTACTCAGAAGTAAGTCCCATTGAGTTCAAAGGGGGTTATAGCATCATTCTAAATCTGCAATCCTACATCCACTTACTTAGGAATAAGCCCCATTGAACTCAATGGGACACTTCTGAAATGTGTTGAATTGGTAGCTGATATCATACTGGTTTGTTTATTTCTGTGACTGATTATTATGAATCGTTGATGGTTGTGTCTTAATTCTTTACTGTTTTAAAATCTATTTTTCTGCTTTTATTATTGTTCTCTGCTTCACAAATGCATCTAAACTGGAAAGTGATTTTTGCATTTTCAAAAATATAAATTAATTCAACAAATGCTGCTATAGACCTGGAAGAAAATGCCAGGAACATGTGATATATTTGAAGCAGTCAATAAAATTTAATTGGAATAAAACTTATCTTTATTAGAAATATCTTTGTTTACTGTATTATTTAATTTATTTATTTAAAATTATTTGTAGGCCACCTTTAAGAGTAGAAACTTCTCAAGGTGCCATGCAAGATAAAAAAGTATACAGAAATATACAAATAAGCAATAAAGCAATATATATAACACCACAACACACTATAAAAGAGATTACACCCATAAAATCTGTAACCCACAGATTTTGAAAGGCCAGCAAGAACAAGTGGATCTACAAGGAAGGGGGGGGGGGTCAAAAACCTTATCAGGGATTTCTGTAAATAGAAGGTTCTACAACCACCTCATTGATCCTCAAATCAAACCTATAAGGTAAATAAGATAGCTTCTTATTCAACACTATTCCAGGACTTTCATGGCTGTCTAGGGGTGCTTGAATATTGAGGGAAATGTCCTTAACAAAACAAGCATCACTTTTCATATAAACCAAATCATGCCCTCTTAACCTTTGCCCTCAAAATAGCAAAGGGAACCCTGAAAAAAGTAAAGGAGGCAGGGACCTGCTATCCCCTTCTTATAATTTGAGCACTGATGTGTAGCAGGGATGTTAGATAAATACATAACAGATTCATATGAGTTTAGATTTCTATGAATCCAATCTGAATTCTGCAGCAGACTGGCTTTTTCCAGATTGTGTGGATTCTGCGGACTTGCAGACCAGTTTTTCAGTTTGGGATGGATTCACACACATTTGCACTGGCACCAATGCATATTAATACTAATGCCAACACACACTAAGGTGCATTTCCGCATATGGAATGAAATACTTGTACACCCCTTTTTTTAAAAATCAGATTCCATTGTTGAATGAACAGTAGAACGAAAGATGCCTAACAATCCATGAAATACAAATAACTTGTCAAATATCTTTTCAATTCCCTTCCTCCTTTCCTTGGGAAGTGCCAAAGTGGGTGATGAAATTTACAAGTACAGAATATGGGTCTGCTGGACAAAACAAAGTAATGTGTGGAGAGAATGAAATTGACAAGTATATTGAGAAGAGGGGGAGAGCCTTCTGCAGAGGTACATGGTGACAGAAAGAACACAAGAGTTTGGTGTAGGGATGTCCCATTCCTGTCATCCCTACTATGAAGGTGATTTCCAACCTTACCAGGAATAACTCTGTAGTTCATAGACCAGAAAGTCCAGTCTAACAGAGAAGCTGTCCTGCAGAGAGCACAGTGATAAAGGTGTTGCTTCAGCAAGATCTAGGCTTCAACTAAGCGGTTTTATAAGGAATGCTGATGCCCCTTCCTCACTTTTTGGTGGGTCCCCTTCCTCGCTTTTCAGGAGGACCATGATCCAAAGCATGCTTCCTCCTCATGAGTAGGGGTGAAAGATAACTGATGTGCTGCCAGACAAGCATTGCATCTACAACTCTGAGCTTCTGTCCAGACCTTCTGCTGCCTTTATTTATGGAGGCCTGGAGGTGAACCTTGTGGAGCAGAAACAGGGGAATAGGACCAGTCCAGGTGCTTAGGTTCCTTCAATGCCACAGCCTCCTCGAGTGGGGCATTGCTTCTGGTGGTGGACTCAGAAAGGCTATCAGCATTCTTTGAGTTCTCCTGACTCTCGCAACCACTACAATCAGTGACAGGATCCTCCTCCTCTTCCGAGGTCTCATCAAGTTCCAAGGCTGTCAGAAGAACATAAGAAGAGCCCTGCTGGATCAGACCAAGGATCCATCTAATCCAGCACTCTGTTCACACAGTGGCCAATCAGCTGTTGACCAGGACCCACAAGCAGGACATGGTGCAGCAGCTCCCTCCCACCCATGTTCCCCAACAACTAGTGTATAGAGGCTTACTGATTCTGATACTGGAGGTCACACTTAACCATCAGGACTAGTGTCCTGTCAGGAAGGTGGTGGGACACAACAATGGGAACAACCAAACCTGTTCTTTGTGTAGTGTCATATACATAGATCAGGGGTGGAGGGAGAATCTAAGGCCAGGGGCCCATCTTTAGTCCTGTGATACAAATCTGGCCCTCTGGGGTTCCCCCTATAGACACATCCCTTTCCCCTCAACCATTGATCACTGGATAGTTTCCTGGCTTTTGTGTACTTTCCCCCTCATTCTAAAAGGCTGGAATGCTGTGGCCCTATCTGGAGGGGACAGACCTCTCTTCATTCATCCACATACTAGTCACATCCAGACTGGACTACTGTAATGCACTGTATGTGGGGCTGCCTTTGAAGATGGTTCAGAAACTTCAGCTGGTGCAAAACAGCCACCCTAGTATTGGGGGGGGGGCAGTGACAAGGTGATTTGATCACATAATGGCTGAATTTGGACAACACAATAGTCAATGGTGGGGTAATAATCAACTTTACATTTGTTCATCTAGGGGGTACTCCCCACACAACATGGCAATAAATTATCAACCGTGGTGTGGATTAGGATCAGCACTGAGTTGACTATGGCAGCATTCGGACGACATGATAGTCAATACAACTGACGATTGTCTTCCCCCCCCCCCCCAGTTGCTGAATATGTTGTCCGAATTCAGCCAATGTCTATACTGTGCAAGCTGCACTGGTTACTGATGTGTTTCTGAACCCAATTCAAAGTGGTGGTTTTGACTGCCAAAGCCTTAAACAGTTTGAGACCACTTGAAGGACCGCCTTCACTCATATCAGTCTGCCCGCACGTTAAAATCAGAAAGAGAGGCCCTTCTCATTTGCCCACCAATGAGAGAAACTAGGTGGGTGATTGCACATGAAAGGGCTTACTCTGCAGTGGCCCCACATCTTTGGAACAAGCTGCTGTTGGAGGTCTGCCATGCTCCACTATTGCAGGCTTTTAAGAAAATGTATTCTTTTACTGTGGCCTTCTCTTGATATGGCTGCTGTTGTTACTGCTATTGCCATGTTGCTAGTGTTTTTTTTATTTATGGCTTTCATTGTTGTTTTCCATTTCTTGTGTTTATGTTTTTACTGCTTTTAATATTTTAACAGTTTTTATGTATTTTATTGCTGTAAGCCGCCTTGGGAGGGCTTCTGCCCTGAAAGACAGCTAAAGAATTTTTTTTAAATAAAATAAATAAATAGTGCAATACTAATAATACTAATACTAATGCTAAATAATAATAACACTTTTATAGTTTTGCAAGGCTGCTATGCAGTTAACAGGGAAGAAGTCCCTTTGAACTCAGCGTCGCACACGTTTGAGTAGACTTGTATAGGATTGCACTGTAAATCATGATGTATACTTTCTGTCCAAAGCAGCAGTTGCCCGTAGCACATGATAATACTTTCTACCCAAGGAATATGCATCATTGGCTGTTGGCTGATTCCAAATGGAAGTCTGTTGCAAGAAACAAGAAATAACTGTTATCTGGGGAGAAAAATAACATGGTTAGACTCAAGTTGCTAATGTAATGCCAGCAAGTGCTCAGGTTACAAGCCATGATGTAATACTGCCCTTGTAACTCACTGCTCAATATACTAAGCCCTGCAGGGAGCAGCTCTAGAGGTTTCCCTAAAAGTAGCAGCAGTTCCCTCCTGAGGAAGAAAAAAAACAGAGTTGGGACAGCTCAGAGCTATCAGGGCACAAAGCATAAATAATTATTAAAGGCTGCAGCCACTTCTGTTATCAGAAAACTTGTTTTTGCACACTCTTTAACATTTTAAAACTTGCTCTCTTTGGGATGTATTTTTTCATGCTTCATCTCTCCTTGAAGGTTACTTTATTGTGTTTTCTTCAAAAGTTTTCTTCAGCTGCTTCAGCTTATAGGACACTGTCCTAGGAATAATAGGTATGAATCTTCAGAGGACAAGAGATGGGGGTGGGTGGGGAGGTAGACTAAGGGACTGACAGGCTACCCCTGTCAAAATCCTATCTTCCATCTGACTAGGCTGACCATCTGAAAAGGAGGACAGGGCTCATGTAACTTTAACAGTTGTAGAGAAAAGGGAATTTCAGCCAGTGTTATTTGTATGCAATTAGTTCCTGGTGAAATTCCCTCTTCATCCCAACAGTTAAAGTCGCAGGGGCCCTGCCTTCTTTTGTATCTGGTCACTGTAGTATAGTGCCTGCAACCTTAACTGTTGTGATGAAGAGGGAATTTCACCAGGAGCTAATTGCATACAAATGACCCTGGCTGAAATTACCTTTTCTCTACAACTGTTAAAGTTACATGAGCCCTGTCCTCCTTTTCATATGGTCAGCCTACATCTGACTCTTAGTCCTGAACTAACAGATCATGTGGTTGGAGCTTGCATATGTTGGGATTATGCACACAGGGCCCTGGAAAACATAGGGCCTTGAATACATGGAGGTCAGACATGGAAAGGGCAGAGTTCAGCGGGCATGTTTTTTATTTATTTATTGTGTTATTATTTCATTTACATCCTGCCCTTTTTTTTCCTCCAAGGAAGCCAAGTAGGATTGCATGATGCTCCTCCTTTCCATTTTATCCTTGCCGCAACGGTGAAGTCTGGTCTGAGCTTTGGCAGGGATTTCTCATACCCAAGTAGCACTTACCTAGGTGAATGTTTACAGAGTAACTATGGCATGAACTGAATTGAGGGTTCTAAAGTTGGGGTCAGCTATAAAGATGGGGTAAGCCAGAGGCTAATACTGGCCATCTAAGAGTACCCGAAGAGTGAAATATGAGAAATGGCTTTGTTCCGAGAAGTCCTTACGCCACATTCCCATTTTTCTCATTGCCTGCAGCAAAGTGTCACCTCCTTCATACAAATGATTAAGACAGATAACAGGGCTTCACAACACAGTCTGTCTGACAAGCCTGTCCCATTGACACATGCTACTGAACAACCAGACAAGCTGTCTTTATTGACATCTGCTCTTGTTTCAGCACATGAATTATCCTCTTGGGTTATCCCAGTTGCAGCTGTTACAGGGCTGACGCCATCTCTTCATGCAGCTAGCGGCTCCTTCCCTTAGTTAGCACAAGCTAGAGAGGTTGTATACAATAGGGCAAAAGCATTTTGGGAAAACCAGTGAGACTGCTTTGATTTCACTTGTAAGACATGTGTGTGCAGTTCTGTTCCCTAGAGGTGCTTCATCACTCTCTAGTTGCTCAATATTACATGGAGGCCAATAAAGGCATGGACCCATCACACAGAGAAATTCTCCCTGGTGCTAGCCTGCAAATAGCAAATCGCTGTTAGCAATGTCGGTCGACCTTTATGCTTATTCATCTTTTTGGAAAGGTAAAGGAAATCCTGGGCAAACACAAACTGAAATTACAATACTTTCTAACTGTGCAGCCATTTGTTTTGCACAAGCTGAGAGTCAGGTGTGATTTCTTCCTGTATTGCTTTCTTCAAATTCGTGCCCATATTCAGCTTTTGTAGAGATTTTGACCTAAGCTTGGAGGATGGTTTTCTTAATAGGGCTGGCCTCAATAAAGCAGTCAAGTTGCACACATTCGCACCAAGTATTGAGATGAAAAGGGGTGGAGCACCAAGCAGGACCCCTGTCCAGAAGAAATCCACAACAGAACCAATTGTGTTCAAATCTGACCTATGGATTCCACAGCAAATTGGGTTTTCCTCTGTCGTGAGAAGTCCACAGACCGGTGGACCATTTTCCTAACTTTCGGGAATTGTGCTCAAATTTCATTGCAGAAAAATACACATGTACACACACACACACACACACACACCTATATATATGTCCAAAAATGTGCATTCCCCTCCTCATAGGCTAAAGCATGAAAATTTGCATTTTGGGGGTAATTTGCACATTTGGGGGAATTTCTGCATTTGCACTTGTGCAAATTTGCACACATTTGGGGGGAAAGTCCAATTCCACTGGGCAGATGACAAACCGAAAGTCACCTGACAATCTGTAAAACACAGATGGAACAGATTTTACACAATTTCTATATCCTATCTAGGAGTAAGCTCCAATGAACTCAATGGATCTAGCTCTAAATAGACATGTGCAGGATCAACTACTACAGAGTTCTCATATTTCAGCTCAGCTGTTTCCACCCTGGTGGAGATATTTTATTGCACAGTTTCCAGTCCTCCTGGGTGTTAGCCATTCTAGATAGCTGGGGCCAATCAGAATTGAAGTCCAAAACATCTAGAAGGCTCCAGGGTGGAGAAGGCTATTTCAGTCCAGACACTATGTAATTCAAAGATGCATGAGTCTGGAATAGAATGAACACAAGATATTTGATGACTGGGGCAGAACATCCAAATAGTGACCACATGATGATAAAAATAATAATAATGAAATAACCATTTGCTACATGTTAAAGGTAGCTCAAAAGCTGCCACCTGAGGCAGGCCACATCACTTTATTTATTCATTTATTTGTGATAGTTGTGTACCACTGCATATAATACGATCCCTCAGTGGTTCAGAATAAATATTAAAATACATTTAAATATAAATATTAAAAAACACAACTTTAAAAACACTACACTAAAAGCACACAATTGAAACAACTACAGTAAAAGCATTTCAAAGAGTAGCAATGTGGAGTGGCATGATTAATTTCCTTACAGCTCAGAGAAAGCCTATGTGAAAAGATGTGTTTTCATGAGTTGTTTAAAAGATCTCAGAATTTCTTCCTCCCAAAGTGCACAAGGGAGAGTTTTGCAGAGAAGGCCCTACACTGGGATTCTTATGGCAACATTATTTTAATTACAGAATGACCAGCAAGGCCTATAATGAACTTAAATATCATCTGGGTATATGTAAGGGAAGGGGGTCTGCTATGTATCCAGGGGGCTGTCTTCACAGCGCTGAGTTGGTGCTGCATTTCCCCTAAACCCTGCAGTTTTGCTTACCCAGGATGGCATCTGGTAATCCCCATGCCAAAAAGGGAATGCAGGGTTTCTGAAGTCATGAATCACCAGTCACCATCTGCTAGGACCGCCCCCTGGACCGGCCATGGAGTGAATTCAGATGGTGGAAGAGCTGGGGTGACCTTGTTCCCACTGAAAAAGTTGGAGTAAGTCCCCTACTTTTTTACTGTGCTGTTTTGTGGAACAGTCTCACAGTGGCTGCGAATTAACAGCTGCATCATATAGCTGATGCAGTGAAGATTTGCAGCCACTGTGGGGCTTTGAGCATGTATAGACAGCCCCCCTGGTCCCAAGTTGTTTTCCTAATGGCAGGGATGTCCATTATTAAGTTAAGAGTTCAGGGCAGGATCTACACTTCTGCTTTAAAACTGTTTATAACAGTAGTGACAACTGCTGGGGCCCAGGACACACTCCATACACAGTTTTCAAACTGTTTTCAAATTGTCATATCCTGCTTGGTGTAGATCTGGTCCATGTCTTCCTTAGCAACTGACATCAATTCTTCGAGAAGCAGGCCTCACACATTGGAAACCTTAGCTCTTCATTTCTGTTTCATGTTTGACCTCATAGAGATGACAAGAAAAGTAGCTTTCACTGTGCATTTTTTAATATAACTTGTCTCTCATTGTTTAATCTCTTCCAGTTTCCATGGTCATAAAAGTATTTTCTTCACAGTTATTAAACATTCTTAAAATATAATTTCAAAAATGTAATAACCTTTGTTGTTGGCTCTTCATCTTGCCTTCAGCCAGTATGCTGTTTGTGAAGAGAGAATTTGAAATTAAATTTGCTAATCTAACAGAAAAGGGGTACTTAACGGAAATATCGCCTTTACATTTATACTGCCATCGTAAGCTAATAACTACTAATTCTATCAAGATAACAAAATGCTTCAGTTAACATACTTTACATATAATACTGGGAAATCATCATTCAAAGGAAATGAAAGTTCACTATACATTACCCTGCATATTTATGAAGCAAAAATGAATATAACTTGTTTTTGGAAAGCGCAGCAGTTTAAAAAATGGGATGCCATTGTTTATTAAGTAGTTAGTTAACACTGAAAACCTATACAGTTCTACTCAGAAATAACCCCCATTAAGTTCAATGAGTTTCAGCTTCCAGGTAAGTTCAACTGCCAAAGTAAGTGGGTATAGAATTGCAGCCTAAGGCAGATAGTACTTAAAACAGAATTGTAAGATTTAATGCTAAAGTTTGTTTTTCATCTAATTCATAGTCCATCAAAGATCATGATATTTAAACCTGGTGGGGAAAAACAAACATACAGTACGACATGACTGACAGTTTCTCACCCAGAGCTAGTTTCCAATAAAGTAATGCATTAATTTGGCCATATTGTGAAGATTCTTGTGCTATTTCCATTCCACACCCAGATGCTCCTAGTGTATATCATCACTCGCCATTTTCTCATCCATATTTTCATTGTATTTAATTGTACTGCAGGCAAATAAACCGGGCTTTTATATTTTCAAGGAAGAAAAGTGTATAAATGAGATGAAGTCTACATGGCAATAATGTGCGACGAGCGGGTAATTAGTAATTACTCTAGCAAAGCTGAAGTTGAAAACATAGCTCGTTAAAAATAAGACATTTGTGTAACCTTACATTAATTAGAGTTTGACAAATATTTTATTTTAAATTAAGTTAGTCTTGTTCAGCAAGCTATGTTGAGCCATATAAAATGTAAAGAAATTCATATAAATTGAGAGAGCATGCACAGAATGTACAACTTGCTGGTAATTCTCCATATCCCCATCTCTTTCCCTTATGGCATTTCACTGGCTGTTTGAGGCTAACTGGCCGAAAGCAATGATGAGTCTGTCAATCAATGCAATGGATCTGAGCCCAAAATGATACTCTCGGTAGTTCAATTTTTAAATAGTTAGATATCATTTTTTCATTGAACTCAAGGTCAGAAGATTTCCCTTGTGGCATTCCCAAAAACCCATAAACCAACTGTACTTGAAAAAAACTCACCCTCAAAATATTCTGATTGATAGTACAGTATAGGAATTACATAGCATAAAGAGAAGACTTTTCTTCTTAGGGGTGCGCACGGGAGGAAAAATCGTATCAGAATTGGGACCTCAGATTTTGCCCTGGATCGGATCAGACAAACTTGGAGGTCCCTTGGATCAGATCGGATCTGATTCTGATACAAAAATCAGGGGTCCGATTTTCAGCTCAGATGCCATTTTAGGTGTTTTTGCCATAGGCTTGCATTGGGGGAAAGAAAGCTTTTCCCCAGTGCAAGCCTATGTGGAAAACATAAGGATGGGTGAGTGGGAACCTAACTCCCCTCTCCCTGTCCTCCCCCCCACTCACGCTCCTTATCTGCTTCCATCCGCTGCTGCCCACTGGTCCCATCTACTGAGAAACAGGCTTCGCAGCCTACCTCTCAGTAGAACGCCGGAAGATGATGTCACCTGGCACTCTACTGAGAGGCAGGCCGCGAAGCCTGTTTCTCAGTACAAGGGACCAACAGGCGGCAGCGGATGGAAGCGGACAGCCCTGGCAGGTAAGTGAGGACCTCCCTCTCCCTCTCCCTCCCCCTCCCCCCCACTCGCATTCCTTACCTGCCGGCGTCCCGCGCTGCTGTCCGCTGCTTCCATACTACTGATAAGCCTGAATATCAGTAGTATGGAAGCAACGGATGGCAGCAGATAGCAGCGAGGAGGTAGCAGGTAAGATGCATGAGTGGGGGGGAAGGAGGTCCGCTCCTCCATTTTTTTCCGATCCGGATCAGGTCCGATCCGATCGGATCAGATCGGACGGTCCAAATGATCGGGATCTCATCATTTCATCCAATTTTGCCCGGATCGGGTCCAGATCGTGGATCGGACCCAATCTGCTACACATCCCTAGTTGTTATGCCTTTCAAACCCCAGAGGTACATTTCTCAGAGAGCATGTACTTGGTCCAAATTCAGCTCGGCCAGATCTATGCCAAACAGAATGTAACACTTTGAAAGCAAATTGAAAATGGTATTATAATAATAATAATAATATATTTATTTCTTACCCGCCTCTCCCTCTGGATCGAGGTGGGGAACAACAATAAATATAAATACAAAGACTATAAAATAGATAGAACATTAAAAACAAATCAAACTAATACATTATTAAAATCATCTTAAAATTCAACTAGGTAAGCCTGCCGGAAGAGATCAGTCTTCACAGCTCTCTTAAATTCAAGAAGACTGCTAAGTTGTCGAATCTCTCCTGACAAGCAACTCCATAGTCTGGGAACGGCAGAAGAGAAGGTCCTCTGGGTAACACTCGTCAGTGTAGTTCTGGCTGATTGAAGTAAATTCTTCCCAGAGGACCTGAGCATGTGGGGTGGATTATACGGGAGCAGGCAATCCTGCAGGTAATCTGGACCCAAACCATGTAGGGCTTTAAAGGTAATAAACAACACTTTCTACTTCACCTGGAAACTAATTGGCAGCCTGTGGAGTGATTTTAAAACTGGTGTAATGTGGTCACCCCTAGGTGTACCGGTGACCAACCTGGCTGCCATATTTTGAACTAGTTGAAGTTTCCGGACAAGACACAAAGGTAGCCCTATGTACAGCACATTGCAGAAGTCGAGCCTCAAAGATACCAGCGCATGCACTATCGTCTTTAGGTCTTCCAACTCTAGGAACAGGCACAGCTGGCATAACAGCCGAAGCTGATTGTAGGCACTCCTGGCCATCGCATCTATCTAGGCTGTCATTTGGAGCGATGGATCCAGGAGCACTCCCAAGCTGCGAACACAGTCTTTCAGGGGGAGTGTAGCCCCATCCAAAATTGGTCGACACACCTCCAAACCCAGGTCAGAGCCCTTGACAGGAAGCACCTCCATCTTGTCTGGATTCAGCTTCAGTTTATTTTTCCTCATCCAGGCCATTACTGCCTCTAAGCTTTCATTTAGAGGAGACACGCTATCCTTAGCTGATGCTGTTATCGAAGGCATAGAGAAATATATTTGGGTTTCATCGGCATACTGATAGCACCCTGCCCCACGCCTCTGGATGATCTCCCCTAGCGGTTTCATGTAGATGTTAAACAGCATTGGGGATAGGATGGCGCCTTCTGGTATGCCACACAACAGTTCCTTTTTTGAGGAGCAACTATCCCCAAGCATCACCATCTGGAACCTGCCCGAGAGGTAGGACCAGAACCTGAGGAGCACAGTGCCCCCGATTCCCAAACTCCTCAGGCTTTCCAGAAGGATACCGTGGTCGATGGTATCGAAAGCCGCTGAGAGATCTAAAAGTACCAGCAGGGACACACTTCCCCTGTCAATACTCATGCGGAGATCATCATCAATACTCATGCGGAGATCATCTACTAAGGCGATTTTAGCAATTGCACTCCCAGCTGTTGTTGGTTAAAAAAACTGATGGGTGTGATGGGTGCAACATCCCTCTTCCTTTCCAGGACATCGCAGTTCTGTTTGGATGCTGAGGGAGGATCATGGAAGCAGGTAAGTCTGTGATCCTCCCCCTCCCTTCCTCTACACCTTTAGGTGTAGAAAAGGCCTTAGAATGAAGTCCAATTGGGTTCAATGGGATTTTACTCCCTGCTAAGTGTGTATAGGATTGCAAACTTGGGCCAGATCTACATCAAGTGGGATATAACAATATGAAAGTGGTTTGAAAACAATATATGGAATGTGTCATGGTCCCCAACATTTGTCAGTGCACTTCAATAAAGCAGTAATATAGATCCTGCCTTGGTGAACTATCAATGTTGTATAATTAACACCAGTCCAGAGGGCATGATAACTAAAAGACTATGATATTCCTAGCTATCCCTTGTATAGTTTTGGGTAAAATCAGTATTAGATTCATATGGAATCAAAAAAGAAAAAAAATCACTTTGGAGATTGAAACAGTAAAGTCACACTTTGTAATGCTTCAATAAAATGTTGATTTTAGAAAACTTGTCAAATGCTGGAAAACAAATATGGATCATAAGTTGTGATGGAAAACCTAAACCATGTGAAATGTATCAAGCATTGTCACAATACACAAATTCTAAACATCTGGAGAGTACACTTTGAAGATTAGACTTTTATCAATGTTAAAGTCAAATTGATTAGAATTTAGGCAAATACCTGCTTTACTGGGGCTGTTACATCTAGGTACGCACAGCAACAGGATCAGTGATTGGAAGGATTTATTCGGCACCTCGCATTCTATCAGGTCTTTATCATCATCACGGCTTGGGACCACAATACCTGATGGAACGCCTTTCCCGACATGAACCTACCCGAACACTACGTTCAACATCTAAGGCCCTCCTCCGAGTGCCTCCTCCGAGGGAAGCTCGGAGGTCGGCAACAAGAGAGAGGGCCTTCTCTGTGGTGGCTCCCCAATTGTGGAACGATCTCCCCAATGAGGCCCGCCTGGTGCCAACATTGTTATCTTTTCGACGCCAGGTCAAGACTTTCCTCTTCTCTCAGGCATTTGGCAATATCTGAGGAGCCTGGGTTTGTTTTGTTTTGTTTTTGTAGTTTTTTGAAGTGTTGAAGTGGTTTTTAAATGTACAGATTGTGTGTATGTTGTATGTTTTTGCTGTTTTAATTTTTGTATATTGTTTTTAATTGTTTTTAATCCTATGTAAACCGCCCAGAGAGCTTCGGCTATGGGGCGGTATACAAATGTAATAAATAAATAAATAAATAAATTTCAACAACATTACGTCCCTAGGGCTCCCAAAATCTGATTTCCCTGTTTAAAACAAAAGTTTAATCAAATGGTTTTTTTAAAATAATTTTAGAAATGTGAAGCATTTGAGGTATAAGACAGGACTGTATAATTATCTCAATCATTATTATTCACTTGCCACTCTTTGCTGAGACAAGAAACACAGTAGATTTCTGGGGAAAGAAGGAGGATTCATCAGGTCCCACTCACTTTTCATGAACTAAGAAATTATGTCAATGACAGTCAGGTTCAAGTGATTTTCTCTATAAATCTCCTCTTTACTAGCAAAAAGGAATCATTGTTCCCTAACACTGCACAAGCTTTTTGTTCAGGTTTGCTGTGTATAAAATTTAATGAGAACAGGCATAGAACACATCAAGAGCCAGGTATTGTCAGTTAAAAAATGTGTGTGTTTGAAAACCTTTCCCTATAATTATCTGCACTTCCAGTTACATACTCGAGGGAAAGACAGAAAAGCACGAAGTGGGGAGGGGTACCCTTACTGAAAACAAAAGCTTTCCTTCATGCTAGAATGAAAATTAACTCAATGCAAGACTAATATAGAACCAGAAGGGAGGGGGAAATGGACCTCAGATTATTTGCATGAGGAAGGCAACCCACGAGGTATTTCTGAATTTATATTTGGTTTTAATCATGAAAAATATGGCCAGTGTTGTGCTTCGCATTCTCTTTCTATATTTCATTATTTGTGCAGCACCATCAGTATAGACTGTATTACAGTTGGGTAATTAGTTTTTTTCTGTTGCAGCTGCATTAGTTTTGCAGGAATCTATCAAGGTCTGCAAGCCAGTAATGGGTGTGGCCAGAGACAAAAGTGGGCAGGATCAGAGGCTGGGGTAGCCCATCTCTCTCTCCGTCTCTCTCTCTGTCTGTCTGTCTGTCTGTGAGCCTATTTACACACACAGAATAAAACACTTTGAAAATGTTTTGAAAACTGTATATGGAGTGTGTCCTGGGCCTCAACAGTTCTCAAAACTGTTATAAACCATTTTAAACCATTTTAAAGCAGTAGTGTAGATAGGCTCTGTCTCTCTTCTTTTCTCTTTGATGCTGACAGGGGAAGCAAATTGTCATTAATAGGAGATTCCCACATATAGGGCATCGGGGAGACAGGATCTTTCCCTCAAAGGTCGAATATATTACTGGATCATTCTTTCAATATAAAGGCAGTTCCAGGCAACTGAGGCATGGGAAGGGAAGGGCAATGCCCCAGTGTACAGGGCCAGTGGGTAAGGAAAGTAAGGTTACAGGAGAGTTAAACTGTTAGGATGAGGCAAGGGGAGTAAAGTGACATCACACAGCCTCATTTTTGAACACTACCAAAGATACCTTAACCAAAAACTTTTAAAGCCACTGGAAAATATATTAAGATAATGAAGCTGCCTTCTTGGAAAGGTGGGATATAAATATTTATATCAAATAAGACAAAATAGGGAGGAAAGCAGGCAAGTAAAGCCACAGTGATATGTATGAGCTATATTTAGAAATAGAAATAAGCAGACTTGGGAAGCTTTTCAGAAATTAAAAATAAATCTAACACAAAATTCAAATTTGGCAACACTATTTATTTCAGAATTTCCCCCCTGAAGTGATCATTTCAATTCTATTCCATTACCAGCATTCTTAAATATAGAAAAATGAAAAGTGAAATATGTAGACTTAGCTGGTTAATATTTTGCAGAACACTTTCGACAGGAAGTGCTCTAGGAGAGTATCCTAAGTAGTGCTATTATGTTATACCTTTCCTAACGAAGAACATAAAAGGCTCTGTAACA
This sequence comes from Anniella stebbinsi, assembly GCA_029215795.1. Taxonomy (NCBI): domain Eukaryota; kingdom Metazoa; phylum Chordata; class Lepidosauria; order Squamata; family Anniellidae; genus Anniella; species Anniella stebbinsi. Next base: position 87,832,622 of record JARDYH010000004.1, on the reverse strand, counting down.
AAAGCAATCATTCCAGCTTTTATTTCAGAATATTATTTTAAACATGTCAAGTTTGCTTTCTCTTTTCAGCGTTGGAAGCAGCTTGAAATGGTGATTTTGAAGAGAAAGAAAGAAACATTTCCATTGTGCAGTCACATGCCAAGCAATTAGGAGCTGCATCAGGTTCCCCCTTTTCTTTTAGGATTGCTGCAAGTACAGGGTGACAGTAATATACAAAACTGCATCAGTATGGATGTTGAGTGTTTTCACAGCCCTGCTTGGACAGCTGTAAATCTCTGCCTCAAATCAAAATGTGTATTTGATTGCAGGGGTTTATTTGTTTCTATAGAGCAGCATTGATTCCTTGGGCCCATGGTAAGTCTACTCCTCCATCTGAGACACAAGCCAAATGTTTTTAACCTTTGTAAATGCATTTTTTGTATTCAAAGTAGTTGAGTTATTTCAGGTTATTTGCCATTTAGGTATAATAACTGTGTGGGAGATTGACAGCCACATTGCTAGAACATCAACATTTCCAGTATGCATTTCTAGAATAATAATAATAATAATAATATAATATAATATTTATTTATTACCCGCTTCTCCCAACGGATTGAGGCAGGGAACAGCATTAAACATAAAATACAAAACTGATTGAAAGCACATAAAACCAATACATCATTAAAATACCATAAAACACCAATAAAACACTTTAAAATTCATCTGGGTAGGCCTGCCGGAAGAGATCAGTCTTTATAGATCTTTTAAATTCCTGAAGACTGGTGAGTTGGCGAATCTCTCCCGGCAGGTCATTCCACAATCTGGGAGCGGCTGAAGAGAAGGTCCTCTGGGTAACGGTTGCCAGTCTAATTCTTGTTGACTGTAGTAAATTCTTCCCAGAGAACCTGAGTGTGCGGGTCGGATTGTATGAGAGAAGGCGATCCCGTAGGTAACCTGGACCCAAACCATGTAGGTCTTTAAAGGTAATAACCAACATTTTGTCCTTTGCCTGGAAACTGATTGGCAGCCAGTGAAGAGATTTTAAAACTGGTGTAATGTGGTCACCCCTAGATGTACAAGTGACCAACCTAGCTGCCATATTTTGAACTAGTTGAAGTTTCCGGACTAGGCACAGAGGTAGCCCTATGTACAGCGCATTGCAGAAGTCGAGCCTCGAAGTTGCCAGTGCGTGCACTACTGAGTTTAGGTCTTCCAACTCTAGGAATGGGCGCAGCTGGCGTATCAGCCGAAGCTGTTAGTAGGCACTCCTGGCAGTCGCATCTATCTGAGTTGTCATTTGGAGCGACAGATCCAGGAGCACCCCCAAGCTGCGAACACAGCCTTCCAGGGGGAGTGTAACCCCATCCAGAACTGGTTGACACACCTCCAAACCCAGGTTGTGGCCCTTGACAGTAAGCACCTCCGTCTTGTCTGGATTCAGCTTCAGTTTGTTTTTCCTCATCCAGCCCATTACCGCCTCCAAGCATTCATTCAGAGGAGACACAATATCTTTAGCTGACGCTGTTGTCAAAGGCATAGAGAAATATATTTGGGTGTCATCAGCGTATTGATAGCACCCTGCCCCATGCCTCCGGATGATCTCTCCCAGCGGTTTCATGTAGATGTTAAACAGCATTGGGGATAGGATGGCACCTTGTGGTACACCACATAGCTGCTCCTTCTTTAAAGAGCAATTATCCCCAAGCATCACCATCTGGAACCTGCCCGAGAGGTAGGACCAGAACCACTGAAGCACAGTGCCCCCGATTCCCGATTCCCTCAGGCGTTCCAGAAGGATACCATGGTCGATGGTATCGAAAGCCGCTGAGAGGTCCAGGAGTACCAACAGGGACACACTCCCCCTGTCAATACTTAAGCGTAGATCATCCACTAAGGCGACCATAGCAGACTCAACTCCATATCCTGCTCTGAAGCCAGTTTGAAATGGGTCTAGAAAATCTGTATCATCCAAAACTGCTTGCAGTTGGAAGGCAACCGCCCTCTCGATCACCTTGCCCAAAAATGGAAGATTTGATACTGCCCTGTAGTTATTAAAGTCCAGGGGATCCAGGGAGGGCTTTTTTAGAAGCGGCCGTACCACCGCTTCTTTTAAACATGATGGAAAACTCCCCTCCCTGAGAGATGCATTAATAAAATATTGTAATTGTGATCTAACTTTATCTCCTCCCTGGGCAACCAGCCAAGAAGGACAGGGATCGAGAGGGCAAGCCATCCAGTACAAGTGCTCTCCTGCTCTTTTTTTTGCAGGCCAATTTTCTGGAGATCCTGTCTGTTATCCTCCATATGTGGTTAACATTGGAGATCCTCATTTGTCAAGCTGTGTGCAAGAAGGTAATGGAAACCCATTGTTCCTTTAAACAGAAGAATACAGAGGGTAGCATTTGACGTGGGCTTTGTATGGGTTGCCCAGGGCAAGTCACACCCCTTCCAAAAATGGGCATTTTCACTCATTGTGGCACTTCCCTTAAGAAGCGCTACATTGTGGCCGCCCGTGAAGCCATGCACACCCTGTTGCCCACAAGGCCCCTGCATGCAAAACAGCCATTTCGTACTACTGGGATGGAAAAATTGATCTGATTGTCAATCTCTAAATTGCCCAAAATAGATCTGTTGCCCACCTGGGATGGTGGAACATGACTGTAATCCACTTGGTACTTGATGGGTTATCGGTTGTGTAGAAACAATCCTTTTGTCGTGTGCTTGCCCGTTCCCTCTGGCATTCACACATACTGGCAAACTGACGTGAGACACTCATGTTGGTGAGACTTCTTTTTATTGAGGAAATCACACGGTCAATAGCATTATAGTTACATTCTTCAAATGACATCCACTTAAAGCTGAATGATGTTTAGAACGCTTTAGGCTCCTTTCCTGATATAAGGGTTTGCCACCATCCAATTTGAGCTTTTCCAGATGCCGCATATGCTGGCATATCAACGGACATGGCCTAAACAAAATCCCAGGGAGGGAAAACACTTACGCCCTGAGTCACCAGACCTGGGCAGAGACAAAAGATCACTCCCCATCAAATACAGCCTGCTGAAAGTTGAGCTGATACAGTACGTGTGATCACAAGGAAAGTGAAACCTCAGGCCCATCAAACACACAATCTGTCGTGACTCTCTAACTACTAGCACCCATTGAAGTCAACAAGGAGGCCTCTTAGGAAAGCTTTTATTTAGCAAATGGTCCCTTCCCTCCCTTTGAAAGGAGTTAAAACTTAGAAAGCATTTTGCCCCAAGGCGTAATTTAGCTAAGCAAACAAATCAGTTGATCCGTTCAAAAGAAAAGCGAGAGTCACTTCTGAGAAGAATCCACACTCAGCCTTTTCTGAGCAAGTAATCTTTCCGAGCGCCGCCTCCTAAGCTCTTTGATCTGTGCACACTTTTCTCTCCTACGGAAAATGGGATCTTTGAGCTCACTCCCTTTATCGTCCTCTGAAGATGAGGGCTGCTTATCAGTTGCAAGGTTATTTACATCAGAAGAAACTTCCACTAAAGGGGGAACTATGGGAACGACATTTTCCCCTTCTGGTATGGACTGGAATGTCTGTTCGGATTAAGAATCTGATTCTGAATTAACGTCTAACATTCCTTCGCCCTGAGCAAGGGGGAAGGAATTAGACACAACACAATCCACAGCAAATGCAAATTCAAGTTTATAAAAAGCCTGACAGTACTTTCCCTGGCACAATCTTTAGAAATCCAGAGTCCAAATAGCAAGTGAGAGAGCATGTGCAGAGTGCTTCTAAAATCCCAAAACAAGTAGAATCCAAACAAGAGCGATTTCAGGCCTTGTGCAGAAAGTTTATCTCTAGCAAGGCTTCTTCAGCCTTGCTCCCCACTCTTATAGACCGGAGGCCTAGCCTATTCAAAGCCACTTGACAGACAGGTCCTCTGACCTGTAAACCATGCCCATGTTCCAACAGGGCAGTACAGTCAATGTGAGTGACACCCTCAAAGACACCTTATCAAAACACTGCTAAGTTCCCAAAGAAACTAGCAGCTTCAAAGTAACTCTCGTGAGAAACTCTGATAGAAACTCTGATAAAGATAAGCTTCCAGAGACATTGGCTCAATTCGGACAACACGTTAAGCAACGGTTGTTAAATTAAACAACCGTCAGTTGGTTAGCTCAACGTGTCATCCGAATTCAGACACACAGCAGATAAACAACCCACGGTTGGTTAAGTTGGAGTTTTAAACAACTGAGTTAAACAACTCGCTTGCGAGTTGTTTAAAAGTTAGTCAATTGACTAACGTGTTGTCCGAATTGAGCATCTAGAGGTGCGTGGGTTAAACAACTGAGGTGAGTACGTTAACACAAAAGATCATAGAGGAGAGCGGCAAGAGCAGCAGAAAGCGGGCGGCCACTCAGGCACGCTCGCAACAGACCACTGGTATCACCGCCATAGCAACCAGGATGCCCGCCTCCCCCACCAGGCAGCTAGCACAGAGCTCAACAAGGGGCCGACTCCTGCACGAACTCACGCAGGGTGCCCAGTCAGCTACCCTAATGGAAAGGGAAGCACACCAGAAGGGCAGTATGGCAAAGGGGGGGAGGGGGAGACGGAATAACCAAAACCCCCAGGTGCCCTGGAGCAAGAGGCAGCCCCCTCCCCACCAACTGGGAGAACTGCACTCCACCCAAAGTAGACCCCCACCGCACCTCCACCTCCACCCTCGCTTCACCCAGAAGGACGAGGGCAGGAGAAGCGGTGACCAGAGAGCCCCCCCTCATCCGCCCAACACGGCCGGACAGCGAGCCTTTGCCAGGCCCCGAGAATCCCGTTGGGGAGTGTCGCGCCCGTGTGGAGGCATCCCGGGTGCGTGTATGCATCAGTGCCTGGATCTGGCTGCGCTACCCCCACCCCCTGTGAGCGTCGGCTGTGGAGTTCCATCTGTGGACTGGCATCTCTCCCTGGCATGCCACCCCTCTCCACCACATCCCCTTGGCACGTTCCGTGCTTGGCTCCCTGGGGGTATGGCTTTGGCCATCCCTTCTTCACCACTGTGCCTTCCAGCTGCCTCCTCCCTTCCTGGGGCAACTGTCCTTTCCGTAGGTTCTGCCCTGGCATAGTGGTGCCCATGTGCCTTATTGCCCATGTCTGAGCTCCCTGCTGAATAAGGTTTTCTACGCCACCCCACTCTTGCCTTCTTTTCTGCGTGTGTGAAAGTTGCTCTAGAAGGGAGGTGGGGGGGGTTGGGGGCTGGGGCATGGGTGCCAACATTGGAATTGCAGTGCTGAACATGGGGTGCGAATGTTGTATTGGTGCTGCCATTCCTCCTAGCAGCCTCTTTGCCCGAGGCTGCTGAGTTCCTCCCACTGACTGAGGCAGCCAATGGGGTTTGGGAGGCGTGTCCTGCATCGGCTACAATGGGGGCGCCCATGGTTTTTGGCCGCAGTGTGTGCTGGGATACCTGCTGGAGGACTGATGGAGTTTGGTAAGCGGGGAAAATGGCGGCCGGGCTGTCAGTCAGAACCGAGTACATTATTAACCACCAGGGTGGTTAAAAATTCTTTGCAGCGCCTGCTGCAGCGTGTCGTCCGAATTGAGCCCACCTTTTTTACACACCGTCATTGGGTTAATTCCCCTCAGTTGCTTAACGTGTTGTCCGAATTGAGCCATTGACTTTCTAAATCTATTTCTAATGTATCAACTTACAATCCACAAGACCTCCGGCCTTATGGTACACATGACACCTTTAGAAATTAATTTATTATTTATTTAAACTATTTTTGGTTGCCTTTCAGGGCAGAAGACCTCCCAAGGTGGTGCACAGAGATAAAAACACATAAAAGCATTGAGAGCGATAAAAACACAATAAAGCAGCAATAAAAAATATCAACAAAACCAGCATTGAAAAGCAATAAAAGCAGCAATAGCAGCAATCATATCAGGAAAGGGTCACAGTAAAATAATATGTTTTCAATATGTTATAATATGGCAGACTCCCAATGGCAACTTATAATAGAGATGTGGAGCCACTACAAAGAAGGCCCTTTTCCATGTAGTCACTCACCTAACTGCCCACATAGCTGGACAAATGAGAAGGGCCTCTCTTGCTGATCTTAAAGTGAGAGCAGGCTGATATGAGTGAAAGCAGTTCTTCAAGTAATTTGGTCCCAAACTATTTAAGGCATAAAAGGTTTTTTTTAAAAAAAACAACAACACTTTAAATTTGGAGATTCAGGTGTATAATACAGAATGAATGAATGCAGTGTACTTTAAGGATTGAGCAGGAACTCCCAAGTGACATCCTGCCATAGGTGGTATTATTATTATTATTATTATTATATTATTATATTATTTATTGCATTTGTATACCATCCCATAGCTGAAGCTCTCTGGGCGGTTTACATAATAGTTCATTGGTTTTAAGCCTTAGCATTGAATTAATACTGAAAGAAAGAAGTTATCATCATAAGTCATATTTAACACTAGGGGGAAATATGCTGCTTGTCAACAGTATTTACATTTTCCTATCCAAAGCATTATGGCACTAAAATGCTGTAGAGTTGATAGAAAATAGCACCATGAAACTAACATTGCAGTGTTGCAAGGCATTAATTGCCATGGTGAGCTCAAGCAGACCCTCAATAAATGTAAATAAAACTTAGATTTTTAAGGATATGCACTCTCTAAAGCTGCATATCTGTAACAGTCTAAGACACTGTACCAATTCGCATAAAATTAGGATGTAGATGTCTTTATCCATCGGTCATGGCTGTAGAAACCACAAGACCAAACATTGTCATTTCCACAACTTTGGATGGCTGCACCTGAGTTACTGAAGTGCTTACATCAAAAGTGAAGTAATTTCCTGATAGGGCAAGGTGTAGAATGTTTATAGCGTAAGCCAAGAAGCTAAGTAATGAGTTTTTTTGTAATTCCTTCATTGTACACCATTTTATGGACTATAATTCCTGACTTCTGTCAGTGTAACATAGCCCCAACATTGGCTACAAATAAATCCAGCAAATAGTTTTCAGGAGGATTATTGGGGCATACTAATAGCAGCAAGGTAGTTCTAACTTTAAATTCTACTTGGGGGGGGGGACTTTTGTAAGGGATTGTTTTTTCCAAAGGCGGAAAGCAATAACTGTAAAGGATGCAAATTGGCAGGATTACAAAATATAATGAATCCAAAGAAGATTTTAAAATATAATTGGAAATAGTGTTGCAGAAAGGAGCAGAGAAGGCTAACCTATTTTATCTGTTATTGGTACTTCAGCTTACAAGTTACAACCTATTAAGGAATTTAGCTGTGCTTAAAGAAATGAAAGATAAAATATATCACTAGCTTCTTCTTTTTAAGGAAGTGCTATTCTTACACCAAGCAGGTATGCTGGTGACTACAGAATATTTGTGACTGAATCATCATCATCATCATCATCATCATCATCATCATCATCATCAAATTAGGGAGGAGAGCTGGAAAAGACTTCTGCTAGAAATCTCTGAGATGCAGTCTAGTAGAAATGGACAATACTGGTCTAGATAGACCCAATAGCCATTCATCTTCAGGTGTCCAAACCACAGAATTATGTCAGACTATTAAAGGAATAGAATTAAGTTGAAAGAGAAGGGTTGAGAGATCATAGAGATGTTCTAAAATGTGATTTTTATTGTGCTTTTGCTTATGGCTTAATGAGACAAGGTGTTTGCGGGAATGGAAGATGGAATAAAGAGACGACACAAGTAAGTTGTATTTAAACAGGGGCACATTTATTTATTTCTCATATTCTGCGAAGAATGATGGAGGCCTAAGCGGGCATCCTATCTTTGGCCAACGTCTTGGCCGCCAACGGGATCGGGTGAACCATTCATATCATGTTGGGTGCTGCCTTTAACTCGGCACCCTCCTTGATTCCCCTTTTGGGGTAAGTAGGCCTTCCAATGCCACCTCCCCTCCCCTCCACTCGCCTTAGTGGATGATCTACGCCTGAGTATTGACAGGGGGAGTGTGTCCCTGTTGGTACTCCTGGACCTCTCAGCGGCTTTCGATACCATCGACCATGGTATTCTTCTGGAACGCCTGAAGGGATTGGGAATCGGGGGCACTGTGCTTCAGTGGTTCCGGTCCTATCTCTCGGGCAGGTTCCAGATGGTAATGCTTGGGGATAGCTGCTCTTCAAAGAAGGAGTTGCTATGTGGTGTACCACAAGGTGCCATCCTTTCCCCAATGCTGTTTAACATTTATATGAAACCGCTGGGAGAGATCATCCGGAGGCATGGGGCGGGGTGCTATCAGTACGCTGATGACACCCAAATATATTTCTCTGTGCCTTCGACAACATCGTCAGCTAAGGATAGTGTGTCTCCTCTGAATGAATGTTTGGAGGCGGTAATGGGCTGGATGAGGAAAAACAAACTGAAGCTGAATCCAGACAAGACGGAGGTGCTTACTGTCAAGGGCCACAACCTGGGGTTGGAGGTGTGTCAACCAGTTCTGGATGGGGTTACACCTCCCCTGAAAGACTGTGTTCGCAGCTTGGGGGTACTCCTGGATCTGTCGCCCCAAATGACAGCCCAGATAGATGCGACGGCCAGGAGTGCCTACTATCAGCTTCGGCTGATACGCCAGCTGCGCCCCTTCCTAGAGTTGGAAGACCTAAAGATGGTAGTGCACTCACTGCTAACTTCGAGGCTCGACTTCTGCAATGCACTGTACATAGGGCTACCTCTGTGCCTAGTCCGGAAACTTCAATTAGTTCAAAATATGGCAGCCAGGTTGGTCACCGGTACATCTAGGGGTGACCACATACCACCAATCTTAAAATCACTCCACTGGCTGCCCATTAGTTTCCGGGCGACGTATAAAGTGTTGGTTATTACCTTTAAAGCCCTACATGGTTTGGGTCCAGGTTACCTGCGGGATCGCCTTCTCCCGTATAATCCGCCCCACACACTCAGGTCCTCTGGGAAGAATTTACTCCAGTCAGCCAGAACTAGGCTGACGAGTGTTACCCAGAGGACCTTCTCTTCTGCCGCTCCCAGGCTGTGGAATGGCCTGCCGGAGGAGATTCGACAAATTAGCAGTCTTCTGGAATTTAAGAAAGCCGTGAAGACTGTTCTCTTCCGGCAGGCCTATCCAGTTTAATTTTAAGATGTTTTTAATAATGTATTTGTTTTTATCTGTTTTAACGGTTTATCTATTTTATTGTTTTATATTTATATTTGGTGTTGTTCCCCGCCTCGATCTAGATGGAGAGGCAGGTTAGAAATGAAATAAATAAAATAAATAAATAAATAAATGTTCCACAACTCTGAGTGGGTGAATACAGTTGCCCTCAGAGGCAACTCTTATCCCTTCAGCTGGTGCCGCAGGACTCCCAGCTGAAGGTCTCGGATGTCACCAATCACCGTAACGGTGCCTAAGAATGGTCACCAACCCTATCCTTACTCCCAATGCCCACCACCTGCTAGATTAAGTGTGACCAACTTCAAACAAATTAACATACTTATTACTCTCTTGCTGTCTTACAGTGTGAAGTAGGTGAAAAAACCTCCAATACAAAGGAGGTAAAAAAAAATCCTACTAGGTCCCCCACAAGGCAAACAGCAAGCCCACACTGTCTACAGGGACAGAGGGAGGGAGCAAAGCTGAACAGTATGTGGCGGGGAGATGCCGCAGCCCCTTATGTGGTCACGGGCCTCCGTCACCACCCGCAACCTTTTCCTCACGCCCAGCGAGCCAGGCCATGGTTGGAAAGCCTTTTTCCCAACTCTGAAAACAGATAAATGCTTGACAATGTATCAATGTAACTAGACTAATAAAATGAAAAACTTGAATTCAATATCTAGAGATAATAGGTGTGGGAAAGATAAAGAAAATTGATTTCGGGAACATTCAATCTCCAGATTGTTAAACATCATTGTGTTGTGAATCACCAATATCATAACAGTTTCTTTTGCTATAGCAAACAACGTAACAGTTTGCTCTAGAAAAATAGCAGCCAACAAAGATGGCTGCCACTATAGAGCATCCTCCTTCTCAGTCCCATAATTGTATGAGAATCCCAACACCAATATCTCAATTCCAATCTCTTTATTGGCCCTAGGAAAGAATGTCTGCTCTTCCACTTCCAGGAACCTGTCACAGCCATTTGTCTACCTGCAGCATCGCATAAGGGGAAACACATTCTAAAAACAGAGATTGATTTCGGGGAGTAGATTTTGCACACACTGCTGATATTCCTTCGGAAGAAAAGATTGCCTTTGTGAACCATTAGGAAATCATTCCATTGTCCCCATCTTTCCAATGTCTCATGCGGAGCACTGACTCCAGAGATCTGATCATTAATTTGATTATTAGTAATACGAATAAGTCATAAAGCTTTGCTCTTAGGACAGAAACAACTCCCATGGGAATTGGAATTGGCCTTTCCTCTGCTGTAGAAACATATTAAAAGCAAGGTTCTTTGAAAAAATAAGAGACACAAAGCTATACGGAATGCACACAGCCAATGCTTGCTTACAGAACCATTCCTTATTTGATCAAGCTTAAAAAAAAGAGAGGTTTTCTGTAACACACCTAAAAGAAGTATTCAAAGGATTGCAGCATCCAGATGCCATCCTTCCCAATGGATGGGATACGGATGTGATGTGAGGTAGTGGAATATCTAACAGAAATGTTGGTGGCATTCACTGACTCTTCCTTGAACATGCATACAAATTATAACAAGGACCGTATGAAAAAAGCAAGATGGCTGTGAAATCATGATCCTCAGATCTAGCCCAAAATGGCAAGAGAGTTCATTCACCTGACCATGTGGCCTTTGATTTGAGTCTCTTGTCTGTGTGGGTCAGTTCTCTTGATTATTTATGTGACTGTTGTTCATCATCCAGATTCCAAACCTTCTCATGTTACCTGATTTTTGTTTGGAGGAGGGACCAAAATTCATAATGACCCATTTTTTGCAGATAAAATAGTCCATCTCTTAATCTTAAACTGTATTATGAATTGAACAACGTTTCCCTCTGAAGATTCTTCACATGCATGACCATTTTTCATTAGACAAGACACTGAAGGCCTCCTGCTTTGTAGGTATATGATCAGAAGTTATTCAGTGTAAACTCCCTTAGTCTCAATAAACTCTCATAGGGCAGCTCATATACACACACAGACACATGCAAACTGAAAGAATGTAAGGTCTGTACAGGCTTCCTCGACCTCCATCATTGATGTATGCTGTGAGCCTGCTCTCCACTACCAAAACCCACAAGATTAATGCTTCCCACCTGTCTGCACATAGAGCTCCTCCATACGATGAGACTCAATACCCTGGAGAAGCTCTACATATGTACATGAGTACACATGTAGAGCTTTTCCTATGCCAGCTGAACACATGTAGTGCTTTGTCAGTGCATAATCAGAAGTCCCTAAACATTAACCACTTGTACTTAAATAAATATTTTGTGGATTGCTATAAAATATGTGGCCAGATCACTTGGCCAAGCTGCCGTTTATTTGAATGTCTTCTCTGTTTGGATCAGTTCCCTTGACTGTTCACGTTAGTTAGTTAGTTTTAGTTAGTTAGTTAGTTAGTTAGTTAGTTAGTTAGTTTAATGTGGCTGCTGTTCTCCATCCAGATTCCAACTCCCTCATGTTCCCTGGTTTTTATCTGGAGAAAGGAGCAGTTCAACTCCAATGTTGTTCTCCCACATGGGATGAGAGAGCATGCTGTGGGGTGGGTGCAAGGTAGATGAAATCAAACTACACTTCCCAGGAATCAATATGATAATGTGTGTGTGCACAGCACCACCAGTCCACAGATGTCTCTATTATGAGCTGGGGAAGAACTGTTAAAACAAACAGGCTTTTAATTAATCCTTATGCCCATCTCATGGACATGTTGCTGTCTCAAGAGTTTCCTGTGCATTGAAGCTGCACTCAGCTTTCAAACCTTTTGATTCAAAGTGAGCATAATTTCACCATCTATGTGTCCACTCCAACCTAGCTCATCTGATGTTTTCAACATGCTAACCAGACTTTAGATTTGCTGCTTATGGCAATGAATGCAGGATGTCCATTGTTAATGCTGATATGGGCACTTCCATCAAGATTACCTTGTGTAAGAGTTTCCAGGGTTGCTGATGAAGCAGAGAAATATAATATCGTTCATGTGTGAGGTTTTAAAATCCTTTTGGCTGTAGACTGTACAGCCACAGGGATTTTAAAAGCAAATAAGGAAGCTGCATAATGACCCACAACAATTCCTGTTAATCAAATTAGGCTGCAATCCTATATCCACTTACCTGGGATTTGACTTCCTGAGTAGAAATGTACAGGATGAAACTGTCAGAATCAGTTTGGTCCTTTCATTTGTAGAATGCCTAGTTGCATGAGAGAATCATAAGGTTTAAAAGCATAACACGCTCTGTTGTTCTAGCACTACTGTTATCATGAAGCTGGTACAGTGGTCCTGAGTCTGCCTAAAATAAAACTGGCAGCCATTACGACCAAAAGGAGGCATCCACATTTAATGCCTAATAAATTTGTGAAGTGGATGGTTTTCTGCTGCTGCACAACTTTGACCTTTTCAAAATTCTTCATTTCAACTAGCTGGTCAGTCCAATCTTTTGCAACAGGTGAACCTTTCTTTTTCTTTTCTTTTCAATAAAAATTGGAGGAGTGGAATGGTCATCTATTCAAAATACTGAATATTAAAAAGGTCAAGTGAGTACAGCACAGCATTGTGGAAATGAGACAATGCGATTCTGGGTACCTCATTTTGGTGACAAAGATTGTAGCAAGAAGAGAAAATGTCACAACACAAATCCATTTCCAGGAACGGACTGAGGTATGGTACGGAATGAATCAATGTATGCTAATGTCAAAAGGCTGAGACAGCGCAGTTTGAATTAAATCCTAGAAAAGTTGGCCCTATAGTGATCCAGGAGGATTTTTTTCTCCTAGATAAATAATATTTACAAGTGAAGCCATGCATGTCAGCAGAACCTTATACTTGACAAATAAATAAATGTGCAATCCTAACCCTGGAGCTGGTATAAACATCTGCTTATGTGGCTTCTGTGGGGCTTATTTAGAACAAAACATGTAAAGATATGAACAGAACAAAAAAAATCTATAGTAATAACAAGGGCAGTGCGCTCCAAAATTCCAAGGATTTGACAAAGCTCTGTTCTTGCCGAGCAAAGCGGGGATGGTTTCAAAAGCGTTGAATATCCGTGGAGCAAAGCAAGGGATGTTCAGAGCTCCGAAACACTTCAAAGGTACCTGATTTTTTTTAGGCTTCGTGAGGGTCATTTTAACTTGTTACACTGTGGCTGGACTAACTGAACACTTCTCCATATTAGGAAGCTGCTGAGGGGGTGAGGGGTAGTTTTGAGATTGACATTTGTGGCTAACCTATAGCTACAGTGTCCTCACTGTCTCCTCCCCCCTCCAATCACAGTGCTTATGGGAAGGGATTGCAAATGATTTAACCATTTGTCCTTGCCCTGGAAGAGTCATTCTTTTGGCAGCTCCTGGAACATTAGAAAGAAATAGAGAGACAGAGATGTTGATTACTCTGTGTCTCAGTCTCTGCTTGATTTGTGCTAGTTCTGTGTCAGTGTCATTTATATCCCCAAAAATCCCAAGTTCCAAGCACCTTACACTCAACCTACACCCCCTTTGTGTGTTATTAAGTGTGTGTGTGTACTCTTGTTCTATCCTATTATCCCCCACTATTTTTTTTTCCAAAAATATATGTTTTTAAAAATCCCTTATCTTTCCAATCCTTTAAATCCCAGTCTGTCTGGCTCAGAAGAAGGCAGCCTTCAAAAATACAATTTTTAAAAAGAAAAGTTTGCTAGTATTTGAAGACAGGAGTCAAGTTTATATGATTTGAAAACAAATATAAAAAATAAAGGTATTTATATTTATGTTTGGTCTTGTCTAAGCTCTCATTGTTGTTTGTAATATGCTGCCAGATGGCTGGCTGGCTTTTTTATTTTTAATTTCATTTTTATTTAAACTTGTATCCTGTTCAAGGTGCTAGACCCCAAAGAGATGGTTTCACAACCTGAATTTGAACTTATAAAAATTCCTAAAAATCAAGGCTTAAATGGATCAGCTTCCAACTTGGCATGGCTAAAACTCTACTTAAGAGCTATCATGATGCCAGGTTTCATCCCTTTATCTTTAAAAATGACAAAGGTGAAAGCATTTTTGTTACTTGCCATAGACTACAATAGAGCTATTATCTGAAAATGGAGCAGAGCTTCGATGGTTAATCTGATGAAATGGAGCAATGGGGCAGCTCTGAAAATTGGAGCGGAGCAGCACCTCATCGGAGCTCTGCTTCAAATTTTGAAATGGAACAGAGCTGTTCTGCACAGCCCTAGTAATAACCGCTATTATACAAAACAGTACAGCAATTGCCTATATACAGATAAATGCACAAGTAGCCCATTTGACACAAGATCAAGGCAACAAATAGTCCCTCTTAGTCCAGAGAGAAATACTTAGTTCTTGCTTTCAACTTTGTAGTTAGCCAGTCCCAATGCTCTTCTGGTTCTGCAAGGTGTTGAATACTTCAGTTACTCCTCTGTAGATAATTTTAATTCCAAACAACAGGGCAGCAGCAAATGGTAATTTATAAATTGTAGTCATTGTAATGCAATTACAATGCAAATATAACAAAGACCAGAGATGCAAAAATTGTTTCTCCGCTCGCTTGCACATTAACCATGCACATATACCAATTCAATTTACCTTATACAAGGGCCCTTAATTATTATTCAGCTTCCCAGGAGAACATGCAGTGTTCTTCCATGTTTTCCCTTGAATTATGCCTCTGCCCCTACTGTGCGAAACCAACCTGTTCATGGTGGTTACACTAGCTGGTTGGAGGGGGCCGGACTGAATAGAGATCCATCACTGCTGCCTTAGTTCTAAATGTTCCAATAAATAGGACCACATTAATGGAAGTTTTTGAAAGGATTGCGTAAGAACATTGACTCATAGAATAATGTGGTTCAACGGACCTCCAGTAGCCATATAGTTCATGGGCTTTTCTTCATTTAAAACAACTTCTGGAATATGCTAATTCAGTTTTCTTTTTATGATATTCCAGTGCTGTTGCTACAGGTCATATTTCCTGACTCAGAAATGCACATCTCAGCATTCATAATGTTTTCCTCATCAGGGGCATGACAGGGTCTAATATGGATCAGAATTGGTCTCAGAATATGCTATTTTCCAAATTTTGAAGGAAGTAGTTGGGGTTTCAAGGCTCAGTCCTGTGACTGACTTGGGGAGTTCATGTTATCACAACTCCTGACAGCATCATAGGCAATTGAACCTAAATCCTAGTATTCCTCACAATATTTCTTTTCTAATATCTAATCTAAGTATTTTTACCTGCAGCTAAAGTGCTTAATTTCCTCCCCACAAAGCCCATTGCTGTTCCCTCCTCCTCCTCCTCCTCCTCCTCCTCCTCCTCCTCCTCCATCTCCTTCTTCTTTACAACAGCTTTAATATCCTTTCCCCATTCCCAGTCTTCCAATGCTGGACAAGTTTACACTCATCAGTCATTCCAGTGTTTTCCTTACCTTTCCTGGTCTCCCTTCTATATCCCTTGCAATTTCCAATATTGTGACCAAAATGGATAGAACATTCTAGCTGAGCCTTACTATGACTGAGTAGAGAAGTAGTTATACCTGAAGTAGTATGGCTTAGGTCCAGTCCATCAGAAGGAGCACCATCTCTCAAATGTTCCTGCCTGATTGTTAACATTGTTTTCAGGAACCGTTCTCTGGGTACCACCACCCAGAATGCTGCAATCAGGGAAAGAGCCTTCTCTGAAGTGGTTCCCGATTTCCCAAGGAGGCATTGTATACATTGAGACACCAGGTTAAGGTGGAGGCAATGCTCTGACCTTGAAAGGGGAGTCGGAGATCCACCCTCCCTCCACTGACGCCCCACAGCCAGCATAGAAGGAACCATGCTGGCTGCCCTCCAAGGTCAGAAAAGCAAACTCTGAGAAGGGGGAAAGGGGGGTATCCAGTGGGCAGGGAGGGGAGGGGTGGAGACCAGAGAGGCCAGGATATGAGATATCCTAAGGACTCTCCAGCCTCTTTCCCTCCCCCTCCAGAATGCCCTGACTAGACAGGCTCAGAAGCCAACTAGCAAAAGATACAAAAATAGATTGCTGTTGGTTTTTCGGTTATTTTATTGGTAATGCTGCTGTTGTTTGGTTTTATGATTGTAAACATCCCCAAAGGCATTTGCCATTCAGGTGGTATACAAATCTAACAAACATGCAAGCAATTAAAATTAACATATCAGATGTTCATTCTGGCAGAGAAGACTGATGCAGGTATTTCACTGAGCACATCAGCTGCCAATACCATAGCTTCTGACATATATCTTATGGACCATGTCTTTCTGTGTAATGGGCACTTTAGATTCCCAACTGCATCCTGACTGCATTCCTGACATCATAGGTTTGGCAACAGTCAAGAAATGTCATCTCTTATCTCTTTTGGTACATTGATTCCATGGAACATAAAACAAAACCACTGGAAGTCAACACATACACTGAGTTCCTTCCCAATGTGTTTAGTTTATCAGCTTTTTGAGGCATCACACTTTCTTTTACATGCGATTTGGAAGCCAAATTGTACTTTACAGCTTGACTTGAGAAAGGAACAGAAATCACTTTAGCCAAAGTTGGTCTATATCAGTGCAAGTGCTATGATGTTGTTTTTCATTTTTATTTTATTAGAAATGGGAAAATCAATTAAAAGCATATTTATACAATAAAATTAAACTGGTTTAAAAATCATTTCCTCTTTCTAAGAAACTGAAGGAAGGAAGTAGATGTGTGTGGTGGGTGTGTCATTTCTATTAATATACACATTTTTGTGTGCACATTCCCTTAATCTACACATTCTAGTACACATTTTTTACAGTGGATAACTCTATCACAAAATTTGGTCATGTGTGAATTTTGGAGAGTGAAAGTGCATTTCAGTTTGCTTATTAGTTTGGGAGATGCAAATTAGGTAATACACAAATGCAAACTGAAAGAATTTCTCCCCCATCCCAAGGTATGAAGAACCTTAGCTGATTGAGGTTCTAGTGTGTTTTTGAAATAGGACTGGTACAAAATAGATTTTATGTGTAATCAGAGATGCTTCTCAACTGAAATAGGGCGATTGATGCCCTTGTCAAAACCAATTCAATATTAAAAGCACACTTCCATTATACCCTCAAAAGAAAGCTACATCTCTCTAAATGAATTAAAGCAGGCTCTTCTCATGGCTGTTGTTCAGTTACAACCTAATGAAATTGTACTGTCAGCAAATGACAGATCCAACATTTCTTGGAGATCATGTTAAGCTTTCCTTCTTATGTTCTATCTCGGGCAATTACATCTCACAATCACTCTTAATAGAGGGCAATATCCTGTGTCATCATTTGCATGAACAATGGCTATCACAGTCATTGAAGTCTGAAGTAAAAAAAAGATAGATAGAAAGAAAGAAAAGAAATGGCAGTTAAAAGCCAACATTTGGACCAATTCTTAAACAAACTGCTTACTTCATGTATATAATGAAGTGCCTTCTAAAGCAAGTTTGATAGGGAAAAAATCACGTGGACAAAATTTCATTGGGTTTTTCATAGTGCCAAGAGCAGAAACTGTGATAACAACATCATTTGGCTAATGTGCTTATTTAGGTAAATATATTAAAAAGTTTTGCAAATGGTGGAAGCAAAATCATTGGCAGAACAATCCCTAAAAGCATGTTACTTTTCTAAAGCCACACTTATCTAAATTGCAACCAAGAGTAGCAGCAGGCAGATGCCAATGAAGCCACAAGAAGAAAAATGATAGTGCGGGGGGGGGGGGGGGGGAGCTGTTTAGCCAAATGTCAAAACAGAAAAAAGGGAAGGTATTTCTGAAGCGAAGGAGGAAGAATTGTATTGGGAAATGGGAATAAAGTAGTTTTAAAAGTATGCAGAACTTTAAATTATTCAGAACCAATACAATTCAAAGTAAAGAACATGTATTTGTGCCATCTGCTCTTCTACAGAGAGGAGTCTTCTGAGAATTAATTTCAGCTGCCAGAGATGAACAGTTGGAAACTAGACTCCAGTTCACCACAATTGTTGCTTGAGTACTGAAACCTAAGGAGAAAGAGGCATGGTGAGTCTCCACAGAGAAATGTGCCCCCGGGAGCTCAGCAATTGAGGTGAAGTGTCTTGATAGGAAGAGACAAATGAAGTTCATCCACTGAAGCCAAACTCAAGGACAAGGTTGGTTGCTATTCCTTAAAGGAAGGTCTTCTGAGTCATTCTTGAGAGTTGACTTGGTGACTGGGAAAGTATTATTTTCTCTTCCTCCTGTGCAAGGAAATAGAAAAAGGTTAAATAAACTGCACAGGCACTGTAGATCAAGAGCATGATCCTTGCGCCAACTGGAATGAATGTCAGCATATCTGTTAACAGTGAAGGCACAGGATGGAGGTCAGATGCTGTTGTCATTTAGTTTTATATCATCTTCTTTCAAGCTGAACTTGGGATACAGCCTTTTTGAGGGACAGGACTGTAAGGTGCTTCCATTCAGAATCATAGGACTGGAAGGAAATTGTTTTTCTTTTAATGCATCCACCTGCACTGAAGGGGAATACCTCGTCTTATACTCAAAGCATTCCTAATAGAATAGCCCCCCAACATTTGAAGGTAGTGTGCTGCTGAAGTAGGAGCAAGCAAAAGGAATAATACCAATTTCCCCTGTAGCAGAAGGAATCAATTTAGTAATTGGAGCCAAAGAATCTTGATCAAATAGACTACCATTCCACTTACCATTATAAGTGCCATTATTAGAAGAAAAGTCTTTTTTGACCCTCAAATGGGAATTGTGCACTTGGTGTCTACCTTTCACTTGATGTCTTTAGTCTTGGTCCACTTTGCCCTTGAAATTAGAATTATATACAGGAGCATTCCCTGCTATATGCTTCTTGTCACACAATTAGGCTTGTTTAATCTGCCATTCAACCCTCCAAGAATGGTTTCATTGAAACTTGCTTTGTGGGTTAAAATAATAAAAAGCTTAGTGACAGATGACCTGGTTATTCTAGAATATGGTATTGAGGACAGTTTTTTGTATGAATACTTTGGAAATAATGAGACAGAGGTATGGGTAAACTAGGGTCACAATTTTGAAAATGTATTTAAAGCGAGACCAGCAGTTTCATGCAAGGAAATAGCTCTAACTATGGAGCCAGCTGGTGACTCAACACACTAGGGTTGTGTGCAACATCTACTGGTTTGCTGAGGGGCAGCTGTTTTGTACACTCTTGTCAGCTGCCACACCTTTGTAGATATTGAGGAAGGCCTTCTGCTTCACTCTCATCCTCCACAGCTCTGGTTAGCTGAAACAGGTTAGCCACAAAGGGAACCCATACCCCACTTCCAAGTTCCCACAACCCTGAGTGGTGAGTATTGGGACTCTCCCAACCAGTGGAAGCTCATGGCTCCAATTTCAGTGGAGCTGTAAATCTACTGTGGTTTTCAGTCAGAACCAGCCAGACCTCTAATGGAGTTATCCAGTCTATTTGAGCGATGGGGTTCATTACCTTGGCTAGCTCCTTTAGATTTCTGGTTCTGACTGAAGCCGAGAATGGATTCACAGTCGTCCCCCCCCCCCGACTTCTCTGCCCCCAACACCTTGAAGGCATCTCCAGGTTCTCACCAAATCCTTATCTATCCTGCATTATCCCCCACAGCCTGCTAACTGCAACTAACCTACTCATATTTAAACAGGCGCGTCACCATCTAATGTCTAGTTAACTGCCTAAGCCTGTCAAAAGTGCAAACATGGCCCTTCCTTGTGAAGCAAAATAAATAAATAAAATAAAAATAAAAAATCCACCTAATGTGATTACGAAACCTTAAACTCTTCGTCCAGAACTGAATACATGTGCACTAAATATCACTGCTGCTCTGCTAACTATCCAACAAGGGACAGAGCATGGACAGAGTCAGGCATCTCTGTTGTCCAATCCCATGAAGAGGCTCCTCACTGAGAACTTGCCCTGTCATCTTGGATCCCTCTTGGCATGCAGCCAGGCCAGTTTAGAGGCAGCGTGTGCTTTGAAGACAATTTCTCCAACCTTCAAGTTTAGGACACGTTTTCCAGCTTTCTCCCAGAGCCAAAATAGATCTGAGATTTTAAAAAAATAATCCTTGGGGCTAAGTGTAGATTTCTTTAAAAAAAATTAAAATGTAAATAAGCATCGGCTGAGAGAGATGATGATGCCTAATGGGATCAGAGGAGGCATAGAGCAGGAACTACACTTTGTATTAAATGCAAACCTTGTTCAATCCAGGGGCCAAATTCCATTTGGAGCAGTTCTGGGGGGGGGGGTCACATTCCAGTGTTGGGTGGGGCTGAAAATACCAGCATGTTATAGCTTAAAGCTCTTACTGCAAGTAACTAAGGGCTAAACTATACATTCCTTTAATGTCCATTGGAATCAGTGGACATCCCCCCTATTTTAAGCCCCCCCCATGAGGGAGGATGGAATTTCAATACAAAAATGGGGGGGGAGCTTAAATTCTCCTCTCCCAAGTGACATGTGCATGAACCAAACTGAGGCTGCACACATTTGCAAAAGAGTAAATAAAAGTAGCATGAATAGCTAAACATCCATAAATATTTAGTTTCGCCCTAAGCCTTAGGAGAGTTTCAAGCTTTTAAAATGGGGTGAGAGGAGGGAAACTGTACACAAAAAATGATTCAGGGATAGAGCAGGGGCCAGGGGAAAGAGGCATGGCCATAGAGCCTGATTGGAAACCTGTTCCTGAGCTTCTGCACCCCTGCATTAAATACAAAGACACATTTAACTTTTTTGTTTACTTTGTCCCTAAAAAGTTGTTATGGTTGGTAACTATGGCTAGATCTATACTGCTGAAGTGGATGAACAACATAACAAAGCCACAGAGCCCAACCAAAGCCTCATCTGATGGGATTGTTGTTGTAACAAATATATTGAGTGCTATCATGCCTGAATATGACTATAGGTGTGTTTCCTTGCCCTCCCGCTGAAGTGCAAGACAATAAAGACATCTGCCAAGTAATCCACAAAGCTTTATTCAGTAAATAAACATCCCTTTGCATTTCAAGAGAGTTTAAAGCTTAGGAACTTTCCTCTAGACTAACACTTGGCTAAACTAAGTGAGGCAATTGTTCTTTCAAGAAAAGGAAAGAAGGTATTTTTTCTAAGACCCCTTCACGTCAAGAAGGATTTCTTAGAAGAACCTTTTTGTGAGAGGCCAGTCAAGCTAACAGCCTCTCGATTACCTTTAGCTCCACCCATTTGAACTTACAGTGGACCCTGGGATCGGCCAGCTCTGAAGTTCCCTCCCCATCGGAGGATTCCTGAGTTCCCACAGACTGTGAGTTGTTAATGTTTTCACTGATAAGGTCTGGTGAAGATTCCTCCCTGGCAGGAGAATCACCTCCCCCACTTCCTGTGTAAGATGGGACCTTTCTAATCCTGTTTCTTCAGCTTCAGAATCTGATTCTGATTGATGGCTTGAAACTCTTTCCCCTACACTAAGGGAAAGAAGCCTGGTCATGACAATAGGGTTGGTTAAAATGGCCCGAGACCTTAGCCAATCTAATGTGGAAAGGAGGAAAAACCTCTTCTGAGTTCCACAGAAAGCGCTGACTTCACATTACATTTCATAGCAACTTCTAAAACAATTTATTATGTTCTAAAACATTTAGCTGCTGACAGCCAGATGCAGCAATGGATGGTGGGTTGGGGGGTGCATACATGTACACACTTTCTCCACACCACCTACTCTCAAATACAGACACGCACTCTTTCCCCAGGCACCCAAACACACACATTGTCACTCTTTTTCCCACTTGTGTGCAGGGCACCCTCTCACTTTTCCCTCCGCCCCCATCTCAGCATACCCTTCCCTCCCCCATGACAGCCAACATGATTTCAGCTTTCAAAGGATGTCCCTGCTGGGGTGAAGGAAGGTTGGGAGGAGCACAATATGCTGGGGAAGGAAGACATGTGGGGATTTATTTAATTAATTAATTGATTAATTTTTATACCGCCCTATAGCCGAAGCTCTCTGGGCTGTTCACAAAAATTAAAGGCATGAAATCATTTTTAGAAATATAAAACAGACAATCTAAAAACACAAAATCACATACAATATAGAAAACACAACCAGGATGACTTTGTGAGCTGACCAAGAAAGAGCATGATTTGACTGAGGAGAGAGGTGAGCAGGGATAACTTTCCCTGCACACTTCCCTTCTCAGCTGAATTGTGCTTGCTTCTCCCACCAAAAGAGCTGTTTGATAGGCTGGTAGCATTTGGGATGTAGGGAAGGTCATTTTTGTGAATTCCTACCCCATTACAATTCTACTCCCCCAGATCACTGAACAGCAGAAGGGGGGGCTATGGAAGAGTTTGGGGTCTTGGCATGCAGGTCACACTTAAGCTGCGAGGGGCACATGTGGCCTTGGGGTTGCCCACCTGTGTTCCAATGGAACATAGGGATACAAGGAAGCTGCCTTATAACAAGTCAGACCATTGGTCCATCTAAGCCAGCATTGTTGACACTGACTGATAGGATTCTTTCCTTGCCCTGTTGGAGAAGCTGGGGATTGAACCTGGGACCTTCTTCATGCAAAGCAGTGCCACTGAGCTACAGCCTCTCCAATAAATCAATTGTATGTTCATACTCAGTGTAGTAGGAATGTGTGATGTGCTGTTTTAACTATAACTAGTATTGTCCACCAGGCTGGAGATCATACATGGATGACTAGTTTTCCAAAGTGGGTGTCTGTAGGGTGTACATATCTATGGACCTTACAGCTATTATTAATATGAAATCTCTTTACTCTGGACCATCTTAGCCATTTGGGTTCTTTTCAGTTCTTGTCTTGCCCAGTATCTCAGGAGCAGAAAAGTAAAACAGAACCAATATTCTTTTTCACTTTGTTCCCTAGACCAAAGGACAGAAACTCCTTTCTGCTCGCAGTGAACCTCTGTATTCCTCCTCCCAAGCTATTGAAAAATGAGACACTGATTACAACGTTATGTGCTTGCTACTTGAATTAAGGTTTAGTCCTAGTAATAACTTTTCCTTTACAGTAATTGAGATTGGGCTAAGCTGCTTGGTAGGTATAAGCAAGGATACTAATTGCCTGATATGTGGCCTTTCAAAATATGTATGTATATCTTGGAGACAATAACAGTATTTCTCAAAGCCCTTAGCCAATTGCCTAATTCATTATCTAAGTGTTGTTATTAATAATGACCCTCTAATAGACTCCATAATAACAATAAATATCTTTTTAAAAGCTTAGAGATTGCATTTCAGTTACCAGGTTTCCCAGCTGGAAGGCAAAGGTTTGCGTCATCCTTCATAGCAGCACACTTGGTTCCCCTCTGGAGAGGAGTGGAGAGAGCCTTTTGATATACTGTTTCTATGGTTCATTTTTATTTTGTTGATACTATGCACAGAGCATTAAGACTCAATCTAATGACAAATTATACAAATGAAGGCTTCTCTGTTGTAAGAGTATAGCAAGCCCTTTCACCCCCAGACAGTAAGCAGACTCTAAACTAAAATGTCGTGCCAGTTTGAGCACCAAAGCTTTAGTACATGATTATCTAGCATTGGTGGGTTTCCCATCACCATGCCGCCAAGATTGCTGCGCCCTGACGCCTCCCCGGCGTCACATGGCGCATTTGCGCCCCTTACGCCAGTCCTGATGTAAGGGGCGCGACTGCGCCTCAGCTCCCCTACTCCCAGGTAAATGTTTTTAATCTTTTTTTACCAAAATGGGGGGGGGACAGTGGAGGCATATCAGGGTGGTTTTTTTTTTACAACTTCAAATGGGGGGGAGGACTGCCACTAACTAAAAAAGTCACGTTTAATGGCTGACTTTTTTAGTTCGCGGCAAAGGGCCTTTGCCTCTACATGTCTTCACATTGGCAGCTGCATCATGTAACGCAATACCGCCAGTGCGAAGGCATGTGAATGGAAACTCTCTGTCAAGAGGTACCCTAAGTGATGAATAAAAAGTTCCCTTCCTTTCCCCAAGAAAATACTTTTAAAACCTTGAAGATATTTCAGAATATATCTTGGTTTTATTATGCATGCAGCATTTGATTTGCTAGTTGTTGTTGTTGTTCTTGTTGCTTTAGAATGTCCCTAAGAAAACTGGCATTGTGGAAAACATATGAAAGACAGACCTGACGGGATTACAGTCTCATTTAGACAAAGTGCCAGAAAGAAATCCTAAAAATAAAATTTTAAAACTGAAAAAGACAAATACAATTTCACACAGGCTAGCTGAAATGAATGAGTGTCACTCTCAAGCCATTAAAAAGGAAGAAAATTAATTCTTCCTTTACAAGTCAATATTTAAACAATTAATTTCCTTCCTCCCCCCCTTAATTAGTTCTATAATTAAGAAGCAAGAAGAGAAAATAGCACCACAATACAAATAGAGGAAGAAACACATGATTTAACAGACAACAAAGATCCAGAAGTATGGAGAGACCAAAGAAGAGACCATGGTGATATCGGAAATAATAATAATAATAATAATAATAATAATAATAATAATAATGATAATGATAATAATAATAATATATTAATTTATTTATTTCATACCCACCTCTTCCTTTAGATTAAGGTGGGGAAAACAACTGGGTAACAGTTGTCAGCCTAGTTTTGGCTGACTGAAGTAAGTTCTCCCCAGAGGACCTGAGTGTGCAGGGCAGATTGTATGGGAGAATGTGATCCTGCAGGTAACCTGGACCCAAACCATGTAGGTCTTTAAAGGTAATGACCATACTTTGTACTTCGCCCAGAAACTACTTGGCAGCCAGTGGAGTGATTTTAATGTTGGTGTAATATGGTTACCCCTAGATGTACCAGTGACCAACCTCGCTGCCATATTTTGAACTAGATGAAGTTTTGTACTAGGTACAATGGTAGCCCTATGTACAGCTCATTGCAGAAGTCGAGCGTCGAGGTTACCAGCGCGACTTTAGAAAGGGGCACAGCTGGCGTCACTGCTGAACCTGATAGAAGAGGTGAATGAAAGATAAGTAGGGGTGAGAGAACTAATACATTTGAGGATAACTAATTATTGTAAATTCAATAATAAAAAGGAAAAGAGAACCAGTAAAAAGATATCAAAAGCAGAAAGCAGAAAAAACATTATTTTATCTCCACTAGGGATACTGGATAAAAATGGTTCAGTCTGCATTTTTAAACAAACCAAACTAATGTTCAGTTCTTGGACTAATACATAGACCACAATACAATTATCTTTCAAATTGTGCACTTCTCCAAATTTTATTATGCAGTTCTCAGCTCAAAAATGTATTAATATTATTAATATTAATATTAATAATATGTATTTTAAAAAGCAATGTGATAGGCATGATACTCCACTTCAAATTTTCTGCTAATCCTGTTTTTTTTAAAAAAATGCCTTTGCTTCCATCAATTTTTTTTCTCTAAAAATATGATTTTGGTGAAACAAAGGCAATTTAGTGATATGAGTGTCACTCCCTGAATCTTATTAAGGTTCTTTCTATAATTTTGCTTCAAATGTTGCATTACAGGAAATTCAGTAGCAAGCGTAGGTGCTAATAGACACAGTCTTGACAGATTTCACAATCGTGTCCAAGGCCTTTTTCCCATCAATAAGTGTAGAAATGGATTAGTCACAAATATTGGAAACTTGACCTCTCAAGATCATTATTACTTTAAGAGTGCTCAAACTGCTTTGGCCTTCAGCTCAGTCTCATAAATGGATTTATGTTAATCTCTACAGACAATTAAGTCTTCGTGTATGATTGGCATTCCCCAATAATCTTCTCTTTAGCCCCAAATTTGGAAGGGCAGGTGTGACACCCTGCCTGTTACCTGTGCCACTCACCAGGCTATACAACAGGGCTGTCCACGCCACTCGCACTCAGAGCTTACTTCAACCCCCCCCCCCCCCGTGCTTATGACATGTTTGAGAATTTAGGGCTACAGCTGCTGCTCCCGTCCCGCTTTTATTCTTCTAGGCCCCACGGCTCCACTGCTCAGCACCCTAGCCCTCAAATCCCCCTTCTTATGTCCGCTGCCACCAGTACCTTACTCAGGTACAATTCCAATGATCACACCAGTTGTAAATAAACAAGATTTATTAACAGAAGTATATGCAGGTCAATAAGCATGATGGTTTCCTCAGGTATAGACTCGTATTGGTTACAGGCACAATGCTTTATGGTTTCAGTACTTTCTTCTTATAACATTGACAATAGACACTCTAACATTCTAATTATCCTGCCTACTCTACCCACTCTACACTACTCTCTACTCTCTTCCACAAACTAGTTCCCCCAAAATAACAAAACACATTGGTCCTTCCTATCCGCTAATCACACTCTCCCTCACACTCTTTCCTACTAACTGTCCTCACTAACTCTACTCCCTAACTGTCAGCTCTTGTCAGCTCCCTCAATATATACACAGACACTCTCACACAGCCAGCCAATCCAGGCACTCCCCCGCCACCATCCAATCAGCACTCACACATGAACTCCCCCCCTTTATTCTTACCTAGTTACAACATAACTATTCTCATATTTACCTTCTTTTATGGCCTTTTATATACAACTACTTTCACTTGTTCATATAAACAGTTCTCCCAGCAGCTGAACATCACAGCAGGTGCTTGTAAGTGGAACCTGTTGGGATAATAAATAGATGGCAAGTATGGGGTGAAGTGACCATGTATCTTCATACACATCCAGCATTCAATATTCCTTATTGGACTTTCAGGGATATAACACTACCTAAATTGCTGGAAGTACTGATGCGGTTTAAAGAGAGGAGTCAAGCAGGATCTACACTATGTTATGTAACGTTATGGAAGTGTACTAATAACTGTTGGGGCCCATGACACATTCCATAAACCATTTTCAAACTGCTTTCACAAGCTGGGTTCAGACAACACGATAAGCAACGGGGGGTGGGGGTAAAGAGTCTATTGTTCATTGTGTTGCTTTTCGTGTCATGGGAGTGGGGACACATAATGGACATACAACTCACAGAATGCTATTTTCCCCATTTAACCAATGGAGAAAAACAATGGGCTGCTCCGTTGCTTATCCGGAGACCCGTTGATTAAAATGTCGTGTGGCAGGCTCAGTTGCATGTACCATGCATTATTTCCATTGGACATAGAGTTCTCTGGCAGAAGCAGCTGAAAGCAACCTGGCTGCTCTTGTACAGCTGGCAGAACTTGCAATGCATGATGTGATAGGGCCAGGAGGACTTGGGAAGGAGCACCAGCCATCCGGAAGGACGACAGGACTTTCAGCCATGCAGTGAGGGGCAGGAGAACATGTTGTATGGGGAGTTGTGTATTCCCCCCCCATTGCCTAAAGTGTCATTCGAATGTAGCCATAGTGTTATACCCTACTTGGTGTAGACCTGACCTCAGTCAAAGTTAGACAGAGCCAGCATTACCATAAGACAGAATGAAGCAGCCACCTCAGGCAGCATTTGCTGTGAGGTGGGGAATAAATGAGTTGTTGAAGGACAGAACTACATGTGCCATGCTGCCTCCTCTGTATCACCTTATGTAGCATAGCCTGCTATGCTAGGGTTGTCAATACTGAGGTAAAATTCAACAGACAGTTGGTGCCATTTTGTCATTACCCTCAGGTGCATCTTTGGCAAGCCCTGAAGGCAACAGTTACTATTCTTCCTTCTCACTATTTAAGCTGACACAGTTGAACTAAAAAGACTCCCCTCCCTCTACACACACACACACACTAACACACGAACACTTCAATCTTGAATTGGTTCAAAGTGGACATGGGCCAGATCTACACCAAGCAGGAGACAGCAGTATGAAAGCAGTATGAAAGTGGTATATAAAAGGTAGGACCCACACTAAGCAGGATATAGTGGTATATGGTATGTGTCAATGAGCCCCAACAGTTGTCAGTGCACTTCAATACTGCTAAAAAGCAGTAGTGTGGCTCCTGCCTTTTATATACTGCTTTCATACCACTATACCCTGCTTGGTGTGGATTAGGCCATGGTATCCCCTAAATCCTTTTGCAGTTCTTCTTCCATGGAGACCCAATCTCTTTATTTTGGATATTTTAGGAATGAGTTGAATTTGACCTAAAGTCTACAATGTTACAAAATCTCACAACATTGTTTGGGATACAAGCAGACAGATGCCATCTTCCTAAGAGGTACTGGAGCAGGATGTTCCACTATGTCACCTGATTATATACATTAGTGCTGATTTGGAAATTTCTTTTGCATTTTTTTTACCATTCTTGTTCAATTTCATAGAAAATAAATTGCTTTTGAAAAGAAATTCAAAGGAGAAAAAAATTCATAAAAATTCTCATGGGTTGGGTTCAGGATTCTTGTTCTTACCTTTCTTATGAGGTGGGTGAGGCGTGTGTATGAGTGTCATCTCTTTCATTGTACAATAATTTCTCTGATAGCCTGTAGCTTTGTCAGCTTCCACACTTCAATTGAAGCCCAGGGGAAGACATGAGATAATTCCATCCATAGGGATTTTCAGATCAGGAAGCACAGGAAACTGGAGACTGTATGATGATTAAGAGATGTGTAGTAGAAAGAAACACACACATGGTATCCTTGGCCACCTCACAGTAATTAGGTAAGATCAAAAACATCACCAAAGGACATTCAAAATTAAAATGCCCTAAGAATAAGGCAGAAAAGTGGAAATTGGAGGTCAAATTTTGGAAAAGCACAAGCTCCACTCCTTCCCTGGAACTACACCAGCTACAGGGCTGCAGGAAAGGAATACTGTTATCAGCAACTTAATTAGAGACAAGATGTATTCACAATCACCCCTTAGAAATTTAACATTAGGAAGTTCCTGAGAAAGATGCTGAACCCTGAAAAATGACAACTGTGGCCAAGTCAAAATTTCTCAAAATATATTTTTCTCAGAAAAACCCTGAGATTTGTCTTTTCCTTCCCCCAACCCACTGCAGAAATAAAAGGTCACTTATCACCACAGTTTCTTCACCATTATTTTACATGGTAGCCACATTTCCTCCCAGCCACCACCACCAATAATAACACACACACACACACACACACACACACACACACACAGAGAGAGAGAGAGAGAGAGAGAGAGAGAGAGAGAATGATGCTAGGTATGAGCTATTATAGACCAAGGGCATGTGCCCTGGATCTTAACCTGACCAGACTTCCTGTCTGGCAATTGAATCACACCGAGTGTGTGTACCTGAGTCTGAAGACCAGGGATAGACTAGGGATTCTGTTAGTGTACCAGCCACCCCGCTGCCTATCAGACTCCCTGGCCGAGCTCACGGAACTGGTCTCGAAGTTGGTGTTGGATTCGCCCAAGCTTTTGGTCCTGGGCGATTTCAACATCCCATTCGAGGCTGGTTTGTTAGGTGCAGCTCGGGAGTTCATGGCATCCATGACAACCATGGGCCTATCCCAATTGGTCTCTGAACCTACACATTCAGCAGGTCACACCCTCGATGCTGTCTTCAGCTCCGAACAGACAGATCTGTGGGCGGAGTAACAAATACCTCTGCATTGTCATGGACAGACCATTTTCTGGTCAGGGTTAGTATCACGGCTGCCACCCACCCCTGCAGAGGTGGTGGACCTATTAAGATGGTCCGCCCTCGAAGGCTGATGGATCCTTTTGGATTCCAGAAGGCCTTGGAGGGATCTATGGCTGGTATCGTCGACGATCCTGTAGAAGCCCTGGTCAATAGATGGAATCAAGACCTAACTAGGGCTATTGACACGATCGCCCCCAAACGTCCTCTCCGACCTGCTTCTAATCGGGCGCCCTGGTATACAGAAGAACTCAGAGAGTTGAAGCAGAAAGGACAACGACTGGAGCACCAATGGCGGAAAACTCGACTTATATCCGATAAGACACGACATAGAGAACATCTTCATTCCTATGGGGTGGCAATACGTGCAGCGAAGAAAGCTTTCTTCTCTGCACGCATTGCGTCTGCGAATTCATGTCCAGCAGAACTGTTCAGGGTGGTGAGGGGTCTAATCCGGGGACCCTCCCCCCTGAACCCGATGTTAGAGCCTTCGGTAGTTCGCTGTGATGCCTTTAATGATAATTTCACAGATAAAATCTCTCGGATAAGAACCAACTTAGATACTGTTGTTATAGCAGAGGCTGACAATGGAGTGTCCAGCAACTCCGCGAGTAGAATTACACTGGATCAGTTTCAGTTGGTGAGTACCAAGGACATGGACAAGCTGCTTGGTCGAGTGAGGAAGACGACTTGCCCTCTCGATCCCTGTCCTTCTTGGCTGGTCGCCCAGGGAGGAGATGCAGTTAGATCACAATTACAATATATTATTAATGCATCTCTCAGGGAGGGGAGTTTTCCATCATGTTTAAAAGAAGCGATAGTACGGCCACTTCTAAAAAAGCCCTCCCTGGATCCCCTGAACTTTAATAACTACAGGGCAGTATCAAATCTTCCATTTTTGGGCAAGGTGATCGAGAGGGCGGTTGCCTTCCAACTGCAAGCAGTTTGGATGATACAGATTTTCTAGACCCATTTCAAACTGGCTTCAGAGCAGGATATGGAGTTGAGACTGCTATGGTCGCCTTAGTGGATGATCTATGCTTAAGTATTGACGGGGGAGTGTGTCCCTGTTGGTACTCCTGGACCTCTCAGCGGCTTTCGATACCATCGACCATGGTATCCTTCTGGAACGCCTGAGGGAATTGGGACTCGGGGGCACTGTGCTTCAGTGGTTCCGGTCCTACCTCTCGGGCAGGTTCCAGATGGTGATGCTTGGGGATAGTTGCTCTTTAAAGAAGGAGCAGCTATGTGGTGTACCACAAGGTGCCATCCTATCCCCAATGCTGTTTAACATCTACATGAAACCGCTGGGAGAGATCATCCGGAGGCATGGGGCGGGGTGCTATCAATACACTGATGACACCCAAATATATTTCTCTATGCCTTTGACAACAGCGTCAGCTAAGGATAGTGTGTCTCCTCTGAATGAATGCTTGGAGGTAGTAATGGGCTGGATGAGGAAAAACAAACTGAAGCTGAATCCAGACAAGATGGAGGTGCTTACTGTCAAGGGCCACAACCTGGGGTTGGAGGTGTGTCAACCAGTTCTGGATGGGGTTACACTCCCCCTGAAAGGCGGTGTTCGCAGCTTGGGGGTGCTCCTGGATCCGTCACTCCAAATGACAGCTCAGATAGATGCGACTGCCAGGAGTGCCTACTATCAGCTTTGGCTGATACGCCAGCTGCGCCCCTTCCTAGAGTTGGAAGACCTAAACTCAGTAGTGCACGCGCTGGTAACTTCGAGGCTCGACTTCTGCAATGTGCTGTACATAGGGCTACCTCTGTGCCTAGTCCGGAAACTTCAATTAGTTCAAAATATGGCAGCCAGGTTGGTCACCGGTACATCTAGGGGTGACCACATTACACCAGTTTTAAAATCTCTCCACTGGCTGCCAATCAGTTTCCGGGCGAAGAACAAAGTGTTGGTTATTACCTTTAAAGCCCTACATGGTTTGGGTTCAGGTTACCTACGGGATCGCCTTCTCCCATACAATCCGCACACTCAGGTCCTCTGGGAAGAATTTACTACAGTCAACAAGAACTAGACTGACAACTGTTACCCAGAGGACCTTCTCTTCTGCCGCTCCCAGATTGTGGAATGACCTGCCGGGAGAGATTCGCCAACTCACCAGTCTTCAGGAATTTAAAAGATCTATAAAGACTGATCTCTTCCGGCAGGCCTACCCAGATGAATTTTAAAGTGTTTTATTGGTGTTTTATTGGTATTTTAATGATGTATTGGTTTTATGTGCTTTTAATCAGTTTTGTATTTTATGTTTAATGCTGTTTCCCACCTTGATCCATTGGGAGAGGCGGGTAATAAATTATTATTATTATTATTATTATTATTATTATTATTATTATTATTATTATTATCTGGGCTGTGCCCTGGATTTTTAGAGTTTCCCCAATGCCATCATCTGCCCAGTGCCATCATTACAAGCTTACTTCTTCCCTCTGAGTTTAGCATTCCCTTAGTGATGAATATTTATTTTGTATTTTTATTGATTGATTGATTTAAATATTTATAGGTAGTGTAGTATGATGGCACCAGCCTTTTAAACTAGAGGGGAGAGTGCCACCTCTCCTTCCACAGTCTGCTCATTGTTGTTATTGTTTTTCCTCTCTGTCTCCATACTTTTCTACTCTCAGATGCCTACTTCTGGGAGGTTTCTTGCAATGAAATTTGAAGGGGGAGAGGGTGGGGCAGGAAGAGTTCCCTGAGAAAGAATGGTATTTCACAAAGGATCTGATTTTACTGTCCTAAACTGGATCGTTTAGCTTCAGCACAACAAATGCCCCCACAAATTTCTTTCTCCTCCTCCACTTTGATTTCTTCCATATAGTTGCAGGCAGCAGATTTTACCAAAAAATGGGCTAGAAGCATAAGACGTGATGATTCAGGAAGTGCTGGGGCTTTTGAATAGGTTTTACATTTTTAAAAAAAGAAAAAAAAAAGATTACAGCCTCTTCAACTAATTTAAATATATGCAACTCTCACAAACCCTCCACAGCCTCCTAAATTCCTCTGAAGTGCTTCTTCTCTGAAAGGAACCATTTGGCTTGGGTAACGCTCTTTCCCCACCCTTCATTTCCAATCACCATCCCTCATTTCCTCTTCTTCCCTCCCCTTTCCTGGTCTTTCTTTCTTTCTTTCTTTCTCTTCTTTATTTTATTCAGAGCACATCTTGGGAAATTCTCAAGAGGAGAGTGTGGTGGGCAAGAGAAGTTCTAAACTGCATTTGACTTTATACAAACAGACAAGAGGAGAGGAATTGTTTTTCTCCTTCTCTGTCTCACCCACATCTTTAAGGAAAGTGGGTTCACATGGCTGCAGAGGAAGGAATCTGATGCTATTTTGTTATTTGTATTATCCATTATCCAGCTGTAGCTCATGGCTGTAGATCAGTGGTAGAGCACATGATTGGTATGCAAAAGGTCCCAGGTTCAATCCTTGGCATTTCCAGGTAGGCTAGGAAAAATCCTGCCTGAGACCTTAGAGTGCCATTGCCAGTTGGCATTGACAATACTGAGCTAGATGGACAAATGGTCTGACTCATTATAAAGCTAACAGAGGCCATGTCTACACCATGCAGTTATCCTGGGGTTGTCTCTAGGTCATCCCTGTGCATCCAAATAATGCACAGGGAATCCCAGGGTCAACCGGGGATGACCAGAGACTTTCCCTGGGATAACTGAAACCAGGGATGTCCTGGTTTTTCCGCTGGTGTGATGCTGGTGTGGTTTTTTCAGCTGGTGTGGCACAGGCTCCCGGGTCCTCAAATGGGCACGGAACTGTGTGGGTGGCTCCATGCCCACACAGGGGGGGGGGAGCAATTTCACCATCCCTAGGATGGTGGGGGGTAGGGTGCAGAGTTTGGTGGGGGGGTTACTTACTTTTTCACCATGCAACCAGGCTCCTCTTCTTTTTTTAAAAATGGCATCCACAACTTCTCTCTTCCTTTCCGGGATGTCACACAGCCATATAGATGCTGGGGGAGGATCACGGAAGCAGGTAAGTCTCTGATCCTCCTCCCACTACACCCTTAGGTGTAGATGAGCCCAAAAAGGGGAACTCCACAAGGAATGCCAAAAAGCCAAAAGCAAAGGGATAAAAGATGTTTTAGTCAATGAAATAATAAGGTTCCAATGCATTTCGGACCATGTGCAGGCGCTTCTTCAGGAAAATTTAGTATAATGCAGCAACTGTTGTTTGTTCTTCAGACACCAGACTCCTATGCTATGAAGAGCAAACAACAATTATTCCAATATACTAAAATTCCCCTGAAGAAGGACCTGCAACATCCCTCTTTGTCTACCCATTTGCTTTTGGCTTTCTGGCATTCCTGACTCAGTATAAGCCAGTTTACCTATGAAGGAAAACTTTAATAAAATAGGAGTTAATTGGGGAGGGGAAAATAAATACTGCTCACTTAAACATTAATATTGTATGTCTATTTAAAAGAAGATTGGTTATGTTCAATGGGGCTTACTACTAGGAAAGTGTACATAGGCTTCCAGCACAAGTTACTTTTGTGAGGAGGTTTGCAGCCTGATCTTGTATGTGTTTACTCAAAAATTGGTCCTGAGTTGTGAGCATGATTATCCCAGATGGTTAATAACCTGCCTACCTGTTTTCAGTCTCCTGAATTGACTCCCTTTCTGCCCAATTCTATGCATATTGGAGGGTGTTAAAACTAGATGAGGCTGAACTCTCCTTGAAGGAGCAGGTCTGTAGTTCTCCTGTAGCCATCACGGTGACTTGAGGCTCAGGTGATATCAGTGACACAGAGTGCTTTCTCCAGTTTAAGTTGGTGGTCCAGCTACACTCTTATCAAGTCAGGGATAACCTGGTTTCAGTAATCTACATTCTTGTGACCTTTAAATTAGATTATTACAGTATACTATACATGTGGCTGCCCTTGAATTTTGTTTATAAGCTGCAGCTTGTGCAGAATTCAGTAGCCAGACTGATAACTGGGACAAGAAGTTCTGAGTATATGACTGAATATATAGGGTCTGCTTGCATTGTCAGCCTGTATGTTTCTGAGCCCAATTTAAGGTGCTGGTTTTAACCTATAAAGTCTTACATGGCTTGAGACTACAATGCCTGATGAAGTTCCTCCCCTGACCCGAACCTACCATGACACTATGATCAATATCTGAGGCCTTCATCCAGATATATCTGCAAGGCAAGCTCAGAGATAGCAACAATGGAGAGGACTTTCTCAGTGGTGGACTCTGGTTATGGAATGATACCCCATTGAAGCTCATCTGATGCCAACACTGTCATATTTACGATGCCCAGTTAAGACTGTCCTCTACTCCTTTAATGGCATATGATTGGGCATTTATGCCAGTTGTTTGAACAGGTCTAGTATTTTACTAAAATTGTTTTTAGCTGTTTACATTGTTTTTACATTTTGTATCTTTAAAGTTTTATGCTGTATTTTATCTTGTGAATTGTTGTGAACTGCCAGAGAGCTTCTGCTACTAGGTGGTAGAGAAATGAAAATAATAAATAAATAAATAAATAAATAAATATTTTACCTAGGCAGTTAAAAATAAGGGCAGGTGCATAGCCTTATTTTCATTCGTCGTAGAAGTTATTAGACTTTCCAACCTAGATCTCTATGCATGATTTAATTGATTAGATTTAGGAAATTGAATATTTAGTTATTAATGTTTATGTCTCCCTTTATGGCATATAAAGAAATTAAAACCATCTGGGATAATTTCAAGCAGTATATATTCAACATGGGAATGATCTATTCTTCAGCCTCTTGTTTGTTAATGGGAGACTTAAATATAAGATATTGTACCAATAATTTAACATTAGTAGTCTCAAATCACTGGTGTTTGGGGAATTAACAGATATTGATTCTGCTTTTATTAGACTGCCCACATGATGAATCTTTCTAGATGCATGGGCCTAAGAAACTTAAATGGCAATTTACCTCTGGATAAATTGGGAGAATTTACATTTATCTCATCCTATGGAAGCAGTGTCATTGATTATCCATTAGTGTCTGAAACAATATTCCAATTAGTAAAGTATCTTGTAATTGGTGATTGTACAGATAATGTTCACTTCTCACAGTTTACTTCTTGTCAGG
Source organism: Anniella stebbinsi (assembly GCA_029215795.1). Taxonomy (NCBI): domain Eukaryota; kingdom Metazoa; phylum Chordata; class Lepidosauria; order Squamata; family Anniellidae; genus Anniella; species Anniella stebbinsi. The sequence goes on along the minus strand of JARDYH010000004.1, from coordinate 87,796,835 downwards.
GTGTGACAGCAGACTTAAGTCTCAAGTTCCTTTTGAGGATATTTCCATTCTTAACTGAAAGGTGAAATGGTCCAAGTATTTAGAAGGTACCTTTTCTAATTTATTTATTTAACTCTTGAGAATAATAAAATATTCAGTTAGCAATCCTTAATGCCAAGAATGAACTTGAAGTAGTATCTTCTTATGAGGATTTTTCCAAATTTCTTTTGGAGAAATTATCAGTCAGGACTAAGCTAGATAGATGTCAAAATTCAAATGAATACATGCATAAGAAATGGTTCAATGCAGATTGTGTTTCTCTGAGAAATCAGTTAAGGGTAACCTATGGATTTTATAAATGTGAGAATGCTAGGTTCCTTCCAGAATTTTATTATCAATCGAAGAAAGGTTATAAACCTCTTCTGAAGAACAAAAAGAGAAAATCTGTAAAAGATACATGGATTTTATTTTGAATGCTTCAATGCCAAGCTGAAGCTTCTGGAGAATTGTGCCAGGCACTCTGGGTAATTATGCAGAAAGTCCAGTATGTAACATCCCAAGTAAATTTTGGGAAACCCATTTTTATGCTATATATAATGATCCATTCAATTCTATGGTAGTTAACACACCAGAGGAATCTGACAAATTACAAGCTTTGCAGCCAGTTTCTGTTAAGGATGCAGAGGAATTTATTTGCTTGTTAAGAAATAGGAAAGCACACAGTCCTGACTGCATTCCCTCTCCTTCAAGTTAATAAAATCTAATATAAGCTAGTGGACACCAATGCTTGCAACTTTCCTTTCATTTATTAATCAATCAATCCAGGATTATTCCAAATTTGTGGAAGATAGCTTGTTCTCATGTTTTTAAAAGGAGCATGGTCTGATTCATCTAACTAGTTTCAGTTTTTGGGAAAATCTATGCAGCCTACCTGTTAAAAAAGCTTGAGTCTTGGTTGGTCAAAAATTATATATTGAGTATATGGCAAGCTGGTTTTAGATCTGATCAGTATGTTCTTGACCACTGCATAATGTTATCACACCTAGCTGAAAAGTATCTCATGGACCTGGTTAGAAACTTTTTGTTGTCTTTTTGTTAAAGCAGCTTTTGATCTTATCCCTAAAAACTTATTACGGGAAAAGTTTAAAAAATATTCAGTTGATAAGAGGGTAATTTTTCTGATTAAACAATTACATTCAGCAAGTACCCTGCAAGTTAGATACAGTCCAAATGGGGTATTAACCAAGGGTATCTTCTCTACTTGAGATGTGAGATGAGGCTGTGTATTAACACCCACTTGATTTAATATATTTCTAAATGAACAAGTTCCTTTATTAAATTCAATCGATTCTCATATTCCCAAACTAGCTGCCTCACAAGTACTATTGTTGCTACATGTTGATGACTGCTTTATTGTTACAATCAAGGCTGGGGCTATATCATTTGTTGAAGGATTATTCCCATTTTTGTAACATTAATCATTTGGATATAAAGTATAAAATACTTCAAAATATAGAAAATTACATAGATGGGCTTTCAATGGAAATCCAATTGAACAAATATATTATAAGTACCTTGGTATTTATTTTCATGATACTTTGAAATGAAGCCTTCAAAGATTTTCTGTGTTTTTTGTTGGCGTGCAGTAGTCTAGCAGCTCTCATATATTCTATTTTTCAAAGGGTGGTTGATTAATACATATGGGCGTACACATATTTCATGCTAATATTATAAACCCACTCTTATATTAGGCAGTCATTTGGACATAGGACATAAATAATGAGGCTGAAAGATTTCAGTCACTTTTCCTCAGAACAATTCTTTGAGTCCCTAGTTGTGTAGCTAATGTAGTGTTGAGCTTGAAAACTGGATTAAACATCATACACGTACTGCTTGGGCATCAAGTATATCTAGATGGATTAAATTATGTTTTGACCAATAGGACTCTTCTTCTGTGGACTGGCAAGACTCTTATAGAAATAGCTGTTTGAAGGCTGTACACTGTGAAATAATAGAATCCATTTGAACTTTTTTTCTTTGGGCAAGAAAAAGGCAAGGTAAGTTCTTTTATTAGACTATATGATTTGATACCCCTGGCAGATAAGTTTTGTTCTCCTATTTTTGGTATTCATTTCCCAATGGGGAGCAAAGGGGCTAACTCTCTAAAAGCTGTTCATGTTTATGAGCCTCAGGTCACATTTACACTGGTCTGTATGCATGCTCTACCATCTGCCGTGCTAGAGAGGAGATTCAAGAAGGCAGACTTAGATTAAATGTTCAGGATCAGTTGCCTCATCTAAGCGGATGACATCTGCCAAATTGCAGAGTGATAACCACAGGAGGTTTTGTGCAAGAGCAACCTTGACAGACAGCATAGAGGTATCTGTAGGTAAGAAACCAGCAGCTTTTCAAGATGGATGAAGTGGTTCATGTGGAAGGAAGTTCTCCAATATGGAGAAGGCAGTGATTTGCTTTCCCTTCTCCCTCCCATTTGGGGGGGGGGGGAATTTGTATAAAAATAGCACAGATCATAGAGATGTTCCCAGGCAAGAAACCTGAAAAGTTCCAGAAGGATAGGAGCAGGGATAGGAAATTATAATGCTTGAAATCTTGTTTAAGGTCTTTTTATAGTGAAGCATGCTGGCATTGGATGGCCATCTCCTGGTTCCATCCTTGCCCTTCCTCAAAGGACAGTGATTGGAGCTCATGGTAAAATGTGCCCTGGGATTAGAAGGTGGACCTATCAGTCATACGACCACACTCCCTCCTTCCTGCAGTGTTTAGAGAACCTAAAGCAAACTATGTTATTTTGAGACATAAAGTTGGCTTGGGCTTCAGACTTCATCTGAATTCAATGTACATCCCATATATTTGTACGGACAGCACTTAGTTGTGTCTGAGTGGTAAAGGAAAGAGAATAAGAGGCTCATCAAATGGGGGGATCATGGGAAATCATGTTTCCTTACTACGGGCTCTCTTAGTGGTTCTCTTCTGCTTTTGAAACAAGCACTTTTCATGGAGAAGAGACCAGCAACCACGTGGCCTGTAGACTTCAATGGGAACATCACCCTCTAGTGGGCATTTTATAGTGCAATCTCAGAAGAATTGGATAAAACGGGTTCATTTTGTGATCCTAAAACTGACAAAAGAAGTGGGTGGTGCACAGGAAGCTGACGTCGTTGGCAAAAGGACCCACTAACATACATGAGTGGCCAGAAAACAAGCATGCTACAAAACGCTCATCCGATGAGGCTTTAAATTAGGCACACAGACTAGTTGGGGTAATAAATTGGCCACAAATTTATTGACTTTCACTTAAATAGGCTTGGCGGCGGCGGCAGAGGGTGGGGAACTTCTTAACAGCCAGCCTGCTTGCTGTCTAATTCCCCCTTCCTGGCCTTTATGCCAGGAGCACTGGTGGTGGCTGGCAGGACCAGGGACACACCACGATGTGGATTGCTAATAGAAATCCTTTTCCATCACTCTGGACTTATTTATTTATTTACAACAGAATTAATCTTGCAACGGGGAAGCCAAAAAATCCTGAACCATCTCTGCCAATTGGTGTATGAGGACTGCTGTTAGGGGCCTCAGCTTGAATTGGAGTGAGAACAATAGAGATATATGTCATTCCGTTGGGTCTGCCCCTTTGGCTCCACCCCTGTCAAGCACATTGGAGCACTGATTGGCTCAGCAGGGCTCACCAGCTCCTCTTCCCTTCGTTGCCAGCCTGCATGCCTGCACCAATCACGGCTGCCCAAGAAGCAGGGAACCTGGCACACACACACGCACACTCACACAAACACACACACACACACACAGATTTAGAATTACTAGGATATATTTACATTTCACCAACGTTAGCAGTGAAATAAAGAGTGCCTCTGAGCATATGCACAATGCTTTTCTCACACCACCAATAATAATAATAATAATAATAATAATAATAATAATAATAATAATTTCTTACCCGCTTCTCCCTCTGGATCGAGGCGGGGAACAACAATAAATATAAATACAAAGACCATAAAATAGTTAAAACATTAAAACAAATAAAACTAATACTTTATTAAAAACATCTTAAAATTCAATTAGGTAGGCCTGCTGGAAGAGATCAGTCTTCACGGCTCTCTTAAATTCCAGAAGACTGCTAATTTGTTGAATCTCCTCCGGCAGGCCATTCCACAGTCTGGGAGCAGCAGAAGAGAAGGTCCTCTGGGTAACACTCGTCAGCCTAGTTTTGGCTGACTGGAGTAAATTCTTCCCAGAGGACTTCAGTGTGCAGGGCAGATTACATGGGAGAAGGTGATCTTGCACTTCCAGCCTCTCCCTCCCTATTCTGTTCCCCTCCATGCAGAACTCCATCCTCATTCTTCTGTCCACCGGCAATTCTTCATAAAAAGTAGATGTTTTGGTTTGTACAAGTCTCCTTGTTGTGTGCAAGCTGTCATTGTCTCCTGCTCCCTGAAACTTAATTTAAATTTCACATTTGTTTATTGCAGTTCATGAGCAGCCTGAAAAAGTAAGGTATATTAGATATATTTCCAAAAACACATAGAGCATCAATATTTGTATATAAAGACATATAGAACAGTGTATCATGCTGAGTGAAACACAAACAGGTTAACTGAGATTTAAACAAATTCTTTTGCAACTTATTTGCAACAGAAAAAGCACAATGCACAAAACGTCTGGCAGGCACCCAGTTAGAGAAGTTGCCCTATGCCAAAATCTAAGGAGAATTTACACTTTATTGTAAACAGCATAGCATAACTATTTGCACCTATATCACAATTCCTAGGTAGATTTATGCATTTTTGCTATAATGTACTTTAAATATTCCACATGCTTTGCAATGTAGGGCACAATCTTGAGCTTGAGCAAGCTTTGTTGAAATAAATGGGAGATATATACACGATTTCCTGGCTAACCTGTTTTCCTCATCACAAATACAGTATGAAAGCCTTGTGCGTTTTCTTTCTTTCTGTAATATATTTAATTTTATACTTAATATTAATACAAATAGCAAATACTGTGATAGTATTAGCAATATACTCGGAAGAACATCTCATTGAGCTTAATGTGGTTTACTCCCTGGTAAGTGTGTTTCAGTACTAGGAAGACTAATCTGGGAGCAAACCTTACTAAACATAGATGAAGGTACTTCTGAGGATGCATAGGAGAGTGCTGTTTGTGTCAATCAGACATAGGAAATTGAAAGGATTTCAAATCATCCTCAATATGGCATTTCTATATAGAATATGGTGTGGTCAAGAAGAAACACAATTCATGTGACTTTGTTCCAAAGGGGAGCAGACTTGATTATTAATGGCTGTGGTCAATGGGGACAGCTAGCAATTGTAGCCTACATATGTTGGTTCCTGGAGGCACCCCTTTTCAGGGTTCCCATTCATGCATATGGGAAATAAATTGCAGAACTAAGGGACATAGTTGGGGCAAGAACAAAATCTACCATCAAGCCTCTGATATTGGATGGTCATTGAATGACAACTCCCTCCTTTTTAGGGGGGATAGATTTGCAATACCAATTTGTAAACTTGTGGCTTTCTTAAAGCTATTTATCCACAGTTGTGAATACATAATTTTTTACTTCAGAAATCATGACTATCCCTAGTTCTAAGTAGGCTTGAAGCACTATCCTTTTACTAGTAATGGCCTCTAATATTATAAATTCATTTCAGTGTGATTCTTACATGAATGAGAAAGATGACCATATCTTCATTCACATATTTCAGTCATTTTGTTCCAAACTATCTGCATTTTACCTTAACTTATTTTTCCTTTTCTTTTCATGCCAAGCCATCTGAACTCTTGTTATATTCTAAGCTTTTCACATCAAGTTATCTTCAAACATGAACACATGCAAGAATGACTACCCCTTTTGCAAGAATGGCTATCTCTTTAAGACTCAAGACTATATAACCTATGGTGCAGTGTGGCCATAGGTGAAACATGCATGTGTGAAAACATCTGGGACCTTTAATTGATGTCAGCAATTGACGGTATTGAAGTAATGGCAGCGCAAATGGAACTGATTGAAATGCAAAAAAGCAGATGGATTTTCCATGCTAATCTGCTGCTCAGGGCCAGAAAAATCAGAACTGACAATAAAATTCCATCTGTAGACTTTGCACATGCCTACCAAAGAACCAGAATGTCAAAAGAAGGGAACTCCTCTCCCCTTTGTAAAGGTAACCATAGCAATTATTAGCAGTTCTGCCTTTATTTCCAGTACAGGTATATTGAACCACTAATATATGAAATGTTTTATTAATGATGGGGAAATTTGTTCCCTGAAGTGTATCCCAAAGAGAGTTTCAAGTTATTGAGAAAGGGTCATTACTATCTACTCTATCAGAGAGGCCAGGAAAATGGATATTGTTATTTTTAATTGAATTTCCCATTAAAGCAATCTGCCCTTTCTAAAACAAACGTTTTCTTTCAATTTACGACTGACCCAGATACTTTTCTCAACTACTTACAGATTTATTGTCCAAAAACTAGTAAATTGATTCTTATCCAAAAATGTTACCTTTAAGGCTGCTGCAGTCCTGTGTCCCACACTAAGGGGCACAAACATTGTGATATGTGTCACCATGAAGTGAGTGTGTTGGGGAGGGTGCCCTTCCATTTTTCATGTTGCGATGGGAATGGTTAAGGTTCTAGCAGGATTTTGAATCTATACCCAGTAATTTAAAAACACTTAGTACTTCTGATGTTCTAAACAAGTCCAGGCAGAACCACCTTGTAAACACAACCACACAGAGAAAGTCACATCTCACACACAGTGGGTTGGTTCCCAGAGATCCATCAGTAGAGTTCTGCCCATGGAAAACTCCCATTCACCTCTGAGTCTTCATTCTCAATGAATCAATTTGTATCTTTGAAAATCTACACAAGAATGTTGGAAGACCCTTCAGAACAGCATGGGAGGTGGTGAAGGATGAAAAGGAGAAAATCATCTCCCCACCACCATCTTTCATTAGTAGGAGTCTCCACTGGATATCTCGGCCCCTTCTATGAATGCAAGGACTACACTGGATCCAACCTACTTCACCTGCATGAGGGCAGTCCATTGTTCATCAACTCTGCTTGTTTGAATGATCACTGGGAAATTCTTCATGTTCATTTTGCCAGATCTGAGTTCACTGCCTCCACTGTCCAAGGGACATTCAGTTAAAGCATTGGAACCAACCCCTGGGTTTTAAGCCTTGCAGTTTTCATTCTGGAACGTTATTTTCATGTTTGCAATTAGGGATTGGTGAATCTATCCATTTTGTTTTTTCTCAGTTTCTCATTTCTTCCATTTATGATCCAGTTCATTGCAAATTCTGAGATTCTTTTTAAAGTTCACTTGAGAGTTCATATGCACGTTTGTGCATATTTCACTTAATACGTGCATATTTGCATACAATTTTGCCTAATTGCATTTTTGTGTGTCGTGAGCTATTTTAATGCATCTTTTAAACACTACTATATATATGCCTTTAATACATCTTTTTAAAAAATTGGGGAACTCCATTGCAAAATTTATTGAACTGTGAATTTCAAAGGATAACTCAGTTTCAGTGAAAACCAAACAATTTTTTCTCCCATCCCTACTGCACTGTTTAAATATGTCTTACCTTTCGAGAGTTGGATAATCTTTGAATCTTGTGTGAAGGAAAAGTTAGGGAAATGTACTTAGGTGACTTTTTTCCTTAAGCAATTATGGCTTTAGCAATTACTTTTTCTCTGATGAGATCCTATGGGAGGAGCCCTCACCTTTTGAAATGTTATACTTTAAAAATTAGATTGCTGTCATATGTGAGAATCTGCTGTTGGTTTTTAAGGAGGTTTCCAACTTGAACGACAGAGATAATTATTTTGAGAAGTGTGTAAGCACCATGTATTTGCAGTGCACTGTGTACTGGATCTGATATTTCAAAGAAGCAGAAGAGAATGGTTTCAAGATCCCGCTATATTTGTCTTTAAGTTAAAGTGCAAAGAATGTCAACTTTTGCTATATTCAAACAATATTCTGCACAGTCGACAGAGCCCTGGATTTGAAATCACCAGGTTTCAAAGTAGCTCAAATCCTCACTTCCACTTCTTACTCCAGTCACAATTCATTGTATTGCTTGCGGAGCGAAGGATGAGAAATGAAGAGGCGACACAAGAGTTGGGATTTAAACAAGGGCCACTTTATTTATTCACAGATAGCAAAAAGGGGGAGGTAAACATAAGCGGGCATTTTGGCATGGCCAGCCAGGCCATTAAAGGGATCGGGCGATGCATTCACAGCCCAGGAAGTGGCGCCTGGACTTTCGCCACCCCCCCCCCCCGAGCTTCCTCGATCTGAGGTGGGAGGCCTTCCGGTGTCATCTCCGCTCGTGCTGCAGGGCTCCGAGTAGACGAGAAGTGTTGGCCCCATAGGTAATCCTTATCCCCCCAACTGATGCCGCAGGGCTCTCAATGGTGGGCCTCAGGTGTTACCCATCACTTAAACAGTGCCTGTGAATGCTCACCATTACATAACATAAAAATGCCCGCTCCTACCGCCATTAAAGTGACCAATAGCCAGATTAATCTAGTTATCACCCATCCTGCTTTTGCAGTGTGAAGTAGGTGAAAAAACTCACAACCAAATTAGATTGTGAGCAAAAAATTCCTACTTGGCCTCAAAAAGACGACCAGCGAACCCACACTGTCAACAGGGGAGGGTGAGAGGGAGCTGCGCAGCCCACAATGGAGAGATGGAGGGGTCTCCGGTCTCAAATAGACCTAAACCCCTCCTCTCTCCGGTGGCACCACCCAGGGCCAGCCAATAGCGCCCCCCCGTCACCTCACCCCATCCTCGCCCGCAACCTCCTCTCCCCACCCCAGCGAGCAGGGTAGGGAAAGGTCTATTTGCTTTCTTGATTCCAACCCCCAATATGTGTTTCCTACCATCAATATACATATATTGATTGATTTATAGTATTTCTGAGCTGCCCCATAACCCAAGTTTTATTGTTTATATTGAGCAGTTTCTTTAAGTTTGCTCATAGTTCCAAATTGTTAAGATGGCTAAAACAAAAAAAGGATTGCAAAAGGGGGCAAAAGGATCTCTCCAAACTGGGAGAATGGAAAATGCAGTTCAATGTAAGCAAGTGATGCATACTGTGGTAATACATAAATAAATCCCACCTTCACACATACCCTGATGGAATCCAAGCTAGTGGTGACTGAACAAGGAAGAGATCTTGGAATTGCAGTGGACAGCTCAGTGAAAATGTTGACCCTTTATTTATTTATTTATTTATTTATTACATTTGTATACCGCCCCATAGCCAAAGCTCTCTGGGCGGTTTACATAGGATTAAAAACAATTAAAAACAATATACAAAAATTAAAACAGCAAAAACATACAACATACACACAATCTGTACATTTAAAAACCACTTCAACACTTCAAAAAACTACAAAAACCAAACCAAAACAAAACAAAACAAACCCAGGCTCCTCAGATATTGCCAAATGCCTGAGAGAAGAGGAAAGTCTTGACCTGGCGCCGAAAAGATAACAATGTTGGCGCCAGGCGGGCCTCGTCGGGGAGATTGTTCCACAATTGGGGAGCCACCACAGAGAAGGCCCTCTCTCTTGTTGCTGACCTCTGAGCTTCCCTCGGAGGAGGCACTCGGAGGAGGGCCTTAGATGTTGAACGTAATGTTTGGGTAGGTTCATGTCGGGAAAGGCGTTCCATCAGGTATTGTGGTCCCAAGCCGTGTAAGGCTTCATAGGTTAAAACCAGCACCTTGAACCGGGCTCGGAAACATACAGGCAGCCAATGCAAGCGGGCCAGAGTAGGTCTTATATGTTCGAACCTACTGGTTCCAGTTATCAATCTGGCCGCTGCATTTTGCACAAGCTGCAGCTTCCGAAACACCTTCAAAGGCAGCTCCACGTAGAGTGCATTGCAGTAATCTAACTTGGAGGTTACCAGAGCATGGACAACTGAAGCCAGGTTATCCCTGTCCAGATAGGGACGTAGCTGGGCCACCAACCGAAGTTGGTAGAAGGCACTCCGTGCCACTGAGGCCACCTGCGCCTCAAGTGACAGAGATGGTTCTAGGAGAACCCCCAAGCTATGAACCCTCTCCTTCAAGGGCAGTGCAACCTCATCCAGAACAGGTTGAACACCCTCCATCCGGTCAGCGGAACCACCCACTAACAGCGTCTCAGTCTTGTCTGGATTGAATTTCAGTTTATTAGCCCTCATCCAGTCCATTGTTGTAGCCAGGCACTGGTTCAGCACATCCACAGCCTCACCTGATGAAGATGAAAAGGAGAAATAGAGCTGCGTGTCATCAGCGTACTGATGACAACGCACTCCAAAACTCCGGATGACTGCACTCAACGGTTTCATGTAGATGTTGAACAGCGTGGGGGACAAAACTGACCCCTGCGGAACCCCATACTAGAGAATCCACGGGGCCGAGCAATGTTCCCCAAGCACCACCTTCTGGAGCCAACCCCCCAAGTAGGAGCGGAACCACTGCAATGCAGTGCCTCCCACTCCCAACTCAGCCAGTCGTCCCAGAAGGATACCATGGTCGATGGTATCGAAAGCCGCTGAGAGATCAAGGAGAATCAACAGAGTCACACTCCCCCTGTCTTTCTCCCGACATAGGTCATCATACAGGGCGACCAAGGCTGTTTCCGTACCAAAACCAGGCCTGAAACCCGACTGAAATGGATCCAGATAATCAGTCTCATCCAAGAGTGCCTGGAGTTGCCCAGGAATGGAACATTTGCTACTGGCCTGTAGTTATTAAGATTTTCAGGGTCCAGGGAAGATTTCTTTAGGAGTGGCCTCACTGCCGCCTCTTTCAGGAGGCCTGGGACCACTCCCTCTTGCAAACACGCATAATCACTTCCCTGGCCCAGCCAGTTGTTCCATCCCTGGTAGCTTTTATTAGCCAAGAGGGGCAAGGATCCAATATGGAAGTGGTTGCACGAACCTGTCCAAGCACCTTGTTAACATCCTCGAGCTGCACCAACTGAAACTCATCCAAGAAAACAGGACAAGCCTGTGCTCTGGATACCTCACTAGATTCACGTGCTATAACACTGGAGTCTAAGTCCTGACGGATGCCAGAGATTTAATTCTGGAAGTGCCCAGCAAATGTATTACAACGGGCCTCAGATGGTTCTACCATGTCCTTGGGGCCAGCATGTAAAAGCCCCCGGACAACTCTGAAAAGCTCTGCTGGGCGGCAGGTTGATGATTGAATAGTGGCAGCAAAGTACTGTTTTTTTGCTGCCCTCACTGCCCCTGAATACAGCTTACCATAAGCACTTACCAGTGTTTGATTGCATCCATCAATTGCATCCGTTCGAGCTCTACACAGGAGAGGGCGCTCAGGAGCAATCGTGTCAACTGCCCGGGTCATTTCTGCATTCCACAGATCAACCAAGGTTTCGACAGGAGAGCCAGCCCTATCAGCCGGAAAACTCCCCAGAGCCCTCTGGAAACCATCTGGATCCATTAGCCTCTGGGGACGGACCATCTTAATGGGTCCCCCACCCTTGCAGAGGGGAAAAGCCGCTGTAAGTCTAAACCTCAGCAGGTGGTGATCTGACCATGACAGAGGGGTTGATGTAAAGTCCCCCACTTTCAGATCCCCATCTCCATGTCCAGTTGAAAAAAACAGGTCTAGAGTATGCCCTGCTACATGCGTTGGGCCGATGGTATGTTGGGACAGTCCCATGGTTGTCATGGAGACCATGAAATCCTGAGCTGCCCCCAGATAAAATGCCCTCAGCATGAATGTTGACATCCCCCAGAACCTAGAGTCTGGGGGACCTCAACAGTACACCAGAGACCACCTCTGTCAGCAAAACCCATGTGCTGCTGCTGTGAAAATGACCAATTCCATGTTGGGCATAATTAGGAAAGGAACAGAAAATAAAATTGCCAAGCATACTTAAATTTTAAAATGAAGCTAAACTTAACATTTTTGTTGGAATTTTGGCTCAACTGAGTTGTTTGCTTCATGTGTGGGGTTAGGAATCAGATTGATTAAAAAAAACACTCATACAAAATACTCCATTGGCTCTTTCTTAGCCACAGAAGGCTCTTTGATCAAGAGGAGTCTTTCATCAATGGGAAGAGGAAGAAATCTTTACTTCCCTTTGCTGTCCCCCGGTGCCCCGAATCTGCTACAGGTTGCTTGGGTGATCTACCAGAACACTGTGGAAGGTGTTATGCGGGTTGCAGGAGAAAGGGAGGATTTGCAAAAGTCACCTCTCTACCATTTCTATTCATGGAAGCCTCCTTTGGACCAAAGAGTGTTCCATTAATGGAAGGACAGAGTTGGATGGATACAACCTGATTTATCTAGCAGGTAAATTCTGCTTGAAGTACACCCAAGATAAAGCTTTGAAATTTGTGACATGATGCCAAAAACATTAAACTAATATACCCCCCTTGAAAGGGAGGCTTCTGGCATTCTGAACCTTATTTTAGGTATTGGGGTCTTTTGAAAATTGTTGATTTACCAGCTCAGCTGGACTTCCAGTGATCAGAGAAGAAGAATAAATAAGACATCATTTTACACTCGAAATCTAGTGCTAAACTATCCAATCTGTCCATAAGGCCTTTCAGATGCTTCAATTCCCATCTGACCACAGCTACTTTGCCACAGTATTGATGTTTCACAACAACGTTTCAGGTATGGTTTCTCATGCTCATGCATTAGATAAGACAGGGTGGCCTTGGGATATAGTTCTTTGAATGCCAAATGCCTCATTGGATTTCCATCTGTTTTTGCATCCAGAGTTGACTATATATATGTAGGTATATATATATATATATCCTGTCATTCATATCTGTTTTACATTTTCTTTGCCTGTTGCTGTTGCCAGATGTTTAGCTCTGGCCACAAGACAGCGTAAACATACTCACTGCTGGCCTTTTGTGAATATTTTCTGTTAATCTGACAGACCTGTATCTCCTGGGAGACAAGCAGCCCAAAGAACCTATTTTTCCACAGAGGCTGAATGATAAGGCTGCAATCCTGAGCAAGCTTTCCTGGGAGCAAACTCCATTGAACACACCAGGACGTATTCTGAGTAAACAGTATAGAACTGAACTGTTGTTGTTTTTTAAAAAATTCTTGAGTCCTGAGGAAACTGAAGTTGCCAGTCACCCTGAATTATATAAGCCTCTTGTGCCAAGCAAACATAATGTTAGTTGTCATAAATTAATGCAGAGGGGTGGAAGGGAGCATGATTAAAATGGATATGACTAGTGGAGCAGAGAGTTCATTCCTAATATACATATTAAATTATTCGAGAAGGAGGTGGGACAACTTAACATTTGAAACATGTTGGAACTGTTTTTAACTAGTTTGCTTCAAAACCCAATCTCTGTTTCATATTCAATGGCTGAATTATTTTTTACACTTCAAAATACCTGAATTATTTGCTCTAACTTGCTTTTACAAATACCAAATTAATGTTCATTTATTTCTCCACTTGTACTGCCTAGACTGCATTACGACTTTATCAATTGGTCTTTTTTAATAGAGAAAGCTATTTCGATCCAATTTTGTATGTCATGTTACAGATAAATGAAAGCAAAGACCCTCCTGTATTGTATGTGAAATCTCTAATATCGTGGCTCTGGTGTAATGCCTTAGACAATCAAGCTAAATATGTCAAGGGACTTTTTAATACGCTGCATTGATGAAGCAAGGGTATTAAATTTATTCAACCATGAAGAAGACTTTGATTATCACACACCTCAGCTGTACTGGTATGTTGACCATGAGAAGAAGAAAAAATAGAAAATGAAATGTGATTAGTTCCTGATGGGTTTAAATTCCTTTTCTACACACGGCATGGAGCGAATTCATATTACCAGCTTCTATCAAGAATTTGTCCCCTCATATCTCATCTGCAACATAGCAAATCAGTTTGATAACATTCTTAGCGATATCTGAATAGAAACATATGGAATGGTGCAATTATTGTCACCTTATTGTTTGCTCACTTAAGTGGGAGATTCATTCTGCTTCCCCGAGTTTTGTAAATAGCCATAGCAATTATAAGTTTGGATAACACTGGCTGCAAATGTATTGTGTTCACTCTCTTTTGTCAATATATTTCATAGTACAGATTCTGAAAAATGATAAGTTTTTTTTAAAAAAAAACCCCAAAAATTATTTTGCAATCCAGTCCTAACAAAAGCCTATTTTTAAAAGCTTAGTAAAGGTGTGTGTGTGTGTGTGTGTGTGTGTGTCCATATAGGAAACCATAATGCATTTGAGTGAGACACGATTATAATATGTTTAAGCCATTGTCAGTAAATGGAGAAATTATGGGCAAGTTTAAAAGCCTGATAATTATAGAGTCACCTAGTTTTGGCAGCACTGTAATATTCATTTTCTTGTTTCTTAGACAGATGCTGGATTCAGAAAATTTAGGGAGAGTGGAATATTTTTAAAAAGATGTTTTTCAGCACAGATTTTGCTGTTGACATCTTACAAGTTACTGTTATTTCACAAATGATGTTTGTGAGAATCTGCAAATGTTGAAACATGGACTTTTTCATAGAATTCCCTAAGAAATGAGAAATAACTGTCAGTGTTGTTCACAGTTGCTATCACATGGCAAGTTATTGGCTGTATTCAGACAATCAGCTTATCCTGATCCTGGGCTTACACAATTTCCTCCTTCTCTTCCAGTGTATCTAAGAGCCTATCTACACTACTGCTTTAAAACGGTTTAAAACGGTTTAAAATGGTTTCTAACAGTAGTGACAACTGTTGAGGCCCAGGACACACTCCATATACAGTTTTCAAAACGTTTTCAAAGTGTTGTATCCTGCTTGGTGCAGGTACGCTCTAAAAGAAGGAGTTCAGAAGTTTTTGTTGCCATTTTTGATTAACCACATGGCAGTGTTATATGCAAACGTTATGTTGTGGTTATCTTAACAGATCAACATCTGAGCTCTTCCTCTGAGAGCCTCCTCTGAGGGACGTTTGGAGGATAGCAACAAAGGGGAATGTCTTCCTGGTGGTAGACCCCTCAATGTGGAATGCTTTCCCATGATTTGTACTAAAGAAGCCACTAAAAATTCAGATCCAGAAGCAATGTAGAGAAATAGATTTTTGTATAAAAGAAAAGAATATATTCCCATAGTTGACCAAATAAACAAGTCTTCTTTATCCCATGATGGTCTAATGAGGTAATGCAGTAATACTTTAGTTTCTGTCCATTTGCAAAGTGTGATCCAAGGCTTAATCAACAGAAACCATACGTATGTTGTCCGAGAGCAAAAGAAATAGGAACTCAGTAATCCACCACATCACTGAAGAATATTTTGGCAGACATATTCCCTCATGTTTTGCAAGCAATAACAAAAGTCTCATACATCCCTAGTTGTAGAGTTTCACACACGGTAGTCCTTGCCTTCTCCACCACCTGCCACCACCTTCTTTCCTTGGACAGTATTATATGTTTCCCTTTGTTGGGATGTGTAATGACTAGGTCTGTTCCCCTTGAGCTGAGAGAAGGTGTTTCAGGCGATCAATCAGAGTCAGATTCTGATGCAGAAGAGACGGTGCCAGAAACATACTAGCCTGTACGGGGAGTGGGAGAGGTCACTCTCATGGGCTCTACACCAGCTAGGAATGAGCTTTCACCAGCCCTTATCTCTGAGGGTGTAAACAACCCACAAACTGGGAATCAGTGTTCTTCTGAGGTGGAGGGCACTGAAAGCCTAGTCCACAGACTAAAACGGGCAGAGTGAAAGTAAGGTGATAGGTCAGCCTGGCTAGCTTCTTGCCAAAGGCTTCTTCAGAATCAGTCTCCCTGAAGTTAAAGCGTACTGGGGAAAGGACTTTCCCTTTATCTTGAAAGCTCAGTTATCTCGCTTTGTTTGCATAATATTGCCTAAAGAGAATTTCCTAGAAAATTAGAGTCCTTCAGGTGGGGAGATGTTTATTGCCTGAATAAAGCTTTGTGGATTATGTAGCAGACCTCTTTATTGTCTCCCAATAAAGCGAGGGGTGTTGGGAAACACAACAGGATGACCATATGAAAAGGAGGGCAGGGCTCCTGTATCTTTATCTGTTGCGATCAAGAGGGAATTTTCACCAGGTGCTGCATGCATACAAATGACCCCTACTGAAATTCTATTTTCCTATACAACTGTTAAAAATATAGGAGCCCTGTCCTCCTTTTCATATGGTCACCCTAACCTTTGTGGTTTGGGCCCTTAGCCCATGAAATGGTTGGAAATGAATAGATTGAAAAAAATTGGCACAGTGCTAATACTAATGATACTGAACTGGACAGACACTTACAATAAACTAGTTCATATGAGTACTTCCTTGAAGTGACAATCACCAAAGGTATCACTCGTATTAGATTATTCAGAGAGCAATCCCATGCATGTTTAGGCAGAAATAAGTCCTACGACTCCCAGTATTCCCCAGACAGCATAGCTGGGCTAGAGAATGCTGGGAGTTATAGGACTTTTTCTGTCTAAACTTGCCCAGGATTGCCGTATAAAACATCCAACTAATTATTTAGCTATTTTGAGGAAGAAATGGTTTAGCAATCAAATTTGTTCAGAAATCGTTTGTACTGGATTAGAATTATGCATTCCAGAAAAAAACAATTTTCTTTATGATTTTTTTATTATTTAATTGAAAATCAAGGTGAATGCGGGCTGAGTTCATCATCATTATTTTTCTCATTCTTTCCACTCTGTAGTCAATGTTTATGGCATATCCAGAAATAAATGTTGGGGAGACGGAAGCTAAAACCAGCATACTGGCTGGAGTATAGCTTTTATATCAAAAAGAAAACAAAACTCTGAGAGACAGCAGGGGATGATACTTTTTCATAAAGATAAGCAACTATAAAGGGCAAAAGACCAAAGGAAAGGTCAAGTGTCTTTAAAAATATGTGATGCATTTTAACTAGATCACGTTACAAAAAGGAATGGATTTGTGTATACACACACACACACACACCTGTTAGGCAGTGCAAAGAAAACGTGGCTGAACTGCTGAACTGCCTCCATTTCTATTTGCTTTTTGTGTCCAAGACAAATGATAATGGCTGTTTTAAAGGCCTCCAAGACAATTTCTGTGTAAGACAAATGCTCTCAGACCTTTAACCAGAGCTGCCTAGTGAACGTATTATTAAGCAGGACCCATGGATCTTGTAATCGAGGGAATGTTTGCAGAATTTGGCATTTGTCACAGAATACTAATAATAGAGAAGGCCTGCAGCTCCAGGAGGTCAACCATTAGGACTCACGCATGTCGAAAGCAGGGTGCTGTAAAACACTAGGTAAATCCCCAGGGCCTGACTCACTGGGGCTGCCAGCTAGGCTCTTCACTTCCCTCTTTATGCCTGTCCATTCTGGCAATACTAAATAATGATGTGGGATTTCTTTTTAATGGCACAAGAAACATGCATTTACCCAAAGCCCATCATTGTTTTCTTGGGGCTAGTTTCCTCCCCCACCCCCCCATGATTGCAGCAAATATGTGCTTGAAAGCTCCAGTGGGCTTTGTGAGCCACATGCTATCCAGATTGCTCTTCTTTTTTTCCAAATTGCCTGTGGATGCGCTCTCTCTCTCTCTCTCTTTCTCTCTCCCCCCCTAAAACTTGCTGTTCAAGCAGAGAGAAAGATGGGTAACAGAGAAAGCTACTACCTCAGCAAGTTGTGGAAGAGTATCTCTTAAAAGCAACTGAATATCTTCATCCAAATGCTATTAAATACTCCTCAGGAAGAGTTCCCCAACTCAAAAGACACCTTGGAATTGATTTATAAGAACATAGAAGGGCTTCAGCATAATTTGTACCAGGAAATTTTTGTCTTGCTCATTTGTTGACCCCATCCAGAGCTTTGTTTTGTTTCTTTTATATTCTTTAAGGTGGCAAAAGCCCTTGTACAGGAGATGTGTCCCCAACCTAAGGAGTGTGAGGTGTTACACATTTAAAGAAAAATGAATTTTATTAAGCATATGCAGTTTAATCAATTGTTCATGCTATATAATTCTGGGATGGGATAGGGTGAAGCATTCCCTTTTTGTTTTAGAGATGATTCACCCATGTGTCATACAAAGCACCTTCTTATGAAAGACATTCTGGCCTGACCTACACCTTGACCTCCATCACACCTAATTTCCCTCCCCCCTCGGTTTGCCTCAGCATTTTTTTTACCTCTGAGACAGAAGTGTGTCAAGCTTATGATCCCTTTCATCTGAATAGCTGCTCTTTTGCTCCTTCACTCGTTAACTCTTCTGCTCCGCTTCACTCCACCTCTTCTCTTTCTCCCTCCAGTCAGGTTCTGTCAAATGAGTCCTTCGACCAGACCACCTTTCTGCTGGGCAAAAATGGAATGACTCTTTAGTCTGGCTCTTTGGGGACATCGAGGGAGTACAATCCTGTCTCTGCAGAGATTCAGGCATTGTATGATTTTTTAAAAAAATGCTTTGGAGCCTGGGATGCAAGGTTTGGGTTTTATATTGAGGCTTGGAGCCGGCTGCTGGGAGAGATAACTTTTCCCTGCCAGTACCTGATGCAATCCATTCAAGCCCCCAGTTCCTTTAAAACTACACGGAGGTTTAGGGCGCATTAAATACGCTTAGGGAAAATAATCCAGACTTTTAGTGTTTTAGTGTCATGTGAGTACCATCCTGCAAATCCGCACACCAGGCATGGCAAGAGTGCACTAAATCGCTGATGTGATGGAGCTCCTTGTGTCAAATCATTACGAATGTGGGATAAAAAGCAGGAACTAGCACTATGAAAGCGGTACATGGAATGTGGATTGTGCTCCAAAAGTTATCAGTGCATTTCAATACTGCAGTTGTGTCTCTCTTGATTGAGGAAAAAGGCATAAGTTATTACCAGCCAGTCATGGTTTTATAGGCACTGATAGTTTTCAAATTAATGCCCTTTTTTTAAAAAAAAGCCTGCTGCCCAATTAATTAGGGGCACACTTAAATCGATTAATATTTTGAATTGACTGATTTTGTGGTGTGTGTCTGTCTCCGACTCACCCCTTGCTCTCTTCCCTCAGTCTAGCAGAAATCCAGACCCAGCCTTTTGTGACCAAGAGAGCTCAGTTCTGCCATCATGGTTAAATGTCTCCAAGCTAGGGTGACCAGATAAAATCCAGGTCAGGGCTCATGTAACTTTAACAGTTGTAGAGAAAAGGGAATTTCAGCCAGTGTCATTTGTATGCAATTAGTTCCTGGTGAAATTCCCTCTTCATCACAATTGTTAAAGTTGCAGGGACCCTGCCTTCTTTTGTATCTGGTCACTCTAGTATAGTGCCTGCACCTTTAACTGTTGTGATGAAGAGGGAATTTCACCAGGAACTAATTGCATACAAATGACACTGGCTGAAATTCCCTTTTCTCTACAACTGTTAAAGTTACATGAGCCCTGACCTGGATTTTATCTGGTCACCCTACTCCAAGCACCTTGACACCAAACATTTCTATTTTGCCTGAAAGAGTGCATTGTTACAGAACTGATCTCAAAGGTCAAATCAGAATATAAATATACACCCCCTTTCCTCTACTGACAGGGATGAGGGAAATGATCCCCGTCCTCTATTCAGCTAGCATAGTGTAACTGCACTATCTCCATTCAGCTCCAATCTCATTAAGCTTCATGGTAGGGTTGAATTTGACAGCCCTAAAAAAGTAAAGGACACTGTACAGGAAGCTCTGTGAAATCTACTCTAGGGACAAAACAGTCAATCCTCTACCACCCATCATCACCTATCAAGGTTGGCGTTCCAAATGCAAAATGTGCACATGACACCACCACCACCCATGGCAGGAAAAATAATTCCTCACTCACATTGTATTTAAAGTCTCTGCTGTTTGTTTTTAGTAAAGCCTCTCCCTTGAAAAAACAAGACTTTAAGAAGAGTTCCCTGACTAGATTATTTTCCTATGTTCTCATTCTAATTTTGGCACGAGGATTCTGGGAAAATCTGTGGCTTGTCATTTCTCCATCACAGCCTTTATACAAAGAGTTCCATACCATAAGGGGCTGTCAGGAATGACTAACCATTGCACCGTGTGGTGACATGCATAACTGCAGCCTCACAATGAAGTATCAGGAGATTCATGCATCTGCCCTGTGTAGTGAATCCTTGAATTGCAGCTGGTCACTTCTCAGCAAAGATCCTTCCGGACTGGACTGACTCCACCCTCCCAGATAATTGAATCCTTCAGGACAGGAAAAAAATATAAAGGGGAAGACTTGCTCAATAATTTGAAGTTCTGGCCCATCTTCCATGTGACTGAAGCCCTTTATATTTCTCTATACTTTGTCACCTTTTCTCTCATCAAGTAAGTAGGAAGCAAGAGGGGAATTGAACATGGGGCTCAAAATGTGGGAACTTTTCCAGTATTCTTATATAATGAATGGGATGAAAAGGGTTCTAGGAACCATGGTCATTTGCATCTTTAACCCCTGCAGTTTCAGGCAGAACTGCAATTACACAATATAGAAGGCAGCAGTTGAAATAACCCAAAATAGAAAAAAAATGCTTATTAGCACACAACCGCTAGAATGTTAATAAATTCAAAAGAACTGGGGTGAACGAACAGTTTATATAAACATATTAATTGTGCAATATAATAAATCAAACAAGAGCATACAATAATAATATACAGCAACAGAACAATTTGTTTACAGTAACCAAACACTAATGGCTTACAATAATTTGCAACAACCAAGCAGGAAGAACTGCAGTCACATAGGGCAGTAGTGCATCTTTAACTAGAAAAACATCCTCTTGGTTTTTAAACTGGTGAAAGATAGTCTTTGTGAGTGCATGATGGGTGGGAAATGATGAGGTGAGACATAGATATGGGATTTCAATTTGGCCACATTTATGGAAAGATCTGCAAAGGGGAAAAGCCTAAATGGTCATCAAGTCTAGGCCAGAATCTTGCCATGCCTTGAATCAGGTGAGACATTGAATGCCTGTTGAGTTGTGCCCAGGAGATCACCACCCAGCAGGCATGCCCCCTTTGGGGAAGGGAGGCCTTCCCGGGACCACAAAACTGCGAGTGGGTGAGTAGAGTTGGCCTCAAAAGTAACCATTATCTCCCTCCTGGGGCCTCACAACCCTTAGCTGAGAGCTTTAGACAATACCAGTCATCACAACGGTGGCCCTGAAAGCTCATCAACCATGTTCCTTCTAAAGATGCCCGCCTGCCAAATGTTATCAAATTAACCAAAACAAAACCATCCTATCCACCTAATAAATATTCCCTACCCAGGCCAGTCAGACTATGAGCCAAAAATTCCAACTCGGCCCCCGAAAGGATGACCAGCAAAACCAACACTGCATACAGGGAGGGAGGGAGAGAGCTGCACATCAAAGAAGTAGAAAGCCCCTCCCTCCCATGTTGGTGCCACACTGAATCTGCCAGTAGTGAGAATCCCCATTGCATCTTCCCACCCCTACCCGCAACAGTCTCCCCATGCCCAGAGGTACAGGGATAAGACATATTTCATAGGAAATGGTGCATTCAGCAGATGCAATAGAACTTTCAGGTAGGGCACAAAATAGCATGCATCATTCCCCACTATTTATAGCTATATTTGAAAAAAGTGCCGTCTGTTGAATTTCTGTTCGTCATGCAGACATTAAAGGTAGAGGAGCCCTGCCAGAAGAAAACTTGACAACACTACATCATCTCCCCAGAAAATAGGTACAAAAATAATTCTGGTTTCCCCCTCCACAAAATAATGTGAGTTCTCTAGCCATCTAATATTTTATCTTAGGCACACTTATTTGGGGTGGGGGTGAGAATAATGCCAATGGTATAATCAATGGGATTTCTTGTGTTAAAGTAAACATGTTTAGGTTTGGATTGCTTCATGGTGGAAAAACTAAGAAGTCTTGATTGATTTTAAATTTCTCAGAGTACAATTTACAGGGCATTAATTCAAACAAGAAATTATCGTAAACAGGAATCGCTTGGTATTCACAATTTGCAATCACGTTTGGAAGTAAGTTCATGAGAAATTTAATAGTCTAGGAAATATATTTGGTCAGTACAGTAAGGATTTTTTTTATGGCTTGACACTAAAATGTGAAGGTTTAACTGTACAGGTTATGCTATGAATGCAAATCATGTCATAGCATGCTGACTGCACTCTGTGAATCTTGAGTGTGACAGATGAGAGAGACATCTTGAGAAGTCTTGTATTTTAATAGTGTTTGGGCTGAAGATGATAAATACAGTCTTCAGCTAAGAACTCCAATGTTCACAATTTATTTCAAACACAGGAAAAAACAGAGAGAAATGGGGTGGGAGGGAGGGAGGTGGAGAAAGAGAGAGAGATGGCTAAAAATACCTTTCAGCATTAAAACATATTTTGCAGAAAGATTATTCAATAAATGCAATGTAAGTAACGATGCAGCATGTGCTCCTTCAAGAGGACAAGCACAATATTTTTTTAAAATTATTTTTTATAACTTCAAGATGTGGGCAGCAGGCTGAAATACAGCTGGTTATTTTTGTTACACAGCTGAATGCATATTTTAAAGCCTCACCAGAGTTATTCTGCTCACACTGTGCTGATGACGGACGAGACATCATATAGCCTTGTGTCAGGGCACGACCAGCCCCAAATAATAGAACTGTGACACACAAGTCAAGCATTTCAGAAGAGGTTTTTTCTTCTTCTTTCCCAGCCTGTCAGTGTGATGCAAAGCTGAATGTCTGCAGTAATGAATGCTTTTCTGAATTGGCTCTCCAATCGACGACTAGGCTACCTGTAAGTGAACGAAGCCACACAGATAGCCGGAGGACATGAAATAATGCAAGTTTGCTGAAATTCATTTCAAATGATTCATTTTGAAATGAACATAAGGATCCTTCTTTGCACCTGTGAACACTGGTTGATTTCTAATATGAGAAGTGCCGGAGCATAATTCCATCTGGAAGCTGCACCGTCCGGGCTGGAAGCCTTTTCCCATTAGTCCTTCCAAATTTGTCTGAGCCAGATGCAATTGCTCAATAGTAAGGTGAAAGCAGCATACACATGCACGGTCACTCCAGTTCACAGTGATTGTAAGTCAGGGGAAATCATGGAGGTGAGGGTGAAGTCAATGAGCTGGGGAAAGATGCTTTAGACAACTTTGCACTGTCAACCCCTTCCAACCCATCCTGATCCTCAGTAACCTTGGTGGCTTAACTGTAATCCCGTTGAGCTTGTGAGTGCTGCTAATGAATGGCTCATTGATGAATTGATTATCCCAGAAAAACATACTGACCAGAATTATTTTATTGAAACCTGGTTGGGCAAAGGGCTCTGTGTAAGCCTTTCCAAAAAGTGTCCAAGATGTTATTGCACAGTTTGAGGTGCAGCGAGGGGTGGTAGTCTTGGTCCATAAGGATTCTGTCTCTCTGTCCAATAGCCTGCTAGTTTTGGAAGGAATTCTACTGGTGTATTGCCTACACCACTGGACAACCATATCCCTTCCTGAGTTGACAGAATTAGTCTCAAAGGTGTGTTGGGGACTCCACGGTTGAGGAATCCAAGGGGACTTCAATGTTCAATGCTCACTCCAAGGCTGCCTCATATGGAGTAGCCTCCATGATAGCCATGGGCCTGTTCAAATTATGTCAAGCCCCAAATATGTGGCAGGAACCACTTTGGATCTGGAATCCTGTAATGGAGTAGGAGAAAATGATGTGTAAGCAAAAAGGAATTGATGACCATTGCCATTGGCAAATCATCACCTGATCAATTTCAGGGTACCTGTAACATTCCACTCCATCCCCCGGTGTTTTCCTGACCTTTCTAGGAGTCAGTGGAAACCTCCCCCTTTTTTAACCCCCCATTGGGGGGATAGAATTTTAGGATGAAAATAGGAGGAGGAAAAGCTTAAATCCCCCACCCCTGCCTGGGTGCATCACAGTCCCAATCTGAATCTGGGCTGTGCATGCTTGCACAAAACACACACATTTAGTTTGCCCCTAAGATCAGTGGTGGTAACTAGAGATAAAGGCCTTCTCAATGGTGACTTCTACCTTATGGGATTTCTTCCTGAACAAAATACAGCTGGTTCCACCTTTGGCCATTTTTAAGGGGGTATTTAAAGCAGACTGGTTCTCTCTGGTTATTAATTGAAAATGTTTTTGAGCTTTGATGCCATCACTAGAGGTAGAAGAGCCAAAGTTCAAAATATGGCTCTTTTTGAAGTTAGTTGCTAACTACAGTTCTAATGGGGAGTTAGTTGGGAAGCTGATTTACATTCCATAGAAGCCCTATTGTAGAGAATTACAATAGAGATCTATAGAGCAAACAACATGCCAGCATGATTTCTGTGAACCGCCCAGAGAACTTTGGCTATTGGGCGGTATAGAAGTGAAATAAATGAATGCATGAAATGATGGTCAACAGTGTCATATTGCCCAGTTAATATTTCAGTAGAACAGATTGATAAAAAGAGATTAAAAAGGAAGACTTCCAACATGGTAGGATAACATTGACGGATTGAGAGGCGAACAGCTTGTTTTCTGAAGAGTGCGGGACATCATTTGCAATACACTCTTTGTGAGGAGAGCAGTCCCATGACAGGTTTGAAATCTTCAAAACAGCTTTGTAACTTTATCAGAGAACAGGATCAAAGTACAAACTTTGTTCTGCAAGAAAAAAAAGTTAGAAAAAGGAATAATCAATAGAAACGACAACAAAATATGAGATCAGAATAATCATGTTGAATCAAAAAGGTACATCTCCTTGTGCTGTGTGAAGTTTTTCTCCATGACAGTTTGGTCTCAATGGCACAGCAAGAAACAACTTTTTCCCGTGTTTTGATTGACAGGGAATTCTAATGTCACTAGGCAAATGCTACCAAAGGGAGAAAAAAAACCTCAAATTCATGTAGAATATGCCTTAACGTTAGAGTGGTACCAAACGTATGTGGGATCATGGGGGTAATTGGATCCATATGGTACCTGAAAAATGCAGATTGGATATTCAACAAGCTGAAGAAAGTACCTGGGAAAATGACTTTGATATTGCTATTTATCATCTCCCCATGCCAATTCCAAAAGCAAGATGGACAGAAACTTGAGAATGGGTGAAGATAAAAGAAGGGGGGAAAGATGTTTTGTGACTGTGCAGTACATTCAATTTACACCAAACTCTCAATGCACGCATCTCAATGGAAGGAATTGAAAGAGAGGCGGGCATGATGCTTATGTCCTTTTGCAAGCTCAGGGCACAGATGTCCATGTGGGCTGAGAAAATTATCATAATGTGAATCAGACTACAAATATTTCCAGCTTGTAATGCTCAGCTGTAAGCCAAAATGAGTGCACTTCCCTCCCCCACCCAAAAAATATATATTCATTTCTAGCTTTAATCATAATCTGAATGGGGGCACCAGAGACCATGGGAAATGTATTATTTCCTCCCAAAGCACCTGTGTCCTTAGTATGCCAGAAAACTACATGTCCCAGTTTAGTACTAGGCCAAAATCCCCCCCCCCCATTTTTGAACTGCAGGGGACTGGGGTGCTTTTCAGAGGTTGGCAAGGTGAATTGAGGGCAGGAGAGCAGGATGTCTTTCAGTCTGAAAACCACATTCCATTTTGGAGAAGCTCTCGAGAGCTGACATGCCAGTGGTGGGTGGGGCCAAAGGCAAAAGGAATGGAGCCAAAGGCAAAGGGGTAGTGCCAAACATATCAGCCTATGTTAGCTTAAATCTCACTGCGAAAAACTATGCCTTAGGAGAGGCATTTCAAGCTTTTAGAATGGGGAAAGAATGGCACGAAAGCCGACCAAACAAACAGGGTGGGGCCAGAGAAGGGGATATGGACTTCTGGGGAACCCCAGAGGGCCAGATTGGGACCTCCAGAGGGTCTTATTTGCCTCAGGTTCTACACCCCTGATTTAGGGGGCGGCACAAAACTCACTGCTGTGTCTCCCTCCTCATCTTGCTGCTCTTCACCATTGCTATTTCCCGAGAAGGTCTGATAAGCTGTATAGCACATTCTTTGCATGCCAAAGGTGACAGGCTCAACCTCTGGCATGTCCAGGTTAGGCTGGGAAGGGGCCTGTCTGAAACACTGGAAAGCTGTTGTCAGTCTGTGCACACAATATGGCTCAATGGTCTGACTTGGTATAAGTCTCCTATCTGTGTTCCAGTGCCCTGCAACAATACCTTGTCCTGAATTAATGTCATTCTTGGGTATTCTGGGGAAAGAAAACCCCTGAAGAGAGAAGGCACTTCAGCCGCTTGTTCATCTTCAAGCTTCAAAGTTTGAGATTTTGAGCTTTCATCCCAGGTATAGCCTCTGCAGCATCCTAGATGCAAAGACCCCTGGAATATGCCATTTTCCTGTTGCCTTATTCTAAACTTAGAGCTCAGGCACCCTTTGAAAAGTACATTAGCCAGCAGAGGTAGACAAGACATGGCTCACCAGATGTTTAGCTACCAACATACATGATACCTCACCATTAGCTATGCTAGTTGAGGCTGATGATGGTTGTAGGCCAAATCATCTCTAATCTAGAATTTCTGGTGTCACTGCTATGAGGACAAGTAATTAGGAAGCAAATGAAAGGGAAGGGGAGGGACATGGGACTAAGACAGGGTACTCGGTTCATGGGGGGCTGGGAGGAAGACATTCATGCTCCCTATTGTGTCATAATGAACATGACAGAGTCCAAATTTTGGAACTAGAATTCAGGGGGGGGGGGAAGGAATTATTTTCTGCACAGTTTTTTTGTAGTGGTGGGATTTCAGGGTTTTGAACCCAGTTCTAAATCAAGTTAGAGGAAGTTCACCTTTCATTATCACTGATCTGGGAAAGAGGTTTCGGAAACCTGTAATGCTCAAAGGAGGAGAGATGAGGATCTTCTTGCCAAACAGCAGCAGCTGAAGGAGGCACTCTGGAACAGCAAGAGGCACACCCAGATTGCCAATACTTGAGTGTGCTGGTAGAGTTCATCAAATAACTGTATGGTGTTATAGGGATGTCCTTGCATGAGCATGGCAGAGTCACCCTATGGACAGTCAGGGCACAGTCTGTAGAAGACAGTGCAACAGCAACCATGGAATACCCACCATGTGTATGTGTGCGCACACGCACACACACACACACACACATACACAGCAACAATTACACATGTTTTGATTACTGTACCACTTTATACCATGCATTATTTCACTTCTTTCTTTTCCTTTCAGATGCTGTGAAAGAAACTGCAGTTCTGAAGCCTACACATGTACATTAGGAAGCTGCCTCATACTATGCCAGAGTATTTCTTCGTCTAGCCCAATATTGTCTCCTCTGACTGATTGCATACCTAAGCGTAGCCATAAGAAACACTCCCCAACCTCATCCAGCTGTTGTGATATATAACCTTATTAGGGATAAAATGAAATTGGACAGAACCAGATCCATCTTATACGGGGCACTGATTCCAAAGCACGACCTATACAGTATAAGGTGACTTTGAATTCAGTGAGGAGGGCAACATCCTTGGTTCTGAGACTTCATCTGATTCAACAGCCTGATCACATTGACCTCCTAATCACCCACTCAAATGCTCTGCCTTTGCTACATTTTACTACATTCTCTGAAAGAGTTTGGGGGCACTGTTTCCCCCCCCCTCCATCCCATTTTATCCCCACCACAATCTATAGTGGTAAGTTAAGATGAGAAACATGCCTAAGCTCATCCATTGACTCCATGACTGCACAAGATTTTGAACCCAGGATGCATCAGCCTAAATCCAACCTACATCCTACTCCAACCATGTCAGAAAAGACTGGCATCAAAACCAGGCTGCTTTAAATGAATTCCTTTAATGCATTTAAACTGATTTTATGCATAACCTTTGATAACCATTTCTGAATGTTTTATGTCAGCTATAAATAGTTCTAATATGTACATATATTCTTTAATTTCCTGCATTTTGTAATGTTAAGACTGATACTTTCTATAGATAGCCAAGTCTGATTTGGCCTTATGACAATTATTTTCTGAGGAAAAACAAAGTCAATTGAGAGTGAGGGCTAAGTTTCCTGGATCAGTCATATGAGTGATCCCAGCCAATTTGGAATCTTATTGGCAGCTTTTTGTGGAACAGAGGCGAGTAAATAATGAGACGACACAGTATATATGGGTTTAAACATGGGCCACATTTGTTTAAAGATCTGCAAAGGTGGGGAACTCCTATGCGGGCATCTCATCCCATGGCATCATCATGCCATAATCTAGGAATGGGCAACCCATTCTCAACCCATGCGGTGGCACCCTGCACCTCGCCACCGCATGGGTTCCCCATTCGGGGCAGGGAGTCCTTCCTTTGTCACCGTCCCCGTGCCGCAGGGCTCCGAGGGAGTGAGTAGGGTTGGCCTCCTAGGCAAACCTTTGACCCAATAACAGGTGCCGCCAGACTCCCTGCCATAGGTCTCCGGTACTACCCATCACCACCAATGGTGCCTGAGAATGCTCGCCAGTATTTCCCCATCCTCGAGATGCCCACACCTAACCGCCACAGGGGGTGACAAGCGTCTCCTTAGTCACTCCCCCCCACCTACCTAAGATCGCTTCCTGCAAACCCCTCTGCAGATCCATTAAGAAAATATGATTGCCGGCTTCAGACAAGTGTATGCCATCTCTCCTATATAGCTCCCTCCGAGTGCGCAAAATTAAAGGGTGTTTAATACTGCAATCCCCGTGTTTAATTAGCTCCCTATAGATCTCATTATTCACTTTACGTCTGGCACGCTCCATTGCCAGTGGGTCACTACCCTCTCTCCATCTGATCCTGGGAAGCACACAGGACCAAACAATAAGGACTCCAGGCCATTGCACATGCAGCATGCGAAAATCAGCTGCCGCTTGCAGCACGAGGGCTTTGCCCTTTAGCAGGCCAAGATCGTTGCCCCCCAGGTGTATAACCACCACCTGTGGGGGAGCCTGCGACGCCGTCCGATGCAACAATGTTGTGAGGAGGTCTTCCCACCTCATGCCACGGCGTCCGAGCCACTGGATGGAGACTAGGTGACTCAAGCTCAGCTGCGATCCGCAACTGGACCTGGAAGCCCTTCTGCTGGCCCAAAAGACCATGCTGTGGCCACAAATGTCCACACATACAGAGCCGTGCTCTGGTCGGAGATCTACAATTAAACATGAGGCAGTTAAACATCCCTCAAATCAGGTAATTCTTGAACTTCCTCACATAAGTCCTAAAGGCCGGGGATCGCCATCTGCCAACAGCTTGGACCTGAGAAGGTGTAAAGCCAGCAGCGGCTGCCGTCGAGGCCGCCCCAATCCGAAAGGAGTGTGTACCGAACTGTACGCTACCCAAACCTAGCGCTATTAAAGCCCGTTGTGTCACCTTCCAAAACTGATACCTCGTTAGGGGTGAAGCATCCTGGTGACAAAATAGGTAGCCAGCGCTAACACTCCAAATGGCCACAAAAGCTTGTAGAGCGTGGACTGGGCAAAGCTCCTGCACAGGGGCCTGGAAAAGCCTGACATCCGTGCCCAGTCCCCTTTGGTCAGTTTTTAATCTATGGAGCTGTATGTGGACTTCACCTTGTACAAATCGCAAATCACTGAATTGAATTGCCCTATTAGATAAATCACCCCTTGATGAGGCCACCAGCTCAGAAATCTGAAAGGCGCCAAAAAACGTCGTTAACGCTGCCGCATGAAATAGCACCGCCTCGTAGTTGGAAGCGCACAAAGACGGCCATCGCCCCATTAGGCCCAACAAGGTCTCCGGGGATAGTGGGGATCTAGTGTCTCTGTTCCTGGGGGACTCCCTAATCCAACCCTGCAAGGCACGCCTCACTCTAAAGTCGGTGGTAGAATCTGATACCCCCCTCACCTGAGCTAAGAATGCCAAGGCGGCAAGCTTGCCCCCTATAGTGCGAGCTGCTAAGCCTTTCCTACGGAGTGACACGCAGTATAGCAAAATATGCTCCACTGGTATAGGCCAGGAGTGCGACAGGCGCTCTGAGTTCCTGAATTCCACAAACTCCCTACCTGTCCTTTGGTATGATGACCTGGTACTGGGTGCCACAGACTGCCATATAGCCCTCTCTACCTCGGACCTCCAATCCGCCAAAGACCCGGTGGCATGACCTCCGATGTTTGACGAGCCCAGGGAGCCAACTGTCAAAACTGCTGCACCTGATGACGCGATAAAGTGTCTGCAATGTCATTGCTCAGGCCCGGTGCATGGCGGGCTCTGAACAAGAGATTGTGTTTCAAACAGTGCAGGGTGAAGACTCTAACTAATGCCATCACCCTGTCATTGTGAGATGATAGGGAATTAATAATGTGAACCACGGCCAGATTGTCGCACCAGAACTGCACGCTGGAGTTTGACAACTCCTTGGCCCAAATGTGAACGGCCACACAGATGGGAAAAAATTCCAAAAAAGTGAGATCCTGAGACAGGTCTGATGTCAACCAATCTGCTGGCCATGGTTCAGCGCACCAACGGTCCCTCCAGATAACGCCAAAGCCCCACGAGCCTGACGCATCTGAACGCACCTGCATCTCGGCCTCAAGCAGTAAGTCCTGCCACCAGAACGACACCCGATTGAAGTGCTGTAGGAAGTCCAGCCATACTCTGATGTCTTCCCGCTTGGGACTTGAGACACGTAACCTATGGTGTGGTGCCCGGAGGCCTGCCATAGCATTACAAAAACGTCTCAGGAAGGCTCTGCCTGGCGCAATTACCCGACAGGCGAAATTTAGATGGCCCACTAATTCCTGCAACTGCTTGAGTGAGACTTTCCTTTCCTGGCTCATCCACAGCAGCCTTTTCCTCAGCGCTTCCACCTTATCCATAGGCAAGCGGCAACATTGATGAACCGAGTCTAGCTCGATCCCCAAGAACTTAAGAGTGGAACAGGGGCCTTCCGTTTTTTCCTGCGCTAGCGGGACACCCAGCTCCTCGGAGAGGCCCTCAAACTCCTTCATCAGGAATGCGCAATGGCCACTCCCCATCTCCCCCGAGAACAGGAAGTCATCCAGGTAATGAATCACTTCCTGTTCCCCTGTCCTGTCTTTAAGGGCCCATTCCAAGAAAGAGCTTAACCTCTCAAACATAGCGCAGGAAATGGAGCATCCCATTGGCAATGCCCTGTCAATGTAGAACTGCCCCCGAAAGCAGAAGCCTAAAAGATTGAAATCCATGGAGTTGATAGGCAAGAGACGGAATGCTGCCTTGATGTCACACTTGCCCATCATAGCCCCCCGCCCGTTCCTGCGCACCATGTGGACGGCAGAGTCAAAAGATGCGTATTTCACGGAGCTGAGGTGCTCCAGGATAGCATCGTTGACTGATGCTCCTTTGGGAAATGATAAATTGTGGATCAACCTAAATTCCCTGTGCTTTCTTTGGCACTATGCCTAATGGGGAAACCCTCAAGTTGGGGATGGGTGGCTCAGCGAAAGGGCCCAACATCCGCTCCGCCAACACTTCTTTCTGAATTTTTTCCTGCACCAAAGCTTCCATAAGGTGTACTGATCATTGATTCCTGGAAATGGGATGCGAAAGCCGTCTATAAAACCAGACTCTAAATAGGCGGCATCCTGTCGCTTCGGATAACAAGCTAGCAACCTCACAAGAGTCTGGATTCTAATTGGACTGGGGCCCTTTGGGAGTTGGCTGCTGACTCCCCTGGCTCTTGGGGCCTGGGGGACCCCTGTTCATTCCCCCTCCCTTCTTGTGTCTAGGGCAACTGGAGGCAGGATGGTGACCTGCACAGATGGAACAATCATGCCTGTAACGGCACTGTGTCCGAGTGCAGAGCCCGCGGGAACTAAATTCCCAACAAGGCTGGCGGTGTTGAACCGCCTGCCCCGCATTCCCTTTAAAATTGGATGCGGGTTGCTGCCTGGTCACAATATGGCCGCTATCAGACCTATCCCCAAAACATGGTTTGGCTGGAGTCATGTACTGTAGCCAAAGGTCGTTGTCCTTAGCATCCTACAGTAGGGTGTGATCAAATGCGGCTCGGCGACGAAACGATTGATCGTACGCCAGCCAGGCCCCTCCCTCATATTCAGAATATGCTTGATAAATAATATCGAGATATTTCGTCATAATGGCCCCTTTTTCTGGGAAGCGCTGTTGCAGCACGCCCATGTAAATAGGAAACCAGGCAGCCAATTCGACCAAGTTTTGGATACCTTTTTCCTCTTCAATTTTTCCTCTTCTTTGTCATATGACTTATCCTTATCCGGGTTTTCAGTTTCCCGGTAAAGTAAAGAGAATATGTCCACATACTCCCCCTTCCATATTTTCTCCCTTGTGGCCGGTAATACTGGAGACCAGTATCTAGAACTGAATGGAGAGCATTTCAGCCTGCCATGGTCAGGTTCATTTCTAGAAACGAAGGAAACAAGGCAATGGTGGAAGGGGGATTGCACTTGAGATTGGAAGCTGAAAAGTCTCCAGGCTCTGCTCCGCCATGCTCCTGATGACATCAGCAATTGCACAATGAAGCCTACACATCATGGACCAGAGAAAAGCAATGGAGTAAAGAAGCATTTGGCTATGTTGCTGGTACTTTTAACCAAAATGTCATTCTGATAAGGTGGTCAACATAATATGGGATGTACTAAATGTCTTTGGCCATCATTGTTACTAGGCATCAGTTCAGATCTAGTAGCATGAGTTACAGCATATGTCCGCAAGTCTTGTTTGTTTGCATGGAATTATTGTGTATGATCTGCACAATTTACATTGTCATAGCAATGGCCAATATTCTTTGCAAGGGAAAAATGCATTACGATAAAAAGTAGAGGTATGAGAAAAAAATCTATCTTGCTTTTTGTAAAAACAGTTGAGGTGAAAGACCTGAATTCATCATCCATGCAAGTGTTTTGTAGTTGGGTCTTGTATATACTAGAGGCGTGGGGTGGGGAGGGGGAACTCATTAGTGTAAAAATGAATGTAACTAACACAGAGGCCGTTTTTCTTTCAAACAGCAGTCTTCTTTATCAGTAAAACAATGGGAAAATTTAATAATAAAAAAGAAATTGGCAACTTTCTCTTCTTGCGATACACATTTTTCCCTTTTTATTAGGTCTGAGATTGAAAAGAGGTATTGTTAAGGAATGCTGGCTTACTGCAGTGGGCTGTGAGATGAGATAAGAGTGAAATACTGAACACCCACACCCACAAACAGAATGTGTGAAAAATTGAAATGATAAGCTTTTTGAAGTAGGTTGCTCTTAAAGTGATTGAGGTAGAGCATACTGTATCATGTCTGTTAGGAAAGCAAAGGAAAATGGCGGTGTAATCAATTAAAATTGGTGCCAATGTGCCCAGATAGAGCTGTCTGAAAACTAAATATTTTCATATATATCGTTTATTGTGTCAAGGTTATGTGACTTTGCAATCAGGCTGTGCAATAGCCATAAAACAAATCAATCCCAGCCAGCCTAGAAATACAGATTTTGTGCCCCAAAAGCTTCTACCTGGAATAATCTTTAATATGAAATGAGAAAAATCAGAGAACTTTTACATGGTAATTTTAATTTTTGTTCCCCCTGAGAAAGAGGGGTCTTTTTGACTATAGGATAATAAAAAAGGTCTTATCATGACCAAGGATGCCTTTGGCCAAATGTGTTAGAAGGTGAAATCTTACCACTTATGGGTAAAGATGAGAAATTCATTTCAGTTCATTTTGAGCCAACGTTTAGCCAATTTGTATGTCCGAGAATTGAACACAGATGTGAACGCGATCTGCGTTCCAAGTCTATACGTTTATGGGTTTGCAATGTGATTCCTGAAGCAAAAACAGAAGCATCTGAAAAATACATACATCTATAAAATAGGCATGGAAAAAATGTGTGCTGTCGGGAAATGCACACAAACATACTTTTATCAATGAGAGGAAATTAGAAATGTGCACGAAAATGCATGAATTTTCAGGCAAAAAACAAAAACTCACAATTTGATATGAACATAAGTCAGAGTGAGTTTCAAGATGGAAATCATAGAATCGTGACAATCTCAAGTTTTGCTGATCCACACATCTCTACTAAAAGTCTCTCTCCATAGCTAGAGGTATATTACTGTCAGAAACCTGGTCTTTAGCCCCATATTGAAACAGATTGCATATCATTAAATAATATATTGGATGTTAAGAAAAGGACAAAAACAGTAAGAATAATTTGTGATATTATCAGTTCCAAAGCCCTATAGTTTAGTTTGCTACATTCCAGGGGCAAAAAAGGTTCCTTTCTATTTGAGGCCAATGGACACCATAGTCCTATAATTAACATTTAGCTGCACCGTCAGTCAGTGGTTTGCACCACAGTAGCTAAGGCAAGATTCACTGGTAGCAATAATTTTTGTTCTATTGGTCAAGCATTGTCCCTGTCCCCAGACCAAAGGGCCAACAGAACTTCCTGAATGCTTCCATAAATACTTGGTCCCTTTGTCTATTGGTATCTTTGCATGGCACAGCTTGGCAGAGGTCTGTAGAGAAAGGGCCATATGCTAGTGAGAAAAAGGTACATTGTTCATGTGCTGGACTTGGTTCCAGTTCAAATATTCTTGCATGAGTGCTAAAAATTTTCTGAAACCCACTTCTACAAATGGCTAAGTCAGCATAGTGGATCAGGGCCTACTACAACTATAAGAATATAGGAAGAGTCCTGCTGAATCAGACTAAAGGCATATCTAGTCCAGCATTCTTTTCTCACACAGGCCAACTAGACACTTATGGGAAAGCCACAAGAGGGCATGAATGCAATAGCATCTTCCCATGTTCACTAGCAGCTGGTATGGAGAGAGATACTGTGTTTTATAGTATATAGCCATCATGATTAGTAGCCACTGATAGGCTTATCCTCCATGAATTTGTCTAATCTCCTTTCAAAGTTGTCGAAGTGGCTGGCCATCACTGCATCGTGTGGTAATTTCCATAGTTTAACAATTTGCTGCATGTGAACTCCCTTTTATTTGTCCTAAATCTCTCACCATGTGAAATAGTGATCAGGATTGGGTTGTTTTAACCTTTATAAAATTACCAATCTCTCTGAAATTGATGGGTGCCAGAAATAAGTTTTTGTTTTTGCTTTTATATAAATTGAAAATTTAGGAAGGTTGGTGAAACTTTGAGAGAGAGGGAGAGAGAGGGCAATTTGAAAACAAAAAGCAAAATAACAAAAACCCTGCCCTTTGTCAAAAGTGACTTTGAGAATCTATTTGGTGATGGTTCCCTATTCCTCACAGGTGATTAGAATGTGGGGGGGGGGAGGCAGGAGGCAGGGAGAGAAACTGCCACACTATATGGCCAGGAAGTGTGGTATCTTCACTGGTCACAAGGTCTACATCCTGCCTATCTGCATTTGGGACTGAAAGTCCCTGGAAAAGTGTGGGTGCATGGGGGGTAAATTGTAAACAAGCAAGCACAATCTGTGACATTGCACAACATCATCAGTGATCAAGGGGTCATCAATTAGTACATCAGTCTTAGCTTCCAATTTCCTGGTTCTTGGGAGTTTGGACCAACATGAAATTGCATTTATTGTGGTGTTTTAAATCAGCAGGTTTTTAAATCATTGAATAATTGTAAATTGCATTATAGCTGCAGCGTAATATATGGAGGGAATAACTAATAGATGAGTTTAGCTAATACTTAAGGTTTGACTGCCATATTTGGGGATGAACAGGGACCCAGGGGTTTAAAGGGCCTTGAGTTTGCTGTAATGTATGACTTTGGCTTCAATGTTGGAGTCATCTCGACTATGCCCTACAGGTACCTATACCATCTACTCCTTGGATGCATAGGTTCTGCCATAGAGTTTATGTGATATTGAGATTGGACTAGATTGCATTTTATCCTTTTCTAACTCCATGACTCTCTATCTTTCTCTCTTGTTCAGTCTGTAAATTATATCATTCTACAAATCTGTAGTTGGTATTAAATGGTCACCTTGGGATAATTGAAATCTCATACATCAACAAGTTTGAAATATACATGTTTATACTGCTGTAAAGGATTATTTCCAGTTTTCAGACAAGGCACAGTTGTTACCTGTAAAGGTTCAATATATAACAGAGCTACTATAGGTCCATTTAAATACTACATGACCTTTTAAATTTTCTACTCTGTTGGGCACTAAGACTGTAAATCCACAACCATTTGGGCTGAAATAATCCCAATGATGTTCCACTGACCTCTGCGAAACTGCTCTACCCTTATTCTGAAGTGTGTTGTTTGCAGGTTGGAGTTGCAGCCTGCAATATACAACCCATTTATACTAAGAGATTATGCTTGTTCAGTCCAATTGAAGCCAATGGGGCTTTGCCAGTTTAAATGTGATTTTATCAACTTCAGTTCTAGGCACATGCACTCTTGGTCTGTAATTCTGATATTCAGTAATAGTTCCTGTGAAATAACAGAGATTTATTCTACAATTATTCCAGTTTTGAAAAAGCAGCCCAAATGTAGGACATTTATTTTATACGGGTAGGGTTGTGCACGGACCCCCCGGATCGGATCGGGACCCGGATCGGGACCTCCAATTTTGTCCCGGACCGGTTCGGACAAAATCGGAGGCCCCCCGGACCGGATCCAGTCCGATCCCGACCCAAAAATCGTAAATTTTTGGATCGGCCGCCATTTTTTTCCCCATAGACTTGCATTGCAATGCAAGTCTATGAGGAAAAAATGGCGGCGGGTGGCTGAGGGGGGGCCTAACTCCCTCCCCCCCCGGGGCCGTCCGCTGTGGACGGCCCCGGCAGGTAAGCCCCCTCCCCCGCGCTCCCTACCCCCCCTGGGGCCGCCCGCTTCCATCCGCTGGCGCCCGCGGGCGCCAGCGGATAGAAGCGGACGGCTCCGGGGGGGGGTAAGCCCCCTTCCCCGCCACTGCTTACCTTCTCGGCCCGTCCGCTCCCGTCCGGCGCCGGCGGCTACTACCAGCGGGCTCCGCGGCCTACTCTCGAGTAGCGCGCTGGGTGATGACATCACCCGGCGCGCCACCCTGGAGTAGGCCGCGGAGCCTGCTGGTAGTAGTAGGCGCCGGCGCCGGGACGGGAGCCGCCGGGACGGGAAGGTAAGGGCCCCCCTCCCCCCTCCGCGCGCCCCCTCCTCCCCTCCACGCACCCCCTGCTTACCTTCCCGGCCCGGCGGCTCCCGTCCGGCGCCGGCGCCTACTACTACCAGCAGGCTCCGCGGCCTGCTCTAGAGTAGCGCGCCGGGTGATGACATCACCCGGCGCACCACCCTAGAGCAGGCCGCGGAGCCTGCTGGTAGTAGTAGGCGCCGGCGCCGGGACGGGAGCCGCCGGGACGGGAAGGTAAGGGCCCCCCTCCCCCCTCCGCGCGCCCCCTCCTCCCCTCCACGCACCCCGTGCTTACCTTCCCGGCCCGGCGGCTCCCGTCCGGCGCCGGCGCCTACTACTACCAGCAGGCTCCGCGGCCTGCTCTAGAGTAGCGCGCCGGGTGATGACATCACCCGGCGTGCCACCCTAGAGCAGGCCGCGGAGCCTGCTGGTAGTAGTAGGCGCCGGCGCCGGGACGGGAGCCGCCGGGACGGGAAGGTAAGGGCCCCCCTCCCCCCTCCGCGCGCCCCCTCCTCCCCTCCACGCACCCCCTGCTTACCTTCCCGGCCCGGCGGCTCCCGTCCGGCGCCGGCGCCTACTACTACCAGCAGGCTCCGCGGCCTGCTCTAGAGTAGCGCGCCGGGTGATGACATCACCCGGCGCGCCACCCTAGAGCAGGCCGCGGAGCCCGCTGGTAGTAGCTGCTAGTGCCGGACGGGAGCGGACGGGCCGAGAAGGTAAGCGCCCCCCTCCTCCCCCCCCGCTGTCCACTTTCATCGGTGGGCGCCCGCTGGCGCCCGCCAATGGAAGCGGCGGTGGGCGCCAGTGGGCGCCCGCCGATCCGCCGATCCGCCGAACCGGTTCAGAGCCTTTTCGGACCGGTTCGGATTGGATCGGCCGATCCAGCTGCGGGATCGGAAATCGGATAATTTATCCGATTTCCCACTGGACCGGACTCGGATCGTGGATCGGGTCCGATCCAGTGCACATCCCTATATACGGGTGCCTCTACAAGAGCGATTTAAAGCTCTTTCAAGGCGCATTACCAAATTTACCTCTACAAGAGAGGAGCGCAAATCAGGGGTCCAGGCGTGTTTTCTCTCCAATTATTCGCATCTTCGCATGTGCATTAAATAGTGACTTTTAATTTATGGAGGGAGTAAGAGCGCCTTATGTCCATGTAAACAACTTTCCGAGGAGGCACATTAACTATCAGAGTGGGCGGACTGTGGTCATGATGTCATGGATAGAACTGTCCACTGGGAAAGCCTCCCACTTTTTCGTTTAGTTTTTAAAAATAAAGTAAAGGGGTAGGAAGGATGTGCGCATGTGTGCATAATTAGCGATCAGCTCACATATCATCCCCTCGCTTCTTGCTGGGTTCCTGACTTGAGCTGTGTGTGTGTGTTTGTGTGTTTGTGCGTGTGTATGTTTTACAATTGTTGTGCTCTCTGGGAAGAGGAGGGGGAAGGAACGCAGCAGCGTCCCCCATCTGTTTTGGTGTGTGTGTGTGTGCGAGGCACATTCCCATTTACTCCTGAGCAGGTCACTTCAAATGGCAATCGGGGCAAAGGGGGGGGAGAGAGGTAGCCAAACATGTTAATCAGGTCATTTCTGGCAGGTAACCTAGGAAACCAAAGGCAGGAGATTCTGGTAGGTGGAAAGAATAAAGGGAGGGAACCTGTTTGGGGAGTTCCTCCAGGACAAAGCACCTTACTTTCAACAACATTTGTTTGCGATTCTCAGCATGTCAACAACTTTAAATCACATTTCATACAGCCAGTAATGCGCTTCAATGCCTCCCGTGTATAGGGATTAGGCGTAAAAGCGATTGTGAGGAGATGCGCATAATCAGGCAACTGCGCGTCAAAATGAAATCTTGTAGAGGGGACCTAAGACTCACTAGATTTGCACTGAGTTAGTTGCACTGGATTTGTGTTGTTGTTGTTGTTGTTGTTGTTGTTGTGTGCAGCCTCCATTTATGCTGATGGTATTCAAATAACTCCATCCATCTTGCACTGAATCCCCATAACGAATGGCAGTGCTTGATAAAAGCTGCTACACACAGCATGGGTGGGATTAGGGGGAAGGGGCCATGATCATTGAACAAGTCCAGAGAGCAAGATTGGGACCCTCAGGTGCCCCCTTCACTAGACAAATGTGCAGGGCACTTTAAGCAGTGCATCTAATCTCTTTGTTGAACTCTGCAGTGTACGTTGGTTTTTCTCACTCACGCTTTCATTATACCTGTCACGCGAACTTTCGACACTTGGCATATAATAGATACACAGTTATAAAAACACTGGCAAGATTGCTTTAATAATCACATTACTTATTGTCAAAAGAACAGTTGGACATGCACAATAAATTGAAATGCAGGCTGATCAAATGAAAATGTTTGCATAAGGAAGCAGACATGTAAACTGAATCATAACTGTCTGTTCTTATCCTTTGTCATGGGATAGGTACCTTTGGGAGGTCTGGTGGCCACTTTCATCCCCTGGGCCCCACCCATGGGCAAAGTCTCCCTAAGGTGCCAAACATGGGAAAATCTTTTTTAAAAATATTACATGGCCTTCAGAGCTTCTATGGAGCACCAAACGGTTCAAAATTAGCTGGCAAACGAGCTCATTTTGACTCTTTTGTTGCTCCATAACAGTTCTGAAAGTTGTTTTGTTTAAAGAAAAATATTGGGGGATCCCCTAATTTTCAGGGGGGCGGTTTCTGCACGGGGGCAACGTACAGCCCATAAGCTGCAAGATTTACCCACCCTTTACTGTAGAAAGTGTGGACAATAGTAGGTTATACATTAGCATTTTAAAATGTTGTTGCCATTTTAGGCATCTCATTGCCATGAATGGCAAAGGGGTGTTTCATGCAGAAGTGATCCGTTTGTGTCAGAAAAGTCACATTCCCAATCTGTCAAATTGGATGTGCATTCACTATATTG
The DNA here is from genome assembly GCA_029215795.1 of Anniella stebbinsi. Classification (NCBI taxonomy): domain Eukaryota; kingdom Metazoa; phylum Chordata; class Lepidosauria; order Squamata; family Anniellidae; genus Anniella; species Anniella stebbinsi. Next base: position 87,756,804 of record JARDYH010000004.1, on the reverse strand, counting down.
CCATCCAAGATGGCTGATGTGAATTAATATTTTATTCAATATTTGAGTCCTATTACAGGTGGAGAGCCAATATTCCAGCACAAAACCAAAACCAACATTGTGGGAGTCAAGACAAGCAATCATAATATATTAATCATAGCCTCTATAGTGGCTCCAAATATGTTGGCCATATGTATACAGGTTCCCTCCCCTCGTTATTTGTTTATTTACTGCATTTCTATACCGCCCAATAAACGGAGCTCTCTGAACAGTTTACAAAAATTGAAACTATAAAAAGCATTCAAAATATAAAACAAACGCGAGTATAAAAACATAATATAAAATACAATATAAAAGCACAACCAGGACAAAACCGAGCAGCTATGCAGAAATTAATATGGATTTAAATTACAAATTTAAACAGCAAGGTTAAAAATTAAACTGAAGAACCATTAAAATACTGAGAAAATTAAAAGGTCTTCACCTGGCGTCTAAAGGAGTATAATGTATGTGCCAGGCGAACCTCTCTAGGGAGCTCATTCCACAGCTGGGGTGCCACAGCAGAGAAGGCCCTCCTCCTGGTAGCCACCTGCCTCACTTCCTTTGCAAAGCATGAGAGGTATGACTTGGAATATAAAAGATAAATCTACCATTAGCTAAGTGCACCTGCTGGAATAGTATTCATTCAATGAAGTTCAGTTGTTGAATTCAGTATGCGATGGTTGTTGTTGTTAAAAAGATTACAATATTTATGAACCATCTTTCTGCCTCCAAGGGTCACCACACTGATATACAGTTTTACAAAATCAATTAAAAACGTCTTTTCAAAATATTATGGAAGGGAATTCTTGCAAGAATATCAGGTTGTGTTTAGCCTTTGTTGAGACATTCTACCATTTTTCCTACCATTCTTTTACACACATACTGAAAAACTGTAAGAAAGTCACATTCTGAAAGGGAACATTCGTCTAGTTGACTTAGGGGTTTTCTAAACAAATGATTTATAGCACGATCGTGACTGGCCACTCATGGAAGTTTGCAGGTTGATTTGATGATGTCGTCAACAACCAGGATGTCTCCTGCCCTCCCCCCCTTTTCCTGTTTTCAAAAAGATCAGAGATAAACTGGAATAAACCCTTGATGGCATGAAAACTGCAGTGTCTGCAATCTGAGGGGAAAGAGAGTAAAATGCCCTTGCAACAAAAGTAGACAGGTCTGATTCCCTCACCCACCAAGAGTCCCCTTTAAGTTCAGTTGGGCTTACTCCCAAATAAATGTGCCTAGGGTTGCAGTTACAGCACAATGTTACATATACTCAGAAGTAAGTCCTGGCTTTCCCGGGAGCTGTGAGGAAACAGTACAGCACAAGTTAAGCTATGGAAACAAGACACACACACCCATGCACGCATGCCACGGAGGGAGGGAGACACTCCTTCCATTCAATACATGTGTCTGCCATTTAAAGGAACCCATTATAATACCGCAAAGAACCCGAAAGCAGAACACCGTGGTAAATATGTGGGTTTTTTGCTTAATGTAGAGACATCCTATGTGACTAACTCATACAGGGCTGCCTCAAACATATCCATGTGATCCCCATTCTAACTGTGAGATATGTAATATTATATACTTTGTTATTTCCATTTTAATTCCACTGGATTAAACTATTACAGTTTCCTACTGCCTCAAGCTGAACATATGTCTCTGTGTTTCATTGCCTATGAGGTATCTATTATTAATATCTGACATGTCCACATTCTGATTTTATTTTTTTAAAAATGTGTGACTCATTAAAACTTGTAGATTAGCCTGAATTAGAATATTTTCTGTAGTGCAATTCTACTATGAACATTTTTAATGATAGCATTTGTGATGTTTTAACATATATCTATTTATTTAAAATATTTGTAAAAATAGTCTTCATCCAGCCGATTCCAGGACAGTGAACAACAAATACATCATAGAACCCTACAATATACAAGAAACCCATAACATCTTTGATACAATGAAGAAGCAGCTAAAACATACAACAGGCTAAGGCATTTCTCAAATTAAAATAGTAATAAAGCACTGTTAATCCCCCCCCCCACACACACACACACTTGAAATCATGTTGAGTTACTAAAGATGTGGACAGGCGTCTTTATTTTTTTCTGTACAATGCTCTATGAAATGAGGATCATTCCCAGGAACATGTCCAACTGCATCTGTAAAACAGATGGCAGGAGCCCTGCATCCTAGCTACTTGGAGCAGATCTTACCTTTCAAAAATTGTTTTAAAAGAAAGAAAAATAAGTAAAAAAAAGCCTTGGACTTCTTCATAAATGGAAATTCATTCGTCCCCCCAAGGCAAATGATCCCCCCCCCCAATCACGGATGTTCCTCACTTTCTCACCATCATGTTTTTTGGAAACAGAGAACTGACAAAGGGTACATCTTGATGAGGGGTGGATTTGGAGTGGCGGCAGGTCATCTATATGACGCTGCCGCCATCGTGTAGCCATCCAGGGGCAAACCCCCAAAGCTCTGCTTTGAAAAAATCGGGCACTCACCCCAACTTATTTTGCTTGCAGTGCGGTGATGATGACATCTGCTGTCTGTCACCTTGCTCTGGAGCTGTGTCGGGGCGTGCCCCGGCTGGTGCCCACCCCTGATCAGTCGCATCGGCTGGACAGGACAGGGGGCGGGCCAACAAGCATGCTTCCCATAGCTTTGTATTGAAAGGAAAATGTAAATAAAAATAAAAAATGACATGTAGCAAGGCACTGGGTCACCGGGACATGGGGAAGGGGTGCCCAGCTTCACAAAGGGAAAAAAAAAAAGAAAAATGTAAGGAATTATAGCGAGGTGCTGGCATGCACAGGGACACAGGGAAGGGGCGCTCAGCAAGCTGAATGGGCACTAGGTTACCTATGCACAATTGTGCGATCATGCAATTGTGCAATTACACCCAAATGGGGGGGGGGATTAAAAATGGTGTGTGGCGCAGATTCCTTGCAAACCCCGCATTTGCGCTCCTTGTCATTGGAATACCCGTGGAGGAGGGCAAATGCAGGATGTTGAATCACGAGGCGCCAATGCAACCATGTATAGATATGGCCATATCAGCAAAGCCACATGTTATGGGTGGAGCATAGAAGATGGGAAGGCAAGTGCCCTGTCCTTCCCTACAGGTAAGGAGTAAGTGGATATTGATATATAAATTGGCCGTCACTCTTTAAAAATGGCATGATTTCCAGTTCCAGAATATAATTATACATATCAAATAATTTTAATCTAGAAGTTTTGGAATACAACTTCCATCACCCCAGCTAATATGGTCAGTGATCGGGGTGATGGAAGTTGTAGTCCAAAACATCTGGAGGGCACCAGATTTGGGGCACGCTGATGTAGACAATAAGGCCTGATATCAGAGACAAACAGGAGCAAAATGCAGCATTACCCCAGAAGTATATTCCATTGAGTTTAATGGAGTTTACCCCCAGGTAAGCGGGAATAAACTTTCTTGTTTTTTTTCTTTTTTCTTTTTACTGAAAACATTAAAAGATCCAGTCACCGCAATAAAGCATTCCATTTAATTATCACACTTCTGGTAAAGAGAGGTATTCATTTATTTAGCTGCACCTGATTCTCCAAAAAGTAAGTATCCCCTTGACTCCATTGGAAGCACTCTTAGTTCAAAGTTAGATGCACGTGCATACATGACACGATCAGACCCTTAATTTTGGTGGCGCTGATGTGGTTTCTAGACAGATAAGAAAATAAGCTACCCCCCCCCAAAAAAAAAACACCTTTAACAGGAGTGTTTCCCAATGGGAGTATTTGAATCAGTGATTAATAGCAAAGATTCTGCTTAATTGCAACAGTAATTCTATTTAATTGGAACCTCTTCAGGTGATCAAGTGATCCTCAGCTGTTTTTCTTGTATTTCACTTTTTCTCTAATTCTTTGGGTTTGATTCTCCATAGATATACATGTAAATGAATATCTGTTTCTAGAACTTCTCCGAACAATGCAAAATAGTGGAGGTTTTTTAGCATAATAATTACACCAATGGAAGTCACTTAGGCAATATGTTTTGTAGTCTATGCTTGTTATTTCCAGGACAGGAACGTGCATTGCACATCCATGGATGCTTACTCAGACATTAAGTCACACTGTTTTCAATGGGGCTGCTTTCTAGTCAGTGTTTTTAGGGTTGCAGCCTTGTGAAACCCAGAAACATTCACATGAAATTGGCAAGTGTTGCCATTGGCTTCAGTGGGAAATGGACCTACCCTTTTTTCCACCACAAAGAACTATGCATGTGTGATTCTTCTCATTTGTATGTTTCATTTCATTAACATGGTTACCACTTCACTCAATGTAGTCCTGGCTTGTTTATGAAGTCTGAAAGCTCTTTGAAAAAGGGATTCACTCTAACTATGTGATTGTAATCCTCAAACCACATACTTGGGAATAATAGCCCATATCTGGTTTCTAATCATGGTCAGAAAAAAAGAAGCACCTGAAATATTATACATAGTAATATTTGTTGTGCTATTTCTCCTCCAGCCATAAATGCCACAATCCTCCTGAGAACATCACTTCTTTATTTTATTTTATTCTTTTTCCCTTCGACAAGATAACTAGCCTATGTTTTTAAATCTAAGCAACACAGATCAAACATCAACAGATCGTGAAGGTTAGCCAAACAGAACTAAGCCTTCTGGGAATGCCCCCCCCCCCCCGCCCAGAAGTTCCCAATGGATGAGCCACCATTGGCTATGTGCCACGATAGCTGGATTTTAACATCACTCGTCAATGAAAACAGCAGACGAGACCGCTGGATAGAACCCTCAAAAGAGGGGGCAAAATGATCAAGGAGGATGGAAAAGACGCTTACACCAGCACCAATGGCAAAATTATTTTGACAAGATAAAGCACTAGAGCACTAAAACCGAAACTGCTGCTTTATTATTCAGCCAGAGACAAAGAGATGGGGAGGGAAGATAGTACAGCAAAGTAATTTCTGTACCTTCAGCAACTCGGCAAAAAACTGCACGTACACATACACACGCTACTCAATGACACTTCCTCTCTTGATGTTGCACTCGAACAGCGAGCCAGCATGACTGTCCCAAAGGAGCCGTGACAAATGACACCAAAAAGGAAAGATCACTTCTTACCCCTTCAGTACTTCAGTCTGTTTCAGAGATACCTCTCCTCATGGGTGGGGATTTTTCCCCCTAGAGAAATTGGGGAGAGTGAGGGAGAACAGAATGTCACTAAGTAATCATTATATTCCACTGATGTAAAAATAGATCTAAAAATAAATGCAGAACATGGAATTTGCATAGAAATCAACTCTTGGGGCCCAGGACAGGCTAGATTGATGATACTTTTCATCCCCGAGGATTTTTACCTCATAGGAAAAATATCAGCTAACCCTCAACTGTGCAAGGGATTGCTATATGCCATATACGTGCCCATTTTCCACATACCTTTGTTTGGTTTTACAATCTCATCAGAAACTCATGAGGAAGTGACTTCATTATGTTCAGTATGTCCCACATACAGTGCAACACTCTTGGCCAATTCAGATTTAATTATCCATTAGCAGAGGCCCAACAGCCACAGAAGTGCTACCATCTGGCAGTGCTCCATATGGAGCCTCAATGATCTGAATGTTGCTTATCTCCTGGATCAGCCAGACCTAAAAAGTTTCCATGGGCTGCTGGAATGAAAATGCTCCATGTGAGTTGGCTGATCAATCTGACTAGGCAATATTAGAACCTGAATGCTGTGCTAGATGGACTGTTGGCCCAATTCAAGGGGGGAAAAGTTGTCTCATATTCTTACCTCTAATATTTAGTTTTCTATGTGGGCCTCTCCATTTTTGTATGAAGAAACAGTGCAACCAGCCCCCCCCCCCCAGCATTCCCCAGGTTATAATGCAGTTTTTGATTCCCCCAGAATGTCATGGCATAGCAAAATTTCAGAGTTAACAAGTATGATCTCAGCCAGTAAGGAAGAAGGTTGTCACACAGGGGAGGGCCAGGATTTCTTATTGATCATCCCAGAGTGCAGGACGCAGAATACTGGGCTCAAGTTACAGGAAGCCAGATTCCAGCTGGACATCTGGAAAAACTTCCTGACTGTTAGAGCAGTACAGCAATGGAACCAATTACCTAGGGAGGTCGTGGGCTCTCCTACACCAGAGGCATTCAAGAGGCAGCTAGACAGCCATATGTTAGGTATGCTTTAAGGTGGATTCCTGCATTGAGTAGGGGGTTGGAATCGAGGCCCTTATAGGCCCCTTCCGACTCTCCTATTCTGTGATTCTATGAGGATGTGGAAAAAGCACCTGTGAGTTTCACATGCTCCTAGCTTCAAAATACCTTCCTGCCCCAAACAGATGAACCTTTATTGATATGAGAAAGGGGCCACAACATTTCATGCCAGCATGCAAGCAGTGATGCAGCTAGGGATGGACCTCAGGGCTAAAATCCATGCCCCCCCCCCAAGCCCAGGAGGCCTGAATGTTTTGTTTTTCTCCAAATGACCCCTCAAGTCACCAGGCTGAAAACAGGCCACTAAATATGTCTATGCTGAAGTAATTCCCATTGTCTTCTATTGCACATATTCAGCACAGAAGTGGAGAGAAGGGTGGGGAAGGGAGTTGCTTTAGCTTTTGTTTTAAATCTCCCTCACCCAGCGGGATGGACCTGCACATAAGGTCAATGACTTTTTGTTTGTAAAGGAAGCTAGTTGATGCTATGAGACTCCACCCACATATGCCCAAACTAATGCCATTTCTCGTGCAGTCTGACATGCCAAAGCGGCACTTTTTCCACATATACACTGCTTTAATTGGCTGAGTGTGCCACAGGAGGAGAAAATCAGACTTGATAAAAATGCAGTTTTAAACTGAATTGCATTGGAAAGCGTCTCTGTGTAGATGGGGCCCAGGTGTCGTTTGGGGCTTCTAAAGCCACTTTTCAGTTCAGTTGCTGTTTGGCCACTGGTTCTGGACATACAGATGTGGTGTTCAGGTGGTCCCAGATTGCCCAGTGGTCATTTACTTTCTACTGTTTTGAACTGGTATGGATAAATGATGCTTTCTGAGCGAGCTAAAAGTAGCTTAGAAGGTTTTCTGTAAATCTGAGAACATATTTTGCAGAAATACCACACAATAATTGTTACAGTGCAGTAGGATATTTGTTGGAATCAGTTAATGTTTCCAACTCAATCAATAAATATGTTTTTTTATATGATAATAAGAAATATACCTATTTAACAGGGAAGGATGCAGAAGAAGAGCTGAAAAAGGAGAGGCAGAGGTGTGTACATACATAATAGCCAGGCCAATGAATTCCCTTCCTAGGCTCACAGCCAATCCTGTGGACTATTGCCTATTTCTCTGATGGCACTAAAGTGTAGATTGGCCACCCACCCATGCCAAAAGGATTTTTGAAAAAGCACCTAATTCGCTCAAAGTTTGAAGGGTTAGGGGTGATAGGACAAAAACATATGTTTATGTCAGGTTCAATAACTGTGGGAAATGAACTGAACCATTGAGAAGAGTTTTGGGACACTCCTAGATGGGATATGTTAGATTTATTGGCTGGGATTAGGCTTCTGCAAGAGGAAGAAATCCAATAATGGAGGTCCCTCCACCTGATTTTTTCAGATCTCCGTCCCCTCCACAGCTCACTCCATTCAGCAGGCTTTCCTGGCAATTTATGTAATATTTTCAGGGGTTGGAGAGGCTACCATGGAAGGAGGGGCAAGTGACATCCATTTTCATTAGTGCAGGTGATTCAACACAAATCTGGATCCAACCAGTTATACATGGAAAAAATACTACTAAGTACCTGAACATATACAAGATTAACCATGCAATCCTATACACATCTACTCAAAAGTAAGTCCAACTGAGTGTAATGGGGCTTACTTCAAGGAAAGTGGATACAGAATTGCAGCCTGAAGCAGAATTGGTTTAGAGACAGTAACAAATATTTAAATAGCAGTATTTAAATACTACTGCTAATATAATCTCTAATACTTAAATGCTAATATTGAAATGCATTTAAGTGCTATACAATCTAATATTTGTTATTTGAAGGCTTTAGTTCTGTTTTGTATCTTTACTAAATTAATAACAATCTTTGGGTTTTTTGGAAGGGAATAAAAGTATCTTTCATTAAGAAATGTTTTTTAAAAAGATATTAAGGCTATTGTCCTCTACCCACTTACCCATGAGCAAGTCCTATTGAACTCAGTGGGATTTATGTCTCAGTAGACCTATACAGGACTGCAGTGTTAGTCAGAAAATGTTTGGCACTTGAAATCTTCAAATGGGTCATGGTGACTCAGGTACTATGGCAACAGGGCCATCTTTGAAAATAGTTTTTTAAAAAAAGAAAATGTAAAAAATAATGCTGTTGTGACCTTCTTGATTTGCTATGTAGTCTGTAAAATACTTCAAGATACAATAATTCCATTCCTTTACACATTTTGAAACATAATTCCAGTCAGATATCCTTGAATCTATGTAAATTAAGAGTAAATTAATGCAGTGCAACATTTTTACATGGGGCAAAGTCATGTAGTCTGGTAAGCGTTAGAATTTTTTTCAGTTCCTGTGTAGATTTTGTAGGTCAAAGTCTAATAGTTCTAGGCAAAAGGAAGTTAAAACACGTCAAGTGGTGGTGCATGCATCCACCAATGTACTCCTTAATGAGTTGTCAAATGCTTGGAACTGCATAATTAGAAAAAAAAAGATATCCTAGGCCTTCTCAGTTGAAAGAATTGCACTTATGTTCAGTGTGTGAGGAGATACCAGACATTAATATTTGACAAGCTATTCTAAAGTTACCTAGTTCTGTCCCTTATTTTAAGACAGGACTAGTTCTGTCAATTTATGCACCTTAAAAATTACACCACACTGCAGTAAAATGGAAGGTGAGTAGAAAAATAACTTATGAAGAATTTCACAGAGGTACAGAGGAATATTCAGCAACCCTAGGAGTGCAATAGAGAAACTGAGTATGAGAAAGCCAGGTGGTTTTGGAGTTGGATGCTGATCATCTAATTAGTGAAACTGTTGGCCAATTTCTTATAAAAAAAAAATCTTGTCAGTTTTACTCATACACTAAAGATACTTCTTCCAACTTGCTTAGTAGAAGCTTTTCAATTTCACCTGTGTTCCTTGCAGTGTTTAAGTGAGTTGTTATCTACCTTGAGGGCTCCAAAAAAATAACTAACTGGCAAGCATGAGTCCAGTGAAGCCCCCTTCCATGTAGAAGAGAAGATGACAATGGATTTCAAACCCTCAGCAACAACGAAATCCCATAAAATGTGCATACCATCATACTCTGTGGAAAAATTGTCTTACATGTTCCACTGTTGGTCATGAAACTTCCAGGATGAAGGCATCTATTGGGCATCTATGCGTGGACCGGATTGCCTAGGAAATTGCATTTTTAAAAATTCCTTGCAAGTAAACGCCTACACCTCTGTGTCTGAAATTTGCCACACATGAGTAGCTCCAGGCCATCTACAAGGTCCCCAAGTTTCATGTTTCTATCTTTAAAAATAAAAAAAGTTGCAGGCATTTCTTTCCCCCAATGCAACTTTATTGGAAAAACACTTAAAATGGTGTCTGAATCGCTGAATTGATCTGAATCGATTCAGACCAAACCAATTCAGTTCGGATTGATTCAGATGTCCCCCAATTCACTTTGGATCTGTTTTAGGGAGGTCTGAATCAACCCGATTCGCTTCGGATTCGGGATTTGGATCCGAAGTAATGCATAGCCCTAGTAAGCACCAATATTGGATTTGATATTCAATAGGCATAATTTTGTGCTAGCTGGTCAGAGATATCCCCACTTCCAGCATCAGAATTTGTGCCGGCAAAATATGCCCTCTGCCTCTACTTCATGAATACTTGTTTTCAGTACCTATGGTAAGATATGCAACGGACCTCATTGAACTTATCGCATAACAATTATTTGTGAGATCCCTCATCATATCCTTCCAATACTTTGGAATGGCATAAATTAAAGCACATCTCAGAACCCCCTCTTTACACACACTCACAAACAAATGAAAGGGGAGTGCTAGCCACATCCCTCAGTGCCAATATGCACACAAGACATGACCCAGAAGCCACGTATTCCAGGATAACCTGAAAATGCCTGCACTAGTGGGGAACTGATTGGCCACTGAGAAGTCCTATGTGGCTACATCTCTATGTGCAAAGCTGCTCTTTCAGACAACTGCCAAATTTCAGAGGGCCATGGCCAGAAGGCATGTCGGGAACATTGAGCTCCATCACACCAGCAATTTAGTGCACTCTTGCCATGTGAATTTGTAGCACGGTACTCACATGACACCCTGCCTTTTCCCCAGTCTTTCCTAGAATGCTAAAAGTCTGGATTATTTTCCCTAAGCGCATTGAATGAGCCCTAAGCCTCCATGTAGTTTTAAAAGAACTGGGGGCTTAAATGGATTGCATCAGGTCCTGGCAGGGAAAAGCGATCTTTCCCAGCAGCTGGCTCCAAGTCCCAATATAAAACCCAAACCTTGCATCCCAGGCTCAAAAGCGTTTAAAAAAAAAATCATACAACGCCCGAATCTCTGCAGAGACAGGATTGTACTCCCTCGATAACCCCAAAGAGCAAGACTAAAGGGTCATTCCAATTTTGCCTGGCAGAAAGGTGGTCTGGTTGAAGGACTCATTTGACAGGTCCTGACTGGAGGGAAAAAGAGAAGGGGAGGGGTGGGGTGGAGTGAAAAATCAGCTATTGAGGTGAAAGGGATCATAAGCTTGACGCGCTTCTGCCTCAGAGGTGTAAAAAAAAAGCAGAGGCAAACCAGGGGGAAAAATTAGATGTGATGGTGGTCATAGACAGAGGGAGTAATCCTACTCCCCCTTACATATTCATTTAATATTTGGAGTGGACACTGAAAAAGAATTTAAAACTGAATCTAGAATGTAAAACTGAAACATGCAGCTATCTTTCCTTCACTGCCCCCCTTACTCAGAATGCCTCTGAGATTGATGCTACATCATGACATAGCATTGGTGCCACGGAGCAGGGGCGCAGAACCCCTAATCTGGCCCATCAGATTCCCTGAACTAACCTACAGAGGCCCTGAGGTTATAACAGGGGCAGCACAGGGAAGAACAACTCAGACAACTCCAGCGACTCTATACTTCTCTCAGCAAGGAGAAAAATAAAAATGGGCAGTGCCAGATTACATCTGTGGGCATGGCAACTCCCACTGCTGTAAATGGGCATGGCTTCACCCACTTGTCATCTGGCCCGTGGAGGGGGTAATCTGGTCCCTCACCAGGAAAAGGTTCCGCATACCTGACATGGAGAATTCTGTTTGAGGAATGCTGCTATGAAGCAGAGGAACTGCTCGCTTGAACTGGCAGTGAGGGTTTTTGTTTTGTCTTTCAGAAAAAAAGAGGGGGAAAGAAGAAGGAAAAGCTTCCTTGTATTTAAAGATAAGACCTGAACTAGTGAAAGGTCTTAGACTTCTCTCCCTTCCTGCAGTTTGATTTCATAGAATCATAGTAGAGTAGAGTTAGAAGGGGCCTATAAGTAGGGATGTGCACTGGATCAGTTCCGATCCACGATCCGAATCCGATCCAGGGGGAAATTGGATAAATTATCCGATTTCCGATCTCCCCGCTGGATCGGCCGATCCAATCTGAACCGAACTGAAAAGGTTCCGATCCAGTTCGGATGGATTGGCGGGCGCCCGCTGGCGCCCGCCACCGCTTCCATTGGTGGGCGCCAGCGGGCGCCCGCCGATGGAAGTAGACAGCGGGGGGGCTTCCCTTGTGGGGAAGGTAAGCAGGGGGTGGGGGGAGGGGAGGAGGGGGGCGCATGCGGCGCACTTACCTTCCTGGAACGTCCGCTTCCATCCGGCGCTGGCGGCTACTGCTCCCGGGCTTCACGGCCTGCTCCCAGGTGGCGCGCCGGGTGAAGTCATCACCCGGCGCACCACCCGGGAGCAGGCCGTGAAGCCCGGGAGCAGTAGCGTCCGGCGCCGGACGGGAGCGGACGTTCCAGGAAGATAAGCAGGGGGTGGGGGGAGGGGAGGAGGGGGGCGCGCGCGGCGGGCTTACCTTCCTGGAACATCCGCTCCCGTCCAGCGCCGGCCGCTACTGCTCCCGGGCTTCACGGCCTGCTCCCGGGTGGCGCTCCGGGTGATGACATCACCCGGCGCGCCACTCTAGAGCAGGCCGCAAAGCCCGCTGGCAGTAGCCGCCAGCGCCGGACGGGAGCGGGCGTCCCGGAAAGGTAAGGAGGGGGCGCGCGGAGAGGAGGAGGGGGGCCGTTACCTTTCCGGGATGCCCGCTCCCGTCCGGTGCTGGTGGCTACTGCCAGCGGGCTTCACGGCCTGCTCCAGGGTGGCACGCCGGGTGATGACATCACCCGGCGCACCACCCGGGAGCAGGCCGTGAAGCCTGGGAGCAGTAGCGGCCGGCGCCGGACAGGAGCGGACGTTCCAGGAAGGTAAGCAGGGGGCAGGGGGAGGGGGCTTACCCCCCCCCGGGGCCGTCGGGAGCGCGGGGGAGGGGGCTTACCTGCCGGGGCCATCCACAGCAGACGGCCCCGGGGGGGAGGGAGGGAGTTAGGCCCCCCTCACCCACCCGCCGCCATTTTTTTCCCCATAGACTTGCATTGTAATGCAAGTCTATGGGGAAAAAATGGCGGCCGATCCAAAAATTTCCAATTTTTGGATCGGGATCGGACTCGATCTGGTCCGGGGGGGCTCCAATTTTGTCCAAACCGATCCGTGACAAAATTGGAGGTCCCAATCCGATCTGGGGGGTCCGTGCACACCCCTACCTATAAGGCCATTGAGTCCAACCTCCTGCACAACGCAGGAATCCACCTGAAAGCATAACTAACAGAAGGATGGCCAGCAAGCCCACTCCCTCCCTAGGTAATTGGTTCCACTGTTGTACTGATCTAACAGTCAGGACATTTTTCCTGATGTCCAGCCGGAATCTGGCTTTCTGTAATTTGAGCCCATTATTCTATGTCCTGCACTCTGGGATGATCGAGAAGAGATCCTGGCCCTTCTCTGTGTGACCTTAGTAAGGTCCAAGTATGGACCTTACTAAGGGTGTGCACGCCAAAACATATTGTCATTTATCGTTATTGTCATTTCGCACCAAAATAATTATCGTCTTCATTCATATCATAGGTGAACCGTATCATCTTCACGATAATTATCATGAAAAAACAATTATTTTTGCGGCCCTATTTTTAAAGAAAAAATGCCTATAACATCTATATTTTAAAAGTTAGAGGCTTGAAACTTGGTTACAGTGCTTACGGGGTATGCCTAAGGATGTGTATGAAATTTGAGATTGATCCCTCCAACCCTCGATTTTATATGGATTTTTAAAAGATCGTTTCCATTCTGACAGGTCTGAATGAGCTGTCATTCTGATCTGTCAGAACTGAAATGATCTTTAAAAAATTCATATAAAATCGAGGGTTGGAGGGATTGATCTCAAATTTCATACACATACTTAGGCATACCCCATAAGCACTGTGACCAAGTTTCAAGCCTCTAGCTTTGAAAATACAGAAGTTACAGGTATATTTATATGGCAGTCCGATAAAACGATAAAATTGCCCGAAAGTTATCGTCTCCGATGATTATCGTAGGTTTTTCTATCGTATCATCATCGTTAAACACATGCACAATAACGACCTTATCGTATCATTATTGTACATTTTAAAGATACTATACACATCCCTAGACTTTACTCCTAACTTAAGTAAGTTTATACAGAACTGCCACCTTAATGACAGTACATTAGGACAATAGCCTGCTTCCCCCATTACATTTTTTCAGATGTGTGCATATAATATATTCATTAAACAAAAAACCTATGGTTTACAAAACAATGTTAAGGTTCTACATTTTTCAACCAAGCACCAAAAAGCAAGGAAATTGGGAGTTAAGGCTCACAAGCCTTTACGCCACATCATCCCTAAGGAGACAGAAAATGCAAGTGAAATTCTCATTCTTCCAAAGCAGATAAAACATGAGGACAGGATGGAGAATATGATATGCAGAGGTGACTGTGGGGTTGTGGAAAACTGATGACGAACAACTTAGGGCCACCTACTTCTCTTTTTTCGTTTAGAGCAGCCCTTCCCCAACCTGCTGCCCTCCAAAGGTGTTGGACTACAACTCTGTTACTCCTGAAGTTACTAGGCCTGTTGAAATTCGATTTTATAACGTAAGCAGGAAAACCGCAAATACCTCTTTGATCTTTTAACCAATGAAAACATGCCACACAAGAAGTCTTATGATATGATTTATAAAGAAAAGTAAATGCAAAAGAACATCAGATACAGAAGTGAAATGTGAAACATTACTATTGTTGTTGTTGTTATTATTAGGGTTGTTTTTGTTATTGTTGCAATGATGGGAATTGTAGTCCAACACCTTTGGAGGGCACCAGGTTGGGGTGGGATAAACCTCATGGTTTATCTGCTTTGGGAGAATGAGAATTTCACTTGCACTTTCTGCCTCCTTAGGGAGGATGTGGCGTTAAGGCTTGTGAGCCTTAACTCCCAATTTCCCTGCTTTTTGGTGCTTGGTTGGAATCTGTAGAGCCTTAACATTGTTTTTTTAAACCCTAGGTTTTTTGTTTAATGAATTTCATGGTTTTGTGTAATGGATGACAGTTGACAACCAAGCCAGCATCAGCCAGAATGTTATACCATCTTGATATCCAATATAAAATCAAAGCTAGTGTTATGTGTTGAACTCACTTTTAACATTAATAAATCAACCAAAATGCTTGCATCTCCCTCATTTTTAAAGATAAAGAGATGAAACCTGGCATCATGGTAGCTCTTAAGTAGGGATATAGCTATGCCAAGTATGAAGCAGATCCGTTCATGCCTTGATTTTTAGGAATTTTTTAAAGTTCAAACAGAAATCTCTTTGGGGGCCAGGACCTTGAGCAGTACAAGATAAAGATAAAGAGATGAAACTTGGCACCTTGGTAGCTCTGAAGTAGGGATTTAGCCATGCCAAGTTGGAAGCAGATCCATTCATCCCTTGATTTTTAGAAATGTTTAAAACGTCAATTTAATTTTTTAAATTAACTAAAATGCTTACAATTCCATCATTTTTAAAGATAAAGGGATGAAACTTGACAGCATGGTAGCTCTTAAGTAGGAATTGAGCCATGCCAAGTTGGAAGCAGATCTGTTTATGCCTTGAGTTTTAGGAATTTTTAAAACTTCAAACCCAATACTCCTCTTTGGGGTCTAGGGCCTTGAGCAGTACATTAAAAAAAAGAAAGAAAGTAAAGATGAAGAGATGAAACTTGGCACCATGGTACCTCTTAAGTAAGGCTTTAGCCATCCCAAGTTGAAAGCAGATTGGTTCATGCCTTGAATTTTAGAAAAAAAATTGAAGTCAAACTTTTTAAAAAAAATATCCTAAAAATCAAGGCACGAACCGATCTGCTTCCAACTTGGCATGGCTCAATTCTAGGGTGACCACTAGGGTGTGGCCTAGTGGCTAAAGTGTTGGACTGGGAGCTGGGAGATCTGGGTTCTACTCCCCACTTAGCCATGAAAACCCATTGGGTGACTTTGGGCCAGTTGCAGACTCTCAGCCCAACCCATCTCACAGGGTTGCTGTTGTGAGGATAAAATGGAGAGGAGGAGGATTATGTATGCCGCCTTGGGTTTTTTGGCAGAAAAAAGGTGGGATATAAATGCAATAATAAATAATAAAAAACTGTCAGGATTTCCCCAGATTTCTCCTGGTTTTTGTTCTATCCTCAGTGTCAGGGGGGGATTTTATGCAATAGTCTATAATGACCTGGAATTACACACTTTCCCTTTTAAGGCCACCATTAGCGTGGCAGGGGGAATGACATGCTTTCTGGAGGTGTGTCATTCTCTCCCACTGCTCCAATCAAGGCCTTAAAAGGGAAAAACATGTCATTCCCAGGCATTATAGAAAAGGGCCTGACTGGAGCGATGGGGTGGGGTGAGAATGACATGCTTTCCCCTCCTCCGCTCCAATTGGGGATTTTAAGGTGGACCCAGAAAGAATTTTTCCTGCCCCCCCCCACTAGGTGTCCTCTTTTTTGGTTTCCCAAATATGGTCACCCTACTCAGTTCTTGCACAGGCTGCATATCCATCCCTAGATATTTACTCAAAAGTAAGACCCATTGAATTTCCTTGGTTCTTGAAAAGCAACACACTTGCTTTTAGATTTGCCAGTCTCAGCATTCTATGTGTGCTATGAATGCCTGCTCTGTCTGCCCCTATAGTTTCCTGCAAGGTCCAGCCAGGGGAAGCCAGTAAATTAAACCCAGGGGTGGAGGGTGGGATTCCCTCAGGTTCATCTGACAGCAGGTGCTATAGAACATGGACCTTCCAGGAGTGTTGAGGCTGGATTTCTGGCAGACCCAGCCAGGCAACTTTATGGCCTGTTAGTCCCTCCATTTGGTAGTCCGCAGAGCACCTGCCTCATAAGGCAAATGGCCACATGAGAACTGTTATTATGGCCTGCTACTTTGTTTGTCTTTAGTAGTCTGTGGTCCAGATCTCTTCAGAAGGGGGAATAGTGTTTTGTGGTTGGGGTCAGTCTAAATTATCTCCAGGGGTCCCTTACTCAGTGCCTCTGATAGCAAAGAGATTGAGGATTTTCCCCAATTCTGTTACTCTTGAAGTTACTAGGCCTGTTGAAAAAAGATTTTATAACATAAGCATGAAAACAGTGAATACCCCTTTTAACTTGTTAAACCAATGAAAACATGCCACACAAGTAGTCTTAAGATATGAATGGTTTATAAAGAAAAGTAAATGCAAAAGAACAGCAGATGCAGAAGTGAAATCTGAAACATTACTACTAGTAGTAATAGTAGTAGTAGTATCCCGCCTTTTGCCAATGCTGGGCCTCAGGGCAGCCTTACAAAACTAAAACATATACAGCTAAAACCTATAAATAGGAATATACTATATACCATATGAAAAGGAGGACAGGGCTCATGTAACTTTAACAGTTGTAGAGAAAAGGGGATTTCAGCCAGTGTCATTTGTATGCAATTAGTTCCTGGTGAAATTCCCTCTTCATCACACCAGTTAAAGTTGCAGGGGCCCTGCCTTCTTTTGTATATGGTCACTCTAGTATAGTGCCTGCAACTTTAACTGGTGTGATGAAGAGGGAATTTCACCAGGGACTAATTGCATACAAATGACACTGGCTGAAATTCCCTTTTCTCTACAACTGTTAAAGTTACATGTGCCCTGTCCTCCTTTTCATATGGTCAGCCTAAATATACAAAAGTTAAAAATATAATTAAATACTTTTCAATATTAAAGCATTTAAAACATTTTAAATACATAACAATTTAAAAGTCAAAGGTACAGACAGAGGTCCAGATTATTTGCCAAAGGCCTGCTGGAACAAAAAAGGGTTTGTCTGCATCCAAAAACACATCAAGGAAAGAGTCAGTGTAGACTGCAAGGATTAGAAAGAAAATCCATGTGTGTACACTATGCAAAATAAACGACAGCTCAACTGTTTCTAAACCTTATTAGAAAAACAGGGTGACTAGGCCGAAACCAATATTGTAGGCCCAGAAGCACTTTGAAAGGTTTCAACATTGTACTTAAAACTTAACACCGGCCCAAACTAATTAAATGAAGTGTTTGAAGCTTTCAACTTATAGCAGTATGGACCAAACTCTTAGAAAAGAGGGAAGGAGCACTGTGTGTGTATGGGGTGGGGGGGATAGAAAGAAAGGTATAGCCACCTATTCCCAGGAGAGATCTGAAGATCAGGTTACCATGGATCCAGAGGAACCACACCCTGCTTCACCAGGGAGCAAAAGAGCAAACTGGCCTTATGAAGATAGCCCAAAATACTCTCAGAGCCAAAGGAGTGCATGTTCCAGAAGAGAAAAGAGAAACTCTTCTTCTTCTTCACTCAAAAGGTCTGTGCTAGAGGCAGCGGCCATTTCACTCACCCACCCCACATTCTAAGGCAGGAGGGAGGGGGGAGAGTGTGTTGCGTTATGAGGGAAGATGGCCGCCTCATTGACTTGAATGAGAGGTTAAAATAGTCCTTAAAAGTCAACCGAAGGGAATTTTTAAAAAACGAAAAGCTTTCCGTCAACTACAGTCAAGGAGGAAGAAGCCCCCACCACTGGATTACTTAATAAGGCTCTAGAAATTATGCAAATTGTGAGCACAAAAAGTAGCAACCTGGAAGTAAATTTTACAAAAGCAGGGAGACAGGTTTGTATTCCTTTTCTCACTTAAACTGCTCTCCTTCCCTCAATCTTTCACCAATCTTCTTGAAATTTTCAGGTAATGTAAAACAAACATTTCTTTCTGGCACCTGTAAATTTCAAAAAGGTTGATGAAACATTTTCGATTTTATGGCTGTTAGAATGACCCCCCCCCCAATTATCACTTTAACATGGTGGAATGTGTTTTTTACTGACGGCCCTTAACAATGGAGGCACGGCTGTGCCTCCATTAATAACTAAGAGAATTCCACTGAGGCTAGAGAAGGCAGGTGGCCATTTTATTTTCAACATTCTAATCTGGCTGAGGCAGGAGGGAGGGGGAGAGCAACACTACTGAGCATGTCTCGCACTATGCCTGAAGAGAAGGCCACTGCATTGACTTGTATGAGATGAAAAAATATTCATTAAAAATCAACGAAGGAAATTTTTAAAAAAGAAAAGCTATTCCACAAACTGCAAGGAAGGAGGAAGAAGACGCCACCACTGGATTACTTAGTAAGGGCTTATTCTTTTTAAAAATCCATGACATATATAATCGCCAGTCATAATTATCAGAACCATTCTGATTCAGAGAGTTTGTTTTTCTTTTCTACTTTAAACTGCCATCCTTCCCTCAATCCTTCACCAACTATCTTGCAATTTTCAGGTTATGTAAAACCAACATTTCTTTCTGGCACACGTAAAGTTCAGGAAGATTGATTAAACATTTTCGAATTTATGAATGTTAGAATGACCCCCCACAATTACCCATTTAACATGGTGGAATGTGTTTTTTACTCATCACGCTTAACAATTTTAATTTTAAGTCTAAACCCAGAATGGAAATGCCTGAATGTGACAAACAGATGTTTGGAGTGTGGACAGATGCGACAGAGGACAGAGCTCATCCACTATTAATAGTTGTGTAGAAGAAGAAATTTCAGTAAGTGTAGCTCATCTTCATGGTATAGGGGCAGCAGTGCAGTGGCAGGCAGTGCACCCTGCATTGGCGCTCCTTCCGCCCATCTATAGTGGAAGGAGCGCCATGGCGGGCTTTCCTGCCATCACCACCGTGTCCGCACAACAGAGAATGAATGGCAGTTTTAGGGGTGCCTTGGAGCATCTGCCCCTCTCTTCCAAGGTAAGGGGCGTGTGTTTTTGTATTTTGTATTTTTTTTAATGGGGGAGGTCTGCAGAGGCACAGAGGTGGTGCAGTGAGCTTATAACTTTCTGGTCTACCCCCTTCCCTGCCAAGCTTATGGCGACCAATCAGTGGTCGACATAGACTGTGGCACACCTCCCAGAAGCTCCGAAACAAGAGTGACGGACAGCAAATGCCGTTGTTGCCTCGCTCCAAGCTAAAAATGTTGGAGTAAATGCCCAACTTTTTTAAAGGTGAGCTTTGGGGCTTTGCCCCTAGATGGCTTCGGAGTGGCAGCAGCTTCATGTAGACCACCTACCGCCACTCCAAAGCCACTGCAGGGAAAAGCGCCCGTCTAGAGGTACCCCTGGTGAAATTCTGTCTTCTACATAACTATTAAAGGTTGCATCTGGCCACCCCATATATCTGTGACAAACAGTCACAATTATAAGAAAAATTGGAATTGTCTGTGTCTTCCTATTAATTTCCATATATATATATATATATATATAGCTTTTAAAAGGCAACAAAATGTACGTAATAATATAACAAAATCACTAAAGAAATAATGAAACACACAAAGTATAATCCTTAGTCTATCAGCAATCTGTTTCTGAAGTAACTAGAGTAAAGCAGTTTGAGTTGAAGCTTACTATATAATGAAAATATGAGTTATATAGTATATA
This sequence comes from Anniella stebbinsi, assembly GCA_029215795.1. NCBI lineage: Eukaryota > Metazoa > Chordata > Lepidosauria > Squamata > Anniellidae > Anniella > Anniella stebbinsi. The sequence continues at coordinate 87,736,702 of JARDYH010000004.1, read as the reverse complement.
TAAGGAATGTGTGTGTGCGTGTTTTAGTGTGTGTGTGCGTGTGTGTTAGAAAATTTTTGGTAAATGTACTTGGTTGGAATTTGATCAAAAAATTGAAGGGCTTACACAGCATGACTTCTGTTATAACATTTGGTGATAAACCTACAGTGGCTTCCACATAATGTATGAAAAAGCCCTAACATGCCCTAATTTCCCATATTCCAGATGCTTGAACAGAGGATTGTAGTGTAAAATGCTCGAGCTGTGGAGCCAGGAAGTCCTAATAATCTAACATCACATAAAACACGTTTGCCAAGTTCTTTCCATTTACCACCACCCTACCTATCAAAACAGAACTCAGGAAACCTTGTCAGATGAATGGATTCATATTAAAGCTCCACTTTAATATGAATCCATTTTTTTGTTTTGTAGTTTTAAAAGACGATGTGACCAAAATTGGATGCAGGAAGGAAGTATAACATCAAGTATGAGGATATGTACTTGGGATTAACCAAACTATATAGTGACTGCTTCCTATTATTCAGGTACTTTCTTGCCTAAAGTGCAAATCTGAGGTGAATTTGAAGTTTCCTGCTTTGGTTGGGGGGTGGGAGGAATTATGGAATTTCTCAGGAAGCTCTGCACATCCATGCTTTAAGTCTATGTCAGGTGTAGGCAATGTGATGCCCTCCATTCATTTTGGACTACATCTCCCATCAGCCCCAGCTATCATGGCCAATGGCTAGGCATTATGGGAGCTGTATAATTCCTATTCCTGGTCTACATGATACTGAAACACCCAAGCTGTTGTATAAAATGCAGCAACATGGATTAATTATGTAATCCTCATATTAAACATGTGCATTTCCTGTGAAGCTGAACTGGTGTCTGAATTTTATGAAATACTTGAAAGGATGGGTATGTAACAGAGCTGTGGTAAGAATATCCCTTCTTTATGGCTTCATCCTAACTTTTTTTTAATGCAGTTTTGCTATCCCTTATTTGTTAAGATTTTATTTGTTTAAATATAAAAGCAAATGTATTTTTTCTGTTACTAAGAAGAAAAGTAAAAGAGAGATGACTTGATATCTCAAGTACTCTGAACAGTTGCCAAATCAAGTGCAGCTGGTAAGCACCTAAAGACCAAGGTCATTTGGTTTCTTCCCTGTGTGCTGTGAGGCATAGCAACACATGGGGAGATATGCAGCCAACGCTGTGATAGGTCCACAGTGCTATAAATGTACAGCATGTGGAGAAACAGTGTGGGTGATGATGATGGTGAATGTTAGTGGTAGGTTATGGTTGGTTGGAAGTATTGCTGAAGATATTAGAGGAATGTTTTGTTCTATGTAAATACTTGTAAGTAAACTTAGTTAGTAGTTTAAAACACTGCTGTGTCTGAGTGTTTACTGATTACCAGGACATCTGTCTGCTACCAGTGAGCTCTGCTGTTATTCCGCTGCTGTGTGCTTGCACTCTGTACATGCTCAGAGAGTGCAGTGCATCACAAACTCTGACAGGTTATGGGCCCAGTCTGCTAGGGCTGCTAGGGCTGCTAGGGCTGCTAGGGCTACTAGGGCTGCTAGGGCTACTAGAGCTGCAAGGCTACCCAAGGTGTCCAGAGTGTCCAGACAGCCTAGAGGACTCCCTGCGTGGTGGCAGAGCGTTGTGAGAATCCTGGAAGTGAAGAGTGACTTCTCAAATCTGCAGTCCGGTGAGTGTCGTTGCTGAGTGCCTTGGAGGGGCTGAAAGCTGAAAAGCAAGCAAGACATCTGTGTGCAGTAATTTGAGATGGCAGCAAGTATGTCGGCAGCTAATCTACCACTCAATCGTCTAAATGAAAACAATTATCTGGCTTGGAGCATTAAGATGGAACAATATCTAAGGAGAGAAGGTTTATGGACGGTTGTCTGTGATCCTCCAGCTCAGCCAGATGAAGACGAGCAGAGAAACATAGAGAAAGCTTTGGCCAGCATTATCTTGTGTTTAGAAGATAACCAACTTGTTTATGTAAGGAGGCTGGTGTCCGCGCAGGAATGCTGGAAAACTCTCAGAGAGATTTATGTGAGAGAAACGGCAGCCAGCAAAGTTATGCTAACAAGAAAATTGTACAGAGCACAACTTGAACCAGGAGCCAGCATATCTGCACATTTAAGCATGATGAGGCAACTGTTTGCGGATCTGGAGGAGCACGGCATGTCTTTCACTGAGTCCCACAAAGTGTACGTCGTTCTCAGCTCCCTGGATGATTCGTGGGACAATCTTGTTTTGAGCCTGGAAGCAATGCAAGAATCCGAGCTCACGCTTCGTTTTCTGACCGGCCGATTGCTGGAAGAAGAAAAGAAGAGGCAAGAGAGGCAGACTGCCAAGCCTAGAGACACCCACGTTAAACAAGCAGCTTGTGAAGATAAGGAGAAAGTGTTTACAGTTCGGCGCTGTTTTCGTTGTGGTTTGCCCGGGCATCTGCGGAGAGATTGTCCCAACCAAACGAAGGAGAAAGCAGCAACAAGCAAGAAAAAATCTGCTAAACCGAAGGTCTCCGTAGTTAAAGCTGCAGAGAACAACCCAGAATGTACCTGGTTGATGGACAGTGGTTCCAGTCAGCATATTGTGAACAACCAGAGTTTGTTTACAAGTCTACATTCTGCTAGCCGGGACCATGTTACATTAGCAGATGGCAAATCTTCAGCTGTGACTGCAGAAGGTTGTGTATATGTGCCATGTATTGATAAAACTGTAAGCAAGGTTCTGTGTGTGCCAAGTTTGGAACACAATTTGTTAAGTGTATCTTGTTTGGATAAGGAAGGATATTGTGTATCATTCTCAAACAGCAAGTGTGAAGTGAGCAAACAAAACAATGTTGTAGCTTTAGGTGTACTTAGGAACAATCTTTATGAAATGTTGCCTAAAGGTCTAGAAACATCTAGAAATGTAAATTCTGTTATGAATAACACACCTTTGCATAATGATTGTGTGCATTTGCTGCATAGGAGACTTGCACATGTTGGGTTCCAAATACTGAAAAAAATGCCTGAAATGTGTGTAGGACTGAATGTAAAAGCCTGTGACAAATATCTAGACTGTACTGCATGTAAGGTGGCTAAATCCAAGGTTGCTCCAATCTGTAAGAAGAGTAACAGAGTTGCCACGGCAGCATTTGAGATAATACATGCAGATTTAATTGGTCCTATGACTGCAACATTAGGAGGGGCAAAGTATGCTTTAATTCTGGTGGATGACTACACTAGATATGGTTTTTGTTATGTGATGAAAAACAAAAGTGAAACGTTTACTGTTTTCAAAGATTGGCTGAGTTGGGTGGAGCGGAAATTCTCTACCAAAGTAAAGCAATTGCAAACAGACAGAGGGGGGGAGTTTCTGGCTGAAACGTTCCAAAAATGGCTTAGGCAGAAAGGAATTTCAGCAAGACGAACTGCTCCACATTCACCATGGCAAAATGGCGTTGCAGAAAGAAGGAATGGGGTTCTGCAAACAATGAAAGATGCCATGTTGACAGACTCTGGGTTGCATGCTCATTTTTGGGGAGAAGCAATGCTAACAGCTAATTACATTGCTAATAGGCTTTGGAGCTCAGCAATAGATAACACTCCATATTTCCTCATGTTTGGGAAGAAGCCATCCCTGGCTCATCTCAGAGTTTTTGGGAGTGATGCCTGGGTGAACATCCCCAAGGTGGCTAGGAGGAAAGGGCAGCCAAAAGCCAGGAAAATGAAATTCCTAGGCTATGCACCTAGTTCAAAAGCATACAGGTTTTATGCTGGAAATGGAAACATAGTAATTTCTAGATCAGCAAGTTTTCAGGAGCAGTGTGACTGGGAACGTTTGCACGGCAGTGAAGTGTGTTTGCCTATACAGGAAAACATAGGCAGAGCACCACAGCCAGTAGAGAGACAAACAAACAGTTCCACAACTCTTTCAAGTCCTAAGAAGGAGGAGGAAGAGGAGGAGGAGGGAGAGAACAGAAATGTTTTTATTCCCAGACGGTCAGAAAGAAGTACAAAGGGAATACCTCCTGAAAGATATACGGCCAATGAAGTACGAGTGTGCCAAATATCTTATGAACCAGAGAACTATGCAGATGTTCAAAGATTGCCAAATCCAGAGAAAAATCTATGGTATGAGGCTATGGATGAGGAAATGGAAGCCATGGCAAAATACAATGTGTTTACCCCTACAATGCTACCAAAAGGTAAAAAAAGTGGTTGGTTGTAGGTGGGTGTTCAAAAAGAAATTGCTGATGTCAGGAGAGACAATGTATAAGGCTAGACTTGTGGCAAAAGGGTTCACACAGGAAAAGAATGTGCACTATGATGAAACCTTTGCACCTACTGTGAAGGCTGAGTCAATGAGAGTAATGCTAACTCTAGCTGCAAAATATGATTGTCAGGTGAATCATTTTGATATAAAGACAGCATATTTGAATGCACCATTACAGGAAGAGATTTACATGGCTCAAATTCCTGGTTATGAGTCAAATGTGCCAGGCTCTGTGTACAAATTAAACAGAGCTATCTATGGTTTGAAGCAGTCAGCAAGGAATTGGAACCAGTGTTTGCATGAAGCATTGGAGTCAATGGGTTTCAAAAATGGAATGGCTGACCCATGTTTATATACAAAAGGTGTCAACAGTGAACAAATGTGGTTGTTATCTTTTGTGGATGATATATGTTTAATTTCAAAAACAAAAACTCAGGTTAAAGAATTTGCAGAGCAACTGAGTAAATATTTTGAATTAAAGGATTTGGGTCCAATCCATGACTACCTAGGAGTGGAAGTCACAAAGCAAAAAGGGGCTTATGTGTTAAGTCAAAAACAGAAAATCAAAAATCTGCTTGCAAAATTCCACATGGAGGAATGTAAAAGTGTTAAAACTCCCATGGTGGCTGGTTTTCAGTGTAATGACAGTGACACAGAATTTTGTGACAGAGACCTATACCAGTCAGCAATAGGAAGTCTACTCTATTTAGCTCAATGGTCTAGGCCAGATTTGGCTAATGCAGTTGGCATATTGAGCAGATTTGTGTCCAAACCAACGAATAGTGCCTGGCAAGCAGTTAAAAGAGTATTCAGGTACTTAAAAGGGACTATTGATGTGTCTTTAGAATTAAGACCATTGGACACATTATCACTAGAGTGTTACACAGACAGTGACTGGGCTGGTGACAGTCAAGACAGGAAATCCACCTCAGGAATTGTAATAAAACTGGGCAACAGTTTAGTGGGGTGGAAATCCAGAAAACAACGGTTAATTGCCCTGTCTACCTCAGAGGCTGAGTTTTCAGCATTGTCTGAGGCTTGTACAGAAATAATTTGGTTCATCCAGTTGCTGAAAGATATGAAATTGCAAGTGAAAACTCCAATTAAAGTTTTTGAAGACAATCAGACTTGCATTCATATGGCAAAGTCTGAAAGGGTGAACGCAAGGAATAAACATGTTGATATTCGTTACTGCAACGTAAGACAAGCTGTACATGATGGATTGATTGAACTTGTTTATTGTAACACCGAGGTAAATGTGGCTGATGTATTCACAAAACCTTTGAATGTACAAAGACATGAACAATTGTCAAAACAGCTTGGAATGCTAGAATGTCAGACAGAATGAAAATGTTTGTTAGTTACAGAAAAAAGGAGGGGTGTTAAGATTTTATTTGTTTAAATATAAAAGCAAATGTATTTTTTCTGTTACTAAGAAGAAAAGTAAAAGAGAGATGACTTGATATCTCAAGTACTCTGAACAGTTGCCAAATCAAGTGCAGCTGGTAAGCACCTAAAGACCAAGGTCATTTGGTTTCTTCCCTGTGTGCTGTGAGGCATAGCAACACATGGGGAGATATGCAGCCAACGCTGTGATAGGTCCACAGTGCTATAAATGTACAGCATGTGGAGAAACAGTGTGGGTGATGATGATGGTGAATGTTAGTGGTAGGTTATGGTTGGTTGGAAGTATTGCTGAAGATATTAGAGGAATGTTTTGTTCTATGTAAATACTTGTAAGTAAACTTAGTTAGTAGTTTAAAACACTGCTGTGTCTGAGTGTTTACTGATTACCAGGACATCTGTCTGCTACCAGTGAGCTCTGCTGTTATTCCGCTGCTGTGTGCTTGCACTCTGTACATGCTCAGAGAGTGCAGTGCATCACAAACTCTGACATTATTATGGTGAGTACTGAGCGAATTTTTAAATAATCAATTTAGCTGCAGGTTTACATTTCCATGATCAAATACTTGACCTTGTGGGTTTCCATGAGGAGATTAGCTATGCTGCCACCTGCTGAAGCATATCTTCCTCATATGTTTGGAGATGTGTGAAAGTGTTCTGGAAGCAGCATGCTTGCTCACTATTGATAAGGCACATAGAAATGATTAAGAATCCCTGCAGATATATCGTACCAATAACATCTGGTTCACATGCACTTCAGTCCAATATGGATTTATCATCTCTATAATTCTATGTAAAATGTAGTGACTAAAGCCTTCCATTAAATACATCTCTCCTCACACACACACACACACACACTCCAAAGAAAAGTACCCAAAGACTTATTGACCTTCTAAAGATAAACACAGGCAACCTGGTCTTGAAATAATTGTAATTTTTGTCATATAATTGTGTTGCTTCTGAGGGGACAAGTGCAAATGAGTGGCCTGCTTTAGAGCTCTAACTGGGCTATTTTATGTTTAAAGAATGATGAAAGGCCATTTATAGTAATTACCTCAATTTAGCCTATTGACCTGATAAAGAAGAGTTAGCTATATTTCCACAAGACTCAGAGTTAACATTAAAAGATAAAGGTATCAACAGGGTGCTAAGGCATGGATCTCCTTATAAATCATGTTCATGTATGCAGAAATGTGAATTGGTCCAATGTAAACAAAGATATTGCACATGACACAGGGTGTTGGCACTGTTCAAAACAATCAGGCTGTTAATGAGAATAAACTAAAATGCTTAAGAACGGAATGAGAGAATGCCTAACAGCTATCAAATCTGGTAATCGAGACTGATCATTTATAGGCTAAGGATGGGCAATCTGTGGCTCTCCAGATGTTCTTGGATTCCAACTCCTAGCAGCTCTGCTAGCATGACCAATAGTCATGGATAATGGGAGCTGTTGTCCAACATCATATGGAGGGCCACAAGTTTTCACTCCTGTGTACAGACCAGCCTTCCCTGACCAGGTATCCTCCAGAACTGTGGGACCGCAACTTCATCCCCAGCCAACATGGACAATGGCAACGCTGGACAGGGATGATGACAGTTTCAGTCCCATACACATTTGGAGGCTACGTGTGTGTGTGTGGGGGGAAGCTGATATCGATATTACATGATAAGTCATTTCCCAGCCTATTGCTTCAGTTTAAGGGCTCTGGAAATCATGTTCTTTTGCCTTCCTTTAACACTTATGTTCCAGAATCAAGGACCCTGATATTACCTGACACCTTGAATATCTATTCAGTATGCTACAGAATTTAATACTTGCCCAGGTTTAATACCTTGGGGGAATATGTAGAAAGCTACTAAGAGCACAATCCTATGCATGTTTAGACCGGTGGGGGGATCTTATAACTATCAGCATTCCCCAGCCAGCCCAGCCATGCTGGCTGGGGAATGCTGAGAGAAGTAGGACTTTTTTTCTGACTAAAAATGCATAGGAATGCACCCTAAATGAGTTTTGTGTCTGATTGACAAAACCTGTATTGAAATGAGCAAGAATCATCCAAAAGAAGGACTTCCATCTACCAAAATTTATAATGAAGGGTCTGTGCTGTCTAACAGTCTAACAGATTTATTGTGTTTCATGGACTAGAGTCCAATTCAGGAGTTGTATATGTTTCCCTGTTCATACATGAAGTTCATTGGATAGCCTGGAGCAATTAACTGACTTCAGCCTTATCTGCTACACATTCTTGTAACAAAGTGTAGGGGGATTTTTCAGGTGACTTTTATTTAAGGGACACTGAATACAGGTACTTTGCATCAATGTTTCCTGAATTCCCCACTCCAGTAGGTGAAAAGGAGGATATGAAGACAGACACTCAGAATGATTGTTTTTACCCATACTCACGACCTCAATGAAACGACCTTTAATAAAACATTTATTAAAACAATTGAAGGAAGTTAAAATTAAACAAACACACAAATCTCTCCATTCAGCCAAGCAAATTAAAGGGATACACTCACAAGTCTGGCAGATTTCTTAATAACATAGACAAACATAGACAAACATACCCCCAAAGACAAAACACATACTCTGTGAAGGAATTTTTCTCCACAGAGGAAGTTTCATTTCTCCCAGGCAACCAAGGAGTCACTGAGGCCTACATGTTAGGCTCAGAGTAACATCTTGGCTAGGGTGACCAGATAAAATCCAGGTCAGGGCTCATGTAACTTTAACAGTTATAGAGAAAAGGGAATTTCAGCCAGTGTCATTTGTATGCAATTAGTTCCTGGTGATATTCCCTCTTCATCACAACGGTTAAAGGTGCAGGCACTATACTAGAGTGACCATATACAAAAGAAGGCAGGGCCCCTGCAACTTTAACAGTTGTGATGAAGAGGGAATTTCACCAGGAACTAATTGCATACAAATGACACTGGCTGAAATTCCCTTTTCTCTACAACTGTTAAAGTTACATGAGCCCTGACCTGGATTTTATCTGGTCACCCTAATCTTGGCTGTCATGCCTGAGGGAAATAAGACATCATTGTTCCTGTTGACTAGACTTAAATACCCTTTCCAAAGACAAAGACCTCCCTCTAATTATACATTAATATATTCTGAAGTGGCCATAATTTAGACTATCCTTCTTCCCAGAATATACCCTCCTCTCTTGGCGTAGGTGTTTGTGACAATGAAAGGTCAAATTCCCTTTTTTTTTTTTGTGGTCCACTATCTGATTTACTTCTCTGTTCTCCTGGACACGGGGATTTTCTAACAACAACTTCAACTGTTCTTGACTCTGGACCTTTCACTTAGTTTCCTCAAAAGGAATATATATGGTTGATATAAGTCACAAATTTATATGACTAGTATCTTTGCATAATACCATGTCACATGTCTTTCATGAGTAACGTCTTTAAGCAACATAGTTGGTACAAGTCTTATGAGTAACAGCTTTGAGTAACTTCAAATCATATTTCCAAATCATTCTTTATCAGATCCTTATCTAAATTGAAGCATGCAACCCCTGATAACAGTGTCCCATGTGTGTTTGCCTACTTGCCCCTTTGTTCCCCCACCCCAGCATTCAATAACCTCCCCCCATGCCCCCCTGTGTCCCAGCACTATAATAACAACAGAAAATCAAATAATAAAAAGTTCCTACAAAAGTCAGAAAGGAAAACTTCCAGGTATCATTGCCCTGACTTCCCTCGAAGAAGAATAGAGTACAAATGTGGCAGATAGATTTGGGTAAAGAAAAATATCCAGAACACTTTCATATGCCCTATTCTTCCTGATCCAATGAGGGAAACCTGCATCAAGCATGCTAGCTCCATCGCTCACTGTCATCATCTTCACTGTCCTCCACAAATTGAAGGGTGACTGTCTACAATAGGCAATCCCCTCTATATCTACAGGTTCCTCACGTAAATTAGAAGCCTGTAAATCAGGGTTATAAATTTCACAGGAGACTGACACAAGTAGAGCAGGGTCCCTACAACTTAAGTCAGATAATGGGAACTGTGACAGGATGCAGAGCTAGTACACTTGTCCCTGATTTTCCTCATCAGATGAGGGATCACCTGACATGGAAAAGGGCTTACTGACATCATATTACTGTTCTGTAAGTAAGATAAGGGTCTAGAAAATGTTCTGTTGGTTTTCCGTATCTAGTACAAAGCAGGTCTAGGGATGATCATATTTGGAATATCACTTGAGAGCCATTTATCAATTTTACTTCATGTTTTTTTTGTAAGTTTGTTATGTCAAAACGTATTGGGGCAATGTAAAGATATCAAAGTTGTATAACAGCACAAGTGAATATCTGTTCTCTCTTGTTGATTCTGAAAAGACATTCCAAACATTCTTCCATGTATTTATCTAGTTTTATAAAAGAATATATTGCTCATTGCTACCTTTAACAAAGAATTCCACAGGTTTCCTCCTGGGTGGAAAAAAAATCATCCTATAAAATGCCCTCTAGATCTGGAACAGGGCCGGGGAACCTCAGGTCCAAAAGCCAGATCAAGCCATCAGATGGTAACGCCCCATTCTCCTGGCCCCACCCTTTTTCTCCAAGCCACCAATCATTTGCCAGGTTCCCTGCTTTTGTGCATCCCACCCCCACCCCCATTCTATGAGGTTGAAATGCCTCACCTAAGCCTTAGTAGCTGGCCACTACTTTGCATTTGGCCCTGTCCAACTCTGGTATGCCCCAGAAATCTTCTCTAAAGTTACATTTTGCTCTCAGGATGAAAGAGTTCTCCCAACCTTTGATTTACGTTACAATCCTTTCATAATGTTCTTTACATGTTCTATCGTGGAGTGGTAGGCGACTATATTTTTATAAGTTCTCCTGGTTGAAAAAATATGGTCCATCTCTTTACTCAAGGGCTTTGGTGAAGAAATGTTAGTGTCTGGCTAAATGGATACTGCCAATATTATCTATAACAAAAACACTTTACTATCTTTAGAAGTGTGTGTCCACCTTCAGGATTTTTTTGGATCTACAGGGGTGAGTACTGAGATTTCCCATAAATAGTCAACTAAACTATATGCTTCTCTCCCCTCCCAAGCTGTTATCTTTTTAAGAGCATCTTTCAAGTGGAGACTGCTTCTAGTATTCAGTATTTATTTAAAATGTGATAGATGGCCAAGTACAGTGCAGTTTCTTATGAAGAACACATACCACCACTGTATAAAACAAACAGTTATTAATCATTTTTATAGCCCCTTTGAGATATTTAGCACTTTACAGTAATTTTCTCGCATCTCCTCAGAGCAACATGTGAGATTACTATGCCACTTTTTAAATGGGGAATAGCAGTGTAAAGACACCAATTTGTACAGGGTCAACCAGTCAGTCCGTAGCTGAGCTGGAACATTAAATAGCAGTCATGAAAGTCCAATCCTAACACCAGCTCTTAACACCAGCATTAACCTCAAGGTTTTTTTTTCCTGGGACAGCATTGAAAAGCAATATATATATATATATATATATATATATATATATATATTTGGGGGGGCTGCCCTTAAAGCTGTTCCAGAAGCTGGAGCTAGTACAAAATGCAGCAGCTCGGCTGTTGTTGGGAGCTGCCTCTTTGCAGCATGTAACTCCTTTGCTGAGGGAACTGCACTGGCTGCCTATCCATAACCGGGCCAGGTTTAAGTTTCTAATTCTAGTGTACAAAGCCTTAAACAACATAAGAGATTGCCTTCCCTTCTATCAACCTGCCTGGTCATCTGAGGGCATTCTCCTGGTGGTTCCTCATGGACCTATGGCTCGATTAGACTCCACCAGGACAAGAGCCTTCAGTGTGGTGGCCCCCTCCTTATGGAACTCCCTGCTGTTGGAGGTCAGGCAGGTGCTAATGTTGTATTGTTTTCGGCATCTCCTGAAAACTTCATTGTTCCAAGAAGCCTTCCCAGAATGGCCGGCCGTAGTTCATTCTGTACCTATTCTTTAAAAATGGAATTTTTAATGAAGTTTTTGTTCGGTTTTTATTCTTTTATCCCATTTGTTCACCGCTCTGAAATCCTTGGATAGGGAGTGGTACATAAATTTTATAAATAAATAAATATTTTTTGTTATTTAAAAATAAAGCTCAAAACCTCTTATTCGGGGCATAATCTGAAGACACGTGATGAGCAACCTTGCAGAAGCTAAACAGATTGGAATTGCTCTTTACCTGGATGAGACTAGATATTGCATTGAGCTCTATGGTAGAAAGGCTGACTGTAAATGACACAAATAAGTAAAGAAAGGTGCAGTGTTGGACTCATTTTCAGAATCATGTGGACTTGCTCCTTGAGTCCAAAACAATGAAGGAATTGCTCAAGAACTTGCTCTTTGAATCCAACACAGTGAAGAGAGTTATATTTGACGGTGAGTTACATTTGACACAGTGAAGAGAGTTATATTTGACGGTTCAGAAGCTGCAGCTTGTGCAAAATGCAGTGGCCAGAGTGATAACAGGAACCAGAAGGTTCGAGCATATAAGACCTACTCTGGCCCGCTTGCATTGGCTGCCTATACGTTTCCGAGCCCAATTCAAGGTGCTGGTTTTAACCTATAAAACCTTACACGGCTTGGGACCACAATACCTGATGGAACGCCTCTCCCGACACGAACCTACCCGTACACTACTATCCACATTGAAGGTCCTCCTCTGGTTGCCTACTCCAAGGGAGGCATGGAGGGTGGCAACAAGGGAAAGGGCCTTTTCAGTGGTGCCCCCCCCCCAATTATGGAATGATCTCCCCGACGAGGCTCACCTGGCGCCAACATTGTTATCTTTTTGGTGCCAGGTCAAGACTTTCCTCTTCTCCCAGGCATTTAACAGCATATGATGAGGGGTTTTGTGTTGTTGTGTTGTTGTTGTGCTTTGACCCAGAAGGATATTGTAATCTTAACTTGTTTTTATGCTTTATGCTTTTAAATTTTGTATATCGGTGTTTTAATTGTTCAATGTTTTTAATTTTTGTAAACCGCCCAGAGAGCTTCAGCTATGGGGCAGTATATAAATGGAATAAAATAAATAAATAAATAAATAAATTGCTGCATTGTTTGGCTTTCTCTGCATTTAATGCTTTCATATTTGATTGTATTTATTGTTGATATTACACTCTGTAAGCCATCCTAATTATCTCTAGGTACAAGAGCACATTTAAAAAAATGCCTACAAATAAAATGAAAGGCGAAGGCCTGGTCAAAGTAATACATATTTGATTTGTATCAAATATTGGTTCAAGCACAACAAATAAAGTGAAACAACCATGCTTTACCATCATGAAAAGCTTTGAGTTGGCTGGATGCAGTACTCCATGGCATTTGCTCTTTCATCCGCAAATTGTATCATCATTTGTGCCAAATACCACCTTTTAATTTATTGCCTTGGGCAGACGCCAAAAAATGAGAATATCTTAGATGCCTGACACAGTGCCTAGTTGTCGCATTATTAAGATTTAGTAGACCTCAACATTCTCTTTTTGTTATTCAGTTCCAAAAAAAGAGTTCATCTATCTGATCTCCAGCTTCAGATTCAACCCAAGGGATAACAGCACTCAAGTAATGCTACAATGGACTGGCTTTCTGGGTGGCTGGTAGCTTGATTTCAAAGTGTTTCTCCTCATATAATCAATATTTCACACACATACAGACTAGAACACCAGGACTTTGCAGACATATTCTGTGAATTAAAACTTGCATTAGGGAATTTCTGTTCCATATGGGTATTACCCTTGTGGGTTTTGTGTAATGTAAGTTCACCACCAAGAATACTTATTTTTGTAGTTATGGTGGCAATAAGGAATATAGGTTGAAGTAACACCAATTTCGGGTGCCAACCTATACATGTTTAGGCAGAAAGAAATCTTACAACTCCCAGCATGCCACAGATAGGATGGCTAACTGGAGCATGCTGGGAGTTGTGAGGCTTTTTTCAAGCTAAACATGCGGAGCATTACTCCTTAAGGGCACAATCCTATGTGTGGTTAGACAGAAAAAAACCCTGCAACTTTTTACATTGCTAGCTGGGGAATGCTGGGAGTAGTAGAACTTTTTCTATCTAAACCTGGGTAGGATTGTGCCAAATGGATCCTTAGTGTGATCCAGCAGAGCTTTTGTTATGTTCTTGTTCTTAGATTCCTGACCCCAGACATGTTCAAAATCAACAATAATAAAAGGAAACCCAAGCCAAATGCCAGCTGTCAAAAGCAGATATATACTCATCATTTCCCCCTTCATCTCTATCACAAAGGTTTAGCTGAGAGTTGTGTTTTTAATAGAAGTAGGGTAAAATAAAATAAAAGGTAGACTATATAATATCCACCCCATCACAAGCTTGGGGGTCTTTCACAGGAAGAAAAATACTTTTGAAACTCAAAGCGGCTAATGCTCAAGAGGATCTAAATGGAGTGCTGTTGCCTATGACTCTGGTAGAAAAACATTTTTCTTTCTCTTTGAAGCTCCCATTTGTTCTTTGCCTTTTGGGGCAGGATTTTATTCTTCTATTTGTTTGTATAACCTGCTGTTTAGACCATTCAGATCTGAAATATATTTGAAGCAGCTATATTAGGAAACAACACTTACCAGCCTCTCCATGAAAGATTAACAACTAGCATTTTAAATTACATTTTTTGTTCCTCCCCTTTAAGAAATGACAATAGCTAAAAAAGAATTTGTTAAACACTCCTCAATCAACCAAATCCTACCTCAACAGAAGTGAGTGCTCAGGAGCAGGCACAAATAGTGACCTTGATCTGTCTTGTGATTTATATATAAGCCATGAAAGCAAGAAGACCCTTCTTAAAAAGGTTGAACTCCACTTGAATTTTAACTGACTTCATGAAGCCCCAATGAAGTTCTTGTCTTGTTGGATTTCAACAGACTTCAATTGTATCAATATGCATCCATTTGGGACATATCTGGATACAGCCACTGGGTGGCATTGGACTTATTTTTATCTAGCTGGAGTAAGGGGTTTCTAGTTTGTTCTTGTTTGGCAGAAACAATGACCTGGGCCATGTCTACACCAACCTTTTATCCAGTCTCTAGGTCATGCCTGTGCATCCATATGATGCACAGGGTATCCCAGGAACAACCAGGGATGAGCTAGGGATGACCCCGAGATAACGGAAACTGGGGTTATCCCAGGTTTTCCGCGATCCCGGGACCATCCTGAGGACCATGGCTGGTGTGCCGCACACTCCCGGGTCCTAAAACAAGCATGAAGCCACGTGGGGTGGCTCCATGCCCATGGGGGGGGGGAAGCAATTTTGCCATCCCTGGGATGCAAGAGGGAGGGTTGGGAGTGTTTTGTTTTTTGTTATTACCTTTTTCTATGCAGGGTTGTGCAGCCCCTCTTTTTTTAAAAAAATTAATAAAAATGATGGCCGTGACAACCCTCTTCCCTTCCGTGACGTCGCGCTGCTGTCTAGACTCTGGGGGAGGATCACGGAAGCAGGCAAGTCCGTGATCCTCTCCCCTCCCTCCCTCTACACCCTTAGGTATAGAGGAGTCCCTGGTTTGTATGACCTGAAGGTTGTTATTAAGCCATAGTTGCTTGTTACACAGCCTGCATATGTTGGTAACATTTTGGCTGATTTCCCTAATTACGCTCATGGGGCACAGACTGTTGTGACATGTGGATCTGGTGAGGGTAGGTGACTGGGGTGGTTAACAAATAACTTAGAACCTGCACTCTGTTGTAAGGTTGCTGGGTAGTTTGTTAACAACCCCAGTTACCTACCCTTGCCAGGTCCACATGTCACAACCTACGTCTGGTGAGGGTAATTCAGGAAATTGGGCAGCATGCATTCAGCATACGTGGGGATAGTTAATAAGCCACCGTGGCTTATTACCCACCCTTGTGTTGTGCAAACTGTCCTAATGAAGGTCTTATCTAGGTTCCTGACTGGCGTTTCCTCTAAGCTTTCCTTGACAAAATCACACATATTTCACACCAGTGGTTTCTCAGTCCAATCTGGCAGGTTTACTTTCTCCCACATTTATATATTTTTTTAAAAACTCAGGGTCTTGCCATGCTGCCTAGGAAGAAATGTGTGACTTTTGATAAGTTCTTGTTAAAAAATGAACCAATGGAATTCTTACTCATTGCTAACATGAGCTGAATTTGCATTTATTACAGCATTGACATGCTGCAATCCAGCTGTACAAAAATGTTCCAAACTAGAGCTGTATGTGAATGGACTTCAAAATTCTCCATCCTATTTGTGGATGGACAATTTCATCCAATTTCTCTGGGGGAGGAGAAATTATCCAATAGTTTCTCACAGGTAAGGCTTACCTTTGGTAAGGATTGTGGGACAGCTTCTTTTCTTTCTTTTTCCTAACATTTTTTGGGAGTTTTGCACATCAATTGTGTTGTCAACCTAGCCGCCATTTTGCATCATTGACAATGCAGATGTGAGGGGAGCAGTGTAGTGTCCAGCTCCAGGGAAGAGGTGGAACTTATGCTGTGCATCTGGCCTCCAATTTCCTGAACATTTCCTTCTGGCATGAAAGAGGCTTCCATTTTTCTACCTCATTCTCAGGGCAATTTTTAATTTCTTTTGAATTGATTTTGGTGGTCTATTTGAGCGTACTTAATCACTGTGAGTTGGCCAAGGCTGCCTGTGTGTTTTATCTTCCTATTATAAATCATTCCATTGCTCTGCAGCATCCCAGGCTGCCTGCACTGAAAAAAGCCCTATGGAAGGAATTACCTCATGATTTATTCTCCTGGGCTTTAATTGAAGTGCAGGAAGCCAAGTGCAGGAAGCCAGAGAGCCAATTGAACAATGAAAGACAGGACACTCACACACCCTCCACAGCCACCTCATAGGTAAGGTAAGCACAAGAACACTGAACTCAACCCATGATAATTCCTCCAAAATTTTCTTCTCCTTTGAATTTCTTTTTGAAAGCAATTTATTTTCTATCAAATTGTATGAGAATGGTTGAAAATAATGTGCAAGGTATTTTCGGCATGACACTATTCCAAACTATTGCTCTAAAGAAAAGTGCCCATCTGGAGCCTTTACTATGTCAATAATGGATAATTTCCCATGCTAGTATTTCAACCCTAAGCAGTGGAGTTACCAATGATTCAAGAAAAGGAAGGAAGGGAGAATGTGTTACTGTTCACTTGCTTAGGGAATTTGTCTAAACATACTTATTTCGGAATTGCCTGTTGCCTAGCATCAAACTCTATTTAATACACAAAACAAAATGAAAGGATGCATTAAAAAAACCCAATACACTTTAAAAAGGGCCAGGTGTCACCTCACCAGGGATCAATTTCATGATGTGTGATTTTAGTAAACGGGCCCAATATGGTGAGTGGGTGATTTACTTAAGGTCTTTCCAAAGATTATAACCAGCAAATTACTGGCACTGATCATTATTCTTAGGAGCTGTGCTAAAGCATATACAACTCTTCCTGCTATTTTCTGTTTAAACATTGACAAGAGAAATTAAATTTTATAAACCATTATGGATTTTTGTATTGTCGAAACTGATTTTTTGAAATAAAAAATTAACTGTTGAAAGTAAATTTTTCATCTTTTTTTTCTGATAGGCATGAATAATTAGCAATTTACTAAACGAGGAATTCAAATTTCAGCAGAGTGTCTTATTGTCCTGTTGAAAAAGTTATATTGCTAATGACTCCCCCCCCCCCCAACTATAGTATCTCTGCCTTCCTGGTGTTGCATATATTTTAAATGGTCACCAAGCAGTCAAATACTGAAAGAGGAACCAGTGGGAAAACCTACTTCTTGTATGCCTGTTTTTAACAGTAGCTTAATTGGTGTTTAATTATATGTGTTGATGTATGTTTCAGGGAATACAAGATACCCACTGAAGTTTATTTATTGACACCATATGGCAAGCCTATAAATCATGACTGGTTGTAATTTTGAGAATTCATCCCCAAGTGTAAACTTAGCTGAATAGTTTGCTGAATAGTGTGCAGGCATGTGCTGATCTCATAAGAAAACATGGACAAACGGTGCAGTTAAGTGTGGTGGAATAGAACCCTCACAAAATATGAAGAACATGGACATCTTGAGGAGATGTCTTTGGTGGTCCATTTGGTCCACTATCTAGCCAACTTCACAATTTGATAAAATGGGTACTTATTCTTTGGAACTAGTTAATAATGTGGCTTGCTGTGGCCTCAAGGAGAGTTGAGAAATTCAGGGAATAGTGTTGATCTAAATCAACAAATTTGCTCTAACAGTTTTCATCTCCACCAGGAGCAAATCTTTTGTAAAGCTAATGGGTATTAATTGCCCGTTCAAAGCCATGCCTAAATACTTTGCATTGCAACAGAGAAAAACATATTGTCAAAGAAAAAAATCCATCCCTGCCTCAACACCACACACACACTCAGTTATTGTGCAGATTGCAGCTCAGCTCAGAAGGAGCAGGGAAGTCTGAGGGGGATAGCAGAGGCTGTCAGCATCCCTGCTAATAAAATAGTGCCAGAGTTGCATCCCTGTGAGCCTGGACTCCACTTCACCACTGATATATTGTCAGACAGGACTCAATTTAAAAATACTGACCTAGTTTACTTTGCACGACATGGTTATTTAACCCATGATTAGCCGTGAAGCCTTCAGGTACCACTTTGCATATCCAGCCCACGTTCGGGGGTTTGTCATGTTATGCAAACCCAGCAAGCATGGGCTATGCAAAGGTTAAACAACCCTTACATAAGCCATGGACTTAATCTTCGTGTTGTCGTGTGAACCCAGTGAGCGTGAGTTATGTGAGGGGTGTTTCACCCTCACATAGCCCACACTGACTGGGTTCGCACACCACAACAACTCCCAAATAGGGATTAGATATGCAAAATAGCAGCTGAACATGGCCCACAGCCTCACTATGGGTTAAATAACCCATGAGCAGCTATCATGTCCTGCGAACCAACCCAGTGTATTTGAGGTGACATCACGTGTTTGGTCTTTAGTGCTTGACCTGTGATTGCCTATTCAAAGCTGGAAATTTCCACTTGATTTTACAGTCAAATGATGTACATGCTTACCAGAAAAAGATGGCAGCAGATCTGGATACTTCTATAGGAGAATTTTCATTGATGACTTAAAGATTCAAGACATTTTATCATTAATAGTATTTTTCATATCCAGGCCTCAGGCTGAACCATTTACTTTTCTTAATGGACAATTTCTTTGACTTAATTCCTGGATAATGCTAATATATTTTATGGACTTCAGATGTCACTGCAAGAGCTGATCCATAATTTTAAAACAAAACAAAATAAAACATAGATAGGAATGATAATGGGCAGAAATGCTAATATAATTCTTCTCACTCAAATTTCCTCCCAACAAAATTGAAATGTGAAATGTTCAAATTACTTTATCTTGTTACTCCTATGCACCAGCAACTCACCATTGTTCTGTTTTAAATTTCCAGACTTTTTTGTATTTCTAAAGTTTTCAGTTTGTGTCATTCATTTTCCTCCAGGTTAAACTGATAGGCACAATATAAAGCCCATGGGCATCAAGGCCTTGTTCCCTAGCATGCACCATAGCAGATGGGTAAGAAGAGGAAAAGGCAGATGCACGCTCCCTACATGGTGTGTTTCCTCCCACTATGTACTAAGGTAAGGCCTTAAGGAGAAGAGAGGGAGTGTGGTTTGGAGATTGTGGAGGACTGGCCTTGAGGGGGTGATTTATTTTCAGAGGAACAGATTGGCGCCAAAAATGAACCAAAGTATTTCCAATTTGGGGGCAAAAAAAGCCATTTTGCATCTAAGTCATTTGGAGGTTCATGTCTGTGCTTCATTTCTGTGGGAGCTCAGCTCACCCATCTCTAATCCCCCCCCCCCGCAAATTTCCTTACCTTGGCCAATTGTCTCGCCATACATCCCTCTAACTTTGGAAAGTAGAGAAAGGGAATAGAGGATAGAGGAAAGTGAAGACGTAAAACAGATGAAGGGCTGCAGGTAGGGATGTACAGATTTTGTAAAATCCCTTCTGTCTGCGTATCATGGATTATCAAAAGCTTTTCGTACTGTCGTCCACTCAGCAAAGGAATCAGAGTTTTTTCCAGTTTCACATTTGTACAAATTCACAGTGTGAAAATTCACATGTGAAAATGCACAATCCCTGCCAAAATGTGCAAATCCCACCCCCCAAATGTGCAAATCCCCCTCAAAATGTGCATTTTCAGCTTTTTTATTATTATTTTATGTATTTTTCTGCAACTATATTTGCATAAAATTCTGAAAAGTTTTTTAAAAAACTGGTGCAAATTGCAGAATCTATGTGACTTGGAAAAGCTAGTCCTCCACAGAATCTCTGGGTGAGATTAATGAAAATCCAATGCCATTTGATTCCGTCCCAGATTTGTCTGCTATATGTAGTTGCAGTACCAGAAGAAGTCATGCCATATAGTAGAGAAGGATGATACAGGCAAGTTGGCTGCCCTGTCATGTGTCCCCCGGATCCTCTGGATAGGCTCAACCAGAACCATAATCCCACCACCAGCCCCATGGCTAAACTGCTCAGAAAAGCATCGAAATATCACTAGCAGGAAGTCATTTTCCTAAGCATTCTAGCCACAGAGAAGGGCATTTTGGTTTTTATAGCACTGGAGAGGGAACAGATAAGCCTTCATTCCATGCATGCTGTGTTCCTGGTAAGGATTACAAACACACACACACACACACACACGCCTGTAATTTTGTAAGGAAAAACAAGGTAGATAAGACAGATTTCTAGATGCATGCTATATATTGATTAATTAATTGCACTTTAAAATATCTCAACAGCTGAAGTCCTCTGGGTGATATACAATATATTAAAAAATAGAAACAATAAAACACGAAAGAAAAGCAATATATAATAAAACTAAGATAAAACTTGCAACAAAGAGGCAAAGCATTATACCACATAAAACCAAAGTAAAACCAGCAGCAAAATTAAAGACTGCTAAGATCTAAACACCTTAAAAACAGTTCTTAAAATATTTGGGAGAATAAAAGCATCTTCACCTGTCACTGAAAAAAAATAACATAGGGGGCTAGGTGAGCCTCTCAAGGGAAGCTATTCCACAGGTGTAATGGCCCTTTTCTATCCTAGCCAACCATGTTACTTGATTTGGCAGAGGCACCTGGAAGTGTGATAGGTAGGTAGGTGATAATAATTATTATTATCATAATTATTATTATTAATAATAATTTATTTATTTTTTACCTGCCTCTCCCTCTGGATCAAGGCGGGGAACAACATTGAATACAAAATAGTATAAAATACATAAAACTGATTAAAAACAGTTTTTAATAACTGAAACATTATTAAAATAAAAATCAAGTATCTTAAAATTCAACGAGGTAGACCTACTGGAAGAGATCGGTCTTTATGGCTTCTTCAATTCAGAGAGACTGTTAAAATGACGAATCTCTCCCGGCAGGCCATTCCACAGTCTGGGAATGGCAGAATAGAAGGTCCTCTAGGTAATGGTTGTCAGCCTAGTTTTGGCTAACTGGAATAAATTCTTCCCAGAGGACCTGAGTGTGTGGGGTGGATTGTATGGGGGAAGGTGATCCTGCAGGTAACCTGGACCCAAACCATGTAGGGCTTTAAAGTAATGACCAACACTTTATACTTCGCTTGGAAACTAATTGGCAGTCAGTGATTTTAAAATTGGTGTAATATGGTCACCTGGTGACCAACCTGGCTGCCACATTTTGAACTAGTTGAAGTTTCTGGATTAGGCACAAAGGTAGTCCTATGTACAGTGCATTGCAGAAGTCGAGCCTCAAAGTTACCAGTGCGTGTAGAGTACTTCCATCTTTAGGTCTTCCAACTCTAGAAAGGGGCACAGCTGGCATATCAGCCGAAGCTGATAGTAGGCACTCCTGGCCGTTGCATCTATCTGGGCTGTCATTTGGAGTGATGGTAGGTAGATATAGGAGGAAATGCGTAATTTGGCCTTTTTTGTGGTGCGCAAAGAAATTCTAAAAATGTAAGTAAGGTGATTGTACATTGGGATGCAGACAGAGGAGTTTTGCCCTATTTTGAGAAGAAATCTCATTACATAGTTCTAATCTCACTGCATAATCAGCTTCAGATGTTCCTGCTTTAAGCCCTTGTGGGACCTGTTTGGTCAGGCTCTGTATAATCTTCTCTCCTGGGGATTGCTGACTTTTCATAGACTGTGAGAATGGGCACTCTCTTAGAAACAGGCTGGACTTTTTTGCTCCTGAATTCCCTTAGATTTATTGGGGGTGGAGAGAGCAGACGATGTTAAAGAAAAAAAAGCAAATGTCTCCAGAGTTGTCAAAAGGGTAATTGTGAAGAGAATAAGAATGGCATCAGCTGCCGTGAGATTTCCAGAGGTAGCTTTTTCTCTTCCCTGAAAGCATCCTCAGCTTTTCCATTATTCCCTTAGCATTTAGTTCATATTTAGATGATAGAGATTAAAGACTTGCTTTAATTAAACATGTATTTGTACCTCAACTTGCCCTTTATTAGGTGAAAATATTTACAATCCTATGACATTTTTTAAAATAATTCACAACCTAGAAATAAATTTCATTACAGCAATGAATGTTAAAGTTTAGTTGTTGTTGTTGTTGTTGGTGGTGGTGTGTTGTCGTTTTTTAAACTATCCTCAGTGGATGTAATCCAACCATTTTACCACAGTATTTTTTATTTATTTCATAAATTTACATATCATACCTCCCTTCAAAGGTAAATCAGGGTTGTTCACAATCAGAAATGCCTAATTACATAAACACACACACACACACACCTGTGATTCTTACCAAAACAACACAACAACCCTGAAGCAGCCTGTTGCAGGACATTTGAGCTCTCAGATTCACAGTTGCTTCCAATAGTACAAACAAAATACATTGTCAGGATCTACACTACTACTTTAAAATGGTCTATAACAGTAGTGACAACTGTTAGGGCCCAGGACATACTCCATATACAGTTTTCAAACCGTTTTCAAAGTGTCATATCCTGCTTGGTGTAGATCTGGCCATTGACATGCTTGACAAAAGGGGAAACTTCTGGATCTACCAACTCAGAACTCTTAGTCCAAATGGCCTTAATCTGGAGGACAATTTGTAAGCATTGTACCAGTCATACTTCTGGTTTTTCTCATGGAATTTTGATCTCCAGATATTCCAAACTGCTGGTATCCATTTAACTGCACTGCCACTGATGAGGGCAGAAGCCAAAATGTTTAGCTCAAAATACATTTTAAAATACTCTGTTGTTAACCTCTCTCTCTCTCTCTCTCTCTCTCTGAAATATCAATAAGAAACCATGGAATATGAACAACAGAACACTGAAATTAGTCTAATTAGTATGCATGCAATATTGACAGTGGTTTCAAAAAGTAAGCCTTTTCCTCAGCTTGTGTTTCTCATCCTTGCTCTGCCACAGTGAGGTTGCTGATCCATACCAATCAAAAGAGGGGTGTACTTGACTGGAGACAATGGTACATACAAAGGTGCCATATGTGGAGCATCATTTTATGTGAAGTATCTCAGCTTGGCTTGGTCTATGCTACATAGCAGAACAAATGCATTTTAACATCTTAGTGCTACATATAAGCTTACATAAGGATGTACTAGCCTATATGGCTTCACAATGCTAAATGCATTTTGGCTTGCCTGTAGGTAATTCCCTTCCCTTCCTCTTCATGGTCATCTACTCATGCATGAACACTTAGATGCTTTGATTCACCAATATGGATTTGACTTCTGATCTGGCAAAAAAGATACTTTTTTTGATGGTGAACAGAACAAGGACATATTTTGTGCTTTAAAGAGACTGTAGCTCTAAAACTGCAGAACTCTTCAAGAAATGTGGATTCCAAAGAGAGGGGCTATTCAGGTATATTACAAGAATAGAACTGTTAAGAAGCTACTCATAGCTGACCACACTGGGAAGGTCAGGGGCAAATACAGTGTCAGTGTGTGTGTGTGTTTGTGTATGGAGACCAGAGACTTCTTCAGGTATTCAAAGTATGCTCCAGCCCCACCTCCTCCACCTCTGATCTCCCCATGTTGCTGGTGAAGGCCTGCAGTGAAACCATTACACAGTTACAGCTGAAGGCAAGTATAACTGAGAACTCTGGAACTAGGAACTCTACACCTTCTGGATTCCCAGTTGCTTGAAGTGCTATAACTGCATTCACCTGAATGTGGTTATAGTTTCACTGCAGACATTTCTCCTCATGATGGGGAGAGCAAGGGTGGAGCTACATCCCCAACCCCACTCCATGCTTCCTATATTTGAATGCCTGCAGAGAGCTCCAGCCATTTTGGATAATACAGGCTAACACTTGTTTTGAAATCACTATAGAAAGCTATATTAGCCACATGGGAAGGGCCATACCTCAGTGTCAGAGCACCTACTTTTCATGCAGAAGGTCCCAGGTTTGACCCCTGGCTTCTCCAGGTAGGGTGAGGAACGAATTCTGCTTGAAACCCTGGAGAGCCACTGACTGTCAATGTAGACAATACTGATAGATAACCAGTAGTCTGAGTCAGTATAAGGCAGCTTATGTATGCTACTGTCAAGAGTGTAGCACTTAGATATATCAACACAGTGACCTCTGCCATCATCCAGGATCTGAGCCACCACGTTCTGCACTATTGAAACTTCCTATTGGACTTTTAGGACAGTTCCACAAGAGTATGGAGAGCTGATCTTGTCATTCAAGTGCTTTGGCCATCTCCATAGACCACTTGAACCAAAAAGGTTGAACTGAATTGCATGACATAAAATGGTTCACAAATAAAAATCAAATTACTGTGCTAAGATTCATCTGGCACCATTTGTCTCAGGTGATTTCAAGAGTTTTCAGTAAAACATGATGTGGAAATACATGGGAGGGAATTCTTTTACAGAGTAAAATGAATAGTTCACCTCTTAAGTTAGCTTTTGAAAAGTCTACCCAAATGTAATTGAAATGCTAATCTACAGAATTTAAATATCATACACAAGCAGGGGCTAAACTATTAACTAGGAGAAAGATCATTTATTTTGTTTTAACCTTTATAATAAAAAAATACTTTCTTTTTTTAAAGACAATCAAAGACCTGTTACTGTTTTTATTTTTCTTAGTCTTTAATTTTTTTAAAGAAGTAATGAGCAGTAAATTCAGAAATTACATACATTAGTAAATATCACTTGTTAAACAATTGTAACCACTGAAGATGAAGCAAGATTTGTTCAAGAAAGAAACTTTGGTCTGATTTCATACTTCATGAAGTCTCATTCTTCCCTGAGACGCTTGAATAATTTTATGCACAGCACTGCACCTAAAGGTAAAACTCTGTTGATGTCTGCTTAACTATGTACTTAATCGAATAGCTTTTAAAGCCTTTTTTGTGGGCTAATTCAAGCAGCAATTAAAAAAAACTATTCCAGGGTTTAAGGATATAAAATAGAATACCAGATATTCTATCATGTGAAGCACCTTAGATACCTCTTTTAGAGTTCTGACTGGTATCGGAGCCAACTGATATCGGAGCCAACTTCCAATTCAGGAATTCCAGACCAGATTGCGAGCTTTGTTGTTTCCTTTTTGCATTGTGCATACTTTTGAATATACACATTTTCTCCCATTACATAAAGTGTATTTGTGTGAATTTTTCAAACCTATGTATATTCCATGCACATTTTTCAAAAATCTATGCATTTTTGGAACACTTTTATTTTATTTTATTGGAGGTGGGGGAGGTTAAGGGGCTCCTTGGCGTGGTGCTTTACTGCTGGAGTCCTCAGAGTGTTTGGGATCCAGCATCAGTTCACTCTTCTGTGAGTAATAGCCATTGACCTCAGTGGGGCTGACTTCTGAGTAGGCTAGCATAGGAGCCTCTTAACCTCCCCACTCCAATCTTTACAACATTTACTTGGAACTTCTTCACCCGCCCCATCTGAGGTTGACTTCCATGAGAAAAAAAAGAGGATAGAATAGATTATTCTGTCCATCCTCACCCCGTTGCTCTTGGAGGAGTTTTCAAAAGGGTTGGTGTTTTTTTAAAGAGTTACTTAAAGAGATCTGTGATCTTTCAGACAGAGTCCAGTCAGTTTGTCAAAGCCCCACCACCTTCTGGAAAGCCCTATGAGGAAATGGAGATGCCCTGCCAATGCAAGAGCCTTGGTTGGGATCATAAAATGGCTTAAATACTTATCCTACCACAACACAAGTCCCCAGTTACATGCAAAATGGGTTTATCACAAACACGTATATAAAAATACTCGTACTGAATGACACATGAATTATATACCCCTTTCCAGTGAACTATCAAAGTACTTAGCAATAATAAAATAACCATTAAAATATAACAATAAAAATACAATAAAATAATCACTCATCAGTAATAAAACTATAGTGGCTGGGTCACCCTCAGGGAAAGCCTGCAAGAAGATGTGGATATTATAAGCAGACGTCGAAACATCAAAACTGAATTTGCATGTCTAACGTCAATAGGGAGCACATTCCAGAGAGTAGATGCTGCAAAACTAAACACTCTGTGATAGGTACTCCTGAGACGAAACTCAGGAGCAAGCAGCACTATCACAAGTGCTCCTTCTGAGGACTGGAAGGGATGTAAGGGGCGAGGCAATCCCTGAGGTAATGGCACCTGAAGTTGTTTAGTGCTCTGTATGTTAACAACACAGCCTTAAATGTGGCACTGTAGCTTATTGGCAGCCAGCACCATTTTTTACCAGAGGTGTAATACGCTGTTGAAAAGAAGACTCTGTCAATAGCCTCACAGCTGCATTCTGTGCCAGCTGCAACTTCTGGGCAAGACCTACAACTAGCGCCACATAGAGCTATGGATGTAAGAGAATTTTGTTCCTGTTCGCAAATCATGTGAATATGACCCATTTGCAACCATGAACATGAACACAAACAAGAGTGTAATTCTCTGAGCTTGTGTTCACATTTGAAAGTGCATTTCTGAGAATTGTAGTTTTCCCATTTGGAGAAGAAGAAAAAAAAAGATGCTCACATTCAGGAGTGAGAACAAGGCAAGACAAGCATCCAGGTGGGAAACGGAGACCCTGATGAGCTCAAACATCACCTGTTCAATCATCCCTATACAGAGCACATTACAATAATTCAGACTTGATCTTCCCGATGCCTGAATTACTGTGGCCAGGGTATCATGGTCCAGAAATGGCCATCACTTGCGAATGAGCTAAAGCTGGTAAAAGTCACTGAGAGCCCCAAAAGCCACTAGGACCACCCTTGCCTACAGCCTCTTTTTCAGAGGATGGGCAACTCCATCCAGAAAAAGGCAACCAACCTATTTCCAGGATCTGGATCCATCTACCCACAGTGCTTCCGTCTTGCCAGGATTCAAATTCAGTTTATTGTCCAAGCACTGATCCAGAGCCTGCATGTCCACACCTGAATCAGATGTTATAGAGAAATAGAAACGAGTGTCATCCCAGGAATTATGGGCTTCCTGAGCAAGTCAAAAGGGCAAGTTAACAGGCTTTGACAGTGGAGGACTGTGAGTGGAGAAGACATAGAGTGGTCATGGATGATGACTTCTTACTGTGAGTCACAAACCACAGCATTTACTCAATCAGGTACAATGTGCACAAGTTAAGAATATTTATGGCAGCTTTTGTGCAAATTATGGCCACATTTTGTGCAAATTATGCAAATTACACCTGAAATTCCCAAAACTTACACAAATTGTGGCCACAAATTGCATACATGCTGATTTTGAGGGGTGGGGTCACCCAGAAATCCACAAACTGGCCTGACTTGGTACTGATTGAGTGAGACCAGTTTGGGTAAGCGAACCAGAGTCTAGCAGGCCAAGCTGCTGAAAACTCGGTAAACTTGACCCCCTGGGTGAACAAGACCAATTCAACGCCACAACCAGGCCTGAACCCAGTCTGGTGCATGTCAAGTTAATCTGTTTCACCCAAGTATGACTGCAGCTGACCCTGAAAACTAGGGGTGTGCACGGACCCCCCGGATCGGATCGGGACCCGGATCGGGACCTCCAATTTTGTCCCGGACCGGTTTGGACAAAATCGGAGGCCCCCCGGACCGGATCGAGTCCGATCCCGACCCAAAAATCGTAAATTTTTGGATCGGCCGCCATTTTTTTCCCCATAGACTTGCATTGCAATGCAAGTCTATGAGGAAAAAATGGCGGCGGGTGGGTGAGGGGGGCCTCACTCCCTCCCCCCCGGGGCCGTCCGCTGTGGACGGCCCCGGCAGGTAAGCCCCCTCCCCCGCGCTCCCTACCCCCCCTGGGGCCGCCCGCTTCCATCCGCTGGCGCCCGCGGGCGCCAGCGGATAGAAGCGGATGGCTCCGGGGGGGGTAAGCCCCCTTCCCTGCCACTGCTTACCTTCTCGGCCCGTCCGCTCCCGTCCGGCGCCGGCGGCTACTACCAGCGGGCTCCGCAGCCTACTCTCGAGTAGCGCACCGGGTGATGACATCACCCGGCGCGCCACCCTAGAGCAGGCCGCGGAGCCTGCTGGTAGTAGTAGGCGCCGGCGCCGGATGGGAGCCGCCGGGCCGGGAAGGTAAGGGCCCCCCTCCCCCCTCCGCGCGCCCCCTCCTCCCCTCCACGCACCCCCTGCTTACCTTCTCGGCCTGTCCGCTCCCGTCCGGGGCCGGCGGCTACCACCAGCAGGCTCCGCGGCCTGCTCTAGAGTAGCGCGCCGGGTGATGACATCACCCGGCGCGCCACCCTAGAGCAGGCCGCGGAGCCCGCTGGTAGTAGCTGCTAGTGCCGGACGGGAGCGGACGGGCCGAGAAGGTAAGCGCCCCCCTCCTCCCCCCCCCCGCTGTCCACTTTCATCGGCGGGCGCCCGCTGGCGCCCACCAATGGAAGCGGCGGTGGGTGCCAGTGGGCGCCCGCCGATCCGCCGATCCGCCGAACCGGTTCGGAGCCTTTTCGGACCGGTTCGGATTGGATCGGCCGATCCAGCTGCGGGATCGGAAATCGGATAATTTATCCGATTTCCCACTGGACCGGACTCGGATCGTGGATCGGGTCCGATCCAGTGCACATCCCTACTGAAAACACATAATAATATATTCACAAGAAACCAGACTGTGGAATGCCAGTACACATCTGTTTTGTTCACATGATTAATTCTAATTCCTTGGAGGGACACTTTTCTGTTGGAATTGAGTTGTGTTGTTATCACACTGAAATTCTCTCACTCTTCTGGTGGTACTTGCACTCCTCCAGCTATTAAGCCACCTACAGGAGATGCCGCAACAACTTAACGTACAACTATATAACACATGATAATAACAACTCAAATAACACTTATCACCCCACTGTCAAACAAGCTTATATCACACCAAAGCCTCTGAGACAACTTAACTCTGTGATAACATTAACCCAGATAAATTGCTTAGTTTGCAACATACTGAAACCACAAATCTGTCCATATGTTCTCCAGAAAACATAATAAAGAATCACCATAATATTTTTGCCTGAAAATATCGGTGTGGATTCTGACCTCTTGCAAGTCACAATTTTCTCCATAACTGCATGGCCCCACTGCTTTAATATTATACCCTTAAAACCCAGTAGCCATGGGTCTTTCCAAAGCCTGATTATACAGATTTTAAATAAATAAATATTGGATTAAACCTTGGCTTTCTTTTCTAGCTACTTCTTATACTACCCAATAACAATATCTTTGGTGCATCTGGAAGTGTAAACAAGGGAAATGTCTGAATAACCTGAATTTCTGTCTAGTAGATTTTAAGCTGTGGACAACCCCACTACATATGTATCACCATACATATGATGACCCATGGCCATATTTTTGCAGACCCCAGGATGTGTTATAGAACATCACAATATGCTTCTTTTAGTGTAGTACAAAAAAGGAAGGACATTCCTATAGTCAACATATAATAACAAACATTTTCCTAATTCTTTATCCCATTGTTTAACAAGCAATACACTTTTAGAACTAAACTAAGGATCTTACATTCAAGATATCCCCATTCCTTTTCATAATGATCTATGGTTTAAAACAGTTTAGCCCCCTAAACACATCATGATACAGTTTATCCATCAGTGCCTACCTTAGAAAAAAATGAAATAGTGGTATTCTCTTTCCTTGTTCGATCATCAATACATTGCTGATTGTTCCATACATCCAATAGCCCTATTGATGCCCCCATTTCTTCAAATTACTCATAAGGCCATCCAAATAAACATATAGGCACTATAGGCATATAGGCAGTGGAATCTACAAGATTGAAGGAATGGAACCCCACCAGCAGTTGTACAGCGTCATTGTGCAGGGGAAAATTGTGTTTGCTTACTGTCGCTTTTCTGCCTGCGCGTTTGTCCGTCAATACTTCCTGTTTTGAAAGAGGAAGTAAACAACTTGCACATGGCTCATCCAGTGGGCAGTTTTGACCGTGCTGCTTCTCCTGCACATAGCAGGAGATAGTGGCAACTTCCATCTTTAAAAATAAGTTGGACAAACTGGTGCATTTTTTGTGACACAAAGAAGGCTAGAAGATGCAGTAGGCAGATGATGTCATGAGAGGGGCCTGTGAAAATCCATGAGTGCCCAGTAATGAGTGTGCAATAAAATGCTGGTCTGATGGAGCTCATAGCCACCAAAACTGCCATCCAATCTGCTCCAATTGGTATTGTCCAGAGCAAATTTAGGAGGCATAGGGGGCAGGCAAAGAAGACAAATTTCTACTTCTGTGGTGTTGATGTAGTCTAAAATAACACATAATTCTCTAGCCAAGATGATACATATGCGGCTACAAATCTTAAGGATGGGAGAACCAGGGATGCTCCAGCGCACTAAAATTCTCAAAACTTTACTTCAAAGCTCGGTTCATCACTCTCGTTCTCATTTACAACCTGTTTCTCTTTCTTTCTTTCAGTTCATTTGAGTGGGAAAGGTATGTATTTTTTAACAGTTCATACTTTTCCCCAACTGACTGAAGTGTGAAAATACACAACTCTAAAAATGCACAAGTGAAAGTACAAATATTTGAAAGTGTGCATATTTTTTAAATATTTAAAAGTATGTATTTAAAAATGTTCACTTTAAATTGTACATTTTAAATTTTGTGCACGTTAAAAGTTGTACATTTTTTTAAGTGCATGTTTGTAAACATGAATGCAAGTTTGGGAATTTGCAAAAAAAAAATCGGAGAACATGTGTTCCTCTTCACTTTTGCATTTGGGGTTGCAAATAGGGCATCTTTGAGTGACTAGCAAACTGAAATGAAATTCTTATACATCCCTATGCTGAAATGTATTCTAGATTTTCAAAAGCCCTGATATGATTGGAGCATTCAACTGCCATTCTAGCATTTGAACACTTTCTTAAGTCCACAAAATACATTTTCAATGTGTGTTAAAGTAGAATTGCTCTAGTTCCCTCCACTGAGAGCTTCCATCTCCCAAAAGCCATTTCACCAAAATGCCACCGCAGAGAGTTTTTTTATTGTATATACTCTTTTAAAAAAAAATAATTTTATTAATTTCTACATATAACATAACAATACACAATACAAAAGCCTCAACAACCCCCCGTGCTCCCTACCCCCCGAGACCTTCTAACCCTATTGCTTATAAATTCCCCAAACATGCATTGATTCTTTAGACAGTGTATAGCCTCTCCCCTTTTCTAAAACATATTCTAGAAACATAGCCCAAATCCTTCCAAAATCATTCTTTTTAGTTATTTCCATCTTTACTTTCATTGCACAAGTTAATCTGTCATTAATAGCAATATCCCACACTCCTTTATACCACTCTTCCATACAATAATCCCCTCGTGTTTTCCAATTTTTGGCTATCATAAGTCTTGCCAGTGTCAGGAGATTATTTATTAATTCTTTAATATTATTATTACCATATTCTTTATCAAATAAACCCAATAAAGCTATCTTCGGACTTGCCTCTACCTTTTTGTCCACTATCTCATTTATCTCCTTAAAAACTCTCTCCCAATTTTTTTTAACATGTTCACAAGTCCACCACATATGGTAATATGTCCCCAGTTCCTGACAACCCCTCCAACAATAACTTGACGCCTTCTTATCTATCTATTGTATATACTCTTGTGCATACTTATTTCTTACAATATGTGATCCTGTATTACCACGCAATTGTTGCCATATTGTGTTTTTCTGTTGTTCTTGTTTCTGCACAATGTGTGTTGCACATTATGTCCTACTCGCCTTTCTCCCATAATCCCATGACCAGCGCTATTTCAGAGGAACAGAATAATTTGTAATTATGTGTGAGCTCTTCACCCGATGATTTACTGTGCTTCTCTTTATAGGAAATTATTTCCCCCCCTGTAAACAGTTCTAAGGTTCAACCATTTGGGACCGCCTTTTACCATAGCAACAGCAATAGGTTTGCCACTCGAGAAGTGTGTGTGAGGAGGTCATAGCCCCTCCTTGCTTGACAATTTAGAAATGAAGGGACTGCGGGTGGCGATTTATTATTTGACTTGAAAGAAGAGGAAAGAAAAACCAAGAGAAACCCAAGCCAAGCATAAGAAAAGGCTAAAGGTGCAGAAGGTAAGCTTGCTGAGAATTATGAATTAATCATTCAATTTCCACAAATTACAGAGAGCTACCTGACAATTTACTGGTCACTACAGGATGACCCATTTCCTGTGAATAAAGCTGCTTCAGAGAAGCAGGGTACATTCACAATAACTCATTAAAACCCTTGATCTTTCCCCACATGTTCAAAAAAGGACATGAGATGTTTTCAATGCTGTTCTGCTTATTAGCTCTTTTCATAGCACCATGTGGTACAGCTCACATCCGCACAGGCATTTTGGGGTGGGGTCACAGAACAATTGCCAAGCCATTTATGATTATCAGATTCTGTCATCACTACTCATACTGAGAAATATTTTACTCCATGTGCATTCTCTTAATCAATGTTATGAAGGGTGCAATCCTATGTATGTTTAGACAGAAAAAGACCTACAGCTCCCAACATGGCCCAGCCAGCCTTCTGGGAGTTGCAGGACTTTTTTTCTGTCTAAACATGCATAGGATTGTACCCAAAATAAACAGTATTGTTTTTGCAGTATCCGGGTCAAGTTACACACTGAATAGTATCCAGTGCTACTGCTCTGCTGACCCAATTGATATGGCACTCACGTGTAAGCAATCTCTAACAGAACAGCAACAGTGTAGGCTAGTGTGATGAGTTTCCTTAGAAAACCCATGTAGTGCTTACACATGAGCACTACATAGATTATGTCAGCAATGTGGCAGCATTGAATACCATCCATGACTTTAAAGACTTCAAGGTAATTTAATACTGTCCCAATGCTCTCTTTTTTTCGCCTTTATTTCAATGGGTCACATTCTGACAAATCTCAACTCAATGGAGTTCTCAGTCCAGATTGGGACCATGGTGGTTGACAAAAGCTTAGAGTCCTATTCCCCCCATGCCAGGGTCCCAATTTGGTGCAGTTCCAGAATAGATAGAGATGCAAATCCTGCAATTGTAACTTCTTTCTATTAAAGTCTACTATGCCAAACTTTTACATCCCACTTAAAAAATTTGTAATTTGTTTTAAGTGTATGACTTTTGAAGAATAATTCCAGTAATTTTTGTGACCTTCTTCTGGCCTTGTGAAACTTTTACTGTGACTGAATCCTATATCCCCTCATATCCCCTTATGAATCTTCAATATAGGATTGTGTCTTTCATCTTTGTTATGTAAGCTCTACTCTGAAAGGCTTTACTTGAAGGATGGGACAGAAATTCATTAGGGGAAAAATGTGGTAGCATTCAGTTGATGGGCCCATCACTTTTGGTCAATATATTATTCCAATGAAGGAAAATCTTAGAAGAGAGTTTGTAAAAAAAAAAATGGTAGTGAATACCTGAAGATGCTTAGAGCTCAACAAACACAAATGTAACACAAAACTACTTCCATACTCAAATCTGAAGGTGAGTCTTAGTTCACGATTAGATCCTATGATTTTGACATAGTATGACCTATCCAGCTTCAGATCAACTGTACTGTTTCATTGCTACGCTTCTTTTTTAAACTCTAGCCCTGACAATGCATATACATTGCCTGCTTCTCATCCCAATGCAGATCTGAGCAAATTAGCTGTGAACTTCTGAAAACTGTGTCATTGAACTATAAATCAATGATGTTATTATAAACTACAAAGGTAGCACACTGAAACCCTCTCTTTACACTGTCTAACATCATCCATATTGACGTTTTCTGTCAATATATAATAATGCAATGTCACACTTGATAGGTCATGCAATACAGTTAACGCTGATACAGTGCAAAACTATGTAGCTCAACTGAATATAATGGAGAAGCAAACGTGTGTGTATATAACAATATGTAATTTTATATTGCATAATCAATCTCATTATTGATCTGACTGAGGCTTGGGAGGGTGGTTACTATAGGAAGTTTAGAAGTAAAATGCTCTGCTAAGTTCAAAATGCTGAGTTAAAAGTCTGCATAAAAGGAGATTGACTTTATGTAGCTTTTCTGTCTTGGACCATATGTTGCAGCCTACGAATTTACGGCAGCATGTGGTAAAAGCCTGTATTCCTTTATTGTTTATTGTTATATATATTCATCCCAAGTGCCACCTATATTATATTTCCTGCTCATTACAATGTGAATTGCATCTGATCATGAATTGTAAGTAGCTGAATACCTTACAAACGCCATCTTATTATTGTTCTGGCCAATATTATGCCTCCTTGAAAAGATGTGAATTTGAGGGTAAGATGCCATGACTTTTCCAAAGTCTGTAGCTGACCACAGGTTTGATAAGCCTCAGCAGCTGAAGTCCAGAAGTTGCTTGTTGAGAAGGTTTGTTGCTGTGTATGAGTGAAAAATTCTATTATCAGGTTTTCATCTTCATGAAATTATTGTGTCCAGTTCTGGGCACCACACTTCAAGAAGGATGCAGGCAAGCTGGAGCGTGTTCAGAGGAGGGCAACAAGGGTGATCAGTGGTCTGGCAACAAATCCCTATGAGGAGAGACTGAAAGAACTGGGCATGTTTAGCCAAGAGAAGAGAAGACTGAGGGGAGATATGATAGCAGTCTTCAAGTACTTGAAAGGTTGTCACACAGAGGAGGGCCAAGATCTCTTCTCGATCAACCCAGAGTGCAGAACACGGAATAATGGGCTCAAGTTACAGGAAGCCAGATTCTGGCTGGACTTCAGGAAAATCTTCCTGACTGTTAGAGCAGTATGACAATGGAACCTAGGGAGGTCGTGGGCTCTCCCACATTAGAGACATTGAGGATGCACCTGGACAGCCATCTGTCAGGGATGCTTTAAGGTGGATTTCTGCATTGAGCAGGGGGTTGGACTCTATGGCCTTAGAGTTCTACAATTCTATGATTCTATGATTCTAAATATATTTCTATTGTTTCTTCCCAGTGCCAAAGTACAAAGGAAATACATCTGCATGAGCCTTTTTGAAAGAATAATGAAGAGCTGTTCAAAACTTACCACAGCATTTATCATTTTCTGAAGTGTGGATGCTCTCGGGGAAAGCCACAGTATTAGTGGACCTGAGTGCTGTCACGGGTAAGCTGCAGAATAATACCTAACTGCACAATAATGAGGCCCATGCTTATTTTTTGCCAGCTGCAGGATAATAAAATATCTCTTTTATCTTTTGATAAATGTCACTGCGTATCTAAGAAAGCCATGGCGGAATTGGCAAACAACTGTGCTACACACGGGGAAATTAAGACCTGACAATATCTTCCATATGGAAACTTTCATATGAAAATGTCAATCCTGTTGTGTGCCACTCCTTGGTTCACAGTATGTGTATTTGTCATTCATTACACAGTGAGTGTACCCTTGACAAGAAGCCTCAGTTGGCTACTCAATGGGTAAGTCATCTGGGTCTCCAGTCCTACCGGGTATAACTTTATGATACTTGTGTCTGCAAATTTCCTGCATGCGTTCAGTGTTTACATTTTCTAGTGAACACCTAGGAGATCATAGTATTTACATCAAAAATATAATGTGGGACGAAGCACTCAGGAAAAAAATGACATAAATGTCTTCACTACATCAGCAATCAAGTGTAATCAAGGAAAAAGTATGGCCTATAGGAAATTCATTGTAGTTTGTTTTTGACTAGAATTTACCCACTACACACCTTCTAGTCCTGAACACAGACTTGAATGCAAGTTATATTCAGCATTTGTACATTTCTGAGCTTGTAATTCAATTCATGGGGGGGGGGGAATCATTTGACGAGCTTGAAATTGCACTAGGAAGAAGCGAAAGAGGATTGGGTGATTCAGGAAAGACTTTCATAGAGCAGTAGATCTTGGGGAGTGAGAGATGACCAGATGTATAAATGTATAAAAGAACATGGTCTGTTGGAGAGAGAAAGTATAACAAGAGGGAGGGGCAGCTAGAAGGAAGTAATGGTGCTCCAGCAGCACCTGTGACCCAGGCTTCTAGGGTGACCAGATAAAATCCAGGTCAGGGCTCATATAACTTTAACAGTTGTAGAGAAAAGGGAATTTCAGTCAGTGTCATTTGTATGCAATTAGTTCCTGGTGAAATTCCCTCTTCATCACAACAGTTAAAGGTGAATGCACTATACTAGAGTGATTATATACAAAAGAAGGCAGGGTCCCTGCAACTTTAACTGTTGTGATGAACAGGGAATATCACCAGGAACTAATTGCATACAAATGACACTGGCTGAAATTCCCTTTTCTCTACAACTGTGAAAGTTACATGAAGTCCTGACCTGGATTTTATCTGGTCACCCTAGAATAAACCACATCCCATATTTGCTGCTCGCCTAGGAATGCAAAGATGAAGGTGAAGCACCTGAAAAACTGCAATACATGGCTAAAGAACTATGTCCGCTTTGGCTAGGGTGACCAGATAAAATCCATGTCAGGACTCATGTAACTTTAACAGTTGTAGAGAAAAGGGAATTTCAGCCAGTGTCATTTGTATGCAATTAGTTCCTGGTGAAATTCCCTCTTCATCACAACAGTTAAAGTTGCAGGGGCCCTGCCTTCTTTTGTATATGGTCACTCTAGTATAGTGCATGCACCTAGCTTTGGCTGGTCACAATTTATGCTGGTCTGTTTGACACATTTACAGTGCAATTCTATGCATGTCTACTCAGAAGCAAGCCACATTATGTTCAGTGGGATTTACTTCCATGTAAGTGTGTCTATATTGCAACCTTAATGTTTGAAGTGATATTAATTTGTCTTATAGCAATCTATAGAAAATCTCTTACATATTATTAATTAAGGGGAAATTATTCCTCTTTTCCTGCTGCTCAAATATTTTACTTATTTATATACTGCCTTTAAGGCCTATACAGCCTTCAGTGCAGGGGTAGGCAATCTGGAGCTGTACAGGTCAGGTTTTTGAACTACAACTCCCAGAATCCCTGCCATTGGCTATGTTTGCTTATGGGAACTGTAGTCCAAAACAATTAGAGAGCACCAGATCTCCCACTTTTGCCATAGTCTTTCCTTTTATATATGTGTTAATGCTTTTTAGATCCTTGCATTCCAGTTGTTGTCTGCTGTTGGTTTTACTTTGCTTTTGTTCTGTGGCTGTTTTAATTTGTTTTGGATTTTATATTTTGTTTTAACCTTCATTTGTGAGCCACCCAGTGCTGAAGCTATTGGGTGGGGTACAAATGCAGCAAATAAATAAATAAATAAATAAGACCCTCTCATGGTAGTTCACAAGCATACATGCTGTTTACATAAGCATAAAACAAAATGTAAAATCACATTTAATATACAAAACCCCATAACAATCCCATTCAACCCCATTAAAATTAGGGATGTGCACTGACCCCCCGGATCGGATCGGATAGCGGATCGGAATCGGACCTGGGGGGTCGGATCGGATCGGATCGGATCGGAGGCTGGTCGGATCGGATCGGACCAGATGTCCGATCCGGATCGGACGCCATTTTGAATGCTTTTTCCCATAGCCAAGTATTGTTTTACAAAAACGCCTATAACTTTTTCATTTTTAAAGATAGAAGGATGAAACTTGGGCACATTGTAGACTGGTTAGGGGTAGTTATCTGTGAGAAATTTCAGAAAGATTGGTGCATGCATTTTGTGGCAATTAATTTTTTAATAAATACCCAGGAATGCCTATAACTTTGTCATTTTTAAAGTTACACACATGAAACTTTGCCACATTGTAGGGGGTACCTTGGGACCTATGTGTGTGAAATTTCAGAAACGTAGGTGCTTGTCTTGTGTGGCAATTAATTTTTAGAAAAATGGGTAGTAGTGGGGTAAATACAGTTACGCCTCCCATTTTTTTATTTTTGAAGATACAAACAGGAAACTTGGGCACATTACAGGTACCACTTGCCTTGATATGTGTGTGAAATTTCAGAAACATTGGAGCTTTCCTTGTGTGGCAATTAATTTTTGAAACAATGAGGAAAGAAACACCTATAACTTTGTCATTTTTAAAGTTACACACATGAAACTTTGCCACATTGTAGGTGGTACCTTGGGACCAATGTGTGTGAAATTTCAGAAACATAGGTGCTTGCCTTGTGTGGCAATTAATTTTTTAATAAATACCCAGGAATGCCTATAACTTTGTCATTTTTAAAGTTACACACATGAAACTTTGCCACATTGTAGGCGGTACCTTGGGACCTATGTGTGTGAAATTTCGGAAACGTAGGTGCTTGCCTTGTGTGGCAATTAATTTTAGAAAAATGGGTAGTGGTGGGGTAAATACAGTTATGCCTCCCACTTTTTTATTTTTGAAGATACAAACAGGAAACATGGGCACATTACAGGTACCACTTGGCTTGATATGTGTGTAAAATTTCAGACAGCTGGGTCCAGGCATGTGGTGGCAAGGTATTTTTGAAACAATGAGGAAAGAAACGCCTATAACTTTTTTATTTTAAAAGTTAGAAGTCTGAACATTGCTCACTTTGTAGATGGGTTAGGGGTAGATATGTGTCAGAAATTTCAGAATTATAGGTCCAGGCATTTGATGGCTATGGAATTTTTAAATTACATGTTTCAAAAAAATTTCTACAGAGGCCAGGTCTTCCCCTCCCGCTTCCCGCGAAGAAAAGGAAACACTCTCTCGTCTCGATCCCTTTGATCCTTGCTAGTAGTATCCATTACAGGGCTCGTGTTTCCTTTCCTACTTTCACTTTTCAAGCAGAACAGCTGAGCCTAGCTGAGTTTTGCAGCCATGCGTGCAAGGAAGGATCACTCTGGTCTCGATCCCTTTGATCCTTGGTAGTATCCATTACAGGGCTCGTGTCTGCTTTCACTTTGTACTCAAGCAGACACGAGCCCTGTAATGGATACTACCAAGGATCAAAGGGATCGAGACCAGAGTGATCCTTCCTTGCACGCATGGCTGCAAAACTCAGCTAGGCTCAGCCGTTCTGCTTGAAAAGTGAAAGTAGGAAAGGAAACACGAGCCCTGTAATGGATACTACTAGCAAGGATCAAAGGGATCGAGACGAGAGAGTGTTTCCTTTTCTTCGCGGGAAGCGGGAGGGGAAGACCTGGCCTCTGTAGAAATTTTTTTGAAACATGTAATTTAAAAATTCCATAGCCATCAAATGCCTGGACCTATAATTCTGAAATTTCTGACACATATCTACCCCTAACCCATCTACAAAGTGAGCAATGTTCAGACTTCTAACTTTTAAAATAAAAAAGTTATAGGCGTTTCTTTCCTCATTGTTTCAAAAATACCTTGCCACCACATGCCTGGACCCAGCTGTCTGAAATTTTACACACATATCAAGCCAAGTGGTACCTGTAATGTGCCCATGTTTCCTGTTTGTATCTTCAAAAATAAAAAAGTGGGAGGCGTAACTGTATTTACCCCACCACTACCCATTTTTCTAAAATTAATTGCCACACAAGGCAAGCACCTACGTTTCCGAAATTTCACACACATAGGTCCCAAGGTACCGCCTACAATGTGGCAAAGTTTCATGTGTGTAACTTTAAAAATGACAAAGTTATAGGCATTCCTGGGTATTTATTAAAAAATTAATTGCCACACAAGGCAAGCACCTATGTTTCTGAAATTTCACACATATAGGTCCCAAGGTACCACCTACAATGTGGCAAAGTTTCATGTGTGTAACTTTAAAAATGACAAAGTTATAGGTGTTTCTTTCCTCATTGTTTCAAAAATTAATTGCCACACAAGGAAAGCTCCAATGTTTCTGAAATTTCACACACATATCAAGGCAAGTGGTACCTGTAATGTGCCCAAGTTTCCTGTTTGTATCTTCAAAAATAAAAAAATGGGAGGCGTAACTGTATTTACCCCACTACTACCCATTTTTCTAAAAATTAATTGCCACACAAGACAAGCACCTACATTTCTGAAATTTCACACACATAGGTCCCAAGGTACCCCCTACAATGTGGCAAAGTTTCATGTGTGTAACTTTAAAAATGACAAAGTTATAGGCATTCCTGGGTATTTATTAAAAAATTAATTGCCACAAAATGCATGCACCAATCTTTCTGAAATTTCTCACAGATAACTACCCCTAACCAGTCTACAATGTGCCCAAGTTTCATCCTTCTATCTTTAAAAAAAAAAAGTTATAGGCGTTTTTGTAAAACAATACTTGGCTATGGGAAAAAGCATTCAAAATGGCGTCCGATCCGGATCGGACCTCATCGGATCGGATCGGATCGGATCGGAGGTTGGCCGGATCGGATCGGATCGGATTTTCCCGATTTTGGGTCGGATCGGATTCGGATCGTGGATCGGATCCGATCCGATGCACACCCCTAATTAAAATCTCACAATTTATCATTAAAAGCTGTACCCAACCATCGCTATCAGCATCAACTACCTTGCAATAGTAAAAGCTGGAAGACGTCTGACTCTCCTGAAAGCAGTTTCAGCTAATGAGATTATTTATTTAACCTTGATCAGCTGAATACAAAAAGTAGAGCATGCTTATGAATTCATTGCTTATGATTGATCAAAGGCAAAGGAATCAGTTATCTCTCCCTGTTAGGAAACAAACTGTTGTTTAATAGGGTGAATGACTTTACTTCAGTTCACTGGGTTCTAAATGGAAAACACTGAAGGAGTAAGAATCGAAAGTGTAAATTAAAAATCAATGGGAAAATGTTTTATTTTCTGTTTTGCATTGCCGATTCTCTCTCTCTCTTTCTTTCTTTCTATCTATCTATCTCTATCTATCTATACTTTTTTCTTTTGTAGACAGTTGCATAATTCTCTAAATTATATTGTTGCCACAGATGTGTAGTACACATCTGTAAACTGGAGCCTGCTCCAGTGGGGTTGCATCCAATGGTATCCACTTGTTGATGGAAGGTACTTTGATCCAGTGAAAGATTCTATCAGGAGAACAGGAAGGGAGACCATTTTCACCCCTGCAGCCACCCATATAACCACCTACCACCTACATATTGGAGGACTGAGTGCAGGAGAAAAAGGAGATTTGGCGAAAATCACCTCTCTATGCTGGATCAAAACTCCTTCTGTCAGCCGAGGGTAAGGCGACCATATGGTAAGGAGGACAGGGCTCCTGTATCTTTAACAGTTGTATAGAAAAGGGAATGTCAGCAGTGTATGCATGCAGTGTATGCATGTAGCACCTGGTGAAATTCTCTCTTTATCGCAACAGTTAAACTGCAAGAGCCCTGCCCTCTTGACCAGATACTAAAGAGGCAGGGCTCCTGCAGCTTTAATTGTGAAGAAGAGGGAATTTCACTAGGTGCTGCATGCATACAAAAGACACCTGCTGACATTTCCTTTTCTATACAGCGGTTAAAGATACAGGAGCCCTGTCCTCCTTTCCATGTGGTCACCCTAGCCGAGGGACACTATTGGCTACAGTTCATAGTCCTTTAGATGCATTATTAATTTGCCATCCTATCTATCCTGCTCCAGTCCATCCCTTTTCCTATTTTTCTTTTCCAACTGACACTCAAGATTCTTTGGCTACTGAGCATGCTGAGTCCTCAATAGTTGTTGTGTGTGTTTTTAAGTTGGGGTGTGGATGTTAAGTTTTGTTATTTAAAGATTTTTTTGTACTTCTGCAAAAATTCCCCTAGGCATGCTCATGTTTCTCAGTGTCCTGTTTTGCCTCCAGGCACTCACATCCGAGTTTACTGTTAGAGGGTGTGATGAGACTAAATGCATTGCATTTTTAGTGACTGTAAGTATAGACACATAAACTATTAAAATTTAACTTTCGAAGAAGCTTTTTGCAACTTCATGTCAAACAATGACTATATATTCTACATTCAGTACATGTTACACAGCTGTCAAAGTAATCTGTCAATGAAACTACAGTTTAGTCATATTTTACGATCCATCACTTTTCCATTTCATTCCTTCGCCTCTTTTTCCTCTCATCTTCCTTCTTCTACTTGTTCAGGAAAGGATAATTTTGCACAGTAAGGTATCTTCTGAATAAGCAGGGTGAAATTCAAAAAGGTACTTGTAAAGATGGAGAGCTATGTAAAACCAATTTGTAATAACTATGGTTAACAGGTACAAAATGTGACCAGATAAAATGGATTTGAAAAATGCATGGCTAACTAATATATTGAATACAAATACAGAATCCCAGAGCATTTAATAGTGATGGGTGAACTTACCCCAAGTAAATTTGTTAATTCCTCGGATCATAGCAAATTCACCCATGTAAACTCAGATGAGAGTTCTCCTTTAGAATCATCTTCTGTTCTTTGTAAGTGAGCTTTTGTGCATTATAAAAGTGAAACTTGGGAGCTGTAGTTTGGAAATGCATAGTGTGTCATGACATCATGTGTCACCATGTTATGTACTGTCTTCCTGGTTGGTTGTTTTCACATGATTTCTCCACCACCAGCAGCAGTAAGTAAAGGAAACATTTATTTATTGAAGAAAATAAAAGAAAGTATTTTACAAATAATAACCCAAATCTGATCCAATGAAAGTAAGACAGAGATGTGACATCATCACAGTTTATCATAAGCAAGAAAAGGCTTAATCCAACAAACTCAAGCATATATGGAAATAACAGACTGTGCATGCTCAGACGCTTGTAATCATTTTGGACTTAATAGCATCATTAGGGATGAATGAATCTCTCTGTTCCACTTTCTATAAAATCAACATATTTTTAAGCATATGTTTATATGGGTAAAAAGTCTTTATGACAACTTGTATATATTTTCATGTGTATGTATTTTTTTACCCAATTGTCTCTTTATATAAACATTTTTTTAAACTGATTCCACACATTTTTGTGACAATTTCCCCTAATGTATGCTTTTTTGTACACATGTTTTTAACTAGTGAACTGCACTGCAAAATTCAGAGATGTGTGAAAACCAAAGGATATTTGTATTCTGGTTTGCGTATTAATTCAGAAAGTGCAAATTAGGTTGGTTCATATTCAAATGAGAACCAAACAGATTTCACCCCCATTCCTAGTATTTAGTATAGTATTTTAATGGCATCTCAGTGGAATAATTGTGAGTGGAGAATGAAGCCTAGAAATAAAAATGCAGACACCAGATCTTGGGATAAACTAGGGACTCTTTATTTAAGAAGGGCCTAATTCTCCCCTCCCTGGATCTGAGCATGAGACTGCAGGAATCTTAATAACTCTTGCTCCAGGCAACTAGCCTGCCAATAAGGGTGAGCCACTTCATTGAACAGAGAGGTTGGGTAAACCTGGCCTCTTATTCAAGCTACACTTCAGTGTATAGGGGAACCGGTTTGTGTCATCTGCCACTCAGTGCTACACAGCTCTGAGTAGATGAGACAGGAAAGTCCCCAAAGGCAGCCCATATCCTGACACAAGAGCTGCACAGCTCCCGAGGAGCAGGGCCTCTGAATTGCCAGAGTGCTCACCATCCTTATTCAAAACTCATGAGATTCAAGCACCACCCTGACACCCAACAAATTGACTTTTCCTCCAATGCTAATGAATTTAGTCTAGTATTAAGTAGGCAAAACCTGTCAGGAAAAAATCCTACTCAGCCTCCTCTCCAAA
Source organism: Anniella stebbinsi (assembly GCA_029215795.1). Classification (NCBI taxonomy): domain Eukaryota; kingdom Metazoa; phylum Chordata; class Lepidosauria; order Squamata; family Anniellidae; genus Anniella; species Anniella stebbinsi. The sequence continues at coordinate 87,692,975 of JARDYH010000004.1, read as the reverse complement.
AGGAGTGTCTGGCTAATCCCATACTGGTTATTATGGAGGGAGGGTGGGACCGTCAACAAAAGAGGCCAGGATCCTCTCTGGACCAACCTTTATAGGCTTGGTCCCGCCTTCATCTAAAACTACACATATGCAGTATCTGACTGGCTCATCCCTGCCTGCAAAAGCAACCCCCACCCAAGCCGTTCTGGCTAGGTAAGAATCGGTCATCTGTTGAAAGTTTAAAATAATTGCATTACAATGTAAACGTATACATGTTTATTCAAAGGTAAATCTTACTGTGTTCAATGGGTCTTATGCACAGATAAAGCTGCATAGGTTTGCAGCTTCTATTTCCTGAGAAAGGAAGTGTTGACCTACTGTTATAATTCTTCAAACATGCAATGACTGGACTTCTATTACAGCTGAAATGGCAAAATCCCGCTTGTTTTCAGTACAGCTAAACAATTATTTTGCAAAATAAAAGGCAGAGGTGGAAAAAAAGTAGTTTCAGTGAAACAGTAAACAAACTCAGAAACTGCAGGTGTAACATTATTAAGTATCACCTGAACATTGGCAAGTTAATATCGCTAGTCATTTGAGCAAATCCAACCCTCATTGCTAAGACACCAAAATAATAAAAATAAAAGAATGTGGTGTTACAGCAATGTAGTACAAATGTAATCAGATCATTCATTCATACAGAGAGGGTGGGGGAGGGGGGTAAAGCAGCTCAACCACAAAGGTCCCCTCTACAAGGATTCGCTTTTGCGCCTAGTTAGGCGATTATGCGCATAATCGCTGAAGCACATTTACGCCTAATACCTCTGCACAAGAGGCGGCGAGAGGCGGCGAAGCGCATTAAGGGATGACCAAAATGCGCTTTACAAGTCGTTAATGCGCATAATCGCTTGTTCACATAGTCAAAATGCGCTTTAACGGCCGGAGCAAAATAAAACTCGCTGTTTAACGCACATTCAATAATGCGCATAATCGGAGAGATAACGCGCCTTTACGCCCGATTTGCGCTCCGTTCTTGTAGAGGTAAAAATTTTAAAGCGCCTTGAAAGAGCTTTAAACCTCTCTTGTAGAGGCAGCCAAAGCAACAAGGAGGTTCTGGATCTACTATGGATCCAGTCATTGTTAAGGAAAAATATATAAGAAAAATAGAAAGGTTAGCAAAGTATTTTAAAAAATTCCAAATTCCCACTCCTCATCTCCATTTAACAACACAGCTACTGATGAGGGTGGAAGCCAAAACATTTAATTCAATATATCCGATTGTTAGTCTTTCTGTTCCTTCTTACTCATATATATCACCATATTTTCTTCTATTGGAGTCAGTGGGAGACATGACTTTTCCAATTTCTGTTGTTCACATAACTGTTCTGAAGTCTTTCCTGGTCTTTACATGACACCAGGGCACCTGATGAAATTTAAAATGAAGCGTCTACAAAACGAGAACACAAAGGAATGAAAGACGCCCGTGTTATGATGGATGAAATTAAACTTCCATTTCCATTACAAATGCTTGGACATATGGACTGTAATTGGGGAACTTTAAGCAGAGATTTCAGCTGTATCTCACCGTGCAGCAGTTAGTACAGCTGAAAAGCCTGACAAATGAAAAATAGCACTGCTTCTCACAATTGCAAGGTCACCAGCAATTGATAGTTTGAATACATTTACATATATTTCCCTGCTTCTGAGTAAGAAGCTAAAGGGTGTGTGTGTAAGAATGGGGAATAGGTGAAACAGCAAAAAGGATGATTTGATTATATGCACCGCTTATTGTAGGAAAATGAGGACCTACAAAGATGAGACCATGACTGGTGCAAAAAGCAAAGGGGAGAATAATTGTCTCTCCTTCCCACTACAAACAATATTAGGAAACTGGATTCCAGTTTCTCTTCTCAGGATTAGCAGGTGTGTGGTTTATCCACTGAGCTGTCTTCTCAGCGGTGTTTGGATCAGGGCATTTGAGAATTTAGTTCAAATGGCCTAACATTAACTGTCAGTGGCATGGGCCTTTTGAAGTCTAACCATGTATTGTGAAGGAATATGAAACTACTAAGGTTATACCTTCATGTCGATGAAGTAATTATAATTTCCTACATAGTTATTTATGAAGGTGAAAGATGTCCTATAGAAAGAACATCCTATAAATGGGTATGGAGCCACCTTTAAAGAACTTAACAGGGCTGCTAAGCTGGTAGGCTGCAAGCAGCTAAGCTGGTAGGCAGCAAGCAGCTCAGCCTGAGCCTGAGCAACAGGTTGCTCGTATTGAGGAAATGGCAAGTCAAAGATGGCATCCCATTGTCTCCAAATATCATTCGATGCTTGCTAGGCTAGAAGCTTCAATACTACCTTCTGACAATCTGCAGTGATGCTACTGCAGCATGGCAGACAGAGATTAGGCCATCAGAGCCCTCTCCTTGCAATCTGCTATGGCGATGCAAGGATGAAAGTTCCAGACACCTAGCACCTTATGTAGCATAAACATGGTGAATGCATGTTTTGAGCAGGAACACACATTTTAATATGTCTTTAAATATATATATATATATATATTGAGAATATTTTAAATCACTGCAGGTTTCATGTGAAGCTTTAATGCTTTTATCGTGCATTGCCCCAAGTGCCTGCTAGGTAGAAATTGTAGTTTTATGAATCTAATTAAGAATGGAATTATGGTAAAAACACATGAAAGTGACCAAGGCTGGAAATGAGACAGTTCATGAGCAGTTCATGATCAGAGTCTGACTTGTACACCAGGAAGGGTGAGGCAGCCAGTTTGATTACATGAACCAGCAGTTGCTGTTTGAAAACTGCTGGATACAACAGCTTTCATACACCTGCTCCTTGTTAGGGAGAATCCGTGAGGCTCAGGATTGTAGCAGTTCTCTGAGTTCCACTTTGATGCTCTCTGCCTTGTTCCCGTTTCCGAACATGGGGGAAGAGCGGGCAGTGTCGCTCAGGTTGGGAAAGTGTGCATTTAAGTGTGCATTTTTAAAACATACACCCAAATGCATACTTTCCCTTATTGACCAAAGTGTGAAAATGCATATTATTTCAAAAAGTGCATTTTTAAAGTGCACATTTGTTTAATAAACAGATTTGGTGAACACAATCACAAGCTTGGCAATATGCCCCAAAAATGCACTCGTGTCCACATTCGGGGATGTGAACAGGGCGAGTTCTGATGTTTGAGAAACTGAAATGAACTTTTCATACATCCCTACTCATATATTCTCATACATCCCTATAACCACCTTCTGGACAGCTCCTTTCTGTTCAGTACTAGAAGCTCTGGGTGCTGAGAGTCCTGGACAGCTCCTCTGCCTATCTCTGAAGACTGGAATGATTCCCTCATGGGCTAGCAATAACATGTAGAATACTTCATATGAAGGGTGTGGCATGCTCCTGAACACATTACAGTAGAACAGGCATCAGCAAGTTGTGGTTTGGCCTACAACTCCCATGATCCTTCACCATTGACTATGCTGGGTGGTGCTCATGGGAGTCATAAGCCAACACATCTGGAGGACCACAAATTGTCCCCTCCTGCAGTAGAGAATCATGGAGGGGCAATTTTGTTTTGCCTGCATTTTTTAAGTGAATCAACCTCATTCGCAGTTTCTGAACTAATCTGTGAATCAGAACACTTTTGTTCTTCAGATTGCGCACTTCTCTGAATTTTGTGATGCAGTTCTCAGCTCAGGAATTGCTTACAAAAATACATATATTAGGGGAAACCACGTACAAAAACAGGGGTATTAAGGAAAGCTACATATGAAAATAATTGCACATTTTCATGCATTTTTCATCACAGACTGATGCGGAACAGACTTCTTTCTTACTTTCTTTCTAAAATGTATTACCTGCTTTTCAGTTTAAAATCATTCCAAAGCAGGGTAGAAAAATACTCAATAAAATCATAAACCCATTAAATGTAGATACAATAAAGTATTCTGTGTTCTGGCTGCTTTCCGTTTTTCATAATAATATCTTCAGAGCACATGCATACAACAGTTCCTCGCATCCACTGAGATCCGCTTCCCTACTATATGTTATTCAGATATCTGGGCAATGCCGGGTATATTTTGAAAACATATTTTTAGGTTTCCATCTTTTTTAGCTGGTGGAAAGGGCATTGTGTGTCCTGATTGTTTTTGAAGTTTAGACGGCTGCTCTGGCCAAGGCATGATGGGAGGTGTAGGCATTTGAGGTAAAACAAAAAATGTGGTTTATCACGAAGCTCTAATTTAAAATACAATTCTTATTAATGTAATTTTCCATGTATTGTAACAAAACAATTTATGAACTCAACCAAACTAAAAAAAACAACAACCTAAAGATGAATAAGGTGCAGAGAAATTTATTATTTATCAAATAAATGTCATAAACATTATTCACGGCCCCAAGCAACGCCGGGCATATCAGCTAGTCATACATATATTGACTGATAAAACAGCAAAACAGGAGAGAACAGAGATAAATAACACTTTACAAGACTTATGTTTGAATGCATGTGAACCTGACATAGACCGGAATATAGACTAATTCATCTATCCCTAGTGGAGATGTAGAAAGTTCCCCAGAGAAATTACTAGGAAGTAAGTGCTACTGAACAAAGTGGGATTTACTTCTGCGTAAACAAGCATAGGATTGCAATGTTTCTCAGCTAGTAAAATAGATTTAATTAATTAATCAATCAATCACATTTGCATACATTTGCATATGACATAATAATATTGAAGGAAAGAGGATTGTTTCTTGGTTTTCAGATGATGCATACCTGTTATCATAGCAGGTGTGATCTTATAAGAGGTGTTCCTTTCTGCATGAGAGTGAAAGGGAAATACCTCTTCAAGATGCTTGCTGTCTACAGTTATTTATAAGCATAGAACCATAGAATCATAGAATAGTAGAGTTGGAAGGGGCCTATAATGCCACCGAGTCCAACCCCTTGCTCAATGCAGGAATCCACCTTAAAGCATACCTGACAGATGGATGTCCAGCTGCCTCCTGAATGCCTCTAGTGTATGAGAGCCAGCCCACTACCTCCCTAGGTAATTGGTTCCATTGCCATACTTCTCTAACACTCAAGAATGTTTTTCCTGATGTCCAACCAGAATCTGGCTTCCTGTAACTTGAACCCATTATTCCATGTCCTGCACACTTGAATTATTGAGAAGAGATCCTGGCCCTCTTCTGTGTGACACCCTCTCAAGTATTTGAAGAGTGGTCTCATGTCCCCCCCCCCTCAGTTTTCTCTTCTCCAGGCTAAACATGCCCAGTTCTTTCAGTCTGTCCTCATAGGGCTTTGTTTCCAGACCCCTGACCATCCTCGTTCTGTACCCCCTTCAGCTTGTCTGCATCCTTCTTGAAGTGTGGTGCCCAGAACTGGATGCAATACTCAAGATGAGGCCTAACCAGTGCACGATTTGAAAGCTATACTTCTATTAATGCAGCCCAAAATAGCATTTGCTTTTTTTGCAACCACATCACATTATTGGCTCAAATTCAGCCAAGATCCTTCTCACTTGTAGTATTGCTGAGCCAAGTATCTCCCATCTTGTAACTGTGCATTTGGTTTCTTTTTCCTAGGTGTAGAACTTGGCATTTATCCTTATTAAATTTCATTCTCTTGTTTTCAGCCCAGCACTCCAGCCTATCAAGATCACTTTGAAGTTTGTTTCTGTCTTCCAGGGTATTAGCTACACCACCCAATTTTGTGTCTTCTGCAAATTTGATAAGCATTCTCTGCACCTCCTCATCCAAGTCATTAATAAAAATGTTGAAGGGCATTGGGCCCAGGACTGAGCCCTGCTGTAGCCCAATCATTACCTCCCCCCAGCAGTTATATTAGTTCAAAAATAATTAATGGTTTAAAATATATCAATTGATTAAACCACTGAGAGATTCGGTTATATTCAGTGGTATATAAATGTTACAAACAAATAAATGGGAATGGTTTTTTTAAATTATTTGAAAGGTATTTAATCAATTAATCTAACTGATTAATAATTGCAAAGTTGCAGCCCTATTCATTGGCCTTATCAAAAGTCTTTCCCCAGTATCCCTCAGATGTTACACCTCAATTTTCTTTTCAAATTTCATTATGAAAGAGAATCAGAAATAGGACATTCTTATGTGAAAATCCTTAGTCTTTGTTAGTCTTATGATACATTGTTTTGGCTTCCTTGAACTTACTCAGATGTAATTATCAGAGGAAATACTCTGTTTTGATCTAGGCAACATTTTGATGGCAACTCTGTATTATATGTTACCATGGGAAGCATCCAGCATGAAAAGGCTTCTTAAAGCACTTGTAGATTGGGTCTCAGTAGCAGGTGCAGAATTGGGCTCTTTCAAATTTCTCTGTCAGAATCCTAGCCCAGTCATTACCAGAGATTTTAGTCACTTCTAGGGTTGTCATGGATGCTCAACTGGGTCGGGGAATCCATGCCCACATACCCCTCAGACCGAACTTGCTGGGATGCAGTGCATTCACCGCCCGCTCTTTGAGCAACCCACAGTTCGGTGACAGTCCAGCAATCATCCCCCCTCATCCGGAGCCTCTGTTGTGCACAATGATGGAAGCTCCAGAAATTGTGTATTGCTTAACGTTGCCTTTATAGAAGCCATTTACACAACTTGGGAATTATGCAATTTCTGGAGCCACCATTATGGCGCACAATGTCTAGGCAGGTGCAGAATGTGGTAATCTGAGTGCTAGTGCTCAGATTATGTGACACCTATACTGCATCATCTCCACTGGCTGCCAGTATGTTTCCAATCCCAATTCAAAGCCCTTATTCAGGGGTGGGAAACTTCCAAAGGTCCAGGAGACAATCCCCAACCCACCCGCTGGTGACTGCACCCTTGTCCCTGTCACTGCAACACCGATGGGAAAAAAAATGGTTGTTTGCTGAATTCCAGTGGGTTGGCAACAGCAGTGGCAGGGGCTGAAGGGACACACACAAGGCCAGGGAGGAAGCATAAAGCCTATGGGCTGCATGTTACCCACACCTGCCTTACTTGGTTTGGGGCCAAGTAACTTGAAGGATCACCTTCACCTGAATCAGCCTACCTTACTTACATGCCCACCCTTCAGAACAATCAAGATGTCAGATGTCAGGCTAACAGGCCTTTTTCAGCAATGGACCTCATTACCAATTGGGATGCATCTGGCACCATCTTTGTAGTCCTTTAGAACAATCCTAAAGACACACCTATTCTCAGTGGCATTCTCTCAAGGGTTTTTTTAATGGGCTGCTGAAGAACCATTGTTCGGATTTGCTTGTGATTTTTTAAAATTCATTTTTAATTTTTAAAATTAATTTTCAAAATACAAAGGCCAACAAACAAATGAATACATCACATTTAAACTGAGGGTACTACATTTGCTACTGATTTTAGTGTTTGCATTGGGCTTGTCTTAATTCCACTGTTGGCTCTTATGAAGTTGTTAATTTGAAATTAATGTCGTGTTATTTGTGTTTTTGTATTATTATTTTGTAAGCCACCTTGATGACTTTTTATCCATAAAGGTGGTCTGTAGACATTGTTGGTTAAATAAATAAATAAATAAATAAATTAGAATGTTTAAGCACTGAAGATGGTGAATACAGAACAAACTAAAGCACAAAGCTGTTGTTCTCATAACCTGCTTAAGTGAATGGAGGAACAGAGAGTACAGATCTAGGAGATGGAGGCCATAATAAATGTGATACATAGCATAGGACATGGGCTTTGAAAACCAATACTATGTATGGTGTTTCCCTCACTATTCTCTGGAATACTTAGGAAAAGTTCCTATGATTCCATGTTCCTGAGGTGATGTTCTTTAGTTATATCTAGAACTTCTGTCTCCCCAATTATAAGGAACAGAACCTAATGACCTTATTTCTTGAAGGAAAGAAAATCATATTATGCAAAATCAACAGTTTCCCATCAATATCATGTAACGAGAGGATTTTGCAGAGTACAAGGGGTGATTGATTCGTGCATGCCAGTGATTCTGAGGATTAGCATATGAAGATCAGCATATGGAGATGGGAATACATCTGCCAGGTTCATGCAAATTTGGATGGACATTTTTATTATAAGAGCTTTTAAAAGAAGGTTAACTACCTATGTTAGCTATTTCTATGAAATTTATTATTATTATTATTATTATTATTATTATTATTATTATTTACATGTATATACTGCCCCATAGCCGAAGCTCTCTGGGAGGTTTACAACAATTAAAAACATTGAATATTAAAAAACAAATATACAAAATTTAAAAACATAAAAGCCTAAAAACAAACTACATATCATTTAAACTTTCCAGGGGTCAGTTAATAGAATCCAAAAGCCATTTTCAAAAAAGTCAATTAGATTAGCGACCTTGTTTGAAGTTATACATACCTGTCATGTAAGTGAAATAGTTTAGTGTAATAGTTTAGTGATCTTCCTATTGTAAATAATGAGGTTTTGGAACTTAGAATCATGCCTGCCTGGATTGTTGCACCATTGGAAATGTTTGACTCAAGCTATCTATCATCTATCTATCTATCTATCTATCTATCTATCTATCTATCTATCTATCTATCTAGATATACATACCTTCATTGCCCAGAGAGCTTCAAACATTAGGTGGTATAGAAAGGTAAAAAGAGAAGTAAATAAATAAAACATACTACATGCATACAAACATTAGACATAACCTTCCTTGGGTGTGTAGAAATAGCACTAAGACACTTATTAGATTCTGGACTAAGTGGAAGCCAAAGTTCATGGGCTTTTGTGTTTTTGTGTTGTTGTTGTGCTTTGACCCAGAAGGATATTGTAATTTTAACTTGTTTTTATGCTTTATGCTTTTAAATTTTGTATATTGGTGTTTTAATTGTTCAGTGTTTTTAATTTTTGTAAACCGCCCAGAGAGCTTTGGCTATGGGGCGGTATATAAATGGAATAAAATAAATAAATAAATAAATAAATGGGCCTGTCAAAACTGTGTTCTTCAAGGGCCTTTTAAAAGCATTCAAATCTGTGAATATCTGAGGTAAGTAGAGTTCTCAACAGAAATGTTTATAACAACATATTTGGAGCTCTTCCTCCCTCAATTCCTAAAACAATTATAGTCATTGCACCCCATCCCTCCTATCTGAACAGATGGTCTTGGGCGACCAGTTATTACACCCATTCCAAGAATCCTCCTTTGAAAGGAAGAAGACATTTTGGTCCCATACAGCATGAAGGAAATTGAGCCGAAGCTCTCCTAAGCTCTTTTCTATAGAAGGGGTTACATTTTAGTTGCCATTTCGCCGTATATATTTAACAAGATGGGAACTAAGCTTCATTTCCCTACTTATCTGCAAAACCAGATCTAAGCCACCCCTCCCACATTACCTTCTGTAGTTTTTTTTCACAGCTATATGCACTTGTAGGAATGCTGAAATGGCGTTAGTCAAAATAAGTAAAATTGCATGCTTGAGTGTTCTTGTTCAGGATGCCAGCCAAACCCCCTTCTAATACACTCTATTACATTTGCCCTCTCTCTATCTTCTGTTCCTTCCCACCGTGGCCACTGAGCATGCTCAGTCCTCACTGAGCTCCTTTGGGGTTGTTGTTGTTGTTGTTGTCGTTGTTTTTACTCCCTTAGGATTTTTTCCCTGCCTGAAGACTTTTTGTACTTTTGCAAACTTTGTCTCTTGATACCTCTTTCTTGTGTGTAGATAGTATCACCTTAGCTATGCAAGGATTCACACCAAGGAATCAAATCCACTATTAGCATGTAGGATTCCATTGTTTCAGTTGTGTTTCTGATGGCCAAAAGAGAGTCTATGTAGATGACCATTTTATTACACAAGCTGACACATATTTTATCACACATATGTCTTTGATGTATGGTAGGCTGACCATATGAAAAGGAGGACAGGGCTCCTGTAACTTTAACAGTTGTAGAGAAAAGGGAATTTCAGCCAGTGTCATTTGTATGCAATTAGTTCCTGGTGAAATTCCCTCTTCATCACAGCAGTTAAAATTGCAGAGTCCCTGGCTTCTTTTGTATATGGTCACTCTAGTATAGTGCCTGCAACTTTAACTGTTGTGATGAAGAGGGAATATCACCAGGAACTAATTGCATACAAATGACACTGGCTGAAATTCCCTTTTCTCTACAACTGTTAAAGTTACAGGAGCCCTGTCCTCCTTTTCATATGGTCAGCCTAATGTATGGTTAAAATCATCTTTACCACTTGGCAGCAGATATTTTATGCCATTTTAAGGGTAAAACCCTTTCAAGTGACCAAGCTATTCCAGAGTGAGAGAGCTAACTCCAGGGCAATTTGGCTTCCTGTATGGGTTCAAAATGCATGAAATTATATGGACAGGCAAGGAGAAGGGGAAGATATGCAAAAAGCCAATCCGTAGGTACCTGTTGAAGGCCAAGCTGGTTACACAAATAAATAGAGGTTGGGATAAATAGGATGAGCAAATCTGTCAGTTTCAATTTTTCTAAGTTTATTTATGTATTTATTTATAACATTTCTTGACAGAAGCCCTCCCAAGGTGGCTTACAATCTGGAGTGAGGCCCAGGTCTTCACTGCTAATGTGACAGGAATTTTGTAATACACAAAAACAGTTAAAATAATAAAAGTGATAAAAACATAAACACAATAAAATGGCAATTAAAAACAACAATAAAAGTCACCATAAAAACCAGCAGCAACAACATCAAAAAATGTCAATAACAGCAATCATATCAAGAGAATGCCAAAGTAAAATAATATGCTTTCAAGGCCTCTTTGAAACATGCAATAATAGATCACACCAAACTTCACCTCTTTCCATCCCAGTTCCATATCAGTTTGCTAATTTTTTAAAAAAAATCTGCATGGGCATGTATTTTCTATCATTTCTCCTCATATACGATTTTTTTGTATATACATTTGCCTAATCTATGCTCTCTTTTTTTTTGCAAACAAGTAATGCTATGTTTGTACATTTCTTTCACTAACATGTTTTTTGTGTACACTTTCCCCCAACATGCTTATTTTTGTGCACTGTCCCCCTAATATCTGCATTTTTGCAAGTATGTTTTGTTCAGAAAACTGCATGACAAAATCCAGAGAATACCAAACTACAAAAGGATTCAGCAGCACAAATTTGATAAGGTCATATCAATGTGAGGACTGAATGAAATTCTCCTCCATCCCTAGTTACGGAGAGCTGTGTTAGTTGAGAGATGAGGATTATATATATTGAAAGAGTCAAAACAGCTGATTGTGAAATCCTCAGAAACTGCTGAAGTGACATTAGTCTACAGCGTTGGTTTACACAGTGAGCTCTCTGTAACCCCTGCTGGAGGCTGTGAACAATTGCTTCTCTATGGGGTTCCCAGACAGCTGCCAGGCAGTAAATAAGCCTTTAAGTAGCTACCATGTGGCTCCTATTCCCACACCTCTGTTTCCACTTTGAGTGTGGCCATTTCAGAGGTTTGAACAAATTTATATCTGTCGGTCATCCCCACCCCAGAAGATATATGAAAAAATATTACTGAGCTGGGCTGAAGGCAAATGTCTCTGAAAGGAAAATGAATGCCAGGTGTTATGTCGGTAAAAGGCTTATATAATGGATTGATGAACAGCACACAATACAGCTTTATAAAGTGCAACTACAAGGGTTACAAATAAACTGCTTTCCAGAATTTTGGCTTGCCACAATCTGACAGAAGACTATACAAATGCCTGCCAGCAACATCATGGGGCTAGTTTCCTGAAATGTTTATTGCACCATTGCAGACAGGCTAGGGTGACCATATGAAAAGGAGGACAGGACTCCTGCACCTTTAACAGTTGAATAGAAAAGACAAATTCAGCGGGTGTCATTTGTATGCATGCAGCACTTGGTGAAATTCCACCTTTGTCACAACAGTAAGAACTGCAGGACCTATACTAGAGTGACCAGATACAGAAGAGGGCAGGGCTCCTGCAGTTTAACTGTTGTGATAAAGAGGGAATTTCACCAGGTGCTCCATGCATACAAACCACACCTGCTGAAATTCCCTTTTCTATGCAACTGTTAAAGATACAGGAGCCCTGTCCTTTCCATATGATTACCGTAAGATAGGCACATGCCTCAGCCACACATCACATATTCTGTACTTACCTTTGGCAGCTCATTCAATCCTGTCGATCTCACTGTAGCCACATTGATCAGATCAGCTGTGCGAGGAATCCAGTGAGTCATATAAACACAAAGAACACATCCACATGCATTTTCAGTATAAACACCCAAACTGTAACTGCATCATAATTCACTGAATTCGATTCACTGATTGTGATTCCTGCTCTGGAATTCAAGAATTCCAAGAGAGCCAGAGAATATCAGGGGCAGAACCTCAGGCCTAGGGTCTAAGCCAGCTTACCTGAGGTTCCTTCCAATCTAGCCTTCTGGTAGGCTGACGAGATAAAATCCAGGTCAGAGCTTATGTAACTTTAACAGTCGTAGAGAAAAGGGAATTTCAGCCAGTGTCATTTGTATGCAATTACTTCCTGGTGAAATTCCCTCTTCATCACAACAGTTAAAGGTGCAGGCACTATACTAGAGTGACCATATACAAAAGAAGGCAGGGGCCCTGCAACTTTAACTGTTGTGATGAAGAGGGAATTTCACCAGGAAGTACTTGCATACAAATGACACTGGCTGAAATTCCCTTTTCTCTACAATTGTTAAAGTTACATGAGCCCTGACCTGGATTTTATCTGGTCACCCTACTTCTGGAGTTCCCCACAGGGTCACACACTCTCCTCCCCTTCCTCTGCCCCCACGTCCTTTCCCCTGACCTCCCATTGTTTCATCGTTTCCTGGGTGTTGTGCCATTTCCCTCCATTCTAAAATGGTGAGATGGTGCCTCTCCTCAATCTTAGTTACTGGCACTAAGAGCTTTAAGATAAATTATGCTGGTGTTTTGGCCCTTCCCCTTTTGCCTTTGAGCCTGTCCTTCATGCCTTCAGCCCTGTCCACATTGGAATCCCCATTTTGTGTCTCCATTGGGGAAGGAAGAGGATACAGAACAGCTGAGCCTGAGGCCGTTTCTATACCACAGGGGTGTAGCGGGTGCAGCATGGGCGATCCCGGAAGTAGCCACTTCTGTGATGGTGCCTTTTTCAATACACATCAGGGCATGACGTCTCGGGCCGTCGGATGTCGCATCTGCCATTTTGTTTCGTTTTTACTCAAGAGGAGCGCTCCTGCGCTCCAATGCAGAAGTAAGTGTTTTAAAAAAATAAAGAAAGAAATCATGCACGATTGGGGGGCCTCCCCCTGCCATCCTGGGGATGGCAAATTTGCTTTCCCTCCTCTCCTGATGGCCACAGGGCCATTTGGTGAGGCTCCGTAGCCATCGGTGCTGCTACGCTTACTCGCGTGTACGCGCGGCAGCACCAGGGCAGGTAGCCACATCTTCTGCAGTCCCAGGAACTTCCCAGGACAGTGGAAGATTCTGGATTTTTGTGGTTCCTGTGACCCATGAAAAATCCCATGCCTGCCCCCCTCCCCTGGGACTCCCTGTGCGTCATTTGGACACACAGGGAGCAGCCGGGGGCCATCCCAGGCCACAAGCCTGGTGTGGAAAACATCCCTGAGTTTTTGGGGAGGGGCCCAGCACATGGGCAAGCAGAAGATATCTGCAGCTCCACCCCTTGGCCTCACTCATCAATCTGCCTCTGCATAAAAGACAAGCCTCAAGCCTGATTTTTTATTTATTTATTTATTTATTTATTTATTTATTTTATTCCATTTATATACTGCCACATTGCCGAGGCTCTCTGGGCAGTTTACAAAAATTAAAAACATTGAACATTCAAAACACCGATATACAAAATGTAAAACCATACAGCATAAAACCAAGCTATAATTACAATATCCTTTAAAACAACGATTCTGAGTCAAAGCACAACAACAACGCAAAAACACTCATCATATGCTGTTAAATGCCTGGGAGAAGAGGAAAGTCTTGACCTGGTGCCGAAAAGATAACAATGTTGGCATCGGATCGCATTGGACCTCCAGTTTAGGTGTTTTCCCCTAAGGGTTGCCTTGGAGAAATAAATGCCTTTAACTTTTTTACTTTAAAAGATAGAAACATGAAACCTGGCCACCTTGCAGATGCCATGTAATTAGTCATGTATGAGAAATTTCAGAAATATTGGTGCAGGCCTTTGGAGGCAATGAATTTTTGAAAAATGGGTTGCATTACGCCTATATCTTCTTTTTTTAAAAAATATGAAACTTGGGCACGGTGGTGGGCGATGGGAGGAGGGGGTGGAATTGACATATTCATCATCCAATCCTGCTGATCACTCCAACTTTAATGTCTGTATGTTTAAAAATGAGAGATTAATAGCACTTTGCATGGACTGGATTTCCTGGAAAATCTGATTTTTTAGAAGTACCTTGAGAGTAAATGCCTACACCTCTGCCTCTGAAATTGGCCACAGATGACTACCAACGGCCCATCTGTAAGGTCCCCAACTTCCATGTATGTATCTTGAGAAATGAGAAAGTTATAGTAGCCTGAAAACTTGCACTTTAACACTTCTTTGTGAGTGCAACCACTTCCAAAGTGCGTGCAACCACTTCCATATTGGATCCTTGCCCCTCTTGGCTAATAAAAGCTACCAGGGATGGAACAACTGGCTGGGCCAGGGAAGTGGTTAATACCTCTTTGCAAGAGGGAGTGGTCCCAGACCATTTGAAGGAGGCAGTAGTAAGAACACTCCTGAAGAAATCTTCCCTGGACCACGAAAATCTTAATAACTATAGACCGGTGGCAAATATTCAATTCCTGGGCAAGGTCCTTGAGCGAGTGGTTGCGAGCCAGCTCCAGGCACTCTTGGATGAGACCGATTATCTAGATCTATTTCAGTCAGGTTTCAGGCCTGGTTTTGGTACGGAAACACCCTTGGTCGCCCTATGTCGGGAGAAAGACAGGGGGAGTGTGACTCTGTTGATTCTCTTTGATCTTTCAGTGGCTTTTGATACCATCGACCATGGTATCCTTCTGGGACGACTGGCTGAGTTGGGAGTAGGAGGCACTGCATTGCAGTGGTTCCGCTCCTACTTGGTGGGACGGCTCCAGAAGGTGGTGCTTGGGGGGACATTACTCGGCCCCGTGGATTCTCCAGTATGGGGTCCCACAAGGGGTCAGTCTTGTCCCCCATGCTGTTCAACATCTACATGAAACCGTTGAGTGCAGTCATCCGGAGTTTTGGAGTGCATTGTCATTAGTACGCCGATGACACACAACTCTATTTCTCCTTTTCATCTTCAGCAGGTGAGGCTATGGATGTGCTGAACCAGTGCCTGGCTGCGATAATGGACTGGATGAGGGCGAATAAACTGAAACTCAATCCAGACAAGACTGAGACACTGTTAGTGGGTGGTTCTGCTGACCGGATGGAGGGTCTTCAACCTGTTCTGGATGGGGTTGCACTCCCCTTGAAGGAGAGGGTTCGTAGCTTGGGGGTTCTTCTAGAACCATCTCTGTCACTTGAGGCTCAGGTGGCCTCAGTGGAATGGAGTGCCTTCTACCAACTTTGGTTGGTGGCCCAGCTACATCCCTATCTGGACAGGGATAACCTGGCTTCAGTTGACTATGCTCTGGTAACCTCCAAGTTAGATTACTGCAATGCACTCTACGTGGGGCTGCCTTTGAAGGAGGTTCGGAAGCTGCGGCTTGTGCAAAATGCAGCGGCCAGATTGATAACTGGAACCAGAAGGTTCGAGCATATAAGACCTACTCTGGCCCGCTTGTATTGGCTGCCTGTATGTTTCTGAGCCCAATTCAAGGCACTGGTATTAACCTATAAAGCCTTACATGGCTTGGGACCACAATATCTGACGGAACGCCTTTCCCGACATGAACCTACTCGAACACTACGTTCAACATCTAAGGCCCTCCTCCGAGTGCCTACTCTGTGGGAATCTCAGAGGTCGGCAACAAGGGAGAGGGCCTTCTCTGTGGCACCCCCCCCAATTGTGGAACGATCTCCCTGACGAGGCCCGCCTGGCGCCAACATTGTTATCTTTTTGGCCCCAGGTCAAGACTTTCCTCTTCTCTCAGGCATTTGGCAATATCTGAGGAGCCTTGGGATGTTTTTGTTTGTTTGTTTTGTTTTGTTGTAGCTTTTGGGGCTGTTGAAGCGGTTTGAAATGTATGTGTGTATTGTGTGTATGTTGTATGTTTTTGCTGTTTTAATTTTTGTATATTGTTTTTAATTGTTTTTAATCCTATGTAAATCGCCCAGAGATCTTCGGCTATGGGGCAGTATACAAATGTAATAAATAAATAAATAAATAAATGCCAGCAGCAATGTTTCTGAAATTTCTCAGATATGACTATTTACGTGGCATCTGCACTGTGGTCAAGTTTCATGGTTTTATCTTTTAAAATAACAAAGTTATAAGCGTATTTTTTCCAAAATTCAAGTCTATAGGAGAAAATAGGCTTCCGATGCTCGAATCGGAGGTCCGAGTCTCACATCGGAATCGGATCTGAAGTGATTGGAGGCAAGTCTGATTTGATCCAAACCGATTCAGGTCTGCATCGGAAGTTATAATTCCGATTCCGATCCGATTCTGGAGGACCGTGCACATCCCTAATATACACATACATTTAAAACCACTATAATAACTTTAAAAAGCTATAAGCCTAAAAACAAAACAAAAAACAAACCCAGGCTCATATCAGTTGCAGAGTAATACTATTCTGGCTGCAGGTCCTTGATCTAGGTGTAAAGTGCATTGCCACAGGACATGACTCTTTATTTTGCTTGGCCAACAGGAATGAATGATGATGTGGTTACAAAACTAATTGTTATTTGTAGCTGAATTGGGGTTTTGCATTGCTGTGGCAAGAGATGAAATTTTTGGTGGCTGGAAACTTTAAGTCATTAGCATTGTGATTAACATTTCTTGGGCCAACATTTCTTTCATTAGTGCCATTTTGTTTTCTGAATGTAGATAATATATATTTTCTATATTTAGCTAGAATGTAGTAACACATCAAAATAAATGCAATTTTCCTTCTGGTGCCATCTCTGGAAGAGCTGACAAAGGAGACAGCTGTCAATCAAGAGTACAGCCCATACATTATTCTTGATAGTGAGCAATATTTCATAAGACTTTCTGCTGGAAGACTTTCAGGACAGATGGTGCTTTAAAATATTTGTCTCTATAATAAAAAAAATGAAAAATAATAATTTGTAAAATAATGAAAAGTCTGAAGACAGATCTTGCCTTCCTCATGTTTGATTTGTTTCAAAACAAATTATGACAGCCCAGGAAAAAAAAACTCTTGTATAGTGGTGAAAGCTTTAGATCTTTGGACCATGATTTTACAAAACTCAGATTTTTTTGTGGCAATTCAGCTCAGGGCTAGCACATTACAGGAAGGAAGGATTACACCTTCATCACCACTTCTTTGCTTCCCAAAATTACACATACACACACTCACACACACACGAAGATTAAACAACCCCAACAGAGCCTTTTTCTTTTTTTAATGGGTGGTGGAAGGTTAATCTTCCTCTTTTAGGCCCTTTCTACACCATAGGGGTGTAGAGGGAGGGAGGGAGGGAGATCCTGGAAGTAACTAATATACACCATCGGCGCACAAGGACAATCCGGGGGCCATCCCAGTCAAAAAGCCTGGTGTGGAAAGGACCTTGGTGACACTTGTCCCAATCTAAGGGAACTAAGCACTATTTCCCCACCACACCAAGATATTTCATAGCATCACAGCAGAATGTGGAAGACAACCATCATCCCAGAATCTATACAGGAGCAACAGCTTCTGGTAGGGGCAAAGACATTTCTGGAGAGACAGATGTGTCTGTTGACTCTCCTATGGCATGTGTGGCGGAGACACCCTTGGGGCTTCATTTGAACCTCAGCTTGGAAGCATTCAGATCCAACAAAGGGAAGGCAAACACACATGCATCAACACTGGATGCAGATCTTTGGATGTAGGGTGGACTGGCTCCAGGTTTCAGGTTCCTCCATTAGTGAGTCCTCAAGGGATTACCCAGTGGTCATTCTTCCTGGTGGCTTTTGAGTCTAGCCACCATTTTAAGTTCCCACAGTCTCTCTAGTGGAGTATGGCTCTGGGACATTGTGTGAAAATGGTACATAGGTCCAGCTACCCAGCACTGATCAGAGCACCAGAAAAAGCTGAATCAAAGTCCAGGATAGGCATTAGTGTTTGTCCTTGCCAGGATGCTGGGCCCTTGGAAACTGCCCAAGGATGGCAGTTCTGATGCTGGTCTTGGCTACCAGTGGGAGTTTATACAGCTGTAGAAGGGGAGAAACTGTATCTCACTGTGATACAGCACATACTTGGCATGCAGATGGTCCCAGGTTCAATTCCCAGCTTCTCCAGATAGGGCAAGGAAAGAATCCTATGTGAAACCCTGAAGAGCCACTGCCTGTCAGTGTCAACAGTACTAGGCTAGATGGACTAATGGTCTGACTCAGTATAAGGCAGGTTTCTGTGTTCCATCTAGGGAAACTTCAGAAGGCTGGGATTGGACCCCAGGAAGGCCAGATTTGGCCCAGGTTGAGGTTTTTCACCCCTGCAGTACAACCTAAATGTTTCCAATATACGTAGTGACTTGTGATCACTGAAGCCTGAATACAGTTCTAGAATATTTCAGTATTTATATGATTACAACCTACAATACTATAAAACAGACACAATCAGAATATGCTTCTAGTATGAGCTTCACATATTAGCCCAGTGAGAAATACAGCCACTTCCAGGGGGAAGGCACAAGCTTCACTGGAGTGGATCAGAAGTGGTGTGTGTGTGTGTGTGTGTGTGTGTGTGTGTGTGAGAGAGAGAGAGAGAGAGAGAGATTATGGTGGTGTAGTGCCATAATCAAAGTCTAATCGTCTCATTAATTAAGCGCAATACTGTAGTACATATTGGGTCCTAGAATGATTATGACTCAAATGCCTACTAAAATGTGCGAATTTATCTTCTGGCATGGTTTGCAGGCATGCAAAGCATTTGGTGGAGGTTAAAAAGTTCAATTGCAGCTTTAAAGTATGCTTGAACTTTAGGCATGAATAATCATTGATCCGCTCTTCAGCTAACCAATTTTCAAACCCTCCCTCTTCTCTTCTCCCCGACTCTAATTACTTCTAACCAATGCAGGAATAAAAAGCTCTTGGGTTTCTTCAATGTGTGGTGATGTAATACTGTGCATAGCCGTGTCTTTTACAATGATGTCCTAAATAATCCGTTGATTGATTTGAAAGTTGTGATATTTTAACACTTATTATTATTATTATTATTATTATATTACACTTATATACCGCCCCATAGCCAAAGCTCTCTGGGGGTCTGCAAAACACAGAGCAGCTGAACAGTAGTCTCGTTCATGATATAGGCTTTTTCCCTCACTCAGTTACCTACAGCCACATCTCTAATACCTAGTAGGTTCAAGAGCAATGTGTTGTGTTTCATTAATGAAGGTAAGAGACCATATCCAAAAGGATGTCATCTCAGGAAACGCAACCATAATCTAAAGAGGGCTGGCAAAGACCCTCAACCATAAATTTAGGAGGCACCATAAATCCTCCAACTGGATGCTTAAGAAGTGCTGGATAACTCAGTTGCACCTCCTGAACATGTTACAAACAGTAGTTAAGATCGCTGAATTCCAAACAAGTGAAAACCATTATTCCATACCCAGAACTTATCTTGTGATGGAGATACAGTTTTCTTGAATTTGTAAAAACTGTTTTTATTTATTTATTTATTACATTTGTATATCGCCCCATAGCCGAAGCTCTCTGGGCGGTTTACATGTTGACAAAGTTCCTGAAGAAACTAGTACTAAGGACACCTCTCTCTCTCTCTCTCTCTCTCTCACGCACACACAAACACAAACACACACTGTAAATATGAACAAGCATGGACAGAGGCATTGCCAATAATCAACTGGTGGCATCTCTTGACCTTCTTGGTGTTTGTGGACACTGCAGCAGTCCATGCTTCCTATTGAATGGCGATGATGATGATGCAAGTATATAGTGCCATTAGATCCAAGAAATTGCACTTAATTCCATATGTCTCCAGGAGGCATTGGGTTTCTGTTCTTCAAACAGTAGCCCCACCCTCCCATAACATAGGGGAAAACACTTTGAAACCGAGGGACTTCAAAAAGCAGTTCAAATAGGAAGAAAAGGGCAAAATTCCTACTGTCTATGTCCAGCCCCCAGGTCTCTAAATGAGCTCTTTTGAGATTTCCCATTGTGTATTGATCTGGCTAGCCCAGCTTAGTAAGAACAGTGGAGTTAAGCTGGACAAGTTTCAAGAACACTACCAAAATTGTTAGTGGAAAATTTACGCTGAACACTTTTATTACTTTTATATCCTGTTCTTCATCCAAGGAACTTAGGGAATTGTATATGATTTCCGTTCCTCTATTTTATCTTCTCCATGGTCCTAGTTCCACACTTTAAACCAAGGAGGCGGGAGGACCTTTGAACTTCCAGATATTGTTGTACTCCAACTCACATCAACTTCAACTGGCATGGATTGGCCAATGGCCAAAGATGCAATCCAACAACATATGGAAGACTACAGGCTTCCCACCCCTGCCTAAGCACTACACAACACTGGGTCCATCACTCACTTTGCTTCTTTAGATGAAAATTGGTCTATAGTTATCTAAAAGTGCCATTAGTTAATGTTCACATGAAAAATAGGAGATGGACCACAGCCAGTGACAAACACCTATGCACCATTTCCTTTTATTGTCAATTTTTTTTTGTTACATCAGAGAAGTTCATTTTCAAAGGGTTGCTGCCAAAAGTGAAAAGCTTGTAACGCTGAATGTTCAGGGGTAATTAGATCAAGATTCAAGCAATTTGCTGTAGGCCCTGAACTCAAATCATCCTTCATGTGCCTCTGCTAGATGTATCTTTAAATTAGATTATAATGAGTTTGGCAGCACTATTAATAACACAGCAAGTCATGGGAGAATATGGTTTTATTTCCTCAGTATAAAATGTGCCGTCATTTAGTCCTCCCACCCCCACCCAACACATGTATGCATACTTCCATTTTGGCTTATCAAAAGGAGGTGATTGTACAAGCTTCACATCTTTTAATTATGAAAGATAAATATTAGCGTGGTCAGGCTGCAATTTTTTTTTAATATACAGTGGTTCATAATATTCAGGTTTAAACAGAATAGCTAAAATGAATTATTTCAAAATGGCATCTTTAGCTTAAATACTAATTGAGTTCTTTCCCTATCTCTAGAGATTATTTTGTTTAAACAGTGTAATTCCTTGTCTTAATAAATTCAGCTGCTAAGAATTGGTCTCTTCTAAATTATTCAGCCTCTCTTCATTTTTGAGACACTGCTGAAAGATTAAAGTGATTGATTAAACAAGGGGCAGTGGCACACAGCGTATCTGCCTTGTGTCAGCACTGAGTGGAACGTATGAGTTAGTTAAGTATATCTTGTAAAAGGAGATGAACTAGAGTGTGCCGGGCTTAGCATGACAAGTATATTTGCTTCCCTTCAATTAAAGTAAGGCAACATCTTTGTTTTTGGGTGCCAGCAGTATACAATCTCGATACAGGAACAGAGTGTAGTAATGTTTGCAATAAAATGCATCTTCTCTTGGAGAGTTATAAAACAGATGAGGCAATTCCTTTTTTTATTGTAGCAAAGTCTGCTGGTGCAAAAGCTTGTGAGCTTTGGAGGTGCAGTGAGCTCATCAAGCAGAATTGGAAAGTAGCTAATTCTAAGTCAAGGCTTACTCTTTTGAGTTTCTTCAGGTGGGCAGTGTTCTAGTCAGATCCATTAACAATCCAGATGCATTAACGCTATGGGAGCCTGTTTCCTCGTTGATTTGAATCGCATACATACACACTAAACATTCATTGTATTGAGTAGTGTGTGTGTGTGTGCATGTTAAAATCAAATCTCCCATTCTAACACCAAGAATGAAGGCACAATACAAAAATATGGACTGATAGAACCACCCATTTATTAATTATGAAGGCAGATCTGCAACTTAATTAATCATTTCATTGCCAGGCTCCATTTCTTTCTTTGTTGGAAGAATTCTCCCTACCAAGGTGATCAGGCAGCCCCCACCTCCTTCTTCACCTAGCTCCAAGCATAAGATCAGTTAGAAAATGGTTCCTTGCTCTTTCTTGCCTACACACCTTAAAGGTAAGCAAAGAAGGTTCTGTCTCTGTGAGAAGTTGGTACAGGCTAGCCACCTTTCACCTTTCGAATGCCAGGAAGCACTCACTAGTTTGGTCTAGATCTTTCTCACATTCCCATTAGTAAGTGGTGAAGGCAGTCAACCAGTTGCTCCAATTCTTATCCAACTTCCTCTGCTAGATCTTTTCTTGCTTTCAGGTTTCTTTGCCTGGTTTGTTTTCAAACTCTGGCTACCTAAAAAGGAAAGAGAAAAAAGAGAAGATACTGCCCTCACCAGCTGGGATCCATCAGCTGGGAAAGACATCTTGCCATCATGGTACAGCTGCCCCACTGCCAAGTCTATTCCCAAAAGTCCTTATTTGCCCCAGTGGCCAGCTCGCCTTCCACCTCAACATGGTTACTCCAATTCACCACTAGGCTCATAGCTGGTGTTAGGAAGGGCACTGGGTGTTCAGCACAAAAGCCCCCAGGCTCCAGGCAATTTCTCCTCCTCTTCCTCTTCCTCCTTTTTGTATATACAGTGTTGTGTGAGTGTTTGTACTTCCCTTAAAAGTGAGACAGGAAAAGGCAGAGGCAGATGCATCCCCTATATCTGAGAACACTCCCTTGTTTAAACTTCTGAATAAACCAGCCTGACCCAAGTTCTGATATACCCCAGTAGCTGATATATCCAGCATTGCTCATGCCCCCTAAGATGTGTGTCTGCAAGGTAACATCTTAAAATAGTAAGCCAGTGCTAGGCCTGTGAGTTAACTTTTAATCAAATTACATTTCTTTCTTTTTTTCCTCTCTCACCCTCACAACTCTACAAGGTAGGCTGATGCTAGGCCTGTGAGGTAACTTTAAAACAAATTAAATTTGTTTCTTTTCTCTCTCTCTCTCTCTCTCTCTCTCTTAACCCTGATGCATGGCCAGGGCCACCTTAAAGCCACCATTATGATTTTCCTTGTCCCCACAGAAAACAAAAACTACAACTCCTGGCATGCCTTTCACCGTGGTGCCTGACTTGCCCAATGGGAGTCCTTCCACTGAGACTCATGGGAAATGAAGTCTGGCTGAGCCAGTCCACACTGCACTGTTCGATTAGTGCTCATAGGTGGGCCATAAGGGAGCTGGCTGACTGACTGATGGTTAGCTTGGTTGCCATTGCCATTGGCAATGGGCCCAGAACTGCACCCTCCTTCTCCCCATTCTGCTCTTGATGGGGCCTAACAACTGAGGCAGCTGGTCCCAGGCAGCTAGCTTCAGGCCCATGAGGGTGAGCCACTACCAGATGATGGCTGCTAGGCTGACCATATGAAAAGGAGGACAGGGCTCATGTAACTTTAACAGTTGTAGAGAAAAGGGAATTTCAGCCAGTGTCATTTGTATGCAGTTAGTTCCTGGTGAAATTCCCTCTTCATCGCAACAGTTAAAATTGCAGGGGCCCTGCCTTCTTTTGTATATGATCACTCTAGTATAGTGCCTGCAACTTTAACTGTTGTGATGAAGAGGGAATTTCACCAGGAACTAATTGCATACAAATGACACTGGCTGAAATTCCCTTTTCTCTACAACTGTTAAAGCTACATGAGCCCTGTCCTCCTTTTCATATGGTCAGCCTAAATTGGCTGCCAAAGCCTGATAAGTCTTCCCTCCCGCCCAAGGCATGCTGGGAGTTGTAGGCATAAGCCTTGGAATAATGTGTTAGTCTTTGAACACCATCTGAGGTGTGGTAGGAGACAACTGGAGAGTGGGCCTTATTACTTGTGGCACCCTGCTTATGGATTTCTTTTTCCCAGGTAGGCTGGCCTAGTGACTGCATTAATGACTTTCCAGTGCCAAGTGACTCCCCGTCCCCCAAGGCCTTTTAACTTTTTGAGATTTTTTATGCTGCGTTTTTTGTTTTGTTTTGTCATAACTAAACCACAACATTCCAAGTCAGATGCAGGAATTACTGAATAAAGTTCATGATTTTTATGTAAAAGCCTGGGTGGTAGGGTGACCATATGTCAGGAAAAACCAGGACATGTCAGGATTTTTGGTAACAAATTTGGGAAAGGGGGGAATTATGGAATTTGAAGAAAAAATTGGATTTTTCCCATCCTCCCCCCACCCAAAGGGCAGCTCTACTTTATAACCAATGGCAATTAACAAAAATGCTTACAGATCCTTAATTTTTAAAGATAAAGAGATTAAATTTGGCACCATGACAGCCCTTCGGTACAGCTTTAGCCATGCCAAATTTGAAGCAGATCTATTTATCCACTGATTTTTAGATTTTTTAAAAAACATTGAGGTTTTAAAATTATTATTTTTTAAAACCATCATTTTTAAAGATAAGGCGATGAAATTTGGGACCATAATTGCTCTTAAGAAGAGCTTTTGCTATGCCAAGTTTGAAGCAGATCTGTTCCTGTTGATTTTTAGGATTTTTAAAAATAAAATTGAGGTTTTAAAATTAATTTTAAAAAGAAAGCCACACCCTTCAAATACAGGTTGTCAAACCTCCTCTTTGTGGCCTTGCACCTTGAGTAGTTTCAGCCTTTGGCATCAAGGGGATCTCAAATTTTTAGCTAAGAAGTTCTGGGCGAGCACGGCACCTTTCCTGTTGCATATTTGGTGGGTAGTCGGGCACCTGGAGCTTAGCAGAGGTAAGGTGTCCACAGATCAAAATGTGGGAAAGGAGAGGTCAGTCAAAGCAGCCCACAGGGCAAAACAGATTGGGCCAGAGGCCTTTTTCTCAGAGTTCCACATCATGGGCGATGAAAGGTCATCCTTAGAGAAAAACTCTCATGATCAACAGTGAGGTGCCAATCGAGAGAGAGGCTCTCATCATTGCAGATGCCCTGTTACTGTGGATATTGGAACCTGGCATGTTGTTGCTTTGCTTCACTATCCCTTCCCTTCCACTTCACTGATTTCACTTGTGAGCTAGGTTCTGTCTGCACTGCTGGCATGCAATGCAGAACATCTGAAGTGTGCGTCAGAGAAAATTGATAGATTTGAGGCTTTGGCTGGCTGGCGTATCTCCTAGAGACAGAGATAGACTGAAGACACAACTCAGAGATGGCTGTAGCTGAGCCCTGAGAGGCTGGCATGCCACACAGAGCCTTTTAAGAGTGTCAGAGAGTCCAGTGTTGGTGCAGGGAGAGCTGGCTGGTGGCAGAGATGGTTTTTAAAGTGTCACCAGACGTGAAGTAATAAGCTGGCACCCTTCCCCCTGGCCAAAGGGTACAAGTGTGCAGCCCGGCTGGACTGTTGGAAGACTTTGGAAGAGGGTGGGAAGATTGATTGTTTGAATCTGGAGGCTTTGGTTTGGCTGCAACGAGTTAGGGAGAGAGACAACAGAAAACAATGAACTTTAAAAATAAAAGAGCCAAAGACCGTTAGTAAGTTAGGATTGAGAGATAGTGACCTGGTTTGCACAGTGTGAGCTGTCTTACTAACCCATGCTTTATTTAAAATTAGCCACTCTACATGACAGTACTACACCTGCCAGCATGTCTTTCATGGCCCACAGGTGCCCAAGTCCGCTGAGAGGCACTTCCCTACTCTCTTTGCCAATGCTGCTCATTGATAGAGCATTGAGGAGTAGCATCACTGAGGAGGGGAGGTAAGTGGCTGTCAGCGGACAAGCTCAGCTCTGGCCAAGTCTTGCTGAGACTGCCTGTGCTTCTCGCCCACCAAGTGCTCCATCAGGAGCCTCTACTGAAGGGCTGGGGCCGGCCATGTACTTCTCCCCTACATCAGGCTCATTTCTGGGCATGTACAGAGTGCCTCCCTTTCCTCCCTCTTAAGAGTGAAGGCCATGCATGCACTTCCACCAGATTCTGAGAAAACAGTGATATCAGGATAGGGTGCCTTTGAGCATGTTTGGCCCCTTAAAGTCATGCTGTTGTATCTAGCTACAATTTTAAAACCACGCAGAGGGTGGGAGGAGACACCACAAATGGGCACACCCATTTATGTGGGTTGTTGTACTTCCGGGCGAAGTACAAAGTGTTGGTTATTACCTTTAAAGCCCTACATGGTTTGGGTCCAGGTTACCTACGGGATCGCCTTCTCCCATACAATCCACCCCGCACGCTCAGGTCCTCTGGGAAGAATTTATTACAGTCAACAAGAATTAGACTGACAACCGTTACCCAGAGGACCTTCTCTTCTGCCGCTCCCAGATTGTGGAATGACCTGCCGGGAGAGATTCGCCAACTCACTAGTCTTCAGGAATTTAAAAGATCTATAAAGACTAATCTCTTCCAGCAGGCCTACCTAGAAGAATTTTAAAGTGTTTTATTGGTGTTTTATTGGTATTTTAATGATGTACTGGTTTTATCTGCTTTTAATCAGTTTTTGTATTTTGTGTTTGGTGTTGTTCCCCACCTCGATCCGTTGGGAGAGGCGGGTTATAAATAAATATATTATTATTATTATTATTATTATTATTGTTTCCTTTTATGTGGAATTGGGCTGACTGCTCAAGACCAACCTTGGGGTTGTGAAAGATATGCAGCGCCAACCCACCCATGCACTCACAATGGCCGCCAAAGACCAGTAAATCTGGCCTCTCACCCAAGGCATGCTGGGAGTTCCACCCAAGGCATAGTGGGAGTTGTAGGCATAAGCCTTGGTTTTTTTAAAAAAAAAATCTTTAAAAATACTTAAAACCACAAATTCTGTGTTTTTAGATTTTTCTGCTATCACTGTGTCAAGTTTCAGGTTCCTAACTCACCTGGAAATGTGTAAACATTTCCAGACATACATGAAACACACATACTTTCCATTTTATAGGTAGAGATAACCCTCCTATCCCCATTTGCTAACTGCTAAACATGGCATGCAAATACTCTACCCTAGTGTTGCCCAAGGAATCCTGGAAAATGTGCAGTTCCTGAGGCATAACCTCTTCACCCATTCAAAAGGCCAAATGGGACCAGACACTGCTAGTTGGTTCTGAGCATACAAACAGCCACCTCTGCTCTCAGACAAGCTGCCAACCCCCCTGGCATTGCTTCACTGAAAGCTAAACCACTCTTCCTTGTGGCTACTGCTCCCTCAGGAGAGGATGGCCATCCTAAGTAGACACTGCCAGACTAGATTCCCATTGGCTGGTCTGTATGATGCAAATCTTAGGAAAGGAAGTGCAGTTCAAAGTAGAGATGTTGTACCACTAAATTCCTAATACTGGCAACACTTTTGTATTAGGCCACATCTTTGCAATAGCCTTGTCAAGATTTCTCTGTGCTGCCTTTTTTATCTGCTCATTTTAAAAGACAGCAACAAGATACTTTTTTTTACTCTGATACCAGTGTGCGTGTGTGTGTGTGTGTGTGTGTGTTGGTGGCAGTTTTGACACCATCAGCTATTCTATGTCTCAAAGGAAGAATGGGTATTCTGACAGAAATTAAAAGGAAACATTGTTTTTTGCTTAATACTTAAACTGAAGAAATATTGGTCATTTTCCCCATAGCCCACTGAGAGGCTTCCATCCTCCATCTTAGAGCTTGACTCTCTTCATGAGAATACCCCCGCTGGGCCTGTTGAGAATTTTGATGGTTCCCCCATGTAGTGGCAGAGAAACCTGGATGTCATTGTAGTGAGACACAGAGTTGCCTTTCTCAGTCAGTTATTTCTGACCACTTGTTTTTTTCCTTACCAGCTATGTGTGTGTGTGTGTGCCTGACCTCCCTAACTGCTAGGGAAAGTTAGCTTCTAAGAAATAGGCAAACAGGGAAAATGCCATCCACATCTCCATAAGTGAATGGAGAGAGAAAGCCAATGGGGCTCTTCATTCCCTGTGAGATAGTGACTTCCTCCATTTTTTCCCTGTAAGAAGAGATGGACTTTCTATTCATGGTTTTTACAAATAAATCCATTCCATTTTACCCATAATTCCATTCTGTTCCTGTGTGTGTGTGCGTGTATGTCTATTTGAGCAGAACGTTGGGTGTTTTTTAAGGATGCTGAAATGTAACAGAATGATATATATAAAATACGTATCTTCTCTGAAAATACCTATTTATGTATATTTTGATACATTTAATACAGCAAGAACATGCAGAGAACTTCCAAATCTAATGGCTAGCTAATTTATGATCTGTATATTCTTCATACAAGATGTGCAGATTAGGTCATTTCATACAGGAATGTGTAAAGGCCTTGAGAATTCTCAACAGGCAGAGCCAGGCTGCTCTCATCTGGGGAACATAGCACGTTGCTTGAATCTAAGTCCTCATTCTCATAAGCTGGGGAAGTTTCCTTGCCTTTTCTTTTCTGAACAGCCCAAAGGAAGAAGCAACACTATTATTGCCTGCAGTTTTTTAAAATAACGTTATAGCTATTTCCCTTCCAAATCACAGTAGATTGTGGCATAAGACCAGGGGTCCGGATCATGATCTTTTCTTTGTCAGTAAATATTTGAAGAGCTCTGAAATGAGACTCACTCAAGGCTGGTTTCACATCCTAAAGCAAATTCTCTGCACAAGCTCCATTCAACTTTGCACAAAGATCTGTTAGAGGACCTTTTAAAAAAAGAAGGGGAAAAAAAGCTGAGAATAAGCAAGTCTGTGCCAAATTTTCACCATGGATGATTTTCCAGGTGAAAAATGAGCTTTCAAAGGAGTGCGAATGTGTCTTAAAAAACCCTTCACATTTCTTCAGGTGTGTTTGCAGCCCAGATACGGTGCTACTTAAAAACAATATTTTCAGGACTCTTTTTTCTTTACTGTGTGATCCCAGCCAACCAAGTATCATGCAGGAAACATTCTTAGGCCATGGCACTATCAGTCACATATTTTTCCAACATCCCTAATGCAATCAGAGTTGGCTACTTAATGGTATCACTTAAGACTAGGGATGCTGGAGAAACAAACAACCGATTCAAATGTGTTTGGATTTCTACGCATCCAACTTGTAGATTCTGCAGTGGACCAGCATTTTATGAGTCATGCGGACTTGTAGGCCATTGTTTAACTTGGTGGGGGAGATCTGTGCAAATTAGAACTTGCGCAAGTAGAACAAAATTCTTATACACCCTTAAAAACAAAATCCAATTCTTCAATGGTTGGATAATGGAATGTCTCCTTAAGATAAACCTCTCTTTAAGCATTGTTCTTACTCTAGTTGGGCATGAAAAAGAAGGAAAGTGTCCTTTGTGAGGGAAGTGGACAGACACCTGTTTTCTGCTTTGTGCTGGTTCTTCCATTGCTCTGCAGTCTTAAAATGCAAGTTTTTTTTTCCCACCAAGATCCAGAGGAAGAGGGCAGGAAGACTACATTCTTTCCCTGCTGCCACCACTGCTACTATTGCTTCTGCAGTATATAACAGGTAAATGAGGTTTGAAGGCTTATGTGGAATTGGGGAGAGTGAGGGTGAATTCATTCCCAGTCACTCTGAAGTTGTTGGGAGGAGCATCCATTGGCCTGGAATTAGGACAGACATTAACCAAGTCCTGCTTATGATACTAGTAATAGAGTTGTTGAAAATTGCTCAGTCTGCCAAGGCCAATTCCAAATCCAACGGGGAGTGGGGAGTTGTAGGAAAATTCAGATGTTCACCCATATATCATTGAAAGTAATCCTGTGTCAATGAATGACATTGGTATTGGAATGCTGTTATCCCCTTCTGCATATTTGCTGAGATGCTGCTCTGGATGCACATCTCTATTCTGTTGCAACAAACCAACTATACACAACTGGATTCTTTTTTCCAAATTCATAAGGGGGAAAAGTCATGCTGGATTGAACTTCCTGGGTCCCATTACTACAAAACAATGCAAAACACACAGAATAAGAATGAGAATGGAAGGCATTTCAGGAGAAAAGCTGGGAAATAAGGGATATAATACTGATAATGATGATGTAGTAATGCAAAAATTTAAACTATATAAAATGAAACTAGGAGATGGAACTAAAATGGATTGGGAATATAATTCCTCCTCCCCACAACACACAAACAAATTCATAAGGGGGAAAAGGATACAGTGGATTAAACTGCCTGCCTCAGGAAAGAAAGTGAAAAAGACACAAATAGGGGAATGCTACTACTACTACTACAATTTGATGATATGATACTATAAAGTCCACTTTGCCTTGAGATGCACCAGAAATGGTCCAAAGGGGCCCAATTCACCTCAGGCTTTATCCAAATCTGATGCACATCCCTTAGTAAACACTCCACTTCCTTCCTCGGCATGCATGATTGATCATGTCAAGAAAATAATAAAAATGGGAAGAAATAATAAAAGTAATATATGTGAAAAGCAAATGTGAGTGGTATACTCTGATCTAGGGATACACTATTGAGCCCATTGTTAGAAGCACACAGAGCAAAACTGAACAAGTGCTGTGAGTAATTTTAGAGGCCCATGGTGTTAAGACAAAGCTCTGTTTAAACTGCTGGGCTCTCGGTTTGCTGAAAAGCACAGCTGAGCAATTATTTTTAAAGAGTATTTGTTTTTAACTTCAGTAAAAATGTTTCTTAAAGACACCATTGGGGGCCACCTATCCGAGAGGTTCATTACCCAGAGTAACTGCACTACGCAGCCAAAGCTTTGAAATCCAACAATTTGTTTTAACTGTTCAGGTGTGGGTCGAGGGAGGCAACGTTACACATTCATCATCAAAATATTTAAAGCACAGTCCTTTTTCAAGCTCCAGGAAGCTTTTTTCTTGGCCGTGATGTGGTAGAATAGGTTTTATTTCTTAAACATATGCAAGCTCTTTCTACCTTGCAGTCCTGATCATTCTTGATAGAGTTTCCACAGGTCTTATTTGCTGTGGCCAACACTACAAGATCCCCCCCCCCGGTGATGTAATTCCTACACTCCCTCTCTCCCTCCACTCACCCGTTAATGACACCCTGTTAACAGTTACATTTTGGGCAAACAGGTGCCTCCATTCCACCCTTAAAACCCATCTTATTTGTGGGGGGGGATGCTTATCTGGCCACATTCTTCTAATATGCATTTTCAAATGGGAACTGGCAAGCACACTTCTACACGACGCATTTATTGGGCATTTATGATTCCTCACTCAATGTTGTAAATGGGTTCTTAAGACGATGTCATGATCCTAAAGTTTAACTTCTGCTTTTTAAGAGCATTTTCCCGTTTTTTTAAAAAAAACAAGGGAA
Source organism: Anniella stebbinsi (assembly GCA_029215795.1). NCBI lineage: Eukaryota > Metazoa > Chordata > Lepidosauria > Squamata > Anniellidae > Anniella > Anniella stebbinsi. Next base: position 87,661,634 of record JARDYH010000004.1, on the reverse strand, counting down.
ATGGGGTATTATTTCTGAAAGTGCTGCTTATACTTGTGTATTCGCACTATTCCGCTATAGCACAGCTCCATTTAGAGGCTATGTAGCAGAAAAGAAACAAAAGGGAGAGCTCTTTGTGTAGAGCTTGGATCTCAATTCTGCAGTGAAACCAAAAAAACAGAACAAGCAGATTAACAGCCTTGTGTAGAACAGCTCTAAGCCCACAAAAATAGTCCCAGTGTTCTGTGGAATGTGTTCTTTCTGCTTTACCCCCCTTTTGCCTTACATATAAATAAAAGATATGTATAGTTGATGTAAATGGAACATGCAATGAAATGCTGCAGTGTGGAGTTCAGGATTCGAGGCTCCAGCCATCCAGCAATGCCCTGCTCCAAGATACTCCATTCCATTTCTCCTCCTCCCTGTGTGCCCTCTCCCACTGCTCCCACTATCAGCCAGATCTTGTGGTCAGTGAGCATCTTTATTCCTCATTGGACTATTTTAGGCCCCACACACACACCTTAGGTTCCCCTGAAAGATTCTTTGTACTTCTGCAAATCTTTCCCTAAGCCTGCTAATACCTCCCTTTTGTGCAAAGATTGTCCTGTTTTGACCACACAAAGATTGACATTCAGAAAATTCAGTGCACTATCAGTATGTAGGGCATCAGTTATGAAAGTGTAACAAATAATACTATGCTAGGATTTAATTAGCATGATTAATATTTCCCCAATCAACATAGGAAGTTTCCTCACACAAAAAGCTCTCTGTTTGGAGGCCTGGTCCTGCAATGGAAGACACAAAGGAAAGCCGTTATGTTCAATGAAGAAAGATTGTAATATTGTATCTGTTTGTGGCATTACTGACATCTGTTTATTTCCTCACACCACTGGTTGCAGCTCCCCCTTCCAGGATGTTTTATGTGACCATGAAAAGCCCATAGATAGGTCTAATTCCCTATTGAAGCTCAGCACGGATTAGCCATTCTGAAGTCCCTCTAAATAATGGATTGGGTTTCACTAAACTCTTTAATTAAAAACATTAAGCTTCTGATCATATGCCGTGAGTGAATGTAATACATACTGAGCATAAAGAATGAACATTTGGAGAAAATGCACTAAGAGACATAGAAAGATTTGGATTTAATTTGTTGTTGTTGTTCTTACTATTATTATTATTATTATTATTAGGCCAACAATAGAGCATTTTCAAAGAAAACGTTATGTATTCTAAAACAAAAAACAAAAAAACACCCTGCATCCTAATGAAGATGTCCCAAGAGAATCACACCTCATTAATATCAATTGAAATAAACAAATTGTAGACTATGCCCATAACTGTGATGGTGTTGGTTGTGCCTTTGCCCCTCAAACTTTAGTTAGTGGGGCAGAACACACCTGAAAAACAGCCCTATCCTGTTAATCAGGTCATGCCAAGATAGTAAAGTTAGGGAGCACAGTGGAATTGGGAAGAACTAAATTAGTGAATTGTATTGAATTGAGGAGCAAAATGTCAGAGCAAGGGCTACCTAGGTGAGTAGGAGAAGGAATAGTATCCAGTGGAAGCTGGGTGCTCTGATGTCAATGTGGCTGTAAATCCACCCTGGGTCTGATTGGGGATTGGGTTCAGCACCTTGGATAGCTCCTTTAGGGTTCTGACAGAAACCCAGAGCAGATTCATAACTCAGCTGACATTGGAGCCACCACTGAAGTCTCGTTCACACAGAAATGCTAAACTTCTGCCTAGTCTCTATGACTTCAGACCACCGGCGTTGGTTTTCATCACCGAATGGTTATCCATGCACTGAATCATAGAATTGGAAAGGAGTTTGGAGATCATATAGTCCAACACCCCGCTCAATGCAGGATTTGTAATGAGGATGCAATGATTTATTTATTTTATTTATTAAAAATATTTACTGCTGTTTGTTCCAAACTAGGTCCCCAAGTCAGTGTACAAAAAGGAAAAAAATCATTAAAAGAAATTCAAAACAACACATCAGATTATCAGTCATGCTGTCATTAAATCCCTAGAGAGCAGAATCAACCACATATTAAAAACCATTCATAGTAAATGTCAAACAGAACAAAATGTCTTCACTGCCCATTTAAAACTTTGTAAAGACAGGAGATTAGTGTCATAATGAGGGATTTCCTCCATCAGGCTGCCACCACAGAGATGGTCACATCCAGCATTCCCACCAACCTGGCCACATTTGGTGGTGAGACACATAACAAGACCTCTAGAGAAGACCATATACTTTTGGCTGGCTCATATGGGATGAGGTGGCCTTTCAGTAATCCTGATCCCAGAAACTTTGGTAAGAAAACCAGTACCTGGAAGCCAGTGCAGTTGATGCAAGACCAATGTAATATAGTTTATGAAACGGATGCCAGAAAGATGGTCTTCCACCAGCTGTAGTTTCTGAACACTTGCCACTCCCTGCTGCTCTAGGACCTTACTCAAAAAAGATTGGTTGGAGATGGGCCAATGATTATCTAAGATAGTGGGATCCATTGATAATTTCTTCAACTGTACCCTTAAAGACACATTGGAACACAGCCTTCATTCAAAGAAACATTTACAATCTTCCTGACCAAACTAGCCACTTCCCTTCAAGCAGCTTTTTCAAGCCAGGATGGACATGGGTCCAGTCATAGGTGTGCGCATCACATTTTATTAGGGTGTGCACCCAGGGAATTTTTAAAAATATTTTAAAAGGTGAACATTTATTCATTTATTTATTAAACACTGTAGACACTGATGCCCTACTCCACATTTGGCTTCCATGACCACGAGAGGGCAGTTGCAGGTGGGGGAGGGGATGAGATGCTCCTCAAGCCCAGGGGCTTTGTGGTGACACTGGCTGGAGGAGGGGCTTATGAGGGCAGCCGGAGGACCATTCCTGCTGTATCTGGATCCCCCTCTGGATCCCTACTCAATGCCCCCCTCATTTTGATACTTATTGGTTGAGACATTAGGGTGTGCCTGGGCACACCCAACACACCCCTTGCATATACCTATGGGTCCAGTATTCAAGTGGGCGGCCTCACACCTCCAAGTAACTTGTCCACATCCTCAGGCTGGACAAGCCAAAAATCATATATCAACATTTAACACGCAGATGTCTTAATCACCATAAAATGTGCTCCCAATGTGGAGATCACCTTGGAGCAGATGGGACATATGTTATCACAAAGTGTTTTATGAACTTGCCACACCAGGTTGCTGAGGGCTCCCCTTCAGTATTCTAGCAGCCTATCCACACTGTAGATATAAAATGTTTCAAACCAATATAAAATGTTTTAACCCAATATAAAACGTTTTATATTGGTTTAAAACATTTTAAATTGGTTTACTACGTTTTATATCTATAGTGTGGATAGGCTCTAGGGCTCAGAAAGTAAGAGATCCTTAACCACCCAGAACAAATCTGCCAGATGACACTGTTCTGATATAATGATGGCAGAGAAATATAATTTATTTGCTGCCAGTACCATGGAATAGGTCTAACAAATGGACTCTAAATTCACCATCCCTGGTCGATGGCCATCCTGCTCCTATTTAAATGTCTTCAGTGGAAGAGGACCCATCATCTCCTGAAGCAGTCTGTTCCATTGTTGAACAGTGTTTCTCCTAATGTTCAACTGAACTCTACTCCCCTGCAATTTCCAGCTGGTTCTAGTCCTGCCCTCTTGAGGAACAGAGAACATGTCTGCTCCATTTTCTGCCTAACAGGCCTTCAGATGGTTGAAAATTACTATAATGTCTCCCCTTAAACCAATCTTCTCCAGATTAAACATACCTAATTATTTCAACTGCTTCTCATAGAACTTTGTTATGATCCTGGTTGCCCTCTTCTGGGTACATTCCAGTTTGACAGTGCCACTTATAATATGGTGCTCAGACCTGAACACAGTATCCCAGATGTAGCTGACCAGTGCAGAATGAAGTGAAACTATGATCTCTTGTAGTCAGATGCTTTTGTTAATGTTTAAGCTTGCATTTGCTCATTTATCAGCTGCATCACACTGCCAACTTATGTTTAGCCTCTCACCCACATTCTAAATTCCCCCTACCCCTCATGCTAGGGTTCTAATCTATATTGGGGGCCCTGCACTTTCACTACAGTAAAACAAGGGGGGAAAGGCATAGCTGCTTGCTACATCTTTAAAGCAACGTGTTCTTTGGATCTAAGAGACTGCACTTGAAAGGGATTGGTGTAACTTAGGCTTTGCATTTGTTGCTACAACAGAAGTGCAGAATCTATTATCCTCCAAAGCCTTTAATGTGCCCCCCAAGGACGGCCTTGACCCCACCACTACCAAATCCCCTCCTACCACCACCAATTTCCCTACAGGATGTTCTCTCCACTTCGTCCCCCAGAGATCCTGATACAGACCAGCAGTGTTAAGCCTACCATTAGACAGAGAAGCGATCTACACTGCTGCATGCAATGTGTTAAAACTGAATTTACAACAGTGTAAATGACATCATTGTATTATGTGTTAGGGCACACTACTGTCTAGCAACGTTTAAGAGCTTACCTTTTTCCAGTCCTTGAAGCGTTTGGTGCAGTCACACCGAGGGTTCCGCTTTGCTTTCAGTTTTGTGTAAAACCCACCCACTTCCTGTAAAGCATTTCCTCCTTTCCATAGCTGCCAATTCAACTCTTAAAGCAAAAGCGCATGCAGTTGGAGAGCAGAGCCAAGAACCAAGCTAAACTCGTGGGCAGTTAATAGTTAAACGAAGGATTTCTCCTCCCCCCCCCCCCCGTCTGCTATTGGATAATCAACAAATTATCTTTGCGACTACAAAACGGTAAGCTAGGACACATTCTTTTACAAAAAAATGGATTATCTAAGCTAAAGTATATTTTAAATCTGTAAAACACGATGCAAAAAGCAACGAATATAAAACAGTTCAGGATGTGCGTTGTGTTCCCCACATTTTAAAGCTACAGTGTAGATCGCCTCAGAATGAGGCAAATGCCTGAGGCAGCAGATGGGGAGGGGCAGCAGTAGCAACTTCCCAGCTGTTCTCGTGAACTCACCAGCTGTTCCCCTTTGTTGGAGGACAGAGTGATGTATGGCACAGAACCTGTCCTGGAGCTCCCAAACTATCCTGCTGCCTCAGGATACTTCGCCAGTTTTGAAATAAGTTTCAACTGCAAGCCGAGTTAGCAGCAGCTCTGAAGGTGGCAGAGAACTTCATCTCCCAGATGAAGTATCTCCTGAACACACATCTAAGTAAGCACAGGCTGCACACATCTATACTTGGACTGAGAAGAGGATGCCATTTTGACCTTCACCTCTGTCAAGGGCTGCCCCTGCAGATCACTCTTAGGAAAGCGTTATCTGTACCAGGATTACTGGTGTGTTTGTGCGTGTGTAGGTGTGTGGGTGTGTTTCTGTATCTATTTATGTCCATGTTCATTCAGCCCCCTCCCCCCAAACAAACATCACATGTGGCCCTTGGGATCATAAAGGTTGGGCATCTTTGTGTTATAACATGGCCTTAAACATCCCAGGTCCTATATCTTGTCTTCCTTGGATTCAGGGCAAAGTGTATTCTCCCTTGCCTATCTCATTGAACATATATCTCAATTAGGACAGTTTAATGATTGCTAATTATAGGAACAATTAAACACATCTCAGAGTCAAGTATTTACCTTTTAAAAGAATTAACATTTTTGCCTAATAGTTGCAGTCACCCCCACATGGCAAAATGTGCATGTCTTGCTGTGTGGTTGTGCTAACGATGCACCAACAATCCATCACAACTTTCTTACATTTCTTTTTGTTCTCTGATTATAACCATTGGTGTAAAACATCTTAACATTTAAATTTAAGTTCATATATTAAAATGTTCTCTCACAAAATAGAGATATTGTAAGACCATGGCTCAGATGCAGAAGTTTGCTATGAGTCCTCACTGCAGGAGATCAATTTGGGATGTCATTTTTTCCCCTCAAGTATTATGCTTGCCAGGGTCAAAAGAGGTCACTCTTTTGAACTGTCAAATTTGGCCTTTTAAGACGCATCATGTTGAACATAGAAAAATGGCTTAATATGTACATTTTTCTATATACCTTTGCACTAATTTTCAAAATACTGACATGGATCCTTTGTCTCCTGCAAAAATTATGACTAGATTTTCATGCAAGCAAGAAATCATATTAACTAGAAATCTCCAAAAGCCAACCCCTTTCAAACTCTAAATTGCTTATTTGAAGGAGAGGAAAAGTAGAACTATGAAAGAGAGAGAGAGAGAGAAAGAGAGAGAGAGAGAAAGGTTCCTAATTTAAATCTGCCAGGGGGTGGTATCTAATTTTCACTTTGAATAGAATATTGCTCCAGTAATTATCCTACTATTTAAGAACAAGAATAATTAGTGTAGTAACCTCGCAGTCTAATGGTACTCCCAGCCTACTGTAGGCATGAACCCTACAATTAGAGTTGGAAAGGAATATTAAACTTTTTTACAGTAAATGTTTCTAGTTATTCCCAGCTAAGTGGAATATTAATAGGGGTGAGGTGAAATGAGGGGTTCTTTTCCCAAAGATTTTATGCTCATAAAATCCATCTCCTTTCACACCAACTTTTTCATGGGCGACATTATTGACAGGACATACAATCAGTCATAATCAGACAATAGCGCCAATCCATTGTGTGCCTATTTGCAGCCCCAACTGCAAAATTTCAACACCACTTTCTCCTCCTCCTGATTCTTCTTTCTCCTCCACCTAACCTATCTCACAGGATGCTGTGAGGATAAAATGGAGAAGAGAAGGGTCATGTACACTGTCTTTGGCTCCTTGGAGGAGGAAAGGCACGATAGATATGTATAAAAGAAAATAAATGAATAAATATATTATTCTTATTTATTTATTTAGAACACTTCTTGTCCGCCTTTCAGGGCAGAAGCCCTCCCAAGGTGGCCTTCAAGAATACATATAAACTATATAAACTTTAAAAGCAAGAAAAACATACACAGTAAAATATCAGTTGAAAACAATAAAAGCTAAGAGTTAAAACTAACAATAAAATCATAACGAACAACAAGGGCAATAGCAGCAAACCAGTACTCATTTATGAGAAGGCCATGGTAAAATAAAATGTTTTTAAGGCCTTCTTAAAAGCTTGCAAGGATGGTGCATGGTGGACTTCCGATGGGAGTTTGTTCCACAGGTTCCACTGCTGAGAAGGCCCTCACCCACCTAATTTCTCTTACTGGTGGGCAGTAAGAGAAATTTAATCTTTTTAATCTTAAAGTGCGGGCAGGCTGATATGAGTGAAGGCAGTTCTTCAAGTAACTAAGTCCCAAACTGTTTAGAGCTTTAAAAGTCAAAACCAGAACTTTGAAGTGGGCTCGAAAACACATGGGTAGCCAGTGCAGCTGGTGCAGTATAGGCGTCATGTGATCGAATCACCTCGCCCCCACCAAAACTTGGGCAGCTGCATTCTGCACAAGCTGAAGTTTCCAAATCATTTTCAAAGGCAGCCCCACATACAATGGGGCTGCCTGGACATGATCAGTGCATGCATAACTGAGGCCAAGTTCATCCTCTCCAGATAGGGCCGCAGCTGATGTACCAGCCTAAGCTGGTAAAATGCACTCCTGCACACTGCAGCCATGTGAACTTCCCCAGTTAGGTCAGGAGGACTCCCAAACTTCCCAAACCTCCTGATAACTTCAACCAGCAGTTTCATGTAGATGTTAAAAAGCATGGGGGACAAGATAGAACCTTGCGGAAACCACAGGCTAACAGCCATGGGGTGGAATAGAAGTTCCCCAGTACCACCTTCTGAGACTGCTCTTCCAGAAATGACTGGAATCACTTTAAAGCCATTCCCCCAAGCTCAATCCAGATAAACGATCCAGAGAAATGATTCTTCTTTCTTGTCTTCTCCTTTTATTATCTTCTTCTCTTTTTTTCAAGTCTTCTTCTCTTCCTTTCTTCTTATCCTTTTCCATAACAATGCTATCAGATTTGCTGCCTAATAAAATTTGTTTTGAGTGCAGAGAGTTTCCTTAATCTGAATTCACTTCATTTGACCTTAGTGAAACTTTCACAAAGGCTGACAACAAAGTTACGAAGAAGAAGAAGAAGAAGAAGAAGAAGAAGAAGAAGAAGAAGAAGACCAAAGCTGCAACAAATCAGGACTGTGAAGAGCAACAAATTGGTACTAAAAAGGTAAGCATTTCAGTATCTTTTAGAAATATTCCAGATGCCTTCTGAGCCATTTTTAACCCCCCCCCAAAGTATGTTGGGATATATTCAGCCCTGCCCTATTTATTAGCCTTTGGTTTGAGGAACAAGATCTGGATGACTGTGGAGGGGGCAAACACTTGGTCAAAGACAGAGAAGCAATTGGCAATTCCATCAGGAATATTTCCAGCACAAGCCCGAATGAAATGAACACTGAATAATAGCACATTTTTCATTTTGCACTTCCTATTCACTTCAATGAAACTTGTGCATGAGACGTTCTCAGTCCATCATACCCCATATTCATTTTAGAGAAATGTTTTCTTTTAAAAGAGTCTCTTGAAACTTGACATTATTTTCAGTCCATACAACTATAGCCCATTGTTATCAAACATATCCATTGTTTGCAATTCTTCAAGTTTGAATTCCTTGAGCTGTGGATCTGTTTCTTGTTTGGTGTGCCTAACTCTCATGGATGACAACTGAATTTCCACAAATGCTGGAAGAAGTGAATACATAACCTCTTGAATTCTCTGTATTATGCTAAAGCTCTTTCACTACACTGAGCTTGTCTTTGAACTTTTGAACAAGCCAGTCTCTCTTTAAAAAAATAAAATAACATAATCAGATTCATACAAATCCAGGGATCATTTTTTTAAAAAGTTCCTTGAACTAAAGTTCTTCCCAAATGAAGATGGAACACTGTGGTTTCTGGTGAGGGTCCAAAGCTCATAATGCAGTGGAAATGCTCTTGTGGACTTCAAAGATGTTTTGATTAAGGTGTTCTTTTCTTCCTACAAAAGGGATCATAATTTGTCCTGGAGCTTGGGTCAAAACTACAGTGAGGTAAGATTTCAACAAAATGAATAAATAAAAATAAAATAATATAATATTAGATAGGGGTACACATGAAAATAGAAAAGATGAAATGGACATTAATGTCAAAATAAAAAAATCTGGCAAGTTATGGATCAAATTAAACTTATGTAAGAACTTGTGTTTCCTCCTTAAGACATGAAATGGTACATTTTTTTCATGACCTTCTTAAATATTTAGGACACTGAAAGCTAAAGAAATTCAAATATCAAAAATGGTTGAATAATGTCTCTTTTTATAAATAATTGTTCCTCATTGTGGTGTATGCACTGATCATTTTTATTGTTAGCCCTTTTTTCTTTTTCCCCTTGGAAATAGATAACAACAAAATATAATACATTTTAGTTCTATTATTGAATATAATTCTTGTGCAATGTGATAAATTATCCCCCATGTTTTTAAAAAATGCCTTTAAGGAAGAGTCATCAATGTCAGTATAAGCTCTAACCATTTAGTAAGTTACAGTATAGTATTTAAACGTGTATTTTCTTGTATTGCAGTGTTTTCATGTGACACACATGTACGTTTTCCTTAATGCTAAACAGATTTTCTTTGTATATCTAACTACCACCAAATTGGCAACTATCACTTGATTGCACAAATTAAAGCTGTTTTTTATTTTTTTTATTAAGATTTAATTTTATTTATTTATTTATTAAGATTACATTTCTATACTGCCCAATAGCCTCAGCTCTCTGATGAGTTATCCTGTGGTTAAAATAAGAATGTTGTGTGTTTTCTGAATGACCATCTTCGTTAGATAGATATCTTCATTTGATCAAGTGAACTTTCAGATGTTATTAATTCAATTTGTGAATAACTGGAGGTTGGGAAATAATGAGATGAGATATAGATATGGGATTTAAACTGGGCCGCATTCGTTGAAAGATCTGCAAGGGAGAAAAGCTAAACAGGCATCCAGTCTAGGCCAGGGCCCTGCTGTGCCCAGAATTGGGCGAGACATTCAATGCCTGTTGAGTGGTGCCTGTGAGAACACCACCCTGCAGGCTTGGCCCTTTGGGGGAAGGGAGGCCTCCCCCTGCCATCGCCCCCCAGGGCCACAAAACTCCAAGTGGGTGAGGAGAGTTGGCCTCAAAGGCAACCCTTATCTTCCAGCTGGGGCCGCACAATCCTTAGCTGAGAGCCTCAGGCATTACCAGTCACCACAACAACGGTGCCTTTCAATGCTCACCCTGTTCCCACCAGAGGTTCCTGCACATGCCTGCCCTCCAGCCAAATGTGACCAAATTAACTGAAACAGAAATTGATCCAGATCCGCCTAATAAATACTCACTACCCCTATTACAGTGTGAAGGAGGTGAAAAGACACATAGCCCATGCCAATCAGACTGTGGGCCAAAAATTCCTACCCAGCCCTCAAAAGGACAACAATTGAAGCCCACATTGCATCCAGGGAAGGAGGGAGGGAGCTGCATGAAAAAGGGAGGGGCGCAGCCAGCTAAAATTGCTTCTGATGTCCCTCCTTCCATCGGTGGCAGCACGCTGAGGCACAGCACACTGTCCTCCCACCCCACTCACAATGGGTCTCATCCACGCCTAGGCAAGCCAGGTGCAGGGTAGAGCATACATATTGTTTGAGCATGAAATATGATGAGCAGGACCATAAAAAGAAGCTTCGTCAGGCCACAACATCATGTATATGCTTGCAGGAATTTTGGTCCAAAACTATCATAGCTATAACATATATGCTAAAGCATATAGTTTGCCCCAACTCATTGAATAGCATTACCACTCAAGTGCTTTCAAAGCCCATAAATCAAGGCTGACATCCTTATTTCTAGCCCCCTTAACCTACTTGGGTTAAAGATGTTTTTTAAAAGTTAGTGCTCAGATTGGACTGTCCATTCAAGCTGTCACTAGTAACAACTTATCATCAAATATGGTATAATGTACTACCTTCCTAGTCATTAGATCATTGGGTAATTGACATATGACTGACCAATTAGGGATAAACTTATAATTTCACCCTCAAGTCAAATCATCAGATCCCTTCCAGTTCAAATATTGTATGCATGCAAATATTGCAGGGTGGGTTAGAAAGATGGCTACAGAAATATACCCTATATAGCAGAGCAGTGTATTTATTACCATGCTAGATCCCAATCACAAGATTCGCTTCATTTTTGCTATAGATATCAGAGTTTCACCAGCTAGTCCTTCTATTCAAATATGCTGCCTTTTTACACAACTTGAGACTAGATTCCCTTAGAAGGATGGAACACTCAAATTCCACAACTTCACCAGGCTGTTTATGTTATTTTTCTAATTATCTTTGAAATTAAAAACTGTAAATTGAGACTGCTGCAGCTTAAATCTATTTGTTCTTCACTCACTGAGAGTGGAAAAGACTTGCCCCTTTTTATATAAAGTTGTTAAATATTATGTATCTCTCTGCAATTAATCTTATTAGTGAGCATAATGAAAGCACATAGGTAGCTTTACCAAGTACTATCTACAAGCAATCCATTGATTCCAGTGTTGTATCATGCATGTAAAAAACAATTTAAAAATAGTGTACGTACTATGAACAACACATATGACTGTAGAAGAACTTTATGGAAGTCTAAATAATAGGATCTGGCCCATAAGGCCAAGCCACGAAGCAAGGCGGGGAAGGGGGGGGGGAAGCAGAGTCCTCTGAAAGGATACATCATGTTGTGGGTCAATTACAACTTGAACAGCTACAGCTGTAGCCTATTAATTGTGTCAGGCTGTCAGTGACCTGAGTACAATCCCATGGGATACTCCCCTGCAGATGTCCACTTGTGGAGGCACAGGATTGTATAGGTCTCAATGCAGCTAGAGTTAATTATAACTAAGGTTGCAGTTCCTGCTCTCCTGAGAGAACCCCCACTGGTCTCAACATGACTTTGTTTGAGATTGTGCTACATGCTGGACTGTGTCACAAGTTCCGCTGGGATCAATGAAACAGGTTAGTTGCAACTGTCTAAAGTTCCATTGCTTACAATAGGATGTAGACCTACTTCTCATAAACAGCAGGTAAAGAAACCAATCTGGTGAGTGGATTATAACATTCCAGGTTTCTGGTGTGGACTCACATGATTAAATGGTCATCCATGATGATGATGATGATGATGATGATGATGATAATGATATGAACAATAATAACTACATTAGCAACTCATGAAGATGACTAGGCTAGAATCCTTTTATGTGTGGGGAGGAGAATTCAATTATGTGACTAGTCTTCCCCTGCAATCTGAAGTGGTGCAATCCAGAAACAGGTTTGCTTCTTATTTGCTGTTCTTGAGGACTAGGATCATGTCACAGCTAACTTTAGCTGGGCTGGGGTCATTATGCTTTCTCTTAAAAATATTTTCATTTGGCTTCCTAAGATTTTTTTTTCTTTAAGCAATCTAAAAGCATTTTAGCATAGGATTTATTACTTATGTCTTTATGGATTTCTTGGATCCTCATCTTTCTTCATAAAAAGGGAAATGTAAAGGGGAAACCTGAGTAGAGGTGGCAGAATACGCTAAAATAAGGTTGAGTTGCTAGTACTTTTCCTGAAAATTGACACTAGATTTTCCCCTCCACATTTGATGAACTGTCACTGCAGGGTTTCTGTCTGACATTTATTATTTATACTGATAAATTTCACAGTTCAACAAATACACCAATATTAATGAATATTAATCAAAGAAATTTCACCAGTGATTAATTCCAGAAGACTGGTCATGCTGTTCTATTATAACGAAAACAACAGAGAATCTTGCGGCACCTTGAAGACTTACAAATGTAAATAGGGAAACAGTCCTATATTTTATTTATTAATTTATTATATTTCTATATCGCACAACAACCAAAGCTCTCTGGATGGTTCACAACAATTAAAACTACAATATAAAATATTTGGGAGTAAGCCCTATTGAAATCAATGGGATTTCCATCTGAGAAGACATGTATAGGTGTGCATTCTAAATGTATAATTTGCAGATTCTTTCTGGATGTTTGGCCTGTGAATTACCTAATTTTGTTTGTAGAGTGGTACTGATGCTTTGCATTCCGCAAAGGGTGGGGGTTATTTCCAAACTTTGTGTAGATTTTGGGACACGAGCAATGATAAAGATTTTAGCCCACATCATCTTTTTTTCTTCCTGGATACCAATTGGCATGAACACATCCAGATTCCCTATTTCACTGTATCTTAATCAATGCTTGTATTGATAAGAGGTGAAAGTTATGTGAAATAAACATTGTGGCGAAGTGCACATGTACTGCTTCCAAAATGATTCTTTTAAAGGTATTCTTCAAGTTAAAACAGTGTTGTAGTGGAGCCAGGGCTCACAGGGTTAAGGCACCAGGACTTTTTGTTTAGCAGGTTTTTTGACATTGAGCATCATCAGATGGGGGGGGTGAATCACTTTCCTTACCATCACTTTTCCCCTGCTTCTGTCCCACGATACATCCTCTTTCTTCAGACTGGGGAAGAAAAAGGAGGTAAACACGACCACGTGGCACACAGCATGAAATGGTGGCACAGTTCTTAGTCGTTGTGGAAAGAAGACCAGAAGGAGCAGGAGATGCATGGGAGGCAGATGGCGTTGTCAAAAGGACCTGCAAAAAACCATGAGCGGGCAGTAACAAGGATGTGATAAAGTGCTCGTCTGATGATGCTCATTATCTGCCACCTCCCTCAGACTTCCCTGTTCCCTCTGAGTTTAGCTGCAATCCTCACAGTAGCTGAGAAAAATGAATTTTCTCAGCCACAACATGTTGTTGTGAAGTATCCCTGTTGTAATGCACAGTATTTTGGGGTTGCCTGGCATGGGTGATAATCACAACCTGCAGCAGTATATGCATTATAGCAAGTGAAATTGATAGGAATGTGTTGTATTGTTTAGATGTGATTAGTTTTCTCTGTGTTGTGAGATAATTACGAGTAATAGAATGTGTTCTTGGAAATGGACGAAGTGGGTTGGTTAAGTACTGGAACCAGAAAGCTGCTTAGTGTTAGTGGCAAACCTGGCTGCATTGGGAGAAATAGGAATAGTTGTATGACCAGGGCCAAACCTAAGAACAAAAAAATCTGCCAAACGTACTTAGGCTGACTTTGCCCACCATGCCTTCCATTTAGGCATTTTTGAAATTCTGATATTAGATTGAACTGAACTTAGGTTTTACTATGTTAACAATGCTTTCTACTGTTTTCATTATATTTTTAGTGATTATAACTTGTGTGTCTTTAGAGATGGTTGTGGTCTACCTATTCATAACAAAAGGATGTTTTTCTTTTAGATTGTTTGAGCAATAAATATATATTCTTTAATACCAAATTTGTGTTGTCTGGTTTGAAAGAAGTTTCAGAGATCTCTACCAATACATTAATTCTTGAAGCCCAAAACACTCAGTAAGGGTGTATACATTGATCACTGAGTAGGATTCTGTCCTGAAAGCCCATGTATTCTCTCTTGGGGGCTTGCTTCACAATGACACATTGGCGACGGGAGCCCCCAAAACCCTACTCTTGTGCTCCTGCAGGTTGTCCCCATGCTAAGGAGTTTGCATCCGCGCATGCCCCTCCACATTTTTTTTACCTTTTCTTTTCACCTCCCCTGCCAAGCGTCCTTCTCCCAGTGCTGCAGAAGCACAGTGGTTCTACAGCAGCCATTTGGCTCGCTGGCCTGCTCCCTCCCCCCTCTCTGGGCAGATGGTGACCAAACAGTGGGTGACATCTGCTCGGCCATGCCGCACGTGACATGTTGCCTCACTGCAGAGGGAAAAGTCAGGGTAAGTCCCTGATTTTTTAAACTTCAGATCTTCGGGGGAAAGCCCTGGGATGGCTCCGCAGTGGCTTCTGCATCATATAAACAATACAGTGACACTGCGGAGCCACCCTGGGGCTTTCCCCTCATATAGATACCCCCTTGATCAGGTGAAGCTCCGATAAACCCATTCAAGTTTGGGAAACAAGCTAGTCATATGGAGCGAGAATAGGTTACTCATCTCAGACTCATTAGCTTATAAAAGGGATATATAACAGAGAGAGAGTGAGCGGGGAGGGTAGATGGATGGATCAACACAGCTATGGCATCTTTGGACTCTCCTTGGGGGTGTGGTTATGGGAACTGTGGTAATAAGCACCTGCTCTTCAAAATGTACCACAATATCACTGAGTTAAACCAGTAGAAAGGCAGAGTGGATTATGTGACAGAGCATGAAACAACCATGAAGTGGAGTGGGGCATCTGTTTGTCTCTATTAATAATAATTTCAATAAATATGTTCATTTTTGATGTTGCACTTGAAACGTAGTGAACTTGCTAGAAATGTAGCAATTCTGTACTTTCATAGTTTATGTCACAATAAAAATGCACCAAAGTCAAGTTTCTTAATAAAACTGTTGCCAAAGAATTTGCACAGCTTGTATCTTTGTATTGCTGCATATTTTCACTCCACAGAGCTTGGTATACCATTGCTGACTCATACTGCTACAGCCATGGGAGTTTACAGATTGCTGTAACTTAAAAGATTTGCATAAACAGCCCATCTTCCTATTGATAAGACAGACAATATTACCATCTGTCTTTTCTTTTCCCCCCTTTTCTTTTTTACTCTAGCCGAACGAAAGTGGTGTAAAGTATGGATCTTGTCATTTTAGACGTAGCAATTTCTTGACTCTTGTTAGTATCAATTTAAGCTCTTATTCGCAACATGCTCCCAAAAAGTGATTACTTTCCCAAAAGTGCAACACATCAGACACTGATTTATCCCTAGCATAGATCGCAGTTGGAGAAAAAAGAGTATTTGATTCCATTCTGCTCAGCCTTCTTCCCTGCCTTACAGCACATAATATTGATCACAGGGCTCAAGACTCCCCGAAGGATTTGGATACCTTTCTATATCTCTTTGTAGATGATGATGATGATGATGATGATGATGATGAAAATAATAACAGGTATAGGAAAGTTCATATTTTTCATAACTAATGAATCATCTGAAAATGTAATATTACCTTGAGTTTTAATCTCATCTTTAAAACAGCTCAACAGTCCAGTGTTTGAAGACTACTTTTATGCAGATTCCAGCTGTGTTACTGTTACCAAAGCCTTTAGGTTTCTTCTCTAGGGAACTGGCCTCTAGGTCTTTGCCTACCATCACTCCTGCTACCTCTTCATCTTGATCTACCTGATTTTTCCCCCTTTGCACTAGTGCTAGTATTACGTTTCATTTAAGAGTTTGTGATGATACTGCAGTTTTGGGCATATCAGAACACAGCATGTAGTGGCCATTGATCCAATGATGTGTTTTGACAAAAGGTTCAAGGTCATTCTTCATCTATCCCTGCTGCTTTTCTTCTGTTCCGCTTGCAAGTATGACTCCTCAACAAACTGACTTTCTGTCTTTTTACCCTATGCCAAGTTCCTAGAACCTGTTCCTAATTACCTTGGCTGGAATTCAGAAGCAAAGCGCTGTGCCAAAAATAAGAGAGTGGTCCCTGAGATGAACAAGCAACAAGCTGGCACTCTGCTTGTTAATCTACCATACTGTATACTTCATCACAAAAGTGCTTATGGCTTGCTAACCCTAGTGGCAGGGCTGGTGGGAGGAAGAATAATTGATAGTGCTATTTACAATTAGGAGATGCTGGACAGGCAAGCAGCAAATTAAAAATCTGTCACAAAGAAGGAGAGGGGAGAATTGCCCTTCCTCGTAAAGGGAAATGACCAGTTCTTTTATGCTGTGACATCTTCAGATTTATGTTAACTGTGTGATAAAAATGATCATACTGAAGACTATTTTCACCGTAATGGATTGATATTGTTCTTAGAACATTATGGATACTAATGGTTGCTAGGTCTCTCTATAAATCTAGGATGGCTAATAAAACTAAACTGAATATTTACTATGTGTAGAACAACTTCCAAAATTGCTTCTAAATTGGCTGTTGTTGTTTTATTAAATTGACACGAGGTCACTGTACCTATAAAATATCGAAAGGCTGTGCTGAGAATTCATGTCCTCTTACCAGGGAACACTGGTGGATGAACCTTTTCTTATGCCTGTGATAAATTCCTGCATTCAAAAAGGCAGTTGAAAGCTGGAGCAAGAACTGCCACAAGGGAACTGAACACTTGAGTGTACACAGGAGTGCTCACGCCCCTGGGTTGCAGCTGCAGAGGCTACAGATAAACCAGAGTTTAACCGCAAACGTCACAAACTTGATATGTAGTTGATACGGAATATGATCTCTTTCTTTATCCCTTGAAACACACAGTTCTAATGGGAATTTATTAAAACAATAGGGACAAAGTTTTCAAATGAATGAACTGCATGCACTAAAAGAAAGGGAATGATACTGAAATGAAATCAAGGCATCATTTCAGTGTCTGTTTGTTGTGTGTATACAGGAGGATGGGGAGAATACCAAGTGGCAGAGAGATGGCTAAAGTCACAATGGACTACTCTTGGATATAATCAAGATTGGATTGCAAAAAACGTCAAGAATATTCATTTTTTTCCTTGTGATTTATAATAACATCAGCAATACTTTAACATAGAGCCATAGTTTATCCCCCACCTTTCTGAAGCAAAGTAATGCACAGCTTCTGATGCCGCATGCAGCTTTTTTAGAAAAGTCATTTGGTATCTTATAACTGATACAAGATATAAGTCTTCCTGAAGTTTAATCACATGTGGTCTGAAATGTTGGGATTCCCTTCCCTAATCTCCCTCAATAATACCCCTGACTGAATCTATGAAGCCACATAACCATTTTGCAAGGAACAAGTAAACAGTATCTAGATGCAAATGCAGTCCATTATTATTTGCAAACTGAGGGTGGGGGGAGCAAGTTCTAACAGGCTTTGATGCCCATGAAAAGAGTTTGAACAAATCTCACAGCCCGCTTCACCATGAACTCAGATGATGCAACTTTTTTTTTTTACAATTTACTAATGAGCATATTAATTAATTCATTCATTCTGATTCAGACAACAGGGCATACTTCAAAATTGTAGCATGTGACCTCTGAAGTACATGTCTCTAGTCTCCATGGATTCATTTAAGCAGTGGTGTGGTAAATTTTGAAGTGCAGGAGTTAATCATGGCAACCCCCATAGCCACACCTCCAAAGAAAATCCATAATATGAGAATTTATATTATTAATAATATAAATAATATTCTTTTATATTATTTATTCTTAGAGAAGCTAACACTCTGATTAAAAACTCCATCATAACACAAAACAAACAAAGAAATGACTAATGATGAACCTTACTACACAAGGCATTTCTTGTAGGCACATGATTTCTAACAGTAGTTTGTAGGTGCTTCACATGACATCCTCCTCCTCCTCCAGGGTCTCTCCTGTGCTTTGCAACCATTATAGCTGTTTTTTTTTCCCAATGAAGAATGTTTGGTATATCCATGAATGGCAGCATGAAACCCTCATGTATTTGCTCAATTCTCTTATACCACAGTGCCACCTAGTGTTTGTGTAATGGAACATGTAGAAAGGCAGAGAAAGAAAAACCCTGGGGGGGAAATATGTATAAAGTTGCTGATCTTAATCCCACAATGAACCTGAAAGCAGAAGCCTCATTGAAGTAGTGGGTTAAAAGCCTCATGTAGAAAAGCCCAAAATCTCATTGTTTTTATGGGGCATGACTGCAATCCTATGCATTGTTTGCTGGGAGTAAGATCCACTGGACTGAGTGGTGCTTACTTCTAACTGCATAGGTTTGACTTATAAAACTGGAATTCCCTGCCCCTAGAGGCCAGGCTGGTGCCAACACTATGCTGCTGCTGGTGTGTCCTGAAAACAGCTATTTTCCTGGAAACATTCCTGAACTGACCAGCCATATTTTAATTGACATTCTGTTTTAAAGTGAACAATTTTAATATACTATTTTAATCTTTTAATCTTTTTACTATTTCATTTTTTTATGTTCATCACTTTGGAATCTATTTTGGATATAGAACAGTATATAAATATCGTAAATAAACAAATAAATAAACAAATAAAGCTTTAAGAACAGATCGTCATCCAGCAGCAATGCAATCTTTAGCTTTTAATTAGAAATTCAATATTTCAAACACTGGTTACCATTTAAACTGTGACTGTGCAGTAGGAGACCCATGAAAGAAAAGCAAAGAAGCATCCAGCCTCTGCTCTATTATTTTCCTCATTCTCTGATTTTCTCTATGTTAAGCTGTCAGAAACAATAGTAAACTTTGAAAGCCTCATTATCACCTCATAACTTGCCAAAGCAAGGAGGGTCCTTCATTCACCCATGCACTCTGGCAGATAATGTCATTGCTCAAGCCCTGAAAAGAATCCTGAAGTTGAGCTCCCCTGCATTCATGACACAAAACCACTGTATTTTAGACCAGAAATCACACACAAAATGTTTCTTTCCGAAGTACAAATACCACATGCTTGCTAAATTACTGTGGCATATATTCCTGTCATGGGAATTCACACCTAGCTTTACCAAATAGGGAAATGGGGGGTACAATATAGTACACACCCAGGTGTAATTAGCCATTCTTAGGTGGAAATAATCCCAATGGAACTACCTTAAAATGAGTCAGACTA
Source organism: Anniella stebbinsi (assembly GCA_029215795.1). Lineage (NCBI taxonomy): Eukaryota > Metazoa > Chordata > Lepidosauria > Squamata > Anniellidae > Anniella > Anniella stebbinsi. Next base: position 87,641,986 of record JARDYH010000004.1, on the reverse strand, counting down.
CTGAATCTTTGAGTCCAGCCTTGTCCACTCCACCTGATAACAGCTGTCCAGCATCTCAAGTGGAGCCCTCTCTTGACCCTCATCGTTGAGATCCTTTCAACTGGAGATGCCAGTCTGGGACATTCTGCATGCAAATCTATATCTTCTCCACTTTACACACTACAGATATTGGCTAATACAAAGATGGGCAGAAAATAGATCTCTAAGTGTTTTGGACTTTAACACCCAGCTTTTCTGACCATTAACCATGCTGGCATGGGCTTCTGGTACTTGAAGTCCCAAACATCTACCTGCCCACCCATGGGCTAATATAAAAAGAAGACAGAATTGGAAGAGAGGGCCAAGCTTCTTTGCTTTCTACCTGAGCCTGTATTTGGGGTCCTTCCCTTGTCTTCCAGGAATCATACCCAAGTCTTGTTATGTGCCACATTTATCTCAAGCATGGTGGGTGAGTGAGAGAAAAAGCATATTTAAGAACAGTAGATTAAGGGGAAACACCTCTTTTGTAACCAGGTGTAGGAGGAAAGATTCTCTGTAATCCCGATGTATAGAGGAGAAGCCTTCTCCCCTGCATGGACAATAGAAGAAGTGGAAGCGAAGCTGTCTGAACAGCCTTCCCCAACGAGGTGCCCTCCAGATGTCTTGGACTGCAACTCCTATCATGCCATTCTGGATGGAAATGCTGTGAGTTATACTCCAACACATCGGAAGGCACCAAGTTGGGATAGGCTGAGTCAGAAGGTCTGATGGGCACCAAATGCAAGTCTGTGTGATGTATCTTCCCTTCCATTCATAGATGTACTATACTGGCACTTGATTTAAGAGTTCTGTGAAAATCAATTGACTGGATCCTTAGAGGTGCTAAGCACTTCTGGTTTCTATCACCAGGGGAAAAAGGGGAGTTGCAGGTGCTCATCATCTCTAAGAATCTGGTCCAGTGACTGGAATGTAAAATGTGACATTACTATTATCTCCAGCTCCAAATGCTCCGAACAATTAGCTTCATTTATGCAGGCAGTCCATTCGCCCAGTGATGTGTCACATTTACACTCGTAACTCCCGTTAGCGGTAATAGGAGTTAACAGCATAAATTCCCCATGAAGCAAGAGATGAATGGACTCCGAGGAGTGAAACATTATGAAACCCTTTGCAATTTTAGACTCATCTGAAACCATCTGATTCCGCTGAAATGCTCTCACGCTAGGAGACACATGGACTTTTTAAAAGCGTATGTGAGCCAATTGTATATATATAAAAAATAAAGCATTAATTATTGTGTTAAATGGGAAGCTTCCTATTAATTCGTTAATTCATATCTAATCATATTATAGAGACAGCTTTAGGAGGCTTTCAACTAATATGTGTGACAGCTAATACATGTGACTTGAAGTGCTTGAAGTAAGCAAAAAGGAAGAAATTGCTATAACTTGTTTACCAAAGCATCTATTGGAACAAATCTGCCGTCACCCAGGGATTCTATGAGATAGAATACCAGCATTTAGAGGGGCTTAGCCCACTAGTTAACCGCTCCCACTCAATTTCCCCTGGTGCAAGGTGTCACCAAGAAATGCAGGGTGTTGGGTTTTTTAACTGACTTCTGGCACTAGACAAAGAGTTTTAGTTCAATAACAACTCTCAGGGACCAAGATTTGTGTTTTCTGTCTTTTACTTATTTCAAGTAGATCCCTAGTACAGAATAAAAACAAAGCACATAATGCTGACATAAACAAAATCAAAACAACTTCCAGATACATTTCTAGCAACAAGGCTTGTGAAGAGCAAAACATCATAGCAAAATGGCATCTTACCAGTCTTCCCAAACGAAGCAAAGAAGGTGAGTTCTCCCATGAGAACTGAAATCTTTGATCACTGCACAGCCTTTTATACCTATTAGGCATTTTTACACATGTTTATCTGCTTATGTACATTCAGATTTAATGTTTCCTTTCAATACAATAGAAGTGTCAACATATAACTAAATCTACTCTAAAAATCTGTATCTCCTGGGCTAGATCTATCCCACTGCTTTATAGTGGCATTGAAGTGCACTGATAACTGTTGGGGCACGTTACACATTCCAGATACAGCTATCATAGCATCATTTCCTACTGTTTTTTCTATATTACCCCAAACACTGCAACAAATGTCATTGTATGTCCTATGAGGTATCATTGTCTCAGAGGGATAAAGTGTTACCACAATGGGATTGTAATGATTTGACACAAGGTATAGATCTGGCCCAGGTCTCAAAACCGGATTGTTAGCTACAAAAACATGTCTGTGAGGCAACATTCATGACCATCATAATATGCAATAGATGTATCTGTGACAAATGAATCGATTATCTCAAAAATAGTTGTATTTGTGTATTAGCCTGGGAGACCCAATGTTTCCAGTTTCAAGCATCCCTTCCTGGATTGATAACACTTCCAGTTAATGGCTGCTGTTGCTTGTGATGATTGTGAACCTCTTGATTTACAATATCCGATTTTCACAGCTATTTACCAGCTATTTACCACTCTGCATTCTGGCACAGGTGTTGCCCAAAATGTTAGGAGTCACAACAAAATTCCCACAGGACTGTAGTTCAAAAAACTTTACTCTTGGCCTAAGAGGCCCAGTTGTGTAGGATTGTGTGGGATAAAAATCATGAAATCCTAAGGCAGAATATCCTTTGATGCATTTGATCATGGAATCTCCTAACTGCCTAGTTAAGTCAGGATGGGCAATATGGGTCCCAATATTTGTTACACTATGCAATACCTGCAACTTGGGGGTGTACAGAAAAATATTTATATGAAGTATGATGGATGCATTTATATGGTATATTATCTATCTGTAATGCCCCACCAAGAAGTGGTGATGAGAATAAGTGCCACTATCACTCACCTACTATCCTAGATTTCTGATGGGATGCACGATAAAGAATGTTACCTGTAACCTGATGCCTCTGTGGTTACATGCGTACTATAGCCACTTAATATGAAGTTGTTGTCTTTAAAATGCATTCATCTCTCTGCAATGAAAGTGGTTTACATCATATATAACCATTAAGCAGTTACAAATCAAGCAAAATTATATGGGTTTCCATTCAGGGGGCATGGGGGGAGTCACATTTGGAATTTTGAGAGTGTTGTAGGCACTCTCCTAAAATGGCTACCCTAGGGTGGTGTTTGTCCATTCATAAAATGGTTGCCATGTCGGGCATAGCCAATGCAAATGTACTCATTTTTGAGGAGGCAAGCTAAAAGAAAAACAACTTGCCTAAAAGACTAAGTACCAGGCAGAGGTGGGAGGGTCTGTGCTGCAAAACACTAAACCATGCTTTTGAACCCAAATAAAGATGGCACTGGAGGGCAGCATTTTGCTTTGCAGCATACCAGCTCCCAGTTAAATTGCTGTTTTTGTTGTTGTTGTTGTGTATCTCTTTCTCGCTCATGGTGGTTTTTCTAGACGGACTTGACGGGCTTTGCCAAGTCATGCTGTCTTTTATTGATTCAGAAATTTCCTGACTATTGAGTAGGCTGACCAGTTAAAATCCAGGTCAGGGCTCATGTAACTTTAACAGTTGTAGAGAAAAGGGAATTTCAGCCAGTGTCATTTATATGCAATTAGTTCCTGGTGATATTCCCTCTTCATCACAACAGTTAAAGTTGCAGGCACTATACTAGAGTGACCATATACAAAAGAAGGCAGGGCCCCTGCAACTTTAACTGTTGTAATGAAGAGGGAATTTCACCAGGAACTAATTGCATACAAATGACACTGGCTGAAATTCCCCTTTCTCTACAACTGTTAAAGTTACATGAGCCCTGACCTGGATTTTATCTGGTCGCCCTACTATTGAGTATGTTTTAAGTATGACTGCTTTCTGGATGTTGGTGTGGATGCATTCTGATAGGCCCAGTTTCTGGAGGTTTTCTGTATAGTTTTTTGATGTGATGCTGGTGACTGATGTGACTATCATTATTAGTAGTAGTAGTAGTATAATTATTATATTATTTTTAAACCTAAAAAAATTAAATGAAGAGGGAATCTGGAGGGTGCCAAGAGAGGTGTCTGCGGGCACATTTACTATTTGCTAAACATATTTACTAGTTAACCAGGAGAAAATCTAAAAGATAAAGCACACAATCTACAACCAGTAAGGGCAGACTACAGCAACAGTAAAAACTGCTCCCCATAACAATCAATATTACAAGCCATTAAAAGCTTGGGTGAAAAGGATAGCCCTTGCCCTGGAACCTAAAAGATAACAAAGTTGGACCCAGGTAGATGTTGTTGGGAGAAGCTGGCAAATGACTGCTATTATTCACCAAATTATCCTCTATTTCTTTTTAGACCATTATCACACGAGCGGTTTTAAGCACACTCACTGCGACTTTGATCCAGCTCTCGTCTCCCTCGCGCTGTTCTCGCACCTTGAGTGCTCCGTTTTTAGTTTCTGTTTCAATTTAACCCTGAACGGACAAAGTCGGTTTCAGGCAAGTTCTGGCAAGTTCAGCAGGCTGAACTGAGGCATCAGAGCAAAACCCACCTGTGATTCAAAAGGCTACACTTGCATAGGAAACGGAGGGGGAACCCGCAGAAGTAAACAGGGTAGGTGTGATAAAGGCCATAGAACTCATACAGGCAGCTCCTGCTCATGTAAACATTTTCACTTCCTCCCCCTCTATGCTTTCCAAATCCAAATGAGCATTTATTTACTTCAATTTAACAGTTTCCTCAGGATGGTTTTATTCTTTCCCTTTGGGATGCTTTAGTACAATCAGGCACAATACAACTCTCTTGTGGCTGCCGGAGCTATTCACTAGTGCTTTTAATGGGTTCTATTCCTACAAAATCTTGTTGTGATAAACTTTTGGGGGGAGGTGCTGAAAATCCTTACTGTGGACAGAGAAGCAACATTGCAATTTGTATGCAAGTAATCTCAGGATAAACAAATTGCATTTAACATGGCATCTGGATTTCTATGGCTTTATCCTTATAGTGGCAAAACAACATCATGGTTTTGTATAGCTAAAGTTAAAGACACTAAGGAGAATCCAGGGCACATGCTTTCTTATACAACTCAAGTTTGCAAAAATTGTCATGTCCTCTTCCTCCTACTCCCCAAATAGAAATTTGTTCTGATGCCTTTAGGCAGTTTCCCAGCCATGGCTGTCTGTGAGTGGCTCCCACAGGACTCACATCCTTCCCTCCCCAAGGGCCTCCCCTTCCCAAGCTCCCCCCCCCCCAAGCAGGCTAGAGGGGTTTGGAGCAGCTAGTGGGGAAAGGAATCCCACTATTATCTCCCATCAGTGATTGGATTCCCCTGCAGACAAAAATTTGGACACATTTTCATGTGGCATTAAAAAATAATAATAGCACAGATCGATGTAGAAAGAGGGCATAACAAACGTAAAAATAATAAACTGAGAGAGTTTCATTGGAAGATTTATCCATCCCTAGATTCATGTAGTCTAAGGGTGCAATCCTATGCATGTTTAGGCAGAGAAAAATCCTACAACTATCAACATGGGCCAGCCAGCCATACTGGCTGGGGCATGCTGGGAGTTACAAGACATTTTCTGGCTAGACATGTACAGGATTATGCCCTAAAACTAATAACTTATGTGAGCAAGCCAAAATAGTTGACTTCGATACTTCACAATTGTTTATAGTATTAACACAATATTCATATGAATAGAACAAAGTACATCTCTTAAAATTAAGGCTAGTGAATTAAACAAGGGAGAATGAAGTATATGGCTAGACATTATCATGACATTTATTATTCCAGTGATTTGTAAATCAATTCCATTTCTCAACAAATCTGAGTACTTTACTGTGATTAATTAGCTCTCTTATAATGCATGAGTTCTGATTATCAAGAACAACTATCCATATACAGCCCATACCAATCAGATATGGGAGGGATTTTTGAAAAATTTGAATGGGCTGCTATAGTTTTTTCTGATTGAAGTAAACCAAGTTGTAACCAATTTTAAATCTCTATCCCAAACTAGAACTTCCACTCATCCAAGAATAGGTTTTATTTCATTTGTTTCCAATCTTGCAATGTAATTTCCAAGCTGTCCTTGTAGTGATCACACAGAAACACATAATCTTCAAGGCACCACTGGAAAATACAGGAGTTGCCTCAACTCAATGTATTTATTTTGTTATGAATTTCATCATCACTGAAGACATGTTTTAATTTCAAAGAAAAGGGCTTGTACAACAGAGTCAGGCAGCAAGCTAAAAGGCAGGTCTCTGAGATTTTGAATTGGGGCGGGTCATTTTCAATTTCAACATGTTATCATTATATTTATTTATTACATTTGTATACCGCACAATAGCCGAAGCTCTCTGGGCGATTTACATAGGATTAAAAACAATTAAAAACAATATACAAAAATTAAAACAACAAAAACATACAACATACACACAATCTGTACATTTAAAAACCACTACAACACTTCAAAAAAGCTACAAAACAAAACAAAACAAACCCAGGCTCCTCAGATATTGCCAAATGCCTGAGAGAAGAGGAAAGTCTTGACCTGGGGCCAAAAAGATAACAATGTTGGCGCCAGGCGGGCCTCGTCGGGGAGATCATTCCACAATTGGGGGGCCACCACAGAGAAGACCCTCTCTCTTGTTGCCGACCTCCGAGCTTCCCTCGGAGGAGACACTTGGAGGAGGGCATTAGATGTTGAACGTAGTGTTCGGGTAGGTTCATGTCGGGAAAGGCGTTCCATCAGATATTGTGGTTCCAAGCCGTGTAAGGCTTTATAGGTTATAACCAGCACCTTGAATCGGGCTTGGAAACATACAGGCAGCCAATGCAAGCGGGCCAGAGTAGGTCTTATATGTTTGAACCTACTGGTTCTGGTTATCAATCAGGCCGCTGCATTTTGCACAAGCCGCAGCTTCCGAACCACCTTCAACCTCTAATTTGGAAGTTACCAGAGCATGGACAACTGAAGCCAGGTTATCCCTGTCCAGATAGGGACTTGGCTGGGCCACCAACCGAAGTTGGTAGAAGGCACTCCGTGCCACTGAGGCCACCTGTGCCTCAAGTGACAAAGATGATTCTAGGAGAACCCCCAAGCTATGAACCCGCTCATTCAAGGGCAGTGCAACCCCATCCAGGACAGGTTGAAGACCCTCCATCCGGTCAGCAGAACCACCCACTAACAGTGTCTCAGTCTTGTCTGGATTGAGTTTCAGTTTATTAGCCCTCATCCAGTCCATTGTCACAGCCAGGCACTGGTTCAGCACATCCACAGCCTCACCTGATGAAGATGAAAAGGAGATATAGAGCTGCGTGTCATCAGCGTACTGATGACAACGCACTCCAAAACTCCAGAAGACTGCACTCAACGGTTTAATGTAGATGTTGAATAGCATGGGGGACAAAACTGACCATACTGGAGAATCCACGGGGCCGAGCAATGTTCCCCAAGCACCACCTTCTGGAGCTGACCCCCCAAGTAGGAGCGGAACCACTGCAATGCAGTGCCTCCCACTCCCAACTCAGCCCGTCATCCCAGAAGGATACCATGGTCGATGGTATCGAAAGCCGCTGAGAGATCAAGGAGAATCAACAGAGTCACACTCCCCCTGTCTTTCTCCCGACATAGGTCATCATACAGGGCGACCAAGGCTGTTTCCGTACTAAAACCAGGCCTGAAACCCGACTGAAATGGACCCAGATAATCAGTCTCATCCAAGAGTGCCTGGAGCTGGCTCGCAACCACCCACTCCAGGACCTTGCCCAGGTATGGAACATTTGCTACTGGCCTGTATTTATTAAGATTTTCAGGGTCCAGGGAAGATTTCTTTAGGAGTGGTCTCACTGCCGCCTCTTTCAGGAGGCCTGGGACCACTCCCTCTTGCAAAGAGGCATTAATCACTTCCCTGGCCCAGCCAGTTGTTCCATCCCTGCTAGCTTTTGTTAGCCAAGAGGGTCAAGGATCCAATATGGATGTGGTTGCACGAACCTGTCCAAGCACCTTGTCAACGTCTTCGAGCTGCACCAACTGAAACTCATCCAAGAAAGCAGGACAAGCCTGTGCTCTGGATACCTCACTAGATTCACGTGCTATAACACTGGAGTCTAAGTCCTGACGGATGCCAGAGATTTTATTCTGGAAGTGCCCAGCAAATGTATTAAAGCGGGCCTCAGATGGTTCTACCATGTCCTTGGGGCCAGCATGTAAAAGCCCCCGGACAACTCTGAAAAGCTCCGCTGGGCGGCAGGTTGATGATTGAATAGTGGCAGCAAAGTATTGTTTTTTTTGCTGCCCTCACTGCCCCTGAATACGGCTTACCATAAGGTCTTACCAGTGTTTGATTGCATCCATCAGGAGTTCATCTCCATCTGCCCTCAAGCCGTCTCCTGTTTTGTTTCATCACTCTCAGCTCCGGGGTATACCACGGAGCCGTATGAGCTCTATACAGGAGAGAGTGCTTAGGAGCAATCGTGTCAACTGCCCGGGTCATTTCTGCATTCCACAGCTCAACCAGGGTTTTGACAGGAGAGCCAGCCCTATCAGCCGGAAAACTCCCCAGAGCCCTCTAGAAACCATCTGGATCCATTAGCCTCCGGGGGCAGACCATCTTAATGGGTCCCCCAGCCTTGCAGAGGGAAAAAGCTGCTGTAAGTCTAAACCTCAGCAGGTGGTGATCTGACCATGACAGAGGGGTTGATGTAAAGTCCCTCACTTTCAGATCCCCATCTCCATGTCCAGTTGAAAAAAAACCAGGTCTAGAGTGTGCCCTGCTACATGCGTCGGGCCGATGGCATGTTGGAACAGTCCCATGGTTGTCATGGATACCATGAAATCCTGAGCTGCTCCAGATAAAGTGCCCTCGGCATGAATGTTGACATCCCCCAGAACCAAGAGTCTGGGGGACCTCAACAGTACACCAGAGACCACCTCTGTCAGCTCAGCTAGGGAGTCTGTTGAGCAGCGGGGTGGGCGGTACACCAACAGAATCTCTAATCTGTCCCGTTGGCCCAACACAAGGTGCAAACACTCCAGACCAGTAGTCACATAGACAGGGAGCCTGCAGAGGGAAATGGAATTCCTTTAGACTACAGCAACCCCCCCTCTCCGGCCCTCAAGTCTACCCTGATGCTGAACCAAGTACCCCGGTGGGCATAACTGGGAGAGACTAACTCCTCCCTGCTCTCCCACCCAGGTCTCGGTTATACATGCCAGATTGGCTGCCTCATCCACAATTAAGTCGTGGATGAGGGAGATCTTATTATGCACTGATCTGGCATTTAAAAGCAGCACCCGGAAGCCAGAGGGCTGGCTGATAAGGCAACCAACAAGCCTGTGGGTGTGAGGGGGACCGGAACAAGGCACAGCCATTAACTGTCTGGGCCTTGTTCCCCTTACCTGGCAAGTCCTCCTCACAATGCCATATCTCCCTCTACCCGTCACTACCCTAATTGTGCTCCCCTCAGATCCCCCCACCTGGCCCTGTATCCTCCCTCCCAGGCACATAGCTCAAGCCTGGGGAAAGGGGGGGGGGGGGAAACCAAAGACAAAAACAAAAAGCCAGCAGGCAGCAGGCACACTCCTCTCCTCCCCTGGCAGCAGGCCTCCCTCTCCTGCAGGTTGATATACAAGGTTGATATACAAATACAGGCTAAGATACCAAGACTAATTTTACTTATACTTTCTATAGGAGCACTCAATAGTTACTAAACATTTTGTACTGAGGAGACAACAGAGTAATGGACCCAGACTTTAAATTCTCTGGAGACTGCAGAAAGGAACTACATTACTTATTCTCTCAATAATTAGTGAGCTTCTCCTCAGGCCATTTTACGCTAATTGTCCCACAAACTTACTCATGGTATACTAAGGACGGTAATCAGTGACTTTCCATCTTGCCTTAATTAGTTATCTTGTTATTGTTATATGTGCTTATGCTTTTGGTGACCTGCATTTTTAACTTTATTTCAAAATAAAATTCTACATGAAAAAAGAAAGAAATGATAACTAAAACATCAGAGAGTTTGTTGGATAGCTGTGTTAAAAGTAAGATCTAATTAGGGTGGCCCTTGAGAATAATTTTGCTTCTTTGAACAAAGTACAACAGAGATGGCTATGCATTTTGAATTTAGACTGCGCTCTAGGAATGCTACAAATATTGGTGATTTTCATTTGCCAATTGTCAATAGGTGTCATGAATAAAGTAAGAAATTTCCAAACTATTATCATGGATCTGAAAATATGGAAATAATAATAATAATAATAATAATAATAATAATAATAATAATAATTCATTTTTTGTGCTAAATATTGCATATTAAGCCATTTCATTAGAATGGGGAAAGACTGATCTCTTCCGGCAGGCCTACCTAGATAAATTTTAAAGTGTTTTATTGGTGTTTTATTGGTATTTTAATGATGTACTGGTTTTATCTGCTTTTAATCAGTTTTTGTATTTTGTGTTTGGTGTTGTTCCCCGCCTCGATCCGTTGGGAGAGGCGGGTGATAAATAAATATATTATTATTATTATTATTATTATTATTATACGACAGTGCAGGCAGCTGAGTAATGCTTCCAAATATTTCCTCATCCGAATTTGTCCCCAGATGTTGACATTATGAATTACTTGGTGTTTTTTCCGATCAGAAAAAATGCCATTCCGAATTCTCCATTGTCTCATTGTGCATTTCCAAATGTTCTACATATTTATTTATTTAAAGCCTTTTTACCCTACTCCTCAGCCAGAAAGTGTGGCTTATTTATATTCAGTAAAACAAGACAGTCCCTGCCTGCAGGCTTACAATCTAAAAATAAAGAAAGAAATGACACACAAGGAAAAAGGAATGGGGAGTGAACAGGAACACACAAATATATAGTTTAACTTATTCACACATGGACTTGCCACAAGGAAGGCAATCCTTGACAATTAGAAGGCAGGTAAAATTCCCTCCCAGCCCCATTAACTGGCGACTGACTTCTGTCCACTGCTAAATCTGCTGTTACCTGGTGTGGGTAGGTGGAGAAATTGGCAACAGCAATGGTGCCAGCTGACCCATGAGGCTCCGCTCTTCTGTGCACCAGGCCGACCAGGACGGGAACTGCCTGCAGCTGCTCCATTGAATTGTCTCCTTAGGGCCCCACCTCAACTTTTTGATTGGCTCAGTGCTATCAAGCTACAAGGAGGACCCGCCACCCCTGCTGCATAGACTCCCGCCAGCTCCCTTCCTTTCCCGCCACCAGACCACTGCGTGCCACAATGGCGGCTCCCCAGTAAATGGGGAAACTCAATTTCTTTCAGCAGGGCTGGTGGAATGCCCCACTTTCCTTCTCATTTCCCTCACTTCTGCCTGCTGGAATGGCTGGTGGTGGTGACACTTGAGGGAGGAGGAGCCTTTGTGGGGTTAGTCTTCAGCAGGGCTGTTGGAATGGACTTGTTTTTCCCCTCAACTCCCTTAGTACAGCATGCCGCAGCATTTCAGTTCTTTCAACTCTTCCCCCACTCTTCATAACTCACTTATGTGAAGTAATAAAAGACTGCAAAAAAAAAAAAAAAGCCTTGTTAATGTGATTAAACTCATGATAGCATCCAGTTGTGCTTGGTATGGTGTTTGATGGATACGCAAGGGTCCATGCGCACATCAATAAAACATTGTACAGGATCCTGATACAGTCATCCATATGATTATATTAAGTTTGCACTCTTCATTTTCTTTTTGCAAAGTTTCATTGATGCACATTGGTAGCAGGAAGAGGGGGGGACTACATGGGCTCTAATTATAGGATTTTAGAAATTCTCCTAGTTGTTAGAACTTAGGAGAAGTGGAACATAGGACCAGCTAAACTAGAGAAACACTAAAGGAATAGAGCAGAGGAAATCCTGTCACCATTCATTATAGCAATCTGTTTTTGGTTTTGGTTTGCTTTGGTTTTGGTTTGCTTTTAATAGGGAACAATGATTAGCAATAGCCTAGCACCATGTGAAATAGATAAAGCTAGGCTGACCATATGAAAAGGAGGACTCATGTAACTTCAACAGTTGTAGAGAAAAGGGAATTTCAGCCAGTTGCATTTGTATGCATCACAACAGTTAAAGGTCCCCTCTACAAGGATTCACTTTTGCGCCCGGTTAGGTGATTATGCGCATAATCACTGAAGCGCATTTACACCTAATACCTCTGCACGAGAGGCGGTGAGAGGCGGCGAGGCGCATTAGCGGATGACCAAAATGTGCTTTACAAGTAGTTAATGCGCATAAGCGCTTGTTCACATAGTCAAAATGCGCTTTAACGGCCGGAACAAAATAAAACTCGTGATTTAACGCACATTCGATAATGCCCATAATCGGAGAGATAACGCGCCTCTACGCCCGATTTGTGCTCCGTTCTTGTAGAGGTAAATTTTTTAAAGCGCCTTGAAAGAGCTTTAAACCTCTCTTGTAGAGGCAGCCAAAGTTGCAGGGGCCCTGCCTTCTTTTGTATATGGTCACTTTAGTATAGTGCCTGCAACTTTAATTGTTGTGATGAAGAGGGAATTTCAACAGGAACTAATTGCATACAAATGACACTGGCTGAAATTCTCTTTTCTCTACAACTGTTAAAGTTACATGAGCCCTGTCCTCCTTTTCATATGGTCAGCCTAGATAAAGCTATCCATTTCTTTGAATAGGAAATTTGATGAAGACTACACAACAACAATGCAAAAATTGCATATCCACAAAATGTTGTCAACATGTCGTATTCAGGATGTTTTGTAGTCCCAGTGTGTTCACAGGAAGAGAAACAACAACTTTGCAAACCTAGCAGAAATAAAAAGGTGACAGTCAGGTGCTGGGCTAACCAGAGCAGCATTAATTACTTGTTACAAAAGATCTGCAGCAATAATAATATATGTGTAAGAGGAATAGTTGAAACTGATGCTAACTGAATGACATTCCACTCATAGCAGCTCACCTGGACAAGCCTGCTCTGCCATAGACTGGAACTAGCATGTTTGCTAGTCCCAGGCCCAGATGGTGAAGGAGGCTCTCCTAGGGTGACCATATGAAAAGGAGGACAGGGCTCATGTAACTTTAACAGTTGTAGAGAAAAGGGAATTTTAGCAGGCATGCAGTTAGTACCTGGTGAAATTCCCTCTTCATCACAACAGTTAAAGTTGCAGGCACTCCTGAGTCACTACTTTTGCGCAAGCCCCTCAGCTTTAGGTGTGTGATATTCTAGAGTCTCATGAGAACATAAGAAGAACCAGATCAGACCAAGGGTCCATCTAGTTCAGCATTCTATTCACACAGTGGCTAGCCAGTTGCCCATGGGAAACCCATAAGCAGGACATGAGTACAACAGTACCCTCCTGCCCATGTTCCCCAGCAATTGGTGTACATAAACTTATTGCCTCTGATGTTGGATATAGCCTATAGCCATCAAGACTAGTAGCCAATGAAAGCCTTATCCTCCATGCATGTATCCAATCCTCTTTTAAAGCCATCCAAATTGGTAGCCTTCACTACATCTTGTGGAAGTGAATTTCATAGTTAAACTATGTGCAGAAGTACTTCCTTTCATCTGTCCTGAATCTCCCACCATTCAGCTTCATGGATGTCCCAGGTTGTAGTATTATCAGAGAGGGAGAAAAATGTCTTCCTATCAGCTTTCTCCCAGTGGGGCCAATTTAGAGTATCCCCTATTATCTTAAGTACTACTACAGCGCTCTCCATCATTCAGATAGTGCTCTTCTTGTTGTTATTCTTCTTTCAGGTGGCAAGTGACAGATGTCTTTTCTAAGGCAAAATATTTCTCAACAATCTAGTCTAAAAATGTGGATTCACCCACTTTTTGTGGATAGACACAGACAATGGCTTCATACACGAGTATTTCATTAATACAAGAAGAAGAGAGCCACCTGAACCCCACCCTTCCAGCTGACCACAACGTGTAGGGGAGCAGCAATTTGTGTGTGCAGGGCAAAGGGAGATATGGCGTTGGCAGAGTGATGTGCCATTACAGGGGAAGGAGAGATAGATATCTAACACCCACCTTACTTTCTGGTTGCTCTGCCAACCCAGGGAACTTGGAGAACGAAATAGGCCACCCACAGAACCTCTCTTTGCTCCTATGTAATGCCAGGTCAGTTAAAAATAAAACAAATATCATCCATGACCTTCTTTCAGATGAGGAGGCTGACCTGGCATGCTTCACAGAGACCTGGCTGGGAGATGACAGTGGCCCGACATGGGCGCAGGCCCTCCCAGCTGGGTACTGTGTTAGTGAGCAGGTGAGGGAAAGTGGGCGGGGTTAAGATTAAGATTATCCCTATAGACCACAGCTACTCCGCGAGTAGCTGTGGTCTATAGGGATAATCTTAACCTGACCAGACTTCCTGTTCATGAATTGAATCACATCGAGTGTGTGTTCCTGAGTCTGAAGACCAGGGATAGACTAGGGATTCTCTTAGTGTACTGGCCACCCCGCTGCCTATCAGACTCCCTGGCTGAGCTCACGGAACTGGTCTCGGAGTTGCTGTTGGATTCGCCCAGGCTTTTGGTCCTGGGCGACTTCAACATCCCATTCGACACTGGTTTGTCAGGTGTAGCTCGGGAGTTCATAGCATCCATGACAACCATGGGCCTATCCCAATTGGTCTCTGGACCCACACATTCAGCAGGCCACACCCTCGATGCTGTCTTCAGTTCCGAACAGACGGATCTGTGGGTGGAGGTAACGAATACCTCTGTGTTGTCATGGTCAGACCATTTTCTGGTCAGGGTTAGTATCACGGCTACCACCCGCCCCTGCAAGGGTGGCGAACCTATTAAGATGGTCTGCCCTCGAAGGCTGATGGATCCTTCTGGTTTCCCGAAAGCCTTAGAGGGTTCTATGGCTGGTATCGTCAACAATCCTGTAGAAGCCCTGGTCAATAGATGGAATCAATACCTAACTAGGGCTATCGACACGATCGTCCCCAAACGTCCTCTCCGACCCGCTTCTAACAGGGCACCCTGGTATACAGAAGACCTCAGGGAGTTGAAGCGGAAAGGACGACGACTGGAGCGCTGATGGCAGAAAACTCGACTTATATCTGACAAGACACGACATAGAGAACATCTTTGTTCCTATGGGGTGGGAATATGTGCAGCGAAGAAAGCTTTCTTCTCTGCGCACATTGCGTCTGTGAATTCGCGTCTAACCCGGGCACCTTCCATCCTGAATTCGATCTTAGAGCTTTCGGCAGTTCACTGCGATGCCTTTAATGATCATTTCACAGATAAAATCTCTCGGATAAGAACCGACTTAGATGCCGTCGTTATAGCAGAGGCTGACGATGGAGTGTCCAGCGACACCACAAGTAGAATTACACTGGATCAGTTTCAGTTGGTGAGTACCGAGGACGTGGACAAGCTGCTTGGACAAGTGAGGAGGACGACTTGCCCTCTCGATCCCTGTCCTTCATGGCTGGTCGCCCAGGGAGGAGATGCAGTTAGATCGCAATTACAATATATTATCAATGCATCTCTCAGGGAGGGGAGTTTTCCATCATGTTTAAAAGAAGTGGTGGTACAGCCGCTTCTAAAGAAGCCCTCCCTTGACCCCCTGGACTTTAATAACTACAGACCATCCATTCTTGGGCAAGGTGATTGAGAGGGCGGTTGCCTTTCAACCCCAAGTAGTTTTAGATGACACTGATTTTCTAGACCCATTTCAAACTGGCTTCAGAGCGGGATACGGAGTTGAGACTGCTATGGTTGCCTTAGTGGATGATCTACGCTTGAGTGTTGACAGGGGGAGTGTGTCCCTGTTGGTACTTCTGGACCTCTCAGCAGCATTTCATACCATCGACCATGGTATCCTTCTGGAACGCCTGAGGGGATTGGGAATCGGGGGCACTGTGCTTCAGTGGTTCCGGTCCTACCTCTCGGGCAGGTTCCAGATGGTGATGCTTCGGGATAGCTGCTCCGCAAAGAAGGAGCTGCTGTGTGGCATACCACAAGGTGACATCCTATCCCCTATGCTGTTTAACATCTACATGAAACCGCTGGGAGAGATCATCTGGAGGCATGGGGTGGGGTGCTATCAGTATGCTGATGACACCCAAATATATTTCTCTATGCCTTCAATAACAGCGTCAGCTAAGGATAGTGTGTCTCCTCTGAATGAATGCTTGGAGGCGGTAATAGGCTGGATGAGGAAAAACAAACTGAGGCTGAATCCAGACAAGACGGAGGTGCTTGCTGTCAAAGGCCACAACCTGGGTTTGGAGGTGTGTCAACCAGTTCTGGATGGGGTTACATGCCCCCTGAAAGACTGTGTTCGCAGCTTGGGGGTGCTCCTGGATCCGTCACTCCAAATGACAGCCCAGATAGATGCGACGGCCAGGAGTGCCTACTATCAGCTTCAGCTGATACCCCAGCTGCGCCCCTTCCTAGAGTTGGAAGACATAAAGACGGTAGTGCATGCACTGGTAACTTTGAGGCTCGACTTCTGCAATGCGCTGTACATAGGGCTACCTCTGTGCCTAGTCCGGAAACTTCAACTAGTTCAAAATATGGCAGCCAGGTTGGTCACCGGTACATCTAGGGGTGACCATATTACGCCAGCTTTAAAATCGCTCCACTGGCTGCCAATTAGTTTCCGGGCAAAGTATAGTTATTACCTTTAAAGCCCTACATGGTTTGGGTCCAGGTTACCTGCGGGATCGCCTTCTCCCATACAATCCACCCCGCACACTCAGGTCCTCTGGAAGAATTTATTACAGTCAACAACAACTAGACTGACAACCGTTACCCAGAGGACCTTCTCTTCTGCCGCTCCCAGATTGTGGAATGACTTGACGGAGGAGACTCGTCAATTTAACAGTCTTTTAGAATTTAAGAAAGCCATAAAGACTGTTCTCTTCCGGCGGGCATATCCAGTGGAATTTTAGAATGTTTTTAGGATGTTTTTAGGATGTTTTAGGATGTTTTAATGCAGTTTTAATAATGTGTGCCATGTT
The DNA here is from genome assembly GCA_029215795.1 of Anniella stebbinsi. NCBI lineage: Eukaryota > Metazoa > Chordata > Lepidosauria > Squamata > Anniellidae > Anniella > Anniella stebbinsi. The sequence goes on along the minus strand of JARDYH010000004.1, from coordinate 87,625,006 downwards.
TTAATCAGTTTTATGTATTTTATCATATTGTTGTTCCCCGACTCGATCCAAACGGAAAGGCGGGTAAGAAATAAATTATTATTATTATTGTTATTATATTATTATTATTATTATTATTATCTTCATAGAAAGGCCTCTTGGTAGACAAGAAGGAATATTGACCTAGATCCAGAGGGCGTTAAAGGCCAACCCTGAGTAGGGTTGGGAGAGCTACAAAGAGGTGGACTGTCTACCACTTCCAAAGCATTGCCGGCTCACATTGGATGGGGCAGAAAGTGAGGGGGCAGGCTCATCTTTTTTCTTCCATACTTCCCCAGACTCTTTAGTTTTCCCCATTAATTTCAAGGGAAGGAAAATTAGTTATGCCAGCCCCAGGCTGGCCTAGATTGGCCTCTCTGCCAATCCAAGCCCTGCCCTCTACCCAGAATGCCCTATTTTTGGGGCTTTCATTGCCTACTGCCAATAACAACATTACCCATGGTAAATGTCTGCTTTCTGTGGGGTGCAATTTGACAAACATCTGACAGGATTAGGATCGTTCTGGAGTCCCAATTGATCGGACAAGTTAATCATAACTAACTCAAGATTTGATTTGATTTCAATGTTACTAAAACATTGTATTTCCTAACCCTGATTCCTTATATCTTATTCCACTGTACAGATTTATAATCTATAAAGACTTCTGATACAACTTCTGAGCCCATCCTGAACCTATAATTTTAATCATTTTTAAACACAACAAAAGCAGAATGTAATTCCAGAAAATTAGAATAACCATGTTTTGATAAGACTCAAGTCATACAATTCTGTAGTGTTCAGTTCTGCCATGTAGACATGATTGAGCATTGTAAGACAGCTGATAAAAGATTCATACGACAATACTTTATTAAAATAAACAAGTTATTCCTTTCACAATAATTTGTTTAGTGCAGTTTCACAGAGCTCTGAACTAGACAAAACAAAACATCTTTGTGAGCTAATTACTTCTAAAATTCTATTAACATAACAATTCAATACAGCTGTTTACAGGGTATTCCTAGTTAGAGCTTTAGTTGCCATGACAACAGAGCAGTTTTTAAATGAGGCAACTAATGCGGAGTTGTTATTTGAAAACAAAGACACATAATGCAAGCCTTGGTTAAAAAATGAAAAAAAATGGAGAAAAAAGGATCATAGTATATATATATATATATATATATATATATATATATATATGCTAAAGAATCTCAAAGAGTCTTTCTTCTCTTAAGACTTGTTGCACAGAAAATAATTGCTTTGGATTAAACAATGGGCCTGCAGCCAAAACACATCACAAACAATGTAAGATTACATTGGTTTACAGGGATTGTATGCCAGTGTTGTGGGCAGAGATCCTGAAGTAAATGCTTAGGTTTAGGTGCCAAATTCAAATCAACTCATGAAATAACTTCAGGGTTATCCCTGTGGTTGAAACCAGGGCCGGATCTACACATTGTCCTCGATGCGCCCTTTGGAGCGCTGCACTTCGTCTAGTATGGCTCAAGCCTCAGAGGCTCTGCTCGCGTTCTCGCCGCCACCGCCGCCGCCCTTTCATCCCGGCAGGTCCCAGGGAGGGAGGAGGGAGGGTTGTAAACAAAAACTAGCAACTGGAAATCCCTCTCCCAATTGCTGGCTTTTGTTTACAACCCTCCCCCCTCCCTCCCTGGGACCAGTCTGGATGAAAGGGCGGCGGCCGCGGCGGCACGGGCACGGGCAGAGCCTCCGAGGCTTGAGACACACTAGGCAGGGTGAAGCGCTCCAAAGCGGCTTGTGGCACAGGGAGGGCACATTGAGGACAATGTGTAGATCCTGCCCGGATTACTGTACCATGCCACACTGTGCATCCTAACAAGATGGAAATGCCTTTGCTGGGTGGTTCATCTGAACACTGAGGTTGTGTTTATCCTGTTTTGGATGCGGTTGATTTGAGCTCCTCTTTAAGATTCAGGTGCACAGCTAGGAGATATTTATAGGAGGGCTGGGGCAGAAATTTGTTCCGTTCCCATTGGAATGTACCTAATTTTGCATAGGCAAACTGAAACTCAACTATCCTTTGAATTTCGCACTTCTTCAATTTGCATTGGAGTTTACCAAAATTGATATATTATGGGAAATATTAGTAAAAGTTAGTTAAAATGCATTATATTAGGAAAATTACTTGAAAAAAATGTATACGTTAGGCTAAATTGCATTCAAAAAGGCACGTACTAGGAGAAATGCACAGAGAAGCATGCAAGTTTTCATGTGAATCTGAAAATAAATAAATCTCAATGTCCTAGATGAACCAGACTTAACACTGGAAATATGAGAAATAGGAAGAAACTGAAATTGATGTTTGAAGTAGGGTTGGGCATAATTCTCCCTCACCATTTGTCACTTGCAAAGCTGTGTGTAAGGGGTGAACATTGAGGGGGCAAGGGAAATTAGAAATTTTAAATTGTAAAAAGGGAAGGTTGATTGAGAATGTGCTGATTCATCTTCACTGTGAAATAATTAATATAAGGCTGCACTGAGTGTTTGCCAATTTTAAAGCTAGAAATAGAGCTTTACAGGGGGTGAAATATTTCTTTTGACACCCCCCTTCCATTATGTCCACCTTTTTTCTTGGCTAGATCACTGACATTATTTTACTTCTGCTTCTGCTCCATTTTTTTAAAAAACAAAATCTTACAAATTACTACATTCTCCCTGTTTTAATAATATGGGTATTGATGTCTTGATTTACTGTAGCCAGTTAGAGTTGTCTATCAGAGGACAAACAAAGCCAGCTGAGAAGGAAGGCAATCTTTCCTGTATCAGTCACAATCGTGATCTCAGATAATTGGTAAACACACGGTAAATGGGCTGACATCATAATAATATATAACCAATTAGATTTGGTTAGATCTGACATCACTGAAGGCAAGCAAAATAAATTCAGGAGAACATTGCCTCATTTGTCATTGAATATTTTACTGAAAAAGTAATTTCCCCAAATTGCCAAAGCAAAATACTTTTTGGTAATGTCAGAATTGCTTATGAATATTGTTCCCCCTTTTGGTTCAGCCCTAATTAAATGCCCCTAAACAGTTGTGGGAATTGATGAATTGGTGTTATTTAAAATGCATCTTATAATTCCTGTTCAAGTTGATATTTTTATCCCAGATACACTGAGTAAGGTAACATCCAGATGGGATTCTTTTCAAACAGCAGTTGTGATCCACCATAGTTAATCTGTAATGTTCTGCCAGCTTATCTCTTGTGAGGATGGTTGCAGCTGTACATGCTGCGTTTGAGGCTTCAGGTTTAAATGCTAGTGCTTGAAAATAGTTCATCCCAGATGAAAAATGGAATTAGCCAATAGCATCTTATGTGATATAAATAGGGATACTTCCAAACTTCTCTCCCTCCAAATTTCACCATAAATTTTGGGGTTCCAAATTACTTGGTCCTGGTTGGCGGTGGAGTGATATTGATGGGTTAGGTTTCTGCCATTCTTTCTATTTGAATCCTGACTGTTGTGCATTGCTGTGGCATTCTGTTCCTGCCATTTATTTATATGTTATATTCATATCCCACCTTTATTTTAAAGAACTCAAGGTATGGCATGCATGGTCACCTTCTCTTACATTTTATCCTCACAACAACCCTGTGAGGTAGGTCAGACTGGGAGGTAATGACTGGCCAATGGCCACCCAGTGAGAATTTTATGGCTGAGTGGGGATTTGAACCTGGATCACCCAAATGTTAGGCTGACACTCTAACCACTACGCCAACTGGCTCCCATTGCTCATCCGCACAAGCAATTTTGGCATTTTCAATATAACACAAAGCACTTAAATGTAACCTCCTTCACCATTCTTGAAGATTCATTGCTGAAAAATGTATATGGATAGTTGTTTTAAATGATATTGTATTTATAACTTGTTTTTATGCTTTTTATGGTTTTAAATTTTGTATATTGGTTTTTTAATGCTCAATGTTTTTAAGTTTTGTAAACCGCCCAGAGAGCTTTGGCTATGGGGCGGTATATAAATGGAATAAATAAATAAAATAATAAATAATATGCATGCCTGAGTGGCACAGTGGATCCTCTAAGATGGAACCCACTCTCTTTCCACCACCGCCACCCTCCCATGACTGCTGCCATACTGAGGAGGGTAAACACGTAGACCCATGAGCGGAGAAGGGAAGCTTAATTTGTGAGTCTCTGACTGGTCATGTTCAGACATCACTTTAAGCCATGATGGCTTAATACTCTATGCACAGTAGCTTATTCTGAAAAAAAGTTACTATCACCTCCCACATGATCAGACAAATAAGCTACGGTGTGTATCTTATTAAACTATTGTACGTAATCTGAGTCATCCCCCACCCCTGTCCCACTGCAATCTTCCCACCTAAATAGTGGCATTCTTTCACCCATTGACAACATCACAGCAACCTGTTTTAACCTTTCACAATATCCCAATGAGAGAGGAGAGGTGTGGGATAAAGTGCAGGAGCTTTATTCAGTGCTTCCTGCATCACCCTGACAAAGGGATGGTGGCTCTAAAGACTAAACGTTTGCAGAGTTGAGACAAAACATCATACACAGCCTCCCCTAGACAGGAGGCAACCAAGGCCTCATCATAACCCTGTGTGATTACACACAAAGGAGCGAAAACCCTGTGTGCACCAAAAAGAGGAGGGTGCAAATAAACCCTTGGAAATTTGCAGGACTGGAACAAAAACTCACACAGAGATGCCTCTCACAGAGGGACAACCAATGCACCCTCAAAACCTATTCCTTGTATGTCCCCCACTGGAAGCAGCACACTTTGGAGTGCTATAGTGCCCGTTCACCCGTTCACTAAAGTGCTATAGTGCTAAAGCACAATTGTGCATTTCCCCCCATACACATTGCTAGCATAGATGATTTAAGGTGTTCCCAATTGCTCCTTTCCCCCCAGAGACACGGCTGAAATAGCCCACGTAAGTTGTTTCCACTACACAGATAATACCTGCGAGGAGCAGAGAGGCAGTGACCTGAACTGCTTTTGCTGCACAACTCTGTAGTCAACCCAAATAAACCATGGTGACCGCCAGATGACAGGATAATCCATGATGGATTATATAGCCCCTACAGCAGACCATGGGTTATCAGAAGGGGTTATTTTGGCCACATAAGTCATCATTTAAAAAGTACCCAGCAGATGACATGATAACCTACAATGGGTCAAATAAACCACCATTGCTTATTTAACCACATGGGTCATCATGTCATCAGAACACAGTCACTATGTTTGTGGGCCAGTCTTCTCTGATGATGATGATGATGATGATGATGAATCATTTATTGCATTTATATATCGCCCCATAGCCGAAGCTCTCTGGGTGGTTTACAAAAATTAAAAACATTGAACATTAAAAAAAAAACTATATACAAAATTTAAAAACCATAAAACGCATAAAAACAGATTATAACTACATTATCCATTTAAAACAACTAGTCTGGGTCAAACAACAACAAAAACCCTCAACATACGCTGTTAAATGCTTGGGAGAAGAGAAAAATCTTGACCTGGCACTGAAAAGATAACAATGTTGGTGCCAGGTGAGCCTTGTTGGGGAGATCATTCCATAATTGGGGAGCCACTACTGAAATGGCCCTTTCCCTTGTTGCCATCGTCTGAGATTCCCTCGGAGTAGGCACCCAGAGGAGGACCTTAGATGTTGATCATAGCGCATGGGTAAGTTCGTGTCGGGAGAGGCGTTCCATCAGGTATTGTGGTCCCAAGCCATGTATGGCTTTATAGTTTAAAACCAGCATCTTGAATTGGACTCCGAACGTACAGGTAGCCAATGCAACTGGGCCAGAATCGGTCTTATATGTTCGAACCTTCTGGTTCCTGTTATCAATCTGGCCACTGCATTTTGCACAAGCTGCAGCTTCTGAACCGTCTTCAAAGGCAGCCCCATGTAGAGTGCATTGCAGTAATCCAACTTGGAGATCACCAGAGTATAGACAACTGAAGCCAGGTTATCCATGTCCAGATAAGGGTGTAGCTGGGCCACCAACCAAAGTTGGTAGAAGGCACTCCATGCCACTGAGGCCACCTGAACCTCAAGTGACAGAGAATTCTAAGAGAATCCCCAAGCTACAAATCTGCTTCTTCAGGGGGAGTGCAACCCATCCAGAACAGGTTGAAGATCCTCCATCTGGTCAGCAGAACCACCCACTAACACCATCTCAGTCTTGTCTGGACTGAGTTCCACTTTGTTAGCCCTCACCCAGGCCATTGTCACAGCCAGGCACTGGTTCAGCACATCCACAGTCTCACCTAATGAAGATGAAAAGGAGAAATAGAGTTGTGTGTCATCAGCGTACTGACGAGATCGCACTCCAAAACTCTGGATGACCACACCCAATGGTTTCATGTAAATGTTTATCAACATGGGGGACAAGACTGACCTCTGTGGGGCCCCATACTGGAGAGTCCACAGAGCCCAGCAATGTTCCCCAAGCACCACCTTCTGGAGCCGCCCCGCCAAGTAGGAACGGAACCACTGCAGTGCAGTACCTACCACTCCTAACTCAGTCAGTCATCCCAGAAGGATACCATGGTCGATGGTATCGGAAGCCGCTGAGAGATCAAGGCGAATCAACAGAATCACACTTCCCCTGTCTTTCTCCCGACATAGGTCATCATACGGGGTGACCAAGGCTGTTTCCGTGCCAAAGCCAGGCCTGAAACCAGACTGAAATGTGTCTTTCCCTATAGGCATATTTCTGAGTGATCTCTCTGTGAGCCTATCTACACTAATGCTTTAAAACAGTTTAAAACGGTTTTTAACAGTAGTAACAACTGTTGGGGCCCAGGACACACTCCATATACAGTTTTCAAAACGTTTCAAAGTGTTATATCCTGTGTGTGTAGATAGGCTCTGTATTTGTGTCTCTCCATTTTGTGGGTTTCTTTGCATCTGTGAAACTCCATCTGCATTTATTAATATGCTTGCCTCTCATTGTCTCTTGTCTTTCTCTCTGCATTTGTGCATCTGTGGGTCTGTCTCTGTCAGTTTCTATTTCCAAGCTGCTTGTATGTGTTCTTTTCACATCTGTGCCATAGCTTCCCTTTAGGTGAGCATTTGATGCAGGAGTACTCGACACGTCAACACACCTGCTCAAATTACACTCAACTGAATCAAGGTGTGCTGTTCTACCGCAGCAAAATGTCTTGGGCCAGTCTTGCAGCTCAGTGTAAGATGCTTAACAACTCCCAATAATGAATTAGGTCAGCTTTCCCCAACTTGATGTCCTCCAGGTGTTTTGGACTTCAATTTCCATTAGCCTCAGCCAGCATGGGCAGTGGTCAGGAATTCGGGGAGTTGTAGTCCAAAAGATCTGGAAGGCATCAAGTTGGGGAAGGCTGAACTAAGTAATGATAAACTTCAGTGACTTACTAGTTTCAAATATAAAAATATAATCCAACAGCTCCGTGTTAATACATCAACCAAATCACGTGTTTACAGCGTAAATTTCCTCACTATATCCATTTCCAGATTTTCTGCAATCCCTATAAATGACAAACATTTCAAGTGATGTGGTAAGTAACCCACACAATCAGCTCTTTACAAAGATTCATCTTCAGGCAAGAAATATGCATCCTCTTAGAATGCAGTTGTAAGGACTTAGATTCTCACATTTGCTGCAAGGCACAAAATGGTTTAATCACAAAATGATTGATAGCTGTAGTTAAACAGAACATTAGCCTAATCACGTATGAAACTGTAGCACAGTTGTTAACTTATGTTGGAGCTGATTTCTTACAGAGGAGATGATGTCACCTTGTATGGAGTCTGAAGTGGTTCAGTAGTCTCACTGTGAATGTGCCTTTTTGGCTTAGACTTCTCACAAGAGACACTTATCAAATTCATCCCATGTAACTGTTCATTACCCACTAATGTCAACTGCCACAGCAACATCTAAACTTTGTGCATCATGCGAGTAGAGAGTAGAGGAGAAGAACAGTTCAAACCCATGAAAACTACCAGTAGCTAAAGTAAATTAGGGTGCAATCCTAGGCATGTTAAGACAGAAAACAGTCCTACAACTCCCCGTGAGCATGTCTGGCTGAGGACTGCTGGGAGTCGAAGGAGATTTTTCTGGATAAGAATGCATAGGACCGTGCCCTTATTTTCGGAATTTTAAATGCAGAATGCATCATAACTGGAGATAAATGACAAATGGCCTGTAGGAATATTTTTGTTCTTTTTGCAACAGATTGATTTTGCTAACCCTCTTAAATTTGTCACTTGGAATAATTCAAGAAGCCACTGTCCATAGAGGAGCTAAGCAAAAGTGAGCAAGGACTGTCAGATTTGTGCAGGCTTTGGTCATGCATTTACAAAAGAATGCATATGGCAATGTGTATCCAATGGTGGACCAAGACGATAGTTCCCAATTGGAAAAAAAATGGGCATAAAATCTGACCTCCAAAATGATCCCACAAATGGTTTGGAAAGAATTATGGAATGAGGGAGGTTTCTTATCTCCCTGCCTTTTGTCCAGCCCTTTTCAAACCATTTTCTTCTTTGTTTCTTTTTCTTTCTAAAGTCCCTGGCTTGTCTAGAAACTGCCATGGTGCACTATAGCCACAGAGGTTGAGCTCTGCCCACTACCAGCACTCTTCCTTTCTAGTAAAACTCTGACAAGGAAGAATGGGGGCCACAGTGGCCAAAGTTACCAAGAAAGCAGGGCCTTTGAGGCCTCCCCCAGCCAAAATTGTAAACCTCCTCTACTCTCCCCAAGCTAGTTGGGCCACTATCCTAACTTGTTTCACCCCTCTTCTTTTATTTCACTTTAGGGTTTTGGCTAAATTCACCACCACCACTGCCAAAATAACCTGACAGTGAAACAAAACAGAAAAAAACAAGCCCTAATTCACATCCAGGCCCATGCACAATCATTCCCATCCCAACAATAATCTGGATGCTAAAGAAAGAGATGAACACTCTCATTAGCCAGGCATACGTCACTGATAGGGTAGCAATAGGGGACATCACCACTGGGCATGAGAAAAAACAGAGATCAGTGTGATTGGGGTGAGATTTGAAGTAGCACCTAGCCTTTTTTTTTTCCAGACATCTTACTAAGGCCAGTTTTGTTTCTTCCAGGATGTCACAGTGAAAGACCTATTTGACAATCCACTTTAAATATCAAGCATATGCTTTTTATATCTTAGATTCACATAGAAAAAACAAACACAGACTGTTGCTTTGCATCATTACAACTCTTGTGAAGGACAAGGAAATTTAGGCTACGTCACATACTACATTTCATCAATTCATTATTTTGGGCTCAGCCTTTATAGACTTATATATTTGTGATGAAGAACTGGTGTCACAAAAACCTGTCTTCCCAAGGGATTGCTGAAATTTAGAATTCCACAAAAGTCCTGGGGCTAGTCACTTACACATGCAGACATATTAGTGCTACTCAGGTGTTAAGGAAGTCTGTAGCCTAAATATGTGAGGAGTCACAGTCATAGGTAAGGGGACCTGTGTCTCCTTAAAGCAGGCAGAGGGGATCCTCTTTGAAAAAGCAGGCCTTCCCTCACTCTTTCAGAGCCAGCTTTTTAACCCTCTCCACCTCATGAGGTCAGCTTGCTCTCCTTGACTCCAAGGAAACCATCTTATGTTTCTCTTATGGTATATAAAAGGCAGGAGCCACACTACTGCTTTGTAGAGGTATTGAAGTGCGCAGACAACTGTTGGGGCCCCATTGACACATACTATATACCACTTTCATACTGGTATATATCCTACTTGGTGTGGCTCCTGCCTTTTACATACTGCTTTTATACTGCTATATCCTGCTTGGTGTAGATCTGGCCTTGGTAAGGATGCTTCATTATATCCCTTGAACCTAGGGTGGGAAACCTTACTCAGTTCAAAGGCCAAATTCCAAACTGAGAAAAGTTTGGGGGTGGGGTCACATCCTACCTGTGAGTGGGGCCAAAGGCAGACTGGACAGGGATCAAAATGTGTTTCTTACCAATGTTAAACCTACTCAGAAGTAAGCAGGATAAGCCTCTGTATGTCTACTCAGAGGTAACTACAACTGAATCACTCAACAGCACTTTAAAATACAATCTCAAATACCAAACCTCTGCATACTCAGAAGTAAGCAGGACTGAATCACTCAGCAGCTTCCTTCTGTGCCCTGCCCCCTCACTCCCTCAGGAAAAAGCTCTTATTTCCCATCAGCAGCTGATGGGAGATAAGACCTTTTCTCTGCTAGGAGAGTGCCTTGGGCCTTGGTTAGGCTAGATGGAGAACATCCCATATCTGGCCTGCAGGTCAGATATTCTCCACATCTGCCTTGAGCCAATGACATTGACTCTCAGTTAGGGTGACCATATTTATAGGGTGACCAGATAAAATCCAGGTCAGGGCTCATGTAACTTTAACAGTTGTAGAGAAAAGGGAATTTCAGCCAGTGTCATTTGTATGCAATTAGTTCCTGGTGAAATTCCCTCTTCATCACAACAGTTAAAGTTGCAGGGGCCCTGCCTTCTTTTGTATATGCTCACTCTAGTATAGTGCCTGCAACTTTAACTGTTGTGATGAAGAGGGAATTTCACCAGGAACTAATTGCATACAAATGACACTGGCTGAAATTCCCTTTTTTCTACAACTGTTAAAGTTACATGAGCCCTGTCCTCCTTTTCATATGGTCAGCCTACATATTTAGGAAACCAAAAAGGAGGACAACATGGCCGCTCCAAGGTGGCATGCCCACCAACATGGCCGTCCCCCAAGGGGGCGTGCCCACCAACATGTCCAGCCCCCAAGGGGGCATGCTCATCCAAACATGGCCTTGGTCAGATGTCTGATTACCTGTTCTACACAACATCTTCATGTTAAAATCATTAAAATAAAGAACAAGTGAGACATTCGATGTATCTGAAATTAACTTTACTCACTCCTACTTTTGTAGCTTTTGCTGTACTTTGAAACTTTTGCTATGCTCTGTGTGATAGTTTCCCCTTCCCTCAAATATGTTTTCTGACTGCAAATCCTTCACTGGATGACCATAGTCCCAACTTTCCTAACATTTAACACTCTTTCCCCATCACATTTCTCTTATCCATATGCACAGATTCAGCATACTGCTACCACTGAACAAATGAAGCAGTTTACAAATGCAGAAAAATCTAGTACAACAAACTAGCCAACCTAGCATGCAGGAAGAGTATAAAATACGATTACCCTGCAAACATTAGCCATGGAACAAAATGGACTAAAGGCTTGTTGCAGTCACTTCTCACCTCTTAGCTTGTTTCAACTTCTGGTTTATCAGTGAGAAACAAATCTAAAAATGTGTCATTATATCTCTGGTTCATTAGCCATGTAAACAAAACCATGGTCAGTAGCAATACAAAGAAAGGCCAGAACAGATGCCCATTATCACAATGCTAGACAAGGATCTTTCCCTCCTTTTATCCAAGTATATCCTGAATTTACACTGCCTCAGTGTGTAGAGAATAGAAATCCCAGTCAGGGACCCAAAGAAAACTGCCCAAAGAAACTTTAGAAATAACTCTTGTTGATTTCAATAAAGCTTACTCCCATATAAATGAATGTAGGATTGCAGCCTCTTCACATCTGTCAACCTTACTCTAGCAAGTGCAAGGCCCTCCTGTCAAGGACAACTATGCACTCACAGAACCTGGCCTCCTCGATCATGCAACCAGCAGGTGCTTTTCAGAAAGATGCTTTCAGAGCCTAGGAGATCCAGACACATTCAAACAAGTCAAGCCAAGCCATGCTATGCTGGAACAGAACAATTCTGGGACAAGACACTACTTTGCAAGCGATCAGACACGGCAGTCATACATATAAAGGAAAAACACAACTACCTCATTGACATAGCAATACCCAATGACAAAAATGTTGCAGAAAAGGAAAAGGAAAAGAGAGACCCAGCAAAGGTTTTAGGAAATCTTGCTCATATTGGCATAGGTTGAGATATTTTGCTGGTCAGAATTTTCATCAGTAGAACTCCAATGGACTTTAATGGAAATGTCTTTAGGACTTTTAACAATTTTACTTTGGGCTTTCAGACTTCAGAAACTTCAGGTGGATGATATGAAATAATTAGCTTTTACAGGAGAAGTGAAAAACCCTTCTCCACCCACCATGCCCATTGGCTCAAGAGCTAATAGTTAGATCCAAAAGATCAGTGAATTAATTGGAAAATTCATTAACAGTCTGACACGGGTTTTGAGAAATAATTGAGGAAATATATAGGAGATACAATATACAATGTGGATCTAGACTCCAGCTCAGCTAGATATGATCTTATGAAGATTAATAAACTGAGGAGGAATATGACTTTTTAAAAAACTTAGAACTCTATGTATGGGTGCCCCAAAAGTAGGTATACAGTTGTTTAGAATGTTGATGGGAGGTGTGAGTACTATACTGTATACCTACTTTTGGATCACTTGGTATTTCAGCCTTCCCCAATCCAATCCTCTCCAAATATCTTTGACTATGACTCCTATCTGGTCATGCTGATTGGGCGTTGGGGTTTTTATCCAACACATCTGGAGAGAACTAGCTTGGGGGAGGATACTGTATTTAACAAGAATTGTCTGTTTTTGTACAGTTACTAAAAGGATAAAACAAATGCTAGCACCAGTAAATATCACATAGATGAAGTAAAAACACCATGGCCAGTAACAATCATCCTCCAATAGAGATGGATAATAAATTATGTTTTCATTATGTTTAAAAGGCCCATTGAAATTGCATCCATATACTTTGCCTTTCACACAGCCATGAGCTATGTTCAAATAAACTTCTAATATGATACCACTGCACATTTTTATATTCTTTTTTCTAAACTGCTTCATGATTTATTCAAATAAGAAGCAGTAAATAAATATTGCTAATAAGTCAATTCATACATCAATATATTACAATGTTCTCCTCCAACAAAATAATCAAAGAAAAGCAAACGGGTGAGGTAACCAGATAAAGGTACTGCTTTGAAGCCAGTTTTCTGTTCCAGCAAAACACCTATTTTCCAGACAGCTAAACCAATTTCCTCAAACCATCTCTAAATGAATTCTTAGAAAATTAATTCATTCAAATTTATTTCCCGTAATTAGGAATATCAACTCCATATCATCCCCCAACTCTCACACACAAAACTATACCTCTCCACTCTCAACATGCACACAAACACGCAAACTCTCTCAAAATCATCCACCGCAAAACACACATGTACACATCCATTCATAGACAAAGGAACATGCACCTATCACATAAGTACACTCACACACTGCAAACACGTAAACTCTCTCAGGATACCCACCCCCAAACACACGCACACACATTCATTCATGGACAAATGAACATGCACCCCATGCACCCATCACATAAATACACTCACACACACATACCTCTCCCAAGGCTGCTCCTATGCTTGCTTCCACTCTCCCCCCCATTTCTGTAGGCAAATGATGGGGATTTTTACATTCACCTTGAAAATATTCTTAGTGGTAGCAAGGGGTTGCAGAGAAAGGGATTAGAAAAGTACACGATAAGACCTGGGGGAGGAGAGATCCTAACAGGTGGAGGGCAGTTTTGGAAAAATTCTCAGAACCTTGTAACTCCCAGGGTAAAACTGTCCTACCTGCTGCTCTGCCTGCTTTTTGTCCTCTGCCTGCACCATCCAAGAAGAAGCCCAGGATCGTTGTGTGGGAGCCGGAAGGGGTTTGGTAAGTGTGGATGACCCACCAGGGGCAGGCCTCGGAAGTGCCCGAAATGGGCCTACTGAGGCCTGCAGAGGCTGGCTGAAGCCATCTCCGGATTCCTAGAGGGCTGTCGCCATAGCGACGACCCTCTAGGAACCCGGAAATGGCTTCGGCAGGCCTCGGAAGGCCAAAACTGGAGGTGCCCGAAATGGGCCTACCGAAGCCTGCTGAAGCTATTTCCAGATTCCTAGAGGGCCGTTGCCATAGCAACGGCCCTCTAGGAACCCAGAAGTGGCTTCAGAAGGCCGAAAACAGAAGTACCCGGCCAAAACGGACTTTTGGGGGGCTAAATTTCCGGATTTGCCCCCCCCCCCATGTTTTTTCCCCCTGGATGTGGATTTGCTCCCCATTTTCCAGGCATGTCCAGACAAATCCGGGCAGATGGGCACCCTACTCTCAGTCTTCTTTGCTTCCTTTATTCAGCTGCTTTCCCTCAGGGCTGTTCATTTTCTTATCTCCCTGGACCTTTTCCATGTCTTCACCCATCACCTATGAGACATTTTAATCCCATCCAAACTAACAACATTCCCTTCCTGCACAAAATCTGGACTACATACTGCTTTATTCCGGCTGCTTCTACAAGAGGCATTTAAAGCTCTTTCAAGGCTCATTAAAAAAATTACCTCTACAAGAACGGAGCGCAAATCAGGCATAGAGGCGCATTTTCTCTCCGATTATGTGCATTATCGAACGCGCATTAAATAGCGAGTTTTATTTTGCTCCGGCCGTTAAAGCACATTTTGACTATGTGAACAAGCGATTCTCCGCATTAACTACTTGTAAAGCTCAGCTAGTCGGGGTCAGAGGTTTCAGCACCATCACCACAATTCAATGCAGATGCTTTTTTTTCTATTGAGGGCTGTGTATGTGCATCTCATGCTAAACTGCTACACTGGGAGATATAGAATATGCAAATAACCTTTTAAATTTAAATCAAGAACCCAACAGCTCCACTTGTGTTACTGATTTCCCTTAGACAGTTCAATTCATTAACAACCAAGTATAAACTATACTGGAAGCGACAGTCATTCGTGCCGGATATTTCTTCTCTTGACATCTACTTTTTAAAACCTCCTGCATTTCAGAAACCAACACACTCCTTACCTTGACTGACTAATTTTGGAGGCCAAGGCTATATTCAGGAATATTTTATTGGCTATGGCTCCTGCACTCAGTGAGAATACTGGGACACAACCCAAGAACTCCTCGTAAATTCAGACACTCCACGCTTCAGTTCACCAAGCTTCACTCCCAGCGACATTTGTTCTCTCCCGACAATATGCAGTCTCATCAGCTAAAATTGAAAATCCTACTGATGCATTTGCTGCCTCCACAATATAATTTTCTCAATATTTGACCACAGATTTCAGCCAATTCATTTCTGGGCTTGAAATGACATGTAAGATGCCCTAACTAGCATGGTTTCCAATTCCCTTCTTCAAGCTTTCTCCCCTACCACAATGCAGGAGGGGAGGAATATTTCCTTGCATATTTCTTGTTCTGCTCTCTTATAGGGGTATAACTCCCCAGCAATAGTTTCAAGCAGATTATGGCTACAATCATACACTGACTTAATTGGGGTGGGGGGAGGTCAGGTCTGCATGCAGGGAAAGCTCCTTGGTTGCTGTGGATCTGCACCCTGTTGGTTAGACGACACAGGTGCAGCTTCATAGTCACTGCAGGGCTTCCCCACAATCCTCTGATTTGTAAAAGTCAGGGATTTACCCTGACTCCCTCAAAGAAAGTGATGTCAACATGGCACTTCCACTGTGTAACCTTGCTCTGCAGCCAATCCAGGGCGAACTGGCTCATGCTGGCAAGGGTGGGCAACTGGGGCGGATGGATAGTGGTCCTACCTTATTTTTCCATTCCCAGCAGAATTTCTCCCTTTCCCTTAGTTTTCTTCTCTTTGGTTCCATTGGGAGGGAAATTATCTACACTATTCTGAGGCATCGCAGAAACAGGGAGCCCCGGATAGAGCAGATCCAAAGCCACCCTACACCCAGAACATCATATTTAGGGACCTGCCACTGCCGTCTACTGGCAGGAACACTGTTGGTGATAGATATATGCTCATGGATCTTTCCATTGGTGTAAATATGGTCTCTGGGATCGGGTTTCCAACTCTTCTCGTTCATGGAGGAGGACCCTATATGATTTTAATCTCTTTCAGACAGCAACCCTTTGGCCAGCTTTCCAGTTTTTCCACTCTCTTTCCTTTCCTCCCATCTTCTTAGCTTGGGGAGAGAGCATAGCTTAGTGCTAGAGCATGTGCTTTGCATGCAGAAGGTCCCAGGTTCAATCCCTGGTATCTCCAGCTTTAAAAACCAGAGAACCAGGTAGCAGTGGTTGGGAAAGGCTCCTCTGCCTAAGATTCTGCAGAGCTGCTGGAAGTCAGAATAGACAATACTGGGGGAGATAGACAAATATTCTGACCCTAATAAAACAACTTTGGATTGCCTGGTTCCAAGCCACCTTCCTCTCTCCCTCTCCCTCTCCCCCTCCCTCTCCCTCTCCCCATCATGGTTTATTCACTGTTGTAGAGTCACTGGACAGGCATTAGCAATCTAGTGTCATGTCCAGCCTGGATTTACATCTCTTGAGCTCTTATAGGGCTGGCAGCTGCCTGACCAACACACCACAAATCTACCAATTGAAATGGCTCTCCCACTTACTTCATGGTAGAACGGGCATAGAAAGTCACATCTATGTGTTATGCAGCATTGAGGTTATTTAACATCTGATAAAATAAGATCAAAATAGAATGCACATGATCAACTGTGATCCAGAAGGTACTAGGCATGGTTAACATGGTGAGGGAGGATTTTGAAAATGTTGGTGTCTAAAAGGGAGCACAGAAGAGACCACAGACTCAGGCAAATTAAGCAAATCTGTGGTAAAGTAGAAGAAAGCTGAAGAGGAAATTGCTAAAAATTCAAATTCATAATTTCTTTAGATTGAGTCACAGGGCAGAAAGTGATCAGAAAGAAGCCATTTAAAGCACATAGAAGCATTGAGAGAAAGCTAAGTTAATTTCCTGCATCTCCCTTCACTGGAGAAAGTGCTAGAGATCTGAGCCTTTCTTTTGTTTTTAAGAAAAATGTGAAAATAAGAGATCTCTTTGGGACATCACTCTCCATGGGATCCTAGAGTCTGGCTGTGAGATAACCTCCAAAGCATTAGTTAGTTTAACATTTCAGAAAGACCCACCAATTTATAAATCTCCAGTCTACCAGATATTTATTCTGCCCTTTCTTGGCTTTTCCAGTAACTGTATTATTATTATTATTATTATTATTATTATTATTATTATTAATTATTATTACATTTATTTTTACAAATATCCTTTTGAGTCTTCTCCCTTACCAACCTGCCCAGTCACTGAACTCATTGGAGGGCATGCTCCTGGTGGTTCTACATGGACCTATGGCCCAATTGGAATCCACCAGGAGAAGAGGCTTTCGTGTGATGGCCCCTTCTCTTTGGAACACCCTGCCCCTGGAGGTCAGGCAGGCCCCAACATTGGCTGCTTCTGGTGCCTCCTGAAAACAACCCTATTTTGAGAAGCCTTCCTCAACTGACTAGCCACTGTTTTTACTGACCCTTTGTTTTAAATCAAACAATTTTAATTTGATTTTTTAATCTTTTTTCTTTTAACTGTTTATCCTTATGTGTACTGCTCCAGAATCTATTTTAGATATGGACTGGTATACAAATATTGTAAATAAATAAGTAAATAATCATTATCATTTTAAAAAGAACTACATTTCTGTACTTTGCTGTTTGACAGAATTATCCCTTGGCCTCAGTGACAATGTAAACAAGATTATCAGACTTCATCCTGCATCCTACCTAAATTCTCAGAAACTGTTATCAGGTTTCTCCCTTGGACTTCAGTCCACAAAGTACTGTTCATTTCAATAGGGCTTGTTCAGGAGCAGGACTTTGTGGATTGTCTTCGTAATCTTCTTTTCTCTGAGCCAGGCATACCCACTTCCTTCAGTCCCTGTTATATGCCTTGCATTGTAAACCCTTGCTAAACCTTTTATCATCTATGTTATTGTGCTCTGAATCTTCTTCACTGAATCTTCTTCACTATAATCCCTAGATCCTTCTCAGCAACACTACTTCCCTGTCATGTATGCCTGACTTTGTATTTGTGTGTCTGGATTTTCTGAACTATGAATATAAACGTAATTCCGAGAGTACATAATAATACTGTAAAATATAGCATCGAGCCAACGGCTCGATATATGTTGCTGCTGTTTTTCATTTTGTTAACAAAGTACTATATTCTGTTTTATTGAGAAGCTCAGCCAAGAAGGCTTTTCACGCACCTGTCTGCATATGCAAAGCTTGGGAACTCTGGATATGCAAATATTTTCCTGCCTACCAAGTCACCACCCTAGTCAAGCAATCCATGAGGGGACTACAAAATTCTCCCTTATGTACCTATCCAGATTTTAGACTGAGTGGGAATGTTTTCTTGACAGTGCTACATTTGCCTGGAGTTGAATATGCGGCAATCCCAAGAGACAACATTCTCCATGCAGGCACATGGACTGTGGAAATCCCTCCCCCCAATATACAGGTGGAACCAAGTCTTACAAGATTTCAGCACCTGCTAAAGACCTGTATGCTTACCCAGGCTTTTGACTGAATTTCTCTCTCTTTTCTTTCACTGCATGATGTGAATTGTCATTCATCTGTTACTGTTCTCAGCTGCTTGATTGTTTTGGGTTTGTTTTGTTTGTCAATGCTGTATTATTTTACTAGTTGTTGTTGTTTGTACCCTGCTTTAGGATTATTTTATAATGAGAAGCAGGTAAGACATTTCTTAAATAAATACTAAATTTGCCAATCTATAGTCTTGGTAGGAAACATGGTCTCATTTCCTACCTGAAGTGTCCTCATCTTGAGTTTGGGCACCCAGAATTTCCATTTTGATCATGGAACCCAGGATGGATTCTGAGTCGATGTGCATGATGAATTTGAGGCACAGTGGATTACATTATGAGCCACTATGGTTTGCAGGTTGCAGCACATATTAGGTGCTTGCAAGTACCCATTCCATATTCCAACCCTTGCTCATAGGTTCTTGTATCATCTGACACAAGATGACATAAGTGGATTGTTGGCATATATAACAAACCACCCACAGCCACAACCCTAAAACAGGCCATGGGTTCTGAGTAGTTTGTTGACCATGCCAACAGCCCACTGTCACTGTTTCAGATGACATGAGAACCCACGAGCAGGGGTTTGGTTACATAATGGGCACCCATGGGCACCTGGCATGTGCCACCTTGGCTCAAACTGGTCATGCGAATCTGGCCTCTTTGTAACAGAGGTCCAAAGTCTGCCCAGGGTTTGTGTGGCCCAGGTTTTGTGATCCTTCCTAGCACTCTTCTACTCTATTCTCATGCTTAGCCCCTATCTCCAAGGCCAGAATTTCTCTCTTTCTCTGCTTGAACCACCTCATCTTGCCTTGTTTGCCCAGAAAGTCCCTTTCCCTTGTATGACCAGATATAGCAACTTATGTAAATAGCTGAGCTACCATTGTTACATCAAATGGTGGCTCATGGACAAGCAAGGATCCCCGTGCTTGCCCGACTCAGCATGCACAGTTGGACAAACAGGGGGATCTGTGGATTGGTATCTGGGGGGGGGGCAAGCTAGTGAGAAATTGTTGAGCCTCGAACCCCAACTGGACTCTGATGACATCCCTAATTACAGTTTTCTAGATGGTTTCCAGATAGCTTTGACATGGCACAATCATACTGGGAACTCACAGGTCTGCCTGGGACTGCCTCCAGGAATGGGTGCACAATCATAGTCATGGGGCCACTGAATTTATTGCGGGCATCTTGGAATGTTAGGGAACTGTGCCTGGTACTGGGAAAGAAAGCAGGCCAGTGTAATGGGTTGCTGACTCTAAGCACAGGGGTTTATTTCTTTGTTGAGAGCCTAAAGCATTGTGCTGAGATATTTCAAGGGGGTCATCTTCACGAAAATGGAAGGAAAGTGAGTCATGGTATCATCCACAGCATTAGGTTTGGTCCGTCTGTATCACATGGCAATGGACACACCCTAAAACCTGGCTTTTCAGCACTTGAAGTAAACATACTTATGTGTTGGGAAAGGGGGCAGAATAGAACTACATGTCAACAACATGGCAGGTGCTGCCTGATGAATGAGAGAGTCTTGTTCCTCATCCTTATCCAGGCTCCACCCTGTTAGTACATTATTCTGAAAGTAATTTCTTGAAGGAAGAGTAAATAAAGACTCAGTTTCCATGAGGGCACCCTACGAGTGCAAACAAGCCCCACTCAGGGAATTTGAGTTCCAACCCCTTTTTCTCCTTTTCTGCCACTTTTCCCAGTTCACAATGACCTGATTCCACAGCAGATTGCTTCTTTGATACAGTGCAAATGCACAGGCATGTAATTGCAAAAAAAAAAAAAAGAATAAAAATTCCCTGTTCAGAATACTGAAAATGCATACATTCAGAATTGCATAAATATACAAAGCAAAAGATTTTTATGTGAAAAGAAAAAAGCTTGCAATCTGATACAGACTCCAGTTGGAATGAACTTCAAGATAGAATTTGGAGAACTTCAGTGAGCTTGAATTCTGCAGATTCACAAATCCCTTGTTATTTAGACCATGTGATCAGATTCTGCTCTCAAGCTCCACCACTGGCTTCTCTTCTTATTCCGCATTCCACACAAATTCCTTTTCCTTATCCATATTGCAATTATGGTTGCATGATGAGTGAGCTGATATACAGTGGTTAAAACCGTCCATGATTTTGAAGAATATTTACCAGATTTAGCATACTGTTCTTTTCTAAACACGTTTTCAGTCTCTGAATTCAAAAGTATTGGAAAGCAGAAACTAAAAAGTAGTTTAGAATTGATGTTACTTTCTAGTGATATGGAGTGAATTAAACATTTACCACACTATCTTCAGGACTGCAGCTTGTTTACAAGGATTTAAGGGAATATTGAGTGATGGATGCCTATCATAAATAAATGATAGTGCTGCAAATCAATTCAAATATTAATAGCTAATCTTTATATTCAGTTTCAAAAGTGAGGTCTTGCATAAGCCAGATGTAGAGTATGTATTTGTTATTTTTTATGTTTGGTAAGTGGCTTAATCTTGCAAATAATGTTCTGCAGCATGTATTTCTTTAGTGGAAGCAAGGTGGGCATCCACTAAGAGTGGAGCCTTTTCAGTGGTTGCCCTTACAGATTGTCCTCCCATGGGAGGTGTGTTCATTACTGTTCATCTTCTGGAGGAGGATGAAGACTGATAAAGTTTTCTGCCAAACTTTTAAGAGAGACCTTCATTTACTGAGAACTGAAAGATGCGTTCTCTTGCTATCTGTTCCTCTGGCTATTTGTTTAATTGATTTTTGATTGTCTTTGCTGTAAGCCACTTTGAAAGTAGGTATAAACAAGCCATATATTCATTTAGAAAATTAACCCTTGAAGGAGCTTTTACAGGGGGTTCTGTAGACTGGCAGCAAGATGAAGGAGAAGGAAAGTCAGTTGCCACCTGCTCCTTTCTGAGTGCAGATATCTGGATCCAAGCCATCTTGGATCCATCATGGAACCCATCATTTTTGCTTGCAGCATGAAAGAATGCTTTATGCTTCTATCCCCACCACACTCAATCCATCCATCATGACTCTGCCCAATCTCTATAATTCAGTGGTGCAGAACTAAGTTTGGGTAGAGGGCCAGATGACCCTCTCTCAGATCACAGAAAGCACCAGGGGAGATCCTTTCTGTAGGGATTCCTCTAGGGGTGTGAGGCTTGGAGCCTAAGCTCCAGCCTTTGAGGAATCCCAAGAGAAGTTCATGCAAGATTGGGGTGCCCTGTGAGATGGGTTAGGACCACAGCCAGAGGTTCTGCAGCCATGCTATAGTCCCAACTTGTTTTGTATGGCAGCCTTAACTGAGGTCAATTGAATTTCCTTCTTTTCTATGGTCCCGGCACACCGCCAACAATAAGACTGTGCACTGCCCTCCGAACTTGTCTAAGAGGCCATTTCAGAGGCTCTGAAATGGCCCCAATTTGACTTGGGTTGCCTCGCAGCTTGCCCACCTTGCCTCAGCACTGAAGTCAAAGCAAGATTTGGGACTCCCAAGGCAGTTTGGCTTCTGTGGGGTTCCTGGGCAGCAGGCAACCCAGGAAAGCCAAGGGCAAGGCTAACCGTGAATCCATGTGACTCCCAACTCATTATTATTATTATTATTATTATTATTATTATTATTATTATTTATTACATTTGTATACCGCCCCATAGCCGAAGCTCTCTGGGCGGTTTACATAGGATTAAAAACAATTAAAAACAATATACAAAAATTAAAACAGCAAAAACATACAACATACACACAATCTATACATTTAAAAACCACATCAACACTTCAAAAACTACAAAAACAAAACAAAACAAAACAAACCCAGGCTCCCTACCTGATTCCCTCCCCCTCCCCACAAAACCGGAGCTGCCTGTGGTGGACTTACCTTCAGGTGCGGCATCTTCCCTGAGAACCAAGCCATGATTTAAAGGTAATATTACAGGGTCTCTCTTTTTTAAAAAGCTCTATAGTCACAAACTATGGGAGATGTCCCTTTACTGCTGCTGTAGTTAGAGGCCATAGAACTATTTAAAAAAAAAAAAAAAAAAGAGAGCCCCAGCAATATTACCTTCAAATCTTGGGCCTCCTCCACACGAGACGTTTAATGAGCCTTGAAGGCTCATTATAAATTTTACCTCCACACCAGCGGAGCGCAAAACGGGCGTACAGGCGCGTTATCTCCCCGATAATGCGCATTTTCGAATGCGCGTTAAATAGCGACTTTTATTTTGCTCCGGACGTTAAAGCGCATTTTCGCGGTGTGAACAAGCGATTATGCGCGTTAACGTCTTGTAAAGCGCTTTTTGGACATCAATTAATGCGCTTTGCCGCCTCTCGCCGCCTCCCGTGCAGAGGGATTAGGAGTAAATGCGCCTCCGCGATAATGCGCATAATCGCCGAACCGGGCGCAAAAGCGCATCCTCGTGGAGGGGGCCAAGGTCACCTCTCAAGGAAGAGGATGCACATGAAGGTAAGTCCCAGCGGTGGCAGCGGGATGTAACCAGGGAGGCAGGGAGGGAGAGGGAAGTGAGTCTGGTGAGTCCAATGGACTTGACTGGACTCATGGCTGGCCTTGCACTAGCTTTCTCAGGCAGGTGGGGAAAAGAGGTGCAGCACTGCCCTTGAAGCCTTGGGGTGCCTTGGGGTCCATCTGCTTTGGCCCTGAGGCACCTTAGGCCAACCCAGTACCACCTTGGATTCAGGCCAAGGTGGGCTGAATCGAGCCACCTCGGCTCAGATTCAGGGATTCAGGCCATGGCGGTGCACACTCCTAGCCAACAACACCTACAAAAAAACCCATCTCAACCCCTTTCTTTCTGCTATTATGTTCTGCAAGCTCTCAAATATGTCTTTTGCTTATGTTACTTTTTAAAATTCTATCCACACTTAAGATGCTGTTCATGTATATTTCTAGCCCTATTCAGGCATTCTCAACATGTGATGTTTAAACATGCAAAGAGAGGTAGTGCTCTAGACTTGCCCCTCTCCCTCATCATTTGGGGCTCTTCACATGATCTGGAGTCAGTATTTTGGCTCATGCATTGAGCCCCTGTGGATAGAGGGGCTCCTCTTCACAGTTACCGTCCAACAGTACACAGTGATGAGAGCGATAACAGAGGGGGGTAAGGCTGTGTGTTTAAACAACATGCTTTGAGAATGCCTGAATAGGACTTCTTTCTCTCTCTCTCTCTCTCTCTCTCTCTCTCTCTCTCTCATACACACACACCAATACAATTCTATTGCGACATCTCCAATCACTCATTATTCATAATGGTACTTTGAAAGCCAAACTACATTATTGTCTTTCAGCACTACTCATACCTAGTATTATCTATCATCGTAGGACAGAACAGTCTAACACATTTTACTTGCATTGTTTACAATAAAATGAAGAGAGGGAAAAGAGAACCTTTAACAGTCGTACATCGTGCCGTGCCAAAAAGTTATTCTGCATTTTTTTTTACCATTCTCATTCAATTTGATAGGAAGGAAATTGTTTTCAAAAATGTTTGCAAAGGAGAAAAAACAATCAGTGAAATTTTGAGGGTGGCGTACAAGATTCTTACTGTAGTCCTAGTTACACGGTGCATGAAGGGGTTGTGTGACTGTCCTGCCTTTCATTGTATAATTATTTGCAAGCTCCCCACCTTTCAGCACTCCAGTTAAAGCCCTGGGGAAGACATCATGAGGTAATTTCTCTCATAGGGCTTTTTAGACCAGGAAGCATGACCAGTTTGGGTGTCTGCAAAGTAATGGATAGTTGTGCAATAGAAATTAAAAAATAAATAAACAAACATAGAAACCTTGGCCAACTTGTAATGTTAGGCTAAAATCAAAACACCAGCATTTTTTTTAAAGCAACCCATGAATGAGGCAGAAGAGCAGAAGACATTTCAGCACTGTACTGGTTGCACATCCAAGCACAAGTATTAATGGTGAAAACCATTCATGATCACTTACTTACTTCTTTACCATGCTTTGGAACACTAAATCACTATTGGTCTCGAGAGGATGAAAGCTTCCTATTCATTCCCAAAGATTTAAAAAAAAACAAATTTTAAAAGGACATAGACATTTATGGAAACACAAAAGCTCATTGATCATAGCAGAAATAAAGAAAGGAAACTGTGAGTACCCTTTTATCTTTGATCAGATATAGAAAACTCCACTGATCACAAATACCAAGGCAATGATCTATTTTGTACTGATTCATCTAATCTTGTAGTAGCCAGAGCATGTTCTTTTCATGATTCATTTTGTTTGGGCATGAAAAAAGGAATGGAAACAACCTGCAAAGTTCATGGATATAACTTTTTTAAAAATCAAGAATGGAATAAAAGCTGACTTTTTAACTGATGCATCTGAAAGTGGTGAGGCTGGGCATTCTGTGCAGCTGCAAACCACCATTTCCTTGTAAGATATCATAGAAGTAAAGTGTAGTGAACTGTTCTATCCTATATTGCTGAAAAATACCAGGCTGTGCATGGAACACCCAGGAAACTCAGAAGCAGTAAAGTGAGATAATTCTGAGTTCGAAACCTCCACCTTTTCCAGCTTAGCCCCTCCCCCCAATTCTTGCAGCAAATAATGCATGTCTCTTATCATTATATAAGTATGATCAATCATTTCAGTGATCATATTGGGGCTGAATGATTGCTTTCGGCCTGTCTCCTTGCTACACTAGGCATTCACCACCAAATCTCACTGTCAGGAAAAACCCAAGACCCCCCAGTGTTGCAATGCAGGATAACCTGAAGTCACTTGAACCTAGGCTGACCATATGAAAAGGAGGACAGGGCTCATGTAACTTTAACAGTTGTAGAGAAAAGGGAATTTCAGCCAGTGTCATTTGTATGCAATTAGTTCCTGGTGAAATTCCCTCTTCATCACAACAGTTAAAGGTGCAGGGCCCCTGCCTTCTTTTGTATATGGTCACTCTAGTTTAGTGCCTGCAACTTTAACTGTTGTGATGAAGAGGGAATTTCACCAGGAGCTAACTGCATACAAATGACACTGGCTGAAATTCCCTTTTCTCTACAACTGTTAAAGTTACATGAGCCCTGTCCTCCCTTTCATATGGTCAGCCTACTTGAACCCCCTGTTTTGTGTGGCTCCATCGTCCTCTATAAAAGGAAGCAGGAAGAGACAGCTGACAGGCTGGTCAACATCTCCTTGACCCCATTTTCTCTTTTGGGTCCCACCAAGTAGGATTTCCTATTCCCTGTCTGTATCTCCTTCACTTCCTACCTTTAACCTTATGTTCCTGGATTGCCTCCAAAACTAGAGATGTGCATTTGTTTTGGCAGGATCCTGAATCCAGAACCGAAACAGGCTCCTTTGGGGAGATTTGGGGCTTGTCCAAACTGAGGCTGGTGTCACTAAGGGTGAAGCTGGTGCCCCCCAAAGCAGCCCCCTCCCCACCACAGATTGAGATCCTTCTGTAGCAATTCTGAAGCAATTCAGAGATAGAGAAGGATACAAAAAACCACTGGGTCTGCAATGTAATTGATTGATTTACCCGCAAGCATTCCATATAAGGAGAATGCCTGAGAGGGGGGAGGGAGAGGACAAGTTGTAGCTTTATGACTGTCAACTTTAACTTCCAATCAGGAATCAATTTCACTTGGGCTCTCTTTTTCATTTCCACTCACAGTTAAAGTGACCCACCCAGTCAATGCATGCCTGTTAGATTTCACAAGTGAAGAGGGACATGGACATTTCTGAGCTTGCAATGCATTCTGCAAAACAAAAAGGAAGGTGACAATATGTGCCCTTTAGGAAAAAATGTGCAAAGAAAAAAAAGTGCATACATTTTCAAAATGCACACAAACGTGTTTTAGTCAATGGTACATGCATATACTAAAATTGTGTGTGCATAACAATTCAAACCAAAATGCATATATTAATGCATGCATTATAAAAATAATAAAAACCATTTTTCATGTGGATTTTTTAAAAACACTGTGTGGAGACAGGGGAAGTTTGGTCTCAAAAAGCCTGCTATTCTAGGTGGGACCAAGATTGACAGTTCCATCCATCCCTGCCTCCACTTTCAGAGAGGATGAATGGTACGGTGGAAGTTGGGGGACGGATATTCAGCACAGCTCAGTTCCATGGTGCCTTAATGTTCATGCACATGCACTGATAGTAAGGATGATGCAAACACTTCCCAGTCTGAGATCAAATTCTTAAGAGACCTTGACAAAAGATGAATCCTACAATTCTTCAGGATTTTAACAAGGTGCCCCAAATGGGACAAAATAGAGAGAATATATGGAGAGACATGATTCATGGTGGATGATGATGATGACAACAACAACGACGATGATGATGATTTTGACTAGGCAGAATTCTCTTCAGGCAGTGTTGCATTGGATTTTTCATAGAAAGTGGAAGCTTTTTTCCAGCATAGTAGTACTGCATAGAACAGTAAGTCCCCATTCTACCTCCAGTATTAAAGGCAGCAAGACTATATGCACCAGTTGCTGGGGACATGAGTGGGAAGGTGCTGTTGCACTCATGTCCTTCTTGTGGGTTTCCTGTCACCAGCTGGACAGCCACTATGTAAACAGAATGCTTTACAGGGTGGACCCTTGGTCTGATCCAGTATCACTCTCCTTATGTTCTTATCATGCAAATGTTTCTTCTTCTTCTTCTTCTTCTTCTTCTTCTTCTTCTTCTTCTTCTTCTTCTTCCTCCTCCTCCTCCTCCTCTTCTTATTATTATTACTAGACATTAATAATAAATACTGTTATCATTAGGAAACATTAAACACATACATAGGACCATTTTGGGCAGAAAGGCAGGGTATAAATTTAATAAATAATAAATAAATAAAATGTTAAAAATGTTTTCCTCATACTACATAGACCCTGTTCAGATGACACGCTAAGCCACAGTGGTTTAGCATTTTGAGCTAAACATTATGGCTTAGTGTGTCATGTGAACCATTCCTAACCATGGTGGCTACATAACTACAGTTTAAACACACTGGCTACCCATTTGGTGAAAACAGGTTAGCAGCCTAACCATGGCTTAAGTGTGTTGTCTGAACAGGCCCACTATATAATTATTTAAGCCCCTCACAACTGATGTAATACAGTCCTTCCACCCCACCCCAAATCCTATCTTTTTAGAAATCCCTAGATACCTCTTGCAATTACAAAACAAATTTGAGCTGTCAGTTATACATTGCATTGGGCCAAAGAAGTCATTGCAAATATTAAATAGACATTCACTGAATTGATCCAAGATTGTGTGCACCTTTTCATTTTGATTCTATTTAGAATCCATCTTGACACACTAGATACATCCATCATCCTTTGTTTAACTTGATGTGCTCTGCATTTCTACTTTTTAATGTTGTTATGTAAATATGCAGGCAAATAGTTGCTCTTAAATCAATAAAATTGTAGACTCATAGAATAGTAGAGTTGAAAGGGGCTTATAAGGCCATCGACTCCAACCCCTTGCTCAATGCAGGAATCCATCTTAAAGCATAGCTGACAGATGTCTGTCTAGTTGCCTCTTGAATGCCTCTAGTATGGGAGAGCCCACAACCTCCCTAGGTAATTGGTTCCATTGTTGTACTGCTTTAACAGTCAGGTAGTTTTTCCTGATGTCCAGCCGGAATCTGGCTTCCTGTAATTTAAGCCCATTATTCCATATCCTGCACTCTGGGATGATTGAGAAGAGATCCTGGCCCTCCTCTGTGTGAGAAACTTTCAAGTATATTTGAAGAGTACTATCATGTATTTTCTTCTCAGTCTTCTCTTCTCCAAGCTAAACATGCCCAGCTCTTTCAGTCTCTCCTCATGGGGCTTTGTTTCCAGATCCCTGATCATCCTTGTGGCCATCTTCTGAACCCCCTCCAGGTTGTCTGCATCCTCTTGAAGTATGGTGCCCAGAACTGGACACAATACTCAAGATGAGGCCTAACTAGTGCCGAATAGAAAGGAAACAGTACTTCACGCAATTTGGAAGCTATGCAGCTCAAAATAGCATTTACTTTTTTTGCAACCACATCACACTGTTGGCTCATATTCAGCTTCTGATCTACAACAATTCCAAGATCCTTTTCGCTTGTAGTATTGCTGAGCCAAGTATCCCTCATCTTGTAACTGTACATTTGGTTTCTTTTTCCTAGGTGTAGAACTTGGCATTTATCCCTATTAAATTTCATTCTTTTGTTTTCAGCCCAGCACTCCAGCCACCTTATAGTTGTTCCATCTAGCTCACTTTTAGCTAGCTTGCTGATCAGAATGTCATGTGGTATTTTGTCAAAGATATATTATGTCTACTGCAGTACCCACAGTCCACAAGGGAGGTTACCCAATCAAAGAATGAAATCAGATTAGTCTGGCAGGATTTGTTCTTGACAAATCCATGCTGGCTTCTAATAATCACTGCATTGTTTTCAAGGTGCTTACAGATTGACTTCTTTATAATCTGCTCAACATTTTTCCCAGGGATTGATGTCAAACTAACTGGTCTGTCGTTCCTAGGTCCCCCTTTTTGCTCTTTTTGAAGATAAAGACATTAGCTCTCTTTCAGTCATCCGGCATTTCACCCGTCTTCAATGATTTTGTAAAGATAATAGACAGTGGTTCTGAGAGTTCTTCTGCCAGCTTCTTTATTACTCTAGGATGCAGTTCATCGAGCCCTGGAGATTTGAACTAATTTAAAGAAATTAGGTGTTCCTTGACCATTTATTTATCAATCTCAAGCTGCAATCCTGCCCCGTCAGCTTGTACTTCACTTTTGCTGGGGGGGGGGGGGTCGGTCACAGACCTGCTTTTGGGAGAAGATTGAACCAAAGTAGGAATTGAACCTTTTCTTTGTCAACACTTATCAATTTGCCATCCCCATTAAGCAGTTTAACCACCATTTCTTTCCTCTTTCACTATGCACATACCTGAAGAAAGCTTGTTTGTTGCTTTGAGCATTCCTTACTAGCTTCAGCTCATTCTCAGCTTTAGCCTTCCTCATGCCATTCCTGCACTTCTGTGCTACCTGTCTGTACTCTTCTTTTGTATCCTGGCCTTCTTTCCACTTCCTATTTGTATCCTGTTTTGTTTTCAGGTCATCTCTAAGCTTTTTGTGGAGCCACATTGGTTTCTTCTGTTGTCTTCTATCTTTTTTCCTTGTATGGCCGATCCTCTAGTTCCTTCCTCTACTTTCTGTAGAGGAAAGTTATCAGCCACACAAGTCAGGAATTTCTTGGAAGCCCCACTTTTCACAAGTATTCTACCAGTAGCAGCTTTTCTCATGACTTACTAGAATACTTATGCAGAAATGACAGTGAGACCTGGAACAATAGAAAAAGGGCCCATGTCAAGTGAATGGACATTCAGTGCAAGGAAGGTCGACACTGCTGTACTGAAGTGGAAGTCAATTATGCCAGTCAGCCATAACATCTTGCTTGATGCTATTAAAGCAACAGATTCTGGGTAGTGTCCAATGCTAGTCCTATGTAGAGTCCAACAGAGATGAATGAGACTTAGGTTAGTCAAGGAGAACGAACATTGGATACTACTCTCTGTCTTCAGGTCAAGAGTTGGCAATGGTATGATCACACAATCATCTTTTTTCAGAGGAATCAAAGCTGGAATTACCTATACTTCACAGCTGTCGTATGAACGTGGAACACAAGCTTCACTTTCTTGCCATGTTTTAGACGGTAAAAACATGTCTGTTTATGAGAGCTTTCCCTGGGATTAGGCAACAGGATCACAGTGACAGGCTCTGCTCCCAATCACACATGTTCATCTGAAGATCTCCATAGCCCTTACATGTATTCAACTCTATTCGTGCAGGGAACTAACTACACTGTCAAGAGCCTTGAACGAGCTCAATTCCCAGACACATGTTGTTGTATGCATGTACAGATGTGCATGCGTAAGCTCTATTGAGATCTTCAAATGAACACATGTATCTCAGAGACATGATCTCACTTTCCCATACATGCTAAGTGTATTAATTTAATGGCTTGAAGGAATCTTATTCTCTCTCATACAGCCCATCTGGATCAGACTGGGATGGGGAGAGTCACTTTTAGGCACTCTCCACCTAAAGGGGATTCTCCTTGCAGAGGGTTGAACATAATCAATGTATAAGGAAGGAGATTCAAGTACAAGTGACAGAAAACTCATCTCAAATCTTGTTGAACACAACTGATGAGGACATGTACTATGGTGATGGTGGTGCTGATGGCAAACGTGGTTTTCTTCTCCATGACCATTGCATCTGCTCAGAGCTATCTTGCAAAGCTATTTCATGTGGCAAGGGGATGGTGTGTGTTCTTTTCTTTTTTTACATCCTAGTTCATCTGAGGAGTTAGACAACCTGCTGTGATCAATTTGCAAAGCACTTTGCAGGTAAAATTGCTCTCATTTTGGACATGAGTGTTATGGCAGTTTCTGTGGAAATACCCGAATATGCTCCTTGTCCAGTTAGATTGGATCAATTTCGATTAGTTTCTCCTGAGGAGGCAGCCGAGCTTGAACCCATAGGTCTTTGTAAAATGGACACATTCCTATTCAAGACAACCATGGGCGGTTGTACTCATAGTCACAGTTCAAAAGGATAAATTTCTTTATAACTATTACTATTTGAAATTATTCCAGTCCATACTCACTTTTGTGTGGTGTGGGGGTTCTCACTTTAGCAATTGTAAATACAAAATGAGGCAATGGTAGTTGTCCTCCATTTAATTGGAATATGATAAATGTATAAGTGAAGGAGGGCTACACAAGTTATTCTGTATCAGATTGATGCGAAGGCCAGGAGGGCCTACTATCAGCTTCAGCTGATACGCCAGCTGCGCCCCTTCCTAGAGTTGGAAGACCTAAAGACGGTAGTGCACGCACTGGTAACTTCGAGGCTCGACTTCTGCAATGCACTGTACATAGGGCTACCTTTATGCCTAGTCCGGAAACTTCAACTTGTTCAAAATATGGCAGCCAGGTTGGTCACCGGTACACCTAGGGGTGACCACATTACACCAGTTTTAAATCACTTCACTGGCTGCCGGTCAGTTTCCAGGCGAAGTATAAAGTGTTGGTTATTACCTTTAAAGCCCTACATGGTTTGGGCCCAGGCTACCTACGGGATCGCCTTCTCCCATACAATCCGCCCCGCACTCTTAGGTCCTCTGGGAAGAACATACTCAAGCCAGCCAGAACTAGGCTGGTGAGTGTTACCCAGAGGACCTTCTTTTCTATGGCTCCCAGACTATGGAATGGTCTGCTGGAGGAGGTTAGACAAACTGACAGTCTTCACGAATTCAAGAGAGTCGTGAAGACTGTTCTTTTCCGGCAGGCCTATCCAGATGAATTTTAAATGTTTTAATGATGTGTTTCTCTTGTTTTAATTTTTTAACTTTGTCATGCTTGTATGACAAAGTTGCTTGTATGACATGCTTGTATGACATGCTTGTATGACATGCTGTCTCTCCCTACGCCTCGATCCGTAGGGAGAGACAGGTTATAAATAATAATAATAATAATTATTATTATTATTATTATTAATCATGTGAAAAAGGGTGTGCGAGCTTGTGTACTAAGAAGAGTGCCCAATGTGTGGGCTTTTGTAACTGATGTTATCCATCCTTGGAAATATGTTCCAGATAGGAATGAATGGAATCACCCAAGCCTGTGCTTGGCAGAAGTCACAGAGTCACTGTTGCTGCTCACGCTCACTCTCACGGATGTGAGAGCCCTGGAAGGCTCAGTGAGCAGTCTATGACCATCCTGCAACCACCTTCTCCTCAATGCGAGCCACCATTTTTACATAATTTTCACATATTTAACGTTGCACAAAATGGCAGCTGCATAGGTCCATTTCCACAACGTTACAGGCATCGAGGGCCCCTTTATGCCTCTAATGTTGTGGAAATGGCCCTTTACAGTTGTTAGTCTTGCACTAAAATGGTGGCTTGTTTTGAGGAGAGGGCGACTGCAGGGCACTCTGGACTGCATGGTGCTTGACAAACATGCTGTGGGGGGCCAGGCACAGGGTGTCTCCTGAACTCCTGGACGCAGTAGGGTGCTCGTGACATTCTTAGTTCCAGTGCATTCAATGGATAATGTAGGATTAAAATCTGTTCTGCTACACATAATTTAATTGTAGTAATCATATAGGAATGCACTTTTACATTCTCACAGTAAAAAATTCTTCATCCCCTGTTTAGTTGGGTGGTAATGCTATCACAGTGTTTATGATACAAGAAGATGCTCATGATTGAAGAAACATTTGTGCATGTATGTATTTAAGGGTTTATATGCCACCTTTATGTAAAACTCACCAAGTAGGGTACAACAGATTTAAAAAAACAATACAAAAAATAACTTAAGCATCAAAAACAGCAATAAATCTAGCATTAAAAGTAACAACAAAGACCACAGCTCCAAGGGGATACATTTCACAATGAGGTATCACGAGGTAACTCCTCCCATAGGGCTTTTTAAGATCAGGAAGTGCAAGTAGCCGGGGAGGAAAGCTTAAAAACACCACAAAAAAATAAATTATGAAGGCAGAATAATGGAAGACCCTTTCATAGGGAAAGAACATTTTCAGGGATTTGGAGGACAGGTTTTGGCAGAGCACTAACTCCACATCATCTCTAGAGCTAGACACAACTCTGCCTAATCCCTCACACCTGCATTGTGGTGGATGCAAAATGGTAGGCTGACCAGATAAAATCCAGGTCAGGTCTCATGTAACTTTAACAATTGTAGAGAAAAGGGAATTTCAGCCAGTGTCATTTGTATGCAATTAGTTCCTGGTGAAATTCCCTCTTCATCACAACAGTTAAAGTTGCAGGGGCCCTGCCTTCTTTTGTATATGGACACTCTAGTATAGTGCCTGCAACTTTAACTGTTGTGATGAAGAGGGAATTTCACCAGGAACTAATTGCATACAAATGACTCTGGCTGAAATTCCCTTTTCTCTACAACTGTTAAAGTTACATGAGCCCTGACCTGGATTTTATCTGGTCACCCTACAAAATGGGGGCTGGCCTGCCAACACAATTGATGCTGCTGCAACGTAAAAACATCAAAAAATCTTACCAAAAAAGAAAGAAGCTGTGCTACAGCCCTCCCAATGGGGAGTCCTATCTGGGAAAAACTGCTGAGAAACACCTTCTACCCACGCCTAGCGCGCCTGGGCGGGGGAAGGCTAATTGCGGATGGGGCGAGTGAGCAACACTTGGTGGCTTGCCATTGGCTGCTGCGCTCGGGCCACTGGGTATGGGAGGGGGCGCAGCTATGTAAGGGCTGTGCCTCCTTCCAGAACCCTCTTCATTGTCAAGGCTTCAGGGCTTCAAGGCTGACACTTGCTGCAGGACTGCAGCAGCTACCCAACCATGGTGGAGAGCGGGTTTCTGGGCCTTTCGGCCCCAGGTTTGGTGGGAGAGCTGGCTGGCCTCCCATACAGCGGGCCCTGGGCGTTCTTCAATTTTCTTTCCGAGTGGAGCCACGGCTGCGGCTGCCCGGGGGGGAAGTGTGAGATCGAGGGGGAGTGGGGTGCTTCAGGGCCGCGAGCTTTGGCGGTATTCAGGCCGCACGGCAGGATAGGTGGGGGAGAGCCAGCTGGCCTCCCAGATAGCGGGCTCTGTGTGATTTTTCTGCCGGTGAGCGGAGCTGCGGCTGCAGCTGCCTGGGAGGAGGGGAAGCTAGATCACCGGGGGACCGGGCGGCAGGCGGTCTTCCCACGCTGCATCGAGCTGTGGCTGCAGCTCTGTCTGCACTCTTCTCTCTGGGGGCTTTGTGGGCGGCGGAGGCACGACAGTGCGAGTCAGTAGGCTGCGCAGGCTGCTGCTCCTAGGGCTTTGTTGTACAGCCGGGACGTGTTAATTGAGGTAGGGGAAGGAAGCAGTTGTGTCCCTATAGCCGTTGAGGCTCTGTGGTTGTGCGCAGGCCGGCCTGGTCTGGCGACGTGGCCCCATGTGCGCGTTTTCTAGGGCGTCCATTACCAAAAGGGGGAGGGGCAGTGTAGTCTGCGAGGGTAGGACGGGCCTAACCAATTAGGCTCCTGAGGTCCCAGAGTGCTGGGGCGGCAACGTGCCTCCTGACTTACCCATCAAGGGTGTGCACGTTTCTTTTAATTGGGGATTACATAATCACATGATATTTTAGTCAAATAATAATAATAATAATAATACTGAAATAAATAAATAGATTTGAGTATTTAAAATAACATAACAAATTTTGTATTATGAATTCATAGTGGAAGTTTACTGAACATTATCGTTATTATCTGGTTTATTGGGCCAGACAGTTTTCCCTAGTTGTTGCAATCTGCAGCTTAATCTTAGGTTTCGCGTTAGTGGTACATCTGTTAAGGGCTGCCTTTTTTCTTATAATTAATTGTATAATTAATTTTTCTTATAATTAATCCTAAGAAGGGCATGGAAGGTAAAAAGGGCAAAGGGAAAGTAACTCGACCTCTACCAAAGCTGGTCAGGAATCTTAGTGGGTCCTCCTCGGACGAGGAGTTGAGTCCTCAACTCACAGCCTTGCTGGCTGGAGTTCAGGCCATGGAAAAAGACAGAGGCATACCCGCCTCCTCGGAGCCGTTAGCACGGGAGGCCCCACGGAGGGCTAGGCATCCTCATACTAGACATCAATGACAGGAGGAGCTAATGTTGTCTCTTTCAAACAGACACCATGGAGGCCTCGCAAGGCAATGTGCGAGCCGTGTCCGGTCAACAAGCATCAGGGCAGGAATCCATGGCTGTGTCGCCACCCGGTCAACAAGCAGCAGGGCTGGAATCCTTGGCTATGCCGCCACCTTCGGTCGCTCCGGAGCAGAGGGGTGAAGTCGATTCGGGTACGGCTTCTACTCCCCATCCATCCTCAACGAGCCCTTGGCCGTGGGGACAAGGTGAGCGCAATACGTGCACCACACCAGCTTTGCAGCAAGCTGCAGCATCTTATTCTCATCCCAGGGCTTGGTTCCCATGGCTCGCTGGGATGGGTTGGACACCGCAAAACATGGGTAGGGACATATCACAGGGGGTACAGCGAGGGACACCTTCAGGCAGTACAGGAACATTAGATGGTGAGACCACTACTGTGGCGATACGGGAGACTCCCGGTGTTGCTCCTAGCACCCCATGCAAGTCAGTAGGGGCCCAGTCTGCCACGACTGGGGTTGAGCCCGGTACCATAGCACCCGATAGCCTGGGCTTGGCCGAGACGCTTCAGCAGGTTCCTGGGCCAGCTGCACAGAAGGTGGTGTCTGCCGGGGCTTCGTGCACTGCAGTTTGGCGGGGGCCCACGGGATCTTCCAGTGATGGGCCTTTCCAATTGGGCCAGGGAACTATGGATCCTTTCACGGGGGCTAACAGGGATGCTATGCCTTCTGGAAGCACCTCTGCCCCCCTAGGCTACCATTTATTGCCTGCTACCAGAGAAAAGATATGGAAGGGCGAATGTATAGATATATTTTCTTTGCTCTTCCGCGAATTAGAGAACACGGACAAAGATAAATCAATGGACAAAGAGGCAGATAAATTGAGGTGCAAGAAAGTCGCGCGAACTTGGGCAAATTGGCTGCCAGGTTTTCTCATTTACATGGGTGTAATACAACAACGCTTCCCCGAGAAAGGAGGGATTTTGACCAAATATCTCAATATGATATATTGAGTTTATTCGGAATATGAGGGTGGGGCTTGGCTTGCATATGATGAATCATTTTGTTGACGCGCAGCTTTTGACCATGCCCTTCAATGGGATGCCAAGGATAATGACCTTTGGCTACAGTATATGACCCCAGCAAGACCTGGTTTTGAGGATTGATCGGATAGCGGCCATATTTTGGCCAGACAACAGCCCGCAGGGCGAGTTTAGGTTAATACACAACTTATCGTTTCCCAAAGGGGCATCGGTCAACGATGCTATACCAGATCAGCTCAATTCAGTGAAATATGCATCTTTCAATTCTGCTGTAGCTATGGTATGCAGGAACGGGAGGGGCGCTTTGATGGGAAAATGCGACATCAAGGCAGCATTTCGCATTTTGCCCATCAACCCGGCCGATTTTGATTTGTTGGACTTCTGTTTTCAAGGCCAATTTTTCATTGACAGGGCTTTGCCCATGGGATGCTCCATTTCGTGTGCAATGTTTGAAAAATTCAGCTCTTTTTTGGATTGGGCACTTAGGGACAGGACTGGGGGACAGGAAGTGATTCACTATTTGGATGACTTCCTGTTCTCGGGGCCGGCATTGAGCGACCATTGTGCGTTCTTGATGTGTGAGTTCCATGCCCTCTCTGAGGAGTTGGGAGTACCTTTGGCACACGAAAAAACGGAGGGTCCCTGTTCTACTATAAAGTTTCTGGGTATCGAACTAGATTCTGTCCATCAATGTTGCCGTTTGCCTAGGGATAAACTGGACATACTCCAAGAAAAGCTATTCGCAATGACCATGGAGTCTAAAGTGTCCTTGAGACAATTGCAGGAGTTGGTGGGCCATTTGAACTTTGCCTGCCGGGTCATTGCACCGGGTAGGGCCTTCCTGAGACAATTTTGCAATGCTATGTCTGGCTTATGGTCCCCACACCATCAAGTACGTGTCACCAGCCCTATGAGAAAGGACATACAGGTGTGGCTCGAATTTTTACAGCATTTTAATGGTGTTTCCTTCTGGCGGCAAGACTTGCTGCTGGAGGCCGGGCTGCAGGTGCGCTCTGATGTCCACTTTTGGTGTGACAATTTGGCCACAGTCCACATGATCAACTCCTTATCTTCCCGTAACAACAAAATAATGGCACTGGTTAGGGTTTTCACCCTTCATTGTTTGAAGCACAATATATTGTTCAGAGCCCATCACATTTCGGGCTTGAACAATGATATTGCGGATGCTCTATCGCGTCATCAGATGCAGCGGTTTCGAGATCTGGCTCCAGCCCTTTGGCAGATTGGAGGTGCGAAGTAGAGTGTGCCATGTGGCAGTCCATTGCTCCTAGTACCAGGGCGTCCTACTTGAGGACAGGTAGGGAATTCCTGGAGTTCAGAACTGTGGCACAGCTTCAACAATCTTGGCCCATCCCAGTGGAGCATATCTTACAATACAGTGTATCATCTCGGAGAAAAGGCTTATCAGCTCGCACTATTGGAGGCAAGCTGGCCACCCTAGCGTTTTTGGCCAAAGTGAGAGGGGTCGATGATTCAACGTCGGATTTTAGGGTAAGGCGTACTTTGCAGGGTTGGATCAGGGAGGCCCTGCGGAAGGCGGATGTCAGATCCCTCCAGTCGCCAGATACTCTTTTAGGCCTGCAGGCATTGTGGCCCACATTATGCAGTTCCAATTATGAAGCCATCCTATTTCATGCGGCAGCTTTAACAGCGTTTTTTGGTGCCTTCCAGATATCAGAGCTTGTGGCCTTGTCCAAGACTGATTGCTCTGACAGAGCACTTCAATTCAGTGATTTGCGTATCTTTCAGGGAGAGGCACACATTCAGCTCTGTAGGTCTAAAACAGACCAAACAGGTAGAGTCCTGACAGTTAAGTTGTTTTCAGCCCCTCGAGTGGAGTTATGTCCTGTACAAGCACTGCAGTCCTTTGTGGCAGTGCGCGGTCCTTGGGCAGGCAATCTATTTTTCCACCAAGATACTTTGCCACTGACAAAATTTCAGTTTTGGGCACTGACAAAGCGTGCTCTGCAAGCCCTGGGCATGGAGGTCGTGCAGTTCGGCACTCACTCCTTTCGCATTGGAGCGGCCTCCACGGCTGCTGCGGCCAGATTTTCCGATTCACAAATTCAAGCAGTGGGCAGATGGTGATCTGCCACATTTGAGATTTATGTTCGGTGGTTTCCTAGATAAGACTGGGGTGTTTGGTTGGCTTACTAACTCCTGTTTACTTTTAGATCTCCAAAAGGGGCGTTCCCTGGCACGGGTGGTCATTTGTGGCCACAGCATGGTCTTTTGGGCCAGCAGAAGGGCTTCCAGGTCCAGTTTCGGTTCCCAGTTGGGAATGAGCCAACTTGTCTCCATCCAGTGGCTCGGCATTCGTGGTATGAGGTGGGAAAATCTCATTCCTACATTGTTTTCAAGGCTCGCAGCTCAGGCTTCTCCACAGATTGTGATTATCCATATTGGGGGCAACGATCTCGGCCTCCTGAAGGGCAAGGCCCTTGTTTTGCAAGCATGAGCAGATTTCTACAGAATGCGAATGCGATAGCCTGGAGTCCGCATTGTTTGGTCCTATGGAGCATGCCGGGAGAAAGGTTAATAGGGAGATCTCTTTGGAGTTGAGTAAGCATGGGGATTTCAGCATAAAACACCCTTTCATTCTTCATACCCGGAGGGAGCTGTATAGGCAGAACAGGGTGCACCTGTCTGAGTTGGGAAATGATATTTTCCTGGGTGATCTTCAGAGGTGTTTACATGGATTACTTTTAGGTAGGTGGGGGGAGCGACTAAGCAGACGCTTGTCACCCCCTGTGGCGGTTAGGTGCAGGCATCTCAGGTTTGGGGTATATTGGTGAGCATTCACAGGCACCGTTAGTGGTGATGGGTAGTGCCTGAAACCTATGGCAGGGAGTCTTGCAGCACCAGCCAATGGGTGAAAGGTATACCCATGAGGCCAACCCTACTCACACCCTCGGAGTCTTGCGGCACGGGGGCGGTGACACCGGAAGGCGTCCCTACCCCCAAAAAGGGGAGCCCCTGCAGTGACAAGTTGTATGGTGCCATGGCAGGGGTTATGAATGGGGTCGCCCGATCCTAGAATATGGCCTGAATTGAGCCATTTGAGAGATGCCTGCCTAGGTTTTACACCTCTTGATGATGTTTAATAAAGTGTCCCATGTTTAATCCATATATACTGTGTCATCTCGTTATTCTCGCCTCCAGTTCGCAAACGGCTTCTACCCACGCCCGGTGCGCCTGGGCGGGGGAAGGCTAATTGCGGACGGGGTGAGCGAGCGACACTTGGTGGCTTGCCATTGGCTGCCGTGCTTGGGCCACTGGGTATGGGAGGGGGCGCAGCTATGTAAGGGCTGCGCCTCCTTCCAGAACCCTCTTCATCATAAGGCTTCCTCCCTCCCTCCCTTATTGGCAGTGTGGGTTCGCTGGTTGTCTGTTTGGAGGCTGAGTAGGAATTTTTTGCTCATAATCTAACTTGGTTATGAGTTTTTTTGCCTACTCCACACTGTCAGACAGGTTGGGGGTATTAAATAGGTTAATTTGAATTAATTGGTCACTTTTAGGGCGGTTAGGTGTGGGCATTTCAGGTTTGGGGTATATTGGTGAGCATTCACAGGCACTGCTAGTGGTGATGGGTAGTGCCTGAAACCTATGGCAGGGAGTCTTGCGGCACCAGCCAATGGGTGAAAGGTATACCCATGAGGCCAACCCTACTCACACCCTCGGAGTCTTGCAGCACGGGGCGGTGACACCGGAAGGCGTCCCTACTCCCAAAAAGGGAGCCCCTGCAGTGACAAGTTGTATGGTGCCACGGCAGGGGTTATGAATGGGGTTGCCCGATCCTAGAATATGGCCTGAATTAAGCCATTTGAGAGATGCCCGCCTAGGTTTTACACCTCTTGATGATGTTTAATAAAGTGGCCCATGTTTAATCCATATATACTGTGTCGTCTCGTTATTCTCGCCTCCAGTTTGCAATTTCTCCTTCTGGAGATATTCGGTGAAATTGTCTCACAAATTTCTCTGCCCACAAATAAGGTGGAGAATTCTGAGAGGCCATTTTGTGCACAGCTCAATTAAAACCAACACCTTGAATTAATCCTTGAAAGCAATAGTTAAAAAGT
This sequence comes from Anniella stebbinsi, assembly GCA_029215795.1. Lineage (NCBI taxonomy): Eukaryota > Metazoa > Chordata > Lepidosauria > Squamata > Anniellidae > Anniella > Anniella stebbinsi. Next base: position 87,584,765 of record JARDYH010000004.1, on the reverse strand, counting down.
GCAGATCTTTCAATATTGGAGTAATATGATCTTGATACTGTACATCAGTTAGCAGCCCAGCTGCTGCATTTTTTCACCAATTGAAACTTCCAGGTGCTCTTCAAGAGTAGACCTACATAAAGCACCTTGCAAAAGACTTAACATGATGTGCCTAAGGCACGTTGCCAAATCAGTCCTGGAAAGGTCACATCTGATGCACTTAATCTAATTGTGCAAACACACTTGGAAATCTAGGGATTCCACAGGATCAAAGAGCTATCCCATGCTACAAATCTGATATTTCAGGGGGAGTCCAATCCTTCCAGAAAAGGTTCGATCCCACTCTCCAAGCCTGATATTCCTACAACAGCACCTCCATCTTGTCTGGATTCAAGGTACAGGGTTGAACTACAAAGCCTTACACTACATGAACTGCAATGCCTGATGGAGTACCTCTCCTGGCACTACAATCATCATCTGAGGCCCTGCTCCAATGGAGGTTTGGAGGATGGCAACAAAAGAGAGGACCTTCTCGGTGGAGGTCCCTGTCCAAAGAGCTTTGGCTATTGGGTCTTATAAAAATTGAACAAATTAATGAAAAATTAATTTGATTTCAGCTTGTTCACTCTAATCCAGCCATGATAGAATCCATTCAAGAGTATCAACTGCTTCCTTGGAGTTAGACAGTGAAGAGCAATAGAGCTCGGTGTTATCCATATATTGGTGACACTTTGGTCCAAAGCTCTGGATGACCTTTCCCAACGGCTTCATGGTGATATTAAATAACATAGGAAAAGACAGTATCCTGTTAGATAGGGCTGCACTTCTCCCTTCAGTTTCCAGCATAGGTTATCCATAAAGGTGACCAAATCAGTCTTAGTAGTACATTTAATTAGTCCAATTTAATCAGCCAGGAGGGGTCAGATTCAAATAAACAGGTGGTTCCCCTGACAGACACCTTGTCCATATCCTCAACATCTACAAGCTGAAAAATCTCCAACACAACTGGACAAGTAGATGCCAAAGTTACATCAGTGACCTGTGCCAACAGTGGAGTCCAAATCAAGGTGGATCTGAGTGATTTCATCTGCAAATAATGCAACAATTTTCTCCTTCCCTCCAGAATCTTGGTGAACATGTTACTTCCCTAGATTAACAAAATACCTTAAGGCAATCCTGGGATAAATGGTGGCGAATTCAGGGCAGGTTGTTCTTGAATGTTTCAAATTTTTCAGGGATGAACCATCAACATTTCCCAAACACCTGTAACAGAAATTTCATCTTTATATTCAATCACTACAGAACATTGAACTTTATGCATATTTATTAAATTTTATGCAATTATACTGGGACGGGTTGCTTATTTTCCCAACATTAAAGATCTAACACTGCAAATCTTAAAGGATAAAGCAGTTACTTTGCCAATATGGCGTATTGGTTTATAAAGTACCGTCATGAAATATGTATCTCTGAGAATACATTAATGAACCCAACACTTATAACCTGCAGCAAAATAATAATATTTCTGAACCCAAAATGTGTTCTCTTCTAATACTTTCAGAAAGACAGAAACAGCACTTCATAGAATTGCAAAGCCCTGAAAACTGGAAGCACACTGCTTTTGAAAATCTAAAATAGCAGCATTTTTCTGTTTTTAAAAAATCCTGTGTAAATAAATAGGGTGATTTTTTTTAAAGAAGAAAACTCAATGAGGAGTATTAGTGCAAGTCATATCTTCCTTTCTCATATTTACATTCAGAATTTTAATGGCACTTGACTCTGAACTCATTCCAGTAAAGCGGAAAATTAATATTTTAATATGTCTACCTCTCCAGCAACTAGAAAGAAGTAAAGTGGAATAAATAGTAGAGAAGAAAATGTTTTGCTATTTAATACATATATATTAAATATGAATATGTATAGTACCCTACCATCCACCATCTGCCTCAGGCTGCCTGTTCGTTATATACTTAAATCACTGCAGAAGACACTGTAGCAATTATTTTCCAAGTATACACAAAAGACAGCGACAGCAACTGATGATTCGATTTTCCTGTAAATAGTTTCACCATGTCAGTCTGAGGGTTTCCAATGTGCCTAATAAGTCATTGTGCAAAGGCAGGGAACAGTTATAAAATGGCAACATTCCCCCAAAACAGGGAACAGGTATGGGCAGTGGAAACATGCAAAAGAAAAATTCCAGAGCCAGTCCACGACTTCAGCCAATGTCTGTTCATTTCATTCTGCTTGAGGACTACCTCCACTGCACACATTTGATCCACATGGTTTAAGCTTTAATTGCATCTTTTCTTCCAAAAAGGTGAACGCTTGAATAACGCAAGCAGTAAAAGCCAGTTTTATGGCTGGCAGTATGGGTAGGTGGATAGATTTTTAACTGAATACATGTTTTTACAGACGTGTTGCTGGTATTAAGGAATATTCCTAGCCTTCAGAAGGGCTAATTATACAGTCAAGAGCTGCAATCGCTGTGGCCTTTTATTTTTCAATTTAGTTTGAATTGACAGGGGTTGCAAGAACTGTGAAAAGAGACAATGAAAGTGTTGGCTAATGTTAGGGATAGAGTTGCCAGGAACGGTGTGAACTTTGCCCCCTACCTCCAGCTCTGCCAACATACCTCAGAGTTAATTTGAAACAACCTTGCTATTTCAGCAGTGAGCATCTCTTAGAGAAATAAAATGGGGGAAATTAGCTGCATTAATTCAGCAGGAAGTGTTTGAAGTGCTAATGGAAATCCAACCACCATGTGTGAGCTCAACCCATGACCCTTCTAGCTGGTGAAAAGGGATATGAGCTTCTTAACCCCTTGTATCAGAAACTATTTATGATGCTTGAAAGAGAAAGTAAAAACTGTGCTGCCTAAAATATGAAGTTTAACCATTTCTTCCTGCATCATTCACCTCTATTAATTATCCCTCACAACCTGTCAGCTTACCACTTCAATATCCTCAGCCAATCTTAGAGAAACTTCCAACATGATATTCTACAGAGAATGTTCAGGTGGCACTAACAAATTAGTTTAGGTTAACCATGGTCTTCTCCCAGCTCATCATATTTATGTTTTGGCAACACATGACAGTTGTTGTGCTCTGCTGGTTGATTTTTGTATGTTTGGCAAGAGTAGACCTGTGGGAGGAGATGCAGTCCCTTCAGCACTGAACACAGACTCCAATGCAATCTGCGGTCCAGCTTGCAATGTAGTTTATGAATTTTTTAAAAAAGTTCAACAGCATGTGTAGATTTTTAAAATGTGCATGAAATAAACCCATATTTTTGAAAAGCGTGCACAAACATGTCTTAATCGATGATAGAATAATGCTTATCTATCAAAAACGTGCCCAAGGGATGCATCCCTTGGGGAAAATATGCGCGGAAATACACATGGCTTTTCATGCAGGAAGAAAAAAACCCCAAAGCTTGCAATCTGACATGGACACAAGATAGAATGAGCTTCAAGGTGGAGTTTAGAGAACTTTGGTGAGCTAACATTTTGCTTGTATGCCCATCCTTAACTTAAGATCTTCTGAAGAGGCTATTCTTTATGCTCCACTAAGACACTGACTCAGGAGAGGATCGTTTCAATAGCAGCCCTTAGGATCTGGAACTCTTCTGAGGAAGGCCAATTTAGCCCCCATTCTGATTACCATCCAACGAACAGGCAGAGACATTTTTATTTTAGTCTGTCTGGATGATTTGTGTTTTAACAACAACAACAACAACAACAACATTTCAACAATTGGTACGTGCGTATTTTTTGTATTGGTTTTAATTGGCTGCGGTATAGTTTTTATCTGCTCTGGTGTTATGTTGTATATGATTAGGCATATTTTCACGGTAAGGCAAAGTATAATTTTAATTAATCAATTAATTATTGTTGCATGATCACATGATATGCATTGTAGTATTTTTAAAAAGCCCCATCACTTTTGTTCCAGAGCTCTCATTTGGAAACTCTTGTGACCTAACCTAAACTGTTACTTGCATGCCTCTGCCAAACACCTAGAGACAGTGTTATTTATTCCCACCAAATGTAAAGGTGAATAGCATCACTCAGGTGCCTAGCACATGAACACCATCAGTTACATTAAAAGTATTGGTTAAAGTAAAACATATAAAAATGAAGGAACACAGGTTGGAGGCGGAGCAGGGGAGGGCCTGAGAAAAACAGCTTTCCCAGTCTCTGGAAATGAGCCAGGACCAATCATGCTGTTGCTGATTGTTCTCTAAACTTGATCTTACACTATGCTACAATCAAAGAGGATCAAGGGTTGAACAGCACATGGGACAGCATGAAAACCTCTATCATAAGGAAGAAAAACAGGAGTAAGATGAGTTTGATAGTTAGGCATATCAGTAATGAGGAAAGGAAAGGAAGGGAGAAGAAAGAGGTTGCAAAGTCGCCCACATTTGTTGCACAAATTAGTCCAGTCCATTGTGTTCAGCTGCTTATGAATCAACCCCCCAGAAATGCTTCTCTGGCTTGGAATGTTAAACAGGCAGCATTCAGCAGGTCTGGTATCCAAAAGACAGCTGCTTTGGCACATTCACGCCATTTATTTAATGACAACACCTTCCTCTGGATGAAACTGATTGAAACTACATGCAGAATGTATTTAATGTTAACCGGTCTCAATGGAACACTTGTTGATTGCTTTGAACTACATGATTAGATCAAGCAGGCTTATATTTGTTATGTTCTCTCATTGGGACAATCATTTTTTCCTAATGATTTTTTGCAAAAAAAAAAATTAAGATGTTTTTGCCTCCACTCAGATCGAAGTCCTCTCATGTTCCCAAGAGCTGTGAAGGTAGAGTGGTAGGGATGAATCTTTAAACAGCTCTCTACTATGACAGGTGCTCTAGGATATGTTCAGGACAAGAGAAAGTACTATTGCCAAAGAGCAATAAAATAATGTACATGCATACATTGTCATTAACATACATGTACCAACATTACAAACCAAAAACACTTGAAAAACATACTAATGTGTGCACTACACACGCAGGATAAAAACTTTGAAAACGTTTTAAAAACTGTATATGGAGTGTGTCCTGGGCAGTAGTGTAGATAGGTTTATAGCTTGTAAATACTGAGCCTATTTCAAATCAAGGTGAGAGAAGATGACCCTTTACTAGATATGAGAAAGGTGACTTTTTCAACATTATATTCGCTTTTTGCATATTCTTGGAAGTTACTCAATGTGGTCATTTTGGACATGTCTTTTTATATATAAAACTAACAATACATGAACAAAAATACAGTTTCAGACAATTGTGCCTTTCTTAAATTGGTTTATAAGACTAGGAAGGTAAGGACTTTTTTTTTTTTTTGCTTGCAGTACTGATGACTAAAGCCAGGCTGAGTGATTGTCTGTTTCAATTTTCAGAACAAAGACATGACTTCCAACCAGTGATATTTCCCCTCCAAAGCTATCTAGATTGTGCATGTGTTCACGTCATTGCATCTCATTGCAGTGTTTTTCATAACAGCTGCTGCTTTGGTGCCATTCTTTAATTCTACTAGTTACTGGGTCTTCTTCTTCTTCCTGAAATAGCCACCTTCACTAACAGCAAGTTGAGGATCATGAAGAGAATAGGACAATATCATGATGCTCTGAAACCAATCAGATGTGACAACATAAAGATATCACCAGCAGCAGTATAAGACAATTGGGAGAGCAATCATTCTGTATCAATTATATGTGTGATCCCAGCAAATTTTGGATCACATATTGAACAGGACGACATTGCAGCGCTACATACCTACTGTTGTTTTTTATTTACTTGAGTTTATTTTATATTTCAGGAAAATAGCTGGTGTATAAGTTTTCAAAATAAATAAATCCAATAAGTAAACAAGAAAAGGACTGAGCCAAATTGGAGGAGGAGGGACATTTTTCTGGTAGCCTTTGAAAAGCTCGTCCCCATTTGTATTTTTTTATTATTTTTAGGATAGCTCTGAAAGGGACAAAAATGTTCATTTATTCAGGAAGCATTCTTCACTCTTTACTCTGAATTGGATTTGGGAGCCCATGATGTCAGCATGTAACCAAATCTGATAAGGATTAAGAACATCTCTTCTTAGAGCCAAGTTTTTACAACCTGCCTAAAACAATACAGTGTTGGGGCCTGAACAAATTGATTGTTATATGGAACTACCATCAAGGATAACAGAAATGTGCTGTACTCTCTTTTTATTTATTATATTAGTTTGCTTTTCTGCCCAAGGGCCTTCAAAGTGGCAGTAAGAGGCAAGAAAGCAACAGCCACTCAAGACTGAATGCCTGACCATTGGAAAATATGTAGTGTGGGCCAAAAATGTTCACAAATTCCCTCTGGGGAAGAAGATGGAGTGAAAGAGAAAGGAGCAGTCAGAGGGAACATCAGGGCCTGCTCCAGCTGGACTCTCCCCCTCCCCCCCACTGGGCTAACTTTCATTACCCTGTGGGGAAGAAGGAGTGAGGGAGAAGGAGCCAGCAGAGGAAACATTAGGGCCTGCTCTAGTTGATGAGAGGTGGGAGCAGGGCCATCCCATCAGCCTTGCTGTCAGTCTTCTTAATTTTTTTTCCTCTGTATCTTTTTCCCCTTTTCCCCATCTTCTTTTCCTTGTTTGTCATGTCTTGTTTAGATTGTAAACCTGTTAGGGATATCAATAATGACTGTGCTGACTGATTGTAAGCTGCTCCAGGAGCCCTTTTTGGTTGCGGAGCTGAGTATACATAATAGGGATGTGCACTGACCCCCCCGGATCGGATCGGATAGCAGATCGGAATCGGACCTGGGGGGTCGGATCGGATCGGATCGGAGGATGGTCGGATCGGATCGGACCAGATGTCCGATCCGGATCGGACGCCATTTTGAATGCTTTTTCCCATAGCCAAGTATTGTTTTACAAAAATGCCTATAACTTTTTCATTTTTAAAGATAGAAGGATAAAACTTGGGCACATTGTAGACTGGTTAGGGATAGTTATCTGTGAGAAATTTCAGAAAGATGGGTGCATGCGTTTTGTGGCAATTAATTTTTTAATAAATACCCAGGAATGCCTATAACTTTGTCATTTTTAAAGTTACACACATGAAACTTTGCCACATTGTAGGTGGTACCTTGGGACCTATGTGTGTGAAATTTCAAAAATGTAGGTGCTTGCCTTGTATGGCAATTAATTTTAGAAAAATGGGTAGTAGTGGGGTAAATACATTTACACCTCCCATTTTTTTATTTTTAAAGATACAAACAGGAAACATGGGCACATTACAGGGAACACTTCGCTTGATATGTGTGTAAAATTTCAGAAAGCTGGGTCCAGGCATGTGGTGGCAAGGTGTCTGCACACACCACTTTGAAGACTGTAGAAAATTTCTCCTGTAACGATCCTAGCGATCGAGAGAGAGTGATCCTAGGCTCAGCCATTCTGCTTGAGTAAAAAGTGAAAGTATCAAAGCAGACACGAGCCAAGTGCTTTAATGTAGTTACTTTGTTTCTCCTTTTGTAATGGATACTAGCTCAGTTGCAGCCATGCATGCAAGGATCAAAGAGATCGAGAGAGAGTGTTTCCTTTTTCTTCGCGGGAGGCGGGAGTGGGAGACGGGGGAAACCAAGCCTCTGTGGAAAAACTTTTGAAACTTTTAATCTAAAAATTCCATAGCCATCAAATGCCTGGACCTATAATTCTGAAATTTCTGACACATATCTACCCCTAACCCATCTACAAAGTGAGCAACTTTCAGACTTCTAACTTTTAAAATAAAAAAGTTATAGGCGTTTCTTTCCTCATTGTTTCAAAAATACCTTGCCACCACATGCCTGGACCCAGATTTCTGAAATTTCACACACATATCAAGCCAAGGGGTACCTGTAATGTACCCAAGTTTCCTGTTTGTATCTTCAAAAATAAAAAGTGGGAGCCGTAACTGTATTTACCCCACTACTACCCATTTTTCTAAAATTAATTGCCACACAAGACAAGCACCTACATTTCTGAAATTTCAAACACATAGGTCCCAAGGTACCACCTACAATGTGGCAAAGATTCATGTGTGTAACTTTAAAAATGACAAAGTTATAGGCATTCCTGGGTATTTATTAAAAAAATAATTGCCACAAAACGCATGCACCAACCTTTCTGAAATTTCTCACAGATAACTATCCCTAACCAGTCTACAATGTGCCTGAGTTTCATCCTTCTATCTTTAAAAATGAAAAAGTTATAGGCGTTTTTGTAAAACAATACTTGGCTATGGGAAAAAGCATTCAAAATGGCGTCCGATCCGGATCGGATCGGATCGGAGGTTGATCGGATCGGATCGGATTTTTCCAATTTTGGGGCAGATCAGATTCGGATCGTGGATCGGATCCGATCCGATGCACACCCCTAATACATAATACAATAAATAAATGAATACATGTTTGATAAAGAGCCTATCTACACTACTGCTTTAAAACGGTTTATAACCGTTTTAAACCGGTTCATAACCATTATCCAGTTTAAAACTGTTATGAACTGTTTTAAAGCAGTAGTGTAGATAGGCTCTTATGCAACTTTCTCCAGTTTGATTTTGTGCCTTTTTTAAAATTTGCACAAATTTCTCCTGCAGACTGAAAGCCTCACTTTTGGCTATGGAGGCAAGTTGCGGAGTTTAAGGAATCTGTGTAAATTTGGGAAAATCTGTGCATATTCCACATTTGATAGCTCTTTGATTTGCACAGTTTTCCCATCCACATAGGGCGATCACCAATTGCAAGTGACCACATGGTACATTGTAGGAACTGTATCAAGTAGACAAAATTAATGACAAAATTAATCAAGTAGAGTTCTCAATGGGTCTGGTATGAAGTTGCTTAGCCAATGCTACAGAAACAGAGACCCAATGTTGATATAACTGTAGGAAACTAAAAATGAAGGCAGAAAAGGTAAGTAACATTAATTTATCTTTTGTTAATGACCTCACTTTTTGTTAAATTCTCCCATTTCTAAATGCAAATAATTACAAAGAAAATAAATAAATGTCAAACTGATGAACAATATTCTTGATATATAAAGGATCTGGCCCCTTTTCTGAGTAGAAATGTGTCCTCCATTTTGTGGTTATTTGCATCTATAAATTAGTTTTTCTTCTTGAATTCTTTACGACTCCCTAGTTGCTTGTAAAATGTATGCACGTTTATCCTTTGAGATAGAATAGCAACTAATGCTTTGTTCTGCTTCATACAAATTATGGTGCTCTTTAATAATACATTATGGCTCTTCCATAGATAAGTGTCTCTTTGACAATATTATAGAATCATAACATGAATGTTGAAGATACTGGCTTTTTAAAGATAACTCCCCCCCCCATTGATTTATGGGGAAAGTACCTAGGAAATAAATGCTCTCCACTCATTTTCTGTGTAATATATTTATTCTATTCTACGGAGTCCAGTGAAAATTTGTAAAGTCTGTTTCACAATCTTTTTTGAGTAGTTCTAATTGGGCACCATTTCATGCAGGCCATTATTCATAGTAGTGTCCTTCTAGAGCTCATTTCTAAATATACCAGGAAAATATTACTTACACCCAAACTTTCTGACCTATGTAATTAACTTGTAACTGGGAAAAGAAATAAAATGTATGAATCTACATCAGCAATTTCATCTCAGCTTTCTTTTCAGTGAAACAGGCTTTGTTTGGGTATGTAAATGGAATAAATATAACAAGAACTACAACTACAATGGCTTTTTTAAAATGTAGTAGTGGTGATAGAGAGAACAATTGTGGCTTTACAAACTAAACACACACACACACTTACTCATTTCACTAAAAAAAGAGAAAAGTTGGTGCAATTGGCACCCCAGTCTAACACATGGTACATATTAGAATTGAGCCTAAATTTCTCAAAAAAATCTCAGGCCTCGGTCATTGCATGACATGCAAAATGGCAGCAAGTTTGCTAACACAGTTGCTGGGAAGACATTTTGTACAGCTCTATAAGCCTATCAAGGGGCAGTATCCAATGGTGACTGGTCACACGGAGCTCCCATCGCTTATGCAATGATGATATAGTGCTTGCGGAGTGTAGGGTGCAAAATAAAGAGTCGAGACAAGAAAGTTGGGTATAAAATGGGCCACTTTTATTCAAGATCTGCAGTAAGGGATAAGACCTATGCGGGCATCCTCTCTTGGCCTCTTCCAGGCCAAATCTTAGGAATGGGCGAACCATTCTCTGACCTCCGGGTGGCATCCCATGTTCGCCACCCCTCGGTCATACCCCATTTGGGGTTGGGAGGCCTTCCTTTGTCACAACACCCGTGCCGCAGTGCTCCGAGCGTGTGAGTAGAGTTGGCCTCAAAGGTAAACCTTATTCCCATGATCTGGTGCCGCGGGGCTCCCAGATGTGGGCGTCAGGTATTACCCTTTACCTCAACGGTTCCTGAGAATGTTCACCAGTTGAAAAAGCCCCTAAGGATGCCCGCACCTACCGCCATGGGGACTGACAAGCCACTCGATTAGTCATTCCCCCCCCCACCTGGCCTCTATTACTTCCCACAATCCCTTCTGCAGATCCGCCAAAAAGAAATCATTGCCGCAGTCCGACAGGTGCACACCATCCGGACGGTACAGCTCCCTCCGAGAACGCACAATGTCAGGATGTTGAATACTAACATCCCCATGTTTGGATAACTCCTTAAATATTTCAGAGTTAACTTTCCTGCGAGCACGCTCCAACGCCAGAGGGTCGCTACCCTCTCTCCAGGCAAGCCTGGGCAACAAACATGACCACATGATCAGCACGTCTGGCCAACGCTGCCGAATGATCTCAAAATCGGCCTTAGCTTGTAATATCAGGGCCTTGCCCTTAAGCAAGCCCAAATCGTTCCCCCCCAGATGTATGACAAGTATTTGCGGGGGGGGGGACGGCTGGCACGCTGATGGAATAAAGTGGGCAGGAGACGCTCCCACCACATGCCTCGTCTGCCCAGCCATAGAATGGACGCGCAGTGACTCAGCCCGAGCTGAGTACCAAAGCTGGAGGAAGACGCTCGCCGTCCAGCCCAAAAGACCATGCTGTGTCCGCATATGATCACATTCACTGGGGTCTGCGATCTCCAGGTATCTAAAATCAAACATGAGCATGTCAGCACCCCACCAACTCATCACATCGCAGGAAATTTCCTAATGTACGCCTTAAAGGCCAAGGAATGCCATCTCCCCACGGCTTGGATCTGTGTGGGAGAGAAACCAGCGCTGGCTGCTGTCGATGCAGCGCCTATCCGGAAGGAATGCGTCCCGAACAAATCAGCTGGGAGACCCAAGTGCTCCAAAGCCCGCTTAGTCACTGACCAAAATTGGAACTTGGTCAGCGGGGATCCGCCAATATGACAGAAGAGGAATCCCGCATCACTTCCCCTGCTCCCGAGGAATGACCCTAGCGCACGTACCGGGCATATTTCTGCCATTGGTGCAGGAAAAAAGGCAATATCCACCCCTTTTCCCTCTTGATCCGTTTTGGAATATCTCAGCCTAATAGAGATGCCTGATTCTGATAGAGTGACATCACTATATTGCAGCGCTCTGCCCGAGATATCAGTTTTTGACGCTGCTACTAATTCTGAAATCCTAAGGGCTCCAAAAAATGCCGTCAAAACGGCCGCATGAAAAAGTAAAGCTTCATACTGAGAGGAGCAAAGCTCCCCCCAAATCACCCTCAGTCCCTGTAGAACTTCAGGAGATACACGCATCCTCGAATCCGGGGCCCTAGGCGTCATCCTGGACCAACCCTTAATTGTACGTTTAACCCTCTCATCTGTGGTTGAATCCGCCACCCCACGGATCTTGGCTAAAAAGGATAGCGCAGCCATCTTGCCCCCAATGGTGCGGGCAGCTAAACCAGACCTGCGCAATACCGCGCAGAATTGCAAGATCTGGTCGACCGGAATAGGCCAACTCTCTCTCAAATTGTAAGTGGACAGGAAGTGCTGGAACTGCCTACCTGTCTTGGCATAGACCGTCCTGGTGGCAGGCGCCACGGACTGCCACATGGCCTGTTCTATGTCGACCCTCCAATTTTCCAAAGCGCAGCTGGCATCATTTCCGGCAGTGGCCGCGCCCAGGGAGCCAATTCCCGGAACCTCAGAACCTGCTGACGCAATAAAGCGTCCGCGATATCATTCTTGATTCCCGGCACATGTCGTGCCCTGAACCAAATGTTATGGGACAAACAATGCAACGTGAAAGGCCTGACTAATCCCATCACCCTGGGACTGCGTGAGGTCAACGTATTGATGACCTGCACCGTGGCCTGATTGTCGCACCAGAAATGAACTACTGAATTGGCCATTTCCTTAACCCATATGTGCGCCGCCACATAGATGGGAAAAAACTCTAGAAAAGTCAAGTCCTTGCAGATGCCGGTAACTAACCAATCTGACGGCCATCTCTCCGCGCACCACCGATCACGCCATATTACACCGAAACCCAAAGCACCTGAAGCGTCCAAATGGACCTGCATCTCAGCTTCGAGAAGCAGGTCCCGCTGCCAAAATGACACCCCATTATACTTGTGTAAAAACGAGACCCAGACAATCAGATCTTGCCGCATCTGGGTTGACACGCGGACTCTGTGGTGCGGAGAGCGAAGGCCCCGCATGGCTGTACACAGGCGCCTGATAAACGCTCTCCCTGGTGCTATCACGCGACAGGCAAAATTTAAATGCCCCACTATCTCCTGTAACTGCAACAGTGTCGCCTTGTGCGAGCCAATCAATACCTGCAGCTTCTGGAGAAGTACCTGCATCTTGTCCTGGGGCAATCTGCTACACTGCGCCACGGAATCCAATTCGATTCTGAGGTAGCGTAAGGTAGTCGCGGGGCCTTCCATCTTCTCATGTGCCAAAGGGACCCCCAATTCTTGTGCTAGCTCCTGAAACTGCTGCATCAGGAAGCGGCACTGGTCAGATCCCCCCGGACCAATGAGTAAAAAATCGTCCAAATAGTGAGCCACGTCTCCAAGTCCAGTCCTGTCACGTAACGCCCACTCCAAAAATGAACTGAACTTCTCGAACATGGCACACGAAATGGAGCATCCCATGGGTAATGCCCTATCTACGTAAAATTGATCCTTAAAACAAAATCCCAAGAGGTCAAAATCACAGGGATTAATGGGCAATATGCGAAACGCGGATTTGATGTCACATTTGCCCATTAGAGCGCCTACTCCACTCTTTCGTACCAGGGCCACCGCAGAATCGAACGAAGCATATCTAACCGAGCATAAATGCTCAGGAATTGCATCATTCACTGACGCTCCCCTGGGGAAGGACAGGTTATGAATTAACCTGTACTCCCCGGGTGCCTTCTTTGGTACTATGCCCAAAGGAGACACACGCAAATTGGGTATAGGTGCAATATCAAAAGGGCCCAGTACCCTCCCCGAACTCACTTCTTTCGCAATTTTTTCCCGCACCATGGCATCCATATCCTGTATGGACTTCTGATTTTTCGATATGGACGCAAACCTTACTCCTTCATAAGGTATCCTAAAACCGACAGTAAAACCAGCTTCTAAATACCTAGCATCCTCCCTAAGCGGGTAACGTGCCAACAATCGCCTAAGGGGTACCAACTTAATTGGGCTGGGCCCCTTTGGGAGGCGGCTGTTGCCCTCCTGAGCCCCCTGGCTTCTTGAAATTGTATCCCCCCCGCTAGGTGCCCCTGCCCCTCTTGCCGGACGGGCAACTATGTGCTGGGTGGATGCCGCCACAAATGAGGCACTAATGCCTGTATTTGCAGGGGGATCGTGTGCAAAACCCACGAGAGGTAAACTCACAACAGGGCGGGCGGAGTTGAACCCCCCACCCCGCCGACCCACTCAGGGTGGTGGCGGATTGAGGCTTCTCCAACAGGTGACCGCTATCCGCCCGATCCCCTTGACCCGGCTTGGCCGGCGTCATATATTGCAGCCACAAGTCGTTGTCCTTAATATCCCACTGCAACGTGCGGTCAAAGGCGGCCCTTCGCCTAAACGATTCATCATAGGCCAACCAGGCCCCACCCTCATATTCCCTATACGCCCGATAAATTATATCGAGGTATTTAGTAAGTATATATCCTTTGGAAGGGAAGCGTTGTTGCAGAACGCCCATATATGTTAAGAAACCTGGTAACCAATTGTTCCAGGTCCTAGCTACCCTTTTTTTCCACAGTTTCTCCGCTTCCCTCTCTGCCGCTCTATCCTTATCTACGTTTTCGGGCTCTCGAAACAATAAAGAAAAAATATCTATAAAATCCCCTTTAAGAATTTTATCCCTAGTCGCTGGTAATAGATGGTAACCCAAAGGAGCCGCCGTATTCCCTGTGGGAATTGCTGACCGCTCCGCGCCTGCTAAGGGGTCCGTGCCAGCTATGCTTGACACGGCAACTGAACCCACCGGACCCTGCCACACCTCTGCACAGGCCGCCACACCGGCTGGCACCTGTGAGGCTGATGACCCCCCGCCTGCTGTGGACGCCCGTATTCCAGAAGTCGAGTTGACTGGTGTTTGACCCGAGGTGACCGCTGTAGCCTGTAGTGTTGCCCTAGTGTCACTTACCGTGCTACTGTGACTGACTGCAGCGGAATCCAGGCTAGAAAGCTGCCCCGAAAGCTGTCCTGATGTCGAGTCTGAGCTACCCCCATAACCCTGTACTGGTGCCGTGGAGGGTGGAGGCGGAATGTACCCTTGCGGTGTTCCTAGCCAAGGACCGCCTACGTGTGGTGTGGAATATGCCATCCCAGTTGTCCATGGGAACCATCCCCACGGGGGGAGGGCACCCATGGCCTGCACCGGGGTATGTGGGGGGTTCGAAAACTGCTCACCTGTTCCCTGCGATGACGTGCCTGGAACTGCGGACTGGGGCATCCCCAAAGGTCGTACTTGCTGCCCATCTGTCGCCTGGGTGCCCTGCGCCACCACTGCAGGAACCTGACTGCCAGCTGAATGGTTAGGGGTAGCTTCAACCGCATCCAACCTGGAAGTAATAGACGACAACATGCTCTCTAACTTCTGTTGTCTAGTCTGCCGCCGTGGGGTGACCAGCGAAACCGTCTGCATCTGATCTGCTGCATTAGGTGCGATACCTCTCCCCTCCTCCAGGGATTGCAATCGGGCCAAAATTATTGCCAATTCGGGGTTAACTTCCTCGTCGGAGGAAGAATTGCTCCGAACACTAGGCCTTTTTGCCGGTGGACGTGCGGCTTTTCCTTTGCCCTTCCTCCCCCCTAGGCCCTTCCGCGATGACATGCTGCCTAGGAAAAACTACACTGGGAGAAAGGAGTATGACTGACACTCACACAGTGCAATGGCACCACCCTATGGCCAAACTGAGAATTACTTATGGATACAGCAATAAAGTGGAGAACAGACACCACCTGGCTGTTAAACAGGAGAATTACTTGAGACAGCGGAAAATTCCAGAGGAATGGCACCACCTAGTGCCAAAATTACACTATGGCCCCGCTGAGAATTACTTATGATACAATAAAAAAGTGTTGTACGGACACCACCTAGCAGGGAAACAGGAGAATGCTTGAGCCAGCGGAAAATTCCAGAAGAATGGCGCCACCTATTGCCTAAACTAGGAAGCTCGAATGACAGAAAAGAATAGAGGCAACCAACTGTAACGGTTAGCCCGCTCCCCTCCCCCCGCGGACTCAAATGGGCGGGAAGGCCTCTGACTTAAGGTATAGCCACACACACACAGACTGCACAAGCCCGTCTGCTGCCCAAAGTAACCACTAGGCCCACCCAGAGCCGCGAGGGCTAGCTCTTCACCCCCTGCCAACAGTCGAAGCGCAGGCCTGTGAGAAGAATCACACACACACACCCCTGCGCCTCTGAAGCAGGCGCTCAAAATCAGCACTGGCAATCACTAACTTCTCCTTTATGCCCGCCCCGCTGCACTCTCATCCACCTCCCCGAAGGTGCCACCTTACCCCCTGGACCCGCAACGCGCGCCCAACTTTCCCCCCCCAGCAAGGCAATCCGCCCGCCAGCGGCCGCTAGCGCGCCAGTCCAGCCCGGGGAAATCCCCTATTCAGTAGGCGCGTCCGCGCCTATCTACTTCGGGCTGCAATAGGAGGGGGGGAGGGAGGGCCAGCCGGCCCGCCCCTCAGCCCCGGGGGCTCTACGCCACGGAGCACGAGCAGCCTCCGCTCGGCGCCGCAGCCGCCTCCGCTTCCTCTCGCCCCGTAGGCCCGGATCCCGGCCTCTACCAGGCCCCAGCCGCAGCGACGATCCCGCCCGCCGCCGCTGGCACCCCGTCAAGCCAGGTAACCCCATTCCCCGAGCACGTCCCAGGGGTAGGGGGTAAGGGGGGGCAGCCGGCCCGACCCCGTTGACCTGGGGGCAAAAGTGCCCCGACGAAATCGCGCCGTCCGGCGCAAGGGAGGCCCGCGGTGGAGCTGCGCCGCCTCGTCGATCGTCCCCCGCTGCTCTCTGCCGCCGCTGAAAGGAGCTCCGCTGCTCTCCGCTGCTCTCCAGCTGCGCTGAACAAAACAGGGCAGGCTGGACCGTTAGGTGGCGATTAAAGCCGCCTGTCCATAGCCCCACCCAGTGGCACCATCCGGATGCCCCAATGGGAGCATCCCACCCACGACTCTTTGCCCCCCACCCGCAAATACCACCCTTCGCCCAATTGGGCTCTGGATTCCACTTCTTGGGGCAACCCAAAATACCCCAAAAGGCAGAAATGTTTGTTTCTAGAAGGGGGCAAATCAGTGGAGCTCACATAAGGAAACTCCACCAACACACACACACACACCTAATTGAGTGTTTCTGCTCATTTTGGGGCTTGCCAGGAGTGCTAAATCACTGTTGTGCAAGCAGTGCTGGCTGTTTACACAACAGAATTGGAAGGCTCTCTGCATACGGAATGGAAATAGCAGTAGCCACATGTGCAGATGGGCAGGATACAGTCCAAAGGGACCACTCCAAAAGTGTGTTAGGGGAATTGTAAATCTTGCAGACAGCCTGCAGTGCACTAGTCCATCCTTGTGAGAGCCAAAGCATCCAGATTCTGCATTTGTTATTTATTTACTTCAAAAGTGTAAATTAAGTTTGTGTAAACTTGGCCTTCATGTGGATAGGTGCTCACATGGAGGGGCCTGCTCAATCCAATGATGGGTGAACTTACTCCAAATGAATTCATTATTTCCTTGGACAGAAACTAATTTATTTGTGTAATCTCAGATGAGATTTCTCCTTTAATCTGAGATCTCATTCTGTGTATATGGGTGTTTGCACATGACCAATATCAAACTGTATCTTGAGAGCATCTTAGAATCAAATAATGTGTCATGCATCAGCCCCCCCCCCATCCTGATTGGTTGTTTCCACATGTTCTTTCAATGTAATGTTTACTTGGCAATGCTAATCAGTATATGGAGGAGAGAGATGGATTGGTATATAGGATTTTATACAACTTACTTGGCTGTTTCTTTGAACAGGATTGATTTGTGGAAAGATACCTAAAGGGTTATAGTGACATCATCACATTTCTCATGAAAAGAAAAGGGTTTAAAAAAACCCAACTCAACACATACGCAGAAATGCCATAGTTTCAATGCAAACTGTATGCTCTGAAGCTTACAATATATTCTGAAATTAATCAGTGAGCTTTGGTTCTTTTTTGCACAAACAATTGTGTATTTTATGTGTGCATTTTCCAAATGTACACAACATTTTTTGATATGGATGCATTTTTGTCCCATTTTTTTCAAATGTATGTATGTTGCTGTTGTTTTTGGTTTGTTTGTTTTTGGTTTGTTTTTTTGGTTTTTGCATGTTTTGGTGTGCAGATGGTAGCACGAGGTCAGAAATGCATGGATCACAGATTGTGTTTGGGTCCACATTAAATTCTGGGAGAAGCAAACTGAGGCTCAGAAAGTGGCAACAGAGGACCTTCTCAGTAGTGACCCCCAACTATAGAATGAGCTCTCCACCGACAACTGCCTGGTGCTGACACTCTCAGCTTTTTGGCACTAGGTAGAGACCACTCTCCGCTCCCAGGAATTTAATGGTATTTTAGAACTGGTCTATTGGGGGGGGGGAACCATTGTTTATTGAAATTGCTTTTAGCTCTTTACATTGTTTTAATTTTTCTATGTTAAAAAAATTCTAGTCTACTTTATTATGTTGTATTGTATTTCTGTGCCCAGAAAGCCTCAGCTATGCGGCAGTATAGAAATGAAATACATTAATAAATCTGAACTGAAATACATTTTCACCCATCCCTATAGAACAGCAGGTGCATGTGATAAGTGCTTGTTTACTGGTACAGTCAACATTGAACTATCAGGGTTGAGCCAAAAGATCGGGTTGATATTAATAAAAATATGTTTATGTCACCTACAAAGCTTCCTCCCTTTTGGTGTTTTTTCTGGGGGATATCAATGTGGGAAATTGCTGTTCCTGATGTAACTTGGCAGCAGAGCACTGTTGCATTAGCAACAGGGACATTTCCTCCTGTCCCACATCAATTTAGTTTGAGGTTAATAAGGCATTGGCTTTGATTGCCTTCACCAACACTGATGTGTAGCCCAGTCTGCTTGGCTATGTGGCACAATGATGTGGCATTCCTTACACAATCCATGACTGGTTGGGATCACCTGGGGAAGAAGAAAAGCCAAGGATGAATGGCACTGATCCATCAGCAAAAAGGAAAATTGGTGTGAAGAAGAGCGGGGGAATATGTTTTTAGAGGATTGCCAAATAATCTTTTGTGTTCATGGGCAAAAATGTTTGTAGGTAAAAAAACAATGATGCAGCTTTTGGAAATCCATATAAAATTAAATGCCTGGTTGCCAAAAGGGGAACTGAATTATATCTGTAATTCAACTCCGCCTTCCCTTCCTATAGTATCTAGGGGAAAATACCTCTGTCCTGACCTGAGATCTTAAGATCTTCTGTAGTGGACATTCTCCGGGTCCTCATTTTAGCAAGGAGAGAGCCTTTTCTACGGAGTTGCCTTAACTCTGGGATGCTCTTTCCAAAAAGGCTTGACCCGTGTCACCGACACTACAATCTTTTTGATCTAGATTAACACCTTCCTAGTTGCCAAGACTAGGAAATTGTCCTCTGTTTTTATGCTTTAGTCTCTTTTTATTCTGCTTAATCAGTTACTACATTTTGTTACATTTATTTGACATTATTATATTACTTATGTTTTTATAAGTAATTTTGTTCACACATTTCCACATCGCCCTGAAATCCTTTCCAATAAGGGTGTTGATGAAATAGCTAAACAATAATAATTGTTTATCATTGGCTACCACTGAAGGAGACAGAGACAGACCTACCAGTATAATGTATAATCTATGCTTATAGCATAATTTATCATCTATGTTAGCATGATCCCCACTGTATGGTTTGTCCCAAACACATAGAATCTCACTGTAAACACTAGTTGCTGGGAAACATGGGTGACAGGGCACTGTTGCACCATATCCTGCTTGTGGGTCCCTGGTTGACAGCTGGTTGGCCACTGAGTGAACAGAGTGCTGGACTAGATAGACCTTTGGTCTGATCCAGCATGGCTCTTCTTAAGTTCTTACTTCCAGCAGAACATATTAGTAACTATGTATCACAAGCAAGCAAGCAAAGAAGAAACGATACTGAGGTGAGTGAGAGGTGGTCCTTGAACAAATAAAAGACTCAGTTGGTTGATAGACATCCCGTGGATTATCACTGCCCTATAGCCACAAAATGTTCAGGATGTAAATGAGAAGATTGGTTATCAGCACAGATAGGTAAATCCATCAAGCTCTATTTCACTCATTTTTTTCTATTGCTAAATTTACTCAGTCCTAATTCCAAACTGGAGTGCATTTTTTTCTACTCTGCACAAACATATGTATGTATTTCCATGTGCATTTTATGTATTGTTTTAAACGCATGCATTTTGGGCATGCTTTCAAATGTACACATTACTCAAGCAAGTTTTCCATTGTACATAGAGTTTTTGTGCACAGGTTTTCAAAGATATGTCGTTTGCATGCTTTTTTTTTAACGTACACTTTTTTAGTAAGCATGTCTTTTTCATTTTCCCCCTTTTTTGAACTGCATCACAAACTTTGGGAAAGTGTGGATTTTGAAGGCAAACTGTCCTGGTTTAGGAAGTGCAAATATCTTGCAGTCAGCAGACATTTTTGTGCTAAAGAGCAATACTAGCCATTTTGCCATTGCTTCTTGAAGCACATAAATTTCTTAGGAATATTCAACACAATTTTGAAATGCTACAGAACATGACATCATGGTCATTATTCACAGCAAGATATATATGCATGCATCTATCCTTTAGGGACCTCAGCAAGATCTATAACTATCCTTTCCCCCACAGTAAGAGGTCAGTATGGTAGGAATACTCTGTCACTCCATCCATCAAACATAACAAAATGCTCTTGAGCATTAAAGAGCACTTTAAATATTGTTTGTTATTTTCACTGTACCTGTCCAGGAGGGGAAAACAGATAGGAGTGAAAATGTGTGAAAAGATATTGACTACATTTCTTAGAGTGGCTTGAAAATATGACAGAACAGAGCTTTTTGTTTATTTTTTTGACAGCCAAGCAACTGAGCAGAGAATCATCACCAAAACTGCTCTTTATTTCAAATAAAATATGGAGATAACCCTGCTAAATGACATCCTGTTTCAAAAACCAGCCCCAAAAGCTAGATGCAATATTAGGACACTTACCTAGGCTGCAAGTGTCTAGTTTTTGCTACATGGAACATATTAGGACTGTGAACAGATCCGGATCTGGATCCTGAGTCTGGACCAGATCAGGGTGATCCTAACCTCCCGGGGGGGGGGGAGGTCTGGACCATTCGGGATCGGATCATTCGGGATTGTTCCAGAGCGATCCGGAGATCCAGGACCCATTGGTCTTCCAGGTCCCTTGGTACCGGCTGCACAACAGGCACCCAGGGACACTAGGCCCTCGGCAAGTCCATTGGACTCAATACCCTTCCCCCACTCTCCCTATTTACCTGCTGCCTCGTTGTTGCCGCCACAGCCCACTGCTGCCATCCACTGGCCGCTGTTTCCGCTCTACTGAGAACCAGGCTGCAAGGCCAGGTTCTCAGTAGAACAGAAGCAGCAGCGGCCAACAGATGGCAGCAGAGGACAGCAGTGGCAACAAGGAGGCAGCAGGTAAGTAGGGAAAGTGGGGGGAGGGCGGTGAGTCCTTTTCCCCATAGACTTGCAAGTCTGTGGGGAAAAGGAGGGTCTCTGGATCTCAATCCAGAGACCCGGATCCGAATCCGGTTCTGGACTGGATCAGGGGAGGTCTGATCTGGTCTGGATCTGATCAGGCCCAATCCGGATCATCCAGATCCTGATCCAAACCAGATCGGGGGGGGGGCAGTTCACATCCCTCAAACATATTCCTCATATGTGCATAAAATATTTTATCTCCCTACATTCCCCTGCACAACATTCTCATTCCAAATATTCATATAGTTAAAAGGGGGGAGGGGGAAGCAGACAACCAAACCCACACAGACATATTTCTTTATTTATTACATATTTATACTGCCCAACAGCCAAGGCTCTCTTGTTTAGACCCAAAAAAAAGTCCTATAGCTCCCAGCATTCCCCAGCCAGCTATAAATTGGGAGTTGTTGTATTTCCCCCCCCCCTGTCCAAACATGCATAGGATTGTGCCCTTAAATAGGGTGACCCTCTTTTGTATCTAGTCACTGTAGTATAGCTCCTGCAGCTTTAAAGGTTGTGATGAAGAGAGAATTTCACCAGGTGCTTCATGCATACAAATGACACCTGCTGAAATTCCCTTTTCTATACAACTGTTAAAGGCCTCCATCACACCAGTTATTTAATGCACTCTCACCATGCCTGATGTGTGGATTTGCAGCATAGTACTCACATGATGCTGTGCCTGTCCTGCTGATACCCCGCCTCTTCCCCAGCCTTTCCTGGAACACTAAAAGTCTGGATTATTTTTCTTAAATGCATTAAATCCACAGCAAGCCTCCATGTAGTTTTAAAGGAATGGGGGCTTGAATGGATTGCATCAGGTCCCGGCAGGGAAAAGCCATCTCTCCCAGCAGCCTGCTCTAAGCCTCAATATAAAACCCAAACATTGCATCCCAGGCTCCAAAGCATTTTTATAAATTATACAATGCCTGAATCTATGCAGAGACAGGATTGTACTCCCTCAGTGCCCCCAAAGAGCCAGACTAAAGGGTTGTTTCATTTTAGCACAGGAGAAAGGCAGTCTGGTTAAAGTAGTCATCTGACAGGACCTGACTGAAAGTTGAATGAGGAAGGGAGGGGTGGAGTATAAGAGCAACAGAGTCAAGGACCTTAGGAGTGAAAGAGCAGCTGTTCAGGTGAAAGGGATCATAAGCTTGATGTGTGTTTGCCTCAGAGTTAAAAAAAAACGCAGAGGCAAACCGAGTGGGGGGATTAGGTGTGATGGAGGTCAAATATACAGGAGCCAAGTCCTCCGTGCATATGGTCACCGTACCTTAAAGCATGACTGATGGGGCCACAGAGCCATGTAAATGGGCTTCATACTTCCTACAGGGCTCCACATCCAGCAATCCAGTTTCTCCCTCAGATCTCCCCCTCCTCTCCCCCCATGCAGGGAAAAAGCTCTTATTTCCGATGTGAGAAAAGAAGATTTCATCTTCTTTCCCCACCCTTTCTTCTTTTCTCAATCAGGCTGCTGACTGAGGTTTTTTCAAACCCTAATTACATTGCAGGGCATTTGGTGGAGTTACTGCTGGAGTGAGTAACTCCACCAAATGCCCTGCAATGGCAATTGGTGGAGTAACCCTCCAGCATTGTGACCCCCCTCGGACAATTGTCCCATCTGACAGTGTAATCTGGCTTTTAAAAGGTTTCCATGGTGTCAATTGAGGTTGTTGGTTTTTTTAAACCCCAATTACTGGGAGAAGGAGTTGTGTGTGGGTCAAGGCAATGACATTGAGCGGCTATATACCAGTAGTGGGGTTCCCTTCACTTTGGGATATGCCTTCATCCACATTACAATGTGGTCTTCTTTACTGCTGGCACATGACCCAAAACGTGCTTGCCTGAAGCAAATTCAGCAGGCCGAAAACATTCATGCTTTTGAGCATTCAAAGCTCTTGTGGTAATCCTTGCAACAACACCATTAAGGTAGGTGAGCACTGTTTTATCTATATTGCAGATGAGGGCTAAAAGAATGGCTTCTTTTAGGCCACTTAGTTCATGAGAATTGAACCAGAGATGTCCGTGCTTGTAGCTCAGTCTCTTGGCCATTGTGCTGCAGTAGGACTGTTGGGTTGAATTCCAATTCTCTGGCTCAGCCATAGCTTGTCTCTGCTGTTCTATCCTTGGTGCAAAACTTACAAAATCACAGTATTTTGGAGCTGCGGTACATTTATTACATAGTAAGGCAAAGTGATTAGTTTCACCTTTCAAATGAAGAAATGGGCAGAGATTCTCAAATTCAACATAATCAGCAATCAGCAATTCTTTTACAGATTTATACATCTTCATACGGTGAGACACCTAATTATCACAACCTTCAATCATTAGATGCAAAATGAGGATTTCAATGTATGATGGTAAATCTATACTTATTTGAAGAACCCAACAACTCTCTCTCTCTCTCATACACACACCCACACACCACAAAAGTCTTATATGTTTGGATTTAAGAACATAAGAAGAGCCATGCTGGATCAAACCAAGGGTCCATCTAGTCCAGCACTCTGTTCACACAACAGCCAACCAGCTGACGACAGGAAACCCACAAGCAGGACAGGAGTGCAGCAGAACTGTCCCATCCAAGTCCACCAGGAACTGGTGTACATAGTCTTACTGCCTCTGTCACTGGAGGTAGCATAGAAGCTTACTGTTCTATGCAGTACTACTATGCTGGGGGCGGGGGGCTTCCATGGTCCATGAAAAAATTGAATGCAACACTGCTTGAAGAGAATTCTGCCTAGCCAAAATCATCATCGTCATCCCTCCATATGGTCTGTCTATTTTTTCTCTATTTCGGGCACCTTGTTAAGATTTATGGCATGAATTCCTAGAGTTGCTTCAGGATTAACCTTCTGCCAAGGTCTCTAGGAGTTTAATCTCAGACAGGGAAGTGTTTGTGTCATCCTTACTATCAGTTCATACGCGTGAACATTAAGGCACCATGGAACTGAGCTGTGCCAAATATCCTTCCCCCAACTTCCACAGTATCATTCATCCCAAGTAAAAGTGGAGGCAGGGATGGATGGAACTGTCAATCTTGGTCCCACCTAGAATAAAAACATTGAACATTAAAAACTGATTTAATTTTAAAAGCATAAAAACAGATTACAAGTACAATATCCATTTAAAACGACTATTTTGGTATGCATTTTTAAGTACGCACAATTTTAAATGCATGCACCCATTGACTAAAACATGTTTGTGTGCATTTTGAAAATTTATGCACTTTTCTTGGCACATTTTTCCCTACCGTGGGGGGCATATTGTCACATCAGCTGCAAATTGTGTTTGGGTTCACGTTTGGATCCAGGAGGTGCCAACTGAGTAATGTCAGATGTAGCTTGACAAGGCGGACAGGGTTGGCTGGCCATGTGCTCTCTCGATCCATGTTCCCCTTCACTTGTGGAATCTAACAGCCATGGGTTGACTGGGTGGGTTACTTTACTGTGACTGGAAGTAAAAAAGAGAGACCTAATAATATTGATCCCTGTCTGGAAGTTAAAGTTGACAGTCATAAAGCTACACTTTGACCTTCCCTAGTGCTTGGCGGAAACCTGCCCCATATTTTTGGGAACTTTCCCTGCGAAAGAGGCATTTTTTTCTGCCTCTTTTGCGGTGGGGGGGGGGGATTTGGAGAATTTTCTCCTTGGGGAGGGGGATAGGGTTTCTACATACTTTTTAAAGTGTAGCCAATTGGTGAGGGCCCTCCTTCATAATTTTTAGTTTTTCAAAAGCACCAGCCCCTTCCTCCAGCATTTGGATGACACCAGCAGTGCTTAGTTCTTAGCCTATTGGAGACCATGTGACCTCTCAAGCATCCAGTAAGCACTCTGTGCTCCTGAAAATGCCAGGAGTGTTTAAAAAAAGAAGTAGAAGAAAGAAAGAAAGAAAGAAAGAAAGAAAGAAAGAAAGACCCCCTGAACAACTGGCTACATTTTAAAAAGTATGTGGAGTTTTCATTCCCCCCCCCCCACGAAATGCCAAAAATGGAATGGTCAAAATTTTCAGCACAGCACTACCTTTCCCTCCCCCTGTCTCAGGCATTCTCCTTATATGGACTGCTTGGGAATAAATCAATCAATTGTATGCAGAGCCTAGCTACACACACAGGATAAAACACTTTGAAAATGTTTTGAAAACTGTATATGGAGTGTGTCCTGGGCCTCAACAGTTCTCAAAACTGTTTTAAATCATTTTAAACCGTTTTAAAGCAGCAGTGTAGATAGGCTCACTGTGTGTTTTTGTATCCCTCTCTATTTCTGAATTGCTGCAGAATTGCTACAGAAGAATCCCAGTCTGTGATGGTGCTGCTTTGGGGGGGCTTCAGCTTCACTCTGGATGACACCTGCCTCAATTTGAACATGCCCCAAATCTCCCCCAAAATAGCCTGATTCAGTTCTGGATACATGATCCTGCCAAAGCAAATGCAACTCTCTCATTTCAGAGGCAAGCCAGGAACATGAGGTTAAAGATTGGAAGTGAAGGAGAAACAGGGAATAGGAAATCATACTAGGTGGAACCCAGAAGAAGCCGGACATGGTGCAACAGCAACTGGTATAGTCTCACTGCCTCAGATACTGGAGGTAGCACATAGCCATCAGGGCTAGTAGTCCTTGAAATGGATGACAGAATACTTTGCCGGATATACTTCCTCAAGAATCAAGACCTAACTACTGTTGATGATGGAACAATACTGCCCAAGATGGGCCACTGGTCTGAGCTGGGAGAATTGTTTATACTCCTGTCATCTTGAATGCTAGGCTGAAAATTCAAATATTCAGACAACTGCTCGCCTGGATTCCAACCATTGCAAAGGATAAATTGCTTGTTCATGAATCTAAATTGCAGACAAAATCGTAGCGCTACAAGCCGTTCTTTTCTTAAAATTGAATGATGATGCTAGATATCTGCTATTCAACGTATTAAAATCACTCGGATGTAAAATTGCAGGTGCGGTGTCAAGTACCCTGTGTTATTTCCACTTCTTTATTCAAATGAAAAATACACAATCCTCCTGGGCATCAGTAGATCTGCATCAAGGCTTTTTTTCAGCGTTGGCATGCAACCAGCATTTTCCTTAAGGGTGTGACAAGCATATCTTGGCTGGGCCCCCATGAAAGTGTGCTAATTAGAGCGCTCCTGTTGGTGGAGGCAGCTTATTTACATTTACCTCATGCTCCGCCATATGTGCTTTAAAATTCCTATGTGGTATGTGTTTGGTGCAATTGCTGCCGGCAGCCAGTTTCTGAGATATGAGGCTACGTTGTTGGGAAGATTGCTTTTTTTACTTATAACTTGAGTCCCACTTATTTCCAACCACATCTAGTCATGTGTTTATGTATTCAGTATCCCAGCTTATAGGAGTGATTAGAAGGAGATCCAATTCTCAAAGACATTAAATACTCACCCATCGTGTATGTTGCAAAGTGTGCTTACAAAGATGTTTCCTTTCAGGGTGTTCTGCTTTTTTAAAAAAAACCACATTTATGTTGAAATAAACTACTGCAGGATCTCCCAGCCTGGTACCTTACAGATGTTTTGGACTATAACATCTAGCATTCCTTACCATTGTTCATGCTAGCTGGGGCAGATGGGAATTGAAGTACAAAACATTTGGAGAGGGCTAAATTCAGGAATGATGAACTACTAACAACTCCACAGTTGCAAGTATCTGCCAAGGAATTAAAATCATCTTAGAAGCAAACAGAAACATTGACTTTATTTGGATGAAGTGGACGCAAAGATATCTGGCGCAGTTGTTTCCTAGCAGTAGAGGCAGGCAGTGCCAATAATTAGTGATGTTGGGACAGTCTAGGAGAAAGCACACTCTGCTTGAGTGGAAGCATGTTGTTGCAGGGTATTACCCCCACTTCACCAGCAGTTCTACCCATGAGGAAGCCACCTCAGACATCTTCCCTGAAAGGTGAGGAACAACAGAGTTGAGGTGAATTTGAAGGATTGAAGGGGACGAAGGGTAAAGATGTTAACGTGGAATTGAGAAATAGAGACGAGGGGTCAAAAGGGGAGGGAATGGGTGCGGGTAATTAGGGGAGAAATCCAAAAGTAGAATATGGGGTTTTAATGTGCACATTCACACATGTTTAAGTGAAATGTTGCAGGTCGAATCTTATTACTTCATAAATCCCAAGAGGAATAAACTATTTTATTATGCAGTGCAAAAATTCATACGGAGCAACAACAAATTTATATGTATGTATTCCATTCAGAAATCTGGGACCTGGATTAAGGATGATTGTCCAGAAAAGGCAGAGTTATTTTCAGAAAAATACTATTTCTCATACAGAAAGGATTCACAAAATCTGTAAGCGTTCATTAAGCCTACTATAAAATGCATAATGTTGGCATGCTATTAAATACCATCTTTCTAAAATTTCTGTTATCCCAAAATGTTATGTGGTTAATCATATTCCTCTTCAGACCCATTTCTGTTTAAATTCTTCATTCTGAACGGGGGGAAACTACTTCAAAGATAAAGGATAGCAATTCAGGTTTAAATATTCAGTTTGAAACTGCACATTATTAAATCATCAAAAACAACCCAGGTATAAAAAAATAAACAAAGATTTGGGTAGTGTTGAGTAGTTATAATGTTTTGTCATTTCAAAATAGGTCAATGGTTTTTCAAATCTGTAATAATGTAGCAAATTGTTAAATTCCAAGTAGGACATCTGAAATTGCTCATTGTCTCAACGTTTTGCATAAATCCCAATAGCATTGGTGTCTCAAAGGTATTATTTTGCTCTGTGAATATGTTCTTTATGTAGCTAATATACTCTAGGCCAAATTATGGGATATGTAATCTATCCAAACTCCACTCATTACCATCTATCATGTGCAGTTAGGGGAGGGCACACTAATTTTGGAATGTAACAAAAATAAAGAGTGACATCTGAACAGCGTACCTGGGCAATTTTGATTTACTCAACATGCAGCAGACCATTTTGGTCAACTGACCCAACACTATTCCTGGCTGTGTGGATTAGTGGAAGATATGACTTCTACTCCATATCCTTCCTTTTCCAAAGATGAATCCTGGGCACAGAGGAGGCAGATGTTAGGAGTTACAGCCTGCAATCAGTAGTGTTACGATGGCGTAGGAAACAAGGCAGTGAAACCAGTCCTTTCAGTTCCATGGAATAATCTGCATTTGAAACCTTTTGTGCAGTTTGCTTCTAAAATTCTTGAGAAATATCCAGCTGAACCAAAGCTTCCCTGGGCTTTGCTGTGTGGTGCTGGCTCAAGAACAGGTAACCCATCTGAACAGACACAGATGTCACCACAGTCTTCCTCAAACAATCAGATCCTCCCCATTTACAGCCATGGTGCTGGTCTAATAAGATGGATCATCCCATGACAGAATATCAGCTCCTGCTTGGCAGAAGTTTTGGTAAATCAGTTCAGCCATTTGCCCAAGAACAGCCTTCCCCAACCTGGTGTCCTCTGGATACATTGGACTGCAACTCCCAGAAGCCCCAGCCAGCAATTCTGGGAGTTGTACTCCAACACACAGTTGGCTGGGGGATTCTGGGAGTTGTAGTCAAATATAGCTGGAGGACACCAGGCTGTCTATGGCTTCACTGCCCAAGTCCCAGGAGAGCTCAGTGAATTTATCCAACTCAAAATTGCAGCACAGGTGCCACTTATGAGAAGCTCACATAAATACTGCAGACAGTTATTCAGACACAAAGCTGCAAAAACCTGTCATGACAATTCACTCAGATTCCCCTGCTCTCCCTCCCAAGGCTTTATTCACTCAGGTCAACTTGACCCAAACACCACTGTCTACAGATTTCTTTAAAAGTCTCGTTCCTTTTTCTCTCTGTGTTTCTCCTTTAAACCTTTTTATCATACTTCGCTGCTCCAAAAGTAGGATACCTGCCAAGTTACAGTGGTTAAGAATCTGCCTTGCAGGTTTTAGAGAGCTTGGTCAGTATTTTCCCCATGTACAAACCAATTAGGCTTGCCGTGATCCTCCTCTTCTTGCATGTGCAGGAACTCTGTGAGCAGTTGGCTTCGTGAGCTCAGAGCAGGAGTGGGCACATCTATCCATTTCCATCCCACTTTTGCATTTGTTCTGTCCTATTTCCTTTATGTGTTTTACAATGGATTTCCTTAAAATACAAATTTTAAGTATCGATAGACAAACAGATAGATACAGAACATTTAGGAAGTGTGAAAGTCAGTAAATAACTAGTTTCCAAACCCCACGTTGCTCCAGGATGTATGGATCAAGTCCATTTATATTCAGGTTCAAAAGGCTGAGAGTCCTTCAAGCATCCCTAGCTCTTAGTGATACCTTTAGGTTTATTGATGCCTCCTTTTCCCATTACCCACTGGCCCTCAGCTGGGCATGTTGCCACTGTGCTAAGTGTGCCCAACTATTCCCCAAATCATGAGGCCTTCCTGCATGTCATATACTTTGTCGACATTTTACAGACCAACCCCCACCACCACCACCACCACCAGTAGAGCAGAACACTGGCTAAAGAAAATGGATAAACCACCAGGTTCATGATACATAACCCAAACCTAACATCCAGTAATTTGACTCTAATTAACAAAATTCAGCCAACATGTTTTGTAAAATACCTTCAACATCTGAAAGAGTAAACCAGGGCAAATTGTGTTTGAATGAGGATCGGATGCAGAGAATGCCTTTCGAAGCGTTCTTGCTAAGAGAGTAAACTAACCTGAGGGCTCTCTTGGCCAGTTTTAGAAATTGTAACAGACGTGTTTCTGAACAGGTAGTAAGCAAATGCCAGGTCAATAGTATCAGTAGATTTCATCATGGCACTGAGGCTAAAGCTCCTACATGGCTACAATTTGTGACATTTTACTAGTGATAAGACTAAGGAACTCTACCTTTATTGTTACAGGAATCATCAACAGAAGTTAAAGATTGGCCTGGAAGTTACATGTGCAAAGCTTCATTTTTATTTGAGTTCAGATTGATGGATACAGAATTCAGTGTTGGCACTAAAATGCATTCAAATTATCCTATATGCAAGCAAGGGTTAATTCATAATTATGCAAAAATACCAATGGCCATAAAATACATGTAGGGCCAATGTGGAAACTGGGCAGACCCTAGGATATTTTGAGGGAAATGTAACGTACACTGCACAGAACAGGAAATTGCATAGTGAGCAATGACCTCTATGGCAGCACCTGTTTCAGAAAAACCCACCACAATTCACTGTCCTCTCTGTTAGCAAAAACAAAGGATTTTTAGTCAGTCATCCTGACCATGCTTTAATGCCAAAGGAGTTATCTATATTCCTGGCCACACAAATAAATGCAAGCAACAGTAATAAACTAGGCTGACCATATGAAAAGGAGGACAGGGCTCATGTAACGTTAACAGTTGTAGAGAAAAGGGAATTTGAGCCAGTGTCATTTGTATGCAATTAGTTCCTGGTGAAATTCCCTCTTCATCACAACAGTTAAAGTTGCAGGCACTATATTAGAGTGAGCATATACAAAAGAAGGTAGGGCCCCTGCAACTTTAACTGTTGTGATGAAGAGGGAATTTCACCAGGAACTAATTGCATACAAATGACACTGGCTCAAATTCCCTTTTCTCTACAACAGTTAAAGTTACATGAGCCCTGTCCTCCTTTTCATATGGTCAGCCTAAATAAACTCCATGCTGTCTATGGATCAGGTCACGTGATCAGCATGCTGGGGCCATTGTTTCCCAAAGGTCTGATTTGCAACTGTGGCAAAGGTCATAGTAAGTGGCCCATCACAAAGATAACCACAGAGCTGCATGCACATACACAGCATTTGGGTCCTACAACTAATTGTCATTTTATGATCTATAAATTTAACAGCAGCCCTGACCATAACCATACCTACTAGGAGCCAAATTTGTTGACATGTGTAAAATGAGAGTTCCTCTCCACAACAATGGATTTCACGAGCTCATAGAGGCTGTGTTTGGGCAACACAATAGTCAATTGGGTTAATGGTCAATTCATGGTTGATTATCGAGGGGGTACTCCCCACACAACATTATAATCAACCGTAGTGTGGATTAAGGCCAGCGTTGAGTTGACTATAAGTCAACTGTGTGTTTGATTGATACATCCCCTGCCCTCTCTCCCCATCCCCCAGTCCTCCCTCTGGTATCCCATCAGCCATTGTGAGTCCTGCTGGCTGGACTAGAGCAACAGCTTAGGTTAGTCAGAGGACTCTGTATTCACTGAAAATAACCAACTGTGTGCGCCAAAACAGTCAATGGTGCCCGACAGACAGTTGTTCAAATAATCAACTCTGCACATCGTTGGTTATTTACGTTGGTTATTTTGCCCGAATAACCAACTGTGGTGTGAAAAAGTTCTGGCAGATGACACAATAACCAACCATTGACTATTTAACCCTCCATTTACTATTTAACCCACTGTTGTTATTGTGTTGGCCAAACCCAGTCAGAGACTGGCCAAAGGTCAAATACATCACCTACTGTAATTGGACTTTTTATTGGGATGGGGGTTATTGGACTATTTATTGGTTTGGGGTGAATATGGGCATTGTGAACAATTCAGAACTTAAATTTATCACGTTTGGGAGAATTTGTCTTAGTTTATAGAGTGTGTTTTCCCCAAAAAATTTTTTGTTGTTGTTGCTACTATTTCTAAACATTTATTTAGATCCAATTATAAATATTGAAACTCACCATGGATCCTGAGAATGAAACAAATAGACATATTACACACACACACACACACACACACACACACATATATATATATATATATATATATATATATATATATCCAACTATATTTCCTGGATCTATTGATATCATAATATTGGACATTGAACAATTAATTATCTAAACAAGTTTGGATTATAATTTATGACTAATAACACATATTTTGATATTGAATGTTGCCACGTTCTTAACTGTTGTTTCCCCCTTTTGTTTCCTTAGGATCTGCATTAATAATATTCACCATGCAGTCTACTCAGAAATAAGTCTCATTGTGTTCAATCGCACATTTACTCCCAGGTAAGTGTGTATAGGATTGCAGCCTCAATTAATTCCTTTGAAAAATGATTTATATTCCCAGAGTGATTTTTTTCAAGCAGAATTGAGCACAGTTGTAACTCATGTGAGAAGAGAAACTACACTTCCTGTTTTGCCTTTTAGATTCTATATATTCCATATTTCATTTTTATTGGCCTCAGTTTAACTTCTTCACATGATGGGTAATTCCGTTTCCTCAAATGTATCATTGTGTATGCTATAAAATAGATATATGGGCATGTTATTTAGGGACATAGTAAACTACACATCGTCACTTATGATTAAACAAAGATCCAAAATTATTTCCATGTTAAAAAAATTAAGTAGGTCCTCTTAAAATAGATATTTTTTTTAAAAAAACGTATACAATTAAATACACTATACTAAACAATTCATTGCACTATTTATATATGCATATGCAAAAGAATGCTTTTAAATCCAAATGTACATTCCAGACAATGTAGATAGGGAAGATTGGATATGTTTGTATTTGGAAGATTATTGAAACAAATTGTGATTGAATTGCTGGATTCTTTATTAATGCTTTCATGTTGTTGAATAATGATAATAAAAAGAGCTAACATCTGAGTTATCTGGGAAATTTAAAACACTTCACATACTAACCTGGGAGTAAGACCTTACCTCTGAGTAGATAGCATTGTGCCATTAGAATAATCTCTAAACAATCTCCTCAGATACAAAAGAAAAGACTCAGATTAGGAACATAGGAAACTGCCTTCTGCTTAGTCATACTATTGGCCCCTCTAGCCCAGTATTGTCAGCACTGACTGGCAGTATCTCTCCAAGATTTCGGGCAGGAATATTTCAGCCCTATCTGGACATGGTGGGGATTCAACCTAGGACTCCCTCCATTTAACCATGGTCCTTCCAATTCAATCCTCATCATCAATCCTGGAATGCAACCAGTGTCTAAATCAGGGATACACAGTTACCTGAAGGCTAACAGAGATTTAGGAAAAGTCTGACTTGCCTTTTAGATATATATTCCATGAACATTGAACTGAATGGAAAATTCAGGCCCATTTTCACAACCACTTTGCACTGGTTTCATCCTTATTTGAAGGAAAGTGATTCATCTCCTCCTCACAGGTGGTGAACGGTCTAGAGCAGCCTTCACCAATCTGGTGTCCTCTTGATGAATTGGACTGCTCTCTCATCACTCTCAGCCAGTCTGATGACCATGTTGAACACATCTAGCGGACATTAGGTTGGGGAAGGCTAGACTAGAACCATCTACTCTACTTTCTCCTAATTTTCCTTGAGCAGAGCCTCCAGATTCTTCAAGTACTGCAGTTTGATGGGCCTCTCCTAGCCATGGCAGGTCTTGCTTATTGGTTTTGCTCAAACTTCTTCTCCATTCACAGTCACCACAGTAACATGAGAGCTGTTTGCCAGTGGATCAATCCCATTGATCCAGGAATGTGAGACTGAAGGAACAACATGGTTAGGAGGATCAGTTGCATGGGTCTTTCTTCCCTGACCAGATGATGAATAATGGTATCTGGGGGGGTGGATAGGGGACAAATCCCTCAGACTGTTTTGCTTCCTGCCTCCCTGCCCATCGTCTTCATGGGTATTCTGCTAGTTTAAGAAATAAATAACTGTAATTTTCAAAATAACTACTTTGCCTAAGATTAGCTTCCACATTTTTTCTCCTCCAGGTCTTACTGCTTCTTTGTTTTGCATCTCTACTTAAGTTATTATGAGTACTGCTGTGTTATGGGACTATAGAACTATATGCAGCAGTGAGATTATTGTGTAAGTGAGTCACAGGGGACACCATAGGAAAGTGTATATTTTGAGTATGTATTTTTCTTTCTGTGTCAATTACCTGTTCGCAACTTTTCCCTGATACCACTTACAGAAATGCAATAAAAACACACACAGAATGGTCATAGTCCTATGTGGTATAGTTTTATGTGGCTTTCAGTGCTCAGCAATTAAAAGTCTGGTTTTGAATCCCTGTGCATTCAGCCACCTTTATGGTGCTAAATTAGAGTTGCCACCTCTTTTTTTCTGACAGGCTTCTTGTCTTTTTCAGCTATGTTACAGACAGGTACAACAACATGATTTTCTCCAAATGGGGAACACCCGTACCTATTGAATATGGCCTGTGCAGATGGTTCAGGATTTCATTTTTCATAACTTACCAAAATCTTCAGACTGTTCCATAAATTTGATGGAAAGAACCAGGGAGCAATAAAAGTAGATTCATCCATCCCTAATTGCACGGAGCCTAATTATACCACTTCCTTTCCCCCCCTCTCACTTCTGGTACTAAATAACACAGAAAATATGCACCTGCAGGTTAGGCATGGAAAACCTGTGGAGGATTCACATCCAACCTGCCACCTTGTCCCCTCAGCCTTTCACTCCTTCAGGCAGGGAAAGATTCCCTTTCTAACTATGCAGCAAGAAAAAGCCTTTATCTCAGATCAGCTGCTGTTCAGCTGTGTATGTGTGTGTGAGGTGGCCACACCCACCTGGGGCTCTAGCCACACCCACTTCTGGCATGCAGGACCTGGAAGGATACTCAGGTGGCAATCTGGCCCTCAGGCCAAAAAACGTTCCCCTCTCCTGCTGTAGGTGGTGGGGTTTTATACACACACCTAGTCCTATGAAACACAAAGTAAAGGTAAAGAGTAATTATACTGAGCAAGGCAGTTACGAGGTTTAGCTCTCATTCGGGTTGAGCAGAGTCATTGTAATAAGATCTCCCCTATAAAATGTAGAGCAAATTCTCTCTTTTGACAAATGTAATGCCTTGCCCAGTCTGATTCCATCTTTGTCTAGCAATGTTTGCCTGCATATCTGAGAGGAGAATCAAGCTCTCTGCCTTGTCAGCCGCGTTTAATGCGATAGATCATGAGGTCCTTCCAGATCTATTGAAACATGCCTAGTTCAGTGTTTACCTAGTTTTCGTCTTATTTACTTAACTGGCCTCAATTTGTATCTTATGCATTGAAGTATTCAGCTCAAGTTAATGTAGTTCCCTAGAGCTTTGTTCTTAGCTCAGTGCTTTTCTATTTATATGACCCCAATGGCTTCGCTTTTCCAACAGCCTGGGCTCAATTTCCATTGCTTTGCTGATAATACTCAGCTCTGCCTGGTTCTGTGGTGAGGTTTTTTATTATTATTTTTTATTTTGCTTATCCAGTCTGACAGAAGCTTGAACATAAAAATGTCCCAACAGTTATTCTTAACAGAATGCTTCATAGAAGGAATTCTTATTAACTGGAGCACCTGGCTATGGGAGTGCTGCTTATTCTTCTGAAATGCAGATTGATGATGATTATAATGCTTTTGCAGATGTTGCTGAAATGTTAATCCTGGTTATTTCTTTGGTACAATATGTGTCACAGCTGTAGTATCAAAATAGTATTACTTCTTACTTTACTTTCTCTTACTGGAAAAAAGTGTATTTTATCTTTCAGGACTCTTGACATAATGCAAATTGTGAAATGTTGGGCACTTAAAATTATGGTTTTATAATTAATATTTAAGTGTAGGGAAGGTATTTCTTCATTCATCACATAGCTTGGTGGAGCCTGGTAGCTCTGACTTCGGTGGGGATATGAATCCATTCCGGGTTTCAGTCACAATCATTCATAACTCCAAAGGAACTATTCAAGGTGCTGAAACTATCTAGGGGCTGGATTTCAGCACCTTGGATAGCTCCTTTGGAGTGCTGGCTGATTCTGACTGAAACCCAGAATGGAATCACAGCCCCACCGTAATCAGAGCTACCAGAATCCACTGGCATAGGTATCGACTATCAAGGCAAAGGGTCTGTTCAAACATGCTAACCCTTTTGCAGCAAGTGTTTAGTGAGCGCATTTAAACCATGGTTATGTAGCCACCATGGGTAGGAATGATTCACACGACATGCTCTCACTAGATCTACACTACTGCTTTACAGCTATATTGAAGTGCACTGATAACTGTTGGGGCACAATCCACATTCCATATTGCATTTCATAGTATTAGTTCCTGCTTTTCATTCCACATTTGTAATAATTTGACACAAGGTATAGCTCTGGCCTAAGTCATGGTTCTCACAACATGCTAAGCCATAATGTTTGAACAGGGACAAAATGTGCTTAAGTCACATATGAAGTTCCCTATACCAAAATGGCCCATTTTTTAGGGGTGTGCATGCACAAAATTATCGTATCGTAATTGGAAATCACTTTTAAAAAATTCTGATCCAATTATATCGGAGGTTAATTGTATCGAATCGTATTGGATTTCCTATAATTATTGGAAATCCAATATTTATTTTGGATCCCTATTTTGCCCTATAGAGTTGCTTTTTGAGACAGAAAGGCCTATAGCTTCTGTATTTTCAAAGTTAGAGACTGGAAACTTGGTCACAGTGTTTATGGGGTATGCCTAAGTATGTGTATGAAATTTCAGAAAAATCCCTCCAACCGTGTATTTTATATGAATTTTTTAAACATCATTTAACTTCTACAGGCTCAGA
Source organism: Anniella stebbinsi (assembly GCA_029215795.1). Classification (NCBI taxonomy): domain Eukaryota; kingdom Metazoa; phylum Chordata; class Lepidosauria; order Squamata; family Anniellidae; genus Anniella; species Anniella stebbinsi. The sequence continues at coordinate 87,547,979 of JARDYH010000004.1, read as the reverse complement.
ATGACAGCTCGCCATGTACATTCAGAGATCTGTCAAAAAAGGTGCACGATGTTTAAAAAATTCATATAAAATACAGGGGTGGAGGGATTGTTCTGAAATTTGGCACGTATGTGTAGCAACATATGGGCAGCCCCCCTGAGGTCCTCTTTGGTTTGGATTGGGATTTTTCCAAGTTTTCCAGATAGGAAAAATGGAAAATATTCCCAACCTCATCTGAGGTCTTGGATAGGTGTCACCTTGCTACTCCTTGCTATCATCTCCCACCCCACCACTCAAATCCACTGCTCCACTCCTCCAACACTCTTCCCCTTCCCCTTTTCCCTTTGTTGGTGGCATGGGAGCAGAAGATGTTGTGCTAATAAATTTGGTGGACAGAGATTGGGAGCTGGCAGACATTGACATGACTTGGTACTCCAGTGAGATCTCTTCCCTCATGGTTAGAGCAATCCTTTTGCTCTAATCCAATCAATGGTGGCATTGGGCTATTGTAGGATGGTTTTTGTCCCAGTGGTAAAGCTGAGACAATCAGCCATCCATTTAAATGATTACCTGGAAATCTAGGTAAGGAGAGGCATAGGCACTTTTTGAAGAACTCCAAGAACGTAATGAGCCAATTGAAATGATGTGACAGATCTCTGTAGGGGAAGGATTCCAAAAACAAAATGCCACTATCAAAAATGTCCTGTTACTCACAAAGGTCAGTCAGCTTATGGTAATAATCAAAGGAAAGCCTCATTTCTTTATCTGTCTCAATATCTCTACATGGCCCAACCTGCATAAATAGAGTAACCTGCTGAAGGACTGTACAATTTTACAAAAGGTCTGGAAATCTATTGTTAAAGTTGGGTCAGTAAGCCCTGTTATGAGAATGCAAGCATCAACTTCACAAAGTTGCAATTTGATGAAAAATGATTAATTTGCACAATTTCATTATCTCAATAACTTGGTGATATTAGTCTTCATTGCATAGAATTATTGACAATATTAGTAGTTATGATTAAGCAATAAAAACCACATGTGCCCATATACTAAGGCAAGTACACGTTTGCTGAATGTTTGTTTACTCCAATACTCTTTCATTTAAGTGTGCACCCCAACAAACACACACTAAAATGAGTGAAAGTAAAGCTAGAAGAAGAAATAGTCATTTCCCAACAAAGTATGGGAAGGGCATTTTTGCTCTACTTCTGAAGAAATGTTCAAAGCACGAGGCACATTTGGGGCGTAGGTAGCTATTAGTCAGGCCTCATGGAGCCCAGCCAATGAGAAGGTGACTAGGCCACAGATATTTAAGGTGGTTTCATCTCCTTTTGGGGCCCAGTTTTCAGCACTTGTGGAACCCTGACCACTCAGCCATAATTTTGGCGGTGCAGGATTAGCTGGTTGCTTCTTATGGCTGTTAATGGGACTACGCTCTTACTTTTGAATGATTGACCAATCATTCTTCCTCTTTGTCCTCCTCCTCCTTACTCTGCACTGTTTCATCAATGGGATTTATGGAGTTGGTCTAAATTTTGCTCAGAATTCTAACCATATCATAAGGCAGTGTAAGCAGAAGAAAAGAGAGGGCTATGGTAAACTTGTGAGCAGCTTGAGGCGGGGAGTGATGCACAGAAACATATGAAAATGAACTTTCATTACTTATTAGCGTGAAGGATCTGCCACAGGGAGGCATGCATCGGGCTTCTAAGCACACAGCAGTAGATGATACCACCAAGTCCCCTTCAGCACATCTCCTAGGTTTGCAGCAGTGAAGAAGAACAATACATTGTTTTGCTGATCTAATTCTTGGAGGAACTAATTCTTGGTGGGCTTGCCCTAAACAGTTAGTAGGGGATGATATCTACTAGCTAGCATCATGGGCAGCAAATACAACTGCACTGTCATTAAACAGTTAAGATTGTTGCAGATATGATGCATAAGTTAATATGTTTGCAGCCCATACCTAATGTTTACTTGATTGGCCAGTTAAAAAACCTCTGTTGTTGAATTGATTAGCTATTTAAATTATTTTGGTTAACGAAAAGGTGACGCTTCAGTCCATCAGGCAGAAGATTATTCTTACTAGAAGTTATTTTTTCTTCAGCACTGGCCCAATATACATTGCTGCCAGAGAGGAAGACCAGATTGTCCGTTGAATCTTACTCTAAGTCAGGTGACAGGACAGGATTGCTCTAAATCGGGGCAGTATTTTCACTGCATCTGAGGCTAGCAGGTTCCCTTAGGGTGTGCAGGATAGGACATGTGGTATGCAGAGCACTGTCAGTGGGAAATGCCTAGGGGCTTAGGAGGAACAACTGGGAAAGCTGCCACAATTGTCTCACTTTCCTCTCTGCATTTGTCTCCTCAGGTAACTGCCTCATTCTGTCAGCAACCTTGGAAAGTGTTTTTACAGAATGCCCCATTAGAACACAAGAAAGGTCATGCTACCTCAGATCTAATGTGGCATCCTGTTTCTCATAGTGTCCAATGGCTTCCTTCTGGGAAGCTCACAAGGAGAGTATGAAGGCAAATTGTCTCATGCAGCACCTGGTATTCATAAACATAGAAGTTCCATATAGCCAGCATAATTAATAGCCATTAATAGATCTATCCAGTGGTGGATAGATAAAGTCCCAATTACAAGAATTCTCTCTCTCTTCGGGGGCCCCCTCTCTCCCTCCCTCTCTCTCTCTCTCTCTGTATGTGTGTGACAGGGAACCCCCCCCAAGTTACTATGAAGATTTCAGCTAAGCTCAGAAGGGACAAGGAAGTCTAAGGGGGATGGCAGATGACATCACAGACCCTACTTATCAAAATCATAGACCCAGCTAATAATTCATGTAGGATATTGGAGTTATCCTTCATGAATGTGTCTAAGGGTGTTATATCTACATCTTGTGGTAGAGGGTTCCATAGTGACACACTGTATGGACATGTATATTCTTTTGTCTATCCTGAATTCACTGCCAGTCAATTTCATTGGATGGCCCCCAGAATTCAGGTATTATGAGAGAACAGGAAAAACTGCCCTCCTCAATGGTGTCATAAAGCATAAACAACATAATACAGACGGTGCATTCCCAAGATGCACTTTAATGATACACATGCGCAAGAAGGCACAATTTGAATGAGATCTGAAAATAATGGAGAACTTTCATCCAGCCTTGTAAGGATGGATTTGTCACATGGTGAACTAATTACCATTTCTTATGGGGCGAGTTCACAACCTTGACTATCTATACTGCACAGGTGAATCATTCATTTTCTCGTTGCACATAAAGCAGTGTTGTTTTCAAATTTACAAGTGCCATGTAACTGTGAAGATGAGGATTTGTGAACCCACCCTGCAGTTCATCTCAAGGGCTGTGCATTCCGCCATGAGGAACCACCCATGGTTTATTAATAATTGCAAGTTAATGCAACATAAAATCAGTCTGATTGCCAGATTGTTTAAAAGCTCTAACTGTGGCACATTAAGGGGGAAAAGGTTTACACCCAAGAATGAATTCACTTATTCCCTATTTATTCTTTTTTTTCTACTTTAGCGGATAAATGACATTTAAATTAAAATGACGGTGTGAAGTGCATAGTGATTTTGAATGTAGCGATTAAAACTGAAATTGTACCTGACAACTAACAATGGGTGAAAGTGATGGATTTTAGTTTGCATGTATTTGACACTAGAAAAAAGAGGCAGAGATTTTTTGATTACTGTAGCATGAAAAGGTGACATTTCAACACTGGAAAAAAGGCAAGTCTATTAAGTACAGCTACCCTTTTTTAATTTAAAATAACTTAGATTTATAAGATACAATAAGTTGATTGACTCTCCTGTCAAAGGCCTGAAAGGTGACCACTGGGGGTTGTTTTGCAGGATCCCAGTTTCCCAGAATTCATTTCAGGCAAAAACTATGGGTTATGCCACTAACCATTTTTGTCAACTCAAACAAGCTAATTCAGTCTGTCTCTCCAGTCTGCTTGAAATTTCCCAAGCCAGCTCTTTGAGTTAGCTATGCAATACTAACTAGAATGAGATAGATAGATAGATAGATAGATAGAGATGATGATAGATAGATGATAGATAGATAGATAGATAGATAGACGATAGATAGACAGAGGGGGGCAGAGGGGAGAGGGAGAAGAAGAAGCATACCTACATTTTTATTTTGTTTAGGACAGAAAGAAGGAGTTGGACCATTTTCCCAATCTTTAGCAGCCATTTGGAGATCTTCTCTCCCCCCACCCTAAATAGATTGCTGACAGAAGGGGAAGGGAACTGTGCCTGCATTCCCTAACTAGAGGTTTTATTTATTTTATTGTATTTTTAATCAACCCAATAACAAATGTCTGGTGGATCACAAATGCTTAAGAAAAAATATGATTCAATACAATTTTTTTAAAAAAGGATATATAAAAACATCCATAAAATCTAAAAACCATGTCTCTAAAATGCCTGGGAGAAAATAAATGTATTTGCCTATGGATGAAAAGATAACAATGTAAGTGGGTGAACATCCTTAGGGAGAAATGTCCATAAAAGGGGCATCACGACTGAGTAGACCCTCCCTCTTATAGCCACCCACCTAACTTCCTTTGGTGAAGGCATCTAGAGGAGGGTCTCCAAAGGATCCAGACAATTACATATGGGAAGAAATATTCCTTCAGATTTTCTAGTCCTAAGTCATTAAGGGAGCAATCCTATGGCTCTTAGAAAACATCTGGTGGGCCATAGGATTGTTAGCATTCCTTGTTCTCAGAGCCAGGAAACCACACTCTCCAACCCTTCCACCATCTGTGTCTACGCGTTTGCAAACACGAGGATGTAAGGAGGGAAAGGGGATTTCCCACGAGCGGGTAGGGCAAGGAATTGGGGAAGCAGGGATACTTTAGGGAGATAATTCATATTTTGCAATGAAAAAAGCCTGAAAAATAAAGCTGAAAGGGGATTGGTCAGTTTCTAAAATGCTTACAGCCACATATGTCCATTAGAATAAAAATAATTATAACACGGACAGGACAAAACTTTTATTAAGACTAAGTAAAATGTTACAAAATAGTCACCAACCTTTGAAGGATTCCTGCACTGAGCAGGGGGTTGGACTCAATGGCCTTATAGGCCCCTTCCAACTCTACTATTCTATGATTCTATGATTCTATTCAGGCTGGATGTTACACACTTGAAAAAGCAGGAGTGTTTTGGAGCACGGTAGGAAATCCCTATTGTGGGACATGGTGTAATTTCTCAACTATAGGAAATATAATTTCAGAATTAAAATAGAAACTTTGGGTGCCTCTACAAGAGCAATTTAAAGCTCTTTCAAGGTGCATTAAAAATTTTACGTCTATAAGAGCAGAGCGCAAATCGGGGGTTGAGGCGCTTTTTCTCTCTGATTATGCGCATTATTGAATGCGCGTTAAATAGCGAGTTTTAATTCTCTGTGGCCGTTAAAGTGCCTTATGACCATGTAAACAAGCAATTCTCTGCATTAAACACTTCTAAAGCACACCGGTAAGGCCAGTTATGTGCTTAACTACCTCCCACGTATAGTGATTTACCGTAAAAGTGATTGCAAAAAGATGCGCATAATCGGAGAACCAGGCGTCAAACCGAATTCTTGTAGAGGGGACCTTTGCTTTTATGAATCAAGACTGAATATATGAGATGGGATGTGGGGGGGAAAGGGGCCCACATTTCATGTTTGTACTGCACTCCACCCAAATGGTGTTTGAGCCCTGCAGAAATGGGGATGAGGCATCCACTTATCATTCTGGACCATCACTGACCATCCACTAGGCAGCAATCTGGCAAACAAAGGAACAGCCAAGCCTGAAGCCATAAAATATGGACCTGTCTTCCAGGGTGTTCTATGGATTAGTGAGTTGATGTAAATGAAATGCTTTGAACACTCAAGCAGTGCTATATAAATGCTAAATATGATCAGAGAACAAGAATGTGTGTTAATATAAAATTCAAGAGATTGAACATTTTCAAAGAGAAACCAAAAGAAAAAAATGATGAATATTTACAGGAAAACATTTCATCCATGGGAAAAGCTAGAAGGGGGAAAGGATGAATACGACCTTTAGAAAAAAATGATCTAGGCTTAAGAAGAGGAGGGTCAAAAGAGCAAAAAAAAAATCTGAACTGCAGCCTAAGAAATAACAAGGGTAAGAAGAGTTCAAATGACTGAAGGCTCTGAAAGTGCAGCTGCATTGTATGCACACTTTCTAGGAATACGCCCCAGCAAACTTGGTGGGACTTATTTCTGAGTAAATATGCATGGGATATTGAAGTTTAAACTGAATACAAACTGAAGGCCAAGGGAAGAGATCAACAGGCAGATTGTCATTGGTTATCCATGCGCTGAGCAAAGCAAATGATCCAAGCAGAAAACAGGATCCAAACAGTGTGTGCGTGTGCATGTGCATGTGTTCGGGGGCTGGAGTGGGCAGGGATAATAATAATAATAATAATAATAATAATAATAATAATAATAATAATTTATTTCTTACCTGCCTCTCCGTTTGGATCGAGGCGGGGAACAACAATATGATAAAATACATAAAACTGATTAAAACATGACACACATTATTAAAACTGCATTAAAACATCCTAAAAACATCCTAAAATTCTTTACTGGGATCAAGAAGTTTAAGAGGGCATAGCCAGGCTGTGAGCCAACTGCTATTAAGAAAACCTTGTTGCTAAATTTTATACCATGCTTGTGGATGCTGATGCAAACTTATTTCCCTATATCTATATGGGTTTTCCAGATCTTGCAAGATTTCCAGTAGCCAGTCAGTGAGAAATATTTTGAAGAATGCGCTTCTGTCCCAGGCCTCCTCCTCCTTATTATTATTATTATTATTATTATTATTATTTATTACATTTATATACCGCCCCATAGCTGAAGAGAAAGACATTTGCCTCATTCACAATAAACCACTTGAGTTAATTAACCTGCATGGCTCCGAGACATGCATCAGCCGCCATTTTGACTATTGAAGCTGAGTACTGCAGCTTGTTGTGATGTGCGAACCCAGGCGTAGTGGGCTATTTGGGTTAAGCAACCTTCAAATAATCCACAATGTCTGGGTTCACATATTAAGGTTTGCATATTCTAAATGGCAGGTGGCTAACCATGACATGTGAATCAGGTCAGAGAGAGCATTTGTACAGGAAGCTCCAGGATAGCTTTCAGGGACCACAGGAACTCGTGCTGCTGTTAGGATTTACAAGTTCCAGATTCCAGAATGTATGTGAGTAAGGGCACATGTTGAGAACTGTAAGGCTTTTTTTCTGTCTGAACATGCATAGGATTACGAGTTAAATGAGTTAGGCCTCTAGTGTTCAGAGTACACAGATCCCAGTGAATAGCAAACAATGTGTAAATGATATTTGTCACTTGTGTAATAATTAACGTTCAAAGACACCATTCTAACAAGGCTGACTTATGGATACAAACCAGGCAGCCAAAAAGAGAAGAGCATGAACAAATATAACTTTTAAAAATCCTCAAAGGATACCAATTAATTGCCCAGCCGTTCAAAACAAAAAAGGGTTCATAGGGATGTTATAAATTTGCTTTGGGACCAGAAAAATGTCAGCAGAATTCAGAAATGGAATCAGTGGTTTATGATGAGAAAAATGAAGACTTTTTTATTGTTTTGTTTTTTAAAATTATTATGAGTCGAAGATTGTTTTGAATGTTTTACTACCGGCTTCTCCCCATGAGCAAAATAAAGCACACATGTGGCTGACCACTCTCAGAAGTTCACGGGTCCTTTGGATGACGATGGCATCAGCTGGGGCATCTCCCGTGGTTTCCCCCCTTATTCCATTATAAAATAGATCAAAGAAAAGCTGGAATAAATCCTAATGGGAAGGAATCAGCAGGGTGTAAAGCTGGGATTGCACAATGAACTTGCCGAGGAAGGACTTTCCCGTGTCTGTGATCGAGGGAAAAGATGGTAAAATGCTTTCCTGCAACAAAGGGAGGCAGCTCAGATCCCCCACACCGCCAAGAGCACCCCTTTAAGTTCAATGGGGCATACTCCCAAGTAAGTGTGCTGAAGGTCTTATGTCTACCCAAAAGTAAGTCCCATTTTACTCAGTGGGGCTTACTTCCAAGTAAGTGTGCCTAGGGTGGCAGATCTACAGCACAATCTTACATCTACTCAGAAGTCAGTCCTGGCTTTCCTAAGGGCTGCAACGAAACTGTTCAGCACAAGTTAGCCTAAGAAAATGAGACTTCCCCTTCCCTCCTTTGCACACATGCCAGGGAGGGAGGCACTCCCTCGATACAAAACTTTAAAGGAGCCCCAGAGAAATAGCAGGATCTTGTGCCTTGTCACCCATCTCCTCTGGTGTAATCAGCTCATTATCAATTGTGCAAAAAAACAGGAAGCACAACAGGCCCAGATAAACAATGTGATTTCCCGTAGTGTAGGGATGCTCTGTGTATTGATTTCTTCATGATTTTTTGTTTTTCTAAATTTTTGTAAGCCACCTTGGTTGGTTCAGGAAAGGCAGCATTGAAATGTAATAAATAAATAAATAAATAAGACTAGACTCCAAAAATATTACAGTTTCCAAGAGGAGAAACAAACAAACAAAAGATATGTTATATCAATGTAAAACAGGGTATTAAACGTCTTTCAGCCCAAAGGTCAAATTCAATTTTATAGAAGCTCTTGTGGGCTGCATTCCAGTAATAGGCCAAAGCAAAAAGGTGTGAAGTCGAAATACCAAAAGTACCCACGCTACCAGTGTCTTTTAGCTTAAGCTCTTACTGTCAGAAATTAAGAGGTTGTCTATACATGGTGGAAGCCTGCAGTGGCTGCTAATCTGCATTGCATCAGTTAGACAAAGCAAGTGCAGCTTCACACCCCGGGGCTTTCCTGCAAAGCTGCAGACTGCAAAAGTCGTGGATTTACCCCAGCTTTTTCAATCAGAGTGACATTAGTACGGCTGTTCCACCATCTGACGTCTCTCTGGGACCAATCTAGGGGCAGTGCCTGGTGGAAAGTGACTGGCGATTGGTCACCTTCTACCAGGAAGAGGGCAGCGGGCAGATGGCTGCCCAGAAACCCCGCACTCCCTCCTCAGCATCAGGATTACCTGATGCCACCTTGGGAAAGGGAAACTGCAGGGTTTTGGACAGAGGCAGCTCCAACCTGGCACTGTGAAGACAGCCCCTACGCCTTAGGAGAGGCATACAACTTTTTAGGGAATTGGAGGCAGGGGTGAAATGTTCAAAAGCTGAGAAACCAACAAGTGATCAGCAATGGGGGAAAGAGGACATGGGCACCTGGGCAACCCGGGACTGGGATTCCAGGGGAGATGGATTTGGCACATAGGCAAGCTTCAACACCGCTGATATAAAAGGACAAGAAGGTCTGACAATCAGGTGGAGAAAGGAATTAAACTCATATTGCATCACCCACTTGGAGATAAATAATGCCCTTGATACATTGCAAGAGCATCTAGTGCTGATATGTACCAAAGCAGTTCCTTTCCCCCTTATGGCTCCAGAGCAGTAATCCTTGAGGGGCAGCAGAACCTTTTATTTTTAACTGACTGCCACACATTCTGCACGTATGTGTATCTGTAGATGGGTGAACCACATGCTGTGGTAATTTGCCTTGAATGCCAAGAGGCTCTCAGTGTTGTTCAACTAGAGTCCCATGGAACAGAATTGCTGCCACACACCACTAGCACCCACAGCTGAACTATGAGATGCCTTTCTTTGAAAGCTATTCGTTAAAAAAGAAAAAGAAAAAGTTCATCATAACCTCTTACTAGATATTCCTTTCATTTTACTTTTGGCCTTGTTGCAGCTCTTCCAAAGATTAAGTAACTTGGACGGGTTCTGGTTTTTTTTGGGGGGGGGGGGAGAGATGCATGCTGTTTAGCTGGAAAGAAATGAATTCACATATTACACTAAGGAAGGCCCCACTTGGTAAAGCACTTGCTGGGAAAAGGTTATTTGTAATGACCAAATTCGTCACTGTTTGGAATCTCATAAAGGTCATAAGAGAAGGGTGCATTTCCACTTGTTTTAAATAAAATTCTGTATTTTAGAAATAAATATGCTTTACTTTCATTTCATAGAAATATCAAAGCTGTTTGCACTATAATTTACTTTTTGAGCTCCTGACATTTACCCAGCTGACTGTCTTTAGAGAACAATCTCTTGATTTGGCAGAGAAGCTCCAAAGGTACAAAACCTGTCAATTGCAAATTACAAAGCAAGGCACTCCAAAATCCACCGCTCCCACAACTCAAAGGCTTCACTTTGTAAAATATAGTTATGTTTCTCTTAAATTGCCCAAACTCCAAATAAAACTTGTTCAGAAATACAATGGGAGCTGATCGAAAAAGATAGCTGTCCACAGGCAATTGAATGGTTTTAATATATGGAATATTCATAGGGTGCTTGTGGCGTTACCCCACATTTCTGTTCAGAATAATAGACTGAGTGGATGTGGCTAGTGATGCTGGAAAGGGGAGTGTGGGAGGGTTTTGAGAGTTGGTGTATGTATGGGAGGAGTGGGGAAAGAGGTAGTGTGAGAGGAGTGTGGGAGAAAGGAATGGATATAAGATTGTAGGAATTTAGGATTATTAGTATTATCAATCAATCAATCAAATATTTATTACGGTCATAAGACCAGCATAATTATTAGTATTAAGATTGTTATTACTAGAATTATTAAGAATAGGCAGGGTTTAAATTGAATTTGAAGAAACTAAGAACTGTAAACGACAATAAACATTTTCTTTATTTTGCTACCATAAAACCCGCGTCAGCTTGGCTTTGTCACCTGCTCTATCAGTTCATAAATACACAAATTACATTAAACCTTTAGCCCAGTATAGTCACAGGAGAACCTTTTCAAAAAACCCTTGCCTTTTCCTTAGGCTCTAAGGGAAAGGTTGTGATTCTTTTACCCTTCCCTCAGGTTTTTAAGTGCCGGTGCTTAGCCTGAGGGGGGGGTGCGTCTAGGCCTAGTGGTTGAGGTTGTGGCGGCACAGTGCTACCCAGGCACACTTTATTTATGTCTGTACTTGCTCCTTTGTCTCCTACATTTAATTAGCTATCCATTCCTGCTGCAGCTATCCCCACACACTGCTAAAATCTGCGCTTCCCTTGCAGTGTTCTTCCTTTTCACAACAAAAGCAAGCCTTGAAGAATTGATACATTGCTTATTTGGTCTTACAGGCCTAGAAAGTGAGCCTTAATTGGGCACATGGGCAGAAAGCCAACATGTCCCAATCAATGCAATACAGGAAACCACTTGACACCCTGCCTCCCATTGCGTGTTTTGATTGGACCAGAAGGCAGAACGCCAACCTTCCTACCTGTCCATCCCAATTAGTACAATGCAGGACTCATCTCTGTCTTGAGTATCAGTGCTGGAGAAAGAAGGACCAACAATGAGCTAATAATCTATTTTTATGGAGTTTTTCCTTTGTTTGTTTCTTTCCCAAGGGTCTCTTTCTGTGGGATTTTATACAACTCTGTTCCATTCTTTACTTTGACTGACTTCAAAGTATGAGCAGACAAACCATCCGGAGAGATGGTTTCGACTTTCTATTTTGTCTAAGAGTGGAACTAGACTGGTACTATAAACAGCATCCATGGGTCACTTTCTTCCTATCTCTCTCTAGTTCTACTTTATTTATTTTTGGCATTTATGTAGACTATTTAATAACAATGTTCCCTGGGCAAACATAAAATACAGTATTAACACACAATAACCAGAGAACGAATTACAGTCTAGCATTGAGAGAAAAACAGTTTCACCGCGTAATTAAAAACACAGAAAAGATAAGCACTAGATTAAAAATCACAGATCTTAAAAAGCCTGGAACAATAAAAATAATAATCTGCAGCTGGCACACCAAAAGGTTCATAATGGAGGTATTCTGCAATGAGAGTGCCACTGCTGAAAAGGTCCTCTCCCTGGTAGCCACCTACCTTATTTCTTGGGCACCTGGAGCAAAGCAAACATTTCAAGTTTCAGATAGAAATTTATAGGAGAAAGTGATCTTTCAGGGGCCCTGGTCTCATGATGTTAAGAGATTTCAAGGTCAAAACCAGCTATTTGTATTGGCTTGAGATATGGACTGAAAGCCAGCAGTTGATAAAGCCCTGGCATAATATGATTGAACTGCCGAGTCCCCATGCAACTCTAATTTAGACCGCCTACATTTTAAAAATTGTTTTCAAGGGCAGCTTCATGTACAATACATTACAATAGTCTAAATGTGAGATTGCCAGAATGTGGATAACTGTAGCCAGGATATCTCCATCCAGGTAGGGTTGTATCTGGCATATGAACTGAAGCTGATGAAAGGTGCTTCAAGCCACAGAATCTACTTGAACCTGTAACACAATGCTGGATTCATAACCAGCCACAAACTGTAGACCTGATCCTTCAGGAGGAGCATAACCCCTTCCATGACAGATTGAACACCACTCACCTGGATGAATGAGCCACCCACCAAGAAAAGCTCCATCTTTTCTGGACTGAGTTCATTTATTATCCCTGAATCAGTCTATTACCATGCCAGGAAATACAATGCCATTACTGCTTCAGGACACTCACTGCTCACTTGGGAGATGAGAGATAAACTTGAGTATCATCCACATATTGTGGAAACTCAAACTAAATCTCCAAATGACCTCTCCCATTGGGATCATGTAAATGTTAAACATCCTGCAGGCCCCTATCATCATTGCCAAGGGATCAAGCAGTTATATCCCAGTGCCATCCTTTGGAACCAACCATCCAAACTGGTGCAGAACCACTGCCAAATAGTGCCTCCAACACTCTGCTTAGATAGACTTTCCAGAAGGATACCATGGTCAACTGGTAAAAGCCACCACAATTCCAAAGGTCAAGCTCCCCCTAACTTAGCAAATGCCATTCCACAGGGCAAAGAAGCTGTGTCTGTCCCAAAAGCAGGCCTGAAGTCCAATTGCAATGGATTCAGCAAGTCAGTTCCATCCAAGAGTGATTGGAGTTGGTCAGCCGCCATTCTTCTCAGGCACCTTGTCCAGGAAAGTGATGAAGCCACAAGCCTATAATTGGGTCCAGGCTAAGTTTCTTCAAAAGGATGCACTGTTATTTGAGCAATCTCCATTGGCAGAGAAAACTGGACATTCATTTCAGCATCCCCTTTGGTGTCTTACATTGCGTTTTATGTATACTTACTCAGAAGTAAATCCCATTGAGTTCTGTGGGGTTTTCTCCTAAGTGAGCACATGGTGTCAACCTCAATTGCTTTACTAATGCTTATTTTGACATTCTGCCAGAAAACAGTATTATAAACAAAGTGCATTATAAAAAAAATTAGCTGCATTCTGTTGCAAATTAACCTATGCATAATCAATGATCATTTAAAAAATGGTAGTAATACCAATGGTTACCACAAGGAGATAGATAAACATGTCATTCTGATGCTGGGAATACAGTATCCGAATGAACTGAACAGCTGGATGCTGGATTGAATTTCATCTGTGAAAAACTCAAGGACCAAGATCCTACAAAGTGCACATGATCATGAGTGTACAGGAATTACATTGTCAGTCATGGAACTTTAATTCACTCAGTGGACTCACATGAATGGCTGCTGTTCCCTCACTGTCAGTGCACACTCTCCATGGGCTCAGGAATCTGATTCAAAGCCAACAAGTCATATTGTTTTGTACTATAGGCATATTACCCCCTAAAGTGGAAAATCCCCATGAGCCAAACAGATGATTCACTGCAGAATTGATACCTTATGGAACTTAATTACGATGTCTGATATGACAATATGCCATTTTGAGTGCCATCTGGTGAGTTTTAAACTAAATTTGCCAGTCTGTTTTTGTGGTTCAATGGGTGTTCACTCTCAGTTAAATGAATATTATATATATATATATATATTCATATGAATTAACATGACATGACCAGTGTCTGCTTTTTTTGTCCGTCTAGAAAGTGGTAGCATGACATATGATGTGTTGGAAGAGGGGCAAATATATTTTAATTAATTTTTCAATATAATGTGCCCCTCCCAAAAGCAAGGAAAATATTTAAAATAAATTCCAATATAAAATCAGTAGGAACATTATTTTTTAAAAAGTGTAAACAGGCAGAAGAGCAAGCCATCGGGTAAAGGCTTTTTATTTTGCCAGGCTGTTTAAAATAATTTATTCCTGTCTATTTTTCAGATTTTCAGTAACTAATCTCAAAGAGCAAAGGAGTACATACAGGAAAAAGTATTCTCTTCCAGATCATATTTTATTTATTTTCAATATTTTTTGTTCTGCCTTGTTTTAAATATTCAAAATTACCTTTGGAGCTTTTCTTGAAATCAGCATCTCAGCAAGCAATTTCAATAAAGGGAGGTTTGGTAACCAAACTGAGGAGAAAGGAGGGAAAGAGTAGGGCAGGAGAGGATACAAGAGAAGTCCCATAGAACATGGGGCTCAGAGTAAGGCTGCAATCCTGTACCCACTAACCTGAGAAAGAGCCCCACCCTCATTGACTTCTTTTTGAGTTGATGCACTGTAAATGAGTAAAAATGATTTGGACTAGAGTACTGCTGAAATTCCTCAGAAGACAGTTTTCTGAGATTTTTCTTTGTCTCAACCTCCTGGAAAATGAGGCGATTTTGCAGAATTTTCTCTGAACTGCCAATGCATTTGCTTGCTACTATGGTCTCCACATGCAATGGAAGCAACTGGCCAGAGAACTTTGGCAATGGGACAGTACAGAAATGATATTTATTATTATTATTATTATTATTATTATTATTATTATTATTATTATATCATCAACAACAAAACAACAAAACAACAAAACAACAAAACAACAACTACAACAAAAAAGTTAGGGAAGAAGAAAGAAGCTGTGCTACTGCCCCTGCTAATGGTTAGCTCCACCTGGAGGAAACTACTGGAGAAATTTCTTGAAATGGTTCTCCCCACATACATGCCAATTTATCTAGCCATAAACAGAGTAACTAATTTCAAGAGGCCACTTCCACATTGCTCTAATCTGAATTAGAGGCTACCACAACAGGACTAGCAGGGACTGAATAAATACTATGAGCTCCATCAGATGAGTGTTTTATTGCATACTTGATACTGAGCAGACACAGATTTTCACAGGTCCTTCTCACGATGTTGTCTGCCTTCTGGGCACCTCCTGTCCCTTCTAGCCTTCTTCGCAGGACAAAAAAACCCCCAGTATTCTGACGTATTTTTTAAGATGGAACTTGCTGCCATCTCCTGCTGTGTGCAGGAGAAGCACCACTATCAAAACAGCCCACTGAATGGGTCATGTGCATGTTGTTTACTTCCTCTTTTGAAAGAGGAAGTAATGAGGGACAAACACACAGGCAGAGAAGTGACGGTAAGCAACACAATTTTTCCCTGTGTGATGACACTCTATAGCAAACACCTGGGAGCCATAGCATTACAGACTCCCTTTGGACCAAATGAAACATAATCACACATAGCAGAGCAATACATAACTGGTTTACTTCCTGCATTGAGCAGAGGGGTGGACTCGATGGCCCAACTCCTCTATTCTATGATTCTATGAACCCCAATTTAGATCGTGACTGTGATTTGGAAAAAGGGATTTAAGTTCCCCTTTCCCATTTTTGTCCCCAAATCTCCCTCTGCGGCATTAAAAAAGAGGGGGGAGTCTCCATTGAATTCCAAGGAGGTGTGTGATTATTAAAACTGCAAGGGGCAGAACATGGGAGTTTAACCCCTCCTCCTAAATCATCATGGTCTCAGTCGAAATCAGGATCACTTGCACTTACACTAAAGTAAGTAAGCCAAAGTCTTCTGAGCAATTGCTTGCTCCCGAGTGCTGTTCAGATAGTTAAGACAAGGAACAGGAGTAACAGCTACATTTCCTCCCCCACCTTCTTTACATCATCTCACTATAGTTAGCAAAATCTCATATGGTCACAAGGCAGCACCAGAAGCAAAACACCCTTTGCCATGACTTAACACAGCTGCCTTGGCAAACAGAAGCCATTGCTCCAAGTAGATATTTCCCACCTTTACTTCCCCTGGCATAATAGCAAAGTGAGCTCAGGAAAAAAAGAGAACTCTCCAGAGCTAGATTTATCTTTCCCAGTCTTGTAATGAGAGTGAAACCACTGACAGGGACCAAAGAGAAGCCTGTCAAAGTAGGGGAATAGGTGACTAACCTGAAAATGTTAAAAATACCTTAAGGAATCATTGTCCTATAACAAGTAGAGAGAACAAAAGTGTAGCCAAATTGTTTTGCCAGATTTTGGCTATTTAAGTGAAATCCATAACACATACGAAAACCTCACCATTAATGTTTATTAAAACGTTTTGTGAACGTGTGTACTGAAAGTTTCCTTTGAATTACGATTATTTCTTGGGAAGCATATCTACTTACTACACTTTACATTAGGATAAGGCTTAAATAATAATATAAATTCACAATTAATCACTTCAGTCACTTCAGGAAATTCACACTAATGAAACATGTCCTGTGGTGTGTGATTGAAAACTATGACCTCCGTTTGCCACCTCATTGTAACTGAGGCTGTCATTTAAACCAAGCAAGAAATTGCTCTTCCAAGGCAGTGTGGGATGACCAAAATATATCTTCAGATTTATTTCATGTTTGTTATTCCGATTAGAAAAGGTCCAAATTCTCAGGTGGTCTGACGGATAGCACCAACAAAGTTGATGAATCTACAATAGCTTGAAGTTGACTTTTTTACCATCTGTGATACATAGCTAGCAATCAATAGCTAAGGTTGTGACCATCGTCAGTTCCCAGACAGGGTGAGCCAGAGATGTTTATGAGAGGCATATAAGGAGCTTGTGTAATCAAAAAACAAAAATAGCCATGCTATCCACAATTGGGCAAAATGCCACAAACGTGGGGAAGCTTGCGAGTTCTCCAAAACTCTCTTCGTCAGGATAGATGGTACAAAAAACAGGTGATGGGGACAGAAAGAGTTGTCCACTGGGTCTCAGTGCACATGTAGTCATTCCTAAGCTTCTTTCTTATCTGAATTAGACTCCTGATAGCGAACCATCTGACAGTATACCATTGCCAGGCAAAGTACATGTATGCCATCTCTGCACATTTGCCAGATCTGAAGCCATTTCAGTTCCTGGGTGACTGGAGGTGAAGTGGAGTGTCTGTGGTCTAGACACTGGGGGGGGGGCACTGGAGGTCCAGGCTAGGTATTCTTTGGGATTTCAGGCTTTTCTATTGTGACTATAGTTTCTTCAGATGCACTAGAGGCCTCTGCAAGGTCCCATATCTCTTCCACAAAGAAGGTCCCCACATTCATGGTCAGACTTGAACTTGAGAGCTTGTAGAACACAGCCTTCATGTTGTAATGATTGTAGCCTTCAATAGCAATGGACAAATCTGTCCAAATTTTGGTTTCTCTTATTTTTTCATATTTCATATTTCAGTTCATCCCAAACTTTGAGATTTTTTAAAAAAAATCCATCTGAATATTCATCTGTATTTTTGTGCCCATTTCTCCAAATGCATGCATTTTTGCAAACAATTTTGCTTAATTTGGGGGCAAGCAGTATTCCAAATTAATGCATTTTGAACATCATAAAAAATGTTTTTTAAAAAAGGTATGAGCATTTTGCTTGGAGAAAATGTGGAGAAGTGTGAATTTCAAAGGATAACTGAGGTTCAGTGCTTCCAATGTGCAAAAGGGACATGGGGGGGGGGTTCACCCCGCAAGTTCACCGAGCCCTGCTCATCCGGCCCTGTTCCAAGGAGCTAGGCCAAACAAGCACTTGGCAAAGTGTAATTTCTGTGGCCCCCAGAAAGTGAACACTTCCCCTGGCATGTTTTCCAGGAAGCCCTGGAAATCGTGCTTTGCCTTCCTCCCCACCACCGCGCCAATCGTGGCCTTAAAGGCCCTTTTAAATCCTTGCAGTGCCATTAACTCAGCAGGGGAAAGGACAAACGGGTGGAAATCTGCTGAGCATGGACCATTTGCCAGACAACTGGAGGCCATAGGTAGTGTTGGGGTGAAAATCCACCAGGCGCATCTGCCTGGGCCCGTGAGGGTTGGACGCAGGGGCATCCGCTGCCCTCACAGTTCCAGGCAGTTTGCGGGTAATAGAGGGTGGAGAAATGACGAGGCGACACACAGAAGTGGATTTTAAATGGCCACTTTATTAAAGATCTGCAGAATGGGTTAACCTATACGGGCATCCTAAATATTTCAGGGCGAGACATTCACCGTCTCTGAAGTGGCGCTTACCAGTTCGCCACAACCCAGACTGCCCCTTATGGGGTAGGAAGGCCTTCCGATGTCGACCTCCCCTCGCGCCATACAGCTCCGAGTAGGTGAGGAAGGTTGGCCTTAGGTAACCCTTATCCTGCCAGCTGAGGCCGTAAAACTCACAGCTGGGGGCCCTCACACATTACCAATCACCGAAACAGTGCCTGTGAATGCTCACCAACCCTATGACGCTCCAGATGCCCGCACCTACCTGCCAAAATGTAAAAGTAACTGAAACATCCCTGGCTGTCTTGCAGTGTGAAGTAGGTGAAAAAAACCATAACTGAAAGTAATTATGAGTCAAAAATTCCTACTTGGCCCTCAACAGAGCAACCAGCTGCCAAATTTGAGATCTATCCTCCCAACTCTCAATTTTATATGAATTTATTAAAGATCATTTCAGTTCTGACAGATCAGAATGACAGCTCGCCATGTGCGTTCATTCAGATCTGTCAGAACGGAAACGATCTTTTAAAAAATCATATAAAATTGAGGGTTGGAGGGATCAATCTCAAATTTCATACACATACTTAGGCATCCCCCATAAGCACTGTGACGAAGTTTCAAGCCTTTAACTTTAAAAATACAGGAGTTATAGGTATATTTATATGGCAGTCCAATAAAATGATAAAATCACCCGAAAATTATCGTCTCTGATGATTATTGTAGGTTTTTGTATCGTATCATCATCGTTAAACACATGCACAATAACGACCCTATCGTATCATTATCGTACATTTTAACGATACGATACACATCCCTACTTTAAGGTGAATTCCTGCATTGAGCAGGGTGTTGGACTCAATGGCCTTGTAGGACCCTTCCAACTCTACTATTCTATGATTCTATGATTCTATGATTCTTTGAGAATGTACTTTGAACACTATAGGGTGCCAGATAATAAAAGATGAATAACATGTCTTAGTTCTGAATTTAAGACTATGAGCAACACTTTCACATTTTTCACCTTGTCTTCTCCGAAGACGTGTTAAGTTTCATTTTAAAATTAGGGGAATAATTAAATGCTAGCTGGATTTCTGTTGGATTTATTAAAATTATTTTATTTTATTTTAGGTCCTAATTTGAATTTATAAAATAAATGCAGATGCCTTTCTAAATATTTTAAAAATTACTGGGACTGTGGTGATGCATTTTCTTTATACTTGTTTCTCTCTTGATAATTAACATGAGTTTCTCTCTAAATAATGTACAGCATTAGCAATAGGTCAGTGGTGAGACAGGTGTGCCTGTGCTGTTGCTAAGAGACCAGTAATGGTTGATACTCTGACTCCCAGCTGAAACAGTCGAGTTTTTGTAGAAACACAAAATTTCATTAATGTAAGTGTCCCATTCAGGAAGCTCTCTGTCATGCAGTTTGACTTTGGGCAGTGGGGAGATTTAAAATAAAACATTCCTGCTGGAAAACAGATAAAATCTGTAAAAAGTTAATGGGGGAGCTAATAAAAAATTGGCACGCTCTTCTGTTAGGGTGGCCGAGAAACTGATTTATCAAGATACTGCATGGATTTGATACTTAGTAACAGTCACAACTGATAAATGGAGAGAACTAAGAGATAAGTCTACATATGGCATGGGTATTGGACCTCAGTTGTGCGGGCCAAATCTGGTCCAACTGGGGTCCCAGTCTGACCCTCCTGAGGTTTCCCAGGGGATGATATCTCCTTCCCCTGACTCCACCCCCTTTCCAATAACCACCAGTCATTTGGTGGCTTCTCAGCTTTTGCATGTTCCCCCGCCCCAATTCTAAAATGCCTCTCCTAAAGCTTAATTCGTGGCAGTAATAGCTTTAAGCCAAAATATGCTAATATAGTTTTGTACTGGTCCTACCCCCTTTTGCCTTCAGCCACAACCACTTCTGGAACGCACCCCCTGAGATCTTCTCTGAAATTGAATTTGGCCCTTAGATTTTATAGACTTCTAGAAATAGTCACACTCCCTCTGAAGAAGCATGCTCAAATTTGGAAATACTCCTGCGCACAACATTATATCCAGGAGTTGAAAACCTGAATGTAGCTGAATGTAGTTCTGCAAAACCTGGGCTTCACTCAAAGATGCTGATACCTCCTCCTTGTTACTCAGTGGTCATGCTTAGGGCCCATTTATGTTTGCATTTGCCACCTGTATTATCCCAATTGGAGGCATACAATCTGAGGCCTGCAACACAATGTTGCAGTGTATTCCCAGCAAGCATGGGTTACTTAAACTTGTGGCTCAGGGAGCTGGAAAATAGAATGAAAAACAAAATTCCCTGCTCTAACTTGGATCATACTTCCTGTGCAAAATATATTTATTTAGCAAGTGGGTGCTTGGTTTGTCCTATAAGGAGGTTTGACGGAGTAATTTAAGTAGCCATACCTTTGGCATAAAGGATCACTGCATTGTCAAGATGTCCCGCTAAGAACCGTGAGTGTCCAGTCACAAACATGCCATAAAACACTTGTCTGAAGAAGCTCTGAGTTAGAAAGAACAGGAATTCTCTTTACTATTACCTTCAGGTGGGGGGAAGGGGGATACTGGTACCCAATCTCTGTTACATTTAAATCTTAAGTTTATCTATTGATTTCTACAGGCAGTTTTCATTTCCATCCCTGTGGACATGTGTGAACCATTCAGACAATGGTTCTGTATAGCTTTTGTATGTATTTATGCATCTTAGTTTTCCTGTTTCTGCATAAGCACATAGACCCAGAAAATGGACTCCATATTATTACATGCTCCCAGGTAACATCCGTGCACAGGGCTTTTATCAGCTCATCAGCTGTAGCCTTTTCTTAAAAAAAACAAAAAGCCACATAAACATGTTCATACATCCACTGATAACTTCACATTTGGGCTACTGGAATTTCATGGGCCACTCCAGAACACTGTCAAGAAAGACCTTTTCCCGCCCTGCTTGCTCGGGCTGGGGGAGGGGGTTGCGAGTGGGGATGGGGCGAGTCGACGTAGGAGCCTGCAATTGGCAGGCTCCGGGTGGTGCCACCGGAGGAAGGAGGGGTCTGGGGGCTATTTAAGGCCAGGACCCCTCCAGCTCTCCACAGCTTGCTGTGCGGCTGGATCAATTCACCGAGACAACCGGATGGCAAGAGGTGCGGCGGACAGGATCGCTCCGAAGAGCAGCCCCAGGATGGAGGCAGTGGCGGCGTGGCGCAGAGGCGACTGGAGAGCAGCGGCGGGAGTCTCGGTGGCGAGGCGGCTGCGGACGGCAGGGACAAGCGGCAGCGGGAGTCTTGGTGGTGCGGCAGCTGCGGGCGTGCTCAGCGGAGCAAGGCAGCAGGGATGACCGGCGGCAGAAGTTTCGGCGGCGCGGCAGTGGCAGGCGCGCGTTGCAGCTCCGTAGGGCGACCCGGCATGGCAGCAACAGTGGCGGTGACCTTGGAGGGGGCGGTGGCAGCTGGCCTCCTGCCCACCTCTCATCCTTTCAACAAGGCCAAACAGCCAGCAGGTTTTCTCTGGGCGGAAGGGGGAGAACGACGGGTGACGGGCCAGGGTATGGCAGCGGCCCTGCACCTTGCGAAGGGTTGGGCTTGGCTGGAAGTATCTGGAAGGTGGTGGTTGTCGGGCCTTCCCTGTAATCAATAGAGGCCAGGTTGCCCAGCAGACAAGCCCCGTTTTATTGCCTCCGGCTGTAGGCCAGCAACTCCTGCACAATACCCCCTCCTCTTACCACCGGTAGAGTGTTGGCCCCTATAGGCCTATCAGCTTCAGCGGCCCCAAGCCTGGACAGTGCGCCCACTAATTTGGGTTCATGGTAAAGCTAGCAGGAACCCCCAGATAGTTCGGCACAAAGGCTACTTCCCGGGGGGCTATTAATTCTCGTTAAATCTAGCCCATTGTTTAGCTGCTCCTATATAATTTTTTTAAAAAAAGAAAGAAAGAAAGAAGCGGATTCTGTATTTTCGGGGTTTATTGGATTCAGAATTTTGGGGAACATTTTAACTTGCTGACAATGCCACCAAAAAAAGGTCTCAGGGGTAAGAAGGGCAAAGGAAAAGCCCCAGCGCAGTCATCTAAATGGAGAAGACCCGTGGAAAATTCATCCTTTGAGGAGGATTTAGATCCCAATGTAACCAATCTCTTAGCTCGGCTGCAGAATCTGGAAAGAGAGAAGGGCATTCAAGCTCCCCCCACACCTGCCACGCCACAAGCTCATTCTGGCAGTAGGCTGACAAGAAAGAAAAGGCAAGATGATTTACTGAATTCTATTTCAGCTAGGTTGAAAGTAGTGGAGGCATCTTCCAGGGGGTCCACCAGGGATGTCTCTGCCCTTGAGGCAAGCGCAATACTGTCATCTACACCTTCTCTTGACACCGATCACGGAGCAGTGGCAGCTTCTGAACCAGCTCTGCTGGTTAACGTACCAGTACAAGGAACAACGCCCTTGGGGCAAGGTGAGCAACAGACACAACTCAGCACTACACAATCCCAGGTCGCTAACACTTTTCCTTCACATTGGGGTTGGTTTCCCTGGTTAGCTGGGATGGGTACACACGTTTCAGGGAATGCTACGCACCAATTCACGATCCTTACGGCTCCTATGGTAGCAACTACTCCCAATATTTTGTCTCTTCCGGCAGGCATATCCAGTGTAATTATTAGAATGTTTTTAGGATGTTTTAGGATGTTTTAATGCAGTTTTAATAATATTTGTCATGTTTTAATTAGTTTTATGTATTTTATCATGTTGTTGTTCCCCGCCTCGATCTAGACGGAGAGGCGGGTAAGAAATAAATCGTTATTATTATTATTATTATTATTATTATTATTATTATCTGCTCAGCAACAAGTTATTCTAGCAAGCGCAGGACCCCCCGCGACACCTGAGCAAAATGCTTCAGGGAGTCTGCTCCCTGGGGCCAGCACACAGCCCCTACAGGCCTCAGATGCGGCCGTTGCTTGTGCAAGTGTTTGGCAGGGACCTGCCGGTGCTACCGGGTCAAAAATAGCTCAGGAGGGGCATGACCCATATGCAGGTGCTAGTAGTGACCCCATCCCTACAGGTAGCACATCTGCACCTCTAGGATATCATCTCCTCCCTGCTACGAGGGAGAAAATTTGCAAAGGAGAATACATAGATTATTTTCTCTCTTGTTTCGCGAACAAGAGAGCGCAGAAAAAGAGACGGGTGTGGACAAGGAAGCAGAAAGGATTAAGAAGAAACGGGTAGTCCACACTTGGGCAAATTGGCTGCCCGGTTTTCTTATTTATATGGGCGTAGTACTTCAGCGCTTTTCCAGGAAAGGTGTTATTTTAACGAAATACCTCGATATGATATATCGAGCATATTCTGAGTATGAGGGCAGGGCGTGGTTGGCTTATGATGAATCATTCCGTCATAGAGCTGCCTTTGACCACGCCCTTCGCTGGGATGTTAAGGATCATGATCTGTGGATACAGTTCATGACACCAGCTCGGCCAGGTTTTGGGGATAGGGCGGATAGTGGCCATATTCTGGCCAAACAGCAACCCGCTTCCACCTTTAGGGGGAATGCAGGTCAGGCGGTTCAACACCGCCCGCTCTGTTGGGATTTCAACAAGGGAATCTGTAATCGCAACCCTTGCAAGTACAGGCACGAGTGCAACACATGCTCCGGACATCATTGCTTTAAAAATAGGAGTGGAAAATGGCCCGGCAAGGAAGGACAGTGTGCGGGACGTCCCGGGGGGCAACAACCTCCTTCCAAAGGGACCCAGCCCGGTCAAAATTGAACCTCTTAATAAACTGCTCGCTTTATACTAGGGGTGTGCACGGACCCCCCGGATCGGATCGGGACCCGGATCGGGACCTCCAATTTTGTCCCGGACCGGTTCGGACAAAATCGGAGGCCCCCCGGACCGGATCGAGTCCGATCCCGACCCAAAAATCGTACATTTTTGGATCGGCCGCCATTTTTTTCCCCATAGACTTGCATTGCAATGCAAGTCTATGAGGAAAAAATGGCGGCGGGTGGGTAAGGGGGGGCCTAACTCCCTCCCCCCCCGGGGCCGTCCGCTGTGGACGGCCCCGGCAGGTAAACCCCCTCCCCCGCGCTCCCTACCCCCCCTGGGGCCGCCCGCTTCCATCCGCTGGCGCCCGCGGGCGCCAGCGGATAGAAGCGGACGGCTCCGGGGGGGGGGGGTAAGCCCCCTTCCCCGCCACTGCTTACCTTCTCGGCCCGTCCGGCGCCGGCGGCTACTACCAGCGGGCTCCGCGGCCTACTCTCGAGTAGCGCGCCGGGTGATGACATCACCCGGCGCGCCATCCTAGAGCAGGCCGCGGAGCCTGCTGGGAGTAGTAGGCGCCGGCGCCGGACGGGAGCCGCCGGGCCGGGCAGGTAAGGGCCCCCCTCCCCCCTCCCCCCTCCGTGCGCCCCCTCCTCCCCTCCACGCACCCCCTCCTTACCTTTCCGGCCCGGCGGCTCCCGTCCGGCGCCGGCGCCTACTACTTCCAGCAGGCTCCGCGGCCTGCTCTAGAGTAGCGCGCCGGGTGATGACATCACCCGGCGCGCCATCCTAGAGCAGGCCGCGGAGCCTGCTGGGAGTAGTAGGCGCCGGCGCCGGACGGGAGCCGCCGGGCCGGAAAGGTAAGGGCCCCCCTCCCCCCTCCCCCCTCCGCGCGCCCCCTCCTCCCCTCCACGCACCCCCTCCTTACCTTTCCGGCCCGGCGGCTCCCGTCCGGCGCCGGCGCCTACTACTTCCAGCAGGCTCCGCGGCCTGCTCTAGAGTAGCGCGCCGGGTGATGACATCACCCGGCGCGCCATCCTAGAGCAGGCCGCGGAGCCTGCTGGGAGTAGTAGGCGCCGGCGCCGGACGGGAGCCGCCGGGCCGGAAAGGTAAGGGCCCCCCTCCCCCCTCCCCCCTCCGCGCGCCCCCTCCTCCCCTCCACGCACCCCCTCCTTACCTTTCCGGCCCGGCGGCTCCCGTCCGGCGCCGGCGCCTACTACTTCCAGCAGGCTCCGCGGCCTGCTCTAGAGTAGCGCGCCGGGTGATGACATCACCCGGCGCGCCATCCTAGAGCAGGCCGCGGAGCCTGCTGGGAGTAGTAGGCGCCGGCGCCGGACGGGAGCCGCCGGGCCGGAAAGGTAAGGGCCCCCCTCCCCCCTCCGCGCGCCCCCTCCTCCCCTCCACGCACCCCCTCCTTACCTTTCTGGCCCGGCGGCTCCCGTCCGGCGCCGGCGCCTACTACTTCCAGCAGGCTCCGCGGCCTGCTCTAGAGTAGCGCGCCGGGTGATGACATCACCCGGCGCGCCACCCTAGAGCAGGCCGCGGAGCCTGCTAGTAGTAGTAGGCGCCGGCGCCGGACGGGAGCCACCGGGCCGAGAAGGTAAGTGCCCCCCTCCTCCCCCCCCCCGCTGTCCACTTTCATCGGCGGGCGCCCGCTGGCGCCCGCTAATGGAAGCGGCGGTGGGCGCCAGTGGGCGCCCGCCGATCCGCCGATCCGCCGAACCGGTTCGGAGCTTTTTCGGACCGGTTCGGATTGGATCGGCCGATCCAGCTGCGGGATCGGAAATCGGATAATTTATCCGATTTCCCACTGGACCGGACTCGGATCGTGGATCGGGTCCGATCCAGTGCACATCCCTACTTTATACCCCAAGCAGCATGATGCAATGTATCTCCAGGCTGGCTTTCAGGAAGGGTTCCGTATTCCTTTTCAAGGAATTAGGCGAGGGTCATTGTCTAGGAATCAGAAATCGATTGGTTTAATGGAGTTCATTGCTAAGGAAAAAATAGAGAAGGAAGTACGGGCAGGAAGCATTCTAGGCCCATTCGCAACCCCTCCTATCCCTCACTTACGGGTGTCACCCCTGGGCATAGTCCCCCAAAAAGCGCCAAGGGAGTTTAGGTTGATACACAACCTCTCCTTCCCTAAGGGAGCTTCTGTCAATGACTCTATCCCGGAAGGCTTGAGCTCTGTCAGATATGCTTCTTTTGATTCTGCTGTTAGCATGGTATGGAAGAACGGTGTTGGGGCTTTGATGGGAAAATGCGATATAAAAGCAGCCTTTCGCATTTTGCCCATTCACCCCATGGACTTCAATTTACTGGGGGTTTGTTTCCAGGGACAATTTTATATAGATCGTGCCTTGCCAATGGGTTGCTCTATTTCGTGCGCTATGTTTGAAACGTTCAGCTCCTTTTTGGAATGGGCCCTTGTTTTGAGGGCGGGAACAACGGATGCCATTCATTACCTGGATGACTTCCTGTTCTCGGGGGCGGCTGGAAGTCCACAGTGTGCTCACTTGATGGGCATTTTCAGCGCACTTTGCAAAGAGCTGGGCGTTCCGCTGGCGCACGAAAAAACAGAGGGCCCTACCGCAGTCCTCAAATTCTTAGGCATAGAACTAGATTCCACACAGCAGTATTGTCGATTACCAAAGGACAAACTACTCACGCTGCGTACAAAATTGCAGAACATCATGCACGAGAAAAGGGTGTCTCTTAAGCAGTTACAGGAAGTAGTGGGTCATCTGAATTTCGCATGCAGAGTAATAGCCCCCGGGCGCGCTTTTTTGTGTCGCTTATGCTCAGCCATGTCTGGTCTGCGCATGCCACACCATAGAACCCACGTCACTCGGAATATGCGAGCCGACATGCAAGAATGGTTGGATTTTCTCGAGCGATTCAATGGTATATCCTTTTGGAGGCGCGAGCTTTTGGTGGAAGCCGAACTCCAGATACATTCGGATGCCTCCGGCTCATGGGGCTTTGGTGTCATTTGGAGGAACCAATGGTGCGCGGAGCACTGGCCAGAGGATTGGGTCTCTGAGGGCATGTGCAAGGACCTCACTTTTCTGGAATTGTTCCCTATAATTGTGGCAGTACATGTATGGGTGGCAGACATGGCTAACTCTACGGTATTGTTTTGGTGCAACAATCAGGCCACCATGCAGGTTATTAATTCCCTGTCTTCGCGTAATCCTCGCGTTATGAACTTAGTGAGAGCTTTTACCTTGTATTGCTTGAAACACAATATTCTTTTTCGGGCAAAGCATATACCTGGTTTGAATAATGATATAGCGGATGCTTTATCACGACATCAGGTACAGAGATTCCAGGAACTGGCTCCATGGGCTCTCCCAAGACCAGAGATCATGCCACCAACTCTCTGGTTGATTGGAAGAAAGAAATAGATCAGGCAACTTGGTAGTCCTTGGAGGCCAGCACCAGGTCGGCCTATCAAAAAGCAAGTAGGGAGTTTCAGGCGTGTCGTTTAGCTAATAATCTTCAGCTCCAATGGCCTATACCGGTGGACATGTCCTCCAATTTTGTGTTAGTGCCAGGAAACGTGGTCTTGCAGCATGCACGATATCGCTCAAGCTGGCTGCTTTAGCATTTATTGCAAAAGCACAAGGTATGGCAGATTGCACATCCGATTTTCGCATTCGTAAGTCTTTGAGTGGTTGGGTAAAGGAAGCTCCATGCGTTCCTGATGCCTGGCGCCCAATGTCCCCTGATATTCTAATCGGCTTGCAGGATTATTGGCCGATCTTGTGCCATTCGCAATTCGAGTCGGTACTTTTTCATGCTGCAGCTTTGACTACCTTTTTTGGTGCATTCCGGATATCTGAGGTGCTTGCATCCTCAAAGGGAGATAGGTCTTCCAGGGCTTTCCAGTTTACCGACCTGCGTCTAGACGCACGCATGGTTCAGCTGCACCTCAGACAGTCCAAAACGGACCAGCTGGGTAAGGGACGTTGGATTACCCTTTTTCCTGCTGCCAACCCGGAGCTATGCCCAATAAGAGCCTTGACAGCTTTCATGGCCCTACGAGGGTCCTTTGCAGGTTTTCTATTTTGCCACACAGACGCTTCCCTGCTAAGTACCAATTTTGGGCAATCACTAGGAAGGCTCTGGATGCTTTAGGCTTGCCCTCAGCAACGTTTGACATGCACTCCTTCCGCATTGGGGAAGCTTCCACCGCAGCTTCTCTTGGGTTTTCCTCTTCGCAGATTCAGATGCTGGGCAGATGGCGCTCTTCAGCATTTAAGACTTACGTGAGGTGAACGCCTAATTAGGGGCTAAGCTGCATGTGCTAACGTCTTCGTGTTTGTTTTAGATCTGCCAGTGGCTTCTACACCCATGCGGGTTACCATATGCGGCCACAGCATGATCTTCTGGGCCAGCAAGCGAGTGTCCAGTTCCAGCTTTGGATCCCAGCTCGGTTTGAGTCAGCACGCTCCCATCCGCTGGCTCGGGAAGCATGGTATGCGGTGGGAGAATCTTGTACCTACCTTGCTGCAGCATCATTCTGCTTTGCACCCCCCACAAATCTTGCTTATCCATCTGGGGGGGGGGAATGATTTGGACCTGCTAAAAGGCAAAGTGCTTATATTGCATGCTTTGGCAGATTTCCAGCAATTGCGCCAGCTTTGGCCAGGCATTAGGATCATATGGTCCTGCATTCTGCCCCGCTTACAATGGAGAGTCACTAGCGACCCTCTAGCTTTGGAAAGGGCCCGGAAGCGGATCAATACCGAGATTTTCAAATTGCTGCTGCAGCACGGAGACGTTAGCATCCAGCATCTTAATATCAACCGTTCTCGGAGGGAGCTGTATAGGTGTGATGGGGTACACCTGTCACAGTTTGGTAATGATCTGTTTTTGGCAGACCTGCAAGGGGGCCTCCATGAGGTAATTCTGCGAGGAGGAGGGGGAGTGGGAGACTAAGCTAAGACTTGTCTCCCCCTGTGGCAGTAGGTGCGGGCATTTTTTATGCTAGATTAATGGTGAGCATTCACTGGCACTGTTCGGGTGATTGGTAAAGCCTGAGGCCAACCACTGAGAGCCCTGCGGCATCAGTTGGGGGGATAGGGCTTACCTTTGAGGTCAACCCTTCTTGTCTACTCGGAGCCCTGCGGCATGAGGGGAGATGACACCGGAAGACCTCCCACCTCATAACGAGGAAGCCCGGGGGGCGGCGAAGGACAAGCACCGCTTTCTGGGCTGTGAATGTCTCGCCCGATCCCCACAATGGCCTGGCTGGCCATGGCAAATGCCCGCTTAGGTTCTCCTCCCCCTTTTATTGCTTAACTGTTGAATAAATAAAGTGGCCCATGTTTAAACCCAACTATTGTGTCGACTCTTCATTTCTCATCCATTGCTTCGCAAGTTGCAACTACTACAAAATACATCAGCCTGATGGTTAACCAGGTAAAAAAAATGACTTCAACTAAGTGGCATTTGATGTAGACATTTTACAAATGAATACAAAGGGGCATTTCCATTCTGACATTAGAAGAATCTGCAAACTTTAAAAGACCTAATAACCTATTGTTGCTTACCAGGAGAGTCTGCTGTTTGCTTGCCATCTTCGTTGATGCTAAAACTCAACCGGTGGGGGTGGAATGACTTCTGCCTTTGTAAATGTGCTTTCCATTCTGATGGGTGTTTGTTATCTTTG
Organism: Anniella stebbinsi; assembly: GCA_029215795.1. Classification (NCBI taxonomy): domain Eukaryota; kingdom Metazoa; phylum Chordata; class Lepidosauria; order Squamata; family Anniellidae; genus Anniella; species Anniella stebbinsi. The sequence continues at coordinate 87,518,277 of JARDYH010000004.1, read as the reverse complement.
CAGAGATATTTTTCTTCCCCAGCTGAGTCTAATCCTCCCCACTTGACTTTTTGAAATGCCACACATGGTAGTGATTGAAGACAAAGGAGCTAAAGGTGCAGAAAGTGTCGCTAACAACTGCACTTTATCAACTAATGAGAGATTGTTACAAAGGAGTGTGGTCAGGAATGCAAGGTGTGTGCCATTCTGCAGTGTAAAGGGTGTGCTAATTTGTTGCATTCCTTGGTGAGCAGCTGGCATTCTGGAACAACAGCCATTGTGATTCATTTCAGAAACAAATTTACTGTAAATCCATTTTATCTGCTCCTCTTATTTCCCGATATATATGTGCCAGGGGTTTGCCTTGAATAGCTGTACTGTAGGCAGAAATTCAAGTGGTGCAGTTTTTCTAGTTACAGTCACATTTCCATGAAGACATACATCAGTTGAATTCTTACCTCTTGGGCATCAGGTAAAGGCAGAGCCCTGGCAAATTAAGGCTGACCAACTTATTGTGAGTGTATTTTGTATAGTATTCAGCAAAAATGTTGGTACTAAATATATTTTAGTAGCAGCAATTAACTGGCAATTTCCATGATTGCATTATCATTTGGTCTGTTTGGACATCATTATCAGGGAGTTTGCACATCATTCCCTTGTAATTCTTACTAAGAAGAAATTGGGAGCCTGTGCAAACTTTACATGCATAATTTCTTCCTTTTCCCTCTTACACATCCCTAGGCAAACAGGGTCTTGCTTTGTTCAATTTTTCTTTCCCAAGAAGACCCACCGGAATTTTTCGTTTAACTTGCTTTTGTTCCTGCCACTGATATAAGAGGTAGACCCTCTTGCCAGCTATTATTTTTCCTCCTATGATCCCCCTTGGAAGCATGTTTGTCATGACATAGCATCATCCCAAGATATAGCATCATCCCACACTGGTAGCCACCCTTTTTATTCCCGGAATCCCCATCAGAATGATGGTACATCCATTCTGGGTGGCCAACAGGTAACATTAAAATACAGTACGAAACACAAAATGATTAAAACTAAAAGACAAAACAATTAAAACACCCAAATACGATACTGTGTAAATATGAATTCTTTTACAACCTTTAGGATCATTGACAAAAGGCACTTAAAACAGTATTGAACAGCTGGAGAGAAAGATTGCAAAGGTTATTCTCAAAAGAATCTAACAATTTATGTTTGGAGATTGATCGTTGATCTAAGTATTTCTAAGCAATATTTTACAGCCTCAACTATGAACCAAGCTAACATTTGATCCTGCAGAAACATATTTTTACAAATGTGAATAATTGTGCTGAATACAACTGAACTCTTCCAAACAATATAGTTAAAGCATTCATGCAAGCTCTTTAGGACTCGCAGCTTAATCAAAATTAGAGTGGTCATTTTATGCATTCATAAATTCAGTTGCGTAGATAAATTTGCTCCTACAAATTTGAAACATATTGTATCCAAAAAAGCATGTGGGATGCAAATTTATTAGCACAGTGTAACAAATGTTAGTGAATAAATCCTACTAGTGTCAGAGCCAGCCCCCCCCAAGTATGTGCTTTCAATTTAAAAGCATTTCTTATTTACCAAGGTGTATTTTAGGATTCTGACCAGTATTATATGGAACATTCAGAGCAGATTATAAAATACCAGCAATTAACTACAGATGCAAGTTTTTATTGAGAGTTTAATCCACTACGCCCTTGGTTGATTAATCAGTTGGAGTTGATTGTAATTGATGAACAGGCATTTTAATCAATAGTGCTTCTGAGATGTGCATGCTGTTATATTTTGGGTGGGACTATTTTGATCCTAATGTATTACTACAGAAAATGGAAAAGAAAACATAAAACACAGGCTTTTCTTCTAAGAGTGAGTGATAGCTATATAGACCAGGATCCAAAAAGCATGTATTTAATGCTGAGCATCTAAGAATGTAATCCTATGTGTGTTTAGGTAGAAAAAGTCCTACAATTCCCAGCATTTTCCAGTCTCCTACCTTCCCTGGTCATTGCCCCCTGCCCCCCAGGCAATTCCATCATCTTGGGCCATCTTTACTGGTCCCAAGCACTCCATCCTCCCCATCTAGATTTGAGCCAAGGAAAAGTGGATAGTAAATTGTAAGTAAGAGCAGTTGGTGACACTGCACATCATCAATCATGTGGCATGTCAGTTAAGGCATCAGCCTTAGTTTCCAATTTCCTGGCTTTTGGGAGTTTAGACCAACATGAGATAGCCTTAACTCTGGTCTTTTAAACTGACAGGGGTTGTTGTTGTTGTTGTTATTGATAAATTATAGATCTGAGCCTTGGTTAATCTACAAAATATTTGTAAATGAGAAGGAAAATATTGGCACACTAGGTTAAGACATGAAATAATGTGTGACTTTTCCTTTTAAAAATTGCAATTTTAGTTAGAATTCATTCCATGTGGTTAATTCCAAGAAAGGCCACGACTTAATGATGGTGTATTCTAAAGTTTGCTCTGATGGATTCTTATTTAAAAACCTTCAGCTACTATTGCCAATGAGAAAGTGTCGGCACTGAATGTCAGTCTGTCTTTTAATGAAGGAACAGCTAATGAAAAAATTCCAACTATTGGACCTTCCTTTTTGAGTGATATATTGTTCTTCCAATGTATTCCATATAGTGTTCTTCTGAACAGACTAAGAACATAACAGTATAAGGAACTGAATGTATTATTGGTGCCCTTGATGTCTCCAGACATGAGGAATTTAATCTAGCATGAAATAACAAATGATGAGATCCCTCAAGTCAGTCTTAAAGTGAGTCGGCTTCAACATTTAGACTAGAGGCCAGTGGCCAAAAAATTAACTGGTTATTTCAAATAAAATGTGTGATTTCTGCTGCTCTTTTACTTATGCAACTCTATGCTCTGACCATTCTGTATCCCCTCTAGAGATGTAAAATTTCCAGAAATTTTGAAGCCATGGAAAAAACCCAGGTTTTTTTTTTGGGGGGGGGAGCGTTTAAGAAAAAAATAGAAATTTTCAGAGAAATTGAAAAAAATCAATATTAGCACTTTTTACAGATTGAAAGTCACTTTGTTACTTTAGGAACATAAAATGTAGTTCTGTACAAGTTGGTTTGGCATAAAATTATCACATTTGGTATATTAAAAGTATAGTGTATTCAAGCACTTATTACAAATTGAATTTACTTTTTAAATTAAATTTAATTTTTTAACAAATGGAGCTACAAGCTCCTGAACTGTAAGGAACACCTGAACTGTAAGGAACTTCTACCAGTTTATTAGGAGCAGGCAAAAAAAAAAATTAAAAAGAAAAACAGAAGAAACCATCAACATTAGTAATGAAGAAACTTATTTATGTCTCTGCTAGTCCTCCACGGTGTCACGTGGACATAAAGCACCCATTCCCATAAAAAGAACTGAGAAAAAAGGGGGACCAAGATTCAATGAATATGCATGAAATTTAATCAAGGCTCATTTTCTGAGATATAGCTATCACTATCAGTTTCAGTCTCTACTTCAATGGCAGTGCCCCCTAGAGGCAGAAATGCATCTTGCTCTTGTATTTGTGAGTTGTAGAGCCTATCTACACTACTGCTTTAAAACGGTTTAAAATGGTTTATAACAGTTTTGAGAACTGTTGGGACCCAGGACACATTCCATACACAGTTTTCAAAACATTTTCAAAGTGTTTTATCCTGCATGTGTAGATAGGCTCGTAGTCTCAGTTTGCACTTGCTTGTCCTCAGTGCACAGCAATTGTAATAATCTGATACTGTACGTAGTTTTTAGAAATCATTTGGAGAATAAACACCTTGTCTTAAACATTTTATGCATCATGCTAAATAAAACATTCCATAATCCATTTTTTCTTCATTTTTTTTCAAAAAATAAAGGGGGGGAACAAAAAAGGCTTGGGGGAGGGAAACAGAAAAACACGTTTTTTTACCACATTTTTTCTGATTTTTTTTCCCCAGGCCTTCACGTCTCTAATCCCCTCCCATGTTCCTTTCCTGCTCAGATCCCTCCCTCCAGACCTCTTCTTCTCATACTTTTGGACTGCCCCTGTCTTATGTTTCCATCCATATTTCCTAAGCTCCCTGTTTATCTTAGTTGGCCAGCTTCTTGATACCTTTGTACTTTCAGTCCTTCTAGGCCTGTCTTTCATATATTCCCCCTTCTTTCCCAGGCCCCTTTGCTTTAGGATATGCTGTCAGTCACTGGCAGCCAGTAGGGTCCCCATTTATGAATCACCAAATAAAAGGACCAAAACTACCATAAAATGTACATAAGGTAATTCACATGTATCGACCCAAATGTAGAAATAATTATTAAATTTTCATTTTATTATATAATTATTACAATATACATTTTAAATAGCCCATCTCATGGTCAGATTCTCAGTATAGTCTGGAAGATTATGGCCAGGTAACCTGTGTGCTTTTCCCGGACTGCTGTCCAGGTGCTGTTGATGGACAGGTTCAAGGCTCCTCTCTTCCTTCTGATGGTTCTTTATCTTTAAACTCAACTTGGATTGGGCAGCTTTTCAAATAGAGGATGCCTTCAAACTAGAGGACAGTCCTCTGGCAATCCTTCAAATAGAGAACAGTTCTCTGCATAAGAGAACTCGTGGCCACCTTAGCAGCTGAAACTAAAAAAAAATTAGACTCTTCTACCTGCTCTGCTCATCTTTGACAGTCTGTAAACTAAGGCAAGCACTATAAGAAGCTTCATCCTACTATCACAAAATTTCTATCGCTTTACAATATAGATTTGCATTAGATATAATGCAATTATATATTCACCCCATAGCCAAAGCTCTCTGGGTGATTTACAACAATTCATAAACATACAAAATACTGCATCATACAAGCAGTCTAAATTTTTTAACATAGAAAAGTTAAAACAATATAAACAGCTAAAAACAATTTAAATAAACAAATGTTTTTCCCAATTAACTTGTTCAAAAACAACATACATACATTCCTTATAATATACCATTAAATGCCTGGGAGAAGAGGGTGGTCTTTACCTGGAGCTGAAATAATGACAGTATCAGCACCAGGTGGGCCTCAGTGGGGAGCTCATTCCACAGTTGGGGGGCCACCACTGAGAAAGCCCTCTCCCTTGTTGCCACCTTCTGAGCCTCCCTTGGAAGTGGACTCAGAGGGAGACCCCAGATGTTGATCATAGTGTCTGGTTATGTTCAGGTTTGGAGAGGCATTCATCAGGTGTTGTGGACCTGAGCTGTGTAAAGCTTAATAGGTTATAACTAGCACTTTGAATCAGGCTTGGAAACATACAGGCACCCAATCCTAGAGGGTCAGAATTGGTCTTATATGTCCAGACCTTCTGGTCCCAGTTAGTAACCTGGCAGCAACATTTTGCACAAGCTGCAGCTACTGAACAGCCTTCAAGAGCAGTCCCACATAGAGTGTTTTGCAGTAATCTAACTTGGAGATTACCAGAACATAGATTACTGAATCCAGATGGCCCAGTTATGTCCAGGTGGGGGCATAACTGGGCCACCAGCCAAAGGTGATAGAAGGCACTCCATGCCACTGAAGACCACCTGACCCCAAGTGACAGAAATGGCTCCAGAAGAACCGCAAGCTATAAACCTGCTCCTTCAAGGGGAGTGCAACCCCATCCAAAACAGGTTGAAAACACTCCATTTGGTCAGAACAACTACCCACTGACAGCATCTCAGTCTTGTCTGGATTGAGCTTCAGTTTATTAGCCCTCATCCAGTCCATTGTCACAGTCAGAAACTAATTTAGTATATCCACAGTGTCACCTGGTGAGGGTGAAAAGGAGAAATGGAGCTGCATGTCATCAACATACTGATGCACTCCAAAACTTCATGTGACCCCACTCAGCGGTTTCATGTAGATGTTAAATAGCATGGGGGCTAAAACTGACCCCCGAAGAACCATGGGGCGGAGCAGTTTTCCCTGAGCAACACCTTCTGGAGCTGGCCATCCAAGCAGGAGTGGAACTACTGCAAAGCAGTACCCCCTAACTCCCAGCTCAGGGAGTTGTCCCAGAAGGATACCATGGTCAATGGTATCAAAAGCTGCCTCGAGACTGAGGAGTATCAACAGGGTCACACACTCCTGACATAGGTCATCTTCCAGGACAGCCAAGGTTGTTTCCATGCCAAAACATGGCCTGAACATCAACTGAAATGGACCTGGATAATCCATCTTATCCAAGTGCTTGGACCTGGTTGGCCATCACTCACTCAAAGACCTTGCCCAGGAAAAACATTTGCCCCTGGCTTAATTTTTTTTAGATCTTTCAGGTCCAGAGAGGATTTCTTCAGGAGTGGTCTCACCACTACCTCTTTCAGGAGGGCAGGGACCACTTCTTCTCGCAAGGAAGCATTAATTACCTCCCTTGTCCAGCTGATTGTTCCCTCCCTACTGGCTTTCATAAGCCATAAGGGGCAAGGATCCAATATGGAAGTGGTTACAAGAACCTGTCCAGCATTTTGTCCCCATCCTTGAGCAGTAACATATGAAATTCCTTCTCCTCCCAAGGCCTGAGAAGAGATGGGGAGACTTCCACACAGTGACCCCGCTGTGCACAGATGGTTCCTTCTCCCCTTCCCAGGAGGAGGAGAAGAAGCCATTTGCAACCATGTGTCACTATATGCAACTGGCTCCTTCTCCTCCCTGACCTGGAACAGGGAGAACATTTGCAGGTGGTGGCAGAAGTGGGTGGCAGCGGCAAGTGGTAGGTGGCAGTGGCAGGGACTCCTGACAGTGGTGGTGGTGGTGCCAGTGGGGGCAGGTGCTGGTGGTGGTAACTCCTGTTGCAGGCACTGCCATTTTGCCACACAAAAACCTTGGCGAAGTTCCTGTATTTTGGGAACTATTGCATGGCTTGGCTTGCAAATGCCAGCTGAGTCGGATCCGTCGTAAGGATCTCTCAGGCTCAAAAAGGACTGGATTTCCCCATGATGGACAAACCTTACTGCTACCATATTTTTGGTTGGTTCCTCCTTGCCAGGGACAGGACCATCCAATTTGGGCAGTGAAATGATGACAGTGCTGGAATCATTTCTAAAATTTTACTTATAACATTTATGTACTACTCACTTTACAAAGTTCTCTAGGTGGTTCATAGAGCTTTAAAATCAACACAATACAGTCAAATAAACTAAGAAAACCCATATAATATCCAAAACCAACATAGAAATGAGCTTAAAACCAACACAGAACAGTAGTATTTAATCAATATAAAAAATAGCACCAAAACTCACCAGGGGAAGGAATGATAACTTCCAAGATCTAAAATACAATTAAACATAAATGAAAAGCCTTGGGATTTTTCTTCATCTGGTGCTGAATAACATTGGGATTAAGCTTGTTTCCCCTGGGTTGGGAAAAGGGTTTTCAGGCGATCAATCAAAGTCAGATTCTGATGCAGAAGAGATGGCGCCAGAAACCTACCAGCCTGTACAGGGAGTAGGGAAGGTGGTTCTCACAGGCTCTTCCCCAGCTGGGAATGAACTTTCGCCAGCCCTTATCTCTGAGGGGGAAACAACCCACAAGCTGGGAATGAGGTTTCTTTTGAGGGGGAGGACACGACAAATTTGGTGGATTTGAGGACCCGTTAGAGACTAAAGCAAGCTGAAACAAAGGAAAGGGTGGGGAGAAGGTTGGCCCAGCTAGCTTCTCATCAAAAGCTTCATGAAAACCAGCCTTCCTGAAATGAATGTGTACTGGGAAAAGGTCTTTCCCTTTTCTTGCCTAGAGAAAAGTTCCTCGAACCTCAGAATCCTTTCAGCTGAGAGAACATGTTTATTGCCTGAATAAAGCTTTGTAGATTATGTGGCAGACTTCTTTATTGTCTCCCAATTAAGTGAGGGGTGTTGAGAAGCATGACAAATAGATCCTAACATAAGTACCTATGGAAGATATTTCATGACTAGAGTGCCACCACTGGAAAGGCCTTCATAAGATCTGGTCAGGTACAGAATCACTTTAATCTAGGCATTGTTCAAGTGCTCCATTGCATGCAAATTAAGTGATAACTGATAAATATTTAGGTGACATCAGAAAATATTGTGTACATGGTTGCATATGAGGCAACAGGGTCTTGGAAGCATACTTGTTTATCTCCTTCCTTGGATTAATTTGTCACCAGTTTTTCAGTGATGCTGTTTCACATCAATAGTATGTATTTACTGTATCAATGTTTAGACTTTGATGTAGATCTTGTCAGATAAACTTGTATAAAGGATTTGTAATCTGCCCTTTACAGTTCAAGCTGTTCTAAATGTTTCTCTGGTTTCAGGTCATACCAAGCATCTTATCTGTCTCTGGGTCAGGTCTGCTACCTGAGACCTGAGCTTATCAGTTACCTTGTATACTGTAATGCCTTTCCTATAAAAAAAATAAATGGCTGGTTTTGAAGTATAAAGCTGCTCGTTTTATCCAAGAAATTGTATTGGGTCCCTAAAAATGTGTTAAAAAATATTCCGTAGTACCAAGTTATAATGGGAAATATTAAGCATCCAGATCTTTGTATTGTTTTTTCAGTAACAAAATATGGTCAGAGAAAAAGGCAGCTCTTGTAACCAAATTCCCAAGAACAGTAGTCTGCCATGTTGGATTGAACGCAATGCAAGAACTGAAATATGCTGTACCTATGGGCCGAATCCAATGAGGTGCTTCCGCCTCTGCCAATTGTTTTCTGCCCTGCTGACTGCATTGTACAAGTGGCCCCCACAACGTGTGAAAAAAGCCTTCAGACCATGCCCGGCTTGTCCAAATGTGGGGAGGCACTTGCGGGTGGAGGCAAGGGCGATGCATGGAGGCGTGCCATTGGCAGCCTCCTCCATGGTGCCACTGGGGGGGAGTGGCCTACAGCCTATTTATTGGGCTGTTGCCATTCCTTCCTACCTCTTCATTTTGTGGCTTCTGAGCACAACGGACTTGCTCAGTGACTATCCTTGAAGCGAGGAGGAGAAGAGCTAGCAGCACACGGTGGCAGAGGACAACCGAAATGCACCAGAGACTGCACCAGCGACCATCTTTTTGAAGCAGCAGCAGCGGTGGAGGCCACGAGGCAGCAGCAGAGACCCAACGGAGTTGCCGGCCCACATGGCCCAGTGTACGCGGGCAGACCTGACGGTCCTCCTGTTTTTGTTGTGCAGTGGCTGCCACGTGGTGGGTGGGGGATGGGTGGCTAGGAGCCTGATGGCAAACCCCCTGAGGGAGAGTGGGTGGCGTGGACACATTTTACCCTCGCGTCTGCAGTCCTCAGAGCTTTTGTGCCCTCTTGGCCATTAGGGAAGCAGAAACAATTGCCTGCCTGGCACACACCTACCCCCTAGTTAGCCCTCATTTGAAGGTTGCAACGGGGATAAGGCCATCATTCTACCTGCCACCAAGCAATTAAGGGAGGAAAAGAAGGGGACAACCATATAATCCTGATGTCGATAAAGTAAAATAAGAAGGAAAGGGGGGCTTCTAGCACAAAGCTAACCCTCAATCCACCCACATCCAATCTCCTACCTGTATCTGTCAGGAGGCTTGGTGGTGTTGTGGTATAGTGGAATAATATAACTACACACCAAGTAAGGGGATTTGGAGGAGGAGCAATAATAAGAGTGGAATTTGAGATTAATCATAATTGTTAGTAATAAGTTAATTAAAACCTAGTGGAAGTACATAAGTTGTCAATTGTTATAATGTCCCCAAAGAAAGGAATGGGTGGGGAAAAAAGGAAGGGCAAAGCCCCTGCCCCCACCCACCCAAAAGGGCCAGGGAATGACAGGATTCTTCATCTGGGGATGAAATTCCCCCTGATATTCAAGCAATTTTAACACGATTGCAAGACATGGAACAGGACAAAAGCAAGCAAACCACATGAGTTGTAGCTCTTGGGAACCTAGGGGGTGCAGGGTGGTTCCAGATTAGGAAGATCAGTTGTAGCATTCTGTTTCAGCACACCTGGATGTGATAGAAGCTGCATCCAGGTCCACCATAGAGCAAAAAGAAGCCCCAGCTCCAGATCACTCCACAGCACAGCCCTTGGCATTCCCAGCACCTGTGCAACATATGGCTTCACCCACACCAACCAGTACTGTTGTTGCCACCAACCCTGCCTTGGGACATCCACAACAAGGCGAACAAGGTGAGAGAAACCACAACTCTACACAACAACCCAGTATAATCTGGGGTGCCATGCCACCATGGGGCTGGTACCCTTGGTTGGCTGGAATGGGGTGGCCTGCTGCGCAGAAGGGGGATAGTACATTGGGTCAACAATCAGTTCTTCCCTCTCAAACTCAAAGTGCAGTGACCACCACAACAGCTGAGGGAGCCACCACACAGCCATGTACATCACAAAGTAAGGCACCTACTGCAATGGCATTACCGGGTGTCCTAACGATGCCACCAAAGGGTGCCTCAGAAGTCATATTAACAATATCTTCAACCACTATGATTTCTGGAACCCAAACCTCTACACCAAATGTTTTGGCTGCCGTGGCTTGCGCAGCCATGTGGCAAGGCCCTACTGGTGCCTTAATATCCAAATTGGACACTGCACAGGGGGTTAACAACCCATTAGCCGGAGTTGAAAGAGATGCCATGCCAACCAGTAGCACAGCTGCACCACTGGGTTACCACTTCTTACCGGCCACAAGGGAAAAGATTTGTAGTGGCGAATATATTGATATTTTCCTCCCACTGTTCTGGGAAATTGAAACTAGTGATAAGGAGAAAGGGAATGATAAAGAACAAGAAAGATTGCGATGCAGGAAGGTCGCCAGGAACTTGGCCAATTGGTTACCTGGTTTCCTAATTTATAAGGGAGTGATACAGCAGTGCTTTCCGGAGCGCTTCTGTATACCGACAAAGCATTTGGATATGATCTATAGGGCTCATACCAAATACAAGGGTGGGGCATGGTTCGCCTATGATGAATCGTTCCGTCGTAGAGAGGCCTTTAACCATTTTTATGTTGGGATGCTGAAGATCATGATCTTTGGCTCCAATTTATGACACCGGCCCGGCCTGGCTTCAATGATAGAGCTGATAGCGGACACATTTTGTCTAAACAACAGCCCACCCCCACAAATAAAGGTGGGGTGGGGCAGGGGGTTCAATTCTGTCTGCCATGCTGGGAATATAGTTCACGAGGCCAATTGCCCCAGGACCAGAGGGGGCAGAGGTAACTTTAGAGATGGACAGGGGGGCAAGAGACCCGGAAACCAGCCCACCTTCAAAAGGGCTCCAGCTCAATTAATGTAGATAATTTGTGTCACCTACTTGAAAATTACCCAAACTGCCATGACGCAGGCTATTTAGAACTGGGGTTCAAAGAAGGATTTCATATCCCGTTTTATGGCCCTCACATGGCCGCCTTTTCCAGTGATCACAAATCCATCATTTTTCTTGAGCAGCTTGTCAAGGACAACATAAATAAAGAAGTGGAATCTGGCAATCTTCGCATATCTCCTTTGGGTATTGTACCCAAGAAAATGCCTGGGGAATACAGGTTGATTCACAACCTGACTTACCTGCTCGGGGAGTCAGTTAATGACTTTATCCCTGAGCATTTGGCGTCAGTCAAATACACATCCTTTGATTCAGCCGTTAATATGGTGCACGCAAATGGTGTGGGGGCATTGATGGGCAAGTGTGATATTAAATCTGCATTTCGCATCCTGCCCATCAACCTGCAGAGTTTCATTTCTTAGGCTTTCATTTTCATGACCAACTTTATATAGACAGAGCATTACCTATGGGCTGCTCTATTTTGTGTGCTATGTTTGAACGCTTCAGCACTTTTCTCGAATGGGCCCTGCGTTACAGCACAGGTTCTTGTAATGTTCTCACTACCTGGATGATTTTTTGATTTTGGGGGTTCCCCATTCAGATCAGTGTGCCCGGCATTCCTCTGGCACACAAAAAAACGGAGGGTCCATCAACATCCATCAGGTTCTTGGGCATTGAGTTAGATTCCATCCAGCAATGCTGCAGACTTCCTCTGGACATATTATATACATTACGGGATAAATTACAGACTGTCAGATCAGCCAAAAAAGTTACATTGATACAATTACAAGACTTGCTTGGCAGCCTTAATTTTGCGCCCGGCCGTGCGTTCATCCGCCATTTATGTGGAGCCATGAAAGGTCTCACACACCCACACCATAGGGTCAGAGTGACTAATAATATGCGCAATGATCTGGATGTATGGCTACAATTTTGAGAAGAGTATAATGGCATCTCCTTTTGGAGACAGGAACTGCTCATAGAAGCAGAAATGCAAGTGCACTCGGATGCATCAGGTTCCTTCAGTTTTGGGGTTTTCTGGCTGGATAGATAGTGCGCTGAACCGTGGCCAAGAGAGTGGCTAACTTCAGGGATCTGTAGGGACCTCACATTTAGCACTTTCAGGATCATCCAAAATGAGCGGCAATGCTCATTTCTGAAAGGAGGCTGGCTGGCAGAGCTCACATTATTATTATTATTATTATTATTATTATTATTATTATTATTATATTTATTTCCCACCTTTTTCCCAATACTGGGACCCAAGCCGGCTTACAAATTAAAACATGTACAGTTATAACAAATAGCGATATACAAAAATTAAAATATAATTAAACGTAGTATGATTTTAAAATATTTAAAACATTTTAAAACATTTTAAATACACATAATTTAAAAAAAAATCCAAACTATAAGCAACACATCCACAAAGGTCTGAATTATTCCCCAAAGGCCTGCTGAAACAGAAATGTTTTAGCCTGCCTTCGAAAGCACCCCAAGGAGGGAGCCAGTCTAGCTTCCCTGGAAAGGGAGTTCCAGAGCCTGGAAGCAGCCACTGAGAAGGCCCTCTCCCATGTTCACACCAGGTGTGGGTGGATGAAGGGCCTCCCCTGAAGACCTCAGGGGACAGGCAGGCTCATAAGGGAGAATATGGTCTTTCAGATATCCTGTACCCGAGCCGTATAGGGCTTTGTAGGTCATAACCAACTCTTTGAATTGTGCCTGGAAACAGACTGGAAGCCAGCGGAGCTGTTTTAACAGGGGAGTTGTATGCTCCCTGTAGCCAGCCCCGGTTAACAATGTGGCCGCAGCTCTTTGAACCAGCTGAAGTTCCTGAACACTCTTCAAAGGCAGCCCCATGTAGAGCTCATTACAGTAATCCAACAGGGATGTAACTAAGGCGTGTGTCACCATGGCCAGGTCCGACATCTCAAGGAAGGGCACAGCTGGTGCACAAGCTTTAACTGTGCAAATGCACTCCTGGCCACCCCTGAAACCTGGGCATCCAGGCTCAGGGCTGAATCCAGGAGTACACATAAACCAGCCTCCTTCTAGAAATGAGCATTTTAGGGCTATACCTCCCTTATGAACACAGTGGGTTCTGCATGCACAGTGGAATTGGAAGGAACCACTGCTTATGGCAGGGCATTGGCGGCCTGGAAAGGAATCAGTGGAGGCCTAATCGCCCAGTTGGATTCGGTCCATAATCTGATAAATTCCATAATGTAAGACCGTGAGTATGAAGAAATCTTTGCCTTGTGATTATAAGCTGTATGCTAATGTATTGTTGATTTGTCTAGGGAAAGAAAGAGGAGTGGGAGGCAGGTGAACAAGCAGGATGCAATGGTGAAGAGGCGCAACCCCTGGGGTTCATGTCAGTAGAGCCCTGCTGGGGAGTGGGCCTACCCTTGACTCTGGGTGTACCCAAAACTAGGGATGGGCACGCCAACTCTATTTCTGTGGACTTTCTCCTTTTCCCACCTCAAAGTCCAGTTCATCTTTTGCCAACCAATTCCCTCCCAGTGGAAAAAGATCTGTATGAACTTTTGTGTGTATATTTCAAATGAATGCACGAATGATTGATTAAAGCAGGTTTATTTATACAGTATTTTTGTACATTTTTCAAATGTGCACATGTTTTTGAATGTATTTTTGTTTGTTTCGTTGCATGCATCATGAACCTGGGAATGTATGGATTTCTGAATGCAAATTGCATCAGTTTCTGGGAGGTGTGGATCAGGTAAATCTCAATGGAACAAAATGTCAATGGAACAAGATTCACAATGCGTCTCTACCCAAGACTGAACTTGCTGGGTTGTGGTGTATATTCTGGTATGACTACTTATCAAGCCATTACCATCGCTGTTAACTGAACAGGCAAACTGACACTGTGCAAGTTTATCCAAATGACTCAATTCTTAAGCATCACAAGATGGTATCGATGGGCACATGATGAGGCCCACAGCCCAGCAGGAAGTCCACTGCCAATGCATGGCCCCAGCCCTACTGATGCTTCTCCTTGCTGTCACTTCCTCTTCACTTGTCCCTTCAAGCAAATCAGCAGTGACAGAAGCAAGGAGAATGAGCAATAGCTTCAGCTCACCTTGCTCCTTTCCCCTGGGCAGCTGTGGAGATTGGGCCAATCTGGAGAGGGCAAGTCAATGGGCATTGCCTTGGCAACAGCAATGAAAAGGAGTTGCGTTTTTGTGAACTGTCCAGAGAGCTTCAGGTATTGGGTAGTATAGAAATGCAATAAATAAATGCATAGATAAAATATGTCTACTCAAAGAAGAGGCCCAATGAAGGCATCTTGGCCAAGTGCCATCCAAAAACTGGAGCCAGCACTACTCCTACATAGGACTGTAGACTTAATTACATTATCTTTTCTCGGGATATTAACTGGTTGAAATGCATGAATGCTTTATAAGTGGTGTATAGATGGCTAAATGAGAGACCATGAATAAAACAGACAAAAATACAAATTCTGAACAGTTAACATGTTCACATGGCCAGAACAGTGATACTGGGCGTCAAGAATGGGTCAAGTAGCATATTGATTAATAGTATCTCAATTGACTTGGTGTGTCAAGCAGGATATAACACTTTGAAAGTGGTTTGAAAACGGTATGTGGAATGTGTCAAGGGTCCCGACAATTGTCAATACCGTTACAAATCGTAACAAAGCAGTAGTGTAGATCCTGCCATAGTTAATCAAGGAGAAGGTCTCAGTAGAGACAAATACAAATTCAAAGATTTGTCAAAGGGATTGAAAAGTCTTAATATTATTCATGCACTGGGGGAAAAATCGGTATAGTTCAAAAGCCAAAATCTCACAGGGAACAAAAACCTTGCTGTCTTGGAAGGCTTAATTTTGAGTGACCTACAGTACCAGATCTTTCTTAATGATGGAAAGTTTGAACAAATTAATATAGTGCATTGACCTGCCAGCACAGTCTGTTCTTTTACTGTTTGGTTAGTAACATGTACACTCTATCAATACAATTTCATATTTCACTATGGGTAAAAGAGACAAATTACACTGAATATGAACCTCTCCAAGTTAAGCATTTTTACAGAGTTTTATTTTTTGCAAAAAAGGTTGCATTGATTTTTTTTCATAAAAAAGATATAAAAATCCAAAACCAGTGGTCATCACCTCAAAAGTCACCCACTCCCATCTCCACCCTAGGCCACTCAATAGAGGAGATGACAAGAAATGAAAAGGCAGAAGGTTAGTAAAACAAGCAGCCAGATATAGGACTCCATCACACCAGCATTTTATCACACTCTCAACATGCCTGGTTTGAGGCTTTGCACCGGGCACTCAGACGACGTCGTGCCTGTCCTGCAGACACCCTGCCTCTTCCCCTCCCTTTTTCATGGTTTCCTAGAGCCGGAAATGTCTAGATTATTTCCCCCAAACGGTATTAAAGCACCCTTCAGACCCCGCGTAGTGCCGTCCACTCGCTCCTTCCTTTGTTGGGGGAGTGTGCTTTGAAGGGAGAGCTTGCTGGTCGAACGAGCATGTGCTGAGGCGGTGTAACATACTTTTGCTGCTCCAACCCCACCCTCCTTGCTTGCAGCTCCTGCATTTTTAAAGATAAACTGATGAAACTTGGGACTGTGAGAGTTCTTAAGTAGGGCTTTACGCATGCCAAGTTTAAATCAGACCGTTTCATCCCTTAATTTTTTAGGAATTTTTAGATCCCCCCCCAAGCCATTCCTTCCCATTAACACACATACACACATGCCTCCGATTCTGCGCAGGGGTGGATTAAGGCAGAATTGGAGGGGGGGTGTGTATATATATATATATATGTGTGTGTGTGTGTGTGTGTGTGTGTGTGTGTGTGTGTGTGTGTGTGTGTGTTCAATGGAGCTCATTTATTGCCGGGGCTTGATTCCCCAACTCAGGCATAAATCCCATTGATTTCAACTGCATTTACATCCACGTCATACTAAAATCCAATGCATGCTTGCCTTTGAGTAAGCCCCATTGAACAGAGAGAGAGACTTACTTCTGAGTAAACATGTATAGAACTGACTTTTAATAGCGTGTTCACTCAGATTTTTTTTAAAAAAAATCTAAAACAGCAAACTGGAAAGACATGCTATGCAATCCTATGCTTACTCCTGGGGTCTTTCTTCTGTTTACTCACTGAAAACCTAGGAACCTGCCTCACCAAATTTGCAGGATTGCTAGCAATGAAGAAAATTAGTGAGGAACTCATCTATACCAAGTGTTGTGACAAAGTCTGTCTAACATTTAAATTCATTGTAAATAGAATTTTGAAGAGTTGGTTTGGGATATCAGTGATTCATGAGTCAAATTTGGGTTCCATACAGGAATATTAGGTTTGCCCATATAATATATCAATATAATGAGAACAGTATGTGTAATTTGAAGTTTATTTTTCTTTCTCTAAAACAATCATATTCAATTTGGCTTGTTTATTTCATACATATAAAAAGTCAGATTATATATACAAGAAATCATGACAGAGATTACTCCAAATGACAACCTTAGTTTAATAATTGCAGGAATAAAACCAATAAAAAGAACATGTTATTGCTTTAAACATCCCATCAATTTAATATATTGAAAATTAAAGTTTGAGCTTAATGAAGAAAGCAATTTTGTTTCAAACAACTTGCTTGAACAAAAAGAAAGCCTTGGGAATTTGAGCACTCCATCATACTGCAACAACAGCTCTGAAAATCAAATGCATCTGGCTTGCCAAATTTGATGAACTGAAATTGCTTTAATAGTGTAGATTTTTCAATCTGGATAAATACAATCAAGCAATCTGTCCCAGGCTTCTGCAATAGAGCCTCCCTGCCTGAAATATGCATGGCTCCCTCATCGTGAAGGGGAACCAATCTACATGAGCATCACTTTACTCATATAGATTGCTTTTCACACTTGAAAAGAATGGGAAACCATGAATGCTGGAAGCTCATTACCACCCATGCCCCAGACATTAAGCTGTAGTAGTAGCCCCGTTTGGACATGAGGAGGAGGAGGAGGAGGAGGAGGAAGAGGAGGAGAAACTTATTAACACATGAGAGGCCCCTGATATTTAGGGAGGCCAAATGAAAAGGAGGACAGGACTTCTGTATCTTTAACAGTTGTATGGAAAAGGGAATTTCAGCAGGTGTCATTTATATGCATGCAGCTCCTGGTGAAATTCCATTTTCATCACAACTGTTAAAGCTGCAGGAGCCCTGCCATGTTTTGTATCTGGTCACTCTGGCTATATACCTGCAGCTTTAATGGTTGCGATGAAGAGGGAATTTTACCAGGTGCTGCATGCATACAAATGGCATCTGCTGAAATCCCCTTTTCTATGCAACTTTTAAATATACAGGAGCCTTGTCCTCCTTTCCATATGGTAACCCTACTGATGTTACCTACATTACATAGGCAGCCTTCTCACAAGCAACCATGCATACAGTGTGAATGTCTGCAAGGAGAGGGCATACATGCATAAAGCTTCTCTACATTGTTTTCTGCATAATCCGGAGCCTACATGTGGAAGCCTGGGGACCTTTGCAATACATGCAACAATGGGAGGTGAGGCTCCATTTCCTGTTTATATGCTAAGGTAAGCTATTTTTTGAATGCCTGAGTTGGACAAAGAACACAGGCTCCTCTTCCCCACGTAGGTATCTTTAAACGTGAATGAGACCTTCATAGTCCATTTATAAAGAATTCCAGTTCCCATAAGTTGTTTCCTTCTCAAAAAGAGGTGGAAGACTCATATGAATTGTAGCTCTGTTTCATTTGCCCTCACACTGTGCTCAGCACTGGATTCCTCAGATTATTTTAAGAGCTACATTTTGTTTGTAAGGCACAAAATGCTTGTTTTTCATTATTGTTAACACGAATTCCTACCCCGGCCTAGAAATCAATGGACAATATCCCTATAAAGAAATCCATAGCTATATTTTATTTAGATCATGAATCACACACTTTTTTTTTTAAAAAGGACAGATATAAAGCAAAGTTTTTATGAATGCAAGATGAAATACTCCCCTCCCAGCTAAAGACCAAATTGAAAGGCCATCATTGACAAAAATGTGACATATGGAAAATCTAGATCAAAGTTCCACGCTGACCACTTCTCATCTGTAGTGTGAAGTCAGATCTTTTAAGTCTTTTGAAATGCTGTTCCAAATGGACTTATTCATGTTGTTCTCCTCTGTGAGTGTGTGTGTGTGTGTGTGTGTGTATTCACAGATCAAAGACTGTAATAAGGGGTTCCTAAATGCCTTGTAGATAAGCCTCACTACTGTTCCCAGGCTCAGTGATGAAATTAATGCATACAGTACTGTTCTCCTTGGATTTTCAGTTTACTTTCCATACTCTGAATTAAGAACCAGCCATTGCCATTAATATTTGTCAAGTGGTATATTAATCAGTAGCCACAGCAGTCCTCTGTCTGCAGAAAAGGCCGATCTGACATCTAAAATGGGCATACAAGTTGTTTGTATTCTTGGGATCTTATTATATGATAGATTTAAATGACTGGTTCTTGTGATAAAAGGCATAATTTCATTTGATTCTGAGCCTCTAGGGCAGTAATCCTATGCCTCTTTACAAGGAAGCATGTCCTATTGAATTCAATGTTCCTTCCTTCCAAGTAAGCATCTATATGATCAGGCTCAAATACAGTCATTTGCAAGATATGAAATTGTACTTTTGAAGTTCATTTCTTTATTTGATTCAAACTCTGCCTTTCTACCCAAACATGGCACTCAAAGCAGTTGCTGATTAGTTCCTCCCTAATATATATATATATATATATATATATATATATATTCGGGAGGAATATATATATTCCTCCCGAATATATATACTGAATAAATATATATATATATATATATATATATATATATATATATTCAATTTTCAGTTGGGTTTTTATGTGCATTCTATTATAGTCACCTTTACATTTGTAATCTAAATGTTATTCTTTGATTTATAATTGACATTTGCTCCGAGAATATTACAGCTATCAGACTTCCACTTTCTTTTTTTTATCTTGATATGTGGAAAACTTTTTTCCTGAGTTGCAGCACTTCCTCTGCTCCCAATTAGGTTCAGAACATTTCAACTTCTGTTACGCTTTAAACCTGTTCCTTCCACTCCCCTCCCATACAAATTCTCCTTCTTGCTGTCTATTAACTCCCAGCTGTGCCCTTCCTCTCCTCCCATCACCCTCAGGAACACAACTGTTTCCTTCTCTCTCTCTCTCTCTCTGATAGAAATGTCATTGCAGAAAATATTGCAATTAAAATCTAAAATGAATATTGAGCATGGATTCTGAATTATCTGGCCTCCCAAACTGTATGCTTTCTGTAGAACATATGTAACTTTATGACCACGATAAGAACCTAATGCATCAATTCATTAGATTGGGCTCTCAAAAGATGCTCTTGGGATCCAATTTGAAATGTGGAAAAGTAGCAGTAACAATTAAAGTGAAAAGACAGCTGAAGACAAGTAGCTATCTTTGCTCCCCCTCCCCATCATGAATAAATGTAGCTTCTGGCTCATTTACTAGCCTCCCACTCCTCACTGCAAACAATATCTTACTCTATGTTTTATGCACTGTTTAACAAAATTATCTGTATTTATCCTCTTGCAAGGGCAATGTAAATATGGGCTTTATCCATTTTGTAATAGACAAAGTAGCCTACAGACATCAAAATGTAACAAGACTATCTTCTGCGATCCAGCGACAAACAAAAGAAAAAGAAAAAGACAGAATTATGTTTTCACTACTGCATTGCACAGGCTTCCAGCTGATATATTTCTGATTCAGAAATCCAGCTAATATACTTCCATAATATATTGATAAGCTTTGGTGTGTTGAAGGATATAATAGTTGTAATAACCATTTCATAATTGGCAACAAAGTGATTTTAATTTGTTTAGTCACCCAAATCACAGTAATTTCTTTTTAAAAAATGAAACTTCGCAATGTTTGCCAAACATGTGCAACTAGATCAGTAGTACCTTTTTGAACTGAAAATATTAGAAGCATTTTTCATTTATAGGAGAAAATAATCCCTTTTTTTTTTAAGTCTGTTGTATACTTACGGTGACCATATTTGGGAAACCAAAAAAGAAGACACCCAGTGTCAGGGGGGAATGATACATTTTCCAGAGAACTCGGAAAGCACTCTTTCCCCTTCTTCACTCCACTCAGGGTCTTTATACTGGCCACCTAAATCACACAGGACAGTTTGTGCAAGCAGGTTGCAATAGACTAGGGTGACCAGATAAAATCCAGGTCAGGGCTCATGTAACTTTAACAGTTGTAGAGAAAAGGGAATTTCAGCCAGTGTCATTTGTATGCAATTAGTTCCTGGTGAAATTCCCTCTTCATCACAACAGTTAAAGTTGCAGCGGCCCTGCCTTCTTTTGTATATGGTCACTCTAGTATAGTGCCTGCACCTTTAACTGTTGTGATGAAGAGGGAATATCACCAGGAACTAATTGCATACAAATGACACTGGCTGAAATTCCCTTTTCTCTACAACTGTTAAAGTTACATGAACCCTGACCTGAATTTTATCTGGTCACCCTACAATAGACTTATGTGAAGAAAGTACTTCCTGAGCATTGCAGTCCAACTTCGTATGCTCATAATATGCTCTATTTGTCTATGAGTGTGAACCAACTATCCACAGACAACACACACACACACACACAGAGTGAAAGCCAGGCTCATGAACATGCTTTGAAAATGGGATTTCTAATGCCCCTGGGAAGGTGCTACAAGGCAACATGATGTATTTCCAGGGACATATAAATGGGGGGGGGGCATAGCTGTCCTCAGAAGGAACACTGCCACTGCTGCTCGCTGGTAAGCTGCATCTTCAAAAATAGTAAATCATTCCAGCCCCCTCCCCGCAAATCTAGACAGGTATTCCATACATTTTGTGCCTTACCCAATTTTGGGTGATTTTGAGCTGGAAAGTTCTTCATTGCTGCCTTTTAGCTCAGCACTACTTTAATAAATGCATTTTAGTGATATGCACGTTCAATTTGACCTGGGGTTATTCTCACCCAGCTTTGCCCTGCCGGGTACTCTGTGCAGCACCAGCATCGATTTGAGGGCCGGTGAGGGGAGGAGGTTGCTGTGGTCTATAGAAATACGATCTCCTTCTCTAGGTTTCCTGTTCTTTCGAGTGCTAGTCCTGAGAGTCTCTACTTTGTGTTGGGTGCTCAAGACAGATTAGAGATTCTGTTGGTGTACCACCCACCCCGTTGCCCAACACTCTCCCTGCCTGAGCTGATGGAGGTTGTCTCGGACCTGGTATTGAGCACCCCCAGGATGATGGTGCTCAATACCAGGAGTGCCTTCTACCAACTTCGGTTGGTGGCCCAGCTACGTCCCTATCTGGACAGGGATAACCTGGCTTCAGTTGTCCATGCTCTGGTAACCTCCAAGTTAGATTACTGCAATGCACTCTATGTGGGGCTGCCTTTGAAGGTGGTTCGGAAGCTGCAGCTTGTGCAAAATGCAGCGGCCAGATTGATAACTGGAACCAGTAGGTTCGAACATATAAGACCTACTCTGGCCCGCTTGCATTGGCTGCCTGTATGTTTCCGAGCACGGTTCAAGGTGCTGGTTTTAACCTATAAAGCCTTACACGGCTTGGGACCACAATACCTGATGGAACGCCTTTCCCGACATGAACCTACCCGAACACTACGTTCAACATCTAAGGCCCTCCTCCGAGTGCCTCCTCCGAGGGAAGCTCGGAGGTCGGCAACAAGAGAGAGGGCCTTCTCTGTGGTGGCTCCCCAATTGTGGAACGATCTCCCCAACGAGGCCCGCCTGGCGCCAACATTGTTATCTTTTCGGCGCCAGGTCAAGACTTTCCTCTTCTCTCAGGCATTTGGCAATATCTGAGGAGCCTGGGTTTGTTTTGTTTTGTTTTTGTAGTTTTTTGAAGTGTTGAAGTGGTTTTTAAATGTACAGATTGTGTGTATGTTGTATGTTTTTGCTGTTTTAATTTTTGTACATTGTTTTTAATTGTTTTTAATCCTATGTAAACCGCCCAGAGAGCTTCGGCTATGGGGCGGTATACAAATGTAATAAATAAATAAATGAATAAACTTCCATGCTGAGGCTCCTGCATCCGGGGTGGCTCAGGACTTCATGGCCACCATGACAACCATGGGGCTGTCTCAACATGTCATCTGCCCAATGCATGCAAAAGGACACACACTTTATTTGGTTTTCTGGACTAGGCAGGAAGATGGTAATCTGAAAATGGGGGAATTAACATCTACCCCCCTTGTCATGGTCAGATTATTTTGTATTGAGGTTTAGACTCTTGACGGCCTTTACCCTCTGCAAGGGTGGGGGGCCTATTAAAATGGTCCACCTCCAGAGGCTAACGGACTCCGATGGATTCCAGAGGGTTCTGGGGGATTTTCCTGCTGGTATGGCTGGTGTTCCTGTCAAAGCCCAGGTTGCTCTGTGGAATGCAGAGATGACTTGGGCTGTTGACACAATCGTGCCCAAGCGCCCTCTCCCTCTGAGCAGAGCCTGGCCAGCACCTTGGTATACAACTGAGCTGAGGGCAATGAAGCAAGAGGGGAGACAGCTAGAACGCAGGTGGAGGAAAACTCGTGCTGAATCTGATCAAACATGTGTTAGAGCCCACTATCAGGCCTACTCTGTGGCAGTGAGGGTGGCAAAGAGACAATTCTTTTCCACCAGCATTGAGTCTTCTCAGTGTCGCCCAGCAGAGCTTTTCTGGGTGGTTTGTGGCCTGTTACACTCTGGGCCAGGGCGAGAGATGCTGGAACCCTCAGTAGCATGCTGTGACAGGTTTGCACAGCACTTTGAAGATAAAGTCACTCAGATTCGTCATGAATTGGACACCACACTTAACGTAGTTCCCTGTTAGCAGCCAGACTGTTAACAGGGACTGGCCAATGAGACCATATTAAGCCAGTCCTTTTCCAGCTTCATTGGCTGCCGGTCCAGGCCCAGGCCCGATACAAAGTGCTAGTATTAACATTCAAAGCCCTAAACGGCTTGGGGCCAGGTTATCTGAAGGAATGCCTCCTCCCATATGTACCTGCCCAGACCCTAAGATCATCTTCAGGGTTCCTTCTCCTTAAGCCCCTGTCAAAGGAAGTGAGGCAGGTAACTACCAGGAGGAGGGCCTTCTCTGCTGTGTCACCCCGGCTGTGGAATGAGCTTCCTAAGTGCTTGCTTCGGCAGCACATATACTAAAGTTGGAATGATACAGAGAAGATTAGCATGGCCCCTGCGCAAGGATGAGACACAAATTCGTGAAGCGGTCCATATTTTGGGGGGCTGCAATGCTGGAACTGAAACTGTTACCACTCCTATTCCATACTGAATATTAACAAGGCTTTTTTGTGGTCTGGAAAAGGAAGACTTCTGAAGTCGAGTAAGCAGACACTGCCATTAAGAACATTAAGACCCGGAGAGTTGCAGAAGCCTTACGACAGCCTGGGTTCGGGAAGACGGAGGAAGGAGAAGAGAAGTGTGGTGGTTTGTTTGATAGGCGATCGGACCGGGTTGTGCTTGGGGAAGGAAAGGAAGAAAAGGTTAAAGTATACAGGAGCAAGGAAGGAGGGAAGGAACTTCAGTGAAGTTGGGAGACCTGGAGTGAGCTGTGTCGGGACACTCCTTGCGATTGTGACGGCGTCCAGATCACAGCAGGAGACGAGGAACAGTAATCACTCAGACCCGAAAAAAGAATCAACAGAAAAACAGGAAATAAACAATAGCCAATAGATGAACTAACAAACAATACCAGCAGCTTAATCTTCCCAACAGCTGAAGTGAATTTCCCTGTTACGCAACAACTATCCCGTGGCCCAGATTACCTCAGCTGATTTTCTATCTGCAGCTGTTTGTTGGCCTGCTGATTTGCCTGTTAACAGATCATATTACCCTGCTAGCGGGTCAGGCTACTGTGCTCTGAGTATGCATAGAGCTATAAGACTTCAAGAGGAGCTCTAGCTTCTGTAGTTTAAACATTGAGAGCTCATTTTAATGTTATACCAAGTGAAGTCCAGTAATATAGTGCGGAGAAGGATGCTTTAAGAGGCATTTGTTGGGTTGGAGTGGGGTTGTTGGATGACAGCGGGCCAGCAGCTTCAGATTTGTTTCTTGGAGTTTGTACGATTTATTGTGTGTGTGTGTGTGTGTGTGTGTATATATATATATATATATATATATATGAGGTTTTAACCTTAGGTTTCCCTGTTACCAGCATTTTAAAATTTAGAGATTGTTAGTGGCAAAAAGACAATAATATTATTAGAATTTAGATAAGGAAGTTTGGAGTGTAGTCTGAAAGGAGGAATATATACCCCAGACTGGGGAGCGACAATGGTTTTCACCAGAGATGGGTATAAACAAAAGAGCTTAATTCCAGTGACTGTTGATGTATCAGCCCTGACCAAAGCTTGCAAGCAATCAAAAATTACTAAATTCTTCAGTCGCAATACAGTTAAAACAATCAGTCCATTAGAGGAGAATAAGTTAATGAAGACAGAGATTTTGGACTGGTCATTGGGACCACAGTGTATAATGAAAGTTATGGACCCTGATATGCCAGCAGTAGGTAGAAGTAGCCTAGCAGTTGAACTTGGAACATCTGAAAAAGTGAACGCAGAATTTAAGGGGCCTAGTTTTTTAATCAGTACAAGCGAAATTATTCCAGAATGTTCCGAGAGTTCTAACATCCCGGCCCCACTGCCTGGCATTCTGGATTTTAATTCTACACCTACAAACATCAAGAGGGACAAAATCACCTCAGAGGACATTGTTTTTTACTCTCAAGATGCAGTCAACCTGTTTGAGAATCAGCTTGAGCTGATTAATAATTTATTTATAAATTGGACTGACGATATACAATCCATTAAAAAAATCCTCTCAGAATGTAAGGATTTGCTAATGACTTTAACAACAATTGTCTTAGCTAATATGAAAGGGGGTGATAAAACCAACTCTAGAGAAGTCGAGATTAAGGAAACTGAATTAAAGAACACAGAAGACAATAGATCAATATCTGGAAATGAATCAACTGAGTTAGAGATTCAGCTAGAGATGGGTAAGAACAACCCCAGTAGAGAGAAAAGGCCCAGTACAACAGTTGAAAAAATGGGCAGGTTAGAGCATCATCTTGTACAAAGAAAAAGAAACTAAAACACATAAAAGGGGAAATCAGATAAAAAAATATACCCAAAATGAAATTCAACCATCTTTTTAGACTATTGGAGGAAAAAGACAAAAATCCCAAGGAAGGGACACCCTCGCTAGGTAAATCAGCTAACAACGGTACCCTTAGAAATCCAATTCTTTTAGAAAAAACAATTAGATTATGTCATCAGAACCAGGCTGAGACTCAAGGTGGAAATCAGGATCCCTGGTCTCAACCGCAAATACATAGTAAAGATTCCTCCACTACTATAAGGCCTTTGGAGCAAGATTTAGGAAAAACTAATCGAGTAAGAAATAAAAACTGGAAATTGCAATTAATGAACGATACCCTTGCCTTCTCTAATTATCTCAAGCCTAAGGGTATGCTGACACAGCCGGAACTTTTTACAATTTTTAACCTCTACCTCTACAAAATATTTAGCTTCAGTCACTATCAAAAAAATTGAATATCTCTTTTTCAACTATGAGACAGCCCGAGCAGTAGTGACTTTTGAGTCAGCCGCTCAAGCTCTCAGAATACTGAGATACAAAGAGGTTCTTCAAAAAAGGGGGGTGACAGTAAATAGGTTTTTTAAGGATATATCACCAACTTTATCTCTGGGAGCACAGTGCCTCCCCATATCAGCACAAAGGGAACCCCCTGTAGGAGATTTAATCAAGTAGACACAACCATTTGCTCTACAACTACCAACTTCTTGATGCCTATAAAACCAGTTATTACAAGTGAGGACGATGGAGCCACACTGACTTGTAAGGACGCTCCCGAAGATACTTCCAAATACTTCACGTTAGATGAAAAGAAGCTGATAGAAAGCTTTGGTGCACTACCAGTATATGAGCAGTATGAGATTTTAATGACATTAGTTACTTTGGGAGGAATTTTAATGGAAAAAAAACACGCAAACTGCCAACTTAATTAGCCGCCCCGGTCTGAGAGGCCCCTCCGCAGTGTAGGTAAATATAGAACCAGAAGACACAGACAAACGCAAGGTATTTCTATAACTCAGGATATACCACAGATAAGTCCAGGTGACGACCATTCTTCAAGACACAAGATGGCAGTTCAAAAAATTTCTACAATTGCCCAAATGTCAGACTCTGCTAGCACCAGTAAAAGGGTGTACCTACGTAATTCCACCACAATAAAAAAATAAAAAAATACAGCAATGATCTTGCAAGATCTCTAAACACTGACTGGATTGCTTTTCAGCAGCTGGAACCCCATGAGGATGGTCTGGCAACTGATTCTATCCAACATAAATTGGGTCCAGGATGACCAAATTCCTTAGTCAAAGTAGCAAATGGATGTGTACTTGAGAACCCGAAAGGAATATTGGACACTATAACAGAGCTAGACTGACCCAGAGAAAGAGGAAACAGCAAGTCCCTAAAGCTCCTTTCATGGAACATTGTGGGGTGGAACTCCAAATGCAGGAATCAGGGCATACTTGATTTCCTGGCAGATTATGATATTGTTTTTCTCCAGGAGACCTGGAGCAGCGAACATATCCACATGAATGGATTTGCATCCTTCCACCTGCTTGCTCTTCCCAAAAAAGGAAAGGGTAGAGCTAGACAAGGCTTGAACAGGCTAATTTCTTCTAGTCTCGATGCTAAAATAACGAATCTGCCCAACTGTGAATCTAATGTACAGGCTCTGATCGTGGAATTTAGGGCCTCTAATCTGTCACTGTTATTACTTAATGTCTATCTAGCTCCCTCAATCTCTAAGGAAGATATATTGGCATCCTGGCTTAAAATAGAAAGCTTTTACCTGGACTTGATAAAAAAAATCCACATGCTCTACCTATAATAGCAGGAGATTTCAATGCAAGGACAGGCTCGAATCTGGCAGATCCAGAGGTTGTTCGGAACAGCTTAACAACTAGAAGGGACCACCTTAGGGCAAATTCACGTCACTCCAAAGACTCTTTTTCCAATCCAGCAGGATTTAGCCTGCTTCATTTTGTCTCTAAATACAACCTATGTATTTTGAATGGTAGTACTGAAGGCGATGAATGGGCTGAATTTACATTTATATCAAACAGAGGGTCAAGTGTGATCGACTATATATTAACCCATAAGATCCTGAAAACTTGGGGGTGTAATTTCAGAATTTTAGGACAGCTCGATAGTGACCACCTCCCCCTGGAACTTTTAATTACTATTCCCGGATCTATTAGGCTGGAAGTGGAACAATCTCTGTCTTGCAGCTTAAAGTGCTATGCAGCCCCCAGAAGCATCAAATGGTCCAAAGACATTGCACAAGCCTTTACTAGGATTACCAGGTCTACCCTGTTTATCAATGCTGAAAATCGAATCACTGCAGCTACCTCTTCGAAGGAAAGCATTGCTGAGTATGAGAAGCTAATCCAGGAACTGAACTCCACTTTACAAAAGATAACCATGAATACAAACAGCCCAAGAGAAAGTAATCATAAAGGATTAATCCAGGAGTGCAATGAAAGTAGGAGAAGGATTTATTTTATATACCACACCTATCGGTGGAACAATGAACATCAGTTACCGCAAACATATTATAAGCTGGAAAAGAAACACAAAAAACTTATGTGATGGGGAAAAAAACGAAGTGGACAAAGAGTCCTGGAAACTACTCATCGGGGCTTCAGTCACCAAAAACACCAAATCCTTCTGGCAGATAGTATCAGGGGCCCTAAATAAACCCAGAGGAGAGAAGGAATGCTATATTCTAGTGGATATATGGAAAAAATATTTTAGGGCTGCCTTTAATGACTGTAAATTTACTACTTTTTACCCCAGTTTACCATCGGATACTCCAGATTGGCCTAATGTGGACTCCACAACAGTCAAGGAGTTAATAAATAAATTAAAGTTGGGAAAGGCCCCAGGACCAGACCGGATTTCAACAGAAATCCTAAAAATCAATATTTTCTGGTGGGCACCAGTGTTGGCTGCTCTCTTTTCGTCAATAAATAAATCTGGCCAAATCCCATCAGCCTGGTGGAAGGCTTTCATTATTCCAATATATAAAAAAGGCCCCAAAGATGATCCAGTTAATTATTTATTTATTATTTATTATTATTATTTATTATTATTTATTATTATTTATTATTATTATTTATTATTATTTATTATTATTATTTATTATTGGCTTATCAGTCTGCTCTCTGCAGTAGGGAAGTTATATGCTAGTCTTCTAAACATCAAACTGAAGGAGTGGATCAGTGACATGGAAATATTAGGGGCAGAACAGATTGGTTTTAGGGCCGGCTGTTAGACAATTGACCATTCTTTGGTCTTAGCCTATCTCGCCTATAAATACTCTGCTCCAAAGGGAGGCAAATTATTTACGACTTTTATTGATCTTAAAGCTGCATTTGATTCGATTCCTCAAGATTGCCTCTGGTCTAAACTAGAAGATAGTTCTATCGAGGATAGATTACTTTTTTTAATTCAGTCTTTGCACTCCAATACATCAGCTCAAGTTCGAATTAGCAAACAGGGTCATGTAACTACTGAGATCCCCATTACTAGAGGCGTTAGACAAGGGTGTGTTCTGGCCCCCACCCTATTTAATTTATATTTGGCAGATCTTCCTTCTCTTTTAGCACTTATACCATCTCACCCACCAAAAATTGACCAAACGAAAATCTCCATTCTTCTTTATGCTGATGATGCAGTTCTGATATCCCAGACACGGCTGGGTCTCAAAAGACTTCTTAATAGCTTCACTGAGTATTGTAAAACAAATTCCTTAACAATCAACTATACTAAAACTAAAGTTATGGTCTTCTCAAGAAAGAAAGTAAGATTCACTTGGACATTGGCAGGGAATAGAATTGACCAAGTAGACTGATACAAATACTTAAGCATTTGGTTTCATGAAACGACCAGATGGAAGATACATGAAAAACATATCAAGACCAAAGCAGAACAAATCATCAGTGCATTAGTTCATTTTTTATTTTATTTTTTAACAAAGGGTGGGAAATTTATATCTGCAGCCACTTGTGTATACAAACCTACTACTGTGTCTCAAGCCTTGTTTGGATCACCAATATGGTTCCCACAGTTGTCAAGTATATCTGAAGGGTTTCAACACCTTTTCCTCAGGATAATCTTTGGTGTTCCTAGATGTGTGCCAAGAGCAGTATTGAACTTAGAAGCCGGGTTAAATTTGCTAAAGTGTTTGGCTTGGATTTATTCAATTCACTTCTGGCTCCGTTGTCGACTTGCAACTCCCTCCAATTCTTTGGTTTCTAAGGTATTCTCTGACTCATATGAATCCCTCTGGGTTAAATCTGTGGAAGATAAAATTACTACCATCGGGCTTTCCTCTGCCTATTTGCTAATGATAGGACTTGAAAAGGCTAGGGCCATCTCCAAACAAAGACTTTTGGATATAGACAATCAGGAACTTCTTGGAGCTGCATGGGGCCCTTGCTCGCCACAATCACAGGGGCTGACACTTCATCCAAGCAGAGGTGGAATGCAATATTTGAGGTGGCTATCTATTTTCAAGTATAGGAAGGCCTTTTCTTTGGCCAGGTTTAATAACCTTCCCTCTAAGTTATTGGAGGGTCATTACAAGAGAACACCATGGCACAATAGATGCTGCCCTTGTAATAACACAGAAGTAGAGACGATAGCACATGTCTTATTTTTTTGTAAATTTTACCAAAAGGTGAGAGAAGATCTGATCTGGCCAATTACACTACCCTTCCCAGGACGTTCCTTTGACTATCTTTTGAGTATCTTGCTTCAGGGTACAAACCAAACCATAACAGTACAGGTGGCCAAATTCTTGAACCTGGCCATACTTACCAGATCATCTATGGACAGTTAAGAAAAACCGGTTATGAATATTCCTTATGGTATTTATTTCCTGTCTCTGCTACTTAAGTAAATTAAGTATTTTATTCAACTATTTTAAAATGTTTTATATGTTTTCCTTTGGTCTATTGACTGCAAATAAAGGATGATGATGATGATGATGATGATGAGCTCCCTAGAGAGATTCACCTGACACCTACATTATACTCTTTTAGACGCCAAGTGAAGACCTTTTTATTTTCTCAGTATTTTAACAGCTTATTAGTCTAATTTTTAACTTTGCTGTTTTAACTTTGTATTTTAAATCTATGTTGCTGCTTGGTTTTATCCTGCTTGTGTTCTTATATACTATGTTTTTATACTGTTGTTTTATATTTTAAATAATTGTTATGGTTTTAATTTTTGTGAACTGCCCAGGGAGCTTCGGCTATTGGGCAGTATAAAAATCCGATAAATAAATACAGCAGAATTAGCAGGAATTCTGGACTCTTTTTATTATTATTGTGGATGGGTAATTCACTCCAGTCAGGGGGAAGGGTTGCTACAGATTTACCCAATTCCTACTTTACTAAACTGAGTGCAAAAACAAACACAATTTTCAGATGGAAATCTGTACATTTCCAAACTTGCAGTGCATTCTGCAAAACAAAACAAAACAAATTGTGTTTGATAACGTGCACACATTTGAAAAATGTGCAAAGAACACCACAAACATTTCTAAAATGCATATAAACACACTTTAGTCAATGGGTGCATGCCTACTAACTTGTGCACATTTGAGAAATGCACACACAAAAATCATCTGAATTTCTGAACAGAACAGGGCAGGTGGGTGCAGCTCATCCGGAGCCAGTACTGCCTTTATACAAATCTATGGTGCAACCATGCTTGGAAAACTGTGTACAGTTCTGGTCACCCTACTTTAAAAAAAGATATTGTAAAGCTGGAAAAGTACAGAAAAGGACAATTACAATGATCAAGGGGCTGGAGCATCTCCCCTCTGAGGGAAGGTTACAACAACTGGGACTATTTAGCTTGGAAAAAAGAGGATAAGAGGAGACATGATAAAGGTGTACAAAATTATGCATGGAGTGGAGAATGTGGATAAATAGACATTTTCCTCCATCTCTCAAAATACTAGTACCTGGGATCATCATTGATGGTAGATTCAGTACAGATAGAAGGAATTCGCTACCACAAGATGTAGTAACGCCCATCAATTTGGATGGCTTTAAAATGCAGTTAGATAAAATCCTGGAGGAGAAGGCTATCAATGGTTCCTAGTTCTGATAGTTATGTGCTACGTCTAGTAGCAGAGACAGTAAGCCTATGTACAGCAGTTGCTGGGGAATACGGGTGGGAGAATTGCACTCATATCCTGCTTGTTGGTTCCTGGTCAACAACTGTTTGGCCACTGTGTGAACGGAATGCTGGACTAGATGGACCCTTGGTTTGATCCAGCATGGCTTTTGTTATGTTCTTATGTTCAGTATGGAATGGACTTGGCAGTGGAAAATTGCAAACTTGGATGATCTTGGGCTTGGCTGATTCACCCTTCCCTAGTTTTGATTGCTGGGTGTCTTGATTCATCTCCCATATCTAAAAGTGAAACTGACCTCATTATTGTTGTGTTGATGCAGTTAAAATTATGTTGTTTGCATCAGGCCATTGTCTAAACATCACACAAACATCTAAACATCTTCTCCCCACTTTCAGAAAATATCTTTGAATCTGAAACAGGAAGTAGCTAGTAATAAGTATTGTGAGAATTTACAGGATTCCCCTCATATGAACAGCCAGCTTGTTTATAGTGTCAGCATTTTTCCCTCAACATTTCAACAACCATAATCCATCTATTTACATTTACAAACTCACTAGCAAGTGAGGAACTTTTTAAGTCATCTGGCTGTTGAATATAACAAAATAAGTGTAAATGGGCACTCTAGATTAAAAGGCTTCATGGTGCTCACTCTGTTTCTGTGCAAAGTCATTTCCTAAGGAAAAATAATGCATTTTGTATTTTTATTGAAATTAGCAGGCATAATTTTGCACAGGTCTTTTCTCCTTGGAGGTGCTGGGGTTTCTTTACTGCTAGAAGTGGAGGGCAGTGGAAAACAAGGTACTTGTGCTAAAGGAAAAAGAGGGGTTAATGCACTGGGAAACTGCTGGAATAATGCAACTTGGAAAAGGTGTGTTTCCCAAGTGAGCTCTCCGATAAGCTGGCTGCATACACAGTGAGTGGTGGCAAAAGGCTTTTATGACTCTATCTCTAACTCAGCGATCTCAACATGCACTTAAATATTAGTTTACAAGCTGCAGGTATTAAGTAAATGCCAGAGGGAAAACAAACAGAGGCAGCATTCAACATGGGGAGCACCAGGCTTGAGCTGAAACATCTTCTGACACACCATGAGACAAACACTCATTTTAAAGCTTTTAAGTTCCACTGAGATCAGAAGCAGACTGGGGGGATGTCCACCCTTCGTGTCCATGTGATTGATTAGGATTTGATAAGAGCAACATTTTCGCCTCTCTTCCAGAACAATAGACAGGTAGCATGTATAAGGACATTATTACTGATGACACTCTTAATGCAGAACAATGTCCTGACAGCCACATGGATTACACAATGGCTCCTGCAGTTATCTCAGTTGCTTTTGTGAGGTAAGCTCTTTCCACATTAGCACTGAATTCTCGCCATATTGTGAGAAGAGACCATAAATCTAGTTGTTTAAATGGGTTTTTCCATCAAAGAGGCTTTTGATGCTGATAAGTTTCTATGAATCTGACATGCAGATTCTGCAGTAGATACAGATCCATGGACTTGTGGG
Source organism: Anniella stebbinsi (assembly GCA_029215795.1). Classification (NCBI taxonomy): domain Eukaryota; kingdom Metazoa; phylum Chordata; class Lepidosauria; order Squamata; family Anniellidae; genus Anniella; species Anniella stebbinsi. The sequence continues at coordinate 87,485,112 of JARDYH010000004.1, read as the reverse complement.
CCTTTTTGTCATTTTGCCGGGGTTGAGGGTGATTTGCGCTAATGCACATTAGCACATCTGTGCACGTGAGCAAGTATGCATTAGCACAAGTTGAATGAAATTCTGGTAAAAAATGGATTATGTCAATGAGCAGACAATGGAATGGAAGGCGCCTGATAATGCACGAAACACAGGCAAAATGGATTTAACAAAACCACTAGCCATTAACAGCTATTAGGCATCATCATCATCATCATCATCATCAAACCACCATGTATAGTAAATCTCCAAACAACAGATGTTGGAAGAAATTGCAGGGAAATACCATCAACTTAAAGAAACCCATTCCCATTGACTACAATCCAAATCAAGTGAGTTGGATGGAGGTGCCTATATATCTGTTGTATTAGCATCACTTCTTTGAATGTACATCATTTTGTGAGGGTATAGCTCTGAAAAGCAGCTGATAAATATTAAAATAATTGTAGGAATATATATTTACTATACTATTTCATATAACCCAAGTTACATGTCTCAGCTCTTCATTTTGGGTGTGGGCATAACTTTTTGTGAGCCTCTAGAGATGCTAACCCATATCCTGTTAGAGACTATGCTGGACTTGATAGATCTTTGGGATCATCATTCAAAGTAATTCTTACAAATTTGTTACGTTGCAAATATGGAATGTGCTTTTCTTTTGATTCTCAATTTAAAGGATTCCCTGAAACTGAAATGTTCCTCCTCTTAACTTGCCTTGCCTATCATAGGAACTACTACCTGTTTTTTTGTTGGATATAAAAGTGAACAAGTACCATTGTTCCTTTCTTTGACAATCTGCATGGTGAGATACATAATTAGGATCTTCAGAAGTTTTGCCCATTTAATTCACATGAAGTGTCTTTCTAAGCAGACATTACAATGTTTCCTTTAGGGAGCCAGGTAAAGGGCCAAGACAAGATTTTGAAGATGGTAAGATATATAGTTCAAGTTGCTAACAAAGCCCTGTAGACATTTGGGACAGTGAAATTCATGTGAACTTTGCAACCCCTTCAGATCTTATTATCAGAGAGCTTCTTCCATGGTCTTTCTGTTCAGGGAAATGGCAAAAGTTCAACCACATACCAGACTCTGATTAGTAAAGATTTATGTGTGTTAGTTTTAGTGCAAGGTGCCTCTTGTCATCTGTTGCCTAAAGTCCACTAAATTTACACAGAACATAATCCTGAATAGGGACTAATGTTGCCACGGCCATAATTGCTGGTGGTGAGAGGGGTGAAGACCAGGGCCAATTCAGCAGATTACTGTTTGATAGATTATGCTAGCATTGCTTTGCTAAAATGGCCACAAATCACTAGCCAGACCAGAGACCACCAATACGTGTGATGCCTGATAAGTCATGACTACACATGGTCTTCTGAGTTTTTACTAAAATATCTTCTCCCCAGCCCCTCACACCAGATTTACCACCCAGTGGCTCAAATGGATTATTCCATTACGAATGTTGGGCATAAGAGTGAGTCTTGCCTCATCACAAACACTGGATAACCATTCTTGAGTCTGTGGTTCTTATATCTCCTCAGGTACCATTAAATTGGCCAAGTTTTCAAGCACTGTGCCTTTCACCACGTATCTATCACTTTCTCATTTACCCCCACTCCCTGTCCTTTATGCCTTATGGCACAAGATACTACAGTTCTGCCTCATGATTTGGATAAACGATTTCCATTCTGTCCATACAGTTTTTGCAATGTTTCCACTCATAAAACAGGTTAAAAAAAAACCACCTTGGCAAAATGTTGAGATTAGTGATCTATAGTTTCAAAAATGACAAGCTAAATTAGGAAAAGCTGGTGCCGTGACATTTCTGAGGATCACTCCAGAATGAATCAGCATAACTTTATGAGGTAGAAAACAGTTTATTAGAAAAAGAGTGTACAGCTCTTCAGTTACAAAGGCGCATGTTACTGTGATGAGCTGAATACATAACAAGAAAGGACATGGGAAACTCCAGATTTTTTAAAAAAAATCTAACTTTGAAGGTGACAGAGCAGTAAACTTCTAAAGAGAGGGTTGCTATTAAAGGTCAGGTTGCTTCCTTGAAGAAAATTCCTAGTTGGGCAATCTGGCCTTTTGTATTAGAGTGCAGAAGAAACACACTGCAAGTAAATTAAACGTAAATAGTGTATGCATGCATACGTATCCAACACAGAAATGACAGGCACAAAACTAGCTTTTCCCCTCATAACATCTGGTACTGACTTCACACACCTGCCAGTGACGACCAATGATGTGGAATGTGGTATGCCAAGATGCCATGAGATGAATCAGTACTAACAGATGTTACGGAAGAGGATGGAGGAGCTAAACATACCACTGCCCTTGCTATTGGAGACATCTGATTAGGGCAGCAATCCTAAAGAACAAGTCACAGTACATTAAAATGACCTACTTCTTAGTAAATCTGGTTAGGATTTCTCTGTAAGATTCACAGCTTTTTCAGGATTCAGCCTTGACAGAAGCTGAATGAACTATGGAAAGCATGTGTACTTATTATACCACGATCTGATTGTAAACAAAAGCCTTAACTCTACTGGAGATGTTCACCTTTTCAGAAGTACTTGAGTTCCACACACACACAATGCACACACACACAATCACCTCGAAAAGCAATTAGTTGTGAAACAGACAAATTAGGCTCCAGTCAATTTTTAAAAGCTGTTTACTTAAGTCTACATCCTTTGTTCACAGATGGTTTTTATCTATGTCTACAATTCTCATAAAACAATAAAAGAGCAAAAACATCCATTTTGATCGTGTGATGTATCTGGCAAACGAGAAGTGTGCAGAGTCTCCAATTAAAACTGACAAGTCTTTAAACGCTTAATCCCACAGATGCACTATGACAATCCCAAAGTGTACAGAATAAATGATATGTTGCACTCATCTGTTACTGTTTAAGGTTGGTTCGGGTTTTGTTTGGTTTCTTTAGAGAGCAGACAGCAAAGAAATCCAGTTAACTGATTAGCATGGCAAGAGTGCAAATTAAAATTAAAATGGTTTTAAAATGGTCTTAAATATTTACTACTGAACCCTTCTGCCCTTTCCTATTTTCTTGCTCAATATGAACTATATTAGGCAGACATCAAGAGACCCAAATGAACTTGCAAATTATTTTTTTCCCTTGAAATTGTCTATTAAAAGGGGAATGAGCAAAAGAGATTAGTTTTCAAGCTAGGCCTGGACAACAGTCACTGTCTTTTAAATGGTCCTTAATTTAGGCTCAAGTGTTTAATTTCAACTTTCTGATAGCAGCGGCTCTGCATTCTCTGCAGGTATTCGAGATGTTCAGCCTGATTAATTGGGCAGGCTGGATTTCTTACATTCTGAGCCCACTTGAAAGGGGAAGTGAGAAATGAATTGTGCCAAAAGGCTTTGGTCTATTTTTATTAATCGAGTAGATTAGACGGATCATGAAAACAATCTTCTAATTTATAAGAGTCAATCTCATATCTTGTTAAACAAGAGTTATTATTATTGAACTTAAACCGCTGAAGTGTGATATACCAAAGGCCACGTTCCGCACAGCAGAACGCCACTTTGAACACTCGCATGCTAACCACATGCTAATAGGTTCTCAGCAGGCTGATAAGTTATTGATTATCTCAGCTTGTGTAATTCCTATCAAGACAAGACAGCATAGTTAACTGGAATATAAGTGCTTCCTTCTTGCTACCTGAATCAAACTCGCTTGTTCTCATCAGTCACTTTATTGAGGGCCACTGTAACAGACAGATAGCTTTTTCCGTAGGTGGATGGATCCTTTTTGTGAAGAGAAGGACCGAACACCATTATACCCTGGTCTGAGGGTGGGGGGGAATCCAACTCCTATTGTACCTAACAGTATTAATCTAAACAGTAGTTGGAGCGCCAAATGGAAAAGCCTTTCAAAACAGTTTCTCTTTGTTCCCTTGCTAACGTGTATGTTGAAATTATCCTCCATTTTATATTTTGTTCATCTTTAGGTAGACAGGGATGGAATGGAAGAGAATACAAAGAATGTATGTGATTACAAGGGCCAAGTGAGAAACTTATCCATATTGCAACCATCTGATATATTATTTTAAATTACTTTGACAGAGAAAATTCTTTCTTATCATGTGTAAAACCTATACAAATGCATCAAGAAATGTTAAATAGTTTCTCTTCTCTCTGTTTCCCTCTAATAAAAGTTCTTTTATATATATAAAAAAACCTTGGTGCTTCATGTACAGAACTCAGAGGCCAGGTAGTAAGATGTGTAATAAACTCCTCCATGCATTACAACTTGTGTACATGTTGAAAGAAGAAAGTATAGAAAGTTCAATCCCCAAAAGAGGATTAAATGTTGAAGAAAACAGTGGTTTTCTGTCATTAGCAGCAGGGTGAAAAGGTAGGAATTTGACACATTGTTATGTTTGTTTGTACAAAGTATTGTCCCAGATTTCTGACACAGACCCCATGTTCAAATAGCTGACATGCTTTGCATAAATAGAAAATAAGACTTCAAAAGACTGGAAGAATAATTTATTGTTCAATAGCATCATGCTAATAGATGTTGGGGAGGGATCTCAATATAGGGAAATTTCACTAGGAAAACTGGTGATGCTTTTATGAAAGTTTTATAAATAACAAACCTCTTGTTTACCTTATTTTTACTTCATTATTATCAGGAATGATGCAGTACCCTACATATTAAGGCAAGGATATGTTCAAGTGTGTTCATGAAGTCTGCAAAGGGAGTAGGGTGGGGCAGATGCATGTATGATATTGGGGCATGGCCAGTGGAGGGGAAGTGTTCTTCAGATACCATTCTAAACACACTAATGTATCCTTCCCCTGGTAGATAGAGCCAAGTGACTGCACCATATCTGAATAAAAATAATAAAAACATTAAATTCAACCTTTAAACATGTTTCATATCAGTATGACTAACCTAAGTACCATCCCACTGGGATGCCATGTACAGGACTTCTGCTGGACTATCAAAAACATCAGAGTAGGTGTCAGACCAGTTTCTCTGGCAAAGGGCTTCCACTAACAGGGCACAATTGATACATTCAGGTTAAATCCAACATTGCTCTAGCAGAAATCCACTAGTGCAATGAGACTTTCCCCATCTCTCCTACCACCACCCCCATCCCTCTGTGCCAACCTAAAATCTGTTCCAGAAGATTTCCCCACCCTTCAGATCAGGTTTTAAGCGCATAAAGGGGACTGCAGGGGAAGGCAGTTTTTCCCTCTCATTTTCACTGACAGAACTGTTTCCATTAGAGGAACAACAGTATTGAATCCAACCTTTCCAATCCCCCATCACCACTTTAAAGCACTTTATAACAGTACTGACAACTGTTGGGGCCCAGGACACACTCCAAAACAGTTGTCACTACTGTTATAAAGCACTTTAAAGCACTTTAAAACAGCAGTGTAGATCCTGCCTACCTCACCTTTGAAAGCATAGTATCGTAGAATTGTTGAGTTGGAAGAGACCACAAGGATCATCTAGGCCAACCCTCTGCAATATGCAAGAAAACCAATTAGACCATCCCTGAGAGGTGACTCTCCAACCTCTTCTTAAAAATGTCCAGAGATGAAGAAGCCACAACCTCCATAGGTAGGCTGTTCCACTGTTATGCAGATTTTACCATCTGGAAGTTTATCCTTATATTTAATCGGGATCTAAGTAGCTTTAACTTATACCCATTATTTCAGGCCCTGCTTTCTGTGGCCATGGGAAATGGTTCTTGGCCATCTTCCCTGTGGCATCCTTTTATGTATCTGAACACTGCTAGCATGTCTCCTCTCAGTCTCCTTTTCTCCAGCCTGAACATCCCAAGTTTGTTTAGCCTGTCCTCATAGGGTTTGTTCTCAAGGTCTGTATCATCTTTGTTGCCTTCCTCTGAACCTGTTCTAACTGAAAAAGGGACCATGATAATGAACTCAGCATATGGGCAGGATTATACAGTAGGTGTTTCTTAAGGTACCTGGCCCCAAGCCATATGGGCTTTTCTACATATAGGCTTTTCTAAGCATCATTGCTTTGACATGCACAGAAACAAACTGGCAACCAATGAAATTGTTTTAAATCTGTCAGGACCAGTGACAATTGTTTTAGCTCTGTTCAGTGGACCTTGAGCATAATGCTGCAAATGGGCCCCTGTCAGCCATTAAAGTCCCCTGACAACTGACAATGTCACCCCAGAACTACCCACCCACTGCCTCTGGCCACCGAAGCCTGCCTCCTTCCAGGCTTTTTTTTTTCTTTTAAAACTAGGGTGGTGGCAGCATCTTGTCTGGTTTGTCCTCCTCATTTTCACCCAGTTGGCCCTGCTGGCAAAATGCCAGGGCACCAGAACAAGACTGCAAGCTCCATATGCTATTTTAAAAGAAAGAAAAAATGCTTTTTAAAAAAGTATTTTTAAAAATAAAAGAAATAAAAATACAACCCAATAGGTTCTAAACCTTCAAAAACAAATCAACCCAAATTTCAAAACAATAATAAATTCCTACAAAATCCTAGTCCAGTCCAAACATTTCATTATTCAGCTATGCCAATATGTATACGATGAATGGAATATGTGAACAAGGAGGAGTACACAGGTACTTATTTTATCTAAGCACCGCTCTAAAACTTTGGCCCTGGAAGAATATTGCAACCAATAAAGCTGATATTAAATACTAAATAAAACACTGATTTGCTACAAAGATTTACAGTCCAGCAGTAAATACTACTGTGGCTAATAAACCTTGATATTTCACCACTCACTTTATTATCATGGCACTATGGTTATAACTGTGTTTTAGTTATTGTATAGAGAATACATTAGTAACCATTAACATTTTGGAAATGCATAGAAGTCATCAGCCTGGGACTAGCTGAGTGCTATCAAATGCTGTGTGTCAACAGCCCCTTAAGTTTCCATTGGCACTTCAGGCTGTTATTTCAGTTGCAGTGAAATGGGAACCAGATGTTATGTACATCCAGCTGATACCACATTTGCTAAGTGACCCACATTCATTGGGTCAAGCTCACAATCACCATTAGAAACCAAAGGGATCTTAGAAAGCTATGCTACATCTGTCAGGGGAAAAAACCCTCTGTTTGGCTAGCTTTAAGTCCTGGAATGTTGTAAACAAGGCTGTTGCTTTCTGGGACTTTGTGAGTTCCTTGAATGTCGACATATTCTTCTTGTGGTTCTGTATTTCAGTATCAGATTGATCATCTGTCCTTTCTTTCCCCCTGATAGCTCTGGAACCAGCTTAGGTGCATGCTTAGGAGATGGCTCAGACATTTACATCTCTTTAAAAAAGTGTGTATTCTTCAAAGGGCCCAGGCCCAAACTTATCAGAGGGCCCACTGATAAGAGGAGACCTCTCAACCTGCTCTTCCCCTTCAGCAGTGCAGCCTACTCGTCCATCCACATCTCGCTCTGACCTTAAGGTAGAGAACAAGCAGGTGAGCACACAGAAGCAGTGATACGTAGTAGTGGTAGCAGTCACTGTCTGCTTGCTCACTGGCTCTCTCTTGGTAAGCAAACAAAAATGAGGAGGAAGAGGAGGAGTAGCATCAGATGATGATGATGATGATGATGATACTGGCAGCGAGGGAAAAGGCTGGCTGAGTGGAGGGGCGTTGAAAGTGTCCCGTCAAAGTTCCTTCCAAAATCTGGAGCTGCACTAATGTGCTTACTTACTTGCAGGAATGGACGGCAAGAATAAAGAGACAACACGATAAATTGGATTTAAACAGGGCCACATTTATTAACATATCAAGGTAGATGGAGGCCTAAGCAGGCATCCTGTCTTTGGCCAACGTCTTGGCCATAATTGGGATCAGGCGAGCCATTCATATCCTGGTAGGCATCGCTGGTGTGTCGACACCTCCCAGGATACCCCATTTGGGGTAGGTAGGCCTTCCTATGTCACCTCCCCTCAGGTTGCACAACTCAGAGTGGGTGAATAAGGTTGGCCTCAGAGGTAACCCTTATCCCCACACCTGGTGCCGCAGGACTCCCAGGTGAGGGCCTCAGGTGTCACCAGTCACCACAACAGTGCCTAAGAATGCTCACCAAAACCTGTACTTGCTCCCGATGCCTGCACACCTGCCCCCAATTAAATGTGACCAAATTCAACCAATTAGCCTATTTAGCTCTCCCCCATTGTCTCACAGTGTGAAGTAGGCAAAAAATAAAATAAAAAGCCAAATCAAGTTTTAAGGTAAAAAATTCCTACTTGGTCCCCAAAAAGGCAGCCAGCAAGCCCACACTGTCTACAGGGAGGGAGGGAGGGAGCTGCAAAGGAAGAAGGTAGGGGAAGGAGCCACAGCAGCCCTATAAATAGGCCCACAGCTCCTCCCCCAACCAGTGGCACCATACGGAGGCTGCCAATGGCAGGCCTCCATGCATCATCCTCTCCGCCACCCGCAATTGCCCCCTCCCGCCCAGACAAGCCGGGCGTGATAGGAAGAGCCTTTCTTTTTACATGCTACTTTTCAGGGCAAAGACCTACCAAGGCAGCTCACATAATAAACAATTAAACACATAAAATATGAAAAGAATCTCAGTACAACTACAAAGCCCAAAACAGCTGCCAGTAACATGATACAAGCCAAATGCTGCAATCCAGATAAAAAAGATGATGCAACAGTTTAAACCATTAAAAACTCAGTCTAGCATCTTAAATAAAAGCAGATAGAAACAAATGTTTTAAAGGCCTGCTGAAAAATGAATAAAGATGAAGCCAACCATATAATCCCTTGAGATGGGTTCAACAAACAAACATATATTCCTTGCTAGATCTATGAGTATATAGTGCAAGTAGATAGAGGTTGTTTGGACAACACTTTCATCAAAGGTAGTTGGGGGGCTTTGTGGGTACACCCCACACGACATGTTGCCATGCCTCCATGGTGCAGTTGAGGCTCACATGGAGTGGATTACTACTCAGCCCGGCATTTGACTGACACAGCCTCTGCCCCCTCCCCGCCCTCCCTCTCCCCTCAGTCCTCCACATGCTATCCCAGCAGCCATTGTGAGTTGTGCCAGCTGTAGCAGAGCAGCCGGCTCAGTTTTTGCCGCTCTTGCCTGGGAACTCTGTAGCCAAGAGAAAAAGTCAACTCGATGGGTGGAAAACTCTACTGGCTCAGTTTGGCTGACATAAAAAAACATTGGTTGTGCGACTAGTTAACTCTGCAGTTGGTTGTGTTTCTCCAGTGTTGTTGGGTTTGGGTTTTTTTGCCAAAAAAGTCAACCGTGGGCTGGTTTTTGCCCGACAGATGACACAAATGACAACCGTTGACTGCTCCACTCACGACTGATTACTAAAACCATTGGTGGTTATTGTGTTGTTCAAAATGAGCTAGTGCCTACCAGTCTATGTGATCTCAAATGCACATCCAGAAAGGCTTTTGAGGCTGATTTTGAGGCCTGAGAAGGTCCATGCAGGTGCAGGTGGTCCTTCAAAGAACCTGATCCCAGATTTTTACTTAAGAAAGGTGAATATTATAGAAGGTAAAACAAATAGATTTGCCCATGTTTGACTAGGGCATGCGAAACTGAAAGAAGGGTGGCTTTCTTTTGATAGGGTCACAGTTGGCAAACCAGCCTAAACTGGTAAAAGGCAACACGATCCATGAATGCCACCTGCACCTCCACAGATAGCACAGAGTCCAGCAGGCCCCCAAAGTGTGAACTTGGTCTTTCAGGGGGAGTGCAACCCTTTTCAAAACCAGCTGCAAAATGGATAGATTCACATCACAATTTCTCAACCTACAGTATCTCTTTTGGATCTGGATTAAGACTAATCTGTAAATAGAAAGTTCTCTTTCGGGTGCTATATCTCGGATTGCACCCACACAATTCATGCACTGATGTAAGTCATCAGGCAATGCTTTTTTTTTTTGGTAATCAAAATGAAATGCATAATTTGGTGTTTGGATTTGTAGTAGACCCTACCCAGAGAATCTCAATTGAGTAACACTGACAGATCGGTATTAAAAGAGAAGAAAAATCTCTGTCAAGTTGCCTAATGAAAAGCATATTCTGCTCTTTCAGAACTCCACTGACAGACTCCAACGTGTAAGTAGATGGCGTTTGTTTTCCGATCTGGATGAAATAAATCCAGTAGGTCGACCTTCACAGTAGGCCGACATGACAATCCAAATGACTGTGCTTTGTTTTATACGTGTTCCCTATAACTCGAAAACTGATGACTGGAAAAATATCTTCCACTAGTCAGTCTAACAATAGTCACAACAAAAATAGCCATAGATACAGTAAGGGTACAGCAGAGGCATACGTTGACACAGAGAGTTAAGTGAATATATGGCTGTGTTGCTTGCTAGCCAGGTGAGTGGAGAATATGTGACCCTGAGGAGTAATGTGTGTATGTGTGTGTGTGTGTGTTTTAGAGTAGTTCTGTGCCTTGGGTCAACTGCTTTACTGAAGCAATAACTGTACTCAGCTGGAGTTTCAGATACACTAATGACTAAGAGTGAAATCGTTTCCTTGTACTTGGGGATGTATTGGGGTCCAGAAGAGAAAACAGACATTCCACACAAATGGGCTTGTAATATGGAATTACAAATGTAGTCCTACATGGTTTCTTTTAAATGGTTTACACCAAGTAATAACATTAAATAAAGCTTTACAGTGTGGTGCGTGCCTCATCCAGATCAGCATCTTGAAACCTATTGTCTTTTCTGCGTGAGGTGGAACAAGAAAAGAATTGGGGAGGTCATTTTGAATTGCCCAAGTGTAAATGACAAGCACTGCCTTAGATCTGCAGTGTGAGAAAGCAAATCCTGAAAGTGGACGTCTCTTTAAACTAGCAGCAAAGGGCATCTGAAGCATGAATGGGAGACACCGGCTGGGTCAAATGTAAACAGGCACCATATGTAAAGGTAAATAACATTGTAGAAAAGGTTAAATAAGGTAGGACTGGGCTTCCAACATATGCCTCAGGCCTCATGTCTAAGTTTATAATGAATATAAATTGCAAAAATTAAAGCGAGATGGGTTAAATTTGACCTGTGGGGGAAACAACATAAAGTTAATCTGTATACTAGTGCAATTTTCTATAAATCTGTGCACATTTCCTGCTGCACTTTCATGCAATGTTAATTTTTTTAACCATGTGGAGTGTTCTGATTGATGCCGAACTTCAGTAGTGCTCCATATTTATCTCTATTTACTTATGAAGCCATTTATAACCTGCCTTTTAACCTTAAGAAGGAATTCCCAGGTGGCTTGCAATTAAAATTAATACATCTAATACAATAAAATCTAATACAATAAAATCTAATGCATTTAAACCCTAGATAATCAAGTAGAAATATTAAGATTTTAACCACAGGAGTTACACGTTACATCCAAAACCAATATAACAGTGTAGGAGTGGGAATGAGTATAGCTAAAGGTCTGGGAGAACAAAAGGGAACAGGATCTACACTACTGCTTTAAAACAGTTTATAACAGTAATGACAACTGTTGGGGCCCAGGACACACTCCGTGTACAGTTTTTTAAATGTTTTCACAGTGTCATATTCTGCTTGGTGTAGATCTGGCCCTAATGTTAATACATTGCAGTGAACATGTGCTCACACCGCATGTACACTTCTTCAGATGTTTTGTGAGAATCTAACCTTATTCTCTACACGTAAGGAACATGTAAGGAGGAAGACTGAGCTAGCCTGCTACCCAACCTTGCACATTTCCTTCTGGGTGATTCCAGAAATAGAAGCTCTCCACATGATTCAGAACTGTGGGAAATGGTGTGGATAGAGGAGGCTCTCCTCTTCAAAGACTTGTCCTTCATGAGTGCACTGAAACATGATGAGGGAGGGCAGTGTGGCTGGAGTGCTGCCTCCCATGTTTAGAACACCTGACTAGGGCTTACGTAACCATGTGCAGGATATCTGGAGCACAGCTGTTTGTGGACTGGATGAGCTTTCGAAGGAGATTCTGAGATTCTGTGAGGCAATTCTGAGGGAAAGTGGAAAATTTGAGAGAGGAAAGGGACTGGGAAGACTGCAAGGAGAATAAATAATAAAAAGCACCAACGAGAAGACACTTAGAGGAGAAAAATGCAGCCGAATTCATCCAGCATTCACCCAGCAGCAGCTTTGAGGCAGAGAGTGGCAGGCTATAGCCTACTGCTGCATTCTAGCCCAGAGCTGGGTAGCAGGAGGCAGGCCTGTGATGAGATACCCTAAGCATTCCCTAGAGCTAGATAAGTGATTTCTTGAATTCAATCCCCTCCTATTTTTAAAATTTGTTTTGCTTTGTTTAGAGACTTACCTTAAATTGCAGTGACTGGAAATGTTCCTATTCCTTCTTTCCTTCTTTCCCTCTCACTACTTTATTAAATAAACTCTAGTCAGTAAATATTTTTAGTTTGCACTAGCATTTGTTATTCAGTTTTCCATGTTTCATAGTGTTATTTGGAGAGTAGATATATATTTTAAGTGGACTAGTAGTACTTATATTTATAATATACTGAACACACTAGGACTTACTTTTGTGTAAAGAAGTACTTGTGTAGCAGCAGTACTTTTATAAGCAATTGCTTAATTTATAGAAAAAAAAAATTATTCAAGATCCAAAAAATATGTCTGTTAATTGTCAATTTTCTACTGTTTGTTAATGAACAAATTTGAATACTATCGGAGCAACATAAGAGTTACAATATTCTGGCATGTATTCTTCCAGGTGACGCAATGCCCTTCAATGGTCAAAAGGCTCCATCACCCAGAAACTCCTAGGTACTCCATTATGTATGGATACAGGTCAGCAATCTGTGTAAAGTGAGCATTAATTGTACACATGATGAATGTTATTTGTCAATAACTGAGTGTACAGATTGACAATCTTTGTACACATGTACAAATACCATACATGAATTGAACATAACATGTGAACACTCCTAAAAACATGAGTTTTCCACCCATCCTGACAGGCAACACAGGGAAAAGAAGGCTGTGGGGGGGCATTTTAACTTTCACAAGGCCAAAATAGCTAGAGAGTGGTCCAAAGTCCTTATAAATTATTTTGGGGTGTCCAATCGGGTATACTTTTGTTTTGTTCACAAATGGGTACAAACTAGTAAAGTCATAGTAGTGAATTTGCTTATCAGCGTTTGGCTTATAATAGAGGCAGATGGCATTTGTTCTTCCCCCAAAAAAGAGAATCTCTAGGCTGTAGAGGCTGAGGCAGGCACTTCTCACTTAGGAACTCTCCAAGTTGTCCATCAGATTCCACCATCTCCTTCCACTCGTGCTCCCAAAGGGTTCTGACATTGAACCCCTGCCTCTTGACATAGTCAGCTCTGTTTTGTGTACGGTAGTTCAGCTCGTGATAACTTGGGTCCGTCATTGAATTTCATCCATTCTCATTGTAGCAAACAGAGCAGCCATGGAAAAAGCAGCTATTAAACACAAAGGCTGTTCTACACCCCTCAACTTCTGCATATCCATCGAGGAAATAAGGACCTACTTTTAGCTCCCCACCTTTCAGCGTGTGTTGAATCTCGATACCCTCCTTGTGTTCTAGATACAGCAACCACTGTATTGAAGAAGCAGAATACCACTTTATCTGCGTATGGTAGTTGTCATCTAAACATGGCCATGCAGGCACCAGCTCACTTTTTGAATCTTAAGGTGTGGGGTCTTTCTTTGAAGGGGTGGTGCAGTCTAGTTGTTTTGAAAAATAAACATTACACATTTACAGACATTTTCATGATAGCCTGTTTAACAAAATAACCCAAACCAAAAAATAAAATAAAACAATTCATGTTTGTCTTTACCCTGATTTTCAGTGTGGGAAGGCCCCAGAATGGGGCTCTGGCTCACTGGTTGAACATTTTTCTTTTGGGGAGACATTTCATGATCAATTACCAGGTATGTCTGTAAAACATAAGTAGTTTGATTACGCAACAGTGGCTGGCCTCCTTGAGGACATGTTGAGGCCTGCCCACATATGACCAGATACAATACAAAGAGTGGGCTATTCCTTGGTCATTTTTTCACTATACCACCAAGGGCAATGGAGCCTGTATCATTTGATTATATTTACAAATGCATTGAAAACTATTTGAACTGTACTTCTGGACAAACACCACCTGAAACATCACAATACAGAACACCCCATATTTTACAGAAACTTACCTCTACAAATCATGATTTTGCTGACGGAGCTATGGACACTTATGGGCACTCTTGAACTGAATTTTGTGGATGATGCCAGTCGAATTTTCAATCTTTTGATAGAAGGAGAATTTGCTGATGGAGAAATAAATTTGGGACGTATTTTAACCATTTTTCTGTTTTGGGGCATTCATGCAAAGAAACTACGAACCCGCGGAATTCCTATGACTCGTTAAAACAGCAGACAGATGGCTAAGTTCATGACAGAATATATCATCAACACCAAGGTACAGTGGATCAATGAAAATAGAGGCTGGGTATGTGAAAGGCAAACTGTACTAACACTGTACATCCTAACCCAAACTGTTTTATTCTCTTTACCACAGGAAAATGGATTTTTAAATGTGCTTAAGATCAAGAAACCATCCTACCACATGAGAGCAAAATGCCTGGCTTTTTGTTGTTGTTGTTGTTGTTACATGCTGCACTCTAAAATGGCTATTTTTTCCTGCATAGAAATTTCAGCTGTGTCAATGAATTAAAATATGTATTTTGAGTTTATTTAATTGCTACTTTATTCAATATAATGCAAATGTGTTGAACTGTACTAAAAAAAAAAGGCCTCTCAATGGTAGAGAGTTGAAGTGAAAGGGAAAAATCACTCACCATTTACATGCAGGAGAACTTCTGATTCCTCCAGAAAGCAAAGGTGGCTTGCCACATGTGCTCTGAGTCTTTATACACTTTTGGCTCACGGTGCGGCCCTCTGCCTAGGTTTTGCAGTCCCTCATTGGCTGATTTAAAATATTCTCTGCCTTTAGGGCCCCCAGGTGTAAACTTTTGCGGTGAAAATGCTACCATAGCCAGCCCCTTAATTGATCAGTTCCTGCCACACCAAAGAAAACTTTCCCCCAATGCAAGTCTATGGGGAAAAATGGCAGCAGGGGGGTGAGTGGGGGCCTAACTCCCCCTCCCTGTCCCTCCCCCCTTACGCTTCTTACCTGCAGGGCCCTTCTGCTCCCATCTGCTGGCGCCTGTGGGCACCAGCAGACAGCAGCAGACAACCCCGGCAGGTAAGTGGGAGCCCCCTCGCGATCCTCCTTACCTGCCGGAGCCCCTCTGCTGCCATCCGTTGCCACCCGGGCGGCAGCGGAGGGGCTCTGGCAGGTAAGCCCCCCCGGTGATCCTCCTTACCTGCAGGGCCATCCGCCGCCTTCACCTGTGTAGATCTACTGAGGACTAGGCTTCGTGGCCTAGTCCTCAGTAGAGTGCCAGGTAGAGCGTCTAGTCCTCAGTAGAGTCCTCAGTAGAGTGCCAGGTAGAGCGTCTAGTCCTCAGTAGAGCACCCAGGCGGCAGCGGATGGCAGTGGAGGGGTCCAGGCAGGTAAGCCCCCCCGGCAATCCTCCTTACCTGCAGGGCCATCAGGCACCTTCACCTGCGTAGATCTACTGAGGACTAGGCCGCGAAGCCTAATCCTCAGTAGATCTATGCAGGTGAAGGCACCGGACGGCCCCGCAGGTAAGTGCCCCCCTCCCTCCTCCCCCCTCACTATCCTCCTTACTTCCCGGGGCCCCTCCACTGCCATCCGCTGCCACCCAGGCAGCAGCGGATGTCAGCAGAGGGGCCCCGGCAGGTAAGCCCCCCTCGCTGTCCGCTTCCATTGGCGGACACCCACTGGTGCCTGCTGATGGCAGCGGACAGACCCCCAGGTAAGCCCCCACCACTTCTTACCTGGCGGGGCATCCTCCGTCCGTTGCCAGCTGTAAACTACTGCGAACTAGACCTCATGGCCTAGTTTACAGGAGAGCGCCAGGTGACGCTCTCCTGTAAACTAGGCCGTGAGGCCTAGTTTGCAGTAGTTTACAGCCGGCAACGGGAGGAGGAGGAAGCCCCGCCAGGTAAGCCCCCCTCCGCTGTCCGCTTCCATCGGCGGGTGCCCACTGGCGCCTGCCAATGGAAGTGGCAGTGGGTGCCAGCGGGCGCCCGCCGATCCTCCGATTTTTCCCGAACCGGATCAGGTCCTTCCGGACCGGTTCGGAAAAGATCGGACGATCCAGAGGGGAGATCGGAAATCGGATAATTGTATCCGATTTCCCCTGGATCGGCTCCGGATCGTGGATCGGAACCAATCCAGTGCACACCCCTAGTTCTTAGTGCTGCAAAATCATCATCAACTCACATTATGCTTAGAACATTAATATGCATGTATTAGTCAAATGTGTGTCAAGCTTAGAACTAGACGTTATGATAAATATGGGGCTTCTGCTGAAAATGGAATCCCTGTGTTGAATTTATAAGTACTAGTGTCCTGATATCATCATGCTGTGCATTTTCTCATAGCTATGATATGCAGCTTCTGTGGTTAGTCATAGCGCTGTGCTATCTTAAAGCAGGGGAGCAAAACCTTTAAGCCTGGGGGCTGAACTCCTTTTTGGAGAAGTTGTCAGGGGCCGTGTTCCAGTGATGGGTGGGGCTGGAGGTAAAAGTGCTAGGGGCAAAATATTAAATACAGCAGTATATTTTAACATAAAGCTTTTATTGCTAGTAACTATGCCTTAAGAAAGGCATTTCAACCTCTTAGAATAGGGGGAAAGCTGGGAAACCACCAAACAATTGATGGTTGGGAAAAAGGGAGTGGAGATAGGGAAATGGGACATATCCACCTGGAGAACTCCAAAGGTCTGGATTCTCCACCCTTTTCATAGTGTCTAGATCTAGCCAATATTAAAGCAAAATGACATTGCAGAGACTGTATACAGACAATTTATGTATAGATTCAAATCCTGCCCATGGATCCTCCAACCATGTGCATGAAGGATTTGCTAATGGGAACAAAAGCAGCCACCATACCTAGTCAATCAGCTTTTATGAGTCTGAACCTTTGCACCACACTGACAAATAAATCATCCCAGCATTGTCAGTTCCAATCACTTGTTGGAAGAGGAACTCCATCCCAACAAGAAATTAGCATTGTCAAAGCTGACAGACTCAACCGTCTGTTTGCTGGGAAGATCCTACCACACAGCAGCAAGTTTGGAGGCCCTGCTGCAGCTATATATGAGGATCGCTGACTTGGTGGACATATAATATTACATCCACGGAATTGTTGTAAAATTCCTGAAAGCAGGGGGAAACTCACAATGGCCATGTAAGTAAAAGAAAGAGGCATTTGCAGATGTTCTGCAGAATAAGCCTGACCTTTTTTTAAAAAAAAAAGTGCTGCAAATTCAATTGCAGATTGGAATTTAAACCTAGCATTGAACTAAAATAGCACTGTGTTTAAGACATCCTCTTACTGGAGATCTATGTTCTGATGCTACTCTGATGCTACTCTGTTGCACAAGTGGCCCAGAAATGTTTGTTCTTTAACATCCTTAGGGTGCAATCCTATGCATGTTTAGACAGGTCCTACAAAAGTATAACAACAACAGCAGCATCCATCACTTCTATGTCTAAAGTAGAATTCATGCTGTAGCCCAAACCTCACTATCTTCCAACTCTCTGACCTTAAAACCAACATAATAAACGTCCAGCTCACCTCCTCAGGTTCCTACACTTCTATCCTGTGTCCTTCAAAACAAGCCACACTCACATTATACCCCCTCCATCCTGCAGGATCGTTTGGGAGCATGGCCAGCTTATGAATTTCCATAGGATAAAATGGGACAGGGGGGAAATAACACTTTAAAGAAAAACTAGAAACATGTTATACAACTGCTAAGGCACTGCATGTACGAGACCTTCCCCCTGACCTGACACAAACAAACAACTGGTTTCCCAAAAGGTGCTGTACAAATGGAGGAATAGGCTCATAAAGTTTAACCTCAGCAAAGCCTATGAAAAGAAAAGCAACAAACTGCTGGAGATCACTCATCAAATTTTAAACTCCTATAAATAAGCCATTGCTTACCCATTGCTTACCATTTTTATCTCAAAATCGACACAGAACATTTTCAAGCCAACCTCTTCTAAACTGCCACGTTTCAGGTCAATCCTCTAAGCCATTTTCTGAGCATAAGCCACAGCGCGCGCACACACAAACACACACACACACACACACACACACACACACACTTCTGGTTATAATGTGATTCTTCTAACTCACATAGCTTATCCCTCCCTTTGGTTCCAATGGGAGGAAAATACCTATGCCATTTTAAGATTGGTGTAATACAAGGAAAAGCCAGGGCTATGCCAGTGAGCCAGAGAGCTTTGGATCCACAGAACCCACCCCTAGAATGGCCTGATTTAGCCTCTACCACTAGTATAAAGATCACTGGTGATTCCCCTTTGCACGAGGGGCTTTCAATGGGTGTACCTGGGCCCTCCAGGGGCAGGGCAGCACTCCACTGGCATTGCTCCTCTCTCCCAGCAAATCCATGCTAACTTTCATTAGCTGGATTTCAGTTGAGGTTAGGATTGCTCTCCCAGTTATTCTCAGGCATTTTTCTTTTAAAATAAGCAAGTGGGATTTTAAAAGGCCAGAATTTGTCCTTTAGACAGGTTTTGTGCACAAGTACAACTTCCTCCCTTTCCCCTCCCCCCATGCCAAAGGGATGATCAAGCATTGACCACACTGCTATTGAATAGTCTGGCCCTAATCCATGTGTGTGTGTGTGTGTGCATACTGCAGCTCCACAACATAACCCTTACAAATCAACACTTCACGCCCTTTCTGTGTAGACAATGCTGAGAAAACATACGTACACATGTGGTTCCCAATCCGGTTCGGGAAACCCATCCAGAGACTGGCTTCTGTACATTTCTGAACCCTAGCTAGATTGGAGCATCTAAGTGCACTCTATATTATTTTATATTGTTTTACGGATACATCATGTAGTACATTGATCTATAGCTTTCTCTTCCATCATTAAAGTCAATAAAGAAATAAAACCTATGTTTTCCCCCATTTCGTGGTACTACACAGTGAAGCTATACAATTTTGCAACTCTGATAAGCAATAGAAAATACACTGTATTCATGAAAAGGAAGTAATTAATATTGATTAACATGTACTTTTTAATTTATGTTGACGTCATTTGGATTCCAACCGAGGGAAAACAAAATACTATGAGTGCACATTGCTTAATCAGGAGTGAAAGACATATTTCACAGTTTAACGCTATCTTTCAAAGTACTGTTGTATGAACGCTGTCATAATAATTAGTCATTTTCATTCCCTAGCAGTTCTGCCAGGATTGTTACAATAGCGTTTGATGCTGTGTTGGTCTCTGAGTACAGCAGAAGCAAATTGAAATTGAAAGACTCCATTTCAAAACCTCAATACTTAGTCCAAATAAGTTCCATTAGCTCAAGTTGGTTGAGCCCTGAGAAAGTGGCTACCTACACAATAATAATAATAATAATAATAATAATAATAATAATAATATATTTATTTATCACCCGCCTCTCCCAACGGATCGAGGCGGGGAACAACAAAGCAGAGCAAGTAAGAATATAATGCATTAAGAATGCAGCTGCATCCGCACACATTAACAGGTCCACTTCACTGCTATGGTGCTATGTGCAAATGGAATACAATATTTAAAATTTAGAATTAAAAACACGAAGTTAGATCTATCTCAGGTCATGCTTAGAGGCTAAGGCAAAAACCCTATAGCTACTTAGCTGGGAGTAAGCGCCACTGAAATCTATGGGACTTACATTTGAGTAGATATATACAGGATTACACTGTGTGAGTCGCTGACCATATGAAAAGGAGGACAGGGCTCATGTACCTTTAACAGTTGTAGAGAAAAGGGCATTCAGCCAGTGTCATTTGTATACAATTAGTTCCTGGTGAAATTCCCTCTTCTTCACAACAGTTAAAGTTGCAGGAGCCCTGCCTTCTTTTGTATCTGGTCACTCTACTATAGTGCCTGCACCTTTAACAGTTGTGATGAAGAGGGAATATCATCAGGAACTAATTGCATACAAATGACACTGGCTGAAATTCCCTTTTCTCTACAACTGTTAAAGGTACATGAGCCCTGTCCTCCTTTTCATATGGTCAGCCTAGTCATGACTAACTTGTTGCATTGTTTTCAGTGGGTTTATTCTAAATATGACTAAGTCTGGAACCAACTCAAAGTCTGTTAACTGCATAGCATGTTGCATTCCTAATACTAACATTTAAACCTGCTCTAACTTTTGCATGCTCCAACTACCGAGATAAAATAGTGGGCACTTATTTTTGTTATTTTGAATTAATAAGATGCATTTTATTTTAATAAACTTAGGCTGCCTGTATTTAAAACGTTCATGTCCTGTTTTTTCACCTGACAATAGAATTCCAAGGCTGCTTACAATAAAAGAAACATAACTCACAATATATCTTGTTCTCCGCTGAGTCCTGGCTCTTTGCTAGCCAATACACGGACACAAACAACAGAGTGGTCAATTAAGCAGGCAAATGGTCAAGCACAGGCAAGCAGTCAGATACGTAGACTCACGCTAATGAAGGAGTGGTCAAAAGGGCAAGCAAAGATCAAAATTCAGTTAGACTTTGCTTCTGGACCCAGTCCAGAACACCAGAAAGGGCAAGGTCAGGGAGACAAGGCATTAGAGCTGCTAGAACAGCATTGCTTCCAACACTAGCTAGGCTTTTAACAGCTGGGCCTGTTGCCCCACCCAGGGTTCAGCTGCAGTACAGCTGAGCTCTCTGGTCAGAGCCCTATTCATGATGAATCTCTTTTCTCCTGAATATACCTCTGCTGCAGCCTGGCACTTCATTGAGGTTCCCTGAGTTGGGCTTGCTTCCTCTGGCACCAATAGGCTGACCATATGAAAAGGAGGACAGGGTTCATGTAACTTTGGGTGCCTCTACAAGAGAGGTTTAATGCTTTTTGAAGGCTCATTATAAATTTTACCTCTACAAGAACGGAGCGCAAAATGGGCGTAGAGGCGCATTATCTCCCGGATTATGCGCATTATCGAATGCGCGTTAAATCGCGAGTTTTATTTTGCTCCGGCCATTAAAGCGCATTTTCCCCGTGTGAACAAGCGATTATGCGCATTAACTTCTTGTAAAGCGCTTTTTGGACATCAATTAATGCGCTTCGCCGCCTCTCGCCGCCTCCCGTGCAGAGGGATTAGGAGTAAATGCGCGTCTGCGATAATGCGCATAATCGCCGAACCGGGCGCAAAAGCGAATCCTTGTAGAGGGAGCCTTTAACTGTTGTAGAGAAAAGGGAATTTCAGCCAGTGTCATTTGTATGCAATTAGTTCCTGGTGAAATGCCCTCTTCATCACAACAGTTAAAGTTGCAGGGGCCCTGCCTTCTTTTGTATATGGTCACTCTAGTATAGTGCCTGCACCTTTAACAGTTGTGATGAAGAGGGAATTTCACCAGGAACTAATTGCATACAAATGACACTGGCTGAAATTCCCTTTTCTCTCCAACTGTTAAAATTACATGAGCCCTGTCCTCCTTTTCATATGGTCAGCCTAGGCACCGACCCTCCCTGGGACTTGGCGAGTGCTCAGTTCCTCCTCTGAGCAGCTGGGACCACAGCAGGCTCCTTCACAGACTCAGGCCCCTGTTGGGGTGCAGGCCCTGGCAAGAACTGGGCATTATCCTGTGTTGGAGCCTCTAACTCTTCCTCCTCAGACATGACACAATCGATGTGAGAAGCAGGGGTGGTCAAAAAGAGGACTGTGTTCCAACTGCTGCTCTTTAAAGATCCTACAATGACTAGATGGCAAAATAGCTCCCTCTGCACACCATTTCATCTGTGGAACTTGAGTACCTCTTCTTGGGCAGTTGGATAGGCTGTGGCTCCTGATTGTTCCAGGCAGCTATGATGACTGAAGCAGTGGGGAGTGAGAGTGATGTCCACTGCCCATTTCCTATAATTTAGATGATAAATTTGTGCTCTTTTGTATGCCCTCCACTGCAAATTATGCAAAGTTTTTGAAATTAAATGAAACCCAACAATGCAGTGAGCTTCCAAACTTCCAAACTTCCTTGCTCCCTCCCACCCCCCTCCTACCTTTTCTGCTACTCTTTTGGCAGTAGGAGAAAGCAAGGAGGTCCGCTTTTATTTCCCTCCTTCTTGCAGATTTTATTTATTTCAGAAAATTTCGATACCACTTTTCTTTTCTTTTTTTTAAAAAAGAAAAACACCTAAAGTGGTTCACAGGATAAAACCATGATAAAATACCATGAAAATAAACAATAAAGTAGTAATAAAACAATAACATATCTCATTAAAATAACCAGGGGTAGATGGTGATACTAATTGCAAGGAAAACACTCAGGCAAATGAGTCTAAAGTTGTTGGTGGAAACACTCCATATTAGGTAGGCTGACCAGATAAAATCTAGGTCAGGGCTCATGTAACTTTACCAGTTGTAGAGAAAAGGGAATTTCAGCCAGTGTCATTTGTATGCAATTAGTTCCTGGTGAAATTCCCTCTTCATCACAACAGTTAAAGGTGCAGGTACTATACTAGAGTGACCATATACAAAAGAAAGCAGGGCCCCTGCACCTTTAACAGTTGTGATGAAGACGGAATTTCACCAGGAACTAATTGCATACAAATGACACTGGCTGAAATTCCCTTTGCTCTACAACTGTTAAAGTTACATGAGCCCTGACCTGGATTTTATCTGGTCACCCTAATATTAGGCAGCTGCCTGATCTCAAAGGTCTCAGTGGCCCCGCTTGGTGCTGCAATGGTAACAAGCCAAGAACCCAGACAACTGGAGAAAGTAGGAGCATTGAAAGCTATATTTTCGAGAGCTTCTGTCACCTGGGTCATGGCCATAGCAGAGCTAAATGGCAGGTACCAGGAGATGAGATAAAGATCTACTTCTTCTCTCCTGCCATTATTATCAGAGCAACAATGGCAGGCAGATGAGATGAAGGTTGGAGCATCATGTTTGGGTTGGGAAGTTGGAGACTTGCAGTATTAAATTAAAAAGTGGAGAAGAATTTCGGAGGCTGTAATACTCACCTTGTATTGGAGTGAGTGATATGATTTCCTGAGCTCTGCATCCCAAGCTAAGGGATACTAATGTGGGGTGGTATCTCTACACAAAAAGAAGTTGCTTATTGATCCTTTCATCACTTTGTATTTCTTTAGCTGCAAATATGGTCAGATCTTTGTCACTTGGATATTGTTGTCACTCAAACCGGAATCCTTATCTTATGATCGCTGTCTAGCTTCCAACCATGATTACAAATTGAATAAGCCATTGGATGATTCTTAGCAGCATTTGTTTTAGATCATCATAATCATTCATAACATAGTTAGCCCTTTAAAATGCTGCTCCAGCACTGCATTGCAGGGATGAAGATGCGATTTTTATATGTGAAGTTTCATGTTTGTCTCATAAAGCATTCGTTTTTGGCAAACATCAGAAGCTGGATTTCATTCACATTCTTCACCTTGCACTCTCCATACATTTTTCAGAGAAATTAGTCAAGAACAGATGTTATCCTACAAAGAATCCCAATAAAAACCCTTCCTCAAAATTATCAAATAGGATTTAACCTTCTTTCAGATTATACTTCGTTCATTCATTTCATTTCATTCAGATTTCAGATGCAAGGGGATGCATAATGACATCCGATAAATGAACAGAAACGAGGAAGTGCAGAGACAATTTTAGTGTCCAATTTACCAGTTATTTTGCTAACATTAACAATCCATATTTACAAGATTCATAAGACACCTTTTAGCATAACCCTCCCAAGGCAGAGTACAACAAAATGTAAAAACATGAAACATAATAAAACAACAATAATAATGGCAATGATCAAATCAAACATAGCAATTAAAAACACATAGCATCATATTCTCGACAACCCCAGTTGAGTCATAGAATCATAGAATAATACAGTTGGAAGGGGTCTATAAGGCCATTGAGTCCAACCCCCTGTTCGGTGCAGGAATCCTCCTTAAAGCATGCCTGATGGATGGTTGTCCAGCTGCCTCTTGAATGACTCTAGTGTGGGAGAGTCCTAACTCAATTATATACCAAGGTTATATCACTATATGATATGGATTCCAAGACCCATTCAAGTAGATTGTCTTAACTTCGGTGTATGATATATTTTAAGAACATATATCTTAGTGGATTCCTGCACTGAGCAGGGGGTTGAACTTATAGGCCCCTTCCAACTGTATTATTCTATGATTCTACTTCCACTCTTCTACAAGGAATTTCAGCTCAGTAGATTTGAAACTGGAGTATTCCAGTGCCCTGTTGAAATCATTCTGTTTTTAAATTCTAACTCAGATATTAAGCATCTCAGTTTGATCGTTATGAACAGAAAGCTCATCAAATTTTATGGAACATCCTTTGTCTATCACAGATAAAGTGCAGAGTAGGTGGCAATGAAAGTATTATTATTATTTTCTTTTCATTCAGGATTTTCTTTTCTCCATGCTTTTTCATGGGAACAGTGATTTCGCTTTCTTATGGATGCATCCTTACTGAAATGAGTGACTAAGAAATAATACAGATCCAATTCTCAAGATGTAGCATGAAAGAGAAGGTGAGCAAAGAAGTTCCTCATGATTTTTGTGAACCGCCCTGAGAGCTTCGGCTCTTGGGCAGTATAGAAATGAAATAAAAATAATAAATAAAAAGAAACTCATATTTCTGTAGCTTGCTACCTAATTTGATCTTCACTGCATCATGTGAGAAGTTTGTACTTTGCCACACAGTACATGTTTACTCAACTTATGTGGAATTTCCTTGCATTCTTCAACAAAATTGTGGCATTGTTTTATGGCAAAATCTATGGAAGTCAACAGTTCTTCTATAACAGAAGCAACAGAAGCTTTTCTGGTACCCCATATCTATGTGGTGAAAGGTTTCCCTGCTGTTCCTATAGATTCAATTAGACTGTCAAGGTCCGTTCCATCCCTTTCAATTCAATAAGGTTCAAGGCCTACAATAACACCATGCCTCCCTGATAAAGTTATATTTACTGAAGAATTATTATTTTTATTTCATAGGTGGGGGTAGTCTGCCTAATTGATAAAGCTCTTTCCTCAAGAGTCACATGCTCACTTTCATGAGTGTAATCCATATTTAGCAAATTGAAGTTATATATACTGTATACACACACATATTAAATACACACACACATACACACACATCCATCTAGCATAATTGGGGTGGTGTATAGCAAAAAAATGCAAAGAGCAAAGATGAAATTATCAGCATTATTTTTGCAGCATTTTGCAGGCTTAGTCATACTTACAGCAAACCCAATGAAATCAATGGGACTTAAGTTAGTCATGACTGACTTAAGTTGCATTGATTTCATTGGGTCTACTCTAAATATGACTGAATCTATCTGAATCCAACACAATATGACGGTTCTTTTGCAATGGTTGAAGTGTTTTCCACACATGAATCTGTTAATTGAGGCAGATGCCAAGGGTCTTGAGACACACAAAACATGCACAGCTCCTGAAGACTCTAAAAAGAAAAGTGAATCATATGAAATGGGCCAAAAGTAATAACAAATTTTTCATAGGCTGGTGCTTCTGTGGTCTTCTTCTGCCTTTGCAATGCAGGTTTTGCAATGTCCTATTATAATAAAGAATGTTTTTTTATGATTGAACGTTAAGAATCCATGCACAGGAATAAAACTCTACAGAAAAGAAACTCAATTGCTTTTTTGCAGTGTTTATCAGTGGACACTTATGCATCAGGGATGGAAAGGTCAAAAATATATGAATGACCTGATGGAACTGAAAGCTGTGTTCCGTACAGTGTTCTATACAAGTTTCAAACATTAAACAAACAATGGAGAATTCCAAACATGTCAGCTCTCCTTTGGAAACAAGAACTAGTATTTTATTTGACATGTCAGTTTTAATGTGTATAAAATAAAGTTATTCATTTATTAAATCAATGGGTCTTTCTTCCAAGTAAACATCCATAGGATTGCTGCAATAACTTGATAAATATCAAGCTTTGTCCTAGAATACTTTGTAAAGGTCCAGAAAGAATGAGGCTGTGTTTAAGCAGGATGGAAGAATTTCACCCATTTCTAAAATTTAGGGGGTGTTAATTCTGATTTAACTTCTGTAACCGAAAAGTAAAATCAAGGTATAATTTGACTTTGAATAAGAAGCCTTTGCAAGATTTGTATCACCCATTTTTATTTTTAATATTAGGTCTGCATCATTTTGTCAATTGAGTCCAAATCTAATGGCATTTGGAAAAGATTTATCAACTACATTTGCTCTTTCATGATTATGGTAAGAAAAAGAATACTTTAATCAAGGACTGTAATAAAAAAGCAGATCAGAGACCTTTTTATTTTTATGATTGCATAATAATTCTAAATTCCCTCACATCAATCTGCGTGCTCTTCACAATGGGTATTCTGGGCAAGAGAACAAAAAGGACCTCTCAGTGACCTCACTAAATGGATGAATAAATAAATCCAGTTAGTGACATGCAGGCAAACTGTACTACAGGTGAATCTGGAGGTTCAAGACAAGCTCTTGTTCTTGCCTTAAACCTGCTTGACTTATTATAGGGCAATTGTCTTCAGTAGGGTGACCAGATAAAATCCAGGTCAAAGCTCATGTAACTTTAACAGTTGTAGAGAAAAGGGAATTTCAGCCACTGTCATTTGTATGCAATTAGTTCCTGGTGAAATTCCCTCTTCATCACAACTGTTAAAGGTGCAGGGGCCCTGCTTTCTTTTGTATATGGTCACTCTAGTATAGTGCATGCACCTTTAACTGTTGTGATGAAGAGGGAATTTCACCAGGAACTAACTGATTACAAATGACACTGGCTGAAATTCTCTTTTCTCTACAACTGTTAAAGTTACATGAGCCCTGACCTGGATTTTATCTGGTCAGCCTAGTCTTCAGCATGGTGAATACAACTAATGGTGCCAACATGGAAATGTGCATACTATTCCCTCCCAGTGTAGGGTGACCATGTGAAAAGGAGGACAGGATTCCTTTATCTTTAACAGTTGTATAGAGCTGGGAATTTCAGCAGGTGTCATTTTGTGACCAGATACAAAAAAGGGCAGGGCTCCTGCAGCTTTAACCATTGTGATGAAGAGGGAATTTCACCAGGTGCAGCATGCATATAAATGATACCTTCTGAAATTCCCTTTTCTATACAACTGTTAAAGATACAGGGGCCCTGTCCTCCTTTTCATATGGTCACCCTACACCCAACGTGGGAGCTTGTGAATATCCCTGCTAAAGAAGGCATACAAAATCGATTTTGGAATTGATACTATAAAGGTGTAGTTTAAAATAAAGTCAGTCAAAACTAAAGCACAATCAAGTCAATACTAACAATATAGAATAGATGGGGTTTTGGAATTGTGTGTTCTCAAAAATCAAGGTGCAAAAGAGTAGGTTTACAGTGAAATCCTATGCAGGTCTATTCAGAGGTAAGTCCTATTGATCTCAGTGGACTTATTCTCAGGTAGCTGTGTATAGGATTACAGCCGTATTCTGCAACACGTTACACCACATGAGATACAACTAGAGGGAAAGGAAAACCATACCACCACTGCAATAACAGTCTTATTTGATAACTGTCTTGTCAAGTCCTACATTAGGTACCATCATTGTGCAAAGTGAAAAGAAGAGCAAACCCTATATATTTATTGCACCAAGGCTGGGGAACAATCTCCCCCCTGAAGCGGGGCAGAAACACTTCTTCAGCTTAGCTTTCAGTATGGCTAGGGTGACCAGATAAAATCCAGGTCAGGGCTCATGTAACTTTAACAGTTGTAGAGCAAAGGGAATTTCAGCCAGTGTCATTTGTATGCAATTAGTTCCTGGTGAAATTCCCTCTTCATCACAACTGTTAAAGTTGCAGGGGCCCTGCCTTCTTTTGTATATGGTCACTCTAGTATAGTGCCTGCAACTCTAACTGTTGTGATGAAGAGGGAATTTCCCCAGGAACTGATTGCATACAAATGACACTGGCTGAAATTCCCTTTTCTCTACAACTGTTAAAGTTACATGAGCCCTGACCTGGATTTTATCTGGTCAGCCTACACCCACCTCACTTCCTTTGGAAAGGGCTCAAAGAGAAGGACCCCTGAGGATGACCATAGGGTCCAGGCAGGTACACTGAATTCACTTCAGTGTCATGGTTGCTCTTCTTAGGGCACAAGCCTATGCATGGTTAAACAGGAATACAATTCCTACAATCCACCAGCCAGTAGGATGGGATGTGTGACAAATCAGAGCCTTTCAAAGGGCTACATCCAGCATTGTGTAAGCAATCTTCCACTCACACAATGAATCATTCCCACCCTCTCTTCCCCCATTGCAGGTCCTACAAAACCCTCCTCAAATCTTATGCAGAGGATCCACCAACCACCCAGAGCAAATTTTGAGGATAGCATGGGGAGCTGCAGGAGGAGAGTGAAGCCATTCCACTGGCAAATGCCATTCCATTGGTATATGGGCACTGCTTGGATAAGAAAGCTCTCAAAGCTACAAGCTAGAATGGTTTTAAGATGGAGCACGTAAATGGCCTTCCTGTTCCTGGAAGGATCCTCTTTTAGATCAATTAATATGTTGTCTTTACTCTAATTATTTTGCTTTACTTTTCCCCCTAAAATAAAATCATATATTTAGACTGAATATCAATCACTTCTTTAACTGACTAAATTAACTGCTACAAAAATGCCCATCTTCTAAACGAGCAATTACTCGAGTCTGAACAAATAATTGGATATAGATTTAATCTTTTCTGGATATTCTCTTGATGGATTTAAATGAAGAAATATGCTAAGCATTCCCACATCCATGTATATGTAGAATGTTTCCATCCATTCAACCATGAATGAATCTCATGGTCTTTTCCCAGGAAGAAAGTTAATTTCCCAAGTAGAATGGCAATTTATGAAATTTCTGCAGGAGATATCAAGCAGCCAGTTACTGCTGGCTTGATCCATCTGACCATTTTTCTAAAGGAAGCAAAAAGATGGATTATGTGTTTAATAGGCAATCATAGCACAAGATCCTTAGCTTTCTACAAACTGGAAAGGGAGGAGTCACAGACCCAAGATGCCCAGATCCCAGTGATAGGGTCAATTAAACACCAAGCTACACGTCCTTAAAATATTTGATGTCATTTCCTGTGCCAACCATCTCTTTGCTTCTGGCACTCAATTGGACAGGTGTCAGCAAAATCAATCACTGATAAGCATAAGCCATTCTTCATGGCCTCTGCTGCCATGTTTCCAAATGAATTAGCAAAAGCATGTGAGAAGCCATGAACCAGCTTGCCCTCTGTTGTTCAATGGACAAGACCAGACCTTTTGTCTGGCTTTTATTAATAGTGTCATAAAATGTATCTCCTCAGGTTGATAAAACACACTTGACATAGAGATTTCTGGGATTGTAGCCATGCAGAGGGAACTGGGGGTGGGGGCGGGTGGGGTTCCAATTCCACTTCTTCTGTTCTTACTAACAAGTAAGAACTCTCTTCTTTTATTACAATTTTTAAAAATCCATTTGCCAGATGGACGTGTAAGGAGATAATCAGCAAGAATACATTCATTAATATTCTATACTTTGTTTTTTTGAAGAGAGGAAGTTGATTGTGTTGGCACACAATTATTTGGTACTAATCCAACCACCAAGACCAGGTGAGCAGGAGTGCTGGAATGGTCCTTCTTGTACCATCTGCTTGATACATCTTGCATCGCCGTCTCAAACATGGCCAAGCATCATCTCTCAAACTGTGAGGCAGACCTCCTTGGCCAGACTCCAAAGTCTTTATGCAAAGGCTCACATGAAACAACGAAAATGAAAAATGGAACCTCAAGACTTTTTCATTACAAAGCTCAGCAAGGAACAGCCCATCTATTAAGCAATGAATATTTTATATGCACTTCAGATTTTCTGGAAGAAAAGATAACTGAAGCACCACTATGTGTCAAGCATCTTAGTCAAATTCACTGGATTGTCTCCCTTATTTCTGTTCCCTCTCACTCAGTGGCAAGTGTGATAGATAAACAGACTCAGATCAACTTGCTAGATAAACTGCAGCTTACCGGCACATAGTTTTTCAATGCACATACTGTGACAATATAAGCCAAATTAGGACACCCACAGATTCATAACTAAGCAATTTAGGGTGTAATCCTATGCAGTCTTAGACAGAAACAAGTCCAACAACTTTCATTATTCCCCAGCCAGCCAGTATGTGTTTTACTCAATTTATTTGGATTTTTGCAGCCTTCAACAAAATTATGGCAACTTTTCATGCCAAAATTTATGGAAGTTTACAGTTCTTCGATATCATCATCATCATCATCATCATCATCATCGTATGCTGTTATAATAATATCTTGCTCTATTTAATAGTGCTCTATTTAATAAAGCTACAAATGCTTTGTAACTAATTTTGGGGGAACCCTTGCCATTTGGTTGAATGAGTTTGTGGTGTTGTGGACATCCACTGGAGGTCAAGGCTGCTCTGTGTCCTTATCACTGACAAGGTCTGGTTGTGCCCAGTAATGACATCATCAGTAGGCTCCATGTGCTTGCTGGCTTGTCTAGCCCCAAGAAGAAGCCACAGCAGCAGTTGATTGGGGCAGGAGATAAATATGAACAAGAGAGGGAAGGAAAAAGAGACAAAGGATGTGAGGAAAGAAGGTAGATCCAGGACAGAGGCAAGAGAACAGAACACACTGAAAGACAGGTGAATGGACAGACAATGGAGAAGAGAGAGGCAGAAGTGATCTAGAAGTGAAAGAGGCAAGAAAATACTGACATGATCAGGAACTGGGAAAGCATTGGAAGAAGGGAGGAATTACTGGGGGAAAGAGGATTTAAAAAGAGCTAAAAGTCAAGGAGGAAATGGGAGCAGATGAGATAAGAATGATACTAGAGGCAGAGGGGGAATGGGAATCAAGGACTGACTGGAGAAAACATAGAACAAGGACTCTTAAGAAGTGTCAACTCTAACCCAAAAGGGGCAAAAGAATGGGCTTATCAGTGGGAGCTCAAGTGAGTGATAGTAGAGGTCTAATACATTTCTAATTACCCCTGATGTGTGGGATGTCAAAGTGAAGTCTCTCAGATGGGGCTATCTCTCTCCCTTAATCTTTGGCTCTTCTAACCCTCCAAGGAACTAGGCTATTGGCTATAGGTGCCATCACCATCCAGATAACACAAATAGCAATTGCATAAGGAAGAATTGGGGTTCTCCAGTCACAAGGATGCTACTGGAGAAGTCCTGAACCAGACCAACAATTCTCTTTAAGAATGTGATTCTGACACGTTCATTTATATGCAACAAGCAAAGTTCAATGTGTCACCCCTATGGAGGGGGCCCTGCCTGACAAGTGTATATTCATTCTTGAGTTATTCATGTCTTTACATAGTGAAAAGAAGTAATGTCTTCTTTGTTTCATAAGATATAATCATGGATCCAGTTGTTTTTTAACTACAGCCTCATATTAAAAGCTGAATTCTGCATTTTCAGACACCATCAGCATTTTTCTATTTTTCTTTCTTAAAGGAATAAATTAGACTTTTTGATCTTCTTTGGAAATTTGCTATTTTGGATAGTAGGAAGAGGTTAGTAGCTTTGTTTTATTAAATGCAATTGATTCTATGAAATAAGAGTTTCAAAGATTCCTTTCAGCTTTTACTACATTAACTTTCAGTGTACGTTGACTAGCCTTTAGGAAACTGGCTACATTTGACATCTGGAAAATAAATACAGTAGCGCTAGGTCTTGGAGACTTTCACATAATCTTCATTATGATATTTTTGGCATCGCACACCACATAAATATTCATGTTTTTGAAGATATTTCCTATTTCTATAGATTTCTTTGTCATATGCAGGTGCAATTATAGATTCATGAATACAGCTAATCACTTCTAATACTTAATAGGAATACAGCCATTGCAGTAAAACCCTTCCTGATTTTTCTGATGATGCCTTGGGCTTAGTGAATGGATTCAAGAATGAGGGATACTGTCGAATGGACTGTGGCAAATATCTTATTAAAGCAGGTTGTTAAAGGCTTCATTTCATTAGAACTGCTATTACCATACATGGGCTCATCACTGGATGCCCTGGGTTTCTCCGCATCCACCTTCCTTATTTATGGAGAACCACCAAAAAGTAGAGGATGCTGGATTTCCACTCCAATTAAACGACATTGGACAGTGGAGATCACCATCTTCTGTTATGGGGGGCACAATTTTTACCCACAATGCAACCCGAAATGAAGCTATATCCTGACAGGCAGGGCTTGCCCTATCACTAGCCAGCAGCAGGCAGCAGAGCGCAGGAAGAACAGCGATAGTTTGGCCGACCTTCCCCAGGAGTCCTGCTGCTCGGGCGCAAGGAGCAAATGAAAAATGGGTTGACTGGTCAGCCAGCCGGCCAAGCAGATAGGGTGTGTGGGTGTGCAGGGCAGGTGGCAACTCCAGCAGTGGCTGTGGCCAGAACAAGCCACAGGTGGGCCGCCAGAGCAGGTGGATGGGCAGCAACAGTATCAGTACTGCTGGGTCTACTGACAGGCATAATTTCCAATGCATCTGGAATGGGACATCGCAGCCCGTTGGGGTGTTGACTGGACGTCAATCTGCACATGTAGCAATGTATCAATTTTTTCAGAAAGGATGCAATCTGTTCAGAGGCTTCAGAACCTAAACGGTTTAAGAATTTCTTCTATACATTGTGTGTTTGGGGGGTTCTGCTGCTACCTGCCCACCAAGAGAGAGTAAGTTGTTAGGGGGGTGAAGGAAAGGGCCTTCTCAGCCACAGTACCCCAACTGTGGAATTTCTCCCTAGGGAGGTGACACTGGCCCATCTTACCACAGTTTTAGGTTGGCCCTGAAGACGTTTTTGTTCCACTTGGCTTTGAATGGATTTTAAAATAGGACAATTCTGCTCTCTGATGTTTTAAAGATAGCACAGCTGTTAATTTGGTTTCTTGTTTGGAATTTGTGTTTTTTCTTTTTCCTTTTTTGTTGTTGTTTTTGTAAACCTTTTGGTGGGAGAGCTCTTTGACCAAAAGATGAGCAATAAATATTGTAAAATTGTAATATTAGAAATGTTTCATTTATAAGTATTATAAATGAATGAAACAATAATAAACAAACCAATCAATACATTTAAGTAGTTATGTGCTAGCTAACTGCAAAGAGTTAAGCAATTTCCATCCAAGTTATATCTTTAACCTGATGGCTAAACCTATACCCTACCCAGTCACTGTCATCTCCAGGTTTTAGAAAGCGCTTGGGTAACATACTCTTAATGGGTCCCCATCTCCTGCGATGGCCCATCTTCTCTCTGCTGCCATTATTAGCAGCTGTTGCTCTGTTTCCTGCTTCCTTGCCAGGGGGAGACAATTTCCTGATTGCCATCATTCACCAGCTTTGACCAGAGGAACCCTGGGAAACTGAGGAAATTCCACATTTTTGTTGAAAAGTTGTGTGTGTGTGTGTGTGCATGTGTGCATGTGTGCATGTGTGCATACGTGCATGTGTAGATAAATAAATAAAATGTAAGCAGGTGGTTATTTAACTTGCTCTCATCCTGATGCCTTTCATTCATTTGTTAACTAGGTGGCTACTAGGAAGAGGGCCTTCTCTGCTGTAGCACCCTGGCTGTGGAATGAGCTCCCCAGAGAGGTTTCCCTGGCATCTACATTATACTCCTTTAGATGCCAGGTGCAGACCTTTTTATTTTCACAGTGTTTTAACAGCTCTTCAGTTTGATTTTTAACCTTGCTGTTTAAATTTGTATTTTAAATCCCTATCAATTTCTGGATGGCTGCTCGGTTTTTTATCCTGGTTGTGTTTTATACTGTATTTTACATTAAGTTTTTATAATAATAATAATAATAATAATAATATTTATTTATAATCCACCTCTCCCTACGGATCGAGGCGGGGAACACAATGCAAATACAAGCATGACAAAGTTAAAAAATTTAAAAACAAAAGAAACACATCATTAAAACATTTAAAATTCATCTGGATAGGTTTGCCGGAAGAGAACAGTCTTCATGACTCTCTTGAATTCATGAAGACTGCCAATTTGTCTAACCTCCTCTGGCAGACCATTCCATAGTCTGGGAGCCATAGAAGAGAAGGTCCTCTGGGTAACACTCGCTAGCCTAGTTCTGGCTGGCTTGAGTACGTTCTTCCCAGAGGACCTAAGAGTGCGGGGGGGATTGTACGGGAGAAGGCGATCCTGTAGGTAGCCTGGGCCCAAACCATGTAGGGCTTTAAAGGTAATAACCAACACTTTATACTTTGCCCGGAAACTGACCGGCAGCCAGTGAAGTGATTTCAAAACTGGTGTAATGTGGTCACCCCTAGGTGTACCGGTGACCAACCTGGCTGCCATATTTTGAACAAGTTGAAGTTTCCGGACTAGGCACAAAGGTAGCCCTATGTACAGCGCATTGCAGAAGTCGAGCCTCGAAGTTACCAGCGCATGCACTACTGTCTTTAGGTCTTCCAACTCTAGGAAGGGGCGCAGCTGGCATATCAGCCGAAGCTGATAGTAGGCACTCCTGGCCCTCGCATCAATCTGAGCTGTCATCTGGAGCGACGGATCCAGGAGTACCCCCAAACTGCGAACACAGTCTTTCAGGGGGGGGGTGTAACCCCATCCAGAATGGGTTGACAGACCTCCAAACCCAGGTTGGGGCCTTTGACAGCAAGCACCTCCATCTTGTCTGGATTCAGCTTCAGTTTGTTTTTCCTCATCCAGCCCATTACCACCTCCAAGCATTCGTTCAGAGGAGACACACTATCCTTAGCTGACAATGTTGTTGAAGGCATAGAGAAATATATTTGGGTGTCATCAGCATATTGATAGCACCCCGCCCCATGCCTCCGGATGATCTCTCCCAGCGGTTTCATGTAAATGTTAAACAGCATTGGGGAAAGGATGGCACCTTGTGGTACACCACATAGCAACTCCTTTTTTGAGGAGCAGCTATCCCCAAGCATCACCATTTGGAACCTGCCCAAGAGATAGGATCGGAACCACTGAAGCACAGTGCCCCCGATTCCCAATTCCCCCAGGCGCTCCAGAAGGATACCATGGTCGATGGTATCGAAAGCCGCTGAGAGGTCCAGGAGTACCAGCAGGGACACACTCCCCCTATCGATACT
This sequence comes from Anniella stebbinsi, assembly GCA_029215795.1. Lineage (NCBI taxonomy): Eukaryota > Metazoa > Chordata > Lepidosauria > Squamata > Anniellidae > Anniella > Anniella stebbinsi. Next base: position 87,449,835 of record JARDYH010000004.1, on the reverse strand, counting down.
AAGGTATAGATCATCTACTAAGGCGACCAAAGCGGTCTCAACTCCGTATCCTGCTCTGAAGCTGGTTTGAAATGGGTCTAGAAAATCAGTGTCATCCAAGACTGCCTGGAGTTGAAAGGCATCCGCTCTCTCGATCACCTTGCCCAAAAATGGAAGATTTGATACTGGCCTGTAGTTATTAAGGTCCAGGGGATCCAGGGAGGGCTTTTTTAGAAGCGGCCTTACCACCGCCTCTTTTAAACATGATGGAAAGCTCCCCTCCCTGAGAGATGCATTAATAATATGTTGTAGATGTGATCTAACTGCATCTCCTCACTGGACAACCAGCCAGGAAGGACAGGGATCAAGAGGGCAAGTCGTCTTCCTCACACATCCAAGTACCTTGTCCACATCCTCGGTGTCCACACAGTCGTTGTTTTATATTTTGAATGATTTCTATGGTTTTAATTTTTGTAAACCACCCAGAGAGCTTCAGCTATTGGGCGATATAAAAATGCAGCAAATAAATAAATAAATAAAATTGTTTCGATTATATGACTTTAATGATGATCATAAGCCACTTCAACTGTAGGTTGAGGCAGCTATAAATATTTTAAATAAATAAATATGCACAAGTATTTATTCACAAGGACTGAACCTAGCTGGAGCCACTGGGCTTAGAATTAGGGTCAGACAGGACACAAGAACAAATAAGGACTGCTTCTCTGTTTTTCTGTGCCAACTGTAAGTAGTGAGGCAGCCACCTCAGGATATTGATGATAGAGGCAGTGTCCTTGCGGCTGAAGGCCCCTGACTATTCGCCAGTGTTCCATGTGGCCTGCCATGTATCCCTAAGCTAGTCTGCTCCCTCAACTGAGGTGAATGATGTTGTCACATCAGTATTGAGGTAAGATTGAACTAAAGACTGGTCAGCTTCTATAGGTGGAATGGGAGTGCCTCAGCCTGCAAAATGCCTTGGGTGAGCCAAAGTTATGTATTTGTAACTTTTCCACCACAGAAATGAGAACCTCCATTGCTTTTAAGAATACCTGTTTGTTTCCAAACTTTATTTTATACCTGCCATCTTCTTGGCATTGTTTCACTTAATAGCGGTGTTGTTCATTAAATAAAAGAAAAGAAGCAGACCATTAAATTCCTTCCCAAAATAATTACCCATTTAGTGCATCTGCCTTATCTGTAATGAATGGTCATTTACTGATGTTTTTTTCCCTGTAAATACTTGTAAATGAAACAAGATTCAGGGTTTTTTTTATATATTTTACGATGCCATCAGGATTTTGCAGCTCTCTTCTGATTGCATATTATATCCCTTTGTAATATTTGTAATAGGACTCTTGAGTGGTAACCGGCCTATTCCTCCTTCATATGCTGCCCAGGATTTATGCCTCTCTGCTTCATGACTATTTTTGGCTCTGGAAAGATGAGGATCCCCCTTTCCCCCCCTAAAAGATTGCCATTATTTGTACTTTCAACAGCATTAAAAACATGTGCAGTTTGCCTTTGTGTGGTGGAATTCTTCAAATGAATGAGAGTTTTATTTTTAATTTCAGTTGAAGGTAGATTGTACATTAGATATTTTCATGTATCATATTTTTTAAAATGCCGTAAAAGAATATTTGGAATATAGCAAAAGTGTGTTTCATGAAACTTTAATTTTCACCTATAAAACAAAGTATGTAGAGTCAAGGGTGTCCTTAGATGTGGGCAGAGGGATTTACCGTCATGGTTCAGACCACATATTCCTCAAAATCACCTACACTTCTGTCCAAATCACTGCTTCTACATACTTGGTCTGCAGTGAAATGTTGCAAGAGTTACATAGTTGCTATCAAAGCAGGAGCTCCTTGTCTCTTCGTCTTTTGCCGAGCGTGTGAGATGACATCACCAACCTCTTAGTTCAGTCTTCATTGGCTACCACTTGTGGAATTAAGATCGCATGAAGCACAATAACATCACATCATGATTTTGGGTTGTTCTGTGTTAATGGGGGCAGGGACAATGAGACACAGGGCTGTTGTTTTCAGTGGCAGCTCCATAATTCTAGTAACATCTACTTTTAGTGTGAGTTACTATTGTTATAATAGATCTCTCTACTAAGGGTTGAATCCAGATTCCTTGTCGCACCTGCAAAATGCATAGCACTGGTGGAACAGGACTTTTGCACCCTCCCCTCCTCTGCTCGAAAGAATATTCGGAGGGCACACAGGGGATTGCAGGGGAGGAGGAGAGGTAGTGGAAGACCCATTCCACCAGTGAAATCCATTCCATGGGAGCAACAAGGAATCCAACTCATGGTCTGCCTGCTTAGGGCATACATTCCTTAGTTGTTGTTTTTTAAGTCACCACTTGAACTGTGTTGACAAAATTATACTTGTAAGGAGATTTTTAAAAAGTAACCACAGTAAATGCTTTTTAAAAGCTACTTCTTCCTCTTACTATTGGCATTGGCCAACTTCACTCTTACAGCCCAAATGCATAGAGCAAATTTTCTGACAACACAACATACACAACATGCTAAGCCATAATGTTTAGTTCAAAATGCTTAACCACAGTGGTTTAACATGTCCTCTGAACAGGGTCTCTATCTCTCTTTTTACAATTAAATCTTGAAGTTATCCAAAACTGATGCTTTAAAACTCACTGAGAATTTTGATTCACCTACTGAACTCTGTTTGTCTCCTGCCACTGAAACCTAAAATACAGATGGAAGAAACAGGGATGCTTGAGTTTGCGGGAAGAGTGCATTTTTAAAAGTCCATTCTGCAAATGCAAATACAAGAATTTGTGAACATTTTCAGAGAACTTACACTCCCATTCACATTATCGTTCAGGGTTGTGAGCCTTTGTAAATGATTTGCGAACTGAAACAAAATTACTGTACGTTCCTAAAGTGAAATGGTTTCTGCCTGAATACAGAGTATGCATTTTGGTTTATTTGGCTAAAGCCATTTTTATATGTTTCTGACTGAGTTATAAATGTGGAACTTGTGTTATTCACCAATACATCTCTTCCGTTGCCTTTTCCCTCCTTTTCCCTGATCATTTTATACATAAGATGACTGTTCCTTTCAGAAGCACATGCAACTTGTCTATTACTGACACTTCTGTTAGATAGCAGAATGATTTGATTAGAAATTTTGTAGCAGATTTAAGCTTTTTCTTATGTTAAGTACTTGTATATTGTGAGCTAAAATTCTCACAATTTCTGTGTGGCTACAAACACACTTTGTTTCAGACAGTCTCAATGTGCAGAAAATGTCTAGGGCCATTTTGAGTCACATAATATTTTTTACAGTTTATATCCATGCAGTCATCCACCTTTTATTTTTTTAAAAATGTGAAAATTATATCCTTCTTCCTCAATTTTTTTTTCATCTGTCACATTTACTAGTTTTTAATTCAATAAATTCCTTTTGGCCAAAAATGTGAAAACATGGCTTAGAATGGCAAACCCTACAGTGGTTACAGAATGAGAACAGTGTAGTGATTGTATGCTTAGCTTGTTCACATATGTGGGATAACTCTATAGTATACAGAAACTCTGACCAAAAAATAACACAATTCTAAAGCAATTTCAGTCCAGCAAGGCTGCTTAGTACCTAATTATAATAATCAAATGTCATTTAATTAAAGCACTTCTCCTCAATGGGTCTTTGCTGCATCACATTAGCTGGCTCATTTGGATTATCACATATTGTTTCCATCTATGATATCATGCATAGTTTGAATAAACTTCTGAATTTGAATAAGGTTTGTACCAGTGCTTTGCCACTTGCCAAGAAACTAAGCACTCATCACTTAGCCAGTGACTTCAGTGCTGTGTTTTCCCTAGCATAGTTTGTAACTTGTCATTGAATATGTCAATTCTGTAACTTCTCATTATCATTGGCTGTATTGGGGCAGAATAATATTCATGAAAGACTGGAGTGGGGAGGTTATGTTTTAAAATGTATTTGGAATTAGGCCTTTCCTAAGCTTTAAAGTTACGATCTTTCTCCCTCTCTCCTAATACTAGATCCCAGGGTCATCCCACGAAGCTGATTGGTGGGAGATTCAGGACAGATAAAAGGAAGTACTTCTTCACATAGCGCATAGTTAAACTATGGAATTTACTACCACAAGATGTAGTGATAGCCACCAATTTGGATGACTTTAAAAGGGGGTTGGATAAGTTCCTGGAGGAAAAGCTATCAATGGTTATTAGTCCTGATGGCTATGTGCTACATCCAGTAGCAGAGGCAGTAAACCTATATGCACCAGTTGCTGGGGAACATAGGGTGGAGGAGGATGCTGTTGCAACCGTGACCTGCTTTTGGGTCTCTGGTCAACAGCTGTTTGGCCATTGTGTGAACAGAATGCTGGACTAGATGGACCCTTGGTCTGATCTTTATGTTCTTAATTACGTGATTCTCCTTATATTCTTAATTACACATTTCAACCGTCATGGCTAGACTTAAAAAGCAACAAACATGTCTTAAAGTACTTACTTCAGTGAACAACACCAGCTCAGAACTGACCCAGTAAAAAGTTGAATCTGGGCTCAATTCCAGATAGAACAGACATGCAATGGTTTTGTGGTTATATCACAGCTAGTGAACAGGAGGTGTTTGTCTTAAAATTTGTTTTTACACTTTTAAAACTGTTCACCTTCTCACCCATTTTCTTCTATATTACAAGAAAGTGCTGTATTTCTTCCAAAAATGTAGCACACCTGTAGTTACACATGCATAAGTACTATTTAAGTTGGTTAAGGCACACGAAACCAACGATGGGATCACATCCAAAAAGTTTGTGCTTTTATTGTTGTCCCTTGATTTGGGGTTGCACAAAATGTTCCAAACTCTCTCATGGCTTAATTGGATTTTGGCTTAGATTCAAGGCCCATTTTTTAGCATTAGAAGTGAACTGTAGTAAAAACAAACAAACAAACAATAAAGTGTGTTTTCTTCCTCACTAGAAAGCAAATATTGTCCGTTTGATCTGAGATTAACAAGAAAGCCTATTGGTTCCGAATCCATTCAGTCTTGGATGTGATTTCCAAGATGACCTGAGTTCTGGTACCTCATTTCAGAACTTCAGAAATAATCAGCATAGCTATGAACACTGCATCCTCGGTCAGTGTCAACTGAATGGCTGATAACTTCCTCAAAGGTATGTGGAAGAAATTCATCTGGTTTGCATTTTAACCAAAATGCATTCAGTTACACAAGACATTACACTACAGCTCTTGTAGTACCTGTCAATTTTTTAATATGGTCTGCATTGACATTACTACCTAAAATATTCATATTTTCTCTAAATAAATACCGAAATCAATCTTGGTTTGCCTGCACTAAGTTTGTCTGTGCTGTAATTCTGCAGTTTGTATATATTTAGTGGGGAAAGCATTAATATTTCTCAGTGCTTGAGCATATCTTATCTGAACTACTTTGTTGGTGTGTGTGAAAATATGTTAAATAATCTTCTGTGCATTTGACTGAAAAAATCATAGAGACCTATCAACATATGAAGTTAACATACCTGATCAGACAATCAGTTTGTCCAGTGCTGTCTACATGGGTTGGCAGCACATGACCAGTATATTAGGCTGAGGTTTTTCTTAGTCGTGGCTGAGATTCATTTAGCTGCTGATTGAACCTGAACTCAACTGCATACAAAGCATGTAGTTTCTTGTTCAACTGTTGCCCAACCATGATAGTGTATATTTTACCTACTTATATTTGTAAATTGCAAAAGAGGTTACAACAGCCTTTTCCAACCTGATGCCCTCCCAATCTTTCAGACTTCCATTTCCAAAAGCCTAGCATGACCGATGGTCAGGAAAGCTGGGATCTGTAGTGCAAAACATCTAGAAGGCACAAGGTTGGGGATGGCTAGGTTAAAATAAATTAATTAAATGAATGAGCCATACTATTCTTATTTATGCTCTTATTTATGATTTATTTGTTGGCTATACTCCCAATGAAACTTGCCTTTTTTGTCACCTCATTTCCAACTCCAACCTTAAACAACTGCTGTTATCAAAAGATGGATAATTCAGTCCGGGTGCTCCTATGGTTCCATGATTTTATTATGCATTTGTATATTTACATTTCCCCCTCCCAATACACCCCCTTGTGCAGCTCAGAAATAGGCTTGTATTCTAAATTTGGAAGTAATAATAACAATGTTCAAAGCCCTCTTAGAGAGATGCTGCTGGACCACTATCACACCATCCTACTTCTTCAACTAAATATTGTGCTTGGATTTTTGAATTTTCCAAACACAATACATAGCTACCACTTCTCCTGGAGAGTCAGCGTAGTTTGAGTTGTGAGCAATCTCAGTAGAGATCAGTGTACCTCCAGATAAATTAATAACGGCTGATGCTCCACTGCTGATAGTGCTCCGCACTATATCTTACATAAGCTTGTTGTTTAGCCTAACCTTAATGTTTCAACCTTCAGTAAGGTCAGGAACAGTAAGGCCAGGAATTGTATGTTTCTTGGAGGAATGAGAGAGAGGGAGGAAGAACTAGTTTTTCTTTTTCTCCCATATTATTTGTATGAACATTGGGGCCATCATGGGAACAGTGATGTTCTGAAATAGACCATACATATTTGAGGCATGAGGCAATGGGTCAAAGTTTGTGATGCCTTTGTTGACAAGAAAGCAAACTTAGATTAGTTCTGTGAGTGTGGTTTTTGTTAACATTATCTAGTCAAGATCACAAAGCTATTAAAAACAGAAATGTAGAGAGAAAAGTTAGATGGTGTCAAAAAAAAAATTGGAATTGTTAGGTTTAAAAATGATCAAACTAGCTTATTGAACAAATGTGCTGTCAAAATTTGACATGGTGTTGTGCCAATTAATTCACAACATTATTTCTCCTGTCAATCCTCATCCAAACAAATATATTGTACACCACTATATTTTGGCAATTTGAACAAGATCATCAAGCTTGCTCTGGGCATGATTTATTAGCAGAATGTAGGAAGTACAAATCTTGAAGCTTAGACTCTAATAGTTTATTACTTTCTATTCCTAAAAGATGTCACTTCTTAAAATTGTCTATATTTGGTCTTTCTTATTACCAAAGGCAGCATCGGATCGGCACATGTCAAACTGCCTCCAGCTAGGAAATATATTTCTGGATACATAATGTTTTATCCAGGCAACATAGGAATGTGTCTACAAGCCAATCCATCTGCAACTAATACAGTTGTATTCATAAGACAGTTCCGGTGCAAGAAATTGAAAAAGAAGAAGTCCTGGTCCCTCCAACATGCTTTTTGATGATGGGTTGGATCCAGATTTATGCTGAATCAACTGTGCTATAGAAGTCAGCAGAAGGGTTTCTGGCCCTTGGGAAAGGGCCATGGCTCAGTGTTAGAGCATCTGCTTTGCAACAGAAGGTCCCAGGTAGGGCTGGAAAGAAATGCTAAAACCCTGGAGAGCCACTGCTAGTCAGTTTCAACAATACTGGGCTAGATGGACCAAGGGTCTGACTCAGTAAAACCAGATTCCTCTGTTCCTATATTTCCTAAGTCAACTTCTGTTCCCCTCCTTTCCATGGCAGTTCCTCCAGCCCCCGGAAATGCTACAGATAGGAGTTCTGGCAAAATAGGGTGAGCTGTCTATGGCCTTGGGTGAGAAGGATCTGCAAAAATTAGGCAGAGGGGCCTTCTGTGAGCAAAGCCCTTCCTATCACAGAAGGTCCCTTCCTCTTGCAGAAGTTAGATCTTGGATCTAAACTTATATATAATACCCTTATAATAATCTGTAATGTTTTGTTTCTCATATCCATGGACATTATGACTACTAACAATATAATTATCTCAGGATCTATTCACATTACCATTGGACATAGTGTAACAGCAGGAGCCGTGTTTGTAAACCATGTGCACTCCACAGAAAGCAAGTTATGTGCATCTCCTGCCATGCACAGGATTTAGCTTTGGCACAAGGTTATTATTATTATTATTATTTACATTTACATTTCTATACCGCCCCATAGCCACAACTCTCTGGATGGTTTACAAATAGGGATGTGTATCGTATCGTTAAAATGTCCGATAATGATATGATAAGGTCGTCATCGGACATCCGATTAACGATAACGATACGATAGAAAAATTTCCGATAAATATCCGATCCAAAAATTTTCAGCCTGATTATATCGGATTATCGAACTGCTATATAAATATACCTATAACTTCTGTATTTTAAAAGTTAGAGGATTGAAACTTGGTCACAGTGCTTATCAATACCTCCCTACATATGTGTAGCATCATGTACTAGATATGTGTATGAAATTTGAGATCAATCCCTCCAACCCTTGATTTTATATGAATTTATTAAAGTTCGTGCAACTTTATTGACACAGCTGGTTGACTGGGTCTCAGTGCTGTCATTTTGTTGTCTGCTTTTTTCCCATAGGCTGGCATTGGGGGAAACACATGCATAACTTTTTTATTTGAAATGATAATGGCATGAAACTTGGGAAGCCAGGACTAGCAAGATCCAATCTTTAATGTCCAAAAAGTTTCATGTCTCTATCTTTTCAAATTAAAAAGTTATAGGGGGTCCCCCAAAAGCCCCACCCCCCACTGTAACTTCTTCATTTTTAAAGATAAAAACTTGAAACTTGTGAAACATTGAAGATGGGATCTGGCTGGTCATTTGTGGAAAAAAAATCAGAGCAGTTGCTCAAACCCTCAATTTTCTATGAACTTTTTAAGATCGTGCTCGTTCTGAAAGCTGGTTGACCAGCCCTCAGCTTTCAGAACAAGAATGATCTTTAAAAAATCCATAGAAAATCGAGGGTTTGAGCAATTGCTCTGATTTTTTTTCCACAAATGTACATTTAAATGTACATTTAAAACAACTTTGAAACTCTCAGCCAGGCCTAAAGATAGATCTTGGGTCAATTAAAAACTCAACATATGCTGTTAACTGCCTGGGAGAAGAGAAAAGTCTTGACCTGGTGCTGAAAGATTACAAAGTTGGTTCCAGGCGGGCCTCGTTGGGTAGATGATTCCATAATTGGGTGGCTACCACTGAAAAGGCCCTCTCCCTTGATGCCATCCTCCGATCTTCCCTCAGATTAGGCACCCAGAGGAGGACCTTAGATGTTAAGTATAGTGCACAGGTAGGTTCATTCTGGGAAAGGCATTCTGACAGGTATTGGCTCGAAGCCATGTAAGGCTTTATAGGTTATAACCAGCATCTTGGATCAGTCTCGGAAACATATAGGCAGCCAATGCAAGTGGGCCAGAGTCAGTCTTATATGTTCAAACCTCTTGGTCCTCGTTATTAATCTGGCTGCCGCCTTTTGCACAAGCTGCAGCCTCTGAACCATCTTCAAAGGCAGCTCCACATAGATGCATTGCAGTAATCTTAACTTGGAGGTTACCAGAGCATAGACAACTGAAGCCAGGTTATGACTGTCCAGTTAGGGGTATAGCTGGGCCACCAACTGAAGTTGGTAGAAGGCACTCTGTGCCACCAAGGTCACCTGAGCCTCAAGTGACAGAGATGGTTTTAGGAGAATCCCCAAGCTACAAATATGCTCCTTCAGGGGGAGTGCAACCCTATCCCAAATATTGCTTTTTGATCATTTGTGTTCTTTCAAAAACTGGCTAGCCATCTGGCCATGGTTTGGGAGCAAGTACTGTGCACTCACATGGGGGAAAGCTACTTTGGGGTGATTTGGATTGGAAAAAAACCAGCAGATAGGGATGATTAAGCACTTCACGTGAAATCCTCCCTCCCAAAGCTGCTTTGTTCTTTGTTTGCTTTTTGTTGTTGTTGTTTTAAATGTATCAGAGCAGTGTTACACACATTGGCATGCAACATGTAGACTTATCTCCTTCATTATCTTAATTAATACATTGTAGCTACAGTCTGGGGGCTGAGACATGTGCTACGTCTTGAATATGCATGCAGTGCACACCAAGCCCTCCAATGTGGCTATACGCAAAGTCTATCCAACCCATTTACACTTGGTGAAATTAATGTGACAGGGTGTTTTGTGTGTGTTGCAGGGCTTCTTTCAGCTGGGTTTATTTCCAATTAGTCCTTGAGCAAACAGAGATGTGGTACCCAAATACGACCAAGAATATAATGCAGAGTCCAGGGGCAACATTTGTGGGCATGTGCCTTGGAAACAATTCCTCAAGACAAGGTAGATAACCCATAGAATGTGTCAGCAGTTCAAACGAAAACACAGTCGAAGTCACTATATTTTACCAACAGAAGAACAAAAGATAGTTCTCATCTCAGATCCATTTCAATCCATTGCCTCAGATCTGGGAGCCTTTGGTACTGAAAAGAAATAGTCAGGATTTCTCCAAGCCAGGAGTTTCAGGATGGCAGCCACTTCCAAACACCAGGTAGATTGCCCTGTCCTTCTCTCTACACGACTTGACTCAGTTCCTTCCTCTCACACCGCCATCACTTCATGATGCTTGGGTAAAGACTTTTTTCTGTGCCTCCTGCGATCCCAGGGGCATCTTGCAGTCATCTTTCCCAACAGACTGGGTAAGTTGTCAGGGATGGGTTAAAGGGGAAGAAGGAGCTGGTGCCCCCACCCCATTACAGTGTGTTCCATTCCAGAGTCTCTTCTGGTATTGACCCGTTGGTGTGGAAACTATGGGTGTGCATGGGAGGAAAAATCGTATTGGAATCGGGACCTCAGATTTTGCCCTGAATCATATCGGACAAAATTGGAGGTCCTGCATATCGGATCGGATCTAATTCCGATATGAAAACCGGACGTCCGGTTTTAGAATCGGATGTCATTTTAGGTGTTTTCACCATAGGCTTGAATTGGTGGAAAGAAAGCTTTCCCCAATGCAGTCTATGCAGAAAACATGGCTGCGGGTCAGTGGGGACCTAACTACTCCTCCCTCCCCCTCCCTCCCCCCACTTGCGCTCCTTACCTGCTGGGGCCATTCATTGCCATCCGCTGCCGCCTGCTGGTTCCTTACTACTGAGAAACAGGCTTTGTGGCCTGTTCCACAGTAGAGCACCGGCGCGCCGGGTGATATCATCACCCGGCGCACCAGTGCTCTACTGAGAAGCAGGCCACAAAGCCTGTTTCTCAGTAGTAAGGAACCAGCGGGCGGCAGCGGGCGGAAGCTGCAGGTAAGTGGGGACCTTCCACCTCCCTCCCCCCACTTGCTCTCCTTACCTGCTGGGGGCGTTCGCTGCCAACCGCTGTTTCCTTACTACTGGGAAACAGGCTTTGCGCCCTCTCCTCAGTAGAGCACCAGGTGACGTCATCACCTGGCACTCTACTGAGAGGCAAGCCGCAAAGCCTGTTTCTCAGTAGTAAGGAAACAGCGGATGGCAGCGGATGGCAGTGGACAGCCCCGGCAGGTAAGGGGGGGACCTCCCCTTCCCTCCCTCCCTCCCCCCACTTGTGCTCCTTACCTGACGGGGCTGGCCACTGCTAGCCACTGCTTCTGTACTACTGAGAAACAGGCCTTGCGGCCTGTTTCACAGTAAAGCGCTGGCGTGCAGGATGATGTTGTCACTCAGTGCACTGGCGCTCTATTGTGGAACAGTCTGAAGGCTTGTTTCTCAGTAGTATGGAAGCAGCGGACAGCAGCGGCAGGCAGCAGATGGCCCTGGCAGATAAGGAGGGCGAGGGGGGGAGTGTCATGAGGCAGTCTGAAAAATCTTCCTTTGAGGAGGAAGAAGGGACATAAACTGCAGCTTCGCCCATTCCCCAGGACTTACTGGAGGAGGAGGAACAGCAGGGAGATTCCTCAGAAGAGCCCCAGGAAAGCCACCCTTTCCTACCCCCTGTTCCTAATGAGGAAGACTCGGGGCCTGAAGGGGTTTGTCCAGTAACTCCCCAGCAAAGGCGGCAGCTCAAACGGGCAGAGCAAGCTAGGCCCACAAGACGCAGCATGAGATTGAGAAAACAGAGCACAGCTGACGCAAGCCTTAAGTAAGATAACGAAGAGATTGCACGCAGCTGTGGACAGGCTCAAGCAACTATAAAGGGGGGAGGAGGCAGAAGCTAAGATTCGTTGAGAACAACCGACGTATTTGGCTCTTGACATCCTGCGTAATTCTGGATCAAAACCTGTGGACTGAACACCCAGCTTGACTGTTTGCTTTGGACCCTGAACTCCTGTAAAACCTGGTTTGACCTTCGGCTTCGACATTTGGACGGACGGAACTACTGCCGTGACCCTGGCTATGGAAAACTCATTCTCAATCAAGCTATGGTAAATGGACTTTCTAAATACCAATAAAACCCTTTAAACAAATAAGTACTGGCGTCTTTCCCAGACATTCCTAGATAAGAAAGTTGGCTGGCTTCCCAGACCAAGAGCTTAAAAATTCGACAGGGAGGGAGGGGGAGTTAGGTTCCCACTCACCCACCACCATGTTTTCCCCATAGACTTGCATTGGCGTAGAGCTTTCTTTCCTCCAGTGCAAGCCTATGGGGGAAATCATTCAAAATGGTGTCCGATTTTCCTATTTTTTCTGATTCGACTCGGCCCGGAAAAAATCGGATCGGAAAAAATCGGCTGTCCAAGGGACTGCATCGGAATCAGACATCAGATGTCCGATTCCTCCGATTTTAATCAGAATCAGATATCGGATCCGATCCGATACACATCCCTACCATTGCAGCTCCATCCATTGACTTCCTGAACTGAATTTCTAAAATTAATAATTAAAAAATGTTTTGTTTTGGCAGGAGTGCTGGCAAAATAAAAGCAACCCAGTGACCATGATGCTTAGGTGTATGAACAATAACCCCATTTAGCCAAACCTCATTGGTGTGAATGACTCTGAACCTTCTCCCATAATTGGAGTGTGTAATTCTGTCTTCCATGTCCTACAGGGAAATGTGAGTCCATACCTGTAACGGCCAGAAGCCCTTCTTTGGACCACTGCTAATGAAGTCACTGAAATATTCCAGAATATGTGATCTATCATAGTGTGACTTTATGGAAAGGAGGACAGGGCTCATGTATCTTTAACAGTTGTAGAGAAAAGAGAATTTCAGCAGGTGTCATTTGTATGCATGCAACACCTGGTGAAAATCCCTCTTCATCACAACAGTTAAAGCTGCAGGAACGCTGCCCTATTTTGTATCTGGTCACTACAGTATAGATCCTGCAGCTTTAACTGTTGTGATGAAGAGGGAATTTCACCAGGTGCTGTATGCATACAATTGACACCTGCTGAAATTCCCTTTTCTCTACAACTGTTAAAGATACAGGAGCCATGTCCTCCTTTTCATATGGTCACCCTAATATCGACCTCTATTCAGTTTGTTGTGGAACTATTTAATACAAAAGAAACCATTGTTCAAGGTGTTTTGATATAATGCTTCTTACTGACACTACTCCTGTTTCTGTGTTTTATCATTCCTTTTCTCTCACACTAGTTTTGCCATTCAAATATTCTTCTTTCACTTGCCTTCTATCTTGAATATATTTCCCCATTCTATGACAGCCCACAGGGGGATTCTGATGGAATATTCAAAACTTATGAAAATTGGCCTACCTTTCTAAGTTTCTGTCTCTTTGAAGAAGCCAACAGTTGAACATTCCATATCACGTCATGCACAATGAAATATATGTGGACACATGCCAGGTTTCAAGCTATGATGATGAAGATGTAACTGGCTGCTCCCTGCAGACCAGAGGTTTTGGATGGCTATGTTTCTTTTTCTTTGAACCAGAAAAAAAAATCCCTACATAAAAATATGCAATAAAATATTCAAGTCATGTTTTATGAATAATCCAAATTTATTAAAACAGATTATAACAGCATTTACCAGACAATTTTGAAAATTGTATATAAAATATGATGAACAGTTCAAAGGGTAATTGTCTCAGATGTAAATATTATTATTAAATATATTGATGGGAATCTGATAGTTGTAGAACAGTTTGGGCATGAGAAACAAATCTCTTTATATGTTTTTATACCATTCAAATGGTAAAATAGTTGTATAATGCATCTAGTTAAATTACTGGTTTGGATCTAGGCCATGTCTTTCACAAATGTAAGGACTGCTTCCACCTGCAGAAGGCTTTTGATCTAGCAAAGTATTTTTACTGGTGGAACTGAGGAGGAGGTATTTTTTGCTGATTTCCCTCCCTCTACAGACCTCCATGTCTCTTAAACTCTGCCGCCATGAACTGTACTTCTTCACGGAAGACATAATTTAGGCTGACCAGATAAAATCTAGGTCAGGGATTATGTAACTTTAACAGTTGTAGAGAAAAGGGAATTTCAGTCGGTGTCATTTGTATGCAATTAGTTCCTGGTGAAATTCCCTCTTCATCACAACAGTTAAAGGTGCAGGCACTATACTAGAGTGACCACATACAAAAAAAGGCAGGGCCCCTGAACCTTTAACTGTTGTGATGAAGAGGGAATTTCACCAGGAACTAATTGCATACAAATGACACTGGCTGAAATTCCCTTTTCTCTACAACTGTTAAAGTTACAGGAGCCCTGACCTGGATTTTATCTGGTCACCCCAACATAATTCATTTTTAGAACTTGCTTGTTCAAGTGGCAGGAGCCCTGTTCAGGCATTTGGCCAAAAGCATGAGGCTTACTGTGGATGAAGGGATGGGGCCCTGCATGCTGACCCCACTGCTCTCAGTTCAGACCTTGCCTTTTTGAATCAGCAAGGGCGCTCTATTCACATGCACTTGAACACAAGTAGAACTTTCCATGTGATAAGGAACACTGATAAGACAGGATCCATGATCACGCAGAGAATTCTATTCACATTCACAGTATCACAAATCAAACTTACTTTCATTGACAGCAGGGCAAGATCTGAATTGAATGGGACGGGACTAGTGCACCTGGAAACATAGAGGATTGGGGCAGCCTGCATAGCCCTTTCCCTCTACCCATTTTAAGCTCTCACACATTAGATGAATGGCTGCACAGGGCTAGTGCTGGCCACCGTTTAGATGGTTTTAGCAGGGGTTTAGACAAATTTATGCAGAATACAATCTCAACAATAACTATATTGGCAGCTGAATGAGACCTCTGTATAGTGGAATTCATGTGCCAGGTACCCCTGTCCACTCATCTCACTTAAGAAGATGAATAGCTGCACAGAAGCCTCTCTGCCGAATTTATATTAAACGAAGTCCCATAATCTATGAGGAGAGGGGGAAAGAAACAAAGGAAAACTCCTTATAGAAAGCTCCATGCCCGTTACTTCACAGTGCTCTGTATTTAGCTGACGAAAATACCCCTTTATAGGGGAAGTGACAACATGGGCATAAATAAACAAAAAAAGAAATGGTCCTGAAGAAGCAATGCTGTGCTAACATCACTTAGTCCCTTCTTCCTTCCTGGAGACAGTTCCTCAAAGTTCGGCACTTCACCAGCCACATACAATGGGAGGCTGGCAAGAGCTGGCGTCTTGGAAGCTGCATCCACAACAGTAGTAAGTTTGGTCCTGTTAGGTAGCTATGGGTTCTCTTTGGGGCTGCTACTCCTCCTCCATCTCTCTAGCGTGACTGGCCTCTTCCCTGTGCTTCCAGCTCTGTGTCAACTGGCTGTTGTCCAGCTGCCTCTCCTCTTTTAGAAGCTGATGTTTTTAACTGGACATGAAGGTTGCCCTGCCTCCTCCTTGCTGCTGCCTGCCATACACAGTGGCTGGAGGGACAGTCAGAACTTGTGGGGGTCTCCAATGGGCAGGGGTTCTTTCCCTCTCCCTTTGAGGGATAAATAATAGACATGGCACTTGGGATCACAGCAGTTCTGCAGGTAGCCCCTCTACTCCCTGGGAGTATATATTATACATACTACTATGTATACAATATACTACTAAACCCTGTTTTCTAGAAAGAAATATCAGTGAGGACTATGTTCTCCATACTGTGCTTCTCAGTTTCCAAAAGACCTCTGGATGGCCACTGTGGGAACCAGCATGGTGGACTATGTGGACTTCTGACCATCTGATTTAGCAGAGTTCTTCTTATGGTTCCCTCCCCCAATGTCTTCTTTGTCACCTTGTGTTGTGTTAACCATTTTCTTGCTTTATATTTTGTATGCAATGGTTTCAGAAAAGACTCACAACAAAACAAAACGAAAATGGGACAAACAAGTACCAGAATAGCCATAGAAGTGAAAACAAAGTCCATAAATGCTCATACAAATGGCATAGTGTCCAGACTACATCTTTGATATGGTTATGGTGAAAAACGAGGTCATTGTTGACACTGTCAGCAATTCAGCTGCAGTAATGCAAATGACAAATGTCTATGTGTCAATCCATTTTAATAAATATGTATTAAAATGCTGAGGAGAGATATAGCACCTTAGATTAAGCTTCAAATTGAAATTATGCCTATAATTTTTTCTTCCGTTTTGCCAGTGGCCTGGCTTCAATTTTAGGATGGCTGGACTTTGAGGGCAACTTTAATTATTTACATTTCTGCCAAATGTGAAGGCCACGTCCCTTTTGCCCTCACTGCCACCTTATACATAAGCAATCTGTTTCTTAATGCTCTGCCTACTTCATCTGTGAGAATGTGGTTAAATGCTGACATTGTGAAAGCTAGTAATGAACTCGGCTTGTGAGAGATAATATTGTTTATCTTATTGACAAAATGTATAGGCTTATTAATAGGTTTTGTATGAGTGAACAACAACAAAGACATCTCGCAGAAGGCCTTCCTTGAAATTTTACATCTGGCAGTCAAAGAAGAGAGCGGTTGTACTCATTGGGATGACAGACTCATGAATCTTTGCTAAGATATATAAGGAGCATAAAGTGGGAAAGTGGAAACATGTTCAATCAATTTCAAATTAATCCGTGTATTGAAAGATATCACTGGCACACACCTTCCATGGGAAAATCAACTGACAATAGCTGAAAGTAATAAAATATTGATCCTTCTGCACCTGTGTGAGGTACTAGTTTCTTCTATGGACTGCTTTCCACATTCTGTTGACATAGTGAGAACAAACATGGGTTCTCCACACTCCCCCGCCCATTTTTGGATTTTGTGCAAAATGTAGAGATGGAGATTTTGGGCACAAGAACAGAACATGCATCTTCAGCCAAGGAAGTGTGAGAGAGTCACAGTTACTCCTTCTTCTTTTCAGAGAAGATAGCCATGTTAGTCTGATTTAGCATAAGCAATGTTGAGTCTTGTGGGTCCTTAAAGACTAAAAAATGTATGATGGCATAAGTTTTCATGGGCGACAGCCCACTTCATCAGAAGCAGGAAGTGTTGCCCTGTGCTACAGGTATATGTACACATGGTTGGGGAGGGAAGAAATAAACAGTGAGTTCAGTGTAGGCTGACCATATGAAAAGGAGGACAGGGCTCATGTAACTTTAACAGTTGTAGAGAAAAGGGAATTTCAGCCAGTGTCATTTGTATGCAATTAGTTCCTGGTGAAATTCCCTCTTCATCACAACAGTTAAAGGTGCAGGGGCCCTGCCTTCTTTTGTATATAGTCACTCTAGTATAGTGCCTGCAACTTTAACTGTTGTGATGAAGAGGGACTTTCACCAGGAACTAATTGCATACAAATGACACTGGCTGAAATTCCCTTTTCTCTACAACTGTTAAAGTTACATGAGCCCTGTCCTCCTTTTCATATGGTCAGCCTAGGTCAATGGGAAATGAAATGCAGAAAGTACAGACAGAGAAAATTATGTTATTAACTGTGGCCATTCAGAAAACAGCTGTTAGTGATAGCAAAACATCTTGGCTTAATATAGTGTGGTTGTTTAATTACTTTTTATAAAGCATTTTCTCAATTCAATTGCCATGGGCATTCACATGGCTCTGCACCACACCAATACCTTCATGGCTGATTTAGAACAATGCTTTCTCACCTCCTGTCCTCTAACGCCACTCTGTCTCCTCTGAGGTATACTGTTGACGTCTTTATTATCATCTGAACTCATAAACAGAGGACACTTCAGAAGTTCTACTAGATCTTCTATAACTTTCACACTGCCATCAACCTGAGCCTAGACCAGTCCATGCAACATCTTCCATTTCTGAACTACATAATGAACATACAAGCACAACCTTATATCAGAAACTGACTTCCAGCTTCCACCAAGAACACACTACACAACCCATTGTTTACCGCCATGCCTTATGCTACCACCATATCTGTTCAGAGAGATTAGACAGTGACACACTCTCACAATGCAAGAGTTAACTTTCATCAGTCATTTTTCTCAATCAACAGTACCCACCTGATCAAGTGAAAAAGAGCTCAACAAGGCCAGACTGTTACCCATGAAGAATTTACTACAGGACGAACCTAGAACAGAAATGACAGAAAACCATTAATTGTTGCCTATAGCTTCCAGCTAAAACTATTCAAACATATCAGGCTGGATCCAGGATCTGCCTCTGTATGAAGAAGGCATGTTCCATGAGAAAAAGGTCTCTGCTCATAGAAAGTCCCTCTGCCCAATTTTGGGGGGTTCCCCTTCCTCCCACATCACAGCTCATCCCATTCAGCTGATGACCAACTGAAGCAACATGCCTCTGTCTGTTCCATGTACACCTTAATGCTGAATGCTAGGTTTGTGTTTATCCTGGCATATTACTGACAAGGACAAGAGCCTATGGTTTACCTATTTCCTGGGGACATTGATACCCTGATAAGTGCTGTTGACTACAAGCATTAAAGAAAACAAGTGTACAGTCCTGTGAAACAATTCAATCAAGAAACAAAGTGGATCTTCATCTTTTCTGCCAGGCACTTATTTCGCCAACAAAGATCAGCAATGTCTCTGAATTATTTCACCTTTGTGTGGCATGAAATCTATTTAACCTAGTGAAGGCTTCTATATTATTCAAAGGTACCCATCAATCAGTGCAAAACCTAGGGCAGATTGCCCAAAGCCTCCAGCCTTCCTGACTTTATATTGATATATGCCAATCTCTCTGCATCTCAGTTTGGCTGCTTGTAAGCCTGTGTTAGTGACTGAAAAGAGATGTTTGCCTCTAGCTGCTTTAGTATGAAGAGAGGAATTGCACAAATTCAATGGATTTCCTATGATATTCCTTTTGATGAACGTTCCTACCAGTTCATCCCACTGAGTTGTATATTGCCTAATGCTGAGGACTATAGTGCTCATGGGGCTCATCAATGAAATGAAGAAAGAGCAGTCATAAAAATTAAAGTAGGAGGAAGTAGAGAATCAGGGGAGTAGTTCAGACCTTTGTGGATGTGCTGCTTATAGTTTTGGACTTTTAAAAAATTATTTGTATTTAAGATGATTTTAAATGTTTTAAATATTTTAAAATCGTACTATGTTTAATTATATATATATATTAATTTTTGTATATCTCTATTTGTTTTAACTGTACATGTTTTAATTTGTAAGCCGTCTTGAGTCCCAGTATTGGGGAAAATGTGGGATATAAATAAATATCATCAAATAGGAGACCAAAAACAATGCAGAAATGTACGTGTAAGAATACATAAAAATGAGGTGTTATATCCAGTTAGTGTCATTCACCTTCCTTCCCTTCACCCAGAACCCCCTTACATGCCCCTAAGTCAGCTGTGGGGAGTCTCCCAATTTACATTATTACAAAACAAATTGGTCAACTAAAGAAAAATCTCATATACATAAAATATATTTTTCATTCATTTGTATTACCAAATAAAGAGAGTCTACTTTCACCACTGCATATTCAAAACTCATATACCTATTTGTACTTTTTCAAAACAAAGGGCTTTTTCTAAATGAGAGATTTATAGCATGCTCGTGACTGGCCACTCACAGATGTTGCGGGTCAATTACATGACGTCCTCAGACAGGACACCTCCTGCAGTTTCCTCCCTTATTCCGTTTTTAAACAATCAAAGATAAGCTGGAATAAACCCGTAATGGTGTGAGATCAGCATTGTGTAAAGGTGGCATTGCGCCGAGTAAGTACTTTCCTTGCTCTCAGAGGTAGAAGAGGGTAAAATGCCTCCCTGCAACAAAGGGAGACAGATCTGATCCCCCACCCCATCAAGAGCACAAGTTCAATGGGGCTTACTCCCAAGTAATTGTGCCACAGGGATGTAGAGAGGGTTCTATAAGACCACAAGAACAAGACCCTTCATTGTGCTAGATTATAGTTATGCTAGGTTTAAATCCAATATTCTTTTTAATTATTTTCTTCTTCTTTCTGTTGGTTTGTGCTAGTAGTTCTCTGTGTGTCTGGTCAGAAGTTAGTCCTATTGTGTTCAATGGGGCTTTCTCCCAAACATAGGGTGACCAGATAAAATCCAGGTCAGGGCTCATGTAACTTCAACAGTTGTAGAGAAAAGGGAATTTCAGCCAGTGTCATTTGTATGCAATTAATTCCTGGTGAAATTCCCTCTTCATCACAACAGTTAAAGTTGCAGGGGCCCTGCCTTCTTTTGTGTATGGTCACTCTAGTATAGTGCCTGCACCTTTAACTGTTGTGATAAAGAGGGAATTTCACCAGGAACTAATTGCATACAAATAACTCTGCTGAAATTCCCTTTTCTCTACAACTGTTAAAGTTACATGAGCCCTGACCTGGATTTTATCTGGTCACCCTACCCAAACAAGTGTGCCAAGGGTTTACAGCAGATGAAAACAAGGCTCTCCCCTCCCTTGCGCATATGCCAGGGAGGGATAGAGGCACCCCCTCAATTCAAACATGTCTGCCATTTAAAGGAGCACCGGGAAACAGCAGGATCTTCCACCTTGTCACTCCTCTCCTTCCATGTAATGCAGCCCATATCAATCATGCCAAAGAACCAGGAGCACAACAGCCCCGGGTAAACAATGTGATTTCACTTAATGTAGTGATGCTCAAACAAGTAAGCACAGAATAAGCAGCATTTGTTTTGGAAAACATCCAATATTAGCATGCCTTAACTTATATAGCTTCTTATATTTTCTATTACTGCTACATCCATCCGCTCTCCACATCTGGTATGTTAACATTCATCTTCTTTCATATTCAAACTATGCAGTTCTTTACAGGATGTTTATATTTGTAAAGGCTAATATGAGGAAGACATTCTTACTCAAAATCCAGATTTACAGACATTAAAACAATAATGTTGGTGTTCCTACATGTGTATTTTTCCTAGAGATGACCAAATCTATCTATTTCTTGTTTGCGTCACATTTTAACCTATAATTTTGTTTTGATTTTGCATGAATATGTGTATTTTCTTTTAAATCTTCTTACAATACATACTTTAAATGTGGATTTTCTCTTAAAATAGTGATTAAATGCACATTTCCCCTCAAACTACACATATACATATTTACATACGTAGCTGAAAGTTTAAACTTCTGAGAACTGCATCATAACAATCAGGGAAGTATGAAATTTGGTGAACTGAGAGTTGTGGATAAGATCATTTTACATGGGAATGTACAAAGATTGAATTCCACATGTATCCCTAATTTTTCCAGTTAATTATTTTGGTGGCTGAGTTTAAAATGTAATGTGTTTGATTTGCATCAACTCCAAATATTTTCTATCCCTATCTTTACTGTAAATCTACAACACTTCAGTGTTGGGTTCATGTTTATTCTTAGCTGATAGGCAAATGAGGAAATGCATAACAATTAAGATATATTACATAACCCATTCTGATCAGTAGTCATTAACCTGATTTATATATTCAGAACTGCCCACAACCTTTAAAAAGTTAAATATCACATATACCACATGTAGTGATGCTACCAAATTGTGCCTTTTAGTAATGCTCATCTTTTTAATGCATCTGGAACAGCGTTTTACAAATAAGCACTTAAGTTCATAATTGATCACAAGCTTCTGAGCATGCATAGTCTGTATCTGAACTATCTTTCTGTATCTGAGCCATTTCCATGAATGCACTGAGTTGGTTGGATTAACACTTTACTTGTTTATGCTACATTGTGATGATGTCACTTTACCCCACAACCAATCACATTCAAAGAAAAGCCAGGTTAGTGTAGACACAGCCCTTTTCCTCTGTTTCGTTGTCATACGTGGCTTGGTTTCCTATTCAGGTAGTCAGACCCGTCAGACATACACTCTCTTACTTTCATCAGATTGGATTTGGATCATCGTACTTTCTTTTATTTTGTTTAGTAAGTTAACATGGACTTTACTTACTGCTATTTGGTGGGTGGAGTGTTCTGTGAGAGGCCATGCAAAATTGAGCAATCAGGAAGGGGATGCATCATATGGTAGGCTGACCATATGAAAAGGAGGACAAGGCTCATGTAACTTTAACAGTTGTAGAGAAAAGGGAATTTCAGCCAGTGTCATTTGTATGCAATTAGTTCCTGGTGAAATTCCCTCTTCATCACAACAGTTAAAGTTGCAGGGGCCCTGCCTTCTTTTGTATATGGTCACTCTAGTATAGTACCTGCAACTTTAACTGTGGTGATGACAAGGGAATTTCACCAGGAACTAATTGCATACAAATGACACTGGCTGAAATTCCCTTTTCTCTACAACTGTTAAAGTTACATGAGCCCTGTCCTCCTTTTCATATGGTCATCCTATCATATGGTGACGCATGACGTCATGGTGCACTACACGTTTCTGAACAGCTCCCAAGACACACTTGCAAAAGCTCATTTATGCAGAAAAGGAGTTTATTTTTAAGAGAGAACTCTGAACTGCACTTACATCGGTGAGTTAGTGTTCTGCTACCAAGTATCTTGTTTGAACCTCAATATGGAAGCTTGAGGAATGCAATCTTTGCAACTTCTTGTATGAATGGACCTGATTCACACCTCCTGGACTAATGTGTAGATCACAACTTAGTTATCTACCAGAATTTGCACTTTCCTAAATGCTCTGACATTCGAAACCTGATATCAAAATGCATTCAAAAATGCAGGTTGAGAAAAAAAACATTTAGAAAAACATATGAAATGTAAATTTTTATGCAAGTTTTTTTAAAAAAATTTTTGATGAATGTGGAAATGGGGTGGAATGAATTTATGAATGGAGTGAGAGTGGAGAACAGCTCTAAGTAGGGAAATGGGTGAATCTGTCAGTTTTACTTTTTCCTGTGTTATATTTCAAGTTCTTTCTCTCCTGAATATGAACTTTGCAAATTTTGAGATTATAGATATAGAGATAGAGATAGAGATATATAGATAGATATACTAAAAAATAACCCAATTGAAATTCTTGCCCCATCTGCACCAGCAAAATTCAATAGGTACAGCTATTCCCAGATGTCATGATGTCTCTGGAGGAAATAATAATAATAATAATAATAATAAAAATAATAATAATAAGTTATTTCTTACCCGCCTCTCTGTTTGGATCGAGGCAGGAAACAACAATATAATAAAATACATAAAACTGATTAAAACATGACACACATTATTAAAACTGCATAAAACATCCTAAAACATCCTAAAAACATCCTTAAAAAATCCTCCTCTTTTATGAGGAGGAGCTGGATCTTCCAGAGACAGATAACCCTCAGGGGAAATGACCGTGGGTCATTCCACATCCTCAACTCCAGTGACTTATATCATGTTTTCCTGACCTTGCCTTGTGAGTGCACCTCCATGCTACTGATCTTGGACTCCTGCTTGACTCTGTTTCTGGGCTGTGTATTATATTTGACTGGTTATTTTTGTTTGACCTTGGCAGAACCTCAGCCATCTCTTCTGGAAATCACCTACTCACCTGGTAATATTGGTCAGCATCTTGACCACCTCTGCCTTCATCTAATCCCATTCTGGATTGGCACCTTTATGCTTGACCATTAGTCTCCGTTCTTGACTGAGTCGGCCATAGCAGGAAACCAGTGTGATGTACCATATTGTACCTGTCTGCCATATAGTTGTTAAAGACCAAGACCCAGGTCAGAAAAAAAGAGGTAGAAATCATAATTCAGCACTACTGTGAACAGAGGTTCAAACCGAGACTTTTAAGAGCAAAGCCCTGGCCTGGATGGATGAATATAACAGTTTTGGTTTGTCCCTCATTCAAATGTTTTTAATCTCAAGTTTGTTTGTTTTCATCCCAAACATGGAAAACTCTGCAAATGTAAATAAATTCTTACCAAAACCAAACTGAAAGTAAATCATCACTCATCCCTAGCTATTGGGGAAATGCATGTGAAGAGGAAGAACCCAGTCCTATTTTCTGTTTCTTGTACATCTCTGTCTCTCCCAGTCAATTTGCAGGCCTTTGTCTGCCACCGAACGTCTATCTTGGCCCCTCTTCTGAAAAATGAATCCTTTAAAGAAACACTAATGTCATATTGATTGTTTTCACCATACTTATCGTATGTCAAAGCATCACAAATATCATTCATCACAAGTCCCTTTGCTGAAGATGGTACTGAAACTCATTCGCTCACTGAATTCACGGGGTGCAGCAGCAGTACAAATGACAAACCCCAGTCCTTTACAGAGGCATTCAGAGGCCAAAGTGTTGCCATACATTGGGGAATCACTCAATTTCACTGGGCCTGCAGTTGTGATGACTGTTTATGTTGGTGGTTTCTCAATGGAGAGAGATGTGATTTTTGTAATGCAACATCAGATAGGCAGGTGAATTTGGAGGTAAGGGAAGTTACACAAGATAGTCGCAAAAGGTTATAGGTATGGATGTCATTGTGGTTCATTTTAACCTCGAATCTGCCCCATCTGCAACCCCAAATGTGAATGTGAATGGGGGCACAGGTTTGCAGAGAAATTTTACACATTCCCAATCTTGTTTATCATTTGTAGTTTAGAAAAATGCGCACTTTAAAAATGCACGCTTTTCAAAAACTACACATTTGCATGCTTTAGCCTATGGGAGGGGGGAAGCGCACATTTGGGGGCATGCTTTCAAACAATGCAAACCAAAAGGTGATTTTTTTCCCCCATTCAGACAAAAGGAGAAAAATATATCACAATTGAAAACAAGAGCAAGGTGATCCGCGCTTCAAGGTGGAGCTTGTAGAATCCTGTCAGGCTCAAGCATCACTGATTCCCCCAACCCTAGGTAAACTTACAGATGACAGTTACAAAAGTGCCCCACCAAAATGAATGCCAGCTGTTTAATTCCCTTCCAGAACATTGTGGCCACTATAATTTTAAGCACACTGAGCACACCTTTAAAGCAATTGGCAAAGGACTCCTAAGAGAACCATCATATTGAACAATCATTATCCATAAGCACATGTTGCTCACTGTGGCATTATAAACAGTTTTCCCAGCAGCAATCCCCAATTAATGGGAATGGGTGGATAATTGCTATGGTGGATAGTTACCATTTACACATGCATAGTCTGTTTAGACAGGTACAAGGGAGACTATTCAAGAGGTGTTAAAACAGGTTTATTGGACAGTGAAATCCCTGTTCATAAAAAGTATAAAATAGGGGACTTTTTGATACCAATGCAGATGAAGTAATTGCAGCATCGAACTTGCAATGTATTCGTTTTCTGAAATGCTTTTTCTGATGATTTGGGTTGTTGATCTGGGTTCATTCTCCCTTCTCACTAGTGTCAGATAAATCCAAGCAACTATATAAAGCGTTCAGTTTAATCAGAAACATTTATGATTTCAATGTTGATTTGGGTTTATTGTGAAAATCCTAGTGACACTGTGTAGCATGCAGATGGTTCCATGTACTTATTTACTGGTACTTATATCTTACCATTGTACAGGATTGATGACCTGGGCAGTTAGCACTGCATTCCTCCAAAATCCATGGTTTCGCTCCTGCAGGGTGGCATCGGGTAATCCGCATGCCAGGACAGAGCATAGGGTTTCCGGTGGTCATCCAGGTACTGGAGGTGCCACCTCTGCGCCCCCTTCTGGGATTCTGGTGACCGTTCACCTGGAATGCTCCACAGATCGGCCACAGAGTGAGATCAGACTGTGGAAGAGCCTGGGTGACCTCACTCCTAATGAAAAAGTCGGGATAAGTCCCCATCTGTTTAACAGAGCAGGTTTGCAGAAAAGCCCCACTGTGGCTGTGAATCTGCAGCTGAATAATATAACTGATGCAGCACTGATTCACAGCCTCTGCTGGGCTTTGAATATGTTGCCCCCTTGCCTATACTGTAATTTGCTCAGTGCCACCACTGACTCCCAGTCACAAATAACCTTGCTTGTGACTTTACTTCTGCTACTCTGTGAACATTATCCTTGATTTCTCTCCTAGTTAGGATGTCCCTCCTAAGAAACATCACACCACACTTACACACACACACACACACACCTCTTAAAAAGAACTTCTAAAGAACTTTTGGTTGCATGGGATGGCATTGAGCACATCTGGATTTAAAATTGGATCTCCTCTCAAGTTGCAAAATTTAAATGGGAAGGTATTTACTAGGGATGTGCATGGACACATCCCTCCTTTGCTTCAACTTGGACTCCAATTTGGTGCTTTGTAAAATGGGACACTTCTGCTTGTACAGGTTCAGAGTCAGTCTGCTCTGCTTTGGTTCTGTTGGCTTCAAAGAGAAGCCAACATCACCCAACAGAACCAGTCTGAAGTGATCAATTTCTGCTCTGGCTTCAGACTTTGTCCAAATCCAATGCACATACCTAGTATTTATTGTATGCTTGTATTATAGCCTTTTTCAGTGGTGAACATCTTTTATTCAATCACCTTTCTACACACACAAACACATACACACACACACACACACACACACAAAAATATAATTGAGTTATTGAGGCCAATAGTTACTTCTTATATACTAATAGTGAACAAATTATCCAAGTATGTAGTCAAATCAGCACCATCCATGTACAAAAGAGAGGTATCAGCAACCTTGGGGGAATACACAAGGGGGAAGCCTTAAGAGAGAAGCCCTAAAACAGCCCAATGTAGTTCAACATGCTTAATGGCCAGCTGGCCATGGAATGCTAACTGACTGGTGCAGGGAGTGGGGGACTGTAAGCTGTCCACACTATATCTACATATTCAACACCTACATATACATATTCACACCTGTTGTCCACACTGACATCTACAGATTCATCGTGAAGTTGGTCCCCACCATCTGCATGCTGAATATGTAGATGGTATGGAGTGCAGCAGAGGGATGGGGCATCAGGGATGAGGCCAGTTGCTTCCCTTCTACTCATAGAGCCCATCATATCTATAATCCATGAAGGGGGCTATCATTGTTGCTGCTCTGTGAAGGCCAATCCACTAAAGGAGACTGAGGACCTTCTGTTGCAGGAAAGGGGGGTTTCCCCCTCAAAAAGAACCATGTGTGTTGTTCAGCTTTGGAGAGAGCAAGGCAACATACCTTTCTTCTTTTATTTTTAAAGAGAAAGAGAATAAAAACTGGACAGCACCAAGAGGCGGGTAGATTGCTATTAGCGACAGGAAGGGGCCAACCAATGGCTGCCCTGAACATGCCTGCAATCATTGCACAGGACCCAGTCAGGCATGATTGCTAAAGTAAATTATGTTATGCTAGCATAAAGTATCTCTAGAGCAACACCAACTGAGCTTGTTGGTACAACAGGTTTCCTTAGAAAACTCATAATACCAGCAAGAATTATTGGCATTGTGCTAGAGATAGTTTACAACAGCACAATGTCATTTACATTCATGGTAGTGCCATGTTGGATTCTGCCCACAATCCACAATGCACACATTCTAAAACAAAGTGGTTGGCTGGGGGCAAAAATCCATTTTATGGGCAACTTGGTATTGCAGGTTTTTGCTTGGAAAATAGCAAAGGAAACACTTCAAAAAAAAATCTAGATCCTCCATAAAAACTGAGCAACAGTTTTGCTCTCCAAATGCAAAAATATCTGTAATCCAAAAGCAGCGCAGTTCTGTTTTTATTCATTTTCTGCTTGTAAACAAAAGCATAAGCATGGCCATCAATACCTAAGGCACAGATTAAACTGGTCTAACGGGCAGTGGCATTGGGGGGCCCATATTTACATGGTGAAGAGTAATTAGAATAATTTCACAGATAGATTTAAATATCCAGTATCCGATTTGCCTGCGATTACTTAAACTGTTAAGCAATTAAAGTTCCACTAGCTGGAAATGGAGAAACAAGTCTTTTAAAGCCTCATTCTATCTGGCTTAAGGAAGAAAGATAATAGGCTGCAGTTTTCTGTGACCCCCTAAATGGTCCATAAATATACTTTGTCTTGTGCAAGTCACATTATTCTGATATGTATATTTGCTTTTATACATGGTTGCTACCATTCTTTCCAAATGAGAAACTGACAGCTTAATTATATATGATTGATATGGTTATTTGGGAGTGAGCTTCTACTAGAAGAAACACTATACACATTTTTTTTCTTATTAGTATTTACCCAGTTCTACAAAAAGGTACAACGTAAAGTAAAGACTAGACGGAGATCTACGGATAATGCCATAGTTTTCAACTGGACACCTGTGGGTTTTGGAGTGAACCACTTTCAAGTGTGAATTGTAGTCAAGTTTGTTATACAGGTTTCAACAAAGAGTCCTCCATCAAACTATATGGGGGTGGGTGGGTTGAAATTTCACAGGGCTCTTTTCCATTTGCTTTCTATATATTTTTTTCTCTTTAGATGTTATGATATCTTTTTTAATGGCACTGTTATTTCAGTTCAGTTTTTTAAGGAAATGATGGCGCATTTGGGAAACCAAGAGGAAACATACCATCGTTGAGTGTTGGTTCATATACAAGACAATATATGTAGTTTCAGAATGAAACTATTGTCTCAAGGTAGCAACAAGCATGAGTCATCTGAACTAGATTCAGAAGGGATTTACCACTGGCCTGGGCAGGGTGATATGATTTGATCTATTGATCTATACATTCTTTCTAACTTAAATAGAGCATTGAAAGAAATAGAACATAAAGAAAAGGGTCCAATGCTGTTCAGCCACTAGTGTTACTTATGTTATGCTAGCTGAAACCAACAGTTGTGCAAAATCAATTGCGCTTGCTAGCACAACACAATTCCCAGGAAACTTGTTGTGCTGGTAAGCAGTATTGACATTATGCAAGTGTTGGTTTCCTCTAGCACAACATAAATAACTGTCAGGTATAAGTTGCAGCAAGGCCTTGCAGGTTGTAGTTAGATTTATTTAGAACTGGGTTGGAGTGTCAGAATCTGAGCAGGCTTATCTCTGTCAGGATTCTCAGGGGAAGTATAGAAGGGAGTAGTTTTGTCTCTCTCTCCTTTCTGTGGAAAACTGATAGAGTGTTTAAAAGGTGGGGGGGCTTTTTTAAGAAGTCACTCAGATTGTGGCATCATCTTGGTGGGCTGAGCAGTGCCGCCCTGTTTGGACACTGGCATGATTTATGGGCCAGAGCCCCCGTCTGTCCAGTGGTTTTGAAGAGGCCGACGCCTCCCTTCATAAGCTGGAGCAAAGGCAAGGAGCCTTTGCTAGGATCAACTTTCAACTCATGGCCTGAAATCCCTCCCTGTTTGGATCTATTACCATTTGGGACTTTGAAAGCACTCTGCAGAAGGGCTCTCTTCTATTTGGATTACTAAAGACTATGTCATGAAAAGTACTGTGAGCCTTTCCATAGGCGTGAACTCTCATTTGTTGTGGATTTTGTGTGTTTGTTCATCAACCGCTCAGTGTAAGAGTAGACTGGGGTTGGTTTTTATTGTTGGACTTTTCCCTGCAGACTCAGGTGACAGGGACTTCCTGGTGCTAAAGTGCAAGCATGGGAGCTTTTGTGCTTGAGATTTTTACCTACCCCGTGATCTTGTTTAGGCAGTGGCCACATTCCCTGAATCACCAACTTGTGGCCACGTTTGGACCAGCTCCCTTGGGATGGTTTGTTAAGCCTTTCAAGAATATCCCATTGTGATTGCGTGAAGGATCGTATCAGGAATCTTCCCCCCCCCCCCTTGGTCGGGTTTGGAACCCATTTTTGGAACCGTTGAGATGGCAACTGGGAAACCAGGTTGTTATTGCAGTGAGTAGCAATTATTATTTTTTGACTGTATGTTATCTTGGAGCCTAAAGCTTTCTTACCATCAATCAGCTTTAAGTATTTTGGAAGTGTGTAACCATTAAGCTCTTCACCATGAAATTTCCTCAAATAAAAGAAGTCTCACTGATGTGAGTGTCCCATGTCAGTTTGCCAGCATGTATGAATGCCGGAGGGAACGGGAATCCATGACAATAACACAAGTAGCTGGGCACTATTAGATTCCTCCTGGAAAGCCACATAGGACAAATAGCAGCTTTGGAATGTGCAAATACTTATTGGAAAAATGGCATGGAGAAAGAGTAAACACCTGATGCTCGGTAGCATAGACCCTATCAAATTTGCACCGCCCCTTTTGAGGCTGCTATTAAAAAAATTTAAAACACCAGAAGATCTAATTAAAGATCTCTGTATATTCTGTAGCTCCATAGTTAATTAAAAACCTTTGGGACTGAGTGAACTAAAGTGGTTGTACTCTTGTCTTGACCAGCTGTCTTCCACTTGAGTTTTGTGTGAATAAATTTTCCTGTAAACAATGTGGAGCAAGTGTATTTGCTACTTAATTCCCCACTATCTGTCACGGTGGGAAAATGTGAGCACTGTACCACCAAAATGGTTGCATGGAAATGCCATGTACATTTTTTTGGGGGGGATACATATCATCTGGGCATAGGGTTGGATCCAAGGTTGACGCTCCACCGAGAATGGAGACTTCTGGTGAAATAGGACTTCCCTGTCATCTCTGGAGTTGGTAAGTATAAACTTTGGTGTAGCATTCTTTCTTGTCTTTGTTTAGACTTTTACAGCTATTTTTTTAAAATCCCTGTTGTTGTTGTTGTTGTTGTTGTTGTTGTCTCCCCTGCAGCCCCCACATGGTATACAGGGGTCTCCAAGGGAAAGAGAGGATGCAAATCCCCTAATCTGCCAGCAGTATGTGTTCCACAGATGATATGGGATCCAGCCCACAGTGTTTTCTGGGATGATTGTTTCAGGTTTGCCCTCTTCTTTTGTAGGTTGGCACAGATAATTCCCATAAAACTGACTTCATGACAATTAGGATTTAATGGGATAGGATATTTGCCTCAAGCAGCTCAAAGCAATTCATGCAAGACAACTCTTTTGGCATGCTCTTTTTCCCCTTATCCTCCCACAGTTTCTGCCATGGCAGATTCAGATGCAAAGTCCCATGTAATTCCAAAACATAGACGTTGCTTAGCATTTGGGCATTAAACATTCCTTGAACACAGGGCCAAAAAGCAGACAGTGCAAGCACCCATCTCAGTCTTAGTTCGGGGATCTCTGCAATATAGGGATGGGAGAGAATTCATTTGGCTGGTACATTAGTGAGAACATAATTTTGCACTTCCAAATCAATATCCAAACCAAAATTCAGTTATCCTTAGAAATGTGTACTTCTCCTTCTATGTATAATAGGAGAAATTGTATATTAGTGAAAATAACATGCAAAAATGCATTATAGTAGGAAAATTACTTGCTTCATCCAACGGGGCCACTCCCCTGGTTCTATGGCACTCATGGGAGCAATTGCTTGTGCAGTGAGGCTTTTGCACTTTTATAACCCTGGAAATGAAGAAGAACACTCCTTTCCTGATCCTTTCTGTGAGTTTCACTGACCAGTCTCACTCTGAAAATGAGCTTTTCTGCTTGTTTGAGGTTATTTTTAGAAGCCCCAAAGCCCCATTGCACAAGTAGTTGATCCCCTGAGCACATGGGTGAAATAGGATACTAGCTAGTGTGTATTTTCTGGTGGACTTGCTTACAAAAATGCATGCATTAATAGAAATGTGCACAAAACTGTATATTCATATTCATGCAATTTTTTTAAAAAAAAAATCTTAAAGTTCAATATGAACCAAATTTCAGATTTGACGTATTCTCAAAGCTTATGACAAACTGAAGTAAAGACTGTAAAAATGGAACCTGGGAGAAAGTGAAACTGGTGGATTCGGATATCCCCAATGCAGTAAGAGGCCACACAAACTGAGTCCAGGGACCAGCATGTCCTAGAGAACACAGGATCCATGGGATGTACAATCTATCAGGGACATGCCTAATTTAAAAAGGCCTGGCAATTAAAAAAAAATCAACAGGGGTGAGATAATTGCCTACGCTGGAAGCCCTAAAATGAGTTTCCTATACAGGTGCGACTTGACTTTAGACAGAACTTCTCCCTGGTCCATATAGATACAACCATGCCTTGCCTTGCAACTGGCCCCTCTGACCCCTGGTGTGGTTTGAAACACTTGGCTTCTCTGCACTGTACTGTCTGAGCACTTTAGAAGGCCATACAGACAGAACCCTCTCTCACTGATGACATGCTCAGCAGCCACACCTGCTGAAACACATGCCCGCCATGCCTCCCACTGGCTTCATGTTTGAGACTCTTTTCCATTGATCGACATGTTCACAAGCTCTTTCTCCCCACAGGATCCCCCCTTTCATAGAAGAGCTTTATGTGCTTATGTTGATGCATGCATTGAGCACTTTTCATGCTCACTGATGGCACACAGCCAGCAGGAGCATGGCCAGTGGACACCACCCTGCTCCCTACCTCAACATGTGAAGGGTGTTCATCTGAACATCCCTTTTATGTGGACTCAATTATGCTCTAAACATTTCTGACTGCAACACCATTACCTGCAATCATGCAGCAAAAACTAACTAATCCATATTCAGCTTAATTAGCTCTTTGGAGAGGAGATGGAGCAGAAGGGACTAAATCCATCCCCCACTTTTCTTCTCAAATAGTGAATTGCAAATTTTCTGAGAATTCTATATTGATGCAGTCCTAGTAGCTGAATTGTGGGAGGAACTTACTGCAGATTACTGCAATGTGCTCTACATGGGGCTGCCTTTGAAGACGGTTCGGAAGCTGCAGCTTGTGCAGAATGCAGCGGCCAGATTGGTAACAGGAACCAGAAGGTTCGAACATATAAGACCGATTCTTGCCCGCTTGCATTGGCTGCCTGTAAGCTTCCGAGCCTGATTAAAGGTGCTGGTTTTAACCTATAAAGCCTTACATGGTTTGGGACCACAATACCTGATGGAACGTCTTTCCCGACATGAACCTACCCGTACACTATGCTCAACATCAAAGGTCCTCCTCCAGGTGCCTACTCCGAGGGAAGCTCGAAGGACGGCAACAAGGGAGAGGGCCTTCTCTGTGGTGGCCCCTCAATTATGGAATGATCTCCCCGATGAGGCCCGCCTGGTGCCAACACTGTTATCTTTTCGGCACCAGGTCAAAACTTTTCTTTTCTCCCAGGCATTTTAACAACTCAAGTTGAGGTTGGATTGACATTGTGGCCAGGCTTAATAGTTAAAATGTTTTAAAATGTTTTAATGACAGCTGTTTTATGTTTATGGTTTTAAATTTTGTATATTGTCTTTTTAATGCTCAATCTTTTTAATTTTTGTAAACCGCCCAGAAAGCTTCGGTTATGGGGCGGTATATAAGTGTAATAAATAATAATAATAATAATAATAATAATAATAATAACTTCCCTCATCCAGGAAGGGATACATGCAAGGAATCCTCCTGTTCATGCATATAAATTGCGCAGGATCATGTCTGGAATGCCTGTATTATTTTTTCCGATCTGTATAAAGAATATAGCTATTTGGATAAAGAATACTGATAGCAGCCCCAGGGGGCAACTTGGATCATGAAATTAGTGAGGGGGGATTATAAGAGACCTTCCCCCTGCCCAGTGGCACTACTCCAATTTGCTTGGCCCCATAAGAAGCTATGTGGAAGTGGACTTCCCACTCCTCCTTCCACAGCAACTCCTCTGAAAATGCTACACAAAGTGTCAGAAAACGCTACTGCATGAGCTGAGCTGTGAGAAGGAGGGAATCCCCAAAGATTGACTAGGGGATCATCTGCAAGCAGAACCCTTCCTCTCAAAGAAGATCCCTTCCTCTCATGGAAAGCAGATCCTGGATCCAACCCAACATGTATAGTTGGCACCTAAACTCTAGTTAAGTCCTTATGACCATGTGTACGTTATTTCAGTGATACTAGTAATTGTGTTCATCTTTTAACTTTATCACTATCTCATCCCCCCCATAAATTAAAGAAATGTTGATAGCAGTATGACATGAAGGCATTAGACAAACTGTGAATTTTCAGTAAACACATTTTCTATTATTATTCATGTAACAGCTCAGCAAGGAAAAAAAATAAACACAGAGGTACAATAGAAAAGTAGAGCCTAAAATAGAAAATGCTTATTCATTTCTCATAGTTATGAAGAGAAAGCTATTTCTTAAAATCTTGATATTGTACCAAATAACTAATTATATGGAATAGTGTGCAACTAAGCGAGCCAATTCCTCTTAAATATTAAAGCATTTGCACAACTGTATATTTTTGTGATTTTAATTTAACTAATATTCATGGTACCGAAACTCAAAGTCCCATGAACATGACGTATTCTGACAGTGGAATCCTAACCTCCATGGATTTCCATCTAAGGGGATTAGTATGGGGGCAGAAATGAACATCTCTACTGGTGAAGATGTCATGTCTGCTATGAAGGTCCCAGATATGCCCATGGAAAGCTCTTTGGGCATACATCTACCATCAGTGGTGGTTCTACCAGTAGTAGAACCTGAAATGGGTCATTCCATGGATGGGGGCAGCTGGATCCAAAGCCCATCCATTCCCCCATGGGATTCCAAGAAACGGAGAGAAACCAAAATTGATAGATCTGTCCATCCCTAAAAACAACATGCGGCATTTTTAAACAAAGCGGTTTGAAGAGGCCATGCCACACCAACATCCCAAAGAGGTTAAGAACAACAGGTGGGTTTAGGAGGATGTTGTTTATTTATTCCATTTATTTGTCACCCCATAAAAATTGTTCTCAGGGTGAGCTACATGAATCCAGATAAAACACTAATAAAAAACCAATAAAATTCACATATGTACGCTCATGTCCAAAAGCAGCACAAAAAGTTCAATATATACCACAGAGACTCAAACATAACAACCAGCAACCACTGACTGAAAGATTTAAACGGTTTCACAGAGATAAAACCACTTTAAGATACACACCTGGCATGAAGAATATACAATTTTAAAAACAGGATTACTGCAGTGGACTGCCTTTGAAAATGTCCTGGAAACTTCAGCCAGTCAAAAATAAGGCAGTGAGATTATTAACAGGGGGGTTGATATGAACGTATTATACCGGTGTTTTGTAGTTCATGCTGGCCTCCAGTCCATTTCTAGCCCCAGTTCAAAATGCTGGAATTAACTTTCCATGAGCTACATGGCTAGGGACCAGGTTATCAAAAGGTCATCTTCACCTGTCCAGACCTTAAGATTGTTTTCAGGTGCTCACCAAATGAAGCAAAGTAGTCTATTAAGAAGAGAGCCTTTTCAGTTATGGTACCTCAGTTGTGAAATGTCATCCTGGGAGATATTTGACTAGCACCTATGAGGTAGTCAGCCAGGTAAAAACATTTTAGTTCTTCAGTTTTTATTGCTTTAAACTTTTTACTTTGTTATGTGTTATATTTTATGGTTTTGAATTGTTATAAACTATTTTAATTGTCAGAGAGATTCAGCTATTGGGCAGTATTAAAAAATATAATAAATTAATCAATAGCCAGAAAAGTATAGAAGTCTTTGTCTGGCACTGAAAAAACATTCAGGTAGATGCCAGATGGACTTCTTTGGGACGGATATTCTATAACTTGGAGTGGAGAGTGGGTGGGAGTTACCACTGAAAGGGCCTACTCACTAGCTGCATTTCAATATGTGAGGGCACTCAGAGCAGGGCCTCTAATGATGATCTCAGAGTATGGGTAGGAATATATGGTCCTTCAGATACTGTGGTGCTAAGTCATTAAAAGTTTTATAGGATAAAACCTGCTCTTTGAATTGTGTCAGGACATGAATTGGGAGCCAGTGAAAATATTTATTTATTTATTTGTTACATTTGTATACCGCCCCATAGCCGAAGCTCTCTGGGCAGTTTACATAGGATTAGAACAATTAAAAACAATATACAAAAATTAAAACAGCAAAAACATACAACATACACACAATACACACATACATTTAAAACCACTATAACAGCCCAAAAAAGCTACAAAAACAAAAACAAACCCAGGCTCCTCAGGTTACAATGGATCCAATTGTAACTTCCAATCCCAATCAGTACTCTTGCCACTGTATTTTGAACAAACTGAAGTTTCCAGACCATCTTCAAAGGTAGCTCAATGGACAACAAAGTGCAATAATCAGGCTCTTTCTCTCCAGCTAGGGCAATAGCTAGCATTAGGGCTGTGACTGGATCCGGAGCCGAATCTCAAATCTGGAGTGGATTGGGCTGGATTGGATCTGCGATCCACGATCTGGTTCAGCTCCGGGTCAGTGCAGAACCCTCCCTCCCACTCTCCCCGCTCTCTCCCTCCCTCCTCCCAATCGCCCTGCTTCCCTGCAGCCTCTTCCATGTCGTCCCACATCGTCCTGCCTCCTTGCTGTGGGCTGCTGCATTTCCTGGTCGTGGCGGGTGATGACTTCACCCGCCACGACCAGGAAATGCTGCAGCCTACAGTGAGGATGGAAGACAACAGCAGGACAATGGTGGAGGAGGCAGCAGGTAAGCATGGTGATTGGGGGGAGGGAGGGAGCAGGGAGAGTGGGAGGGAGGGAGCAGGGAGAGTGGGAGGGAGGGCTCTGCATGGTCCCGAAGCAGATCCGGGCCTCCCAGATTAGGATCCAGATTGGATCGGGGGGTCCGTGCATAGCCCTAGCTGGCATACCAGCATATGTTGGTAGAAGATATATAGGCATTAAGCCTATATACAATAATTGCTGGGGAACATGGGTAGGAAGGTGTTATTGCACCGTTTCCTGCCTGTGGGTCCTGTGGTCAACAGCTGATTGGCCACTGTATGAACAGAGAGCCGGACTAGATGGAACCTTGGTCTGATCCAGCATAGCTCTTTTTATTTAAGGTTCTCTGTGCCATAGAAGAGGCATGTGCCTCTAATGGCAAAGATGGATCCATAAGTATCCCCAAACTATGAATTTGATCCTTTCGGAACAGTGCAAACCCTTCCAGAGCACCTCCATCTTATCTAGATTAAGGTTCAACATATTGCCTTCTGCCCACCTTTCTGTCTGAGGAAACACAAGCAAACAGCACTTCTCCTCCTCCTCCTCCTCCTCCTCCTCCTCCTCCTCTTCTTCTTCTTCTTGCTTTCTTCCATGTGTGTGAAGTAGAGCTGAGATGAAATTTTTCAGAAGACATTTTTTATCTGAGAAGTTTTCTAAGAATTCTCTTTGTTCACTCTCATGGGAAAAAAAGTTATGTTTCAGGATTTCCCAATTTCTCTTTTTCATTTATATTGGCTACCATCTCCCCACCTCAATGCCCCAGAATGGCAGTAGTCAAGACATGTGCAGGCCAGGGTGCAGCCAACATTTACCATCAGAATTTGCAATAGAAGAAACTTTCCACAGGTGATACTTTGTTCTAAAAACCTTTGGTTAGGATTCTTCACAGAAAAATTCTAGTCTTGCCACCCAGTTATCTGCATCAACCTTGCTCTCCAGACTTGAAATTTGTTGCTGAAATCTTAAATTCATTCACAAGTACTTTTGTAAATTTCATATTTATTCTAGCTACCTGTCTTCCCAATTTTTCTGCTAAGAAGATTGGTGCTTTATTCATTCTTTAGAAAATCCTGCTCTTTTTCAGTGGTGATATGATTTGCTATCTCACTGAACAGCCTGAGATGGCACACATAAAACAGTTGCCACATGGAAGTATGGTGCCATGTGTCCTTTTTTCTTTTTCTTTTTTACAGAAGACCATCTTCTCTTGGAAGGTGTCCTCTACTGGAAGGGCTGTCCTGTCCAATTCCAGTTTACAGTTAAAGAACCATAAGAAATGTTGCCCATCAGGACTTAGCACCTGGATGACAGACTGCACAGGCAAACACACAGGACAACTCTTGACAGTATTCCACACTATGGTGAGATGTACCATATTTCTCTTTCTACATTTGCATTTACAGCTAGAGATTAGCAGGTGCAAATTTTAAGAAACTCTTCTCTTTTGTCCTCTTTTTATCCTCATAATTGGCCACCCTACTTGGAGGCTGCCCTTTTCACATTGTTTATCTCCACATGACAAAGCCATTGTGTGCAGCGACATCCCATCCTCCCAAAGCAAACCAAGAGACTCCTCACAAATATCCCCCCCCCAAAAAAATGGAATGATGTGGTGAAAATCTCCCAACACAAATGACTCGTCACATAGAGACAGCTATCATGGGAAGCAGTTGAAAGCAGCCTTCCTTCAGCAACTATTTTGTGTACACCATCCCCTTAATCTTGGACCTATTCTAACATGACATTAACCATTGTTGTTTATGCACACTATATTGTCTCTGTAACAAGCTGGAGCAGGAAGGATAGTAAATTGCCTATTTGAGCTACAAACTAGAAATTGACCATTGTGTTTGAAATTCTGTTTCTGTGTTGGCTAGATACAATGCATTCATGCTAATTGAAATGATGCCTGGAAATTAGCTTCTGTTCCTCCCAGAGAACTAAATTAAGGGCCTTATCTCTTGTCCAATTCTAAAGGGGTAAAGGATAGGCTTTATATCTCAAAGAAATGCTGTGGCTATTTCGACACACCAAGCCAGCTGAAATAAGGACACTGATGTGGAGAGTTTAGAATCCTCTTGAGATACGTTGGAGAGAAGTACAAGTAAATCAATGAAATGAATAAATACCATTTTAGGCTGGTTTACTAATTCCTTCCAAAGAATGCCAGTATTGCATAGTGCTATATTCTACTTTGTGATCATCCTTCCCTAACCTAGTGTCTTCCAGATGTTTTAAATTTCAACTCCCATCAGCCCCAGCAAGCACGGCCAATGATCAGAAATGCTGGGAGTTGTAGTACAAAACATCAAGAGGGTATCAGGTTGGAGAGGGCTAGTCTTGATTATTGTGGCTTTGAAGTTTTGGTTCTTGGTGGTTCACTGTAGCCATGGCTTGGAGGGAGAGGCCAGCTAAGAGGAGTGCTGCAATGCATCATATTGCACTATGTCCCCCATGTGGGCCATTTCAGAACAGCAAAACAGGAAGTGTGACTCCCACTTCCTCATTCCATGCCCCCAGGCCATGTCAAAATAGGGAAGACATGTATATTTCCCAGAAATATATTTGTTTTGTGCCTACACTGGAACAAGGTACACCTCCTGAGACAGATCAGGAGCTCACAACTGCAGATGTAACTGGAAGTGGAAGAGGAGTCCTTCACATTTCCTCTGTTGCTACTTCTTCAGAACATCTGAAGGATCCCAGTGTGAGTAAAGAAGCACACATTTGTGCATGTATAGAAGTTAGACCTGAAGAACCTAAAAACTTTTTTTGTATACTCGGTTTTCAAAAGGCTTGGTAATAAAGAATATTTTGGGTTGGCAGAGATAGCTTGACCTAACCTTCAGGCTGCGGACATTTCAGGAGGGACCAAGCAAAGTTCTGTCCCATACACCATAAATGTTTTCATAAAATGCCCAGGATCTATTTCTTTCCATGGGCTCCAAGCCCATTACAAACATACATGAGAGGTGAGTGCAGCATAGTCCAGGACATTTCCAGGCCATGCTAAATCCACTTCCCTTTCCTGGAGACCTCAGGTGCATGTTGTCATTCTCTCCTTGGCTGGAGGCCTCAGTGGTTTGGAGCTATGAGACATCTGGTATGATTATGGAGTGGGAAAGACTGTGGCTCAGTAGTAGAGGACATGGTTAAATCGCTGGCATCCCAGGTAGGCTGGAAAAAATCCTGGCTGAAACCCTGGAAAGCTGCTGCCAATCACTGTCAACAATACTGGGCTAGTTGGACTAACATATGGCCAACCAGAACCAATTTTCAGTGTGGAATAATAATAATAATTTTATTTCTAACCCGCCTCTCCCTCTGGATCGAGGTGGGGAACAACAATAAATATAAATACAAGGACCATAAAATAGATAAAACATTAAAAACAAATAAAAACAAATATATTATTAAAAACATCTTAAAATTCAACTGGGTAGGCCTGCTGGAATTCAAGGAGACTGCTAATTTGTTGAATCTCCTCGGGCAGGCCATTCCACAGTCTGGGAGCGGCAGAAGAGAAGGTCCTCTGGGTCACACTCGTCAGCTTAGTTCTGGCTGATTGAAGTAAATTCTTCCCAGAGGACCTGAGCGTGCGGGGCGGATTATATGGAGAAGGCGATCCCGCAGGTAACCTGAACCCAAACCATGTAGGGCTTTAAAGGTAATAACAAACACTTTATACTTCGCCCAGAAACTAATTGGCAGCCAGTGGAGTGATTTTAAGATTGGTGTTATGTGGTCACCCCTAGGTGTACCGGTGACCAACCTGGCTGCCATATTTTGAACTAGTTGAAGTTTCCAGACCAGGCACAAAGGTAGCTCTATGTACAGCGCATTGCAGAAGTCAAGCCTCGAAGTTACCAGTGCGTACACTACCATCTTTAGGTCTTCCAACTTGTCGTGACTCCCTAACTTCTAGCACCCATTGAAGTCAATAAGGAGGCCTCTTAGGAAAAAACAATCTTTTATTTAGCAAATGATCCCTTCTCTCCCTTTGAAAGGAGTTAAAATGTAGAAAGCGTTTTGCCCCAAGGCGTAATTAGCTAAGCAAACAAATCAGTTGATCCATCCAAAAGGAAGCGAGAGTCACTTCTAAGAAGAATTGACATCCAGCCTCTTCTGAGCAAGTAATCTTTCCGAGCGCTGCCTTCTAAGCCCTTTGATCTGTGCACGCTTTACTCTCCTACGGAAAATGGGATCTCTGAGTTGACTCCCCTCTCCGCCCTCTGAAGTCGACAGCTGGTTATCATCTGCAAGATTATTTACATCAGCAGAAACATTTTCTAAAGGCGAAGCTGTGGGAATCTCGCCTCCTCCTGGTACAGACTGGTATGTCTCTTCGGGTTCAGAATCTGATTCTGAATTAATGTCTAACATTCCTTCACCCTGAGCAAGGGGGGAGGAATTAGACACAACACAACTCTAGGAAGGGGTGCAGCTGGCATATCAGCCGAAACTGATAGTAGGCACTCCTGGCCGTCGCATCTATCTGGGCTGTCATTTGGAGCGATGGATCCAGGAGTACCCCCAAGCTGCGAACACAGTCTTTCAGGGGGGTGGAAACCCATCCAGAACTGGTTGACACACCTCCAAACCCAGGTTGTGGCCTTTGACAGCAAGCACCTCCGTCTTGTCTGGATTCAGCTTCAGTTTGTTTTTCCTCATCCATTACCCATTACCATCTCCAACTTTTCACCAAGTTGTGATGAAGACTGAAAGAAAAGTCCAGTGACCCACCTATGCCAGTAAATTTAGTCAAACATTAGCCCAACTTATAGGACACTAAGAAAGTTCAATTTAGATAAGGTGGTTGAAAGCTGAAGCAACAATCCATGTTGGAATAAAGCAGGAAAGACAGAGTGTAGAGGTCAAGATTAGGGAGAAAATGTTATTCCATTTGTGGGGTGGGGGTACAGGAATTGTTTTATGAGATAGAGGAATCTTGTTTTATAAGGTCAGATTATTAAAAAAAAAAGCACATGAACTCAATTTATTAGTAAAAATACAGTACGCAATCCATTTATATGAAGCCCACTAAACATGACAAGTGTCATTTCTAGTGCCTCCCAGCTGAGCTCATTGAATCAAAAGGGATGGTCAGAAATAACAGCTCTCATGTATCCAATTGACAATAGTGTTCTTTAGCATGCTGGGAACACTCAAGCCCTAAGGAGGAGGCCTACAATTCCTCTGCTGGCCATCAGCCAGTGCTAGCTAGTACCAGGGTTTGGCACGTAATGATCCCATGAATAACAAAATGGTGGAAGTTACATCCTGCATTTTCCCCTTTTGAAATTCACCCTCACTAGTATTAATGAAGAATGTTCAATGCGTCTGAAAGGAACCTGCTTCTGTGACCTCTTGGCACATAACCTGCCTAGTCAAAGTTAACTTTTGCAGTTTTGTGCAAAAAGGAGACTGAAGGCATATACACAATGTACAGAATGAGAATGCAAGCTGTATTATTTATAAACTGTAATTTTAAAAAATGAATCATATACTTCCTTGATCAAATGTCAAAAAAATCACCTGAATCTCATGTGAGGTTAAACCCTCTTTTATCATATCACCCAAGAAGAAGGATTAACTCCCTAGGCAAGAACCAATTTTCAGATCCATTTTTGGGCTTAGTTTCAATCCGTGTTGACATTTTTGGTAGCCCTGTGAATATAAAATGCACTTATGATATAATAGGCACTTGAACACTTTACCCCACATGCCAAGATCCCAATTTACAGCTTAGAATCCAATTTAAAGCCAAGCTACATGAACAGCCGCATCACACAATGGGACTTTTAAGGGATTGTTTGATTTCAATGAGATTGAGGTGTGCTTTGCTTTCTCTGGATTGCACTCAAAAACACCTGTAAGGGGCATTGGCTCCTGC
Organism: Anniella stebbinsi; assembly: GCA_029215795.1. Taxonomy (NCBI): domain Eukaryota; kingdom Metazoa; phylum Chordata; class Lepidosauria; order Squamata; family Anniellidae; genus Anniella; species Anniella stebbinsi. Next base: position 87,407,389 of record JARDYH010000004.1, on the reverse strand, counting down.
AGATCCCTACAACCTCTGCAATCCCAGAATATTTCACTCCAAGTATTATCAAATAGGTCTCCAGAGAAGAAAGAAATCACCACCATTTCCTGAAAAAGTGAAATGATTATGCTCTTCAATTTATAGTAATTCCAGCAGTTTTTCACTTAATTTGATCCCTTCGCTTGGAGATCTCTTGATGATACTAGAACTTCTACCTGACTGCATGATGAGGTGAACCAAGAAATCACCTTACTCGTTTTAAGAGCCCAGCTGTTGTGGGGAATGTAAGCTATATTTCTGTGTGGCCTGAGCTGAGCATGATATAACTTTTGGTGTAGAATTGTTATTTCAATCTACTGTAAATAAAATCATGGAAATGAGCGAGTTTCTCCCCAGATCTTGCCACGGGCAAAGTGGCTTTTGCTGAGGTTTTCAATCTTGCTTTCAGGTCATACTGTTTGTATACCATTTCTCACACTAAGCCATATATAATGTACCCTAGAATATAACATTGTTTTTATTTATTTATTATTATTATTATTATTATTATTTTGCTTTCATGTACCAATTGACATTATTTCATAAAAAACATGTTCCTTGTTTAGGGATTTCAGAAGGTTTTGCTGTTATTTTCAGTCCCCCAACATATTCTTCTGGTCACTAACACTGGATCTTTTATCTTTATTATGGTAAATGGGATAACTTTGTAGCCTGCAGGCCAGTCACTACACATTATTTCGAAGGCAAGAATTTTGACAGCTTCATCTTTGTCTTTTCTTGATATCAACTACCTTAAAAATATGTGCAACTCAGAGACAAAATGTTACCTCAATTGCAAGGATCTCTAATGCTTTTGAAATACTTGTTGCGGGATTTACTAGATTCCAAAGTGGTGGTATGGTTAGAATTTTGGGATAGAACTGTGGAGTTTGAATCCCACTCGCCATGCATCTCAGTGGTTGAGCATGGGCCCATCATTATCTCTCACCTTAAGCTCACCTTTTATCACAGGATAAAAGAGAGGGACCATGTATTCTACCTTGTGTTAATTGGAGGAAAGAAGGAATATACATGAAATATCTATCTAGCTACAAAGCTAGAGCACCATTTCCTTGGTGGGAAAAGTATGGTATATAAATCAGATAAGTAAATGCATAAATAAATATTATCTATCTCTATGCAAACTAGATTTTCATTACAGCTAGTGATGCTGCCAAAATTCATAATTAGTCAGGGCATTGGTCAAAACTCATTTTTCATAATTCTCACCTTTGTAGCAAACCTGCATTGATGGATTATGAATTTGCTATTAAGTTCAGAAATGATTGCAAATTTTGGACCATGTGCAGAAGAGTATACAGATTCCTCCCATACATTTTCAGCTGCCCTATCACCTAGACCTTCCAAAAACTTAATAAAAACAGTCTGATTAGCTGTTTTCCTCATTGTCACTGCCATCACTCTGGCTCGGAGGAAGAGGGCTCTGCAGATCCATCTTCACAACTGAGATTGGAGACAGTTAGTAAACATCACACGCCATCATCACACAGGCAGGCCATGCAAAAATAACTACTCAGAAAAGGGGCGCATAACATGATGACACATGGCATCATGCCACCTGACACAATTCCAAATTACAGCTCCCAAGATGCACCTTGTTATTGTGCATGCACAAAAAAAGTAGACGCAGAACAAGAATTTCTTCTCCTTTTTTTGCTTTAGTGCCAAACCAAACATTCCCCATCCAAAGAGCTAAGATGTAACATGAGGAAGATCTATGTTAAGATTATGAAGCCTGGTGCTTTTTTTATTTGTTCTGTTTTGTTTTGTTTTGAAGAAGAACTGGGCCAACATTTCCAGCACAGATTTTTTCAATGAAAGAAAATAGAAAGATTAGGGATAAGTAATTTTTAGGTGGTAGGAGGAAAATATTTTGGGTCCTGGGGAAGTGCTTACTGCAACAGGTAGTGGCAGCAGAAGCAGTCTTTTCGTGTTTCTTCTTTCTTAACTAATTGCTCAGGTGCTGTTTGCAATGGATTAGCAGCCAGCAGGCTGCCATGTTCCCACACAATGCCTCTGGAAAAATCCTGCATTGCACACAAAGAAGCCAACAACAACACTTCTCCCCATTTTTAAAAAAGAATTTTCCTGCATCCCAAGAACATCACCCGAAATGCTGCCCAATTTTCACAGTTTACAAATGGTGCTGTGTAAGTGAGGCAGCCTTTTTTGTCTCTGGTATGGTTTGAATCTGGGTCTAAATCTGTGAACAAGATTTTCATACCCTGTTATTCTTCAACTACTTTTGGGAAACAGGACCAGTATGGCTGGTATTGGAATTGGACAGAGAGAACTGGGACATCTGATCCCTGGGGCAAAGTCCTGTCCAGAGCTGCCCTAAGCCACTGCATCAATTGGCAATGTTCTTAGGGTTGGATCCAGACTTAGTCATATTTAGAATGGATTCATTGTCATCAATGGGCCTTAAGTTAGTCACGAATAAGTATGACAAAATCAGGATCCAACCTTTATTATTTAAATTGTTCAATCCAGATCTGTTTACTTATTTTATTGTATTTTTATTTATTTATTACATTTCTATTCTGTCCAGTCGCCAAAGCTCTCTCAGCGGTTCACAAAATTTAAATTACAAAGTATAGCATAATATTTAGAAAGCATTCTGCCTAGATATCCTGTCCTCTCCCCACATTATATACATTTTGATTCATAGAAACTTTCATTGAAAGATGATCACTGATTTCCATACAGTAGTTTAGGGCACCTCTGATCTGTCCACTTCTGTTCCTCACCCTTACTTGAATAAAGTTGTGTTCCTCTATGATAGTTGTGGACAACGCATGGACTATGGGCTGCTTGCAGCCCCCATTATTCCCCAGTATGTCCTCCACTACCCATGTTGCATGACATGTGTAGGGTTTGGGGTAGAATGTACTCTGTAGCAGTTATGGAGTACTCGAAGGTTCAGTTTTAGCTTGTTATCAAGCTTAACTTGACCCTTTAAGTGCTCCATAGTCACTAAAAGGGTCACATTTGACCCCTTTGGATACTTTTTTCTTCATGAAGCCCTGCACAGACTAGGTAACATTCCTGGCCTGTGGTTGGTCCAGGAGGTGAAAATGGGCCTTGGACTACCTTCAGTGGTCCACCCCTGCTTTGTACCAACAACTGATATGAGTTCTACTCCATTTCAGACAATGGAATTTCTAGCCCTGTGCAGGCATTCATCCTGATCATATGAGGGCTAAAAAGAAGGACGGGACCTACACGAACCCCAACCCCAACATCCCTATCCACACCCACTCAATCCCCAACCTTCCTATGTTAAGGGGCAATGTCTGAAGTTGGCTTTCCCTTGCGTTCACTTGATCAGAATAAAGGCTCTCTCTTCCTGTGTCCCACATCCAGATAGAATGGCTTTTAATGGGTACATTTTTGAACCTGTTACTAATTTAGATATTATATTCAGCTAATGGAAATCAGAGGTGAATGACTTGCCAATAAATAATTTATTTGACTAATTTAGCTTGACTAATAAACAGAAGCAGATTGCATTTTTCTCCAATGTATTAGTTATTCAAATATATTTGACAAATTTAGCATCTTGGATGAAAAAATTAAACTGCATGTGGTTTATGAATATTTAAAATATGGGCTGTTTTGTTATAACTGGGTCAGTTACAAAGTACCTGTGACAACTGGGCCATAGATAATATTGACTAATGGTTAGTTTCTTAGGTTATTTGATGCAGGATTAAGAGCAGATGGTTCACTGCTTTTGAAAGATGTATTAGATGTCCTTTCTTCTATTGAAGGGTTTTTAAAGGAACCTATAAGACAGATGGTGCCCACTTCATTTTCAAGTTAGGCACAGATTTACTATGTTAACACATTGAAAATGGTATAAAGCTATATCATACATGTAGATGCAAATTTTCCAATGAATCACAGGGAGGTCCTTGCAATTGCAGGATCTGAGCTAACTCCAAGAAACCATATACACTAAATTGCTTTTAAGGGATGTGGGGAGCTGGAGACACTGGAATTTCATTATTGCACTCTGTAGTGGAAAGAAAAAGAATTGGCAAAGCAAACAGTGGGTTGTTTTGGTGACTTAATGTATTAGTTCTCCAGATAGTCAGAGGTGGGAAGGAATTCATTTGGTTCACATTTTAATATGAAATGACCTTGTTTGCACTTCTTTAATATGTGAACCCAAATGCAACCTTCCTTCCAGTTTTTGCACTTCTCTGAATTTTGTGATGTAGGTTTTCTGATAAAAAAAGACATGCCCCCAAAATGTGCACTGTAGGGCAAATTATGTATATATATATATATATATATATATATGGAAAAATAATGTACATAAAAGCATACATTAGGGGAAATTAGTTGCCAAAGAGCAAGTTGCACACAAAAAATGTGCATGAACCATTGCGTGGAATTAAAAAAAAACATTTTGCAAACTGATGGAGAAATGGGATGGAACAAACATGCTTTCAAAAGGGGGGATGCTACAGTGAAAGCTTCATACATCCCTACTGATAGCTATGAGGGATGATTTCAAGCCTTTCTAAGGGCCGAACTAGACATGACACTAAACATAACACTTCGGTTGCATTTTAAAATTGTTATAGTTAATAGCAAGTGTAGGGACTCCTATTTTTAGTTAGGACTGCAGCATGCAGGGAAGGAGGTTAATGTTTTTTTTCCCCCTGCTGTGGTCCCAGTGAAAATAATCTCCACCAAGTTTCTATTTGATGAGGGAAGCTTGCATTGGCACCAGTGGAAGTTTCCCTTCCAGGTTATAGCAGTGTGGGAGAGAGAGGGTTGCAAACTTGCCATGAAAGTGATCAGAAGTTAATGAGAAGAAGAAGAAGAAGACATGAGCACCTAAAGAACTGCACTGGCAAGGATTCTGTAATGCCTGAAGTAATTAGTAGAGGTAATGTCAAGCAGTGGAGGCTGGTATCTTCAATTTTGGTAAGGCTGTGAATCCACTCAGGCCTCACTCAGAACCAGCCAGGACTCCAAATGAGCTATCCAAGGTTCAGAACCTATTTTGGGGATAGGGTTGAGAATCGTGGATAGGTCCATTATACTGGATTCACCGCACCACCAAAACCAGAGCCACCAGCCTCCACTGGCATCAAGTACAAGTTTGAAGTCAATGCCAGAGAGGCCCATCCTGGAAAGAGAAGTTTAGGCTAGGAAACAGCAAAATCATAGAATTATTGTGGGAAATATTTTTATAATCTTTTTGTATTCAATGTTGTTCTCCGCCTCGATCCAGAAGGAGAGGCGGGTAAGAAATAAATTATTATTATTATTATTATTATTATTATTATTATTATTATTATTATTATATTTCTCCTTTTCTGAAAACACTCCTTGTCTGAAACAAGAACCAAGTTTGAATAACTCAGTAAGATTGTGCCATGTGTATATCTGAATACCAGTTGCTGGGAAACAGCAGCAGGAGAGGGCTATTGCTCTCTTGTCCTGCCTGTGGGCTTCTCATAGGCATCTTGTTTGTCACTGTGGGGAACAGAGGCTGGATTAGTTAGACCTTTGGTCTGATCCAGCAGGGCTCTTCTTATGCTCATAATACAAAAGGATTCTGACACTAGGGCAGTAAATGCAAAGTAGAGGCCAGACAATGAACCACAAGTCAGAAGATATAATGATGATCTAAAGATGCAAAGGGCTGGCTGCAAGGGTATTTAGACCAAATGCACAAAATCATCTAGATTAACTGCCTTTGATTAATTACTGGCAATTACCAGCTGTGTGTGATCTACTGGCACTACATTCATACACAATTCAGTAACTTAAACTTCTGGTTTCGTACTAACAAGAATAGAAAAACAAGCATTAGAAATGGAAGAAATCCATCCTTTTTTCTTGACTGTTTCTTTCACATGCAAAGGGAGATCAGTAAACAGAAAGTCAGTTTTTAAAAATGGTCTTTTCTTCTATCAATGGTGTGGATGTATGGACATTTTTAAGTTTCAAAACAGAACAGCAGCAGACAGAAGAGAATGAAACCAAAAAGTCAGATAAGTCTGAAAGTATGTCAAGACTGGTAATCTTAACTTTTATCTTGATGCTCAAGTGTGATGTAGTGGTTACATTTTCAGACTAGAGCTGGAAGATGTAGGCTATAATTATAACTGGTGAAGGTTGGTGATTCTGATTTCCATGGGACAGTGAAACCTATCCCCAAAAATAGGTTACCACCTTGGATAGCTCTTTTAGAGTTCTGGCTGATTCTGACTGAAACCCAGAATGGATTCACAGCCCTACCTAAATCAGAGATACCAGCCTCCACTGATAATAACAACTATTTATATTCCAATCTTCTACATTACACTGAGAGCAGTATACAACAACATATTATAAATACATGCTCAATAATAAAATATGACAAAAACAATAATTTAAGTCAAAAGAGAGACCATAAGTCATACAACCGCTTCAAAATGGAGGCAGAAACATGATCTGTCAATCAATCATTAAAAGCTCACCATAACAAATGGTTAAGCAAATGGTTAAGCCAAATGCATTGAAGAATCTCATTCTAGAGGTAGAAATCTTCATACAGTCATGAAGCTTGGTTACCGTGTCTCATCCTAACCTATTCCTCTGGGTGAGGATAAATTGAGCAGGGCCATGAAATTCAGAGGCCATTTAGGTTCATGCTTGACATACACACACACATCTACCCGAGATCTTCCTCCTCCCCTTCTTTATTGGCCACCTATACCACCCCTTAAATCACACACCTTTGCATTTCAAATGAAATCGGCACACAATGAGTATGCCTGGTGCCATGTTAGAAGGACTTCATCCACTGTTTTTGTTAAACCAATGAAATTAGCACCCAAGAATTACATGTTTTATTTTAAAAATGCAGATTTTCTCCAAATAAATCTCTCCATATGTCTCTTGATACCAACCTGCACCCCTATGCACGTCTGTTGAGAAGTAAATCCCACTATGCTCAATGAGACTTACTCCCAGGTTATTGTATAGAGGATTGCAGTTTTAGTCTGCATCATGACTGAGCCAAACTTGAAAGATAAAGATACTATAAAAGGTATCGGGAAAACGGGTTTAGCAAAAGTAATGGAACAAAATGAATTAAAGGATGTTTGGAGAATAGTAAAAGGGGAAGAAAAGAAATATACTTTTTACTCATCAAAATATAAGAGTTTCTCCAGGATTGATTATATATTTGTTTCAAAGACTATGTTTTCTAAAAATTATGGATTGTGAAATAGATGTAATTAAGGTCTCAGATCACGCATTAATGAGCATGGATATTAAAATAAAGAAAGATTACAGGGAAGCAAAAAGGTGGAGATTAGATACTAAAATTTTAAGTTATAAAAACATTGTGGAAAAAATGAAAAAGGAAATTCAGACTATATGGGAAATAAATGAAACAGGGGTAAACTCGCAAGGGATAGTTTGGGACACAATGAAAGCAGTAGTAAGAGGGATATGTATTAGAGAATCGTGTAAATTAAAAAGACAACAAGATGCACATAGTAAAAAGATCGAAGAGGAGATTAAGGAATTAGAGGAACAATTTAGAACTAACAAGGATATGCATATATATATATGCTCAACTCCAAGCAAAAAAGAAAGAACTTGAGGGAAAGGACATAGAGAGAGTTCAAAAAGAATTAATATATTTGAAAAGGATTTTTTTTTAATATAGCAACAGAAATTCTAAAATGCTAGCAAGGTCCACGCAATCAAAGAAGGAAAAAATATAATAGGGACAATTAAAGATAGAACGGGGAAAAGCTGTAATTTAATGAAGGGTAAATTTTAAAAATTTGAAGATTTTTTATCAGGAATTGTATACATCAGAAGCGGGCCCACAAACAAGAATACAGGAATATATAGAGAAAAATTGGAAGATAAGATTACAAGACAAGGATAGGGATTATATGGAAGCATTAGTGACGGAAAAAGAAATAGAGGGAATTATTGACAAATTGAAAGGAGGGAAGTCTCCAGGAGTTGATGGGCTGGGGCCGGAATATTATAAGATATTTAAAGAACTTTTACTACCAAAAATGGAAAAATTGTATAATAATATAATAAAGGGAGAGAAGACCCCACCATCGTGGGAACATTTGTTGATAATATTAATCCCGAAACCAGATAAGGATTTAACGGACCCAGCATCATATAGACCTATTTCTTTAATTAATCAAGATTCTAAAATATTTACAGCAATCATGGCAACAAGATTGAACACCTTTATAAATAAGTATATAAAAAAGGATCAATGTGGATTTATTCCAGAGAGGCAAATGCCAAATTTAATAGGGAGGGTATTGAATATAATAAATACTATTAAAAGAAGGAATTTAAAAGCAGGGCTGATAGCTTTAGATATTTTTAAAGCCTTTGATTGTGTGGAATGGCCGGCGCTAAATACTATTATAAAGATATTTGGATTTGGAGAAAGGTTCATGGGAGTGATTAATCAGCTTTATGCAAATAATAAGGCGGAGGTAATGGTAAATGACGGTTTAACACAACAAATTACCTTAGCCCGAGGAACAAGACAAGGGTGTCCTCTCTCCCCAATATTATTTGCAATTGTTATAGAAATATTGGCAAATGTTATTAGGGAAGATGAGAGACTGAAGGGAATAGGAGGGGAAGATAAAATAAAAAATAATATGTTTGCGGATGATACTTTATTGACACTAGAAAATCCGAGGGGAAGTATAGAAGAAATAAAACAACATTTGAGAGAATTTGGAGAGAATACAGGGTTACAGGTAAATTGGGGAAAATCAGAAATGATGTTATTTAATTATGATAAAGAAGAAAGGGATGAGTGTAGTTTAAAACTTGATCTGAAGGTTAAAAACATAGTGCGCTATTTAGAAGTTTATAATACGAAAGATTTAGAAAAGTTAGAGGAAATAAATTTTAGTAGTTTAAAAAAACAGATAATGAAGAAGTTAGAGGCTTATAGGAAATTAAAGCATTAATGGTTTGGTAGAATAGCTGTTATTAAAATGAAAATATTACCAAAGATTAATTTTTTGTTTAGAATGTTACCAATCAAAAGTATGATAAATAATTATTGTAACGGAGATAGAAAAGCAAGAATTAATAAAACGAAATAGTATAAGATTCAAAGGAAAGGAAGGTTGGGACTCCCGAATATAAAGATGTATTATATAGCTAACCAATTAAGATACATTATAAATAGTATAGTAGGGAAAGAGGATTTAGAATGGTTAAAGATGCAAACAGGAGAAATAGGGTTAGAGTTACAAAATATTTTTTTTAGTAAAATACAAAAGAATCAACTGAAGGATATGGAAAATCCCATCCTAAGGAATATCATAGAAATTTGGGGAAGGTATAAAAAGAAATTAATACCAGGAATTTCTCCTCTAACCCCAGTTGATTTATTGGAAAACTTCCCAGGTAATTTGAGAAGAGAATTGGAAGGGCCACAGAGGGAAAAAATAATAATTAAAGTGAAAGACTGGCTAAAGAGTCTGGTTAATAAAAAGCAAATAGAAGAAGTTCTAAGAGGGCAAAAAAAATTATGGTTTAAGTGTTTACAATTGGAACAATGGACACAGAAATGGAAAAAGAAAAATAAGGATTGTAGAAAGGAAACAAGATTTCAAAAGCTAATTGAGTCAAGAGAGAAGGAGGGGGGAAATAAAAGTAAAAAAGGTATAATAAGTGAAATATATAATATATTGTTAGAGGAGGGAGAGTCACAAGAAATTTTGAAAACAATCTGGGAAGAAGATTTAAAAATTCAAATCACTGGGGATAGATGGGGGAAGATATGGGAACTAAGAACTTTAAAGTTGTTATCAATAAGGAAAAAAGAAAATCATTATAAAATAATCTGGAGATGGTATCTCACTCCTGTAAGATTACATCAGATAGATAAGAAAATGTCAAAGCTACGCTGGAGGGGTTGTCAGGAAGTGGGGACTTATTTCCATATGTGGTGGACATGTGAGTATGTAAAACAATTTTGGAAAAGAGTTTTTAAAGAAATAAGTGAAATACTGGGTAAGAAAATGGAAGCAAGTCCAAATATAGCTTTATTGAGGATGTTTGATAAAGAATATGGGAATAATAATATAAGAGAATTGATAAACAACCTCCTGACACCGGCTAGATTAATGATAGCTAAGAATTGGAAAATACAAGAGAATTATAGTATAAAGAATGCTACAAAGGAGTGTGGGATATTGCAATTAATGATAGATTAACATGTAAAATTAAAGTTAGGATGGGATTATCCAAAAAGAATGATTTTGAAAGTATTTGGGAATTATTTATAGAATATGTTTTAGTAAAGGGGAGAGGTTGTACACCTTCAAAAGAATCATTGCAATTTTGGAAAAATGTATAATATAACAGAGCAAGGAAGGTCTCACGGGTAGGGGAGCACAGGGGGGATGTTGAGGGTTTGTTTATGTATTGTGTTTATTTTATGTATTATATGTTGAAAACTAAACAAAATTATATATTAAAAAAAATGACTGAGCCAAACTTGATGCATGCCAAGTGAGAGGAGACTAAGGGCCAAAGTAAGCAATGTGTGATAGTTTTATTTAGTCCTGTATGAGCATGTGCAGTCCTGATTTGGAACCATGTCGCTTTGTGGGTGGAAGTTAAACTCCCCCCACCTGTTTTTCCCCTGAAATTTTGCCCATTGACTCCAATGGAGACTTTTTTCTTTATCTTTCCCCACCCTGTCATGCTCCCAATGGATCGGCTGACCATATGAAAAGGAGGACAGGGCTCATGTAACTTTAACAGTTGCAGAGAAAAGGGAATTTCAGCCAGCATTTTTTGTATGCAATTAGTACATGGTGAAATCACAGCAATTAAAGTTGCAGGCACTATACTAGAGTGACCAGATACACAAGAGGGCAGGGCCTCTGCAGCTTTAAGTGTTGTAATGAAGAGGGAATTTCACCAGGTACGAATTGCATACAAATGATGCCAGCTGAAATTCCCTTTTCTCTATAACTGTTAAAGTTACATGAGCCCTGTCCTCCTTTTCATCTGGTCAGCCTACCAATGGAGGAATCCTCCTCTGAGGAGGAACTAGAGTTCCCAGAAACAGGGAACACCAAGGAGCCATCCAAATCAAGAGATCTGGGAATGCCTGAGCCCTCATGAGAGATCACTGCTAGTCTCACCTGAGGTGGAGGCTGGGTGACCACCTAGCCCCTGAGAGCATTGCCACCTTAAGAGGCAGGCCAAATGGGATCCTTGGAGAAGAAGTGTAGATTACAAGGAAGGACCTCCTCCCAAATTGGACTTTTGACAGAGGGCCTATAACCCACTGCAGCTGAGCCTTGGGTGGGAAGCTCAGGAAGCTCTGGCTATATAAGCCTTCAGTTTTAGCCTAGCTAGAGCTAGAATATCATTCTACCAGCTATAATAATAATAATTAATAATAATAATAATAATAATAATATGCAAATTTGCAAAAATAATTAACCAACAACTGGCCATCAAATTCAATCTTATCGAACAACCTACACAATACTATACATATTCACCCAAAACAATCCTGGAAAATGCAGATCATAAAATATACTGGGACAAAACTATTCATACGGACAAGACAATACCTTGCAACCGACCAGACTTAACATTCATAGACAAAAAAGAAAAAAAAAACATACCTCATCGACATAGCAATACCAAATGACAAAAATGTTGAAAAAGAAGAAGAAAAGAGAGACAAATTAATGGAGGCACAGTCGTGCCTCCATTGTTAAGGGCCGTCAGTAAAAAACACATTCCGCCATGTTAAAGTGATAATTGGGGGGGGGGGGTCATTCTAACAGCCATAAATTTGAAAATGTTTCACCAACCTTTCTGAAATTTACAGGTGCCAGAAAGAAATGTTTGTTTTACATTACCTGAAAATTTCAAGAAGGTTGGTGAAAGATTGAGGGAAGGAGAGCAGTTTAAGTTAGAAAAGGAACACAAACCTGTCTCCCTGCTTTTGTCAAATGACTTTCGGTTTCCGAGTGTTGTGCTCACGATTTGCACAATTTCTAGAGCCTTATTAATTAATCCAGTGGTGGGGACTTCTTCCTCCTTCACTGTAGTTGGTGGAAAGCTTTTTGTTTTTTTTAAATTCCCTTCGGTTGATTTTTAAGGAATATTTTAACCTCTCATTCAAGTCAATGCTTCCCTCACAGCGGGAGGCACGCTCAGTAGCGTAGCTCTCCCCTCTCCCTCCTGCCTTAGAATGTGGTGTGGGTGGGTGAAATGGCCGCTGCCTCTACCACAGACCTTTTGAGTGAAGAAGAAGAAGAGTTTCTTTTTTCTCTTCTGGAACATGCATTCCTTTGGCTCTGAGAGTATTTTGGGCTATATTCATAAGGCCAGTTTGCTCTTTTGCTCCCTGGTGAAGCAGGGTGTGGTTCCTCTGGATCCATGGTAACCTGATCTTCAGATCTCTCCTGGGAATAGGTGGTTATACATCCCTTTCTATCCATCCCCACCCCAAACACACACAGTGTGCTCCTTCCCTCTTTTCTAAGAGTTTGGTCCATGCTGCTATAAAGTTGAAAGCTTCAAACACTTCATTTAATTAGTTTGGGCCGGTGTTAAGTTTGAAGTACAATGTTGAAACCTTTCAAAGTGCTTCTGGGACTACAACGTTGGTTTCGGCCTAGTCACCCTGTCTTTTTAATAAGGTTTAGAAACAGTTGAGCTGTCGTATACATTTTGCATAGTGTACACATGCATTTTCTTTCTAATCCTTGCAGTCTACACTGGCTCCCTCCCTGATATGTTTTTGGAGGCAGACAACCCCTTTTTTGTTCCAGCAGGCCTTTGGCAAATAATCTGGACCTCTGTCTATACCTTTGACTTTTAAATTGTTATGTATTTTAAATGTTTTAAACGCTTTAATATTGAAAAGTATTTAATTATATTTTTAACTTTTGTATATTCCTATTTATAGGTTTTAGCTGTATATGTTTTAGTTTTGTAAGGCTGCCCTGAGGCCCAGCATTGGGCACAAGGCAGGATACTACTACTACTACTACTACTACTAATAGTAATGTTTCAGATTTCACTTCTGCATCTGATGTTCTTTTGCATTTACTTTTCTTTATAAACCATTCATATCTTAAGACTTCTTGTGTGGCATGTTTTCATTGGTTTAACAAGTTAAAAGGGGTATTCACTGTTTTCATGCTTATGTTATAAAATCTATTTTCAACAGGCCTAGTAACTTCAAGAGTAACAGAGTTGGGGAAAATCCTCAATCTCTTTGCTATCAGAGGCACTGAGTAAGGGACCCCTGGAGATAATTTAGACTGACCCCAACCACAAAACACTATTCCCCCTTCTGAAGAGATCTGGACCACAGACTACTAAAGACAAACAAAGTAGCAGGCCATAATAACAGTTCTCATGTGGCCATTTGCCTTATGAGGCAGGTGCTCTGTGGGCTACCAAATGGAAGGACTAACAGGCCATAAAGTTGCCTGGCTGGGTCTGCCAGAAATCCAGCCTCAACACTCCTGGAAGGTCCATGTTCTATAGCACCTGCTGTCAGATAAACTTGAGGGAATCCCACCCTCCACTCCTGGGTTTAATTTACTGGCTTCCCCTGGCTGGACCTTGCAGGAAACTATAGAGACAGACAAAGCGGGCATTCATAACACACATAGAATGCTGAGACTGGCAAATCTAAAAGCAAGTGTGTTGCTTTTCAAGAACCAAGGAAATTCAATGGGTCTTACTTTTGAGTAAATATCTAGGGATGGAAATGCAGCCTGTGCAAGAACTGAGTAGGGTGACCATATTTGGGAAACCAAAAAAGAGGACACCTAGTAGGTGGCAGGAAAATGGCTTTCTGTGGCCACCTTAAAGTCCCCAATTGGAGCGGAGGAGGGGAAAGCATGTCATTCTCACCCCACCCCACTGCTCCAATCAGGCCCTTTTCTATAATGCCTGCGAATGACACGTTTTTCCTTTTTAAGGCCTTGATTGGAGCAGTGGGAGAGAATGACACACCTCCAGAAAGCATGTCATTCCCCCCTGCCACGCTAATGGTGGCCTTAAAGGGGAAAGTGTTTAATTCCAGGTCATTATAGACCATTGCATAAAATCCCCCCTGACACCAAGGACAGAACAAAAACCAGGAGAAATCTGGGGAAATCCTGACAGTTTTTTTTTATTATTTATTATTGCATTTATATCCCACCTTTTTTCGGGCAAGAAACCCAAGGCGGCATACATAATCCTCCTCCTCTCCATTTTATCCTCACAACAGCAACCCTGTGAGATGGGTTGGGCTGAGAGTCTGCAACTGGCCCAAAGTCACCTAATGGGTTTCCATGGCTAAGTGGGGAGTAGAACCCAGATCTCCCAGCTCCCAGTCCAACACCTTATCCACTACGCCACACCTTAGTGGTCACCCTAGAATTGAGCCATGCCAAGTTGGAAGCAGATCGGTTCGTGCCTTAGTTTTTAGGATATATTTTTTTAAAGTTTGACTTCAATTTTTTTTATAAAATTCAAGGCATGAACCAATCTGCTTTCAACTTGGGATGGCTAAAGCCTTACTTAAGAGGTACCATGGTGCCAAGTTTCATCTCTTCATCTTTACTTTCTTTCTTTTTTTTTATTTACTACTCAAGGCCCTAGACTCCAAAGAGGAGTATTGGGTTTGAAGTTTAAAAAATTCCTAAAACACAAGGCATAAACAGATCTGCTTCCAACTTGGCATGGCTCAATCCCTACTTAAGAGCTACCATGCTGTCAAGTTTCATCCCTTTATCTTTAAAAATGATGGAATTGTAAGCATTTTAGTTAATTTAAAAAATTAAATAGAAGTTTTTTTAAATTCTTAAAATCAAGGGATGAACGGATCTGCTTCCAACTTGGCATGGCTAAATCCCTACTTCAGAGCTACCATGGTGCCAAGTGTCATCTCTTTATCTTTAATTTCATTTTTTAAACTTGTACTGCTCAAGGTCCTGGACCCCAAAGAGATTTCTGTTTGAACTTTAAACAATTCCTAAAAATCAAGGCATGAACGGATCTGCTTCATACTTGGCATAGCTATATCCCTACTTAAGAGCTACCATGATGCCAGGTTTCATCTCTTTATCTTTAAAAATGAGGGAGATGCAATCATTTTGGTTGATTTATTAATCTTAAAAGAGAGTTCAACACATAACACTAGGTTTGATTTTATATTGGATGTCAAGATGGTATAACATCCTGGCTGATGCTGGCTTGGTTGTCAACTGTATAATATCCAGTCATCCGTTACACACAGCCATGAAATTCATTAAATAAAAAACCTACGATTTACAAAAAAAATGTTAAGGCTCTGCAGTTTCCAACCAAGCACCAAAAAGCAGGGAAATTGGGAGTTAAGGCTCACAAGCTTTAACGCCACATCCTTCCTAAGGAGGCAGAAAGTGCAAGTGAAATTCTCGTTCTCCCAAAGCAGATAAACCATGAGGGCAGGGTGGCGAATATGATATGCAGAGGTGACTGTGGGGTTGTGGAAAACTGATCATGAACAACTTAGGGCCACCTACATCTCTTTTTTTGTTTAGAGCAGCCCTTCCCCAACCTGGTGCCCTCCAAAGGTGTTGGACTACAACTCCCATCATTGCAAGTAAGTATGTCCCATGGTCGGGAATGCTGGGACTTGTCATCTCAAACACCTGGAGGGCAGCAGGATGGGGAATGCTGTTCCATACCCTTACCAAATACATGGTCTGCCCAATACTTTTCTCTCACACACATCTCGCATATAGCAGTGCTCTTGATAACAAAAGGGGCACAATTCATTACAGATCTAGAACCAGAGCATGTGCCAGGCACTTCCAATTTCTGGTCAATATCCTGCCTTTCAAAGAACCAATGTTTTTTTTCTTAAAATGTATTTATAAAAAATATACTGTTCACTCCCCACAATCCCTGCACAATACATCATCTCATCAAAGCAACAGCGGAGCAGAAGAGGTTTAGTTTGGCTGTCTTGAACACCTTTCAGATGAGATTAGTTTGCAATCCTATACCTCTTTGGAGAAAGCCCTAGGGAATTCAATGACACTGGCTTCTAAGAAGACATGTATAGAAGTCAACCTTCTCCACCTTGGTACTCTCCAGTTGTGTTGCATTGTAACTCCCATGTTATGTGTTATGGGGAAGACAAAAATCAATTCATACTTGATTTTAAAATAATGCTTACGCATGAAAGTACTAGGTGGTAGCTCTGCCTTTGATCTCACACTGCTGAACAAGTAAGAGAAATCCTTTATCTGATATTCAAGAAACAGACATCCTATGCCATGTGATGAAAACTAATGTTGATGTCTGAAGGGCTATCTGGAATAGGTATTCAAGATTCATTCATTGTTGTTTCATTTGGTTTTGACAGTTTATTTAAAGTGATGCAGCTCTTTTGTAGTTCCTTGATTGATCACACATCTTAATGCTGGAAAACATCATACTTTAGTACAGATGTGGGCAGAAAATAGATTTATCCTGATGATTTGGACATCAACTCGTCGCTTTCCTGATAACTGCCCATGCTGATAGGGGCTTTTACAAGTTGAATTCCAAAACATCTGGAGATCTACATTCTGCCTTCCCTTGTTCTTGAACAACATTCCCCAACCTGGTGCCTGTCAGATGTGTTGGGTTGCAACTCTCAACATAAGGAGATGCTCTAAGAAATGAGAAGTAGCTGGTCCTAAGATGTTCATCATCATTTCCCACAACCCCACAGTGACCTCTGCATATCAAATTGTATATCTAGATTTTTGAGATGACAAGTCCCAGCATTCCTGACCATGGGACATACTGACTTGCAATGATGGGAGTTGTAGTCCAACACCTTTGGAGGGCACCAGGTTGGGGAAGGACTGCTCTAAATTGTATGTTATTTGTTGTTTTTGGATTGTGGCTTGTTTTATATTTTTAAAATGATTTTATGTTTTTAATTTTTGTGAACCGCCCAGAGAGCTTCGGTTATAGGGTGGTGTAAAAATGCAATAAATAAATAAATAAATAAATAAATGAGAAGTAGGTGGCCCTAAGTTGTTCGTGATCAGTTTTCCACAACCCCACAGTCACCTCTGCATATCATATTCTCCACCCTGTCCTCATGGTTTATCTGCTTTGGGAGAATGAGAATTTCACTTGCACTTTATGCCTCCTTAGGGAGGATGTGGCGTTAAGGCTTGTGAGCCTTAATTCCCAATTTCCCTGCTTTTTGGTGCTTGGTTGGAAACTGTAGAGCCTTAACATTGTTTTTGTAAACTGTAGGTTTTTTGTTTAATGAATATACACCACTGGCCATGGAAGTCAAAGAACTATGGCATCAGGAAAAGGTCATTATTATCCCAATAGTCACATCAGTCATCGGCATCACATCAAAAAAATATACAGAAAACCTCCAGAAACTGGGCCTACCAGAATACATCCACACCAACATCCAGAAGGCAGTCATAATTAAAACATGCTTAATCATCAGGAAATTGCTGAATCAATAAAAGACAACATGCCTTGGCGAAGCCCGTCACATCCGTCTAGAAAAACCGCCACAAGTGAGAAAGAGATAATAATAATAATAATAATAATAATAATAATAATAATAATTTTATTTATTTATTATCCTCCTCTCCCTCTGGATTGAGGCAGGGAACAATATTAAATACTAAATAGTATAAAATTCATAAAACTGATTAAAAACATATAAAACTAATACATTTTTAAAATAACAGTGAAACATCTTAAAATTCAACCGATCTACACCAAGCAGGATACGACACTTTGAAAATGTTTTTAAAACTGTATATGGATTGTGTCCCAGGCCCCAACAGTTTTCAAAACTGTTATAACCCATTTTTAACCGTTTTAAAGCAGTAGTGTAGATCCTACCTAGGTAGGCCTGCTGGAAGAGATCAGTCTTTATGGCTTTCTTAAAGTCAGAGAAACTGTTAAGTTGATGAATTTGTCCCGGCAGGCCATTCCACAGTCTGGGAGTGGCAGAAGAGACGATTCTCTGGGTAACGGTTGTCTTGTACCTTGTTTTCCAGAACTTGCCTTGTGATTGACTCTTAGACCCGTGTTTGACACTGCTTCTGGACTGTGTATTTTACCTGACTGCTTAACCTTTGCTTGTGTTTTGCCTGGACTGGACTGAAACTGGACTGTATTTGACCATTTGTCTGATTTGTTGCCCTGCCTTTTGGATTGCCCCATAATTTGCTCAAATGCTGAGTTTGATTAAGCCATAGTATGACACACACACCCTCGCAGGAGGTTGTTTTAATTTGAGATTAAATGGATGGGGGGAAGCTTAACCCCCTGTCCCACAATGCCAGAGTCCTGATCTGAATTAGGGCTGTGTGTGCTTACACAGGAGTAAGTAAAATTACTAGTAAGGAGTAGGCGAACTTCTAGTTTGCCCATAATTTACAGGAAGTAAGTTATTTGTACAATTAACAGCTATATACATTTGTACAATTCTGGTGTATGCTCCTACACTAACCCAAAATGGTCATATTAAAAAAGATCATGTTTCTATTTTGTATTTTTCTTTCTTAGACTAAAAGAGCATCCACCAACCTAGTCAATCAGGAGATTCAGGAACGGGACATTCTGAGGTCAAATAATGAACCTGGCCTGTGATGATACAGGCTACAATTATCAAATAAAGCAGGGTGGAAACTGAAATTGGATGGGGGCTGGATGACCATCCACCCAACCCTCCATGAGCCTGATGATGTCAGTGGGCAGGACCAAGCCCACTGACATCATCAGTCCCCGGCCAATGTACCAGTTAGAGCAACTCCAACTGGTGCTTTGGTCATTAAATTGGCTTGGCCTGCCCTGCACCTTTCCCACCCCCCATTAGCATCATTTACCCTCCCAATTAGAAGGGCAATTAGTGTGCTAAGGAAATCCCCATTGTTATCTCCAATCATTGATTGGAGATAATCCTTTCTTTGCTACCTTTGAAGGGGTGAAGCCTGACAAAAGACCTCAGCAGGCGAGACAGGCCAGCCTGGCAAGCCAAGTTGGCCCACAGGTCACAGGTTCCCCATCCTTGAATTAATCTGCCATTTTTTCTTTCCTGGGCTGCTCCTTTGACAGCACAGATTTAGGCTACAATTCTATACCACTTAATCTGGAAATATGCCTGTTTGGATTTAATGAGATTTACTTCTGAGGAAATGTGTATAGGACTGGAGTGTTAGGAAGTAGCAGGTTTAGCAAACTCATTTCTTACATCTAAACCTTCTGTCTTTGACATATTTATGTTTTCAGTCCCCACACACCCCACACCCCTAGTGCATATATAAGCACTTTTTCATGGAAACTCTGGTGCTTTTAGTAAAAGGTACACTTTTGAACCATAAAATGTGACAGTGGAATTGTTTTCTATTTGCAGATACAAAATAATAGGCATTCCATGATGCCTTAGACTTGTAGGTCCTTGACAGTTCATAATACGTGCATTTATACTGAGCCCAAGCAAGATCTCATTTCCATAAAAACATGTTTTCCAGGCTTTTTGTTTATTTGGCCAGCAACTGAATTCTGTGTAATAGTTTTGTTCAGTTTAGTAATAACATTCTTTGACCATGGTTGCCCTGTTACAACATTCCTTATAGAAAAGGTACTTGGCAATTTTTCCTTTCTCTGGTGATGGTAATAATGGTTAAGGCTTGAATTCTATTCATGCTTACCTGGGAGTAAGTCCCACTGAACTTAATATAAGTGCCCTTCCTGTGTCCCAGTCACATGGCCACGGGAGGGGGGGCTGTTGCGGGCGAAGAGCAGATACAGAGATGTGCCTTCTCCTCATTGGAGAAGGCAGTCTGGCTCCACAGCTGGAGGTGGAGCAGCAGCGGCAATATTAGGTGGCAGCTCCCAACCTCCAGCCTCTTTCATTTGCGGCTTGGGCTGAACACGGCGAGGAGTGCCAGAAGATGACTTCACGGGCGGCGGAAGATGATGGGGAGAGCCAAAAGATGACCGCATGAGCAGCAACCGCTGCGTTTTGGCTTCTCCAGAGCAGCGGAAGAGAGAGGGGAGATTCTGGTGGGATGACACCATCCGTGCCTTCGGCCTTCTACCTGGGGGTAAACACAGCAGAGTTTACGGAGGGCAGCCTAGTCCGCGGCGCTGCCCCCCTTCGAGCCAGATTGGGGCTAGCGACTGTCCGGTGGGATTCCTTGGGAGCAAGGGATCGTTGCCGGCAGTTCCGAGCGGTGGAGCAGAGCAGCAGCAGCCGCGAAGTTTAAAAAAACCAACGGTTTGGAGAGGCGGGAGTGTGGGGCCTGAGCTCGCACGCACGGCACCTCTTCCCATTAAAATTGGGGTGGTGTGCGTTGGGCTAGTTGCCTCAGAGGCTTTTGGCCAGCATTGTTGTACCCTACTTAGGTGTCTGTTTGTGTTAAGTTTGAAGGGGGCAGTTTACAGGTGTGTTTCTAGTAGAATATACAGCTTTAGAATTAGGGGAAGGGGAAAGCCCCTTGCCCTCCAGCAAAGTGACAAGCCAGCCGGCAAGCATCATTGTCTGATGATGAGAGCACACCAAATATTAATGAAATACTGGCACAATTAGAGGCTGAAGAGAGGGATAAAGGAATTAATCAGCCAAGGGGTATGGATGTGAGGCAGGCTGAACATCACAGGCCTATAGTAACTATTGTACAATCTCAGAGAGAATTGTTGTTATCCATGGCAGCGCATTTGGACACAGTAGAGGCTTCAGGTAGTAACCCAGCCATGCAGAGGCCTCCAACAGCACACAATCATATCTCTGAGCAGGAGCAGTCCAATCCTGACTGGTTTGTTCAAGGTGAGTCGGATCTGGGGCCTTCATCCTCAGCACAGAATTTTGGGCAATATGGTCCTTGGGGTTTGCTCCCATGGTTATCAGCATTTAAATTGCCTTTTGGGCTACCTACTACAGAACAACAGGAGGTCCAAACTACAAGTCCGGCATCCATGGTTTCACAGCCAGTTGTGCTGGACAGAGGGGATGTTAGGGATGAGTCTACAGCTGACTCTAGAGGTTTACTGTCTAGTGAGCTGGGCCCGGAAACAGCACACAAGGTCACAAGCATGGATGATTTAGGTAAGGATGTGACGGCTAACCAGTCTTCAGTGTCTGGAGTGTCACATAAGAATGTGCAGGTGGATATAGAGGTAGTTGAGCAGTCAATATCAATAGCAGCTGGGGCTTGTGCATCAGTTTGGTGGGGCCCTACTGGACCCGACTGGATGGGTATGTCACAACAACCTACAGGGACACAGGACCCATATGCTAAAGCTGATAGAGCAGCCATTACCACAGGGTCTACTTCAACGCCAATAGGGTATCACTTGTTGGCAGCAACTAGGGAGAAAATCCTGCATGGGGATTTCATAGATGTCTTTTCCCTATTGTTTCGAGAGTCAGAAACTAAAGAGAAGGACAAAACAGGTGATAAAGATCATGACAAGATATGGCAAAAGAAAGTTAGCCGCACGTGGGTAAACTGGTTACTGGGATTTCTGATCTATATGGGTATAGTGCAACAGAAATTCCCCAAACGTGCCTGGATATTGATAAAAAATCTGGACATTATATATAGGGCATACACAGAGTATGAAGGAGGGGCGTGGCTAGCCTACGATGAGGTTTTCCGTATGAGAGCCGCATTTGACTCCACCTTCATATGGGATGTTAAAGATCAAGACTTATGGCTTCAGTTTATGATGCCTGCCAGGCCAATTTTTGGTGAGAGGTTAGATAGTGGTCACAGACACCTGTATTGGCACTTCAGCCGGGTGCAGGGCAGGTGGTTCAACCCCACCTGTTATGCTGGGAGTACAGTGCAAAGGAAGTATGTCCCAAAGCACAGTATAAATACAGACATATATGCTCTATCTGTGGCGGCCTGCATCCCTTTACTAATTGTCCGAGAAACAAAGGTTGGAGAGGCCCTGACTGAGGTGGACAAGGTAACCAGCAACATGGTAGTAGACAGCCTCCTCCAAAAGGGCCCCGGCCCAGTTAAATTAGATTCCCTCTGGAAATGGTTACTTCATTACCCACGGAAGGAGGATGTAGTTTATATTGAGTTAGGTTTTAGGGATGGTTTTTTCATACCTTATCAAGGACAGCGCATCCCACAGTTTTCAAATAATCAAAAGTCAGTTAGGGACATGGAACATTTAGTCAAATCAAAGATACAGAAAGAGTTAGCTGCAGGTCAAGTCATTGGTCCATTTTCCAAGCCACCAGTTCCGAATTTGAGAGTTTCTCCTTTAGGGATAGTGCTGAAGAAAGAGCCAGGGGAATACAGGTTAATACATAACCTGTCATTCGCAAAAGGTGGCTCAGTGAATGATGAGATCCCTGAACAATTGTGTTTGGTGCGATATGCATCATTTGACTCAGCTGTTTCTATGGTCCGGTCCCAAGGTAGAGGAGCATTACTGGGGAAATGCGACATCAAGTCTGCATTCCGCATTTTGCCAGTCCATCCGAAGGATTTTGAATGACTAGGTTTTGCATTCCAAGGGCAGTTCTATATGGATAGGGCTTTGCCTATGTGTTGTTCTATTTCATGTGCCATGTTCGAAAGGTTTAGTACCTTTTTGGAATGGGCACTGAAAGACATGATGGGAGAAAATAGTGTGATTCACTACCTCGATGACTTCCTCCTGGCGAGTCCAAGGGACTCCATGCAGTGCTTCAGGATGATGCGGGCATTCAAGAAACTGACCCAAGATTTGAGTGTTCCTCTCGCACAGGAGAAAACCAAAGGCCCTAGCCCGGTACTCAAATTTCTAGGTATTGAATTAGATACAATTAATCAATGTTGTAGACTCCCACAAGATAAGTTAAAGAAACTTAGGGATCTGATCGCTGACATACTCAGTGCACATAAATTCACCCTCTTGTTGTTACAAGAAGTGGTGGGGCACTTGAACTTTGCCTGTAGGGTAGTGGCACCGGGCAAGGCCTTTCTGAGAAGGCTGTGTACAGCCATGATGGGACTAAAAAGGCCGTTTCACCATGTAAGGGTGTCAGAGGCAATAAAAGGGGATTTGCAGATGTGGCTGCAATTCCTAGACACATTTAATGGCATCTCCTTTTGGAGACGTGAGTTATTGTTAGAAGCCGAACTGCAGGTTCACTCCGATGCCTCAGGAATATTGGGCTTTGGGGTCATCTGGCAGACCAATGGTGTTTAGAGAGGTGGCCAGCAGCATGGATGGAATCAGGAATCAGTAGGGATCTCACATTTCTAGATTTTTTTCCTATTTATGTGGTTGTGCTCCTGTGGGACAAACAGATGGCCAATGCAGTTATCCACTTCTGGTATGATAACGAAGCCACTGTAAGAGTTATCAACACTTTATCATCCCGTAATCACAAGGTAATGGCCTTGATTAGAGTCTTTACACTACATTGCCTGAAATACAATATCGTGTTTAAGGCAAGGCATATACCTGGTTTGGATAATGCCATTGCCGACGTTTTATCGCACAACCAGATAGGAAGGTTTCGAGAGCTGGTGCCATGGGCTCGGATTCATCCAGAGACCATGCCACCTGCCTTTTGGGAGATTGGCGATCTGAAGCTGAACAAGCAATGATGCATTCAATTGCAGACAGCACCAGAAAGGCTTACACCAAGTCAGGTAGGGAGTTTAAAGAATTTCAAGAGTTTAAAGATTCCAATATCTTATCCAATATTGCGTCCATTCCCGTCAGAAAGGACTTTCAGCCAGGCGGCAGTCACCTTCTGGTCCAAAATCAAGGGTATATGGCAATTTCAGAATTAGGAGGATGTTGCAGGGATGGGAGAGGGATACTCCCAGGGTAGTGGATGCTAGACAACCGTTATCTCCAGACATATTGGGAACCTGGCCATCTGTCTGCAATTCTAAATTTGAAGCCATATTGTTTCATGTGGCATCTCTGATCGCATTCTTTGGGGCTTTTCAGATATTCAAATTGGTGGTTGCGTCAAGGGATGACAGCTCCAACAGGGCACTGTTGTACTGAGATGTGACTTTTAATCAAGATGGGGTGTCCATACTTCTTAGAAGGTCTAAGACAGACCAAGGCAGATGAGGCACAGCAGTGCCTCTCTTTCCCTCAGAATCTCCAGAGTTATGTCCAATAAAGGCCTTACGGGCCTTTGTAGCAGTCAGGGGAGCAGAGGATGGACCATTATTTAGACATGCAGATTGCACACCATTGACAAAATATCAGTTTTGGGCGGTAACTAAATTGGCACTACAGGCTCTAGGCTTGGGAGGTTTTCGATTCGGAACACATTCTTTTAGGATAGGGGCAGCTTCCACAGAGGCAGCTTTAGGATTTTTGACCTCAGAATTAAAGCAAGTGGGCAGATGGTGGTCCAAAGCATATCGCACATATGTTCAGCCATTGCCTAAGATGTAATGGAATCTTTGGCTGACATCCTTCTTTTTCTTAGAAACCTGGAACATGCATGAGCCAGTACTGGTGCTCATTTGCGGGCATAGTATGGTATTCTGGGCCGGACGGAGGGCTTCTCAGTCGAGCTGTGGGACCCAGCTCGGACTTGGTCGGTGTGCCAACGTACAGTGGTTGGGCAGATGTGGCATGCGATGGGAACACCTCCTACCCACATTGTTCCAGGAAGGTTTGGTGTGTTCTCCGCAGGTGCTGGTGTTACACCTGGGTGGAAACTACCTTGGTTTGTGCAAAGGCAAGGCCCTGATAGTTCAGGCCTTGGCGGATCTCCAGGTGATATGGCAATGTTGGCCGGGTATCACAATTCTTTGGTCCTGCCTAATCCCCAGGCAGGTATGGAGGCACTGTTTGGATCCGCGAGTGTGATGTTCAGCTGCGGGAGAACTGTTTATATCAACAAGTGTAAGTAGTTGTATATAAAAGGACATAAAAGAAGGTAAATATGAGAACAGTTATGTTGTAACTAGGTAAGAATAAGGGGGGGAGTTCATGTGTGAGTGCTGATTGGATGGTGGCGGGGGAGTGCCTGGATTGGCTGGCTGTGTGAGAGTGTCTGTGTATATATTGAGGGAGCTGACAAGAGCTGACAGTTAGTTAGGGAGTAGAGTTAGTTAGTAGAGGAGAGGGAGAGCTGACAGGAAAGGGAGAGGGAGAATAGATTAGAGATAGGAGGGACCAACGTGTTTTGTTATTTTGGGGGAACAAGTTTGTGGGAGAGAGTGGAAAGTAGTGTAGAGTGGGTAGAGTAGGCAGGATAATTAGAACGTTAGAGTTTCTATTGTCAATGTTATAAGAAGAAAGTACTGAAACCATAAAGCATTGTGCCTGTAACCAATACGAGTCTATACCTGAGGAAACCATCACGCTTATTGACCTGCATATACTTCTGTTAATAAATCTTGTTTATTTACAACTGGTGTGATCATTGGAATTGTACCTGAGTAAGATACTGGTGGCAGCAGACATAAGAAGGGGGATTTGAGGGCTAGGGTGCTAGGCTGTAGAGCCGTGGGGCCTAGAAGAATAAAGGCGGGACGGGAGTAGCAGCAGTAGCCCTAAATTCTCAAACACGTCATAAGCACTGGGGGGGGGGGTTGAAGTAAGCCCTGAGTGTGAGTGGCGTAGACAGCCCTGTTGTGTAGCCTGGTGAGTGGCACAGGTATAGGCAGGGCGTCACAGTGAGCCCTGGACCGGACACGGAAAAAGGTGAACAGAGAGATCGCCATTGCCTTGTGGTCACACGGCGATGGGATCATTGTTCACCCGTAGATTTCACAGACAAGGATGGAGCTCTATAAGCCAGATGGAGTCTATTTGACCAATTCTGGAAATAACTTATTTTTGGGAGATCTGCAAAGGGCCCTGCGAGAGATTATGCACAGGTGGGGAGGTTGTCAATCTCCCTTGGCGTTAGGGGCGGGCACGTTTAGCAAAGATGGATGGTGATCATTCTGTGGCACTGGTAGCTGGTGACAGGTGATGTCTGAGGGCCTTCTGCTAAGGGCTTTGCGGCCTCGGCGGGGGGAGAGGGCTCACCTGAGAGGCCAACTCACCTCGCTCCACCCGGGTTATATGGCCCGGGGGGGAGGAAGCGACAGGGGAAGGCCTCCGCTCCCCAAAAGGGGTAGATCTGGGGGTGGCGAGCAAAGTAACACCACTCGCCAGACATAGAATGTTTCGCCCATTAATTGTCTGTTAGTTTTATGGTCAAGTTAGGGCCTGCCCAGTGCTTCCTTTTGCAGATTTTCAATAAATGTGGCCCCAGATTTGAAACCATATATGATGTGTCGTCTCTTTATTTCTGCACCCTCCGCCTGCAACTTACTTATGAGCAGACATGCATATGATTGCAATATAATGTATGAAACTAGGCTCTTGTTAAATATGTAATATATAATGAATTATCTTATATTTTAATAATAATAATAATAATAATAATGATAATAATAATAAATTTATTTATTTATTACCCACCTCTCCCTCTGGATCGAGGCAGGGAACAAGATTGAAAACAAAATAGTATAAAATACATCACACTGATTAAAAACATATAAAACTAATACAGTATTAAAATAACAATCAAACATCTTAAAATTCAACTCATTTTCAATTCAATTCATTTTATTAATGAACCCAGTTTGTATCATCAATTTTGTTCATATATGACTTCTCTTGATTTGATCTCTGATGAAACAGAATGCCATCATATATGTACGGATTTTCATCAGTGTCAGTAGGAAATGCATGGTCAGATCATGGATTAAATCTGACATTTCATAAATGCTGTGTACACAGTGTTGGGACGTGATATTTATGTGGAGAGTGTGACAATGTTTTAATGTTTTCATCCATCAAAAATATTGATCACTTCCTTATCTCCATATGTGAATGGAGACAAGAAAAGTTTCTGGATTTCTGTTCTTCCAGAATGTAGTTATCTGACTGCTTTGTGTTGTAACTATTCTAATTCTTGCTCTGCCTCCAAAGTTTTTTCCCTATTGCACAAGTATTTCCATTCCATTTCCAGTAGATTGACTTTATTTATTTATTTATTTGTGACCCTTATCTACTGCTAAATATAATTTTAAAAATCTTCCAGTGGTTCACAATAAATTTAACTGCACAATGCATTTAACTGCAAAGAGATGGATTAACAGCATCCATTTTGTTTAAAATGCACTCATTTAATTTCTACAGAATTCACAAGTTTTCAGTTGATTAGCTTCAGCATTTTTCAGACCACAATGTAATTGTTATTTTGCAAGCTTAACATTGTAATCCTATACAGAACTAAGTCACATTGAACTCATCGGGGCTAACTTCTGAATTGTGCACTGTTATCTATTTATTATGAATATATGATGCTAAACCTATGTACTCCGGAATAAATTCCATCACAATTCAATACCACAAGATGAGAACAGCTTGTTAGGATCTCCTCATGCTAACTTTATGAGAGAGTTCATTCTCATTCCCATTGTGCATATATAGAATTGAGTCGTGCAGATTTTTATCAATCTACTTTTATCCAGGTCAGCTAAAATAAGACCCAACACAATAACATAGGACACATAGATTGAATTCCTTCCTGAAGCCAACATATGGAAGGGTAGGAATGCAACTGACCAGTTAAACCTGAATTTAACTCTGCAGAATTCAAAACACAGCGCTCAATACATATTTTTGCATTTTTAAGAAATGGAATAGATTATGGATTTAGAGTATAGCTCAATCAGGGCTGGTGGAAGACCTTGTGTGACCAGAGACCCGGCCTCCTTCCATTACTACCACCACTCGCTTGCCCCACAAATGGTATAGCATAGCTGATCTCTGGCTGGCCGGGGCCAGCTCAAAACTGTATTTAAACAGTATTTGCTACTAATATGGCAAAGTATTAACAGCGGAGGTGCTATTTGGGGCCCACCTCCCATTGATTCCTCATTCTGAGGAAGGACTTTACAGGAACACCACCAGCCACTTCTTTGCAACAGCAAATGCCACATCAGCAACAGTGGCCATGGGACTCTGGAGTTCAGCTGGGGGAGGGGGAGAGAGAGAGAGAGAAAGAGAGAGAGAGAAGGCAGCAGCAGCAGCAGACAACTGATTGGTCAGTCAGTTGGCCAGCCAAGATGTGTTGATGGCAGGCCAAAGGCAGAAGATATGGACATGATTTGCCACCCCTCCCAATCTTCCACCCGAGCCACATGGCTCAGCATGGCTCATAGTACAGCTGGCCTTAGCAATAATATTCATCACTTCAGTCTATCCCTTGTCATGGTAGGAAATAATATTCTGGTGTCAGTTAAGTGACAAAATATAACATTTCTACCACTCCCTTTCTGGAGTGGTAGAAAATAATAGGACATTTTTAGAGGGTAAGCTTCCTTTGGCAGAAAAAGTACCAGAGACATATGATGTTTTGCAATATCCTGCTGATTTGTCAATGTATAATTGAGGAGGGATTATAGGGGTGTAGAAAAAAGCACATAGCAGATAGTCCTAACAAACACCTTGGATCACAAAAACAGATTCTGTAAGTCAAACACCTCCAAAATCCAATATGATTTTTTTCTGGCCTCTTGGCACACCTTCGTATTCAAGACTGGGCAAAACATGTAAGCAGCTTTACCTACAGTGCAAGAGGCTGTGAGCTAACCACTAGGTGATCTAATCGATTGTCCTTTAATTAGCATTCATTGCCAATAGTCAAGTCATGCCTACTGAAAGATGGGAAAGCAGGTTGAATAAATTAACATCACAGCTCACGACAAAATGAGAAGTGCATTTCTGGGACCACAAGGTACAAAAAAACAGTAGGCCAACCAGTGTTTATGAAAATGAGTTACTGGCATCAGCATGTTAAAAGCAGGCAGCCACACCAGATCAATTGTAGATAGGGTGCTAACGATACCACCATCAAAAATGATACTGAGGGCCATTTTCAAAGTTGAATATCACAGCATGACATGGGTTAAGCTACTTTTGGGGAAACTGTCAGGAAACTTTAGGGAAAAGGGGCATTTCTGCCAACCCAATTGTACATAGGAAAACAAAGAAGATGTCGATGGATGCCACCCTCAACAATGAATTTGAAGGCCATTTTCAAGGTCACAAATCACAACATGGTATGGGTTAGGTTATTTGAGGGGAAATGTCATAGTTCTGAAAGTAATGAACCAATTTGCACACACTATAAACAAAAAGAAAGGTAAGGAACGGTGCTACCAAACATATATACTAGATGTTGAATTCTATGTTTTATGAGTGAAGCTCTATATGGGATTGAGGAACAAAGCCACCAGAAATTATTGGAATAACATGGTTTCAGCCTGCCATCCCACACAGCTGTTTCAAGCATATTGCATATGTGATAACCAATCCATTTCCTATCATTTGATGCATGGGATGTCCAAAATTGGATTGTTATTTACAAAACAGCCATTAATAGGACACGCGGCTGGTCCCCTAAAGTAGGTAATAATAATAATAATAATAATAATAATAATAATAATAATAATAATATATTTATTTATTACCCACCTCTCCCAACGGATCGAGGAGGGGAACAGCATTAAACATAAAATACAAAACTGATTAAAAGCACATAAAACCAATACATCATTAAAATACCAATAAAACACCAATAAAACACCAATAAAACACTTTAAAATTCATCTGGGTAGGCCTGCCAGAAGAGATCAGTCTTTATAGATCTTTTAAATTCCTGAAGACTGGTGAGTTGGCGAATCTCTCCTGGCAGGTCATTCCACAATCTGGGAGTGGCAGAAGAGAAGGTCCTCTGGGTAACGGTTGTCAGTCTAGTTCTTGTTGAGTGTAATAAATTCTTCCAGAGGACCTAAGCATGCGGGGCGGATTGTATGGGAGAAGGCGATCCTGTAGGTAACCTGGCCCCAAACCATGTAGGGCTTTAAAGGTAATAACCAACACTTTGTACTTCACCCGGAAACTGATTGGCAGCCAGTGAAGAGATTTTAAAACTGGTGTAATGTGGACACCCCTAGATGTACCAGTGACCAACCTGGATGCCATATTTTGAACTAGTTGAAGTTTCCGGGCTAGGCACAGAGGTAGCCCTATGTACAGCACATTGCAGAAGTCGAGCCTCGAAGTTACCAGCGCGTGCACTACTGATTTTAGGTCTTCCAACTCTAGGAAGGGGCGCAGCTGGTGTATCAGCCGAAGCTGATAGTAGGCACTCCTGGCAGTCGCATCTATCTGAGCTGTCATTTGGAGCGACGGATCCAGGAGCACCCCCAATCTGCGAACACAGCCTTTCAGGGGGAGTGTAACCCCATCCAGAACTGGTTGACACACCTCCAACCCCAGGTTGTGGCCCTTGACAGTAAGCATCTCCATCTTGTCTGGATTCAGCTTCAGTTTGTTTTTCCTCATCCAGCCCATTACCGCCTCCAAGCATTCATTCAGAGGAGTCACACTATCCTTAGCTGATGCTGTTGTCAAAGGCATAGAGAAATATATGTGGGTGTCATCAGCGTATTGATAGCACCCCGCCCCATGCCTCCAGATGATCTCTCCCAGCGTTTTCATGTAGATGTTAAACAGCATTGGGGATAGGATGGTACCTTGTGGTACACCACATAGCTGCTCCTTCTTTGAAGAGCAACTATCCCCAAACATCACCATCTGGAACCTGCCCGAGAGGTAGGACCGGAACCACTGAAGCACAGTGCCCAATTCCCTCAGGCATTCCAGAAGGATACCATGGTCGATGGTATCGAAAGCCGCTGATAGGTCCAGAAGTACCAACAGGGACACACTCCCCCTGTCAATACTTAAGCGTAGATCATCCACTAAGGCGACCATAGCAGTCTCAACTCCATATCCTGCCCTGAAGCCAGTTTGAAATGGGTCTAGAAAATCTGTATCATCCAAAACTGCTTGCAGTTGGAAGGCAACCGCCCTCTCGATCACCTTGCCCAAAATTTGATTTGATACTGGCCTGTAGTTATTAAAGTCCAGGGGATCCAGGGAGGGCTTTTTTAGAAGCAGCCATACTACCGCTTCTTTTAACATGATGGAAAACTCCCCTCCCTTAAAGATGCATTAATAATATATTGTAATTGTGATCTAACTGCATCTCCTCCCTGGGCGACCAGCCAAGAAGGACAGGGATCGAGAGGTCAAGTTGTCCTCCTCACTCGACCAAGGAGCTTGTCCACGTCCTCGGTACTCACCAACTGAAACTGATCCAGTGTAATTCTACTCGCAGAGTTGCTGGACACTCCATTGTCAGCTTCTGCTATAACGACGGCATCTAAGTTGGCTCTTATCCGAGAGATTTTATCTGTGAAATGATTGTTAAAGGCATCACAGCGAACTACCGAAGGCTCTAAAATCGGGTTCAGGGGGGAGGGTGCCTGAGTTAGACCCCTCACCACCCTGAACAGTTCTGCTGAATGCGAATTCGCAGATGCAATGCGTGCAGAGAAGAAAGCTTTCTTCGCTGCACGTATCGCCACCCCATAGGAACAAAGATGTTCTCTATGTCGTGTCTTATTGGATATAAGTCGAGTTTTCCGCCATCGGCACTCCAGTCATCGTCCTTTCCGCTTCAGCTCCCTGAGATCTTTTGTATACCAGGGCGCCCGATTAGAAGCGGGTCGGAGAGGACGTTTGGGTACAAAATGAAAAGCACATACTACAAATAAAATGTAGATACAAATGGACAAGCAGAAATGTGGGTTGTCTACAAACTTTCAATAATGTTTAATCATGTGAAGGCACAAAGTCTAAAGTCAGAATCTGCTTATAAGTTGCAAAAGAGTATCAGGAAATTCTTAAACAAGAGGACTGGCATTGCAGCAGAAATAGATGAACTTGCTGTGATATTTTTGTTTTACACCCACATGTCAGTAGTTCCAGACAGGAAGTGGTCACAGGACTTAACTTTTGTCTAGAATTTCAGCTGACCATATGAAAAGGAGGACAGGGTTCCTGTATCTTTAAAGTTGTAATGAAAAGGGAATTTCAGCAAGTGTCATTTGTATGCATGCAGCACCTGGTCAAATTCCCTCTTCATCACAAGAGTTGACGCTGCAGGAGCCCTGCCCTCTTTTGTATCTGGTCATTCTAGTTTAGCTCCTGCAGCTTTAACCATTGGAGTGTGGTTTGGAGCTGGAATTGATTTTGGATTTTGGTGGAGTTTGGCACATGCCACTCCACTTGCTTAAGCTAAGGGACTTGGGTTTCTCCCTCAAGAAGAATTCCACAGAGTCCCCAAAGTTCAATAAAACGCCTGCCATTCAAGTTAAACCGTGTCCCTGTGTCTGTGAAACAGGGGCGAAAGTACACCCCTTCTGTGCGCTTCTCACATTAGTGTGGTGTTTGTGGGGACAGGCACTAATGAGAAAGCACTTTGCAATGGTCTTACTTACCAGCACAAGCCATTTTTAACAGTTCCATTTCAGTAAGCAACATGCCCGTGTCTGTGAAAAGGGGGCAGAGTAACGTTCAGCTTTTCTGTACACTCCCCAAGTTTGAGTTCAGTTTCTGGGGATGGGATCTAATGAAAGCATTTTGCAGTTTGCATGTAATGGGCAAACCCATTTTTCACAATTCCATTTCAGTTAAACCATGCCCCTGTGTCTGCAAAAGGGGGTAGAGCTACATATGTACAGCCTTTCAGTGCGCTCCCCAACTGCGGACATGGTCTATTTTCTTACCTGCCAAAAAAACATTTTAAACAGATGACTGGTGAAAAAGTGAGTTTTGAAGGCTTACTTACAAGTAACGCCTGCACCTCTGTGTCTGCAATTCTGGGCACATGACTGGCAACATTCCATCTGCACTTGTACAAAGTTTCATGATTCTGTCTTAAAAAATACCAAAGATACAGGCTTTTCCCCGTCCAAAATAATACCTCTGATCTGATCCAATCCGCAACAACAATTCCGATTCCGATCCAATTTTTTTGGACCATGTACATCCCTAATGAATACTTGCAGCCTGGAATGATCAATGGGTACCATATGCATGGCACAAAATCTCTTGATCTCTAAGTAATGCTCATCTCATCCAATGCCACTGACAAGGGATTAGATCAAGACTAAATCAATGAGACTAGAACATCATCTACACCAATCAGGATATAGCACCATGAAAGTGGTATATGGTATGTGTCGATGGGACCCAACTGTTGTCAATGCATTTCAATACCGCTGTAAAGCAGTAGTGTAGCTCCTGCCTTTTATATACCGCTTTCATACCACTTTCATAGTGCAATATTCTGCTTGGTGTAGATGAGGCCTTAGTATGACTTACCTTACCTAGGTCCCATTCATTTCAATGGGTCTACTCTAAGCATGAATAAATCTGGATCCAACCCAAGACAGGCTTGTCCCCCTCCCCACGCCCCCAGAAATCTAGCAACATCTGTTAAGAAATAACTCCCATTGGGTTCAGTGATACTTACAAACTCTATAGTAGTACAGGATGGGTTGTAATGTGTTCTACGCAGGGCTTCCTTTGAAGATGACATGGATATTGTATCTGTTGCACAGATTCCCAGAGCATTGCCAGACCCAATTTAAAATCCTGGGATTGGCTTTTAAGGCCTAAATGTTTTGGGCCCAGGTTTCTTAAAGAATC
Source organism: Anniella stebbinsi (assembly GCA_029215795.1). Taxonomy (NCBI): domain Eukaryota; kingdom Metazoa; phylum Chordata; class Lepidosauria; order Squamata; family Anniellidae; genus Anniella; species Anniella stebbinsi. The sequence continues at coordinate 87,373,711 of JARDYH010000004.1, read as the reverse complement.
ACCTTCAACCATACCAAGCTCTGTGTACCAAGCTCAGCATTACTGTAGGGCCCTCTTGTAGAACTCTGATTCTATTCATGTCTGCCAGGCCCCATCATTACAGATCTCCAAGCAAGAATCACCTGTTTATCATGGCCTACAATTGAATTACAACTATACTGGAATCATTGGGCGGTATCCTACATAGTCATTCTGCTAATGCAAATTATGTTGCACTAATGCCAATAGTGTTAGCTGGCGCTATGGGATTCCATGGAAAACCCATTGTGCAAGCTAACATTACTGCCATTTCACTAGAGGTCCCTTATGCCAATGCAACATAAATTGCCTTAGCGGAATACTACCTACTGTGTAGATAGTGCTACTTAGTTTTAATTTCATTTTGATCTCTTTTTATCATTGTTTTATTGTGCATTGTCATGGTTTTTAAGTTCTGTTCCATACTACCTTGGGAGTATTTACCCTAAAAGGTGGGTTAAAAAATCTTTTAAATAAATAAATGTTTTTTTCCTGTCCAAATATCTTTTGGATTGCAGCTGTAAATCAATTCTTGATTGATTTAATTCCTCAGCTCTAGGCATAGTTGCTCAGAAGCAAATCCCACTATGTTCAATGAACCTTACTCCCAGGTAAGTCTGCCTGTTATCACAGCCTAAATATTTCATTTGGAGGCTGAGTATTAGTCGCAATCTCTTTTGATATTTCTTTTTAGGCATAAACAGAGGTGTTTTTTTTTCTTTTATTGTGCAGTGATTTTTATATATACCATCATACTTCAAACTTGGTTCCTAAAAGTGCAACTACTCTTAATAGTAATACTATGCAAATACATGTAGAGGCCCTATTGAAGGGCCTGGCTGCAAATTTATCTGTCTTTATAATCTTCTGTGCTTGAAGAAAGAAGTTGTAAAACAATTTACCTCTACAAAACTAGTTAAAGTTTTTAAAAAATGATTATGGTACTTTAGCATTCCATTAACCAGATTATTTTACACTTACAGCTTTGAGAAGCTGAGGAATGCGATCCTGTACTTTACAACAACTTCAAATTGTCACCTGATAGTCAGTGAACAATCTGTGATTCTGAAGAGATGAGATTCAGAACTCCTACTTACTTCATGATCAATACATATCATACATTTACACTCAAGCCTAGATCCATATTTGCTGATTATTCTTAATGCAAATAATCAAAAGAGATTGTGACTTATTCTCAAACTGCAAATGAAATATTTCAGCTGTAATCACAGGCATATTTACATGGGAGTAAGATTCACTGAACATTGTGGGATTTACTTCTGAGTAAATATGCATATAGCTGAGCAATTAATTCAATCAGGCATTGATTTACAGTTCCAATCCTATAGATACTTGCTCAGGAAAAAGTATTTATTTGTTTAAAAGATGTTTAAGCCACTTTTCTGCCTCAGACACTGATCCCTAGGAAATAACTACCAGGGCAAGTGTTTCGAAGGGGTAACAAAAATATATCCTATATTGTTTTATTTATTTGTTATTACACTTATATCCCACATTTTTTTTCTCTTGCAAGGAGCCTAAGGCAGCTTACATGATCTCCCTTCTCTCCATTTTATCCTCACAACAACCCTGTCAGGTAGGTTAGGCTGAGAGTTAATGACTATCCCAAATTTATCCAGTGAGCTTCATGGCCAATTGGGGACTAGAACCCAGATCTCCTCAGTCCAACACTCAACCACACCACACCAGCTCTCACCCTCTCTATCCTGCAAAAAAGAAGAAGAAGAAGAAGAAGAAGAAGAAGAAGAAGAAGAAGAAGAAGAAATTGTAGTAGTGGACAATTTATTCACAGATTAAGTCATATCATAAATCCTCTACAGGCTGTTTATTGAGCATCTTGCCCATCTTGGGGTACACTTTTGATCTTATACTTTTATTTGGATTATTTATTCTTCTGATTATACATAACTGAGCCTGTTCTAGATGTTTTCAAACTCTCTTCATTTGTGTCTCACAAAAATAGGAAGATGTAGGCTGTTAACAAGTTGACAGTATTATCGACGTATTTGGCATTGATATTAGTACACTTCTGTCGTTTGACAATTATTTCCCTTTGCATACCATATGGTAAAGAAAATGTTTTCATTCACCCACACACATGATTAACATTTTCTTGAAAGACACATACTGTGTTTTCTATCCCACCACAGTTTTTGGAAGTCTTTGGGAGCCATGAGTTCCTCAAACTCCCAATAACTAGCAAGCACCAAAGACCTGTTTCAAACTTTATGTAAACAAGACATCATTTATCAGTTCCTACTGGCTCAAGAAAGGTGGTTGCAAAGACAGTTGCTTTTTGGTAGGGTTCCTAGACTCCTGCTTGTGCCGTTTCAGCTTCTCAACATCTTTTAAAGTTGCTTTTTATAACACTATAGGTAATAAAATTCAAAGTCTCTCATCAATAGTCTATATAGTTTCACAACCATGTTTGCATTCACTCAGCTGCATCATTGTGAGGGCCAGTAACCGAGTCAAAACACAATGGACAATTTGTTTAGGTTCTTGTCCAGATTTAGAGATTGTGTCTGATCTGGAATCCAGAATGAACCCCTAACTGGTGATTGGCTTGGAATGGTCCCAAGCCCAACACATAAGAAGAATCATGTTGGATCAGGCCAAGGGTTCATCTACTCCAACTCTCAGTGGTCAACCAGCTGCCTGAGGGAAACTCACAAGTAGCACATGAGTGCAATAGTACCATTCTGTGCAATAGCAATATTGAGTGCAATATCAGACACATTCAATTTCAATCCCAAAATAGAAAGCAGGGTGAGGCCTATGCAACCTGGAAGTATTAGTTCTCAAGGGCAGACATCTTGAGTGTGGTGAAGGGTCCGTGTTGTCATTGGCTCCTTGCTATGCTGGAGACCTTGGAGTATGCATTGGTAGGCTAAACTGCCTAGAGACACTGTTGGGCCATGCTAGACTTCACCTCATGTTGGTGTGGGAAGTGGTCAAGTTGGTGTGGGAAGCATCCAGTGATGTCACAGACTCATCTCTATAACAGAGACCTCAGGACAGTCCCATAGCCAGAAATGTTGTGGTGAAGATTGGCAGGTTAAAGACTAATGGAGTGGAGAGAAGAGATGGATGAAGAAAAAGCCTAAATAAAAGTGGCCAAATACATTTAAAGTTCCTTAATTGTATGAATTATTAATAAAACATTTATACAATTTTAAAGGCACCTACTGCTTGCCAGTTATCCCATTGCCTTTCTACTTAGATCCTGCCCAGGTAGAATACTACTTGCAGAAAGCTTTTCCTCACATATGCACAAGGAAAAAGAGTACAGATTAGTTTAGGAAAGAAGGAAGGAAGAGGAAGGAAAGAAGGGAGAAAGAAAGAGGATAATTTAGGAAAGGAGCTTGGAATCTTGCTGAGATTGAACAAGCAGCCACATATTTATGGTTAGGGCTGGCCCAAGACATTTTGCTTCCTGAAGCAATGGAGCAGATAATGCCACTGACAAGACTGGTAGCTGATTCCTACTCCTACTTCAAAACAGGTACTGGAACAGCATCTTTCACTGCCCTTGTGGGCAGCAGCTAGCTTAGGGGCACAGGGCAGGTTGTACGGCACATAGAGCTTCACCTGTTCCACACTTCTTGGCATCTGCAATCCACGTATATGCTTTTGGCTACAAGCCTTCATAGGGTATGTACATAGGCCCCCTCCACAAGGATGCGCTTTTGCGCCCGGTTCGGGGATTATGCGCATTTTCGCGGAGGCGCATTTACGCCTAATCCCTCTGCACGGGAGGCGGCGAGAAGCGGCGAAGCGCATTAAAAGATGCCCAAAAAGCACTTTACAGGTAGTTAATGCGCATAATCGCTTGTTCACACAGCGAAAATGCGCTTTAACGGCCGGAGCAAAATAAAAGTCGCTATTTAACGCGCGTTCGAAAATGCGCATTATCGGGGAGATAACGCGCCTGTACGCCCGTTTTGCGCTCCGCTCGTGTGTAGGTAAAATTTATAATGAGCCTTCAAGGCTCATTAAACGTCTCGTGTGGAGGAGGCCATAGACATCTTGTCCCACCTGAAAAATCTCTAAACTGCCTTAAAACTCTCTCTGCATGCTCAGGGTGGATGCAGCAGAATCCATTAGGGATGTGCACTGGATCGGACCCGATCCACGATCCGAGTCCGGTCCAGTGGGAAATCGGATAAATTATCCGATTTCCGATCCCGCAGCTGGATCGGCCGATCCAATCCGAACCGGTCCGAAAAGGCTCCGAACCGGTTCGGCGGATCGGCGGATTGGCGGGCGCCCACTGGCGCCCACCGCCGCTTCCAGTGGCGGGCGCCAGCGGGCGCCCGCCGATGAAAGTGGACAGCGGGGGGGGGGAGGAGGGGGGCGCTTACCTTCTCGGCCCGTCCGCTCCCGTCCGGCACTAGCAGCTACTACCAGCGGGCTCCGCGGCCTGCTCTAGGGTGGCGCGCCGGGTGATGTCATCACCCGGCGCGCTACTCTAGAGCAGGCCGTGAAGCCCACTGGTAGTAGCCGCCGGCGCCAGACGGGAGCGGACGGGCCGAGAAGGTAAGCAGGGGGTGCGTGGAGGGGAGGAGGGGGCGCGCGGAGGGGGGAGGGGGGCCCTTACCTTCCCGGCCCGGCCGCTCCCGTCCGGCGCCGGCGACTACTACTACCAGCAGGCTCCGCGGCCTGCTCTAGGGTGGCGCACCGGGTGATGTCATCACCCGGCGCGCTACTCTAGAGCAGGCCGTGGAGCCTGCTGGTAGTAGCCGCCGGCGCCGGACGGGAGCGGACGGGCCGAGAAGGTAAGGAGGGGGTGCGTGGAGGGGAGGAGGGGGCGCACGGAGGGGGGGAGGGGGGCCCTTACCTTCCTGGCCCGGCTGCTCCCGTCCGGCGCCGGCGACTACTACTACCAGCAGGCTCCGCGGCCTGCTCTAGGGTGGCGCGCCGGGTGATGTCATCACCCGGCGCGCTACTCTAGAGCAGGCCGCGGAGCCCGCTGGTAGTAGCCGCCGGCCCCGGACAGGAGCGGACGGGCCGAGAAGGTAAGCAGGGGGTGCGTGGAGGGGAGGAGGGGGCGCGCGGAGGGGGGGAGGGGGCCCTTACCTTGCCGGCCCGGCCGCTCCCGTCCGGCGCCAGTGACTACTACCAGCAGGCTCCGCGGCCTACTCCAGGGTGGCGCGCCGGGTGATGTCATCACCCGGCGCGCTACTCGAGAGTAGGCCGCGGAGCCCGCTGGTAGTAGCCGCCGGCGCCGGACGGGAGTGGACGGGCCGAGAAGGTAAGCAGTGGCGGGGAAGGGGGCTTACCCCCCCCGGAGCCGTCCGCTTCTATCCGCTGGCACCCGCGGGCGCCAGCGGATGGAAGCAGACGGCCCCAGGGGGGGTAGGGAGCGCGGGGGAGGGGGCTTACCTGCCGGGGCTGTCCACAGCGGACGGCCCCGGGGGGGGAGGGAGTTAGGCCCCCCCTCACCCACCCGCCGCCATTTTTTCCTCATAGACTTGCATTGCAATGCAAGTCTATGGGGGAAAAAATGGCGGCCGATCCAAAAATTTACGATTTTTGGGTCGGGATCGGACTCGATCCGGTCCGGGGGGCCTCCGATTTTGTCCGAACCGGTCCGTGACAAAATTGGAAGTCCGATCCGGGTCCCGATCCGATCCGGGGGGTCCGTGCACACCCCTAGAATCCATTCCAGCTATGGATAGGCAATGCCTTTATAGGACCAACCAAAATGCCACAAAAGAGAGTGCCAGCTTTTGTATTCCTCCAAACCCTTTGTACCCAAACCCTGGTACAAAAAAAAGCAGGAGATAAGAGACAAAAGAGGAAATCCAAGGTTTAGGGCAGATGTTGGGCCATGAGGCCTACTGTTTAAATTCAATCTCAAAATGGAGATTGAATGAATTAGTCACTGGTAGGTGCTGTGGGCTGCCAAACTCTGTGTAGTAGACAGAACATACGTCTAACAGTATAGGATGGCTTCTGATAACTCAGAGGACTATATCTCTTTCACTTCTGTAATCTGAGGAGAAAAGACATCATTTTGCATGCAAATGGTCCCAGGTTCCATCTGTGGTATCTATCTCTACATATGGTGAGAAGAGACTCTTGAATGCTTGAGAGGCACTGTCAATCAACACAGACAATACTGAGCTAGAAGGACTGACAGTTTGACTTTTACAACATACATTCCTATGACTAAGAAGTAGCTATATGCATTGCTACTCTGTCTATGAAATTATTGCCCTTTCCACAGCTGGTGGTACAATGCAGTCCTCTTAACCGCGGAGTGCTGGTTTACTTTGCCTGGTAAGAATGGCGACGAGTAACATAAATATTGATAGCCATAGGAAATGATTTCCCACTTTTTTTTAGTTTCTTTTTTTATCACTTGTAAGCAAATGTCCATTGTAACAAAGTATGATATAAATGGCGCATAGTCCCAGTGTCTGATTACGGCACAGGTGGAGCACACAGCCTTTCTATCATCGGGGGATAAATTTAGCAAATGTTTTAGCACAAGCCTTGCCTCTTTCTATTTAGTAACTCTCCACTTTGTGAGAAGAAAACCTCTTATGGATCCCTGCACTAATTATTATTATTATTATTTTTACTGATTCTTGAGACACCAACTTGTTTGATTTCAAGGGCTGGCAGGGGGAGGAAACAGCTGCTTTGTAAAGTTTATCTCCTTCCCCTTGTGGAAGTGTGTGGGTCTGTACATGCAGACATGCTTCTTCACAATGTGCAGACTCTGAGAATACAGATGAAGGAATGGCAACTTCAGAACAACAGTGACTGGCATAACTACATTGACTCCTGACCTCCTCTTTCCATTGATCTAAAAATGGCCTCAAAGCCAGGAGATATGAATCTGAAAATGAATAAAATTAAATTCTTCATCTTTCTTTTATTGCTGTTGTTGATCAAGCGTCTAAATAAATCTTGGGAAATTAAACATATACTGCTGGGGGAAATAGCAAAATATGTTGATTTTTAACCTCTAATTACAGTGTAATCCTATGCACATTTTCTCTGGAGGAAGTCCACTAGATTTGGGCTTACTCCAAGTTCAGTGTACAGAGGACTGCAGCTTTGATCAGTGGGAAAATGAGGGCAAGGCTGAAGCTATTGAGTCCATCCATTTTCATGCTTGTTTTCCATAGCTGTAAAAAGCATGTTTTGTTTTATTGACTGTATGTTATTTGTTATTAGAGCTGTGCACAAATATCCTCTCAAAATCCTCCACCCTAATTGTGGATAGAGAAACTGGGTGGGGGGAGAGAAATTTCACTGATTTTCTCCATGGGGAGTAGAAATTCTGAAACAGTTTCTTGGAGTGGAGCTCACAATTAACAGAGGTTGTAGCAAAGCTTTTTCTCTTTTCTCTCTGGTTTTTTTTTAATTATTATTTTGCGCTGTTATTGCACATGACAACAACAACAGATGTGTTGGCAGCCTGGTCACCATGTTGAATCCTTCACCATGCCCCATACCTAGTGTCATTCAAGGGCACTGTGTGGGTGGAGGGAGGAAAGGGGGCACCATAAAAATGGTGGAGAGAATTTGGGGTGGCCAAGAGTGTGTTTCCCCCACCCCTCTCTTTCCATTATACATCTCTCCTTTGCTTTACAGCCTCACGGGCTGCCTGCACTTCCTGGTCCAAGAAAAGCCCTATGGGAGGAATTACCTCATGACGTCTTCCCCTATGCTTTAATTGAAGTGCAGGAAGCCCAGGAGGCTACAGACCACCAGAGAGATGAATGTAGAATGAGACAGAGGACCAGTCACACGTACACCTTAGAATCATAGGATAATTGAATAGCAGAGTTGGAAGGAGCCAATAAGGCCATTGAGCCCAACCCCCTGCTCAATGCAGGAATCCACCTTAAAGCATCCCTTACAGATGGCTGTCCAGCTGAATCTTGAATGCCTCTAGTGTGGGAGAGCCCACCACCTCCCTAGGTAATTGGTTCCATTGTCATACTGATCTAACAGTCAGGCATTTTTTTTCCAGCCAGAATCTGGCTTCCTGTAACTTGAGCACATTATTCCATGTCCTGCACTCTGGGATAATCAAGAAGAGATCCTGGCCTTCCTCTGTGTGACAATCTTTCAGGTTCTTGAAGAGTGCTATCATGTCTCCCCTCAATCTTCTCTTATCCAGGCTAAACATGCCCAATTCTTTCAGTCTCTCCTCATAGGGCTTTGTTTCCAGAACCTGACCATCCTTGTTGCCCTCCTCTAAACCTCCTCCAGCTTGTCTGCATCCTCCTTGAAGTGTGGTGCCCAGAATTGGACACAATGCTCAGGATGAGGCCTAACTAATGCCGAATAGGTGGGAACCAGTACCTCATGTGATTTGGAAGCTATACTTCTATTAATGCAGCCCAAACTAGCATTTGCTTATTTTGCAGCCACATCACATTGTTGGCTCATATTCAACTTGTGATCTACAACAACTCCAGGATCCTTCTTGCTTGTAGCGTTGCTGAGCCAAGTATCCCCCATCTTGTAACTGTGCATTTGGTTTCTTTTTCCAAGGTGTAGAACTTGGCGTTTATCCCTATTAAATTTCATTCTGTTGTTTTCAGCCTATCAAGATCAATTTGAAGTTTTTTTTCTATCTTCCAGGGTATTAGTTATCCCACCCAATTTTGTGTCATCTGCAAATTTGATAAGCACTCCCTGCACCTCGTCATCCAAATCATTAATAAAAAGGTTGAAGAGGACTGAGCCCAGCTGTACCCTGCTCATTTCTTTCCCCCAGTTTGAAAAGGTACCATTGATAAGCACTCTTTGAGCCCGATTCTGCAGCCAACTGTGGATCCACCTAATAGTTGTTTCATCTAGTCCACTTTTAGCTAGTTTGCTAATCAGAATGTCATGGGGCACTTTGTCAAAAGCTTTGCTGCAGTCAAGATATACTATATGCACAGCATTCCCACACTCCACAAGGGAGGTTACCCGATCAAAACATGAGATCACATTAGTCTGGCAGAATTTGTTCTTGCCAAATCCATGCTGGCTTCTAGTAATCACTGCATTGTTTTCAAGGTGCTTACAGACTGACTTCTTTATAATCTGCTCCAATATTTTCCCAGGGATTGATGTCAGACTAACTGGTCTGTAGTTCCCAAGTTCCTCCTTTTTGCCCTTTTTGAAGATAGGGACAACATTGGCCCTTCTCCAGTCATGTAGCACTTCACCCCTCATCCATGATTTCGCAAAGATAATAGACATCGGACCCTGGAGATTTGAACTCATTCAAAGACATTGGCCACCTGATAAGTAAGGTAAGCACAAGAACATTGAACCCATTGGAGAATTTCTCCAAATTTTTCTTCACCCTTGTATTCCTTTTTTAAAGCAATTTCATTTCTATCAGATTGAAAGAGAATGGTCAGAAAATGTGTAAGAAATGGTTAGCACAGCACTTGTTATTACTCACGTTTCTTCTCCACCTCCCAGTCAAAAAAAAGCCACCAGACATTTTAGTCTATTTAAAACGACTGAACGTGATCCATGAAGTGCACGACATCAGATCCTTACTCCATATTCACATGATGCCAGCATGCCGTCTGATTGGCCCACATGATTTTGTTCCTCACAGAACAGTGACATATGTCAGCGTTTGCCATGTGTTCCTCTTTGCTCATGTAGAACATTATTGGTTGCATAATATAAATAACATTAATGGTGATATAATACCACATGAAATGACTGAGAGAAGCCATGGCTCATAGCCAGAGAGGTTTTGGAGACAGCAGCAAGTAGCAGCTCTTCAACGTTGTGCAAACACAATGTCTACAGCGGGAGTGAACAGCTGTAGAGTTCTGGGAATTATTTTTGCCCCCTCTGCAGGTACGCTTCTGGGAGGTGTCTGGGGGGTGTCACAAAGTACTCAGGGCACCCCCAATTTTTTTTAAAAAAATAAGAGAAATAATTGCTTGTTTACTACCAATATCTCCAAGCTAAACCGAAGCGTTTAGGCCCTCCATAGCAGCTATGGAGGGCCCAAAGGGTCAAATTTAGCTTGCAAATGTAGCCACTATGGACACCAATTTTTTTAGCTTAAAATGTTTTTGAAATGTGGGGAGCATCAGAGGCCACACCAGGGGCAGCATGTTGCCCACTCCTCATCTACAGACTCGTCCAAATTTACAGCATGAAATCATGCCACAAAAGGGAGAATGAAAACTCCCGCACATCTTGAAATTGAGCATATATTTGAGAAGACCCTCATGAAAACATTAGGCACTGCAATGCTGATGTAGAAGCTAGAGGCAGAGCAATCTGGAAACAATGGTGCCATTTTGTTTTTTAAACCCCCACAGTTTAAACCAAGAGCAATTATTTTCAACACAAGAAATTATCTTTCAACAAAAGCACTGGACATTCACGGAAAATTCAACCTCGTTGAAAGGAGATTTTCATATTGACCAGTGAATGTCATAAAAATCTGGTGCAATATTAAAAAAAGGATTTTGTCTTTAATTTCTGAAAACATCATAAAAATAATCTGTGATGACAGTACACTGTGATTCTATACATTATAATATACCCCCTGCCACTAGTTTCAGCTGTCATTATCTTGGGATGCCCATTTCATAATATCTACGGTGCCTAATATTAATTGTTTTATACTTGAGGACTCAAAGCATTTAAGCCTCCTCTTGCGTTATGCAACTTTGTGATTTGCTACAATTAAAATACTTGATTCCCATCTGTTCCCTAGTCTTCCTCCACTTAATTGCAACAACATGTACCTGCAAGATGCAAGCAAAATATTTCATTTCTCTTTAACGAGCTCTCAATGTGCTTGTGGGAGGTGGGGAGTAGTAGTGGGAGCAAAGGGATGAAAATTTGTGTGTTTTTTAAGTAGTTTACTGTAATCTATTGGCAAATGCCTGTATATCTTGACAAATTGCATCTAGCTCCTGTGGTATTTAGAATTTTGCACTAGGAATCAGGTATCGGCTACATACATGTACAACTGCTGCTATCACCCCATTCAGAATCCTGCTTCGCTAACCCCACAGTTGTTCAGGTGAGTGCAGTCTTAGAAGCCCTTTAGATGAAAGGCAAATTGTGTTTCCTTACCGTCGCTCTGCTTCCTGCTTCTCTTCCACATTTGAAACCAGCTGAATTACATGGGAGAGCAGTGACCACACGGCCTGTAACTTAAAACCTCCCAGCTCAAATAGTTCAATGGCACAGCACCCTCTAGTGGGGGTTTTATAGTGCAACCTCGACTGTGCACAGCAGAAAGAATTGGAATATTTGAGAAGAATTGGGTTTTCCAAGGTTTATTTTAAATGGAATAATGGAGGGATGGAGCAGGAGACATTACAACATTGTCAAAATGACCTAACATCTGTGAGTGGCCGGTCATGCACATGCTATAAAGATGCCCTTAGTATGCTTCCATGGAAGGCTGAAGCCATCAGTGCTGGCTCCAGGTTTTGGAGGACCCTTGGGCAAGGCACCCTCAATGGGCCCATCCTCAGTGAGTCTGCTTCTCACCACCATTGTCACCAGCTGCTATTGCTCCCTCACCTCTTTCTTGTTATTGCTATCACTTACTTAATTGACAGGCAGAAAGCCAGCAAACAGGTAGGTATTGGCATCTGCTTCTCTTCCTTCTCACCATTTCTGTCATCTGGGCCAGAGTGAGAGGCAGGTGAACATGTGCAGCTTGCAATGGTGGAGTGGACAAGAAACTCCATGGGGCATCTTGTCTGTCGGCCCCTGCTGGCCTGTGGGCCCTGACACAAACCCTGATTGCCATGAGGGGCCTCTCAGGCTCAAACGGCATGCTATTCAGTTTTCTCTGGGCTTTTTTAAAACCCAAAATTGTTGAAGGAACGTGTTGGTTTTGACTGAGCAAAAAAAGGATGTGTGGAAAGAGGCTGATAATCGTCCCCCCCCCCAATCCATTTCCAGTTTAAAATTATTCTCCTCCAAGCTAATTCCATGGTATTTATTTATTTTATTCCATTTTTATACCACCCCATAGCCGAAGCTCTCTGGGCGGTTTACAAAAATTAAAAACATTGAACATTAAAAACACCGATATACAAAATTTAAAACCATAAAGCATAAAAACAAGTTAAAACTACAATATCCTTCTGGGTCAAAGCACAACAACAACACAACAACACAAAACCCTCATCATATGCTGCTAAATGCCTGAGAGAAGAGGAAAGTCTCGACCTGGCGCCGAAAAGATAACAATGTTGGCGCCAGGCAAATCTCGTCAGGGAGATCATTCCATAATTGGGGGGCCACCACTGAAAAGGCCCTCTCCCTTGTTGACACCCTCCGTGCTTCCCTTGGAGTAGGCAGCCGGAGGAGGACCTTAGATGTAGATCGTAGTGTATGAGTGTCGGGAGAGGCGTTCCATCAGGTATTGTGGTCCCAAATTGTGTAAGGCTTTATAGGTTAGAACCAGCACCTTGAATTGGACTCAGAAATGTACAGGCAGCCAATGCAAGCGGGCCAGAGTCGGTCTTATATGCTCGAACCTTCTGGTGCCTGTTATCACTCTAGCCACTGCATTTTGCACAAGCTGCAGCTTCTGAACCATCTTCAAAGGCAGCCCCACGTAGAGTGCATTGCAGTAATCCAATTTAGAGATTACCAGCGCATAGACAACTGAAGCCAGGTTATCCCTGTTCAGATAGGGGTGTAGCTGGGCCACCAACCGAAGTTGGTAGAAGGCACTCCGTGCCACCGAGGCCACCTAAGCCTCAAGTGATAGAGATGGTAGCGAGATGGTAGCGAGACAGAGAGTCACGGGTAGCCCATATTTTCACTGTATCTCTCTCACTGTAGGTGGAAAGACCAGATTTTGTAGAGTGACTCTGAGATAGAAAACTGCAGAAAGGAACTGAGTTAAGGAGACTTCTGCTTCTCCTTCCATTGTTTATGCACAGCAGGTAGCATTGCTGCTGCTATTGTTTTAAACCCTCTTCTATGAAGGAAATCATCACAGAAGTCTACCCTGCAATTTGAATTTGAGATGAAAAGATGAAAGGGGTAGATTACACATTATTTTAGCTAGCTTATTCTCATTGAAGCTTGGTCCTGGGTTGGGTCATGATCTCACTGTATAGCTTCACAAGACAGGAAAACATCAGATTCCCCCCCCCCCCTGAAACTGGGTGGGATAATTGACACCCATCCATCAGTTACACGTTCCAGACTGCTTTCTCTGGTCACTCCATACAAAGCTGGAGAGGTCTTCTTGAGGTCTGTTTTACTGCATCAGAGACTTCAACTTCTGGCCACTTTGGTCCTCTGAACAAGACATTAGAAAAGGGGGGTGCATGTTAAAAATAACCTAATTTTGCTCTGTTGTTTACATGACTAAAAATAAAGATGCTGAAATTCATTCCAACCTTAGCAATAGCCAAGCAACAGATTGTGAACAATGCAACAGCCTGCTTCTTTACTGGGGAACGTTTGGAGCAAACAGTTATATCCCTGCTCCAATATCTGTACTAGCTGACTCTTGTCTTTTAAGGGGCATCAAGGTGGGAAAAGGAGGACGTCCACAGAAACTTACTGCAAACAGATATGCTCATCCCTATGTTCATTCGGTAAGAAGAGGGTGAGATGTTTTCAGCTGGTGAATATATTTTATTTGCATTGTTTAGGGATGTTGTTTTAGGTATGCTGTGACCTGTTCCTGTGATAGGGCTCAGGGATCATACAACTTCCGAGTGAATAGATAAATATTCTCTGGAGATGGGTGTAGAGAGTCTAGTCAGCAAAATCTTCTTTGAATCAAACTGAGCCCTCATCTTCAAGAGGCATCTAGAGGCACCCAGGCTGTACTCTTTTATTGCATCAAGCTTTCACTCTTTCCTTTAAGAAGCTAATAGTGGTCAAATTTGTTTATTTTATTTATTTATTACATTTTTATACTGCCCATTAGCCAAGGCTCTCTGGGCACTGCACAATTTAAACCATAAAATACAAGTAAAAGATAAATTAAAAATGTTACAAGTGTTTTTTTTTAAAAAAACAACAACACCAGAAGGCAATATAAAACCAGCTAAGTTAAAATCCAGGGAAAGCCTGTGTGAAAAGGTATGTTTTTAGGAGTCGTTTTAAAGATGTTAGATTTTCTGCCTCCCAAACAGCATGAGGGAGAGTTTTCCAGAAGGTGGGTGTTGCTACAGAGAAGGCCCACCACTGAGGTTCTTCATGGCGACATTTTGGTTGTTTCGGAATGGCCAGCAGGGCCTCCTCTGACGATCGTAGCTGTTGTCCGGGTGCATATAAGGGAAGGCGGTGTGCTAGGTATGCTGGTCTCAAGTTGTTTAGGCTTTGTAGGCTAACAACTTGATGTGGCTTGGTAGCAAACAGATAGCTAACAGACAACCAATGCATTTCTTTTAACACAGGTGTTATATGGGCAGAGCTAGGTGTCCCAGTGAGCACCCTAGCTGCTGCGTTCTGCACTAGTTGCAGCTTCCAAACCACACACATGGGTAGGCCCACATAGAGTGCATTACAGTGGTCTAATTGTGAGGTTACCAATGCATGAATGACCATGGCTAGGCTATCCCTGTCCAGGAATGGGCATAGTTGGCATACCAACCAAGGTTGATAATGGGCGCTCCAGGTCACCAAGATCAATTGGGCCTCCACAGATGGATCCACAAGCACCCCCAAACTATGGACCTGCTCCTTCAGAGAGGGAGTGCAACCCCATCCAGAACAGGCAATCACCCCAATTCCCCGACCTCAGAACCGCCAACCCACAAGGACTCTGCCTTATCAGGATTCAGATTCAATTTATTGGCCCTCATCCAAGCCATAACTGTATCCAGGCACTGGTTCAGAACATGCATGGGCTCTCCGATTCAGATGTTACTGAAAAGTAGAGCTGGATGTCATCAGCATACTGGTGACACCTTGCAATAAATCTCCTGATGACTGCTCCCAACAGCTTCATATAGATATTAAATAGCATTGGGGAAAGGATGGTTCCCTGTGGCAACCCACAGTTCAACTGCCATGGGGCAGAAGTACAGTCCCCCAATGCTATTCTCTGGAACTGATCCCACAAATATCAGTTGAACCACTGTAAAACAGTACCTCCAACTCCTAACTCATGGAGGCAGTCCAGGAGGATACCATGGTTAACGGTATCAAAAGCTGCTGAGAGATCAAGGAGTATTAACTGGCACGTCCTCCACACGAGACGTTTAAAGCTCTTTGAAGGCTCATTAAAATTTTTACCTCCACACCAGCGGAGCGCAAAACGGGCGTACAGGCGCGTTATCTCCCCGATAATGCGCATTTTCGAATGCGCGTTAAATCGCGACTTTTATTTTGCTCCGGCCGTTAAAGCGCATTTTCGCAGTGTGAACAAGCGATTATGCGCATTAACTTCTTGTAAAGCGCTTTTTGGACATATATTAATGCGCTTCGCCGCCTCTCGCCACCTCCCGTGCAGAGGGATTAGGAGTAAATGCGCGTCAGCGATAATGCGCATAATCGCCGAACCGGGCGCAAAAGCGCATCCTTGTGGAGGGGGCCTGGGTCACACTCCCCATGTCCGTCTTCCAAAGAGGGTAATTCCATTCCAAAACCAGGCCTGAACCCAGAATGGAAAGGATCCAGATAATTCGTTTCATCCAAGAGCACCTGCAACTGAGACACCACCACTCTCTCAAGCACCTTGTGCAAAAATGGAGTATTGGTGACCAGATGGTAGTTGCCATAAATCTCTGGGTCAGGGGAGGTTTTTTTTCAGGAATGACAATATCACTGCTTCCTTCAAGGCAGTGGGGACCACACCATCCCATAGAGATGCATTTACCATTCCCCTGATCCATCCAGTCAGCCCCCCTGGGTAGCTCGGATAAGCCATGATGGGCAAGGGTCAAGAGAGCATGTGGTGGGTTGAACAGATGCAAGTGTCTTGTCCACATCTACAGGCATTTGTTTATTACACTTACAATCCTGCCTTTAACAACCTTGAGACTGAGCATTGGTATTGGCCGAAGGCCAGTCAGTAAACTTCATGGCCAACTGGGGATTTGAACCTGGTCTCCCCAGTTCTAATCTGACACTCTAACCACTATACCACATTGGTACTCAAGTAATGTGTATGAATGTTCCTAGCTGCCATGTGCCTTAATCCAACATGTGTGGAAAGGTGGTGGTTCCACATTCGTTAAGAGGAAGAAATGTGGAACCACCGACAAATGGTCTGGGGAATATTAAGCATGAGTCCCTCACCCAGTAGTGCAGCTAGGTAATTTTAGACTCCGGACTTAATGCTCTTAGGGGGATCCCGTTTAGACGGCCACGTGTAGTACTTCAGTTGTGAAGCACATAACATTTATTCCCACCCCTTCCCCCCTCCCCCTGCTCCACTCTCATCCCAGGCTGTACGAGTGCTTCTACAGTCTTGATATGTTGGGCTGTTTTGCCAGCCCTGATAAAAAAGGATTCTGAATCAAGTTCACTTAACTCCTAGCACCATCTTGACTACAGTAATAAAATGGGAATTTGCTTCTGCTGCCCTGTTGCCCCCCTCACCTGCTGCTCTCTGGTCATTTGGAAACCCCCGGGGCTGTGGGATCCCAAGCTTTGGCCCCAAGGTCCAGCTCTAGCTATATCACTGCCCTCACCCTCCAGATGAGTACTGTCATACCCTGATTTACTTCAGATATAACTGAAGATTTATAGAGAGAGGGGGGGGCATATCTATTCTCTGTACTGGCCTACAACCAGTAGGGAGTGAGCTGGCTCCATCAGCTGAGGCCCCCTCCACAAGGATGCGCTTTTGCGCCCTGTTCGGGGATTATGCGCATTTTCGCGGAGGCGCATTTACGCCTAATCCCTCTGCACGGGAGGCGGCGAGAGGTGGCGAAGCGCATTAATTGATGTCCAAAAAGTGCTTGAGGCCCCCTCCACAAGGATGCGCTTTTGCGCCCTGTTCGGGGATTATGCGCATTTTCGCGGAGGCGCATTTACGCCTAATCCCTCTGCACGGGAGGCGGCGAGAGGCGGCGAAGCGCATTAATTGATGTCCAAAAAGTGCTTTAGAAGACGTTAATGCGCATAATCGCTTGTTCACACGGCGAAAATGCGCTTTAATGGCCGGAGAAAAATAAAAGTCGCTATTTAACGCGCATTCGAAAATGCGCATTATCGGGGAGATAACGCGCCTGTACGCCCGTTTTGCGCTCCGCTGGTGTGGAGGTAAAATTTATAATGAGCCTTCAAGGCTCATTAAACGTCTCGTGTGGAGGAGGCCTTAGAAGACGTTAATGCGCATAATCGCTTGTTCACACGGCGAAAATGCGCTTTAATGGCCGGAGAAAAATAAAAGTCGCTATTTAACGCGCATTCGAAAATGCGCATTATCGGGGAGATAACGCGCCTGTACGCCCGTTTTGCGCTCCGCTGGTGTGGAGGTAAAATTTATAATGAGCCTTCAAGGCTCATTAAACGTCTCGTGTGGAGGAGGCCTGAGTTGTCTCCACTTCCAGGGTTTGAGACACACTGAAATGTGGGAGGGAGTAGGAAGGGATAAGAGTAAGGGCGGGATGAGGACAGTTTTCGAAGTTGGCAGTGATAGTCCCGGTGCATCTTGATTTTGCAGGGAGCTCTCCCCACAATCCGTTTTTCTTCGTGCGGGGAGTCCTTTCCTATCAGGTAACGGAATCTCCCCATCAAGCATTCACACAGATCCCCCCCCCCCCCCATCTTTTAGTTCAGTTCCAAACGGGCTGTAGTTCAAGCCGGAACTCAGGCTTTGCTTTCAATATGATTTGCCAGGAGTTCTTTCCTCTCCTGTGTGTGTGTGCGCGCGCGTGTGTAAAAAGATTAGGAGTTTTAAAGCAGCTCCCCCTTTCCTCCTTTTAGATGTGCCACTTTCGAAGAGCTGTAAAAACAGAGCAAAGCAAGAGGATTCACCCCATTCAGAGTGGGCTAACTTTTAAAGCGTGTGTGTGTGTGTGTGGGGGGGGAATTTCAAGGATGGACGCTGTTGAAGCTTGAATAAATAAAACGGAAAAGCGGGAGGAAAAGCCACTGCAGCTCTTGAAAAGGAAATCAGCTCGTGTGTATCCTAGGTGTATGTATCTCTCTCTTTCTCGCACACAAGCTGCAGGTTGGTGTCTGTATTTGGCTGCAATAATGTCTTTAATAGTTTCTTTCTTTTTTGCCATCTTGGTCACTGATCCTTCTCTGTTGCTTTTCTTCTCCTTCTTCCTCTCTCTCTCTCTCCATTTATTTCTCTCCCCCCCCCCCCCCGGCTTTTCTCTGCTCCAGCAGCACCAGCACCAGCCACCAGGACAAGTTGCTACGGAAACGGCTGCATGGCAACCGGCTCAGAGCCTGGGGTCCGTCTGCTGCTGCTGCTGCCGCCGCCGCCGCCGCTACTTCTCTGGCTGGCTCATTCTCCCGCGCGCTTCCCTCCTCGCTAGATGGTGTGCGAGACACCCGAGACTAGACACGCTCCGGACGCGGCCAGCAGCAAGAAGCGCCGAGAGAGGAGGGAAGGGAGAAGGCGGCGGGCGCGGGCGGCGGCGGCGGCGGCGGCAGGAGAGAGACAGAGAGAGAGGCGAGGCGAGCAGGAGAACGCTCCGCTTGGCCGGCACCGAGGAAGGAAGGCTGCCTTGCCTGCCCGCCTTGAAGGAGCGTCGGGGGCCACGCGAGCCGAGAGCCGGAGCGCGCGCAGCGGTAGCAGGAGCAGCAGGAGCAGCCGCCTTCGCGCAGGCATGGACATGATGCTCTTGGTCCAGGGCGCTTGTTGCTCCAACCAGTGGCTGGCCGCCGTGCTGTTGAGCCTCTGCTGCTTGTTGCCATCCTGCCTGCCCGCCGGCCAAAGTGTGGACTTCCCCGGGACGGCTGTGGACAACCTGGTGGTCAGGAAAGGGGACACGGCTGTGCTTAGGTAGGACTCGCCTCAGCAGTCAGCAACACCCCACCCCGCGCCAGCGTCTCTTGGAAGCCTTCGGGGGTTGACGTGTGTGTGTGTATGTGTGTTGTGTTGTTTTGGATCGCCACATGCCTTGGCTCGTCTGCTTCAGAGATTGCGGGGGGGGGGGGGGCGAGAGAGAGAGAAGGAGAGGTCCCCTTCCCTCTGTAAAGCTGGCTTTGTGGTCTGCACCAAAATGGTCCAAGCCGTTTGGCACAGAGGGCTTGGCTGAGGAGTGAGGAGGATCCGTCCCACTTTGAAACTAGTCTATTCTCATTTCGCAGAGACAGTTTTATCTCCTCCCCTCCCCCCGCCATACACACACACCACCACCACCCGCACCCAACCCCCGCCTATAGATTTTCCTCTCTGGTTTCTCCTTTCCTCCCCTGTCCAGTGGAATTAAAAGCTGCCTCCCCGCTCGCCACCCCACAAACACACACGCCACCCCTTGAAATGTCCCTCTTTATAGATTTGTGGTAGTTTCAGTTGAACTTTGGAGGCATCTCCTTTGCTGCTCAGCCGGCACTTCTACTCTTATCAAGTGTGCCTGGCGGAGGACGAGGGGTGGAGGAGAAGGCGGAAGATTTGCCACAAGATACCCCTTGGAATTAATTTTGTAGCTTCTTCCTAAGGCATGTTTCTCACACTCCTTGTTAAGCCTCTGAAAGCTGTAACGGCTCATCAGAGAGCAGAGCGAACCCGCTTCCCCCCCCCCCCCCCCCCAGCCTTGCAAGCAAAGTGGCTGCAGTGCAGAGTGAGCTTTTGAGAAATAGCCCTTCTCGGGGAGAAACCTTAAGTTGGTGCCCAGCGCGGTGGATCTAACGCGATACTTAAAAATACCCACATTCTTTAGCGCTGCCCTCCCTCTGCTGTAAACCCCATCCAAATGCCTGCTGCATTAAGGCTAACAGTGCAGTTCCAGGCATCTGACTCCTATGATATGAGGATGCATGCATTTCCCAAGAGATTTGATTCATGGATCCATCCCTAAGAGAAGTACTGGCCGGTGCATAGCCCAGTGTATTAGCTAGTAACAGTATTTGTCTGCGAGAGACCTGCATTATATGGTTATGCGTAATTGGGGCATTTTAGCAAGCACTGATCTATGCTGCATAATCGAGGAGCTCCAGTTTTAAATCGAGGAGCTCCAGTTTTAGACTTTACATGATTTACGTACACAGAGCGCCATCGAGCAGAGCCCTATGCCCAATTAGTTGATGCTTTGAAACTGCAGAATTGCAGGCAGTGTTGTTACAGAGGTATCCAAAAGGGCTGCTGTTTTGTTTTGTTTTGTTTTGACCTAAACAGTGGATGAATGGAAACGGTTCTCACTTGCTTTAGGTATGCTAAGTTTGTTCATGGAAGTTGGAATGGAAATCACTGATGCTTGACTTAATTTTTGTGGGATAGTGCCTAATGTTTATAACAGGATCTGCAGTGCAACCTTCCCGTGACGGTATATAGCACTGCTCAGCAGTAACAGTTCACTGAGGATGCAGATACATGCATGTCACTTAAGATTCTTGGCATTTTTCTGACATTTTTTTTTAAATAGGGGGGAAATCAAATTTAAATGTTACCATGACTGTAGCAATCTTTTTTTTTAATTGTCACTGGATGATTGCATATACACAGCAGTTCAGTAATTGTTTCCCTTTTAACGGCGATTGCATTGCATACGGTAACGATCCACTCAGTTAGCAGAAAATTTGTTTACCTGTAGCAGTCCATTATCGATGTGATCCTTTCTATCTGACTCAAGTTCATTATATCTTCTGCTTTAATTTGCATTCTCTGCCCCCCACCTGCCTCAGCTTAACTTTCAGTTGGCACATTTTGTACATTGCCAAGACAATCCTCTAGGGGGGGAAATAACAGATTGTTTTTCTACTTAGAATAAGTACCCCCCCCCCCCAAATGCTACTTCTGGTATCTTATAAATTAGAGGTTAGTCTCTGCAGCAGTTTTGTGGGTGAACAATATAGCCATAAACTGTGTTACTTGCCATTAGTGAATCAAGTTCATAAACCATCATGATCAGAAGCATTGCCTTTCATGTATGTTGCAAATCTCTTGCGAAAAGAAAAGAAAGTATGGCAGAAAATACTTCTTCATTGTTTCAAATGGTGGCATTGTCAGCCCAGTCCTATTAATTTTCCTGACGGTTCTCATGTGGTAGATGCTGAGAACACATTCAGTGTCTATGCACCATTGGTTGACATATTTTTCATCTGTAGTAATATGCTGTAGTTACACTCCATGGTTTTAGAACACATTGGAATTTACTTTTGTTGGTTTCCTATACTGCAGACAGAAAGTAAATGCAACCCTAGTCTCTCTTTTTATTTGCATTGTCTCCAATGTAAAGACAGCCATGGATCAGAGTTGATGAGCTTAGTTTTTTCATTACATTAGAACTCAGACCAATGCTAATAGTCAGTGAGAATCCCATCCTCCCACATCTTTTAACCACCCCCACTCCGAACTCCACAGTAAAACTAAGCAACCGATGGTACCTTTTGGTGGCAGGAATTAGACTTTTATTGCTAGAACGTATGTATTTTTCTTAGGCCTGGGTATGATGCCGAATATATTATATAAATGCAACTAGAGTTTTAGGATCAAGCAATCATTTTTCATCTCATAAGTGGGGAATCATGAATTACAGCTTTTTTAAAAAAAACAACAAAAAAACATACCACTGAGAATAGAATACACTACATCATTTTAGCAGAAAAAGACAAATGCATTACTGAACAACTGGGTGCGGAACAGCGAAGGCAATATTAAAGCTGATATGAGACCTGGAACATTTCTGAAGAAATTCCACATTCTTGCACAGTTGCATGTATTAACTTTTGTGCTTGTTGTGAGAGGACAGTTTACTTTATTTGAGCAGAAACTGCAATGAAACTAACATAAGAAATAGAAGATCAGCTTCACCACCAGATGTAGACTTTCCAGATGTTCTTTGAAACTGGGTCCATAGTGACTATGCACAGCTTAAACAAACACACATGAAACCTAAAACACTTTAAATTAATGACAATCTACAATATTTTTTTTATAATGTCATACTAGAGGAAGCAGTCTTCTACAAACACATTGAGGGAATGCAGAATACACATTGCAGTGATTTCAGTCGATTTACTAATTTCTTTCTTCACAGGTAGCAGAGTATATTTTCTTCCAGTTACCCTAGGCTACAGAATTATGATGTTTTGGATGGATGCATATTGCACTACATATAAGAAGGTGTATACATGTTAGGCTATATAGTTTTTCAACATTGTGGTTATATGACTGCAAAACACTGATTTGTAAGGTGCATGCAGATGTTTTGATGCTTCATTCAGGGTCAAATTGTGGTTATTATTACTTTGTAATTCTTTTGCTGGGGATGGGGTCCCAAGGGAATGACATACTTAGCATATAACAATCAGGAAACCTCTAATTAAAAGCCTTAAACCTCCCAATATGACTGCTAGTGGCAAGTATTTAAGATCTTTAAGTGGAAGTATTGGGATCTCTGACTCATTGTTTTGGTGTTTTGAGTCAGCAGTTTGGTTGTTTAATGAAAGGAATGCTACGTTAATAGATACATTATCCATGTGCTTCCATTATATGATATCTCATCTCTTGAACAACATGACTGCTTCGGCATTTCAACCAAGATCCTACATGGATATACCTGTGTCATGGGAGTGGTAGAATCTTATTGTGATATATGCAAGCCAGCTGAAGTCAATAAGCCAGATTTCCCGTTGGCCATGCTGGCTAGGAATTATGGGACATGCAGTCCAACACATCTGGAGGGCAGCATGTTAGAGAAGGATGTAGTAAGGTCTGCAGATGTCTCACTGTAGCAGACAGCTTCTAGAATGTGGTCCTTAAAGTAGATCACTATTAGTGGGCTCCAGGGTAAAATGGAGCAGTTCATTCACTGTGTGACATTCACCATGTGACTTTCAGGTGAACTGTGTGGAACAAAAATGTGGTGGAATAAGGGCTTTTTTCCCTTTCGTTTTTTAGACGTTTAGGTCACAATCCTATACACACTTTCCAGTGAGTAGCTTCAGCCCAACCTTCATTTGCTACAATCTTACGAACACTTAACTAGGAGTTGTGAAGGCTTGGGGGAAAATTGGGGGGGGGGGAACTAAAAAACAAAAAAAGCTCCATCGGAGATAAGATGGGGATTCCTCTACCTTTAGTGAACTGTAATGATGAAATTTAAAATGAAGTTTTAACATAGTAGTATTAACTTTTATACATTTATGGACCTTTTAATGTAAATTCTTAGTGATTCTTATTTTAATTCTTTGTATTAAAACCATCTTTCACATATATATGGGCACATTCTGTTGGAAACCTTTTCTAGTATCTTTTTGTATTTTACCTCTTTGTATTATAGAATTTTATGTATTCAACTGTATTGTTAGTGTATGTAAAGTTATGGGGTGTGGCCTGGGAAGGAGGTTTGGCTTGGGAGGGCAAGGGTGGGGCCATCAAAGGATGTTCAACCCTCCATGGATCAGGTTGGGCCCAGTGCAGGATGGATTAGGTCCCTAGGCTGGAGGTTGCCCTACCCTGGAGGTTGCTCTACCTTGACGAGGATTCTCACTGGAAATACCAGTGGATTCCAGATAGCTATTCTTCTACATGCAGGATACCAAACTGTTCAAATTCTCTTCCTTTCATTGACATAATAGTGTAAGCGTCACCATGTATTTCATGCACATACCCTTTTTTATCCTGTCACTATGCCGCTGGATTGTCCTGGCTATTCTTATATTTGTATTTTAGTATTATTGTTTTATCTGGCTTCTCTTCCCAAAAAGGAAAGCAAACGGAATTAATAATAAATCTTTATAATGAAAAGCCAACTCCCAAGTTCTTCCTCAGTTCTGTTCAGTCATTATGCAGCACACGAGGGTCATCACCAGAGAGGAAGAGCGGGGCTGTGCTCAATGGCGCCACCCTTGTTGTCATGTCCTCTACTGCCCCTGGCATCCACAGTGGTGCGGGAGTGAGGAACCTGCTCTATGCATATGCATGGGTCCAGAACCTCAGGCCCTGGGGCCAAATATGACCTTCCAGGTTTTCCCAGATGGCCACGCTCCTTTTTTCTAACTCCCCCCCTTTCCCCCAACCACTAATTGCTTCCTGGCTGTTGTGCAGTTTCTTCCCATTCTAAAACGTTGAAATGAATCTCTATGGCTCAATAATCAGCAGCAAGAGCTTTAAGTTAAAATAGGCTGGCATTTTTTGTATCTTTGGCTCCGCCCCTTTTCCTTTAGCCCTGCCTGCTTTTTTCCTTTGGCCCTGCCTACCATTGGAATGTGCCCCCTACCCCAAGAATTCCTCTGAAATGGAATTTGGCCCTCAGGCTGAAAGAGATTCTGCACCCCTGGCATATTGGCTCTCCATACGAATTAGAACCTTTTGCAATTTATATTTTAAATCCCATCTGAGGTCTATATGCATAAAGCAGGGTCCCCACTTTAGACTCCCTTCCAACATCCAGTAATAATCATCACTCCAGAAATAATAATAATAATAATATAATCATCATCACCACTGGCCATGGAAATTAAGGAAACTATGGCAACAGGAAAAGGTCACAATTAATCCATTAGGCACATCAGTCACTGGCATCACATCAAGAAACTATACAGAAAGCCTTCAGAAACTGGGCCTACCAACATACATCCACACCAACATCCAGAAATCAGTCATACTTAAAACATGCTCAATAGTCAGGAAATTTCTGAATCAGTAAAAGACAGCTTGACTTGTCAAAGCCCATCATGACCGAAGGGGCACTCTTTTTGCAAAGGGGTTTTCCTGGGCCTGTCTAACTATTTTTCCTCAGTGAGTTAACTAAAAACAATTAGTCCATAACCGCATGGATGCCATTGGCAGTGAATGTACAGTTATGTGGAACAGGAAGTAAGTACTTTGTACCTTCTGTTCTGTTGTGTGCTGATTTCTTTTGAAATAGATGTTGAAATACCTTCCCTACCAATGACAGCTGCAAGCTCATGATGTAGGGATAGCTTGCACATCTTCTTGGTGGAGGAAATGCAGAATTCCAGTTTGGAAATCTGAAAGAACAGAAAATTGTTGAGCCTGCTCTTAAGACTATCTTATACATCAGCCATTCCCACCTTTGTGCCCTCTAGATGTTTCCCACTTCCAGCTTCCATCAGCTCCAACCAGAAAGGATAATGATAAAAAATGCTAGGAGTTGTAGTCCAGCACATCTGGAGAGCACCAGGTTGGGGGAAGGCTCCTATACAAACTTACCTGGAATTACCCCCTATTGAACTTAATAGGTTTTAATTAATTACGGCTTAGCAATAAGTATCCAGAATGGTAGTTTTATTTCGGAATATGACTGCGTTTCTACAGTACAGTAGTCCAAATTGACCAGTTCCAGATCTGGTAACAGCCTCTCATTGTTTCTGTCGTATAAACACTACTGAGATTTAATAAGTGATCTTTGTTGACCTTCTTCAACAAAAGTTAAAACCACAGGCACAAACACAAGAATTATTTGAATACAATGACATGACTTATTAAGACATGACCTAAAGCACTCACAGAGTTTGCATTGGTCTGCTCAATTAAACAAATCTTATTTATTGCAAAAAATGTAGTTATAATTGAGCAAGGATTAAGTAAAACTTAAAATAGGTACCTTAACAAAAACTGGGTAGTTATGTTTAAGTCATCCCAGAGCATGGTTTGAGGGCTTACAATGAAAACATGTTGTAAAAAGCAGAGCAGGTCTTGGCCTGTTTAGTGCCTGGATGGGAGAACACTTGGGGATCCCATTTATAATGTACTAAATATACTAAATAAATAAATACATACATACATAAATAAAGTATTTAGCAAAAACAATCCAATGGTGCAGAGAGAGAGAGAGAGAGACTGACTCTCCTTGGATTCTTTCCCTTAACTTTCCTTTGCTTTTTTATGTGCTATAGGTCTTGTTTTTCATTTTTAGATAGTAAGTCAAAAAAGGCTTGTTTCCCATGTCCACAAAACTAAGTATTTGTGCCATGAAAGGTCAGCTTTCACCTAAATGGGTTCATCTAGCTCAGTATTCTACCTGTATGGTAAAGCCCTTCTAACCTTGTTGGGGAACCGGATAACTGAATTATAGATGTGGCCCAGATTAAAATAAACAATTTTGGTTTGTCATGGGACTGAAAGGAAGAACTGAAGAAACTAGCTAATGCACCAATATGCATATCAATTTGGGATATGGAAGGGGAACATACTGAGGGAAACAACTGCTGTGGAAATGGGGAGCTGAGCTTCAAGAAAATGGTTGCGTTCGGACAACACAATAGTCAACAGTGGGGTAAGAATCAACTCAACAGTTGTTTATCTAGGGGGTACTCCCCACACAACATGATAATAATCAACTGTGGTGTGGATTAGGATCAGCGTTGAGTTGATTATTAGTCCATGCTAAATTGAACCCAGTCGATAATTGCTTGGCTGTGGAGAGATTAGTAGAATGACAACACTGGGAACTAAATCATGGAGGGCATCAGGTATGCTTAGGAGCCAGTGTAGAGTATTGGATTGGGACTTGGGAAACATGGGTTCTACCCCCACTCAGCTATGAAGCTCTGTCAGTGACTTTGGGCCAGTCATTGATTGTCAACTTAATCTACGGGATTGTGGGGAGGATAAAATAGACAGGAGGAGGAACATGTATGCTGTCCTGGGTTCCTTGCAAGAGGGGAAAAGGTGGGATATGTTAAGGAAAAGTTCCCTAACTCTCAAATTGAAGAATCACCAGGAACAGGCAAAGTTCAGTCCAACAGGTTTATTCAAAACAACGTACGAAGGAGAGAGACATGGCACATGGGTAGTACCAAAGCTCTCTGAATCACAGAGACAAAATTATTTCATTTTTCTCAGTTTCAGGCTTTGACATCACATACCACTCATCCCCTCCCTCCTGTGATGGATACATGGCAATAAATGTTTCAACTAAACAATTTCTTAAATCATAATAAAACAATATCTGGGGCATTTGACGCCTCAATGAAATTTATTGTTTCCTGATAACCTTCGATCACTGATACTTGGCGGTATTTGGTTTACTCTAATGGCCAGTATTTTTCCTTAGGAAGAACTGAAAATGTTTACATTGTAGGTGCCATCTTGTCTGTGAGATTGTCTTGAGGGCTATTGAGTCATGTCTAATTTACAGTCTATTCAGAGGAAGAGATTGCGAGGCTTGTTTTCAGGAAAAGATGTTTTGGGTTATCCTGTGTTTTTCCTCTGAAATGCTAGAATGTGAGGTGTGACCTTTAACCTGGTGCAGGGTAAAGCATCTCTGCTTCACCTAAAATGTTTCTTTGAGGCTTGGGGGAAACCAGAGTTTCAGGTTTTAATTTTATATCAATGCTCATATCAAAAATCTTTATCAGATATAAATGTAATAAATAAATAAAGTAAATAACTAAATAATGTAGTGACCCAGGATCTTGGTGGCTTTGATTTGAAAACCAACACATTGGTTGATTTGAGAACTTGCACATCGTATAGTCTTGCCTTATATTGGTAACAGTTGAGCAAAGCAACTTTGGACAAATATGGAAAATTAGATACTAGGTATAATAATAGGAAGGTTAGCAATTTGCTGAAGGCAGGCTTATCTCTGTGGAAACATTCAAGAGAAAATTAGATGTGTTATGGCTCAATAAAATGGAACTGTATGCTCAAGTTGTGCTGATTTCTGTGGGACTTAAGAGTTGTTTAAAATTGTGTCCAAGAGATCTAAAAGGAAAATACTGAGGTGACTTAGGAGTTGGCCATCATCATATGTGAAGGCACATCAGAACCTATATTGAGAGCAGCACACTCTTAGGAGATAGAAGTGGATTGAAGTACTGGAACCTACAGTACTTTGGTTGTACCATTTCAGGTGTTGCCTATTATGGCAGATAGAGCCTTTTCTGCCTCAGATGTAATGAATTGTTCCCTTCTGTAGGCCTACAGCTGTAGCAATCCCCTTTAAAGGTTGAGGCTGTTATTTACAAACTTCTCTTTCTGTTACATCATGGGCAAGGATGTTTGGTAGGCTGCAGCCTATACTGTGTTGGATTATTTATTCTGGTTATGGCTGGACTTCCTTTCTCAGTTTTGCAAAGTCCTGGAGGCCACATCCCAAGCACTAACAACAGGTCTTCTTAAGATATTGTCATGTTTCCTGGCAAGTAACTGCTTCCTTAGCATAGTTTCATAGTTCAAATTGTGTGTAGTACAGTTACAAAGGGTAACCAACTTCATATTCTCCAATTGCACCTATTTTTTGTTGTGTATTTGTGTACAGGCTGCTGATGAATAGCAAATACTACAGATTACCTTCTGTTTTGGTCACGATACTGCAATTTTCTGGGAGCTGAATGTTACACTTTTGCTAGCAAGCACTGTTTGGAAAGTCTGAAGAGTATTAATATTTTGAGAGTGAGATGTGTGACAAACTGAGTGTTAATGTGCTAAGCGGTGACTCTCTAAATATAAAGAAATGCTTTTGGTGCTATGGACAAAAGTATGCATTTGAACATGATATTTC
Organism: Anniella stebbinsi; assembly: GCA_029215795.1. Classification (NCBI taxonomy): domain Eukaryota; kingdom Metazoa; phylum Chordata; class Lepidosauria; order Squamata; family Anniellidae; genus Anniella; species Anniella stebbinsi. The sequence goes on along the minus strand of JARDYH010000004.1, from coordinate 87,345,134 downwards.
AAAATGTCTTCAGAGGGTCAGGTCTACATGACATCTACATGAAACTGCTGGGGGAAGTCATCAGGAAGTTTGGGCTGAAGTGTCACCAGTATGCGGATGATTCTCAGCTCTACCTCTCGTTTCCAGCTGGACATAACAGGGAGGCTGTGGAACTCTTGAACCAGTGTCCGGAGGCTGTTTTGGGATGGATGAGGGTGAACAAGCTGAAACTGAATCCAGACAAGACGGAGGTACTATGGGTGGGGAAACCAACTACATTGGATAGAGGTTTACAACTGGCCTTAGACAGGGTTGCACTCCCCATAAAAGACCAAGTATGCAGTTTGGGAGTCCTTCTGGACTCTGAGCTAACTGAGGAAGCCCAGGTGGCTGCAGTGTCCAGCCGTGCATTCTATCAGCTTAGGCTGGTACGCCAGCTGCGCCCCTATCTGGAGAGGATGGACCTTGCCTCAGTTATCCATGTGCTAGTCATGTCCAGGCTGGACTACTGTAATGCACTATACATGGGGCTGCCTTTGAAGATGGTTCAGAAACTTCAGCTTGTACAGAATGCGGCCGCTCGAGTATTGGTGGGGGCGAGGCAATTTGACCATATAAAGCCTATACTGTGCCAGCTGCACTGGCTACCTGTGTGTTTCTGAGCCCAATTCAAAGTGCTGGTTTTGACCTTCACCCATCTCAGCCTGCCTGCACTTGAAGATAAAAAAGAAAGGCCCTTCTCACCTGCCTGCCAGTGAGAGATATTAGGTGGGTTTCCACATGGGAGAGGGCCTTCTCAGCAGTGGCCCACACCTGTGGAATAAACTCCCACCGACGATCCGCCATGCACCATTTTTACAGGCGTTTAAGAAGGACTTAATTTTTTTTATTTTACTATGGCTTTCTCTTAAATATTGTTTTGCTGCTGTTACCCTTACTGTTTTATTACTAGTTTTTAATGTTAGCTTTTATTGTTTTAATTGATATTTTACTTTTATGTTTTTATTGCTTTTAATGTGGATTCTGTTTTTATATATGGTTGTTTTTATATATGGTTGTAAGCTGCCTTGGGAGAGCTTCTGCCCTGAAAGGCAGCTAAAAATGTTTTAAACAAACAAATAAATAAAAATATAGTCAGTTATAGATAAGGCTGCCTTATTTCTGATGCATACTCCTGGATATATTAGCAGCTATACCTATTTGATTTTGTCTATTTTTTTTTGAAAATTCTTTTTATATTAATAACTCCAATTAGTTTCTCTTAGTTTATGCTTGTAAAAATATTGCAATGGTGTTTTTTTTCTTTTTTGCCATATGTAGGTGACTAAAGTTAGGAAGCTGTTTATGGAAGATTTCTTCATTCCAAATCTCTGCCAATTAACAGATAAGCACCTGGCACTTGAGCCTGTGGTTAAATCGTCTCTAATATGCACTTCAATTTATTGAATTTAAAAAATTGCAGGTTTTCTTTAAAAAAATTGACAGTAGGAAAGGTTTTCTAGCCATAAAACCACTTGAGTAATGGAGCAAGTTGCTTAGGACTGATGTAGAGAGTCAACTGTATGCTATTGACGGTTTATGAAAGTAGGTTACAGTAGTCTATGAGAGGAAGACCTGGTTGAATTGTAGGAAACATTGCCTTTGTGGAAGGGCTGTAGCTCAGTTAGAGCACACGCTATTCATGCAGAAGGTCCCAGATTTAGTCCTTGTTATCTGTAGACTCAGTGCCTGGAGACCCACTGCCAGTCAGTGTACACAGAACCAAATTAGATGGTCTGACTCTGTTTTAGGCAGCTTACTGTGTTCCTATAAGTAATGTTTATGTTATAAACATATAACTAGCTTTATATGATTATTATATTTATTTTATATATAAATAATGTTTAAAAATCTGGTCCTAATGCTGATGCAGTGGAACACTCGGGCGTGCTTTGCAGCTTTGACATGTTTGCAAGACAAATTGTTCATATCTGTCACAACTTGGACTTTGCAGTTGCTACAGGTCAACCCTTGGAGGTGTCCAGAGCACTATCTAGGCCTATAGTGTTGGACTGTTGCTTGGTAAATGTTCATCTGACCACATATTTGCTTGTCCCTTCTGGTTGATTACCTCTGGTAAGGAGAGGACAGCTGGCTGGATCTAGGAGGCATTCATCTTATCTTTATGAGAGGGAATGGGCTCAGTTTTCTTAAAAGAGGCAGTAGTGTGACCATTCCTGAAGAAACTGTTGCTTGACTCAAATGGTCTCAATAATTATAGGCCAGCTGCAGATAAAGAGTGGCTGAGCAGACTCTTTTGGATGAACTCCTTCCAAACACATTGGGGTCTATCATATTAGTCAAGGGAATCTACTTGTTAGCTCTTAGTGACCAACAAAAAATGAGCCTCACCGTTGATACTGATATTTGTTGGTATGAAATTTCTCTCTCTCTCTCTCTCTCTCTCTCTCTCTCTCTCTCTCTCTTGTGATTTAAAAAAGCCATATAACATTTCACTTTGCTTTCCTATATCTGTGCCAGTTAGTGGTGCTCTCCTGTCACACTTGGCTTGGCATTTCCCTCCATTCTTCTGTGCTGCCATGAGATATGGCAGCTTCTCTCAACATAGTGTCTTCCAGACATGTTGGAGTGTAAGTCCCATTATTGCCATGCTGGCTGGGAAGGCTGGGAGTTGCAGTGCACTGCATCTGGAAAACACCAGGTTGTGGCAGGCTGAGATACAGTGATGCCCACTAGCTTAGATAAATCATTAAAACTGGATTAGACAAATTCATGGAGGAGAAAGATGAAGAGGATGAGCTACTGTCTGCTAGTCATGACTGATATGTGCTATTGAGTATCACTTTACACAGAGAAAAAGTGGGAGAGGGCTATTACGTTCAAGACCTGCTCTATTTCTTCTTTTCATCTTCATCAGGTGAGGCTGTGGATGTGCTGAACCGGTGCTTGGCTGTGACAATGGACTGGATGAGGGCTAATAAACTGAAACTCAATCTAGACAAGACTGAGACGCTGTTAGTGGATGGTTCTGCTGACCGGATGGAGGGTCTTCAACCTGTTCTGGATGGGGTTTCACTCCCCTTGAAGGAGCAGGTTCGTAGCTTGGGGGTTCTCCTAGAACCATCTCTGTCACTTGAGGCTCAGGTGGCCTTGGAGGCACGGAGTGCCTTCTACCAACTTCAGCTGGTGGCCCAGCTACATCCCTAGCTGGACAGGGATAACCTGGCTTCAGTTGTCCATGCTCTGGTAACCTCCAAGTTAGATTACTGCAATGCACTCTATGTGGGGCTGCCTTTGAAGGTGGTTCGGAAGCTGCAGCTTGTGCAAAATGCAGCGGCCAGATTGATAACTGGGACCAGAAGGTTCGAGCATAGAAGACCTACTCTGGCCCACTTGCATTGGCTGCCTGTATGTTTCCGAGCCTGATTCAAGGTGCTGGTTCTAACCTATAAAGCCTTACACGGCTTGGGCCCACAATACCTGATGGAACGCCTTTCCCGACATGAACCTACCCGAACACTACGTTCAACATCTAAGGCCCTCCTCCAAGTGCCTACTCCGAGGGAAGGTTGGAGGTCAGCAACAAGGGAGAGGGCCTTCTCTGTGGTGGCCCCCCAATTGTGGAACGATCTCCCTGATGAGGCCTGCCTGGCGCCAACATTGTTATCTTTTTGGCGCCAGGTCAAGACTTTCCTCTTCTCTCAGGCATTTGGCAATATCTGAGGAGCCTGGGTTTGTTTTTGTTTTTGTAGCTTTTTGGGTTGTTGTAGTGGTTTTAAAAGTATGTGTGTATTGTGTGTATGTCGTATGTTTTTGCTGTTTTAATTTCTGTATATTGTTTTTAATTGTTTTAATCTTATGTAAACCGCCCAGAGAGCTTTGGCTATGGGGCGGTATACAAATGTAATAAATAAATAAATATAAATAAATAAATTCTTTGCTCAAATCCTGTTTATGAGCATCTGTCTGGCCATTGCCATGAGAAGGAAGCTGGCTTAGATGGACTTTTGTTCTGATCCAGCAGGGCTCATCTTATGTTCTTATCAAAACCTTCATCGGCATGAGGAATTCCTGCTAGTTATGTTCCCTAAACTCCAACCCAATGTTTTCAGCCATTGCTGGGGTTAGGATTGTCAGTTGGCAGGGCCAGTCCTACCAGAGTGAGACAGGCAGCTGATTTTAGATGTGATAAAAAGGGCAGCAAATTGCTAGTTATTAAATATACTATTACTGTATTTTTACTGTGCTTGTGGGTGTTTTGTAACTTGGCTGACCTTGGGTTGGGAGGAGATGGGAAGGTTGGTTGCTGTGCCACAGGCAGTGTCTTGGACTGTCCCTGTCAATGGCCACAACAAATCTTAAAATAGACCACCGTACCTGTTACACCTTGCGTATTTCGTGCCTTCTTATAGCATTCTATTTGAGGAACTCACTTTGCATCCATCCCTCTACTATAGACTTCAGAATGATTTCCCCCAGACCAAGTGGCCATTGAATCACCCATTGACAAATAGCATTTTGTATTACAATAAACCAATTGCAGAATTTCTTAAGAGCTAGTAGAAAATAAAGGAATGAAAGGTTGTCCCATTCTGCACAACATGTACAGAAGGTTGTTGTTTTTTCAGTTGCTTTCTCTCATAGCATGATACGAGTGTCGATGACCTAAACCATAGCAAAGTAAGAGAATCAGTCTCAGGATTTAATCTGCCTAATCAGCTGACATGGTTAAACCATTTGCAGTATTCCCAGGGACTATGGAAAATGAATTACACTGCTTTTAATCCCTTAAGGACACTAAAATCAAACTCTGCTTCAGTTAAAGGGAAGTACATAAATGGCACTCTAGCACAAATACACTACTTGCAGTGTCATTCACACATTTTTGTGTCCATGTTTTTCTGCAGGCCGAGGGTTATTATGGAGAAAAGTTAGGGAATCACATTTGGCAGAGGATTCCAGAGCGGGAGCTCTCCCCCCCCCCCCCCCCCCGCCGCCTCTCATCTCTAGCCCATCTTTGTTTCCTTTAAAGAAAAGAGTAGTGTGGAGGGATGAAGGTGTCCTTTGACTGTTCCACTTCGGATGTGAAAAAGTCTAAAATGTTTCCTGTCATCATGAGCATTAATGTTTGTGTCTAAAACAAAGGTAAAGTTTTAATTGGCTCTCAGATGACACCAAAATGTGTGTCTAAACGGAAGTAGTAATAAAGGGTGCACCTCTGTAGCAGCATGCCTTGGAATTCAAGCTCGGTTTTCATTTTGGTTTAAGTCTTCATTTCTTATATCCTGGTGTTTTTTTCAGAGCATGATACAGAATGGCTGTTATCCCTGCAAATCCGTTTAGCCATCTGGACCTCTGTCTTTCTCTCACTGGTAACAGCAAGTTCCCAAGTGTGCACATGACATGTTTACTCTGACAACAACAATGCACAGAAAACAAGACTAGGGATACTTTTTGATATTTCACCAAAGCATGGCAGCCACACCAGCTCCTACACAAGTCTTTTAAACCACAGTGTCATGCTCCTTCCTCTTTTGGGTTGCATGTGGGTTTTCTACCCACCCGCCGTTCCCCCCTAGCCCATATATCACCAAGTACCACAGCATAACTATACACTAGTAGTACTATACACTAGTAGTAGTAGCCCCCCTTCTACCCTTATCTCACCTTCCATCATCCCCTTTCTACCCATGAAGCTTTGAACTTTTGTGCAAATTCAGAGCTCCAACCTTTCTTCCTCCCTCCCTCCATTAACACTCCCCCAACACAGAGCAGAACAAAACACACTAGCATAGCTACATTGGTGGACAGAGGGAGTTTTGTTTTGCAATAGCAAAAAATAACGCATTTTCCCGGTTCAGAAAAAGAATGGGGAAAGCAGGTGGAAACCATGAGAGAATTGCTCAAGGCACCTGTAAAGCATCAGAGATGAAGAATGATGAGTGCACAATAAAAGCCTCAACTTCTGTAGAAAAACCCAATAGCTTAGATTTCATTTCTCTACTGTGTGAGCTTGACAAAGACTCAGGGTTATGTTTGTGTACGTGCAGAGCTTCGAATGCAGTTGCGACTAGGTTTTGCTGGTGGAATCTCACTATCAGTGTTTCTCTTATATGCAATTCTCTCTTTATTGTTGAGCTGTGGCAGAGGATGTGGCTGAACCTTTATGAAATCCCAGGTCATGAAGGGCATATCTTCACACACAAGATATATCAGTAATGTACAATACTTTAAATCCTTGTTTGTGCAAATATATGGCCCAAATCTAGTACAGTTAAAACTAATATCCCATTAAAATCATTGTAAAATCAGGTCTTAATTGAATTTAATGGATTTAATTTGCATTGAATTCAGACCTGTGTGTGAATACAGCTGAGCACACTGCAATAGGATTTTCCAGTAACTTGGAGCCTGAGAGCCAAAAGTTTGGCTTGCCAAGCTAGCCCATCAAATTTGTAGGCCTTTGGGTGAGGGTCCTCCAACTCTTAGAAGGAGAAGGTGCCGGAGAGAGACTGAGCATTCCTCTGGCTGGTGCCTCAACCAGGGAGCTAACTTCACTCTGTCCACACAGAGTGAAGTATACTCCCTGATTGAAGTGCTACCTGGAGAAGCTTCAGCTGGCACTGACTAGGGACCAGATAATGGAGGGGGTGGGGCCTGGCCTCAGATATCATGGATGAGGTCCCACCCCATAACATTACCAGACCCTCAGGAGAATCCAGGGAAGCAATCTGTACCCCAGACCCAAAGTGGTTCCCCACCCCCACAGTGAGTGTTACAGTCAAGGTACGGGATGATCTTCTCCCTAGAGTGAGAGGCTCTGGTTCTCTGGCTATTTTTAGGATACATTGGAAATCATTCATTCATTTCATTGGGCTTATGGCCTTTCTGGTTAGTGACTGATGCAAGGCAGTGATGAGTTGTGTGTTTTGCTCATCCCGTTTTTTTCTTGTTAAATTTTGTACTTTAGAGGTCTTATACATTGTAAGTTGCATGGGAAAAGGGTTTCTACATGTTCAAAATACATCGATTGACTTTATTTAAATAAACTTTGTATAGTCGAAGTTGGACACTGTCATTAATTTATGGATACTAGTCTTGTTGTTTAGGATGTCTAGCTTTAATCTGTTGAATTGGTAAATCAATCACCTAGAGATTTAATTGCAGTTTAAAGGGTGTGGCCCAATTAACTGAGGATAGCGGAGTCTGAAAGGCATACCATTGTGCATACTGCATAGATATGCCAGTTTTTTTTCAGTTCTTTGTCATCATATTTGGCATGTAAAAGGTGGCTCTTCTCCAGTTTTGTATCCAAAGCTAGCAGATATATTGCATTTCAGGGAGAAACCACGATGGCTTTCTTTTTTGCAATGAGAACCACAGGCAACCTTAAGCTGACAGTTTTCATTTGAAATCAATGTCAGTACATTTTTTATATCTGGGTCTTCTCCAAAACTGATGGGAAATGGAATTTGTTGATGTTTTAGCCATTTTTTTTCTGGTTTGTTCCTGTAATATTCCAGATTCACACATAGATGAACAGGAAAATATTAAAGATGGCCTTTGGTTCTGACTATGAGCTTTTGTTTCACTTAACCCAGGAGAAACTGGGCCCTTCAACAAGATGGAACGATGGGAAGGATGACTAGATTTATAGGCTTTAAGACTAGGAGTAGCTTTCCCGGTACATTAATTTGCATTCAGTTTAAATATCGTACATATTACATATTCATGTTCCATATTTCTATGCTGTAAGCTACTTGTGATGCCCTCTGTATAATTATAAACATAATATCAGATACCTGCAAAAGCTAAATCTAATTTCAATGTACTGGTTTTCTCCTTCCTGCTAGTGATTTACTAAGGTTTTTTGGTTTCTTATGTCATTAATTTTCTAACGTAATCCCTCCCTGTTGAGGATTATTGCTTTAATACAATATTTGCAGTCTCAATAGCAATAATTACAGGGAAAGAAAGTCCTTTACCCACAATAAATTTAACCTCTTAAAGGAGTGTCAATTGAGCTACATATTGAGCTTTTCTACAGTTTCTGCCAACACAAGTGATTGAGTTACTTAAATATTGCAAAATATTTGGTTTCCTACTGTTTAATATGTAATTATGATTTTACTGTTTTGAATAATGAAGAGTGAAGCTATGTTAGGGGAATGAAAATCTAATAATGAAATGTAAGCTATTTGCTTTTAGGATTGAATGCCCTTGTTCATCTAAACATTTGATTGAACCTTACTTCTTAATTCTAGGTATGAGTGAAAAATAAGAGAAACCTCTATGGATGAATGTTGCTAGCCTTCCAGTTAGATTCTAATGTTTACTTTGAAGTAAATCCCATTTATTTTAATGGGATTTACTAGGAGGCAAGTACATTCATAATTGCAGCCTTAGGCCACAATGCCAATCATTTGCTATGGCTCATGAGATTACTCTGGACTGGGTATAACTGGGTATAAAGTAATTTTGCATTCACACTGACAACTTTGTTTAGACCAAATGTATAGCACATAAGAGTTGTTATTAGCTGTGGATGCTTGATTTAAAGCAAGTCTGTGATTTTACCATAAATTCTTATGTACATAAAACTTCCACAGGTTGCAATAACCTCAGAATGAAATATATTTCTGTATACAGCAACTGTACATGCACTGTATTACATGCAAGGTAATATAGAATAAACTAAATTGTATACAGAAATGTATAGGAATTTTAATTAGGAATAGGTGAATCAGTCTATTTCTGGTCTGTCAGTTCTTCTTCGGTTTAGCCTATAATTCCTTTCCGTTTCATCATTTTTTAAAAAACAAAATCCCTCAAAATGCATACTTAAATGTTTAAACTGCTGAGAATGTATCACAATATTTGGAGAAGAGCAAGATCTTGTGGATAGCTAAATTCTGATCCACACGTTAGAGCAAAAGGGATGGATCTGGTCATTCAATATAGGAATTCACAGACTGAATTCCTCAGGTTTCTCTGCTTTCAGTAGATAATGTGCCAGAGAATTCAGGACTTACTATCTCATGTATATTGGTAAGTAAAGTCATGAAACAGCAAGAAATGTTGTGTTTTTTTCTGTTTCCATAACTTCATCTGAAACAGCTGATCTTAATCATCAATGGACACATAGGCATGCGCAAGGGGTGTGCCTGGTGTGCCCATGCGCATCCTAAAGTCCCTAGCAATAAGCACCAAATTTAGGAGGGCATTGAGTAGGGATCCAGAGGGGCATCCAGATGCAGTAGGAACTGTCCTCCGGCTGCTCTCCAGCTGCTCCACCACACTGAAGAACCGCTACCGCTGAGAGAGTAACCGTTGCTCCCAGCAGCAGGAATGAAAAGATTGCTCTGCTGGGAGGATCTCTGCTGGGAGCTGTGCCCCCTTGGCCATTAGGCCTCTGCAGAACTGCCCTCAAGCCAACAGAGGTGTGTAAATGATACCAGGTGCACGCTGTGCTGAAATGGCAGGAATGGCCCTCTGGTTGCTCTGTTGCCCCTGACCCTGACAGCACACTGGTGCTCCCGGCAGCAGGAGTAAAAAGGAACTGCTCTACTAGGAGCCTCTCTGTCAAGAGGAGGCCCACCAAAGGCTAATATCACCTTGTAATTCCCTCCTTTGGCCAGTGTCACCACAAAGCCCCACCAATTCTGAGGCTTGAGGAGCATCTCCTCATCCCCTCCCCCCCCCCCCCCCCCCCGCAATGGCCCTTCCATGGTCAGGCAAGCTGAACATGGAGTAGGACATCAGTATCTACAGTGTTTAATAAATAAACCTTTTAAAAAAAACATCTGGGTGCATGCCCTAATGAAACATGCTATGCACACCTATGAATGGAGGCAGGATCTGAGTTAAATACATTATTAGCCTGACAAGATAGGGTTTGTTTTATGTTTGTCATCTCTTGTCTGCTAGAAGAGGAGACTAAACTTCTCTTCCAGTTTCTTAATTGTACTTTAAAGACTATGTCCAGTAGTGTTGCATGTGAAAGATGTACTTTCATTTGTTAGTCCTTGCTCCAGCAGCTTTTAGCATGAGGAAGAGCCGGGTGAGTTGGGAGGTGGAGGTTTTGCACAGGAAAAATTTGGGGTTGAACCTGTGCCAGAAGGATGTTAAATGTTCCTCCATATAAAGACTGACCTGCAAATAGGGAGCTGCCTTTTACTGAGCCAGTCACTGGCCCACCTAGCCCAGTATTGTCAACACTAACTAGCAGTGTCTCTCCAGAATTTCAGGCAGTGGTCTCTGCTAGCCCTACCTGGAGATGCCGTGATTTGAACCTGGGACCTTCTGCATGCAAAGCATGGGTTCTTTACCCATTAGCTATGGCCCTTCTATAAAACAGTAGTTGCTGGAGATATGCTAATTTTGAAATGTATAGCAGATTATTCCTGGGGGATATTGAACCCCACTTCATCTGCAGTTTGTGTGAACTAGAACTTAGGTGGTATTCTATTGAGATAAACTGATTTTGATGGATTTGCTGTTGAGCTAGACTACTGTGATGTCAATACATTCTGATATGTTTCCCAAATGGCACCATGCTTGCTTAGCAGTTATTAATTACCAGTTGACGGTACAATTCTTTATTGGATAGGTGAGATCCTATTTGAAAAGTTAAACAATTGCCAATGTAACTATTTTAATAAAAATATTTGGAAACTAACTAGACATATACTTAAATTATGATCTGATGCACTTTCTTTAAATAGTTATTAACTTAGTAACACTAAATTCTAATAACACTGTACATAAGTCATACATTTTCACATAAAAATAATATCTGGTAGTTATGTGATCTATATTTGGTGCCCCCCACATTTATGGAATTTACTCTCTTTTGTGTCTCCATCGTTATGTCACTTTGTTTGTTAAAAAAAAAACACCAACGCTCTTAAGACATGTTTATTTCACTCTGCTTTTTATTAATTGTCATGCTTTGGATTAATTTATACTGATCATTTTGGGGATGGGTGAGTTAAATATAGATGATTTTATGTTACTTTACTTTATCTTAGAACTATACACCACTTTGTTAGGGCTATTATGTATTGAAAGGTGATTTGAACCTTCATTAATAATTTAATATTAATAGTAGAGAAGCTTGAGGAATTCAGTCTTGGTGAATTCCCATCTGAAGAGACATGAGCTTTGTGTTCCAAACTGATGTGGTACTTAATTATACAATGATTTTTGAATTTCTGGAATTATATCTATCTATCTAGGCTGACCATATGAAAAGGAGGACAGGGCTCATGTAACTTTAACAGTTGTAGAGAAAAGGGAAATTCAGCCAGTGTCATTTGTATGCAATTAGTTCCTGGTGAAATTCCTTCTTCATCACAACAGTTAAAGTTGCAGGCACTATACTAGATTGACCATATACAAAAAAAGGCAGGGCCCCTGCAACTTTAACTGTTGTGATGAAGAGCGAATTTCACCAGGAACTAATTGCATACAAATGACACTGGCTGAAATTCCCTTTTCTCTACAACTGTTAAAGTTACATGAGCCCTGTCCTGCTTTTCATATGGTCAGCCTCTATCTATCTATCTATCTATCTATCTATCTATCTATCATCTATCTATCTATCTATCAATCAATCATCTATCTATCTATCTATCTATCTATCTATCTATCTATCATGTATCTATCATCTATCTATTTCAAAAGTATGAGTAGTACCCTATACTGCCACTAGTTCTGCTCCATCACTAACAGTTCTCAAAGCAAGCATGGAAATGAACACAAATGCTCATTGTCAGAACAGGCCAGGTCAACAAAGCTGCCTTCTTTAAGCTCGATTGACTCGCCCCATTCTGGAAACAAGTGTTGCTGCTTGTTTCTAGTTTTTCAGGAACTACATGTTCCTGTCCATTCTGCTAGGGTGGAGGCAATACACTGCTTCATGTTTGGAGAGAGACTGTATCTAGAAACGTCTATTTTGAGAGCAAATACATTAATACAAATATAAGGACATACCTACATGCATTTATTTATTTTACAAAGAGATTCAACTCCAAAACTCTCAGTGATGTCCCCCTACCACTCCAGTGGTGTCATGTAGCTATTTAAAAGTATAGAGGACAAAGTGGAGCCCTGAGGAACGCAACAGACCTAGGGGTCAAGCAGTAGTTCCCCAGTAGTTCCTGGGAACACTCAACCAAATAAGACTAGAACCAGTGTAAAATGATGTTACAAGTCACATACTGGCCAAACGTCTCAAAAGGAGGCCATGGTTCATATTATCAAATGTCGTTAAGAGGGCCAACAGAACCAACAGGGTCACATTCTCCCATTATGGTTTCTGGCATAGTTCATCTATCAAGATGACCACGGCCAGATCTACACCAAGCAGGATATAGCACTATGAATGTGGTATAAAAGAAGTATATAAGAGGCAGGATCTACACTACTGCTTTATAGTGTTATATCCTGCTTGGTGTAGATGTGTCATGGGCCCCAACAGTTGTCAGTGCACTTCAACAGTGCTATAAAGCAGCAGTGTAGATCCAGCCCTAGTCTAAGAGATGTAGCAGATACAAACGGGAATTGAGCCTAAGGGACACCATCACACAGTGAGTTTATGGTTGAGCTAAGATTTGATATCACCAAAGATCACTGCTGTACCAAAACTACTGTACTAAAGGGTTGAGAATCCATTTATGTATTGAAGTGCACTGACAACTGCTGGGGCCCATGACACATTCCATATACCGCTTTCATACTGATTTCATAGCACTATGTTCTGCTTGGTGTAGATGTGCCATTAGCCCCAACAGTTGTCAGTGCACTTCAATACAGCTGTAAAGCAGTAGTGTAGATCCTGTCCACGACTGTTTCTATCCCAAAACAGGGCCTGGAGCCAGACTGAAGGGGATCCAGAAATAACCATTTCATTCCAGAAAATCTAGAGTTGCAATGGCATCCATATATATATATATATATATATATATTCACACACACACACACACACACACACACACACACACCTACCTTATATAAAATGTGTATATGTGCTATACAACATATACTTCTGCTTTAGGCTCTTTTAGGGCACAATCCTAGTCATGTTTGGACAGAGAAGCAGGGCATTTTTCTGTCTAAACATGCATAGGATTACGCCCTTACTGTAGTTCTTCTACAAGCATATCCATGATATACTGAAGATTATAATCTGTGAGTTTATTTTATTAGTGATCTTGTTGTAAAGTTATGTGTGTTGCTGTTGTTTTAAAATAAAAATCCATGAGAAAAAATAACAGATTCCCCTAGTGTCTTTTTAATATGGATATAAATTATTCTGCAGAGACCTATGTAATCTGTGCCCATTAGCACTTAACAAACAAGAAAATCTTATGATGTGCAGATTTTTCTTGTGTATGTATACTCAATAGTAATTCCCATTGAATTCAGTGGATCTGGCTCCTAGTTTACAGCATAACAGTACTAAGACAATTAAAATAATGTTGTAGAGTATAATAATGTCAAAGTAATGTGCTTGGTTTGATTGCAGAAAATCCATAGCCAAGAGTCCTATTAAATTAAGGCCAATTTATGAAAGTTTGTAGGACATACTGTTTTAAAGAATGAGATCACATATCTTTCTGAGGCTGCAAACTTATATACACCTCCCAGGAAGTAAGTCCCATTGATCTTAGCAGGACTTAGTTCTGCGCAGACAGGAATATGATTGTACTGCAAATCCTGCAGATTATCTAGCCAACAGAAGGATGGATGCTCAAGTGTTCTGAGATTTGTAGCCATGCTAAGTATTTAGATTGAGTATTCTTTCTTGAGTAGAATTCATAAGATTTGGTCAAATTTGGATATAAAATATATATTTGACAATTTAATTTTTGCAAATAAAATCTTTACCAAATAAATGGATAAAGATACAGATTCCAGTTTTGTGGATTTTTAGGTCAAACGATGTCCCAATGCATCTGAAAGAAATTAAGAAAGAGAAAATCTGATGGTAGCTAAACATACCCATGTAAAATGAATGGGTTTCATTCAATGATCTGAGAGATTGCAACTTTGCAAAATACAATTAGAGTAAGAGAAAAGCAGAAACTTTAGCAAACCCCCCTCCCCCCCCCCCACCACCAATAAACATGTTTCCTGTGCTTCCAAAATTTTGGGAGATTTTACATCTAGCCTACTCTTACTGAAAGAATTCTTTCATTGAGTGCCAGAAATCGCCTTTCAAGCTACTGGAGACAGAGTTATTGAAAGCCTGCCAAAGTTTCCAGCAAGTATGTCCCTTCAACTACCGTATCTTTGGTGCCTAGAAAAGTTATATATTTCCTTTTGTCAACATTTTGAAGCATATGGATGTTTATTAATTTCCTTATTATCACAACTCACTAGAACAAAAAACGATTAGTGCTTTGTCCCCTTCACAATCACAGGCGGAATATAAATTAGTAAAACACTGCTCCTCCCTGTTGTGCTTTCCCCTTGGCCAGTATGAAACTGTCAGTTCTGCTCTGCAACAATATGTTGTATAAGGGTAGCATTTAAATGCCTCACCTAACGCTCTAGTTTAGTAATATTGTTGCTCCTCGCCACAAATAAATTAAAAAAACACACAACTCAAACCTCCACCGTGAATACTACAAAGCATTAGAGAAATTACTGCTTGCAGTTGCAGGTAGAATATGAAGACTTAGGAGGTTGAAGGTCTCCAACCGTGCATCAATTATATAGCTAAATTCGACTGCCTTTGAACTTAAAATGTTCACAATTAATTCTTATTAGCATAAGAGTATTCCTCATAGCATGGCAAGATGAAGGCTGAACTTATTAGCTTTGTGTCCTGCTGCCAAGGTAAGTGCATCAAGCTTCCACATACATGTCCTGGAGAGTCTTTTCCCCCAAGAAGGTTCAAAGAGTACTGTTTCAACTTCATGTCAATTTCACCTTTGGAATGACAGGACTTCTCAGGCCCACTGCAGAGGGGGAGAGAAAATGCGTCACTTTCCCAGCTGCTCTTTGCAGCTTTTGCATGTGGGCTAAATAAATGGGTCATTAGGATTGACTAGCAACTAGACATGCAAACCATTGTGCAAGCAAGCAGAGCAGGACGAAAACGTTGTGCTCATATGTTGTTCAGAAACTTCACTGATAAGACAGTGGAGCCTGTCTTATCGGTGTGGAACAGCAGAAAACGTAACATAAATAAAGGGAGAAGTGTTATGCACATGCTTAATATTTATTTATTTAAAACATTTCTTGGCCGCCTTTCAGGGCAGAAGCCTTCACAAGGCGGCTTACAACAATAAAATACATAAAAACAGTTAAAACATTAAAAGTGATGAAAACAAACACACAATAAAATAGCAATTAAAAGTAATAAAAGCCAACAATAAATTCAGCAAGAGCAACAATGGCAATAGCAGCAGTAACAGTACTCATATCATGAGAAGTCCGTGGTACAATAAAATGTTTTCAAAGCCTTCTTAAAAACCCGCAAGGATGGTGCATGGCAGACCTCTGATGGGAGTTTGTTCCAAATGTGTGGGGCCACTGCAGAGAAGGCCCTCTCCTGCCTAATTGCTCTCACGGGTGGGCAAATGAGAAGGGCCTCTCTTTCTGATCTTAAAGTGCAGGCAGGCTGAAGGTGTTTTCTGCCATTACTGATTCTCTTTAATCTACAAAAAGATTAATCTAGCAAAAAATCCAAACAAACTCTGAAAAGGTATATGAGTTCTTCCAAAGAAGCCCTCCCCAACTTGCTGCCCTCTAGATGTGTTGGACTACAACTGGGAATTATGGGAGTAGTAGTTCAACACATCTGGAGGGCACCAGGATGGGTAAGACTGTGTCAGAGGATTTAGAACCAAAAGAGATTTAGGTTAGAACTTCACTCAGTACAATTCCTCAAGTTGTCTTTTATCAGTTACACTTTTTCCCCTTGATTACATTGCATTATGTTCTGTTGGGGACTAACTGTGTGTACTAAAAGACATGTAACTGAACTCTGTTTCCAGTTTTTAAAAAAATGAAAAGTAGCTCTGGGGAAGGGAAATTTAAACAGGAAAAGCAGTGGGAGAAGAAAAGCTGAAGCTTTTCCCCTTCCACAAATTCTCTACTTCAGACAGCTCCTCCAACAGTTCCCCCCTGCCCCCAGTTAGGTTGCTAAAGCACAGTTGCGGCTAGTAAAGTCTTGTATTTATTAACACTAGTAAGATTGACGCTTTGAGAAACCAAAAAGTGATGGTATGATATTTATTTCAATCAAACAATGTGAACTTTTGCAGGATGCAAAATTATAGGGTTGGAGCCAGAAGAGTCCTTCTGCCCAAAGAAGGTGTACTTCTGTTCATGAAGGGGACATTGATACAGGACAGCCTTCTGTGAACAGAAGGAGAGGCAATTTTTGCTGATTCCCCTTGTGTGTTCTTTGAGAAGGTCCTTCAACCTCCCACAAAATGATAAAGGTGTATTGACTAAAGGTGTATTGACAAAAACCATGTTCCTTCTGTTCATGGGAGCAGAACTTCCTAAATCACGAATTCCAACTCCATAGACCTTCCAGCTGAGTACAACTTTATGTCTGGAGAGTATTTTACAGTTATGCTGATAATCCTACAATGCTGTAATAATTATTTTAACAATAGATATTGGAATTAATTGATTGTTCTAACACATTTGGACTGCTCTTATAGGTTGAGCATCGAAAATCAGAACTTTTCTTCCTGGTAAAACAAGGCTAAGGTATTGCCACTCATAATCTGCTAGTAAGAGACTGATTATCTTATCACTTCCTGCATTTAGATGGCCTTTTCCAGGAAAATATATAACCCAGACCCCTTTTTCAAATCTCTTGTGTCTAAGGGAGCTCTGCTTAAGGGGAAAGAGCAGGTTCGGCCCTTGACATTTATCCTGCAATGTGATCCATGCGGAATTGTACTGTATTCATTTGACCTTGCTATATGTTGTATGGGTGAAATTTCCAACTAATGTAGAGGGAAGTGCCAGAACATTGCCTTTATTTTTATGCAACAATATTAAATATTTCTGAAATTCTGTCATCGCTTTGTAAACAATTGGTTTCACTTCACTTCTCCCCTTTCCTCTCAGAATGAATGAAAGATATAAAATTATTCTTGATTTTTTTTTTTTAAAAAAAAATTAAACAGCAATTTCCATGATAAATAGCATGTAATGGCTCTGGCTGAGTGGAGTGGGTGTTTAAATATTTCAAGGGAACAAGAAATCCATGGCACATACTGATAAGATTTTAGTAACAGTGTAAATAATTAACATTACTGGATAAATGACATTTTAAATAGTAGATAATTGGAATAACCCTCTAGTTCTACTATCTCAATAGGTTAAGAGTTCATCTCTCTGCATATCTTAGTTCAGTGTTAATTGTTACCATGGCCAAGCTATTAATGCTGCAGGAAACATTTTCCAGGCTATGGAAACAACATACTTATAATTCTGAAAATTACCCATCTATTAGTGGTTTTATTCAAATCATGGTATTAGAAAACCGATATCTGCACAACATTTAGCACAGACCTTTTTCAGTTATTAAATAAAGGGGCTACATGTGGACATCTAATCATAAGATTTCTTAACAATTTACAAATGCTAGATGGGATTAATTTCCTATATTCTGAACAAAATCCATATCGACAGCATTTTTGCAAGTTACATTTCCAATATACCTGGGGAATATATATCCAGAAAGTATCAGACATGATGGTGGGTGGCCTTAGATCAGTGATTTCCAAACTGTGTTTCAGGAACCCTGGGATTTCTTGGAAAGTCATCAGAGAGCTTCGGCTATGGGGCGGTATACAAATGTAATAAATAAATAAATAAATATAAATAGTGAGAGGATCAGTGATGGCAGACAACATTCTTTGAATGAGAGCTTGCCTTCACTTTGGAGCTTCCCCTGTGATGAATAGCAGGATAATATTGAGTGTGATCTGGATCACGTCCATGGTTCACTCAGGGCAACAGTGGACCTGGCCAATGCCTTACGTGAACAGTATGCACCCCAGAATCCTCTGCAGTGTGATGGGTTCTCTGGAAGATGAGTCAATATGGGACATTACACATTTTTGAATACCGCTGCCTTAATTCATCTGCTAAACCTAATGGGTATATATACACATAGATGCACATACGTACATATATGCAAAAATTATGTCAGTTACATAATCAGATATCCATGATGGAGCCCATGTGTTAGGAGAGAAAGAAGAAAGAAACTTGCAAAGCCAAAGTAAGCATGACATTTGTCATGTAGTGTGGTCCTGAATAGTTGCTTTTTTTTCATAGCCAGCATGTGTGTGTTTTTGAGAGAAAGAGAGAGAGAGAGAGAGAGGCCACGACATGAAGAAAATTAGACTTTAAACTTTCCCCCCATCATGGTCCCAAGTAGAATTTACCGCTGCACCTGCTATTCACCATGGAAGGAAAGGTCTCATTGGCACCATAGCTAATAGCAGGCACAGGAAGGGGATTCCATGGTCAGGGCAAAGGGTTAAAGGCTCCTTTCCTCCATGCCAGCCCCTCTCCCACACCCACTACATACAAAAATGCAGACGTCAGGGGTAATGCATTCCAAAATGCAGGTGTTCGGGAACATGCATCCAAAAATGTATCCAATGTAAGAAATGTACACATTAGGTAGAAATCAATACAGAAAAACTTACCTTAGGGTGAAATGCATGCAAAAATATGTCTGAATCATTGTGAAGAATCTTGTTTTCTAAAATATTCACAAACTGTTATGGAAAAATGGACAGAATGAAGATATGCTTCAAAGAGCTTGAGTGTTGTAGAAATGGCATGGACAGATTTTCCCATCTTTAGTAATGGCCAATGATTCCGGCCTCAATGCAATTGCTCAGAATAACTGATGACTCTAAGAAGGCAACAGTGCTGAATATTCACTCTTAAGTTTTACATTGTATGCGGATGAGCTCAACCTATTTGCATTTCTTTTGCTCTTCCTTTTATGTTATGAACTCTAAAGACATCCCACAGTGTTAATAAGACTTTGTTATAGAAGGAACTTGCTGTGAGACACACGACAGAATGAGCAAAAAGGGCAATGAAGAAAAACAAGGTAAACCGAATTCCTGAAGTGATCACTGCTGCCTGTACAATGTCTGTTGCTATTTTGGAGTGCTTTCAGAAGCATAGCAATGTTTGGTTTGGGTTGGCGGTGGGATTTTTTGTTTGTTTATTTGTTTAGTTGACGTTTGTACAGCTTTGCATGCATGTTGGAATCCTGATATAATAAGCAGCGAGGTGTTTCAGTGCAAAATAGTATTATGAGTTTTATGCGTAGCTGAAGATAGCTTTAGTAATTTATCATTTAGTAGGATGTGTGTGTATGTGTGGCTGGTGTAATTCATATGATGCCCTCGCATTCTGGGACTCACTGTAGCATTACTTTTAATTGTTTCTTTTTTGGTAACGTTTCACTACTGATCAGAGGAGAATGTTTGACTGATACGGCTACTTCACAAACCAAGTGATATTGGCACCACCAAAGGGATCTTCATTTGTTCTCTCCCTGTGCAGACTAAATACATGGACAGGCAGTGGGAGTTTGCCTCACCGCTGAAGTTGCTGCTCCCTCCTGGACTCATTGCCTAATGTCTGTGTGTTCCGTGGGACTTCTGAAAAGGCACACCTAATGCATACATGATCCATGCAGTTGGGAACCCTGCATGATAAACTTCCTGATCACATTTTGTTCATTTATTAAGGACACAGTCCTATGACATTTAGACATAAAAAATCCTACAACTCCCAATTCCCTAGCCAGCCATGCTGAGAGCTCTGGGCCTTTTTTTCTGGTGTAATCCACACCAAGCAGGATATTGCACTATAAAAGCAGTATGAAAGTGGTATATAAAAGGCAGGAGCTACACTACTGCTTTATAGTGGTATTGAAGTACACTGACAACTATTGGGACCCATTGACACATGCCATATACCGCTTTTGTAGTGCTATATCCTGCTTGGTGTAGCTCCTGCCTTTTATATACTGCTTTCATACCACTTTCATCGTGCAATATTCTGGTTGGCGTGAATTAGGCCGCTATCTAAATTAGGCTGACCATATGAAAAGGAGGACAGGGCTCATGTAACTTTAACAGTTGTAGAGAAAAGGGAATTTCAGCCAGTGTCATTTGTATGCA
This sequence comes from Anniella stebbinsi, assembly GCA_029215795.1. Taxonomy (NCBI): domain Eukaryota; kingdom Metazoa; phylum Chordata; class Lepidosauria; order Squamata; family Anniellidae; genus Anniella; species Anniella stebbinsi. The sequence goes on along the minus strand of JARDYH010000004.1, from coordinate 87,324,960 downwards.
ATTAGTTCACTATACTAGAGTGACCATATACAAAAGGAGGCAAGGCCCCTGCAACTTTAACTGTTGTGATGAAGAGCGAATTTCACCAGGAACTAACTGCATATAAATGACACTGGCTGAAATTCCCTTTTCTCTACAACTGTTAAAGTTACATGAGCCTTATCCTCCTTTTCATATGGTCAGCCTATCTAAATATGCATAGGTTTAAATGTCTCATAGACAAAGTCTCTTAAATGACTCCTAAACAAAGTCTGTCTCAGTGTTGCACAGATTAAAATACAATAAAAAATCACAAACAAGTAAAAGCAAGCACAGATAAATTTTCAACAGACACACACCAGCATAATACCTTAAAATACATCATAGATTACAAAGGCTAAAACAGCCAACACAAACAGGAGTTAAACTAATCCACAGGGACTCAGATGCAAATTTTAACAGCCTAGGAGAATAGAAAGGTCTTGGCTTAGTGAGGAAAATGCAATGACACAGGCACCAGGTTTGCTTCAGCAGGGAGAGCATTTCAAAATTTCCTATTGAGTGATATTGAGAAGGGATTCTATAGATGGCCTTTGGTTATCATATGAAGCTTCTATGCACAATATGTGTGTGTGTGTGTGTGTGTGTGTGCGCGCGCGTGCGTGTATCAGACATGTATACCTTTCAGATATCAAACCAAATGCATGGTCATAAACACACATCCATGTACCCAGATACACTGCCTTTTGGTGTTGTGGATGGATTTACTGAAGGAGATAGGGTGACTATATTCTGAAGAAGAGCTGTGACAAAAAATGACACCTGTCTGATGGTTTCCCTGCTTCACTGCACATACAAAGATAGAATCCTTCTCAGATTTGGACAATAGATACTGTAGATTTGTCCAATGGGACCCTGTCCTGCTTAAAAAAATGACTGAAAGGATTACCTACCTACCTACCTACCTTTCATTATGACTTGATTAGAGAGAAAGGGCAAATCTTTTCCAGTTAATAACAAGCAAGATGTGACTTTTTGTGAGGAAATAATACTTTGATCCCCATTCCCTCCTTTTCTTTTTTTGTGGGGGAGGGGGTGCCATGGCTTTTGTTGGCTTCTGCATTCTTAGATTGCATTAAACACAAATTAGTGTGCATTCTAATAGATTCGGTACTGAAAGAATTACCCTGGTAGTGGTTAGAATCCCTTGATTAAAAACTGGTATTGTTTTTTTTATATACTCATTGTACATAGGCCTCTTTAGTTGTGTCTCTGTGGCAGTTGCCTACTTAGGAGGCTGGGGTAGAAACTCATTTCATTCATTAAATCAATCAATCCATGTGGAACTCTCTTTTTGAGTGGGCTATTCTTTATTATTTTGTACACAGTAACAGGGAGTGGTAGATACACGTCTGCTCCTGTTTGTATTAAATAAAACCACTTTGGATTATTCATCACACTGTGCATTGTGGAGGTCTTATTATCAGAGTTCTGTATAAAGACTTTTGAAAACACCATCAGCATTAGCTTGTGGTATTGGCTGAATACCAGTACCAAATCCCCAGGGCCTGATGAACTGCATCCTAGAGTATTAAAGGAGTTGGCAGAAGAACTCTCAGAACCACTGTCTATTATCTTTGCAAAATCATGGAAGATGGGTGAAGTGCTGGATGACTGGAAGAGGGCTAATGTTGTCCCTATCTTCAAAAAGGGCAAAAAGGAGAAACCTGGGAATGACAGACCAGTCAGTCTGACATCAATCCCTGGGAAAATATTGGAGCAGATTATAAAGAAGTCAATCTGTAAACACCTTGAAAGCAATGCAGTGATTACTAGAAGCCAGCATGGATTTGGCAAGAACAAATCCTGCCAGACTAATCTGATCTCAGTTTTTGATTGGGTAACCTCCCTTGTGGACTGTGGGAATGCAGTGGACATAATATATCTTTGAAAAAGTACCACATGACATTCTGATCAGCAAGCTAGCTAAAAGTGGGCTAAATGAAACAACTATTAGGTGGATCCACAGTTGGCCACAGAATCGGACTCAAAGAGTGCTTATGAATGGTACATTCTCAAACTGTGGGGAGGTAATGAGTGGGGTACCGCAGGGCTCAGTCCTGGGTCCAATGTTCTCCAACCTTTTTATTAATGATTTGGATAAGGAAGTACAGGGAATGCTTATCAAATTTTCAGATGACACAAAATTGGGTGGGATAGCTAATACCCTGGAAGACAGAAACAAACTCCAAAGTGAAAACAACAGAATGAAATTTAATAGAGATAAATGCCAAGTTTTACACCTAGGAAAAAGAAACCAAATGCACAGTTACAAGAAGGGTGATACTTGACTCAGCAATACTACAAGCGAATAAGATCTTGGAATTGTTATAGATCACAAGCTGAATATGAGATAACTGTGTGATGTGGCTGCAAAAAAAGCAAATGCTATTTTGGGGCACATTAATAAAAGAATAGCTTCCAAATCATGCAAGCGACTGGTTCCCTTATATTCGGCACTGGTTAGACCTCATCTTGAGTATTGCATCCAGTTCTGGGAACCACATTTCAAGAAGGATGCAGACAAGCTGGCGCGTGTTCAGAAGAGGGCAATGAAAATGATCAGGGGTCTGGAAACAAAGCCCTATGAGGAGAGGCTGAAATAACTGGGCATGTTTAGCCTGGAGAAGAGAATATTGAGGGGAGACATGATAGCACTTTTCAAATACTTGAAATGTTGTCACATAGAGGAGGGCCAGGATCTCTTCTCGATCATCCCAGAGTGCAGGACGCGGAATAATGGGCTCAAGTTACAGGAAGCCAGAATCCGGCTGGACATCAGAAAAAACTTCCTGACTGTTAGAGCAGTATGACAATGGAACCAATTACCTAGGGAGGTGGTGGGCTCTCCCACACTAGAGGCATTCAAGCGGCAGCTGGACAGCCATCTTTCAGCCATCTTTCAGCCATCTATGCTTTAAGATGGATTCCTGTATTGAGCAGGCGGTTGGACTCGATGGCCTAATAGGCCCCTTCCAACTCTACTATTCTGTGATTCTATGAATGTTTACAAAAATGTGTCCATGTTAGTATACTTCAAATGAGAACTTTGCAGCCTAAGTATATAAACCAGTCTGCCAATCTGATTTTCAAAATCTTGATGTGTGCAGATTTAAACTGGATATATCTGGGGTACAATAGAACCAAATTTAAGCAATTTAAGTACTGATGGGTGAAATTCTTTCATCTTGATTTGCAATTGGCTCTTGCTTTCTTGGAGAAGTTGGCGAATGCATGTTGTTGTTTATGTCTGTGCTTGCCCTGGGGAGAAGTGTTACAGAGATGTCCGAAAACTCAGAGAGATCCAGCCTTGGGGAGCTTTCCCGCTCCAGATTTTTCCTTTCCTCTCTCTGGTTCTCTACATTACAAAACCCTCTGTATCCTTACCAGGTCTTGGATCTTTTTGCATTCACAATGGGCTCCTTCAGATAGTGACCGACAGAGACCACGTGATTTTAAATTGAAAAAGGAATGCTATTGAACAGAACAGGCTGCAGTGAAACAGCTCAATCTAGTAGTGGAATAAATCTCATACCGGATTATCTCTGTGTTATGAAAACACAGGATTATTGGGGGAAATCATGAGAAACATCCTGGCTGTTGACAACATCATGAAATGGACTTGTAAACTTCCATGAGTGGCTAGACACAAATGTGAAATAAATTGCTCATTTAAGAAGCAGTCTGTTTCCCTGCACTGTCCTTAATTACCAATAGATCAGGGGAAGAAAACTGGCAGTAAAGAACGATTGAAAAAACCAAAGGTTCATCCAAAAATGGCCATTGTTTCCACCTGCCAGGAAGGCTTTTTGAGAATATTTGGAAGATCCATTGCCAGTGGAAAGTCCAGGAACTCCAATTTTTAGTTTTCAGTCCCAGAGTTTCATTCAGAGATGGAGTCTTCAATCATACTCAAACGCCTTTGTGACAGATGAGAATAATCAGTACTTTGAAAGAACCTTCAGCTTTCACCAGTCTTCTTGCTTCCCCTTTTACCTCGGTAAGTTTAGAAAGTTAGGAGCAAAGAGAGGAGGGAAACCAGCAGCAGAGAAGGCAGATGGAGAGCTAGTACCAAGCCATTGTGAGCACAGCTGAAGCTGGGACAAGAGTTTGGCTAAGTTCATAATAGCTTGGGAATTTCCAGAATTTTCAAAATTTCCAGTTCAAATACCAACTGCTCCCTTTTTAAAATTAACCACCAATGCAACTTTTAACAACTTTTGCTTTCCTAAAATAAGATACTGCAATGCACTCTACGTGGGGCTGCCTTTGAAGATGGTTCAGAAGCTGCAGCTTATGCAAAATGCGGCAGCCAGATTAATAGCCCGGACTGAGGGCGGATCTGCACTGCTGCTTTAAAGCACTTTAAAGCGGTTTATAACAGTAGTGACAACTGTTTTTGGAGTGTGTCCTGGGCCCCAACTGTTGTCAGTACTGTTATAAACCACTTTAAAGCACTTTAAAGCAGCAGTGTAGATCCTGCCCAAGAGGTTTGAACACATAAAACCAACTCTGGCCCGCTTGCATTGGCTGCCTGTATGTTTCTGAGCCCAATTCAAGGTGCTGATTTTAACCTATAAAGCTTTACACGGTTTTTGGACCACAATACCTGATGGAACGCCTCACCCTACATGAACCTACCCATACACTATGCTCAACAGCTAAGGCTGTCCTCCAGGTGCCTACTCTGAGGGAAGCTTGGTGGATGACAGCAAGGGAGAGGGCCTTTCCAGTGGTGGCCCCCAATTATGGAATGATATCTCTGACGAGGCTCGCTTGGTGCCAAAATTGCTATCTTTTCAGTGCCAGGTTAAGACTTTCCTCTTCTCCCAGGCATTTAACATTTAACAGCATGTACTGAGTTTTTTGTTGACCCTGGAACTATAATTAGGCCTGGCTGAGAGTTCACAGTTATTTTAAATGTATACTGTTTTATATGTTGTCTGTTTTTATGTTTTCATGGTTTTATGTTTTCATGGTTTTAAATTTTGTATATCGATTTTTAATGTCCAAAGTTTTAATTTTTGTAAATCGCCCAGAGATCTTTGGCTATGGGGCAGTATATAAATGTAATAAATAAATAAATAAATAAATAAATAAATAAATAAATAAAATTTAGCATTAATTTATTGATTGATTTATTATACCAAACTTCCCAGCCAACATTTTCTCCCCAAACTTCCAAAGTCAGCATCCAGGTTAAAGTAAGGATGCATTGTATTAGCCAGAGGAGAGCAATCTCTCAACATTCCCTTTTGAAATCAATAACATCAAGCATAAATTTGCACCTCTTCCATGAGTGCAAGATGTGGAGTGTCCTGTCATGCTTGGCACATAGCAATATGAGAGCCCACACTATTTCTACAGTGACTAATGAACTTGGTGGCTCCAAGTCCAACATTCACTCTACTACAATACACTGAGAAAGTGCTTTTCTTCTTAGTGTCTGTTTCTTTGTTCCTGGTTTTGAGCAACAGGTAGGACTTTGTTAGCCTACAAATCCCATGAAGCCTAGCCAGCATGGGCCATGAGAGTTGTAGGCCAAAACATCAGGAAGGGGGCAGATTGGGGGAGGCTGAGCTAGGAGCACAAGAACTCTCCATGTGGACCTGCCTGATGGGAAAAAGTCTAAAAGACAGCAAATTTGAAGCCACATGCCCATAAGAGCAGACTTGACTTTATTGGGCTCTGTTCTCACATAATGGTGGCAAATTGTGGATTAATGCCACCACCACTTTGAATATGAAATCTCTGTTTGGCCTATCAGTGGTTGTTCCATGACATGCAAACCTGAACACCATGGTTTAATAATGGGTTAAATGACCGGCAGGTAACCTTAGAACTAACCATATGTTAACTGTGGGTTGTTTAACCCATGATTAATCTATAATGTGCATCACAGAATAACTATGGATTTGCCCAATCAGAGATTGCATATTCAAAATGGCAGCAGCCATTAAATAACCCATGATTTGCCACCATTATGAATCAGGTCATTGATTTGTGCTCCTCTTATTAATTAATCCACTTCAACTTAGATTCATTATATATTTTCATACTTCAAAAATGTGTATAGTTGAGTGCTAGATCCTGTGGAATATGCTTGTTTCCAGCGTTTTGCTTTTCTGTTTTGCAACTTTACCTGTATCCCACTTATGGGAAAAAGTTGCTGTTATATCCATATATTTTTATGACTAAATCTGCCACTTTCCCTTCATTCTGCTACTTTCTTGTTTCTGTCCATTACCGTAACCAATTTGCTTTGTGATTTGCACCATACATTTTCTCAAAATGGTTCATAGGCTGTGTGGATATGACACCTATTTTCAAAATTGTTCCTGGATATTTTCAGTTCTATAGAGCTGCTGAAAGGCTTTTGCAGTTGTCCATTGCAACAAAAGGTTTTTTTTTTTTATGGTAACTGACATATCAAACTACTCCAAAATGACTATGCAATAGAGAGGCGGGGGAGAAATCTATAGACAGCTTTATCTGAAAATCCTGGTACAAGTACATGAGAGCTATAATGCCTGGCAACGTTAAGTTTAATACTTAGGATTTTGGTGAAAGAAAGTGGTGACAGGTAAAAAGACAGTAAAGAGATTGATGTATAGAGTTGAATCTTGAGAACTACACCAAGGGAACAAGAATGCCAAGGGGAATTTTACATGCCACTAATTCTAATATATTAGCACACAAAAAAACCAACACTTGTGTTTTGAGATATGATGGAATAATGTTGTTTTATAAACAATTATAAAAGAGAATGCAACATGTCCAGCCATTATCAGCAGCCTTGTATGTCAGCATTATATCAAGCCTTGGGTGGATTTAACAGATTTAGGGAATATTTCTACAGTTTCTGTAAGATTGTGGGTTTCTGGAGCTGTACAGAATTTGAGTGATGTGGCCACTCTAGAAGCACACTGATCATATTCTGTTCAAATGTACCATCATCTCTCCAGTTTGTATTTGGGCTCTGAATGTTTGTAGCATAAGCCAACTGTGAACACCACTGATGTGTGGAATTGGTGACATCATGGAACCACCTCCACCTCTCCAGAGAAGTTTTTCAACCCTTTTTTTAAAAAAAATTATATAAAATTTGGATGAAAGTTCTAATATGTTCTGTATGTAAAACAATTAAAAAAATAGACACTGGGCCTGAAACATAGCAAGGAAAAAAAAGGGGCAAAAAATGCAAGACAGTTAATTCGATCCATGTTAAGTTTAGCTCTTTCATTTACATTTCAAATGAGTGAGGGAGCTAGGATCGTTCCCTGGAAGAAAATGTACTGCAATTCCTGTGGTGGGTTTTTTGTTTGTTTTTGTTTTAGGTACATCTAACTGAGATTTATTTGCATGGGTGAGTCTCATGGGTATGTTGGTGTCTTTTTTCTTTTTATATTTATTTTGCCCCATATCAGTTTATTTGTATATTATTTTATTTTATTTTATATATATGTCCTTCCCTTTCATAGGTTCCCAGAGTAGATAACAAAAAATTATAATTATAATGAAACTAAAAGAAAATCTATTAAAACAACATAAAAAACATATAAAAGCACTCAGCAGAATTAAGTCCAACATCAAGCAGCATAAAAGCAACGTACATAGGAATTAAAATCCTGGGGAAATAAAGATCTTTGCCTAGCACTAAAATGACATCAAGGTAAATGCCAGGTGAGCATCCCTAGGGAGAACTTTCCACAGTTAAGATGCCACCACCAAGTAAGCCTTAATCCCTCTAGCTACCCATCTTACATCAGATGGTGGGGGCACCTGAAGAAGAGCCCCTGTTTACAATCTTACTTTACAGACAGCACATGTGAAGACAGGCAGTCCTCCAGTCATAAACCATGAAGGATTTTAAATGTCAAAATTATAATTTTGGATTGAGCCTCAAATTGAATTTGAGCCATTGCAGTTGGTGAAGCACAGGTATCATGTGACCATAATGCCCAAACCAAAGTAACAGTTTTGTAGTTGTTTTGAAGCAATTGCAGTTTTTGAACCATCTTTGAAGGTAACCCCACATATAATGTGTTATAGTAGTCTAATTTAGAGATTACCAGACCATGGATTACAAAGGTCAGGTTATCTTGGTCCAGGTATGACCAGTGTAAACCAGTAGAAGACACTCTGCACCATGGAATAAACCTTAGTTTCTATTGTGAAAGATGGATCAATGAACATTCATGAGCATGTTGCCAATACTTCCAGAAGCATTTGCATGATGCAGATGGGTGACTTGCCATGATCTTGTCACATGTCAACTAATTCAACATGGCTGAACTGCTGCACATGTGAAGTCCAGAGTAGACACATAATTAATTATGCCAAATGGTTTATGGGAATTGGCTGTCAATCTGTTCCAAAAAGATAACGGTTTCAAAATAACTTCTGCAACTGAATTCTAGTGAGAGTTATGGATGGCATCGATTGATATCTCATCAAGATATTAAAAACAAAACAAAATGCCACAATGGTGCTGGAGGAACTATTTTGGACTTGGCAATAAATATTCTCATAGCTGTGCATAAGTGGAGGGAGAGATCAGCATCCACAAAGGCCAAATCAATTGTATAATATCATTTAGGGATGCTGAATAAATGTATGAGGGGCAGCATGCAGGCCCTTCCTTGACTACCAGGATCTGAAGGTCATGCCATTTATCATTATGTAGCAGTTTTCCCCCTTCTGAGATGGGTCATGATGCCATTATTATAATTTGAGTGCTCCACTTCAGTGATTATAAAGGAATATTGGCATTTGAATATCATTTTCCCTATATTTAAGAAAGTAAGCATGTCACCAAGAAGGAAAGGCTTGTGTAATTATTGTGATGTTCTCTTTGCTGAAAGTGCTGCCTTATTTTAGCTCCGTCCATCGTCGGATTGAAAGTTGCTATCAGCTATCTCAAAAATTATTTTCTTCTGTCCTGTATTATTGTTATTATTATTATAATTATTCACATTTTGTACATGTATCAGAGGCATTTGAATATGTATGCCTATCACTAATTGCATGTAGAAATATCCCAAATTATCTTGCCAAAGATATGTAAGTATCTTATTCTTGGAATTTAGTGTACCATCACTTGCTCTAGATAGTTTCTGTTGAAAAGGAGGTTTTGATAACATTTGTCCAACATTTGTCTTGATTAAAAAAAAAAAAGTTCCTTGCTCAAAATTCTGAGTTTTTCTGCATGAGGCATTTATTGTATGTTTGTGATCCTTGCTGAAGGTAGTGCTTTACGTGATGTCATGATCATCCAGGGCCTCTCCTGCTCTTTGCAATCATTATAGCATTCTGTTTTGTTTTTCCTAATGAGGAAAGTCTGGTATTTCTATGAATGGCAATATGAAATCCTAGTGTATTGTGAAATTCCATTATAACTTTGCACCACCTAGTAGTTGTGTAATGGAACATACAGAATGGCAGAGAAAGAAAAAAAAACAGGGAAAAACACACATATAAAGGAGTGGATCTTAATCTTGCAAAGAATCTGGAAGCAGAAGCCTAGATAAAATGGCAGGTTAAAAGCCTTGTGTAGAAAAGCTTTTTGTAACTTTTTTTTTCTCCAGGTGGCTGAGGTAATGCTGTTCCCCTTTGATAGAACTTACATGCATAATTTGAGGACATAGGGAGTGAATCAATCGGTAGATTTGATTTAAATCAATTTGATTTAAATCACGATTTAAATCACTACTCAGAAAGACTCGAGTTAATCATGTGACTTCCCCTTTCCAAAGTGCACTCTTCCTCGCTATAAGCTTAATACATATTTTACACAACTGAGAGTTACCAAAGACTCATTCTTGCTGGTATAATCTTAATATTTACAAGCAGATGCAGGTTTAATTTTTATCTTCTTGTGCAGATCTGTTTCACTCCCAACAATCTATTCGTTGAATTTTTTGAAACTTAGCACTTAAGAGGTAAGGGGTTGATTCTGTGTACATAAATTTGCAAAGGAACAATGGGATTGTGATCTCTGCAGACACAAATTCACAGTTTTGAGAACTGTAAAACCAAGCATCTGTGATTTCTAGATAGAAAAATTGCCCAATAATCTTACAGAAATCTCTGGAAGAGCATGACATTGTGAATGGATTAACGGAATTCATTTCCTAAAAAATTTAAACATGGCATGAATATATAGCCTCATGCTACATAATTAAAACTAATCCTTATTTTATTACGAATAACCTTTGGACTATAATGTATCTTAAATAGAAAACTGTTTTTAGATAGATTTTTCCTCAAAAAGCATTTTATTAAAAAAAATGATTTAAATAAAAAAATAGATTTTTTTTTTAAAAAAATAGATTTTTATCCACCCTGGAATCAATATATAGTAAGACTTTAGTTGCTATGGATGAATGTATCTTTCCCTCAGGCTGAATCTCTGGCGGTGGGGTGGAAGGAGTTTTAATAGCTCTTAAGCCACAAATTGAGGCTATTACCTAAGACATTTCCATGTGTATAATTTCAAAAGTTCATCTGATTAGATGATGTATTTTGATAATTACAAAATTTCAGCTACTGTTTTGTTGCATTTTATTGACATTGTGCTGTTTATTCTCAACTCTCTCATCTTCCGTTCTGTCTGATTTGTGTATGGAAACCACCCCTGACACTCCCAACTTGAGCTCCCTTGTTTCTTCCAGGGTCCTGCGCTGTTCTCTCTCATGCTGACTCCCACTAAATGTTACAACACTTCAGTTTCACTAGTTAGTAATGTATGCATTCTGATCTACCTGGTGAGAAACACTTATGGGATACTTGCAGAATGAACAAAGCCATTGTTAGATGTTTAGCTAAATATAGCTTCCATCTGTGTTCTAACAGCATGATAGATTTCTCTTATGCAGAGGTCACTAACCCTGCATCTTGAATGGTGTTTTATGCTGAGTGAACACAGATATTTCTTTTTTTTTAACTTCTGCATCAAAATATTGAGCAAGAAGCCCATTCCTCAAGTAAAAATAAGGCATCTAAAAGATTGTTTCTCAAATTAATTTTCTTAGCAATAAATAATAGCAACAAGAAGTGTTATTCAAAACATGCTGATTTATTTCTATCTTACAAGGGTGTGTACCAATGGCTTCTTGAAATCCCCCAGCCTGTTAATATGGGCAGTTAAAGTGGGGCTGTTGAAATCTATCGATTTGATAGATAAGCCTCCGATATAATCGGACCTGATTTTTTTTTAATAGGGATTTCCGATAATGGTACGATAATGGTACGATATGATAATTTCGGCCGTGCACATCCCTAATATGCACATTATTATTCACAATCATGTTTTCCATTCCAGAGTGCAGACCTGTCTTGAGACATATAGGAATCATTGTTACACATTGCCTGCATATTTGACTTAATTTCCCCACCCTGCATGGGGTTTGATGCGTAAATTCTAAAAAGTCCTGCTAGTTCAAGACACTTCTCTGCAGCCTTGAACATGCAATTTTCAGAACAGGGGAGGAATATACATCATAATATTCCAGGCCTCACAACACTTTGTTGAAAGTAAGTCAAGCTGAAAACAGACTTTACACTGGAAGCTGCCTTATACTGAGTCACAACACTGGTCCGTTTTACCCAGCAGTGTGACTCTGACCAGCAGTGGCTCCCCAGAGTTTCTGGCAGGATTCTTTTCTAGCCCCATTTGGAGATGACGACAATTGAACATGAGATCATTTGTAGGCAAAGCATTAGTGGAGGCTGTTGGCTCCAATATCAGTGGGGTGGTGAATCCTCTCTGGATTTCAGTCAAAAGCAGTCAGAACTCTGAAGGAACTATCTAAGGTCTTTAGAGTTCTGATAGGTTCTGACTAAAACCCAGAGTGGATTCACCATCCCACTGACATTGTAGTCACCAGTCTTCACTGCAAAATGTGTACTCTACCACTGAGCTACAGCTCTGCCCTTGTGGGGGCTTCCGTGCATAGAAGGGTTTCTGCTGATCTCTATAATGAAAAATGTCTGCATATGCTTTAGCCTTTTATCCCAAGAGTATTGGAAGTGCACAATTTTTTAGCATAGGGTGACATTTTTTGCCCTGATCCAGGGAATGGCAAAAGAAGCAGTTCACTCTTCTGTTGCACATTTCCCTGTTACGATATAGGAGGTAGGATTTATTCCTAGTAAGAGGGTTTCTGTTTAGACCAGAATTCCCTGTTTCTCTTCAGAAAAGGTGCTTAGTAGCCTGTTTACACTTGAGCCAACCCACCTGTGTGAACATCTTTCTCTGTGTGAAAAACAATGGTTAGATTGTAGTGTTGATCCATAGTTACTAGATCTATTGTTTCTTCAAACTTGCAAGAACGTAGATCCAGTTTTGACATGCATTCAAGAGAACAAATATGAATTTTACCAAATGTTAGGCTTTCATATTCTAGTTCTCTGGGCTTCTCCCTTCTATTTATTTTATTAAAAAAAAACCTGTTTCAATGTGCAAGTACATGTAGACCACTCTCCCCCAACTTCATATCCTCCAGATGTTTTGGACTTCAGTTCCCATCAGCCTCAGCCAGCAAGACCAATGGGCAGGAATGCTGGGAGCTATAACCCCAAATACCGTATTTCATCAAATCTAAGATGCCATCGAATCTAAGGCTCACCTTAATTTCAGGGCCACCAATAGGTAAAAAGCGTTGCGTCGATTCTAAGACACCGCACATTTTCAGACATGTTTATATTTTTTAAAAGTGCATCATAGAATCGAAGAAATACGGTAGGTGGTAGCAGGGCCCAGGTGAGGGAGGAGTGGCGGCAGCAGCAATGAGGAAGAAGAAGTGGGAAGGGGAGGGAAGGGAAGGACGCGGAGAGCCGGGCAGAGGCAGCGGTTATGGCAGCGAGGCCCCGCATTCACCCCCCCCAGCGACTCGGCCTCCCCACTCACCTCCCTCGCGCTCCGGTCCTCGCCACCAGCATGCGGGATCGCGGCCTACTTCATAGAAACGCTGCATTTCCAGACCTTCTCTACTGCTGCCGCTGCCGCCAAATCCCAGGAAGGGGTGACAGAGAAAGAGCAGGTCGAGCGGGGGCAGGCAGAGGCGGTAGCGGGGCCCAGGTGAGGGAGGAGTGGCGGCGATGGGGAGGAGGAAGAAGTAGCAACAAGCAGAAAGGGAAGGGAAGTGTTGAGTGTCGAATGCTTCGTAGACAATTCACAGGGCTGGCCCTGTGAATTGTAGACTGAAGACTTGGCAATTTGTCATGAGAAAATGTATCTCTGCTTTCTGGTATGTGCTTATCTCAAATGGTAGGCCGAAGGCCTTGAACGTTCTCTGGGAATTAAACTATGCTTTGCAAAGGTGGGGGCTATCTTCCTCACACTGTGGCGTCATCAGAAGAGGTTGAACCGTGCCGCCCTGTTGGCACGTAAGTTTAGATTACAGGCCTGAAGCCCTGTCTATCAAAGTAGCTTAGAATTTGCCCAGCCTCCACACTATATTGCCTTGGTCCTGAGAGTAATTCCGTTGCTAAGAATTATCTCGTCTATCCTCTTGCTGCTCTGCTACTGCTGTGAGTTACTATTCTGATTTGGAATTGTGAGATGCACTCTATACATGTTCTGTTAATATTTGGACTTGTTACTTCTAAAGAACTCTGCCATGAGAAGTGCACTGTGGCTTTTCATAGATTTGGACTTGAGATTACTGTTCTAGATTCGTGTTCTATAGCTTGCTGTCTCTCTCCATGGAGCCAAAGTTACGGGCAGAGGGAGGCAGAAGCTGATCGTTGCTGTTCTGAAACTCGTGTGTGTGTGAGACCTGTGAGAGGACCTTCCTCAGAGCTAAAGCTACGTGAATTGGGAAGGCTCCCTAGGTCGAAGAGGTTCATTTCCTGGCTTCTGGCTTCCGTGGTCAGCTCAGCGTTCCCTGACAGGCTGAGTAAAGATTTAGTTGCCAGTTGACCGTTATACTACTGTTAGGAGGCCTAATCCTAGAGTCTCTCTATGTTCCAGAGGATTCCAGTGCAGCGTGGCCGCTCCTGCCCTCTAAGGACTAGAGTTAATCTTTAAATGTCAGTCCCTGAGTAAGTGCTGTTCTCATTAAGCCGTTCTACCTGAAAGCTGTGTGGTCCGTCTTCAGCTTCAAGTGTGTGTTTGCAGAAATGAAACCGTTATGCTTTGAATCTCCGTGTAATTACAATAAAAGAAATCTCACTGTTATTGTTGTGTATCAGTGTACCTAAAGTCGTGAGCAAGAACTTTAGAGAGTTAGCCAGAGTCACGACAGGAAGGGTGTGGAGAGCTGGACAGAGGCAGAGGCTGTGGCAGTGAGGGCCTGCATGCGCCCCCCCCCCCAGCGACTCGGCCTCCCCACTCACCTCCATTGCTGCCCTGGACCTTGCTACCAGCGCCGCTTGCAGCGGCCTCCCAGGGGCAGGTAGTCCTCGACGTGCCCTCCCTGCGCCACAAGCCGCTTAGGAGTGCTGCACCCCGCCCAGTGTTTATCAAGCCTTGGAGGCTTTGCTTGTGCCTTCGCCGCAGCCGCTGCCCTTTCATCCCCACCGGTCCTGGGGAGGGAGGAGGGAGGGTTGTAAACAAAAGCCAGCGATTGGGAGAGGGAATGAAAGGGCTGCGGCTGCGGCGAAGGCACAAGCAGAGCCTCTGAGGCTTGATAAACACTGCGTTGAGGTCTACCTGCTCCTGGGAGGCCGCTGCAAGCAGCACTGGCAGCGAGGACCAGGGCAGCAATGGAGGTGAGTGGGGAGGCCGAGTCGCGGGGTGTTGCATATGGACCCTCGCCGCCGCCGCCGCTGCCTCCGCCCGGCTCTCTGCGCCCTTCCCTTCCCTTCCTGCTTGTCACTTCTTCTTCCTCCCTCACCTGGACCCCGCTATCGCCTCTGCCTGCCCCCGCTTGACCCGCTCTTTCTCTCTCACCCCTTCCTGGGATTCGACGGTGGCGGCAGCGGCAGCAGTAGAGAAGGTCTGGAAACGCAGCTTTTCTATGAAGTAGACCGTGATCCCGCACACTGGCGGTGAGGACCGGGGAACGAGGGAGGTGAGTGGGGAGGCCAAGTCACTGGGGGGAGGGGCATGCAGAGCCCCTTTGCGAAGGCTCTATGGGTGGGTGGGTGTAGCTTCAAACCCATTCCAGCACTGGAGAAATCCGGCGAATCTAAGACGCCATCGATTCTAAGACACACTCCATTTTTACAGAGGTAAATATGGGGAAAAAAGTGTGTCTTAGAATCGAGGAAATACGGTATCTGGAAGGTGTCAGGTTGAGGAGGGCTAATGTAGAAAAACAGTCTTGTATTTTTCATTGTTTCGGTATGATATGGTGTTTTGAAAATATTCATGGTCTGCTTAATCCAAAGTAACTTTTGGTTATTTTGTATGCATTGAGAGAATTTGGTCATCACTGCTTACTGCCGTTTTTATAGAGATTCCCCCCCCCCCCCGAGTTCTTTGCAGAAAGGGAAATGCTGTTCTTGGATCTGTTCCAACAGCACAAACAACATGGTTCACAGCATAAAGTCCTCACTGCATGCTTGTTTGCAATCCTTGACCAAAGAAAGGTTTATAATTAGAATAATTGTTCAGGAAGCCTTGACTCTGTCACTTATCTGCATAATGCATGTAAAGGCTGTAGTCTACCGCCACTATGCAGTTGAACTGATTAACTGGAGGAACTGCATTGGTAATAATTAGTAAAAGAAGGTGCAGTGGAGCAAATCAATATCTTTCAGAGGACATTCCTTGTCCTTTAGGAGTCTAGACCTTAACCACATTGTCATGTTGCAAGGTGATTAAAATATCTCTGATAATTTATTCACCGATGTTTCTAACTCATACTTGCAATGCATCACATTTCAAAGATATTTTACTTCATACACTGTGCTCAAACCCAGATTCTTTCTTTGTGCGTAACAATCTGTAAATGTTTAGTAATCATCTGCTTTGTTTACTGGTGTGCTTCATACTTAATATGAAGCTGATCATCAGTGCTTGCTGATCATTGGTGCTTGCTTTTAAAGGAAGAAATGATGATAAGGTGAAAAACCTGTCTTTGTGCCTAGGGACTCTTCTACATGGCCTGTATGCCCCATTGTGGCTGCGCAGTGGTGCTGTGTTGTTTATATGACTCAGCCACCAACTTGCAGCCACATAGGGCTTCCCCCCGCCCGAAACAGCACTGTTTCGTGGTGTAATTTTATCATGACGTTTTCAGTTACACCGAAGCCACCATGGTGTTTCTTTCTCTGTCAGTGGTGTCCTTGGTTCAGTTAAGCAAGTGGGTGTTGCTAGAGGAGCATCCAAGTGCAGGGTAAGCACAGGAACACGGCAGGGGGTGGGTTTGACAAGCTGAATGGCTGCCGGCACTACGGTTTTTACCTGGCCAATAGCCTGTGCTCCCTTCTGTCATGTAACTTTATCGATTCCACATGGCAGCAGTGATGCTGCAGGGTTTTGAGGTAAACAGCTACCAAAGCAGCATCATGTAGACACCTCCCAGGTGTTAGTTGGGTCATCTGAGGAGTGTAAGGAGTGTCATAAATGTCTTTGCTCCCCCAGTGCCTCTTACCTTTCCCACTAGGAGCCAGTGTGAGAGACATCAGCCACAGGAGTCCAGTTAAGGAAGCCCCGCCTTACGAGGGACTAAAAAAGTTGTAGGAAATATGCTTCCCTCCAGATGTTTTGAATACGTCTCCCTTCTTACCTGACCATTGGTCATGCTGACTGAGGCTAATGAGAGCTATAGCTCAAACATCTGGGGGACACCAGGTTGCTTGCTCCTGGACTAACATCTGGCTGCTCCAGCCACCATTTCCAGAACCTATTCTGAGACTTGTCCAGAGATTCAGAAGCAGATGGGCAGTTCAAACATCTGAGGACTGGGGGAAAGCTTTTGCCCTTCCTTGGTAGGTCCTATTTTATTGTATTTTAAACACACTGTAAACTGCCTGAAGAACTTTGCTTGGTAGGCAATGTATAAATCAAGACTGTTGAACTTGATTCAGCTCCAAGGACTGAATTCTATTTCAAAGACACTCTCAGGGCCTACATTCCAATGATGGGTTGGACCAAAGAAAGAGCTGTGAAGGTTTGAGACCTACACAGGTGGTTTTGGTTTCAGCCTGAAGGCCTGGAAATCCTCTGATTGGAGGGGGGCATTCCTGAGTTTCATTTCCCCCCTAAAGGAGTTAAGTTTTAACAGATTGGTTGTTTTAGTTTCTATGTTAGGTTATATAAAGAGTTGTGTTTTCACCAATGGAAGCTGCCCCCCCCCCCAAAGGTATTATTTGCTTTGAGATGGGAATCCTCAAGATGTGATTCACCAAATCTCCATCTAAAAGTTGTGTTGGGGATGATACCCATGGTAGTTTGTTCCTGAATGTACACATGGAAAGGTGGGAGGAAGCTTTCATTCTTAAAAGATACTGGTCTAGGGTTCACAGAAATAGATGAGGAAATCCATAGAAAAATGCTTCCAGGCTACTACCATATTTCACCGAATCTAAGACGCCATTGATTCTAAGACGCACCTTAATTTTAGGGCCACCGTCAGGAAAAAAGTGTTATGTTCTAAGATACACCCCATTTTCAGGCATCTAATATTGGGGATCAGTGCATCTTAGAATCGAAGAAATACGGTAGGGCTGTGCATGCCCCCCCTCGATCCACCACCCAGGGACCTGCTGGACTGGGCCAGCCCGGGCATGAGTTCCCCTCCTCCATTCCCCACTAACCCCTATTGCTGCCCCGGTCCTCACTACCAGCGCCGCCCCGGTCCTCGCCACCCCGGTCCGCATCGCTAGCGCTGCCCTGGCCCTCACCACCAGCGCCGCCCCAGTCCTCATCACCAGTGCCGCCCCAGTCCTTGCCTCCAGCGCTGCCCCGGTCCGCCAGCACCAGCGCCGGGGAGGCTGCTGCCAGTGAGGAGCCGCCGCCGCGGCAGCGAGGAACAGCCTTCCCCACTCTCTTCCATCGCTGCCCTGGTCTTTGCCACCATCGCCACTTGCAGCAGCCTCCCCAACATGGAAATGTGACATTACTACAAAGTAGGCCACGATCCCATGAGATCGCTCATGGGATCGTGGCCTACTTTGTAGTAATGCCACGTTTCCAGGTCAGGGAGGGCGCTGCAAGCGACGCTGGAGGCAAGGACCAGGGGGGCAATGGAGTTGAGTGGAGAAGGCTGTTCCTCACTGCCGCGGCGGCGGCTCCTCGCTGGCAGCAGCCTCCCCGGCGCTGGTGCTGGCGGACCGGGGCGGCATGGACCGGGGTGGCCCTGGAGGCGAGGACCATGGCGGCGCCGGCTGTGAGGACTGTGGCGGCGCTGGAGGCCAAGGAGGTCGGTGCTAGAGGCGCGGAGGTGAGTGGGGAAGGCTGAGTCGCATGGGGGGGGCATGCAGAGCCCCTTTGTGAAGGCGCTGTGGATAGGGGGTGGGTGGGTGTATCTTCAACCCCATACCAGTGCTGGAGAAATCCGGCAATTCTTAGACGCCATTGATTCTAAGACGCACTCCAATTTTACAGACGTAAATATGGGGGGAAAAGTGCGTCTTAGAATTGAGAAAATACGGTATATGTATTATGTAACAGAGGACATAGCTGCCACTTTGGCATTCAAGTATCTTTAGGTTAGATAGACTTTATTTTTCTATCCTCAGTGAGCTCATAATGTTCTTGAGGAGTTCCTTGCAGTTGCACATATAAAATTCTTTTCTGGATGGTATCCATACAAAACTCAGAGCCATCTCTTGAAATGTAAGAAAACACACAACCTAGTGTGTTCAATTAAGGATGAACAATCATGGACGAGAGGCTTAACTGTGAACACAAAGCAAATCAAATACTCCATACAATCATTTTATCACTAGCTAAATATAAACCGCTGGATTTTTCAGAGAGAAACACTTTATATTTGAAAGGAAGACACTACTTTTCTGGCATGCATGTGTAAGGTGTGTGTGCAAATGAAAGGGATTAAGGAGTACCTTATAGTTTGTCCTGTAGTATCTCTTCTTTCCATATGCAATCTATGTTGATACCCAAGTATTGAATCAATAACGGTGATCTGCACTTTGTTAAAATTTCAGGGTGGAATTAAACATTACGGCAAGCAAGGTGTTACTACTAAATACAGCAGCCCCATGCCAAGTCTGAGTATGGGTTGTTGTTGAACCATGGGTTAGCGTGTTGTCTGAACATCCACAAGGTGGTCTGAGTATGGGTTGTTGTTGAACCATGGGTTAGCGTGTTGTCTGAACATCCACAAGGTGGCTTGTTAACCATGCAATGTGGGTTAATTTCTCAAACAAGCCACTTTGAGAACCCTTGGTTTTCTGTTGGGTTGTTCAGGGTGGTTAACAAACCACCCTACATGGTTAACAAGCCACCCTACAGATGTTCAGTAAACACACTAACCCACAATTCAACAAACAACCCTGGGTTCAATAACAAACCACACTCAACCACTGAGTGTGGGTTAGCGTGTTGTCTGAATGGCCTAATGTATAGCACAACTTCCTCTTTGTTCTACCATTGTTACATTATTCATTTCTCTCTACACATCACTGGCTGGCAGGAGGAGGGCAACATAGTGTATAATGATGTCATGAGATAGCTTAAGTGCATGAGACAGTACAGGAATGGGTGAGGGATCCCAACAGATGGCTGCCATTTTTGGTGCATTCCTGTGCTGTAGTTCTACCCTCACCAATATATTTAGAAAACTGCAGGACTTGCTTTGTGGACTAGTGATAGGTAGCATTTTGGTATTTCAAGTGGATGCAAATTGAAATTTGTTCTAGAATGTTCTAGGTTTTACAGAAAGAATCCTACAATGTTAAAAGTTCTTACTTGCTAAACTGGCAGTGTTCATCTAATCTCATTGAAGTTTAACCTAAGGTTTGACACCAATGTGAACACAAAGAGAAATCTATTTTTAGTTGAGCAAATACAGCGGTCTGTGACATACCTGTGACTTGTCACTATTAAACATATTTACTAATAAAGTTTGGATTAGTCTTTGACAGGTAGAGAACTCCCTCAGCCTCTTAATTTACTGGAATAATTCATTAGTGAGCACTTTCCACCTATGTCGGTCACAGGTAAATCCCAGACTGGAACTGCTAATTAAAGCTGCTAGATGAAGGAAACTTACTAATGAAATGCTAGACAGGTTATAGAGCAATGCAACAATAATCTTGAATTTTTAAAAGTGCTGTTATTCATCCTCACAAATTCATCAATGGATTCTGCAAACTGTAGGACAATGTACATGTGAAGATTAAGATGGCTATAAATCTATTATAGCTGTCGAATAGTCTGCATTCTGCCTTTTAACCCGTATCTTGTTACATAACGCTGACTTATAAAAATCAAAGTATCTTAGAGTCCTTCACACAAAACACTCATAGTTATTACATGATAATAGTACTATGATTTGACAATGTTGTCATACTGTGCAGAATCAATGGGATTGGCTGATAGTGTAGTATTCAACCCAGCCGGGCATATGTTTGTTTTCAGAAGGAGCAACACTGGTAGAAATGAAGCCAAGGACAGAAGCAAAATCAAGTAGGACAGGAAAAGGATGGATGCTTCCTACATGGCCGTTTTCAGTTTCCTGGGTTACAAGTTATTTATTTAGCAATATTTATGAATTGCCTACATCAGAGGCAGGTAACATGGTGCTCATGGGCACCAGTGTGCTCCTCTCCCCGGATTTTCCTTGGCGTCCATCAAGACATCCACTGCTCCCCATTTTTATTTTTAAAATATCCAACAGGAGGAGTTTTCTCTGACCATTCAAGTGTGCAATAGGAAGACTGAGCTCAAACCTTCTACAGTCAAAACTTCTGTGATGTGTTAAGGCTATCTTTACTGTTGTTGCCATGGCTAAATGTTTGTCCTATTAATACAACCTTCTCAGTACCAGAACTCCAAGGCTGCCTCTCCCACTGAAATGAGGTTTGAAATAGATCCCAAGAAGTCTCCGGTATCCATTTGCACGTAACACCTTAAAAGCATCCAAAGCTCACTCTAAACTCACATAGGGTGCCTCTACAAGAGAGGTTTAATGCGCTTTGAAGGTTCAGTAAAATTTTTACCTCTACAAGAATGGAGCGCAAATCGGGCGTAGAGGCGCGTTATCTCCCCGATAATGCGCATTTTTGAATGCACGTTAAATCGCGAGTTTTATTTTGCTCCGGCCGTTAAAGCGCATTTTCCCCGTGTGAACAAGCGATTATGCACATTAACTTCTTGTAAAGCGCTTTTTGGACATCTATTAATGCGTTTCGCCGCCTCTCGCTGCCTCCCGTGCAGAGGGATTAGGAGTAAATGCGCGTCTGCGATAATGCGCATAATCGCCGAACCGGGCGCAAAAGCGAATCCTTGTAGAGGGAGCCATACTTGAAGCCCTTTATTCAAAAACCTAAGTGCCTGTACCATTTCCTCTTTAGCATTGATACTAGTCTTTGATTTCTCAATATACATAGGTTCCGTAATCTTCGTCATTTGATTAATTTGCCAAAATAAATGTATTGACTTCAGTCATTTTGTCTGCATATTCTTCTCTTGCATGCAGTGCCCATGATTTATTTCTGCTGTTCTTGTGCTAGATACTTTCTTTTACCCAAAGTATGAGTAGTTTGCATTCATCTCTCCCACAATTAATTTAATATATATAGGCGGCTGGGATTGTTTCAAAGCAATGGGGATCCTCTAGCTCCTGCCATCTTAATTTACTACGAATGTAGAAGTGCAGGTTACTTTTAGTTTGTGACTAGCCATGCCTACCCATTTTATGGTTGTGCCCAGGACATTTTCTCAACTGCCCATGGACCCAAAACATTGCCTCCCCCTGGCTCACATTAAAGAAATTTCTAAGGGATATACAAAAGCAAGTCTCAGTAGAGAGGACAAGATTACCTTCCTGGGGATGCCTGTTAGAAAAGGTATGTTTTCAAATAGGTGATGAAAACTCAGAAAGGTTAATGCCTCCCTAGTTTGCAGTGGTAGGAAGTTCCAGAGATTGGGCACAACTCTGACCTCAGCACTTCCCATACAAAAATTGCTATTATGGGCAGTCATTGCACTAGAGGATCATAATTGTGTCCACTTTCCTTCTCTGCCTACACAAATAATTCCTAAAGTGTTTCTCACTGTAATAGCAATAATTTGTAACTAATATATGTAAACACAGTAGCAAATCAGTGACAAAACTCCCATTTAATGTTAATAGCTCTACTTTGCAATCTAATGCAAAATATTTCCTTTATAGATTAATCCTTATAGATTAATCCTGTATTAGAAAGGGCAATATATAGGTGGTCCTGTGTTCCCTTTCACAGAGGACAGTCCATTACTTGAAGGGCTGTCTTGTCTTGTAGTTTAAAGACGTTGTGCATCACCAGTTAGCGCCTGGAGAGCAGACTGATCAAGCAGGCACACGGGGCACCTGTTCACAGTCTGTATATTTCTGTTTAAGTTACAATAATTATTGCTACATTTGTTTCTATAAATACAAATGAGCATATGCAAATGTTATGCAAATCACTATCTTCCGTTTGGAGAGGGGAAGCATTTCCTCTTTTATTGGGGATTCATAACTGGCCACCCTAGCAGAAAATGGAGCCAGGCCTGTACAAAAGGATGGGCTCCACTTGAACCTGAATGGAACCAGACCGCTGGCACTTAGTATCAAAAAAGTGGCAGAGCAGCTTTTAAACTGAACCCTGGGGAAAAACTGACAGGAGTTGGGGGGATTCCAGTTCAGGCTGAATCATATCTAAATATGAAAATTAAAATGTTTCTGATTGCCCAAACGGAGGCAGGGAAATACAGTAAAATATGATAGCCAGTCAAAGTGGCTGAAGCTCCACAGGGGGAAACACGCACATCAAAGACATCTGGAGACGGACACCATGCATACATGTTTCTATGCTAATGCTAAAGGTTTCTGAGCCAAGATGGGAGAATTAGAATGTTTAGTTTAGAGAAGAACATATCTATGATGAATAGAATGGAAACCTGGTAGAACGAGGAAAGAACCAGTGGGATGCAAACTCTATAGACGGACAGAGAAGGGTGAACTGAGGGTGATGTTGCTCTGTGCGTCAAAGAGGGCATAGTGTCAAACAAACTAGAAGCCTTAAAGCAGGCTAAGGCCTTCACAGAATCAGTGTGGGTGATAGTACCAAACCCCAAAATAAATTTAGTACTGAGGATACGTTATCATTCCCTTAACCAAACTGCTCAGGGTGATCTTGAGATGGAGAATGAAACCAGGGAAGCATTCAAAGGAGAAAGTGTTGTAGTAATGAGTGACTTCAATTTCCCTCACATAAGACTTGACAAATCCATGTTCTGGTCATGACAAAGAGATTACCACAATGGTATCAAATTTAATTTATATGTAAGTGGAAAATTGCCAAGGAAATCCAATACAGTTATATTTGATTACAAAAGAGGAAACTACTCTAAAATGTACTGGTAAAAAGGAAGCTGAAAGGGGAAGTGAAGAGGGTCAAATCTCTCTGGAATGCTTGAGAATTACTCAACACCATGGTAATAGAAGCTAGAATATAAACCACAGGTCAAGAAAGCTAACACAAAGTCCAAGAGGTCACAGCATTGTTAATAAGCGCCAAGAAAACAATTAGAGAGAAGATGATGGACATTTTGCCCAAATGGAGAACACAAACATTCACAAATAGAATGCAAGCTAATAATAAGAGATGTAAAACAAACAAACAAAAAACTACAACAGAAAAACATGGATTTTAAGAAGCAAATCAGTAATAACATTACCATTAATACAAAAAGACAACAAGCCTATATACACCAGTTGCTTGGGAATATAGATGGGATGGAGCTGTTGCACCGTGACCTGCTTGTGGGTCCCTGGTTGACAGCTGGTTGGCCACTGTGTGAACAGACTGCTGAGATGGACCCTTAGTCTGATCCAGCAGGGCTCTTCTTATGTTCTTATATTCGGTTGGACCATTGGATGGCAATTGAGTTAAAGGGGTATTAAAACAGTATAAACAGAAGAAGTTGAATGAATTCTTTGCATCTGTCTTTACTGCAGAAGATGAAGGGTAGATACCCATGTCCGAACGGATATTTTCAGGAAGAGAGTCTGAGACAGTGAGACAAATAGTGGTGACAAGAGATTATGTTCTAGACTAAAGGTACGGAACCTTTCTTGGGCCAAAAGCAGAATGCCATTTTGGAGAAACTGCCAGGGGCCACAGTTCAATGTGAGTGGGGCCACAGGCAAATGTGGTCTGCATTGAACAATCCAACCTGCTCAAGTCCATTATTACTAATTTACAGTAGCAAGAATGTCTACTCAGAAACAAGAATGAGCTGCATACCTATTTATAAATAAGCAGGACTGAAATACTTAGCAGCACCAACACCCCAAAATTCAGCCTATGCATATCTTCTCAGAGATAAGCAGGAGCAGCATGATTAATCCCAAGTAAGCAAGAAAAGCCTCTGCATGACTACTCACAAGTAAGTAGGTAAGAGGTCCCCTCTACAAGGATTCGCTTTTGCGCCTGGTTAGGCAATTATGCGCATAATCGCAGAAGCGCATTTACATCTAATCCCTCTGCATGAGAGGCGGCGAGAGGTGGCGAAGCGCATTAACAGATGTCCAAAATGCGCTTTACAAGTAGTTAATGCGCATAAGCGCTTATTCACACAGTCAAAATGCGCTTTAACGGACGGAGCAAAATAAAACTTGCTATTTAACACGCATTCGATAATGCGCATAATCGGGGAGATAATGCGCCTCTACGCCCGATTTGCGCTCCGTTCTTGTAGAGGTAATTTTTTTAATGCACCTTGAAAGAGCTTTAAATGCCTCTTGTAGAGGCACCCAGAATCACTCAGCAGCACTTTCAAATAGCACCCCAAACAATAAGCCCATGCATGTCTACTCAGAGGTTAGTAGGACAAGGCTCAGAAGGAAGCCGGATAGAATCATTCAGCAGCACTTCCAAATAAAATTTCAAGTCTGCTTTGAACCATGCAAGCCTCTGAATAGCTACTCAAAAGTAAGCAGGACTGAATCAGCAGCTTCCTCCCTTGCCCCACCAGGTCTGCTCCATAGGGAAAAGTTCTTATTTGCCATTCAGCAGATTATTGAAGATAAATGTTTTCCCCTGCTAAGCACTGAGAAATAAAGCCACCTTTTTCAGTGCTAAGCAGAGAAAAGCAGTTATTTCTGATCGAAGAGACGAACTTTTCCCCTCCATGGCAGAGGGGGTGGAGACAGGGGAAGAAGCATCAGGGCTGGAAGGGGAACCCCCACAGACTTCATCAGGACCATGGGGGAGAAGTTTCCCTTTCCTGTTCTAGACCTTATTGATAAATTGTAAATAAACATCTCACCAAGGTCCAGCCATCTGAGAGTTATTAAAGAATTAAAATGTGGAATTGCTGATCTACCAAAAATATATAACATGTTCCTAAAATAAGTCTCTGTAACAGAGGGCTATAGAGTGGCCAATATAATTCCAATGTTTAAAAAGGGATCCAGGGGATTTCCAGGAAATTATAGGCCAGTTAGCTTATCATCAGTTCCAAGTTAATTAGTGGAAACTTTATTAAAGTTAAATTATCAAGCATGTAGAAGGGATTGTGAAGCGCTCAAAAGGATCTCTCCAAACTGGGGGAACGGGAATTGCAAATAAAGGAAGTATGAAAAAGGCAAATTCCATGTTGGGAATCATTAGGAATAAAAGAGAAAACTCTTGTATCATACACATCTTTAGCGTGACCACACTTGCAATACTGTATCAAGAGAGAGAGTCAGCTATTGTGTGGTATAGAAATGAAATAAATGAATAAATGTAATAAATACAGCTTTGCTCACTGCACCCCCTAGCAAAAATAATATTGCAGAGCTGGGAAAGGTGCAGAAAAGAGCAACCAAAGTGGTCAAAGGGTTAAAACAACTCCTCTATGAAGAAAGCTAACAATGTTTGGGCCTTATAAAATAATGCATGGAAAAAGTGCATTATTCTTAGGCTCATAGACCAGAACTGTAGCTTGAACTCTAGAGAAAGGTCATGGACTTACAGGCCTATCGAACAAATATTAAAATCCAGATAACAAGGGATTTGGCTGTTAGAAATACCCCATGGTACTCTGCAGCCTTCTTTCTCTCTTGTAAATAAGGTATTAACTTTCAAATATGTGCTGTATGTTATTGTGAGAATTGCATGCAGGCTGCTAATTGTAAGCCAAGTGTTCATTCCCCACTAAATCTTGTAAGCTTGTTTGCAACACCTTGCAAATATTTATTTCAAAAGCTTTTCCCATTTAAGGACTAATGGTGAGGACTGTGCATACAGAATCATTAGCAGAAAATGTGATTATTGCAGCTTACACTGAAAATGAACTAAGTGCATATTCTTGGTATATAATGTGCCTGACCTTTTATTAAAAGTAATGATTGGTGTTGGTAATTAAAATAAACCTTCCTCACTGCAATGCATCTTCAGAATATCTTGAAATGAATTGTCTTTTCTTCCCTAGTGGGGAAAGGGGGTAGCATTCTGCTGTGGGGTTTTGTTTTTTTTTTGCCAACTGATTGTTAGTTACTAAAATATTTTTCTCTTTAGAAAGATCTCTTTTCTCCCTGTTCCATAATTTTAATAATAATAAGAACTCTTACAGATAGGTTTTTCTTTTCATAAGCAGAGCAATCATCTTTGCTATTGCACTTCGGTCACTTCAGAAATGTCTTCCAATGCTGTATTTGTAAAAAACAAAAAACAACCCCCCCCCCCCCCAATTCCTTATCACATGTTGTATTTCAGAAATCCAAGAGCTGATACACAGGAGCTTTTATCAGCAGGTGGAAAAGTGCATTTTCAGCTTCCTAAATGTAATATGTTGTTGCTGCTCCTTAAGGTTGCATAACCTGGCAAAAGTGCAGTATGATTTGTGTATGCATAAGCTGAGCAACTCTTAAATTGAATTACAGTAATCCTCATTTTCAATTAGATGGACAGAAAGTATAGCTGATAACATTCATATAAGGCGAATGGCTGTATTATCAGCAAGACAGTTTCAAGGAATTCATTACTATTAGGTATGATTTTATTCTTATTAAAAGTCAGTTCATAAACATGATTATTTTAAAAAATAGAAGTTCATATGAAGTGATCAATCATATTATGCAGCAATAGTTGCAATTTTCCATTAACAGGTGAATTAGCCCTTAATTCTGGCTCATGATAATTAGCTCTTAATTCTGGGGGGAGGGGAAACCTAATCCAAATACCTAGCATTTTTCTTCAGAAAAGGAAAATACAAATAAATATTTCATTGGTTTCATTACAAAACTATTAAAACTGCAACCCAATTCATGCTTACCTGGGAGTGCCACTTAACTCATGGGGCTTACTTCTGAGTAGTCATACATAGGCTATTTTTTGCACTATTCTTGTTTGGTTCTTTTTGCCAGTTAAAATAAGTGCTCATGAGAAGGTGAACCTTAATCTGTTGATAGGGGAAAACACACCCACACACTTGAATGCATACACTAATCATGAAGTGTGATATGTAAAAAAAATGTTCATAAACATACTCAAGATAGGAAGGCTCACTAGTCTTTGGCATTTGCATTCTTAGACTTGTTGATCTTTAAAATTCTGTGTATGGTAATCAGGGTAAGTCCCATTGTAAATACTTGAAAGGTTTGTGTAGGGTTGCACGTGGAGGCTTGAGTTCAAAGTTTAACTTAAGGATGTTCACAGAAGGAAAGTTTCCTGTTTCCTCCCTTCCCCTCCAACCAGCTCTGTCCCCTGAAAAGTCTGTCTGGAGAGTCATGGAGGAAAAGGCTATCAATGGTGGAGTTGCAATGGCTATATACGTTTCCAAGCTGCTGAGGAACAACAGTGGGAGAGGGTTATTGAGCTCATGTCCTCCTTGTGGACTTCTCTTAGGTATCTGGTTGGTCAGAGTAAGAACAGAATGCTGTTCTAGATAGGGCTTTGGACTGATTCAGCAGGGCTATTCTTACATTCCTAGAGAATGTAGGATGGGTGCAAAGGTAAACCAACTTAAGTTAACTTAACTTGAGTGTCTACATGAACAATTTATAGCACGTTTGTGATTGGCCAGGCACAGACGTTTTCGGGTCCTTTCCATGATGCTGTCAACCTCCAGCACCTCTCTCACACTTTCAAAGGATTTCTGCGGCTTAATTTGAAATGGAAATAAACTAGTACCGAAAAGACTTGATTTCCGTTTTTGTGTGAAAAGAGGAAATCTCACAATAAGTAGACCACAGTGCCATCTTGTGGCTATATAAATGAAACATATAAAACTCATGGATAAAGGGGACAAAGGGGAGAAGAGAAGTGTGTGTAAAAGGCACATCGTGATTGTGTGATGGAAACAGAAAGCCATGGTAAAATTGTGGGATTTTCCCTGGTGTAGAAATCCTCCTTAAGATCCAAGCCTAAAAGGCCAGTAATAGGATAGTTTCAGCCAGGAAATGCACAGCATGTGTCGTACTCTGCCAGTGCATGATGGGTGAAGTTGTTTCTCTGATGGCAGCAATGTGCTTGAGGTAGAGTGACCAGATAAAATCCAGGTCAGGGCTCATGTAACTTTAACAGTTGTAGAGAAAAGGGAATTTCAGCCAGTGTCATTTGTATGCAATTAGTTCCTGGTGAAATTCCCTCTTCATCACAACAGTTAAAGTTGCAGGGGCCCTGCCTTCTTTTGTATATGGTCACTCTAGTATAGTGCCTGCAACTTTAACTGTTGTGATGAAGAGGGAATTTCACCAGGAACTAATTGCATACAAATGATACTGGCTGAAATTCCCTTTTCTCTACAACTGTTAAAGTTACATGAGCCCTGACCTGGATTTTATCTGGTCAGCCTAGCTTGAGGGGATAGCATGAATAGGCCATAGCAGTTGGCCAGTCCATACATTGACTGTTCTGCATGTCATAATCATCAGTGACTGCTTCTTTTTTCTTTTTACTTCATGCCAAGTCACCATCAGTCCATTTAACCCAGTACTGGCAGAAGATCTTGCTCAGAGGCCTTTTATCAACCTTGCATCCAGAGATCTCTTAACAGGAAAGGGCAGCCATTGAACCTAGGACTTGATTTTGTCAACATCCTTCCCACCCACAACAGCACTGTGTGGTGTGTCATATTCTATGCCTTCAGGTGCTCACATTCACATCTCACTAATGTTCACTTCACACCTGAGTGTTCTCTTTGCAATCACCATGGCAAGGAGCGAGAGAGAGAAAAACTGAACAGCAAATAAGTTGAACTAGGGAAGTCCATTGAAAGTACATCATTCACGTCAGGCTCTGTGTGTGGTCAATGCCTGTCAATTTAATGGTCTCTGATCAACTATAAAATGCTGTAGTGATCTGTCAGTGCCTAAAAGGGTACCCATGCACTGCCTCAGTTCTTTCATGTGCCTTGCAACCTCTAGGCCAGGGGTAGGCAAACATTTTGGGCCCATGGGCACATTTGGTGTTTTGAAAGAATGTTCTAGGCACTACCACAATTGCGGGGGGTAAAACGTTGGAAGCATTTTAGATTCCTCTAGATTCCCACTATTCTTGTTCTACTTTCTGGATTCTCAATTTTCTTGAATGCCCTTCAGCCATTTTTGGTAGGAGACTTTTGTGATCTGACCTTTGTTAAATTCAGTTTAGCAATCTCCATTGACTTTCCCCCAGAGGAAGGGGAAGGGATCCTCTGCCCAAAAACAGAAGGAGGGGAAGCAGCCCACCCTCTGCCATTGCTCCCATTGCCTTTGTGGGGGGGGGGGGAGCTTCCCTCCCCCAAGCAAATTTTCTATAGGGGACTTTGTCCACCTCCATTAAATAGAGGTAGGGAAAAGCATGCCGAGCACAGGCACACACAGGAGTTTTGGCAGGTGCCAGTTGCCCATGGGCATTGTATTGGCAACTTCTGCTCTAAGCCCTCAAGCCTGCTCATAGAGTTTCAAGACCCTTAGCTTTCAGTGACTGACCACCTTCTTAGTTCTCTCCAGAAACTAGATAACCAATGATTTTTTAAAAAATCCTACCTTCCATTCCCACTGATTCCAAACCCTTCCATCTTTGTCCAAATTTGCATTTCCAACCTTACTACTCCTTCTTGTTCCTCCCTACTTCACTGGACAAGTTCTGCATCACGAAGCCTCATGTAGAACAAGTCATTCTACTCAGTTCCCTTCCACTTTTACTAGGCCTGCCAAAGAAACTCTCCATTGTGAATTGAAGCTTTTCTGGTGGAAAAAAAAATGTGTGTAGCTGGAAAAGGTAGCACCTTCCCAGAAGATTTAGCTTCAGTCTAATGTTTATGGAATTAGCCTGTGCCTGTTGTGAGTGTCTCGGCGAGACCCTGTCGGGCCTGTTAACCCTGTATCAGAAGGACACCGGCTGGGAAATATTGTATGCTGCTGATAAAATAATGGAAAGGGAAGATAGAACGTGTGCCAACCTGGAAACTTTGAGAGACGAGTCGAGGAAAAATGCCAGCTTGAAAGCAGAATGCAGCCAGCACATCAAACAAATGGAAAACATTTTAGTATGAGGGAGGTAGCCTCCTGTCACAAGGGAGAGAATGAGACTGAAAGAACAGTTGTTAGATGCAACGTAGTGAGGAAAGTCAGCAAGAAGCCTTAACAGGCTGAGTTACTCGTGTCCTGGTATAGCCTCCCTGCTCATTGTAAGCTGCCAAGAAATATTGGGTGAGAGAATGAGCACAGAAGGGAACTGCTGTGAGAAGGTACCATAGAGAGAGGAGCTAATTAGAGACTCAGGGAAACAAAGAACTGGTGTGATATATGGGGTGCAGCAAACATGCTCTAGGGAGCGAGTGGGCAGCAAAGCTTCCTGTCGTGAGGTAGAGAGTAATGCTGTGATGGAAATTTCTTCAGCCCTTTTTTTAACCATTCTAATGCAATTTAATACAAAACAAATTGCTTTTAAAACAGCAAAGGAGTTTTGGGTGAAATCCTCACGGATTCATGCATTCAT
Source organism: Anniella stebbinsi (assembly GCA_029215795.1). Classification (NCBI taxonomy): domain Eukaryota; kingdom Metazoa; phylum Chordata; class Lepidosauria; order Squamata; family Anniellidae; genus Anniella; species Anniella stebbinsi. The sequence continues at coordinate 87,293,904 of JARDYH010000004.1, read as the reverse complement.
CTTAGCGATGAGGGAGCCAAGGGGTCGTGTGTGAGTGTCCTGTCTTTCATTGTACAATCATCTCTCCGTTGGTTTGAAGCTTCCTCAGCTTCCTGTGCTTCAGTTACAGCCCAGGGGAAGACGTCATGAGCTAACTCCTCCCCATGGGGCTTTTACAGATCAGGACGTTTGGGCAGCTGGGGAGGCTGCAACATTTTGGAGAGATTTGCAATGGGAATAAACACCCACCCACCCACACACACACACACACACACACAGCACTGTCAACCAACTCACAATCATAGGGTAAGCTCAAAAACCCAACCAAAAGAAATTCAAAAGTACCCATACAATGATGCAGAAAAACACAAGTTTCACAGGGAAGACAAGCTGCCAGAAAATTGGAGACAGATTTCAGCACAGCCCTAGTCTTGAATGTCTGTTGACCTATGAAGTCAAGGAGACGTTGATGCATTGTGTTGCAAGAAATGGGGGTGTGGGTTGGATAAATCCTGTTATGTCCTACGCTGACCACGTCAAGCATTTCTTTTGTTTCCTGCTCTCAGGTGCCTTTCTCTCTTCCATCAATGGAAGCCAAATGTCTTGAGCTGGCAATCCCAGCTGTGCCTGTCGCTGATCGAATCACAATGCTATTTCTGGCAATGGCTGCACTCCTTCCTCCACATGTGTAACGCATCCTGATGTCTCTTGCTTTGGATCCTCAGAGCCAAAATGAAAAGAAGCACTGATATTAGAGGTGCTTCATTTTATTATTCAAAGGGAAGCTAGAAAGCTGAGGGCATGGACAAGCTTCAGATTCAGAAACTGTTTGTGCATCTCCCATGAATTAATTTCACTCTGAAGTTAAATGCACCTGAAGCCAGATGTATGGGTATTTTTCTTGTAAACATCTGGAACCATTCTTAGCCCATTTCCCTGGCTTTCTAACCAGAACACACATGAGATGTTGCACCTTTATTATCTTTAAGAGAGCTTCGGTTATGGGGCGGTATCTAAATGGAATAAATAAATAAATAAATAAAATTTATCCCCCTCCTGAAAACTGGTTCCTTCTTTTTTCTTCTCCTTTGGTTTTAATTACTTTTGCTAGGTGTGTACATCTATTTCAATCTTTACAGCCATCCTAAGATATAGGCCATACTGTTATTCAGATAAAATGGGAACCACGGCCAGATCTACACCAAGCAGGATATATAGCACTATGAAAATGGTATGAAAGCGGTATATAAAGGCAGGATCTACACTACTGCTTTATAGCAGTATTGAAGTACCCTGACAACTTTTTGGGGCCCATGACACATTCCGTATACCACATTCATACTACTTTCATACTGTTATATCCTGCTTAGTGTAGATGTGTCATGGGCCCCAACAGTTGTCAGTGCACTTCAATACCGCTATAAAGCAACAATGTAGATCCAGCCCTAGTCTAAGAGATATAGCTGATACAAATAAGGATTGAGCCTAAGGGACATCATCACACAGTGGCTGAATTCAGACAACACGATAGTCAATGGTGGGGTAATAATCAATTTTACAGTTGTTCATCTAGGGGGTGCTCCCCACACGACATGGTAATAAATAATCAACTGTGGTGTGGATTAGGATCAGTGCTGAGTTGACTATGGCAGCATTCGGATGACACGGTAGTAAATACAACTGATGATCCCCCCCCCAGTTGCTTATTGTGTCGTCCAAATTCAGCCAGTGAGTTTATGGTTGAGCTAAGAATTGATATCACCAAAGATCACTACTGTACCAAAACTACTGTACTAAGTGTGGAGGTATCCATTTATGCCTGTTCTGTGTCAGATTTGTGTGTATCCAATCATCAGTTCATTTCATCCTAATTCGGCATCAGTTTATGCTTAAAAACACATATGAACATTCACATGAATTTTCATAATTTCTCCCAATTTATTCATTTTGTATGCAACTTTTCATAACATACACTTTTGTATGCTACTTTCCCTAATATACATATAATTTATTCACTTTGTATGCAACTTTTCCTCATATACAAGATCATATGCATGTAAGCCTCAGGTCTGAACCCAAGGCTGAGTTCAGTCTCTAGTGGTTATTTCTCTTCTTTTATATTTGGTTGTGACTTGAGTTCTAACCTGGAGAACCTGGGATCCCAATTGGGATGTCTGTGTAGCTATCTCTCCATCCCTCATACCCTGACACACTTGAGACATAGCTCCATTTCTGTTCACCGTATTCAAGAGAACAGTGATAAATTTACCTAGAGCAATCTTCCCCATCCTGGTGCCCTCTAGATGTATTGGACTACTACCCCAACATTCCTGATCATTGGCCATGCTTGTTACCTGAAATTTGGCTATGCTGTTCAAAATAACTGTTACCTATGATATGTACATCAGCCACCATCGGAAAATTGCATTTTCCAGAGTCCATGGTGCTGCAGTAGGGTTCCAGGTACAAGAAAGGGAGAGAGATCTTTTCTTGCCATTTCAGCAACCAGGTAGAGGAATTAGATGCACACAAGGAGGATTGGAGGAAGAATTTACACTCTGGCACACTCCCAGTAACATTATGGGGAGCCAGATTCTAAATCTAGTGCAACCGTGCACCCATCATTAACACTCAGACATACAGCATTAATAATACAGTCAGTCACATGCAGAAATCCATTTTTATAATCCTCATGGGGAAAACTCTTCAAGGGAGTATTTCTTTCACAGCGATCCTTACCTGTGCAGGTAGTAAGATAAGCAAATCACCATCACCCTTAAGATACAAGGTGTCACTCCAAGCTCAGCTTCAAACTGTAAATCCACGTCAAGCTCACCTCTTGTTGGCCCACAGTCATCTTCCTGAACTTCTTGGAATTGGATATGGTGGGAAAGCTCTCTAAAACTCCCTTGGATTAAACTGGAAGCCATTTCCAAATGTAAACAAAGAAATAAGGAAAGGCAAAGTATTGATACTCCTAACAGAAGAGTATGATGGCTCTGAACCAGTAGGAGTCCCAGTGCCTCAGTATGGTAACTTAGGGCTGTAGCTTAGTGGCAGAGCACATGCTTTACATGCAGAAAGTCCCATGTTCAATTCCCAGTGTCTCCAGGTAGGGCTGAAATCCCACCCGCCTACCTGAAATCTCTTCAGAGCTGCTGCCAGTCAGTATCAACAGTATGGGGCTAGATAAACCAGTGGTTTGTCTCAGTATAAGGCAGTTTCCTATGATACAATGTTTAATTTAAAATAAACAATTAGATGTGGATTTGAGGTGATTAAAAATCACTTTGTAGTGGGTATTTGAGTAAACGTGAAGTAGAACAATGTGAGTCATTGGGATTGGGGTGAAGATGAAAGCCAGGGAAAATCTGGCTGTAGGGCAGCACTGTGCAAACTTAAGATCCCACTCTGTTCTTGTAGGCTGGTGATGTAGGAATATCATACAATTTGGGTAGACCTTCTGCCTGAGATGGGCTATATGTATAGTGTCACTCACATTGCCAAAATCAGCTATTGAACATGTCCAGTAGCTGAAACCTACAGCTGTATCTCCCTCTTGCATGCTGCTCCATCTAGTAAAATAAGTTCATATATTTTATATAAGCCATTCTTGAATAAAGCTCTCAGTAGTTTTCCATCAAAAGACACACCAGGTCCAAACCTGCTCAGCTCCAGCAACGCCACAGTATTTAGGGGTGTGCTTTGGATTCTGATGGGCTGATTCAGAAACTTCCGGGAGATATCCAAATCAAGCTGGGGCTCCTGCAAAGTAAATCTCAGCATTCCAAAGCTTCATTGCTGATTTAGATTTGGAGAGACCCAGAGACCCAGACAGTGGGTCTACAAAAATTGAAACATTTCTTCCCAACCTTCTTTCATTTAAAGAAAACACCAGGGCAGGAGAGCAGGTAAAGCAACTTTCAGAGGGGGTGTAGTTTTATGACTGACAGCTCTAGCTTCTAATCACAGTGGATAGTTTTATTAAGGCTCTCCAAGTTCAGTGCTGTGGGGCATGTATGTTGAGGACTGATCTGGTGTTCAGTTCTCTTTACTAGTATAGAGAATATTATTTATTTATTTATTGCATTTGTACACCACCCCAAAGCTGTAGCTCTCTGGGCGGTTTACATAAGATTAAAACATTAAAAACAATATGCAAAAATTAAAACTGTAAAACATACAATATACAAATTCATTTAAAACCATTATGATAACTTAAAAAGCTATAAACCTAAAAAACAGGAATATTAAAGGAGTTTTTTGGAGTCTGTGGTACCTGGGGAGAGTGCTTAAAAATACTGAATATTCAAGTTCTGCTCCACATCTACCATCCACCCCTATCCTATTGCATGTTGATCTTTTCCACACAAGTAATTTATTGTGCACTTGCCATTCCCTACTCGCAGCTATTTATGGGTTTAACAGTTTCACTTCTGTGTTTAACCAGCACTTTCAGCAAGTTTTTTTTAATTTTAAAACAGGGAAACTGTGGCATTTAATTGTAAAAGCAAAAGAAAGACCAATTTCCTCTTGTGCATTTGCACTATTCTGTTATATCACACGGCCACCTAGAGGTCACATAGTGGAAAAGCAGGAAAGGATACACTCCTTGTGTAATGCTTGGATCACATTTCTGTGACAAAACAAAGTAGACTGCAGTTTAACAACTGACCACCTACGTACTCTAGAAAAGCTATTTTTGAGATTGTGGTGCTAATTAGGGTTGGGGTAAAAAAAAAACCTTAAACTGTTTTTCATTCATCATAACTTCCTAGCTCCTGCACTTAACTTTCTGAAATGTTGCAGTTTCCTGTCTAGGGACACCTCTATGAATGATTTTTATGCCACATGCCAAAAAGAAAAAGTAGAGGAAGGAGAAACAAATCACTTTCCCTGTCTAAACCTTCAAAATTTGAAGATTCCTGCTGCGCCAATCCTTTTGAAATTTTGCAGGTTGCTTAGATAGAGTCACCTCTGTGCTGTTTGCAATTATCATTAGGGTGGGGGGAAGAATTCCCATGAAGAATGTAGGAAGATAAAATCATCCTTTTCTAGAAACCCACAAACTCTAAAGGTTGCTCTTGCTTGAAAAATACTAAACCTATTCATCTGAATCCTGGCATTCTTAATCTCCTCAGAAACTATGCTTGCAATTGTCATCCAATTTTGTGGAGAAAAAAGTTATTGTCAGCTTACATTAAACACACACATACACACACATCAAAAAAATTAAAAGTATTTAACACAACTGTTGCTTGCCTATTTGTCCAGAGTTTGCAAGGTTTCCCATGAGATTTCTGAACTTGAGATCAGATTTGGACCCGTCAAAGCAGGCAGCCTCCAAGTTGGTTGAAGGCAAATTGGGCAGCTTTTCAAATTGCAGAAGCAGGACCCAAACTGAATTGTGTGGTCAGGCCATCTTGGACGATTCAGCCAGCCCCATTATATAGATTTGTAACTGATGTCTGTTCTGTATGTCATCTCTCAATATTGTTTGTGTTTATTCTTAGATGAATATCCCAGTTTAAATATGATCTTTTTTTAAAATAAGTATTATTTATTGATTCATCATATTGTAGGATGACATGGTCGAACAAGCTGTAAAGTCCACAAAACTGGGCGTATCTAATATTTAGAGCATGTAGGTTTGCCTATTTGTTACACTGGAAAACTTGTGCGGAAGAACTGAGTTAGGCATTTGCTTACCTTGTATCTAAACTTGGACACGAATGGCTGATATTCTGCTTTGTAGCAAAATTTAATGATGCCAAAGGTATTGTGGTATTAATCTAATTGTGACAGTGACCTAGCCATCCTTATTCAATGAAACCATCTGAAGGCATTTGGCAATTTGTTTGTCAACGAAATGTGCCCTTAGAGACTGTGCCTTTAAACCTTTTTAGCTGAGATGACTTGAGTGATTTCCCATTTCTGGGGAATTCTCCCCTATCCCTAAAAACTTTTTATGTGCCCTTACTGATGCTTCCAGGGTCCTGCTGATATGTGTATAACTAGGCTGACCATATGAAAAGGAGGACAGGGCTCCTGTATCTTTAACAGTTTCATAGAAAAGGGAATTTCAGCAGGTTATGAATGCATACAAACAACACCTGCTGAAATTCCCTGTCCTTTGCGACTGTTAAAGATACAGGAGCCCTGTCCTCCTTTTCATATGGTCACCCTAGTATAACACATGCAAAACAAAAATGAATAAATAAATGAGGAGCTATCTTAGCAGAGAGGGAAAGAATAAACAGTATGCCAATTAAAAACAAAACAAAAAAACAACATCTGGTAGGCAGCCCCAAAATAAACAGAACAGCATCATCTGTCACAAACGGCAGTTGTCAATCGTAATTGGAAAGAATCAAATGTACTTTAATGCCGTTTAACAAAGAACATAATGTAGAGTTTACAGCAGTCATAGATTTCTTTTTTTAAGCCATTTTAAAAGCTACATAGCTAAACAGAGTACTCCCTCTAGGGACAAAATAAATTGGTGGTTCTTCAGTACAAAACTCTTCTGTGTTTGGAATAAGACTGAGCTAAAAGTTCTTAAGCAGGTGAAATTGAGAAGCAGGTGAAATTAGAGTAACAAAGTTCATAATGTTTGGGAGGCTTCCCATTACCGGCAGCAGAGGTAAAAATTTTGTGGGGGAGCTGCCAGCTTCCATTCTCCCTGTTCATGAAGTGGGCTGTTGATGAAGTCCACAAAAGCTTGTGCCACAAGATTCTTTGTTGTTTTGATTCCCCATCTGGTGTACTTGCCTACACTTGCCAAACTTTTTTTCCTAATATCAGGATGGATAGCTGCATGGCTACCTTTCTTCTCAACTCACTGCATGTGAACTATATATCACACCATTTTTTTTTTTAAAAAAGCATTGGGATTTCAACAATAATCTTTTTTTTAAAAAAAACCTTCTAAGTCCAGGACATTCTGGAACTGGCCACTCAAAACCTCAGAATAATTTGCATTGCAACAGGAAACAATATATGTTGCTGGGAAAATTGATCCCCCTGAACCCAGCCACCCCCAGCTTCTGTGAGGATTGCAGCTAAGCTCAGGGGAAACAGAGACTCCTGAGGGAGAAGTGCCTCTGCTAATAAACATATGCCAGCACTATGTCCCTGTAAGCCCTGGGTCCGCTACACCACTGGCTACTGCTGGTGTTACAAGACCCTTTGTTATTTTTTCTGCAACAAACTAATATGGCTACCTGTCTGAAAGATGAGGAATCTCAGAAAGATAAGGAAAGATGTCAGTTTCAACCCCAGAAGGCAAATTGTAAGGCAAATAGGGATTTTTTTTGGGGGGGGGGGAATCCATTTCTTTTTTTGAGTTGATGGAGTGTTGTTGTATGGACACTTTGACTTGTGTTTGCAAGCCAAGCCGCAGGCTTTCCCCTGCTATCCAGGTCCCCCCCTTTTTTTGCACATCGTTCCCCCGCAGGGTCTGTGATTTGTACAAATTGCTGAACATTTGCAAAATGCCCCCCAAATCTGGGAAGTGACCTGACTTGCTAGAACGAAGTCCCAGGGCTGAACCTGGAAAAGCTTATTAAACTCCATCCCCAATGGATTTCTCCAACATTCCTAAAGGCAAAGACTGAAGATTCAATCATACCTATGGTGCTCATGAAACTATCTTTTGGGCGACCATGCAGTTCTCTGCTGTGCTTATTTCGCATGAGATACACCCATTCTGGGATATCCATCAAAACATCATGAACCAATGTCGAATCCAGGATTCCCAAATCCCACTGGTAGTGTATGAACTGGTCCGCAGGAAATACCAATAGATTTATGTAGGAGATTGTATCTGGTTTTTGTATGCTGGTCACTCTTTGTATTTAGCTATTCAGCCATGCACAAATAAGAACTGTAAGGATATGTACACATTCCTACTCTGTCTGCTGCAATGCAGACAGTGCAAAAATACCACTGGAGGCAGCTTAAGTTAGTGGCAGCGGTGGTATTGACATTGGGGATCATAACACAGTGATAGAGCATATGCTTTCCATGCAGGAGGATCCATGTTCAATCTCCAGCAGTGTTCAGCTACAGAAAATTGGACTTGAACTTGAACACTGAATCCAGCCGAGACCACAGAGGGGCACTACCTTCCAGAGCTGTCAGCATTAGATATGATGGTCCAATAGGTCAATTCGATGCATTATAAGTGAACCTATTTTAGAAGAGACTCTAATCCAAGATACAAAAATGGCTTGATTCAAGCTCCGTTGTGCTGCTGTGTGCATAGCATTCCTTTTCATACCTTGAAATTTCGATATAGTTTCACAGCTGAGCAATGCTCATTTATTTTCTCCCTAGACCATTGTCAGTGCTCTGTGCTGCCTTGTCTATAAAATCATGCCCTGGTCTATTATTGAATCCAAAAACAAACAAAAAACAAAGTACATTAAGCTTTCCTACTCTGGCTCCCTTTGGCTTTCAAAATGAAAGCGGTTCACTCCTACAACGTCCCATTAGTGCAAAATAATGGCGGGATGAGATTAAAATGGCCTGTACATTAGGCACAACGTGCAATACACAGGACAGCTCTCAGAGGCTTATTGCAAACAGCAGCCATAACAAACATCCAGAAAGGCCTCCCCTGAGTGCTGGCACAGATCCCTTAGCTCTGTCATTGACATTACTGCCTGTTGTTGAGCTGCAGTCCAAGAGTGCTGTGGCAGGTAGCTCTTGCACATAATGATGCTCAGAAGGTTCAAGCTGTCGTTAGGATGCTGTGGCTCCTTTCATTTTTGGTCCACTGAGTTAGGAGCAAGCTGCTAGCCTGTGGATCTGGAAAGCACGATGCGGTAGCTGCACAGCTATTTATTAAATGACTAAGTCTTTTATTGTTTGGGGTGTCCCAAATCAATTATCATCCTGCTCCTTTCTTTCCTCTTTCTTTTTTTTTTTTTAAAGTGGAATTTGTGGTGAATAATAAAAAACAAAAGCCTTTTCTGGACCATTTCTTCTTTTTTAAACTCTCACGCGCACACTCACACACACTTTAAAAAGTTTAATCTCTTTTCTCACCCGAACACTTTGGGGAATTTAAAGCTACTTTGATATAATATTATAGCGAGGCAAAGTTATCACTGAATAGTCTGTTCTTTTTAGCAATAATAGTGTTCATGCAGCAGCACCTGCTTCATCACTGATGGTAGCAGCTGTTTGGGTCTGGAAAAAGGAATGAAACCTTGATAGTTTCATAGCTTTTGCTATTGTGTTTTCCCTTCAAGCAGCTGCTGTAACCTGGTAGACCAGGGAAGTGCTAGCTGGGTGCCCTTCTGATAGTTCAGTTTGTCTTATGGATGGGTTCAAATGTTCAGCAGCCCCATGTAAATACGTCTCTATTTCGGGAAAATTAGTGGGATTAGTTTGACATGGAGCTCTGTCCTACAGGGCAGGATACCCTTTGTGAGAAATAGCACCTCCCGGTGGGGATGTGTTCTTAGCATGCATACTGCCATTGGGATTTGTGCAATTTGGTCAGAAAAAAGCTACCATAATTGTACAAGCCACAGCGGCTATACACATAGCCTCATGTTGAATAATACTGGACTGGCAGCCTATCCCCCTTACTGCTCCTAATGGCAGGAACAGAGGAAGAAAAGTTGGAAGTGAGAAATTATGGTTTCTGAAATAACAAGGGAGGGTGGGGGTAGGGAGAGCTATGGTAGTGGCAGGGTGGCATTTGGAGGCCTAGATACAATGGGAAAAACTCAAGTTTCTATGGTGCTGTGTTGACCATGCAGAGCAAAATGGACAAATTCAGAATGATACTGGGGGGGGGGGGGGAAGAGACAAAAAGTCAGAAAGGGTAAATTTACCTGTTTCAGAGGAGGAGAAAAACAAAGCCTTCACTTTCTGGATGTAAAGATTCAGTTTTCTAAGTCAAGGCCAGTTCATGGAGATGGGAGTATCAGTTGATTTATGAGATAGTAAGGGCATCATTCCTCTTAAAATATCTAACAGAAATTGGTCGGAGCCAATTAAGTCAATATTATATTGCTAGTCCATATTGAATTGACTATAACCATTTCTACTGATGTTGGTGGGGTTACCTCTGCTAAGTCTCTGGCCTTTTGTCTGGCTGTAATGAAATAGTTTAGTAGAGTAATGACCTGCAGACATTGCATGAATTGTCTATTGAGTACAGTGGGATAGCATGTAGTAGCAAGCGTTAATCCCTGCATAAGATGAATTATGCACACAAATCCCTCAGCAACAGTGCAGTTCAAAAATCATTATGCCCTTGCATCTTACCCAATAAGCTCTGTTTAGTGCTATCAAAGAGCAATTAATGTCAACTTTGAACAGTTTTTAACTTCATTTTTCCTTCAAAAACATTTCAATAGTCTGGTTTTTTCCCCATCTAAGGCTCTTTCCCATACAAGCACAGTATATGCATATTGTAGAACGCTATGGAAAGCTCCTTAAATACTGAAGTTGCAAACCTTTCCAAAGCAGTTTTTAAACAAGATGATGGATTTATTAAATTCCATTCATGTAATACTATTTCTCTGTAAATTTAGATAAGAGTCAGCAAGATATCTATTAATTTGTGATTGCAACTTATGAGCTAGGACAACTTGTTTGGATGGAAACTGAGTCATTTTTTGTATTTACTCTTTCCTAGGTCAAATAGAGAGTAAAATGTAATTTCATTCTTCCTTGCTCCTTCCATCCTCTTCCCTTGCTTCCTAAAAGGTTTCATAGAACAATAATTTAATGGAGAAGGCCTTTCCTGGCCAGTTTTGTATTGTTGTTATTGTTGTTTTTTGTTTTGTTTTTTGAAAATGGTTTGGGGTTAGAAGCAAATATTTTATAATAATTTCAACCTTGTTTCTCTCTCTCTCTCTCTCTCTCTCTCTCTCGTTCTATCTTTCTTTCTCTTTTAGCCACTGAAAATCCCTGTCATGGATGGGGAAGTCACCTATGAGTCATAAAGTATCCTGTAAGGCCAATGATCAAAGCAGGATAGAAAGATTTAAAACTCAACTGGCGTGTACACGTTGGTAACACACAAACGATTGTTTTTCAGCAAATGATCTCTGGGTTGCGACCAACCACTCTGACAATACCTCTTGAACAAACCACATACATGTAATTGAATAGTCCTTAGAACTAGCGACACCATGAGAGAGCGGTAATTTACTCACTTTCAGCAGTGGTTTTATCAGCTTAGTCTTCCAGATAATAATGACAGGTAGAGGTAGAATCACAGTGGTGTCAGAGTAATCTATACTCATTTTGTGTATGCTTTTCTTGGGCTAGGAAGGCATGAAAGGAACACACCCACTTCCTCTGGTATTCCACTCAGTGTAACACCAGTAGTGTGGTACTTTCCTACATGTATTTTATCATGTATTTTATGTATTTTACATGTATTTTATGTATTTTATCATGTTGTTGTTCCCCGCCTCGATCCACACGGAGAGGCGGGTAAGAAATAAATTATTATTATTATTGTGTGTGCTGATAACTGCAGATCGATGGGATCTCTCTCTTTCTCTCCTTTCTGCGGGATTAAATTTGCTTCCCCCTCCGCCTACCTATAGTGCTCTTGGGTGTTGTTGTTTTTAAAGCATATTATAGACTGATGAATTCTTGCTGCTTTTTCTTCTTTCTTGTAAAAAAATAACCAAATAACCAAAATGCGCTCCAAATAGTTAACCACTTTAACACTGCATTCCTATCCATGTCTACACTGAAGTAAGTCTCTATCAATTTCAAGGTGTCTTACTCTCAGGTAATTCTGTATAGGATTGCAGCCTAGATAACTTAATTGCCATAGTTGTATGCAATCCTCTCCCATGCTGAGGGTCCTAAGCTCAGTAACATTCAAAGCCAGAGTACTGGATAGGATATGCTCTAAAAACCTCAGCACTGCTTTGAATAGATTGCAAAACATTGGCTGACCATAAGATTAGCATTATCTTCATGCCAGCTCTAGTTCATGACAGTTCATGCACATGGTTGCATTTTAGAAGCACCTGGTTTATGGCATATGTATCAAAATTATACAACAGTACTAGAATTTTACAGAGTTTTTTTTTACATGAAGTTTACAAATAAACACCTTATTACTAGAGCATTCTATTGTTATCTAAAATAGAATAGAATAGGAACTCTGGGTTTTTGGGGCACTATCCACCAGATGTCCTATACAAGCCTCTGTAACTCTTATTCACTAGAAGATTTTCTTAATGGATGTGCCTGGCATGCTTGGGCAGTCAACTATTCTGGTCTCCTTAACCCTTTATTGACTATACCCCTGAGTCTATCCCAGCAATCCAGTTTCAGCCTTTAAACTTTGCAGTGATCAGGCATCAGAGTCGAATGAGAACTAGAATTTTCTTCCAGTGTATTCTCTGCAAACTTTGCCCTTCTAATTCAATACTCTTTCTTCAGAGCTATTTTTAATGATAGTTAGTGCGATATTTTCTGTCGCAAATGCTTAAACCTCACACCCCTAAGAGGGGAGAAGCTCAGTCAGAGTTCTTTCTTTTTTATACTATTAATTAGTATTATACTTTTTTTTTTAAAGGATAAATTGCCTTTTCTCTAGTCGGCATGTGTCAGTTACAAATTCACGATATCTTTCCAGGTTGAGAGGCTTGTTCTTCATGACAGGTGTCAGGATTGCTGGTGATTTAAATTAATATTAAAGGACAATACATGAATGGCAGAGGAAATCTGTAAAATCTTCTCAGCCTAAAACACTCGGATTTGGACCTCTAATGCCTATAAAATATGAATTGCTCCTAGGCAAATTATTGAAGGATTCAGAGCAGTCATATGTGAAGAGCACAACAAGATACAGCTGACAGGCTCTTAGAATGCCAATCCAAATATTTTAGATACCATCTGGACACATAAGTAGCTTTCATACAAGAGCAGCACATGGGGAATTTAGTAGAGATTTGTGCATGTCGATTGGTTTCTTTGTTGTGAAGGGACACTGTGCATGGGCAGAAATGGTTTATTATTTTCATTCAGCAATACCTATATTTTTACCAGCATTCTTTCTAAATATGAGTTTATAGGTGCAATCCACCAAGCACAACTGCTGTGCAGCCTCCATTTATTTTGATAAGGCTAGGGTGACCAGATAAAATCCAGGTCAGGGCTCATGTAACTTTAACAGTTGTAGAGAAAAGGGAATTTCAGTCAGAGTTATTTGTATACAATTAGTTCCTGGTGAAATTCCCTCTTCATCACAACAGTTAAAGGTGCAGGCACTATACTAGAGTGACCATACACAAAAGAAGGCAGGGCCCCTGCAACTTTAACTGTTGTGATGAAGAGGGAATATCACCAGGAACTAATTGCATACAAATGACACTGGCTGAAATTCCCTTTTCTCTACAACTGTTAAAGTTACATGAGCCCTGACCTGGATTTTATCTGGTCAACCTAGATAAGGCTCATGCAGTGTTCCTATGCAAGCCCCACTGTAACGAATTGGGACTGTGCACCTCGGTGGATTGCTCTTGCATTACATAACTTGTGCGTAAACAGCAACAACAACTCCTCCCCCAGGCGAATGGTATTTTCAACAAATAAGAGTACAATTGTGCCTCCTGAAAAATGTTATTCATAAAAATGAAAACAAAGCCAAAGAGTATGAACAAGAGGGATCTGCAGCATGGAGTGCTCCTGTTTAGGGTGACCAGATATTACATACAAATAACTCTGGCTGAAATTCCCTTTTCTCTACAACTGTTAAAGTTACAGGAGCCCTGACCTGGATTTTATCTGGTCACCCTACTCCTGTTTGGTGTTCCAGCATGTTTGCCATGCCTTCGTTCAGGATACTCCATTTCATTCTCCTTCCCTCCATCACCACCATCTCCTGCCACACACATGTACAAACACTGAATGTTCTCAGTCTCTTGGGCCAGTTTGCACGCTAAGCTATGGTGGGTTAATTAGTCTGCAGGAGTCCATGGTGCATGCCGGCTGCCATTTTGAATACATAAGGATTCTAAGTTTATACAAGGTTTGTTCTAGGGTTATGTGGGGATTATTTAACCCTCACATAACCCATGCCACCCGGGTGCTTAGTGTTAGTTGTGAATCAGGTCATAGGATTGGTTTTGGAAGGATTTGCCCCCTTAGATGTTTTTTCTAAAGATTTTTCTGCTCATAGAAACTTTTGGGTTCTCCAGAGCATTCTATGGCTTGTCTTTTGTTTCTTAGTAGCCGTCTCTTGACATAGTTCAGCACCTGAATTCTCAATTAATATATATGAAGATGGTCCTTAAGTCTCAACCTCTCCACAGAGGATAAAATTGTTTTGTTTTGTTTTTGTTTTGGTCTCTTGCTAGTTTTAATTAGCTCAAATGCTTACATAGGCTTCCTGTTGCATTTCCTTGGCGAGACTGACAAATGTTCTGATTACTGTGGTGTGATGCTTCATTATAGACAAACCAGGCCTGTTGGGATTATTCTATATATATGAAAAAAGTTCATCACTTTCCACACAGAAAAAAAGCTGGTGGTGGTTTATGAAATGAGCAGGATAAATACATTAACTGTTGACCGCTCTCTTTTTAAAGGATTGCCTGTAGCTGGACACACACACATAGTCAAGTATACCAAAAAGAAAAAGAAAAATGGCAACAACTCAAAAAACCCTCCATGACTTTAGGGGTCAGAAAAGCCGCAGTAGATCTAAGTTGCTAAATCAGCAGCAAATGAGCCAGATGGCTAAATGTTACCATATAAACATTATTTCTGTTGCAACATTCTAAATAAAATTAATGCCAGTAATCCAGGATTCCAGTAACCACTTGAACCAACATTTTGTTGAAAGCTAAAATTAAGGCCCTAAAAGCACCAAGTTACTTCAAAGTTACTTCAAAAATTGCAGAGGAGGTTACATCTAATAGATAGATAGTCCAGCAGCCCCCTGTAAATGAAGATTTAAGCTTGTTTTAGACCAATAGATTAAATTTCAGAATATCACACTATTTTAGGCTGCAGGAACTTCATAGACCAGTTTAGTTCACAGCAATAACAACATCAACATACCCATTCCACGCTTTGCTTCACAAAATTTTTGAAGACTCTTTTCTTCCTTTCTTCAAACAGAAGAGGAGGAGCACAGTAGCCCTGGGGCCAATTTTGACTGTGCTGTCAGCAGCAACTGTTTATGAGCTTCTCTACACATAGGAAAAATCCCACAGCTTTACAAGGGCTTTTGTCCTTGGCAGTCTTTCCACCTTCACGATGTGCTCCTTTCATGCAACCGCATAATTTTGGATTGAAAACTTCCATTCTCGTAAAGCCTCCATTGTGTTTAATGAGACAGCGCCATCTAGTGGCGGAATTGTAGCACAATGGTGACTTTTCATGCTGGGGAGATCCTGTGACACCCCTGCGATAACTTTAAATACCACATTATCTGTTTTCTTTTTAAAACTGGGATTACAGAGGGATAGCATGGGAGACATCCTGGATGTTGACGACGTCATGTAATGGACCTGTAAACGTCTGTGAGTGGTCAATCACGAGCGTAAAATAAATTGCTTGTTTAGAGACACTCTATGGGAGAGGAAGAAAGGGAATTGGCATGTAATTCATCCTATCGGTAAAGTGTACAATGAATAATTTACCATTAGGTTGTTGGCTCTGCTCTATTGCATGAGACCCATCCTGTATTCCCAGAGCTCATTCTAGGATAAGGAACCTAAGAGCCCATCTCCTCTCAGCCACAGAGCATTTTCTCTGACCCATATGTGGCTCTAAGCATGGACACTGGCCAACCTGTCGCAGCATTTAATGCAATACACTTCAAGTGGGTGTTCTCTTTGGCCCTACCACCATTTACCAAATCTCCTGACACCTTCCTTGTCTCATTTGACAAGGGACAATTGATGTGTTTATATATAGAGAAGAACCTCATTCCATTACTCTTTCTATTGCCATGGAGGTTTCAGATTACTCTGGGGACTCATTGTCTAAAAGAGAGGCTTGAATTTAATTGCCTGCAGTAGTTCACTTTTAGGCTTAAAAGGTCTGTTATTCCTTGATACATGGAAGATTTCTAATAGAATGACTATTAGAAACCATATTTATGAAGATGGTTCTTCTAATGTCTGCCTGAAGTTACTTCTTCTCTTTTTATGAGCTACTGGTCTTTTTATCCTTTTGCTATAAATTCTCAATTATTTCCTTAATGATATAAGGGAAAGAAGTAACCTTTCACTTTACAGTCATTTTCTGGCTCCCATTTATTCAGATTTATGGTACTTTAATGCTACTAAATAAACTATGTGATGCACTGCTTGGTAAATCGGTTGCATATTTTGTCTAGTTGGTTTTGAGAATCATGAAATGCACTCGTGACAAAAGTTGCAAACAAGTTGTTTGCTTAAGATTCTTTGGAATTGGACACTTAAGTACCTTATTTATCATGTAAGCAGTGGTTTTCATTAAGCAAAATCCACAGAACTCTATTATCTCTGTTCTCATTACCTGTGCTCTACTACTACTGTTTAAGGAAGAAAATACATTTATTGACAAACCAGCTTAATATTGATTCAAGGGCGGAACGTTTGTGTGCAAATTTTATTACTGCGTTTAAAGGAAAAGTATATGTCCTGATGAATGAGCCCAATATCTTTTCCTGCAGAGCTTGTTGATATAAGATAAGGGTCTAACGCATTTTGCAGGATTTGCTGTTTCCTGCCATGCTAACTGGGCCTTCTTTTTTGATTATATATGCAAATCAGGTAATTATCTGGTGGTTTGAAATGACATGCACATTTATTTAGTTTTTTTACATGGCTAATTTTGGGACTCAGACCTCAGGTGTCTGTAATCCTTTTTTTATTCCTTTGTGCCGTTTGCTCAGATTCTTCTTGAAATCTCTGCCACACCCTGATGGAATGTGAGTTGGAAGCCATCAAAGAATAAGTTTCAGTCTCTCCATAGTGGGAAAACAGTCACTCCCTATTATCTTTCTTTCGCAACATTTTGGTTTGTTGAATAGAAATAATCTCTTCTGCAAAAGGGTAGCAATAAAAAGCTTTGAGATTGATTAAGCGCTTTAGCTTTGCTTCATCCATTAATCAAACTTGGCAGCTCTTTATTGCCCTGCGTAGTACAAAGTAGTGGAGTTCTTTCTCCAAGCATAATAAAATGTATAATAAATATGAATATAGTGATATAAAGGTCTCATATCTCTAGGCTCTGATATTGCAATAACAGGTGGTATAACTAATATTCTTGGTCTGGATACTTCCAATATGCGTACACTACTGGCTTTCAGGTAAAAAGAAAGACGTTAAGAATGGGTTCAAAATTTAAATTTGCCTCAGAAGAACAAGAAATGAATTGCCCCAAATATAAAAATGGTTTCTGATGATAATTCAACATGATGACTAATTAAAGTTAGTGTTGCTGTTATATCTCACTAGGGACCCCATTAAAATGAGACGTTTTACAGAGCACATAAGCAACAGAACCATATTCTGAATCACTTGTCAGCTACAAAGGAGAAGCAATGTAAGATGCATGGTGTGTGTATGGTGTGTGGTGTGTGTGTGCAATCCTATGGTATTTGGGATGGTTCCAATAGCTTCTTTAAAATTTTATTTTAGTATTGCTTATACAAGGGCAAAACAATCAGCTCTGAGTCCCCTCAGAGGGGCATTGCTGACCTCAAATACACCTTCCCAGCTGTGGAAATTTCTGTGGCGGAGCTTTTCCGATGTCAGAACTCACAAATCAGAAAGCGGGGAAAGACAGCCTCCATATACTGATTGTTTTGGGTTACATGAAAAAGAGTTGTTTAGAATATTGATGGGAGGGGGAGAGAATGTATGAGTAGAAACTGTATACCTACTTTTGGGCCATTTGGTATATTATAATTAATTAATTGTTATTGTACTACTTTTTACTCCCAAGGAGAGGTCCTTGTGTGATTTTGCCAAAATAACTTGGCCAGTCTTAGGCAACATGCACCTTGATTTTCGGCAAGAGGACACCTCAGGCAAAAAAAAAAAAAAGTGTTCCACCTCAGCAACAAAATGTCTGTTAAACAGAAGTGTGTTCTCTCTCTCTCTCTTCTCTTCTCTCTCTCTCTCCCTCCCTCCCTCTCTCTCCCCTCTCCCCTCTCCCTCTCCCTCTCCCTTTCCCCCCCTCTCTCACACACAGAGCTAGTAGGGGGATACTATAATCACTTCACACTGACCAATAGTTACATTCTTCACAGGGTTATTTTAAATTATAAGAAAACCAAGATGGGATAAACTGTTCAGTGTCTGTTGGCATAACTCACAGCTGCTGCATTATAAAATTAATGCATTTGTATTGTTAAAGCGGACCCTGAACTGGTATGATGTTAGACAATAATACAGGGCCACTTTCAAGGAATAGAGAAATCACCATTCTTTTCCTTGAAGAAGGTGGCTATGAGGGGACAATGCCTGCCACCTCAGTGCTGATTTCTCCTGAATGGGTTGATACTTGGATCCGTGGATGGATTGAGAGTGTTCCAGTCTTAATGGTGGCCTAAGAAGTATTTTAAAATAAAATAAATATTGTCTCCTCTTCCTTTATAAGGAAGTAATATAGAAATAGCTAATATAAGAGATGGTTCAGGAGAACTCACTTGAAGATTCAGGACTTCAGAGGGCAGTAACATTGCACTGGCACTTCGCAAACTGTTATTTAGCACTGAGAGAAATGTGCCAATTTTAATAATATGTGTCATGTTTTAATCAGTTTTATGTATTTTATCATGTTGTTGTTCCCCGCCTCGATCCAGACGGAGAGGCGGGTAAGAAATAAATTATTATTATTATTATTATTATTATTATTATTATTATTATTATTGTGTCTTGCCTGGACCATGCCACCTGAGATTACTGGTGGGGCCTGTTCTGTGATCTCTCTCTTTTAGATATAGCTAGCATTTCAGGGCAATGTCCATGATAAAATCCAACACACATTCCGCTACACACCCCATTGGTTGGTTACTTGGTTAAATGTTTGCCTTGCCGTACCTGGAAGAGCTGTTCATAAAATATTTTGGGCACCAGTAGGTCTCACTTTCTGAGTGCAATCTTTTTCTCTAAATTATTTATTTTATCTTTCCTTTCTTCATTAGTTTCCCTCTCACATCTGCTGTTGATAGATTTAAATAATCAGTTTTCAGTCAGCACTGAGAGTTTGAGTTCAATATTTTTGGCAGCTTCCTTCCATGGCCTTGATTTAAGTATCTGGGCTGGAACAGCTGCTCATTAGTTTGCCTGTGTAAGTCTAAAATGATTACGGTAGACACACATTGTTCATCTCTATTGTATGACCATTTTGTTTTGTCCTCCTGATTGCTGTGCATAGTTGGAGCTGAAAACACTCCCATGGCCTTTGGGGCTGGGTAATATTTCTTTACTAGCTAATCGCCTGCCAGTTTGATAGGGGGCTGCTTGGGAGAAGGATGCCCCTGCTCTATAACCCCTATCAAATGGAATGAAGTGAGGGTAGGAGAAAGATGCTAGGGAGAAGTCAGAAGGACCTCTTTGAGGACTGCAAGTGGATGGTTTTTGTTTTGGGTAAAGCAATTCTGCTTTAAGGACTAGCACTGCCTGGCTGTTTTTCTCTCCCTAAGGGCGCCACACAATCCTATGTTGATAGTTGGCAGCCTTTGAACTCCGGAGCTGCCAAGTATCCTAATGCAGGGCATCCGGAACTCCTCACCTCCGTGCTCTGGCCACTCTGCATTTTTCCTAGATGGGCGATTTCATTGTCTAGCTGCAGCACTTCAGAACAAGATGGAAGGAGGGTGGGGTAAGCATAGGGCTACAACTCCCACCATTTCCAACTACTGGTCATGCAGGCTGGGGTTGATGGGAGTTGACATCCAAAACAACTGGAGGGCACCAGGTTGGGAGAGATGGTAAGAAACCATTCCCCCCCCCCCACTAGGACCAGCCCAAGATATTTTACTTCCATGAGCAGGGTGTACTGATTGATCCTAGAGGTGTACCCAGGATTCCTTGCAGTGTTGCTGAGGGTACCTTTGCGCACACATTTCTTCATTGTCGGTGCCCAAAGTAGCCTCTTGTGCTTTGCGGCATCTTAGTTTCCCACAGTCTTTTATTCCTGTTTGTATTACAACTGTATTTTGCTTATAGTGCTCAACTTGTTCCTTGATTGCTTCCTTACTACCCTTATTTTTAAGGATATCTATGTCTTTTTGTGGAGCTGGAGGGAAGAAGATTTTTAGATGAATCTAAAGCACTAGAGGATATAGATATGGAAGAATAAATTCTGGTCACTATTGCGATAATCTGCCTTTTTAATGTGAATGGCTACTATTTTGATGGGCGAGTTCTAGGAAATGCACCTTGGATCATAAATTGCATCTTGGATTAAATTGCAAGTTGCCTGGGTTAGTTTGAAAGAAGTGGGACAAACTCAAGCAATTTATTCTGAGTTAACCCAGGGCCTTGGCAAAATTACCCCCTCCTCCCATTTTGCATGTCTGTGGAATAATCTGGGCCTGCAGATTATTGATGGGCACTTGGTTTTATAGCCCACTGGTTGACGTGAGAACACTTTTGTCTTATTCCAGTTTACTACACTATGGTAGCACAGTGTTGACACCAGTGTTTTTGGTAAATGGTTCCAAGAGTGGAATCTCTTTCTAATTAATAATGGAACCTTTTAATTCTTTACTCAACTCATCTTGCACTAGATATTTAGGGCTGGATCCAGATGTTTGCTGGATCAGCTAGGCTGATGGAAGTGGATTTCCCCATTTCCTCCTTCCCACAGAGTGTCAGGACACATTCTGTATGGGGGTAGATGTGATGTGGGAGGAGGTGGGTTCCCCCCCAAATTGTGAGCAGAGCTCATGGAAGGTCCTTTCCTTTTGCAGAAGGCAGATTCTGGATCCAACACTTAGTAAATGTATTCGAAAGGGAGTTGAAAAGTGGAGTCACGTGATGTAGACCTGTATAAAATTGTGAATGATGCACTTCACACTGTGAAAGAAAGGAAAACCAACACTTGAAAGCAGAGAGCTGATATAAGGTTACAATTGCTTACTATTGACCTCTTCAACTAATTGGAATGCAGGGAAATAACTGTTTCATTTTGCTTCATCCAAAATTATATTTTATTGGATATTGTATTTGAGGATTGCTAATCTGTCAGACAAATTAAATGAAAAAAAATGTGAATAGCTTTTCTTGGGGCGTTATATTTTGCAAGCAGACCCTTGCACATATTTTTTGTGAACAAGCATGTTGCTTTTGATGTTTTTTCCTTGCCTACTGTTTGGCTGGCAGGAGACCTGTGTTTAAAGCTAATCATATTAATAGCAACTCTGGAGAACTGGGAACTTAAAGAGTAACCTTGCATATGATTCTTCATTTCTCACTGACAGTGCTAGAAACTGAATTACAGTGTTGGAGGAAAAAATAATGTGTAATTTGGCTTAAGGCCTGGGGCTAGGGTCACTAATTTTAGATGTACTGTGTCATTATTTCTGTAATATTTAGAAAAATAAAGCCCAAAACAAAAAGCTGCTCTTCAGAATGTCATCTGTAAATATGGTTCAGAGTTAACCTTCTCCAAAATCTACTAAGTGTATCTGCCTGTCAAAGAAAGTGAGTCCACAAATACTTATTTCATAGTGACCTACTAGCATAGGCATGGGAAAAAATAGAATTAATGTCAAAGGCACTTAGGAAGTGAGTTGGTGCTGTTTTTCTTGTAATATGATGGTGATGCATCTTAGGTATAATCAAGGTCTTGAGATGGGAAGGTCTTTGGTCAAGTCACTTAGAACATGATCTGGCATTTTGCTACAGGATGTTATTTGCACTGTTTGGATTCTGTTAAGCCAGCGTATTTCTAGCTCTCTTTGTAGATAAAATTTGAAAACTCCTAGAGGTTTTCTAAATGAGACATTTGTTGTGCGCTCATCATTCCCTACTCATGGTTGTTTATGGATTCTTTAGATTATGTTGTGACCATCTAGTTTTGTTTCTGCATTAAAACAGTACTTTTGGCAAGTTTTTTTGGAGAAGGGAAAATGCGGTATTATTTGTAAAAGCGAAGGAACACCCCATTCCTCCTGTGTAATTGTGCTATTCCTCTGTACCACAGTGCTTCCTAAAAGTTATGTAGTGGAAAAGCAATAAAGGAAACACACCTTGTGTAGTTCTCGGATCTCAATTCTGCAATGAAACTGAAAGTAGATATGGTGGATTAAGAAAACACCTAATCAACTTCTGCAAGATAAGTTAGGTCTTGATAGATAATACCTTAGTTCAGCCTTCCCCAGCATGGTGCCCTCCTTGTGCTGGCTGGGGAATAATAAGAGTTGTAGTCCAACACATCTGACCTAGTTTTGGACTTGTTCCAAATTGTATTGATTCACCTGTGAAAATATAGAAATATTGACTAAAGACAAAAGCTTTACTAATATGCAGTTAAACACTACAGCTACAGAACAAAAAAGATAATGATATAGTAAAAAAAAGTAAACATATCATTTTGCTGTCAGCTAAAGATTTATGATGGTCAGTTAGGTCTTCACACAACAAAAAAATATTAATATACTAGTATTTTATGCTGTTTAGGGCAAATGTTGTCCTATTTGGGGTGTACATGTTCCAATCCACTGTAGCTAAGTGACTGCCCCTTCCACTGTTATTTGCATTTTCACATTTGGAGGCACAGATATAGTTTGTTTAAAGCTTTGTATTCTTAGGATGTGAGTGGGGAGATATTGATAGAACTCGTAACATCCCTATGTGGATTGTACTACTAGCACATGCTTCTGACATGGAAACCCTTATATATTTTTGTTCTCCTCAACTGTCTTCTACTATTGATATGCCAGAAGAGAGGATACAAACCATGGCATCCTTGGGATATATTGCCAAACCATGATTTAGTTATATAAGAATGAGTCATAAGGAAATCAAAAGTTTCTGCTTCTATTTTAGGTTAATGAAAGTCAGCATTTCATCCAAACTCTGAAATGTAGTTAATCATAACTATGGCTGTGAAACAAGCCAGCTTAGTAAACTATGGTTTGAAGTTGCTTGGTTTCCATTATCCATAGTTAAGATTAACCACAGTTTGTCTGTGTTCGGATAATAGGGCAAGGTGTGGTTAAATCTAAAATGGAAATGACAGTTTCTGAACTCCTCACGGTCATGCCAAAAAGGGAGGGTGAACACATCAGTCTGAGGCTTGCAGAGGCTCATTCTTGTAACACTAAACTATGGTTTACAATTATGTCTGAACCACCTGATATGTAAAGACATCTAACAGTTCAAACATATTAATCCAACTGAGCAGCCACAATACAAACAGTGGCTTGTGCCTTGGTAGCTAAAATGATGGATGAATAGAGTTCCTCCCATTCCATCTCTTGATTATGTCACAGGTTTACTCTGCCTGCATCTCTTCTCTTGAATTCCTAAATTTCTAAAATTAATTCTTCAATTGGAACATGCACAGTACATCATAGCTTTCCGTTTTTCCCCTTTCTACATTACTAACGCTCATATGCAGATTGAGAAAACACTGCAAAGAAAGCAATCTTATAGGTTAATTCCATCAATATTTATTTTGTTGTGTGGTGTTTTTCTGCTATGAACCTACAAGTTGATGCAATCATACACAAAAGAATATCAAGAATATTTTTTGCACTGATTTGCAGTGATGTACACAGACACATCAGTAAAGTGTGTGCAGCGGTGGGGTGGGGACATAAATGGATTGAAGAAACTAAAAGCTGCAGCGGACTATTCATGCACAGAGCTGTTAGAAAATTTGGAAATGCAGAAAAGAACCATGCAAAATTCTTGAACAGTTCCACTTCATAAAGAAGACCACGTAAATCCAGGAGGAAATTCAGATGAGGAGAGTTTCAGAAGCATTCCCAGATAAAATCCACTCTCTTCTTTATTACGTATAGATGAATCACCCAACTGCAATACTTTTACCAAGACTATGATGTGTGAAACCATTATTTCCATGGTAATTTCCACCTTTCTTTATGTTGACAACACTTGTCTCAAAAGAAATATGCTCTTTTATTTTGCAAAGTATAGCCAAACGTTGCTGTGCATTGTCTGCCTAAAATGTGCTATACTGAATAGGCTTAATTGCATATAATATTTTCCCGTGGAAAGCAATGACATTTCTCTAAGTAGTGCAATACAAATCTGAATCATTGCTGCACTTGCGTGCACAATTTGCTTAATTGCACATCCACTGGCCACTTTTTTACAGGGCCGGTGACGATATTCTCAAGCATGCTGTATTTGGGAGACTTCTTTGCAACAATGAAAATGCAGTTTGTGCACTGACAGAGAATCACAGATTCAAGGTTGTATCCAATGTTCAGTCCTTTTCATTTCAATGGGTCTAGTCAAAGTAGGTCTAACATTGGATACACCGTATCATAATGAATTTAGGGTGAAGCAGGGCAAGGACAGAGAAGGATCAAGGCAGAGGTACTGAGAGCAGAGTCTCTGAGGGGGTATCTACACACGAGTTTTTTGACGTTTTATAAGGGTTATGAAAACTCTTTGGGCCACATGACGCACTCCCTGTAACGTTGTATATCTGAGGTTTTTTAAAACTCACTTCAGTTATATACAACGGTTTCACTTTTAATAAATCGTTTTAAGTAAAATAATGTGTCCTACCTTACCGTTTGTAATTCCTGGGGGCAATGCTTCCTTTACTGGTGCCCAAATGCTTAGCAGTTGATTGGTGGGGAAGAAAAAGGAAGTGGACCAGTGAACTACAACACCCACAATTCTTAGCCCTATACTCGCTAGGGAATGACAGAGGAACTAAGAAGGAAGTGTGTAACTGAACTACAACCCCCACAATGCCTTGCCCTAAATTCATTGAAAAACAAAAGAGAAAAAGACAGGGCAGAACAGCATGTGACTGCATACATCACTTTAAAGACTAAAGACTGTTCTCCTGTAACGTGAGTACTCAGTAATGTGGCCTAAGACGTTTTAGAACGCACCTATTTGGATCGTTTTAAAATACTTTTTAAAACGTTCCAAAGAACTGTGTGGATTCCCCCTGAGTTATTCAGA
Organism: Anniella stebbinsi; assembly: GCA_029215795.1. Taxonomy (NCBI): domain Eukaryota; kingdom Metazoa; phylum Chordata; class Lepidosauria; order Squamata; family Anniellidae; genus Anniella; species Anniella stebbinsi. Next base: position 87,268,807 of record JARDYH010000004.1, on the reverse strand, counting down.
GGCCTGATATTCACAGACAATTCATGTCTTGTGCTTCTGGGACAGTTTTTAAGCAGCCTTGCATAGAGCCAAATCAGCTTCTTTCCCTATCTAAATAACAATGCACACCACTTTTAGGCTACAGAGCCGGCAGCAGTATAGCAGTACTAATGGCAAGTGTTTGGCCGTGATGCATCAGTTGAGTTTTTCTGCCACCACTAGAGCCCTATTCAGGTGTTATGTCCAAGTAGAGTACAAGCCACACAAGTAAGAAGGACAGGGTCATGCTGGTGGCCTGCCCTCTCAATTCCCAAACCCTCCGCGTTAAAAAAGGGTGGACTGCGGTGGACTTCTGCTCCCATTTGCTTGACCATGGATAGAATCCTTTGCACAAATCCATAAAGCCTGGTTCCCAGATGCACAGAGGCTTCTACTCATATTCAAGTGAATGTAAGTAGAAGCCCCCTGCAGACACCCCTGCTCATCAAGGGGACATTGCAGATAGGGCTGGCATGTGCAGTTTCTCATCTGTCTTAGATCTGTTGTTTGTACCCCAGTTAAAACATATCTTATGAGTTTCTACACTAGGCACTTGGAAACTATATTGCATGGAACTACATTTACTTATCTGAATCGGAGGCTTCGATATCCAGGAAATAATCCAGCTGTCAAGATAATTCTAGAATATCAGCATTATGGGCATGGAATCATAAGAGTGAGGCATTTTATTCTTGTTGTCCTAACCCACCTTAAAAGCATCTGCACATGTATTTTTCACTTCCACATAGCACTATTATTCATGTATGTGATTTGTTATTTAGCTTCATGTTATTGGTGATGTACATTGCTTCTGATTATATTTCAGCTTGAAATTATTACTGGCAGATATGACTGTTTCTTGGCACCTTGGTTTATTATATTTTGCACTCAGGACATAGCAATTCATTTTGCCTGTTCAAGTCACCGTGTCAGTCAGGTAGGTTTCATGATTTATTGCTGTACTTGCCTACTTGCAGTCTGGAGTATCCCAACTGTTCCCCAGATATATATTTGCTGCTGCTTTTCTATTTTGACTATGTCTTAGTTTCAAAAGAATTTAAATCTTCTGGAAACCCTTTAACGTTAAGCATCACCATGATCCAATGTGATTATATTATGTAATCGTAGCTGCTTATCTCTTTTCTTTACTTGAGCTTTTAAGTATCTACATCCTATGGTAGATGAGAAATATTTCATGCCTTCCTAAATTAGTTTGAACATCAAAGGAAGCTCAGATTCTAATCCAGATAATTTTGAGGTCAAGACAAATCATTTTTGAAGATAAGGCAAACACTGAATCATATGCTAAGTCCTTTTGTGAAATGGTTTGCGTTTATTCACATTACTTGTTCTGCAGGTATACATGATTTTTGTGCTATACATAAAATCTACATAGTTATGAAATAAGGTTTAGAAATCAATCTCTGATGTTGGTTTTGATGCCATCCCAGTATAATGGTTTGTTAAAGAACGCTGTTGCTCAGTGTTCACACTGAATGAGAAACATGGATTTGGTATGCATTGATTTAACCTTGAACGCAGGGAAATTCATTGGAATCAGAGGCAGTGTGTTGACAGAATTATTTAGCAGTCTTTTGGATATATACAGACTTATGATAGGTAGAGTTACTATTTTATAATAACATTTCTTTATAATATAATAGCACAGATCTGACTCTTCTTGGTTTTCCTGCCTAATTGCTGATACTGCTGTGAAGCTGCTTCCTCTAAACTTGATCATCTGGTTGGAACACTGCTGATAAGTTGGCTGGGGAGGGAAGCACCCAGACTGAATGCTGTGTGCCTTCCTGGTTCCCAAGTGATCCACATAATAGCAGCATTAGAAATACATTGTGATATGGGAGGGAACAGCTGGACTAAGTCCAGTCACCATCTTATATAATCCACTAACATAATAGTGTGTTATAACAGTGATGTGCCTCTAGAAGCAATGTTCAATACTGGGTATTGCATCAAAAGGGAATGTGTCTTAAAATAATGTATTTGCGGAATCGGAGCGCAGTAAATAACGAGACGACACAATAAATTGGGTTTAAAATGGGCCACACTTTATTGATGAATTCGCAGAAGGGGAAACTAGCGGGCATCCTCAAGACTTGGTGGCCAACGCCATTCTAAGGACCGGGCGAGTCAAATCGAGGCCAGTGTATGGCGTGCAACTCACGCCACCCCCTGGCCCCCCCTTTTGGGTAGGGAGGCTTTCCGTGTCACCCCCAGCTCGTGCCTCAGTACTTCCAAGCGGGTGAGGAAGGTCCGCCCCAAAGGTAACCCTTATCTCACCACCATGGGCCTCAAGACCACTCAGGTGATGAGCCTCAGGCATTACCAGTCACCGCTCGGTGCCTGTGAATGCTCACCTATCCCTTCCCAGGTGAAGATGCCCGCGCCTAACCGCCAAAATGTGACCAAATTAACTCAACCAATCAACCTATTTAATACTCCCTCGCTGTCTCACAGTATGAAGTAGGCGAAAAAACTCACATCCTCAATGACGGCTTATGAGCAAAAAATTCCTACTTGGCTTCCTAAGGACAACCGGAGTTTCATTCCCATACTGCCAACAGGGAAGGGAGGGAGGGAGGGAGGGAGGGAGCCGCGCGAAACAAGACAAAGGAGGGGAGGAGTTCCGGCCTTATATAGGCTCCCCTTCCTCCTCCCCCTCCTTTTGGCGCCCATTCCTGGAGGCCGCCAATGGCGCACCTCCACGCCTCATCTCTCCCTGCACCCGCCGCAACCGCCCCACCACCCCCAAGCTGCGCCGGGAGTGGGGTAGGGCCCATCTTTCCTTATCTCTTTCTTCTCATCCCCCAATTCACTGCAGCTTTGTTACTTATAGGGCACAATTCTGGTGGTGAATGCTGGGAGTTGTTAGACTTTATTCTGCCTAAACATGCAAAGGATTACACCCATAGTTAGTATGTTTGTTTTTCTCGTCCATGATTCCAGGGACCCAAACATTTGGGCTGGCCTAAGTAGCCAAAGCTAGCCATTGACTGTGGTTTCTGCTGACCTTGACCACTCCCCTGAGTCCTCTGAGACTTCAAGGAAGTGAAATCCAGAGCCCAATTGGGCGATGGATGATATTTGCGGGTGGGGGGGCAGTGAGTCGTGGGTGGGATGCTCCCATTGGGGCATCCAGATGGTGCCACTGGGCGGGGCTATGGACGGGCGGCTTTAATCGCCGCCTAACGGTCCTGCCTGCCCTCTTTTGCTTGGCGCAGCCCATTTTATACCCAATTTCCTTGTCTCGACTCTTTATTTTGCACCCTACACTCCGCAAAACTCTATTCCCCTATTCTAGGAGACTGAGAACTCAACTTTGAACTGCTCAGAAGTTTTGAGTGTTTCCCAAAGCATAGTGTGAGGTCAGAAATTGAGGAAAATAATAATTTACCAGAGCTGGGAAGCTCTGGTCACCATGGACACTTCATTTGTGGACACCTTGAGCTCAATTTGAGTGATGGTCCAAAGCATGTTTTGGAGGAGGAGGAGGATTGTGTACTAGACTCATGCACTCCTTTGTCTCCTCTCACATGTGGTTTCCATCCTGTTTCTAGGATGTTGTGATGAAAAACACCTCAAAACCATGTATTGAAAAGTTGTTTGAAATCCTGGTTTGGCCGGTGGCCATGGTTTACCTGTTTCAGACAACATGGCAATCTATGAATCGAGTAAGTTGGAAAAAAGTATAGAATGTGTGTAAGTTCACAAGATAGGGATGAGTGTGCAACCTTACATTCCTCATTCACCAAACCATGGCCTGGAGGATGGCTGAGGTGCTTCCCAGCTGATTATGAGGCAGTGTTGATTTTCCCCACTGGAGACACATCTAGTGGTGGTAATAACTGCAGCATGCAGTATATATTTTAAAAATATGTTTAACTTGTATCTGAAGTCAAGTGATAGAGTCAACTTCCTTTTCTTTCTTTTCTTTTCTTTTTGCATAATGGAAATGAGGTAATAAGACAGTGCCGATTTTGCTGCAGTTCACATAGTTTTAAATACTGCAAAGATAGTTTGGCTATTCCATAGCCTGCTGCCACCACATAAACCTGCAAATTGCTTTGTGAGTAGGTTGAAAATATGATTGTGAAGCCCATGCAATGTCAGCCTGTTACTAGGGTGCCTTGCCCTTCCTGGTGACATTTGTCTTTGAGCTGTGCATAATTTGCTGCATTTATATTTTTGGAAATAAGGTCAGATGCAAATTTCTTACAGTTTCTGCAAGGCATTGTATGGAAAATATGTTCACTCCTCTATGTTAAGCATCTTGGTGGCTATCTATATAACAGGAGGCCTTTGCTGCAAACACTGCTTTTCATAGACCAAACCCCAGACAAAGCCAAAGATATTAAAAAGACAACAAGTTTAGAAATCCAAAATTGAGATTATATCCAAGTCTATTCTGTCAGGCATAAAAATAGGCCATGCAGTTTCATCCCAACAAATTCCAATAATTTCTAGACTCTTGACATTGCCTATAAAGTCAAATTTGGAGGGGTGTTGTTATTATATATTTATACAATCATAATTTAAAATGGCCACTTGTTCTCCTTAAAATAAGATATAGTGCAAAGTCTGCACATATATCTATATATTTTGATAAAGAAAAGTTACCATAAGTATACTATATTTGAGCTTTCTATCTGTTGTAGAAGTACCTTAATCATTGATATCCCATCAGTGAGTCCAGGGGACTCAAGCATCCCAGCTATATAATGAGAGAGGGGATTTCTGTTCAAAGGAGGAGCTCTGTCTACTTAGAAGATTCTTAAAACCAGTAAACACCCACTGATTTGACAAATGTGTACTGGCAGTTGTCTCATTTTCATGATTCCTGAATGTCATAGATAAAGACTGTGTCTTGATTTACTAACTAAATGCAAATATTTGTTTTAATATCATGCACAGTTGTGAAATGAGTCAAATTCAAAACAACTGATAACGTTCCTTTTTGTATATATGACTGTTTGGATTAAAAAATAAGAAGCATGAAGTTATTGTTGCCCTCTTTTGCATTTTAAGTTGAGGTGGAAGACCCTATTGTGTCTGATCCTGCTGTGACCTTCGGTTCATAAAAGGTTCCTTCCACCCCAACGTAGCAGAGATAGAGGAGAAAACTTCCTTCACAGCCTAATGGCCACAGCAGTCTCTTGGACTCTGGATACCACTGTCCAGGCATGTTAAATTGGGGAAAATGAGACCTTGGAGTAAAATCCAACGTATGTCCTAGTTAAAGTAGAGCCATTATAATGAATGGGACTTATGTTAGTCATGACTAAGTTCAGTCTCATTCATTTTAATAGGTCTACACTAAGTAGGATTTAAGTTGGATTTTACTCTAGTTATCTTTGAGTAGGCGATAGCAGCATCTAAGCCCAGAAATTCTGCTTTGGCCTTTGCAGCCTGAATGGAGCCTTTGTCACTGCTTCAAGGCAGTAATGCAATGGCCACTGTGCACCAGGTAGTAGAATCCTTGGACAGTACTATCAGTGCCTAGCCCTACTCACCACCACTGGCATGGTGCAGATCCAGAATACATCTCTAAATGGTGAGCAATAAAATCCTACACCAAATGTGTGTGGGTTTTGTAGTTTGCTGCAATTCTGATTTCAAATATATATTTGCTTAGATTTACTAATTTACTAGAATGATGGATTTATATAATATTATGATAATTAGCCGTTGATATGAACCCCACCAATGCCCAAAGCCAGTATTATGAGAAACCATTGACATGGCAGTGAAGAGTTCATTGACATTTGGGAAACAATGTGATGTCAATGGCGATGAAAGCATCTTCATTCCTGTAGGTAGATAACACTTTCTTTCTTTTTTAATTCCGCAGTCTTTATGCTAATGGTATATAGAAGAGCTGTTGTGGAAATGGGTTGAAAAAGTGTATCTATATCAGCAAACACAATTACAAAGATGCCTTTTCTCTGAATAAGCACAAAGTTGTTTACAAGAAATGGGAATGAAGTCCACAATCCCCCCCCCCCAAATGTTCAAACTGTACATTTTTGCATGTATATGCAAAGGCTATTGCTTTACAAATAGGGTCCTAAGGGATTGTTAAGAGTAGATGAAGCCTTCTGTTTGTCTGCCTGCACTGGGGTTTCGTATTTTGCAACACTGCGAGAGTATTGTATTATAAATGAGAACAGCTTGTTGAGAACTATAGCTTAATGTTGTCTAGAAATAGAGGAAGAAAATATGTTCTGATCAATCTGTACCCAAATTCTAGAGTTGGTTAATTTTATGGTCATTTTGTCTGAATGAAGCAAGACATTAATTGCTTATGGAAACACAGAATTTGTTATGTAGTGTGAAAACATTTTCAAGAATGAATCCTGCATTTGTGAAGAGAATTTCCAAGTGGCTCATGTAATTGCTGCAGCAGGAGAACACAACCTTTTTGGCCCTAAGGGGCACATCTGGAGTCAGCTGGAGGCCTGGGGCTCCATATACATGTGCATGCACACACATACATTCATGCATGTGTGCAAACACATGCTGAGGTGGGAGGAGGCTTTAAACACACACACCCAACTCAGCGCTCCTGCACAAGCTTGCTAGAAGGGAAGATTTAAGCTCCACCCCATCCTAGCAATCCTGCCCAAGGTCACTGGGGTGGGGAAGAGGCTTTAATCCAGACCCCAGTCCAGCAATCCTGCACATGACCACTGGGGTGGGAGATGCTAATTTAGGGTCACTGAGGGAGGGGGAGGCAAAAGCACCCTCTTGACCCCAGTGACTGTGATTAGCAGCACTGCTCCCCCATCATTAATCGTTTGGAGGGAGGGATTCACTGGCAGCAGGGGGGTCATGGCCACACAATAGCCCTCCAGGAGTGCATGTGTGCCAAGGGGTTGTGAATAATTAGCATTTGGTTCTATTGTTACAAAAGAGTCAGAATTTGGTATGATTGCATTGGAGTTTCTGCATTGAAGCAAAGCCAAATTCTGTATATTTAAAGAGCTGATGCCCTTTGAAACTTAATTCTATATTCTGGGTAAAGATGGGGCTGTTGTGGTACTTGAGTTAAATTGGGTTTGGAGTCCAAAAGTGTGTTTTTGCCAATATTTCAGGTGTGTTTGTTGCTCAAAAATAGGAATTCATCTATCAAAGACAGTTCCATCGCTATTTCTACACAAAACATTTAGTCTGCACTCATCATTCCTTACTCATGGTTCTTTATGGGTTCTTTAGACAACTTCGTTTTGCTTTCGTTTTTAAAGACCACTTTCAGCTAGTTTTTTTTTAGCACAGGGAAAACACAATATTATTTGGGAAAGCAAAAGAAAATGCTTTTTCCAGTCCTATGTTAGTGCTATTCTGTTATACCACAGTGCCGCGCAGATGTTACATATTGGAAAAGTAGGAAAAGAAACACTCTTTGTATAGTGCTTGGACCTCAATTCAGTGATGAAACTAAAAGTAAGTTCAGCAGATTATCATCTTTGTGTAGAAAAACCCTATGTTTGGTAGCACAGCTCCTTAGCTTCACTTTGTCCAAATCACTTCATTACTTTCAGAGCTGCAAGAATTTTCCCCAAAATACCCAGGCCATGTCAGCCAGTAAAACATGACCTTGAACATTACTTTCAAGGTCACTTTTGAGGGTGGCACCCACACATATCTTCACTGTTAGCTTATGTACAATTGCTCTGCAATGAGTGCCTGCCTTTAACACACTACTCCCAGTGACTCCTAGTCTAAAGCACCTCTTTCCATATTTGCTGCCCTAAGATCTTCTAGCCCCTGTTATTCATGGCTTTCTCACCTCACGAATTGATTGATGCAATATTGGGGCTGTGCTTAAAGCTGAAGCCATGCAGAATGTAGCTGCCTGTTTCTTCATGGGACTGGAAGACAAGATCACGTTCAGCCAATGGATTCTGGACTACTTTGGAGAGTGCTTCCAAATGGAGGACCCCTAGCACTAAGAAGCAAAAGGCATTGTACAGCTATTCCATCTTTTGTTCTCCTTATTTTTTTTTTTCCTGTTAAGAAAAAAATATGGATGCAGTGGTGAGAAAACATTGGGAGTCTATAAATGGAATTCCACAAAAGACAGGGTCAATTGCACAACAAAAGTCTAATATCAAGGTATGGTGGAGGGGCTTCTTCAATGACATAGTCCCCTAAAATGAATTCCTGCAAAATCAGCGGTCATGGACAATGGAAGTTTGAGGTATATCAATGAGGTTTATTAAAGAGAAAATGCTTGTGTCTTTAGCATCTTCCTGAGCCACCAGTGTGCAACTGGAGGTCTTGTGCTTGAGCATCAAGTCAATAAGATCCATGGTTGAGTCCCAAGTTTCTAAAGCAAGGCCAAACTACCTCTATTGCAGATAGGAGTATGATTAATGAAATAACCATGAAAAAATACAGGAATTTTTGAGATTCTATTATTGCCTAGCAAGGCTCTCAGCATGTCCTCATCTTTGGTTATCTATATGATTGCAGGTGCACCTCAAGCTAATGCTGGTTATATTATCTACAAAGCCTTTAATACTCAGATCTTAGGGAACACTTCTCCATGGTGAGCCCTGTTTATGGTCATTCAGTGAAACGTATGTTTCATGGTGCGACTCTGTATCCCAGTCTCTATCCTCTGATATTAATTCCTGGCTGAAATTTACCACAATAATTACTATTGACTTTTATAAAACTGTTCAAAATGTTTTTATTTAGGTTTCATTTTATTTTATCATATAGCTTGAAACCTCTTGTTCTTAAGTGATTTTCTGTTCTCTTTTAAATATATATGAATGTTTTAACTGAAACCTGCCTAGATTTGTATAAGATTGGTTAGAGGAAAATTGTAAATGTTCTACTTATATTTGAAGATCCAAACAGCTAAAATATAAAGAAAAATAGTACAGGAGATGCTTTCCAATCACAATTGAGATTTACTTTGCATATAACTGTTAATACATATAGTAACTATTCTGAACTGATGGGTAATACCACTGCATTGGGGCAAATGCAACTTCATGCCAACAGAATTTTTTTTCAGAAAACATTTTAAGAGAGTAGAAAGATACAGCTGACTCATATGTTCGTCAATAATATGCGAAGAGGAACTATGAGTACAATAATTCTCTGTGGGCCTGCAGTCAATACCAGGCACACAGTTAAAATGATAATAAGGACAAAACCTGAGAATATTAGGTGTGCCATTATCCCTACCATAAAAAGTCCAGCTGGCTTTAAAATTTGCCTGTTAAAGAAATATCTCTACTTATTTTTTTGCTGAAGAAAAGGCTCTGGTATTAAGGAACACCTGCATGACAGAGACTGAAAGATGCACACAATTTTAGGAACCCTTCCAAGGAGTATAAAAACAGAATAATCATGTACTTATAACGAATATCACACATAGTGTGACTAGCTTCTCCAACTTATATCTGTAATTCTATATTTTTCTCTCTTCAGTTAATGCATCATCATCAAATCAATTGATCATCATGTACTTATAACGGATACCACATATAGTGTGACTAGCTTCTCCAACTTATATCTGTAATTCTATATTTGGCTCTCTTCCATTAATTCATCATCATCAAATCAATTTGATTTTTATCATATTTGTTGATGTTCCTCTTCCTCCTCCTCCTCCTGCTCCATCAATGAGCATGGCACTTAGAAAGCATAAGAGGTTGAGTCAGAGGAAGATAGGAAGCTGCATTATTATACTGATTCAGACCATTGGTCCATCTAGACCTTTATTGTCAACACAGACTGGCAGTGGCTCTCCAGGGTTTTAGGATAGGGCTTTTCTCCTAGCCCTACCTAGAAATACTGGGTTCTAAACCTGGAACCTTCTGCTTGCAAAGCAGGTGCATTACCATTGAGCCAAGCCCCTCTCTGCAAGTCCTTACCCTCTGAAATTCAACACTTGGGGACATTTGGATTTTATGTACCATAGAAGCACTGATACAGAACTGAGTAAGTCCTTCTTGCTCCACAGATTGCATCAGCTCACAGATTACCACTTCATAAATGGAAATATTTGTTTCTGGATCTGGACAGGTCAGTGGAACTCTGCTGACTTGCCCCTTTCCAGAAATATTTCTATTCATTTCGGCTTGCTTTATGAAGTGCTAAATCCCCATTGTACGAGCAGTCATTCCCGCTGGCACATGGGCACAATAGGTACTGCCCTTACTTTACGTTCATATACATTGAAGAAGGTTCCAGGATAAAAGGCAGGCATCTTTCTCACCCTTACAGGATATCATTGTTAATGTATCCTCCCTGTGTCCCATTTAGATCAGGGCCCAAATGATAAACAGAGGAGGGAGTTTTTCCTCCTCTTTCCATCCTGAACCCTAATCCATGACAGATTGGGTGGGGTGGGGCTGGTACGTTCTTTTCCTCAATTGTTCATTTGTGTCTTCCACTTGTTGTACAGAGTTGTTCTGCAAATTCCATTTCATATGTCTGGGGCTGCATGGGAAAGTGGTTGAATCCCTGTAAGCAAATTGGAGTAAAAAAAACACACACACATCTAAAAATATTTTCCCCAAATTTGTTTCAGTTCTAGTCTGAGGGTGTTGGTGGAGGCAATGGTGCGGATGAAAGTTATCATTATATTTTGTAGAATACAGTAGATCCATTCTCCAATTTATGGTGGTAGATCAGTTGAGGCCATTTTATGTGTCATAAATAAAACTTCTTTTGAAGATAACAGGAATTGCAAGAACATTGTACCATGAATCTCTGCCCGTGAGTTCACAATATTGTAAGCATGTGCTGTGTATGTCTAAAGCAAGTTCACAGATTTTCCTCACAGACAATTCCTGATGATATTGGCATAGTTATAGGTAGACTAGAATTGTAAATCCCTGTACTTTACCTAGATTTTCAAGGCTATGTCCTTATAGGCTTAAGAGAAGATGCAGCTTCTTAAGTGAACATGGCATTAATCTGTCCACTTTGCTAAGAAAAATAAAAAATATTATAGCATATCCACTAATTGTATCTTTTGAATATATAGTCCGAATTCTAAGTTTACAACTAAGAAAAAGTTCCTCTATCTCCTTTAAACATTACATTTTGTACCGCAAAGTAGCAAGTGTTGCATCTTGACATTTTCCATCCAACTGTGTTTGTGCTATATAGCTATTTTTTAAAAATCTGATTTAACTGTGTTCTAATTTTAAAGGCTAGCATTGCATTTGTTTTGTAGGCTTCTTAAAATTATCTGACCGTGTCATTTTTTTTATTACCAGTGATTTCATACTTGATCAAGTCATTGCCTGTCATCTAATGAATATTTTATGAGTCATCCATTTTTCATTCATCAAAAAGCCACGACATAACTGAAGCAGTCCACCTGCTCCAGGGTAACTTCAGCTATAATGCTTGATAAGATGTGAAATATACCATGGCAATAGTTATTAGCACAGGTACAGGCCAGAATTGATACTGCCTTTTATTACTGTATTGCTTTGGAAATCTTTGCTCTATTGCTGCTTTTGGATTGTGCAGATGTGAGCCACAGTGTTAGACTAACCCAAATTGTTTATTATCTTATTTCCAATCTACACTTCTTTCAGATACTGATAGCAAATTATCTGAGTGTGGCTCCCTCCCTCTCTATTTCATCTAAAGTTCTAGAAAAGACATATTCAACATTGGAAGAATGTAACTCTGCTGGAAACACACTGTAAATCTTACCCATTCTGTCTGTGTTTGTGTCTGACTGTTGGGTATTGCATAAATGAATATTTCCTTGATTCCTATAATGATTTTCTTACAGCATAACATTAACTTAAGGCAACTTGGTTGTGTGCTGGTTGTTTTTGTTTTTTTTAAAAAAAATGGCAGCCTTCATTATGCACAGTAATTACTGTACCTAAGAGCAAAAAACAAATATTAATCCTTTTACCTTGGGACTAGTTGCAAAAGGAAATGTAATCCTTATTTACACTGAAACAATGAAAAACACACTGTTTTAAGAACAATATTAGGTGACAAATCAGTTTTAAGAACAGTCAAATGAATCTTACATTCAGGGGTTCCAAAAAAACAAACAAACCCCAAATATGTTCTGTGATAAATGAAAGAAACATTCCTGAGGTTTCCTTATGAAAAAAATATTTGTGTGAGTAGAGGTGTCACTTTATTAGGTACTACAATAATTGTTTTTGGTTTTTGTCTTTTTAAGAAGATAGATTTCAAGATTTTGGGCTCCAGGCCTGCGGAGGATTGAATAGGTATTTCAGTTTCTTAGGTTCCAGAATTGCCCAGAGGTTCCTTGGGTGTCTGGAGTTTTTACAAGCTTTCTTCCATAACTGCATCCTTATGAAACTAGGGTTACATTACTACAGCAAAAGTGAATACAGTATTGCGGGTGAGCGGAAAGAGGAAATAATGAGACGACACCATATGTTGGGTTTTAAACAAGGCCACATTTATTGACAGATTCGCAGAAGGGAAACCTAAGCAAGTATCTTCTAGCTCTAAACGGTGTCCACCGTGATGTATAGGGTGAGACATTCTCCACCGAAGAGTGGCGACTTAACTTCGCCACCCCTCCAGTTTTCCCTCATGGGTAGGGAGGCCTCCCGGTGTCCCCCACCCCCAAGGCAACATGTCTTGAGTGGGTGAGAAAGGTTGGCCTCAAAGGTAACCCTAATCTTAGCAGCTGGGCCGCAGGACTCGCAGCCGCCGAGCCTCAGGCATTACCCATCACCGTCAGGTGCCTCAGAATGCTCACCGATCCTATCCCTCCGAAGATGCTTGCACCTATATGCCACAGGCAGAGATAAGCCTCATGCTTTATCTCCCCCCCCCCCCATTGATGCATGATCACATCATGTACACCCTTCTGCCAATCGGGCAACAGTATATCGTTTCCCAGGTCCGACATATACCCCATCCTCACAATATAGCTCCCTCCGCGTTCTTACAATGGACGGATGCTGAATGTTCCAGTCTCTGTGTCTTGTTAACTGCCTGTAAATTTCCCCATTCGCCTTTCTACGGGTTCGTTCAATGCACTGAGGATCGCTTACGTTCCTCCAATTGATCCTGGGAATAATACATGACCAAATTATTAATATCCCTGGCCACCTATAACGAATTATCGTAAGATCGGCCACAGCCTGAAGTATCAGTGCTTTTCCTTTCAATAATCCCAGGTCATTCCCCCCTAAATGGATCAACAACACTTGAGGGGGAGAAAAGCTAGCATGCCGCTGAAACAGGGTCGGCAGGAGGTGCTCCCACCGCATTCCACGCTTGCCCAACCAATGAATGTTGGCAATGTCGCTCAGCCCCAGCTGTGTTCCGGAGCTTGATCGGGACGCCCTCCTTGCTGCCCAAAAGACATAGCTATGTCCGCAGATAAGAACGCTCAAAGGACGCCGACCTTTCCAAAAATCTGGAAGTAAACACAGTTGAATTAGCTCGTGCTCCCTTAGTGACTAGGTAGGGAGCTGACGAACATATGTTCTGTAGGCCTGAGAGCGCCATCTGCCCACCACTTGAACACTAGTTGGTGGCAAGCCAATCGCCGCTGCTGTAGATGCGGCTCCAATACGAAATGAGTGGGTCCCAAATTGAAAAGCCTCAAGCCCCAAGGCCCTTAAAGCCCATTTCGTTATGGCCCAGAACTGAAATTTAGTCAATGGGGACTTATCCTGATAACAAAACAGCCAGCCCGAGCTCTGGCCACGCAGTGTCACAAAGTTCCTTAACACCAATACCGGGCAAAGCTCTCAGCTGGGAGAAGTGTGCAGGACCACTAATTGACCCCTGCCGTGCTGATCAGTTTTGGACCTCCTCAATCGTATTCCCACCTGCTGCTGGGACCAGTGCAGATCAGTAATCTGCAGTGCCTGACACGAAACATCGCCCTTGGATGCTGCCACTAACTCCGAAATTCTAAATGCTCCAAAAAAGGCCGTCAACGCCGCAGCATGAAACAATGCTGCTTCGAAAGGGGAGGAACATAAGGATGGCCAAAGAGCGTGGAGCCCTACTAATATCTCAGGGGATAGCGGTTGCCTTTGTTCCGGCTTTGGGGGCAAGATTTTTGCCCATCCTCTTAAAGCCCTGCGTATTCTAATATCGCCTGTATTATCTTGCACTCCCCTAATCTTGGAGTAGAAGGCTAGGGCAGCCAGCTTACCTCCTATGGTCTTGGCGGCAAGGCCCTTCCGCTGCCACCCGAGGAGCCCTCCAATCAAAGGGCTCCATGCCTCGTCCTCCTCTCCCGCCCGCAACAGCCCCACCCCACCCAAGCTGCGCTGGGTGAGTGTGTAGGGCGTTTGGGGATGCCAGTTGCTGAACAAGTAATTCAACTTTATTTTTTTATTATTTTAGCTATGCTACTTCAAGAATCATCCAGTGGGAAAGCATTTTTGTATGGGTATGATATACAGATAGAAAAAAGTAAAATATAATTTTGTTCACCCATCTTGAAATCTGTGATCACTCAAAGACCAGGACCAAATGGAAGTTCTCTTATTGATGACATGCACAGAATTATTTCTCCTGACAGTGATAAGCATTGTTGGTCATACCTGAAGTAAAATATATTTGTTTTCCAAAGGAAACTCAATGGAACCATGTTGTTTGTTCAAGCATGATAAAAAAAAAATCCTACAATAATTTTGCTTTGTGGATGATGCCTGTTAAAAAAAAAAGAAAAAAAATACCCTTTTCAAAATTTGAACAATGGTGGAAAATGTCCTCTTTCTACTTCCTCGCATTCTTAAATTGCATTTAGTGAAAGTTTTATCACAATTATATAATACCAAACATTTTAGGGATAAACTGCACATGATCTTTAATAAGTCTCCATTTTTTTTCTTAATTAGAGGTTGGGGGTGGTGGTAGAATTCTTAGCAAGATAGCATGTGAGGGGAGGTTTACACCTTCAATTCCCCATAGAGCTAGAAATGTTAAGTGGTGGTGGGGAATGGAATATTTTCCCCTAATGTTTTTCTAGATATTTATGGGGGGGGGGGCATGGCCAAGGAAGGAAGGGAAAAAAAACTCTTCTTCATACATACAATGGTCTTGATGTCTGTACCTCTAATTTGTTTTAAAAAGGGCGGGAGCACACACATATTAACTCTATATTAGCTGTATGTGTAGTTTGCCAAGTCCAAATGCAGCTGGGTAACATTTCTGAAAAGCAATAATAAATATGAATAATAGCAGTGTGTTACAGTATTGCTAAAAACAACACCAAAGCATTAAAGCCACACATTTGATTTCATGCACACCTCCATGATTACCCATGCTTGCTAGAAGTGGCTTAAATTTCCTAACCATGTAATTTGACTCTTGAGTGTTCAAATGCCACATTCGTGGTGTAATCTATCTTGATTAGGACATTTCTCCTCAAATAGGCATAGGAAATAGGGAAGTCCCAGGGGAGCTCTTCTTCCCTGGTTATCTACATACCAGGAAAACAGGGCTGTAGCACATTACAGGTAATGCAACTGAAGAATAAATGTGTAGGGATGGCACTGTGGTAAACAGTTTCACACATACATGCGCTCTTTTAAATATCTTAAGGGAGCCAATAGATGTAAGTCAGGGCGGAGCCTGCCTCCACAATGCTGTTCCACCTCCTGGTGATATTCATTGCGGAGGTGGAGGCGATAAATAACGAGTCGACACAAGTGTATGGATTTTAAACATGGGCCACATTTATTAAAATCTGCAAGAAGGGTGAATTCCTATGCAGGCATCTCACACATAGCTCCTTCAGGCCATTTCTAGGAGTGGGCGACCCATTCTTAGCCCCGAAAGTGGCACCATACACTTTGCCACTCCATGGGCTCCCCAATCGGGGTAGGGAGACCTTCCGGTGTCCCCGTCCCCGTGCCGCACGGCTCTGAGGGTGTGAGGAGGGTAGGTCTCATAGGTAAGCCTTCAACCTGATGACAGGTGCTGCACGACTCCCTGCCATAGGCTTCAGGCACCACCCATCACCCCCAAAGGTGCCTGAGAATGCTCACCAGATTCCCCCCCACTCGAGATGCCTGCACCTAACCGCCAACAATGTGACCTATTAATACCGAATTAACCTATTTACAACACCCAACTTGTCTCACAGTGTGGAGTAGGCGAAAAAACTCATAACTAAGTTAGATTACGAGCAAAAAATCCCTACTCGGCCTCCGAAAGGACAACCAGTGAACTCACACTGCCTACAAGGGAGGGAGGGAGGCAGCCGAAAAAGCGAAGAGGGTTTTGGAGGGAGGTGCAACGCTTATAAAGCTGCGCCCTCTCCCATCTCCCCGTGGCGCCAAAGTGCCTGTTGGCCTATGGCCAGCCGCCACGCTCCTCGTGTCTCGCCCCACCCGCAATCAGCCTCCCCCCACCCAGGTGCGCCAGGCGGGGTCTTGAGGCAGTTGCGGAGGTGGAGGCGATAAATAACGAGTCGACACAAGTGTATGGATTTTAAACATGGGCCACATTTATTAAAATCTGCATTAGGGGTAAATTCCTATGTAGGCATCTCACACATGGCTCCTTCAGGCCATTTCTAGGAGTGGGCGACCCATTCTTAGCCCCGAAAGTGGCGCCATATACTTCGCCACTCCATGGGCTCCCCAATCGGGGTAGGGAGACATTCTGGTGTCACCGTCCCCGTGCCGCACGGCTCTGAGGGGGTGAGGAGGGTTGGTCTCATAGGTAAGCCTTCAACCCGATGACAGGTGCCGCACGACTCCCTGCCATAGGCTTCAGGCACTACCCATCACCCTCAAAGGTGCCTGAGAATGCTCACCAGATTCCCCCCCACTCGAGATGCCCGCACCTAACCGCCACAGGGGGTGACAAGCGTCTGCTTAGTCGCTCCCCCCCCCACCTACCTAAAATTGCTTCATGCAATCCACTCTGCAGATTGGCCAGGAAGATATCATTGCCTGCAACCGACAAGTGCACTTCGTCCTGCCTATATAGCTCCCTCCTAGTACACTGAATCATCGGGTGATTAATGCTAATATCCTCATGTTTAATTAACTCCCTGTAGAACTCCATATTCACCTTCCTTCGGGCACGCTCCATAGCAAGGGGGTCGCTACCCTCCTTCCACTTGATCCTGGAAAGCACACAGGACCACATGATACGGACTCCAGGCCAGCGCAGCCGTATGCTCTGAAAATCAGCTCTTGCTTGCCAAACCAGGGCTTTGCCCCTCAACAGGCCAAGATCGTTACCCCCAAGGTGTATAACCAAGATCTGGGGTGGAGCCTGCGAAGCCAGCTTCTGCCATAGTGTGGGGATGAGGCTCACCCACCTCATTCCTCGACTGCCAAGCCACTGGATGGATGCCTGCTGGCCTAGTCCCAGCTGGGACCCAAAACAGGACCTGGAAGCCCTTCTGCTGGCCCAAAAGACCATACTGTGGCCGCAAATCACGATACGCACCGGGTCGTGCCCTGTACGGAGATCTAAAATTAAACATGAATCAGTTAAGCATTCCAAACACCCATCCTCAGGGAAATTTTCTCACATAGGACTTAAAGGCAGCAGAGCACCATCTGCCCACCGACTGAATTTGAGCTGTAGAAAAGCCGGCCGCAGCCGCCGTGGACGCAGCTCCAATTTGAAATGAATGTGTGCCAAACTGCACACTGCTTAGTCCAAGGGCATTTAAGGCACGCTTAAATGCCCAAAACTGAAATTTCGTCAAGGGCACAGAGTCCTGATGGCAGAACAAGTTGCCCAAATGATTTCCCTGCACTGAAACAAAATTTCGTAAGGCTCGTACTGGACAGAGCTCCTGTTGGGGAGCAGTGAAGAGGGACACGTCCGTGCCTCTACCAAGCTGATTGGTTTTTGACCTATGTAACCTAATGCAAACTTTATCCTGACTAAATTGTAAATCCCCAAACTTAAGAGCCCTGTCAGACTGGTCGTGTTTAGATGATGCCACTAGCTCCGAAATCCTAAAAGCGCCAAAGAATGCTGTCAGGGTGGCAGCGTGAAACAAAGCTGCTTCGTAATGAGAAGTACATAATGCTGGCCATAATGCCCTTAAACCCAAAAGAATATCAGGGGAAAGGGGAGATCTATTGTCCGCCTTAAAGGAAGACTCCCGAGACCACCCTGCAATGTCTGCCTGACACGGGAATCCGCCGTGGAATCCTCAACCCCTTTTAACTTGGCCCAGAATGCTAAAGCGGCCAGCTTACCACCTATGGTGCTGGCTGATAAACCCTTATCATGTGAGAAGACACAGTATCTTAGAATATGCTCAACCCGAATGGGCCATAGTTGTTGGAGATGAAAGGCAGCCCTAAAGGCTTGGAATTCCCTACCTGTCCTTAGATATGCCACCCTGGTGCTAGGAGCCACAGATTGCAGCATAGCGCGCTCTACCTCGGCCCTCCAATTTGCCATAGAGTCTGTGGCATGACCTCTGGAGTTTGCTGCGCCCAGGGAGCCAGGACACAAAACCGTTGCACCTGATTGCGCGATAAAGCGTTGGCTATATCATTGTTCAAACCAGGCACATGGCGAGCCCTGAACAATATATTGTGCAGCAAACAATGCAGGGTGAACACCCGCACCAATGCCATCACGCTGGGGTTATGGGAGGACAAGGAATTGATCACATGCACGGTGGCCAAATTATCACACCAAAATTGAACTGTGGTATTTGACATATCATGGGCCCAGATATGTACCGCCACACAAATTGGAAAAAAATCCAAAAAGGTGAGGTCTCTACACCGGCCCCCCGAAACCCAGTCTGCAGGCCACGGCTCCGCACACCAGCGGTCTTGCCAAATCACCCCGAAACCCCAAGAGGGACCTGTAGCTCTGCCTCCAACAATAAGTCCCTCTGCCAAAATGAAACTCCATTAAAGTGTTGAAGAAATTCCAGCCATACTCTGATGTCCTCCCACATGGAACCTGTAACCTGCACCCTATGATGTGGGAACCGTAGGCCTGACATGGCATTGCAGAATTGTCTAAGGTATGCCCTGCCAGGCGCAATGACCCGGCAAGCAAAATTTAAATGGCCCACTAACTCCTGTAATTGCCTCAAAGTCACCTTCCCTTCGTAATAACGTGCTAGTAGCTTTTCTTTGATGGCATCCAATATATGTTGAGGCAAGCGGCTGCACTGCTGAATGGAATTGAGTTCGATTCCCAGGAACTTCATAGTAGAACAAGGGCCCTCCATTTTTTCATGTGCCAAGGGTACACCCAGCTCAACCGAAAGGGTATGGAACTCTCGCATTAAGAAGGCTCAATGATCGCTCAATGCCGAACCCGAAAACAGGAAGTCATCAAGATAATGAATCACTTCCTGTCCTCCGGTCCTGTCCCTAAGCGCCCATTCGAGAAAAGAGCTGAATTTCTCAAACATGGCACACGAAATGGAGCAACCCATAGGCAATGCCCGGTCTATGTAAAACTGATCCTGGAAACAGAAACCCCAAAAATTGAAGTCAGCCGGATTGATGGGCAAAATGCGAAAAGCAGCTTTTATGTCACATTTGCCCATCAATGCGCCCCGCCCATTCCTGCGTACCATATTAACCGCTGAGTCAAATGATGCATATTTCACTGAACTAAGCTGTTCAAGTATTGCATCATTGACTGACGTCCCTTTTGGGAAAGACAGGTTATGAATTAACCTATATTCCCCTTGGGCTTTCTTAGGTACGATACCTAAAGGAGACACTCTTAAATTTGGGATGGGCGGCGTAGGATAAGGTCCGAGAACCCTTCCAGACGAAACTTCCTTCTGAATCTTTTCTTTTACCAATTCTTCTAAAAGCAATACGGATCTCTGATTCCGGGAAATTGCAGCCGACCTTACCCCTTGAAAAGGAATGCGAAAGCCGTCTGCAAAACCTGACTCTAAATACACTGCATCCTGGCACTTTAGATAACGTGCTAACAACCGTCTGAGGGGCTCAATTTTGATTGGACTGGGGCCCTTTGGGAGGAGGTTGTTGACCACTCTGTCTCTTAAATCCCAGGTTGTCTCTATTCGCAGCCCTGTTCTTATTTGTGGGACAACTAGAAGCGGGATGGTGTCCTGAACACAGCGAGCATTCGTGCCTGTAATGGGACTGGAGCCGTATACAATAACCCTTTGAAGTAAACTCCCAGCAAAGCTGGCGGTGTTGAACCACCTGCCCTGCACCCCCTTTAACGTTAGATGCGGGTTGTTGTTTTGCTAGGATATGACCGCTGTCAGATCTATCACCGAAACCCGGACGTGCAGGGGTCATGTATTGCAACCAAAGGTCATTATCTTTCGCATCCCATTGAAGGACGTGGTCAAAAGCGGCACGACGACGAAAAGATTCGTCATAAGCCAGCCAAGCTCCGCCCTTGTATTCCGAGTAAGCTCGATAAATCATATCGTGATACTTGGTTAGTATGGCCCCTTTTCCTGGGAAGCGCTGTTGCAGCACTCCCATATAAATAAAAAATCCCGGCAACCAATTTGCCCAGGTACAAGCTACTTTACGTCTCCTCAGTTTTTCTACTTCTTTGTCACTATGCGTTTCCTTATCCGAAGACTCTAATTCCCGAAACAATAACGAAAAAATATCTCTGTACTCGCCCTTCCAAATCTTTTCCCTCGTAGAAGGGAGTAGATGGTAACCCAAAGGAGCAGAAGTGCTTCCCGAGGGAATGGCGTCCCTATCAGCCCCTGGATAATTATCTACCCCGCCTTGGCTGGGCCGATTACACGTGACTCCAGCAGATCCGGCAGGCCTTTACCAAACAGCTGCACATGCAGCCTTGGAAGCGGGCGTCAGCGGAACAGCAGCTCCTGAAGTGCTAGAGGAAATACCTGTAACTCCCCCAACATTACTCGGAGTACTGCCTTGCCCCTCCCCAGCCCCGCCTACACTCTGAGGGGCGGACACTGGAAGCTGAACTGGAGTCCCACTTGCTTCTACGCTATGAATGGGCACACCTTGAGTAACCACGTGTGTGTCCCGTGGTACTGTCTGAGAAGTTAAACCGCCTGCATGTGTAAGTGTACAACTCATACCGCCAAACCATGGGAGCCATCCCCACGTGTGAGGATAAGCCCCCATCGGCTGCGGAGGAGCTGGTGTCGTGCTCAAACCATGCTCACCTTGCACTGTAGGCCCTGCATGCGTCCCATATGGAAGTAGTAAAGGGGGAAGAGCTGCACCAACTTCCTCTCTCTGATCTGGAACCACAGGGGTTGGTGGTGTCGCCATGCTGCATGAATCCGGAGCTTGCTGTGCTGTGTCGCCCTGAATGCTGCTTTGCACCATTTCAATGGCGTCAAGCCTATTAGAAAGAGAGCAGAATAAATCGTCTTGTCTTTGTCTTCTCATGCTAGGACGCCTCGTGGTACACAAACCTGGGTCATCCATGGTCTGAGGAGGTGTAGCTATTCCTTTGTCCTTCTCCATGGCTTGCACCCGCAATAGTAAAGCAGCCAGATGTGGATCCATATCCTCACCTGATGAGGAATCACTTACATTTCTGGTGCGTTTTGTAGGGGGGCGAGGAGCTTTCCCCTTACCCTTCTTTCCCCCAATTCCTTTCCTTGGTGGCATATTGAAAATCATGAGAATAACAAAACCAACTCATTTGAAATAGTAGCAAACACACGCAAAGCGCTCTGAAAATATGCCCCAACGAACACTAGAGGAGACTGGCGGGATAGCCGGTTGTTTATTTTTTAAAAAAAAATTATTTTTTTTTAGTTTTCACACAAGGCAGTCTCCCATCCAAAACAAAACCAGACCTGACCCAGCTGAGCTTCACCAATGTGTCTCAATCAATTGTATGTCAGCCACCTCTGCCAACTCAAAACTTAACATAAAATACTGTAACCAAGTTTGTATAATACTAAATAACTATTTATTAGAAAACCTAATTATATATATCTATATATGATATATATCTATATATCTATATATCTATATATATATTATTGTATTTTTATTGTATTTTTATTTTTTTATTTTTATTAATTATATATATATATATATATATATATATATATATACTATTTAAACCAAATAACTAAAAGGCGCAAACACGAGCCTAGCTCCATGTCCCCCAAGCTCCGACTCAAAAAGGAGGGGGGCATTGCCTCCTTGTTTCCCGCTGCCCACACCAGCAGCTGCTAGCCCCACCTAGCAAATAGGGCCCTAATGGCTGCCCTCGGGCTCCAGCTGAAAGGACGCCAGCCGCCCTTCTCGTCCGCCGCCCATGCGGACCAGGACTCGCGCTCCTGAGCCTCAACACCCAGTCCCCACCCAGGAAAATTCCAGCCCTGGCTTGGGGCAGCTCCTGTTCTGCCCGAAGCGGCTGCTCTTGCCGCCGCCGCGGGACGTGCGACTCACTATCGGCCCCCTCGCAACCTCCCAAAAAGGTAAGGGCCCTGCACAAGTGTCCTGAGGGAGACCGGCTGGTCTACCCTCCAAACCTGGGGCCTAAAGGCCCAGTGTATATCCTCCTCTTCACCGTGGGAATGCTGCTGCCTCTCTGCAGCCGAAAAAGCGAAGAGGGGTTTGGAGGGAGGCACAACGTTTATAAAGCTGCGCCCCCTCCCATCTCCCCGTGGCGCCAAAATGCCTGCTGGCCTATGGCCAGCCGCCATGCTCCTCATGTCTCGCCCCACCCGCAATCAGCCTCCCCCCATCCAGGCGCGCCGGGCGGGGTCTTGAGGCAGTTGTATCCAGTAGTTTGAACATATTTAAGGGGACTGGAAACAGGTCCCACTTTACAACTCACATTCTATCTGTGTATAAGAGTTTGTTCCCCAATCTGTGTTTTCCCATAATCAGAAGCATGTTTACCTTGTATACTTCTTCTCTAGAAAGAAAAGTGATGGGATTGCTTTTCTTTTTGCAATAGCAAAAAGGCATTCTGGGAAGGACTAGTTTTAATATCATTTAGCAACTAACAATTCAGTTTTGCTTCTCCTCATTGAACACGTCTTTCAGGGAGCAGAACAGGAATTTAAAAATACATAACCACACAATATCAACTTTTAAAGAGTTGCACTGGCTATCTATCTGTTACTTAGCCCAATTCAAGTTACTGGTTTTCATGTCAAAATCTCTAAATGGCTTAGAACCTGGATACCAAAAGCAGCGACTCACACTGTATCATTTTGCCCATGACTTGAGATCTACTGGGGATGCCCTTTTCATTATACCAATGCTAAATGAAATCCAGAACTCATAATAGGGCCTTGTCAGTGGTGGCACCTCATATGTAGAATGTTTTTTTTTCCTGGAGGTTAGACTGATGTCAACATTGGTTAGCTTTCATTCCAGTTGAATACAATTCTTTTCTGCCAGGCCATTTGATTAACAGTTAGGCCTATGTACTCAAGTCAGCCTGTTGTAGGGCGGTCTGTATTGAATTTGGCACTGACTGACTTCTGTGTATTTATTGTATTTTATAATGATAACATATTGTATGTTGTTACCACCCTGGGATTATTTTACGATGAAGGACAGGATATTAAAGCTTGATAAATAAATATAAATAAAAATAAAAAGTTCAGGGAGTTAAATCAGTAGTGATATAGTGTAATAAGACAGGGAAAGCTACAAACCATAACTCTTCCTAAGATAATTTATTTTACTATATCTGTGTATTTGTGTGCCATATTCAAAGTATGGCACAGAAAAAAGGCCTACAATTCCAACATTCTCCAGCCAGTCATGCTGGCTGGGGAATCCTGGGAGTTGGAGAACGCTTTTCTGTCTGCACATGCATAGGATTATGTTTTAAATGTATTCATGTATTCATTTGTGAGGATCTGGTCTTTGTGAATCAAATAAAAGAAGGACAGAACTTTGTTTTTGTTTTGAGTCTTGGGCTGTTTTGGTGCTCGTTTTGCCTAGCGCATATGATGTAATCTGTATGTATGTGCAGGAGAGAGGGAAACATGTGTGTAAACATGTGTTACCTGTGCAACTCATCAGTTTGCCAATTCAGTGTACTTACTGAATGTACTGCAGGCGTTGCAGTTGGAGAGAGGTTGCTGCTATGAACTGAAAATGGAGTCTGGTATGGATTTCCCGCTCTACATTCACTAAATTGCTTATACATATATAAAAGGTTGAGAGGTTGTTAAGCCAGGTGAATAATATGGTTACTGTCAAGTGTGAGTAGGTTCCAGCCAGTAAGTCATGGGACGTTTATGGGTGGACACCATGCTTCTAGCAGAGATAACAAATTACACAGGTGCCAGGCTGGGAAAGAGTAAGGTAGCCTTTTTATTAGGTGTTGGGACCAATAGATGAATCTTGAATGTCGCGGGTATGACTGATCATCTTAGGAGCTGTTTCAGAACGGTTTTGAAACTTCTCATTGTGTGCATTCCACTCAGCGCTGTATTAGAGATCAGCTGATTGATGATTTAAAAAATGTTTTGATCATAAAATGGAATACAAATATTATTAAAGCCTGTAAATGACTTAGATATTTCTCATCAGTTATATTACCAATGACTTTGTTTTCATATTAAATGCAATCTAGATGTCTGGCTGTGAAGTAGACACATTTATATTTCTCATTTGCAAGCTTTACTGAGATGGTGGCAGGTCTTTGAATCAGGTGATAAAGCAGATTACATTAGATATAAAAGTCAAAATGAACTGAGAAAATTCAAAATGTATTTCGTTTTCCACAACTCCTGTATTCATGTATGTTTATACTTGTATTGCAATCTTGTATTGTACCTCATACAAATTAATATATTTTAAAAAAAATCATGGCCAAGTTCTAGGCAATTGAAATACCTGAAAAAGTTCTATGCTCATAATTATGCTTCATTTTCTAGATAACTGCAGATACTATGGGCCTGGAGGAGATCCAAAATGTTGGAATAGTCAGAACTGAAGTCCTAGGTGGACGCGCGTTGTACAATGAGTTGGGAATAATCAGGAGACTGAGATAATCAAAGGATAATTGGTGGTAATCAAGGCTAGAATAATTCCACAAAGTGTATGTCAGATAATTTCTTATTCTTCATGGAAACAGTACATTCTGTTTGCCTAATTTTAATGTCCATGTAATTATCACTGTGGTTCTTCTAACACCTGTCTGGTTGGCACACCTGATGCAGACTACATTCTGAATGAAAGTAGCCATATTCAACATGTATTTGATAGGCTATTGTAATATGAATTGTTTTGAAAGTCTTCTGGAAACATGAAATGCTATTTTATGGTTATATATTATTCACTAACAAATTTCTTCTGAGAATTCTTTGTTCCTGTCCTAACCAAGCCTCTACGGACCAACTTACAGCCTACAAGAGAATGTATACTTTTTCTCTTTGTTAGTTTCACTGGATGTGCTGAAATTTTATTATTGATGCTGTTACTGGTTCCCCCCCCCCATTTCACACAAATTTTGAAGAATAATATAGCTACTGGCCCTCCCCCCTTCCACAAAAGAAGAAGAAGATGAAGATGATTAGATTTATACGTAAAAGTACTGATCAGATTCAACATTATTTAAACAATTGGGAATCATAGATTAGTTGCTTAAAGGCATTTTACACAGTGCCTGTAACATGTAGGGTGATTGTCATAAACCCTGTAAGATAGCCTCTCTGAAGCTCTTTGGAAATATGGGGAAGTCGAAGGGTGGTGATGTTTTGGCTCAAAAGCTTTGAAGGGGACTTCAGACGATAATCTGCTTGTACTCTTGTATCATGCTTTGAGGTAGCTTGCTACTTCAATCATCTGAATTTCTGTTTAGGTAACTGAAGGTGCTTCTTATCCTGTAAATTCACCTACTAGGACATAACCCATGACTAGGCTGCTATAACCTTACCTAAGGCTGGTTCCAAGGGGTTATTTTTCCAGGGGGATGGAGCAGATGATTTTTTGTTTCTTTAAAGAAGAACAAATCTAGATAAACAGAAATGAAAAAGCCAAAAGGAAGAGAGGAACGAAGGAAGTTTTAAATGCTTAGCCCTGGATCTGGACATGTGAATGACTACTACAGTCTTCTTCTGAGACCCTTTCAGATGTTTGCCTGCAGCCGTGCATACATAGGGTCCCCCTGACTTCTACTGAATGTGAGGACTTCAGGGGATGGAGCCAGTGGAGATGTTCCTGTTGGAGTGGGACTCACATGTGTGGAGAGTATTTTTGAAGAGGGTTCTGGTGGGTGATGGAAGACATATAAGCTGGTAGGGGAGAAAATGGAGCAAAGAACTAGCGAGCATCATCAGAGTGATAGGAGGAAATGAAAGGGGGGGGGTGTTCTGAATTGGCAGTCTATCCCAATGCAGGGTAATAGCTGAGCATGCATTACCTGAACGTTTCCCACTGGGAGTCCCTTATTTAGTTTGTATTATCAATATGGAACAGCTTCCAAAATATACACAAGAGTAATGGCAAACTCCCAAATCCTTATAAAAGACACAGTTGGGACATAACAACAAGTTCCCACCTTGGTTGATCTTCTGTTGGAGCCAGTGGAGGCTGGTGGCTCTGATTTTGGTGATTTCAATCAGAACTAGCTGGAATTCTAAAGAAGCTATCCAAGGTGCTGAACCCTAGACCCAAAACAGGTTCAGTACCTTGGATAGCTCCTTTAGAATTCTGGGCAGTTCTGACTGAAACCCAGAATGGATTTACAGCCCCATAGAAATTGGAGCCGCCAGCTTCTACTGGTTTTGGAGCATATACCGATAAAAAAGAGGGTCATTTTTTTAAAAAAAATTGTACTGCAGGTCCTAGACTACAACATATTACAGTTTTCAGCACCTATTAAGTTATATATTTATTCTTCCATGCCTAAATACTCACGATCTACAAATAATGTGTTTTTAGTCTTTAACTGTTGCTTTCGTTATGTCATTGTTTTATTTTTGTATTGTCTTACTGTAGTTTTTAATATTTATTATTAGCATTTTTATAGCTCAGTAAGCTTGGTAAGATTTAAGTAGAAAAGTAGCTTAGAAGTTTTGAACTAGACTTATAGCTGAATGCAATGCAGCTTTAATCAGATGTAAGTTCCTCTGATTTTAATGGGGCTTAGTCCCATGTGAGCGTGCAGATGGTTACAACATAATACCAGGAAATAGGCATATATTCAGAATGAAACTACCTGGCTTCTTTATGACACATTGAGGCAGGAAGGCACAATATTTTCTATGCCTGGGAAGTAGCTTTCTGTAATTAAACCAGTAACGATGTGTGCCAGCTATATTTATAAGGGAATCCATTTCATCTCTTTTATATTTCAGTTTTTGCATACAGGTAAAAACTTTGGATTAGATCCAATGCTAGCTCTCTGTTGGCAAAACAGGAACCACTGGTGGAATGGATTTTCCTTCTCCCTTTAGCATCCAATGCACCTTTGAAATCTGCCCCAGAGGTTTGGGGGATCCTCAGGAGCAAATTTGAGGTGTGCGCTGGAAAGTCCCATATCACAAACAGACGTATTCTCACATGACATTGGATTTAACTCTCAGTGTTGGTACGATAGCATAAGGTATATCATTATTATTATTATTATTGTTGTTGTTACATTTATATCTGCTTGTTTTCTTCTTGCAAGGAACTCAAGGCAGCTTACATGGTCCTCCTCTTCATTTTATCCTCACAACAATCCTGTGAAGTAGGTTAGGCTGAGACTCTGGGACTGCCTCAGAGACACCCAGTGAGCTTCAAGATGGAGTGGGGTCTAGAACCCGGATCTCTAACTCTTAACAGTAGCTATTTTGTGCCTTCTGTTAAAATCAGGAGAAGACTCTTCACCTTAGTAAGGAAAATCAAACAAAACAGATAACTGTTTTTGGAGCTTTATAAAACAAACGCCTCTCTCTTTTATCATTGTACTTTAATTACCCACATCAGCTTTTTATAAAAAGGCAATTCAGCAATAAGATCATCTAATGGTTGGCAGTGAGATCATTTTAGCTAGTATGCTATAGTCATTTACATGGTTACCATGGTAAACAAAAGGACAATTATACTGGGAAGTATAGTGTTCTTATTTAATTTGTTTCCACCCCACTTTCCCCTAGAATTTGACCTCACACAAGTTAAGCATCTGTTTAAAACATTGTATTCAATTTTTGGCAGGTATGCCGTTAATTTGGCAACATGATTACTTCAACAGTGGCTGATGAAAAAACTTTTGGACAGTTTTCCTGTGAATTGTATGGTGTTGACAAATTTTCCGTTTATACATGGCATTGTCTATACAATTTTTTCCACAATGAACTGGAAAATGAACATTTTACTGCTCATCATGCAAGTTTTGTAGAGTTTTTTTCATGCAAATCTGCTGCCCTGTGTGAGTGGTGTTCTTTCCACTGTGTAATGAAAACCATATATGGTTTTAACATAAGGCTCTTTTAGGGACTGTAGAATTTACGGAGTGCTCGTCCTGCAGGTTTGCTGAGTGCTACTCGGCTGGCCCTGTTCTGGGAGCTGGCCCAGCCGAGAGTTGGCAAAGCGCACTTTCTGGAGGCCCCGGAAAGTGTGCTTTGCCTTCCTGCCCCCCCATGCCAATCATGGACTTAAAGGCCCTCTTAACCCAAGGTTAACATGATTTCACTAAGGTTGGGTAAATTGCATTTCTCCTCCCCATCAATAGGGCCTTAAAGGACCTGTTAATAGGACCTTTAAGGTCCCCATTGGTGTGTGGGAGGGGTGAGAGATGCAATTTCCCCAAGGCTGCCATTAATGCAGTGGGGGGGAGGACAAAGGGCATGTGCAGGTATGGACACAACTGAGTTCCACCTGGACCTGTGTCCTTTGGCAGCACTGGGGCAAAAATCCACTGGGCACATCCAACTGGGCCCGTGAGGGCCTGACGTGGGGGAGTCTGCTGCCCTAGCAAGCCCAGGTAGATTTTCACCCCATCATTAGGCTCTTTAGATGCTGAAATTGCACTTGAAAAAGAGCTGGCCAACTGAGTGGGCTAGCTGCTGAGCCTTTGAGTAGTGCACAGGAGGATGCATGAACGCATGGAAAATGTGATCTGGATGCAGAAGGCTGAAAGAAACGGAAAGGTTTTTTTGTTGTGTGCCTGGCTTTTGTTACGTATGTGTAAGGAGGTTTCTGTGAGCAGAGGTGGAGTCAGGGAAAAGGTTGCAAAGTCTGTTTTGTGTGTGTGCATTTTTCAGATGGATGTGGTTTTCTGTATTTTATTGTAATGTACACGTTGTGTATGCAACAACCATTGACTAAAGCACAGTTGTGCACATTTTAGACATGTATGCACTTCCCCTTTCACAGTGTAAAACGTGAGCATGTTAATGGATGAATTTCTTGACATTTTGTGGAATGCCTTACAAGCTCAGAAATGTTCCAACTGCAAATTCCATTTGGGTCGGTGTTCACTTCCAGAAGGTATGACTGTGTAATGCCATAAAAAAAACCTTGGTGGAGCAAATTTCTCAACCATTCCTAATCATCTCTATTTAAGAAAGCAAGAATTTAGAAAAGGCCCCTATCTATCACGATTCTGTACAGCTAGTTCATTACATTTATGGGCGGTCAACATACATACAACTGGGTTTAGAATCATGCCCATGGAGCCTCCCCTTTATACATGTTTAACATAATTTGTGGAACAGCCTATTCAGGTATAAACTCTACATGTGATTGGGGACCCTGCTTCTCGCTTGTAGTATTGCTGAGCCACGTATCCACCATTTTGTAGTTGTGAATTTGTTTTCTTTTTCCTAAGTGTAGAACTTGGCATTATCCCTATTAAATTTCATTCTGTTGTTTCAGCCCAGCGCTCCAGCCTATCAAGATCACTTTGAAGTTTGTTTCTGTCTTCCAGGGTATTAGCGATCCCACCCAATTTTATGTTGTCTGCAAATTTGATAAGCATCCCGTGCATTCCTTGTCCAAATCATTAATAAAAATGCTGAAGAGCACTGGGCCCAGGACGGAGCCCTGCGGTACCCCACTCATTACCTCCCCCAGTTTGAGAAGGCACCATTGATAAGCACTCTTTGAGTCCAATTCTGGAGCCAACTGTGGATTCACCTAATAGTTGTTTCATCTAGTTTGCTAATCAGAATGTCATGGGGCACTTTGTCAAAAGCTTTGCTGAAGTCATGATATATTGTGTCCACAGCATTCCCACAGTCCACAAGGGAGGTTACCCGATCAAAAAATGAGATCAGATTAGTCTGCCAGGATTTGTTTTTGACAAATCCATTCTGGCTTCTAGTAATCACTGTATTGTTTTCAGGGTGCTTACAGATAGGGACAACATTAGCCTTCTCCAGTCGTCTGACACTTCATCTGTCCTCCAATGATCCATTTACACACTAAAATCACAGGCAAACTACATAGAAGTTTAATAAATCTGTAAGAAAGTTGAGTAAAATGAATATTCAAGGTTACTCCCTTGCCCCTCTAGTTTTGTTCTGGTTGCAATGCATGGTTGGGAGGGAGTTTCCACATCAACATTGTACTGCAGAAGGAAATGCTTTAACGCTTTCATCAACAACTCATTTGTACACAAGGTGTCCAAATGTGCATCCAGTCTGCAAACACAGTTCCCAATCCTAGAAAAGAAACAAAGCATGCTTGCTGCTTCTGCATGTTGATCACCATTGCTGGGTTGGAACACTGTTAGTTTAGCAGCAGTACGGCTCTTTTCACTACTTTTTAATAAATCCCTCAACGTGTAATATAAATCTTTACAGCCTGCTGAACAACAGATTTATTGCACAAAGATGGCCTGGAGTTGTAATCTAAATATAGGATTAAACTGGGTAACTTATCAACCACCCACACTGTCAACTGTAATACAAAAATGGTTGTTCGAATAGATAAAGCATTCAGCAATGAAAATTAAGTGTGGGGCTTTTCATAGAATTGAAGGATTCTGTTGTTTGGGGGTTACAGCATACAACAAAACTGTTTCTAGATGCTTATAGCTTGCCTGGAAAGTAAAATGGACTTGACAGAAGGAGAAGAAGAAGAAGAAGAAGAAGAAGAAGAAGAAGAAGTTTGCTGTACTATTACATATCTTAGCCAATTCTTGAATAACATTCCCATGCACTTTGGTTCTATTTCAGTATAAGATAAAAATGTAGCATTGCTCCTAGAGAGAATCTTCTATTCAATTATGTTCTTGCCATAGATTCTGCCAGTGAGCATAGTTATGAACGTTTTTGTGTCCATTTATCTTTTGATGGTAACAGTTTACCTTTCTAATATTTTACTCATCACATTAAGAGGACCAATCAATACATTGTCCACTCAAGCCCTATGGTGTTGGGTTTTCTTTTTCTTTCCATTGTATTACCTCTTGGTGCTCTTAATGGTCCTTATTGATATCAATAATGTCAATATTTTGGCAAGACTTCATCTAGAAAGACACTACCTGCTTACAGTTCTATTTTAAGTCCATAAAATTGGCATCTATCTATCTTATTTCATTTTCAGCATCTATCTATACAGAATCCAGTTATCCTAATGTCCATATTTGCTTTTCTTTGTTTAATCAGAAATGCCATTTAGAGAACATGATATCACATAGGGATTGGGGAAGAATTTGTATGATTTGCAGATCATAACATGGGCCTCTTCAGAAACCACACCTTTACTGTATCCCACAAGGCAGTATAGGGGTTGGGTAGTACACTTTTCTATGGGGGCAGCCATGTTTCATTTCCATACAACATTCATGGAAGGACAGCACATTATCACATGCCAAAACAAACAAACAAACAATCAAACAAAAACCTGTAGACCTGGGACCATTTAGCAAGTACCTTTTAAAAAAATCTAAGGTCATTTAATGAGGAAATGGAACAAAATGAACTTGGATAGCAACACACACACCATGCTTCTGAATGCACATTCTTCAGGGACAGCAATATTTCTGGCCACCTCACTGAATGTCAGGCATTAGATTATTGAATGGAGCCTTGTCTTAGGTATGCATGCCAAAGGCATAAATCCCTTTGCTTGCCTTCTTTTAAAGCTGGATTTTCTGGGTTGACAACATTGCTTTGACTATTAGGTATGCAAAGCACACATTAAATCTGCAATTTAATCTGGGCTATAAACTGCAGACATTTAAACATAGCTGAGAATCATGATCTGATTCCCCCTGCCCCTACTGAAATCTTGGCTTGCCTAATGAAATTTGAAATTGTGCCCTGTTAGCATTGCATTTCCAATGCTATGAGAAATGGATGTAAAGAAAGGGTCCCTGACAGAAGATTTATGGCTATGAGGAGGGATGATGCCTTGGGATCACAGGCACAAAAACTGAGCGAGATTGAAATTAAACAATTCTGCTGCAATCCCAAAAACATTAGGCATGTCAACATTCCATTCAACCTGGTTCTCATGTATTTTAATCTGTTTTTCATTTGTTTGATTGTGCGAGCTGCCCTGAGAAGGTTTTGTTATAGGGCACCATATAAATACATGAATAAACTATTGAAATTAGTGGAACTTTGGTGTGTATAATTCCTTGTGCATGAATATCTGTGGATTGTAGTGGGCAAGATCACTGCAATGGCTCATCTGTTGTGGCATTTCAAAAGAAATGCCTTTATCCCTGTGACTGCATTTGTCACTGGGATAAAGGCATTTGCCTATTTGCTGTTTTGAGAGTTCGTATGGTTGCCCAAGGGGATTTCTGTATTATGTCATGTGTGACTACATTTCCCATGATGCCGAGAAGATGAACTGGAACAGGAAGCAGTAGAAATAAGACAGGAAGAAGTCTATAAGGAAAGTTTATACCAAGTGGCCCAAAAGTAGGTATACAGTATACTCTTCCCAACTGTCATTCTGACTCCACCCATCAACATTCTAAACAACTGTATACCTACTTTTGGGCCACCTAGTGTTATCCTATTTGGGGGGTGGGGGAATGGGAAAAAATAAGTTACCAAACAAAATGGTTCATGCATTGTTGGTATTCAACTTTTAAACCCACATTTTTCTTAGTTAAATGCAGAGCATCATCACGCGGAGGGAAAATTGTGTTTCCCTACCATTGCTTTGGCCTCCTGCTGATGTCCCACAATAGTCACGAGCAGCAGAAAGAGGAAGCAGCAATGACCATATGGCCGATTCAGCGGACATTTTTATTGCGCTGCTTTTCCTGCACACAGCAGGAAATGGCAGCAATATATATTTTTAAAAAAACAAATTTAAATGGTCTTATTATTTGACGGAAAAAAAGACAGAACGAGCGGGAAAAATACAGGATGTGGACGGTGGCATCAAAAGGACCCGTGAAAAACCGTGAGTGGCCAGTAATGAATGTGCAATAAAACGCTCGTCTGATGATGCACATAAACTGATATTAGAATACAAAGAGTTAAAAGTGCTACAAACAGTTCTTTTCCATTCTCAGCTGTAGATCTTTCTTCTTACAATGTGTTTTTTTAAAATAAATGATTTATTATAATTTTAAAATATTTCATAGATAGTTAATGAAATAACAGAATACATTGTGGCTTTGGTACTCTTTATCTATCTGAAGTTGTTTTTAATATTTAAAATTATTCAAATATTTAATATTATAGTGCTTTTAGATAAGCTTGTTATTCCAGACCCTCTGGTATGATGACAGGAATATGCCTGGATGGTGTGATTGTATTATTATTATTTTTTAGGTCCTTGTTTGATTAGTTTTAATATCCTTGCTTGTGGATGGGGGTGGTGGTCAAAGATCAAGGATGTTAGCAGTGCAGTGGTTTCTAACATTTGTGTGTTTTTCGGGGGGGGAATAATCTCCTCTTAGAATGTGAGAGAACAGTTAGATTGTATGTACAGCCAAAAGAACTCAGCAATATAATTATATTAATGATTATTATATATTATATGTAATCATATCATATAACTAGAAACTTTTATTTCAGCAGTTCTAATACCACTGATATCAATTTTATTTATTTATTTATTTATAACATTTCTTGGCTGCCTTTCAGGGCAAAAGCCCACACAAAGAAGCTCGCTACAATAAAATACATAAAATAATTAAAATATTAAAAGCAAGAAAACATAAGCACAATAAAATAGCAATTAAAAAGAATAAAAGCAACAGTAAAACCAGCAAGCACAACAATGGCAATCATAACAATAACAGTACTCATCATGAGAAAGCCATAGTAAAATAAAATGTTTTCAAATCCTTTTTAAACACCTGCAAGGATGGTGCATGGTCAACCTCCGATGGGAGTTCATTCCAAAGGTGTGGGGCCACTGCAGAGAAGGCAATCAATAGAACTACCTTCAACTGCAATATTATGCACACTTACAGAACAATCCTGAGATCCCCTGGGAGGACGTCCCAAGGGCTCATAGGATATGGCCAATTCCCTTGCCCTCCAGTCCATAGACATTGCTATAACCTCAGGAGAGGAAAATCTGAGTTGATCTCAGGTGAGGTTAGTGAGAATAGAGAGGGAGGGGGAAGGAAATAATAGGCTGTGGATCTGTCATTTGTATGCAGTTAGTTCCTGGTGAAATTCCCTCTTCATCACAACAGTTAAAGGTGCAGGGGCCCTGCCTTTTGTATATGGTCACTCTAGTATAATGCCTGCACCTTTAACTGTTGTGATGAAGAGGGAATTTCACCAGGAACTAATTGCATACAAATGACACTGGCTGAAATTCCCTTTTCTCTACAGCTGTTAAAGTTACAGGAGCCCTGACCTGGATTTTATCTGGTCAGCCTAACATATAGTTGCCAAAGCATTTGACATCCATGCTAAATATTCCAGTCCCCTGGAAAACTACATTTTCTATGATCTTTGGTGTCTGGGACACTGCTACTGAAACGTTCTGGGTGCAGAGAGGGAGAAATAGAGACCTTTCAAAGAGGCCTACAGCAAGACTTCTCCATTGCCATAAGTGTACAGGAGCTGTTGGGAAGGTTTAGAGACATCCTAGCTCTACTTCTCTTGGGTTCTTTTTATTTCAACAAGCCATACATAGAAAGAAAGGATTTTGGATAAGTGGACAGCGACATTTTCTCATTCCTGTTGTCTGGATCACTGCCTGCTGAAATTGAACCTGAGTGCTTGAGCACATCTCTGCTTTTAACTGCGATGTGGAACAGTGTTTGCAGGAAACAAGTGTGCTATAAAATTCTCTTGGACAAAGATGCTTTACTCTGTCGCTCTCTTTCTCTTTTCCCCAGTGGCCAGAGATAACCTTGTATATCATGAAAAAGATTGGCTTTCCTCCAGTGCCTGACCACCTTTCATTCCTCGTTGCCTTTCCAGTCACTATCACTTTTGTTTTCTTTGCATTGATGTATAAACTAGTCTTTTGCAAGCTGAACTCAGCTGCTTCATTTGGTGTTTGTCCTTAAAATGCCTTGAATAGGCTATCATTAGCAAAATTCACGACCTATTTAATTATAATTTACTGGGTATGAATGGCTGGCACTGACCTCTCTTTGACATTTCCTGGGCTTGACTCATTAGAAATGGTTTAGAGATGTGCATTTGGAGACTTTAAAAGACATATAAAGACGGAATGATGTTAAGGGCAATCTGTATCCCGAAATGTTTCCAGAAAGTTGTCATTCAGATGCATACTGACAGATTGTATGAAAATCCTCAGAAAACAAGCCTTGTTCCCTTGCTTTTAAGTGCTTGAATTCCAGCAACCTCATTAATAGGATACTTTAATGTGTACCTCATTAATAGGATACTAGCTATTCCAGGTTAAATACAAAGCAAAATGATATGACCTTTTGTTTAGCTAGATCCCCAGCCATTCTGCTCTTTATTCTCTCTTCTGTAATTTATTCTTCACATTTAATATTGCCTTTCTTTTTTCCTCCCCCCCCCCCTCTTGTTATTGGAATTGGGTGTATTCTGTTATGAATTCTCTTCTATCCTCTTTTCCTCCACTGACTCCTTACTATGTCATTTCTCAAGGTGCTTCTAATTCAGTTTGTTATCTGTGGTCACCACCTCTTTTCCTGACAGGTCTTATGCATCTTCAGCAGATGTACTTCAAGCAAAAATTCCTATCATCCAACAGTTTCTGTCAGTAGGCTGCTTTGTACATTATGATATGCCACCATTGGTGAATTTCCCCCATGGGGTCTTTTGTTGCAGCAGCTACCATTTTGAATATTTGGGGCATGATGGGAGCGTGCCGTAGCTTCTCATTATGTGAGAACCCAGCAAGTATGGGTTGTTGAGGTGGTTGACAAGCTGCCTAGAACCCTAAAGTAGCACATGGGTTCTGGGTTGTCAACTACCCCAACAGCCCACTCTTGCTGGGTTCGCACACAGTAGGAAGCTATGATGCGCCCTTACCATGCCCTGGAAATTCATCCATGGTGGCTTCTCATTACCACATGTGTGAACCAGATCAATGTGTCCCACTAGTACGGAATGCTTTCCCCATGAAACTGTTGTCATGCAACTTTTAAAGGTAAACCTTTTCTCATGTATAAGACCTCCTTTTATGAAACAGATAACTCATGTTTCACATAATTGGAAAAGGACCAGCATTCAGTGGTAGAGTATATGCTTTTCATACTGAGGTCTGAAGTTCAATGTTTTCCCATAAGGCTGGAAAAAGCCCTATCTGAAAACTTGGAGAAACACTGTCAGTCAGCTGCCAGAGACAATACTGATCTGGATGGACCAATGGGTTGAATATATAAGGTAGCTTCCTATGTTCAGACAGGAACATAGCAGCACTTAGATAATCACAGATGTTGCTCTAGCAACAATGGAGAGGTGGAGTCTGTTCTACATGGCTTCTTCAATTGTAGTTTTTATCAGGGGCATGGAAAAACTTTGATTTACCCTCTTATGCAGTCCTTATAGTCCTTAATTATTTTACTGAAGAGTTCTAACATCTCATTACAGAGCAAGTTGCTAATTTTTTTTAATGATTCTGCTCTTAAATTTCTAATGTACTTCATTTTTTGTTCTGTATTTTATATTATTTTATTCTGTATGTCTGTGGTCAGTAGACCATAAATAATAAACTAGCACAACTACTACAAAGACTATAAGATATATATAAGATCTTAATTAGAACTTTAATTAGGGCAGCAATTCCAAACAAATGTACACATATATAAATCTTAATGAAAACATTTATTGTTTACTTCTAAGTAAAATATTTTTAGGATTGGAATGTTGACATGAAATAATGATATAAAAGTGATATTTCTGTTTAGGAAGGTTTGTATTTAAAATATAGTTTCTCTCTTAAGAATCTATTTCACCCGGTCTCTTCCTCCACCCCCAAACATGCCTCACTAATTTTGTTTCTGAAAGTGGCCACAAAAACAGGAACCAATTTTCCCTTTGCATGCTTGTACATTTGTATTTAGCATAATTGGGCCTTGCTATAAATATGGGTAGAGTAGAGCTTTTCCTTTGAATCTTGTATGGAACGTGTCCTACTCTGTAATCCCAAATATTTTAAGTAAAATGTCTGACCTTTGAATCTACCCCCAGCAAATTCTAAACGTTATATTTATTTCAGCTCTTACACAAGCTTCAGAACTGGAAACACTACCCATTGGTGAATGGTTATTTAATAAGAAATGGAAATATTTATGCAAATTAGTACATTTTACTGGCTTGTATGCTAATTCTTAGATTTTTTCTTCAAGCCTTTAGGACACTCCAGAATAAATCTTTCCCTTTCTCTCTCTTTTGAAAAAATAAGTTTCTGTCTTAAAAAGTGAAAAGCTCTCTCTCTCTCTCTTTCTCTTGCTTTTTTTGAATAACACATTTTCTGTATACAAATACTATTCTTAAGAGTGAGCATATTGGTCCCATTGTAATTTGTGTATGTGTTATTGCACATCTTACAACACCACTAGACTCTTGGCTGTTCAATAATTGACACATCCCTGTATAAAACCCTCTGATTTTTTTATTGCCTTCTCCTTACTTTGCAAGCACAATTTACTTAACTTGCTGGTTTCATTTTTGACAGTTCTACATACTATAATTTTATGTGTTCTCTAGCCTCTCCGTTCCTGGTGCTGGATTGTGTCAACAGCTGTTATTTACATCTCTAATTTATACCCTTCCCTCACAACAGTTGGCATAGGGATTTTTAGTTACTATTTTTACCACAGAGGCAGTGGAGGCTTGTGGCTCTAAAGTTAGTGGGGCAGTGAGGCCACTCCGAGTTTCTGTCAGAACCAATCATAACTCTAAAGATGCTATCCAAGATGCAAAGTACCTTGACATCAGAACCACCAGCCTCCACTACACAGAAGTGTTTACCAATGGAGGTCAGCCTACTATTTCTTTGATTTCAGGAATTGCTGGGAGACTGGTGAGGTTCTTGCTTTAGGCCTTCATGCAGGAGATTAATGGAAACCAATATATGTTGAGCACTTTGTTTTGTATTTTTATTTATTACATTTATATCTGCCTTTTTTCCTCCAAAGAACCCAAGGTGACATACATAATCCTTCTCCTCGTCCTATCCATTTTATCCTCATAACAACAATCCTGTCAGTTAGGTTGGGCTGAGAGTCTGTGACAGGCCCAAAGGCTTCCATGGCTGCGTGGGGACTAGAACCTGGATCTCCCAATTCCCAGTCCAACACTCTAGCCACTACACCACACTGGCTCTCATTGTACCATGCCACTTGTCCATGTTCAGAAACTGATAGGAAAGAAATGATGCAACAAGTTTTGCTTAAACATTGCAATAGCTCATACATTGAATTAATCATTTATATATTGCACCAGTTATGTAGCTGACAGGAAACATTGATTGTGTTTTTAGTCAATATTTGTTTTGGGGATTTCTGCTAAAAATGAGATGTTGAACTAAAAATGCAGTCACTGGGAATAGGCATGGGGCAGCAAAAGAAAGAGAGAAACAACTTAGCTTCAAGTGGGGACAAAACTGGTGTCATCCCATCTCAAAGAGAGAACTGACAGAATTTGTAATTGCAATGACTCTAATGCAGCCACCAAAGAGATTGTCCATGTCAAGGTCATTTGTGTTTTGCTGGGGTTGTCAGATTTTGATTCATCCTCCATTGAGGTGGTATCTGACACTAGGACTGTCAACAATAATTTCATAGCAGCCTCTTGACCATTGTCATAGTATTTTTTCTCTTTGTGATTCTCCAAAGTCACATCTTGTCTAGCTAGGATGGCTTTTCATAGTTCAGTTCATGCTAGCAAATGATTGATATGCTGCTTTAACAATTTTATTATTTTATCTGAGAAACTGGTTTAAACCCAAAGTCATCTAAGGCTTCTCTTTTACAAATATTTTCTTGGAATGCTTTTGTAGTTGTTGGCACCATTTGTTCTCCATTAAGGGAACTCTGTATCCTTTATCTATTAATGATGCTTCCAAAACATATCAAGTATTATTATTATTATTATTATTATTATTATTATTTGATATACATCATCTCAGCATTATAAGAATTGCTTTCCATTTTGCCAAAGTCTGAAGGTGATAGGTAGCCCAAAAGGGGAAATTCCAATTTCACTCTTGTAATTATTACAGCATTCCATTTTCATGCTGTTCTTAATTTAATGTATGTTAATTTTAACACGATGTGAGCAAAAACTATATGGAAGCAATTGGAAAGTGCTATGAGAATGAAAATGTTTTGTCTTCCATTTTGGATTTTATATCCAAGGTCACTTAAAGCTTCTCGTTAAAAACAATATGTACTGTTGAATTCTCCCATGTCCCATTTTAAATTACTGCTTGTTGATTTGTGCACTGATATTACATCAAGTGACCTTTTCTCCCAAGTAAATCAAATGTTTGTAGACATTTACTTGGGAGCTCTGTCTCCTGAGTAAATTGCTAGATGTCTATGAATCTGTTGATTATGTCAGTTGAGTTGATACAAACAATATGGCTATTATTAAGTTTTCAGAGGCCATTAATTCTAAATTACTAGATAGCTTTTTTATCAGACTGTATATTTTCGTGTTGCGTGTCTGTCTGAGCAGGTAGGAAAAAATAATATTACAAATGGGACTGACCAAGTGCCCATGGGTCACACAATGCCCTCATAAATCTAGATTTAATTCAGCATCACCGTCACACCCATCCACTTAAAATTGTCCATAGGTTAAGCTGGAGAATGAGTTGATAGCATTCCTGCAAAGCAGTCATACCATGACTGAAGATGGAGATACACATTTACCTCAGGGTAAAGGGGGGTCAAAACCAGCAGAATATGAATTAAATTTCAAAGCCTGCAAGGATTTCAGTGAATCCAAATGATGTAAGTGGTAGTTCTATTATTCCTACCTTTTACACAGAACCCCTTCATGGCACAAGTCTTATGCAGGTTATCAAAACTGTATCCATGGAGGGGAACAAGGGAGTGTGGCCCCACCCCCTCCACTCGTAGCCTTCCCATGTTTACTGGGAAGCTCTGATGGGTAAATATTAGCCCATTCAGGTTCCCGTGGTTCACAGTCACATGGTGCTCTGAAACTGTGTTCCATCTGAATATAGTTGCCCTTTAGACCTTCCTGGTAAACATGGGAAGGTTATGGGTGGAGACAGGGGCCCCAACACATGTCTTTGTTCCCCTCTATGGTTAAACATTTTAAATGCCTGCATAAGGATATAGTTCCTGCCCATTTTTTTTTATCAAGAAACAGCATCACTCGATTTAGTCTTTCCTTTTACATCCTTTATCATATTAACTTCAAAAAGTCCCTGAGGCCTGAATGAAAAACAACAATACCATTTTGATAAGGGTGACCAAGTTTCAGGATTTCGTGGTTTTTGTTCTATCCTGGGTATCGGGGGATTTTCTGTGATTTTCTATTATGTCCTGGAAAGGCCGCCATTAGTGTGGTGGAAGGGAATGACCGTCTCATCGCCCCATGCTACCTTACAGGCCCCAATTGGAGTGGAGGAGGGGAAAGCGTGTCATTCCCACCCCCTCATGTTCCAATCAGGGCCTTACAGGGGAAAGTGTGTAATTCCCGGACATTATAGAAAAGGCCCCGATTGGAGCAATGGGGTGGGTGGGAATGACACGCTTTCCCCTCCTCCACTCCAATTGGGGCCTTTAAGGTAGCAGGGGGTGATGAGACGGTTTCCAGAGGCCTCAGAAAGCCACTTCCCCCCCTCCGGCCCCCACAG
Source organism: Anniella stebbinsi (assembly GCA_029215795.1). Classification (NCBI taxonomy): domain Eukaryota; kingdom Metazoa; phylum Chordata; class Lepidosauria; order Squamata; family Anniellidae; genus Anniella; species Anniella stebbinsi. The sequence continues at coordinate 87,227,699 of JARDYH010000004.1, read as the reverse complement.
GGTGTCCTCTTTTTTGTTTTCCAAATATGGTCACCCTAACACATTAAGAGGAGGGAGGGTAAATTTGAAAGAAGTTATGTTCATACATGAGTCAGAATTATAATCAATTAGAAAGTTCCCTTCAAGCATGAAGCACTATCAGTGCCATGCCCAATGAGAAAGAGGATTTAGGGATGATTGTATTCCAAAGGCCAATGTCTTACTCTTGCAGTGCCACCCCTCCTAATCACTTCTCCTTTTGAGTCCCTTTCTTACTTAGCAAGCTGGAAATTATTAATTCCTGACCCACTGAAGGCAGAAGAATGGAAGAGAGACCGATCAGTTGATGAGTCAGGAAAAGATAGATGTTACTTGCACTGTGTCTTATTTCACCCACCCTGATCATGTGAACAAGCCCTCTATCTTTCATGCTTAGCTCTTTTCCCCCAGGTGGGCTCATTGAACTGTGTTTTGCAAAATTGAGTTTATGAGAGTAGCTTTGTACTTTTATTTATGGATTGATTACATTTTATATTCCATGTTTGGTTCTCCCTGTATTTTGTCCTCTCTCAACCCTGTGTATTTAGATTTAGCCGAGAGTTGAGAACTGGCCCAAGGTCACCCAGTGAGCTTTACAACCAAGTGGGGAATTGCACCTAGGTCTTTTGAGTCCTTATCTGACACTCTAACCACTACACCACACTGCCAATCTACAGCTGGATTCTTAAGAGTGTCTGACAGTGTCTGTCTCTGTGTGTGATTGTATCAGTAATGAGAAAATACTGTTGAGGGTGCACTTTTGTAGAACTTGGTGATACTTAGTCCTGAAAATGTTCAGCCAGTCAATTAATGATTGTATTACAATTTTCATATTTAATGTTGACCTGGGGATTTTGAAAATAATTTAGGTAAATGATCTCTGTTCATCACTTGATTTTAGGGAAGGCGTTCACCTTTTCGTTTCAGAAGGCTTTGGTTGGTAGATTGATTTTAGTGTGCTGCTAATTTTACCTGGCTTACACTTTTATGTTTGTGATTTTAATGTATTTTATGCAGTTTTTTGTTTTAATATTTTTCTTTTATTACTAGCTGCCTTTGCTTCTCCTTACCAATGATTTTAAATGGAGTCAGTTCACTCATTTAACTGCTAGTTGTTCACGGTAGAGAAGTCAACATACCTCTGTGAACTAGATCTGCTTTTGTGAACTTGCATTCAGTTACTCATTCAAAAGTTCTAGCACAATGAATGCGAATCACCCACAGACAACTGGTTATTTATTTATTTATTTATTTATTCCATTTATATGCCGCCACATAGCCGAAGCTCTCTGGGCGGTTTACAAAAATTAAAAACATTGAACATTAAAAACAAAACAAAACACCAATATCTGCCCCTGTCTGGACAGGGATAACCTGGCTTCAGTTGTCCATGCTCTGGTAACCTCCAAGTTAGATTACTGCAATGTGCTCTACGTGGGGCTGCCTTTGAAGACGGTTCGGAAGCTGCAGCTTGTGCAGAATGCAGCAGCCAGATTGGTAACTGAAACCAGAAGTTTTGAGCATACAAGACCATTCTGGACCGCTTGCATTGGCTGCCTGCATGTTTCCAAGCCCGATTCAAGGTGCTGGTTTTAACCTATAAAGCCTTACATAGTTTGGGACCACAATACCTGATAGAACACCTTTCCCGACATGAACCTACCGTACACTCCGCTCAACATCAAAGGTCCTCCCCCAGGTGCCTACTGTGAGGGAAGCTCAGAGGATAGCAGCAAGGGAGAGGGCCTTCTCTGTGGTGGCCCCTCAATTATGGAATGATCTCCCCGATGAGGTCCGCCTGGCACAAATACTGTTATCTTTTTGGTGCCAGGTCAAAACTTTTCTTTCCTCTCAGGGATTTTAACAGCTCAAGTTGAGGTTTTGACTGACATTGTGGCCAGGCTTAACAGTTAAAATGTTTTAAAATGTTTTAATGTCAGCTGTTTTATGTTTATGGTTTTAAATTTTGTATATTGTCTTAAATTTTGTATATTTGTCTATGGGGCGGTATATAAGTGTAAATAATAATAATAATAATAATAATATACAAAATTTAAAACCATGAAAAGCATAAAAACAGGTTATAAATACAATATCATTTAAAAACAACTATTCTGGGTCAAACCACCACCACCACAACAAAACCCTCAACATATGCTGTTAAATGCCTGGGAGAAGAGGAAAGTCTTGACCTGGCGCGGAAAAGATAACAATGTTGGCACCAGGCGAGCCTCGTCGGGGAGGTACGGTTATAAGATTTCAGCCTCAGATCTGTGCCTACGTTAATCTAAGAAACCTATTGAGTCAATATTCTCCAATAATTATTTCTCACCTGATTAAATAATTATTTATATTGATTTATTTATTCTTTAGTTAAGTCGTATTCTATATGGGTTGTATCCAGATTTCCCTTGAGCAGAACTCTGTTGATGGGATGATCTCACTGGGACACTATTTTAACCAATCCCTGCCTGCGCCCACAGCCTCCTCTTCCTCTAAAAAGCTTCTCTGGGGAATTGGGGAACTCTCCAGAACAATATGGGAGATGTACAGGGGGAATGAGTGAAAAATGTCTCCCCAGTTCCTCCAGTGGGTGCTTTCTCTGGATCCCAGTCACTTTTGTAAATGAAGGGACACTATGGGCATTATCCAACTGTGTTATTCTGTTAGCGTAAATGACATTGCACTAGTGGAAACTAGGTTCTAAATTATGTGCAAGAAAAGGAGCCAATTAAAGTTACATCTGCGCATTGTGCAACCCGCTGCACATAACTCCTGTGCAACCTGTTGCGCAAGTGTAATGGGTAACGATTCACCACCGCTGGATACTGCCTTCTGGATCAAACCCATTATAAAGCAGTGCTAGGTGCTAGTTAACTATATTATTTTCAAGATACACTGTGCATTTTATTGATGACATACATGCAACAATTTAAAGCAAAAGTTGCTGTTTTGCATCAGAATATTGCTGTCGACTCACAGGATCATAGAATAGTAGAGTTGGAAGGGGCCTATAAGGCCATTGAGTCCAACCCCATGCTCAATGCAGGAATCCACCTTAAAACATATCTGACAGTCGGCCGTCCAGCTGCCTCTTTAATGCCTCTAGTGTAGGAGACCCCATGACCTCCCTAGGTAATCGGTTCCATTGTCGTACTGATCTAACAGGACGTTTTTCCTGATGTCCACCTGGAATCTGGCTTCTTGTAAATTGAGCCCATTATTCTGTGTCCTGCACTCTGGGATGATCGAGAAGAGATCCTGGCCCTCCTCTGTGTGACAATCTTTCATGTATTTGAATAGTGTTATCATGTCTCCCCTCAGTCTTCCCTTCTCAAGGCTAAACATGCCCAGTTCTTTCAGTATCTCCTCATAGGGCTTTGTTTCCAGAACCTGATCATCCTTTTTGTCCTCCTCTGTACCCCCTCCAGCTTGTCTGCATCCTTCTTGAAGTGTGGTGCCCAGAACTGGACACAGTACTCAAGATGAGGCCTAAATAGTGCCGAATACAGGGGAACCTGTACCTCGCAGAATTTGAAAGCTATACTTCTACTAATGAACCAAGTCGGTTCTAGGTTGGCCCTAGGTGCCCCGAAGCTGAAGCAGATCAGTACTGAAGCTTCGGAGCACCTTGGACCACTTTGGAGTGGCACTGGGCCCTCCTTCCCGCCACCCCAGGAAAGTCGGTGTAAGGCCAGCTGTGAGTCCATTGCACCCACCTCCCTCTCCTCTCTCTCTCTCTGCTCACCTGCTATCACTGGCGTATTGCCACAGCCATCGCTGCCACGACCAGGAAATGCATCTTCCTCCTGAGAACCAGGCTGCGATTTCAGGATATCACAGGGGCTTTGTTTTAGTACATCTATGGTCGCACACTATGGCGGCCATAAAGGGAAAATGGCCCTTTGTGGCCATCGTAGTTTGTGGCCATAGATGTACTAAAACAGAGCCCCCGCAATATCAGGAGGAGGGCGCTTTTGCTGGTCATGGCTGCGATGCAGCAGTGGTGCAGTGGTGGCAGGTAAGTCCTGGCGACAGTGGCTGTGGGTTGGGGGGGGCGAAGGGGCAATGATGGAGGGAGCAGATAGTCAGAAGTCCAATGGACTCCTGCCCAGCCTTGTTATAGGCTTTCCTGGGTGCTGGCTGCGCGGCTGGCACCCAGGGACCCGCAAGGCTAAGTCGCCTCGGTGGGCCCAAATCTCCCCTTGGCTTCAGCACCGAGGCGAGGCGGGCAACCCCCGAAGCACCCTGAGTCGAATTGGGGCTGTTTTGGGGGCTCTGAAATGGCCTCCGACATGAATCGAGAAGAATGTGCACAGCCCGCCAGATACCTGCAGCTGAAGAAGCAGAGATGATGTTTTACACAGCATTTGCACCACTTCCTGGAAATAGAAATAACATTTGGTGGGAACTTTTCCAGCATTGCCAAATCCGGTGTCCTCCAGATGTGTTGGACTATTTCATAATCCCCAATCAGCCTGGTCAAACTGGGATAATTGAAGTTATAGTCAAACACATCTGGAGAGTAAAAGATTGAGAAAGCTGATCTAACTAATACAGGAATTGTTAAAAGTTTTTTTAAAAAAATGAGTAAAGTTAGAAGGAAAAGTTAAAATGCTTTGTTTTCATAATTTTTTGCTAATACTCTAAGCTTTAAAGATTCTAAGCTTTATTTATGCGGCTTGAGATGCATCACCTCTCTCTGCTGTATTTTATATTGACTTGTAAGAATACACAACCACCCACGCAACTCTTTTCCTTCTGTTTTGACAGAGAACCGAAACAATTTCTGCACAGTCTCTTAGTTTTATTTGCATTTTCTATGCTACATTTGAAACTTTTCTACGAGTTCAGTTTTCTGTTTTGGCGTAATTGTTCTTGACCCTTTTATTCTATACAATATTCTTCTATTTGTGTCAATATTACTCTTAAATACGCAAAACTGTGCATTCTGTCTCAGTCTTTTTTAATTATTGGTTTATCTGACACAACATTGTACCCTTTCCTGCGTTATTAAGAATGGGTGTTTTTCTTACTTACCGTAATTCACCGAATCTAAGACGCCATCGATTCTAAGCCGCACCTTAATTTTAGGGCCAACGTCAGGAAAAAAGCATTGCTTCGATTTTAAGCCGCATCCCCCGCTGCCCCGGTCCTTCCCGTCAGTGCCGCCCCGGTCCGCGCCGCCCTGGTCCACCAGCACCAGCGCCAGGGAGGCAGCTGCCAGCAAGGAATGGCCTCCCCACTCACCTCCATTGCCGCCCTGGTTCTCGGTGCCAGCACTGCTTGCAGCAGCCTGGAAAAGTGGCGTTACTCCAAAGTAGGGGCAGGTAGTCCTCGATGCACCCTCCCTGCACCACAAGCCACTTCGGAGTGCCGCACCCCGCCCAGCGTGGATCAAGCCTCGGAGGATCCACTTGCGCCCTCGCCGCCGCCACCCTTTCATCCCAGCTGATCCGGGGAGGGAGGAGGGAGGAAGGAGGGCTGTCCTTTCAACCCAGCCAGTCTGGGGGGGGAGGAGGGAGGAGGGAGGGTTGTTATTTTATCCCAGCTAGTCCAGGGAGGGAGGAGGGAGGGTTGTCCTTTCATCCCAGCCAGTCCGGGGAGGGAGGAGGGAGGGTTGTCCTTTCATCCCAGCCAGTCTGGGGAGCAGGGAGGGAGGAGGGAGAGTCTCTCCTCCCTCCCGGACCGGCTGGGATGAAAAGACAGCCCTCCCTCCTCCCTCCCTGGACAGGCTGGGATGAAAGAACAACCCTCCCTCCTCTCTCCTCCCTCCCCGGACTGGCTGGGATGAAAGGACAACCCTCCCTCCTCCCTCCCTGGATCAGCTGGGATGAAAAGGCAGCGGCGGTGAGGGTGCGAGCGGAGCCTCCGAGGCTTGATCCACACTGGGCGAGATGCAGCACTCTGAAGCGGCTTGTGGCACAGGGAGGGTGTGTCGAGGACTACCTGCCCCTACTTTGGAGTAACGCCGCGTTTCCAGGCTGCTGCAAGCAGCAGAGAACCAGGGCAGCAATGGAGGCGAGTGGGGAGGCCTAGTTGCTGGGGGCTCTTGCTGCCACGGCCGCTGCCTCCACCCAGCTCCCCGCGCCCTTCCCTTCCCTTTCTGCTTGTTGCTTCTTCCTTCTCCCCGCCACCGCCACTTCTTCCCTCCCCTGGGCCCTGCTACCGCCTTTGCCTGCCCCCGCTCGACCTGCTCTTTCTCTCTCACCCTTACCTGGAATGTGGCAGCGGTAGATAAGGTCTGGAAATGCAGCGTTTCTATGAAGAAGGCCATGATCCCGCATGCTGGCGGAGAGGACTGGGCACGAGGGAGGTGAGTGGAAAGGCCGAGTCGCTGGTGGGGGGGCATGCAGAGCCCCTTTGTGAAGGCTGTATGGGTGGCTGGGTGTAGCTTCAAACCCATTCCAGCGCTGGAGAAATCCGGTGAATCTAAGACGCCATCGATTCTAAGACGCATTCCATTTTTACAGAGGCAAATATGGGGAAAAAAGTGCATCTTAGAATCGAGGAAATACGGTATTTGTAGTTAATACGTTGATATCCTTGTCTTATATTCATCTACTCCTTAACCCAGTGAAAATAAGAGAAATGTATTAATATTTCAAGCGATATAGCAAGGTTTATTCTGAATCTTATGACATGATAACGTTTGGTACTTCTGTCCTATTTTTAATATTTCAAACCAATCCTTGTTTTATTCTAAAGGAACGAAATGGCGGTGCAAACATTATACTACTCGGCAACCACACTTTGCTTACTCTTCACATTGGCAATTTCTCATCCAATCATTTTCAGTAGAATGCTGCTGGTTTTATCTGAACCAATGTTCTAATGATTTCATAGCAAATACTAGCCTCCCATCAGTCCCTTTTGATCAGGAGTGCTACCACCTCAGTCTCATGGGCAAAATCTGGCCCACCTGGCGTTCCAAACTGGCCTTCCATAGTTCCACAGATCACCACACCCTGTTACCCCATCCCCCTTTCCCTGCCCATTAAACATTGGATGTTTTCCCAGCTTTTGTGTGTGGTTTTTTTCCCATTCTAATAGATTGAAATATCATGCTAGTTACTTCCAGTAAGAGTGGGGTAAAATACACTGGTATTTTTTGGTATTTTGGCCCTTCCCCTTTGGCACTGGAATGTGGCCCCTAGAGCATCTCCAAAGTCAAATTTGGCTCAAAGAGGCTCAAAACCCCTGCTTTTGCTACTGCAAAGATCCATATCTGGAGCCATTTCCCAACTGCTTTTACAAATATGTTTTTCAAAATTTCAGCTAGGAAATTGCGCACTAGAAGTGGCCTTAAATAGTGTGACATTTGGAATAAAGCAAGTGCATGTATTAATAGTGATGGGATTGAAATTTGGCATTACCTGGTTTGGTGTACGAAGTTGTCCCAAGTAATATTCCACTGTATTATGAGACCCGGTGTGGGGTAGTATTTAGTGCATTGGACTAGGGTAACGGTGACCTTGTTCAAATCTCCACTCAACAATGGTGACCTTGGTCCAATCATTACATCTAAGCCTAAGATACTGAATATGTGTATGTGTGAGAGAGAGCTGGTTCGCACAATCACATGTGCCAGCTGGATTTCCCTAATTACCCTTGGTGGCACAGCTTGACATGTCGTCTGAATGTTTTTAAAAGCCCAGATGGTTTCTAGGGCTAGCTAGGGTCCAAGGTGTAAGGGCCTCCATATAACTACTATAAAGAGTTCTAGGATTTAAGATAGTAATGCTAATCATATCTGTTCTAGCCATTGTACAAAACTACTAGGCTTCAAAGGGCTTTTAAAACAGAATACTTTAAAATGATGTTCTAATTTCTTAGGAGGACAGAATACAATTCATATTATTGTGTCTGGCAGTGGAGTTCCCTCCAGCAGGTATGGCTAATGAAATATATGTATTTATCTCAATTTGAAAATAAGTCTTTCAAACAGGAAAAGGCCTGAGGGAAGAGAACTTACTGTGTATCCTCCTGAGTCTTAAAGAGAATGCTGGATTTATGTTTTGGTAGGATATTTCGACTGTAGAGTGATACAAGAAAGATGATTTGGTACCTTAACTTTGTTTGGGTAGTCTTGTCACTGTTATAGACCATGAGTAGGATCCAAATGTGGCCCAGCACTAGCACTAATGACTGAAATGAAGTTCTCACCTATCCCTATTAACAATCCAAACAATCTTTACTTTTTATATTCATTACATTTATATCCTGCTTTCACCCCCCCCTCCCCACCCTTCGCAAGGAACCTAAAGTGGCTTACATGAAACTCCTCTTTCTCCATTTTATCCTCGCAACAACCCCGTGAGGTAGGTTAGGCTGAGAGTCACCCAGGGAGCTTCTTGGCAGAGTGGGGACTAAAACTCAGATCACCTGAGTCCCCAGTCCAGCACTCGAACCACTACACCAGACTGGCTCTCATCTTAGACTCACTGGCTGGCCTTAGATGTAACATTTGTACAATACCAGCTTCTCCTCTATAAATGGGAAATGTTAGTGACTTTCCTTCCTAAGTATGACAGTGAATTGTATCTGCAAAGGTACATATTGATTATTAATATGTACCTTTATTAAAGGTACATATTAAACTTCAATATTATTAAACTTCAAGAAATTATGCATATTCTTAAACTAAAATGTTACAAGTTCAGAGCAGATGTGCACACACACAAATAAGGATTTCAGAAATTAGACAGATAATATGTTTTATTTTTATGGAGAATATATAACAGTATAATTAGTGACTGAAGTCTGAAGACTTTGAAATGATGTTCTTCTGAAGCTCAGCAGGTCTGGACATGGCCATTTTCTGCCTAAAACAACTCTTTGTATGCTGCTGTGAGCCCTTTTGGTGAAGAGTAGGTCTCAAATATTCATCACCTCATGATGTGTGGGCATGGGCTCTCTCTCCATATCAGCTCCTGACTCAGCTGCTATTTCAGAGTGTCTGATGTGCAACGAATCCAGACTGTGGCGTCTTGACACTGCCAGTTTTGACATACTCAGATAGTCAAGTTAACTCTAGAAAAGTAGCTGACAACACCAATGTGCTTTTACATTTGAACTTTCATTTGTGAATAACTGAATATCTGATTATGCAATCATATACTTTCTACGCAGTACTATGTCCAATTATGATTAGATGGACTGTATTTCTGTTTACATTATAATAATTATTTCTAAGAATGCTTATATACCTGCAAATTAGCACATGCAAATTTTATGCAAACTGGCACCCAGTTTTCTCCTCTTTTTTGGTCATTCATATGTGGCCATCCTAGATAGCTTATTATACCTTTGTCCCTTTCTTAAGGGTGTGTCAAATCCAATGCTGTATGTGAAATTGCTAATAACGGAATAGCCTGGGTTTTCAACCCAACAATATGGATTGTGTATGTGTTTCTTTGCTGCTTTCCATGTTGTGCCATTCGTGGCAAAAACAACTACAATGGATAATTCCAATTGTACACACTCATGACCCAAATCCTCTTTAAAGCTTTTTTTTTTTTTTTTGTATAGCAGTTTTAAGGTGAGAGTGAAATATCCAAAGGGCTTAAATGTTTCTCTGGTTATTCTATTTCTTCTTATTTCTATGTCCAGTTGTGGCCATTCATTCTTTCATGTAGCGAAATCGCTATTCACATTAGCTAGTGAAAACCATAAAATGAATTGCTGACAGGTTAACACTATGTATGACATTACCAGGAGATGTCTGAGAGTGAGCTATTCAATATCTATGTTTTATTAATCGTAGTTACTTAAATATGTATATCTGTTTTTTACAGAGCAAAAAGCAGTATATAAAAACACTTGAAACACCCCATCAAGTAAAAACATAAAAAGATAAGCAAATCGAGTCCCCAGATTATGGTAAAGGATGGGAAAACTACATTCCCTTACTAGCTAGGCAGCAAAACTGAAAGTCAAGCAAGATAGCAACATGTTTACTTGGCAAAGAAAGCTTGACAAAATTTTGCCAGATGAATCCCTTTGCCGGAGGATTCCATGTATGTGGTGCCACCAGAATAGTTGCTATTTTGAGAAACTCTAACATGCTGACGCTTTTTGAACTAAAATATTTTTGGTTGTTATTTTTCCTGAATAATTTGTTTGTCCTTTACCAAGTTGTAGTTATAATGCTTGATGTTAAGAATAAAGTGAGCAAGCAAACAAAAGGTACTAGAAATATTGAATTCGTGCCATATTCACCTAGTGTTATGTAAAACTATTTAGCCAGCAATCCTATACCTACTTCTCCAATCGTGAGTGAGTCCAGCTGAAGTCAATGTGGGCTCCAATCATCATGTATATTGAATTCCTATGGGAATTCTTGGCTGAAAAATGCACCTAAATAAAATTAATATAAAAAAGGCAGGTCAGCACCATTCAGTGATGGTTGCAGCTCAAATCCTTTCCTCCCCCCCCAACCCACCCACATCTCAGCATCCAATTCCCCTCCCATCAATCTTACTATTGATTTTGATTCATTTCTGCAAGATGTTATGTCGATGGGTGTGGTTCAAAGTACGAGCAGCCAAGAAAAGAGAGCATGCCCCATTCACACCAAAGAGCATGTCTCACTCACACCAGCAACTGGGTGAAATCCTATGCATCTTTAGTCTTATAATTCCCAGCATTCCCCAGCCTAAATAAGATAGGTTAGACATTATTCCTACACTTCCTTCTACCTGAATTTCTCCATAGCATCATAAACTCAAATACTGAGTTGGGGATAACCTAACTAACCAAACTATCAAGGATGCAGACCATCTGCTAGGGAATATGCCAAATGCAAACACTGAAAACACTCATATATGTCAAATCATATGGACTAGCAACCCTTTCACACCTACAATGATTATTTGTCCTTCTATATCAAACACACACATAATCAGGCAACAGTGTGGTGACAAGTTTGCTTGCAGTGAATCCAATTATAGAAGCTTTCTAATGCTTGATTGGGATTCAAGTTGCTATTAGGTAATAGATTATATGGTAGTAGCCAAATACACATGTTCTTTCATTCTTATCTGTGCTGTCATCAGTCTATATGGTATGACTTTATCCTGCAAAAGCTCACTTTTCCTTTCTCATTAATCCAAAGAAATCTTATTAATTCTGTCAAATCTGAGTATTCTGTTGTTGCACTACTAGTCCCACCCAAATAAACCTCCCTGCAGGATTTGGAGATTCTAAAAGGTCCCCTTCCCTTTGTTGCATGTGGGAGATAGATAGATATTTAACTATCTCTAACTGCTGACAGTGGGGCTGATCATGGCTATAGCTGGGAAAAGGAGGTTTAAACCTCCCCTTTCTATTTTCCCAATGGTCTGGATTAGGGGTCCCTCACATTCTTTTTAGTAAATTAAAGTACATAAGCTTTAACTAGGAAACCAAAAAAGAGGACACCCAGTGGCAGGGTGTCCCACTCATAGGTGTCCATGCATGCAGCATGAATGCCTGCAGTGGGGGAGGCTTTTGTACATAAAACTGTATGTATGTAGACTGAAATTCAAAACTCCAATCATGCAAGGTTCTGAATTGCATGAAAGCCTATGCATGTAGGTGTCCCCATTATTAGGCATTCGTGCTGTTAACATGGCTGTCTATGAGTAGGGCAATATTATGATATGACATCAGTAGCAGGGCTACTCAATGTGGCCCCATTCCTGCTCACATGGTGAGTTTCACCACTTCTCATCATGCCTGAATAGGGCTGTTCTCGAGTGAGATTATATTTTACCAAACTTTATCAGTTGTGTCCAAGAACTTATTTTGAAATGGTATTAGTACATCCTGGCATTTAACCATTATATAATCTGTGCTTTGATTTCCTTTTTAGAGTTCACCTGAAACACCTCAAAAGCCTTCCCTAATGGAAGGACAATTGTGCATTCCCATTTATCACCTGTATTTTCTAACTACAGCTGGCACATATTTCTCCACAACAGCTGAGACCTCTAGGCTATTCCTTCCCTCACTGTTTTTTGTTTTAGTTAGTGCATCATTAATTTAAGATACAACAATAATATCTATACCTGGTAAATAGGACAGAATTAGATTCATCAAACACATGTAATGTTGAAATAAGTGCTTGTTATGTATCACATTTCAAAATTATGAAATCATGTGTAACACTTCAAAACCTATTTTTAGTTTTTCTGACTTTTAAAGGATACACTTTATAGTTAGAGACTGGCAAACACCCAAATGGCATCCACATTCTCCCATTTCTTTAGAAAATGTTACATGGCAACTTTTACTCAAATGCCTGAACTTTCAGACACACTTTCCAGATTTCTAACTAGGCTTAGTGGTCAAAATATGGCAGCCAGGTTGGTCACCGGTACACCTAGGGGTAACCATATTACGCCAGCTTTAAAATCGCTCCACTGGCTGCCAATTAGTTTCCGAGCGAAGTACAAAGTGTTGGTCATTACCTTTAAAGCCCTACATGGTTTGGGTCCAGGCTACCTGCGGGATCGCCTTCTCCCATACAATCTGCCCTGCACGCTCAGGTCCTCTGGGAAGAACTTACTACAGTCGGCCAAGATTAAGCCGACAACTGTTACCCAGAGGACCTTTTCTTCTGCCGCTCCTAGACTGTGGAATGACCTGCTGGAGGAGACTCGTCAACTTAACAGTCTTTTAGAATTTAAGAAAGCTATAAAGACTGTTCTCTTCCGGCAGGCATATCCAGTGGAATTTTAGAATGTTTTAGGATGTTTTTAGGATGTTTTATTGCTATTTCAATAATGTTTGCCATGTTTTTAATCAGTTTTATGTATTTTATCATGTTTTATAATTACTGTTGTTCCCTGCCTCGATCCAAACGGAGAGGCAGGTAAGAAATAAAATTATTATTATTATTATTATTATTATTATTAAGAACCAATGAGGCCTCCAAACACAGCAGGGTCAGTTTCCACATTTAATGTAAGTGAACTAAGGTCCCCTCTACAAGGATTCGCTTTTGCGCCCGGTTAGGCAATTATGCGCATAATCGCTGAAGCGCATTTACACCTAATACCTCTGCACGAGAGGCGGCGAGAGGTGGCGAAGCGCATTAACGGATGTCCAAAATGCGCTTTCCAAGTAGTTAATGCTCATAAGTGCTTGTTCACATAGTCAAAATGCGCTTTAACGGCCGGAGCAAAATAAAACTCGCGATTTAACGCGCATTCGATAATGCGCATAATCGGAGAGATAACGCGCCTCTACGCCCGATTTGCGCTCCGTTCTTGTAGAGGTAAAAAATTTTAAGCGCCTTGAAAGAGCTTTAAACCTCTCTTGTAGAGGCAGCCAAGTATACATTACCACCTTAAGAGGGGTGGAGGACATAAAACTAAGTTCAGACTCTAAAATTACCTAATGGGCAGAATTGACTATTTATTTATTTATTTATTTAAAAAATCTGTTCTGAATTTAATCTGACCTCCTGAGATGATAGGACCCAACACAAGTTCTGAACAATTAGAGAGGGCAATATCAAAATTGGTCCCTGGGCTGTATAGGTAATCATCAGCACATTCAATAGATCCAAGAACTGAACTGGAAACCAGAATTGGAGAAATATATATCATCTATCCTCTGTCAGTGAGAGCAGGTGCATCAGCTAAAATAACTTGGCCATCTTCAAGAGTAGACTTCTTTGCAACACAGCACATAACTCTAACCAATACACAAAGGTTCAAACTTTCTATTTTGTTTTGTTTGGATTCATTTCAACAACTTTGGGGATAGTATCTTATTATGGTTGCGCAGTCACGGGGTCCACCGCTCATGCAACAGGGCTTTGGTGATTCTGAATGGAAGGAGAAGGGAGCTCCGTTGACCTGTTCCAATCCATAAATAATTTCTGCTGCCTTCTGGGCTTATTTTTAGAAATACAAAATTCCTGTTGTGCCAGCAGTGGGTCCTGCCAGTGCAGCAGAACCAGCAGAAGTGGAGCAGTCCCATTGGATACTGCCCTAAGTAGCAGCATATATTTGCTATAGCATTTCGTATTGTGGGAGAACTTAGAAGTTACAATATTTGTGTTGCTTGGTTTTGGTTGAAAGAATATTTAAAAGGAAAGGGAAAGGGTTCAGAATAATATCAACCAATAATTGATGTGTACCATTTGTAAACTCAAGGTGGTATCTACTTTTTTCTTGCTCTGTAAATAGATGGCTACATCTGCCAGAGGCTGTCTTGCCAGACAGTAGCTTTTTTAAAAAAGAAAATTCACTGTGTTCAAAAGGAATTCAATATCAAAATACTATTCGGCAAACAGCAGGTGGCTGATAAAGCATTTAGTAGTATCCTTTGTCTTTCTGTTCCTCGCTGTTGCATTTTATGGCTTTTATCATGGAAAAAGTATACACTGAATTCTGTGCATCTTGTTATGCTATCTCCCTCCCCCCCCCCCCAAGTTTTCTATATATGTGAAACCAGATGGTTTGGATATTTTTAATTGAAGCATATAAATAATGTAACAGAAATCTGTTATCCTCATACCCTGAAGGCATCAGGTGTTTTGCAGCTTCTCCTGTGGAATGTGATATTCCATAGAGAGTGATGAAAATAGGGATAGCGTATACAGCAGCACTGGAATTTATTTCTATTCCTAGGGAAGCATAGGAACTATGGATCATCAGATGGACATAAAAGTTGGAATGATATCTGCATATGGAGTTGTTTACATATTTTTCGAAGGAGAAGATATTCAGCTATTTTTTTCATTACTCTGTGTCCTACCTCTCCCTTTTTTGAAGATCTTGGTTGACTGACAGTGTAGTAAAAAAGAAATGATTTAGATAATGGTTTGTTGTTGTTGTTTTTAAATCTATTAGGATTTGTTCCTATTATGAATTAGGGAGCAATTTTATCACAAGCTCACACTCTATTCAGGACATGTTGTTAATCATCCAGTCTTTGGCATTCTTCTCAGGCACTATACTTGTTCTAAGACCTTGGGAATCCCACTCTTTCACTACTTAACTCATGGTCTTCTGAAACCCACCATCTGTCATACCTCACACTCATTCACTGTGCTACACATTTCTACCTAGAAGTACTCCATGCCGAGTTCAATGGGACTTACTCCCAGGTAAGACTGTACAGGATTACAGCATTGGTCTTAATATTTAGTCACTAAGGCTTCAGTCTTGTACCCACCTGGGACTAAGTACTAATAAACCTAGTAGGCCCTACTTGTGAGTAAATAAACATGCATAGGTGTGCACTACCAATTAAATACTTTGGACTAAGTACTAATGAATCTAGTAGGCCATACTTGTGAGTAAACAAACATGCACAGATTTGCAGTACAAATTAAGAAATTGGAATTAAGTATTGGAATAACCTGCTGACTAAAAAGTTCATTGTTAACTGGGAATTAATTCCATCCTCCACCCCAATGTATCTGTTCACTGTAATGTGTATTAGTATATAGATTTTCTGATTTGGGATGGTGTAGATAATGATAATTTTGCTGGACTTATTTACTCGCATGATAGAAATTACAGATGAAGTGTGTAAAAGGGACAGCATCTAGGGCACTGATTTAATTTTCCTTATTAAAGTAATGGCTTTCTGTTGTACCTAGTGATGGGTGAAATTCCCTTGGCTTGACTCCATTTCCATTGCTTCTTGCACTTTGCAAGCATAAGAACTGTGACTCTTTTCAAGCACTGACAAGATATCACAAAAAGTTAGTGAATTAGCTGATAATTAAATATTAGTATAGTTGTGAGGTTGCCCTGAAGCATCATATCCAGCCACCTGAGAATCATCACTGATAGGGTTGCCACAATTACAGATGGGTAACAAATTCACTCCCATCAATTCTTAAATTTGTTTTTATGGATTTACCCAGTCCCTACCTCCCAGAACTAAACACAGGAATGGATGCAATTTGTGGTAAGAAAACCATATCTTTCTGGGCTTGTGATGCATTCCTTAAAAAAAATGCTTTATTCAATGGGGCATGCATCCTTAATGGATGCATTAAGGATGCATGCCCTTAATCCTTAATCTGTCCATTTGAAAAATGTGTACAAATATGTACAGAATATTTTCAGTTTAAAAAATCCATAAGAAACTAGTAGAGAACTGACTTGGGGTTGGGAAAAGGAGGAAGTCCATGGAAACAGGCTCGACAGATCTGGCCATCTCTAGCCACAAGCACATAGGAAAGAACTGTGACATAGTCAGAATAGCCATGAAAAATCTGAGTTTATCCTTACACCTTCTTCCATAGGCAAGAAAGCATTCATGCTTGAGAGGGTGGTGGCGGCTCAGCTCCAGGCACCCTTGGAAGAAGTAGATCCATTCCAATCTGGTTTCAAGCCTAGTTTGGGGACAGAATCAGCCTTGTCCTCGCTGGTGGATGAGATTTATCAGGAGAGAGTCAGTTGTATGGATTGAGTCCAGAAGGAAGAGGGCAAGTGAATTAACGGTGATGGCAGTGGTGAGCAGGTGATGGCAGTGGTAAGAAAGAGGTGGTTTCACTCAGGGAGGGCTCAAGGAGTCTAAGACCCCCTCCCCCCAAAAAAACCCTGGAGCCAGCCCTTGGTAAAAACGTTGTTTGTACAGCACACTTTAGTTCCAAATCAATTCACTTTCTCTTGTTTCTAAAGGAAATCTAGCAATTTTACAGCATTACCATGTACTTCTATTTCTCTGGGTCCATGGTAAAATTATACATAATGCATTCCAGACATGTTTCCTTTCCAGCAGTTATTACAGTTGTATATAAATTCTGTCTGGTGTTGTGTTGCCTATGTATGTTGAAAGCCAGATACGGACCTAGCATTTCAAAAACATTTATTTGCTCATTGTTCCTGTAGAAATTTATTAGATCTGAAAGATATTTATTTCTTTTTTCTTTTTTAAAGGGGGACAATATATTTTCTCTCTCTTTTTTCTGCAATGACTTAGAAATTTGAACTTTTTATAAATCAAAGTTGACTAGAAAACATCTACATATTTATGATTTGGCTTTCAAAACTAATACTGGTAAAGTAGAACATATACATTTAAAAAGTGTCTTTTATCTCTTATTTTCTGTACATGAAAGGTTTTATGATGGAATACTACACATTCTTTTTATAAACTCCTTCTTTTCATATAGGAATGCAGTAAAGAAACTTAAAGAAGTCACTACTCATAAAAATGTCTGCCAGATGATGTTTATTTGACATTGGTAAGCATAATCAGTGTAAATTCATTGAACACTAGCATGGCAGCTACTGTGGTACCAAAATTCAGTCTGAAAGATTAATTTATGAATGTGCCATTATTTATTTATTTTGTTTCATTTGTATACTGCCCCATAGCCGAAGCTCTCTGGGTAGTTTACATAAGATTAAAACAATTAAAACAATATACAAAAATTAAAACAGCAAAACATACAATATACACATACATTTAAAACCACTATAATAACTTTAAAAAACTATAAGCCTAAACACAAAACAAACCCGGACTCATCTGATATTGCTAAATGCCTGAGAGAAGAGGAAAGTCCTGACCTGGCGACAAAAAGATAACAATGTTGGCGCCAGGCAGGCCTCATCAGGGAGATCGTTCCACAGTTGAGGGGCCACCAAAGAGAAGGCTCTCTCCCTTGTTGCCGACCTCCAAGCTTCCCTCGGAGTAGGTACTCAGAGGAGGGCCTTAGATGTTGAACATCGTGTTCGGGTAGGTTCACGTCGGGAAAGGTGTTCCATCAGATATTGTGGTCCCAAGCCGTGTAAGGCTTTGTAGCCATTACAAAAGTAGGATACCAAAAATCAGTGCTTACGCCATGTTCTTGAAAATAGAAAAAAAATCTTCCATGTATACTGATTAGCTAAGGGTTAGAAGAAGTGAGGAATGTCAAGATTTATATTATGATGTCTGAGAAGAAGATTTTTGGGTTGTTGTGGACAGCTTGATGAAAATGTCAACCCAGTGTGTGGCTGTTATGAAAAAGGCAAACTCCATGTTAAAATAAAACTGGCAATATCATACTGCCCTTATATATATTTATGTAGTGTGACCACACTTAGAATACGGTGTACAGTTTTGGTCACTGCATCTAAAAAGGGCAACTAAAATGATCAAGGGGCTTGACCAACTCCCCTATGAGGAAAGATTACAGCAGCTGAGATTGTTTAGATAAGAAAAAAAGTGAATGGGGGGCATGATAGAGGTGTACAAAATTATGCACAAAATTTGGATAAATTGGTGGGAGATTCTGGACAGATAAAAGGAAGTACTTTTTCACACAGTGCATATTTAAGCTATGGAATACACTTCCACAAGAAGTAGCTATGAGCACCATTTCGGATGGCTTTAAAAGGAGATTGGACAAATTCATGCAGGCTATCGATGGCTAGTAGTCCTGATAGCTATATGGCAACTTGCTACCTCCAATATAAGAGGCAGTATTCCTATGTACACCAGTTGCTGGGGAATATGGGTGGGAAAGTGCTATTGCACACATGTCCTGCTGGTGGATTTCCAATAGGCTGGTTGGCCACTGTGTGAATAGAATGCTAGACAAGGGGGTGTCCATATGCACCGAAAGCCCCAGGGTGGCTGCATGGTGGCACTGTGTTGATTATATAATGCAGCAGCCACCTTGCAGCCATCATAGGACTTTCCCGCAAAGTTGTGAAGCAAAACAGTTGGGGACTTACCCGACTTTTTTCTCCGGAGTGAGGCAAGTACGGCGCATCTGCCGTCTATCCTTGCTCCAGAGTCGTGGTGGAAGTGTGGCCGGGTGGATGTTGATCCCTGATTGATTGCTGTTTGCCTGAGCAGAGGCCAGGTCTGGCCGTGGAAACCCCACACTTTCACTGTTGCATCAGGATTAGCTACTGCCACCACCCCACAGCAGGAAAAATGTGGGGTTTCGCTTATTGCAGAAGCAACCCACCGCTGTATAGACAGCCCCTAGATGAACCCTTGGTCTGATCTAGCATGGCTGTTCTTATGATGTCACAAAAGAACCATCATATATTATCAGAAAGACATGCAACAATTTCCTGCTATCTCACTTATCGACACACATACAGTGCTTAGGAAAATAAAGTTACAACAAGTTGTCTCAGAAATGGCACAGGTTAGAGAATGGTGGATATATGGTATTTTGGCAGTGAATTGAGGTAAAGCAGTGACTGATGCTATGATCCTAGTCATTCAAACCTACATAGTGGCCTGCAGTAACCAGTTGATGTGTTTGAAATGAAATGGTGTGTTGTCTACAAACATGTAAGCTCAGATACATTGTGAGTTGAGAATCATGTACTGGCGTTAGAAGGTGTGTGACTTTTTTACAGTGGTGTAGTCCTAATTGCGTAAGCCCCACTTCAGTTTGGACATATCCTGAATCTTTCAGAGTCAACCTGATTCAGTTCAGGATTAATCCAAATATGAAATACAAACCTGGTATGAATACTGAGTGATAGCTGTGGGATGAATGTAAACATTTCTCTCTTTCTGAATCGTCAAAGGAAACTCAAGAAAGAGGATTTCTATCCCTTCCACTTTCCTGTGCTCCCTGAAATGCCTCTTTGTATGCAGACAGTGATCAGTTTGGGCAATACCTTCGGAGAAGTCCGGAGCCCCACTCAGCAGACTGAGAATAAGGACCCCTAAATTGATCAGGGCTGGCTTACTCAATTTTGAAGAAAGTGGCACCTTACACCTTACAAGCAAACAACTCCGCCCCCCAATAAGACCATTAAGGGTGCGTTCCTGTGCATGTTTATGCAGGAAAAAGTCCTGCAACTCCCAGCATGGCTAAGTGGAAACTGCTGGATGTCGCAGGACTTTTTCCTGTATAAACAAGCATAGGATCGAGCTCCAATAACACTAACTGCACTACTATGGGTAACACGGCTGGTGGTGGTGGAGGAGGAGGAGGAGGAGGAGCGGGACATAGGAAACTGGCCTTTAATCCATCTAGCACAGTATTGTTGACACTGACTGGCAGCAGCTCTCCATGGTTTCAGGCAGAAGGTTTCCAGCCCTACCTGGAGATGCCGGGGATTGAAACTGGGACCTTCTGCATGGTAATTAGGTAGGCTACCACTGAGATTCAGTTACCTCATAAATGCCCCCAAACCATGCAGAGGCACCTTGCACAGGTGGAGCTTGGTCTGATTCCACATGCACCATGGGCCACACAGTTCAGGACGGTCCCTTGATCCTCAAGATATGTTCTTTGGGGTCTGGAGTGTAATTTAACTGTAGAAAAAGCAATCACCATCTGTTGGCTTATCAGGGTCCAGGCAACAGCAATGACTACAGAAACCAATATCTTTGCAATTCAGTACAAGAGAGGAAGCTCCACAACCTAACAAGAAATTAAAAAGCCCCCAGGGCAGTCTTCTGAAGCAGAAAAGCTAGTAGCTTCAAAGGGCAATTCCTGCAGTAGAAGTGGGTATGTCCACAGGCCCAGGCAGTGCCCAGCTTTTGGAGACCTGCAACAAGAGTGCAGGAAGGAATCATTTTGCTAAAATGGGCAGGACACAACCTGAGCCTCACCAAAGAGATGAATGCCTTATTTATGGGGAGTAATGACTAAACGCCTTCAAGCCAAGCACACGGGAAGGTTAGATGCGTGGTATAGCACAGTAGTTGTAGCTGGACTTTTAGTTATTTTTAAGTAATGACTCTGAAGTTTCCAGAACAGTATTCTTTATTGTTAAACACATGAGAGGAGAGTAACTCCTGAGGAGCCACACACCAGATTGCCTGGCTCCAAAGTCTACACAAAGTGGCTGTCTTGATGTCGTCTTTACCACAGGGTGGCTCCAAATCTGTGCTGCTGCGAATTCGAAGCCATCCCGGTGCAAAGAGGTGAAGACGCGGGGCTGAAAAGTCAGGGATTTACCCTGACTTTTCCAGCCAGAGCGAGGTCAGCCTGGCTCTTTCGTTGGTTTGTCCTCACTCAGAGCCACTCCGGGGGCATTCCCAAGTGGAAGGAGGCCTCCTCTTGGTTGCCAGAAGCTGCGGGAGGGGGCAGGCCTGGTGAGCCTAATGGCTGCCGGAAAGCCCGCACTGCCTGTCCTTATAAGGACAACTTGTCGCCACCATGCACCAGCGATAGTACAAGGTTTGACGGCGGAGTGGTGCCAACCTGGTGCTGTGAAGATAGCCCCAAATAGAATAGAAAAGATGCCCCGCTCGGGCCTCCAGAAAGGAAAGACAAACTAACAGCTGCAGGCCTCTTAAAGATATACGTACATGCATCTATCACATTGAGGACATGCAGGAACAGATAGGATAGGAAAGGCTCCATCTGCAAGCTTTCTTCTATTCACAGTTCTCAGGAACTTTCCAAGACAGAGTTCGTAGCCAACATATTAAAAAAATAATATTCATTTTTTTAAAACAACAACAACACAACTCTGCTGTTGCATAAATGTGTTTTGTTTTTCTTTCTCAGCCGAATCATTGTTGATATGTGGCAACATCACAGCTCAGATGAAGTCTCTAGGAGTATCTTGGGAAAAGAGGAAGGAGATAGACATAGCTATTATGGGAAGGGAAAAAAATCAATATTGCAAGGTCTAGAAAAAGAAGCATTAAGCTCTAATTAAAAAAAAATCTTGCAGGCCTTCAGAATGCTCCATGCCAATTTAATGAATGCACATACTAACTTACTTCCAAGAAAAGGAATAATCAGTGCAGTTTGGCATTTTAAGGGTAAATGCAAAGCTGTATATATTTTAAAATCTATACTGAATGCAAAATATAATGGAAACTCTGGTCATAAGTGCTCCTTTTTAGTTGATGGGATGAAAGAATTCTGTAGGACATAATTTTTGCCGTGTGATGTACTGTTTCTCATTATCACACTGTATAGTGATATTAAATGTAAAAAAACCACCAAAAATCATGAGCATTTCCTGCACTGGACCCTGGGTAAGCAGAAATAAATCAATTAAAATGTAATATTTTGCACATTAATAAGGGAAAGAGAACAGGAAAAAAGGGAAACGATTTCATAGTTCCCATTAGTGCTATCATTAATGGATTATTTAACCCTTCAATTAGGTGAATCCACACCCTCTTGTTTTCACAAATGTTACAATAGTTTATTTTTTTCTCATCTCTGGTGTGTTTATGGCAATATTTTCAAATCCTACGATTGATCATCCTTTTAGCAGATGTGGGAGTTTAACAGGGGATGCCCATCTTTGATATGGAAGAATCTCAGAAAAACCTGGCCAACCTAAGAAAGTGAATGGGGGACCAGCTAGCTATACTATTGCCCTAATGAAGGGATGAGTGGATATCCTTTTTTTCCCCCATGCCTCTATTTTTCCATGGGTTTGCTCTGTCCTGCATTACACTGAGGACTTCGATAGAGCAGCCACTTAGTCACCTTGGGTAGTATCCAGTGTTAATCCTACACAGAGTAAACTGACTTAAGTCCCATTCATTTCAATGGGCCTACTCTACATAGGACTAACATTGGATGTTACTCCTTGAATGCCATGTTTTTGGTGTAAATTAGGGGTGTGCAGAGCGGGTCTTCTCAGCCCTGAAATTTGGGGTAGAGCTCCGTTGTGGCGTTTCTCTACCCCAATATCTGGAGCGGGTCCCTCTCTCTGCTCTGCCGGATAACACTAAAAGTGCTTAGCGCTATAATAAATAAATAAACGTTAATTAATTAATAAATGCCACAACAGCAGCACACAGCTTGCCCATCTACAGAGAGGACACTGGACAGGAGCAGAGGCTTGCAGGATGAGTAGGAGAAGGAGGCGAGGCACCCCTCCCCCCCCAGCACTGGAACATTGGAGTGAGTCAAGGCAACAACAGCTTCTCCCTATATGCGAGGAGGTAGTATAAAACTTGGAGGAGGAGGAGGAGGAAGCCGAGGAGCCTACCCCCCTTGACTGGAAGCCCAGCCAGCCAATGCTAATAATAGGAGTAATAAGCTAAACAATCACACACTAGCAGGCTTGGAATTTTTAAAAAGATTTTTCAGTGGGGAGGGAGTAGACTATAGAAACAGCACACTTTTAACAATTTTAAGAAAGAGAAAGAGCTTAGAAATATTAGTGGACCAAGGGACAATGGCTGCATGCAAATCTCTCTCGCACGTGTGTGCACGCATTTCTCTCTCACTAGAATGATGACAGGCAAGGAGGACAAAACACTGTGATTGGAGGGGGGCAGGAAGACAAGTGTGACTAATGGCTATTGGTTAGCCACAGATGTCAATACACCCTCATCCCACTCAGCATCTTCCAAACATGGAGATATTCAATTGACACACACACACACACACACACACACACACAGAGCATTGGTGCCTGAAAAACAATCGGATAATTTCAGAGATGTTAGAAGTTCCTATCGGGCATGTCCCCATTCTGAAATGATTCTGTTGGTTTAGAAGTGGCCAATCCCCACTCTGGAAGACTGAATGCACTGCAGATGTTTGCGGTGATCAGATAATTCCGGGGTGGAGAGCGCACCCATAATATAAACCAAATTAAATATATTAATAACTCCTTCCATCTTCAGATGCCATTATGTAGGCAAGTTCACATCTGCAAAAGCATCCATCAGAAGAAAGGTCTTGCAGCAGGTTCTATAAACAGTTTTCTTCTCCCACTCATCTCTGGGGATACTGCTATTGAATTTCCTTCACTGATTGTGCCGCTCCCTCGTTGACTGAGAAAGGAAAGTTGGATTTACCGTGATGTGTCCTTCTAGTCAGGAGGGGTGGGCTGGACTAGACAGACCCACCACTTCTGAGAGGTCTAAACACGTTGGGGGGGGGGGGGGTCAGGGTGCAAGCTGGATTTGTGCAGGGCCTCACCCACTTCGCTCTCCATTCGTGTGTCGAGGACAGCATTGGAAACCCTTCTTTCCTGTATTCCTCTCCTTTTGCTCTGAACTTGCACTGTTCTCTAATGCTAAAACTTTAAGTTCGTTATATATTCACATACACACACACACACACACACACACACACACTGCGTTACTGTAAGGGGCTCCTCTCCCAGGTTACAAAGTCTTTTGAATGTGGCCCTGCCTTCTGCTGACAAGTGGAGATAATTACACTGCAGGAGTAGTGGTTATTTGGAAGAATTTCTCAAATTAATTCCAGAATTGGAGCATGTGTCATTTATTGCAGCTTCTTTCATTCACTTGCACCTAATTTTGTGTTGTTTGTTCATGGATTGATTGCAATATTTGTATCCCATCCTCTGTACCAAAGGCCCTTCAAGGTGGCTAACAATATTGAACTGAAATACAACTAATTAAAAAAACATTGAACTCAAATAATCAAATAAGCCACAACACACTAACATAAAAGCAGCAGGGAAGCCAAAGCTCAATATAGCAGCTAAGGGAGGAGGGGAGGAAAAAACTCTTCCACACTCAGGGGATTGCAAATCCCCCCCCCCCCCAAATAGTCTTTACTGTCACTGGAAGACTAACAGCAAAGGAGCGGGATGAACTTCCTCCAGGAAATCTTTGGCGTCACCGTAGAAAACACCCTATGCAAGGTAACCCCCCCTCCCCAAATAGATACACACATTCATACTTCAGATTGTGGGGAAACCTGGAGCAGGGCTTCCAAGAAAGATCTTAACATATGGGCACATTTATGAGAGAAGGCTAAGTACCCCAGACCCAGGCCATTTAGGGTGCAATCCTATGAATCTTTAGACAGAAATAAGTCCTATAACTCCCAGTCTTCCCCAGCCAGCTGGGGCATGGTGGAAGTTGTAGGACTTATTTCTGTCTAAACATGCATAGGATTGTACCCTTAATGATTCAAATGTCTGTATTTTGAGTTGAGCCTAGTGACAAACTGGGTGCCGGTGGAGTTGTTTCAGAACTGATATGCACATGTAACCCTGTGCATTGATGAAACAGCAAGAAAATCATTCTTGGTAAAGCAGCACATAAAGTCTGATCAGGATCCACTACCCCTGCCGTTTTATCAGTGTATTCAACGCTGAAGGTGTTTGACGAGTAAATGACTCATCCCATATAATCACGTTAAAGATTTTAACAACCATCCAGAAAAGAAGATAGGCCGTTCTGCTTCAGTTGGCGTTTGGTGGTCATGACTAAGCAGATGGAAGTGTTGTTTTGAATTCTCATTTACTTCAGTTCAGCATTTAATGTGCTCTTCCCTGTGAGAAATGTATGTAGCCAGACAGCAGATGTGTCACCATGTGCAGAATTAACTGAATTGCTTGGTGTGTGAGTTCAGAGCTGCCTGTGTATAACCTCTTCTAAGTACATAACTCTGTTACTAATAGAATGACTTCTCACAACTGCAGCCCTTGGGCTGGATATTTAGAGTAGCCCTTTTGAGTAGCACATATCTATTTAGAAGTAAGTATTTTTGAGTTCAGTGAGGTTTACTCTCAGATAAGTTTGTACAAGATTGTAGCAGTCTTAACACCTAAGAATAAGCCCCATTGAATTCAGTGGTACTTATCAGTGGGTAGACATGTATAGGGTTGCACTGCGAAATAATCTTACTAATCTGACCTACTTACTAATAATTATGGTCCTGCAAGTAGCCTTTTCGGGACTTTAGATTATAACTTTTTAGCTGCTCATCTTAACAGGAGTTGGGGAACAAGTTTCTGATTGGTAATTTTGCCAGGGATTGCCTATTTTGAATGTACAGACATAGAGTGAGATCCAGACTTAGTCATGCTCAGAGTAGACCCACTGAAATAAATAAGACTTAATTTAGGACACAATCCTATGCATGTTTGTTTAGATAGAAAAAAAGTCCTACAATTCCCAGCATGCCCCATGCTGGCTGGGACATGCTGGGAGTTATAAGACTCCCCGATGGGGCCGCCTGGCGCAAACATTGTTATCTTTTCGGCACCAGGTCAAGACTTTCCTCTTCTCTCAGGCATTTGGCAATATCTGAGGAGCCTGGGTTTGTTTTGTTTTGTTTTTGTAGTTTTTTGAAGTGTTGAAGTGGTTTTTAAATGTACAGATTGTGTGTATGTTGTATGTTTTTGCTGTTTTAATTTTTGTATATTGTTTTTAATTGTTTTTAATCCTATGTAAACCGCCCAGAGAGCTTCGGCTATGGGGCGGTATACAAATGTAATAAATAAATAGATAAATAAATACCTGCATAGAATTACACCCTTAGTCAGGACTAACTTAGGTCTCATTTATTTCAATGGGTTTACTCTAGGTTTGACTAAGTCTGATCCAACCCATTAAATTTCTATATAGGTATTCTTTTTTTCCCCTTCTGCGAGTGTAAAGATGTTATCTATCCTGAGCCTTCAGGACAACGTGGATGTCTAAAGTAAACAGAAAGCTTGAGACCAATTCCTGTTTCAGTCTTATTTCATGTTTTATTATTTTCAAAAACCAGGATGGCAGCAATATTAAAAGAGAAAAAGCAGATGGCATTGCCTAGTGAAAAATTTTCACACAAGACAATGTTCTACATTTGCTGCTAGGAATTAGTAATTTTGCATTTAACATATCTCTCACTTTTCATGACTTGCCATATACACTATGGCATACGTTTGATACATTCAGATAGAAAACATCCAATCATTTTTATCATATAAATTTTATTTCCATAGTAAGACACACTTTTTAAATAACCTTTTCAAACTGGAAGGAACTGAGAAAATAGAGAACAAAAAAATGACTAACATTCGTAAATACGTTTATTAGAGAGAAAGCCTAATAAATCCCACAGTGGGATTTACTTCTGAGTAAACAGATGCCAGTATGCCGCATACAAGGGCAGGGGCTGGGCTCAGCAGTCCAGGTCCCACCTGTGCCATTGTTACACCATTACACCTGTCACTACTGCTACAGCCAATCAGCTGCTTGCCTGCCCATGGCAGCAGTCAGTATGGACTTGGGAGAACAACACTCATTGGAGCTCCATGCCACATTCACAAATTGCCTGGCTCTGTCATCTTACTCATGCTGCCCCTGCCCATGATGTACATAAATTAAGGGCGAAGCTAGCATCAACAAGATGGCAAGGAAGGAAATTTAGGCATGCAGCTCTGATCAGGGCCAGCTCCACTGCCATCAAGTAAGCTGTTGGGTGGACACCAAGCACCACCATCCCCAGAATCTGGGTGTGGTAAACGTGATAGGATTGGGAAGTAAGAGTGGTGATTGCTCAACTGCCTGTATTCAAAAACATAATGGACTGATGAGTCCATGTAAACTGTTGGGCACTGTAGCTCATGAAGAGAGAATGTTTGGCTAGGCCTGGTATGTACAAGGTGTGACTCACTAAGCTGAAGATAGCCCATCAGTCATGTATTCTGCTAGGTGCTTGACTAGAAGCAAATGCTTCAAGAGCATCAGACCAACTCTTATGCTAACAGGGTCCACTGATCTTCCTTTCTTACCATGCTCAGGTTTATGGTCAGAGATGTTGCCTTGAAATCCTTGACCCTATTTAGCAGCATTTGGAAGTGCCAGCAATACTGTTATGTGGTGGGGTTTTTTTGTTTTTTTTGTATTCTAAGGACGACAAATGCTATGTGTATGTGGGGTGGTTTTTTTTTTTCTAATGTGGCCTGTCACTAAATTACAGTTCACTGATTTAATATCAATGCATATCTGTGGCATCTGGGGTTTTCACAAGATGCAGTTTGTAAGGAAAAAACCCCACGACTTCCTGTTATGGGCAGAGGAAAGCAGAGTCATGTAGTTTTAGCGCTGTATTTTACGGAGCTTAAGACATTTTTTTTAGTATATAATGGAATTTGTGCAACAAAATGAAGGAAAGATGCAAGCAATTTGCAAGCACATGGTAATCAAAAAATATGATCAATGTCATGCTCTAGAGTACTGACAAACAGAAGAGAGTATCAAATTGTGTCATCCCATTACCTTGCGCAAGCAGAAACTAGGTTCTGAAGCCATGTGCAAGAGAAGCCAACCAAAGTTATGTTTATGGTAGTGTTGTTGCACAAGCGGTTTTGCATTACGCAGCTGCTTGCATGCATTGTGCAACATTTTGTGCAACAGAAATATTCAGCGGAGCTCCACTAGCACTGTTTGAGCTTGTGGAATGTTGTCGTTGGATACTGCCCATTCAGAGAAGTGTTGAATACTATAATGGTGATACAGCCTAACTCCCAGTGTACATGTACTCTTTTGACAATAGATGAGATGCCAAATGGTAACTGATCCTATAACCCTAAATAAGACTAAGCTACATGTTGCCCTGCACTCACTTCCTGATGCTTATGCTATCGTGCCTGAAAATGTCCAATTTTAGACATATAGAAAATCTTTTCCTGGCATAGGTTGTTCAGGTAGTATCTTTTATTCTGAACCACCTGTGTATAAGCATGAGAGGGGAGCTTTGCATGTCTCAAGTTGTTTATCATGGGTTGTATCTAACAGTATTGTTCTGCTGATGGAACCAGATCCGTCAGTGGACCTAGGAGGGGATGGTTCCGCCTCTCCCCTGCAGCACCCTGTGTGCACTCCAGATCTACTCCAAAGGGCTAGGAAATAATCAGAGTAGATCTTCCGGTGGCACAAAGAGCCATTGGGGGAGGGGGAAGAGACAGAAAGTCCCATTGCACTAGTGGACTTCTGCTAGCATGGCATGGTATTTAACCCAAAATGTCATCAGCATCATGCATACATATGACTTGGGTATTACAATGCTACCTATTACTTGTAAGGATAGATTCCCATGTTAGCCTTGTTCACTGCAGAAGTTCTTAAAGTTATCCTTTGCCATACATATAGAGCCCATTTCCAGATCCAAGAAAGGACCCAAAAAGTTTTGTAAAGCTCGTTATGCAGTTGGAAAAAATCCATCCCCTAACTTTTTCTAATTACAACGTAATAGAGCCCATGTAAAGACTAGTTCAATATATAACATCAAAATGATTTGTCTTACTTCAGTGTTCCAATATTTCCTTTGGTGTATTATTCTGGGTCTTAATGGACAGCCTGACTGTCTGATAACATTGACTGACTTCCTTCAAATTAATAGAGGCATTTGCTACACTATTGCTGCAGACTTGATAGGGGCAGCTTTATGTCTTTATGGAATGAACTAAATCAAATACCTCCCCCTATGAAGTATCTAGAACTGGCTGCATTCTTGGGTCTGGGCATGGAGAAACTGATGAATTGCCTTTTGGACTTCACACTGAATGACATATTCCTTCTTGTAACCCATTTAATGGCAAAGATTGCAATGACATATATTCACAGAAAATTATCCTACCGTGTTAATTCTTAGGGTGACCATTCCATCTAGACGGATGGTTTTGATTAATGCATGATTGGTGATTTGCTTGTAAGTAATTGTAATTATTTGATTTTAATTACTTATTATGCTGGAGAATGTTTGGTTATGTTTGATGACCATTTGTCATCCAATCAGTGTGTGCTGTGATGTTCCAACAATTAACTTGATACTTGAATAGATAATATTTATTATTTTTAAGCATCTCAGAAGCTAAGCACTGATCCATTATGGATATTATTCTGAATAATTCACAAATTTTCCATGGTATGAAGAATTAAAATGGAAATGTATCAGTAGTGCTAGGGAGACAATATAGCAAGTGAATGCCTGTTTGCACGTGTATTTAATTGTAATGGTCAGTGACGAGGAGGAGGATGAAGGGGAGTGTAGCTCTACAGCTTTTTTCAGAACAGGATTGATGACATCAACTCTGGAGCATCAGGATAATTAGGCCCTTTCCGCACTATAAGGGCGGAGAGGGCGGGAAGCGGGGAAACCCGGAAGTAGTCATTTCTGGGTTCGGTGCAATGAGGCCGCGCTACAATGCAGTGGCCCGGGCCCCTCCTGGGCCTCTGCAAGTAATGCCGGCCATTGTTTTTTTTTTTTAAAAAAAAGATCTGCGGCGGTGCGCATGAGCGCTCGTGCGCAAAAGGTTAGTTTATTTTTTAAAAAAACCCACATGTGATCGCCCCCTTCCCCCCCACTATCCTGGGGATGGCGATTTCACTGTCCCCCCCTCCTGATGGCCTCGGAGCCTTGTGGTGCGGCTCCGTGGCCACTGGTGCAGCCGCACTTACTCGTGGGTAA
This sequence comes from Anniella stebbinsi, assembly GCA_029215795.1. NCBI lineage: Eukaryota > Metazoa > Chordata > Lepidosauria > Squamata > Anniellidae > Anniella > Anniella stebbinsi. The sequence goes on along the minus strand of JARDYH010000004.1, from coordinate 87,197,614 downwards.
GCACACTGCACCTAGGATGGGCGGCCACACCAGCCGCCCATTTCGCTTCCCTCCCTGGAGCAGGGAACGAACCGGGATATAGCATTCCCTGAACTCCCAGGAAAATGGAGGGCTGGCCGCTGCCTGCTTGCAGGATGCTCTGTGCATCATGCAGTCTCTCCGCGAGCAGGCAGGGGCAGCCCCTCGAAAAATGGCTGGTGCGGGAAGGGCTTACTCACCTGGCTCTGACAAGTGATGGGGGTGATAATGAGGATTTCTTAATTTACTATTGTTTGTGACATTAACATAGAGGAAGTCAGAATGAGGCCAGCTTACTGTTCTATGGCTGTAAGCTGATCTTACAAAATTGGGTATTATGCTATGCGCTGATGCCCGTTGGAGGGGGTGTAGCAGCCTTCCTCAAGCTGGTGCCTTCCAGCTGTTTTGAACTTCAACTCCCAGCATTCTTCACCATTGGCCATGCTGGCTGGAGGTGGAGGGAACTAGGTTGGGGAAGGCTGACTGCTGGATCATTTTGTACTCCCATTGTGGACAAGGCTATGGAGTCATAATTAACTCCTGCACTTCAATAGTTATCCATATAGTGAGTCTCGCTGGATACTTTTACAAACTCTCCCCAATTCTTTACTTTGTCCCATAATTTTTTCCACCCTTTTGACAACACTGCCCGGCATGCAATGGACCAGATCTAGATTTTGCCTCTTCCAATCTTTCTGCTCTCTGCCTTCCTCACTCACTTGTGTCCATTGGGTGGAAGTGATTTGAACTCCCTGTACAGGATGGGAATCTCAGTATCCCTAACAGATTACCCTTGTGCAAACCAGGCGTGAGCAAGTTGCCCTGCCTTAAGTGTCTGCAGGACAAAGAATACAGTAGTGAAAACACATCCAGATGGTTCGAACAAGTTAGAAGGAGGGAGCAGCCAGATACCATTAAGGTATTTTAAGGACAAATGTTCAGGCTAAGGATTATTTGGCAACATCAAACAACGTTATGTTTCAACTTTACAAATTTGTAGGCATCGTAAATAATATGAAATCATGACAGCATATTGCTATAACAAAAAAAGATGTGTCAGCACATTGATGGCTATGGTCCGGTTCCTATGATTTAGCTTGTCTTCATCTAGGCTTTGGCATTTCCCAAATTTGACCCATTTTTTTTTTTAGAACATTGGCAGTGTTGTGTTTCCAAGCCCTCCTGCTGCAAGACAATAAAGAGGTCTGCCAATAAAGGATAAAACTTTATTCAGCAAATAAACATCTCTTCACACCTGAAGAGAGTGTAAAGGCTAAAAACTTTCCTCTAGACTAAAACTTGGCTGGCTAAGGGAAGGGTTCCCCCCACCCCAGCCACTTTACTTCAGGGAGGGTTTTCTGAAGAAGCCTTTGGCAAGAAGCTAGCCAAGCTGATTGCTCCTCACCTTCTTTCAGCTCCGCCTGAGTCTGCAGTGGACTCTGGGATCTGTCAACTCTGAAGTCCCTTCCCCATCTGAGGAAAGTTCCCACAGACTCTGAGTTGTTAGCATTTTCTCTGAAAAGTCCTGTGGATTCATCACTGGCTCCTGAAGAGCCTGGAAGAATCTCCTCCCCTGCTTCTTGTGTTGGCTGGTACATTTCTAGTCCTGTTGCTTCTGGTTTAGAATCTAATTCCGATTGATAGCTTGAAACTCCTTCCTCCACACTAAGGGGAATAGGCCTGATCATGACAGACAGTACCTCAGGACTATATTGGCACAACTGAACATACTCCCATGGAGTATATTTACCTGCTATGCTTTTTATCTCTTTAAGGTGTTCCTTTATTTTTATTTTTATTTTAAATGTGTAAAACTGTAATATTCCACAATGCTAAAAACACAGCACCTGCAAATGTGAAGTTGCTGAGATGGTATTCAGCACTGAGAAGGGAGATGGGAAAGGGTCACTGGAAAATGGATATACATTGGACATTGCATTATGCTGCGTTATTCCCCACCAAGTGCCCTCCAGAACTACAATCTGAGCACCGCCAACCCACATGAGGAAAGCTGATCTAGCTCAGTGTAATAATGTTTACACTGACTGGCAGAGGCGTTCCAGGCTATCACTGGAGTATTTCCAAGCTTTACGTATAGGTGCTGTGGATGCTCTACCACTGAGATTTGACCCTTCCCATAGGAGTGATATGTGTACCTGGGCATGGACACCATCTTTGGCACCACTAGATCCGGGGGGGGAACTTATATGCTCCAGATGTTTTGGCCTACAACTCCCATCAGCCCTCACTGTTGCTATGCTGGCTAGGGCTGATAGGATCTATAGACCAAAGATTTGGAGAGCCATGAGTTGCCCACCCCCACATTAGACAAATACAGCAAAAGAAAGGCACGATAAATCATATGGACAGACCTCCTTAGTTCACACAAGAAAGCTATGAAACTCAGCAGGTAGTTAATATAAACTTTCATTTTCTGATTGTTTATTTGTAATTGGGAATTGTGATTGATGCTGGCACAGGTTCATACCATGATTGCAAGACTTGTTGATTCTGCAGGTAAGCTTTTCTAAGAGCTATCCTTTTCTATTTATCTTGTCTATAGTATTCTGTAGAGTTAAAAGATATCTGGACATTTCAACTTCTTCAGAGAATTTTGCTCCCACAATGGAGGTTTTCTGCCCCACCCTTCATACTGCATTGTTTTGTGCCACCCAATGAGACTCAGAGGGCCCTATGGAATAGTGTGGGATGTGGCATCTGGAGGTAGAAGTAGCAAAAATAGGACATACTTTGTGCGATGCCGTTCATTCAAGCTCTCTCAAACAGCTCTCTGTATGCTATTCATTTTGCCAACAAAAGCCCTTAAACTTGCCATACAGTGTCCTTCATCTGCCTGGAGCAGTAAGTTGCTCTTTAGAAGGAAAGCATTAAATATGGAAAGATAAACAAATATTCCCAGATCATGACCATTTTTAAAAATTATTATAATTATATTAATAAGCCAACACTAGTTCATTTCTTTTCTCCTTTAACAACAATACATACCTCTGGTGCCATGCAAAACAAAAATTAGGTCTTATGGTTTACTGGAAATTGGGTACAATAATAATGCTTTAATGACTACAAAACAGAAGGGACAAACAAGAACTTGACAGCCTATCACAAAGTGTACGTTAAGCTCTAGGCGATCAAATCATATTGCAGTTCTAGCCTCTGACAGATTTTCACACCACTACGGTGTTCTGTTTTCTTGTATCTCTTTGAAGAAGGAACATATCTCCTTTTAAAGCCAGTGTGTGTGTGTTTGTGTATGTCCATGCTAAGCTGCATTCTGGCAAATATTTAGCAAGATTTTCTACCAGTTTAAGACCAGAGGCAAGGGAGGTCTTCATGTTTCATGAAAAGTCTGGCCATGAACTTGAGATTAGTAGTAAAGCTTTGCCAAGTGGGTTGTTGTTGAAGAGAGGGATTTTTTGTTTAATTTAAGAACTCAACAAACTTTCTGGCACATCATGCAAAAAGATGGGCAATGTTGTAGCATATTTTAAACTGATACACATCCACATTCACTTGTGAAATTGGTCTATACCAGCGGTGCCCTGCTGGATAGCGGTAGCATAGACATAAGAGTTGAGGACAGAGGGGTTTCGTAGTCATAGTCAATTTACTTGTCTACCTCATTTTCCACAACACATTGTAGTCTAAGTAGGAATATCAGAGAAATCCACAACGGAATCCAATGAGTTCAGATTTCTATGAATCTGACCCACGGATTCCGCAGCAGATTGACTTTTGCCATGTTGCACCAATTCCATAGGGTTACAGGCCAGAATTTTATGCAAATTTAGTTGTAGAAAAATACCATATATATTCTATCCAATATATAAAATAGCCAAAAATGCGCATTTCCCCCATAGGCTAAAGCATGATAATGTTCATTTGGGGGAGGGGGTTTTGTGTATTTTTACAAGTTTGAATTTGTGTGAATGCAAATTTGTGCACATCAGTGAAATTGGGGGAAAAAAATACCATTCCGAAAGGCACCTGACCATCTGCGAAACTCAGATGGAACAGATTTTACAAAATCTGAACATCTCTAGCTCTAAGTGGTTCAGAAAAACAAACAAATGGAATAGCTGTAATTGTAATGCAATATTAACTCAATGACAGTTCGTTTAAAATGTATCAAAAATGTAAATAAGCACAAGACATGTCAATAGGTCGGTTAATATCCAGTACCAATAATATTAATATTATATTCTCATTAAAAATTCACTAAACGATTCATTTTAAGATACCTAATCATAAGAAGCCCCATTCATGGTTGCCATGGTCCTTGATATCCATACATCCTGTCCATTTTAGTGCCAGTGTTTGTATATTGTGCCTGGCACTTGACACAGACAATGGATTTTGTTGGTGTACCACCGAACCTGCTGCCCAGCACCCTCCCTCCCTGAGTTGAAGGAGATTGTCTCAGTTTTGTGTACAGAGATCACAGGATGATTTCCTGGGGAACTTCAAAAACCATGCGTGGTATGACTCTTCCTGCCCTGGACCCAAAATATGTGATCATCCGTCAGCCAATGGCTAATATTCCCTTTCTTTCAATCTCTAAAGCATGACTGCTGGCCAACTCAAAGTGCCCTTGGATGAAACTGATTTTTTTTTTTTCAACCATTAGGATTTTCTTTTTTTTATTATTTAAATTTTTTATTAATTCAACACAATAACATACACAATTTAAAACTTACACAATAAACAACTTAAACCCTTAACAATCCCCCCGTGCACCCTCCCCCCGAGACCTTCTCATAATCATTCTTCCTCCTTCCAAAATTCCAGCGATTCTTTTGAAGGTATTTGTCCCTTTCCCGATCTTAACACATATTCCAAAAAGGGACTCCATATTTTTCCAAAATCACTCTTACTGGACAATCCCCTCTTTATTTTCATTTTACATGTTAACATATCATTCAAGGCCATATCCCAAATTTCTTTGTACCAAACTTCTATTGTATAGCTTCCTTGCCCTTTCCAATTTCTTGCAATGATTATTCTAACCGGTGCCAGGAGGTTGTTTACCAATTCTCTATTAGCTACATGCTCATTCTCAGTATCCCATATTGCTAGTAGAGCTAATTTTGGGTTTAATTCCAATTTACTTCCTATTATATCACTTATTTCTTTAAAAACCCTTTCCCAAAATGTTTGTACATATTCACAGCTCCACCACATATGAAAATAGGTCCCAACCTCCTGACATCCCCTCCAACAATTCTTAGACACTTTTTTATCAATCTGGTGAAATCTTACAGGTGTTAGATACCATCTCCAAACTATCTTATAATAATTCTCCTTAATTCTAATCGACAACAACTTTAACATTCTTACTTTCCATATCCTCTCCCATTTATCTACCTTAATTTTCCTCTTAACATCTTCTTCCCAAATCTCTTTTATAACATTAAGCGAGTCCTGGAATTCCTCCTCTATCAATATTTTATATATCTCACTAGTCAACCCTTTCTTAACTCCAGCTTCTTGTTTTTTTCTTTTTAGATCAATTAAATCTTCAAATTTAGTATTATTTCTACATTTCTTATTTTTCAATCTCCATCCCTGAGTCCATTTTTCCAATTGTAAGCATTTAAACCAAGCTATCTTTCGTCCTTTAAACAACTCTTTAAAATGCTCTCTATCCTTCATCTTTTCCATCCAATTCCTTAACTTAATTATTTCTTGATCTTTCAGTCTCGCTTCTATCTCCTCTTTTAACACCCTTGGGAAGTTACCCACCACTACTACTGGGGCAAACGGAGCATCTTCTGGTATCAACTTCCCTCTAAATTTCTCCCAGATCTCCAATATATTTTCCAACAATGGGTTGTCCAGTACCTTCAATTCTTTCTTTTGCCTTTTAGTAAAAAATATATTTCTCAATTTGCAATCTACCTCCACTGTTTGCGGTTCCAACCATTCCAAATCTTCCTCCCCTAAAATACTATTAATAATATATTTTAACTGATTAGCAATATAATAATTCTTAATATTTGGAAGTCCTAAACCTCCTTTCTTTTGAGCCTTATACCATAATCCTTTATTTATCCTTGCTCTTTTATCCCCATTACAATAAGCATTAATCATATTTTGCCAGCTTTTAATCTCTGCTAATGAGATTCTAATCGGCATCATTCTAAACAAAAAATTAACCTTAGGTAAAATCTTCATTTTAATCACCGCTATTCTACCAAACCATGAATGTTTTAATTTTCTATATATCTGTAATTTCTCCCCTACCTCTTTTCTTAACCTTACAAAATTAAGTTCCTCTAATCTTTCTACTTCGCTATCTATATTAACTCCTAAATATCGTATTATATTTTTATGCCTTAATCCTAACTTAACTTTACACCTCTCCATCTCTTCATTATTATAATTATATAACATCATTTCTGACTTCCCCCAATTAACTTGTAATCCTGTAATTTCCCCAAATTCCCTCAAATGCTTCTGAATAATCTCGCCAGTTTCTAGGGGATCTTCTAGTGTCAATAATGTATCATCCGCAAACATATTCACTTTAATCTTGTAATTTCTTCCTATCCCCTTTAATCTACCATCCTCCCTTATTACATTTGCTAAAATTTCTATCACTATTGCAAATAAGATCGGTGAAAGTGGACATCCTTGTCTAGTTCCTCGAGCTAGTGTAATTTGTTGCGTTAACCCATCATTAATCATTATTTCCGCTTTATTATTTTTATACAACTGGTTAATCAGTCCCATAAATTTATTTCCAAACCCAAATGTTTTTAATATAATTTTTAACGCTGGCCACTCCACGCAATCAAAGGCCTTGAATATATCCAATGTTAATAATCCTGCTTTGAAGTTTCTTTTTTTTTATAATATTTATTATATTTATAACTCTCCCTATTAAATTAGGCATTTTTCTACCACAGATAAATCCACATTGATCTTTTTATATATATTTAAAAATAAATGTGCCCAATCTTTTTGCCATTATTGCTGTAAATATTTTTGCATCCTGATTTATTAAAGATATTGGTCTATACGAAGCTGGATCCGTCAAATCCTTACCTGGCTTCTGTAATAAAATAACCAAAGACTGATCCCACGATGGCGGAGTCATTCCTCCTTCTATTATATTATTATATATTTTTTTTAATCTTGGTATTAAGATTTCCTTAAATCTTTTATAAAATTCTGGCCCCAAACCATCAATCCCCGGCGATTTACCTCCTTTTAGTTTGTCAATAATTTCCTCTATTTCTTTCTCAGTAACCAAGCCTTCCATACAATCTCTATCTTGCTCATCCAGTCTTATTTTCCTATTTCTTTCTACATATTCCTGTATTTTATCCTGTGATACCGCATCTGATGTATATAATTCTTTATAAAAATCCTGAAAAATGCTCAATTTATCTTTCATCAAGTTATATCTGTTCCCTAACTTATCTCTTATTGTTCCTATCATATTCTTAGCCTTCTCTGACTGCGTGGATCTGGCCAGCATCTCTGAATTCCTATTATTATATTCAAAAAAATCTCTCTTTAAATATAACAAATTCTTTTGAACTTGTTCTATATCTTCTTTCTCCATTTCCTTTTTTTTTTTGCTTGAATTTGGGCAAATAACCACTTATCTTTTATCTCTCTTAATCTCTCCTCTAAAGTCTTTATGTCTTCTTCTACCTTTTTATATTGTACTTCCTGTTGCTTTTTAAGTGTGGACATTTCCCTAATACACATCCCTCTTATCACAGCTTTCATAGTATCCCATAATAACCCCTGCGAATTAACCTCTTTTTCATTTATCTGCCATATTTCCTGCATTTCTTTTTTTATTTTATCTACTGTTTTTTATTTTTAAAAATTCTTACATCAAGTCTCCATCTCTTTGCTTGTTTATAATCCTTCTTCATTTTAATATCCATCATCATTAATGCATGGTCTGTAACCTTAATTACTCCAATATCGCAATCTATTAATTTAGGCACCAAACTCTTTGATATAAAAATAAAATCAATCCTTGAGTAACTCTTGAATCCAGGTGAGTAGAAGGTATATTTCCTCTCCTCCCCTTTTAAAACTCTCCAAACATCCATTAAATCCTTCCGCTCCATTAACTTAGCCAATTCCGTCTTCCCCTCCCCTCTACCATCTCTCATAATGTTATCCCTATCTTTCCCTTTATCAAGTACCATATTAAAATCTCCTGCCATCACGATATTCTTTTTCCCCACTTCTCCCACCATATTAAATACTTCTTCAAAAAAATCAATTTGTTTCCCATTTGGAGCATAAACATTAATCAAAACAAATTCCTCCTTTTCAATCGTGCAGTAGATTATAAGGATCCTTCCATTCTTATCTTTCTTTACACTTTGAATATTAACACCACATTTCTTCGATATTATTATTGCCACACCTCTCACTTTAGAAGTACCAAAAGACTTTTCATAGACTCCTACGTCCCTCATTCGTACCTCATTAACCCCCTCTTTATTTTGATGAGTTTCCTGCAAAAATATTATATCTATTTTTTTTCTTTTTAACAACATTTCTATTCTCCTTCTTTTAATAAGTGTTCCTAGCCCTTTCACATTTAAAGTCGCAACTCTCAATTTATTTTCCATTTATTACTTTCACACATATCTTTAGATTGGTCTCGCTCAGTGACACACATAAACCCCCCTCCCTTACCCTCCCCCCACATACACCCCCACTATTACCCCCCTCCTCACCAGTCATCTGGGCACTGGTCCCAATTATTTTTAGAACTCTTCAGGGGGGGGGGAACCCGGCCCAACCTCCAGCGCAAAGTCTAATCCTCCCCCCCTTTATATTTTTTTCCTTCTAATCCCTTATCCTTGACTGGATCCACCAACCGCGCCTTCTTCTTGCTCTATTTCTCCACCATCCTTGGCATCGATTATACCCAGCTTCCTCAACAGCTCCAATCCTTGTTCCAACGATGTTATTCTTTCTTGCCACCCTTTCCACATAAATCTCAAAAACACTGGATATCCCCAGCTGTAAGTTATCGATTTCATCCTCAATGCTGCTGTACACATCTTGACGCTCTTCCTCCACTGCACTGTGTGCGGTGACAAATCCTGGAAAATTTGAACTGCTGTTTCTTGAATCTTTGGTTGACCTTGTCGTCTAATTGCTTGCATCAGCTTTTCTTTTTTATAATAATTAGCAAATTTGACAATTATGTCCCTTGGAAGCATTCCTTTCCGTTTATAACCCACCCTATGAACTCTCTCGAAATCTGCCAATTCCCAAATCTCGTCTGGAAGTTGGAGTTTTATCCACGTCAAAATTGTATCTCTCAAATCTTTTGGGGACTCTCCTTCTTGTTCACCATAGTCTCTTATGCGAATGTTTGTACGACGATCGCGGTCCTCAATGGTGATTATGCGTAAGTCATGTTGTGACAGCTGCTCTTCCTGTATCTTACAGACTCCGGTCAGAGCTTTAGTCTCAGTCTGCAGCTCCTCCACATCCTTCTTCACTTGCTTTAAACCCGCCATCAACTCAGTTTGAGTATCATTAATACGCTTTGCAAGCCTTTCCTCTAAATCCAGTAATTCAAGCTTGAACATTGTCTTAATATCTTCCTTTAATTCATGCATTGTGTCAGGCTGACCTCCTCTGGTGGTCTTTGGAATTGCAGCCGGCTCTAATAACTGTGATGCAGCTCCTTTAATAGGACTTTTCTTACCGGGCAGCTTATCTGGCATTGTTTGTGCCTCAAGTCGTGTGAGTCTCTGCCAAGTTCTGTCCGATCCACACTCTTTAGAGGGTCTAACCCAGGCTGGGGGGGCTAAGGGGGGCTTCTTCTCCCGCCGTTGGCTCTTTTTGCTCATAAGATAATACCCCCTCCCCTCGTCTGCCTGGTGACACACTCTTTGCTCTTACGCCAGCCAGCAACACTGAACTTCAACTTTACTGGGGATTAACGTACTTCCTTTTCTCTTATATTCACATATGTTTCATCTCAGTCTCTCCCCCAGCACGCTGTCGGCCAGCCAAACCACCTTATGTCTTCAATTATAAGTCCATAAATTACCTTCAGTAATGGCGGCTCCTTTTCTTTATCCTCAGCTCGTTTGGTTTTGATTTTACAGCCAGGAAGATAGTGCCGCATTCCAGCTCTCACTCAAGTAATTTATCACTTCCAGTCAATATATCATGCCTTTTATTACTCTCCAAACACTCACGATAAGGAATTAGTGCTTAATTCAATGCTTTTTTAAGGAGCTCAGAAGATCTGTGACTTTACCCCATCACGATCAAGCCACGCCCCCCCACCATTAGGATTTTCTGCAACCATCAGATTTCAGGTCCACGTTTGGCATGGTTGCTCTGTGGAATGCCCTTTGCTGGGAAAGAAACAGGAGGAATGCAGCCCTGTTGATTCTCCTGAGCCTCTTGATTGATTTTGATAACATCGATCATGGTATCCTTCTGGAAAGGCTGCTCTTGTTGGAAATACTGCTTTCCAGTAGTTCCACTCATATCTGGATGGCTGATTCTAAAAGTTGACGCTGGAGATTCTGCCCAACGTTTTGGAATTCAGGGTTCTATTTTATCCCTGATGCTTTTTGACATCTAAATGCTGCATGAGGTTATCCAGAGCTTGGGAGTGATGTGTCATCAGTATGCAGATGATATCTGGCTCTACCTCTTCTTTTGCAGGTAATCTAATGCAGGTGACATGGTGGAAGTGCCAAATCAGTGCCTGTAAACTGTAGTAGGCAGAGTACCTGAAATAGCCCCTCTCTCCCTTCCCAAACCCTGAGATGTTTTTCACAAGCCCTTCTCTGAGAGCCCCCACTGAGTGAGGTACACCAGGTGACTTCAGAAGAGTCAGCCTTTTCAATGCTGGCATCCTGGATGTGGAATAAATTCCCCAGCGAGGATCACCTGGCACCTACATTGCTATCATTTCAGGGCCATGCAAATATATTTTTATGTCCCCACCACTTTCAATACTGTATTTATATCTTGAAAGAATTTTAAATTACTATTAAAATTGTTACTTTGTTTCATGTTGTGAGCAGCCCTGAGAATGTCTGTGTCAAAATAAATCGCTCAGTGGGCCCCAAGACCACTGGAGTTTAAAGTGGCTCTGGAAGCCCCATAGATCAGTAGAAGAGCACATGGTTTATATGCAGAAAGTCTTATTTTCAATAGTGCTGAGCTGAAAATTTCTACCATTTCTACCAAGCTATCATAGAAGCAACTGATGTATGCATTTTAGTACAGTACATACATACACTTACGATACAACCTAGTGCTGTGCCAAAAATGTCGACCATTCCAGTTTTGGCAATTCATGGGGGGGGGGGGAGGGGAATGAAAACTCAGGTAAAAGAGGTTGGGAGACATGAGAATTTTGGAGAATTGTTCCTTGGGGAGGGGGACATACCTTTTAAAATGTAGCCAGTTGTTTAGGGGTCTTTCTTTTTATTTTTTATTTTTTTCAAAACACTTCAGCACTTGCAGGAGCCCAGGAGTTCTTCCTGAGTGCGTATTGGAGAGGGGGAGGTCACACGGTCTCCAATAGCATTCACTTAGAACTGCTGGGCTCCTCCAAATGCCGAGTTAAGTAGGGGTGGTTTTGTTGTTGTTGTTGTTTTGAATTACAAAAAAAAAAAAAAAAAATCTCAGCAACCACTTTAAAAAGGTATGTGGAAACCCTGGCTCTCTCTCCAAGGAGAACATTCTCCAAATTTCCCCTCTCCCTGCAAAAGAGGCAGAAAAAAACCTGCCTCTTTCACAGGGAGGGAGAAAGTTCCCAAAATTTGGGGGCAGGATTTGGCCCAGCACTAATATTCAATATCTTGGGGTATTGGGAAAGAGTACTCCCCAAGGCCTCAGAGAGGTGCTGGCAGTCACAGTAGACAATGCTCGGCTAGATAGTGGCTTGGTTCACACAGTATTCTAACCCACACTCAGTGGTTGAATATGAGTTGTTATTGATCCATGGGTCATTTATTGAAACATGGGTTAGCGTGTTGTCTGAATCCAGGACATTTTTCCAAGGGTGACTTTATTAACCATGCAGTGTGGCTTGCTAACCACCCTGAACAACCCAACAACAAACCATGGGCTCTCAAGGTTGCTTGTTCGAGAAAAATAAGCCATGCCACATGGTTAAGTTACCCTGCAGAAGATGTCCTGGGTTCAGACAACATGCTAACCCACGGTTCAACAAACAAACCACTGAGAGTGAGTTAGCATGTTGTTTGATCCAGCCACTATGATCTGACTTAAGTAGAAGGCTATAGAATGCATCTTAGGGTGCCTCTACAAGAGGCATTTAAAGCTCTTTCAAGGCGCATTAAAAAAATTACCTCTACAAGAACGGAGCGCAAATCGGGCATAGAGGCGCGTTATCTCCCCGATTATGCGCATTATCGAATGCGTGTTAAATTGCGAGTTTTATTTTGCTCCGTCCGTTAAAGCGCATTTTGACTGTGTGAATAAGCGCTTATGCGCATTAACTACTTGTAAAGCGCATTTTGGACATCTGTTAATGCGCTTCGCCTCCTATCACCGCCTCTCGTGCAGAGGGATTAGGCGTAAATGCGCTTCTGCGATTATGCGCATAATCGCCTAACCAGGCACAAAAGCGAATCCTTGTAGAGGGGACCTTATTTGATGGGCTTTGGCTGAATTGAGTCTGGGAATTGTTTATCATAGGCTTTCCAGATGGCTGAATATCATACCAAGGAGACAAAGGATTGTGTGGGAACAGGGAATGGATTTATGTTTTATTTTCATTTCTCTCTCATTCATTGTTCATGCAATGCCTGGAGCATAACCTTGTTATAATGACAGAAATGCATTCATTCTTGTTCAAAGCAACACACAACAAACCATCGTTTAATCATTGTTAACTCTTCTTAAGAAGAAAATACGATTGTTTTTTAAAAAACCAAAATGGATGTAAAATGCATGCATGTTTCTCCTTACACTGTCCTGATTACAAAATGTATGTCTGGCTGACAATCCCCATGACCTGCTGGAAGTAAGTTTATTCAAAATCGGTTGAACTTAATTTCCAGTAAATGTGTTTAGGATCAGGGTACCATTGGGAAAAGATTGACATGGCAAGGTTTAGAGGGTAATTGTTTTGCATAAAAATGTAATAAGTTTGTGCCTTATGGCGATTGGCTCAGCCAGGGTTCATCAGTTATAAAAATCTTAATTTTTACGAACATTGGAAAGCCAATTCAGGGCATTAGTAGGGCTAGTTAAAAAGATAAATATCTAATTGAACAAGCACTGTTATCTACTTCAAGCAATAACTTCAGTCATGGCCTAATATATAATGTAAAAGTTTTTAACCATCTGTATTAAAGATTGTGTGGTTTTTTTAAAAAAAAAAATAACGTTAAGACATTTGGAAAAATAGCAGTTGCTTTGAATTTCATTTATTGAAATAGACAAATCTTTAAGAAGCTTTCTTTTTCTACTGAAATAGTTTGTTTTGTTTTTTAATTGTTTCATTTTCACGCTCCTTCAACAGAGGTAAAAAGAGAAGAGAATCCTTCTCTATGACATGGGACATTTTGTGTAGAGAGGATGATGAAGATGGTGATAAATGTTCCCAACTACCCATGGTTTGTTGAAACCCTTGGCAGCTGTGATGTGCGAATTGGGCCAGTGTGATTTGATTTGTACACCATATTCCAGTGCATTAGAAACATAATGTATGTATTGCTCATCACTGCTCTTCAGTTTGGTCTCTAGTGGGCTAGAGATTCCAATCATGCCTTTCAGTGAGCTGACTTTGAACCGTTGTTTTTAAAAGGCGCTCTCACACAGCATTCATAATTAAATGTTTCTTAATATGATCATCAAAAAAGATCAACCTATGATGTATTTAGCATTCATTTGAAATGCTTCCTTATCTTCCCTGAGCCCTGAGCGAGATGTTTCTGTGCTAATTTATAGATCACATTGACTTACTCATAGCACCCAAAACAGCTTGAAATGCTGCTGTTCTTAATAAATAGATACCATAAAGTGGCAATTAACTGAACAGTATTTTACTTGAAGTACTAATGTGTATATATATATCAAAATATTTAAATCTGCCTTTAAAAATATATATAAGGCCAGATGGTTATGATTCTAGATGTCTTTCTGACTTAGGTAATTATTTCAGCATAAGCTATATGCACTAAATCCAATACAGTAATCAATACAAGACATGCTATGGTAAACAAGTAAGGTCAATGGCATCCATTTAATTACACTATTTTCTCCATGCATGATAAGGGAGCTTCGGCTATGGGGTGGTATAAAAATGCAATAAATAAATAAATAAATAAAGAACGGAAGAATGGAATGTAAGTGATGGCTTTTAAACAACATTTGAACAGATCAGAAATGCTTAAAATGGGTCTCATAATGACAGGCGGCACTGCTTCATATGGAGTTTGTACAGTGGCACCACTAGGGCTAAACCACAGAGCACAGGTCTGGGGCCCTGCACTCCAGGAAGGCCCCCAAACACCCTCTGACATGTGCTGTGGGCCATGTTGCTTCCAAAAGAAAGCATGGTGGCGGCAGCCATGTGACACTGCAGCCCCACAGTGCGCCATTTTAAAAAAGCATTTTGTTTACTAAGTTTGATTGGCCACTGTTCCCAAAAGCTGTGGGTTCTGATTGGCTCTGCTCACTGCTAATCAAACAACACTGCTTTAGGAAACAACAGTACTTAATTTTAAATGACATGCTTTGAGACTGAAGCCTGGATTGCCCACCACATTTCTTTTGACAATGGCATGGCAGGAGGAGGAAGAGAAGGGGGACTGGAAGAGGAGGAGCCCCCATTACACTCCTGCCACCACTAGATAAAAATGAAACAGGACTGGGCTGTCTGGGAGAGAAGATTCTGGCAAGGGGGACCCGGGGACCCGGGGACCCCCCCCCCCCCGGAAGCACCTTGCCTGGACCTTTGAGTTTGTGGCTTTCCTGAGAACATAGGAAGCTATCTTATGCAAAGTCCTGTCTGTACTGATTGACTGCAGCTTTCCAGGATTTCAGACAGATTCCTAACCCCACCTGGAGATGCCGGCAATTGAACTAGGACCTTCTGAATGCAAAGCATGTGTTCTGCCATTGAGCTTCAGCTCTTCTTTAAAAGGAGGTACCCCTAATTAAGAACTTAGGAGGCTGCCTTATGCTAAGTCAGATAATTGGTCCACTTAGGTCAGCATTGATTGGCAGTGGTTCTCCAGGGTTTCAGACTAGAGCCTTCCCCAGCATAGATGTGTTGTAGTGAGAAATTATATCCAGGTTTTGAGTGAAACCATGCAACTTGATAAAAAGTCTAGTGTTGGTGTCACTTTACTATTTATTAGGGATGGGGGGGATTTTATTCATTTCACATTTTGATAAAAAATATATCAAATTTTCAGTACCCAAACCTGTATGCAAATTGTAATACAGTTACCCTGTCAGATTTGCATTTCTCAGAATTTGGCAGTGTGGTTCTCTGAACAGAATATGCATACAAAAATGTATATGAGGGGAAAGTGCACAAAGAACATACTTTTTTTCAGAAAAAAACCCATAAACCCAAAAGCAGTTTTGTACTGCTTTTGTAAGCAGTACAAAACTGCTTACAAAAGTGTATATATTAGGCCAAAATTGCCACAAAGATGCATATGTTTGAAAAAATGTACACTATATACATATGAATGTGTGTGTTTGTGTGAGTGTTTTAAATTGCAAACTGAGGCCAAAGTGAGATGGAGCAAATTTAAGATTAGAAAAATGAGAAACTGAATTGACAGATTCACCCATTCCTACTATACTACAGAGTTGTCATTTTTATAGTGCCATCAATCTACAGAGTAACAAAAAGATGGGTTCTGCCTGAGGTTTATGACAGATCCTGCTTTGAAAGACTTAATATCATTATTGAGTTTAACTAATTCTCTCCAATTCATTCCGGAAAAGGGATAAGGGCTGCTTTATAATGATGGTAAGAATGAGCACTTAAACCCTACAGGCAGAGGTTGAAGATCAGTGCTGAAACTTAAGGCCTGCAATATCACTTGTGGGCCTCTCCCTTCATTTTTCTATCCTCCTTGTGACAGCAATGCCCACTGTTTTACTTTCCCTGTACCTACCTTCTTCTCCTGCTCTTGCATTGCTATCCAGATGTTAATATGCAGAAAGCGTGTTTGCGGTGTCCCACTGAGCTGTGATAGAGTACACCTGTAGTACCTTCTGTAATCATACTTTTCCAACGTGCTTACTTTTGTAGACAGACAGTGAAGAGTCTGTTAAGCAATATGTGTCAAAGTGTATTACTCCTTTACCTCCGGTGCCCCATAGCACAAGCTATTTCATAGACTTGAGACAATTTAATAAATGGAGAGCAAAGTGGTGATGTTTGACAGCAAGACTGATATTTGGGGTAGGGGCTATTTTCCCTACGAGCCCGTTTATATGCCCGCATTTGCTGCTTGTACACTTTGTCGGCTCTTGCAGAATTCCTGATGAAAAGAGAAGACTGCCTCTTATTTAGTACTGCATTCTTTAGCATAGATAATATCTTCTGTAACCATGGTTTCACTTATCTGCATTTGCAATCTATATATTTAAAATACAGACTTCGCAATTGGCAGGCTAGGATAACACCATCTTTGTTTGCAAAAGAAAATTGATAAGTGTAGGTCTAAAATGTGAGGCAGTTGTCAGAAGGCCAGATTCTTATCTCATGAAACAAAAGTAACTCCATTAAAACCAATAAAGTTAATCTGGATTTATTCCAATGTGATGCAGAGCACAATTTGTTCCATAAAGTTACAATAGTTGGGGGAAAACATTCTGTTTCTTTCTTTTTCTCCTCCACTTTTTCCCAGAGAACAGCCTTTATAGTTGAAGTTTCTTTCCCATTTACATTTCAGAAGTTTTCTCCAGAGAGCTCTGGTAAGAAGGGGAGGGGAGAAGGAAAGGAGGTAGAAAAGGAAAATGGAGGAAAGAGAGACATGTGAAAGGTTGCAGAAAAAGTGTGTTAGAATTAAGAAACCAGGTTGTGCCTCCTTTCCTTGCCAACTATGTCACAAAGATACAAGATGAGCTTGGAGCTTGGAAGGTTTGCCAGCATTTCTCACTCACTGCCATCTCCTGTTTGTGGTTGCTAGTGGCATTCTGCAGCTGGCAGTAATAATTTCAGTGTGTGCTCATCTCTATGCTACTCTTCCAGCGACCATGAGCCTGAGTAGTTTGAGTGCCTGCCAATATGAGATTTGCAGTAATGTGACAGATTCTGTCCCCACCATTTGTTCTTGCTTTCTCCTTTGGTATCCTCCACTGCCATGGGATCAGTGGAAGTCATATTTCAATAGTTATGCACTTGCTATGGAAACTACTGCCCTCATACCAAAATGGAAACAAAATCCCTCTGCTCTTATTTTGGCTTTGCCCTGAAGGGCGGAGAATCTTCAAATATCATACTCCTGTCATTTATTTGCTGTACAATGGGCCCTAGATAAACATTTTGACTAGGGTGACCATATTTGGGAAACCAAAAAAGAGGATGTCCTGTGTGTGTGTGTGGTGGTGGGGAAGCGCACTTTCCAGGGCCTCTGGAAAGCACATCATTCCCTTACCACACTATTGGCAGCTGCCATTAGTGTGGCAGTTGTGAATGACATGCTTTCCAGAGGCCCCAGAAAGTGTGTTTTCCCCTCCTCTACTCCTTAAGGGACCTGATTGGAGAGGAAGAGGGGAAAGCGTGTCATTCCTGCCCCCCACTGCTCCAATAGGGACCTCCAGAAAGTGCATCATTCCCTAAACCACACTAACGGCAGCCTTAAAGGGGAAAGTTTGTAATTCCAGGACATTATAAAAAATTACAGAAAATCCCCCGACGCCCAGGACAGAACAAAAATCAAGACAAATTTGGGGAAATTCTGATAGTTGGTCACCCTAATTTTGACGCACTGTTGAATCTTGTATCAGAATGTTTTTCATTCTGTTCTTGTTCTTCATTATGTCGTTTATCTGTGTTTTGCAATACTCCCCTGAAAGCCCCCAAAAGAGCTCCAGAGATGTTGTGAGTCTTTACAAGGAAATATCTCAAAATTCAGATGGTAAACCTTTCCCTACCAGTTTCTTCCCCCTTTGCTATCAAACAAGAAAACTGTATGAATAGTACCTTAGTACTGAGGGAGGGGGAAGCAGTCATAGGAGCTGTAGCCCCTGCCCTAGCCAAAGAGGCAGGCAGGCAGGCTAACCAGCCTAATGGTCTTAAGAAGCTAAAATTCAGTTCAAACCTACACATCTCATGTTCCTTATAGGAAACAATTACTTTCGTGCAAGTCCAAAAATATTTCATTTCATCTCGTTAATTACATCTCTATACCACCCAATAGCAGTTTACTATTGGGGGGTTACTATTGGGCAGTTTACTATTGGGCAGTTTACAAAGTTTACAAAGATTTCAACTTTGGGATTTGGCCACTCCAGCTGGTCCACCTGATAAGTCAGCTGGGCTCCTGCCCACCACTGGTTAAATCCCCTTAAGATGCCTCTCTTGCTTGCAAAGGTTATGAAGATGGCAGGAAGGGGTTAGGGTTAGGTTTATGCATCGGTCACGACATTTTTTTGAGCAGAGTGGTAGTTGACGCATCTTGAGCAATCTTCCAGTTCCCTGTTCCTCCTCACTTCTTCCTTTTTAGTATAACTCTAGGATGGATAGGAATTGTACATTCCATACACATTTTTAGGCACTTAAGAGCATCTTTAGCAAGTTCTGAACATTTCATTTCTCTAAAAATAGGACAATGAAATTCAAACTTTGAGTATGTCGGAAATTTATATATATAATTGATGTGTATGCTCTTGTGTTATATCAGAATAAAATTCCCTACTCCTCTAATGGTTGGGAAGAGAGACAGAGCTGAATGCACTTACTGCACAGCTCAGGCAAGCAAACTGGGGGAGGGAAGCCTTCCCAGTTTAAACCACATGGGAGAAGATACAAGAACACGGTGGAAGATAGGCAAGCAATTATTTTCTAGTGCAGGTAAAAAGAAATTCATCCCATCAGATTATATGAAACAAGCAGAAATTGCCATGTGCTTGTAAAAGCTTAGCTAAGCTTGTTAAGGAGAAAGATAGTGCCTTTAGCGAAATCTTAAGTGAATATGGCTGAAAACAGAACAGCTGCAGAACACACTGAAGTCCATGATGGATAATGGCTGCCTACCTTGAGTGCTATCACAACCAATGCTCAAGCAATATTTTTCTTTCTTTCTTTCTTTCTTTCTTGGCCCTATTTTAAATGGACCTTCCAAAATACAATTATGTACAATAGTATATTGGGAATGTCGCTCATCCATATATATTAAAAGCTGAGCATTGGAGTTGACATATAGAAATAAAACACATCCACTAATGGGGAAATGCTTTGCAATTAATTTTCATGAAACTCACAGCTTGCACATGAAATCCTACAGTAACTAAATCAGAAAAAAGAGAGACGATTATAGTTTGACTTGCATTCCACAGCATCCAATCAGATGCCTCTGGGAAGCTTCCAAGCCAGGTATGCAGCCAATCGCCCTCCCTCCATTCTTTGCCTCTCAGTAACTGGTATTCACAGTGCTTCAGAATTTTTATTCTTTTTCTCTCTGAAAAATTGGACAAAATTGAACAGCTTTGGATTATGATTATTTTTTTTTCAGAAATTGAGACAAGGGCTGTATATATTGTTACCAAGCCTTTAGTTACCCCTGCCCCCCCAAAAAAACCTATCTAGAAAGACTTTTAGTAGAAAGACTAGAGATATAAAATGTCTGGAAATATTGAAGCCATGGGGAAAGTGTTTTTAATTCTCTCTGTAAGATTCTCAGCATTGTTATATCTTCCATTTTGTATCAACATTATTGATCCTATGTATCTTTTACTGATAAACATTTTGGGATGTCATGCTCAGCTTACCAACATGTGAACAGAGTCACCATATCATAATATGGAACAATTCTTGACAGTTTGGGTTTTGTCCTACAGAGTCCTGTGTTTCTGGACTTCTGGACTTGCCTTTCTCTGCCTCCCTGATTCAGATCTCTCAGGGACTACTTGCTGAAGTTCCCTCTGGTGAGATATAAACTAGGAACTTAAAATATGTCACGTATAACTTGGTTTGCTCATAAAATTAGTCATGTTTGGTATATTATTTTTAAAAGTACAGTTTGTTCAGACAATAATTACAAATATACTAACTGTATTCACTTTTTAAAGTTTTCAGATATAACAATAATATTGTGAGCAAACCAAGTTATAGATAATATAATTTTAGGACTATAAAGGCTATTTTGCATTCCTAAATCAGCCTTCCTCAACCTAGTATCCTACAATGGACAACAATGCCCAGCATTCTTGACCAGTGGCCATTCTCCTTGAGGCTGAAAGGAGCTGAAATCCAAAATATCTGGAAAGCACTTTAGATCTGTAAAAGTTTCTTTAAAATTTTTTTTTTCCATTTCCCCCCAAATTTCCATTTCCCCACCCCAAAATCCAGGGGGGATAGTTTTTTCCGTGGCTTCAAAATTTCCAGAAATCCTGATGCCAAGGATGGAATGCAGGGTTTCTGGCAGCGATCTGGGTACTGGAGCCACCTCCGCCCTTTTCCTGGTGGAAGATGACCAATTGCCTGGATTGGCTCCAGATTGGCCCCATAGCAACAGCAGACAGCAGAAGAATCATTGAAGTCCCTGACTTTTTTAATGCACAGCTTCGTGGGAAAACCCCACGGTGACTGCGAACTGCGTCTGCATCATATAACTGATGCAGTGCAGATCTGCAGCTACTGTGGGGCTTTCTCCACATAGGCAGCCCCCATGATAAGTCATTCATGTTCTCTACAAACGTGACCACGTCCCTACTCATTCCTTTCTACAGACCATTTATGAGCAAGTTAAGAAAACATTTTGAAGAATCTGCTGCCGTGTGGCAATTGTCCATTTACTCCTACTCTCCCCTGTCTATTCTCTAACCAGTAATCAATCCATAACAGAATCCTTCATCTTATCTTATGACTGCTAGGTTTATCTAATGAGGGACTTTTGTCAAAAGTATATAATGCCTGTCCACGTACTTAATGAGAATTTCAAAACACTCCAAAAAATTGGTGACGTTTCCTGTAGAAGGCATGCTGATTCTTCTTCAGCATCTTATTCTTCTATATGCTTAATAATTCTGTCTGGCCCACTTGAATTGGCTGCCTGTACATTTCCGAGCCTGATTCAAGGTGTTGTTTCTAACGTATAAACCTTACACAGCTCAGGACCACAATACCTGATGGAACGCCTCTCCTGACACGAACCTACCCATACACTACGCTCATCATCTAAAGTCCTCCTCCGGGTGCTTTCTCCAAGGGAGCAACAAGGGAGAGGGCTTTCTCGGTGGTGGCCCCCCAATTATGGAATGATCTCCCTGACAAGGTCTGCCTGGCACCAACATTGCTATCTTTTCACCACCAGATCAAGACTTTTCTCTTTTCCCAGGCATTTAACAGCATGTGATAGATTTTAATCAATCCTGGATCTGTTTTTTTAGGTTTGGCTTATAGCTTGAAGTTGTTTTTAGATGTATATGTTGTCTTTTGTATATTGTCTGTTATCTGTTTTATGGTTTAAAATTTTGTATATAGTTTTTAATGTTTTGATCTTTTATAAAAACAAAAAACCAGAGAGTTTCGGCTATGAGGCAGTATAGAAATGTAAATAATAATAATAATAATAATAATAATTTAATAATGCTTTCCACCAATTTACCTGTGACAGATTTTAAATTAGCACTCTTTTTTTTTTGTATAATTTTTATTAATTTTTCAACAAAACAAAACAAACATACATAATATATAAACAAACTAACTCCCTCGACTACCCCCGTGCACCCCCCCGAGACCTACTCACATTCATCCATCATCCTTCCAGAATTTTAATGATTCTTTTGAAGGCGATTGTCCCTTTCCCGATCTTAAAACATATTCCAAAAAGGGAGTCCATATATCTCCAAAATCACTCTTACTGGACATTCCCCTCATTATTTTCATTTTACATGTCAACATATCTGTTTTATGGTTTAAAATTTTGTATATAGTTTTTAATGTTTTGATCTTTTATAAAAACAAAAAACAAAAAACCAGAGAGTTTCGGCTATGAGGCAGTATAGAAATGTAAATAATAATAATAATAATAATAATAATTTAATAATGCTTTCCACCAATTTACCTGTGACAGATTTTAAATTAGCACTCTTGTAATTTTTTGGCTTTCTGTCTCATCCCCCAAACTGATCCCTTAGGTGGAATATTGATTAATACATAATACATAATCTTCAAAGTGGTCTCCAGCCTCACATGCATATCCTCATGTGAAATATCCTCTATTCAACATTTATCAATCGAGAATATTAGTATGGATTTTAAAGTCAAATCAATTGAATTCTTGTATGAAAACCATTTCAATCCACCTTTTTTTGCATAGATTGGACTTCAAAAATCACAGAGATTGCAAAGTGGAATTAATGGAATGCCAAACGTGAAGGAAGAAATGACTTGATTTCTGACTGCAAAAGCATTGGACAAAGATTCCATGTTCACATTTTAGTTGTATTAACTACTAACATTTACAGAATTTCATGTCGTGCAACCTTATGAAGCCCTCAATTAGTTCCATTGTAACATCTCTGCAATTTTGTATTGTGGAGACATAGCAGTTACCACTTCCCCTCTAAGCACTTCTGGATTCAAGCTACTCATTCAGTGCACATTCTTCCACTGGAATGTGGCTTTCATGTTTTTCAAACAATTGCAAGCTACATACTTATCAATCCCATTAATAAGTAGAAAGAAACAAAGATGCCTAAAGCGGCAAAAGTTAGCCATATGTACAAGACCAGATTTCATAACGTTGGAGGGAGTACACTGACAAAGCCAAACGCAGAGAGTTCCCTAGGATCTGAGTGTATATTATTGTCAATGTGAATGATTAAAAATAATTTTAGCAGATGGTGTCTTTCTGATTCTTTCTGATTCACATTTTATTTTCCTGGAGAAACAAAATGCACAGTAATTTATTTGCCTGATTTCAGCTCACTTGAAGGGTAGATTTTGGCAGGAAACTGAGAGTGTAATCCATCTCCTATTGAAGCCTATGATAAAGCTGACATTGATTTTTAAAAGAACTGGATTGCACCCATTCACTACAAAGTGAACAGCCTGTAAATTTCGTTTACTAAACCTTAGCCATGTTGTCTGTCCTACTTAGCATCAAAACAAAACTATCCTTTTGTGAATAACTGGGTTTGAAACCAATTTGGAAATGGTTGTGAATGTTAACCATTTTTCCTCTTTACATATAGGAAACAATTTCTTTGCACAGGCAAAGAATGAAGAGCCAGGCACCAAGTACTGGGATTAAACAGGCAAAAATTGATTTAAAGGAGTCTGGCATATACAGTGAGCTTATATGACCAGTGCAGAGGGAAGTCAGTAATCCAAGTGGGCTAACTTGAATAATCATTAATAAAGAAAAACCCAAGCATGCCTATTTAACTTTAAAGTAACACATATAAATCACCTATTCTCCCCTTTCCTCACAGGATGAAGATAGTGTGAGTCAGGGATATCGTCAAAGGTAGGCATGGTTGGGCTCTTGCTTGAAGGCCCACATCCAGCAGGGTCCCATTGATAAGAGCTCACTTGACTTGCTCCTCCTCTTCACCATGGCAACCTGCTTGTTCACCTGCCTCTGGCCCAGATGTTGTGTCTTTCAAAGCCTCTCGCTTTATTGGGAGGAAGTAAAGAGGTCAGCCATGTAATCCATAAAGCTTTATTCAGGCAATAAACATCTCTTCCCACCTGAAGGAACTCTTCTCTCTAGACAAAATTATGCAAACTAAGCAAGACAATTGTCCTTTCAAGAAAAATGGAAAGCCTTTTCCCAGTACGCTTAACTTCAGGGAGACTGGTTCTGAAGAAGCCTTTGGCAAGAAGCTAGCCGGGCCGACCTTCTCTCACTTTCCTTTAGCTCCACCCATTTAAGTATGTGGCGTACTCTAGGATCAGCTAGCTTTTCAGTGCTCTCCCCCTCGGAAGAATCCTGAATTCCCAGAACTTGTGGGTTGCTTACACTTTCAGAGATAAGGTCTGGCGAAAGTTCATTCCCAGTTGGTGAAGAGCCCGTGAGAGTCACCTCTCCCACTGCCCGTATAGGCTGGTATGTTTCTGTCACTGTTTCTTCCGCTTCAGAATCTGATTCTGATTGATCATCTGAAACTCCTTCTTCCAGCCTAAGGGGAACAGGCTTAGTCATAACACCAGACAACGGTGTGGGTGAGAAAGAGCAGCAGCAGATCCCATAGTTTACTTGCTCAATGGTTCTCTCTGCCTGTCAAGCGAGGAAGTGGCATCTTGGTTTTATTCTGGGCTGTTTTCTTTTTTCTTTAAATCTTTGTATTTTATGTGTTAATGCATTGTACACCAACCAGAGAACTTCAGTTATTGGGCAGTTTAAAAGTACCATAAGTAAGTAAATATAAAATGGCAATGATGAGAAAGGAGATGGGGAGCAAGAGCAGCTATGGACAATGGCACTGAGAAGATAAACTCACCAAAGGAGGGGACCCAGTAAGGGTGTCTTAACCAAGGACCCTCCAAAACCCTGGAGGACACAATCCAAAACCTACTTAGGAGTGTCCTGCCATCCCACTTCTTACCCATATGCTCTTCTCCTTTTGGCTATCCTCATCTCACTGGTCTTTCTGCCATAGGATGGAATCAGAGTTATGATGAAGACTTTTATCAATTACATTTGCTTTGCCACCTAGGAGGAAAAGGCTATCAATGGCTTCTAGTCTTGATGGCTATATGCTACCTCCAGGTTCAGAGGCAGTATGCCTATGTACATCAATGACTGGGAAACATGTGCGGGTGTGGGTGGGTGTGTGCTATTGCTTGTGGGATCCTGGTCGACAGCTGGCTGACCACTGTGTAAACAGAATGCTGGATTAGATGGGCCTTGGTCTGATCCAGCAGGGCTCTTCTTTTGTTCTTATGTTTGTATTTGAGAGGTGTCATCACTGCTTTACAGGAGCAATGCCTTTTTCATTCATTCCCCCCCCCCCCCACATCTTTGGAACAGGCAGTGTCCATAAGGAGGTGCAATGGAGATAACTGTGTAACCATATGTTAAATCCTGCTCTTGAGGTCCAATATAGTGTTTTCCTCTGGACAGGATTTAAATTGTTGTTGCTGTAGTTTGGGGGATGATACTGAAAACCATTTTATGTTAAATCTGGATTGTTAGTTGCCGTGAACATAGAATAATGCAAGTTCTACCTTTTAAAATAAATAAATGAATGATGGTAGTGTTATGTGCTAACATATATTATCCTTTGCTTGGATTCATACTACATACATAGCTACAACCGTAGTAAATAGGTAACTTTCCAACCTCTGAAATTCATCACTATCTGAGGGTGAATTGACATTATCAAAGAGCATCATGGGTTTGCTTCTCCTACAGTATTCCATTTGGGACCTTAAATGAAATCCACTTGTGTAAAATTGTTTTTACTACCCTGGGGATTTATTGCTCCTATGGAGCTGTGAAATGGTTGCTCTTTTCTAACTTCTCCCTGTGGATGCCCATATGTCCCTGATGTGCTTCCATGGGATTAGAAAGGCTTGTCTGTCTATGCCATGTGTCATTTTGCTAGGAGAAGTTGCTTTGTCTTGCTTGTTCTCTGCCTTCCCACTTTGTTTAAGGTGATCTTATGCTATTATCAATAGATACTACTACTTGTACTTTCTATTTTGCTTATGTGATTAAAGCTGTGTTCCAGTCCATCCCCATCAACTCAGACACCTTTATAAACAGAGCCAATAGAGCTCTGTTGCCAAACACACATAGCCAACCTAGGGGATGTTGGACAAACACACAACAATGAATTCAAATGAGTTCTAATTTCTGTGAATCTCACCTATGGATTCTGAGTTGCATGATTTCCATAGAATTGTGGAGTGTATTTTGTTTTGTTTTGTGGGGGGAATTTGTGCAAATGTGCATTTACGCAAGTATACCTGGCATTAATTCTCATTAGCAGAAATGCAGATTTGCAAATGGGAATGAAGTTCTCGTACATCCCTTTTAAAAAAAAATCAAAAAATCAGATTCCATCATTGAGCGGATGATGGAATGAAAGACCCTTTACAATCCACAAAACACAGACAGAGCGGATTTAATAAAATCCATACATCTCTACCAGTTTCAGAAAGCCACATGCTGTGACACACACAGTAATTGGGTGAATTCACTCTCCTTCATTAGCTGGAGAATTCCAAAATGGCAGTATGACCCTGTTCAGATGACACACTAAGCCACGGTGGTTAAGCATTTGGAGGTAAACATTATGGCTTAGCATGTCATGTGAACCATGACTTAGGCCCTTTCTACACCTACAGTCTTTTCACAATGGAGGGGGGAGTATTGCGTGGTTTCCCGATTTCCGCAATGGCGTTCACTGGTGCACACAAGTGAAGTTTCCCGCAAGGACAGGAGTGCCATTGCGGGAGGACATGTGCCCTGTTACGGCACTTCTGCATGTGGATTGGCAGAAGTGGGCGGGGCTATGCAGATAACATAGCTATGGGGCTGGGGGGTTTTATGACTCATGAGGGATGCGCATGAACGCAAAATCACAGCTACTCATGGGTTTGATAGGAAGTCCATCAAATATGCGATGCTACACATAGATATGTTTGTATTAAAAATACACACTCTCAGTGCCAAAACACACCGATACACATTGAAAACATTTGGCAAAAATGGTGGCCAGGTCCACTCCAACACACCTCCGAAACCACTGGACATGCCCCTGGCAGCTGGTTGGGTGTTTGCTTAGCCAGGAACTTGCGCCAAAAAGCAACAGCTTCACGAAGGGAGGCTCACCAGCCATGGACTTCGGAAAAAACCATGACAAAAGCAGTCAACAATATTTCTGAATAACTGAGGGGTGGACCCAAGATCACCGTGGGAGCAAGTGAATGTCATGTGGGCCGTTAGTGATGACTGCAATACATTCCTGTAATAAATGGCTGGTGTAGACACCCCCTTTGTGTGTCGTGTGAACCATTCCTAACCATGGTGGCTACATAACCAGAGTTTAAACGGAGTCTCTAACCATTTACTGCAAAAGGTTTAGCGTTCTAACCATGGCTTAGCGTATTATCTGAGCAAGCCCAGTGTCTTATACTGTTGGCTAGAATCAGCAATTGGAAACCCTTGAGGCAAATTGGACCTCCTGGAGAATTCTGCTTTCCTTCTCCAATTGGTCATCTAAAGGGGAAAAAAGATGTGGAAACTGTAAACAGTGATGGTTATGGTGTAAAATTGGTGCTGGCAGCCATTGAGCAGCGTGGGTCTTGAGATGCTTCTGATAGTAGTGATGCAAGAAGTCTAATTCCTGACCAAGGCTGTAAGACATAGAAAACAGCCATGTTTGTGATGCTATTTGGGATGGACTTGGGCTAATTTTAGCATTCTTTGGATGGATTTCTTCTACCAGTGGGGAAAAAATCAGTTTGGTTGCACATATTTTGGTATACATTTCTCTGTCACACCTTTTGGGGGGCATTTTAAAGTGCCCTTCATTCAATGTCTCTCATTGTCCTAGTCAGGGTAGACTCTTTTGCTAGATGACATCTAGGATTTGCCTGGCATGTGTCATTCTTTATTTATCACATTCTTCTTCTCTAACTCTTCATGAAACCATAGCAACATTTTTGCTGTGCAGTTGGAAGGTCAAAATTCTACTTCTGAAAAAGTGAATAAGCATGTCATTTCTTCAAACATTTATCAATTTTGTTTGAATGATTTTATTGTCTCTTCCCCATCATCTTCTCTTTCTATGGCAGGTTGCTAAGAGAGCCAATTTGAATCGTAGCCCACCAAGTTGTTTTTGCTAGAGTTTACTAAATATTTATAGAAACTGAAAACCTTAAAAAATAGGGTTGTGCAATTTAGGGGGCTCCATTTTCACCCCTGTGGAGCCCCCATGGGTCACGTTCTGTGGAGAGTTGGCAAGAAATTGGTAGTTTGCTACCAAAATTCATCAGCAAACTACTATGGAGTGGTAAACAGGTCAAACTTAGTTTGTTCTCTATGGTGGTAAAACACTGCTTTGTCTTTTGTTTTTTTGTTGCTGTGAATTCTGCTAATCATGGCAGCGTCAACAGGAATTAGAAAGGATCTCATGCGGTGTATATTGCCCACCTCTGGTTTAAAAGCCAGTGAATAATTTGGGGGGGCTGCATTGTCCCCTACAGGTTCATCCATTGCTTCCCTTTGAGGCATTTATGAAATCTGGAATATATAGATAAGAACATTTATGTTCATAAAACATGCTTATTACCTTATTTTAAATATTATATCAACTGAGCTAAGCTCGCCAGATGTTGAAGTTGAAAGACATCTGTTTCTATGGCACATGAAGTATTGAAGTGGGCAGCACTGTATCCAAAACCTTTGACTTGCCATGCAGATACCTAATAATAGTGGTTGGATTTGACATAACCATCTGATATGAATAAACACCTTCAGAATCTGAATTTCTCTTTGAACATTGTTTTTGTCCCTTGTGGTCTCAATTTGATTACGGGGTCATCTGGAGCTAGCAAAACTAGGGAACAGTTTAAGAAAGCCATGATATAATGAATCCTTGAGGGAAGGGCCAAATTCTCCTTTATCAGATTTGGAAGCAGACCTAGTTGTCTGCACTAAGTCTGAACTGCTACTTTTGAGATCTGAAATAAACACATCCATACACGCACATCCTTTAGTGCTTAGAAGTCTCTAAGCCCTGGCAGTAGTCATAAGCCAGACATTATGGAGACTATCCATGAGTTCTTCCCTTCATCCATGACCCACTACAACATCTTCCACTTTGCAATTTTTCCCAGACAGAGAGGAGATGCTGGGAGAGCCCCATTTGGGGCATTACCATAGGCTCTTATTCGTGTGTAGTGCATTTATGGAAGCTGGGAGACATGGAAGATATAGTTCTATGGGAGTATCATCTATGGGAGTATCAAAAGCCTTTATAAATCCTGTAAGTCTACTGCTATAGTGTGCTGTAGTGTGCTATATGCCGCACATAAAAATAAAGTGGCATGTTTTCTATTGTGTTATACCTGGCAAGTGTAAAGTGATGCACGAAGGGACCAAAAATCCCAACTTCAAGTATAATCTGATGGGATCTGAGCTGGCGAATACTGACCAAGAAAGAGATCTTGGGATTTTGTTGGACAGTTCAATGAAAATATCAACTCAGTGTGCAGCCGCTGTAAAGAAGACAAACTCCATGTTAGGCAGTGTTAAAAAAGGAATCGAAAATAAAACTGCCATTATCATACTGTGTTTATTCAAATCTATGGTGCAACCAGACTTAGAATACTGTGTACAGTTCTGGTCGCCACACCTAAAAAAGAGAGATTGTAGAGCTGGAAAAAAAATGCAGAAAAGGGTAACTAAAATGATCAAGGGACTGGAGCATCTTCACTATATGAGAATGTTACAACAGCTGAGTTTGTTTAGCTTGGGGGAAAGGAGGCTAAGGGGAAAGCTCATAGAAGTGTACAAAAATATGCATGGTGTGGAGAATGTGGATAGGGACATTTTTCTCCTTCTCTCATAATACTAGAAACTGTGATCATCCCATGAAGCTGAATGGTGGGAGATTCAGGACAGATAAAAGGAAGTACTTCTTCACACAGCACATAGTTAAATTATGGAATTCTCTTACCAAAAGTTGAAGTGATGGCCACCAATTTGGATGACTTTAAAAGGGGGTTGGATAAATTCTTGGAAGAGAAGACTATCAATGCTTCTTGTCCTGCTGCCTATGTGCTACTTCCAGTATCAGAGGCAGTAAGCCTATATACACCAGTTGCTAGGAAACATGGGTGGGAGGGTGCTGTGTCCTGCTTGTGGGCTTCCCTTTGATAGCTAGCTGGCCACCATGTGAACAGAGTGCTGGACTAGGTGGACTCTTGGTATGATCCAGCATGGCTCTTCATATGTTCTTATGACTTCTTATTTGTTTCATGTTTTAGAAGTCTAGGGGGCATAACATGGTGGTGGCGTTTCTAGGAGAATAATGCATAATCTATAATCATGAAATAAAATATTCACCAACAGATATTTATGTAGATTTCAGAAATACTTAGAATCATAGAATAGTGAAGTTGTAAGGGGCCTATAAGGCCATTGAGTCCAACCCCCTACTCAGTGCAGGAATCCATCTTAAAGCATAGCTGACAGATGGCTGTCCACTGCATCTTGAAGGCCTCTATTGTGGGAGAGCCCACAACCTCCCTCGGTAATTGGTTCCATTGTCGTACTGCTCTAACGCTCAGGAAGAATTTGGTTAGCAAATGCCTTTTCCCTCTTGTTGCACATTCTCTTTATGCAATTGGGATAAGGTTTTGTTGTTTTTATAAAATTATCAGCTAATTGCTTATTTACTTAGTTTTATCCCGTGCCTTTTACAAACTAAACCTCTACTAAGAAATAAATTGTTCAAGTCACTTTTACAGACTATGCCTTTTAATCTGCATGATCGTTGTCACACGATGGTTTGGGACTGGAACCCACGTAGTGTCCCGTTTCCCAGACTGAAACATATAAAAATCTCTCAAAGGAAAAGTATACTTTTTTCTTGAACAACATCAGTGTTTGTTCCTTTTCATAACCTTGCTCCATAACAATGGGCCCATGGCGATCTTCTCACCACACTTCACAGGTAGCCTAATCTCAACAAATAACAATTCATTTAGGCGACATAGGAAAAGTGTTTCTATTCTTCCTTCTTCCCATCTTCAGTTGTTGTGCTGGCCTAGTTTCCTCCTCAATAACAGTGAAGGCTGGACCCTCTCTCCTATTTCTTCAGGAGGACACATTTCCTGACTGGTTGCCAATGAACTACCTTACCTGTGTCACATTTGATTTGTCTTTAAAAAATTTTTTTGTTTTTTGTTTTTTGTTTTTTTGTAACCTTCAGATTTAACATGGGAATGACCATCAGATGTGATTGTTCCATAGTAGGGTTTACACAAACCCAATCATAGTTTTGTTTTGTTTTTTCAAACTGATCTTAATTATTGCCAAGAGGTCCCTCACTAGTTTCTGACTATATGCCAAGGAGTATAAGAGAGAAACACACTCAGTTTGATGTTGTACAATTCATTTAGGAGTTAAGTATTACAACGCAGAAATAGAGTACTCTTTTTTTTGTTGTTTTTAATACCAGTCAAAAGATTATTAAATGATAATGTACAAATTCCTTAGAGGAGTGGCCAACCTGTAGTTCTGGGTTGCATGCTGACCCCTGTCTGCCCACTTCAAGCAGTCAGTTCAGAGAAAGAGAGAGAGATGTGGGTATGAAAGAGGGAGGGAGGGAGGGAGAGCAAGACTGAGTTTGGATGACACAAAAATTCCTGTTGGGTTAATTATACCACAATGGCTTATTTAACTCATCATGGGTTATCGTATCACGTGTCAGTTATTTTTTTAATCCATAATGGCTTACTTCCCAAAATAACCCACTCTGATAACCCACTTCGCAGTAAGGGTTATTTAAGCCATCATGGCCTTTTGTGTCATCTGGTGCTCCACAGTGTCTTAAAACATGGTTTAAAGATCACCTATGGAGTCACTCGACAAGAGTGGTGAAAACCGCTGCTGCCACTCTGCTCCAGCTGGCAGGTCTCTGTTCTGAGATCTATCTAGCAACAGATTGCACTTGGTAGCTTCAATGTAGTATTAAGCAAGCCCAGTTCCAAGCAAGCAAAAGAAGCCCAACAAACCACTTTGTATGCCAGTAACAGCTTCCTTTTATTTCTGTGTTGTTTCTTTGCTGCTGGCTGGTGGCAGGGGTGGGAGGCTAGAACATTGGGACTGTGGGATAGGAAAAAGGTAGAGGAGTAGGAGATGTGAAGGGAGGGGAAGGTGAAGAGGGAGGAAGGAAAATAAATGTAAGGGTAGCAAGTGGTTGGTTTTTCACTTTTCTGTGAAAAAGGAAAATTCTACAGTTGTATAGTTATCGATGGAGGAGACCCCATGTATAAAATTTTGCCCCATTCCAGCAAACTGCCAAAGAGTTAGTGGTCACACCCCTTTTTTCTTTTCTGGTCACTTTTCCATGAAAAAGGAAAGCTGCACAGCCAGTACAGCATTTCAAGACTCCCCAGCAAACTGTTCCCCACTCCTCTTTTGGTGAACCTGGTATAAGGATATGACTTTGAAAACTGACAGCACAGGATGTTGGGATTTGGTTTCCAACATAAAGGAAGCTGGGATACTATCAGAGCCAAGCAGGAGGATTATAGAGGGAGAAGGGGAAAATAAGCTACGCATAGTAGCTTATTTGTCCAATCATGTGGGGGAATAACAGTAGCTTATTTCCAAAATAATCAACTGTAAGTAGTTTATTTACTCAACTTAGACTAAAGTGATATCCAAACACAACCCAAAATGGAGAGACATGGGGGTGTTCCTGAACATCTTTTCCCCAATGGTTTCAGCCCCACCCACCCACCAGCATGTGGCATCTGACAAATTCGCTCTGGAGGAAAGTAGCCCTTGACAGAAACAAGCTTCTCCACCTCTGACTTATCAATTCACAGACTGGTTGAGAATCTACACTTCATAACCATGTATAAATGAGTTTAAAGCATAATTTGGGGTGGGGAAGGTCACATTTATTTGGAGCAGAGTAAATTAAAATATTTTATTTATTTATTTATTACATTTATATACTGCCCCATAGCCGAAGCTCTCTGGGCGGTTTACAAAAATTGAAAGATTGAATATTAAAAAGTCAATAACATAAACATAAAACAGCTGATATTTAAAACATTTTAAACTTTTAAGCCTGGCCACAAAGTCAGTTAAAACCTCAACTTAAGCTGTTAAAATGCCTGGGAGAAAAGAAAAGTTTTGACCTGGCGCTGAAAAGATAACAGTGTTGGTTCCAAGCAGGCTTCATTGGGGAGATCATTCCATAATTGGGGGGCCACCACAGAGAAGGGCCTCTCCCTTGTTGCCATCCTCCGAGCTTCCCTCAGAGTAGGCATCCAGAGGAGGACCTCTGATGTTGAGCGGAGTGTACGGGTAGGTTCATGTCAGGAAAGGCGTTCCATCAGGTATTGTGGTTCCAAACCATGTAAAGCTTTATAGGTTAAAACCAGCACCTTGAATCGGGCTCGGAAACATACAGGCAGCCAATGCAAGCGGGCCAGAGTCGGTCTTATATGTTCGAACCTTCTGGTCCCTGCTACCAATCTGGCCACTGCATTTTGCACAAGCTGTAGCTTCCGAACCGTCTTCAAAGACAGCCCCACATAGAGCACATTGCAGTAATTTAACTTGGAGGTTACCAGAGCATGGACAACTGAAGCCAGGTTATCCCTGTCCAGATAGGGACGTAGCTGGGCCACCAGCCAAAGTTGGTAGAAGGCACTCCATGCCACCGAGGCCACCTGAGCCTCAAGTGACAGAGATGGTTCTAGGAGAACCCCCAAGCTATGAACCTGCTCCTTCAAGGGGAGTGCAACCCCATCCAGAACAGATTGAACACCCTCCATCCAGTCAGAGGAACCCCCCACTAACATAGAACATCTTTAAAACAAAAAAAGTTAGAAATTGGGGGAGGATGGGGTGTACAATAATTATTAAAATTACAATGAGTATAATAATTACAAAAATGCTGAAAAAGTTACTTTCCTGAAGCTTCAAGATATGAAATGTGAGTAGGGTTAAAACCTGTACAACTGGATTTGAAAATGAGCATACGCAAAAGCAATGCTCCAGGTGGTGATGGGAAATAGAACATGCTTAGGCATGAATAATTAGACAACTATTCAAAATGGCATATTTAGAGTGTGAATTTATAACTTTCCTCTATTCATCAAAAGCAATTAAAAGTTACAACGATATGTTTTGCTACTTTTGTGGGCCTGAAAAAAAATCTAGAATACTTCTAAAATGCAATTCAATTTCAGTTCATGTATTATGTTCATTAATTCACTTATGAAGCTTGTGCAGTTAATTCACTTTATTCTTTAAAGACTTATAACTTTAAAATTTTAATTACATTTCACTCCATATACCACATTCATTAACTTATTCATTTAAAAAGCATTTGTAATTTATTGACTTTACCCTTTGTACAGTTACCAAAAGAAAAGTTAGTCTAATTTGTCTTCCTACAGCAACAGCTAGAATCGCCACAGAGAGTGAAAGATTTGTTTAAAAGTCTTCATGATCCCCCTTTCCGATTGCTTCTCCATTTTGTGAACTGCCTTATCATAAACCACCACTCCGCTTTCAACTCCACAAAAGTATCGTTCTGCACAAGCCAATACCGTTGACTAGAGAT
Source organism: Anniella stebbinsi (assembly GCA_029215795.1). NCBI lineage: Eukaryota > Metazoa > Chordata > Lepidosauria > Squamata > Anniellidae > Anniella > Anniella stebbinsi. Next base: position 87,163,117 of record JARDYH010000004.1, on the reverse strand, counting down.
GTGCACCAAGCACAGGATTTGGTATGGAGTATATTAATACTCCATGAATATGATGAAGTAGACTATAGACTATGAAAGCCCATGGCAGAATAAATTTGTGAGTTATTTTAGGTACCATGAGACTCTGCTATTTTTGGAGATATAGTACTTATAGGCTGACCATATGAAAAGGAGGACAGGGCTCATGTAACTTTAACAGTTGTAGAGAAAAAGGAATTTCAGCCAGTGTCATTTGTATGCAATTAGTTCTTTTGTATATGGTCACTCTAGTATAGTGCCTGCAACTTTAACTGTTGTGATGATCAGGGTATTTCACCAGGGACTAATTGCATACAAATGACACAGACTGAAATTCCCTTTTCTCTACAACTGTTAAAGTTACATGAGCCCTGTCCTCCTTTTCATATGGTCAGCCTAGTCTTCAAGAATAACATTTCAAAACCCCAGTGGTGAGTGAAGCCTCATGCATGGTCCAGCTTTGATACTGAGCACTTTGGAGGGAAGCTTGCTTCACATCGGGAAGCAACAGAAATGATCCAAAGGGGCCCAATTCAGTTCAGGCTTGAGGCTTTAGTTGAATCAAATGCATATCCCTACTATTGACAGCTATAAATGTCCATTTTGTCCTTCTGAAATGCATTGGTTAAAGGCATGTCGTGCTGCAGTAGAAGACTCTACTTTTCAAGAGGGAAAACCAACTAATGGATTATTTTTAATGTCTTTTATTCCCTGATGTTTCTGAATTTTGGTTTCACGCCATTCTGTTAAGTGATGAGATACTGTATCAGTTCCAAAGCATTTTATGTTTGGCTTCCATCCTAGATATATCATCCATCATTATTAATGGATCTGTATTTGATAAAACAATTGTACCGCAAAATGGAAACTGCCAACGTTTATAACAATTTCCATTCAAATTAAAGCTACATGAAATTTAAACATATGGCAAATGCTGTGAACTGCCAACGTAAGAGCTTTGCTAAGCTGAATTTTTACATAACCAGAACTTTAATGTTTACAAAAGAATGAATTCTGAGTGAAAGATGTATAAAAGTTTTCATGGCGTGAACATGATGGGCCTAGTCCAGCAAAGAAGCCTGGGTGGGGTTTTTCCATTGTTTGCCATAGAGTGGTTTGAGCTCATATAGCTGCATGCACCACTCATCATATTCCAGCCATCACTATATGTGCTCCAAAATGTGTGAACCTGTTTCGTAGGAAGACGTAGGATTTTGAAGACTCCAAGGTTCCTGTCATGATCAAACACAGATGAAGCACAAAGGAGAACATTTATTTGACAAGCTCCAAACCATTGCATACATGCCAACATCAAATGCTTACACCAGAAGTATTGATTCACAAGGGAAGCAATGAATAGGCGCCTATGAGTTCTGCAGCAGCTCATTTGATGGTGACAACTCTAGAATAATTCAGGGAAGAAATATTGCTGTTGCACATGTCATTTAAGTGGGCTCCTGGGCGGGCATGTTCTCCATTAATGTTATCCTGCAAGTTGTACAAACTAGGACAGAGAGAGAGAGAGAGGGAGATCCTTTTCTGAACATTTTTCACAGCATCAAAATCTATTTGGCAATTTTACAGTGATTACTTTGAACGGAGGAAAATGTTCATCTATTCAGGTTTCGTTGCCCTCACTTTCAATTGGATTTGTTTTCTGGCAGCCACATAGGCAAATCTGACTGGTTATGTAGCATTGTGACTTCTTCCCATTCACTACATGGCCCCTGATTAGCTGGCATCTCCAGTATACGACTAATCAAGGAAGAAGATTCAGAAATGGGAAGGTGAAGAAAGAGACGCCAAAGCATAACAGAGAAACTATGATAGTGAATAGAATTCAATAAAAGTCTCATGTCGGAACTAGCATTTCCACTCATTTCCAGGATTGCTGTAGGAAGCACTACCCATGGGTCCTGCTGCTGTGACAGAAACAGTGGGAACACAGCGGCTAGGCTAACCATATGAAAAGGAGGACAGGGCTCATGTAACTTTAACAGTTGTAGAGAAAAGGGAATTTCAGCCAGTGTCATTTGTATGCAATTAGTTCCTGGAGAAATTCCCTCTTCATCACAACAGTTAAAGTTGCAGGGGCCCTGCCTTCTTTTGTATATGGTCACTCTAGTATAGTGCCTGCAACTTTAACTGTTATGATGAAGAGGGAATTTCACAACTAAGTGATTCCACAACTAAGTATAGACATCTTCCCTTTCATATGTTTCCATGCTTCATTTTCTGTCTTCTCTTTCACCCCACTGCTCTTTTTCTAAAAAGAAAGTTGTAGTTGCTTTTGATCCACTGAGCTAAAACTAAGGATGCACAAGCATCCCATTCGGACAGGGGGGTGGGAAGGTGGTGGTGGGAAGCTGAACTTGTTTCCTTGTGGACAGCAGTTGGAGTTCCATATCTACTGGGAGGAAATGGCACTACTTATGTTATTTCTGCTGGGGAGTATGCCAGTTTCTCACTGGATTTATAGAATTATCTCCTATTGGAGAAACAAGCTCAGGCAGGGATTCTAGGGTGCTCACCAATGCCTTTTTCCCTCCCCAAGGTATGTAACTGTGGCTGGCTGTTTGGGCACACAGGGTACTGCTCAGTTTGGAGGCATGGATTTGAGCAGGGTTGCCTTTCAAAGAATTCCTACTTAGAACTAGAACAGGAACAGCTAACATGGAGCCAGTGGGCCATCCAATCTTATCAGGGCTTGGTAGCCTGCTCCACAAAATTATGAAGTAAGAAATAGAGATTCCACATGGAATGATGACCTACAGGTTGCCATCTTGTAGTAACCCAGAAATGGGCCTTCTCCGTGGTGGCACCCACCTTATGGGATACCCCCTCCTGGTATTCAGGAGGTGCCACCTGTAGTATGCTTTAGGTGTTAATTAAAGATCCATCTCTTTACCCAGGCCTTCCCAGTTCATTTGTTGTTGTTGTTGTTGTTGTTGTTGTTAATTATGTATTATATTGATGTTAATATTGTATTGTATTAACATATTGATGTTAATATTGTATTAGTTTCATATAAAAGTTTTAGCAATTGTTATATACTTTAATTGTCTTTTTATGTATTTAAATCTTCTTGTAAACCACTTAGAGATATTTTAAATATGGTGAACAGTATATGAATCTATTAAATGCTGCTGCTGTTATTGCTATATCTCACTTTCAGATGTGCAAATGCAGATGTCTGTATATAATGCTATTGCTATTAGGGCTGGGCAAATCTGTGAGTTCTTACAGTGCAATCCTATGCATTTCTACTAACAAATATGTCCCTCTAAGTCCAATGGGACCTATTCCCACGTATGTGTATACAGGATTTCAGCCTGCATTTGTTTTGTCCCATTTCCACATCAGTGTTTTGTTTTGTTTTGTTTGTTTCTAAAAAATTAACTGCACACAAACGTTTGTGTGCATTTCCATGCACATTTCTCATAAGGTATACAAGTTTGTGCACAATTTCCCCTAATATGTGCATTTTTGCAAGATCTTTTCTGAAGCATAATGCCACTTTGGTCATTTTTTAAACTAATTGACACATTCTTTTAGTTAAAACACACCTTCCCCTAATAAGCATTTTTGTACACATTTTTTTCTGCTGGCGAACAGCTTTGCAAAATTTAGAAAAGTGAAAATATATACATACAATTGTCCTTCAGTTCATGTATTGGTTTGGGAAGTTTGAATTAGGGAGGCTTGCATTAAAATGCGAACTAAATGCATTTCTTCCCCATCCTAAATGTTATGCCTGAACACCATGTGCTCCATAACTGAGGAGTGTCAATGTTTTGAATCTAACCACTTTTAGCTTAGGCTAGTTTAGGGCACAATCCTGGGTGGATGCCTGGCAGCCTCTGAGCTCGGAGGATGTCGAGTATCCAATGCAGGGTGGAAAGGACAGCAGAGGTGTTCTTCACCTCCATGTTCCAGCTGCCCTGCATTTCTGGTAGATGGGTGATTTTGCCCATCTAACAGTGGCACCTCAGAGAGGAGGAGGCTGGGATGGCCATAGGATCGGTCGTAGTGTAGCCAGCCCAGTCTCCTCCCCTCCCCGCACCTTGGAAAGCCCCATGTGCCATCTCCATGATGTTGTCCCTGTACAAAGAAGTAGCCGGAAGGGTTCTTTCCGCATCAACCTCTAAAGGGGGTGGTGTCGGGGAGTGTGGTTTCTTGACTCTGAGCCAGGAAACTGAACTATCCTGTGCCCTGCCCCAGACGCTGTCAAGAGTAGAGGACATCCCTGAACTAGTTACCTTATACGTCCTTTCATACACTTTGAATGAAACACTAAGCTAAGTAGCACTTTTCTGCTGTTCTGCACAATATACCTACACAGTATAGACCACATGTTTAAATTTCAAATATATCACATTTTTGTGGTTTTAAATGCCAAATACATAAGCAACAAAAAAGACAAGGAAGAGATAAGTATGGATGAGTTTGCTTTTGACCAGAATTTATCCAATTCCCACCTCCAGAACTGAAAGCAGATCCGAAAACCATCTGTGGTCTGAAAGTCTGTGCATTTCCAAGCTTGCAATGTGATTGTGCAACACAAATGCATTCATAAATGTGTGCATTTGACAATTTCACTGAACAATATGTACATTTCAAAAATACATAAACATTCTCCCACATTTTACTTAGTGGGAGAAAAAATTGCACATTTCAAAAATGCACAACAATACAAGAAGACGGTCATGAGTCAGAACAAGGTTTGAGGTGGAAAGCAGATTATCTTGATGAACTCAAGTTATTCCGATTTGCACATCCCTAGGGAGGGACAGTTTCTCAAAAGTGCCTGAGCTTATTAAAGCCCAGATCATCACTTTGACCTAGAGCCAGGAAGCCTAGTCTTCCATATTGCCCTTGAAGTAGGAAAACCTGCATAGGTCCTTAATCTCAGGCACTTTTGGGAACCTGCCTTTCCTTTCCTTTCTCATTGAAAACAGTAGCTTCCCTTTTTGCTTTCCTCATACAGAAGCAAAACCTAGATCCCAATGTTAGAAAACTAACACAGGGACTCTGATAATTTTACTATCTATTCAATGTCAGAAATTAACTTGACATTAGTGCCTCAAATTAAGAGGTCTTGCTCCGATGGAAACAATACGTTTAAAAGCCATCAATAATTTGAGTACTGAAATATTTGTAAATGAATTCATAAGAGATGCCTTTTTGTTCTTCTATAGATCCATTCTGGCTATTTTCAAACACAGGAAACACTTCCTGACAGCTTTACAGGTTTTTCTGTTCTTAGCTGTGGTTTACTCAGAATCCATTTTTCGGTATTTTACAATCTAGGAGGTCACTGCTATGGCACGAAAGGTCAAGGACTTTGATAACTAAAACGGAGAGTTCATACAATGTTATTTTACTTACATTATCAATTAAATAGGGAAAAGGCACAGAAAGCTAGTCTAGTTATAATCTAAGAGTAAAATCTCTCTATTTCAAGTTATTTGATTTTCTTGGTTTGGATGACTCTTTCATTGCAACAATTGTAATGAAAGAACTCTTGCTTTCACTCTCCATATTTATGCAAAGTTCATTCATTATTGTGTACATTGTATAGCTTCAAGGTTGTTTGCCATGCTATTATTATTTCTTTAACTTTATACCATTGGGAGTACCTCTTCCAATCAGGGAATGGCTTACTTGGACATGTAATGACGTAATTCAAGCAATTAGGTCACTTTCCATTTTGCGTCTTGCATTTAAAAGAAAGGCATTGAAAATGGCATATCTTTCTTATATAAGCAGTAGGTGCAAACAATTCACTTTGCATTTGTTTTTACTAGTAGTGCTAAAAAAAACCTCACACATTCCAAATAAAATGCTATTATTTTAACTTATATGTGAGGAAATTGTCAATAAAGGAACCCATGGCTGAAACTCACTTACATGACATGGGGTATATTTAAAGCAAGTCATTGCATAGATTTTGACTTCATACTGAAAGATTTCTAAGTGTAAACTCATCCTTAGATACACTGGGGGAAACACAGCTTTTCATGGCATAGGGAAGTTTATTATTAGAAAGATGGAGAGTGTGGAATGATTGATGTAATATATGAGGCAAACATCAAATGCTTTGAGGAGTCAGTGATGGTATACACTGTTGTGTTCCAATTACAACTGAGCCAAAAATGTGGTGGGGAGAATTTTGTGAAATAATGATTCTGTAATACCTCTCTTACCAGCTGCATGGACCTCCAAACCAATGTTCTACAAAGATTGTGGGAGAGAGCTACAAATAAGGACAAAGATATTCATACAGACAGAGTTGTGGCGAGAAGCTTGAGACATCACTATGATTTGGCTCTGTCATGTTATCATGTAGCCAGATCTGATAGGCTACACGATAACAGAACAAAGGCTTGCTAATGATGCCATGTATTCAGAGTGACAGCAATGTAAATTGGTTTGACAATGTGACAGTGTGACATCACTGCATTATTGTATTGCCTATGTGATCCCTGACTGGTTGGGATCAACGTAGAAAGAAGCCTCTCCCCCCCCCTTTTTTTTAAACAAACAAAATGGTTCTGAAGCTGCGGATCAGACAAAGAAGTGGCAGTGATCAGGTGGCGAAAGGTGAACAAGCAGGTGCTATGTAACCTGCCTCTATGCCTCCCCTTTGATATGACATGGAAGTTAGCTATGTAAAGCAAAAAGTGTAAATTTCTACAGGCTAGAATAATCCCCAAAGGTGGGCTCTTTGGATCCTGTCCTTAGTATTTAGAGAAAAGTGTTATTTCCTTAACTACTTGGAGAGGTTGCTATGTATTCTGCTAAAGGAAAATCACAGTTGTAATTGCTACTTTGGGCCTGTTGCTTTTCATTTTTTCCTTGAGGCACTCATTTATATCTGAGCTGCATGTCTCATCCCAGCATGTTGCTTATAAACCATAGGAAGAAAAAAAATGATTTTTACATGTTTTAAGTAAATGAGCAGCATTGCATGGCTTTTGCTCAAACTAAAAATTAAGCAATAAAAATAATGACAAGCATATGTTTTCTGCTCTAGTGTAGCATGCCTTGGGTAGATTTAGAAGGCAAAGGCCAATTGACTTCATGTGTTTTAGTGGTGAAGTGCAATAATCCCATAAAAATGAATACCCTGAAGTAGCTTATGGATATTAATGCAATGAATACATGCATACAAATTACACAATCAAAATTATGAATAGAAATAAAAGTGATAGTAAGCTTATCAGTATAGGCATGAACATAATAACATTATCAGAGCAGGACAAATGTCTAGTGCATTATCAAATGCAGCCACACTAGGATCTTATCTCAATGATTTTGAAACAGCCCAAGCAGCATTTCATTTTTCTTTTTCTACCTCTGTACAGATTTTACCGAGCACCTCTCTCTGCATGAGATGTAGCAACAAACTGGAAAATGGCCACTGCATGGTCAATTCTCTTGTATATGTTCTAATTTCAGAAAATGAGGAATGCTATGGGCATAAGGGACATTTAATTTAGGAAAGTCAATGACAAGCTTTCCCATGGCCTTGGATTGCACCCAATCTTCATTTAAAATATGCATAAATTTAAATGAAGTAGCATCTACAAAGAAACAGGTGCCAACAGAGGTGTTACAACAGTAGGGTGGCCATATGGAAAGGAGGACAGTTGCATTGAAAAGGGAATTTCAGCAGGTGTCATTTGTATGCATGCAGCACCTGGTGAAGTTCCCTCTTCATCGCAAGAGTTAAAGCTTCAGGAGCTCTGCCTAGCATGACCAGATACAAAAGATCAGCATATGCCAAATTTGTCACAGAGGCATTTAGGATCTCAATCTCAGTTCTCTCTCGTCCTTGAGGTAGTAGACCTTTTACTACTCAAAATAACAGCACTAGACAACTTTCTGGAGATGCACTGGTGGCTGAAAAATAGGATTTCTTTGCCACGATCATTGCCACAGTAAAGGTATTAACATAACTAGTCTGTGCTTATTTGTATTCATCCCAAGTATTCTTCCCTCATCACTCTAGTCCTCATCCTTACTGCTTCTTCACACTGAGCTCTCTGGAAAATCAGGGAAAGGACACTTGGGAGTGGATGCTTGGTAGCAATTGTGTCAACTGCCTGGGGCATTTCTTTAGTCCAGAGAGTCACTAGCTGAAGCAGCAGGAAACTCTCCAAGGGCCATAAAGGGCGCTGCTTTTGGCCCATGCATTGTGCATCCCTACTATAATACATGCTGCAACATATGCCATGTCAGGACGCTCATCTAGGATCAGATCCTGGAGGGCCGTGCTGTTCCCATTTACTGACCTGGTATTCCAAAGCACCACCTTCAGACTGGAGAGGGGAGCAGGTTGTCACCACAAAGGCCCAGGAGTTTGGTTGATAGACGAAATAGAAGGAAGGGGGGACCACATCTGATTATTTCCCCCTTCTCCTGCAATGTCATGTCCACCTGCTATCACCATTTTTCCTTCTCCCCACTTGCAATGGCTGACCCCTGCTCCCCGCAAATCCTCCTCCAGGCCAAAATGCATAGTAAACAGCACAGTAGCCACCAATATCCAAGATAGTTACAAACTATTGCATCAAGAGACACTAAGTGTAGTCAAGATCTTTTTAATCTTCTTCCCACGAAGGGTAAATATCGTTTCCCACCTGTCAATATGGTCACACGAGGGAAGGAAAGGAGAACATGCTTTAAAGATACTTCAAAACCTCCATCCAAGCTTTTTCTGTGTGTATTTTTATTTCAGTTTAATCATATTGCACATCACCTCACAAATCTAGATTTCAAGGTGGGATATAAATAGCTTAAACAAAATAAGTTTCTATAAGAAAGTAGCACTAAGAAAAATGATGTCATGGTTCTTTCTGAAGATTATTCCAGCTTCCAAAAGTGAGTAGATTGCTGGAACCTCATCTACCGATGGGCTAAGCTTCTATTTTACTGCAAATTAGGAGTGGATCATAAAAATGACATGAAATATTTTTATTTTTATTTATTTAATTAAGAAGTTATGCTCTGTATATCCCCCAAAAGGCAGCTTACAAAATATAAAAAGCATAAAAACACTAGCTAATCAGTAAAATGTATTTACGATAAGTTGAAAGCAGGATAAAAATGCAATGAACCAAAACTGGCAGTCTGTCAATAAAATTAAGCAATGGCAGTGTCAAATGCTTATTTAAAGATAAACATCTTCAGTTGCCATAGGAATACAGATCACACTAAGCTACAGGAGGGGGTGCAAAACTCAGTGTGAGAGAGCCCATTCCCTGCATGCAGAAAGTTTCAGGTTCAATCCCTCTGTTTCTCCAGGTAGGGCAAGGAAAGAATCCTGCCTGAAACCCTGGAGACCCTCTGCCTGTCAGTGTTGACAATACTGGGCTAGATGGACCAATGGTCTTTTTCAGTATAAGGCAGTATGAGGCAGCTTCCGATGTTCCTAAATTACCCAACGGCTGCATTCAGACAAGACAATAGTCAATGGTGAGTTAATGGTCAATTCCACGGCTGATTATCAAGGGCATACTCCCCACACAGCATGATTAACCAACCGTGGTATGGATTAAGACCAGTATCGAGTTGACTATTAGCAAACGGTGTGTTTGATTGACACATGCCCACTCTCTCCCCCCATAGTCCTCCCACTGGTATCACATCAGCCATTGTGAGTTCTGCCAGCTGGACTAGAGTGGCAGCCACTGCTTAGTCACTCTTGTCACGGGACTCTGTAGTGGCTGAAAACAACCAACTTTGTGCAATGAAATAGTCAACGGTGCCTGACACACAACACGATAACCAACGCTTGTTCAAATATTCAACTCTGCACAGCATTGGTTATTTTGGCTGAATAATTTTCAGGGTGTGAAAAAGACCTGGCAGATGATACAATAACCAACTGTTGATTATTTAACCTACCATTGGTTATCCCTTCATCCACCAGTGAGAAAACCCTCTTGCTCATTGCCACCAGCCATGCCTCTGAAGACAATAGCACATACAAGAGGATCACAACAGCTGATCTTAAAGGATGGGTAGATAAGTTTGAGAGGTAGCTAGTGGACAGCGATCCGATTATTGTACATATTTAATTACAAGAGCATTTTGTAAGGTTCATAGTTCCCCTTAGCAGCTCAGGAAAGAATCTCTCCAGCAATGCTTTCCTTTCTTCAACAAGTACTGATTGAACCTGGATCAAAATATTGAAGCTTGAAAGAAGGAGGAAATGTTAAGGCCTGTCTGTCATCATCACTACCAGAGCATAGTAGTAGACATCTGAAAGACCTTAGGGCATAATTTGAGGTAAGGTTCAGTGTTAGAGTGCTGCCCTGACATTGGTGTGAAGTGCAGAGTGCATGGCTTCCAGCAAACCTAAGTCCGGCATCTCTCATTTTAGAAATTAAGCACTGAAGGTCCTCCATGTGTGCTCTGCAGGGGAGCCACTGTAACAATCTAAATTGGAATAAAGAAATCTCCTTAAAGTCAGCTCACTGGGTTGTGACCAGACTCCAGATGCATCGTTATCTGCACAGCACTCCGTGTTTTCCGCCCTGAGGAACAAATATCTCTGTTTCGTTCCTGAATGTAGCGGAACATACTACTGTTTAACTGCCTATTGAGTGACTCATTTTTGTGTTACTCTGCCAAACATTAAAATGCTACGGTGTTGCTTCACTTCAGGGATGCTCATCAGAGAGTCCCAATTTCATTTTTTGAAACAAGTAAAAACTAGCTATGCTGTTAAGTGGTGTGGGGACCATAAAGGCAACACCATCCTTAAAATATGCATGTTTGAAAACACTGACTTTAGTGTTTTCAGTTTAAAATTATTATATCTTACAGATATAATAATATATAATTTCAATCTCTCTCTCTGTCTCTCTCAAGCATGGATGAGTTAAGTTTGTTTCATCCCATTTTTGCATTAGTTTGCACATTATTATTATTCTGCATAAAAATGTGTACCTATTTTCAGGTGCATTTCTCAAAATGAACACCCATACTAGGCACAGCCTCTATATGTAGTTAGCATGTACACAATTTTGCATATGATCTTTCCTAAGATGAAGTGTTCTAATAGATACATTTTTATCTAGAAAAGTATGGTTATTGACATTCATGTACTTATTTGGATAGTGTGACTTGCGTACATTTGCATAAAAATGTGGACTGAACGAATTTCTCCCTCATTCCTACTTCTGAAATATCTTATAGAAAGAGAAATGTAATCACAGATGTCAAACTGACCTGCCCTCTGATAAAGATGTATTGGACTAAAGAAATTAAATGCTTCAAATTTTGGGGTTGCCCATTTTCATGTTTATTGATGTACAACAATGACAAAGTCCATGGAGAGCAAACAGAACTGTGCCATGCAACAAGACTTTCCTATCCTTTCCTTCCTACAAATCCCTGTGACTCAGGCCATGTCCAGGGTCGTCCCTAGGTGGGCCCTGTGTGTCTAAATGATGCACAGGGGAACCTGGGGATGACCTAGGGATGACCCCGGGATGACCCTGGGATAACGGAAACTGGAGATATCCCGTTTTTCCCACTGTCCCTGAATCTGAAATGGGCATGGAGCCACGCAGGATGGCTCCTTGCCCATGAAGGTGGGGAGGGGAAAGCAATTTTGCCATCCCTAGGTGGGGTGGGCATGGGGGTTTCCTACCTTTTCTGCTGTTTGACGAGGGCTCCTGGCTCTTTAAAAAAATGATGGGCGCGATGTCCCTGTTTGTTTCTGGGACATCATGTTTCCATTTGTATGCTGGAGGACGATCCTGGAAGCAGGTAAATCTGGGGTCACCCCCTCCCTCCCTCTACACCCTTAGGTGTAGAAAGGGCCTCAGAAAGGGTATTCCTGAGGATCAGGGAAGAGATATGGGGTGGGTGCTGCAGCGGAAGGGAAAAAAAGAGAAATTGGGAGTGACTGCCATTCACAAATGGAAGTTGCTTGAATGGAAGATAGTTAGATCCAAGGAACCACGAATGGAAGGAAATGAACAGCTTGTTCTATTCTGCAAATGTTCTATTCTGCTAGAGGTTCTCATGCTATTGCATGCTCAAAAAGCAGTGCAAGCTCATGCACGACTGGAAAATAATGTTGGAGTTACTTTCAGTGTTCTCACACAGCACTATAGTGCAAGGTGTTAAACAGCCATTCGCTGAGCAGAAGAGCCTTTCTGCATGTGGAAGTGCACCTTTGGATGCATCCCAAAGGGTATTTTAAAATATAGGGAACTGGTTGATTAAAATATAACAGCCACAAGGTCAGTATGTTCTAAATGGTGGAGACAAGGAAAACCTCTGGTGGTTGATTAATGTTTTTAGAGGTTGTGGTATTATGCTTTAATGGCAAAATTAACAAAAAGATAAGAAGAGCCATGCTGGATCAGAGCAAGGCTCCATCTAATCCAGCATTCTGTTCACATAGTGGCCAATCAGCTATTGACCAGGGACCCACAAGCAGGACATGAGTGCAACAACACCCTCCCACCCATGTTCCCCAGCAACTGGTGTACATCGGCTTACTTCCTGGAGGTAGAACATAGCCATCAAGTTACTGGAGGTAGCACATAGCTATCAAGTGCTATAAGAATAAAAGAAAAAATGCAGAGGCTGGACACTTTTATTTAAAAACTGGACATCTTTTTTGAATAATGTCAGAGCAAGCAATCTGTTTAACATAAAATATGGTTTCACTTTTTTGTGAAGGAACTGAAATAAATGGTAAATGTAAAACAAAAAGGAAGATACCCAATTGACTCACATTGATATGAAATGTGGAGCAACCTAAGTAAATATTTATTCAGCAATTCAACAAAAAAGCTCTCTGAGAGCACTGCATAATAAATTAAAAACTGATATGGATGGATATACATCTTTTCCAGAAGTATGTATTTCTCATCTTGAAAAGCTTGGGTAATTTTATACAACTGACTGGTGTAAGATACTATTTATAATTATTGAATGCCTTGTTAAATGTTCAATTGTACTCTTATGGTTGAGCAAACAACCTGAAATCTCTCTGGGAATCTTTCAGTGTCTACTTCTTCATTTTATAATCTTTTTCAATCATCCAAACCTAATTGATGTACTGAAATTATTGTTTTACTATGAATTGCAAAAATGCTTATTGAAGACAGTAAGGGCATTGTACACTGTGGTTGTATCTGACCAAAATATGTTGGCTGCTATGGCAACAAAGCTGGTTCTAGCAAATCACTTCTCATCTTGAAAAAAAAAAGCATGTTGTATTTTTTTTTAGTCTTCTTGAACTGGGAGCTGACAGTGGGAAAGGCTCCCTCTTTTCTTTTCTTTTTCTCCTTGTCGTTTAAGAATAGAGCAACGTAAAGGAACCTTATTTTGGACATTGAATTGAGAAAACATACTGCACTGAAGCTTTTCCTGCAAGCACATGGCATAAATATGTTGTGTCGTTCAATGAGCCATGGGGAATAACTATCAACAAAGCAATGTGCTGTTCCCCAGGAAAACTATTGCAGCAGCAAATGCTATTGCCACTATGCTAGAGGTCGCTTACGTTAGGGCATTGTGATTTAAGTTAGCGCTTGTCATGTCTAACCCCGACAGCAGCTGAGAAAACTTGTCAGATGAAGAGCTTGACCTGGTACAGCATACACACCTTGTGCATGCCCCTGATGGTAGCAAGACTCCAGGCACCTCTGACATTAGGGGAGAAAATATATTGGGCCCCTCCACAGCAGCAGACTCTGGGGAAACCCTGGGTGGTATCTCTGAGGACTGTAACTTGCTTGTGGTGGCAAAGGAGGAAACCAGGTGCCCACTCAGCTCTCAAGCATGTGTTCTCCAGAAAGTGGAGACACCGGCTGCCACATGGAGATGAAGAATGCCTCAAGAATTGTAATAACCGGTCTCCTTGTGAGCAATGCCCTCCTCATAAGTAGGATTTTTGCCAGAGGGCCTGTAATCTACAGCTGAGCCCTGGGTGGGGCCTGGAAGCTCTGGCTATATCAGCTCTCAGTTGGAGCTTCAGAGCTCCCGGAAGTAATGTCTCACTACCAGCTCCAGTGTCTTGCACTTTTGTTCTTATGTCCTTGTTCTTTGACTGAGCTTTTGTGCTACTGACCTTTAAGCTCCTGCCTGAGTCTGTTTCTTGGACTGCATATTATATCTCAGTGCTTACCTAGGGTGACCATATTTGGGAGACCAAAAAAGAGGACAAGCTGGGAGGGTGGGCGGGAAAGCAGCTTTCTAGGGCCTCTGGAAAGTGCGTCATTCCCCCTGCCTCCTTAAAGGCGCAGAGGACGGGAAAGTGTGGCAATCCTGCCCTCCACTGCTCCAATCGGGGCCTTTTCTATAATGTCTGGGAATGATACACTTTCCCCTTTAAGGCTGTGATTGGAGCAATGGGAGGAAATGACCCGCCTCCAGAAAGCACATCATTCCCTCCCACCATGCTAACGGCAGCCTTAAAGGGGAAAGCGTGTCTTTCCAGGACATTGTAGAAAATTACCGAAAATCCCCCGACACCCAGGATAGAACAAAAACCAGGACAAATCCGGGGAAATCCTGACAGTTGGTCACCCTAGCTTACCTATTTTTGGACATTTGCTGCACCTCAGACTTTCTCTTGGAACTCTCCTTCTTGCCTGGTAAAGCTGAGCCTTTGACCTTTATTGACTTGCCTTTGGATTGCTCCTTTTGCCTTAATGCTGAGTCTGACACAGTGGCCACATTGCGTACTGGCCACTGGAGGCAATGCTGCCATTGACATCCCTGTAAACCTCCACATCAGGGCATTTTAGGTGAGGGAGCAACCTAGATTGGGATCATGGTGGGGGCAAGGGGTTTAGCAAAATATAAATGAATGTATGTAGCAGAAATGTGTGTCTACAGCTGAGCACCCATAACAACTGAAAACTTGCAGTAAAGATGTTAGGAAGAAAGTTCTAATTTGTTTTGGTTCATTGTTACATGTCCAGCATTTCCCCTCACCCGTGTGCTGACAAAATACACAGCATATTCAAAAACTACAGTGTGTCCGAAGAGATAACACAGTGAGGCGTTGGAAAATGTGTCAGCCGCAAAAGGTGTGGATTGGTCCTTCAAAAATAGTTCTAGGAAAAAGAAACTTTTTAAAATGGCTCACAGGAATCAATCTGGGAATCTGGATATTTTGTTGATCATTTTACTTCATAATGAAGCAGTGCGTATTTGCTGTGAGTGAGGATGAAAACAAAGGAAGTCACTATTGCGATCAAGCCTACCAAGGAGGCAGAGTGAAATAATAATAATATAAAAAACAAAACAAAACAAGTCAAAGACCAATACTACTAGTACTCGAATACAACCAACCAAGGCAGGATCTACACTACTTATTTAAAACGGTTTATAACAGTAATGACAACTGTTGGGGCCCAGGACATACTCCATATACAGTTTTCAAACCGTTTTCAAAGTGTCACATCCTGCTAAGTGAAGATCTGGCCAATCCTTAGTCTTGTAATCGCAAACAACTCAGAAGTAGAACACAGTAAAAAAAAAAATCACTGATATCTGAGGTAATTTTTACACTGTTTTGTCCGTATAAAATGTAAATATGTTCTGGCAGTTTTAGACATCCTATTCTAAGGGATTGTTGGTACACCTACTGATTTTTGTCTAGTTCTTTCACTAAAAAAAGAAGGAAAGAAAACAATTAAAAAACCAGAACCTTTGCATCTTGTTCATGGCTCACTGGCAATAAACATCCCAGACATGCTGAGCCCACTAATATTTCCAGAGCTCTTATATTATTTTTTGCCCCTTCCTTCCGTGATGAGCTGGAGTATTCATCAGAACCCGCTGTGCGAAGATTGATATTCACTGAGATGCCCAAGATCACCTGGAGGGGAGTTTATGAAATAATAATAAAAATTACTAGAGGGAAATACAGCCTCTTTATGTCATGTATTTTTCCTGTTCACCTTGGTTTTCAACTTCTGTACTAAATGTTCAAATAGGCACCCTTCACAGCAGCTCACTACTATAAAGCAAGTCATGACAAGGAAGGGTCAAAGAGAACTCCCATGGATTTCCATAGCCTGTAAAGGACTAAAGGGAAAAGGATTTCGTTGTTAGGGATTTTCCTTGTCATTGTGTAACCAACAACTAGGAAATATAGGGTTTGAAAAACCTAATTTTATTTTGCTGGGGCCTTCTCAAGAACTACATGAAATTCACAGTGTACCCACTGTGTTGCTACATAAATTCTGTTATATTTTAATAAAAGGTATCCTAATTGGCAGTGTGGTATTTTGCAACAGGTTTTTTTTTTTGTCTTACCTCTCTCCAGTGGAAAAATATAAATTACCTTGGTTAGAAACATCTGTAAGAGGAATTGCATGGGAGAGCAAGATGATTTGATGACATGGAGTGCATTGCAGATTGTGATCTCCCCATGGTTCTACTATGAAAATATACTAATCAAAATGTATTTTGCTGTTTTCTTGACTAAAATAGGCCTCAATGGGGGCTGTGTAGAACAACCACAACCAATAGGATGCTCATCCTGGATATTTGCATTTAAATAACAGTCCTAAATACACCTTTTCCAGCTGCCCTTTTAGAGCAAAAGGTTTAGCCATATATTTCTGGGAAAGAATGTATTCTTCTATTTTAATAATACTATGTAGATGAGATCTAAGATAAACAAGTGGGAACTAAAACTAAATGCTGCAATGTGCAAAATACAGTGGCCAGATTGATAACAGGGACCAGAAGGTTTGAACATATATGACCTACTCCAGCCCACCTGCATTGGTTGCCTATATGTTTCTGAGCCCGATTCAAGGTGCTGGTTTTAACCTATAAAGCCTTACATGGCTTGAGACCACAATACCTGGTGGAACGCCTCTCCTGACATGAACCTACCCATACACTACATTCAACATCTAAGGTCCTCCTCCGAGTGCCTACTCTGAGGGAAGCTTGGAGGTTGGCAACAAGGGAGAGGGCCTTCTCTGTGGTGGCCCCTCAATTGTGGAACAATCTCCCCAGTGAGGCCCGCCTGGCGCCAACATTGTTATCTTTTCGGCGCCAGGTCAAGACTTTCCTCTTCTCTCAGGCATTTAGCAATATCTGATGAGCTTGGGTCTGGTTTTTGTTTTGTTTTTAGGCTTATAGCTTTTTAAGTTATCATAATGGTTTTAAATGTATGTGTATATTGTATGTTTTGCAGTTTTAATTTGTGTATATTGTTTTTAAATGTTTTAATCTTATGTAAACTGCCCAGAGAGCTATGGCTGTGGGGTGGTATACAAATGCAATAAATAAATAATAAAAATCTCTTCAGGATGTCAGCCAGCCAGTCAATATACAGGATACTTAATTCCATTCTGTGTCTATCTGGTGCTACTAAGGATGTATGGATTTTGTAAAATCAGTATGCATCTTGCATATTATCAAGTACCTTTCAATCTGTCATCCACTCATTGACAGAATTGATTTTTTAAAATTTCCTGAATTTGTGCAAATTCCCATTTGTGCAAATTTGCACTACTGAAAATGTGCATATCTCACCCACCTACCCACCCAGATGTTCCTTTTCATGCTTTAGCCTATGGGAGAAATGCACATTTTTGGCTGATGGTTTTTTAAAATTATTTTACAGATTTTTCTATTACTAAATTCTTGTTAAAAAAAATAGTCTGCAAGACTGCAGAACCTGTATGAAAAGCTGGTCTGCTGCAGAATCCATGGGTCAGAGTCATAAAAATTCTAACTCATTTGATTCTGTTGCAGATTGTCCAATGTTCCTAGATGCTACCCCCTGCCCAACAGACACTTAGAATTAATATGGGATACTAAGGACTTAGAATAGGCATTTTGAAAATGAATGAGACTTAAGGTAGACTAGGTCTGCATTCAGACAACACATTAAGCAACTAAGGGGAGGGGAAACAATCGTCAGTTGTGTTGCTTATTGTGTTGTGTGGAGGGGTGAGTGTGTTAATGGCGTGTGGTGAGTGGGTTACAACACAAGCCCATAGAGGCAGACGGCAAGAGCGACCAAAGCTGCAGCTGCCACTCTGCTACAACTGGTGCAACTTGCAGAGGCTGCTGGGATAGAACTGGGAGGACTAAGGGAAGAGGGAGGGTGGGGAGAGGGGCAGGGTCTGTGTCAGTCAAATGCTGGGTTGACTATTAGTCCACTCAACGCCAGCCCCAACCACCCACAGTTGTGTAGGAATATGTTGTGTGGGGAGTACCTACAAAATAACCAACTGTGAGTTGGCTACTCAACCCACCATTGACTAATGCGTTGTCCGAATGCAGCCTAACAGTGGATCTAACACTTGGCATGGAACATTCTCAGTCCTCCTTAGGTGATTTTGGGGTTGTTGTTTTGCCCCTTTAGATGTTTCTGAAATCATTTTTGTACTTCTAGAAATCTGGGATTGGGGTGTGCCCTGAGCATACTGATACTACTTCTTTGTTTTCAGTGGCCCCATTTTTTATTACAGTCCTATTGGCGTTCAGAAACCGAGTTTGCTATTAGACGGAGTAATATCTAAAATAGTTAATAGTTTATGTAGAAAAGTTTCTTTTTAGTCTTTAATTGGCACAAATACTGAATTGCTGGCTCATCTGTACCTGCCTCCATGTGTACTTCTCACTGCCTGAATATAGACCTCATTTGCAATCTTTCCTTTGTTAAAGCAGAATGCACTTGAACTTTACCTTGGCTGGTAATCTACTGCATAAATTGCTTAAGCGTTTTAGGCATTGTCAGTACCTCATTTCTGCAACACTCTTCAGATATACTTTTTTTTAAAAAAAATTTTTTGCTATTTTCTCCTTCAGTGCATTATGGCGCAATTATGTACTTTGGATAATTGCTGTTTGCTTACTGTCAAAATGCAGAATGTGTATGAATTTTCTTGAACTATTTCTTTGTTAATATCATAAATTGGGTAATACCAACTCCTGCAATTTATTGAGAACTTGACATAATTAAACTAAAGGAAGACACATGGAGAAGAGACAGAGCTGGGATAAACATAGGAGTTGGGTTCACACAACATACTAACCCACTCAGTGTTGTTGAACCATGCGTTGCGTTGTCTGAAAGCAGTGATTTTTCTTCAGGGTGGGCTATTGTGTGGTCTGAACACATCACGTTTTCTGCAGGGGGGATTACCGTGTTGTCTGAATGCAACACATTTTCTATGAGGTTGCTCGTTAATCATGCAGTGTGGCTTTGCTAACCACCCTGAACAACCCAATAACAAGCCATGGGTTCTCACACAAGCCACCCTGCATAAAATGCACTGCGTTCAAACAACACGATAACCCATCAAAAGGAAAACTCACTGCATGGAGATAACAAGTTAACTCACCCTGCAGAAAATGTACTATGCAAACATGTTGTGTGAACCCAGCCAGGTTGATGGGAGGTCTCCAGGCCTGTCTTAATCCATAATTATGCTCATTTTCCTGGATTGTCAAAGTGGAAGAGAATTCCTCACCCATCATTATATAGGAGCTTGTTCTCCTCAAGTAGCCAATAAACACTGGGAATAAGAGTCATCCATAAAATCTTTACTAACAAAGACTCCTTGTTTTGGGGGTTTTTTGCGTTTTGAATTTTCTTATCAAAAGAGTGGTGGGATTGACGGCTTTTAGCCTTCCACATGTCTGTTTCTTTTTAACTGGGACAAACAAATCTAATCCTGATGCACTCAATATATACTAGGAAAAAAACTGTAAAATTGGTATTTAAGCGAGAAAGCAGACATTGCCCTGTCAGATGCATGTGAAAAAATGTTCTAGGACTTGATACAAATTTGGTAACCACAGCATGTAGATATGCACAGTAGTTGAATTAAAGAGGGCTCAGGGTGAGGGATCCTGGAAGTAGCTATTTCCGGGATCGGCCATTTTTTTCCTGTTCAACGGAGAGCGCACGAGCGCTCCTCCACAAAGGTAAGGTTGTTTAAAAAAAAAAAGAAGCACGCTCAATCAGGCCCCCCTCCCCCCTGCCATCCTAAGGATGGCGAATTTGCAGCAGCACCGGGGCGGGCAAGCACATCTTCCGCAGTCCCAGGAACTTCCCAGGACTGCAGACGATTCAAGATTTTGGAGGTTTCCTTTAACCCAGGAAAATCCCATGCCTGCTCCCCCACCCCCGGGACTCCCTGTGTGTCATTTGGATTCACAGGGAGCAGCCAGGGGCCAACCCAGGCATTTTGCCTGGTGTGAAAAAGGCCTAGATGTGAGGGCCACTGGCGTTTCCCAGTTACTTCAAGTGCAGCTCCCTGCCTCGCCCCGCCCCACCCCTCACCTTTGTCTCTCTCACACATGGAACAATCCTATGCATGTTTAGACAGAAAAGAGTCCTACAACTCTCAGCATCCCTCAGCTATCTATCACTTGGAAATCCAGCCCATTTTGGGATTGCCGACTTACATTTGTGAGCCGAGCCACAGACTGTCCCCAAACTCCTGGGACTATTGCCATTTGGGGGTGTGGGGATGATGGATCAATTTGTGCAAACAGATTGTGCAATTTGCGCATAATGCAGCTGCAATTTACACAATTTTTAAAAAAAAACCTTGGAAAATTTGCTAACTGGCCCAACTTGCTGCAGACCCAGTCAGGCCAGTTGTGGAACATGGGCCAAAGTCTGGCAGGCTAAACCAGTGAAAACATATCTATCTCGATTCCCCAAGTGGACTCCTCCAACGTCCCTAATAGGATATTGCCTTAATTCACTCACTTTCTCTCTCTCGTATTGCAGTAGCTACTCACTCACAGCAGGAGCTCTCTAGTTTAATCTTGCTCTTTGTGTTAGTGGTGGACCGGCTGCTGTAATCTGGGCTGCTGGAGGAAACTTTGGGGGTTGGGAGTTAAGAGACCTGCTGCTCATCAGCCTGCACTATGGGCAAATTAGGAGAAATCAGGGCTTTGACAGATGGAGATGCATTTTCTGCAGCCATTTGTACCACAGCCACTCATACTGGCTCCAGTCAGATCCATACCAAACGTTGGGTAAACAATAGGCACATGAAAACAGTCATTCGAATAGGGCAACATGACTGATGCATAACATGATGCCTTACTACAGATCCCATGATGAACTTTGTTGACTTGTACATGCAAGAATTTGTATAGATATGAAATCTTCAAAGTTGTCTGTAACTTGACAAGCAAAATACAATTTCTGTTGGAATAAATTTGCCCCTAACTAGTTCAATGAGCACAGGGGAGAGGCCATAGCTCAGTAGTAGGCTGGATGCTTTGGATGCAGAAGGTGATCCGGTCAGTCCCTGGCATTTCTGGTTTAAAAGGATCAGGTAGCAGGTGATGTGAAAGCCTGGAAAAGTGCTGCCAGGGTACTTCTAGGCAGACGGCTCCTATCACTACCCATGAGAAGGCATTGTGCAGCTATTCTGGCTTTTCTTTATTAGCAGATCCTTGATTTCATTTCATTTCTTTACTGCCCAATATCCAGAGCTCTCTGTTTAATTGTTCATGACAACTTAAACTATAAAATACAAGATGATACAATATAAAAATTGTATTTTTAAACATCAGCCTCTGAAAACTTTTTATGCAAGGCTACCTGATGCTGTGGATTGCTGGTTTAGGTAGCATTGATGGGAAGTCCAGGTAAGGAGCAACGTGAAGAGGCTTGACTGCATTGCTGCAATATAGTTATTGTATCCCTAGTGGTTGATTACTTCCAATGGTTAATTGCTTCTCATTTATCCATTGCTCTGTAGTTTAAGCTACGCCTCTGTGTGCACATGCAGTTTTTTCCTTAAAAGGGATTAGTCCATTTGCAATTGAGCAATTGCTAAATTAAAACCTGACTACAGAAAACACTTTGCTTCACAACATTATCAAAGTATACTTAAGGGTGAAATCCTATCGGGATAGTTGCCAGCTTCCAGAATTGGAGACAGCTGACTATCCTATGCAGGGTAGCTGGAGCACAGAGGGGATCCTATCCTCCATGATCCAGGCACCCTGCATTTATGGCTAGATGGGTGATTTTGCCTGCCTAGCCAGGGAGCTTTGGAGCAGAAGGAGGGAACCCATGAGGCACCTAGGAAGCTGTGTAAAGTGGCTTCTGCGGTCATCTCCCCTCCCACAGGACCACTCTCTTTTTGTCTCTCCATGCTTCATTTTCAAGTGTGGAGACCAAAAGAACTGCAGTGGCTACAATGGGAATGGGGAGGGGAGCACAGTTTCTGGGAACAGAGGCCAGAGCTGTGGCTCAGAGACCTCAGTTCCCAGAAACTGAACAATCTTATAGATTGTACTAGTTCTTGGCTGAATCCTTTGCCCTATTTTGGGAACTTTCTCCCTGTGAAAGAGGCATTGTTTTTTCTGCCTCTTTTGCAGGGAGAAGGGAAAATTCAGACAATTTTCTCCTTGGGGAGGGGGATAGAGTTTCTACATACCTTTTTTAACTGTAGCCGATTGCTGAGGGGCCTTCCTATTTTTATCGTTATTCAAAAATGACAACACCCCCTTTATTCAACATTTGGAAGAGACCAGCAGTTCTTAGTGAATGCCTATTGGGGACCATGTGACCTCACCCTTTCCAATAAGCCTTCAGGAAGAACTCTTGGGCTCCTGAAAATGCTGGTTTTTTAAAAAAAGAAAATGAAAATGAAAGAAGACCCCCTCAACAACTGGCCACATTTAAAAAGGCATGTGGAAACCCTGTCCCCCTCCCCAAGGATAAAATTCTCTGAAATTCTCACCTCTCCCAGCCTCTTTCACCTGAGTTTTCATTCCCCCCAACCCCCCATGAAATGCCGAACATGGAGTGGTCAAAATTTTCAGCACAGCACTAGATTGTACTTTAAGTGTATGTATGTTCTGTACTAAAAATGCATACATCAGTCGCTTCTGTGATAGCTTGGTAGAAATGCTTCACCAGATCACTTACTCTACGCTGAATTTTGCATTATCTTCTCTCTAAGAGGCATCGAAATAGGTTGTTATTGTGAAATGTGAATCTTAGGGAGACCAGCCCAGTATTAGTGCTTAGTTCACACTGGAAAACCTACTGCAGTCAGAGCCTAACTTGACCTTTGGTATTTGTCTTCCTCATCATACTTATTTTTCCGTCTGCAGCAGGCATGGGGCAGGTTCAAAATGAGTTACTGTCTGCTTAGCTTGTTTTCTTTTGGTTGGTGTGGATAAGCAATATTGAAGTGAACATCTTATTGTGGGCTCTTTTACAATTGGTTGATGTATCAGATGATTAAGATAAGCATGTCACTCTGTAAGCTTGCCTTCACTGATAGTACAGTACATACACAAAAGGATTCCTAAGCTAATTGTGTTAACTCTTTCATGCAACCAAACACATCACTTGTAAGCTGTAGTCATCACTCCATTGTGTGCAACGAACTGGGCCTATGAAATCACATTGATGTTGTTCCACAGCAGGGATGGAGCTTTGGATAGTATTCAGTTTTGCATAGGATTGTACTACTAATCTTGGCACAGTTGGCCACAGATTCCCCAGATATGAAATCTGAAATTACTCTTTTCTTGTCCTCCAGTTTCTCAGCCCACCGTGGTTGCTTTTACTTTCCCATTTGCCATGGATCTGATTGCAATAGATCTACTTACTTGGTAGGGTTGTTTTCATAAAGTAGTTTGCAATTTTCTTCAAGTACAAAAATATTGATATTTACAAGAATATGTAGGGTATTATTTTTTTAATCAATACTACACTGGGAGGAACAGCAGTATAAGAGAAGTAATCATGTGGCTTGCAGCTATAGATAAAGCTCTAAGACAAGACCAGAAAAAAAGACTACTATGTTAGAATGTGTATATTTTATATTATATTTATGTTCTAAACTATCACTATGCTTAATAGTATATTGCTAACAATGTGCTAAATATCTACAAAAGGGTGGAAATGAAATAGTTTGGCTTTCAAAAAGAGAACACAGCAACTCTTACATGAATGATGCTTTAATCTTACAGAATTCTTTGAATTTTGGGTTGTTTTCTGTTGCTGTGAATACTGAAGATTGCATTTGGGAAATGTGATGAAACAACATCACTATGGCATATATGTTCCCTTTTTAAAAAGCTGAGGCTTGGTTCTATGGAATTCCCTGCCATAGTGTTTAATAAAGTTCTCACATAGCCCTCTTAGCTAAAGAATGCTGCATTAACCATAAAACCTGTAACAATTGCTACCAAAATAGACCCTCTTTATGTTTATAGAAACTCAGTAGACTGTTTTCTATGGCATAGGCATGGGATTGTCATCACCACTAGAGAAACGCATATGCAACATTAATTAAGGAAACTAATTGCATATGGGTAATAAAATAGTTTTTTTAAAATGGTAGAATGAGACCACCTAAATGTACAGTCCTGTCTCACTAACCTTTTAGAGTTCTTTGAGAGTGTTGATACACATGAACAGGGGTGATACAGTAGACATTGTTTACTTGGACTTCCAAAAAGCTTTTGACAAAGTGGCAGCCATGGAAGTAGAAGAGGGATCCTCTTATGAATCAGTAACTGGTTAAAGAGCAGAAAGCAGGGAGTAGGAATAAATGGTAAATTCTCTCAGTTAAGGGAGGTAAATAGTGGGATCCCATAGGGATTGTTATCGGGGCTAATTCTTTTCAACTTGTTCATAAATGATCTGGAATTAGAAGTGAGCAGAGAAGTGGTCAGGTTTGCCAAATCATTTAGGGTTGTTAAAACAAAAAAGTGTAAAGTACTCCAAAATGATCTCTCCAAACTGGAAGAATAGATATCAAAATGGCAAATGTGGCTCAATGAAAGTGAATGTAAAGTGATGCATGTTGGGACAAAAAAAAATCCCAACTTCATGTATATGTTGATGGGATCTGACTGACCAAGAAAAGGATCTTGGGGTTGTGGTGGACAGTTTTATGAAAATGTCAATCCGGTGTGCGGTTACTGTGAAAATAAAGGCAAATTCCATTTTAGGAAATGAATAAAAAATATAACTGCCAGTATCATACTGTTCTCATACAAATCTATGGTGCAGCCACCTTTTAAAAAGATATTGTAGAGTTCAAAAAACAAAGTGCAGAAAAGAGCAAGGGACTGGAATAGCTCCCTTATGAGGAAAAGTTGCAACATCTGGGACTGTGTAGCTTAAAAAATGGTGAGTGAGGGGACACATGCTCTAGGTGTACAAAATTATACATGGTGTGGAGAAAGTGGATAAGGATACTTTTCCTCCTAGAACCCGGGTCATCCTTTGAAGCTGATTGGTGGGTGATTCAGAACAAATAAAAGGAGGTACTTCACATAATGCATACTTAAAGTATGGAATTTGCTACCACAAGATGCAATGATGCTTACCTCTAGTGTCTGAGGCAGTATGCCTATGCACACCAGTTGCTGGAAACATGACCAAGAGAGTGTCTTGTACTCATGTCCTACTTGTCAATCCTCCATGGGCAGCTGGTTGGCCACTGTGTGAACAGAATGCTGGACAACATGGGCATTTAGGTTGATCCAACATGAGTCTTCTTATGTTCTTAAAATTCTTCAGTTACATATGCTTAGTTACCTTCCTAATATGTGCAGAACCTGCTCCAACTAAATAAGATCTCAATAGCTTTTCACTCAGACCAGATTTCCCAAACCTTCCCTAACCAATTACTCATAACCAGGAACAGATGCTGTTTAGCAATCTTTTTCTACCTGAAGCTCCTGCTGCTGCTTCTGGCTTCTAGGATGATCAAATATTTCAAAGATTTCTTGAAATCCTCTGATCTTCAGGTCCTCTGCCAACTCACAACCAGCTGTCAACAACTAACTGATTTCTGACTAACTGGTCATTTTTTAAATCTCCTGGCCAGAACCTCTGACCAATCATATGCTTGTGCTCTGCCAGGGCCCCTGCTTACTGTTCTTCTGTTAGTGACCAACTGGTGGTTCTTTATGGACCTTCTAACCACCAATCAAATTTGTTGAACCCCTTTGACCAATCCAAATTGTATATTAATATCTTCCTGGGAACTGTAAACAAACGCCAGTTAAAGTTTCCTTCCCATAGCAACTGTAATTAAGGCAGCCACACCTGTCTTATGTCCAATACACAAGTAGTAAAGCCATGTTTCTATCCTACTTGGTTTAATTTTAACCTCACTCAGAGGTTACTCACAGAATATAATATGACTATTACAAAACACAAGGATAGAAATACAGCATTTCTTTACAGCAAAATATAAAATTATGAATTTTAGAGAGTAATGGAGTTACAAACTTTAGAAAATAATGATGTCACATAGTTGCAATGTGACAAGTTTGGATACATGGGGTTATCCTTTTTAATTATTTCATAGCAGTCAAAGCCTTGCTGACTCCAGAAAAAAGATGTCTTGGACAGATCAATTTTTCTTCTGGTATTAATAGCTATGGCAAATATGAAAATTGACACAATAATAGCAGAGTTACCAATATGTAACAAATAGTTTTCTAACTACTGGATTGTGCCTTTCTGTAGCAGTCAGATAATCAATGTGGAATCATTGATTAGCAATGAAAATAGAATAGTGTGTTCATTTTTGTATTCTACTATACAAACAAATGCTTCAAAGTGGAAGTAGTATTTAACTATTTCATTTACAGCTTCACCAAATGTTTTCCCATGTTCATATTTGAGGTAAAAATAATAATTTCAGGGAGCAGAAATGTGCTGCCTACTAAATGTGTAAATGATTCCTCTCCCTATATATGCTGCTACCATCTCCCCCACCCCCCTGGTTAGGGCATCTTTCCTCATCTCAGATTGATACCAGCAATCCCATAGTGAATATGACTGTGTAGCATGATGACATCAATGGGAGCAAATGAAGCTCTTAGAATAAGCGCTATGCAGGCATTCGCCTGCACTGGAGTAGAGATAAAGTGGAGAGGGATGTGGGCTTATGTGTAAGCCCCACTGCCCAACATCACAGCTCAATTGGCTGCCTCGTAGATTAGTGAAGGGTTCTGTAAGCGACCTTAGCTAAATGCACTTACCGAGCTCTCAAACATGGGAACATGGGAATCCTGCGTCATTCAGCTGAAGACAGAACACTTGCAGAATCCTTTGCACATCTTCATGCTAAATGTGCATTTAGAAAGCAGCTAGGATAGGCTGACCAGATAAAATCCAGGTCAGGGCTCATGTAACTTTAACAGTTATAGAGAAAAGGGAATTTCAGCCAGTGTCATTTGTATGCAATTAGTTCCTGGTGATATTCCCTCTTCATCACAACTGTTAAAGGTGCATGCACTATACTAGAGTGACCATATACAAAAGAAGGCAGGGCCCCTGCAACTTTAACTGGATTTTATCTGGTCACCCTAAGCTAGGAACCTTAGGAAGCAGGGTTTGTGTGTGCCTGTCTCCTTCCTCCTTCTCCTCCATTTGCGTATGGATACAATGGTGATTTGCATGCAGATACAGTGGTGAAGGCATTGCTCAGGGCAAACAAAGCATATTCAGAGCAAAGTTTCCTAGATAGATTAACTCTTTTTTGTCATTTTCACAGCTATCGACCAAACATCACCAGTGGAGAGGCACTTTCTCTACACTGATAAAAAGTGTTAGCAGAAATCACCTCCTCTTTTGGATTGAGCCCAATTTTCTTTGTAACATATTTTATTTATTGCTTCCTGAAAGGCACTATTTTAAAGTAATTTCAGCAGTGGGCATAGTTATTTAATTACAAGTTGACACCATCAGTTTTAGGGATGATCTTTTAAAAAATAATATAAAATCAAGTGTTTGAGCAATTGCTCTGATTTTTTTTCACACGACTAGCCAGATCCCATCTTCAATGTCCCACAAGTTTCAAGTTTTTACCTTTAAAAATGAAGTAGTTACAGTGGGGGGTGGGGCTTTTGGGGAACCCCCTATATGATTTTTTAAAAGATCATGGTACTTTGAAAGCAATTGAAAGAGGGCGGCCCGGTCAATCAGCTGTCACAACTAGAACGATCTTTTAAAAAATCATATAAAATTGAGGGTTTGAGCTATTGCTCTGAATTCTTTTCACACGACTAGCCAGATCCCATCTTCAATGTCCTACAAGTTTCAAGTTTTGAGCAAGGTTTCAGCAATTGCTCTGAAATTTAATACACATGACTAGCAATAGACAATCTGCACTGGGGACAAACTTTCAAAAAATGGCGGTCTGATATTTTCCATAAAATCTGATAATTATCGGATCGGGCATCGTTATCGGGAATAGTAACGATACGATACACATCCCTAATCAGTTTCAATGGATTAAGTTATACGATATCGTTTGCATCTGTGTTTGGGTGTAAAGCTCAGTAGGAGACGAATCGGGTGACTTACATCTGGGATTTTCAAACCTGGGCCAAACTCGCCCTTGCAACTTGCCATCTTTAGGTAGCTTGTCCTTTGTGTGACTGACCACAGTTTGGTTTTGCTCTGCCCTTTATAGCTTCTTTCCTGCAGCCTCCATGCTACAGACTGCAACTACTGTATTCTGCATTATAACAGTCCTCTGTTTTCCCCTACTTAGCTAGAGTCCTAGCCTTTTGCCATTCTTGCATGCCAAGAAGATGACATTAGCTAGAAAATAGCTTTGTTCTATCTTCGACAATGTACTCTTCCCCATTTCTTCTTCTCGGTTATGTACATATAGAACAGTTTTGGTAGCCCACACAGCAGAATAAACATGCCTAGGTTTCAAATATTCCCATGCATTGAAAGTGATTTTGAGCATGTGCTTCCCTACCAGCAGCTGCTGTGCCACATTGCAAATTATTTTTGAAATGAAGGGAAAACTTTAATGACATTGCATAGAGACCTGCTTCTCAAAGGGGGAGGGGGAGTCAACAACCTCACTGAGAATGCACAAGCACTTTAAGCATGACAAAGTAGGTCTTTGGATTCCAGGAACTTCTCTACACAAGCAATTTATTGCACACTTTTGATTGGTCACTCATGGAGGTTTGATGGTGCTTTGCATGACATCACCAACTTCCAGGACATCTCCTGTGCTTTCTCCCCTTATTCCTGCTTTCAAAAAGATTGGAGATAAGATGCAATAACAGTTAATGGTGCTATATTGGCAGTGTGTAATGCCAGTGTTTCACTGTAATTCAGCCACTAGATGGTGCTGATTCATTGAACATATAGAGCGTTTGCCGAGAAGGGAAGTTTTCAACTCTAAATCATAAACCTGGGAAGACTCCAAAAAAAGAAAGCCCAGTAAGGGTGTGGGATTTTTGGTTAAAGTAGAGAAGCTCTAGGTCACATGCTTTTCCAAATGGGATTAAAATAGCGGGAAGCCCTCTAATCCCATAGAAGGAGATATGTGGTATTGGAACAGTGGGAAGCAATTTGGGAGAACCATCATACCACATTCTCACCTCTCTATCCCCTGTCACAGAACTGATCATGTGAAGAATGTGACATGGTACTTTACAGCATAGGGCATTGGAATATCACTGATTTTTGAATCATGGTGCCATTTAGTTCATGGCTCTTTGCATATCCAAAAATGATACATATTTCTGTATAGACTATAGCAGGTATACAGGTCCAGGAGCCAAATGCATCCCTCCTTGGCTTCCAATCCAACCTTCCAGGGTTCACCAGATAGCCACAGCCTCTTTGCCCACTGATCTTTGGTGGTTACCTGGCTTTTGTTCAGTTTCTTTAAAATCCTATTGAAACAGTTGAAATGGCTCTCCTAAGATTGCTAGCAGTGAGAGCTTTAAGACAAAACATGCTGGTATTATGGCCCTATGGCTTTTGCTTTCGGCCCCACCTATCACTGAAATGCAGCCCTCAAGAGCTTCTCCAAAATGGAATTTGGCTCTTAGGCTGAAGGGGTCCTGCACCACTGACTTACAGTGGTTAGGTGAGCCGCCAGCGCATGCTGAAGAGAGCAAGCACCAAGATACATGAAAGCATTAAAGGTTAGGTAAGCTGCCAGTGCATGCTGAAGAGAGCAAGCACCAAGATACATTAAAGCATCCTGTAACCATTAGTTTCTCAAATGATCATTTCACATTCTGGCTGGGCACTCCAATACCTTGCTATTTAAGGACAGAGCCAACACGTAAACATTTTAAACAACCGGAGTTGTGGTTTAAAAAAGGATAATTTACTATCTTCTATTAGTTTGAGTAAGAGGCAGAAGCTATTCTACAAAATGATATACTATTAAGCATCAAAATCGATACTATTTAGGGTCAAGCCATTCAGCAGGGCTGAATGCAAAGGAATGAGGAAGAAAAAGGCAGGATCTTGAGAATTGGGAGCAAACTGGCAGGGAACATGCAAACAAACTAGGCAGGAGTCAGTGCAGATACAATAAAGGGTTTAGACAGAGTAAGGCAAAGGAAATAGAAGAATGGGTTTAAGGAGAGGCACAGCTAAGCAGCTCTAAAGAAGAGCTGTTGAACAACCTGTGGGTAACTTCTTCCTTCTAAAGCAGAGGTGGGCAATTTGTGGTCTTCCAACTCCCTAGTCAGCATAGCCAATGGTGAAGGATGATGGGAGCTGTAGGCCAAACATCTGGAGCATATAAGTTGCTCACTCCTGTCTTAAAGGGATGTTTGGGCCAGATCTACACCAAGCAGGATATAGCGGAATGAAAGCGGTCTATAAAAGGTAGGAGCCACACCAAGCAGGATATAGCAGTATATGGTATGTGTCAATGGGACCCAACGGTTGTCAGTGCTCTTCAATACCGCTATAAAGCAGTAGTGTGGCTCCTGCCTTTTATATACCGCTTGCATGCTACTATATCCTGCTTGGTGTAGATCTGGCCTTGGAAAACTGAAGTCAAAGAGAATGTCAGGTGTTCTCAGGTAAGCTTGTAGATATACAGAAACTGTACTTAAGCATCATAGCCCCTGCCCAGGCGTTCTTGGTTATTTTATTTGTATTAGAAAGCTAATATTTATGTCACATAATCAAGAACGGAAATTGAGTGAAACCTGGTAATTTTCAATTATTTTTATTCAGAATTTGGGGTAAAAATATTTCTAAATGCAATAAGCATCTGAAAATTCTCCTCTGGGGCAAGGCTATAACAATTTTCTGCATCGCTGTCCAGATCAAATTCACTTTGCTTGATTTGTAAGAGGAGTGTACACCACTTCAGCTTGAAGCTGCCAAAGGCAAGCTTTGAACTGAGACATCACACACTTCTCTTAATTTCCTCTGAAATGTATCTTCAGGAATGGGTATCTCTTTCCTCATTTGTCACAGCTTATATGAAAATGAAGCAGAAGAGGTCTATCCACATTTTGGGAGTCCTATTATGTGAAAACTAGAGTGATGTGGAAGAATTCCCATAGGATCCAGGCCTTTTAAATAGTACCAAAACTTTATTTTGAGCTTGGCAATTTTCTTTGCTTGACACACACAACCATTCCCTTTACATGGTTTAGATTTTCCTCTAGTTTTAAACTCAATCCTAGGCATGCATCTTCTGAAATGCATGCCTAGGATTTGCTGCAAATTGTGGTCACTTTACCCATCTCAGCAGTCTGTGTTACTTTATTCTTAGCAAGGCCCACAGAGACGGAAGTTTTGGCTCTTGCAGCAATTTGAATGTTTTAAGTCTGATTAACTTTCCTCTCCTAAGGGATGCAGTAAATGTCTTGAGCATTAATAACACCAAGTTTGGTGCTCTGTATTTCAAAGTAAGATTCATCCTCTCCCTAACTTGATCTCTAAAACTAAGCGGTAATAATGAATCCTTTTTTTGTTGTTGAGCCGAGATGTGGTAAAAGTTGCCCGCTCAATACAGAAAAAACAGTGTGATGTAACAATAGGTAATATAATCACATTGTTTATAGATAAATGACCAAAATGTTAATGTTCTATTAAAGAGTGAAATCAACATAGAATATTTTGTTTATTGCAGACTAGCCACTGACTGTCAAAGAGGTGTTCCATTTAACGATATACTAGAATGTAAAGCCTCTGAGCCATCTCTTGAGTGTATAACAGTAACAGAGGCAAAATTTGAATCAGAGAATTCTGATCTGTAGCTCAGTCTCTTAGCTACTATGTCACACCAGCTCAAGGCATGCCTGGTGGGAATGCGGGAGAGGGCCTATCGAAGCTCTGGAACTCCCTTCCCAGGGAAGCTAGACTGGTTCCCTCCCTGGTGTGCTTCCAGAGGCAGGCTAAAACCCTTTTTTTTTTTGTTCCGGCAGGCCTTTGGGGAGTCGGCTGGACCTCTGTTTATATGTTATTTATATATTGGATTAAAAAAACATTTGTATTTTAAATGTTTGAATATTGTAGTATGTTTAATTATATATATTTTTTAATTTTTGTAGTTCTCTGTCTGTTTTGACTGTACATGTTTTAATTTGTAAAGCCGCCTTGAATCGCAGTATTGGGGAAAAAGTGGGATATAAATAGAAGAAGAAGAAGAAGAAGAAGAAGAAGAAGAAGAAGAAGAAGAAGTAATGAGCATTAAAAATTAGTACACATATTCCTTAAATCTGGCATGTGCATGGTTCAAAGCTATTCTAGACTGCTGTTTTTCAGGAGAAATGGTGTTTTGGCACTACACAACATTTCTGTTGTCCTTTTTCATTCCTTGGTAATTTCCAACAGGTATATTCTTTGATTTCACTCTCCATCTGAGGCATTTCTACTGCTCCATTTCACCCAAGGACTATTCATGGGAGAGGGAAATGCTGGTATATCAACTAAGATGGAAGAAATATGCTTCTTTAACCTTCACTTGCATCTTCCTTTAGTAGAAACAAATGCTCAAGAATTGCAAAAATAAAATGCCCAATGTAGTATACCCATAGTAGGGAGTCTTCTTAGTTTGTATAGATGTTTGACATAGGTGTAATGCCTGTTTACCTATGAGAAATGTCCCAAGGTACAGTGTTGTTTCATGGCATTTCCCATAACTAAAACTGTGACCTGGCAACTTAGTTCCTGCCCCAGTTTGAGCCCCATTATTATGGCTAAGTCCCATAGAAACAAATGGAAGAAGTTAGCTGTGACTAACTTAAGTCCCATTCGTTTCCTTGAAACTTACTTAGCCATTACTACTTCTGCCTAGAATGAAGCCATGAAGGTAGATTTCATACATCTTTACTTGGAAGGAAGAGCCACTGAGTTCAATGGGACTTATTTCCAGGTGAAGATGCATACGTTTGCAATATTAATTCTTACTATCAAGGGTGATACAACTATTACTTCGATGTGTTATTCCCCACAAATTTCTTAAGCCATGCATATTTCTTTTCAACGTTTTGTGCTCAGAAATCCCATTAAATTTCAAAATTCTCCCCTGCTAACTCATAATAAAATCCCTAAAGTGTTTCTGCTTCCATTCTTAATAGGCCTAAAACTTCAAACATACTTCCCCCTCATGCCTTATAAATCAGGCTGAATTATTGATATGTTAAGATGTCCTAATAGAGTATCTATATCTTAGTTTCTTTCTGAAACACATTTGGTTTCAAGATCTGAGGCCAGGCTGTTTACTAGGTGTACTCTTTATGAATTAGTGATTCTTTGAAGTTCTGCAACTGTTAAAATTGTCTATGAGTGTCATGCCAATTAATCTCAATTGTAAGAGGCCCTCAAAAGATTTATAACTTGTTTATTATGTGGTTTACTATGCGGCTGAAGTATGAAAAACATTATTTATAAAGATATAGGATTCATTATCTCAAGTAAGGCCAATCCAATCGAGTTGTATATAATCGTATTATTAAAATCAGCATTAGCAAATGTATTGTTAATTTGTTATAGAGTGCTGTGACTAGGACTATCCTGAGTTGCCCTGAGGCAATGCCTTGGCAGAACCTCAGACTTGACAAAAGAGTGCTAATAGCCTGGTGGTGTGTTTTCATGTGAACTAATTATTAAGTTTTCTGAAGGGTTAGAAAATACCAACCTAAAAAGGAGAGAAAAGACAAACCTTCCAACCCCCATCCTATCCCTTGCTAATTGTAATCTAGGTGTCTCTGTGTGAAGAGACATGGAAGATTTAGACACTGAGAGCCACAGACCCATGGAGAGCTTTGTTTAGGCTTTGTGAGCATCTAATGATACTGGCTTTCTCCCTAGAGATCTGATGTGGGGGCAGTAGACTTTGGACTGAAGTATGTAAGCAGTGCCTTTACATAAGCTCAAACTGTAAATAAATGCCAATATCAAAAAAGTACCAATAAACCTCCAGTGACCTCCTTCCAAAGGAAATCAAACCTGGATAAGCACTGCACCTTGAACTTCTCACCACTCAAGGAAGTTGAATGAGAATAACAACATCCTAGAAAAGGGGTGGGCAAAAGGTAAATCTCCAGTTGTTTAGGCCTTCAACTCTGGAAGCCCTTTCCAGCAAGACCAATGGTCAGGAATGTTGGGAGTTCCAAAACATCTGGGGGCGTACTTTTTGTCCATCCCTGTCCTATTAAATGCCATGCAAAAGAGAAAAAAAAGACTTGTCTAGTAAGATGGGGTATTTTTGCTTTCATGCCATATAAGCTGACAGCATCTCTCAAACATGACTTTGCAAAAACGGAAGACACAAAGACCTAACTGGAGATTAAATAGGCATGGGGGGAATTGTGATGACTGCCAAGAAATGGGGACCACAGTGGATGGCTCAAAAGCTAATGGTAGTCACTTTTATTGGTTAAATTGACTTCCTATAGTAATTTTTCTTCACTTAATGAGATATAGGAAGCTATGATTATCTACGTGCATAGTTACTATTTCTTTTGATAATTTTGAATTGCTTTCCAGTGTAATTAATGGTTTCCTGCATTTATAAAATGTTATATTTACTTCCCTTGTGACCTTTTATTATCTTTACACTTGTTACTTTTTCTTTTAACTAACTATGTCATTTTTATACTAATAAGTTTTTAAGCAATCTGTTTCCTTATTCAACAAACGTTATGCCTTGTCCTTCAGTTAGGATTGCCCTTCCGTAGTGTTTACAATGCTCGGGAGAGTTTCCAACAAATTTAAAACTATTACAAAATAAGCCACAAAATTAACAATACAATAAAGAGGAGATGGACAGCGCAAGGGATCATTGAGAGCAAGGGGTGATTCCATAAAAACTCCTGAACATGGAAGATTCAAATGCATGCCAAAACAGAAATGTCTTGGCTAGGTGGCAGAAAGCCAGGAGAGCGAGAGCTAGAGCTAAATGGACCTCTTGAGACAGGGAGATTTATCATATCGATGTGATGACGTGTGTGTGTGTGTGTGTGTGTGTGTGTTGTGTGTTTGTATCAAGATTCATTTTGTGCAGTGGTTTACTTAAGTACATATTTGATCCTGCACCTTGGTGAAAAATAAACCTACATACAGCTTAACATACAACTATCACAATACATGTTTCTCCGTCTCTCATAATACTAGAACCCGGGATCATTCCTTGAAGCTGATTGGTGGGAGATGTGGGACAGATAAAAGCAACTACTTCTTTATACTGCACATAGTTAAACTATGGAATTTGCTACCAGAAGATGTAGTGATGGCCACCAATTTGGATGGCTTTCAAAGGGGGTTAGACAAATTCCTGGAGGAGAAGGCTATCAATAGCCACTAGTCCTGTTGGCTATGTGCTATCTCTAGTATCAGAGGCAGTACACCATTTGCTGGGGAACACGGGTGGGAGGGTTCTGTGTCCTGCTTGTGGATTCCTAGTTGGCAGCTGGTTGGCTACCGTGTGAACAGAATACTGGCCTAGACAGCCCCTTGATCTGATCCATTATGGTTCTTACGTTCTTCATTAGGAACTCCAAAATCAACAGTGAAATTCAGATGTATTTCACCCCATGAGGAATGGAATGGAAGGCTATGAAATTTAGCGACACACTAGTTGATCAATATGGTGGGTCTGAGCAACGTCAGTCCAAATGAGAACTGTGTTCCATAGGCTTTGTTCTTCCCCTTTTATTTTTTCATATTAATAGATCGGTCTATTTATCACATAAGCAAATCCAAGCTTGAAGTGAGCCAAGGACCTGTTACCCTCAAATGATTAAAACTAATCACTTAAATAAGCTTCCCAGATGTGGTATCATATCATATCACCTTCCCCTATTTCATAGATGGGTTGATCAGATAGCGGAGTGTTACTTGAATGGCTCGAGGTCCCATAATAACTTAAACAATGGGCTAAACCTTAGCCTGCCTTGATTTTGATTCATTATCCTATCTACTAGCCAATGCTGCCACATGGTATTTAGTGATAATGACTATCCTGTTGAAAATCTATATTAATCCTTTCATAGATTTCCCCTCAGGCCCTCCTCATCAGAAACATTAACTCTATTAAGATATTATGCAAATGCTGATCCGACTGTGGCAGTATTGTTACATCATAAATTGTGAAATCTGGAGAATAATCAATTTTTCTTCCAGGGGAATTTTGGCATTGAGATATCAACATATATAAATATATAATAATATTTCAGTGTACTGTGATGTATTTTATACCAAAACTGCTCTTGAAGTTCTTACTGGCTCTTTTTCCAAGCTAATTATTAAATTTTCTGCCTTGGTTTGAAACGATTTAGCCTTTTGCTTACTATTTTCGAAGGTTTGCTCTGCCTTCCTTATGTAACAGTGTCAGTCTGTGCTGTGCCTAGTGTCATGACATCATGGTGTCATCAGTTAGGAATCCAGAGATATGGTCACCAATTTAATTTATGGTCAGCTATTTAAATTTAATTGTGGTAATCAGGAGCTGAAGCTGCCAGTATAACAGTACTATACAGATAACACATTTTTTTTAAAGCCACAAATAATGTAGGAAGACAGAAAATGCCATTTTCGTGGTTTAGTATGGAAGAATTGCTGCAAGTACATGCACACGCACACACGCATGCACATACGCACACCTCCTGCTACTCTGCTCTGTTGAATCCCTTGACTCTGCAAGATGCATAAAAGGGATGCACTTACAGGGTGTTATGGGGCACCAAAAAAGGGGGGACATACATCACCAACAAAGAGCACAAAAGAGGACATTTGGGTTAGCATATCATGTTCAAATGCTAATTTACATGTCTACATTCAAACGTAGGAAGGATTGTTATAATCTTTAAATTAGAGCTGGACTGGGTAGTCCTTAAATAGAGAATGCCTTCAAATAGAGGACCTTTGTCTGAAATGTGGGACACATGGCCACCCTGTGCACTTAAAATCTGTAGTACATGAAGGCCAAGCCTCAGTACTTGCTAGAAACAATGACTGAATATCAAGCCTAGCTAAAATGTGTAAACTCAAGTCCTGTTCAAGCGTCCACTCTCCACATGATTAGAATCATATGACGGTAGAATGGAACCACGCTTGTTGTCTCTACACACACACATATGTGGCATTCCTGTCATTCAGCTCTATCATCCTCTATGCGTTGGAAAGTGAACATACAACAGTGGACAATCTGTGCTACTCATGTAAGCTCCCCATGTACCTTAGAACTTTATACATGGAAATAAACAGGGTTTTGGTGTGCAAAATGTGATTGGCTCAGGCTGTGCACTTCACACTGATAAGAACCAGAAAAGCGAAGATAAGTTCCTCTGAGAGCCTATCTACACAGTACCTTGGAACGTTTTAAATAGTATTTTAAAATGTTCCAAATAGGTGCGTTCCAAAACGTCTTAGGCCACATTAAGGAGTACTCACGTTACAGGTCCAACACTCTTCTGTCCGTCTCTTTCTGTTTCATTTTACAATGAGTTTAGGGCAAGGCATGGTGGGCATGGTGGGCGCTGTAGTTCACTCGCCCACTTCCTCCTTAGTTCCCCTTTCATTCCCTAGCTTTCAAAGAGTATAGGGCTAAGTATTGTGGGTGTTGTAGTTCACTCACCCACTTCCTCCTTAGCCCCTCTTTCTTCCCCACCAATCAACGGCTAAGCGTTTGGGCGCTGATAAACGAAGCACTGCCCCCACAAATCACAAACGGTAAGGAAGGACACATAATTTTACTTAAAACGATTTATTAAAAGTAAAAAACGTTGTATATAGCTGAAATGAGTTTTAAAAAACCTCGGGTATTCAACGTTCAAGGGAGTGCGTCAAGTGGCCCAAAGAGTTTTCGTAACCCTTATAAAACGTTACAAAGCTAGTGTGTAGTAGATCGGCTCTGGGACTGGGTTTCGAAACAGCTTTCATCCCCTTTCTCCCAGAGAAAAAAAACTCTAAACCATGTGTTATTTTAAAATTACCTGACTTTTCATCATACACTTTCCTTGAATTCATGCTTTGTTCTTGCTGTTATTTCTTCTCTCCCCGCACTCTCCATGCCCAGTAGCAACATAGAACCATACACAATTTGTTCCCTGCTCTGCACTTCGTGTGCTAAGACCATAACCCATTTCTATCTAAGCTCCACATATTGGGTGCCATTTATTTTATTTGTGTGTGTCTGAAGAAGACGTTCATCAAATCGCTGGAGTAATGATGAGGGTTGGATAACTGACTGGTTGCATATATAGGGCAGTATCCAACACTGCTCATTCACTTAGTGGGACCCACTACTAGCACAACAGGAAGCGAATGAACCTGAAGCAAACAGAAATTAAATTAAATGCTTGTTTAAAGAACAGGGCAGGCCAGTGGAGCTTGCAGAAGAAGCTCCTCTGACTTGTCAAGTTCCAGAAACAAGTGTTTCCAATTGTTTATGGGGTTGCTTCATGAAGCACTACCTTCCAGTTGTGCTGGTGGTAGGTCTTGCTGGCATAACTGAATTAGTAAGAGCACAGTGGTAGTATTGAATACTGCCCAAGTCTCTGGAACAGATCGTCGAGCAAAGAGAAAATACAACCATTGCATAGATGATTGT
The DNA here is from genome assembly GCA_029215795.1 of Anniella stebbinsi. Lineage (NCBI taxonomy): Eukaryota > Metazoa > Chordata > Lepidosauria > Squamata > Anniellidae > Anniella > Anniella stebbinsi. Next base: position 87,124,280 of record JARDYH010000004.1, on the reverse strand, counting down.
CTTACTAGAACTATGGATGAAAGAATAAAAAAGATAGTTTAGGATAACTATTTTCTTTTTTAAAAAAATTACCAAGCTTCATAATACATTTATGGATAGAGACGTTACATACTAAACATTTTGTTATGATCCCGCAATTGCCTGGATGACTATATAAATTAGATCCTTGAACATCAGAAGGCCTCTTCCAGGTTTTTACTGGATTTTATTTTTAATGTGAAGGATGCTTCATTCACCTCTGGGTTGCTCATGCAAGTCTTTTGCCTTCACAGTTAAGGGTGACTCATATCTTTATTAAAATTTTAAAGTGCAACAGCTCACTGGAGGGCCATAGAAAATTAATTTGAAATATACTTTGCCTCATTCTTCCTTGGCCACAAACTTGGTTATTAAGTAGAATACACTCCTCATTCAAATCACTTGTTTGTTTTAAAATGCTCATGCTAGGAGTCAAACTAATATTTGTTAATTAAGATTTATGGTTGTACGCTACAGCTGTTTATGCTCTGAGACTTTGCCCAATAACCTCCATGGGCTTTGGATCAGGTCCTTCTGAATATGAAGGAACAAGTTAATGAAAATATGTTGCATTAGTTACCTGAGAGTGCTAATTTCATTTCACATTGTTTCCACCTAAATGAAAAACACAATTATTTAATTTTATTTAATTATTGCTTCATTTTTATTACATGTATTAATCTGTGGGTTTATATGGATTTTATCCTAGCACTAAATTAATCACTGGGCATCACTAGACAAGCATGTCCGCGCGTCTTTTAGAGGATGTCGTCTGACTCCCGTTCGCCTCCATCTCCTTCCTCTCATATTTCCATCACAAAATAGACCCCTTTTAATCCAACTTTTTAAAAACAACAGAAAATGCAGCAATCTCCTGCTGTGTACAGGAAAAGTGGCATGATAAAAACGACCCCTGAATGGGCCACGTGGTCTTTGTTTACTTCCTCTTTCCTCTCCGGGAGGAAAAAGGAAGTAATGAAGGGCAGAAGCGGGGGTGGAAAAGCGACGGTAAGGAAATGCGATTTTCTCCCATATGATGACACTCATTGGCTCAATTCGGACAACACGTTAATCAACTGAGAGGACTTAACCCACTGACAGTGGGTTAAAAAGGTGGCCTCAATTCGGACGACACGCTGCAGCAGGGGATGCAAAGTTAAGTTAACCACCCTGGTGGTTAATAACGTACTTGGTTCTGACTGACAGCTCGGCTGCCATTTTCCCCGCCTACCAAACCCCGTTAGTCCTCCAGCAGGTATCCCAGAAGGCACTGCGGCTGAAAACCATGGCCGCCGCCATTGAAGCCGATGCAGGACACGCCTCCCCAACCCCATTGGCCGCCTCAGTCACTGGGCAGAACTCAGCAGCCTCGGGCAAAGAGGCAGCCAGGAGGAACCGCAGCACCTACACAAGAGTAACAACCAGCAATGCTCCCCAAACGTTGGCCCCCACATCCCAGGGAGCCACCCCCACCCACCCTATATGGGAGACCTGGCATCTGCGAGAGTCACCGACCTCCCCCAGCCCCCTCCCACCTCCCTCCCAGAGCAGCCACCCGCATACACAGGAAAGAAGGCGAGAGTGGGGCGGTTGGGAAATCTTTATTCAGCAGGAAAATCAGACATGGGCAGTAAGGCACATGGGCACCACTATGCCAGGGCAGAACCTACGGAGAGGACAGGCACCCCCGGGAAGGGAGGAGGAGGCGGCTGGAAGGCACAGCGGTGAAGAGGGGACGGCCAAGGCCACACATCCCAGGGAGCCAAGCACGGAACATGCCAAGGGGATGAGGTGGAGAGGGGCGGCATGCCAGGGAAGGATGTCAGTCCAGAGATGGAACTCCACAGCCGACGCTCACAAGGGGTGGGGGTAGCGCAGCCAGATCCAGGCACTGATGCTTAAACGCACCCGGGTCGCCTCCACACGGGCGTGACGCTCCCCAACGGGATTCTCGGGGCCTGGCAAAGGCTCACTGTCCAGCCGTGTTGGGCAGATGAGGGGGGGCTCTCTGGTCGCCGCTTCCCCTGCCCTTGTCCTTCTGGGTGATGCAAGGGTGGAGATGGCGGTGCAGTGGGGGGTCTACTTTGGATGGGGTGTTGTTCTCCCTCTTGATGTGGGGGGGGCTGTCCCTTGCTCCAGGGCGCCTGGAGTTGTTGCGTATTCCGTCTCCCCCTCCCCCCCTTTGCCGTAGTGCTCTTCTGGTGCCCTTCCCTGTCCATTTGGGTAGCTGACTGGGCACCCTGCGTGAGTGCTTGCAGGAGATGGCTCCTTTTTGAGCTCCATGCTGGCTGCCTGGTGGGGGAGGCAGGCATCCTGGTTGCTACGGTGGCGAAACCAGCGATCTGTTTCATCCGTGCCTGAGCTCCCGTCCGCTTTCTGCTGCTCTTGCCGCTCTCCTCTATTGTCTTTTGTGTTAACGTACTCACCTCAGTTGTTTAACCAACGCACCTCAAGTGGCTGAATTCGGACAACACATTAGTCAATTGACTAACTTTTAAACAACTCGCAAGCGAGTTGTTTAACTCAGTTGTTTAAAATTGCAACTTAAACAACCGTGGGTTGGTTAACCGTTGTGTGGCTAAATTCGGACAACATGTTTGGTTAACCCACTGACGGCTGTTTAACTTAACAACCGTTGGTTAATGTGTCGTCCGAATTGAGCCATTGTTTTCAGGTGTAAACCCATTAACGTATTATGCTTCATTTTCTTGCTATCTTAAAACAAGTCATATACACACACAATTTGGGTCATATACATACAACTCAGTGACCCAGCTTGGAAGTAAGGTTTAGCATTAACAGTTTAAGCAAGTGCAAATCTTGGACTCTTTCACTCCCCCTCCCTCCTCCTTTGCATGTGACATTGAAAGCTTTGGATATGGGAAAGTGGTTTCCTCAGACAAGTTAGCTTAGAAACTAGAACATCAAAGTGTAGTTTGATCCTGGTTTAATTGTAGTGATTGTGATTTGAAGAACCTACAATTTTCCATATTTGGACATAATGGGAAACCATGGTTTGTTCCAAACAGCAAGCAGAAACATTAAACGTCTTCCTCTTGCAGATGAAGGACAGAAGGGAAGAAGAGCCATGCAAACCCAAGAGCCATGCCTGCTCATCCTTGAACCTGTCCTTTGCATTAATAGTGCCTGAAGTATTCTGTCAGCCCATGTTGACTTCTAGTGTCCCTGCCAAACTGATCAGGTGCATATGGAGGGCCTCAAAATCTCCCCAGCTTTGATTGTCTTTTGATAAGTACTCAGAAAGCTGCAGTTTTGATCAGCTGCAGTTTTGATCAGCTGCAAAAGCTGATTAGTCTTGAATTCAGCCGACACACATCTAGATCAAAAGTGGAGCTAGAACAGGTTGAGTGAAAATCAAGGCTTCCACGGGTTCAGAAAGTAATGTGAATAGGCCTCAGATATCACCATGGTTCACTTCCAAAGCTACTGCATCTGAAAGTCTCTTTAGTTTCAAAAGCAGTCTGTAGCATAGTGCTCTTTGAGAACTACAAAGTAAAAGAGACTTTGGGTATTCAGAATTTGTTGCGTTTTTCTTTGGAGCCTTGCCTGTATACATTGTAACACATACATGCGCACACCATTCTTTTACTTTGAGTTATAAGAACACAAGAAGAGCCCTGATGGATGAGACCAAAGGTCTATTTGATCCCATAGTGGTGAACTAGATGCCTATTGTGGGGGGCTCAAATAGGACAAGAGGGGAATGAGCTCTTTCGCTCTTCTTTTGCCCAGCAACTAGGATCCCGAATCATGCAACCTCTGATCCTAGAGGTAGTAAATAGCAGGGCTGTCTGAGAATTTAGTTTCTGTTCGCAAATCATGCAAACATGTCCCATTTGTATTCCCAACTGCGAACACAAACAGTAGTGGGTGTGGGGGTTTTGTGGGATTTTTTTGAAGAGATGTTCGTAAATTCCTGAATGTAGATAGCAAAACGACTCATATACATATATATATATATATATATATATATATATATATATATAAATGTGCAGTTGAAACATGCACTTCAAACAATCAAAAATGTGGTTTACAATACACTAGAATCTAAATAGGGATTTAAATTTATTTATAAGATGGCATTATTTTCATTTTCCCCATTTTATGATAAATATTTTATCAAATATGATAAAACATTATTATCATTAAAACACTATTTTATGACAGTGTTTGATTATACAAAGATGTGGAACAATTTTTTATGGTAGTTGTATTTGATATGTTTTTAGTATTAGTTTGCAAGTTCCAACCCTTCCTTTCTTCCATCCCTGCATGCTTCCCTCCTATTTTCCTAAATAAGTTACCCAAAGAGTGAAAAGACTGCATCATTTGTATTGTAAATAAAAATAAGCTGTATTTGTAGTTTTAAGACCTGGCAAACAAGATTGGTAAATACACATTCAGGATGCATTCCAAAGCATCTAAATGTAATATAAGATAGTAGAGAGGGTTTTTTTCCTGTGAAAAATCAGCATGTCAGAATCAATAGCTGTGATTATCCTGCAGTAACTATGTTTAATGTTCATGGACCATGTTCTTTAGACTGGATTATTGAGGCAACCAAGTGAGTATCTGCTGAGAGAAGATAAAGAGTACCAGTTGAGTGGAGATGACGGTTTTGCTAAGTAATCTACTTCCTTGACTGCATTCTGTAAAAAGCTAAATTCCTCTGGTAAAATTTCTTTTTACAATGAATGAATCAAATGGAAATACAGCATGAAAAATGAGAATAGGCTCCTGAGGTGCTAAAAAAAAGTTCATCCTATTAACGGCGCAGGCACATGAAACCATAAGGCTAGATACTAGCATTCAACGCTGTTACTAAAACCTTTGATGCAACCTTTTGGCTTGTAATGCACCATTTATATCTTAAACCGTCTGTCCCACTCCACGTAAAGCCAGGGAGCCTATTACGTCCTATTGTTTTATTATGATTATGACAACAGTTCAGAAAATTGCACATTGCTTGAGGCTTCCTGTGCTGGCTGTGTTAATTTAGGTCTTGAGTGCTAAAGGTACAGTTTCTCTAGATATGCTGCAGCAGCTAAAAGCTGTAGTAAATATTATTTTGCCTATGCCAGTTAAATGGAAACAGTTATTTACCATTTCACTCAAATGTCCAGCACTGGTTTGGAAGGGTATGTCATGTATCTTGACGCTGTTTATTGGGATGCTGCAAAACTAGACCCTGTCTACTAGAAAGTAACCGCTGTACTATGGAATACTGCTTATATTGAAGGAAAATAGAAAAATAAACAAGAAAATACTCCAACATTCTATCGAGTGCACAACACTGATTTTGACCAGAGAGGCATGGGTCCAAATCCCCATTTACCCTGGAAGTTCACTGAAAGAGCTTGAGCCACTCTCTCTCTCTCCCTAACCTTCCTCACTGTGTTGTTGTAAGAATAGAAAAGTGAAATGGATTACGTATCCTTTTAGTTCCTCTGGGGAAGGGCTGCAGGTTCGGTAGATAACATGTTCTGCAGTCATAAGGCCCCAGGTTCAATCCCTAGCATTTCCAGTTAGGACTGGAAAAACTCCTGCTTGAAACCCTGGAGTGCCACTGCCAGCCAGTGTCGACAGTGCTGAATTAGATGGACCAATGTTCTGACTCAGCATAAAGCAGCTCCCTATGTTCCAATGTTCCTTAGAGGAAATTTAAAGAAATTAAAGACATGTAATAAAGTGTGTATGTGTAGAGATATGTCAGGATCCAGATGTGGACATTCTGTAGAGTAATACACAAGAAGAACTGAGCTGAGAGCCAAAGTTATATTTTTTCCACTTTTTTTGTGGGGATTAATTGCTTAATTACAATAATGGTAATTGAATGACAGTTGGCACACTACACAACACACACACACAACTCCCCCGTTTTTTTCCCCGAACTATAATTTGTTTTTGCTTTTTCACTTCAGTGAAACATGTTTTGCTGACTAATCCATATTCAAACTGCATAGTCATAAATTTTTTGAAGGTTGTTATTTCCAGAAAACGTTTTGCATTACAGATCTCATCCTTTACAATGTTTGAAACTTAAAACATTTGAAATGATCAAAGCACTGGATGGCATTTCATTGAGCAGCACAATGTCTCTGAAGGCAAAATATATACATCTTCTTTACTGTTAATGCAGAGTAAACAAAAATCTGGTTTGGATAAAAAAATGTAGAGAAGATAGACAGTGAGTGTTAAGACATACCAGACTAAGTAAATTGTATTAAACATTGTTTCCGCAAAAAAGGGTCAAATGAAAGCATATGCCAACAAATGTATGATGTTTATCTCATTAATTTGTTTTCTGGATCTCGTCTTAAAAGCAAGGTTAGCGGAATACATCTTGTCTGATCCTGGGCTCCCAGTTGACAAATGCTTAGAAAATTTAGATTTTAAAAACAGAAGAATATTGGTAGCTATTAATATTCTGATTCAGCTTCCTGGATGTTATATGGTGGTTCCACTATGAAAAGGGGTATCTGTGTTGCAAGATTAGTACTGTTTAAACCAGAGGTGGGCAACTTGTGGCCCTCCAGATGTTTTGCCCTACAACTCCCATGTTCCCTCATCATTGGCTATGCTGGCTCGGGCAGTTGTAAGCCAAAACATCTAGAGGGCCGCCACAAGTTACTTAACCCTGGTTTAAACATTGGGATCGATACTATAACCAGTTTCCCAGCCCTGCTATAAAGGAGCAGTAAAATAGGGGCAGAGATGAGTTGCCTTACTGTTTTGTTTCTCAAATATTTATTCTCAGTCCTAATGGAATAGAGGAAACACTTCAGAACTAATGATTGCATCGTTAATATTTGATTTGTTGATACATAGAAAGCCAATAGAAAATGCCCAATCCTCTTCCCTGATGGTTATACTCCTGTTGGATCCCCCCCTGGATGGCTATTTATAATAATAACTAAAACTGGAAATGTTACATATCTAGTGAACATACACTGTAAGCTAGAACAGGCCAGAAAAGACCACATACAGCTCAGCTTGCAGTTGTATTATAGTAGCTTTATAATACAAGACATAATATTCATATTTAAGGGTGGAGCATAAGCCCCCAAATAAATAAATAATAATTTAAAAAAACATGTTACAGAATCCTGATTTGCAAAAATCCCAAAAACAACAAACCAAAAAACCAACCCTCCTTTTTGCACAATTAAAATGTTGGCTGAAAGCAGCCTTGAAAATTCCTCTAAGAGTTTTTAACATCTGGTAAACATCTTTATTGAGAAAAAAATATGGATTTGTAAATTGCACAATGCCATACTTTAAATTACAATATGGATACAGTTAGTGTATTCCTTTCTACACACACACACACACACAGAGAGAGAAAGAGAGAGCGACAGGGTGGAATTTTATTTAAAGGCAACAAAAAAAGGAATACACATGATAAAATGACAATATCCGAAAAGAAATAAAGAACCTCACTCATTCTAATCCTTAGTATATCATGGATATGCTTGTGGGACAACTGGCATAAAACAGCTTAAGGAGAAGCTGACTAATCGAATATTAGATATATAAGTTGCATGAGATGTTCTAAATATATGTTGTGCTATTAGTCTGGTGCATGACTAACATACTGCCTGGTGTGAATCTCTTGATCTGTTTTGCTTCATGGTATTTCACTTATCTACTCTCACTGGAAGCTAAAGAATGAAGCACTCTTTGTGGGTATTACTGGATTAGCAAGTACATTGTATTAGGAAATCTGTTTCAGGTTCTAATAAAAAAAGATTGGTAATTGTTTCACTGTGGAGCTAAAGCAGTTGGAACAATCCTCATCAGGCAGTGCCTGCTGGGTCATATTTTCCCCTTGGTTTCTGGTATTTAATATTTGTGGAGTTTTAAATTTTTGCTCCTCAAAGTGACTGTGCAGTTTGTATACCTTGATACTCAATAGGGAGGACTGTAACCTAGGCATGAATAAAACTGACAAGTTTTACTTTCTCCCGCATTTGAATTCTCTAAATCTCACACACCCCGCATCCGGTTTATGAAGAAATTAACCAGTTTTGTTAAGTTCTTGAGGAGTGTAGGACGAAATAAAGAGGCGAGACAATATCTTGGAATTTAAACATGGGCCACATTTTATTCAACAGATCTGCAGACAGGGTAACACCTAGGTGGGCATCTACATCATGGCTTCATCCAGAGCCATCCCTGGGTTGGGCGAGCCATTCTAGCCCATGTGGTGGCGCTTGCCATCTCGCCACCCCATGGGCTCTCCCTTTGGGTAGGAAGACCTCCCTGTGTCACCACCCTCATGCCACACGGCTCCGAGCAGGTGAGACAGGTTAGCCTCAGAGGTAAGCCTTAACCTCCCAGCTGGTGCCACACGGCTCCCAACCTTGGGATTCAGACTCTACCCCTCACCACAACGGTGCCTGAGAATGCTCACCGATATCCCTCCCCCTCTAGATGCCCGCGCCTAACCGCCACAAGGGGTGACAAGCATCAGCTTAGTTGCTCCCCCCCATACTACTAAAAATTACAGTCCTCAAACCCCTCTGCAGATCTGTAAGAAAAATGTCATTTCCACTGTCAGACAAGTGGACCCCATCCTGCCTAAACAGCTCCCTCCTGGCTTTAGTAATATCCGGGTGTCGAAGGCTAATATCGCCATGCTTAACCAGATCTTTATAGATCTCCGTATTCACTCTCCTCCGGACACGTTCCATAGCCTGGACCTCGCCCTCCACTCCCCAGTTGAATCGTGGGAGCATACAGGACCAAATGATCCTGACACCAGGCCACCTCATCCGCAGGCTCTCCAAATCGGCTTTTATTTGCCAAATCAGGGCCTTGCCCTTCATCTTCCCCAGATCATTGCCACCCAAGTGAATGAGCAATATCTGCGGCCAATCTGTCCCTGGATGTCGGTGCAATAACGTAGGAATGAGGCTCTCCCACCTCATTCCGAGGTTTCCAAACCAATGAATCTCTGCGTACTGGCTCAGCCCCAGCTGTAATCCATGTCTTGACTTGGCTGCCCGTCTGCTGGCCCAGAAAATTATGCTATGGCCGCAGATGGTCACTTTCAATGGGGTGCAGCCCTTCCGGAGATCTAAGGATCAAACATGACAACATTAAACCTCATCCGCATCCCCCCTTCCATGAGGCAGCGGCCTCACGTATGTCCTGAAGGCCCGGGAGCGCCACCTCCCCACCGCCTGAATCTGACGTGAAGAAAAACCCAACAAAGCTGCTGTGGATGCAGCCCCAATCCTGAACGAATGCGTCCCAAACTTCGCGTTATCTAAACCCAAACTAGAAAGTGCCCTCTTAGTTGTGGACCAGAATTGGTACTTTGTCAACTGAGAGGCATCCTGATGGCGAAACAAAGTGCCTGGGCCTTCGCCTTGTACATCCACGTACTCCCTTAAAGCCCGAACTGGGCATAACTCTGGGTTTGTAGCAGCAAACAACCGAATCTCTGTGCCCTTCCCCCGCTGATCCGTCTTGGATCGCCGGAGCCGTATATGTACTTCCCGGTCCCTGATCCGCAGATCAGAGAATTGAAGTGCCCTACCTGAACTATCTCCCTGAGACCCTGCTACGAGCTCCGATATCCGAAAAGCTCCAAAGAATGCAGTTAATGATGCGGCATGGAACAATGCTGCCTCATAGCCCAAATAGCACAATGGTGGCCATGTAGCCCACAAACCCAGCAGAATCTCTGCCGATAAAGGAAGTTGCTTATCCGTAGCCCAGGGGGACACCCGTGTCCAACCCCGTATCGCGCGTTTAACCCTAAAATCTTCCGTATTGTCTGGAACCCCTTTTATCTTAGACCAGAAAGCCAATGCTGCCAGCTTTCCGCCGATGGTGCGGGCTGATAGGCCACTCCGTCGGGAGGAGATGCAAAATTGCATAATGTGCTCAACCGGAATGGGCCACACTAACTGTAATTGAGCCGTTATGCTGAAATTAAGGAATTCCCTACCTGCCCTTTGGTATGCTGCCCTGGTGCTAGGCGCCACTGACTGCCACATAGCCTGCTCTATTTCGACCCTCCAATCTGCCAGAGCATTGGTGGTATCTCCTCGGGTGTTAGCCGAGCCCAGGGAGCCAGTTCCCAGAAACGCTGCACCTGATGATGCGATAAAGCGTCAGCAATGTCATTGTTCAAGCCCGGTATGCGACGAGCTCTGAACAATATGTTATGTCGCAGACAATGTAAAGTGAAGACACACACCAACCCCATCACTCTAGCGTTGCGGGACGATAACGTGTTGAGCACGTGTACAGTGGACTGGTTGTCACACCAAAACTGCACCATAGAATTTGACAATTCAGGAGCACATATGTGTGCTGCCACGTATATTTGAAAGAATTCCAACAACGTTAAGTCCCTACAGAAACCACTAGATTTCCATGTTGCAGGCCATGGCTCGGCACACCATCTATCCCTCCAAATTACGCCAAATCCCCAGGAGCCAGATGCGTCCGAATGGACCTGCATCTTAGCCCCCAGCAATAGCTCACATCTCCAGAAGGAGACCCCATTGAAGCACCGCAGGAACTCAAGCCATACCTCTAAATCTTCTTTCATGGGTTTAGTCACCCGCACCATATGATGCGGGCACCGCAGTCCAGACATTGCGGTGCAAAGCCGCCGCACGGAAGCCCGCCCCAGGCAATGACCCGGCATGCAAAGTTCAGGTGGCCCAACAGTTCCTGCAACTGCCTCAATGAGACCTTCCTGACGTGTGAAGTCTCCCTTAACCTACTACGTAGAGCCATTAATTTGTCTATTGGCAACCGACAACATTGTGACACCGAGTCAATTTCCATTCCCAGAAACATGAGGGTCGTGCATGGACCCTCCGTTTTCTCCTGCGCAAGTGGTACCCCCAGCTCCATGGCTAACGCCTGGAACTCTTTCATCAGGAATGCACACCGAGGGTTCATCCCCGGACCCGAGACCAGGAAGCCATCCAAGTAGTGAACCACTTCCTGCTCCCCCGTCCTGTCCTTAAGAGCCCATTCCAAAAAGGAACTGAACCTCTCAAACATTGCACATGATATGGAACAGCCCATGGGTAAGGCTTGATCCACATAAAACTGTTCCTGAAAACAAAACCCCAAGAGATCAAAATCCTTTGGGTGTATTGGGAGCAGGCAAAAAGCAGCCCTGATGTCACATTTCCCCATCAAGGCTCCCTTTCCCTGCCCCCTGACCATGGCTACAGCTGAGTCAAACGATGCATATTTTACCGAGCACAAGTGGTCGGGAATAGCATCATTCACCGACACCCCTTTTGGGAAGGACAGATTATGAATTAATCTGTATTCCCCAGGTGTCTTCTTCGTTACAATGCCCAAAGGTGACACCCTTAACCGTGGTAATGGCGGCCTGCCATAAGGGCCTACCACTCTCCCCACCTGTACCTCCTTGTCAGTTTTTTGCTGGACCAAATGTTCCATCCATTGGATGGATTTTTGATTCCGTGACATGGATGCTAACCTGGGGCCCAGAAATGTAATGCGAAAACCATAGGTAAAACCTTGCTCCAAATCTACTGCATCCTGTCGTTTCGGATACCGCACCAGAAGCCGTTTAAGCGGATCTATTTTGATCGGGCTGGGCCCCTTTAGCAGGAGGCTGTTGACTGCCTTACCGTCTGGGCCCTTGCCCACCCCTACCATTTCCCCGCCCATTCCTATCTTTTGGACAGCTCGATGCCGGATGACACCCGGCACAAATCAAGCATTCGTGCTTGTACCGACAGGGGGAGCGCGTGCACATCCCCCGGGAGGAAAACTCCCAGCAGGGCTGACGGTATTGAACACCCTGCCCTGCGATCCCCTTAACGGTAGAGGCGGGTGGCAATTTAGCTACTATATGGCCGCTATCTGACCTCTCACCCACTCCCGGCATTGTGGGAGTCATGTACTGTAGCCATAAGTCCTCGTCTTTTGCATCCCAGTTTAAGGTGAAGTCGAAGGCTGCTCGTCTACGGAATGACTCATCGTACAAAATCCAAGCATATATTCCAAATATGCTCGATATATAATATCAAGATATTTAATCAATATGCCGCCTTTTCCAGGAAAGCGTTGTAATATAATGCCCATGTAGATCAGGAAACCGGGCAACCAATTTGCCCACGTTCTCGCGACCCTCTTTTTCTTCAATCTCTCGGCCTCCTTTTCTACGCTTTTATCTCTGTCATTGCTTTCCAATTCCCGGAAAAGCAATGCAAAGACATCAACGTACTCCCCTTTCCATATTTTTCCTTTGTACTCAGCAGAAGGTGATACCCCAGCGGAGCAGCTGTGCTCCCTGATGGCATGGCCCCACGCTCGACACCCTGGAATGGGTCTGTCACACCCAGTCCTGCCCCTATCGGCTGGGATGACAAGGGGCCCGTTGGCCCCTGCCAAACCGCTGCACACGCTGCTGCCACTGCAGTTGCATTCAGATTGCCACTACCCGTGTCGTCGAGGGGCACAGGTACTGTGCCACTAACGGTGGTGCCAGTCGTTGCTTGACCCCCCGACGTGCCATAGGCCTGTGCCATACAAGTACTAGCTGCACCTGTCGCTGATGCGGACTCCGTCCTGCTGCCAGCACCCACCGTTATGACCTGTTGCGCCAAGGAACCCCTTGCACCTGTATTTTCCTGCCTCTGGTTGGCATTCCCAGTTCCTGCTGACAGCTCGTGTAAATTGCGCCACCCTACTCTAGGATCAATAGGAATGTGTGCTGCCCCAGCGCCTGGTGTGGACCAACTCATCCCTGCAAGCCACGGGTGCCACCCCCACGGTGAGGGGAAAGCCCCCAAAGCCTGCAGCGGGGCTGGTGTGTTCCATGTGTTGAGCTCACCTGGACCTCCGGTCAGGATTCCTGTCCCCGGCACCATTGGCCCCGTCACACTCCCAGTGCCAAGGAAACCGCCATGCTCCTGTGGGTGTGGCTCCTCCGTTCCCGCGTTACACCCCTGGTCTGCTAGTGCCGACTCTTGGCAGTCCACCGTGCGGCTTGCCGACACTTCCATGGCATCCATTCTGCTGGATAAAGAGAGCATTAATTCTTCCTGCCTTTGCATGCACGTGTGATGACGCCTTGCTGCTGGCAACTCGGCCCACGCTACTCCTTGCTCCTCCTCCATTGCCTGCATTCTGGCTAGCAAAGCCAACAGGTGAGGATCTAGGTCGTCGTCTGACGATGAATCATGCCGTTGTCTTACACGCTTAGGCGGCACCCGAGGAGCTTTTCCTTTACCCTTGGGCCCGCCCACCTCTTTTTTGTGCGGCATGATGACTCTGGATCCTGTCAACTGTAGACAGCCACAAGGCTCAGTAACACACGACTCCTAACCAGCAGCACCGCAGCCAAAGGAGACCACAAAATCCCAGCAGGCTACATGCATTCTTATTATGTTAGGAGCACCCAGCGTGCCGACACTTGGCAGCGCCCCAGAGCTTGGGAGGCCCTGTCTACCCTGCACATGAAATGGAGGCCCAGTCTACCCTGTCCGTGAAATGGAGGCCCTGTCTACCCTGTATGCGAAATGGAGGCCCAGTCTACCTTGCACGCTCGAAATGGAGGCCCTGTCTACCCTGCTCGCTAAAATGGAGGCCCTGTCTACCAAGCAAGCTCGGAATGGAAGCCCTGTCTACCCTGCACGTGCAAAATGGAGGCCCAGTCTACCCTACAGTGCCTTCCCACCACTCCAGGGGCCGCCCCGCTCCCCGCTCGTCAGATTGCACAGGCTCTCCAAGCTCTAAAAGGCCCTAGCGACTGGCGAAACCTGATGCCTCAGGCCCGCTCGACCACCCCTGGCTCCGCTGTCCACTAAGCCCACCGCCGCGAGCTCCTATCCTAAGCCCCATGTCTGCCACGCGGCCCTGACGCAGAGGCCCCGACCGCGGAGGGCGGTGCTGAAAAGCGCGCTCCAACGTGCTCTGCGCCTCAAACCCCGGCCGCGCAGCACGCCTCCCGGCCACTCATCCTTCCGCCGGTTCCGCCACCCCGCAGAGCCACCGCTCAACGCGCCGATCCTGGCGCCCCTGCCTCCCGACCGCTCGCCGCCCCCGTCCTGGAGGTAAGCTCCCTGCTGGCTCCCCTCCCCCTGGGACGACCCCGGCAGACCAAGATCCGCCCGCAACCTGCGGCCCTAGGCTGTGAAGAGTAGCTGCTCCTCCCGCGCTCGGCAGCCTCAGTCAGCCATGATCCAAAGAGGGAGCTTCGGGGCCTGCATCCTGCCTTTAAAGCTGCAGCCTCCCTCCCTTCCAGTGGCACCATGTGGAGCAGCCAATAGGCTGCCTCCACGCCTCGCCCTTTTGCCCACAGCCGCAAATGGGGCCCCCCGCGCCCAGGCTTTGCCGGGCGCAGGCTGAGGCAATTCTCAAAACCCAAATGACATTCTCATCCATCTGCACTGGTTAAATGCAATAGATGTAGCTGTTACCAGCACAGAAGGAGGAGGATGGTGTACCTGTATTCTCTAAAGATGAGAAGCCTACTAGAAAAAATAGATGGTGGACACCTAATTCAGCATCATAAACTGGTTGAATACAGAGGGAATCAAACCCAGACATTTCAGAACGAATCCCTCTGCCTGGCAGGAAGGTGCTATTGCACTCATGTCCTGCTTGTGGGAATCCCACCGGCAGCTGGTTTGCCACTGTGTGAGCAGAATGCTGAACTAGATAGGACTTTGGTCTGATCCAGCAGGACTCTTCTCTGGTTATTATATTTGCGAATTTTGGTAAGTTCTTATCAAAAGCATACTGAACAAATTCTGTACTCATCCCAATGTACACTTCACTGGTTGTGAAACTGCACTGACTGGGATGACAGAGGACAGAATCTCATTGATCCCCACCATTGCCTGAATCTCATTGATCACAACCACTGGGAGGGAACAATCAGCTCCTTCTAGGGATGCACAGTTTTTGTTCTGTCTGTGTTTTGCAAATTGTCAGGCATCCGTCATCCGCTCTTTAGCAGAATTAGGGTTGTACGAGAATTTTGTTCCTGTTTGCAAAGGCACATAAGCACAAGTGCATTTGCACTAATCGTCACCTTCACAGTATAAATCTGGTCTGCAAGTCTGCAGAATCCATGCAACTAGGAAAAAGCCGGACTACTGCGGTATCCACAGATCAGATTCACAGAAATCCAAACTCAGCTGAATCTGTTGCAGATAGCTCTGACATCCCGAGCTCCTTGTATTCTCTTCTAGGCCAATGTTCTCATATAGTCCAACTCACAATGGGTGCCTCTACAAGAGCGATTTAAAGCTCTTTCAAGGTGCATTACAAATTTTATCTCTACAAGAGCGGAGTGCAAATCAGGAGTCGAGGCGCTTTTTATCTCTGATTATTCTCATTTTCGAATGCACTTTAAATAGCGAGTTTTAATTTGCCGCGGGAGTTAAAGCGCTTTATGGCCATGTAAACATGCGATTCTCCGCATGTAAACAACTTTAAAGCGCGTTTCATACAACCGGTAATGCGCTTCACCGCCTCTCGTGAATTGGTATTAGGAGTAAATGCGCTTCTCCGTATATGTGCATAATTGGGCAACCGGGCGTAGAGGGGGCCAATGACTCATTAGAAGACAGCATCTATAACTCTGATCACATGCTTTGCATTCAGGAGGTCCTGGGTTCAATTCCGGCATCTCCAGGTGAAGCTGGAAAAGGCTCCTGTATGAAACCCTGGAGAGCTTCTGCCAGTTGAGTGTAGAATGGGAAAGACCAGAGGAGATCCGAGTGAAAAGAACAGATGAGGAATGCTTCTGAAATTCTCCCCAGATTTCCCAATTATTTGGTCTTGTTTCCAAATTACAGCCAAATACATTAGGACTTTTCCATTTCCCCATTTTTTTAAAAAAAAAAAACCTTCAGAGTTCACACAGGACTACTGAGCACAGTGCAAAATTTCTGCAGTTTCAGTTCACAGAGGGTGCATTGATAAAATACTTGAAAAAAGCAGCCTTGATGCGCATGAACAGCTGTGTCAAGATCATTTTTGTGTGGTGTTTCACCAATGAGCAGGAATGCATGAGCTATCAAGCAAACACCACAAAAGAAGGTGGATGTATGAACATATCACAATGCGTTTTGCAGTGTTATGGAAATGTGTATATGTAATGTAGGGGCAGAAGGGACATGCAAATGAAGGGAACTGTGGCAAAAAGCACAAGCTCAAATTCCAGAATTATATGTATTAAAAAAATATCCTATTTAAATCAGAATTTAGGAGGCGTGGAATGCAGAGCAGAGCGAACCAGGAACAAAATGAAGGGCACTGTTCTTACATCCTTATGGAATCCTGCTCCTTTGAATCCATCTTGTTCAACTTTGGGGCTTCAAATCCAGGATGCAAATGGCCTGATTTGGACTAGAAATCCACATGCACAGCCATTTTCCCAGACGGGGGCATAGTATTGATAGTTGTTCAGTGCTTATATTCCACAATATACAAGGCTAGATAGAAGTTGACCTATTCCATATGCCAATGAGATACTGCAGGGAGATGATTAAAGAAATGAAGTATGAGGAACATAGCAGCCCATAGTAAATTAATTCATGATCTAATGCCAAGAGAAAGCATGTAAGGGAGTTAATAGCAGATGCGTAGGGAAAAGCCTGACCCAGTGAGACCTTAAGCACAAACAGACAAAAAATTAAGCTTCATCTTATTGAATGCTGTGGATTGGCTTTGATTGGTCCCAAAACTAACAAAAACACTATTCAAAGATTTTAATGGCCATCTTTTGTATTAACTGTGTTTGAGCCGGGATGTGCATAGCCTAGCCTAACCTCGTTCATCCCTTATTGCACACTAATTTAAATTATTATTCTTTCTATAACCCTACCTCAAGTTATTTTGTTAGTTGCATCCAATTATAGTTTTATCTGAAACAACCCTGTACAAGTTGCTGGCAGGATTCCTTGAGATACAGCAAAACAAATTGGCATAAGCAAGATTTTTTGTATGTGCGGTGCGTGTTAATGTTTCATATTATTTTGTACTTTGTCAGTTGCAGGTTTACTGTTTGAGCGGGTGACACTCTTGTCAGTCTTGCTAGGTTGAATTGCTGCTCTGTGTCAGGTGCTTCAGAATCCGATCACATCTAATCGCATTAAATAAAAGATAAACACTCCATGCCTTAACTTTGTGTGAACGTTGAACAATCCCATATGTGCAGTCGCATAAAGGGAGCTGTTCGAAAGCCATTCTTCACTCAGGTTGCTATGTAACAGGCAGGTTATGGGTCTGATTAGTATTTTCGTTACTAAGCCATATCTACAGGTACTGCAGCGGGTTGGTTATTTATGTGTATGCCTGCCATCTCTAATATGAAAAGCTTTGTAATACCTCAATAATAAAATGCATTCATAACCACATCTTCTGTAATCACTGCAGTTCCTGAGCTGCTATTTCGCACTCATTAGCTGAAACTGCCATTCACCTATAATTTATGAGAAGCATACAATTATGTGTTATCACTGCTTCAAGTGATTATTACACTGTATGTTTTTGAGATAATGGCATGCAACACTCCATGATGAATTATACCTCCATGGGTCGCTTTGCTTCTGTCATTAGCTCTATTATTTCCCCAAAACCATCCAGGAGAGAATTATGTTACAAGGTTAGTGCCTATTTGAAGCAAGAGACTTGGGTCAGTGTTGATCAAATACAGGACAGGATGTGGACTTTTATTATACCGAATCACAGAATAGTAGAGTTGGAAGGGGCTGTAAAGCCATTACATGTATCCATATGCAAATTATAATATCCATATGCTTGTCACATGCCTATATATTTGCATCCATTTAAAGCTACTATGGTTAGCACAAAAATCAATGTAAGGTTTTTGCATAGCACCTGTTTGTTTATCAGATCATACCCGGTTTAGTTATTCAAAGAAAGCAACCATGTAGAATCCTTGACTCTGAGTATGTGAGGTTGGGCTTCCATGCAATTTATGGTTTTATTTCACTTGTGAAAAAAAAAGTGGGTGGGTATTTCTTGGGCATTGCAGATCTGCCCAATCACTAACTGAGAGACAGATGCCCAATTTATGGCTTCTCTATTACTTCCCTTATGCTTTGAAAAAGCTGATCATCCAACTTTCCTCTGTCTGCCCTAGTGTTTCACCTTAATGGAAATTTCTTCAACAATATGAAAGCAAAAGCATTCTGCAAGTCAGTTCAGCTCTTGCCAGCTTTTCAAAGAGTTAACTCATTTTCATGATGTCTTTGCTAAACATGTGCTGTTAGGTAGCTCAGATCAAAGGTTTTGTATGCCATGGTCACCTTAGATCAGAGCTATGCAGCCGCTAAAGTTTCTTAACTCCTCATAATCTTGGTTTACCAGCAATCTGAGTCAAGCATCCTAGATTTGGTTAACAAATGCTTCTATCTAAAGTTGTACTTTAGGGCATGGTAATAGGCTGCATTTTAATGCTTTTACAAGAAAAAAAAACATTTTGGAATATATTTTGAATGATAAACACTCAGTAAACAAATCTGGTTTTCTCACCTTTATTTTAATAATGTGTAAAACATAGGGGTGTGCACGGACCCCCCGGATCGGATTGGGACCCGGATCGGGACCTCCAATTTTGTCACGGACCGGTTCGGACAAAATCGGAGGCCCCCCGGACCGGATCGAGTCCGATCCCGACCCAAAAATCGTAAATTTTTGGATCGGCCGCCATTTTTTTCCCCATAGACTTGCATTGCAATGCAAGTCTATGAGGAAAAAATGGCGGCGGGTGGGTGAGGGGGGGCCTAACTCCCTCCCCCCCGGGGCCGTCCGCTGTGGACGGCCCCGGAAGGTAAGCCCCCTCCCCCGCACTCCCTACCCCCCCTGGGGCCGTCCGCTTCCATCCGCTGGCGCCCGCAGGCGCCAGCGGATAGAAGCGGACGGCTCCGGGGGGGGGTAAGCCCCCTTCCCCGCCACTGCTTACCTTCTCGGCCCGTCCGCTCCCGTCCGGCGCCGGCGGCTACTACCAGCGGGCTCCGCGGCCTACTCTCGAGTAGCGCGCCGGGTGATGACATCACCCAGCGCGCCACCCTGGAGTAGGCCGCGGAGCCTGCTGGTAGTAGTCGCCGGCGCCGGACGGGAGCGGCCGGGCCGACAAGGTAAGGGCCCCCTCCCCCCCTCCGCGCGCCCCCTCCTCCCCTCCACGCACCCCCTGCTTACCTTCTCGGCCCGTCCGCTCCCGTCCGGTGCCGGCGGCTACTACCAGCGGGCTCCGCGGCCTGCTCTAGAGTAGCGCGCCAGGTGATGACATCACCCGGCGCGCCACCCTAGAGCAGGCCGCGGAGCCTGCTGGTAGTAGTAGTCGCCGGCGCCGGACGGGGGCGGCCGGGCCGGGAAGGTAAGGGCCCCCCTCCCCCCCTCCGCGCGCCCCCTCCTCCCCTCCACGCACCCCCTGCTTACCTTCTCGGCCCGTCCGCTCCCGTCCGGGGCCGCCGGCTACTACCAGCGGGCTCCGCGGCCTGCTCTAGAGTAGCGCGCCGGGTGATGACATCACCCGGCGCGCCACCCTAGAGCAGGCCGCGGAGCCTGCTGGTAGTAGTAGTCGCCGGCGCCGGACGGGAGCGGCCGGGCCGGGAAGGTAAGGGCCCCCCTCCCCCCTCCGCGCGCCCCCTCCTCCCCTCCACGCACCCCCTGCTTACCTTCTCGGCCCGTCCGCTCCCGTCCGGCGCCGGCGGCTACTACCAGCGGGCTCCACGGCCTGCTCTAGAGTAGCGCGCCGGGTGATGACATCACCCGGCGCGCCACCCTGGAGCAGGCCGCGGAGCCTGCTGGTAGTAGCTGCTAGTGCCGGACGGGAGCGGACGGGCCGAGAAGGTAAGCGCCCCCCTCCTCCCCCCCCCGCTGTCGACTTTCATCGGTGGGCGCCCACTGGCGCCCGCCAATGGAAGCGGCGGTGGGCGCCAGTGGGCGCCCGCCGATCCGCCGATCCGCCGAACCGGTTCGGAGCCTTTTCGGACCGGTTCGGATTGGATCGGCCGATCCAGCTGCGGGATCGGAAATCGGATAATTTATCCGATTTCCCACTGGACCGGACTCGGATCGTGGATCGGGTCCGATCCAGTGCACATCCCTAGTAAAACAAAGAGCAGGATGTAAGGCATCCACTCCTACATTTTAAGAATTGATCATACATAAGGGTTCTGCCAAGAATGCACTGGTGTCACTAGTCACTGTTGTATAGCTAGATTGGCAAACTCTGTAGCCATGTTGTGTGCCTTGTGCATTATATTTGTTTAAACTCTGTAGCCCTACATCTTTGGCTTCCTTGACCATTTAAATAGAAGTGTCTGTTATACTTAGGCACTGTAACTGAAGTGCCTGAGTAAAAATCCTGTCTTGGTTAGACTGAATGGAAGATTCCAATTCACTTGACCTAAGTCAGACATTTGATGTTAAATTATACAAGGCAGAGTGAAAATAAAAGGTAATTACATTAAATAGCACTCTTCAGGATTCTTTTGAAAAATAACTAGATTTCTAATCCACATGCTACAGTGCATGTACTTGAGCTAATGACATTAGGCCTGTAAATATGCACCAGATTTCTATTGTGAAGCATAGTCTTTCTGTCACTGCAAGAATCTTTCCATCTAAGCAGGTTACAGGCCTGATCCTGAGCTCTTCATCTGAGTGAAAAAGTTCCAACTGTGCTAGAGGAAGGTTTGCTTTTGAAGAAGGGTTAAGTCTTTATGTAGAGCTGCCAACTTTATTTTCCTGCCAGGGCTTCTGTGCTGCTAATGGCAGCCTAGCAGGTGAAACATTTCCTAGCATGAAGTGATTGGAAAGGTAAAAATTCTACATATCCAGCTGCTCTGAAAGGAAAAGAAGAAAGTTCAGTTGTTGTTGTTTTAAAAATCAAGCCTACAGTTAAGTAAGCCTGTTGTGTTTGTGCTTCACAATGGAAGGAGCAGAGCATTAGGAAGCTGGAGTAGTAGCTGGTTTCTCTTATTCCTTCTGGTTTATTTCTTACTGCAGGTCTGACCCAGAAAATATTTTAACAGAACACCCTAGATAAAGCCAAAGAAAAAAGCACTTTCAGGGTACAGATTTGGCAGGCTGAAAGTCCATAGGCCTTTACTGTTAACAGCAACTGTTAATTTCTGGTGATTTATTTGGTTATCATCACCATTGATTTCAAGTTTACTGAACCTGATTAATCAATTTGCTGAAAGTCTTTGGAGAAGGTGGCTACGTTCATCACTTATCACGTTGTATCTTCCTTTCTCTTTGGATGGGATCATTACAGGTGCATGCCGTACATTACAACTGTGAAATTGCCATCACTAGCTCTGATGATCAGTTATCACATCCCCCTGCATTAGAACATTGCAGATGCTTAACCAAACCAAGAGTCAACCTGCAATGCCCTAAACCTATCAAGTGATAAAATGAAATTAAACTGCAAGAATGACTTGGAAATAACTTCAGTGAAATTGGTGGGACTTCCTCCAAGTAAATATGGTTAGGATCAGGCTGGTGGAGCGGCAATGGCTTTGCTAACACAATCAATATTTCGGCAAAGTGATGGGGAGACAGGTGCTTCCTCAAATTAGTTTTACCATAATTGGTATTCACTGACATTGTTCTAGCTACAGCTCAGCTTAGATTCTCAGTTTATTTGTCATGCATGTTTGGCTTTAATGGTTGCTGTCCTTAATGCAAAGTATTCTGTTGAGTTCAAGATTCAATTTCATGGTTAATTCAATTCAAGTGGCTTCCATTCTCTTCCCGCCCCCCTCTCTCTGTTAGGAACAGACTGGGTTGGGAGACATGACATTATGTATTATAGTAAAGCTATCTCATTGTGCTGTCCTGGAAGATGAAGAATGTGCTTTTCGTTCAGTAATATATATATTTCCCAGAAAGCACTGAATTGTGACTATTATATGTTCATATTCTCTGCGATTGTACATCCTGATTGCATTGCATAGTTCTTAACAAATGAAATCTTCTAAGGGATGGCTGGTATGTTCATGGTTTAAAAAAATGGTAAAAAATTAATATGGGTGTTGGCAAAAGGGAAGGGACTTGGCCATATTAGTCTAGAGAATGGAAGCTGCATGCATATATGTGTGCCTGGCTTAGGCAGGTAGATCTGTGTGTGCTGCAGAGTTGAACACAGATTATTTATTTATTCATTTCATTTAATTTCATTTCTATACTGCCCAGTAGCCAAAACACTCTGGGCGGTTCACAAAGATTAAACCACAAAATACAGCTTAAAATACAATATAAAATATAATAGCTTAAAAGTACAGTATAAAAGTGCAACTACAGTAAAACCTAGCTGCAGTGCAGAGATGTAAAATGCAAGAACAGGTTTAAAACAACAGAGCTAAAAAACAAACAAACAAACACCTGGAATGCTAAAATGCAAAAAAAAAAAAAAAAAAGCCTGGGAAAATATAAATGGTTCCACCTGGAACCAGAAAGAGCACAGTGTAGGCTCTAGGCAAACCACTCTAGGAAAATCATTCCACAACTGCGGTGCCACTGCAGAAAAGACCCTTTACCTGGTAGCCACCTGCCCCATCCCTTTTGGCAGGGCTCCCAGAGAAGAAGATTGTGTTAAGATAATGCCCTCACCAGATCTCTGAAAACATAATGTAACACAGCAGAGGAGCAGTGACATCATCGCACAACATTTCCCTTCTCTCTGGCTTTCCCTCATTGTCCGCAATCCACTTGCCTCTTTCCAACACTGCTGAAAAATAATTCACTACTCTTGCTGTGTATACTTTGTGGCACTCATCCCCAGATCCTTCCTTGGTTTCTTACAGTAGTGTAGCAGGAGTTTGTCGGAGCCTGGCTGGCCTGTGAACTCAGGGGAGTTGGAACAGCCACCTCCAGTGCTGTGGTGGAGCCAGGACTCGTTAGGATTAGGCTGACCAGATAAAATCCAGGTCAGGGCTCATGTAACTTTAACAGTTGTAGAGAAAAAGGAATTTCAGCCAGTTTCATTTGTATGCAATTAGTTCCTGGTGAAATTCCCTCTTCATCATAACAGTTAAAGGTGCAGGGACCTTGCCTTCTTTTGTATATGGTCACTCTAGTATAGTGCATACACCTTTAACTGTTGTGATGAAGAGGGAATTTCACCAGGAACTAATTGCATACAAATGACACTGGCTGAAATTCCCTTTTCTCTACAACTGTTAAAGTTACATGAGCCCTCACGTGGATTTTATCTGGTCAGCCTATGATATATAGTTGTAAGCTATCCCTGTGGTAATTCAAAATATTTTGGTTTAACTTGGTCTTGAATGGGTAATGAAGACCCAATAGCTTTATGGAAGACCTGCTCCTGGTAGAACTACTAGAATTGGTTTGTTGATATGGACCAACACTAATACCTGCACTTTTGGCCTCTCTTTAGGGGCAGGTCTATGGGGATTGTCATACCCCTTTGTGGGCAGAGCTATGGGGACTGTCCTTCAACAATTACTACTTTACCACTGCCCACCTCAAAATGGAAGGGAGTTCTCCAAACCCTGAATGTCGTCTCCCTTCTTGGATCATATCCAAGCACTTGCAGAGGATCTCTCACAGCCAGCTTTGCCACTGTCCTTCCACCCCCATTATCCAAAGTCACTCCCTCCCTTCTCTTGCCTTGGCTTAGCAGGAGCTGCAGCTGCAATGGAAGAAGCAGGGAAAGAAAGGCTTTCCCCCCTCTTCTTCCCAGTCTAAATGATACAGGTGCCAGCTCCATTACAAGCTCTCCTGAAAGAACTACTTCTCCCATGATCCTCCAGAGCCTTGTCATTTAGATAGGATGATGGAGTGGTGGGTGGGAGAAAAAGTGGAAAGGGAGGCAAAAGGCCTCTCTTTCTCCCCTGTCTTCTGTCAAGGGAAAGAAAGAAAGGGGAATGTTTTCAGCAGTCGACCTGGGCTGCTCCCAGGCCGTTGCACCATCACATCTGCCATTTTGTGGTTGGGGCAGAGCGGAGAAGAGCGCTCTAGCGCTCCAATGAAAAGGTAAGTGGGTGATTGTTGTTGTTGCTTTAAAAAACAAATCGGGCCCCCTCCCCCTCCCTGCCATCCCGGGAGTGGCGAAATTGCTGCCTCCCCCTACCCTGATGGACACGGTGTGGTGCGGCTCTGTTCCCAATTCTGCTGTTGTGCTTACTTGTGAGTAAGCACGGCAGAAGACAGGACGGGCGGCCACATCTCCCGCAGTCCTGAACTTCCTGGGACTGCGGAAAAATCAGGATTTTCCAGGGATCCCTTATCCCTGGCAAATCCCATGGCTCTCCCCCTCCACCCCCAGGAGTCCCGGTGCATCCTTTGGACTCACAGGGACCAGCTGGGGGCCATCCCAGGCAAACAATCTGGTGTAGAAATGGCCTTCCTGAAACATGTGCCCATTATTCCATGTCCTGCACTCTGGGATAATCAAAAAGAGATCCTGGCCCTCTTCTGTGTGACAGCCTTTCAAGTATTTGAAGAGTGCTATCATGTCTCCCCTTAGTTTTCTCTTCTCAAGGCTAAACATGCCCAGTTCTTTCAGTCTCTCCTCATAGGGCTTTGTTTGCAGACCCCTGATCATCCTCATTGCCTACCTCTAAACCCCCTACAGCTTGTCTGCATCTTCTTGAAGTGTGGTGCCCAGAATTGGACACAGTACTCAAGATGAGGCCGAACCAGTGCCGAATAGAGGGGAACCAGTACCTTACGTCGTTTGGAAGCTATATTTCTATTAAGGGGTACCTCTTCATGGCTTATTTGAGTCACCTTTACTTCGCTCTGACGGCATTTTGTACACACAAGCGGGTCGCAGATCAGACATCTATGCAATTTATAGCCTCTGTTAACGCGCGTTTTCAAGGTGTCGATTAAACACAACTTTAAATTTTTCTCCGATGTTCGATCACATTTTGGTCATGTAAACCTCCATTGCCCATTTGGATTAATGCTAATCGTGGGCATAGTTTGGTGGGCAGGGCTTGTGATGTCATGAGTGAATGCCTGCCCCCAAGTTTACTGCCACTTTTCCCACTTTCCTCGGGGGCGGTACTTTCAGGATACAGGGGGAGGTACTTTTGTCAAATTACCCACGTTCAACCCTATAGCTGTGATCCTTCTCTGTTGAGAAACTCCTTCCTCCTACATCCTTCTTCTTCTCTGTTCAGTAATGGCTGATCTCAGTTTTCCAGAACGAAAAATAAAGTTTCTTTCATCAAGGGGTGGCTCTACAAGAGGCATTTAAAGCTCTTTCAAGGCGCATTAAAAAAATTACGGAGCGCAAATTGGGCGTAGAGGCGCGTTATCTCCCCGATTATGCGCATTATCGAATGCGCGTTAAATCGCGAGTTTTATTTTGCTCCGTCCGTTAAAGCGCATTTTGACTGTGTGAATAAGCGCTTATGCGCATTAACTACTTGTAAAGCGCATTTTGGACATCTGTTAATGCGCTTCGCCGCCTCTCGCCGCCTCTCGTGCAGAGGGATTAGGCGTAAATGCGCTTCAGCGATTATGCGCATAATCGCCTAACCAGGCGCAAAAGCGAATCCTTGTAGAGGGGACCAAGACGAGTGGATACTCACATGGAGCTGGTTCTACAGGAATCTACGGGGGTTGAAATAATGTGCATGCTTCATTTTTAGAATAATTTGTGGTCTGCTAAGGCTACCATTCCCTCCCCCTCCCTTGCTGGCTTGAAAAAAGAAGGGAAAGTTCTTTACGTGCAAGGCTGTTCCTGCCATTGAGCACTGTTACTCGAGAGTAAGTAGCATTGAGCAGATGGGGGGATGTGCTCCCTGAGAAGCTTAGCGCCCAAGCGTGTATCGGGCTTCGTATCCCTTCTTTCATTGATTTTCCTGGAAGTTGTGTGTGTGTGTGTGTGTGTGTGCGTGTATCGCAATGAAAACAACACTTATTATCATAAAGCAATGCAATATCTTTACTGTACTACTGGTTACCAGTGGCCTAAATCCCATTGAAAAGTGTGACCGGAGCAATCTGAAAGGCACATCGCAAAACACAGGGGATTGGGCGGAACACGCCGAACAAAAGTTAAACTGCAACAATTGTATGGAAATTAATGTCAGTCCACAGACACAATGTCTGAGCCGACTCTCCCACGTTGGGGTGTCTCCTGCCGGGCCGGTCATTCAAATGGCACTGCTGATTGCCGGAGTGGTACCGGAGAGCGGGCATGCCAGACTATACGCTCCAGTCTCCTCATTCTGTGCTGAAGGCAACACAATTGGTAGAATAGCAAGCAGACTGTGTGGGGGGAAAAGAGAGAACATCAGTGCCATCCACTGTTTTTTGGGGGGGCATCGTTCAACCCTCCCCCAATCCCACATGCCCAGTCACCCACCTCTGCGAGGCAGAGACCATATGGCATGGTGTGGTTGCCCATTAGCCCGCTCAACGATGGGCAGGCCAGAACCGTTGCTAGCTGGCATCTCGGGGTCCGTAGACAGACAGAATAATAGCCAGTTTATATGGAACTGGGGAAATCAGTGCGAAATGCAACTTTGTAACGGAAAGGATACACAAAAAATTGTCCTTGAATCAGCATGATTCCAAGATGGCAGATAAGGGGAAGCTGCCCCAAGCATGGTGGGGTGGGAGTCCAGTATCCAGAGTCTTCTTGGAAGGAGCAATGGGAGGGCAGACACTATGCGAACGGCTGTTCGCCATAGCCATCCAGTACCTGGAAAAATGTTGCTTTTATGGTTTTACAATAGGTCATCCAATGATGCCCTGCTAAAAACTATAATTTTAGGCACATCCAATGTTTAGAAATCATACCCACATGCGAAGTAACGCGCAATTGTGATTGGACAGGCAATGGCGAGAAGGTCAGGTGGGCGGAGTTAACGAATAGTGCAAAAGTCCAGGGGAGGTACCATCAGGAGACAGGGCAGTGCTTTAGTCAATTTTTCCACGTTCAATCATACACCCCTGAACTGACTCTGCAGCAAAACTCCGCATATAAACAATTGTTAAAGTGCATTTTATGATGCCCATAATTCGCCTTAATGGCTCCCGTCTACCACTATTAGACATAAAAATGAATATAGGAAAAAGCGCATATTATCAGAAACAGGCACCAAAGAGATGTTGTGTAGAACCCCCCCCCCCCAGTCTTTGGATGAGACACCAATGTCTAGCACAAATTCCTTGTGATTACCTTTGAAAGCTCTTCCACTGTATCTTTTAGGCCTTTGATTTCTCATTGCATTCCTAACTGTTTCTCCAACCCTTAACCTTCATTCCCAAACCAGGCATTCATTCAGGATTTGTAACTGCATCTGCCAACGTATTCATCCTTCTTGTTTTCACACTGTCTGCTTTATATCCCTTGTGCTTAAGGATATATCTCTATATATTCTTTGCCTACAAAATTCAGTAACATGCAATGTTTCATTGATTGCACTGTATAAATAATAAATATAGTAGTAATAAGGGAAACACTGAAATGCCCATTACAATATCAAAGACTGTGTGAGTCATCGTATTAACAGTCAAGTTTCTAGGTCAGAATTCTGATATTTGTAAATTCATAATAAATCACAACAAAGCGTTTAAAAATAGTTTAAAAAATTGAGGCTGTGACATTATTTCTATATCACTCCCCCCAAAAAACTGATTGATCCCTAGTTTATTCTCTTGGGCAATTTACAGTCAGTCCCACATATTGCAGCTGCACACTCTCTCATCTCTACACAGCAGAGATGAGAGACTGTTTTTTTGCTGTTCTCTTTAATTTTTCTTTCTTTCTTTTAGATTAAACTTCTTAACATTGCCTTCTGCTTGCCCTAGGAGATCCAACATAATATCACACAGCCATGGGATTTTTTTAAAATTAAAGCCTATAATATAAGTCATCCCTTGATCTATGGAATATGTCTGAAATAAGCAACCTCTCATTATTCTATTATTTGCTGGCGGTGCAAGGTGAAACACTGCATGGGGCTCTCGCTGCCATCATATATGTAATGACATCGAGACATTTATTTGAATTTTGTAAGCATAACATTAATTCTATTTTCATTACTTTTTCATGCGTGCATTTTACAGTTATAATTTTCTTTTGCCAGCCCCTGAATCATCTTGTTAATTGTTGTTGTTGTTTAGATCACAGAAAAAAAAATTTGCTTCGCTTGTAGGCTTCCAGAAAAAAAGTGTTCAAAAATAGAGGCTGATACTAGGTAATTGTACCAGCAACCTAGCTGATTGCTTCTCAACTTATGTATTTTCCTTATTAAAAAAGAAAAAGAAAAAGGCAAATTGACTACAACCCTTTAGCCAAAACCCATGATATTGAACATTTTGGATATAATCAACATTTTCAAAAGCCTGTTATTGTGTATCCTCCAGGCATAATCTACTGCTTTGTGGTGGTCTCAAAGCTTCTGTTGCTTTTTATTCCTTTAATTTTGTATTTCAGTGTCACATGGCAGAAAATCAGGAGGGAAAAATTGTACCATCTGGATTGGCTGTGATCACCAGCAAAAATGTTTGACTCTGTACAATATAGAGACTCTCACAAGTTTTCAGTTTTCATTCATCCTGCAATGAATGGTTTAAAAGCAAGGTAGTCACTTTTGTTGCAAAAGGATTGCTGATACAAAAATCTAGCTTGTTGTTATTTTAGAGGCTGATGGAAGTGTGAGTATATTAAATGCTTTAGATCTGAAATCGTTTGATATAATAAATGGGTTTTGAACTTGGAGTCAGTATATAGTTTGGTGAATTAAAATGAGTCCTAATTGGAAATACAAAGCAGTTTTTGATACTGATACTAAGAATACCTCCAGAAGTTTGTCAGCATTCAAAATAACTATATGGTCCTAGCCAAATGGCTGAACTATGCAGTCACAGCAGTCTTCTTCCATTCCTAGAAATATACACTATCACATATTTTGGAAGGGTTTGTAATTAAGTACTAAGGCTGCAAGCTTTATTTATTATTTTATTTATTTTATTTACAACATTTGTATACCACTCCATATCTAAAACAGATTCTGGAGCAGCGAACATAAGAAGTAAAATGGTAAAAAGATTTAAATAAACATATTAAAATTATTATTATTTTTAAATAGAATGCCAATAAAAACTGTGGTTGGTCAGTAAAGGAATATTTCTTGGAATAGAATTGTTTTCAGGAGGCTCCGAAAGCAACAGTGTTGGTGTCTGCCTGGCCTCCAGGGGCAGGGTCTTCTAAAGGGGGCCACCACACTGAAGGCTGGACTTCAATTGGGCCATAGAACCATGTTTAATTTATACATTAAACATGGACCTATAGCCCATGTTTGGTGAGGGGCAAAGAGAGAGGCTTACAATTATGCCCACACATGTTTATTTCTTAGTGATTTATTAAGGCAATTTAGGGATTTGGTGTTTTACCACAGTAGCTAATTAGAAAGGAAATAGTTATGGTGGTTATCTATGCCGTGAGAGTTGCCAGTTCTAATTGATACACTAGCCTGCCGTTGTTTTCCGAAGAGGGTTTAATTGTAAGCCTGGAAGAAGCTGGAAGTGTGAATTCCACCATCGCCCCCGTTACTCCTGACTTCCCTGTGTTGATAGAGAAGGTCTGCAAAGGGTACTATAACTACACTGATCTGGATGTGGTTAGATAGCCCATGTGTTTGGAAACCCTGATAAGGCAGGGTTCTCAGTCACATGAAGCAGTGTTAGCACATTTAGTTGAACATGCTTACATTGCAGAACGTCCCTGTCAATGCAGGGGAACCAGGAGTGGAAGGTGTGGAGCGGAACTTGCGTCCCCGGCTCCCTCTACATTTGCAGTTAACCCCTGTTCAGCGAATCCCTGAACAGGGTTACTATTTGGTGAGCTGTATCCCTGGGATTGCTCTCAATCTCCAGTGCATCTCCATGCATATTGACACGAAACATTTCCAAACCAGTGCCAAATATTCCTGAACTCCATGTGATCAGGAGTTTCCATTTTAGATGCTGCATGTTACAGCAGAGAGCAGAGAATTAGCCTGTGAGAGCAGCTCACCAACACATCTGTTAAGAGAACCAAGTGGATCATTCAATTTTGGGAGGCAACCTGATGGTATCTAAGGTAGTAGATTTCTCCCATTTCAGTGGAACAAGCTTTCACATAAGCTTTCTTCAGGTTACGGAGTAAGGGATGGTATAGATTTTCCATATGGCAACAATTGCCACCTTGCAATAGAAAATTGTATTTCTTCCATATTATTTCAGATGTGTTAATGGGCCTATTAATAGCTCTCAAACCTAGTGGAAATATTTGTGTGCTCATTCTGCTAATTTGTCTGATGTTTATATATTTTCAATTTTCATGAAGAAAAATATTTAAGCTTCGGGCAGGGAGAGCATAGCTCCATGCGTGCAGCTTATTTTAATGATGCTGGTCATAGCGGTAGTAAACTGGACACTTGAGAATGATGTCCTGTGTTTTCACCACACATTTCCATTTGCTCACATTAGCAAGCCCATCGGTGTCCATGGAAAGCAGTTAATGAAAACACATTATTATTTGGCTTGGTTTTCTTGAATATTTGTAAGGCTGAAATTCAAGAGAGATTTCTCTCTATATAACACTAACTCTCTGCCAAATTATGTTAGTAAACAAGCAGATTTCCAAATATTGTCAATGTTTTGTTTCTTTTGACTTGTGCCATATATTGTTGTTCTCAAACAGCGGGGAGAAATTAGATGAATCTTTAATATAATGCTTTTAATTTTAGTCCAGTTGCCATGTTTTGCCATATTTATATGTGTTAATAATTATCTGTATAATCTTCTGGCTTTCATGCAGCAAGGGTGTGGAATGGTTGAACCAAAGAAAAGAAAATGTTGACTCAGCCTTTCTGCAGGCTGCTTGCCTGCTTTCCAATTTAATTCTGGCATTTTCTGATTTGAAATAGGTTTTAATCGTTTAGACATCATGCCTGCTAGAAATGTTGCAAAACGAAAATAGATATGGGGAGAGGAATAAGTTTAAAAAACAATACAAAATCCTAGATGCCCAATCTTTACATTTTTTGTAAAGTTACTGTTCACAGAAGCCGAGGTAGATGTTTAGGATAGGAGAAGTCTATAGCTAAAGTATAGCTTGAGATCACCCAGTGGCAACCTTCATACTACAAACATGTTACAATTGCGTATTTCCTGTTTTGGAGAGTAATCTGTTGCCAACCTGACAGCAGGTTTCAACACTTGCTTCTAGAATCTCAGCCACTTACATGTTGGCCATAAGAAAAATCCCATTATCCATGTTAGTTGAATATCTTCATTAAGCCAACCAAAATGTCACAAAATAGTTTTAGCCTTCTTCAGAACTCTTCATCAGGCTAGTTCGTAAACAAAGGAAGCAGGGGAGGAAGTAAAAAGCTAGCTGATGCTGAAGCCATAGAGTCTATATTTAGTTACAGTTACAGGTGAGTATCCAATGCTGGGCCTGCAACTCTGCTCAGTGCAACCGAAAGCCAGTGCTTCCTAGAATAACACCGGAAACTAGCACATTACAGCTGTTGCCTGGATCTCCACCTTAAGTCAAATCAGTGCCAGTTCCAGGTTACAGAGGGTCCTTGGAGAAAACAACCACAATGAGCCCCCTACATCATTGATTCCACCTTCCCACCATCATTGTCACCAGCTGCTAGTTCATCCTCTTTCCTACCATTGCTACCACTTGCTTGCTTGACAGGCAGAGACATACGTAGGTCCTTTCCACACCAGGAGTTTTGCCTGGAATAGCCCCTGGGTGTAGAGGGAGGGAGGGAGATCCCGGAAGTACCTAATACACACCATCGGAGCACAGGGACCAGCCAGGGGCCATCCCAAGCAAAATGCCTGGTGTAGTGAGCAAATAGGCAGTGTCATCTACTGCTCCTACTACTACTACCTCTGTTATCTAGGCCAGAATGAGAGACAGGTTGCAAGAAGAGGAGCAAGTCCAGGGTCAGTGGGCCCCTGCTGGGATGTGGGCCAGTTGTCCAACCATTCCTACCCTTGACGCTGGTCTTGGGTGAAGCACAATGGTTCCTTGTTAGGTGGAAAAGGGAAGAAAAGAGTAAGTATGCCGTTTTATATTAACAAAGCTGGGGGTTAGTTTTAGGTGGTATGTTAGGTACCCAATTTGGTTTTTATCGGGATTTTTTTAATTTAGTACAGCACCTAAAATTAAACCTCCCAGTGAGATTAACTTGTTGGCTAAAAATTGGTATATATAGATTTTGGAATTTTACAAAAATAGTATATTTGAAAATATGCCCTAGTGACCATCTCTACATACTGGAATATGTTGCATTTCCACTGACCGCTCTGCTTGGTTGTGGAATTTTACCAGTTCTCTCTTCACTGCTGCAAAGCTGTCTTCCTACATTTGCTACAAAACAAACCCCCAGTATCTTTTGCAACAGCAGAGCAGAAGTAACATGACACTTGTCAGTTTCCATTCGCAACCTTGCAAGCCACAGTGCATCTTGTCAAGTTTCCTTCTCCAAATGTTGGGCAAACCTCCACAATCAGAAGCGGGGGGAAAAAAATTACACTGGAACTTCTGTGTTTGACCTTTCCCTTGCTTCCCTTCCTTTGTAATAGCATCTGGTTTGTAGGAGGCAGACTAATTTCTCAAGCTTGCATCAAGCATAATAATAATGTGGTTTGTACAGCCCTTACATTTAATAATCCATATACAAAATCTCAAAAGTACTAGAGGTGACCTATGAAAAATTCATGAATGGTAATTATGCTAATTACGCATGAAAATTCAGGTAGCAAGTAAGCATTTGATCCATTTATTTCCAGCAGTTTGCCAATTAAGAAGCACATGCTAAAAGCTATGTCTCTTGAAAAATCTATGATTCAGCAGGTACCCCAGGGAGAGCTCTTACTTTCTCCTTAAACATTTGCACATCTCTAATTCACAGCTGTCCATTTGGGAAGGAGTGTAATGATTTGCTCTATTTGAAGGGGGCGGTGCTTGAACAGACAATTTTTGTATGGTATAAAATAATGTATTTGTATTTGTGAACCCTTGTTAAATTATATGAATTTTTCCAAATACAAAATGATGACGGTGGTGGTGGTGCTCGTTGGTTTACATTGTGAATTTTAATCATTCAATTGTCATTTGGGAATAATAAAAGAAAAGGCTGTAGGGGTGAAATGATAAATCAAAAGCAAGAAACATTGTACATTTTGTTGTAGCTAGTCGTATAGATTCAGAGAACATGATTCTCATATCCCTAAACCAGGAGATTGGTTTAAATAGCAACTAAAACAAAGGCATATTTACAGTGAAATCAATGTTACTATAGGAATGTTCACAAGAGCACCCTCTCTCTATATAGTCAGTGCATGGAGGGGGCAGCAGGATTACACCCACCAGCCTTGATCTCGTTATCCATGCAAAATGGTAGTTGGGGTCTATGCACATACAGCTCCCTAAACCAGAAGAAACCCTGCATGATCAGAACCCAGACCTGAAGAGCCTGTGCTTGTGGAGCTGTATGAACGTTGGTCCCTTAGTCCATTTTCCACTCTGTGAGTGGATGTTAGGGGCACAAAGATGCAGGAGCAGTTCCATTGCAGCTCTGTACATTACCTATAGGCATAGGAGGGAGCTTATCAGCCTGACATGATAATGTAAATGCCAAAGTCTTCATGCCTCTGTAAGTTCTTATTGTCTGTTTTGAGCACTGTGGCAGGTTGCTATCTGGTGATACCAGTTCCATCAGATCATTCCATTGTTTTGCTCTTTTCTCTTTTGATGGAAAGCTATGTGCAAACCCTCATATTTGGAAGATGTACCTTTTATCAATATGTGTTCACTTGACTGAAAACATCCTTTAAAGAGAAATGTTACCATTCCCTTTTCACACCAAGGAGACAAACAGGGTGGAAGATTCTTTGGATGAATTATGTGAAAGTAAAATGTGAAAGGGATATCATTACATGATTATGCCCATAGCTTTCCTTAGCCAAGACTACAGCTGTTCTTACTTTCTAAAGTGTAAAGGCCAAAATAGACATGACTTTAAATCTCTGTCTAGCAGCTATGTATTATTATTATTATTATTATTATTATTATTACCACCCTAAAGTAGGTGCTGGGGTTTCAATCTGTACCTTTAAAGCCCCCCTACTCCCATATTAGGGTCCTTATCTGAATAAGGGCCTCTGCACCTTCTTAAGTCTAAAAAGTAACAGGAGACAAAGATTTGAAGTCACGTCTGGTTTGGCACTATTACTGTGCCAAAAAATTCTTCCACATATTTTTTTCAGCTATTCTCATTCAATTTGATAGAAAAGAAATTACTTTCAAAATGTAAGCGGAAGGGAAGAATTTCAGAGAAATTTTCCAGGGTTGGCTTCAGGAATCTTGTGGTTACCTTACCTATGAGGTAGCTGAGGAGTGTGCATGAGTTCCCTGTCTTTCATTGTATAATCATCTCTCTGGCAGGCTGCACCTCTTTGGCTTCCTGCACTTCCTGCCCAGGAGAAGACATCATGAGGGAATTCTGTCCATAGGGCTTTTTCACATCAAAAAGTACAGGCAGCCTGGGAGCATACAGAGCAATGAAGAGATGTGTAATAGAAAGAACAAACACACACACACAATACCCTCAGCCACAATGATTAGGGGCATTTCTATATAAAGCTTTTATCCTGCACCTTGATGGAGGTTTCTGCTTCCGGATTCTTTGTGGAATTACAATTGGCTCTTTTACGTTTACTTTTTTCTAGGGTGTTTCTTTCTCTGCCTTGCTATACGTTTCATTATACAACCGCTAGATGGTGTAGTGGAATTGCACAATTTCACGAGACTCTCATTCTTAGGCTGACCATATGAAAAGGAGGACAGGGCTCATGTAACTTTAACAGTTGCAGAGAAAAGGGAATTTCAGCTGGCTTCATTTGTATGCAATTAGTACCTGGTGAAATCACCTCTTCATCAAAGCAATTAAAGTTGCATGCACTATACTAGAGTGACCAGATACAAAAGAGGGTAGGGCCCCTGCAGCTTTAAGTGTTGTAATGAAGAGGGAATTTCACCAGGTACAAATTGCATACAAATGACGCTGGCTGAAATTCCCTTTTCTCTATAACTGTTAAAGTTATATGAGCCCTGTCCTCCTTTTCATATGGTCAGCCTACTCATTCTGTCATTTCTAAATAATACCAGACTTTCCTTACTTGGAAAGCTTTTTCTTTTCTTACACACCTAGAAATAAAAGGCCACTTTGCAGAATTTTCTTTACCATCATTTTTTGTGGTGGCTTCCTCCCCTTGCCCTCCTCCCTCACCCCCACCAATGCCCTGTAATGGTGCTAGATACGGGGGCATTGTGGATGCAAAATGGGGGCCAGGCTGCCAACACAGTTGCTGCTGTTGCCCTTTGCAGTGCTGGTGCAAAACACAAAAACACTCTCCCTCGAGAACCTCACCCAATTTCCCTGCCCTTAAGTAGGATGGAGAGGCCATTTGAGAGGCCATTTACACACAGCTCTATTTGGCATGAATTGTGAGTCAAAACAAGTCTAGTATGGGGGGGGGAGACAGATGAGACATTCTAAGGACTTCTGAAAATGTCCTAGCCCGCTCTAACCATATGGAACAATTTGACTCCATGAATCACACACCATCAAGAGTAGCATTACTGAAAATTACATCCTGCACACAAGAATAGTTAAATCCTTTCTCCTCATTAACTGTGACTCCTTGACATATGTTCTAATACAAAGTTAAGCCAATAAGATATGTATAGTTGTTTTGATAACCGGTGTTCAAGCATCTGAAAATAGTTGTTACAGGAAAGATGTTGCTGCTTTTGGGGATGGGGAAAGAGAAAAATATCTGAGCTGACTTTTTTTTTTTTTTTAAACCCAGGAATGAATTTTAAAATAGCAGTTTTGAGGAAGTCAACAGGTCACTCTGATGCACAGCGATGAGCTGCAAAATCAACTTGAATTGAAATTAGGTTTCCAGAGTGCAGCATATGTTGTGATGAAGGTGCCAGGGAAGATAAAGTAGGCTACACTCCTTCAACCTGTTCGGAGTGTGTTCCAATCATTTGGAACCAGAATGAACTGCTCCCACATTACACAGCCCAAATCAGAACAAATTAAAAGAGGGCTGCGCTTACAGGTGCATCCATTAATCCCTGCACAGAGTCTGGGCTCCGTGCAGTGTAGGGGTGGGGAGTGGGGGAGAAACATGCCAGGCAAAATGTTTTTTATCAATCCAAGTGAAATGCCAGGAAGGAGATTCATTGAATATGGTATCAAATATTATTTTGAAACTTAACCCACCCACCCCAAAAAAATGCATACTTGTAAGCCTCTCTTTTATTTGACTTCAGGGAAACTGGTTCCATTTCCTAGAACAGCTCAGTCTCCCTCTGGTGTCTGTTGCACTTCCGCTCATTCGCACAACGATATGTCTGTAACATTTCCACCAAATTTATGAAGGAGTAGAGCAAGAAAAATGGGACATTTCAGGCTGCGAATTGAAAGAGTGTTAGTGAGATTAATATGTTGTAAATACTGCTTTTTAGATGCTGTGGGACGACATAAAACTATCAGGCTTATTTGGAGAGCTATATTTACTCATATTCCAGTGAAGCACTATCTAAATATTCTGTGAACTGAGGGTATTATTGTTAACATACAGGAGCAGGTGTTAAACTTGAACACCTAAGTAGTAAATTCTGTAGATTGTCTCTTTAGTGTATTGAAGAGGAACCTAAAACGAAGGTTAGACTGTTTTGAACGGAGTTCAGCCTTTATGTGAAATGTGTGGAACCTTTTTCCTGTTGAAGGTCACATGCCCTGAGGAGTAGTTTTTCACGGGCCACATACCAGTTGTGAGTAGGACCAAAACCCACTGCATGTGGGGTTACTTACCCATTTTCTTTCTGCTGCACCCTTCCCCCCTTTCTATCATCCCCTTCTCTCATCCTCCTCACATAGTGGCCTGCTGGGGAAGGCAAGGAATGGTCTTCCCAGAGTCCTGAACTGGGCACTTGTAGAAGGCATTTGAAATAAGGCCAAGATTGTCCATCTGTATAGTATAGAGTAGCTTTCTTATTTGGCTGAGTTCTACTGCATATTTTTTTAAAAAAAATACGGCTAGACTTGTTTTAAAGATGTAGGTTTACAACCGAGGCACCCAAGTAGTGGATAATTCAGCTAAAACTGATAATTTGCATTTGGGGGGAGGCAGTTAAAATTATTTGATAAGTATGAGAAGTAGTGCAGAGGCACCCCTACTGTTCCCCCATCCACTAAAATTTCAAACCCAACTAGGAGATGCATTACTAAACTTGCACAGTGCATTCTGAGCAACTGTAAGGGTTTTGAGTTATGGGTAGGCTGACCATCTGAAAAGGAGGACAGGGCTCATATAACTTTAACAGTTGTAGAGAAAAGGGAATTTCAGCAGGTGTCATTTGTATGCAATTAGTTCCTGGTGAAATTCCCTCTTCATCACAACTGTTAAAGGTGCAGGCACTATACTAGAGTGACCATATACAAAAGAAGGCAGGGCCCCTGCAACTTTAACTGTTGTGATGAAGAGGGAATATCACCAGGAACTAATTGCATACAAATGACACTGATTGAAATTCCCTTTTCTCTACAACTGTTAAAGTTATATAAGCCCTGTCCTCCTTTTCAGATGGTCAGCCTAGTTATGGGGCCATTGCTACTTCTTCCTGATCTCCCCCCAAACACGACTTATCCAGCAGGCCAGGTCTTATTGGGCTCCAGCATTGAGGAAAGGGGTGAAATAAAATTTTGTGTTGGCTCTGGGATTCTATTACCACTCCAAGTCACACTTTCACAAGAACCACTATTGTGGTTACTTCTTCAGGTATTGAGTTGTGAAAATCGAGTGGATGTGGGTTATCTGAAGGAATCAGTAAATGATGGCTCATGCTTATTACTATCCCTACTTCCCAGTTATCACCCTTGGGTCAAGAGTTCTTTGGTGACTCTTTAAGATAATTATGATTGTAAATATAAAATAGGCAAAGTATAGCATAAATATTAGATATAAGTATATATACATAATATGTAACGAAAAATATATAGAGATAGATAGATATTCCCAAAAATGTTTCCCCAAAAATATTGCAGTTGTTTATGGATCCAAAAGTTGCAGCTGGTGCAGAGTGCTCCAGTTAGGCTGCTCAGTGAGGCAAAGTACTGGCAGCATACTACACCTGGGCTGAAAGAACTGTATTGGTTTCCTATTTGCAACCAGGTTAAACTTAAGGTTCTGTTGGTTGAGTCCTAAACAACTTGGCCTGGCTATTTGGCAGACCACCTTCTCTCCTGTAGACCCATTTGATCCTGGAGATCACTTGGTGAGGCTCTCTGGATGGTGCTCCATGCTTTTGAGGTAATTTAATGTGGTGGAACCCATGCTGTAGAACAAACTTAACCCTATGATTAGACATGCACTGGAAACTCATTGAAGACATCTATTTGTGCAAGCCTTCCCAATATAGTTTAGCTTATAGTGGATTTTATTTTCATGGAAAGAAGCATGCCCAGGGAACATGTACAGCACTTCTACTGCACTTTGGGTTTTGTTTTGTTACTAGCTCTCTGTAGGCATACATCTCATACAATAAGAATCAGATGATGGGGACCAGGTATGTACTAGTTAGTTCCATTCGCTCCATTGCATCTCATGTGCCAGCCCAGGTGCTTCCACACATTTAAGGGAAAACCTCTGCATTGAGGAGCCTGTTGTACTCATCTAGGCTTCTTTCACGTGTCTCAGTTGTGCAAGAATTCGTTTATCTAATTATTTCTATTCATTTCATAGAACCATAGAACCATAGAATTCATAATAAGGTTCTCTGGGCAGGTTACAATAAACAAACATCAGTTATTCAAAAAAGAAATTAATAGCATCAAATCAAAATCAACATAAAGCACTACAACAAAACAAAACTCTCAGCAGCCACAAACTCAAGCAACTCACATGGGTGTCCTGAGCACAGAGGAAGAGCAAAGAGCTCACTGAGAGATGCTAACCTAACAAAGGTCTTGGAAAAGACTGAAGTCTTATATGCTTGATGTCCCTCATTTTACCAGTTGCAGTTGGCTGCTTCTTCATTGGCTACATCTGGATGTTCCTCCTCCAAAGTAGTCTCTAGGCAAAAGGGTCTTCATGTGGACAGGTGGGAGCTCCAAG
This sequence comes from Anniella stebbinsi, assembly GCA_029215795.1. Lineage (NCBI taxonomy): Eukaryota > Metazoa > Chordata > Lepidosauria > Squamata > Anniellidae > Anniella > Anniella stebbinsi. Next base: position 87,085,049 of record JARDYH010000004.1, on the reverse strand, counting down.
AAGGACATCTCTGATTGTCCCACCCAATCCTCCTCCTCCTCCAAAGAAGTTTCCCCTGGGCCTACATCAATTGGGAACCTGACAACAGGGAGCTGCCATAAGTACAGCAGGCTCCCCACTGTAGACATTTCCCATCCAACACATGGGGGCTGGCAGGGCTGGCAACAGTTACACAGGGATGCATGGATTTTGCAAAATCTGTTCTGTCTTCATTTCACAGATGGTCAGATGCCTTTCATTCTGTCATCTGCTCATTGACAAATTTGGATTTTTCCCAATTTCCTGAATTTTCACAAATTGACATTCATGCAAATTTGTACTTGCAAAAAGGCACAAATTCCAGCACAAACATGCAACCCCCCGTGTGCATTTTCATGTTTTAGCCTATGAGGAAAATGTACATTTTCACCCAATGTTAGTGTATTTTATATATTTTTCTATGGCTAAATTTGGATAAAATTCCAGAAAGTTAAAAAAAAAAAAAAAGATCCACAAGTCCATGGAAACTGTGCACCTTGGGAAATGCCAGTCTGCTGCAGAATCTGCAGGTTGGATTCATGGTAATCCAAACTCATTTGATTCCTTTACAGATTTCTCTGACATCTCTACAGACCTGGCTAGTGCATTCTCACCCTCCCCTCACAAGATTGTAATCTCATCAGGAGAAGAAAGCCCGCACAAGGCTGATGTGATTGTTGCTTGCTCCTGATTTCTCATTGGGCAGCCCTATGGCCAAGTTATTGCATTCAAGGTTTAAAATGATTTATTTATCTTATTTGACAGGTTTGAGGGTGTTTTATATTGATGTTACATGTTGGATTTGGAGTTTCGGGATGAGCAGTGAGCTGACAATTTTTTCAGTGGTGCTGTTACCATGGGACTCATAGCAGGTGTCAGGGCCCCTGGAGCTAGTGACAGCCAGGAGGGGTCCCAAATAATGCCAGAGAGGCAGTGACATGGGTAAACCTTGGTGTGCTAAGAAGAGCCGGCAACCGAGGCTGTAGTCACATGCCATTTTAATAGGGATTTCTTGCTGGATACTTCAGGTTTTGGTGGATAGTTAAATGGAAACTTATCATGGCAATGGTGTGGGGTAGCTGTGAAAAAGGTGATAATATGGAAAGGGATTAACAATCTGCACATATCGAAAGGCTTTTGTACAAATCTCTGGTGTTGCACAGTTGGTATACTGTGTGTATAGTTCTGATCACTGCAGCTCAAAAAACATAATTTTGAACTGGAAAAAGTTCAGAAAAGAGCGGCCAAAATGCTGGAGCAACAACTTCTTCTTCTGAAGCTGAGATCATCCAAAGAATAATAATAGTGGGATATTCATGACAGACAAAATTTATTCACTTCCAAAGATGTGGTGATAGTTACCAGATAGCTTTTGAAAGGAAATTAGAGAAGTTAATGGAACATAAGGCTATACTCGGCTTCCAAGATCAGAGGGACAATGCCTCTGCTGGAGAACAACAGTGAGAGCATCCCATTGCTCTCTTTTCCTGCTTGTGGGCTTTCCATAGTTATCTGGTTAGTCACAACTGGAAATGGGATGCTGCGCTAGAAAGTGATGTTGTGTTCTTAAGGATTTTATTCAAATTAAGATTTTAAAAATTAGGGAACTATACCTGTATGACTCTGGTAAATCTCCTGACAGCATGCCTATGCAGAACCCTCAAATTCTTTATTAGCATGTATGTTTTGGTTAGCATGACTTGAATGGAGAATGCACATAAATACAGTCAGCTAAACGCATGGAGAATGTGTACAAACTGATAGCATGAACCGAAGATTGTATACATGGCACGGCAAACATGTATTGTCTCCAAGGCCGGATCTACACGTCATCCTCCATGCGCCCTCCCTGTGCCACAAGCCGCTTTGGAGCGCTGCACTTTGTCTAGTGTGGCTCAAGCCTCCGAGGCTCTGCTTGCGCTCTCGCCGCCACCGCTGCCGCCCTTTCATCCCAGCCGGTCCCAAGGAGGGAGGGTTGTAAACAAAAGCTAGCAATTGGAAATCCCTCTCCCAATCGCTGGCTTTTGTTTACAACCCTCCCCCCTCCCTGGGACCGGCCTGGATGGAAGGGTGGCAGCCGCCGCGGCGCGGGCAGAGCCTCCGAGGCTTGAGCCACACTAGGCGGGGTGAAGCGCTCCAAAGTGGCTTGTGGCGCAGGGAGGGCGCATCGAGGACAACATGTAGATCCTGCCGAAGTGATGTTCAAAATTGTGCTTAATGGATCATGTCAATAAAATACAATATAAAATTGTATTTTATATTTTAACTGTTTGTATGGCATCTTAATCTTTTAAGTGTTTCTAATTTGCCCAGAAAACATTCATTATCATACAGATTAAAATGTAATAAATAAATAGGGTAGTATGTAACTGGCCAATGACTGGGTTGAATCCAATGTTAGTCCTACTTGGAGTAGTCCCACTGAAATGAATGTGGTTTAAGTTAGACTTACATTGGATATAACTAACCAGGTATATAACTCAATGTAGTTATTCTCGGTCTGAGAAGTATACATGAAGTCTGGGCACTGTATGAAATATTTCTGATCAAATCACATTGTTGCTAGTTGACAATTATCCATATTGACTGGGCAATGTGCAATATTGCTATTGATGCTGTCAGTTTCAACACCTTCATGCTTTCATATGAAAACATGTGCCGTTGCCAAGTTCATGTACAATTACCGGTGAACCCCAATAAAATGATGATTTTTTTAATTTCAGAAATTCAGCTTTATGTTTACTTTTAAAAAGATAAGAAATATTAGTTAATCTGTACTATGTAAACAGCTAATAAAATGTTTAATTATGACAAAACTGACAGATAAAACAAAGTAGAATAGAAGCTACAGTATTTTTCATGTTGGAGAAGAAAGAAAAACATATAGGGTATATATATATATATATATATATATATATATATAAGTCATTTATATCCCGCCTTTTTCCCAGGTCTGGGATTTAAGGTGGTTACAAAATTGAAACATGTGCAATTAAAACATATAAATATAAGTTTACAAAAGTTAAAATAGAATTTAACCTACAGTAAAATTAAAAACGTTAAAAAAATTTAAAACAATTAACAAATTAAAAAACAAAACAAAAACCATACATTAACACAGGTCCAGAGTAATTCCAAAAGCCTACTGGAATAAAAAAGTGTTTTGCCTGCCTCCAGAAGTGTAGCACAGAGGGAGCCAGCCTGGCCTTACCAAGAAGGGAGTTCCAGAGCCTTGGAGCAGCCACGGGGAAGGCCCTCTCCTGCGTACCCCTCAGGCATGCCTGGGATGTTGGTGGGACTGAGAGAAGGGCAACCCCAGAAGATCTCAGAGCACTGGCAGACTCATATGGGAGAATACGGTCTTTCAGATAACATGGACCTGAGCTGTATAGGGCTTTATAGGTGATAACCAGCACTTTGAATTGTGCCCGGAAACAGACCGTAAGCCAGTGGAGCTGTTTTAACATGGGAGTTGTTATATATGAAATAGGCAATTATTGCATCAACCCATTACTGAAAGAAATAAAGAAAATTCCCAACTAGATATGATAAAAGTAATCTCAATGTTTATATATTAAAAGTCTGTAGTTTAAATAAGCATAGCAGACTTTTGTGGGGTGTTCTTTTAAAAATAAATAAATAAGACCTTTTCTACTGTTCACACACAATAATATTTTTGTAAATAGAAAATCAACTCTAGCTGAACTCTTGGTCATGGAAAAGTTTCTCAAGAGACATGAGAAATATAAGGATTAATGTCGCTTCTGTCTAATGACTGCAGTGCTGGGTTTAATTAATTTTGCTGTATAGTCATTCTTTATTCATAAGGAATAATTGGTGCTTCACACAGATTTTTTATTAATAAATTGCATTAACTATAATCTTACGGTGACCAGCAAGAAGCTGAAAGGTGGAAATAACTGAAGGGGGGGAAAAGATGAACTCTGTAATAAATGCTAAGTGATAATGACCGCACCACATAATTTGTACTCAACTGTAACAAAATAATTGTACTAGTAGATCTTTCTCAAAACCAAGTGATCATTTTTAATGAATTGCCATATAACATTCAAATAACAATATTCCAGATGATTTCTAGATACCAGAATATATTCTCCTTTAATGGAGAAAACGGGTCTGCTTTCTTCATGTATCCATGTGAAATATGTCTTTATGGCCATTTTGTTATAATCGCAGATCCCAGTTCAGCAAAAAAGGCCACATTCTGAAATTCCTAGGAAGCTGTATGCGATGTTCCAAGACCAGGAAATGGGTTGATAGAAAAGTGTTTCACTACCATCATTTTCAGTCTGGACTAGGGATGCTCAAGGAATTCAGTCAGTTTGTGTTCTGATATGAACACAACTCAACCACATCTCCTGGACTAATGTGTTAATCAGAATGTACTTGTCGTTCAAATTCCACACTTGTATGTATGATAGGCTGACCATATGAAAAGGAGGACAGGGCTCATGTAACTTTAACAGTTGTAGAGCAAAGGGAATTTCAGCCAGTGTCATTTGTATGCTATTAGTTCCTGGTGAAATTCCCTCTTCATCATAACAGTTAAAGTTGCAGGGGACCTGCCTTCTTTTGTATATGGTCACTCTAGTATAGTGCCTGCAACTTTAACTGTTGTGATGAAGAGGGAATTTCACCAGGAACTAATTGCATACAACGACACTGGCTGAAATTCCCTTTTCTCTACAAATGTTAAAGTTACATGAGCCCTGTCCTCCTTTCCATATGGTCAGCCTAGTGGCAGGGGCTAGCTTTACACTCTTACAAGGTGATTCAGGAGCTGCCTTTTAAGACCTTTCCCCCTTGCAGGTAAAAGCTGCTCTAAGTAGCTAGAAAGCCCAGCTGCTGATACAACCAGCACATAGCTATTCAAAATATGGCCGCACTAGGAGTGAAAAGCCATTTTATTTATTTATTTATTTATTCATTCATTCATTCATTCTAACCCGTCTCTCCATCCAGATCGAGGCGGGGAACAACAATAAATATAAATACAAAAATCATAAAATAGATAAACCATTAAAGCAGATAAAAACAAATACATTATTAAAAACATCTTAAAATTCAACTGGGAAGGCGTGCTGGAAGAGAGCAGTCTTCACGGCTCTCTTAAATTTAAGAAGACTGCTGATTTGTTGAATCTCCTCCGGCACGCCATTCCACAGTCTGGGAGAGGCAGAAGAGAAGGTCCTCTAGGCTGACCATATGAAAAGGAGGACAGGGCTCATGTAACTTTAACAGTTGCAGAGAAAAGGGAATTTCAGCCAGAGTCATTTGTACGCAATTAGTACCTGGTGAAATCCTCTCTTCATCACAACAGTTAAAGTTGCAGGGCCCCTGCCTTCTTTTGTATATGGTCACTCTAGTATAATGCCTGCAACTTTAACTATTGTGATGAGGAGGGAATTTCACCAGGTACTAATTGCATACAAATGACTCCAGCTGAAATTCACCTTTGTCTACAACTGTTAAAGTTACATGAGCTCTGTCCTCCTTTTCATATGGTCAGCCTAGGTAACACTCGCCAGCCTAGTTCTGTCTGACTGGAGTAAATTCTTCCCAGAGGACCTGAGTGTGCAGGGCGGATTATACGGGAGAAGGCAATCCTGCAGGTAGCCTGGACCCGAACAATGTAGGGCTTTAAAGGTAATAACCAACACTTTATACTTCGCCCGGAAACTAATTGGCAGCCAGTTCCCTCTCAGGAAACTGGCTGCCAACTGGCTGCTGTGCACATGCAGAAATGTGACGGAATTGACTTAATAATGAACACATGTGGGAGTGAAAGAAACTAGAATTACACCGACTTGTCTGTCCCTAATCTGCAGTGCCATATATATATATATATATATATATATATTAGACAACACGATTGGGAAATAAGACAACAAAGTGATTGTGTGAATTAGGCTAGACTTCCTAGATTTAAAATCTAGTTAATAGCACTGTGCTGAAAATTTCAACCATTCCATTTCCGGCAGTTTGTGGGGGTGGGGAAAAAATGAAAACTTGGGCGAATTTTCTTCTTGGGGAGGGGGAACAGGTTTTCCACATACCTTTTTAAAATGTAGCCAGTTGTTGAGGGGTCTTCTTTCTTTTTATTTATTTATTTTTAAACACCCTGGCATTTCCAGGAGCCCAGGAATGCTTACTGGATGCTTATTGGAGAGGGAGATGTCACATGGTATAGGCATTCATTAAGAATTGCTGTGCTCATCAAAATGTTGGTGGAAGAAGTTTTAAAAAAAAAACACTAAAAAATTGGAAGAAGGGCCCTCAGCAACCAGCTGCATTTTAAAAAGGTATGTGGAAATCCTGAACCCTTCCCCAAGGAGAAAATTTTCTGAATTTCCCCCCTCCCTGTGAAAGAGGAAGAAAAAACAATGCCTCTTTCACAGTTAGAGAGAAAGTTCCCGAAAATAGGTGGCACGTTTCAGCCCAGCACTACCAGTTAACATTAGCCTGGAATGGCAAGTCTGCTTCATTTTTGTAAATAAATTGTAACCTTGGTGTACTTTTTTCACATATTGGTTTGCTTTATAAATGTGTATTCTCCTTTTGGCAACAGACTTTGGTTATTGAGGTATTCATTGTGGCTGATATACAGGAGCAGCTAAATAACCAATATGATTTGGACTTCGGTAAGTTGTCCTAATAGGGTGACAGAATAGGCATTGCAGCAAATAAAACAGTTTGCTGCAAATCTGATTCTCTCCCCCACCCCTGCTTCCAGCTCTGTTTTATCTCCTCCTTTCAGCATTAAAGGCTTGATGTCCAAAGAGCTGTGTTTTTTATGTGAGGAGCAGAGAGAAAACTCTGCAACTTTCAAAACACATGTCACAGCAGCTGGCTGCTTTACAGTCTTTTGAAGGCTGTGCACACTGAATGCTTCAGAACTGCCCGTTAGGCTACCGAGACAGCTGTGAAAGTACCTGACTAACCCTGTCCGTTCGAACATAGTTTTCACAGGATTTAACTGTGAATATGAGGGGGGAAATGTCTTTAATCTTTAATTAATTAATGCCTTATGCATTGAGATTTGACTTGATTAATTTGGGGTATTATTTGTCTTGACAGCTTCTTTAAAAAGCAGTGAAATCTATTGTTTAAAATGATTTTACAATGGTGGCAGCCGTGGTGGTGGTTGGAGGAAGAGGAGGAGGGGGCATGTGGCATTGTTGGAGAAAAATCCAGATTCTTTCACTCTGTATGTGCAATAAGAGTTGAAATATAAGACTGGGAACATTTGTAAAGCACTATATTATAGGCTATATTTGTAAATAGTCATAGAACTCAATATGTCAAGTTTGCGTTAAATGTATTGATTTTATTATTGCTTTTGTTAGTGATTGTAAGCTGCCTTGAGTGTCATTTTTGGTAGAAAGGTGGGGCAGAAGTCAAATAAATACAATGTTACTAAGGGGTCTAGTAGAAAGGAAAATGGTAGAGATTTTGATTAGAGATGTGCACCAACCCTAAGATTCAACTCAGATCCCAATTTGGTGCTTCAGAAAATAGCCGGACCAAGTCAGAGATCGTCTGCTTTGACTTGGGTACCAAACCCAAGCTGAGATTCATGAAACCCAGTATTTATGTGTCTTTATGTTTTGATTTTATTTTTATTTTTTAAAAAGGGAACTGCCAGTAACTTTTTTCTTTCTCAGCAGAATTAGATGAAAATTGCAGGGATACTTGTCCCTTCTCAGTGATCAAACCTGCCAAATTTTAGAATGATAGCTGCAGGGTGTGTTCTTTTTAATGCAAGAGCATTAAACATGTTGAGGGCATGCTTTGGAAGATGGTGGACTTTTTAGCGATTTTTAAGCAGAGTCTGGATGGCCACCTCTCAGGGCTGTTGTTGTAGTACTGGATTTTATACATTGGGAGTGAGTAGGACTAGATGGCTGTATGATTTGAGGGCTTCAACCTGTTTTGTCACTTCATATATAAACATGTGCTTAAGGTTGGGTAGACTGAAGTATCCCATTCTTAAATTGGGCATATGCTTAAATGTTTTCAGTGAATGAGGACTGACATGGAAAACTATTGTTATTTTTATTCCCCTATATATTCTGCAATACTCTTTAGAAGGTCTGTTTAGAAACTACCTAGTCAGAATAAGCATTATTGTGCTTGACCCAGACTTAGCTTTAGAGAATGTTATGTTTGTATTTGTATCTCCATTCTGGTGGAACCACCTTCGAATAAAAATAGCTGTGGGACCTGGACCCACATTAGCCCCTGCACAAGTTAGTTGCCTGCTGAAAATACCTACATTTCGGGCAAATAGCAACAAAGGATTCAAAATGGAGCCCAGATATGGATCAAGAGCATGCTCCATATCAGGTCCCCATGGCCATTTTTTCTAAAAAAATAGAAGTGGCCAGTTTAAGGACACCCTTTTTTAAAAAAATAATTACTTACAGAACATACAGTCTGGGCCTTGCCCACCGTGCTCTACTATCTTGAGCAGGTTTAATTGGCCATTAAAAACCCACAAGAAAAAGTATTCTCTAGCAGACAATAAAAAGACAATTGAGAAATTGTGAGAAGGGTCTGCAGTTTGGTGACTAAACAGAATTACATTTTTGAACATAGATCTTCCTTTTTTAATACTTCAAATTGGTGCTTTGAAAAATATTGGACTTATTTGATTGAACAGTTTTCTATATGGCCTTGTCATTTTGCAACTAAGGGCGGATCTACACAGTCCTTTGGAACGTTTTAAAAAGTATTTTAAAACATTCCAAATAGGTGCGTTCTAAAACGTCTTAGGCCACATTACTGAGTACTCACGTTACAGGAGAACAGTCTTCAGTCTTTAAAGCGGTGTGTGCGGTCACACACTGTTCTGCCCTGTCTCTTTCTCTTTCGTTTTTTCAGTGAGTTTAGGGCAAGGCATTGTGGGGGTTGTAGTTCAGTCACCACTTCCTTCTTTGTTCCTCTGTCATACCCTAGCGAGTATAGGGCTACGCATTGTGGGTGTTGTAGTTCACTTCCTCTTTCTTCCCCACCAATCAACTGCTAAGCATTTGGGTGCTGGTCAAGGAAGCACTGCCCCCAGGAATTACAAATGGTAAGGAAGGACACATTATTTTACTTAAAATGATTTATTAAAAGTGAAACCGTTGTATATAACTGAAGGGAGTTTTCACAACCCTTATAAAACGTCAAAAACCTCGTATGTAGATCGGCCCTAAGACTCACAAAGAAGCTGCCTATCAAGGTGGTATATGACGCTCTGAAATCTTGGATTTATAACTGTTAAAAGATTCTGAAATAATAAAATGAGATTGCTGAATGCACAGGATACATCAAATAAAGAATTTTCACAGTCACCCTGGAGCACTGGTGGGTGACACGTGGGCTATATGTGGCTCTGAAAGGCCTTCGATGTGATCCACATGGATGCCCTTGCCCAAAACCCACTAACTTTTGCCACCTAAGAACATAAGACCATAACAACGTAAGACAAGCCACGCTGGATAAGACCAGGGTTCCAACTAGTCCTGCATTCTTATCACACCGTTGCTAACCAGCTGTTGAACAGGGAACCTGCAGCAGGACACAAGGGCAACAGCACCATCCCCCTATGTTCCCCAGCAATTGGTGTATATAGGCATATTGCCTCTGAGACTGGAGACAGCACATAGCCACCAGGACGAGTAGCCATTGATAGCCTTCTCCCCCAGAAATTTGTCTAACCCCCTTTAAAGCTATCCAAACTGTTGACCATCACTACATCATTTAGTAGTGAATAAACTTTGACTCTGCTCTTCTATCTGTCCTAAATCTCCCACCAGTCAGCTTCATGGGATGACCCTGGATTCTAGTATTATGAGAAAGGGAGAAAAATATCTTCCTATCCACATTTTCCACACCATGATAATTTTGTGCACCTCTATCATGCCTCCCCTTACCCTACGTTTTCCCAAGCTAATCCATTCCAGCTGTTGTAATCTTCCCTCATAGGGAAGATGCTCCCGCCCCTTGATCATTGTAGTTGCCCTTTTCTGTCCTTTTCCAGCTCTGCAATATCTTTTTTTTAAAGTGTGATAACCAGAACCATACACACCTCACAAATTGCACTCTTAACAATCCTGCCACCCATACATTCAGCAATCTAGGGGAGTGCAATTGTGATAGTGGTGCACAGGTAGAATCACCATCTTTCCCATTTATAATGCGCACTTCCCTCTCCCCCAATACCCAAGCTGATTGGGTGTTGAGGGAAAGTGGAGGAGTATGCTTATTGGTGCAATCCTCAGCTGTTCCCAGCACCAGTCAGGTAGGCAATGAGAGGAGGTTAGGTGTGATGGGATCTCAGCATGCATGCATGGATGGAAAGTGTGAGGGAGTTGGTGGCCCTGGCCATACTCACTGGCAGCCCATGACCCATTCACTGCTGCCTTCACTACCAGCATTCAGCCCCAGCCCTCTCCTCAAGAGCTTCTGAGGATATGGATGCCTAGGAACACAGGGATTGCCTTCTGCATGAGAGATAATGGGATACCATGTTTCATGGAAGCCATCCATTTTGGCTGTATTCTGGGGGCACATCCTGATATGGGTGTGCCATCTTTTAGGTGTGTGATATTTCATACAGCTGCCACTGTCAGAGCCCCTCCAGTGATAAGAATATGGAAACTATGTTTCACACTTATTTATCGAAAGTCTGGATGAGAAATCAAGAGCATTTGAGTAATCAGATGCTAGTAAAAACAGCAATGCTATGTGCATTGCATTATGTAAGGGATAGTGAATTCAGGCAACCAGGAGATCCCTCTGATTGAGAGTCAGATCAAGTTCTGTGGTACGGTGTGTGCTCCTCCGTGGTATTTTCAACCTAACGTACACAGTTCAGAGGGGCGAGGAGAGGACCCTACTTGTATCAAAATGTTACATTGGCAGTCGAGAGTACGCTGCTTTTTCAGACCATCTTTTACAGCAGAAAAACCTGATGGCTTTTTCTCTCTTGGAAAACGTCTGCACCATTTATATTTAGCTAAGAACACCTTTTATTTCAAATGCATTATTGGTGGCATTTTCTAATCATTTCATCAAATATGATGGGTTGAATTATTAAATAAAAATGCAATTAGCTTTTTGCAGATTCCTCCAAAATTCTAGAAATTCCTTTTATTGCACCAAAACCAGAATGTATTTAATTCTATATCATTGTTAATATATTTTATTAGAAGACAGTGAAGTGTCTAATAATGTCTGAATAATAGTCATTTTTGAATGTTTTACCACATTTTAAAATAACAGAGTATTCATGTTTTAGTTTTAAATAACAGGCTATGTCTTTTTTTTCTTCTTGAAATAAATATGGAAATTTTCTCTTAATACAAACGTTTGAAGACTCCTCTTGGTTTTGGTTTGGCAGGAGGATGAAACTGGCTGCAAATTAGATTCTGCAATATACCTTGTTCCTTATTTTTGAACTGATTAGTTTCATACTGTTGGCAGTAACTTACCCTGTTGAATTCAGCTTGGGATTTTGTAGCAATCTTCGGCACGGTGTTCAGACCCCTGAGGGATTGTGTAGAGATTCTGTCAAGCCCTTTTCGATGGATGTGTATTTCATTCTGTGGCTGTACTTTGTGCTCATTTAAAAGAACCACTCTTCAATTTGTAGCCGAACATTTTCAAAATGAAGTTTAGAGAGGCAGGAGTCTGTCACATTGACTGGAGTATTGCTCTTTCCTTACTTTTAGTGGGCTGTGTTAGTATGAATTGAACTCTCATTTCATGTTCTCATATTGTAATACACTTCTGTTTCATAATTTATTTTTTATAGGTGTACAGCAACAGGCTCTGTGCAAATTACTAGACTCATTATCATTGATGAACTGCTACAGCTTTTCTTTGTATTTCATTGCAATATGCCCATTTAAGAATATGAAGTATCATCTAAGGAAGAAGACTATATCTAATACATAGAAATACAAAGAATGTGAATAGTATATTGCTAGGTCAGCTACATAGGCCTTTTTATACCAGTACCTTGGTTCTGACAATAGGCAGGATAATATATAGTGGCCGTTTACACATCCCCCTCAAAAGAGGAAATGCATCACCAAAAAAGAGGACCCTAATTTGCATAACATTCACAAATGCAAATGTATAGGTGCAAATGTATAAATAGAATTAAAGACTGGAGAAGACTGACTTTATGACCTGTGCACCTGCTCAGTCGTCTGTCCAGGTGCCAGTTGTTGAAGGGCAACATTGCTAACCATTGAAGGGCAATGTCAAAGTCCGCCTCTCCCTCCTTATTGGTCTTTGGTTTTAAACCAGACTTGGATTGGACACCACTTTAAAAAGCCTTTCAAATAGAGAACTGCCTTCTGCCAGCCCTCCAAAATAAAGGATTGCCCTCTGTAAAGTAGGGCAACTGGCCATCCTAGGACAATACAATGTGGACAATGCATCCATGTCATGGACAATGGACTGCTATTTACTTGTGTGTGTCAAACAAAAGCAAGGGTCATTCTGACTATCTGTTCAACGTTTCAAAAATCTGCATCCTCAAGTTATGGAAGAAGCACTGGGGCTGATAGAGAAGGCTAGGCTGAACATAGGGGCACTGAGAAATGTTGCTAGTCTCATTGGAATTCTTCCCTCAAAGTTCTTCAGATGTTTCTTCTAAAAAGGAACTGACAAACTTTATTTGAGTTTTGATTTAGGCAAATTTTGTGGCAACTCTGTATCAGGTAGAAACCCAGTACTTCCAACTCATTTGGACAGTTTCCTCCTGTTTTCATCTACTCTTGCTCCCCCCTCCCTCTTTTGAAGAAGTGGCATCTTTCCCTGGGGTTGGGATACAGGAAGTAAAGAGCTAAACAGAAACCAATCCTTGGTTTTCATATACACTCTGCTGCCTTTCTTGTGCAAATAATGTTGGTTGAAGATTGCATGAAAAACTGTAGGCCTAAATGCAACCCAAATGGCCTGAAACCACATCTTCCTACTCCTATAAAAATGTGGCTTCTAAATCACAAATAAAGCCCTATAAAAACATGGCTTTTATTCACAAATATATTTATAATTTATAATATACATACACACACACACACACACACACACACATATATTATAATTTAAGGAAATATATAAAATAATTTTCCTTTTAAAAATATTTCCGTTCATTGTTTTTCTTCTTTGCAATCTACAGGTGTTACTTGGAAGATGGAGCTTCAAAAGGCGCCTGGCTGAACCGATCAAGTATTATTTTTGCAGGAGGAGACAAATGGTCAGTAGATCCTCGGGTTTCAATTGCAACAGCAAATAAAAGGGAGTACAGCCTCCAGATACAGGATGTGGATGTGTCAGATGATGGTCCATATACTTGTTCGGTGCAGACTCAACACACACCCAGAACAATGCAGGTGTACTTAACAGTAAAAGGTATCAGTCATTCCATTTTATTTTATTTATTTATTACAAATGGTCAGAAGTATTTTGCTTTTAAAGAGGAAATCTATTTGTCATTTTATATGCTTCAACTTCTAAATATTTAACCTGCTCCTATTTGTCTGTTTATGTCTTTCAATTGATGGTTTGTCTTAATGCCACAAGTAGTAAAAATACAGCTATTAATGTGTTAGTTATCTTCTCTTTGCATACAAAAAAATGAATGTGTGTGTGTACACACACACTCATGCACACACAATATCCACAGCTAGGTGAATTTAACAATTCCTTCTGAATAACAATACCATATTAATTTTGTGAATATTTGGAAAAAAGGCTATCTTTTTCCCAATGTCTTGGCTACACATCCATGGATGCTTAGAATCATCTTTAAGTTACTGGTGACCATAACAGTATCTTTGAGTTTTTGGAGATTCACAAAATCAATTAATCAATCATATACAGTCAGACTCATTCAAAGAACAAAGACACACCAAAAACAGTTAAGTTTAACCTAAGATAAAGTATGTGGACTGAAATCAATAAAGTACTGTAAAATTATCAAGATAAAATGTAATATGCTAAATTAAAATCTACATATTATATATGATGCAATAGATTAAGACGTGAACTAAAATATACAGGATCGTAAATTAGGATATAAAAATTATATAAGCTAGTGAAGAAACAGCAAAGGCTAAATTTAAGGAGAGAGAATCATTTTGTGTCCCTTTGCAGCTGAAAAAAGAAATTTGGCCACTGTTTTTATTATTTTTTTTTGTCTGGGGTTGCCCACAATAACATGTGAATCCTAGCCGGAGCGTTTAAAGGCTAGAATCTTCTCTATGAGAGATGTGAAATGGTCTGGAAATGTGGCAGATATATACAGGGATGAAAGTTTTACACATTGAAAGTAATGGACAAAGACAACCCTAGAGATACAATTCATGATTGTTTTTGAGTTCAATATATCCCAGTCTCAAAGAAGCCCTAAAAGCACAGATAAATGGTGAGTCCCCTTTCATATGAATGGAGTCCAGATACATCCAGATTATGTCAGTTAGCTTGAACTGAACTGAAAGCATATATGCCCAATGGAAATGATTAGTCGTTATATTGAGAAAGAGCCATCTATGATTTTTGTTAAAAGGTCATGTCTACAACAGGCATTTCTCCCGGGGTTATCTCTAGGTCATCCTTTTGTGTCCATATGATGCACAAGAGATCCCGGGATCAACCGAGGACAACCCCGGGATAATGTAAACTGGGGATATTGCAGTTTTTCCATGGTCCCAGGAGCATCCTGAGGCCCACGGCTGTTGTGCTGCGCACTCCCAGGTCCTGAAACGGGCATGGAGCTGTGTGGGATGGCTCCGTGCTCATGGGGGTGGGGAGGCAGCAATTTTGCCATTACCAGGATGATGAGGTAGTGGATGGGCACGGAGTTTGGCAGAGGGTTCTTACTTTTTTGCCGCACGATGGGGATCCTCTTCTTTTAAAAAAAATGGCAGCCGTGACATCCCTCTTCTCTTCTGGGATGTCACGTAGCCATCTAGATGCTGGGGGAGGATCACGGAATCAGGTAAGTCCACGATCCTCCCCCTCATTTCCTCTGCACTCTTAGGTGTAGATGTGCCCTTAGTCTATAGAGAGAATTTGTGCAAATTTCACATTCATTCGCCGATGGATTTGCACAGTATTCCCATGTTCGCACAGAGTGAGCAGCAATCATATGCATGAACAGGAATCAGGCGCAAGCCAAGCACTGAGATGGTGTTCAAAGAATCCTAGCATTCTTGAACATTGCTCTGTTGCCCAGCCCTAGCAGGGAGCAGAGAACAGTATTCCTTTTGAGGGGCTGAGTACGTTCTTGCAACAGCTATGTGTAAATGTAATTATCCCTTTGGAAGTGATTGGCATTTAAACCATTTCCTGGAAGCATTAATAAAGTTCAAGTGGGACAGATATCATTACACCAAACCAGGGTCAAACTGAAAAGAGAGTAAATGTCACTGAAAACAATGTTCTTTTCAGAGAGATTATTATCATTATGCAAAAACAAGCTGTCGAGCATACTGCTCTTCTTCAGCAACTCTCTTTCATCCTTGTCTTGTCTATGCAAACTCAGATGCATATTTGAAGATTGTGATTTGCATGATAGGTTTGTAGATACAATGGAAATCAATTATTGGAAGGTCCTGGGGCATTTATGAATTGAGCCCCGGTGGTGACGCAGAGATGCATTTTCTTTTACAGCGATTGCAGTTCTGTGTTAATAACTATCTTGATGATCACCCGTTTCCCAGTGCCTGATTAATGATTCTGAGGGACAGGTGGTTTTGGAATTAGCAATGAGACGAGGGAAGCCTTTCATCTCATGATCTGCAGTACAAAACTGGCCCTTCTTGGCAGTGACAAAGAGCAGAGACCATCTGATTGCTGCCCACAGCTTTCATGAAACGCCTCTCCATTCTGTCAGCTCTGCTCTCTGTAGTTATGGCCCAATAAAACACAAGCAAACAATAAATCCAGAAATTCAGCCACAAAATATCCATTGATTAGCAGGTGCTTGTAAGGAAACAATGTGTGAGTGTGTGTAAATATGAACAACCTGTTTACAAATGGTAAAAGATGAACTGTTTGGAAAAGATGCCTTGTTATTCAGTTACACTTCACTCATTGCATGGGCTGACTGAAGCTACATCTGAAGCATCCTTATGCTAAGGCAGGCCATTGATCCATCTTGCCCATATTATCTGCTCCAACTGAGAGGTCAGTCAGGGGTCTTTTGTACTGAGAATAGGGATGTACAAATCTGTCTAGTTTGATTTTGCTCCTTTGCTTGTTTTTCAAAAGTTGCATTTGTTCTGTACCATTTCTGCAACAATTTTTGTAATTTATCCCATGAAAATATGTACAATGTTTTCTTGTACACATTTCTCAAATTCGACACCCTTTTTCAGGCAATTTCCCCTCAGATAAAGCATTTGTGTGCAATTCCCTACAATAGATTTATTTTTCTGTGCACTTTTGTGTACTGTACACATTTCCTGATGTGAAAACCTGTGACCACAAGCTTTAAAAAAGTGCAGATATTGATGTTCCAGTTCAGGTAGTGCAAATTTGGCAAGTTCTCATAAAAAGGTGACCTGGGTGACTTTGTCCCTATCCCTAACTGAGACTCTTCTGTATTGAACCCAAGACTCTTCAGTACTGAAAATGGAGCACATACTTTAGCTTGCAAAGTAAGCGCTCTGTTACAAAACTATGACCCCACCCTATAAAGGTTGGTACTGAAGCGACCGCAACTGAACAATGAGTTAAGAGTGCTTTAAGCACTCTCACATCATTAGATTTAAGGGGATGTATAGATCTGCATTGGATTGTATATGTTGTATTTTTGTATGCAGGGAAGTATTGAGCCAGGAATGCTTTGGTTTTAAGGAATGCCACTTCTTATGCTACAGGGCTGGCAGCGTTCTACCCTTCCACTGTTGTGTCACACATTACTTTAGTAATATTGAGTAAAGGAGCTCAATTGCAAAGGACTAACATCTCTTCAAACCAGCATTGCATGTTATGGGAAGGGACAATGTCATTGGCTTTGTTTCATGATTTCAAGTTTCAAATAAAGCCAGTGGTGTGAAGTTGAGCCAAAGGGTATCACCACCAAATCACTCCTATAACGTAGGAGTTGGTCACGAGACACATAAGGGAGCAGGTGTAATTTGGTGCTTAAGAGTATGGTGTGTGAGTTGAAAGTCTCTGATTCAAATGCTAGTTCCCCCATAAGTTCACTGCCCAGTCATTTAATTTTATCTCTCACCTGTATTTCAAAAATAATTAAACTGATATATCTTATAAAGCAGTTGTAAGGTTTACTGAAATAATTACCAGGTTCACACAGCACAATAAACCACGGTGAGTTGTCACCATGGGTTGTTTCAGGGTAACTTGTCATGATGTCCAAACCTGGAGCAATGTTTTCATTGTGAGGCTTTTTTTTCACAAACCAGCCATCCCGAGAACCTATGGCTTACACTTGGATTGTTCAGGATGGCTTGACATGATGTCCAAACCCAGCAGGGTGACTTCATCATCGGTTCTTGGGAAAGGCTAGAGAGCCACCCAGCAAGAGTGGCAAAAGCCCCTGTCTCTCCTCTTACCATCGCCATCGCCATCGCCCCTCATCCCTTGTCAGTGCCCTCCAGCCCATGTTCCTAAAAATCAAGAAGAAAGAACACCGGAGAGTGTCTTGAACATGTTCACAACCTCTTTTTCCAATCTTGCGCAAGTGTGCACATTGAAATTCCCCTGCTATGAAATTTGCATAATTTCCCCCTCTGCTTTACTGCTATGTCATGAAATGTGCATATCCCACTCACTCTGCCTAGCACTGAAATGTGCGTATCTTTACCGATCCCTGTCGCAGCTCTGTAACCCATATGTATGTCTGACAGCTAACAACGGAGACCAGAGATAAGCATAAAGGGGTTGGGGAGAGCTTGAAAGCAGCTAGCAGCTGGTGTAGAAGGAGGTTTGTGGTAAGTGTAATTACTTCAGTAGTATATGAAGCAACCTTTAAAAAAAAAGTGTTCACTACCATGGCAAGTATTGAGTGGAGTATAAAATTGACATGGACATTGACAAGAGGGAGATACAAGTAGGCTGGGCTAAATAGCAGACGGGCAGTCTTGTGCTCCTGCACACTTACACAAGACCCCCAAATAATTATATATATATATATATATATATATATATATATAGCTTGTGAAGGTGTTAATGTTGTTCATAAAATTATACACATTTTGCAATCTTAAGGGGAAGGGGAATGAATTTCTCTCATTAGCCAGCAATGCCAGCAGACCAATTGCAGAAAAGGTGCTGGCATAGCGAATGAGGAAACAAAGATTTATCCTACAAAGGTGCCTGGGATACATGCCAGGAGCAGGCGAGAGGACTAAGGGGGAAACAGCCCATGGCAAGCCACAGTACACCTGATCATCTGTTGGGAGTAATGTGGATTATCGTGCGAACAAGCAACTCACTAGAGATGTCGTGGGAGTCCAGTCAGGTCTCGAGCTCACTAATTTCTTTCCAGCTCAGCTCCCCAGAAGCCCTGTGCTAGAGCAGCCATTTTTCATAAAAATGGCGGCTCAGCTATTTATGTAAATCATAAAAGTTATGCAAACTTATAGGCATAAATGGTCTAATTTGATCATTTAAAGTTGTAATTTTGCATAAATGGTGCTAGTTTATGGCCACCATTTTATGCAAATAACAATTCACGTAAATAGTCAAGCTGTTATTTTTATGCAAAATGGTGGCTCATGGGATGAGGGGAAACACCACTCACCAGGGGCCCATGGACCATCTTGTAGCTCACCCAGCACACCGAAAACAGGCGAGTAAGTGGTGAGTATCCAGCAAATGACATGCGGGGCAGTTTGTCCATTCCTATAACCTACAGTGGCTTATATTTAGGATGCCTTTGTGTGACAGGCGAAGTCACGTGATACGTGTGCCCTGAACACACCAAGAAAGTACTTGATAAATTTTAAATGTTTTTAGTACAATTATGATTATCATCGGTGTTGATGTTACTGTAGTGTAAATTTAGCAGTTTTCAAGAAACAGAAAGCATACTGATTTGTTACATGACAAAAATTCCCGTTTCATTATTTCATTACAGTCCATTGTATGCTATCATTAGAGTGGGTTATGATGTTTAATAATAAATCACTACCTTAAAATAACTAAGTTACTGGGTACATGCAGGGGTGTATGGATATATTTTCAAATTCAAAAGCTAGCCAAGATTAAACAATTAATGCAGAAAGGCTGCTATTATGGCACATGCAAAATCAGTGTAGATATGTGCTTTTTCATCTGCTTATTGTCTGAAGCAACGGAGGAATACTTTGATGTGGAAAAGATCAGCTTGACTCAGGGCTTCATTCTTTGCTGCATACATCTTGCATATACACAGCAACATGTTAATAAGGTAAATGGATAAAGCATGTATTTTAAAGGAGATGTTTCCCCCCACAAAATGTGATGGGCCTGACCCAATAAAGCAAGGATGGGGAAGCTCAGGCCTGAGGGATAGGTGCAGCCCTCAGATTGTGCAATCAGATCTGCAAGCTTCTTCTGCTATTATTTTGCTCTGTGATTGGAGATAAGATGATATTTAAATACATTTGAACTGTCCTTTGTAGGTATGTGCAATTTGTGCAAATTCAGGCCACAAAATCCCACAATTTGCACAAATTAAGTTATTTGCGCAAATTATCGTTATTTGTGCAAATTTACACAGTTTACGGGTGTAATTTGCAGAAATGTTTTTATGCAGTAAGAATAAGAATAATTGTTGATGGAAATTCTGCCAGCTGGCCTAAGTCGTTGCACACGAGTCAGGACAGGCGGCGGAAGATGGAGCATTGTCTGGGGTCCAAGCCGATGAAAGCTCATCAAACTCCACTGCCCAGCTGGATCCCTCCAATGTCTCTATATACAGCAGCCTGTGCACAACTCAAAGTTGAATTCAAACACTTCTGGATCATGGTCAGGCCCTGATTATAGCAATAAACTCTCTCAGTTGTGTTCAGTGAAATAAATTCTTGCTTGAATATTGTTCGACATCAGTAAACTACTGAAATTAGTGTGTTGGGGGTGGAAGCAATATCATACCTTTATGAATTCCTTTTTATAATACTTAATGTCAGAAAACTAGATATGTATAAAACATAAATGGAAGAAATGTATCAGTACCTAACTTTATGCATAATTATTAAATGACAGCATCTATGACTCCTGAAGTTCCAGGTGAAACCTAAGGCTCCAAATAATTACTATTTGATGTAATTATCATCAATACTTTTCAGTTGCACTTTACTGAGTGATAACGTACAGAACCAATCCTATTGCATGTCTATTCAAAAATATGTCCCTCTGTGTTCAATGTTCAGGGTAATTGTATTTAGGATTGCAGCCATTATAAGCCATAGTGGCAGCATTATCAGCACAAGATGAGTGAGGCAATTGGGTTGGCTGGAACACAGTGGAAATTGTAACATTCAGAAGCAAATGTAACACATTAAGAAAGCATTCAGTAATCTTTGTCAGTCTGATTTAGCTGCATGCACAGTGGACTTTTTCAGTAGACTATGTTTGTTTATTTATTTTAACTAAACTTCTCTAGTTTGGAAAATTATGACAGTTCAGGTGAAAAGAAACCTTCTTAATGCATACCTTGAAATCATGTGATTCCTATTGTCAAGTCTGCTTGCATTATCATGCTAATCAGCCACTCTGTTCATTAGAAGAAATTAGATTTGCAAATCTTTTTTCCTTTTAAACAAACTCTTTTCAAGCCTGACACAAATCATCACCAGCAGATATTTTTCTATTACAATTTGTATTGCCTGAGTTTTATCCCAAGTAATGACAGTGTATTTGCAGTTATCATGTCCCCTCATTCTGAGGCTCCACGTTATCCCAAAGAGGACTCAGGTCATACCTTCCTGGCCCAAGGATATCAGTTTCCTATCATCTGATTCTGAGCATGGCTCTCCTGCAGCTTCTCCTGTCTCTCAACCATACAGGTGTATGAGACTGTAGGCGCATACACTGGGTCTTTAAGAACCACAGTCAACATCCAGTAGGGATGGAACCACAGCCATAGAGATGGAGTGAATAGAGGGAACTGGGAGCTGCATCAAACTGTACATGTTGCCAGTTCCAGAATTCATCTGAGCTATTCTCTACATCAAATGGAAATGGAGCAAAGCAAACCCTGCGAATAATACTTGAATGGGGTTGGGTGGGGGAAATCCATTCATGCTTCCAATGCTATCAAAAAACAAACTATTGTTTTGGGCAATATATAGATATAGATATAAATATGAATGATGCATTTATTTTTAATACACACCCACACACCCAGATGTGTCTCAGCCATCTTATCCCTACTCTGGTGGCCAATGCCTATGGATACCAGTCATGTGAAAGGGCTATCTAGAACAATGGGCTAGAGCCCCATCTGCCAGCCATGCCTTCATCCATAGGGATGGGAATCCCGGTGAGGGGAATCAAGATATTTTGAGATATTCTAAATTGAAGTACTTAGTAGCAAGTTGCCAGACTTTGCTAGGCTCTTTAGGAAGAGATAAAATAGAAAGCTGCCATTTCAATGTGCAGGAGGCAAGGTCTCCTTTCGGAAAATAAAGCACAGTCAGAAGTTATTGAGGACCTTGATAAGGATCACCTCTTATATCCTAGATTTATTGAAGAGCCACCCCTTTCCCCTGCCAAAATTTAGATGTAGTTCTGATGGCTTTGAGCATGGATCAAAAGCCTCTTGTTTGTGAAAACAAAACTATTATTTTCTTAAGAATAATTGACTTGTAGCCTGTACAGCACATATGCAGGTAACAAACAAGACCCTGTCAGAACTCATGGTAAAAGAGAGACTATAATGAAATGGGACTGATTGAATCCAGTTCTGATAATTGGTATCCCTTAGGGGTGCAGAGAAGGAGTAAATCAAGGCCATGTCTTGGTATATTGCTGGCTTCACCATACAAAAGACTAATTTTTCAAAAGTACCTGAAAGGGATTGACTTAATCTTCTTAGGGCACAATCCTATGCTCCCCGGAGAGTGTCCAAGGGATCATAGGACTTTTCAGATTCCTCTCCCCAAGCGATAGACACTGCTACAATTTCTGCAGGAGGACTCCAAAATTCCAGCTCCTCCCCTCGCAGCCACCACAGAAAGAACCATGGGCCTACTTTCTGCTGTTGCAAAAGCAGCCTCAGAAGACGTTGTAGTCAGCACTACCTCTAGTCAGGTTCAGAGGGTCATCCAGAGGAAAACAAGAAACAAGGAGAATAGAGAAGCTAAAATCGCATCTGTTGCTCCTCCTCCTACCCTGCCCTCTGCATTTGGACAGTTCCTTCTAATGAGAATGAAACCCAAGGGTGCAAACCCTTAATAGAGGAAAAAGCAGTTGCAGAGCTACACAGTCAATGTAAGTTTCTAGTTAGCATGCTCCTACTGCCCCCTCACCCAATTATGGAATGAACTCCCCGATGAGGCCCGCCTGGCACCAACACTGTTATCTTTTCGGCGCCAGGTCAAAACTTTTCTTTTCTCCCAGGCATTTTAACAGCTTAAGTTGAGGTTTTAACTGATGTTGTGGTCAGGCTTAAAAGTTTAAAATGTTTTAAATATCAGCTGTTTTATGTTTATGGTTTTAAATTTTGTATATTGACTTTTTAATGTTCAATCTTTTAATTTTTGTAAACCGCACAGAGAGCTTCGGCTATGGGGCGGTATATAAATGTAATAATAATAATAAATAATAATACCCCCATGGCCATACCTAGATTATGGAACTGCCTTCCTCGGGAGACTGCACCTGTCTTGCCTTCCATGGCATGGCCAGGGCTTTTTTATTCTAGTGGGCAACTGCTTGAGAATATGTTTGTGGTTAGGGTACACAATCCGATAAAGGTTTAGACAGAAAAAAGTACTAAAAAAAAGCATGGCTGGCTGGGGAATGTTGTGAGTTGTAGCACTTTTTTCTGTCTAAACAAGTGTGGGATTGTACCCTAAACCCCTTATTTTAGATTTCATTTATATGCACTTGTCTCTCTAATCCTAAATTGGCAGGCATATGGGGGTAGGGTGTATGTATAATATGCCTGCCAATTTAAAATTTACTGCATGTTTCTGAGAGGAAGTGGACTTGTCCATGAATGCTTATGCCATAATAAATTTGTCCGTCTTTAAGGTGCCATAAGAATCTTTGTCATTTTTGCTGTCACAGCCTGATCTGGCTACTCCTCTGGAAATTTGATAGAATTCCCATTTCCCATTATAATCATGTATGGAATGGGTGGAAAAACAATCTTCCTCTTTGAATCATTCTACAACTATGACCGGGTGGTTAAGAAGTGTGAAGCAGTAACTAACAACATTAAGTGATCTTGAGTGTGCATGGGATTGAATCCAGTGGTATAATTCTACTAAATTGAATTGCTTCTGTCAGCGGAACCAAGAGGAGATGTGATTTCCCTCTCCCCTACACCCTCAAAATTGTCCTGGTTTTGGATGGCACAGAGTGCTGCGGTGGGTGGGGGCAAGAAAGCCCTGTTATGCTAGTGTGATCTTGAACTTAAACCATAGTAGGCAACGTTAACAACTTGTATTCTGCAAAATGTGTCTGGAATAACTACCAACCACTAGTTCTGTCCTCACCATCACTACAATGAATTAGAACTTCCCCCCAACACACACACACTACCCTTAATTTATTTTTTAATTTTTTATTGCATTTTTATACCGCCCAATAGCCAAAGCTGTCTGGGTGGTTTACAAAAATTTTAACCATAAAAACCATACAAAATATAACACAACA
Organism: Anniella stebbinsi; assembly: GCA_029215795.1. NCBI lineage: Eukaryota > Metazoa > Chordata > Lepidosauria > Squamata > Anniellidae > Anniella > Anniella stebbinsi. The sequence goes on along the minus strand of JARDYH010000004.1, from coordinate 87,061,169 downwards.
ACAGTATAAAAATACAATATATGAACACAAGCAGGATAAAACCAAGCAGCAATGCAAAATTAATACCATTGAAAGGCTGGACATTCAAACTGTGTTGATTTTGTATATGTTTGTATGCAGCCCAATCCCATGTCTTTTGATTCAGAAGTGAATCCAATGCGGCCTTATTCTGAGCGTGTATAGGATTGACATCTTAGTCACTAAGGCTTAGTAGGTCATTCATATTTATGGGGGAAGTAATGGCTTTGGTTTTGCTCTTGAGAAGTTCTGCAAGGTAACATGAGGAACAGAATGTTGCAGCCTTTCACATTAGATTAAGAGTGCACTGATACCTATACTGGAAGATAGAAGGCAATATCCCTCACACAAGGCTGAAGTTAATTTCTGATGCATATTTATTTATTCAGCAGAGTAGTGCAGAAGCAGTCTGAATAAGTAACTGAAGTTTGTACACTTCTGCTCCACAAATTAGAGGCCACCAGGAGCTCTACCCTAATATTAAGTCTGGGTCAAAGTGGGTTAGTCCCTTGCTCTCAGTCTAATCTATCTCACAGGGTTTCTTGTGAGGAAAAAATTAGGAAGGAGAACCTTGTAACTCAATCTGAAGAAAACCTGAGGTTGGCTAAAAATGTAGCTTTAAAAAGCCTTGTTTTGGTGCTCTCAAGCATAACATCCTGACCTATGAATGAACACCTGGTCACCCCAAGTCATGCACCATGGCCATTGAGACACTGCCCCAGTGAGGCAGATCCTAGCATCATGTCTATATCAAAATTATGTTGTTGCACAAGGTGTTTTCAAGAATGATTTCTCCAGGCCACCAATATGAATAAGGAACTGGAGGCTTTGTTCGTGAAATAAGGGGAGCAGTAACATACACAATGTCTGTGTATGTGCCCATTCATGTGCTGACAATTCTTGAAGTTGTTTGGTTAATAAAAAAAGACTTATTTTAGAACCAGCCTGCTGCTTTCACATAACACGGTAAAACACAGTAAACCATGGTTAGGCCACTAACCCTTTTGCAGCAAATGGTTACTGAGCATGTTTAACATTGTTAGGAATGATTCACATGGCACACTACGTCATGGTTCACGTGACACACTAAGCCATAATGTTTAGCTCAAAGTACTGGACCATCATGGCTCAGCATGTTGTCTGAACAGGGTAAAAATGAATGTTCTGGTACAGCACAGATAGCATTATAGGCTATTTTTTTCATGTGTGTGTGTTTAAATGGACACAGACCAGTTCAGCTTGAAGGGCTAGAACTCAAGAAAATCTCTACCATCTGAATCTGTTAAATGTGGCCTATATTTTGAGCACACTAAAAGACAGTGATGCACTTAGGCCAGATCTACACCAAGCAGGATATAACACTTTGAAAACAGTTTGAAAGCAGTATATGGAATGTGTCATGGGCCTCAACAATTGTCAAAACCATTATAAACCATTATAAAGCAGTAGTGTAGATCCTGCCTTATATGAAGCTTTATATGTGGCATATATGTGGATTTTACAAATTGTTTGGTTTGGAAGTTATGACTCCAACGTTCACTCACATGCCCTAGTTGCTGGCACAATCCACTAAAAGGCATCAGCATTAAGCAAGAGTGGTGCTTGATGAATTATGTAGTAAAAGTCCATGAGAGAATTATTCTGGTCTTGATTTATCTGGACATTCCCATCAAAAGCTTGAGGCCAAAATATAGGCTTTCACATTTCAGCTTTGTAAAGAGCATCTTAGTCTGTGTTGTTTTCTTTCCAAAAAGAAGAGATCCAGTCATCTTTCATGTTTCTAGGAGATAGTGGAAAGATGTAAAACATTTTTAAGGAACTACTTTGATATAAGAAAACTGTAGCTTGAAAGAACTGGGGCTATTGTGGCAACAAGCATATCCACTCTAACAAAAGTCCATTATGAATCACTTTGGCTCTTAGTGACAATATAATGAAATTACACACAAGCTACTTTTATGCTTCCTTTTAGAGTGGTTCAACGTACAGGACAATCCTATACTCACCTACTTAGAAGTAAGACTCATTGAGTTCAATGGGACTTGCTCTCAGGAATGTTCTACTTGAGGCATTTATTGTGCACTTATGATTCTTTACTCATAGAATCGTAGAATAGTAGAGTTGGAAGGGGCCTAGAAGGCTATCGAGTCCAATCCCTGCTAAATGCAGGAATCCACCTTAAAGAATATCTGACAGATGGCTGTCCAGCTGCCTCTTGAATGCATCTAGTGTGGGAGAGCCCATGACCTCTAAGTTTTTCCTGATGTCCAGCCGGAATCTGGCTTCCTGTAACTTAAACCCATTATTCTGTGTCCTGCATTCTGGGATGATCGAAAAGAAATCCTGGCCCTTCTCTGTGTGACAACCTTTCAAGTATTTGAAGAGTGCTATCATGTCTCCCCTCACTCTTCTCTTTTTAAGACAAAACATGCCCAGTTCTTTCAGTCTCTCCTCATAGGGCTTTGTCTCCAGACCCCTGATCATCCTCGTTGCCCTCCTCTGAACCCATCCCCCAGCTTGTCTGCATCCTTCTTGAAGTGTGGTGCCCAGAATTAGATGCAATACACAAGATGAGGTCTAACCAGTGCTGAATAGAGGGGAACCAGTACCTCATGCGATTTGGAAGCTATGCTTCTATTAATGGAGCCCAAAATAGCATTTGCTTTTTTTCTTTTTTTTTGGAGCCACATCACACTATTGGCTCATATTCAGCTTGTGATCAACACCAATTCCAAGATCCTTCCCACTTGTAGTATCTTGTAACTGTGCATTTGGTTTCTTTTGCCTAGGTGTAGAACATAGCATTTATCCCTATTAAATTTTATTTTGTTGTTTTCAGCCCAGCGCTCCAGCCTATCAAGATCACTTTGAAGTTTGTTTCTATCTTCCAGGGTATTAGTTATCCCACCCAATTTTGTGTCATCTGCAAATTTGATAAGCATTCTCTGCACCTCCTCATCAAAGTCATCAATAAAAATGTTGAAGAGCACGGGGCCCAGGACTGAGCCCTGTAGTACCCCACTCATTAACTCCCCCCAGTTTAAGAAAGTATCATTGATAAGCCCTCTTTGAGACCTATTCTGTACCAGCTGTGGATCCACCTAATAGTTATTCCATCTAGCCCACTTTTAACTAGTTTGCTAATCAGAATGTCATGGGGTATTTTGTCAAAAGCTTTGTTGAAGTCAAGATATATTATGTCCTCAGCATTCCCACAGTTCACAAGGAGGGTTACCTGATCAAAAAATGAGATCAAGTTAGTCTGGCAGGATTTGTTCTTGACAAATCCATGCTGGCTTCTTGTAATCACTGAGTTGTTTTCATGGTTGTTTATGGGCTCTTTTTATGATCTCCAGTTTTACTTCTTCTTTTTAGGAGCACTTTATCGGATTTTTTTAGATTATGGAAAATGGAGTGTTATTTCTAATGGTGAAACAAAAGGTATTTTCCTACTTGTTTATTTATGCTATTCTGCTATAGCACAGTGCCACCTGGAGGTCATGTAGTGGAAAATCTGGAAAGGAAAGGCTTTTTATTAGGGATGTGCACTGGATCGGACCCGATCCACGATCCGAGTCCGGTCCAGTGGGAAATCGGATAAATTATCCGATTTCCGATCCCGCAGCTGGATCGGCCGATCCAATCCGAACCGGTCCGAAAAAGCTCCGAACCGGTTCGGCGGATCGGCGGATCGGCGGGCGCCCACTGGCGCCCACCGCTGCTTCCATTGGCGGGCGCCAGCGGGCGCCCGCCGATGAAAGTGGACAGCGGGGGGGGGAGGAGGGGGGCACTTACCTTCTCGGCCCGGTGGCTCCCGTCCGGCGCCGGCGCCTACTACTACTAGCAGGCTCCGCGGCCTGCTCTAGGGTGGCGCGCCGGGTGATGTCATCACCCGGCGCGCTACTCTAGAGCAGGCCGCGGAGCCTGCTGGTAGTAGTAGGCGCCGGCGCCGGACGGGAGCCACCGGGCCGGGAAGGTAAGGAGGGGGTGTGTGGAGGGGAGGAGGGGGCGCGCGGAGGGGGGAGGGGGGCCCTTACCTTTCCGGCCCGGCGGCTCCCGTCCGGCGCCGGCGCCTACTACTCCCAGCAGGCTCCGTGGCCTGCTCTAGGATGGCGCGCCGGGTGATGTCATCACCCGGCGCGCTACTCTAGAGCAGGCCGCGGAGCCTGCTGGAAGTAGTAGGCGCCGGCGCCGGACGGGAGCCGCCGGGCCGGAAAGGTAAGGAGGGGGTGCGTGGAGGGGAGGAGGGGGCGTGCGGAGGGGGGAGGGGGGAGGGGGGAGGGGGGCCCTTACCTGCCCGGCCCGGCGGCTCCCGTCCGGCGCCGGCGCCTACTACTCCCAGCAGGCTCCGCGGCCTGCTCTAGGATGGCGCGCCGGGTGATGTCATCACCCGGCGCGCTACTCTAGAGCAGGCCGCGGAGCCTGCTGGAAGTAGTAGGCGCCGGCGCCGGACGGGAGCCGTCGGGCCGGAAAGGTAAGGAGGGGGTGCGTGGAGGGGAGGAGGGGGCGCGCGGAGGGGGGAGGGGGGAGGGGGGCCCTTACCTGCCCGGCCCGGCGGCTCCCGTCCGGCGCCGGCGCCTACTACTCCCAGCAGGCTCCGCGGCCTGCTCTAGGATGGCGTGCCGGGTGATGTCATCACCCGGCGCGCTACTCTAGAGCAGGCCGCGGAGCCTGCTGGAAGTAGTAGGCGCCGGCGCCGGACGGGAGCCACCGGGCCGGGAAGGTAAGGAGGGGGTGCGTGGAGGGGAGGAGGGGGCGCGCGGAGGGGGGAGGGGGGCCCTTACCTGCCCGGCCCGGCGGCTCCCGTCCGGCGCCGGCGCCTACTACTACCAGCAGGCTCCGCGGCCTGCTCCAGGGTGGCGCGCCGGGTGATGTCATCACCCGGCGCGCTACTCGAGAGTAGGCCGCGGAGCCCGCTGGTAGTAGCCGCCGGCGCTGGACGGGCCGAGAAGGTAAGTGGCGGGGAAGGGGGCTTACCCCCCCCCCGGAGCCGTCCGCTTCTATCCGCTGGCGCCCGCGGGCGCCAGCGGATGGAAGCGGGCGGCCCCAGGGGGGTAGGGAGCGCGGGGGAGGGGGTTTACCTGCCGGGGCCATCCACAGCGGACGGCCCCGGGGGGGGAGGGAGTTAGGCCCCCCCTTACCCACCCGCCGCCATTTTTTCCTCATAGACTTGCATTGCAATGCAAGTCTATGGGGAAAAAAATGGCGGCCGATCCAAAAATGTACGATTTTTGGGTCGGGATCGGACTCGATCCGGTCCGGGGGGCCTCCGATTTTGTCCGAACCGGTCCGGGACAAAATTGGAGGTCCCGATCCGGGTCCCGATCCGATCCGGGGGGTCCGTGCACACCCCTACTTTTTATGTAGAGTTCAATTCTTAATTCTGTAACGAAAACAAAAGTAGATACAGTGAGTAATAGCCTTGTGTAAAAAAGCTCTAAGTCTGAAATGTTTGCAGTGATTTGCACTATTGGAGAAAACAGAAAAAAAAATCAAGATGGGGAAATTAGATTCAAAAAGAAAGCAAAAAAATTGCATCAACGCAGTCATTTTTTTTTTCACTTTAGTATATGGATGATTGGCATGAAGGCTGAGGCAGCACATGAAATAACGGAGGAAAGGGAGGAAAATGGACAGATTCTTTTAACATTTGAAATTTGTCCTGCCCTACAAGGTGAACTCTATTGACTTAAGGACATGTTACTGTAACATGACATGAGAGAAATGTCACCGTTCACTTCCAGAATGGAAAAAAGTCCAACATATCTTACTGCCCTCTGAAAATTAAGCCCCAGGTGCAAGAGCAGATTATCAGTGCAAAATCAGTTTGACTGGAACCTTTCTTTTTTTACAAAAGATTTTCAAAAGGTAGTTTAGCCCTTACCAGTGCTGGTAAGGTTTGACTTCCTATTGTGCTGCACACATTGAGCCCATCTTATGCACCTTGAAGTCAGTTAAACCAAATGTGGCTGTAAAATGAAACAGCCATTACATTAACCTTAGAAAATTATAATCTTTTTTGTCCTTCAGAACGTAAGAAAAAATAAGATGTAAACTAAGCTTAGGTACAAGTGGACTTCTTCATTCACTACTTACTGGTAGCAGCTTTTGTGGGTATCCCTTTGTTGACACAGATCAGAAGAGAATGAGGAAATCTCCCCCATGGCATTCAGCCTACATGCTAAACCTACATTGTAGTCCTATAGAAACAGCAGTAATAATAGAAGACCAGCTGTTTACATATGGAGTTGACCATCATTTTTGTGTATGGAGCAGCCTCTTGACAGATGTACCGAGCATGAGATGAAGATGGGGAAAGCTGGACCAGTTACCCCTCTGTCATGAAGATTTCAAAGGCCCAGGGCCTCAAAGTGGTCAAAATGTTGGGTTGCACATAAAGTTTGTATTGCTGAATACACAGGGGACACATGGACAAAGATAAATCTGCAATATAAGAGCATGAAACCAATACAGTGAATGGGCTGGTAGTTAAGTAGGAAACTCCTATGAGATGTGGCCTTGACAATAAAAAAGCCTCACCTTTGGAATATGTTTTAACCAACAATAATTTAGATGGAAAAGGGAGATGCAGCATGACTAGAATATGGGGCTCCACCTCCACAGAGCAACACCTTAACCCCACAGCCAAAGGAGCAGAAAGAACGGAGACATATGATGAGATCTTTGTAGTGTTCCACCCCACCCCATGACATGCTCCATTTGCTCTCCAGCCCGATGGAATCCAGGGCTCCCAGGTTCCAGGGGTGTTCTATGTGAAGCCACAATTCCACAGAGGAGCACAAGATTAACATGCAAGAAGCCCCAGGTTCAATAGCTGGCTCTGTTCTCCCAGATGAAAGCGCTGAGAAGAACCAAACATGCACACTTGTTAAAGCGCAGTCAATCTGAGTGACAGGCAGATAATCATCGCACTCATTCATGCCCCAGATGACATTAATTTTATTCAGCTCTCAATAACCAATCTATTTGGGCTTCCCTCTTGTTTATGTGTTTGATTAACAGCTTTTCCTAGTTGTTTCTGCAGTCGACCTTGTCATCAATTGCCTCTCCACATCAATGGCAGCAATACTGCTCGGTTTAGAACAGCATTCCACAACCTGGTGTCCTCCAGATGTGTTGGAACACAACTCCCAACATTCCCCAGCCAGCCATGCTGGTTTAGAACATCAGTAATTCCAAGGTTGATGGAGTTGATGCATGAGCTCTCACTCGTGCTTTAGCTCTACCACTGCCTCCTCTATCTCTCTCAACATGAATAATATGAGTTCATTCCCTGTCAGAATATGCACACAGCAGAAACCATGAATAGTTTTTATTGAACAGGAGACTTTACAGAGTGAGGTCTGGCAGCATCACAGAGGAATTGCCAACATTTTGACCACTTTGAGGCCCTGGGCCTTTGAAACCTTCTTGACAGAGGGATAACTGGTCCAGCTTTCCCCATCTTCATCTCATGGTGGGTACATCTGTCAAGAGGCTGCTCCATACATAAAAATGATGGTCAACTCCATATGCAAACAGCTGGTCTTCTATTATTACTGCTGTTTCTATAGGACTACAATGTAGGTTTAAAGTGTAGGCTGAATGCCATGGGGGAGATTTCCTTATTCTCTTCTGATCTGTGTCAACAAAGGGATGCCCAGAAAAGCTGCTACTAGTAGGTAGTGAATGAAGAAGTCCACTTGTACCTAAGCTGATCGTAGTAGGGCTGGCTAGTGTCACAATTGTTGGGTGGTTGCAGGGTCACAGGTTGCTGTTTCTATTACATTGAAAGCCATAGTATGTATATATTTAAAAAACTGTTTGGCATCTTGAGACGCAGGCTATTCTGTGATACTTCTTTAAGCCTGTCATGTTCTCAGAATCAATTTTGCTGTAGAAAATGATGGAACTTCGGCATCTTAAGTAGGACCTCCATCTCACCTAATCCCCCCCCCCCCGGTTTGCCTCCTTGGTTTCTTTTACCTCTGAGGCAGAAGCGCGCCAAGCTTATGATCCCTTTCACCTGAATAACTGCTGTTTCGCTCCTTGGCTCAATAGCTCTTTGGCTCCACCCCACCCCTCCCCTTCTCTTTCTCCCTCCAGTCAGGTCCTGTCAGATGAGTACTTCAACCAGACCGCTTTTCTGCCGGCCAAAAATGGAACGACCTTTTAGTCTTGCTCTTTGGGGACATCGAGGGAGTACAATCCTGTCTCTGCAGAGATTCAGGCATTGTATGATTTTTAAAAAGGCTCTCGAGCCTGGGATGCAAGGTTTGGATTTTATATTGAGGCTTGGAGCCAGCTGCTGGGAGAGATGGCTTTTCCCTGCCAGGACCTGATGCAATCCATTCAAGCCCCCAGTTCTTTTAAAACTACATGGAGGCTTAGGGCGCATTCAATGCGCTTAGGGAAAATAATCCAGACTTTTAGTGTTCTAGGAAAGACTGGGGAAGAGGCGGGGTGTCATGTGAGTACCATGCTGCAAATCCGCACACCAGGCATGCGAGAGTGCACTAAATCGCTGGTGTGATTGAGCTCTAGATGCCTCTCAGATACTTTTAAAAAAGCCCATGCAAATTGGCATTTCCTTTGCAATATTTAAAAGCATTCAGGCATATTTAGCATATCATGTGTACATTGCTGTCGTTTTTGAAGAAAGATTTCAGGATTAGGTAATATGCTGTGTGTGTCTGTGTCTGAAAAAGGGCCAATTCTGAATCAATGGATGTCTTCATGATATGTGGAATTCTGGATGATATGGCAAACACATTTTGGAGAATGCCCTTTGCGTATACTGACACGAAAGTGAACGGGACAGCTACACATGAGCAGTACCATGTGAAGTAAAGACCCCAAGATCATAGCCCATGTCTTTCTGCTCACATTTCATCTCTGTGCCTAGTCAGTATTTTGATTTTGTCCAACCATTTAGCTCCTTTACCATGCCATACATCTGAATTCATTCATCTGCAAATGTAAATACAATTTATAGATTCAGTATGTCACTGCAATTGATGCTTTTGAATTAAATATGTTCAATATTTTCAGTGTAACTTGTGCTGCCCTTTTCCACTAATAAACCCCCCTAATGCCTCCTAAATATTAATGTATTGATTCAGTCTCTGCAATGTTTGTGAAGACTAATTTATTTCCTAAATCTGGCCAAGAGGGACTTGTATTTGGAACTAACAAGATAAATCTTACACAAATTTATTTAAAGTGGGGCAAAATAAATATGTAGAAGACATCTATAATCATACCAGCAACCACTTCCCACTTAAAACTGACAAAGCATTGCTCTTTTAAATTGCTGCTGCTTGAGATGTCAGTTTGTTATAAAATTAACTTCTTGGTGCCAGCCACTGTTATCATCTTGTCTTTTCACTCAGAACAAAAAGAGAAAGATTTACCAAATTTGGTCTGGATTCTAAAGTAGCTTAGTAAGATTTACAAAGCAATAAGAAGGCAATGGTTCTGTAAAATACATATTTACACTCTTTTAATATGCATCTCATGGATTGCTGTCAGTACTGTGATTGTTATTCATCTAGCACTTTACAATATATAAAGTGGTAAACTTTACAGCCATATGACATTTAAGTTTGCAAAAATAGGATGAGGTTTTGTTCATCGGTTTACTGTCTGGAAAACTGGCCAGAATCCAAGAGAATAAGGAAACTGGTTCCATGAACCCAAGGGACTCATGGCAATCCAAGGAAGCATCCCATAATATCCCCAGGATGGTTTTGAAAATGGAGAGTCTCAAAAGCAAGTTATTTATTTATTATTTTATTTATTTACAATATTTATATACCGCTCCCCATTCAGAATTTTGGAGCGGTGGACAAAATAAAATTGAATAAAAACAGAGTAAAAACACATTAAAAGTACATTTTTAAAAGAAACAAAGTGCAAAATAAACAGGAGCCACCGGAAGGAATACAAAGTTGGCGCCTGCCTGACCTCCAGAGGCAGGGAATTCCATAGGGGGGGGCACCACACTGAAGGTTCTTCCCCTGTTGGACTCCAATCGGATTATAGGTCTATGTGGAACCACCAGGAACATGCCCTCAGATGATCTCAGTGACTGGGCAGGCTGATAGGGAAGGAGGCGCTCTCTCAAGTATCCTTGTCCCAAGTTGTTTAGGGCTTTGTACACTAGTACAAGAACCTTAAACCTGGCCCTGTAGCGAATAGGCAGCCGGTGCAGTTCCCACAGCAAAGGAGTTACATGCTGGAAAGGGGCAGCTCCCGACAACAGCTGAGCTGCTGCATTTTGTACTAACTCCAGCTTCCAGAGCAGCTTTAAGGGAAGCCTCACATAGAGTGCATTGTAGTAATCCAATCTTGAGGTTTCTAACGCCTGTACCACCGTGGCTAAGCTGCCCCTGTCCAGGAGAGGCCGTAGCTAGCAAAGAAGCCAAATCTGGTAAGGCACTCAGAGCCACCATGGTAACTTGAGTTATGATATGGCACAGGAATTTTCTGTTCAAAGGTAAAATCATTCACTTAATTCATTTGCATCTCAGCCACTGTAAATGCAGTGTATGTTAGCATATCCCACTATGACTGAAATGTAAAATGTGATGTGGGGGCTATTTTCACCTATTTAGTGTCCATCATCTGAAGAAGGTTAAGGCTGTGTTGGGAAAAAGAAGGCTAGTTACCAGTTGTTTGTGAAGTCCTGGACCCAATGCAGAGATTTTCATATCCACTTGGAGAGGGGAACAAATTCAGTGCAGACACATAGGGGCTGAATCCGCACCAAGCAGGATATAGCACTATGAAAGTGGTATGAAAGTGGTATATAAGAGGCAGGAGCCACACTACTGCTTTGAAGTGCACTGACAACTGTTCAGGCCCATGACACCTACTATATACCACTTTCATACCACTTTCATAGTGCTATATCCTGCTTGGTGTAGATCTGCCCAGGGTTGGATCCAGTCTATGTTAGTCATGCTTTAACCCCATCAAAATATTTGGAGTAAATTAATTGTGATCAATGAATCCAAAGGCAGCCTTCCCCAACCTGGTGCCTGCCAGATGTTTTGAACTTCAACTCCCACCAGCCCCAGATAACAGGGTGTTATGTTAATTTATTTCATTTATTTATTTAAAGTTATTTTAGGTCACTTTTACAGGTAAAAACCTCTCCAGGTGGTCTACAATATAAAAACTATATAAAACAGGTGCAATGAACCTCAGTAACTACATATTCATTCAAAGTTCAATTTAAAAATTCTATTGATAAAAAAAAATCAATAGAAACAGAAGTTACCTAGAATCAACAACCCAAGAACTTATGGGAACTCCAACAAAAATAAGTATTATGTCAGCAAGAGCCCAATCCTACTGGGATGCCTGCTAGCCTCCAAACATGGAAGCTGATGGACAACCTATGCAGAGCAGGAGGAGCATGGAGATGAAGATTGCATTTTTGCTTGATGGGATTTTTCATCCCTCTAACTGGGACTCTATGGTGCAGGAGGGAAGAAAGCTGGGAATGCTGGAGGATTCTTCATTAGCCAGTCTCCACATTCTCCTCCCTCCTGCAGAATTGACCCCTTTACCCCCTCTCTGAGATCATCTTTGTGACTTCAGAGTGGCAACTGGTATGGTTCTCTCTGCACCAGCTATGAGGGGAAAGGGAAGGGAGCTTAGACTCCTGAGTCCAATGTCGGAGCATTGGTACCCTCCAGCAGGGCTCAGGAGAAGTTATGATATCAAATCACCCAATAAAATATCTAAATAAAATGTAGACTAATATTCAAATAGTATGTCTATGAAATGACTATAAAATGCCAATTATTCAGTTGCTGGGTAGCATATCACATATCTGCCACGGCTCTAAAAACAGTTAAATTGTAAATCATCATAGAATAACAGGAGTCCACTTATTAAACTGGGATTAAACTTTGGAAAAGAATAAATTCTGGGATGAATAGAAATGCAGACAGTATTTTAACAGATATCATAGTTAATCCAGGCAGTGTTGAACAGGTCCAGTACAGTGCCAGGGTTGCATCACCTTCTTCACACGACAGAAATCATTTTGTAAGCTGTGTGCCTTTTGTGAGGTTTTTCTGGCTGAAAGGTAGAGGTCAGGGTTTTGTTCTTTGATGTAAAGCTAATAGTGTCTGACACATTAAATATCTGCACTGAAATGTTATCATCAGATAAAACCTTTTGTCAACTTTGGTTAATGTGGTATAAGGTGAAATGGCTTTGGAAATAAAATTCCAAAGATGTGAAGATTGCTGAGAAATTGAATGTCTCGAGAAACAGTGGTAAAGAAGAGGTGAGCCGGCAGGAATGCCCAAGGAGATCCATTTGTCCATTTTCGAAATTCCAGACCTGAAATTAATTTGATAACTGACAAAATCCAAACTCCATCTCACTTACTATGTATGTTATTTCAAACCATTGTGCACAAGTATTTCTATTGACAAATATCTCTGTCTAATAACAGTATGGTTTTAGATGGATAGATAGAATAACTTGAAGGTCTCCTCTCAGGGACCGTATGAGGAGGTAAGTAGCCTACATGAAGCAGTAAATCTTGGGCTACTATTAGGGAAGCAGATGGTTGAAGATTTTGTTTATTATCTTTCCCTCTCTTTCTATCATTCCCTCTTTGGGTTTTCTTGTGTACATGTTGTACTGTTTGGGGTTATTTATGTACCCCAAACAGTACAAACCTGCAAACAAGAAAACCCAAAGTTTGCAGAAATAAAAAAGATATTGTTTTAAAACCCAGGGGAAGGGTGGACTCACAACAGCCCAATAAGAACTGTGGATGCTGAGTGAACACAGAATGTTTACTGACTGTTGGTGGGAAAATGCTAAACTGAGCGGTTGGGGGAGGAATGGTATGGTATGACTAGAATCCTGAGCAGCAACATTCCCTACCGCAACTTTTTGTATCCATTTCTGTCCCACCTGACTTAAGTAAGACAGCATAGGAATGGAGGAAAAGAGGCTATAGTAACGTGCCAGCCACAAAGAATACTCATTGGAGTGCTGGGAAGTATCATTTTCTCAGCACTGTCGATATACATCACAAGTGTTGGGAAAACTGCATTTCCTAGTTCACATTGGGTGTGCCAGGTGTCCCCAGAGGGAAGAAAGGATTCTCTCCCTCGCTTCCTTCTATTGCTACCACACCAGCCACAAGTTAAGTGGCAGGGAGGAGAGAGCTTTGGGGCAGGCAGGAAACCTAAGTCTGAGAGGGGAAGTGTTTAAATTTATCTCCGGCTTGGACTAATATCAAACTGGGAAAGCCTTTGCAATCGTAATGCTTGCCTAGTATTGAGGCAAGCATTATGAACCCACACTGAGATTTTCATGAATTTTGGGCAGTATCACTGTTTTCAACTGCCTGGGAAAAAGAACCATAGCAGCAACTACTATATTTTCATCCTAAGTTCAATTATGCAGCATCATGTGAAAAGGGCCTATATTTTCTGGAGCCATCGGATGCACTCAGTTGTGGGATAGATTTAATGGTGATAGCTAGTCATAATAATATCTACCTTTCACTGAGGAGTGGCTAGTGATGGCGCGCACAATTGGAAAAGAAAAAAGGAAAGGAGAAGGAAAAAGGTTTTCCCTTTAAATATGAAACAAGAACTTGATAAAGAGCAGTAAAATATGTCTTGTTAAGACCGACATTCAACCCCAATCCTTCACTTCTTAAAGGCAAGTATATATTTGCTCTTATTTGTTAAACATTCCTTTTTTGGGCAGTAATTACCTAACTCCCTGCATCTTTCAGTTTGCAACCTTGCAAGTTAAACAAACCTAATTATAAACATGCAGAACATTACATATATCAATAAAGGCAATTAAAATGCTGGAAATGTAATTAAGAAGAAAATTATAATTTTGAGAGGCAAAATGAATATGCTCAAGGGCATTTACATTTTGAAACAATGGCAAAAATAATTAGTACAGTCCAGGAATGTTATAAACAATATTTATCTACAAAGAATGGATATCAGGTGGAAGAATAGATGTGTAGCTACAGGGCTAAATGGGTATCATGAAGCTGAGGCAGTTTCCTCACAAGGATTTATTTCGCCGTGTGCCAGTGTGTCTGATACCTACAAGCCATATGCGGATTGTGATGATTCCAAGTAGCACTGGGCTATTGTATTCTGTCTCTATATAAGCAAAAATATATCCCCCCCGGTACATTTTCAGTGATTTTGGTTGGGACAAAAAGACCAGAGGTTTAATGATATTGTTTTGGGGAGGAGAGTGAAGTCTGTACAGTAGCAGCAGCCATTTTTTTTCCTCCAACAATGCTTCTGGAAATAACACTATGTTATGAGTTTTATACTGTATTTTATTTTATGTTTTTATACTGTCGTTGTTTTATATTTGAATGGTTTTTATGGTTTTAATTTTTGTAGAGCTTCGGCTATTGGGCATTATAGAAATGCAGTAAGTAAGTAAGTAAATAAATAAATAAATAAATAAATTATACGGCCAGATCTACACCAAACAGGATATAGCACTATGAAAGTCGTATGAAAGAGGTATATGGAAGCAGGATCTACACTACTGCTTTATAGCAGTATTGAAGTGCTTTGACAACTGTTGGGGCCCATAACACCTGCCATATACCGCTTTCATATTGCTTTCATAGTATAATATCCTGCTTGGTGTAGATGTTTCGTGGGCCTCAACAGTTGTCAGTGCACTTCAATACCACTATAAAGCAGCAGTGTAGATCCTGCTGGAGTGAAGATGCTGCCATGTTGTTGGGCTGCTGATCACAGCTGCAATGCTGAACAAACCTTCTGCCATCCCTTTTCATAGTGGTAAGTCCCCTTCCCCCACCGAAAATAAATACATTTTGTTGATTTTAGTTTGGTTTTATAGTATTATAAAATGGTTTGTTGTTTTTTGGTACTAGTCAGTTTCAGTCCGAAGATTAATAGTTAGAGGTCAAAAGTTTGGTTTTGAAGCAGGGGCTTATAAAGTTCAACAGGAGATAAGAAGAAGAATTTAACTCAGGAAACAGAAACTTAGGTTTTAGAAATTACCATCCCAATTGTTTGGAATTGGACAGTGGGGGGAAAACAGATAAAATTCAGTGCCAGAAATTCAGAAGAAGAGAGAAAGAAGGGAAAAGGGAAGCCAGAGTGCTGAAAAAAAAGAGTCATAGCTTCTGGAATTGGAGATCTGATTGAGAAGGCTGGAGTAAGGACAGTAAGGGATCAATCCTATGCATGTTTAGGCAGAAAAAAGTCCTACAACTCCCATCATCCCTCCAGACAGCTATGCTGAATGGAGCATGCTGGGAACTGTAGGACTTTTTTCTGCCTAAATATGTATAACATTGCGCCTTAAGATTTTTTTGATAAGGGGACTAGGATAAAACTGTCAGGTTAGCTGGATATGTTTATCTGTGGTTGTTTTCTTCAGTAAACTTTAATATTCTTTATTTTAAATTTTGTGGTCTCTTTTTGGGGGGACCCACCCTATGTAAAATAGCCAACCCTATACTACCTAAAGAGTTACCTAAAACTTAAGACAGAGGAATAAAGACTTCAACCTGGTTGCTGTGCAAAATGCTACAAGAAGAGAAGAGCAAAAAGAAGTGTGGGCATCATATTTTGCCGGTTTTCCCTTCCACTCACAGGACAGGATATTGCCAATCCATGATGGAGTCAACCAAATGCTAGGAGGATCAGTATAGGTGGCTTAGAAAAGAAGAGTGATTATTTCATGTTACCACTATATTATCAAGTACCCTACTATATTATTGGTGGCATTTTTCTATTTCAGTAGTTTTCTGCACCCACTTCTGTAATTTATCACTACAGATATTGGTTAAAGATAAAAGGATGTTCTTCAATCTTTTAAAATGAAAGTGAAATTATTATCCAAAGCTCATTCACCTAGTGATTCTTAGGTAGTCAGGTATAACATCCTGTGAGAAAGGCCTAACTACTAATCTGCACATAATCCAGTGAGGGGCAAATGCTCAGAATCAGTCATGGGCTCCATTCATTTAAGCAACAACCAGGGGGGAGGGATTATTAAGGAGAGCATGCCTTACTTGTGTGCTGCCCACAAACATTTTAACTGGAGTACATAGCACTTATTTGTGAGGGGGGAATTCATCTACTATGTGGTCATGTGGTCTATCCCAGAGTTCTCCATGGCTTTGTTAACTGCATTACAAATTACATTAGTCAGTTTATGGCAAACATGGGAAGTGGAAAAGCAGTTCCTATATATAAGCAGGAGTAGGGGCTATGATCTGAAGAGGAATCGACACTCTTGTACTTTTCTGCTTTAAATCGTCTGTGAAGACTGATTTGCTTGTTCATAATTGGGCATAGGGGGGCCTATTCACATGACCTTTTCAACATATGGTGCCTTCAGGTCCCACTCAGTGCAGGCTTGGCTTCCCATAGTGTATGTCATGTGCTTTTGTGTCTGGAAGTTGCAGCAGAAATAAACAGAGGTTGACTGAATACCATGGCTGTCATACAGTGAGAATACGCTCTTACATCTGTGTCTACCTGGTACTCTGGACATGCACACATTTAAGGGGTTACATTTCCTCCACTTCCCCACTCAGTAACATTCTTGAAGAAACTCTTCTATTGAGAAGCTGGTAGAATAGGACACTTATGTAGCTTGTTCTGTGGAGCAGCTGCCGTGTAGGGGCAATTCCAGGAAGACTTCATTTAGCAACCATATTGTGAGAAGAGGCTCTGAGACAAGAGACTAAATCTGGAGTTTTTTAGTGGCTTCTTTAAAGTTCTAAACATTCTTAATCATCCTGGAATAATTGGATAGGTGGTTACAGGGCAGTTATGGCTAGTGTATCAAGCTGACATCAGCATATAGGATGCCCATTGTTACAGGAGCTAAGACTATAGGTGTAGTGAAGCCTATTTGCTAATGTTCACATAGAAATTGTATGAGTAGTAATATAGATGATAGAGTAGAGCAGAGTAGAATAGAATAGTGACATGGGCCTAGGGTGACCAGATTTTGGAAAGCAAAATCCAGGTCCAAAATGGCCACCACACCAAAGCAGCCCCCCGAACATAAAATAAAAAAATTAAAAAGGCCGCCTGCCATGCGGCCAACAGACACCCCTGCCACCCCCCACCAGAAACAACCCCCCCACCAAGCCACCCGCCCCCCCAAAAAAACCCAGCCCGGACCTACCGGGTCCTCTGCTGCCACCGCCGATCTCCTCCACTGCCGCGTGACCCCCTGCAGCCCCCTCACCCTTCTTGCCCTGCTCCTGGGCTCCCTGGAGGTATCTGAGGAACAGCAGCAGCACGCAAAAGAGGAGGAAGAGCCTGCTTTAAAATGCCCGTGCTGTTCCCCGGCCTCCGCAGGAAACAAGTTCTCAGCATTAGGGAGCGTCAACAAATTCCTTGTCTGGTGGCTAAAGCAGTTAGCCACCAGACAAGGAATTTGTTGACACTCCCTAACGCTGAGCACTTGTTTCCTGCTGAGGCTGGGGAACAGCACTGGCAGGAAAGAAGTGCTCAGTGTTAGGGAGCGTCAACAAATTCCTTGTCTGGTGGCTAAAGCAGTTAGCCACCAGACAAGGAATTTGTTGACGCTCCCTAACACTGAGCACCTCTTTCTTGCTGAGGCGGAGCAGCGGGCAGGAAAAAAGTGCTCAGCATTAGGGAGCATAAACAAATTCCTTGTCTGGTGGCTAAAGCAGTTAGCTTTAGCCACCAGACAAGGAAATTGTTGACGCTCCCTAATGCTGAGCACTTGTTTCTTGCAGAGGCAAGGGAGCAGCGTGGGCATTTAAGGGCGGGAGGAGAGCTGATCCTTTCCCCGGTTTGCTCCCGCACTCCCCCTGTCGGCCCGGATTGCCCCAGTTTTCCCGAATAGGACCGGGAAATCCAGGGCGATATGGTCACCCAACATGGGCCTCAAGTAATTTTTCTAGGAAGAAACATTTGAGAAAGGGCCATAGGTCAGTGCCGTGGTTTACACACAGACGTTCCCATGTTCAGTCCCAGGCATCTCCAGATAGAGCTAAGAAAGACTCTTGCGTGAAACCTTGGAGAGCGGTTACCAGTCAGTGTCAACAATACTGAATTAGAAGGATCAATGGTTGACATTTTAAAGGCATCACAGGTTCATCAGCAACTCTAGACTTTCCATTAACTATTCATTTACATGAAGATGCAAAAGAACTGGCTGAATACCTAGTGCCTTAAAAAAATCTTGGTGTGATTCTAGGGCAAACTACCTCATACTGAGCAAGACAAATCAGGCCGTCTTGTGGGGAACTGAAATACTCTGATTGGCTTTCTACCATCTCAGAACAACTACGCAACCTGAGTTCCTTTTATTGGTGACACCAGAGACTTCACCTGGGACCTTATACACGCTTTCTCTCTAAGTAAGTGATATGATGCTTGAGGCCTAGGAAATTCCTAGGAAAAAGGCCACAAACTCCTAACCACCTGGGGCGTTCCTCCTTTGAAAATAATAGAAAGGCAAAGAGTTAAGATTTCATATGGTTTACCAGGAGTGTCAGGATGCCCAAAGAGCATAATATATGAACAAAACCAAATTTTAGGGGTGTGCATCGGATCGGATCCGATCCACGATCCGAATCCGATCCGACCCAAAATCGGGAAAATCCGATCCGATCCGATCCGATCCGGCCAACCTCCAATCCGATCCGATCCGATCCGATGAGGTCCGATCCGGATCGGACGCCATTTTGAATGCTTTTTCCCATAGCCAAGTATTGTTTTACAAAAACGCCTATAACTTTTTCATTTTTAAAGATAGAAGGATGAAACTTGGGCACATTGTAGACTGGTTAGGGGTAGTTATCTGTGAGAAATTTCAGAAAGATTGGTGCATGCATTTTGTGGCAATTAATTTTTTAATAAATACCCAGGAATGCCTATAACTTTGTCATTTTTAAAGTTACACACATGAAACTTTGCCACATTGTAGGGGGTACCTTGGGACCTATGTGTGTGAAATTTCAGAAACGTAGGTGCTTGTCTTGTGTGGCAATTAATTTTTAGAAAAATGGGTAGTAGTGGGGTAAATACAGTTACGCCTCCCATTTTTTTTATTTTTGAAGATACAAACAGGAAACTTGGGCACATTACAGGTACCACTTGCCTTGATATGTGTGTGAAATTTCAGAAACATTGGAGCTTTCCTTGTGTGGCAATTAATTTTTGAAACAATGAGGAAAGAAACACCTATAACTTTGTCATTTTTAAAGTTACACACATGAAACTTTGCCACATTGTAGGTGGTACCTTGGGACCTATGTGTGTGAAATTTCAGAAACATAGGTGCTTGCCTTGTGTGGCAATTAATTTTTTAATAAATACCCAGGAATGCCTATAACTTTGTCATTTTTAAAGTTACACACATGAAACTTTGCCACATTGTAGGCGGTACCTTGGGACCTATGTGTGTGAAATTTCGGAAACGTAGGTGCTTGCCTTGTGTGGCAATTAATTTTAGAAAAATGGGTAGTGGTGGGGTAAATACAGTTACGCCTCCCACTTTTTTATTTTTGAAGATACAAACAGGAACCATGGGCACATTACAGGTACCACTTGGCTTGATATGTGTGTAAAATTTCAGACAGCTGGGTCCAGGCATGTGGTGGCAAGGTATTTTTGAAACAATGAGGAAAGAAACGCCTATAACTTTTTTATTTTAAAAGTTAGAAGTCTGAACATTGCTCACTTTGTAGATGGGTTAGGGGTAGATATGTGTCAGAAATTTCAGAATTATAGGTCCAGGCATTTGATGGCTATGGAATTTTTAAATTACATGTTTCAAAAAAAATTCTACAGAGGCCAGGTCTTCCCCTCCCGCTTCCCGCGAAGAAAAGGAAACACTCTCTCGTCTCGATCCCTTTGATCCTTGCTAGTAGTATCCATTACAGGGCTCGTGTTTCCTTTCCTACTTTCACTTTTCAAGCAGAACAGCTGAGCCTAGCTGAGTTTTGCAGCCATGCGTGCAAGGAAGGATCACTCTGGTCTCGATCCCTTTGATCCTTGGTAGTATCCATTACAGGGCTCGTGTCTGCTTTCACTTTGTACTCAAGCAGACACGAGCCCTGTAATGGATACTACCAAGGATCAAAGGGATCGAGACCAGAGTGATCCTTCCTTGCACGCATGGCTGCAAAACTCAGCTAGGCTCAGCTGTTCTGCTTGAAAAGTGAAAGTAGGAAAGGAAACACGAGCCCTGTAATGGATACTACTAGCAAGGATCAAAGGGATCGAGACGAGAGAGTGTTTCCTTTTCTTCGCGGGAAGCGGGAGGGGAAGACCTGGCCTCTGTAGAAATTTTTTTGAAACATGTAATTTAAAAATTCCATAGCCATCAAATGCCTGGACCTATAAATCTGAAATTTCTGACACATATCTACCCCTAACCCATCTACAAAGTGAGCAATGTTCAGACTTCTAACTTTTAAAATAAAAAAGTTATAGGCGTTTCTTTCCTCATTGTTTCAAAAATACCTTGCCACCACATGCCTGGACCCAGCTGTCTGAAATTTTACACACATATCAAGCCAAGTGGTACCTGTAATGTGCCCATGGTTCCTGTTTGTATCTTCAAAAATAAAAAAGTGGGAGGCGTAACAGTATTTACCCCACCACTACCCATTTTTCTAAAATTAATTGCCACACAAGGCAAGCACCTACGTTTCCGAAATTTCACACACATAGGTCCCAAGGTACCGCCTACAATGTGGCAAAGTTTCATGTGTGTAACTTTAAAAATGACAAAGTTATAGGCATTCCTGGGTATTTATTAAAAAATTAATTGCCACACAAGGCAAGCACCTACATTTCCGAAATTTCACACACATGGGTCCCAAGGTACCACCTACAATGTGGCAAAGTTTCATGTGTGTAACTTTAAAAATGACAAAGTTATAGGTGTTTTTTCCTCATTGTTTCAAAAATTAATTGCCACACAAGGAAAGCTCCAATGTTTCTGAAATTTCACACACATATCAAGGCAAGTGGTACCTGTAATGTGCCCAAGTTTCCTGTTTGTATCTTCAAAAATAAAAAAATGGGAGGCGTAACTGTATTTACCCCACTACTACCCATTTTTCTAAAAATTAATTGCCACACAAGACAAGCACCTACGTTTCTGAAATTTCACACACATAGGTCCCAAGGTACCCCCTACAATGTGGCAAAGTTTCATGTGTGTAACTTTAAAAATGACAAAGTTATAGGCATTCCTGGGTATTTATTAAAAAATTAATTGCCACAAAATGCATGCACCAATCTTTCTGAAATTTCTCACAGATAACTACCCCTAACCAGTCTACAATGTGCCCAAGTTTCATCCTTCTATCTTTAAAATTGAAAAAGTTATAGGCGTTTTTGTAAAACAATACTTGGCTATGGGAAAAAGCATTCAAAATGGCGTCCGATCCGGATCGGACATCTGGTCCGATCCGATCCGACCAGCCTCCGATCCGATCCGATCCGACCCCCCAGGTCCGATTCCGATCCGCTATCCGATCCGATCCGGGGGGTCAGTGCACATCCCTACCAAATTTCTCTGTTCTGGGAAGGACAAGAAGCATAGTACTGGGAGTGGGTTAAGTAGGGTGCACTTTCTCATTAAAGAGTTCTAAGGTTGACTGCTCACAGCTGGTGCCTTAAAGGTTAAAATATTTCCCTTCAGTTGTCATCCTTCATCATGGTATGCTGCCTTATAAAATCATTCTTAAACCTCCCTCCCTTCCTGTGCTTTGTACCAGAAGTCTGTGAAAATGACTGTGTGTTACTGAAACACGTCAGTAGTGGGCTCAGAAAATGGTTGCCACTGCTTAATGATTAGCCATTGCTTTTGACATTTGAGGGCTAGCATGCCTGTTGTTTTTACGGCCATTTGCCTGTGAAGATGGAAAAAGAGACACCTATCCCGAATTAAGGATCTAGTGCATACTATTTTTAAAGGTGTTTGTGGCTGTGGGAATGGTTAGAATTATCCATTACAATTTCAGCAATGTCTATAAAATCATAAATGATAATTAAATAATCTCTGGCTACATGACTTTATTTTGTCCTGTCTTATTTTATATTGGGAGCAGGTAAAGGGCCTTTAAAATGCATAGACCATACTCAGCTAACTGTTACAATGGCATGACTCAGTATACAATAGCATGACTTGGTATAGATAACTTGATATGACCATTTTCATATATTTGCAGATAGTGCATTGCATACGGCAATGTGCTTGTGACTTGTCAATCAAATCAGATGTATACATCAAGTTCAGTTGAGACCAGATAAGAATGGTGATGCACATCACACCAACTATGTGTACAGATCTCCTTTGCTGGACTTGTGCAATTTACAGAGTGTTTTCCTCCAAACTAACGGAAGAAAGCAAATCCATGTAAATATTTTCATTTGTTATTCTCATTACAATTCACTGTACTGAATGTACAGTACATACCATATGGTCTTTTTTCTAGGGATGTGCACTGGATCGGACCCGATCCACGATCCGAGTCCTGTCCAGTGGGAAATCGGATAAATTATCCGATTTCCGATCCCGCAGCTGGATCGGCCGATCCAATCCGAACCGGTCCGAAAAGGCTCCGAACCGGTTTGGCGGATCGGCGGATCGGCGGGCGCCCACTGGCGCCCACCGCCGCTTCCATTGGCGGGCGCCAGTGGGCGCCCGCCGATCAAAGTGGACAGCGGGGGGGGGAGGAGGGGGGCACTTACCTTCTCGGCCCGTCCGCTCCCGTCCGGCACTAGCAGCTACTACCAGCGGGCTCCGCGGCCTGCTCTAGGGTGGCGCGCCGGGTGATGTCATCACCCGGCGCGCTACTCTAGAGCAGGCCGTGGAGCCTGCTGGTGGTAGCCACCGGCCCCGGACGGGAGCGGACGGGCCGAGAAGGTAAGCAGGGGGTGCGTGGAGGGGAGGAGGGGGCGCGTGGAGGGGGGAGGGGGGCCCTTACCTTCCCGGCCCGGCCGCTCCCGTCCAGCGCCGGCGACTACTACTACCAGCAGGCTCCGCGGCCTGCTCTAGGGTGGCGCGCCGGGTGATGTCATTACCCGGCGCGCTACTCTAGAGCAGGCCGCGGAGCCTGCTGGTGGTAGCCGCCGGCGCCGGACGGGAGCGGACGGGCCGAGAAGGTAAGCAGGGGGTGCGTGGAGGGGAGGAGGGGGCGCGCGGAGGGGGGAGGGGGGCCCTTACCTTCCCGGCCGCTCCCGTCCGGCGCCGGCGACTACTACTACCAGCAGGCTCCGCGGCCTGCTCTAGGGTGGCGCGCCGGGTGATGTCATCACCCGGCGCACTACTCTAGAGCAGGCCGCGGAGCCTGCTGGTAGTAGTAGTCGCCGGCGCCGGACGGGAGCGGCGGGGCCGGGAAGGTAAGCAGGGGGTGCGTGGAGGGGAGGAGGGGGCGCGCGGAGGGGGGAGGGGGGCCCTTACCTTCCCGGCCCGGCCGCTCCCGTCCGGCGCCGGCGACTACTACCAGCAGGCTCCGCGGCCTACTCCAGGGTGGCGCGCCGGGTGATGTCATCACCCGGCGCGCTACTCGAGAGTAGGCCGCGGAGCCTGCTGGTAGTAGCCGCCGGCGCAGGACGGGAGCGGACGGGCCGAGAAGGTAAGCAGTGGCGGGGAAGGGGGCTTACCCCCCCCCGGAGCCGTCCGCTTCTATCCGCTGGTGCCCGCGGGCGCCAGCGGATGGAAGCAGACGGCCCCAGGGGGGGTAGGGAGTGCGGGGGAGGGGGCTTACCTGCCGGGGCCGTCCACAGCGGACGGCCCCGGGGGGGAGGGAGTTAGGCCCCCCCTCACCCACCCGCCGCCATTTTTTCCTCATAGACTTGCATTGCAATGTAAGTCTATGGGGGGAAAAATGGCGGCCGATCCAAAAATTTACGATTTTTGGGTTGGGATCAGACTCGATCCAGTCCGGGGGGCCTCCGATTTTGTCCGAACCGGTCCGGGACAAAATTGGAGGTCCCGATCCGGGTCCCGATCCGATCCGGGGGGTCCGTGCACACCCCTACTTTTTTCCTTTCCATTTCTTTATTTCTTACATACTAAAAATAACATAATACTTGGTTCATGAATCAGCATCATTTGCAAACAACTACACTCAGTAAAACTGAAGCCGGAAATAAAAACAGCAAACTTCATGGGTTTCTTACTCATCCAAATCCTCTTACCAGCGCTTATGCTCCTAATCTGTTGTTTTTACCATACAGGGAGGGGGGAAGACTAATGAGGCAGCTGTAGATACTTTAGGCAACAACAAAAATCTAGATTAGAAATTAAAAATTATTTTTTAAAAAATCAAATACTACTGTAAGATTATTTTGGAACCAGCTTGGACTGGTGTTCTGCCCAATTAAACAAAACTGTATTTGATTCAGTGTACAATAAAACAGAAATAACTGCTTACCACAGCAATAACAAATCAGTACTTTATATGCAACAACTGTCTTCACAGTTTAAAGAAGAAGAAAAAATCTATTTTTGCAAGTTTATCTTTTTGCTACTATTTCTGGCTACTCTTTCATCTTATAAAAGTTACCAATCAAATTCGGCCTTTTCAACAAGAGTTGCAGCACATATACAATCACATTTTACAATATGGGCAGGGCTATGCATATGAGGGCTCTCTAACTTGGGTCTTGCCTCCATGATTTCAATGTGGTTATAGCACAGCGACTGTACTTGTGGCCATGATCAGTGATCTTTCCCTAAAAACCCATAGTAGAAATGATCCTTCCTGATCCTCTTAAATCTTTTTGTGGCCTCTGATACATCTGATCACCATGTGTGGGTGTTGTAGTTTTGGACATAATGACCACCTACAAAATCCTGCTTGTGTGATTCCAATTGTTCTTGACACACAAATGTCAGGAAATGGTTATTCTTGATGATCTCTTTCTGCAGGTTCTTCTGATGCTCTTCCTGCTTAGCACAAATATAAATGACCGGATGAGATGGTCCAGAAATATGAATTCTTGGCCTCTGTTTTCTTTTGGTCTGTATTCTACCCTTTCTGTGATATTTCTGTGGGATAATGGACAGGGTTGAAGCGATTAAAACTCAATGCAGACAAGGCTACCAAAGAAATGCTGACCTTGTAAAATAGGAAGGATAGGGGAGTGTCACCACTGATGGGGTTCAATCTCTGTTAGTCATGAAAGTGTGTTGCTTGCAGCCTTGAAGTAGATCCATCACTGTGACTGAAATCCTAAACAGCAGAAGATCTTTTCAACAATTCATTTCGTGAAGAGGCTGAAAAGCTCTATATCACATTCTGAAATAGTTTTGAGAGGAAGGATACAGACTAGGAATATGTGAATCAGCAAAAACTGAGCTCATCAAAGGTTTCTGAATCCCACCTTGAAGCTTGATCTGACTCAGGTCTGTATCAGATTGAGAACTTTGGTTTATTTTTTCTTTTAGCATGAAAATTTGTGCATATTTTTGGGCACATTTTTCCAAATGTACACATCCAATTTCAGCATTTTTGAAAGGTATGCATTTTTGTCCCATTGATTAAAATATGTTGTGTGCATTTTTTTAAAAAAAAAAAAGTGCACATTTTTTCATATGCATTTTTCCTATGATCTGGCACCACAATCTCAGAAGTGTTCAAGCAGACTTTGACTGCAGTTTCCACTCAGGTTAGTGTTTGGCTCCAGAAGGTCCAGACTGGTACATTCTGGTCAAAACCAAACTGAAATGAATTTTTTATACATCTTTAACAAAGAGAAGTGTTCTAAACTCTTGGGAAGTCAGTGAGAGCTCTACCAACGCTTGAGCAATTTTCGTAAATTTGTAGTACCTTTCTTGTTATTTCGTTTTAGGAGCTTTGGCCAAGTTGGTTCAGAGTTTTAGAGAATTTTCACTGTTTAGCTGATCTTTATGTTTGTTTCATAGGTGTGCACAAGGGGTTTGCCAGGTGTGCCCAGGCACACCCTAATGTTTCAAGCAATAAGTGCCGAATTGAGGGGGGCATTGAGTAGGGACCCAGAGGGGGATCTAGACGCAGTCCTGTGGCTGCCCTCCAGCTGCTCAGCTGCTGCTGCCCCCAACGGTGCACTATTGCTTCCAGGAGCAAAAAGAAATCATTCTGCTGGGAGCCTCTCTGCCAGGAACCACACTTCAAAGCGGCCAGAAGGAAGGCCCCCAAATGCTAATATTAGGGTGACCAGATTTTGGAACCCAAAATCCCGGTCCCCACCACCACCCAAAACAACCTCCCCACCAAGCCACCCCCCCAAAACAACCCCCCCAAGCCACCCCCCCACCCAAAATACCCCCCCACCCCCAAAAAACATCAGCCCGGACCTACCAGGTTCACTGCCGCTGCCGCCCCCCCAGGTCCTCCGCCGCCGCCGCCGCCAGGTCCCCCGCCGCTGGGCTCATAAGGCCAGCGGCCACGCGGAAGAGGCAGGGGAGCTCCCCCGCCTCTACCGCGCAGGCGTCCGGGCTCCTCGGGGGTCGTCGCCATCGCGACTAGCCCCGACGAGGCCAGAGGCCGCGCAGAAGAGGCAGGGGAGGGCCGATTACGTCACTTCCGGATCTGGCCCTCTCCCGTCCGTTCCGCACGGCCTGTGGCCTCATGAGCCCGGCAGCGGCGGTGGAGAACCCAGCGGTGGTGGACCCGGCTGCCCCAGCAGGTAAGTGCCCCGCGCCCCGCACCTCGCGCTCCTTACCCGCAGGGGCGTCCGCTTCCCTCCGGTGCTCGAATCTACTGAGAAACAGGCTTTGCGGCCTGTCTCACTACTGAGGGACAGGCCGCGAAGCCTGTTTCTCAGTAGATTCGAGCACCGGAGGGAAGCGGACGCCCCTGCGGATAAGGAGCGTGAGGGAGGGCACT
This sequence comes from Anniella stebbinsi, assembly GCA_029215795.1. Lineage (NCBI taxonomy): Eukaryota > Metazoa > Chordata > Lepidosauria > Squamata > Anniellidae > Anniella > Anniella stebbinsi. The sequence continues at coordinate 87,034,267 of JARDYH010000004.1, read as the reverse complement.
TACCTTCTGGGGCAGCCGCTTCCCAGGCTCCTCCGCCGCCACCGCCGCCAGGTCTACCGCCGCTCCTCGCTTGCTGCCACCGCTGCGTGACCCCCCGCCACCCCGGTTTGCCCCCACCGCCCCCGGTTGGGCCGGTTGGCCCCAGGTTTCCCGGTTAGGACCGGGAAACCCCGAGCCATCTGGACACCCTAGCTAATATAGCCTTGTAAGCCCCTCCTCCAGCCAGTGTCACCACAAAACCCCACTCAAGCTGGGGCTTGAGGAGCATCTCCTCACTCCATCCCTCTCACCTGCAGTGGCTCCCTGTGGTCAAGCAAGCTGTACGCATAGTAGGGCATCAGTGTCTACAGTGCTTAATAAATAAAATAATATAAACAATGTCCTTTATGACTGAGTATTCAATAAATATTCACTTTTTTTAAAAAAAAATTACCCATTGTTGGAAAATATATTAATGATCTGGGAGAAGTATAGAGGGAAGTTGATACCAGGGGAGTCTCCGCTTGCCCCAGTTGTAGTAGTGGGTAACTTCCCAAGTGTATTAAAATCAGAGATAGAAGGGAGTCTGAAAGAACTAGATATTATTAAATTAAGGAATTGGATGGAAAAGATGAAGGATAGTGAGCATATTAAAAATTTATTTAAAGGACAAAAGCTAGCGTGGTTCAAGTGTTTGCAGCTGTTAAAATGGACACAGGATTGGACCACAAAGAATAAGGAATGTAGAAACAATACTAGATTTGAAGATTTAATTGAACAATCGTGGGATAAAGAAGAAGCTAGAGCTAAGAAAGGACTCACTAGTGAGATATATAAAATATTAATAGAGGAAGAATTTCAGGACTCACTTAAGGTTATAAAAGAGGTTTGGGAAGAAGATATAAGGGGGAAAATTAATGAAGATAATTGGGGGAGGATATGGAATGGAAGAATGTTAAAGGTATTGTCGATTAGAATTAAGGAGAATTATTATAAGACAGTTTGGAGATGGTATTTAACACCTGTTAGATTTCACCAGATTGATAAAAAATTGCCCAAGAATTGCTGGAGGGGGTGTCAGGAGGTTGGGACATATTTTCATATGTGGTGGAGCTGTGAACAAGTACAAAAATTTTGGGTAAGGGTTTGTAAAGAAATAAGTGATATAATTGGAAGTAGGTTGGAATTAAACCCGAAGCTAGCTCTACTAGCAATATGGGATAGTAGGAATAAGGATGTAATAAATAAAGAATTGGTAAACAACCTCCTGGCACCTGTTAGAATACTGATTGCTAAAAATTGGAAAGGGCAACGAAGTTATACAATAGAAGAGTGGTATAAAGAAATTTGGGATTTAGCTTTGAATGATATGTTGACGTGTAAAATGAAAATAAAGAGGGGAATGTCCAGGAAGAGTGATTTTGGGGAAATATGGACGCCCCTTTTGAATTACGTTTTAAGATCGGGGAAGGGACAATTGCCTTCAAAAGAATCATTAAAATTTTGGAAAGAGGATGAAGGATAATGAGATGGTCTCGGAAGGGGGGGGAGCACGGGGGGTAGTTGAGGGGGGAATTGGTTTTATGTTATTGTATGTTATATTATTGTTTATTTGTGTATGTGTTTGTTGGAAAAATTAATAAAAATATTAATCAATAAAAAAAAAAAAAATTACATGTGTGAAAACCGTAATGAAATAAATTGTGCATGCCTATGATTTGTGTTAGGTTAGTATTTTTCAGCTGGCCATTAAAATACCACTGTCTTATGTTATGTGAATGTTTTTAAGCAGCTATTTATAGTTCTGATTTTCTGGGATATAGTGGGATAGAAATTGGCCAAGTAAACATCCTTGCAGGATCCACCCACTCTGCTGCCTCATGCCCTTTCATCAAGCTGCCTATTTGAGATCAACTTTTCATTTGCACAATGGAACAGTTCATTAATAATAGCCATCTATGTGGAAGACGTAACACACAAGTAAAGCATTCTAGGTCTAAAATGAGAACTGGATTATTGATTTAGGACCTTCCTAGGGGTCCTATCAAAAGACAATCAATATCAAAAGACAATTCCACCCATCCCATCTGGGTTACCTGAAAAGCATGCATTAATTTGCTGTAAATGCTCAATAAATTATGTATTTACTGTTCAGAATTCTTAATCTACTTTTCTTTAATGTAAAAAGCAAAACCTCAGTCTCTATTTTCATAACCTAATATGTCTTTAATTTTTTAAAAGCATGTGATTTTTTTTTTAAAAAAGCACCATTCTATTTTCAAGAGAATACATTTTGAATGCTTTATTATGAGAAGTTGCTTTTACTTAGAAAGAAAGAATGCATTTATTGCATTATTCTTCATAAGATCTTTTAATTGTGAAAGTCTTTTTTGCTTCTAACGCACATGGATAATTCCCATTAATAGTGAAGCCCCAGGCAATAAGGCATTCCCCTATGATGTTATAAAATTCACAGAATGGATAGAGGGAGTCTGCTGGTAACAATTCTATCTTTGGCTTGTACTTTAAGTTATTTCATGTACCATAAATAGGTCTAAAGCAAAATTTATCAGCAGTGGCACAGGTGATTGAATTAAATGGAAACATGGAAATGTGTAAATCAGTTCATTTAAATTCAACCTCTGAAGCACAAAGGACCAACTCTACTCTTTGGTTTAGGTGATGAAGCAGCATTTTTGTGTGTTGTGATAGCACAACTTCAAGATGGAACAAAATCTGTACCATTGCATTTTAGCAATGGGGAAACATCTGAAAGGCGACAACATTACAAAGCGGCAGGAGAATATAGAGAGCTTATATTGGTGAACTGATTTCATCTTCAAACATACCTTCCCATGGGATTATTTGCAAGTATATAAAGGCATTTCTACACAAGCAGTGCATCAAAAAGTTGTTTTTGTGGTGATTTGCATCCAACCTATTAAGATCTGTACCAGGCTATGGGTCTGTCATACACTGGTGCAGGAACTACTGGCAAACCAGAATACTCATTGTTTTGTGCTTTACCATATTTAAGTTGATATCAGTCAATCATGAGACAGCCATGGAATAGTACACAAACACTTGATGCTGTTGTATTGTTGAAGCTAAGTAGATAGATAGATAGATAGATAGATAGATAGATAGATAGATGATAGATAGATAGATAGATTTGAACTTGACTGCTGCATTTCAGCCATTATGAGCTTTTTTAAGGAACGGTGGAATATAAATAAATGAATTCAACCAATGACATGCTAATATGGCTGTGAATGGCTAGGCTTCATCCTTTGGACTCCCCCCATCCCAGTCCGTGCTTTACAAACTGTGCTCTCATTGGCTGTGTCACCTTCCCCTCCCAAAGGAAACATACGATTGGTTCAGATTGCTGTTACTCAAGACAACATTTCAAATGTCAATGCTGCAGGGTGTGTAAGCTTGGCTGGCTGGCTTCTGCAGCAGTTCCTTTTGTCAGCAGGGCCTGGCAGCCAGGCAAGCAGGGAGGAGCCTCTGCCATTCTCCCCTGGCCATGGCCACAGCTGCGCCAGGGTCTGAACAGGAATGGACCCTTCTGAGCCTCTGGGTCTTCGGCAACTGCCTGCCCATGTCTACTGCTGATGCCGCCCTGGATACTGGGCCTGCAAGATTCCTTTTAAAAATATTCTCTGTCATTTCAGCAAGAGAAGGTCGTAGTAGATGCACCTTTAGGCCGATAATTCTGCAAGACGTAGCTTCCAAGAAAAGTTCCATGCCTTTTATTTCTAAAGTGTTGTGAAAGAATACTCCCAGAAGAAGCACTGATTGAATTCAAAGAGATTATTCATTACTTATGGGAAAGTGAAAATGTAATGTTTATTAGGTTAATTAACTTCTTTATTTTGGGCTGCATGCCAGATACTGTTGCTAATGCCTGTAATACAGACACACACATACACACACTTGATAAAGGATTTCCATTTGCGCAATAACCAGGAAACCTGAAAATAGGCTTTCTAGATGCCAATGAAATAAAAATTCATTTCTATTCTTAATGTAAAATGCCGGCATTTAAGCCTTTCTCAGACGGTGGCTATGTACAGATGAACACTGAAAATATTTCAGGGATTTGGAGGTGGTATTGCAGAATTATTCTCCACATTACATGTTCATTTTTTTTCTGACCTGCCATGGTCTGTGGCCAAACTAATTTAGCATATTTTTGAATTTGTTTTTTCAAGCAGTGTTTGGGAGACCCTGAAAGTTGCTTTCAACAATGCAGCTAGCATTTCTGCAACTGATGTGCATACAGCTGTAACAGGTATTGGATTCTGCCTGTGACCTCCAAGATGATAAAGAAATAATAGAGTATCACTTCAAGTGTTCAAAGCATTTCATATGCATTTGCAAGTTGTAATCCTTAAATCAACACTGTAAAATAAGTCAGTATTATTATCCTTCATTTGCAGATATGTTTGGGGGAAGGGGCTTAGACAAATGCAGAGATGAGATTTAAATTGGGGACTTTGTGATTTGCAGCTCAGGCTGGAGAATGCTGAGAATTGTAGGCCTTTTTTCTGTCTAAACCTGCAAGGATTGTGCCTTCTCCACTGCACTATATCATCTGGCATATTTCGTTTCCCACAATGCCCAGCATAGTTTTTTTTTTAAAAAAAAAATTGTTTCTTCTCCTTTATTTTAAATGGCTAGATAAATGATTTGTTCAACTCTCCATTATCATGTATTCATTTAAGAGCAACAGAATAGTATCCCTTAGGGATTGATGGATCAGTCTAATTCCAGTCCATTTCACTTTCATATTTGTTCATTGATAAGTCCATTCCATCCTGTTTCCCAACCATCTGTTTTTTTTAAATGCATGAAAAATTGAATTTCTCATAAAATACGCATTTTTAAACATGTTACATCTCAAAGCACACATTTATAAACATTTATAAAGATATTTTTGTTGTGTTCTGGTCTGAAACAGGAGCCTATGAGTCTCAGTGGAGCAAGGCAGGTTGGATTTTGCAGCACTTAGGATGGCTTGCAGACAGCAAGTTGCTCTAATGAAGCCTGAAAGCTCTTTCAAGGCGCTTAAAATTTTGTACCTCTACAAGAACGGAGCGCAAATCGGGCGTAGAGGCGCGTTATCTCTCCGATTATGCGCATTATTGAATGCGCGTTAAATCGCGAGTTTTATTTTGCTCCAGCCGTTAAAGCGCATTTTGACTATGTGAACAAGTGCTTATGCGCATTAACTACTTGTAAAGCGCATTTTGGTCATCCATTAATGCACTTCGCCGCCTCTCGCCGCCTCTCGTGCAGAGGTATTAGGTGTAAATGCGCTTCAGCGATTATGCGCATAATCGCCTAACTGAGCGCAAAAGCGAATCCTTGTAGAGGGGACCTGAGACCAGATGAAAGCCTTTTATGCTTCACTTTCAGCCCTACCCTTTTTTCTCAAGTAGAAAACTTTAAAGGGATAGGCTTCTGGCATGGAGCCCAGCACTCCAAGAGCTCATTTTGGGCACACTGCTGGTGTTGGAACACAGAGTCCATGGATGGTGGAACTCTTGGAGATGGGTGTGCTGACCTAGTGCTGGAGCTATGTTTAGGGGCCTCAGTTGCTGTTCCAGGTTTGAGGGCTATAGACTGGGGGGGGGGGAGGTCTCCAAAATTTTGGGTTTCTGGTTCCATAGTAGTAGTGCTTGGGCCCTTTGACTCCTCTGCTGGCACTGCTGGTTTCTCAGCCTCTGTCCAGATCATGACAATTTTATCCTAAAATGCTTTAATGCTTTAAACACATTTTGTTTTTGAGCTGAGAACTGGATTGTGAAATTCAGAGAAACGTAAAATCCACAGATTAGTCCAAGGCATGACCGTTCTGGGTTACAAATTAGTCCATTGGATTGCATCAGTTTGCAGTAGAATTCACAAAGATCAAATTCCTCATGCATTCTTGATGTCTCTGAATAGCAAAATCTTTCCCTTGCATATGTAAGATACATAATCCTGCCATAACTTGTCATTCTTTTCTCTTTTGATTTAGAAATGTATATACTTCAAAACTGATCTTGAAGTACTCACATGAGATTCTTTCAACTCAATCTGATTTGGATGATTCCAGGAAGAGTGAAGTATTTAAAACAACAACAACACTTTGGTCACCTTGAGGAGAGTCGACATGAATTGGAATAATTGTTAAAAGAGGAAATAAATAACAAAATGGGGAAGGTTCACATATTACCAACTTTAAGAAGGAACACTTAACATCTAGGCCCTTCCTTCCTTCCTTTCTTTGATTCACAGCACATACTTATTCCCAAGTATCTCAAGAGCTATGACCAGGATTTACTGGATCGCACTCTCTATCCATAGAGAGGAAGGTCTGTGGATAGAGATACAGGTCCATCTGCAGAAACCTCTTTATTGGGATGCATAGACCTCTGCCACTCTTGTCCTTCCACTGTTGGCACTCTGAAAACAGTAATGCTGAAAAGGAAGCATTCCAGAAGGTCAGGGAGATATAAAACACTGCCACTTCTCTTCTATATTCCTGATGCATGCCTGGCATGCATCCACTGGATTTAGAACTGGATTTAGATGTTCATCTACGATAGGTTCTTCCTCCCTTATGGTGATAGAACTGGATTTTGTAGTTTATCTACCATAGGTTCTTCCTCCCCTATGGTGATACAAACATCTTTTTGTTGTTGTTCATTTGATTTGTACCTCACCTTTCCAACAAGAAAAGAGCACTCAAGGTGGCTTACCATCATAGATATATAAAACTTGATTTAAACAATAATAAAACAAATACATAAAAAAATTAACTTACAGATAATGCAAAACACACATCAATACTAATCTCCCTGCCCAACCCTGGCCAAATTCCAAAAGGTTCCCCATATGAAAGAAAACAAATTAAAAATTGTTCCAGTATGGGGAAGTATTAAAGGTTGTATCTCAAAGTATATCAAATGCATGGTGTGTGTTTTGCAGGTGGAGCGAGCGGAAATAACAAGACGACACATAGTATATGGATTCAAATCTGGGCCACATTTTATTGAAATCTGCAAAGGAAACACTGGGCAGGCCCTAACTTCGCCATTAACCGGCAATTAATGGGCGAAACATTCTAGGCCTAGCGAATGGAGTTACTTTGCTCAACACCCCCAGGCCTACCCCTTTCAGGGAGGGGAGGCCTTCCCATGTCGCTCCCCCCGGGCCATAACCCGGGTGGAGCGAGGTGAGTTGTCCTCACAGATGAGCCCTATCCCCCCGCCGAGGCCGCAGAGCCCTTAGCGGAAGGCCCTCAGGCATCACCTATCACCAGCTAACAGTGCCACTGAATGATCACTGTCCCTTATGGCTAAACGTGCCCGCCCCTAACGCCCTTAAAATGCGACCAATTAACTAAATGAAACCTAAGACACTCTCTCCTGACTTACAGTGTGAAGTAGGCGAAAAAACATGCAACCAAAGCCAATCAGGGTACATGAAAAATTCCTACTTGGCCCCCAATAGGGTGACCGGGTAACCCACACTGCATACAATAGGGAGGGAGCCGAAACGAAAGAGGCCAGGGGGCTGGCAAGAGCCGCCTAATAACGGCGCTGCACCTCTGCCCCCCGCCTGTGGCACCAGATGGCCTCCTCCAATGGGCAGCAGGCACGTCTCTGTGTCTGCTCCCCGCCTGCAATAGCCCCCCCCCCCCCGCGGCCACGTGACCGGGACGCGGGAAGGGCACTTGCAGGCGGAGCGAGCGGACATAACAAGATGACACATAGTATATGGATTCAAATCTGGGCCACATTTTATTGAAATCTGCAAAGGAAACACTGGGCGGGCCCTAACTTCGCCATTAACTGGCAATTAATGGGCGAAACATTCTAGGCCTAGCGAATGGCGTTACTTTGCTCACCACCCCCAGGCCTACCCCTTTCAGGGAGGGGAGGCCTTCCCATGTCGCTCCCCCCCGGGCCATAACCTGGGTGGAGCGAGGTGAGTTGTCCTCACAGATGAGCCCTATCCCCCCGCCGAGGCCGCAGAGCCCTTAGCAGAAGGCCCTCAGGCATCACCTGTCACCAGCTAACAGTGCCACTGAATGATCACCATCCCTTATGGCTAAACGTGCCCAGGGGGCTGGCAAGAGCTACCTAATAACGGCGCTGCATCTCCGCCCCCCGCCTGTGGCACCAGATGGCCTCCTCCAATGGGCAGCAGGCACGTCTCCGTGTCCGCCCCCTGCCTGCAATACCCCCCCCCCCGCAGCCACATGACCGGGACGCGGGAAGGGCACTTCAAAGAAAAAGCTCTGCATTTTAATTTGTCCATCCCCCTCACCCACAAAAGACTTTCTTGTAAAGAAAACATTTACAGGTTTAAAATTTAGAATAACTTTATAATCTTCAAAAGATTTCATGACAGTGAATAATGAGATTAACTAACCTGAACTGTTTAGGGAAAGTACATCCCATGTTGCCCGAATCAAAGCATGGCTATTTCTGAGGCAGATGTTTAGAATTCAACATATTGAGATTTAAGTTAAGTTTTGGGTTTCTTAATTTGGTCTTTCAGATGTCAGGTCTTTACTCTCTAACTGACTCCCTAACAGCTAAGGCAAGTTTTTCAAATCTGTTCCTTTCTGCTGGAAATGGATCTACAATACAGAAATTGGAGAGTTTCTGTTTTACATACGCCTTTAGCCCAGCGTGATCATATGTGGGATGGATGTAAACACACAGGGAAAACTATTTCAGCATCAGGAGCTGACTTGTGTTGCATTGTAGAAGTGGTTCTTGTCACATAGACTTTCCCCTTCTGCATGATGCATCCATTCTTACATTACTGGGGAAGTGTGGGGAGCAGCTACAAAGAAATGTGATGTAAGAATGAATCCAACGTTTACCCTTATGTTGTTGGGAAAATAACATCTCATGTTTATTTTAGAGCTGTGCACAAGTGGCCTCTCAAAATTCTCCACCCTATTTGTGGTTAGAGAATTTGCGAGGATATAATCCTGTCTTTTTCATCCAGGACTACATATTAGCATAGTACACTACAGAAGTTCTGCAGCATATATTGTTCACATACAAAGCTGTAATGTTTTGAATGCTTTGCTGCATGGATGCCCCCCCCCCCAATCATATAGAAAGAGTTCACACACAGTGTTGGCTCCAGGTTTTTGAGGGCCTTGCGCAAGACTCCCTCAATGGAACCTTTCCCTCAGTGAGTCAACCTTCTCACTTCCAATGTCCGCAGCTGCTCTTGTTCTTCCTTCTCTTTATCACTACTGCTACCGCTTGCTTGCTTGACAGCCAGCCAGCCAATGAGAAAGTAGGCATTGACATCTCCTCCTCCTCCTTCTTGCCACCACCATTGCAAGAGGCAGGTGAATAAGCAGGGTACAATGATGAGGAGAAGTAGTATCTCCAGGAGGCTCCTGTCAAAGGGCCCTTACTGAGGTGTGGCCGTTCGGCAGGTACCCAACCATACCTCCCTTGATGCCCGCACTGCTCACACCCTTTATTTATGTTCCTAGTTGCTAAGGGCAGGGTATGAGGAGCATACAAATGAGTGTGTCCATATGCATGTTAGGGCATTATGAATGTTACAGTTGAAGGCGAGAGAATGAGACACAGTGGTGACATTTTTATTTCTATTTTGCAGCAACTCACTGGCGATAATAACATATGCCCCATTTCTAAGAAATGAAGCATGTAGTACAGAGCTAAAAGAGATGCACTGCTAGATTTGATATCTGCCAGCCAGTGTCAAAGCCCTTCTGTTCCCTTAGAATGCTTCCCCTTACTGTCTTATGGAGATGTATGACTGTTGCCTTTTCACAATATGAATGTACTCGAAATGCTAAATTTTACTGGCCAGGCAAGGATGACAGTGTGGTGAATACGACATGCACTGTCCCAAACAGACCCTAACAGGTGAAATCTCAGACAAAGGGGTAAGGAGACTATCTTGTCTTTTCAGCTTCCTTTATGGTACAATTCTGAATGGGTGCACATTCAAATATGTGATCCCCCAGCATTCTGTCTGTGCAGTCTAGAGTTAGTTCAAGCCATGGGTAACACTATGTGAGATTTCTTCATTCAATTTGTTGCTCTTTTTATGGTGTTCAATGATATCCCTGTGATCTGTAGTTTCTTACAGTTAATGCTTGTAGTTTCTTAACCATCCAAATTTATCTGTGTTGGAAATAATATGCAGCAACATTTGATGCATAATTATACTGAAAATGAGTGTCAGAATATTTATTAAGCCAAGGGTCTATATTGTTAATTTTTTTCAGTGGTATTGCTTCTTCACAACATCTATCTTTATGTCTGGTTGAAAAGCCATGGATTTAAATGTGAAGGCCATCTTTTAGGATAAAGGAAAAAGAGATGCAATCAGATAAAGTAATGCTAGCTCTCGATTCAAATCATGATTATCGGCTCTTGAGGTTCTCAAATTCATTATAACAAGCGAGATCCTCTATAAGGGTCAGAGTTAAAGCCCGTTGATGTCAATGAGCTTTGTATCAAGCTTTAAATGCAGTGTATTGTGACTGATCTCTATGTGCCAGATTAATTTAATCCCAGCTCTGCCTATAAAACTTCACTGCAGGCTTTTGAAACTAGTTTAGGAAGTTCAAATGAAGACCTTTCAAGCACTAAGCTTAAGGTAGCATGGTAGCTCAATGCCCCTTTTGCTCTATAAAGGAGTTTTCATTTCTAGCTGTAGGTTCAATTCCATAGCAGTAGACTCTATGGCCTATCATTGTCTGTGGTCTGTAGACAGAAAGAATGCTGCAAAATATCCACTTTCTTTCTTTCTTCCTTTCTTTCATTTTGTAAAGCATTATCTCTTTTTAAATGAACTTCACTACAGTGGCAAACATAAAAAATGCCTAGGCTGAGACATGCTTATTACAGAGCTGAATCGGCCTTCAAAACATAGAGGTGGGAATTGTCTCAAGAAATAATTCACTACCTGGGAGGGAAGGGAAGGAACATTCTTTTGGCAGTCTCCAGTGCTACTCTAAATCAGACTGCTCTAAACATGTTGCACTGGTGCAAATGTTTGCTAGTGCATTGAGAAACTACTGTTTGCTCGTGCAAACCAGGAAACTGGTTGATACTACCTCTTCCAGACTTGGACAAGTTAGTGGAGCTCCCTTCCATGATTTCCACTAATTTATCCCATTCCAGACATGTCAGTAATGGCTAGATTCTATTGCATGAACCCAGTGCTAGCATCCCCTTGAACTAGTGGACATTCCTGTAAGTGCAACAGCAACTTTGAATACTGAACCCTGATCACAAAGGAAACTGAGCCCTGATCACACTTGGGGCATGTCTATACCTGCCATGTATCCTGGGGTCAGCTTGACGTCGTCCCTGTGCATTGAAATGACGCACAGCTGATCCCAGGGTCAACTTCCCAGTTGTCCCAGGATAATCGAGACTACGGGTTCCCAGACACTACGGGTTTCCAGAGACTACGGGTCACTTCCAGGACGACACACTGGCATGTGCACCCTGGGGGACGAACTCAGAAGCTGTAAAGCCTGAGTCCCTCTGCTCCCACATCCCGGAAGGCCTGCAGGTATAGATGAGCCCTTGGAAAACAATGTTACCAAATAAACCAACATCTCATAAACCTTGTTGTCCTTTTGAACTACAATTGAGCATATGTAGAGAATGTAGGGATATTCTAAGAAATGCTGGACTGTTGGAAGACAAGCACAAAAAAGTCTCTAGATACAGCTACATGAAGTAAATTTAAAAAGGTAAAAAGGAGACTTATTGACTTGAAGAGGATTGCAGATGAAAGAAAATTGTGGAGCATTGTCAAAGACCAACCCTCAGACTGAAACGTGAGAGAGCTGCTTTTGGGGTGGGGTGGGGAGGAAAGATCTTCTAAAATTCATATGGCCAGATGGAGAACTTTTAAGTTTGAACGTGGATAATATATTTACTATATATTTGTGGGCAATGCCCATGATTACTGCAGCAGGAAGAAGCGAAGCTGTGATCTCAGAAATGGCTGTTGGCTCTCTTTGTGAATCAACTGTCTTGTCCGGATGTTATGTAAGGAAAATGAGCAGGTCTTGCAAATGTGAACCTGCTTCTCAAATGTTAAAAATGCATCTACCCATTTCACCTGGAGCATGGTTTAACAGCCTTCCCCTTCTTCCCAGAAACCTACAATTCTGATATACAGTTGAGAACCACCCATGGAAAATGGTTCTGCAGCAAACTAAATCAAATGATTGTGAAGAAGTGGTGAAGCTGGAACTAGCCACTGCATAGGATTCTATACCATATGCTTATTGCCTAAGTAATGCACCTGTTAAAGATGTGGCCCTTAAAAGCTGCAATTCCCAAGCATTTTGGAGTGACCATGGGAACTCCTAAATGCAACATGTTCAAATGAAATGTTTTTTTAATTAATTTAAGTTTATGATGTTTAGCCACCACGAACTATTAGGAATGGCAGGATATAAATTTGTTAAATAAATAAAAAGGTAAGTGAAGGCCTAATGGGTTTCTGATATAGTAGAAATCCTTGTATGGTGTGTGTGTTGATATGTATGAATACCCTCCCAAAACCATACTGAGATGATTAACATTGCTGCCAAAATATCAATGGATGATAAGAGGAAATTGATAGGTCATTCATTTGATCAATTGTGATACAGTTAGCAAAAGTATGTCAGGTAGGTAAAATGACCATACTAATCAATCTCTTATGTGTCAAGTAAGTACACATAAAAACATATTTTTGAAAGGAAGTGGCTTCCTTATCATTTTGCTAGAAGAGAAAATAAAGTGAATATGAATTATCAGTACATCTTCTCCAGAGAGTCTCAAAATAACAGTTCTGTAGATTTTATATCTGTATAGCTATATTGAAAGTAAATAAAATGCTTATTACCTAAGATAATTCTATGACGGGCACTGTATTTTAATGTAACCCCCCTGATATGACTCTAGCTTTTATTATATGCGCTTTTCATAGATCTTTTTATCTCTATGTAGTCATACAAAAATGTGAGAAATATAGAAAACCAAATATTCCAGGTCTCCCCTCCTTAGGAATGATTTTGCCATGCTTAGAGAGATGTTCATTCAAAATCTGTTTATTTGCAACTTTTTCAGTGCTCCTGGAACATGGATCTCAAGGAACATTTTACCTCTGCATATTTGAGACAGAAGCGCACATGAATTTGAGTGCATGAATGAAGCGGCACTCAGAGTGCAATCCGAAAGGACTGATGTTCTTTAGGTTGAGTGCTCTGAAATTGGAGCCCTCCATCTACCCAAAACCCTGCCAGCAAGAGCCAGGCAGGGCAGTGGAATAGCAGAACCATATTTACCTCCCATTCCATCTTATAAGCATTTTCAGCTAGCTAGGCATCTCTCTCCCCCCCCCATCTGACTTACCTAGCTATGGGCAGGGATGTTGGATAGGAGAGTTTGTGGATCCAGAAGATCCACATCTCTCCTCCCTAACCACTGTCGTGCCCTCTTTCCTCTCTCCCCAACTTTCTTTGAGGTCACAACAGTGAACCCAGAAGAGGAGCTGCTGTAGTGCTTTCCATGGTGGCTGGGCTTAGGAGAAATCCCTGCTCAGGTCCCCATCCTGCCAACCCATACTTGCATCTATGACCCCAAAGGGAAGGAATCTGCACCATCCTGGACTATTGGATTATGGTCTTAAGAAATGTGTTTGTGTATTCGTAGGGTGACCATATTTTGGAAACCAAAAAGGAGGACAACATGGCCGCCCCTCCAAGGGGGCGTGCCCACCCAAACATGGCCTTGGTCACACGTCTGATTTCACAGCACATAATTAAACAAACTTGTACTACATAACATCTTAATGTTAAAATCACTGAAATAAAGAACAAGTGAGACATTCAAAGACATTTGTAGCTTTTGCTGTACTTTGAAGCTTTTGCCATACTCTGTGTGATACAGTCTCCCCTTCCCTCAGGTATCTTTTTTGACTGCAAATCCTTCACTGGATGACCATAGTCTCAACTTCCCTAACATTTAACACTCTTTCCCCATCACCTTTCTCAAATCCATACTTACAGATTCAGCATACTGCTACCACTGAATAAGTGCAGAAAAACCGAGTACAACAAACTAGCATTCAGAAAGAATATAAAATACTATCCCCCTGCAAACAAAAGCCATGGAACAAAATGGACTAACGGCTTCCCTCCTTTTATCCAAATATCTCCTGAATTTACACTGCCTCAGTGTGCAGAGAACAGAGATTCCAATCAGGGAACCAAAGAAAACTGGCCAAAAAACCCTCAGAAACAGGTCCCATTGATTTCAATGAAGCTTACTCCCAGATAAATGAATATAGGATTGCAGCCACAACATCTGTGCATCTTTCTCTAGCAAGTGCAAGCCCCTTCTGTCAAGGACAACTGTGCACTCACAGAACCTGGCCTCATGGATCATGCAACCAGCAGGTGCTCTCCAGAAAGATGCTTTCAGAGCCTAGGAGATCCAGACACATTCAGACAAGACACACTATGCACTCACATATTATCTTGCTGGGACAGAACAATTCCCAGAATGACCAGATACAAAAGAGGACAGGGCTCCTGCAACTTTAATTGTTGTGATGAAGAGGGAATTACACCAGGTTGGGGGGAGGGAGGAATCCACAAAGCCACACTGTAAAATAATCATAATCAATCTCAAAGCCATACAGAAAAGAAATGTCTGTAACCGAGCTGAAAGTTGTGAGTACATATATCCCTTCGCATGTAGTATAATAATCATCATCACCTGCATCAGCACAAAAGCAGTTTTGGAGCCACATTTTTTTAAAAAAATCATCATCATCCACACACACCTCACACACGATCACCAAAGGCAATAAAAAATAAAATCTACATACCCCTGCATACCCACCCAAAGTGGGGGGAAACCCCACCCTTCCCCAAGACAATTTTAAAAAAAACTCCCCACACACACTTAACCGGGGGGGGGGGGGGAGAATAAAAATCCACCCCACACTCATCCAAGGCAAAATAATCATAATCATAATGGCTAAAAATAGAATACAAATCCACCACACACCAACATACTCACTCATGGCAAAACTGATAATAGTTTTTAAACTCACCCAAGGCAACCCACTCTCTACACACATTCACCCAATTAAGAGTCTATCTACACTACTGCTATAAAACAGTTTTAAATGGTTTAAAACGGTTTATAACAGTTTTGAGAACTGTTGGGGCCCAGGACACGCTCCACAGACAGTTTTCAAAACGTTTCCAAAGTGTTTTATCCTGCGTGTGTAGATAGGCTCTAATTCATCAAAATCAGTACCCAAAGAATGGATAGAAAATCAGTAACAACTTATTTCATCATTGCAGCCAGAGATAAAATCCAATCTACCCCCCAACACCCCACTAGACTTGGATTGCAGCTAGAGACAGTTCATTTGGCCTGCATTACTTTAACACACACACACCACACACACAGGCGCACACAGGAGCAGCAATTCCCAGGTGGGCGCAGAGCGGAGGAACGTGCCAGTCCTTCTATTTTAAAAAGGGGGGAGATTAAGTTGAGGTAGCGCACTAGGTTAAAAAAGTCAGTTGAAGCCAAACCGTATTACCTGGTGGTTGGAGGGGATGAGGCACCCTCAGTGTAAAGCCCCCCTCTCTCTAGGTCTAGGGAGCAGGAAAATAAAATACCATCAGCCGCCTCAGCAGCCCCACTGGCCAGGCCCTGGCTAAGCAAACAGGGAGGGACCACGTCGGCCCAGGTGGAAGCGAACCCAGGCAGCGGCTGCAGCCGTAATAACTCACATGCTGGCCGGAGGCCCGAGCGCTGGGAAGAAGCCCGAGCAGCGGCTGAATCAAGGCGCGGCTGTGGAAGACGAGGAGGAGGACGGGGCAGGCGGCGCTGGCTGGAGGCCCAGGCGCCGGTGGGAGCAAGTTTGGGCGAGCCGCATGCAGTGCACGCGGAGGCTGAAAACGGAGGGGAGCTGAACAAAGAGCAACCAAATCGCCATGTGCTCATAAAAACGGGGAGGGGGCGCCCTAACTGGCCCGGGCAGGTGCAAGGTGAGCCACAAGCACCGCCACTGCTTTACCTCCTCCGCTGCCGCTTCTCTCTTCATGCCCCACTGCTTCAGCGTCCTCCTCTGCTGCTTCTCCACCACCAATTCTCCGCTGCTGCTGCCACCACCACCGGTTCTCCTCCTCGGGTCTCCTCCTCCTCCTCCTCCTCCTCCATCCGTCCGTCTTCTCCTCCTCCTCTGTCTGTCTTCTTCTTCTCCTCCTCTGTCTGTCTTCTTCTCTTCCTCCGTCTGTCTTCTTCTTCTTCTTCTTCTCCTCCTCCTCCTCCTCTGCCGTTGCCGCTCTCATCGCAGCAGCCTGGGCCCTGCTGCTGCTTCTGCTGTAAAAAGCCCCTGATCGGCCCGGGGAAGGGGCTAGAACGACGCGCACCCGGAAGTGCGGGTGTGCGTCGTTCCAGCCTCTTCCCCGGCCGATCTGGGCCTTGTTCTTGGCCAGCGCAATCGCGCTAGCCAAGAACAAGGCCCGGATGGCGGGGGGGGAGGCCGGAACGACGCGCACCCGGAAGTGCGGGTGTGCGTCGTTCCAGCCTCTTCCCCGGCCGATCTGGGCCTTGTTCTTGGCCAGCGCAATCACGCTAGCCAAGAACAAGGCCCGGATGGCGGGGGGGGGAGGCCGGAACGACGCGCACCCGGAAGTGTGGGTGTGCGTCGTTCCAGCCTCTTCCCCGGCCGATCTGGGCCTTGTTCTTGGCCAGCGCAATCACGCTAGCCAAGAACAAGGCCCGGATGGCGGGGGGGGGGGAGGCCGGAACGACGCGCACCCGGAAGTGCGGGTGTGCGTCGTTCTAGCCTCTTCCCCGGCCGATCAGGGCCTTGTTCTTGGCCAGCGCAACCGCGCTAGCCAAGAACAAGGCCCAGATGGCACGGGAGAGGCCCAATTTTTCCGGACTTTGGGGGATATTTAAAAATTTCCCCCCCGGACTCAAATTTGGCCCCTTTTCCCTGACATGTCCGGGGGGATCCGGACGTCTGGTCACTCTATGTATTCGTCTTCCTAGGTCTGTGCTTTTTTATTTAGCAATCTCTAGGCCAAAGTTACCATACCACTTCTTGCAACATAAGTAGTATTGAATTGATGTCTAATTTTAAAGACTTAAGTGCTGAAATAAACATATTTTTAAAAAGCAAGACTGGCTTCTCCCCCTCCCCCTGTAAAACTGTAATCAGGTTATTAGTAATAATAACCTCATTTTATTTGCTGTGAATGGTCTTAATCGGCAGTTTGCATCTTAATTGTTGCATTATCTTACCATCATCCGTTAGAGAAGGTTCAGCAAACTGGCCCTTTCTTACTTTGCTGACTACATGGTATTACTTTCTGCCACTTTGTGGTTTGCTGTGTGAATCATAGGTATAGAGTATAATTATGGTGTTAAAATAGCAAATCATTTGAGGAGGTTTTGTGGTGTGCCCTTGAAATGTCTGAAAACAGTTACTTTTGGATATGTAAATGTTGTTGTTTTTTGCCACACCAAGATCATTTAAAGGTTGAAAAGGTGGCATTACAGTGTCAAAATATTATTTACTGGCAAGCTCCTTGAAATCTGCTACCACTTGTCACCTTTAAAATGCAACTGGCTTGTCAAACACACTGCAATCTACTGTAGTCCTGTTAAGGTGCTCCTCTTTTGTTATAGAATAATTATTCTGTGCATTTATTCCAGATGCTAATTGTCTATTTATTCACCTCTTGTTTGCTGAACTCACAACCTCTCCCCCCACCCCACCTGTACACACATCCCAATTATTGCTGTTTCAATAATAACTTCATTTTCAAAAACCACACATTAGCTGCAAATCAAGAACCTTTTACATTTCTATCAATGTAATTTGGTAAATAATTAATCATCCCATTAAATAATACTGCTTTAATTACATTTCCCTGAAGGGCTTCTCTTCTGTCTTCCAGAATTCTGAAAAGGTGTTTCCTGTATGAATCTGTATATTCCAGTTCAATAAGATCTACTTTAGATATTAGATCTGTGTAGGGGAAATTTCTGTTCCATTCCTGTTTGTGCAATCCCCCCTCCCCCTCTCATATGTCTCAGTTTTCAGCTCTGTATATAGAAATACTGGCAATTGCCTCTCTCTAGTTAATGTCTTGCAATTGTATCTATTTCTAAGCTTTTATAGCTTGTCCATAAAATTTTGCTGGAGGCTGTGCTTCCAACATACAGGAGATATAGTTGTCTTTCAGCGTGGAGACATAACTTCCAGTAGAACTAATGGGAGTTGCATTCAGCTTAAGCTGTTACAGAGACCTAATTTGCCTGCAGCTACCAGCAGATATATGTATGAAGTATCACACTCATTGCCTATATATAAAAAGGAAAATGTTTGGGGAATTTCAGATATCATGTGGTAATGGCTAATGAAACTGGCTGGTCTGTAGCAACCAGAGATGTACAAAAATGTCTGAAAATGTTCACATATCAAAATATTTAACTTCCTTAAAAAACTCAATTTTACCTCAAATTTTACTCCTTGTGAAAAATCAGAGGCAAATCAGAGATCTGTTAACCTGCCACTTTACCAAGAAATGTTACTAATCCTAGTAAAGGGAATCACATTCCTCAATTTTTTTATTCATATTCACCATTTTGAAAAATTAAGTATTTAAGCTCAGATTTCTCAAACTAGAGTTTTTGCAAAATGCAGTATTTTACTAGCCCAGATGCAGGTTGCAAAAATGGCAGTTCATTTTGTCAATGGGGTGGGGGATAACTGAGGTAGTGCTTCAATTTTAACCTCTTGTTAAAGAGGCAATTTCAATAAATAATGGTGAAGTAAAAATAATAGTTAATTGGGAATGCAAAGGAGAGAAGGAAAACATGAGATAGACAGGTTTTATTATCCATGTTATAAATATATTTAGGAAATAAAAATGCATTTTTGTTGATGAGGAAAATAATGAAGCACAGAACTGAAATAAAATGTATAAATAATAATTATGTGAAACCATGTGTTCTTGTTGGGTGCGAACTGGTTCTATTTTTGTTCTTCCTCTGCCACTGTGATTCTTTCTATCCACATTTCTAGACTAGGTTCCTACTAATTATTTTGCACTACTGAGGAAAGTAGTTCATGCCAATTAGAATCTTTCTTCAACAGTTGCCATGCCCAGTTCTGTGCCATATACTACTTAGAACAGAAAAAAGATGGAGGGTGGAAATCCTAGAATTCTGAGACACAAGTTGTCTTCACAACTTTTGCAATAGAAAGCTGTAGTAGTAGTGATAGTAGTAGTAGTAGTGAAGAGGTAGCCTAGAGATGTCTTCACCCCAAACAACAAGGTAGCTCCATCTGCAAATGATTTGATGGGAGCCCTTGGAACTCTTATTTGATAGGAGACTGTGGAACTGTATGTACACCATCTGTGATGAAGCAAAGGTAGGATATAAATCTATTATTCAATGACTCGTAAAATGATGCTCCTCTTGCAGCAAGGGTATGATTGGTTTGCAGAGGTTGTCAGCCTAATATCAAACATGCAGAGCCAAAATAATCATTACAAGGATGAGGTAAAATGGAAGGCTGGCAACCAGGAAAGCATCATGCCAGCTTTCCTGCTTCTTGGGTCCACCCATGAAAAGGCTGTTCTGATGTTTCATATTTCAGTTGTTTGAAGGGACATTTCATAAATGGAAGGCAAGGTTCAACACAGTTCAAAGGGCCATCTTGGCTGCCCAATGCCCCTCTCTGGATCAGAAATAGGAGCAAAATCTCTGGGTGATTGCTGCCACCTCTCCAGTTTTGCTCATTGGAATTTTAGGGATCTCACAGATAATTAAATATGATGCTCGTAAATGTGAGTTGCCCCTCTTTGATTATGCATGAGTTGGTATGAGTTACAAGTGGGAGCTGCTTGACCTGCAGCTAGAGCATCTGTCACTCTTTAGCAATACTTTCCTCTTCCCTGCTCCCCCCTTGAGAGTCTCCTCAATTGACTCAGGACAGGAAATAGCAAAGAATTATAACACTGTGATGGGAGGGTCTTGGAAATGCAGAGCAGAAGTTCAGAAACCACTTGGGTCTTGGGGCAACGATTTAGATCTAACAAAGCTAAGCATTTCATAGGATGTAGGGTCTGTATTCCACCAGGATAATTCATATATACTTCCATGATTGAATGTAGTCCTTAATGAGGACCACGCTGCTTCTGAGGGAAGAACCCTCCATCAGCTTCTTTGACTGTGATGTGCTAAAACCTAATAGAAATCTTTTTGGTGTGGCTTGCTGCAGAAAATCACAGCTCTATGAAGCTTCACATGTAACGTATGTCTTTGGCACATTGGTCCATAGGAGTCTGTGGAAAGTAACCATACAGCATGCCTCCTACTCACTTGTAGTGTCTGACAGACCCATATGGAAAGGTATTTAGATATTTATGCAGCCATCTTCAACATTAGCTGTGCAGATGGAATTTTTGGTAGTAGGCACAGTGAACACTGAAAATCTCTTCCTAGGTAGGCATGTAGTAATCCTGTGTGCATTACAGGTGATTCCTCTTCTTTCCTTCCCTGTTTTAGGAATGGACAAATCTATTGGTTCTGCTTCCTTGTGCATTCAGATTTTGTAAATCTTAAGTCTTTCAATCTCTAATGTGAATAAATCCTTATCAAAAACAAACTAAAATGAAATTAACACCATCTGCAGTGGTCAAATTCAGTAGGTATATGGAGAGAATCTTGTTGTATTCTGCCATATAGCTTTTGAAGATTAGGAGACTGTCAGGAAAAAAAAAACTGGCGGCCCTAATTCGATACCACAAACATAGTTGAATTTATGGGGATTCAAACCCAGATTTTTAAAAGCTAAGCACTCCAAGCCTTGGGCCTCAATGGATGACTCTATCAATTTTCCTTGGGCCTCAATGGACGAATCTATCCGTTCCAATGGTCGACTCTATCTATCACATTCAACTCCATTCCAACCATGAAGAAATGTGCTAATTTTAATAAATTCTTATCAAAAATGAACTGGGGGGAAAATCTCACCGTCTCTGCCTTTCATTCCTTCTGATTTTATGAGCCTGAATAATATATCATAGGGGAACCTCCACCCCCTTGTTGCCCAAAAATGACAGGCTCATTTTCCTAGGAGATATGCCAATTCCCACTAAGAAGCACAGACTCCAAAGATCTGGTCCAACGCACTTTTATTACGTTCAGCTGAGCGGGTGCACTCTAGCAAGCTCCCAGCTCACCAGAGCCACACCTAGGGGCACGCAAGCCCCCCCTTTTATACTATACAGCATAAGATCTACGTCATTGCTTTATACAGCGCAAGCGCAAGCAAAACCCCATGCATTCCAACGAGAGTCACTGCCCTTTGACACACTGTTGAAAGCTACTGCGCATGTTTCAATTGTTACTGGGGTAGATTCTGTAGCTTCTGATAAGATGCGCTGACGGCCTTGCATTAGGACAAATGCTACAACCAGATGAAACCGGGCTTGTGGCAAGGCCTTTTCAGCTGCATACGCACTTTAAATTTTCCTTCAGCCTTGAGCAAGGTTCCCAGCATTCTGTACATGTAAGCAAAGATGGCTACGCTTTGGCTAACACCCTCAGAGCAGTTATGTGAATCCCCACACACACCTTCTTTGCGTTTGAGTCATACTCCTTGCTTCCCAAACGTCCGTCTGCCACTGGTGCCTTTGAGATTTAGCTAGTAAACAGCACTAGAGAGCCCGTCCATAAGATTTTCATTTCAAAACAAATAAAAGAAGAGGAAATTAAATCACAGTGATGCAGTGCTGGGGATGATTGTTCAGCAGGCATCTTCAACTATGCCAGCAATGTTTGTATAGGCATTCAATTTGTAAGCACACAAAGGAGAAGTAAAATGAACCAGAGGGATTTTGAATTCTGTGTTTGTCCTTTCTGGGGGAGGGAAGTAATAATATTAAAGGCCCTGTAAAATTTAGCCACAGAAATCTGACTATGACACCTCATTGCGCTCTCTCTCTCTCTCTCTCTCTCTCTGTTTCTCTCTCGTCAGGCAGACAGGGGCACTGTGGAAGGTTTTTGTTTTTGTTTTGTTTTTTTAGAAAAAAAGCCTTTGCAGGTGGTGAAAGCACAACGTTAGCTTTTTTACTTACAGCAACTTTTTAAGCTGCATAATGAATGGCTTGTTACATCCATCATGTGCTCTCTCTCTCTCTCTCTCTCTCTCTCTCTAACACAGCCATGTTTTTTCAGCTTAAAATGTGTTATGTTTACACCCTTGTTAGTTCTAAAACGTTGGGCAGACCTGGAGTTTCTCACGGATGGTGCACTGTTGTCTGTAGTCTTTCTAAAATGCACTTGCTTCATATCCCCCACTGGTTTTCTATTCTAATTTCCATGCCATAAGAGCAGGAGCACACTTCAAGGAGTGAGCATCTAAAATACTGAGGCACTTCACCACTGCTTCAAAGTGCTTGCAGCAACTCTTCAGAAGTACACTGCCTGTTGTGTTTTATTGCTTAATTTTCCAACCACCCCCACTTAAAAAGGAAGCAAACAATTTTCAGCCATGGCAACTGACCTACACGATATTATTTATCCCATAAATCTATTTAGAGCAGATTCACAGATTGTTCTGTATTGAAGCTATTCTTTTGTCTGAAATCTCCGTTTGTCTTTGAAAACAAGCAGCTTGCGGACTTTTAAGCTAAACTGTCTTTCCTTTGTGCAATAAAACATTGTGCTTCTACCCACATGTAATATTTAGGTAGACTCTCTCAGGATGTACCAGTTTCCACAACAGAAATGATAGGCGGCCTTGGGGCCTGCTCATACTTTTCACCACCCAAAGTCACTCAGCAGACTCCATAATGTAAGGAGGGTAAAAGTGCATGCTATAAACCCAGGCCTCGGGGTTTTAAGTGTCCATGGCCTCCCAAAGTTCCTCAGTCATGGATTATAGAGTTGGACTCAGAGGGGAAGATTAATAATAATAATATAACCTGGAGTTTTATTCTTTTATGTTATCTTTGTATCTTTATTGTTCACCACTCCAGAATCTGTCTATAAATGTTGTAAATAAATAGATTAACAAAATAAAATGTTTAGACAGATAAAAAGTTCTACAACTCACAGCATTCCCCAGCCAGAAAAAAGTCACATAATTCCCAGCATTCCCCAGCCAGCATTTTTTTCCTGTTTAAACATGCATAGGATTGTGCCCTTAGACAGCTTACTTTTCTATTGCACACCAGCTTACTCTGCAATGCAGGGTATAATAAGATCTGGATGATGGTGATGATGATGATGATGATGATGATGATGATGATGATCAGAGGCAGCTCTAAGCTTAAATCTGGAGTGGGAAACAAGGGATTTTCAGCTGACGTGTTCCATTTCAGAGACATCAGCCAAGATTAGGGCCGTGATGGTAGCCCTTGGAGTGAGAGGAGTCCTGGTGACAACAAATATTTTGTTGGCCAAGAAGGACACCCAAAATATTGTTCCATGCCCACAGCACTTACTCAGTAGTTTTCTGTTCCCTTCTAAGTCTGCTGATACAATTATGGATTGTCTTGGCAGGTATCAAGCTATGTTTTCCATTCCGTACAGCACCTAGCAAATAGTGGTGTGCAGGACTGGCCCAAACCATTTCGCTGAAGGACAACCGGGCCCCTTCCCCATTCCATGGGCAAAAGCTGACCAGACTGACCCTTAAATCTGACTTAGACACAGACAATGGGTTGGCTTCCTCCACCACACCTTAAGGCAGACCAGCTTACGTGGTGTAAGGCAGGCCACAAAGCACACTCAGTTCTGACCTTCAATACCTTGCTGCCATGTGTTCCACCTATAGCTTGCTTGCTGCCTGTTCAAATGAATGTTGCAATGTGGCAGCAGCAGTGCCAGTATATGCCCGCACGTGTGCAATGCCTGCAAGACTACAAGGCTTAGGCTGGCTTCCTCCCAGCCTTCTCCTTTGATCAGCCGCCTTTCCCAACAAAGCTGTCTGTAAATGCACTGAAAGAAGTTGAGTAGGCAAGAGAGCCCAGTCTACTAGTGGTGTAATTATCATTTTTGAAGTGCAGGCACTCATCATGACATTTCCCATAGCCACACTTCCAAGGAGTGCCCAAAACTGGAGGCAACTGGTTAGATCCATATCAATAAACCAGTTCTAGCAGTTTTCATGTTGGCTAAGAGCAGTTTTTTTGTAAAGCTAATGGGTCTTAATTGCCCTTTCAAGACCGAGGCAGGATCTACACTACTGCTTTAAAACGGTTTATAACAGTAGTGACAACTGTTGGGGGTCCAGGACACACTCCTTATGCAGTTTTCAACATATTTTCAAAGTATTGTATCCTGCTTGGTGTAGATCTGGACCAAGCTACCTCAGAATGCTTTGCATTACAAAAGGGATAGCTTACACCAATAAATAGTTGCTGGGGAAATCCGTTTTCCTAAGCTATGATGAAGATTGCTGCTAAACTCAGAGGAACATGGAATTTTGAAGGGAGGGGGTGTGATGGCAGATGCTGTCTTCATCCCTGCTAGTCAAAGTGTGGGTGCTGCATCCCTGTGAGCCCTGGCTCCACTACACCAGTGCAGGCGACCAATAAGCAAGCGCCGCTACTCCTGGGCAGGATCTACACTGCTGTTTTAAAGCGCTTTATAACAGTAGTGACAACTGTTGGGGCCCAGGACACACTCCAAAACAGTTGTCACTACTGTTATAAAGCGCTTTAAAGCGCTTTAAAGCAGCAGTGTAGATCCGTCCCTGGAGCATCATCTCAGGAGAGTAGGAACAGCCCAAGGGACTCAGGGAAACAGTTAGAGGGTACTGCTCTCACTGTCCACTGCCTCACACACACACACACACACACACCAACCACCCTCTGAGCTGGCTGCCTCAGTCTGCCTAATAGAAGGGCCAGCACTGGAGTAAGCTCTATTGCACACTAGGGAAAGTGGGTTTTCATAGGATTTCAGCAACCTGCTGGAATTGTTTGTAAAAACACAACAAAACCATAGAATTTATATGAATTCAAGTGTGAAAATAGGTGAAACTCATTTTGAGCAGTGATCCTGATGTCAAAGCATACTCTCTCTGCTCCATTCAAAGGAACTTTTCCTCTGGTTTCCACTGGTTCAGCTCAGACAAAATGTGTTCTCCAGTAGAAGTTATTTGTGTTGGATGGTGTCCCATGGAGTCACTGAGAAACCTTTCCACAATCCCCAAAGCAGCTTTTCTTCGTGTGTGTGTAGTTTTAAAAAAAATATTCTGCATTAATAATAATGATGATAATAATAATAATAATAATAATAATAACGATAACACTATAAATGAATAGCTATGGATGAGAAAAACACATAGCACTTAAAAAATAAAAAAGTGCAGACCATATAACATGGTAAGAGATCAGGGAAGGGTGAGAATTTTGTTTCAGTTTGGTTTAGATGATTTACCAACATTCACAAAATTCTCTATATTTGGGACAAAAAGAACTTGAGATTTAAAACAAACACTGAATGTGGGAGAAACCTAAACTGACAGCTTTGCCCAATAAAGCCCTTTGCTCTTAAAAGCATGGGTTTGAAACATTGTTAGTATTCAAACAACGATAGTGCTGGATTAGGGTTGCCGCTTCTTTTTCCTGAAAGGCTCCTCATTTTAATAGGTATATGGCAGGCAGGTACATCATGGTCCTCTCCATGCTGGGATTAGCTGTACCTAGGGCTGGAAAAACTTAACTGTGTCTGGCTCCGTCGCCCGCCTGCTAAGCCACCGCCACTGCCTGACCCTGCTCGTGGTGCTGTTTGAGCTTTTTGGAGACTTGGCAAGCACCTAACAAAGCTGTGAGGCCATCTGCCCTTGTCCAGAGACTCCACTGTTGTGGACAATGGTGGCTCTATAAGGTACATACTTCCTACCATAAGTAAATGGTGGCAGTAAAGGCCCCATTTACGTAGCATTAAAAGTGTGGATTCAATTTGGGAAATATGCAATTTTCAGAGCCTCCATTGTGTGCATGCGCTCATCAGGCTCTCGGGTGCTGGAAGAGTAGGCCCTTAAATGAACCACAGCCCAGTGATCTGGGTCTGGGGAGACAGATGCAGGGGAGCCCATTGGACACTCGGACCTAGTCAGCCACCCGCAACATCCCTAGCTGCACCTGTTGAATTTTACAAGTCAGATGGTGAGAATTTCATTTCAGCTAGCTTATACATAGACAAAGAATTAACCAACATTTGCAAAGTTCTTCATATTTGGAAGAGAAATGCCTTGAGGTTTAAACTATTCAAATGCAGGAGAAAGCAAAATACACAGATTCACCATTGCTACAAGAGACATAGCTAAACAAGTGTTCAACTCACTGGTATGCCTGTTTTCAATCAGTTGCAAAGGAAACCAGATTTACTCCATCCCTCACTGGGGAGCTCTATGTTTATATAACATCTGTAGCCCCTAAGGGGCTGATTTCCATGGGAGCTTTTTAAAACACTGAGGTGAAAAGGCGGGAAGATGCCCCAGCGTCATGGGAGAATCTGCATGGAGATAATTCCTATCAACATTAGACTTTTATTCTACAACACACATACACACACACACACACACACACACACACACACACAGTCTACCCAGTACTATTGCAAACAATCAAAGCCAGCCCATGCTGATCAAGTGCAGATTTCTACCTACCTTAAAAATGAATATGGAACACAGAAATGGTAATCTTCACAGTGCAAATTGAAGGCTTCCAAGATATGATCACATGATTTCAACTGTTGAGCCATATTAATACTTTTTTTTTGTATTATAATTTCTTGCGCTTAATTTCTTGTGCTTTGTGTCTCACATCCCTGGCCTTGGAGCTGTTTGCTTTTAATATTAGTGCAAATTTAAGTTATTAGCATTGTAACAGACAGATAGAAATATTACTATGTGGAAATATAGAATTATTTATGAATCCTATCACAAATTGCCATTAAGTAAATCAACATGCAGAGTAGCAGCCATTAAACATGCATAGCTAGGTAAGGGAAGTTACTTTTACTATCTTTAATATCTGATTCTGAAAATATGCCTGTTATGATTTTCAGAAATGCAAGTGCAGTCTTTTAAGTACAGCCTTGGAAAAATTGTTGTTACTGCTGCTGCTTGCTGCTGTTATTATTAAAAAGCCATTTCTGTCTGAATTTACATGGCAAAGGACAGTAATATTTGCACGACAAAGGGCAGTAAAATATGGTGATGGGCAATCTAAATTGCTGATTGTTTGCACCATAAGTAAGGTTGCAATCCTGCATACAGCCTCAAAAATAGTTGGAGTCAATGGGACTCAATGGGATTGGAGTTGTTGGAGTCAGCCTAACTATGGCCAGACCTAGAGTAAGCAGGATATAACACTATGGAAGCAGTTTGAAAATGGTATGTGGAACGTATCATAGGCCCCAACACTTGTCAATGCACATCAATACCATTATAAAGGTGTAGTGTAGAACCTGCCTATGTGTAGGATCAACACCTTTCTCATTAAACCTACAGAAATAACACAGACCAGAAGTAGACAGATTGATCCATCCCTGTTCCCAGGATGGAAACAAGATGGTCACTTATGAATCACCAAAAAAGAGCAAATGCATCTCCAACAAAGAGGACAAAATCTGACAGTAATTTGCATTATGAATATATATATATATATATATATATGCATATATATATATATATATATATGCATATGTATAGATGCACATTTAGAAAGAAAGATATAATTTATATAGAAATGCAGTACATCTCACCATACTGTGGAAGACGTGACCATGTGACCTTTGTGCCTTGCTCAGCATGCTGTCCAGGAGCTAACTATTGATGGGTTCTGTATAAATCTACATGGCAAAAACAGTAATATTACATGGCAAAGGGCTCTTATGGTTTATCATCCTTAAATAGGGATTGGACAGGAAAACCCTTCAAATAGAGGACAGTTCTCTGTAAAAGAGGACAAGTTGGACACCCTAGATCATGGACAATATGGTTTGTTGCCTTTGCAACCATTTGAGTTGTAGGCTGGTGTTTTTAAGACCTGAAGTTAGTCTATGAGTTATTTCCTTGGGTGATCTTTCCATTTCCCTGGGTTGTGGGATAAATAGCTAATTGGCTGAGACTTAATTGTTTATTATTTTAAAATGTATCCTGTCTTTCCACATTCAATGCCCAAGTGGCTAGCAAACCGTAAATCACAAAATTATAGTAAAAACAAACAATAAAATAATGTATCAAATTTCTAATAGAGAAGATTAAAAAGGAAAAGTGGGGGGGACAGCAGCCAAGCAAAACTAAAGACCGTAAAGCAATGCAACAATGCAACACAGCAGATGGATGGTTAACCTGGGAGGCCCAAACCTTGATGGAATAGAATGTCTTCAGCATTTAGCAGAAGACAAAGCAGGGACTTCCACATGTGGCCGGACGACACTGAGAAGGCCCTCTCACACATCTTTGCCCAATTCACTTTTTTATTTTCAGCTAGTTGCACAGCACTGTCTTATTTTAAAGAGGTGAACTGCAGTGCACATTTAGATGCATAGGGAATATCAAACGGTATTCGAATTAAGCTGAACTAAACTAAACCATAGCCCTATTCAGGCATTCTGACCCTGAACAGGGAAAACACGTGATGAGAGGGAGCTGTTCAGCCTTGCCCCTCTCCTTTGTTGCTACTCATAGAGCGCAACTGTCTAAAGAGCAGAGCTTCCTCTCTCTGTATAGGCTCTCTACATGAGCTGAAACACTGGCAAATCAGCATTCTGGATTGCATGGAAAGCCTCCAAGATAGAGGAGGCTCACCTCTTCAGGCAGGTGTCCTCCATGAGTAGCAGGCGACAGATGCGACAAAGGAGACGGGCAAGGCTGGAACACTCCCTCTTGTTGTGGTGTTTACCCTGTTCAGGTACAGAATGCCTGAATTGGGCTCATGTCTAATAAGAACTGGGGTTAAGCTGAATTCCCCTTAATGTTGACATGTTTAGCTATAAGCTTTTATGATGCTGGGTGTTTATGTACCCATTCTATTATCAAGGAAAGTTAACTGAATAAAACCCATGTGGTTAATATATTTCAACATGATTTAATAGCTTTGGAAGGAAAGGGCTAATTCCAGTTAACCTTATTGAGGTGCTTTAAAAGACTAAGTTCCTTTTTTCTTTTCATTTTTACTCTGGAGTAGGTACAGGGGGTGGAGGGGTAGGGGGCTGTTAAGATCTGAATTGGGGGTCCTGTAAAAATGAAAAGGGTATATGCCTGTTTTGACCCTCAATCTGGAAGGGTAGATGGAGTTTATTTATATGCTCATTGCTTAGTTTTATCAATACAACCATTTTGTGTGATGAAAAATATACAATGCCATTGGTCATATTATCCTGAACAATCTCCCTCTTTTGAGATATGCATTAATTATATTTGTAAATTATTATTTTACCATGATGCTGAAATGCCAAACCATCACCTAGGACTAAGAGTATGCTACTATGCTCCTTAACCAAAAGAAGAAATTCCTCCAGCTTCAATATCTGAGCAAAATCATTAGCTAGGAGTTGAAATTCTAATTAGGTTTTTGAATATTCATTGCTGGAAGTCAATATTAATTGGAGTAAGCTGGCTATTTTGAATGTTTATAATCCTTGTAATACCTTTGCAGAGCACTTCAGATTTGATTTATTCATTATTAGCAAAGACTTTAATAATAATCGCTATGTTTTATGAAGTAATTTAATAGACTCTTTCAAAAAAATTAGCTCAAATTAACTTTTTATTGAATTTCACAGAAGACAAAATTTTATATATTTGACCGACTGTGTTACTACAGAACTTAAAAGTAATATGGAGACATTCATAGTAATTCCTTAGTTGAGAGTCGTACTTAATATCTGAAGGAGTTTTATTTGAAGGCCTGGTTAGAAACTCAGCACGGCAACAGTGGGAGCATCTTGGGTTCACAAATTAAAGTAATGTCTTTTTTGGCCCATTAGAGCTCCAAGTCTCCCCCACCCCCCACCTGGGTGATCTCTTTTAGAACTAGGGCAGTGATCAGTATCTGAAAATCATGAGCGCGGGAGCACTACTGAACATTTTTTTTCTTTCTGCCTGCCTTTTGTCAGCCAAAAATGTCTTCTTCCAACAACAACAAAAGCTTCTGGGGGGAAATATACAGGGACCTTCTTCCATCTTGATAGGGTTTAGAAGACAAGTGGGAGGAAGAGGTTTTGAGTGGACAAACAGCAGGAGGGAAAAGAGTTATGGAGAGCCTATCTACACTACTGCTTTAAAATGGTTTATAACAGTTTTAAACCGGTTAATTTAAAGCAGTAGTGTAGATAGGCTCAGAGTCTCTCCCTTTGGTGCTCTTCCACTCCCAAACAGAGCCTTCCAGGGAAAAGAAAAGGAAAACAGGAAGGAAGCTTGGCCCTGAACTCTAGACGCTGCTTCCCCTCTAGCATGTCTTCTGGGTATAACTTGACTGAAGTCAAAGTTTTAATAATCTAGAGCAGGCTTGCTGGAGCCTCATAGGAGGATGTGAATACATCCTTCTGAATTTATGGGACAATAACATAAGCTCCAGACTCCTGGCTCTTCTACAATTTGATTAAAAGCAATCAATATAAGAAGAAAGCAAGCCAGAAGTTATCCCATAAATAAAATAGAACAGATTATGAAACCAAATAACCAAAGACTATAATGAAACAAAGGTGGAGCACAAGCTACTTTACCCACAATCCCTTTTCTTATTTCATTTTGCCATCTTTATCCTCCAACCTTCTGCTCCCCTGCCTGTCATGAAATGTCTACTGTCTGCTTCTGTTAATTCTAAGTTTCACAAGGATCTTTCATTTACACCATAAGCTTCCATTCATTTGTTGCCTGGGTAGCCAGGTACCTTCTGTCCTTGCTGTTGGGGAATTGAACTTTTCCAGCATGTCAAAGCACAATGCTTTATAGGAGACAATATGTAGTGTTTCCTCCAGCAACACTTTCATTTAAATTATGTAAGCTGTGGGAATTATGGTTGTGGGAATGCCATGGGAACTAGGGATTGGTTGAGAATGTGAAGCGTAGGCTGACCATATGAAAAGGAAGACAGGGCTCATGTAATTTTAACTGTTGTAGAGAAAAGGGAATTTCAGCCAGTGTCATTTGTAGGCAATTAGTTCCTGGTGAAATTCCCTCTTCATCACAACTGTTAAAGTTGCAGGGGCCCTGCCTTCTTTTGCATATGGTCACTCTAGTATAGTGCCTGCACCTTTAACAGTTGTGATGAAGAGGGAATTTCACCAGGAACTAATTGCATACAAATGACACTGACTGAAATTCTCTTTTCTCTACAACTGTTAAGTTACAGGAGCCCTGTCCTCCTTTTCAGATGGTCAGCCTAAAGTTACATGAGCCCTGTCCTCCTTTTCATATGGTCAGCCTAGTGAAGCTGGAGTAGCCATCAGTGCAAGTACTCACCCATGTGCAAATTACAGAGAGCAAAATCAAGGCTGGAATCGCCCACCTCAAGTCTCAATTCTGTTTGCACCCCATTGCCTTCCCTTCAGGCCACTCTTTCCCCTTCAAAGGAAAAAAGGTTAATACTGAGACTAATGGAAGTTTGCCTGCAGGCAGTAAAAGCAACTTTGGGGAGGGACAGTTTTCAATGGACCATGATAAAGGGGAAATGCTTGAATCCCATTCCCACATGCTGTATTCCCAATCCTGCTCTGGCCCTCCTGCTAAATTAAATTATTTGACTTTTCCAAGCATACTTCTAATCATAAGCTATAACACTTCTAAACCACGGGTATCTAAAAGTACCTTCAGCTGGAACCAGTGTTTGATCTATAAACTGATTTAATTGTATCAGCATCATTCATTTCATTTCTGGGTTATTTCTTTGATATATTTTGCTTGAGTTCTGAGAACTGGGCTAAGTTAGATTTGGGTTATCTTTTTAGATTAGTTTTGGGTTACCTCCACAGTTCTACCATTCTATGAATAGCAATGCTCTACCAGAAAAAAAAAATCTGGCTCCTTACAATTCCCCATTTATTGCCCCAATGCTCCATTGGTTTGACCTTTATGGGCAGTAGCTTTGTGTCAAATGTGTCCCTTCCAACAAAGGGAAATATGCTCTTAAGTGCATGACTTGTTAAGAGCATTAAAGTGAGAGGAAAGGAGATTAACTCCATTCTGGCAGGAAAATTAACTAACAGCAATACGGAGTCTTGCCTAATTTGGGATGTTTTTCCTCCAGTTCCAGTTGGCAGCTTGAATGTAGAGCTAGCCAACCTTCACAATTGCAACTTCTCAGATAGATACTGGCCAGCAGATCATATGAAAAGCATTCAGAAAGAGGGATTTATTTTTCCTCTCTTCACTGCTTTCACAACTAGACTGATTTTTGGTGTCTGGTTAATGCCTCATTGAAATATCTAGTTCTTTTTTCCAACCCAAAGAGAAGATTCAACATTATAACAATTTTAGCCCTAGGAAAACTTCTTCATACATATGAAACTGCCACATAAATTTGTCTCCAATGGGTAGGGATTCTTTCCCTAACCAAATTGAATAATCTAATATGGGGTTTAATAACATTTGTCAATTATCACCAGGAACTAATATCACCAGGAACTAATTGCATACAAATGACACTGGCTGAAATTCCCTTTTCTCTAAAACTGTTAAAGTTACATGAGCCCTGACCTGGATTTTATCTGGTCAGCCTACCTCATGTTTCCTCATTCGAAGAATCTTTTCCCATTGAGAAAAATTCCCAGGAGCTCTGCAGTGACCCCTCACAACAACACAATAATGGGGACCTTAGGTACCTTAGGTAGCCCCCTTTACTTAGAAGTAAGATAGGCTGACCAGATAAAATCCAGGTCAGGGCTCATGTAACTTTAACAGTTGTAGAGAAAAGGGAATTTCAGCCAGTATCATTTGTATGCAATTAGTTCCTGGTGAAATTCCCTCTTCATCACCACAGTTAAAGTTGCAAGGGCCCTGCCTTCTTTTGTATATGGTCACTCTAGTATAGTGCCTGCATCTTTAACTGTTGTGATGAAGCGGGAATTTCACCAGGAACTAATTGCATACAAATGACATTGGCTGAATTTCCCTTTTCTCTACAACTGTTAAAGTTACAAGAGCCCTGACCTGGATTTTATCTGGTCACCCTAAAGTAAGAAATAAATCTCACTACCCTGCAGTGAATCTTTAACATATCCCAGTGCTGGATGACAGCCTTTGTAAAGTTCCATCCTTCTGTCCATGTTTACTCAGAAGTAAGAAATAAATTTTGCTCCCCTACAGTGAATCTTTACATATTCAAATGCTGGATGAGAGACCCTGTAAAGCACACACACACACTCTGTGCATGTTTACTCAGAAGTAAGAAATAAATCTCACTACCCTGCAGTACTACCCCCCCCCAATTGTTTTATGCTCCACAAACTTTCCTGGCTTTCCCAGAATGTGGCAATGTGTCACCAAAAGTGCAGAAAGTAGGTTGAAACAGATTACACAGTTTGTGTACCCCCATTTCACAACAAATCAATTACTTTAAAAACTATTGCTTTTCAAATTATCTTCGAAAATGAAGTGTAAATGGATATTTGCACTCATGGCTACAGTTTCCTTTTCAATGCCTCTACATATTCCCAGTTGTGGTTAAAAAGGTTTAAGGTTCCATTTAGACATAAATGTAACATCTGTGGCTAGAATAATTACTAGTGAATTCTTCTTTTGGATGGATGTAATTTCCAGACTCATGTGACAGTGCATGGACTTTACGTATAACATAAATGGCATATGTGTACAATATATGTTTCAACAGATACAGGCATACTTTCTTGCAATTTTGGTATATTGTATTAATAGCACATAGAAATAGTTCTGATATGAACAGCAATTTTCATTGTTAAAGTGCCCTTCAGATTCTGTTTTTATTCCTTTTTTGCCACTTTCCAATTATGATTGTTTATAGGCCTATTTTTTTTTTTTACTTTGATATCTAATATTTGGAACGACTGATGGATTTTCTTGGAATATTTTATGATGGAAAGTTAAAACAAACACAAACATAATCATAATGCATAATATATTTCATTTAACTTCCCAACTACAAAACATTCCAGTGAAAATCCATCAGCCACTTAAACACTGGGAAAACTCTTATTTTGGAAGTGAAAATGATGCGAGCGCTTCAAAGAACTCGGTTCACATGCTTGCTCAGGATTAACAGAGGATAGGGTTGTTCTTTTCTGTTTTGTTCTTTTATCACACTGAAGAAGAGTACATAAAGTGTCTGACCCGTACAAAAAGGCAGTTGAATGTGAAGTTCATAAAAGTACACTGAAGTTGGTTTTAAACCAAACCCACGGATTTCTCATGGATTTAGAAGAGGCTCCATGCCAATTAAAAGGGAAAGTGTATTCATGATGCAATATAATGATAGGAAGCATTTTTGTGGATGTTACTTGATGACTTTAAGGGTGCAATCCTTTGTGTTGTGCCCTTGTTAGATGGAAGCCTCCAGCCTTGGAGGCCTCTGTGGATCCAGTCAGTGGCCTGCTGCACTACTGCCAGCAGGGCAGGAGGAGGGGCAGAGGTGATTCTCACCTCTCCGTGCTCCTGCTCTTGTGTTTTTGCTCTAGATAAGCCTAGGGTGACCACATTTGGGAAACCAAAAAAGAGGACCCTCAGTGGGGTGGGGGGTGGGAAAGTGGCTTTCCGGGGCCTCTGGAAAGCATGTCATTCACCCCCACTGCTTTAAAGGCCCCAATTGGAGTGGAGGAGGGGAAAGGGTGTCATTCCCACCCTCCACTGCTCCAATCGGGTCCTTTTCTATAATGTCCAGGAATGACATACTTTCCTCTGTAAGGTCCTGATTGGAACAGTGGGAGGGAAATAACCCACTTCCAGAAAGCTCATCATTCCCTCCAACCACGCTAATGTGGCCTTAAAGGGGAAAGCTTGTCTTTCCAGGACATTATAGAAAATTACAGAAAATCCCCCCTGACACCCAGGATAGAACAAAAACCAGGACAAATCCGGGGAAATCCTGACAGTTGGTCATCCTAGATAAGCCACTGAGCGCTTCTAAAGGAGGTGTGCTGGCATGGGAAGGGCAGAGGCTGGAAAGGCCAGCAGTTTCTTCCTTTTCCGGCCTCTTCTGTTCCCTTCTCTTTGTTCACCCCCCACCCACCCACTGGCTCACCCCCTTTCTGACCTTTCCAAGGCCATTTTTGTAACCTCACGAAGCAATTGGTGTGCTTCTTTCTCTCTAAAACAATATCCTTCCTTCCTTTGTCACACAATGCCCTACACATTTTCTCTGTGAAAAGTATCTTAAATTATGAAATTAGAGATTTAGTTATTTAAGCTTTTTTTTTTTCATCCCACCCATATCCGGAGACTCAGGTTGGATTTCAATTTTGTTGTTGTTGTTGTTGTTGTTGTTCAAAAATAAATTAATGAGATTGGTTAGTATATTGGATGTTTCCCACTTGCTTCATGTTTTGAAAAAAATGAGAGTTTAGAGTCCCAATACTACTGTCCAGTTTTTCCACCTGAAAATGTATAAATAAATATGTAATTAAATGCATATTTTCCAACAGTTTTTCATGAAATGTGTGTTTCTAAATGTATGTCCTCTCAAAGCACGCATTTCTAAACATATGTTATCCTAAATCTATTTTATTCCCATTTTGGTACATTGTTGAACTGTTTTGTAAAATTCAGAGACATGCAAAACCTGAAGGATAATTGTGTTGTGATTCACACATTTGGATGGGAAGTTTGGATCAGATTGGTTCACTTTTTAATCAGACTGAATGAAATCCTTTACCATCTCTACTGCTGAATGATGTGGTTCTAAAACAGGTGACTTCTTTTTTGTTTCGTTTTATTTAAATAGAGAACTCATGGGACCCTGCTCATCCAACCACGTTCCGGGTAGCTGGGCTTGCTGAGCACTTGGGAGGCTGCACGACCCTTTGGTTGCACTTTACCGGGCCTCCAGAAAGTACGCAATTCCTCCGGCCTGCAGAACTTGCAATGGCTGATGAGATAACAGCGGGAGGACTGAGGGGGAGAGAGAGTGGCAGATGTGTCAATCAAACACACCGTGGACTAATAGTCAACATGACACTGGCCTTAACCCACACCACAATTGATTATAATCATGTTGTGTGGAGAGTACCCCCTTGATAAACAACAGTGAAGTTGACTATTAACCCACCATTGACTCTTGTATTGTCCGAATATAGCCTATAAATTAATAATATAAATTAATATAAATTAATTTATATTATTATATAAATAATAAATTATATAATATAAATTAATAATAAACAGGAAGAGCATCATTGGGATTTTTTTCAATGTAAGAGATATGATACATGTTTTGAATGGCCAAGGGGCTTGCTCATTTTTTGGCACACTATCTTTGCATGCTAGAAGGAGGTAATACCGGATGCTACTAAAATGCAAAAAAAAAAAAAAAAATTAAGCTGAAAATAATTGTAATGTGCTCTGTCTTGAGCTTAGCTTCCAAATGGGATTAAATGAGGTTTTGTAGTTCAAAGGAAGAGAATAATCCACAGAGTAGAGTTACCGTATGCTCAAAAGACAATCAGTTGACCAAGCAGTATGCTTTTATTAAGCATGGAAATTATATTTGATCACAAATGCAGCATTATATAATTAAGTAGCACATCTACTTTGCAAAATATGGACGGAAGGGCAGTGTTATAATTGCAACAAAGGTGATTATTTTTCAGTAGGATCTGCTGCTTAAGGCCTGCTTTGCAGAACCTTTTTCTTAAAAAAATAAATAAATGAAAGGCATATGTGCTGCTCACAGGAGCTCATGATATAAGAATACCAAAATCTTTCTAATTAATTGTGGAGGATGTAAGTTTTTCTTTGCAGCTGACTTTTTAAGGGTTGGTGGGAAAGAGTGGGCAACAGGTACCACAACATTGCACATTTATTCTTTGACAGGCAAATAATTGTGTGTGTGCGTGCGTGTGTTGCAGAGGTCAAGCCAGATGGACAAGTGATCTCATCAGATTTACCAAATCCTATGTTCCTATCACAATAAATGGCTTGTAACCATTTTAATTAAGAGGAAGCTCAAAAGGCTTGACTGATGGGTGTGTTTAGTTAAAAGTATTCTGTCATTTGATCTGCTCTGAGTACACTCTTCTCCCTCTCCCCCGAATCCAGACTTTGAGAAACAAATCAACAGAAATGGCAGCCTTATTTTCCCCCTTTTCTTCCCTTTTACTAGCATCAAGCCACAGGCAACACATATATCTCCAAGGCTCAGTATCTACAGCTCCCCCTCCTCTCCATCTCTGTTTTCTGAGTGATAAATTGGGTACAGTAATGAAAAAATGTTGGAGAGTGATGAAAGGTCTGCCGAAAGAACAAGTGCTAGTCCTCTCTCCCTCTCTCTGAATTCGCCAAGAGAACAGTGTGACTCACAGAAAATAGGGGAAAATCTATGGCATCAAAAATTGAAGAATGATTATCTCCAGAGAGTCTTTCTGCTTCTTCATTGACGGGAAAATTGTTGCATGACAAAATAACTCTTGGTAAGAAATGAAGACCCTTTGATTTACTGGCCAAAAAAAAAAAAATAAGCTGCTATGGTAGTCTTTCACAAAACCTCACCGTGCCACACACATAAGATTACCTGTTAGAAATTCATCACTGGAATGTATGCATAGTATCTAACACAGGGATACTGACATGTTTATGGAGAGACATTTAGGACCAACAACTTTCTTCTCATTTAGGTGCAATCCTATGCATGTTTAGACAGATAGCTGGGGAATACTGGGGGTTGTAGCCCTTTTTTCTTTTAAAATATACATAGGATAGTGTCCTTAATGCCATAGTTTTAGGTCTGGAATAACTCATAATCAAGCATTCATACATCATGATGAGAGGACCAGTAACATGCCCCTCTGTTCCTGTTACATCCCCTGCCACACCAACCCCCATGTCCCCCATGATGGAGGGTGCAGGTGTGAAGTGGGGAGAGTACTGGTGGTGGCGCAAGAGAGAGCCTTCTCGGTGACTGCTCCCAGACTGTGAAACTCCCTGCTAAGGGAAGCTAGGCTCTCTCCCTCTCTTCAATGGCAGACAAAGACTGTTTTATTCAAGCAGGCCTTTGGCATATAAGCAGAATCTGTTGGGTTGTGTACTAATTTTATTCTGTTACTTTGTTTTTATTGATTTGATTTAGTATTGTTTTAATCAAGTTTTATTTATGATTGTAAGCCACCTTGTAAGCCATTTTTCTTGGTAGAAAGGTGGGGGTACAAATCTAATAAATATGTTAGTGCTAATCTTCTCACCTCTCCCAGCCTCTTTTGACCGAGTTTTTGTTTTCCCTCCACCCCCCATGAAATTCCGAAAATGGAATGGTCGAAATTTTCAGTACAGCACTAATATATATATATATATATATATATATATATATATATCAGCACTCAACGTCATGAGTATCAAATATAAAACTCACCCCATAAATGCTGTTTGCAACATAATACTATAGAAGCCATAAGGCAGAGTTTCCCAACCTGTTTTGACCCATGGCACATTTGGGAATTTGAAAAACTGCTGTGGGCACCACCCCAAAAGTTCCCATAGAAGATGTGGCTAGTCACACAATAAGTGCCATGGGGTCCTGGCTAGCTAAAAGTTAGCTAAAATGGTCAGGGGTGGGGGAGGCAACATAGCAAAACTAGAGGCTGAGGAACGGGTAACTAGCAAGGCAAATGAATCCAGCTAAACCTCATTGTATCTGCCAACTTGATTTTTTAGCAATTAGAAGTTAATTATATTTAGATTCTCTGAACTAGAACATTTTGATGACTTGAAGATGTATATATGTGTGTGGTGTCTGTGTCTCTCTATGCATGTATGGGAATGTGAGATCACACCACCACACCACAGCTTTTTTCTGTTAGACTAATTTTTGCCTTCCCATCCTTCAGTCTCAACAGCTGTCACTAGTTTATATGTGCATTCCCCTTATGCTGAAGTGTATCCAATTATAAACTTGAAAGTGCCATTGATGTCAATGAGATTTATACATGCATAGTTGGTTGCTCAGTTACAGCCTTAGGGCAATTCATATGGCCATTTCCTCACTCAAGGTAACTTTTAGGCCGTTGTCCCATGGAGGGATAGCCACATGGAATCAGCTTTTGTGAATTGCTCTGGCAGGTGCCCAGCTCTCTCCATGTTTTGCATGCTGGAATTGTCTTTTTAAATATCCACAAAAAGGCCTTTAAAATAAATGTGCCACAAAAGGTATGATTCCTTAAACCTAGGGTGACCAACTGACAGGATTTCCCCGGATTTGTCCTGGTTTTTGTTCTCTTCTGGGTGTCGGGGGATTTTCTGTAATTTTCTATAATGTCCTGGAAACACACGCTTTCCCTTTAAAGGCTGCATTAGCATGGTGGGAGGGAATGACATACCTTCTGGAGGTGGGTCATTTCCCTCGCACTGCTCCAATCAGGGCCTGAAAGGGGAAAGCGTGTCATTCCCAGGCATTATAGAAAAGGCCCTGATTGGAGCAGTGGAGGGTGGGAATTACACACTTTCCCCTCCTCCACCCCATTTCGGGCCTTTAAGGTGGTGGGGGTGAATGACATGCATCCCAGAGGCCCCTGAAAGCTGCTTTCCCACCCCCACCCCACTGGGTGTCCTCTTTTTTAGTTTCCCAAATGTGGTCACCCTATTAAACCTTGTGTGGAGAAAATGGTTCTGAGCGCTTCCACTTACTGAGCAATGTTCTTTACAATATTTACCTCATTCTCATGTTTCACAAGATATATGATAGTGTGGTTTTCATTTTATAGATGGGAGTAACTGAAGAGAGAGATTTTGCTCTAAACACACAGTAATCCTCAGAAGGCAATATACTGAGAAGGCCAAGGGAGATATGTATACTTAACAGCCTATTGTACTGCATAAGAAATGGCAGGACTTTTTTTAAAAAAAACTGCTCCAGAGGGTTGGGGGACCCTTTGTAGCAGATTTTTAGAGCCAGCAGGAGGGAGGAGAGGAGTGACTCTCCCATTATTCAAGTAGTAGCCTCCACTTGTGGTAGCATGCTGCTGGATCTAACCCTTGATTTCGGCAGTACAACACAATCTCCACCAGCATGGATGCTTGCCATTCTTCTGTTGGAAATGCAAAAATTGGAAGGGGGAAGGAGTCTAGAAGGAGGGTCTAGGCCTATGATGAAAATACCCATGTGAAATTCCAGTGGTGGGATCTTTAACATCATTCCCTATATTTCTCAGGTTCAGGCATGAGTGCCAATGACAGACTATTGGGGGTGGGGTGGAGGGCATGGCTGACTGACTAGACCACTAAATAGGAACACTCCATGCTACAACATCCCACTTGCCCGTACAGCATATTCTTTGTACTTTATTTTCTATTGCTGAAGTTCTTTAGGACATTCACAAAATATTGTGGGGCATTTGATATTGAGTAGGTGGAAAGCACAGGAAATTTGGTGAGTAGGCCAAATGTCAGCACTAGCATCCTAGGGGAAATGCTGGACCCCCAGAGCTGACACTGTCCTGGACCCTCAAGTGCTAAGTGGCCAGG
Organism: Anniella stebbinsi; assembly: GCA_029215795.1. Lineage (NCBI taxonomy): Eukaryota > Metazoa > Chordata > Lepidosauria > Squamata > Anniellidae > Anniella > Anniella stebbinsi. The sequence goes on along the minus strand of JARDYH010000004.1, from coordinate 86,993,557 downwards.
TCTCTGAACTTCTATTTTAATATCCCATCATGTCTCAGAGTGGGTCTATTTTGTGTGTTCCGGGGCATTGTGGTAAAATAAAATGGCAGCTCCCAACAACTTTTGGAGTGCTGTTGCTGCCACCACTACCAGATAAGCCTGGGACAAGGGAGGGCATTGACATAAGACTTTGCCCTCTGCCCCCTCCCAAGCTTGGAATGAGCTCTGTTGGTGAGGAATGTGGCTCCACAGCTTTCTTTCTGATCACAAACGTATCTGAAAATATAAATTGCATCAGTAGTGGCAACAAAGGGAATGGCAGGTAACTTGAGTAATTGGAACTGGCTGTTGATTGGTTTGATTGCTCGTAGATTGAAGTAGTGTGGGAGAATATGCAAGGATCTGAATCTCCTTCGAAGTCAGGAAGCCACTCAGAAGATAAGAGGGAGTATTAGATAATAGAAGTGCCTCAATGATAAGACTACTCTCTGCATTTTGCCTAAAATGAAATGTGAAGTGAATCTGGAGGTTCTTTCTCATGCAAAAATATCCAAGGCATTTTGAGAGATGCCAAACTTTTTCAGTATGTTTGGCAAAATTTGCTTTTATGCTCCTCCCTAGCCTCTCCTAAGTAAATTATTATTATTATTATTGAGTGGTGACATAATTATAAGTGGAAGACCTTTCAAGTTGGCTGAAATTTGCACTGTCGACTATTCACACCATGGCCCAGAAATCCATAGCAGAAATGTAACATACATGTGAAAATGAAGGTAAAAGTGTTACAAGGGGAAAGAGAGAGAGAGAGAGAGAGAACAGCAAACTCTTCTGAATATCTACTTGAACTAATTATTCTGGATAGATATATAGGCCATTAGGAGTTATGCCCCATATTTAGCACTAGGTAGTGTGTGAAAGCTGCTGTCAGATATTAACGATGATTAATTGTTGTTTGGAGATGATAAAAGTGTTTCGCGACAGCTAGAAACAAACCCACCTTGTCATAATTAACTCAGGATATATTTTCTATTTGATATGCTTTATAGTAATCCTTTAATTACTAATAAGCCATTAAGGGTCAATGCACTTAGTGGAGTTATCATGCTGTAACTGGCATTGCAGTTCTAACCTAAGCAACAATGTTCTGTTATTCTTGGTACGCATACTTTCTTTTTGATACGCCAACATACACATTCTCTTCTCTGGGACATAGTTCACTTTCCTTTTTCATAAGGAAATCACTCTGCAAGGAATCCATCAGCAGGAGATAACTACATTTACATGACAGTAAATTCCCAACTAAAATACACAGGCTTGTTAAACTAGATTATCTAAATGTGTTATGTAAACGCTTTATGTAACACCAATGGCAAGGGAGGGGTTTGATAGCACAGGTTAATCAAAAGCTCCAAACAGGACTACTGCTTAGAAGATACTTCAGTTTTGCTTCGGCAATAAATTGGAAGCAAATGATAAATCAGGACATGGTCATTTTTCTTTCCAACATAGCCATCACTTACTTTGTCATCCCTAGGCTAGGGCAGAAGCTTCCTTTGCGCACAAGGCAAATGGTGCGTAATAAGCAATAGGAGGAAACCTTTCAAGCGGTGGTCTTCTGTCAAACCACTGTTAAGGATCTAATAATGTAAATGCAAAGGGAAAAAATGATATTGTTACCTACTCAGTGAGTAATCCGTGCATGCTTCATAGGAACAATACAAGAAATGGAATTGAAAAATGGAACACATGGCTGCTGTTTGTGCCCCCTCCACACAGTAATATGAACAAACCACTCTTGCATGTGAGCAGTTTTCTGTGCAGTGGGGGGATGGGGAACAGCGTGACTAATGTGGGACTGGATCAACGGTAGGCAAATCCCACATGCAGAGTACTGTATTTCGGAGGGAGGGAATTGGCAAAGGACTGACTCATCCCCATAGTCTTGTATAAACGTTCTCATTCGATTTAAGTTGATTTAGTGAATACTGACAGCACTTACTATTTTCCAAATATCATTATATAGACATTCTGCATTCAGTGTATGAAATGCTGTCCCTTTCTTTTATTTAGCATGTAGCTTGGACTACATTAAAAGAAATAAAAGAAAGGCTAAGTGGAGTCACTCAGCTGGAACAGTGAAAACATTTAATTCTTTCTAACATATCCAAACTCAATCCATTGGGCAACACTTGTCCACAATCATTAATGATGTTTCTATTGTATTTAATGATGTATTTGTAATTTTAGAATTATGATTTTAATGGTGTTTATGTGTAATATTGTTTTTATATGGGTTGTTAGCCTCCCTGAGTTCCTTGTGAGAAAGGGCAGGCTATAAATTAAATCAAATAAATCAAGTTTTAGTAGATATAACATGATTCAAACACGTTGCAGTTGTTGAGCATGTTCACATTGGCACACTCAGTGAATCTGCAATTGTGCATGCTTCTTTCCTCTTAGTGGGATTTAAGGGGCAAGTTGTGGTCAGCTAATCACTTTATGTATAAAGTATCACAGGGACACCTTTTTGTGCTTTTTACCCTTCTCCCGTGCCTAAAACTGTGTATTTGGGGGACAGTCAAGGTCGGATATGAAATTGTGTGGCCAGTCCTTAATAATCACAAATGTAGCTTGAAAAAAATCACCATATGTTACACTATGATGTAACTACTCCATTTTTTTACCAAGGTGTGATATTTTAAATTGTGCCAGAAAGAATATTAACCATTCAGCATGAATTTCATCTTAGTTTAAAATCCGCAGTTGTCACTACATTAGGCTGACCATATGAAAAGGAGGACAGGGCTCACGTAACTTTAACCATTGCAGAGAAAAGGGAATTTCAGCCAGTGTCATTTGTATGCAATTAGTTCCTGGTGAAATTCCCTCTTCATCACAACAGTTAAAGTTGCAGGGGCCCTGCCTTCTTTTGTATATGGTCACTCTAGTATAGTGCCTGCAACTTTAACTGTTGTGAGGAAGAAGGAATTTCACTAGGAACTAATTACATACAAATGACACTGGCTGAAATTCCCTTTTCTCTACAACTGTTAAAGTATCATTGGGCCCTGTCCTCCTTTTCATAAGGTCAGCTACACTACATCAAAACTTTAATTTCCAAGACAGGCTGTGTATCTAATAGTTTTAGATTCATTTCTAGGAATAAGTGCTTTCTTAGCTCTATGGCACAGTATTCAAGTTATGGCCAGGCAGGCAGGAACAAAAGTACCTATAGGTAAGGCTCAGGCCTGCCACTTTTCAGAAAACCTTATCTGGTAGTTTGAGATGGCTGCTCTTCCATAGCCCAGAAGTTCAATTAGATCAAAGATTTAATTGAATGGGCAGAGGACCAGAATCATTTATGTCAAATAACAAGACAACTGTAAGGGAAGTACTCTTCAAGAATGAATTCAAGAGAGGCAATAACACAGGGTAGGAAGGGGCAGCTTATTTAAGGAAATGTTGGTGTAAGGCAGGAATACACAACATTTTTGAGCCATGGGCACATTTGGCAATTTGAGAAACTAACTTGGGCACCACCACAAAATGGCTGCCATGGGAGGCATGGCAAAGGACAAGTAACCTGTCCGAAAGACTGAGTAGAAAGCAGAGATGGGGTCTGAGCCCCAACACTCTAAACAACTCCTTAGTACATACAGTTTTCTCCTCCAACAGAAACTTATTTCACAGCTGCTGGTATAAAAATGTGTTAATTTTTTTAAAAAAAGTCGGAAGAGAGGGCAGCTTGGTGGGCCCAAGAAGGGGACAAGGGCAAAGGAACCCCTGTGGGTTCCACATTGCCTACCCCTGATGTAAAGCTTGGTTTAATGCTAGAACTCTGAAAGAGCCTCAAGGTAAGATTTGAATTAATGATGAAAACTTGGAAGAACCTTACTATAAGTTTGGAAGAATTTCAAGTAACAAAGGTTAAAAATACTATTTCAGTCAGGAGCAAATACTTCCGGATGTGTACAAGCAAACCTGATTACCAGGTAAAAAACTGCTTGGCATTTTCCTTGAAACTCAAAATGTTACCAGGACAGCTATTAGAAGTAGGGTCATTATCAGTGCATGTATAATGTAGCATGTTCCTCAATACCTGTATGATTCAGATAGTTCAGGGTGTTGTTGTTGTTGTTGTTTTTTACTTAAGAAACTCAAAACATTACAGCCCTTTTGGTTTTGTTCCCATTCCATCCACAAATACAATAAGGGGAATGACATAGCGATGATAGACATCAAGGATTTAGGGCTTTTCTACAGGTAGTGTAGAGCCTCTAAATTTCCAAGCATGTCCAACAATCAAACTAACATTTCTCTTTCCCATCATGCTGATTGCGTGGTGCATGGCGAAATAAAGAGACGAGACAACATCTTCGGTTTTAAACATGGGCCACATTTTATTAAACCAGATCTGCAGAAAAGGGGTAACACCTAAGCGGGTGTTCCTCAGGAGCCATCCTAGGAACGGGCGAGCCATTCTTGCCCCTGGAGTGGCGCTTGCCATCTCGCCACTCCATGGGCTCCCCATTTTGGGTTGGAAGGCCTCCCTGTGTCACCACCCTCGTGCCACACGGCTCCAAGCAGGTGAGACAGGTTAGCCTCAGAGGTAAGCCTTAACCTCCCAGCTGGTGCCGCACGGCTCCCAACCTTGGGCTTCAGACTCTACCCCTCACCACAACGGTGCCAGAGAATGCTCACCATTATCCCCCCACACTAGATGCCCGCGCCTAACCACCACAGGGGGAGACAAGCGTCCGCTTAGTCTCTCCCCCCCACACTACCTAAAATCGCTATTCTCAAACCCCTCTGCAGATCCGCCAAGAAAATATCATTTCCACTGTCTGACAAGTGTACACCATCTTGCCTAAACAGCTCCCTCCTGGTTTTTACTATCTCAGGATGTTGAAGGCTAATATCACCATGTTTGACCAGATCCTTGTAGATCTCTGTGTTCACTCTCCTCTGGGCATGCTCTAAGGCATGGACTTCACTCCCTGCTCCCCAGTTGAACCTTGGGAGCATACAGGACCAAATGATCCTGACACCAGGCCACCGCATCCGCCAGCTCTCAAAGTCTGCTCTTATTTGCCAAATTAGAGCCTTGCCCTTCAGCCTCCCGAGATCATTGCCACCCAAGTGAACGAGCAATATCTGCGGCTGAGCTACCCTGGATGGCGGTGCAATAACACGGGGATGAGGCTCTCCCACCTCATACCACGGCTTCCCAGCCAATGAATAACTGCATACTGGCTCAGCCCCAGCTGTAATCCGTGACTTGACATGGCTGCCCGCCTGCTGGCCCAGAATATCATGCTATGGCCACAGATGATCACGTTCACCGGGGTGGAGCCCTTCCATAGATCTAAAGATCAAACATGAGAACGTTAAACTTCGTCCACATCCACCTTTTACTGAGGCAACGGCCTCACATATGTCTTAAAGGCCCTGGAATGCCATCTTCCCACTGACTGGATCTGTCGTGCAGAAAAACCTAACGATGCCGCAGTGGACGCTGCCCCAATGCAAAACGAATGTGTCCCGAACTGCACCATATTTAAGCCCAAACTGGATAGCGCCCGCTTTGTTGTGGACCAGAAACGCGCCTCACAGGCCCTAGCATCAGGCACTGCAGAGCCAGGTGATAATAGGCCCGCCTCCTGCCTTCTCTGCCAACCCCAGGCTTCCCAGCCGTGATTGGTGGTAACCTCAGGCAACTACGTGCCCTACACGAGGCCCTCCTTCCTGATCCGGGCGAGGCCCTCCCCACCACCGGCACCACAGAGGCACACTCAGAAGCCGAGCGAACTCGCCGGGCAAAAGCCCTTCCACCGCCATTGGGCGTCACACGGCCGCCTGGTCTTCCTCGCACTGTCCCACGGCCAAGAGAGAGCAGCCGCCCCTCCCACCGCCGAGAAGTCCCTGCTGCCAAAAAGGCCTCTTCCCTCACTCCACCCCTGCCTCCTGGAGGTAAGCCCGTTCCCTGGCTCCCTCCCTGACAGAGGCATCCTTCAGGCAAACCAGCCGGTCCGCCCAAACCGGAGGCCAGTAGGCCTAGTTATTGTGCTGCTCCGTGACTCGGGGCAGCCAGAAGAAGCAGCATTCCCAAGAGGGAGATGCAGGGCCTGCAGCTTGCTTTTATAGCTGCAGACCCCCTCCCCATCAGTGGCGCCATCCAAGGTAGCCAATAGGCTACATCCACGTCTCACCTCCTCGCCCACACCCGCAAATGCCCCCCCCCTCGTGCCCAGGCCTGGCCGGGCACGGATGTGAGGCAAATCTCGTAGCAGATGGGTGATTTTTTATCAGCTAAAAAATATTCAGAACATTTTCAGTTGCTGTATTTTATACTTTCTTATTATTATTAAGGGCACAGCAAGCATTTTCTATATCCAGCTCTATCCTTGCTTTATACTGGAAGAATCATCCCCAGTATTTTTTCCCTTATATTTATGTATGCAAAGCTATTATATTAAATAAAGTACACTAAAAAAATAGGGGCGCACACCAACCACAAGTTTTAACGTGGCCCTTTTCAGCACTTCAGAAAACAGCCTGGTTCACCTTGGACCACTTCGGCAGCTCTCTGATTCCACCCCAGTACTGAACCAAAGACAAAAACAGAAATCGGAGACTTCATGGCTCCCATTTATTATCATGGGAAATAAAAGCATAACTTTTTTCTTTGTCAGAATTGGATAAAATTTGCAGGTGTAGTAGCTCCTTTGGATGGAATGTTGCCTGCCAAATTGAGCAAGTGAGAGATTCCAAAGTCACTGTTAGACTCAAAGGGAGGAACATATCATTACTGTATGGGTTCCTGCAGGTCTCCCCTTTTAAAGAAAATAGCAGTTTTGGGGGCATTTTCAATTGAGAAAACAGCATTGCCAGGGTGGGGAGGTTAAACCAGCCCTTTCCAGCACCACAGTCTGATCCAGTCTTATTTATTTATCATTTTATTTATATGGTGCCCTATAATAAAGGATCAGCAAGGTGGCTCACACAGTAAAACAGATTGAAAACAATAAATACAAATAATTAAAAAATACCTGGGAGAAGCCTTTCAGTGGTGCTGAAAAGATAATAGTGTGGATCTCAATTGAGCTTCGTTAAGGTAGGGCATTCCAGAAATGGGGCATCACAACAGAGAAGGCCCTGTCTCTTGCGAGGTGTAAGGTGCAAATAACAAGTCGAGACAAGCAAGTTGGGTATAAACTGGGCCACTTTTATTAAAGATCTGCAAAAGGGGTAAAACCTACGGGCATCCCGCTGTTGGCCTCTTCAGGCCAAATTTTAGGCTTGGGCGAACAATTCTCTGACCTCAAGGTGGCAGCAGACGTTTGCCACCCATTGGTCTTCCCCCATATGGGGTTGGGAGGCCTTCCTTTGTCACAACTCCCATGCCGCAGGGCTCCGAGTGCGTGAGTAGAGTTGGCCTCAAAGGTAAACCTTATTCCCATGATCTGGTGCCGCGGGACTCCCAGATGTGGGCCTCAGGTATTACCTTCACCTCAACGGTTCCTGAGAATGTTCACCATTTGAAAAACATCCCTAAGGATGCCTGCACCTACTGCCATGGGGACTGACAAGCCACTTGATTAGTCACTCCCCCCCCCCCCATCTGGCCTCTATCGCTTCCTTAAACCCTTCTGCAGATCTGCTAAAAACAAGTAATTACCGCAGTCCGAAAGGTGTACACCATCCGGACGGTACAGCTCCCTCCTAGCCCGCACAATGTCAGGATGTTGTATACTGACATCCCCATATTTGGATAACTCCTTAAACATTTTGGAGTTCACCTTCCTGCGCACATGCTCCAACACCAGAGGATCACTACCCTCTCTCCAGGCAAGCCTGGGCAACAAGCATGACCACATAATGAGCACGCCGGGCCAACGCTGCCGAATGATTTCAAAATCGGCCATCGCTTGCAGGATCAGGGCCTTGCCTCTAAGCAATCCCAAGTCATTCCCCCCTAGATGGACCATAAGGATTTTCGGGGGGGATCAACAGGCACGCTGATGAAACAAAGTGGAAAGTAGACGCTCCCACCGCATGCAACATCTGCCCAGCACAGTGACTCAGCCCCAGCTGAGTTCCAAAGCTGGAGGAAGACGCTCGCCGGCCGGCCCAAAAGACCATACTGTGTCCACAGATGATCACACTCACTGGGGTCTGCCTTCTCCAGGCATCTACAATCAAACATGGGCATGTCAGAACAAGAACAAACTGACTACTTTCCAGGCAACTTCCTAATGTATGTCTTGAAAGCGGAAGTCCGCCATCTCCCCACGGCTTGTATCTGTATGGGAGAGAAACCCGTGCTGGCCGCCGTTGATGCGGTGCCAATTCAAAAAGAATGGGTCCCAAACTGGTCGGCCGGGACACCCAAGTGCCACAAGGCCCACTTCGTCACTGACCAGAATTGGTATTTGGTCAGCGGTGATCCATTCAAATGGCAAAAGAGGGGACCCGTGTCGTTCCCCCTTTGCCCAATAAATGTCCATAACGCATGTACTGGACTAAGCTCCTCCATTGGTGTGGGAAAAATGGCAATGTCCACCCCTTTTCCTCTTTGATCCATCTTAGACTGCCGTAACCTAATGGTGGCACCTGAGTCTGAGAAGCTTACATCCCTATGCTGCAGAGCTCTACCCATTCTATCATTTTTTGATGCAGCCACTAATTCAGAGATCCTAAAGGCCCCGAAGAATGCTGTCAAAGCGTCCGCATGAAAGAGCCGAGCTTCGTAATTAGAAGTACATAACTCCGCCCAGGCTGACCTTAGCCCCAGTAGGATGTCAGGAGATACCGGGATCCTCGTATCCGGGGCTCTTGTCGACATTCTAGACCAGCCTTTGATGGTACGTTTAACTCTCTCATCTGTGGTAGAATCCGCTACACCGCAGATTTTAGCCAAAAATGACAAAGCAGCTAGCTTGCCCCCTATAGTGCGCGCAGCCAAACTGTTCCTATGCAAAACCGTGCAGAATTGCAGAATATGGTCCACTGGAATTGGCCATCGCTCCTGTAAATTGTATGTGGTCAGGAACTCCTGAAACTGCCTACCTGTCTTGTCATAGGCTGCCCTGGTGCTAGGTGCCATGGACTGCCACATGGCCTGCTCTATGTCGGCCCTCCAACTTCCCAGAGCATTGCTGGCATCGTTTCCGGCAGTGGCCGAGCCCAAGGAGCCAGTTCCCAGAACCTCTGAACCTGATGACGCGATAAAGCATCAGCAATGTTGTTCTTGATTCCAGGCACGTGCTGTGCCTTGAACCAAATGTTATGGGTCAAACAATGCAAGGTAAATTCCCGGACAAGCCCCATCACCCTTGTGCTACGTGAGGACAGCGTGTTAACCACCTGCACTGTGGCTTGGTTGTCACACCAGAAGTGGACTACTGAGTTTGCCATTTCTGTCACCCAGATGTGCATTGCCACAAAAATGGGGGGAAAATCCAGAAACGTCAAATCTCTGCAGGTGCCGTTACTCAACCATTCTGAGGGCCAACTCTCAGCACACCAACAATCCTGCCAAATTACTCCGAATCCCAGAGCGCCGGAAGTGTCCGAATGGACCTGCATTTCCGCCTCGAGAAGCAGGTCGTGTCGCCAAAATGACACACCATTATAATTATTTAGAAATGTAACCCACGTGTTCAGGTCTTGCCGCATATGGCTTGACACCCGGACCCTATGGTGCGGTGACCGAAGGCCCCGCATGGCCGTGCACAAACGCCTGATAAAGGCTCGCCCCGGTGCAATGACACGGCAGGCAAAGTTTAAGTGCCCCACGATTTCTTGTAGCTGGTACAATGTCGCTTTGTGTGAGCCAATCAAGACCTGGAGCTTTGTAAGAAGCGCCTGTAACTTGTCCTGCGGCAATCTGCTGCATTGTGCCACGGAATCCAACTCGATTCTGAGGTATCGTAGGGAAATGACAGGGCTCTCTGTCTTTTCGTGTGCCAAGGGAACTCCCAACTCATTGGCAAACACCTGAAACTGCTGCATCAGGAAGTGGCATTGGTTGGATCCCCCCGGCCCAATGAGTAAAAAATCCTCCAAGTAGTGAGTCACGTCATCGAGTCTGGTCCTGTCCCACAATGCCCATTCTAAAAATGAACTGAACCTCTCAAACATGGCACATGAAATGGAGCATCCCATGGGTAGTGCCCTATCAATGTAAAATTGTTCCTTAAACCAAAACCCTCACAGTCGCCGGGGTTTATGGGCAAGATGCGAAACGCAGATTTTATGTCGCATTTTCCCATCAGGCCCCCCGCTCCGCTCTTGCGCACTAAAATTACCGCCGAGTCAAATGATGCATATCTTACTGAGGACAATTGCTCTGGGATTGCATCATTCACGGATGCTCCCTTGGGGAAGGACAGGTTGTGAATCAACCTGTATTCCCCAGGCACCTTCTTTGGTACTATGCCCAAAGGAGACACCCGCAGGTTAGGGATGGGGGGGGGGGGTTGTTGAAGGGGCCCAGTACCCTCTCCGAACTAACTTCTTTAGCAATTTTATCCCGCACCACGGCTTCCATTGCCTGTATGGACTTCTGGTTTTTTGATATGGATGCAATTCTCGGCCCTTGATACGGAATAACAAAACCACTGGTAAAACCGGTGCCTAAGTAAACTGTGTCTTCCTTAATGGGGTATCGTGCCAGTAATCGCCTCAGGGGTTCAATCTTAACTGGACTGGGGCCCTTTGGGAGGCGGCTGCTGTCCCCCAGTCCCCCCGGGTTTTTTGAAATTAGATCCCCCATGGAAAGCTCCCCTTCCTTTCCTGTTAGCAAGGCAACTGTGCGCGGGGTGGATGCCCCCGCAGACAAGGCACTCATGCCTGTATTTGCAGGGGGATCTAGTACAGAAGCCACGTGAGCTAAATTCCCAACAAGGCGGGCGGGGTTGAACCCCCCGCCCTGCCGTCCCACTAACAGTGGTGGCGGGTTGAGGCTTTTCCAGAAGGTGACCGCTGCCTGCCCGATTTCCCAGACCCGGTTTGGCTGGTGTCATAAATTGCAACCATAGGTCATTATCTTTGACGTCCCACTGCAAGGTGCAGTCGAATGCAGCCCTTCTACGGAAAGACTCATCATAGGCCAACCAGGCCCTGCCCTCATATTCCCTGTACGCCCAATAAATCATATCGAGGTATTTTGTGAGGATATAGCCTTTGGAAGGGAAGCGTTGTTGAATAACACCCATATATATTAAGAAACCTGGCAACCAATTGGTCCAAGTTCTGGCCACCCGCTTCTTTCGAAGCTTCTCTGCTTCCCTCTCCGCAACTCTATCCTTGTCTACATTCTCCGGTTCCCTAAATAATAAGGAAAAGACGTCTATAAAGTCTCCTTTTAAGATCTTTTCCCTGGTGGCCGGCAAGATGTGATAGCCTAAAGGTGCCGACGTGTTCCCTGTAGGAATGGCTGCCCTTTCTGCACCTGCCAAAGGATCCTTGGCCTCAAGGATGGATGGCGCAGCCAGACCTTGCCAGACCTCTGCACAAGCCGCTATGACAGCTGGCCCCTGCGAAGCTGATGTCTCTTGAGTAGGCGAACCCACTGCTACCAAAGTTGCACTAATCTGTGTCTGTGTGGATAGTCCCGGTGGTGCACCCAATGCCTGCCTAGTGCCACTTACCATGTCACTGCTAGATACGGCTGACGGTCCCAGATTGTTCATCGCAGATGAGGATGAGTCTGAGTTACCCCTAGCATCTCCACCCTGCCCCGTTCCGACTTCCCCCGTAGACGATGGAAGCAGAGCGTTCATTTGAGGTGTGCCCGGTAACGAAATACCCGAATGTGGTATGGCGAATGTCATACCGGGAATCCATGGGTACCATCCCCAAGGTGAGAAGGCACTCATGGCTTGCGCCAGTGGAATTGTAGTGTTAGTCAGCTGCTCACCTTGTCCCTGTGATGGAAGACTTGGGACTGCCGAAGGAGGGAGCACCCATGGTCGTGCTTGCGGCCCGGTCGCTGCCTGTGCATCCTGTGGCTCCGCCGGTGTATGGACCTGCATGTCCATCGACTGGCTGGAGGAAGCCTCAATAACGTCCAGTCTACGAGTAATAGATGAAAACATATTGTCTAACTTTTGTTTCCTGGTCTGCCGATGCGGTGTAACCAAGGAAACCGTCTGCGCCTGGGCCGGTATGCTTGATAGTATGCCCCTCCCCTCCTCCAATGCTTGCAGTCTTGCCAGAATTACGGCCAGGTTGGGGTTAACCTCCTCACCGGAGGATGAGTCACTCTGAATGCTGATCCGTTTTGCCGGAGGCCGCGTGGCTTTTCCTTTCCCTTTCTTTCCCCCAAGGCCCTTCTTTGGTGACATCTTGACAAATTCACGCTATATCGTGGGTGCTATCCCAGTCCTACACTCTAACCGCAATAACCAGGCTAACTAATCCACAAGCCTGCAACGGTGCACCCAGCTCCCGCGTATGAATCCAGGAAAAAGCAGACCACAGCATCACCCAGTGGCTGAAATAGGGCAATAGCCTTAGTTTAGTGTTTTTATTTTTTGTTTTTTTAATGTACCTCCCCACGCCCGGTAGAGGGCGCTGCAGCACCAGGAAAAAAACCCAGGCCTCAAAGCCGTGCAGTGCAAAGTAGGTGCGGCCGGCCTGTGTCCGTCCCGCTGCCTGCAACTCCAACGCCGGCCCAATGACATACGAGAGCCCTCCCGGGAGGCCACATGACCCTAGTCCCCTGGGCAAGTCAGCCGCTCCCGGATGACCCCCGATCACTGTGCAAAAACGCGCGGCGCCCCGCCCTACCTGGGAACCCCTCGGGTGTCCACGGCGGCTGCAGCTGACGCGCAGGCCCTAATTGTGCCAGCGGCTCAAAAAAGTCTGTCCCCGTGCACCAGCTAATGCGGCCTATGAGGCCGAGTGAGGAAAAGTCACGTGCCACCCGCTGTTCGCCCGGAGAGGGGGGTAGGGGTGGTTACGCGAGGACTACCTCGCGCACCCTCGACAAAGCCCCCTGTAGCAGTGGCCGTGAGGCCCGCTTCAGCCGGCGTGTAAATAACACCATGCCAGAAGGGCGCCTACGCTGCCTTCCCCGGGACAAACGGCCCTCTCTGCTCAGCAGCCGCATCCGGGCAGCAGCCCGGGCGGCCGGCTCCCGGTGATCAGCGCACATGCACCTGACCCTCCAGATTTGGAAGGGGAGGCCAGCCGGCCCACCCCTCCAACCTGGGGGCAGGAAGCCCCGAAGTGTCCGCCACGGACAGGAAAGCCGGGTTCCGTCTCCCGCTCGCCGCTGCCGCTCCGCTTCTCTTCGTCGCCGCCCAGGCTGCCAAGCAAGCCCTCTCTCGCGCCCACTGAGGCTTTTCACCCGGCCGCCCGAACCACTGACGAGCAGCGCAAAGACGAAGAGGGAAGGCAGGCCCGTTAGATGGCTATTTAAGCCGCTCGGGCCTTGCCCCGCCCTGTGGCACCATACGGATGCTCCAATCAGGAGCATCCACCTCGCCTCTACCCCCCCCCCGCAAATATCATCCCCCGCCCAAACGGGCTGGGGATTCCACTTGTAATCACACTCCTAACTTCCTGTGGCAGGATCACCTGGAGGAAGACCTCCAAAGGATCCAAGCAGTTACATATGGAAGTACATGCTCTTTTAGATACTCTGGCCTCAAACTATTTTGGACTTTAAAGGTCAATCAATATTTTCGATGGGGCCAAGAAATGGGCTGGAAGTCTTTGACATCACATGATTGCATCAACCAGTCCCAGAAAATAGACTAGCAGCTCTGTTTTGGACTAACTGAAGTTTTCAAACTCTTTCCAGAGGTAACTCCACATACAACTCATTGCAGTCATCCAAACTGTATGGATAACTGTTGCTAGGCATTTCTGTGCAGATAGATTCATAGCTGGTATTTTCGCCTAAGCTTATCAAACTAGACACTGAGGTCACTTGAGCCTCAAGTGACAAGATCTCCAACTTGGGGGAAAAAAGACAGGAGACCCAATCGCCCCCAACTTCATGCATTTTACCCCTGAAACTGGACATTTGAAAGTGAGCAAAACATAAATCAATGATGTTATGAATGCATTCTCTCAGAGATGCTAATGCCATTTATGTTACCTGTTATAGTTTCTTCAGATTCTGGTATAATTCCTGTGAACACATACATGATCTTCGTAAGTGATGTAAGAAATGGATTTTATTGCAGAGTGCTGCAAGATCTCACAGAAACAGACACTGGAGGAGGAATGCTTCATGTGGGTTTTGCAGTGGAATTCATGCTCTTCATCTGAAGAGTGGAGTGATTAGATGATCAAGATCTTGTGATATCAATTGTCTGTAGCTAGTGCCCCTCCTTTGGTGTTTCCGTCTAATGCAACGTTTTTCATCTAACCACTGAGGGCTTCTTGAGCTAGAGGGGCTCATCCACTGAATAATTTAGACATCCATGTAGGCAAACAGTGCCTCTTCCATGCCAACCACTTTGTATCTTAAGGGGCTAGAACTGTTTTGCCAGGACTACAGTCTCTAAATGGGATGGAAATTATAAAGCAATTCCAAGGAAGCCCTCTTCATTGTTTGACATCAGATGATTTAAGTGGCCTACTTGAGTCACAGGCTATATCTCTCCTAATCACAATTCCTTGTCAGGGTATTAATTTTCTTGAGAAGGAGGCATTTTGGGATTGAGATAAAGCACATTAAAATGCACATTTTTCAGGGCTTTCCCACCCATTTGTTGATTTAATGAAAAAGCTGTGTACATGTTTCCCCCTTAAAGCAGTAAAATTCTTTTGTGTGTTGCTAAATACATAATTACAAAAGCTTGGCAAAATTAAAAACTTGAATGCACTAAAATCTGTTATTACTTACTTCACACAAGCTTAAAGAAATGCTCCATCATTATAGGGAAAAATTATACACTTCTATATAATAATGTGCTGCTAGACCATATTCCTTAACCACTAAGCTGATGCTTGACAAGAAAAAGTATGTCTGGAGTGGAAGATACTCTTAAAAGGCTGGGATTTTCTATATGGCCAACTAATTTAGATATTGTTAGATATTTGGGAGTAACTCAGTGGTATTGTAGAACACATGGGTAGCATAGAGAAGGTCCTAAGGTCAATCTTTGATGTCTCCAGGTGGAGCTCGAAAAGATTCATTCCTGAAACTCTGGAAATAGCAAAAGTGAAAGGCATGGATGTGTCATGAAACAGAAGAGCAAAGGAGTTCTCAGATGCCTGAAAAAAATCTTATTCAGAAATTTCCTTCCTCAGGAGCCACTTACCTTTCTTCAGATGTCTCGAAAAGAATCCTTCCAATATTTCTTCTATCTTGAAATGTTTTTTGAGTGTTTCAAGGTTAGGGATGTCAGAGGAATCTGTCTGGTGTTTGTGGAGCTCACTGAGCTTTCCTTAGCTTGCCCACCCCCAGGCTTTGGATTATTTCCCTGCAAGCTGACCTCACTTGATCTGTGTTGAGTTCGGTCAGCTCACGTATTTTTCCAGTTTTAAAAAACTGTATGTAAATAGATATGTGTGCAAATTGTGGGATGCAATTTGAGTGATTTATGCAAATTGCAGGGTGCAATTTTCAGCAGCCGTAATTTCTGTGAGACACAGTAATCTCACGTCTAGTGACAGTTGCCTCTCTTCTCATTGCGATGGCTGAGGGCATCTGACCATTATAAGTTTCCCACTGTGTGGCACCTGGGAAGCCTCCCAAGCACCACATAGCATTGCTAGCAGCCCCTACTAGGGGCTGCTGAAGACAGAGATGGATGTATCCTGCAACCCCCACATTTGGTTTATTGTGTTGGAGGCTTGTGCTAAGCCTAATATGTTAAACATTCTTACCCTAGAATACAAAGTGTCCTTGAAAAATCAAGACTATGGCCCTGATCAGAAGACACCTTAAACCATGGCTTTAACCACGGTGAGTAAGGCAAAAAGCCGTATGCACCATGGTTAAAGCCGTGGTTTAAGGTGTCTTCTGAACAGGGCCTATGGCTTGTACTTTCTCAAATACGATTTTATAACTTCTATCTCAAAATTGCATACCAATCTATGCTCAAAGGAATGCACCATGACCAGCATCAAGGGTAGGCATAGTTGGGCACCTGTGGATGGCCCACACCCCAGCAGGGGCCCACTGACAAGGACCCTTGGGACTTGCTCCTCCTTGCTTAAACACCTGCCTCTCACTCTGGCCCAATGGAGGTGGTGAGAAGGAGGAGCAGTAGAGGCCACCACCTACTTTCTCACTGGCTCTCTGCCTGTCGTGCAAGCAAGTGGTAGCAGTAATGAGAAAGAGAAGGAAGAGCAAGTGCAGCTGGTGGCAATGATCATGAGAAGGTAGACTCACTGAGGGAAGGAGCCCAAGGGGCCTCAAAAACCTGGAGCTGGCACTGGAATGCATACCCGTCTTTGTGAATGAGGAACTCCCAAGTGGGCAGTGCAGTTCCATGTTGGAAAGGCAACACTGGATCAAATGAATTCAGCCCTCTGTTCATTTAGCATATCTTGAAGAAACATTTTCAAACTTGAGCCTCCCTAATCATGAGGATAGAAATGCACTTTCCTAACAAGGGCTATGATTCTTCAGCTCCTACCATGAGTCCCTTCAGCTGGGGAGGGGGTGGGGAGGTGGCACAGGGATTGTGTGATGTCTTCTCTTGCTTATGTGATTAATGAGTCCTGACGGATGACTTTTTAAAAAGTCAGGGTTGTAGCAAATTTGGAAATAAAATACGATAGGTAGAAAATATAAGTCATGGCTCCAATATTGTTCTCAGACTTTAGCTGCTAATGTAATTCACAAAGCATGCTTTCCTGCCTTCTAATGATAACAAATTACATTTGGCTGGCATCTTTCATCACAATGGGCCCCCAAGTGCTTTATAAACTGATTTGTAAACCATAAATAATCACCCACTCATGCAATATGGCAATAGATCGTCAGCTCAGTTCGTACTGCAGTGTGAACTACAGGGCAGGATAACCACATAAGGCAAAAGCTTATTAGCATGTGCAGTGTTGGGCATGGAAAGAATTCCAGCATGGAAGGTGACAATCGAAAGTGGAATTTAAGCACAAACAGAGGCTCAGTGAAATTACACCTCTTACACAGTAATAGTGGCCCGAGATCTTTACTGAAGAAAATATAAGCGCTGATGTAGACTAACGGCTTCGAGTTGGGAAATCTGCAGTACAAATTTCAACTCCGCTATGAATTCACTATTTCAGCCATATGTTTGGTGGGGTGGGATTGCAGATGAATCTCCCATCTCCAGTGTGCATGTGTTTGAACTCACATTTGCTTAAATGCACAATGGGGGAAAGAAATTCATTTGTTTCACATTTTAGTATGAACCAACCTAATTCACACTTCCCAAACTAATATATGAACCAGAACACAAATTATTATTTTTCGGTTTTTGTACTTCTCCAAATTTTGTGATGCAGCGCTCCAATCAAGCAACATATACAAAGAAGGTGTACACATTAAGGAACATTGCATACAAAAAGATGCATGTTAGGGAAAATTGCATACAAAATGCTCACATTATGGGGAAATTGCATACAAATAGGCAACTTAGAGAAAATGGTTTGCCAAAACGATGTGTCTATTTGGGGCAAATGCATACAAAATGTGTACAACTTTTCATGTGTACATAAATGCACACAAAATGTGTACAATTTTTTGTGCAGACTTTTTTTTAAAAAAAACTGCAAATATGGAAATTGGATGGAATGAACTTTGATTTGAAAAAAAAATGTGTACATTACAGACAAATTCAACTTTTGTAAACCTCCCCAAGTGCTTCCTCTATGGGGTGGTATAAAAATGTAAATAACAACAACAACAGCAATGACATACACCACTGGCTATTGAAGTTGAAGAACTATGGGAACAGGAAAAGGTCTCAGTTATTCCGTTAGTCACATCAGTCACCGGCATCACAGCAAAAAGCTACACAGAAAATGGACCTACCAAATACATCCACAACAACATCCAGAAAGCAGACATACTTAAAACATGCTCAATTGTCAAGAAATTCCTGAATCAGTAAAAGACAGCTTGACTTGGCAAACCTCATCATGTCCGTCTAGAAAAACCGTCATGAGCAAGAAAAGAGAGATAATAATATAATCTATTCCTAGTGATATGTATCCTCCAGCAGTGGGGGATACAGCTCATGCATCCAGAGCAAAGGTGCCCTGTGTAAGCAGGACCTTGAATGTGTGGACATCATGAGTGGGGTCCAGAGGCACAACTCCAATCCTTCCTCCACGTGTTCAACTGTCCTGAATATCTGCACGGGACTTCCGTGGCCTTAAACACGCAACAACTTCTCTGCTTTACCTCCACCCTCAATTGCACCTGTAATACAGGGATAATAATGCTGAGTTACCCTATGGGAGTGTTGTATAGATTACTATGATAACAAATATGAACTGATATAAGGCTAGATATTGTTGTTCCTGGTATTATTGTTAAATGTGAAGTGCTTCTCCATTATACAGGTAGCCATAATCTGAAGCTTTTATTATTCTTTATATGAGCCATTCTGTGACCAAAGAATGGTTTGAAAGTATTACACCCTTGGTTACCCAAGTATGAGATCAAAATCAAGTTGTGGCTATTGTTATTTCTATTGCTCCTGCTCACATTTTAGATCATTTACAAAAGGGCAGGTTTTGCTTGCACTCCGTGGGTCTTCATTATTGAATCACTCTTTATCAGTTTTGGAAGCAAAGGGAAATTACACTCCCACTTACTAAAGAGCCTAGGGGGGAAATAACAATATTTTAATGTCCCCCTTGCCACTGTACATGGATTTGAAGCTCTCTAGAAAATGCATTAATTTATTTAATGATTTCTATAGCCTCTGCAAGCCCCGGCAAATATTAAAACGGAACTAACTGCAAATGAGCTAAAAAGGAACGCAAGATGAACTTTGTTCATCAGGCATGTCCTTGGTTCTGCTTTAAAATGGAAAGTAGCTCACAAACTGTTGGGCAATTATCTATTAATGCTAAGAACTAATTTCTTGTAATTTGTAACACAGTTTTCATCTCATTTGAGGAGGGAAAAATCATTTTCCAGTCAAATCAACCAGCTCTGTACATGTAATAGGGATGGGGTAGTTTGGTTATGCCTGTTAGTTCCCAGGACTAATCCAAGATGCTGGTGTTGGTCTTTAAAGCCTTAAATGGTTTGGGACCACGTTATCTAAAGGATCATTACACCTGTAAGAGCCTGCCCAAACATTAAGATCAGCAATGGAGAATATGCTTTCTAGCCCACCAGCAATTGTAATTAAGATGGCAAATACTAGAGATAGGGATTTCTCAATGGTGGCCCAAGTGGAGGCTGGTGGCTCCAATTTCAACACAGCTGCGAATCCATTCTGGGTTTCAGTGAGAACCAGCCAGAACTCTAAAGGAACCATCCATGGTGTTGTACCCTATCCCCCAAATAGGCTCAGCACCTTGGATAGTTCTTTCTGGTTCTGACTAAAACCCAGAATGGATTCACAGCCCTATCAAAATCAGAACCACCAGTCTTCACTGGGTGGCCCCACATCCCTCCCATTGAGATACATATGGCCTCATCACTATTGACTTAAACACGCACACATGCACACACACACACCTGAAGATGCATTTATTCCAGCCTGCATTTTGCATTTTGTGATGCTACTACTGCTGCTACAACTTTGTCTCTGTGTGTATGTTTAATTGTAACTTATGGGTTTCATATTTTTGTAGTATCATCAGTCACTTTGTGAGAGCAGCATGCTCTGAAGGTTTGGTTAGAAATCTTTTAACCAAATAATAATTCATTATTACCCAGTCGAATTTTAAGACTATGTTGATTTTAATAATGTAATAATTTTATATGCTTTTAGTCAGTTTTATCTATTTTATATTGTTGTTGTGTACTGATGTTTTTCCCCACCTTGATCCGGAGGGAGAGGCGGGTAAGAAATAAATAAATAAATTATTGTTGTTATTATTATTATTATTATTATTATTAGATGCATAGACATAAGCATGAAGAAGTACCTGGGTAATGGGAGGCATGTATGGATGTATCTATGTATGACATTTATGACTCCTCCATGGAGTTCAGGATGTCACACATGCTCTCCCCTCCCATTTTATTCTAAAAGCAATCTGGGAGAATAATGGCTTGTCACCCAGTGAGCTTCATGCTGGGTGGGAGTTTGAACCTGAGTCTCTCTAGCCCTGGGCTAATGTTCCAATCCTCCATTCACCAGTGCTTGGGGTGGCCATATGTCCTGCTTTACACTCTTTCCATTTGAAGGACTGTTCAGACCAAATCTGATTTTAAAATACAGAACCATAAGAAGACGGGGGGGGGGTCTATAAGATGCTGCTTTGCTGCTTCGTTGCCCCAGAATCCTGCAGCATCGCAGCTGCCGGGCAGGACTGATAAATCCTAATGGCAGTAGGGAATGTGAGCTAACCAGTGCCAGCAGCCATTCTGCTCGTCGAGTCCTCCCCCTGCCCTCTGCCCTGCCTTCCAGCACTTACCCAGACCTGCCCTGGGCTTTGATCCTCCCCCAGGAAAGCCCACTGGCTAAACCTGAAGTGAGGCCACCACAGACAGACAGAGGAAAGAGTGTGGTGACCTCGGAGCAATTTTAAAAATTGTATTAAATCGACACGATGAAAAGGCGCAGTTTTGGGGTGGAGAAGCCCGATGTGGCTGTGAGTTGGCGGCTGCATCATTGTGGCCAGGCTTAACAGTTAAAATGTTTTAAAGTGTTTTAATGACAGCTGTTTTATGTTTATGGTTTTAAATTTTGTATATTGTCTTTTTAATGCTCAATCTCTTAAATTTTTGTGAACCA
The DNA here is from genome assembly GCA_029215795.1 of Anniella stebbinsi. Lineage (NCBI taxonomy): Eukaryota > Metazoa > Chordata > Lepidosauria > Squamata > Anniellidae > Anniella > Anniella stebbinsi. The sequence goes on along the minus strand of JARDYH010000004.1, from coordinate 86,972,699 downwards.
CCCAGAGAGCTTCGGCTATGGGGCAGTATATAAGTGTAATTAATAATAATAATATCAACATAGTGTCACTACGCAGCCAGAAAGAGTTAGACAGACTCTTAAAGTTTCCCATCAATAGTTAACACCTGGATAGAAGTCTGGAGATGCACACAGTTCTCCTAGTCAGTCTTCCCCAATATAGAGAGATGTATTGTATTCCTCTTTAAATTATAGTAATTATTTCTAAATCTGTATGTACACATTAGTATATGCACATCTTATGTAAACACGTGCCCTCATTTGCCTTCACTTTGGCGATGTGCTACTGGCCAAGTTACTGGTAGTGCTGAGACTTAGTGCCTTATCCGTGGACTTCCCTCACTGAGACTCATAGCACCTGATAGTTCATATGGTCTTCCCAAGAGACGAGAAGAAACAGTACAAAAACTTTTGAGCCTTTTCCCCCTTTTTACTAGAAGCCATTATATGCTTGTTGTAAATAATGTTATCTCTTACTCTGATAGATAAATGATAGATGTGTAGATAGATAGACAAATGATATCGAGATATCATAGAGATTTCATTGGATTCCTGCATTGAGCAGGGTGTTGATGGCCTTATAGGCCCCTTCCAACTTTATTCTATAATTCTATGATTCTATAATGTAGATAGATGACAGATCGGTAGATAGATAGATCATAGAGGATAGTATTTTATTGTGCCCATGTGTTCATGGGAGCAACTGCTCACATACCAGGGCTTTGGTTGTCTAAGTTTACCAGAAATGGACAGAGCAGGACAGGTCAGCAAAAGGATGAGGGTGAGAGGTGTGTTTGGATGCACTGGAGTATGTGGGCCAGAGAGAGAAATATCATGTGGGGTGATGATAATCAACAGAAGTGGGCACTTGCAGAATGTGGTAACCATAAGAGATTACCTCTGACAGAAATGCATACCTCAACAACAACAAAAAGTCCCACACACTTTTTCTAGTCCTCCTTGCTCTTTTATTCTCAAAACTGGGATGTACACCATCAAGAAAAGTAAAGTTGGCGTGGGAGATGGGCTTTTCTAGCATCATTCACACGAGGCATGTGTGAATCCCCCACCCCCACCTCTTGAAGTTTGTTTTGAATTTTGTCCATTCAAAAGCCTTTTAGCTTTAGCCTAGCTTGGATAGTGCCTCTAGAGTTCAGACTTGTTCTGAATAAAAACTGGAGAGGATTCACCACCCCACTGATATCAGAGCTACTAGCCTCCACTGTTTACACAGAGCCCAATCCTATGCATGTTTACTCAGACATAAGTCCCACTGAGTTCAACAGGATATCATCCCAAGTATTTTTCTATAAAATAACCGTGTAAGACAAGCCCCTACATGTTTATTTCCCTGCATGTTCAAGTAAGTGTGACTAGGACTTCAGCATTTAACATGTTTAAGGTTCTTTGGTTTGCACCTCATGAGATTAGAAGACAGGTACAGCATGTAATTGTAATTGACAGATTTAGTGGTCTGGATAGAATAATCCTATAATGGGATGAATAGGTCCAAATCTGTAAACACTGAAAAATGTCCAGATTGTTTTTTTAAAAAATTGAGTGCTTCATATTCAAATTAGGTTCCCTGTAAATATTTAGAATATTATAGTTATTGTCGGCAGACAAAAAGTATTGCTAGAAGTAATTAAGACAAAGCAGGTGAGGGGGGTCAGAGAATGTCACTGAGCACTTCTTACTCCAGGACACTAGTGTTATTTCATAATAATTGCAGTCCTAGCCTATTCTCTGATTGCTGTTTTCAATTACAGCATCAACTATGTATTCTACTGTAATTAATGGGGTGTGTTTGTATTTACATTAGAAAACTATTTCATGAAACTAACTGTAATTTGGATGAGTGTTTGTCTTTCATGTGCTTTTCCATTATGCTTTACGCTAAGGTCTCATAAATTGCAGAGGTGGCAGACCTGTTTCTGGATTGTACTGTTTCAGACTGCGGGTGGGAGTTCACATGGCTAAATTGTCCTTATTTGCAATCAGATGCCCCATTAAAAAAAAAAAAAAGAGGTTCAGATTCCAGTGTTATGCAGAGCATCTTTGAATCTGCAACCCCAAAAAAGTAGCAAAGTATATTAATGATCCAAATGTAGAGAACCCCTATCTTAAATACTGAATGATGTCAATGAAAACTTGTTAGCTTTTATATTTGAATGCAGTTTTAAACTTTAAAAAAATAATCATAATCACAACAATATTTGCTACAGTTTTGAAATTAGTATTTGCAGACAGAGCCAGAAAGAAAAAGGTGAAACGCAAGAGCTGGATGGAACAAAGGGCCATATTTATTTAATCTGCAGGGGAGATTAAATGTGCAGGGATACTACTTTAGGCTGACCAGATAAAATCCAGGTCAGGGCTCACGTAACTTTAACAGTTGTAGAGAAAAGGGAATTTCAGCCAGTGTCATTTGTATGCAATTAGTTCCTGGTGATATTCCCTCTTCATCACAACAGTTAAAGTTGCAGGCACTATACTAGAGTGACCATATACAAAAGAAGGCAGGGCCCCTGCAACTTTAACAGTTGTGATGAAGAGGGAATTTCACCAGGAACTAATTGTATACAAATGATACTGGCTGAAATTCCCTTTTCTCTACAACAGTTAAAGTTACAGGAACCCTGACCTGGATTTTATCTGGTCACCCTATACTACTTGTCAGGTTTAGGATTTCCGCAAGGCTAGGAGGCCTTGCAGGCTGTAGGTATATTTAATTAGAACTTGTTTGGAATATCAGAATCTGAGTGGGCTTATCTTGTCAAGGTTCTTAGGGGAAGTATAGAAGGGAGTAGTTTTGTCCCCCCACCTTGGCCTTGGGGCTGTAAGACTTCTGTGGGAAACTGTTAGAGTATTTAGAAAGGGGGTGGGGTGGCTGAAGGCATCACTCAGATTCTGACATTCTAAACAGGCCTTACAAAACCTGTATACCCGACACTGATCTAAATAATCCAGGGTAGTATCCAATGTTAGCCCTACAAAGAGTAGACCCATTGAAAGAATAGGACTTAAGTTAGTCTCAACTAATTTAAGTCTCATTTATTTCAATGGACCTACTCTGTGGAGGACTAACATTGGATACTTCCCCTAGGCAAGAACCTATACATCTAGTCAGGTGAGCCAAAACCCATCCAGAATGAGGGGTGGGGAATATATTCCCACCCCATCCCTTAGGTCACATCCCTGCTGGTGTGGAGGATGGCTTTCCTGAGTCATTTCCTCCCACACAACTCCAGGCAGATGAGAGAGGTTGGCCCCAAAGGCCATCCATAGCCTGCCCCCAGGTCCTGCAGCCCTGAGTAGCAAGTCTCGGGACTGGCTTATCACCATAAACGTGCCTCAGAGTGCTCACCTAATGATATCTCTTTCTGACCAAATTTGCACATCCCACTAAATGTGACCAAAACAACCAGCCTAAAATGCCAGTGCATCCAATTAAGCTATCTGTGTGGCAACTCAACTAAACTAGTCTGGGCAAAGGAGGTGGGGGAAAAAAACCCATTAGCTGGCCAGTTTGCTGATGAGCCAAAAAAAATCTACTCTGCCACGAGAAAGCCTGCTCTCCTACTGTGTGCAGCTAAACCTGTGCAGAGAGTGGGTGGGTAGGAGAGGAGCCACAGGAATGGAAAGGGTCTTAGTGCTGGTGAGGTGAGTTTAAATAGACCAAGCCCCACTCTTACAAAATATGACGTGCATCTACACATCACAGGGATGCTGCCTCGCCTCCCTTCAGGCCTGCCTGCAAAGGCACAGCTGGAAGGGAATTCTGGTTGGATGAATAGCAATGTAAGGCTTGTCTGCAAAATGACACTGAGAGGCCCCAGTTTCACTCATTCTGGTAGGGTGCTTAGATGTTTTTAACATCTAAACTACTTCCGTGATATAACATTTCAGCATTTCAGAATATTTCTTTATTTAGAATATTTATATATCTCCTTTCAACAAAATGTACTCAAAGCAGTTTACATGGTAAAACTGGGAAAGACTTTAAAACTTCCTAAAATTATCTAAAGTTTTCATTAGAGTTTCATATGTCCTCTTCTTTGAGTTCTGTAGGTATTGTGCGGATGTTATCTGCAGACTATGGCCTCATCTACACCAAGCAGGATATTGCACTATGAAAGTGGTATGAAAGCGATATATAAAAGGCAGGAGCCACACTACTGCTTTATTAGGGTTAACATATGAAAAGGAGGACAGGGCTGCTGTGTCTTTCTGTTGTGTAGAAAAAGAGAATTTCTGCAGGTGTAATTTGTATGCATGTAGCACCTGATGAAATCCCCTCTTCATCACAACAGATAAAGCTGCAGGAGCCCTGCCCTCTTTTGTATCTGGTCACTCTAGCTAAAGAGGACAGGGCTCACAGCTTGTCGTGACTCTGTAAGTTCTAACGAATGGTGAGGACAATAAAGAGACCCCTTGGAGGGAAAATACAATCTTTTATTATACAAAAGACGATCCTTCTCTCTCCTCCAGCAAGTCAGAGGAAACAAGGTTAGCATAAGGTCCTTTTGCCCAGAGGCTTGTTAGATAAGCAAGCTATTCAGTTGAGTTAACTTAGAGATAAAAAGAGAGCAGAGTCACATAATTAAGACGAATTAGCCTGTAGGGCTTTGTTCGCTAGTCTCTCTGAGCGGCGGGCGGTTTTAAGTTTGAAATCCTTTCTCTTTACTTTTCTCTGAGTCACAGCATCTTTGAGACCCTTTGTCTCAGAAGAGAAAGTATTCTCTGCCCAGTTAGGATCATCTCCTTGGGAATTATCTCCCGCGTCCACCGTGGGAAAGAGTTCTCCTTCCGGCACCAACTCCCCCACCTGTTGCATTCCTTCTCCAGGATCAGAATCGCTGTCTGAGATTTCATCTCCTTGAAGCAGGGAGTTGGACATAGACACAACACAGCTTTAACTGATGATGAAGAGGGAATTTCACCAGGTGCTGCATGCATACAAATGGCACCTGCAGAAATTCCCTTTTCTACACAACAGTTAAAGATACAAGAGCCCTGTCCTCCTTTTCATTTGATCACCCTAGCTTTATAGCAGTACTGAAGTGCACTGACAACTGTTGGGGCCCATTGACATGTACCATATACCTGCTCGGTGTGGCTGCTGCCTTTTATATACCTCTTTCATGCCGCTTTCATAGTGCAATATCCTGCTTGGTGTAGATGAGGTCTACATCTCAGAATTTTTAGTTGCAGTAACCATATTGCCCAGTTGGCTAGGATTTTCTTGGATTCTGGCCATGATGTCCTATGCACATTTGGCCCATTAACTGGCCCAGATTTTAGATATAAAAAGCGAAGCCTCAGGCTCTTATATATCTAGACATAGGAAGCAATATGTGCAGGCAGTAATCCCGCTTCCTCCTTGCATTGTTGAAGCCAATGAGACAAGTCACAGCTACGATTGGCAAGTAAGGGAAACAGTGACATCCATAGAGGCAGGCGCAGAATTCAGCCACCTGGAGATAGAACTTCCTGGTTCCTTTTGAAGTTATGCCCAGGTAACACGAAATGTTAGTATCCAAAGAGGGCAGGGGCTTTTCACCTGGTAAATAATACCAATGGCTCTTGACTCTCGGTGCTCTTGGTGGCAGAGGAGGAGGAGACTGTTGAAGGTCCAGGAGAAACAGTGATGTTCGTAATCAGTTTTATGGTTTACGCAATTGTATGTACTTTACTTACTTACTCAACACATGATCATTTGATGGAGATAGGAAAGCTTGGTCTGTGATGTTTGATCTGCGATTGTGGTGATGATGATGACGACATGTCATGGTGGCCATGGGTGTGTGGGCCAGCCCTAAGCTTCTAATTCTATGGATCTATATGTTAACCCATGCATATTCATCATGAAGATGATTGCAACATCACATTACCAAAGCAGTTTTCACATCAACACTTTGCAGCACGTCAAGCACAATGGTTTTTAGTAGAGGTAGTCATGCCTTCAGCTGAAGGGCAAATTAAACACCATGGGGAGATCAGGAATAAGAAACCTGTTTTTTTCTTTTACTAATTAGCAGCCTCAGGGGGCTATTTCGAAGAGTGGGTAAGCACTCATGGGAGTGAATTTTTTCCTCTTCTGCCTTCTTTTGACATAAATCATACACACATCAAAGATTTTATTCATTTATTTATTTGACGTCTGTATGAATAAACACAGGAGCAAGAACATTCAGTACAATAAAATCAGAGGACAATATTCGAAACATTAATGATGTTCGCTTTATGTGTGTGAGAAGGAGGACACATGCGATACCTATCCCATCTCACAGAGCTTATAGTAGTTCTGGGGTGTGGGTGTGATCCATTTCAAAGAAAGGAATTATTTAAAGTGGGGAAACATGACATACACAGCCTTGGATTTAACAGCTCTCTCAGTCATATTAGCCTGCTGATAGCCTAGATTCCTGTGTTTCCATGCTGGCTACAGAAGAAAGGACTCCCCTTTCTCTACAGCAATCATGGAAATGCAGGCTACTAGCCCTTTGCAGGCTTATAAAAGAAATTGCAGGCTAGTATCTTCTTTTCTAGATTGGCATAACATAATAAAAAAGAATGTTTACAAGGATAAAAAGCTAATGAAGAAGGTTCAGCTGTCCTCTGTGAACTATTACACTGGTTTGACTTGATTTTATACATTTACATATGATTTTAAGAACTGTTAAGAGAAAAAGAAACTGTTTGCATGAATATATACATATGAATTGAACAGCACGTTTGAATGAACTTATGTTCTTCTCATCACTAGTTTTTTTTGTCTTGTACGCATGTATTTTATTATTATTATTATTATTATTATTGTTATTATTATATTTATTTATATCCCACTTTTTCCTAATAATGGGACGCAAGGCGGCTTACAAATTACAACATGTACAGTTAAAACAAATAGCGATATACAAAAATTAAAAATATAATTAAACATACTACAATTTTAAAATATTTAAAACATTTTAAACATTTTAAATACACATAATTAAAAAAATCCAAACTATAAGCAGTACATCCACAAAGGTCTGAATTACTCCCCAAAGGCCTGCTGAAACAGAAAAGTTTTAGCCTGCCTCCGAAAGCACACCAAGGAGGGAGCCAGTCTAGCTTCCCTGGAAAGGGAGTTCCAGAGCCCCGGGGCAGCCACTGAGAAGGCCCTCTCCCTCGTTCCCACCAGGCGTGCCTGTGATGGTGGTGGGACATATAGAAGGGCCTCCCCTGAAGATCTCAGGGGATGGGCAGGCTCATAAGGGAGAATTCGGTCTTTCAGATATCCTGGACTCGAGCTGTATAGAGCTTTGTAGATCATAAACAGTACTTTGAATTGTGCCCGGAAACAGACTGGAAGCCAGTGGAGCTGTTTTAACAGGGGAGTTGTATGCTCCCGGTCAACGATCTGGCTGCAGCTCTTTGAACCAGCTGAAGTTTCCAAACATTCTTCAAAGGCAGCCCCATGTAGAGTGCATTACAGTCATCCAAACGGGATGTAACTAAGGCGTGTGTCACTGTGGCCAGGTCCGACATCTCAAAGAACGGGTGCAGCTGGCGCACAAGCTTTAACTGTGCAAATGCACTCCTGGCCACTGCTGAAACCTGGGCATCCAGGCTCAGGGATGAATCCAGGAGTACACCCAAGCTGCAAACCTGTGTCTTCAGGGGAAGTGTAACCCCATCCAACACAAGCTGTGTTCCTATTCTCTAATCTACCTTTTGACTGACCATGAGCACCTCTGTCTTGTCTGGAATAAGCTTCAATTTGTTTGGCATCATGCAGTCCGTTGCTGCCAACAGACACAGGTTTAGGACCAAAAGAGCTTCCTTGGAATCAGGTGGAAAGGAGAAGTAGAGTTGGGTGTCATCAGCATACTGGTGGCACCTCACCCCAAAACTCCGTTTTGTATGTTATGTTTTAGTTTGTTCTCAAAAAATCACCATATGAGAAATTGATTCAGCAATGTGAAATGCCTGGTTTTCTTTTTAATGAAAAGAGTGATACAAATCTACAAAGGTACCTTTTATGGCTAAAAATCAATGTAGCCAACTTAGTATAAAACAGCAGGTTGACTATGGTACCCTAATGCTACCTCTTTGGGTGCCACCTCCATGCCCTTCTCACTAGAGCAATCCTGTGGTTCCTAGACAGCATCGAATGGGTCATAGGATTGTTTTTTTTTTTTTTTTTTAAAAACAACCTCTGGGGCTGTAAGCAGTGATCCAGCCTAGAATGTTATTTTTCCAATGTTAGAGCCCCCTACCCCACCCCACCCCACCACCTAGCTCTATGCACCACTGCCTCCCATCACCCTTCTGCCCTGTCAGCAAAAGTCAACAAGGCATAGACAGAGTGTAGGCTGTGATAACAGAGGCTCCACTCAGAGAGCAAGACTTGCTCACTAAATTTGATATTTTAATCATGGTTTTAAAGTCAACTGCTGCCAATGGTTCCTTGATACTTTCCTATAATATTATCCACTCATTCCTCGCACTATATTCAAACCATTTAAAAGTATAGATTTTTCTGCAAACCCTTCTAATTAAACCATGTCCTACCCCTGCGGATCTTCTCAAAATCTTCTAAGCTGATTTTTTCCCTCCCATTCTCAAGTTATCTGCTCATTCTGTACTCTTTTTCTAATTTCGATTTCATGTCCTTTCTGGCAAACACCCATGTCCTTCTGCTTGCACTGAATAACCCTAAGCACATTGATGGTACTCATTAAGGCAGCTTTGTTATTACTCCATTTTAGTCATAGGGCTGCCTTGATAGAATATCTATATTTTCATCATACTGCTCAAAATTAGCTATTTAAATAAAGCATCACAGTGAAGAAGTGAAAGAAGAGTTCGTTCTAATTTAAATAGAAATAACTACATCAGACAAAATAGTGCTATATACAGTGAATGTTGTTTCTAATGTATGTATGTATGTATGTATTATTTATATTAGTTGCCCATTAACCTAGTCCTATACTTATATGTTGCTATGAATGTTGGAAATTGGTGATTTGTCTACATTCATTAGCAAATTCTTCCACAGGTGATTGTCAACGCTCATTGAAAAACTGTGTGTAGTAGCTATTGAATAGTAAAGTACATTGGAGGATGGGGGTGGGATGTTACGCACCACGATCACTGCCTCTGCCACCCAATTTTAAGAAATGTTTTAGAAAATGATGATCTCTGGAGGGAGGAGCCAATAGAAAAAGTTATATATCTCCCTACAGATAGATCAAGTTTGAATTTTAGCAGAAAGACTTGCCAGTGAATGGAAATACACAACCCCACACAGACATCCTTTTTAAGTGTGCATTGCAATTAGGGATGTGCACTGACCCCCCGGATCGGATCGGATAGCGGATCGGAATCGGACCTGGGGGGTCGGATAGGATCGGATCGGATCGGAGGCTGGTCGGATCGGATCGGACCAGATGTCCGATCCGGATCGGACGCCATTTTGAATGCTTTTTCCCATAGCCAAGTATTGTTTTACAAAAACGCCTATAACTTTTTCATTTTTAAAGATAGAAGGATGAAACTTGGGCACATTGTAGACTGGTTAGGGGTAGTTATCTGTGAGAAATTTCAGAAAGATTGGTGCATGCATTTTGTGGCAATTAATTTTTTAATAAATACCCAGGAATGCCTATAACTTTGTCATTTTTAAAGTTACACACATGAAACTTTGCCACATTGTAGGGGGTACCTTGGGACCTATGTGTGTGAAATTTCAGAAACGTAGGTGCTTGTCTTGTGTGGCAATTAATTTTTAGAAAAATGGGTAGTAGTGGGGTAAATACAGTTACGCCTCCCATTTTTTTATTTTTGAAGATACAAACAGGAAACTTGGGCACATTACAGGTACCACTTGCCTTGATATGTGAGTGAAATTTCAGAAACATTGGAGCTTTCCTTGTGTGGCAATTAATTTTTGAAACAATGAGGAAAGAAACACCTATAACTTTGTCATTTTTAAAGTTACACACATGAAACTTTGCCACATTGTAGGTGGTACCTTGGGACCCATGTGTGTGAAATTTCGGAAACGTAGGTGCTTGCCTTGTGTGGCAATTAATTTTTTAATAAATACCCAGGAATGCCTATAACTTTGTCATTTTTAAAGTTACACACATGAAACTTTGCCACATTGTAGGCGGTACCTTGGGACCTATGTGTGTGAAATTTCGGAAACGTAGGTGCTTGCCTTGTGTGGCAATTAATTTTAGAAAAATGGGTAGTGGTGGGGTAAATACAGTTACGCCTCCCACTTTTTTATTTTTGAAGATACAAACAGGAAACATGGGCACATTACAGGTACCACTTGGCTTGATATGTGTGTAAAATTTCAGACAGCTGGGTCCAGGCATGTGGTGGCAAGGTATTTTTGAAACAATGAGGAAAGAAACGCCTATAACTTTTTTATTTTAAAAGTTAGAAGTCTGAACATTGCTCACTTTGTAGATGGGTTAGGGGTAGATATGTGTCAGAAATTTCAGAATTATAGGTCCAGGCATTTGATGGCTATGGAATTTTTAAATTACATGTTTCAAAAAAATTTCTACAGAGGCCAGGTCTTCCCCTCCCGCTTCCCGCGAAGAAAAGGAAACACTCTCTCGTCTCGATCCCTTTGATCCTTGCTAGTAGTATCCATTACAGGGCTCGTGTTTCCTTTCCTACTTTCACTTTTCAAGCAGAACGGCTGAGCCTAGCTGAGTTTTGCAGCCATGCGTGCAAGGAAGGATCACTCTGGTCTCGATCCCTTTGATCCTTGGTAGTATCCATTACAGGGCTCGTGTCTGCTTTCACTTTGTACTCAAGCAGACACGAGCCCTGTAATGGATACTACCAAGGATCAAAGGGATCGAGACCAGAGTGATCCTTCCTTGCACGCATGGCTGCAAAACTCAGCTAGGCTCAGCCGTTCTGCTTGAAAAGTGAAAGTAGGAAAGGAAACACGAGCCCTGTAATGGATACTACTAGCAAGGATCAAAGGGATCGAGACGAGAGAGTGTTTCCTTTTCTTCGCGGGAAGCGGGAGGGGAAGACCTGGCCTCTGTAGAAATTTTTTTGAAACATGTAATTTAAAAATTCCATAGCCATCAAATGCCTGGACCTATAATTCTGAAATTTCTGACACATATCTACCCCTAACCCATCTACAAAGTGAGCAATGTTCAGACTTCTAACTTTTAAAATAAAAAAGTTATAGGCGTTTCTTTCCTCATTGTTTCAAAAATACCTTGCCACCACATGCCTGGACCCAGCTGTCTGAAATTTTACACACATATCAAGCCAAGTGGTACCTGTAATGTGCCCATGTTTCCTGTTTGTATCTTCAAAAATAAAAAAGTGGGAGGCGTAACTGTATTTACCCCACCACTACCCATTTTTCTAAAATTAATTGCCACACAAGGCAAGCACCTACGTTTCCGAAATTTCACACGCATAGGTCCCAAGGTACCGCCTACAATGTGGCAAAGTTTCATGTGTGTAACTTTAAAAATGACAAAGTTATAGGCATTCCTGGGTATTTATTAAAAAATTAATTGCCACAAAATGCATGCACCAATCTTTCTGAAATTTCTCACAGATAACTACCCCTAACCAGTCTACAATGTGCCCAAGTTTCATCCTTCTATCTTTAAAAATGAAAACGTTATAGGCGTTTTTGTAAAACAATACTTGGCTATGGGAAAAAGCATTCAAAATGGCGTCCGATCCGGATCGGACCTCATCGGATCGGATCGGATCGGATCGGAGGTTGTCCAGATCGGATCGGATCGGATCGGATTTTCCCGATTTTGGGTCGGATCGGATTCGGATCGTGGATCGGATCCGATCCGATGCACACCCCTAATTGCAATGCCGTTTAATGTATGCATTTTCTGATTTTGCACTTCTCAGAATTTTGCAATGCGGTTCTAAGCTCAAAAAGCATACCAAAAAGTAGGGCGTATTTAGGATAAAATACATTTAGAAATGTGTACATTTGGATGAAATACATTTATGAACGCATGTTACGTGAGAAAATACAGTCAAAATAATGCTTACACTCAAATGTTCGTGTAGATTTTTAAAAAATCGCACATTAATGGGATGAAGGAGATTTACGAATGAATAACTGACGTGGACCATAAATACACTGATCCATCCATCCCTAAAATGTACCTGACAAAATCAGGTCTTTCAGGGCCCAGTGACCAAAGCACAATGCCATTGGCATGCTAAAGTCACATCTAGAAACGATGGAACTGTTTCTCCCTAGGCCTTTCGTAAAGTCAAAGAGGTGCTAGAAGAGCACCGACCCTACCACTACTCAGGCTTACGCTCCCTCATCAGGCGACAGAGCAAATAGCGCTGCTCCCACCCCCTTCCCAAGCCAGGAGGCCCCAACACCACTTCCATCAGCAGGTGCCTCAGAGAATGCTGCCGGCTGCTCTCTCAGTGCAGCATTTGCAACAGCAACAGAGCAGCCAGTGGTACTTGTATGGAGCAGCCACCGGCGATTTGCTGCTCATAGCGAGAGCCACACAGCTGCGAGAAGCAGCTGCACGGCTCCCACGAGAGCATGAATGGGTCTCATGAGATACCGCTGGCGTCTGCCTGGGCCTCATGCGGCAACAAGAGAGAGGGTGGCGAGGCAGTAACTGCAGCACAAGTTGTCTCTTGCTTCAGGCGGAAACAGACCTGGCTAGAAGAATGTTTCCAGTCTTTTTCATGAGTGAGACTGTGTCCCTATCTTAGCTATATAGCTGTTGTTTGGGTTTTAACAGAGGGAGGAAAACAGCACAGTGTCGGGGACACCGTGCCAAGAGAAATACCAGCAACAGTGACAGGGAAGCAAACAGAAGTGTGGGACCATGGGATGCACTAATGCCAAGCCAAGGTAGCCTCCTATGTTGCTGAGGATAGTAGCCATTGATAGCCTTCTCCTCCAGGAATTTATCCAACCCCCTTTTAAAGCCATCCAAATCGGTGGCCATCACCACACCTTGTGGTAGTGAATTCAACACCAATCAGCTTCATGGGATGATCCTGGGTTCTGGTATTATGGGAGAGGGAGAAAAACGTCTCACTATCCACTATCCACATTCTCCACACCATGCATAATTTTGTCCACTTTTATCATGTCTCCCCCCCAGCCTCCTTTTTTCCCATGCTAAACACTCCCAGCTGTTGTAACCTTCCTGCACTTTTTCCAGCAATACACCATAGATTTGTAGAAAGGCAATATGATACTGGGAGTTTTATTCTCAATTCCTTTTCTAATAATGTGGGACCTCCTGTGTGCAAAGCAGGTTGTCTACCACTGTGCCACACCCCCGCAAACTGAAGGGATCAGGCACAAGGAGATACAGGAGAACATTTCCAGCACAGGGGCATGACAGAGAGCTGCAAATGAGTTTGAGCCTTGTGGATGCAGGTATCTCATTTCTGTTAGACTTCAACTGGCTTTTCCTGGTTGAAACGGTCTTCATGAGCTGGCCTGCCTGAGAGAAATGCCAGTTGACACATTCACAATCTAGTGTCAAAAGGAAATGTTTCATGGGGGTTGGAACAAGTTGTTTGCTCCTGGTCTGAGAGAAGGTAATGTGACCTTTTGCAACTAGCACAACAAGGAGTAAATATTGTATGAAGAAGCATGAAAATCCGCTCCCACTATGCATGAGGAATAATGAGCATGCTGTGTGGATCACAGCTGCTGTGCTGTTAGTGCTGGTATGCGCCATACAGAATGGAGAGCAACTCCCGGATACACCACAAATGGGTTAGGCTCATTATAGGAGCACTCGGGGCCTTCCCTTCCAGGCCAGTGTGCCTTGCTGACCAATCTGGGTAGAAAACAGATATTGAAAGAGAGTTGGTTTCTGTTCCCAGCTGGATAAAAGACATTCCTAATCCTGTTTGCTTAAGACTACAAGATGCTCAGGCCATGCTCTTGCTTGAGGCTAGTAATTTGCCTTTTTAGACTTGTTTGGTGTTTGTGAAACACACATTTTGCACTTGCTAAAGCAAAATCTAACCCTTACAAGAGTCTGGCTCCCCCCCCCCTTCTATTCAATCTCCATGGTGTTATAGTTGCTATTTGCTGTTTTTGTTTGTTTTCTCTGCTTGCCTTAGGATATCTCTGCTGTTCTAATTTCAAACAGCATTTTAGACACTGGAACACGAGCATTAAGTAGAGTTGTGGCCAGCTGTGGAGTCCAACGTTGGGATGATCTTGCCTTCACTGATCTTTAACAATTCGCAACAAGAAGTGCATATATACTAGGGATGTGCACTGACCCCCCCCCCCGGATCGGATCGGATAGCGGATCGGAATCGGACATGGGGGGTCAGATCGGATCGGATTCGAGGTTGGGCGGATCCGATCCGATCCCGATCCATGGATCGGATGTCCGATCCGTGGATTGGACGCCATTTTGAATGCTTTTTCCCATAGCCAAGTATTGTGTTACAAAAATGCCTATAACATTTTCATTTTTAAAGATAGAAGGATGAAACTTGGGCACTTTGTATATGGGTTAGGGGTAGTTATCTGTGAGAAATTTCAGAAAGATTGGTGTATGCATTTTGTGGCAATTAATTTTTTAATAAATAACCAGGAATGCCTATAACTTTTTCATTTTTAAAGTTACACACATGAAACTTTGCCACATTGTAGGTGGTACATTGGCACCTATGTGTGTGAAATTTCAGAAACGTAGGTGCTTGCCTTGTGTGACAATTAATTTTAGAAAAATGGGTAGTAGTAGGGTAAATACAGTTACGCCTCCAATTTTTTTATTTTTAAAGATACAAACAGGAAACTTGGGCACATTACAGGTAACACTTTGCTTGATATGTGTGTGAAATTTCAGAAAGCTAGGTCCAGGCATGTGGTGGCAAGGTATTTTTGAAACAATGAGGAAAGAAACGCCTATAACTTTTTTTATTTTAAAAGTTAGAAGTCTGAAAGTTGCTCACTTTGTAGATGGGTTAGAGGTAGTTGTCTGTCAGAAATTTCAGAAAGTTAGGTCCAGGCATTTGGTGGCTATGAATTTTTTAGATTAAAAGTTACACAAGTTTTTCCACAGAGGCTCGGGCTGTCAATTGCACCCCCCCTCCCCCTCCCCTGCCTCCCCCTCCCTTTTTTATCTGTCAAAACTCCATGTTGTTGTAACTTTTAATCTAAAAAAATCGTTATAGACGTTTCTTTCCTCATTGTTTCAAAAATACCTTGCCACTACACGCTTGAAGCTATGTTTCTGAAATTTCTCCACATTAGACATACCACTTTGGTTCACATGTGTGATGAATTTTAGAAGCATAGCTTCTAAACCCGTCGGAAACCTGTCCAGGTCCCCCCAGCTCCTGACAGTATTCTTGAGTTGACGGCCCGTCTTCTGCCCCTCCTTCCCCTAGAAGAGCTGATGCTGTCAAGTTGGGTCTGGGGGCTTCGTTCAGGGATGGGAAAAGGGGCTCCAGTAGGCAATGGCTCAGGGAAAGGCATGGGCACTGGAGGGCTTTTTTACTTTATGGAGGGACGGAGGGGGAGGAGGCAGCTTCTGTATCCCACCTACCCATCCATCCCAGGCACTGCCTCCTCCCCCTCCGTGCTCGGATCCTCTGTGCGTGCCCCCTTATTCTTCGCCTGGGATGGGTGGGTAGGTGGGAGACAGAGCTGCCTCCTCCCCCTCCATGCTCGGCTCCTCCGTGCGCGCCCCCTTCTTCTCCGCCTGGGATGGGTGGGTAGGTGGGATACAGAGCTGCCTCCTCCCCCTTCGTGCTCGGCTCCTCCGTGTGCACCCCCTTCTTCTCCGCCTGGGATGGGTGGGTAGGTGGGAGACAGAGCTGCCTCCTCCCCCTCCGTGCTCGGCTCACAGATAACTACCATCCTTCTATCTTTAAAAATGAAAAAGTTATAGGTGTTTTTGTATCACAATACTTGGCAATGGGAAAAAGCATTCAAAATGGCGTCTGATCCGCCGATTTTTTCCGATCCGGATCAGACCTCAGCGGATCGGATCGGATCGGATCGGAAGGTTGGTTGGATCAGATCGGATCGGATTTTTCCGATTTTGGGGAGGATCGGATTCGGATCATGGATCGGATCAGATCCGATGCACACCCCTAATATACACATTTACCAGACGGGAGGATGAGGGAATTAAGCTGATGAGAGACCAGTTACTCAAGAGTGACTCATTATTAATCATTCCTCCTGAATTAGAAAATGGTGTTCACACAAAGGATTGAATGCCCTGTGCACTATCTGCCAAATGCTGCCCCAGAGCAGCACTCCCTCGTTTCAATTATTTGTTTTTTTAAAAAAGAAATAAAACCCTAATGAAAGAAAATGAAACACGTTCTTGTATATAAGGCTATACTGTGAAATCTCCATGAATTTGTGATAGAATAATGGAGACCATCTTGGTCTCATCCCATTAGGGAGCAAAACATGAAACTCTGGATGTTCAGCTGACTAGGATTGAAATAGCTGTTTGATACTGTGTAGAGGTTTTAAGCTACATTGCCTGGGGACCTTGCCACATATATTTTTAGATGTCTACTTCAATCATCAAAACCAGCATCAGATTTCGATATGTGTTTCCAATTTTTCATCAGTGTTTTTACAGTGCAACCTTACACATATCTACTCAAATGTAAACTCAAATGGGGGCATTGGAATTAACTCCCTGGTAAGTGTATATAGGTTTGCAGTAGGGATGTGCACTGGATCGGACCCGATCCACGATCCGAGTCCGGTCCAGTGGGAAATCGGATAAATTATCCGATTTCCGATCCCGCAGCTGGATCGGCCGATCCAATCCGAACCGGTCCGAAAAAGCTCCGAACCGGTTCGGCGGATCGGCGGATCGGCGGGCGCCCACTGGCGCCCACCGCCGCTTCCATTGGCGGGCGCCAGCGGGCGCCCGCCGATGAAAGTGGACAGCGGGGGGGGAGGAGGGGGGCACTTACCTTCTCGGCCCGGTGGCTCCCGTCCGGCGCCGGCGCCTACTACTACTAGCAGGCTCCGCGGCCTGCTCTAGGGTGGCGCGCCGGGTGATGTCATCACCCGGCGCGCTACTCTAGAGCAGGCCGCGGAGCCTGCTGGTAGTAGTAGGCGCCGGCGCCGGACGGGAGCCACCGGGCCGGGAAGGTAAGGAGGGGGTGCGTGGAGGGGAGGAGGGGGCGCGCGGAGGGGGGAGGGGGGCCCTTACCTGCCCGGCCCGGCGGCTCCCGTCCGGCGCCGGCGCCTACTACTCCCAGCAGGCTCCGCGGCCTGCTCTAGGGTGGCGCGCCGGGTGATGTCATCACCCGGCGCGCTACTCTAGAGCAGGCTGCGGAGCCTGCTGGAAGTAGTAGGCGCCGGCGCCGGACGGGAGCCGCCGGGCCGGGAAGGTAAGGAGGGGGTGCGTGGAGGGGAGGAGGGGGCGCGCGGAGGGGGGAGGGGGGCCCTTACCTGCCCGGCCCGGCGGCTCCCGTCCAGCGCCGGCGCCTACTACTCCCAGCAGGCTCCGCGGCCTGCTCTAGGGTGGCGCGCCGGGTGATGTCATCACCCGGCGCGCTACTCTAGAGCAGGCCGCGGAGCCTGCTGGAAGTAGTAGGCGCCGGCGCCGGACGGGAGCCGCCGGGCCGGGAAGGTAAGGAGGGGGTGCGTGGAGGGGAGGAGGGGGCGCGCGGAGGGGGGAGGGGGGCCCTTACCTGCCCGGCCCGGCGGCTCCCGTCCGGCGCCGGCGCCTACTACTACCAGCAGGCTCCGCGGCCTGCTCCAGGGTGGCGCGCCGGGTGATGTCATCACCCGGCGCGCTACTCGAGAGTAGGCCGCGGAGCCCGCTGGTAGTAGCCGCCGGCGCCGGACGGGCCGAGAAGGTAAGCAGTGGCGGGGAAGGGGGCTTACCCCCCCCG
Organism: Anniella stebbinsi; assembly: GCA_029215795.1. Classification (NCBI taxonomy): domain Eukaryota; kingdom Metazoa; phylum Chordata; class Lepidosauria; order Squamata; family Anniellidae; genus Anniella; species Anniella stebbinsi. Next base: position 86,954,780 of record JARDYH010000004.1, on the reverse strand, counting down.
GAGCCGTCCGCTTCTATCCGCTGGCGCCCGCGGGTGCCAGCGGATGGAAGCGGGCGGCCCCAGGGGGGGTAGGGAGCGCGGGGGAGGGGGTTTACCTGCCGGGGCCGTCCACAGCGGACGGCCCCGGGGGGGGGGGAGGGAGTTAGGCCCCCCCTTACCCACCCGCCGCCATTTTTTCCTCATAGACTTGCATTGCAATGCAAGTCTATGGGGAAAAAAATGGCGGCCGATCCAAAAATGTACGATTTTTGGGTCGGGATCGGACTCGATCCGGTCCGGGGGGCCTCCGATTTTGTCCGAACCGGTCCGGGACAAAATTGGAGGTCCCGATCCGGGTCCCGATCCGATCCGGGGGGTCTGTGCACACCCCTAGTTTGCAGTAGGAGTGTGCACGGACCCCTGGATCGGGACCGGATCGGGACCTCCAACTTTGTTCCAGATCAGATCGGAACAAAATCGGAGGTTCCCTGGATCGGATCAGACCTGATCCCGATCTGAAAATCGGAAGTCCAATTTTCGGATTGGCCACCATTTTTCCCCATAGACTTGCAATGGGGGAAAGAAAGCTTTCCCCCAATGCAAGTCTATGAGGGAAAATGGCAGCGGGGGGTGAGTGGGGGCCTAACACCCCCCTCCCTGTCCCTTCCCCCCTCATGCTTCTTACCTGCAGGGGCCTTCTGCTTCCGTCCGCTGGCGCCAGCGGGCACCAGCGGACGCCAGCAGACGGCAGCAGGCGACCCCGGCAGATAAGCTCCCTCCTCCCCTTTGTGCTCCTTACTTGCCGGGGCTGTCTGCTGCCGTCCGCTGGTGCCCGCGGATGGCAGCGGATGGCCCTGGCTGGTAAGCCCCCCCTTCGCGCTCCTCCTTACCTGCGGGGCTGTCCGCTGCCATCAGCTGGCGCCCATGAATGGCAGAGGATGGCCCCGGCAGGTAAACCCCCTCCCCGCATTCACGCTCCTTACCTGCCAGGGCCATACATGGACGGCCCTGGCAGGTGAGGGGCGTGGGGGGGGAGGGGGTCCGATCCTCCAATCCAACATGATCCCGATCGGGTCCTTTTCAGATCGGATGGGATTGGATCGGCCGATCCAGGTGCTGGGGAACAGATTGGATAATTTTATCCGATTTCCCTTGGATCGGGTCCGGATCATGGATCGGACCCGATCCATTGCACACCCCTAGTTTGCAGCCAGCCTTAAATGCACCTTAAGATCCAGAAGTTTAGGTTAAACCAGCCCCATGAACCATTTTCCAGAATAATCTAGGCATCATTCCTACATCTATGGTCTTCTAAATCAAGTATAGGAAAAGTGAAATGGTGTACAATGATTTTGATGAGTTTTATTCTGACTGATCAAAGCTAATTTTCACATTCCATTACTTGTACCTACAGTCTCCATGAAACATGTAAGTTCTGTCCTCCCTTGTTCCCTGCCTTTTTGAAAACTACTGACACATTTTGAAAGTTTGCCTCCTGTGAAATGGGTTGGTGTTGAGAACCAGCTTCAAATGCGTCATTTAGCATGGGGTTCAGGCCCCACCTTTTCCTGCATGTACTCAGTGTCTTGGGTGAGTGACTTGTCCTTTGTGACTAGCAACAATTCCTATGGCAGCCATTTTGTGATGATGCCAGCTAAGACAATTTCTCAAATTGCCAATTGCGTTCACAGGCCCCAAAAGGTTGCCTACTGTTGGCCTTGGAGATACCATACTGATGGAAAAACTCACCCCATTCAGTATAATAGACACAGGAGTTGATTATATCAACTGGCTTGCAAGGAAAAGTTCATTCATCAGTAATGCATTGCATATAATTGCCTCATGTCTTGAGGTCTTAAAAGATTATTTTATAAAATACTAATATTAAGTATGAAGAGTTGTCCATCAAAAATATATGTTTTCCTGTTTATTTCCCCACAGATAATGATATTTAACATCAAGGTTTGGTATTTAAAGATAAGAGCTTGAAAAACACCCAAATTGATATAGTTTAGTTCATTTTAGGCTATATAGGTCACAGCTGTTCAGTTTCTTCTTTGCCATAGAATAGATTTTTGGAGTGTGAATTAGAGTAATGGATTCATTTCAGGGATCTACATGGGGAATCTGATTAATAAATTATCCTTTTATGTGAAAATAATACTTCTGTATGTTTCTAATCTTGAGAATGCTCTGCAATGTATGCGTGCTTCTTGAGGTCATTAAATTAATTGTGTTAAGAGTGGATTATTGCCTTTGAGGGCTAGATGGTGACATATTTTGAAATATGTTTCTATTTTGGGGGAAATGTACAAACTCATTTCAAACGGCAAGGCAGAGTAATATTATACTTGGCTGTTCTGGGAAATTGAAAAGCTGGATATTTTTCTTTCAGCTTCTTTCTGCCACCCCAAACTGGTTACAAAGGTTCTTTCTGCTAATTTAAAAATGAAAAAGGAAGAACTGAGGTGGACTTAATCATTCTTAGGCACACATCTAATAACCTTCACTTTAAAGGGATTTTAAAAAATAGGTTGCATAAAACAAATCAAGGATGAAGTGTTTCCCCCACAACAGTCAAGGACAAGATTGGAATGGGTTATTCATAGGGATGGGATGAGGTTTGGCAAAATTATTACAGAAGATGTTTGCGCAGAAAGGAGAGAATTCTGCTGCTAAATGAAATGGGGCAGGCCGAACTGGTGCACCTTATAAACAGGTTGACCCTTCTTCTTCATCTTCTTCCTCTTCTTCTTCTTCTTCTTCTTCTTCTTCTGAACCTGGGATTACTACAAGTCCCAAATGACAATATTCCCCCTCCCCACCCATTCCAGGCCCAGTGCAGTTTGGGAAAAAGACTGATGACTAGGTCACCCCAGGCAAGAAAAGAAGACCACCATCCCCTGTTTCTATGGTGAGCCAACTCCAAAGGGGGTTAATTTTGGTATATCTCTCACCTCTGAAAATTGGTGAAATGGTATGCACTTACGCTGCTCCAAATGGAGCTGTGGTTTTTTTAAATCTCAGCCACCGATTCTCTTAAGTCGCATTCTGTGAGCATGGAAATTGTAAATTGGAGTGTCCTCCAACAGAATTGGTGCTCAATAGACAGAGGGTTCTGATCTTGGAGCCCTCTGTCTATGATAAGCCCTGCCCAGCAGGGCAGGAAGAACAGCAGAGCTCATGAACCTCCCATTCCTCTCTACATGCATTTTGACCTTCATAGTCTCAGAGAACTGTCTAGCTCTCTTACCTAGAGGTAGAGTCTGGGCATTCTCTCCTCTCCTCCCCACTCACCCCCTTTCCACCTCCCCATGTTCTTCTGGAGTTACAACAGACCTTACAAGAAGAGCCACCATGGCTGGAAAGGAAGACAACTGCAGGGGAAAGATCCATAATTGGATCTTCTGCTCCATTGTGTAGCTCTGCCTGTAGCCATGAAGGAAGATATGTAGAACATAGGATCACCCCCCTACAGTACTTGCATTGACTTCCACAAAGTAAACTATATGTTCTACAGCAGGGATGGGTAGAAGGTAAATCTTTAGATTTTTGGACTTCAACTCCAGCATTCCTGACCATTGGCCATGCTGGCAGAGGGCTTCTGGGAGCTGAAGTCCATGACATCTGGAGATCTATGTATCTTGTACACTGTTTTACAGTGTATACAAAATGTGCTCACTTACAGCTTAGTCTCCATATACCAGTACTCTCCCTTGTCTTTTCATCCCAGTTCTTTTACTCTACATCACTGAAGCAGAGGTCAGTGGTATGCCAGTCTTTATTAACACATATGCTTTTAAATTCTACACTGGTAATTCTGTCAATTAACCTATTGCAAAGCTTATTTCAAGTGGAGGGGTGTGATCTTGTCTATGTTGAACCAAAAGCAAAACCAGCTAAGCAGGTAATAAAGCACTATAATTTAGGAATGCTGGACAAATTCGACCTTTGCAAATTCTGATACATATTGGCCTCATCTATAACTTCCAGAATAATGGAATTTAGATTGGAACTTAGTGATCTTCCTCAATGTTCTGATGCAGTTCTTTGTTAGAAAAGGTTTATGATGCATATTTTGACAGAAAATGCATTTTAAATTTTAAAAAAACATTTAAGGCTGAAATCCTTACTTATTTTAGAATAAGGCCCATTGAACTCAAAGGGACTTACTTCTGTGTAGCCGTTGATAGGACTGTGCTGTAAATGTATATATTTAAATATGTAGTTGAATGTGTATTTTTTTTAATCCCACTTTAATGCAGAAATGGGATGGGTTGGATTTATGAATGAATATGTGCAAAAATGAAATGGACCAGAAAGGGACTATGCCATTCCTACATAAGTACACTAGAATTGTTCTGCTTATAAATTTGGATAATGCAGGGTGGATTGTATGGGAGAAGGCGATCCCTCAGGTAACCTGGACCCAAACTATGTAGGGCTTTAAAGGTAATAACCAACACTTTGTACTTTGCCCAGAAACTAATTGGCAGCCAGTGAAGTGATTTTAAAGCTGGTGTGATATGGTCACCCCTAGGTGTACCAGTGACCAACCTGGCCGCCATATTTTGAACTTGTTGAAGTTTCCGGACTAGGCGCAGAGGTAGCCCTATGTACTGCACATTGCAGAAGTCGAGCCTTGACGTTACCAGCGCATACACTATCGTCTTTAGGTCTTCCAACTCTAGGAAGGGGCGCAACTGACGTATCAGCCAAAGCTGGTAGTAGGCATTCCTGGCCGTCGCATCTATCTGAGCTGTCATTTGGAGCGACGGATCTAAGAGCATCCCCAAGCTGTGAACTCAGCCTTTCAGAGGGAGTGTAACCCCATCTAGAACTGGTTGACACACCTCCAAACCCTTGTTGGGGCCTTTGATAGTAAGCACCTCCGTCTTTTCTGGATTCAGCTTCAGTTTGCTTTTCCTCATCCAGCCCATTACCGCCTCCAGACATTCATTCAGAGTAGACACACTATCCTTAGCTGATGCTATTGTCAAAGGCATAGAGAAATATATTTGGGTGTCATCAGCATACTGATAGCAGCCTGCCCATGCCTCTGGAGAATCTCTCCCAGCAGTTTCATGTAGATGTTAAACAGCATTAGGGATAGGATGGCACCTTGAGGTATGCCACACAACAGCTCCTTCTTTGAGGAGCAACTATCCCCAAGCATCACCATCTGGAACCTGCCCAAGAGGTAGGACCGGAACCAATGAAGCACAGTGCCCCTGAGTCCCAATCCCCTCAGGCATTCCAGAAGGATACTATGGTCGATGGTATTGAAAGCCGCTGAGAGGTCTAGAAGTACCAGCAGGGACACACTCCCCCTGTCAATGCTCAAGCGTAGATCACCCACTAAGGCTACCATAGCAGTCCCAGCTCCATATCCTGCCCTGAAGCCGGTTTGAAATGGGTCTAGAAAATGTGTATCATCCAAGACTGCTTGGAGTTGCCCTCTCGATCACCTTGCCCAGAAATTGAAGATTTGATACTGGTCTATAGTTATTAAGATCCGGGGGCCCAGGGAGGGCTTTTTTAGAAGTGGCCGAACAACCGCTTCTTTTAAACAGGATGGAAAACTCACTTCCCTGAGAGATGTATTAATAATATCATGTAGTTGTAGTCTAATTACATCTCCTCCCTGGATGACCAGCCAAAAAGGACAGGGATCGAGAGGGCAAGTCGTCCTCCTCACTTGTCGAAGCAGCTTGTCCACATCCTCGGTATTCACCAACTGAAACTGATCCATTGTAATTCTACTTGCAGAATTCTACTCGCAGTATCCATTGTAATTCTACTCCAAAGTCAGCCTCTGCTATAACGATGGCATCTAAGTCAGCTCTTATCCTAGAGATTTTAGACAGAAAAAAACCTCCATCTGGTTGGGGAATGTTGGGAGGTGTAGGACTTTTTCCTTCCTAAACCTGCATAGGATTGTGCCCTTAATTATAATTTTGTATTTTCTTTCTATTTTACTATTGTTTGCTGCCTTAAGCACTATTTTAGTGAAAAGGTGGGATAACATGCAATCAATCAATCAATCAATCAATGTGTTCAAAAACTTCAGCTGGTGACAAATTTAGCAGCCACACTGAACTCAAAAGTCTGAATAATAATAATAATAATAATAATAATAATAATAAGCCTTTGCCTGCCAGCAGAAGGACAACAGAGATGGAACTAGCCCAGCCTCCCTTGGCAGGTAGTTCCAGAGCCTAGGAGCAGCTTCCAGGAAGGCAATCTCTCAGTTTCCTGCCAAATGTGCGCCCGATGGTGGCAAGGAAGAGAGAACTCTCCAATGGCCTTAAAGTCCAGGATGGCCCTTAAAGGAGTATTCTGTCTTTCAAATAGCCTGGACCCAAGTCATGTAGGGTAGGGTGACCAGATAAAATCCAGGTCAGGGCTCATGTAACTTTAACGGTTGTAGAGAAAAGGGAATTTCAGCCAGTGTCATTTGTATGCAGTTAGTTCCTGGTGATATTCCCTCTTCATCACAACAGTTAAAGTTGCAAGCACTATACTAGAGTGACCATATAGAAAAGAAGGCAGGGCCCTTGCAACTTTAACAGTGGTGATGAAGAGGGAATTTCACCAGGAACTAATTGCATACAAATGACACTGGCTGAAATTCCCTTTTCTCTACAACTGTTAAAGTTACATGAGCCCTGACCTGGATTTTATCTGTTCACCCTAATGTAGGGCTTTATACGTTTATAAGCAACACTTTGAATTCTTCCGATAAGGAGACAGATAACCACTACTGAATACTGTTTTGCTGCTGTGGCCCTTCCTGTTTTTACTAGTTTTTAATGTTAGCTTTTATTGTTTTAATTGATATTTTACTTTCAATGTTTTTATTGCTTTTAATGTGTATACTGTTTTATATATGGTTGTAAACCGCCTTGGGAGAGCTTCTGCCCTGAAAGGTGGTTAAGAAATGTTTTAAATAAATAAATAAAGCTGTTGTTACAAGGGAGTCACATGCTTCCAGTCAACAGTGTGCCCACAGCATTCTGGACCACTTGAATGTGTTCTGAACACTTTTCAAATGCAGCCTCACATTGAGTGCATTACCATAGTCCAAATAGGATTGTAGCTAAAGCACGTGTTACCATGGTCAGATCTTAAATCAATAGGAAAAGGTGTGTTGGCAAACTTGCCCTACTTGTGCAAATGCACTCCTAGCCAATGCCATGTTTAGGGTTGAATGCAGGTGTACACTCAAGCTGTGAACCTGAGTCTCCAGGGAGAATAGAACCCCATCAAACACAGGTTGAATCCCTATTCCCTGATATTCCTTTCAACTGACTAAGAACACGTCTGGCTTGTCTGGATTAAGCTTTCATTTGCTTCCCCCCATCCAATCCATGACCGAAGTTAGTCACTGACTTTGAACTCAGACACCTTCCATGGATTTGGACTGAAAGGAGAGATAAAATTGGGTGTCCGCAGCATACTGGTGGCACCAAACCCCAAAACTCTGGACAGCCTTTCCCAGCAATTTCATGTACTGGTTAAATACCATGAGGGTTACCACTGCCCAGTTGTTATGGTGTCCCCCAGCACCACCTTCTGAAATCACCCCTCCAAGAAGGACCAGAACCACCATAAATCAGTGCCTCCAACTCTCAAACCAGCCAGGCGACTTCAAGGACAACCTCATGTCCATTGTATTGCAATAGACTGAGTAGATTTAGGCATAGGATTTCCTGTTTGAAGGGATGGGGTTTGACTAAATAAGAACTGTATCTATTTTATTCTACTCCTGACAATTTTCATTTTATACTTTGCCATGTGGACATGATTTACTGTAAAGCCTGAAGCTCAGAAGGAAGGAATTGCAAGGGAGCAACCTTCCCAGAGGCTGGTAAGGCCACAAACAGCCAGAACACAGAACACAAATTCCCCCTGGGAAGCTCTGGCTTTGTCAGTATAAAGGAAGCTCTGAGCTGCAGTGTAGATTGAGACACAATACCCACTAATTGTAAAATGGAGATTCTCATCAAACTGTGTTGGCAGAGCCCGGAGTAGCTAATCTACGGACGGGCGAAAGGCAAGCTGTATGAGTACATTTGCAGAGAGCGGGAGGGGTTTCTTCCAGGAGACGAGGGCAGCAGTGCTGTTGGAGTAAGGGAAATTTTGAATGTAATAACGCGTTTGTAGGATCAATAGAGTAGTCTGGCACAAAATCATACTTGGAGTCTAGTTTGACACACAGTCCATGAACACGCATCAGCATGGATAGAATTTAAAAAAGAGGAGATAATTGGGTTTAGAACACCAGAGGATTAGCTGTATGCTCCAAGTATTTTAAACAATAGTGCTTGGTAAGCACTTCCTGTTACTAAAATAATATAGACGGAATGTAAATGCAAATATCGATAACCGAGTATAGTGGGTCTTGCAGTATTGCATGTTTGGAGCTCAGGGCTCTTGAATTTGCTCTGATGGGATGGCAGTATCCCAGTGTTTAAGGAACAATGTATATGCAGGTTATGCTTGCTTAGCAGTATAGCTCCTAAGAAGCACTCCCCACACCCATTTAAAGCAATGCATACCCCGTCTTCTTTATATCCGCCCAGGGTATTTAGGCAGATTGTATGCTTTTAAAAAAACATGTACTCTAATTTACCCCACATAGCAGTATGGGGTAAGGTAAGAGGCCCGATGTGGTCTCCCAGTGTGCAGAGATACGTCACCTTTAGGGTTGCTGCTATTTTTCTGGCAGGGCTTGAACAGCTGCATGGCAGGCAGCAGGTACAGCATTGGGATGCCTCAGCGGCTGAATTTCTGCTTTCCAAGCAGCTGTTAAAGACAGAAGAGCTGGGGGAGGGGGAACTCGCAGCTCTCATCATGATACATTCTTGAAAAGCAGTTAACATGCTTGATGGAAACAGAGTACTTGGAGTCGCAGAAGCAGCGGATCTGCGCGGAGCAAATGCCTCACACATAGCAAGAGCCCTGCTGGATCATACCAAGGATAATGTGGCATCCTGTTTCTGACAGTGGCAAGCCACACAATTCTATCAATGCCAGAAGCTTGGCATTGAGCCAACAGCCTTTTTGAGTGGTTTGTCCCTCCAGGAACTGGTATTCAGAAGCACGCTGCCTCTAATCATGGAGGTTCCATTGTGCCTTGTGAGGAAAGCATAGAGTGAAGGCAGCAGGGAAAAGAGGACACAGCCCTACATTTGTATATGTCAACGGCACTTATGTGACTGCCTCGACCTGGCAGCAATCTCAACTCTGGTCTCCTAAGGGCTCCAGTAGGACTAAAAGTGGTGTCGCACAGCTTGGTCCCTCAGAGTGTTTACTGTGTCATTTGTTGTTATGCTGCTCTTGAAATGTAAGACTCCTCAGGAAAAAATCAATCACTGAAATTGTGCCCACATGTAAACAATCTGTTTGTAGAAATAAACAGGAAATGTTTGTCAAATCCTGCTCCCATATCTGGGAAACAATCTGGAGCAATTCCCCTCCTATCTGCTGAGAAACAGAGAGAGAGAGAGAGAGAGAGAGAGCAGTTCATTTGTTTGTTTGTTTGTTTGTTTGTTTAAGAAAAGGGGGAAATGCTGAACTGCAACTTTTCAAGGATACGATGTGAGGTGTGTGTGATGTCCCTAGGCCAAGTTCAATAAACATTCCATGCGCCCTCTTCCATCCTGGAAGTCTGCCTTGAATTGATTGGTGTGTGTTTGGGTGCTCTTGCTACAGCTGTTGCAAAAGAAAGGTGGTTGGAATTGTTTTTATCGATTCTTCCACCACATCATTTTTATAGAGCTATTTGACCAGCCTGACCTGATACATATCATTACATTTTTCTTTTCTGAATGTACATGCAAAGAGGTGACATAGGGGTAGATTTTGAAGTGCAGGCACTCATCACGACAATTCCATAGCCATGCCGCCAAGGAGAGTGCAGAAATGCAGGCAGCTGTTTATATACGTATGACAATACTTGTGTATAGGACACATGTCTTAATCACCCATCCAAGACCATGCCCCCCCTAAAATGTTTTGCCTTACAAGAGGAGTGGCTTTCATTTCTCCATAGCTGCTGTAGGGAATGCAGCTAAGCTCAAAGGGAACAGGAAAGTCTGGAGGTGGGGTGGGGTGGCATATGATATCATCATCCCCGCTAATGAAAAACCTCCTGGTGCATCAACCCAGTGAGCCCTGGCTCCAGTACACCACTGAAGACCAAGCTAAACAATATTACTGACCTATTACAGATTGACATGCCCTTGAGGTCCTGGTAAAACATACAAATGGTGAGTGAAGCAGACAAACAGGTGGTTCCTGAATGTTCTGTGGAGAGATGGCTAAACTGGAAAGCTGTGAGTTGTACAGGGAATTCATACTAAGGGCTAGAAGTTTCTGTTACTACTATCATTACTAAACAATTATTTTAGCCCTTATTACAGATGCCAGTGAAGCTTACCAGGTTTAGGCCCAAAGTTGACCCTGGAGACTCCAGGCACTTCTTAAATGAAGCATGACAAGGCCCAGCATTACTTTCTAGTTTAGATTAAAATCCAAGATGGAGAAGTAGTCCTGGCTTACCTCTCTATGATCCCTGGTGGCTCCAGATTCCCTAACCCTCCATCTTTCCCTTTAAGCAATGGGGCAATGGCGGTGCTCCAGATGCAGAAAGAGGGTTGGAGGGAGATTTTTCATTTATTCTATCAATTTTATAGAAGACCATAGTCTTCCCAAGGCAGCTTACAGCATGACTACAATACAAATACAAATTTAAATTTGCAGTACAGATCAACAAAAGTGAAGAACCATATGTTAAATATAAATAATTTGAAATAAAACCAGTCAGCATGTCTGGTAAATACAGTAAAGATGTTCAATTAAAAGCCAGGAATGTGCATATATAAAACCCTCTTAAAAGCAGGCACAGATGGGACCAGTCATGTATCATTCAAGAGGGGATTCCAAAGAATAAGGACCACCAGGGCGAAGGCCCTATTTCTTGTGCCAGCCAGTGTTAATGTTCGGTGGTGGGCCAATTAGGAGGGCCTCCAAAGATGATTTTAAAACATGGGCAAGCTCATGCAGGTGTCAGCAGTTGCTCAGGTAAGCTGGACCCAAACCATTTAGAGTTTTAAATATCAAAACCAGCATTTTGAATTGCACCCAGAATCACACTAGCAACCACTGTAGTTGGTACAGAAGTGGTGTAATACAGCCTTCCCCAACTTGGTGCCCTCCAAATATTTTGGACCAACTCCAGCCCCAGTCGGTATTGTCAGTGGCTGGAAATCCTGGGAATTATAGTACAAAATGCCTGGAGGGCACCAGGTTGGGGCAGATTGGTATCATGTGATTTGACTCAATAAGTACGCAAGCAGCCACATTATGTACCATGCTGAAGTTCTGGTTCCTCCCTCCTCTTTCTGGTCCAAAGACCCAGAACCAAGACCTCTGTGACTCTTGGGAAATGTAGTTCTCCCTAATGCTACTGCAATGTGAGTGACTCCTGACATCAAACTGGCATAGATATCATCTAGCTATTTCTGTTTCCCCCCTCCCTGCCTTAGCAAATAGTTTGGCTTATTTTCTGAACTGATCTGACATGAGCCAAGTTGAGGGCTGGGGGTAGAAATTCCCATAAGTAGAACCAACAATGTGCAAGGCTCTGTACAATAACTAGTTCGTGGGTTACTATAGAGAGTCCTCTGCATAAGGCAGAGAGATGGGATGTTACACCGGGGACTCAGTAATGTAGAAATGGTGGAGATAAATGAGGCAGCAGCAGAAGAGCAATTAAGGAGAGGCTAAGTGTCTCAGGAGAGAATAAAAGAGAGGATGAGGGAAGCAGCTTGCTGAAGAAAAGAAAAGGAGAAAGCTGTTCAGGGCCAGGGAGTTTCACCACTGATTCATCAGCTGGAACTGGCATTTGAGTTCCTAGAAAACACAAGCTTTTATAAATGGGTCCCCATAGAAGACCTCTTGCAAGGCATGCACTAAACCTAGAACAATTGGTGTGGGAGCTTTTGTTGCAAAGAAATAAAGAGTTTCACAGCGCAATCTATAAATCATCTGAAGCAGCTTAATCTCAGTAAGACTTAGGCCCAATTTAACTGTGGACACCAGCAAGAATTAGATGGCTATGATTCTTTATTTACAAGGAGCAGGGCCTGATTGATGGTAGCACCTACTGTATGAGATGCTCACTCACCTGAAACCCAAGAGGCAGAGTTCAGTCACATCCCAAGGTTGTGTAGCACCTCCCAAGTCCCTCACATGTTAGAAATAACTTCTGTAGTTGGAAATCTTTTTTCTCCTTGGAGGTTTCCTTAGAAATGTAGAACCCTGGAAAGTCATGTGGGGAGCTGCCATGGATGGAAAAGATTCTCTGCTGCAGAAATGATCTCTTGGCACATGAGGGACTTGGGAAGAGCTGTGCAACTTCAGGGGTAGGGCTAAGTGTTCGGCTCCATTGCACCTTGCATTGTTTTTTCTCAGGAGTAACTTGTGCAAAGGACCAGTGTGTCCCATGAATTGTGTGCATTTACATTCAGTGGGTTGGGTCCAGGATCTGCCTTCCATGAGACCCTGGATTCCCTCTATCTGATCTTTGGGGATTCTCCCCCAGCACCACAGCTCACACCATTCATCAGGGTCTACTGATTCTCTGTGTAGCATTTTCAGGGAGCTGGAAGGGCTGCCATTGGAAGTAGAGTGCAAGGAAACCCACTTCCATCAGTGCAATTGATCTAGCATAAATCTGAATCCAGCCCAAGGTGTGCAGCATAATCCTGTGCATGACTGCTCAGAAGCAAGCCTCATTAAGTTCAATAGGACTTCCTCTCAGGCAAGTGTGAAACTTACCAAGAAAACATGTCTGAGGCAGAGGTGCCATGAGAATTACTGGGGGATGCTACTTCGTTGTTACATTTCCCTTATTCAGCTTGATCATATAACTTGATCTTGAACAAGGGTAGCTGTTGTTGGGATTAATCTAGACCAAAGTGATACAATGTTGACGTGTTTAAATTCATCAGGTTAAAGTGGTTTCGCAAATTAAGGACATTGTTAACTGTTCCTCTTCTTTCATTTCAGTTTCTCCAAAGATAAGTCATATCTCAAATGACATTGTGGTGAATGAAGGAAGCAACATCACACTGGCTTGCTTGGCGACAGGGAAACCAGACCCTTCCATTTCTTGGAGACATATCTCTCCATCAGGTATGCCAAAATCTGGTCTGATTTTCTAATATAACCTTTTTGTTTCACTTTTATATACAGAGCTAAAAATAAAACCAAGTGCCAGGTTGCTCAGAAAACTAGAATTGTGATGTTGGTATCCAGACATTTGAAATATTTTTCAAAAGCTGGTTAAAATGAGTAACTGGATGACACTGAATGCATGAAGTCAAAGTCTGAGGTGTAGCCATGACCTTGAAAATATTGTCATCTTGTGGGGTTTGAATTTTGGACTTCAGGTTTTGGGTTACAGATGAAACCAGCATATGGTACAGGGAAAGACTGTGTCAATTTTCAGGGCTTGTTCCAGGTGATGTTGCGCCCTAGGAAAAAAAACTAAAGTAGGTTGCAAGCCCTTCTCTGTGCGCACTCCCCTCTCCCTGGCGCGTGCGTGCACACACACACACAGGTGACACACAAGCAGGCTGTTTTCCCCAGATTGTTTCTCCCTTCAGACTCCAGGGAAACAAATGGTGGAGCTATCTAAATAGCTGGTTTGACATCTAAAGAGGAGTTGCCAGGGAATCTGCCATTGAGGGTCAAAGCTGGGGATTTTTCTCCAGTTGTTGTGATAATAGGGACACAATCTTCCCCCCCCCCCCCCAAAGAAGCAACTGGTGAGAGAATTGTTGCAGCCCCATCATGTGAGCTATTCTCCCTTGCCTTACGAGACTTGAATGCCCTACAGGACTTGAGAGGAAAGGAGAGATCTTGGAACAGCAAGAGGAATAGCTGGAGGGTTAAAAAGGGTTCTTACATAGAGGTCAAGCCTTGACAGGCAGGGGAAGTGCTCTGAATATTAAAGTGTCTTCCTTCCCTTGCTAGATACCACTTCAAATTCCTCCTCCATGCTCCCGCTTGCTTTCTGGGTTGGATCCTCCTAAACCCTGTTCATTCATTCAATACACACACGTACTGAGTGTACATGGGAGGGTGCTGCCATCGCAGCTGCAGGCTGTGCTCCTTTCCCCATGCATGTGCGTTGAATGCCTGAAGAGAACCCTCACACATACCAAGTGTATGTTCAGGTCCACCGATCTAGAGCCAGTGGAACACAGGGGGGCCTGCAGGCAGCTCACCTGCGTTCACTGACTGCACCAAGCAGTTCAATCTCGTTCAGTCGGAGGGCTGAATTCTGTTTCCCAGAAGCTCTCGGGGGCCGCATTCCAGTGGTGGGCAGAACTGAAGGCAAAAGGGGTGGGGTAAAATACCAGCCTATTTTAGCAAGAAGCTCTTACTCCCAATAACTCAGCCTCATTTGAACTTTTTAGAATGGGTGGGGTGGAGCTGCAGGAAGTCAGGCACCTTCTCAACAATTAGTGGTCGAGGGAAGGAGGCTGTCCAGGTCATGCCAGAGGGCTGGATTGGGACCCCAGGAGCACCAGTTGAGCCCCTGGACATGATGTTCTCTACCCTTGGCCTAGAGGGCATAGGTGAACAGTGACTATTCATGTGGCAGACAGAGGGAGGGTTGGTTCCCTGAACATGCCTCCTCATGACACTATGCCTGCCCATGTTTGCTTTGAAAATAAATACCTTCAATGGCTAGTTAATTCCTAAAACACCATTCCCAATTGCAATGAAAACTCAATCTGCATTCATACCTTGCTTGCCACTACATTTCTCTCTTCTCTATTTGTGGCCCTTTCCTCTTCCTCCCCTCCTCCCCTACATCTGTTTTCTTCCTCCCTCTTCTCCCCCTTAATTTAAATTTAGATTTAAAGCTTCTTGGGACAGTGACCTCTTTTTTGTGCATGGTGTGAAGTGCCAGGCACATTGGTGGCGCTAGTTTCACAACAATAACATCCTCACAGAAATCTCTACTAGTTCAGGGAGGAGGACCTAGTGATGGGATTGGTTTCAGAGCTTATTTGCCTGTAGCAGCTAGCTACACTTTAAGATG
Source organism: Anniella stebbinsi (assembly GCA_029215795.1). Lineage (NCBI taxonomy): Eukaryota > Metazoa > Chordata > Lepidosauria > Squamata > Anniellidae > Anniella > Anniella stebbinsi. The sequence goes on along the minus strand of JARDYH010000004.1, from coordinate 86,939,677 downwards.
TCAACAGAATCCTTCTCATTTGCCCAACGTTCAGTGCAGTTAAGTGAGCAAGTATACAAAGAAGGACCTTTTCTGCAGTGGCCTCACATCTCTGGAGTGGGTTACCATCAGGGCTCCATCAGACCCCATCACTGCAGAATTGGAGGCTGTCTATATGCACAGAAAGCCCTGGGGGGGGGGGCGGTAGTGCTGCCTCGATTATACGACACAGCAGCCACCTCGCCGTCATTGCGGGGCTTTCCCACGACGCTGTGAAGAAAAAAGTAGGAGACTTACCCGACTTTTTTCTTTGGAGCATGATGGGTATGGTGCATCCGCTGTCTATCCTCGCTCCAGAGTCGTGGTGGATGTGTGGCCGGGCAGGTGGTGCCCTCTGATTGGTTGCCATCCTCCTGGGCAGAAGACAGGGAGCAGGCCCAGCTGCCAGAAACCCCACACTTTTGCTACTACGTCCTGACACAGCAAAAGAACAGGTTTTTGCTTTTTGCAGCGGCAACCCACCATCGTATAGGCAGCCCCTTTTTTTCTCTGGCCTTTTCCTGATTATGTTTTATTGGACTGTTCTGGGTTTTTAGCTGCACTTCTGTTTTCGGTTTTAGTAGTATTTCGGCTACATGTTTTCTTGCTGATGTTGGTTTATTTTCTTGAATATTTGCTGTTTGATTATTGTGTGGTTTTTACTGGATGGGACTTGAGAGGGCTCCTGCCCTTAAAGGTGGCCTAAACATATTTTAAATTAATCAAAACAAAGAAATAATTCAGGTGAGTAGATAATATCTGGATACACTGGATCTACATCATGTGAGTGTTGGTGATGGAACCACATCCTTCTATGCCTGAAAGTAATGCTAATCAGCACTTTGCTTTATGGAGAAGGACTTGAAAGAATTACTAATAGTGACCTTTGAAAGAGCAACAATTAAACCCTTTTAAGTGACCACCAAGGGAGTAGAAAAATCAGTTACACCATAAAGGTGGTCTTTAACTAAATGTCAAACAAAATTGTGTTGGGAACCTTGGGGAGTCTTCAAAGTAGGAGCCTACGCTGTGAGCTCACCTAATGGCAGTCTAGGAGCCTGAGTTTCATTGTTAAAACGACATTAGTAAAACCTTGCTGCCACCTTGCCAACTTCAACACAAAGAGAAATTTGGGGTTTTCCCCCAATAACTGGATCTCTGATGAAATCTGCACTTTTCTTAGTTATAATTCAATTAGGGCTGCAATTAAATCCTAAACACACTTACACTTTTGGAATAAGCCAGTGGATATAATTGGGGGAAATGAATGCAAATTAAACACTTGTTAATGCCAGATTGTGCTGAACCAATAAAGACAAAGCACTGATTCCAATATTTAAGACAAGCAAGTGGGTTTGAAAGCTTCTCCATGTAGAAAAGAAACCCCTGCATATTGAAAGCTAGAAGAGGAAGCAGGATTTTGGCTTCATGTGCTCTCTGGCGTATTTATTAGGTTTTCACATGGGGTGTGAAAACCTAATAACCTTATGAAAAGGAGGACAGGGCTCCTGTATCTTTAGCAGTCATATTGGAAGGGGAATTTCAGCAGGTGTCATTTGCATGCATGTAGCACCTGGTGAAATTCCCTCTTCGTCACAACAGTTAAAGCTGCAGGAGCTATACTAGAGTGACTAGATACAAAAGAAGCCAGGGCTCCTGCAGCTTTAACTGTTGTGATGAAGAAGGCATTTCACCAGGTGCTGCATGCATACAGATGACACCTGCTGAAATTCCCTTTTCTACACAGCTGTTAAAGATACAAGAGCCCTGACCTGGATTTTATCTGGTCACCCTAATATATTTGTTTAATTTATTACATTTCTGTACCTCCCAATATCTGAACCTCTCTGGGCAGTTTGCAACAATTAAAACCATAAAATATAACATAAGATACAATATAAAAGTTTAAAACAACAGTAAAAAAATAGAAGTAAAACCTGAAATGAAACCTTACAGCAAAGCAAATATTTAAAAGACAATTACGGATTTAAAACAATAGAGACTGAAAGACTAAAATGCCTGGGTAAATAAGGAGGTCTTTACCTTGCACTGGAAAGAGCAAAACGTTGCATGCACCTGTCCCTCTACTTTTTATTTACTCACACGTCAGTGGACAGGATCTGGACATGGATTGGGATCCCTGTGTGTAGGGAGGGGAGATTCCCTCCTTATATCCCCCCTCCCCCGCCATGTGCAGGTGTTAAAATGGTTTCTTTTCTTGCCAATGGAGGACTTTCTTTTTTTTCTTTTTTAATCACCATGCTGGGGGCAGGGGGTGGTGGTGGTGGATGAATATCGGTAGGGAAGTGGCTGCAGGGGTATGAAGGTTTAAACCTCCACTCCCAGCAAATTGTGATCTTGATCCAGATCATGGCCTGACATGTTTACTTGTGATTAACTATATAGTAGATGGGCAGCTTCATGCTAAAGAGATAACATAAAGTGTAGTTTGGCCCTTTGAAAGATGATTTGACACATTGTTATCTCTAGGGGAAGATTTGGAAGGGAGAAATGGTGGACAGGCTGCTGTTTTCAACTCTAAATCCCACTATCCAGAAGAGCTTGCTTTTAAAAAAGAAAGATGTCAAGGCAGTGCTACATTCCACGCAAATGCATATATTAGGGAAACCTGCATACAAAAAATGTGTATTTGGGGGATATGTAAGTCGGGGGAAATTATGTAGAAAAATACATGTGAATTTCCATGATTTTTTTTTAAAAAAAAAATAATTAGAGACTGATGTGGAAATTACGTGTGAAACTGTCATGGACCAGATATAAACTTATTTGTCCATTCTACTTACAAATCCCCTGCCACCAAGGGATGCCATCTACACATGTGAATTTAACACAGTGCAGGCCGTGCTTATGTTAGAAGTACAAAGCAAGATCTATATGTGAATGTAAACCAAATAACTCAAGCAGCTGAATTAAGCATGGCTCTCAAGACAAGTCACATATATAACATATACACATGCAGCATATTGTTAAGGAATTAAGGATTAATGGTAATGGGGGATGGGTGGAAAATGGTTCCCACACACATCCAGCAGTCAGCTAGAAAAGTCCAGGAAACTACCTTGGCCAATGCACACATTGTGTGTATTAAACTATGGAATTCACTACCACAAGATGGACACCAATTTGAATGGCTTGAAAGGGGGATTGGACAAATTCATGGAGGATAAGGCTATCAACTGCTACTTGTCCTGATGGCTATCTGCTACCTCCAGTCTCAAAGGCAGTATGCCTATGTACACCAGTTGCTGGGGAACATGGGCAGGTGATGTTGCTCTCATGTCCTGCTTGTGGGTTTCATGTAGGCAGCTGGTAAGCCATTGTGTGAACAGAATGCTGCACTAGGTGGACCTTGGTCTGTTCCAGCATGGCTCTTCTTATGTTCTAAATTGGCAACACTTGCCTTAGGGAAAATATTCAATTCTCTGAAGCAAAAGTATTGTCATCTATGATGAGTTTCACCTACAGTCATAGACAGACCATAATTTCTCAGTCGTTTGATAGAGATCATTTTTGTCTCATTCATACAATTGCAACCATGCGGATCTATAGAACGCTTGAATTACATTGTTGTAACTTAACTGGATATTGAATATCGTTCCATTTGGAATAAATGACAACTAGAAATAGAATCATTCATTAGCATTTCCTTGAATAGCGGGCTTCTGTTTGTCTTAGATAAATACAGAGAGTGTTTCAGTTATGTTTCACCAACTACCTGGCAGCATGCAAATGATGGTAGATCTCACTTTAGATGCTAGTGGAGTGTCAACCAGCTGTGATAATAATGCTGATTTCAAAATTGACCAAAAGCATGAAAGAAGAACTTGTCGAATGAATATAGCAAGGAGACTGCCTTATTGTAAATTTCTGTTGTTTAAGATAGGAGACACCATTTATTTAGCAGCATATTTTACTGTATTGTTGTTAGCCACCTTGAATGCCATTTGGTGGAAAGGTGGTGCATCCATGTATCATCATCATCATCATCATCATCATCATCATCATCATCATCAAATCACTGGTTTCAGTATACCTACATCATTGTATAAGCACTAGTCCAGAGGTAGCAAATATGCAGTCCATGGGCCATATGTATTCCATCCTCTGGTGTAGCTCCTGTCACCCCCCACTCCCACACTGTTCAAATCTTCAATGGCAGTGACAGCAAAAAAAATTTGCAAACAAGCTAAATTTGTCCCTTTTAATCTACCGTAGTGGTTTGTCACCAAAATTCAATGGCAAACTCAAGATTTTTGCTGCTGCCGCCACCAAATCCAGTGCCACGTCAGCAGCCAGAGTGCAGCCCATGGAGAAACGGAGCTTCCCACTCCCAAAAGCTTCCCACTCCTGCACTAGTTGATAATCTTTATATGATTGCTTGACAATCTGATTTGGTTAATTCCTGGGTCACTCTCTATTATAGAGGCAATTACACTGTTGCAAAATAATTTACCAGGAGATGTTTTGTGCAGAAACAAACATTTGCAAAGAAGCTGGGAAAAAATAGAACCCTCTGATCTGATTACATTTTGTGATAGCTGATAAAATAACTTTGGCTTATTCCGAAATGAGTAGGGGATTTGTTATGCAGCACACATTTGATTTTGCAGCTTGATGAACTAAGGTTCACTGGCACCTGATGTTTTCCTTCAGTTTTCACCTGTAATTCACAGCAGCATTCAAATAATTACAAAGACTGTTGCTCTGTAATAGAGCACATGCTTTGCATTCATAAGGTTCCCAGGTTTAGACTCCAATGAGTCCATTTTGAAGGACTTCAGGTGGGAGTCCTGCAAAATACCTGTGTTTGGAGAAATGGAGAGCTGGTCCGGCCAGCCAAAGGTGGCATGACTGAGTCAGTATGAATTTGCACTAATGTTTGGGTCAATACAATTTCTCTTTCTATAGTGTTGAACCACTGACACATTTTCAGCACTATCCCAAGCATGTTTACTTAGAAGTAAGTCATCCTGTGTTCAATGCGGCTGAGTCCCAGGTAAACATCTGTAGGTTGAGGCAAATTATATAGGATTTTACTTGGCACCAGTTCTCCTAGCACTATCAAAGTCCTGTGTAAGTGGCCCCTGCCAATGAAGTTGGGTCATTTAAACATTACTCTAGCCACCAGAGAACCATTAATGAATGAATAGCTGTGATTTGGCTCAGGTAATGTGTAAAGAACAGTTCTGTGTCTTTCTGTAGCTGACCATCTTTTCCTTCGGCAATGCCTCAGTAGGAGTGGTAGTGAGTTAGCTGGACTGGGGAAGTTTTGACCAAGCTTTCACCTCAGAAAGAAGTCAAAATGACACCGCACTTTTGGCCAGGGGTGGTGAACCTCTGGCCCATTAGAAGTTGTGGGTTTTCAATTCTCATTATCCCCAGCCAGAATGGCCAATGGTCAGGGATTATGGGAGCTGTATTCCCACAACAGCCGGTGAGCATCAGGTTTCCCACTCCTTTAGGCAGACAGTGGACCAGTTCACATGTAAATCCAAACTATGTCTTGACTTTACATAAGTGAGTTGCAGGCTTGCGTGCTCCTTTCTCTCACACATTTCAGTTCCCACCCTGACTTCTGTTTTCAAGGCAAACTAATCTGAATGTAGCAGCAAATTGTATGAAAGTGCAACTTTGCTCCTCTTACTTGTTCTCTGTGGCTTTTGATACAATTGACCATGGCATCCCAGTGGACCAGCTCTGTGGAATGGGTATCGTGGACACTGTACTTCAGTGGTTCCATTTGTACCTACAAGGTGGTGTCAAAGAGTGGTGTTGGGGGAGTACACTTCAGAGGGATGTCCGAGGAATCCTTCCAGAGGGTGAAGTTCACTGAGCTTTCAGCATCTTGGACTCTGGACTCTGCCTCATTTATCTATGAGCTGGCCCAACGATCAGTATAATGGGGGTGGCAGGGTTCTTTCTTAAATTACCATTTACTCAAATTGTTGCTGCAATTTGCACAAATGTTGGCCATAGTCTACATAATTTGCATTAATTTTGGCCATAATATGTTTAAGTTGTGCTGTTGCAGATGCAATTTGTGCAAAATTAAACATATTGTGGCCACGGTTTGCACAAATTATGGCCGATATCTGTGCAAATTACGCAAATTGCAGCTGTGATTTGTATAAATAGTGATATAAGGGCAAAAGAATTCTGGAGAAAGTTCCCTAATTTGAGGGTAGGCCCACAGCTCGGCTTGCAAATGCAAGCCGAGCTGGAGGGTCTGGGGAAATCCAGCCAATCTAATTGGGCTAGCTTGCCCCCTGACGGCCATCTTTAGTGCTTCAGCTCTGGTGCTTGGAAGCAGTGGTGGTCTAAATGATTGCCAAACAGCTGAGTTGGAGTCCTGGCAAGATGGAGGCAATGTGGGTAGATGGGTCCTGGATCCAGGAAATAGGTCGATTTCCTATTCTGGGTGGGGTTGCACTCCCTCTAAAGGAAGATGTGTGTGGTTTGGGGGTGCTCCTAGATCCATCTTTGTCACTGGATGCTCAAATGGCCTCAGTGACAGTAGGGAATTTTTCCAACATCAGCTGGTATGCCAGCTCCAGCACTTCTTGAACCATGTTAATTTGGCCATGGTTGTTCAGGCATTGGTAACTTCAAGGCGATATTATTGTGCTGTGCTCTGTGTAGGGCTACCCTTGGATTTGGCACAGAAGTTGCAGCTGGTATAGGATGCAGCTGCAAGGCTGCTGATGACAACAGGTTACATCTTTGCATGCCAATAAACTACCGGGCCAAGTTTAAGGTTTTATTATTAATATAGAAAGACCTAAACAACTTAGGACCAGGATACCTTAGTGATGACCTCACTCTTTATGACACTGCCTGGTCACTGTGATCATCAGAAGCAGAATCTGTTCTGGTTCTCCATGGCCCAGAGTTTCACCTCAAGAGTACTAGCAGTAAAACATATAGTGTCACAGCACCCATCCTCTGGAATATACTTCCAGTGGACATCAGAAAGGCATCTTCAGTCATAACCTCGAGACATCTTCTTAAGACTTATCTCTTTATCCAGGTTATCCAGGTTTTCATTGATGTCTGATTCAGCCAGTTACAGTTTTATCATTGCTCATTAGAAATGACAGTTTTATCGTTGTGTTTTAGTTTTGTGTTCACCTCTTTGATACTATTCTTGGAATGTGTTGTATATATATTTGTGGAAAAAAAATAAACTATGCTTTGTCAGAAATCAGAAATCAGTAGGAAAATTCAAATAAATCCAGTGGCTAAGTAGGGGTGGCCCTACCATTTGGCAGAGTGGGATGGCCACCTTAGGCAATAGAATTTGGGTCTCATGCAAAGGCAACAAATTGTTAACTAGTAATTTATTATTATTGTATTGAATCCAGACCTAGTCATACTGAAGAGTGGCTTCATTCAAATCAATAAGATTTAAGTTAGTCATGATGTACCATGATGAGAGGGAAAAACTGAGATAGGAAAATAGCTTGGGTTGGCCCTGGGTGTAAGCCCAAGGCTCACTCATATAATGCCAAGCCCTAAAATCTCTATTTGGATTATTAAAAGCCCTTGACAAGTGGGTGATGTGCATTCCATACTACTAATGCAAGAGACTGGCTAGCAGTCACCCACCCAGCTGGCAGTTGCTTCCTGTGGAATTGCTTGTATGTTCTGCACTCCTTGGCCAGTTCTTCAACAACCCTTTGCTCTGCACAATTTATACTTGGAGGAGACTATAACAACAACAACATAAAAAGTAGTAAGAACATAATTCTTAATCAGTATGCCATGGAGAAAGAAACAAACATCCATGCCTGGTGAAGACAAGAGTCTTTGGAAAGCATGAATCCACCTTAAAACATACCTGACAGATGGTTGTCCAGGCAGGTAAGTTTTAAGGTAGGTTCCTGCACTGAGCAGGGGGTAGGACTCGATGGCCTTAGAGGCCCCTTCCAACTCTACTATTTGATGATCGCCATGGATAATGGGCATGAAAAAGAATGAAAAACCAAAAGGAGGAGAGCATCCAACTCAGGGCAAAAAACGGAGAGAAACAGGAGGGCCCAGTTGCCAGTAATTATCGTAGGAGACCATCATCCTGTTAAGAGTATTTCTGCAGACGTCTCTTATCAGCCCCCTGAAGAAGGCCTTAAATAACAACATAGGCCAAAATGCATAGGGCTTGGAAATAAAATATTCTTAGCATTTTGAGAACCTGCTTCTCTTCTTTTTTTTTGCCATGGAAAAGAATGGTCAGGTGTGCCAATGGGTATGGTGATCAGCAATCAACAGAACTGGACACAAAAATGGATGACAGTACAGGATTTGAAGGACACGTTTGTTGGGGCATAGGCCAAACATAAAAAAATGACTTTGCTCATAATGCAGTAATTGCCCACTTCTCTAGGCCGCATTTCCATACATATTCCAGATGTTCCTTGGACATGTAGCTGCTAGTACAAATTATAGTAAAGCATTCTATGAAGCAGATTAAAATTGTTTTTCAAAGCTATTAGTGAGAGATACGATACCATAAATCTGAGTACAAATTATACAATGAAGCCTAATTTAAGTGAGGGGGACCTCTTGCTAGACAACTTCTGCTTGGCAGAGGTTGGCACATTTCTTTTCATGGAGGAAAGACTGATAGTCTAATATGAATGAAAATAAACTGTAAAGTTATTTTAACTTAGTACATAAATTAGAGCATGCAGTTTTAATGGGGCATGTTTAACTTGCAGTCATTATGTAAATTCATTCATTATTATAAATATTCATTATCTAAAGCTATTATGTAAATCCGCCAAATCTACACATTTAGTGTAACACTAGAAGGAACATGAAGCAGAAGCTTGTAATCTGAAAATCTTATATTGTTGAAATGTCATCTGAATAAATTGCAGGTATTAGTTATTTTGTTCTGACATTTAAGAGCAAAGTGCAACATCAATAGCTGAAGAATGAAACTAGAATCTAAAAGAATTTGGGGTTGTCTGAGACATAATACTGCCTCCTAACACTTGTATGTGCTGCATGCTTATTATAATTTCCATTTTAGAAAGCAAGAGCTAGAAATGTTAGTCAGAGGAGCTGCAAGGCAACGCTTACTCTCCAACTGCTATTTCTCTTAGGACTGACTTACATGTTACCTTTATTAGACAGATATATCTTGAAATAGATTTTGTGTGTGATGGCCAAGTCCTATTGCCACTGTGAGGCATAGAGCCAATCACCACTGGATGAATCAGCCTATTTCTGATTTGTGTGAATTCTGTCCAATTTCCATATCAGTCTGTTCTTTTTAGAAAATACTGCATAAAAATGCATTTATTTTTGTATGCAATTTCCCCTAACATACACATTTTTGTATGCAACTCTCCCTACGGTGTGCACAAAACTATCCTTAATATATCCAATGTCCATGCCTGGTGCAACATTTGAGTCAAGGGATGCATCACAACTGTCAGAAAAGTGTGCAGTCCAAAGATAACTGTGTTGCAATCCACTTATTCATCTAGAAAGTGCTCAGTTAAAAATGCACACTGAATGAAGTTCTCCTCCAGTTTAAATCCATTGATGCAATTCATATACCAAATTCAGAAGAATAATTTCATGGTGGGGGGTTGTGCTGCCAATAGGCAACAGTTCTTTTAAGTATTCAGAATACAATGGACACACTAATGGATGAAGACTAAAGACTTTATTAAAGGGAAGCAAATTAATACAGCAGAAGAAAGCAATAGGGATGTGCAGGGACCCCCCGGATCGGATCAGGAGTCCGGATCGGGACCTCTGAGATTGTCCTGGATCGTTCAGGACAAAATCAGAGGTCCCTCGGATCCCAATCTGAAAATCGGAAGTCCGATTTTGGATCGGCCATAGGCTTGCATTGGGAGAAAGAAAGCTTTCCCCCAATACAAGCCTATGGCTGGGGTGAGTGGGGGCCTAACTCCCCCCTCCCTGTCCCTTCCGCCTCCCCTCTCGGGCTCTTACCTGCCAGGGCGGCGGCTTCCCTCCGGTGCATCGATCTATTGAGGAACAGGCTTCACGGCCTGTCCCTCAGTAGCGCACTGGGTGATGATGTCATCACCTGGCACGCTACTGAGGAACAGGCCGCGAAGCCTGTTTCTCAGTAGGTCGACGCACCGGAGGGAAGCCGCCACTCCAGCAGGTAAGTGGGGGGCCCTCCCGCCTCCCCCCTCGTGCCCCTTACCTGCCAGGGCCATCCGCGGGCACCTGCGGACGGCAGCGGATGGCCCCAGCAGGTAAGGAGCGCGAGGAGGAGGAGGAGGTCCGATCCTCCGATTTTATCCGAACCGGATCGGGTCCTTCCAGACTGGTTCGGATGAGATCGGACGATCCAGAAGATCGGCTTCAGATCGTGGATTGGATCCGATCCAATGCACACCCCTAGAAAGCAAAGCACAATATTTCAAAGCAAGATCATAAAGCATACACCTCTTCAATCACCGGGAACCTCCTTGATCAGCTCTTGACCGTACCCCACTAAGCTTAGCATGCAACACATTCCGAGTCAGCCTGTCCTGGGGTTCTGAATTAAAAGGTTCCCCAAGACACAGGGATTTTAAAAATGAAACAAAACAAAGCAATCTTTTCAACAAGGGTGTATGTGTGAGTATTTTAGGAGGAAAGCATCTGAGGGGAGGTTTAAACGTCCACTCCACATTCATGGTGGCCCTGATCCAGATCAGGGGTTCACGTGCTTACTTTAAAATAAATAAAAACAACACAGCGACCTGCACACTACATGATTAATATAATGTATAGTTTGACCTCTCAAGTTACCTGTAAAAGTTTTCTCTCTTGCTCTCTCTTCTAGAGGAGGTTTTGCATTGCCAATTGATAGTTCATTTTATAGGTTGTTTTGTTCTAATGATGAAACCACGGAAAAACTAAGGGGTGGGGAACATTACCAAAACTTCAGACATGTCACAGAGCATATAGTAGGAGCAAAAATTCACCCACCAAACTCCAGTCCCTTGCAAAGTACAAATACCCTGGAGTAAAACTCCTAACGTACAAATTAATCCTGATTCTGGTTTAAGTACGAATGACATTCAGATTAGAGACAGTGAGCCAGTTTGAATGATGAGTGGATGGTTAATAAGAAAGGGTACCAGTCATTTGCCAGCCTGATGTACATAATTAACCTCACTGGGCGTGGGTTCTTGAGTCATCTGAACCTGGCAAAGGTGGCTTATTGAGGTGGTTAACAAACCACCAGATCCAATGGCCTGCTGTGAGATTGTGGGGCAGTTTGTTAATCACCCCAACAAGCCACCCATGTCAGTTCAGATGGCATGAGAAGCCACAATGGGGGCTGAAATTGGCAACCTGCACCCACAGGCACTGCAACCCACCATGGCTTAAATAAGCCTTCTTGGGCTGTGGTGATCGTGTTAACCAGATCAAGGAGAAGAAATTGAAATATTCCAGACCCCAGAAATATTCTCCCACTGCAGGCTCTGGAGTGTTAGGAGATTTTGTAATGTACTCCACCCCCTCAGTTTTTCCATTGTTCCCTTTTTCATGTCTAATTTATGTCCATTCAAGCTTTTACATGGTGCTTTGAAGCCTGTGTAAACAACTGAAGGTTGTTGTCAAATGACGGCACATAGGACCTAAGAAGATGAGCTCATAATGCATGATTTTATGAAATAATAAACAGTAACTGGATGTGTGTGGCCTGACTAAAGGGTTAGCCATCAAAAATGTGTGAACACTTGTAATATATCTTAAAGAGATTTGTCTTTTGTGTGTTCCAGGAGTTGCTGATAACATCCAAACAAAGTGAGATTAGGTGGTTCACATGGGACCTAATTGTGCTAAAATAGGGGACATCTCCACTGTTTTTAAGAAAAATTAAACATTCTGGAATGGCTTACACATGGAGTTGTGACAGAATGGCCTATGCAAAAATGTCTTTATGGTTTCTTAGTATGTTTCGTCCATTAATATGAAGGAAACTGTAAGATTTTTATTTGATGCTAAATCAGGCTCATCATTAATTCGATAGCAAGTTCAAGGGTGGAATCAATGCCTATTACAGAAATTAACACTCCTCTTTCCAAGGATGCATAAAAGGCATCTCATTGCTGGAACAGCCAGATGATGTTAACTATGGATGTGTATCGTATCGTTCCGATGTCCGATAACAATCCGATAATGGTGTTATCAGACATCCAATTAACGATAACGATATGATAGGAATACATCTGATAATTATCGGATCTGAAAATTTTCAGTCTGATTATATCAGATTTGTTGGACTTTGCAGATTTGTTGCTAGTCCTGGCTCCCCAAGTTGCATGTCTCTAACTTTAAAAATAAAAAAGTTACACCCATTTAAGTTCTTTAAGGAAAGTGCATGTGTCTATTGTCTAATACTTTTTTATATAACTTTTCTATGTTTTAAGCTAGAGACTTGAAAATGGCCCACAGTGCTTATGTGATATGCCTAAGTATGTGTATGAAATTTCAGTCCAACCCATCCACCCCTGTATTTTATATGAATTTTTGAAAGATGGTGCAACTTTTTGACAGTTCTGAATGCATGTGGCTTTAGCTGTCATTCAGAGCTGTCAGAAGTTGCATGATATTTCAAAAATTCATATAAAATACAGGGGTGGAGGGATTGTTCTGAAATTTCATACACATTCTTAGGCATATTCCATAAACACTGTGACCAAGTTTCGAGTCTCTAACTTATAAAATACAGACGTTAGAGTTAAAATACAGAAGCTTTTTGAGACATTTCTGTCTCAAAAAGCAACTCTATAGGGCAAAATACTCGAATTAAATATCGGAAATCCGATAATTGTTGGATATCTGATCTGATTCAATACAGAATACCTACAATATTATCGGATCCTAATTTTTTTTCTACCAGAATTTCCGATAACGATACAATACGATAATTTTGGCCGTGCACATCCCTAATGTTAACACACTCCAATGGCAATAATTTATTTATTTTTATTTATTTATTTTATTCCATTTATATACTGCCCCATAGCCGAAGCTCTCTGGGCGATTTACAAAAATTAAAAACGTTGAACATTAAAAATACCAATATACAAAATTTTAAACCATAAAGCATAAAAACAGGTTATAATTACAATATCTTTTAAAACAACAATTCTGGGTCAAAGCACAACAACAACACAAAAAAACCTCATCATATGCTGTTATGAGGAAAGTCTTGACCTGGCGGCGAAAAGATAACAATGTTGGCGCCAGGTGAGCCTCGTCAGGGAAGACGTTTTGTAATTCAACAGACAGCCCAAAGGAAAAGGGTTCTTAGCCTTACCATGCATTCAACAGTAGGAGATAAAAATATGGAGAAGGATGAGATAAAGGTGACTGAACTTAAAGAGGACATGGTTCTAGTGATTTTCCAGATTCCGCCATGTAGAACAGGGGTGGGAAGTGTGCATTAGACACAAGCCCTAACCAGCACAACCACTTGTGCGGGGTGATAGGAGTTGCCATCCAGCAACATCTGGAGGACCAAATGGTTCCCCATCCCTGATGTAGAAAAATTAAAATAAGGAGAGTTTAGGAGATATATCGCATGATACAGTGAGAAGAGGAAGGAGCCTCATGATGATGGACAATAGATGTGCACCAATTTTAGACTCACAAATGGCTTACTGCAAGGCTCATTTTGATGCTTTTGCTTTTGTTCTCCTCTTGGGCAAAGAAAATATTTCTTAGTAAATGGCTAAAAATTAAAACATATCTGCATCATGGAGTATTGAGGAGACAAAGCTGAAAATAAAAAGGGACAGAATAGTAAATAATAATAATAATAATAATAATAAGCTAGGGAGAATAATTGCAGCACAGCATAACATTCCTGTAATACATTAAGCATTTGCAACTTGCTGATAATGGCCTGGTTCGCGTGATCACTGCAGCCCAATGTTGAGGTGCATATGGGAGCCATTGTGAATATTCAACCCCAAAACAGGCCATGGTTTGGGGGTGGTTTAGCAACCATACCAACAACCAAATCTCGCCAGATTCAGATGTTACTATAAGCTGTGGCGTCCACTCGCTTGAATATTCACAATGGCTATTGACCCGCACCACAACCCATCATGGCTTAAATACAGACAAGATGGGCTGCAGAGGTCATGTGAACTGGCCCATTGCCAGCCTGTGCTGAGGGGTTAGCTTGGTATTCTTTCATCCTGCAGGTATGCCCCTTTCCCCATAAGCAGTGTGTGTACTATAACTGAACTCTATCTGATACAATCCCTATTATTTCTGGACAGCGCTAAAGCTCTGAAGATGTATTACACTAATGTATCATCATAGCACTGTCATTCTGACGATGTATTAGTGTAATACATCTTCAGAGCACTCAAATGATGGGGCTGTCTAGGAGTTGATTCAATTCAATTACTGGACAAAAGGCATTGCTGGACAACTGAATGGAGAATGAGAGAGAATGCTGCCTCTGGAAGCCTTGGTAGAGCATATTAGTGCAAAAATGTTGTCATTCTAAAGAGTGGTGCATTGTGTAGTGCTGCTACCATGCTCCATACAATGATATAGGGTGAGGCAGAAATATGTATTTATACCAGTAGTTTGGTGGCAGTGATTCCCAGAGTTATGAGTTCCAAAAAGTGTTGATGTGTGTGTATTGCTGCAATCACATGTACTGGTGCATGTTTGTTTTTTTTTTCCTGGTTACTCCTTCTGCATGATTGTGAGTGTGTTCACTATCAAAGGTGGACATGTGTGCACTTGATTGCACCAAGGAAATTAAGGCACAACACACAAATAAAGTGGTTCTTCATGTGATTTCACACGGATTTCATTTGCAAACATTCTGAAGTATCTCAGAAAACTAAAACAAACAAGGATAACTTTGTATGTTATGTATTAAGAATGTACACCATTCTTAATCCATATGGATTAAGGGTTATGGGTACTCAAGTACACCTAATGAGTACTCATGATATACATATACACCGGCATGTTTGATGAACTTCCATGTGTGCATAAAGTGTACTTGTGAGTACACATGATAGACAGATGTAGTCACTTTGAGAGCCTCTGTGATGTAGCCATTAGAATGTCAAGCTACGATCAGGAAGATGAAGATTCAAACTTCCAGTCAGCCACGAAACTTTCTGGTCAACTTTGGAATTCTGTCTCAGCCTTATCCACCTCTCAGGGTTGTTGTAAGGATGAAATGAATGGAGGAGAACTATGTACAGTGCCCTGAGTTCCTTGGAGAAAGAGCAGGATCAAAATGGAATAAATTTTGTGACAGCATGTAGACTAGGATTCAGCAACATGATGCACATGGGCACCAGTGCGCCCATGAACACTGTTACCAGGAGCTGGGTTTCTGTGAAGTAGTTTCTCTTGATGCTGAAAACTGTGGGTCCAAAGGAGTTGTTTAGTGTGTTGAGACCCACCTATACCTTGTATGCAGTCTTTGGGGCAGATTACTTGTCCTTTGCCATGCTTCCTGTGGTAGCCATTTTGTGGTGGTGCCCAGGACAGTTTTTCAAATTGCCAAATGTGCCCACGGTCCAAAAATGTTGTCAACCCCTGATCTAGACTAATGGCACTTAATGGAATGGAAGGATTGTCTGTCTGTAGTAGAGCACATGGTCTGCATGTACAAGATCTCAAGTTCAATGTATGACATCAGGTAGGAAAGAGACTTCTCTGCTTCAAATTCCTAGAAAACTGCTGCCAGTCAGAGTAAACAGTATTTGACTAGAAGGACAAGTAGTCTAACTCGGTATAAGGCAAAATCCTTCCTGTGTTCAGTAGTGCACACTTGGTATATGCTTGTGATTCATAAATATATGAATTGAGTCTTAGATGAAGCACTGAATATCTGATTTCAGAAACATGTTTCTGTAACAAGTAAAAGCATCCCCCTTTCCAATTAGTCTACTAAGTCCAACATTTCATTTCATTTATTACATTTCTATACCACCCGGTAGCCGAAGCTCCCTGGGTGTTTTACAAAGACTAAAAGCCTTAACAATTCATTATAATAGTATAAAAACCATTTATATACAAACATTTAAACAGACTGCACGCAAAGAGACACAAAGATATCTAAACAATTTTAAACTATCAACAATAAGAAAACTCGAGGACTTGATTAAAATCTTACCATATGCTGCCAAATGCCTGAAAAGAGAGGAAGGTCTTAACTTGGGGCCAAAAAAATAACGATGTTGCTGCCAGGCAGACCTCATCAGGGAGATAGTTCCATAATCAAGGGGCTACCACTGAAAAGGCCCTTCCTTCCTTCTGAGCCTCCCTTGGAGGAGGGCCTTAGACAGTGTGGTGTAGGAAATGGGTAGATTCATGCTGGGAGAAGAGACCCATTATATATTGCAATCCCAAGCCATGTAAGGCTTTATAGGTAAAAAAATCCAGCACCTTGAATCAGGCTCGGAAACACACAGGCAATCAGTGCAAGTTGGCCAGAATGGTGTTATATGTTTGGACCTTCTTATCCCTGTTATCAGTTTGGCCGCCGAGTACAAGCTGCATATTCTGAACTGTCTTCAAAGGTAGCCACACATAGAGTGCATTGAAGTAATCTAATTTGGAGATTACCAGATTACCAGAAGCCAGGTTACACCTGTCCAGATAGGAGCATAGCGGGGCGATCAACTGAAGTTGGTAGAAGGAACTCCATGTCACTGAGGCCGCCTGAGCCTCAAGTGACAAAGATGGCTCCAAGAAAACTCCCGAGCTATGAACCTGCTCCGTCAGATGGAGTGCAGCCCCATACAGAAAAGGGGTTGAGCACCCTCCATCTGCTCAGAAGAACTGCCTACTTACAGCACCTCAGTCTTCTGTATTGAGCCCTCATCCAGACCATGGTTGCAGCCACACATGATCTAGCACATCTACAGCCTCACCTGATGAAGAAGAAAAGGAGAAATAGAGCTGCATGTCATCAGCTTATTGATGATAGCTCATTCCTAAACTCTGGATGACTGCACTCAGTGGCTTTATGTAGATGTTGAATAGCATGGGGGAACAAAACCTACCCCTGCAGAACCCACACTGGAGAATTCACAGGAGAATATTCCCCAAGCACCACCTTCTGGAGCTGACCATTCAAGTAGAAACCATTGCAATGCAGCACCTCTCACTCCCAACTCATACAATTGTCCCAGAAAGATACTATAGTTGATGGTTTCAAAAGCCACTGAGGGATGAAAGAGAATCATCAAGGTCACATTCCCTCTGTCTCTCTCCCAATATAGGACATCCAAGGCTGCTTCCCTGCCAAAACCTGGCCTGAACCTTGACTGAAACAGATCCAAATAATCAGTCTCATCCAAGAGCATCTGAAGCTGGTTGGCAATCACCCACTCAAGGACATTTGCCACAGGCCTAAAATTATTAACATTTTTGAAGTTCATCATACTGTGACCCAAGATATTATACTGTAAAACAAGAATCCCTAACTTTATTGAGCCAGTGGGCATATTTTGATAAAAAGTGTCATGGACACTGTCACAAAATGGGTGCTATGACGGAATGCTAATCGACAAAATGGCTGCACCTATTTCCCAGAAGACAAACTGGTGAAGCTAAAAGAAAATTAGCTTTCCCAAGAACCAAAATTCAAAGCCAAAGTGGGGGCTGAGACACCCACCCACACAACATAGTCTCTCACACACACACAACCACACACATCGAAAAAACAGGCAAAACATACAGATTTTCTAAGAATTCCTTTAATGCTCAGAGGCATTAAAGGAAATAAAAACGGTATCAGCTCTTTGCCTTGAAGTATGCCTGTCTCCCAGTGGGACACTTTATTTTAATTTTTCAAATCTAAAAAACTCAGGAGGGTCAGACAGCCTAGCAGGCACCAAGGGAAGTATTTGTGGGCTGATTGGTGCTCATGGACACCACTTTAGGGACTCCAGCTGTAAAGGGAGATAGAATGGCAAAGCCTAGGAAGTGGAGAAAAAACCAGTCCTACTTGGAGGAGCAAGAAAGCTGCAACTGCCTCATGCTATAGGTTATGAGTGGAGCATCAGAGAGACTGGGCCACTAATTCATGGTGTCAACTACAAATGTGTCTCTTTTAAATTGGTGAACTCCGGATTCATCTTCTCTCTGTACCTATGTGATCCTCTAAGAGGTGTCACTGTTCAGATTGTAGTGACAATTTTGAATGTTCTAGATGACTAAGAATTTATTGCAAGTATTTTTAAACCTTTTCTAGATGTTCCGGGGAAACAATATAAAACAATTCAGTGGTTTTATTTGATGAGCACTGACATACCTCCCTTATGCCATCATTATTCTGCTGGCAGGCAACAGCTTGATTATGGGCACCAGCATTGCACTTATCTTCCAGGTGAGAGATGGAGGGATGAGGTGAAACATCTGTTCCCTGCAGCTAAGTTGGAATGAGTCTGGAGTCTCGCCAGAAAACCTTCAGTGGCAAACCACACCAGGAAGAATCAACTGTGACTTGGCCAGGAATAGCCAAAACCTCAGAGGACTCTCAATTTTTTTTATGTAGGGAAAGAAAGAACATGGACATTAGGCCATTATGAATAATTGCTCTCGCCTGTTGAAAGCTATTTATCTCAATCTATGGCATGTATTTTGCATTTGCTTCCTGTTCTAGAAGTGGTAAATGAGAAAACACAGCAATTCCTGGATAGAGACTCTTTAAACCTATACCAATAGCTGGAATGATTATTAGTTGTGCCTTTACTGAATCAAACACAAGGTGCGGATTCTGTCTGATGGATGACCCATGTGCGGCAGGATTTCATGGTTTTATCATGTGCTGTATGGGTCCCAGTATCTATAGCACATTTGCCTTTGGGTCATCAGTTCTTCTTTTCCAAACCAGAATGGCATGTGGCCATGGGAGCCTTTACCTATCATGTAGCTTGGATGACTAGTCTAAGCCATCTGTTTTGCTAATGTATTACATTGCCTGTAGACATCTCTGGCACCTTGTTCTTTTCTGTTCTCTCTCTCTCTCTCTCTCTCTCTCTCTCTCTGTGGTGATGGTATGCTATAATCTGGAATATGTGGGTTAATGTATAGGAGGGTGAAGTGAGGATTCTTCAACAGAGCAGAAGGCTGGACAAGATGACATGTGGGACACACGTCATGCCACTTTCTGCCCCATTTTTCTGTTATTCCTTCATTGAGCGTGTGTTTCTTTTCTTCTCCATGTTGGCATACGTTGGGCTTTTCCTGGAGGGATATGGGCACGATTTACCATTTTGTGGTTCTGCTGCATCAATCTTCCTTGAAAGATGTTTTTTAACTGTTGTTTATTCATAGAATACAAAACAGTTTTCACATTTGATTGGGTATCTACAAATATTCAGGCACCTTAGTCTTGTCATGCCCCAGATAATGAGACTTCACAAAGCCTGTTGGAGTTCCCCCATAAGAATATTCTGCATTATTCTCTTTAAAAAGGGCCAGGTTAAAATTGGCAGGATGCAGTGATTGTAGGAACTAGATGTGGTGAGTATCAATTTAAGTCAAACTGGATGCAAACTCAAGTATCCTGATACCGTTGTTTCTCCAATCAATAGGAATAATGGTGATCGCCCTCAGAGATGTACCATCTTTTGGTAATTATGGTGACACTACAACATGTAGAATAGACTCAATTCTGGATAGAGGAGAGAAGTGACACTGGATGAAATTAACTTGAGGCTGCCTTTCAGGCAGGCTTCCACAATTTTTGATACACCAAAATGAGTAGTCTCCGCTCATCAGTTTTCACAGTCTTTCTCAAGTAGTGAAAACAAGAATCTAATGAAAGCATTATGGATTGCCATATATGCCTAGCAGGCTGCATTTTGCATCAGGTTGTGGAGGCAACCATCTGGCTTTATAGCCGGACATTGTGGAGACCTGTTTAAAGGTTACCATGGAGTAGGGATGTGCATGCCCGAAAATATCGTATCGTATCGTTATCAGAATTTCGGACCAAAAATTTTATCATCTTCGATTATATCGTAGGTGAACTGTATCATATTTTATCGTATTTCCACCAACTTCGATTGGTGGCTCAGCTATGCCCCTATCTGGACAGGAATAACCTGGCTTCAGTTGTCCATGCTCTGGTAACTGCCAAGTTAGATTACTGCAATGCACTCTACGTGGGGCTGCCTTTGAAGACGGTTTGGAAGCTGCAGCTTGTGCAAAATGCAGCAGCCAGATTGATAACTGGAACCAGAAGTTTCGAGCATATAAGACCTACTCTGGCGCGCTTGCATTGGCTGGCTGTATGTTTCCGAGCCCGATTCAAGATGCTGGTTTTAACCTATAAAGCCTTACACGGCTTGGGACCACAATACCTGACGGAACGCCTTTCCCGACATGAACCTACCCGAACACTACGTTCAACATCTAAGGCCGTCCTCTGAGTGCTTACTCCGAGGGAAGCTCGGAGATCAGCAACAAGGGAGAGGGCCTTCTCTGCGGTAGCCCCCCAATTGTGGAACGATCTCTCCGACGAGGCCCGCCTGGCCCCAACATTGTTATCTTTTCGGCACCATGTCAAGACTTTCCTCTTCTCTCAAGCATTTAGCAATATCTGATGAGCCTGGGTTTGTTTTGTTTTTAGGTTTATAGCTTTTTAAAGTTATTACAGTGGTTTTAAATGTATGTGTATATTATGTGTATATTGTATGTTTTTGCTGTTTTAATTTTTGTATATTGTTTTTAATTGTTTTAATCTTATGTAAACCACCCAGAGAGCTTCAGCTATGGGGCGTTATTCAAATGTAATAAAATAAATAAATCCCAAGTTTAAAGCTTTTCACAATAATATTTACTCTCCAATTAAAACTACAATCCAGTACATGCATACCTACTCCACTTTCAACTCTGTGGAATGTATTTCAAAGTATAATGCATAGTATCAGATTAAAAACATCAGAAGTTTCAATTCTGAAAAATGCATTTCACACAGAGATACACACACACACACACACACACACACCACTGGAATTCTGAACAACGATCCTTGAAGAGAAACTCTCTTAACTTTATCCGATGCTATTTTGCTGATCACTGATTGAACACTGACCCTTTGTACCTGGTGTGTGTAGATATGTCTCCTTTTCTTTTCTTTCATTATAGAAGGACGTCTGATCATGCTCCTATCCATACAGCATACAGATATCCATCAAGTCTATTTGTTTAAGTGTGTTACATTCTTTCCAACAGGGAGCAGCTGGTTTTATCTTTGTCATGAGTATTAAAATGTAGATAGACATCCTTTATATCAAGATTCTACCTCTAAGGCAGCCAAATCAATACCCTAATGTATCCTAGCACATGAGCTGGTTAAGGATGCCTTGGTAAAATGACTATAAAAAGAAAATTCAAAGTTACTTCAGAGTACGGTGACTTTATGGAACTCAGTTATATATAATTTAGCCTGACAGCGGTTCGACTCAATGATAAAAAGTTAATATAACTTTGAGAGGAGGTGGGGGAATAAACTGGTTCTTTTTTCAAGTTTTAAAAACCAACATGCACACTAGCCTCAAAACTAGCAATTTTGAAACAGCATTGAACTGGACGCTGTGCTTGTAGAAAAATATAAATAGTCCCTGTGAGTCATTTTCTCTCTGAATAGAGCATAAACAGATACTTTTTTCAATAAAAGACTGTTTTGAGGATTACCACTTAGTATTAAAGGGACTTTGCAATGCAGTTTACTATATATATATATATATATATATATATATATATTAAAAAAAACTGTATAAATTTATTACATGCTAGAGGATGTTCTCTGGAAGCAGACAGGTTTATGCTGGCATTACTGTTACTTACTATTCTCACGGCATTGTACCAACACCACTTTGATGATTGACAGTAATACATCAATTTAATAGCTTTAAAAGATTTGTTGCATTAATGGTGCATTTGTATAATGATGAACAACCATTTCATGATACTTCTTTGAATCAGGACTTACAGATATGCCCAAATGTAGACGGAAGAGAGAAAGAATCCCCCTGCCCCCCACATGTACATACCTGCAATAGGTGCAGCTACTAGGAAGCTCACTGGGTAACCCTGGGCAAGTTATACTAAGCCTAACCTACCTCTCAGAGCCGTTCTGAGAATGAAAGGAGGGAGAAGACTAGGTGTATTACCCTGAGTTCTTTGGAAGGGTGAGGTATAAATATATTATTCAATAAACAAATATTTGTTTCCCCTAGTGGAAGCACCAACAATAAAGGAGTTACATCCAATATACATCCATTGCTTATACATTGGAAAACAATATTCCACAATCTGGGGAAAATATTCTCCATGCAGATTTTACTTGTCCCAAGTAAGATATCTGTGCAATAGCAATTAACAGAAGTTGGAGAACATTTTTTCCAATTGGTGGGTTTAACCTCCCCCCCTTCATCAAATCCATTGTTCTCCATTGAAAAAGCAATGGAAGCATATTGGATGTCACCCATTTTTAATTGCCTTTCACATAGGAACTCTTTGTCCAATCTTCCAGAAGTTTGGCAGACATGATGCCCAGGGGGAGTAGTCTTACACCTGGATTTAAACGAGAAAGTTGTAGGCAGTTGAAGACAGGATGAGTGTATTCATGATTTCCGAAATGCAAATAGAAATCTGAAATCCAAATTAAGCAATTCCAAATTAACCAAGTAGGAATTAATTTTTTGTAAAAGGAAGAAATTACAAAAATAATTTTAAATATGAAAAAATATGAAAGAAACAATGAACAAAGTGTTTTCCAATACACACCTCTATTGGGAACTGCTTTGTCTGATGCTTGAAGTAAGCGAGTTTTAAACACTACGTCTGCTGTGTGCTACATGGAAATACTTTTTGATAGTCTCTGTGTGTCGCCCGTAAGGTTTGGAATGGCCCTAACAATTTTGCATCTACTTAACCTTTAGAAGATTCATGATGGCATTCAACGTTGAGAAGCCATTCACCAGAACCAGGGGGGTCATACAGAAGTAAAAGCCCTAGTTAGATTCTGATTTTTCATTCATCAGTGGCTTGTTTATGCTGCTTTATTTCTCTTGTTATACCAAGGCTATTGTGAGTAAAGCTACCATTTAATTGGCTTGCACCTTCAGAAATTTCCTGCTTTGAGGCCTGGACTGAGTCCATGTGCTGTATGTTTTAACCATGTGTACTCCATTTTAGGAGGAGCTTCTTCACTCTGTTAACTGCTAGGTAAATATTTAATGTGATTTCCCCCCTATTCTATAATTGTTGGAATAATCGTAATACAAAGATAGGCTGTCCATATGAAAAGGAGAACGGGGCTCATGTAACTTTAACAGTTGTAGAGAAAAGGGATTTCAGCCAGTGTCATTTGTATGTAGTTAGTTCCTGGTGAAATTCCCTCTTCATCACAACAGTTAAAGTTGCAGGGGCCCTGCCTTCTTTTGTATTTGGTCACTCTAGTATAGTGCCTGCAACTTTAACTGTTGTGATGAAGAGGGAATTTCACCAGGAACTAATCGCATACAAATGACACTGGCTGAAATTCCCTTTTCTCTACAACAGTTAAAGTTGCATGAGCCCTGTCCTCCTTTTCATGTGGTCAGCATATACAAAGATATTGTTGTATTGTTACAGAAGTGCAACTGCAACTAATGCCAGTGGACAAAACACAGTGCCTCTAGCTTTCGGCTAAATCAAATCCCTACGTTGCATTTTTGTTGCATTTTCTTTTTAGAGTGATTTGCCTGGAAATTAATGTCATTAGCTCAGTTTTATACAAGGAGAGTTAGAGAAGCATTAAATATTTGTGGACAACACTTCTAATACAGGTCAGTGTATAGAATAGGATAACAGTAAATATATAAAATTTCTAGTTCAAATACAGCAGAGCAAGAAGACTAATAGGTAAATAGTGAGTACACGTAAGGCAAGGTTAAGCCAAGGTGAGGAGATGCAACAGAAGATAGTTGAATAACAAGATAGTAAGTTTTGTGGAAAATAAAAGTGTATCAAAAAATAAGGTCTAGTTGTGACTGTATAAAAAGATAGAAGGCACAACTGAGAGTGTGTTTCCAATGTAAAATCTTTAAAGATAAAATGCAATTGTGGGCAAAACTAAATAAAACTAAATAAAACAAGAGACAGTGAAAGCTTATGTGGTAGGACAGTATGTCTTGCACAGAAATGGTACTGTCATGAAGTAGGATTTAAATGTTTTGTGTAAAATAGTTACAAATGTTATTTTTAATTCAATATAGCTCCTGAAGAAGGATGGATTGGTAATACGAAATGTTGGGCTAATCTAAGAATTGGAAAAGTGTTTTTATAACACATTAAAGAACCTTTTTAAATTTGCACCAGAGCAAGTCTCCTTCAGTTTTTCATGTGATTGGTGCTTTTTTCTTCTTTGTTCATCCCCGTTTTTTCCTCACCAGAACCTTGTAAGGTAGGTTTAGGTTGAGAGAAAGTGACTGGATGAAAGTTACTACCTGCGATTCATGGTGGAGTGGGCATTCTGGGCTGTGATGAAAATGGGAGATATCTACATCAAAATTTGCCTTAATGCTAAGTCAAATTGGTCTATTTAGGCCTTTGGATCACATCCAATTGTGTCTGTCTGCCATTACTATGGATATCACTGGTGGAATGGATTCTCCATCTTCCCGCAGCTCCCTGCAACCCCCCCCCCCATCTGCTCTGGAAGGTTGGATGACCCTCTGGAGCAGATTTGGGGAGTACAGTGAATACAGGGTGAATGAGAAGAAAAGAAACTCCCATTGCATGAGTGGAAGACTGCTTGTGTGATGAATGTTGCCCATCTGTCCACTCTTAAGGACCCATATAATCATTCAGGATAATCAGTAGGGATGTGCAGCAGATCAGGTCCGGATCCATGATCCGGACCCAATCCGGGTGAAATCAGATAAAACGATCCAATCCCGATCATTTGGACCGTCTGATCTGATCTGATCCGATCTGAAGGGACCTGATCCGGATCAGAAAAAATCAGAGGATCTGATCTCCATTGGGAAAACATGGCAGTGGGTGAGTGGGGACCTCCACCTCCCTCCCCCCCACTCGTGCTCCTTACCTGCTGCCTCCTCGCTGCCATCTGCTGCTGCCCACTGCTTCCATACTACTTTGAAACAGGCCTTGTGGCCTGTCCACAATAGAGGGATGGCGCTCCAGATGATGTCATCACTCGGCGCTCCCTCGCTCTACTGTGGAACAGACCATAATGCCTGTTTCTCAGTAGTACTGAAGCAGTGGGCGGCAGTGGACAGGAGCGAGGCGGCAGCAGGTAAGGAGAGCGAGTGGGGGGAGGGGGGAGGGAGGGGGAGGTCTTCCGTACTACTGATAAACAGACCGCGCTTTCCAGGTTAATGTGTGAATCGGAATGCAGTTATTTGGATTTCGCACTTTTGTGAATTTTGCAATGCAGTTCTTGGCTCAAGTAATATATAGAAAATTCATTTTTTTCCAGATAAAATATGCTTAGAGAAATATGCATTTAGAAAATAGTTTAGAAATGCATATCTTGTGAAAAAACATAAATGTGTATTTAAAAATGCACTTTTGTGCAGATTAAAAAAAATCACAAATTAATGCAGAAATGGGACTAAACAGACCTGTGAATAAAAGCACATGAAACTGACATGAGCTTGACATGCATAAGCAAACAGAAGAGTCTGCCCACAATTGTTCCCTGCCTTGTTGGAAAGCTATTCTGGAATTAATACTGGGACAAAGGTCCTTTAGCTTTCTAATGGGGTTCAGAGTTAGTGTTCCAGACAATAAATGGGCACCAGACTGTAATAAACATTACTGAAGAATAGAAGGAAATTTAATTACACTAAATTAAAAAAGGAGCCCAAGTCTGCAATTTCTTATGATGACAGCAAAGTAATATAAATTCAAATAAAGCAATAATACAGAGAACACGTTATGTCATATCAAAGCTATAGATCATCAGTATTCAAGATTGGCCTGATTCTCCTGCAGAGCAAAGAACATGACATGGACAAAACAAATACTGTAAATAAGTAAATAAGTACGGAATCTTCTCCTTTCTCTGATCAAAAAAGCATAAAGGCAATTTGGTGATTAAAAAAAATGCAAAACCCATGAACAATCTTCAAGTAACAAATTTCACACTTCACACCACATGGCAATAATCCCAAATTCTGTCACTTTAGGCTATGGATCATTTTAGCCCTGTGCAAACATACCTGCATTAAATTCATGTATAATGCACATATTTTGGATTTACATCGATTGGTTCTCATGTTCAGAGTATGTGTAGTCATCACAGTTGAGTTGATGTCCACACTGCCTGCTCTTGTATGTTAATATAAGAAAGGTTCCAGATAATATCCAACATTGGATTTCAGCTTACGCAACTGGAGTTTCCCTTTCCCTCCTTCTCCTCTGTACATTTTTCAGGCCTCCCAAAATTGCTGCAGAGGATCCCCCAAAACCTCTGGAGCAAATTTGGGGGGAGCAAGGATTGTGGAAATATGATCCAGTAGAGGTATCCATTCTGCTGGTGGAAGGACATGGTCAGATATAACCCTATGGGTCACTTCTCATATTTCCCTGGACAGTACTCCACCTTTTTTAAAAAAAAATGAGGAAAACAGACAATAAGAGGGAAATGGAAAGTTCGTTTATGTCATACTGCACAGAAAATGCTAGCACTGAGGAACAAGAGTAGGTAGGGCATTTACCACTCTATGATACTCTCTTTATGGTTTGGATGACCACATTTTACACAGATATGCTATTACCTCACATAAAGAACAGTGAACACAATCAAACAACTACAATTGAATGTGTGAGATTATGGTGTGGCTATGGAGGGCAGTATACAATGGTATCATTCCACGAACTCAAATAGTGCCAGCACAGCTCCGCTGAATCTTTTCTTTGTGCAAGCAGTTGCTAATTATGCTTGTGTAACTGGTTGTGCAATCCATTGTGCAACGAGTTAGGCCAGCCAATGCATAACTTCAGCTGGTACAAAACAGGGCAGCATGTTTGCTAACAGGGACTGGCCAACAAGATCACGTTACGCCAGTCCTTTTCCAGCTTCCCTGGCTGCCAGTCCAGGTCCGGGCTCAATTCAAAGTGCTGGTACTAACATTAAAGCCCTAAATGGCTTGGGGCCAGGTTATCTAAAGGAACATCTCCTCCCATATGTACCTGCCCGGATGCTAAGATTATCCTCAGGGGTCCTTCTCCGTGAGCCCCTGCCAAAGGAAGTGAGGCAGGTGGCCACTAGGAGGAGGGCTTTCTCTGCTGTGGCACCCCGGCTGTGGAATGAGCTCCCCAGAGAGGTTCGCCTGGCGCCTACTTTGCACTCCTTTTGCCGCCAGGGGAAGACCTTTTTATTCTCCCAGCATTTTAACAGCTAAATTAACTCAATTTTAACCCTTGCTTTGAATTTGTATTTTAATCTGTATTAATCTCTGCTGCTTTGTTTTAGTCTGGTTGTGTTTTTATATTGTATGTTATGTGTTTTTAGATTGTGGTTCGTTTTATATTTCTTAAAATGATTTCATGGTTTTAATTTTTGTGAACCGCCCAGAGAGCTTCGGCTATAGGGCGGTCTAAAGATGCAATAAATAAATAAATACATAAATGGGTTGCACGAGTACAACAGGTTGCACGACCGTGCTTGCACAAATGTAACTTTAGTTGGATTCTCCTCTTGCACATATTTTGGAACCTAGTTTTCACTAACGCAATATCATTTGCACCAATGGCATGACCCAGTTGGATACCTCTGGAGAATTTAAAGCACCACCTGCTCCCACTTGATCCTGTCCACCTAATGAGATCAAAGGACACACTGTGCTTTGTATTCCTCTCCCACCTGAAAGGTGGCTGGTGGGTAAGCAGGATAGGGCTTTTGCTATACTTGTGCCCCGGCTCTGTAACTCCATCTCATCAGAGTCTTGTCTAGCTTCTTCCCTGTTAATCCTTTGAAGAATGGTGAAGGCCATTTTGTTCAGATAAGCCTTCCATGTTGGTTAATTTGTCCCCTCTGAATAGTTTGATCTTTATATTTGGATCTTTTGTTGGTTGTTTTGTAGTTATATTTCTGTGCTTTCTCCTTTTTGTATATATCATTGTTGTTGTTTTAACTGTGTTTTTAACATGGTTGCATAACCCTTTGAGGGGCTTTTCACTTGAAAAGCTACTTATAAATCCTAAATATAATGCATTTTGTTACACATTCCCCCAGTATACACATTTTTGTGTGCACTTTCCTCTCTCATACCAAATTTGGGGGCATATTTTTTGATTTGCAAACTGCATCACAAAATTTGGTGAAGTGTGAATATTGGCGCTTCACTGTCCTGGATGGTGTGTAGGTTCAGAAAGTGTGTATGAATTTCTCACCCATCTCTACTTTTAGGAGACTGTTATGGTTGTAATTCCTAAACGAACTTAACAAGTTGCTTCCCTAACAAATAACTTCTGTCCTTTGCCATTCAACACAGTCAGTTTATTGGTGAAGAAGACTGGCATATGCCAGGGGACTCTCAACTACATGATGTTCATCATCTCTTCAAATACCTGAAAGGTTGTCACACAGAAAAACATCCTGACTGTTAGAGCAGTATGACAATGGAACCAATTACCTAGGGAGGTCATGGGCTTTCCCACACTAGAGGCCTTCAAGATGCAGCTGGACAGCCATCTGTCACATATGCTTCAAGCTGGATTCCTGCATTGAGCCGGGAGTTGGACTCGATGGCCTTATAGGCCCCTTCCAACTCTACTATTCTATGATTCCTTTTGCACAGGCACCTGGAAAAATATTACAAGTCCCTACACTTAGTGTTCAGCCTGACTAATTTTTCTGCCACCAAAAGTCAAGATTTTAGAAATGCATCATACAACTTACATAATCATGTTAAGCCCAACATTGACTCTTCTATATAATGCTCTTTGAAGCACATAATTTTATTATATTATTGTAGTATCTTCAAATACATACACCCACACAAGCTTTTGTTTTAAGAAACTCTGACAAGCACTAATAACAGTTCCAAAAAGAACAGCTCTAAGAAGAACTGTCGGAGCACTCTTAGCAACTTCTCTACATCGCGTTTCATTTTCAGTGTTCTCTCACATTCTCTTTTTCTTCCTTCAGCACACCAAGTAGTCGACTTTTGTTACAAAGCACATCCATTTTCCCTGCTGTTACTGTTTCCGATGATATTTTTCATCTGGACTGATGTCTGCTTCCTAGAACCGGCAAGTTATGCTACATGTGTGGTAGTTCTGTACCGGCTTCTGAAGCCTGTCATTTCTGTCAATATCAGAGTGGCAGCAATATTGGCCTTGAATGAAGCTGAATGTTACTCCTTTTAAAACTGCAAAGCTATCCACTAATGTTACAATCCTAGAAATGCCTCAAACTATGAAGGGCTTGAATTTAGGGGGGTGCACATGTGTGTGAACCACAATGTTCATTATCATCTTTCCTCTGTTGATACCACTGACCATGGTATCCTCCTGGACTGTCTCTGTGGATTGGGAATTGGGGACACTGTTTTATACTGGTTCTCCTCCTGTCTGCAGAGTAGGGTCCAGACAGTAGCATTGGGTGGCTGTACCTCAATCCCCTGGCAGATATGCTGTGGGTTTCACAAAGGTCCCACATTATCTCCAATGCTCTTTAACATATAGGTGGGGTCTTTAGAAGTTTTGGGACAAGATGTCAGTGGTACACTGGTGACAGCTCTATTCCTCTATTACATCTGAATCATGAAAGGCCATGCATGACCTGGATTGGCGTTTAATGGTGGGCTAGCTGAAGGCCAGTAGTTGGAAGCTGAGTCCCGATATGATGGAGACACTGTGGGTCTCTGGGAATTAGGGAGTTTACCTGTTTTGGATGGAGTTGCGCTTCCCTTGAAAGAATTGGTAAGCTGTTTGTGAGTGCTCCTAATTTAATCATTGTCATGAGAAGGCCAATTCTGTGGCTTGGGGTGCTAGAGGTGGGTGGCCATGCAATGTTAGAGCTGATTGAGGTACTCCAGATTCTTCCCTGAAGCTCATTTTGCCTCATTTGCATTCCTGAATGTGAGAGTCTTTTTGTTTGTCAGATAATATGATGGCTTTCTAAACAAGGAAAATCAAATTACATGATGCTCCATGGACGCACATGATGGATATTTCTAAAATGTAAAGTACAACACAATAGGTATTTAGAATGGAAGTTCCCATATTAACTGGATAGCAGATAAAATTTCCCTGCTGACCCCTGGAATTTCAAGATCTTCTATCTTGAGTGCTGATATGAGGTTAATTTCATCCAAAGACACTCTTTGTTTTCGATTTTTCCATCTGCTGCAATGAAATGCAGTGGCATGACACTAACTTGAGATATATAGATATAGATAGGTAGATAGATAGATAGATAGATAGATAGATAGATAGATTTCAATAGAATCTGCCATCAAATCCAGCATAGCAAAGTATATTCAAATATTGCTGCAACAGCATATAAATAAGTGATCTTTTGCTAGGCCACACCACTTTCAAGCAAAGCAAAATATAGCTTTTATTCTATTCTGGTGGCTAACATATGCTTCATTTCAAAATGATAGTAAATAATATTTTCCTGGAAATGCATTCAATCTGGCCACAGTGGAATGTAACAGCAGCCAACCACATAAACAGAACAGCTGGCTCTTTAGTTGAAGCTTACCTTTCCTAATATATTCCTTCCACGCAACACTGAAAGGGGGAGAGCATCATCGTTCTGCTGCAATTTGTTGTATCTCATTAATTGGTTCCTCCTTCTCAGGCATCTTTGTGTATTGGTGCTTTCTACTTTAGCTCCCTTGAAATGATATTCCTGGCCTGGGCTGGAGGAGGGGGGTGTTTTCTGCTGAACAAACTAGGAAGAGAAAAGGAGACTGAACAAGGTGGTACAGTGATCATTCTGGTCCCTGGGCCACATCTCTATCGCTCTGACTGCCTTACACAATTGTATTGGCCAGGGCAGGGTGGCCTTGGCAAGACAGATGTGGAGAAAAACTGCTTCCCTCTAATCCATCCCACAATAAGTAGTTGTGCTGCTGCTGCAGTCTGAAGTGTTTTCATGTGCCAAATGAGTCTCATTTTTCCCTTTTTGTTTTACAAAAATTATTTACGTATGACTAGACAGAGAGAGAAAAAATCCAACTTAGCCTTTTGAATAATATACTCCCAGCCTATTCATATGCAATGTTTTGTTTTGCTTGATGCTGGAGTGTTCATCGGCGGACAAAGAACTAGGCCCAGATGTAAAGAATAAGCCACCCATTCTGGGCTTCCGTAGCAGTAAATTCATGGTTAACTCTGGTTTCCACTTCCATGTAACCAAATGTTCGCATTCACATGTATATGCAAACTTGCATCTATTAATCTGCACCAGATGAATCCAAGCATAGAGGGATCTTTTGGAAACATGTAGTTTTCACTGCATTTTGACGAAATTGGTAGATTAGCTCGGGAAGACTGACAGTTGAAACACAGGTGTTTTATTTTACTAGAAATGTTTTATGGAAAGAAAATGATTGACTAGTATGCTAGCATGCTAGCACAGGATCAGCAAACTATTCCAGACAGAAATGATAGAATAAGAAGAAATGGAACCAGGGAGTTATGGTGCCCTCTCCCACCTGATAAGTAGTGGGAAGGGTACTATGGAAATAGCTCCCCAAGCTCTGCCTTGCCAAGTGGAATGTACAAGGCAATTCTCAATTGCGTGGAGGACATTGGTTTTATTCTAGGCCAACCATATGAAAAGGAGGACAGATCTCCTGTATCTTTAACAGTTGTATTGAAAAAGTGTCATTTGTATGCATGCAGTATCTGCTGAAATTCCCTCTTCATCACAATGGTTAAAGATGCAGGAGTCCTGCCCTCTTTTA
Source organism: Anniella stebbinsi (assembly GCA_029215795.1). NCBI lineage: Eukaryota > Metazoa > Chordata > Lepidosauria > Squamata > Anniellidae > Anniella > Anniella stebbinsi. Next base: position 86,907,713 of record JARDYH010000004.1, on the reverse strand, counting down.
TATCTGGTCACTCTAATATAGCTGCTGCAGCTTTAACTGTTTTGGTGAAGAGGGAATGGCACCAGGTGCTGCATACATACAAATGATACCTGCTGAAATTCCCTTTTCAGTGCAACTGGTAAAGACACAGGGTCCCTGTCCTCCTTTCCGTATGGTCATCCTATAGGGGAATCCTCAAGTGGTCAGGTGTATAGTCATAGTGGAATGACCTCCTCCCCTTGGCTTTAGGATTACATTTGGGATCTTAAGCCTGGGATATATTACAAAGAAGGAGAAAAAGCACACAATAAAAGGCGTTGTGTGCCCTTAATGATATTATCATGTAGCCAAAGCACCTAGTGCTGTGAAGGTATCAGAGTACTTGATGCCTGCCTGGTTGGCTTAGATCACAGTGAAGAAGAAGAAAGTCCTAAGAAGGAACGCAAAGCAGCAAGCCCCACAAAAAATGTGAAAGTCCACCAATGTAGGGGTTTTGAGAGCTTTTCACTCCCTTAAAAAACCACTTCTCATTCCAAAAATCAAATCTCAGAAGGATTCAGCACAGCACTAGAATCCTTCATTTCATACATGCTTCCTAAGGAAATGTTCATTTATGACCCCAGCTGTTTGTAATAAATTTGAACACATTACTGCTACAAAGTATGATCGTGGGTTTTAGAAGTGCTTCCCTTTTCTGAACGTTTATTTATTTAAGGATTATCTCACCCACATTTCAGTATAACATAATCCCAAAACAGGGAACAAGCATCAAACACAGTAAAAATAATATAATATTGACAAAGTAACAATCAAACAAGGAAGAACACTGACAGATAAATGACAGTTTAATAGCTACTGGGCATCACCGTGCTTATTTTCATCCTAATTAAATGGATTTTCACCCTACTTCCATAGGAATTTACAAGAGTGCAACCTGAGTTTTGAAATGTATCTGTGAGCGGTTTGAGTGAGGAAGCCTGAGGGCATATATGTGTTCCATTCTCTTGCTGGCCTGTTTCTTGATTTTGAAAGCAGAGGCACGTTGTATACGCATTTAAGCCTGAACTGGAACACAATGGATATTGAAGCTGTTAACAGAACATTGTGATTCAAAAGCTTTAGTCAAAATGAAATGTCTTTCCACTGCAAATATTTGAAATATGTGTCAGCTTTTTTCTAGTTAAAGTGGAACCTTATATTTTATAAAAGTCAATATAAACTGAGGTGTAATAGTGAATTTTCATCTACCCTGCTAGAAGGCTGTTCAACTCAATTGCAAAATGGGCATGGATTTATTTGATGTATGTTGAGGTTAGGTAACTCCAATCAATTATAAAGTGATTGTGTATATTCCTTCCTCTACTAGTTACCGTTACAGTATTGCTACTTACAGGAGGCTGTGCAACGTGGATTTTATTTCTGTACACTGGAAAAGGGGTGAAATATGCAATTGTTCTTCCCTTTCATTTGGGAACAGTCCTGTCAGCAGCATAGGTGTGCCCAGCACATTTCATTAGGGTGTGCACCCAGGGAATTTTATTATAATTAATTAATTTTTTTAAGACAAACATGCATTGAATACTCATTATTTTTATTCATTTATTTATTAAACACTACAGGAGGGCCATTGCAGGTGAAGGGGGGGGGGGATGAGGAGATATTCCTCAAGACCCAGCATTGGTGGGGCTTTATGGTGGCAATGGCTGGAGGAGGGTCTTACGAGGCGATATTAGCCTTTGGGTCCCCTCCTCCTGGCCTCCTTGAAATGTGGCTCCCAGCAGACAGACATTATTGCTTGAGACATAAGGGTGTGCCTGGGCACAACCAGCACACCCCTTGTGCACGCCTTTGGTCAGCAGCTTCCAGTAGCAAGATATGAGCTAGTTGTTTATACCTGGATGAAGCTTCAGTCAGCTACAGTTAAACTTCTGCTAAACTCTTTTTAAATATTGAAATAGATATAAATCTTTTTTCCCCTTAATTTCAGCAAAACCATTTGAAAGTGGACAGTATCTGGACATCTATGGAATTACAAGAGACCAAGCTGGGGAATATGAATGCAGTGCTGAAAATGATGTCTCAGTCCCAGATGTGAAAAAAGTAAAAGTCACAGTAAACTGTAAGTCATGTTTCCCTTTCTTTTCTTTCTCTCTCTTTCTCTCTCTTTCAGTGTGTGTGTATGTGTGTGTGTGTGTATAAAACAAAAAAAACTACAAATAAATATTAGAAAATAATACAAAACATTGTGATGTATGACTCTAATTTTCTACAGGCATCTGTGTGATGAGAGCCCCTTACAGACATTCAACTGGGGGAGAACAGTATGGCAGCAGGCTCTGGCCACAGTCTACCTGCCTTCTATAAGAGGGGTCATGTACCAGCAGGAGCAGGCTGACCATATGAAAAGTAGGACAGTTGTAGAGAAAAGGGAATTTCAGCCAATTAGTTCCTGGTGAAATTCCCTCTTCATCACAACAGTTAAAGTTGCAGGCACTATACTAGAGTGACCACATACAAAAGAAGGCAGGGCCCCTGTCCTCCTTTTCATGTGGTCAACCTAAGCAGGAGCTAGCTAGAGATAATGGCACAAACAGGGCCAGACCTCAAGGCACAGTTCTGGAGCCCCCCAAATGACCCCCTGAACTCCCTCTCTCCAACTCTTTCAAATCTGACTAGCTTGGTCCCAGCTCTAGCAAAAGGAACTGCCATGGCAGCCAGTCGGGCAAGCCTGAAGACCCTATGGCGTGCCATTTTAAAAGCAAAAGACTGCCGCTTTGCCACTCCTGCATCTTCATTGGCCATGACACCCCCACAAAGGCAGTGTCTGATTTGTTCAGATCACTGCTACTCAAAACCTAAGTTTTTAAAAAAACACTTTACCTTTAAGATGGCACATTGGCCGAGGAGGAGGAGGAGGAGCTGCTGTAACCCCCAGGTTGTTGTTGTTTTTAAGAAAAAAAGGAGGGGAGGGAAGGAGGACTGGCTGGTGACAGCGGCAGATGGGTGCTGGTGGCAGTGGGGGGGCAGCAAATGGGGCAGAGAATCAACTTGCTTTTGGTCCCCTCAAAGCTAACTGCACCCCTTGCTAGAGATATTATAATGATTGGCTGCTGCCATGATGCTTCTCCCATCCTCTGAGCATTCATTATATCCAGTTGAATGTCTAAAAGGGGCTTATGTTTGGGGTCTTATTCACTAGGCCAGAAGTTTCATTCTATCTGCTGATCAGAAGAGCTGATGTTTCACAACCTATTCCTTTCTGTGCCTGAAAAAGGATCTGAGGCTTGAGCACCAGATTCCAGATATTTCACAAGACAAGGTCCCAATCTCAGATCCTGAAACTTCTGGCACTCATTATATTGTCAGTAATAGGGACTTGGGTTGAATCCAGGGCCAGCATCAAGGATTGGGCCCCTGCCAAGGGCCGAGACCCCAGCAGGGGCCCACTGACAAGATCCACTTGGAGTTACTTTTCCTCTTCAGCATTTCAACCTGCTTGTTCACCTGCCTCTCTCTCTGTCCCAGATGAGGGGGGTGGTCTGACAGAAGAGCAATCGATGCCACTACCCAATTGTTCACTGGCTCTCTGCTTGTCAAGCTAGCAAGTCATAGCAATGATAGAAAAGTGGATGAAGGGCAATAGCAGCTGATGACAATGCCGATGAAATAGTACACCCACTGTGGGAGGAGACCCATGGAAGAGCCCTCAACAGCCTTAACTCACTGCATGTTAAGGTTAGGGCTAAATCAAAACCTCGCCCAATTCAACCTTGCTAGTTTTAATGATGTGGAGAGAAGCAAGTGAGGTTTTGGTGGGATGGGTAAAGTCTACCACGTGCCATGGTGACCATCATTTCCCATACAGGTGCATTCAATGCCCCCAATATGATGGTATGTTTTTCAGGTGACTGTCTTTTCTTATAGCGACAATTCCCCTCAGAATAATGTTACATGATGACATAGCATTATATTCCAGGGGCATTGAAGTGGGAAAATGGCAGCCATCACCCTGGAAGGAAGGCTGTTTCCACTGAATCTGGCAACAGCAGCAAAATTAGAAAGAAAGCCCAAAAGAAGCAGGCATGCTTGTTTCCCATCTCCTATTCGCTCTCCCATGATTTGTGCCTAAAAGTCACATTTGGCTTACCTCTAGTTGAAATGTTGTCCTATGTAGTTCCGTGCTGAATTTTTGTAAAATGATTCATAAAGCTATACTTTGTATTCACTTCATGCTCGGTTAGCATCATTTCTATAAAGTGAAATTAGCAGTTTTGGGGGAACAGGTTTTGCGGCTCATATTCCAGTCCATTTACTTTATCTCACAGAAAGCACACTGGAGTTCTGCAGGACAAGGTCAACCAATTGCAGTGACAATCTAACCCAAAGACACTGGGATAACCAGGATCAGAGGGCAGGTTATGCCCCTACCCCATATGAACTCCCTTTATTAGTGAGTGGCTGTCCATTAACACTGTGTGGGCATGTGAAGAAACACATTGCACCACCTGGGAGTCCTTGCAGTATATGGTCTTTTCCTCTAATTTGTGTCACAGTGATGGGCATTCTAGTCATTCATACTGTTCTTTTTAGACATGAACAGAAGGGATATTACACCTGTAATTCCATGAAAACAAACAAAAACATTATTTGTGTGCTGCCTCTGATTCCTGGATTCTCGGGGGGGGGAGGGGGGACAACAGGATGTGGGGTTTGCTTCTTGCTCTACCTATGAGATTTTCAGAGGCACCAGTAAAGCTAGGATACAGACTGTATAAAAGAATCTTGCAGGCCAGCTGGAAAACCCTCAGGGGCCACATCTGGTTCATGGGTAGAAGTTCCCCATCCCTGATAGAGATGTCTAGACTACATGGATCCATGGTCTGATCGCTCAAAACAATTCATGTTAGAAACACCTTTGACAAATTAGAAACTTCTCTCCTTGCTGTGCTCTCCGCTTCTTCCATGTTTATGGATTCGTAGCATACACGTTACCATGCCACTTTTCTTTTCTCCAAGGTGGAGACTGTAAAGTGCTTTCACTTAAAGACTACTCTATTATCTCTTGTCCTGCTTTCATAGGCAGAGTCACCTTCCATTTTGTCACGAGTTACTTGAAACTCCTGGACTCTTCAATTTGAAGGTCTAAGCTGTGCGTAATATGCTTTCAACGTCATTCTTTAAAGAAGAAAAACAATAACCAACAATCCCAAGATGGGCATGATTTTAAAAAGAAGAAGTGAAGAATGCTCTTAAAAGGCTTTTTTCAAGAGGCAGCTTATTTTACATCTTTTTCGTCTGTCTCTACCTATTAGCTCCTCACCTAGCCTTACTGAGTAAAATGCAGAAATACTGTCAACATCTGTTCCCTAATACAAGCATTTATTTATTCTGACTAGGCAGAAGAATAACATTCAGCAGCATTCCAAGCTAAAGCTTACTTTGATTATGAAAACATATGCTCCCTATAGTCATCTGGGTTATCTGATTTCCACTGGACGCTGAATATAACATTATGCAGGGCTCATAGTGCTGACTTACTAAGGCAGTGGTTTTCAACCTGGTGCCCTCCAGATGTTTTGAACTTCAACTCCCATCATGCCCAGACAGTATGTCAAATGGTCAAGAATGCTAGGAGTTGTAGTCCAAAATGTCTGGAGGGTACCAGCTGGGGAAGCTGATCTAGCTCCAATATCAGGTAGGAAGTGTCATAAATGGAATGCTGCACCACACAACCCTAACCCCGCCCCAAACCCTCTCTGCATGTGAAAACCTAGCAATTCAAGGAGAATGGTACAGTCTCCCTTACATGCTGATTTTCCATGTGCAAGGATTTTTCACTATGGAGAACATTCAAATATGTAACACCTCCTCCTAAAAACACACACAAACTGAAGTGATTCAAATTCTGTCACTTGGGAAACTGCAGCTAAATAAATAAATTAGCCCTAAGGTATAGATTGTTGCCCTATCTCTTCATCCCTTTCTAAGTAGATAACTCCTTTTACTAATCCATTCAAAGCAGCTGAGCAGCTCCAAGAAAAGTAATACATTCTCGCTACTGATCTCACTAAGCTATTGCTGGGTTTTTGGATTTGATCTGAGTTTAGCACATAAAACTAACTATAAAAAGTAACCCAGAGTGTTCTATTTACCTGGATAGCTTATCTCATCACTAGCAATAGACAGTCAGTGAGGATTCTTTTGGTCAAGCAGGTTTCTTGGCTACTGCCTACTGCTGGAATGGGAGAATTAGAGCTCTTCTTGGATAAAGTAGTATAGCTGTATGGGAGATGGCACAGACTGGCTAACTAACAGAATGAGCTGATTCTCAGAACACAGCAGCTTACCATGGCTTAATTTACCTGCAGGGGTTAAGGTGTTATGCTAGGCACCTGCGGGTGCCATTTTTGCATGGTGCCCGGCTTGCAGGGGCTTGTCATGGTTTAGGGCTTTTTTTAGGATTATTTAAGGTTTATGTAATCCTCAATCAACCTCTGCTTATGGACGCCTTGCAAAAATGGTGTCCAAAATGGTGCGACAGCCCCCACGGATAAATTAAGTTGTCGTATTGTGCAAACAGGCTGAATATCTGTCAACAGAGTTGATAATTTAGCATAGTGTCTCAGTATTCTGTTTGTTTCTCTTTCTCTGGTCATTGCACAGATAATAGGGAACGATTTATTCTACAACATGCCCTACTGGTGAAGTTCCCAGTATCATCTTGGGTAGTTGGGCCTTTGGTTGGATATAGGAAGGTGATTTTTATTCTTGCTTAAATTCTGTTAATATGGATTTCCATGATCCCAAATCTCCTGAGGAGTCCAAGCTTCCATAATCATTTGGTATTCTGTTGAATCAGTTCCTTTAATAAGCTAGATCTTCCTCTCTCTCTCTCTCTCTCTCTCTCTCTCTTTCAAATGCATGTTATTGTAGCAAATTAATTCCTAAGGGTTTAAATACGCAGCGTCCCAGAATTTAGATGTGTCCAACCATTTGCTAGAGCAGAGGGGTCGTCTTAGTGAAATGCATTTGAGAATTTTCCCCTTTCTGCACTGAAACAAAAACTCACCTCTTCTAGAAAACTGATCAAATATATACCGGTGCCTTCCATCCATTTTTCAATTTTGTTTCTTTTAGTCATATTGGAAAGCAAAATCTCATACAATATAGCAGTAGAGTCTCATAACAGAACAGCATATAGTATGTTCAGGTCTTGCACTTAAATCACAGTATATTGCTACTTGTATACCTCTGGTTCTCTGACACTGGAGAGTAAACTTTATTGCTTTGTCTGCTAGATGAAAAGAAGATTTTGAGTAAACTGCTGTATTAATAAGGGGAGAGTGTCCAACTGGGAGAAAGATCATAGTTGCTTGGTCCTTTGATGTAGAAATTGTGAATCATTTACCACTCAGCTGCCTTTAGACATATTGAACAGGATTCTGATTTCATCTACATTGCTGTAAATCTGGAGTAACAGTCCAGAAATCAATGACGTTACATCAGATTTATAGCAGCATAGCAAAGTGCAATTTGTCCTAATGGCCTTAGATCTACAATTGTAATTAAAATAGCTGTAAATATTGATAGATGACTGAAGATGGACGTGCAAGCCATGATTCACTGAGGAAGCTTCAACCCACAGCAATTCCTGCAGGAGAGGCTTTGCAATCTCTGTATCATGCAAATCAGCATATGCCTGGCAAGAGAGTTTCACTCATCAGGGTGGAGCAACCATTACACCCACCAGATGTGCATTTAGCAGAACAGCTGCAGGCAGGAAAGCAGCTCAGAGTCAGAGAAATGATGTGTGGGTGTGTCTGCATGTTAATTTTCATTGAATGTGTGTATGTTCATGTTTGAAAACAAATTCCTATAATGCCCCTAATCTACTTCGTTGTTTTCGATGTGTCTAATTCTGAAAATCATATTACTAAAACTCCAGGGTGTACTTTCCCCCTCTTTTTCCAGCCTGTTTACCAACTCAACACATTGTTGCTATACATGTGGAAGAATAGATTGATTTATACATGTTTTTACAAGGCTCTTCATTCACTTCAAAATTAAAATGAGAAATTACACTTGAATTGTAATCTGAGCTGTCTCCATGGATGGTGAGGTGTTGAATGCTTGAGATGGGGAGCTGTAGAACTTCCTGGTTCTGTGCCTATGAGATCTCCACTCAGGATGGACACAGCACCTGATGGCACCTTGATATGACATCACTCAAAGGCACTGTAGGGTTGCAGGCAGACCTAGAACTGTTGAAGAAAGTTGGGATAGGACAGGGGGAAGTAGCCTACTTTGCTAACTGAGACATGCCCAAGCCTGTTTTCCAATGGAAGATGTTAGGGGAAGAGAGCACATTTTGTGCGGGAATCTAGTTGTGTGTGTGTGTGTGTGTCCCGTTTAGAGTGCTATAGCATAGAATGACTGGATCCTGCCTGGGAGGAGAGACAGATACAAGTTCTCTCTTGTGAAGGATTGTGGAGAAATCACTAACCCTGGATGTGCATGGTTCTCTTGGGTTCTAGGAAGAAAGGCTGGCCAGGAATATGGTCAGCATACTTTCAGGTCTTTCCATCAGTAGGAACTCCCCCTAGCCCTGTTCCTTCCAATTTTTTAATGCTCAGTAGTCTGCATGGAGGACACCCAGTTTATCAATAGAGAGAGGGATACGCTATGCCAACAGGGCTCATTTGTTATGATTCCCTCTAAAAGGTCCGTGAAAGGGTGTCCTCACAGAGATTCAGTTGATAATTTCCTGCTGATAGAATGTTTTTGTTATTTACTGCTCTACACAATATGCTGCGAAAGTTAATTCCGAGAAGCTATGCTGCATAAACACAAGGCATATTTTTGAACGTTGGAGATTCATTTCATCTAGCAAACAGCTGTTTAGTCTTCCAAATGTATGCAGGAAAAATTATCCACTTTAAATTACTTTTCAAATTTGAAGTTTTGTGGTTGAATTGCTTTCAACGAGACATAAACAACAAGGTTTCTGTCTGCCCTTGTAGCATAAATAGTACTACTAATGTTCCATTTTCCGTCTTTGCACTGTTTTTTATTGCAGAAGTTATGTTTTCTTCATAAATGTGTGTCTCATCTGCCCCTACTAGTGACCATAGAAAACATCATGTGTGTGAGTTGCATACATGTGTTCTGTGAAAAAAAATTAATTAGTTCTAGAGGCAAACGTGAATTAGTTTGCCTCTAGAAAACTTACATGTTAGTTTTCATGTAAGAAGACTGTTCCAAATTGAGTTAAAATAGACAAGATTTAAACTAACTTTATTTTGCCAGTGAATTCTTATTAATATGTTTAAATTATATTTTATAAGACAAATGCTGATTTATAGAGGATAATCTTGACCCGTGTTTGGAACTCTAGAGTCATATATTAATGAGATTTGGCTATATCAGGATCTGCCCTACTGTTTTATAATGGTATTGAAGTGCACTCACAACTATTGGGGCCCATGACACATATCACATACTGTTTTCAAACTGCTTTCAAAGTGCTATATCCTGCTTGGTGTAGATCTGTGTCATCAGAAAACTGGCTGGTTTTTACATGCAGCACCTTTCCTAAGTCTGCTATTTTGTAAATGAAAAGCAGTTTAAAAAAATAAAATTACAAAGCAGTACGAAATTCTGCCATTCCTAGATACAGAGAGATCATTCTGAGAAATATAGCTATGTGATAAATACCCTAGAAATCAGGTTGATGCTAATATATATATAACACATTGTTGAGAATAGTTTGTGTCAGCTCTGCCCTTGCATATTTTGCTGGAAGGTGTGAATGCCTTCACTGTAGACCATTCTGAATCCAACAAAAAATCTTCCTTCTGTCACCTCTCCTAAGGATCTATTTAGCAATGCTAACCCAATTCCTATTGTTTAGTTCAATGCTAGTTTTCACCAAGCTACAAAGAGCCAGTTCGTGCATAGAAACTACATGGATCTACAAGAAATGTTTTGGTGCACCAGCTGGATCAAAATCAGTGAAAAGAGGACCAAGGTATCATCTCTCTGCCTCTGTTAGATCATATACCATGGTGCCTCGTGAATAGGAACAAGGGAGAGATTCATTTGGTTCCCATTTTAATGCATATCTAATTTTGCACTTTCAAACCAATATGCAAACCCAAACTGAGTTATCCATTAAAATTCATACTTCTCTAAATTTTGCAATGGAGTTCTCCAATCAAAAAAATGTGTACAGAAATGCATAAATTATGGGGAAATGTACACAAAAAATGTATATATTAGAGAAAATATTTTAAAATGCAGAATATTAGCACATTTTCCTTTTAAGCTATGTGTTTCGATTGCATACAGAAATATATTTATAAGAAGACAGGCACACAAAAATGTGTACAAATGTTCATTAATACTCTTTTTAATTATTTATTATTATTATTTACAATATTTATATATCGCTCCATATCTAAAATAGATTCTGGAGCAGTGAATATCGGAATTAAATACTAAAAAGATTAAAAGATTAAAATGGCATATTAAAATTGTTCAACTTTAAAAAATTAATCAGAATACCAATAAAAATGGTGGCTAGTCAATTGAAGCATCAAGAAGAGACACACTCTGGTGCTATGAAGAGCTGTGAAGACTTTATTGTTGTAAAAAGCTCTTGAGATTGTAAAAACCAATTTTCAAAAAGCTCAACATTTCGGATAGGTTCTATCCTTCGTCAGAAGCTACAATAAACAAAATACGATTATTTAAAATGGAGTTAACAATGTTAAAATCAAATCTACATCAACAAGCAAGGACAACACTCAAATTAACCTCTCAGATGCTAAACCTATTCTTTTCCTCTAGCATTGAAGCGTTTTTTTTAGAACTCTAACATGTACTACATGAGTCTTAACACACATTTAATGACGCATTGTATCTTAGACCCACCTGGCCATCAAATTCAAAATATATAACCAGTGAGAGGAGCAGTTACCTATTTAATTCATTAAGCATCTTTGAAACACAAATGATGGCTAAGTTCATAAGCAGTACTGTGTCTATTGCTTTTTACTCTTTACATACACAAAGTTTTCTGAGTTATAGCCTGTACTATGTACATATCAGCTGACAATTCTTGACAAGTGGTATTGTGTACCAGACTGGTCGCAAAAACATAACCAGAGAGAAGAGCAGATCTTTGTTTTTCTTGTGAAACGTCCATATGTCACAAATGACGAATAAGTTCTTGAAAAGCCCCTAGAGGTTGTTGAGACTTTTGTTAGAAGGAATAAACATGATAAAGTCCTAACCTGAGATACAGCACATAAAAATTCCTGCATGAGACAAATGAGCCATGTATTTATTTATTTATTTATTTATTTATTTATATTTATTTATTTATTTGTTGCATTTTTATACTGCCCAGTAGCCGAAGCTCTCTGGGAGGTTCACAAAAATTAAAACCATGAAATCATTTTTTAAAAATCTAAAACAAACCACAATCTAAAAACACAAAATAACATACAATATAAAACCACAACCAGAATAAAACCAAGCAGCGGGAATTAATACAGACTAAAATACAAATGGCAAATTAATGACAAGCACTGACCTGCGAAAACTGATAAGATGCCTCAGAAAGCTAAAGGATAGGGAATACGAAGCTTTTGTGTGACATCCTGTTAGGGAGCTGCATTTGTGAAGTCGATTCCCACTCGTACTTGCTATTATGTTCATCGGTGCTCTTTTCCCTCGCATCTCACCGGCTAGTCAATTGAGGAATTCTTTATTAACTGTTTTCAGGAGGCATTGCAAACAACACAGTCTTGGCACCTGACTGACCTCCAAAGAGAAGGAGCAAGCACACTAAAGGATCTTCTCTTGGTGGATTCCAGGCAGGCCATAGGTCCATGTGGAACCACCAGGAGCATGCCCTCCAATGACCTCAGTGACTGGGCAGGTTGGTAAGGAAGAAGGCACTTTCTCAGGTATCCTGGTTGCAAGTTGTTTAGGGCTTTGTACACCAGGACCAAAACCTTAAAACCTGGCCTGATTGCCAATAGGTAGCCAGTGCAGTTCCCTCAGCGAAGGAATTACATGCTGAAAAGGGGCAGCTCCTTTTTAAACCTCAAATTTCATGATGATTCAAACTTAAGATTGGAAAAATCTTAAAATCAGGATGAAACAAACTTAAGACTGGAAAAAGGAGAAACTGAGAGAAATCAAAATTGACGGTTTTGTGCGTATCTACTCAGAAACACCAACAGCTCTTGCCATTTTTAAATTGAGTGGAATTATCTTAAAGATGTGCAGCAGAGAATATACACTAATTAATGCAAGGGAGTGACAAAATAGGGTTACCAATAATAGCACACAGCTCCAACAAGCTCAACTCCTACCAAGACAAAAAAGTCTTCAACTTGGCAGGCAATACCATCAGAAAGGGGGCAAACTGATGTTCTGTGACAGAGGATTCCAATATCAGGATACAGAAAAGCTTTAGTTTCAAACATCCACTTTGATCACCACAAAGTGAGGTGTGTGTGTTGCTGTTGTTGTTGAACTTTTTTTCTGCATATGCCTTCCCCTGGGGGAATGAGATCTGAGACATGCATGTTTTCATGTCCAGAAGAAGTTTAGTTTTAATTTATTTAAAGAACATGGTACCTCTTAGTATCATTACATTGCTGGGGCGGGGAGGGTAAAAGATTTAGGAGGAAGCAATTTACCACATGAACAGTTATGGGGAAAAGTCACCCTGTGGTGACTTTACCATAGCCTTCTTATCGCAGCATATAGTTAGAACTCTTTCAATGAAACAATGTATTTGGGTTTATTTCTTTTCTTGGATACTTTAGCTTTTTGCAGAGCAGCTTAACTTATTAGCATTTCTTAGAAGTCTATGTTACTGTTGCTATGGCAGTTTGCATATTATTAGCCATAATGCTTATTTTACTTTGAATTCAGACATACTGCACAAGTTGCTTGAACTTAATTATATCTGTCCCCTTAAACCCACTGTGGAAGAAATTAGGAGACTGTGGTGTTTGTTGTGGCTTTTGCTGTCGAGACATATTGCTCTTGCTTTCATCTTTTGGAAGGTATGTTGCTGTAGAACTGTTCAGGGGTTGTTGTTTTTACATTAAAGACACTAACTTGGACTTCTAGAATAAATTGTAGCCCAACACTGACAACCTTAAAACACACACACACTCTCACACAATTGGCAAGTGAAGCTCCATAAACATTGCACTCCCTTTTACAGCTTTATCTAATGAACACAACGAATTGTGGTACAGCTATAAAACTGAACTATAAAATAATTGTACACTACTTAATGTAGATGAAAGTCAAATATGGGATGCATGCAGGTTCAGCTCTACCACTTCTGCATCATTCAGTTGTCACCTTGCAATAGATTTGCAATATTTGTTTGTTTCTTCCACTTTTAGAATACCCAATAACCGAATTTATCTGAGCTATAGACAGGCTACCAGACACAAATGACCATTTCTGTCTGATTCCTAGCTATTTCCAGCTGTGTGAAAATATCTAGTGTGTCCTTAGCCACAGCATCAGACAATAATTTCAGTTTGCTGGCTCATTTGTGTATCTTCAATATATCTTGTCCAGTGTTAGGGAAATACTGATTTACTATTTCCCATATGTACACAATGATTTACACAGGCATATACACAAAGTGATAAAAGCATTCACTCCTCCTAGCCCTTGTCCTCAGGACTTGCTCATGTATTCTATGGCTAGATCTACACTATTGCTTTATAGCAGTATTGAAGTGCACTGATAATTGTTCAGGTACATTACACATATTCCATATACTGCTTTCATAGTGTTATTTCCTGCTTTTTATTCCGCATTATCAAAAATATCGCAACAAATGTCATTGTGTGTCCTACAAGGTATAAATACATAAAAGAGATATAATAATAATAATAATAATAATAATAATACATTTATTTCTTACCTGCCTCTCCCTCTGAATAGTGTTACCATGATGGGATTGTAATGATTTGACACAAGGTGAAGATCTGGCCTACATTTAAATTTTGAAGACTAATAGCGCAAGCATGTTATCCATGTTTGCTCAGACATAAGCCCACTAAATTCAGTGAGACTAATAAACGTGTATAGGATGTGCATAACATTATTAGGGGGAGAGAGACTCACTGAAACAATAGGACTTACTTTTGATAAAGCTTTTTCTGTTGTGGCAACCCGGTTGCGGAATGCCCTCCCCTTGGAGGCCCAACTAGTGCTGATGCTGGCTTCGTTTTTGTACCAAGTTAAAACATGGTTTTTTTATCAAGCCTTTGAGGGCTGAAGCTGCTCATGGTTTTAATTGTTTTTATTGGTTTTTTTTACGGTTTTTAGCTAGTTAATGGTTTAATACGTTTTAGCTGTGTACATTATTTATTGTTTTATACTGTTTGATTTTATCTGTATGCTGAGATCCCAATGATATAGGGCGGGATACAAATGTTTTAATAAATGAATAAATAAATAAATAAAATGTGGGGATCAGCAGATGAGCATTTTATTGCACGCTCGTTACTGCCGGCTCGTGGTTTTTCATGTGTCCTTTAGATGCCACCGTCCGCCTCCCATGTGCCTCCCACTCCTTCCACTCATTTTTCTGTTGCAGAAAAAGACCTGGAAAATCTGACTTATTTTTTAAAAGTGAAACTTGTCACCATTACCTGCTGTGTACAGGAAAAGCAGGGCAATAAAAACAGCCACTGAATGGGCCACGTGGTTGTTGCTGCTTCCTCTTTTTCTCCCCATGGAAAGAGATTGTCGCTATTGTGGGACAGCAGCAGGAGGCCATAGTGATAGTAGGGAAACGTGACCCCCCCATTTGATGACACTCACTGTAGATGAATGCAGATATTGTAACTTATTTCTACAATAAATCTGCATAACAGTTCAGACAAAGATACTTTGCAACCAACAATTGATGTGATTTTCCTTCTTTTGCAATTAAGAGATGATGGAAAGGATATTTGCTAGGAAGATCCTCTGGAGAGCAATTGTCAATAAACGCAACTGTAACTCTCAGACTAGTAAACAGGGATGAGTTGTGAAGATACTCCATTCACATGAACATTTTTACATGCATATAAATTATGAGGATTGTTCCGGGGCAGGATCTTCACTGCTGCTTTAAAATGGTTTATAACAGTAGTGACAACTGTTGGGGCCCAGGACACACTCCATATACAATTTTCAAATTGTTTTCAAAGTGTCACATCCTGCTTGATGTAAATCTGGCCTGGGACTCATCCCACATCTGCAAAATATTATGCCAGGCAGAAGTAAGTACCATTTCCAGTCAGTTGAGTCATTGTCCCAGTTCAGATGTAATGAGAAAACATGGTTTCAAGCTACACAAACATACCATGGCAAGCCTCACACTAACACTGCCTCCTCTTCTTTTGGAGGAGTTTGGAAGCTTCTGATTTTTGGCAGTCCATGTCTAAACCCTTCTCTTTGATGATGTGATGTCTTGCTCATTCTTTAATATCCAGATTATGAGGTTTTTTTCCATTGTTGTCTACTTATTTTCAGGCCTTTCTAGATTGCCGTAAAGACTATACAATTTATTTATTTATTTATTCAATCTGTTTGTATACCATCCTGCTTCCAATTTTGGAGCAAAGTGGGGCTGACAACACAAAATACTAGAGCTGTGCGCAGGTGGCCTCTGAAAATTCTCCACCCTATTTTTGGGTAGAGAAATGGGATGGGCAATTTCACCGAATTTCTCCAGGGGGAGGAGAAATTCTCCAACAATTTCTCACAGGTAGCCATCATCATTGGTAAGGGTTGTGGGACAGCTTCTTTCTTTCTTTTTCCTAAGGGATTTTGCTTGCTTTGCTTGTTTGTTTGCACTGCCATTGAAAGTGGCAACACCATCAACTCTGTTGGTAGCCTGCCCCCCATTCTGCATCCTCCACAATGCCCCATCTACCTAGCATCGCTCCAGGGCATTGAGGGGGAGGAAATGCAGCCATCACAAAAAAATAATGGTGAAAAAATGTGGCACAAATTCTGAAAAGTGTCCTTTTATTTCTAGGAGGTTAGAAAAGAAAAATCACAGGAATTTCCTGACTGTTTTCTTTCCCAATGAAATGGGCTTCCATTTTTCTGCCTCATTCTCAGGGCATTTTATAATTTATTTTGAATGTGTGTTGGTGGTGGTGCTTTTGACATCAACTAATCACTGTGAGGTGGCTGAGGGTACTGCCTATATTTTTCTTTCTCTTACACACCTCACCACTGCTCTACCGTCTCTCAGGCTGCCTGCACTTCCTGAGCTTAAAAGCCCCTATGAGAGGAATACATTCATGGTATCTTCTCCTTGGTGGGAACTGCAGGAAGCCATAGAGGCTACAGGCTGCCAGAGAGATGAATGTATAATGAAAGACAGGACACTCACACACATCCTTCAGCCATCTCATAGAGAAGGTAAGCACAAGAACCCTGAACCAAACCCATGAGATTTTCTCCAAAATGTCTTCTTCTTTGAATTTCTTTTCAAAAGCAATTCCTTTTCTATCAAACTGAATTAGAATGGTTGAAATCAACATATTTAAAATACAATAAAACTGAAGATGTTTATGTTTATGTGATACTCATGTTCTTCACTTGACATATTTTCCAGCTGACCCTACGTTCTGTGCTCCCATGGATGCAAAAAACACAGTTCTGTTTATGATGTCATTGCATCCAGGCTGCATAAATCAAGAATCCAGCTGTTCAGAACTAACTTTCTAAGATGGTTCAATATTGCATGTAAACAGTTTAGGTGGGAAACAGTAAAAAAGATATACTTTAAAAAATGCCTTCATCATTCCATTATACACATTTCTGTCCAAACTCTGTTGTGTTATCATGTGGAGCGTGTCATTTGATGACAACATTCCGTCAAAATGAGCTGCCTTCCATTTCCATTGAGATCATGAGATGATCAGTTGCATATGCCGAGTAGGACAGGAATGCAGCTTGGATCTTGCTCAGAGCTCAGAAGCAGCGGATGGCATCACACGGGTGTTGTCACAGAGAACGTAGAGCTTTTCATTCAAGTGGCAAGCTGTACAAGTCGATCCGACTGCCAGCAAACACAGAATGTTTCCCCTGCTCTAGGGGAGGAATAGACATATTTTTCAGCAGGAGTTCCAGGCAGTCGCACTGAATAATTATTGGGATTTTGAAAATCTGTTCAAAGGAATTATTTTAATTGCCTTCATCCACTGTTATGTTTCAAACAGAAAACATCAATGAATTTCTGACCCATGCAATAAAAAAAGAATACTTCCAAATGGTTATGAAATACAGATTGGAGTAATCATTACCCCCTAGGCTTTTCTGTTCTCTGTTATTTCTTTGATGGCTAACTCAGACACCTTGCTCTGGAGTTTTGTTTTGTTTTTCCTTTGCTAGATGGTCTGTCAAGAATTGCAGGTGGTTTCACAGGCAAGCAGCCCTTTGCTTTGAGCTTGCACCAGACATTTGAAATGTCCAAAAATCAAAGCAATAGCCAGTTGTTTTCCTCCCAGAACAATCAGTGCAGCACTGAGATATTTTTTTTTTAAAAAAAGCCAAGAAATCCAGTTTTTTTAAAAAATGTAGACCCTCCCTTTTTCCCCCCTGTACTGGACACCTGAACAGTTAATATAGTATATCAGCAAACACCTATCAGCTGGGGATTAAATTGATCTTCCTCTTGGAATGTAGGCACATCCATAGCAACACTTATAGCAATAACAGGGAAAATGCAAAAGGTTCTGTAATCTATAAGGCATGAAGACGCTGGACCTAGCTTCAGGCTCTTGACTCAAGCATAGGCAGCATTCCAATGCACTTTGAAAATGAGCATAGCTCAAATGTATTGACTAAAGACACAGTGCAAAACACCAGAGCATTTTGCTAACAAACTGTATCTCGATTCTCTGCTCTAAGGACTCTATCCCACTGTTTTTGCAAAAGATCTGTTTACAACTTAACCCCCTGATCCATTTTAATAGAAATAATGAAGTACTGTGGTCCCACTAATATGTTATTTATTTTTCGCATATTCAACAAGACATTATCGCAATGTTATATCATACATACATCTGACTCTACACATATAATACACTGCAATTGATTAACCTATGCTGGGAGGTGATGAAGGTTTCTTTCCCTGTTTTGATGATGGAGATGAGGAATGATGCCCCATTTCATCAGACTTATTTGGGCATCCTTTCCTTACACAATTGACACCGAGTGAGAGAGAGAGCAGAGCTGCACCCACTGACTCCACCACTTGCTATCTACAAATTGAAGTGTGTGTGTGGGGGGGGGGGGGGTAAGAACTCAAGTGGGAATTCTGTTTTTTTGCAAAGAGAACATAAGAAGAGCCATGCTGGATCAGACAAGGGTCCATTTAGTCCAGCATGCTGGTCACACAGTGGCCAACCAGCTGTTCACAACTCACAAGCAGGACATGAGTGCAACAACACCCTTCCATCCATGTCCCCCCAGCAGTTGGTGTACATAGGCTTACTGCCTCTGCTACTGGATACAGCTTAGATGAATCAGGAATGGTAGCCACTGATAGCCTTCTTCTCCAGGAATGTGTCTGACCCCTTTTTAAAGCCATCCCAATTGGTGGCCATCACCTGCTCACAGTTTCTTCACTGTGTAAGTTATAGTAATTCTTTGTAACCGTGTACCAATGCATATAAAATAGAATATGCAAATTGTATGCAAATCTCTGTCTTTTTTTCTAACTGCACATTTTTGTTACCATGATATATAAGCTCGCTGCAGTGTATGTATGATGACCCCCCTTTTTAAAGCACTTCCTTCCCTGCATTTCTGCCAGATAACCTCTAGGTGGCACTGTGCTATAGTGGAATATCACAAATTCACTAGAGGAAAATTGCACTTTCTTCCACTTTCACAATTAAAGCCATTTTCCCTGCTCTAAAAAAACTTGCCAAAAGTGCTGATTAGACAAAGAAGTGAAACTGGAGGGTCACCATATCATCTAAAGAACCCATAAACAACCATGAGCAGGGAGTGATGAGCACATGATAAATAACTCAAATAGAAAAATTCATAAATTGAGCTTGGGGTCTTAGAGCCCCTGGTACGAAGCAAATAAGTGTGGTGCTTGGTGTTGTAGCTAAATGTATGAGAAGTTGAAACTATCAAATCCCCAGCGTTACATGTGTCGCTATCACCAGCACAAGGATTCCGGTTACTCTCCCACATTCTTAGTTGAGAAACAAGAGAATGGCTGCATGTGGAATACAGTGTCCAGTTCTGAGCACAACATTGTAAGAATGACATTGACAAACTGGACTGTGTCCAGATGAGGGGACCAGGATAGTAAGGGGTCCCAAAACCACATCCTAGTTAAAAGAGCTGGCTATGTTTAGCCTGAAGAAGTACAGATGAAGGGGAAAGAAGATTGCTGACTTCAAATATCTAAAGGGCTGTCACACAGAAGATGGAGCAGGTGTGTTCCCCGTTGCTCCAGTAGGTCAAGAAGCAATGAGTAGAAATTGCAGGCAAACAGATTCCAGGTAAACATTGGGAGAAACTACCTAACAGTAGCTGTTTGGCAATGGGAGGGAATGCCCCAAAGATAGTGGGATCTCTTTTGCAGGAGGTATATAAATATAGACTATATGGTCACTTGTCAAGGATACTGTAGTTCAGAGGTAGGCAACTTTTTTTGGACCCATGGGCACACTTGTCATTTGGGGGGCAGGGGGCAAGGTTGCATTTGTTCTATGGTAATTTGGGCCCATGTGCACTGGTTTTCAGGATTCCCACTTTTCTTGACCCATACCTTTCCAGAAGTGTAGTTGCATCTTGCATTGTAGATCTTGCATTGTGCAGGCATTGGACTATATGACCTCTAAGGACCTCTCAACTCTAACATTCTGTTATTCTCTATATTCAGAAAGGTTGTCATAAAATCCTTATTGGCCTGTACCACTTCAGAATGCAACTGGGGGAACTGCAGGAATGAATGCTCCCCCATGTGAAAGAATATATATATAAAAACTGAAAATGCTTCTATGCATGTGGGAAATTAGTATCAAAGAGACAACTAGTCTAAGACCATTCTTCCGGACATGTTAGCTTTTCACAGGCAAGAAGGATCATTCAAAGCTGTGATATCCCACTTTATTTTGATATGACTATAGCATGTATTTTCTCTGGACATGGGGATTGGTTCCCACTGAAAAGTACTGCATCAGTAGCAAGTTCCACAGGCATCTCTATATCTGTTCTACATTGGTGATGCTTCTGCCTATTCTGTTTTTCCTCTCTGGCCCCAAGCCTAATCAAAAGAAGGGAAAAGACTTCAGAAAGGGAGGAAAATTGCTATGGATTTACTAAACATCGCCCATTATCTCTGTTTGTAGTCCTGGTTTTGCATGATGGTTTCCAGTTAGTGAATCTAAATTTTATACCAGTCTGCAAAAATCTCATTTCTGTAATTGTTGCATTTGCTTGAAATATACATGAGAGCTGGCATAATGACATTTTTTTTAAAAAAAAATCTATTTACCAATCATTAACCTAATCTACTTCGATCTGTTTCTGTCTGTCTGTAGCTTACTGTAAAAAGAATATTGTAAACTTAATTTATTTTTAATGTGGAGCAGTAGGTTCTGCACTTCTCATGGCCACTCTCCCCTTTATGAAACCCATATACAGATCAGCCATACAGCACAGTCTAGGAGAACAGTGGATTTTCAATTTAAAAAAACCCTGTCAGTAAAGCTGATTCCCTAACAAGAAAGCTGTCATGCTGTGACAGCTGCTGTCTTCACAACCCGAGACAATCTGTTCTGTGCTAACACTGACTTAACCCTCCCATTTATTATGTGGTAGTAATGAGCAGTGTCCTCAGCAATATCATCTGACTGGACATATTTGGCTGCCTTATTATGTATACATGCTCTACAAAATCAAAAGAAAGCAATGGGATGTTGCTTTTCGGCAAAACCAGTTTGTTAATTGTGTCACTTGGGAATCGAGGCTAAGTAAACTGTCCTAATCCAGAAATCGCTCATAATTTGAACAGTTTTAACCATATTAATTGCTATGGAGAAAGCAATCAGATTAATGCTGCTATTTTAGGTACACTTACCTAAGAGGTATGAACCCTTACCTCTATTGTACCTTTACTTCTATTGAACACAGTGGGTTGGATCTAGAGGCAACTCTTGGGCAAGCCAAATGATTTTACCCAACTTAATGCAAGACCCTTGCATGAGCAAAGAGAACGAAAACACAGAAGTTAGCACAATCACTTGTATGAGGTCTTACACAGAAGAAAGACCAGTTGAACTTGTATTAGGAACTGACTTCCCCAATCTGAATCTCACCGGATGTTTTGGCCTACATCAGCCCCAGCTAGTATGATCAGTTGTCAGGGATGATGTAATTTGAGGCCAAAACATTTGGAGGAGCCCAGATTGGGGAAAGTTATTTTAAATTAAACTCTTGAATTAGAAGGATGTACGTGCGTTTGCTCTATTTCCTATGCTGATATTTACCAGTTTCACTGGAATGGAATATGGTTGGTGATTAAAATGTGTCCTCATTCTCTGCAGCCCTATCGCTACTCAGATTGAGTTTTGACATAATAACTTTAATACAACGCAATACCTACCTTTAGGCTGACTATATGAAAAGGAGGACAGGGCTCATGTAGCTTTAACAGTTGTAGAGAAAAGGGAATTTCAGCCAGAGTAATTTGTATGCAATTAGTTCCTGGTGATATTCCCTCTTCATCACAACAGTTAAAGTTGCAGGCTCTATGCTAGAGTGACCATATACAAAAGAAGGCAGGGCCCCTGCAACTTTAACAGTGGTGATGAAGAGGGAATTTCACCAGGAACTAACTGTATACAGATGACACTGGCTGAAATTCCCTTTTCTCTACAACTGTTAAAGTTACATGAGCCCTGTCCTCCTTTTCATATGGTCAGCCTACCTAACTGTTATTTTTGGATGGTGAGCATTTCTTCTGAAGGTACCAGTATGTGGTGAGATCCAAGATTTACTATGTCTTGCAGAATCCTAAACTATCTGTGGAACTCTAGCATGTAGTAAATCCAGGTCTCACCTCTTGAGAATACTTTCAGAAAAATGACTGCTTTATGAAAATGACAAGGAAAAGCCACTCCTATATATATATATATATATATATATATATATATATAATCAGCCCCAAATCATTGCTCTATTCTAATGCTGCAATTGTATCAAAAAAACTTGACTTTATATTTATTTTGTATAACATAAATTATATTTACATTATAATTATATTGACTTTCAAAATATCATGTGAGAGCTTCGACTATTGGGCAGTATAGAAATACAGTAAATAAATTAATAAGTTAAAATGTGTTTTTGATACACATTATAGTTCACTAACCTTGTGCATCATATTTCCATTTATAGGACTGTAGCTTTAGAAGCTGGACACAGATCATCATTATAGACAAACAAATATAGTCTATGGTTTGATGATATGTATTCTCCCATTAAGCTACATCTTGCAAGATCTTATCTACATTTACAGAGCCTATATTACTAGAGCATAGAATCATAGAATAGTAGAGTTGGAAGGGGCCTATAAGGCCATCGAGTCCAACCCCTTGCTCAATGCAGGAATCTACCTGAAAGCATCCCTGACAGATGGTTGTCCAGCTGCCTCTTGAATGCCTCTAATGTGCTAGAGCTCACAACCTCCCTATGTAATTGGTTCCATTGTCGTATTGCTCTAACAGTCAGGAAGATTTTCCTGATGTCCAGCCGGAATCTGGCTTCCTCTACTTGAGCCCATTATTCTGTGTCCTGCATTCTGAGTTGATCGAGAAGAGATCCTGGCCCTCCTCTGTGGACAACCTTTCAAGTATTTGAAGAGTGCTATTATGTCTCCCCTCAGTCTTCTCTTCTCCAGGCTAAACTTGCCCAGTTCTTTCAGTCTCTCCTCATAGGGCTTTGTTTCCAGACCCCTGATCATCCTTGTTGCCCTCCTCTGAACACTCTCCAGATTCTCTGCATTCTTCTTGAAGTGTGGTGGCCAGAACTGGATGCAATACTCAAGATGGGGCCTAATCAGTGCCGAATAGAGGGAAACCAGTACCTTGCGCGATTTGGAAGCTATACTTCTATTAATGAAGCACAAAATAGCATTTACTTCTTTTGTAGCCACGTCACACTGTTGGCTCATATTCAGCTTGTGATCTAGAACAATTCCAAGATCCTGCTCGCTTGTAGTATTGCTGAGCCAAGTATCCCCTATCTTGTAACTGCGCATTTGGTTTCTTTTTCTTAGGTGTAGAACTTGCCATTTATCCCTATTAAATTTCATTCTGTTGTTTTCAGCCCAGCACTCCAGTCTATCAAGATCACTTTGGAGTTTGTTTCTGTGTTCCAGGGTATTAGCGATACCACCCAATTTTGTAACGTCTGCAAATTTGATAAGCATTCCCTGCACCTCCTCATCCAAATCATTAATAAAAATGTTGAAAAACACTGGGCCCAGGACTGAGCCCTGCGGTACCCCGCTCATTACCTCCCCCCAGTGTGAAAAGGTACCACTAATAAGCACTCTTTGGCTCAATTCGGATGACACGATAGTCAATGGTGGGTTGACTAACCCTAACCCTAACCCTAGGGGATTCTCCCCCACAACATGGTAATAAATAATCAACTGTGGTGTGGATGAGGATCAGCGCTGAGTTGACTATGGCAGCATTCGGATGACACAATAGTCAAAACAACTGACGATTGTTTCCCCCACACCAGTTGTTTATTGTGTCGTCCGAATTGAGCCTTTGAGTCTGATTCTGTAGCCAACTGTGGATCCAACTAGTAGTTGTTCCATCTAGCCCACTTTTCACTAGTTTGTTAATCAGAATGTCATGGGGCACTTTGTCAAAAGCTTTGCTGAAATCAAGATATACTATATCCACAGCATTCCCACAGTCCACAAGGGAGGTTACTCAATCAAAAATGAAATCAGATTAGTCTGACAGGATTTGTTCTTGACAAATCCATGCTGGCTTCTAGTCATCACTGCATAGTTTTCAAGGTGTTTACAGAATGACTTCTTTATAATCTGCTCCCAAATTTTCCCAGGGATGGATGTCAGACTGACTGGTCTGTAGTTCCCTGGTTCCTCTTTTTTGCCCTTTTTGAAGATAGGGACAACATTAGCCCGCCTCCAGTCGTCCGGCACTTCACCTGTCTCCCATGATTTTGAAAAGTTAATAGACAATGGTTCTGGAAGTGCCATCTTTCCCCCCCCCCTTTTTTTTTCTTTTTTTGCAATAAATCAACAAAACCCATCACATCTTAATCCATGTGGCTTGAAGGGGGTAAAAAGGTTGATCCCAAGGAAATTGGGCCATTTGAAATAATAATATAATCTAAACCCCAAATCACCCCAATGATCTTTATCTCTGACCTTCAACAATATAAGGATATTCCCCCCGCCAATAAATAAATTCATAAATTAATGCACCTAGATTCATTATCTAGATTGGTTTCAGTATTGATCTAATATCCCCATTTGAATGCTGATCTACACATGCAAAGAAGTCACATGGCACAGAACTCCTGGCATAGTAAACCCCACTCCCCAGACTGCAGGCAAGGGACCACCTGCCCAAATGCTTCTTCCATGAAAAATGCTTCCCTCAGGATGAGCAGCATGTGAGAGAGAAGGCTACCTTAGTATCCTCTTAATAATATACTAATTTTCAACCAGCAGGTTTGTTTTAACATGGAGAAACATTTGAATGTCTGGTCTCTTTATTTGCAGTCTGAACTGGCACAGATCTTTGCACTGCATGATTTCTCTTCACCATTTGAGCTTTCTGGTTCTGGAATTCCATATCAAGCGAAATATTGCAATGGTGGTAATTAACATTTGCAAGATAACAAATTAACTTCAGTTTCTACATATATCAACTACTAAACCAACCAAGGTTTACAAAATGATTTCCATTTTCAAAATATAACTTGTTTGTATTTAAAATGCAAACAGAATCAAAATCTTCATTTTTCATAGTTAAAATCAAATGCACAGCCACAAGCCACTTAAAATGAATTATTCTGGTCTAATATTACTATTTTTTTTCCTTGTAAATTGTATTGTCTGTTTGCTGAATTAAATTCTAATTCTTGTTCCTGGGTAAATAATTTCTCCTCCTTTGTGCTGATTTCAACATTTTCAGTGCTTTTGATAATGGGTACTTGCCACCCCATTTCAGGAGTATCTAGGACTACAAGTGAAGGAGCTTTGAACAAATGTTGTGATGTCATTATAGAATTAGATTACAATATTAGGTTCAAAGCCATCTTTTCTGTTTGGTCTGCTATTTTTTTCCTTCTGCAATTCTACAATGCACTTTCTATTGGTACTGATTTTTACTTGAGGCACACACTATTTAGCTAAATGAGTAGCTGGATACTAAGAGAAGCATTGGAAGGCTTGGCAGATGTAACATCCTGACATCTAGCCACATGATGACAAGGAAAGGCATTCTCTATGTCAGCCATCATAATTTCCTAATCTCTTTTAGACTGGATACTTCAGGAAATTCGTATAGATGATGCTGACTGGCTACTTGCCTTTGGGATGGGGAATGACATTCTGGAGTAGTCAAAAATGAAAGATATGTTGGTGCTTCCTTGTGATCCTTTGGGTTGAGAATGCTTTGGAGTGCAGTGTTAGGGTTTTCAATAAGGGGTTGAAGTAAATGGATCAGCATTCTTGGACATCTTAATGAAATCCTAAGGCACAGAAGTTTGGAATGGGTCAATGCTCCAGTTGGCTTCTAGGTGGCTGTCTTGCAATCAGGACAATTTGCTCCTTGGTTTATTGGTTAGTTCCTGGTTGGATTTCAAAGATTTTATAATTGGTGTCACGATCAGGCCTGTTCCCCTTAGGGTGAGGGAAGAGTTTCAGGCTATCAATTGGAATCAGATTCTGAACCAGAAGAAACAGGACTAGAAATGTATCAGCCTACACAGGAAGCGGGGGAGGAGATTCTCCCAGGTTCTTCACTAGCCAGGGATGAATCTTCACCAGACTTTATCAGTGAAAACTTTAACAACTCAGAATCTGTGGGTACTCAGCAATCTTCAGAGGGGGAGATAGAAGAAGGCAAGAGGCAGTCAGCTTGGCTAGCTTCTCGCCAAAGGCTTCTTCAGAAGAACCCTCCCTGAAGTTTAGGGACTCGGGGAAAAGACCTTTCCTTTTGTTGAAAGGACAGTTGTCTTGCTTAGTTAGCCAAGTTTTAGACTAGAGGAAAGCTCTGAGTTTTTAAACTTTCTTCAGGTGCAAAGAGATGTTTCTTTGCTGAATAAAGTTTTGTGGATTATTTGGCAGACCTCTTTATTGTCTCGCACTTGAAGCAGGAAGGCTTGGAAATATGACAGTTGTTTCCAGCTGTTCTTTCCCAAACTGGATGCTCTGCTCTAACTGGGTCTCCTCCCAGTTCAGCTTTTGCTCTGCTGAGGTCTTCTTCCTGGAAATTCAGCTCATGTCAATGGTAATCATGTCCAGAAGTAGCACATGCAGGTTAACCCCTTTGCTGACCTTCTGCTCACTAAGGTGTATGGTCTTTGCTGAGCTTCCCAATCTTCCTTGTGTCAGCCAACACCCATTTAGGGTATTCTGGGAGAGCCCCTCAGGTGCCTGAAAATGTCCTTCACTTCCTGGATGCTCATAAAGCTGGCCAGATTAAAGTCTGTCTTCAAGAAAATCTTGCCATATTGAACATTGTCA
Organism: Anniella stebbinsi; assembly: GCA_029215795.1. NCBI lineage: Eukaryota > Metazoa > Chordata > Lepidosauria > Squamata > Anniellidae > Anniella > Anniella stebbinsi. The sequence continues at coordinate 86,880,913 of JARDYH010000004.1, read as the reverse complement.
GCCAACAGCATTACATAGATTGCAACTGGTTGTATTTGCTTGAGTCTACGTTTGGGCAACAAGATCCCTGTGGTGTTGATGTAGTCATACCAGGGGGAGGAGTGCAGACTTTCTTGGGGGAGACTGGCCAGAAGGACTGGCACTGAGCCAGGGAAATTAGGACCTTTCTTCTACTTGGAAGAGAGGTGAGAGCAAATGAAGGGGAGAGGTAGACCCACTGCATCGTCACAACAAATGCATCTGTGTTGCGGTGCCCATCTTCACTGTATCATTGAGGTCCCAGGCCCTTCCCAGGATATTGAGAGGTAGTTTGTCTCCCAAAAGTAAACCACTGATTGGCAAAAAGCTCTTGGAAAATACCATCAAATTTGATTTGTCTTTCACTTTGACACCCCATGAATATCTGACGAAGAAATCATCCGGACTCTGGTGCTATTGCAGAATTTCAGAGAAGGTTGAGTTTCCTGAGACCAAAGTGGGCAACTAGCCACATCACAAGGAAATTATTGCCCTCTGGATCTCCCAATTTCCAGGTTGGATCCAGGGTATGCCTTCTTTGGATGAAAGGTCTCTCTGTACAGCCAATTTTCAGGAATTCTCCCTCCTCCCTGCACCACAGCTCAGCCAGGTCCCCTAACCCTCTGTGTAGCATTTTCTGGGGATGGAAGGCTCTGCCGTGGGGCGGAGGGATTGGGGAAGTCTATCAACCCAATTGCACATGGCCACTCTTGGATCCAAACCCCCTGTATTTTCCAAAAATTCTATCCACAATACCTATTTTTAAGGAATCGAATAGCATTGTTGGTCTCAACTGTTTTGGATCAGGATGGATCAACCTACTTATAATACATCTTATACAGAGGTTTCCCAGGGGAGAGCACCATGCTGCTGCAACTGAAGAAACTGTGCACTGCCATCTTGTGCTAATGCTTCTTCCTCTTGGGAGGGGATGGGGCAAAAGCCCCTTACATTTCTGATTCTCAAACAATATGAAACCATTTCTCCCACTTGCCTTAGCAACTGCTTGATAAGCTCCATTTCTCCCATTTAAACAGCCTCATGAAGTCCTTCCAAATTTAATTAAACTTTCTATTTCTGTTGCATATGGTGCTTGGGTTCTTTAATTAAGTGCAGTATGTTTCTCTTGGCAAATCTCATTCGTGTATTTCAGTCCCAAACTTGAAATCATAATGCTTGGTGATGTTGCAAGTTTGAAAAGAACATTTCAATATTGTGTGTCATGTGTCAATACAGTTCTGGATGATTAAGCTCTGCAGCCATTCTGCAAAATATTCTACTAGAAGATGGGCAAATAAAGAACGACTGTTCTCTTGTTGCTCAGAGCATTGGCCATTGCAACAGGATTCTTTGTGAACTTAGTTGTTGCTTATTCATGTTGTTTGTCTGTAGCATCTTAAGAAAGTGCCGTCCAGCCCAGTTGTATCGAGGGGGGTTAACTACAAGATTGAAGGTGACACCATCCTTCCGTGCAAAGGTGGTGGGATGTGTGGCAGTCAGAATGCCCCACTTTTCTATAGGGGTGCAGCCTACTCGGACTCCCTTGAGGCTGAGACTGTGTGCTAACCCTGCCTAAACCATAGCTCGCCTAGGCAACTCAGACACAAAGAGAATGAATCAGGTGGGCAACTGGAACTTAGGGTGTGGGCAGGGTTAGTACCCCCTTATGTAGCACACTGGTTAAGGGCTGTCTTGGAAGGTGTTGTCACTCCCATCTTGAGGAGCGACTGTTCAGGGAGTTGCCTCTTTATGCTTTATGACATCGGGGGGGGCATCCTTACAAAAATCATCCTTATAGGAATCATTCACATGATTTACACACACACACACATTATAGGGAGTCCCAAAATACTGACTGATTATAAATGTGAAATACAAGTTATGGCCCTGCAGTCTTCGTACTGTCTTGTTGAGTCTGTTCTTCTCCAATAGCTCCACGATATTTATTTATTTATTTATTTGTGGTGTCTTAGATCTGAATTGCTAGATGCCATTGTGATCCCACTTCATGGGACAGAGTGGCAGGATAGGTGTATTTTAATAAAAAAATAATAATAAACTTCTCCCATCTCAGAGCTGGATTTGTAAAAAGAAAAGTAAAAAAGGCCTCATCTGTAGGAATGCTGGGGCAGTCAGGTCAATAGTTCATCTTGGTTCTGCTAACATTTCTCAGACAGATGCAGGTACCCTACAGCAGGTCATGAGATCATCTGTCAATCCTAGTTATTATTAAACGCCAGAATTTGGTAGGAAGATGTCTGCCAAACATACTGAAGCTGGGTCCCTCTAGATGTGTGGACCCATAACTTCTATCAGCCCCAGCCAGCATGACCAATGAGCAGGAATGATAAGAATTGTAGTCCAAAATTTCTTTTGGGAAAAGATGAAGAATGTTGTTCCTGAAGAAGGAAGTTGGAGATCGTCTAGATCTGCTTAGTTAATTCTTTATAAAAGCCATGTATCTTACTTGCCATCACAAGAACCTTCTTACATTAATTCCACTGTCTAAACTTTGACAACACTTCACTCTGCTGACTGAGTTGTGACATTATTGCTACTGTCAAGATGCCTCTCTCTCTCTCTCTCTCTCTCTCTCTCTCTCTCTCTTAAATTGGGCCAAATTCAGTTAACTAATTGTTAAAATCAGAAATGGACAACTGCAGGAAAATAACTTTATTGAAAACTGGATAATGCCTATTCTGTATTGAAACAGCAAATATAATGATCTGGTGCAACTCATATCTTTGTTTTCTTTATTATAATTATAATGAAATTCTGTTATCTACATTTTAAACAGCCTGTGGGTATTCAGTCCCTAAATGAAGTGGGTCCAGAACAAACTCCTTAATGGGCCCTTTATTCAATCAATTTGCAAATGAATATAAACATTCTGTAATGCAAGCTCAAACTTATCCAGACATGTGTCATCATACAAGACTTCTACAAAATAATACTTTGGTGTTGCTATAATTTGTTAAGACACTTTAGTAAATCCTATCCAAATTATATTTGGATAGCATTTGTATTGTATTGTACTACTTCTTGCAGGCAGTGGATAGCCACTGAGTAAACAGAACATTGGATTAGCTAGGTCTTTGGTCTGATTCAGCACAGATCTTGATATGTTCTTATGGCATTGTCTTCATTATAATCATTTACTTTATCCCATTCAAAATAGATATAATAATCAAGGTCTTGTACATTACATGCCATGCAAGACATGCCATGAAATGACTGCAAAATACAATATGCAGTGGGGAAAATGTAGCTATCTTACAAAGGACTTTTTTTCAGTCCTAGACTTGAAGTAATCCGATAAGTGTTTGAAACCTTAATTTCTCAGGAAAATCTTATTTTTTCCATTAATTTGAGTTTGGGGGAGGGGGCTTTAAAACATTGAATTTTAAAATTATAATATATTATGGTCATGATGCATTAAATGTACACCCTGTTGATTTCACTTCCATCAGAATTCATGAGGCTAATAAATATTTAACTGTGACTGAATGGATCATGCCATATAGATCACCTATTTAAGTATAATCCTCATCTCCCGCTGGCTTCTTTTGAACCTGGGAATCTCTTCACATGTATCGGTGATTTTATAAGCAGTTTTTATTACCAGTTATAACAATCCATTAGGTGTACCTGTGGGAGATTCATATTTTATAAGAGTCAGAAATTATCTAAATTATGCATAATTAAAAACACTGATAACCTGTTAGAAGGAATAATTGTGCCTCTGTTTCATCATATTATAAGGACTAATTTGAGGAGATGTATGTGAGCTGCTTGAAACAGCTATTTCTCCCCCAAATTATACAGCAGTCTAAAGGTTGTACTCATGGTTATGGCTGCAATCTTGGGCACCAGGGGCCTGAGGAAGGGAAGAAGGGAAGGTGCCAGTCTAAAAGCAGAGATTATGGAGCCCTCAAAGGACGTCAACCAGACCTCAGCTGTGCCACACTGCACTGTGAGACCATGGGCTGATGCTCCTTGGGTCCTCAGATCTCAGCAAAACAAACAATAGGCTTATTAGGACAGGGACCAAGTGGCCACATGGTCCAGCTACCATACACAACTGGGGATACTGCTGTGACTTATGAGTGCAGTCAAAACAACCCCTTTTGCCTGGGAGCTGTTGCTACTGCACAGACTAACTGCAGCATTGCTGGCAGTTTGTTGGACAACATCTGCCTTGTGCAGTTTCACAACCCCAGGTATATGCCTGGGGTTTACTGATGCTCAGACTCCCTGTGATGTCATGGAAATAGAACCAAAGCAGCCAAGCTTTTTGGAGGTTGTGAACAAAGCCTCATTGATTTTAACAGCATTGTATGTACTAGACAGCCATGCAGGGTCTACTAGGAATTTCTCCTGGACGAACTCCACTGGAATGAATGGGACCTGTGCAGAACATAACACCTTGATGGGGCTTAAAGGAGAAGAAATTACTGATGTTTTTTTATTGCCCAAACTGATGTCAATGGACTTATTCAGCAATTATATTGGACCACAAAGATGGGCTTTAAGCCTATTTAGATTTTCTTTCTTTTATATAGATCAGCCAAAATTAGCTTCGGCTACTCCTTTAGCAATTTCCAGAGGGGTAGCCAACCATATTAGTCTTTTGCAGAAAAAACAACCAAGAGTCTTGTGATACCTTAAAGACTAACAAATGTATTGTGGTATAAGCTTTCATGGGCCACAGCTCACTGCTGCATCAATAAAGTGGGCTGTAGTCCATGAAAGCTTATGCCACAATACATTTATTAGTCTTTATAGTGCTACTAGTCTGTTTGTCCCTTTAGAGCACTAACTTGAGTTGTAGATAGAAAAAAGGTGTATCAGATTATATCACAGAGTAAAAAAAAAGTAGTTGTGTCAATTTAGTCCCAAAAGAAATAAACTTGAAAGAGAGAAAGCCCAGGATGATTTCGGTATAGTTCATTCAAATAAGTCCTTCCTAGCCATTGGTTCAGCATTTAAGGTGCTACAGAATGTTTATGAACATTCCAACTACTCAGAAGATTAAAACATATCAGCATGTAAAGTCTAAGGACACATTTATATAAATAGTTAAGTGTGTGAGAAAGATATGGGTGAATGGATATATGGTACAAAGAAGGCACACACACAGAGAAAATATATGTGAATTTGCATGGATCACTACTTGTAAGAAAACAATTTTAAACTAAATAAGCTTCAGACATTCCTGAATCATCTGTCTTTTTCACATTTTAAAAACCCTCCTTTCTTACACAAAAAAAACCCTTATCAAAGCCTTAACAAAAAGTAAAAGACAATCAAATTAAAAATGTGGCCAAAATCAGCCAAGCATAAGGGAAACTTCTTTATGACTTTACAATTAATACCACAAAATGTTTGTTTAATCAGACAATGCGGTTAATCACAAAGGTGAAATTGAAAGTTAGCACTTTTGAATGCTAGCGTAAAAGTTAATAAATTCAGCTCATAATCATTATGCACATGCTAGTTATAATAATTTACTGTCCATATCAAATCTTTATAAGCATTGTAATTAAATATAAAAATGCACATTAGAATTATAATGAGTAATTAGGGCAACATAACTAATATGCATAAAAGTCCCAAAGCTCATTAAAATGTTAAAAGATGAAACCTGGTGTAGATAGAGGAATCATAGAAACATAGAATAGTAGAGTTGGAAGGGGCTTATAAGGCCATCGAGTCCAACCCCCTGCTCAATGCATATTTTTTGCATCCATCTGAATGCCAATATTGCTCCTGCATTGCTTTATCTGTGCTTTCATTAACTGCACATTTTTAACAAACTAAAACATTTGGGATGCAAACAAGATTTATCATGACTTTTCCCCATTTCCAGTTGGAATGAGAGAGACAATTTATCTCCCACTGAGGTTCTTTAGCCTTTTATAAAACCTGAGTTCTGAAGAATGCAAGAAGATTACAGAGAAGGCCAGGCAAAGTAATTGTCAAAAGAAATTCCTGGACAAGGAAATTATACACATTTGCTGAAATAAATACACTCATTTGTTGTGCTAATATGCATCCATATAAATCCTCAAAAGACATGAACATAAAAAGGTCCCAAAGCTCATTAAAATGTTAAAAGAGTAAACCTGGTATAGATAAAGATCTTTTTGGTGTACTGTTCTCATCTGTAGGAGAAATTTTCTGGGTTGGCCCTCTTTATGCTAGTGATACTTGAATAGATTGTTGATGAAGCATCAAGACTTCAAAGTTCATCTTCCATGCAGGTGAAAGACCCCAGCCCTATGCCTGCTTGTGTGTTGGACTACAGTGGGGAGGTGGAGGTGGTTGTACATGTACGCCCTGCCCCCAAAGTCTCCATATGGACAGCTCCCAGTTAGACCTTTGTGAAGGTCTGAAAAGAGCTCCGTAAATGCAATCATTTGAACATGCTTACAGAGCTTCTGTAACCTAATCATGGGAGCTCCATAAAGACATTCATATGAATGTGCTTACAGAGCCCTTTTCAGATCTTTGCACTCAACATGCAAAGGTCTAACTGGCAGCCAGGCATTCTGGAGGTTGCACGGGTGGGACATAGGTGGGAGCTCACTGTTGTGACACAGCCCAACTCCAGGCTTCTGCTCACGAACTTAGGCAAACTGACAACACACTCCAAAATGGTGAGACCTCTTTTATTTGTGAAATCACACGGAAATCAAGCGTAACGCTTTCATTTCTGCATACATCCACGTAAAGCTGATGACAGCCAGATAGCTTTAGGTTCAAATGTCTTGATGCGAACAGCAGTCATTCGGGGGGAGATATGTAGAGTTGCCCCTGTCCCATGTGAGCAGTCACCAGCAGCGACACACACAGACTCATGAGGAACAAGAGCAGAGCTCAAGGAGATACTCCAGCACAGGGATGCATGAAGCCCGGTAAGGACAGATTCATCTTGCATGAACCAGACTCAGCCTGCCGACTGCGCTGATCACGTAAGCAAGATATCAGGGCACGAATCTCTTTGACCTAGGAAACCTCCCTTCCTAGGCAATAATCAGCCTAGGAAGCTTTCCCTGTGCCCGTACTTTGGCTCCATCCAGGGAAAGCCCTCTCTCAGGCCATAGAACACGATTCAGAAACAGTAATAGCAAGTCAAAGTCTATGAAAAGCCTCAGAGCACTTTCCATGGCACAGTTCTTAGAAATTCCAAGTCCAAATAGCAACAGAACATGTACAGAGTGCATCCAACATCTCCAAACAGATAGAATCCCAAACACGAGTTTCATGGCAAACGCAGAACAGATGATTCCTAGCAAAGGGCCTCCCCTTGCTCGTTCCACTTATAGGCTGGAGGCTGGCTATTCCAAGCCACTTGGAATAGCCAGCCTCATGTGCCAACAGGGTGGCACAGTCCAACCTCCTCTTGATGACGACACCATGTGAGAGACAGCTTGCAAGATAGCCCCCACCTTTTCTAAAAATACATTTGTTCTCAAGGAAACTTCCCAGCTCAAATCCTCAGCTAACAAACCTCCCACAAGAAACAGCAACAGATAAGCTTATAGAGACACAGACTGACACAGAACTTTCTCACAACAATTCCCAATCTTCAAATTCGCAATTCACAAGGCCTGCCTTATGAATTGTCCATAAAACACTTGACATCCGACACTCACATCCCTTTCCAGATTTTAGTCTACACATGAGCAGGCAAATGCATAAGGGTGCTGATAAAAATGCTCATGATCATTCCAGTGTATGCATGGAGTTTTCCGCCAGAGTTGTGCAGATGGAACTTTACCAGGTATGATGCAGGAGGTAGTAATATAGAGAAGTAACATAGACCTTGATTGGGTAGGCTTAGGCCCAATCTCCCACTCTGCTATGAATCTTGCTGGGTAGTCTTCAGTGTAACAGACTACAGAGGGTTATGTGAAAATACAATGGGATAACCCCATGCATGCCATCTTCAGCTCTTTGGAGGATGGGTCTCATTTCTCCCGAGTCAACCAAAGTTCTCTCGCAGATTATCAAGAAAAGTTCAGACCAGGCTTAGATCCAAATATTCAGGGAGTGGGGCATCAGAGCTAAAGGGATTGCCTGGTGATAGATTCTGGCTGAAGAAGAACAAAGTCAGGCAACTTCTGGGTTAAGGGAAGATGTTGACTGGACCTGATGGACAGGGTTGGCGCCAGCTTTGAGGAGCCCTTGCTGCCTCATCAACCCCTCTTCTACATAGATGACTCTTGGTGGGCTTGGTTAGTGGTGTGGTGTGACATTCAGCAACAGCATTCTAATCAATACCAGCTGACAAGTAACCATTTAATTTCCCACAATGCCTTGGAGTGATGCTAGATTGGTTACATTGTGGGACATGGAGACCCAGCTATCTAAGTGTAAACGGTTTGCCTTTCCAGAATGCTGAGACCCCAGCAGCTGCCTCAGGGTGTCACATGCTAATACTGGGCCTGCTAATGGCCTTGGCATAGGATGAAGAGCAAAGATTAGACTAACATTTTAGTCTTTCCCCTGTAGAACTGAGAACAGGGCTAAAAACTAGAGGTGTGCACCATCCACAAGATTCAACTTGGAACCCAGTTTGGCACTTTGGGAAATATATCCCAATTCAGCCCAGTCCAATTTGGAGGCCATCCTCTTCATGTACCAGATCTGAGTCGAGATTTGGAAATCTGAGGCTCTGTGCCTCCCATTGACTATCATGGGAAATAAAAACAAAATCATGGCTGTAACTATTTTTCTCTTTGGAAGAAATTAACAGGCTTAGCAGTCCCGTAGGAGAGGGGATTACACCTGCCAACTTTCAAAAAATTAGGCTTTTTGCTGTACACCTTTATATATTGATTAACTGCCAGTAACATTATTTTATTACTTGGCGGAATTGGCTGAAAATTCCAGGGATACTTGCCCCTTCTAAAGAGATTGAGTCTGCCAAACTTCAGATGAATAATTGCAGAGGTTTTTGCACAAGAACACCCTTTACTTTTTGAGGGTATCCAAATAAGGATACACATATTTATCTATGTTTCTTGTTGACCATTCTTCTGAAAATAAGAGACAGCATGAAGGATAAGAAAACTAGGTTCAGAAAATCGCAGTGTTTCAGAAGAATAGGTGCAGTGATTCATGTGGAAAGGGAGTCCTCAAATTTGGGGGTGGGGTTGAGTGGTTTGCTTTCTCCCCCTCTTGGTGTTTTGGAGAATTTGTATGAAATGGGCACACATCATAGAGACCTGAAAAGTTTCTCAAGGATAGGTGCAGGAGCTAGGGATTTATGATGATTGGGCAGTAGTTTAAGGCTTTTTCATAGTGAAGCTTATGCTGGTGGCATTGGAAGAATGGCCATCTCTTGGTCCCGTCCCATCCACCTCAAAAAGAAAGGATCCCAGCACTTATCTTCATGGGTGATGACCCTTGATATCCCTCAATACCTTCCCTACTCTGACATGTCAATTTGAAGCAAATATGGCAGGAAATGAGGAAGTGAGTGTCCCTTCCAAATATTGGGACATATCTCCATGGCATGGAAGGCACAGCAAGCTAATTACCAAGTTCATTTAAGTAGGGTCCCCTCTACAAGGATTCGCTTTTGCGCCTGGTTAGCCGATTATGCGCATAATCGCAGAAGCACATTTACACCTAATCCCTCTGCACGAGAGGCGGCGAAGCGCATTAACGGATATCCAACGAGTAGTTAATGCGCATAAGCGCATATTCACACAGTCAAAATGCGCTTTAACGGACGGCGCAAAATAAAACTCGTGATTTAACGCGCATTCGATAATGCGCATAATCGGGGAGATAACGCGCCTCTATGCCCGATTTGCGCTCCGTTCTTGTAGAGGTAATTTTTTTAATGCGCCTTGAAAGAGCTTTAAATGCCTCTTGTAGAGGCACCCTATGTCACTCGAGGTGATGTTGAGAGATCTATTATTGGATCTCCTGAAAGTTTTGTTAATGAATTAAACCTAGCCACAAGAATGGGCTGGGATACTTAATTGGATCAGGACTGCTATACTTGGGGCTGGGATGTTTAATCCTTCATTGTCTTCTTAATTAAAATGGCCTCCAAATGTACTATTTGCTTCACAGGGCAAACATATATGTGGAGCAAAAGATCAGCTCTGAGAGGGGAGCTTGATTTCACTTGGGAAACTGGCATAAGGGAAGGAGTCATCCATCTTCTCAAGCACTTTGGCTCCAAAGGAACACACACACACATACACACAGAGTCCCTGCTACACCTTTGTTTAAAAAAATCATGCAAGATGTCCAGTTTAGGGATCTCATCTGCGATGTCTAACACAAAGTCTGGATAGCTTTTGAGGACTGGGGGGCTGGGAATAAAATTGTAATGGCCTCAGATGCTCTGCCTGTACATCTTGTTTCACCTCGGCTTCTTTCTTTGTGCATATTCCTTAAAAAAACTAATTTGTATTTTACATTTAAAATAATATATTTGCTTCCTTCATTTTAGTTTCCCTGATCTCTTTGGAGTCATTGCTGTTTTTTTCTTTTCTTTTTTTGCTGTGTCAGAATGTTCACTTTTCAAATATATATTTCTTTAATCACATCATGATCTACTTATCTTAAGAAAAAATTGTGGTAGTGCAATTTCAGTTCTGAATGGAACTGAAAGCCACATTGGGTAATAAAAACACTTTATTTGACATCAAAAATTATGGAGTGTTGCTACAGTTTTGATAATTAACAACAATAAAAAGCGAGCTTGAAAGAAATCCGATTGGCTGGTAAAATTAAAAATTTTAAAAAAATGTTTGGAATGATGTAGTATTACTTACTGTATTTGTTTCCAAAGAAAAATATTAATATCAATTAGAACATTTCTAATGGCCTCACAGGAAATTTGCCAAGAACATTAGAAAGATTATAATTGCTACTTGGATTTAGTAGAATTTAAATCATTTTCTGCCAGCACATTTAAAGGCCTAATTCCTTCTGGCCCAGCGCAGATATATTTTTACAATTATAGTATACGGCCTTGTTCTAGAAGTAGATCTGAACAGATTTTATAGGTATCCCAGGTGTGCTGCCTGTACATCTGAAGTCTAAACTGCACCTTTCATACAATTTAATTGACAAAAAGCCATTTTGGGTGGGGCCATTGGAACTAGAAAAATGAGGGTTCAAAATGAAATGCTGTTTTGATCTCCTCCTCCTTACTGAGGTCCTAACTGAGAATCATCCTACAAAGCAGTCTTCCCCAACTTTGTGCCCTCCAGATGTTTTGGACTTCAATTCCCATCAACCCCAGCCGGCCTGGCCAATGGTCAGGGATGCTGAGAGTTGTAGTCCAAAATATCTGGATGGCACCAGCTTGGGGAAAGCCATTATAAGGTCAGGAACAGGTGTAAGGTTGTTTTGAATCTGCTCACCAGTTTATTGATAGTATGTCTGAGTTGTCTCTAATGTTAGCCCTACTTATAGTGGACCCATTGAAATGAATGGAGTTAAGTTAGACTAACATTAGATACAACCCTAGCCTTTTACTCTTCTTTTATTATTCTTTTGGTCTCATGGTTAACATACAAATATTTATGACCCTCATCTCTGTCTTACTTTGGGAGGTTTGACTCAATACTGTAACACAGGGATGGGCAACTTGTGCTTCTCCAGATGCTGTTGGACCACAACTCCCATGAGTCTTAGCCAACATAGACAATGTTGACAGCTCATAGGCATGTGTAAGGGGTGTGCTGGGTGTGCCCAGGCACCCCCTAATGTCTCAAGCAATAATGTCTCTCAGCTGGGAGCCACATTTCAAAGAAGCCATGAGGAGGGGATCTGAAGGCTAATATTGCCTTTAAGACCCTCCTCTGGTCAGTGTCACCACAAAGCCCTACCAATGCTGGGGCTTGTGGAGTGTCTCCTCATTCTGCCACCCTCACCTGCAACAGCCCTCCAGTAGTCAGGGAATCTGAATGTAGAGTAGGACATCAATGGAACAATGTTTAATAAATAAATGAATAAAAATAATGAGTCTTCAATAAATGTTCCTCTTTAAAAAATAAATTAATACAATTCCCTGGGTGCACACCCTAATGAAATATGCTGTGCACGCCTATGTGACAGATGATGCAGTCCAAAAAACCAAACCCAAAAGAAGGAAAACGTCCAATTCAGATCTAAAGAAGAGAGAAACAAATCCCCAGGATGCAAAAAGATTTATTTGTACATTTGGAGTACAAATATTTGCCTGCCAACCCTCCTGTGGCATCATCATGTGTCCTCAGACTAAATATTCCTGCTGTTGTGTGTGTGGGGGGGGGATTTTAGGGCAGAATCCTATGCATTCCCCAGACAGCACAGGATTGGTAACCACTTGAGTTTAGAGCCAAATGCAAATGCTTCCAATGTCACCATTCCATTCACAACCTGTGAGTTGTGTGGTGTGGTGTGTGTGTGTGTGTGTGTGTGTTGGGAGGGATTGTGGTGAATTTCACAATGAAAAGAAGTGTGATGTATTTGTCCACTTACCTGCTGATGCTGCTAGACACCATCTTTCTTCAAAGGTTTGTTCCTACCCAGAGGACACAATAAACAACAGAGCAAAAATAGTCCTTAACAGTATGTATCATCCACAAAAGCCAAAGTTAGAGAAAACTGTGTACATGTTCATCAATATCAAATGCTTAATAATATAGTCATCAAGAAGGTTAGCAAGAGTTAGACAATGCAGCTGAAAAATACATACAATATCTTTCTCCTCAGCTTGAAACAGTTTCAAGGGAACGAGGCAAAGCCAAAACTGTTTATTGCACATTTATTTATATTTATTTATTTATTACATTTGTACACCGCCCCATAGCCGAAGCTCTCTGGGCGGTTTAAATAGGATTAAAAACAATTAAAAACAATATACAAAAATTAAAACAGCAAAAACATACAACATACACACAATCGGTACATTTAAAAAACACTACAACACTACAAAAAGCTACAAAAACAAAACAAAACAAACCCAGGCTCCTAAGATATTGCCAAATGCCTGAGAGAAGAGGAAAGTCTTGACCTGGCGCTGAAAAGATAACAATGTTGGCGCCAGGCGGGCCTCGTCGGGGAGATCGTTCCACAATTGGGGGGCCACCACAGAGAAGGCCCTCTCTCTTATTGCCGACCTCCGAGCTTCCCTCGGAGGAGGCACTTGGAGGAGGGTCTTACATGTTGAACGTAGTGTTCGGGTAGGGTCATGTCGGGAAAGGCGTTCCATCAGGTATTGTGGTCCCAAGCCATGTAAGACTTTATAGGTTAAAACCAGCACCTTGAATCGGGCTCAGAAACATACAGGCAGCCAATGCAAGCGGGCCAGAGTAGGTTATCAATCTGGCCGCTGCATTTTGCACAAGCTGCAGCTTCCGAACCACCTTCAAAGGCAGCCCCACATAGAGTGCATTGCAGTAATCTAACTTGGAGGTTACCAGAGCATGGACAACTGAGGCCATGTTATCCCTGTCCAGATAGGGACATAGCTGGGCCACCAACCGAAGTTGGTAGAAGGCACTCCGTGCCACTGAGGCCACCTGTGCCTCAAGTGACAAAGATGGTTCTAGGAGAACCCCCAAGCTACGAACCCGCTCCTTCAAGGGGAGTGCAGCCCCATCCAGAACAGGTTGAACACCCTCCATCCGGTCAGCAGAACCACCCACTAACAGCGTCTCAGTCTTGTCTGGATTGAGTTTCAGTTTATTAGCCCTCCTCCAGTCCATTGTCGCAGCCAAGCACTGGTTCAGCACATCCACAGCCTCACCTGATGAAGATGAAAAGGAGAAATAGAGCTGCGTGTCATCAGCGTACTGATGACAACGCACTCCAAAACTCCGGATGACTGCACTCAACGGTTTCATGTAGATGTTGAACAGACTAAGAAAGCAAGGTATAGAAGATATATATTCAAAAATATAGAGAGCATGACAGTGTATATAAAGACTTACAGAATAGTGTTTCATCCGTGCTGAGCAGTCAAAAATAGATAACCTGAGCTCACAGTCTCAATTTAACTGCAACAGAAAAAAGAACTCCTAGCAACTTTTCTAGTAACTACAGGAATGGTGTCGGCTATACAGTAAGATGCATAGAACAATTTGTTTCTGCCAGGAAGCAAAGCCACAAGAAGAGAAGAAAGGTTTTGATGATGATGATGATGATGATGATGATGATGATGATGATGATTCGGCTATATTGTCTAGCTCTTAACATTTGTGATGATCGTATTATTAAGTAATTGCTTTCATAGACTAAATGTACTTTTAAGTTGCATGGATGGATTTATTCAGCCCTCCGATCAAAAATATATTCTCTAGAATTTAGGGCAAGGGGTCTTGTAGACTACTGATGAAGGTTGGGTCAAAATGCTTTTGACCTATTATATTAGAGCTTTTATATACTCAGGTTTAAGTTTTTATATTGAAATACATCTCATTATTATGTTGCTACATTTGGATTTATTAATATCAAACCATTTTATTTGGAAGTATACTCTTTCATACCCATAGGACACCAGAATGACAGCAGGAAATATTGCTCCCTCCCTCCCTCTGATTTGGCTTTCGGGTGATGCCATGAGAGTGCAGGCAAGAGCAGAAAGCAATGCTTTCTATTCTCAGCATGGCACCTTCTGGATAGCAAGAAATTTCAGGGAAGAAAAACAAGGCAAAACAATGGGAACACAAAAACAATTGCACCTTCTGGATAGCAAGAAATTTCAGGGAAGAAAAACAAGGCAAAACAATGGGAACACAAAAACAATTGCTCCTGCCACCAAAATCACATTAAAACATCAGCCGGACCATTTTGGGAAGCATTTCTCCCCATTCCAAGTCTGCAACTTTGAGCCAAAATGTCATTTTTAAGACGTTTCAGCACAACTCTTTTTGAATCTGAGCTATACCTAGACAACAAAAAAGCTGCTTCCTTTCAGAACCCTCTTTGCTTTAACAGGGTTCCTAGGTTTTCTGGTACTAAAGGCTTTTTGGGACTTTAGCGGCTTCATGGTATGCAGATTTTTTGCAACTGAAAGAGTAAAAAACAGAATCCATTTGCTAAATCCATTTGCTACTTGTGGCTCTTTGAAAAGGGGGGACAGGAGTTCTGCTGCGGGGGGGGGGGAGGAGTTAGCAACCTTAATTCCAGCAAAAGCAGGAAAGTAACATAATGTCATTGTAAAGGAACTATTCCTTTAAACTAAGGAGAAAGCTGTTTCACAAACTGGGCTTGTAGTTTTCTAGCTATTTTTTAAGGCTCTTCATGAAACAAACCAACAAACAAAAATACCCACAAGGCAGCAGATATTCTCAGGTGTAATTTATCCAGAATTATTCCACATCTTCCACACTAGTAAAAGAAGCAGGAGCTCCAGATTGCGAATCTAGTACATTACCAGTAATCTAGCCAGAAATTTAGCTATACTCCTAAAGTCATTTATGCAGTGGTATGTGAGTCTCTGATGCCATTAAAGTAAATAGTCAATATTAGCTCTTCCCAGCCTGCAAACAGTTCTGCATCATAAAATTCTAGTAATCTCTGCCGTATTTTCAAAATAGATCTGCTATTTATGAAGCACGTGGTCTTTCTCTCATAATGCTAGCAAAAGCCAAAGTACAGCTGGAAAGCCAGACTTTGCAGCTTTTGTGAAGATCCAGGAGAACCTCAGACACATCCTCGGCAAGCTACTCCACTGTACTGTACTGTACTGACCTACAGTGGAGTAGCCTCACTAAAATCAATGGCACAACTTTAGCAGCATTTCCAAAATCAGTGCAAATAATAATGAACCAACATTTCCAGATCATTTCATTGTGTTCTTTTTTAAGTGGGGTGGGGTGGGGGGAATGGTGAGCAATCAAACTGGAAACAAACAACCAGTATTTTATTATGGGCCAGGAAAACTTCTTTAAAGGGTTCAGTCCCTGGCAGGGGCTTACATATCACTTCAGGTTATAGTTTCATTTCAGAGGCATTGTGGGGTTTGTTTGTTTGTTTGTTCATTTGTTTTTTAAAAAAATGCCAGTGGGGACACCATCATTTAGGGTGCCAACATGTTTTTAACCAGCAGTGCCTCTGAAATAATACAGCACCCTAACAAAGCATCATTTCTGCGGTATTGGGAAGGGATATGTCAGCCCACCAGCATGCTGCCTGGGAGCGGTGTTGTTGCAAGCGGCAGCGGACAAGTTTGTTACAGAAACACATATACAAGCCACAAACATGTAAAAGGACTGAAAATTTTAAGAATTTCCCCTGGCAGCAGAGAACTTTGGTGAACATGCTGCCTCAGTTTTATAACCTGAAAATGGGCCTGTGAAACTGAGGTGGCACTGTCAGCGCAGGTGTAGTTGTAAACCTTTTCGAAAATATCTGGTGACTGTGAAAGCATCTTTGCTTTGGGCGCATCTTATTAACATATTGTATCACAGTTCAGCGTCATTTCTCCAGCATTGACCAGTTCTGGGTGCTTCATTGGTGTGTTGTGACAAATTCCAAGCCAATATTGGAGCCCTCCATTTTCTGTGTAAGGCAGGGATGGACAACTTATGGCACTCCAGGTTTTTGGCCTACAACTCTCATAATTTTTCACCTTTGGCTATGCTGGCTAGGCTAATGTGAATTGTAGGCCAAAACATCTTGAAGGTCATAAGTTGGCTGCCCCTGATGTAAGAGGTAGGGTAGGATGGCCAAATGAAAAGGAGCTCCTGTACTTTCAGTAGTTGTGTTGAAGAGGGAATTTCATTATGTTCAACAGCGTGTCTCACCATGCATGCCTAACTACTACTATTAAAATCTCCTCAAAACTGTTAGAGATACATGAGCCCTCTGTGCTCATTGCATCTTGTTATGATACTCTTAGATATTATCCAGTCTTAGTGAGCAGATTTCCGTAGATTTGAAGTTCTGTAAATGGTGAGTAGGCAGGCCATCAATAGAAAACATTTAATTAAATGGGGGAAATGGCCAAGTTATGCATTACTGAATTTATATTAAGCTAAATACATTGATCAACAACTTTCATATTGTGTGGGCTGAGAAATGAATAACTCTTGATTTTTTTATTAAAGGCTTTCAAGGAATCTTGGAGATATGTCATGAGATAATGAAGGAGAATAGGGTTTGAATCACCTGTGGTGATTTTCTAATTCAACAGAGATTTCAAGACAAGTTTATTTCATTCATCATTTTCTGTTGGAAAGAAACTGTTTCAGGGCTTAAAACATTTTGAAAGCAAAGCAAAAACGGGGTGAAAGGAAGGCATTTGCTGTATTCATTCAGTTGCCTCTTACTACCTCAACCATAAACATATGAATTTGTCAGCATGTGAAATTAGTCGATGTTTTTTTTCCAATTAAAACATTTTAATTGGGATTTGCTTGTATTCTGTTATCAATGGATCATGGAAAACCTATTACACAGCAATCTATTGGCTCCCCCAAAAATAACTAATGGAGATAACCAACACTCTGAGAGTTGACTAGTCACACAACCATTGGTTAGCATGTTGTCTGTTGGGCTCAGTGGACTATTTTGCAGGGTTGAGTGGACTATCTTGGCTGGCTACAGAGTCCCCTGGCAAGAGCAACCAAAGCAGCAGCTGCCACTCTAGTCCAGCCAGCAACACTCACAATGGCTGTTGGGATAGCACCAGGAAGGACTGAGGGAGGAAGGAGGGCAGGGAGAGGGGTGGGGGCTGTGTCAGTCAAACACCGGATTGACTATTTATTAGTTCACTCAGCACCAGCCCCATCCACTCCACAATTCTGTAGGAAGATTTGGATGGGAAGTACCTCCTCTATAATCAACCCTGAAGTTGACTATTAATCCACCATTGACTATTGTGCTGTCTGAACGCAGCCAATGTTTCTCTTACTGTGACCTGAGAGAGAAAAGGGGGGGTGCTGCTGGGTGGACATGTGGGAAAAGATATTAGAATTTGCAAGACCAAAAGATTCAGGACAGATAAAAGGAAGTACTTCTTCACACAGTGCATAGTAGTGCTGTGCATCACTTTGGATCCAAATCCCGAATCTGAGGTGAATTGGGGTGCTTTGGAGGGATTTGAAACATCCAAAGCAAATCAAAACATATCTGAATTGGTCTGAAGCGAATTGGCATGGCCCGAATCGATTCGGATTGATTTCGAATATTTTTGAAGCTCAAACAGCCTGCCTGTGTTTGCAACATTTCTTTTGTTAGAGTAGGGAGGGGGAGTTTGGAGGGGGAAATTGGCTGTTAAATGACAGCTTCATCTCCCAATCTTCCTGAAGTCTCCGAATTCTCTCCAGCAGTCTCCAATCACAATGGTGGAGGAGGGTTTAAGGACAATCAAGAAATTGAGCTTCCTTTGTCCTTGCTCATTGTGGGTTAGACTTGGTAGGAGTAGGGTGTTTTGGGCTGGCTAGCTTAGGTTTCTTTTTGGTGTCTGTTTTTGGACATTGGTACTTGGATCTTTCTTGAGCCTTCCCCCTTCTTTCCCCGTCCTCCATTTTTCCTTGAAAAAAGCACATTTTACCAGTTGATTACACAAATACCACTGCACCAATCTATCTGGAATTTGGAAGACATGAGCACCTCTGCAATGTCTGTAAGGTTTCCATGTTTTATGTTTGTATCATGAAAAATGAAAAAGTTATAGCACTTTGCTTTGAGTAGTTTCCCTAAAAATAAGCAGATTTTACCAGTTGATTACGCAAATACCACTGCACCAATCTGTCTGAACTTTGGAAGACATGATTACCCCCCACAGCATCTATAAGGTTTCCAAATTTCATGTTTGTATCATGAAAAATGAAAAGTTATAGGCATTTCTTTTTTCCAATGCAAGTGTATGGGAAAATGAGAAATCCAAATATCAATTCAGATTTGGATATGAAGTGAATCGAAACAGGTCCAAATCGGTCCAAGGCAAATCGAGCAGGCTGTGCACAGCCCTAGTGCATAGTTGAATTCAGCTCTCTTTCTTTACCCATAGATAATCAATGTTAGTATGAGGCTACTGTGAAAAATATTTAATACCAGCTCAGAATTGTTCTAAGGATTGCTTGGGTGCATCGTATTCTCCTGCTTGCATGTTTTTAAAGAGTTTGCAGATGATTTGCTTCCTGGTATTCCAGTAAGCATATCAAAAGCTTACAATGGCAATGGCCAGTCTTCTTTATGAATCTCCTCTTTAATATAGATATTCCTTCTTTGGCAGTAGTTGGCATCATAAAAGATTATAGCCTCTTTACATGACAAGCAGAAGGATGAGTGTGATTATGAAAGGATGAGAATGATGAGGAGTCATAAGTTCACACATCTGTAACAACATTAGATCAACTGGAATATAGCTTTGAAAAACGAATTTGTATTTATAAGTCGAGTCCTGCTCATATAGTATTTTGCAGTGCACATAAATTACATTTTAAACTGAACTTAGAAAAGAAACTCTGGAATGGAGAACTGTAATTGCTGAGATTTCTTTCCATTGGCCAATTTTCTGTGTCGCTTGATATCTACTGGTACTCCTGCGGAAATATATTTTCCCAAGTGTCGATTTTAAAAAATACCTACAGCCATCTTTTCTCTGACTGTGGCAAGTAAATGAATGTAGTAATCTGTGCTGCTCATCTTGTTGAAGTCGTTTTATGGGGAAGGAGCATAGCTCAGTGGTAGAGCACCTGCTTTGCTGCACCCCACATGAAACCCTTACTACCCCAGTACAACGCAAGTCCCACTATTGCACTAATGCAACATTGCACAATTGTGCAATTACTATGTAACAGCAGTATTGAAGCCCTGCTCCCTGCATTAGGTACTATAATGATGAAAATCTAACCCCACAAGCTGCTTTTCCCCCATATCTTTTCCACTGGTGAGAAAGCAATGGAGGGGGAAGAGAGGGTTGATTGCAAATACAGCCTGCACTGCTGGGGAGGGGGGATGTTTAATTACCCTCTTCCATCTGTGCCGTTGCTGCAATTTTAAACAATCTCTACTCTCTTGATTTTCTTTAAAACAAATAACAACAACAACCTTTATTTAAAGTCAACAGACCATACTAAAAACAAATAACATTCCCTCCCCAGCAATCATGTGTAGCTTGAGTATCATGCCTTAAAGCAACTACAGTAAACAGTACCCACCGTTCCCCTAGGTGGCGCCCTCCTGCGATGTGTTGGATAACTCCCAGCATTGCATGATTTTTGAAGCCCTGCTCTACCTACATGAGTTACACACAACAAAGTGAAATTGAAGTCCAGAAACAGATTTAGGGCAAGAAATGCCACGCTAGCTACAGGGAAAGGTGTGTGCCATCTGACACGATCGACTTGGGGGCAGAATAAAGCAACAGCACCATAATTGTCTTTAAAATAGATTGCTCAATCCCATGGACCCATCTGAACATCTTGAAGAGTGGTTGAAACAGCATCTACTGTTTAAGAAAGAGGACATAGCTGGTATAAGGATGCCAGTGTTTAGCATTTTAATAACAACACCATATGGGTGTTTTGTCCTCCAAGTAGTAAGGCCTGCTATATGTATAAGTAGGCTGACCATATGAAAAGGAGGACAGGGCTCATGTAACTTTAACAGTTGTAGAGAAGAGGGAATTTAAGCCAGAGTCATTTGTATGCAATTTGTACCTGGTGGAATTCCCTCTTCATTACAACAGTTAAAGCTGCAGGGGCCCTGCCCTCTTTTGTATCTGGTCACTCTAGTATAGTGCATGCAACTTTAATTGCTTTGATGAAGAGGTGATTTCACCAGGTACTAATTGCATACAAATGATGCAGGCTGAAATTCCCTTTTCTCTGCAACTGTTAAAGTTACATGAGTCCTGTCCTCCTTTTCATATGGTCAGCCTATGTATAAGAGCCTAAACCTTTCATGCTCTGTAGAACTTGTGTATTGGTAATTTGCCACGACATTGCAGCTTGGAAGTTCTATAGCAGCCTTCCCCACCATATGCCTTCCAAATGTTTGGCTAGTGGTCAGGAAAGTTAGGTTTTGTAGTCCAAAACACCAGGTTGGAAAAGGCTGCTCTGTAGCCTAATTTCAGAGGTCTGCTATGGTGTGGTAAGAGACCAAGGCTTCATCTACACCAAGCAGGATATTGTACTATGAAAGAAGTATATAAAAGGCAGGAACCACACCAAGCAGGATATAGCGGTATAAAAGCAGTATATGGTATGTGTCCATGGGACCCAACAGTTGTCAGTGCACTTCAATGCTGCTATAAAGCAGTCATGTGGCTCCTGCCTATTATATTCCAATTTCATACGACTTTCATAGTGCAATATCTGGCTTGGTGAAGATGAGGCCTAAGTATGAAGTCTGGTTGAATCTCTCATTTGTCACTTCATTTCCTAACCTTAGACAGCTCATTCTCTCAATCTAAGCTCCACTCCCCTGCAATATGAAAATAATAATACTTACAGTGTGGTTGTAAACAGTAGAACAAGAACTAATGTAAAGTGATTTGGACACAAAGAAGCATTATATAAGTAGCAAGTAGCATTATGATTTTCATTAAAATGTTTTGGATCACTTGAGCAAGGAAAGAAAATTAACAATGAGCAACATGTTTTTATAATGAGTTTAAGTTTCAATAACACATATTTATGTTTCCTTATAGTTACCCCAACAATTCAGGAAATAAAATCCAGTGGAGTGACGCTTGGAGGGACTGGATTCATAAGATGCGAAAGTGCGGGTGTTCCTTCCCCAGCTTTTGAATGGTACAGAGGAGAAAGGAAGTAAGTTTGTATATCAAACCTGCTTTCATTCTTACACATGGTTGCTTTGCATATTGTTGGGCCAATAAATTATTATCGTTATTTTTTTAAAGGCTTTAAAAAGAGTTTGGTTTGTGTGTTATTTTTGTCATCAGTACAAGCGGTCAGTCACATCTGCATTGTTGTTACTATCCAGTTTTACCGCCACAAAGGTCATTTTTGAGATAGATGGTATACAGTAGGGTGCCTCCCAAACAATTCCCTGCTGTAATGCAAGTATAGAAACCCATACAGTTTGGTTATCTTAGCTCTGTTAAGATTAAAGGAAGAAAATGGTGCCTTGCATACTAAAATGTTCTACATAAATATAGTGTTTATGATTGGCACAGCATAAAGTTGAAGCACAAATATGTTCTTCTTGCAAATGAGGCATCATGTGTAAGACACCTCAAAAGCTTGATTTTAAAATATTATTTCCATTAAAATATATGAAACAAACAAAATGTACATTTCAAATAGCTTAATGAAGACTAAAATTGTTATAATGGTCTAATATATTATAATATCATTAATGTATTCAAATATGAGCCTAAAGATAGATATTCCTCAGGGCTGGAAGCTGATGCATGCTGTTCTCTAGCTTGATCTTAGTCATTATCTCTGGAATAAGAGTTAAATCGTGTAGTACTATAGTGCTTCAGTGTAAATAAGGAGCATATACACACACACCCTGCATAAGAGCAGCACATTTGCCCCTTAAATTATGGTATCACTGAAAAAGTGACTTTGAAGGGAGGGGAAATAACATCTGAAGTTCTAAAAATAAAGGCGGGAATAACGTCCTTTGGAAAGGAGGATTGCTGTTCTACCCATACTGTTTTCTTATACAGCTGTTGCTGTTAACAATCACTCATACATGTTCCATATAGGAAACATCCATTTTTTAACATTTAAAGGCTGAGATGAACTGAAAGCAAGTATAATTAGGGGTTTGGGACTTTATCAGAGTTTTACTTTGGGGTAAGTGGTTTTGGGTACAGTATTTTATTGAACAGGTATGTAGAAGAGGGTAGATTTCAACATTCGTTGCAAGTACATAGTGATGTTGAGATATCCTACAGGTCATTGTGCACGTTAAACAGACGGAAGGAGTAGAATTGTACCACTAAACTGCAAGGTGGGTAGGTGGGTGTCATTTTTTTGTTCCACATATTTAAACAAAAACTCCTTGCATGTAGAAAACAAGTAGATAAACTATTAGCAAATGTCAGTCTGTTCCTTCATTCTAAGTAAGGTGTAGATCATTAAGATACTGGATGAATCATCCTGGGATCCCTTTGGCAATTATGATTCAGTAATTTTGGACGTTTCTGACCAGATTAATTAGTCTCTCGAAACACATTTCTCAATAAGTGTGAAAAATATTATATAACAATACCAAATCAAATAGCATCACCATTCAACATTCACAAATGTGTTTGGCTCATCATTATTCATGAACTCATTGCTTGTTTTGAGTACTTTTGAATGCACAGTTTTCACTTCACTGTTTGTGGATTTATCATTTTGATATTGATAGATTTAGAATTCTGAAACTTGTTCATTATTATTTTTTCTTGATTGGGGTGCCACAGTAGTGAAAACAAACAGAAAATTTCTATCATTTTGTCTAAATGCTTTAAACAACATAAAATAAATACAAGAGATGTTGAATTCTCAGAGCAAATCACATGCTTAGTAAAAGTAGATTAAAGGTGGAATCCCATGCTGGGAGATGTAGGACTTTATTTTTTTCTACATATGCATAGGTTTCCACCCTAAATGAGGTTGAAGTTGGCCTAGGGCCATCACCCTATACCCACTTACCTTGGAGTAAGCTCCACTGAATTTAATTGCACTTTCTTCCAAGTAGTCAAGCAGAGATCGTGCCGTAAGGATGTAAATGTTCATCTTTGCTTGGTGCAGCAATAACTCATGCTTCAGGATTTCTGAAAAGAACTATTTATTTCCTACTAGAGTATAGTAGCTTTTTAAATGTACAGCTATACAAACACCTATTTTATATGCAGAACTGTGTAGTGATTAAACTTAAAAAATAGAAGCATTAATGTAATGTAAAATATTAAATCATCAATATGCAGCTATACCATTAATAATGATAGATATGTATTTTGAGGCTGAATGCTAAGAAAAATTGCACCTCTCTCCTAGATTTATGATGTGCTGCATCCATATATCAAAATTAAATGGTAAATTGTTTATATAAGGAAGAGTTTTGCTTTCAGGATGAAGTATAAGCAATTCTCTGAGTAATCAAGCATAGCTAAGTATTTTCACATTTAACTATGCATTTCCAGCATCTGAATCTGGCCACATGTGTCCTGATGATGAATGGCTCCAAGAAGGAAATGTTCAAATCATCCAAGATGGGTACCATTTTCTCGTTTCTCTCTTCCTGGAATTCTCTATTCCAGGAAGTCTCAACCTTTGTTATAGCAATCCTCTATCATCAATGAAACTGATCCTCAGACTCTCCCTAAGTTTAGCTTTAAAAGGCCTGTGTGAAAGTGGCTTCTCTAAATCCTCAATCCCATAAAAAGCAGTGAAATTGAATGGAGACATTTTGCCAGATATTGCCAGATATTGTCCAGTGGCAAAATCCTCCAACATTTTTTTCTAAATGATTTTTTTTCTGCCACCACCAGCGGTAACTGTAAAATGTTTGTGTTGGCAACACAGTCACCATTTTCTTTCTCCCATAAAGTTTTAGATGTGGCATCATTTGGGTTATTGTGGGACAAAACATTAAAGAATTTTACTACATTTCATGAAATGGTTGTTTTGTTTTAGGAGAGGCCCCCAAAAAGAAAATTTTCCACCAAAAAAACCCAAAAGGAATCTCTAAGTTAGTAGAGCTCGCTCTTCTCCTAAATATGAGTTCAGGGAAAAAGTAACTGGAAGAAATGTAGTGTATTTGAAATGAGTTTGAACAAGCATTTCCTTTCACCAGTGGTAGCATTCTTATGTAGGGTGACCAGATAAAATCCAGGTCAGGGCTCATGTAACTTTAACAGTTGCAGAGACAAGGGAATTTCAGCCAGTGTCATTTTTATGCAATTTGTTCCTGGTGAAAATCCCTCTTCATCACAATAGTTAAAGTTGCAGGGGCCCTGCCTTCTTTTGTATATGGTCACTCTAGTATAGTGCATGCACCTTTAAATGTTGTGATGAAGAGGGAATTTCACCAGGAACTAATTGCATACAAATGACACTGGCTGAAATTCCCTTTTCTCTACAACTGTTAAATTTACATGAGCCCTGACCTGGATTTTATCTAGTCAGCCTATTCTTATGGATATGCAAAATGGCAGCCATGGACACCATGGCTCATTGTGAGTTAAATAACCCACGATGAGCTGCAGTGTGTCATCTGAACCTGGTCAATGTCTTGATCAGAGCAGAATGCCTTGAGTAGAGACAAATGCCTTGAGCAGAATGCTCAGAATGCTGCTTTTTTGTATTTCTATTATTACAATTCTAGGCAATAACTTGCCTGTTGAACTTATTTATATTTTCAGTCAGATATAAGAAATTTTCAAGGACAGGTGGGATAAGTGCAGGGACTGAAGCAGAATGTAACTTTAAAGAAAATACTGCCTCCTTTCTGCTTATAAAGCCTTTGCCCAATGATAGGGGGAGTGACTTTTTCTTGATTTTATAGTAATGAAGTTGGATTGCAAATTTTCTAAAGCTGAGATGGGAAAAGTAAGCTTTCTATGGGAAATATATGTGCTGACATTTTGATCAAATAAGTATCCTCCCCCTTTTAGGCTGTAATACTATATACACTTTATGTGGGGAGGAGAAAGTCTACTATGGGACTTACTTTTGAATAAACGTCCATAGGGTAGAGTATAGTCACAATACATACGATATACTGTTATGTGCAGGAGAAAACTATGCAAGTTTACTTACTTTAATGGAACCTACTCCCTAGTAAGTGTGCATAGCAGGATTGCAACCTTAAATATGGATTATATTTCAACTGGGATTAAAATGTGCCTGGCTAATCCCTTTCTTTTATAAATGGCCTTTACCTTTTGTTTGTCATAAACTGCTCATTTGGCATGAAAATCTGAGCAATGTGTAGAACCAAGGAAAAGTTACTAGGATGTGCCAAAATCCATTATGACAGGCAATCAAAGAAAGGAAAAATAGTCATTTGTATTTATCTGTAATATATTTAAGGAATAAGGGTGTTGTTATTTTGGAGGTGTATGAGAAGACTTTTTGATAGGTACAAACCAATCAATTTAAAGGGCTGCCACTAAGGGGAATCAAAAAGGCATTAGGAAAGAAAAGGGTTTACAAGAGCAGTAAAACCGAGAATTGAGCACCAAAGTGGCATTAGTGCTGGTGTAGGAGCCAGACTCCGGGATCGAGGCAGCCTGAGATGGTTTGCAAATCTATGCTGATTTTTGGAGAGGAGAGAAACATGTTGCATGTGCAAAAGTGACACTTGGGCTTGTACAAGTGTTGCTTATATACCGAAAATGGAATATAGGTTAACTAAGACCTCATCTACACCAAGCAGGATAGATCACTATGAAATCAGTATGAAAGCGGTATATAAAAGGCAGGAGCCACACCAAGCAGGATATTGCACTATGAAAGAGGTATATGGTATGTGTCTATGGGCCCCAACAGTTGTCAGTGCACTTCAATACCGCTTCAAAGCAGTAGTGTGGCTCCTGCCTTTTATATACTGCTTTCATACCACTTTCGTAGTACAATATCCTACATGGTGTATATGAGGCCCAGGTCAAGCAATTAATAGAAAGCTTCGGGGGAGAGAGTAAGAGGCTGATCCAATGAGTAAGTCTATAGTATTGGATTGACATGCGGAATTAAGTCCCCTATCTGCCATAGGTGCCTTTGAGTGGTTCTGAGAAGGGTTTCAGATAATACACATAGGCTCTATACAGGCATTCAGCTGAACATGTAGAGTTAATAGTAGAAACAATCCCATTTCTGCCCCCCCTCACACACACATTCACTGTAACATGTAAATAGGGTATATGAGAGTTCTGAATTTCCAAATCACCATTAACATCATCTTGATGAATTGGACAAATTTCTGCTGAATAAGTTTCATTCAGTAATAAAGTGTGTAATATTAGCCATGCCTTGTATGGGAATACAAGAGTTGTACCCAATGTTAGTCTAACTTAAACCACGTTCATTTCAATGGGTCTACTCTAAGTGAAACTAACATTAGCTACAACCACAAGATCTCCTAAAGGCACTCAAGCTCTTTCACCTCCTTTGCTTCCAGCATTCCCTGCTTCCTTTGTAATGACCAAGAAAGGTTCCCCCCATCCCCGTCTGCCTCCAAACTTCCATGCTTAGATTCCCCCCGACTGTTGACACCTGCTGAAGGAAAAATAACACCATGTAATCTGGTGCACACACACACACAATTGTTTGCATAGGTAAAAAAAAGCCCTATGTTGAGTTACAGACATTGCCAAAATATGGCAACAACATATCATCCAGACATGCCATTATTATCAGCATACCTTGCCAGTGTTGTTATCTAATTCCTCTCCACCCCCACCTTCCCACTCTGGTAAAACTATTAGTTTCCATCCGTGTATTGTGGCTTCTAATAGAATATTTCCCCCTTTTCCCCCCTTCTAGACTAATCAATGGACAACAAGGGATTACTATTAAAAGCTATAGTTCAAGATCATTTTTAAATTTCAACAATGTGACAGAGGAGCATTTTGGCAACTATACGTGTGTCGCTGCCAACAAACTAGGCACAACCAATGCCAGCCTGCTTCTTAACCGTAAGTCAAGAAAGATGATGCAAAATATTCATGTTATGGGGAGTGTGTCTTTTCTCTCTACCCTGAAGAACAGAAAATCTGTTTCAGGTTCTCTACAAAAGGACTGGATCCGAACAATTTCACATGTGTTTTATTTGTCTGTAGCCTGGGTTGAAGCAACCATGGATGCAATTTAAGTCTGTTTCATGATTCTCTGGGTCCATCTGATTCAACTGATTGTGTTGACTGATGACCATTGTATGTAGACTGACCCAGGCCAGGCTGGACGTGAGTCACAGGGCTGGTTCATACATAGCCTAGTATGTGTGTTGGATCATTTGCTGGGTTTGGCAAAACCCAGTGCCACAACATCCTGCCAGTAAGGGCTCCCTAGAGCTCCACTATCAATGTCAGCAAACAGTAAATACAACGGGCAGCATCAAAGGGACAAGGGCTGATCCACTAAGGCATGACTTTCATCAGTGCTTTTTATACTACAAGTACAGGGTACGTGGAAAAGCCAATGAAACGTTTAATGCTCTGATTTGGCATCTTTTGTGCAAGAATAACTGTGTAGATACTCTTGCATGATACAAAGCTGTGAAAGGTGACTGTTCGACTTGTGTTATTTGCAATTCCTAAACGTTCTTTCACATGTAACCCATCTTTGATACCTGAAGGCATGGCTCAGCTGCATATGCAGCAAAGCATAAGAGCAAGTGTCCAGATTATGCATTCTCCCCTGCCACAAGTAGGATCTTAAATATGGACTTCAATTTGCATTACTAAGCAAATAGGCTGCCATAGTTTGTCTTATAGGTTAGAGTACGAGATGTACAATTAAGAAGTGGGCCCACCGTAGTGACGTGATTAGTACTACAAGGTGCTGCTTACAGGAAAGTGCTATTTATTTTGATGTGCATGTTCTGAGAACCATAGCAGTTCACCAGATCATACTCTTTGCATAATTCGTTTGGAATTCAATTAGCTGACAATAAGCAATTCATTGACATATTTTTATCGAGTGTTACAGTAAATAGAATCTGATGGGAAAATATCGCACACCAATTTTTAAAAAAATTACACTTTGATTTCTTAATTAAAATGTGCATGAATAAATAAAAAGCTGGTGATACATTAGGAAGATACAACAAATAATTGAGCGGTTGGAATAGAGTAATTAGAAAAGCTGCCAATACTAACTAAGGATATGGAGCCCCTGTTGGCCAGCTATCTTTATTCCTCTGCAAAGTTACAACTGGTGCATGAAGACACAGCGATTTTATCATGATTCTGTCACAAAGCCTTGCTATAGCCCTAGAGCATCTGATTTTATATGTGTAGAAGACAACACACCTCAGCTTTGGCAAAATGCCCACTCTCTCAGAATCCTTTCTAATTAGCTGCTGCACTCTGTGTTCCCTTAAAAGGATTTGAATGCCAATGGAAGAATTCCAAAGATTGTATCTTTTTCATGAACTTAAGGTTTTACAGCAGTGGAGAGAACAGGATCTTAGAGCTGCTTCCAATGTTGAATGATTCCCATAAAGAAAATTGCCATGGCAAGAGATCGGCTTCCAAGCCATACAATTGGCAACACTTGCTTTTTTTGTGGGGTTCTATGCATACTTATGTTTGGCTTGTAAATTGGACACAGGTGCAAGTTCTTCCGATGCCATGATTTTTCCGAGGGGAAAGAATAGCACCAAAAGTGTGCATCAGCTACAGAAAAGCAGTCGTTTGGTCAAGGCAGCCATATCACTCATTCATAGGGACATGTTCAGTAAGATTTTCAGAAAGGCTACTGAGAATAAGAAATATGTGCAATTCTGTTTGCTTAAACTGCTGCATAGATAGCTATGGTTAGATTTTGTACTTAAATCCCGTGAAAACATTAAATATTTTATTTATTTATTATTGCATTTATATCCTGCCATTTTTCCTCCAAGGACCCCAAGGTGGCATACATAATCCTCCTCCTCTCCATTTTATCTTCACAACAACAACAACACTGTGAGGTAGGTTGGGCTGAGAGGCTGTGACTGGCCCAAAGTCACCCAGTGGATTTCTATGGCCAAGTGGGGACTAGAACCCGGATCTCCCAACTCCCAGTCCAAAATTTTAGCCGCTACACCACACTGGCTCAGCCACAGATAAGAATATCAGCCACAGATAAGAATAATATATAAATTCAAAGTCAAGAGTCGGTGTCATGAATTCCACATGGACACCGAATTCCAGAGTTTTCAGATTACAGCTTCTTGCAGTTTATTTTGGATCATGCATAGGTTACTATGTATTTCCTTGGAACTAGAGAAAACCAGCTAGAGAAAACAACTTTGCTATTGTTCACATCCCCACATCCCAGAATGTGAGAAAGGTGAGTCAAGGCCCTTTTTCCAACTCACTGCAACCTCAGGATCAACATAAACACATATCACAGTTTTAAACTAGCTGGAAAAGAGTTATCTTGGGATCATGTGACTAGACTCATACACAGACAAAATGAGTCTTCACTTGTCTGTCAGAATATCTAATTACATACTTTGCCTGCTCTTTTTGTAAGGATCGCATTGGGATCAGGGATGTGTAACTGTGTGGAGATTATAGCTAATAAACACTTCAATTGAGCAACTAGTGAGAGATTCAGCACAAAATATGTCCTCTGGGTGCAAGGGGTTGATAAAACAGGATGATGATCATAATGATTATGATTTCAAAGGATTTACAGTTCTGCAGATCAGAAGGTCCATTGGGGTGAGAGGGCAGGAATCAAACCTAGGTAATCAGTGTTACTGTTGAAGTTAAGCAGGTGTGTCCCTGATCGATGCCTAAACGATAGATCACTGGAGAACTACAAGTAACTATGCACCTGCCAATTCAGAAGTGAGGACTAAAGTTTATAGCATGAAAGGATCTATTGAAGACAGAACAAATAATATGTGTTGTATGA
Source organism: Anniella stebbinsi (assembly GCA_029215795.1). Classification (NCBI taxonomy): domain Eukaryota; kingdom Metazoa; phylum Chordata; class Lepidosauria; order Squamata; family Anniellidae; genus Anniella; species Anniella stebbinsi. The sequence goes on along the minus strand of JARDYH010000004.1, from coordinate 86,850,386 downwards.
GAGGAAGCTGTAGATGCTGTGCAATCTTAGTTCAACTTTTCCAGCTGATCAGTGCCTTGTAAAGTTTGTGATCTCACTGCTTGGAGCACTGATGGACAACTTGTGGCCGAATAAACAACCCATCAGCAGCAGAAATGATAAATAAAACAGGAGCATCACAGACCATCTCATGCTAGCAAGGATAAAATAGCAAGTTGCAGTATTCTAATTATTTGTGACTAATGCTTCATCTAATCTATTCCAGATACATTATTTGTGAAGTATATCGTTTGTGTTCCCAACACAGGCCGGAATCCCTGTAAGGTTTATGAGATACCACTTTAATCTGATGGGTGTGCATAGTCCCATCCTGCCATCTAGGGGCCCGCTTAAAGCATTTTGCTTTGTTTACTTAGCAAGTTTTTCAACAGAGCTTGCTCTGCTCAGAAAGGGGGGAAATGCAGTTTTTACTATAAGTAAAAGCATGCATTTTATGATTCATTAAACCCATTCTCCCAAGGGAACAAACCGTATTGCAGTACCTACCCTAGAGAAAAGGCTCCGTTTGCACAGAAACAAAGAAAAAAAGGAGTTAATCTAATTTAAATATGCAAACTCTGCTTCTGAATTAGCACAGCGTCAAGTTAAAGCAAATCAAAACTGAAGGTCACCTCCTAAAAACAATTCTGGAGTGGACTACCTGAAAACAGGGACTACCTTTAACTCGCCAAAGGGAATAATATTTGTAATGTTAGATCTTCCTAAACAAAATCTCTAAACAGACAGCTAAAACAGCTCATATCTAAGGGCATGTGTTTCTGTTTCATCTGTATATAACAAGTCAGTCTCAGGTAACTATGCATATTATCTGGATCCATTTCAGTCGGGTTTCAGGCCTGGTTTTGGCACGGAAACAGCCTTGGTCGCCCTGTATGATGACCTATGTCGGGAGAGAGACGGGGGAGTGTGACTCTGTTGATTCTCCTTCATCTCTCAGCAGCTTTCAATACCATCGACCATGGTATCCTTCTGGACCGACTGGCTGAGTTGGGAGTTGGAGGCACTGCATTGCAGTGGTTCCGCTCCTACTTGACAGGTCAGCTCCAGAAGGTGGTGCTGGGGAGACATTGCTCGGTCCCGTGGATTCTCCAGTATGGGGTTCCACAGGGGTCAGTTTTGTCCCCCATGCTGTTCAACATCTACATGAAACCGTTGGGTGCGGTCATCCGGAGTTTTGGAGTGCGTTGTCATCAGTAGGCCAATGACACGCAGCTCTATTTCTCCTTTTCATCTTCATCAGGTGAGGCTGTGGATGTGCTGAACCAGTGCCTGGCTGCGACACTGGACTGGATGAGGGCTAATAAACTGAAACTTAATCCAGACAAGACTGAGATGCTGTTAGTGGGGGGTTCCTCTGACCGGATGGAGGATCTTCAACCTTTTCTGGATGGGGTTGCACTCCCCCTGAAGAGGTTTGCTTGGGGATTCTCCTAGAACCATCTCTGTCACTTGAGGCTCAGGTAGCCTTGGTGGCATGGCTTGCCTTCTGCCAACTTCAGATGGTGGCCTAGCTACGCCCCTATCTGGACAGGGATAACCTGGCTTCAGTTGTCTATGCTCTGGTAACCTCCAAGTTAGATTACTGCAATGCGCTCTACGTGGGGTTGCCTTTGAAGACAGTTCGGAAGCTGCAGCTTGTGCAGAATGCAGCAGCCAGATTGGTAACAGGGACCAGAAGGTTCGAACATATAAGACCGATTCTGGCCCGCTTGCGTTGGCTGCCTGTATGTTTCCGAGCCCAATTCAAGGTGCTGGTTTTAACCTATAAAGCCTTACATGGCTTGGGACCACAATACCTGATGGAATGTCTTTCCCGACATGAACCTACCCATACACTACGCTCAACATCAAAGGTCCTCCTCTGGGTGCCTACTCCGAGGGAAGCTCGGAGGACGGCAACAAGGGAGAGGGCCTTCTCTGTGGTGGCCCCTCAATTATGGAATGATCTCCCCTGATGAGGCTCGCCTGGCGCCAACACTGTTATCTTTTCGGCGCCAGGTCAAAACTTTTATTTTCTCTCAGGCATTTTAACTGCTCAAGTTGAGGTTTTGATTGACATTGTGGCCAGGCTTAACAGTTAAAATGTTTTAAAGTGTTTTAATGACAGCTGTTTTATGTTTATGGTTTTAAATTTTGTATATTGTCTTTTTAATGTTCAATCTTTTGAATTTTTGTAAACCGCCTAGAAAGCTTCGGCTATGGGGTGGTATATAAGTGTATAATAATAATAATAATAATAATAATAATAATAATAATAATAATATGTTTGCAGCTGAAGATATTTTGTCTTGGTTCCAAGAGCTGTAGAGAAAGTGGAGGCTGTTGGCTCCAATATTGTTGGGGCCATGAATCCATTAAATCCATTCTGGATTTCAGTCAGAACCAGCAAGAACCCTAACAGAGCTACCAAGAGCTGAAGCTATTTTGGGGGTAGGGTTTAGTATCTTGGATAGTTCTTTTAGAGTTCTGGCTAGTTCTGATTTGAAACCCAAAATGGATTAGCAGCACCACCAAAATCGGAGCCACAAGCTTCCACTGCTTAGAGCCAAAACAGACATTAGTTTAACTCTATATCTAGCAGCTATGTGATGATGATGATGATGATGATGATGATGATGATGATGATTTACTCTAGAGTACATACAGGGGCCTTATCTGCATCATGATCCTAATATGAGGGGTTAGGAGGAGTTTTAAGATTTGAATCTGGCCCCGTGCTCATAGTCTAAATAAAATGAGAAAAAAGAAGTAGCTTCTAGATATGGATTTTTTAACTAATGCCTGTTTTGGCCATTAGCCTCAGCTGAAGGCACTTTCTCTCACTCAAGGGAATAGTGCCTTTGGTTCCTATTGATTGCATCCTTCAGGTACAGGCCCTCTGCTGCACTGAACACCGTTCTGAAGGATCACCCAACAGTCTAGTTTTACTTTTGTATTTACTGCATTTATGAAAGGATTACTGTGAATTCTTTAAGCTGCTGGTGGCGCCTAGCTCAAGAACTGTCCCTTGAACAAAGAAAATAATCAAATACATGGTGTTAGCATGAGTAGTACTACCATTTATCAGAGACCGCTTTAAGTTTATTTAGGATAAATTGTTCATATTTAATAGTTTATACTTAATGCTAGAGGGTTGTTTCCAGACTATGTTAGTTGTACTTCAGTCCCATTGGTTTCAGTTGTGTTTCCATTCATTTCCATGTTATGTAAAAGCAACTTAGTTTGTATCCAGTGTTTAGATAATAATGTGAGTGATTGCTGTCAGCAGGTTCTTCAGTTATAAAGGATTTATTCTAATTCAATTATTATTTTGCTATATATCTGGGAAAAAATCATAATGAGATAGATCCAGACTAAGTTAGTCATGCTTTAGTTCCCATTGACTTCAATGAAGGTAAAGTATGACTAATGTATCCTGGATCCAACCCAATGTTATTGGGCTGTGGTATATTCTGCATTTCAAATTATTGGCCCTACAGTAAAAAGATTGAGAACTACTGCCTTAGCCAAAGACAATTATACATGACAATATTTTAAAGGGAACTCAGCTGTATATTCCAAAGTTTCTGTCACTGCAGAATGTTGTTAAGCAGCTGTCACAGTTTCATTTTAGTGCTGGATTAAGTGATCTGTTTGTATACCTATCGTATGTTTTCAACTCTTTGGGGATGAAAGGTGCTATAGAAATGTTGAGCTATGGTAATAACGATAGTGAAATGTAAATACCATGTTGTCTTGAACATCTGCTTCACTGGCACATGAAGAAAATAGATAGCAGTGCCTTTGCGTCATGGCGCTGTATTTTCTAATTAGGTTAGGTTCAGTAACAACACAGAGCTTTTTCATAGAATGAGGACTTGATGGGGCTGTTTACACAACATGCTAACCCATACTCAGTGGTTGAGTGTGGGTTCTTGCTGAACTGTGGGTTGTTTGTTGAACTGTGGGTTAGCATCTTGACTGAACCCAGGACACATTTTTGCAAGGTAGCTTGTTAACCATGCAATGTGGCTTGGTAAGCATCCTGAACAACCCAGCAACAAATCATGGGTTCTCAAGGTGGCTTGTTCAAGAAAAATAAGCCATGCTGCATTGTTAACAAGCCACCCTGTGGAAAATGTCCTAGATTCAAATAACATGCTATTTTACGGTTCAACAATAGACCTACAGTTCACACAACACGCTAATCCATACTCAGTGGCTGAGTGTGGGTTAGCATGTTGTGTAAACCCTGTGGTAGTGAACCTAAAGTTGCTTTGGCGCTGTCTAACAACAGGAAGGAAATGCAGGACGACTCATGTGCGCCATATATGGAAATAGCACATATGTCTCTCTGTGGGGAGGGGGAAGATGATGAACAAGCATAAAACATGGAAGTATAAACTCTTTCCCCCATTTATTTGGGTTATCCAAAGTCACTCTTAGGATCAATTCTTGACTTATCAGTGTAGGATGTTTGCTGCTTCCATGTCATCCAGATTCACGCTATCACTTTTGAACAATGAAATAGGTAGATGGGTTTCTCCTTCCCTAATACCAGCAAGCATCCAGAAGTGTTGAACATGCCACAAAGCTAATATAAGGATCAGCTCATGGCATCAGTACTAGTGTTTATGTCTTAGCTAGGGATGGATGTATCTGCCAAATTTGATTTGGTTCTTTTTCTCATTTTTCCAAAGTTACATTTGTTCCACTCCATTTTTGCATTAGTTTACAATAAATAAATACCATACAAAAATTCATACAGTTTTGGGACATAATTTTCAAAATATACACATTTTTAAAATTATACACTTTTCTGCAGTCAATTTCCCTAATAAAATGCCCTTGTGCACACTTCTCTATAATATACACATACTTCTGTACATTCTTCTGTATTATACACATCTTTCTACACATTTTTGAAGTGCAAATGTTGATCAAACACTTCTGAAAATGCAGATACCAACTTTTAACTGCTTTCCAGTTTGTGTATAGGTAAATTGGTCAGTTCCCATAAGAACGAAACCCCCAGTCACAATTACCAGGGACAATAAGGTCATGCACAGCTTGTTCCATCTTAAGCTACTGTTTCCATTTGGGAGCCTTGTGTAGCTGTAGTGATGCATAGAAAACTTGGGATGGCATCTTTGGTGAGACAAATACTATATATCCGTATTCCTATTCTCTATGTTAGTTTGCTGCCAAATGTTACATATAGGTTTACATAGACCTAGCTGGCTCAGAAGCCTGTACAATAGGTAAGTTATCCACCTTTCCCTGTTTCTCCCAAAGGGCATTTGTATGAAGCTGGAATGCTTCTTCTTGTGATGGTGACACCAACACATACAACTGATTCTTAAAAATGATTCTTGAGCTGTTTGTATTGTAAACAAAAGAATTAGTGCTTAAAATAAACATATTAATTAAGCCTCTGCGATTAGAACACAGAATCTACTAGTATGTAATTACACGTACAATTTGAATGCGAGGTTCAAATTGCCAAATGGGCACTTAGCATCATACAGAATAAATATTGTTCTGTTCTGCATAATGTGTGCTTCCTATATATGATGCATGCACCTTTGACTTACTTGAACCATAAAAAATGTGATTAAAGTGGATGGATATAAATACATTGCAGAGGTACATATACTAAGAGGGGATGTCAAGAAGTGTCGGAAAATACTGTCATGGCATCACATACACTTGTGTGACTGTACTGATTTACTACATCCCGTTTTTTTAAGCTGCTAGTCACAGGGTTAAAAAAAGATTGGGCCATTTAAAAGTTCAGCATTCTAGAGGTAAATGGAACTAAATAGCTATAGTAGATTTTTTTTAAAAAAAATCAAATACAATTTTATATCGGTTCATTTTGGTCTAAAATCCCAATACTACAGTTCTGAATGCAAACTTTGAAGTGTCTACACCAAAACGTGAGATTTATAATGTATTTTGCATGCATGCATGTATAATTTATCTTTGTGACCACACGTGTTGCCCATTTCAACGATGATCCACTTAACGTGCTTTCTGTTTATATTTTGCCTATGCAATGATTCATGGCACACCAGATTTAAACCTTGGGCTTTGAGAGGTTCCTTTGGTTGGAATGGTTCTTTGGAACTGCATAAAAACAACCACAGAATGAACACTTAGAACTTCATGCATTATTCATCTTCACGCAGATGCCAGTCTGTGCAAACCCATGCGTAAGAGGCAAGGATGGGATGTATACACCCGGTAATATATGGACATGCTGGTTTTCCCCATGCGTGCCATTGATGATAGCCTGATGCTGCCGGTGCCACCCCTTCAGCTGTTGAGATAGCTGCCTGTGCAAAAGAAATAGGAAGAGGGCATGCTTTGGGAGATGGACCTTTTCTTCTGATTTAGACACACATACAAAATAACAATAGTTGCTGCAAACATATTTGGGTTTGATTGAGCGTGTGCAGTTGCAGGCACTACCGTTTGAATAAAGAAATAATGACTTGACACAATACTTTGTTGATATTCTTTACGTATAGTGTCACCTGCTGTCTTGAATTTCTTTTCCACTATTACTTTTCTATGTCTCTCTCTTTCTTTCTTTCTTTCTTTCTTTCTTTCTCTCTCTCTCTCTTTCTTTCTCTCTCTCTGTGTGTGTGTGTGTGTGTGTGTGTGTAAGTTACATGGCTGTTGCTAAAAAGGCTCCAAAGCTGAATGTTTTACAGGGTTCTGTTATTTGGAAAATTCATTTTAAAATGTCCACTTTGCTTCACAGATGGAATGGAAATATTGTGAGTATTTTATTGGCTTGTGCAGTCATTAAATTTAAAGGTGATTTCTTTATTGAACTGCTATATTGTATTTAATGTGTTTGGCTCTGTGGCAGGTTTTGCTCAGATTTAGCCCAGTAACACCACTGAGCTGGGCCTTTTGTCATCTCTACAAAAGAAAGGTGCTCTCCAGGGAAATTTAGTTTATGTTCATGCTTTCACGTCTGTTAGCCTACAAAAAAAAAAAAAAAAAAGGCAACAGGCCTTCTTTCCTAGCTCTGTTCATTTCACAAAATGCTAACCCTAAAAACAAATCAAGATGATACCTGACTGTTGTTCTAACATAAGATTTAGGCTGTAAACGCGTGCAAGGCTTCTTGACATTTCTGCAGGATGTAAAGTTATGACCCCCAAGTTATAATCATTATGGATTCAGATGCAGGATATTGTAAAGTGCCTAGGTTTATACTCAGGCAGCATTGAACATAGTCATTCTTAACAGTTTTTTCAGCTAAGGAATTCACATAGCATTACTTATTAGTTGAAAACAGAGAATACATAGCACAGACATTCTACCAATAATGGGTATTTATATAGACTGTATGGCTGAATTTGGACAACACAATAAGCAACTGGCGGGGGGGGGGAAACAATCGTCAGTAGTTGTATTGACTATCGTGTCGTCCGAATGCTGCCTTAGTCAACTCAGCGCTGATCCTAATCCACACCACAGTTGATTATTTATGACCATGTTGTGTGGGGAGTACCCCCCAGATGAACAACTGTAAACTTGCTTATTACCCACCATTGACTATCGTGTTGTCCGAATTCAGCCTATGACTGTGACTGGTTTGAGGGGAGAGGGTTGGACTAGTCATAAGGGTGATCATGACCAATTAGGGATCATGTAATAAATGTGATGATGTCATTGAAGGCCAATAATGCCTATTGGAGGCATTGCTTTCTGAATACGCAAATACTTTTTTCTCTCCTTTGTCAGAAATCTTCCACAATTGCTGAAAGAGCTTTTCAATGCTGGTGAAAATGATCCCCTTTTAGCTCAGGTCTAGTCCTTTCACTACACCTTCCATTATACAGTAATAGTAAAACAATTCAAGCCAAAGCTTTAAAATAGCTTTGCTCTAAGATATTTATTGCAGAAGAGTTCCATTGTCTTCTTGGTACACTGTATCAGGGGACATCTCTCTATATTTGATGTGAGAAACTCCTAGAAGTGATTTATATTGCAACCCTATACCTGTCTATTCTGAAATAAGTTCAATTGGATTCAATGGGCTTGTTATCAGGTAAGTGGGTATAGGACTGCAGCCTTATTCCTTTAAAAGTCAGTAGGTTTTTGTTCCTCACTGAGATCAAAACATTGGCAGTAATTAATTTCCACACTGAATTATATAGGGCACGATCAGGGAAGGTTATAATATACATTTCATTACGCCTATATGAATGGGATCCGAAATTTAAAAGAATTTTTAAAAAGAAGATTCAAGAAAATGTTTGTCTACTCACCATGTTAAACTGACAAGCATATAACCCATGGGAATCCAGAATGCTTTTGACAGCATTTCTGTACTAACTAAGGATATAACAGCCTATTGTTTCAAAGTGAAATGAAAACAAGTGTGCACTAGAAATAGATGCTAACAAGTGCTTTTACACTTGAGACATTTAGAGGTAAAGGCATATAATTTATTTTTCTGATAATGTAGTCCTTTTACAAGCAGCCGGGCTCAGGATCCTGAATTTGTTTTATAAGCCTTTTCCATGGAAACGTTTGAAGAGTGCAGTGATATTACTAGGATGACAAAGACATGTAAATGTGAGTGCCTTAAAAATGATTGCCCTCGATTCTATCCTTGAGAGTGTTCTTACTTCCTGAACTTTGCTCAGTGAACAACCTCAAAGATCAGGATTGTGTTTTCTATCTTTAGTTAAAATGTTCTGGGAGAGAAAATGCATTATATCAATGATTCCGTTGAACCTAATGGGTATGTTTGACTAATTCCCAACATAACTTAAGGAGTATGTATTCCACAACACCTCACGAGTTAAAAAAAATTTTTTTGAAAATGTAGGTGTTCACAGACAGGGCAAGGTGGATGTCCCTCTTCCTCATAAACCATAATCCCCAGATCCACACTTTTTTAAAAAAAAATGTCTCTAGCCCTTGTAGAACCCAAGACATGAGGCAAAATGTACAGTGACCATTCCACCCATTCATTTTGTAAGAAACTACCCTGCTCCTACCTTTCACTGTTTTTGGCCAATAAATGAAGTCATAGCAATGACTTACACATCCACTGACTACGCAAGGAAAGTCCTGATTCATTGATTGCTATTCCATAAAACAAAATTCAGATGTGGCGGAGAGAGTGTGGGTTACACTGGACCTGCAAAGTAGCCCATTTTGCTGCGGGAGTGGTGAGTTAGGGTAGTGTATGGAAATGCTGCAGAGGCATCTGGTGCTGATATTTAGTCTCCTGGTGTGTTGGGATTTTTAAAATAAATGCAGTGGGGCTGGGCTGTGAAATTGATTGAATTACCCGTGCAATTTATTAATGGCTAGAGGGGTTGTGATGTATATATGTGTGTATACAGCTTTAAGAGAGGCTAAAAGTTTAAGGTTCTGATTGCTCCTGGAGGCATGGACAAATCCTCTCTCTCTCTCTCTCAGTCCAAGCCTTGGAGCTCAGGCAGTGTGCCATGCAGCTCCTTAAACATTAGTGATTTCTCATGTGTTGTAGTAATAATGAATCCTGTTGTGATGGTACCTGGACTTCTCTGACACTATCGGGATGGTGCCAAAAATATCCAGTATGACATTCTTAAGACTGCTATTTGTAGATCGGGTACGTTTTTCTTGTTCATAGTTTTCTATATATCCCTCACTCCACATAAAGTTTTGTTGGAGTTCATGATGCCTCTTGTGTGAAGCTTCACTATATCAGTCTTCTGCATCAGGGCCATCAAATTCCCAGGATTTCCTGCCACTCTGTGTAGGCTTCTAAATGTCATGGAATGTGATTCTAAAGGACACACATTTGCCGCGTGCACAGGAAAATGCTCAGGTGTGTTGGAGTGGCACGTACTCCCCACACAAATTATAACCACATAGCACTGTACAGCTTTGCCCCCTCCCTTTGGAAATATTCTGCAGAGGGCCATAACAGTAACGGGATCTGCATTACCTCCGCAGTTCACTTTTGCCTTTCTACCTGGACTTCTCTATTCTTGGAACTTATGTGGGTAGTGACAGCACAAGCCCAAATTGCTCCCCAGGCAATGAGAGCTCTGGGGCTTGGCTTTTCATTTATTCCGTTTTTGAATACATCTTTAATTGCATTTGCTGCCCATTTTATGGTTTTGATGCATGACTATGTCAGAATATGTTTGCATACATGGACCTGATCAGGATGACTCACAATAACTACTATGCACACCATTTGTTAAACGGGCACTGAAGTTTTGATTCAAAAACAAATGTTAATGCAAATGTTGGTCACACTGGTTGCCAGCTCAATAGCTGATGATCAACTAGCAAAACTATGTGCCATGTCCTGTTCTAGTCTTGACAAGGAGCTGATAGGGCACAACAGGGCAAGGCAAGCTGGGAACTGCAGTAGCTAAAAGAGCAATTTGTTCCAACATAGTGGACTGAAGGCCTTTTTGTTTATGGGGCCAGATCGCCCATCCCAGGCTCTGTTTCTTCCCTGAGGAATGGAAGACTTTAAAGGGGCAGGCCTCTGGCTTGGAGCATAGCATTCATTTTCATTTCTGGCAAGTCTCTCCAGGTTTGTTAACAGGTTTGTTAACAGTTTGTTAACCTATTAACAGGTTCATAGTAATGTGGTTTCCTGCTGTGGAGGCAGTTTGTTCCTAGGGGTTGAAAACTTTGAGATTTAGGGGGGGAAATATTGATAACATTTTCCTTGAGGGGTACTGAACATAGGCTGCCTGGAAGTGTGGGTTCCTGCAGTACATTGCATCAATACCCCTCAAATTATTCCCCACAATAGTAGATAAAACCTCTACAATAGTAGATTAAATAAGTACCAGAATGATTTTCACTCAGACTCACAAACTCAATGAAACTCTTATAGCTTTAAAACATTTATTAAAACAATTTAAGAAAGTTAAACAGACACACAAACCTCCATTCAGCAAAGCAAATTTAAAGAATATACTCACAAGTCTGACAGATTTCTGGAGAACGAGATCTTTGCTAAGACAAACACAGACAAACACAAACAAACACACCTTCAATGACAACACTGGTGTTGGTCTCTTCCCCCTTTCCCAAGAAAGACTATGGTCTTAGGCCCAGCAACTAGGCTCAAGCCAGTGCTGAAAAGTCAGCTTAGATCTTGATGGTTCAAGAGAAGAAAGTAGAGTATTTGTATACACAAATTCTGCATCACTCATACTGACTCTGCAAAGGAGCTCTTCTCCGCCAAGGGACTTCCATTCCTCTCAGGCCAAACCAAGGAATCACTGAGGCCTACATGCTAGGCTCAGAGCAACATTCTGGATGTCATGCCTGAGGGGAAGGAAAGACAACTTTGTCCTCTGTATTCAGACTTAAATATCCTTTTCAAAGACAAAGACCTCCCTTCTAAAATATCCAAGTCTATTGGCCCACATCATCAATTTAGATAATCCTCTTCCCAGAATGTTCTATCCTTTCTGATGTACTTGTTTGTCCCAAATCTGCACATTACTTCTGCTTGTCATGTGGTCAACTGTCTAATTTACTTCTCTGTTCTTTTGGCCTAAACCACAATTTTACCTTTCTATCACCCTGGACAAGTCACAAGTTATTATGACTAATGTCTTTGAGCAGTATCAAATCATATTTTCAAATCATATTTCATCAGGCCATATCTACACCAAAGTGTCTAACCCTTGATACAGTGTTTTATGTGTGTATGCCTACTTGCCCCCTTAATATTAAAACATTACCCCATCACTTGTACATCCATTTAAACCCATTCTATGCCCCCAAAGCTTCTTTCTCTATGCTGTGCCCACAAACTCTTATAACCCCACCCTTACACATATTCAGTAAAATTTCAAATGAAGAAAAAATCCTTTAGAAGGTATGGGCTACAGTGGTTCCAGGATTGAGGGCTCCCATCCTATGGGCTCAGGGTTTGGTTCTGGCTCAGGCCAGGCATGATGCTGAGCCCCAGGTTGTTTTCCAGTAGTTCTGCCTTAGGTGAAACTGGTCTGAAGGAGCAGGCTGGCCCCTCCTCATCTAAGTCAGTACAAGCTCAGGCTGTTATAAAGTGAAATGAAATTAACTATTGTTAAAAAAATGAAACCAACTAATGTATTCATGCAGTAATATTATCTGTTTAGAACAAGTATATGAGAAAGTGAAACCAACTGTTGTTTTCGAGTCTATGCAGTAAAATTAACTGTTATTTAAAACTTCAGTGCAATTAACTGTTGCTAGAAAGAAAAGCCATCTGATGTCCACTTTGTATTAATGCAGTGAAAGTAACTATGTTCAAAACTTCTGGGAGCTTGTAGAAAACACTAGCGTATATGTAACTACTAATTTGTAAATTTCTAACCCTTGAAGTTTATAAATGTGAAAGCAACAAATGATTATTGACTTGATTTTTTGCAATTATTTATGAGGAAGCGGCATGATTTATATCTGGACCGCGTTATTGTGATTTATATTCCTATAGACTCAGGATACTAAATAACTGAAGTTTGTTTGAACCCTCCTCATCTAAGTCAGTACAAGCTCAGGCTGCTGCTATGGGTGAGGATTCTGACACTGTGCAATTCACGGGTCAGTGGTGGTCAGACAGCAGTAACTGGCAGTATGAAGAGCAATGTTGTCTCTGCTTCCTAGTGCAATACCTACCTACCTACTTCCTCACTTCATGTATTTTTGGATCATGTTAGTTGTTTTACGTGGTTCTGTATATTGTTTTTAAGCTGAATTGTAATTTTAACTTGTTTTTATGCTTTATGTTTTTAAATTTTGTATATTGATGTTTTAATTGTTCAGTGTTTTTAATTTTTGTAAACTGCCCAGAGAGCTTTGGCTATGGGGCGGTATATAAATTGAATAAAATAAATAAATAAATAAATAAATAAATAAAGGCAGTATAGAAATATTTTATACAATAAGCTTCTAAACAACAACATGGTTGGGTTGGTTAACATGATTGCTCCAAGTCACCAGCCCTATTTAGGCTGGCAGTACCCATCCAGAAAGTCTGGGCTAGCCACACCCCATAGATGTCAAGGCATATGTCAATCTTGCCCCATAGCCATGTGATCAGCATCAGTCTGAAGGAGTCCTACATATATATACATATATGTACACAAAGGAATCCTGATCGATGAGGGTTTTCATTTCCATGGAGGAAGCCCTACATTGGTAAATCCATATACACATAAACCCAGTGGAGGATAGTGGCTCCAATTTCAGTGGGACTGTGAATCCATTCTGGATTTCAGTCAGAACTCTAAAGGAGCTATCCAAGTTCCATCGCCATGAATAGCTCCTTTAGCGTTCTGGCTGGTTTTGACTTTGTATACTATCAAGAACTTGTGCTTCTCGATAGTATACAAAGCTATACCTGGTATTTATATCTGTAGAAACAATTCTCAAAAATGTTTGATCGTGGAACTTCATGCTACACATTCCAGAAACTGCAGGGATACATCGCAATTCAAAACACAACATTCATATCAATGGTATTGACACTCCATGTTCTTTCATCTAGAGTTTGCAGCAATGAAAGGAGGAGTTCAAAAAATATACCAGGGGGGGATTAAAAAAAACATTTGGATGGAGTGTGACTTTGTCTGCATTTTCCCGCTCTTGAAAAGGGAATGCCCTACACTCATTTCACATATGAAATTTTTTTCTGAGAGAGAATTCTTTTTGCTTTGAATGTAACTGTGCATTTCAGTAGACTTTGTTGCCTTCACCAGGAGCAATCAGGATTTCCCATCTTCTCAGTAGTGCTGTTTTCTTCCTTTGCTTCGCCTTCTGATGCAGAGGGAGCCTAACAGGCGATTTGAAGAGTTCTGGTTACGAGTATGCAGTGAAAGGCAGGCAGCTTAAAAGAGCTCAAAAAAGCTATGTGATGGTTTGGAACGCTAACAAACAAGTTGCTGCAGAGCTAAATAAAATCCACCCCTTACCTTGAGGTCCACTAATAATTTCAATGTTGATAATCCTCTTTCCTCGTTAGGAAATGGGTGAGCAAAGTTGTTTCTTCTTTTTTTCAACAGTAAATAAATCAATATTGTGTCTTCTCACTCTTAAGGCTGCTAGATGTTGATTATGTCACAAAATCTATTCATACATATGAAATTAGATACTGTTAATATTCCCTAAGAAAATGTGGCTTCTTTAATTTACTGGTTCCCCATCAACCCACTTTTTGTGTGAGTAATGTTGCTGGGGTTGAAAAACATTACAAAATTGACCTTTACAAAACTGGGAGTTCTACTTTTTTTGGAAGTGAATCATTGTAGGGTTTTAACATCTCATTTTAGGGTGAATTAAAACAGAGTTATCGAATCTCTTTCAGCCCAAGGGCCAAATTCAATTTCAGAGAACTCTCCTCAGGAATCACATTCCAGTGGTGGGTGGTGCTAAGAACAGAAGGGGTGGAGCCAAAATACAATAAATCCCAGCAAACTATTTTAAAGCTCTTACTGCCAGTAATTATGCCTTAGGAGAGGCATTTAACCCTTTTAGAAGGGGGGGAACTGGGGGGAGTGAGGAAGACACCAAATGTTCAGGGGCAGGGGAAAAGAGGTGCGGCAAGGGAAATGGGGCATGGCTTTATGGGGATCAGGTGGGCTGGATTTGGCCTTTTGAACCTGAGGTTCAGTACTCCTGAACTTGAAGAATCATGGACTCGATTTTAAAAGGCGACTCTAAATTTTGTCATTGTGGAGTCCAGTGCTTCCCCGATCTTAGTGACTGCCTTCTCTATTGGCCATTTTCAGACATTGTGCTAAACCTAGCTTGGTATGATGTGAACTCAGCAGAATGATCCGCAGCAAATCTTAAGTTCACACTCTCCCTCTCTCTATTCCTCTTCCCATGCAGCAAGGAGTAGCAGTTCAAAAACCGTTGCTACCACTTTTTCTTGGATCACTGTTTGTCATTTCGTGTAAACCAACAAACTGTGGGGTTAGTTAACTGTGGTTGGTTTAAAACAAGCCAGCCTGAAACAGGGGTTAACGGAAAAACAAAGTTTCTGAACTCCTTCTTTTGGCCAAGTGGAAGGAGGAGGAGAGAGAGTGTAGCCTGAGGTTCACTGTGGTACGTGTGCCAAACTATGGTTCAAACTTGGCGATTGTGTCATCTTGCAGTAAGTACTGTCAGCTGAGAGCACATCTCAAACTACAAGTAGTCAGGGCCATGCAGAACTGGTAATATGCCCAGGCCAGATGGGAAGTGTGTGCCCCCCCCATTTCAAAAAAGGAGGACAACATGGCCACCCCAAGGGGGCGTGCCCACCAATATGTCCGTTCTACATAACACCTTCATAATAAACCTTTTCTACAACTCCTCAAGGCACATATATCCCCGCCCCGCATGCGGCATGACCCTCTGGAGCTTGTAGTCTGACCATGGTATTCACAACGGACGGCTTTTGTGCTGTTTCCGCAAGGCAGGCTCCTCGCTTCTCGATGTGCCGCTTATGCTACGGAAGCAATAGCGTAAGATAGGGGGAACCTCCTCGTCAGAGTGCCCCCTCAAAATCATGCCCCCCGGGCCAACTGGCCCCACTGCCCCCCCCCCCCTGTACAGCCCTGCAAGTAGTGAGGACTTCAGTTGATTTGAATAATTGCTCTTCATGGTGTTCCATCTAACCTTGAGCTGGTTCTGAAGCAATGTCTTCATGAAAAAAAATTCCTTCAGGAAATAATGTCATGATTGGACTTCTTACATAATCATCATATTTAATTCTGGCAAGTCATGCCTAGGGTAGTGCTAATATGGTTTAATACATAGTCTCCCTAGATAATCACAAAAATATTCAGTCGTGAGTTAGTCCATGATGTAAAAATTGTTCACCTACATTAGGATGGGAAGAATTCTTTCCCATTGACCAGTCCCTGGCTGTCCACTTAGATAAGCCATTTACAAAGTAATCCTGATTGGTGCCAGTGATGAGTGACAAGGGGATTTGCCACCTTAACTGCAGCTCTGCCAGCTCATACAGCTCATACAAAGTAGGGGGGTGCTGGGCTGGTGATCCCAGCAGATCTGTGTACTTACAATCCCCCAAATGAGAGCAATAGGAGAAAATTAGCTATGTCAGCTCCAGGGCCAACAAAGATGATGGGCCCAGATGGCCCATCTAATAGAAAATGAGCTCCAGATATTTCCTTCCTGCCTCACCCACGGAATGCCCTATTTTAGGGCTTTCTCCTTGCTGTCACCAGGGTGTGTTAGGATTGTGTTCTTAAACACGAGTTTTTACCCTTAAAGTAGGCCTAAAAATATTTTAAAATAAATTATTATTAATAATAATAATAACAACAACAACAATAATAATTTAAATAAATAAATAAAATGATCCCAGCCATCATGGAGCAGTTTATGAAAAAGCAGCCCCCATTACTGTTTTGGTAGCATAGATTCTCTTGTTAAAATGTGTAAAATTATCTTGACTCTTGAATAAACTGTAGTCATCTTCTGAGGCTTTCCTTTGGGTCTTCAATGTCTGGTGAATGGGAAGACTGCATTTTCAGTTGTGGTTCCCTGTATGTGGAATACTCTTCCTATGGAGCCTCACTTGGTGCCCTCTCTAACGTCACTAAGATATTTTTTATTTTATCTGCCTTTTAGAATTTTAAATATTAATTCTTGATTATTTATTTGATGCAGCTCTTTTTATCGAATGCATTTAGATTTTAGTGCTGATTTCATCATTATGTTTTTTTTAATTTTGTGAGTTGTCTTTGGGGTTTGGGAATTGAAATGTAGTATATAAGAAAGAAAGAAAGAAAGAAAGAAAGAAAGAGAAAAGCTTGTGTCTTCCTTTAAGGAAGCTTCAGAGATTGGAAATGGAGATTTTAAATGCAATTTGTTACTTGTTTGGCAGTATATAAGAAAAGAAATATTAGTACTTTGCTGCATTATCACACCAGAGAAAGTCAGCAATAAATAAATGGGAAAGGGTTGCAAATTAATACTGGCTGTGTGGCCAGTACTGATATGTTTTTCATTTCTGCTTTCATAGCAAAGAACTTGAGCCTATATTTTATTTGCAAAATGTCAGTTTTTCCTTTTGCTGTTCAGAATTTAGTTTTTTGTTATGAATCAAGTCGGATTAAGGGGGGGAGGAACCCCTGCTTGTTCCAATTTTGAACTAAATTCATGACGACATAAATATGTATTACAGGAAGTTGGATCCAAGATGATACAAATGTTTTCTCTTTCACTGTTGATATAATTTTACAGTTATAATATCATTTTAATGAATTTGTTTTTCTCAGAATTTTATCTGGTTTATGAATTTTACCATGAAGCCCATTTCACTATGCAATTTATACGCATTTGTAACAACTCATTTGAGGGACATTGACTGTGGATTTCAATTCATCATGGATCAGTAGCACAGTAATTACACAGTAATTATCAAAGAACTTGTGTGCAAATTGCCATAGTGGCAGCAACATTGGCACTGCATGAAAAAAGGTAAATTACTTTTGTGTAACGTCTCATTCACAAATACTTTTATTATCTGATGCAACCAATATACAATGCATCATGTGGACCATATTCTCAGAAATCTCATGAGAGTGAGGCAGGGTGATGGCCCCCATAAAAGCCTGGTCTGGAAGCACCCATGGTAGGCTGACCATCTGAAAAGGAGGACAGGGCTCATATAACTTTAACAGTTGTAGAGAAAAGGGAATTTCAGCAGGTGTCATTTGTATGCAATTAGTTCCTGGTGAAATTCCCTCTTCATCACAACTGTTAAAGGTGCAGGCACTATACTAGAGTGACCATATACAAAAGAAGGCAGGGCTCTGCAACTTTAACTGTTGTGATGAAGAGGGAATATCACCAGGAACTAATTGCATACAAATGACACTGGTTGAAATTCCCTTTTCTCTACAACTGTTAAAGTTATATGAGCCCTGTCCTCCTTTTCAGATGGTCAGCCTAACCCATGGTATCTAATACACCTGTAAACCCAGTATACTAGGCAATTTAAAGGAAATTAAAGCTATGGATAGGGCAAATAGTTGTGACTATAATCAACATGGATACAGCATACCTTGATGAGGCCCCTACCTCAATTTTGCTTGTACCCCTAAACCCACTTTCAATCCTCCCATCCCCAAGGCAGAAAACAATTGGGCTCAAGGGAAATGACTAGAGCTTAACTATGCCCCAGAATCTCCATTAGGAAAAGATACTCCAGTCCTTGCATCAGTTCATGTTGAAGAGACTCTTCTGTGCAATGGGAAATGATGCATGGAGTGGGTTTTTCAACTAAGGATCCCCAATCCCAGTTCCCCATTGGGAAAAGGTGCTCTTCACATCAATGGAAATGCCTGCTGCTCATCTTCGCCAATGAGTTTTAATATCAATTCTATATGCAACCACTTCAGACAACAGTAAAAAGGGTAATATGCCATCCTTTCAGATAATCCCGTAGATTAGATTTAAGCCATCTATATACACTGAATGTGGTTTGATTCAGTGGGCTAACAAAAACTCAATAAAGAATATGTATTCAGATTCCTTTATAAATGTAAAGAGAAAGGCCAAATACAATACATTGAAATGTGGGTGAAATTTAGACAATTCCATTTGCTCCAAGGTCATTGCATTAAGCTTTAAAAAGCATCACATCTAACAGGCTACACTGTTTTTATCACTCACATAGATTTTTTATCTGAGTATTTTTCTCTTAAACCTGAAAGGGAACTGGCTCTTATTCCCATTTGACAAATGAGGATCAGAATTCTGCAGGAAACTGACAAGGTGAAGGTCATCCTTTTACTCCGTGGCTAAACTGAGATTTCAGTAGAGGTGCCCTTGATGCAAGGTTAACACTAATCATTCTATCTCTGCCTTTCTATAATATACTGTGCATTTCACTAATACCATTTGTACATTATTCAAGATCTCTGCAGATTAGTGTTTATATCAAACCAAATGTGATAACTATCTATTATAGATTTTAAAAAATGAAGATGCTTAAAGCAGATAAGTTTTTGCTGCAGTGTTTACAATAAAAGCATTATTGTATGGTGAAAATAAAAATCCTAAAAACCTGTTTCTTCTGGGAAATCTGAGGTTAGAAATAAATTAGGTATCTCCCCGATATCTGAAAAATTATCATCCAAAAACAAATGAAGTATTATTTTCCCCATCAGAACTCTCCATACTAGATATTTGGCAAATTTAATTGATTAATCAATTTAAATTCATTTGTTCATATCCAGACTAAATTAGTTAAATTTAGTTCCCATTGAAATTATTTGGACATGATTAACTTGCTTCATTCATTTCAATTGACCTATGTCCAACTAAATATGGCTTCAATTCTGTACTCAATAATCTGAGAATAAGCCCCTTTGAACTCAATGAAACTTATTTCTGAGTAAACATGTATAGGGTTGATCTTAGTTTGGATATAACCTATACAACTAATGTACTGAAGCTGCAATCCTATATCCACTTCCCTGTCACTAAGTTTACATCTGAGTAGATATGTATAGTAGGATTGTGCTGTTATATTTCTTTAATCGTGTGAGAGTAAAACATAGTGCCAAACCAATTAGTAAAAATGGCAAATTATTTCAAAGAGGAAGCAGCCTCTTTCAAAGCTGGTTGGTGATTTTCATTTCAAAACCAAATGACTAGGTAATTTCTAAAAAATCTAAATATGATGTATTTATGTGAGTAATGATCTTGGATTCATATCGACGTTATTGCATTCTGTGCCTTGTGGCAAAAATAAATAAAATGTACTAATAAAAAACAAATGTTATGTTGTACCATATGGGCAGAGTTGAATTATATTTATTGGACATGCCCTAATATTCTTTAAAATTTATTATTGGTGAAATAGAAGAAATGACAATAGAATTTGCATTAGATCCGTTG
The DNA here is from genome assembly GCA_029215795.1 of Anniella stebbinsi. Classification (NCBI taxonomy): domain Eukaryota; kingdom Metazoa; phylum Chordata; class Lepidosauria; order Squamata; family Anniellidae; genus Anniella; species Anniella stebbinsi. Next base: position 86,830,463 of record JARDYH010000004.1, on the reverse strand, counting down.
GTGGTACAGTTTTGTTCTGTATGTTCTATTATGCTCCCAGAAGATAGGAAGGTGGTCACTCATTTGTTAATGGCAGCAAAAATTACAATTCCTACTAACAAAGGGATGGGTGGGTTGTGGTCTGCCATTACTAATGGACTGGTTGGTGAAAGTCTTGGAAACATAGTTAACCCCTTCCAGTCTTGAACATTAGGGGGTTAGGATTGTGCACTAATTGGCATGTTTGCTTTCCTAAAAAACTGAGTTATTCTGATACATAACTAGTTATGTAGATTTGGAGAATGGCCTCTGAGAGAGAACCAGTTTGTATAATTATTGGAATAGTACTAATCAGATGAATTTTTAAGAGCAAAATTGCAAACAGTTTTTCCTGTGACTTACATTATTCATGGACTTCCCATTTGTACATATTAATGAAAGAATACACGACAAGGAGCAGTGATCACCTGGTCACTTTCATTTTCTTCTATGTGGAACAGCTGTAAAAAATAACACCTAAACCAGCTGTTTCCTCTGACTAATCTAAGATTAGAAATAAGGGTTTTAATGCAGGTGTTGCTTATGCTTGAGAATATGATAGGTTGTTAATGCAAAAGGTATTCTGGTACATTTAAAACATTAATGAGGTTAGAATATTGCTACCAACTGCAGTATTTCTAATACAATTTTAATATGAGGATACCCTGCATTCTAGTGTTTTGGCAGTGATCATTTCTCTCTGTTCACTTTCCCACATCATTCATAGTCTCCTTTTTTTCTGCTTCTTAGAATCTGTCATTCTGGACCATTCTGGGATTACATTCGTTTACTTCCTGGCAAGGCTAGCTTGGACTAGGAAGAATGATCTGTTAGAACACTTTAACTCGTGCATACAATCAATAATAATTGCAAATATCACAATTTTGAATCTACCCACAGTTTTCTCTTCCTCTTGAGTTGCATGGCATTAAACATTTAGAACAAAAAGATGCTTCATTGCCATGGTGAACTAGATGAGAAACAGAATATTACTGGGTGGTTATTCATTCCAGTTGTTCATTCTTGGGATTTGGGAGTTTTGGGGATTTGTTGGCTTAATTTAGAAAAGGCTGTCCACTCAAAGTTTTGACCATACGTTGGGTTGGATCCAGAGCCGTCCTTCCATTTGTGGAAGAACCCTTTCTGTTTGCAGAAGAGACAACGGTGGGGGTGTGGAAAGTAATTTTCACGGATCACCTTGCTCCCTTTGTACTTTTGAGGAGTTGCAAGCAGCTGCAAGGGATGACAAAAAACTTCCTCCCCTTTCCATAAGCTGGAGTGTTCCAGGAGCAAAATTCTACTTATATATTTCTGGATCCAACCTGAAGTATTTCATGCACAAATGCATAGACTTACAATTGTCAGAGTAATGTCTGAATGAGGTGGAGGGAAGGTTGCTGGACTCTTTCTGATGCTTTTGTATAGCAAGGATGGGAGATGTGTGGCCCGCCTCCAGATGTTGTTGGACTTCAATTCCTATTAGTCCTAGCCAGCACAACTAATGGTAATGGGTGAGGGGAATTGCAGTCCAACACCATCTGGATGGCCACATGTTCCCTATCCCTGCTGTATAGAGTGAGGTACATACAAACGTTTCTGTGTATTCCTGTATGCAGGAAGGGGTTGGTGAATACAAGCAGATAGTTTGAATGTCTGCACTGCACTGTTGTTTGGGAACTATTTCTCAGTTCTATGTGATATTCTACTTATAATATTTCCTCTTTGCCTATGGGTTCCAGGGGAGGAGTACTTACTCAGCTTCTAAAGCCCAATAGGTTTTGCTCTCAGGTCAGCACTCAGCAGAGACAGGTAGGTTTATAAACAGTTTCCTTTTATTAGGAACAACACATGGAAAGCAAATATAACCAATACAGAAAAGCACATAGAGCCATTCATTCATTTCAATGTGTACAAAGGGATCCTGTTCAGACGACACGCTAAGCCATGGTCCTTAAGCATTTTGAGCTAAACAGTATGGCTTAGCGTGTCATGTGAACCATGACTTAGTGTGTTGTGTGAACTATTCTTAACCTTGGTGGCTACATAATCACAATTTAAACACACTCACTAACCATTTGTTGCAAATGAGCTAGCGGCCTAACCATGGCTTAGTATGTCGTCTGAACAGGCCCACAAAGAGTATGAAAATGAGAGCCACTCCCAGGGGGAATAAACCAGACCAGGCAGATATCAGAGTGGACCGGAATGTTCTGTTAAAGGCCACCTAAAGATACAATGGACTGGATCCAGATTGGCCAATCCATGAATAGAAAGGCTCCTTCTAATCATGGGAGGCACAAAGTCCCTGTGGTGGCTTTCTGTGGGAGGAAGGGGGGCAGAGAGGGGAGCTTCAATGATGTTTCCTTTTCCCATACATCATCTCATGGTGCTTTGGAGGGTCCCCCAGCCTGAACAGCTTTTCAGGGAACTGCAAGGGAAAGGAGGGGTCATGATAAGCTCCCTGTTCCCTTCTCCCAATGTGAGTAGAACTCTCTGCCAAATATTACTCTGGATCCAGCCCATTCAAGATGCTGCACTCTGCATGATGTCCATAGCCATATGGCCTTTTTTACTGTTAGCTACATGGCTAGCTGGGGAATGCTGAGAGTTGTTGAACCTTTTTCTGTCTAAACATGCATGGGATTGTGCCCTTATACTACGTTCGGTTCATAAATTCTAGTGAATATAAGTTCAAATGCTTTCGTGAATTCTCTCTTATTACTTTTAGAGCTAGCTGCGCAGCTCAATACCGCATCCATTGTTAAAAGCAAAAAAGAAACAATAAGGTGTTAAGGAAATTATGTATTTGGAAAGATAGACATTAGGCCTTTCTATTTCTTCAATGAAATGAACCATTAATTTTCTCATATTTTTTATTTATTAGTAAATATACATGATGCGCTGTAAAGTACTATCTTTCAAAGGATCTTCCTTGCAGTTTTCTACAAATGACAGATTTCTCTGACACATTAGAATGCCCTATATTTCAAAGAGAGTGTGTATATCCTGATGCAAAAGCTATCTTGGCAATTTATGAGTAAACTACAGCACAAAATCTCACACAAATGGGCAGCTAAAATTAATGCCAGGAGTCTTTGAGGAAAATATCACTTTCATGTTACCTAATACAACCTAGATAACCATTTTCTTCTTCTTGGATATTATTTCTTTTTAATTTTGTCTGCTAGTTTGTGTCCTAACAGTTCTACCAAAGGTTTTGTGTGCTCTTAAGCGGATTATTATGATGTCATGGAGATGCTACTACATTTGTTACAAATTGTGGAGCTGGAGGTATTTGCTAGAGTTCTATTTCAGGCTAAAAGGAAAAGCTAGTGAATTGGATCAAAGATTATCCTCTTGCCATTGTTACAGAAACTATGCTCTCTCTGCTCTGTTCTGCAGCCCCCACGTACCACCAGATTTTGGGGGCATAGGGGGCTGTAGGGTGGAGGAGAGGATGGGGAAGTCCCATTCCACCAGTAGTTTCTGTTCTGCTTGTGGAAGAACACCATTGGATCCAAGACATACTTTAGAAGCAGAATTTAAACCTTCATCCTGGGCCCTGCCTTCATGGTACTGTGTTGGCGCTGCATTCCTCCTAAATCCTGCAGGGTGGCACTGGGTAACCCCCATGGCAGGATGGAGCATGGGGTTTTCAGCGATCATCCGGGTACTGGAGCCACCCTCCCTGCCTCCCTCCCACACCCTCTTTCTGGCTTCCAGTGACCAATCGCTGGTTGCCATCCACCTGAAACACCCCCCAAAACAACCACAGAGTGAGGTCGGACAGCAGAAGAGCTGGGGTGACCTCGCTCCCAATGAAAAAGTCAGGGTATGTCCCTGACTTTTAACAGTGCAGCTTTGCAGAAAAGCTCGGCGGTGGTTGCAAATCTGCTGCTGCATCATATAACTGATGCAGCACCGAATTGCAGCCAGCGCAGGGCTTTGAACATATAGAGAGAGCCTCCTGGTGTGTAATTACAAGGCACAATGTATCTGTATGGAAATTCCAAACAAAACTTCTACTTGTTTTAATCATTAAAGATTCCATTGATTTTATTATTTGTATCTATAAAAATAACATTTGCTTCATTATTCAAATCTGTTCGTTTTGGTCTTTAGACACTTTTCATTGTTGTAAAACCTTGGCTCTCCTTTAGCCTTCTTCTGGGGGGTTTCTTTTCTAACAGGATCATCAGGGGAAACTTCTAAGGATGCACACACAGTCCTTAAGTCCTGCCAACAGAAGTAACCAGCTGTATCCAGGCTGAGGAACAGTCTTCATAAAACTGTCTACAGTGCTGCTTATCAGTAGCATTTCATCTGTGATGAGTGATGACAGGGCTGTTCTGCAACTTTGTCACCACATATGTGAGTCTTGTTATGAATATAAATCAGACCAGTCATTCAGAGAAGGTAAAAGATTGAAAAGAATTCTCAGGTACATAGTGCTTCATGGTCATCAGAATTAGAAGAGGCAGTGTGTCAGAAACGGTCTTCACCAGACATGATGTACTTTCTAATCCTTACATCCTCATCCTCATCTATATTCTGTCCCATTTGTCTATATGCCACTCTTCTTTAAAAGTAGTGACTAGAACTTCACATATTACTCCAGCTGTGCTCAATAGATCAATATCGTTATTTGCTAGTATTTTTCTATTTGCAATAGCATTATTCTGTTACTCAGGTTCCTACAAACTGTCCAGGCTTCAGAGGGAGGACCCAAACATTTTCTGATCCCCACAACTTTCCAATAAATCTGATTTATGTTACTTCGGGTTTGGCCTTACTGTGAAGGGAGGTGAAAGCGTTGCTTCAGGTTGTATATTCCTAAAGGAGCACTATTGTTCTAACACCAACTTCCTTTCGTGTATAAAAAATGAAACAGAAAAGAGCAGGGAGGAGGTGTCATTGGGGTATGGAAATGTGAACAGCTGTTTTATTATGCTGTTTTATTATGGTTTTGCAATTCATCATCGTAGCCATAGTAGGATTTGCAATGCTGCATTTTCAGCCCAAATTTGGGTTGACATTGCAATGAAGTATCATACCTTACCTCAGGTCAGTTTATGATCATGTGGCGATTGGGCCATGTATGGGCCAGCCTCCACAGCAACGTGGATACAAAGTACAGAGAGGATGCCTGTAGTGCCTGGCTCTGTGATGTGAGTTATGGTGCAGGTTGTTATGTATATTTATGGTAATGTTGTTTATGCCCTTTGTGTAGAGTTAATATGGTAAGTTGGTTAAGGCAGGAGGGGGGAGAGAGAGTGAATGGAATGTTGGTGTGCTGACGTATGATTGGTGGAGAATGGTTTAAATAGGAGTGAGTCAGTTAGTTAAAAGGAACAGTTGGGGTTTTGAGCTAGAGGCTGCAGGGACAATCTGTTTGTTATTTTGGGATAGATATAGAGGGAGGAGTTAGGTTAGGCTAGGAATAATTGAAACATTAATTTCAGAGCTTTTAATGAACACACAAATAAATCTTCTTTATCATCTTATGCGGAATTCATAAATTCTAAGTTCTTTTGTTCACTGCATACAGTGTGGCGTCTTTCACTATAGGTAGTCTCTCAGTGAGACCAAAGTTATTAAATAAAGGTTATATAGTGGCAGCAGTATTAAGGGAGTGGTCAAGCCTAGTGGGTAAAACAATGTTCCTCCTACTGGGTGTGAGGGTGTATATAGGGAAGGGTTGAAGTAAGGAGAAGCCCCTCTTTTATACAGAACAAACATACCATTGCCTCAGGGAAGGGATCCCAAGAGCAGGGGTATGGCAATGCCTTGCAAAGTCAGAGCATACCGTGTCCATCTGAATCACTTTAATGTACACTAGTGTGATACTGCAGGCTGATATTTATTTAAAATGTATGCCACATTTTATCCAAGATTTCAAGCATATTTTCAAAAAATAAAAACAAGTAAAACATTTTTTAAAAAAAACAATAGCAGGGCTACTGACTCCTTCTGCTCTACCTGAAGGGAAGGATTGGGTTCCAATAATGGCAAAAGGCAACTAGTTTTGTATCCATGTTGGACTCCTATGATTCAATTGTCTGAGTGACTTGGTTGTGTTAATAAGTAAAAATATGTAAAAGCTGTATACAGTAGCTGTATACAGAGAGTTAAGTGTCCTTAAGCCCGTTGAAATTAGTGGGCTTAACATTCTGTTGGACTGTGGCCAAAATATGTGTTGCCTGTTGTTGAGAGTGGATTTTCTGCAGAATTTGGCATAAAATGCTCTAGGCCTCCTAATTATGGGCATCTGGGCTACAATAAGGTGTGCTAATGAGAAGTGTGCTGCAGAGTAATCAAAAGGAAAATGATGCTATGAGATGTGTTGCCACAGTCCCATTCAATCTAGTTGACATTCCTCTTGAAGAGAGGATAACTACACATTACTGATAAATGTGTGTAGAATATCCTGAGACCATTTATTTTAAAAAGCAAGGAAGTGTTTGCTGGGGAGAAATTAAAGCGGAGAAGCCGCAGGAGGGGGACATTTGCTTAACTTTCCCCCCTCAAAACTGTGCCCCAAGCTGATGTTTCTCTTGTGGGGTTGCTCATAAACATTCATCGAAAACCTGTTGGGCAGTGGACTGATTCACTGCCCCACTGATATCGGAGCCACCAGCCTCCACTGCGGTAGGGGCAAGTGGTTTGAGGGGAGCAACTCTGAGTTGAAAAATAGCCAGCAAAGAAATGGTTACAGCTCTCTTTCTGTGCCATTTCTTCAGTCTGTGTATCTGACCTCTGAGTGTTTCGTGAGTGTAGCCTCACAGTAACAGAAACAATGGAACAAATTCATTGTTTGAATTCTGGCCAAGGGAATACTATTTCATGGAATATGTTGCTCTAAAATGAATATAATCATAGAAAAGCATTGATGACTTATGTCTGCGGTGCAAACTGTTGAGATTAGAACAGATCTGTATCACTATTCTCCTTGGATCAAGTGAAGTGACTGTCTCACTCTCTCCCTGACAATGCTAATTCGTTGCATATCTTCCATTCCTTGAGTAGTCTGAGAAAATGTTTTAAGTAGAATGCATTTTTATGCTTCCTACATAGCATATTAAAAGATGGATATTTCAGGAAGAGGGAAATTGCTGTCTTATTAGTCATATTTCTAAAAATGGTTAAAAACGATCTTTTCTTTCTTGCATTTTTAAAATGTTATTTGAAAAGATAGGACTAGCCATTCAAAATGCATTGGTTTCTAAACTTCACCATTCATTTTAATGGGGAGGCTAATCTATGAGCATGGACCCGTTTGCTGAAATAAAATGATGCAGCTCCATTGAAATGAAATGATGCAGCTGCCTTGGACCAGAGTGAATGTTTTGTGAACACATGGGGCTGGAAACTGAAGGCTAAGAGGAATGTTTGGTTGCTTTTGAAACACCCCTTGGTGCAAAAATAGTTTACTATGGGGAATGAGTTGTGCGGCTGCTGTCAAAGGAAACCAGGCCTTCTGGTCTAGGGATGCGGGAATCATCAAAATTCAAAGTCATTGAGATTCTCCCAATTCTGCTTGAAGCTCATTTCAACTCATGTCTATATCAGATTGTGAGCTTTGGGGGGTTTCCCCCTTTCGCATGAAAAGTGGATGTATTTTGAAGTATTGTGCATTTTTCTTCCATTGATTAAAGCATATTTGTGTGCATTTATCAAAAGTATGCCTTTTTCATGTGCTTTTGCCAAGTGTACATATTTTTCAAACATTTTTTTCTTTTTCTTTTCTTTTCTTTTCTATTTATTTCTTTATTGGTTATGCAACTTGCATCACAAGCTTAAAAATGTATGTATGCTGACCGTAGACTGTGTTCGGGTCCACATTTGGTTCTGGGAGGTGCAAAATTGGTTACTTGAAGTAAAAACTGAAATGAAATTCTTATACATCCCTATCCAAAACTCATAGAAAGAATTTTATGGTTCTTTGATCCTGTCCTTAGTTTGTATTTGCTGAGAAGTTTTCAATCCTATACATGCTTACCTAGAAACAAGTCCCGTTTTGCTCAAGGGGACTTAAGTCTGAGTAGACGTACATAGTATTGTGCTGTAAGTGTCTTATCTTTTGGAGAAGGGGTTATTTGTGAAAAAAAATATTTCTGTGGTAATAGAATAAAGTAATATTACAATATAGACTTAATCATCACATTGGGAAAGAAACAATATTTCATTTCAAAATAATTGCTTGCTGGCTGGTTGGAGTAAGATCAGACACTAAAATGGAACATTACATATATATGGGAATTTATCCCCCCTTCTTATAGTAGCTCTTTGCACCCTATGATGGCCCCTTAGCTAGAGGGCTAGGGGACCACCCTCTCCAAGATTTTCTATGCCCCTCTAATTTGGGGTACCCCTCCTAGATTTTCTATCCCCCCCTAATTTTTTTACACACAATTTAATTTATTATAGAAGTTTTAGAAAACCGACAGAACATTTTTGTTTTTCTTCTTCAAGGTATTATTTAGGGCAGTACCATAGTGGAATCTGTCCGCATATTCCTAATAGTACATGCAATTGAGGGTATGGCTGAGCTGAAGGAATACTTTGACTTATGTGAACAGTTGTACATCTATATTTTTAAGAAGGGGCAGTTTTTTTAAAACACCTGCTGGTTCAGCAATGGACTGGACTCTTGGATCCAGTTATAGCTGAAGAATTTATTGTTTTCACACTCGAATTAATCAGCGTAACTTCCCCTTGTGAAAAATTTTGTCATCTAAAACCTGAAGCTATTGGATTGCGCGATCAGATCAGTAGCCTTTCCTTTACCTTTCTTACTGAAATGATGGTAAAAGTACTGGGATGTCTTAAATCTGTAATATCAGTGCTGCAGCAGCAAACAACATTGAAACTTAGTGGCTGAATTCAGACAACACGATAGTCAATGGTGGGGTAATAATCAACTTTACAGTTGTTCATCTAGGGGGTACTCCCCACACAACATGGTAATAAATAATCAACTGTGATGTGGATTAGGATCAGCGCTGAGTTGACTATGGCAGCATTCGGATGACACGATAGTCAATACAACTGACGATTGTTCCCCTCCCCCAGTTGCTTATTGTGTCGTCCGAATTCAGCCAGTGACTGTGTTGGGAGGCAATTGCAAAAAAATGCAAATTGATACTGTTTTCAACAATACCTTTGAAGCAGCCAAGGAAGCATGTGAATCTGCTGACAATGAAACCCCATCAAAACATCTTCATAAGCTCCTTTTGACTTCAGGAAAGCTAATTTTAATCAACTCAAGAGTGCTGATAAGTAGGATTCCATGGCAGGAAAACCCAACAGGAATAGGAGTTCAAGAGGTGGAGGGAATGCTTATCAAATTTGTAGATGACACAAAATTGGGCAGGATAGCTAATATCTTAGAAGACAAAACCAGAATTCAAAATGATCTTGATAGATTAGAAGGCTGGGCAGAAAATAACAGAATGAAATTTAACGGAGATAAGTGCAAAGTTCTTCATTTGGGAAAAAGAAAAAAATGCATAGGTATAAGATGAAGAATACTTGGCTTGGCAGTAGTACAAATGAAAGGATCTTGGAATTGTAGTTGATCACGAGCAGTGTGATACAATATTAAGCTGCATCAATAGAAGTATAGTTTCAAAATCATGGGAAGTAATAGTTACACCCTACTCTGCACTGGTAGACTCGCCTAACATACTGGCTCAGTTCAGACGACGTATTAAGCAATGGAGGGATAAATAATGTACTGACTGTGCGTTAGGCAGGAGGAGCTCCACAGATGACACTCTGCAGCCGGCGCTGCTTGGAACCAGCAAACGCCCCGGCTGCTACGAACTTGCGGCGGCCATTTTGGTTGCAGCCTCTCCTCCGTGTGTCCTCCAAACGTATCCCAGCATGCACCATGAGTTCTGCCGGCTGCATAGAGCAGCTGGGGTTTTTTGGCTGCTCTAGGCAGCAGAACTCTATTCTGAAATGGAATAGTCCACAGAGAGAGGGGGGGCTGAATTCAGACAACACTTTAAACAATGGGGCTTCGGGCTAAACAACGTGCAAGCCTGTTGTTTCACTCCATTGTTTAAAGTGCCTGATTAACGTACTGTCAGTTGTGTGTGTGTTGTATGTTGCCCTCCAGATGACACAACAAGCAACACAACTGACAATTGTTCCCCCCCCTCCTCCGTTGCCTAATGTGTCATCTGAACTGAGCCACTGTGTCCAATTCTTGACACCACACTTCAAAAAGGCTTCAAATATATTGGAATAAGTTCAGAGAAGAGCAACAAAGATAATCAGAGGACTAGAAACTAAGTCCTACGAGGAAAGGTTGAAGGAACTGGGTATGGTTAGCCTTGATAAAGGAACACTGAGTGGGATGGGTATATGATAGTACTTTTCAAACACCTAAAGGGTTGTCACACAGAAAAGAGCTACAACCCATTCTCTATCATCCAATACTATAGGACACGGAATAACAGGATTAAGGTACAAGAAGGCAGATATTGGCTAAACATCAGGAAAAAAATCCCAAGGGAAAGAGAATTCATACAATGGAACCAACTACCTAGGGAGGTGGTGGGTGGGCTCTCTGACACTAGAAGTATTCAAGCAGAGACTGGACAGCAATCTGCCAGGGATGCTTTAAATTGGATTCTTGCACTGAGCAGGGGGTTGGACTCAGGGGTCCATCACACCACAGTTTCCACCTCCATTTCATTAATGCGTCAAGCACTGGTCCATTTCACGTGCCTTCCTGGTATCACCATTGCATCGGTGAAATCTCTTTTCACTTGTTCGCTCTTCCGATATTGTGCCCACTCCACCCTGCCCCTTCTCCTTCCCCCTCCAGTTTATTGGTTCTTGTGGTTGATGGACATTGTGATGGGTGTGGGCGCCTTCCCCCCTCTGGTTTTGTTGTCTTGCATTTTAGCGATTTAGTGTTTCATTGGCTGGGCACCAATGATGCTCCCTTCTATGCAAGGTCCTCATGTGCCCCCTCTCCCTCCCTCCATCCCCCTTCCCAGTTGAGTGATTGAGCGGTTCTACAGACTGGAGGAGAACTGCCCCACCCTCCTCTTTCATCAGCAAGACCGCCCTTCAAGGCACACGCCCCCAAGAAGGGAAGTTCTGCAACATTCTGCAACATAGCACGAGGCTTGCAATATACAGTGGGGAAGGGCAGTTTTATCCCACATGGAGAAAAAATACTGCACTTTCTCTGGCCTAGAAAAACACAGAAAATGGAGGGGAAGAGGCAAGATGACTGCAGGACAGGGGTGACATCGTGTGAGGATTGTGGGGCAAAACGGTACACAAGGCCGGACGAAGGTGTGATAAAATGCTGGTGTGATGGAGCTCTCAATGGCCTAAATGGCCCCTTCCAATTCTGTGATTATATGATGATGCAAATATTCCTGTTGCATCTTATTTTTGGTTTTCCTCTAATGAGTTGTTCTTGATTTTATACCTTTTCGGTTAATCGGTAGCAAGAACCATAACCGTTGTTGAAGTTGCTTAGTGAAAAATTCTGAATGTACATAAATTGCAGTATGGATGCAAAATAAGGGTTAAATGAAAACAGTTTACATTTTTTTTCTGAAAAAAAGCCTGCAGACCAGATAAACTGTCCCCAGCATTTTTCACACACACACACACACACACACACACACACACACAGAATCTTTCAGGTAGGCTTGGGCCTGCCCCCGAATAATAATAATAATAATAATAATAATAATAATAATAATTTATTTCTTACCCGCCTCTCCGTTTGGATCGAGGCGGGGAACAACAATATAATAAAATACATAAAACTGATTAAAACATGGCATACATTATTAAAACTGCATTAAAGCATCCTAAAACATCCTAAAAACATCCTAAAAACATTCTAAAATTCCACTGGATATGGTTTTAAGGGTGAAGGTTTGAGGGTGTCCAGAGTGGCACATCATAAGATACAATGCGCTGCTAGCATATGGCAACTTGCGAAGTGTAGGGTGCAAATAACGAGTCGAGACAAGAAAGTTGGGTATAAAATGGGCCACTTTTATTCAAGATCCGCAGAAGGGGGTAAAACCTATGCGGGCATCCTCTCTTGGCCTCTTCCAGGCCAAATCTTAGGAATGGGCGAACGCTTCTCTGACCTCGAGGTGGCAGCACACATTCGCCACCCCTTGGTCTTACCCCATATGGGGTTGGGAGGCCTTCCTTTGTCACAACACCCGTGCCGCAGGGCTCCGAATGTGTGAGTAGAGTTGGCCTCAAAGGTAAACCTTATTCCCATGATCTGGTGCCGCGGGGCTCCCAGATGTGGGCCTCAGGTATTACCCTTTACCTCAACGGTTCCTGAGAATGTTCACCATTTGAAAATGCCCCTAAGGATGCCCGCACCTACCGCCACGGGGATTGACAAGCCACTTGATTAGTCATTCCCCCCCCCAATCTGGCCTCTATCTTTACACTTAACCCTTCTGCAGATCTGCCAAAACAAGCCATTGCCGCTGTCCAAAAGATATACACCATCCGGACGGTACAGCTCCCTCCGGGAACGCAAGATGTCAGGATGTTGAATACTGGCATCCCCGTATTTGGATAACTCCTTAAACATTTTGGAGTTTACTTTCTTGCGGGCACGCTCCAATGCCAGAGGGTCGCACCCTCTCTTCCAGGCAAGCCTGGGCTCCAACGCCAGAGGGTCGCACCCTCTCTTCCAGGCAAGCCTGGGCTCCACCGCCAGAGGGTCGCACCCTCTCTTCCAGGCAAGCCTGGGCTCCAACGCCAGAGGGTCGCACCCTCTCTTCCAGGCAAGCCTGGGCTCCATCGCCAGAGGGACGCACCCTCTCTTCCAGGCAAGCCTGGGCAACAAACATGACCACATGCTCAGCACGCTGGGCCAACGCTGCCGAATGATTTCCAAATCGGCCATTGCTTGCAGAATCAGGGCCTTGCCTCTAAGCAAGCCCAATTCGTTCCCCCCTAAATAGATCATAAGGATTCGAGGGGGGGGAACGACAGGCACGCTGCTGGAATAAGGTGGGAAGAAGCCGCTCCCACCGCATGCCACGTCTGCCCAGCCATAGACTGGACGCACAGAGACTCAACCCAAGCTGGGTTCCAAAGCTGGAGGAGGATGCTTGCCGGCCGGTCCAAAAGACCATGCTGTGTCCGCATATGATCACTCTCACTGGGGTCTGCCTTCTCCAGGTATCTATAAGCAAACATGGGCATGTCAGCGACACCAACAAAATCGACTACTTCCCAGGAAACTTTCTAATGAACGTCTTAAAGGCAGAAGAATGCCATCTCCCCATGGCTTGTATCTGTGTGGGAGAGAAACCCACTTTGGCCGCCGTCGATGCGGCGCCTATTCAGAAGGAATAAGTCCCAAACAGATCTACCGGGAGACCCAAGCACCTTAAAGCCCGCTTTGCCAGCGACCAGAATTGATACTTGGTCAGTGGAGATCCATCCAAATGACAAGAGGACTCCCAAGTCACTCCCCTTTTCCCGAGGAATGTCTGCAACAATTTTACTGGGCATAGTTCCACCTGTGTTGCGGGAAAATTGGCAATGGCCACCCCTTTTCCTTTTGATCCATCTTAGAATGTCGTGACCTAATAGTAACTCTCGAGTCCGAGAAGGTTACTTCCTTATACTGAAGCGCTCGGCCTGTGCTATCCATTTTTTGACGCTGCTACTAGTTCAGAAATCCGCAAGGCTCCAGAAACTGCCATCACAGCGGCTGCATGAAAAGGCAGAGCCTCATAAGTTGAAGAGCGTAGCTCGACCCAAACAGTCCCATTAGGACTCCGTGAGATACTGGGATCCTCGTATCCGGGGCTCTTGGCGACATTCTATACCAGCCCTTGATGGTACGTTTAATTCTCACATCGGTGGTTGAATCCGCTGCACCGCGGATTTTAGCCAAAATTGACAAGGCGGCTAGTTTGCCCCCCGTGGTGCATGTAGCTAACCCGCAACACAGCGCGGAATTGCAATATCTGGTCAACCGGAATTGGCCAGTGCTCCCGTAAATTGTGGGTGGTCAGGAATTCCTGACACTGCCTACCTGTCTTGCTAATAGGCTGCCCTGGTGTGAGGCGCCACAGACTGCCACCTGTCCTGCTCTATGTCTACCCTCCAATTTCCCAGAGCGTTGCTGACATCGTTTCCGGCAGTGGCCGAGCCCAAGGAGCCAGTTCCTGGAACCTCTGAACCTGCTGACACGCTAAAGCGTCAGCAATATCTTTCTTGATTCCCGGCACGTGCCCTACCTTGAACCAAATGTTATGGGACAAACAATGCAAAGTGAACACCCTGACAAGCCCCATCACCCCGGGGCTCCGGGAGGTCAGCACGTTGACCACCTGCATCAAGGCCTGGTTGTCGCACGCGAAGTGGACTACCGAGTTGGCTATTTCTGGCACCCAGATGTGCGTAGCCACGCAATAGGGAAAATTCTAGGACTGTTAAATCTCTACAAATGCCGTTAGTCAACCAATCCGAGGGCCATCTCTCCGAGGGCCAGCGATCCTTCCAGATTACACCGAATCCCAGAGCGCCAGAAGTATCCAAATGGACCTGCATCTCGCCTCGAGAAGCAGGTCGTGTAGCCAAAAGGACACACCGTTGTAATCGTTTAAGAAAATAACCCACATGTTCAGGTCTTGCCACGTCTGGGTCGACACATGGACCCTATGGTGTGGTGAGTGAAGGCCCTGCATGGTCGCGCACAAGCGCTGAATGAAGGCAATCCCCGGTGCGATGACATGGCAGGCAAAGTTCAAATGTCCTACGATCGCTTGCAGTTGGAACGGTGTCGCTTTATGTGAGCCAATCGAAACCTGAAGCTTATTAATAAGTGTTTGCAGCTTGTCCAGAGGCAACCTGTTGCATTGTGCCACGGAATCTAACTCAATTCTGAGGTATCGGAGGGTGGTCACAGGGCCCATCTTCTTCTCATGTGCCAAAGGGACCCCCAAGCCTTTGGCCAACTCCTGACACTGCTGCATCAGGAAGTGGCATTGGGTAGATCACCCCATCCCAATGAGTAAAAATTATTCAAGTAGTGAGTCACGTCCTCGAGTCTGGTCCTGTCTCGTAACCCCCATTCTAAGAATGAACTGAACCTCTCGAAGATGGCGCACGAAATGGAGCATCCCATGGATACTGCCCTATCCACCTAGCATTGTTCTTTAAAATAAAATCCTAACAGATTGAAATCACAGGGATCGATGGGCAATATGCAAAATGCAGATTTTATGTCACATTTTCCCATCAACGCCCCCCGCTCCGCTCTTGCGCACTAATGCTACTGCCGACTCGAATGAAGCATATCTTACTGAGCATGAATGCTCTGGTATGGCATCGTACATGGACGCTCCCTTGGGTAAGGACAGGTCATGAATACACCTGTATTCCCCAGGTGTCTTTTTTGGCACTAAACACCGGGGAGACCCGCTCAAGTCGGGAATAAGCGGTTTGTTGAAGGGGCCCCATACCTCCCAGAACTGACTTCAAAACCATCAGTAAACCAGCGTTTAAGTACCCTGCATCCTTCCTAACAGGGTATCGTGCCAGTAATTGCCTAAGGGGTTCGAGCCTAATTGACTGGGGTCCTGGAAGGCGGCTGTTGTCCGCCGGCGCCCCCAGGTTTTTTGAAGTTGGATCCACCTCAGAAGGAGCCCCTTCCCCACTTATCAGACGTGCAGCCAATGCGCAGGATGAATGCCCCCACAAACAAGGCACTCATGCCTGTATCCGCAGGGGGATCTTGTGCAGAAGCCACGGGAACTAAATTCCCAACAGGGTGGGCGGAGTTGAACCCCCCGCCCCGCCAACCCACTCTATGCGGTGGCGGATTGAGGCTTTTCCAGCAGGTGACTGCTACCTGCCCAGTCTCCCAGACCCGGATTGGCTGGCGTCAAAACTGCAGCCATAGGTCGTTATCTGTAACGTCCCACTGTAGGAAACGATCAAAGGCGGCCTTTCTATGGAAGGAGTCATCATAGGCCAACCAGGCCCCGCTCCCACATTCCCTGCACACCGATAAATCATATCGTGATATTTTGAGAATGTGCCCTGTCAAAGGGAAGTGTTGTTGAACAACGCCCCTATATATTAAGTAACCCGGCAACCAGTTGATCCAGGTCCTGGCTACCCATTTCTTTTGTAGCTTCTCCGCTTCACTCTCTGCAGCTCTATCTTTGTCTACGTTCTCTGGTTCTCGGAATAATAAGGAAAAGTCATCTATAAAACTCCCCTTATAAAATCTTGTCTCTCATAGCCGGTAGGAGATGATAGCACCAAAGGAGCCAACGTGCTCCTGGTGGAATGGCTGCCCTTTCTGCGCTTGCCAAGGGGTCCCTGTCTGCCATGATTGCCGTGGCAGCTGAACCGGCAGGACCCTGTCACATCTCCGCGCAAGCCGCCACGACAGCTGGCACCTGCGAAGCTGAGGCCCCCCCAACCAGGACGACCCTCGTCTCGGGAATTGCCTGTGTTTGGACGGAAGGGTCTATCGGTGCCACCAATGTCACCCTAGTGTCACTGACCATACTACTGTGACTTACAGCTGATGATCCCAGGTTGTTCATCTGGGATGGTGTCATGAACAAGCTACTCCTGTCACTGTTGCCCAGCGTCGGTCCGCCCTCCCCCGTGGAGGATGGAGGTGGAGCGATCGCCTGCGGTGTCCCCAATAAAGGATTGCCTAAGTGTGGTGTCAAATATGTCATCCCAGGCATCCATGGGCACCCTCCCCCAGGGGGGAAAGGTACCCATAGCCTGCACCGGGGAATAGAAGGTATTCGCCAGCTGCTCACCTGGTCCCTGTGATGGAAGACTCGGGACTGCGGAAGGAGGTAGCACCCCAGGTCGTGCTAGCTGTCCATACGTCACCTGAGTGTCCAGTAAGGCCACTGCGGAATGAACCTGCCCTTCTGTCGACCGGCTGGAGGAAGCTTCGATAGCATCCAACCTAGAATTGATAGATGACAACATGCTATCTAAGTTATTGTCCTGGTTTGCTGCTGCAGTGTAACCAAGGAAACCATCTGAGCCGGAGTTGATACACTTGAGGGTGCTCCCCACCTTCCTCCAGCAAATGCAGTCGCGCCAAAATTACTACCAAGGTGGAATGCAGCAATGAATTGTACACTGACAGCCCAGTGGCTAAATCAGGGAATTACTTGTACATGCAGAAAGAAACTATGTACTGGCTCCACCCAGTGGCAAACTTGGGAATTGCTTGTGGCTGTAGCAAATAGCAAAGCACTGACGCCACCCAGTGGCCAAAATGGATTTTCTGTAAGGAGTCCCCCCCCCCCAAGATACAGCTCGATGCCCCGGGAGGTGGAGCCTCCCCACACCGCACCCAAGCCAACGTCGCCCCTTCTCTAAGGTAAGTGGCCTGTACCGCGCCGCAGCAGGCCCGCTGGCCGGCCCTGTATAGTCCACTCCAGTGCGAAGGATTAAGGGGGGGGTGGGCCCAGCTCGCTCCCGCCAAACTCGTAACAGGGCTATGCTCTGGCGAGTAGAACCGTACCGGCCTGACTAGCCCAGAGGATCGCGGTGGGCCTTTTCCCTGCAGCGCGGTAAATAGGGGGAGCCGTGCGTCGGCCCCCAAACCCACCTTCCGACTCGCACACGTCTGCCTCTCCCCGAGGTGTCACAAGTTGAGGGGAAATGAAAGGCGCTAGGCCACACGGCCACACAGCCCGAGCACCCGGCGCCGAAAGGCCGCCGCTCCGGAGGGAACTCTTGCCGCCCCCACCCAGGTGGAAACCTCCCTGGCGATCAATCAGCTGCGGCCAGGCGAATACCCGGGCAGCCGGCTGCCAGGGAAGGCGCATCCGCGCCTAAACCGCAAGGGGCTGGTGGGGGGGGGGCAGACGGCCCGCCCCTCAAACCTGGGGGCTCGCAGCCCAGAATGGACCGTCGCCCGCGGGATTCAAGAGTCCTCCGCCTCTGCGCCTCTCCGTCACCGCTGCCTCTCGCCGCACGCAGGCCTCGCTGCCAAGGCTCCTGTTGCCGCGCGCTCCGTCTCGCCACCTCCACGCAGCCCACTGAGCTTCAGAGGCTCCAAGGCCCGGTCTCCCTAGCTCGAAGGCCCGGTCCCCCGCAGCTCCAAGGCCCGGTCTCCCCAGCTCCAAGGCCCGGTCTCCCCAGCTCCAAGGCCCGGTCTCCCCAGCTCCAAGGCCCGGTCTCCCCAGCTCCAAGGCCCGGTCTACCCTGCCTCTTTTTTTTATTATTATTATTTTATTTATTGTTTTTGGGCAACGATGGTTGAAACGAGCTGCGCAGAGATGAAGAGGACGGGCAGGCACCAATAGCCAGCTATTTAAGCCGCTCGATCCTGCCCCGCCCAGTGGCACCATCTGGATGCTCCAATCAGGAGCACCCACCTCGGCTCTTCTCCCCCACACCCGCAAATATCATCCCCCGCCCAACTGGGCTGGGGATTTCACTTCTGCCTGGTATATGGAGAAGCTCGTTGATGTATGCTTTGTCCTCTATGTATCCAAGCCCTTTTTTCTGAGATGGAGGGTATTGCGTTTCCCATTATTTGCAATAATACAAATAGTGTAGTAAATGCAGTTATGATTTCCAAAACTTATTTTGATTGAATCATTTAATTCAAGGCAATGCGATTGACAAACATATTACAGGATAAAATAAAGAGCAACATGGTTATCCATCTGGATTTTCTCTGGGGTATCTCATCTTGAAGAAACAAAAGTGAATAAAAAGTGAAGCAGTGTCTGCAACCTTCCCATCTCATATCTAGTTCCTTTTGATATACTATGCTAAGAACATGTACGATGGAAAATTGTTACAAGCTTGTGTGAGTGGTGGTAATGGAACAATTGAAAATTAATATGTCCCCTACGAAAAATAAGATAGAAGCCTTAACGCATGACAGATTAAATGCCATGGAGGTTATGAACAGCTTTTTATACTAAAGTGGTTTTCTTAAAAAAAACAAAAAAAAAAACAAAAAAAAACCCGACATTAGTGTCTCTACGTTCACATAAGTAGTGATCTAGAATTATCACCATTTCTTCGTCAGAACATCATTCCTTTAGATGAAACATGCTGAATTTAAGCACCTGGTGTGTGTGTTTTATTATTATTACTGAGTGAGTATAGAAAGTTTAGCAAACTGTGTATGCTTTGTTTTATGACAACTATTTCCCATGGCTGGCAGGCTCAAAAATTAAACATTTGTTTCTTGTTGTTGAGATGTCCAATGAAGAAATTGGTGAGGCATAGGCAAGACCGCAAGGTCTTGTGATGTGCTTTTTCACTAGGTGTTTACTCTTTTTAAACATCTTTACAGATTCTCAATATTCTTCACTCCGAACCAAGAATTTAAGATGACAAGTTGTATGAAAACTGTCTTCACTGATTGCCAGTTACTGTGATTAATGGTCCTTTTATATTCTGCTTGCTTTGGTAACCTTGACAATCTGTCTAGTGTTTAATCACTTTGATATTATTCTAGTGTAGCCCGTGGATCTGTGGCCTTTTTGGCAAATCATGTTCACATTTGAATCTGTTTCAAAATCTTGTTTTTTATATAGATTTAACAGTAGTCAGTGGAACATTTGTTTCTGTAATCTGTTTTCCAAGTATGTATTATACTTATTATTCCGTTAGAACTATAGAAGCGTCACAACAATACTAATTGAGTGTAGTGATAATATTTATACTGAGAAGGCCAAATTTGATTACTCCCTTATGTTCATCGAAGTAATCAGCTCAGCATGTCTGTATAGCATGGGTCATTGCAGAGCATATGAAAGCCAGAAATATCATATAATTCATCGTGGTATTAAGTTATTGGTCTGGTGTTGAGGCAACGGCCCAAGATTTCAATTTTATATCTTTCTCCAAAGCAGGACTGGAGAATCCTTCTTCTTTCTTCAGATCTAAAAGGCTAGGATGGATAATACTTGTACTGCTTTGATATAGTCCACTATACTGTTCTTATATTGTTAACGTTGCTGCCGCGATAAGCAAAACACTGGGCTTTTGCTGTGTCGGGGTGGTGGTGTCTAATCCCAATGCAACAGTGAAAGCATGACGTCTCTGGTGGATGGGCCCAAGCTCTGCCCAGGCGGTCGGTGACCAATCAGGGGTCACAATCTGCCCAGCCATGCGTCTGCCATGACTCCGGAACAAAGAAAGACAGTGGGTGTGCCGTACCTGCCTCATTCCGGAGAAAAAAGTTTGATAAGTCCCTGGCTTTTTTTGCTTCACAGCTTCTCAGGAAAGCCCCGCAACAGCTCCGAGGTGGCTGCTGCATCGTATAATCAACAGCCCTCTTCTCATTTGGAAGTGAAGTTATTTGAAAGATGCTCTGAGAAGTTATGCCATCTGCTCGCTAGTCATATGCAAAGTATAAGATGGAAAAGAGTCCAACTTCTTGATCCTGAACATAAAATTTCTGGAGAAAATCTAGCTTCCAGTTTTGAATTAATTGGATTTTTTTTTTTTACTCACCATGCTCCCGTTAATTGTTACAAGGAAGCAGTATCTGTGAGCATCCTTTCTCCAGGTAACAGGTGCTTTCTTGCAATGTCAATGTGAATACTCTGCAGGGAGAGTTTTACAACATTTGAACCAGGCTAATACAAGCCTGCTAGTGTTGGTGGTTACATAGGGCACTGAGCAGATTCTTATCAGGGAGACGAAAGATTTTAACTCTGCACAGATCCTAACCAAGGTGAAGTTCATTAAGAAAAATTATTTGCAGGAAAATATGTCTTCCAGGTATTTGTTGACCACAAAGTCCATACCTGGTTTGTGTCGGATTTATATTTATTTATTTATTTATTTATTTATTATGTTTTTATACAGTTCAATAGCTGAAGTTCTCTGAGCATTTCACAACAATTGAGATATTCACATAATTCAATCATAAGTCTTTATGGTGCTATTTCAATATTATTCAGCAATTTTTAAAAAAACTATCATATTTATTTTTGTACTCAGTGTTCTCTAACAGTCACATTTTGTTTGCCTCCTCTCCTCATGATACACTTTTTGTACATATAGTTGCCTAACACACACACATTTTTCTTGCATTTTGTATAATATATCATTTTTGTATGCAGCTTTTGAGTTGATAACTGCAACCCCAAATTTGGAGAAGTGTAGAATTTGAAGATTAACCATGTTCCTATCTGAATTTGGCTGGTTTACGTAAAATGTGGACCAAACAAAATTTTCCAGCTTCCCTACAGATCATCTAGATTGTCAACATCTACTCTGTAGAACTCTGGATTCAGCCCACATTATTTTCTGTACTGGATAGTAACTATTCTGTGTGCTGGGTCTGCTAAATTCACTATGGCACTTGAGATACAATTCCTTGCATTTTATTAGTCCTGTAGCTATCAGCCAAGATCGTTTCTATGTTGTTTGGATATCTTAGGGAAGGAGTAGGATTCCTGTTATTTCAAACCTTGTCTTAATTTCCTGGGATATTTCCTCTCTTGAGATGTAGAAGAATTGTTCATTCACATCAGCATTTATACATAATTCTAATAAGCAGTAAGGGATAGGTTAACTCCCCAAGAAAGCCTAATGTGCGCTAAGTGTGAGTGAAAATTAAATACCTCTTAACTGATTTTCACCCTGTAATAGAGCGGTACTTGAATTCTGATCTAAGGAAGCGCTATGGTTTTTTAAAGTCAGCATAAGAGCAACTATGAGCTATCTGAGCAAAATGGAAGGAGAATTAATACTAGCTTCAATCCTTGGGTGTATGATTGACAGTATATGATATGAAATAATAGCCTTTCAAAGGGCAAGCATTTTAGCTTCTCGAAGGAATTGTGAAGTTACTGCATTGCAGGTCAAGGTCTTCAAGTAGCATAATTATCTAAGAAGTGCCAATCCAAAATCGTTTTCATTGTCTTTTCTTTTCTTTTTTTAAGTGCTAATTCATAGGAGAAGTTGACTGTGTTTTTTTATTTTAGTTTATTGAGATTTCAAAGAATGTATTTTACAAAAAAATGTAAATGCTTAATGTATAATGTATAATGATGCACAATTTTGACATGCTTTTCATCATCTCAAATACTGCAAAGAAATGGTCATTTGAATTCCTCTCTTTGAATTGAATGTTGACTATAGCGACATCAGGAAGTAAATGGGGGAAACTATTGCCACATCTAAAATAGTACACCACAATCCTAAGGATAGTTACTTTAGGTTCCGCGTGTTTGCGGGATGTCAGCTTGTGCTTCCTCTGCTTTTATAAATCCTGATAGTACTTGTTTGTCTAACATTATTAAAAGTCAATTAACGGAAATAGTTCCTCTTTGGTGAGAAGACCTAAAATTAATGGTTTGTTCTATGACTTGCGGAATGGCTGTGATACTTCATATAGTTTGTTTTAAACGTTCCTTCTGTTATACCAATGGGAAAATATGTTTCTATTTCTGTTTATTTTAAGCATTTTCCTCCTTGATAATCAATGCTATTTTGCACATGTGGATATTTTCATATGGCCAGATGCTGGAGTTTGTTAAGCCTTTTTGTGAGCAGATGATACATCTGTATGCACAGTAAAAGCTGGATCTTAAGGTGTGTTTTGTATACTGATTTCAGTTCTCTACCAGACAACAATCTTTGAGAACTTCAAGGGTAGGTCAGCAAAGGCAGCTTGGCTGAAATTTGTCTACCAGAGTGTTGTATTCTGAATCTTGCGTCTCAGTGATGCATGCGTAAAGAAGCTGATGCGTCTCACCCATGAACACAGTCTCTGCTTACTGCATGGTTTTCGCAGAACATGTGGATGGTTCTGGCGGGGCTTGTTTGTTTGTTTCTTAAGTTAGCCTCATGAGTGTCTGTTGCATGACCATGAATGTTGACTGTCTCATTTTGTATTTGTCTTCATATGTGATTAATATCCAAATGTTCTTTTTTTTTCCTTTTCCCTTTTTGTAGAAATTATTGAGCCTACTACTTCTAGTCCTGTCTCAAGCCCAGGTCAGTATCCACATACACCCCCGAAGTATGTTTGGGTACTCTCTCTCTCTTTCTCTCTGTGTCTCTCTCCAAGGAATGATGACATATATGTTGTCATATCCAATATACATCCAACTGATGTTGAGCAGTATTACTCTGGTACTGCTGAATTGTCTCTTTTTCCCCATCTTTGTGCATTCGCAGTTTGTGCTGCTCTTTGGGCAAATCTGCCTTGGTAGATTTCTTTCATGAAAGCACTTCTTTTTCCCTCCATCCCAAAGATCAGACATCAGATGCATACCGTGTTGGCTTAGTGGTGAAATGCCTTTGCTTTTATATTCCCTGTGTGGTATTATCTGTGGTAAATTGATTGTTGGCTGTTTTGCTAGCAGCAAGGCATTTGTATGTGGGATTTGTTTGTTTGTTTCTTTGGCTTTTCTTTTGTGAATGCTGTGTTGTAACATCTACTACTAAACACAGGACTATATTAATGATGGAGTACATTTGTTGCCAAGAAAAAAGGTTTTCTCATGATAAACCCACAAAGAGGGAAATATCACAAGATAAAAAAGGAATTTTATGAATTTCAACTTACAGAATCAGACCACCAGAGAAAAATGCAGCATTTCAGTACATTTTCCTCGACACCCTATTAATAGAAAACCAGAATAATTCCTTGGTCCTTAAGGGATATTCTGTTATTTCCTTTACTTCCTATTTTAATTTCTGTGGATAGCACATATAGAGACTCTTTAGCTCTGCTGGAAGAGCATTGTTAGACTATATAAACAAAGCAAAACTACTTCAGGAATGTTTCTCATTTTTTCCAATTCCAAACCAAAACTGTGTGATTCTGATAGGATGGCTCAACTAATCCCTGTCAGCTACAGTGCTGAGGGCTGCTGCTAATACAAAAAATGCCTGCAAAGTCTTTTGAAATTTGATTTTTAATAATAATAATAATAATAATAATAATAACAAATGTATTTTTTATCTGCCTCTCCATTTGGATCGAGGCGGGGAACAACAGTAAATATAAAAAATGATAAAATACATAAAACTGATTAAAAACATGGCACACGTGATTAAAAATGCATAAAACATCATAGAAAACATCCTAAATGTAGTGTAGAAATGTACCCCTCTTTGAAGATGCATAGTTTGAACTGTAAAGACTGAAGTTCCCACTGCTTCTATAGAGATGCTCATGTGTTTTCTGTGTCATCCATGCTGTGTGTGGCATAGCTGTATGATGAACCAACTTTAGCCTAGCAGTACCTTGAAGGAAACAAGTGTTTAGCATTTGTCTGGTGTTCTCGTCTCACTTGTAAGCATGTGGGGAGGGGGGGGGAGGTACAATTTACCCTGGAAACCCAAGGCTGCAACCCTATAACCATGATGAAAAATAATTGAGGCCAATCCAGGGAAAGTGGGAGCCAGTGAAGCAGGTAGCATTAACAGCCCGCAAACATATGTCAATAAATGTCTAGCATACATACAGTACATACTGCCATGTTTGGCTATAAATGCAAATCATGAGATTGTATGTAGGGACTGTGGTATGTGTGTTGAAGGGGGCACATGTTGCAAGTTTTATTGGACTGAAAATGATGTTTGGGTCCTGCTTGCTAGGGTAGCCGGCCACTTATGCATCACCAAAAGGAGAAAAAAGAGGGCAGATATTTTCGTAAAATTTGTGTATGCTAATTTATATCCATTTATGCCCATTTAGAAATCACCTGAACAGAAATGCAGTACATTTCACCATAGTAGAGAAGACTGTGTACCTGCTCAGTCTTCTGTCCAGGTGCTGACTATTGATGGGCCCCTGCTCTCCCTTCTTAGAGTTCGTCATCTTTAAAGTGGAATGTTCATCTTTTCAAACAGAGCAGAGGTTACCTTCAAATAGAGGACTGTCCTCTATAAAGGAGGACATATGGCCCCCCTACTACCTGCACAAAAATAGTTGCTATATAGCTTGCTAGGATCCCCCCCCCCCACATACCATTTCTTTTCATTTTTACCTGCTATTATCAATCTTTGCTATGAAATCTCTTTCACCAATGTAGCCATTGGAAGTTCACTTATACACATATTGCAAGTCAATTTTTTGTTGACCTTCTTGTTAAGAAAGTTGCCCTAACTGTCAAAGGCATGTGCAGCACATTTCGTTAGGGTGTGCCCCCAGGGGATTTTATTTTTAAAAAAATTTTCAAGGTAAACAAAGTGTTCATTGAATGTTCAATCATAAAATACTTTATTTTCATTCATCAAACAAACTCAAGGCACTTCTTATTAGTGTGGCAGGAGGGGGGAGGGAATTACTAACTTTCCGACTGGAGTGAAGGAGGGGACATCGCACTTTCCCACCCTCCCTGCTCCAATCTAGACTTTTCCCACCCACATGCTACCCCAATTGGGGGATGGAAATGCATGTCAGACTCTCCCTGCCACGCCAATGGCCCTGATTGGGTTTGGATCAGAGAAAGGGGAAATGGGAGGGGGGTATGGCAGTTCAGAGCGTTTTCTATCCAGGACCTCTGGAAGTGCCCCCTCCCCTCCCCAATGCTCCATCCCTCCTTCAGTGGTCTCCTCTGCCCCCTTCATCACAAGCTCGTCACCCAAGAAAGATGCAGCCATTCAAAGCAGGCTAACGCCTGGTCTTGTCTCCCAAGTCCCGACCCTATCTTCCCGCTGCCAGGCAACTTACTTTTCCACTGTGTGCCTGTCCAGTGAGCAACTCCAGGACCTGGAGCTGCATGCTGGACAGGCACACAGTGGAAACGTAAGTTGCCTGGCCGGTGCCTTTCATGAGCCTGTTTCAGACATGCTCACCCGAGACTGCTCGAAGCCACCGTGCGCCCTTATGTGAGCCAGGCCCATGGGGGGGGAGCCGTTGCCGATGGGAGCAGTGGGGGGGAGTGGAGGCCCCCCTGAAAATATTAGGGTGTGCCTGGGCACACCAGGCACACCCTGTGAGCACACCTATGCTAACTGTAAAGTCACTGAAACTATTTCACAGATTGAGGTATTTTGTGTCTTGGGACACTTTTTATAGTTTTAATTATCCCCCCTCTGCCCCTCAGGTACCTTAAATTTTTCAGTCAGTAGTAGGTTGGTTGGTTTGACCAAAGGTCATAGCAAATCTAAACACTACCGTATTGATAAGGGGAGACCCACAAAATCTCACAGTAACATGTGGAAGAGAACCTCCACCTGAGCATTAGAGAGCAACATTGTTGGTTCAGTGCCAAATGGTTTCTGAAGAGGGACACCAATGGCTGTTCCAAAAGAATCTCTTCAAACTCGGAGACGGGCATAAAAATGGCAACTATGGTTCAATGTAAGCAAACTCATGCATTTTGGTGCAAAAAAAAATCACAACTTCAAATATATGTGGATAGAGTCTGCGGTGGTGATAACTGACTGCAAAAGGGAACTTGTGCTGGATAGCTCAACAAAAACATTAATCCAATGTACACTGGCTGTTAAAAAGGCAAATTCCATGTTGGGGACCATTAGAAAAACAAATCAAAATAAAACTGCCAATATCATAATGTCTTTATACAGATCTATGCTGTGTACAGTTCTGCCCCTGCATCTCAAAAGGATGTTGTTGAACTGTAAAAACTGTAGGAAAGGGCAACCCAAATGATCAATGGGCTGGGGCATTGATGAAAGGTTACAAAGTTTGGGACTCCTTCACTTAGAAAAAAGGTGAGTAAGGGGAAACATGACAGATGTATAGAATTCTCCATGGAGAAAGTGGATGAGAAAATAGGTCATCCCGTGAAGTTGAATGATGGGAGATTTAGGACATTTAAAGTACTTCTGTGGAATTTACTACTACAGATTGTAGCAATGACCACCAATTTGGTCAGCTTTAAAAGGGGATTTGATAAATTCATGGGAATAAGGCTATCAGTAACTACTAGTCATAACAACTATATATTAGCTCCAGTGTGAGGCAATATGCCTCTTGATACCACTTACTGCATTTGGCAATATCTGAGGAGCCTGGGTTTGTTTTTGTTTTTGTAGCTTTTTGGGGCTGTTGTAGCAATTTTAAATGTATGTGTGTATTGTGTGTATGTTGTATGTTTTTGCTGTTTTAATTTTTGAATATTGTTTTAATCCTATGTAAACTGCCCAGAGAGCTTCGGCTATGGGGTGGTATACAAATGTAATAAATAAATAAAAATAAATAAATAAATAAATACTAAGAATAAGGGTGCCATTGTGCTCATGTCCTGCTTGTCAGCTTCCCATCGGCATTTGGTTGGCTACTGTGGCAACAGAATACTGGTCGTAGGGCTGTGCATGGATTCGGATCCCGAATCCAGAGCGGATTGGGCTGATCTGGGCCTCCTGAATCCAAATCGGGCCCAGATTGGGCCGGATCGGATCTGTGATCTGGATCTGATTCGGATCCGGTCATAGGACTTCCTTCCGCTCTCCCCCTCCCTCCCCCCGCTCTCCCTGCTTACCTGCTGCCTCATCCGCCTCATTCCCCGTCGTCCTCTCTCCTCGCTGTGTGCCGCCGCATTTCCCGCTCTCGTCGGGTGTCACCCGACATGAGCGGGAAATGCGGCAGCACACAGTGAGGAGGACGATGGCAAGATGATGCGGAGGAGGCAGCAGGTAAGCAGGGAGAGGGGGAGGGAGGGGGAGAGCGGGAGGGAGTGCTGTGCACGGAACCGGATCCGAGTCAGATCAGATCCGTTCTGAGTCGGATCAGGCCCGATTCGGACTTGACAGATCCGGATCCAGATTGGGGGATCCATGCAGCCCTACTAGATAGGCCTTTGATCTGTGTGATCTAACATAATTCTTCTTATGTTCTTTTTTATACCCCTAAGAGCCTCTAGTCACCATGTGTAAAATAGCCATGTGTAAGTCAGACACTGTTGAGGATTTTGTAGCTCGCTTCATGGGACATTATGGGCTTCATTATGGGATCACTGACATCATGGGATCATAGGCAAATAAAGCAAGCAAGAGCCATGCTCAAGTTATGTATTTCTTGAAATGGCCAGTGAGGGACAGGAGAGGTTTCTCCTTCACCAGTCTCTTACATGGGCAGGTTACACTGCGAGCTGCCTGAATGGAGGCCACTTGTAGAGGGAGCCATATATTTTGGGCAGATATGACTGTTTAATTTATGAACATTGGGAATTAATTTATGAACATTGGGAATAAGATGCAGGGCAGGTTCCAGGCAGGTACAGCAGGAGGATGATCCTGGCGCATCTGCCAGGAACTGGCTTCGCTACGTCTCAGTCTTCTCTCCCACTGGAGAAGGCACAGATGCAGTGAAAGTGTTTTGCTTGCCCTTTGCCTTCTCCCATTGGAAAGATGATGCAGGGCAGGTGAAACAATGGCCACCCATTCCCCCATCACCTTGTAATCTCCAATCTGTGGTCAGAGATAACAAGGGGATTCCCTTGCGCACCACTCATCTACCACCAATTAGAGTTAAGAAGGGGATTCTTCTCCCTGCCACCTCACAAAGCCAGTAGGAGCAGGGCTTGGAGAGGAGTGGGCATTTGAGTGGGAAGTGGGAGGAGCCCACAGAGGAAGTCCAATGAGCAACCTATGTGAGCTAGTTTAGACCCATAAACCAGAAGTTGTCCTCTCCTGCAATAAACAATATTAAAACAATAATAACACATCTAATAATAATAATAATAATAATAATAATAATAATAATAACACTCCCCCTCACAATTCTCTCAGCAAAGAGAAGCAAATGAACAACAGACATCCAGCCATATTCAATGACCATGTCTGGGTTTTTTAAATTTGTATCCCTGGCCATTTGTATGCAGATGCCAGGATTATTATTCCTCTACAAATTATTATATGTTGCTTTTCAGTCAGTAAATACCAGACTCTATTAATTGATAAGTTATCTCTCCCCTCCGTACAAGCAATTGTAATTCTGCAAAGACACTATCAATTTATCTGTTTTTCACCAGCAGTTTTTAATCTGTAATACTGATATTGATTCATTTTGCACACACCCCAAAATGTTCTTATGTATCAAGAGTATTGACAGAATCAATTAATCTGTCCTTTCCCATCTCCGGTCAGTCTTCAGTGGCAGCCATTAACCATCGTTAACAAGGTAGTCACTTTTTTCTTTTACTTCTAATCATAGAAAGGATGGTTGGTGGCAGTTGGGAAGGAGGCTTTTTTTTCTCTTTATTTTGATGTGTGTGATGCTATAAGCCCTGTCCAGGTGTTCTGAATTGCACAGTTACACTCACATGGAATAGAAGAATGGGGCTGCACCTGCTGGCCTGACTCCATGTCACCTGATGGTCCTGCCCCTTCCAGCTCTCCTCCCCTCCTGCTGGCCACACATTGGGAGAAGGTCTAAAGAAGGGAGTCTAGTCTATGTACATAGCCTCCCACTGTCATGTGTAACCCTACATGGTCAGGGTTCCACAGCACAGAAGAAGTCTACATGCCTATAGCAAGCTTCTTCAGGCCTCCTCCAAATGCATGGACTGTGTGGGGTAGTGGGGCTGGCAGGGGCAAGGTGAATGGGCACAGCCCTTCCCCATATGATTTGTGGATGGTTTTTCAAACTCCAATCTGTGATTCAGTCCTTCACAGGACATACAAATTAGCTTTGTGAATTCACCACCACAAAATGTGGTATTGGCTATCAGATTAGATCCAGTAACTTAAGGCGTAGGCAATTTGGTGTCCTTCAGATATTTAGGACTGCAATGCCCACAATCCTTGACTACAGTCCATGCTGGCTGGAGATTATGGGAAATATCCAAAACATCTGGAGAGCACCAGGTTCGCTGCACCTAGATTGATAAATCATGTGGAATGATAGCTAACAAAAGCAACAGAGGAATTCAAACATAATTTCATTTTCCCCTGACTTCAGTGGATATGTACAATATGGTTATAGAGTATAGCAAAACTCTCAAAGTAATGGGGGCCAAGAAATGCTGGCATAGTGCAGACAGAACAATTGTTGCTCCAGTTGAAATCTGCTCATATGTTGAACAGGGCCATTTTAAAGGGCAGTGCATTATGCTGCATTAAAAGTCTGCAGTTCAACATAGGGGTCTGTTTGCATACTACTTTCTGGTGGAATGTTTTTTTAAAAAAAAATAATAATAATCATGGGCTACAATCCAACAGAGAACTAAGCACATAAGATGATTGATTTCAATGGGCTTCTTATTAAGGTTAAATAAAAGAGCATCTTTTTAAAGCATTTTGTTTTGTCTCACTGGTAATCTAAATTGTTTGAATTGCATTCTTCAGTTCTCTTTACACTTACAACATACAAGTACAATGCTGGACTTTGGCCAGCAACTTAGGAGTGTATGTTTTCCACTTTAATATTTGTTTATACCTTCTCAGCAAATGAAGTTGAGGTGCAAATAACGAAGATTTATGAAGTGCTTTAGCTCATGGAAATATTCATGGACAAGCCTGTCTTAGATTGTTTTAGGATGTTTCATGAGAAATAAGGAATCAATGATGATGGGTCATGGGGGTTAATATTACAGCTTTAGAAATGAGTATAATGTATGTGTTTTAAAGTCTTGGTCCTATTTTGGTTATCCTTTGCTGACATCAGTGGCAAAACTTCTATTTTGCAATTAGTTCATCATACCTTATCCAACTTTCTCTTCATTGTGAAATTTTGTTGTGCCGAAGAGACTAATTAGCTACTGTTAACTTTCAGTCGACATCAAGAATAATTGGAGGGGGCTTTCCTTAACAAACCCTGAAAATACCATCTGAAAAAAACAAAACACAAACAGAAATGCTTGGTATTTTGAGAGACAGGCTCTGCTGATAAATGTTGTTGCAGCTGATGATGATTCAGAAGTATTGGCAGCATTGGACAGAAACAGAGAGAGACAAAGAGGGAGACAGACTGACTATACCAATGAGATTTAATAGTGAATGATAAAAAATTTCTAGAAATTCTACATGAGGTTTATTGACTAACAGGCATAATCAATAACATGATGATTGAACACAATCTGTAACTATAGATTTCAGGATAACATGTTGTTGTAAGGTAAAATGATGTAACTGCCTTATTTGGTAAAGTAATGAAGGAATATGGGAGTCCCCTTTCTTTAGTAAACCCCCTATTTAAATCAGTGGTCTAATTCTCCTATCTCATTCCACCCCAGCCAGTACGACCAGGACAGAGGAGGTGAGGTGATTTCTAGACTGAAGTCTCAGATCCATTTCTTGCAGTGCTCTTCTTGGCCTGATAGTTGTACACATAAAGTGAGGACTTCTTTCTGAAGAGATATTTTCAGCTGGGTCAAGACAGTCCTGTCCAATTCGGTTGAGGTGCTGAAACCAGCAAGACAGGGCACATAGAAGAAAGCAGAATCAAGGCAAGTCTCACATCAGGTCAGGTCAAGTCAAGTTCGGTCACATCCAATCAAGATGGGTCTCATCAGGTCAACTTGGGTCAAGTCCCATTGCATCAGGTCAGGTCAAGTTTGCTGCACAGAAAAGCAAGATTAGGCCAGTCAGGGTCTTTTAGGCCCTTGGACAGCTCTGAGTTAGTTAAAACTCAGTCAAAAAGAGCTATTGGCTCAGTTCTGACAACACAATAACCAACGGTGGTTTAAGTAGTCAACCGTTAGTTGAATAGTCAACAGTTGGCTATTGTGTTGTCTGTCGGGCAAAAACCACCCCATGGTTGGCTATTTTCCCAAATTAACCAATGGAGATAACCAACGCTCTGCAGAGTTGACTAATTGGACAACCGTTGGTTATTGTGTTTCTGTGGACTATTTTGCAGAGTTGAGTGGACTATCTTGGCTGCCTACAGTATCCCTGGTAAGAGCAACCAAAGGGGCAGCTTCCACTCTAGTCCAGCCAGCAGAACTCACAATGGCTGCTGGGATAACTTTGGGAGGACTGAGGAAGGAGGGAGGGCAGGGAGAGCAATGGGGGCTCTGTCAGTCAAACACCGGGTTAACTGTTAGTCCACTCAACGCCAGCCCCAACCACTCCACAGTTGTGTTGGGAGTACTCCCTCTATAATCAACCCTGGAGTTGACTATTAACCCACCATTGACTATTGTGTTGTCTGAATGCAGCCCACAAATCAGCAACTGTCAAAGGCTTTCTGAATCCTTATTAAGACAATAGTGCTATACCTGCATTTAGCCCCGCCCCCTCAGGGAAGCAGTCTTAAAGTGCTATTGCCTAATTTTGTAGCCTGTCAGGTGAACCACAAGGCTTGAGGCCTTGTGGATTGAAAGTGAAGAATTAGAGCTTGTTTTAAGAAAGTCTGTTTCTCTGCAAGCTTATCTCTATCTCTGTTTCCCATGGGAGTTGATGGCTGCACTCCCTGCCGATGGCCTTGCAGAGGGAAAAGGTTTCCTTGGGAACCTGGATTTGGTAGAAAGGAGGGGGCCACTCTTAAGAGGCTGTCACTCAGGTTATAGCATCGTCGTAGTGGGTGGAACAATCCCGCCCTGTTGGCATTTGGGCATGGTTTACAGGTCAGAGGATCTGTCTGTCATGTACCTTTGAATAGGCCATGCCTCCAGCCTATAAGAAGGGGGGGGCAAGGCTGGAAAAGTGTTGCTAGAGATCATCTTTCAATGCTTGGCCTGAAACCCCTCGTGTTTGGATTCTACCTGTTTGGAGATTTTGGAAGTACTCTGCATATGCTCACTCTCTTGCTATTCGGACTCTGAATTTCTAAGGATTGTGCCATGGAAAGTGCTCTGAGGCTTTTCATAGACTTGGACTTGCAGCTGCTCTGGATTGTGTGTGTGTGGCCTATGAGAGAGCGTCCCTGGAGCTAAAGTTACATGCAGGGGAGTTTCCTAGACCTGAGAAGTTCGTTCCCTGTGATCTTGCTGCTCAATGTTTTCAGCAGGCTGGGTATGGTTGGTGTTTGGTCTTTGTCTCTGTCAGGCTTCAGGCAGCCCCTGTGCCTGGAGCTCTTCCCTTGGGCTCTAGCCATGTTCTCTGAGGAGCCAGCATATGTGGCGTCAGGAAATGCTCAGATAGGATAGGGGCTGACCCGACACATCTCTCCCCCAAGTGAGTGCTTAAAGGATCGCATCAAGACTGGATCCTAAAGCTTTCTGACCGTTATCAGCTTTAAGTGGTGTGGGTGTCGAACAATGTAACCGTCATGCTTTTGACCATGTCATTTCGTCAATAAAAGAAATCTTACCGACGTGAGCGTCTTGTCAGTATGCCAGTACGTGGGAATGCCTGAGGGAAAGGGCCACCTCACAACATAGCCACTGGCTGCTACAGGGTGAGGTTATGAACCCTGTAATAGGGGAGTGTCCTCTGCATCTGAGGAATCAGGTAGAGGCAAGTCTTCTGGCCTGGAAGGCCTTGGCATAGCAGGAGTTGTATTAATGGAGGGAGTCTCCTCTGCCTCTGAGTCCTCTTGGCACCAGAAAATGGATCGAGGCTGGGAAACATGACAAAGACCACCACACGGAAGACTCCGGCTTTTCATATTCTCAGCTGCCTTCTTGTTGAAGCTTCTCTGCTTTCTTAAGCACAACTTTCTGAATCCCTGTGCCACCACATACTGTCTTCCACACCTTCCTCTTCTAAGCGTTTCAAACGCAAGAACAGTGAGCCTGAGTAAATATTGTGTAGGCAACACTGATTTGTTTGAGGCAATGGAGCAGAAGATACAACAAGATGACACAGAGACCTGAGTGGGTTAAACTAACTATTAGGGGTGTGCACAGACCCCCCGGATCGGATCGGGACCCGGATCGGGACCTCCAATTTTGTCCCGGATCGGATTGGACAAAATTGGAGGCCCCCCGGAACAGGTCCGATCCCGATCCAAAAATTGGACATCCGATTTTTGGATCGGCCGCCATTTTTTCCCCATAGACTTGCATTGGGGGAAAGAAAGCTTTCCCCCAATGCAAGTCTATGAGGAAAAAATGGCGGCGGATGGGAGAGGGGGGCCTAACTCCCTCCTCCCCTCCAGGGCCGTCCGCTGTGGACAGCCCCGGCAGGTAAGCCCCCTCCCCCGCGCTCCTTACCGCCCCAGGGCCGTCCGCTTCCATCCGCTGGCACCTGCAGGCGGCAGCGGATGGAAGCAGACAGCCCCAGGGGGGTAAGTCCCCTCCCCCGCGCTCCTTACCCCCTCCCCCTGCTTACCTTCCATGGCCGTCTGCTCCCATCTGCCGCTGGCCGCTACTGCGAGCGGGCTTCGCGGCTTGCCCCTAGGTAGCGCACCAGGTGATCATCATCATCAGGTGAAGATCACCTGGCACGCTACCTAGGGGCAGGCCACGAAGCCCGCTCGCAGTAGTGGCCAGCGGCGGATGGAAGCAATGTCCCCCAAAGGTAAGCGGCACACGTGCGTGGGGCCCCCTCCTCCCTGCTTACCTTCGGGGGCCGTCCGCTCCTGTCCGCCGCTGGCCGCTACTGTGAGCAGGCTTCGTGGCCTGCTCCTGAGTAGTATGCCAGGTGATGTCATGGTGATGCCAGGTGATGCTACGGAAGGTAAGCGCGCCGCGCGCCCCCCGCACCCCCCTCTTCCCTGCCCCCTGCTTACCTTTCCTGGCCGTCTGCTCCCATCCGCCGCCCACTGCCCCCGTTGTCCGCTTCCATCGGCGGGCGCCCGCTGGCGCCCACCAATGGAAGCGGTGGTGGGCGCCAGAGGGCACCCACTGATCCGCCGATCCATCTGATCTGGATCGGAACCTTTCCGAATCAGATTGGATTGGATCGGCCGATCTAGCGGTGAAATCGGAAATCGGATAAATCAGATAATTTTATCCGATTTCCCCCTGGATCGGATTTGGATCGTGGATCGGACCCGATCCAGTGCACATCCCTACTAACTATATCTTTATTGATTGCAGCTTATGTTGATGTAGCAGGGCCAAAGGATTCAGTCACTGAACAGCCTGGCTGCTAGCTGCTAGCCCTGCTGAGCCCGCATCTGAGTGTTTAAGTTGGAGCAGCAGAATCTTGAGCCTACATTGGTGCAAACCAATCATGTGGGTGATTCTTGCGACTTGGGTTTGTGGCAGGCCAGGCTGGCCTTCAAGCCACACCCCTAAAGATCCCTCATGGGAGTCCCCACCATGGGAAGTGGTAAGCCCAATCCTGTTAGCCCTTATAATGCATTCAACCCCAATACCACCAACGCTACCTCAAAAAGTTGAGGCAAGAAAGAACAGAGCATAGCTTGCATGACAATGCAGATGTTTCAACAAATGCTTATGGCAGCTCAGGAGATTTTCTTCTTACTATGAGGAAAGCAGTGCTGCTATGCCATGCCCAACCCCACACCCCATATCATCCGCCAATTCTGTATGTTGGTAAAATTCCTTCACAGCCCTGTCACAACTGGCAGCTGCATTTGTTCATAGCAAGGGAAAAGCCCGAGCTCAGGAAAAAGTGGGTGGGGAAGTCAGTGGTGAGACTGGCCAAGCAATGGCATGGCTCTCAATTTATAGCCCAGAGGAGGACCAGAGGAAGGAAGTTCTCTCTCAGGTCTGCCCTTATGCCCTGCCCCCAGGAGCCAACCAGTGAATCTGATTGGCCCCCAAGGCTCAGGGTCCTAACAGGCAGCTGCCACAGCCCACTGTAGTGCTGCCACGTCAACAATCCCTCACCACTCCAGCCTCCATCTGCCATCTCCTGACCATGCCCAGGCAAAGGTGCTCTCCCAGTGAGTTGGCAGCCTAGCGTCATACTTTGTTTCATTTCATACAGAATGAATATGATGCATGCACATGCAGAATAAAACAAATTTGGTAAACCTGTTTGATCAAAGATGTGAAACAGGGGGAAAAAAATCTTTGAGGCTCTGAAAACTATTGCTTGCCTTTAGCCATACTTCTTATGTACAGTTCCTAATCATTGTAGGTAGACTATTAATAATAATATAATAGAGAATATTGTTGCTTGAGCCAAATGTAGATTTGTGTTGCCACTGGGAATCTCTTGTAAAACTAAAAGCACATTTCATGACAGCATTTCAGAAATGATTTTAAAAGTGTTAAAGGCAGGCATCGCAAATAGCTTACAGACTTTAGCAGAGACTTTTAAAAAACAGAAGGTAGATCTATATTTGGAACTTAATTGCTCACATCCCTGTTAAAAGCTTTCTCTAATTAACTGATTGTTTTAAAACAATAGAAGAGTGACATATGCTTTTATTAAAAGCAAGAAAAAAGCAGCGTTTGACACTATGTGCAACAGAGATTTTATGAATATGTCTTTTAAGGCTGAATTTGGGAGCTCACCATTTCCAGTGTGAGTGCCTTTAATGCAGCCTTCCCTAAACTGTTACCTTCCTGATGTGTTGGACTATACAACTCCAAAATCACTCAGCCAGAAGCTGCTTTAAAGTATCTGCACCAGGGAGCAACATGTGGAGAAACTGCTACTGATGTAGAACATTTGCTGCTCAGACTCAGTCATATCAAGCCGCCAGATGGTCACAGAATACGTTTGGTGGCTCTAATGGTTCTATTGCATAGTTCGGCGAGTGTCTATCACAGATAGTACCAGCACTCCGTGTCATCAGGCAGCCCTGGTCCTTGGTCCCAGAGCAGGCAGCTGGATCTGGGAGCTCCCCATGATTTTAAATTTAATGACAACACCTAACATGCAGTGGAAGTTGGTGGCTTCGATTGTGGTTGGGCTGTAAATCTATACTGGGTTTCAGTCAGAACCAACCGGAAGTCTAAAGGTGCCATCCAAAGTACTGAACCTTATCTCCATAATTTTGTTCAATACCTTGGATGGCTCCTTTAGAGTTCTGGCAGGTTCTGAATGAAACCCAGAATGGATTTATAGCCCCACTGAAATGGAGCCACCAGCCTCCACTTCTTCCAAGTGTTCCAAGGACTTCACATAAATTATGTAATTATATAAATTATAGCTTTGTAATCCTTACAATAACTGGGTAAGGTAGGTCAGTATTTTTAAACCCCGTGTTGCAGATGAGATAGGGAGGGTGGCATACCTAAACCCATCTGGTGTGTTCATGGCAGAAGCAAGATTTGAACTTCAGACTTCCTAATTCACAGCTAATCTTTTAGCCACTAGACTACATCTGCTCACAGTTCCCAGAGCACACTCAATAGCATTGCTCTGGAGTACTGTGGGGAATTTAAAATGGTCCTCTGATGTGGTCCTCTGAAGTTCACCTTGCCAAGGCTCCTCAGATGTGAAGCCATCCCTGGTGCCTGCAATTTTCCCTCCCTCAATATAAAAGGAGGCTGTACTGGTTTGGGGTGGGGGCTAGCAGAGTTTGCTGCTTGAAAGTGTTGACCCCCACTAGGCATTCAAAAAGGCTCCTTTTGTGAAAGGGTGTCCCCCCTTTCTCACGTCATCATGGGGCTTCATCATTTCTTTGCTTTTACAACTATCAAGATCAGCAAACCAAAACTAAAAGGTAGGAATGGGGCACAGGCAGTAGTAATAATGGAAACTGTAAAGTAGGATGAGTAGAACTGTAAAGGGAAGGTCCATAGCTCAATAGTAGAGGACCTGCTTTGCATGCAGAAAGTCCCTGGTTCGATCCCCGGCATCTCCAGGTATAACTGGAAAACCTCGTGCTTGAAAGCCTGGAGAACTGCTGCCAGGCAATGTCAACAATACTGGGATAGATGGGTCAATGGTCTGGATTGGTATAAGGCAGCTTTCTATGGTTTTACATTTCTCCAACTGGAAACACATCACAATCCAAAAGAAAAACCACATACTGCAGCCTGTGGTCATGGCCATTTATGAACTCTCCAACGTTATTCTTGACAGGTCCTATCATCTCACCAAAATATTTGAGATAAATTCAACCATTTCACAATGTTTGCACACTAAGGTAAAGTTGGAGATATGCATCTAGTCATGAACAGTTGTGGTCGAGGTTGGGGGTTGACTACTTATTTTATCGTGAAAAGACATAGGAAGTTACCTTATACCAAGTTGGGTCATTGGTCTAGGTCAGTATTGTCTACACTCAATGGCAGCAGCTCGCCAGGGTTTCAGGGAGGAATCTTTCCCACTCCGATCTGGAGATGCCAGGGATTGAACATATGGGCCCAACCACTGAAGTATGGCCCTTCCCTGCTGTGCTACATGAAAAGCTACCTTTTGAGCATCAGGAGCTCCAAACGTGGTACATGTTATGCCACAGAAAGGTGCTGTTTGAAAGAAATCCAAGCTTTGATGCACATGTGCAAATTCCTACTTTCTAAATTTTGGCCTAAAAGTGTTATGAATGGCTTTGCACTGTATTTCAAAATAATTTGACTTTTTTTCCATGTTTTAGTCAACTGCAGTGAGATACGTTATCCTAGCCTTGTGAATAGTTCAACGTATGTCAAAATCTTTGGCCCAACCCTAAGTTGAAAACTACAGTGTAGTTCCAAACATTGACCCACAATCTGGCATATGACTAATCATGTGCAAGGCATGGATGTCAGGATTTTTTTAAAAAAGCCAACAAAAAAAGTAAAATGACAATTCATCTATTTGATCCTAAGTGTTTATAACAATGGGTAAGGCAAAAATATTTATTCATATCCATGTCTCAGTTTTTAAACCTACTTCCACCATTAAAGAACAATTTTCTGAATTTATGAAGTACCCTTATATATTATTTCCAGGATAAACATAAACTTCCATGATCCAGGTCATTCTGCTTCTTTGAAAAGGATTCTTGCTGACTATGGAATATGTTATGAGAGAATTATGAAAACCCACACCCTTAAAAGAAGGAAAGATGTATTCAGAATTGCTTCATCTGGCTTCTTTAACGTACTGAAGCAGTCCTTTTCCGTTTATTTTTTGAAATAATGCAAATATTAGTTGAAAAGAACACATCTTATACAAGCCTTGGGAAAGTCTCCTGCAAGCTTCACAAAAATGAATGCCCCAAATAACTCATGTGTTATACCAAGAAATGTGATGTACAAATGCAAAGTCAATTTTATTACTGTCAACAGATGTGACCCAATAGGGCTGTATGGTTTGACTCTATATCTACAGTGCTGTGCAAGCAGAGAGCAAGGAGAGCAGAAGAAACATGTCATGATGGAGAGGTTGCTGCAATCTGTAACTCCTGTAATCTTCAGTCTATACTATGTATACGATGTAGCATATATATTGTCTGGTCCTGAACAAAGAAAACCAGCATAAGAAGAATATAAGAAGAACCATGCTGGATGATCAAACTGAATGCCCATTTAGTTAAGCATTATATTAGCATAGGAGCCAGCCAGATGTACATGGGAAGTCCAAAGGCAAAGCATGAAAGCTACAGCACCCTCCCATTTGTACTTCCCAGAAAATGGCATATGGAGGCATATCGCCTCTTCTACTAGTGACACTATATAGCCATCATAAATCCTACCCATTGACATCCTTATCTTCCATGAATTTGCCTAACTCTAAAACCCTATTGAAACTGTCCAGGTTGGTGGCCACTGCTACATCTTGTGGTAGCAGAGTCCATCTAACTATGTGCTGTGTGAAGAAGCACTTCCTTTTATCAGTCATGAATTTCCCATCATTCAGCTTCATGGGATGGTCCAGGGTTCCAGTATTATGAGATTCACTTTCTCCTCACAAGGATGAAAAGGGGTCTGGAAACTAGGGGTGTGCACGGACCCCCCGGATCAGATCGGGACCTGGATCGGGACCTCCAATTTTGTCACGGATCGGATTGGACAAAATCGGAGCCCCCCCCCGCTGGACCGGATCGAGTCCGATCCTGATCCAAAAATTGGAAATTTTTGGATCGGCCGCCATTTCCCCCCCCCCCCCATAGACTTGCATTGCAATGCAAGTCTATGAGGAAAAAATGGCAGCGGGTGGGTGAGGGGGGCCTAACTCCCTCCCCCCCGTGGCCATCCGCTGTGGATGGCCCTGGCAAGTAAGCCCCCTCCCCCGTGCTCCCTCCCCCCCTGGGGCTGTCCGCTTCCATCCGCTGGCGCCCGCGAGCGCCAGCGGATAGAAGCGGACAGCCCCAGGGGGGGAGGGAGCACGGGGGAGGGGGCTTACTTGCCAGGGACATCCACTCCCATCCGGCGCCGGCTGCTACTGCCAGCGGGCTTTGCAGCCTGCTCCAGAGTGGCGCGCCAGATGATGTCATCACCCGGCACGCCACCCTGGAGCAGGCCGCGAAGCCCGCTGGCAGTAGCAGCCGGCGCCGGACGGGAGCGGACGTCCCTGTAAGGTAAGCGCGCCGCTCTGCACGCCCCCTCATCCCCTCCACGCGCCCCCTGCTTACCTTCCAGGGACTTCCGCTCCCGTCCGGCGCCAGCTGCTACTGCCAGCGGGCTTTGCGGCCTGCTCCAGAGTGGCGCGCCGGGTGATATCCAAGGCAGCGTACATAATCCTCCTCCTCTCCATTTTATCCTCACTGCAACAATCCTGTGAGGTAGGTTGGGCTGAGAGTCTGTGACTGGTCCAAAGTCACCCAGTGGGTTTCCATGGCCAAGTGGGAACTAGAACCTGGATCTCCGACTCCCAGTCCACCACACTTGCCACTACACCACACTGACTGTAAGCGAAACAGCCCCAAATACTGTATCCCTTCCTCATAGGGGAGTTGTACCAGCCCCTTGATAATTTTGGTTGTCCTTTGAAGATACTGTATCCCCTCTGTAATGTTCAAGCTCAGTCTGGTGATTATAGACTTAGGGTGCTTCCAGATGGAGGGCTCCATGGGCAAAATTGTATGCTCCTGCCAATTCCATTGTGCAAGCAGCCTCCACTGCTTGCACAATGGCGATTTAGCACTTCCATGGCAACCCGAAACAAGCAGAAAAACAAGGCCCGACTCACATACAGGAGCTCCACCGACTTGCCTCCTTCCAGAAGCACTTATTTCAGGGCTTCCTCTAGGAAGTGCTCAAAATCCCATTCATAAGCAGTGGGTCCCACTTGCAGAATGGAATTGATTAAACCTATCTATTGTGTAAGAGAATCTGCAGGGTGGAAAGGAATCAGTAGGGACATAGGCACCCCACTGGATTCTGCCCCTAGTGCTCCCAGTGTTCCGTCTTTTCCTCTTTGCGGTAAGAAAAAAGACAGAAGCAGCAGTAGGAAAGCACAAGGGGGTTACAAATCATAGACAACATAGACTGAACCCCTACAAAATTCCATGAATAAGGGAGAGTAACTGAACAACAAAAGACTTATCTGAAGACACCCTTATTCCAAGGGCTATCTACAAAACCAATCAATATATCAAGGCTACTGGGGAAAGTCACCTGTATTTTCTTTCAGGAGAAAAGTGGGACATACAATTTAAAAATAATAATTAAAAGTTGATTCTATTTTATTTTTTTATGTACATTGTTGTCTGCACTGACATTTGGTGGTCTAAATTATCCATAGAGAATGTATGAGTGCAGTGTTGGTGTGCTTTGTAAATTTTTATTCTTGAAAGTTAAAATTACTTTTCCATTTCTTACTGCAAGGAACATTTATTATCATCCACAACAAAGAGATTTTAAATTACAATTCCCTTTGTAAAATATTCATATGGTTGCTAAATTGAGAAAACTCTTTCTCTCTCTCTCTCTCTCTCTCTCTCTCTTTAATCCTACAAGAAGATGAACATATAAAAACAGTTAATAAAGCAGAGCCAGCATTTACTTATGAACAAAAGGTTTTTCTGCAACTTGAAGACAAACGACTTGAAAGGTGGAAAGTATTTTCACTAAATCCAGCATGTTATATTGGAAACAAAAAAGCTCAATTACATCTAATTAATGCCAAATACTATGAGTCAGAGTACATATAAATTAGTTGCATTGTTTTGTATTAATAAGAAAAGAAATGGGAAGTGTATGTGCAGAGTTTAGAATTATATTTGTATTCAGTATTCACTAGACTGCTAAAATTTAGGGGGGGGGGGCTTATTGATTTTGTAGATTATGAAATAGATGTATAGATTTGAAAAAAGTCCCTAGCACTTCTAACAATCATAATTTTCAAATGTTTCTAAGCTGAAATCGAGTAGGAGGTTTTTCTGTGAAATACTGTGATGAGGAATGAGAATTGAAACAGAATGCAGGAAATTCAAGTAACATTATTATTATTAATAATAATAATAATATGTATCATTTCTCACTTATTTTTGTATGTTAGATCTCTCAATCACCTGT
This sequence comes from Anniella stebbinsi, assembly GCA_029215795.1. Lineage (NCBI taxonomy): Eukaryota > Metazoa > Chordata > Lepidosauria > Squamata > Anniellidae > Anniella > Anniella stebbinsi. The sequence continues at coordinate 86,788,329 of JARDYH010000004.1, read as the reverse complement.
ATTCTTCTTCTATTATTAAGATGACTGTGTGCCTTTTTAGTAAATCCATCGTATAGTTATTGTAGCCACTTCCTTCCGTTGTTATTTATTTTAAAAATATTCATAAATAGTAATCACAATTTCCAAAGTGAACTACCATACAGGAAACATGTTAACCTCTTTATTTTCTAATTGACTCCAATTTGTCTTAATAATTATTTCCTAGATTCAGTAATCTTAGAACTTCCAGACATAAACCCACCACCACCTTTTGGAGTATATTGTCATTAATATGCTGTTGACAAGGCAGCTGTACTTCTCCTTTTCATCTTCAGCAGGTGATTCTGTGGATGTGCTGAACTGGTGCCTGGCTGTGACAATGGGCTGAATGAGGGCCAATAAACTGAAATTCATTCCAGACAATACTGAGATGCTGTTAGTGGATGGCTCTTTTGACCAGATGGAGGGTGTTCAACCTGTTCTGGATGGGGTTGCACTCGCCCTGAAGGAGCAAGTTTGTAGCTTAGGGGTTCTCTTAGAACCATCTCTGTCACTTGAGGTTCAGGTGGCCTCAATGGCACAGAATGCCTTCTATGAACTTTGGTTGGTGGCCCAGCTATGCCCCTATCTGGACAATTGTCTATGCTCTGGTAACCTCCAAGTTAGATTACTGCAATGCACTCTATGTGGGGCTGCCTTTGAAGATGGTTCAGAAGCTGCAGCTTGTGCAAAATGCGGCAGCCAGATTAATAACGAGGACCAGGAAGTTCAAACATACAAGACCGACTATGGCCCACTTGCATTGGCTGCCTGTATGTTCCCATACCCAATTCAAGGTGCTGGTTTTAACCTATAAAGCCTTACATGGCTTGGGACCACAATACCAGTCGGAATGCCTCTCCCGACATGAATCTACCCATACACTATGCTCAACATCTAAGGTGCTCTCTGCATGCATACTCCAATGGAGGATTGGATGATGGCAACAAGGGAGAGGGCCTTCTCAGTGGTGGCCCCCCTATTATGGAATGATATCCCCATCGAGGCCCACCTGTGGCAACATTGTTATCTTTTCAGCACCAGGTCAAGACTTTTCTCCCAGGCATTTAACAGCATATGTTGAGTTTTAATTGACCCCTGATCTATCATTCAGTCTGGCTGAGAGCTCAAAGTTTGTCTATTGTCTTTGTATGTTGTCTGTTTTTATGCTTTTATGGTTTAAAATTTTGTATATCAATTTTTAATGTTTATTGCTTTAATCTTTTGTAAACTGCCTAGAGAGCTTCAGCTATGGGGTGGTATAGAAATGATAATAATAATAATAATAATAATAATAATAATAATAATAATAATAATGTCATTTCCTTTCTCCCTTTACCTCTCACTGACAAACTGAAAACCTTATACAAATATATTTATTATATTGCTATCCCATCTTTGAACTCAAGTTGGCTTACATAGTCCTTTTCTTCTCCATTTTTATCCTCACAATAACTCTGTGAGGTAGGTTAGGCTGAGAGTCAGTAACTGGGCCATGGCTGAGTGAGGACTAGAACCCAGATTTCCTGAGTCCCAGTCCAGTTCTCTAACCACTACACCACACTGGCTCTTGCCACATTATAGATGGAGATATGGGAAAAATAAGCAAGTTCCAGAGTGCTCTGGAATATATGTTTGATGAGAGGCAGCTACCCACATGAGTAAGTGGCAGTAATTTTGTACTACCATGCGCCTCAAGAACAGTCATGTCAAGTGAGGTTGAACTAAGAACCATCTACCAACTATTCCCAAGAGGAGATGAAGCAACAGAGTTCTTTTCATGGAAAACATTTTGTAAGGTTGTCATTTTATACTCATGTTCAGTATGAGTTATTATATTTGCCAATGTTGTAGTGCTTTTTTTATGGAGGAGGGAACAGGGGAAAAACGTTCTCATGGTATAATGCCCTTAGGAAATAAAGGTATGGGCTTGATGTCCAAAAAAAATTAAGACTGCAGATAGTCACTGATGTTGAAGTAGCTTCATTGGCTCTGCTGCAAAATTTTCATAGGATTCAAACATATCTATGGATCTTTCTAATTTATTTCAATGCTGGGGGTGCCCCATATGTGTACAGGAGCCATTTGCAAAGAACAAGTGAAAGTAATGGGCACTGGAATAATGGCATAACATAGAACCATAAAACAATAACATGTGTAGTTAAATTGTTTATTTTCTGATTTATAGCACTTTCTGTTTTAAGCATTGAGTAGTTATGTTAAAAAGTAACAGGACTCTAGCTTTTAGAAGAATGATAAAAGCAGCTGTACTATAGAGAGTCAGTTTTCTTTGAAGCAATTTATTCATCATTTATACAACATATATGGGAATGTTAGTTGCAAATGTAGGTTTCAAAAAAATATTTCAAACTATACAAGAAAATATTGAAAATAAAAATTGTGTGATCAGTGTAAATGCTTCTTCTGTATAAAAGTAGATGTTTTGGCTGACTTATTGTAGAATGTGTAAGGGCTGCACTATTCTAGAAAGCTTATTTGGATACAGAAAACCATAACAATATAATTCACTGCTCCTTGAATAAATGCATCTGTTAGAATCAGAAAATTTTCTATCAAGTAAAGGACGGGATCTGAGGTAGGTCATCTTGAGTTCATTGATTTCCATTTTCTAGACCTGTATATGAAATGCAGTTGTCTTGATGGTTAATTATAATATTAATGAGGTCTGCCACAAATCTAAAGAGTGAAACAAACAGCTATTTGGATGCAGTTCTTATGCCATGCTCAGTCCAACACATGAAAGCCACTATTTCAAAGACAAATTAGAATCCCGAACCATTTCAAGCCCCTTATGCATTATTTGGATAGATCACTTTTACCCAATTCTTACTTCGTGTTTTTCTAAGTCTGCTTCTGGTCTCTATAAAGACAGAAAAGGTTCTGTTGAGTTTTGGAGTTAATATAGGCTTTTTGCATTTATTTATAGATTTCTCACATATCACCATCATTGTGATATACTGGGCATGTATCTTTCTCTGCTTTACTTTATGTGTGTGCCATTAGGTAACTAGATTCTTTAGCCTCCTCTTTATTCCAGTTTTCCTCCTTCCTTGCCCCACCTCTGAATTTTCTGTGGAGGTACCCTGAGCCATGTACAGACCACCCATGCACATAATGGATGTGTCCTTATTACAACAAAACCCACCTGGGTTTTGAGGAAAATGAACAAAGAGGGCAGGAGGAAGATTGGCCAAAATGCTTGAAAGTTGTGGAGGTGGGAAGAGAGCTCTGGAGACCATCTCCCAGGTATTCCTTCTCCCCAAGGCCAACTCCAAATAGCTACTAGAGGAGAATCTGTGGGTCTCCCATCCTCAACACTCAGTCCTGATTTCAGGTTTTAAGGAAGCATGGATAAGATGCCCTCAATTGGAGTCACTGCCTTCCTCATGGAGCCCATCTCTTCTTATGGCTACTACCATTGTTGGCAATTCACTTGCCGGGGAGAGACCTAGCAGGAGAGCAAGAGAGCAAGTGAGTGAGCAGATAATATTCATTCATTTGTCTCTTCTCAACCAAAGGAAAAGGGTGGTGAACTAATAAGCAGTTGGCAATGTTGAGGAGGAGGAGGAGGAGGAGGAGGAGCTAGGGAAAGAAGGCTCTTGGTGGTGGTGTGCCCTCTGCACGAGCATGGCCTCAGCAAAGCCAACCCCTGATGCCAACCTAAAGCCAATAATAGTAAGTGACCCTCTGTCATATATCTAAGATTCTGTATTATTATGAAAGCACCTGCAAAAATCTAAATCATGTTAGAGGTTTGTGAAGCATTGCTACAATGAACATGGGAAAATGGTTGTGCATGCTGGAAAGAGTGACAGATATTCCTAATAAGTTTCAGGTTAGGTGCCCCTAAAATCACATGTCCCAGGACCCTACTGTGGGGATCCCCAACCTCTTTGACCCATGGGGACATTTGGAATTTGAGAAAATGCTGTGAGCACCACAAAATGCCTAACCAGAGGATTGCCGCTACCTGTTGCATCTGTGCATCTTAGACTGCATCTTATTCAGCAAAATCTTTTGTTTCATGTTTATTGGACACGGCAAATCTCTTTAACAAGGGATTGTCAAATTCAGCAAATTGATGATGGTGCATTACAGCTAATGCTTCTTTTAAACATATGTTTTAGAAATGTCCAGTAGTTGCTTCTTTTGGCAGGGAGGTTATTATTACACAGATAAATTTTGTTCTAGAACAGTCTTTAATATTCGCTGAAGTACATGCTTTTTAAAATTATTTACCTGTTTCATGGAAATTAATAAATGGTCAGCATGAATGGATTATCTGCACCCTTTTTACAGTAAAGGACTGATATTACGACATTGGAAGGATAAACACTCACCTTCTATTGAGGACCTTACTGTCAGGTGTATCACAAGGCCAGAGGCCTTGTGGATTGAAAGTTGAAGATCTTGGGATTGTTTTAAGAAAGTCCGTTTCTCTGTGAGCTTATCATCTGTCTCTGTTTCCCACGGGAGTTTGCTAGCAGAGGCCTTGAGAACAAGAAATGTTTGGGAAAGGAGGGGGCCACTCTTACAAGCTGTCACTCACTTTGTAGTGTCATCAAAAGGAGGTTGAACAGTGCCACCCTGTTAGCACATAGGTTTGCTTTACAGGTCTGAGGACCTGTGTGTCAAGTAGCTTAGAATAAGCCAGGCTTCCAGTCTATAAGAGGGAGGAGCAAGGGTGGAGAACCCTGGCTAGAGATCATCTTTCGACACTTGGCCTGAAACCCCCCATGTTTAGATTCTACCTGTTTGGAGATTTTAGAAGCACTCCCTGGCCTCGTGATACACCTGACACTTACAATGCTTTTAATAGTTGAACGTGTGGCATATAAATGTCACCTTCAAATGAATACTTATCTGGATATTTGGTCCACGTTTGCTGATGCCTATGTATAACTGCTAGAAATTTGTGTGCATGTCATACAAATAAATCTACAGATACCACGTTGGTGACTCCTTCATGCACATCATTGGAAGTGTCTGCAGGGGCCATGGCATCCACAGGCACCATGTTGAGGTGAACCCTGCCCTACTGCATTTCATATATCTTTAGAAAGTGTTTACACAGGACATTTGCGGATAGAGGAAGATCAAGGAAATAATGACTCAGATGCCAGAGCTTGGGAAAACTAGGGCCTCTTTATTTAAGTTTAGGTAATTCACCACTCCCTGAATCTGCACATGAAAGTGTGGGAATCTAATCGCTCTGTCTCCAGGCAACTAGCCTGCATTATGGGTTAGCAACTCGGCTAAGCCATGAGTTGGGTAAAACCTGGCTCCCTTCTTACGCTACACGTGTGTGTTTGAGAGATAATACCCCATCTCACCCCCTCTCATGCCACTTAACTCTGAGTGGGTAAGACAGTGAGGTCCCCAGAGGCAGACCATATCCTGGAACAAGAGCTGCTCAGCCCCCAGAAGACCAGGCCTCAGAACCTGCCAATCACCATAAAAGGTGCCCAACAAGTGCTCACCAACCTCATCTGACTCCTAAGATTCCCGCACTTGTGGGGCCTACTCTTAAAGGCAAGCTCCGCTCACACCTCACCTTTCAGGTGCCAAAAGGTGGGTCGTCCTTTCTCCCTCTTCTCCCGCAAAAGCCTGCTCCCCGCCCTAGGTGTGCCGGCAGGGCAGGAAAGGGACTTCTCTGAAGATTCATTGACTTTATCTTAAGTATGATTGTAGGCAAAATGTGTGGTGGACTCAATCACTCACTCACCAATGACACATGCTGCTTCTGTTGTGAATAGGCAGCTTTTTAGAGGGAATCAAAAACTGAAAAACTTTCTAGAAGATTTATTTTCCCATATGATGTTTCATATCAATTGAGAATTTCCAGTAAGGAAAATTCCTACTGTTTATCCCTACTTTCAGAAGTTAGATGGATGAGAGTTCCTTTTCAGTGGTGCTCCTAACTGTGGAATGCCTAATCCAAAAACATTCTCCTGGCATCACCACTACCATTTTTCAGTTGCAGAAGTTTTATGTCTTGGTTAATATGACATGATATTATTTTCGGAACACTTTCTACAGCATTGAGCAGTGTTCTTTCACTGACATGGTGGTGGTGCCAATTCATTTACATTGTCCTTACTTGTTTGCTTGACATGAAGCCTCACGTGATTAGCTCTATAGAATCATAATATTATTTTGCTCACCTATAAGTGTTCACATGATTCCCAGTTGGAAAAAGAAGCAATCATTGAAAGAAAAATAGCACCAAACCAGCAGCAAATAAGAGAAAATGGCAACTAACAAGATTGGGGAAATCCTTATATTTTTCACAAGTGAAGCGTTAAGAAGCCATATTCCCAGCCTCAAATAACTATCTCTGTCCAAACATTGAAATGAGTGAATAGTAATCACAGCCTTTATAAGGTTTCTTTTGGCCATGATCCAAGAACTGGTGTTGACATATCTCACTGACTTTGAATCTTTGTTGAAAAAGGGCACCCAAGAATGCAATTTTCATACTTTTCTTGCTGCCAACTTCACATTTTATTTGTTACTATTGAAGCAGCTACATGAAGAGGTTATGATTGTCCTGTTTAACTTGGACCTTTTAAAACATAAATTAAAGAAACATTATTTTTGAATGTGCATGCTTGTTGATATTCATAAGTATCAGTGAAAAGGAAATGAGAAAATTGCTCAACAGAAACAGTTGCCACATGCTGTAAATAAGCAATCTGGAGGAAGATAGGTAAATGTTATCATTTTTTCAATTATAGTCATCTCAGGTATTTCTGTAATTACAGGCGGGCATATGGTTTTCAGATAAAAATGCAATATTTGGGTTGTTCCTTAAAAATACAAAATTTACATTTACATTATTTGTAAAAACATTACATTACTTCAGTGGCAGATAAACGGTTGTAGGGGCTGCTGGGTGATTATTATAATTGCTTATTTTCCCTTCCATTGGGTTCGCTTTGAAACTGGACAGGGACTCTGAAGTGATTTAAGTCTGTGAGGATCTTTGGCACCGTAATAAAGCAAGTTTAATCAAGAATGCTAAAGGTGACGCTGGTGAGAAAAGTGTCTGCATTCTCCAGGTTTTGGAAATACAGGTACTCTGGATATTTTGGCTTTGCAACAAAAACAATCTTAGGAAAATATTTTGGGAGTTACACCCTTTTTGTTTTAAGGTATGCTTTATTAGCACCCATTGCATCAATATTGGAACAGTCAGAATCCTCTTGCTATTAAATCTGAACAGGAAGGATACCTTTCTATTCTAGGTTTGGCTGCTTGGAATTTCTGACTCTCCAGTCCTAAAGTCTGAGATCTGTGGATCCCAGCTTCCCCGTTTTTACTGTTTTGGAAAAACACATTATTTTTTATATTGGATGAGTGAGCTTTTTCTACACACATGGTAATCTACTCAGGTTGTTGTATTTGATATTTTGATATTTAACACTGTGCCATTTTCAGAGCTTGTCTTCCTCTTTCTTGATAAAGATCAGTTATGATGTCGAAGCAACTGGACTACTTTTATGATAATCTGTCATTGAGCCCCTTGGACTGAACTACGGTTCATATTTAAAAGATGTGGATCTTCAGCAGGGATAATACAAATTTATATGAGCCCCCTTTTAAGGCTCCTCTCAAAGAAATTGCACAAAAATATGAAGATCTTGAAAAAGACCTATGTCTGATCTTACAATATATTGCATTGTTTCACTATATCAGGAGTTATTCCATTGAAAACTGCAGAAAGAGATCAGTGAAATGGAAATATGAAAGAGCCCAATCTCCATATGGTTACATCCCTACATTTACTATACAAAAAAAGTGGCACTCCATCCTGGAAGAGCTTTTGGAGCCTAGTCAGGCCACACTTTGTCCATTCTGGGGGGGGGGGGAAGAGGGGGTTAAACTTTCTCCTCACCTGTTTTCCCTCTGAAATTCTATTCCCACCTCCATGATTGGCACTGACTCCAATGGAGATGTTATTTTATTTTTATTTTTCCCACTCCCCAAGGGAGGGAGTGGAATTTCATGAAAAACGGTAGGAGGATGTTTAATAACTCCTTCCCAGGGTGCCATGGTTCCAACCTGAATTGGGCCTGTCCACACTAACACAAAGGTAAGGAAAACTACCATGCAAAGCTGCATTATGTGTGATTAGAAGAATATTTCATTTGGCCCTGAGTTGTGCCAAGGAGATATCTCAGCTGGCTATGCATACCCATCTCATCACATTGGTCCATGTTGTGCCATGTTCCATTAATAAGGTTGTGGTCTGTTTGGTTTGGGGCTGGAGTGAAACATAAATGGCAAATTGGAGATGTAAATGGGCATGGTGGGTTCAAACTGTTTTGGGGACACCGTTAGTTACTGTTGGCAGCTTCTTTCCTAATGTCATTAGAAGGTCATGCTGAGGATGGGTGGAAAACAAAGTTCTTGCTCTGGCCACAGGGGTTTTGCTTTTAACTGAGGTAAGGAGAAGCAAAAGGACAATGCCATCGCTGTCCACCTCCATAGGCTGCAAAGTCCCCAGAGATTGAAGGTTTTCTCTTGGGTCTCACAACACTTGGAACAAATGCTTATAACCACATCTTCCACATTGGTCTTAACAGCAAGCATGTTATGCCAGTTCCTTCAGTACAGCTGTGTCCCTTTTAGTCTGAGTGTGCAAATGGCCTCTCGATATTGTCCATTGTATTTGTGGGCAGAATGTTTGGAGAGGCCATTTCACACATTTGTGTAGTTGGATGAAAAACAGATTTTTAGGGGTGAGGTTCTCCATAAGCCCTGGTGGAACATCTTCACTTAAGGTTGTTTGCTTTGTTTCACCAGCAACGGTGTTGGCAGCCTAGCTACCATTTTGCATCCACCACAATGTCTTGGACCTAGAAGATTGCTTAGGGAGGGCAGTGGAATGGCAACCACCACACATACATACGGTGGGGAATGCTTTTAAAAATCTGCAAAGTGCCCTTCTTTTTCCAGAGGGGTGAGAAAAAGAAAAGTCTCAGAAAAGTTATCTGAAGAAAACCATTCTGAGAAACGTGGCTACACTCTAATCCTAGTTATTTATGACCACTTTTTATTTCCTTCCCTCTGTAATGTGCTGTGCACTGGGCATATTAATTAAAACCAGCTTTAAAAGTCCCCAGGTCAAAATGATGATTCATTTGTCAGAATTTTCCAAAGCTCAGAAGAGCACTTCCCTGTTATTTTCTCCCATGTCATTTTGTATGGTACAATGCCATATAAAACTTTCAGCATATGCTTTTCTCAGAATAGCAAATTTTGATAATGTCACAGCCATTTTGGCAAATACAAGGGAGCAGAATACAATAGGAAGAGAAAATGAGCTGAATGGACTTTGATGATCAGATAATTAGTTTTTAGAATTTGCCATATTGACATGTAGAAAGGACAGTATGCAGAGCATAGTGCTAGGGCAAAGAGCTGTGAGAATTTATTATATATTGTTCAGTAAAGTTACAAGTCCTGTGGCATCTTAGAATCTATCTAATTCATTGCAGCAGCAGCATCCATAGGCATAAATACATTCTATTGGAGACACTGAAATCACAGTTTAACCATTTTATTTATTTATTTACAAAGCAGGGCTTTGAAATGAACAAAGAGTGACATAGTTCTATGGGAGAGATTCCAAGCAACTGTTAACTCTTCATGGTCAGATTTAAATATTATGGCACTTAAGAGGAAGACACCAAAGAGTCTTTATGCATGTCAGTGTTTCCCAGCACGGGTAACATTTTAAAAGGCTCTTATGCAGAATACCAGCCCACTTTAAGTGCAGGGTCTTCATATTAATGTTGTCCATCAATGAAGGCTGCCAGTGCAGTATATCCTTAACACTCAGGTAGAACTCTTCAAGAGCTTTCTGCATGAGGCATTTAGAGTGCAGTCATCATTCCCTACTCATGGTTGTTTATGGGTTCTTTAGACAACATCATTATCCTCCAGTTTCACATCTGTTTTTATACAGCACTTTTGGTGAGGGTTTTTTTTAAAGCAGGGGAAATGTGATATTATTTTTGAAAGCAAAAGAAATAAAAAATGTTCTCCCCTTTTGAATCTGTACTGTTCCGCTATACCACAGTGCCACCAAGAGATTATGCAGCAGAAAAGCAAGAAAAGGAAGGCTCTTTGTCTAGAGCTCAGATCTCAATTCTACAACAAAACTGGAAGCAAATATAACAGATGAACAGCCTCATGTAGAAAGGCCTAAATAATTGGGTTAGATCTATCTTGTACACAAAACCCAAAGAATAAATGTTCTCAAATATGACCGGGGGGGGGGGGGACTTGAATAATTTTGATGCATTTCAGAAAGATATTTTCTTGGGGGGAGTGGCCTAACGGGCATGGAGTAGAGTCAGAACTCTCTCGCTCTCATTAAGAAGCGATCGAAATAATTATAAAATCCCTATTTGGAGAGAATGGATTGTTAATCAAAGATCTGATTTCGGGTCTGGAAGCTTTGCTGAATCTGTGGAGAACGAAGCTGCTGGATAGCTGCGGTATCAACAGAGAGAGAGCTCTGGCAGGCGATCAGTAACGGTAATTAATGGATTTTAATTGGGAGAAGTAGACTGGAGGGAGAGACGGAAGCGATTATAAGTGGGAAAAGAGACATTTAACCTCCAGCCGAAAGTATTAGAAGCTGAAACGTACTTGTTTGATAAGAGCCGAGAGGATATCTGAGGCGGACAGCAAAGATTTAGGTGAGGGGTGCAGATTTATGAGTTTAGCTTTATGAAAAGAAAGCAAAAAGGTGAAAAGTCCAGTGCCCCCACCTGGAGCAGACTGTCGAAAGATCATCCTTCAGATAGGAATTGGCATCGGCTCACTAGAGTTTCTGGAATTATGCCAGACAAAATGCCGGACAAAATGCAGTCTTCAGACAAGGCCGGAAAAACATCTCCAAGTCATTCCAGAAGCTCTAAATCTGGCATAGTTCCTAAAGTGGCCAAAGAGAGTCAAGCAGAGACATCAGATGATTTAATGGACAAATTTCAGAAAGTGTTACAGGCGGCCTTGCTGAAGCAGGAGGAAAGATTAATGCAAAGAATTAAGGACTCACAAATTGAACTTATGTCAGACCTTCAAACTGTGGTGGAAAGTGTGGAGAATTTGGAGAGGGAGACTGGGAAGCTGCAGGAAGATAGCAAGCAGCAGGGGGAGCATTTGAAGGAGATGGACTTGCGTTTAATTGCCCTGGAAGATAGAGACAGGAGAGTCAACATTCGAATTAAATCTTTTGGAGAGAGAGAGGGGGAGAACCCGAAGGCTTTAAGAGATACAATTTTGGCATGGATTAAGGAAGTGGAACCTCAGGAAACTTGAGAGATGGCGGATATCGAGAGGATCCACAGAGTGGGTTATAAGAAGAAGGGGATGCTCCCAAGGGATCTAATTGTTCAATTTGCCAACTACTACAAGAAGCAATTAGACGTCAAGGCCAGCTGATGCTACAAGCAACACCAATCAAGGTTTACCAGGATCTATGCCCTCAAACCATGCAGTGGCGGAAGAGTGTTAGACTGTGTACAGTGGCTTTGCGGAAGAGATCGATAACATATAGTTGGGGGTATCCAGTCTTTTTGAGATTTATGTGGAAAGGGAAACAACATAGAATAACATCATGTGAGCAAGGGATGGATCTTTTGGAGAAGCTGGGTTTAGTTGATCCCACAGATGTTGAAGAAACAAAGCAGGATGAAGGCGCTGTAGGAGGAAGCAGTCAATGAAGAAATATTATTGTAATAGGGATAAGAAGAGATTATAAGGGAGGGGAGGGTCAGATTTTTGCTCCGGAATGTTGGGTTGCTTCTCCCCCCCCATGAAGAGTTCTAATAATATTTGGGGCCACTGCCCAGAAAGGTCTGGTGAGGAGGGGGGTGAAGATGGGGGGTAAGTGTGGGGGGAGGGGGAGGGAGGGGGGTATGTGTGTCACAGAGGGAGACCAATCTAGAGATTTGTGTGAAAGAGAGAGATGGAAAATAAATTAAGGGTTGCAACTTTAAATGTTAAAGGGCTAGGAACTGTTATAAAAAGTAAGAGAATAGAAATGTTATTACAAAAAGAGAAAGCAGATGTAATTTTTTTGCAGGAAACTCATCAAACAAAGGAGGGCGTAAATGAGCTTCGGATGAGGGAAGTGGGCGTTTATGAAAAGTCTTTTGGTACTTCTAAAGCGAGAGGTGTAGCGATAATAATTTCAAAAAAATGTGGTATTACAATACAAAGGGTGAAGAAGGATGAAGCGGGAAGATTTCTGATAATTTCTTGCATGGTGGGGGAGGAGGAATATATATTGATCAATGTATATGCTCCAAATGGGAAACAAATGGAATTCTTCGATGAAGTTTTTAATGCGGTGGGAGAAGTGGGTAAAAAGAACATTGTGATGGCAGGTGATTTTAATATGGTATTAGATAAAGGGAAAGACAAGGATAATATATTAAGAGATCTTAAGAGTGGTGGGAGGACGGGGTTAAGCAAATTAATGGAGGGAAAAGAACTAATGGATGTTTGGAGGGTATTAAAAGAGGAAGAAAGGAAATATACCTTCTATTCACCAAGGTTTAAGAGTTATTCTAGGATTGATTATATTTTTGTGTCAAAGAATATGATGGCTAAACTTATAGATTGTACTATTGGGGTAATTAAAGTCACCGATCACGCATTAATGACGATGGGTATTAAAATGAAGAAGGATTATAAACAAGCTAAGAGATGGAGAATGGATACAAGTTTATTAAATAATAAAAATATAGTAGGGAAAATAAAAAAAGAAATGCAGGAAATATGGGAAATATGGGAAATTAATTAAAAGGACTCAAACTCGCATGGGTTATTATGGGACACTATGAAGGCAGTGGTAAGAGGGATTTGTATTAGGGAAATGTGTACCCTAAGGAAACAACAGGAAGCACAAAATAAAAAGATTGAAAAGGAGGTAAGGGATTTAGAGGAGAAGCTAAGAGAGACAAAGGATAAACGCCTATTTGCCCAAATTCAAGCTAAGAAAAAGGAATTAGAGAAAGAAGAGTTAGAACAAGTCCAAAGGGATTTGCTATATTTAAGGAGGGATTTTTTTGAATATAGTAATAAAAATTCGAAGATGCTGGCTAGGTCCACTCAGTCAAAAAAGGCTAAGAATATGATAGGGACAATTAGAGATAAGACAGGGAAAAGTTGTAATTTCATGAAGGATAAATTAAATATCTTTCAGGAATCTTATAGAGAATTATATACATCAGATATGGGTTCACAGGTTAAGGTTTTGGAATATGTAGAGAGGAATTGGAAAATAAGATTACAGGGGCAAGATAGGGATTATGTGGAAGGATTAGTTACGGAGAAAGAAATAGAAGGAATCATTGATAAATTAAAAGGAGGAAAATCTCCAGGAATGGATGGTTTGGGGCCGGAATATTATAAGGCTTTTAGAGGAATTTTAATACCAAGATTGAAAAAAAATATTTAACAGTATAATAGAAGGAGGAAAGACCCTGCCATCGTGGGATCACTCCTTAATTATATTAATCCCGAAACCAGGAAAGGATCTGACGGATCCAGCATCTTACAGACCAATATCTTTAATAAATCAAGACTCAAAAAATTTTACGGCAATAATGGCAAAAAGAATGGGTACGTTTATATATAAATATATTAGAAAAGATCAATGTGGATTTATTTCAGGAAGGCAAATGCCTAATTTAATTGGATGAGTTTTAAATATAATCAATATTATTTAAAAAAGGAACTTAAAAGCAGGTTTGTTAGCATTGGATATATTCAAAGCCTTTGATTCCGTGGAATGGCCAGCACTTAAAACAATTTTGAAAACATTTGGGCTTGGAGATAAATTTATGGGAGTGATGGATCAGCTGTATAAAAATAATAAAGCAGAAATAATGGTTAATGATGGGTTAACACAACAGATTACACTAGCTCGAGGAACTAGACAAGGTTGTCCACTTTCACCGATCTTATTTGCGATAGTGATAGAAATTTTGGCAAATGTTATAAGGGAGGATGTAAGATTGAAGGGGATAGGAGGGAAAGAGAAGATTAAAATGAATATGTTTGCGGATGACACATTACTGACATTAGAAGATCCCCTGGAGACTGGGGAGTTGATTAAGAAGCATTTGAGAAAATTTGGGGAGATTACTGGTCTACAAGTTAATTGGGGGAAGTCAGAAATGATGTTATTTAATTATAACAAAGAGGAGATGGAGGAAGGTAAAGTTAAGTTAGGTCTTAGGCTTAAAAATATAGTACGTTATTTAGGAGTTAATATTGCAAAAGATTTAGATAAGTTAGAGGAAATTAATTTTGCAAGTTTGAAAAAACAGGTAGGGGAAAAGTTAGAGGTATATAGAAAATTAAAACATTCTTGGTTTGGTAGAATACCGGTTATTAAAATGAAGATATTACCTAAGATTATTTTTTTGTTTAGAATGTTGCTGATTAAAATATCGGAAGTAGAGTTAAAGAGCTGGCAAAATATGATTAATGCTTATTGCAATGGAGATAAGAGAGCTAGGATTAATAAAGGGTTATGGTATAAGACACAAAAGAAAGGTGGTTTGGAACTTCCAAATATAAAGAGTTATTATATTGCTAATCAGTTCAGATATGTTATAAATAGTATATTAGGGGAGGAAGACTTGGAATGGTTAGAAACGCAAACAGGGGAACTAGATTTCAAATTGCAAAAAAAAAAATTTTATTAAAATTCAAAAGAAAGATTTGAGGGGACTGGACAACCCATTGCTGAGAACTATTCTAGAGATCTGGGAGAAAGTTAAAGGAAAGTTAATACCAGGAAACTCTCCACTCGCCCCAGTGGTAGTAGTGGAAAACTTCCCAAGGAATTTAAAAGTAGAGTTGGAAGGGAGTCTGAAGGATCAGGAAATTATTAAGTTAAGGAATTGGATGGAAAGAATGATAGATAAGGTGCAAATTAGAGAGTTGTTAAAAGGACAAAAGATAGCTTGGTTCAAATGCTTACAATTGGAAAATGGACACAGGAATGGAAAAAGATAAATAAGAAATGTAGAAATAATACAAGATTTGAAGTTTTAATTGAATCAAGAGGAAAGAAGGAAGTAATTAAAACTAGAAAAGGTTTGACTAGTGAAATATATAGAATTCTGATAGAGGATGATGAATATCGAGACTCTCTTAAAATGATTTGGGAAGATGATTTAAAAGAACAAATTAATGAATATGACTGGGGGAGGATATAGGATGCAAGAATGTTAAAGCTGTTGTCGATTAGAATTAAGGAGAATTATTATAAGACAGTATGGAGATGGTATTTAACGCCGGTAAGATTTCATCAGATAGATAAAAAAGTGTCCAAGAATTGTTGGAGGGGGTGTCAGGAGGTTGGAACTTATTTTCATATGTGGTGGAGCTGTGAACACGTACAAAAATTTTGGGAAAGGGTGTTTAAAGAAATAAGTGAAATAATTGGAAGTAAACTGGAATTAAGCCCAAAGCTGGCTCTACTAGCAATATGGGATAAAGGAAATGAGAATATAAACAAGAGAGAATTGATAAACAACCTCCTGGCTCCCGTCAGAATAATGATTGCTAAAAACTGGAAAGGGCAAGGGATATATACTATAGAAGAATGGTATAAAGAAATATGGGATATGGCACTTAATGATAAGCTAACGTGTAAAATGAAAATAAAGAGGGGAATGTCCAGTAAGAATGATTTTGGAGATATATGGAGCCTATTTTTGGAATATGTATTAAGAACGGGGAAGGGGCTAATACCTTCAAAAGAGTCTTTACAATTTTGGAAAGAAGAATAATGAATAATTGAAGGTCTCCTGGGGGGAGGGGAGCACGGGGGGGTATGTGGTTATGTATTGTATTTTATGTTGTTTATGTTGTATTATGTTTGAATATATATATATATATATATATATAAAAAGAAAGATATTTTCTTCCTCGGGGCAGCAAATAAAATTTAATCATAAAGTGTGATTGACATTTTAACATGTCATTGTTAAACATTGTGTCTAAAGATTTGGGTGAATTCTTTCCATATATTAACAGGTAGATGAAAAAATAAAAATATTTATTTATGTATTTATTTATTTTTCAATGGTTTGGGTTTATCACTGATAGGAACTTCGGATGCAGTTGTTAAAATAAATTGTTGCAACTATATATATAGTTTTTAGTATGGTTTTTATGTTTTACAGTGAAATTTTATTTGCAGGCCCTGAAGAAAGACATGTCTTTTTGAAATGTGTCAAGTTTATTATAGGTTTTTCTGGCACTTGGAAACTTTTTCTCTTCTGTTTTTGGATGCAATTGGTGCCTTTTCTTCTCACTGCTTATTCGGATCCAGATTCTCCATTTCATGAACGGAATGTGGTAGGAACCAGCAGAGACTGTGTCCCCTACAAATCAGCTTTTCAAGCGGCACAGGGGGCTGCTGGGGCAAAAATCACCTCTCTGCTCCCTTCTTCCAATGTGACTGAGACATCATTAAGTACGATTCTGGATTCGACCCAATGCACCTTCAATTCTGCTGCTCCCAGACTGTGGAACAACCTGCCGGGAGAGATCCGCCAACTTACCAGTCTTCTAGAATTCAAAAGAACTATAAAGACTGATCTCTTCCAGCAGGCCTATCCAGTCAAATTTTAAGACTTGGTTGATTTTAATAATGTATTAATTGTATATGTTTTTAATCAGTTTTATATATTTTATATTGTCTGTATTGATGTAGTTCCCCACCTCGATCCGGAGGGAGAGGCGGGTCAGAAATAAATAAATAATTATATTATTATTATTATTATTATTATCATCTATTCTGTGATGTACTTTTCCATAGCCTGTGTCTTTGAGCCATGATATTTAAATTGGCCTTTAGGAGGTGGAGGGTATTGACCAAGGACTGAGTCAGAGAGCCTTACATTGCAAGTATAAATGTAAGTGTGGGCCCCAGCTTCTTCCTCCAGCGGTCCAGCATCCAGGGGTTCTTCAACCTCTCTCCGAACCTGTGATGAGAGGGCAAGTTAGTATCCCATGCCATTGGTGTATTAAGGGGTGTCTTAGGTTCTGAACTTTCAGCCCCAACTGCAGCACACAATGAGAGGACAGCTGTAGTTCTGAGTGTTTAGGGGAAGGCTTCCCAACTTGGTGCCATTGATATGTTCTGGACTTCAATTCCCATCAACCCCAGCCAGCATGGCCCATGTACAGGAATACTGGTAACTGCAGTCCAAAACATGTCTGGAATCTCCTTTTGCTTTTTCCTCTTATCGAATTCTCATATTAAAAAGTTTCACTTTAATGGAGCAGTCATCTTTCATAAGGAATACAATTCCCCAGCCAACTGACCAAATATTTTCACTGTTGATGCATTATAAAATTATGAAGATGCTTCCTTTGTAAGGGTAAGTAGGCATTGTGAAGGACATAGGGTTTCAGGGAACCTTGGAGCTCAAGGGGGGAGGGAATTGGAGGAGCTGATTGTTGACATAGTTCTGGGCTGGTTATCTTGCCTTGTACTAGCCCGGGAGAAACAGGTGGCTGTAGCTAACGAGCTTCAGCTGAAAAGAATTAGGGAGGGCTGATTTCCCAGGCCAGGAGGCCCGCCTGGGAAAAGATAGAAAAACGACGGTTTAGGGCGGTTCCTTCATCTCTGTCTTCGTGGCAGAGGCTCTGCGAGCAGGTGATCTCCGGCCGGCCGGATTCGGTCGGGTGTTAGTTAGAATTTTATTGTTTTATAAGCCTGCTCGGTTTGGGGTTGCTTAGCACTTTTAAGAGTGTGCCTAATTGATTGGGGACCCAATTGTTTTATGACTTGTGTTTGTGCTGCTACTACCATACCTACCTCATTCCTTTCTAAACCCCCCCTTTTCCCTTCCCTCCCAATAACCTAACCCTTATTTTGTTATTGCCTGTGTATACAGATGTCTGTTTTGACCAAGGCCTTAACTTAGAGTAGTGTGTAAATAAACTTACTTTGGACCTTAAATTCTGTGTGGTTATTTCCAGGGTTGGCTCAAGCCAGTTTTGGCTGGGGAACTGGGTAGCGGGGCAGGAAATACCCTGCCACGACAAGAGGACGGTTTTTATGTTCTCTTGACAGGAATAGGTTTGTTTTATTTTTTAAAACTAGTTTAATATTTACTACTACTAGCTCAAGGCTCTCGTAACAGGAGAGAGGGAAGGAAAGTTGAATCCTGTCCTTTCATCAACCACACCGCCCCTACATCTCCCCACTATCCTATTTCACTAGCCCCGCTCCCCACCCTCCTAGCATCAGGCAGAGGAATGGGTGGGACCAGGTCTATTTTTATAGATCTGGCCCTGCCTCTCTTCTTTCAAGCAAAAAGTGACTGTAAGGACCTGTGATAAAAGCACTTCCTACCTCTTCATGACTAATCTGATAAGTAGGTTTTGTTTCCCTTTCCACTGTGTCTGGGATTGCACCTGATTATTTTATCCCCTAACAAACAGAATGGGCATTCAATCATAGAGAACCAAGCCAGCCCCTTTATTTAAAGCATTTGTAGCTTTTCCATGTGCTTATATATCCACAAGGAAACTTGAGAAGTAAAATCCAGCATAAAATATAAACTACAACTTATCAACATTGAGGTAAAAACCAACAACTCATCAAACCATTAATAGTAGCAATGAATGTGAATCTATAGCAGGGCACATAAAAGCACCAAAGCATGTCAGAACACCACAGTCTTGGCCAATCACCTAAAGGTCAACAAGGAGAAAGAAAGGTGCACTTAAACAAAGGAGTTCTAGACCATCATGTCTACCCAGGGTTTACCTCAGGCTTGTTTACCTCAGTGGGAGTGGGCAGGCTGGAGCCAGCTCGCCCCTCCTCATTCACACAACTCAGGGTTGCTATGGCCTGTGGGCCAAGGCCTAGAGTGTTGCTCTGTTTTGCATAGCCATTGGTCATACTTCAGATTGCATGGGCAGGCAGATAGATACTCTGAAGAAGATGTTAACATATGGCTAGGCTCATGTGGGAAAAGGTGCCCCTTCAGGTACCCAGACGCAGGCCGTATAGGGTTTTAATTTGAGCCTAGGAACTAATTAGCACCCAATATGCCTGTTGTAAAATTTGTGTAAAATGCTTTGTCACTCAGCAACATAGTGGTCACGTTCTGTGGCAATTGAAATTTAAGAACAAGCCCCAAGCACTTTTCAAAGACAGCCCCAGGCAGCATACATTGCAGTAGTCCAGTCTGGATGTGACCAGGCAGGAATTACTGTGGTCAAGGGCTCTGTTTCTTGGTTGCTCTAGAGTGTGATGAAATGTTGGGAACTGTGTGTTAGAAATATTGATTGATTGATTGATTGATTGATTGATTGAATATTTGGACAATATAGCTAGAATCCACAACAAACCATTTATTCCACAGTGGTGCCATTGTTCTAAATTGGCCTCTTTGAGGCAAGGTGTTATGTGAATTACAGTTTTAATATACTGAGTGGAAACCTGACTTCATCAACAAAGACAACAAAATGCATGGCACCCTAAGAACTTATACAAGCAAATCTCCAGGCAGAAAGCCATAACTTTAGAAACGGCCTTAAGACATAATCTGAGCAGTGTCGTTTGGAGAGAGGAGCAGGCATCATTTTGCCTTCATTGGTTTGTTTTGAATTACTGTCTATTGTACGTCCTTCAGGCCATTAGGCTGACTGAAAAGAAAATATGTATGTTGTACAAAATGGATATCTATTACTTGAAGGCACTTACATACTTTCCCCCTATCCACATGCACATCAGCAGGACAATCAGTCTTCATTTACATGAAAGGAAATGTACTGAATGGGCAAGGGCACTGAGAAAATGATGCAAGTGCCAAATAGATGGCAAAATCAATGGGAAAAACTAATTGCATATTGGCAGGCCAAAGAAATCCTGTTGAAGCTGGAGTCTGCTATTTTTTTTTCAAGAACCAGGGAATATGAATGATTTAAAGTTTATCTGACTAGAACACATAAATATAGCATGGCACCAAAAGAGAGTGAAGCCATAATTCACCTTGACTGAGGCTGGTGTTAATTTAAAGAAAAAAGTGCTGGCAAATGTCACTTCCGAAGAAAAGAACAGTCTCCCTCTCCTAGTTTAAAGTGAGGTAACTAGACCTAATGCTGTATGCGTCTTTGCATAGAATATGTGGGTTTTAAAAACATGCAAATAGTGTCAGCTGGGAGCAGTGTGATAATGATATCGGAGCAGTCATGAGGAAGGATTTTAACCATCCTTCTCCTGTTGTGGTCCTGAGGGAAATAATTAATAATAATAAAATTGATTTATATAGCACTTTATTACAAAGCGCTGTACATAAAACAAAGTAGGTCAGCAGTTTATCAAAAAACACAATAAATACAACAATCCATTCGACTCTACTAAATCCCTCCTCTGAAGCTAGTGTTGGGACTCACTGGGTTGGTTCCAGATTTAAGCTGGACCAAATGCACTGGCAGAAGTAGACTTCTCCACCCCTTCTTTCCCATGGCAGCTCCTCCAGCCTCCTGAAAATACTACACAGAGAGTCAGGAGACTCTGCTGAATGGGGTGAGCTGTGGTATGCGGGGAGTGGGAATCCCCCAAAATTGGGTGGTGAGACCTTTTGTGAGTGGAGCTCCTCATTTCATGGAAGGTCCCTTCCTCTCATGTAAGGCAGATCCTGGATCCAACCAATCATAAAATGTCAAACAAGAATCAATGTAAGTACAGCAAAAAATCATTAATAAAATGTCACTAAATGTATTGAAAAAAATATCACTTCCTGGGACTAGAGGGAAATGAAAACCCAGAAAAGAATATTGCCAAAGTGGGGACTCATAGAGATGATGCAAGTCCGATATAAAAATCACTCTCTGGGAGCCTTTCTACATGGGGCTTTTATTGTGCACTCCTAATTGCTCACTCACAGTAGTTTATGGGTCCTTTACACATTGTCTTCATCCTCAGGGCCTCTCCTATGCTTTGCAGCATTTGTCACAGTTTTTTAAAATTGAGGAAAGTCTAGAATATCCTAAATGGCACTATGAAATGCTCCAATTTTTATGTACCATAATGTCATCTAGTGAATGCATAATTAAATATATGGAATAGCAGGGAAAGAAAACCCATAGAAAAAAAAACACGTGTAAAGGAGCCAATCTTAATCCTGCAAAGAATCCAGAAGCAGAAGCCCTGATAACCCCTCATGTAGTAATGCCCTAGAAGTCCATTGTTACAGATTCCAAAGGGGTGGGCTGTCTTCTCATGCTGTGACTGATGTTTCAGGGCCTCAGATTCTGGCTGGGAGCAAGTGCTGCCAGCAATAAGATTGGAGGACACGCAGAGATTTTAATGGGTTCACACCTTCATTCGATGTCCCAACTGCATTGTTGATCTCTCTCTCCTTCTATCTGGACTTACAGCAAGTCCAGTGATAAAAACAACCCCCAGAAGTTAGTTGTTACTATACCAAAGGGAGCAGGATTTCCTGCTGATGTTACTTTGGCCCAGCTGTTGACTCTGGCAGTAAAGGTTGCGGAGATGAAAATGTCAACCAGTCCTCATCCCAACCTTGTTAACATTGACCGGGTTTGGATGACATGCCACAGCTGTAAACCACAATGGGCCGTGGCACCCATGGGCACCAGGTTGAATATGTAACCCCTGCTTGGTGGTGGTTGTGTCGTGTGAACCCAGTGAGCATGGGTTATGCATGGGTTAAACAATTCAATTCATAAGCCTAAAACAATTTAGGGTTATGTGAAAATAAAACAACCCTCATATCATGTGAACCAAGCATGCAGGGGGGTTAACCCTTACTTAATCCGGCCTCACCGGGGTCGCATGATATGACAATCCCTGAGCAGGGGCTGTTTATTCAAAATGGTGGGCACACATGCCTTGCATGCACCACAATCTCATGTAAGCAGCCCCGGTGTATGGTGGATCTCTCTCTATTGACATCATGTAGCTATCAAAAACACTTGATTATAAAAGTTAATGGGGTATTACGGGTTGTATTCAATGTTAACCTAACATGAGTTCCATTCATTTCAATGGGTCTGCTTTAAGCAGGGCTATTATTATTATTATTATTATTATTATTATTATTTATTTCATTTCTAGCCCGCCTCTCCATCTAGATCGAGGCGGGGAACAACACCAAATATAAATATAAAACAATAAAATAGATAAACTGTTAAAACAGATAAAAACAAATACATTATTAAAAACATCTTAAAATTAAACTGGATAGGCCTGCCGGAAGAGAACAGTCTTCACTGCTTTCTTAAATTCCAGAAGACTGCTAATTTGTCGAATCTCCTCCGGCAGGCCATTCCACAGCCTGGGAGCGGCAGAAGAGAAGGTCCTCTGGGTAACACTCGTCAGCCTAGTTCTGGCTGACTGGAGTAAATTCTTCCCAGAGGACCTGAGTGTGCGGGGCGGATTATACGGGAGAAGGCGATCCCGCAGGTAACCTGGACCCAAACCATGTAGGGCTTTAAAGGTAATAACCAACACTTTATACGTCGCCCGGAAACTCATCAAACTAACATTTGATACAACCCTATAATTTTCAGGTAATAGTACAGTGGAAGATCAGGGTACCATCCACATATTCTTCCCACCCCCTGTGTCCTGCCCCACTCTCAGACCTGCCCACCAATGTTCTGAACATTCCCAGACGAGAACCCATTCCCCATGTCTGGGAGAAAAATACAGCAGCCACCAACTGGTGGTTAGAAAGAGCTCTGTGTGCTCCTTTCTTCCTCTTCTAAAACTTGCCAAAATGGTCTCCTTATTATGAAGCATCACAATAGGGAAGGAAATTTCATTGCAGCCTGATGCCTGACATCCCTGCATTGGACATCTAGTTCAAATGGAGCATTTTGTGTTCACATAGGCCAAATGAGCATGATCACCAGACTTAAATTGGAAAAGCAGTAAATGCATAGATTTGTGCTTATATTTGTTGGAGTTCTTCTTTTACACATGTATCCCCCTTTTGGAGTGTGACAGCCAAGACATGGATGTCAGGTTGACCCTTGGAAATGGCAAGTGAAGCAGGTAGTTGCAATTCCAGTCCCTCACCATACACAGGCCTGAGCCATATCTGCATAAGGCTATCCATGTGTACAGTCACAAATAACTTACCAATAAAATTGGGGTGCCATCTGTCAAGAACCAGTAAAGGGAATGAATCAAATTCCAAATGAAGTCACATTGCACCAGGCAGGAAACAAAAAAAAAGGCTAAAATGAAAGCCAGAGCAATTAGGTACAGAGCAATGTGGCACAACCCCAGGCATGTTCAGACAGAAAAAGTCATATAATTCCCAGCATGCTCCAGCCAGCCCTGCTGGAGTGTGCTGGGAGTTGTAGGACTTTTTCTGTCTAAACACGATAGGATGGTTGAATCAAAATGGTAACGGAAGAGGCTGCCATTCTGGAGCTCTGTGTTTGTTTGTTTTTGCTTTTTATTGTTTTAAATATCCTACTGACCTCAAATTAGCTGCTGAACACCTCAGACTGGAATAGATTGCAGCAGATAGTTTTGGACTTCAGCCAAGTGAGTGTTTTCATTTCTTTTTTTGTTTTACTCTGATGGACTCATGCTTGCAGGCTTATCGGTTAACAGTGGGAGCATACAGCCATGTGGGAGTACATCCCGTTCTGGTGACATTCACTTTTTCTTTGTGGTGATTGGCTGAACTCGGCTATCTTTTGGTAGCTTGCTAACTTCTGCCAAACATATTTTTATCCTTACGTTTGTTGCTAAGTATAATAACAACCAAGAGGTGGCAGTAATTTTTAAAAAAACCACCTGATTTTATGCTGGTGCTGAAGTCAAAAACCCGCTATTGGAAGCCCAACTGCTTGTTATTATCAATTTGATCATTAACTTGGTCCTTAAAAGAGGAACAGTTTAGATAGCAGCTGAAGAACAGTAAGAATGAGAAGAGCAAAAAGGCCTAGGTGTCCTGACAAGGATGGTGATGTGAAGTCTTTAAATCTTAAGCAGAGCAGCCTGGATAATTATTTTCTGCTTCCTAAAGAGTTTGCATGGTAGGGTTGCACCCTTAATGTATGGCCATCTCTGAAAACAGCAACTGCACATTTAACATGCCCTTTCCCCTCTCTGACATCTACTTCGTTGTGTCCTGATGTCATAGCACTGAGAGTTTTCTTTCTCCCAATATACATCATTGGATGGAATGGAAACATGAATTACTATGATCTTGGCACATAGTTATTGTCCTAAATGGGAAAATGGCATTATCTCCACAGATAAAGAGAGACAAGAATGTTCTCAGGAGGTTTGAAACTCCCACCATTTGTGAAAAAGTTTAAAAAATGAAAATATGTATCATGAACTGAAACAAATTTTATTTGTCTCTGTCACAGTGTTCATATACCACTGCCAAATCTAAAAATTATATCAGGATGCTTGAGAAACAGTTAGACATGGCAGAATTCAACCTACTTAAAGCCTTGACGGAACACTGAGGCATGGTATACACTTTTACCCAACAACAATAAATAGGCAGTTAAAAATCAATATATAATTCCTTAAGGGTGCAATCCTATACATGTTTAGACTGAAAAAGGCCCAATAATTAATTCCATGAATTATTTCTATCTAACCATGCGTAGGATTGTGCCTTAAGTAAAATATCATTTGGATGGGCCTGGCCAATACCTGGTATGTAATACGATAGCATACCCCACATTTTCATCTGTCTATTCCTGCCATTCAACCCACGGCTTCTCAACTGCTTGAAGGCATTCGTGCCATTTGCCATTCATATCCACAGTCATTGCTGAAGATGGTGAGACAGCGTTAAGTTGCTGCATAGGGGAAGCTGAAACACAGCACAGCTGGAGGCAAAAATAGAACTCTGGATGCATCAGCTGCAAGTGAAGAGATGGGGAATACACATGCCGACCCCTAAGTACCACCAGGGAGACAATTAGTAGGATGTCACAAAAAGCAAGCTTCCATTCCTTTGAGTGCTTATTGTTACAAGTTGGAGGGGAAGGGGAGGCCGTAAATATGTATGTGTCGAGAAACTCACCAAGGAAACTGTAACATCTCAGCTCATTGCCCTAAGGAAATGTACAGCCATTTATGAGGAAGAAAAGATTCCTCAGCCTAAGTGGAAAGAGCATTTTGTTGTAGAAAGAAAGGGAAATGTGGTGCAGTTGTGCCATACACAGCTTCATCAGAAACACAAAGAGAAAAAGTGACAAATGGAATGCTAAAAGACAAAAAGAAGTGGGAAATGCTATTTGAACCATCACATTTATGCCACAACTAAATGATAAGGATCCCCACCACCACCAAGATGCAAAGTTTTGTTGAAAGTATAAAATTGTAACCCCTTTGTCTGAGTCATTTTTATTTCCTTCCCTGTCTTCACAAGTGTGGCACTGTAACAATATATGTCGCCTGCTCTGAGTCTTTGAGATAGGGCAGGCTATAAATAGAAATAAATATCTGTTTGTTGTGAGCACTAAATGCTGTTCTTAGAGTTACTTCACAATTTGTTTTTCATGCATTTGTGGGGGACTCAGAGAGACAGTAACTCACCCTGCAAGTGTTTCCCATAAAAAAATCACCAGGTACTGCAGCTGGTGCAAAATGCCTTCCAGTGGCACATTCCTGAAACAGTTTTGGATTGCTTTTGAGCTGAAAGTTCCATCCTTATTTCAAGAGAGTGGGATTGGTCTCACTTAAATGTACTATAATAGGACTTCCCATGCATTTAACACTCAACAGTCCTTCAACAGACATAATTTTAACATGCCTGTCTCCCATGCCAGATCAGGGTCTCTGCTAGGGAGGCCTGATTCCCTAGCAGAGATTCTGGACCCCAGTGTTTGCTGAATCACTAGCACATGGGGAGACCCATTTTGAGGGTTACAGTGGAGAATCTAAAAAGGCCCTGTTTTGGTAGTAGAGATTACTCTTTACCACAGTGGAACTTCATGCTGGTGCTTAAGAATGCATTACACATCAAGAGTACTAGCAAGCCAAATATCAGGAGTCCTCAGATGGCACCGTAAAAATGTACTTGGATGCAACTACAAGCTGCCTGCCACTATCCAGTGTTCGTACACAACAGCCACATGGTGATGAGAATGGTGGTCTAGATGCCTGGAAGAGCAGTAACCCACCTCTCTACCCATATCAACAGAAGATGTTGGAGAATTGTTTTCTGCTTCCTTGATGTTTGGTGCCTTTTAAGATACATCTGCTGCTCTTGTATTTGTGTTTGAGGAATGGATTATCAATTGTCTTTGCTGCCCTAAATGAGTCTGTCATCCCCATGAAGCTGTGGGTCTGTTCACCAAAAGGAGGAGTGTCTGAAATGATGTTGCTGTGCTGTATGCAGGGACTTAATGCCGCTGGATCTACTTCCCAAATATTCCGGAGCTGCCTCTTAACTCTGAAAAACCTTCTGTCTTACTCAGATGGAATCAGTCAAATCCAGAACAATGGGTGAAAACAATGGGTAAATCTCAAGATTCAGCATAGAAATGAAGAGATTGCCAAGATAGTTTCCACTGTTAAAGTGGGAAGTAATCACATTTTGTGGGAATTACTTCTTGTTCCTCGTCTTTTAAAATGTACTAAGTATTGTTCTACATCCCAATACACTGATATTAATATTTTAAGTGATACTAGTGATTGGCTTGTTAACATTGGTCAGATGGATGAAGCTCCCTCACCATTGGCTATGTCGACTAGGGCTGACGGGAGTTGCAGTCTAATGACATCTAGAGGACCACATATTTTGCAACCCTGATCTAGAAGATCATTGCTGCCTTTTGTGTCCCTCCATCTTCCTGGCAGGAAAACTCCAGAACTGACTGAGACACCAGAGGAGAAGGAGTATTCTATCACCAGTGCAAATGTTTGTGGGGATCAAGAAAAGTCAGAGAATCATATTAGTCATTCCAAGACCATTATGAGGAGAGTGCATTGTTGGAAGAACTGAAGCATCCCAATTAATCCCTTGTCCCACTCCAGACCGACAAGGGTCACCCCAATGAACCCAGGAACAGAGGGAGCAGTATTTATGGACAGAGCCCAAAAGCCAGATATCCCTGAGTTCTACTCATGAGAAGGAAGCATGCTCTGGATCAAGGCCATAATGACAAGCTAGAAAGGGATATGGTAGCAGCATCACCTATAAAGCAACACAGTTGGAGCCTAGCCATTGCTGAAACCAAACCTTTTGTGCTGTGCTCTGTGCTGGACAGCTCCCCTGCTAAAGCTTCCTTTATCCTTGACCTAAAGGACAACTCCTGGTAAGGCAGGATTTAACCCACATGGCAGGACCAGGACACTGCCATAACACTGCCATAAGGTTATGACGAGGACACTTGCCACGACCAAGCATCCCACCAATGGCGTGAATTGTTAGAGGACAGCACTGTTCTGCCACCATTTTTGTGTACCCTCACAAGCACCTTGTCTGGAAAAGAAGGCCGGAGAGATCTAGCAAACTAAGACAAGTGCACTTGAAAGTTCCTGCTGAAACCATCTATTGGAATGGGCAATATCCTGCTTGAATATCCTTTGGAATTCCTGGATGGATGCCTATTCTTGCAACTATAAACCCTTGAATTCCAGGTGATTTCAGAAAAAGGTATTGGTGTGATAGCCTGATTTAGTCTTGAAACCTGGTTTTGTGTGTTTTGGATTTAAGGGTTCATACACCATCCCTATGCTTTGAACAAAACATGAAGAAGAAAAGGTAGAACTCTCTCTCTTTGCATCTCTCCTACCAGCATTCCAATTCTCACTCCCCCTCCTTTTCACTCCCCCAAAGCCCCCAAAAAATCACTGCACAGCCTACATAGAAGCATCATGTCTCATTTTCCCAAATCTTTCTCCTTCCTGTCTCTAAGACAGCCTTCAGTAGCTAAGTATAACTTGCCATTTTGTTATACGTGTTCAATAAAACTCTGTTTATGGTGGGGGGGGGACTCTGGCCTCATGTCTGTTGCTTTCTGAGAACCTTACAAGGGCACTCTGCTATCCAGACTTTGACCCAAAGTGGCTTATGCTTCGGTCCTGAGTATTTTGATAAATTTGCTAGTTTCTGGAAAACTATGAGACAGGCAGAATAGAGCCAGCATCACAGTAGGAAACACACCCCATAAATTCCCCCAAATGTACCATTCATGTTCATGGAGGATCAGGCTATCAATGGCTACTAGTCATGATGGCTACACATTACTTCCAGTTTTGGAGGAAATATGCCTCTGTATACTTGGATAAGTGAGAAAGTGCCTTTGCACTCATGTTCTACTTGTGGGCTCCCCACAGTCAGCTGGTTGGCCTCTGTGTGAACAGAATGCCAGACTAGATAGGTCTTTGGTCTGATCCAGCATGGTTGTTCTCATGTTCTGAACATGAGAAGGAGATGTATATAGAGACATGTTGTGTCTTGAGCAAGAGTGGTAACGATATCCAAGCTCTTATTAAAGCCATAAACGGAATTTATTTTCCACCACAGCATTACTTTTTCTTCATTTTATCCAGTTTATTGTATCTCAGATAGAAGTGTTGAAACAAAGTATTGTAGCCTCTATGCGCATAGGATGTTTCTAAAGTGCAGAGTTCTCCACACTTGTCTACCCTGATTTAGTTGAAGCCCTGCTCTTGGTCACAGTGATAGCTTAACTCTTCACGCACGTTCATTCTCATGCTTGTAGGTGTATATTTGTGGGTATATATTTAGTTTGTCTTCCCTGTGTATCAGCTCCATGTGTTCCAAATGAGACCCCCGGTCATATAGTACATGTAGTGAGGTTGCTATATGAGAATACAGCTTATTGTAATTAAAATTAAATAGGTTTATTTAAATAAATGTTTAGAATCTGTGAAAGATGCAGCTTTTTTTTTCTTTTTAAGTGTGCATGGCCAGCTCCAGATTTTGGGGACCCCCCTCATCTATGTGCCATCTAGTGTGCCAAGCTCCTTCCCTCTCCATATAGAGAACAGGCAGTGCCGGTTGTGGTTAGCGACAGAAGCCCCCCCCCCCCCCGCTGCCAAGAGGGGCACTGCAAGCAAGCTGCTGCTCCTTGCCACCCATGCCGCTTGCCAGCTCACCTGCACAGGAGGATAATCTCCATCAACATCCGCAAGCAGCTGCTACAAAGGGGCAAAAGGCAGGTAAGCAAGCAGTGACAGCCCCTGTCACCGCTGCCACTACTCTCTCCTTGGAGAAGGAGTCAGCAAGCAAGGGACAATGGTGGCTAGGAGCAACTGCCCCTTGCTTGCTTGTAGGGAGAGGAAACAGAGGAACTGCTGCCATACCAGGCAGTGAATGTGGATGGAGAGAAGTCCATTGCCTTCTCTCCATCCACAATTCTATGCTTGTGTGCCCCTTCCTTCCTTTCCCTGCCCCTCTGACAGAAAAGCAGAGGGACCTGCTGCCATGGCTGCTTGCTTGCCTGCCATTGTGAGTGGGTGGCAATGGCGAGGAGAAGCAGCTGTGATGCTGCTTGATGATCCCCAGTTGGCAAATCCTCAGTGCTTGCTGGCAGCTGGCCGAGCAAGCAAGGAAGCAGTGGCTTGGCGCTGTCTAGCAGAGGAAAAGTGGAGAAAGGAAGTGTGGCAAACGCATATTGATGGATGGAGCAGGGGATGGGTCCAATTGTGCAAGGGGCCCCACTCCCAGTGATGTGTCCCCTACCCAGAGACAGGGCTAGAGTGCAGGGTCTGTTTCTGTGGTCAGGTTATGGGCTGGTGCTGAGCCAGGGATGGGAAACCTCCAGCCCACGGGCCAAATTAGTTCTACCAGGCTGGCCCATCCAGCCCATGGACCTCCCCAACCCATGGGCTAAAGGCTAGAAGGGAGATAACAATAGTGATTGCCCTTGGCATGCTATTCACTCCCCCATTTGGGAGGGCAAGTGGTGCACTAGGTGCTTTGCCTGCCACATCCTCTCTCCAGTTGAGGAAGGCAAAGCTGGTCCAACCAAGGTGCTCCTCCAGCTGATAGTTCCACCAAGGCAGCTTCACTGTATACCGTCCAGGAAAGCCCACGTGCAGCAAAGCTTTGGCAACAGGTACTTGACCAGGACCCTGCCCCCTGATGCCATCCAACACATGGAGGGCTCAGTATGTGGAACTTTCATTCCCCACCATGAAATAGTCTCCCCCCCAGCCATAAAATGTGAATGTTTACTTTCAGAAGAGTGTGTTTCATAGCCAGTCTCTCCTGTCTGTGCCTGATATTCCTGAGCTTGAACTTTAAAGCAGCCATTTCTCTTTTTCAGTGTTATCAAAACTGCATTTAAACTGAGGGTAGGTGCAAATAGAGTCCTATGATATTCAAGCTACACTGCTTGCATGCAAGCCCTGCTGCCCTTCTGAAGAAATAAGGAAAGCAGGAGGTGCGGTATCTGCAATAGAGCCTGCAGAAAAAGTATCTTGAACACAGATTGTTCCACATTCAAATAAACCACTGAAATAAAACAACCACTAATGAGAGATGACCAGGCTAAACTAATTATTAGGATGCAATTAAAGGACAAATTATAATCTTCTTAAACTTAACACTCTGGTACAGCGCATATACAGTGGAATAGCCTGTTTTAACAAATTCCCAACTTTGCTTCTATGCGACAACCAAATTATCTTAATGGGTGTTGAAATGACAGAGTAGATGAATGTCTTTCCCTTGAGTCATTTTCTGATAAAGACACATTGCTTAGCTGCAAGATGACAAACTATATGTTCAAAGTGACAAATCATTTAATTAAAATTTACAAGCGGTTAAATACTGTTTGACCCAAACGGAGGCAGTTATCATGAATCAATTTCAGAGGATGGACAGGGTGCTCAGAGAAATCGATCACTAACAGCTACGGTACCTGGATGTATTGTGCATATCTCTACAGCCCTTTTTTTTAAAAAATAGCCCTCTCAGCAGGCTGGGGTGTACATCTCGTTGAGAAAAGATTTCAATCAACTTGAAAAATAGTAATACTTTTTACTTGGGCGGTATCTGAACTCACACTAGACTCATGAATACTTAATGTCACATAGAGTGTTCAAGAAAAATACTCTTGTATCTTAAGAGCAAATAGTTCAAAATTCGATGAGTTATGGGTTTTTTATACAGGCCAGTAGAAATTGCAATCATCTTTCATGAAAAGGCTGGGTAGTTTTTATTGTTGAAGAACAAGGGTGGTCATTGCTTTTAATAAGTATTATAGCAAATGCAAAATGGTCTGGGTAACTTGCTTTATTATTTATGCCATCAAGCACATAATGTGTGGTAGTTTCATAAAAAACATATATATTAGAAGAATTTTCATCTGCCAAGAAGCTGTTGATCTGTTTTATGTATATGACTCCTCCAATGTCCTTCTATTTTGATTGCATCCCATAACAAAGAATATCGTTGTCCCAACGTACAGAACAAAATGATGCCATTTTTAGCTTGAATACACACACCATTGGCATGAATTCCACGGAAGTTAATGAATGTGCGATTCTAAAATCTTTTCGTAAAAAGGCCTTTTGTTCAAGGCCTAACAATCATTCTTATTACCTAACCCAGAAATTACATCTAGGATTGGCACTATCAGGTCAAATTGGGAAGGGGATAGAGCATGTTATAATCAAAATGCTTGGTGGCTCACTTTTTACTTCTTTATCCATACGTGTTAGGAATATATACGTATGGAAGATAGGTTAATATACAATAATATATTGTATATTATTGTATGTTTGTGTGTTTTGTAATATGAAATCTAAGACGTCCAAAAATAATATTTGTTGAAAAAGAGGCTAATATACTATTATGCATTGTATTTTGTATGTAGGATTAAGTATAATATGTATTAGAGAGGGTTTTGTGCAGTTTTACATTTTTCATGTGGAAGAATCTTTGCAAGACTGCAATCTCATACCCACTTCCTTGGGAATAAACCCCACTTACTTCTCAGTAGACATGTAGCACTGCACTATGTACGTAGTGAAATTCTATGCATGTTCATGCAGAAAAAAGTCTCAGCATTCCCAAGCTAGCCATGCTGGCTTGGGCATGCTGGGAGTTTGTAGGACTTTTTTTCTGTTTTAACAGGCATAGCGTTGCACCCTTAAGCATTAGTTTCAAGGTGCATAGTCCTTACTGGTGTCTGCTGAGAGTCATGGTTTGTCTTTGTGTCTTGGATTGTTGCTGTGGCTTTTTTAACATCTCTAGTATGACTTTAGACTTGGGCCAGATCTACACCAAGCAGTATATAACATTTTGAAAATGGTTTGAAAACTATATATGGATAGTTGTCAGTACCATTATAAACTGTTTTAAAGCAGTAGTGAAGATTCTGCCTTCGTCAGTTTTAATGTAGTTTTATGAATTGTTTTGGCTTCGATGTCATACGTATCTTTGAGTTCTCCTTTGGAATTGAAAAAGTGACTCATCACTGTAATAAACAAACAACATTTGGTTTTCTGAGAAGAATGGGATAACTCATTCCTCGAGATCCGTACTCATGGATGGTTCTGTCTGTGGAATAAAAGAGAGTAAACTGTGAGGAGGAAACACAGTCCAACTTTTACTATGTTAAAAAAAATGCATGTTTTACTATATTATTGGGGAGATCATTTTAAGACATGGTAAAAAGTTATTTTGTGAATTCTATTTTAAGACCTTGATTAATGGCCTACTGAACTCAGGCAAACAAAAAGGTGATGGACATTGTCTCATGTATCCTGTGGCAAGATGACATGCAATTGGCAATTTTATGTGTGAAGATGCACCCAGATGAAATTCCCTTGGGATTATTTGGCTGGCAAATGGGTTATGCTCACATTTTATGTATCAATGATTTCCATATTTAGAGCCAAGAAATAGTCCATTTCCTACAGGTCAGATTGGCAGTGACCATGATATTTTTTATTTCTCCTGGAGTTGCACATCATTTTGACTGATTTGCCCTGTGAATACATTTCTTTAGTGCCCATGCCATTTTCTGCTTGTGACACATTATGGTCTGGAATGCATATGTAGGTCTATGTGGTGCTGGTGAAAGAATTGTCCTGAGACTTGGGGCAGGCAATTGGTCAATATGGTCCCTTCCAATGCTATGATTGACTTTTTCTAAGGATGTATCTATACTACAAATGTATATCAGTTTTACACTGATGGCACTTACAGACCTAGTTTAAATGTTTACTTGGGCCAAAGTGGAGAATTGGAGAAGTAGATTCATACAATCCATCCTCCACTGTCATAACATAATGTGGTTTCACATGTCGACCCAAGGGTTTGGGGCCTGAATCATCCAAATCAAATTAAGAGAGGGGATCACAAAATGTGGCCCTTCATTCATATAGGCATCATAGGGGATTACCTGCATTACAGTTTAATTGTGGAGGGGATGTGTTCGGTTTCTTCTTTGCCATGGGAACAGGAACTTCAGTAGTGGTTAGGGGTCTAGACAAGATCATGGCTTTTCCCCAAGAATCCTACAAACCTGTTCTTTGGTGAGAATGCTAAGAATGTTCTGTTACAAATCCCTAGCTCCAATAGAAAACTAAAGTTCCTATAAGCCCTTGAGGTGGAGGAATTACTATTAAATTAATTTAAGTCTCTAGTTTAGATAGATTCTAAGATCATAAACTTCACCAATTCCTCAACAGAAAGTTACATACCTCCCCACCCCCTTCCCTAGCTTTGCATGGATGGAAATGGAGATATTGTTATGAACATGTAGGGGTGAGGTCTGAAGGAACATGGGGCAGGACCTACATCATTCAGACTACAAGAGAAAGCAGAAAATTAAAAAGTTCATCCACAGCATCTAATTCTGGACCATTAAAAGCCAGATAGGAAATAGGATTTCTATAGGACAGTAATGTAGCCACGATTGCCAGTAGAATGCTGTAACAATCTTCACATTATTCAAAACAGTGGAAGTGTATGGGGTTAGATCTCATGTGGAGTGACCAGGAAGGAAAGAACCCAGAATTCTGAGATTCAAATCCTTTGCTGAGTTCAGAAGACAGATGGTATAAGAGAGGTGGACCAAGTGGTATAAAGTTCAGTATTCATTCCGAATGTCTGATGCAAGAGGACAGAATGAACAGCAAGTCCAATTGAATTCATAGAGTTTAACATGCTGTTAAACTGAAGAGGTTATTTACAATGTCACACTTTATTTTTTGGAAAAGTAATTCCAGAAGTCATATGTTTAGAATATGGAAATAAATGTTTTTACAAAAAGGTCAAATGTAAAAACATTTTACATGTAAGCTACTAATGTATGCATCTCCCTAAAAATGAGAAGTTCAGCTGATGCCTTTAAAGCTATTTACAATTCCTGATACCTAATTACCTACAGTAAGTCATAAATGACTGCCGGGGATGCAAATGCAACAAAAATACTATCAAATTAGAGTAATTAGGACCCTAGTTAAAATATCCCTGTGCATTAAAATGCTCATACTTTTCTCCAACACGACATAAACAAATGAAGGTGTTATTTTCGAAGAAGCATAGAGCCAGAAGTATATGCATAAATATCCGATAGTATGTGAAATGCGTATTAGGGCTGAAATATGTTTGTCCCAGCTTTAATTTATCACCTTGTAGCTATTGTTATAACCTGACACTTTTGTAGTAGGCATATTTATCAAAATAGAACTCTGGCAGGTTGCTCAGATTTATTCAACTGCTTATGAAAGTGTGTGAGACTTGAGTATTGATCATGGATTTCCCCCTCCTTCCCTTATAGACTGTTGAAATCATGACCAGCTGCTTCATTACTTGAGAACACAGAAAGCTGCTTTACACTGAGTCAAACCGTTGATCCATTTAGCCCAGTATTTTTCACACTGACTGGCAGCAGCTCTCCAGGGTTTAAGGCAGAAGTCTTCCCTGTCCCTCCCTGGAGAAGCTGGGGATTGAACCTGGGACCTTCCTCATCCAAAGGAGGTGCTCTACCACTGAGCTGCAGCCCCTCCCCATTCAGCTCTACCTGAGCCCTATTGAGATGAATGGGTGTTGGGCAACAGCATAGTAGGAGCAGCGTCAATGAAGAACAAGCTCCGAATTGTTGAATAAGAAAATGGCATGGTAACCTTAAGGTTCTTGCAACAGAAGAATGAGCCAACGAATGGGGTAAACGTTCAAAGACTGTACAAGATCATGCCTCCTTCCTTTACTCCTAAATAGCATTGTCTTCTATACCAGCACGTGTCTGTAAACCAAGTTTAAGAAGTTTACCCAGGCCCTCTGAAACTCTTTCCTTTCCTGAGTTGGGATAAGCCATAAATATCTGATAGTACTTGCAATGGGCTAAAATACGTTTGACCCAGCTTTAATTTATCCCATGTAGCAATTGTTATAACCCCACATTTTCTCTAGAGAAGTTTCTATAGGGAGCCTATAGCACATCCTCTTCTTTAAGGGCATGCATGTTTATTGAAAAGCAATGGACTAACTCCTATTGAAAATGTGTGTATAGCATTGCACCCTAAGTTTCTGTTAGGGTTCAGATGTACTGATCCCTGCCAGTCCACAAAGCAGAACAGGACATTTGTCAGGCCACTGTGAATGATGATCTATATAAAGAAATGTAATGCTGCCTGCATTTCTGATTTAGTACTAAATGTTGGTCTAGTAAGTAATGAAAGCTTCTGTGTGAATACGCCCTTGCTACTTTGTGAGCTATTACTTATGTACACACTTTGGTATCATCATCATCATCATCATTTTATTTTTATACTGCCCAGTAGCCAAGGCTCTCTGGGCAGTTCACAAAAATTACAAAACATAATGTAAAATGTTTAGGATACAAAATTTAAAAAGCAATTTAACAGCTAAAAACAATCACACTAAACTACCAGGACCTAATAAAACAACTGACATCAAAATCCCATCATATGCTGTCAAACGCTTGAGACTAGAGGACAGTTTTTACCTGACAACAAAAAAGAAGGCAATGTTGGTGCCAGGTTGACCTCTGTGGGGAGAGCATGCCACAGTTGGGGGCTACCACTGAGAAGGTTCTCTCCCTTGTTGCTACCCTTTGACCCTTCCTCCCTTAGAGGAGGCACTGGGAGGAGGGCCTGAAATGTTCACCATAGTGTACAGGTCAATTTGTTCTGGGAGATGTACTATTTTTCTTTTGTTATTCTTGTTCTTCCAATAGGCACGCCTTGAACTATTTCCCCCTCTTTCCTCTTCCAGTACATCTTGATTGGGGTGCTAAAAGCATTAGATGCTGTCCAGTGCTCTTTAACACCTCAAATCACCATGTTGTTGCTTCCTAGAATAAATGTGTTTGCAGGAGGTTGATTGGTAAAAAATACGTCTTCCTTAAATCTAAGCATAGTTATTTTCCCCACAAACACAAAACAGTGTACCAATATAGAGTTCAGAGACGTTTTAGATGGCTCTTCAGAATGTCATGTTTTCCTGTTTGTTTTTGCATTCGATTTGAATCTAGTAGCCACAAGATTAATAAAAATCTATGCAAGTCAAAGTGAAATATAATTGTCAACCGAAGCCTCTAGTAATTTGTGTTTTGCTCTGGGGGAGGGCTTAAGGCTTGTTTGCTTTGAGTTTGTGAGATTGCTTTTCTTCCACCACCACCCCTCTTTTTGATGAAGTCTATAGCCAGCATAGGATATAATTAAATTATAAATGAAATCCTGGGAGTACAAGGAAAAACCAATAAACAAGTAGAGTTCCAAGGGTGTTATTAATACAAGTGTAATTTAGAAACAATTGTTGCAAAAATATTTCAACTATTATAGCTAGGCTGATCCTGGTTAAAGCTGTTATCCTTGAGCTGACTTATTGTAAATAATACAGGGGAGCATTATTATGTAGATATTTTCTCTGAAAAAGCTCCTCTATGTAGACTGGGGCTTACTCTCAGGCATGCATAGGGCCAGCAGTAGCTTTGAATACAGAAGGTCCTATATTCAATATTTGGCAACTCCAGGTAGGTAGGGCTGAGGAAAGTTTCTGCCTGAAACCTGGAGAGCCACTTCCAGTCAGTGTAGAATCATAAAATCATAGAATAGTAGATTTGGAAGGGGCCTATAAAGCCATCAAGTCCAACCCCCTGCTCAATGCAGGAATCCACCTTAAGGCATAACTGACAGATGGTTGTCCAGCTGCCTCTTCAATGCCTCTAGTGTGGGAGAGCCCACAACCTCCCTAGGTAATTGGTTCCATTCTCGTATTGCTCTAACAGTCAGGAAGATTTTCCTGATGTCCAGACGGAATCTGGCTTCCTGTAACTTGAGCGCATTATTCCGTGTCCTGCATTCTGGATTGATCGAGAAGAGATCCTGGCCCTCTTCTGTGTAACAATCTTTCAAGTATTTGAAGAGTGCTATCATGTCTCCCCTCAGTCATCTCTTCTCCAGGCTAAACATGCCCAGTTCTTTCAGTCTCTCCTCACAGGGCTTTGTTTCCAGACCCCTGATCATCCTTGTTGCCCTTGTCTGAACATGCTCCAGCTTGTCTACATCCTTCTTGAAGTGTGGTGCCCAGAACTGGATGCAATACTCAAGATGAGGCCTAACCAGTGCCGAATAGAGGGGAACCAGTACCTTGTGCGATTTGGAAGCTATACTTCTATTAATGCAACCCAAAATAGCATTTGCTTTTTTTGCAGCCACATCGCACTGTTGGCACATATTCCAAGTTCCTTCTCACTTGTAGAATTGCAAATCAAGTGTCCCTATCTTGTAACTGTGCATTTGGTTTCTTTTTCTTAAGTGTAGAACTTACCATTTATCCCTATTAAATTTAATTCTGTTGTTTTCAGCCCAGCTCTCCAGTCTATCAAGATCACTTTGAATGTTGTTTCTGTCTTCTAGGGTATTAGCGATCCCACCCAATTTTGTGCCATCTGCAAATTTGATAAGCATTCCCTGCACCTCCTCATCGAAGTCATCAATAAAAATGTTGAAGAGCACTGGGCCCAAGACAGAGCCCTGCGGTACCCCGCTTGTTGCCTCTTGTTGTTGTGAGAAGATACCATTGATAAACACTGATTGAGTCCGATTCTGTAGCCAACTGTAGATCCACCTAATCTAGCCCACTATTCACTAATTTGTTAATCAAAATGTCAGACAATACTGAGATGGGCCAAGGGTCTAACGCAGTGGAGGCTGGTGGCTCATGTGTTAGTGGGGCAGAACTCAAAAGGAGCTATCCAATGTGCTGAACCCATTTTGGGGATAGGATTCAACACTTTGGATAGCAACTTTAGAGTTCTGACTGAAACCCAGAGTGGATTCCCTGTCTCACCAAAATAGGAGTCACATTTATTAAAATACATTAAAATATCAAAACCATGGCATCATGTCCTAACATCTATCCCCATATAATTAACGGAGCATGTCCGTGCCCACTTCTAAGGTGCTTCCTACTTCCCTAGGCAAGGGAGTAAAACATTCTTTGTGAGCAATAATTTTCTAACACACAAATCTTGATGTGAATGAGTAAGTGAGGCCACGGTTATTTGTGTATCCTTGTGGCAAGCTGATGAATACTGAATCTGAAATGTGGTTGGCATTATGTCTTGGAGTTGTGCTTATAATCCAAGTGAAGGGAAACTGTTTCAGAGGACAGAAAGGCGTATGACAGGTTTCTCAGGTGTTACATGACTGATGCTGTGCTCCATCATGCTCCCAACTTGTCCGAATGCAACTTTGTCCTCCCTCTGACCACACTATCTATGAGCAATGCCTTTTCCTGCATGGAGAGAGAGGAGAGGAAGCAGACAGATTCAGCCAGGCTCAAAACTCAGCATCAGCACTCAGGATAGTACTGTGAGGGCCCCTGCAGGAAGGAAGAACTGGTTTCGTTTGGCAATCCGCTATTCTCTTGGAGACATTTGCTGCTCACTTTAAATGACGCTTTCCGATTTGGCAGTCATGTGGATTTCTCTTGACCAAGTTCAAATTGTTAATTGCTTGAGACTATTATGTTAATTTGAGATATCATATCGAAATGAAATTACTTTCAAAAGAATATTCATTAGGACAAATCACTCTCAGAGTCATAATGAATTTCTGTCCTTCACACAGCATTTCTGACATTTAGCTCCTATGGCAGTCTCCCCAGCTCCTTTACTGCCAAAAACATAATTTCTCTATCAATCTGTGGATCCTCAGTTCCCATCGTTTAGTTCCGCTGCTTCCATTTCAACCACTTCTAAGGATGTCTAACTGTGTTTCACATCAGATTTAAGGAAATCTGATAAGATGGAGGGAATTGAAAGCAGTGAATGCTGGTGGCTCTGATTTCGGTGGAGCTGTGAATCCATCTTGGGTTTCAGTCAAAATCAGCCAGGACTCTAAAGGCACTGTCCAGCATGCTGAACCTATTTTGGGGGCTGGGTTCATCACCATGGATAATTCCTTTAGATTTCTAGCTGGTTCTGTCAGAACCCAGAATGGATTCACAGCCCCACTGAAATCAGAGCCACCAGTCACCACTGATGGAAAGATAAAGCTTCTTCAGGAGAGTGTTTCATAGCATGCTCATGACTGGCCACTCACCAATATTCATGGGTCATTTTGACAATACAGTGATCCTCCTGCGTGTCTCCCGCTCCTTCTGCTCTTTTTACCGTCACAAAATAAGACCCCAAAATCCATCACTTCTGTGCTGTAGTGATATGTGTCACTATTTCCTGCTGTGTGCAGTATAAGTTACACTATAAAACATCCACAAGAGGGCACTGTCCCACCAAACTGAACGGGAGGAGAACCAGGAAGCAGAGCAACAGTAAGGAAACGCAATTTCCCACCCCTCTGAAAATCCTCATAGGGAGGGTGGAATTGGCTTTTCTTTAAAGTTTGTGGTTCTGAAAATCTCGGGGTATCCCCAAGCAGGCTAATGTCTACTGCTTATTTCTTCTTGTTTCTTAAGAGTTTATTTCTTAATGGATCCATTGGAGCACTGAATTCACTATTGGAGGAAGCATACCCTGTTGAATTTTAAGAGTTTTATTGGTATTTTAATAATGTATTAGTTTTATGTGCTTTTAATCAGTTTTATGTATTTTATATTTGATGTTGCTCCCTGCCTCGATGCAGAGGGAGAGGTGGGTAAGAAATAAATAAGCTTATTATTATTATTATTATTGTTGTTGTTGTTATTATTATTATTATTATTATTATTATATGTTTATATTTGAGTGTGTTTCTCATGCATCTGTATACAGGGGTGTTGAACTGTTCATGTTGGGGCCACATTCCAGTGGTAGGTGCGGTCAAAGGCAAAAAGGGTGGAGCCAAAATGCCAGCATATTATAGTTACTGCTCTTACTGCCAGTAACTAAGCATTTTAATCTTTTAGAATGGGGAAAATACCTGCACAAAATCCAAGAAACAACCCAATGATTGGTGGTTAGGAGAAAGAGGTGGCACTATGGGAATGAGGCATGACCATTTGAGGAACCCTGGAGAGTTATGTATGGATTCTGATATATATCAAACAGATGAATAAGCATTCCTAAATTCTTCCTCTCTAGGATGCACATGTTCCCATATCTTCAAGGACACATATACGATGCTCCAAAGATCAATACAGACCATATTAACATGCCATAAAACAAAATATCTCTAAGACCTGTACTCTATTATCTTGGTGTTGGACAACTGCCCAGAGTGGCCAGGGCTCTGTTGCTTGGTCCCTTGAGCGCAAAAATAATTTTTAAAAAAACCTCCCATTCACAGCATTCCAGATCCAAGCTTCACACACAGCTGAAAAGAGAAAGAGATCACTTAACACTTGTATGCAGAACATCTCTAATATCTGTACAGTAGAAGTATGAAGGAGATAACTGAGCCGCAAGTAATAGTCTGAGTAATATTTTTGCAGATGCGAGTCTTTAGACAGCATTGTAAAATAGTATCTATCTTTCTTGTGGTTAAATCTTGAACCTTACACATTAAAGAAAGCCAACCCCTTTTCCTGTTAGTTGCTAATGATAGTGTATTAGGTATTGCGAAGGCGATGAAATAATTGATTGTTTACACTTAGGTCATAGGAAGTGGAAGAATGTTTATGTTGAAGAGTGTGTCTTCCCTGTGTCTTCCTCCAGTCTGTGTTAGCTGTTTCATTTTATTTAGGTTAACTCTGGCCAACTTCCCACATTTTAATAAAAGCAGGTTCAAATGAACAAGTCTAGTGTGAAGTGACAGTGTATAATTGTTGTTTCATTTTTCTGTCATCACGGCTGCAGGGTGCAAAAGCTACACATGAGATCAAATGTTATTTGTCTGTTCTGAATAATTTGCCTCTCAAATATTTCTAAAAGTTATAAGATATTGTAATTGGCAGAAATAGTGGTGGTATTCATTGGTCGCGCTGGCTGGGAATGGTGGGAGTTATAGTCTATCACATCAGGAGGTCACCAGATTGGAGAAGACTGCACTATATAGTAAATGCTGACATAAATGGTGGTTACTGTGGCTGCATAAAGTTTAAAAGTATCATTTTCTCTTCTAGATTTTACAGTGATGGTGGCAATTTTTGCTACCGGTAAAATTTGTAAGTTATGCCAGGAAGTATTTGCATAGTAAGAAAAATCTGGGATATTGGCACTGATCAACAACCCGTTCCAGCAGATAACCAGAAAACGGAATTTCTGTCCCATTTTTCTTTCTTCCTTATAAGCTACCTTTCCTAACATGGATCATATCGCTGAAAAATTGGCTGTCAAGTTAATGCATGTCATGCTATAAAGAACTCACAGGAGGTCAACTACAGGAGTATATAGTGATATGCTATTTCAACCCCTTTTGTCCCTTTAGGCCATCCTCCTTGGTGCACTATGACTCTCGTTATGCAGTCCTATTCTTACCAGTATACAATTTGCACAAATGTGGATGAATACCAGTTATTTTTTCCCAATGTTGTTTTCAAGTGTTGAAGGCTTGATTTAAAATTGAAACCATCATGTGTTCAACTAAATAGAATCACTGGTTTTGTAGATCCTATCTGTCTTTCAAAACAGTAGTATCGTTTCATAGGGTTTACATTGAAACATGCTTTAACAGGGTAAAGTACTACTACGTGATGGTCCATTTATTGTAATGAGAATGCTATTGTGTGGTGTCCAGTGAGGAGATTATATTTTCTGTAGTCTTTTGTTTGATTCAAAGCTTACGATGGTTGTGAAAGTAAGGAAGATATCTCTCCATAAGACTGTTATGAGGACATGTGTATTAGGACATGGCGTAGAGCAAAGATCAGTGACTGGTCTGTGGGTGTGGAAGGAAGGAAGGAAGGAAGGAAGGAAGGAAGGAAGGAAGGAAGGAAGGGATTGAGGCTATACTTCTACTATAAGAATATAACAAAAGCTATGCTGGATCATACCAAAGGTCTATCTCATCCAGTATTCTGTTCACATAGTAGCCAACCAGCTGCCTGTGAGAAGCTGACAAACAGGACATGAGAGCAGTAGCACCCTTCCACACATGTTCCCCAGTAACTGATATTTAGAAGCATACTGCTTCTGATACTGAAGATAATAATAGCCATCATGAGTAGTAGTCATTGATAGTCTTGATAGACAGTGTCCTAGGAACCATCAGAAAGATCAGATCTCCCTCCACCCCCATGGGCAAAGAGAGATCCACTGTCTGAGGGA
The DNA here is from genome assembly GCA_029215795.1 of Anniella stebbinsi. NCBI lineage: Eukaryota > Metazoa > Chordata > Lepidosauria > Squamata > Anniellidae > Anniella > Anniella stebbinsi. The sequence goes on along the minus strand of JARDYH010000004.1, from coordinate 86,745,609 downwards.
GAGAGCTGACCTCTCATGTTGCCTCTCAGAAGTTTCACTTCAAATACACTCAGAAGTTTCCATGCAAAAACCTCTGCGGCTTTTACTTCTCTGACATTCAATGTTCAATGTTGGTAAAGGCAAGGAGGGTGGATCATGTCATAAGGTGGATGTCATAGGTGGATCAGGGGAGTCTTTGGATACACAGGTGCATGCCAATTTCCAAAGGTACTCCCAATGTGGAGGGAAATACAAGCCACCTCTGGAGGTGGCACATATTGGTTCCAATGGCAGGGAAATCATCAAAGAAACAAGAACCTGAAAAGGAGAAGGTGAGGAGGAATGAAGAAAGTGCAACTCTGGCAGGGTTTCGGATAAGATGCTTTCCCTGTCATTTGATCTTCCCACCCCACAATGGCAGGATTGCTCTGTAATTGATTTTGGGCATTGCACTATAGCCAACAAGAAAGAAATAGATTTGCGATCATCAGCTGGCTGGAATGAGCCAAAGGAAATCAAATCGTTTAGGGGAAACTGAGGCTGTTTTATACACTAACACTATCTGCCAGGGTGCCTCTCTGCTCCTCCATGCCTATGCATATATCTGAAGCTGATCAGATACCCAAAAACTCCTTAAGTCTTCAGTGATCAGGGAAACATAACCCTGGAATTGTTTATGTTTCAGGAAATTAGGACTACATAAGATTAACTTCCTTTAAAAAAAAACCCACTGAACTCTTTTGCCAGTGATCTGTAAGTCACAAACCCTTCTAGAGGTGTTTTGGCTGACACAAAACATTGTTTCAATTCCCTTGTCATGTGAATGAGCTGTGGCTACTATATCACTAGAGTTTGTTGAAGTGACAATTTTAATCAGTCGAGCAGTCTTGGGGCGAATCATGCATCAAGAGAAATTTAAAATCACCCTTTGGTTTGATTTCAAATGTTACATCTAACTTTTTTTTTTCTGTCACTGAAATTTCATCGAGAGAACACATTTTCCCACACAGAAGATTCTGTTGCAGTGCAGCTTTTCTTCCAGCAAGCCAAACCAATCCAATTTAATAATCTGAAGGTTCTTAACCTGTCAGAAGCTAAACATATATCAGTAACCAAGCCTGCTGTCTAACTCTGCCAGATGAAATTTGACATACGTACCCATTTTTTTAACTATAATTTGTTTCTCCTGCACGGCACCTGCTCTTGTCTCAGTCAGCTTTTCCAAAATACAATTAAGATATTTACTATAGAAGAATTCAATATTTAGGGGGGGGTTTTCAAAATAACAGATGAGTGAAATGTTAGTGATTATAGACAGTATCTAACACTGCTGGCCTGCTTACACTATTGACATGCCGTTACTGTAAGCAACCTCTAGCGGTACGCCAATAGCATAAACTGGAAACCCATGCCAATTTACACTATTGTCATACCGCTAGAGGTCATTTACACTAGCAGTGCATCAATAGTGTAAGCAGACCAGCAGTGTTGGATACTGCCCTATATTTAGAGAAATTTAATGTGCTATAAACTCTTAAACACATCTTTATAATGCCTATATTGAGTTGTGCCTATAGAACACATACATCAAAAGCTGTATGGTACTTTTCCATGGTCACATCCAGGTTATGGAACTCCTTGCTCTGTGGAGTATGATTTCGTCCCTCCCTCACAATCTTTTGCCAGCTGTCCAAGGCCTTTTTGTTCCAGAAGGCTTAAACTCTGTATTTCTAAGGCAGATAATCTTGTATCTTTTATTGGCTGTGTTATATAGTTGTTTTAGGAATTGTGGTTTTAATTAATGTAAGCTGCCCTAAGTGATGCATTTGCAGTAGAAGGGTGGGGTATAAATCCTTAAATAAATACTAAATATTTGGACCAAATGGAAAGATGAGAAAGGGGGATACAGTCACAATCTTGAGGTTTAGTATAGCTATATTCTAGACATATATGTTTAATATATTTTTATTCTACATAAATACAATTCCGGCTTTGGAAAGAGTTCTCTAGAAAGGTTCGCGTGGCATCTATGTTGTACTCTATGCAACTCCAGGTGAAGACCTTATTTTCCCAGTATTTTAGCATTTTACCATCCTAGTCTTTTAATTCTGCTGTTTTAATTCTGTGTTTTAAATCTGTGTTTTAAATCTCTGCTTTGCTGCTTCGTTTTATACTGGTTGTACTTTTTATATTGTGGTTTAAGTTTCCATATTGACCAGATACCAAAGAGACCAGGGCTCCTGAAGCTTTAACTGTTGTGATGAAGAGGGAATTTCACCAGGTGCTGCAGGTGGAGCCCTGTCCACCTTTCCATATGGTCACCCTTGTCTCTACAAAAATCTGAGCAAAGCACAGCTGTAGAAAATCTAAAGTGAGGATTTAATATATATACTGTAACTGCACAACTTTATAGGATAATATATTCTCATTATACCATGATAGAATCTGACTATTCATTGTTTTCCTTGTTATGCCATGTACAGAGGCAGATAACCATAAACCTGCAAGTAAAATTTGTCTTATCATTCAAGTTCATTCTAAATGCAATTGATCAGGCTGAAACTTTGCTGTATTTATATACATGATGGAAAATGTGTAATTTCAAATACAGGCAGCATAACTAGCTTCATCAAGATCAAGGAATTATTGTCATTTGTTCCCAAGCAGAATGAATTATTGGACAGATTCCATGCTATTCTCCATCTTTCATTCATCTCAAAAGAGAAAAAATAAGTCAACGACAGTTAATTATGTATCCAATTGTAATTATGGATCAGATTGTAGCAGTAGTTTAAAAGTTACAAACTTTGAAATAGTTGCATGTAGCTCACAGCACAGTACCAAAAAGATTAATCCAATGATTTCGACAAAGTACTCCAAGATCAAAATGCTCCATTCCCTCCTGTGCCCTGTTGGCTTTTGCTAGCAAGGCAGAAGGCAAGAGTACTTTTCTTTGTCCATGGTAAGGAAAGGGAAGCATTTAGATTTGCTCTTGAGTTTGTCTAAATGTTTCTTGGGGACAGGGTCTGGTCAGAAGGGCCTACAAATCCTCAGATCCTCAACCAAGACCTCCCTGCCCACAGGCACTCCCGCAGGATGTCCATTTTCTGACTTCATAGAGGGAGTCACCATAAAAACTTCTACGTTGGCTGGGCAGAGCCAAAATAAGGTCTCCTTAGCTTAACTAGTATGCAGGTCAAGCTAATACAATGACCACAGCATTGACTAGAGTTTCAGATATGCATGAACCTAAATGGCTCCCTTTTGCATTGCAAGGACTCTGTCCAAGATTTGTAATTCAAAGTAAAAAAAAAAGAGTATCTTTGATCTGGACTCATTCAAAACTAGTTTCTTTAAAAAAAAATCCATTCTGGATTGATTTATGGAATGTAGCTGTTCATAGTAAGAGTTCAATATTTTCTGTGTATATTTTAAACAAAATTTTCAATGTTAAATTGTTCTGGACACTAAAATCCCAATAATCCCACTTTTTCCTGTAACTTCCTATTGACTTTACTCATGTCTCTTCTTCTTCTTCTTCTTCTTCTTCTTCTTCTTCTTCTTCTTCTTCTTCTTTTACTTCTCCTTGTTTTTGTGGTTAGAACATCCATTTTAAAAAATATATACTTTAACAATGAAGTTGTTGGTTTGAGTCTTGAAAAATGAAAAGAAAAAAAAAACCCCACAGGAATATCAATTGGAGGATTTTCCAATTCAGTCCTTTTGTGCATTCATTCTTATGTTGTTCTCCCAAGGTCACTGTTTCAATTATCCTCTTCTGGCCTTCAAGCCATAAATTATAGTTTTCCTTTTTGACAAACTTTCCTCCCATCTAAACACTCGTAATTCTGTTGTGACATTTTCTGAGTAGATTAGGTCTTCTATCTCAAGTCAATGCTTTCTAATTCAAAGTGTTTATACAGACTGTTGTCCAGCTTCTCTAAAGTCATAAATCCTCAATGAAAGTATAATATTTAGAGATTTTATCGATAGGTCTCAGTTGGGACTTCACAGCTCCATTATCATCCAATCTTCACACTTAAGACACATTTTTTGGATAAGCCACATGTTTGGATAAGCCTCTTTCTTTACTATAAACACCTACCTATGTTTTGACCTTGAGTTAGCCATTCTCTGCCAGTTTGTTTCACTTCCTGCATATGTAGGCTGACCATATGAAAAGGAGGACAGGGCTCATGTAACTTTAACTGTTGTAGAGAAAAGGCAATTTCAGCCAGCATCATTTGTATGCAATTCGTACCTGGTGAAATTCCCTCTTCATTACAACAGTTAAAGCTGCAAGGGCCCTGCCTTCTTTTGTATCTGGTCATTCTAGTATAGTGCCTGCAACTTTAACTGTTGTGATGAAGAGAGAATTTCACTAGGTACTAATTGCATACAAATGATGCTGGCTGAAATTCCCTTTCCTCTGCAACTGTTAAAGTTACATGAGCCCTGTCCTCCTTTTCATATGGTCAGCCTATGCATATGGACCTCTTATGTTTCCCCACTTTGATTAGTCTAAACACAATACTGTTATGCCTTTAATATTCTTGCTTTATAATCTATCTAACTAACTGAGTTATTCATGTTTATTTAGACACATTTAAGGGGGTCCATAGGTTGTGCACTTGGTTAATAATGACAACTTTAAATTATTTCCATCAATTGAGTAATGTACACTTTGAAATGTGCAGCCTGACTCTGTGAATGTTTTCTCAGTACGGTTTACTCCCAATTCAACATGTTTTATTAGAGGTAGTAATAGATGAGGTTGTTCTCCTTTATTTGCTACCAAAGCAGCCTCAGGATCAATTGCCCTACCTCTACACAATCAACATAACAGCGACCTCAAGCTAATTATGGATTTCATTATTGTAGTGCATCTTCAGTGACACTCAAACATTGACCCAAGGCCTAAATAGCTAATCTTGAGTTTCTGTTAGGGAAAGCTTTTATAAGGTAGAAAAGTTGTCACCCAATTGATGATAAGTGACTATGGTAAACCCCAAAGGGGGCTTAAGATTCTTTCTTAGGGAGGCTCCCTAATGTATATGCTCCGCTGAGAGGCTATTCTGGCAGAGCATCTCAAACCCCTCCCTAACTCCACACACTTAGACCAAGGATGTGCCTTTGCATCAACCACATCATGCCCCTTCTCCTCAGAAAGGACTAAGTTTCCCACAGGAATGTGGAGAGGCAGTGACTCAGGTTGGGCCACCTCATTGTCAAAGCCTTAGGAAGATTATTCCCCAACTTCTGGAGACTCTTGGGGAGTTTCCTCCCCTGCTCTCTGGTCTCTGTGGTTCTATTCAGAATCAGACTAATCAGAAACTGCAAAGGCCCTGATCTCAACCTTGACAAACAGATGCCTAAGTCAGTGCACTTGAGTACCTTCATGTGGTATATCTTTATCTGTCTATCTTAAATTACATCTAAAATTTCTAAAATTCTATGATTGTGCTGATTACAACAATGGGAGAAGAGTGAAAGGACAGGTAACAGTTCTTGGTCAAGTCAATTCTGGGAAAAGCAATTCAAAGGTTAATTGTTTGAAGATATGGAAGTTTTATTCATGTATTACTCAAATTTAGGGATTGCTTTCCTAGCAAAGAGCTCTCAAAGTTTTTAGAATGTACTCAATCAAGTCCTCCCCCCCCCCCCAGAGTATTTAAATAAAGGACTTATTGAAAGGTCTATTTTCAAAAGTAAGAAATCAATCTTTGTATCCAGGCTATTTTTAGATCTACTAATTTCAAAGCCTTTCTTCTACTTAGGAAGATTAAGTAATGTTAATGTCTCACTTGAAAAAGTTCCAGGCAAGCTAATGAAGCAGGACATTTTGCTATTATTGTCAAGCAAGGGCTGTTATTGGCCCACCTCAACTGAAAAGGGGAAGGATTTATCTCATCACAGACTAATCATTGAGCCATGATCACTTTACTCAGCCACTGTATTAAGTTCGGGGTGGAAGACCCTTCAGGACCTGCATTGATGCTGTTTTATTTTATTTATGCTCTTCTGGTTCCTTCTTGTCCTGAAACCATGTTCCTATCCAATGATATCACCGTAGGATGTAGATAGCTAAACATCCTGGCCAGTCTCAACACCAGTACTTCATGATACTCAACTTTATGCCTTCCAGCACAGTTTTTGCTTCCATCTTACATGAGAATGGTATCTTCTCTATAGAAGTTGTGCCAACTCCATATTATACACCTGTGCCGAATGCCTCTCCATCCACCAAAAGGAAAGGTGACACTAGTTTGTTGGCATTTAATCACACTTTGTCCTCTCTGTTGAGTGCCATAGCCCTCTCTAGGCTCATCTTTCCAGGAACTCAGACCAACTAATTTATCTATCCAGCTATTGCTAAGGGCTCTTATTAGGCCTCACACCCAGCTGCATGATTTATTTATTATTTATTATTTATTTATTGCATTTATATCCCACCTTTTTTCCTTCAAGGGACCTAGAGCAGCATACATAACCCTCCTCCTCTCCATTTTATCCTCACAAAAACAACTCTGTGAGGTAGGTTGGGCTGAAAGTCTGTGACTGGCCCAAAGTCACTGAATGGTTTTCCATGGCTGAGTGGGGACTAGAAACCGGATCTCCCGACTCCCAGTACAACACTTTAGCCACTACACCACACTGATGAGGATATCTAGATCCCAAGAATGTCATCTTATGATGCGACAACAATAGCAGCTGGCAAAAACTGGATTATTATGGATGTATTACTATATCTGTGGGACCAAGGTGTCCATTTTTTTCATTAAAGGATTACTTGACATAAAGTGCTTGATTCAATGTGCTTGATTCAAGAACTTTATAAATCAGAATTCTGCATCCCAACAGTATGAGACATACATTATGATGGGACATGGGAGAGGGCCTTCTCTTTTGTGGCACCCCGGTTGTGGAATGCCCTGCCCTTGGAAGCGTGACTGGTGCAGATACTGGTTTTGTTTCAGCACCAAGTTAAAACATGCATTTTTATCTAAGTCTCTGAGGGCTAAATTTGCCAAAAGCTGCATATAGTTTTATTAGTTTTTATTGCTTTTAAACAATTTTTCCTGGTATTAGTTAATGGGTTAATACATTTTAGCTGTGTAAATTATTTATTGTTTTATACCATTTGAATCAATTTTATCTGTACACCACCCTGAGATTTCAATTATATAAAGTGGGATACAAATGTTTTAATAATAAATAAATGAGCTATTTCAGCCCACATACAGTAATCAAATCATTCAAACTTTTACTATTGCATCTTTTATTATGTCCTTTTCAAAGCTGGAATCTAATGCTACTTGAATCACCAAATGTGATGGCTACCTTAAAGGAGAGATTGTAGCATCTATAAAATTAAAATGTTGTTCATAAATAAGTCATTCTCTGGGGACATATAACTCTTAATAACTTAACAGCAGCAAATATGTTGAGATTTCTTCAAAAGGACTGTTACATTTTGCACTATTAGACTCATATTGGCTTTTCCCATGGAATGATATTTGGCAGTGTCCTCTGACACCTGGATCTGTAAATCTAGATTAATATAAAGTGTATTGTCTATTACTGCCATCCATCTTTACCCATGTGAACATAAAGCAGAGAAGATACTGCTGAAATCAGGTAAATAAAATGTGCTGATTTCTTTGAAAATAACGTGTGATATTGTGAGTGCACAATGGTTGGGAAGAACCACTGAGAAGAAATTAGGTCCCTATACAATAATAACCTACTGGTCAGGAAGTTATGAAAACTAATATTGTTAGTTTCTTCCTCTAATAAAAAAAACCACATACTGCCCCCCAAAGGCATGCCTTCCTATATGTAATCTATCTTTACTAATAGGAAAATCCACTGATCGTGGATAGAACAATTCTGCACTCTCAACAATGATGAGATATTACGTGATCAAAAACTTTTACAGCCTTCATGGATTTGTCTTATTTCATAATATGGTAATTATACTTTCCTCAGACTTGAGACCTATCTCAAGAAACAGCCTTGCATATCCTTGTAACACACATTAACAGCGTTATTTTTCACCTCTCTTTCAGTTATTGCACCACGGATGTCATTAGTAAACTCAGCAGTCTACATCCAGGCTGAATTTTTCTTCATCCTTACATATATCTGCTAAATAATGTAAGGTAGCATTGGTGAACACAGCACATAATCACGGCACTTCATCACTTCCTATTCAATTGTAATTCTAAAGCTGCATGGTCTTTCCAGCAAATATTAGGGACTACTTTTATCAGCAACATAGGCACAAGTGCTTATTATATATTATTTGTCTTTCATTACCAGCTAGGGCAATGTTCCACTGTGCCTAACCCTATATTGTAACAGCAGGCCCCTTTCCCCAAAGATCATACCATTTTGTAAATGTCTGTAGATGCCTTATGGTGTAGCTTACACAATCAGTCTTTAGCAGTCACCATTGTTAAGTGATCTATAAATGATAGTTTTATTTAAAGATAGAATATTTGTTGTGCTGTTGTCTTAAGCAAACAGTTCTAATTTTGGTTGATTTTAGGTTGATTTATAGATCAGCCAGAAGATGAGCTAGAGTTTGCATGGTGTTCTGGCTAGTCCCTGACACACCTGTAAAGCACCTGTGAATGCTTAAGGAAAGTCATATAAATGGTTGCCCTGGAGTGTGTTCAACCACAAGCAACAATGCTGTTTTGTTTTGAAACATTAACAATATTTATTATGTTTTTGAAATGTCTAGTCGATGGTAATTGCAGTAATTTTGATGTCAGGAACACAAATAGTTTCCAGAAGGAAGGAGGACGATATGGAATATTCTAGAATTTTAAAAAGCTCAAAAGTATAATAAAAGCATTGTGGGTGAGGACCATGTCAAGTGTGTGTTCTCTATGGGGAGGGGCCATAGCTCAGTGGAAGAACATCTACTTTGTATGTAAGGCCCAAGTTCAATCCCCTCCTTCTCCAGGTAGGGCTAGGAAAAAATCTGTCTGAATCTCCAGAGAGCTGCTACCAGTCAGTGTCAACAATACTGGGCTAAACGGAACAAGGGTCTGACTCAAGGCAGCTTCCCATGTCCATACAATGTGCAGCACGCAATTGGTTCTAGATAAATGCAATGCCATGTAGGACGCAATCCTATGCCTGTTCAGACAGACAAAAGTCCTAGAATTCCCAGCATTCTCCACTCAGCTTGGCTGGCTGGGGAATGCTGGGAGTTACAGGACTTTTTTTCCCTGTCTAAGCATGCATAGGATTGCACTCTTAATTCTTGAAATGGTCTTACACACACACACCCCTTTAGATTGTCATGTGTGTGATTCCATTTACTTCAAAATGTGGCAAACCAGCTCTGCTATATTCAGAGTCCCTCTGCTCATTCTACTGAATGGGACCCTAACCTCTGTCCCAAGGCCCTGCCCTGTGTGCAGCACTGAAGGTTTGATGGGATGGAAGTGCATTACTTTATTGGCTCTGGGTAGATAAGGAAAGTTCTAGAAGCATCCTGCATCCCTTTATATTGGAGCATGGAGATATAAATGTCAAACCAGAACCTTCTCAGAACTCTTGGGGGGTGTAATAAAATGACTAAGGGGAGGGGAAAGCATTTCCCCCCCATAATAGCTAGCATCATATCTGCTAATGCTATAGTATAGCAACTAGTACCACTCATTTGACAGGAAGACTTGATGGAGGAGTTTTATTTATCTACACAGATAGAGAAAAGCAAGAAACAGCTGCAGGGTCACACAAGTCAAGACAAGGAGTCTATGTGCAGTGGACTTCCCAGATGGCAACACATTCCCATAGTTCACTCACCACACATCATGCCTCAGAGATTTGGCAGGCTACACAATGAACTAGCATCTGCTCTCATAGTTTGTTTCCCTTTCTTTTCCTACCGGCTAGGTTTTCTTAAGGTTGATTTAGCCCAAAGGCAGTCATGTTCATGCTGCTGATACTAAGATCTTCTCACAGTAAACTCCATTTCATATAGCATTTTTAGCCAAGCAGAAATATCTTTTTGAGATGTTTTCTTAGTATATAACAAATAGTCACTTGGCATTCATAACAAATTTTAATATATTTAGAGTTTGGCAAAATAACGTAGCTGGATGTATTCCAATTTGGGAATATTTTGTAGGGGAACAGGAAAGAGCATTAGTTATTTCAAATTTTATCGATTTAACCTAAATTTCTGTCTGCTCATTGCAAAGCACCCATGCCAATTAACATCTGCAGAAGTTACAATAATGAACATTTATGAGTTGATATGGGGGGCACAATTCTGCTGGGAATGCTACCTCCAGTATCAGAGGCATTATGCCTATGCAGAGCAGTTGGTGGGGAACATTGGCAGGAGGATGCTGTTGCATTCATGCCCTGCTTGTGGGTTTCATGTGGGCAGCTGGTTGACCACTGTGTGAACAGAATGCTAGACTAGATGATGATCATCATCATGTGTCGTTAAAACGATGCCATCCACCTCCCGTGCGCCTCCCACTCCTTCCACTCGTTTTTCCATCTCAAAAAAGGATCTGGAAACTCCAACTTATTTTTTAAAAAACGAAACTTGCTGCCATTTCCTGCTATGTGCAGGAAAAGCAGCACAATAAAAACACCCACTGAATGGGCCACATGGTTGTTGCTGTTTCCTCTTTCTCTCCCCATGTAAAGAGATTGTCGCTGTTGTGAGACAGCAGCAGGAGGCCATGGCGACGGTAGGGAAACACAAAAATCCCCTGGTCTGATGATGCCCTGAGGCGCTGGAAAGCCAGGACTAGTCAGAATAGACAAGGCTGAGCTAATGGACAAATATAGCCCAACTTGGTATAAGGCTATACCTTATACCTATAGCTCTTATGTAGGCCCTAATCTAGGATATATGTATATGAGGGGGAAAAGTTCAACATTATTAGCATGGGAAAATGTAAAATGAAGATTACAGCAGTGAAATTTTGAGGTCACTGAGGTCATTAGGGAGCATGCACCTTGGTGGTTCCACTTGGACCCATGGCCCAATTGGGGTCGACCAGGAGAATAGCCTTTAGTGTGGTAGCCCCTTCTTTTTGGAACTCCCTGCCCCTGGAGGTCAGGCAGGTGCCAACACTGTGCTGTTTCCACTGCCTCCTAAAAACAGCTCTTTCCAGGAAGCATTCTTCAACTGACCAGCCACCATTTTTATTGGTACGCTGCTTAAAATTGGACAATTTTAATCTGATTCTTTAATCGCTTTATCCTTTTACTGTTTTATTCCGATGTTCACCGCTCAGGAATCTATTTTAAATATGAAGTGGTATATAAAAGTTGTAAATAAATAAACAAATGGCAGCATGTGCAGCAAACACTCACCAAAATTCCATACTACCTTGTGAGTTAAAATTTGAAAAGCTCTGCTTTGGGTTCCTTTGAGACTCTATTGAAGCTGTATGCACAACCGCTGCATGTACTATTGTGTTTGCTCTTATTAAAGGATGGATGCCCACATGTACATGCCCAGTGGATGTACATCTGCTGTCTCACCTCATACAAAGTAGGTGTGTATGTTATACTACAACTGCATCCATCAGCTCCCCCACATAATTCCTTAGTGTGCATGGAGACACTGCGGTGTACTTCGAACTCATAGGACACTGCTGAGTTTTTTGTTGTTTTGTTTTGAAACTGTGTAGCCTCCAGTTATGGAAATAACCCAGACTTCTGGCAGGTTCACAGCAAAGTAGTCCCACTGAGCTGTTGGGATGGTCTAATGTCAATGGCTTGTGGATTTCAGGCAATGGAGTTTGCTTGTTTTTGCTGCTGCTGTATCAGATTTGCCTGCTCTGTCACTGCTAGAAGACATATGAATATTTCATCTCCTTGCCTACCTTTCTAAAATAGCGCCACATTTTTAAGAAGAAGGAAAAAAACCAGATGAATTGTAGATCTGTTGCATTTGTGTTTTTACAATCTGGGTAACATTTATTAAGCTTGTAGTTCATATGAAGGAAAGCAGATTTGCATAATTTCCTACTTATTTAAGAAGGCACAACAATCCAGATTATCTCCTACATTGGGGAAACTGTCTTAATATGATAAGATGAAATACCACCTACAGTATGCTTTATCTTCCTAGCTAGATTTTTAATAAAAATGAAAGGTTGGTTTGTCATACTGATTTCTAATTTAACTTTGCTTTGTAATCAAAGGAAGTAGTGTAAAAGAGAACTTCTTTTGCTTCAGCATCATTCAAAATGCAGGCGATTAGCGAGGTCTACAAACCATTCACACCTGAAAGCATTGCTCATTCAAATGAAAGTTTATGAATCGGGGCCTAATTTTATATCTTGCAAATTTGTTGTATTAGGAGAAGCTTCTCCATGAGGAGTTAAAGTGATGTTTTGTTCATGTCATACTCTGTGCATAATAAGAAGCAAATATCTCAACATAAATTGGAAATTGTCAAGAGTGTGACAGCTGTGCCTCTGATTTTCTTTTACAAGGAAATGAGGAAGGTTTTAGGTCTGCTATTCAAAACACAATTAAATTGCCAACTCAGGGGACGGCAGAGCCACAAAGCAAGCAAAGTGGGATGAACCTCTGAGCATTTCTTCCATTCATGATAATATTGCATCTCTTGGTGCTTTGTAGTCTGCTAACCCTTTAATTAGCAAATATTAAGGTATTTTTATTTGTAATGCTGATTAATGCAGTATTGCACATCAACCTGATGCTTTGTTGCGTTACCTGCTATTTCTCTAAATGTGTTTCTCTGTTCTGCCACCTTTATGAGAACCATGGTTAGGGGAACTTCCTGTGCTACTCACAAGTGTTACCTAAAGTTTGGGGAATCGGCCTCTCTCTTGTCCGTCTCAAATGTATACATCTATAAAACGGCTCTCACATTAATCTGATTTTTTAAAGACAACAACAACCAATCCACCTGAAAGCTGACATGGTTCCATGAGTTTTTTGTTTTCAAGACACTAAAGGAAGTTTCCACATTGGAGTCCAACCTTGTGTTGCATGGGCTCTCTGTGCATGTAATGTTTGCTTTCTTTTGTTTGTTTCATTCCACAATTTATTTATTTTCTGTTCTTGTTCTGTTCAGTTTACAATAAAAAAATAAAAAGCAACAAAAAAAGTGGGCTCTCAGATGTACCTAGGTATCAAGAGGCAAAGACTTCAAAACTCTCATTGGATCTGTCAGTACACTCCCATTGAATCTCGCAGGTCCATTTAGTTTTGAAAGGGTTAGTGGAAAGGACTCCTTAGCCCCTGGGAGATCCAGCCAGTCATAGAAATGGAGATTTCAGAACTTATGCAGATGAAAGTGAAATGGATTTTTGCTCTATCTAAAGCTGCAGTCCAATACATATCTAGGAATAAGTCTCATTGACATAAATGGGACTTACTTCTGAGTGGACATGTATAGGATTGTGCTGTGACAGAGAAGCCACATCTAGCTCCTTGCATGGGACATAATTCAGGAAGCTGAACAAAAACACTTACCAGCAGACCAGATGAAGGGTAGAATGGAGCCAGTCAAGTCAAGATGGAGCCAGTCAAGTCAACCAAACTTTAGCAATCCAGCCAATACAGAACATTTGTTATCACAAAAATCAACAAGGCCAGGAGGGAGGGAGGAACACTGCATGGTAGAGGCAGAACTATGAAGTGAGCCAGAAGATTTGATGACCCAAACTTTTATATAGAGTGGGAGGCTCATGTATGTTTTTCATATCTTAACTGGTCCTCCCTCTCCACTTGATCAAGGGACACAAGAGCTGAACTTTTGTTCTTTAACTGAACAGATTGGGCTGGAATGGTGTTCACAGGCGTCCAATTTCCTGAAACAGCATGGTGTGATGCATATGTGAAACCATGGATGCATGCCACTGAGGATGGGGGGGGGGGGGGGGGAACAAGGTTGTGTTATGTCCTAAGAGGATCTCTCAGTTTTCAATAATTTTGCCCACACAATAGTCTCGATAAAGACCACAATAATCTCTTTTGTAGGATGGATAGAAAACACCATGCAGCAGATACTACAAGAAACTACTTGCATACTACGTAAAGTCAACAATCCAATCCAACAGCACACAAGAAGGCTGATTAAAATATACTTAATTGCATAATCATTTTGAAATCTTTTACCTAGATCCTAAATCTGTTTTCTGGGAAGTTAGTTTTGTAATTTCAGTGAGGTTTTGGTTTTAAATGGTCTGGATTAAATGTGTTTTAGATACAAATGATTGACTGCTCTGGACATTGTGTTTCATTTGATGTCAGAAGAGCTCATAAAGGAGGTTTGGTGTATTTTGTCTTAATTTTATTATCTTTCAAATCCTAATAGATTTTAACAGTGTAATAGTATGCATGTTTACTCAGAAGTAATCCCCATTGAGTTCAGCGGGATTTCGTTTCGGGTAGCCAGTATAGATTTGCAGCTTTAGTTCAGTTTTAGCTCCTTGCAGCCAACTGGAGTAAATTTCAACATAGCATTAATACCTTGATGATATAATTTGTGACAAGTATCCACAAATAAACATCACATGTGCTAACTCACAAGTCTAATTAAAAGCCCTATCATGTGCCATCAAATGTTAGAGTCCCTTTACCTCTTCTTCATGGCACATTGTAATTTGATACAATTTGAATGTTCAAACCATAGAGCTTGCAAGAGGCATAGAGACCATCAAGCTCAGCATTCCCTAACCTGGTGCTCCCTCAGATGTTGTGGGCTTCACTTATTATTATTTTTAATATTTCCCACCTTTTTTCCTCAAAGGAACCCAAGGCGGCGCACGTAATCTTCCTCCACTCCTTTTTATCCTCACAACAACAACCCTGTAAGGTAGGTTGGGCTGAGAGTCTGTGACTGGCTTAAAGTACCCAGTTAGCTTCCATGGCTGAGTGGGGCTTAGAACCTGGCTCTCCTGACTCCCAGTCCAACACTCTAGCCACTGCACTACACTGGCTCTCCCATAAGCCCTAGCCAGCATGGCCACTGGTCAGGAATCTTGGGAGCTGAAATCCAAAACATTGGGAGGATACCAGCTTGAAGAAGCTGATCTAGCTCCAATATCAGGTAGAAAGTGCCATAAATCCACATCCTCAACACACGTACACACACATTTCTCTATAGGATAATATGATTTGTTGAAATTACAGTGTGCCGTAAAGAAAAGGTAACATGTTCTTTGGTAATTAATGTCATTCATGTTAATACATAGAACTTCTGCCATATCACTGGGCAGATTTTTGAGTACTCTGTATATGGCTGTGTGCTTATGGCTTTCTTCTTTAATTCAACCTTTGCAAAGGTGTTTCCTGAAGGTTCCCCAAACTTCACAAGGATGGTTTCAGACAGAAGAGCATTGTCTTTTGATTTCCCCCCACCTCATATGATGCTTTTCTTTAAGGCAATCTCATCATGGACAGATACTTTCTAGAACCACATCCTAACACCCACCGTGATTTGAGAGATAATGATGTTGCTTTGTTAGCCCCACAATGTTCTACGCACATGGTCCTAGTTGCTAGTGTAGCACACTAAATGATACAGAGAATTCCTTTCAACTCAGGCCACGTGAGGTGTCAGTCTTTGCAGACCAGTTCAACTGCAATCTGTGTGTTCTCTTTGTCAATAGTTATTCCTGCTGGCTGCCATAAGGTCTAGCTTTAAGCTCAATTTTCAAAGAGTGTGTCCAGCATTCACAACATCTAGAGGTCTGTATACATTCATCATGCAGTGGTGAATCTCAGTTGGCAAGATCTCCTCAGCTGTGAGAAATTCAATTACTGTTTTCTACTCAAAATGTGCATGAGTGGCAGTTGTCATTTTGAACTGCCTGGTTGTGTTCCCCTTTGGTATACAGGTTTTTTTTGGGGGGGGGGGGAACCTTTCTTGGAAATAGTCTGGAGTTCTTAAGCCCTTTTGCTTGTATAATCTACTATTCCAGCAACTGATATTGTTAGGGAAATAAAGGAGTATTTCTTCATAATAGCTATGAAGAAATATCCAGGAAATGCAGCACAGTTGCCAGCCTTACAGGCCATAACCAGGCTGATTAGCACCAGTGGCAGGCAGCAGCTGCTCCCTAGGCCCTCCAGACTGGGAACACTAGGCCTTGCTTGGGTAGACAGGAAGGAGTGGACACAATGCGATTCGCTCATTCAAGGCCCAAAACATGATTAACACTCCACAAGTCGTCTTAGGCCAGTACTTGTGCACTCTTGATGATCTGTTTGACAGGGCAAGGTCAGCAATCAAGGGGACATATCTCTGGATAATGAGGGATGGGAGTGGATAGCAAGGATTGAGGCATTATCAGTACCTTTGAGCAATGCTTGCCAAGCCTATTGATCTGGTTGGAAGCTGTGGTTAGCTGCACTAAGAGCCGTTGACCCTGTCTCCCACACAGTGGTTGAATTCGGACGACACAAGAAGCAACGGGGAGGGGGGGAACAATCGTCAGTTGTATTGACTATCGTGTCGTCCAAATTCTGTCATAGTCAACTCAGCGCTGATCCTAATCCACACCACATTTGATTATTCATTACCATGTTGTGTGGGGAGTACCCCCTAGATGAACAACTGTAAAGTTGATTATTACCCCACCATTGACTATCGTGTTGTCCGAATTCAGCCACTGTGAGCTGTTTCTTTCAGGGATGGGGCAGAGAAGGGATAGACATCCACCTAATATAGCCAACTCTTTATCTGCTCCACCAGCCCATTTTAAGCCCATGAGGACTAGGCTCGGCTTCTGGGATAGCCATAGCAGTGCCAAGTAGCTAGCACAGATGTGCTAGGGAAAACCACTTAGTTTTTTTTTATGAGAATTATTAAAAGGTTAGATGACCCAAAATTATTTTACCAGAAGCTTAAGGATTCTCCACTATTGGCTTCTTTTTTTCAGACCCTCTCCTCTATAGCTTCACCAGGATCAGGCAAATGTTGCTGTTATGATAGCCATGCAACTACATTCTTGTGAATCAAAATATAGTTTCGGAAAATATTTAGATGAATAAAGGAGCTTATTTCAAGATGTGGTGTAGTATGTTAGACTTAGAATGGAGACACCTGTGTTCACATTCCTACTCAGCCACAAAGGTTGCTAGGTATCTTTGGGCTGGTTGCCATCTGTCAGCCAAATCTCCCTCAGAGGGTTGTGGTTGTGGTAAGGATAAAGAGGGAGGTCCATGAATGCTGCCCTCAAAGGTAGGATAGAAATCAATGGTCAATGGTTCTTGTCCTGGTCCTTAAAGTATCTCCATGTAATGCTTAAGAGGGGATTGGGGAAGGTTTGTTTAAAGAAACGGTACTGCCTCCATCACATATAGTTTGGGAATGAAGTACACATTGGCTTCCTTGCCTGAAGGTCCGTGATTATAGCTGGGACAAAGAGAGCTTTTCAAATCCACAGGTAAGATCCAAATGTTCAGCTCATTAGCCGAGCTCACGAAGTTGACTTGCCCCATTTGAAAACTTTGGCTTTGAATAATTTGCTTCAGCAACTTCAACATTCTTTAATTCATTTTGACAACTTTGACTTCATTTAATTTACTTCATCAACTTCAACCTCATTTAATTCACCTGCTTTGCCTGTGTTCTGTATCTAGGGCTTCATGCAAAATTGAGGTAAGACCTTGATTTGCATCTCTAGTTCTCTTTAACTTTACTCTTGACATGTAGCCAGGGTGGGTACCTCAAATTAAACACATTCTCACTTATTTTGAAAGTTGATTGTCAAAACAACATGCTTTACAGATACCTTTGGTACCTGCAAGGAACTTTGCTGGAGGCTTACTGAGTCACATTGTTCAATTGCTTGACATTTACTTTAATGTTACAAAGTGATAGCATCCACAAAAACTGACAGCCACTGCCCTAAAGACATGAATAAGAGAGAAATAGAAATGGATTTTGCTTTTAAAGTTGCCTTGGAAGTCAATTAATATTATTGTTCCCTCCAAAGCAACATACAAAATCCTCAGAGATCAGTACTAAATAAGTGGCTACTTTTCTGTGACCCAAGCTGCATGCAGAGACAATCCTGCAGCCATGTCTGTGATCACTGCATCCCACTCACTGCCCCGCTAATGATCCCATAGAAGAGGACAAATGAGGGATGTATGAGAATTTTGTTTTGATTTGTTTTGGATCAAAATTTGTCCCATTTGCATGTTCCCAACCTTGTGTTTGCATTCAAACATGTGTACATTAGAAAAATATGCACATTAAAAAGGTGCATTTTGGGGAAATTGCACATTTTCATTCTTTAGTCAATGAGGGGTAGTGTGTATTTGGGTGCATGCTTTAAAATGTGCACCCAAATGCACAGTTTGCCTACTTAAAGACACACCCACACCCAAAAAGCCCTTGCAATCAGGAACAGAAATGAGGTGAACTGAGGTTAAAGGTGAAAATCAGAGAACTCAATGAGATCAAGCTTTGTTGATTCTCCCATCCCTAGGACAAGCCCTTCTTGTTTCACTGAGTGCAATAATGTACCGGACCACAGGAGGCCCAGTGTCCCAATACAGGTCAACCATTAATATGCTAGCCAGGCCACAGATGGGACTATTGAGTTCCTGCTGGCATCTCCTCTCTAAAGAGTTGATAATCTTCTAGATAATTATCTAACACTTGATGATCCTGCTACCATGTAAGTGGAGAAATTGCCAGTTAAATGCTCCTGTGTGTTTAACCTCCTCATATGAGTCTCTCTTGCCCTTGTGTTATTCCCCTGGAGCAACTTCCCACTTGATTATGAGCCAAAGGTTCTAACTCTTTTAAGTCTCTCTGGGCTAACACAATTACAATATAAGAGGGTTTCCTTTCTACCCCTGCATCATGTTGCATGTTTTTTAGGCTTATTTAGACAGCAGAAAACCAAAATTAAAATCACATAAAATGAATTCTTTTTTTAAAAAAAAATAAAAGACTTTTCCAAAACACATGCTACCAGTGCAACAATTAAAAAAGTAAGCAAAAGAATTATGCTTTACAAGCTAAGGAACAAAGAAAGTAACCTGACTAGGGTGACCAACTGTCAGGATTTCCCCGGATTTGTCCTGGTTTTTGTTCTATTCTGGATGTCATGGGGGATTTTCTGTGATTTTCTATATTGTCCTGGAAAGACACACTTTCCCCTTTAAGGCCGCTATTAGCATTTGGGAGGGAATTATGTGCTTTCTGGAGGCGCATCATTTCCCTCCCACTGCTCCAATCAGGACCTTAAATGGGAAAGTGTGTCATTCCCGAAGATTATAGAAAAGGCTCTGATTGGAGTAGTGGGGGGGGGGGCAGAAATGACACACTTTCTCCTCCTCCACTCCAATTGGGGCCTTTAAGGTGGTGGGGTGGGGGATGACGCTTTTTCCAGAGGCCCTGAAAAGTCACTTTCCTGCCCTGCCCACAGGTTGTCCTCTTTTTTGGTTTCCCAAATATGGTCACCCTAAACCTGACTCTAATGTGAAATGTTGTATATGCTATTTGTTTAGAGCACAAAGTAAAAACAAAAAGTTGCAGATAACAATGAGAAACTTGTTCTCAATTACCTGTAGGGTGAAATGCATTTTATCACCTATATGAAAGCCTCAAAGGCAGGCAAAACAGTGGCCAGGAAAGAAGCCCTGATAATTAACAATACCTTAGCTCAACAGCCAAGTACAGAGAGGCCTAGAGTGAATGATGTTTTAACAATGCTGAGGAATGACTGTAAACCTTAAAAGAACATTGTTTTTAAGAGTATTGTGGCACCTTAAATATTAACTGACTTTTTCTTGCATAAGCTTTTCTGAACATTGCTCATTTCATAAGATGCATGAAGTGCTGAACTCAAATTGACATGCTTGTGGGAAGGGGGAATGTAAGCACTGTGGTCAGAAGGAATTGAAATGTAAAAAGTAAAGGCAGTGATAATTACCTTAACAATTGCTATTCAGAAAACATTGGGTGAGAACTCAATATCTTGGCGATGATGATAAGGTTAACATATGTAGTGTTATTAGAAGAAACCTTGTTCAAGCCTCAGGAAATTAGAGTTTTGTCCCATGTAGACTGCAGTAGGGCAGGCTATCTGGAACAAACCTAAAACTGTGGTTATTATTATTATTATTATTATTATTTACATTTATATACCGCCCCATAGCCAAAGCTCTCTGGGCGGTTTACAAAAATAAAAAGATTTTAATAGACCTTGCAACAGCGATACAGATGAAGTAACCAAATTCTCTGGAAGACTCAGAAGCCAATTTAATCCCCCTATATACTCCGGCAACACTATTAAAGGACCTAATCATTCCATCTACAACATTATTTTTTAAAAAATCAATGAAAAAATTTAATTTATTATTGCATTTGTATCCCTGCTTTTTTCCTCCAAGGGACGGTGTAAATAATCCTCTCCATTTTATCCTCACAACAACGACCCCATGAGGTAGGTTGGGCTGAGAGTCACCCAGTGGGTTTCCATGGCTGAGTGGGACTAGAACTCAGATATCTCGACTCCCAGTCCAACACTTTAGCTACTATACCACACTGGCTCAATTTTTCAGCAATGCCCTACTACATTCTACAAATAGGCCAGTCTCTACATAAAAGAATAAATGGACACAAACCTAACATCAGGAATGGCTACATTAAAAAAAACAGTAGTAGAACATCTTAACCTCCCAGGACAGTCTGCAAACGACCTTAAGGTGATCATTCTTGGACAAAGGAATTTCAAAGACAGATATCAATGTGAAATTGCTGAAGTATACTTTATCAAGGCATTCAGCTGTATTTCCTGTGGTTTGAACAAGACAACGTGAAATATGCCATATATGCCATTGTGCTATATCTACCACGGTGATATATGCCATCATTTGCCAGCAATGTCCTCCTGCATTCTACAAAATGGGTCCAGGTTCCTGCGGGATCGCCTTCTCCCACACAATCCGCCCCGCACGCTTAGGTCCTCTGGGAAGAATTTATTACAGTCAACAAAAACTAGACTGACAACTGTTACCCAGAGGACCTTCTCTTCTGCCGCTCCCAGATTATGGAACGACCTGCCGAGAGAGATCCGTGAACTTACCAGTCTTCAGGAATTTAAACGATCTATAAAGACTGAGCTCTTCCGGCAGGCCTACTCAGATGAATTTTAAGTGTTTTATTGGTGTTTTATTGGTATTTTAATGATATATTGGTTTTATGTATTTTTAATCAGTTTTGTGTGTTTTATGATGATGTTGTTCCCCGCCTCGATCCGGAGGGAGAGGCGGGTAATAAATAAATAAATATATTATTATTATTATTATTATTATTATTATTAAAAGAATAAAGACAGATTTCAAAGACAGATATCAATGTGAAATTGCTGAAGTACAGTTTGTCAAGACATTCACATGTATTCCTTTTGGTCTGAACAAGGACAAAGGTTCCCCCCCCCCCACATTACATATGTTAATCTCCTCCCCATTGCAATGATATCTGAGTTCATCTTTAAGGTACCACTAGACTCTTTATTGTTTTTGTTGCAACAGACTAACATGGCTGGCCCTCTGGACATTATTTTTAAGGGTTAGTGGTTAGTGTTTATTTCTTTGTTGATTATCAACATGTATTTGCTACCCAATAACATAACTGGGCAGCTTACAATAATGTAATAAATAATTTATTAGAGCAGATATTTTTCAGGACTGAAATAAAAAGAAAAATATATAGCCCCTCCCCCCCCCAAAAAAACGCCCTGTGAGTTTGGAATCACTGAGGATCATATATGGTCAGAGCCACAATTGTGTTGATTGTGACTTATTAACAAACGAAAGGAGCCCTTGCTAAGAGAATGCAAATTTACAAAAGGCAGCAGACACCTGCAGAGCCTTTGAAGTTACATAAACACAAATTGAGTTCATGGCTGGATCTCAGGGTGACACATTTCTGCAGGTCCTAACACAGCACAGCAATCCGTGCACTCTGGAGTCTAAAATAGGCCACAGGAGGGCAAGAGCTAGCCTACTCAACAGACAGTTCCAACAAAGAGCTTCTGTCAGGCTGACCACTTTGATGAATCTGCTTTGGGTTTCAGTCAGAACCTGTCAGAACTCTAAAGGAGCTATCCAAGGTGCTGAACCCACAGGGAAGTTAGAGCATGTCATGGGGATGTATTATATATTCCCAGACAGTCATGCCTGTTATCGATAGATATAAACACATACCATTTTCAGCAGCGGACAGATTGAAAAATTCACTGATGCTTTTTAGAGAAAGAAGGGATTATAGTCAGGGTGGCTGTGTGTCTACCCCAGCTTAGATGTCACTGAGAGAGAAAAATGGCAGGCCGCAGGTTTGCTTAGGCCCCACGATACTTGATAAAGCTATGCCCAGAGAATCCTGTTCTATTCCAAT
Organism: Anniella stebbinsi; assembly: GCA_029215795.1. Lineage (NCBI taxonomy): Eukaryota > Metazoa > Chordata > Lepidosauria > Squamata > Anniellidae > Anniella > Anniella stebbinsi. The sequence goes on along the minus strand of JARDYH010000004.1, from coordinate 86,723,240 downwards.
GGCAGCAGATGTTCAGTGCTGATTGGCTTATGAAAGCTCCTTTATGATTCTGGATGCAAAAGATGGATTTGGCAAATTGGACTAGACGGGGAAGCCTGCTGACCTATGTATTTTCAGCACACCACGGGGCAGATATAAATGTCTCGTTCTACCTGTTGGAATTAAATCAACTAGTGAAGCGCTTCAAGAAAAGAATTATCAGACATTTGGAGAAATCACAGGGGTCCACGTAATAGCAGTTGACTTGATTATAGCAGCGCCCACACTTGAGGAACATGATCAGATCCTGAAGAAACTGATGAATCCGAATAAGTTCAGTGTAGACAAGATATATTTCACAGTCCGAAGAGTAAAATACATGAGACATTTCATCTCCATACAAGGGGTCACACCAGAGGATAGTGAAGTTTGGGCAATATCCCTGCCCCCTGGTATGACAGAAAACCCCACTCAACACACATTCAGGCTATGACCATAGCTGTCTATTGTGAGGTTCTTTATATTTTTGGTTTGAAAAACAGCCCTCCTTCTTTGTAGTAAAGTATTGCCACACAGCTGAACAGATCTGTCCACATGGCAATATCACTTGGAACAAAAAAATCTAGTTCAGACTGAGGGCATTGCCTTTTTAGGAAGCACCTAAATTAGCGCGGCTCAGAGCTGTGAACAGCAGGAAATCAACATGACAAAATGAAGGTCTTTGGGGGGTTGTGTTGCCCATACTGGATGCAGTGGCACTCCATCCAAAGGAATAGGTCTGTAGTTTGGGGGTACTCCTAGATCCATCACTCTCTATTGAAGCACAAGTGGCCTGCACAGCCAGGGGTGCCTTTTTCCAATTTTGGTTGGTATGCCAGCTACAGCCATTCCTGGATAGGGATAGCAGGGCCACAGTGATCCATGCACTAGTAACTTTAAGTTTGGACTATTGTAATGCACTTTATGCAGGGCTACCTGTGACGTCGGCCCAGAGGCTGCAGCTAATACAAAATGCTGCGGCTAGGCTGTTGCATGGGACAGCCTATTGGGAACATATTACACCATTGCTTTAGGTATTGTATTGGCTGCCAGGTTCAAAGTGCTTGTGTTGACACATAAAGCCCTCACAACCTAGGATCCAATTAGTGGATGGAGCACCTTTCCCCTTATGTAGCTGCCTGAATATTAAGATCGAATGGGGATGCCCTCTTGACAGTGCAGCATTTGCCTGGAGTTCGATACATGGCAATCCAAGAGAGGATGTTCTCCATACAAGCACCCTGAGTATGGAACTCCTTCCCCCCTCATTTACGAGTGGCACCATGTCTTACAAGCTTTCAGTGCCAGCTAAAAACCTAGTTGTTCATTCAAGCTTTTAATTCCCCCCCACAACTTTTTTCTTTTCTTTTCTTTTCTTTTTTTTTGCATTGAGTAAATTGTAGTTTATCTGTTACTGTTCTCCCCTGTTTGTTTGATTGTGTGTGTGTGTGTGTGTGTGTTTGTCAGTACTGCATTACTTTACTATGTAAAGTAATGCACCTCACTTTGGGATTCTTTTATAATGTCAAGTGGGAAAGAAACTTCTTAAATAAATAAATAAAATAAACCAGCATCATCAGACAAGGATCTCAACTTGGTTCTGTTGGAACACACTGTTGAGAAGTGTGGAATAGTTTAGTCAATGTTTGCTGGTTGGTAGGATGCTGAAAACAACTGTTTCTTCACATATTGGACTACAACATGCTATATTGCCATTTGCCTATGGCAAACTAGCTCAATTGCAGGAACAACAAAAGCCCTACTATGATCGCACATCTAGGCTACTGTTTCTCTTTCATCCTGGAAGTGCTGTCTACATGGAGATGGACTGTAGTTGGCAGCTAGCTATTGTAAGTAGCCACAGGCCCAGGGCCCTACACATACAAGGTGGAAACACCTTCAAGATGTGAGACAGAGAGCCTACCTACACTACTGCTTTAAAATGGTTTATAACCGTTTTAAACCAGTTTATAACCCTTATTAACCGGTTTAAAACTGTTATAAACCATTTTAAAGCAGTAGTGTAGATAGGCTCATTGATGCAGCACACATCACCTAAGGCTTTATCATATACAGACCAGGGTGTATGCATATCGCACAACACACACATCTGCATACTGTAAATGTGCAGGTACCAACAAACTCATGAGCACACACAAAAAATCCCAGGATTGTCACAACCACTGTGGGCCAGCCACCATATTTATCCAAACTTCTGAAATTAAACACAAGAAGCAGGCAGCAAGTGTACAGACCTGAACAGTATAGAGATCTGTGTGAAAACTTTACGCAGAAGCCACATGGAGCAGCAACCCAAGCCAGTAGTAAAGATTGTACTATACTTAGGGTGACCAGATAAAATCCAGGTCAGGACTCCTGTAACTTTAACGGTTGTAGAGAAAAGGGAATTTCAGCCAGTGTCATTTGTATGCAATTAGTTCCTGGTGAAATTCCCTCTTTATCACAACAGTTAAAGTTGCAGGGGCCCTGCCTTCTTTTGTATATGGTCACTCTAGTATAGTGCATGCACCTTTAACAGTTGTGATGAAGAGGGAATATCAGCATGAACTAATTGCATACAAATGATACTGGCTGAAGTCACCCTAACTATACTGGGTGAAGTGCTACCAACCTTTGGCCTATGTGAGTTAACATGTGCCTGCTGTAATCCGCATTGATCATTTTGCACTGTGATTTTGCTTGCTTAAAATATTTGGTTTGGTTGGAATGAGTTTGTTGTTTTAAAGGAAACCCTGAATCGGGGAGATGCAGTACATTGCGATACAACCATTTTAAGACCAGTGAGTCCATGAAGATAGGGTGACCAGATAAAATCCAGGTCAGGGCTCATGTAACTTTAACAGTTGTAGAGAAAAGGGAATTTCAGCCAGGGTCATTTGTATGCAATTAGTTCCTGGTGATATTCCCTCTTCATCACAACAGTTAAAGTTGCAGGCACTATACTAGAGTGACCATATACAAAAGAAGGCAGGGCCCCTGAAACTTTAACTGTTGTGATGAAGAGGGAATTTCACCAGGAACTAACTGTATACAAATGACCCTGGCTGAAATTTCCTTTTCTCTACAACTGTTAAAGTTACATGAGCCCTGACCTGGATTTTATCTGGTCAGCCTACATGAAGGGAAGTACTTCCTCAGGCTGAGGAGAAGATTATGGAGGGATGGAAACTTGTAGAAAGAGCCCTTTTCTCTTAATAAATAATTAAGACTTTAATGTGTGCCATCCACGCAAGTTGATGTAGCCTTATTTGCCTGTAGCAGCTATTGGCAGAAAGGAATGGGCTCCAGGATTCCAAAAGAGATAGAGGGGGAATAAAGTATACATATTCCCTCAAATCAAATGTAGTGTGTGTGAACCAGCCCTCAATAAATACATGAAATCTTGCTCTAGAGCAGCTCACTGCAGGGTAATTCTACTTGTGGAAATGTTTACTTTTTCCAATGCATTTATTAGTTTTCTGCTAGGCTTTACCACTGGTTGCTAGTTTTGAAATCTGTTGTTAAACTAATCCTAGTTTACAGTTTTGTTTTGTTTTGCTTTACGTGAGTATGGGGTGGTGAAACCACAGCAATATTTTAACTCATCTATATTCTTCTCTTTCCAGCTCCAAGTACGACTCAGCTTGGGATCACTGGGGCCGCTGAAGTTCTATTGTCCTGCTGGTACCTTGTGTTGACAATGTCCTCTTACACCAGCATAATGTACCTGAAGAACATCGTTCTACAATAAATGTAAAGAACCATGAAAAGCTTTTAAGGATTCTTTGAAAGTGCTGATGACTGGATCCAATCTGGTAGAGTTTGTTAAAAAAAAAAAAGCGGCGTGGGATATAATCAGCAGTGCTTATATGGGGATGATTGCCTTCTGTAGAATTGCTCATTATGTAAATACTTTAATTCTACTCTCTCTTTTTTTATTAGCTGCATTACCTTGTGAAGAAGTACACATTGTCCTTTTCTTTTCTTTTCTTTTTAAAAAGACGTGAAAGCTCTGAAATTACTTTTAGAGGATATTAATTGTGAGTTCATGTTTGTAATCTATAACTTTTCAAAAGCATTCAGTCATGGTCTGCTAACTTTGCAGACTGTAGTTTACATAAAAAGAACCCAAATATTGCAGTTAAACATGTGATCTTTAAGGCTGCAATACAAGCATTTATTTCCCTCTTTAAATATGATTATATCTGCATTGACCCAGAATCTTTTTTCTTTCCTTTTTCTTTTTTTTTTTTACAAAAAAGCTAAATAATATTGCCTTCGATTCATTTCTTCAAAAATAGAATACATATCTAGATTTTCTTCTAGCATGATACTCAGATTTCAAGAATGAGCCTTGTAATATGACTGCACTGTGCAGTTACGCTACGATTTTGATTTTATTGTCAGTTCAGCATGAGTGTGCCTTCATAAGATACTGCTTTTCTCTTACTCTCAAACAAATGGGAGATAGATAGATACATATATTTTGGTAGATGCTAAGCTCAAAGGTACCGAATCTCTTCGTAAGGACAAAGGTGCTATTGGCTGTAAAATGAATACCGCCAGTGGGGTAAAGAAACTACTGCAAACACTGAGCACAGCAGAAAGAGTAAACAGATGGTATTTCCAACGTATATTCCAAATTCATACAAAAGCAGCAGATATTTCTCAGAGACTTATTTGTGAATATAACACATTTCGTTTGTTCATTCCAATTCAGACTTTTTAAAAGGCTGCAGAGAAAATGACCACCTCTTTATTTTATTGTATATTTATAATTAGTGGCAAATTTTACATGTCAGTGTTGTTCTCCATTTTGAACTAATAATGTATCTGGTTGGTTCACTTATAGAACATAGTGGTTAGGTCTGAAAAATCCTTAGGAGGGTCAGAATGTTCATCATACATACATTTCTAAAACACATACATGTGCACATACACACACAAACACACACTTACTCAAATAATTGTACTTTACTACATAGGGCATATGGTAACACGCCCACCACCATTTAAACGTTTTCCCAAAGTCTATTTTCTTAAACAATAAGCTACTGTTTTCTCTCCTACACAAACAAACGGCTGAAGAATCTTCTCAAATGCCTGCCGCGTGGCACAATTCAGCCACATCTCCACCTGTTGTTGTGGTGGTGGTGAGATCCTGTAATCAACCTTTCACAATCTGGAACCCTCCCAATGTTTTGGAAGACAACTCCCAGCATTCCTGATAATTGTCCATGCCAGCTGGGGCTAATTGATGTTGAAATACAAAATATCTGTAGGGTACCAGGTTGTGGGAAGGCTGCACTAAATGTTGTGTTACAATATCATTATTCCACACAATGTAGGAAGCATTATGGAGAAATGCAGATGGATAAAATAACCGTCACTCTAGTGAAGGCATGTTTAATGTAGGATACAGAACAGGCTATAAAACAGCTCGCTCTTCCTCACCCCTAGGTTATCTTAGGCCATTTCTACACTAGGCTGTTTGCCTGAGATTGTCCCCAGCTGGTCCCTATGTGCCTATGGTGTGTATTACGTACTTCTGGGATTGCCCTCCGTCCCTCCCTGTGCGCTGATGGTGTGTATTAGGTACTCCTGGGATCGCCCTCCCTCCTTCTATACCCCTATGGTATAGAAAGGGCCTTAGATGCAACTTGTGAAAAAACAGATCTCTTACATTCTGTTACATTCTACATATGTTACATTCTACATATCTATTTGCCAAAATGTCAACAATGTGTGCTTATTTTAGCATAACTATTGCATTTTCCCCTCAGAAAGGACTTCTAATATTTCAATTTCCAAATTCTACAAATCCTGCTTCAGCCCAAATTAACATTAAAATTAAAAGAAACCTTAGTAAAAGAGCAAAAATGGCACTTGGAAAATGGGGGAGGGAATCAGTACAAATGTCACCCTGATGTAAAATAAGTGAATACTAGAGCAAGTGCAAAGACTTTCATTTGGATTTATTCTGGTTCCTCCACAAAAAGAAATAGTGACAAATTGCTCTTTGCTTCTTAACTGAAGATGCATTTGTTGTCACTGGATTAGGATGAGGCCAGATCTACACCAAGCAGGCTATAACACTTTGGAAGCTGTTTGAAAATGGTATGTTGAATGTGTCATGGGCCCCAACAGTTGTCAGTGCACTTCAATAACGTTATAAAGCAGTAGTGTAGATCCTGCCTGAGAGACAATAGCTTGTCTCTCTAATTGAAGCTGTTGAAACCTGGGCAGCATCTACATTACTGCTTTATAACAGTTTCGACATCTGTTTGGGCCCAGGACACATCCCATATGCCATTTTCAAACCATTTTCAAAGTGATATATCCTGATTGGTGTAGATCTGGCCCTACACAACAGTACAATAATGTCAGTGAGGATATCAGGAGAGATGATGCATCTCAGAATGAGTTTGTGTAGGCATCAAAGTCTTAAAAGCAAATGGCAATTTAGTGATGTCTCACAAAATTTGTTAAATAATTAAGCCACCTATTCTTAATCCTATAAAAGCTAGAGGAAAGGGCACTTTATTGACTGCATAGTGCAAATATATCAGCAATTTTAATATCACCATCACAAAAGGTGTCATTGGTGCACACACTTCAGTGGAGCTTGTTCTCAAAGGTCAGTCCCTATTGTTTCTAGCTAGAGAATCAATCAGCTCACATGGATCCTGTTTCTAAGACCTATATTATATATTTCTTTAGCTCCTTGATCCTCTTCTCTGTAAATAAAATGTTGATAGATTAGGAAGAGAATTCAGTTTAACTAGAAGATGGCTCTTAGAAATAGTAATGCTATTTGGAGAATATTGTTTCTATTAATATGCTACAGATCTATTGGTGTTGCATCTACGGCAACAAACAAGCTTGATTGGTCTGGGGCAATATCCTGACATTTGGTGTGACTAGACATTCATAGGGTGACCATATGAAAAGGAGGACAGGGCTACTGTACCTTTAACAATTTATAGAAAAGGGAATTTCAGTAAGCATTGTTTGTCTGCCTGCAGCACCTGGTGAAATTCCCTCTTCATCGCAACAGTTAAAGCTGCAGGAGCTATAGTAGAGAGAACAGATACAAAAGAGGGCAGGGCTCCTGCAGCTTAACTGTTGTGATGGAGAGGGAATTTTACCAGGTGCTGCATGCATACAAATGACACCTGCTGGAATTCCCTCTTCTCTAAACTATTAAAGATGCAGGAACCCTGTCCTCCGTTTCATATGGTCGCCCTACATTCAAACTTGCTGGGGCAACATGAAGCACAAGGAACTTGCAATTGCTGTTTTTGTAGTTCTTTCAATGGGGGCTATGTAACAGGATAAGGGAGTTTGTTCTTCTGCCCCCTATAGATCATTCCAAAAATGCACAGAGAACTGAAAGTGAAAGTCACTTTCACACCCGTTCTCTTTGCAGATTTTGAATGTCTGAAGCCCCTCTCTCTATTCTTTCTTGTATTGCAGCTTTAAAGTTCTAGAATGCATTCAACAGACTGAAAGAGAAGTGCTGCAGGAAGTATTATATCTGTTTGTAGTCTCTTAAGGGAAAAGAAACAAATCAAAGACATGTCCAACACAAAGAACACGCAGCACCGCCTCTCACATGCATGAGCTGTTTTAATTCATTTGCTCATCCAGACTCTAGAGTCAAGTTAACTGCCTTCATGATCCTTTCCCAGCACATGGAGTCTGATGATTCCTGCAGCAAAACAGGGTGATATTTTATTTTTATTATTATCGAAGATGAAAATACCTGTGACGAAAGGCTTCATAATGTTTTTGTTTGTGTGGGAATTCCTACCACAACAGCAGTTGGAACACAGCCCAATGGTCAGTCCAGCCTCTGAATTTTCGCTTGCAATTGGGTGTGTTTTCTTTTTAGATGCATAAGCCCATGGTTGCAGAAGAAAACTTTGTGCAAACTTCCCTGCTTGTTCAAGAGAGGTGATCCTATGTACAAATCAGGGGCTCAATCCTATGAGTATTTACTCTGATACTGGGGCTAGCTCAGTAAGTGCTTTCAGGATCAGCTCCACAGAGGCTCCTTTTGAAAACATGGTCAGCCAAGAGCCTAATCCTGTCAAGACAGACACATGCATATAGCTTTGCACTGACTAGTCCCATTTTTTTTAAAAAAAAAAAAAGGGGGGGGGGGAGAAAGAGCATGTGTCTCTGTGTTTATAGGATTACTCCCTAACGAAAGTTGTATACTTCTTTGGTAAACCTTTTCTATATGATCATTGTACAATTTGGAATTTATTGGGATTTGATGTGGATTGTGTTGCTTGTTGCAAATTACAATAATATTTTACAGAGTTTATTAGTCCTTAAACTGTGGGGTATGTTTCTGTTTCTTACATGATAATCTGTGCTCATCTAGTTGATATCATTGCTGTTCATATTTTTAATCGACCACAATTATATTTCTCCCAGTCATGGAAAAATATGAATAATAAATGGATTAGCTCCAAGTGATATAACTGAGGACTTATTATGCATAAATTGTCCCAAGTGTTGAATAGTTAAGGTTGTGACAATCTGTTTGACCAATCAGGACACTGAACTACAATTGTGTTGTTTCCAGATTAACATATAGAATAGGGTTGCAATTACTGTGTTGTAGGTAGTGATGCTGGTTGGAGTTAGGGATGTCTCATTATATCTAATATGAATGGTGTTTTTAAAGAGATTAACTGGGAAAATAACTATCCAAAATCCAATAGTAGATAGCTTTTTCTGTTCTTCACTGTTGTTTAAAGTTGCGTTCTGTTTCAGATACAGAAGTGTTGAAATCACCACCACTAAAGTTAGGTTTTGTTTTGTTTTTGTACATTTTCAGAATCAATGCTCAACATTATGCTGACCAAAATACCCATTTACCCCAGACAACTGTGTGCACTTAAGAATGTGTATACCAAAATATGTATTTACATGGATAAATAATATGCCTTAATGTCTCAGTATGCACTTACTTTCAGGGACTGGACTATCCTTTTCCAGTCTGAGGAAAATAGACCATATTTCATAACTTGCAGTGGAACAAAACAACATTTTATCCCCAAAGGGGCATTCAAAACTTTTAAATATTGTTTCACCAAGTAGACTGTGTCCAAAACTCAAAGCCATGGTGGAACTCTTTAACCTGAGATTCCAGGTGGGCAGACTAAAATAAAAAGTTTAGTAAATGATTAATGTGCCATCCAGGTCTGTTTAAATCTGCTGACATTTTGCCATTGCTTTGATTAGGGAGGGTGATGGATTGTGCCTGGAAGTTATGATCATCCTACATTAAACTTTCACACTGTCAATCCTTGCTAGTAGGTAATCATATGGTGTAAACCTAGCCTGCCCAATATGGGGCCCATCAAGAAGAATGTAGACTGTTACTCATGTATGGCAGCTCTCCAAGGGCTGCTAACAACCCTTCTGATTTTGATGCCTGTCCAGGACTGTAGAAGCAGGATGGTTGTCAAATACCTGCTGGACAATATGTAGGTGATGGGTTATGTTTGGCTTGCTGTTCAGCCCTGATGCCCACTATAATGGGATATATCCTGTAGTGATTAAAGGAAGTACTATGAGTATGATAATAAGGTAAATTTATTTCAATTACATTTGTAAAGAGTTCGTTGTTGATCACTCTCTGCACATTTTGAGCACAGTTTATTCTGTTCTTCCTCTTTCAACAAGACTGCCTTTCTTAGGCCTTCTTTTCCTTGCAATGTGGGTGAGGAAACTGTATCAGGAGAAATGAGCCAGTAAAAGAGTTAGACTCATTAGAAACAAGCCGATGAAATGGGAATATGGTGAAATTAGAGTTGTTTGAGGCAGAAGCACGCTTTCCAGATGATGTATGCCCTGTTTCCAAACCATTTGCAGAGTTTGGCTTGTGGTTTTAAAAAGTGGCACATGCTTTGTAGATGCTCATGATGATGTTGATGATCTAGACATGCAAAGCAGATAACTAATTTCCATCTCATGTAACTTACACGCAAGATTTCACCTGCTTTAACTACAATCCCATACCTACTTACCTGCGAATAAGCCTTACTGAAATCAATGAGACTTCTGGGTAGACATGTATAGGATTGCACTATTCACACATGATAGATCTTTATCATGACAGACAGACATATTTCCATGATAACCAGCTTGCATTCTGTAGCCTGGTGACAGAACACCATGGTAGGGTGACCATATGGAAAGGAGAACAGGGCTTTTGTATCAGTTGTATTAAAAAGGTGTCACTTGTATCCATGCAGCACCTGGTGAAATTCCCTTTTCATCACAACAGTTAAAGCTGCAGGGGCCCTGCCCTCTTTTGTATCTGGTCACACTAGGCAGGGCTCCTGCAGCTTTAACTGTTGTGATGAAGAGAGAATTTGACCAGGTGCTGCATGCATACAAATGACACCTGCTGAAATTCCCTTTTCTATACAACTGTTAAAGATACAGGAGCTCTATCCTCCTGTTCATATGGTCCCCCTTATTTAGGTAACAATATGATCCTATAGCGTTTACTTTGTCGTAAATCCCTTGAAGTCATGGGGGTTTACAGCCATATAAGTATACATAGGATAGCGGTCTAAAAATACAAATGACTTCCTTTAGGGATAGGGATGATAAAGGAACTGACCTAATTCCTGCCAGCTTCTATCTCAACTGTGAAGGATATTTTACTTTCTGAAGAGGTGTCTGAGGGCAAGAGGTCTCAAAACTTTCCTTATTCTTCTCCCAACCACCCCCCAATAAGGAAATTATTTGCTTTTCTCTGATCAAATTTTACTCCAGTCCACTCTCTAAAGAGACCTCCCTGGAGGTCAGTGAGGCAGGCTTTCTCTTCTACAGTCCCCTATTTTGTCTGTAAGTACCGTGACATAGGTCCTCTTGCTGCCATTTTACTTCAGCAAGGATCTAAAGACCCACTCAACTCATGGCAGAAAGCCAACTGTGACATGAATGCATGTTTCACAAACAAATGCTCCTCCGCATGCAGCATGGCAACAAACTTTTGAGAGACATTGCAAAAGCCATTTGTGATATAGCATGTGAATCTGCCTTTCAAAGTAATACAAGCAAAAATGAAAATAAAAAATAAACTCCCAGTGGTGAACAAAAGTCCTCAGTCTAGCCTAAAGTTGTTCTTTGAATCCTAAGGTTCAAACTAGACGTGACATTTGTCACATAAATTTGCCTTGCGCAGCTGTTGTGTTATTTTTTTTTAAAAAAAAAAGACAAATAGCTGGATCAGAAAGGTGAGCCAAATGCCTGTGGCATGGGGGAGGGGACACTTTTCCCTTAGGAACCACCCTCAACCCATGCGTTTCCTATTCACAATGGGAAGAAAAGTCCCATTGGTGCCTCACACATATGAGGAAACATTCCCACAGTACTTTCTGTTCTGCTGAGAAATGCATTAGCCACATGCAAAAATGTGTGGTTATCAATGGCAGGATCTACACTGCTGCTTTATAGTGGTATTGAAGTGCACCGACAACTGTTGGGGCCCATGACACATCTGCACGAAGCAGGATATTACACTATGAAAGCAGTATGAAAGCGGTATATGGCAGGTGTCTATGGGCCCCAACAGTTGTCAGTGCGCTTCAATATCCCTATAAAGCAGTAGTGTGGCTCCTGCCTTTTATATACTGCTTTCATACCACTTTCATTTCCCCAGTGCAATGGTCTTGAAAGTACTGGGTGTAAAGACTTCCTTAAAGATCAGTGACCTTTTTGCCCCTTTCGAAGCTACAAATATCTTGAACTATGTTGCAGCAGGACTCAATAGAAGCATGGACTATGTTTAGAATTGAATTTTATTTTTTTATAACCTTAATTTTGTGTTACTTTCTTCCCTGTATCCAGTTGGGAAGCGTAGAATTCTGTATACAATTAGGTTTGCACTAAGAAAGGATACTTCATTTTCAGTTTGATTAGTTTAAGTATATTCATTATTACACATGAATAAAAGCATTAAATGCACTTTAATTGGGTTTGTTCCTGTTGACAATTTAATCCCTTTCCTCCTTCTCTCTATTAAACCTTAGAGGAAAAGCAGGAAAGTTATGCTGCCTCCAGGATAGACCTAAAAATAGCCAGGTTGAGACAATGAGAACAAATGGAGCAGAAAAAAAATACTGAGGAGATTCTGGATGAGAACTGCTCTTGTTCCGAAAACTAATTTTGGCTTGGGTGTGCGGTGGATTTTCCTTCTAGCCATTCATTTCTTTTGCCCTTAGTACTGATTACTAAGCATGAATCACTTTGCTTCCCTTCTCCCACCCTTCTGTTTTTACTCCCTTTATAACTTCAGTATCCAGGGCTCTCTGAAAATTTATATCAGGAAACTAGCAAACACATTGCCTTCTTCAGGCCTTGGCTTCCATAAGCTGGAGATAACACCAACTGAACATGGTTTGCAATAAATGAGATTTTAAAATACACTGCAAGTTTTTGCAATTTATCATCCATAGCAAGGGCATTATAGGAAGCTGGGGGGGGGGTTACCTGTGATTGGGGGTAGTGGTGAATTTCTCTGCCTCAATATATTTATTCTTTGCTTTACCTAGAACATGGGGGAAATCAAAGTAACAGATCATCCCGATGAAGAATATTTTTGTGTGCAGTATTGTATTCGGTAGCATATTTCTGGCACAAAAATAACATTACAACTCTACAGTCATGCCCTTTGTCTGTTGACATGCAAGGATCCCTCCCACCTCATCCAACCAAAAAGTAGTGTGCCTTTCTGAATCCCTCACATTTCCTTCAGTCTTTGGTTCTAAAATGCCAGAAACTGAAAGTTCACTAGTTTCTGTCTATAATAGCATTGGGCACAATCCAGCCAAAATTAAGTCCTTTTTATATTCCATCAATTTTAATGTTGAGTTAAACACATACTTAGATCTCTATTGTTGAAATCAATGAGACTTAAGGGGATTACTTTGGGCTGTGTAGGAAGATAATTCTGCCCCCCCAATAATACACACCAAGATATTAATTTCCGACAAGAACCAGAATTACCTTTATTCTGTGTATAATAATAATAATAATAATAATAATAATATAAGATTTTCACCCTCCAAACCTACTGTACAGAACTCATGGCAACCTTAGAAACATACATCTGCAGTGCAAAGAAGCCCTGAGGATTTAAGATAACACCATGGATTTTGTCTTTCAATATTTGTTTCCCATTCTGAAGGAAGAGATGGACATTTTTTTCTTTGTTCATCTTTTTCATATTTTGCGCACTTTGAGCAAAGATTAATTTAGCTTGGACATCACGAGTCTTCTAGGTGTCCTTACTATTATTCATCATCTTTAGATATTACTTACATTAGCAATACTTCATCAGCCTAAAGGCGAGAGAAAACAATACCGGAAGCCACCATGAGAAGTTGACTGTTCTCCTTATACTTAATGTTAATGAGATAGTTCCTTGCTAAAATTTCAAGTTGGTAAGAACTGCAGGAGGTATCATGCTCCATTAGGCTATGAAAGCTTTACAATGATATTGAGGCTTGGTTTTTTTCCCCTCCCTCATTGCATCAGAAATAGCTAAAAGCATTGGATTTTTCCTCCAATGGAATTCTGAATTTGTGTTTTTCTTCATTCATTTTGGCCTTTTGACATTTACACACACACCCTGCCAAAGTTAGCATGGGGGGAGCGTAGAATCTAGTATAGGTATGTTTCCTCATAGCAAATTAAATGCAAAATGTGAAGTTGCTATGTATTAAATACATAGCCAGAAAACAGTTCATTTTCCTAATTTGGAAAAGGTACAGAACATTTATGGCGATCACATTAGTGTGGCTCCATTGTGTCAGTGCTAAGATAGGGTGACCATATTTTGGAAACCAAAAAGGAAGACAACATGGTCAGCCCCCAAGGGGGCCTCTCCACCAACATGTCCACCCCCGGGGGAGGGTGTCCAGCACAAAGTGGGTGTGCCCAACTGAACATAGTCTTGGTCACGTGTCTGATTTTACAGCACACAATTAAGACAAAACTGATCTACATACAAGTGAGAAATCCAAGGGCTGAAACTGCTCAAGGTGCAAGACCCCAAAGAGGAGGGTTGACAACCTTAGTTTGAAGGGTATGGCTCCAGTGTTTTGTATTGTTTTTAAATATATTTTAAAACCTCAATTTTTTTAAAAAAATCCTAAAAAATCAATGGATGAATGGATCTGCTTCAAATTTGGCATGGCTAAAGCCCTACTCAAGAGGTATCAAGGTGCCAAGTTTCATCTCTTTATCTTTAAAAATGACGGTCTTTATAATAAATGATTTTAAAACATATTTTTGAAAAATCCTAAAAATCAATGGATGAACAGATCTGTTTGAAATTTGGCAAAGCTGAAGCTCTACCTAAGGGCCATCATGATGCCAACTTTCAACACTATATCTTTAAAAATGACGAAGTTGTAAGCATTTTTGTTAATGTGACTATATTGACTATAAAGTAGAGCTGCCCTTTGGGTGGGGGAAGGATGTGAAAAATCTGGATTTTTCTTCAAATTTCATAATTTTCCCCCTTCCCAGATTTGTTACCAAAAATCCTGACATGTTCTGGTTTTTCCTGACATATGGTCACCTTAGATATATAGACCATGATCCAGTTAAAGCCTTGTATGCATGTTAGAAATATTTGCAGGATCTACACTACAGCTTTAAAATGGTTTATAACAGTAGTGACAACTGTTGGAGCCTAGGACACACTCCATATACTGTTTTCAAACCGTTTTAAAAGTGTCATATCCTGCTTGGTGTACATCTGGCCTCTGTTTACAATTTAATTCTAGCAGTATGCAGGTTAAATCCCCCTGGCATCTCAAGGTGAAACAATCAGATAGCAGGGGATGTGAGAGACCTCGTCCTCATACCGTGCAGAGCTGTTGCTTCCTGACAACATAGAAACTACTGAGGTATGGGCCAAATGATTTGATCTAGTGTAAGGCAGCTTCCTATGTGTTTGTCTATATGGGGAAATGCTTCCTTTGATCCACTTTTCCCTTAAAAAGGTATTGATTTTTAATATATATATATATACATGTATATATTTCAGGACCTAAGGAACTCCCTACCACCTTAACTGAAGAGTTCCACAAATTGACACTTTCCTGGTGCCACCAATTCAATTGGAATACTTGAAAACCTCCAAGTAACTGGTTTAAGCATGCAATGGGCATCAAGTTGAATTATTAAACAACTAATTTGTTAAAGGAATATGTTGTACATAAGGGTTATTTACTTTGGGTTTAAATAAATGCTTAAAGGCAGTTGTTTAGGGACTCAAGAGACAATGTTGCAGATACATGCCTCTAATTTCATTTTAACCTCAAGCCAAACTCCCTAAACCTCCACCCCAACAAAATTCACCCACAACCTGGTCCATCCAGCTAATGGGTACAATCTTCCTCTTATTGCAAAACCTCTCCTGTTCTACTAGTGGCTCCACTTGGACAGTTTATCTTTGGCCAAAGGTTGATATCGAAATCATACAGGACCTAATAAGCAAATTAAAAATGGGCAAAGCCCCATGTCCAGATGGTATTGCACCTGAAATTATAAAAAATAACATCTCCTGGGGGTCTCCAGTACTGGCAGCTCTTTTTACATCAATAAATAAGCATGGACAAATTCCATGCTCTGGCTGAAGGCCGTCGTCATCGCAATATATAAAAAAGACCCCAAAGACGATCCTGTCAGTTATCGCCCTATTAGTCTTCTTTCTATTGTAGGAAAGTTATATGCAGGCTTCTTGAACCTAAAATTAAAAGAATGGATTTTAGACAATTTCGAACAGAGTGGTTTTAGAGCAGGCAGTTCAACGTTGGACCACCCTTTAGTTTTGGCCCACCTTGCATACAAATATTCTACCTCTAAGGGAGGTAAACTGTTTACAGTATTTATCGATCTTAAAGCAGCTTTTGATTCAATACCTCGAGCCCGACTCTGTTCAAAGTTAAAGCAACTCTCCATTGAAGGTAGACTGCTCTTCTTGATCCAGTCTTTGTATTCAAACAAAGTCCAATGTAACAGACAGGGCCATGTGACGAAGGAGATTACTGCTACTAGAGGTGTCAGACAAGGGTGTGTACTTGCCCTGACTTTATTCAACCTATATTTGACAGACCTTCCTTCTATGCTGGCTCCTTTACCATCACATTCTCCAAAGATTAGGCAAACAAAAGTCTCCATACTTTATGCGGATGATGTTATTTTAATATCATAGACAAGGTTGGGCTTAAAGAGACTATTAAGTGGTTTTGCTGAATATTGTAAAACAAACTTTTTAACAATTAATTTCTCCAAAACTAAAGTGATGGTTTTTTCAAGCAGGAAAGTGAGATATAAGTGGACTCTGGCAGGAAATAGAATCGAACAAGTGGAATCGTATAAATATCTAGGCATATGGTTTCACGAAGCTCTCGGCTGGAAGGCCCATATAAAATATACCAAGACCAAAGTAGAACAAAGTTGTGGGGCTTTAGCCTGGTTTTACTTTACAAAGGGTGGGAAATATATACCAGCAGCTACCCAAGTGTATAAATCCACTATCGTGTCTCAAGTTTTGTATGGATCACCGATATGGTTTCCACTCTTTAAAAGTATCCTTGAAGGAATTCAACACTCCTTCCTTAGGTTAATCTTCAGTGTACCTAGATGCGTTTCAGGAGATGCTTTAAATTTGGAAGCGGGTAATTCGCTAAAATGCCAAGCCTGGATTTACTCTGTCCACTTCTGGCTCAGATGCCATCTTGTGATATCTCACGACTCTTTAGCCTATAAGGTATTAATAGACTCATTTGTATCCCCTTGGATGAAAGCAGTAGAGTACAAGATTATGAACATAGGGCTTTCACCCCCTTACCTGCTAGCGGTAGGACTTGATAAGGCACGAGCAATCATCAAGCAAAGATTAACAGATATAGACACCCAGGAGTTAATTGGGGCGGCACGGGGGCCCTGTTCACCACAGTCGTTGGGGATATCAGTGCTCCTTTGTAAAGAGGATTCACAATATCTAAGGTGGCTATCAAATCCCAAATATAGGAAGGCCTTTACGCTAGCCAGGTTTAATGTTCTCCCGTCTAGGGTATTGGAGGGCTGTTACAAGGGAATTCCATGGCGCAACAGATGCTGCCCCTGCAATGACACCGAGGTTGACTCTATAATACATGTTTTATTTTTTGTGTAGGTATTATCAATCGGCCAGGGTAGACTTAATTTGGCCAATTACACAGTCCCTCCCAGGGCATTCTTCTGAGGCCCTAACAAGTATTTTCTCCAGGGTACAAATAAGCGAATAACGGAACAGGTAGCTAAGTTTCTGAATCTGGCTATTCAAACCAGAATATTAGCAGATGATTAACATTAACACTCACTATTTATAGTATTTATTTGTAGATGAAGAATGTAGTCCCTTTTTATACCAGCTAAGTTGCAAGATGCAAGCACATGACTGTATGTTATATTTGTTTTGCCTTTGGTCTATTGACTGTAAATAAAGGTTGATGATGGCAGTTTATCTGCTTTAAAGTCCCACTTGTATCTTCTGGTAAGACCTTAACATAGGGCAGCCTCCTTTTAATCATCAACAGCGAAGTATGATTAACATACGGGGAAGGAATAGCTTAATATGCAGGCCTCAGCCATCCACCTTTACCTCAGCTTTCTCTGGGCCTAGTCTCATACCACAAACATTAACTTACTCTCTCCCTAGCTTTCATTTTCCAACAGCCAACTCCCAATTAATAGCCCACTAGCTACAACCCCCAGCCAATCAGAGCCTGATGTTTCCATGACCGATTAAAAATGAATTTACTTGATCAAGGCCCAGTCTATAAATATTAAAAGTGATTGTCCCTCCCTCTCTCCCTTTCCAGAACTTTTCACTAAGCAGCTACTGCTAAATAGGCCTGCATCATAGTAATAACGCTTGATAGTTCCACTCCAGCGTCAACAAAGGTCACAAAAGTCTTCTTCACAACACAAACCATAAACAGTTATGTACACAGTACTTCTCCACAGTACAGGATATAGGTTGTTTCACTTCTTACATTGTCCCACATTGGCACTTAATGCAGAGAGCCATGTGGCACTGGCCAATTAGAAGTTAGCTGAAGGACGTTTCTCAATTGAAATATATGGTTTAAACACATATTTCACAACACCCAAATGTTTTGGCAAGCATTTTAGGGACAAGTGCAGCACTTGAAGAAGCCTAAAGCACTCTAACTGCCATATTGAATGCATACGTCATTATAGGAATGTGCTAAAAGCCTACAAAACATTTTTAAGAAAGAGAGAGAGAGAACTTTTGAATATGTATCTATTGAATATGTATCTAAGTTAGATTTATTGCATTGGCTTTTCTGCCCTGTCTGCTCAACAGCAAAAACAAACTGCATTATGCACATTTTGTGTCCCAACATACTACCTAACAAACACTTGAGCAATGACCTGCAAAACATGTGGTCAATGGCTCTTTGAGAGATATTTCTTTAGAAACCAAATGCCTCTCATTTTAAGCTGCTTTAGCCAGTGTCTGTCAAAAAAAAAAAAAAGAATCTCTCATTGTTCTCAGTGATCTGGAAAACAAGCTTGTAAGCCAACCATGTGGAGTTTAGGATTTAAACATACACACATCACCACCATCACCAAACACCATTGACACAATCATCTGAAGATTTGCTCAGAGATATTTGCATGAGCAGTATCTTTTGGCACATGTTTAATCCATGACAAAGGTGTTTTTTTAAAAAGTCAGGCAAACGTAACTATATGAGGGGAAAACACTTAGAAGGTGCCTTATATCAAGTCAGACAATTAGACTATTAACTCGGTGGGCCTGTTCAGACAACACACTAAGCCATTGTTAGGCCATTAACCTTTTTGCAGGAAATGGTTAGTGAGCATGTTTAAACCATGGTTATTAGCCTCCATGATTAGGAATGGTTCACACAACATGCTAAGTTATTGCTCACATGACACACTAAGCCATAAAGTTTTCTCAAAATGCTTCACCACCATGGCTTAATGTGTTGTCTGAACAGGGTCAGTGTCGTCTACAGCAGCCTTCTCCAACCTAGTGTCCTCCTAATTGCTGGGGTCAGATAACATGATAACCTACGTTTCAGCAACAACCCACAGTTCAATGACAACCCATACTCAACCCTTGAGTGTGGATTATCAGGTTTTCTGAAACCAGTAAATGTGTTGGACTACAATTCTGGTAGTTGTAGTCCAAAACATTGTCAGGCACTGGCCCTCCAGGTTTTTAGGCAGACATTTTCCCAGCCCAAAATGTAGATGTTGTGGATTGAAACCTACACGAAGGATGTCAGATGTGCAAATCAGCAAAATGTGAGCTTGCCAGAGTTCTCCAAATTCCATCTCAAAGGTCCTTTCAACTCAAGTCCATATCAGAGCAGGTTTTTTCTTTTTCTATGAAAATCCATGTGTATTTTTGCGCATATTTTTTCAAATGCATGCATCAATTGTGCACATCTTTGAAATGCATGCGTTCTTCCCCCATTAATTAAAGTGTATTTGCAGGTATTTTTCAAAAGTTTCCTTTCTTTCCCCCGTTAATTCAAGTGTATTTGTGCACATTTTTCAAATGGACACATGCTGTCAAAGGCATTCCCGCACTTCGACCACAATTGCATCCAAGTCTATGTTCAACCCAGAAGGTGTGAACTGGATAAATCTTGATCAAAAACAAACTGAAATGAATTTCTTATACATCCCTACCTGAGACATTTTGTAGTCAGATCTATGGTCCTTTCTCAAATATGTGGGGGGAAAGGCATCTCCTTACCTGGACAGGGATGTGCATCTCCCTACCTAGATGAGGAAGCACAAATGCACATATATTTCCTGCCCTAAACCAAGAATTATGTGCATGTAGCTGGTCAGATGACTGGCAATCTTGATTGCCATCTGTTTAGCAGGGGGAAGAAGCTGGATTCAGTCCCCACCCTTGAAAAGACTGATTGGCACTATTACCTGTAAACTGACTATAACAGTTTGCAAATCTGGTTATTTTTTATTCTAGGACCATACAGTTTGAAGAACCAGAAGCTGAATTTTGGTGCCTGTACATTCTCAGATTTCATCACAGCCCTAGAAGTTGCCCATCTTTAGTTTACACTATAACATTGAAACATGTTTATATGTGAATCCAGATACCATAGTTAGCTCTTTTTTTCTCTTTTTTTTAACATCCTGACTGCAATTTTTGCTCCTAGGCTTTAATGATTTTTTTTAAGAGATGGAAATTGAAAGCATTGTAATAGCATGTTTGTATTCATCTTGCAAGTTACCTTTGCTAACACATATTACTGTGGAAGCAGGTGTGGGGGGGGAATCATACAGCATTTTAATAAAAAGATCATAGGAGTTGATCTTCACTCAGAAGAGTTTGAAGAGCGTGTATTGTTTGTGGCTTTCCAAAACCTTCCTCTTCGAGCTGAATGTGTGAACATTGACTTTGCTCCAAGGAAGAGTCATACCACTAAACTATTATCTTTTTATCTGAGCATATATTTATATTCCATGGACACAGGGGATGTGTTTGAAAAGGATGCTCCTTTTATTACAGGTGATCTACATGCTTTGGGGGAGGGCATCCCTAGAGCTGTATATTTTCTACAGTAGAAATCCTTTTACGTTAACTGCATTTATATTAGCTTCTTTCTTTTTTTCTTTTTTTCTTTTTTTCTTCTTTTCTTCTTTTAAATATTAGCTTCTTGATTATCTCGACTACAATATTAGCTTTTAATATTAGTTTCTTGATTATTTGAACTGCACTGTGTGTGTGTGTGTGTGTGTGTGTCCCTCATACAATCTCATGTCAACTACTGAGTAGCACTGACTTTCATAACTGCATGCTATGGATAACCCCCAGGCCATTTTGAATAAAAGAGACTTCCTGTGCTCCCTTTTTTGACATTGTCTTCTGAGTTTTCAACATCAGTGCCTTGATCCCCAGTAAAATTCAGGGGGGGGGGGGAAATATTCAGGGGAGGGAAAGGTTTTTGACATTGAAAGTTACATCTGTTTATGTGTAAAACAGGATGTCTGACATCATGGAGGCTTAAAATAGGGGAGGGGTTGTACTAAACAGAGTCTCTATTGGCAGCAAAGATGATCCTCTATCTCTCTCTCTCACACACACACACACACAATGAGAGAGAGAGAGAGAGAGAGAGAGAGAGAGTTTAATGAGGTCCAAATGAATTCCTTTGTCCCTTCTGAATCCTGAAAACAGTCCTGAGCAAGGTTTGTGTAGGTGTTGTTTCCCACATACTGTTTGGGAGTATACTTGGAAGTAGGCAGCAATGTGCTGGTGCTAGCCCTAGACCCATGGAGGAATTCTGTTGTCTGAGCAGAAATTGTAGAGAACATTCTGCTCAGCCAACACAATGAACATCTGGACAGAATGACTCTGGATCCTCCTGTCCACTCGTTCTCTGCAAAAGGTTTCTTTCAGTAGTGAAGGGGGAGAGGAAATCTGCCCTTTTGCTGCTGAAAATATTGTGAAATGGGGAATTGGATTCCTTCAGAGGCCAGCCTCAACTCTTTCCCCCATTCCCACTTTTGTAACAATGTCCCTCATCTCTGGCTGCCATCATCCACACATTGGTGATGCATCTGTAGAGGGGAGACTGCTTTATGCACCCAGGCTCTCCATGGGGATGGAGCCTATGGAGATCCAATGGTGGAAGCAGGGCCTATTAATCTCATGAGAGGGATCAAGTGAATAGGGCTGGCATGTCCATCTCTGTTTCCACCTTCTCCTTCTGAAGGTAAAAAGAAGGTAGCAGAATGTGTTTTGGGAAACTTACAGTCATTCTCTGGGAAGAGAAGCCCCAAATATCTGTTCCACCTAAGAACTGTATAGGAGAATAGCACTGCTTTAGGGTAGAGTAACCATATGAAAAGGAAGACAGGGCTCCTGTATCTTTAACAGTTGTATTCTGTAGCCTGGTGACAGAACACCATGGTTAAATTTAGGTAGGGTGACCATATGGAAAGGAGGACAGGGCTTTTGTATCAGTTGTATTGAAAAGGTCTCATTTGTATGCATGCAGCACCTGGTGAAATTTCCTCTTCATCACAACAGTTAGAGCTGGACGAGCCCTACCCTCTTTTGTATCTAAAGCGACCAAATACAAAAGAGGGCAGGGCTCATACAGCTTTAACTGTTGTGATGAAGAGGGAATTTCACCAGATGCTGCATGCGTACCAATGACACCTGCTGAAATTCCCCTTCCTATACAACTGTTAAAGATACAGGAGCCCTGTCCTCCTTTTCATACGGTCACAGTATTTTAGGGCAGTGTGCATCAGGGCCTTTGCCACATCAGCAACCATTTCTTTAGCCCCTGTTTCTTCTCAGATCTGTTGACATGCAACCAACCAACATATATTATGCTTAGGAAAGGGACAGCATCCATCAAATTAACAGGTCTGATAGTGAACAGTCAAAAATTAATGTGTGTGTACATACGCGTATTGAGGTGATGAAAAAACTGCACTGTAAGTGCATAAATTCCGGCCAGTCCATGAAGATTTAGGACCATAGAAAGCGTCTTATATCAAATCGGTCATTGGCCTATGTAGCTGAGTATTTTCTACACTGAGGGCAAACTAAACATTCAGGAAAGCATGCATGGTGGAGTAATGTATGCTAGCTTTTCCTACTCTCCTGTAAGCGTGCAGCCCCAATTCAGTTTGGAACTGTGGCATTCCAGGGTTTTTTTTTTTAAGCTTTTCCCCTCCAGTCAAATTTTTTGGCAAAATTCCACACACACCGATGTGGGAGGGGAGGGTTTTTGTTCTGTTTTTTAACGCCTCCATTGACTCCAAGACATTCTTAAAAAAAAAAAAACCTTCCCAAATTAGTGGAAGAGAAAGGTTTAAATGCACAACCAACACCTCCTTGAGTGTGGTGATCCGATCTGAATTGGAGCCATGTGCTCTTACAGGAGAGTAAGAAAAGCTAGTACACGTAGCTCTACTATGCATGCATTCGTGAATGTTTCGTTTGGCTTGCTAGAGTTTCACACTTTCAGGATTTTTTCCCTGCCCTAGCCAGAGACATGAGGACCTTTTGGTGCGAAAGAATGCTATTGGCTGTGGCTCAATGGGAGAGCACCTGCTTTGCATGCAGAATGTTTGAGGTTCAATCCATGACCCCCTCTAGATGGATTCCGTTTGACGCCTGTTCCTCCGATTATGCGCATCTTCTCGGAAGTGCTTTATTGTAAATGCTTGTATGCAGGAGGTAATTGAGCACTCAACAGGTGACCTTACCGGTTGTTTCAAATGCGCTTTACAAGTAGTTAATGCGGAGAATCGCTTGTTCACATAGTCAAAATGTGCTTTAATGGCCGGAGAAAAATAAAACTCACTATTTAACGCGCATTCGATAATGCGCATAATCGGAGAGAAAACGCGCCTCTACGCCCGATTTGCGCGCCTTTCTTGTAGAGGTAATTTTTTTAATGCGCCTTGAAAGAGCTTTAAATGCCTCTTGTAGAGGCAGCCCAAGTAGAGCTGGAAAACCTCCTGCCTGACACCCCGGAGAACTGCTGCCAGTCAGTGTTGACAATACTGGGCTAAATGGACCGATAGTCTGACTCAGGATGAGGCCATTTTCTATGTTCCTATGGTCCTAAGCATGTGCTCTAGTCCTGAATAAAGGCTCTACACCATGATGCACAACAGAGTGAGAGGACTTCCCTGAGACACATCCTTGAGGCTTTTTGGAAACTGAGGGCAGGGGATATTGATATTAAGCAAACCTCAGTGCTCGGACACTTTGAAATACAAATACTCCCACAATTTGGGGGCTCCATTAGTTGGCAATACTTGCCATCACATTCAAATGTATCCCTGCAACAATTAAGGCTAGGCAGTGTCAACAAAAATTAAGAATGTCAACATTAAGACCTGAGTCTAATAATAATAATAATAATAATAATAATAATAATAATAATAATAAATTTGTTTCTTACCTGCCTCTCCATTTGAATCAAGGCGGGGAACAACAGTCAATATAGCATTAAAAAACCACCAAAAATAACAGGAGGACACAGGTTGCCTGTATCTACAGGGACAGCAGTATCATAGTACCCTCCATGTAGCTTTAGCAACCTAGTACTCCAGGACTCTTCTGTTTCATGTCAGCCCTTGGCGCAAGTCACTTTTACAATGAAATTAGGAGTAATTCCAATCCAGAGGGCAATGCTGAAGAATGCTTCTGCCTTCGAGATACTGCACTCTGTATAAGCTTGCAGACAAAATAACTTGCTTCATGTGCAATAAAATTAGTTTTAGCAGAGGGTGTTGACCTTGTAGCTGAATGCCAAATTAAATACTCTAGAAAAGTTAATGGGCACAGTAGGTATATAATGTTGCCCACAGGCACTCTGAAGAAGGGATGTCAAAATATATACCTGGTTATTCCAGTATACAAAAGGCATCTGTGTCAGTCTTCAGTTTTTGAAGATGAAACTGATGTTCATTACAGCCACATGGCAAATACAGCATGGCTAATTCATTTCTCAGTTGCAGGGTGTGTTTTTAAAGGTATGGTTTATTGATCTGTCTTCTGGAAATGTGTGGCAGCTAATCTTTGGGATCTTGTATCTTTGTCTCTTCTATCTCCATCACTTCAAGCGATGAGCATTTAGATATTTTTTTCCAAATACAACATGATTGATTTACAGTTTTAGTAAAACTATTACCTTATTTTCACAGTGGATATTTTATCCGTTCTGTAGTTGATGGTTCATTTTAAACAGATCTACACATATTAGTAGGAGAAGCCGCTGATGCTAAATCATGATACCCTCATACTCCATTGACTGGATCCACCATTTTTCTTTTTGACTGAACCCATGCATTCTATACGTGAAGTAGCAGTGCATAGGAGTCCCAGAGCCTATCAATTGCTCATTCTCCCAGTCCTGCTATCTTCTAGTCTGAGCACAAAGAGATAACTGGTACCAACCGAGAGGCCATCGTAGCAGCTGCTGTTGACATTTCTGGACCAGTGTTGTCCTCCACCACTCCCATCCCATATATGCCACGCAAAGCTTCATTACAAAACTCCAAATCCTTGTTATAGTATGCTATGGCCCTTCATGGTCCATAGAATATATACAATCCAGCTGGGGGAAATTATTAATAGGAAAGGGATACTAAGAGCCCTGGGAAATTTTAAAAGGAAGGCATATTTCATCACCAGCAGCCCAAATTTCTGCTTCATGTTCCCAGGAGGGGGTATTGGGGAATCATTTTTCAGCCCTCTGATCATTTGCCTGTAGGGCTTCATAGGGGCTAAGTTTGGTCGTCCATGTTTTTGAACATCTATATCAAGGCATCTGCTGTTTTGGAATTGAGTGTCCTTAGTATGCTGATGACACCCAACTTTATCTTTCCTTTTCAAGATTGTGGTAGGAGCTCATTTACCTGAATACAGTAATGGACTGGATATGGCCCAACAAGCCAAAACTCAACCCAGGCAAGAAAGAGGCTCTTCTGTTCAGTAGATAAACTGATCAAGGATTTGGAGTACACCTGCTCTGGTTCAGACAGTGTCTACTGTGGCCAGAAGGGACTTTGCTCATGTTTGGCTAGTATGACAGTTGTGCCCCTTGCTAGAGAGGACAGATCTGACCACATGCCTTGGTTAGATTATGCAAAGAAGTCTACATGGGCCTTCTCTTGAAGAGTGTTCAGAAACAAGCTGATGCAAAACACAGCAGCCAAGATGCTTTCTGGTATGCACTTTTCAGAACATATTTTGCCAATCTTACATAAATTACACTGGGTTCTGATTTGTTTCAGGATCAAAGCAAGGTGTTGGTTCTTACCTATATAGGCCTAAGTGATTTAGGATCAAGATATCTGAAATACCTACTATATGAACCTGTCCATAGATTACAATTTTTGTCCCACCACCTGAAGAGGTTTGGTTAGTGGGGACCCAAGACAGGGCCTTCTCTGTTGCAGCACCCCGGTTGTGGAATTCCTGCCTGCAAGAAGTTGCACTAGCTCCATCCATCCCTGATCATTTTTAGGTGGGCAGTAAAACTATTTTTAGTTCATCTGGCTTTCAATGGTGTTTAATTAGAACATTTAAATTTAATTTGATCTTCTCTCTTTATTTCAATTTTAGCTGTTAACAGTGCAGTCCTAATTTGCTTCCAAGTAAATGTGTTTAGGATTATCAGCTAAAAATTGTTATAATGTTTTAAACTGTTTAATGATTTCATTGTTCTAGTGTATAAATTGTTTAACTGCTTCGTGGGCCCATATTTATGGCTGAAAAGCAATCTACAAATGCTCTTTTAAATAAAAGAAATAAGACTGCAACCTTATATCTATTTACTTGGGAGAAAGACCCATTGAAGTGAGTGGCACTTACTTCCAAGTAGACATTTTTAGGCTTGCACTATAAAATATATTGGTGCAAATATTTAGCATTACTGGACGGGTATAGCAAAAGGCAGAGTTACTAATTCCAAATGCCCCCATCTATGTGTTCCTAAACTTTAATTGCATCAATATTCCTGTGCTTCTACACACACTTTGCTTTCCCGCATCAACTGAACTGATACCGAAATCTGGCAAAGTATTTTTTTTTAATATAGTATGTGAAAGCTGATATTCTTGTGATGAGTCACTGGGGCTTTCAGACTGCATCGAACAAACAATAAAATCACAAACATTTGCAACCTTGACCACTGGAAAACTCCCTGAGTTTTGTGCCGCAATTCTTTCCATTATTCCTGTTACTTTTTCTCCTAATCTAACAACAATATACAGGGGATATGAGATTTTCTTTGTCAAGAATAAAAACAAATGTCTATAAACCGGTATGTATTTTCCCTCATTGGCTTACAATCGGAAGCAACAATAGCTCTTTTGTTTCCTTATCTAGCTTGAGGAAGGGGAAAAGAACTGCTGTGAAAAGTATAAATGGCCCAAACCATTTCTCAAAAGAATACCTGCAGAAGTGTCATAACCTCCCTGGCAAACAGTGAGAAATGAAATGGAAACAAAGAAGTCACAGTATTTAAAAAGAGAAAAGGTGATTATTACTTTTAGGGGGAAGACTCATTGCTCTTTATGACTGTTACACGTTCTCATGCATACAAATCTCAGAGCATTGTGGTTTGAGTTGACACCCTTTAAGTCTTAAATGTGTGTGTGTCTTTCTGTGTGAATGGGTGCGTATGAATGTGCCCTGCCCATTTGTGCAGCCCTGCCCACTTTGTAGGGCCCCATGCACTTATGATGTCTCCAAAGGGTTCCACGAGGCCCACTCCACCCCCAAAATATAGCCCATTCTTGAATAAACCAAACAGGGCCAGCTCCAGATTTCATGGGGGGGGGGGGGGGGAGCTGTCAGAGTTACCTAGGCAGGATCTACACTACTGCTTTATAACAGTTTATAACAGTATTGACAACTGTTGGGGCCCATGACACATTCCATATACCATTTTCAAACCACTTTCAAAGTGTAATATCCTACTTAGTATAGATCTGGCCCTGGCAGCGGTGGTGGGTGACAGTAGTATTCTGAGCAGCAACAGTGGTTGGAGCTGCCATCTTAGATTCCGTCAATGCCTCTAAGTGCCACACTATTAGGGGATATTGTAGGTAATTGAAATGACAGCTAGTCGCAGCCATTCAACTCTGCTCAGTGCACCATGACAGAAAATAAATTCAAGGGGGCTCCAGACATCCTTCAGCATGAGCCTTGCCTGGCCGTTGGGGCCCCAGCAACTTGCCAAGGAGGCCAGGTGCAGCAGCAAGCTTGGAAGCCAGCTATTATCCAATGTGAGGCATTTCCCAAGGCTTTTCCCCCTAAAGACATAAAAATATAGTTGATAGATGGATCTTTTGCTAATGCTTCAGGGCTCCTGAACCTTGTCTTCCTATGTCAGCACATTCAAAGTCCCATCAGAAAGCCAAGGAACAACCTGGAGTGGTCAGAAGAGAAAGTCTGGAATGCCCTTGTATGTATGCAGATGTGCATTTGGTGCCTGCAGAGGTTCTTTGGATCTTGGCCAAGAGGTCTTAATAGAACAGTCCACCCTGCAAGGTTCGGAGAGTTGGCTGTATAGGACCCTTTCCTTTTTCCTGATTTGGCACGAAGTCAAAAGTATGGGAAAGGTTGCCTCAAGACACAACATACAGTGTGGGACAGGATATCCTGTGCCAATGACACCTTGGATCATTAAGTCAGGTAGTTCTTCTCTCATTCCATGTACAGTGCACACGGGTAAGGCCTTAATTCGGACATTATGTAGACTGCACTCCTTACAAGGCCCATGAAGAAACACTTAGGGCCAAACTTGACATGATTTTAAATGTGCCTTAGCATGTAATATGCACATTTTTAAAAAATGCAAATACCATCAGCTAGCTGGAGGACTGATAATTATTAGATTTGCAGTCGGTGGGAAAAGGGAAATTCACCCTTTCCTCTCCCGCTGTTTCCTTGATGAACATCATTCTTCTGAAGCTGCTGTTTGCATAGGGAGAAAATGCCAAGCAGGCATTTCCTCCTAATGCAAATAGCACCTTTGGAGGAGTTATTTTCTTGATGATCACAACAGGGAAGGAAAGTGAACTTTCTCTTTCCCAGCTGCTACAATCCCAATAATTATCACACAGAGAGAGAGAGAGAGACAGACAGACAGACAGACAGACAGACAGACAGACAGACAGACAGACAGACATTGCGGCTGCTATTTGGATTTTTCCAAATGTTCACCAAAGGCTTCAGTATCCTATGAACTACTCTTTTTTAAAAAAAGTCAATCTTGCAGAACCCTCTGTTTGGGGACTATATGTAAGCTTCCCCCAACCTGGTGCCCTCCAGTTGTGTTGGATTACAACTCCCATAATTCCCATCCATCATGGCTATTATATGTAAGTTCTTACAATCTATTCAATGT
The DNA here is from genome assembly GCA_029215795.1 of Anniella stebbinsi. Lineage (NCBI taxonomy): Eukaryota > Metazoa > Chordata > Lepidosauria > Squamata > Anniellidae > Anniella > Anniella stebbinsi. Next base: position 86,694,210 of record JARDYH010000004.1, on the reverse strand, counting down.
TGGTTTTAGGCAATAAGGATAATGAATGCACAGAAACTGGTCCCCACATGTAGGCCCATTTCTGGATCAGCCTTTGCATGTGTAAAAGTGTACTGTGTGGAGAAAAGCACCCTTCATCCAGCAACTGGAGGTACACGTGAAATGCCCTTGTTGGACTGAAGTTTTTTGCACACCTACTAAACAAATGTTGACTCAGGCTGGATCTACACTACTTTATAGTGGTATTGCAGTGCACTGATAACTCTTGGGGCAAAATCCACATTCCGTATACCACTTTCATAGTGTTATATCCTTGTTTTCATTCCATGTTCGTAACGATTTGACACAAGGTCTGGCCTCAGTCAAGAGTTGATCAGCACAGTGAAAGCTGACAGTACCAGTATCTGTACTGTTAGCAGAGAACAAGGAAGCACTTATTGGACACATTGGTAAAATAACTTAGTAAATATGAGATAAATATATATATTAGTAACAACAGAAACTATTGTTAATCAACCTTGACAGGAAAAACAGAACTAAGAAATCGAACACCCATGGCCTGCTGGTATCACTATGCAACAAAGATTCATGTTTCTCAGCACAGTCTGAAATCCTGCAATGTAATCTTGAGGCAGTAGTTAAACTCCCATTAATTTCAGACAAGGCAAGATTGGACCTTAAAATTGTTTCAGTAGTAACCAAACCGGAGGTAACACTTGGGAATAGCAATACCTGCCCTCAAAAAGCACCCTGGATTTATAAAAATTAGAGTTCTCTAGATTTGATTATATTTTAAATAATGCCTTGGTAGCCGATTTATACCCTGCATACATATGATTCAAAAGGTGCAAACACTGAGCAAATGGCTTGTGCGTGTCTAAAAAATACAACCTGATTCCACAGGAAGAATCCTCTTGCAATACAGAATTCCAGACATGTCAGATTCAGCTAATGAATTTTGGTCCACCCCTGCCTGATGCCACCAGTATAGATCAGCTTGTTTGAGGGATCATTCACATGAGATTGGTTTTGAGTGTGTGCATGTGTGTGTGTGTGTGTGTGTGTGTGTGTGTGGTTTAAGTTAAGTGACCATGGTGTTGAGTGTGCAGTCCATTCTACACAATTTTCAACTTAAGAAGGAAAAAAGAAATAGTAACGTTCCCAAAGATTTGTTTTTGTGATATGTAATGAATAACAAAATAATGGGCACAAAATTAGAATATTTATGTCATTTCATTTTGCTAAGGCTGGAAACCTATCCTGCATATCTTCCTTTCTTTTTCTTTCTTTTTTCTCACTTTGGACCTACCAATAGGGGCCATCTGTTTGATGATCTCCTCTTCTTTTACCTGTGCTTTTGTCCAAATTATCATATACAAATAGTACTCTTAATATGAGTTTTTCAAAAGCCCAAATAGGCATCACACATACACAGATGCACGCACATTTAACTATCAGCTTGCCTTTGCTTTTTGTGAGTATTTTCTAAGAAGTGCTCAAAAAATGTACCTTTACTCTAATGCAAAGCCTTTGGAAATTGTATAAAGAGCGCATTACTAATTTTGTTCGGAATGCAGCTTAGAATAATTACCTTCTTTTCATCAGACAGAAATGACAAGTGAGATGAGAGGATGGACAGAAACCCAATTGATTGTATCCAACTGTGTCCATCTGCCAGGGTAATGAACACTGCTGATGGAACTGATTTCTCCTTGGCCCTTGTAGACCCCCATGCACCCTCCAAATCTTCTCCAAAGGCTTGGGGGACCCTCTGGACCAGATGTGGGGGAATGGGGAGGCTACAGGAGGAAGACAGGAAGAAAAAGTCCCATTACATGAGCAGACGTATGGTCATGTGATGTTGGATGGAACCATAACACGGCAGAAACTCCTAGATCTCATACAGAGACCCACTTAGTATAAGCAGTTTCATAATCTAGTCACACTGTCAAACTTTTCAGTAGGTTGTTATTTCTTTGGTTACATCAGTACAAATGTACAGAAGTAACAAAATTTCACACATGCAAGAAGAACTATAAACTGTGCATGCAACTGTACGCTACAATATTTTTATACCATGGTGCAATGAGCAATATACTCTACTGGTCCCAAATATTTCACATATGCGTACAATGCTCACCATCACAGCGCTTCATGGGTCAATGTGGAGTATAGTTTGGACTAAACAAAGAGTACATGCACAAAGTCATCCGGACCTGTATAAGTTTAATATGGAGCATACGATGGGATAAAGAAATGCTAGTGGAATATTCTTTATCAGATAGATTTTCTGCATCCATGTATGATTAGATAAATGATTGAGGGTTTTGCACACCTCTACTTTTAAGTAACTGTAGCTGTACCACTGGGGCAGGTCCTGTGCTGTTTTCACAAGACACAGGTCATAATATGTCATCATACATCATCATGCACAAACTAAACAAATCCTAAAATAAGTTAGCTGAAGGACATCCATAGAAGGAAAGTTTCTCATTCCCTCTGCAGCCACCTCTACTGAATAGCTTCTAAGGAGGATTAGAGTCTCCCCTGTACAACGGGAGATGGTTGGGAGGCTGCTGAGGAAGGGAGTATGGGATGGGAAATTTTCCTCTGTGTACTTCATTAATTTATCTTAGAATCCAAGTCTGATTTGGGGGATTCCCTTATCCCCCAGCAGCCCACTGATCTCCATCCCACATTGTTCAGGTGGTTCTCCCAGACAGGCTTCTTGGGGCGTAGGGGCTGGGAAAATTTCCTTCTGTGAATTATCTTAAGGTGACATACATTACGAACCAAGCCATTGTGTTCAGAACTTTATCTAATGTAATGGCAATGTGTTGTGTGATACACAGCATTCAAATGTGGTCAAAAGGGGTTGTATCCAAGATTAGTCTGACTGAAATCCCATTCATTTCAATAGGTTTACTCTAAGCAGGACTAACTTTGGATACAATCCAGGAGGTATTATGATACTGGCAGTTTTTCAATCCCTTCCCTAATAATTCTAACAGCGAGATTGCCATTTTCATGGCTGGTGCACAGTGAACCAACATTTTCAAAAAGCTATCCAAGAGCTCTTTCCTAAATAGTCCCAAAGGTAGGATTTATTTAAGTGTTGATTTGCTTCAATGTGCAGCACTTTTGACATACATTGAACTTGGTTTGACATTTTCTTCCCCATTCACCAAGTTTGGAACTCTTCACAGTCTACTTTGCAAATCACCATTCATATAGTTCTATCAGGGTACAAGAGACAGGTACGTGCAGCACAGGGAGCAGAGAAGACATTGGATGAAGTCAGGCACACAGAAAAGGGGAAGGAGCTGAGGGCACAAAACATATCAACAAAAGCCGTATTCTGGCATTCTTTTGTCTGTGTTTAATCAATTTGTAAGGGGCAAGAACAAGGATGAGTAAGATAGCTCCCTGACACCCCATTACAGAGAAAGTAGATTGTCTGAATACAGCTATAGGGAACAACATACATATGGAGTACAGAATAAACATACACTGGCCAGATTTGCACGATCTCAGGTTTAAAAGAAGCCATTGTGCCTTCTCTAACCACCCTATATGTGGCATGCATGTGCCCGTTGTTTACATAATTACCCATGCTGCAATGCAGGTTGGCGTGTTGTCAGAACCGAGAGTGGTTTCATACCCACCCTGCAACCGACAATGTGCAGTAGGGGTTATAAGGTGGGTATGAAGCCAGCCCCACCACACTGTGTGCCAAGTTCAGACAAGCTGCCAACCCATGCTGCAACATGGGTAATTACATAAACAACGGGTGTGCTCATGGCATGCAATTGGGCAGGGCAAGAAAAATTGCTTATTTTACCCCAGTGATTGTGCAAACCCAGAGCCTATCTTCACTACTGCTTTGAAATGGTTTATAACAGTTTTAAACCGGTTATAAACCATTTTAAAGCTGTAGTGTAGATAGGCTCTCAGTCTATGTCTCACATTACCCACACATGATGAGGAAAGTTAGGGTAGAAACTCATGGTCACACTACCCGCCCCCCATACTCTATTAAGCGCACTCCACACTGCTTCTAATTCCACCTCTGTGTTGAGTGCCCCATGTCTCCGCTACTGAGAGTACCGCTTTATGTTCTCCGAAGGAAAGCTTGGACTCAGACTCTCTAGCTTGCCTCTCTAGATGAGGCATGGGCCTCCTCCACACGAGACGTTTAATGAGCCTTGAAGGCTCATTATAAATTTTACCTCCACACCAGCGGAGCGCAAAATGGGCGTACAGGCGCGTTATCTCCCCGATAATGCGCATTTTCAAATGCGCGTTAAATAGCGACTTTTATTTTTCTCCGGCCGTTAAAGCGCATTTTCGCCGTGTGAACAAGCGATTATGCGCATTAACGTCTTCTAAAGCGCTTTTTGGACATCAATTAATGCGCTTCGCCACCTCTCGCCGCCTCCCGTGCAGAGGGATTAGGCGTAAATGCGCCTCCGCGAAAATGCGCATAATCCCCGAACCGGGCGCAAAAGCGCATCCTTGTGGAGGGGGCCTGAGATGGTGGCAGGCTTCTATTTGGGCCTAGTCTCTGAGGCATACTTGTAAGAGATCTTCTCACAATTTCTATGAGACCAACCAATGACAAAAGCCATTTTGAACGTGTACACAGGCACAGCTTCCTCTTCTTTAATTGCCTTCCCTGTCTGGCCATGTATGCACTCTATGCATCAAGAGAGAAAAGGACTGTTGTTTATAAACTGGGAATCTAAAAGCCACAAAGGAAAGGAGAGACTTTGCCATCACCTTTCAGGCAACTATCAAAAAATGGAGGAAAGACTGGCAATTGTTTTTCCCTGCTTTGATACAGCTTGCTAATTTATCTAAATTTTACATTAGAATCATGTTTACAAAAAGCACAAGAATTAAGTCTCTGTTTTCTGCTAGGTTTTGGGGTTATTTAACTTTCATCTAATTCATTTCCTGGATCTACATGTGTTTTATAGCCAACAAACAATATACCATAAAGCATCTCCTAGACCAAGGGTGGTCAGCTATGGATTTCCAGATGTTGTTCGAATCTAACTCCCACCAACATGTGCAATGGTCAGAAAAGATGGGAGCTTTAGTCCAGCAACTTTTGGAGGACTGGGCATTGCTCACTCCTGCCCTAGAAGGTCAGACTGGGAGTCAAATCTCACACTATGCTTATTGTGTAGTTCAGGGGTCTAGAACCTCTTTCAGAGCAGGGGCAGAATTCCATTTTAGAGAAGCTCTTGGGAGTTGCATTCTGATGGTGGGCAGGGCCAAAGGCAAAAGCGATGGTACCCAAAATACTAGCATATCTTAGTTTCAAGCTTTTATTGGCAGCAACTAAGACTTAGGAGGGGCATTTCAACCTTTTAAAATGAGGGGAAAGGTGCACAAAAGCTGGGAAACGACCAATCAGAGGTTGAGGGAAAGGGGATGGAGCCAGGTAAGGGGGTGTGGACATCCAGAAAACCCAGGGTGGTGGATTGGGAACCTAAGAGGACCAGATTCAGCCCCCGAGCCTGAGCTTCTGTACCCCTGGTGTAGCGCGTAGCTGAGGCTTGTGTTTTTCTTTTTGTTTATTCCTATTCCTGCCATTCCATTCCTGCATTTTTTTGGAAGGGGGGAATTTAACCTTCCCCTCCTGGAGCACAGTGATCCCAGTCTGAATTGGGGCAGCATCCTCTTACATTTACGTAAAAAAAGGACAAGCCTCAACTACATGCCATGTGATTAGTATGATGTGTACTTTGGCTCCTAACTTGAAAATGATAGGGGTAGATGATGGAGAAGTTCCCAAACAGAGTCTGCTGGGGATTTAAAAAAAAAACAAATTCAGTTCCTTGTTAATTAGGCAAAGAAAAAAATGGAGAATGAAAAATGAAAATCATTTGACATACCTTGGAATATGAGGGTAGTATATTCCTCTAACTACTGCTTCGATAGATCACAGAAGAGACAGAATGGGGCTACTTGAAAATATTGCAATATAACCTGCACATTTAAAAATCATTAGAACAAAATCAAAAGCTGACATGCCTCCGCTAATAATTATTTGGCTGAGGGCGAAATCAGCAAGTCCATTATGTGAAATCTACATCTTTGCATATTTGTTCAAAGAATGGTTTTTGCATTTCCTTATGCATGTCAAGGCTCCGATTAAAAATTAAGCAGATATTAAAATTTCAGACAACCTGAATTAAAAAAAGAAAGTGTTCCTAAATATTTAATAGTTAAAATTGTAAGTCTTTCTTAATGAGCTCCGGGAAATTCATTCTCAAAATGAAACTAAAGTTTGAATTTAAAGGCATAAGAACCACTCATGGCTTTTTAGATCTTGTAGGGTGTCCTCAAATACTTATCTTTTGTGAAATCGTATTATTAGTTACAGTCTTTTTAATGGAAAAAGCCAAGTGAAGAAACATGTTTTCCTCCAGGAGTGCCTAGACCCAGGTATCAATTTCAGACTCCAGCCTGGAATGAAAGTGGTGCCCAGCATCCACTGCTATGGCTGGATGATTAATCACAAAGTCTAGTGGGGCTGGTGGCCTACAATCGCCAAAATTGAGAAACACTGATGAAGAGCAATAGACCCACAAGTATTGAAGATGTGATTTCTACTCCCAAGTTTAAATCAATTGTTTAGGTGTGTGAATTATGCCTTGTCATTAAAATTAGACACAAGCCCCCTCTTCAAGCCGCTGGAAGCGCTGCACACTGACACCTCCCCGGCGTCGCGCGCACATTTACACCCCTTATGTCAGTCCTGACGTTAGGGGCGCGACGGCACCTTTTCTTGTGTTCCCGCCCACGCCGCCGAGCATTCGGCAGCACGGCGGCTGCTGGAGGGGGGACTGGGAGCCTCAGCTCCCCTACTCCCAGGTAAATGTTTTAATTTTTTTTTTTTTACCAAAATGGGGGGGGGAGGACAGCGGAGGCATGTTGGGGGGGTTGTTTTTTTCTACAACTTTAAATGGGGGGAGGACTGCGGCTAACTAAAAAGTTGCGTTTAATGGCTGACTTTTTTAGTTCGTGGCAAAAGGGCCTTTGCCCCTACATGTCTTCGCATTGGCAGCTGCATCATGTAACGCAACTGCCGCCAGTGCGGACATGTCGACAGAAACTCTCCGTCAAGAGGTACCCACAGTCTCATTAAAATGCAATCCGTGGCAGACAGTGACCAGCAAGCTGAGAACGGAGTAAAGAAAACAAAAAATTCAAACTCGACTGCTACTTTGTTTAAGAGTAGCCATTGTGGAAAATGGAATGCTGGACTGAATAGGCCAGCCTTCCCTAACTTGGTACCCTCCAGATATGTTGGACTATAGCTCTCCTTATCCCTAACCAGCATGTCAGGTTGAGGAAGGGTGAGATAGGCCTTGTTCTGCTCCAATAGAGCTCTTCTTAAAGCTAATGGTGTACCTGAAACCTCAAGTCTGCTTGGAAAAACACAACTGATAAGTTCAGAATGGTTCCCTTTCTTGTTGTAGAAATACGAAATTACATGAATTGTAATTTCAATTGAAATGTTTGTGAAAGATCCTGTGAAATAATTGTCTGGGATCTGAAACTTGACAACTTCTCATCTCTCTGGTTCTAGTCAGGTCATTTAAATAAAGAAGGGTGCAAGAATCAGAACCTACCACTGTAACCTGCCCCATATCTAATAATATAGAATAAGACAGCCTAATAAGTCCTAGGGAAACATCTGCTTTTTAGGATAGATGCAGCTTCACTGCAAAACATATTCCTGCTTTCCTCACATGAAATTGCCTTAGAAGGAATTTGGATTGGGAGGGAGGCAGGGAAGGCAGAACTACAGGCAAGCCAGCAACTCAACCATATAGATTTTTATTCAAGATGTCTCTCTCTATTCATCCTACATAATCCTAAGTAAACATTTTATGTGCAGATGACAAAATGCTGCAGTATGTATTAGAAGAAAAAGAAATCATCAACCCACAGCTAATCGTGCTATAAACGTGTAATTGCCATTGCCATCCTTCACAAAACTACATGGCATTAAAACTGTGCACTACGAGACTTTCAAGTCATTCACCAAATAAATAATGAGTTGCGCTATTGTGGCCCGCCAGGAGTCACATGACAGCTTCTGAGTGGAGAATAATAAACTCATGTTTCTCTTGTCCCTGGCCTGGTGCCATGTTGAGGGCTCAAGAAGAGCAAAATAATAGTCTCTCTCATTGTTCCTTTCCAAAAGCTGTCCCCTTTCTTGCTGATACATTTCTCCTTTAAAAGCCACCAGCGGTTTCCTGCACATTACACCCAAGTTCGAAGCGTGGCAGGTATCACCATAATGAAGCTAGAGGCTGAGAAATTTCTCCTCTTTTTGTGCGTGCTCCATTCTGCGCGGCTCGTGCAGGTTAATATCATTTGACCGGTTTTGTTAATTTGCCAAACTCGTTTTCCGAGCTTTACCCGACGGCATTCAGGAGAGTTAATAACATTTACCATCAGCAAAAAGTCATAGAGTGGTGAGAAGAACAGGGAGGAGAGAGGAGGGATTTGACAACGTAAAACCATATGCTGTGAAAACAACAAAAGGGAGGGGAGAAAGAGTCAATCTTTAGGCTAGAGTGAGATTTACAGTGTAATCAAAAAGGCATAAGTAAATTCTGGGGGTTGTGTGGGGAATGTTATCTCGGCAACGCTTTTCTACAGAAGCAAAGGCAATCGCATGGCCAAGATCTCTTTTCTTATTTCTGAGCAAATCTTTGAATGCTTTCCGTTGAAGTGTGTGGCAAAAGTGCACCCATCTTAGTGTGTCGAGACTGTATCAGCTGCCGGTTTCCTTTCTCTGAGCTGCTGCTTTGTAATGCGATCATTGGGCACACTTGGAAAAATTGTTCGAGATAAGATGCAGCCCCGGTAAAATAGACAATGCATTGTATTCTTTGCATCCAGGGCATTTGGTATTTATGCTCACAATCAAAATAAAATCTTGAGAGCTAAGCATTTCCAGAGCTGTTGGCAAACCAGGGCTTGTTTCTTTTTCATGTTTGTCCACTTTCGTGTTGGGCTTCATTGATACCACCTCCACTGACATCCATGGAGCTGTGTAGATTGAACCTCCCCCCCCCATACTCGCCCCTCCTCTGGAACCGTACTCTGCTCTTTTAAGTCTCTCTTGCCCTGCAGATTGAAGGTTTTTTCATGCATAACAGCAGCCGCTGGAATAGAAGAAGAGACAACAGATTCTCTTTTCACTTCAGCTTTCTTTAAATATTATCTGGCACCTTAAGCTAAAAAGTGAGATTAATGATGGAATTCATATACAAGATTAAAAAATAGTGATCTGGCAGAATCTTCCCAGAAACACATCCCCATGCCCCAAATCATAGTAATTTGACAATTATGCCTAATTTCTGAATTTCCTTTGCCAAGTCCCCATTGCAACAAATCTTAACTGACTGACTGGTTTACAGCCCAAGATTTCATTGGATAAAACCAATCTGTTACATTCTTATTCCCCACTCTTTGGCTTCCATATTCCCTTAACTACTCCCACCCCCCCACACACCAACTCAAAAACTCCCTTACCAACTCACATTGATCCCACTAACAAATAAATAGCTTCTTATACGTCAAGGCCCTGTGTGAACATTTTATCTCTGACACATCCACCCTACGCAGTTAGAAAGTTATGGAATATTCTTGGATTTAAGAACATAAGAAGGGCCCTGCTGGATCAGACCAAGGGTCCATCTAGTCCAGCACTCTGTTCACACATTGGCCAACCAGTTGTCAACCAGGAATCCACAAGCAGGACACAAGTGTAACAGCACCCTCCCACCCAAGTTGCCCAGCAACTGGTGTATATAGGCTTACTGCAGCTCATCCAGTGATATGTTGGGGGATCTGGGCCCAAAGGCAATAGTTGGTTTTTATCTTCCTCTAGTTAGAAGTGACCTTTTGACAAGACATAAATAAACAGCACACATTTCTATGTTTAGCTATCTGGTTGTTCAGTGTTAAAAAGGGTTAATACCTTTTCTAAGCATAATATCATTCATTCTGCTTTATTCCAATCAGTAAAAAAAAAAAAAAAAACCATCTGCATCTATGCTCAATTTCCATTTCAGTTAGATGGCTTTTTAAGCCACTATTTGGTTTCTCTGAATAATGGGAAATTATTAATAAAACTGAAAGTTCTTGTGCTGTTTGCAATAATAATTATATGTATAGGTCATTTCTTATACCTGCAGGGTTTTGGATACAACCATGTCTGAAATGTTTTTCTTGAAAACTGCAATATGAAATTCAGTATTGTTATCCTACAGGGGAAGACAAGGGAATGAGCCCGAGGTTAATTAGAGACCATAGATTTATTAAAGAATCCCCAAAGGGTTAAGGATGCTGAATAGTCGCTCCAAACATGCTTAATCCAAATCACTGCAGACTGCCTTTCAACTACCCCCTAGGTGCAGGCATTATTAAACCTGTACCTGTCCATTTAGGCTGAGTCCTTTCAAGTAGCTGTCAGCACACCTCTGGGGCCAGTTCTACACCAAGCAGGATATAACATATTGAAAGCGGTTTGAAAACTATATATGGAATGTGTCTTGGGCCCCAACAGTTGTCAAAAACAATATAAACCATTATAAAGCGGTAGTGTAGGGCCCTGCCTGGGACTTCCATTCATTGATTCTGCCAAACCATGTCCATAACTGTGCCACTCACCTTTGATAGATCTGTTGTAATGGATATTCAAGGCATGCAGCACCAAGCACAGTTGCTTTTTATCGGTATTGAAGTGCACCGATTACTGTTGGGCCAAATTACACGTGCTTTTCTAGCATTATTTACCACTTTTTAGTCCATATCATCAAAAATACCACAACAGCTGCCATTGTGTGCATTATGAGCATCATCGCACCGGGTGGGGTGGGGATTCCGTTTCTTTACCATCGCTTCTCCACACTTCCTCATTCTTCCCAGAGGGAAAAGAGGAAGTAAACAAAGACCATGTGGCCCTTTCAACGGCTGTTTTCTCATGCTGCGTTTCCTGCACACAGCAGGAGTTTGCAGCACATTCCCGTTGTTGTTTTTTAAAAGTCGGAATAAAGAGGTCTATTTTGCTATGGAAAAATGAGCGGAAGGAATGGGAACCGTGCAGGAGGCGGACATCATCATCTAAAGGATATGTGCACATCCGTAAGTGAGCAATAGTGAATGTGCGATAAAACACTCATCTGATAAACATCTATTAGGTATAATTGCGCAAAAGGGATAGAGCGTCACCATGATGGGATTGGATTGATATGACACAAGGTATACATCTGTCCTAGGCCACACAGCCCGATCCTCTCCATCTCCATCTTCCATGGTCACCTGGAATGTATACATGCCCTGTGTTCAAATCTAGCTATGCTTTGTGATAAGGAAAATGCTTACTGTGAAAGTGCAGTCTGGTGTTGCGACCCTGTGAAAGTGAAAGCAGTTGCATGTGGTGATATATTGTCCTGCTTGGGAAAGGCCTTAAATCCTATCCACATTTACCCATGAGTAAGACCTACTGAACACAGTGGGATGTACCTCTAACTGAATAAACATGTATAAGATTGCATAGTTAGAACATCTGGATAAGGTTTCGGGAAAGACCAGTGAGGTGGATTTCTCACTACCGACAAAACTAGGCATGATGCTAAACACATGGTTGGTCCTTGTGTGCTTGTTTTTGATGTGCTAAACAGCATCCATGGGCAGGAGAGAAAAGGGGCTGATCTGAATTTAGACTGTGGCAGAGGCAAAAGGATAAATCCCCTCCCTCCACGCACACACATTTCTGGCCCACATCTATGCCCAGAGCTGCTATTCTTACATAAAAACACATTGACATAAAGTATCATATGTTGAAAGATTTTCAAGATCAAGGAACTCTTGAAATGGTTGTCCAACAGAAGAAATAGTTGCAGACGCACTTACAATACCGCTTACCAAAGATAAGTTTGAAAGTCTTAAGAGAGAAGATACATCTCATGGAACTGTACACTCGCCATCGAGAAGGGGTGTTAGATGTGATCAACATCGAGTGTGCAAGAAACTCAGCCTGCCAAAAGGGAGGAGTGCAGCAGTGAATGAGATCGTTAATCAGTTAGATACATGTTTGTACTATGTTCTTTATTTTGACTGGTTAGTATCTGATTCTCTGCTGCACTCCTCCCTTATAACAGGCTGAGTTTCTTGCACACTCAATGTTGATCACATCTAACAAAAAACTCAGCGCACAAGGGACAATCACATCCTAAATGTCAGGTTTCATTTGACTCCTAGTCTTTCTGACTTACCATGGATAAGCTTCCATGGGAACTGCAATGACAATAGACACTGGAAAACTATTGGCCAAAGAAGTATTTTCTTCTTAGAGCTTAAATTAGCATGTAATTGCCACATACACACATGTGTGAATCTGCAAACCCCCTCACCCAACAGCTTCCAACTCCCCTGATGTAGTGGTGGCAGCAGCTGCAGCTACTCTAACAAAGGTGGAGCGAGGTCTGTCACTTACTCACTGTCTGTTTCCTTCCCTCTCCTTGGCATTTGGAATGACCACGACTATGGCAATGTCCTACATGCCACAGAGGGAGGGAGGGAGGGAGGGAGGGAGGGAGGGAGGGAGGGAGGGAAAGAGATCTCCCTGCCACAGCAGCTGCCAGATGAGTAGGAGGAGGGGCGAGAAGTTCTTCTCTGGCTCAGAAGAACTCAGGAGCCATAAATTTCACGACTATTGAACACGAGCCTTATGAGTAGCCAAGGTTTGCATTACAAATGGTGTTTCAAACCTTGGCAACATCACCGCTTAACAATGGGCAAGAAAGCTATACAGGACTATATTGCAAGATTTGTCATTGTCTTTAAACAGCAGTGTTTACATTTGCAAGAAAAGTACCTTCATCTTGGCCTGCTGCAAAGTTGAGCATGTTTCTGTTTTAGCTTGGTAACCACTGGTTCTTGCGCAAACACCTGATAGGATTTAAATCGGGATTTTCAGTCCTTTGAAACTGGTCATCACTTGCTTTCAGTCATTTCTTACTGCTCTCACCACATGATAGTCTCAAGTAATCCAAATTCATGTTTTGGGATGTTGATGAGTCCATCGTTTTGTTTGACTATTTGGCCATTTCGCAGACATTGCCTTGGTCAACTGCAGCACCATGCATCTGCTCTTTTGATTGGTGAATTCTCCTAAAAGTTTCTGCACTTGAGCTCACTAAACCAGATCAGTTTTTGTGAATCCTGTTCTGTGCCATTCAGTTCTGTTAAATGGACACATAACTGACCTTCTTTAGTTGAGCTGTAATTATTACTGATTATTATTTTGGGGTCAGTTCACATTCATATTGTTGTAAGTAAGTGTATATCTTTTATTACCAAAAAAAAATCCAGAATAGTTATTTTAACTAATGTAGTTTGAACCAAGAGCATGTGAACCTAACAGCTGTATGATGATTAAGGGCTATTTTCTCCAGATTTTATATTGATAAGAATTTTCTGCAGACACCAAAGGAGGTCAATAGCCTTTGAATGCATTTTTCATCAGCTCTTTTGTTCAAAAGCTTTCTAAAAGTGAAATCCTGTGCATGTTTAGACAGGAAAAAAGGTTCTACAACTTCCAGCATGCCCCAGCCAGCCATGCTGAGGACTTTTTTTTCTTTCTTAACATGCATAGGATTCTGCCCTAAACCTCTCTGGGGTTCTTCTTCTAGTTATGTCTCAATTTAAGTTAAAATCTAAACCTTCCTTGGAATAACTGCTAGTTATCACATACTACCTCCAAAATAAAATGTTCGTATTTCATATAAATGGATAAACACAACAGTCCGATTCAAAGTTCTGATGCTGAAGGGAATAGCTCTCCCATTCTACACAATATTTCTTGAATATTAACTACTTCTGAAAACCTCTCCTATAGGGTAAGAAGAGATTATCTTATAATGATTCTGTACATCTTTCAAAGGAAATTATTGTATTACTTTACGTTCCTTTGAGCCTTGGTTATGAGCTCTGTGACCATGAGCAAGAAGAGACTCTTTGGGTGCTTCCAGATGAGGCTTTTATTGTACCCTTCCTCATTCACAGACTTTTCCAGGAGGTCCAGACATTGTCATCTTCCGCTCATAACAGCCCCATATTTTCCCACTGCTTTTTCTGTCCTTTTTCTTACCACAGAAAAAGCATTAAGGAAGGAAAGATGGCATTGCTGCACAATGCCTTCTGAATGGTAGCACTAGGAGCCCTCCATCTGGCAGTACCCTCCATCTATCTAACATACCTCGACAAAAAGGGTGCTTAAATGTCCATTCATATAAAATGTTTGTCCTTCCACTGAACAGTCCCCATTACCACTTCCGGGTTGGTACAGAAGTGGTTTGTCTGTTCTGCCGTTTCCTACATGCCAAATGGATAAACTCTTGACTTCAAACTGAATGTCAACATTTACATGTTAAGGCTAGGGCCAGAGCTACACCAAGCAGGATATAACACTTTGAAAACAGTTTGAAAACTGTATATAGAGTATGTCATGGGCTCCAACAGTTGTCAATAACGTTAGAAACTGCTTTAAAGTAGTAGAGTAGATCCTGCCTACGTTACAATTCTTGTCCATGACATGCTAGCTTTCCTCATGCAGGGTTCTCTCTCTCTCTCTCTCTCTCTCTCTGTGTGTGTGTGTGTTTGTGTGTGTGTGTGTGTGTGTGTGTGTGTGTGTGTGTTTAATGTGCAAGAGTATTCAAACATGCCACACACACATACCCTGCAGTTTGGAATGATCAAATCTGCCATATGATTCTTTGCACCTTCAATGTTGGAAAGAACTAAAAGTCATCCAATCTAACCCACTGCCCAAGGGCATCCATTGATTCACCAGTCCCCCTAGGCTCAAACTGAAGACCAGTACATCCAAATGCACACTCAGTACCATCATTATATCTTTAGGCTCCCTTTGGCTGAGGGAATATCCCAAAATGATGCAAGGATCTAGTCCTAAGAGGGGTGCAGAACACCTGGTCCATGCTGGAAGGGTCCCTTTCTCCATGCTGAGTCTCAGCATGGATAAAAACTAAAATGATGCTAGGAACAAATGGCATCAATGGGCATGGCCACGACCCTTGACATCAATGGGTGGCGATATCACTGGTCATCTATCCCACAGAGGGTCTGGGGTGTGGGGGGTGATAATGAAAGCACAGGAGACAATTGTTATTTCGAAGAGTTAGTGGTGCACAATACATTGGTCTTTCTCATGTCTAGACTTCCAGTTGGGCCTGTTCCATTTAGTGGTTAGCTATGCTTCTCCTTCTCATTGGTTGTGTAGGTCAAGAAGTTGATAAGCCTCTAATGAGATCTCAAGGTTAGCCAGAGTAGCTGGGATGGAGTTATCTATGCTGGGTTACTGCCAAACATTCTCGAAGGCATTGGACTACCTCCAGAATAGGAGTGGGATTACCATGAGCATCATAGTATATATGAATCACTTAGACACTCCCAGGGGGTGGATCTTCATGCAGGCTGATCCGGAGAGGTCCTGCGTACCACAGGCCATTATGGGGGAGCCGCGTCAATTGTCACATTTTGATGGTGGGATCCCTTGACAACTGTAGGCACATAAGCTTATGATCTTGTTTTGTAATTGCTGAGAACAACCATTGCACTGCAGTATTTTGCTTTAATCTCCCGCATGGTTAATTTGCTCCCGCTTAATAAAATCTTTAGCCTTCACCCATTAGTCTGTTCAGTGTCTTCTGAAACTTCAAAAGAACCGTTGTCTCTTGGCAATCCAGCCCCCACCAGAGAACGCTTCTGCACCCGTGTTGTAAGATGGCTGATTTGACCAGGGCCAGTATCAGGTTTCTGCATTGTCAGAACCCTAGGCCTAGGCCTCAGCAGAACCCTCTGGCCCTGTTGCTGCCCCTCTTGACTTTGCCACCTCCTCATCTACTCCATCCCTCTGGGACAGAGTAGTAAATGTACTGAGTATTTAAAGTCAGTGTTTTTACTGCATTAAGGTTAATAAATGTATCCATTGGTGTGATTAACTATACAAACAGGAGTTGTAGTGTGTGAATTGGTTTCTGCTTCCCGTAGGATTCCATTAGAGTAACAACTAGCAACTGCCACTGCTTGGTCACCCATTTGCCTTTTTGTGGGTAGCACTGGGAATGGGCGCAGGAGATGAGCAAGTGGGAAATTCTGAGGCGGGGAGGAGAGGGGACCCACTCAGGCCATCTTACCTGAGGACCACCCAAACCCTGAATGGGCCGTGATTCCATTCTTTGCTGCTGGGACACTCCTGCACCAAAGCAGGAAGCACAACCCTATGCAGAGTGTCACTGTATGGTCCACAACATCGTTCCAGTTATCAAAGCGGCCGTATGTTCCTCAAGTCATGTGATTTCCCAATGTCTTGATTTCTAAAGTATCCTTTCCCCGCACACCCCAAAATAGAACTTCGGGACTTATTTTTGCTTGAAACTCTCAGCTGGAACCTATATTTATTCTACAAGTGAGCAGACTTGCTTAGGTTCTTTGAACATTCCTTTCCTACCAGAATCACAATTGTTTCTATTATAGTGCCTTGGCTTTTCATATAAGAGAAACTATACTTTTTTCTTTCTTTTCTTTTTTTTAATGAGAGCCCCATTAAGGAATGTTAAAGGTGATGTAGCATAAAGTAGGCTTCTTTTTAAAATGTCAACTCTTTGAAGCTACCCTGAGATCTGGAATGGAAGCAGTTACTCCAGCAGAGATGGATTAGTGAAGAGAGTACAGGGCAAAGTGGGCAAACACATTTGATGAATGAAATCCATCACATTCATTTCTGCTTAATTTTACCACTATCTACAGGGTGTGTATGTGTGTGTGTGTGTGTGTATACACACACACACACACACACACCTATATTAAAGAGCTATATAATTGGTTAAGATTGGCTTTTTAAATGTTTCGCTGCACCAACCATATTAAATGTACTGAGTATTTAAAGTCAGTGTTTTTACTGCATTAAGGTTAATAAATGTATCCATTGGTGTGATTAACTATACAAACAGGAGTTGTAGTGTGTGAATTGGTTTCTGCTTCCCGTAGGATTCCATTAGAGTAACAACAAGTTAAAACAAAATAATGCTGTTGTCACTTTAATTAGAATCAGAATAATTTTGTTTCTCTCTGTTCACTTTGTTTCAGACACCGCATTGTGTGTGAGTAATAACTTAATGCTGTACCTGAAATGCAATAATGGGGGATTCTGATGAATTAAACCAATATCCATTCAAATTAGAGGGGGGGGGGGGAAATGCCCCCTTGTGATAATTACAAGGCAAGCCATTGTATACTCGTAAAAATCTGCTATTAGTCTGAGCTGATGCAATTGATGGGGCTATTGAAACAATTTTAGATCTATAAAGTTTAATTGTATTTCATTATATGACATGATCTGGGGCATTATTTTCAATGAATGGTGAGGGGAAGTCTGGTTTTGAATGTGGATGGTGAGTGGGGTTGTATTTATTATGTCAGATTCCAGCTCTGGGAAAAGCCAGTTAAGAATTGCAATTTTTAAAAAGCAATTGCATGGATTTGCCTCTTTCTTACACCTCAGTTGGTTAGCCTGTTTCCTATTCTTTCCTTGTAATTGTTACAGCAAAAACAAAAAAATGAAAACTCACCTTTTAGTGCTTCTAGCCAGCTCAAGGCTATACTAACATTAGGAGACATAGAATCACACAGGAAAAAATCCACTCTACCCTTCTCCATCCTGACCCTCTTTCCCAAGGTCCCTTTCTTAGCAGTCCTGAATCCTGTTGAGCCTTTTTCCCTTTGCAGAAGCAAGGAGCTGATGGTCCCTTCTGCATTAGGGCCGCTGCACCCAACCTTATGCTTGGTACAGCGTACACAGGGGACTGTAGGATTCATTTGCAAACAAGATCAAGCCAGCTAGAATGTCTGCCACTAAACTTTTCTGATATTTCATTGGAGGGTAAGGAGACATTGCCATGATAGGTTTAATTTTCCTGCTGATATGCTAAGCATATGATAATTAATCAAAGGAATGATACAGTTGCATATTTCTGCAAAGCTCCTGACACTTAGAGCTTTAGCAATGATCCCTCTGCAGTGAAATCTTCCTCTGTGAAATCTCCAGAGTTCTCACTGCCTGTGGCTCTTGGTGTACCAGCTGAGCCTATGTGCCTTTGAATACTTCACTTAACTCTCGCAGATCTGCCTGTCTATTCAGAGTTTGCTCAGCAACAGACAGAAATCTCATCTCATTGCAAGGTGTATCCGAATGTGACCTTCCATAAACGTATGAATAGAGGCACAAGCTTCGCATCACTTTTATGGAATTCCTTTGGACTGAATGAGAGAAAGGAGGGTTCCTATTTACATTCCTATTTACATTAAAGGGACTGGTCTCATCATTAAGGCGTTGGCAATGACAAAGCAGTCACCCAGGTTGAGCTTAGCTATCTAACGTTGCATATTAAAATACTCTTTCCTTGAACAAGGTTTGCATACAACTAACCATACTTTGACCCACTAAAAGGTGAATAAATTCCTATCAATCCCCATCAGTTAGGGCTGACAGTTTGGTTTGATCGAACAGAATGCATAAATGCAGATCACAAATTGTAGAAACACACATTCATAGGATCCCTGTATTTGGGCTCCTTGCTGCCACTCCTACAATGTCTGTTACAACACTGCTTATCCAATAGCAGGGGGTGGCAACATGCAGCCCACAAACCAAATGCAGCCCCACCTCCAAATGCAGCAACGGTGAAAATCGTCCCAGACCCTCTGCAGTTGCCCACCCCTGTCCTAGAGCTAGTCTCCTATTGCAGCAGTTCCTTTTTGAGACACACAGAATCATAAGAACAAAAGAACAGCCTTGAGAAATCTGACCAAAGGCCAGTCCGGTCCAGCATTCTATTCCCACAGTGGCCCACCAGATACCCCAATGGGAAGCCCAGGACATGAGTGCAATAGCACCCTCCTGCCCATGTTCCCTCGCAACCGCTATACAGAGGAATAGTGCCCCTGGTACCGCAGGTAATATATAACCATCATAACCATTCATGAATTTATCTAGTTCCTCTTTAAAGCCATCCAAGTTGGTGGCCATCACTACATATTATGGTAGCTAGTACCATAGTTTAATTGTACACTTTGTGAAACAATACTTTCATCTATCTGTCCTGAATTTCCCACTACTCCATTGGATGACCCCGGGTTCTAGTATTATGATGAGAGAGGGAAAGATGTAGTTCTCAGAAAGTATCCATAGGCTGCTGAAGCTGCTATTCAGGCTGTGGCCATTTTGAGCCTGTTTAATGGATTCCATGGGGATCACTAAAGTGAAGGGATAATTTTGGGTTGCACAGAAGCTTCCTAATGTTCACACACACACACACACACACACACACACACTTTATTTCTCTGTGACAAACTACGTGCAATGATCTAATTATACTAAAAGTTAAATTCAGTTTGCAGTACTGACTCATCCCACAGAATGTCTTGTGGCCTCAAGAAAGGCTTCTCTCTCTCTCTCTCTCTCTCTCTCATTCTCAATCTTAGCCAAGGGCTCTGGAGTCTAGCTAACTGTCACAGTCAGCATTGCCAAGAACTATCTGCACATTTTACCATCCGTGATCAAATTACATGTTTTGCATTCCCATCACTGTAGATGACAATCAAACGTGCAAGAGATCTCCAAGGTCTTCCATTTTAATAAATGGGAAGGGGAAATGAACAATGGACACCTGCCTCTATCTATTTCACATTGAGCATTAAAGTCCAAATCACTGGGACAAACATAACAATTTAAACAATAATCTGAAATTTCAGTGAATTTCAGAGCTCACATAGAGGCAACATAAGGGATCAGCACCAGGAAAATCTGAATAAACTATACTATGTGTTGTGCCCTAGTGTTACTTGTGCTTTCTAAATCATAAAACTTTGTCTGGAACATCAAATGTGGAAAGCTTTAAAGGAATATGTGGTGCTATAATAGCAGTATGGTGTTTGCAAACAGCACAGACTGTAATAAATCATTCCACTGATGGAGAGGGTGGTAAGAGAAAATTATACTGTCCCCTAGCCCAGTGGTTACGTCTTGCCATTGCTCAAAAGGGAGGGGGGAGATTGACAGAAACATTTATAAAACCACGCAGGATTATGTACTCTTCTTGGCTTGTGAGGGTATCATTTACATAAGAAGGGAATCAGATAGCAGAAATTAAAGTAGGGGGAAATGATAAAGGTGTAACATGTGACATCCTCTTGGCAATTCTCCCAAGCCAAATCCACTATTTAGATGGTATCATTTGCAAGTCAAACCATTTATTTATGTCTTGTATTTTTCTTCATTTTTTAAAAAAAAATTGGACTGCTGGCATTGTAGCATTCCCCCCCCACACACACACACACAAATCTGCCACACTCGTGTTCATTCATCGTTGTCAACAAAATAACTTAATACATGTAGGTGGTTATAATGGGAGCAAGTGCTGTGTAGGAGGAATAATATATGCTTCACTGTCAGCATACATATGCTGAATTAAAAGCATAACTCTGGTCAAATGTTAAGGCATTCTATGACCATTTTTTTCTTTAAAAGATTTTAAAAAGCAGTGCAATAAGCAAGGTGAATAATATATATATATATATATATATATATATATATATATTGCAAGTTTAAGACCCAGCGGTTTTATGAAAAAGCTTGGCTTGATTATTATAAGCAAAACATGTATGTATGAAAAGACCTTCAGAGCAATACAGTGATCATCACAAAGGTGCTGTAAAATCTCAGTGGTATGTTCTCTTATTTATTTTTCGAATGAACTTTCACTATAGCTGTTCGCTCTGCAGCTACCAAATCTGATGTAAATGTTCAGTTCTGCACTTTTCTTCTTTATAAAACAGGGTAAGAATAGGGAAGTAATATATTTTCAGGACCCCGTCTTAATAATCCGAAGGGATCAACAATGTAAAACCAACCATACAAGTAAAAACACTTGCCTCAAATAATTTAGGGCACAATCCTATGTGTGTTTAGACAGAAAAAAATCCTACAACAGCATTCCCCAGCCAGCAAAGGATTGTGCCCTTAATCTATAGTCTATCTGAGCAACTGCAAGAGGGCAAGATGGTGTATTGCTACAATTCTCAGTTGAAATAGAATCTTTTAATGGCTCATAATACCAAAATTGTTTCCTACTACACCTAGCAATTGGCATTTGTGTGTATGGTATACTGGTGGATAAGCTGTGGGTCTCCAGATGTTGCTGGACTATAGCTCCCACCATCCTTGACTATGGGCCATGCTGGCTAGGGCTGAAGGGAATTGGAGTCCTGCAACATCTGGTGGACCCGGTCTATTGAACGGCTACTGCATGCTTTGCGTCAAGGGACAAATAGATGTTAGGCCCTAAGATGCTGTACATCGAGGGAGGGGAGCGTTGCAAGTGACCCCCAAACCCCTTTGAGCAGAGTAAGCCCTTGCAGCAGAAAATTACCAGTATATTGTAACAGTGGGACTGGAGTAGGTTGGTTCCCTCTCTGAGGGCCAATTCACACATATCTATGGAATCCTCTGGCTGCCTGTAACAGCTCTCATTTCTGGCATTTCTGCTTTCTTGCTACTGCCTCTACCACCGCCACCACTTTTCCATCCGCCCTTGCCAGTGTTGCCTTGCTTCTTTGGTAAGGAGCAGCCATGAGGGAATTGATGCATTGTTGTCACTTCTCTTTTCTACTGCTGTGGAGGGTATGTCGGAAAGCCGTGCTGTGGATAGTGACACAGCGCTGTTGAGAGGACTGCGCTGACTAGGCCTCTCCAGGTGCCTCTAGCAATTGTAGGAAGTGAACAGCTGCTACAGGCAGTTGGAAAATCAAGCACATGTTTCATAGCCTCCTCTTGTATGAGCTGGCTATGGCATAGCAAAGCGAGGACTGGACTCAGGCAGGCTTCCTCTTAGGGCAAATGGGATCCAGCCTGCATTAATGAGCCGAAGAATAAAGAGTTCATCACTGAAGGGGTCAGAGTGACCTGCATCTTTTTTTCCAAAAGAAACATAAAGCCGTCCATTTGCTTTAGTACCTGACATTAGAATGTCTGGCAAAGCAAACACTTCTGTATCCTAAATAGGGGTAATCTTAAGTTAACAGTAGCTGGTTTGTGTGTGGGGGGGGGGGGGGAACATTATTTCCTTAGTACAGTATGAAAAGCAATATTTGTCCTTTTGTTGTCATTAGTTAAATGACTTTTTAATGGATTCAGACATAGCTGGTATCTGATAATCAGAGTACTATCGAATGCCTCCTATCAAATGCTAATTTAAAGGCCATGTTCCTTTGTTGTTAGAATAAAATATTGTATCCCCATGAAAAGATGGAAATAGGAGATGGAATTTGCTTCTACAATAAATTAACAATACTTTTCTCTGATTTTGCAACAGATTTTATCAGTTTAAGAAATAGCCATCTTATTTAAAATAGAAAGAACCAATAGCGTTGATGATGTTTCCTAGGAATTCAGAGCAGCTTTCTTTCCCTTTTCTTCTTGAATTACCAGTGAGCGACAAACTAGACACAAGGTTAAATGTAGATTTCTGTTTAAAAGCTATTGGGATCCCATCAGACATGGAGGGGGGATTTAACTCTTACTCTCCCTGCTTTGGTCCTGATGAAAATCCCTTCTCTGAAGATGTTTTTGCATTGTAAGGAAATTCCCCATCCTCACCCCCAAGCAAATACCAGCTTCAGAGGAGGCATTTTCTTCAGGACCAAAGCAGAGGAGGAAAGAGTTACATCCCCTCTCACCACCTGCTGAGATCCTGAAAGTTATGATAGTTGTGATACAACCCCTAGGGCAAAAATGTCATGCACTCCCACAGTCATGTCAACACACTAAGGATCTATGCTGTTTGCACCCAACTCTTGAGTGTACATGAAACTACTGCTTTGCCCCCATGTCGAGAAGAGAACAAGCAGTTACCCCATCACCACCTTTTTTGCACCGAGTAGGGCAATAAAGAGAATGCTGCCATCCTGTTTCTGCCCAAGCCAACAGACATTATTGCACTCTAGAGCGGGTATGTGTGTGTGTCAGAAAACAGATCTCCAGGTGTTTTGGTCTTCAACTCCCAGCATTCCTGACCATTGACCATGCTGGCAGGGGCTTCTGGGTATTGAAGTACTAAACATCTGGAAATCAATTTCTGCCCACCTCTGCTCTATACTACCCAAACTCCTGGCCTGGTCTTCCTGTTGCTATTTCTCCTGGGATGCTTCTTTTTTAGGGTGTTGTGGTTCATGTGTGTGTTTTGCCTATTGCTCTTACTGTGGCTGCTGCTGTTGCCACAAGTGACAGTGTGATTTGCGTTGGCAGCCTCACCCCATTGTTCAGCCTCCACAATGCCCCGGACCTAGCATCATTCTGGGGCATTGTGATAGTGTTGGTGGAGAACGGCAGGGGTGGGGCAAGAAAAAGAAAAATCTCAGGCATTTTCTCAGTACGATGTCCTCTGAGAAATTTCAGCTCTGTTCTACAGTAAACTAATTAGGTCTTCATCTGAATGCACCAGATCTGCACGTGTCTGCTGCCCTGTGGATGCTGCTTTTCCATGAAAATGTCCCAGGCAGAGTAAACATACTGTAATCAGTGGGACTGAAGTCCAGTGGGTGTACTCCAACCTGGTGCCCTTCAGATGTTTTGGACTGTAACTGCCAGCATTCCTGACCATTGGCCATACTGGCTGGGACTGATAAGAGCTGACGTCAAAAACATCTGCAGGGCACGAGTTTGGGGAAGGCTGGTACACTTAAAGTATGAGTAAGTCTGGATCCAAACCATTGTATTTTAATGACACAGCCACATGGGGTGGGCTGATTTCATCGGTCTTTTCTCATGGAATCAGCATGATCCTAATCAGCTCTTTTGGTAGATTGAAAAGAAATGAGTAGCGGTTGCTGAAGCTAGTGTGGGAAAGACCGACGGAACTGGATCTCATGCGCAGCATTGCAATGTTCAGATGACAACCCCTCCCCTAATGCATGGGATCTTCTCACTGAAAAGCAGCTTCCAGGCCACTGGAGATGGATAAAAGGGGGGAAAGTGATGCCTTAAGGCCACTCACCACTCCTGTGTTAGGAGATTATTGTCATCACCAACAGAGATATAAAACTTCTCTACACACAGCAAAATCCAGTGCTTTACCATGGCTTTCCTCCTTGCAGTAACCCACCTAACTTGATACACTCCTTTACACACGACCACATGATTCGTTCCCTTGTCAGAAAGGCAGCATCGTGTTTTAATAGACAGTGCCATCTAGTGGCAGAGAGATCCCATTTTCCAGATATTACCACATTATCTGTAGTTTTTTCAAATCCACAGTTTCCAGGGATAGAACGGGAGACATCCTGGTGGTTAACAATGTTGTGTAATGAACCTGAAAACTGCTGTGAGTGGCCAATCACGAGGCTACTGAGGATGTGAATCATATGATCCTTGATAGGTGGCCAGTGTGATGCCACTTCCAAGTCTCTCATTGTTACTGCTGCTCCTTTAGACAGTGAGTGTCTACAATAATTATATTGTAATTATAACTTGTTATGCTTTATGGTTTTTAATTTTGTATATCGGTGTTTTTAATGTTCAATGTTTTCAATTTTTGTAAACTGCCAAGAGAGCTTCGGCTATGGGGCGGTATATAAATGGAATAAAATAAAATAAATAAATAATAAATCCACATCAGAAGGCTACCCTGGCTAAGCTGCATAGACAGAGATCAGTCTATTTTCTGGCACTGACAGCAGCAATATATCATACTTTCCTGTAGAACAGGGGGGCAGAGCCCATGGGTCACATGCAGCCCTCGGATGCCTGTTGGGCCACTGCCTGCCCATCTGGGTCACTGGGAGAGGGAGGAAGCTAAACCCCGAGCCTCCCCCAAGTACCCCCAAACCATGATAGTGTGTGAAGTTGCTGGGAGGAGAAGAAGGAGACTAAAACCTCTTTTTCCCACAGAAAATCTGAAGCAGACTTCCCCCCCCCCCCCCACCACCACACAAGAAATCTTGAGTGGGATTGCTGGGATGGGGTGATGTTTACACCTCCCCACCCCAGTGTTAGGGATGTACAGATTTTGTTAAATCTGTGCCATCCGTGTTTCACAAATTGTCAGGTGTCTTTCTTTCCGATGTCCACTCGTTGACAGAATCGTTGTGTTTTTTTAAGGGATGCACGGTAATTTAATTCTATGTGTGCTAATGTGCATTAGCGCAAGTGCTGCAATGTGCACAGATCCTTCCCCCCCCCCCCCGGTCTAAGTAATAAAATCAACCACAAGTCCAATGAATTGGCACAACTCAGAAAAAGCTGGTACACCGCAGCATCTGCAGGTCAGATTAATAGAAATCCAAATTCATTTGAATCTATTGTGGCTTTCTCCAACATCCTGTGTGTGTGTGTGTGTGCATGCTCGCATGTGTCCCTCCCCCTTCCTCCCCCCACTGCTAACATCAGATGTGGCCCTCGGGGCCAAAAGGGTTCTTCACCCCTGCTGTAGAAGAAAGACTGTAAAGCTGCTTCACTCATCTATACCTGTTTGCCTAAATCTCAGGCATTGTTTAAGCTTCATTGTTTCACCGAGAAAGTCTCTGTAGAGACGATGTTCATTCCGCCAGCCCTCCGTCATCCTGCCAAGCACTCCAACGAATATAGCTTCTTAGGATTGACATTCATATTACACACCCGGTGGACTGATTGACTTTCTGTGTTTATACAGCACAGTTAGATCAACAGTTATAAGATGGATTGCTTCTCATTACAAATTCAGGATGTTCAATTAAACTGCATTAACACAGCAAACTGGGGATGTGCCTTTTTCTCTCCAGCTACCTTCAGTTCAAGTTTGGGCTTAGCCCTTCCATTTGAGTCCCAAGGAAGTTTACACAGGTTTTTATGCCGCAAAAATCCTTTGCAAAGAGCTTTATACTAGTAATTTCATAGTGGCGGTTGCAGTGCAGAATCTGGAGATACTTTGTATTGCATTGAGCCCTTGGTACTGAGCTGAATTGTGGAGGCACTGGCATTTGGAATTGATTGTACTTGCTGCCAGAAATGGTGCATACTTAAGAGATATTGTGCTTTCCCCCCTTTTTTTCTAAGGTTACTGAAGATGTAGGCAGGCTGCGAGAGATGCAGGAAATATCGTTTGCAAAATGCCCGTAGTGTTAATACCTCAAGCTTATATTTTAATTACTGCATTAATATACTGGGATTTTGATGAGCAGCAAAAAGAAGAAGAAGGAGAAAGCATTGCCCTGAAAAAAAAATGTCTTGGTGGTGAGCCATCTGTTCCTCATTCCACAGATATATTTTCATTAGTGGTTCTGTACAGAAGGTTTAGTGCATTATCATATGATGAGACATATTAAAACAATAAATAATTCCTGTGCTGTGCAGCTTAAAATTAAAAGGCCATTGTGACAATACAACCTGATTGATAACAATATATTTCTGGGCTAAATATAGCTTAGGAAAAAAATAAGCAATTTTGGGTGAAGTAATGGATGGGGTCTCCTTAGATGATATATCAGGAGCTGTGAATCAATGCTGTTTCTGAGCTTGTGGTAGATGGGTTTTCTTTTCTTTTCTTTTTTCTATGAACAATGAATCTCAAAAAATAGATAAAACTGCCTCAGTATAGTAATATCTGTCTCTCTCTAGTAATATTCAATACTAAATTTTTGCCTATAACCATACATTCCGGAAGAGTCACATGCTCATATCTGCAGATCCTATGGCTTTCTTGTATTACAAATCTCTGTAATATTTACCTAGAATAAAGAAATGGATAGACAACTTGATCCTGGACACCATTATGTGCATGGGAAGCTGACCTTTTGTATCCTCTGCACTATTGCAAAGCTATCTCAAGGATACCTCCATGACCAATTTAAACCAGTTTCTATAATGTTTACTTCTCACCAGAGTTGTAGCTCTTTGAAGTGACTAGAAGAAGTCTCTCACAGTGCAAATCTATACATATCTATTATGAAGTAAGCCCCATTAATTTCAGTGGGAATTACTCCCAGGTATGTGTGTAAAGGTTTGCTGCTTAAGTATCTGTACATAAAGGTGGGGGAGCATTTTATTTCAGATTGTTTTTGAACTGAAAGCAAAACTGACAGATTTGTCTATCCAGGCAAAATGGTTTCAGTGCTTAGCTCTTAAAAGCCTGGGGGGTTGTCTATACAAGGGGAAAGCCTTGGGGTGGCTCTGCAGTGGCGCTAGGTTATTTCCCCTGAAGCTCCAAATTAAAAAAGTCAGAGATTTACCCCAACTCTTTTCTGTGGAGCATGGCGACAACTGTGCATCTTCGTCTGTCACCTTGTTCTGGAATTGCAGCGGAGACATGTCCCGGCCCATGGCGACCTCTGATTGGTCACCATGAGCCGGATAGGGAGGAGGGGGTGGGCCAGCAAGCCGAATGGCCGCTGGAATGCCTTCGCACTTCTCCGGCATGGACAGCAGGATGCCCATGCTGAAGAAACACATAATAGTTAAAAAAAAAAAAAAAAAAGGTTAAACAAAATGGGGCGAACAGGCACTTGATTCAGGCGGTCCCATGCTGATAAGCTGAGGACTCCCGAAGTGCACCATGGCTGGGCTGGGCTGGGGCACCCAGCGCTTCCCCAGCTGCAATTTCTCCTCCCTGCCCAGCCCACCACCCAGGGCAGCTGCAGCCAGCCTTCACCAGATGCCGCTTTGGGAAGGGCGGGCTGGGAGCCCACGAAGCACGGACCAGAGACCTTTTTGGGGCAGATGGACAAGAGTTTGGCCTCTCATTTAGAAAGCTAAAGTAAACAAGCAGTTGCGCAGCAGTGTACAGACATGGTGGCAGCAGCTCCTTCGGCTTCAAACCCCACACTTGCTCCTTAGCATGGGGACAACCCACAGGACCACACCCATGGGGCTTTGGGGGCTCATGGCACCAATGTGCCATCGTCAAGACAGCCCCTGGGTTTGAATGCCTGTATATTCAACCATGTTTGTGGTAAACCTCTCTTT
Source organism: Anniella stebbinsi (assembly GCA_029215795.1). Classification (NCBI taxonomy): domain Eukaryota; kingdom Metazoa; phylum Chordata; class Lepidosauria; order Squamata; family Anniellidae; genus Anniella; species Anniella stebbinsi. Next base: position 86,666,123 of record JARDYH010000004.1, on the reverse strand, counting down.
TTTCTGATAGCCTCTTCACCTTTATTTATTTATTTATTACATTGATATCCCACCTTTTTTTCCCCTCCAAGGAACCCAATGCAGTGTATATAATCCTCCTCCTCTCCATTTTATTCTCACAACAATGACCCTGTGCAGGAGGTTGAGCTTCCATGGCCAAGTGCAGACTAGAACCCAGTCCAACACTCTAACCACTACACCACACTGGCTCTCTTTAATAGTGATGGGGCAGGCAGGTAAAACATCCTCCTTTCCATGCCTGGGTATAGCTGTACCCATTGAATTAGGCCTGTGCAGATGGGTGTACAGTTTTGATCAGAATTTACCAAAATTTGCAATACTTTTCATATACAAGACAGAAAGAGTTTTAGATTTTTAAAAATAAAAAATGAATGTGAGAAAAAATGCAACTGACAGATTTGACCACCCCTTGAGCAAAGGAAGTGGTTTGTAGTTCTTGACTGAGAATTTGAAAAACGATTAAATGCTTTTTAAAAAAAAATCTTAACCCTCTCCTTTAAGACATTTTGGGCTTTAAGAAAGGCAAATATCACGACATCCCCTGACCTGGTCCATGTACCATGTCACATGCTCACTGTGGCCTTCTGCACCACAAATGATGCATGGATTGTAGACTGGAGAAAATGATGGGGCAATTCTTTTGCGCTTGTTTGGGGACTGTGGAGAGAAGAGATAAACTGACCTTTATAGAAAGGCAGGTCCTTGGAATCTTCCATTTCTCAGGGGCTTTACTCTTCATTATTCATCCAAACGACCCACGAGTGGAGGCTGGTGGCTCCAAGTTTGGTAGGCTGTGAGCCATTCTGGGTTTTAGTCAGAACCAGCCAGAACACTGAAGGAGCTATCCAAGGTGCCAGACCTATTCTGGGGATAGGTTCTGTGAATCTAAAGGGTAGCTCCTTTAGATTCACAGCCCCAGTGAAATAGAAGCCTCCAACCTCCACTGCTACACACCCAGTGTCTTGACCAATCTCTTCCATTCTCTTGCACACTTTATTACTAGGGACAGCCACCTATTTGTGTGCCCTTTGTGAAGGAGTCCTCTATCTGAAGGGCTGCCCAGTCCAAGTCCAGTTTAAAGATAAAGCAGGAGCCTTGAAGTTGCCCATCAGGAGTTGGCACCTGAACAGCAGACTGAGCAGGCAAGCACATGGGTCACTTGGTCACTGTCTTCTTCATTGTGGTGAGATCTACTGTATTTCTATTTCAAGTATAGAAATTATTTCTAATTTGCATCGATACATATTAGCATGTGCAAATTTTATGCAGATATATGCTCTCTGTTGACCTCCTTTTTCATGGTGCATTTCCTCTTTTGTGGGGTGATGTCTATGCTACCACCCTTCTTATTACTCACTTGAAACCCGCTTCTGGCTATGCCATGAAAACTCCTCTTGCCAGTTATCCATTCCAAAGATCCTCCAGACAGGTCTCCCCACCTTCCTCACAGTTTTTAGACAAGCTAGACCAAATTGTCTTTCTCAACTGCTTCAACCACTACAAAATTGGCTGGGTTTTAAGCGGTGAGGCAAAATTCCTCATGGAGAAAAATGGGGGTGGCCATGGCATTCCAGTGCAGAATTCCCCACCTATATCACTCACATCATTGAAACAAAAGCCAACCATTCTAGAGTATTAACACACTGTTATATCAGCTCCAAGTCAAAGATAGGCTAACTGACAGAGTGTTTGGCGTTTTGTTTAGTTTTTAAAATGTTTTAACCTTGGTGTATACGCTCAGACCTTGAGGATAGAATGTAAACGACTCCGTCATGCCAATGTGGTACTTCACAAATAAATGAGAAACTTGTTCAGAGTTTAAAAAATGGACATTTGGCCTTTATGTGCTCTATCAAAGCACATAAAATTTCATATTTACTGTCCCTTCTGAGCAGTGGAGGCTGGTGGCTCCGATGTCAGTAGAGAAGTGAATCTGCTCCAGCTTTCAGTCAGAACCAGTCAGAACTCTAAAGCAGCTATGCAAGGTACTTCCACACTGTGGAGAGCTCCTTTAGAGTTCAGAGTGGTTCTGACTGAAAGCTGGAGCGGATTCACTTCTCCACCGACATCGGAGCCACCAGCCTCCACTGCTCAGAAGGGACAGTGAATATGAAACTTTATGTGCTTTGGTGTCCAATATCCATTTTTTAAACTCTGAACAAGCGTCTCATTTATTTGTGAAGTACCACATTGCCATGAAAGCCAGAGTGGATTCACTGCCCCAGCATCATCATAGCCACCAGCCTCCACTGCTTCTGAGACCCAGACAATGTAACTCTACTGGCTGAACGTTCAGGCAATGGAACCCAGCTAATTTACACCCTCTAATGAGCTGGCTTGATAACTTCCTGAAGGAAAAGATATGTACTAGCCAGTGATAATGTGGCATTGATGCCTCTGCATGAATAGCAAGTTTCATATTACTAATTTTCAGGCTAATGCCCAAAGAATGACACTTCCTGACTATTTATGAACTTTTGCTTTACTTCAAGGGTACAGAAAGCTGAACTTGTCTTTTTAGTATATATCTTAAATGAATCAAATGGAGATGAGATGGACAGGGGAAGGGGAATTGAATCATTCTTCATTGAATGGGGAAAGAAAGAAATATATTAAAATGTACAGGAGGATATGGTGAGGATATGAAGCAAGGGCTTTCTACCAAGCACTTTCCTATTGCATTACAGCTGTTCAGCTTCCTCCAGCTCTTTTTCTCCTTCAGCTCAACAGCTAGAATGCTTGTGTGCTCCCGACTACAGCACTGCATGTGGGGCTGGAATAATTGTCTGTGAGCTAACAAGGGAGTCCCCCTCTTCTAGCTCTCATGTCTACCTTACATCTTTTGGCCAGCGTCCTGAGGACCTTTCCACATGGCCAGTGGTCAACTGTTCTTGGACTGTCCGATTCCAGAAGGCAAATGGAAAAATCACATGACTGTAGGCTTCCCTTTCATAAAAAAGTACCTTGTATCTAGAAAACTAGCCTGATTCTGGAAATGGATCTCACCTAACCTTCTCACTAATTGGAAATATTGTACCTGTTTTACCAATAGGGACATGGGTTGAGGGCTGATAGTCATGACATGTCTTTGGCCATGCTAAACCATTGCAATAGGGATAAGGCCTCTCTCTCTCTCTCTCTCTCTCTCTCTCTTTTTCATTGTTGTTCCTTTGCTTTTGTCTTTCATTTACAATTGTGGGAGTTGAAATAAAGTGAGAACTTGGAATGCTAAAGCATTTGCATTGATGACAACATAAAATCTCCATTAGCCACAGTGGCTGTCATGACTTCAGGGAGCAGAACTTTCCTCCTGTGGTTTTCATTTATTGTTCACGGGAACATGCGCCCATTGTTACAAACCAGTCCTTATCATCCACTGATCTTTGCTGAATCCAACAGCTACAGGATTTGCATATCTTCATTTTTCAGATGCTACTGTTGAGCAGTCCTTATTGCCTTTGTTATAGCCAATCACGCTTTTTGATAGAGAGTGTACTAAATGAGCCATGCTGTAAGCGTAACTCTGTCTTGTAAGTCTCCAATCTCTAACTCCAAGGGAATGAAGTGAAGCAGGTAACTACCAGGAGAAGTGTGTGCCCCAAAATTAAAAGGGCATCTTTTGGTGCAATTCTGATGCTGCCTAAGTTGGAAGCAAGCCTGTTTGAAGTCAATGGGACTTACTTTCAAGTAAATGTTTTTAGGGTTCATCAGCAAGACATGACATGAAGCACAATTCTATACCTTTGTTGGCTCAAAAGTAAAGCCCTTTGATTTCAGTCAGCTTACTCCCAGGCCAGTGGATATAGGATTGCAGTCATAAGAGCTAAATTTACCCTGACTGTAAAGTGGATGTAAACGTCAGTCTATAGCTATGGCTCTGTGTGTTTGCAAGCTATGTACTGTGATTTCCACACCGGTGCATTTTAATGCTTAACTTATAAATCATTAGCTCAAGTCATCATTGTTAGCTAAACAGATGTGCTCAATCTTTATGCTGACTTTGCTGTAAAGTAAGTTGAGTCATAAACATATACAGCATTTCTATTGACATGTTTCGAGCATTTGACCTTTACACTGCATGAGTTTTGCTATTTAATTATGAGATGGTACTAGCTGGACTGCAAAATGGAATCAGTGAGTAGTGAAACCTGCCTGCAATGTAATGTTGCACACTGTGAGATTTGGCAAGTATTACACAGTAGGGCTCCTCTCGCATTTGGGAAATCATTCTGCAGAAGTAGCTTTTGATGTCAAAGCTACTTAAGAGCAAAATAAGGTCAAAAAGTATTAACGAGAATGAAGGGAAAGAGTAATATTCATCCTCAATTTCAAACATAAACCCACCATGTCAGCTATTAACACTTAAAGCAAATATTTGCATAACAGTTTGCTTTTGTTCACCAAATAGAAAATTATTCCTGTTATACAATATTATGATCTCTTTAGGAATCATGGGCTTCTTTATCTTTAGGGTCTCATGGCGATGTAATGATGGTGGTAACACTATCAGCGCTTCTCTTGGGCAATTCTTGTGGTTCAACGAGTTCATGCTGAGGACCGTGAACTTTTTAGAGTTCACATTTAATGAGTAGGTATTTGTATATCATATGGGTCTCAAAATTTAAAATCAGAATGTACAAGTTGAACATATTGTGGGGAGAGGGGAGTTCAAAATCCCTATTAGGGCAATACCCGTATTGTGCCAGCCAAACTAGCATCCAAGCTCTCAAGTTCTCAGTTTTGTCAGGCTTGATGGTAAGCAAAGCAAAGGGGGCATGTTGAAGCCGTGCATCTATGTTTAGTTACAGACTTATGGAATATGGGAGGTGATTATAGACATTTAAATTCAGCTCCGATAGGTGCTGCGATGGTTTCCAGTTGCATCTAGGACTGTCCTTAGAGTTGCTTGGATGAAGAAACAATGGTTGATCCCCCATTTTTGAAAATATTTTTTCCAAAACACGTGGTGGTAAACAGGGCTACCTTTACTCTTGATTTTGAAATAAACCTAAAAGAAATGACTCACACATTGGATGGCAGCATGGGTTCTGAAAGGCTTGGCTTTCCCTTTTTAAATAAAGGAAAATAGTTTCCAATCTGTGCCTGAACCACTCTTATTCTTACCCTTTGCCTTTGCAAAAAGCCGGCAATTTATTTAGAAAAAATAAATCACAGTAACTCAGTAGTCTTCACTTAGGTATGTGAAGAAAGATTTCTTTTTGAAACTTGTCAGAGTTGATGTGCCTCAGCTAAGAAATAATGACCCATAATGGAAATAAGGTTTTATTTTATTACATCAAATCAGAAAACAAAATAGAGCAGGATTGAATGAAAGTTGAATATCCTTTCTCAGGAGATGGAAGGCAATAAAAAGATCAAACTAATGGAAATTTTTGCTTCATTAAATTGTGGAGCATATAACAGGAGGCATGCTGGACGCTCAGTCAATGTTGTATTCCATAGGTTTCTATATAGTGTATATACAACTCTGCACTTTCAGGGAGTAAAGCAAGTTCTGCTATTTTTCTATCAATATGGACTTGGTCATAAAATGCCATGCCTTCATCTTTCTCCCCAGGTCACATTTGTGCAGTAACTATCCCATTGCCAGAGCACTCCTGATAGCCAGCAGGAGTCAGGGATACATAGTCTAGTTCATGTGAGCAGAAGGTGATATTAACTTTGGGCTAGTACTCTATATGTCATTATGTTCTAATCCATTGGCTCACACGGGGTTGGTTCAGCAAGAATCAGAATAGAATCTATTCATTCCAATTCACTTACATGTCCCAATGGCACATGCACGGCAAACACTAATTCTCTCTTTTTAAGCACTTTCACAATAAGGAAGACAGGCATAAAAACTGCATTGCGCCTTACTATACCCTGTGATGGTGCGTTGGTGAAGAAGGACTTCTTCAAACCAATGTGTCTTTAATAAGGATGTTGGAGAAATCCAAAATGGATTCAAATGACTTCAGATTTCTATGAATTCGGCCCATGTATTCCATAGCGGACCAGCATATTCTGAGTTGCATGGATTCTACAGACTCGTGGACCATTTTTCTTTTAACTTTCTGGAATTGTATGCAAATTTAGTTGTATGAAAATATGAAAGTTACTGGAAAATCATTTAAAACACACACACACACACACACTATTTTATACATCTCTGATCTCCCTTCAGCCTCTGCTGTGTAGGACTCTTCGTGTGCGCTCTGTTCCTTGATCGTAGGCTGAGCTAAGAAAAGTATGCAAAACGTTTATGTGCCAGTGAAAGTTATGACAATTGTGGTGAACTTTTTTGAGTACTATTCTGAAGGGGAGGGGGGAATTAATTCTGTCAGTGAATGAAAGACACCTGACAATCCACTCAGGATGTCGGAAGAATCCATCTGGGGAGTAGAATTTGCCATGCGTTCATCAGCTTGGACCTTGGACTTTGGCTCACTTTCCCGCAGGCTGGCCCGACTCGATCTGCATCGAGTCAGGCCAGTTCGTGGATTGGGGGGGGGGGGGGGGTATTTGTGCAAATAGCAATTTGCACAAATTGTAGGTGTAATTTGCACAAATTGCTACTAATGCAAAAAAAACAAAAACAAAAAAACCCTCCAAAGATCCTGGATTTCCTAAAGAAACTTGTGGCTCGGTTCACAAATGCAAGCCAAGACGGGGGCATTACAGAAATCCGGCGCGCTCACAAAGGTCCTGATTTCCCACCAATGGACATCCCAACAATCCACTAAACACTGATGGAACTGATTAAACAACGCCCATACTTCCCTAGTCTTCTGCTAGTTACATTCCTGAAATATACCTTTAGATAGCGAGATTCTAGGATATATTGCTAGAAATAATGTATCTGACAGAATTAAACTGCATGACTTAAAAGACACAAATAATGGTACAGATGCACAAGCATGTTTCATGTGATGAGATTATAGCGGGCGAAAGCAGCACAGTTTGGGGAAAATATACATGATAACCATGGATCTAATAGTACCAAATCCTACTTGGAACAGCAGTCACCAACCTGGAAATATTTTTCTCAACATACTGCTGAGACAGGTCTGAATGGACACAGATTATTTAGATTTAGAGAGGTGCAGAACTGTCAAGTCTGTTGACATCTTCCTTCTCCCACCTCCAGGTCTATTCCATGCTGGTTCCATGCAGATTTTCTTGAAAAATGGGGGTGGGACAATCCATATGTATTTTTGTACACATTTTTCAAATGGATACATGAATGGACACATTTCCCCATTAACTAAAGCATTTTAGAAATGTGTGCAGTGTTTTCTGTGCATTTATCAAATGTGTGCACATTGCCAAACACAATTGCCAAACACAATTTCTTTCTTTTTTTAACGGAACGCATCACATGCCCAGAAATGTAAGGATTTCTGAGTGCAAATTGCATCTGTTTCTGTGTTTGGTTTTGAGATGTGTGGATCAGGTAAATCTGGTGGGGAGGGGAAACTCAACAGAGCAAATTGCTTACCTATCCCTGTCCCTAGTTTCATTAACAAAAACAGCCACCTGGGTCGGTGCACATTCAAACAACATCACTAACATTTATAGACTCTTACTGTTTTACAAATGTTACATTCTTCATAGCCCGGTAAAGCCACTGTGATGAATCTAAAGTAAATTAACAATTTCACTCTGAAAAAGAAGTGTCACGACATAGCCGGATGCTGCTGTACATCAGAGGTAATCACAGCAGCTTGCATCTTCTATATTAGAGCGTTCATTATTCACACATATCATTATGCCACATTCAGACAATAGACACCTCCTCTTTATGATGGGCAATGATCAAATTATTCTTTTCTGTTCCTGTCCATTAGGGATTGTGTTTTCTTCCACCTTTATTGTACAATTAGAGCATAGTGTTAGGCTCTAAGCAAGACATACATATTTGTCTTTTTTTTAAAAAAACCTCCTCTAGATATATCCTCTCAATGTAATAGAAAGGTTTCATTTGGAGCATAGTAAAGAAAGTATAAATAGATGCCTTATTTAGATGAGGTTGTAAGATTCTATGAATGCAAACAATTTGGGGTTCCAAATATAACTTCAGGAAGAAAAATGAATAAATCTTATCTGAGGAAATCTCTTCCTGGGAATGAAGTTACGTAGGATGTATAGGATACTATTACATAAAGTCAGTTTGACAGCAAGATAAGTAAGAAACTCTGCAAAATAAGAAACTGAGGTCAGAAAGTTGTCTTGATATTTGAATGTAGGTTAACACTTGCAGAAACCGTTACCTCAAGCTAACAAGTCTTCTAGCAAATATTCCCAACAATGATATTAGCCCAAGCCTAGAAGGTTCTGTGGTTCTCCAACTCCTGTTCTGTAATACTGGAAAGAAACTGTAGATAAACAGAAATGAATCCAGGATCTGTTCCATTGAAAAGAGAGGCCTTGCCAAAATCAATGGAGCTCCATCACTGTTTCAATGACTTAGATGTCTAGAAAGTTGATTATTTGCAGGAAAAATACAAATGCAAAATGGAAACAAAGTTACAGGACGTATTGATCCTGACCATTTAAAGGGATATTTGTTCCTATGTGTAATTGATTTTTCCTTTCTCTTTTAAAAAAAAATCACCTGAACTTAACAAATGCTTAGTGCAATTGCAAAAGATGTCCAAAACTCCTAGGTAATTCCATAAGAAGTCCCTTACTTTATCATACAACGCAGAGGAAGAAAAAGTCCTTACATAATTAGCAGGACAAAAAGTATTGTGGTTAACTGAAAAGAAAAAATGTTCTCTGGGTTAGACAGTCATAACATGTTCAATTGAAGCAGTTTGACCTGAAGTCCATTGAGTCTCTAAGGTGCAGACTACATGTGATACTGGCAGATCTGTTTGTTTAAACTTGAGACTACCCAAATGTCATATAAATAAGGGATGAAGGCCCAGTTTTAAGAGCAAAAAGAGTGCATGGGAAAGGAGAGCATAACCCTCTCCCTTCTGCAGCTTATATCCCCACAGCTCCTCCCCCCTCCAAGCATTTTCTCCCAGCCAGTCTCACAGTATCAGAGCCTGGTTGGGGGGAACGTTCAGGCTAAGGATTGGGAGTGGCTAAGCCATGGGGGGAAAAAGGGGTCATGTCCCTCCACCTGTACACCTTTTTTACTCTTTTTTTCACACCACTTTATACATAATCATAGCAAATCCAGATGCAGTTAAAGAAGTCTGCTGGTGTCACATGACATGAAGTCTAAGCCCAAGGCTTCAATTACTTACTTGGAAGGAAGTCCCATTGAATTTAGTATGTTTTCTTTCCAAGTAAATATGCATAGGATTTGGCTGTGTGTCTTCATCTGTAGGACAGTCTAGCTTCACCTGTAGAATTCAACATACTTCTTTCCATCATCTGCTTTCTAAATATGACAACACTTTATAAAAAGAAACTATCTGTTGACAGTGTCTCCAGAAAACGCACAGAGAAACCTTTCAGCATAAGGAGATTTGCTGCTATTGTTTTTCAAGTAGCAGCACAGCTGGAATGTTTCTTGGCAGAACTCTGCCCCTTCCCCATTGTATGAATAGTAAGGAATACCATGATACCACCGTGTATCTATGACATGCTACTATAAAGGCTGTATTTATTTATTTTCACAGCATACTACAGTTTACTGCCTGGCTTAGATTTATACATTTTGCAGTTTATGGATCCTAACAAGTACACATTTACAGACTTATGGGAAATCTTTTATTGGTATTAGGTGGGTTTCATAAACATAGGTATATGGCCCTGATCCAGAGATTCTTGGGTGCCATTACATATTGCATATGGCTAGTTTGGAAAAACTGTACACTGTGATACAGGCACTATATGGGCAACACATGTTTTCACCTGCATCAAGGAACAAATGGAAAAATGAAATCTAATAATACTATGTGGAGTGGTGGGGATGCATTGCACAGGCTGCATTGGCAGGCACATTATCATGTGCATAAGCCCAAGAGGATCTGATGCCCCATCGATGGATGATGCTTCATTTGCTCAAACGTGATGCTGGCCAGCAAGAACTTATGTGCACAGAGGGTAAGAACTCTGTATCTGCACTTCTCACCCTTGAAGGCTGTGTAACATTGTGGATTTCTGGTGTGCACAAAACTGTACCCATGTCCAAGACCCAACACGTATATACTGAGCAATCTCTGAATTGAGGAAAATGTCTGTGAACAAAAATCAGCCTTTAAACATTAGGGTACTGTGAACTGCACACCTTCAAGGCACACAGAAGTACCAAATAACGATTCTTGGTGTTGTGCTGCCAAAACATGGTATTGAATATTTGGGCTAGTATATGAATTGCACATATTCGGGCATAAAGAAAGATGCAAGTGTGCCATTGATCGAAGCAGAAGCTGAACAGTCTAAATACTGTGCGGAGTGCTGCGCAAATCTGATTATGTCCAACCTTCAATCAATGTACAGCATTTTAAGATGCATGTAGTATTTTAAGTAGCAACAGAATATGACTTTGAGGGCGGCAGCCTATAGTAGGGTATTATAGTGTTTCTCGCTTCAATGTAATATTTTGTATGGGTTTAGAGAAGATGGCCTCCGTTGTGCATTGTTTGTGAAACGTTTCTTATCCCAGAGAGGTGTATGATGTAAAATACGTCAGTGAAAAGTGTATATTTTATGTGAGAGGGAAATACGTTTTATTAAAGGTAAAGCTTTGTTAGCTGTATAAAATGGCAACTGTTCGAGTGTACAGTTAACTTCTTACTAATGTATGAAAATCTGTGATATTTTTGATTTGATTGTATTTGTATTGCCCAAATAAAACATTTTGGCTGTATTGTTCCTAATTCTTGCTTTTTCTTTTTTGGACACATCAGTTAACACAAGTTCAGCAATCAATGAGCCACTGACCCAATCCTTCACGGCCAGAAAAAAAAAGGTACTCATGTAGAGCCAGGCTCCTGTAGTTTCCATGCATTATAGGAAATACATTGTGTTTATGGTCATCAGGACAATATTTTGAAACATTTCCTTTCACTTAAAAGTCCCTGACGCAGCAAAGAGCATCATTGATTTCAGCTGACCTTGTTGAGAGAACTAAATAGAACAGTGGCACTTAATTGGATGATAAGAGCTCAAGAGCATCATTTCAAGTAAAGCCAGGAAAACCTCTCTAGTAAATTCTCTCTGTCACCAGTTACCCCTATCACCTTCTCCAAAGTAAGTGGCTTTGTTTATTTGTTTGTTTTTAATGGAGACACACTTCACCCATTTGGGATTTGTGAGCTTTCCTTGAGAATACTAAAACAAAACACAAAACAAAGAAACAACCCTTAACGCTTTCTTGGAGCATTCTCTATGGAAGTTATTATTTAAATCAAAGGTTTTTCAAGATTAGCTGAGGGGGAGGGGACATTAATCACACTAATGTGCTCAATTGCCCCTATGTCCCATCAACAACATTATCACATAGCCAAATCTGGTTGGTTGGGATTTTATTTACTGATGTCCAGTGACTTCATCACATCAGTCAGAACATCATGACATCAATGCATTCAGAACACATTGACTAATTCAGGAAGGGGAAGGAGCTGCCTGGGGAAGGGAAAACACTAAAGAAGCAATAACAGAGGAAACACTCATGCTACACACAGCTGAAGAAGGCTAGATTCTTGCTTGCTCTGAGGGATCCACTTCATCTGCGCACTAGGTTGAGGTTGGAGCAGATGGCACTTCATGCACAAGGCAGTTGGCCAATGGCAGCTGGCTTTGTTCTTCCCTCAGCTCATTTGGCTATCTCCTCCATTTAGCCAATCAGGTTGTGACACGGGGAAAAGAGTTATTCCAGGGTCTGAGTGGATTACAGAGGGCACTTCCTCCATCCATGGACTAGGCCAATATGTGTATTGTATTGTTCCTTCTTTTCTCCCCAGCTCCACTCCCACCTGCAAGCACATGAGGTGAATTCAAAGGGCATAATGGAAATTATTTTCAGGTGAAATTTTTACCTCACCAAAATTGCTGGTGGCAACTCAAATATTGCAAGTGGTTAATATTTAATGGAGTCCTATGCAAAATTAATGTGGATTTTGTATTCTCTAACCTATGTATTTTCCCATGGAGGGTGCATGTGTGTGTGGGGACATTATAGTAGAATTGATTCTTTGTTTCATGAAACCTAAGTAGCTTAAAAGAGCACCACAAGGGACTGAGAGGAAAATCAGTAGCTGTATCTACCACCGGTACAAAGTGAGGAAAGAAATGGAAGTTAATAAAAGTCCATGAAACAAAAAAGCACTAAATCGAAGTTGCTTGTTTATTAACAAAACCATAACATCAAAATTGTTCCAAGAGCCAGTGGGGAGATTTAGAAATGAATGGTAGCATGCTGAGAAAGAGTCAGTGCCATAAGATGAGAAGCAGCTGTATTCTAAATGAAATTGAGCTGAAGACATCTGCCCTCTGGTAACCTCAGAAATAATGAATGGCAATTGTCTAACCGTATAATTTAAGGAAGACAGAAGGCATCAACCAACATTTCCAGATCATTTCTGTCAAGAATGACATCCTGGCTCTCTGGATAATCCTCTAGCAGGTGAACTATAATAGTAATGTTAAAGATGGTGGATCAGGACTCGCGGGATAGGATTGTGGAATACCGGAATACCTTAATGGCATTTGTGTTTAAAGGAATTGCTTCACCTGTCCATTGAACTTCAAAACCAGGAAACCCACTCAACAGCTGACAGCAACTCTAAAGCAAAACAGTGTGAAGTATGAAATGAATAAAGTCCTAATAATTGCCATGCTGCTTTCCCAAGAGCTTATGGTAGGGACTTATGAAGGGGGTAGCATGCTGAGGCATATCGGTCCCCAGGAGACTGCTAGCAGATGTATTCTTAATGAGTCTGAGTTGATAAATTGACACTGCAGAGGGAATTTAGACAGTCAGAAAGTAAATTCTCAGAATATCCTCCTTTGTGGCACAGCCACAAGCAGCTTCTGTGCTAGTTTCAAAATGTTATAACGGGAACGGGTCAAGCAGTGACCATTTTATCAGCTTTAGAGGTAATCCATATTGAGAGCCTTTGCTTCTGGTCTTGGCCTCCTGCCTGGGTGCTATATTGAATGGGGGAAGTCTGTAAAAGTCAGCCGACATGTGCCATGTCATCAAAAGGTTCTCCTGCATGTTAAGTGGTCTGAATGATGCCATTAGAAAAACTGGAGAATATGACTGTCGTATCACTGCTCTTGGGATCCCTTCCCTGAGGCAATGGGCATGTTTGTTCTGTGTAAAGGAGGGGGTTCTCCTTACTTCAGCCTCACACCCAATTCAACGAACACTATTTTCCCCACTAAGCTTGACCACTCCCTTAATACCGCTGCCACCATATAATTTTTATTTAATACCTTTGGTCTCACCTTTGGTCTCACAAGAGACTACCTATAATAAAAGATGCCACAATGGATGTTGTGAACTAAGGACCTTATACTTTATTATTTATCCATAAGATGGTAAAGGAAATGTAATTGTGTGTTCAATAAAAGTTCTGAAATGAACATTACATTTTTTCCAAGCCTAACCTAACTCCTCCCTCTATATCTATCCCCAGACAACAAACAGATTGTCCCTGCAGTCTCTAGCTCGAAACCCAAACTGGCACTCTAAATAACTGACTCACCCCTCTTTAAACCCCACTCACTCCACGCTCTCCGCCAATCATATGCCAGCACACCAACATTCCATTCAATCTCTCTCCTGCCTTAACTAACTTACCATATTAACTCTACACAATGGATGTAAACAACATTACCATAAATATACATACTAACCAGTACCATAACTCACATTATGCAGCCGGACATGACGATGACATGCAGGTCTTTGCTGGTCCTGATCAAGTTGAAGCGAGTTGCAATAAAAGCTGCAATCTTATATGGCAGGGGTGCAGAACCTCAGGCCTGGGAGCCATATCCAGGAGTTCTACAGATGTGCATCTTCCTTACCCTGTCCCACCTCTGACCCACCCCTGTCCCACCTCTTGTTATTTTTCTTGCTTTGTGAGGTCCCCCCCATTCAAAAAGGTTGAAATGCCTCTCCTAAGGCTTAGTTATAGGCAGTGAGAGCTTTAAGCTAAACTATCCTGGTATTTTTGGCTCTATCCCTTTTGCCTTCCACCCCGCCCGTCACTAGAAAATGACCCCTGAGAGCTTCTCCAAAATGGAATTCGGCTGTATTCCCTTGCATAGGTGAACTCAACAGAATTTACTTCTGAGTAAACATGGATAGGATCAGGCTGAATGTCTCACTTAAACCAATGCACAACCAACTTAAGTTCCATTTCACTCAGTGGCCCTGTTCAGACAACATGCTAAACCATGATGGTTAAGTATTTTGAGTCTAAACATTATGGCGTAGCATGGTGTGTGAGCCATGGCTTACTGTGTCATGCAAACCATTCCTAACCACAGTGGCTACGTTACCATGGTTGAAACACACTAACAACTTCCTGTGACAGGGTAAGCGGCCTAACCATGGCTTAGCATGTTGTCTGAACAGGCTCAATAGCAGTTTCTCATAACTTGACCTGGTCTTGGTCCTGGTTAGTTATGACTAACTTCAACCTAACTTCTGGCATGTTATTTGTAAGGAACTTACTCTAATAAGGAACCTATGTTCCAAGAGCACAATTCAAACCAAATTAAGCACTTGTCCCACGTATTTCAACAGAACAATTAAACATGGTTAAATCCCCGTCGCCGCCCTGAAATTGATAGGTCTAGACACAATCCGGGGGATGGGGTGAAGCAAAACAGGCGAGACCAAAGGCAAATGGGATGGGGACACAAATACCAGCATGTTTTAGCTTAAGGCTATTAATGCCAATAACTAAGCCTTAGGAGAGGAATTTTAACCTTTTAGAACAGCATGAAAATTGCACAAAAGGCGGGAAACCACCAAATGGTCGTGTGGTGAAAAGGGGTGTAGCCATGTGAAGAGGGCCAGATTTGCCCCCCGGCTTGAATTTCCCCACACCCCTCAGCTAGTGGGCCCCTTCCTGTTTTGGTGGCATTCCCCACGCTGTAGCTATGACATGGTGTCACTCTGGGGCATTCTGGGTATTTTTAAATGACGTCTCAATGCTACTTGACATGTGTGGGCGGGGCGGGGGCAGATATCAGGACAGCAGTGGGCTCCGGCAATTGGCCAAGGATGCCATCGGTTAACGCCAGGCCTGCTTCCAGCTTTGGCTTCTGGCCTATTGTGACATCAGTCAGTTGGTACAGAGACTTTGCTAATTCATCAACTGCCAGTTTCATGGCAGAGCAACCTCAGGGCTTCTGAAGTGATGGCATCGAGAGCCAGTGTAGCCTGGTGGTGAGAGTGTTGGGCTGGGACTCAGGAGACCTGGATTCAAGACCCCACTCAGCCATGAAGCTGACTGGGCGACTTTGGGGCAGTCGGTGATTCTCAGCCTAACCTACTTCACAGGGTTGTCTTGAGGATACAAATGGATAGAAGAAAGATTATGTAAACTGCCTTGGGATCTTGGCAGGGAAAAAGGCAGGATATAAATATAATAGATTAATAAATAAAACTTAATCCATGGTTGTGGTGGGCTCTTCACAATCAAACTTTTCAGCCCTGTCATGCAAGCCTGTTTGTAACATCACATTTGTGGCTCAGCCCCTGGCTGGGGAGGAGGGCTCACTTGGTGGCAGCTTCAGAAGAGGGCAGCTTCAGGGTCTCACAGGTCATCTGCCATGAGTTCTCCTGTGATTTCGATACACCTCCCCCTTGCTGTTTATGGCAGGATGAAACAGAAGGACCCTGGGATTTCCTCCACTTCAAGGAGGATTCCTCAAAGGTGTTTTACGATTCCAGAGACCCAGAAGCCAGGGCCCCTGACAAAAGCCTTGCAACATATCTTGGGAGCTTGTGAACCAAATGGCTCATCAGACAAGGAGACTTCTTCCCACCCATCACCAGCCAACCACCGTCTTGCTCTACCCATCCATGCAGACCACTTTTCCTGATTCTCCTGCTGATCCTGGAGAGCTTGTTCCAGCCCAGACATCAGAGGGCCAGGCTCTCACAGCTTAGTACCAAGGTCTAAACTCACCCAGCTTGGTGGGGCACAGGATCATCTCTCAGCCCAGGAGAAGGACCATGGCTTCAACTCCACTTGTGTTTGGATCGTGGCCAATTGGGACACTCTGCTGCAGTGTGTCCAGGGAAAATCTTGGGTAATTGGACGATGGAAAAAATCCATGGCCTCCACTATGATGTGTCCCACAGCAGTTAGCCCAACAACTGAGTGGCGCCAACCCACCAGTAGAAGCCCCATCTCACTAGGTTTGCCTCTCCAGCAAGGAGGTATTTTGCTGTTCCCAAAGCCCCTCCTGTCCCTCTTGAAGCCATTGATGGATGTCCATTGACACCTGGCCCTGTCCAACATAAAACTCAGGATATAGGGACTGAAATCCAGAACCACAGGCAATGGCTGTCCTTTAATGAGGTCAGTCACCTCATTCCCAATTGGGGACTGCCTGGCTTGCTCAACACAATCCTGTTATCCATTAGAGTGTGATCAGTCCGTTAGGTTCAATTCAGCCTACTGTTGAAATACCTGCTTCCAGGGTCACGTGATCCAGTCAGCAACCACTGTGTCCCCTGAGTCAGAACCACAACTTCCCAACAAGTATACTCATTTTTAAGGCATATTCAAACCAGTGGAAGAAGAAAGCCTGCCCTCATCACCCCTCTGTCTGCCCCATGGACCTTGTCCCAGGACTTTGCATTCCTGTAAGCCAGCTGCATTCCCTGTCAGAATGTGAACTTGCAGCCGTCATAGAATTGGGGTAAAAATCTAAAGCATGGCTTCCTGTTACCTTCCACCTTGCCTGCCGGAGTACCAGTTTGAGTTGTCAAAAGACAAGTGAGGAATTACATTTGTGCAACAACTACTGAACTATTGGAAAGATTACCATCTAGAAAAGCGCCCGTGGGAACTTCCATGCATGTCCAGGCACATCAACACATGCAGAAATTTCACAAATGTCATCAGTCAAAGCCTGGACCAAGTCAGGTGAGATGGGGCATGTCTAGAGAGGGGGAAGGCATTCTGACCCCTAGATTGGAAGCTCCACAATACCTGTGAATGATTCAGATTAAGACTGATCACACCTAATATCACCTCAGGGGGCGCCCTTCTCTACCTCCATCTTCCCCTGTTCCTCAGCCACCAAGAGCACAAGATTACAGAACCTGACAGCGGCCCTTGAAGAACTCCAGACAGTAGGCAACATGGGTGGAGCCACTGAAAGACCAGATGCAGCCAGCTCTCTTAAGGCCTATGTGGACTACAGACCTTTGCCTGAACAACAGCTTCTCATGGGAGAAGCTTCCAGCCAGCACTTTGTGGACTGTGCTCTCCAAGGTCCTGCCCTGCTTCTAGCCTTGCCTCCAGCCTCCTCTGATGTGGATACGCCACTTCCCCTGGTTCAGATACCAGGGACAGATCTAAACCAAGCAGGATATAACACTTTGAAAACAGTTTGAAAACGGTTTATGGAATGTGTCCTAGGCCCAAACAGTTGTCAAAACCATTATAAACCTTTATAAAGCAGAAGTGTAGATCCTACCCAAGTGACAAAACCTATTCCCAGAGCTTCAGGGGAGGAAGCATTCACAACAAATGTCCCTCCCTTCATCCAGTTCAAGGGAACATCTCCATCCTCTTCCCTCATCTCCGCCTCCATGTGGCACAACGAAAGGTCCTTGGACTTGGCATTGGGAGAGCCTGCAATGGGGACAGAGCGAAGAGGTCAAGGGACTCTTGAGAAGGCTACCTCACATCAAACTCTAAGTCTGCCCCTTATTCAAAAGGGGTTTCACTCTGCATCTGCCAGAAGTCCCACCCCATCCCTAGATGTCCCAGATTGAGGCATCATCTGATGGGGGTCATTTGACCCCTCTATGGATTTGTCTGTTTAGTAACCCCTGCCATACATGTGGGGCACTGGAAACAGTTAGGTACAGGGGTTACGGATGCCAGTCACCAAGAAATCTGGACTTTTGGGGCTTACTGGACTTTCGCAGCACACTTGCCTCAGTTTGGTTTTGCGACCCGAGCCATTTTTTTACAGATTTTTTTGGGTCTTGGCTTAATTTGTGCAAATAGGGATTTGCATACATTTCGCCTGTACATCATGCAGATTTGTATAATTTAAAGCCAAATTTGGGCAAAACAAATTTTAACAGAAAATTCTGCCAGCTGGCCCGACCCATTGCACATTGAGTGGGACCAGTTGGTGGAAGACACAATGGAGTCCGGGGGGGGGGGGGGGCTGAGCTGTCAAAAGCTTGTGAAACTCCACCCCCAAAACGGATTCCCCCGACATCCCTAACTGGGGTTCAGGCTTAGTCCGGAGGGGTCGACATAGCAACACCTGTTGTAACTCAGCCCCACGGTGCTGGCATGTAATGCAGTCAGGGGACACAACACAGTCAGGCACTCATATGCATTACAGAGTCCCGAAGCAGAATCACAGAGGAGTCCAAGGGTCAGTAGAACAGAGCATCCATCACAGGGCAAGGTCCGGGAGGCTAGGTAGCAGATGCGGGATCATTTCCAAGCCCATCCCAAGATGTTCCAGTTCAAAAGTCCTGCCCTGGATGGAGGGTTTATCTGTTGGCTTTGCCTTATGGCCTATTTTTTCTGCTTTCATATTTTGGCTTCCTTGAATATTTGGGATAAGTAAATGGTACGTCCTTTCAAAATGTATCAATTGCTGTGAAGGATTGGCCTCTATACCAGAATTTCACCAACACAAAGGACATAATAAGTATTATTTCAGAAACCCTCAACTCTCCCAAACCCATCAGCCCTCTGCTATATGTATGTTTGGACGTCCAGTTCACCATCATCTGAAGCAGGCTAAGTTATTTTATAATAAACAAAGCCCCTACAGATACTTCTATTGTTTCTCTCACTCCAAAAATATTTCAATCATTGCCTTATGCTTTCCCTGCCTCCTCTTAACTAGCAGGAGCTTTCCATTTTTCCCTGTGGATCCAGAGGAAGAAAGATAGAGAGATGGACAGACAGACTCCTGCCCCCATCCCCTTCTCTTTATTAAAACAACCAGGTTTCTTAAGACAGTGAAATGGCAGGAGCTCTTTGTAATACTGGTGTAGACTAGAAACCCTACTATCATCACAATAGGCATAAATGATAGTTTGCAGTATCTATGGATCATTATACCTTTTGGGATGCCGCAGGGCTGAAGTCACTCATGGTGCCTGCATCACCTTTTCAAAGTATATTGCTTTTTTCATTTACGCTTTATATATGTTCATAGACTGACACATACTGTGCGAGTTCCAGAGGGTGTACATACTTCAGAGCTTCACAAAGGAATACAGAATTGCCTCTCCCACGCAACCGTAGGAGAATCTGAGGACAGGTGCCTTCTGAAATTTTAACAAGGCTTAGGTAACATAATGGGGCATAAAAATGTGATATTTTCCTCAGAAGACCACAATGGGTCTCCTTTCTGTCATCATGTGATTGCTTTGACTTTTCAAATTAGTCCAGACTACGGTTAATATCCAATGTTATTTTTACCTAAGGTAGACACATTGAATGAATGGGACTGAAGTTAGCTGTGAATAACTTAATTTCCAATCATTTCAATGGGTCTACGCTAGGTAGGAATAACACTGGATACTACCCTAGGGATGGATGAACCAGTTTCTTTCTGGTCCATGTCGGTTGAATGTGTATTCAATTCTAAGTCCTTTCGGTTAAAGTTCTGCATCAGTGTATGATTTTTAAAAATAAAACGTGAAACCGTACACAAAACAAATGCACTTATTTTCATATGCAATTTTCCCTAACAGATGGATTTTTGTATGCAACTTTCCCTGATGCACACATTCGTGTATGCAGTTTTTGAGCTGGAAATTGCAGCGCCAAATTCAGAGAAGTGAGCAGCCTGAAGGTTAACTGTGTTCCAATCGGCATGTTAGTCCAGGAAGTGTGAATGAAGTTAGTTCGCTTAAAATTGTGGACCAAACAAAATTCTCCCCCATCCCAAGGACCAGACTGATTATTCATGGCAATATGTATCACTAGCAGCAGTAGAATCAAGGTCCATATCTCTTAAGACCAGCGCAAAGGAATAACTTCCTCACCTGATTCCAGCACCGAGGCCCAACTCCACCCACTGTGTCTACAGAGAAAAGGAAGCATTTTGGAGAAGTAACGCACAGCCACTGGTTGGGCTTCATTTGAGCCAGAGTGGGCCTGTTCAGACAACACGCTAAACCATGGTTTGGCCGCTAACCCATTTGCTGTAAATGGTTAGTGAGTGTGTTTAAACCGTGGTTACGTAGCCACCATGGTTAGGAACGGTTCCCACGACACACTAAGGCAGGATCTACACTACTACTTTATCACGGTATTGAAGTGCTCTGACAACTATCGGGGCCCATGACACATTCCATATACTGTTTTCAAACCGCTTTCATAGTGTTATATCCTGCTTAGTGTAGATCTGGCCTAAGTCATAGTTCACATGACACACTAAACCATAATGTTTAAGTCAAAATGCTTAACCGCTGTGGTTTAACGTGTTGTTTGAAAATGGTTGGTACTTTCTATTTCCTGAATTCCTTTCCTATTAAAAAAATAGACAGGAAGAATCCTTGATTGCCAGGCTTCTGTGATCCTTTCACCACTGTTAAAAAATGAAACCTTTCTATCTCTCATTTATTGTTTTGCTTGATTCCTGAACATGTGCACTGACTCCATTTTTAGTACATAGTTTTTAGACATCCAGATGTGTCTTGAGCCCTGGCTTCGCCTCCTCTTTTTGTTTTTAACTGTTTATTTAATTAATTAATTTATTTATTATATTTATGTCCCACCTTTTTTCATCTTGCAAGAAACCCAAGGTGGTCCTCCCCCTCTCCGTTTTATCCTGACAACAACCCTGTGAGGTAGGATAGGCTGAAAATTAATAATAATAATAATAATAATAATAATAATATAGTTATTTCTAACCCGCCTCTCCCTCTGGATCAAGGTGGGGAACAACAATAAATATAAATACAAAGACCATAAAATAAATAAAACATTAAAACAAATAAAACTAATACATTATTAAAAACATCTTAAAATTCAACTGGGTGGGCCTGTCGGAGGAGATAGTCTTCATGGCTCTCTTAAATTCAAGAAGACTGCTAATTTGTCGAATCTCCTCCGGCAGGCCATTCCACAGTCTGGGAGCAGCAGAAGAGAAGGTCCTCTGGGTAACACTTATTCAGCCTAGTTCTGGCTGATTGAAGTAAATTCTTCCCACAGGACTTGAGTGTGTGGGGCGGATTATACTGGAGAAGGTGATCCCGCAGGTAACCTGGACCCAAACCATGTAGGGTTCCCTCCGGATCGAGGCGGAGAACAACATCAATACAGACAATATAAAATACATAAAACTGATTAAAACATATAAAATTAATACATTATTAAAATCAACCAAGTCTTAAAATACGACTGGGTAGGCCTGCCGGAAGAAATCAGTCTTTATAGCTCTCTTGAATTCTAGAAGACTGGTAAGTTGGCGGACCTGTCCTGGCAGGTCATTCCAAAGTCTGGGAATGGCAGAAGTGAATGACCGGGCCAAAGTCACCAGTGAGGTTCATCGCCAAGTGGAGAGTTCCAGTCCAACACTCTAACCACTACACCACACTGGCTCTCAAATCAATCTTCTAGAGAGGTCTGTAGTGCTAGCAATCCTGCATCCAGACATTTTGTATAAAGAGGCCTAGGGATACTGAGGGAGATCAATGCACAACAACTGAAGTGCACATAGCCCAATGGGTTGGATCCAGGAATGTCTCTGCTCATGGTAGGTCTCTCTGCCTGGGTTTAGGGGATCGCCTCCCCCCACCCACACCACAGCTCACCCCATCCATCAGGGACTCCTGACACTCTGTGGCATTTTCAGGAGGCTGGAAGGGTTCCTCTGTGAAGGAAAGAGTAGGGAAGTCAGCACAGTTGATCCAATAAATCTGGATCCAACCCAATATGTTTTAAAGTGCAATCCTATATAAGTTTCATTTATTATATTTCTATACTGCCCAATAACCAATGCTCTGGGCAGTTTGAAAAAAAAATAAAATATTTAAAATAAAATATTGTACAGAATATAATAACCACTTACATAAAAACATATGAACGGACAACACACACATAACATATAGCAAACAATTTTAACCATCAATAATAAGAGATCCCAGTACCAATTAAAAACACTGAACTGTGAATAAGTCATGTTAGACCTAAAGGGACGTACTTCTGAATAGGGATGCATAGGGTTGCATTGTAAAGCTACTTGTTAAATATCAATCAAATGCTATTTAATTTTATAACATTTAAAATCAGTGCTTAGTGCTTATCAGCTATCCCCTGTCTTTGACCTCATTGGCCAGAACACTGTGTAATGAGGTTATAAATCAGCAATGTGCCTGTGGAACCAAGACTGAAAGCTAGTGCTTCATTGTTAGCACCCTTTCGATTAATCCTGGTGTGTTTCAGCAGCCACACATGATAAGGGCTGCAATCCTATGCCTGCTTACCTGGGAGTAATAACCAAAATCAATGGGTCTGACATCTAAGGAGACATACGTAGGATTGCACTGTTAAAGGGATCAATGACACAGAGAATCTTGTAGCCACCTATGTTTGTTAGTCTTGTATCCTCCCTTTCCACCAAATGGTGCTCAAGGAAATTAGCAGCAACAATAAAAATGCAATAAAATGCAATAAAATAATATATATAATTAGGTGAGCATATGGAAAGGAGGACGAGGCTCCTGTGTCTTTAACAGTTGTATAGAAAAGAGAATTTCAGCAGGTGTCATTTGCATGCAGCACCTGGTGAAATTCCCTGTTTTTCACAACAGTTAAAGCTGCAGGAGCCCTGTCCTCTTTTGTATCCAGTCACTCTAGTGTAGCTCCTGCAGCTTTAACTGTTATGATGAAGAGGGAGTTTCACCAGGTGCTGTATGCATACAAATGACACCTGCTAAATTCCCTTTTCTACACAACTGTTAAAGATACAGGAGCCCTGTCCTCCTTTCCATATGGTCACCTTAATAAAATATGACAGCAATAAAATACAAAATTAAAAAGAAAAGGTGCATAACAGGCACATCGGAACTAGATTCTTATCCATACCCAGACTCGGAGGCCATGTTCTACCATGGCATCCCTGCTTCCCTGATTCCTGCCATCCATGTACTGAAGGGAACATCTGTAAAAGGGAGCTTGCTATAAATGCATAGGGTTTCCCTGTGTGCTAGGTTTGAGCTGTGGGCTAGAGAGAGTCAGGAGCTGGGAACTGGAAGCCAAGATTGAGGATCAATCAGGCCAGAAAACAGGACCAAAGAACCAGCCAGGATTTGGGACCAAAGAACAGTCAAGACCAGAAGGCACGCAAGGGACACAGGAACAGAGGACAAACTGGGAGTCAGGATTGAGCACAACTCCTGACTTCTAGTAACTAAAATGAACCAGGAGCTGAAGCATCTCCCCTATGAAGGGAAGTTATGACATTTGGGATTGTTTAGCTTGGAAAAAAGGAGGCTAAGGGGAGGCCTGTTAGAAGGATACAGAATTATGCATGGTGTGGAGAATGTGGATAGGGAGACATTTTTCTTCCTCTCTCATAATACTAGAACTCTCATAATACTTAGTGGGAGATTCAGATTGGATAAAAGGAAGTACTTCTTCACTCAGGTCCCCTCTACAAGGATTCGCTTTTGCGCCTGGTTAGGCGATTATGCGCATAATCGCTGAAGTACATTTACGCCTAATACCTCTGCATGAGAGGCGGCGAAGCGCATTAAGGGGTGACCAAAATGTGCTTTACAAGTAGTTAATGCGCATAAGCGCTTGTTCACATAGGCAAAATGCACTTTAACGGCCGGAGCAAAATAAACTCGCTGTTTAACGCGCATTCAATAATGTGCATAATCGGACAGATAACACGCCTCTACGCCCGATTTGCGCTCCGTTCTTGTAGAGGTAAATTTTTTTAAGCGCCTTGAAAGAGCATTAAACCTCTCTTGTAGAGGCAGCCTCAGTATATAGTTAAAGTATGGAATTCACTACCACAAGATGTAGTGATGGTCAGTAAGTTGGATGGCTTTAAAAGGGGATTGGATAAATTCCTGGAAAAGAAGGCTATCAATGGCTACTAGTCCTGATGGCTTTGTGCTGTCTCCAGTATCAGAGGCAGTAAGCCTATATAGACCAGTTGCTGGGGAACATGGGTGGGAGGGTGCTGTTGCACCGTGTCCTGCTTGTGGACTTCCCTTCGACAGCTGGTTGGCCACTGTGTGAACTGAGTGCAGGACTAGATGGAGCCTTGGTCTGATCCAGCATGGCTCTTTGTATGTTCTTAAATGCAAGACTCACTTGACCTAAGGTAGACCTTGCTGCTCAAGCAAGGTTCAGCTGAAACAAGGAGCCCTGTGAACATCTTCCTGCCCTCGGTGGGTAAAGTCAATCTGGAATGTTCTTTACATAGGGAAGCTCCACAGTTCCAGCAGCTCCTGATATCTGATTTGGAATCCTGACCAGGCAGGGTTCTAGATCACATGGAGAGCCTACACATGTAAAACAGGTTCACCTTTACGAATGTTTCTCTCAAAGCATGAACACTGAGGTGAGCTTGCAGAAGATGTGACAGCAGGGGTCCTGCTCTCCACACTCCATGCAACTACAATCATGCGAAGGAGAACACCTGAAGAGGATCTCAGAGCTACTAGGTAATAAGAAATATCCACCCCAACTCTCAGTCCTCACTGGTGCATCAATCCCTCATAGACCTGCTGTCAGGTTGCAGCCTTCTCCCAGGGGCTTTCTACACCTCCCGGCATTCCGGGAGGGAGGGGGAGGCTCTCACAATGTCCTGATCACGAGAACCTCTCCCAGCATGCACATGTGGCGTGTGATGTCCCAGGAGGAAGCTGGGATGTCGCAGCTGTCTTTTTTTTAAAAAAAAGCAGCAGAGCCGGTCACACAAAAGCGAGGCTCCACTCCATCACAAAAGATAGAGGTTTTTTTTAAAAAAAAAAATCCCCCCGAAATCGCGAGCCTTACCCTCCTTGCCACCATCCCATGGATGGTGAAAATGCAGCAGTCCATCTCCCCTGAAGGACACGGAGCCATGCAGTATGGCTTCGTGCGTGTTTCTGGTGTTGTGCTTACTCACGAGTAAGCATGTCTCCAGGTGGGACGGGCACCCACACCTCCCGTGGCCTCAGGCTGGCCCCGGGACTACTGGAGGAAATGGGTTTTCCCAGGGTTTCTTTATCCCTGGGATAACCCGTGACTGTCCCCCCTGCCCCTGGGAGTCCCTGTGCATCATTTGGATGTACAGGGAGCACCCGGGGACAACCCAGGGACAAAAGGCCAGTGTAGAAATGGCCTCAGTCTCTCTCTCTCTCTCTCTCTCTCTCTCTCACTCACTCTTTCTCTGCATTTTCCTCCTTTCTGCAGCCTCTTTCTCTATTTCAGGGAGGGCCCTTTTTCCCCCAGGGAAGAGATACTAGTGACAGCAAGGGCTGCTGGGAAATGTAGTCTTCACACAGCCTTATAAGAACAACTGGAAGGCTCAGGCAGGTTGAATTTCTAGTGAGTAGAAAAAGCGAGACCTACAAAGAAATGTTTGGAGTGCTCCTAGTTCAGGACTCCAGCTAGTCCACTCCATTCACCTGTGTTCTCTCAGGTTTCTGTTTCCTCCCCACTCACCCCTTCATTGCTCCCTATTTTGTGGCTACTAAGCATGCTCAGCCTTTTTGGGATGTTGTGATCTTTTATCTCCATAAGACTTGGCGATGTGTATGTGTGTGTGTAAGGCCTTTATCACGCATACCATTTTCTCCCGGATTGCTTCTGTGGGTTCCCCCTCCGTTTCCTATGCGAATCTAGCATTTTGAATCACACGTGGTCGGTTTTGCTCCGATACCTCAGCTCAGCCTGTTGAACTTGCCTGAATTTGCTTGAAATGGACTTTGCCCATTGAGGGATAAATCGAAACAGAAACTGAAACCTGCGACCTCAGGGCGAAAGAGCAGCAGGAGGTAAATGACATCATGCGAACCCAGCACCGAAGAAGTGGAACAAAGCCGAGGTGGGTGTGCTTAAAGCCCCCCATGTGATAACAACCTTAATCTACCAATGCTTCCCTCTTCTGGTAGTGCCATTTTGGCTACATAAACAGTGACACTCATACCTGTGCACAGGAAATGAAGGGGATGATGATGATGATGATGATGATGATGATGATGATGATGATGATGGCAATGACTGCACGCTCTTCTTTACATCTTACTTTAAAAAAGAGTAAGCTGAAAAATCAGAGAATGAAATTTCCCGGAGGGAAGCAGGAACCCTCACATGGCTATAGCCCTTTGTGACATCAACATATAGAACTGAGAGGCCTGAGGGGCACTGAATTTGCCAAGTAGGATATATTTGCATGAACCGGCACCGTTAGCATCACATGAAATGCTAGTCTAACTGCTGTAGCACACGCTGACATAGCCATTATAGGACGGCTTGTTCCCCATGTCTTGCACAAATGACCCTTGAATTTGCGGTATTATGAGTAAAGGTCAGTCATTTGTATCCCTGACAGAAAGTGCCTGCCCATAACAAAAACTCTGCATGCCCCTCCCTCTCCAATACACTTATTATTTCAATAGGAGGTTTGTGCGCCTGTCAATATATTTTAGGATATATTTAAATTATTTTGCATCTTTCTCTATAAAAACCATTTCACAGATGGAGGCCCAGTGCTGAGGGACAAGGAAATCCAAGCGTCTCTGCCCTTCTCCAAGCATGTTCGCGGAAGACACAAAGCAATCGCAGCTTCCTATGAAATCTAATTTAAACCATTAATGTGGGTCCATAAAGCAAAGTCACATAGTGTGAGCTGAGTTATTTATGGCACTGGGATCTTACTGATTATGGCAATAAATAATACAGCATGTATCACTGGGAAATAATGTAAAGTCAGTTAATCCGCAGGAGAAGTGGAGGGAATTGGAACAATTCGCCTGTTCTTCCGGTGCAGCAATTTCATAACAGCAGCCTTCACATAATTGCACTCTTCCAGGTAGCAGGCAATTTGGCCTCCCCACCAACCAACCAACCCCCCCAGTTCCTTTGCTCCTACAGCACTAGGCAGTTTTGACTCATTTGCTAATTCTTTTTGGAGAGGGAGGGAAGATCGCCATCCAAGCTACTGATTGTGTGCATGGACCTGCCAGTTCCGCTCGTTCGAACTGGCAGAATTACAGCTCCTTTCAACATTCCTACCATGGTGCCAGCAAGATTTCAGCTTAATCCAAGGGGCCCAAGTTCAGCCTGTTAAACCATTTCAATTTCAACAAGCAGTTTGCTTAGGCTTAACACTGGCAAGCCGCCACACCCGCTCCGCCTCAACCCTGCTAAAGCCACTTTCGTCGCAGCCCTGTTTGGAAAGTACAGTTGGTGGTCTTTTTACTCCCTGTTCCTGTTTTGTACCCATAGAAAGGGGCCGCAAAAAACAAAATTGATGGCAATGGGGAGGTTGAGTGGGGGTGGGGAATACACTTAACAGAACCAGTTGGCTAGCAGAAATATTGCAGCCAGACCTGCTCCCTAATACGAAAGGTGAAAAAAGAAACCATTCTTACATGTGACCATTAAAGACATCATGCTTATTCACTCTTTTGCACAGGGCTGTAGCTTCTCTTTCCTTTCACCTCGTGGGAATGGCATGATAGTTTAGCACTGAGTCCTTTTGGTTCTGGCTCCATCCATTTTTGGCTCTGGTCCCACCCACCATCAGCTGCAGCAACCAACTGGGCTTTTCAGTGGATCAACAGCTCTTCATAAGGAAAAGGTTTCCCATCCCAGGCCTGCCCTAAAGGGTCCGACCCCAGGTATTTTGGAGACCACCTTAGCATGTGCCTTATACCAAGTGAGGAGATTTGTCCATTGAGCCCAGTACTGTCTTCTTTGATTGGCAATGGCTCTCTAGGTTCTCGACCTAGTGATGGGTGAGAAGTACGTATCAGGGTGTGCATTTTTACCAGAAATAATCCAATCTGCATTTCCCAGAACCAAATGCAGAACCAAATGCAACCTGTAGTCCGAAGACCGTACATTTCCAAGCTTTTGATGCACTTTGCGCAACAAAAATGTGTTTGAAAAATGTGTACGTTTGAAAGATGCGCATGAAAAATACATAAAAGCAAGGCTCGCAATCCAATACAGACATAGGGCAGAATGAACTTCAAAGTGACATTTGGAGAGCCTCAACAAGCTTGCATTTTCATGAGTCCCTCCCCCCCATCCCTATCTCAACCAGAGGAACATTTCATATCATTTGCTATTTGTTTTTTTAAAAAATGTGGAGATGTCAAGAATTGAACCTGGGACATTCTGCATGCAAATTATATGCTCAATCACTGAGTTATGGCCTCTTCCTTATTGTTTAAGAACCTTCCTGTATACTTCCTGTATATCATCTGCTTAGACCAGCCTGCCCTTCAGATGTTTTAGAGTACGACTCCCATGAATCCTAACCATTGGCCATGCTGGCTGATGGGAGTTGAAGTCCAAAACATCTGGACAGTACTAGATTGATGAAGGCTGGTTCCATGTGTGGTTACTAAGACCATGGGCTTTCTGTGGTGGAATTATGGAATTGTCTCATTATGGAATTGTCTCATTATAGAACTGTTATCTTTCTCCCGGAAAGCCTTGCTCTCTTTTCCTTTAGGAAGCTGACAAAGGCATCATCATCATCATCATCATCCTTCCTTTGGAGTAATGAGTTGATATGGCCAAGCTGATTTCTTGTTGTGCCTCTATCCCTGTTTCTGTTCTTTGCAGTTAATTCATTCCATTGTTCCATATTGTGTGTTTATTCTATTCTATTCTATTGTTCCATATTAGTATTTTAAATTGAGTTTAATCTGCTTGATGAAGCACGATAGTAAGCTGTCTAGAGGCATTGTAGAAATGCAGGTAAGTCAGTAAATAAAATGATGGACAAAGTGAGCAAACAAATGAAACCAACACTACATATGCACCAAGGCATAGTTAAAGTGATCCTTCACCCCAGCTGTCCTGTCAGTAAAAGCTGACAATGTCCCCGCATCTCCCTGTTCCCTCTTTTTATGTTCCTCAGAGCACCTGGCAGACAGTTGCTAGGATGGAAGTAATTAGTATTCAATTATCACCAGTTACATTTTCACCTGTTCCACTTACAAATCCCTGGAACTTCAAACCTGTTCAATTAGTCTGTCACATTGCCATCTCCCACAAACATCCTTATTTCTATGGAATTGATCCTTAACCCAGAAATGGTCTTATTAATTAAAAAAAAAGATCTTTAACGAGTAGCGATGGAGTACATGATGAAGCTAAGGACCAAACTATATAGGAGACGAAATTAGGGGTGTATGAGAAATTTGTTTCAGTTTACTTTTGGTGAGGATTTATCAAGTTCTCACCTTTCAGATTGAACATGGACTCGGATGCAATCTGTGGTCAAAGGAATATATTTCTGACCTTGTTATGTGATTTAAGGACCAGAAATATTGTGTTCGACAGCATGTGCATGAAAAATTCGTATTTTTGAAAAATTCGCACAAATACTCTAATCAATTGGAGATGAATGTGCACGTTTGAAAGATGCACACCACTGATGCATATATTTGGAAAAATACTCATGAAAATATGGATGGATTTTCAAGCAAAACAAAAAACACAAAGCTTTCAATATGATACCGACTTGAGTCGGAATAAACTTCAAGATGGAATTTGGAGGACTTCAGCGAGCTCAGGTTTGCTGATTCACACATCCTTACACTAAATGCAGCTTTGCATCTACCTTGCAGGTTATCTAGAATGCAAATTTCATCAGCTGGGGGCGAGTTGTAATAATTATTGGGATCAGAGCTGTCATGGAGGGAGAAAGTAACCTACCATATTCCAACCCTGAAAAAAATCCCTTTACTGGAGCTGGTATTTGCTGTGGGTGGAAATCTCCCATTGGTACCAGTGGGGGATTTCCCCCAAATCAAATACTAGCTTCAGAAGAGGAATGTTCAATGCAATGATACATTAGACGTCATTAGACGTCATATATAGTTTGGCATCTTATCCTTGAGAAATGAAGCAGAACTATCAAGCTCTTCCTTTCCACTTGCTACTCAAAAGCTCTTGCTACTAAAGTAAAGGGATGTAGGGTTACTGATCCCTTAGGATGCCAAACAAGGGTAGATGGGAGACAAAGGACCAATTTAAAGTGTTAATCGCTGGACACTTTGAAAGATGTGCCAAACTGTGTTAGTAGGGTTTGTCCTGAACATAGATATGCAAAGATGAGCAGCCACTGAAGTGGCATGGAAACCTGGAAAGCCAGGTTAAAAATCCTGTGTGTGTGAGCGTCATCAGATGAGTCTTTTATTGCATGCTCGCTACAGCCCATTTAGGGATGTTCATAAATCCTTTAGATGATGATGTCTGCCTACCACGTGCTTCCTGCTCCTTCTGCTCAGTTTTCCGTTGCAAAATAGACCCCTTTTAATCCGACTTTTTTAAAAACCCGAATGTGCTGCCATTTCCTGCTGTGTGAAAGAAAAGCAGTGTGATATAAATGCCCCCTGAGTGGGCCATGTGGTCATAGCTGCTTCCTCTTTCCCCATGTAAAGATACCGTCATTATTGTGGGACAGCAGCAGGAGGCCATAGCAACAGTAGGGAAATGTGAAAATTCACCCATGTGTGTAGAAAGAGGGAGAATAAGAGAGTGAGGCGATAAGGATAACCTTAATAGTGTCTCAGAAGGAATAATGGGCACCAACCAAAGAATCTCTGTGTCTGCCCAAGATACAATCAGGTTTGAGTTAACAGCTGGATTTTACCTTTTCAAAAATGGAGGATAAACAATTGTCTGCTACTTGTTCCCATTGTTCCTAGGCACACTGAAACCTGAAACCATCACGTTTCCTGGCAGAGCCCAATTTATATGTGTGTAAACCTTCCTCCTCCATACATCTATGCAGATATTCTGACCACCCTCACCCCATCACTAACCCAGTGTTGGGAAGATATGCAGATCTTGCGATCCTGCACTATTTTAGTGATCGTTTAGTTAGCCTAAAACAGGTCATAATAATCTATATGGGTTATAAGATGACGTTTGAGGCTACAACGATCATAGAGAGAAGGAAGCTATTGTACCCTGATCAGTGTGTCTGAGAAACTCATTTCCAAATGGTGAAATAGATATTCAGTTACATGAAACAGCTTGATAATTGATCATTAAAATTGCTAGTAGGGCAGGTTTGACCGTATGGGTGCATTTGTAGAAACGAGTAGAAAGAATGTCAGTAAAATGACACTTTCTGAGATGGTGCCTGACATTTCCCTCTCAAAATTGGTCATCTTGAGTCACACTTGTTTCCTCCTGTGGATCCTTATACCTTAATTTACTTCATTAAGGATTTCCTGGACCACTACTATTTTTTCGCTCATGAAAAAATTAGCAGAGTTGTTGGCTAAAATAAAGTAGTTCAGTCTAAGAAAAATCATGGTCCCCTTTTGGGGAACCCACAAAGATTTCCTCTGCTCTCAGTGTATTTGGAATGCATCTTGCTTTTAAGTTCAAAGATGCACAGCCTAATCAGGGGCGGCCGGTCTTTTGGGCCGGGGAAGGCTCCAAAAACCCACACTCGCCTCCCACTCCCCTCACCACTGCATCAATAAAGAATTCTTTAAGCGTATCTGCATCTGGTGCACCGCTGCTGCTTGCGTTTTGCCTCTTCGTCAAGCAGCAGAGAGTTGCTTCTGCATGCTAACTAAATAAGTGCGTCAATTTTGCATGCTCAAATCATTCCCCGCGGACTGGGGAATTTCCTAGGGGGCGCCTGAGAGAATGAACCCCCATAAACTCAAAATCAGCCAGCTTTAGTTCTCTCTGCCTTGCAGAGAGAGGATGAGCACCATATTTGTGCAGTAATGGGCAATGCTGTGGCCACACGGTCCAATCGTGGGCCATGGAATCAGTCTAAAACAACCTAATAACACCAAAGCTGCATATGTAACCTGATTTGGACTCCTACCTATACTCATTGTATTGCCTGTGGTGGCTGTGGGAAATGAGCAGTCTGTCTCTCTTGTTGATTGAGAGAACAATGAACTCTTAAATTTGAGGCAGAAAAGGAGAGAGAGAGAGAGAGAGAGAGAGAGAGATTGCTTTTCTCTTTTTTCTTTGAGGAGCTATACCAGCACAATGCAGGTATGTAAACTTGCTTTAATGAGGGAGGTGTTTCTAAATCATTTGTTGTGAGTCTAGAAAAATATAAACTGGCTTATATTTCATTTGTGAATCTGAAAAAAAAAAACAAGGCCTGGCTCATAATTCATTTGTGAATCCGGGAAAATCATTAAATGAGCAATCTTATGGTCCCTGGGAGAGCATCCCAGAGACCATAGGAGGGCTCATAAAACCCGTCTAAGGTTGGAGACAGCTCTCTGACCTTGGAAGGTCAAGTTGGAGATCAGCCCCAGACTTCTCCCCCTCACAGCTGTCACAGAAAGAACCTCACTGGCTGCCTCTCCAGGGTTGAAAAAGCAACCTTGTAGCCTCAAGAAAGGGGGCTTTCCAGTGGGCAGGGAGGGGAGGAGACTGAAGAGGCTAGGATATCAGTTATCCTGCACCTCCTCCAGTCTTCTTTCCTCCTCTCCAAAGAGCCATTGCTAGATAAGCTGAAAAGCTGGTCTAACAAAAATGCAGGCGCTTGGAGGATGGGGAGGTCACGATCTCCACCAATCCTCCCACCCTGCCAGCTTCAGCCCAGCAGGGCACAGGAAACGTGAAAGCCTTGGAATTGATAGGATTGTGCCCTTAATGGCTTATTATTCATTTGTGAATATGGAGAAATAATAAACTGGTTTATAATACATATGTGAATCTGGAGAAATCATGAGCCGGCTTATAATGAATGTGTGAGTCTGAAAAAGAATCATAGGCTGCCTCTACAAGAGGCATTTAAAGCTCTTTCAAGGCGCATAAAAAAAAATACCTCTACAAGAACGGAGTGCAAATCGGGCGTAGAGGCGCGTTTTCTCTCCGATTATGCGCATTATCGAATGCGTGTTAAATAGCGAGTTTTATTTTGCTCCGGCCGTTAAAGCACATTTTGACTATGTGAACAAGCGATTCTCCGCATTAACTACTTGTAAAGCACATTTGAAACAAACGGTAAGGTCACCAGTTGAGTGCTCAATTACCTCTTGCATACAAGCATTTACGATAAAGCGCTTCAGCGATTATGCGCATAATCGGCTAACCAGGCGTCAAATGGAATCCATCTAGAGGGTGTCATAAACTGGCTTATAATGAATCTGGGAGCCTGGAAAAAAAATATGGGCTAGCTTATAATTCATTTGCACAACATTATGTATTAGAAAACTGGACAACTTTTATATCTTCAAAAGCTCCTCTTCACAATGTGGACTCCTTCTGCAGTGACCCCTTAGTTCTACCAGCTGCCACTGACAGCCTTGGATTGGTCATTAAAAGAAACTCACAATGGAATAATGGTGAATAATGCCTCAGGTAAGAAAAAAAAATCCCTTCTTAACAAGCCAAGAGAAAGCAGTGAACACTGTGTATTTGTTCAAGAGCTTCATTTACCTGTTCCTTCTGCCAAGTTTGGAATGTAAATCAGAAGAACCTGTGCAGAATGGAGCTTAAAGATAAATTGTCTGCAGATTCAAGATTTTTTTTAAAAAAAATCTCACAAAAGCCAAACTATGCTCCATGGTTATGCAGATTCAACACATAGATCCGTGGCTCTGAAATGCCACAGCAGAGCCTGCTCTTACATTTTATACGGAATGTGACATGTCAAAACAATCTGGGCAGCAAATTTATGCAAATGTTCTGTATATGACATTTATCTAAAGGGCCCAGGCTCTAACCAGCCTGTTCTCTCATGTCTTATTTTAATATACAGCATTAATAATTCCAGATGTTTTGATATTTATGCCTTGTGTTTCTACACCTCCCTCTCTGAACACTAGTATGTGGAAAACTCCTTTACATATTATTCTAAAGATTTAGAACACTTCTGGGTTGAGAAGCAAAGTAATCAGGGACTTTTTAGTTATTTCAGACTCTGGGGTAGAGCAACCCAGCCCTATGCTTGTTTACTCAGAACACAGTGTCGTTAAACTCAATGGGTCTTGCTCTCAATTATTTTTGTCATTAATTTACATTGGCTTTTGGGCTGCCTTTCAGGGTAGGACCTTCTCAAGGTGGCATGAAATATAAAAGCAAAACAAAAATATGCAAGCCAAGAAAGGCAATACATCATTATTCAACAAAATACTGTAGAAACAGGTAACACCAAATAAAACCTGCAGCATACTGACTATGAAAAGGCCAGAAAAATAAATGGAGCTTCAGCCTTCAGAACTTTCCTGAAGACATCCAAAGAGGGATACCTGATGAGCCTCTGATGGAAGCTGATTCCAGTGGTGGAAAGCCACCACTGAAAAGGCCCTCTCCTTTGTATTCTTGGTGGTGGACAGGTGAGAAGGGCCTCCATTGAAAACCTCTGAGTGCAGGCAAGCTCTCAAGTAAGTGTGCATAGCAGTGGAGTTTTACTCTGAATTAAAATCCATATTCAATGCTACATTTTGAGTGCACATATAAGGAAATAGCTAGTAAACACCAATGATTGATTACATTTTATTTGATTATTACATTTATATCCTGTCTTTTTTCCTCTTGCAAGGAACCCAAGGCAGCTTACATGATCCTCCTCATTATCCTCACAACCCTCCTCTGAGGTAGGTTAGCTGAGAGTCAGTTGACCTCATCACAGAGCTGGAAAAAGTGTACAAAGGGGCAAGTAAAATGTTCAAGGGGCTGGAACAGTTTTCCTGTAAGGTAAGGTTACAACATTTGGGATTGTTTAGCTTGGAAAAAAGGAGGCTAAAGGGAGACATGATAGAGGTGTACAAAACGATGCATGGTGTGGAGAATACTAGAACCCAGGGTGATCCCATGAAGCTGATTGGTGGGAGATTCACGACAGATTAAATGAAGTACTTCTTCGCATGGCACATAGTTAAACTACGGAAAGATGTAGCGATGGCCACCAATTTGGATGGCTTTAAAAGGGGGTGGATAAATTCCTGGAGGAGGAGACTATCAATGGCTATTATCCCTGATGGCTATGTGCTATTTCCAGTATCAGAGGCAGTAAGCCTATATACATCAGTTGCTGGGGAACATGGAGGCAGGAAGGTGCTGTTGCACCCATATTCTGCTTGTTGCTTCCTGGTCCATAGCTGGTTGGCCACTGTGTGAACAGAGTGCTGGACTAGATGGATTCTTGGTTTGACCCAGCATGACCCTTCTTATGTTCTTAAACAAGCTCTACGCAAGATGAAATGAATAATATTCCAGCCAACGCTGACAACAAAAATCATGGATTTGTATATTTGGATTCAGTTAATCTAGTATATTTTGTCCATGAATTTGAAAAGCCACATTAGCTGCAGCCTTAGCACACATCAGCTCCCACCACCACTGTCTTCGTGGCACCCTCTGGTTGTGTTATAGTACAACTTCCAGCATCCCCCAGCCAAGGTTGTAGTCCAACATATCTGGAAGGCATCATTTTGGAGAAAGCTCACCTATATGGCTGTTATCTCTATTTTCTCTGCACTGTCTTGTACGTTCACCTAATGGATGGGACAAGACTTGAGTTGCCATGTGTACAGTAAATATTTGGAAGGTTTCAAGAGTGCATAGAATCCACCTTTTGAAGCCCATTATCTACAAACCCAGTTTGAGAAAGAAAGCCCTTCACAGATTTTGGCGTGTTTCCCGAAGCATTCAATCTGACCAAGTTTTCAAACAAACCCAGCCTGCCCAATTCTCTTGTGAGTGACCTGTCCAGGTCTCTGCGTATTTGTTTTTGGCTTTTACTATATGGTAGATAAGGTCAATAAGCCTTACAGTTTGCTTAAGCTTTGTTTTTGTCTTTTCTGCCCCCTCCTTTTTTTAATATCACCCTAAAGGTCATGTGCATCCAAGTATATTCCAAAACTTGGATAAGAACCATTTCCTGGATTAGGTTTTGGTAAATGAAATAGCAGCTTGATGCATGTAGGATTTTTTGTTTCACCGAGTAGATCCATGTACTCTACATTTTGCTTTATTTTTCATGGAGATTTTTAAAAATTTCTCGTCATGCCACCCAGCTGTGTGTAAATTTTGTTTTTACAATACAGTTGATCTACAGAGTTGAAAACAACACTAATCTAGAGCAGCCTTTTCCAGCCTGTGGTCCACGGATGGCCAATGGTCAGAGATGATGGGACTTAAAGTCCAAGGAAAGGCTGGTCTAGTGCATGGATGTAAATCTGATTTTTTGGTGGTCAGTTGGTTTAATTGTGTTCTACCGGTGTTATCTTTCATGTTCATTCCCTTTGTTAAGGGATTTTATGTGACCCAAATTTTGAGCATTGTGTAGTATTAATAGAAGTTAATAGTTGCAAAGATTATACACAGCTGTATTGCATGGAGGAACTCCTTCGCCTTCCTTCCAATTCAGTTCACAGATTGTACCACCAGTGCATGAAGGGCCAGAAAACAGTGGGAGCACTCTAGGAAATAGGAACCTCCTCTCTATGACAAGGATCTAAATAGATCCATGCATGTGCACAGTTTTCCTGCATACAAGAGGAGCAGGCTTGCTGATTTCCCCTCGGATTGCACCTCCACTTGCCCCATGGAATCCTGCTCTGGAGTGTCTCTTGATCTTTGTAGGAGAGGAGGCTGAAAAACCACCCTCTACCGGAGGTTCTTTGGATCTTCACCAAGGAATGTAAGATTCACAGTTTGGATGGTGCTCTGATGTTGCTTAAGTGACCTATTATTCACTGCCCCTTAGTAACAGAAAGATGCAGGGATAACTTGCAATCCAGCTTCTAGTAACTCTGGAAGCAATAAGGCTAGATTTGCCACACTAAAATCTGGAGAGCATATTTGGTAACACCCATTATGGCGATATTTGCCAAAGCATATTTCTAAATGCACAGCAGATGCATTTTAAAAGACAAGGACCATTCTATTGAAAGTGCTTTTTAAGGGCTCCTAATCATTCTTGTGTGCCTTAACCTTCTGACAGAGTGTTGCCTTCTTCCTGAAATGCACAACTTGGGTCTGCATATTATGTGGCTTCTCCTGCACCCCCTGTCTCTCCATCTCCTCCCTCAGTCTGTTCACATACAGGCTGCTGTTGGGAAAAACAAAAATCTTGCTTGTTGTAGTAGGCAAGGGACAGGAGATGTTGTGCCATCTTTCTTTTGCTTGTGTCAAGCTGTTATGTCAAGCTGGAGAGGGAGGAGGAGGGCGAGAGATGCTGGCAGAAACATCACCGCACCTCCCCCATCCCCCACCCACCCCTCTGAGAAGCTCAAGGCAGCCAAGAGCCCGGCTGAGCTGTAATGTAGCAGGGAGTGGCAACAGGTGTTCTGCAGGGCAGAGGGAGATATGGCAATAGCAGGGCAAAATGCCATTACAAGGGAAGGAGAGAGTTATTTAACACCCACTTTACCTTCCGGTTGCCCTGCTACCCCGGGGATCTTGGAGAACGAACCAAGCCACCCACAGAACCTCTCCTTGCTCCTATGTAATGCCAGGTCAGTTAAAAACAAAACAAATATCATCTATGACCTCCTTATAGATGAGGAGGCCGACCTGGCATGCTTCACGGAGACCTGGCTGGGAGATGTCAGTGGCCCCACATGGGCCCAGGCTCTCCCAGCTGGGTACTGTGTTAGTGAGCAGGTGAGGGAAAGTGGGCGGGGGCAGAGTAGCTGTGGTCTACAAGGACAATTTAACCTGACCAAACTTCCTGTCCGGGAATTGAATCACATCAAGTTTGCGTACCTGAGTCTGAAGGCCAGGGATAGACTACGAATTTTGTTAGTATACTGGCCACTCTGCTGCCTATCAGACTCCCTGGCCAAGCTCACGGAACTGGTCTTGGAGCTGATGTTAGAGTCACCCAGGCTTTTGGTCCTGGGCGACTTCAACATCCCATTCGGGGCCAGTTTGTCAGGTGCATCTCAGGAGTTCATAGCATCCATGACAAACATGGGCCTATCCCAATTGGTCTCTGGACCTACACATTCAGCAGGTCACACCCTCAATGCTGTTTTCAGTTCCAAACAGATGGATCTATGGGCGGAGGTGACAAATGCCTCTGCATTGTCATGGACAGACCATTTTCTGGTCAGGGTTAGTATCATGGCTACCACCCACCCCTGCAGGGATGGCAGACCTATTAAGATGGTCCGCTCTCAAAGGCTCATGGATCCTTTTGGATTCCAGAAAGACTTAGAGGGTTCTATGGCTGGTATCATCAACAATCCTGGTCAATAGATGGAATCAAGTCCTAACTAGGGCTATCAACACCATCACCCCCAAACATCCTCTCCGACCCGCTTCTAATCGGGCACCCTGGTATACAGAAGATCTCAGGGAGTTGAAGCGGGAAGGCTGATTACTGGAGCGCCAATGGTGGAAAACTCGACTTATATCCAATAAGACATGACATAGAGAACATCTCCGTTCCTATGGGGTGGCAATACATGCAGCGAAGAAAGTTTTCTTCTCTGCACACATTGTGTCTACGAATTCATGTCCATCAGAATGTTCAGGATGGTGAGGGGTCTAACACAGGCACCTTCCCCCCTGAACCCGATTTTAGAGCCTTCAGTAGTTCACTCTGATGCCTTTAATGATCATTTCACAGATAAAAACTCTCGGATAAACCTGACTTAGATGCCGTCATTATAGCACAGGCTGACAATGGAGTGTCCAGCAACTCTGCAAGTAGAATTACACTGGATCAGTTTCAGTTGGTGAGTACCGAGGATGTGGACAAGCTGCTTGGATGAGTTAGGAGGACAACTTGCCCTCTCGATCCCTGCCCTTCTTGGCTGGTCGCCCAGGGAGGAGATGCAATTAGACTACAATTACAATGTATCATTAATGCATCTCTCAGGGAGGGGAGTTTTCCATCATGGATTAAAAGAAGCGGTGGTATGGCCCCTTCTAAAAAAGCCCTCCCTGGACCCCCTGGATCTTAATAACTATAGACCAATATCAAATCTTCCATTACTGGGCAAAGTGATCGAGAAGACAGTTGCCTTCCAACTCCAAGCAGTTTCAAACTGGCTTCAGGACAGGATATGGAGTTGAGACTGCTATGGTAGCCTTACTGGATGATCTACACTAGAGTATTGACAGGGGGAGTGTGTCCCTGCTGGTATTTCTGGATCTCTCAGCGGCTTTCGATACCATCGACCACGGTATCCTTCTGGAACGCCTGAGGGGATTGGGAATCGGGGGCACTGTGCTTCAGAGCTTCTGATCCTACCTCTTGGGCAGGTTTCAGATGGTGATGCTTGGGGATAGTTGCTCCTCAAAGAAGGAGCTGTTGTATGGCATACCACAAGGCACCATCCTATCCCCAATGCTGTTTAACATCTACATGAAACCACTGGGAGAGATCATCCAGAGGCATGGGGCAGGGTGCTACGCTGATGATACCCAAATATATTTCTCTATGCCTTTGATAACAGCGTTAACTAAGGATAGTGTGAATGAATGCTTGGAGGTGGTAATGGGTTGGATGAGGAAAAACAAACTGAAGCTGAATCCAAACAAGACGGAGGTGGTTACTGTCAAAGGCCCCAACAAGGGTTTGGAGGTGTGACAACCAGTTCTGGATGGGGTTACACTCCCCCTGAAAGGCTGCGTTCACAGCTTGGAGGTGCTCCTGGATCCATCACTCCAAATGACAGCTCAGATAGATGCAACGTCCAGGAGTGCCTACTATCAGCTTCAGCTGATATGCCAGCTGTGCCCCTTCCTAGAGTTGGAAAAACTAAAAACGGTAGTGCACATGCTAGTAACTTCGAGGCTTGACTTCTGCAATGCACTGTACATAGGGTTACTTCTGTGCCTAGTCCGGAAACTTCCAGTAGTTTAAAATATGGCAGCCAGGTTGGTCACTGGTACACCTAAGGTTGACCATATTACACCAACTTTAAAATCACTCCACTGGCTGCCAATTACTTTCCGGGCGAAATACAAAGTGTTGGTCATCACCTTTAAAGCCCTACATGGTTTGGGTCCAGGTTTCCTGCAGGATCACTTTCTCTTGTACAATCTGCCCCACACTCTCAGGTCCTCTGGGAAGAATTTGCTACAGTCGGCCAAAACCAGGCTGACAACTGTTACCCAGAGGACCTTTTCTTCTGCCGCTCCCAGACTGTGGAATAGCCTGCCAGAAGAGATCCATCAACTTAATAGTCTCTTTGACCTTAAGAAAGCCATAAAGACCGATCTCTTCCACCAGGCATACCCAGTAGAATTTTAAGAGTTTTATTGGTATTTGAATAAGGTATTAATTTGATATGTTTTAATTAGTTTTATGTATTTTATGTCATTTGTATTAATGTTGTTCCCCGCCTTGATCCTGAGGGAGAAGTGGGTAAGAAATAAATTATTATTATTATTATTATTATTATTATTATTATTATTATTATTATTATTGAAGGAACAAGCATGTTCTCCTGGGCATGACCTAAATAAGGTCCTCTATTGAAAACTGAACAAGGCACCTCTTCTCTTGCTGCTCAACATATTCCTTCATTTAAGAATGTTGTGAGTAACTGCACATTGCTGCCACAGGCCCATGAATAGCCTTTGAATGTGCTTAACAACTGTCTAATTAACAAATTATTTGGTTAATTGCTCCATTTAATTGATATAGTTGAGCAATGCTTCCAGCCTTAGCTAAATGGAACTCTTTTTCTCTTGTGTATAATGAATACATATGACCCTGGAGAAAAAGAAAATTGATATGTCATTGGAGAGGCAGAAAAGACTGTGGAATGTTTGGTAACACCCGTTATGGTCATATTTGCCAAAGAATATTTCTAAATGTACAGCAGATACATTTTAAGAGACAAGGACAGTTCTACTGAAAGTGCTGTTTAAGGGCTCCTAATCATTTTTGTGTGCATTTTCCTTCCTATGGAGTGTTGCCTTCCTCCTGAAATGCACGACTGGGGTCTGCATATTACGAAGAGGAAACAATGTGATACCCAAATCTAAAAACAAACCACTACAGCCTGACCTTTTGTAGACCAGGAGACCCAGAAGAACGGCATGAAGCAGGGGGTGGGTGAAGAGAGCATTGCTTGCTGCAGGCTGAAAGAAATGAACCAGCAAATAAAACCTCAGAGACCAATTGTGGAAGAAATAAGCGCAGAATGAAATGAATACAATAATCTGAAAGGCAGTGTTGCTTAGACGAGGTCAGCTGATTTATATGACATGTAAAAAAATCCAAACTTTCATAACAAAAAAGCTTCAGCATTCGTTGGGGATTTCAAAGAAGCATTACAGCTTTCTTGCCTTACCGTAAGTTTTGGAGCATATTTTCAATTGAGTTGCAGTTTTTGTTTCTTTGTTTGTTTTAAGCAGCGGAAATATCTTGGAGAGGCCTCATTGACCACTGCCTATGGGCTGGAAATACATCAGAATCATCATCTAAGATGGTTGCGGTCATATTTCCTTCCCAAATTTATACACAAAGACACTGAGCCTCAGCTCATCTAAATTATTGTTACATTTGGTATTAATCTTCATAAGTTAGATTGAAAATGTTATATGCTCATTGAATTTCTAAAGTCCTGGGACTACCCCCATCTGGAAATGAATGACGCCAAATATATTTCACTCAGTTATTGTTATACAGCTCGTAGTGTGTTTCCTTTAAACTTGACAGATTGGCTCAATTCGGATGACACGATAGTCAATGGTGGGGTAATAATCAACTTTACAGTTGTTCATCTAGGGGGTACTCCCCACACAACATGGTAATAAATAATCAACTGTGGTGTGGATTAGGATCATCGCTGAGTTGACTATGGCAGCATTCAGATGACACAATAGTCAAAACAACTGACGATTGTTTCCCCCACACCAGTTGTTTATTGTGTTGTCTGAATTGAGCCATTGGCTCAGTTCGGACGACACATTAGGCAACGGAGGAGGGGGGGAACAATCGTCAGTTGTGTTGCTTATTGTGTCGTCTGGAGGGCAGCACACAACGCACACACAACTGACAGTCTGTTAATCAGGCACTTTAAACAACGGAGCGAAACAATGGGCTTGCACCTTGTTTAGCCCGAAGCCCCGTTGTTTAAAGTGTCGTCCAAATTCAGCCCCCCCTGTCTCCGTGGACTATTCCGTTTCGGAATAGAGTTCTGCTGCCTAGAGCAGCCAAAAAAACCCAGCCACTCTATGCAGCTGGCAGAACTCACGGTGCATGCTGGGATATGGCTGGGGGACACACGGAGGAGAAGCTGCAACCAAAATGGCCGCCGTAAGTTCCTTGCAGCCAGGGCATTTGCCAGTTCCGAGCAGCGCCGGCTGCAGTGTGTCGTCTGTGGAGCTCCTCCTGCCTAACGCACGGTCAGTACGTTATTTACCCCTCCGTTGCTTAATATGTCGTCTGAACTGAGCCATAGTGTTGTTCTTGTATCTTGAATGAGTTTTAGGCTGACATCATAAATACACTTAGTAGGGAGTAAGCATTGAATCCAGTGGGACTTACAAGTAAATATGCATGGGATTGCACTGATAAGTAGTGTTTGGGGCATCAAAGTCATATGTCAATGATGGGTCCAGACAGGGCTACTAAAGAAAAATAACTAGGTAAAGAGGAAATACTCAAAATTGCATACAAAAATGCACACATAAAAATGTGCTTGCAAAAAAATGTACATTATGGAAAACTGTACAAAAATGTTATAAACTCTGAAATGCACAAAAATGTATATAGCAATACATATAATTTTATATGCGAGCTTAAACATCCGCCAACTGATGTAAGTAGATTTGTCTATCCCTACATATAAGAAACTCTGAATATGGAAAACCCAGGCTTTAATGTATAAACTGTAACAAGCCATTGAAAGGTCTTGTGAATGGGCTTGTGCAATGTCTTACTCAAAAGCTTGTGCAAATAGGGGAACTCCTGGAATGAGGATCACTTCTCTCATGCAATGCTCTTCCACTAAGGTCCCCTCTACAAGGATTCGCTTTCGCGCCCGGTTAGGCGATTATGCGCATAATCGCTGAAGCGCATTTACACCTAATCCCTCTGCACGAGAGGCGGCGAAGCGCATTAACGGATGACCAAAATGCGCTTTACAAGTAGTTAATGCGCATAAGCGCTTGTTCACATAGTCAAAATGCGCTTTAATGTCCGGAGCAAAATAAAACTCGCGATTTAACGCGCATTCGATAATGTGCATAATCGGAGAGATAACGCGCCTCTACGCCCAATTTGCGCTCCGTTCTTGTAGAGGTAAAAAATTTTAAGCGCCTTGAAAGAGCTTTAAACCTCTCTTGTAGAGGCAGCCATAGTTGGAAATAGCCTTCTATGAGCAGAATAGTGGAAGAGCACCTTAGGACACCACCCAATGTTTTATTTTTTCCAAGCTACTTTGTTTTCTTATTTCCCGTGCATTGTCTTTTCATGTTTTTTTCAGGGTGTGTTTTTTATTCAGGATGTTTTTTGGGGGGAGGTTGTTTGTTTAATGTCAGCCCTCCATGCTTCTGGTAAAGCCTCATTTGAAATGGAGAAGAGTTTATGGTGTAATGTGACAGTCTGCCATTCAAAGAAAAGCCATTTTTAAAAAATCCCATTGGGCATACCTATGCCCTTGCACATGCCTGAAGCAGCTCTTTGGATCCCAGATGTTGCCTAAATCAAGGATGAACCTGTGAGGAAACATCAGTAGTCATTGTAGAGTCCCCCAGGTATTCTTTGCTGCCCACCAGCGGTAGCCAGCCAGAATCTGGTTAAATAGAAGGAAAGAGAATCAAAGCAAGGGGGCTTTAAATGGATCAAGGACTCTGAAGGAGGAGGAAGCTGGGGGCAGGATAAAAGTCTGAATGCTGGAGGCTCAGGAGGTGAAAAAAGACAGAACTGAAGTAAAGAGGATCAGGAGGACTGGCTGGAAAGAGCAACTAAAAGGGGGGGAAGAACAGAAGGTAAAGAAGGGGGTAGTTGGCAAAGGGGAAAGAGCAGCTGTCCCCTTAGAAGGTCAGTGAGCTGAAGCAGAGGA
This sequence comes from Anniella stebbinsi, assembly GCA_029215795.1. Taxonomy (NCBI): domain Eukaryota; kingdom Metazoa; phylum Chordata; class Lepidosauria; order Squamata; family Anniellidae; genus Anniella; species Anniella stebbinsi. The sequence goes on along the minus strand of JARDYH010000004.1, from coordinate 86,621,791 downwards.
GTGGCTGCTAGGAATCACAGGAGAGACTTAGGCCGTTATCACACGCGCAGTTTTAAGCACACTCACCGCGACTTTGATCCACTTCTTCAGCACAGGACTTGAATGATGTCGTCCCCCTCGCGCTGTTCTAGCGCCCTGAGTGCTCCGTTTTTAGTTTCTGTTTCAATTTAACCCTGAACGGGCAAAGTCTGTTTCAGGCAAGTACAACAGGCTGAACTGAGGTATCGGAGCAAAACCGACCACGTGTGATTCAAAATACTAGATTCACATAGGAAACGGAGGGGGAACCCACAGAAGCAATCAAGAGGGAAAATGGTAGTTGTGATAAAGGCCTTACACTGCAGTCAGAAAAACACAGGGACAAGCAGACAAGAAAGGACTTGCTCAATTCCAAAGAAGCTCAGTATTTATTTATTTCCATGCCCAATCTGCCCATTATTTAATGTAGAGTCAGGATGATCTGCCCAGAGAACAACTACTTAGTTACATCTTGCATCATTATGTAAGCATTCTCTCTGATCCTACAGCTGCTTACTTTTATTACTCTAAGGCAATGGTCCCCAGTGTAGCATCCACAGGTGGCCTGGCATCCACAGTGACGTCCAATGGCACTCACAAAGCTCTCCACTACTTGCCCTCTTCAAAATATTTTGTAATGAAAACCTTGGGAAATATTAGGGTGGCCTTTTTTGTCTCCCTTTCTAGCCTCTACCCTTGTCCTCTTGTCTCCCCTCTAGCTCTTTACCTTGCTGTTCCCACCACCCATGCCCAGCCTCACTATTTCTCCCCCACCTTTGCCTTGCTGTTTCTCCCTCCCTCTAGCCTTATTATTTCTCTCCATACCGCTAGCTTGCTTTTGACTAGCCAGACCCCCACGACAGTCATTTCATGATTAGCCTCATCCTCCATGGGAGTCCAGAGTAGTTTCTCAAATTCCCAAATGTGTCCACAGGTCCAAAAGGGTTGGGGACCCTGCTCTATGGACATTCACTCTAGTCCTGCAGCTACTGACTTGCACGGTACACCCTCAACCTGATCCTGCAGATACTTAGCCATATCACCCAGTGAACATCCAGCCTGGTCCTGCAGCTACTTACCTCACCATGTGACCTTTTATTCTGGGCCCTGCAGCTACTTACCATTATCACTCCAGAGACTCTTTGCCTCATCTTGCAGCTACTTACTACATTTGAGTCTGATCCTGCAGCTACTGACTTAAATGAACCTGTACTGTAACAAGGATTAATAACAGCTATAGTTGCTGCATTTATGAGGTTGCTACGTTTGGGATGAGAATAGGGAAAATTAACATGTCCCCCTTAGTGGAAGGGGCACACCTTGTGACAGAACCCTAGACATTTTAGAACATGCCATCCAGCACCAAAAGCCATTGCACAGGGGCAGTCCAAATTAACATCTGATTAAGAATCCACATATTCCATCTATCTTTAATCAATGAGTTGAGCAACTGCAATTAGCTGATGAATATGTTCAGCCATAAATAATGTGTGCACCTAGGGCCTTCCTCGGAGAGTAAATAAATTAGATATTCTGCTACAGTGTATACAGTGGCTACAAGATGCTTTCTCTTAGAGAAGGACATCATAAATTAAACAGCTTGGCACAGACAAAAAAAAAAATCCAAACCAAGCAAACCCTCCAGAGTGTGCCTAATTTTTCTCTTGAACAAAAACATATAGCAAACAATAGGTATAGAAAGGGAGTTGCGAGAGATAACACTGTGCAAGGAAATTGTTTCTTTGAACATTACAAGTGTGTATCTTTGACAAATTGTTCCTCCCTCGGCCCGTTTGCCCAAACAGGGGCAAGTCTGATTATGTTACTTCCAAGGCTTTTGTTGAGCCAAACCTATTTTCTAAACAAGTTTCTGCAGAAGATGCTGCTGGCGTTTTGAAATGCTTCCCGGTATATTGTTTTCATTGCAAAGATGCAGAGTCCTTGATATGATGGTTTTTCAAATGCATGTTAATGCAGAAGTTATCAACAAAACACTTTAATGAAAAAGGGAAAAAAGCTCTACCTGAGTGAGTGCCAATTCCCATTCTCCACTGTCTCTTTGTAACCCTATAGCATATGCATATGGTTATTTGCCAGGTTCCCCATTCCTCACAATGTGCCTATTCATTACTACGCAGTTACTTCTATTCATTATGAAATCATTTCAGCCCTACAGGGGCTACAGGGAGCTGGAGAAGTCTAATTCTGCAAAATTATGTGCATGTGTTGAATATGGATTATACACAATAGGTTGCATCCAGATTGGCCATTCTGTGAATGGGAGGGTTCTTTTGCCTATTCCCGCTTCCCCCTGCATCTCCCCTCATGCTTCTCCAGAAGGCCTCTCAGTCCTCCAGAGTGGCTTTCCAGAAGGCACATGGGTCTGGAGGGGGAAGGACGAATGACAAGGATTGCCTTCCCACCCCCTTCTGCCAGCGATAAGTGCTACTCTTGGTCCAACCCACTATAAGCAAGGAAACGGTTTAAATCCTATTTGCTTTTCTACCCCCATGAAGGTAGGATTTCAAGGCAGAGTAAGCCTAGAATGAATTTCCTTTCTCCACGATAGCTATGTTTAATCAGTAGTTTGTGGATACACAAGTTTGGAATCTTTGAGACAGTCTTTTCCTGTACACTTTGCATACAAGTTATAGCCCTAATATCTGGATTCCAAAATGAGATAAGTCTGGACAACAAGAAGAAAAGCAATGTCAAGAAAAGCTATGTTGTCATTGTTTCCCAAGCTCACAGGGCAGGATTGCCATTTCAGATTTCAGTAGCCATAGGTCAAGGGCTAGTTATTATGGTGATCAGAATGGTACACAATATTCCCAGTGTGATCACATCATTGATTTGTATGAAGGCTGTATGATATTGGCAGATTTATTCTCAATTCCTTTTCTAATTATGCCTAAAATGGAGCTTGCCTAGGCTGACCATATGAAAAGGAGGACAGGGCGCATGTAACTTTAACAGTTGTAGAGAAAAGGGAATTTCAGCCAGTGTCATTTGTATGCAATTAGTTCCTGGTGAAATTCTCTCTTCATCGCAACAGTTAAAGGTGCAGGCACTATACTAGAGTGACCATATACAAAAGAAGGCAGGGCCCCTGCAACTTTAACTGTTGTGATGAAGAAGAAATTTCTCCAGGAACTAATTGCGTACAAAAGACACTGGCTGAAATTCCCTTTTCTCTACAACTGTTAAAGTTACATGAGCCCTGTCCTCCTTTTCATATGGTCAGCCTAGCTTGCCTTTTTTACAGCGATTCCCCTCTGGATTGATATTTTCATCAAGCTGTGCATCACAACCCCAAGATCTCTTTCTTGGTCATTCACCACTAGCTCAGATCCCATCAGGTTATACCTGAAGATGAGATTTTACACTTGTTTACATTGAACCACATTTGCCATTTAGATGCACATTCCCCCAGTTTAGAGAGATCTTTCAGGAGCTCCTCACAATCCCTTTTTCTTTTAATCACCCTAAATAATTTGGTGTCATCGGCAAACTTGTCCAAGTAAAAAATGTCTACATGTTTGCTGACCTTCCCAAAGAACTCTAAAAGGTTAGTGAGACAAGACTTATCTTTGCGGAAGCCATGTTGAATCTTTTCCAGCAGGGCTTGTCCTTCTAAATGCTTACTAATTTTACCTTTAATAATACTTTCAACTAATTTACCCAGAACAGATGTTAAGCTAATTGGCCTGTAATTTCCCGGATCCTTCCTGGACCCCTTTTTAAAAATCGGTGTTACATTGGCCATCTTCCAGTCTTCTGGTATAGAGGCTGATCTTAGGGACATGTTGCATATTTTGCTTAGAAGATCAGCTATTTCATATTTCAGTTCTGTGAGAACTCTAGGATAGATACCATCAGGGCCCGAAGATTTGTTTGCTTTCAATTTATCACTATGCTTGATAGTATGGTTGTCACTACTATTTGCTTCAGTTCCTCAGACTCCCTTCCTGAAAACATCTGTTCAGGCACAGGCATCTGTCCTGTGTCTTCTGCAGTGAAGACCAATGAGATGAATTCATTCAGTTTCTCTGCAATCTCCTTGTCCTCCTTCAGTACTCCTTTAACTTCATTGCCATCCAATGGTCCAACTGCCTCCCTAGTTGGTTCTCTGCTTCTGATATATTTAAAGAATTCTTTATTGTTGACCTTAATATTATTAGCAATATGCTCTTCAAAATGATTTTTTTTTGCATTTCTATTTGTCTGTTTGCATAGCCTTTGTGCAAGCTTGTGCTCCCTTTTATTTTCCTCACTTGGGCAAGACCTCCATTTTCTGAAGGAAGCCCTCTTTTCTCTAAAAGTTCCTTTAACACTGCTCGCTGGCTATCTTTGTTTTTTCAGTGTCAGACTATTATTTGATAAAATGTAAACTGACCCATTAGGCTTTGGCACTTCCCAATAAATTAGAGAGAAATCCAACCCAAATACCTGTGGTGCCCCACTCTGCCTTAAAGCTCACTGGGTGACTCTCAACCTAATATACCTCACAGAGTTGTTGTGACGATATGGAAAGGAGGTAGTAAATGCAAGCCACCTTAGGTTCCTTGGAGGAAAAAAGGCAGGATATGAATGTAACAATAAATGATACCTTTAAACCAAAATTGGATAGGAAAGCCCTTCAAATAGAGCACTGTCTTCTGTAAAAAGAAGGCCTGTGGTCACTCTAGTATTACTAGAGCTTCAAATATAATTCCCAAATTAATGGGTAGTTGGTTCAGATCCATGGCTTCATTGTTTCCACCTATTTCTCCTGCTATGCATCACTGGTGCCTGTCTGCCGCCATCTTGAGAATTGATTCTACTGTGTGTAAGGGCAGATGGTAAGTCCCAAAATGGCCACCTACAATATGGAAGCCATTGGCAAGCAGAGGCACACAGCAGAATGAATAGATTTAGAGGACAGAAGTTGGGAGACAGAAAGGCAGGTGCAAGTCCAAAGTGGCTGGTGGAGCAGAATTTCACTTGTTTATTTGTGCAAATGAATGCTGATACATAAATACAGGTATCAGAAAACCTGATATAAATCCTAGTCCCCATATACAGGTATCTCACTGATTTCTGCTGCTTTCCACCTTTGTTCTCATTTTCTGTCCTATCTAGTTATCTCTAGCTTACTTAGAAATAATGTGTTTTAGCTGGATGCTACGGCTTCTCATGAACCGTGGGGGTTTTTTGTTTTTGTTTTTCAGAATTCACTATGCTGTTGTTTTTATCTTTCTGGCCTTGGATCAGTAGAAGCTACGAATCTCCAAAAGTCAACCTTACAAAGGAATTGACAGTTCATTACCTGACTTTATACCATCAATGAAACTGCAGGGAAGATCATTCATCTTATGCCACCATAGCAACCGTGTGTGTGTGCGTGTGTGTGTATGAGAGAGAGAGAGAGAGAGAGAGAGAGAGAGAGAGAGAGGAAGAAAGAGAGGAAGAGAAGAGGGAGAGGGAGGTGGGGGTATAGTTGATGGCTGATAACTTGGTTTCCATGGCAAAGACACAACATGCTAAGGAAACCCATATTATGGCCGGTCTTATCCATTTTGTAATGTTACATTGATAGAAATCCTGAAACCTAAAATAGGGGAATGCTATAAAACAGTGTTAGATTTTTTTTTAACTGTCTTATAGGAAGAAAAGAAAAAAACAGGTTTCAACATTTTACAAATCTTGGGTGGGGTGGGTGGGGAAGGAGAGACAGACATTTGTAAGTGCCCCTATATTGACTTAGCGCAAGGATGATTTCATGAAGCCAAAAGACATGGAAAAAATCATAGATACGAGAAGAAAGCATAAGAGCAAACAACACCTTCTTCCCTTTCCCTGCTTCATAAATCATCCTGTTTATGTAATGTGGCCAATAAAGCAAGACACAGTTAAGAAAACATTCTTTTTTTATTCCTATGAAATGGTAAAATGATTGATGCCGTGTATAGAAGAGTGTATAAGAAAGACACAGCGTTGGTGCGATGATTTACTGATACCCACTGAAACGTGGGCTTTGGGCGCTGTAAAAAATGCCAGGTGTTCAAACAAATAAATGATTGAAATAATTGGGAAATGGCCTTAAAAAGAGAGAGCTGAATACCGGGGGGGGGGGGGGCTTGTGAGGTGGGGAACATAGCAACAGACAGTCTCCTGTACAAGCCCGCACTCCGCATTTGAAATGGCAATGATTTAAAGAGTAGCAATTCAGCTCCAAAATGTCTCAAGATGGAGCAGGGCTCTTCACCTTCAGCGCGCAAACGCTTATCTCCCTGCCTTGGCATTTGTAAGACAATATATTAGTGCTGTGAGAGAATAATAATTCTTGGGTGATTGTAAGCAAGTCATTTTCTAAGTGTTGTGTTCTGTTTTTCTCTCCACTTTCTCTCTTCTCCCACCCCCAAAGATAAAAAGCTAATTCCTGTAGTTGTACAGTGAATATGTATAGCACAAAATGACTAATAGAACTGGGATTTATGGATTGCCTGCCATGCACAAGTTTTCTGCTAGCGCAGGTATCTCCTGTAATACGTCAGAAGCCATTGGGGCTGAAATGAGGTAAGCCATACACAGTGCTGCTAGCAGCCTTTATTCCTGTAATTCTCTGACTCCCACACCACTCCTATAGCCCTGGGTGTCAAACACAAATGATGTTCAGTCTGCAATCACCACCATGAGATGGAGTTCAAACTCCAGACCTCATAACCATAACTGGTTGGGCACCTGCCAAGAGCCCCCTGGATTAGGGTGACCAGATAAAATCCAGGTCAGGACTCCTATAACTTTAACAGTTGTAGAGAAAAGGGAATTTCAGCCAGTGTCATTTGTATGCAATTAGTTCCTGGTGAAATTCCCTCTTCATCACAACTGTTAAAGTTGCAGGGGCCCTGCCTTCTTTTGTATATGGTCACTCTAGTATAGTGCCTGCACCTTTAACTGTTGTAATGAAGAGGGAATATCACCAGGAACTAATTGCATACAAATGACACTGGCTGAAATTCCCTTTTCTCTACAACTGTTAAAGATACAGGAGCCCTGACCTGGATTTTATCTGGTCAGCCTACCCTGGATTGCTCCTCCTTGTCATATTACAACCTGCTTGTTAACCTGCCTTTCGCTCTGCCCCAGACAATGGTGCTGGTGAGAAGGAGGGGCAATAGATGTCACTACCTACTTGCTCACTGACTCTCTGCTTGTCAAGCGAGTCAGAGGTAGCAAGGATGAGAAAGAGGTTGGGGAGCAGTTGCAGCTAGTAACAATGATGGTGGGAGGGTAGACTCACTGGGGGGGGACCAATTAGGATGTTTAGTCGAAGAGACCTGAAAAACCTGGAGCCAGCACTAACCACAACATCTGGCCTAAGTTTTAAATGTTTCTCTTTCTTTCCACCATCCCCTGCCTCTTATGCTGCGTAGCCTGATGATGAGTTCTGGAGAATTCAAATGCTCATACAATCTTTTGCGACAGTTTGGTGGATCCAAAGAAAGATATTACCTATCTGTAAATTTTCTATCCCTTCCCCTCACCCCAGATTTGGAGTGGGGGAGGTTACCTGTGGGCCAATGTGGCTGACTTTGTTTTTTCAGCGTCAGACTGGATTTTGATCAAATGTGAACTGGATGAGCAGAAAAAAGGATGATCATAGAATAGAAGAGTTGGAAGGGGCCTATAACGCCATCAGGTCCAACCCCCAGTCCTTTGTACATGTTCTTTGGAGAGATTAGACTTTTGAGCCATTTGAAAGGCCATAAAGATAATTGGGATTACGCTAAACAGTGAACTGGTTCTCTTTCAAACACCAGTGACCTGAATTTGGGAATCTGGCTTATTCTCTGCACGGTAGAGGAAACTGCAAGCCCAAGCCATGCTGTCGGTAGCATCTCCCTGATAATGATGCATTCCATCATTGGATCAGGGCCAGATCTACACCTTGTATCAAATCATTACGAATGTGGAATAAAAAGCAGGATGTAATTCTATGAAAGCGTATATAGAAACTGGATTGTGCCCCAACACTTATCAGTGCACTTCAATACCGCTTTAAAGCAGTAGTGTAGATCTAGCCCAGGTGATCTGGAATGGTTGCTGGCCTCATTTAACTGCTGTGTCAGGCTTGAATCTCTAGTCTAAGCATTTTGTCAGCCAGAGTAGCTGCTGTATGGCTCTTTTGAATTGTCACCAGCTGACAGATTGACCATCTACTTGTATTGAATTATGTCCCCAGGTCTCTTTCACTGCTGCCTCTAGAAAGTGACCTATGCCTGCCCTGGCCTGTGCTTTTGACTGGCAACTAGTACCCTTAGGGACTTGTTGGGTTTGCGATCCATGTTGCTTTGGCACTTTCCAACAAATTAGAGAGAAACCTAACCCAAATGCCTATGGTGCCTCAGGAATTCCCTGAGTGTCCTGCCATGGTTACCTTTGAAAAGTATTCAGAAACTTCAGCTGGTCCACAATGCTGTGGCCAGAGTGTTGACCTGGGCCACTTACAGGGAGTATGTGATTCCCTCGTTACAATGGCTTTGCTGAGTCTGGGTAAAACTGAAAGTGTTTGTTATAACCAATAAAATCAAATATGACTTGGGATCAGGCTATCTGAAAGACTGCCTTCTTTTCTATCTTTGGGGGGACGCCCTGCTCTCAGGTCACCATTAATGCAGCAGGGAAAATGCAAACTTTCTGGAGGCTTTGGAAAGTGCACTTACCCCCCCCCCCCGCCCCGCCCCACACCGATGGGGGCCTTAAATGCCCTATTAATGCAAGGTTATCCTTGGTTAATGGGGCCTTTAAGGCCCCCAACAATGCAGACAGAGAAGCGTGCTTTCCAAAGCCTCCAGAAGGTGCACATTTTCCCTCCATGCAATTTCCCCAGCCTTGGGGAATCATGTGTTTCTCCCCGGCCAATGGGGTATTAAAAGCCCTATTAACACTTGTGTTAATAGGGCCTTTAAGGCCGACACTGGCATGGGGGGGAATGCACAATTTCCCCAACGCTGAGGAAATTGCATATTTTTGGTGGAAAGGCAGGATATAAATCAAAGTGTGTGTGTGTGTGTGTGTGTGTGTGTGTGTGAGAGAGAGAGAGAGAGAGAGAGAGAGAGAGAGAGCATTGTTTTCCCAAAGTCTTGGAACCAAATTCCTGAATGAGTGTCTTCTCCCTTACTGCCTTGCTAGATCACACCAATTAGCTGGAAAGGCATCCTGGTTGAGCCACAGTTTGGAGAGATGCATTTGGTGGCAATCAGGAAATGGGTCTTCTCTGTGGTAGTTCCCTCCCTGTGGAATGGCCGTTTCCCTTGAACTGACATAGACCCCAACATTGTTGACCTTTCATTGCTTCTTGAAAATTCATTCATGTAATCAGGTCTTTGATAGTGTTTAGGCTGACCATATGGAAAGGAGGACAGGGCTCATGTAATTTTAACAGTTGTAGAGCAAAGGGAATTTCAGCCAGTGTCATTTGTATGCAATTAGTTCCTGGTGATATTCCCTCTTCTTCACAACAGTTAAAGGTGCAGGCACTATACTAGAGTGACCCTATACAAAAGAAGGCAGGGCCCCTGCAACTTTAACTGTTGTGATGAAGAGGGAATTTCACCAGGAACTAATTGCACACAAATGACACTGGCTGAAATTCCCTTTTCTCTACAACTGTTAAAGTTACATGAGCCCTGTCCTCCTTTGCATATGGTCAGCCTAATAGTGTTTAATTCCAGTAGTTGGTATTTAATTTTAGTTTGCCCCAAATCATGGCTGCCTTTTATTCTTTGGATGTTTTGTTTTATTTTAATGTTGTATGTTTTAGAATGCTTACTTGTTCATATGTTCTTCTTTGCACATTTCCTTGGGATGTTTTATGAATCATGGTTCAGAAATGTTTAAATAAATAAATGCCTCCTGCAGGGTAGGAACAACAGAGGTGATTTCTTTCCATGGTGGTTGTGGGGGTTTGAGGGAGGGTCAGAGGAAGGGATTGAATACAGGATGTTGGATTCCCCCTCCCAAGGTCACGGTAATGTCTATGGCCTCAAGAGGAGGAATATGAAATACCCTAGGATGCTCTCCAGGGCCATAGGATTCTGCCCTAAATAAAGGTCGTCCAAAGGCCCCTGTGACTTACATCTATAATATTGTGTACAGTTCTGATAAAGCTGGAACCATCTTGGTAGGCAAGGGTGGGCAACTTACAGGCCCAAACATCTGGAGGGTCACAGCTCCCAGCATTCCTCAGCATTGGCTATGCTGGCTATGGCTGATGGGAATGTAGCCCAAAACATCTGAGAACCAGAGGTTGCCCACCTCTGGTCTAGGGCTTAGTGTATGAAAAGCTCTGAATTATTTCCTTAAACCTCTGCTGTCCTTTTGACTTGCTTCCTCAGTCATCTTCTTGTTCGTGATACATAACATGAATGGTGGAAACGTTAGATTTTGTTCCCTGTGACATCATTTTGAGAATCATTGCTCAAGGCTCTCTGCTGTGCTGAGTGCTGAAAGGTTAGCAAGCTAGAAGAGACTCTGAGGAAAACAGAGAGTAGCCCAGAGGCATTGGTGGAGCTAGCAAATGACAAAATGCTATCAAGATTTCAGGAACATCTGGTTGTTAAAAATGCTTCTGGTAGAGACAGAACACTTGTCACTTCTAGACTAAACATCTACAAAGAATCACAACATATGGCTATTGGTGGTGCTAAAAAGCTTTCTCTGTGTGTGTGTGTGTCCTGGACATTTAGTTATACTCAATATTTAAGCTGTCCCTGAGATTGTACTACCAGGGCTGTCCCTCCCATTAGGTGTGGTGAATCCCCCACCTCAGGCAGCAGACTGGGAGAAGTGGAAATCCCCCCCAAAAAAGACCTGCACCACCTGCCCGGGCTCACTCTCCCACAGCAGTTGGAGCAGCCACCTGCCTAATCTCCTACTCTAAGAGGGTTCTCAGAGCAAAAGACTGGGCAGATGGCCTCTCTAGATTGCCGGACAGACTCCTCACTCTGAGGAAAGGTCCTTCCTCAGAGCAAGACACTGTGGATGAGGTGGCCCTGTAGACTGCTTATGCAGGCAGTCTCCAGGGCCACCTCATCTGCAGTGCCTCATTCTGACAAATGACCCCCTCTTCAGAGCAAGGCATTTCAAGCCTGGCCAGTTTTATGGAGAGCCCATCAGTCTAATCTCTTGCTCTGAAGGAGTCCAGTGAGCACCAAGGGCTAGAGAAGCAGTGGCAGTAATGGGGGTAGGGAACAGTGATACTATGAACCTGATCCTTGTGGCACACACCTTGGCATTCTCACATAGGACATCCAAGTCAGTAACATTATTTATTGCAGCAAAATCTCATGGTAAAAGCTTAATAGTTACACTCTCCAGCAATCCTAGTGCTCCACAACAGCTATAGGCCCAAAGCTTAGTTCAAGAAACAGTACAAAGCCCTTTAAGTATATGCATGTCAGAGATCAATTTAACAGCTGTTTCCAAGTCACAATCTCTGTGTTGCAGAATATAAGGCAAGGTCAAGGGTCATAATAAATCTAAGCAGGATAACATCCCAGACAATTCAAGATGTGGTTTAAAAGCAAGTCACAAATTAGAATACATACAACCATGGGCAGTGAGCAGTCTCCATTGGAATCTCCACGGGACATGTATCTAGGCAGATCAAAGGTCAAAGATCACGATAAGTCCAAGCTAGAGAGAATTAGGGTATCAGGCAGTAGAGACATTGCAGTAGAGACATTATCTTTTAGAGCCTCTCCAATCCCAGGCAGGCTAAAGCCCCAAGTGTGCAGGAAAACCAATTATACCATCCATGAGAGGTGGCTGTCCAACCTCTTCTTAAAAACCTCCAGAGATGGAGAATCCACAACCTCCATAGGTAGACTGTTCCACTGTTGTACAGATCTTACCATTAGTGAGTTTTCCTTATATTTAATTGAAATCTAGTTAGCTGTAACTTAGACTCATTATTTCAGGTCCTAATTTCTGTGGCAATGGAAAATAGCTCTTGACCATCCTCTTTGTGGCACCCTTTTATGTACCTGAACACTACTAACATGTGTCCCTCAGTCTTTGTTTCTCCAGACTGAACATCCCACATTCCTTCAGCCTGTCCTCATAAGGCATGTCCTCAAGTCCTTTTATCAGCTTTGTTGCCCTCCTGTGAGCCTATTCTACCCTGTCAATGTCCTTCTAGTGTGGTCTCACTAGTGCCGAGTAGAGAGGACTAAGGACTTCACACGTCTTTGATACAATGCTTCTTCTAATGCAGCCCAGATTAATTAATATTTGCTGGTATATAATCAAATCTCACTTACATAAATTCTCCTCATCTAGGATGTTTTTCTTCTATCTTTGCCTTATATCTCCCAAAATCTATATTATTAAATATGTTCCCCTGCCCCATTGTGAACCAATTGCCTGTGTATAGAAAGGCCTTCTAGCAGGGGTGAGGCGCATGTGGCCCTCCAGATGTTGTTGGACTCCTATTCTTATGAACCCCAGCCAGCATAGCCAATGGTCAGGGATGATGGGAGTTATAGTACAACAACAGCTGGAAGGCCACCGGTTCTCCACCCTGTCTTATAGTGTGACTGTTACTTAAGGAACACAAAAGTACAGTACTTGTTGTAAGCCATTGGCTCCCCATAACTTAGGCTGACCATATGAAAAGGAGGACAGGGCTCATGTAACTTTAACAGTTGTAGAGAAAAGGGAATTTCAGCCAGTGTCATTTGTATGCAATTAGTTCCTGGTAAAATTCCCTCTTCATCACAACAGTTAAAGGTGCAGGCATCGGGACGGCATATGAGCAAAAACTTTAAACCGTTCTCTGTTAGGATAATAACAACAATTTGTAAAGATGTGCTCCAGGTCAGTTTTTTCTAAAAACCTCTTACATGAATGTGCAAATGTTGAATATTTCTGGTGTTTCTCTTGGATAGCAAAATAATGTATACTAAGATATGCTTCAGTTGATGTAGGGGTGTTGTTTTCATGCTAGCTTAAGACAATCTGTAATGATTTTTATGTTTGTATTTTAATTTCTGTGTAGCTCCTGACGAAGGTTTCACCACCGAAACGCGTCGAGCATACAGAGGATAAGACATAAGAAATAAAGAACAATATATTTTTACATAGCACCAGAGCTTTGCTCTTCTTTTGTCTCCAGACTATACTAGAGTGACCACATACAAAAGAAGTCAGGGCCTCTGCAACTTTAACTGTTGTGATGAAGAGGGAATTTCACCAGGAACTAATTGCATACAAATGACACTGGCTGAAATTCCCTTTTCTCTACAACTGTTAAAGTTACATGAGCCCTGACCTGGATTTTATCTGGTCACCCTAGTTGTCATTCTTAATTTTTTGTAGTATTTTACAGCAGTTCTTTTTTTGGGGGGGGCTTTTTCCCCCCTCAATCCAGTTCCCCAGATGGCCTCGGTCCTTTCCTCCTGACCACTGATCATTGGGTGGCTTCTCAGCTTTTGTCCCATTTCTTCCCCTTCCAGAAAGGTTGAATGCCTCTCCTAAAGCTCAGCTGTAGGCAGTAAGAGCTTTGGGGCCACACATTTCATTAGGGGCTACACCCAGGGTTGTTGTTTTTTAAAAGGCGAACATTTATTGAATACTCAGTCATAAAGGACATTATTTTTATTCATTCATCTATTAAACACTGTAGACACTGATGCCCTACCCCACGTTCGGCTTGCCTGACTGCGGGAGGGCCGTTGCAGGTAAGGGGAGGGCTTTGTGGTGACACTGGATGGAGGAGGGACTTACGAGGCAATATTAGCCTTCGGGGGCCCTCCTCCCAACTTTTTTGAAGTGTGGCTTCCAGCAGAGAGGCTCCCAGCAGAGCGATTCCTTTTCACTCCTGCTGCTGGGAGCAATAGTGTGTTGTTGGGGGTGGCAGCAGCAGGGCAGCCAGAGAGCCATTCCTACTGCATCTGGATCCCCCTCTGGATCCCTACTTAGTGCCCCCCTCAATTCCGTGCTTATTGCTTGAGACATTAGGGTGTGCCTGGGCCCACCTGACACACCCTTTGCACACGCCTGTGTTTGGGGCCCATGCTGGCTGGGGAATGCTGGGAGCTGCAGGTCTTTTTTTCTGTCTAAACATGCATAGGATTGTGCCCTTAAAATATGCTGGTATTTTTGATATTTTTCCTTTACCTATTACACCACCTAAACCTTTGTTAATGTGCACTACCATGGCAAGAGCTACACTACTGCTTTATTACAGTTTATAACGGTTTTGACAATTGTTAGTGCCCAGAACACGTTCCAAATACCATTTTCATACCATTTTCAAGGTGTTATATCTTGCTTGGTGTAGATCTGGCCCATGTTTCTCTTTCATTTTACTCTATGCCTCATAAGGGAGCCTTGTGTTCCACTTAATGCTAGAGAGAATTGTAGGCTTTTAAGAAATCATCATCATCATCAGACTCCACTTACAGCTTTTACCCATCAAACAGGTCATGTTTTTGTTATATCATTAAAAATCATAGTCTATCCATGGCTATCCGTCATGGCAAGCCAAACAAGACCTCAAGGGTTAGATGGCTTGCAAAATGCTAGAGCCAAACAGAACATAGCCTTTCAGATCTCTTGAACTGCAATCCTATACACGCTTGCCTAGGAATAAGTCCCATTGAATTCAGTGGGACTTACTTCCGAGTAGATGTGGATAGGATTGCACAGTGGGTCTGCTTCTCTGTTTGGTTACTGTGGTTTCTGATTTTATTGTATTTGGTGGTTCTTCTTAGTGAGCCACCTTGAATGTGAAATAAATAATAAATGAAATAAAGTAGTAGCAACTGTAATTTCCCGTTTGTAAGCTTCCCAAGGCACTCGGCTGTTCCCTGCTAGAGCAGAATGCTGGAATAGGGGCATGCTTGATCTGAACCAACAAAGCTTAGAAATAGCCCCTTAAAGGTGGAAAAGTACTCTCATATCGAATGCAGTCCATTCTGCAAATACAAGAGCTTCTCTTGCAGGACAACATAACTCCAGAATTTTATTCAGTTTCTCCAGAATGCTTCTTCAGTTTTGGGTGGGAGGGGAACAGCTTTTTCCATGTGTGATATCTGGAAAGCATTCTACCACATCATTTTGATAGTGTCAGTCCTCTGACAAGCGGCAATTACTCATCCCTCACACTTCCTTCCATTCATATTGTTGGCCATGCTGTGCATAGAAAACAGAACACTTAGGATGGCATCTGAACTATGCTCAACATTTCTATATATGCAGGGAGCATGTTGTGAAAAGCTTTTAATGATAGCTAATGAACCAGACTGAGAGAGGCAATGCAAACAGTAAACAATGTTATTATGGCAATTTATAAATATCTTTCATTATTAAAAACAGCTGCTCAGTCATGGTGTTCTAAAATGCATGGGGGGGATAAATGTGGAACTGATTTTCAACCAACCAGGTGTTGACACTGTGCCTGCAGACTTGCTTTTCCAAGAAAGTTCCAGAATTTAATGATTTGAGGTCTTCTTCATGCCTTTCCATGTAACATCAGATTGACATATGTGGTATAAAATGACAAGTTGTAATCCTATACTCACTTACCTGGAACTAAGCACCACTGAGCTCAATGGGACTTACTTCTGAGTAAGCATGTGTAGGATAAGATTACATAGACTATCACACTGAGAATGTTGACATTCCCTGACATGTCCGATAAAATATGGAGAAAATATGCCAGTGATTGTGAAGAGCCATCTAATGGTCATTGTGAGCATTCACTCCACATTTTAACTCACCATTCCACTGAATAAGGCCAGAATCAAGAAGCACAAGAGAAAAAATGGAGAGGGGGGGACGCCAGACCCAGAAAATTCCACTGCGGGGGGTAGCTTTCCTTCTCTCTCAGTTTTGCCCCTGCACCTCTTAATTGTATTCAATGAAGACAGAGGCCAGATCTACACCAAGCAGGATATAGCACTATGAACATGGTATGAAAGCAGTATATGGAGGCAGGATCTACACTACTGCTTTATAGCGGTGTTGAAGTGCACTGACAACTGTTTGGGCCCATGACACATGCCATATACCGCTTTCATACCTCTTTCATAGTGTTATATCCTGCTTGGTGTAGACGTGTCATGGGCCCCAGCAGTTGTCAGTGCACTTCAATACCACTATAAAGCAACAGTGTAGATCCTGCCAAAGAATCATAGCTCCATTACATTGAACAAGGACAAATTCAGAGGGCCTTTGCAGCCAAAGAGCCAGTATACTGACAGCTCTCAACTCTCTCCTAGCTGAGCAATGCACTGGTAAACCAGGATAGCCAGCAGTCCTTTCCCAGCTCGGATTTTAATCCGAGTTAGAGAAGGATTCCAGAGCTCACAAAACTGCCCTCTACTTTGAGGTGGATTTTTATCAACCACTGAAGTTTTTCTTCTTCTCTCAGCCTGGCTCAGGAGATCTGTTCCAACATCTCTACTTGTTCATCAGGCACATCGCTAACAAGAATTCCATCTCCAATGCTTTTGGTTCTTTACAAACCAATCCTGCATCTACAGAAGGTTTCTCTCGTTCTTTTCATCCTAATGTAGCAAAAGCAATCCGTGCATGGAAGCATTCAATGCAGGGATTACTCTTCCAAATGTGCCAGTACATTTGCAGAATGTGCTCTGGCAAGACCTGCATCCAATTTGCAGAGATTTACACAACTGCTCCTGAATAACATTTGCAGTGTTTGCAGCTATTTGGGGGTATGGAGGGACTGAATCCAAGCATCCCTTTTCTCTGGTCTGGTAGTGAGAGCTGTCCGAGATCTCCAATGACAGAGGAGAGGTGCACAGCAGTGGCTGTGCAGTCCTCTCTTAGTTGAGAGGAGGACCCTGTATAAGGGCCCTGATTTTTAGTGATGAGGAGTCTGAGGTGGCCTGGCTTGCAAAATTATGTAAAACAGACGTGCAGCAGCAACAGATTCAACACAGATAATGAGAGAGTGTATAGATTAGCTAAGGTAGATCATAGCCAGAAGGTAGACCATAGCCAGAAGAGCAGGTGATCTGATCAGGTTAGAGAAAAGAAAGAAAATAAATAAATTGTGATGGACTGAAGAATGAAGGTGGAACTCTGAGGAAGCATAGTTTACCGAGAGCTAAAACAACAAGCATGTTTGGTAAGAAAACAGAATTCATGTAGCTATGGACTTAGCTACATGGTATGGCTATGTGGAAGCTTTTCTCCACAGATTAGGGCAGGAAATAAATCACAACTGCCACTGCCTAAAAAGTGCCCTTCCTTCTTGGTTCATCCCTACCTATGTGCAAAGTTGTTTATTTGCTGTTGTTAAATGTCTTGCTAACCACACCCTCAAGTTTATCAGGATTGTTTTAGATTGTGAGCCTATCAACTAAAGCAGCTTTTTCCAACTTGGTGTCTATCAGATGTTTTGGACTACAGCTCCCAGGATTCCTCACCATTGGCCATGCTGCTTGGGACTGATGAGAGTTGAAGTCCAAAGCATCTAGAGGGCACTTGGTTGACTTTTGAAGTTCCTCCCGGTTTCATATGATTTGCATATCTAATAAATAAGCTGCCCACTCCATCTAGGATCTTATTGAACACAGCACTACACCAAGGAACGACCCCTTTAGAGCCCCCTTATTACTTCTTTCCAGCATTATTTTTTTTACTTATTGGCCTCTAAATATAGAAAATACACCCATGGATGCCCATAGGATTGAGCCCTGCCAGCATCAAGTTTAATGGAGGGAGGAGGAGCTGTCATTGTGCCAAATGAGTAGCTTATGGGAAACAAGAGTGGATTGTAACAAAGTCCCTCCCTCCCTGAAGGTGCTTGAGCTGGTTTTGATAGAATAACATACTTTCCTTCTTCCTGTTTCTGTGCAGCATCTGCACAGGAAGTCCATCACTAACTGTACTGAAAGTTGAGACTGCATATATTGATTTTACAGTTGCAAAATTGGGTTAGAAACATTTCTTCTAGAAACTGATATAGGAAAGATTTCTTGTTTTCATTATAGCCAAAAGCATTACTTTTGCTGTGTCTAAAAACAGACATATTTGAAACAAATTTCGCTATATCTAAATACAGACATTTAAAACAAAACAATTTTCCCCCAGTGATTAGTGTTTTTTTTTTAATCATTATCCAAGCTACCATTGAAAAATATGCAGGTGCTTGCAGAAAGAAAAAGCTGCATAAAACCTCCAAACAGAAGACTTCAGATATTGTTGAAGTAGATTCACATTTTATTGCCACAGATGTGCAGGCAGCTGTACAGAAATCCATCAATAGTTGACGTTTTTTGAAGCACTGACAATCAGTCTGCAGGGAAAATAAACTAAAAAGGGCTAATCCTGGATTAAAAGGTATGCAGATTACTCTCATTTTAATGATGAATAAAGCTAAATGGAAACCAACCAACTCCCTTCCCTCCATTAAACAGCAGAGAATGTGAAGGCACTTTAATGGCTCAGTAATCAAGCAGACTATCCATGTCTAAAGATGACCTTGGGTCTCAGAATTCTAAAATATATAACAGCAGAAGCCATGTGCTGTTCAGGCTCTTGGAGCATCTTCAGTGGAGCAGGCCCTCTAAGTGCTGATTCCTAGAGTGCCCTCTCAGAAACCAGCCTTCTCCGTGCTAAACCCTAGAGCAACCTCTAGAAAGTAGGCTGTCTGAGTGCTTGTTCTTAGATCACCATTGGCAGCAAATTTTGTGGTAATTTTATCATCCTTGCTAACAAATTATGTGGTGTGGTGTTCATGGGGGTCTGCATAAAACACTTGGGGTACATATGGCCCATGGGTTACGGCTTGTGAACCCCTGCCCTAGAAATGGTGCTGCCTGATCAGAAATAGCACCTCATGTGCTCGTTTGTCAATAGGAAGGCTTCTACCTACCGCACAAGGACGTGTGCACTTTGTGTACATCTGGAGGTGCTTCCACATGCCACCGGGCCATACCAATAGCACAGCAGGAGCTTATTACTTCCTGAAGAAATCCAAAAGGAGTGGAAATGCCCATGTTCAGAACTGCGCAGATCTGCAGAGCTTGCAGAAGGGAGCTCTGCCGATCAATCCTGTTCTGAAAACAAGTGCTTCTGCTCATTTCTAGGGTTACTTTTAGAACTGCTAATTCCCCATTGCACAAGCTGTGAGTCCGTATAGTGCAACGGAATCAGTGGAAGTGGAGTGGCTATATTGGATACTGCCCCATCTGTTTACTCTGGAATTGCCATTATTTGTTTACTCAGTTTTTCTTGGGCATCTATTTGACATCACCATTATATCATTTCCTGCCTTTTCTCCGTGATTCTTCCATTTCTTTGGAGTGCTCACAAAATCCAGCCTTTTGAGAAGGAACAGAGTAGAAGCACAGCCTCCACAGGTGTAGATCACCATCTTCTTGAAGAGCCATGGTTTTGATTGTGCATGATGTTTGAGGTAGGTGAGTCCTGTCATTACACCTCTTCACTTTGGAACGCCCTAATCCCTATTCATTCTTACCTTTCAGCCAGAACTGTTTTAGCAGCATGATTTTTTAAAAATATATGTTTTAATTTGAAATAAAATGTATTTTCACACACACACACACACAAATATATATATATATACACACACACACACACACACACACACACGCATATATATTAAAACTATTCCCCCAGTAGTGTTTAAACAAAAAAAAATGTTTTGTAAAATATTTTAAAACTGATTTTAAAAAAAGAAGCACACTGCTAAAGTAGGGTCCTGGAATGCTGTGTTTTAATGTGGTTGGACACTGCTCTGACTCGTTTTGGGAAGGACAGGATAAAAAGCAGTAGATCTATATTAACTGAGCAGTGTATCATTACAGCCCTCTTAGTCACATACTGCACTCACAGCAATATGTATATGGAGCAGTTGAAGATCTTCACTGCTGCAACTAAAGATGGAAACAAGTCAAGGCTGCCTCCTCGATTGCAAAGCACAAGATAATAAATGCTAGAACATTATAAACCAGGGTTACAGAACTAGTTAAAGGTGTGGGGCTACGTTGTGCTCTACCAAACCCTCCGCAGGTGGAATGAGGTCAGTGGGTGTGGCCATTGATAGTGCTCCACTCATTCTTCTTTTCCCTATACTGAGTGAAAGGGACTCAGCTGACACCAGGAGGGATGGTTCCTCCCAGCATTGGCTGAGTAGGACGCCTCTTACATGGGCCCCTCAGCCAGTGTTGAGAAGAGGACTGCTCCTCCCAGCACTGACTGAGTCTCCCATCCCCACTGTTCTCTCCGTTCTGAGATTGGAGATGAAAGAAGGAAATCCTCCAGGGGGATTCCTCAAGGGAGCAGGAACCCAACAACACTCTACAGTCTGGATACAGAACCTCTGTGAGTTGTGGGAAATGTTGCTTTTTCACCAGGCAACATATAGGGCTAAGTAATTATATAATCCAGTAAACACATATATAAGGCTGGCACATATTAATCTAATAATCAATAAGCAAAAGCAATTCATTTAATCTAGAGGCACATATAAAATGCCAAATGCACAGTAGTTAGGAAAAAGCAGAAGAGTATTTCTAAAGATGGAAACAGACAGTGGAGCAAAATTGTCAGGTGTGTGACCTTTTGAACCATGAAGAAAGGCACCAAGAAAATTGTTCCATTTGCTGTTTTTGAGGAACTTAGCTAAGGCAAGTAGAAACAGGTGGCTGTGTGGTCGGAAGTGTAGCAAGGAACGAAAGTAGAAATAGACTTAACCACTAGATTACGACCGTGGGGTCAAAGCTTTGCTAAGATCGATTGCAACTATAAGGAAATGGCTGCTTTAATAAATAAGTGTGTGGGTGCAAGAGTATAGGCGGAGAGGGGAATAAACAAAGGTGGGGATTTTAATATTATAATCAGGCGAATCGGATAGGTTGTAACCCTCAGGCCCTTTGGCCAATTGGAGGGGCCGGGGAGCGACTTCACCGGCCGGGGCAGGCAATATATACTGTGTTATTTTTGATGCTTGGGTGTGTGTTCTTGCCTGACCACACCCTTTTTGCAAAAAGCTTATCTTTGCAATAAAGAAACTGTGAACCTGTCCAGATTGTGTTGTGTCCCTTTCATCGGCTGAATGGGCATTTCTAACAGAGTCAGATGAAGCCTGAAAGCTGGAGATTCTGCAGCCCTGTAATAACCATAAGGCATCTTCACAAATATACACTCATTTTTAGATTACTGCAACATCAGTTAAGAAATATGACTGGGTCATTACAGACACAACAGTAGAGGCAGAAGGGGTTTTTTTAAAAAAAAAATCACACATTTGTACTTTATTAACTTTAACACAGACATGTCAATCAATAAAAATGGATTGAAAAGGTTTCTCATATAAGTGCTTTTTAATCAACATTTAATTCCTCAATCTCCCCTCCTCATTTCATTTCAACATTATCCTTGGAGTTCCTCCCAATGAAATACTTTTGTTGTCATAGAATGTTTTTGTTGTCATATGACTTCATATGTCATAGAAGGCTTATGACTGGTTGTCATTGGTCCTGTTCAGAAGGTCCCCTAAACCATGGCTTTAACCATGGTGAATAAGGCAGTGTGGTTAAAGCTGTGGTTTAAGGGGTCTTCTGAACACAGCCATAGAAGGCTTAGTGGACACACTACTCAGAAAGGTCTTCAAATACTTGAATGGTTGTCACACAGAGGAGGGCCAGGATCTCTTCTCGATCATCCAAGAGTGCAGGACACAGAATAATGGGCTCAAGTTACAGGAAGCCAGATTCCGGCTGGACATCAGGAAAAACATCCTGACTGTTAGAGCAGTAGGACAATGGAACCAATTACCTAGGGAGGTCATGGGCTCTCCCACACTAGAGGCATTCAAGAGGCAGCTGGACAGCCATCTGTCACGTATGCTTTAAGTGGATTCCTGCATTGAGCAGGGGGATGGACTTGATGGCCTTATAGGCCACTTCCAACTCTACTATTCTATGATTCTATTCTATGATTCTAAGCTAGACAAGAACTTTATTGTCTCTCTCCAACAGAAAACAGGACAGACACACAAAATTCCTGACTCACCCCGATACAACTACACCCAGTCCTACCTAGTGAACAAACCACAGAATGACATAATCGATACCCTTGTCGTGGGACTTTGACACATTCAAATCCTCCCCCTGGCCCATATATTGAAGAGAGGCAACATTCTTAAGAGCAACCGTATGGCTGTAAAAGTGCTTAGGGACTCAAAAAACCTCCCTATGGAAATATGGGCAATCTAAGATCAAATATTTACTCTTCTGTCTCCTGGGGAAATCAGGATAGTCTAGTGATGATGGTACTGTAGGTAGTTTTGGCATATGTTTCCCTGTTCATCCACATAGTCTAACTACAATTTACTTGCAATTAAGGAAGGGAGAACCAGGGATGTTCAAGCTTGCCGAAATCCTCTGAACTTCACATCGAAGCTCAGTTTGGCTCGCTCCCATTTTCATTTGTGACCCATTTGTGGGGTTGTTCAAACCAGAAAAGGGCACATTTGGAATGGGAAACATGCACACTCTTCCCCCCATTGACTAAATCATGAAAAAAAAATGTGCGCTTCAAAGAATGCATTTTTCCAAAAATTGCACTTTTTCAAATGTAATCACAACTTCGGGAATTCCCATTCATCCTGCAAACTGAAATAAAATACTTGTACATCCCTACTTGCATGGCAACAGGGGTCAGGAATGGGATACAGTGAGAGACAGAAGGAATACAACCCTGGCACCTTCCTAGGAAATTAGCTCCAGTTAATAATATCTCCCCTAGTTGGTGCCCACGGGCCTGAAGAACATGTAACCTTTAAATCAGCTCCCTACAAGGTTTTCTTGTCTTTTTCTAAGGAATTAAAACATATCCATTGTATTATACAAGCCAGAATAGCATTTAGGATTCACAAATTCACCGTTAGTAGACATGCAGCAGAAATAAGGCATTAGCAATTGATTTTCCAGTAATGTCACACAGAGAAGAGGAAAGCTGGCTAAAGATTTTGGAATCATTGGTGAATAAACCAATGCAGACACTCACTGCTTGAGACATGCTTAAGTCCTAAGGGCTTGCCAGACATTATGTTGAGACAGCTCTCTGCTGGCATCCAGTCTATACAGCTTTACGTGTATAATTTATTGCAGATCCCATCATCTTTAATTTAAGATACATGGCATAGTTTTGCGACGGATTTCAACAGACTAGTGTCTACTTATGCTAGCTGTGCATTTGAGCCAACTGTTAATTGGTTTTTCGGCTTTGGTATTATCTTAGAAAGTGGCATATAGGCTGCATCATCCTGCATTTAATAAAACAATGCCACTCCTCCTGGAAATCAGTAATGACAAATATGATAATGGGAATCCTCAGTTACGAAGCTTTTGAGATGCAATAACTACAATGGCTTCAGATGGAATTGTATGAGGCTGTTAATGCCTATGTTACTATGTACACTTCAAATATTCATGGTATATCTCAAGGTTAGACATAATAGTAAACAAACAAACAGGTACCAAAATCAAAGTTGTGCAAGGAATTTAAGTATATTAGTTACATTTTTTAAAAGCTGTCTTTGTTTAAAGGTAATGTTGATGAAAGACTTAAAACTGAAACTTGACAAAAGTGAGGGAAGAAATGTGGGGATGGAGATCTGAGAACAGGAAGGCACAACATAAAAAATCGATGTAATTGTTAGCTGGGGAGGTGTTGCTACAGAAGTTTTCTTGTTGTAAAATACACAGATGGAACCTAAAATTACCCAAATGAAATATTTACATTTTTAGCAAGGGCTTTCAAACATGTTGCCTCGTAATTGTATAAAACCATCTTTAAAACAAAGATATCAGTATTTTTTAAAGTAAATCTTCTATTAACCCCCTCCCCACAATATATAAAGAGCTACAGATGGAGTTTTTATATACAGTTGTTTGCTCAGTAGATGGAATATTGAATCTTTCACCCATTAACTGTATCCTCACTACAAATTTGCTGCACCTGCTATTTTACATCTCAGTATATTTCATATTGAATATTTATGGCCCATTCAGAATGAAAGGTAGAGAGTCTCCCCCCACCTCACTCTGGCCTATTACAGCACAATGCTGACACCTATTGGACACATGTTATTAGTATTCATTACATTTATTTACATTTACAAACCAACATTTATTTATTTTGTTATAGGTGTCACTAAGTTAAAAGAAATGTTAGTCAAATAAGTGTATAACTTAAAATAAATTACTTAAATTTGAATAAATTCACATATGAATGCCATGTCCCCAAGCTCATCAGCACCCCAAAGAGGACTAATACTCAAAAGAGGAACTGGTCATCCCATTTCAGGGAGGTCCCTCAGCACCTCCTCATATGCCTTCTAGACCTGAGGACAAAACCCTTCCCTCAACCTCAGCTTCTCCTGTCCTTCAGCCACATAAGAGCATGAGGCTACAAATAGCTATGAGCTCTTTATGGGCAACAGCTAACATTCAGTGGGGGGAATTGAGCATCTGAAACGTCTGGGCCTGCCAGCCTTCTTAAAGCCTCAATTGCATGCAGTCCTTTGCTGTGACAACAATTTTCCCTCTAAAGAAACATTCCAGCTATTAACCCCTACAGTATGCTGTCCAGGGTCCTGCCAATTCCTTACCCTGCTGTGGTCTGCTCTCCTGGACCTGATTGTGCTTTACCATATGTGTCACTGGTTTACCAAACTTGATTTTTCTCTGCCTAATACTGAATCTTTGTGAGTGCACATTCTACAGGCTTCTTGCCAGGACAATGCAGAAAACAATGCTGCTGCTTTTGCAGAAAAGAAGCATAGGTTCCTTGTTTGTAGTTGATGCTCACACATGGCCTAATAAGCACATGAGTAGCCCTTCTCAACATCTTGGAACACCTCTAGCAAGCTCCATCTTAAAACAGATACGCCACTGAGTATGTGAGAGTAGGACGGATCTCTCTTCTAATATGATGCCCACCAGCCTGTTTGTTTGTTTGATTGATTGATTGATTGATTGATTGATTTTAAGATCTGGTATTAAAAATACAGAACAATTTTTTAAAAACCTGCTGTCCAATTAACTAGGGTGCCCATTTAGCAAATCAAAAAGTTTTAAATCAATCTAACCAATTCAACTAAATCAGAGGTACAGAACCTCTTTCAGTCCAACAGCCAAAATCAATTCCAGAGAGGATCTTGGGGGTCCCACACCAATGGGCCAAAGGGACAAAATACCCAAACTACCAGCATATTGTTGTATGAAGCTCTTACCGCCAGTAATTAATCCTTAGGAGAGACATTTCATCATTTTAGAAGGGGGGAGGAGAAACTCCACAAAAACCAGGAAACCACCAAATGATTGGTTGTTGTGGGAAAGGTGGTGGGGCCTGAGGAAAGTGGTGTGAATACCTGTGGAACCATGAAGGGATAGGTTTATCTCCCAGGTTTGATTTTCCCCACCTCTGCCCTAGACCATCCTTATCAAAGGCAACATCCTTTATGCTTCCTTACTGCAAATAAATATGGAATAATACACACACATACACACACCTGCTCAGCATTTTTAAGGAGTTTCTTTTTCCAACAGCACTGTGCATCTCAAAGTCAACAAACCTGTTCTAGCCATTTTCATCTCCCCCAGGATTAGATCTTTTGTAAAGCAAAGGAGTCTTTATTGCCCATGCCAGACAAAATCACTTTTGCATATCTGTTGCCAGACATGGATATCCTACTACCATGGTTTCCTTGGGTCAGAGGAATGGGAGGGGGCCTTAGCAGTGAATTTGTTAGGTTTCTTATTTGCTAGGGATATAGGTTTGGTTTTTTTTGCTGTGGAGTGCAATAAGTCAAGACCATTTTAAAGCAATGATTGTTGTATAATAGCATATCAACAGGCTCTAAGGGCCAAAACAGACATTCCTGTAGAGACGTAGCTAGTAGCTACATATTTTCCCCAGTTTTACTCTAAAGTAGGCGCAGGGCCCCTGATCCAAATCAGGACCTTAACACGAGAGACAAGGGGTTTTGAACTCCCCCCCCCCCCGCATAGGTGCAATCCTGATTGGTGTCCCAATGCCTGCCATTTCTATTGCAAAACAGGGATCCATTTCCATTATGGATCACTATTTTGCAGTAGAAATGGCAGTTGTGGGCCCCTTCAGCTGGATCAATCCTATACTGGGAATGGAGGAAATTGTTAAATCCCCCCTATCCACCCCCATGCTAAAATCCCAATCTGGATTGGCCCTTCTATACCTAGCAAGTAATTCCTGGGAGGTAGCAAGACCAGGCAGTGCATTAATAATCCCAATTATTACTGTTGTTTTGACAAAATAAAGATCCTATGCAGTTTACCCTATGACATAGGTGCCAAAGCAGCAAAAACAAAAACAAAAAAATCATTATTTATTTTTAATTTACTTTTATCTGTAAAGGATGTGGGCTGAAAGGAATAGGTAAAAGTATTCCCAGTCGTGGCCCCAGTCCAAATAAAGTCAGTCACTGTTAAAGCCCATTGAAAACAATGGCATTGAGGTTACTTGTGTGACTAACGTGTTTCATCACTTCCTAGAAGATTTAGGCCAGATCTATACCAAGCTATAACCAAGATATAACACCTGTAAAACGGTTTGAAAACAGTATATGGAATGTTGTCCAATACGATATAAACCATTATAAAGCAGTAGCGTAGATCCTGCCCTAGTCACAACTAGCTAAATTAAGGCCAGCATAGGAAGTACTGCATGGCAAACACTGTAAGGCACTATATAAATGCTAAGTAACAAAGGGAGAAATGGTAGTAGCATTATCCTTCAGTGTCCTGATTGGAGGGCACTCCAGAGGAAATTTGGAGAGTGCGAGGGCAGCTGCAGGTGGGGGAGGAGAGGATACAGAAGTCTTATTCGGTCAGCAGTACCCTTCTGTGGGTGGAGAAATTATTCTGGATGCAAACCTAAGGGTGCAATCCTATGCTTGTTTAGACAGAAGAAAGTCCTATAACTCCCAGCATTCTAAACATGCATATGATTGCAAATAAATAAATAAAAAGATAGCTAAATAAATATTATACCATATTGGAACACAATTTAGAGGAAATGAATCTAAACCATTGAGATGAGGACTCACATTTTGCCTTCTGACTTGTGCTGCTTCATTCAGCATCTAGGAGTGAATAAGATAAAGTGCACTTACTGATGTCATTAGTCACGGCTTTGAGTGAATGGGCCCAACTTTGTTTGGTCAATGATTTGTTGGAGACATGCTCTGGCCACTTATTTATATGCTACCTGTGCAATATAGAAATTCCCTCTCTATGAAAGCGGACATTAAGCATTCAGCAGAACAGCCATGCTACAGCACCCACCCACGTACAACACTCAGCAAGGAACTTGATTTGATCCTTAAGAAGAATGTCTGAAGGCAATATACACCTCTGAATGTATAGCTCAAGATTTTGGTACACACCCATTTCATCATGTGGGGAGCTGGCATAGCGGGGCATCCAGTAAGTGTGCTACCCCAGGCAAATGCCTAGTAGGGTGGCCATTTACGCATCATCACAAAAGAGGAAATGCATCACTGAAGAAAGAGAACAAAAGAGGACACCAATTTGCATAACATTTGAATATGCAAATATATGTGTATAGGTGCAACTTTAGAAATAACTATAATTTTAATAAAAATACAATACATCTCATCTCATCAGAGAAGACTGAATAAGTGACCTGTGTGCCTATTCACTCTTCTGTCCACATGTTGACTGTTGATATGCAACTTCAAGGCCCCTGCTCTTGAGAATGGGCAGTGGCTCAGTGATAGTGTACCTATCTTCCATGCAGAAGGTCCCAGGTTCAATCCCCGGCATATCAAGGTAAGGCAGGAAAAATTCCTGCCTGAAACCTTGGAGAGTCGCTGGTGCCAGTCAGTGTTGACAATACTAGGCTAGATGGACAAAGGGTCTGACTCATTATTTTTCTTTTCCTTTCATTGTGAATTTAACAAAACAAAACAAATTGTAGGAAAAAGAAAAGGAAAAAAGAACACAATTTACATGCATAGGAATGTGAATTTCCCCTCCCCATCAAATACACGATTCATTAAAAAAAATGGGGGGAGAGTTATGCATAGGTTTCAAGAAAAGCAGACCAAATATCCATGTATTTATCCACTCGCTGCAAGTAGCATCTATATACCACCCATTCAAATGTTAATAGTTTTGTCAAGTCCTCAGTCCGGTGCATTATGGGAGGTCTGACTCATTATAAGGCAGTTTCCTATATTCCTCTTCCTTCTTTGACTTTAAACCAGATTTGAACGGGACACCAAATAGAGGACACCTTCCAGAATTGAGGACTGTCATCTATAAACACCTGAGACACCAGGCCAGACTGCCTGTATGACCATGCCACCCCTGGCTTTGGCTTATGTAGATAGGCCTGTCTGTGGTCTAAACCCAGTCAGAAAGTCTAAATTGGGTGTCTTTTGCCACTCCTGATTCTGTGATTATAAAGTTAGATCAAAGTCAAGGTTGACTCTTGTGTGTGTGTTTGTGTGTATATATATATTAACTTCAAGTTTGCATTTTGAAAAAAAAAAGAATTGTCCTACTCTATGAAGGACCTGCAGCAGGTGGATCACTCACGTCCACTGACAGAATGACCACGTTTGGCTTATTGTCTTGAACAAACAAAAAGATTGGTAATGAACCTTGACAGGTTATTTTGAAAGTGCTGAAGAACTGGGATCAGGTGCAGTTTTTGTTATTTTTCAATATTCATCTAACCTGTCAGGATCTCATCCAGATTTTTATTATTTTATTTCATTTTTGGAGTAATGAATGGAATTGTTTTATCAGTATTGATGCAGGGAGTGTGAGATGGGGGGAAAATATTCCACTGAAATGCTGTCATCCAGATCTTTTGTTTAACTGACAAGAGTTGTCATGTTCTTTTGGTACCTGATGGGCAGAGTGTAAACTGATAAACAGCTTAAAAATGAAATTGTCAATCACCATTACAAAGCTTCAGCAAAATAATAATAAAAAATCTTCAGCTGGAGAGCGGAGTTAGGCCTCAATATTTGGGCTACTGAACCCCTGTGGACATGGAGAGAGACGTAGAACTTTGTATGATATCAGCCTCAGGGAGAGAGAGGAAGTAACTTTCAGCCATTGAGGAATAAAGCTCAAGGGTGTGTTGTAATAATTCTGGAAATAGCAGTTTCTTTGTCGTCTCAGGAGGAGAGATGTTGCTGTACAGCCGTGTAGAATGAGAGAAGGAAGACTCAGAGAATAGCAGCACTATTCGCATTTACTCAGAAGTCACTGTGTTCAGTAAGAGTTGCTCCCAGGTAAATGTGCATAGGATTACAGCCTTAGGGAACAAAACTATGTGAGTTTACTCAGATGTCCCACTGAGTTCAATAGGGCTTACTCCCAGGTTGCTGAGGATTAGGGGTGTGCATCGGACCGGGCCCGATCCATGATCCGGAGTCGATCCGACCGAAATCGGATAAAATTATCCAATTCCGATCCCGGCTTCTGGATCGTCCGATCTCATCTGAACCGGTCCGAAAGGACCCGATCTGGTTCAGATAAGATCGGAGGATCGGACCTCCTCCTCCCCCTCGCGTTCATTACCTTCTGGGACCGTCTGCTGCCATCCGCTGCCCCCTTCTACTGAGAAACAGGCTTCGTGGCTTGCTTCTCAGTAGTGTGCCGGGTGATGATGTCACCTGGCGCGCTACTGAGAGGCAGGCCGTGAAGCTTGTTTCTCAGTAGAAGGGGCAGCGGATAGAAGCAGGCACCCCGGCAGGTAAGGAGCGTGAGGGGGAGGAGGACAAGGACCCCACTTACCTGCCGGGGCACCCGCTTCCCTCCGTAGCTCCGATCTACTGAGATACAGGCTTCGCCCATTTCTTCTACTGAGAAACATCATCACCCGCAAAGCCTGTTTCTCAGTAGATCGGAGCAGCGGACGGCAGCGGACAGCCCCAGCACGTAAGGAGCGCAAGTGGGGAGGAGGGACAGGGAGGGGGGAGTTAGGCCTCCACTCACCGACCCACCGTCATGTTTTCGCCATAGGCTTGCATTGGGGGAAAGCTTTCTGTCTGAACTGATCCAGGACAACATCGGAGGTCTCAATCCGGATCCCGATCCAATCTGGGGGGTCCGTGCACATCTCTACTGAGGATTCCAGCTTTAGGTGGCATGTACATATTTCTTTAAAAGGCTCCAACACGTAAAACTGAAGTAACACAAAACTGAAAAGTTTTGAAATTACACAAAACCTGGATATATTTTTTAAAAAAGATTATTGATGCAAAGCCATTTCCCCCAGCAGAATGGGCCTTTTCATAAATCACAGTGTTCCTTGTGCTCTGTTGCAATTTCCTGACATTGATAACATACTTGAAAGCCTTCCAAAAAATGAAGCAACAGCAAAATGCTTACCTGTGCAGTTGCTGTACTCTCCTCCACTGGTATCCAAAATTCTGATCAGTCCTACCTCTCCTCACAAGTGGTATGAATTCTCTCTCTCTCTTGTTCTCACAAGAGCAGCAGGCAAGTTTGGTCACTGAAGTCTAATACCCAGGGCCAGCCATAGACATGGGAGAGCTGGGAGGTCGTCTGGGACACTGAATGGAGCGGGGCGCCAAGCTGAGCAAAGGGAAGTGGCAAGGGGAGCTGAGGGAACGGCAGGGTGGGTGTAAGGCTAGATCTACACTATTGCTTTATAGCAGTATTGAAGTGCACTGACAACTGTTGGGGCACAATCTACATTCCATATACCGTTTTCATAATGGTATACCCTGCTTTTTATTCCACATTTGTAATGATCTTACACAAGGTGTAGATCAGGCCTGTTTTTGGAATGTACTGTCTGCAGTGAACTAAGGTGGCAAAAAGCAAGGGTTTGTAAACTTTCTTTCAAGGTTCTACAGGTTGTTTGTGTACTAACTACAAAAATGATCTTCCTTCAATTAGCTTGAAAGTATGTTTCTTTTTCAATTTCCACTTTGATGTCATTTATGCTAGGTAAAAATAAGTGGAACGCAGCTTTACTTTGAGGCAAAGCTACTGAACACTTAGCACTTCAAATACTGTAAACACTATGAGCACTATATAAAAATAAAATAGGATAAAATAAAATAAAAATAAAGCCATAAGTGGTAAGAGGTCAAGTGGATAGTGTTTTTATTTATAACTCTGCATTTTTATTTTTAAAGATAAAAATCATGGATATTTGAAAATAAAGAATACTTACCAAATTATAGGATCTACTACAAAACAAAACAAAAAATACATAAAACCTATGATAGATCTGCTGTGTTGCATAGTGCATTGCGACTGCTCAGAATGTGGCTTTTCGAACCTTGGCTTAGGCAAAGTGTAGCAATGTGGACAAGAGATCAAGGTTTTGAACAATGGTGTTCTTGATGGACATCACACCCCATAAATCCTCTGAGAGGCCCTGCAAAACTGATTACTGGAGGGGGGGGCACTCCTCACTCCGGGCGCTATTTATCCTAGGGCTGGCCCTGCTGATACCAAATACAACAATTAATATTTGAAGTTATCTAGTTTCTGGCTAAGGCCTGGACTGTACATTACCTGCAAAGGTGGACAATAGCACGAATGAACTCTCTCTTGCTCCTATAAGAGTGGCAGGCAAGTTGGGTCACTAGTGGTAGTCTGGTTCAGTGCTGGTTTCAGGATTTGGCCGCGGTGGGGTGAGGGCTGCTCTTGGATAACAGACTCTCAGTGAGTCCCCTTTATCTGGCAGAGCAATAGTTAATATCTCTCCTCTTCCCTTTCATCTTTCTGGATGGCTCATATAAAGTGAAAA
Source organism: Anniella stebbinsi (assembly GCA_029215795.1). Classification (NCBI taxonomy): domain Eukaryota; kingdom Metazoa; phylum Chordata; class Lepidosauria; order Squamata; family Anniellidae; genus Anniella; species Anniella stebbinsi. Next base: position 86,589,916 of record JARDYH010000004.1, on the reverse strand, counting down.
TGGCACATCTCTTGTTGCAGTGGACATTTTACTGGTTCTGGCTCAACCTTCCCTGGCAAATGCTCAACCTTTCCGTTCCCTGGAACCGGCCCTGGTTTAATGGCCCATTTTTATGGGCCAATCAAGAGCAAACTCAGATGGCCAGGTGTCCTACTTTACTGATGACAGTCCTCTGTTTGAATGGCTGTCAGAAGGCAGTCCTCTATTTGAAGGCATCCTCTGTATGAAGGGCTATCCAGGTCATGTTGGATTGAAAGATCACGAAGCATACGAAAGTACTGCAGAGGCCTTGAAGTTGCCAATCAACAGTTAACACCTGATTGTGGACAACAGACCAAGGAGGCACACAGTGAAAGGCACTTCTATTTAAATTATAGTCATTATTTCTAAATGTGCAAATTTGATGCCCATCGCCGCCCTTTTTGGGTCCTCTTTTTTGATGATGCATAAATGGCTACTCTCAAACACACATTTGGAACTGCACGACGGTGGGGCAGGGGGAAGCTACTTTGGAGGTGATTTAGAGCAAGGAAAGAATAGGTAGGGGAAATGTTGAAGGACCCGTTCCACCATTTTTCTGCTCTCGCTCATACCTGCTAGAAATCGCTGTTCCAGTTCAGGGAGGGGGGAAGAATCTGGCCACTGTAATATGCATTTGTATGTATCATGAGGTTTCGGGAAACACAGGAAAGGAAGGTTGTGCTATGAACATAACATTACAGGATTTTTGCTCTGTGGGAAACCCTATCAAGCTCCAGTTGTTACTAATATGTAATAGCAATAATGACAGGTTGATTACGGGCCATACCTCTATCTGCTTTTGCCGGGAGATAGCTATCAGCATCATTTTGTTGCTCTGGAAAGCATCACTCAAGCTGTGCCATAATGCACGGCACAGATGGTAGGAGGAAGCGAGCAGGAATGGGTGGAGACAGACGAGAGCCCTAGAATAATGAAGCCATCAGCGACTCTTGTGCGCACACATCCGTCCTATTCTGGTCTCGGGCCAAACAGCTCTGCACATTTTGGAGTGCTTTGGACTGGAGATAACAGTGGGACAAAAGGAATTAATATGTCCAACGCCATTGATGATGTCTCTGCCATACCCTCTCCAGCTCTCTTCTATCGCGAGGTTCTAGCCCTACTTCTGTAAAAGAGATGTGGAATTCATGGAGGAGTTTCATAGCAGAGGCAATCCTTTTTTTGAGGACAAGTGGGGCCTGCAACAAAATGTGGCAGCGTGGAGAGCTCCTGTTCAAGGTTCTAGGTAGCCACACTCTTCCAGGATACTCTGTTCCATTTCAGTTGTTTCAATAGATCCTTTTGGGATCATAGGAGGGAGTGGAAAGGTTACATTTTCTATTTTCCACCTCAGGGTTCTGATCTGAATCACAAACATCCCTCCCCCATGGCGGTAATTTGTAAACAAACAAACACCGGGGTGGAAAATATGGTTTCTTGGTTCAGATAGGTTTTCCACATCTCTCTATGCCTGATGCATATGTATTGTATGAAAACCAAACTGGCACTCCAGTGGCTATGAAGAAAATCCAGATCTGAATGGTAAATGCCAGCTAAATTGTTGGCAAATAAAGATAAACTGTACTGTAATCCTAAAGATTAGTTAGGGGGTAAACTGTAGGTATTATGCAGCTTCCCCCAAAGTGGTGCCTTCTAGATGTTTCTTTTACTACAGTTCCCATCACCCTGCCCATTGGCTGGGGCCAATGAGAGTTGTAGTGCAAAAGATCTGGAGGGCACCATATTGGGAAAGGTGGTATTACAGAGTGATCATCTGCCCATGATAAAAGGCTTACGAGTAGCTGACCGGTAGGACTAGATATCAAAGGACCTGCAGTTCCCGCTAGGACTGGGCCCTCTTGAGGTATTCAGTTCCCCTTGCCAGCAAACTTGACATCAGGATAAATTTCACACTGAATCTGAATCACAAAAGTCCCTGTCAATAAACCAAACAAACAAACAAATAAACAAACAAACTTCCATTTATAATAAACGAGACAAAATAGGATAAAGCCCAGGCACTGAGACGTATGACAAAGGAAACGAAAAACTGGCATGGGGGAATAAAAATTAGCGCAGACATTATACTGCATTGCTGCTAAAATGTATTAGCATTTTTATTAGAGCTACTGATGTCTTTTGGATTGTGTTTTGGCACGTTCTCGAGAGGTACGAACTCTTCATTTAATATAACGAGAGATTTACATGCAAGTGCTAATCTTTTATCTTTTGCAACAATTACATGTTGAAGAAAATATCTTCCAAGCCGTGTCAGCTTGAGTGACATGTGAGCACCCCTCTCTAAGCATCTGTTACAGAGATTCTATTACTGAAAGTCTGTCACACTTGAAAATTGGAACAAACGTTATAGGAGACCAAGGGAGTTAAAATGTTATGATGCTTCTTCTTTTTTAAAAAAAAAATGGTTTTCCAGTACTATCACAGAGAGCCTATTATATTTTTGCAGCAAATTATAAACAATGAGGCATTTGCTTGATGGTTTACACAGAATTTATACATTTGCAATACTCTGTGGGAACAGTGCATGAAGTACTGCTCCTGTGAAAACTGAAGTGGAATAAATTAACATTATGGATCGCCCCAGGGCTCCCTTTTTCTGGCTAGAAACCTGTAAAAAGAGCTTGTTTTTTTCCCTTAAAAAAAGAAAAGCTTCTTCCTAATGATAATTTGCATGCGTGCTGAAACAAGGGTGGGTAACCTGTGGTCCTCCAGATGTGGTTCGACTTCAACTCCCACCAGCCCCAGCCAGCATAGCCAACTGCCAAGAATGATGGGAGTAGCAGTCAACACCATCTGGAGGGCTGGACTATAGCATTGGTCCCTCACCACTGGCTCAAAGTGTGAATACAAATGTTCCATGATCTCCCCTAGTGGAGATGATCCAGTTCTGCTATGCAGTATCACTGGGGAAGTGTTTCAAGATATAGCAGGCCTATATGGTGGTTCCACATTGATCTACACCCCGATTAGAGCCTACCCAGAGAAGAGTCTTCAATGTGGTGGCCCCCTTTCTATGGAACTCCATGACTCTGGAGGTCAGGCAAGCCACAACACTGTTGTTTCTAGCACCTCCTGAAAAACATGTTTATTTCAGGAAGCCTTCCTTAACTAACCTGCAACGTCTTTTATCAGTATTGTTTTTTCAAAAAAGCAATTATTTTTAATATGGAGTTTTATTCTTTTATCTTCTTATCGTTTACTGTTTACCACTCTGGTATCTGTCTAGACATGGAGCATTATATAAATGTAATAAATAAATAAATAAATAAATGTAATATATGCTGTATACTGTATGCTATGTAGTATTTATTTACTACACTTTTCAACTGCCCAATAACCAAAGCTCTCTGAGCAGTGTAAAATACATTAAAAACATAAAACACAAACAGATAAGAACAGCCCAGAATAAAACCAACTTAAAACCAGCAGCAGAATAACATACTGAAAGCACTAAAAACAGAAAGTGTATAATGTAGGCACCCTGCGAGCCTCTTTGGAGAGAGTGTTCTATGAATGGGGTTCCAGCACTGAAAAAGCCTCTCTTGTAGCCACCCACCTCATCTCATTTGGCAGAGGCACCTGGAGGAGGACCTCAGACAATGATCTTAATGTCTAAGTAGGTAAATAAGAGAGAAGATGTTCCTTCAGGTAACCTGGCCCCCAAGCCATCTGGGGCTTTAAAAGTTAAAATTAGTGTTTTGAATTGGGTCCAGAAATGGACTGGCAGCCAGTCTTGATGGAGAAGTAGAGCCATAATAGGATCACATCGGCCAGTCCCAGTTCACAGACTATTTTGGGCTAACTGAAGTTTCCCTGACCATTTGCAAAGGCAGCCCCATGTAGAACGTGCTGCAATAATTCAAATAGGAGGTTACCAGAGTACAAATGACTGTCACAAGGCTATCTCCACCCAGGTAGTGTCTCAGTTGGTATATCAGCCTAAGCTGATAAAAGGCACTTTAAGACCACAGAACGAAATGGCTGCTGCTAGATTTATATACTACTAAATTTATATTCTAGTGTACAGGTGGTGTGCTGGGGTAGACAGATAGTAGCATAAGTTAGAAGTGGGGAGGGGGCAATTTCAAAAAGCTTAGGAAACACTGGTTTAAGGCTGATCAGTTCACCAATGGTCTGTCCCAGGGATGCAAAGGTTCAAAAAATGTTACTGTAGGGAGCAGTGTTGTAGGACCATTTTCCAAAGGTTTTACTTTGTACGTGGGCCACCAGCTAACAACATAAGACCATGAGAAGAGCCATGCTTGATCAAACCAAGGGTCCATCTAGTCCAGTATTTTGTTCACCCAATGGCCAAAAAGCTGCCAACAGGAAGCCCACAAGCATGTTCCCCAGCAACTGGTGTACATAGGCTTACTGCCTCTAATACTGGAGGTGGCATATAGCCATCAGAAATAGTAGTCATTGATTGACTTCTCCAGGAATTTATCAAACCCCCTTTTAAAGACATCCAAATTGGTGGCCATCTCTATGTCTTGTGGTAGAAATTCTATAGCTTGACTATACTGTACATTGTGCGGAGAAGTACTTCCGTTTATCTTTGCAGAATCTCCCACCAATCACCTTCATGGTAATATGAGAGAGGGATACATAATTTTGTACACCTCTATCATATCATCCCTTGCCTTTTTCCCCCCAAGCTAAACAGTCCCAACTGCTGTTGTAACTTTCCCTCATAGAGGAGTTCCTCCAGCCCCTTGATCCTTTCAGTTGCCCCTATGTGCATTTTTTCAACACTACAATATGATTTTTTCAGGAAAGTTGTGGTAGCTCTTGGTTCTGCCCCTGTTGTTGTTCAGCAAGCTGGTCCTGGATTCTTCATTCTTGACTATAAACAGCCAGAGTATCCCCAGATTTCAACCCATATTTAGAAAAACCTTTACTGCAACAGCAGATGGCAAACAGTACTGACAGGATGACTTGAGCACAACACAACACAACACAACACAAAACACAGGAACAGGAAGTTACAGAGAAAAGAGCTCTAATCAGAGAGAGAGAGAGAGAGAGAGAGAGAGGCTCTAACTAATCAAGAAGTTAGGTTACAACCCCACCTACTGTTGGAGCTGACCAGTTGCAACCAGTATATTAAACTAATTGTATTTTAACAGTCCACATGAGCACTGCACCCCACTATGGCCAGCTACCATTTTGAATATTCAACCCCTGGTTGTTAGAGGGTGGAAACAACCCTCAAATAACCTTACAACAACCCCGAAACTTGGGTTCATATGACAAGGCAAACCATTGGAACCCCCTCCAAGGAGCTGAACATTCAGAATAGCCATTGGCAGGTGGTGCAACCCACCATGACTTAAATAAGCCAAGGTGGGCTGCAGTGATTGTGTAAACCTGGTCTATAAGTAGTATCCAATGTTAGTCCTATGTGGATCCATTGAAATTAATGTAGGCTGACCAGATAAAATCCAGGTCAGGGCTCATGTAACTTTAACAGTTATAGAGAAAAGGGAATTTCAGCCAGTGTCATTTGTATGCAATTAGTTCCTGGTGATATTCCCTCTTCATCACAACAGTTAAAGGTGCAGGCACTATACTAGAGTGACCATATACAAAAGAAGGCAGGGCCCCTGCACCTTTAACTTTAGATTAATCATGACTGACTTATGCCTCATTCATTTCAATGGACTAACATTGGCTATTACTCTCTATATATGTACATTGGGTCTTTTTAAGATAGGCATGCCCTTTTTTCTTATGAATAAATTGTATTACCAATTAGAATCAATAAAACTGTTGCTATCTTATCAGTGCATGTGGATTATAGCTTGTACATTTGTATAACAGCCAAAGATCTGAGTTGTTTTACCATCTCTCCGCACCTCTAAAAGATCCATCACAGGATTTTCTCCCAGTGGGCTTGGTATTATCCTGCTCCCATGAAAGCAAATTAAGTTCCTTACAGAAACAATATAAACCTCAGTTCCACAAGTTGAGCCACTATTAAAATTAAGTGATGTTATGTTTCTTTAAATGAAAATCATTTCACGAATTTCTATGCCTTATGTTGTTGTTTTCTCCCAAAGAGTAAGTTTTAGAAGGCACAGAATGTGACCTTTGTCCTTGATCGAAAAAGGAATTTTTCCATGGGACAAATAGGCAAGCATGAGTTATTTCCACGAGTGATCACATCTGCACAAAGCAAAAGCCATCCACCTGCCAAAAAACCACCCCAAAACCAATGTGTGTTTTCAAAATGTTAATTTTATAGTGAGACTCGTGGCTGCTGATCTGAGAATGCTTTAATTATTCTAAATTAGACATGTGCCAACAATAAAGATAAAAGATAAACATAACATGGATTAAAATCAACCGCACAGATATGAGGCTTTAAAAACACATACATGCAGGTAGCATCAGGCAAGAAAATAGGAGCTCAAAAGCAGGGGCCATACAGCATCAAGCATTTTTTCCACCATGGACTAGTCACAGCTCCTAGTGCTCACATGTCATGCTCCCGGCGGTTGCATGTTCAACGTTGGTGAATAAGGGGCTGTACATGCATACAGGTCTTCCACACTTTCAGGAATCCTGGGCAGAGAATACATTGTACATACATAGGATCCTTTTCTCATTCTGGACACATGTAGGGCCCCATTCTCACTAACACAAAAAGTGTGGCCTCATAGGGGGTGAACAAGGGGTACATTTTATTTTATCATGGCCTTCCCATGATGAATAGTATTGCTGCTGTTGTTGGTCCCGCTGGTTTTATTGTTTTAATTGCTATTTTATTGTGATCATGTTTTTAGGGCTTTTAATATTTTAATATTTTATGTATCTTAAGAGGAGATCTACACTTATTGTTTAATACGGTAAGTATGGGTTTCTATGTCGCATTGGGGCACACAAAGCTCTGTCTGAAACGTTTTATAATCGTATGTTACAACGATTGTGTTAGATTTAAAACGTTTTTTTCCCTTTAAATAAATCGTTTCAGAAATAATAGTGTGCCATTACTTACCGATTCATAGTGGCTGAAATGAAACCTCCAGTATCCTTTTACAGTCTTGGGGGAGTGACCTTGTGTTCTGGCTCCCTAGCGCTTGCACTTTCTATTTCCTTCCCTGGTGTTGGCAGTCGTTTTGTGCTCTACTCTCTGTATGCTGACTGCAGTTTGAAATTCCATTTCAACTTTATAGCTTTTAAAATAAGGAATTTATAGTCCTTCCCCTCCCCAATGCAAAATCAATGAAAAGCAGAGGGATAGGCAAAGCGTGGCTATTGTTGTTGTACTTCACACCCTTCCAAAACTATTTGAAAAATCCAGAGATGTGACTCTATTGGGTAATCCTAAATGAAAGGAAGTGAAAGGAAGGGGGGAGAAGCTGGAAGTGGGCAGGGAAAGAACCGGGCAATGAAGCGACAAACGAAGAAAATACTATGTGTGACCATACTAAACGATGTGAAGATGGGAGAAAGGAAAGACTACAATGCTAAGGACTACTACATGTGGCCTGTTACGTTTTAAAATGTTGCAATTCACAACATCATATTCAACATTTTGGAACGTTACAAGCGTCTGTGTTGATTGGGCCTTATTGTTGTAAACTGCCTTGTGAGGGCCTCTGCCCTGAAAGGCGGCTAAGAAATGTTTTAAATAAATAAATAAATAAATACATTAGCATTAGGTGCATAGCCAGTGGGTGCAATTCTGCTTGCACAGGATTCATGCGCAAGGGGGTTCATATGATCAGTTCAAAGTACAAAAGTATAAACCCTGGAGAAAAATCTGGCAATATAACCGTAAAAGCTACATGCTTCTTTTTATTTCTAAAAGTACCGACATTAAATGGGTTTTGCACATAGGCTAATACAAGCAAAATTAACATTACTATCTACTTATGCTCCTATGTCATGTGGGAATTTGAACATCTAGCCAAGCAACCTTGCTTCAGTTATCCATGCTGGGATACCTTCCATTTAGACTATTGCAATGCATTGGATGTGTGAACGTCATCAGACGGGGGCTCAAATTGTGTTTCCCTACCTTCGCTTTTCCCCTTTCTTCTGTCTAACAATACTTACTCTTCCTTCACACGGGGAAGAAAGTGGAAGTAAACAATGACCATGTGGCCCATTCAGTGGGTGTTTTTATTGCACTGCTTTCCCTGCACACAGCAGGAATGGTGGCATGTTTCACTCCCCTCCCCCCAAAATCAGATTTACCAGGGTCTCATTTTGTCCTGGAAAGAAGACCAGAAGGAGCAGGAGACATGTGAGAGGTGGACAGCATTGTCAAAAGGACCCACAAAAAACCATGAATGGCCAGTAATGAGCATGTGATAATACGCTCATCTGATGACTGTGTCTGCCTTTGAATACAATCTGGAAACTTCCATTAGTTCATAATATGATTGAGAGACTACTAAGTGAGATTGGGTAATATGAGCACATCATATCAGTGCTTCTCCATCTTCACTTGCTCCCAGTCCATTTCTGGGCCCAATTTAAGGTTCTGGTTTTGATTTTGAAGGCCAACTAAAGAACAGGGTACCTGGACAATTGCCTCTCTCCACATATACCTACCCAGATCTTGAAACGTTCAGTCTTCTTCAAGTGCCTCCACTGACTGATATGCAGCCGATGACTACAAGACACGGGAGCTTATCTGTGGTGTTACAAAGTAGCTCTCTTGTGAGTGAGCAGTACTGACTCCATTTTGAAGCAGCCAAAAAGCCAAGGCATCTTCATTCCCCACTTCCGGCACAGGAATGGGGCTGAGAGCCATCACACAAGGCTAAATCAGACAATTGAGTTTCTAATAGACCTCCTAAATTACATTCCCCACAGGCAAAGGTGGGGGTAAAATTGAGCAGGATATGTATGCTTTTATCGTTTCTTTTGTTGTTACTGATATGCTGGTTGGCAAGAGCGATATCAACAGTTTTTAACTGTTTTGTTTCTTATTGTGAGACATTGCTAAGAATGTTGTTATAAAGCAGCCTATAAACAATAAAAATAAGTAAATACATTTATTTTATTTATAGAGAGTAGTATGGCCATGTGTCCTCTTTTTTTGGAGGACCATCTTCTATTTGAAGGCTTGTCTTGTACAATTCTGGTTTAAAGATAAAGAATCATAAGAACTAACACCCTTCAACAGTAAGCACCTGGACAACAGATTGAACAGACAGGCACACAAATCACCTGGTCACAGTCTTCCTCACTATGGCATGATGTATTGTATTTCATTTGAAGTATAATTATTATTTCTAAATTTTGCATCTATACATATGAATTAGCATATGCCAATGTTATGCAAATCTGACCTCAATTAGAATTGAGAGGTTGTTAACCCAGTGTTGAATCCAGATTTGGTCATAGGTAGAGTGAGACTCATAAAATCAATGTACCATTGATTGCAATTGGTCTACTATGAATGTAACTAAATCTGGATCCAATCCCCAAGGTTCTAAAATAATAACTTCCAAACAAGGAGTCTGAGGGACTTAGAACAAACACCTAACACTCCATTGCTGACTAAACAGGATACTGTATTTTGTACAGCCAATTTCATTGGGCCTACTCTAAGTATTAGGGATGTGTATCATATCGTTAAAATGTCCGATAACGATATGATAAGCTCTATATCGTGCATACGATTAATAATAATGATACGATACAACTTCCTACAATAATCATCGAAGACGATAATTTTCAGCACGTTTATATCAGATTATCGGACTGCCATATAAATAAACCTATAACTTCTGTATTTTCAAAGTTAGAGGCTTGAAACTTGGTCACAGGACTTATGGGGTATACCTAAGTAAGTGTATGAAATTTGAGATCGATCTCTCCAACCCTCGATTTTATATGAATTTATTAAAGATCATTTAAATTCTGACAGGTCAGAATGACAGCTCGCCACATGCGTTCATTCAGACCTTTCAAAAAGTTGCAGGATCTTTAATAAATTCATATAAAATTGAGGGTTGGAGGGATCAATCTCAAATTTCATACACACGTCTAGCACATGTTGCTACACATATGTTCCAAATTTCAGATCAATCCCTCCACCCCTGTATTTTATATGAATTTTTGAAAGATCATGCAACTTTTGACCTGTCAGAACTTAAACGATCTTTAAGAAATTCATATAAAATCAGGGTTGGAGGGATCGATCTCAAATTTCATACACATACTTAGGCATACCCCATAAGCATTGTGACCAAGTTTCAAGCCTGTAACTTTGCAAATACAGAAGTTATAGGCATTTTTTCTAAAATAATTCAGCTCTATAGGGCACAATGGGGCTGCAAATTAAATATCGTATTTCCGATAATTATCGTGAAGACAATACGGTTCACCTACGATATTATCAGAGACGATTATTTTTTTGGTCGAAATTACGATAATGATAAAATACGATATTTTGGGGGGTGCACATACCTACTAAGTATGACTAAATCTGAATCCAACCCATTGTTTACACTGTCATTTACATCCCATGGTTAAACAGAAGTGAATCAGGAACACTTGATCTTGCCAGGAGGACTTGACTGTCCAAGTTTGAAGAGGAGCTGATTCATACATGCCTCTACATTCAATTGCCTCTACATTCAATTGCTCCTGTCTTCCTCCTCAACATGTGAAGCTTCTACCTGCAGATTCTTGCATTCACACATGCAAGTATTGCAGGATATTGAAGTTCTTATTCTAGAATAATCGATCACATAAAAAACAGTTTTTATTCTCGGATAATCTTATTCTAGTTCTTATTCTGGGATAATCAATCACATGAAAAATAGTTTGTGGAGCAGAACACAGAGTTCATTTCATAAAAGGAAGCACAGCTGAAGACTGTGTGGGTATTGAGTTAGATCCAGACTATGGCCTAATCCACACCAAGCAGGATATAGCACTATGAAAGCGGTATGAAAGCGGTATATGGTATGTGTCAATGGGCCCCATCAGTTGTCAGTGCAGTTCAATACTGCTATAAAGCAGAAATGTGGCTCTTGCCTTTTCGATACCACTTTCATACTGCTTTCATAGTGCAATATCCTGCTTGGTGTAGATTAGGCCTAGTCATACTTAGAATAGACTCATGGAAATCAATGAAAGCTAGTTTAATAATAAGTAACTTAAGTCCCATCGATTTCAAAGGGTCTACTCTAAGCTTGACTAAATCTGGATCCAGTGAAGTTATGTCAAGTCCTTGGCCTGACTTGGAAAGGTGCACCAATCTTGGTATAATTACATATGAAATGTTAAATATTTTACACTTACTTAACAAATGCTAGCAAGCTACTCTAAGTCCTGTCATAGACAGAAATATGGGATATATTTTGGTCTCATCCTGAACCGTTAATATCCTATTTATTGGAGAAGTAAATATGAATTGATAGTATAAATGTAATTATTATTCCATTGGGGCACTTGTTTTTATTTCCCATTCCTTTGACCATTATATTTTGAAGATACTTTTTAAAACTCTTGCCTTGCAGGAATCAAATCAATGGTATATGTTCTCAAAAGGCAAATACACAGAGGGACAAAACAGTATTCCAATATATTTTATCATACTTGCGTTCTAAAATGCCATCATTATGGCTAATTTTGCCTTTCAAACCTCAGCATGATTCATGCCTAGAGACAATGCATTTTATATTTTGCCAGACAGACCTGACAATTATATTTTAAAACATTTATTTTTACACCTTTAATAAAAGATAACCCTCCCAGTTAATATTCCATCACCAACAGCTATTGCAAGTGTGCGTTGCTAAAGTGCCATCTACTGCTTCAGCAGGAACAATACATATAATGTGGGTCTTGTTAGATGTCGGAAGCTAACACATGTTCAGACTTGTGTGTGTGTGTGATCAGGGAACCAAATAATTTGCCCAGGGAGTCTCCCAGATGTAAGTTCAACAAAACAATGATGTGACTCATGGACTGTCAGTCCAGCTTCCAGGCATCAGGTTCAACCTCTGAGAGCAACTGCGCTCTCTCTTAGATTTTTGCATCTGTGCTTTTGACTTATTTTCATGGCCTTCGCCACTTCTTTAAAAAAAAAAAAAGAAGAATAAAAATGCAGTTATCAAATGTTCTGCGTTTCTTTTCAACTTGGATTGATTATTCACTGTGTGACAAAATTGTGTTGTCAGGAGAGAAGCATTGGGTAATGGAGGCATCAGACCTTGATGTACTTCCTTTAGACTGCGCTACTTTCTAAGAACTATGCAGCTTCACAAGAACCGCAGCCCAGTGACCGGCGATGCACAACTTTGGCTGGGCTTCCGTGGAACTGGATACAGGGTAGCAGTCTTGTCTTTTAGATGATTAGTCCTTGTTACTGGACAAGCTGTTCCTGCAATAAGGCTCTATTTTCTTCTGACCTTTTCTTACTTTTCTTTTACTAATCGCAAGGACGCGGAAGGAGAGAATCTAGAAAAGCACAGCAGCACCCTCACGTGGAAGAAATTCCACAGGGATGTTCCTCCACTTTCCACCGTGGTGCGCCTGTAGGCAGCGGAAGGTCTGAGCCCACCTGCCATGACAGCCCCCTCAGATTGGTCATTCAAGGTCCAGAGCTCAAAAGGCTGAATGGGAGACTAGGAAGTGCACAAAAAAATTCCATTGTCCAGGTTTCTGACTGCCCTGACATATGTGCCAAAGGCACAGGTGGTGGTGGTGGTGGTGGTTCTTCTTCTTCTTCTTCTTCTTCTTCTTCTTCTTCTTCTTCTTCTTCTATGGCTGTGGCAGCAACAATATACTCCTGAGTTATTCCAGTAGCTATTCAGGCACTGTTTATTTCAAAGTGGCCACCCAGTATATTTGAGGAGCCATTGGGGAGAAAAGATCAGCCCATTTCTCAGTGATCTCTTGGCACCTGGAAATATGCTATAGTCCAGCCTTCCCCATTCTGGTGTTTTCCAGATGTTTTGGCCTGCCGGGAGAGATTCAGCAACTTAGTAGTCTTCTCGAATTTAAGAGAGCCGTGAAGACTGATCTCTTCTGGCACGCCTACCCAGTTGAATTTTAAGATGTTTTAATAATGTATTCGTTTGTTTTAAATGTTTTATCTATTTTATGGTCTTTGTATTTATATTTATTGTTGTTCCCCACCTCGATCCAGAGGGAGAGGCGGGTTAGAAATAAATAAATAAATAAATATTATTATTATTATTATTATTATTATTATTTTGGACTTCAGCTTCCATCAGCCCCAGATAGCATGGCCAATGGTCAGGAAGCCTGAGAGCTGTAGTCCAAAACATTTGGAGGGCACCAGGTTGGGGAAGGCTGATATAAACCAATGCTAGGATCATACAATCTCTGTAGCAGCAACTCATTCTGCTTCCAGCTCAATTCCCTGTCTCCAAAGATGCATCACTAAGTATCCATGTACTGTACACAAGGATATGGTGCATGTAGTATTTCAGATCCTCAATGGGCATGCAGCATAAACAGGATGATGATGATGATGATGATGATGATGATGATAAACAACTTTGAGGTTATTAGGACAATTGCCTGAATTGTCATTTTATTGGTCAGAGAAAGACAAATTTGCCATTTATAACACCTTTTGTTTTAGCCCTCTATTGTTAGATGGTATATAAATAATTGCTCCAGAAAGATGAGGGTGGCAAACAGTGGCCCTTCAGACAGATTCCACAGCTCTTCTGTGACTTTTACTGCAACGTTGGTTTACAACATGCAAGCAAAGGTGAATGAAAATACTAAAAAGAACAGTAAAATGGCCTACAAATAAACACATGAAAGAAAATTTGCTTCGGACAAGCCAAAAGGAGATAGGCCAGGTTTTCTATGAGCTCCTTCAGCCGGGGGGGGGGGGGGGGGGTCCCATTGCTTCACCTTGGCTTTTCTTCCTGCTTCTCTTCCGCATTTGCAACAAGCTGTAATTCCAGGAGGAAGAGAGCAGTGACCATGTGGCTTGTACAGCTCATTGCAGTTGAATGAGACAACGCCTCCTAGTGGGTCAGAAATCACAGGACATCCAAAAAAGAAAGGCAGGGAATGAATAGAAAAGTACAGAACAGAAACTAAGTATTTCAGTTTTCCGGGAGACTGCCCCAAACACTTACCTACTCAGTCTGCTAAGGAAATGGGAACATTTGTTTCCAGAAAAACCTGGAAATATTTTTTTTTCCAGTTTAACACTGGAACTTCTGCAGCAGGTCACAGATTATTAAGTATTTATAATGCAGCATGGAAGAAACAAACACTAGCATTATCATATATACTAACAGTGATACAGTTCTTTTCCTACACGAGGCTACTAATCCGTTGTATCTACATTTGGTTGTATTACAGAACTGAGTTTTGAGCTCTACTCTAAAAGCTTTTCCTTTCCTGCCTTTCTGCTACATAATTTGCAGGTCAGCTTTCACCAACTTTGTGCACTCCAGATGTATTGGGACCGCAAATCCCATGATTCCCAGCCAGCATCCCAGTTAGGAATTATGGGAGTTATGGTCTCAATACATCTAGAGGGTGCTAGGTTGGGGAAGGCTGCTGTAAGTGATGCTGTGGTATAGAGGAATAACATCATTATGCAAGTGGAGAAATGTGTTTTGTTTTGCTTTCAGAAATAATACTGCATTTTCCCCACTCTAAACCCCCCCTGGGAAAGTGCTCTTTAAAATAGAAGCGAAACTGGAGGATCACGATAACATCTCAAGAATCAATAAAACAACAACAACCCACAAGTGAGGAATGATGAGTGTACAATAAATGCTTTGTGTAGAAAAAAACCCCATAGATTATATTATAGCAAAAACAGTACCTTCCACATGTATGAGAGAGGTATTAGCAGGCTTGGGAGAACCCCATGACTTGCAGAACTACAAAACACCGTTACAAAAACAAAAAATCCTAAGAGAAGTTGTAACCCCCCCCAAAGCAGCCCAGTCATGGCTGAGCGTGCTCAGTGCACACAGAAAGCTGATTAACTGTTGGGGCCAGAACAGAAAACCAGGTGGAAGCAGGAATGGAATGGAGCATCAAAGGGGGAAGAGAACAGAAGCACTCAATATGGCAGTGTTTTGTTGCAGGTCCCTCTTGTCACCGCTTAACTTAACTTTCTTTGGCACTGAAAGAAGGCTATTTCTCCTGAACACACCACAGGACTCTAAAGATGGGGGGAAGGCTTTCACATTATGCCTCCTGCCAAGCAGCTCTCTTGCCTGTCCATCATCAAGAGATAAGCTGGGAGCTGCTTTCCATCTGCCCTATGTGAGATGGCCCAAACCCAAGTAACAGCTAGGATAGTCAGGTGCAAAACAGGACATTCTAACTAAGACAAACAGGCTAGTCCCTACACATAAGAATAAATAAATTGACACAAATCTAAAATCCCAGGATACTCTTGTTACTGACAAAGTGGCCATTTTTGAACAAAGACGCTTCAAAGGGAAATTGCAGCATGAAATTGCTGAATTGCAACTTATCAAGAGGTTCAGTTCTATCATATATGGCCTGAATCAAGATAATGGGTTTTTATCCCACTATATGTGTTCATTAGTTTGTGTTACAATCTATACTGCTTTATGAATGATCACTGTACTTATTTTACATACATTTAATATTTAATGTATTCTTCACAGTCTGTACTTTTTCTATTTCAATTTTCTAAGGTCTCAGTCTTGTAATTTTTCAATTTATTACATTTCTATACCATCCAATAGCTGAAGCTCTCCTGGCTACAATCCCTCCTTCTACAACCATGTGTATATAGACCTTTCAACTTAGGATAACATGTCATACATCTGATGAAGTAGATTCTAGTCCATGAAAGAAAGCTTACTTCATAATAACTTTGTTGGTCTTTGGCCCCATTCAGATGACACCGTTAACCATGCCATTAACACTTTTGTGGTTAATGTAGTTCGGGCAGCATGGTTAATGGTGTCGTCTGAACACCCGTTTTCCCTAACCATCTGCCCCGTTAACCACATTGTGGGTAGGCTCACTAACCACATTGTGCAACATAGTTAGCGGCAGTAACCATGGCTGAAAGTGTAATCTGACATGTTTCTGTGGTTAAGGGGCTGTGGTTAAAGGTTTAATGGGTTAAGGAATGGAGCTTCCAGTATAGAGCGGCATAACTGCTCTGGACTGCCACTTGACAGATACGCTTGCTGCGGCCACCATTTCGTGCTTTTGCGTTGGCTTTTTCAAGTGTATTTTGCTCTTCCTAACAGAGCGTGCTTACTGTAAAACTGTTGAAATCCCCGTTTGCAATTTCCTCATACGAAGCAGCCACTTCTCCTACCTCATTGAAACTGCCAGGGCTCCTAGCGCCAGGGCTGCTGGGATACGGGACGGATCACTTGGAGGACTCTAGTGCTCCAATAACCACTTTGGGGTTAGCATGTGGTTAAGGAAAACTTAACCACAAAAGGGTTAATGGTGTCCTCTGCAAGCGTTCCACACGTGGTTAGCCTTGACCACAGCTGAACATGGTTAAGCTAACCACAAAGCCCTGAGTGTCGCCTGAACGGGGCCAGTAAGTTGTAGTGATGGCCACCAATTTGGATGGCTTTAAAAGGGGGTTAGATAAATTCCTGGAGAAGAAGGCTATCAATGGCTACTAGTCCTGATGGCTATCTGCTACCTCCAGTATCAGAGGAGGTAAGCTTGTGTATACCAGTTGTTGTGGAACGTGGGTGGGAGGATGCTTTGCACTTGTGTCCTGCTTGTGGATTCCTAGAGCCGATCTACACTCTAGCTTTGTAACGTTTCATAAGGGTTACGAAAACACTTTGGGCCACATGACGTACTCCCTTGAATGATGTAGACCTGAAGTTTTTTAAAACTCATTTCAGCTATATACAATGGTTTTTACTTTTAATAAATCATTTTAAGTAAAATAATATGTCCTTCCTTACCGTTTGTGATTCGTGGGGGCAGTGCTTCATTTACCGGTGCCCAAATGCTTAGCAATTGATTGGTGGGGAAGAAAAAAGGGCTAGGGAGGATGTGGGCGAGTGAACTACAGCACCCACAATGCTTAGCTCTAAACTCATTGTAAAAACGAAACAGAAAGAGACGGACAGAAGAGTGTGAGACCGCACACACCGCTTTGAAGACGGAAGAATTTTTCTCCTGTAACGTGAGTACTCCTTAATGTGCCCTAAGACGTTTTGGAACGCACCTATTTGGAACATTTTAAAATACTATTTAAAACATTCCAAGGTACGGTGTAGATAGGCTTCTAGTCAACAGCTGGTCGGCCACTGTGTGAACAGAATGTTAGACTAGATGGGCCCTTGGTCTGATCCATCATGGCTTCTCTTATATTCTTAAGGTGCCATAAGAGCCTATCTACACTACTGCTTTAAAACAGTTTATAACCGTTTAAAACTAGTTAATAACGGTTATTAAACGGTTTAAAACTGTTATAAACCGTTTTAAAGCAGTAGTGTAGATAGGTCCTCTGTTGTTTTTCTGCAACAGGCTAACTCTGAAAATGTGGCTTATGGTCTCTCAAACCAGTCTCCAGGAGTCAGAGGCAGGCTGACATATCACCAGTTCTCCTCTTTCATCAGCAGGACTGCCATCAACAAAAGCAACATAGCACGGGAATGGCAATACACAGGAGGGAAGGTCACTTTCATTTCACATGGAGAAAATAAATCGCACCTTACCCACCATAGAAAAAGACGGAAAACGGAGGGGAAGAGGCAAGGTGACTGCAGGACAGGCATGGCGTCATGTGAGTATTGTGTTTCAAAATGGCAAACCAGGCAGGACCAGAGTGTGATAAAACACTGGTTTGATGGAGCCCTTAGATTGGGATCTACTGCAAAGGTTTCTGGCTCCTTGTTGCTTAACAATGGCAATAACAAAATGTTTTTTCCCCACCTCAATGAAGCTGCTGAAATGAAGAAAGAGGCCTGTTGTGAGAAAGAATTGCGAGGTGTATTTAGTTCAGATATTGAAAACATTTGTATGAGCTCAACATTATTTCATCACTAAATATTTGTATTCTGCACCAAGCTCCAGTTGATGGATCTCGCGGTGGCGGGCGGGGAGCGGGGAAGAGATCCCGCAAGTCACCCTCTCCCCGTTGCATCAGCCAGAGAAGAAAAGACTGCCGTAAGATCCTCCACACGCCAGAGGTCGCTTTCCGCGCCTCGCCTCTTTCCCGCCACAGCCGTTTTAGGGTCGTCTAATTGAACGCCTGACAGATATCTTTCCGCCTCTCTTCCCAAACGTGTTGGTAAGCGAAGCCTTGCTTCTATACGCGCAGCCGCGGGAGGGCTGACGAAGGAAAGAGCGAGAGAGCTCGGGACCCGGGCGTGTTGGAACAGGCGGTCCCGAAGGCAGACCCGTCGCCCGCAGGACCCTTGAGGCCCTCGCCTAGCACTGCCGAGGTCGAAGTACAGGCGCTGCTGGCACGAAACCTCTCAGGTCGCTTTGCGTCCGTTTGGCGAGCGGACGGGGAAGGCGAGACTTTGACCGTTCGCGGCTGCCGACATGTCGACGAAGAATTTCCGTGTCAGCGATGGGGACTGGATCTGCCCCGACAAGAAGTGAGTGGCGAAGGAAAGGCGGGCTGGGCCGGGGCCTGTGAGGGGCCGGGTGAGGCCTTGGCCTGCGTTATGGCGGGTAGCTGTCGGTGGGCGTGCGCGGCGGCGGCGGCTCCCTTCGGCCAGGAATGATGGGGGGTGGGGGAAGAGGTGGCGTCGGGCGGCATTTTCTTGCCTCTTCCCCTCCACTGTTATTTAAGTCGCGCTGAAGCCACTTCTCCATTTTTTCCTCCGTTGACTTTTCCCTCTTTCTACGATTAGGAGGCGGCGGGAGTGGGGGGGGGGGGGGGAGGGTTGAAATGTCACCAACCTGTTCGGGGAGTGCGCCGGGCAAGTGTTTAACCGCATTTGCGACGACCCTGTTGGCCTGCCCTTCCTTCCTTCCTTCCCTTATTTCAAATGGCCGGCACAGCATTCCGGGTTGTCCTCAGGGGTCACTGCGTTAATATCGCCTCGGAAAGATGGCGGGTTTCTCTCCTGGCGTCTCGGTTCTTGTACGATGAGCCAGAGAAGCAGCTGTAAAAGAGGTGCGGTGCAAGCCCATGGAGGGCTACTCGGAAGGAAGTTCCACGGAGTTCAGTGGAGCCTTCAAGTGAATTTAGGAATGCAGGTTCATGGAGGACGCCTGGTGGAAACAAGGGTTTTTGAAAGCGTTTGCACTAAGCCGAGGGACAGAGGTGGGCAAGTTGTAGCCTTCCAGGTTTTTTTGTTTTTTGTTTTTGCTTATAACTCCTGTCAGCCTTAGCCAGCATAACCAATGGTGAGGGATGATGGGAGTTTTGGGCCAAAACATTTGGAGGGCCAACAAGTTGCCAACCCCTATATATGATAGCTTGGTTCACACATAAATGCTAAGCCACTGTGGTTCATGTTTGAAAATGATCCATGGTGGGTTAGCGTGTCATGTGGAGGTTTTTTTCCCCTTCCATGTTGGAACCCTGGGATGGATTCCTATGTTGTCTGTAAAGTGCTCCATAGTTAAATCCACACGCTCCATGAAAAAACCGCTAAAACCAGCAAGACAGCTACCTAGAACAACTGCAATTTTCGCATGCGGCCATTCTCTATGGTTGCTGTTGCATAATGACGATTGGAGTGGCCGGTGCATCGCAATTTCCGCCACGGTGGCCGCTGGAATAGGTGGCGGCAGGAGGATGGCAATCTATCTACAGTGCGGAGAGGATTAGTAAACTACACCATGGTGCATGGTTGCTGGTCTTGTGAAGTGGGTAGAGACACATTGTGGTTTTTCTACTCATCCCCTCTGTAATTCCCTTAGACATCCACCCACCCACGATCGTGTGAATAGGGCCAATGAGTTACTTAGTTTCCCTGACACAGTAGTATAAACTCCATTTCAGTAATTATATTCATTCCAAAGTGTTTAAGCATAAAGTCACATAGTAGTTCTAAAGCTTCCAGGAAGATATTAACTGGATATGTTCTGTTCCTTTTGTGTGAAAAGTATACCCCAGAGCAGAAGGGGATGCAAGGATAGTTATAAACTGATCCTAAATCTAGATTTGTGTTTAGAAGTCTTCTTTGGAACTTTGGGTTGGGTCCAAAGTTGCTTGTACAACGGGACTTCCCACTCCTTTCCCCTGCGTACCCCCCAGATCTTGTCTGGAGGGTACACCAATTCTCTGGAGCAAATTTAGGTGGCCAGCAGGGGATGCAGGTAGGAAGGGAAATTCAGTTTCCCTTCTGCTGATGGAATAGACTGCAGTATTAAACATACCAACTGAGAAGAAGTGTGATTAAACTGAGTAAAATTCTTGGTTAACGTGTTTAAAATCAGGCTCATAAGAAAAACAAAATTCTTCAAATCATGTTTCCTTTGTTTGCAGGTGTGGAAATGTTAACTTTGCTAGAAGAACGAGCTGCAACAGATGTGGTCGAGGTGACTGAATTAAACTTCTTTTGAGAGGGTGGGATATTGCAAAACATTAAGATTATAGGAAATTGCTTTAAACTTGTTTTTTTCTGAACTATTTTCAGAAAAGACCACAGAGGCCAAGATGATGAAAGCAGGAGGGACTGAAATAGGGAAGACACTTGCTGAAAAGAGCCGTGGTCTCTTCAGTGCTAATGACTGGCAGTGTAAAACGTATGTTGGTCCTGAAGTTCCAGTTCATTTCTAGTTTAAATAAAAGTTTATTGTATGTCATTTTTTAAGCTGACTGTTTTTTCTGTCCTCTTGTATCATCCAAATATGTGATTCCCATACTTCATGCAGCCCAATCTTATGCATGTTTACTCAGAAGTAAGTCCCACTGTGTTCAGAGAGGTTTACATAGGTAGATGTGCATAGAATTGCATCCCTAACCTTGTGCTACTCCATATTATCTAGGACTGTAGGTTTTAATAGATTGTATTGAGAACATCTACTTGGTTGGTTGGTTGATTTGAGTTGCTAATATTGTAATAAATAAAATACTAAACTTACAGCTAGAATTTTTTTAGTTAACAACGCTAATTATATGTATTTCCTCTTAATGCCATCGCTCTTTAATTCCCAAGAATATTTAGCAATTCATATTGGGGTAATAATTGCAACTTCGTTCCCATATAGCTTGAGAGAACACAGCTGTGCGGTGCCTATTGGAGAGAATGTGAATGTTTTGAATACATAGCATTTATTTGTACTACAATTCTGTTATCACTAAATTGAAGAAGATTTTACTGGTACAAGACAATTGACATCTATTGAGTTTGTTTTCTTTCCCTGTAACTTTCACTGACATCACTTGGGAATTGTGTAATCACACTGAAATCTGTATGTGGGAGAAGAATGTGTCTCCCCCCCCCCCCCCTCACAGCCTTGCTGATTTGCAAAAAGAAATTGGATGGATTTCCTGCTGGCTCAAAATATGGGAGTTTCTTTGCTTTTCCTTAGTTGTACTTTGCTCAGTTTTAGTCCCAGTCATAGTTGCAAGGAAATAAGGTGATTGCATATGTTATCTAGCTCGTACATTGAACAAAATGAGTCTGCACAAGTATTACTGTTCTAAAAGGAGATCGTTGTTGTCAGTTACATGTATTTTGCTTAAAAGTTGTTTACATAACAATGTTCATTATTGTATTATTGCATTATTCATTATTGCATTATTGAAATACACAAATGAGTTATTGTGAGTCAACTAAAAACTTAAGTTAAAAGTTTCTAGGTTTTCAAGTTTTACTTAACTTCTTAATTTTTGAACAAATGCAATTTTCTGTATTTAAACTAACAACCATATTTTTCTCCCCGAAGTTGTGGCAACGTTAATTGGGCCAGGAGATCCGAATGCAATATGTGCAACACTCCAAAGTATGCCAAACTTGAGGAAAGAACAGGTAATTGTCTTCAAATTATCTGTATTTTCAAGATACAGTGTATACAACCATGTTTCATTCCAATGTGAGTTGCCTTTACAATAAAGCCATATAGAGGTTCTAAAGCAGGGTGCCTGGGATTCAAAGATTCTAATCATTTCCCACTTGCTTTGGCTGCCTGTATGTTTTCAAGCCCAATTCAAGGTGCTGGTTCTAACCTATAAAACCTGACATGACTCGGGACCATTATACCTGATGAAACACCTTTCCTGACACAAATCCATACACTACTCACAAGATCTTGATGTTATAAGCTAATTTTGGTTATATTTACTAGATGCTACTAGCACTTGTTAAAAAAAATCCACTTGTCATACACACACAAGGGTCCCTCCCCCCTTGACAAACGGACCAGCACTCTAAGTGGGTATACCCAAGCTCTGCCGTGGCTATGTAGATCCTGCCCCAGTTGATTTTTGTTGCAAAAAAAGAAAAGTCAGGAAGAAAAGTTTAATTGTAAAACTGCACCAATCTAGATAAGAACTCTACTTCGATGCCAAGTGTTGCTGGAATAGCAGATGCTGTATTCAGCACCCAGAGTTTGATTGG
Source organism: Anniella stebbinsi (assembly GCA_029215795.1). Lineage (NCBI taxonomy): Eukaryota > Metazoa > Chordata > Lepidosauria > Squamata > Anniellidae > Anniella > Anniella stebbinsi. Next base: position 86,567,405 of record JARDYH010000004.1, on the reverse strand, counting down.
TATTGCTCATGCATTGTATAAACGCTGTCGAAGATATCATTAGCATTTATAGCTTTGACTATGCTGAACAACAGTTTGATAGGGTGAAAGAGGAGCAGGCATTTGAACTTACTTCTGGAAATCTTTCTGCCAGTCTATCTGGGCTCCCAGAAGGGGCCCTTCCCCCTCAGACTCCAATGCCACAAACCACCTCATTCAGCGAATCCCCTGACTCTCAGGATAGTCTTTTTGTGGGGCTGCCAGAGAGAACAGGAGGTATGCAGATATCTGGATCCATCCCATTGCCTGCATACGTACTGAGTTTGAGCCCCAATTTCAGCCTGTAATTTAGCCAACAGCTTTACCTGCACATTTAAACTAATAAACTGTTACACAAACAGTTACAGTATGCATATTTCTTTTCAGTTTGTTACAAAGTTCATAAATATTTATGACTTGCATATTTAGAAGCTATTGCTATTAAAGTCAGGAACATATGAAAAAATGGTGTACTGTCACTTTAGAATATTAGAGTTTACCTTTTGAGATTTTTGGAAATGTCTCCTTGCAGGATACGGTGGGGGCTTCAATGAAAGAGAGAATGTGGAGTATATAGAACGTGAAGAGTCTGATGGAGAATATGATGAGGTAGGTGGCTGTATGAACAAATAACTGCCAAAGGTCTACACTAATAGAAAAACTTCATAAAGTAATTAACTTTATCCTAGTACATAAAAGTAGTTCTATAAATCTTAGTTGTATGTTCTATATTTGCCTTGAAGTAGAAATTCTTGGCATAGGGAATGCAAACTGCTATTTAGCTTTAATACTAATAAATATGAAATTAGAGATGAGGATTCAAATTGTAGGATTTCAGGCTGGTTCCTTCCACCTAAAAAACTGGCTTTAGTATCTTTATAGATTGGTAGTTCCTAAGCTTTGCAACAAACCTCATAGAGGTGTTACCTTGTAGAGGGTGTTACCAAATACACAGTTCCATAGGTGGAACCCACCTCTTTTCAAGTACAGTAAATGTTTAGGGAAGCTACATGGTAATCTTTCTATAATTGATGGATGGTTCTGTAGTTAACTGAGAGCCAACCAGTTCACACACTATATTCTGACACCCATTTTCATTTCTTTTTTGTTCGTGCATTTGAACTGGTCGCATGAGTAGTGTAACTTGTGAGCCAGGAAGTCACTGTAGAAATTGCTGTCTTTGTAATCTGTGTTTTTCCACACCACTTGTGAGTTGGAAGTTTAAAAAATGTTGCAAAATATTACATGTGAATTGACTCTGAAGCCCTTTTGTCCAAAATGCATGCTAAAATATCTGTAATATCCATCAAGAACATATTTGATGCAAAACAAATGTTAACTACTCGAGAGCTTCCTTCACTGGAACTTGAACCAGTGTCCAGCAAGCAGTTATAAGCACATAAAGGTGAACTGTGTATTTGGCTGTCTTTATTTTCATTTGCAGTGGTTTTCAGTATCAAAGAGAGAACCACTTTTTAAACTCAGTAGTAGCTAGTTTTGCAGCAGTGAGAACAGCTGTTGGAGAAACAACAATTGATGCTCAAGTGAGTGTCTTCCATATAAGCATATGGATCCTGGCCTGGATTGCTAAATTTTGTGATCTGTAAGTTACGTATCGATTTATATAATCTATCCTTAAACGTTGTTCTAAAGAAATAACTGTGTGGCCATTAGCTTTTTCTTAAGTAGTGGAAAAAAAGATTACAATAGACTAAATGCAAGGATATTCTGTTAAATAAGTGACTGTGTTTGTATTTGCTATGTGTACATAACACAGACTTCCAACAGTTTATGCTCTTACTGAATACAATGCCTCCTTGTTTAGTTTGGCCGCAAAAAGAAAAAATACAGAGGGAAACCCGTTGGTCCTGCATCTATCTTAAAGGAAGTTGAAGATAAGGAATCTGAAGGGGAAGAAGAGGAGGATGAGGATGGAGATCTGTCTAAGTATAAATTGGATGAGGTAAAACGATCCTTACTCACTATTACTTATCTAAATCATATAGTTACCATGTTGTATGAGCTTTTTTGTCACAGGTCTTTGTTCATCCATGCACATGGACTTCTTTACATACGTGTGTAATAACCAATGTGGGTCTGAGGGGGCTTTTAATTTTTTTATTCCATTTGTAAATTGCCCTCTAGCGAAAGCTCTCATACATAATAAACACAAACAATAAAACCAGTCACATAATAAACACAAACAATAAAACCAGTCACATCACTTAAAATCAAAATAATGTAAAGAAAGCAACAGCAAAAATTTTAAAAGCAGAAGATAAATATGAAAGCAACTAAAAAAACCTGAGTAGCACATAAGAATTCAAAGATTGTTCAGTTCAAGACCTTTTGGTGGCTGCTTCCCAGTATTAAACTCATTTTAAACCATCTCCTGTGGACTCTGAGCTGGCAACTCTGGCCATGTCTATACCATGTTCTTTTCTCGGAGTTGTCCCTGTGCGTCCAAATGATGCACGGGATCCCAGGGATGACCAGGGACTTTCCCCGGGATATCTGGGACCGCAAATTTCCTGATTTTTTTCCGCGGTCCCTGAGGAGTGCGGGTGGAGTGGCCGCCACTCCCAGGTTGTCCGTGGCTTCCAACGCGGGCACGGAGCTGCACGGGAAGGCTCCCATGCACTTCGGGGGTGCGGGGGCAGCATTTTTGCCATCCCTATGGTGACATGGGTAGGGACCCGATATCAGTGGTTTAAAAAAAAAAACCAGCTTTGGGCACAATCAGGGCCTCGCAATTGTGCAACCGGACCCTCTTCAGTTAAAAAAAAATGGCACCCGCGACATCCCTCTTGCCTTCCAGGATGTTGTGCTGGCATGTGCACACTGGGGGCAATCCTGAAAGCCGAAAATCCAGGGATCCTCCCCCCCTGAGTCCTGGAAAGCCCTGTGGTGTAGAAAAGGCCTTACACAGAGATTACAGAGCACCTGTGTAGCCTTGCAGGTCAAACTGCGTTTCTGCATGTATGGAACCCAGCTTTGGGACTCAATGAGTACTTTATCAGAATTGGTAAATCTCTCTCTTTCTCTTTCTCTCTCTCTCTGGGTGTATTATTTTGTTTTATTTATGTTCTACCAGCAAATGGTACTCAAGGTGATTTATGTAAAATCCAAATTAAAAAGAAAATCTAACATAAGAACAAAGATATTAAAAGTACATCGAGAAAAATAAGCAGCACCAACCAATTTAAAAAAAACTCAGCAAGGCCAGTTTATATGCTAAAGATCTGCCTGAATAAAAAGGTCTTTGCTTGCTGATAGGGGAACATCAGAGAGATAGTCAATCTAGCCTTCCTTGGCAGGAAGTTTCAGAGACTGAGTGATCATTGAGAAGGCCATCTATACCATCCCCACCAAATGTGCCTCTCATAGCCGTGGTACCAAAAGAAGGATCTCCCCAAAAGTTCTTAAATCCTAAGCAGAATCTTATGGGAGATGGTGGGTTTTCAAATCGTAAGCTGTATGGGGCTTTATAGGTCATAAACAGCACTTTGAATTGTGTCTGGAAACAGACCATAAGTCAGTAAAGCTGTTGTAACAAGGGTATAATCACATGCTCCTTGTTACTAGCCCTAGCGAATAGTCTGGCTACAATGTTTTGGACCAGCTGAATTTTCAAAAGACTTTTTAAAGATAGTTACACCTAGAGCATGTTACGCTAATCTACACAGGATGTAACTAAGGCATGCATGACCGTGACCAGATCAGACATCTCTAGGAATGGTTGCTGCTGGCTCAGCTGTGCAAATGCAGTCCAGGCCACTGCCAAAACCTGGACATCCAGGTTCAGGCCTGAATCTTCAGCACTGGTTGAATACCTGTTTCCTCATCTGCCTTTTAGCTAACCAGGAGCACCTCTATCTTGTTTTGATTGAGTTTCAGTTTGTTCACCCTCTTTCAGTCGACTACTGATCTCAGACACTGATCTGGATTGAAAAATGCTTTCTTTGATTTAGATGAAAATGAGAGATAGATTTGAATGTTATCAATATAATGATGGCACTGAACCCCAAAAACTCCAGACAACCTCTTGAAGCTGTTTCATGTGTATGTTAAATTGCATGGGGAACAAGATGAAACCTTGAGGGACACCACAGGCTAACAGCCACAATATTAAACAGAACACATGCACACACACACACCACCTTCTGAAATTGCTCCTCCCAAGAAGGACCATATAACAGTGTCTCTGAGTCCCGTCTCAGAAAGATACCTCAAAAGGATTCCTTGGTTGATGGCATTGAAAGCCACCAAGAGATCCAGTAGATACAACAGAAATGCACTCCCTCTGCCCAGTTCCTGATGTAGATTGGCCACCAAGGCAACCAAATCAGCTTTTGTTCCATAACCCAGTCTGACGCCCGATAGAAGTGTATCTAGATAATCTGCCCCATCCAGAAACCCTTTGAACTGTGAAGCCACCACACATTCCAGCACCTTGCCCAAGAATGGAATATTAGAGACCAGACAGAAATTATCCAGTACAGTGGCATTTAAGGAACAGGTTTTTTTTTTTTTTAAAGCAAGGTCTTACTGCCACCTCTCCTGTGAAAGGCAGAATCACATTAGCCATGAAGAGGTGTTCACCACTATACTTACCTACTTGACAAGTTCCCACCTGGCTCCTTTTATTAACCAGGAAGGGCAAAGGTCTAGCATAGAAGTGGTAGGCCACACTTCTCCAAAGATCCTGTCCACAACCTCAGGCTGTACAAATTGAAAAGTATCCATTATAACCTACCAGCAGCCAAAGTTACATCCACTGAACCTGTACCAACTATGGCATCAAAGTTGGCATGGATATAGTTGATTTATCTGCAAACTGTCGTGCAAATTGGTTACAACAGACTATCGAGTGGTCCAAATTTTCTTCTCGTGTGCTGGAGCGTAATACGCCTTGGACCCCCCCAAAGAAATTCTGTTGGGCGACTGCAATGTGTTGGAGAAGAAGGTGTACAAGGTAAACAGATTTCTCAGGGCCAATGCAGTGATAAGTTGATTCAGTAGGGAAGTGCAAGAGGAAAACTCCAGCCCTAGAAAAGTGGAATCGGTGCAAAGTAGAACAGAGAGCCATGCTAGGAAAGAGTCATGAGGAGTGATATTACAGCCAATTAGATTCCAGGTTATTCTCAGAGCTGAGGCATACCAGCATGAGGGATGCCCAACAGCAAGGCATTTACAGTGTTTGAAACAAAGGATCAAAGAGCTCAATGCCTCAGAGGCTGGACAAAGTAAACTATAATGTAACCTTAGAAACTCAATAGAAGGCTCAGAGATTCCTTATCTCTTGATTAATTGACCTCCAGATAGCTATACAGAGTATTGCAGTGGAATATTCAAAACAAAACATTGCTGTTAAGATCAAGGGTCCTCAGGTAGTGTTTGATCTTGCTGACTTGTCTGGAAGGTGGCAATTCTTCAGTATTGGGCCATTTTTCTTGCCAGTTCTTTTGATTTGAGTTGATCAAGGTACCATTGTGGTTTTAATCGGATGGGTGGTGGCATGGCAACCAGCCAGTCATTTGCATGTTTCACATGGTCACCAGGAACAACCCTCATAATCCAATCAAGGAGGAAGCATGTATATTTGATGGCTCTTATGCCTCTGCAGCAGTTCCAGAGCCTTAACAACATTCTTGACAGCTGTTCAGGCTATGCCTTCCAGTACAAAAAATGGATTATTGAGTCAAGATGTCAGAGTAATGCCAATTAGATCCATAGCACACAATGCACATGTAAGAGAGCCAGTAAATCTGAGGCACCTCTGTAGCAGCTCAGTTTCAATTTTTCTTGCTGTTAAGGTCTTTTAGATCACTAATATTATCCAATAAGTTGGGGATCCAGCAGAACTTTCATCGTTTTTCTTGGTGCCTCTTGCTTGTGCTAGACACCAAACAAGATCTGGTTTTCCTTCAATAACACAGGGTTATGTACACACTCAATTGCCCTGAAGAGGAAACCAAGGCCATGCTATGAATACAGAGATACATTGGCATTAAATAAAATCTTGTAGTAAGCGGAAGAGGTGTGTATCTCTGGATAAAACTAATTTGTGGCAGCAAATAAAGTGGTATTGCGTTAAAATAAATTGACTCATTTTGGTCAAGACTACACTACCCAAATCCAGCAACAAGCAGCTTTTTTGCCATACCCCCTTGGCTTCTGAGGCTGTAGAGGGTTGCCCCCGGAACTCCAGAAGTTGTCCAGCCCTGTCCTAGTAAGGCTGCGTATATCATGAGTAACTTAAATGTACTATATTGTTTTTCATCTGTGTTAAAAGATTTTGGGGACCTGCGCTATATATGTATCTTTGCCCTGTTTCAGACAAGTCAAAGATACATATATAAATGAAATAGTATTTTTTATTATTTCTGCCTAATCAGCCTTAATAACTGATTATATTTTTTCAGGATGAAGATGAAGATGACGCTGATCTCTCCAAATACAATCTTGATGCTAGTGAGGAAGAAGATTCTGCCAAGAAGAAGAAAGCTACAACTAGCCGCAGCCGTTCCAAGTCCCGATCTTCTCATTCACGATCTTCATCTCGCTCATCCTCCCACTCAAGCTCAAGGTCTAGGTCCAGGTAAACGGGTACAGGTCAAGGGTAACGCCAGACAAAATGTCAGTATCTAACTTTCTTTATTTACATCTCTTTTGTGATTGATTTTTTTATTTTATTTTTATTTTTATTTTTTGCAGTTTTGAGTTAATCTGATAAATCTTACATATCCAGTCCGCACAGGTAGATAACACTTAAGCTGAAAAAATGCAGGTGATCACTATACAGTTTAGGATACGTGTTAATTTAATGACAGTGTAAGTGAAATGTTTCTCTCTGGATTGAAATGTTTCTTAAGGGCCAAATAAATTCTTTAGCTTATGGGCTCATGACGTTAAGCACTTTAGAACAGCACTGTGCTGAATTTTTGATCTATTTAATTTTGAACATACATTGGGGGTGGGTGGGGGGCAAACAGAAATTGCACACAAAAATTATGGGAAGGGGTGAGAATTTCAGAAAAAAATCTTATTGTGCAGGGCTTCAATGCTTGCTTTACTGTATGGAGGTGGCTGAGGGATGTGTGTGCTCACTCTTTTACTGTTTTCCCCTTTCTGTCATTTCAACCTCCCCGGCTGCTTGAGCTTCTTGGAAAAACACCCAGAGGACTTAGCAGGACTTCCTTCCTTAGGGCTTCCCTGTCCTGCTGGCTGCTGAGTGCCTGAAAGCTGAGAGAGGCAGTTTTGATTTTGCTTTGTTACTAAAAAAAAATTTTTAACAAGAAGAGGAAGAAGACCAACTCCTCGCTCAGCTTTCACAAATCAGCCGACAGCCGCATTGGAAAGCCCCAAGGGAGAATGTCCCAATTATGTATTTTAGAGGGCTTTTCCAAGAAGCTCAAGCAAGCTGAGAGGCCGCAAGGACAGAATGGGGGGGATGGTAAAAGAGCACACACAAACCCCTCAGCCTACTCCTTATAGTAAGGTAAGCAATGAAGTCTTGTATCGTGAGAAATTTCTCCAAAATTCTCAACTTCCCCATGAAAGAGGCAGAAATATGACTGCCTCTTTCACAGGAAACGAAAAGGTTGGGAAAAGGCAGCTGGGGTTTCAACACAGCAATACATCTTTGTCAATGGATTGGTGAGAGTGAAATAGTAGTGAAACACTTGAAGGCCTGATCATTCTGCTAGAAAACATTTCATAACTAAACTTTTCTTTGGAGGGGGCTGGAATCTGGAAATGGGAAGAGAGAGGAGAGCTATATTTCTAAATACAGGGTTTCTAATATACAGAGAATTCCTTTTGCTGGTCAAGTTCTTGATGCACCTAATATTTTTACTCCTTTTTATTTTTTGCCTCTTCGGAAGTCCTAGTTTCTCTTCCATTTTGCACCAGTTTAAATGGTGCATCATTTGTGAGGAGTTCTGTACAAAAACTGGTGAACACAGCCATTCTTTTATGACTTCTACCTACCTATAAACCACAATTGAATTGGATTGCAATTAACATTTCAGTTAACAAAGGCTTCATTTATTTCAGCTGTCTATACTCCTCAGGTATCAGAGATCATCTTATGTAGCCACCACCTAGTACATAGAAGAGTATTGGAAGAAAACAGAATTCTATATATTGGGCTAGATCCAGACATGCCCTTCCATGAACAGAAGGGTTCTTTCCATTCATGGAAGGGACTCTGATCCAGTGGATTCTCCTGTAAGAGGAAAGGGTGTGGAGGCAGTTTTTGCTTATCCCCCCCCCCCCACTATTCCAGAGGGTCCCTCATTCCTTCAGAAAAGTTTTTCAGAGGGCTGCAGAGGGAAGGAGGAATTGGTGAAAATGGGTTTTTCCTGACCCCATTCCTTTTGTGCCAGTGGAAGTATGGATCCAACCCATTAAAAATAAAGTTGTTTCATTTAAAATATTTCCATTTTATCAGTTGAAGCTTTGGCAAAATGTTCAGTGACTTTTTGAATTTCATAGTGCTCCTATACCTTTTGGTGCTAACCCACAAATGCAATTTTGGACAGAATGTTAATGTTAAATGTGTTTTCTAGTACATAAGAATTTGTTCTTAAAGAGCTTAATAGGAAATTAATAATTCCCTGCAAAATATAATTTTTTCCCAAGTGGAGATGAAATTCTGGGATTACTTTGTTCACTAATGTGGAACAGTGTTGTTGTTATGGGAACACTTTTTAAAAACTGGGAAACATGTAAAATTCAGAGGCCTCCATGAGTAGCTTTTCTGCATGCTTACCCAGCTTCTTGGCACATCACTTCCTGCCACAGACACTTGAAAAGAAAGCTGTTCCAAAATGCAGCTCTGCCCTTCAAAGCAGAATCTGCACATCACTGCTATTGAAAGTAGAAGATGGGAAGGATCTGGCATAGTAAAAGAGCATGGAAGTGCAATTGGGAAATATGGGGTCTCACAAATGATGCTACCTAAAAAAGCATCTCGGTATACTACTTCTTTAAAAAGTTAGGCTGTGCTTGACAGCACAGTAAAACAGTTTATGGGCAAAATCCAATGCTGCCCTTGCAAATGAGGCCAGCCCGACAATTCTGTTCCACAAGCAGCTCAAATGGCTTGCAAAACAGTCATTTAATGCTTCTGGAGCAACCCAAAATGAGCAGAAACACTTGTTTTTGGAAGGTTGCAGCTCATATAAGGAAGTTCTGCCAACCTGCCCTCTTCCACAAATGAATGTTTCCACTCGTTTCAGGGCTTGCCCCAGAAGGGCTTAATTGTAGTTCCACAATACAGTTTTAGTAATGACATCTTGACGTCTGAAAAGACACTTGGGCTGCAATCCTATACATACTTACGAAGGAATAAATCCTATTGAATTTAATGGCATTACTTCTGAGTAGGTATGTATAGGATTGCACTGCTAAATCTTTACTAAGGAGCTAAATTCATTTACTCTTTTTGAAAATGTTTTTTAAATTGTTGTCAAGTGTTGGTTGGTATGTCTAAATCATGGTTCTCTAAAGCTTGCTTTCAAAAATTAGCACATACTGCTTGAAGCATAAAAGATAACAACTGAAGTTGATTTCTTATCTTTTATGTGACAAGTTATCTGTTTTCCACTTTTGAACTGTATACTTCTTACTAATTTAAAGTTCAGAGTAAACTGCTTGTAATGTTTGTGTATGTAACTTATACACTTACCTTAAAGTATGAAGAAGAACATCAAGATCAGTAATATATAAGACAGCATAATTTAATCTATAATGTTAAAAAAAAGAATTCAAAGACTTTTGAGGGCAGGATCCAATGGGGCCTCCCACGCAACCTGCCCCATCCAGAAATGAGCATTTCCGCTTGTTTTGGGGCTCGCTCCCGGAAGTGCTACGCCACAGCCGGCAGCGGTAGGGGCCACGCACACACCAGGCTGATGGGGTTGGCCATGCACAGATGGCCCCATTGGATTCTGCCCTGCAACCTAGATTCTGTGAGTCCAAAATTGCCTTCTCTAATGGAAGTTTCTACCACACAAAAAACTTCTTTTGAAGCTGAAGGATATTTCAAAACCAGCTTGTGGTGGGATAGGGGGCTTAGAAATTCAAATGAAAAAAGCTAAATTCAAATACTGGCATATGCCATACCTGTGAACTCAAGACATCTCTTTGGATCTTAACCATCCATACTTTGAAATGCTCTATCCAATTTTTGTGTTGTAGTAATTGAGAGAAAATTATTTAATTTCAAATACAAATTAGACTAAAAATTAGTGTTTATCTGATTCTTGTCTTTCTATTCTCCCCCCAAAAAACATTCTTCATGTTGTTTCAGGTCAAGAAGTTCTTCCAGTTCAAGGTCAAGATCTCATTCCACTTCCAGGGAACGTTCTAGATCTCGTGGGTCGAAATCAAGGTGAATGAGGTAGCAGCCTCTCTGCTTGTCAGAGAGAGACTAAAAGGCCACTAGAAATTAATGTTTAATTATAAACAGAAGTAAATAAAATAAATAAAATACTATTAAATTAAATTATTGTAACGTAAACATTTTCCATTAATATAAAAGGCTTTAAAAACAAATGTGCCTTCTTTTCTATTTAGAGGGTGTCATCTGTGATGCGCTAGCCACAGCCTTTGTAGAGTCACCTTCACATGACTGGTGTATCCAAGGCTGAACTTAAATATTCAGTCTTGAAGTGAAAGTGGCCAACTCCACAGTACTCTTGCTTGTTTGACTTTCAAAAAACCCAAGAATATTGCATAGTATGCTGTATTGTTTAATTTTATTCCCTTATGTAACTTGTTCTCCCCAAGTCAAAAGTATCTGCCTTATCCAAAGAAAGGCTGTGGGAATATTTATTATTATTATTGTTATTATTATTTATTTATTTATTTTATTTCTAACCCGCCTCTCCATCCAGATCGAGGCGGGGAACAACAATAAATATAAATGCAAGAACCATAAAACAGATAAAACATTAAAACTAATAAAAACAAATACATTATTAAAAACATCTTAATATATTTGTAGCTAAAGTAATTGGCCATCCAGTACTTTCCCATAAGGCGTTACAGAGCCCTATTATGCTTTTGCTCGCCAAGCAGGACAGATGAGGGTGCTGAGAGTTTGGAGTTCTGGAGCTCACAAAACTCACCTAAACAGAGTGGAAAAGCTGACTTGGAGAATGGAATGTGTGCACAGACTTCTCATGCTACAGACAATCCTGGTATTTTGCCTGTTTATATGCATATACCAAAACAGGCATCTGCCGTATGGCACAAGAATAGCAGAGTGATACCTTTAAATCTACAATTGTTTGGAATATGCCATTTCTTTATTTGAAGTATGAGAGAGCATTCAACAGGGAAGAACTCTTTCTTCCTTTTGTGGTGCTTAGAATTTGATTGTGTTTTGCATTTTAAGCTTTGTAAGTCACTCAGAGCCTTTTTCAACTGAAGAGCGGAGTAAAAATGCTGTACATATTGTTGTAGTACATATTGCATTGATACTCTTTGCATTTTAGTATCACATCTACAACTTGGTAAAATGATTCCTAAGTTACTAGTACATAATAATTATCCCCTACTGCAATGAGGTTGAAACGTTGCCTTCGTAGTTACATCCTCCACAGAATTATTTGAAGAGTAGTGCTACAATCCAATCTACGCTAAGGAGTAAGGTCCTTTACACTAGGTGAGACTGACTTCTGAATTTTTCACATGATCAAGAAATATTTAATTTAACACGTGTGTGTGTGTGTGTTTACCAATAAAAAGACTTAATCTGGTAAATTAAAATTAGAACTAGTAGACACAGCAAGTCTTTGACGGTGTTCAGACAATCACGGTGGGAAAAGAAGCCATCATGGCTTTTCCCTGTGCCTGCCTATCGTTTACATAATTACCCATGATGCAGCACGGATTATTGTGTTGTCTGAACCTGATGGATGGTGAGGGTGGCTTCATACCCATAGACTGGGATTATAGACTGAGCATGAAGCCGTGCCATGCGTTGGGTTCAGACAACACCCCAACCCATATTGCAGCATGGGTAATTATGTAACAGTGTGGGCACAAGCCACAATGGCTTATTTTTTCCCTGTGATCATCTGAACCTGGACTTTGTCTGGCAACGGTGTTATTCTTCTGTGTATGGTTCCACAGAAAATCCAGTTAGGTATAGAGGCTTGAAGTTCTGCGTCTCTGGTAGCAAAATAATAGTTGTTGGTCTATAACTGCATGGTGATTGTGGCTTTGACTCAGTTTTTCTATTTTTGTGTTAATTGAATGAATTCCTGTAACTCCGTACACATTATATTCCTTTCTTATCATTGTGTAAAATGATGGAGAGTTGAGCCAAAGCCCCAGTCCTGCACATTAATTGGGACACAGAAGCTGTTGGCCTATTATTTTGGAAAGGGGCAAGGGGAAGTGTGCACTGTTATGAACACTAACGGTTGCCTAACTGGATCAGACAAAAGTCTACCTAGTTAGTATTTACCTTCCCGTAGCAGCCAGCCAGAAAAATGAAGGTGTTTTCCTCTGAAAAACTGTACTCTTGTAGGTGAATTAATCTGAAATGTTATTTCTTTATCTACTTTTAGCCTTCTAACTATTCAGGATCTTACTGTGATAAATGGTATGGCTTCTCCCTAGTCCTTATCCAGAGGAAATTTGCTTAACTTTGCATATTCACATCTCTTTGCACTCACTTGCAATTCCTTGTATCTGCAAATCATTATTGCCATCAGGTCTTCTAATGCCTTTACCAGAGACTTCTGTTCAGAGATCTGTCATGAGACATGCGGTACTTAACAATTTTTAAGCTGATTTCCCAGCTTTTTTCTTAATAGGAAAGTAAAATAAATGTGTTCATGTCTGAGTTTGGTTTTCCATAGCTTGCTGTAACTGAGAAGCAACATTTATATTAAGCAATCGTAAGGGTTTCAATATTATGTGGTCAGTTCTGGTAAATCGATGAATTGATTTGGCCACAGTTCATATTGAGAAACACTAAGGTTGTTGAATTCGAAATCCTTATTAGCACAGCACTTAAATACTTAACCATTCATCTGATTCCATTTTATAAGTCTATGTTAGTAGTTAGTAGTGAGCATTTGATATATATTATACATTGTTGCACTCTCATTATTTACACTAGGATTAAGTCTTTCTTATTTCTTAATAAAGATCCAGCTCCAGGTCTGTCAGGGGTTCTTCAACCCCAAGAAAAAGATCTTACTCAAGCTCTCATTCGTCATCTTCCCCTGAGAGAAGCAGAAAGAGAAGCCGATCTAGATCTTCATCTGGTGATCGCAAAAAAAGGCGAACGAGATCACGGTCACCTGAAAGGTTTGGGTTTTGTAGAATAAAAATGGATGTTCTTTAAATGTTGACTTGAAAGGGCTAGGAAAAGAGCTGAATGTCTAAAATATTGTGTGTGTTTGAACATAGCTGTTTTTATTTTTGTAGATTTCTCCTGCCTACTCAGTCTTTTTCTAAAACATACACTAATAAGGTTTCAGTATTCTTTATATATGTACTTGTCACAAATAAACTAATCAGAAAAAAACTTTCTTTTGACATCCGGAAACACTCATGATACAGTTAGTTCTAGAATTTACACATGGAAGTGTTCTTAACTAAAGTTTTATATTATGTAAACTGTTTTATACAGTTACGATACAGAGATGAAATCCAGTAATTACATTCACAGTTCATATCCTGCCCCATCTGTTTTATTTTCTCTTTATTTTTTTTCACCCTGTGCCAATCATAATAATTAAAACATATTTGTTTGCATGCTTTCTCTCATTTTTTTATCTTACAGACACCGCAGGTCATCATCTGGATCTTCTCATTCTGGATCCCGTACAAGTTCTAAAAAGAAATAATATATTAAACTCAAAACTCACAAAAATATAGTCCAGTGCATGAGACATTTTAAAGAAGTTGGTGTCTTACTTGGTCAGAAGTGCTAAATCCTGCTAGTAGAGGTGCATGTTTAATGGAAAACTGCAGCTATTTTAATTCATGAAACAGAATGTAATGAAATATTTTAAGCCATAAATTGTTCCCAGAAAGGTGAGTAGTATGACAGTTTTGTTTTTCTTTGTTTTTTCGTTTTTTGTTTTTTTTTTACTAAGTTTTACATTTTAAATTGGAAGGCTCTTATTTGGGAGTTTTTGTGTGAGAACTTTGTTATGTCATCTCGATTTGTCATTTAGTCTTCACATCTACTGGTTGTAGAACTGTCCAGGACTTGGTATGGTTGTTAATCTATACTCTGTTTCTTAAACTGGTCTGGTTCACTTTTTTCCTCTCATCCCTGCAAGAACAAATAAACTAATAAATTTATATGCGGTTATAGTATGCCTCGGTTGCAAAGCAAGGGATACTTCAGCCATTTTCCACTGCTAGGTGATGTGATTTCTAAATAAGAACCCTCACTTTTTACCCAAGTGAGAAATAGTTCCTGTGTAACCAAGATTTCAGTGGATATGTAAGGTACCTTACTTTGCTGCTTGAATATATGGCAAGGAAAATACGTTCTGTACATTTTTCTGCTGAGTGTTGTTGCATCTATGAGTCCTCTTTTGTGGCAAATAACTTCCAAAGTGTTTAGTTTAAACTTCCTAAGTGCTTGGCTCTTGATAGCTACATCCTAGCTGTAGTGCTGCTGCAAACAAAATATTAAGTTCAGAATCCAAAGGAATATGTGTAGGGTTCCATGCTCACCAGTGCTTATCGGAGAAGTCTTTGTCTCTGCCCTGAGTGCCTCCTTCCCACAAAAGCTGCTCCTGTAGTGTGCTACTAAGGCATTTAGTGTGGTGTGAGAAGCTGTAGCCAGAACTGAAAATAGTGCAACCTCTTCTCCCTCCCCCGCCCCTGCACTTCTGGAAGCTTTGGATTCCACTAAACATTTAGGAGTTATTGTGTAGTTATCAAGCTACATTAAAAGAAGCATTTAGACCACCCAGGCCATTCAAGGTTTCTGAAATATTTTACAAATTAGTGGGAATGTAATATTGAAATCAATTTCTGTGAGCCAGTAAACAAAACTGAATTCAGACTGGTGAAACTGTATTTCAGGTTTGTAACTCCTGCAGAAAATAGAATAGCTATTCTAAAGTATTTCATACCACAAATCATTGCAAATAATATTTTTGGACAAATGTACATTTATGGCTTAAAATGCTTCATGACATTTGTTTTACTAGCCAATATTTGTTAAATACTGACCATTCTTAAGCTCAGTTTGCTTGAGAGAAATATGTTTCTTCTTCAATGACATCCCAAGGTAAGTATGTTAAGGGAGATTAATGCTTCTAGGAAAGAAGCAGTATGATTTCAGTTACTTGTGTATTGGAATATCTGCTTTGTAAATCAAACTGCACAATGACAAATGGAGAAGAACTTGTCTTTCTTTCTTTCTTTTTATGAACATCTTACATTTCTCTTGGATGGATCAAAGACAAAGCAAAATGCTTTGCTGTAGAAATACTTTGGATAAATTTTGCAAGAATAATATGCTTTGCAAATCCTGTATTGCTTTTTCTTAGGTATCTTTTCTTTTTTTGCTAAATGTAGCATAGATTGCACAAGAACAAATAGTCTCTTGTAACTGTGCCTCTGACTTCTTGAAAGTCTGTCTACAATTGTGAAAAGCAAATTTGCTATATGCTATATGTTAAAGTTTGTTATTCTTGTGCTTTGTATTCCTAAGTATTGTATCTAAGAAGTTTTTAAACTTGACAAATGATAGGCTAGAATAACTAAGGGAAAATTATGGGTTTCATTTGGCTTGGATTAAAATGTACTGGTTTGTTCTATGAAGATACAATTCTGTAGACATATGTAAATAAAGCATGTCAATCAAAGAGTGTGTATTTACTTGTGTATTAAATCACACCTGTCTGTATTTTCAAAATACTGAACCTTTTGAAAAGTTTACTTCAGGTCACTCATATGAATGTAATCTGGAGTTTAGACTCTAACCCCAGACATATTCTGATTTATGTCTATTGATATGTAAACATGTTCAATTTACATTAATTAGATTGGACTTCCAGAGCTGTACTTACAAATAATAAATGTTTGGGTGCTCTCCGTATGCAGTGTTTAAAAATCTGAAATGGAATAGGTGTCATTTTTCAAGAAGCATAAAGTGGAAACTCAGAATGCCAAAACATTGAATTTAAATATACATTTAAGGAGTTAGATATGGACTTGCTGTACTATGAACAGAATGCTCCTATTCTTGGAAGGGCCTGATAGGCTCCTGCTTGAAGAGATTGGGAGGTGACTTTTCAGATAACCCCCCTCTCCCTGCATCACCCAGTTCCACCTCCCATGCTGACCCTCTAGAACAGCTTATGGTAGGAGGTACAAGTAGCTGAAGGGGAACTGGCAAAAAATATTTCTCCTCTTCCCTTCCTGTGGATGTTCCTTCCAGCGGTTGTCAAGATCCAACCTGAGCAACATAGTGGTAACCATCAATAGTAGCAGAAGTCTTAATTTATGCTGCTGGGTGTTGTCTTTTAGGAAGGCGTGTTTTCTATCTAAGTGGTAACATTTCACTTAAAAGTTTAGGAAAGTTTTATGTGCACCATTACCACTATATTTAATTTTTACTAGAGTTGTTACATAGTAACATTAGATATATGGAAGTCAACTGTTTAATTCCTCTGTAAGCATTGGATGCAGAAAAGGTCAGCTTGTGGATAGATAGATAAGTTTATGTACTCATAGATCAGTAGTTGGTGGCTAAGACAAAGTTTTGAGAGCCCTGCAGTATAATTTATAAATATTAGCTGGCTAGAGGTAAGGCTCAGATTGGTTTGTATTTCCAGCCAGAAATCTATACAGGTTGCGGCAATGATCACAGCAATGATCAATCTAGTTCAGTTGTCCCCTTGGATTGTCTCCCAGCTCAGATCCATCACTCACTTGCATGCAGATGCCTTGTACTCACCTGTATGCACCTGGGCTGTGGTTTTAAACATTTAACAACTCAAAAAAAACTTTTCATATAAAAAAGATTGAAGTTAGAAAAACATGAACTCCTCCCTTTGCTGTTACCTTCTGTTTCTGGGTTGATATACAGTTACAGTCAAGCTAAAATCTTAGATTTCTCAAAAAAATTTTCTTATGAGTAGCTCTCACTTCTGCCCTAGAGAAGGAAGGGTCTAAAGCACATATGGGAAACCCCCAAGCTACATACAACCTTTGCCCTCTGTATGTAGCCCCAGTCTGCTTTTTCCACATTTCCCCACTACTTGACTAAGCAACCATCAGCTTAGGGACAGGTAAAAGAACACTGTTTTTTCTGCTGTTATTAATGGGGGGGGGGGGGGGGGAATTAAACTCTCAAAAATGGCCTGCCAGTACTTGTTGGCTTGCAGAATTTCAGAAATGTTGATGGCACTTGAAAGCCTAGAGATAAGAAAATTCTAGAGAGAAACGCTCAATTGTCTAGAGATAAAACTTCACAGTTCCAAAGCTGACATGCAATGGTAGGTTTGGGGTTGCACATGTGTGCATACAGACACCCTGCAAGCTGGATAATTGTTTGCTTGTGTGCTATAAGAGCAAGGAAATTTATCTTTGTTCAGGATCATAAGGGGTGGGGGAGGTTAAAGTCTGTCCCGACCTGCAATTCTGATCCAAATAACTGTTTACAAACTTCTGCTTACTTAGAGAATTCCCTGACTATATAGCATCCTCTTCTGTTTGTGTGGGTCTGTTTTGTTTCTAAGCTGAACATCAAAAGGTCTGTGTTGTGTCAGACCAAGGGCCTATCTGGTCCCTCATTCTTTCCCCACAGTGAACTATCAGATACTTACATGCAAGACATGAGCACAGTGGCACCCTCCCACTCATCCCAGCAATTGGCTTATTGCCTTGGATAGTGAAGGTAATATAAGCCATCATGAGTAGTAACTATTGATTGCCTTATATGCCATGAATTTGTTGGATCATCTTTTAAAGCTGTCTAAATTGTTGGTTGTCACTACATTTTGTGGCACTAAGTTCCATAATTGCACTATGCACTGTAACTCCTCTTTGCCTACCCTGAATCTCCTACCATTTATCTTCATTGGATGACCATGGGTTCTAGTATTATGAGAAAGGGATACGTTGTCCACTCTCTCTACTCCGCATGATTTTCACACCTTTATTATGTCCCTCCTTACCTTTCTAAGCTGAAGATTCCCAAATGTAGTCATTCTTCATAAGGAGGTTGCTTTAGCCCTTGATAATTTTGGTTGCTCTTTTCTACTTCTTTTACTCCACCTCTAAAACTCCCTGTTTGATGTGTGATGACCATAACTATGCAGAATATAAAACAGGCATAGTAAATAATCTGGCCCATGAGGGGTTCCCATCCAGTCCATCAATTTTTCCCTGTTTCAACCCCCGTGGCCATCGACTAAAATCTTCACATCTAGAAGTCTGCAGAGATCAAGAGATTTCCCCTGCTATCGCCACCATAGTCCATTTAGGCTTGAAAACAGTATTGGTGCCAGTGGTGGCTTTATTTTATATGGGCATATGTGTGTGTTGGGCAGAGAATTGCTGGTGCAGCACCCCCTCAAAATCACCCTACCCCTGCTGCAATCTGGTTTTTCAAAAATCTCCATTGGTCACAATTGAGGCTTTTAAAAATCCTAATTGAAGGGTGTGTGTGTGTGAAGGAATGAGTGTGAATGGGGTCTGGGCAATCGCTTTGAGTGCCATATGCCAGCAATGTGGTAGCCTGACTACTGTTGATGTGCAGCCCCATGCATGCTTGTTTGGAAGCATTTTAGCCCTTGGGCCAAAAAAGTTTCCCCATCCCCAGTATAAAGGCATTATACAAGTAGAATTCACTACTAACACGAAGATACTTGCACTCAGAACTTTAACAGCATTAGAGCGAGTAATGTTAACGGGTAGGAGTGAAAGGTATAGTATCTTCAGCTTATGCTATATTAATAGATGCCCAGATGGGCACAATGGTGGGCTTGAGAAAAGTGTGGGAAGGAGATTTTGAAAGAGAAATAGATGATGCTAGATGGAATAAAATATGGAAGACCATTTAGATCAGTATCAGCCTCTATTCGGGAAACCTCTTTGAAAATACAGCTGCTCGGCAGACAATTATGAAACAGTGGGGAAAAAACTGGACAATTTGAGTTTATCAGCAATGTATCGTAATATCTGGTCTGTGGCAATCTGAGAAAATAAATTATGACTTACTTCAAATTCAAGGAAAATTGGAGTCAACATCATTTGAAACTATATGGGGAAGATTTGTTCAATATGCATTACATCCGGATGTACAACAATGTATGCCTGCTTCAGTTCTGAGAATATGGACATAGTAACGACAAATGAAGGGAATATAACACATTTATTATTTAGTTTAATTGTATATTTAGTTATGATTTTTCTTTTTTCCTTTTTCCTTTTTTCCTTCTTTTTTCTTTTTTCTCATATCTACTTTGATTAAACTTCCTTCCCTTAAAAGCTGTATCAACCAACTTTTCTCTATCCTTTTTATGCTATATATAATTATATAACCATTGGTTTGATATTATTTTGTAGGGGATTGAGTGAACCTATCATTTCTTTGAATCACTTTAAATAAATAAAAAATACAAGTAGAATTCCAATATGGAATTAGCCCTTCTCACAGCAGCCATAGATTGGGTTGAGATGCTCATCGAGGCATCCACGCCAATTCAAAGATCCCTTTCCTGGTCAATCGCAACCAGCTCTGATCCGAACAGCATACCTGCAAAGCTAGGATTTTTTGCCCCAATGTGCATGCCTTCACATAATTTGTCCTGCCTTTCCATCAAAAAAAATGTGCTTGAGGTGACCATGAACTGCACTTAAGTGACTCAAGTTTGCTGTTAGAGGGAACAAGTGAACACTTTTGTTGAGGTTAATCACCAATGTGCATTTATTACCTAAGCTATCATGATGGAGGTAGCAGTAATCAATTTTGGGAGTTTCCCCTCATGCCCCAATAAGCCAGGGTTACTGCTGCCTTCTCCCTATATACTCCCGACTAAGGTGGGCAGAAGATGCAGTCATAATGGTCCACACCCTGGAAATGGTTGGGGGATGATGACACTCCCTTATGTCTGCTATTCATCTATATTAAAAAATAAAAACTGGTGTATATTAGGGATGTGCACGTCCAAAAATATCGTATTTTATCGTTATAATTTCAGACCAAAAAAATTATCGTCTCTGATAATATTATAGGTGAACCGTATCATCTTCACGATAATTATAGGAAATACGATATTTAATTTGAAGCCCCATTGTGCCCTATAGAGCTGGATTTTTTAGAAAAAAATGCCTATAACTTCTGTATTTTCAAAGTTAACAGGCTTGAAACTTGGTCACAGTGCTGCTTATTATTATTATTATTATTATTATTATTATTATTATTTATTACACTTATATACCGCCCCATAGCCGAAGCGCTCTGGGTGGTTTACCTTTGATTTTATATTAATTTATTAAAGATCGTTTAAGTTCTGACAGGTCAAAAGTTGCATGATCTTTCAAAAATTCATATAAAATACAGGGTGGATGGATTGATCTGAAATTTGGTACATATGTGTAGCAACATGTGCTAGACATGTGTATGAAATTTGAGATTGATCCCTCCAACCCTCGATTTTATATGAATTTATTCAAGATCCTGCAACTTTTTGACAGGTCTGAATGAACGCACGTGGCGAGCTGTCATTCTGACCTGTCGGAACTTAAACATCTTTAATAAATTCATATAAAATTGAGAGTTGGAGGAATCGATCTCAAATTTCATACACATACTTAGGCATACCCCATAGACCTCTGACCAAGTTTCAAGCCTATAACTTTGAAAATGCAGAAGTTATAGGTGTATTTATATGGCAGTCCGATAATCCGATATAATCGGGCTGAAAATTATCGTCTCTGATGATAATTGTAGGAAGTTGTATTATATCATTATTGTTAATCATATGCACGATAAAGAGCATATTGTATCATCGTACATTTTAACGATATGATACACATCCCTAGTGTGTATGCTCCATTTCCCACCACCACCAGCCAGGTGCACAAGGCAAGAGAAGAAGGAACTTAGTCACAGGTTACCTTAGATATGTAAAAAAAAAAATACATTTCATTTGAAGTTGGCTCAGTTTTGATTCCAAATCAATTGACAAAAAGCTACCAGAGTTTGTTTTCTAAAGGATGATGATGCTAATCTCAGAAAAGAAAAACAGGAAATGGTGCGGTAGGTCTTCTATTTCAGCCTTCTTACAGACACAAAGGTGAACTTACCCACCCACCCCAAAAGGTGAATAGCAAGCTGGAGTGTTAATGAATGTTGCAGAATCTTTATGTTTGTTTCTGTTGTGAACGATTTGGAATTCTATGTTGAAGTGCTTAACAGATCAGCGCTTGCACATAAGTTCATGTGCTGACATTTGGCACTCACTTTCTACTGTGAATTGTTTTATTGCTGTTTGGGAAGCAGTGTTGTTGGTAGTATGTAGATATCATTGGTAAATATCTCAAAATTATTGAGTTTCTTTAAAAGCTCTATCATAAAATTAAAGTGGATACTTCCAGTAACAGAGAAGTAGTCTAGCATTTATAAACATCTACTGTGATGAAAGGTATACATCTGATTTAGTAGCAGAAACATATAACCTAATTTCCCTGGGGACAAATGAAGTCCTCCAGGGCAAATCTGGTATTAGTGGAATAAGGAATACATCAGCCAGTTATCTCAGATGTTTTTTATGGCTTATTATTTTAGAAATTATAGGATGTTGCTTTTTTACTTGGCTCTTAACCTTTCTATAAATTTTTATGGCCTGTTAGATCACTCTTACAGATTTATGAAAAGTAAAGTATGCTAAAGGTTGTAGGTGGTTTCTGCAATATTTTTCCTTTCAGCTCATTTACAGCTTTATAAATCTTTGTTTAAAATCAGAATTTTAAGATGTGTAAGAATTTTACTTTAGTTGAGATACCAGTGTGGCACTCTTGTTTTTTTGAAATTAGAAATTAAGTCCACTGTGTTAGATTGCAGGACACCTATGTAGCAGCAGCTTTGGCTGTTAAAGAAATATTGCAACCAGTCAAATGGGCAATCACTGGTGAATTCAGGTTGTGTGACTTCTTTTGTAAAGCCGGAAGCTACTCTAAGGAAATTGTTTCAGCCCGTTGGCAAAGTAGAATGGTTCCTATCATTTGGCTGCAGTATAGTTATGCAAAACTTACTGGGAAGCAGCCTGAATTACATTTTGAAGTCTGCCTTTTGTAGCTTCAGGTCCATTCTTCAGGTTAAATTCCTACGAACACTTTTTCACAGAAGAAAATCAGCTCTGTTTGAAATTTCTCCTCTATACTTACTGACATTGATGTGGTAAATCTTGATATTTATTTCATTCATTGTGGTGCCTCTCCAGGAGCTTTGGCTATTGGGCGGTATACAAATGTAATAAAATAAGATGCAACACCTACATCTGTCACCATGAGATGACTAAACTAGTGGAGAACATTCCCATAGTAGAAAAAAGATGTCAGGGAAACATATTACTTAGCAGTCACCCTTCTAGCTGGATGACTGAGTGGCTCAATTTGGACGACACAATAGTCATTGGTGGGGTAATAATCAACTTTACAGTTGTTCATCTAGGGGGTACTCCCCACACAACATGGTAATAAATAATCAACTGTGGTGTGGATTAGGATCAGCGCTGAGTTGACTATGGCAGCATTCAGACTACACGATAGTAAATACTACACGATATTCAATACCTATAAAGCCTTACACGGCTTGGGACCACAATACCTGATGGAACGCCTTTCCCGACATGAACCTACCCGAACACTACGTTCAACATCTAAGGCCCTCCTCCGAGTGCCTACTCCGAGGGAAGCTCGGAGGTCGGCAACAAGAGAGAGGGCCTTCTCTGTGGTGGTCCCCCAATTGTGGAACGATCTCCCCGACGAGGCCCACCTGGTGCCAACATTGTTATCTTTTCGGCGCCAGGTCAAGACTTTCCTCTTCTCTCAGGCATTTGGCAATATCTGAGGAGCCTGGGTTTGTTTTGTTTTGTTTTTGTAGCTTTTTTGAAGTGTTGTAGTGGTTTTTAAATGTACCGATTGTGTGTATGTTGTATGTTTTTGCTGTTTAAATTTTTGTATATTGTTTTAAATTGTTTTTACTCCTATGTAAACTGCCCAGAGAGCTTCGGCTATGGGGCGGTATACAAATGTAATAAATAAATAAATACAACTGACAATTGTTTCCCCCGCACAGTTGCTTATTGTGTGGTCTGAATTGAGCCAGTGTGTTTGCATTATTTCAAAACAAGTGTTCCAGAACTGGTATGTATGAACTGATGGTGGATACATGGTGATATTTTCTCTTTTATTTTAAGCAAATATTAAAGTAGTATTGATTTCTAGAGAGTACCTGTCTTAGTCTATTGCAACAAAGAGTCTTGTGGCACCTTAAAGACAAAAAATGTTTTCTGGCATAAGCTTTCATAGACTATAGCCATTTCATCAGATACATGGAATTTTATAGAGAACTCCAGGTTTATCCACAGTAAATGGTGGGAGCAGGAGATGGAGGAGACTTCCAAGGTTCCAGTGCCCTGCCATGCTGAAGCCAGCAGAGTTAAAGGAATGGAGGAGCCAATCTTTTCCCTCCCTATCTTCCGTCTTTGGTGATTTCCACCAAAGGGAGCTTCAGAGGGGGAGGAAAAGAGGCTTGAGGAGGCTCAGTATATCTCAATCCTGTCCTCTGCTCTCCTCCCTTCCCCTCCTATCCCATTACTGCTTTGTCCAAGGTCGCATTTCCAACCTCGGAGGGCAGCTGGCATGGTTCTGTCCACATGAGCTGGAAGGGGGAGGGGGCAGATCTCTGACTCCCCATTCTGAGGTTGGAGTGCTGTTTTACTGGGTAACTTGCTAATGGGAATTGACATTGATTTTCATAACGCCGTTTAGAGTTCGATCCTAGCCATATTTATTTGATTTCGCTAAGATTTCTTTCCAAATACATTTTTACTTTTGCAACCTATATAAAAAAAAATTGCATATAAAGACTCATATTTTGTTTGGAGCTAAAGACCACAAAATTAGTTCATAGTTACAAATGGTTAAACTATCTATTTCAAACCACAAACTTCGTTTAAGTAAAAGTGTTTCAGACTGATGTCATTGTTTGAAAGCATTTGCTGAAGCCAGTGATGAAGGGAAAGCATTTAGGATCATTTTTGAAACAATATACTTGTGTTGCTTTTCGAAAAGATCCTTGTTTTATTTCCATAGCTCTTCTGAATCATTGGAATGTGATTGCTTTGGATGAAATCATTGCTAAAGATGGAATATTTCAGACTTAACAGCATTGTATAGCTTCTGATAAATGATTTTACTATGCATGAACGTATTTCAGAACAGTTAATGAACCACATTTGTAGCTCAACAGATCACTAGATGGTGCAGTTGTTGCAGACAAAAGCAACTGACACCACTTTCTTCTGTACCAACTGTGTCATCCTCAGTTAAAACCAATCACTTTTCTTGATATATAAATAAAATCAGGAAGTTGCCAAAAGTAGTTGTTTTTTTCAATAAGGACCAGAATTCTAGAATTTGAAGGCTACTACTTATTTATATATTTATTACATTTCTAGTCCACCCAATAACCAACATTCTCTGGGCAGATTACAAATGTATGTTTGCAATTTGCATCGGATGTTGGGAAACTTAACAAAATTGAATGCTGTAAGGCAGAACACCTTCTGGTAACCTAAGAAACACTCCAGTATTACTATGGTTTTAGCACTCTTAATACCATACTGGTTTTATGTGTTTTATTGCTATACAGTGCCTTGGGAGAACTTCTGCTCCAAAAGGTGGACAAGAAATATTTTAAATAAATAAATCAAGGTCTGCTCAAGTATTACTGCCATTGTGCTATGACTCCCTGTTTCCCATATTTCCCTGGCTGAGCCAGGAGCACCTTTAGTCTGTATAGACCTAAATGCAGTCATCAGAGTTGAGGATAAAGGTATCATGGCGGAGGTCTGTGAGAAAGGAATCTCTAAAATCACATCACATGATCCTCAGAATATTCAAAATAGGTCTTCTTTATTCATAGGCAAAAATACATGGTTTACAGATGTAAAACAAAAGATCAATATATAGAACACTAGCTGATATGCCCAGCGTTGCTCGGGTCATTGAATAATGTTTGTCTCATTTATTTGATAAATAATAAATTTCTCTGCACCTTATTCATCTTTAGGTTGTATGGGTTTTTTTAGTTTGGTTGAATTCATACATTCTTTTGTTAGAATAAATGGAAAATTGTGTTAATAAGAACTGTATTTTAAATCAGAGCTTCGTGATAAATCACTTTTTTTTTTACCTGAAATGCCTACACCTCCCATTATGCCTTGGCCGGAGCAGCCAACTAAACTTCAAAAACAATCAGGACACACAACACACTTTCTACCAGTTAAAAAAATATGCAAACCTAAGAATATGTTTTCAAAATAGACCTGGCATTGCCTAGATATCTGAATAACATATAGTAGGGAAGCAGATCTCAGTGGACATGGGGAACTGTTGTATGCATGTGCTCTAAAGTTATTATGAAAAAAAGAAAGCAGCCAGAACACAGAATACTTTATTGGCATAATTTACTATATAATATCTACATTTAACAGTTTTTGGCAGAGAGCCAGGATGCTCAAGGCCACTGGTGACTTGGGCCTTTTATCTAACATACCTGTGCTCTGAAGACACACTATGACACTTCTTAATTTTTAATTGTTTAGTTAAATGGTCAATCCACCACCATATGGTGCTGGTGGCATATGGTGGTGAAAATTGCTATGGATAAAGCAATTTTCAATATCTCCTGCTGAAGAAATTTTATTTATGGAATGTCCTGAAGGAATAATAGCAATTTGTACTGATCATGACCATGAGTCATAGTTTAGAGACAAGAGAAGACTCGGGAGTTCCACCCAAGATATGCTGGGAGTTGTAGGCATAAGCCTCAGATTTTTTATTAAATTCTTTAAAAACATTTAAAACCCAAAATTTCATGTTTTTAGATTTTTCTGGTACATTGTACAGCCAGACCTATCAGTGTGCCAAATCTCAAGTTTCTACCCAGCATTTCTCGGGTTCCCTAAGATATATGTCTGCAAGGTAATCATCTTAAAGTAGCAGCGCAGTGCTAAACCTGTGAATTAACCCTTAAACAAATTAAATTCATTTCTTTTTTCCTCTCTTACCCTCACAACAACCCTGCAAGGTAGGCCAGTCCTAGGCCTGTGAGGTAACTTTAAAACACATTGAATTTGTTTCTTTTCTCCAGGGGCTCTCCCTTCAGGCCTAGGATGGTGAGCCACTTCCAGATGATGGCTGCCAAAGCCCGATAAATCTTCCCTTCCACCCAAGGCATGCTGGGAGTTGTAGGCATAAGCCTAGACCCCTGAATAACATGTGAAACTTTGAACACTGTCTGAGGTATGGTGGAAGACAACTGGAGGGCAGGCCATCTTAGTTGTGGCACCCTGCTTACGGATTTTTTTTTTCCAGGCAGGCTTGCCTAGTGACTGCATTAATGGCTGTTAATTGCCAGTGAATATTTTTTTAAAAAAAATTCCAAGGCCTTTTAACTTGATATTTTTATGCTGCATTTTTTTTTCTGTTATAACTAAACAACAACATTCCAAAACAGATGCAAGAATTACTGAACAAAGTTTATGATTTTTATGTAAAAGCCTGACTATATTATGGAAACAGAAGAGAGGATGGAGGAATGACTGATAGCTGAAGCTAGAATGGAATGGTGGGCAGGGTGAATGACAGTTGGGGAAAGTCAGAAGGAGAACAAAGACAACGAGAGGTCAGGAAAGTGAGTTAGGACTGAGAGATAGTGACCTGGCTTGCACATTCTGACTGGTTTGCTAACCCATGCTTTATTTAAAAACAACCACTCTACATGCCAGTACTACACTTCCCAACATGCCTTTGGTGGCCCACAGGTACCCACATCCTGTGCGAGGCGCTTCCCCCTCTCATTGCGAATGCTGCTCTTCAATAGAGGATTGAGGATTAGTATTGCATAGGAGGTGAAGTAAGCAGCTGTCAGTGGACACGCCCAGCTGCAGCCAAGTCCTGCCAGGACAGCCCCGGCCTGCACTTCTTGCCTACCAAGTGCTCCATCAGGAGCCTGTACCGAAGAGTCAGGGCTAGCCCACTACTTGCCCCTCTTTGTTGAGCTGATTTCTGGGCATGTGCAGAGTGCTTCCCTTTCCTCCCTCCCTCTTAAGGGTGAAAGCTGCATGTGTGCTTCCCCCAGTTTCTGAGAAAACAGCGATATCAGGACATGGGTTCCTTTGAGCATGTCCACAGTTTGGCCTCTCAAAAACACGCTGTTGTATCTAGTTATGATTTTTAAACCACACATGGCCGGTGGGAGGAGGCACCGCAAATGGATGCAGCCCATTTATGTGGGTTGTTTCCTTTTATGTGGAATTGGGCTGACTGCTCGAGACTGACCTTAGGAAACACAATGGCCGCCAAAGGCCAGTAAGTCTGAACTCCCACCCAAGGCATGCTGGGAGTTCTGCCCAAGACATGCTGGGAGTTGTAGACGTAAACCTAGGTTTTTATTAAATTCTTTAAAAATACTTTAAAACCCCCAAATCATGTTTTTAGATTTTTTTTATCTATGTACACAAAGACCTGTTCACTGGGTGAACAGTGTTAAGGCAGTATCATATGTGCAAGTGGGTAAACATTTCTGCACATATGTGACGCACACATACTTTCTGCTTTATAGGTAGAGATACTCAAGAGTAAAAGAAACCAGGCTCTAATCTTGATGTCATTTAGGGATACCACAACTATTTCTGTGTATGACAAAGCCGGTCTTAGATTGAATCTACTGTACTTTTTTTCTCAGCTTAACCGCCTTCTCCTAACTCAGGGTGCCTCTACAAGAGCAATTTAAAGCTCTTTCAAAGCGCATTACCAATTTTACCTCCACATGAACAGAGCGCAAATCGGGGGGTCAAGGTGCTTTTTCTGTCCGATTATGCACATTATCGAATGCGCATTAAATAGCGAGTTTTAATTTACCGCGGGAGTTGAAGTGCCTTATGACCATGTAAATAAGCGATTCTCCGCATTTAAACACTTTAAAGCACGTTTCATACAACCGGTAATGCGCTTCACCGCCTCCCGTGTATAAGGGATTAAGCGTAAAAGCGATTGGGAGAAGATGCGCATAATCAGACAACCAAGCCTCAAACCGAATTATTGTAGAGGGGACCTCACTGAGGTTGTGCTCTCTCCCCCTCCCTGTCCTGATTTCAAATAGGGGCTGATAGCTCCTCAGACCTACCTACCGAACTGGCCAGATGACTTAGTTAAATGACTTCAGGAAATTGAGGAATGACTTTAAATAAAGGTCTGAATTTTATTGGCTCTATTAATTAGCATGTATTTTTGTGAACGTAGGTCATATTTGCTTCTTATTTATTAAAAGGGGAATGAGTAACCAGGCCCGTATGTGCAAATTTTGTGCACCACCTTGTACATGTATTGAAACGAAGTACTTTAAAATTACCCCCCAGGTAGCATGTAATACCTGTTTAGGAGTAAATGCAGCTAGAAAGCCTAGTCCATGCTGCTCCTTCAATGAAACGTGTTGTCTGCATAATGAATTCTCTTGGATCGCTGGAAGTTTTAAATCTGAAATGTAAAAGGCTGAGGGAGGACCCCTTAAACAGCAGGCGGCTGCATATAGGTGGCTTTGCTGGTCTTGTGACCGTAATCAATTTTTACTATATTGGCGGCTCTGACTTGTATCCAACGTTGTTGATACAATGGGTCATCCATTTCAATAGGTCTACTCTAAGTCGGTCTAACATTGGAGACAAGCAGATGAACTTGGTTAGGGTCCTCAACCGCTATATGGCATCACTGACTATAGAACCCCCCCCCCCCCTCTTTTCTGCTTCGAACGCACAGCGAAGGTCAAGTTTCTTTTCGCCGCTGCGATTAGGAACTTCCCGTGCCGCCACCCACCACCACCACCACCACCACCAATGCTGCGAACCATCACGGATGGAGAAAAACGGCAACATAGCGACGGGTTGAACAAGAGCGCGTGGAAGTTCAGCAACTCGGCGGCTTAGCCCTACGCTACGCGCGGAGGGCTTTGCAAGAAAAAGGACGAGGCAGCCGCAAGGGCTGATGTTCGAAGAAGGGGGTCGAACCCGCAGGCTTGGGCAGGCAGATGGGAGCGGGGGCAAAGCCCTCGCTGGCACCGAAGGGGTGCTTGGAGATTCACCGACGTTTCCTGGGCTGTGCGGTTTCCACCCCAGCTTTATCTTTCTAGCGCTTAAAGAGCCTCTGGCCAGCGGGATCTGGTCAGATAGTCCAGGGGCCGGAAAGAAACGAGCAACTCCTCCTCCTCCTCCTCCTCCCCGTTGAGTGACTGCAAAAGTTCGGGATCGCCCTGAAGCCGATTTCTCGGCAGCTCCCACCACCCGCTGAAGTTGATCAATGAACGTGGCGCGGCCGCGGGGCTCCGCCCCCGCCACCTTTAATAGAGCGGCGGCTCGCCACCTTCCCGCCCACCGAAGCTGGCCGCGTTGTGTCGCGCAGCCCGACGGCGGCGAGATCCAGGCGCACCACGATGGGATGGGACTGCTACGCTCGCCGCTCGCTCCTGCCGCCGCCGCCGCTTCGGCCGCTCCTTTCGCCCCTCCAGCAGGCAACATGACTGTCCTCGACGGGTTGTGCCAGGAGGAGCGGCTCAATTCCACCGCCGCCGCCGCCGGCGCCATGACCCTGCTGAGCCCCGCCGTGGCCAAGGAGAAATGCAACGCCACTCTTCGCGGCGAGGGCGAGTGCGGCTCCGTCTCGGTGGTGTTCCCCTTGACCATGATGATCACGGGCATGGTGGGCAACGGGCTGGCCATGCTGCTGGTGTACAGAGCGTACCACAAGAAGGAGAACCAGCGCAAGAAGTCGTTCTTGCTCTGCATCGGCTCGCTGGCCCTGACCGACCTCACTGGGCAGCTCTTGACTAGCCCCATCGTCATCGCGGTGTATTTGGCCAACAGGAGGTGGGATACGGTTGACCCTTCCAAGCGCCTGTGCACCTTCTTTGGCTTGACCATGACTGTCTTTGGGCTCTGCCCCCTCTTCATTGCCAGCGCCATGGCCATCGAACGGGCCTTGGCCATCCGCACCCCCCACTGGTACGCTGGCCACATGAAGACCCGGGTTACGAAGTGTGTCCTCCTCAGCGTGTGGCTGGCCGTCTTCGCCTTTGCTCTCTTGCCCGTCCTGAGCATCGGGAAGTATACACTCCAGTGGCCGGGCACTTGGTGCTTCATCAACCTGAAGGACCACCAAGGTTTCTGGGCGGGCAATGTCATCTTTGCTTCCACGTTTGCTTTCTTGGGCCTCTTCTCCCTCGCCATCACCATGGTGTGCAACGTGTCGACCATCATTGCTTTGGTATGTCGGTGCCGCTCCAAAAGCTCAGCATCTCAATCCCGGAGGCAGTGGGGCAGAATTACCATGGAGACCTTGATCCAGCTGCTGGGAATCATGTGTGTCCTCTTTGCCTGCTGGTCCCCACTCTTGGTAGGTTGCCTGCCTGCGTTCTCTGTATGTCTGACCACTGTGGGATGGGTGACTCATGCTTCTCCTTTGTAGGTGTAAGGGAATGAGCTCCGCAAATATAACTTAAAATGTGTTTTTAAAATAAAGTAGAAATCATACATTTTTGCACAAAATGTAAATAAATGGATGACTTCTAGTTGGGATAATCTTTTTGAGCTTGCACCCACTATTTTAGCAGAGAACTGCAGTGTTTTTATAGTGATTCTACTTTCTGCCCACTGATGAAAACAGCAGATAACATTTATCATGATACTTCTCTGTGTCTTTGACAGGGGGTGGGCATACTTCTGAAGCTTTATTTGGAGTTCATTATTTTATGCCAGGCAGCTTGTGTAAGCATTTTATTCTATTTAATAATAATAATAATAATAATAATAATAATAATATAGCATACTTATATCCTGCCCTACAATGTTTTAAAATTCTCAAACTGTCTCAAGTTCTCTGAAGAGATGAGCACCCTACATATTCCTGGCTGTGTAACATTGGAGACAGATTATAGTTCAAAGCAGTTTGAGGGAGACTCTGTCTTTCCCTGGTGCCCACACGCCCATTTCTATTATCCCAGTACTGCTTCTGGTCAAACAAGTTTTGCAGCCATTTGGAACAATACCAAAAGCATCTCTTTTTTTCCTCCTTTTCTTTTTTAGCAGAGATGAAAGTGGACCATGCATACATACCACAAGCATCACTGCTTCTCTCAAAGGGAACACAGGAGATTGCTTTATAAGAAGCTGCCTTATCTCAAACTATTAGCCCTATATTCTCCACTCTGACTTTGGCTCTCTGGAGTCTCAGGCAAGGGCTTTGTCACTTCCTGCCATATGATCTGTTTAACTGGAGAGGCAGGGACTCAACAAGGACCTTCTGTATGCAAAATATGTGCTTTCATCACCAAGCTATGAACTGCCTTCAGCTGTTTTGGAAATCAGCAATTATCACCTGTTTTCTGTTTAACAGTTTTTTGTAGAGAGGATGAGAACACAGCATTTACAGGACTAATTCCAGAATGTGGGTGGAACATAGGAAGCTGCCTTATACTGAGTCAGACTCTTGGTCCATCTAGCCCAGTATTGTCAACACTGACTGGCAGCAGCACTCCAGGATTTTAGGCAAGAGGTTTTCCAGATCTACCTGGAGATGCTTGGATCAAACTTGGGACCTTCTGCATGCCAAGCATGTGCTCTGCCACTGAGCTAGAGCTTTTACATCACACATAGCTTTTCTTTATTAGTATTCAGAGACTGAAGGGGCTCAGTTGACCAGCTTTGACTTGTAGTCCTTTGTGACAATTTATCAGAAGAACTTTGGGAAGAACGTGTTGGGCTGCCTCTACAAGAGAGGTTTAAAGCTCTTTCAAGGCGCTTAAAAAAATTTACCTCTACAAGAACGGAGCGCAAATCGGGCGTAGAGGCGCGTTATCTCTCCGATAATGTGCATTATCGAATGCGCGTTAAATCGCGAGTTTTATTTTGCTCCGGCCGTTAAAGCGCATTTTGACTATGTGAACAAGCGCTTATGCGCATTAACTACTTGTAAAGCGCATTTTGGTCATCCGTTAATGCGCTTCGCCGCCTCTCGCTGCCTCTTGTGCAGAGGTATTAGGTGTAAATGCGCTTCAGCGATTATGCGCATAATCGCCTAACCAGGCGCAAAAGCGAATCCTTGTAGAGGGGACCTTGGTGTCAGGTAGTGACAGTCACAGTCCAGTTGTCATCCTACTCTGTGGAATAATCCCTGGGCTAAGCCAGATGTTAGGATAACACATGTGTCAACATGCAGCTCACAATAACATTTGTAAAATATGGAAAATTAAAGCATGAGCTGGGTGGGTAAGTAGGGCTATTCAACGCTATTCATTTCCGACCAACGTAGTTGACAAAGATATTTTATACCAACAGTCATTGTAAATGTGTTGCAGTTGATTTAGTTGGTTGCTGTCTTTTATTGGTTTTATTGATGTATTTTACCTGCCTTGTTTTTATGTGGATGGTTGTTTGTTGTTTTGTATTTTACTTTGCATTTCACAGCTGTTAGGCACTGTGGGCACCATTTGATGGAAAGGTGGGATACCTGTTTTTTTAAAAAACAAGTAACATAAATAAAACTCCTCATTCTCAGCTGTTGTCCTCTCAGTATGGGCTACTTTTGGTTTTGGAGCCTCACCACCAGAAAAATAGCTGGAGACAAACAGGTTGTCTTTTTTTTGGTGGGTAGGGGGGAGCTTGGTTAGGGAAGGATTATGCACCCTATTCATGCCCACCTATGTTGCATTTTAAGTTTTCCCCACCCTTATTTCAGAGAAATCAGTGGCAAGCACACACCATTTGCCTAATGTAGGGTGACCATATGAAAAGGAGGACAGGGCTCCTGTATCTTTAACAGTTGTCTTGAAAAGGGAATTTCAGCAGGTGTCATTTGTAGGCATGCAGCACCTGGTGAAATCCCCTCATCATCACAACAGTTAAAGCTGCAGGAGCCCTGCCCTCTTCTGTATCTGGTTACTCTAGTATAGCTCCTGCAGCCTTAGCTGTTGGGATGAAGAGGGAATTTCACTAGGTGCTGCATGCATACATATGACACCTGTTGTGATTCCCTTTTCAATACAACTGTTAAAGATACAGGAGTCTTGTCCTCCTTTCCATATGGTCACCCTACACAAGTTGCCCACCCCTCCCTTAGATGCATGATTGGATAGAAAAGCAGACGACTGCCCTGATGAGCTAGGGAACCCAGCAAGCAGGATTCTATGTGCATATTCCTCCATGAATGGCAAATTTCTTTCTCTCACATACACGCACATTGCAAATAATCTCGCAAACGGATATAATAGTTTGGGCTATGCATACATAGCCTTGTCAGGTTTTTAGCAATTGGGTTGATGTAGAGCCTATATTTACTCACCACCTGCCCCCTTTGTCCTGGGAAAAATGGTACAATTGCACTTATCTGGGAGAGCTATGCAAGTGCAGTGTTTTAGATAGCTGGTTCTGCTAGCTATTGCCATTAGGTAAATTCAAAGTGTGTGGGGAAGTGTCAGTTCAAAACCCAGTTCAGCCATGCTGGGTGACCTTGGACCACTCACAATCTTTTAGCCTAATGTACCTCATAGGGTTGTTGTGAAGTGGAGGAGCAGGGAGAAATGACCATGACTGCTGCCCTGAGCTCCTTGGATGCAGGGAAGGATAAAAATATAACAAATACAGCCAAATAAATACAACACACATACACGAGTAGTCATATAAGTGGTAAAGGAATGCCAATTGTGACATTTTGTTCTTCTTGGTCATGTAAACATCATGGGCAGTACTAGTGGGATTGGGGAGAAAAGCAAACTGTTTAACTTACTACTGATTATATTTGCTGAAGAGTATAAACAGGGACTAAAAGATTTCAAAGCTGAGGCATTTCTTTGCTAGACCAGCCTAATATAGAACTAAAATACAATTCAAACTAGATGTGATGGCAGCAGACCCATTAGGTAGGGTGACCATATGAAAAGGAGGAAAGGGCTCCTGTATCTGTAACAGTTGTATTGAAAAAGGAATTTCAGCAGGTGTCATTTGTATGCATGCAGCATCTGGTGAAATTCCCTCTTCATCACAACAGCTAAAGCTGCAGGAGCTATATTCGAGTAACCAGATACAGAAGAGGGCAGGGCTCCTGCAACTTTAACTGTTGTGATGGAGGGAATTTCACCAGGTGCTGCATGCATACAAATGACACCTGCTGAATTCCCTTTTCAAGACAACTGTTAAAGATACAGGAGCCCTGTCCTCCTTTCCATATGGTCACCCTACAATGGTCACATAGTCAAACAAGCATGCTGAACTTGGCCACTTCTATCTTGTAGAAAAAGCTAATCAGGAACATGGTTTTTTTTTGTCTGCATCAGGGTCCCACCCCAGTTTTGCTTTCTTGCCCCTGAAAACAGCTGCTTTTTGTTGTTAACCTCAAAAAGCAGGCATATGGGGGCAATTTTAATCAGAAAACCGTCATGGGGTCCCTTTCCAGATTTGGAGCATGTTCTGGATTGGGGCCTTGCAGCTGCTTTTTCTCCAAAATGAGAAGTGGCCAGGTGAAGCATGCTTATTTAAACAGGTGACTGAATGCCATGTGCAGCTTGGTCCTCAAATGTAAAGTTCAGTATTGGATAGGTTGGGTACTACTTGACGTAAGACTTGCCTTCTGGTATAATCTGTGGAAATGTGCTATCAAACTGAAAGCAATCGGAGCTATGTCAACCATTGCCAATATATAAAGTTATCAGCAATTTCTCTAAGGTTAAGAATTCCTGAGAGCCAACACTTTCATTTGCAGAAACTCAATGCCTGCAAAAACAGTGCTTGCAAAAGCAGCAAGATGAACACTAAGCCCTGCTTTTTTTTTGTAACTCATCTGCTTGACGTTAATGGCAAGCCTACAGCCTAATGCCTTTCCAATGATATGTACCACTTCTGACACAAGAGCAGCTCTTGAAATTGGGCTCTCCAAGCTAAAATGACCTGTGGCTTAGGAGACGGTGCCTATGTTCCGTTTGATATGAGCTTCCAGTGGCCACCCAGCTTTCCCTCTCCAGTATGCTGTTGCGGTAGCTCTGGCAATCTCTAATGGTCATATGACCATAGAAAATACCTTGTAGCAGGTGATGGTCCATTAAATTCACCCTTCAGCACAAAAGGTACAAGTTGGAGAAAGAAGCTCAGATTTTGTACTAGTGTTGTTTCTTCAAACGCCCCCTTATTCAGTTAGCTCTGTCATAAAATGCCTCATTTTGTGATCTGCTGCATCAAAGATCGCATCATATAATGGTAAGGAGAAATTAGCGACGCTTTTTCCCCCTTCTCCTTGGTTCAATTATAGCTCTGTGTATTAGCTGCCATGGATTTCATGTGATAAAACTACTTATTCACATCAGAGCCAGGATCAGAAACACAACAGAAGATTTCATTATTATTGTTATTTTGGAAGAGGCAGGTATTTAGTTGCTTCAAATGACAGTGGTGATTGGCCACTTGGTTGTATGAGGGTAGAGATGTGAAGGCCCGGGGGGAACGTTCCCAGGACCATTTTTGTTTGTTTGTTTTTCCAAAAAATTGAACGGCTTTGGATTATGAAATATTTTCTTTTAGAACTTAAATCAAAGTATTTATATATTGTTACACAGCTTTTACTCCCCTCAAAATGCTTTCTAAAAACTATGTAATAAGAACATTTTAATAGAAAGACTAGAGATATTAAATTTCTGGACATAATGAAACCATGGGGAAACATTAAATAAACCCTCTCTAAGATTCCCAGCATAGTTATTTCTTTTGTTCCTTATTAAAATTATTGATCTAACTTATATTTTACTGATAGACATTTATGCTCAGTTTCCCAACATACAAGTAGAACTACCATGGTGCATTCCTGACAATAAATGTGCATGCTTGACAGTTTTGGTTTTGTTCTATAGAGTCCTGTGTTTCTGATGTTGTAGCAGTCATTTAATGTAGTTTCAATCTGTTCAGACAATAATTACAAATTTACTAACTGGGTTTACTTTTAAAAGTTTTAAAATATAATGATAATATTATGAGCAAACTAAGTTATACATAAAATAATGTTAGGAGCAGAAAGGCTGTTTTATGTTTCTAAATCAGCTCCCCAACCTGGTGTCCTCTGGATGTTTTGGACTACATTGTCCAGCATTCCTGACTATTGGCATGCTGCCTGAGGCTATTGGGATTTTAAATCCAAAATACCTGAAGAGTACCAGGCAGGGGAAGGCTGTCTTAAAGCAATAAAGTGACTTTAGATCTGTAAAGAGTGCTAAAAAAAAAAGTATTGGTTATTTTTAAATTTTCCCCAAATTTCGGGGGGGGGGGGGGGGAGGGTCCATGAAAAAAACACTGATTCCCTCCCCCCTCCCCATGGCCTCATAAATTTTGGCAATTTTTCATCTCTGTATTGTGGGGGACACACAGACCTATTCTAAAGTAATGTTTCTCACTTGGCAAACATTAATGGATTTCCTTTGTGCAGTCTTTAAGATACAATCATTGGTCTTGCTTCACAGAAGAGGAAACTGAGGTTTAGCCAAGCTGAAAATATTATCTTACAGCAGTAACATGAAGAAGAATGCAGTAACACTAATTTCTATATTGGAGCAGGAAAAACAAGTTTGCATAATCAGGCCAAAGGCCTACCCTATCCAATACCCTATTCAAGAGTAGCTGGGAATAGGATTTTATTATGTATTCTGCATCCTTTTGCGGCTGTGGCAGTGAGGGTGTATTTGATACATTCGTATTTATTAAATGTTCTGTACTGTCATATGCTGTTTTGTTTTTATTTTGTGGAATGCTTTGGGTTTATCTTTGATAAAAAGAAAATGGGATATAAATAAATAACAAAGAGATGGTACCGAACAAGCATGATAAAGCACAAGGAAGCCAGGCACGATCCTACGATTGGCACGCACCTGCAACACAACTTCAGAGTTGTTTGAAATCACAACTGCATAGAGGTCCCTGAACAAACATTGCAAGTCATTTGTACAAAGAAGCTTCCTGTATGGCTCTAAAAATGTTGGACCTCATAACACAAACTTCAAAAGAGAGGTTGTGGTAGAAGCTACCAGTAGCATCTGGAAGAAAGGCTGCTTTTGCCCTCTTTTGTGAAAGGGAGGGAAATCTCATACATTCTTGCAGTCTGTTTATTTGCTGTTTCATTTATACAGATTAGAAAGGAGAGAACAATGCAGTGTAGTGTTAGTTAGTTAGTTAGTTAGTTAGTTAGTTAGTTAGTTAGTTTAAATGCATACAGCAGCTTATCTGCTTCCCTTTATCTGTACAGGAGAAATTATAAGCTGACCTGGCTAGTGTCTCATGAGATACTGAAGAGGAGATTAACTCCGTGTAGATTATGGTAAATCAGCAGTAACACTAAATAATGTTTGTGTATGAAGCAAAGATCAGATGATGTAGGAACAGAAAATATTCAGAGAGCTATGAATTCTCTGATCACCAACCTGGTACTGCATAATGAATTGACAGTCATCCTAACCCAGAGGCTGACAATATGATGCCCTCTAGATGTTTTAAACTACATCTTCAATTAGGCTCAGCCTACATGGACATTATGGGAGTTGTAGTCTAGACTATCCGGTGAGCATCAGGTTGCCTACCACTGCCCTAATAGTGGTTAGGTGGTTTACTTGCTAGCAGACAGACCTTTGGGTCTGTTCTGTCTATTTGATGTGTGGGATAATCCTACTTATAAGTAAGTCCCTTAGGGCTTCCCTTCCCATGTGCATTTAGGATTGCAGCCTTAATTGTATTTGTTTATTCAAGTAACAACTAAAAGATGGAAATTGTATTGGGGGCTATCTAAACATAGTCTTTGCCCCATGGTGGCTACAAATCGGCACTGTATCAGTTATATGACACAGCTGCCGATTTGGAGCCACTGTGGGCAAATTGATAAAGCTGCGGAGATAAAAAGTCGGGAACTTACCCCAACGTTTTACGCTGGAGTGAGGTCACCGTGGTTCTTCCAGCATCTAACCTCACTCCAGCGTCCCTTAAACATCACTCATGGGGGTGTTCCAGGTGGATGGCAACTGATGATTGATTGCCGGGCAGAGGGTAGGCTCAACAAGCCGAATGGCCACTGGAAAACCTGTGCTGCCATCAAGAGTAGCTGCTGCTGCTGCCGCCACCCACAGCTGCCGCCACCCACAGCAGCGAAAGCATGGGACTTAGCAGCAGTGCATTGGCAACCCGCTTGCGTGAAGACACCCCCCTGGTTAAGACCAGTTTAATTTTGGCACTTAAGCTCTAGTGATGGCTGTTGCATAAATACAACATAATTTTGATGTTTTCCTAGGTCATGAGAAACCCAGCATCATTTGGTGTGTAGTCAGTGCTGACCCAAGTTATTTTTCTGCCTGAAGCAGAGTCCAAATGGCACCCCCTCCCCCAGCTAAGCCCAACACTACAAAACAGATAAAAATAAGTGCTTCTTCACACAGCACACAGTTAAACTGTGGAATTCACTTCCACAAGATGTAGTGATAGCCACAAATTTCGATGGTTTTAAAAGGGGAGAGGATAAGGCTATCAATGGCTACAAGGCATGATGGCTATATATTGCCTGCAGTGTGACTCTGTATGCCTATTGCTGGAGAACACAGGCAGGAGGGTGTTGCTCTTATGTAACTGCTACAAATAGAATGCTGGACTAGATAGGCCTTTGGCCCAATACAGCATAGCTTTTCTTATGTTCTTAAGGCTTGGTGGGCCATTTGGACAATAATTCCTGTCTTCATATACCCCTGCTCCCATGATGCCCCTTGTAGGCTGAAATCACTTTACCGTGCAAGTCTTGTATGTAGAGTTGACACTTCCTCACTAGAATCTGAGGCTAATTTTTCATGACATCTGCAGGTCTGAAGTCTTTGAGGTCTCTCTGCAGTCCTGAAGATCTGCAGCATGAACGTGAAGTGATTTTATGAAAACAGCAGCCCACAAATACTTTCCTGAGCTTGCAGTGGGTGGGTGGGTGGGTGGAGACACTATTGTTGTTGCTGTCATTATTATTACCCTGATGTTCACTTCTACAACATGTCTTTCTCCCAACACTTCAGTGTCAAAAAGCTCCAGGTTATCCTGGAAGGCACTTATGAAAAAGTTCCTTTCCGTGCCAGCATTGTTCCAGCTCCTAGGAGGTAAAATGCCATGCCATCAAAGGAAGAAGCAGTTGCTGGCTCTTCCTACAGGACCTGGAGCTTCTTAAATTACCAGAACAGTATAGGAAAGACACATACTGCAGAAGCTCCCACAGTGCTAAGGCAACATTGAAGGGCCCCCAAGACAGTGGCATTCTGTTTGTCCTATAGAGTTTCAAAAAATGTTGGATTCATTGGCGGAAATGTTACAAAGCAAACAAACTGTACAGCTTTTTCTGGATTCTTAACAGGGGATAGATATTTAGGCTTTATTTATTATTAAAACATTTATATCCCGCCCTATATCACTAGGATCTCAGGGCGGCATATTGATAAAATCATACTAACAATATAAAACAATAAATATACATAGCTAACAACAAATTAAACCATTAATTTGTTAAAAATTAAAAGCAGCAAAAACCAATTAAAACTATGTGCAAACTTGGTGAATTTAGCCATCAAAGGCTTTGTTAAAAAGCCATGTCTTAACTTAGCGCTGAAATGAAGCCAGCGCTGGTGCCAGTCGGACCTCCAAGGGGAGAGCATTCCACAGCCAGGGTGCCACAACTGAGAAAGCCCTCTCCCATGTCCCTTCATAGCGTATGCCTCACGTTGGTGGGACACAGAGGAGGGCTTCTCTAACAGATTTCAAATCTCGGGCAGGCATATATAAGGAGAGGCACTCCCTCAAGTATCGAGGTCCCAAGCCGTTTAGGGCTTTAAAGGTTCTGCTCAACTGAGTTCAGTAGCCAAGCCACCCAATGATTGGAGAGGAACAGGAGAAGTATCAGGGCCTAGCTATGACATTTAGGCACATGCCCGGGGCACCCTGCTAAGGATTACTGCGCTACACAATGGCTGGGGTGAGCGGTGGTGTTTGGCCACAGTGAGGCAGGGCAGGATCGAGATGGATGATCTGCTTCAGAAACAGATGCCAGAAGTTGGGACTGGAAGCCTACATCTTTGTCTATGCTGCCCTGAAAGATGACCCAGAAAGCAGGAACCTCTCTCACACCTCTTCTTCCTCTTCCTCTGCCTTAGGATGACCATGAGCAGCCATCTGAGCGGCAACAAGAGTTCAGGGCTTCAGGCCCACACTTGGGTTACATTGCTGATAGCACCCAAGGAAGGAGTGGCTGGTTGTTTGAGCAGGCTGTACAAATTAGAATCGGAGCCCAACAACTCAGATTTGTTGGGCAGCTCAAGTTGGCAATTTCTTTTCTTTCCCTTTCTTATATGCATGTGGGCTGGTTATGCATTTGATGTGAGTTACGTGTCATTCCTCTATGTGTGAAATACATGGCCATGTGTTTTGTCTGGTCATATCAGAATAGGAGGTTATCATAAGTATGACTGAATTGTGCCTTGTGTTCTGTCAGTACTATGATATGTGGCTAAATGTACGTGTCCTACCCATGTGTATGTGTGAGAAAGAATGAAAGGGTCTCAGTCTGGTCCTTGTATCTGTGTGCTGTCTGCTGTAAAAGGGCTGCCATGGTTTCACTGACTGGATAAGTCTGAGATTTAGTGTTCCCCCATCTGTAAAATGGATAAACATTTTCATCACAATTCCTTGACCATAAGCTGTACGACATAACCCTTGATGCATGTGTAGCTTGACTAGTTTTCTTACCTTCTCTTAATGCAGGTTATTTCCTGCTTTCTGACTGTGACACAGTTTGGAACATGTTATGATCTTTGGGGACCTGACATGTAAACAGATATTGCGCTGTCCAGTATATAACAACACTTGGAGACGAGGGTGGTGGAAGAGAGAAATGTTCTCACTTAGATTGACAAATTGCATTAAACTGTCTCTGAGGTAGTTTGTTAGGCCTTTCTTTGTTTCTTGAAAATACCACGCTTCTAATGCATGTCTGAATCAGAACTCTTTAAGTTACAATATTGAAATCACACTGCGGTAAAGATCCTGAAGTAAATGTTGTGTATACTTAGAGCATTCTGACCTCAGTCAGAGAGGCAGTTGCTTACCAGCCTTCATTTCAGAACAGCTATAATTATCCCTCAGAAGTATCTATATCTTTGGCTGATGTAAGGTTAAAAAAAAAGTAAACCAAGAAATGTCACAGATAACACTGGTGGGGGGGGGGGGTGGAAGTTCAATTTAATCTTGAGTATATTGGCCTTTGAACCTTGCTATGAACCTTGACTCACTAGAAATGTGTACAGTGTACCCTAAAATGGTAGTTCTGTGAAGGATAGGCAAACTGATACAAACATCCAGGTGGGAAAGAGACTTCCTCCTAAATTATGTTTTGTTCATTTACTGTAATTGCTGTTGCCTAGACCTTTGTGTAAACATTTTATTTTGGTGCTAGCCACAACCACACTCGATCAACAGCTGAATAAAATGGAATCGAGGCAAATATCCGCAGAAACAAAAGAAAGAAAGAAAAGCGTTTTCTGCTTGTGTGAGGGAACAGGTGTATCATGAGAAGAAATTCCCATAATAATGTGGATTTAGCACGGTAGCAGATGACACATTCCCATCTGTGTCTCTGTACTACCTTGAAAATCTGAAATAGAAATGTGTAGAAGCTAATATGATTCTCGTATATTTAATTTCCTATAAAATATACCATAAAGAGCTAGCACTAGTGCAAAGGGGAACAGCTTGTGCCTTGAAGTCAGTGCTAAGATATCACTCTGCTCTGTTTTCTAGCAAAGAAGACATCTTTCCTTTATTTTATCCCTTACAGCCATTGCACAATCTTGGCAAGGGCATTTAACAGCAGAATCACCTCTTGCCACCTATCAGTTCCACATTTTGGATAGCAGTTCCTTTTTTGTCAGTGCTTGAATGCTAGAGGGAAAGGCAGGGAAGTCCTTAATGAAATCCACAAGTCCCACCCTCTGACTTCTCCCACTTTTAGTCAAATGATGGCCCACCCTAATAGTCTAAGAGGAGGACAGGGACTCTTCTGTAAAAATCCAGCCAGCATGGCCAGTCCTCAGAATTGTAGTCCAAAGCGTCTGGAGGGCAGCACATTGGAAAAGGTTGGCCAAAGGTCATGCTTCAGGTGGGATAGTCACTACTACTTCTTCAGCTCAGAGTAAACCAATCTACATGGTACAGCTGCCTGGCATGGCTGCCTTCTCTCCACATTGCCACACCTACTACTCACACACCAATCCTCTGTGTTTGGGGCTTAGTTTTTCTTTTCTTTTTGTAGTGCTTCTCCTTAATTCAGGGGGTATGACTTCCATTAGTCCTGAAATACCAGCACCTATGTCAGGGGCGGGCAATTGCAGGAGGCCCAGAGGTCAATTTCACCCCTTGCCCCCCCATCCCATGGGCCACACTCTGTGGGTCACCCCCACCCTCAAATAACTGGACAAAATGACAGGTGGCTACTAAATTTGGTGGCAAACTGTTCCATAATGCTTGGTTGCGCGAAGGGTTACATTTAGCTTGTTCTCAAGCTAAACTAGAAGGCATCTCTCTATGACTTGTCTGAAAAGAACAATATATATTAACAGTTAATAGCAGATTCAAACATCAGTAGCTAGTGCCTAAAATATAAACATTATAATGCTTTTAAAGGTTTTTGAGCCATTAGGCCTCATAATGCTACCATATTTTCATAACCTCATAGTCATAAGGGATATAAACCAGCTTGTCTTTCAAAATGGAACATAGGAATGGATACTTTTGTTTTCTTAATGAGACTTCTGAACAATTCAAATGATTCACTCTTTTAAAATGTTTCAAAAGATGGTGTGTGTGTGTTTTCTAATTCCATGGCTCATTTAAAACATTGACATCCTTTCCAATGTCTTACTTAGATTGAACTATTTTACTATCATCCCCCTCTATGTAAGAGATAGTTTAGAGGTTGAATAGATTGGAGCAAAAGTATGAATTTGCAGCAGCATAGAATGAGCATACATGCTTGATCATATCTAAGTGAGTTGCCCTATTTCGTGAATAGATTAATTTAATTTTGGGACAGATAAGCATAAGGCATAGCTAAGTTTATTTTGACTGATTTAGTTCAGCTGAGCTTTTCACTATATATCTTTTAGTCTCTGACTATTATAGCAGAACATATAATTTGCTGAATAAAATGGCTATTTCCACAAATTTGGTGTAATGGACTGTCAAGAGTCTAGAAAATTATGGAACAGCAAATTAGGCATCTGATAACATATGAAAAGAGATTCTCAGTAAATACTATTATTTTAGTATGTCCACAGGTTTTTGTTTATTTCATATTTCACATATTTCAAAGCTGTGAAGCAAAACAACTCTGCTTTGAAGCAAATAAGCTTATTACAGAACAGTCAATACCTTGTGATTTCATTAGTAGTAATATAAACATGGGGAATTAGTTAGAAATGGCCATAATAAATGTTGTGTTTTGATAATGGTTAAATATACCAGTAAGTTTGTGCATGACTTTAGCCTATCTCAGGACATTAGCTTGAGAGAATGCAGCCAACATCCTATTTTTTGTTTTGCCATTCCTGGGAGAATGAACAACAGCTATCTCTTTCATGTGCTCACAGCTTCTCTCCTCTTCGTTTGATTTGGCTATTTATACTTGTAGTCTCTCTTCCAAGAAAAATCTCTCTAAAACAGATATTCAGAGTGGGTTCTTATATTGCTGTGGTGGTATGGCAGCACTGGTCCTTCCTGTGCTACTAAATCAAATGCCCCAAACCATGTGGGAAGAGCCCACACTGTGGTTTCTCTCCATGCAAACATTACCCAGTTTCTATAGGGTTGCACTGGTTAGGCCCCATCTTGAGTAATGCGTCCAGTTCTGGGCACCACACTTCAAGAAGGATGCAAATAATCTGGAGCGTGTTCAGAGGAGGGCAACGAGGATGATTAGGGGTCTGGAAACAAAGCCCTATGAGGAGAGATTGAAAGAACTGGGCATGTTTAGCCTAGAGAAGAGAAGATTGATGGGAGACATGATAGCACTCTTCAAATACTTGAAAGGTTGTCACACAGAGGAGGGCCAGGATCTCTTCTCGATCAACCCAGAATGCAGGACACGGAATAATGGGCTCAAGTTACAGGAAAACAGATTTTGGCTGGACATCAGGAAAAACTTCCTGACTGTTAGAGCAATACGACAATGGAACCGATTACCTAGG
Organism: Anniella stebbinsi; assembly: GCA_029215795.1. NCBI lineage: Eukaryota > Metazoa > Chordata > Lepidosauria > Squamata > Anniellidae > Anniella > Anniella stebbinsi. The sequence goes on along the minus strand of JARDYH010000004.1, from coordinate 86,522,821 downwards.
GAGGTGGTGAGCTCTCCCACATTAGAGGTCTTCAAGAGGCAGCTGGACAACCATCTGTCAGGGATGCTTTAAGGTAGATTTCTGCATTGAGCAGGGGGTTGGACTCGATGACCTTATAGGCCCCTTTCAACTCTACTATTCTATGATGTGGGGAGGAGCTGCAATGCTGCTGTGCCATACCTATTCACAGCCAGTGAACCTAATCAAATCCTGTTAGGAATTCATTAGTACAAATGCCTTCCACGTGAATCTAATTCAATTTGTGTAAATAGAGACAAGTATTAAGTTCATGGTTAGAGATCAATCATGGCGATCCACCAGATAATTATCATATTGTTCTACCATATGCTGACATCATGGCTCTTCCATTCAACCAACTTTTAGAGATTTTATAGTACAGAGAAAGTATGATGCTGGGTGTGCAATGAAGCAGTTCTAAGTGCCCTTTTTAAAAGCTCCAAACAATGTCTGGTCAGTTAGAGCAAAGTCAACATTTCTCAGAAGTGATTCTTTGAGAACAAAATTTCTTTTTTCTTACCCTTCTCGGAAAATAGTGTCATTTTTGTATGGCAACCACCACTCCTACACCCCCAATGCCCAGAAAGTATACTAGGTCCAGGGAATTATTGAAGAAACAAAATGGGGGGGGGGGGGCAGGCTGCCAACAATTTCTGATGCTGTCACTTGTAGTAGAAGGAAAAACAGAAAACTCCTCAGGAAAAAAGATTGAAGCTGTTCTGAAACCATTACTAAATGTGAGCCCTGCCTGTTTTGCTCTGTCTCTATGTTGAGAGCTTAGTGTCATTTAGGTGCTGGAGAGACCTGGATTGCAAAGGTCCCCTGAAGATTGGGCATTTCAGCAAAGTCAATTTTCAGGAATGGTCAATGATGCCAGGCTGCAGAAGCAGAAACAGAATAACACCACAGAAAACTCTGAGTAGTGCTGGTGCTGGAAGCCAGATAGGCTTGGCTGTATGTTGCTCCAACAAGGAGCACAGCAAGACTGCACCTTAAATAAGAGAGCAGTTACATTTATAAAGAAAGGGCCAGCCTAGCTTATCCTGTTTTAGCAATCTCAGGCAGCAATAATGTGGTAGCGAGTGTCGCATGCTAGTGTCCTCATGGCCCAAGTCCTCAGAGTCTGAAGATAGGAATTTAACCTCCTCTAAATGCAGGGTTGCTGACCCTTAAGGGCTTTCTGAAAAACTTGTTCCTGGGGGTATGGAAGCCTTGTAACGAGTCCTCTCCCATGAACTCTGGGGCCTCTTTTTCTGAGGATAAGAGGTTGGGATCCTCTATGGATGAGGGTTTGAGGTCCTGGCTAATCCATGGAAAAATAAATACCCCTTTGCCTTTCATGAGAATTTCCCCCATGTTTGTCTGAGCTGTGTAAAATAGGGTTGGATTGCAGAAAGGTTATAAAGGCTAATAACATTTAATTTTAATTATATGGAGAAAATGGACTTACAACAGAGGCATAGGGTAGAGAGCCTGATGACTTAGAATTGATGGAAAACTTCTAAGTGATGGGAAGCATTTTCCTGGGGGATATTCCAACATACAGGTTATTGAACAACAAAAACATAGTTGGTGCTCATTAATGGAGATGGAATTTGACAGCATGGATCTGTTTGCCAACTTGCCAGAAAAAAGTCTTGTCTTGGAGAAATCATAGAGTTGGAAGGGACCTCAGAGATTAGAACATAAGAAGAATCATGCTGGATCAGACCAAGGGTCCATCTAGTCCAGCACTCTGTTCACACAGTGGCCGACCAGCTGTCAACCAGGGAACCACAAGCAGGACATAGTGCAACAGCACCTTCCCACCCATGTTCCCCAACAACTAATGTTTATAGTCTTACTGCCTCTGATACTGGAGGGTGCACTTGGCCATCAGGTCTAGTAGCCATTGATAGCCTTCTCCAGGAATTTATCCAACCCCCTTTTAAAGCCATCCAAATTGGTGGCTCTCACCACACCTTGTGGTAGAGAATTCCAGAGTTTAACTATGTGCTGTATGAAGAAGTACTTCCTTTTTATCTGTCCTGAATCCCATTAGTCTCTAGGTTTGAATAAGTCTCTAGGTTTCAATAAAAATAACTATCAGAATGTTCAACAAAATTCATTATTGTCTGCACAAAAGTTTATTATTGTCAACCAAATAATGAATCCAAGGCAGCAGCCATATGGGTTTTTCCCGTCTAGACTCTGCAGTGCAGCATCCCTGACAGATGGGCATCCAACGTCTGCTGAAATACCTCCAGCAAAGGAGAACCCACTACCTCCCAAGGCACAGTTGAGTAGCTTTCACTGTTAGGGAGTTTCTCCTATATTTAGCCAAAATCTACTTCCCTGCAACTTCCACCTAGCCCTGCCCTGGGGAGCAACAGAGAACAAATCTCCATCTTTTGCATGAAAGCCTTTCAGATATTCAGATCGCTATCGCACACTTAATGGTGTGTGCACACCTCATGACAGTTCGTTTGCAGGTTTAGTAAATTTCTATAGTGCTTTACAAACCTGTAAAACCCTTTTGAGCAGAGATGCAGTGGGACAAAATAAATGAGTGGAAACAATGCCTCTAATTTAATGCTTTGATTTTTTTTTAAAAAAAAAAACAACCCTTTGTTCTGACTCAAGTCTTGGGAAATTTGACAAACAAAAATTATCTGTGCTTATCTTTTTAAATACGCATGTAACATTTTTGATCCATAAATGCAACCTTTGTGAATGAGGTATGGATTTTCAACTGGAATTTATAAGAATGTTAAAGACCAATTTAAGCAGCTAGGATAGTAGTTTCAAAGCCCCAGTGACTTTTGGGAATGCCATCAAATTATCTCAGTATTGTCAACTATGGTTCCATGTAAAGCAACGTCTCTAAATGATTGACTCTGTCTCTATAGCACTTTTTCTTTTCTTGTTTTCTTAGATTATGATGTTGAAAGTGACCTTCAACCATACCACAGTGGACAGATGCCAAGTATCCTTCAACCAAACCCGAAGCACAGAACTGCAGCCAGAGTGCAATTTCTTCTTAACTGCTATCCGCTTGGCCTCCCTGAATCAAATCTTGGACCCCTGGGTTTACTTGCTTCTTAGGAAGATCCTTCTGCAAAAGTTTTGTCAGCTAGCAAATGCCATCTCTTGCCGTGCTCAGGATGGATGGAAAGGGCGGCACTTCATGCTATCCGACAAAATCAGACACACGGCAGCAACATGAAGCACCTTGTATGTCAGCAACTTCCCTCACATCTTTTACCTTACTGTGAATGTGAGCATCCAACACATGCTCATTTCTCTCTGTAAGTTAATTGTGGACTTAAAATGGCAGATGGTTATATTTTCTTTGTCTGCCAGAAATAGTTAAATTATAAATAAATGGACATACTATTTTAAAAAACCATATAAGTTATTTGTCTCTTTGAAATTCATAACTAAGAATACAACATTTTGTGCAGTGCCAAAGACATCTGAGGGATTTTCCCTAAATTGGAGGGTTGAGTGTAGATTCAGTGTCAAATAATGTATTGAAGTCTGCATATTAGTTTGACTCTATTGTCAGATATTTCTTTTTATTTCCAGCCTTTTATTACAAACCAGTTTAACTGGGAAGAATTTCATGTTGATTCCAATAGTGAAGGGTGGAGTTTGGTGAAAGAATAAAAATGTTATTGTGTATATTACTGGCTTGGCTGTTTCCTCAAAGCTGTGCGGGTAGCAAGTGACCTATCAAATGCATGGAGTTGCCACAATAATTATTCATCTTTTAATAAACTCTACAGGCCATTCCAAATGATAGTATGTTACTTGCATAATCTCATTTGTTTATACAAGTCGTACTTGTTATTTGGTTGCAGAAGTCATATGTCTTCTCCTAATGAAGCACATCCATTGCAGCAACATCACATTATCCTAGAATTCAAACTCTAATATTTTGCCATTGAGAAAATGTTTATTTCTATACTAGGGTCCTTAGAGCTATTGACACAATGCTTTCCTTAATTATTTCTTGTTCAGTGTAGCCTCAGGATTACTGATGAGTTGAATAATTGCTTTTTAATTGCCATCTGATTAGTCAGTTCCTGTTCTGCACTGTTTTTTTAACTAAAGAAAAGGGCAGTAATTAAAGCTCACTCACTAGAAAAGAGGAACTGACTAATTATAGGACAGTTAGTAAACAATATATTAGCAATGATGGCCACAGCTAACAGGAAGCAATTAGAGGCAACGGAACTATTCCTTCCGGTGTAGGAAGCTTTAATGAAAGGTATAATAGCCTTGAAGAGTTTCAACAACATTTAGCTAGTCCATACTGGAAAGGCTTGTATTGTAATGTGAAGTTTTAAGGTTCCCACAAAATCGCTACAAATCTGGTCTGAAAAAAAAGACAAAAGGGCAACACAGAAAATGCTGGGATTCTACAGGATGGGAACAATGTTTTCTAGATTTTTTCATCAAAGGTAGGTGAACAAAGTATATCAATTCCAGACTATCTAGGGCAAACTTCAACATAAATCCTACTTAGACTAGACCCTATGAAATGAATAGAATTTAAGTTTATCATGACTAAATTAAACATCTAAAATATCTGTGTAACTGCTTCAGCAAGAACTACTAACAGTTATTTCCCAGTCTAAAATTAGTTGGCCTACCTTGAAGGAAGAGAAAGTTATTGAAAAGAAATGTATATTTTCTATCTACTAATAGTAATTATGAAGCTGCATCATAAAAGAAGCCTTTTTCAAATGCATAGGTCCAGAAGGAACAAGTCTTTTAAGACTCTAATCCTCTTTGTTTTAATTCTTTTTTGTCTTAAATTATTGCTTACCTTATTGGTTTTATAGCATTTGCTATTATGTTGCCCTCAGTGCTTCAACTATAGAATGCATTGTAAATTGAATTAATTATGTGGAGTAAATTCTATTGAACTCAATGGGGCATTCTTCTGAAGGGATGCATATAGATTTAGGCCAAGAAAAAATACTTTTGACACTTTGGAAACAAGAATAATATGAAAAACCATATCCTTGAGTGAGCTTGCATCCCTCAAAAGCTACGACAATTTTTCATGAACCTTCTTCACCCAGTATGTCTGACTTCTAAAAGAAAAACATAAACAGTGTAAACCTAAAAGCAAGTAATAAAGTTTTATTAGAAGTAGGCAAAACAAGGTACAGCTAAGTATTTTGTTATAAACTGTCTACATCTTAGGGACAGATATTTTGATTGATAGTTACATCCCAAGGCACTTCTCTATCAGTTCAGTTGATACTAGGGATGTGCACTGGATCGGACCTGATCCACGATCTGAGTCCGGTCCAGTGGGAAATCGGATAAATTATCCGATTTCCGATCCCGCAGCTGGATCGGCCGATCCAATCCGAACCGGTCCGAAAAGGCTCCGAACCGGTTCGGCGGATCGGCGGGCGCCCACTGGCGCCCACCGCCGCTTCCATTGGCGGGCGCCAGCGGGCGCCCGCCGATGAAAGTGGACAGCGGGGGGGGGAGGAGGGGGGCGCTTACCTTCTCGGCCCGTCCGCTCCCGTCCGGCACTAGCAGCTACTACCAGCAGGCTCCGCGGCCTGCTCTAGGGTGGCGCGCCGGGTGATGTCATCACCCGGCGCGCTACTCTAGAGCAGGCCGCGGAGCCTGCTGGTAGTAGCCGCCACGCCGGACGGGAGCGGACGGGCCGAGAAGGTAAGCAGGGGTTGCGTGGAGGGGAGGAGGGGGCGCGCGGAGGGGGGCCCTTACCTTCCCGGCCCGGCCGCTCCCGTCCGGCGCTGGCGACTACTACTACCAGCAGGCTCCGCGGCCTGCTCTAGGGTGGCGCGCCGGGTGATGTCATCACCCGGCGCGCTACTCTAGAGCAGGCCGCGGAGCCCGCTGGTAGTAGCCGCCGGCCCCGGACGGGAGCGGACGGGCCGAGAAGGTAAGCAGGGGGTGCGTGGAGGGGAGGAGGGGGCGCGCGGAGGGGGGGAGGGGGCGCGTGGAGGGGGGGAGGGGGCCCTTACCTTGCCGGCCCGGCCGCTCCCGTCCGGCACCGGCGACTACTACCAGCAGGCTCCGCGGCCTACTCCAGGGTGGCGCGCCGGGTGATGTCATCACCCGGCGCGCTACTCGAGAGTAGGCCGCGGAGCCCGCTGGTAGTAGCCGCCGGCGCCGGACGGGAGCGGACGGGCCGAGAACGTAAGCAGTGGCGGGGAAGGGGGCTTACCCCCCCGGAGCCGTCCGCTTCTATCCGCTGGCGCCCGCGGGCGCCAGCGGATGGAAGCGGACGGCCCCAGGGGGGGTAGGGAGCGCGGGGGAGGGGGCTTACCTGCCGGGGCCATCCACAGCGGACGGCCCCGGGGGGGGTAGGGAGTTAGGCCCCCCCTCACCCACCCGCCGCCATTTTTTCCTCATAGACTTGCATTGCAATGCAAGTCTATGGGGAAAAAAATGGCGGCCGATCCAAAAATTTACGATTTTTGGGTCGGGATCGGACTCGATCCGGTCCGGGGGGCCTCCGATTTTGTCCGAACCGGTCCGTGACAAAATTGGAGGTCCCGATCCGGGTCCCGATCCGATCCGGGGGGTCCGTGCACACCCCTAGTTGATACTTTACAGTCCTTCTCTTTATTCAAGGAGCCCAGAGTGGTATATGTGTGATTCCCAAACCTTTCCTACTTGTGAATTGATCAGGTTCGGGAAACCCCTTAATAACATAGGCTAAGCTGAACATATTTGTATAAAGGAACCCCTTAATGCCATAGGCTAAACTGAACATATTTGTATAAAATAATGTGTCTTTAGTTAAAGGCAAATACTACTGAAGAAAAATCCTAAACAGAAACTATATGATATAAACAAGTAATGTACGTGTATACATTTCAATCTACATGCATTTACTAAGGTGTAAGCTCTAATGAACATAGTGCGACCTACGTCCAAGTATACATGGATTGTGTTTTAAAGTTTATCGTCATCATGTGAGAAATGAAGACAGAAACTAACAGATATGAAATAATCAGGAGTCATTGTACATCAAAGATTTTGCAGTGAATCTGTGACCTCATTGTTCTGTCATCTGATTGTTAATTTAAGGGATACAGCAAATAAACACAAAGGCACGTTGACATTTTATAAGCCACTTCTTTGGCTTGCAGATTTATCTGCTACAGCGTTCAATTAAACAAAACAATAAAGAACAATCTTTATTTGATCCATAAACTTAGAGGACTTTCAGACGGGGAAATCATGTTTCTTGACTATCACTCTGCTTCCTAGTTCTGCATTTGAAATTAGTTGAATTACATGGGAAGAGAGCAGTGACCACGTGACCTGTAATTTAAAACCTCCCAGCCCATTTAGCTCAACGGGACAGCAGCTTCTAGTGGGCAGTTTACAACTTTGCACACTGCAGCATATTTCAGAAGAATCAGGTTTTCCCAGGTTTACTTTTGAATGAATCAACTGGGAAAAGGAGTAGAGCCACTGTCAAGATTTAAAAGGTCTCTAATGCTCAGAGCTTATTTATTTAAAATATTCCTTGGCCTTTTTTCCAGGCAGGAGCCCTCCCAAGACAGCGTACAACAATAAAAACATAATAAAAAAAACATGCAGCAATCAAATCAGCAAAAAATACAATAAAAAACAGCAACAGCAGGAAATTCGTATTTCTCCTCTGAATTGCAATTTTGTGATGAGAGAAGAGGATTATAAAGGAACTTTAGAACAATACTGGCATAGACATTTTGTATTCATGGTAAAAATTCAAAATGATACCACTACTATCCCTGCTGAGGAGTGGAGCTCATCCAAGATGCAGAGGTGAAAGCTGGAGAAAGGAACATGGCATATCCTTCTGGAAACTGCTGCCATAGACTGCTTTTAGGTTGCTGTAGGATAAGAGCAGCTCTGATAATAAGATTGCAAGTAGGATAAGACATGCTGCTCTGACATTAAAAAAAATAAATCTCAACCTAGAAACACAAAGGTGCTTTTGATCTTAGATGTAAAACATGAGCAAGCAGCCTAAACCCTCTCTTAAATAGTTCAAGCCACTATGACAGGTATCAACCTAAGTTGAATCATGTCCTGTGCAGTTGCCCTGGATTGGAGGAGAGTAGATTGTGCCCACTGGCTAGTGCCAGCTGCAGGTTTTTGAGGGGCCTTTGGCATGAAGTCCTCAATGGAACCCTCCCTTAGTGAGTCTACCTTCTCTCACCACCATTGTCAACCAGCCACTCTTGCTCCTCATCCTGTTTCTCATCACTCGCCTGTTTGATCAGCAGAGATCCAGTGAGTGAGTAGTAGGCAGTGGCGCCTACTGCTCCACCTTCTCACCATCACCCTTGTCTGAGCCAGAGCTAGAGGCAGATGAACAAGCAGGTTGCAATAGTAAAGAGGAGGAGCAAGTCCAAGGGGGCCTTATCAATGGACCCCTGCTGAGGTGTGGTCCATCGGCAGGTGCCCGGCCATGCCTACCTGTGGCACTTGACATGAAAAAAAACCTATTCTGATTATGTCTCAAAAAGATATTCTAAGCATACGCACCGAGGGCTATACCAATGCAAAGTATGCATTCTACCCCGAGTTCTTCTCCTGTAACTTTCTGCTGTTATTGAGCACTGGCATGGACTGTGCTAGCCTTCTTTTGGGGGAGTAGATCCTTGCCACTAACTCTACCCCCAACATCCATGCATTGATTCAAACCTCTGCAGAGCGCCTGTGCATGTTCAAGCTATACAGGCACAGATTGTGCACAGTTTGGGAACAAAGCATGGAATAGACAGCCAGAGGGACAATTCTTCTTCCATCTATGCATTGATTATACATAGATATGTAGTCTGCAATGTACTTTCCCCCCTGTATATTTTGACACGGCACATCGGTCATGAATACATCAGAGAATGCCTGAATTGTAGATCAGTACAGGTAGAAACATCTTCATTAAAATCGGTTGTGCCAGGAAGGGCATAGCTAAATCGTGATGGACAACAAACCAAGCAAAATACTACTACTACTACTACTACTACTACTAATAATAATAATAATAATAATATAATTTGAAGCATTCAGAAATTCAGTTAAATACACCAACCGTGCCTCACTTTGGCACAAGTGAATCGTATGTGTGTGCGTGTGTGTGTGTGTAAAAAATAAATTGGCATATACAAGTTCTCCAGATGGAGGAAGATGGAACATAATCTTTTAAAATGTCCTCCTTGATATCCATTATCATGTTTCTCTTTTCATTCAAGGTGTCTTAGGAGCAAATGTTCTTTTCATCACACATTAAAGCAGGGATGAGAAGAAAGTAACTCTCCAGGTGTTTTGGACTTCAACTCCCAGAATTCCTTATCATTGGCCATGGTGGCAGAGGCTTCTGGGAGTTGAAGTTCCAACTACCTGGAGAGCTACCTTCTGCTCACCCCCCCCCCGCTCTCTAAAGCCATTACTAAAAAGGAAGCACTTAAAGATATATAGTGAATGTATAAAAGCGTCTACTTTTGTAGATGAGCTCTTGCATTATTTAAATAACTAAAGCCAAACTATTTGGCTAACATATTCCTACAATTTCTTGATATTGTTTAAGTTTAATCGGTATATGTATTTATATAGAAAATTGTCTAGATTTTTTAAAAGTTTCTCTCCCTTTGTGTTGGCCTTGTGACATGAAAATGAATGCACCTGTTCCAATCATTAGGCACAAGGCTGTCCCAGACATACAATGTAATCCTATATTTACCCAGACAGAAGTCCCACTGGGTTTAACGAGACTAACACTGAAGAAAAAAGACATAAGATTGCAACTGTTACAAAAAAATATTACACACCAAACTTGAGACGCAACACCGATAAATGTGGACAATCAAGAATATTACCATAACCATGGCAATCCATGCTTAAGGTAGGCTGACCATATGAAAAGGACGACAGGGCTCATGTAACTTTAAGAGTTGTAGAGAAAAGGGAATTTCAGCCAGTGTCATTTGTATGCAATTAGTTCCTGGTGAAATTCCCTCTTCATCACAACAATTAAAGTTGCAGGCACTATACTAGAGTGACCAGATACAAAAGAAGGCAGGCCCCTGCAACTTTAACTGTTTTGATGAAGAGGGAATTTCACAAGGAACTAATTGCATACAAATGACACTGGCTGAAATTCCCTTTTCTCTGCAACTGTTAAAGTTATATGACCCCTGTCCTCCTTTTCATATGGTCAGCCTACTTAAGGCAGAAGGAAAAGTTGCATCTGACTGTCAGAAGATGGTTTGTCATTCCCTGTAATAGAGAACTCAGGTGGTTGAGAGCATATCAGTTTGGTTCAGGAATATTGGTTCAGGAATATTGGTATAGAAAAACAAGGTACCGGTTTCTATGTCACTGGGGGACTCCCGAGGCATGCAAAAGTAGGCTGACCATATGAAAAGGAGGACAGGGCTCATGTAACTTTAACAGTTGTAGAGAAAAGGGAATTTCAGCCAGTGTCATTTGTATGCAATTAGTTCCTGGTGAAATTCCCTCTTCATCACAACAGTTAAAGGTGCAGGCACTATACTAGAGTGACCATATACAAAAGAAGGCAGAGCCCCTGCAACTTTAACAGTTGTGATGAAGAGGGAATTTCACCCTGGGAATCTGAGCAATGCCTCCTCTCTCCCTCGAAGCTGGTAGGGGAAGGAACAGTGCTGGCTACGTTCCAAGGTTGGGAACTTGGCCAAGAAGAAGGGGTAGGGAAGGAGACTAGAGAGGCCAGGATATAAGTTAGCCTGAGGTCTCTACAGCTTCCTTCCTTCCTCCTTCCAAAGCACTCCAGCTAGATGGGCAAAAAGCCCATTTAGTGAAAAATGTAAGGTGGGAGGATGGGGAGGCCTCCCACTTTGCATAAGATGATTATAAACCTCCAAGTTCAGGAGCTTACGATCGTCAAGGGCACAAGCCATAGGACTGCATCCAAAGATGAATTGTTGTTGTTGTTGTTGTTGTTGTTGTTATTATTATTATATTTAATGGCTCTTTACAGATGGCAGGTGAGGTAAGTATGTGCTTGAGTGCTATCAATTAATTTTTCTTCCTGAGCTTGGGCTTACCACATAAATAGAAATAGAAATCCCAAACGTGTGTGTGTGTGTGTGTGTGTGTGTGTGTGTGTGTTTCACGTGTTAAAGCAAAATCCATCATAATAGCGAGAGGTTTACAAAAAAACCCCTTAAACACCCATATTTGTCAGAACCTTTCATAGATGTCAAATAACCTTTCATCTTTGCTATAAATATAGTCTGATGCAAAAAGGCTTACCTGTGCTGATTGTGAGAAAGAGGAAAGGGTGTAAAGGGTGGGAAATGAGTAACAGTAAACTTTTAAGTGTCCCTCAGTGTAAGGGAAATTTCATGTAAAGCAGAGACCATCAAAGAGTTAAGAGGATGGAGCTGGCAGGATAGTTTTAAAATAATAAATTCAAATGTAAAATTCACTATCCAGGTCAAGCCCTGGCCTCATGAATCTCAGTGACTCCAGAAATTAGATTTTTAAAAATATGTCTAAAATATTCTAGGCCGACAAACAAAGCCAGCATTTGCCAAAGTATTTCAAGAACACATTTCAGACTCTCAACTAGCAGAAAGAAGCCAAGGAACCTTAGGCCATGTAAACAAAAAAGATTGGAATAAGGAGCCCCGGAGCTCAAATTCACAGCAGCCTCTCGATCAAAGACCAGAGAGATGACATTGGGTCTGAGTGAACTCAAGCTTCAAAACCAGAGAAGATACAGAGTAAGGGCACAGGGCCAGAGATGGGGAATAATAAGAAAAAGATACAGTAGGAATATCCCAGAGGTCAGAGATATTCAAAAAGGCCAACTTTTTAAAAGGTGTTCGAAGTAAAGCAAGACAGGGGAAATGGGACAGATGAGAAACTAAATGTAGACTAACAGAAAAGGAAAATAGAACCTGGGCAGGGTGGGGAGGGAAGAGGTGAATGGAATACTCTGCTTGGATGGAATAATAATAATAATAATAATAATAATAATAATACCCACCTCTCCCTTTCGATCGACTCTGGGAACAACATTAGTACAATGCAATATAGATCTAATAAATAAAATCAATTAAAAGAGCATATAAAACAATCAACACATTTTAAAATTCTTGGTTTAAAGTTAATCTGGCTAGGCCTGCCGGAAAAGGCAATTTTTTTATAGCTGCCTTAAACTCGGAGAGAGTGTTAAACAGCTGACTTGATCCCTGAAGAGGACCACTCCTTTTGGAAGGGGGATACACTGCAACATTTTGTAGCAGCTCCCACTTGTTCTCTTGATTAAAGGTGTTTGTGGGAGAATGCCAATCCGTATGTAGCCAAAATGACATCACACACACACACACAAATGGGGAACCCTAAGGTTTGCAAAAGTACCAAACAAAAACAAGAAAAATCAAGAAAAAACACACTAAGAGAACTCACCTCCAAAACAGTGCAGTGAAAACTGAGTATGTTCGATGGGCAAAGAATGATGCCTGTCTATTGGATGAGAGAATGCAAACATGTGGGGAAGGGAATAGAATGCAGTATCCTGGAAGAGGGCATGACTGGCTGGCTGCATCTCTGAACAGGAGCACTCAACGCTGTAAAATTTCGTTGCAGGTCCAATTTGAAATCCCATTAGTACCTGCAAACATATATGTTTTATTGCTCTCAAAGCTTTCACATGGCATTAAGCTAATAGCAAGGACTCTCTGCACCTTTGTTTCCATACCAAAGAAAAAAACGAGCATCCCCATCATTGGTCCCTTAACCATCAGAACAGCTGAAACATGGAACACAATGGCTCAGTTCGGACGACATATTAGGCAACGGAGGGGTAAATAACGTACTGACCGAGCGTTAGGCAGGAGGAGCTTCACAGACGACATGCTGCAGCCAGTGCTGCTCGGCACCAGCAAACGCCTTGGCTGCTACGAACTTGTGGCGGCCAGTTTGGTTGCAGCCTCTCCTCCCTGTGTCCTCCAGCCATATCCCAGCAAGCACCATGAGTTCTGCTGGCTGCATAGAGCAGCCGGGGGGGTTTGGCTGCTCTAGGCAGCAGAACTCTATTCCAAAACGGAATAGTCCACGGGGGGGGGGGGGGGGGGTGAATTCGGACGATACTTTAAACAACGGGGCTTCAGGCTAAACAACGTGCAAGCCCGTTGTTTCGCTCCGTTGTTTAAAGTGCCTGATTAACGTACTGTCAGTTGTGTGTGCGTTGTGTGTTGCCCTCCAAACGACACAATAAGCAACACAACTGACGATTGTTCCCCCCCCTCCTCCGTTGCTTAATGTGTCGTCCGAATTGAGCCAATATTTCCTCCTTTGAATGATTTGTTCTTTGCCTTGTCTGTGCCAAGTACAGGGCAGAACAATCAGGAAAGAGCCCCAGGTAAACATCTCAGTGGTGTTGTCTGGCCTGTGGTCATCCCATCCATTGTTATTGCTTTGATTAGATATTAGTCCTTTGCTCATCTTCCTCCTATATTACATAAAGTCCATTTATAAGAGGGAAAAGGGAACAAAAGAAGGGAAGCCATCTAATCAAACTTCCATTTCTTGCTTTTCTCTGAGAAAAATGAAGTATGGGACAAGTGACTGGAGGAAAAAAACCACACCACCATATATATATATATATATATATATATATATATATCAAATGCAGTACATGTCTAGCCCCCCATACACACATGCAATTGAACAAAATGGGGCTGCATATAAAATGAAAGGAAATCAGTGAATGAGCCCCCATTCTTCTATTGATGTTAGAGGGGGAAATGAATGGGATTTATCTAAATGAAAATGAAATAAAAACTCACTCATTCATTTTCAACTGCTTTGGAGGCATTGTTTTGCATCAAAGAAATCAACTAGCGCACTGTGTACAATTCACAGAAAGGTTATAGGGAGGAATAATAGAAGGAAAGCAGCAAAGCGGATGTATTGAAAGTAGCTAGGCTGTGTTTGTGAACTTTTTAAACAGAGCATTCCTATGAATGTTTACTCAAAAGTAAACCCCGCCGTGTTCAATGGAGCTTACTGATTGGATTGAAGCCAAAATTACCTAGAAAAAGAGACCTTTAACCTCCTCATCTATCTGAAATCTGGAAGGTCCAGTCTTTGGAAATTTCATGTCAATTGAATCAACAATACCGAAATTGCAAGCAGGTGAAATGGGAAGGTTATAGGACGTGCACTGATGCTCTATAAAGAAAGCCTTTCTCTATCTAAAATCATATCTTAACATTTATCAGGACTGATTCACTGAGGAGCTAATAGAATGCCTGAAAATCTCATGCTATTTGCATGATTTTAACATTCCCTCCCAATTTCAACTACTACTCCAGAATCCAACAAGATGAAAATCTGAACAAACTTCATCTCAACCCCAATCACTAAAAATGAAACCAAACTTTTATTATAGCCTTCCCAAAGAATGTGAGCAGTTCTTGAGATTGCTTCTGCTATAGGGCATGGTACACAGGTAGAATAGTGGGCACCATATTGTTGGTCAGTTGTAAAGATCATGATGAAACACAACAGATTTGGCGATACCAGATAGGAAGGGCCACATTTTAAGGCAATTTAGTTCTCCTGATATCTCTGTTATGGATCAGGCTGCTAATATCTACAGTAGTACTGACACACTAAAATTAAAATTAAAATATATTAGAACCCACTCTTTGAGCTTTATCAGACCAGAAATTTAGTGCACTCTCACCATGCCTGGTGTGTGGATTTGCAGCACAGTACTGACATGACGCCTTGCCTGGTCTGCTGACACCCCGCCTCTTCCCCAGCCTTTCCTAGAGCGCTAAAAGTCTGGATTATTTTCTCTAAGCGCATTCACTGCACCCTAAGCCTATGTATAGTTTTAAAGGAACTGGGGACTTGAATGGATTGCATCAGGTCCTGGCAGGGAAAAGCAATCTCTCCCAGCAGCCAGCTCCAAGCCTCAATATAAAACCCAAACCTTGCATCCCAGGCTCCAAAGCATTTTTTTAAATCGTACAATGCCCGAATTTCTGCAGAGATAGGATTGTACTTCCTTGATGCCCCCAAAGAGCCAGACTAAAGAGTCATTCCATTTTTGCCCGGCAGAAAGGCAGTCTGGTTGAAGTACTCATCTCTCATCTGACAGGACCTGACTGGACGGAGAAAGAGGAGAGGGGTGGGGTGGGGTGGAGCGGAAGAGCTAACGAGTGAAGGAGCGAAAGGGCAGCTATTCAGGTGAAAGGGATCATAAGCTTGATGTGCTTCTGCAAACACGGAGGCAAACCAGGGGGGAAAATTAGGGATGATGGAGGTCTTTGTTTCAATATCAGTTTTACAGGACATTTGGCAACTTGTTTTTCTTTTTCACAGTATGTAAACAGTTGCATAACAGATCTGCCTTGCTTTTCCTATCCTAGTTTAGGATTCATAAAAAAGAAGAGTGCTCCCAACCATTTCCTCCTATCGCATGCAAACAAATACTTTTACTAGCCTCTTGATAAATAATCACATTAAAACCACACAGAGAGAAGAGCTCCTGACCAATAGAGCACATACACTGTTTATGCCTGAATTTTTTCTACATTGCCACCTCCACCAGCACTTCAGTTAATGGTGTTTGCATTTAATATTTTTACTGTTGTTGCTAAGAGAATCTAACATGTAGCTTTTACTGCCTAAGTCTATCATGAACTATCATAATAACTCTAATTACTCAAAATGCTGATTTGAAGAAAAATAGGCCTATGTAACTCCCTCCTCAGGGAGATACATACAGCCTCATAATTGCGAGCTTTTAAGAAAGCTCTGAAGACATTTTTATTCCACTGCATGTTTGATTTAAGTGCAGTTTCTGAAGGGAAAAAAACAATTGCTGCTTATCTTAATTAAATGTTTTGAATTAGAAATATGCTGTAAATGTTTGCGGGTGGTGAGATTGTAAACCTCTTGTGAGGGCAACATGTCTTGAAACATATTCATTTGATAAATAAGCAAACAAATAAATACATGAGTAGGCTCTGCTCATATGAACCATCTGTCTAGTGTACATGTATAGGCCCAAGTTTCTATTCTTGAGGAAGGGGAAGAGAGTCCAAGCCGTTCAGGATAGCTCCTGTACTCTGTCATGCGTAAAACCTAAATACTGAGCCAATGTGCGATGCGTAGAAGGGCAGGAAACAAGAGGGATGGAAAGAACCAAAGAGGAATCAAGTTGACAATGTTAACCTGAGTCATATGGTTGGGATGGGACAGCTATACAAATCTAATTTAGAAGGCAACTCAGTTGCCATTATTCTTCCCCAGCAGAGTCATGGCCAATGTAGTATAGCTGAGCATTCTCTCTTTTAGATATACACATATCTTTCACCTAAAAGCTAATCTTTAAGACAATGTACATTTCTCAGGGTTTCTTGGTGCGGAAATGCTATTATACTACAATTATAAACTAATTTGTAGGTAGACATTCCTTTGGGGTCGATGTATATATAAAACAAGTACTTTTAATTCATCATGTTATTGTGATCTATAATGGACACACTTGAGATACTCGCGCTTGCAAAGAGTTCCAATTCTCCTCTATGAACATTCCATACACACACAGACATGTTCTACTGGATGTAGAGGACAGGGAAATTCTTGCAGCTGGGGAGTGCCATGAGCACCGCAGAGCTGCTGAATTGCAGCTGATAAAGCTATCATTTTTATGTGCACAATGCATAGCAAACTTTTTGTCCTTCATCTAACCAATCTGGTTTCAGATTGACTCATTGTCGGAGATCAGGTGCTTCATAAACAATTCACTAGGCTGGCCTAGTGAATTGTGACTTGAAGGCTTGACAATTGTTATGAGAAGCAACTGTCTCTGTTCTGTGCTTATCTGTAACTGTGGGCGGAAGCCTTGAATGTTCCTGGGAACGAAGGCTTGTTTAGAAAAGGTGAGGGCTGTCTTGCAAGACGTCTCTCACATAGTGTCGTCATCAAGAGGAGGTTGAACTGTGCCACCCTGTTGGCACATGAGTTTGGATTACAGGCCTGAAGCCCTGTCTGTCAAAGTAGCTTAGAATTAGCCAGCCTCCATCCTATATTAGCTACGTCCTAAGAGAAAGTTCCTTGCTAGGAATTATCTCATCATCCTCTTGCTGCTCGTCTGCTGCTCTGCTGCTGTTGTTCTCTGCTGTGGGATTCTATCTGATTTGGAACTGTGTGATGCACTCTGTACATGTTCTGTTGCTATTTGGACTTGGAACTTCTAAAGAATTATGCCATGAAAAGTGCGCTGTGGCTTTTCATAGATTTGGACTTGAGATTAATGTTCTGGATTCGTGTTCTATAGCCTGCTGTTTCCCTGCATGGAGCCAAAGTACGGGCACAGGGAAACTGAGGCTGTTCTGGAATTCTGTGTGTCTGGGACCTGTGAGAGGACCTTCCTCAGTGCTAAAGCTACGAGAATTGGGAAGGCTCCCTGGGTCAAAGAGGTTCTTTCCCTGACATCTTGTTTCCATGGTCAGCTCAGCGTTCCCTGACAGGCTGAGTAGTGTTTTAGTTTCAAGATGATCATTAATCCACTGTCAGGAGGCTTTCTCCTTGAGTCTCCCTTTGTTCCTGAGGATTCCAGTGTAGTGTGGCCACTCCTGACCTCAAGGGACTGGGGCTAACTCCAAATGTCTCCCCCTGAGTGAGTGCTGTTCGCATTAAGCCGTTCTACCTGAAAGCTGTCTGGTCCGTCTTCAGCTTCAAGTGTGTGTTTGCAGAAATGAAACCGTTATGCTTTGAATTCCGTGTGATTTACAATAAAAGAAGTCTCCCCGTTGTTGGAGTGTGTCTATTTGCCTAAAGTTCGTGAGCAGAGGCTCTGGGGAGAGCTTGAGTCATGACACTCATACTTGAATAGACCCAGTAAAATGTTTTAAGTGAATAATGACTTAAGTGAATAATTGATTTAAGTGAATAATGACTAACTTAAGTCCCACTAATTTCAATGGCTCTGCTCAAAGTATAACTAAATCTGGACCCAACCCAATGAGTGTGTTCATGAGCTAGAGATTTGAACCCTACTTTTCTTGACCCATACCCAGCATTCTTTTCACTGGACCATCTTCTGTATATGCAATGGTCTATGTGCATCACTTCGCCCATTAGTACTGCTGTGGTGAGCTCTTATGTACCACCATCAAACTAAAAAGGAGAGCCACACTACAGTACATTGTAAGCTTCTCTGATTTAAATTAACTGAAGCTAGATAACAACTCATAATATGGGTGGCTTTTCTCCATCATGAATTAAATAAAATCATTCTTTCTTTCCAACACTATTACCAAATGACATAGAACAAATGTCTAGATGCAGGCAGCAGAATACACCTTTTACAAATAATGGCACTCTTTTTCCTGTTGACCAATATGGCCTTTCCATTATTTTAATTACTTCAAATCCAACATCCTAGAAACCATAGCATTAAGCACATTACCCTGTGTGATACATTCACTGGAAAGAAAATGCTAAAAATCAGGGATACAGAACCTCCAGCCTACAGAGGTTCTCCATCTGGCCCATGAAGCATCCTTGGGTATCTCCAGGGAGTGGAGCCTGGCCTCCAACTCCTCCCCTGGAAAAATTCTGACTCTTTTCACTGACTGGAGATAACAATGGGGATTCCCCGTGCACTGGAGAAATTCCTGCTGTTATTAGGGATGTTGGAGAAATCCGCAACAGAATCAAATGCATTTGGATATCTGTGAATCCACCTGTGGATTCTGTAGCAGATTGGCTTCTCTCGAGTCGCATGGATTCCTCAGACTTGCAGGCTGGTTGTGGTGGGTGTTGTTGTTGTTGTTGTTGTTACTTTCTGGAATTTTACGCAAATTTAGTCATAGAAAAATACATAAAATAATAAAACACCAGCTGAAAATGCACATTTCCCCAAGGGCTAAAACACAAAAAAATGTGCATTTTGGAGGGATTTGCGCAAATGCGAATTTGCGCAAAGTCAGGAAATTAAAAAAAAAAGATTCTGTCGACAAGCAGTTGCAGATGGAATGGACAGAATGTGAAGCCTTCATGAGGATGAAGTGCACTGCACAAAACCAAGGGACTTAGCTGGTGCTGGGAAGAGCAGCCACTCTTCCTGATATCAGCCAAGTGGCTTTGTGCAGCATGCAGCACCCCATGGGGATGCTGTGTGCTGCATGAATCCAGGGAATCAGCCAGTGAGTGCTGGGAACAATGGCTGTTCTTCCTAATGCTGGCTGAGTGGTTTCGCATGGTGCATGCTGCCAGGGCCTTGGCCTGCACTGGGAAGAGGGGCTCTTCCCAGCACCAGCTGAGTCCCTTTCTGCATGCTTCTCCTAGCATGGAGAAAGGTGATGCAATGACATCAGTGGGCATGGCTATGCTCACTAACACCATCCAGCCTGCACACATCCTGGTTGGAGGCATTTCAGCCCCCCTCTACTCCAATATAGTTCTGCATCCTTGCTGAAAAGGATGCTATGAAACACAACACTATAAAAAGTCATAGTATTATAGGAGTAAAGGAGTATTATCTATCTATCTATCTATCTATCTATCTATCTATCTATCTATCTATAAAAATGAATGTATTTGTTTCTATGTCCTTGATGGACTACATCCCACTTTCAGGATTTGTTCTATCTCTAAATGGGATGGTTATAGGTTTAATGAAAATTTGTAAGGAAGGGGGGATAATGTAGAAGCTGAAATTAGATTCAGATAGATACAGTGAGGGGCAGGGCATGGGAGTGAATTGCCCAGGTAACGGAAAAAGAATGTTGGCAATTGATGTGGTGGGAGGGGGAGAGATGGAAGAACGGAGGAGAAGGGAGTCATGGCTGACAGAGAAGCTCAAGACAGTCTTCAGGAGATAAAGAACAAAACAGACCCCTCCCTCAAAGGGCTATGGGGGGTAACCATGGCAGGGGCTGTGCCTAGGGGCTCAGGCAGACATCATGTATCCAATTGCAGCAGCTGTGTAACTTTGCTTGAAGTCTTTGCTATATCCAACTCTTCCCAACTAGCAGCTCTTCCCAACCCATGATCCATTTACTGGTCTTGTATAAGAATACGGTAGTATAGAGCTTATTACTGGAGGCTTATTTTTGTTTTAAACTGAAGCTTGAGCAGTGTAGACGTCCAGAAAATGTTGAAACTTCACAAAAGTTCAAAGCTCGATCTTTGGGCAACTCAGGGAGGGAGAAGGCAAAGGGGATGCTAATTCATATGCCTCACACTGTGCATGTAATGTAACATGTGACACAGTGTGTGTCTGTACGTGTAATAATGCTTACTCCTGTGAGCTCGTAGAATGCTGGGCCAATGGAAGAACAGGCACAGAACGTTGAAGAGAGGCTGAAGAAAAGTCAGTTGGTGGTAGTGTGGAATGAGTCTGGCCTCAAAAACTCGACTATCTCAGCGAGACTGATAGATAATGTTTAATTCTCCTTATGTGAGCAGGACTTTCTTTGTTTAATAACAGTTTTGCCAGGGATACAAGCTTCTCACTTTAGCAAAATAAGAAACGTCAACCCTTGTCAAAACCAAAGTGTTCCTGAATTTGGCACGACAGCTGGGATAATTTCTGGTAAGGCGGCCTACTTTGTATTCATTATTAGTGATTCATTTCATCATTTTCCTGCATACTAAGCTTCTGGTAACTTCAATGGGATTTTTCCATTCAGAAAAATGGTAGAACCTTGCTGCATTATATGACAGTTGTCTTCAGACAATTACTCAACATTAGGCTGACCATTTGAAAAGGAGGACAGGGCTCCTGTAACTTTAACAGTTGTAGAGAAAAGGGAATTTCAGCCAGTGTCATTTGTATGCAATTAGTTCCTGGTGAAATTCCCTCTTCATCACAACAGTTAAAGTTGCAGGGGCCTTGCCTTCTTTTGTATATGGTCACTCTAGTATAGTGCATGCACCTTTAACTGTTGTGATGAAGAGGGACTATCACCAGGAACTAATTGCATGCAATGACACTGGCTGAAATTCCCTTTTCTCTACAACTGTTAAAGTTACAGGAGCCCTGTCCTCCTTTTCATATGGTCAGCCTACTCAACATATCTTGCTGAATTAAATAGCTACATGTTGCCTGAAGGTGTGGCTGGTAGGAGGGACTTTATGAGACATGTTTTTTGAGCCATGAAATTAGCAACATCTTGGAAAGACAAACTGGGGGGTGGGGGAGAGATGTATATCACTGGCCAAGCACCTTCAGTCTCAATCAAAGATATGATTTAAGCTGACCATATGAAAAGGAGGACAGGGCTCCTGTAACTTTAACAGTTGTAGAGAAAAGGGAATTTCAGCCAGTGTCATTTGTATGCAATTAGTTCCTGGTGGAATTCCCTCTTCATCGCAACAGTTAAAGTTGCAGGGGCCCTGCCTTCTTTTGTATATGGTCACTCTAGTATAGTGCCTGCAACTTTAACTGTTGTGATGAAGAGGGAATTTCACCAGGGACTAATTGCATACAAATGACACTGGCTGAAATTCCCTTTTCTCTACAACTGTTAAAGTTACATGAGCCCTGTCCTCCTTTTCAGATGGTCAGCCTATATGATTTATGGATAGGAACTAACTCTAGGATAAAAAGCATCTAAGGATTTTATCCTCTAACATCACGTAGCAAAGCCAAACTAGGTGTGATGTTAATGGTTGCAATTAACGTGCATTCTTTGTTATGTAAATAGTAACTTAAGTGATCAGAACACATACATGACTGTAAAAGTAACTTTTTTTTCCATAATTGCCACCCAGAAGCTTAGAGATGAACTTTTGCCCCTACCAACAAATGTAGATTGCTATGATGGTCTACTGGTCCAAGTGCCATGACTGGGCCTGGTGGGATATATGTACATAGCAACCTATTGATATGCATCTATTCTGTGAATTTGGTAATGGCCTTTGCTCATACAAACGATTTGTTGGTTAGTTGGTTGATTTGGCTGATTGCTAAACACATTGTGCAATGGCAGTCTTGCTGCCATTTTAAATATGTTCCTAACCACTTGACTCTGAAGGCCAAATGAAACAGCCTCCTAGGCTGCCTCTACAAGAAGCATTTAAAGCTCTGTCAAGGCGCATTAAAAAATTTACCTCTACAAGAAGAGCGATTTAAAGCTCTTTCAAGTCTCATTAAAAAATTACCTCTACAAGAGAGGAGCGCAAATGGGGCGTAGAGGCGCGTTATCTCCCCGACTGTGCGCATTATCGAATGCGCGTTAATTAGCGAGTTTTATTTTGCTCCGTCCATTAAAGCGCATTTTGACTGCTGCCGCCGCTGTCAAAAGCCCTCCCCTGGCTGCAACGGCGCAGATTTCCTTCCTCACCCCCTTTCTGATCGCTCCATGCCCCGACCTGAACTTCAGCAACCCCGGGGGGTCCGGCGGAGGGAGCTAGTCTAAGCGCCTGGCTGCCGGGAACATGATTTGAAGCCGGCGAGGCGAGAAGGGGGAGAGCAGATTTCCTTCCTCACCCCCTTTCCGATCGCTCCATGCCCCGACCTGAACTTCAGCAACCCCGGGGGCTCCGGCGGAGGGAGCTAGTCTAAGCGCCTGGCTGCCGGGAACATGATTTGAAGCCGGCGAGGCGAGAAGGGGGAGAGCAGGTTTCCTTCCTCACCCCCTTTCCGATCGCTCCATGCCCCGACCTGAACTTCAGCAACCCCGGGGGCTCCGGCGGAGGGAGCTAGTCTAAGCGCCTGGCTGCCGGGAACATGATTTGAAGCTGGTGAGGTGAGAAGGGGGAGAGCAGATTTCCTTCCTCACCCCCTTTCCGATCGCTCCATGCCCCGACCTGAACTTCAGCAACCCCGGGGGCTCCGGCAGAGGGAGCTAGTCTAAGCGCCTGGCTGCCGGGAACATGATTTGAAGCCGGCGAGGCGAGAAGGGGGAGAGCAGATTTCCTTCCTCACCCCCTTTCCGATCGCTCCATGCCCCGACCTGAACTTCAGCAACCCCGGGGGCTCCGGCGGAGGGAGCTAGTCTAAGCGCCTGGCTGCCGGGAACATGATTTGAAGCCGGCGAGGCGAGAAGGGGGAGAGCAGATTTCCTTCCTCACCCCCTTTCCGATCGCTCCATGCCCTGACCTGAACTTCAGCAACCCCGGGGGCTCCGGCGGAGGGAGCTAGTCTAAGCGCCTGGCTGCCAGGAACATGATTTGAAGCCGGCGAGGCGAGAAGGGGGAGAGCAAGAGAGTGCGAGCTGCGCAGGAGGAGACTCCGGAAGATGAGCCACGCAGGTACGGGGAGCAACTCTTGGGGGAGGGGATGAGAAGGGGCCGTGAGAGAACGTTTTCCTTGGGGAAGGGGGAGGGGAGGCTGGGAAACAGACCCCCATGAAAGGCGCACTTGACACAGCCTGCCAGAGGGAAGGGGAGGGGAGGGAAGCGCCTTTTGTCGCCGCCTCTCGTGCAGAGGTATTAGGCGTAAAGGCGCTTCAGGGATAGTGCGCCCAATCGCCTAACCGGGCGCAAAAGCGAATCCTTGTGGAGGGGACCCTAATCATGCATAGTGGAATTATGTGATTATATAGTCTGACCAGATAAAACCCAGGTCAGGGCTCATGTAGGGAATTTCAGCCAGTGTCATTTGTATGCAATTTGTTCCTGGTGAAATTCCCTCTTCATCACAACAGTTGAAGGTGCAGGCATTATACTAAAGTGACCATATACAAAAGAAGGCAGGGCCCCTGCAACTTTAACTGTTATGATGAAGAGGGAATTTCACCAGGAACTAATTGCATACAAATGACACTGGCTGAAATTCCCTTTTCTCTACAACTGTTAAAGTTTCATGAGCCCTGACCTGGATTTTATCTGGTCACCCTAACAATGTGACTGCCATTGTGGTCTTAAATTGATTCAATCCAGAAATGAATTTAGCCATGGAGAAAGGATACAATTGTTTATGAAATTTCATTCTAATATTTTAATTCAAAAATACTGATAGTGATTCACTCCTAGAAGACATTTAATTATTGCTCTTGCTAGCCAGATCTTCTCAAGCTGCTTTCAGTTATCATTACAGCAAGACAGGATGAAAATGTCCAAGTTGATGTTGAGGTTTTGTATGTAGTAATTTTTAAACCCTTGGCTTGGCTTCTATCTATCTGGATCATACAAACAAAATCTGTAAAAGATTATTTTTTGTCACAGAATGAACTAGCTTCTGCACTTAATGAATTTAAGTATACATACAAAAGTGGTGAAATTGAAAAGCACCTTTATAAACAATGGTCTGGTTCAGACACAACACTAAACCATTTAGCGTCATGGGACTGAGATCTCCATCACACCTAATTCCCCCCTCCCTGGTTTGCCTCCGCATTTTTTTTACCTCTGAGGCAGAAGCACGTCAAGCTTATGATGCCTTTCACCTGAATAGCTGCTCTTTCACTCCTTCCCTCGTAAACTCTTCTGCGCCACTCCACTCCACCCCTTCTATTTCTCCCTCCAATCAGATCCTGTCAGATGAGTACTTCAACCAGACTGCCTTTCTACCAGGAAAAAATGGAATGACCCTTTAGTTTGGCTCTTTGGGTGCATCGAGGGAGTACAATCCTGTCTGCAGAGATTCAGACATTGTATGATTTTAAAAAATGCTTTGGAGCCTGGGATGCAAGGTTTGGGTTTTGTTTTGAGGCTTGGAGCTGGCTGCTGGGAGAGATTGCTTTTCCCTGCCAGTACCTGATGCAATCCATTAAAGCCCCCAGTTCCTTTAAAACTACACAGAGGCTTAGGGTGCATTCAATGTGCTTAGGGAAAATAATCCAGGCTTTCAGCATTCTAGGAAAAGCTAGGGAAGAGGCAGGTTGTCAGCAGGACAGGCACATCGTCATATAAGTGCCATGCTGCAAATCCACACACCAGGCATGGTGAGAGTGCACTAAATCATTGGTGTGATGGACCTCTGAGCCTTTAGGGGGAGTGCAACATCATCTAGCCAGACAGATGAACCAGTCTCTAACAGTACCTCTGTCTTATCTGGATTGAGTCTGTTTGTTGGCCCTGATCCAGTACATTACCGTGCCTAGGCACTGATTCAGAACAGCCACTGCCTCACCTGGGTTTGATGAAAAGGAAAGATAGAGCTGGGTGTCATCCACATATTGATGACACCTCAGCCCACATCTCTGGATAACTTCTCCCAGTGGTTTCATATAGACATTGAACACTATAGGTGATAAAATAGAGCCCTGTGGTACCCCATGACCTAGTTGCCATGGCACAAAGCAATAATCCCCTTGCACCACCTTCTGGAATTGGCCATCCAAGTAGGAGCAGAACCACTGCAGCGCAGTGCCTCCAACTCCCAGCCCAGACAACCTATCCAGAAGGATACCATGGTTGATGGTGTCAAAAGCTGCTGAGAGGTTCAAGAGAATCAATAGGGTTGCACTCCCCCATCCCTCTCCCAGCAAAGGTCATCCCACAGAATGGCCCATTGCTGTAGAACAAAAACATTGACCATTTAATGGATGAATAGACAGTGGAGTTATAAAAGTATTTCAGTTTTTGGTGAGCGTTCTAGAAGTATCAGAAAAGTATTTTCAATTGACAAAATTGCAATTTTTCACCAATGTTCCACTAGATGAAGCCACCTTTGTTCAGAAAAAGCATTGTTGAAGAAATTGAGTTTTTGAAAAGTCCCTCCTATTTATATCAAGTTACACATGTCTTATTGATCTACCTCTCTTTTGATCTGTCAGTCATATGAGAGAGGTGACAACTGTATTATGGATTTTGTAAAAAGTAAAAACCTATAGCACAAAACATTGATTTGCTGCCATGACCTATTGTAAGGTTGTCATTGCCTTTGCTATGCACATGCACACCTTCTACCTGAAGAGAATAAAAGCCTTGTGATTTTATACGATCAGATGGGGAGCTAAATGCTCAGAATTACCCTCAAAGAAACAATGAAACTGTGACCTGCCTTCTACAACTGATTTACCTATGACAAAATGACAGCTTTTCCCCTGCATATAATGGATGGGTAAGCCCTAGATTCAGAAATGTTTTTAGACAGACTTTTCATATACTACTGAGTTGTATATACAAAGGACAGAGTGCAGTGCTCAGTCACCACTGCTTGTGGTGGATGTAATTGGAAGTGGCAGAGGCAGGAGACAGAGGGGGTTGTCTTCATGGCTCCAGGCTGGTGCCGCCTTCTTCCTCAACCCCACACTTTCTCTCTTCCAAGGGGTTTCGGGTAGTCCCGACACTGAGGAGGGAGCACGGGGCTTCCATCCGGGTCCCAGAGCCACCCTGACTTCTTCCTGGTGAAAGGTGACCAATTGCTGGTTGCCTTCCACCAGGCTCTGCCCCCAGGTTGCCCCCAGATTGGCGGTGGAGAGACATTACATGGTAAAAGCCCCATGTAGATGTCGCTCCCTTTGAAAAAGTCAGGCTAAATCTCTGACTTTTCAAAACAGAGCATTGCAGGGAAGCCCCACAGTGGCTGCGAACCTGCACCTACATCGTCTAACCAACAGGACATAGATCCACAGCCACCATGGGGCTCTCCCCACATGTAGACAGCCCCACAGTGTGGAGACCTTTCCCCACCCAATCCACCTATTCCATGGTCAGCACTAATGAATGGATGAGTGCTACTCTCCCTTCTACAATACAGCTAATATATTTTGCATTTTGCTATGTACTTGCTAGCAGATTTGTAATAAGAACTTAAGAAGAGCCATGCTTAATTATTCCAAGAGTCCATCTAGCCTAGCATTCTGTTCACACACTGCCCAACCAACTGCCCATGGGAAACACTCAAGCAGGACATGAGTTCAACAGCACCCTCCCACCCACATTGTCGAGCAATTGGTGTACATTGTCACACTGCCTCTGATACTGGAGTTACTGGACTAGTAGCCACTGATGGCTTTATCCTATTTAAAAAATCCCTCCAGGTATCGTGCCCATAGACTTTTCATAACTTTTAAAAATTTAAATATTTGTTTTCCATTCCTCATGGATCTTTAAGTGAAAGCACAATCTCTCAGCTTTACCCTCTTACATAACTTAGCTTCTCATTGGCACAGCAAGGATGAGCATAGATTGATAGATGCTATGTTTTCAGTTGTTCACTCTTTGGATGCTACTATATAAGTGCCATAATTTCTTATCATTTAAGGCTAGTCTTTTACTTTAAAAGTGAATGGTGAGAAGCATACCAGGTTGCTGCTGTGTCATCATTGGGTGATCTGAATGCTTATCTCATGATAGTGTACATCAAATGGGAACGTGTGCGCTCTGGCAAAAATCCAAACAAATTCATCTGAAAAACGCTTTGAAGCAAAGTGAAATATACCTTATGATGAAATCAAGAGTATTCAGTTGGACAAACAACTGGTATCACACAATGCATCTCCAATGCTTGGACATGTAGTACAATAGTGAACATATGACTCAAAGGAAGCCACAGTATCTGGGCACCCTTTGAAAGTATCAAATGGATGAACAACTTTTCATATTCAACTTCTTAAAATTAAAACATTAATAGACTGTAGCAGAGAAACTATTATGACATTTATTCAACATCAAAATAGGAAAAAGCATAGCTATAACATTTATTATCTTGAGATAATAAGTCTGTTCTCAAAATTCAATGGTCATATTAAACTCTCTTTCCTGGACATCAGTTTGTGGGATCACCCAATGATAGATTAAAATATTGGTTTAATTTACCTATATTAAAATGTACAAACTGATCATATATAGAAAAACATAGCCATTTTACAGAAAGAGAAAAACATAGCCAATGGAACAGAAAGAGCCCACTTAGCTGGCTTCACCTGTCTCCAAGGGCAACCTTTCACTAAAGGATCTATTTTTTTATTAAAAGGTGAGACAGTCTTGTAGTTCTTGAGGTTGTTCCCTGCTGTCCATCCCTAGAATGCCAAGCTGTAAGGGCATGCTTTGTACCCAGTTCCAAGCTCAGTAAACTTCTCCTGTACCCTCTCCCACCACCTTTTGGACAGACCGTCCTGAAGCCCTCTGCCCACAATGGGCTCATCATTTTTTTTTCTGACACATTTTACCAGAGACCAGTCTCCAGGTTCAGGAAATCTGTGGCAGAGGCCTGCTTGTGGATGCTATTACCTGCAGAGGCCAATTTGCCAGGCACATGTGAAAGGGACTTCTCCTGTATTGCTCCCAACCTGGGAAGTGCACTCCCTCCAGAACAATTGTCTCTTAGCTCCCATGGCTTTTTAAAAAGGGTAGGAAGACACATCGTTTTAAGGCTTTAAATTATGTACTTGTTTTGATGTTTTACTATTTTTAATACTCTATATTGTTAAGGCGTTATTACTTTAAATGGTGGCCTTATCTCCTTTCCACCCCTGAAAAAGTTATGTTAGATCACCAATTCTTTTGCATTATAGTTGCTGTAAAATTCACACGTAGGATCTTTCCATACATCTCCTAATCTGCAGAAAGCTGGATTTGCAGAAAAGCTATATGGGACTAAGATCAGTTGTTGATTGGCTTGAGCCAAAATCTTTTTCTCTCCCCTTTCTTAAAAAATGTCCAAACATTATTCTAAGTAGATTCTAATGCATATATAAAAAGGAGGAAAGTACCACAAGAATCTTTCAGCTCACAGTACAAATGGTTATGCCAATCTCTGTGACAATCTTACATTTATCCTTGTCTCAAAATATGTCTGCTGTGATATGCTCAGTCAAGGGCAGAATCTACTGAGAAACAGACTTTGCGGCCTGCCTCTCAGTAGCACACCAGGTGATGACATCACCCAGCACGCTACTGAGAGGCAGGCCACGAAGCCTGTTTCTCAGTAGAAGGTACCAGCGGGCAGCAGCGGATGGCCCTGTCTGGTAAGGAGCACAAGTGGAGGGAGGGGGGGAGGGAGAGGGAGGTCCCCACTTACCTGCCGGGGCCGTCCACTGCCGCCCGCTGGTCCCTTCTACTGAGAAACAGGCTACGTGGCCTGCCTCTCCATAGAAAGATGATAGTGTCTGGACCCCCAGCAGGAGCTTTTCTACATGAGGCTGTTAATTGCTGTACCTGCTTTTGGTTTCATTGCAGAATTGAGATCTGAGCTCTACAGAAACAGCTTTTCCTTTTCTGCTTTTCGGCTACATAGCCTAGGTTGATCCCCTCTTTGTTCAGTTTTATGTGGCTGCTAACACTTGTTGTTGTTGTTGTTGTTGTTGTTGTTGTTGTTGTTGTTCTGTATGGCTTTTTAGTATTTTAAGGATGCAATCCCATGCATGTTTCGACAGAAAAAAAAGTTCTACCATTTCCAGCATTCCCCAGCCAGCCATGCTGTTTGGACAATGCTGGGAGTTGTAGGACCTTTTCTGTCGAAACATGCATAGAATTCGCCTGAATTGTATTAGCTCTGCGCTCTGTTTTAAGATTCTCTCATGCTCTTAATTCTACTGTGGTGATGTTCTTAAAGTTTTAAATCATTTTAAAGTTTTTACAATTGCTTTAAAGTTGTTGTTTGTTGTTTATTTATAAATAAATAAATAAATAAATAAATAAAACTAAATCAAATAAAACTACAGTAGCTGGTTGCCACTGAAAATACTTGTGACTGATTGAAATAATTTGAGCAACATTCCATTCTTCTTCCCGTATGTATTTGTATTATTGTGAAACCACTAGGCACAATACTGGCTCAAGACATGTTGCTGTCTGAAGCAAAGCCCTAATGGCAACTCTTCCTGCTAGAGCCAACACTTTGGAAAATCTTGCTGCACCATTCAGACGTGAATTGCAGTCTTCGCCTCACTGCCCCTGCTCTTATGGTGCCACCTGAAGCAGGTCGCATCACCCTGCTATATGGAAGGGGCAGCCCTAACTAGAAAGATGAGCATTAGGAATCTTCAGAGAAATGCTCATAATTGTCACTTCATTATGTACTTTCGACCACATTCACTAACAGCAACCACAATTGGCAATGGTTGCAGATGGAGATAAATATTTTGAGTATGATGAATATCTGAGGGAGACTGCCAATGGACTGGCATTGCACCAAGGAGTTTTATCTGTATGATCAGAGTAACTTTCAAAGCACAGCAGCATATGTGGCGCAATTGTGGAGTTGGCAACTATCACACTATGTAATTTAATAAGGTCTGTTCTGCCACATCATAATAGACCAATTTACTCTAGACAGATTTGGCATCAACATGGGGCCATGTGCAGCAGAAAAACATTGAGGATGGACATTTACACTTTCCTAGCATATATTAACAGAAAGGATCCCTTTATCACTTCCATGCCATTGTCAATATCAAAATGCCGTAAGACAACCTGCTTGACGAGAAATCGTATTTATTCATACGATTGATTTTATCTTCAACGTAATTTGCATCTGGACAGAAAATAAGCAAACACTAATACCAGACTCTGCTGCATGGCTTTATGGTCCTAGCAGGAAAAAAGGTTTATAAGTCATTAGACAGAAATTACATGTTACAGTCAAAAGA
The DNA here is from genome assembly GCA_029215795.1 of Anniella stebbinsi. Lineage (NCBI taxonomy): Eukaryota > Metazoa > Chordata > Lepidosauria > Squamata > Anniellidae > Anniella > Anniella stebbinsi. The sequence continues at coordinate 86,492,327 of JARDYH010000004.1, read as the reverse complement.
TTACTCTTGGACCTTGAAATAAAGAAAAAGCATCCCAGTGCCCTCTGCAGGCAAGAGTGACTCGGAAATATCTTCATTTCCCTGAATTTAGATAATGATGTTTGTTTTGTCATCGTTTCTGAATTATTCAGAACTATTCTGCATCTTGAATAGATATACTAATCTGTCCAATGCCAATGCTGTTGCCAAGATTTTGGTGTTAAGAGGAATAGCACTTTCTAAATTCTTTTGTACTCCAAGTAACTTCTATCGTTGGCATCCTAGTCTATATACACAAACACTTCACCTCACCATTATATTTCCTGCCCTAGTTAATGATGAAGACTGACCTACTTTATGGCAAAATGCTATTTTTCATCATTGTATTCTTACAGGATTCGTCCAAATGCCTCCCAAAATTGCTTCATTTTTTTGACGGAAGTCTCCCAAATCAGCTATTGAATTGGAAATAAGCTATTTTAAAAGGAAAGCTCTATATGTTAAGGTCCTCTGCCCCCTCCCCAAAAAAGAAGGAAGATATTATAAGGTACCAATCACCAGTGCAATACTGTGTTGAGGTTTGAGTTGCATTCATGCAGCACTGAAGTTTTCTGCAACCAGATTGTGCAGAACCTTAAATGAAATATATAAATTAGTGATGGGAAGACAGGGGAGTGGTGACAGTGAGCTTAATTCTATCCATGATGGCAAGTCCACTTCCCTGCCCCATCATGGCTACAAAAGATGTGTACTAATAATGGGAAAAGCCAATACCAAAGGCTAGGGCCCATGGGAAGGCCAGACACTACAGAACATAGGCAGGCATAGAAGGGATGTATGTGATGATGCAACACTCTCACCTCTGGTCAAACAGGTTTCACAAGTTTTTTGAAGCACTACAAACATCACCTCCACAATTTGTTTAACAGAGATCACAGTGGGAGGCATGCGCACAAGAATTGCAACAATGTCTTTATCTCTGTGAAAAATATAAACCACATGGTGCAATTGGGTCAACATGATCATCCATAACATGGTGGCTGCATGTACAAACCATTCACCGCCAGCTCATAAAAACCACTGGGGAACATGGGCAGGAGGGTGCTGTTGTACTCGTATCCTGCATGGGTTTCCTGTGGTTGGCCAATGTGTAAACAGAGTGCTGGACTAGGTGGAGCCTTGGTCTGATCCAGCATGGCTCTTCTAATGTTCTTAAATGGCACTTCTCTATGGACATAACTTCGCCCTGAGTTTGATAAATTTCATATATACTTCTAAGGTGCATCCCTTCCAAAACATTATTAGCCCTCTTCAGGTATTCAGTTTGAAAACTGGCTAGAGACAATCAGGCATATGCTTGTTGGCCTCCCCTCACAACCGCCCCTTGTTGACAGGCAAGGTCTTCAGTGAAAATGTATGTGCACGGAGCTGAACATGTTTGCACTGCTCCAGCTAACCGGGAACCAAAGTACACATTACGATAATTGTCGATAAGATTATAAGATGGAGACACTCTGGGTAAATGGTTCCTGGGTCCAGGAATTAGGGACTTTTACCTGCTCTGGACAGGGTTGCACTCTCTGAAGGAATGGGTTGTTGTCATTAAATCCCAAGTGACTTCTGTGGCATGAAGCTCCTTTTATCAACTTTGGCTGGTACATCAACTGTGCTCGTTCCTGGATAGGGATAGCTTTAACCATTATGATCCATTCATTGGACTATTTTGGAGCAGCCCTTGAAGGAGCTTGTTATTCAGGTCCCTTTGGGGGTTCAAATGCTGGAACAGAGGGCTGTTGTTTTGCAGAGGGTGCTGAAGGAACTGTGTTGGTTGCCAGTTTGCTACTGAGCCAGGTTCAAGGTATTATTTTTGACATATAAAGTCCTAAACAACTTAGGACCAGGTTACCTGAAAGATCACTTCCCTCTATATAGACCTGTTAGACCACTACGATCTATAGGGGAGGCCTTGTTCTCCATGCCACATCCCACAGAGTCCCATCTGGCAGAAACACAGCAATGAGCCTTCCCTGTGGTGGCACTCTCCTTCTGGAATGGCCTCTCCTCCACCCTTGCAATACATCAGGCACTGATGATTGTGTGCTTTCAATGATTATTAAAGGAACAATTCTTTATTCTGTCTTCTCAATCATTAACTTGAGGGCGGGGAGCGGGCGATCCCAGAAATAGCTGCTTCTGGGATCAGTGGTCTCAATGTACATGAAAAGTGTGACGGCCCAGGCTGCTCCCGGGCCATTCGGGCGCCATTTCTTTTTTGTTAAGCATTGGAGAAGAGCACTCCTGCACTTGAAAAATATAAGGTTAAAAAAACAAAACACGGTGAAATAGGGGAGTACCCCCACCCCCACCATCCTAGAGATGGTGGGCTTCCTTCCCCCTCCTCCCCTGATGGCCACAGAGCCGTGTGGTGCAGCTCCATGCCCATTTTGCTGCTGTGGTTATTCGCGTGTAGGCGCAGCAGCATCAAGGACAGACAGCCACATCTTCTGTGGTCCTGGGAAGTTCCCGGGACCGTGGAAAAATCAGGATTTTTCAGGTTCCTGTTATCCCTGGAAAATCCCGTGGCCGCCCCCCACCCCAGGGAATCCCTGTGCGTCATTTGGACTCACAGGGACCAGCCAGGGGCCATACCAGGTGAAACGCCTGGTGTGGAAAGGGCCAATGTTATTTGTAGTGAATAAGAATGAAAACACAGTTTGTGTTTCCAGGGATGGACTGCGGTGGTAGAGGATATTTTGTGAAGTCAAACAGGCAAATAAAAAGTAGACAGATTTAGGAACTAAACACAAGAGAAACAGGCAATTAATAAAAATGTCCAGTCTCAAGACTAAACGCGGGTAATGATATACAGTAATTAATACCTCATTACATGTATCATTTTCATCTGAGAGATACAAAATTAATTGATAGTAAACACTGTAATTAATATACTATTTCAGGATGGGATAATATATCTACTCCAGCATGAATGGACTGGTAGAAGATGTCAGCTCAGCCCTACCATTAAGCAGAATGAGGCGGTTGCCTCAGGTAGTGGATTCTGGGAGTTAGGAAGTAGCAGTGAAATATTGGAGGAAATAGCTATATCTGCCACACAGCCTGCCCTATACCCTGGCTAGCATACCCTTGGCCAGTTTTCTTGAAAAAAGCTTCCATTTTTCTGCCTCAGGATACTTTAGAATTTATTTTGATGGTGTTTTTGGACTTATCCTTGTGAGGTGGCTTAGTGGTATGTGTGTGTGTTGTGTTTGTGTTGTTTTCTATCTATCACCCTTCTCACCATCACTGTGCAGCCTCCCAGGCTACCTGTGCTTCTTGATCTGAAAAAGGCCATGGGTGGAAATGCCTCATGATGTCTTCCCACATTTCAGTGTTTTCACTGAAGGTAGGACTGCTGGACAGATGACAGCACAATGAATAGAGGACACTCACACACACCCCTCAGCCTCCTCATAACTAAGGCAAGTACAAGAACTTCACACCCCATGCATGAGAACTTCACAGAAATTTTCTTCCCCTTGGAACATTCTTTCAAAAGCAATTGCTTTTCTATCAAATTGAATGAGAATGCTTGAAAAATGTGGAATAAATTTTCGGCACAGCACACTTAGGCACCTGCACATACACATCAAAACACCACTATACGGACAAGGCAACAAGATGGAGGATCCCGCCTGGACTATTATTCCATCTGGCCTCTACAAATATTGCACAGAATGCTGTGCACAATAAAGCTGCTCTGCTACACAAACAAATATGGAAATAATTACCAACAAGATGAGCAGAGCCTTGGGAGAAGTATGAAGTAAAGAAGGAGGGAGGGAAAACAAGCCTGTAATTTGTGTGTGTGTGTGTGTGTGTGACCTTGACAACATGCAAATAACAGAAATAATCTTCAACTTGCTAGTTCTTTGTTTGTAAAGCAAACATATTTGCTTGCCAGCTTTTCTACTCATACTACTGTTAATTATTAATCTGGATATACTATGATTCTAGGCCAGATCTACACCAAGCGGGATAAGACACTTTGAAAATGGTTTGAAAACTGCATATGGATTGTATCCTGGGCCCCAACAGTTGTCACTACTGTTATAAACTATTTTAAAGCAGTAGGGTAGATCCTGCCCCAGTCATTAGCACCTTGATTCTATCCAGCAGCAGTAGTCACCGGAGCTCAAATAGTGACCAAAGCCTTTATCACACCTACCCATTTTGCTTATGCGGGTTCCCCCTCCGTTTCCTATGCGAGTGTAGCCCTTTGATCACACGTGGTTGGTTTTGCTCCAATACCTCAGCTAAGCTTGCGAAGGAGGGGAAAAAACGGACAATCCCCATTCAGGGATATTTCGAAAAAGGAAGGAAAAAGGAGCACTCAGGGTGCGAGAGCAGCGTGAGGGGGATGACGTCATGTGAAAGAATTGGATCAAAGTCGCGGCGGGTGTGGATCAAACCACCTGTGTGATAAAGAACTTACACAGCTATAGCCGCCATAGCATCCTATCTTTGGTAGAGGGGCGGCAGAGGGAGGGGCACTTGTTTTCCCAGGGATAAGGGATCCCTGGGAAATCCTGATTTTTCCAGTGGTCCCGGGAACATCCCAAGACCATGGGAGGTGTGGGTGCCCATTCTTGCTGGTGCTCGCTTACTTGCGAGTAAGTGGGTATCAGAAACAGGCACAGAGCTGAGCCACACAGCTCCGTGCCTATCAGGAGAGGGGGTAGCAGCAAGTCCGCCATCCCTGGTATGGCGGAATGGGGTGGACCCCCCAATTTTGGGTGGAATTTTTTAAAACTAATCTTGTCAAAGAGGCTCAAGTGCACTCTTCTCAGCTCCATTTGTTGTTGTTTTTAAATGGTGGGCGCGACTGTGCAACATCCCGGGAGGAAGCCGGGATGTCACACTTCCTGTTTAAAAAGAAGAGGATGATCCCGGAAGCAGGTATGTCTGGGGTTGTCCCCAGGCCTTCCCTCTACACCCATAGGTGTAGAAAGGGCCAGAGACTCTTCCTATTACCAGGTGATCCCACAGCTTTGACACAACGTAAGCCATATAAGAATTGCCTATGTGGTTCTGCCTATGGCTCACATGGCACTGCTCTGCCAAGCCAGGTACAGGAGGCAACCATGGTACAGTTGTTTCAACAGAGATTGTTTCGCTTGGTAATGATGTTGAGTGGCTTGTGGTATTAGTGTAGCATATGATGTTAACAGCAGTTGGACCCAAATACAATGTAGGACTCAGAACAGTTCATCTGGAGGTTTGAACTAAGGTCATCCTGACGTTTGGGAGAAGTCATAAAATCTGCAAATGACACAGAGTTCTGCCTCTCATTCCCGTCACTAATCCCAGGAAGGTAGTGGAAACCCTGAACAGGTGTCTGGAGGAAGTTCTGATATGAATGAAAGCTAATGAGGTGTAATCCACATATAAGTTAAAAGTGCTTTTGTTTGGGGAACCCACTAGTCTGGAAAGGGGTTTACAATCTCTTCTCGTACTCCTCTTGAAAAATCAATTATGCAACTTGTGTGGGTTTCTTTCCTGGACTTGGTGATATCTATGAGGAGCAGGTGGTATTGGTGGCCAGGGGTGCTTTTCTCCAGCTTTGGCTACTGCACCTAGCATTAGGCTGACATGTGTTGGTTACATTACGGACTTTACTACTCTAATGTTCTCTACATTAGAGTAGAGAACATTACATTGAAAGCAGTTCAGAAACTCGATACAAAATATGGCCATCAGAATGCAAGTGCAATTCATTTGCTTTGATTATCATTTTGTTTCTCAACTCAATTTAAAGTGATGTTTTTAATTTAAAGCCATAAATGGTTTGGGAAAACATGATTTGAAGGACTGCCTGAACTCATCCAACCCTGCCTGGGCTCAGAAGTCCTTCTCTCTGGTCTACCATTGGATAAAATCAAGCTGATGATGACCAGGGACATGGCCTGTCACTGACGGCCTCACATCTGGAACTTTCTCCCTTGAAATCTCCATCAAGCCCCCTCTTTGCCTGTTTTTAACTAGTCCCCGAATATTTATGCATTGTTTAGTCTTTCCTTCAGTGATTGTATGCTGTCTCCTTGTTATTTTTTTGAGGATTGCTACGTATTTAATTGTGCTATTTTTCATTATTTTGTTGTAAGACACTTTGTGAAGCCTTAGTCCTAAGAGGCAGGGTAAAAACAACAACAAATGGATGGATGAATAATGATAGGTTTATCCTCCTTATAACTAGCAAATTTCCTAAATATTGTAAAAGATGGGCTTTTATTTGAGTACTAAAAATGCATGACTCTTATTCAACAGCCTGTAGGTGATGGGGCTGTATAGCAGTCAAAACATCCCAAGGTTCCTCTGATGTTTACAGCATAAGGTATATGATTGAAGCAAACTCAGGCACCAGTTCTTAAAGTTTATTTCATTTCCTTCATTTGCCAACATTTTCAATTGTTCCCAATATCTCTAAAGTCTGTAGCCAAATTGTTTTTATCCCTGTTGGGATGAATACATGGTAATTTAATCATGGCTAATTTACAGCTCTTTGATTTCAATTGGTGTGGTCTAAACATGACTAAATCTGGATCCCGCCCCCTACTTCTATCAGATATATTTTAACAAACTTCATATAATGCGATCTAATTTTGCAAAGTATTACAGAAACTAAAAAAGCTGGTGGTTTAATTTTACATTTAATTTTAAAACTTATCCATAAACTAGCAACAATAGATCTCTCTCCACAACAATGAAATACAGCTATAATCCTATGCATATTTACCTAGCAGTACACTCCGTTGAATATAGCATGACTTACATCCAGGTAAAAATAAATAGGCTCAGGCTTCATGACTATTTTCACATGACAATGTAAAACTTCATTTGAACCTCATGTCACAACTTACCTATCCGGAGGTATATTCTTACATTCAGTAATCTGTACATAGGATACCTAATAGGGTGAATGATGTTTCCTTTGAATAAATAAAATAAATCTTCATGGCACATACACAATATTCTCACTAAAAAGGTTCATATAGCCATGTTTGCAGATCTCCACCACATGATCCTTTGTCACTGTATGCATACCATCAAAAAGTGATGATCAGAAATATCACCTTCTCACACAATAAAACCGTGCCTTCTTACAATGTGCAATATCTATTAAGCAATATAAATATACACTATGCAGTCTTGTCACTGAGAGATTTTGGCAAGTTATATAAAAGTAAACATTAAATACCCTAGAATTATGATGAGTCACATGCCACATGAATACTAACCAATGCATTTTATTTAAACATGGATAACATTCCTTGTAGCACATAGTCATAGAAAGGGGTCACAGGAGAGGGTAGGAGAGAGAGAAAATACTATTATTATAAATGCTAGTGACCTTGTCTCCACCAGCAAGGATCCCGACCCCTTGTCCTCAGAAGATCTTGACTCCCCAAAATTAATTGTTCAGGGTGAAGTTTTGGTCACAGAAAGGCATCAGAAGGCTCCAACCTCCAGGTTCCAGTTCTCTAGAAAGATCCCAGGGGTTGGCTCCCCTGCATTCAAAGGAGGTCACACTGCTGTCTCAGACTCTGAGAACTCCAGCTATGAAAACATAGCACTCCATAGCCGCTCCCATGTCGTTGCAATTTGAGGCTGCTAAAACAAGCCAGGCCCCTTTAAGAAACAAACTTTCAGTCAGTGTGGATGTGAGTTCAACCACTGTAAAGGCAGCCAAATTTTATTTAAGGCACAGTCTTGCTCTGCTCCTTGTTAGAGCAACAGACAGACAGACCTGCCTGGCTTCCATGTGAAACGTGTCCTACCCCAGACCTCTGCTCTCAATATGACCTATAGTAGAACCCTGCAACCAACGCTACAGTAACACCCAGCAATGTGAAGATCGTGCCACAAATGAGGCAGCAGAGAACATTTGACAGAGCCTACAGCCTGAAACAGTTTGTAAAGTAGTGATATTACAAAACTTAAGTATTTCATAAGAAAAAATGTAGTGCATACTAAATTGTCCCCCTTAACTCCAGGTTTCAGGCACCCTGAGTGAAGTGTCCTCTATTGGGTCACCTCTTCCATTGGTGGGTCCTAGTGGGCTTACCTGGAAGTGTACAGCAACAACAGAATTTTGAGCAGCACCAAGAGGATGGGTCTACTAGGGTGACCATATGGAAAAGAGGGCAAGGCTCCTGCAACTTTAACAGTTGTATAGAAAAGGGAATTTCAGTAGGTGTCATTTGTATGCATACAGCACTTGGTCTGGTGTTCCAAACACTGCCACCTGACACAGTTTGGAACACCAGGCCAGTAAAAACAAAAAATAATAAAAAGAGGGGTCCAGCAGATGCTAGCCACACACAACTTGAATAGATCAGAAAATGTCTGTAGATCTTGGTCATGGTCAGAGCAGGGAAAGAGAAAACAATTTGGAAATCAAGATTCAGACACATACATCATCTTTGGTCTAGAGAAAAATGACATTCAGTCGACATTATACTCATAATAAATTGTCACTAGCTCCGGGCTAATCAAGGTTTTACGTGTTCAGTGGGAATTCTGCAGCTATTGAAGAACCAGCTGTTTAATGACAAAATAAATGCCCAGAAATATTACTATTTCATAGACTCATAGAATAGTAGAGTTGAAAGGGGCCTATAAGGCGTCAAGTCAACCCCCCTGCTCAATGCAGGAATCCACCTTAAAGCATCCCTGACAGATGGGTGTCTAGATGCCTCTTGAATGCCTCTAGGAGAGCCCACTACCTCTCTAGGAAATGGGTTCCATTGTCATACTACTCTAACTTATGATTCTTTACTCATAGAATTGTAGAATAGTAGAGTTGGAAGAGGCCTATAAGGCTATCAAATTCAACCCCTGCTCAATGCGGGAATCCACCTTAAAGCATATCTGACAGGTGGCTGTCCAGCTGCCTCTTGAATGCCTCTAGTGTAGGAGAGCCCACAACCTCTAAGTTTTTCCTGATGTCCAGCCAGAATCTGGCTTCCTGTAACTTGAGCCCATTATTCCACATCCTGCACTCCCATATGATTGAGAAGAGATCCTGGCCCTCCTCTGTGTAACAAGTGACAACCTTTCAAATATCTCCCCTCAGTCTTCTCTTCTCAAGGCTAAACGTGCCCAGTTCTTTCAGTCTCTCCTCATAGGGCTTTGTTTCCAGACCCTTATCCTCCTTGTTGCCCTCCTCTGAACCCCCTCCAGCTTGTCTGCAACCTTCTTGGAGTGTGGTGCCCAGAACTGGACACAATACTCAAGGTAGGCCTAACCAGTGCCGAATAGAGGGGAACCAGTACCTCACGCAATTTGAAAACTATGGCCTTTTCTACACCATAGGGGTGTAGTGGGAGAGAGGGAGGGCAATCCTGGAAATACCTAATACACACCATTGATGCACAGGGAGGGATGGCAATCATGGAAGTACATAATACACACCATCGGCGCACAGGGAGCAGCCGGGGGCCAACCCAGGCAAGAAGCCTGGTGTGGAAAGGGCCTGAATTTCTATTAATGCAGCCCAAAATAACATTTGCTTTTTTGCCACCACGTCACACTGTTGGCTCATATTCAGTTTGTGATCTACAACAATTCCAAGATCCTTCTCGTTCGTAGTATTGCTGAGCCAAGTATCCCCCATCTTGTAACTGTGCATTTGGTTTCTTTTTCCTAGGTGTAGAACTTGTCATTTATTCCTGTTAAATTTCATTCTGTTGTTTTCAGATAATAATAATATTAATTAATATCACGTACAAAGAATAAAGTATTCTCCAAACTAAAATAGTAGGTTGAAGAACAGCCACTGACATCCATATGACGGATGTGATAGCTGAGAACTGTGCACTAAAAAATGTTAGACTACCAGGGGGAAGCAAAAATGCCATTATTTATAATGCTTCCCAAGGACACAGGAAAGGCTGCTAATGGCAGAAATTGTTTTCCAGCCCATAAAAGAGCTTTTGTGTTCTCTCCTCAATTATCCATATAATTTGGTATTCTCCCCCATAAAAACAGTAAATCTATTGATATAAAAGAAAACAGTGTCTCCTTCTCCTACCAGGTTTTAAAGTACTGGATTTAAAGTACTGAAGATTCTATTCTGTCCCCATGCTGTTTAAGTTCTATATAAAATTGCTGGGAGAGGTCATATGGAGACTTGGGATTCAGTGCCACCAATATGTGGGCAATACCAAGGTCTTTCTCTGTCCTTTCTATCTCATTCCTGGAAGCTGTGGACATTCTGAACAAGTCAGTAACTGGTGGGTTGAGGCCTAATAAACAGACAAGACAGGGGTGTTCCTGGTTAATAGAACAGCCAGAAGTTCAGCCTGTGCTAGTTGGGGTAGCACTCTCTCTGAAAACAGGTTCATAATTTGGGGTTCTTCTAGACCTGGCTTTGACTCTGGACAGCTCTAGACAGTAGTACATTTGATCAGCTTATGCTGGTGCACCAGCTACACCTGTTTCTGGACAAGGCAGGTCTGACCATGGTGACACATGCCTTTTTAGACCACAAATGCCATCTATTCTATGTTTAGTTGCCTTTGAAAAGTGCCTGGAAGCTTCAGCTTGTGCAAAATCGGGAGATCGGGTTTGCTACCCCCCCCCCCCCGCTCCCAACCTGCACTGGCTTCCTATTTCCTTCTGAGCCCATTTTAAAATGATGGTCATGACTTTTAGAGCCCTACATAATTTAGGACCAAACATGTCGTCTCCCATATAAATCTGCCTGCTTATTAAGATCATCTGCGCCCTCTTGTCATTTCCAAAGCCACATTTGGAGCATCATCAGATAGATTTTCGCGTTTCCCTACCGTCGCTATGGCCTCTTGCTGCTGTCCCACAATAGCGATGGTCTCTTTACATGGGGAGAGAAAGAGGAAGCAGCTGGTTTTAACCTATAAAGCCTTACACAGCTTGGGACCACAATACCTGACGGAACGCCTCTCCCAACACGAACCTACCCATACACTACGACCAATATCCAAGGTCCTCCTCCGAGTGCCTACTCCAAGGGAAGCTCGGAGGATGGCAATAAGGGAGAGGGCCTTTTCAATAGTGCCCCCCCCAACTATGGAACGATCTCCCCAACAAGGCTCGCCTGGTGCCAACACTGTCATCTTTTCGGTGCCAGGTGAAGACTTTTCTTTTCTCCCAGGAATTTAACAGCATATGTTGAGCTTTTTTAACTGATCCGGATAGTTTAAATGATATGGAGTTTGTTTATAGGCTTTTATGGTTTTAAATTTTGTTTTTAAATTTTCAATGTTTTTAATTTTTGTAAACCACCTAGAGAACTTCAGCTATGGGGCGGTATATAAATGTTATTATTATTATTATTATTATTAATAATAATAATAATAATAATAACCACATGTCCCATTCAGGGACCAGACAAGGGAAAGGCCTTCATTGTGCCTCACCTAGGTCGGATCTACACTGCTGCTTTAAAGCGCTTTATAACAGTAGTGCCAACTGTTTTGGAGTGTGTCCTGGGCCCCAACAGTTGTCACTACTGATATAAAGCGCTTTAAAGTGCTTTAAAACAGCAGTGTAGATCCTGCCCTAGACTTACTTACCTACCTACCTAGGGAAGTACATGTCCATGCACACCTCCTGTCTTTGCCCTTTTGAACCTGGACTTTTGTTGTTTGCCTACCATACTTGCCTGCAATCTGCCTGATTTTTTTTACCTCTGACTTTTTATTATGTTTTATTATGCTTCTTACAGCATTTGCTTTTAAATTGCTTTATTGCCGGCTTTTACTGTTGTGTTTGTTCCTTTTATATATTGCTGTTTGAATTGTGCCATGTTTTGTAATCCTTCTCGAACAATATGAAGAAAAGTGGGGTCTAAGTCTTTTAAATCAATAAATAATGAATAATCCTTCTTGATAACTCTAAATGTTTATATATAAAGAAGAGGCTTTGAGTGCCCTCTCAAGCAGCAAAATCTCATCCACCATATTAATGCTAGCTTGTGCAAGAAAATAAGCTTCTCCAACCAACTGTTTTATACATGACCTTGCAAGGCCAATATTTTGAGTTTGTCATGAGTCCAGGAAGTTTCTCTATGTAAGCAAAGCCAGATAGGTGTCAGAAGCATAATTTCAGGTATCTGTAGGAGTGATGAAAGCAAAGAAATTTCAGGAGGGAGGAACAGTATTTCCAGCTAGGGATGGACAGGACAGTCTGTTTCTGGTCTGTCAATTTTGTACATGTTTATTCATAAGCCATTCCATTTCTACATTCCTCAGTTTATTTATCCTTCTTTTTTAAAAAATGCACCAAAATTATTTGTTTTGTTATTTAATTGCATATTGTTTAAATAAATATTTTGAACATGTTTTCTTTTAAAATTACATGTTTCTAAATGTTTTTTAATAATAAAATACACATTTTTATATTTTAAAGACAGAACTGCCTTGTAAAATTCGGAGTAGTGTGTAGTCTGAAGATAACTGCACTCTAGTCCACACATTAGTCCAGGAGATGCAGATTGTTTACCAGCTCATAAAGGAACACACAAGCTGACCGGGCATTTATTTATAAAATCATTTATATCCCGTTCTTACCCGAACTAGCAGTGATCCTTCAAGTTTGCTGTCAGAGATCTTTTCTTGCTACCTGAGATGCTAAAGACTGACCTTGGACCTGCTACATGCCAAATATACATGCTAGTATTGAGCTAAAGCTCCTTCTTGCCTGCAGAAGGTGAACATGTTTTTGGACACATTTAAGATCAGCCATATGTAGTGTGCATTGCAATAGGCCAATCTGGATGTGACCAAAGCATAGGTAACTTTCAGCAAGAAATATTGAGGAATAATCCCTCTTCCCTCCGCATCCCATGGCCCAGATCTCCTTAAATGGCACCTTCATCTGGTGAGTATTCAGTATCTTTCTGTCTGTCTGTCTGTCTGTCTGTCTATCTATCTGTGATTCAGGGCACAATCGTCCACATGTTTAGTCAGAAAAAAAGGCCTAGAACTCCCAGCTGGCTGAGGAATGCTAGGAACTGTGGGACTTTTTTCTGTCTAATCAGGCAGAGAATTCCACCCTCATTTGCTCTTTAGTGGAATATTCTAATCACTCCCACCACCATACACAGAACAAAATGAGTCATAACTAACACTTCTGCTGTCTTGCAGAGTTATCTTGAAGATGGAATGAAGGCAGGAAAGAAAAGGCCCTTTCTATATCGTTATCAGCCAGCATCAGATATGTTGACTGTGGGAAGCACAGTGCTGAGCTAGGTGGAACTTTGGCTGGATTCAGCAGTGCATTTCTGACTACCTTTTTTTTTAAAAAAATCTAAGATATTAAAAAATGCTCTTTAAAAGCTTCCAGTGGTCAGGGATTGATAACATGCTCTCCTTAGGATTTTTTTAAAAATCCTTTCTAGAAAGTTGTTGAAAACTGAAATTTTGCTCTTTCTAGATTCTTGGAATGTGACGTCAGTGTTCTTTTGGCTATAGTTTCCAAAGGACATCTTCTGGAAATACTGCTTTTAATGTTTCCAGAACAAAATCTGGCGAGATAACTGAGCCACAATCTGTTTTCTATATGTGCAGCAAGGATAAAACTGTCACATGGTCTATCACTGATCATAGCAACAGCTCTCTTCCTTTCTGAAGAAATAGAATAAACTCTTGGCATGATTCATGACTTCATTTGTATAAAAGCTAATAACAGGGGCAGCCCTAGAGTACCTGCCAGCAATTAGTGCCCTAGGCGAACAAACAATTGGCACCCCAAACCCCAAGGGGAAATCTAGGCTGAGGTTTTTGGTAAACTGGGAAACAATTTGCCCCTATTATCCACTTAATGAAGAGGCAGCCCCACCCCACATCTTTGGAAGCAAAAATATTATAATTTATAATAAAATGTGCCCCAAATGGTTTTTTTAAAAAAAAACCAAGCATAGCAACAGCCTAGAGGGTCTGATAGAAAGCAACAACAAAGGAGACGAGCACAGCCCTCCGTTCTGCAAAGGAATAGAAGTCGCAACCGCAACGCCCAAGAGGGGTCCCTAGAAGAAGGGTCCCAGTTGCATCCTCGGGGTGACGTGGCCAACAAGGCGCCACCAGCCCCAAGGGTCAGCCCTCCAAGGGCAAAGGAAGCGGCTGCTCTCGAGGGAGCCTCTCATGCCCAGCCTCAGACTGGGAGCAGCAGTGGAACAAGAGGGTATCCCACATAACCTGAGGGAGGACTGGGTCACAAAGGTGGGCAGATGACCTGACTTAGGCAAACCTTCGCAAGTCGGCCTCTCATTCATCTCCACAGCCTTGGACATATTCCCTCTGTACACACACGGGGTTGTTGTTTTTTTGTATTTTTTCTTCAAATTTGGCACCCCATTTAACTCGGTGCCCTAGGTGACTACCTATTAGCCCCTGGCGAATAAGATCGTATTCTCCACTTCTGATCTAACACTTGTTCCCAAGAGGCATTTGCTATCAGAAATTTGCTTATAGATGCCAAGCAGTGTACACAGTATTGACAGAGATTCTGCTTTAACTAACTCTTCTTTCACTAATTCTCTATTCCATTTATCACCATTCTCAGCATAGCATAGCTAATGGTCAGTAGTAATTGCTAATGGTCAGTAGTAATGGTACATTCACTTCAACCTATGTAACGTGGCATCTTTGACATGGAAATAACCCACAGTTTGATGGTAAAATACATGGTCCCAAGTTCAGTTCTTGTTCACTCTCCAGTTAAGGGGGCTTAGGCATCAGAGTGAAAACCTCTACCCCTGGAAGGGCTGCTGCTGGCAAAGGTAGACCACCATACTAAGTTAGATAGGCTGCCATGTTCATTCAATATTACACCATATGTGGCCATCCATTTAATGAACTGCATTGCTAAATCATTCAATGAAATCTGATTGTGGGAATGTGGTACATGGGAAATAACGAGGCAGACACAAAATTGGGATTTCATCAGGGCCACATTTTACTGATAGATCTGCAGAAGGGGTAAACCTAAGCGGGCATCTGCTTCTCTAATACAGCAACCTGCTGTTGTTTTATCGGGTAAGGCATCCATCACCATATAGTGGTGAAAGCACATTTGGCACTTCTCAAGCTTCCCCTTTTGGGGTGGGGAGGTCTTCTGGTGTTGCCCCCTCATGCTAAAAGGCTCTGAGTAGGTGAGGAAGGTTGGCCTCAAAGGTAAATCTTATCTCCACCAGCTGGGCCATGAGGTTCACTGCTGGGAAGACTCAGGCATTACCCATCATCGCAATGGTGCCTCTGAATGCCTCACCATCCCTAGCCAGCTGAAGATGCCCGCAAATACCTGCCACAGGGGATGACAAACCTGTCTAGTCCAATATTCTGTTCTCACATTTGCCAACTAGATGCCTATAGGAAGGCCTATATTCTGTTGTGGGATAAGCCCAGCAGAGGGACATAAGTGCAATAATACCCTCCTGCTCATGTTCCCCAGCAACTGGTATTCAGATACATACTTTCTGTTATACTGGAAGTAATATATAGCCATCATGATTAGTAGTCATTGCTCAGATAAATTATTTCCTATAATAGGCTGCAACCTGTGAGATTCTGAAAAGTGTAATTCTTAATTGGAACTATTTCAAACTGTTTTGTAATTTGGTCTTTTCAGCGGTAATAAAGAATTATATAAAATGTTGAAGCTATTTAGCTTAGAGAAGGCAGGTAAAAGGGACATGACAGATGCGTGTAAAAGTATAATCTGATTTCTCTTCAGATCATATAAAAGTATATATGATGTGAAGAAAATGGATAGGGGGAAGGTTTTCTCTCTCTTTCGTAATATTAGAACTTAGGGCCATCAATGAAGCTAAATGGTGGGAGATTCAGGAAAGACAAAATGAAGGATTTTTTCTCCACACAGCTCAGAGTTAAACTATGGCATTCACTACCACAAGATGTAGTGATGGTTGCCAACATGGATAGCTTTAGAAGGGGACTGGACAAATTAATTCTGGATAAAGCTATCAATGGCCAGATCTACACCAAGCAGGATATAGCGGTATGAAAATGGAATGAAAGCGCTATATAAAAAGCAGGAGCCCCACTACTGTTTTATAGCGGTACTGAAGTGCATTGATGACTGTTGAGGCCCATTGACACATACCATATACCACTATATCCTGCTTGGTGTGGCTCCTGCCTTTCATACTGCTTTCATACCACTATATCCTGCTTGGTGTAGATCTGCCGTAACGAAATATCCAAGCAGCCCAATATCCCTTGTGTTGATTATATTATATTCACTTATATTTATGATGCCTAAAAATAACCTTACAGTGGATAATGCTTTCATTGAGGTTACAAAAACACAAGCGGCAAATTGGACAGAATAATAAAGTACATCAATAGTAGGTTGTTAAAATCTAGGGGACAATCTCCATGGGTTGAGGATGATCTCCTTTACAGACAGTTGCTCTCCCTGTATAGAGAGGGTGACAAGAATGGCAGGGGGAGCGTGGAGCTAACATGCACAACCACAATCTAATTCCTTGTTGTAGGGCTTACGCATGAGGAAAACGCCTGAATAGGGTGCTTGTTTCCATCTGATCTGTAACGGTTGCTCTTTGGTATAATTTTCTCAAGCATAAACCAGGTTTAGAGAAGTATTTATCTAAAATGAACAGGTGGAATTCAATGTCGAGCTTCAATGGATCTTTCCCTTCATCTGCTCCCTGTACTCCACACAAGGCCTCTCCAGAAGGTCAGGGGGAACTACCAGACATCGTGGCCTATGCCTTATGGGGCTACAATCCCTAGAGGGGTATGAGCCAAAACTGAGAAGCGGAATCTTGCACTGCTTGCTCAGAGTTCCTGATTTTGGTTATTCTTCCCTCTCACAGCAGCCCTGTAAGACACAGCCCACAATGTTTGGTAGCCCCTTCCCTGCCCCACTTAAAAGAGACTTTTCTTTTATGTGAACAACTGTTTTAGAGAACAGACTGTCTTAAGATTCCATACAATTCACATTTCTGATTGGAACTAACCAAATTAAGGATCATCCTCACTGTGTGCTTCAGGCCTGAGTCAAAACAGGTCAATCAAATGTTTTCAGGCCCAAAATGGTGGTGGCGCTGCTGCTGGCTATATGGGAGATAAAGTTGTCAAAAAGAAGTGGTAAGTATTCATGTGCCTTAAATGGTATTCATTAGATATTGCAATAGTATGGCAGAAGATGCAAGTCAGCTACACAGTCCTTTTCAAATTACTTTGTTATTGAATTGCCATTCCAGATACCCAGCACAGTTTTCTGACTGGTAGTATAATTATCCCTGATCTAAAAGTATTTAGCAAAGTACCAGTACACAATATGTATTTATCTTATCATCTGCACTATGAGAATAATCTAACTGGCTGCCCTTAAAAGTTTTTTCAACCTCCAGCTAACCTTCAGAATTGCTTGGAATTTCAGACAGGAACAAACAATCAGTGTTTATACAGATTTTGATTATATTTCGCTATTGAAACAATACAAGTGATAAAATCCGATAATTGATTACTGCTAAATTGTTAAAATGGATTCACTTTATTAATTATGAGATTTTATCACTTCAACTGAGAAGCCAGCAATAAAAAGAAAATTCACTCAAGGAATGGAATAGGAAGGGGGGAATGTTCATTTGTTAGCAGTGATTACATTTTACACTTTACACTTACAACCAGATTTTTATCAGGGCATAAAAGTCAGATAATTGAAAATCCATAGGGTTGCTCTCATGAAGTTCCTGAGAAAGTTATATCGTTGAGTTGTTAGTTTCCTATCCATCCATTCTGTTTATGGTATTTGTGAGGTTTAGGATGCAATCTTATACACCCCTACCTGGGAGTACGTCTCACTGAACTCATTAGGACATTTCTGAGTAGCATGTGTAGAATTGCGCTAATAATTCAGCAAGGTGGGTGCATGTGTGTGCACACATTTGCAAAGAGATTTTGGTGTGTGAGGGGAAAGATCTATAGTATTTTACAAAGACATACATTTGGGTGTATTTCAGCTTAAATTGCAAAAAATAAAATAAACCCAGTGTATTTTAAGAGTACTTGCAGCAGGAAAGGATGCTCCAGTGGCCCTCCTTAAACAGTGAGGTAAGACCTTTTGGAACCTGGCTAGGATTCCTGTTTCTTGAAAAGGTCGGTGTCAGGGAAAGGTTTCATAGTTGCCTTTTCTTTTCAGACATCTATTAGACTTGCATCCTCTTTCAGCATTAGGGCCTGATTCCATTTTGGAGGAGCTTTTGGCGCCCACATTCCAGTGGTGGGAGGGGCAGAAAGCAAAAGTGGATGGGCCAAAATACCAAATAATAATAATAATAATAATAATAATAATAATAATAATAATAATAAATACCAGCACATTTTAGCTTATAGCTCTTATTGCCAGCAACTGAACTTTAGGGAAGGCATTTCAACCTTTTAGAATGGGGGGGGGGTGCATAAAATCTAGAAAGGCAGTCAATGATTGATGGCTTGGAGAAAGGGGTGGAGCCAGAGGAGGGGAAGTGGCCTTCTGGGAAACCCCAGAGGTTCAGATTTGGCCTCCAGGTAGGCGGGATTTGGCCCCTGATTCTGAATTCTGCACCCTTTGTTTTAGAGCCTAATAAAAAGAAAGGGGGTTGCATGTAGGAAGACAAACCAGAATTTCCAGAGGTTGAAAGTGGTCAACCTCTGCAAATTATTCCATAAAGACCTCCTTTACAGCATGGCCTTTGCTCATGGTAAGGAGGACAGACAGTGCCCAGCCATTAAGTCACACCTACTGTGTGGATAGTACATAGCAGATGTACAGAATTAATGAAGTGCTATACCAGGCAGGCATAGATGTTTGGTTGCAATTCTGAATGCAACAAAAACCAGGAAAGCACCTATTGCATGGTGCTGAGACCCCTCTGTCTGGGCGCACCCTGCATTTGGAAACAGCATATGCATGTTGTTGTTTTCATTTAGAACAGTTTGCCTTCTGTAAGAGAAAGTACTTTTTGATCTTCGTCAGCTGCATTTCTTTAGGACTAATTATTAGCTTGAAAAAGCACAGAAATATCTTGTACATTACATTATTAGGGTCAAGAGCAACACATTAGATGGCCTGAATGCAATCTTGATTATTCAAGCGGTGTTCCGAAGGCAATGTTGTAAATCTGCCCAAATATGTCTATTCTACTAAACCAGAGCCTTATGTGGCATGTCTCAAAAGGTTAGATGGATTAAACCCTCACCAAGTGAAAGTCTGCTCATGCAAGAGGACTTCTGTATCCTGTCCCCCCCCCACCCGGCAACCCTCATGCATCCCCCAAATCTGTGCCACAGGGTTCTCCATCTCTTCAGAGCAAATTTGGGGGGAGGCGTACAGGGTCTGCAGGGGAGAAGGGAAAAACCATTCTGCCAGCGGTACTGTCCAACTGGCGAAATGATGCAAAAAGTATCCCTCAAATATTTTAGTCATTAATTTATTTGTTTTATTTATTTACATTTGTATACTGCTCCATATCTAAAAAAAACTCATTCCATAGCGGTGAACAT
Source organism: Anniella stebbinsi (assembly GCA_029215795.1). NCBI lineage: Eukaryota > Metazoa > Chordata > Lepidosauria > Squamata > Anniellidae > Anniella > Anniella stebbinsi. The sequence goes on along the minus strand of JARDYH010000004.1, from coordinate 86,472,777 downwards.
TAGAGGTAAAATCGTAAAAAGATAATAAGAGACTTATGCCTTCCAGTGGCTCTTGCAGCTTTCCGGCACTGGCTCGTTTATTTCATTGCTTCTTGTAAGAACTAGAAGCAATTTTTCCAGTGCTCAAAACAAGCTTACATTCTATATAACATCATTAAAAGCATCCAGATGTTCGCTAAAGCAGTCTTTGGCTCCCTCTACATGAGCGATTTAAGGCTCTTTCAAGGCGCATTACCAATTTTACCTCTACAATTGGTATAACAGGAGTACAGGCACTTTTTATCTCCTATTATGCGCATTTTCGCATTTGCATTAAATAGCGACTTTTTATTTACTGCGGGAGTTAGAGCGCCTTATGTCCGTGTAAACAATTTCTGAGAAGTCGCATTAACGATCAGAGTGGGCTGACTGTGGTTGTGATGTCACCTCCCAGTTTTTCTTTTAGTTTTATTTCCTGTCTCCTCCTGGCCACTTCCTCCTTGTTCTCCAGCTCTCTGGATGGAAGTTCCAGGAATAGGTGACCCAACGTGAACTGAAAATAAAGTGTCTTTTAACTCCCCTGCTGGAATATATTTTTCTTGGAGACATGGGGCCAAATGGAGGTGGTTTCACAAGACGCAAGGTGGGGTTCAGTAAGGATGTGCGGATCATTAGCTATCCGCTAAGACAAATTGTCCCCTCGCTTGCTGGGTTCCTGACATTGAGCTGCGTGTGTGTGTGCATGTGTATGTTGTACATCACCAAAATGACAAGGTATTACTGAGAAGGGAAGAAGGGAAAACCTTTGATCTTGCTGGGAAGAGGAGGAAGAGGAGGAAGGAACAAAGGAGCCTCCCCCTGTCTGTTTTGGCATGCTTATGTGCGTATCTCTCCTCTCTTGCTTGCTCGCTCCCTCTCTCTCCGGCAAAAGGGGGGAGAGGCAGCTGTGACTAAAAATAAATTGTAAAAGGGGCTCGAGGGGAAGCTTGGGAGGCACATTCCCATTTCCTCCTGAGCAGTTGGGAAGGGAGGGAACTTCAACTGGCGATCGAGACAAAGGGAACAGGTAAACCAAGTGATTACCGGCAGGTAACCCAGGTAACCACAGGTTGGAGATTATGGTAGGCGGGGAGAAGAAACAACAGGAACCTGAGGGGGCAGTTCCTCCAGCAAAAAGCGCATTACTTTCAGCAACATTTCCTTGTTCCTTCTCCGCATGTAAACAACTTTAAAGCGCCTTGCAGAGGGCCTGTCATGCCCTTCGACGGCCCTCATGTTTAGGTATTAGGCATAAACATGCTTATCGGGAAATGCACACAATCAGAGAATTAGGCATAAAAGCAATCTCTTGTAGAGAGGGCCTTTGCCTTTGAGATGGTGATGAATAGGTTCCCCCCGTTACTTGAAAGCTAAGGTCGCAGAAGCGTGACTCTCCTGTGTATTTTTAGTTTCCACTTCTCACTGCTTCCAGGTAACACACAAAACAGCTCTCAGCCACTTGCGAATTTCTCAAAAAACATCATGTAATCTCAGCGATGAATTCATATGGCTTTATAGTCTAAACATGCTGTAAAAGACGCATGCTCCCTTTGCCTCATGCATAATCGATCAATCCAGCGTGCTTCTAAGTCTGCAGGCCATATCTACTTTCCTTTCAAAAAGACTGTCTTGCTTCTAACTCTCAGGCTGACAGTGTTTGAGTGGCATGTCAGAAACATGATTCTTAAAAGATACCATCTTCAACAAGAGACACTGTGATATAGCAGCTGATGTTAAACAGGAGAGACCCAGGTTCAAACCCAGGCTCAGCTGTAAAGCTCATTGGGAGACACTGAGCCATATTATTATTATTATTATTATTATTATTATTATTATTATTATTATTTCTTACCCACCTCTCCCTCTGGATCGAGGTGGGGAACAACATCAAATATAAAATACATAAAATAGATTAAAAGCGTACAAAACTAATATATTATTAAAATACCAATAAAATACCACTAAAACGCTTAAAGTTCATCTGGGTAGGCCTGCCAGAAGAGATCGGTCTTTATGGCTTTCTTAAAGTCAAAGAGACTATTAAATTGATGAATCTCCTCCAGCAGGCCATTCCACAGTCTGGGAGCGGCAGAAGAGAAGTCCTCTGGGTAACAGTTGGGTATTCTCTCTCAGCTGAAATGATCACAAAGAGGTGTTGTAAAATTAAATTGCAACCCTGAATTGCATGGAGAAAGGGGATCACAGAAGTGCAGTAAATAATTAAAGCATTGGTGTGAAGATATCAGGATTATTGCCTTAGAGATGAATGGTCTATATAATAGAGATACTGTGGTACTATATCGTGATGAACTATTTTACACAGATGACTATCACAGGCCAGCTATCAGTGCTAGAGAATGCATCATGCCTCTCTCAAACATGGGAAGTAACTTTGGTGTGAAGCAGAAGTAGGCCCAGTCTATATTACAATGCTGCACATTAAGGCTGAACCAACGTTCTCACTTGAGAAATTTTGACTCAGAATTGGTGAGGGGGCAGAATTTGGGAATCAGGAAAGTAGGGAAGGGGGACAAAATTGACAGGAGTCCTTTTTTCACTTATTTTATTAACTTTAGTTTTTACCACTGCCACCACAGGCAGCCACAGAAGAGCTCGCTGTAACCGGCTACCACCATGCCCCCTACCCCAGGATGCCCCAGATTCTTTATTGTTCCTGTTAGAAGTGTGGATGCAACTCAGCTACCTTCAAAAGGAAAACACATAGGATAGACTGGACTGTCCTCTTGTTACAGTAATTAATCGGAGTCCAATCCAAAGTTGCAGTTTCAAACAGACAGCCTTTATTTGCTAGCAAAAATGACAGCCTGGAATCGTTCCACAGACTGACCCCCCTTAATGGGTGAAGCAACCTGATATACATTTCAAGCAAACAGGAAATATGCATGTCACACAACAGGATGATGCGCGCGCAACACAACGGTATGGCAGCCTAGGTGTTTCCTTATATGGTCTGGTCTGTTGCTGCTTAACTAGGTCAGGTCACATGGTCTACTGTCTGCATACAGCTGCATCGAAACTACTTATGAGAGGAACAAAGAGGAAAAGAATGGGGGGGTTAAAATCAAAATGGAGTCACTTTGGTACTGGGGTCAGTTAAGTTCAAGTTCCTTCTCACTCTGATCAGTGTTGCCCTTCCTTCCCACGGTAGACTGATACTCTTAGGGTTGCTGACCTCACTTCCTCCTCCATGCTCTTGCCTCTCAGAGAGGAGACATTTTGAGGGGGTCTCTCTCCATCCTGGGGGACACACACTCCTATCCAATATGTAATTCCTGCAATTAAATGCAAGCTTTCTTATTCCTTGACCCAGAGTCTTCAATGTGTTTTATCCAGGGTAAAGCATGCTCCTTTGGCCAGGATTTCACACTACTCAGTCTCATCAAGTTCTTGCTGTTCTGCTAACAGTTCCGAGGCATCCTGAGAGGTTGGGGAACATCAGCTGCCAGTCGTAAGAACTACCACAGCTATCTTTGGCAGCACTGCTAAAAAAAATTTAAAACAACAACAACAACAACAACAACCTGCTACTGCCACAAAGAGTAATTGCCCATGAACCTTTAAAAGAATTTCTCTTCCCCCTAATCACCCAAACTGTCCTTCCAAATTCACCATCTGTGAATGGGACTGTGAATTGGGGGTGGCCATTTCACTTAGCCCTACAGTATATTATCTCAAGCTAAATTGCTGGTTTAGCTCTCATTTTCACTGACTAAATTCAGACATGATGTTAAGCCTCTATGAACCTCAGAATCACACACTTCCCTTTCCCAATTCCTCCTCCAGCATGATCAAAACTGAAGCAGCAGCTTCATTTCCATTTTAGATTGGTCACAGTTTAGGGGGTGGTCCAAGATCTAACCTGTATAGTTAGTTGCAACAAGTGGATGTCTGGGGTAGGTGCACAGTGGTTCACCATCAATTATACAATGCAGCGGCAATCACGCACCCACCCCTGGACTTTCCACTGATGCTGTGGAGAGAGGTGAGGATGGTGCATCCGTCGTCTGAGCCTTGCTCCAGAGTTGCAGCAGAGGCGTGGCTGGACAAATGGCGACCCCTGATTGGTCACCGTCTGCCCAGGCAGAGGACAGGGAATGTTAGTGGCACTGGAAACCCCACGCTTTCGCTGCAGTGTTAAGATTAGCAGCTGCTGCTCCACAGCAGTGAAAGCATAGGGTTTGGGATCATTGCGACTGCAATCTGCCGCCGTAAAGACAACCCCCGAGTCAACTTCCAAAATTAGGGTCTGAAGTTAGCTTCTTTCCACTAACCATAATTGAGATTAACCACGCAATTTGTCCAGGTTCAGACAACCTGACAAGGTGCAGTTAATCTAAAACACAAGCAAAAGCTTCCAAACTCTTCCTGTGGCCTTGTCGAAATAGGGGAGGGGAAACACATGAGCCCAAGGCATGCTGTGGTTCATTCTCATAATGCTTAACTGGTTTAGTATTACATTTATTTGATCCAGTGAATGTTATTCTTACATTCACTGGATGGATGGATGGATGGATTGATTGATTGATTGATAGTAGCAACAACAAATAAATAAGTAAAACATTCTTAGCTATGTGAAATGTCATACTGGAGAGTCCTGCAGGCATTTCACAGACACTAAAATGCACTGTAGACTCTAAAATATTTGCAATTACTTACCATACTTGATTTATAGGATTTATACAAACGGTTTTAATTTGGTCACCACAAAATGAGTAGAGTCTAAGACATGTACGTAATAGCCTAATCTAATGAGTCAGCCACAGATCTAAGGCAGGAACATTCACTGCAGCAGCTAAAGATATGTCCTTATTCTGACAAATGGAGAAGTGACATCTTGATCTGTTGCCCTATTTGACTTTGAAACTCAGTTACTATTGTGGTACTGTGGTACTGGTACTGGCCTCTTGGCTGAAGACTGGCCTTTACGGTGCCACTTCAGGGATCGTGACAGGCTCCTTTCCATTCCCCGCTCTGAAAATGCCCTTCTACAGTGTAATACAACAATACACAAGGAATCAGAAGAATGTTGATGTTCTGGGATTTCTGCACATTGTTGTAACCAATTAGAGCCTCATACAGACAACCATTTACCATGTCGTAATTTATCGTGGTTTGTATGTAATCACTTGGCAGGACAATACAGACAAACATCTTGCCAAGTGGTGAGAAAGATGTTATCGCCACATTTCTGGCCATGTGTGTTAAAATCCTTCTCATCCGTTGGCAGAACAATATTGATGACCCAATAAATCAAGGGGTGGGGAAACTTTTCCTGTTGAAGTCAATATTACGTGGCCCAAAACTTGTTGGGATCCACATTCAAAAAGTGGGCAGAGCAAAAAGTGCCTGAATTTATGGATGTGACTCTTATCTTTGTTCAGTACACTACAGGGGGAGAGGGAAATACTTTTGAATCAGTTATTCTCTTTCCCTGACTTATGCAAGATTCCTTCTATCAGCTTTGTTGCCTATGAAGAGGCATGGCCGGGGAAGACTCTGGATGTCCAGATTCAGAGACCTAAAGTCGGGATGGATGAATCTTTCCATTTCTGTTTTCTCTGCTTCTCATTTTTCCATTTTCATCCCGAACACTGAGATTTTTTAATAACCGTTTCCATGAAAATCCATAATCATTTTTATGCATATTTCTCTTAATACATGCATTTTTGTATGCATTTTTGCCTTATACAAATCTTTACAAGCAGTTTTCCTAGTATAATGCATTTTAATGTTATTTTTCCTGGATAAATGCATTTGTGTATGCATTTTTTAAAATAAAACCAATACATTGTTGAACTCCATTGCAAAATTCAGAGAAGTGCGGATTTCAAAGGATACCGAAATTTCAGTTTGCGTAGTGGTTCCAAAGTATGAAATTAGGCAAATTTGCATTGAAATGCAAACTGAACAAATTCTTCCCTCTTCTCTAGCCTGAAGGTCCCTATTGGATCCATTGATTCCCCACCTCCATTATAAATAGTCATACATATTCACTTTTCACCTTCGTACAGCATCTGCTATGACTTGACCATGAGACAGCCACTATGGAGAAAAGCTTGAGCTTTGGCTAAAGGGGCTTGTGTTGAGATTCATGCTCAGCTGTGAAGCTTACTGAATAGCCTTGCAAGTCCCTATCTATCAACCTAAGTTATCCCACAGGAGTTTTGTAAGAATAAATCTATGCCCATAGCTCTGTGATAGAGCACAAGCTTTACATATGGGAGGTCCCACGTATCTCCACCTAGGAAAGAGACACGTTTATGTATGACCATTTTCAGTGGAGGTGGGGAATAAGTGGATCCAACAGGGACTTTCAGGCTAGGGAATGGGAGGAAGTTGATCAATTTGCATTTTAATGCAAATTTACCTAATTTCACACTTTGGAACTACTTTGGAAACAGTGGAGGCTGGTGGCTTTGATTTCAGTAGGGTTGTGAGTGCGCTCAGGGTGTCAGTCAGAAGGAGCTATCCAAGGTGCCAAATCCATCCCCAAATTGTGTTCCTCACCTTGGATAGCTCCTTTAGAGTTCTGACTGACACCCAGAGCGCATTCACAGCCCCACTGAAATTGGAGCCACCAGCCTCCACTGCACAGAAAGAAATGTGTAGACATTTGAGACCTTGGGAGAGCCACCATTGACCAGAGTAATCTGACCTGGAATAAGACAACTTCTTATGTACTAAGCAATCTGGAAGAAAGGAGAGAATTGAAATTATAAACAAATCATTCTTAGTTATGCGACATGCCCTGCTGGAGAATCCTGTGGCATTTTACAGGCACTAAAGTGGCCAATATGCTCCAAGATACTTGCAATTCCTTCCATTCACTTGGTTCATAGGATTTACACACAAAAAATCAATTTTGACTTCCAGCCTTGGTTTACAGCCTGACACATTATGGATCCAGCCATTTATCAGATGCCTGCCAGTTTAGGAATGTATGCAGTGTTTCTAACCACTGTTGGGGAGGGGGGGGGGGGGACTCCAGTCTTCTGCATTTCACAATAAGGTGTGAGAGTTTTGAATGCATTTGCTTTTACAAGGGATTTTATGCCAAAAGTGAATTAGATGTGTGTGTGAGAGAGATCCTTTATTGGTTTTATTTATTGTCCCAGAAGCAAATTTTCCAGAAATTATAAGATCACTGGTTGCAAATGTATTAATTGCAGCTAAAATTGTCTGAGCAAGATGCTGGAAGGTATCTCATCCTCTTATATACAGGGAATGATTAATGAAATGTTTAGATCTTATAGAAATGGATAAGCTAACAGAAGACATTCAATTTCAGGTTTCAGGCCTGGCTTTGGTACAGAAACAGCCTTGGTTGCCCTGTATGATGACCTATGTCGGGAGAAGGACGGGGGAGTGTGACTCTGTTGATTTTCATTGGTCTCTTAGTGGCTTTCGATACCATCGACCATAGTATCCTTCTGGAATGACTGGCTGAGTTGGGAGTGGGAGGCACTGCATTGCGGTGGTTCCGCTCCTACTTGGCGGGTCGGCTCTAGAAGGTGGTGCTTGGGGAACATTGCTCGGCCCCGTGGATTCTCCAGTATGGGGTTCCATAGGGATCAGTCTTGTCCCCCATGCTGTTTAACATCTACATGAAACCATTGAGTGCAGTCATCCGGAGTTTTGGAGTGCGTTGCCATCAGTACGCTGATGACACGCAGCTCTACTTCTCCTTTTCATCTTCATCAGGTGAGGCTGTGGATGTGCTGAACCAGTGCCTGGCTGCGACAGTGGACTGGATGAGGGCTAATAAACTGAAACTCTATCCAGACAAGACTGAGACCCCCTCTAGAAGGATTCGCTTTGGCGCCTGGCTGCCCGATTATGCGCATATTCGCGGAAGCGCGTTTACGCCTAATACCTCTGTACGAGAGGCGGCGAAGCGCATTACGGGTCAACCGAAATGCGCTTTAAACTTGTTGACATGCGGAGAATCACATGTTTACATGGCGGTAAGGCACATTAACTGCCGCTGCAAATTAAAACTCGCGGTTTAACGCGCATTCGATAATGTGCATAATTGAATAGATAACGCACCTCAACTCCCGATTTGCGCCCCGCTCATGTAGAGGTAAAAATTTTAATGAGACTTGAAAGAGCTTTAAACCTCTCGTGTAGAGGCAGCCTGAGATGCTGTTAGTGGGTGGTTCTGCTGACCAGATGGAGGGTCTTCAACCAGTTCTGGATGGGGTTGCACTCCCCTTGAAGGAGCAGGTTCGTAGCTTGGGGGTTCTCCTAGAACCATCTCTGTCACTTGAGGCTCAGGTGGCCTCAGTGGCATGGAGTGCCTTCTACCAACTTCGGTTGGTGGCTCAGCTATGCCCCTATCTGGACAGGGATAACCTGGCTTCAGTTGTCCATGCTCTGGTAACCTCCAAGTTAGATTACTGCAATGCACTCTACGTGGGGCTGCCTTTGAAGATGGTTCGGAAGCTGCAGCTTGTGCAAAATGCATTGTCCAGATTGATAACTGGGTCCAGAAGGTTCGAGCATATTATACCTACTCTTGCCCACTTGCATTGGCTGCCTGTATGTTTCTGAGCCCGATTCAAGGTGCTGGTTTTAACCTATAAAGCCTTACATGGCTTGGGACCACAATACCTGATGCCTCTCCCGACATGAACCTACCCGTACACTACGATCAACATCTAAGGTCCTCCTCCAAGTGCCTTCTCCAAGGGAACTTGGAGGTCGGCAACAAGGGAGAGGGCCTTCTCTGTGGTAGCCCCCCAATTGTGGAACGATCTCCCTGACAAGGCCCGCCTGGCACCAACATTTTTTCGGCGCCAGGTCAAGACTTTCCTCTTCTCTCAGGCATTTAGCAATATCTGATGAGCCTGGGTTTGTTTTGTTTTTAGGCTTATAGCTTTTTAAAGTTATTATAGTGGTTTTAAATGTGTGCGTATATTGTATGTTTTTTCTGTTTTAATTTTTGTATATTGTTTTTAATTGTTTTAATCTTATGTGAACTGCCCAGAGAGCTTCGGCTATGGGGCGGTATACAAATGTAATAAAATAATAAAATAATAAATAAATTTACCACATCCTTGAATATTATTTTGTGGTGATAGTACTTTTTTTTTGTAATTTCCTAATGACATGAGTTTGATGTTGTGTTAAGGGTTTCAAATACACATTTTTGGGGGGAGGGGTGTTTGTTTTGCTGTCATTATTCCATGATTTATGGCAGTTGTCGGAGATCAACGCATATTTTAAAGTATTTATTATTTTCTGCTACATTTTTCTTCTCATTTGAGTGGTCTGCTTCAGAACTGAAATTTGAAATAGCAGCTCAAACATTTGAGCTGCAGGAACTTCCATAACCATGGAATCTCAAAAATGTATCTTGCAGCACATGGAAGTTGTTGCAAGTGGAATGTACAATTTCCTCCCTGTTGGCATGAACAGACTACTGGTGTTATCCCAAAGGCCAGACAACAGTTGCTCTAAATAAGCCTTCCCCAACCTGGTGCCCTGCATATGTAGATTACAACTACCACCATCTCTGACCATTGGCCATGGTGGCTGGGACTGATGGAGCCTCAGTGTGGTGAAGTGGCTAAAGTGTTGGACTGGGAGTCAGGAGATCCGGGCTCTAGTCCCCACTCGGCCATGGAAAACCCACTGGGTGACTTTGGGCCAGTCACAGACTCTCAGCCTCGCAGGGTTGTTGTGGGATAAAATGGAGAGGAGGAGGATTATGTATGCTGCCTTGGGTTCCTTGGATGAAAAAGGCAGGATATAAATGTAATAAATAAATAAAATTGTATCCCAAAACCTCTGGAGGAAACCATGTCAGAAAGTCTGCTCTAAATGATACACCTCCAGGCTATCAATGGCTACTAGTTCTGATGGCTAAGTGCAATCTCCAGTATCAGATACACTAGTTGCTGGGGAACATGGGTGGGAGGGTGCTGTTGCTCCATGTCCTGCTTGTGGGTCCCTGGTCAATATCTGGTTGTCCACTGTGTGAACAGAGTGCTAGATTAGGTGGACCCTTGGTCTGAGCCAGCGTGGCTGTTCCTATGTTCTTTTTCCCACTCTTACTGAAAAATTCTTAAGTGTCTAGTCTAACACAAATGGACAGGGACATTATTTTCATTGCCTAACAGTCTAAATAAAATAATAAAATCTCACAGTCGGGGGGGGGGGGGGGAGGTGAAATAAAAGAGAAAGAGGATGAGCTCTTTGCTGTTCCATTGCCTGAAGGTTGTGCAGTACTTTGGGACATTAAGTACAGATTTCATTTTGCTACCACGTCATAAACTCCACTGACACCAAAGTTACACATCTCTGCAAGATAGCAAAATAATAATAATAATAATAATAATAATAATAATAATACAATAAAAACGGATATTTTAGCTCTTTGCTCAACGTTCATGCTTCCTGTGGATGACAATTTGTACTAGTCAAGTCTGCTAGCACTGCCCATGGAGACCAAGAACACATCATGGGCAGGCCTGGCTCTGATGTTTTACGGTGGTTTTATTTTGATTGTGACTCTATATTTATAGGATGGAAGATACCTCATGAGGGCTGAGCCATAAAAATATTTAAAACAAATACATACAATAACATGATGTAAGGGGCAGTATAAAAATACCTATATATAAAATAAATACCATTCTCAATTCAAAGAGGATGACTTATATCCCAGAAATATTAGGCCACTTCTTCCCTAGTGCTTCCTTTTCCATCAAAGAGCGCTGGTGATACTCTTTTCGTTCCAAGCACCTTATTCTTTATGAGGGGCTTGAAGAATGCCTATTACCACCAAGCAATTGCAAGTACATCTACAAAAACAAAGAAAAGAGTTGTTGCATTCTGGTTTTATTCATTCATTCATTCATTCATTCATTTATGACATAGATATTGCCCAATAGCCCAAACTCTTTGGGTGGTTCATCAGACCAAAATGTTTTCCAGTTCAATTTCTAGTTAATCTCCAGAGCTTTTTGACCTCAGGGCATTTGCAAATAAACTTCCTCACCCCCTTTGACCTATGTGACAGGAAGAGCAGTAATACCAGGGGAAAAGGTTATGCATTTCCTGACCCAGACAGGCCAGAGTGTCTTCAACAAGAATTATGTCATAGGATCTCCAGAGACCTTGATAGTAGTGTATTTCACAGCTTAGTGAGGCCATTGTCTTTCACAGAGGGTACCTCTTCCCTGGCACTTTGCCTCACCGTGGCTTCAAAATGGCGGCAGTTGGGTTACATGGTGCTGCTGCCAATTTGAAGCAATCTAGGGGCAAAGGCCCTTTGCTCCGCACTAAAAAAGTCAGGCATAGCCAAGAGCATAGCAGGCTGGGCCGGGAAGGGCATGGAGCAGTGAGCCATAAGCTTACTGCACCGCCTCCACTGTCCTCCCCCACAATTTTTTTTTTAAAAAACTACTTATCTTAGAGTAGGCGGGCCGCCACTCCAGCCTCCCCTCCAGCTGATGCTTGGCAGGTGTGACAGCGGTGGCAACAGAAAAAGCCGCTGTGGCGCTCCTGCCGTGAAGACTGGTGGCAGGAGCGTCACTGTATGGTGCGCCGACTGCCGCCGCCACTGTGCGCCGGAAGAGGCGCCATGAAGAGGTGGCCTGAGAGATGTTCCTGGTTTTATAATACAGAGTGGATCTGGATCCAGATCTGAGGCAGATCTGATCGGGCCCGATCCGGACCTCCCAGATCGGGATCCTGATCGGATCGGGGGTCTGTGCACAGCCTGACTGTCATGGGCCCACAGGGAGATTGAAGCACAATAGTGGTAATGTTTGCAGCTTCTTTTACACTTAAGAGCACATATAATTGGGACTGAAGCGAAGGGGAGACACCATTGGCTACCCAAATCCAAGCATCAAGGGATAAAAAGCTCAGCATGTAGTTAGCCCCAGAACAAAAAGAAAAACCACCCTTCTTGGTTGTTTTTACCTTTTGTTCCTTTTGCAGTCAGAGCAACTAAATCAGAGGAAAATAAAAAAGACATGTTGTGTTGTCAAATGATTCCTATGTGGCACTCTGGTTTATGTTACATAGTTCCATCAATCTAAGTAGGAGCTTTACTATGGCCCTAGATCTGCTATGTTCCAGGAAATGCCTACCAAGAGAACAAAACATGATGTTACCACTAATGACACTTTTATGTTTGTTCACTAATTAATTGCCTAGTCGTCTTGAAGTGTCCACCAGCATCTCTGAGAGTAAACGGAAGTGCTTATACTATCATTTAAATTTGACATTTGGTTTGTTAGCAAAGCAAACAAAAGAAGCTGCCAACTTTACATTTACATATTTCATCATGTAAAGTAGCCATGCTTGGCATTTATGCCAATGCCATTAAAAAAGTTAAAGATGCAGAGTAGATTATCCTTTATTTTATCCAGTATAGAATAAGCATGAGCAATATTAGAAAACCAGGTTGCAGATTTATAACTAGCAAACCCTAAAAAATAAAAACAACAAGGAGTCTTCTAGGACCTTAAAGGCCCACAGATTTATGGGATGGAGATTTGTGGAATAAGCTTTCCATTAGTTTTTAAAGTGCTAAAGACACTTCTTTGTTTTTGCTGCAACAAAGGCCCTGTTCAGACCACATGCTAAACCATGATGGCTAAGCATTTTGAGCTAGACATTATCGCTTAGCATGTCATGTGAACCATGACTTAGTGTGCTGTGTAAACCATTCCTAACCATGGTGGCTATATAACTGAACAGGCCCAAGCTAACAAGACTATCCCACTTGCAGTTGAATAACAAAAATGATTTCATAGTGTCTATTTACACACAAGTGATTACAGGCATCATGAAGGAATGAAATTTACACTTTACAATTGAGTTCTTCATAGTGTAATAAGGAGATGCTGACTTGTTAATTTAATTATACTTGCCAATATTCTCCATAATGAAAGGTGAATTAATTCTGGCTTAAGCTAAACAACCAAGAACATAAACTTTAGGCCTCTCCCCTCCACTACGCACATCTAATCCTTGCTTGATTATCCATTAATATAAATTACTCAAAGAACAGCTTTGATTATCTGGGCGCTTTTGATGTCCCACTAAAGGCCATCTGGATAAATGAGCTTATGTAATATTCAAGACCCAAATCACATTCAGGGGTCATGTTATTTTTCACTCTAATTATGCAAAATGTACTTTTCATTTGCTCACTTGCATTCTACAGCCTGTACGAAGCTCCACTTTGTGGCCTTTTTGTCATAAGAAGCGAGCTATGCACAACCAATAGGATTAACAGGATTGCTTTCACCTTGAGACTCAGGTTTGGGGGTTTATTCTCAAGGTAGTACGTTTAAATCCTAGGACCATCAGTGAATCTCAGATTGCTACCTATGAATCTTGGGCTGAGGAGTTTTGCAGCACTATTGTTTTAAAACCAATTTACAAAACAAAACAAAAAGTCACTTAGAGAAAATATTGCATAGAAGGTTTCCTTCTCCAATGTATTTGCAAATTCCCAATGTTTTCAATATAAAACAAAAACAGAGGGGAAAAGCCATTCCTCTATACACACAATTGATTTTTTTTCTAGGGTTTTTTTGTGGGGGGGAACTTTGCTCCTCTGGTTCCACCCCTTTACTAATGAGCCACATCCCTGGGCCCTATACAGGTATCAGAGATTTGTATTTTAAGACCTGGGGAAACCATTTGGCTGCACCCTACAATATTGTTGCATCCTGCTCCATGAGCTTTGGGATGTTGGAGTCCTGGCAAGTCTAAGCAGGAATGAGGAAGCAATCACAAAAATAGATTTATTTTTACTTGATCTCAAGTATGCTCCATAGCTTGTTAGGCACTCCTTAACATATTTTCCACAACAGGAAAAAATATGGAAGAAGCAGTAGAAAGAAACCACAGGAGGGCTATGAGTGGATGTCATCTGCCTCCACCCCATGGCCCATAAGATTCCGTGAATGAAGGTAATGGCGAGATAAAAGTCTCATCTGGAAGCAAACTATGTCTAGAACTCAGTTCTCAAAGTGACTGCTGCCTTAGGTTTCAGTTTCTCCACTGGTGTTCACCAGAACCCCTTACCTACATGTATCCTCTCCCTTTAGTTCCTACTATCATTACAAGCTCCCCAATCCAAGTACTCACAGTGGAAAATAATACCCACGAAGCACTTCAAAATATGAGGTGTCTACATGGTTTATTTATATCCTACTATCTTACTAAAAGTACCCAGAGCAGCATACAACATAATAATAAAACAATATAAAAATAAAACGATCAATAAAAATGCAAGTAGAAATAATTTCCAAGAACCATGACAAAATATAATGACACTTTAAAACAAAGCAAAACACAAATCATAGCACCAGCAAGAATAAAATATGACATATCTTAAAAACAGCAACAATAAAACCCAGTTGTTACACTTTAAAAGCCACTTGAAATAAATGTGTCTTCAGTTTCTGGCAAAAGACACACCAAAACAGGACCTGAAGATTTTCAGTTTGGAGGTCATTCCAGAATCACAGCACTACCACAGAGATGTCTCTCATCCTCACTTGCCAAATCTTCTAAGATGGCATGGCACCGAGAACATGGCTTCTGATATAGATCTTAATTCCTTTCTCGGCCTATATGAGAGTAAGTTGTACTTGTGGCAACCTAGACCAAAGCTGCTTAGGGCTTTAGGGCTTGAACCAAGACTTTGAACTGAACCTGGAGCAAGTAGGAAGCCAGTGGAGTTGATGTAGTATTGGAATGACATGTTCCAACCTGCAAGCCCCAGATAAAAGTCTGATCATTGCATTTTGGGCCAAACTGAAGCATCTGAACCAATGTGAGTGTCTTCAAAATCATCCCCACATAGAGTTTATTACAATAATCCAGTCTGGCAGTAACTGAACATGGAGGCCTGAAGCCGTCCGCCAACTCTAGATAAGGCTGAAGCTGGCATATCGTGAAGCAGCAAGACAATGCCATTGTAAACAGTCATCAGAGTTCTAAATCAAGAAACAACTTTGACCCCCTCTAGATGGATTCTGTTTGATGCCTGGTTAGCCGATTATGCGCATAATCACGGAAGCGCTTTATCGTAAATGCTTGTACGCAAGAGGTAATTGAGCACACAACTGGTAGCCTTACCAGTTGTTTGAAATGCGCTTTACAAGTAGTTAATGCGGAGAATCGCTTGTTCACATAGGCAAAATGCGCTTTAACGGCCGGAGGAAAATAAAACTCGCTATTTAACGCACATTCGATAATGCACATAATCGGAGAGATAAAGCGCCTCAACTCCCGATTTACACTCCACTCTCGTAGAGGTAAAAATTTTAATGAGACTTCAAAGAGCTTTAAACGTCTCGTGTAGAGGCAGCCTTGATCTAATAGAGACCAGAAACTGATTTCTCTTCTGTGTCATGACAGTCTAAGTGCCAGATGTATTGTGTCTGTATTAAACCATGACTAGAGAGAACAGTAACTAGGCTTCATCTTGTAATGTAATTTATTTGCCTTTCTTGTGGTATATGCCTAATGACATAAACATATTGAATTTTGAAAAATAGCAGTAGCACATGGAGCAGAGTGGACAGTTAAACTTCCTCAACAGATGTAATCATTTTTGCCCACGACATGCTTCATACAGACATGTCAAAAAACAAAGCAGAAGTGGAATAGTTCTTCTTTCATACTGAAATGGGAAGTTAGATGATTTGGGGTGGGAATTCAGACTTCTTTTTAAAATACTGCTGATTGTCCATTTGGGGTGTCATTACAGCAAGCTACGTACCGTCAGCAGTTGTAACGCATTGGGTATCACTAGGACATTTTCTCCTCTCATGATGTCACTCCTCCCATTGCTCTCTGCAACCCTGCTGACTCCAGCTCCAATCTGCCCTCCTCCACCACCAGTCTGGCCTCGGTCCCCTGCTTCCTCCTCCCATCTGGATCACTCCTAGCCCTCTCCCAGTTTCCTTGTTGCCATCTTCAAGCCTTTCCCCTTACCAAGCAAACGCAATAGGCCCATCCCTTCCTGCCTGCCTGCCTTTTTTGAGGGGGCAGCCAGAACTGCTTCTAAGAGAATTGTTGTCTTCCGGCCACCCACAATCTATATTTCCTAAGAAACTCCTTCTAAAAATGTTCATATATGCTTTCTAAGAAGTATATTTAGGTCCATGTGGGGCACAGAGGTAATAAGGGTAATAACAATGGCAGGTGGCTGGAGACCGGTGTTTCACTTTTGAAGTGCTCCCGGCTGCCCAATTTTAATAATAATAATAATAAATCATTATCATCATTAACACAGGCTAGCAAGAGAACACCTTGCAGGTGTACATAGAGCTGTCTGTGGGTGCATTGGTGCCGATAGCCACCACATTGAATACCCCATGACTATGAAAACTGGAATATAAATGATCTTAATGAAGATGGTCTGAGCATGTACTTCAAGCACAAGAAATCTTGAAGTCAGATAAAGTTAGTGACTGAGAAGAGATGGAATTAGGAACACCTGCCTTATACTGAGTCAGACCATTGGTCAATCTAGCCCAGTATTGTCGACACTGACTAGCAGCGGCACTCCAGGGTTTCAGGCAGGTTTTTTTCCAGACCTACCTGGATGTGCCAGGGATTGAATCTGGGACCTTCTACATGCAAAGCATGTACACTACCCACTGAACTATGATCCCACCCCATAGCTCAATTCTCCATCATATTTATATCAACATCTTTAGTATCCAGAAAATGAATGATTGGGCTTTGATTACTGTGGTGTTCAGAATGACGGCAGAGACAAAATACTTAACTAACAGCACAATCCTGTGCATGTTTACTCAGAAGTAAGTTCCACTGAGTACAATGGGACTTACTCCCAAGTAAGTGTGTATATGATTGCTGCCTAAATGTATTAGGAGCCTAGTGATGTGCACTTAATATCTTAATTTAAAGATATAATCTAACAAAACCATTTGCTTAAGTGTGACTACACTTTGGAAAGAGAAAGAAAATGTCAAGAACATACAAAAATAAATTAAAAGTTATTAGTGAACGATAGATAAATAAATACCAATGCTATTATTATATCTCTGTTACAATGATCTCCTTTGGGGCAGCATGTTTGATTCTAACATACCGTATTTTCCGGCGTATAAGACGACTGGGCGTATAAGACGACCCCCAACTTTTCCAGTTAAAATATAGCGTTTGGGATATACTCGCCATATAAGACTACCCCTCTTCCATCCCTGGAGCAGGCCGCGAAGCCTTCAACTGTATCATGCATGCTTATGCTATAAGGAGAGATCTACAACATCCCAAACTTGGGTTGCTGCCTATTTTAGGGGCCTGCTCCTATGCCTTTAACAGCAACCCAACACACGCATATGTAACAGTAAAGCCTTTTCTGGCTTGAAGAGAAGTGTTGTACATCATCACCCACTGAATTTCTGTGTCAGAGGCACAGGACTAGTGTCTATATTAAATAGGCAACCCCAACAAAGAGTTGTTGGCATCAAAGAATTCATACTCAAGCTTACTTAACACCATCAACCTGTTTTACTCAATACCAATTTAAATGTGACACTAGGCAGCCAAGACAAACTTAGCTCTGAAGATTTGCACAACCCTGCTGTTTCCTTTAAAACAGGCTCCCAGTCCCTACAGCTACACTACACACTTTGGAGAAAATACATCCTACTGAACGACATCAGACTCTTGAGTAAGCACTGAGCATTGGACTGAACATGTATAGTGTCAGCATGCCAACGCAGCACCTGCTGGGCTACCAGTTCCTGGTGTGCTTAGAGTACACATGCAGGTGATGACCTGGTTTAAATGAGGCACCAGTGCAAAGCCCTGTGAGTAAGCTCATCTTCTCTGCCTGGTGTCACATTTAAATGGGGCCTCACAAGCTCACATCACAGGAGTTCGAGGGAGAAGTTTCCCATTTCTTACAGTGCATGCAAATGCATGAAGTGGGGTTCTAACGTCTGTCAGTTATTGGGACTACATTATTTTTGGATAGTAAAATATTCTGAATTAATGTACACAGAGACTTGTGCGTTTGCGGATAACATAGTGTTATACGTGGACCTCAATCCCTGTGAGAAGAGAGCACAATCCAGAAACAATCTTCCCCAGCCATATATAAACGACCCCCGCCCCGTCAACTAAAACACCCCCACTACAGGAGGATGGAGTATAAGGGAAGAGCTGGAAATACAGCAAGGGGGGCGGCGGTGGTGATGGTTGCTCCCACTTCCGACCCATCATTAAGGGTTATTAAGGGCCATGTCCTGCTTCCAAATAGGTCAGGGGTCGCATGGAGGCAGGCAGCGCACCTGAAGGAACCAGGGCTGCCTTACGGTCCCCTCACCGCCAGGCAGCTCCTTCCCCACACCCCACACGGCAAGGGGGCGCCCCGGCTCTCAACGGACCCAGTCCGAAGCCGCCAACGTCCCCTTTCTCAGGTCTCGCCAACGCCACAGGCCGCAGCCTAGGCAGTGACTGCAGCAGCAGCCTCTGAATCCGCCCCCTCCCGGCCCGGCCCCGGCAGGAGAGAGGAGAGAGAAAGAAGAGGGCTCCAGCCCGGCGCCTGAGTGTCAGGCAGGAGCGAGGGCCGGGCCAGGCAGGAGCGAGGGCCGGCAGGCAGCTGGTCCGTGCGGCGACACCCCTCCCGCCGCCCCCCAAAGAGGCACCCGCACCCCCTTCCCTTCCTCAGCCGGCGGCTCCGAGCCAGCGACTTACTCGAATCCGTCCCCCTGGCTGGGCTCCTCTGCGCGGGGCGAGAGCGACGACCAGAGCAGCAGCAGCCCCAGGAAGGAGCCAAGCAGCAGCACGGCGCGCAAGAGGAAGCCCAGCTTCAGCTGCATCCTCAGCCCCCGGCCCGACCAGTTCCCCTCAGCCCCCCACCACCGCCGCTGGGCTCCCGCTTCTGTCCCCCTCCCAGCGACTGCTGCTGTGACGGCTCCTCACTCGCGCCGAGCCGAGCTCGGCGTGGTTCCCCCTTCTTCTCCTCCTCCTCCTCCTTCTTCTTTTGCTGCCGCTGCCTGTCCTCCCCCACCCCTTTCTCTCTCTCTCAAGCAGGCGCCCAGAAAGGTAAGGGCCCCCCTCCTCCCCTCCACGTGCCCCCTTCCTCCCCTCCGCGCGCCGCCCCCCGTCCCCTCCGCACGCCCCCCATCCCCTCCACGTGCCCCCTCCTTACCTTTCCGGGACGCCCGCTCCCGTCCGGCGCCGGCGGCTACTGCAGCCCCCCTCCGTCCGTCCTATACCTGGCGTATAAGACGACCCCCGACTTTAGAGACGATTTTCCAAGGTTAAAAAGTCATCTTATACGCCAGAAAATACGGTATCTTCCTCCTCTCCTCATCATTTTCCAAATCTGGGCACAAAATAAAGAACAGATAGTTGCACATAAGAGAAGAGATGAGGAAGGTTTTGAGAGGAGATGGAGAAGATGAATGCATGAGGCATTATTACAAACAAACAAAAGCACTATCAGCTGCTTTATCTATATTCAATCCATATAGTAAAGAGAGACTGTCAAGAAGCCAAAGTGTGCTTCCTCTGGAGTCTTACAAAGCCACTGGAGTAATGGATTTTCTTCCCCCAAGACAAGCTAATCTTACAAAGCCAACATTTCAGAATAGAGAATGCAATTAAAACAAATTGTTCTGTTTCTCCTCTTTTGTCAACGTTTGCACTGCTTGTCTGACAGCTTTCCTATGGTGCTATTAAACTTTATTTAACAGTTCAATAAAGATATGTTGAACAGGACAGCATTGTACGTTATGGAAGATGGAACAATCTATGCAGCTATACGAGGCGCA
This sequence comes from Anniella stebbinsi, assembly GCA_029215795.1. Lineage (NCBI taxonomy): Eukaryota > Metazoa > Chordata > Lepidosauria > Squamata > Anniellidae > Anniella > Anniella stebbinsi. The sequence continues at coordinate 86,452,942 of JARDYH010000004.1, read as the reverse complement.
GGATTTAGTTTAGCTCAACGCAAAATAAGTACTCTGTTTTACTTGCCGAACTCAGTGAATAGCATCCAAAGAAAACAGTGCAAATAAGAAGGAAATGCCTCCTCCTAAACCTCTTAGGAAAGCATCTCACGTTGATCTCAGGTTTTGAGATGCTTATGATTCTTTTACACGTGTGTTTGTTCACCATGACCACCCCACTTCAAATGGAATTAATCAGAGAATTGGGAGGGAACCATGTAATGGGTCAGCAAGACCTTCTCAAGGAACTGATCAGACCAAAAGCTCCACTTTTCCACAGAAGGATCCATATTACTATGGCAGGCTGTCATAAAAACAGGTGAAAGGCTAGCATGAAGATAATGATATCCCTGCACTGCCAGCATTTTAGGGAAGGCCCCATAGCTTAGCTGTAGAACACCTGCTTTGTATACCAGAGGTAGGGTGACCAGATTTTGGAACCCAAAATCCCGGTCCCCCCCCCGCCACCCAAAACAACCCCCCCACCAAGCCACCCACCCAAAGCAACCCCCCAAGCCACCCCACCCACCCAAAGCAACCCCCCAAGCCACCCCACCCCCCCAAAACACCCCCCACCAAGCCACCCCCCCAAAACAAACCCCCCAAGCCACCCACCCACCCAAAACAACTTCCCACCAAGCCACCCACCCCAAAAAAACATCAGCCCGGACTTACTGGGTCCTCTTCCGCTGCCGCCCCCGCCGGGTCCGCCGCCCCCCCAGGTCCCCCGCCATCGCCGGGTCTTCCTCCGCCGCCGCCAGGTCCCCCGCCGCCACGTCTTCCTCCGCCGCCACCGGGTCCCCAGCCGCTGGGCTCGTAAGGCCAGCGGCCGCACGGAAGAGGCAGGGGAGGGCCGGATCTGGAAGTGACGTAATCGGCCCTCACCCGCCTCTTCCGTGCAGGCGTCTGGGCTCCTCAGGGGTCGTCGCCATCGCGACAAGCCCCGACGAGGCCAGAGGCCGCGCGGAAGAGGCGGGAGAGGGCCGATTACATCACTTCCGGATCCGGCCCTCACCCGTCCCTTCCGCGCGGCCTCTGGCCTCACGAGCCCGGCAGTGGCAGTGGAGGACCCAGCAGCGGCGGACCCGGCCACCCCAGCAGGTAAGTGCCCCGCGCCCCACGCTCCTTACCCGCAGGGGCGTCTGCTTCCCTCCGGTGTTCGAATCTACTGAGAAACAGGCTTCGTGGCCTGTCTCTCAGTATCGCGCCAGGTGATGACATCATCACCCGGCGTGCTACTGAGGGACAGGCCGCGAAGCCTGTTTCTCAGTAGATTCGAGCACCGGAGGGAAGCGGACGCCCCTGCAGGTAAGGAGCGTGAGGCGCGAGGGAGGGCACTTACCTGCTGGGGCGGCCGCTTCCCGGGCTCCTCCGCCGCCACCGCCGCCGGGTCTACCGCCGCTCCTCGCTTGCTGCCACTGCCGCGTGACCCCCCCGCCCCCCCGGTTTGCCCCCACCGCCCCCCGGTTGGGCCGGTTCGCCCCAGGTTTCCCGGTTAGGACCGGGAAACCCCGAGCCATCTGGTCACCCTAACCAGAGGTCCCAGATATAGTGTTGGCATTTCCCAGTAAAAGGGTCAATTAGCATGTGATGGATTACCCTGGATAGCCATTGCCAGTCAGAGCTGATGCTACTGGGCTAGGTAGACATGTTATAGTAAGGCAGCATCCCATTTCCTTGCACTGGGAGGAGACAGCCTTCCGTTGTTCACTTTTTGACACCTCCTCAATAAAACTATGATCACAGAGAGCAATGGGCAGGGCTGGTGTTAGCACTTGGCACCCTTGGGGAAATGCCAGGGTCCCAGCCTGAACCACCCTTAGTCTTCCCCCCCCCCCCGGCCTGGCACTTTGAACAGCACCAAGCAGCTGGATCTAGCCATCCCTTTTGCTGTCAGTGTGCCCAAAATCTAGCATAGTCCAAGGCCAGGCTTTCCCTACATGATGCCCATGGATTCCACAGCACTGGCAGAGCTCTGCAACATAACCCATGAAACTCTCCTGCCCCGTTCCCTTGCAGAGTTGGGCGTACTCCTAAGTGCAATGTCAGATAAGGCTCCAGCCATCCATGACTTTAATTTTCCCAGAGTGCTTCTGGGCCCATGTGGAATCTGACTGACGGGCCCAGAGGTAGCCCTTCCTGCTGGTAAGCTATTAGGGGCACAATGAGGGAGAGTGGTGTGAATGGTGGGGAGGGGATGAAGTAACAGGAAGCAGATGCGGCTGGGTTAGAAGAGATGGGAGAGTAAGTTGGAAGAGAGAGAGAGAGAGAGGGATGGGATGGGATGGGTTGGGTTGGCTGGCAAAGAGAAAGACATGGAGTGGGATGGCTGGCAGAGACATAAAGAGAGATAGTAGTGTAAGCTGACACACATAGAGAGGGGGAGAGACAGAGAAAGAGATGGGATGGGTTGGCTGGCTGGCTGGCTGGCTGGCTGTCAGAGAAAGAGAGAAAGGGATTGGGTGTTAGTTGTTTGGAAGAGGGGAAATGAGTAGATCAGGAATTGATTTGTTCCAAATGAATTGGGGGTAATTGGTTATTAATTTGCGAAATAAATTACTATTAGAGGAATTTATTGTGAGCTGCTTTGGAGAAGTTAATTGACTTGCCTTCTCTGAAATGGGTGTTCTCTTGGAGCAGAAAAGGGTTCAAAGGAGTAGTTCTGTCTTTTGGGTCTCAGAGCCCCACCTTTTGTACTCATATTCTTGCACATGTTAATTGTCTTTCAGCATTACCAGTTTGCCTTCTGTATGTTTTGTATTTTATAACTGGGCATGCCTCTGCACATTGACCATTTTGTGACAGAGCCCACAAGATTCTCAAAATTCCAAATCTGCTCAAAGACACAAAAAGGTTAGGGAGCCCTTTTCTAGGCTTTAGAACTAAGAAAGGTTGGTGACATTGTGGGAAATTAAAAAGGATCACTAGCCACAGACACCCAACACTGCTTGGTACGCTGACACTGAGTGCCCACCCAAGGAAACGTAGTTGTGAAATTCCACAAACCTGGAGCTGGCCCAGGCTGTGGGAGTGGAAGAAAAGAACAACTGTTAATCAAACTTCAGATGTGTAAATCACTGTCTCTTTCCTGCTAAGTGCCAGTTGATATGATGCATGCTTTGTCATCCTGGGAAATGAAGGAATTCGGTATGTATCAGAAGTCAGGTATTCTTTAAGGAAAAGATGCCTGTTTGTTGAGTGTATGGAGCAGAGAAAGGTATTTCCTAAGTATTCATTTGGAGCATGGAACAAAAAAAGGTGATTAAAAAGAAGAGACTTCACAAGCTAATATTAGTTTTAAATACTAAAGAGATTTTTCTGTATGAATTGCACTCAACTCTGTACTGGAACCTAGTGAAGCAGAGAAAGGGTGTCCCCCCCCCCTTCACACTGGTAGCAAGCCAGTTATGTTCTCATGAGCAGTTTGCCAAGATACACATCATATATCTTAGCTTCCAGAAACTTGCAGCTCAATTCTGTCTCCAAATATGTCGCATCCTAAACACTCCACATATTTAATGTGATGCAAACGAAGATCTGATCTTTCTGGTAGCCAATCTCCAGCTGCTGCTTCGCTGGATTGTTTATATTACAGGCTCAGATATAATTGGCTCTTCAGTGATAAAAAGCAGAGGCACATATTTAAAATATTGAACAATTACTTAGGAAATAACTATAGTAATCTTTGAAGGGGGTAAGTTGTTGGATTCTACTGATTAAAGGTCTTGCTTGTCTGATCACTTCTAGAGGATAAACTAGCCCAAGAAGAACATGCCGAAAAACCAGAAGAGACAGTGTAATGGGTTGAGAGTTAGGGCTGCATGTAGAAAACCTCTGTTTCCCTATATCCACTCAGTCCAAACCCTCACAAACAGCAGAAGTTGTAAACCTGTTTCTAGAATTGCAGCTTACATTTGAAATAACACAGAAAGTACAGATATCATCATCATCATAGATACAGTTTTTGTGGTAATTTTAATTTGATTTTGTCTAAAATATCGGTATGGATTTATCATTTAAACTGCAGGTCTGAATATTATGACTGCTGATCTTTTTGTATTATTTAAATGTTCTTGGTTCCTTTAACTTGATTTGATTTTTGTTTCTTATCTGATGTTTGTTTGTTTGCTTGTTTGGGAAAGGGTTGTTATGTACTGGGGGGGGAATGCTTAATAAAAAATATTTTTTTAAAAAACTCTGCTGGTCTGGTTGAAACACCCTCTGTACAAAGAGATCCCCTACACATGCAGATTGCACAGCCACTTATGCATTGCCATAAAAGATGAAATGCTTGGCAAAAGGGGGACAAAAGAGGTGAAGATGAGTACAAAATTTGCATGTGCTGATTTATAAGCATCAATATATATGTAAGTGTACAAATTTAGAAATAATGACTATAATTTAAATAGAAATACAGATCATCCCATCATAGTTGGGAAGACTGTGCCCCATGTGTCTGCTCAGCCTGTGGTCCAAATGCTAACTGCTGATGGGCATCTTCCAATTGCTCCTCCTCTCCCTTCTTATGGTTCTTTATCTTCAAACCAGACTTGGACTGGACAGCCCTTCAAAAAGAGGATGCCTTCAAAAGAGAGTATGGTTTTCAGTAAAGTAGAGCTAGACTCTTTTCCCCTGACTTGCTAGTTTTCTATATGCCAGGAATTGTCTCGTACAGATCAATGCTAAGTCAAGTCAGACTTGCAGTTTGAAGCCTAAAATGCTACCACCCAGAAACAAACTTTCCACTTCATCTGCTATTTGTAAAAAAGGCCTCCATTGATAATGAGTATGAACTATGCAACATATTTTATTCATTTATTTATTTATTGCATTTTTATACCGCCCTATAGCCGAAACTCTCTGGGCGGTTCACAAAAATTAAAATTATTTATTGATTTACTGTATTTATTGGTTTACTTACTACACTTATATAGCTGCTTGATAACTGTTCTCTGGGCAGCTCACATACAAGAAGTTAATATTATTTTGCTTTGGATAATTTCTTTTTCCATGCAATTCTATCCCCTCCTTTCCCCAAAGAAACCACAGAGAACCAGAGCAAACGTGTTCTGTGATATCTGATCATATGAGAGGGAGAACATGATTTCATTGACTTTTTAAAATATACATCTCTGCCAAACCTGCCAGAAATAAGGCCAAAGTTGAACTACTTGCAGCTTTAAGCCAATCCTCAATTATAGTGCTATTTGTTAAACTTGAAAGACCCATAATCTTGCAGCGACACACACATTTCTTGCAATGAAACACACATGCCTTCAGAATTCTCTTGAAACACTTTTTCTTGAAATATTTTTCTTGACGAAGGAAAGTTTTTTGCGAAACCATAACCAGACTTTCATTGACATCAGCTGATGGATAAATGAGGGTTTAAGACTAATATTGCACCACAACATTCTAACATTATAAACTGTATTTAAGTAAACTACATTTATTACATCTGTGTCCAACCCTTTCCTCCAAGGATCTCAAGGCAGCATAATGGTTCTCTGATTTTATCCTCACAACAACCCTGTGAAGTAAATTAGGCTGCAAAAAAAGTGGTCCACCCTGGGTTGTCCAGTGAACTTCATGGTTGAGTAGAAATTTGAACCTGGGCCTCCTCAGGCCTAATGTAACCACTACACCACATTGACAAAGCAGCTGAGCCATTGCCAGTGAACTGCCTCTTCAACTAGTTCTTCAGCATCCCTTTGGCGCATAGGAGCCTTTATTAATTAAATGCATAATAGGGAAATATCTCTCACAACTATCTTACCTGTTTATCCGTAATTCACAAAGACAGGGAATGTCTAGCTCTATTTCCAAAAAGCTGTCAGAAAGAAATACTTGGTCTTCCTGTATAATTTACACATGGAGTTGTGTGTCTGTTCGGTTTTAAGGCTGAGCTGCAAAACGTTTTGATCTGAGATCAAACATAAAGAATGCCGAAGGATATTTCAAAATGCTAACTAACAGCATAAAGGCTTTTTTTAAAAAATGTGATAAATCTGCTCTTCCTACTGAGTCAAAGCATTCACTGTAAACTTAGAGAGACTGCTCATTATATTACACAAGTGGATAGAAATGAGCAAGCTTCCAATATTCCATTGGCTCTGGGTTACCTCCTCTGGGTTACACACACACACACACACACACACACACACACACTTTCATCTTTGCCAGTCGCTGGTTAGAATCAGAACAGAATGTAGTTCCCAGCATTCTTGCAATGACATAAACATTGAAGATTCATCAAAAGCTCTCTCGCCCGGAAGCGTCTAAATGCTTAAACAAGATGATTTTATTATATTCTCTAGCACCCTCTCTGACAACATGTGCAAGTCCCATTATGGAATAATAATGTGCCAGGCTTGGTGGATGGGATAAGCAGTACTATGTGTTTGCCATTTCCCTGAGCATTGAGAAGTTCCAGGAGCAGCCCTGCTCTGCTTCATTACCTCTGGATGAGAGTGCATTGGAGGCTCCAGTCAGGTACCTTCCAGATGCATTGGACTACAACTTCCACAGCCCCCCAGCCAGAAAATTGGTTTGTAATGTTTGCTTTATTTACAGATATACAAACAAGGCGCACATGGAGGCAAGAAGGATTTCCTATAAGGCCAACATGAGCAGCTTCCATGTCTGCACCTCTAATTCCAGCTAGAAACTTTTAACTCTCTGCTTTTGCCTCTTTCTGATTGCCTGCTACTGTTTCTCACAAATCCTCCCTTTCTCCTTATGGTGCCTTTACAAGAGTGATTTAAAGCTCTTTCAAGGCACATTAAAATTTTTACCTCCACATGAACGGAGCGCAAATTGGGGGTTGAGGCGCGTTTTCTCTCCGATTATGCGCATCTTCGCATTCACATTAAATAGCGAGTTTTAATTTACCGCGGCCGTTAAAGCGCATTTTGGCCATGTAAACCAGTGATTCTCCGCATCTCAACAATTTTAAAGCACGTTTCACACAGCCGGTAATGTGCTTCACCGCCTGTCGTTTATCGGAATTAGGTGTAAAAGCGATTGTGAGAAGATGCGCATAATCGGGCAACTGGGCGTCCAGCCGAATTCTTGTAAAGGGGGCCTTAACTGGAAGATGGTCAGTTTCCCCAGGCTCTAGTGGGTATTCAACTCAAAAATAGAAATATCCCCAACCACTTGGAGACCATCCCCTAACCAATCAGCTCCCATTGAGAAAAATATTAGCCAGCCATCCTGGATTATTGGCGAGGCTTACGTCCAGGGCAAGCACCAGCCTTGAGAGTCCCTTTAGTAATGGAACCCCTCCTATTCCAGTGTCTACCTAGCCATCATATCTGGTGGCAGCACTTTTTCTCTGATTGTCATGGGACCACTGCCACTTTAATTTTAACACAATTCTCTAAGATAGGACTGTTCCAGGGCATTGTGGGAAATTAGAGAAGTAGCCCCCACTAGATGGCTGCCATGTAAATTTCCCACAGTAAGCCTTTCTTTACCTACTCTGCCTAGCCCTGTGCCTAGTTGAATCTTAAAGGAGGACTTTCTGCCACCTCTTCATACACGCACTCCAGACTACACCAGTTGACCTGCCCACTCCATTTATAGCAAAACTAGGGTGACCATATGAAAAGGAGGACAGGGCTCCTGTATCTTTAACAGTTGAATAGAAAAGGGAATTTCAGCCAGTGTCATTTGTATGCATGCTGCACCTGGTGAAATTTCCTCTTCATCACAACAGTTAAAGCTGCAGGAACCCTGCCCTCTTTTGTATCTGGCTTTAACTGATGTGATGGAGAGGGAATTTCACCAGGTGCTGCATGCGTACAAATGACACCTGCTGAAATTCCCTTTTCTATTCAACTGTTAAAGAAACAGGAGCCCTGTCTTCCTTTTCATATGGTCACCCTAGCAAAACCCTTTCTTGTCCAGTCCCTACTGCCTGTTATCTGTCTCTGCTTTACAGCATTAACCCCTAGAGATGCAGAAGCATATTTACTAATTCCTAAATCGAGAAAATATCTATAAAACATGCTCGCCATGTGAAGATGAGAGTCAATAATGCACTGAGAATACCAACTAGTATACTGTTCAGCTCCGAGTATATCTATATGCATAACAAAACAGACACTTGTGCATTCTTCAAATATGAAAAACCTTCATAGCAGATACAGAGATTATCCAAATACAGGGAAAATGAAACCCTTGTTCAGGGGTTACACCTGCACATAGCATTCCAACACATTCAGGGGCACAGGGTTATGTGCATCATTCCAAACATTCCGGTCTGTCCCACCCCTTTGCTGCCCACATTGCGTGGAAAGGTTTGAAGGCATCTATGCGCATTCAGGTGAACGTGAATGTGCATAGATGCCATGTATTGTGAACATGAGCTACGTATTGTGCACTCGTGATTCCTTACTCATGGGTGTTTATGGGTTCCACTTATGGATCCTCCAGTTTCGCTTCTGTTTTTTAAGAGCATATTTCTGGGGGTAGTTTAGAGTGGGGGAATGGGCTATTATTTCTGAAAGCGGGGGGGGTGAACCCTACTTGTGTATTTGCACTATTCAGCTAAAGCACCATGCCACTTAGAGGCTAACTTATTGAAAAGCAGGAATGGAAAAGCTCTTTGTGTAGAGCTTGAATCTCAGTTCTGTGATGAAACTGAATGTAGCTACAGTGATTTGCAGCCTCATATAGAAAAGACTTATCACAGGGAGTGGAGAATGTGTCGCCAGTATACGCAGCCTCCTATGTGAGTTAGAATTCCTGTTCAGGCATTAAACCTGAAACATTACAAGGAACGGGCAGACAATGCCAAGTGAGTCAATCCTATACCTTGTCTCACTCGTCAGTCACTCCGTGCTCTGCCAACTCCCATCCTTCATCTGAAGAGGGGAAAGACTTTGGCTTCAGACATACAGTATCCTTCAGTTTCATCTTTTAAGGTGCTGCTAAAGACTGTATTCTTATCTCAGGCTTGCCCAGGCTGATTTTCTCTCTTTCCTTTTCACTTCCTCTTTCTGTCCTATTTTATTAGATTATGAGCCTGTCTTTATTTTACATTGGGGCAGCACTTAGCAATATTAAGCATAATATCAATCCTCATTAACATGACAAAGTTTGACCAAATTAACTGCCTTTTCATTTACAGTATGACTGCTCTGGCCTCCTTCCTTCATAAAAATGAAATTCTATCTACATCTACTATAAATTTAATTTTAATAATGTACATGAAATAAATTTGCATCCACACTGGTACACTAGCAAGAGGAGAGGAAACGCCAAAGATTAAAGAAGCCAATTGCTGAGTTTCTTAAAGATTGATCTGAAAACATTACTACAAATGGCATAACTTTGTGGTTCCCGGTAGCACAATAAATTGATTTTTGCATATAGAAAATGCCCTTCAAAATCCATATGGAGTCGTTCTGGTAATGACACAGTTCTGAATGAAGTACAGAACCAATATAAGCTTTCTAATACTTATTGTGGATGCTATTTTTATTTCCCTAGCTGAACATTGTCCAAGATATATATATATATATATATATATATATATATATAGTTTTTACAGTGTGTGTCTCTCTTTCTATAGTAGTTAAAATTGTGCAAAGTTCTTTTTCAATCCATTCTTATTCACCTACTCAGCATGGGACTTATCCTGATAGCATATGTGACTAGTGCCTCATTTATTGTGACAAAACAGCAGCAGTAGTTTATTTATTTATTTATTTTATTACATTTATATACCTCCCCATAGCCAAAGCTCTCTGGGCGGTTTACAAAAATTGTGATGTGATGGTCCCCATTTCCTTCTTTTCCCCCGCTACCTGCTTAAAAGGCGCAGGTGTAAATAGGCTGCAGGGGACGACTTGAAGTGTTTTGTTCTGTTTGAATCTTGGTGTCCCTCTTTCGTCTGAATCTATTTCTGGCTGGGGTTTGGGTTTGGAATGTGAGGTTTGGGTATGGAGTGCCCTGAAGCATACAGAGAGAAAAAAGAAAGGCTCTCTTAGAGCGGCATCAGATGAGCATTTTAAAGCACACTCATTACTGGTCACTCATGGATCTTCACAAGTTCTTTTCATGATGCTGCCCATCTCCCGTGCATCTGTCAAAAAAAAAGACCTGGACAATCCAATTTTGGGGGCTGTAATGAAACTTGCCATCATTTCCTGCTGTGTGCAGGAGAAGCAGCGTGATAAAAATGCCCACTGAATGGGCCACGTGTTTGTTGCTTGCTTCCTCTTTCTTCCCCATGTGAAGAAAGAGGAAGCTGCTCATTCCTGTTTTGGGACAGAAACAGGAGGCAAAGTGAGGGTAGGGAAACGTAATCCCCCCCCCCCCCCGCCACATCTGATGATCCTCTTAGCAGGACCAGCCCAAGACATTTTGCTTCCTGAGGCAGACAGAGCAAATGACGCTTAGGGTGACCAGATAAAATCCAGGTCAGGGCTCCTGTAACTTTAACAGTCGTAGAGAAAAGGGAATTTCAGCCAGTGTCATTTGTAGGCAATTAGTTCCTGGTGAAATTCCCTCTTCAGCACAACAGTTAAAGGTGCAGGCACTATACTAGAGTGACCATATACAAAAGAAGGCAGGCCCCCTGCAACTTTAACTGTTGTGATGAAGAGGGAATTTCACCAGGAACTAATTGCCTACAAATAACACTGGCTGAAATTCCCTTTTCTCTACAACTGTTAAAGTTACATGAGCCCTGGCCTGGATTTTATCTGGTCACCCTATGCTCCCTCTACCCAATTCAAGGTGCATAGCCCTCAAGGCTGTCCAAAATATTTTGCCATCTGAGGCAGAAAATTCCATAAGCACCCCTTGCTGGCTGTAAGCATATAATAATTATAAATTAAATACCTAACAATTTGCTGCTCTTTCAAGACACCTCAAATCAACTGCTTGAGGCAGCTTTTTTGCTCTGGCTAATGCCAGAACCAGCCCTGTCTCCTAGAAATGCAAAAGCCAAAAATGCAAAACTGTTTCTAAAGAGAGATATTTGAATTTGTAAGCACTGGGGGTGATTCCCCAGAAGTACAGTCCTTAAGCATCAACAACAAAATCTGTGAACTGTTAAAATGTGACATTTCAGTGCATGAATTATGTGAACCTAGAAAGGTTACTATCATGATACATGATATATTTAAATGTTTGCAAACAAATTTGAATAAGAAAGGTTTGCTTGTGTTCTCCTCTCTATCAGTAACTCATTTAAGAACTTGATTGAACCTCCACCCATCCACCCTCTTAATGTTGCCTCCTTAGGGTGTGTGTGTGTGTGTTTGTATGTGTTTAAAGATTTACTGTACTCCTGCTGATGACACGCAGCTCTATTTCTCCTTTTCATCTTCATCAGGTGAGGCTGTGGATGTGCTGAACCAGTGCCTGGCTGCGACAATGGACTGGATGAGGGCTAATAAACTGAAACTCAATCCAGACAAGACTGAGATGCTGTTAGTGGGTGGTTCTGCTGACCGGATGGAGGGTGTTCAACCTGTTCTGGATGGGGTTGCACTCCCCTTGAAGGAGCGGGTTCGTAGCTTGGGGGTTCTCCTAGAACCATCTCTGTCACTTGAGGCACAGATGACCTCAGTGGCACGGAGTGCCTTCTACCAACTTCGGTTGGTGGCCCAGCTACGCCCCTATCTGGACAGGGATAACCTGGCTTCAGTTGTCCATGCTCTGGTAACCTCCAAGTTAAATTACTGCAATGCACTCTACATGGGGCTGCCTTTGAAGGTGGTTCGGAAGCTGCAGCTTGTGCAAAATGCAGCAGCCAGATTGATAACTGGAACCAGTAGGTTCGAACATATAAGACCTACTCTGGCCCGCTTGCATTGGCTGCCTGTATGTTTCCGAGCCCGGTTCAAGGTGCTGGTTTTAACCTATAAAGCCTTACATGGCTTGGGACCACAATACCTGATGGAACACCTTTCCCGACATGAACCTACCCGAACACTACGTTCAACATCTAAGGCCCTCCTCCAAGTGCCTCCTCCGAGGGAAGCTCGGAGGTCGGCAACAAGGGAGAGGGCTTTCTCTGTGGTGGCCCCCCAATTGTGGAACGATCTCCCCGACGAGGCCCGCCTGGCGCCAACATTGTTATCTTTTTGGTGCCAGGTCAGCCCTGTCTCCTAGAAATGCAAAAGCCAAAAATGCAAAACTGTTTCTAAAGAGAGATATTTGAATTTGTAAGCACTGGGGGAGATTCCCCAGAAGTACAGTCCTTAAGCATCAACAACAAAATCTGTGAACTGTAAAAATGTGACATTTCAGGGCATGAATTATGTGAACCTAGAAAGGTTACTATTATGATACATGATATATTTAAATGTTTGCAAACAAATTTGAATAAGAAAGGTTTGCTTGTGTTCTTCTCTCTATCAGTAACTCATTTAAGAACTTGATTGAACCTCCACCCATCCACCCTCTTAATGTTGCCTCCTTAGGGTGTGTGTGTGTGTGTTTGTATGTGTTTAAAGATTTACTGTACTCCTGCTGATGACACGCAGCTCTATTTCTCCTTTTCATCTTCATCAGGTGAGGCTGTGGATGTGCTGAACCAGTGCCTGGCTGCGACAACGGACTGGATGAGGGCTAATAAACTGAAACTTCTTATGTTCTTAACCATGTTTCTATCAAACATGAGTGCCTTCTCAGAGGAATCCAGTACTCTGCAAAGGCAGAATTCTTGTGGTAAAAGGACCCTCTGTTTTATAATTTCTCTATGAATGAGGTAGGGCAAATTATGTAAGCGGCTGCAGGATCACTCACATGTAACCTTTTAAAACAGAGCATGAAAACACCTGTCATAATATAACATCTGACATAACAACTTCTGTGAATATTTCTGTTGACTCCAATTATTGTGCCCTACAATATGTTTGCATAAATGGACAAGTGAACATGTTATTCTAAGCAGCCTCTCTCAGCGCTGTATACTTCAAAATAAGTAGACAGTAGACGTCATGGCATTTCAGTGTTCTTTTCAACGCATAGCACAGCTGTTAGCCAAATTGAAAAGCAATCCTGAAAACCAGTATCTTTGAAAGACACGGACAATGCACATACACCCTCAAAATAATGGCTGTGTTTGGATATAATGCTAATACATGGTTTAATATTATAATTAATATTAACCTCAGAGAGCCTTCCGCAGCCATGAGGAGGAGACTGGAAGCTTTCACTTCTGTTTTAAATTAGCTGCAGTTTAGCGTGACATCTGAATTTTAAATTGACTCTGTTCAGATGACACACTAAGTCATGGTGGTTAAGCATTTTGAGCTGAACATTATGGCTTAGCATGTCATGTGAACCATGACTTAGTGTGTTGTGTGAACCATTCCTAACCATGGTGGCTACATAACCATCGTTTGAACACACTCACTAACCATTTGCTGCAAGAGGGTTAGCGGCCTAGCTATGGTTTAGCATGTTGTCTGAACAGGCCAATTGTAGTTAATCTTAATTATGGTTGGTTGAAAGCCAGCATCATAAGCCATGATTTGAAGTTGGCTTGTTCCAACCAACCATCGTTAAAATTAACCATGGTTTGTCTGTTTTGGATGACACGGCATGCTGCAGTTAATCTAAAACAGACATGTCAGAGGAGAAATGGGAAGGGGGGAGCCTGAGGCTGGCTGTATTTCCTTCTCGTAATGCTAAACCTGGTATGTTGAACCAGACCAATGTCATGAAAAATGGAGAAACTCAATCTATCTGTAGCATCCAAATTTATTTTATAGGTCTAGAAGTTGAGAAAGTGCCTCCCAATTACCACATAAGAATTAGTTTGCTGGTGGCAATTGTATAATGTAATGATTCAGTTTTAGAGTCCAGAGTTATAGAGACAAGATTCTTTCCCTAAGAGTGCAATTTAGCCTGTGCATAGACCACAGTAAATGTAAATGCATGAAAAGTTTGTATTTTAAGATGTCAATAAGATATTTGTAATTCCCAAATTCCTTCTCCACTTATTATCACCACTTTTTTCTTCTTTTTTGTTTTGTTTTTGTTGTTATTTGATGGTGTAGTGGGAAAACTGTGAACGTGTGTGTGGGGAGGATCTGCATTCAAATCAGCTCCGTCTGACAAACCACTTTATAATTAAGCAATCATCTAATAAACCATTTTGACACAGCTGCAAATGTGCCAAATAATTATCATCCAATGCAATGCCCCTGGCTATTTCAGTGTAGTTTTCATTTTTGCATATAAAAGGAACTGGGCATTTTATTTTATCAAATAGCTTCCATGACCAGCCTCAATAAGCTACAAAAATACATCAAAGGGGTGTTTTAAGACTAACAAAGCAACCAAAAGTTAGCAAACTGAAGAGTGCAAAACTGAATTGTCACTTATATTTAGTAAGCTATCTTTATGGCCCTCTAATGTTTGCTTCTGCAAAACCCCAAGGGCAAAAATACACCCATTTATTGGTGTATCTGATTTTGCAATTAATGCTTATTATATTTTTTGGAAGACACATTTAGTACATGGCAGGGCCCCCCCCATGGAGCTTCAATATATACACATAGGCTCTGTGCATGCAGGAGTTTTCTGCCGTCTACTTTAGTCAGAAAGGATCTGCATGCACCAAATCCAGAAATGTGAATCAGCTTGGAGGCGGGGGGGGGGGGGGGGGGAAAGAACTAGGGGTTTTTTTTTCCTTTTCAGGACACCATTGCCAGGCAGAGGATGAAGCAGCAAATGGCGCTTCCCTGCAAAGGTCAAGATGCATGGTAACCTAGGCCAGGCAAGTTATTTTGGCACCTGGGACGGAAAAGCTCACAAGCGCCTCTCCCCATTCCTGGCAGTAAAAATACAATCATAATAAATTAAATACCGAAACCTTTTGCTGCACTTTCATGACATCCAAACTCTGCTGCCTGAGGTGGTTGCATCATTCTGTCTAATGGTAGGGCCAGCCCTGCATGTAGTAGCCAGAGAAAGGCTACTGCCAAGGGACTGGAGGTAATAGATAGGCATGGGGCATGGGGAGGCAGCAGCAGGGAGGGGTTGTCTCTGCTACTGCATTGCCTGCTGCTGGGAACTCATGCTGAGCATGTGGGAAGTAGGCAACAGCTCAGTCTGTCAGTGGTGGGAAGCCAGCAAGCTGAGCAGAGGAGACCGAGGTAGGCTGGCTGCAGAATGGTCAGAAGAGGCTTCACACAGGCAGGATGATTCCCTTGACCTGCTTCCTTAGGGGTTCCCAGCCAACCTGCCACCAGACGGAGGCAAAGCTCAGCAGCAGCAGCCCAGAATTTGGCTGCATTCTTGACAGCCTGCCCTGAGAAGAAAATGGTAGTGGCCCTATCAACAGCAGTGAGAGCTATTCAGAGGTTAATACAAATACAAGATGACTGAGTTAAAAGTGTTTGTTTCCTACATACTTAATTTGTGCACTTTGTTTCCTACAGTTCCTAGAGAAGTGTGGTTTCTATGGCCCCCTCCACAAGGATGCGCTTTTGCGCCCGGTTCGGGGATTATGCGCATTATCGCGGAGGCGCATTTACTCCTAATCCTTCTGCACGGGAGGCGGCAAGAGGCGGCGAAGCGCATTAATTGATGTCCAAAAAGCGCTTTACATGTAGTTAATGTGCATAATCGCTTGTTCACACGGCGAAAATGCGCTTTAACGGCCGGAGCAAAATAAAAGTCGCTATTTAACGCGCATTCGATAATGCACATAATCCGGGAGATAACGCGCCTCTGCGCCCATTTTGCGCTCCGCTGGTGTGAAGGTAAAATTTATAATGAGCCTTCAAAGAGCATTAAAGCGCCCTTGTGGAGGTAGCCTCTGTCAGTCATAACACTCTGTCTGAATGTATATGTGCATGATTTGACTCACAGTCTGATATTCTGTGTATCTTTTGTCATAGATCCACTGGTTATCCTTGGCATTAGCCTCAGAGTGCTCCTAGACAAGGAGCTCCATCAGACGAGTGTTTTATTGCACGCTCGTTACTGGGCTCTCATGGATTTTTACCGGTCCCTCTCACAACATTGTCTGCCTCCCACCCCTTCTAGCCTTCTTCACGCTACAAAAAAAAAAATCCCAGTAAGTTTGATTTATTTTTAAAGATGGAAGTTGCCACTATCCCCTGCTGTGTGCAGGAGTAGCAATGTTATAAAAATGGCCCACTGAATGAGCCATGTGCAAGTTGTTTACTTCCTCTTTCAAAAGGAGTAAAGCCAACATGATTTTTCCCCATGTGATGATGCTCAAGGTGTTTGTAATGTGAACACCCAATCTCATTCAGGTATTTTACAAGAGGTCCTGATGACAATAGCTTCCAGTCTAGGGTGACCAGATTTTGGAAACCAAAATCCCGGTCCCCCCCGCCACCCCCCCAAAACAACCCCCCCCCAAGCCACCCAACCCCCAAAAACACCAGTCTGGACCTACCAGGTTCTCTTCCTCCATCGCCCGCACCGGGTCCTCCGCTGCCACCCCCACCGGGTCAGCCACTGCCCCCAGGTCCCCCGCAGGTGCCGGGTCTTCCTCCGCCGCCGCTGGGTCCCCCGCCGCCGGGTCCCCCACCCCCGCCGCCAGGTCAGCCTCTAGGTCCTCCGCTGCCACCAGGTCCTCTGCCGCCGGGCTCGTAAGGCCAGAGGCTGCGCGGAAGAGGCGGGAGAGGGCCGGATCCGGAAGTGATGTAATCGGCCCTCTCCCGCCTCTTTTGCGCAGCCTCTGGCCTCACGAGCCCGGCAGCGGTGGCGAAGGACCTGGCGGCGGTGGAGGACCCGGCGGTGGAGGACCCGGCGGCAGTGGTGACGGAGGAGCCCAGGAAGCGGCCGCCCCAGCAGGTAAGTGCCCCCCCTCACGCCTCACACTCCTTACCTGCAGGGGCGTCCACTTCCCTCCGGTGCTCGGATGCCCCTGCAGGTAAGGAGCACGAGGCGCGAGGGGGGGCACTTACCTGCTGGGGCAGCCGCTTCCCAGGCTCCTCCGCCTCCACCGCCACCGGGTCTACCGCCGCTCGCTGCCACCGCCGCGTGACCCCCCGCCACCCCGGTTTTCCTCCTCCACCCCCCGGTTGGCCCAGATCGGCCTAGGTTTCCCGGTTAGGACTGGGAAACCCCGGGCGATCTGGTCGCCCTATTCCAGTCATAACGTTCTGTCTTTCCTCGACCATTATGAGGAAAAAGACAGATTTGCTATTCAATGCCTTGAGTATTAGTGCTAGGAACCTCCTTCTAGAAGCATCCTAAGCTTCAGTGCTCCTTATTTAACAAGCATGAGCAACATCTTTCCACCTCAAAAAGAGCATTTCCTCAGGTGTACATAGACTCCATCCCAGATCTCATACAAATATTAGACACTATTATTTTTATTATTACTTCAAAAGTTGGCTGAATTAGAGCTTTTCTACATGAGGCATTTATTTTGCACTCATCATTCCCTACTCACAATTGTTTACAGGTTCTTAGATGATGTGACCCTCCAATTTCACTTCTGTGTGTAAAAAGCAAGGTTTTTTTAGAGCAGGAAAAATGCTGTATTATTTGTGAAAGCAAAAACAAACAAAACCCACCCACTTTTTCACATGTATTTGTGCTAGTCTGCTCTGACACAGTGCCACCTAGAGGTTATGTAGCAGAAAAGCAGGAAAGGAAACACTCTTCATGTAGTGCCTGGAATTCAATTCTGCTGTGAAATTGAAAGTAGATAGAACAGATGAACAGCCTCATGTAGAAAAGCCCCTAATGCTAAATTTGGGGTTCTTGAAAGGCAGTATAATAATATTGCACATAGATACAAATAAATGAAGCACATAAACTACAATGTTCTTCTGTTGCTTAATCACTATTCATTACAATCTGTAGTTTCTCAATCGCCCAGGTAACATCAAAACATTTGGCTAGTGAGATGTTCAGCAAGGGAGTGCTAATCATATTACAGCATTAGATTTCTGTGAGCCTGGAAGAGGACGGTGAAGAGACAGCATTATTTTTTATCATCAGACAGTGGAGGGTGTGTGTCCACAGAAGCCTTCTAGGAAATGCCTAATAATAAAAGGTACTTGAATTAGAGTGCTATAGCAGTATTTTTATTACAGTTCTTTGGAACAGTCTGATCTTAGTTGACAACCATGACCCAGAGGACCTTCTCTTCTGCCCCTCCCAGACTGTGGAATGGCCTGCCGGAGGAGATTCGTCAACTTAATAGTCTCTTTGATTTTAAGAAAGCTAGAAAGACCAATCTCTTCCAGCAGGCCTACCCAGTTGAATTTTAAGGGTTTTGTTGGTATTTTAATAATGTATTAGTTGTAAGTGTTTTATATTTGATGTTGTTTCCCGCCTCAATCCAGAGGGAGAGGTGGGTGAGAAATAATAAATAAATAAATTATTATTAATAATAATAATATAAATGACATCAGCAGTTGTAGCTTTACTAGGAAAGACATCTAAGCAGTGGCAGCACCAGAAAAAAAATTCAGGGGGGACACAGAAGGGGCAAAGTATATTTCTAGGTGGGCGGGCTGTATCCCATATGTAAGACCTCTGAAAGAAAAATAACGGTATATTTCACACTAAAACTGCCAACCTAAGCATATATTCTGAAATAAGTCATATATTGATAAATTTAGGGTTAAAAAAAATAGCATGTATTAGCCAAATTCAAATTACTGTAAAGAAAAGGGCTTTCAAAAAAGGTACAGTCACTACACAAGTGTTTCCTTGATGTACAGATTAAACAGACAGAACACTTTCTTTTGAACCAGTGCAGGCAGAACCAGAAAGGTAGACTCTTAGGGTAAGGAAAGAGCAAACTGAGACGCCTGGGCCCTGTACACCTAGGAAACCCAATGTATGTGAAGTACTAGTCCAAAGATCCAAAAGATGAAGTTTTTGAAGATGAAGCTCCTGATGAAGCTGGGTGTTTTTTTTATTGCAATCCATTGCCTTTGTAATATGGAATAAAAGAAATAAGAGGCATTGAACATGGTGGGTAAACATTCATAGGCTTGCACTGTGAGTAAATCCTCCCCACCCTATTCTAATTCTCTGAGGAGGAGAAAAAAAGGAAGTTGTGGAGAAGGTACAGATTAATTCTTTCCTCCCCCTCTCATTTTTCCTGGCCTACTGTCCTGAAAAAAAAAGGAAGAGATCCATGGAATAAGCAGATTAATTCTTCTGAGGGTGTTCTTGCTGCTCTGGCATTTGGTGCCAGAGCAGCAAGTGTGTGTTTCGGTTACATACTAAATTTCCAGAACCAACAGAGATCAGGCTTTTTTAAAAAGTGTCTTAAAAAACAATTTATCCAGGGTACATCACAACACAGAGAAAGGCATTTGTAGCCAAGCCCACTCCTCTAAGATTTAAATTAAAGGGAGATGGGCGACCACGAAACCCATTTCACACTTAGGCCAACTGACACAGCAGGGAAATAAGAATCAATGGGTGTAAGTGAGTGAGTTTGGGTTACATAAACACAGGTTTCAGAAGAAGAAGAAAAAAGTATGTCCCAAAAAACAGAAGGAATTTAGCTAGGAATATATGTTAACTTGCACCACAAAAAGGAAAGAAAAGGTTTTTTAAAACCACATTTTCACAATATGACTGAAATACTGCAAAACAAAATGGATTCTAGGCCATATTTACAAACAGTTGAACCCAGCAACTGTTGGAGGAACTGAAAGCAAAGAGGGGAGGGAAAACACCCATTAACCCTTTCCTTGCCCAGAAGGGCTCCTAATACCCATTGGCAGTAACTTACTTCTGAGTAAACAAGTATAGGATTGTGTGATAAATCCTAAAAACTGGCACAAACCAATTCTTACAACGAAACTCTCGGGTCAGTTCACAACAATTAAAACCACAAAGCTCATTATAGATTACAATATAAAATGTAAACGCGTAAAAGTTTTTCCCAAAGTTCTACCTTTTAGAATGTTTTAAAATGAAAATAAGAGGAAAGCTGCAATTAGGATGAGAGGAAGGAATTTTGGTAAGGGGTGTTTACACTGCCAGCTATTCTTCCACTAAACCAGTCTTCCCCAACCTGGTGCTCTCCAGAGGTTTTGAACTTAAACTCCCATCAGCCCCAGCCAACATGGTAAATAGTCAGGAATACTGGGATTTGTGATCCAAACCATCTAGACAGTGCCAGGTTGTGCATGGTTGCTTTTAAAGTCATTCCCAAGCAGCTACCCCCAACCAACCCATCAAATACAAACCGGGGGTGGGGGGCAAAAGAGAAACTAGTCCACTCTGTATTTTCCCTAGTTAGGGCAAAAAGCAGGGTTTGGGGGCAAAGGGGGTGGGTGAGAGAAGCAATGGCTGGAAAGCTTTAAACATCCCCTTCCCATAAATTATTCCCCCACTCCTAATTTCAGCCTGGGATCTTACAAGGATATAGTAACAACATTTTTTAAAAAGTCTGTATACAGCTAATAGCCCTAACAAGTCATGATGGAATATAAAAAACTATTACCAGTACCTGGAAAGTATAGGTCATTATCAGCAGAAATCAACCCGTGTCTGGGCTTGCCTGGCTCCCTGTCCCTGCTGCTGAGTGAGGGGAAAGGGCTAAGGGGCTGAAGAGGAGAGGTCACCTCTCTCTCCTCTAAAACAGCTGAGCTTTGCCTTCGAGAAGGCAGCCACAAGTCTGGCCCATGTGGCTCATCTCACTCCTCTGAAACCTAGGAGAACAAAGGCAACAGCGCAGGTGCCTGGCTTCTGGCAAGGCTCGCTGTTAACCCTTGCTGTGCCTTGCCAAGGCTGCCTTGCCTGGGTGAGCCTTCCTGGTAAAGCCAGCTCTGCAAGCAACTGGGGTGACAACTGGGGTGACAAGCTCTTGTTTGGGGGAGTGCTTGCCCCCCCCCGTGCTCCCCCTGGTGCCGCCCCTGCATCTAAGTTCTAAAATATGACCTTAGAGAGCTATCATTTTTCTCATTAAACACTTTCATTAACAGAATAAGAAAGAGGAGTGATTCTTGACTAAATAAGATCACAAAGAATCCTGTAGAACTTCAAAAACCTACCAATGCGTCATAGTACATGTTTTCTTCTTCAAAATGTTGGGCCGCAGCTGCCAAAGTAGAACCCCACAGTTCTTTAATTTTACTTTTAAGCATGAGAAGCACCAAATGTCTTTATTAAAACCAACTTGGGCCCACATAGCAGCAATGCTTCATCTTCGATGTTTTAAATCATTTATAAGAGTTGGTGAACTAAACAGCAGCACATAAATCCAGAAGTCTGCAGGCACAAGGTACTGCACATTAATTCAGACACCATACTGGGATCTAAATGATCTGTAATCACTCAAGGGGGAAAAAAATCTGCCTCACCGCAAAGAGCTCAGTAAAAAGCTCTGTTCAGTGCATAAAATGACCAGTCAGGCTCCAACAAATGCAGAACGAAAGACTCGGAGTTATTACCAGAAAGAACACTCATGGGCTAGCATATCCTACAACGTTTCGGAGATAAAAAGGGAACATTTTGTATATTAGTAGTGCCTGCTAATTTTACTCCAAAAATAATGCAGACACCTGACTTCTGAAACTGGATATCAAAGTAAAGTGGCTACAGCAGTTTCCTTTTCTTCAAGTTTAGCTGAATGTTTAATCTCACTTGGAATGGATTATACTTGTTATATTTCTAAGCACACCCTACCTCTCCAAGCAGTGAGAAGCTCCAGGAGCAGGGCTACTCAGGCCAGGATTTGTTTTGGAGGAGAGATCACTAGAGACATATGGTATTTTTGTAGTATTTGATTTATTTATAAATTCACCAGTAGAGCATCAGTGGAAACAATATGCATTGGAGTCAGGAGGTCTACTACCCCACATTACTCATTCATTCATTACGTTTCTATAACAGTATAAAAATGAAAACAAGAATAGTAGTTATAAAACAACAGCTACAGGATAAAACCAAAGTAAAACTAACAGCAGAAGTAAGATCAAAAAAGTACAACTACTCTTTAAAAAAACAACAACCCAGACTTATTCACAGCAATGTGATAGGAAACTCACATCATCATAATAGCTGCAAATTATTTAGTAGCAGGAACCATTTGAAATGTGAACTATGGGAAACAAGAGAAAGAGGAAAAGGTGTGTTGGCAGTTTATTGGAAGATGTTGTACATGGGCTGCCCCTGAAGATAGATGGTCCAGACACTTCAGTTACTACACAATATGTCAGCTGATTGGAAATGGTCATTATGATCATATTATGCCAGTACTCTATCTTCACTGGCTCCCAATTCATTTCACGGCCCAATTCAAGGTACAGGCAGTAACCTGTAAAGCCCTTCACAGCTTGTAGTAACAGTATCTAAAGAATATGTTCCAGCCTGTGCTCTAAGATTGTTATCTAACGCCCGGCTCCGAGGGACCCCATATATGGAGATTCGGTAGGTGGCTCCTCGTGAAAAGGCCTTTTCTGTGGCAGCCCCCAAACTGTGGAATTCCCTCTACCTGGCACCCACGCTGTCGAATTTTCGACAGCAGGCAAACCCCTTTTTATTCTCCTAGGCCTTTAAAAAGAATGTTTAACTGCTTCTTGTTTTATTTAGAATTATATGCATTCATTTATTTGTTTCATTTGATATGATATGGATACTGCATTTTCAAATGGTCTTCTCCTATGTTTTGGCTGCTTGGGTGTTTGCCTCTTCATTTAAAATTATTCTTATGTATTGTTGCTGCTCGTAAAACTAAAAATAATAATAATGTGCTTTATTATTACTTTTATTGTATTTTTTTGTAATTGTGTCTATCGCCCTAACAGCTTCAGCTAAAAAATTATTCATAAATTTAAATAAATAAATAAATGAGATTTACCAGTTGCAGCATGTAAAATGATGCCATTTGCGATACCTAATACTCATGTGTATGCATCAAGATGCACCTGCCCCCAAGCCAATGATTTTGCTTGTAGACAAGGAGAAGAGGATGAATCCCAAATAATGGCTACATGTATGCCCAGTAAAAAGCTTTTTTTAAAACATCTTCCAATGGCAAAAAGGATACAGTAGTTTTCCAAGGAGAGGTACCAGAAAATGGGGGCAACCCCTGGTAAACAGAGACCAGAGAACCATGTAGACTGGGGGTAGGAAAGAGGAGAAAGGCCCATGCTCACCCACCTCCTGCCACAGTGGAGTCCTCTTCAAATGGGAAAAAGTGGCTCCAGAATCAATTGCAAGTATCTATATATCTCTGGAATTACCCTAATTAAACTTGTGACCATGGGGAACTCCCAGATGAGCATTTCCTAGAACTACACAAAAATTGCTCTTCCACTGTACATTACAAGCAGAATTGCAATCGACCTTCCATAACGGGGTGGAGATCTAGTGCTTTTTCAAAATGTGCACCTCGCTATGTTTCATCCACACAATGGATGTGAAATAGCCGTGGGGACAGGGTTTGTCCTCTCCCCTTTCCTCCACCCTCCTGGTCACTTTATTTCTGAAACCACTGAGCCCAGTCCCATTTTGTAAGTTTCTGGAGTTGGGGATGGGGGAAAATTGTATTTATCTTTCGGGATGGGAGAATTTGGGGGAGGGGTCTTGCCTTTAAAGATGCAGTTGGACAGCCTTCTCCTCTTCCTCCTCCTGCTCCTTCTGTTCCTCCTCCTCCTCCTCCTCCTTACAACAATGAAAAGCTTTGGCACTGCTTTAAGCAGCAGCTGGCTGCCCCTGACCATGCCATGTTCCTTGGACAGAATGCCCCTGGGAATGACACTATGGCTGAGTTCGGATGACACTTTAGGCAACAGGGGGGGAAGAGGCAACTGATGTTGCCCCTCCCCCGTTTCACGGCTAAAAATCCCAGCATCATGATAAACAACAGGTCTCAGATAAGCAATGGAGCAGCCTGTTGTTATTCCCCGTTGTTAAATAATATACTGTCCATTGTGTACACACACATACACACACACCACAATAATCAACACAACGGAGAGTTGCCTTTTCCCCCCTCTGTTGCCTAAAGTGTCGTCCGAACTCAGCCTATCTTTTGATGTAGTGTCAATCCCAGATCTACACCAAGAAGGTAAAACACTTTGAAAACATTTTGAAAACTGTAAATGGAGTGTGTCCTGGGCCCCAACAGTTGTCACTACTATTATAAACCATTTTAAAGCAATAGTGTAGATCCTGCCCAAGAGGCGTTCCTTCTCAGGAATACAGTACATCCAAGAGCAGCCAAGCCACTGCATGAAGTAGCAGCAATACTTTTGTTTTGTTTTCAGAAGAAGACGCCTCATCCACCTCATCTTTAATGGTAAGACACTCCCTGAAAATTCTTTAAATTTGTCTACCCCCAAAATTTGCCAACTATTACCCTTACCACATTGTTGGGGATGAAAGGTTCCATGAAACTGAGGGGGGGAATATTCAGCACACTTTGAATCCTAGCAGCCTCTGCTATCATCCCAAATTCTGCTTCCTTGATTTTTTTAAAAGCACTTCAATCTTATATGCATACATCATATTAAACTACTGCATTCCATTTCTAACTGCTGTGATGACACCGATAAAGGATGGATGTATTTATCATTCAACTCTTACTGCCATTTTCTGTTAATTAAATAGCACTGAGACATGATGAAACTAAAGGACTGTTTTCTAAGGCACGCCTCACAAATCAGGATTTGTCTTGGGCGTTATTTCTGTAGTTAACAAATCACAGATTCCTTTCCCCGCAAGCTAGTGAGGAGATATTTGTGTGCAGACCAGAAGAAAACAAACTCAGCTGTTGCTTTTATGTCCCATTAAAAGAAAATGCAATAGGAATTAGAAAACATCCATCAACACTTTCAATCATAGATAAAAACAAAGGAGACAAATATCATGAGCAACTTTCTGTGGCTAGTTTTATAAGAAAACAAACAAACAAAACATTGGAAAAAAAGTCAAATCTATGATCGCTGTTGATTCTGTTTAATATAACCTCTCCATGTTTTCCCTTAAGTATTTTAACTTCAGGACTGTGTGGATAGTGCCATTATATGGTTTTGTCACTAGATGGCACTGGACTTAATTGTATCTGGGTGGAGTTTCCTGTAGCTTGCTGAAGAGAGACAATAACATTCTTGTCCAGCTTTCTGAGTGCTGTGTTTTCTAAGTCTTGCATGACAGGAGCCCAACTGGTTTTGAGCAGTTACGAGTTTACAGAACAATTCTTATGGCAATTAAATGATATTTTAAGGTTCCACTTATATTTTATGGCAAAATAATATGTGGTATTACGAAGCCTGTCTATATGTGATGACTGTTGTGTGGGTTTGGGTAAATTGCTATCTTTCAGCCTTTGAGACTGAATTTGATAAAATAAGACTTACGAAGAGAAGAAGAAAGAAAAGGAACATGTCCCTGACACTGGTGAAATGATTCTCTTTATTCCTATTTATAGCTCCAGATTAGACTAATGCCCTATGTAGTTCAGCATTCTTTTCCCACAATAGTCAATTGCATGCCTATGGGAAGTGCACAAACACGACATGAGCATAATAGCACCCTTCCATATTAGTTCCATGTTGCCTCTGATACTTAAAGTAATATATAGCCATCATAGCCAATAGGTATTGATAGGGTTAGGGTGCAACCCTACAAACATTTAGGGGGAAAAGTCCTGCAACATGCTTGCTGGGCAATGCTGGGAGCTATAGGACTCTTTTTTTCCTATCTAAACATGCATAGGATTGCTCCCTTAAGCATTTAGGCTTAAGTATTTATCGATCACTTATTCCACAGGCTCAAATCAATCAACAACAAATTAAATAACAATACAGATAAAACTATATATATCTGATATAAAAATTGCATGGCATTACCCAACAAATAACCACCCTTAATAAACATCAGCAGTAATAGCATTGTAGTAAGGTACATAACAGAAAGACTCAAAGGTATCATGAGAAGTAAAAAGAGAGATGTTGATAGCCAGGCTTTCACTGAAAAGGCCCTGCTCCTACCAAGCACCAAAGATCTAACTTCATGAGGAAGCCAAACAGAGCTTCGGCTATTGGGCAGTATAGAAATGTAATAAGTAAATGAAAAATAACTAAATATCTTCAGATATTAGAATAGCATACAACAAAGATTATAAACAATTTTCTAGAAGAAATGTGGAAAGTAAGTAAGGGTATAATTCTATGCATGTTTAAGCAGAAAGAAGTCCTACAATGCTCAACATGTCCCAACCAGCCCCAAGGCTGCATTCCTATGCACACTTACCTGGGAGAAAGTTCCTCTGAATTCTGTATAACTTACTTCTGAGTAACATGCATGTGATTGCACTGCACATGTGTCTAACAATTGTGCCCGGAGAACTGAAAAGCTTGTCTATCCCTGGTAACACTGTTTAATAATGCCAATAAGAAGAAGAAGTAATAAATTGATTAAAAATAGTGCTACCAATGAATTACCTGTGTAGGAGGATTTTGTGGGACTCATCACTTTGGATGTCCACCTTTTATTCAAGGATATGTACTATACCATACTTGAAAAGGGACACTGTGAAGAGAAATTCAATGACAGCAAAATGATTTAAATAGAATATAGCAATAACATATTACAGTAATGAAATGTGGGTTTAGTGCCTGTTTTTGTGGAGGAAAGTGCATTGCCCTTATTCTCCATAGTCCCTAAAACCTGGATTTTCAGTGTTGGGAAAAACAATACTTTCGGAGGTAGGGGTAAAACCAATGTCAACAATGAAAGGGACTTGTTATCCATCCCTCTCCAAGCTCTCCCTGCTACTCGTTGTATGAATGGAAATGGGAAGGAACTAATGCGGCAGATCTCTATTTTGAGAAACTGGAGATGCACAGCTGTGCAACTGCAAAGGAAAGAATTAAACACCCTTTTTGCAACTCCAGAAATGCGCAATTTCAGATATGCAGAAATGTTCCAAAGTGGGGAAGGAATGGATTAGAAACAGAGGCAATGGACGAATAGGGGGAACTGGGGTGGGTGGGGGGAAATGGCTTAATTTTATTTGCAGAAGCAAAAATCCCCAATGATCCTGTACAGGGTCTCAAGGCTCCCTATGAGACCACCCCACCCTATGGTTAGGCAATTATGCGCATAATCGCAGAAGCGCATTTACGCCTATTACCTCTGCACGAGAGGCGGCAAGAGGTGGTGAAGCGCATTAAGGGATGACCAAAATGCGCTTTACAAGTAGTTAATGCGCATAAGCGCTTGTTCATATAGGCAAAATGCGCTTTAACGGCCGGAGCAAAATAAAACTCGCTGTTTAACGCGTATTCGATAATGCGCATAATCGGAGAGATAACGCGCCTCTACGCCCGATTTGTGCTCCGTTCTTGTAGAGGTAAATTTTTTTAAGCGCCTTGAAAAAGCATTAAACCTCTGTTGTAGAGGCAGCCCTAGATCTTGGCTTCGGGCAGCTGCGTGAGCTTGGCCAGGCACACCTGGGTGCCATGGGTAGGGCAAGGCAGTAAAGATGCACTCCAGCTTGCTCAGCTGTCCCCAGCTGAAGGAAACCCCATGCTCCCCTTCAGCATCAAGATTACCCCCCCCCGGTAGCAGAGAAAGAGTGGGGTTTTACTTATTGTGGCAGCAACCTGGCACCATATAGACAACCCCCACGTCTGTGCCTGAAACTGCTCCCCATCATTCAGAGGAGAGCTTGTGCAAAGTGAGATGCCATCTGCTCTTCCACCCACACCCACACACGCTACCAGTTATGATGCTAACTAAACATGGCCCCACAGCTGAAGAGCAGAAAGCTTATTTTTTTTTAAAAAAATGACATCTCATTTTGAGTATGCATCTCCTTCCATGGTAAAGCATATTCTGCAGATACAACTGTATTCTTGCTTCCAGTCATTAGAGGGAAGGAGTGTACAGAGCCCTGCTGGCCACACTGCCTCTTACCTTGAGACTAGTTAGAGGAAATTACAGGCAGGTGAGTTTGTGTTTAAGGCACATGCACCTATTTAAGGTGGCCACATCTCCCCAGAGTCCTCTTTAGCAGCATGGTGGTAACCCATGTATCCATCTGACTATCAGTGTGGCAAGTTTAGCTTGTCACTTTTTGGGAGCCAAGCAGGATTTTTTGGATTACCATGCATTAATTGGCCAAGGAGAGGGGTACTTTTACCTACTCCATTCAGTTGACTAGTCAGGTGCTTTGTATAGGGAAAGGCATCTTAGGTCACAACAAATAGGTGC
Source organism: Anniella stebbinsi (assembly GCA_029215795.1). NCBI lineage: Eukaryota > Metazoa > Chordata > Lepidosauria > Squamata > Anniellidae > Anniella > Anniella stebbinsi. The sequence continues at coordinate 86,424,769 of JARDYH010000004.1, read as the reverse complement.
AGGCTGGAAGGGAGAAATAGGTACAAGAGATAACAATGCACGTGCTGAGGAAGCTAGCCAAACCAAGCCCTCAGAACTGACCCATTTCAGGGTACAGTGAGCTATCCATGAAGTCTGGTTGACCTCATTGATCAACACTTACTGGCTTGGACCTTAAGATACTTAAAGGACCTCTCCAGCATAAAACTGAGTGAATAGGCACTGAAGGGCAATGAATGGTAATTACTTAATACACTCGGGAGCCCAGGCAGGGCTGCCTTTGCCAAGTGAGTTTCCAGAATTACATTCAGCTTTGTAGCTAATCAGCCTGCAAGAGGGAGATAGAGTTGCCTGTAAATTGCTTTGTTGTACATCAGAGTATTAGGTAAATAAATCATCCATTTATGTACCCAGTGTCTTCATTCTAGCGGCAAAAGAAATCCAGAAATGAACATGGAAAGTCAACTTCAGAGACTACTCCTTATAATTTCCATAGAAGTCAATGGAAGCACTTAAGCCCTCTTTTTAAATGGTCCTCTACTCAACCGAGCACTTAAGCAATGGAGCACGCAACTAATTCTCCCTCTCGTTCGCTGTTGCCATAGTCACTTCTCTAGCAAAGTACAAACAATGATAGTTCTCCTAGTTCTGAGTGAAAAAACAGGGAGAGAATGGTCAAATAAGAATTGAAAGTGTGAAAAAAGAAAAGCAGAAGCTGTTAGTAAGAGAGTTCAAAGATGGTTTCATTAATATGATGATAAAAATAATAATAATTCACCATCTAACAGAAAATCCTCTTCTACTTATTTCCTTCCTGCTTTCCTGACAAAGGTGTGCTGAATACCAATCTCTTCTCCCTGTTGTGGGACTGCTTGTCTTCCATGAAAGTGGGGTGGGGATATTTCGGAACTTTAGGGGACGGCTGTCCTACAGAAATATGATGTGGCCAAGGGGGGTTGTTTATTTACCACCTCTTCAAGCAGAGGCTTCGTTGCTCTAAACAGTCCAGTTATTAGGGGTGTGCATGCCAAAAAAAAATCATCGTTTATCATTATCATCATTTTGGACCAAAACAATTATCGTCTTCATTCATATTGTAGGTGAATCGTATCGTCTTCACAATAATTATCGTGAAAAAATATGTTTGCAGCCCTATTTTTAAAGAAAAAATGCCTGTAACTTCTGTATTTTAAAAGTTAGAGGCTTGAAACTTGGTCACAGTGCTTATGGGATATGCCTAAGTATGTGTATGAAATTTGAGATCGATCCCTCCAACCCTCGATTTTAGATAAATTTTTAAAAGATCGTTTCCGTTCTGACAGGTCTGAATGAACGCACATGGCGAGCTGTCATTCTGATCTGTCAGAACTGAAACAATCTTTAATAAATTCATATAAAATCAAGGGTTGGGGGGATCGATCTCAAATTTGGCACATATATGTAGCACATCGAGGATGGAGTGAGGTTAGATAGTGGAAGGCCATGTTCGCCTTGCTCCATCCTGCACTTTCATGACATCCAAAATCAGTTCCCTGAGATGGCTGCCTCACTTTGCCTAATATTAGGGCCAGCAGTGTAGAATTATCTTGTCATCATAGGTTAGCGTAAGACTTTGTTTTATAGGCCTTGTTAGATTAACTTCTCATATTGTTAAAAGAGATGAGAGAGAGAAAGAGAGAGAGAGAGAGAGAGAGAGAATGAAACAAAGGTAATGTGGCCATTAGGATCTTGTCTAAGGAGAAAGTTGCCAGGAAGAACAATAAACAAAGCATAGGCAAGTCACAGCTGTGAGAGTGGAAGTTATTCAGACCAAGAGAGCAATCTGAGATATGAGGTAACAGGCTTCATAAAATGGAACAGATTTAAATTCTCATTCTGCCTTCATGATCAGAACCCTTGTACAATCTGATTTTTAGCTTTAGCTATTCACCTTTTACAAGCCACAAAATCCAACTTATTTTGAGATTTGAAGTACCCACAGCCCCTCTAAGCACATCCCCAAAACACCTCATCATTACTTGGAATAATTCTGAAGTAATTCACCATCACTTCTTTGCAGTAAAAGATGGAGATAGTAATATTACTGACTACTGACTATCTTAATTCGTGTGTGTGTGTATGTGTGTATGTATATATATATATATATTGCATTAATCTTACATAATACAGCTCAGTGGGAGGAATGAAGGGTTTACACATAACTTTCTCTTCAATGAACCACAGAAATCTCAAAAGTTGCATGGTCATGATTTTATACATCACACCCCAGAATATTCTGGCATCTGAAGAATGTTGTGACTCTCACCTTTAACATTTTAAATGGTCATTCTATCTCTTCAATCTGGGGAGAATGTTGAAAATATGTACAAATATCAAGAGGGTATTATGGGTATTCCTGGACCTAGGAGTCACCCATAAGTGATTGCTGTGGTGAGAGGGTGATCTGGAGAGGGAAGGAAGGGGAAGGAACAAACAGAAAGGAAGGGGCTGTGATAATGCCATAGGATAGAAGAATGGGGGCAGCTTCAGGAAGCATCAAGGCCCATGCAAAATGAGGTGAGGATCATATGTGGCCTATAGGTTGCAGGTTGCCCTTCTCCATCTTAGATGATTAGGCGGCAAGTGTGGCCAAGAAAACTTTTGCACAGCTCAGATCGATATGCCAGCTGCATTTGTTCTTGGATAAGGTGGATTCAGCCATGCTCACACATGCCTTAGAGAAGTCAAGGTTGAAATTATTTTAAGGCACTCAGTCTGGGTCTACCTTTGAAATGTGTTTGGAAACTTTAGTTCAAGCAAAATACAGCGGTTAGAGTTCTGGCTTGCTCTGTTTCTTTTTATCATGTGTCTCTATTATGACATCAGCTCCATTGACTCCCAGTCCATTTACAAGCCCAAGCCCAAGTGTGGGTTGTTACTTTCCACACAATCCTACCCAGCTGCTGAGGCTCAGTATCCCACCAGCATCAGAGGTGCAGCTAGTGGTGGGCATGCCAAAGAGGATCTTCTTCATCACGATTCCCAGGCTATAGGACTTCTTGTCATCTGGTTACCTTCCCAATGCTATTTAGATGCCTATGGCATTCCTGATTTTGTAACCTATTTTATTTGCTGCTTTTGTTTTTATACTTTAAAATGGCATTGTTTAAAAATTAATTTAAAATTCTAAAATTTAAAATGCTAGCTGCCATGGGCAACCCATTGATGGGATGGGAAAGCAGGTGAAAAGTATATATTTTTTAAAAACCCAATACATACATATATAAATACGGCTATAATAAAGTCTTGAATTGGTCAGTTGATGACCATGCAGGAATATGGTTTTACAATTGAATTACTTTTACTTATTTTATTTCACTACTAACAGATGTGCCTTATTTGGTGAGCATTCTTTGTGCTCCATCTCCACCATTATCATCCCAAAGGTGCTTAAATTCCAGACTAGACAATTTGGAGGGTGCCCTCTCTCACAAGTAGGCATAGGACCATCAGCAAGGCTCAAACCCAATGAGGTTCTCTGAGTTCCACCTCGAACACAGTCATAAGCTTGGGAATATGCAAGCTTTGCCTGAAGAATGCAATCACATTCAGGTTCTGAACGGGTCAAGTTCTGATGTTTAACAAACTGAAAGGAAATTCTCAGGCATCCCTACACATGAGAGAGCAAGGCAATCTGTATGGCATGAGAACCTCACTTAAGAACTGAACTAATATGTTTCTGTTGGGATGGTAAAGACATCAAAGGGTGAAGAGAGGTGTAATATAAAACAGAGTTCTCAGCGAAGTCTTCATCAGCAGCTGAAACCCAGCTTCACAGCTGAAATGAATGGTATGCCCATTCAAGCAAATGGACTGCTGGCTCAGCCATCAGTCCTTCCCCCTCTCTAAATGCCTCAGGCACAAGCAGTCACACACTGATCTGTTCATTCATCACTATATTTTATTTATTTTTTAAAGAGAAGTGTGTTTATTGGTGACATCACAGGGGGGGCGCCAATTAGCATTGTGCCCATCTGTCTTATGCTTCAAATTTGCAGAACCATTGGGTTGTTGCTGTTTTTTAAGCTGGAGAAAGAAAAGGGTGTTTTAACTGAACTGAGGTTTTACTATTCTGCACGTGTGTTATGCACTGCTTCGCCCAAAGTTGAGAAAGAGATAAATCAAAAACAATTTTCAAGTCACTCATGCAGCTTCCTCAGAAACTACAGAAAAGGTTCCCAGTAAGCATCTGGGGTTAGCAAACACCTAGAGAGGGGCTGTGATTCAGTGGTAGAACACATGCTTTGCATAAAGAAGGTCACAGGTTTAATCCCCAGCATCTCCAGGTAGGGATGGAAAAATCCCTACCTGAAACTATGCCAGTCCGTGTCGACAATATTGGGCTAGAGGGACCAATGGTCCGACTCAGTATAAAGAAATTTCCTATGTTCTTCCTTGTTCCTCTTTATACTTCTTCATTGCTGTGATGCTGGGGGGTATCTATATGTTCTGGAAGCCCCGAGGTGGCTCCGCGGTGGCGCTGTGTTGAATATATGATGAAGCAGTCACTTCAAAGCTATCGTGCAGCTTTCCAGAGAAGCTCCGCATTGTAAAAGTCAGGGACTTACCCTGACTTTTCAGGATGGAGCAAGGCGAACATGGCCTTCCACTGTCTAACCTCGCTCCATCCTCGATGTGGAGGCGGGGTGGGGCAGGGCAGATAGTGACCCCTGATTGGTTGCCATCCTCCCAGGCAAAGGGCATGGGGTGGGTCCAGCAACCGGAAACCCCACACTTTCGCTATGCATCAGGATTAGCTGTCACCACCCCGACACAGCAAAAGTGCAGGGTTTTGCTTATGGTGGCAGCAACCCGCCACTGTATAGGCAGCCCACTAGTTATAGAATGGGGAAGAGAGGTTTCATCCACCAATTACCCAATTCCATTAGTGCTGAAAATAATGCAAGTCAAATGCAGATGGTGTAAATCATGACAATCTATAATTGTCATCAGAGTTATTCATGGACAAATGTATGTAACCAAAACAAGGCATTTGAGTCTAATCCTATGAGCCACCAGATGCAGTCTAGCCATTGAACGCAAAGTCATTATGCAGCACAGAAAAAGGCAAAGACTGAATGATGGGAAGGCAAAACTTGAACAGATACATACGACATAATAAACTGATTGTTATACAACAAGGCTGCAAAAACCCTGTGCCCTGGAGAAACCCAAGGAGGCTCCGCATATGCAGAACCTCTGGACCACAAGATGAAACTTTTGCATCTGTTATACAGGAAAGAATCAAGTCAGATTGACTAGTAGCCAGGAAACAGAGAAGGGAGGAACAGGATTTCCTTGTAGTGTGCAGGATAAGATAATTTGGACTTTCTCACCACAATTACAACCTATAAAATGGCACTATAGCTACATCAGTAAACACGCCATAAATTCAAAATCACTACAATACACACATTGAGCTCCTGTGCTCACATGTACCCTGTTTTATTTCATTAAAAAAGAATGCACACACTGACCTGTTCTGAACAATGAGGTAAAAATGAGCAGGAGAATTCTGTGTTGACAGATGGTCTCATTCCTGCAGCAGATTGGGGAGACTATGAGCTCCATCACACCTAATTCCCCCCCACACACACACAAACTGGGTTGCCACCACGTTTTTTTTACTAGCACACCAAGCTTATGATCCCTTTCACCTGAATAGCTGCTCCTTCGCTCCTTTGCTCTTCCACTCCACCCCTCCCCTTCTCTTTCTCCCTCCAGTCAGGTCCTGTCAGATGAGTACTTCAACCAGACCACCTTTCTGCTGGGCAAAAATGGAACGACCCTTTAGTCTGACTCTTTGGGGGCACAATCCAGTCTCTGCAGAGATTCAGGCATCGTATGATTTTTAAAAAATGCTTTCGAGCCTGGGATGCAAGGTTTGGGTTTTATATTGAGGCTGCTGGGAGAGATCACTTTTTCCTGCCAGGACCTGATGCAATCCATTCAAGCCCCCAGTTCCTTTAAAACTACACTGAGGCTTGGGCACATTAAATGCACTTAGGGAAAATAATCCAGACTTTTAGTGTTCTAGGAAAGGATGAGGATGAGGCGGGGTGTCAGCAGGACAGGCACAGTGTCATGTAAGTACCGTGCTGCAAATCTGCACACCAGGCATGGCAAGAGTGCACTAAATTGCTGGTGTGATGGAGCTCTATAAGCAGTATTGGTGTTAAACAAGTCTATAGCATATCAGAAGAAGTATCTTTATCCTCTTTAATGCAGTATTTTCCAGTCTTTCACAATGCTTTAAAAGAAATTAAAAGCCCATAGATAACACAATAAAGCAGAATTAATCCTGCATTTCCTTTATTTCTGATTACATACATTAGTAGGATGAGAAGAGTATATGAAAATTACAAAGACTGTGTAGACAATAGTCATCTGTATATTCCAAAAGGGCATAGAAAGAAACCAAACACACGTAACAGAAAGACAGAGAAAGTTGGCACATATGGTATTGTGTATAAGATTAGAACACTGATGTGTTGCGTGTAAGGTTAGAACACCCATTATTCAATGGTACAAAGACTTGATTAGGATCAAAAGGACAAATTCACCTTTTTTGAGATTAGGGTAGTACAAAGACATTATTATCCTTCTTACTTAACTTTACAGGTACCATTACAATGTAATGGTTACATGTATATTTTCCCATCGAGCCAAAGAATTGTCCTGCCAAGCCCCACAAAACATGTTTTATTAATCTCTAGAATCTCATGATGTATCATAGAAATGAAATAAATAAATAAATGCTGAGACTTTAAAGCAAGATCATCAGCATTGCAAATGCTCCTCTCTCTCTCTCTCTCTCTCTCTCTCATCACCCCCTAAGAATTACTGGGATGTGGGATATTTGAAGACTAAATCAATATATTTTTAAAGATTTGTGTTAGTATTTTAGTTTTTAAATTTTCCTTTTGTCTGGATGACAGCAGAGAAAAGTTTTCTTGCACAAAAGTTTTTGTGGAAGAAAATCCCAACTTGAACATCTTCTAAATGGCACAGAACAAACAAACAAGGAGATTTGGAAGTTACTGATGAAAGGAGGAGTAGGCAACAAATTCTAATGTCAATGAAGAGGCAAACTTTTCTAACTAAGCATTGTGTAACCAGACATCATATTGTTATGGGATTAGTGGTTAGTCTGGATGGTCTTTCAAGGTCCTTTCTAACTAATAGTGTCTCTATATTAAGAGAAAACACATTGTTTATCTGGTTCTTTGTGGCAATTGTTTGGTGTGACTGCATAACATGGGAGGTGAGGGGTGACCACATGCTTTGAATTGAATATTTCCCCTTTGTTCAGTTCCATTGAGACAGCACCATCTAATGGCGGATGATCCTGCTGTTTCCCAGCTATTACCACTTTAAAAGTGGTTCTTTTCATACCAGGATTCCCAGAGGATTCCATGGGAGATGTCCTGGTCACTGACGATGTCATGTAATGGACCCAAAAACTTCTGAGAGTGGCCAATAATGAATGTTCAATAAATTGCTCGTTTAGAGGAGCCATCAGCGATTCTTGACTGTAAGATTTCTGTCCGTGGGTTACCAGTGTAAGTCTTCTGAAGCATACCTGGTCAGAGCCTTGGATTTGTCAATAACCCAGACATAGTTGCCCAGCATCTTCTTTTTGTTTGGGAAATTAAAGACTGATGGTTCTGGATAGCTGTCCTTAACAATAGCTCTGTTCTCCCCACAGCTGGGAATGATGAGGAGTCTCCGTTAAGTGAGAATAGACCGGGCCACAATACAACGTAGAGTTACACACACATTAGCATATTATGGCTTTGTTAGTTTGACAGACCCCTTGTACAGAATACAACCGCTGTTCTTTAATGACTGTGTGTGTGTGTGTGTGTGTGTGTGTGTGTGTGTGTGTGAAAGATTAGCTAAACTAGTATGTGGTTTAGATACACAAATACCTTAGACACTATTCTGGTTATCCTCTTGCCCTGAGAGGCTTGGAATGTGGTTGTTGTTATTGTTGTTTTCTTTATTTTCTCACGTGGATCTAAATGAAGTGCTCACAGAGGGACATGCCACCATCCAAACTAGTTTTTTGTAATTCCATAGCTGGCAATGATCTGGGTTCAGAATGTAAACTTTATACAACAACTTCACAAGGAGCAAGATAATCATGCTGGCAGTAAACCTGGCTATAGGCAAAGCAGCTGTGAAAATGGTCGCTCACAGCAGATGCAACTTTTGTTTAGCACACCACCATCTTGAATGCACAAAACAGTTTTTAAAAAACCAATTTGTCTCTGCAAGCATGGGAAGCTGTTAAGGAGGAGCAGTTCAATGTATGACAAATGTTGGCTCAAGAGTAGTGTAGAGGAAATTTATTTGGACCTATTTTAATGTTTGGGGCCCAGACCCCACCTCTTCCTTATGTGGTGTTGGGCAAGTTGTTTATCACTCAGCCTCAGTAGTTTGCCTTCTATAAAATGGGCATTGCAGCAGCAAATATCAAAGATCAAAGAAGAGGTTTGACCCTACCTCTGCTTTGAACTCAGTTTGCAGTCTTAGGCATGCCCCTTGTAGGCATGGACAGATAATTCCATTTCCAGTCCAGGCCAATTTCATAGGTGTTCTGTTCCATCCTGTTTCCACGACAAACTGCAATTTTTTTAATCACATGAAAATTTGAATTTAAATATGTATGTTAAAACATATTTTTGTTGTTACAGACATATATGCAAGTTTCACAGTGACATGTTTAATGGGACATTTATGCAATGGAGATAAGATTGCAGTCTATTTTTTATTTTATTTTTTTACTACAGTGGGGTTAAAAATATGCAACAAGATAGCTGTTGAAGCAGTCATTTCATTTCCATGCATTTAAGGTCATAGCATGACCTTGGATTACAAACAGCTGAAATGTTCCTTAAAAGGTACAGAGAAGCAAGTGGTACAAGCTTGATAAATAGATATTTATTGCCTTAAGGAATGTAGTTGACATATTTATAAGTGCTATAAAGAAAGCCATAAAAGTTACATAAATTCAAAGCCAGGATAATGGAGATTTCTGATAGGAAGTGATTAAGTCAAATCATATGTAAATGAAGAAAAATAAAATAGCTGTCCTTTAAATGCTACTTAAAAAGTCACAGAGCTGGGGGGGGGGGGGGATATGTTATTGCATATTTTCCTAACACATGGTTAGAACTAATTGTACTTGTTAAACTATATATTGGCTTCAGCAGGTTGATAATAACCATAGTTTATATAGTGAACAAGAAAATTATAAAGTGCAATAACTAATAAAATAGCTCCTCTTGAGATCTAGTCTTTTGATGCTAGCACAGTGGTCAATTCCAGAAACAAGATAGCTGCACCAAGTCACAGGAAAAAATAGGAGGAAAACCTGAACACATACCATAGAAAATAGATTTTATTTTTGAAGTTTACCCAACATGCTTTGAGAATGTTGCTCTTTATCAAGAGTATTATACTTTTGGCATTTTCCCCATAAAAAGGAATATTTTTCTTTGTCTGGTTTCTTTCCTTACAGTGGCCAGACCCAACGTCTGCAGTGGTGTAATGTTGGTGGGGGGGATTTTATATTCCCTCCGATGCCTTGAAGCCGATAAAAACAATGAATAAAACAATAAAATGCAACAAATAAAACAATAAATATACTAATATAATATAAAATACAATAAAACATTATAATAAAAATATGACACAACGTAATAAAACATTAATTGAAAAAATATAACCAATATATAGGAGATAATAAAAAGAGAAGCCAACAACAATCCAAACTGAAAATGGGGAAATCAGATAACATAAAATAAATTAGGTGACATTAAAAGCTCAGGAGAACAGAATGGGCTTCAAGCGGCGCATAAAAATAGTAACAATGGAACTAGGTGAATGTGTATGTGATTGGGGGAAGAGTTCCACAATTTGGGTGCTGCCATTGAAAAGTAACCACCCAATTAATTTCAGTAGTAACCCAGTAGCCAACCACTTAACTTGCTCTGCTCACACCCTACTCCCAACAACCAATGAGGCCCATCATTGCTGAGTAAGGGCTTTTCTACATGAGGCATTTATTGCACATTCATCATTCCCTACTCATGGTTGTTTATGGGTTCTTTAGATGACATCATGACCCTCCAATTTTGCTTCTGTGTCTAACCAGCACTTTTGGTAAAGGTTTTTTAGAGCAGGGAAAATGCGACAATTAATTGTGTTGGTAAAAAAACCGTGTGATTCCCTCTTGTTTATTTGTGTTATTGTGCTATACCACAGTGCCCCGTAGAGGTAATGTAGTGGAAAGGTAAGAATGGAATCATTCCTCGTGTAGTGCTCGGATCTCAATTCAATTCTGCTGTGAAAGCAAAAGTAGATATAGCAGATTAAGAGTCAATTAACAGCCTTGTATCGGAAAGCATTAAGACCATATGTACCAAGCTACCCCAGAGTGAAGAGGGGATGAGGCCATAGATCATTGCTTTACATGACAATCATTGGGCCTTTTAGGCCCCAGAGAGACAAAGAGACAGGCTTCTAGTGATGGCAAAAGATTGGTAAGATAGGTTGCTAGTTGGAAAATCCATACAGGAGAATTCAGAGAAAAGTGATGAAGATGTGATTTTCTTGCCCTTTCAACCAAACCCCTCAGCCTGGCCAATGGAAGTCAAAAGCATCCTTTGTCTTTTCCTCTTCTTCAGCACCTTGTCAGCTATGCTGGCATACTCATGAAGTCAGGATTTTTCAGGGCACAGCATTTTTTTATACGTTTCAAGTCAGTAACAGCCAGTAAAAAGGTTAACATTCAGGTGTTCTTTGGGAGGGGGGCGGGAACAAAGACAGTAAAAGGTAAGCTGACCATATGAAAAGGAGGACAGGGCTCATGTAACTTTAACAGTTGCAGAGAAAAGGGAATTTCAGCCGGCATCATTTGTATGCAATTAGTACCTGGTGAAATTCCCTCTTCATCACAACAGTTAAAGTTGCAGGCACTATACTAGAGTGACCTGATACAAAAGAGGGAGGGCCCCCTGCAGCTTTAACTGTTGTAATGCAGAGGGAATTTCACCAGGTACGAATTGCATAGGCTGGCCATATGAAAAGGAGGACAGGGCTCCTGTAACTTTAACAGTTGTAGAGAAAAGGGAATTTCAGCCAGTGTCATTTGCATGCAATTAGTTCCTGGTGAAATTCTCTCTTCATCACAACAGTTAAAGTTGCAGGGGCCCTGCCTTCTTTTGTATATGGTCACTCTAGTATAGTGCCTGCAACTTTAACTGTTGTGATGAAGAGGGAATTTCACCACGAACTAATTGAATACAAATGACACTGGCTGAAATTTCCTTTTCTCTACAACTGTTAAAGTTACATGAGCCCTGTCCTCCTTTTCATATGGTCAGCCTAGAATTGCATACAAATGATGCCGGCTGAAATTCCCTTTTCTCTACAACTGTTAAAGTTAAATGAGCCCTGTCCTCCTTTTCATATGGTCAGCCTAGTAAAAGGTCAACATTCAGGTGTCCTTTGGGTCAGATGGAATGCTGTAGCCATTTCTGTATCTCCTTTTACTTTCATAGCTATGTTGGTACAACTTGCTGATTATGCCTCACAGCTATTGGCTATTTTCCAGCATAGATCCTGAACCAATGCCACAAGAAAAATCTCAGTGCAATCCCAGAAGCCATGGCTCCCAGTACTGATCCTCATTTCATTAAGGATGTCTATCAATGGCTACTAGTCATGATGCCTATATGCATAGCCTTCAGGTTCAGAAACAGTATTGCTACCAAATAATACCAGTTGCTTGGGAACAACAAGACAGGGCTATTGTCTTTTTATCCTGTTTGTGAGATTTCTAGAGGGATTTGGGTGAGCACTGTATGAAATAGAATCAGGGCAGGCCCAAGACATTTTGCTGCCTGGGGTACCTCTCCCAATCCCTAGTAGTAAAAATACAATAATAACATATTAAATAAGTAGCAATTTGCTGCCCTTTCCTGACACCCCAAATCTGCTGCTTGAGGCAGATACCTAATGATAGGGCCAGCCGTGGATATATGAGCCATTAATCCAATCAAGCAGGACAGTTCTTACATTTTTAAAAATGATGATGATGTCCACTGGAACCAAATGCTTATGACAGTTGCCTTCTATAATAATTTCTTTTTGTAAATTGAAGGTGAACTTACCATTGAACTCTGTTTTACCTCAATAGACATGTCAAACATGGGGCACCTTCATTTGCCACGTGCTGACTTTGGTGCATGTATTGCAGAACCAAAACAATTCAGTCCTTTCCAGTATTAGGAAATAATAAATAAAACCAGAGACTATATGTATTAGTAATCAGTTTATATTTTAAGAGAAGCTGATTCAGTGAATCCTCAATACTTACATGACATTTGACTTAAGCTGCTTAGTGTCAATCTAGCTGGATATATGAATACAGAAAACTGATCTTATCTCTGGCACTTATCTCTGCACTTCTGTATTTCATCCGCCCACCAACACTAATCATTTGAAATGTTAGAAACCTATCAAGATAGGGATGCTTTTTTCCATTAGGAAGGCACAGTATAATACAGAACTAGAAGAGCATTAAATTAGATTTAATATGTAAAAAAGACTTCTGCCAGCAAAGTTTATTTTTCATTTAATTTGTTAAATGCACACTCTGCCATATTCACTTGTTCTGCACTAGAAAATGTTATAACTTCTAGGATCATCTCCTTCCTGGCATCATTCCACTTCCTTAAGTTCACACTCTTGTCAGAGTCATAATGTTATTCTTCCATAAGCATGTACTCATAAAAGACTAGAGATACCTGAGTGTCTACTTCTATCCAGACACACAAACATGTAATGAAAAGAGACCAAGACGTGTGTGTTTTTCTTCCCAGTAACTACAACACCCCTAGGTCAGATTTCTCCAACCTTCCGTCCTCCAGATGTTTGGACTTCAACTCCCAACAGCCTAAATGAGCTTGGCCAATGGTCAGGAATGCTGGGAGAGGCTGGGAAATGCAGACTGAGAGAGGCTGCCATAGGGCAAGACTGCACAACTGCTGCTTGACCCATTTAGCCCACCAGTCATGCATCAAAATTTGCCAAGTGCTTGAAAACCCTCCTGTTTTTGCAGGTCCAGACAGACAACTGAACTGGGATCAACTGAGCTGTTGATGTGCATAAATCCTTGGCTGGTGGGGCTGTGCCTATGCACTTTCATCTCTTAGAAACTCCCAGTGCAATAATAATAATACATCATAAAAGATAACAGTGTAACAACAGACCTATGCAGGAAATGTCATCAGTTCCATGAAACAATAGACCACATAACAGGAGGATGTAAAATTCTGTCAGGAATGGACTATACAGACACAATACAGCTGCAAAAATAATTCACCAACAACTGGCCATCAAATTCAACCTTATCAAACAATCTACACCATACTATACATATTCACCCAAACCAATCTTGGAAAATGCAGATCATAAAATACACTGGGACAGAACAATTCATACCGACAAGACAATACCCTGCAACCAACCAGACATAACGGTCATAGACAAAAAAGAAAAAAACACATACCTCATTGACATAGCAATACTGAATGACAAAAATGTTGTTGAAAAGGAAGAAGAGAAGAGAGACAAATATACACCACTGGCCATGGAAGGCAAAGAACTATGGCAACAGGAAAAGGTCACAATTATTCCGTTAGTCACCTCAGTCACCAGCATCACATAAAAAAATTATACAGAAAACCTTCAGAAACTGAGCCTACCAAAATACATCCACACCAACATCCAGAAATCAGTCATACTTAAAACATGCTCAATTGTCAGGAAATTCCTGAATCTGTAAAAGACAGCATGACTTGGCAAAGCCCGTCATGTCTGTCTAGAAAAACCGCCACGAGCGAGAAAGAGATGAACTAATAATAATAATAATAATAATTTTAAAAATACATTTATTTCTTACCCACCTTTCCCTTTGGATTAAAGCGGGAAACAACATTAATACAACAATACAATATAAATCAAATGCATAAAACTAATTAAAAGAGCATATAAAACCAATACAACATCAAAATAACAACCAGGACATCTTAAAATTCTTAGTTTTAATATTCATCTGGGTATACCTGCTGGAAGAGACTAGTCTTTATAGCTGTCTTAAACTCGGAGAGAGTGTTAAGCTGATGAATTTCCTCCGACAGGCCATTCCACAGTCTGGGAGCAGCAGCAGAAAAGGTCCTCTGGGTAACAGTTGTCATGTTTACCATCTGGAATGCATGTGCATGCTGAAGAGAGAGGGATTCCAAGGCAGATGGGTGAACTTTTACTCACCAGATTCGGCAGGGAAGTTGAATTTCTTTCAGACTGAGGGTCAAATTCCATTTTGGGGAAGCTTTTGAGGGCCACATTCCAGTGGAGGGCAAAGCCAAAGGCAAAAGAGATAGGGACAGAAATAACAGCATATTTTAGCATAGAGCATTTACAACTCTTAATTAAGTGTTAGGAGAAGAATTTCAACCTTTTAGAATGGGGGGAATGCACAGAAGCCAGGGAACCACCAAAAGTCAGGTGGTTGGGGGAAGGGATTGAGCCATGGGAAGGGGACATGGCAATCTAGGAGACCTTGGAGGTCCAGATTGGGACCCCCAGGTGGCCCCGGGGTTCTGTACCTCTACACAAGGCATGTATTGCATGCTCATCATTCCCTACTCACGGTTGTTCAGTTTCTTTAGAGGATGTCATGACACACACACACAGAGTTTAACTTCTGTGTCTAACCAGCACTTTCAGCAAAGTTTTGTTTTTTTTAAGAGCAGGAGAAAAGCAGTATTTGTTGGAAAAGTTAAAGAAAGTGCTTTTTCATTTGTGAATTTGAACTATTTCACTATACTAGAGTGCCATCTATAGGTTATGTAGCAGAAAAGCAGGAAAGAAAACACTTCTTGTAGTGCATGGATCTCAGTTTTGTAACTAAACAGTAAGTAGATAGAGTGGATTAACAGGCTTGTGTAGAAAAACTCAATAGTCTGTAGGATGCATATGGAAGAGGACAGTCTTAACGGATGGCCTGTTCCAACAACCAAAACAAACATTGTACCATGAGATGAGCATTAAATACAAGAAGCAAAAAGTCAAACATAAACAAAAAGGATCTGACAAAAGGGATACAAATCTGTCTCTCAAGATAAATGGTTTTAAAACTAAGAAAATGCTCACGGAAATAAATTGGATAAATGTGTCTTATATTTTAAAAAGAGTATGACAGAACCAGACAAGATAATTAGTGTGCCTGATTTATTCAAATAAGACCGTCAAAGAGGTAGTGAAAAATTATTAAACCCTTGAATTGTAAAATATAATGTTATTTCCCTCCCTCCGCCCCCTCCAGAAATGAAGATGCAAGATATAGCTAGGGTAAATGAGCACAGCTTTATTGTCTTGACCAACTCTGCAATGAGCAAGCAAATATACTAGCCATTGTGACAGTAAAGTGTAGTGTGTTTCTCTAAGGCAGAATCTACACTACCGCTTTATAATGGCATTGAAGTGCACTGACAACTGTTGGAGCCCATGACACATTCCATATATCGTTTTCAAACTGCTTTCAAAGTGTTATATCCTGCTTGGTGTAGATCTGGGCGATTTACTGGAACTCAATTGTGAAAACTTAACCAAGGAGGTATGTGTTAAGGAACACCCTGTAGGAATTTATTTTAGCTGAGTAGTTGTGGTCAAGATCAGAACCACAGGCCCTGTTTCAGATGACGCCTACAAGCCTCACCTCACAAGGAAATCCCATTTCAGTCACTGATTGGTCCATATATCTCGTGACCCTCCCAATCCTCAGCTCTTTGTACATCCTCTCTCAGGTTACTTATTCATCCCCCTGCATCCTAGTAACCACTGTCTGTTCTGTTACAGCCAGAAAGCTTGCACGCCATGGTTGCTCTCAAAAGCTTATGGGTAGTGGCTTTGTCTCTCTGTTTCTCACAGTACAGCCTGCTAGTTTTGCTTTATTCACTGCATAAGCATCTTCATAATGGCTAGGAAGGATGGATCCAAGGATGTCTCTTGCAAGAGGCACCTGAACTTTATCTGTCCGCAGGCCTTTATGTGCAGACCTATACCCATGTCAACTCCATGCTATCATCTCACAACCAATCTACATGTATGTAGGGTGACCATATGAAAATGAGGACAGGGCTCCTGTATCTTTAACAGTTGCATAGAAAAGGAAATTTCAGCAGGTGTCATTTGCATGCATATAGCACCTGGTGAAATTCCCTCTTTATCACAAAGCTGCAGGAGCTATACTAGAGTAACCAGATACAAAAGAGGGCAGGGCTCCTGCAGCTTTAGCTTGAAGAGGGAATTTCACCAGGCACTACATGCATTCAAATAACACCTGCTGAAATTCCCTTTTCAATAGACCTGTTAAAGATACAGGAGCCCTGTCCTCCTTTCCGTATGGTCACCCTACCCTACATGTATGCAGTATGTGTAGCATATTCACGTTCACAGGTTTACCATACCTTTAGATTCCAACAACACATAATATTCAGAAGCACATTAGGGCAGGGGCAAGGAGGAAAGATGTCTTATATTATCTACTTCTTTACAATTTCTGACTGTTTTCAATTGAATAAGAAATTTAGAGCATCATTAGTTTAACATAATCTGTTTGGATTTTCGTCAATCAACTCTCTGTCAGCTGGTTTCCCCAACCATGTGGAAGTATCTGAACACTGAGTCATGAACTATCTCCAAGAATCACCCTGAATATTTGAAGAGAAAAATGGAAAACAACTACTACAACAAAAACAACAAAAACAACAACAGCAACAACAACAACAGTCTTGTAGCACCTCAAATATGCACAGATTTATTGTAGCATATCTGTTTTAAGGTGCCACAAGCACCTTGGATGTTTTTGCTGCTACAGATTAACACAGCTACTCTGCTGGAATTGCAATTCAACACACCATAAAGCTGATTGTATAAGTGAGGACTCTGTAAGTAATCCTCTTCTGTAAGTTTATAATTTGATCATCATGCAGCTGTGTAGAAGTATTTTAACAGAATTTAAACATCAGTAGGTCTTAAAATCCAGAGAAGATGTGATATTTTACTCAGACAGCACGTGTGAGCACATGAATTCCAGGTGGATTAGTTAACGTCATTTAAACCTCACAGACAATTTCCAGATACTTCTATAATGGACATTCAATTTCATCAGGACATTCTAAACTGAGATGTTTACTTCTTAAGCCCTGAGAATCTGGAAGCAAATGCAGGTGGCTGTGTTTTTTTCCGGAAGTTCATATATGTTGTTCAAAAACACATGTGAGGTAACAGGAAATTGATTTTAATGTGACAAATAAAGGCTTATCTGTGCTGAGCACTGACACTAAAAAATAACTTTAGTGACTTCTACTTGCCCTGTCCTTGCTACCTGCTATATATCAGCCAGGAGGTTAAAATGACACATATAATTCGAAGAGCAAGGGTGACTATACAAATTCCAATTCCTAAATCCAGATGTCTTTGTGAGCTCAGCCATCCAGGCTAGTTAAATCCACTGGGTGACTCAATGCTAGTCAAAACCATAAGAAAGAACTTAATCTTATACATTAGCAAAATTCTTTGTTTGTAACCGCTGATTGGCTCAAAGAGAGCCAGTGTGATGTAGTGGTTAGTGTTGTACTGTGGGGAGTATCTTTATATGACCTATTTACCCTGTCATGACTGCACACTGACACTGCATTGTTTATATGATGCAGCTGCTAGCTCACAGCCACATCAGGCTTTTATCCCCAAAACTGCACTTTTCCACAGTATCATTTTACTGTAAATTTTAGTTTCTCTGAGGTCACCACGTTATTCTTCCATCTGTCAGTGGTGGCCTCGATTCGGGTTAAGCCAGGGGGTGTTGCTGGGAGCGGATCCAAGCCCAGGGGTAGCACAGGGAAGCAAGGCAGGGGGCAGGCTTGATGAGCCGAATGGCCGCCAGCGTTGCGTTTTTCTGGCCGGATAGCCTGCACTCCCTCCTGCTGTCGAAATTTATCATTCCTGCCCCCAGAAGTGATGCTATGGGGGGGTTTAAGGGAATCCGCTACAAAGACACCCCCTGGGACTCAGGAGATCCGGGTTCTAATTCTCACTTGGTCTTGAAACTCCCTGGGTGACTTTGGGCCAGTCACTGACTCTTAGCCTAACCTACCTCACAGGGTTGGTGTGAAGATAAAATGGAGAGAGGAGAATCATGTACACTACCTTGGGCTTCTTGGAGGAAAAGGTAGGCTATAAATGTAATTAAATAAATAAGCAATATATTGATAATGAATTGATAGAATTATAGCTGACTCCAAGGTCTTCCAAAGCCCAACCTGAACCAAAATCCTCCACCAAATCCCAGCTAACCTACATTATCCGGATTATGATATGGCATGAGGTTTATTATCTTTGGCTTTTTGAGACCAAGGTTTGCCACTTAATTGCACAAAATATGTAGCAAATCAAAACTTAGGTAATGGCTCACCATGAAGATTGGTTCTTCTGCATGTCAATGTCATTGCAAGTCACCAGTAGGAAGACTTGGCAGTGGTTCCTATTGGTCTGTAAATTGGTATGCTTTATTTCCTCAGGAGAGGCAGCAGTGCCTGCAAATGCAACTCAATTCTGCCAAAAATACAAATGTTACTTGCATGCAGAATGACCCAGGATCAATCCCTGGCACTTCCAGGTAGGGCTGGAAAAACTCTTGCTTGAAACCCTGTTGACAATGCTGGACTAGATGGATCAATGAACTGACTCAGTGGGGTTGTTCACATGTAACAACTACCTATCCATTTAAAAACTGGTTAACCCAACAACAAACCCTGGGTTAACTGCAGGGTTGTTTAGCCTCTAAACAACCCAGCAGTCTCGGTTTGAAGATTATCATGGAGCTGATCATGGCTTGCTGAGTAAAAGCAGAAGAGGTGGGTGTGCTACAGGTGAGCTCTCACTCATGCCACACAACCTGATGGGTTGCTGTTACATGTGAACCAGATCAGTATAAGGCAGCTTCCTATGCTGACTGTTCTGCCTGATAGTCAACTGTAGTATATTCCGCTGACTCCCCCAGGGAAATGAATACAGTAGATTCTCCAGCCATTGAAAAACAGATCTTGTAATAAGTTCCTTCAACTAATCCATTTCTATTATCCACTTAAGCTGAACTCCTTTAACATTCAGTATCTTTATAATAGAATCCTGTTGCTGTGGGAACTAAATAGATTATTTCAGTTAGAAGCAACCTGTATGTCATCTGAATTATACAATGTTCCATGTGATGTTTCCTGCATTTTTAAAATAGGTTTGGCTTTCTCTGTATTTCTATTTCACACACGTTCAGTGCAGCACCATCAGAGCCTATCTGATATGACATGCTTCTCCCCACCCCCAGAAAGCAGTTTTGTGCTTTTAATATGTTTCCCCCGCCCCCAGAAAGCAATTTTTGTGCATAGCAATCCTTAAACAGTTAACTTGTGTAGCAATCCTTTAAAGCCTGAAATGGGCTTGGACAAAAGTTACTTGAAAAAACGCCCTCACTTGCATCAGCCTGCCAATGCTCTGAAGTCATCAACAAAGGCCCTTCGTATCCACCACCAAGGCTGTTTAGAGTGGGTACAAAGGAGAGGGCCTTTTTGGAAGTGGCCCCCTACTTTTGGGATGAGCTTTCATCTGGGGTTGTCAGGTCCTTTCTTTGCAGGTCTTCAGGAAAGCTTTGAAGACCCACCTGTTTTCTTTGTTCTTTTTTTAAAAAAATGTCTGTGCTACTGGTTTTATTTATAAGCACTGTTTTTATTGGATTTTATTGTAATGCGCTATTTGTTTTGTCTTCTCCTCTTTGTTTTTATCTTGTAAACCACCTTGTTAGGATTCAACTTTTAAAAGCCCCCTGAAAATAATTAAATAAATAAAATAGCAGGAAAAAATTCAATGGGTGTGGCTTTCTCAGTACGGATGTACAGTGATGGGTAGAGGAGCATCAGTTGAACTAAGTACCATCAGTAGTCATGTGACTACTGTTGTGTGGCATGAATACACTTGAAATTAACTAGAGGCAAAGTAAGACTGATTTTCTAATTGTGTAGAAAAGGGATTGATTTTATAAGTTTTGACATTTCATGCAAGGATGAGACATGCTGACCTTCCAATCTTCCCTCTTCTACACTGCTGAGCACCTGCTCCCTGCCCACACGTAGAGATAACTGACTCTGGTCTTACTATACACTCAAGCATAGTTCAAAACTTTGGTCCAAAAGGTGGCGAGTTCCGTCCCTTGCCCCCAGCACTTGTTCTATTCAGGCAAAGCATCACCTGTTCAGTTTTGTTTCTCTTGTACACCACCTTGACAACTGCAACAGCTGCCTTCAGATAATTTAAATTTTAAAAAATATAAAGAGTTTTTAACGGGTTTTTTAATTCTCCCAATGGAGGGATGTAAACAATGGAGATCACTGTTGGAATCAAAGCTTTTCAATGCATTTATAAATGAACTGGAATTAGAAGTGAGCAGTGAACTTGCCAAGTGTGCTGACGACATCACATTATTTAGTGTGGTTAAAACAAAACGGGATTGTGAGGAGCTCCAAACCCACCGGGACTTATGGGTGTCCTCCTGAGAGTCAGGTCGCAAATTCAAGATATCGCGGGGGCTCTATTCTAGTACATCTATGGCTGCAAACTACAGTGGCCACAAAGGGCCATTTTCCCTTTATGGCCGCTGTAGTTTGCGGCAATAAATATAAAAAATTCAGAGCCCCTACGATATCTTGAAATTGAGGCCTGGCTCTCAGGAGGACACCATGTTTCCTGATAGTCACGGCAACGATGCGATGGGTGGCAGGTGGCGGTGATGGCAGCAGCAGCAGCAGCAATGGCAGTGATGGTGATGGCAATGTGGCGGCAGTGGCAATGAGGCGGCGGTGACAGGTGAGTGGGGGGGGCGGGGAGAGGGAGCTGAGTCCAATGGTCTCATGGCTGGCCTTGGGCCGGCTTTCCCGGCAGGATGGGAGGGAAAGTCCAGTGCAACTCTAAAGTGGCCTGAGCTGCCCCAAGGCTTCGGTACCAATCTGTTCCGACCTCAGGACGCCTCAAGCTGCCCAGAACTGACTCGAACCGAGGCGGGCCAAATCAGCCCACCTCACCTCAGTTTAGGGATTCGGCCCGAGGCAGTGCACAGTCCTAGATACTCTTCCTCCTAGTAAGAGCAGTGGAGGAGAAAAATAAGCTATACCAGTTCCAGGACTGGCATAGCTGATGGGCCCAGGTTCGGGCTGTCTTGGGGAACAAAGTGGATTTGAATCCAGCAGATCCAAAGCCAGTTCCTCCTTCCCCTTTCAGTGTCCCACCCCCAGAATGCTGTGTTTTAGACCATTCAGTGGAGGCTGGTGGCTCCGATTTTGATGGGCCTGTGAATCTAATCTGGGTTTCAGTCAGAATCAGCCTGACCTCTAGAGGTGCTATCCCCAAAATAAGTTCAGCACCTTGCATAGTTCTTTTAGAGTTCGGGTTGGTTCTGACTGAAACCCAGAATGGATTCACAGCATCAACGAATCAGAGCCACCAGCTTCCACTTGGGCCATTCTACCTACTACCACCACCACCAGCTTTCCACCCACCCAGGTATAAAGAAAGGCTTGCAGACAAGCAGCCACACACCATCTCAACCCTTGCAGGATCAATATCAAGGGGTTACGCGTGCACTCTCTAAATCAGTGAAATAAATACAATATACAAATCTACAGAAGTACATTCTCTCATTGAGCATCAGTAGATATTATGCTCTTGACATGCTACGGTTATGTCCTCTTAAAAAACACACTGGAATTTATTTATTTGTTTGTTTTATTTACAACATTTATATACCGCTGCACGTCAAAAACAGATTTGGGAGTGGTGAACATAAGAGGCAAACCAGTAAAAAGATTAAAAGAATTTTAAAAACATCATATTAAAATATTCTTTTTAAAGCCAGAATGCCAATAAAAACTGTGGCTGGTCAGTTAAAGAATACTTCCTGGAATAGAACTGTTTTCAAGAGGCACTGAAAGCAATACAGCTTTGGCACCAGCCTGACCTCCAGGGGCAGGGAGTTCCAAAGGAAGGGGGTCACCACACTAAAGGCTCCTCTCCAGGTGCCCATCGCACAGAGTCAATCCAGGATACCATATTCAATGGTATCAAAAGCCAATGAGAGGTCTAGCAGAATTAACAGGATTGCGCTCCCCCTATCCTCTCTCGATAAAGGCCATCCATTCGGTTGACCAAGGCTGATTCAGTCCCATAAACAGGTTGAAACCCAGATTGGAATGAGTCTACATAATCAGTATCCTCTCTGATTATGTAGACTCAACCCTCTCCAGTACCTTCCCTAAAAAAGGGGTATTTGCAACTGGACAGTACTTGTCTAATACTGTTGGGTCCAGTTGTCCATTTCCAGCCAAGATGTGTCTTTAGAAGCTTGCCATCTTCTCTGTTGCTCCTGTTTCAATTTCAAGAGCTAATTTCATTCACAATCTGCTTCTTGTGTAAGATGTAATGTGACTACGACCCGTGTATTTCCTCATTTACTGCTGACATTGACTTAGATAGCCTTTCTCCTTCTGCTAATCTCTAATCCAATTAATATCACGATGGTGCTCTGAGACAACATAATACCATTAGTTTTTAGATTTTTATTTGAAAATGGTGGCAAGGCAGAGCTTCTCATCACCAAGCCGAAGAAAAAAACAGCGTCCTTTGCTATTTTAGGAACCTGCATTCCATATCAACAAATGAAAATATTGGGCAAATTGAGTAGCAGCCTCTTTGTTACTACTGCCCATACTTAGTATACATAGAACATATTCTGGGAGCCTGGAAATCATCAGTCACCCTTGGAAGGTTTGGCAAGCTTATTTGGAAGAACCAATGGCAACACAATATTTAATGCACTATTTTATGAATAATTATAGCTAGGGCCCATAGTTTGGATTGTTCACAAGTGCCAGTAACGTTGTTTGCCTCTCTGCCATGAAGAATATACTAACATTGGCTTAGATCCAGTGCAGCACATAGTGGAGTTTTGCTTATGATGGAGTGCTCTTTGGGATCACTCCTTCTCCACTGCAGCCCTCTGTACCTCCTGAAAAGCAGCTTTGGAGGGCTGGGTGATCCTCTGGAGCAGCATGAGTGGTGATGCAGGGGACTGCAGGGGGATCACTGAAGATCAGCTCCCCACTTTTTCCAGTTTGGAGCCTCCCCTGGATTCCGCCGGTCCTTTCCATAAACAGAAGGAGCTCTTCCATTTGTGGAATGACCAATTGGGATCAAATTCATTATGGTCTAATCCCAGTGCATATCCTGTAAGGGCGCAATCCTATGGACCCTATAGGATGTCACAGGGAACATAGGATATTTTGGATTTCCCCTCTCAAGGCCGTAGACACTGATATAACCTCAGGAGGGGGAATTCAACATCAGATCCCTCCCCTGCCCACTCGCAGCTGCCATGAAAAGAACTACAAAAGCTGCATCCCAAAGACAACCTCATAGAGGTTGAAAACCAAGTAGTATTCCAGTAGGCAGGGAAGGGAGGGGGATTCATAAGTAACAGCACTCACAACCTGAACCCTGGCAATAGAGGGAATAGTAGAATGGTTGTGGTTCATTTTAAAATACCCTTTAATCAGGGCACCCACTGTGGCAACTGCATTTGAAATATAGGCTGTGTTTGAACAACATGATAGTCAAGAGTGGGATAATAATCAATTTGACAGTGTTTCTCTAGGGGGTACTCCCCACACAACGTGATAATGATCAACCACAGTGTGCATTAGGATCAGCGTTGGGTTGACTATTAGCCAACGCTGAGTTCACTCACTCATCCCCCTCCCTGTCTCCCCCTTCAGTACTCCCACTAGTATCCCATCAGCCATTGCTTCTATAAAAAATCCTACTAGCTGGACTGGAACAGCAGCCACTGCTTTGACAACTCTTGCCTTGTAACTCAGTGGCTGACGGCATAACCAATGGTGGCCAACTAAATAACCAATGGTGCCTGCCACACAACACCATAAACAACAGTAGTTCAAATAACCAACTCTGCACATCTTTGGTTCTTTGCATGGGCTATTTCAGCCAAATAACCAACTGTTTTTTAAAAAAATCCCTCCACACAACATAATAACACACAGTGGATTAAATAAACAACTGTCAACTATTTAAACCAGCAATGGTTATCGTGCTGTCTGCATCCAGTCACTTTCTTAAAACAAATATATTGATACAATTATTGGTGGGTTTTTTCAGGCTACATTTGTAGTTGTATTTTATCTTTTAATAATTGCCAGCTCCACCCTTGGCCTTGGGAATACCCAGGGATGACGGGTGCTTCCCCCCATATTTGGCAAGTTTTAATAGTATCATTTTATTATTGTGTATGTTTCATATTGGTACTTCATTTGTGAACAGCTTTGTGATTTGTTATGAAGTGTGAGATATAGTTGTCCCACCCAACTTGCCAAGCCCAATCAATTCCCCTTAATTGACTTCACAGACACTCACTGCATACCCAAACACCTTCCCCCAAAAGCAATTCCCTTTTACTTGAGACCTTTCCAGGAGCTTGTTGATAACAATGAATGTTGTGGTGCCATGGCATTGTGGTGCCAGACTTTGCCCCAACTTATGTGCTTTCATTGCAACATTTATAGGTGTGTGGTCAATAGAAGCTCTATATGGACACCCCCACGCAAATATAAGAGGGCTCCCTACATACTTTCTAATTAATATACATGGTGGCGGGGGGAGCAGAGCATGTTGTCTCAATGCTCCCTCTCTATGTGCATTCATTATCCCCAAAGAACTGAGAGTTAATTTACCCCAAACCATCAATTTTCGCTCTGTCCAGGGCGATCTAAAGAGATTTTGCTTTTTGTGGGGGTCAAGATACCCCCCCCTGAATTCCACATACAAAGACAAACCAGTCTGATAGTTGAATCTTACGTCCACACTGGCAATGGGACATCATCCTCCACTGCACCCGAGGGCAGCAGTATAGCTTAGGCAACACAGAATAGGCCATGTGGCACACACAGTCCTCCAGCACCACCCCACCAAGTTGCCTGAAGAGGATGGAACTTCTATGGAGGCTGCAGCCACTGATCCCCATGGCCACTAGCATCTGATATTCAGCTGGCTGCCTCACTTGGCCTAATAGTGGGGATAGCCTAGCTCTGTCCCACTAAAAGAAAGAAAAACTTTCACCTCAATCATGCCTGCCATCCTTCAGTGCAGCCTGGAGCTGTACAATACCAGGTTGATCTTCTGTGCCCCTGCCTCAATCTGAAGAAGCAAAACTTGGAGAGTAAGGAGGAGCAACTTTTAAAGTGGGCAGCTGCCTAATTTGCCAGTCATCCCATCCTTCCTTCAACTACAGTACAATCACATGTCCTCCATCTACCCACTGTGAGGACATCAGTTCCCTGTTTCTACCGCAGGAGCAGGGAGGGAGAAACCTATTTTGTGCTCCTATGCCAGCATGCTGGTATGAGTAGTAGAATGTCAAGGCCTTAAAAAACTTGAACCACCATCTTAAGGGCAAAACAAAAGATGGCAGTTGGCTAAATTTACTGTCCTCAGATTATGGGTTTGGCACACTGCACACTCTGGGCTAATCTACACCTATAGCCCTTTTGCAATGGAAGAGGGATAATTGCGAGGTTTCCCGCTTCCCTGATCGTCACTTATGGGGCACATGCAAGGGAAATTTCCCACAAGTAAAGGAGAGCCGTTGTAGGAGGACGTGTGCCCCCCATGATGGCAGTTCCGAATGTGCAGAAGTGGGTGGGACTGGACAGATGGGTACGGAGCATGAATATTTTTTTTTAATAACCCTCTGAGGTGCGCACCAGCACAGACACACAGCAATGCAGGAGGGGATAGGTACTGTGTCAAAGATGTTTGTGTTTTAAAAAAATACACATAGTCAACACCAAAACATGTTGATAACCAATCAATGTGCCGAAAATTGCAGATGCCCACTCCTGCACATATCCAAAACTTCTGGACATGCCCCTAGCAGCAGGTTGGCTGTTTGCCGAGCCAGGAGCTCACACTAAACAGCAGCAGCTTTGGGAAGGGGGGGCACACCAGCCGAGCATGTCGGGATTGTAGCAAGAAAACTGGAAAGCCATAACAAATCCTGTCAGCGATATACCCAAATAACTGAGGGGTCGACCCAATCACCACAGGAGTAGGTGAATGTCATGTGGCCTGGTAGGGACAACTGCAATATTATTCAGGAATAAATGGTTGGTATAGACACGGCCTCTGTCTATATAATGAGGAGCAAGGGGCAATATCCCAGGCAAGGCCATAATGAATAAATATTTCATGGTGGTTTCTAAATATTTAGAAGTAAGGGTTATTGCTCCATCAATTACCACATGTGACCATTAAAAGCTGTACTGTCTTTATGATCCAGCAGATTTAGTTGCGTTCTAAAAATGCCCCCCCAACACTCAAGTTTCTGTGATGTACCTGATGCGTTGTGATTGCAACATTCTTATATTGGTCTTGAAGGTTGAGATATCAGAATGAAAGTTGTTGTGGATGTACAGGACACCGTTCTGTATTTGAACACCAGCTTGGTCCCCACACCTGATTTCAAAGGAAGAAGGAAAATGAAAAATATATCATAATGCAGTTATCCTAATCTAGTACCCTGTAGATGTGTTGAACTACAATTTCATCATTCCCAGCCAGCAAGGGACAATCTCACACTCATTTTCAGAGAAACCCTGAATGAAAACTAAGTCGCTGAATAGAGGAGCTGCCTGGCAAATCTCACCCTTTTTTCTAGTTACGATATAGAAGAGCTAGAATATAGGCTCTCCATGTGATCTGGAAGACTGAAGGGGCAAATGTTCCCTGCCCCTGCATTAAGGTATTCTGTGTTAACTGATCTTGAGTATACACTCTTGCTTAAGAACATCTCCCATGAATCTCAGGAACCAGTACACATTAGGTAGTCCACCAGAAATTGGTCACTGATCCACAAGTGAACAACAACCACCTACTTTTTGGGCAGTCTTGCTTTATAGATGAAACAAACAAACCGTTATTGGTCATGAGAACAAGGAAATAATCAGGTTTTGACATGATTTGACAGTAACAAATCCATGTTGGCTATTCATGCCCAACTCATTTTCTTCTAGATAAGAACAAATTAATTGTTTTATGAGTTGTTCTAATTACTTCTTCAGGTACGAATTATGTCAACAGCAGCCTATAATTTCCTGGAACATGAATTTCCACCTGTCAAATATAGGCATTATGTTCACTCACAGAATATTGATATAACTCTTGAGGTGGTACCCTCAGAACCCAAAGCTGTATTGATTTTGGACATGGCAACTTATCTCCCTTCAATGTAGCCACAAGGTTTTTTACCAACGATTTCCCCCAATGGTAGCTGTTACCTGTGGCTTTGCTTGCAAAACTGCTCTGCATCCCATGAACTGGAGGTACATTGGACACTAGAATAGTACTGTATATAGTGATGAATATATGACCCAGTCATAATATTTTAGGTCATGTGTGCTGTGCAGTTAGGCTATGGTCACTGATCAGTGACCAAGGGAGATTTGCACCCATCACCCACTGTTGCCAGGTGGTTCAAATGGTGGGTTATGAGAGTGACTTGTTGTGTAGACCTATGCTGAAAATGAACAAGAAAATGCACTGTTGTTATCCAATCAAGGCTTCAAATTAAAAATAGAGAGGGCTCAGTTCAGAACTAATGATAGCACCAGCTTGTGTAAACTACTAGATGCTTCATAGATGCATCATGGCTCTACCTGAAATATACGAACCACACTCATCCTGCCTCCTTGATCTTTGCCCACTAGTGGTCAATGGTAGATGCACAGGCCCTCCTTCCTCACCATGCACCTCTGCATGGGCCATAGCTGAGACAACCCTATCTTAAGTTAAGCAACAGCAATCCTCACAACAACCATGTCAGCCATAGTTATTTCCATTATGCAGGCAGAAATTGGCTATCTGCTGCTTTAATTTATAATATTATGGTACTTTTATCAGTTGTTGCCATTGCCATGGATTTATTTCTTCGTGTTGTATTATTGTGTTTTTATCTATGTTGTAAAATTTCCAGGGAAAAGATTTTTGAAGAGAAAGTTATAAATAAAACATTCTTTCAAAATATGTTTCCAAGACGTAGGCAACCCTGGGTTGCCTGTTTTACTACATATATTCAAATTCCTCATGAAAGCAGATCTTAGAATAAGATTCAATTCTTCACTCATACAGAGTTTTCTATTTCCAGAAATCACTCTCTCAGCTGCTGCCTAGATGGTCTGAAAGACCCGGGGTGGGTGGGTGGGGCTGCGTCAGTTATATGATGCAACAGCCAGCTCGTAGCCATCATGGGGCTTTGCGGTGAAGCTGCAACTTTAAAAAGTCATGGAGTTCCCTGGAGCGAGTCGAGTATGGCGCATCTGCCATCTATTCTCTTTCCCAGGTGGATGGGAATCTCTCATTGGTCGCAGAGGAAAGGTGGCATGTCTGGCATGCCAATGGCAACTGGAAACCCCGCACGCCTCCCTGTGCATCAGGATTACCCCCCCCCCCCCCGGCAGCAGAGAAAGCATGGGGTTTTGTTTAACATGGCCAAAACACGGCGCTGTATAGGCAGCCCCCAAGTGATCACTTTGTCTTTTGTTTCTTTCTATAAATATATCAGTATAACTAAATACAAGCTTATTCATCAGAGATTCAAACACATAATAATTCAACATCCTCTTAAGCCAAGGCTTCTAAATAAAGCAATAACAATTGTTAGTGTCAAGTGTACCCACGTTGGGGGAGCTGATCCAAAATGATAGCTCCCACTGTTGCATGTTCAAAAGCTTTCTTATATACTCTTGGGGGGCTATAAAATATGGTTAGCTTATTTTTACTTCATTTATTTATATTCTATTAAGCTATGTTCCTAAGGATACATTTCTATTCTTAAATCATTTTTGTCTAAATAATATCACCTCTTATCAAGATATATGACTATAATAACATACATATAAAACCATTCCAGAATTCCATGACTTGTTAGAGTGTGTTTGTGACACAATAATTATTTCTTTGACTCCATCCTGTCTCGTAAGTATGTATTCCTAAAACATGTTTTTATATATATTTACAATTTGAGAAGATCCTCTTTGTTACTTTTTCTTTATGGTTACCCTGTCTTTAAAATATCCAGCTACAACCAAGGAATGGTAAAATGGTTCTATACATTAGGGACACCCAAAATATGACAATTAGAACACCTTTGAAAATGCAAATATCAAATAATGAAAGGGACAGACTAAGAAGGCAGTCGACCATGGGAACTGCCATGCAAGCTCTTGTGCAGTTCCCATTTATTTCAGTAGTATTGAAGAAGAAAATTTACCAATGGCTGCAACGTATGTGCTAGCAACCAGCTAACATTTGTACATCCTCAGCATTCATCAAACAATTGCCTCTAGCAGACAAACCAGTAAAAGTTTTGATCACAAATAACTTGTTACACAAACAAATACGTTCTTTATTTAGAACATAATTCAGCACTTGATTTAGAACAAACAGCAAATATATCACAATATTTTTTTTCCAGAGTGTTGCTCTGGAAATGTAGCTTGCAGAATAGACAATAAGAATGAACAATTTGAAGTGCACTGAACATGAGATTTACTAGTTCTGACCCTGATTTCGCACTTTGGAAAACAGCCAGTTCCCCCCCCCTCCTTTTTTTATTGTGAATTTCAAAAAATACAGAACAATAAAAACAAGAATAGTGAAAAAAGAAAAAAAAACATTACATATACAGCGATTTTTCATCGAATGTTTTTTAAAAAGAGATAGAATTATACATAGGTTTCAAAAGAATCAGACCATATAGCCATATATTTATCCATTCGCATGTTGTGCCTGTATATCACCCGTTCAAATGTTGATAAGGTTATTAAGTCCTCAATCCACTGCATTATGGGAGGTGAGCATTTTTTTCTTCCAATATATTAGTATAAGTCTTTTAGCTGTCATGAGGGCTCTGAAAATCCATTTGCACTGACCCTGTGTTAGTTTCCAAGAAACTGGCAGGTAGTTTAGAAGGACATGCACATCCTTCCATATTAAAGATTGATTCAGGACAAGATTTATCCTTATTTTAACCTCCTCCCAAAAGGAGACTACTGAGCACTGCCAAAATGTATGAGTTAAAGAAGCATTAGGTGCATTACATCTCCAACAATTATGTTAATTAGATAGACCCTTGTTGAAAAGACGTTGTGGGGTCCAATAGTCCATAAAATAGTTTGTTTGTTTGTTTGCTGAATAAGACGTAGCCTAAGATCCATGGAAACTTCAGATACAGTATCTAAGGCAACAGTCCATTGATTGGGCAAAATAGGACACTCCAATTCTCGATTCCAATCCTGTCATAAACTATGAATATTAACTTTATTTACTACTACTAAATATTTATATATATATGGGCTGTGGATCAACGTGTCTGCTCAGCTACTATAAGTGTTTCTAACAGTAATGGAGGCTCTGAGGCCGTAAAAGCAGCTGGCCCAAACCTATATTTCAGCAAATGTTGCACTTGTAAGTATTGCCATTCAGCTGTAGCAGGTAAATTATATTGAATACACAAATCAGAAAATGGCATAAACTCATAATCTGAACCTATTAATTGATCCAAAGTAAAAATTGCCTTATCTGTCCATGTCCTCCACAAAACATTTTTTCTCATTTTTAAATCTAGATTTCCCCATAAAGTCAATTTTGCATGAGAAAATGGGTCAAACTGCAATTGACACGATACTATGCACCATACCTCTCTAGCAGCCAACATTGTCGGAGGAGGATTATTTAATCTAACCTGTCGAGAACCAAGTGCCATCCATTTAGGAAGCAGTTCTAACCATAAGGATTCCAAAACTGACCAGGGTGGCATATCTAAGCAAGTTGGAGAAGACCAAAACTTAGTACAGGTCAATAAATAAGCCCAATGATACAAAGCGAGGTCTGTAGATCCAAACCCCCTTCTTTGATCGGAAGTTGCATGCGTTTCAAAGATATTCGAGGTGTGGAAGAACCCAAAAAAATATTATAAAACAAGGCATTAAATTGTTGAAAATATTTGCCAGGTATAAGTGAAGGAATCCTACATACAATGTAGAGAATTTGAGGTACAATATTCATCTTAAGTGTGTTGACTTGACCCCACAAACTCAATTTTAATGGTGCCCATCTGTCTATATCATGTACAATCTCCTCGATTAACTTATTCAAATTTATTTTAATCAATTGGGATATATCTCTGGGAATAAGCATTCCCAGATAGGTAATAAAAACAGGACACCATTGAAATTGTCTATAAGCCAAAATACTAGAAGCCAAAACACTACAACTCTGACTAATTGCACAAGCCAGCGGTTCCAAGCATAAATAAAAAAAAACAGAGGGAAGAGAGGGCATCCTTGCCTAGTACCTCTCCCAAGCAGGAAAAAATCCGACAACCAACCATTGGTCATGACTCTTGCTCTTGGGGTCAAATATAAAATTCTAACCTCCTTAAAAATTTCATTGGAAAACCAAATTACCTAATGTGGCAAGCATAAACTTCCAATGAATTTTGTCAAAGGCCTTCTCAGCATCCAAAGAGACAACGGCCGCCTTGTCAGTTCTTTCTCTATTTAAAGTTATAAAATCAACAACTAATCTCAAGTTATCAGCCCCCTGTCTGGAAAACAGCCAATTTTGACTGTTTTAGAGCCTGCCCAATGCAATTTGTGTCTGAGCCTGAAGTGAGATTCAGAATGTTTCATGTCACTCACTCACTACCATAGGAAATCCACAAACTCTCCAACGTAGTTACTTTTCATTAGGATTGAATTACATTTGAAGGGATAGTTGATTATCCCACGGGGATGAAGCCAGCCACATTTCATACACCTAGGTGCAGAGGCATTGGTGCTAAGTTCCCTCAAATTTGTTTATTTGTTGTTTTTTAATGGAAAGTGCCTATAATATCTTCTGGGGGTTTTAGGGGGGGGCAAAGTTAGATTATACTTGCCAGCATAGTTTCCCTATCAGTAGGGATAACATCTTCTAAATTTCAGGCAGATATGTCAAGAGGGCGAGTTGTACATAGGGGAGATTTAAAGTTTCGGAGAGGTCAAAAATTCCTAATCCCTTCTATTCTTTGGTGGACAATAGGTATGAAAACAGCAGACATTGTAGAACTGGCGCTTAGTAACAACTCAGTACAGAATCATAATGTGTTAGCAATTGCCTGACTACATTTTGCCTTGCTCAGTTCAAGATTATACTTTAATAAAATCCAACACTCCTGAGTTTTTTGCTCATATGGGTTGTGACTTCCTGAAATAACAGAGGGAAGTATGGTGAATGCCTGACATATTTGTTTAGCTGTCAACTGTATCCCTATGAGAACTGAATCACTGGCTGATTTCCATTCATAATAACCAATTAAACTTGGCATTGAGTCTCTGAAGTGTTATATTCCAAATGAACTGGAAGCATTAGAAACAAGAACTGCTTTTTTTACATGTTCAGATAAACACATTATCACACAGGTACGCAAACACCACATGGTTTCTTCCATAGTTTCTTTTGTTGATAGCACTGTTCTGAATACAAAAAAAAAGTTGTTGATAGATTGAATGGATTGAAGGATGCAATGCTGGCTCCAGGTTTTTGAGGGTCCTTGGGAAAGACATCCTCATGCTGCCATCCCCTTAGGGGGAATCCACACAGTCCTTTGGAACGTTTTAAATTAGGGATGTGCACTGGATCGGACCCGATCCACGATCCGAGTCTGGTCCAGTGGGAAATCGGATAAATTATCCGATTTCCGATCCAACAGCTGGATCCGCCGATCCACTCCGAACCGATCCGAAAAGGCTCCGAACCGGTTCGGCGGATCGGCGGATCGGCGGGCGCCCACTGGCGCCCACCGCCGCTTCCATTGGCGGCCGCCAGCGGGCGCCCGCCAATGAAAGTGGACAGCGGGGGGGGGAGGAGGGGGGCCCTTACCTTCCCGGCCCGTCCGCTCCCGTCCGGCGCCGGCGGCTACTACCAGCGGGCTCCGCGGCCTGCTCCAGGGTGGCGCGCCGGGCGGGCGCCAGCGGATGGAAGCGGACGGCCCCAGGGGGGGTAGGGAGCGCGGGGGAGGGGGCTTACCTGCCAGGGCCGTCCACAGCGGACGGCCCCGGGGGGGGAGGGAGTTAGGCCCCCTCTCACCCACCCGCCGCCATTTTTTCCTCATAGACTTGCATTGCAATGCAAGTCTATGGGGAAAAAAATGGCGGCCGATCCAAAAATTTACGATTTTTGGATCGGGATCGTACTCGATCCAGTCCGGGGGGCCTCCGATTTTGTCCGAACCGATCCATGACAAAATTGGAGGTCCCGATCCGGGTCCCGATCCGATCCGGGGTGTCCGTGCACACCCCTATTTTAAATTGTATTTTAAAACGTTCCAAATAGGTGCGTTCTAAAACGTCTTAGGCCACATTACTGAGTACTCATGTTACAGGAGAACAGTCTTCTGTCTTTAAAGCGGTGTGTGCGGTCACACGCTGTTCTGCCCTGTCTCTTTCTCTTTCGTTTTTCAATGAGGTTAGGGCAAGGCATTGTGGGGGTTGTAGTTCAGTTACACACTTCCTTCTTAGTTCCTCTGTCATTCCCTAGCGAGTATAGGGCTAAGAATTGTGGGTGTTGTAGTTCACTGGTCCACTTCCTCTTTCTTCCCCACCAATCAACTGCTCAGCATTTGGGCACCAGTAAAGGAAGCACTGCCCCCATGAAGCACAAACGGTAAGGAAGGACACATTATTTTACTTAAAACGATTTATTAAAAGTGAAACCATTGTATATAACTGAAGGGAGTTTTAAAAAACCTCAGATATACAACGTTATAGGGAGTGCGTCATGTGGCCCAAAGAGTTTTCATAACCCTTATAAAACGTCAAAAAACTCGTGTGTAGATCCGCCCTTAGTGAGTCTTCCTTCTCACTGCCATTCTTTCCAGCTGCTATTGCTCCTCTTCTTCTTTCCCATTATTGCTACCACTTGCTTGCTTGACAGGCAGAGTCAGTGAACAGGTAGACAGTGGCATCTCCTCCTCCTTCTTGCCACCACTGTTGCCTGGGCTAGGCGAAGAAGCACATAATCAAGCATGTTGCAACAGTGAAGAGGAGGAGCAACTCCAGGGGTCTGTTGTCAGTGGGCTCCTGCTGACGTGTGGGCCTTCAGCAGGGACCTACCATGCCTACTCCTGATGCCAGCCCTGAATGGTTGAATAAAATGTGAGTTCAACTTATTTTCTTTTGTAAGCACTGACTCTGATCAATGTAAGGGTTTTTCAAGGTTAGACACACCACATACTCAGGAACAGAAACCCAGACCACAAAAGGGAAAAGGTACTTGCTTAGTTTTATTGATAATGAACAGATTGCATTAGCCCACTGCAATGCATCTGCCCACACCTTCAGCAAAGGCAATGGCCAGTCTTCCGGTCTTTGGTGGAATGTGAATCTAGAATCTTTCTAGACCAGGATAAGACTCCGAACAGGGAAACCTAGGGGATGGCTGTATACCCCATGGTGGCTGCATAGTGGCACTGCATAGTTTATATAGGGTGACCAGATAAAATCCAGGTCAGGGCTCATGTAACTTTAACAGTTGTAGAGAAAAGGGAATTTCAGCCAGTGTCATTTGTATGCAATTAGTTCCTGGTGAAATTCCCTCTTCATCACAACAGTTAAAGTTGCAGGGGCCCTGCCTTCTTTTGTATATGGTCACTCTAGTATAGTGCATGCACCTTTAACTGTTGTGATGAAGAGGGAATTTCACCAGGAATTAACTGCATACAAATGACACTGGCTGAAATTCCCTTTCCTCTACAACTGTTAAAGTTACATGAGCCCTGACCTGGATTTTATCTGGTCACCCTAGCTTATATGATGCAGCTGCCAACTCACACCCATTACAGGCTTTCCCCCCAAAACTGCACACTTAAAAAGTTGCTGACTTGCTGCTACTTTTTAATTTACTCTGGGTTATCTATGGGCATTGCAAAAATGCGCCAGTTTTGAGAGAGCAGCTGACTTTTGTTGGGATGAGAAAGCACAGGAACACAGGGCAGCCTGCGCTCCATCCCACCCCTATCTAGCTTTATCGGTAGCCTCCTAGCAGCGATGCTGTGGGCTTTTGATCTGACTCTCTTCCAAGGTAGCATGTATAAACACCCCCCTGGAGTCTGCTGACCTAAAGATGTTAATTCAACACAAATGAAGTTAATTGTGCTTTTGCCTCCTTGCTCATTTCATTTCCCCCTTTTTCTACCCTTACCTTTACACTCTTCCAGTGGCAGTGCCAATAACGAGCTGGGTGTTTACTTGCTACTGGCCATTCCTTAATTTTCTACACATATTTCCACCACTGATTAAGAGACCAGATACATTATAATATGGTCTAGATTAAACTAGCACAATTTCTGAGAAACCAAAGCAAATGCAGCCCACCGGCCACAGTTTCTGTGGACTGCCAGATGTTTGACGATACTCTTGTTATTGTAGATCTATGGATGGAAGCAGATAAATCTGAACTCTTAAAGACTGCTGTACATGGCTGGTAGCTGCATTCATATTGTGGGGGTTATAGGCCTAGATAAATACTTGTTGTGTTGCACTGTCAATAGTTGCTCACCTACATTAGTTTATGCAAATATATCTGTAGTGGGTTGGATGCAGGATCTGCTGTCAACAACAGGAAGGGAACTTCCATGAGAGGAAGGGCTCTGCTTATGGAAGGTCTCTCTGCCCAATTTTGGGGATCCCTCCTTCTCCCAAACCTCAGCTCACCGTATTCTGCAGGGCCTCTTGACTCTTTGTGATGTATTTTCAGTGGGCTCAGGGCTGCCTTGGAAAAGGGTGGTGGAAAAGTCCACTTTTGCCAGTGCCCTTGATCCAGCATGAATCTGAATCCAACCCAATATGACTAGCACTAGCAACTGGAACATCTAGAAAGCTGAAGGAGGGGACTTATCTCCATTGCCACTCCTCAGCCCTTCCCTTTCACTTCTGCCACTCTCAATCCTGCCATCAGCCACGTAGTACCACTTTGGCAATTAACACTACAGCCACATTTCATTATTTTATCAGAAATGAAATACGGACGAGTAAAGAGCAGGGGTGTAGGGATTCAATTTTGAAGTGCAGGTGCTCATCATGACAGCCCCCATAGCCACCCCTCCAACGAGATTCCAAAAATGGAGGCAGCTGTGCTGATTCATATCAACAAACCAGTTCTAGACGTTTTATCTCCACCAGGAGCAGGCTTCTTGCAAAGCTGATGGGTCTTTTAAATAATTGCCCATTCAAGACCAAGCCATGGCAGGATACTTTGCATTACCACAGGGAACAATATATTGTTGTTGGCAAAATGAATTCCCCCGCCCTACTGGGAGGAAAGTAGCTAAGCTCAGAGGGAAACATGGAAGACTGAAGGGAGTGGCAGAGAATGTTAGCATCCCTGCTAATGAAAAAATAAAGTGCTGGTGCTGCATCTAGATGAGCCCTGGCTCCACTAAGCTATTGGTAAAGAACATAGTACGAGTTTTTCAAAAACAGAAGACCCCCCCCCTATATATATATATATATATATATATTCTTCTCCTGAACACGGCCATAATCCATTTATTTCACCTAGAGACACTGCCTTAAATTCGTACTCTGTCATGCAACACTTCAAGTCCCCTTTCAGAAAGAGTACAATTCTGTTTTAAAACAAGTGTGTTCTATAAGCAGCAAAGAAAGAACAGAGGATAATGAAATATTAACACTCCAAGAGAACAGAAAAATACAATTCATATTAATTTTATATTGCACAGAAGCACTGAAGAGAGCAACATTTGCCAATGAATTTGAACTTTCCTTGAACATGTTAATAAAAACTACTTTACAAAATGATTAAAGGCCAAATCAATCCACAAGAGAAATACTTGCCTGCTTTCTCATCATTGCTACCACTTGCTTGCTTGTCAGGCAGAGAGTTAGTGGCATCTCATGCTCCTCCTTTCCACCACCACCACTGACTAGGCCAAAGCAAGAAGAATGAACAAGTAGGTTGTAAGAGTGAAGAAGGGAAGCAAGTCCAGGAGGCTATCAGTGGGCCTTGCTAAGAAGGACAGTATGGGCCTGGTTTATTTGTAAACCAGATTTACAAATGAAGATTTCATCTGTCTGCCATGCCTGGCTTCAATTTTTATTCTGGCTCATTTTATATTGGTTTTATTGCATTAAGTTATATGAATGTTGTTATTTTTATCATGTTGTAAGTCAGCATAAACGTGTTCACGTTGGAAAGGCAGAGTATATATTTTCCTAAATAAAATTAAATAAACTCAGTAACTAACCATGTCATTTGTCATAAAACAAGATAAAAAATGCCCATAGAATGCAATGCAATTGTCAGTTTTGCAACATAATGTGAAATAAGATTCATTAGCAATCAATCTGTGGGATAGTGACCTTGCCGAGCATGTTAAAATAGGATTTTATTGGTCGCGTGACATAATGCACTTTAACACACACACACCTGCTTTACTGACTTGTTTCAAATCTGCCAGTTTGTTTACAGTTTGATCGTGGGAACATCACTGCAGACACTTTCCGTATGAGAGGGACATTTATAGAGAAAAAGTATCAAAGCTCATATTTATATAATTATGATATATTTCCTATCTGCTCAGTTTACCAGACCATAATTTCAACACTATTTTAAAAAGAAAAATAGTATCCTTTATTTGTGATATCAGGAAAGAATGGTTCCTAGCAATATGGACTTTAGGAAAGGAACATGCTAATGTTTATGGGTAGACAAACAACCACATGTTTCGTCAGTAGCTAATATTATTTATTTATTATGATAATCATTTGTATACTGCCTTATCTGCTAAAACGCCATCAAGGCAATGTATAACAATTTAAAACAATAAAACCTTAAAACAATAAAAGAACATTAAACTAGTTAAAATGAAAAACACTCAACAGCAGCAAACTTTAAATCCACATATTTTAAAAAGCTAATTAAAAAGATGCATCTTTACACCCCCATGCGACCCAAAAGTATTTATTTATAGTACAATAAATAAATTAATCCTTATTTAAAGAATTTTTAAAATACCATGCCTTCATCAGTGATTACAGGAAGATTTAGGCATACATACACTCACTCTCACACACAAATTAAGTATCACTTGTTGAGCATTTCTTTGGGCAAGGGTCCATTCCTCCAGTCTGCCAGGTCTTATTTTTCTCCCATTTGTTGTGAAGCAACAAACTCCAGTTCTGCCCAATAGCAGGTGGATAAAAAATAATAATAAGAGCTCAGGATCAAGCACACACCAAGTTTTATACCAGAGCCTCTAGCTTTTCCAGGCTAAGGCTGATCCTGTGCTGCCACCAGTTGGAGTTTGGTCAAATGAAGGAACAACAAATAGTAAGAAATAGATTAGCTTGCTCTTCTTCACAGAAGAGGACATCTTGTCTTGTGTCAGGACTAGATAGAAGATGCATGGACCTGCCACCACAACAGGGCCGGCTCTACCATTAGACAGAGCACAGACTACTCCAGGTAGCAGATGTTGGGGGCAGCTGCACCAGCCTCTCCAATCAGTGCTCCTGAATTCCACCAGTTGGTCCCTCTGTTGGGGACAGAGCTGTGTGCCATACACCTATCCTGAATGTCCTAAACTGATCGGCTGCCATCCTGCTAGCCTAGGGTGACCATATATTTAGGCTGACCATATGAAAAGGAGGACAGGGCTCCTGTAACTTTAACAGTTGTAGAGAAAAGGGAATTTCAGCCAGTGTCATTTGTATGCAATTAGTCCCTGGTGAAATTCCCTCTTCATCACAACAGTTAAAGTTGCAGGCACTATACTAGAGTGACCATACACAAAAGAAGGCAGGGCCCCTGCAACTTTAACTGTTGTAATGAAGAGGGAATCTCACCAGGTACGAATTGCATACAAACGACACCAGCTGAAATTCCCTTTTCTCTACAACTGTTAAAGTTACAGGAGCCCTGTCCTCCTTTTCATATGGTCAGCCTACATATATTGGAAACCAAAAAGGAGGACAAGATGGCCGCTCTCAAGGAGGCGTGCTCACCGAACATGCCCAGCCCTGAAGGCGGGCCCAACTTGAGATGACCGCCCCCAAGGGGGTGTGACCTTGGTCACATGTCTAATTTGACACCTCACAATTAAGACAAATATGTTCTACATAATACGTTAATGTTAAATTCACTGAAATAAGGAACAAGTGAGACAGTCAGTGTATCAGAAATTAACATTTATTTTTAGCTAATATACAAATTTTAAGTCTTTTCTTCCTCCTGATGTGCCCTGGAATATTTTTCACCGGATCTTATTTTTCTTAAAAGGGGTTGGGAGTTAAGCAAGAAATGGTGAAAGTCCTTACACAACATTTGCTTATAATTATATTTAACCTGTAATATTCCCTTCAGTGTCTCCACAGATAACTGGTTTCTTTCTTTAGTCCACTGCGCTTGTATCAGGGAGAAAATGCACTCCATGTTAGCATTGTGGGAAGGAACTGCAAAAAAGAACTGTGCAATTTGCAACAGCTCTGAGTGGCAGTCAATGC
Organism: Anniella stebbinsi; assembly: GCA_029215795.1. Classification (NCBI taxonomy): domain Eukaryota; kingdom Metazoa; phylum Chordata; class Lepidosauria; order Squamata; family Anniellidae; genus Anniella; species Anniella stebbinsi. The sequence continues at coordinate 86,384,942 of JARDYH010000004.1, read as the reverse complement.
TTTTGGAGCTCTCAAAGTACTTTGTCCACTTCTGGTGGGCCATCAACTTCTTGAAGTCTTCGTCATCGCTCCTACGTTCTACAAATTTTCACAGATTTGCAAACTGATCGAAGCACTTCGCATCGTCAATGAGCACTCCTTCGTCTCTTAAGTATTGGACAGTAGGCTCCACATCAGGCCATGTTGGTGTCTCACTCAGGGCAAACCACATGAATATGGAGAACTCTTCCAGTGGTCTCATCCACATCTCCAGATATTCAGTGCAGGTGGAGTACTGACATTGCACTTGGTCAAGAAATGCATCACACTCTGCAGCAAGTCCATCCTTACGATTTTTTCCCAGGAGTTCCCTGACTTTAAGGGTCATGAAGTTCTGGGCCTTCCATTCACAAAGGTGATGATCACAGAGTGCAGGCATTTCAGCACTTCCACCACTGAGTTGTTTGCACGTTCAATCTCTTCAATGTGTGTTTGGAACATGCTCATGAGTGAGTGCATATGCCAGAGGTAGATCTCACTGAAGTCACTTTCAAAGAACTTCTTGAGCACAGGAGGTGGTTTGCTTTCAGAGAGAAAGAAGGACTTCAAGGCTGGAAACATCTGCAGTAGCCTTGTTATTCCAGGGTATAAGGACAGCCACTGTGTCTTGCTGTGGGAAAGCATCTGTCGGTATTCAATGTCCACAAACTCACAGTACTCCTTCAGGCTCTCAGTTCTTACAGTGTAAATGCTGAAGTACTGGTAGATTTTAAAAATAATAGTCTCCACATCCACATCAAGTTCGACTGCCCCCTGATGTACACAATTGTTCAAAATGTGTGCTGGGCAACCCACACCAATAAGAGTAGTCTTCTTCAACAGCCTTTTCAAGTTTGCAAAGACGTTACTTCCTTCCTCAGCACGCCGTAGTCCACCAAACATAGTATTGCAGTTGTCACCTGTGAAGGCAATGCATTTCTCCAACAAGCCATTCTTCTTCAGAGTGTCCTTCACATAGTTGGCAATTGTATCAGCTCTCTCATCAGGTGTGTTCCTCAGTTCAATGAGGAACACACCTGATGTGTGTTCCTCCATTTTTCCAGTCAAAATATTGGACTGCAACTGGAAATATTTTCACAGCACCATGGTTGCTTCCATCAGTTGAGACTCCACAGTACGAAATGTTGTGTTCTATTATTGCTTGCAGGGCACTTTCTACAGACTGCGGTGCAAGCACAGAGTTCACAACTGCTTCTGTCTTGGTGCGAGCGCTTGCAAACTTCCGGGCTATATCCGAGTCTGGGAATAGCGGCTTGAACAAGCCAGAGGTGCAATCTGTTGATCTAAAGCTGTGGTGATGCATCACAGTGTGGAAGGCTAGTGTACCCTCCGCGCAGTGATCGCATCCTCAGATTTGGTTCCTGGTCTCACAAAGAAATCAGTCATTTTGGTGGAAGAGCTCTCTCCTCAAACAGCCTTCTTGAGCTTCTCTGACTGAATATGATTCTGTAAATCCAAAGCACCTTTATGTGCAACAGACACAAATGTTCCAGGCTTGCATATAGTGCACTCAGCCTTGCTCTCATCTCGACCATTCTTGAAGCTGGGAAATTTGGCCTTTAACTCAGGCGTGAATTTACACTTTCTTTTTGGCATTCTGAATGCTTTTCTACAAAGTTTTTACTGAATTATAGACCAGAACAGAATCTAAAAGACAATAAAGTAAGATATCATTGAGCATCTCCTACAATTAAACCACCTTACTGTTGTGAAATGCAGTCAGTTGGGAAAAAAGGGAAAAGAAGGGGCAGGAGTACAACATCACCACTTTCCATGTTTATCTTACAAACACATCTCTTAAAAACAAAAGTGGGTTATATCACCATCAAAGAAATGAAATACTGACATTTCAACAAGCATTATGACACACTTCCAATGACATCTTTGCAGCCATAAAGGCTAGAATCCTTTTTTAAAACAAAAGCTCAGATTCTCAGTTGGCTGAACTCAGGGTCTAGCAGTATCTCATTCTGCACTTCTGGCTATTGCAAACAGGTCAGATCACCAATCCAGTTGCTGATTCCCACCACAGCAGACACATGGAAGCAAATTCACAGGAAAGTTCCTTTAAAGTGCAATCTCAAACACTTTGTTTATTTCAGATTTATAGTGTTTTTCATCACCTAGTTCTTTACCATTAATCTCATAGAAGAACAATTATACTAAAGAGGCTAACAACAAGGCTGCCATGATTGTTTCAGAAGCAGACACAAGACACAAAACCATTTTACAGGACAACTGTATTACATGCAAGTGAAATGACCCAAAGTTATTTTCTTGCCTGAAAAGCTGAGCATCTTTAAAGTAGGGTGATCATGGCTGCCTCTACAAGATTGGTTTAAAGCTCTTTCAAGGGGCTTAAAAAAAATTACCTCTACAAGAACGGACTGCAAATTGGGCGTAGAAGCGCGTTATCTCTCCGATTATGCGCATTATCGAATGCGCGTTAAACAGCGAGTTTTATTTTGCTCCGGCCTTTAAAGCGCATTTTAACTATGTGAACAAGCGCTTATGTGCATTAACTACTTGTAAAGCGCATTTTGGACATCTGTTAATGTGCTTCGCCGCCTCTCGCCGCCTCTCGTGCAGAGGTATTAGGCGTAAATGCGCTTCAGCGATTATGCGCATAATCGCCTAACCAGGCGCAAAAGCGAATCCTTGTAGAGGGGACTCATGTGAAAAGGAGGACAGGGCTCCAGTATCTTTAAGAGCTGTATTGAAAAGGGAATATCAGCAAGTGTCATTTGTGTGCATGCAGCACCCTGACCCTAACTCTAACCAGTACCTCACACAATTTGGAAGCTATACTTCTATTAAAGCAGCCCAATCACACTGTTGGCTCATATTCAGTATGTGATCTACAACAATTCCAAGATCCTTCTCGCTTGTAGTATTGCTGAGCCAAGTATCCCCCATCTTGTAACTGTGCATTTGGTTTCTTTTTCCTACTTGTATATCTTGGCATTTATCCCTATTAAATTTCATTCTGCTGTTTTTAGCCCAGCGCTCCAGTCTATCAAGATCACTTTGGAGTTTGTTTCTGTCTTCCAGGATATTAGTGATCCCACCCAATTTTGTGTCATCATCATCACCATCATTCACACACACCTCATATTCGGGCAATAAAAATTAAAATCTACACACCCCTGCACACTCACTCAAAGTGAGGGGGGAACCCCACACCTTCCCCAAGGCAATTAAAAAAAACACACAACCTCCTCACATACACTTAACAGGGGACGGGGAATAAAAATTCACCCCCACACTCACCAAAGGCATCATCATCATCAAAATCAGCCACTCACACAAGGCAAAATAACAGTATACATAATAAATCTACACACAAACATGCACATACCCAAGGCAATAAAATAACATTAAAAATACAACACTCATCCACATACTCAACAAAGGAAAAATAATAAAAATTCACACATGCACCAAGGCAAAAACCAACCAACCATACACACTTAACCAAGTTTAAAAATAAAATAAATATCCACATACCCCAACATACTCACCCATGGCAAATCTAATAATAGTTTTAAAACACACCCATATACACCCCCCCCAATTAATTCATCAAAATCAGTACTCAAGGAATATATGGAAAATAAGTGAAAATTAATTTCATCAATGCTGCCAGATATGAAATCCAATCTACCCCCACCCCCACTGAATTTAAATTGCAGCTAAAGATAGTTCATTTGCCTTCTATTCATTTAATACCCACACACAAACGCATACATACAAGACTATCTTATTTTCTGATTGTAAGCCACTCTGGGAGCCTTTTTGGCTGAGGGGCGGGATAAAAATGCTATAAATAAATAAGAGCAGCAAATTGTTTTAAAAAGTTTATAAACAGTAGCAGCAGCACTCAACAATAACAGGAGAAACAACAAGAAAAATAACATAACATCCAGCCCCAGCTCTGCGCACCAGGCCGGGCCAAGATGCCCTCGCTCCAGGCTGGGACAGGCTGCTCTGCACGCCATGAAAGTTCTTTCCAGGGATGAAAAAAAAAATCTACAATAGTTTCATACTTTCCCCACAGTACTTCATATCATTCACAAAGGTACCGAACATATTTCTTTGCATTACTTAGCCCCCTCCCCTGCGCTCCTGCCCCTATGGCATTCCAAGCTCTTTGAGGCCATAGTCCTGCACCCACCCTGTGTACACACACCAGAATGCAGATCAACTTCTCAAAGTTTTGTATAATTTTAATCCCCACATATGTCCCTGATCTCACATCCATGCAATGCCTCTTCCATATCCAGATGTACTGTGATGCAACCACTCATTGAGCACCTCAAGCATCCGGTCATTCATTCCCCACCCCCATGTCCATTCTATCCAGGCTAATCTCAATCCTGACAAATTCAATTACTGAGCATTTTATATTCATTCACCTACTTTCCATATTGCTATGCCAAGAGAGCAGAGAGTAGAGAACTACATAAAAGCACATTGTATTTATCTCTATATTAAAAAGCCAGAGTAAATAAAGCAAGATTTTAATAACAAACTGCCATTAAAAAAGATATTAACTGTCTTCTCCTGCAGCCAAGCTGCACAGGGATGCCTGGCTACCCAGGGTACCCCCACCCGGGGCCGTCCGCTTCGATCCACTGGCGCCTGGCGCCAGTGGATGGAAGCGGATGGCCCCGGGGGGGTAAACCCCCTCCCCCCTAGGCTGACCATATGAAAAGTAGGACAGGGTTCATATAACTTTAACAGTTGTAGAGAAAAGGGAATTTCAGCCAGTGTCATTTGTAGGCAATTAGTTCTTGGTGAAATTCCCTCTTCATCACATAGTTAAAGTGGCAGGGGCCCTGCATTCTTTTGTATATGGTCACTCTTAACGTTAAGCATGCTGAATAATGCCTGCCTGTTTAAGAGAGAGAAAGAGAGACAGGTAGAGGTAGCAGGGTAGCAGCAATCAGTGTGCTCAATATTTCATTTCTTTTCCCAACAACTCTGAGGTAGGATATTATTATTATTATTATTGTTGTTGTTGTTGTTGTTGTTGTTGTTGTTATTATTATTCCCATTTTTCAGATAGGGAACTGAGGCTGAGAAATAATGGCTTATCCAGGGCCATCCATTGAGCTTCCATTTTAAATGATATTTGAACCCAGGTCGAAGTTCACCATGTGAATCAGTTGACCACACTGGCTGCTGCCACCTCTCTCTCTCTCTCTCTTTCTCTCTCTTTTTAAACAGGCAGGCATTATGCAGCATGCTTAACATACATCCCGTGTACTTTTAATTTAAAAGTCTTTCATAGACTTTCATAGACCTACAGCAGAGGGAATCTGAGCAGGTGCAACTTTTCTTCAGGCTGCATGAGAAGCTGCATGTACTGAAATTCCCTCTTCCGTACAACAATAAAAGGAAGGTATCCCTGAAGTCCTCCTCCGCATTATTCTAGCCTCTCAGTATCCCCCTTTCCTGCCTTTGTTCTACTCTTATTAAAAATACACCCACACACTTTCACTCTTCACCCCCTTTGCTTTCACCATTTTCTTCCTTTATCACACGCCCCCCCTGCCCCCTGCTTACCTTGCAGGGACGTCCGCTCCCGTCCGGCGCCGGCTGCTACTGCGAGCGGGCTTCGCGGCCTGCTCCAGAGTTGCGCGCCAGGTGATGTAGCAGTAGCAGTAGCAGCCAGCGCCGGACGGGAGCGGAAGTCCCTGCAAGGTAAGCGCACCGCGCGCCCCCCTCCCCCCTGCCCCCTGCTTACCTTGCAGGGACGTCCGCTCCCATCCGGCACCGGCTAGAACAAGCCCCGGATGGCGCAGGGGAGGAGGCCAGAACGACGCATACCCGGAAGGGCGTGCGTGCGTTTTTCCGGCCTCTTCCCCAGCCGATCTAGGCCTTGTTCTTGGCCAGCGCAACCGCGCTAGCCAAGAACCAGGCTCAGATGGCGCCGGAGAGGCCCAATTTTCCCAGACTTTCGGGGATATTCTGAAATTTCCCCCTGGACTCAAATTTGCCCCCTTATTCCGGACTTGTCCGGGGGGATCCGGACGTCTGGTCACCCGATGCTAGCCCATCATCAATGTTGAGGAAAGTTACAACTGCCAGTTCAGTCAGCTTCTGTTTGTGGAATGGAAGAGGGGCATCTATCTATCTTATCTTTCACCTCGAGGAACAAAACGTTTGGAGTTGACCTTGTCTGCATCTCTTCCTAATGTACTAATGTGCAGTATAGCACAATATGCAACAAGATGTCATCTTGATGTGCATTTCCCCATCCCTATCAGATATAACCGATAATGTGAGATGGAGAAACACACAGGTCATTGTCATCATCTCACAGTTTGTGTTACACTAGATGTTACCAGGGAGAAGGAGAAAGAGACAATGGGGCAGCGGCAGATTCACATCTATTGTAACCTCCAGCACTGCCCTTGGTCACTCTCAGCTATTCCACACCATACCATTATTTTTTTTCTGGCTTTTGACTATTAGTTTGCATGACCTCACATTGCTTGTATCATGGTGTGCTGCCTTTCTTCTCTTCTGGTATTCTTTCCCAGTCTTCATAGGGTGACCAGATAAAATCCAGGTCAGGGCTCATGTAACTTTAACAACTGTAGAGAAAAGGGAATTTCAGCCAGTGTCATTTGTATGCAATTAGTTCCTGTTGAAATTTCCTCTTCATCACAACAGTTAAAGTTGCAGGGGCCCTGCCTTCTTTTGTATATGGTCACTCTAGTATAGTGCATGCACCTTTAACCTGTTGTGATGAAGAGGGAATTTCACCAGGAACTAATTGCATACAAATGACACTGGCTGAAATTCCCTTTTCTCTACAACTGTTAAAGTTACATGAGCCCTGACCTGGATTTTATCTGGTCAGCCTAAGACTTCACAACTTAGTTCACAGCCAGCCGGCAGCAAGCCCTATTAAAAGCAGCAGCAGTTTGCAGTGGAGTGAGGATACGGTCAGAAAAGATATTTGAGGGAAGGGGAATGTGTCACACAGATTATAGCAAAAGCTTCAAAGTACAGAAAAAGCTACAAAAGTAGAAGTGAAGTTAATTTCAGATATGTTGTTCTTTATTTCAGTGATTTTAACATTAAGATGTTATGTTGAACAGATTTGTCTTAATTGTGTGCTGTAAAATCATATATGAGACCAAGGCTATGTTCAGGTGGTCACCCCCACTTGGTGTTGGACACGCCCCCTGGGACCAGACATGTTGGTGGGCATGCCCCCTTGTGAGCCGACCATGTTGTCCTCCTTTTGGGTTTCCAAAATATGGTGACCCTATTAGTGAAGTTTTCCACTTGTTCAAAAGGCCTTTCATAAATGGAAGAACACCATTGGATTCAGCCCTTCCTTTCTGACCCTCAGTGCTAAACAAGGTTACTCCTATCCCTCAATTCCACAATCCCACAATGAACTGTTTTGGTTTAGTGTACATCTGAAATAATCCAAACCTGTCCTATGCAACTTGTGAATATAGTACTTAGAGTGTAACAGTAAAGTATTAGACATCGTTGACTAATACACAACTGAAGTTATGGTGTGCAGTGAGGCATAAAAGAAGAGATAATGTAAATACATACCCAACATGTGTGTTATGGGTTTATGGAAATCTTCCACCAAAACTCTCAGAAGATATAATGCAGGTAATGAAAATTTCAAATTAAAATCTGGAATGCTCAAGAGCAACAATATGTACTATAAAAATGCCCATAAAAAGCAAAGGTATTTAATTGAATAAATTAGCCAAAGGAAGTGAACAGTTAGCTAGAAAATCCTGCTGCCTTCTCCTGTAGTCTATAGCACAGTTTGTCAAATACAATACAAGCCATAAAGTTCTTTATCAGCAATTTAAAATGTTAATAATTTACAGCAGAAGTCTTCACCATGTAAAGCATGTAGAGTTAAGGAGTTCTGCTTTCATATATCACATTGTAATTGTCAGAGGGGTTTGGGGGATGTTGTTTTTATAAAACATAAGCCCTCCTGGAAATTTCCTCTGACGTTGTTTCCTCCAGCTCATCTTTCTCTTATTGCCTTCTGGAATTGAAATAACAATGTTGAAGAGAGCAGAAATATCATTTCATCCTCACACATGCGGTGCTGCATTACAGTTTTATCGGTGCAATCTGCTCACTCTATAAGACACATTCTATCTTGGAAACACAGACACACAATCACCTTTGGGCTGCAATCCTAAGACCTATTAAACTCAGTGACACCCATTAAACTCAGTGAGAGATGAACAGAATTTCACCGCACTTCTTATATTACTTGTCTCAAGTACTCCTGTATTTCACTGCTCTTCAGAATGACAATATATGGATATTTATGATTCACTGCAAAGCTCCCCTTCCTCTTCCTCCAACTGATTACTGGTTACAGGAAACACACGTTCCCACACACCCACGCCCATCTAAGGAGCTCAAAGGCCCCCTCTACAAGATTTCAGTTTGACGCCCAGTTGCCTGATTATGTGCATATACGGAGAAGCGCATTTACTCCTAATACCAATTCACGAGAGGCGGTGAAGCACATTACAGGCTATATGAAACACGCTTTAAAGTTGTTTACATTCGGAGAATTGCATGTGTACATGACCATAAGGTGCTTTAACTCCCACGGCAAATTAAAACTCCCTATTTAACGTGCATTCGAAAATGCGAATAATCGGAGATAAAAAGCGCCTCAACCCCGATTTGCACTCTGCTCTTGTAGAGGTAAAATTTGTAATGCGCCTTGAAAGAGCTTTAAATTGCTCGTGTAGAGGCACCCAAAGTTTGACATTCATGCTAGCACTGAGATGGGGATGCAAAGCTCAGGAGGAAGAATGTGCTGAAATAGTGCAACATTGCTATGGGGAAAGGAGGGGCGCTTTATTGGTGTTTACCACTTTATGCACAGGAGAGGGTTTATCTTACTCATCACCTGGAGGCATCAAGGGCACTAATTGGAAGATGCAGGGGGTTATATCGTCCCAATGACAAATATTTTGTGCTGGGGAAATACAACAAAAGCCTGGGAGAGTCACAGGAACGATTATCCCCTTACCTTGCGGGTGGGGGGAATGTGTCCATGTCCTCTGGAGGAACTGGGCAACGGTTGCACAATTATTGCATTAAACAACTGTTTGTGTACTGGCCCTGAAGACTGCAAATCTCTTCAATATAAGAATTTAATTCAATCAGAGAATGTCACACAATATGGAATAATAAGCATCTGGTGTAAATTTTTAACTACAGGTTGTAGCACTAGCTTTTATCTCCATTAGTATATAACATCTGCTTTTTGCAGTCAACAGAGAAAACACATTGTGATAGTTACATTTCAGAAATCAGCATTTATTATTTCATCTTAATTTACTATTATTTACCTTCATGCTCCAGCTCATTACAGCTTCCTTCTCATAGGGATCAGGAACCTCCAGCTCTCCAGATGTTGTTGGACTATAACTCCCATTATCTCTGACCATTGTCCAAAATGGCTGGGGATGACAGGAGTTGGCATCCAACAGCATCTAGTGGGCCACAGATTTCCCATCTTATAGCAAATGTTTTCTCACCAACCCTATTCAATCAATTTTTCATCCTTGTTAGGTAGGCTGACCATCTGAAAAGGAGGACAGGGCTCATGTAACTTTAACAGTTGTAGAGAAAAAGCAATTTCATCCAGTGTCATTTGTATGCAATTAGTTCCTGGTGAAATTCGCTCTTCATCACAACAGTTAAAGCTGTAGGGGCCCTGCCATCTTGTGTATCTGGTCACTCTTGTATAGTGCCTGCAATTTTAATTGTTGTGATGAAGATGGGTTTTCACCAGGTACTAACTGCATACAAATGACGCCGGCTGAAATTCCCTTTTCTCTGCAACTGTTAAACTTACAAGATCCCTGTCCTCCTTTTCATATGGTCAGCCTATTGTTAGGTAGAAGTTAAATACCTAAAACAGGGCTGGGCAACTTGTGGCCCTCCAAATGTTTGGGCCTACAACTCCCATCATTCCTCACCATTGGTTAAACTGGCTTAGACTGATAGGAATTGTGGACCAAAAGAACTGGAGGGCCAAAAGTTGCTAATTCCTGGCCTAAAACACTGTATGTTAGGCTGACCAGATAAAATCCAGGTCAGAGCTCATGTAACTTTAACAGTTGTAGAGAAAAGGGAATTTCAGCCAGCCTACTGTATGTGGGATTAGTGATTTAAACACACCCACACCAAACTTTCAGTTAATTACATCTGGGAGAGAGTGTAGCATTTGTCACTGTAACTCACTTGACTACTATAGGGTAGACCCATTGAAATAAATGGGACTTGCATTAATCATTTCAACATATAATAACATAAAATAAACATAATACAAAAACAAAACCTTAACATCCCCCCGTGCTCCCCTACCCTTGAGACCTTCATGCTCTAATATATTATACATTTTTCCAAAATTGCAACGATTCTTTTGAAGGTGTACAACCTCTCCCCTTTACTAAGACATATTCTATAAATGATCCCCAAATACTTTCAAAATCATTCTTTTTGGATATTCCCATCCTAACTTTAAGTTTACATGTTAATCTATCATTAATTGCAATATTCCACACCCCTTTATACCATTCTCCTATACTATAATTCCCTTGTATTTTCCAATTCTTAGCTATCATTAATCTAGCCGGTGTCAGGAGGTTGTTTATCAATTCTCTTGTATTTTTATTTCCATAATCTTTATCAAACATTGACAGTAAAGCTAAATTTGGACTTGCTTCCACTTTATTATCCAGTATTTCACTTATGTCTTTAAAAACTCTTTTCCAAAATTTTTGTACATACTCACAAGTCCACCACATATGGAAATATGTCCCCGCTTCCCGACAACCCCTCCAGCATAACATTGAAACTTTCTTATCTATCTGATGTAATCTTACGGGAGTGAGATACCATCTACAAATTATTTTATAATGATTTTCTTTTATCCTAATTGACAATAGCTTTAAAGTTCTTAGTTCATATATCTTCCCCCAGTTAACCTCAGTAATTTGTTTTTTAAAATCTTCTTCCCAGAATGTTTTCAAAATTTCTTGTTGCTCTCCCTCCTTTAACAATATGTTATATATTTCACTTATAATACCTTTTTTTTACTTTTATTTTCCCCTTCCTTCTCTCTTGACTCAATTAATTTTTCAAATCTTGTTTCCTTTCTACAGTCCTTATTTTTCTTTTTCCATTTCTGTGTCCACTGTTCCAATTGTATACACTTAAACCATAAATTTTGTTGTCCTCTTAAAATTTCTTCAATTTGCTTTTTATTAACCAATCTCCTGAGCCAATCTTTCACTTTAATTATTTTTTTCCCCTCAGTAGTCCTTCCAATTCTCTTCTCTAACATGACTGGGGTTAGAGGAGAAATTCCTGGTATTAATTTCTTTTTATACTTTCCCCAAATTTCTATGATATTTTTTAGGATGGGATTTTCCATATCCTTCAATTGATTCTTTTTACTAAAAATATATATATTGTAACTCTAACTCTATATCTCCTGTCCGCGTCTCTAGCAATTCTAAATCCTCTTTTCCTACTATACTATTTATAACATATCATAATTGATTAGCTATATAATACATCTTTATATTCGGGAGTCCCAGCCCTCCTTTTCTTTGAGTCTTATACCATTTCGTTTTATTAATTCTTGCTTTTCTATCTCCATTACAGTAGTTATTTATCATGCTTTGCCAACTTCTTAATTCTACTTCTGTTATTTTAATTGGTAACATTCTAAACAAAAAATTAATCTTTGGTAATATTTTCATTTTAATAACTGCTATTCTACCAAACCATGAATGCTTTAATTTCTTATAAGCCTCTAACTTCTTCATTATCTGTTTTTTTAAATTACTGAAATTTATTTCCTCTAACTTTTCTAAAACTTTTGTAATATAAACTCCTAAATGGCGCACTATATTTTTAATCTTAATATCAAGTCTTAAACTACACTCCTCCCTTTCTTCTTTGTCATAATTAAATAACATCATTTCTGATTTCCCCTAATTTACCTGTAATCCTGTAATCTCTCCAAATTCTCTCAAATGTTGCTTTATTTCTTCTATGCTTTCCCTCGGATTTTCTAATGTCAATAAAGTATCATCCGCAAACATATTAATTTTTATTTTATCTTCCCATCCTATCCCCTTCAATCTCTCATCATCCCTAACAACATTTGCCAATATTTCTATAACAATTGCAAATAATATTGGGGAGAGAGGACACCCAATTTGTTGTGTTAATCCATCATTTACCATTACTACCGCCGTGTTGTTTGCATAGAGCTGATTAATCACTCCTATAAACCTTTCTCCAAAACCAAATATCTTTATAATACTTTTCAAAGCTGGCCATTCCATGCAATCAAAGGCTTTAAAAATATCTAAAGCTATCAACCCTGCTTTTAAGTTCCTTCTTTTAATAACATTTATTATATTCAATACTCTCCCTATTAAATTAGGCATTTGCCTCTCTGGAATAAATCCACATTGATCCTTTTTTATATACTTATTTAAGAAGGTATTCAGTCTTGTTGTCATAATTGCTGTAAATATTTTAGAATCTTGATTAATTAAAGAAATAGGTCTATATGATGCTGAGTCCGTTAAATCCTTATCTGGTTTCGGGATTAATATTATCAACGAATGTTCCCACGATGGTGGGGCCTTCTCTCCCTTTATTATATTATTATACAGTGTTTTCATTTTCGGTACTAACAGCTCTTTAAATATCTTATAATATTCCGGCCCCAGCCCATCCACTCCTGGAGATTTCCCTCCTTTTAATTTATCAATAATTCCCTCTATTTCTTTTTCAGTCACTAATGCTTCCATATAATCCCTATCCTTACCTTGTAATCTTATCTTCCAATTCTTCTCTACATATTCCATTATCCTTGCCCGTGGGCCCGCTTCTGATGTATACAATTTCTGGTAAAAATCTTCAAATATCTTTAATTTATCTTTCATTAAATTGCAACTTTTCCCAGTTTTATCTTTAATTATCCCTATTATATTTCTTTCCTTCTTTGATTGCGTGGACCTTGCCAGCATTTTAGAATTTTTATTACTATATTCAAAGAAATTTCTTTTCAAATATATTAATTCTTTTTGGACTCTCTCTATATCCTTTTCCTCCAATTCTTTCTTTTTTGCTTGGAGTTGCGCATATATATGCTTATCCTTATTTATTCTAAATTGTTCCTCTAATTCCTTAATCTCCTCTTCAATCTTTTTACTATGTGCTTCTTGTTGTCTTTTTAATTTACATGATTCTCTAATACATATCCCTCTTACTACTGCTTTCATCGTGTCCCATACTATCCCCTGCGAATTTACCCCTGTTTAATTTATTTCCCATATAGTCTGTATTTCCCTTTTCATTTTTTCCACAATATTTTTATAATTTAAAATTTTAGTATCTAATCTCCACCTTTTTGCTTCCCTGTAATCTTTCTTTGTTTTAATATCCATGCTCATTAATGCGTGGTCTGAGACCTTAATTATTCCTATTTCACAGTCCAAAATCTTAGAAATCATGTTCTTTGAACCAAATATATAATCAATCCTGGAAAAACTCTTATGTTTTGGTGAATAGAAGGTATATTTCTTTTCCTCCCCTTTTACTATTCTCCAGACATCCTTCAATTCTCTTTGTTCCATTACTTTAGCTAAACCCGTTTTCCCAATACCTTTTATAGTATCTTTATCTTTCATTTTGTCCATCACCATATTAAAGTCTCCAGCCATTACAATATTTGCTTTCTCTACATTCCCCATATTGCTAAACACTTTATCATAAAAATCTATTTGCTTTTCGTTTGGAGCATATACATTAACCAATACATATTTTTCATCCCCCATGAAACAGTGTAAAATAATAAATCTTCCCAAAACGTCCTTTACCACTTTAACCACATTAAGTGCACATTTTTTAGAAATTATTATTGCAACTCCTCTTGCTTTAGAAGTCCCATATGCTTTCTCATATACTCCCACATTCTTCATTTTAAGATCATTTATGCCATCTTTCATTTGGTGTGTTTCTTGTAAAAATATTATATCAACTTTCTTTTTATTCAGCATCCCTTCAATCCTCTTTCTTTTAACAACATTTAACATTATCAATCTTACTTTATTTTCCATATCTCCAATTTCAATTTTCTTTGTAGGTCTCCTAGTGTAACACCCTTACCCCCTCCTTCCCTCCCCCTCCCCCCACATATAACCCCCATTTACCCCCCCCCTTAACCTCAGGTTTCCCCAGGCGGTGGCTCCCTTCCCCCTCTTCCTAAGACCCTTCGGGGGGGGAACATCCTGCATGGAGCTAAAGCAGAAACCCCCCTCCCTTACTCTTCATACTTTTCCCCTTTGATCTATATCTCAGTCACAAACTGCTTCCTCCTACTGCCCCTTCTTCTTCTCTTTCTTGTTCCTGCCTCCAGTTAGTATCTTTCTCCATCAGGCCCAGATTCCGCAGAAGATCCATGCCTTGCTCACACTATGTTATTCTGTGTTGTTTCCCCTGGTACATGAATCTCAAAAATACTGGGTAACCCAGCTATAAACAATTGAATTCTTCCGCAAAGTAGTTGTACAGAGCTTTACACTTTTCCTCCATTGGATTGTTTGTGTACATAGATCATTATAGACCTGTATCTGCGAAGACTGGAACATCAATTGTCCGGCACGTCTAATGGCTTGCATCAATTTTTCTTTTTTGTAAAAGCTGGCAAATCTTACAATTATGTCCCTTGGGACCATTCCACTCCTTTTAGGTCCAACTCTGTGGATCCTTTCAATATCTGCATCATCTCATGCCATTTGAGGATCCATCTCCTTAATCCAGTCCATAATCTTGTCTTTCAGAATCTTTGAATTTTCCCCCTGTTGCTCCTGGAAGGATCTAATGCGAATATTCATTCTTCTGTCTCTGTCTTCCATAGAAATTAGATGTAAATCCATGTCTTGTAAAGTTTTCTCTTGCTTTTTTATATTCATCATTCTGATCTATTCGCTGCTCCAAAGTTACAAGTTTAGCATTAATCATTTGTAAATCATTTTGTAGCTCACGTTGAGACTTCTGGATCTACATTTTCATTTCCAACATCATTGCCTCTTTCTGCCTGTTCAACATGCTTTGAATGCTTGCCAACAAGTCTGCAGAAGGGATTTGCTCTGCTTGCGGTTTCCGTGTTTTGACTATAGCTCCTGGCTTAGCTCCATTTTTGTGATTCCCACTTCCGGTTTACGACGGACCCGCTTTCCCATTTGTCATGATTGTTTTTTCTGTTTTTTCTGATTCCTTCCTAGTCAAACAGGCCCAACTCTTATCAGATGGGTGAGTTTTGGATCTGATCCACCTCGGTGGCAAAATTTTCTTGCTCCTATCTCTTTCTCTTCTCATCTAGCATTCAGCCAGCAGTTGCAGAGCCTGATCTTTCTGCCACACCCTGGGTCCTTGCTAATTAGATAATAATGTCCCGTATCCTGAGTAAATATCCAATTGTTCTTTGCTTTCGTTTAAAGTTAATCAGCCAAGATAGCTACTCATCCACCACGTCTTTCGGTTCCGTCAATCCTTGGCAACCCTCCCAGACTCATTAGGCGACCATTAACACTGCTGATTTTTTTTCCAGCTCTGCATTCCTCTCTCCCTTCTTCTGTAAAGATTCAGATAACAAAATAGGCTTTTCACTTACAGTTTGGTTTTAATACAGATGGGTTATTGTTCTTTTAAAATCTTCTTCACCGGGAGGAGAGACATTCCCGACTTGTCTATTCCATACTGGATGTCCCGCCGGACTTGCATTAATCATGGCTAGTTTAAGTTTCATTATTATTAATGAATTAAGCTCTCTGGGCGGTTTACAAAATTAAAAGAATGAACATTAATAAGACAATATACAAAATTTAAAACCATAAACATAAAACAGCTGACATTAAAACACTTTAAAACATTTTAACTGCTAAGCCTGGCCACAATGTCAATCAAAAACCTCAACTTGAGCTGTTAAAATGCCTGGGAGAAAGGTTTTGACCTGGCGCCGAAAAGATAACAGTGTTGGCGCCAGGCGGGCCTCATCAGGGAGATCATTCCATAATTGAGGGGCCACCACAGAGAAGGCCCTCTCCCTTGTTGCTGTCCTCCAAGCTTCCCTCGGAGTAGGCACCTGGAGGAGGACCTTTGATGTTGAGCGTAGTGTACGGGTAGGTTCATGTCGGGAAAGGCGTTCCATCAGGTATTGTGGTCCCAAACCATGTAAGGCTTTATATGTTAAAACCAGCACCTTGAATGGGGCTCGGAAACATACAGGCAGCCAATACAAGCGGGACAGAATCGGTTTTATATGTTCGAACCTTCTGGTCCCTGTTACCAATCTGGCCGCTGCATTCTGCACAAGCTGCAGCTTCTGAATCATCTTCAAAGGCAGCCTCACATAGAGCGCATTTCAATGGGTTTACTCCAAGTAAGACTAACAAGGATACTACCTCATATTCTTTTAGATTCCTACCAGTATGTCTACATTCATATTTGTGAAGCTGTTTCAATCATGTGGACAAGTTGGTAACCCCCTGACACAGTTATAAAATTAATATGGTGGACAGATTCAACTTCAGTGAGAATGAGATCAGAATTTCCAGAATTAGAACAAATGAAATGAGTCTTAGTTTACTATTGAAGGGATTTCTATTATTAAAGAGTGGCCACTAACAAAAAATGCTAAAAGCAGATTCTCCATCATGCCACGTTTACTCTTCAGCTATTCGTCTGACTAAGGACAGGAAACAGTATCACATTATGTGCAATCTCTGGAGGAAAAAGACATTGATGTTATTTATTTCAGAGAGGCAGCAGAAAATAGACATGCCATTCTTAATTATTGTTGTTTTGATCATGGTAGTTCCGTATTAATAACTTGAACAAGTAAGTCAACAATACTGTAGCCCCTCTATTATTAACTGCCCAGAGATCACTAATTCATAAGCAGCATACCAACATTGTCAAATAATATATTTATTTTTAAATGATTGTAAAACCACAAAGGTTTGCCCAGGTTCTGTTCTTTTAGCAGGAACATAAGAGTGACAAAAACAAAGGTTCTCTTCTCAAATACTGCATATCAAAGCAGATGTTGGGAGCCTCTGCATGAGGTAAGTCACCCCCCACCCCATCCCCACACACCTATATTATTGTGGGGGAGGTTTAAAGTGTAATGCTTACATAAATGTTTTAGTACAAGGGTGGCAATGTTTGGCCCTCCAGTTGCTGTTGATTACAACTCCCACCAGCCCTAGCCAACATAGCCAATAGTGAAGGATAATGGGAGTTGCAATCCAACAACCTGGAGGGCCACAATTTTCCCACCACTGTTTTAGTGGAAAACTATTGTATGCATTTTATTTGGTTGAAAGTACTGAATTGTTCATTGTTATAACTGAAAATGGAAAATGAAAGGATATTTTAACATGCCACATTCCTCCAAAAGCACAGACATCACCATCTAGACTAGAACCTATGGCCATCTCATTCTTCAGTTCTTCATTATCAGCGCATGCTGCTTATATCTCATTTGCACTCAGAAAATATGGTAGGGTGGACCTACATTGATCTCTTGCAGAGCAAGAAATTAGCCTTTAGGTCACCAATAACAATGAGAAGTAAATTTTGATAGGGTTTCCTTTAGCAACAAGAGTAGTTGGCTTTAAAATACCAGTGACCTGTAGTCCTTAAATATGATGGGAATTAATAATTTTGAGTCACCCACAAAAGGGGGACCTGAATGCAGTTCATCCATAGCAGCTCTGAAGACCTGTTCTGATTAGATTTCCATAAACTGTGTGAAAATCATATCTCCGAATTCTTCTGTCCATGCTCCTTTCTATTTACCAAGCAAATATTAACTTTTCTGGGCTTTATTTGACATACAAAGAAAATGTTATTTTTTTCTGTACTTTAATTAACCATCTGTACAAATCTGGAACAGAACAGGACTCACTTTTGTACAGTACAGCTGCCAAAAACCAGGGATGCCCAAAACTCCAGCTGCTATAGGCCATGGGCATGGAGAAAATACTTATAATCAAACCTGACATCATGTTCAAATTGTTAAGAAATTTAGAAGTGTCTTCTCTTGAAAGATGGTGTCTAGACAGATTGATAACCGGAACCAGTAGGTTCGAGCATATAAGACCTACTCTGGCCCTCTTGCATTGGCTGCCTGTATGTTTCCGAGCCCGATTCAAGGTGCTGGTTTTAACCTATAAAGCCTTACATGTCTTGGGACCACAATACCTGATGGAACGCCTTTCCCGACATGAACCTACCCGAACACTACGTTCAACATCTAAGGCCCTCCTCCGAGTGCCTACTCCGAGGGAAGCTCGGAGGTCGGCAACAAGAGAGAGGGCCTTCTCTGTGGTGGCCCCCCAATTGTGGAACGATCTCCCTGATGAGGCCGCCTGGCGCCAACACTGTTATCTTTTCGGCGCCAGGTCAAGACTTTCCTCTTCTCTCAGGCACTTGGCAATATCTGAGGAGCCTGGGTTTTTGTTTTTTGTAGCTTTTTGGGGTGTTGTAGTGGTTTTAAATGTACAGATTGTGTGTGTATGTTGTATGTTTTTGCTGTTTAAATTTTTGTATATTGTTTTTAATTGTTTTTATATTATGTAAACCACCCAGAGAGCTTCGGCTATGAGGCAGTATACAAATATAATAAATAATAAATAAAAATAAATAAATAAATAGACATGGCAAACCCTGGATTTTTACTTAGCTATAAGGTTTAGCTTAGAAAACAGGTGAGTGGAGGGGGGGACATGATAGAGGTGTACAAAATTATACGTGGTTTGGAGAAACGGGATAGGGAAGCATTTTTCTCCCTCTTTCATAATACTAAAACCTGAGGTCATCCCATGAAGCTTATTGGTGGGAGATTCAGGACAGATAAAAGGAAGCACTTCTTCACACAGCACATAGTTGAACTTTGGAATGCATTACCACAGTTCCTGGAGGAATCGTCTATGAATGGATACTAGTCCTGATGGCTATATGCTGCCTCCAGTATCAGAGGCAGTATGCCTATGTATACCAGTTGCTAGGGAACATGAGTCCGAGGGTGCTGTTGCACTCATGTCCCGCTTGTGAGTTTCCTGTCGTCAGCTGGTTGGTCACTGTGTGAACAGAATGCTGGACTAGCTAAACCTTGGTTTGATCCAGCATGGCTCTTCTTATGTTCTTATGTTCAGTGTGGTATCTTAATCTACATAAAGCTTGAGTTTGGGGCATTAGAAAGAAATACAGGCAAGGATGACAAAGAAACTTCACTTCTCATTTTTCGACCCTAACATGGATAAACAGGGGGATTAAGATTCTCCCCTTTTCTTCTTGCTCAGTCTGAGATAACACCACTCTGGACCCACATAAGGAGATATCATATTGTATAATTTTGTGAAATAGGCCTTCTAGTGACCCACCTTAAGAAATATCTTCAAAAAAAATTAGCAGTATTTTCAGGAACTCAGGGAAATGAAAACTACTCAGTTCACTTGAAGTTTGTACTGGTGATATGGCCTCCTGCCTTTTTAAAGGCTACCAGTTCACCATCCTCAATGCTCTACAGCATACACGTGACAAAACCAGCATTTCTAGATGTTATGATGGTGTGCTTCTCCATGCGTTCAATGAGAGCATAAAACAGCACAATTGATACATATCCACAGACACAGGTCCCATTGAGCTAAATGGGACTTATTCCCAAGTAAAATTATCTAGGATTGCAGACTAAGGAAGCAGCAGTCTTCCTCCCTTCTCATCTATACACATTCAATGTCTGAACAATGTCTCTGGCTATTATTGCCAATCTGTCTGCATGGGAATCGGCTCCTGCCATAGGTACCTGCCCAGACCCTAAGATCATCTTCAGTGGTCCTTCTCCAGGAGCCCCTGCCAAAGAAAATGAGGCAGATGGCTACCAAGAAGAGGACCTTTTCTGCAGTGACACCAATTGTGGAATGAGTTTCCCAGAGAGGCTCACCTGGCACCTACATTGTGTCCTTTCCAGCACCAGGTAAAGACATTTTTTATTTTCCCAGACATATTAATCTTTTAGCTTTATTATTTTAAATCTGTTATCGTATTTTAAACCTTTGAATTGCTTGCTAGATTTTATTTTGGTTTGTACTTTTATATTGTTGTTGTAAACTTTTGCATTTTATATTGTATTTTATTATCATTTATTGGTTACAATTGTTCTGAACCAATCAGAGAGCATCGACTAGTGGGTGGGAAAGAAATGTAATAAATAAACACATAAATACATTATACATATTGGGTTCCATCCAATGTTGAACTGACAGAAGGGAGTTCATGGAAGCGAATTTCCCCACTCCCTTGATAGTCCCCAAAAATGCTACACAGAGAGGACTCTCTTGAATGGGATGAGCTGTGATGTGGGGACTTAAAGAGAAGAGGGATTTCCTGAAGATTGGGCAAAGGCAGGTTCTGTGAGTGGGACCTACGCCTACTAATAGAATGCCACCGTTGGATGCAATCCAATGGGTTAGATCCAAAGTAGTGTTTAACATAATTCCATTTATGCTAGAGGAAGGGTGTGTGAAGTGATCTTCACAATTCCTCCTTCTCCCTGCAGCCCATTGTCTCTCCTGAAAGGCTACTGTGGAGGGATGAGTGACCCTTTCTGGTGCCACATGTTAGGCAACAAGGTGGCTGAAAGGAGAATCAGAGGAGATCACCTCCCTTCCTCCAGCAGGGAGCTTCTGCTAGATCCTGCTGCCTTTCATGAATGGAAGGAGCCTTTCCATTCACATAATGGCCAATCTAGACCCAACCTCTGTCTAAAAACACAGGCCTGCCTTCAGTGCACCCCTCTTTCTCACTTCATGTTGTTATAAGCATGGTATATTCAGCCAGCTCATTATTCTCATCACCTACTCGCCATCCAATCCAATTCACAGCACAGCACTGTCATGAAGATTAATTATTATTTATTCTTTACTGTTTCCCATTAAAATGATTGATTGGCATAAGTCTGTGCACTCAAATGATAATGCACATAGAGCTTATTATCTATAACATTAGTCTGTTCAATTTCCTGGTACAATCGAAGAACAACATAGTAAGTTTCACTGTAAATAATGGGGTAGATCTTTGATCTGATGGAAATCTGGGTTTCATTGTAAATCAATGAGATTTACAATGTTTGGTTCTCAGTTGCTTTCTACTTCAATATTTTGGCCAATCTTGGCGTCAGCAAGTATATTTGTACATTTATCATTCAATTGTATGGTTTGTTTGTGCTATGAAAATGAAAGCAACCATGGCTGGGTCTACACTACTGCTTAATAATAGTTTATAACAATATTGAGAACTGTTGGGGCCCATGACACATTCTATAAACCGTTTTCAAACCGCTTTCAAAGTGTTACATCCTGCTTCGTGGAGATCTGGCCCAATAAACTTTAGTGGAGAAAATAAAGTGGAAAAAGTATAAAATTACTTTTAAAAAATAGCATGCTAGGATCAATGAAAGAGAAGAAAGCAACTGAACAAACACTTGCTAATGTCATTCAAAATTCAAAGCAACATTCATTTTTTTACATTTGACAAAGCCGTAACTAATGTAGTTAGGGGACCGTATAGCAGTGTGCTAACGTCTACTCAAACAGAGCTAATATTTTTAGATCTGGATGATCAAATCATAAATATGCTGGTCTCCCAAAATGCCTGTCCTGACATTCTGCCACAAAGCCAACTGAGTTTGATATGAAGAAGATAAAGCAGCTCTATATTTCCATTGAACAGGATAAACGTGACAGTCAGTGGTGAGTCTGCTTAATGCTAGAGGGCAGATGTGATGGAAAGTCTGCATTGTAGTGCTTGACAAAAGCTACATAAATAAATGCCACTTAATGATGACAAATCATATTTGCATTTCTATTTTAGAAACTTTCCTGTAAGTCAAACTTGGCCATTTCTAAGAACAGCTTTTGACTAATATGGAATAAAGATTAAAGGCTGAGGATTAAAAATGAAAATGTTCTTTGGGGTAAGGGAAAGACATCAGTTTACAAAAACTGAGCAATTCAAGTTAAGCAAAGGAAATGAAGAATCATCTGGTTTTAATTTTTATTTTAAGAGTGAGTGGATGTTGGCAACGAAGAAAGATTGCCTGCTGCCTCTGCTTTTTCCAAGCTAGTGCATAAGATGAACGGTGCACTCTACAGTTTGGGTCAATGTGTCGGTGAATTTGAGTACAGAGGTCTAGAGTTCCATCTTTACTATTTTTCTTTCATTTTAAAGATACAAACAACATTCTTGATTGGTTCAAGGCCTCAACATTTTCTGCTTATAATTTAATTTAAATGGAGCATGTAGTTCAGGTATTTGTTACAAAGTACTTTGAAAATACTATTAATGGTCCTATTTTTATTTGTCCACTTTTCAATTTGGCTTCCAGAACTGGGTAGTAAAAATCAAAGTGACACCTGAGGAAACCTAAGGCAGGGTTACAATCCATTCGAAGTGGAATGGATAGTGGGAACTGAATTCATGAATAAGTAGAGAATATGAATACAGTTTGTTCCAGAGACAGTCTGACACTATGTATAGGCAGGCCAATGCACTCACAAATCAAGTTAGAAATCTCCATAGAATGCTTCTCAGAGGACAAAAGGCATTCAGGTGGATTCAGGAGTCATCTGGAAGCTCTTAGTACCTGGGTAGGATCCAGCTTTTCACTGTGGAAATGGGCATCCCTGTTGTGTGCCCATAGCCAATCAGATAATCTCCTTTTTTATTTATAAGGATGCACTGATGCAGAGCACCCAAGCAAATAGTTCAGCATTTTTTTCTGTTCTTGCCTTGGTCAACGCTGGAACGTGGGAGAGAGAGCAGCACAATGGACGTCACTGAGCCCCTTAGCACATCATTCTTAGAACACTGCGAGTCAGAAAGCAATGAGTGTGTTTACTTGTGCCTCAAACTGTGAGTTTAGAAAATGCTGGAGGGAAGCAGTCAGCACAGTCAGGTATGCTGCTTTATATTGTGTTGTGCCCTTTTCAAAAAAGTATTTAAACAACATGTTGTTTTTTAAACTGGCTCACTTGATGAGTGGGAACAAGTAGGAGCAATTGGGAGGTATGTGTCATGTTCACTCAACTCGTTGCAATCAATTTTATTTTGTTTTTGTTTTTTCTTCAATTTTTTCTTCCCCTCCTCCAATTTCCCCCTTCAGTTTCTGTGCATTGCAACAGTTCCTGCTAGGAATACTTGGGTTCAGTGTATTGCCTTTGTGTCTTGCCTTGCAGTTTCTTCCCTCACCCAAACACTCTGCTTTGCAAGCATGATCTCAGAGTTAATTTGCCTCAGTTTCCCCATTCTTTGCTATGGGGCTGCTGTTGGCTACAGTGGATTCAAAAGACTGCTTTTCTGTGTTGCTGTGAAGAGGATGAGTAGAAAACTAGATCTAGTTACCACCACCTATGGTGGCCCTGTCCTCCACACTACCAGCCTGAATGGGTATCAGCCAACACTGATTTGCCCATGTTTTTTATATAAAAGTCAGAACTGTATGCTGCCCCCCCCCCCAAAAAAAAGCTGGTCAGACCTGTGATTCAAATATATGTCTGGTTCCAAATGTGTGTCTTAATAACAAGAACAAATGGTTCTAGAGGCAGCAAGTCTAATTTAAAATTAAAGAGTAAGGGTGCTTCCAGGCGAGGTTTTATGTTAGGCTGACCATATGAAAAGGAGGACAGGGCTCATGTAACTTTAACAGTTGTAGAGAAAAGGGAATTTCAGCCAGTGTCATTTGTATGCAATTAGTTCCTGGTGAAATTCCCTCTTCATCACAACTGTTAAAGTTGCAGGGGCCCTGCCTTCTTTTGTATATGGTCACTCTAGTATAGTGCCTGCAACTTTAACAGTTGTGATGAAGAGGGAATTTCACCAGGGACTAATTGCATACAAATGGCACCGGCTGAAATTCCCTTTTCTCTACAACTGTTAAAGTTACATGAGCCCTGTCCTCCTTTTCATATGGTCAGCCTATTTTATGTGCAAACAGCCTTCCTAAATCATGGAATTTTATGTGGGGTCCAGACATAATCATTCACTTGTAATCCTTCTGTGTTTTCCCACCATCTTTTTTCTCACCACAGAAAATCCATTAAGGAAGAAAAGTTGGAATAGCTACATTCTTCCTGTTAGCTAGCACTAGCACTCCTCCAACTGGAAACATCGTCAGTAGTAAAGGTATAGTATTTTGCAAATGTCATACTTTTTATTTTACCTCACAACAGGAAGATACAGAGAATTTAATATTGATAATCAAACTGCCCCAAAGTGAATTGACTCAACCTGGATTGAGAAACTGTATGTCATCCTGACAAGTTGTACCAAGAACTTTTATCACATATTTGGTGCAAATGTGTGGTAAAATGGTCATCTGTAACCACCCAGATGTTCAGCTGAGCAAATGGTTACATACTTGCCTGGTAAGTTACTGCTTGATAAATGGACATCTGTATACATCCATTATCAGGACAGTTAAAAGAGTAATGACATCTACTTGGTTAATACTGTGGATGGTGATTCTAAACTACATGAGTATAAATCAGGAGTTGGAGGAATCTTAATTAAAGGGATACGGTTTTATGCCTGACAAACCTTTTTACAAACTAGCTCTTCACTCCTATACACTCTTCATTCCTACACACAGCAAAGTATCATTCAAATCAATGGCACCTACTTCCAAGTAATGTGTTTAGGATCAAGGTATAATATATAGCATTTATTTATTTATTTCCTTTCTTCCTTCCTTGGTGGAAAACATACAAAAATCTAAAAACCGTGTTTCTTAGGTATTAGTGGTGGCAGTGATTACAAACTGCAGGGTTACAGCATAGCTTCACAAGTCGCACAGATGGAAGCTTACTGCAGTGCAATCCGCAAATAACAGTGTTATGGTTTTCTGAAACACAAAATGCACCGTACCTTACAAGCACTACATTAAAATCTGGCTGTCCAGTAGCCAAGGGCATCAGGCTTATTTTTGCATCATCAGTGGGAGAAAATAATCTCACCCAGTATTGCTCCTTGCAGCATGGTTAGAAAGTCAAATTTCATCCAAAACCCCCTAGTTATCCACTGAGATAAGTGATGGGAAGACTAATCCTACCATTACACCAGAGCTTGTGCTGGCATCACACAGTCACTTAAGTTCCCTGTCACGACTTCCCTTCTTTCTCTCTATAAAAGGATCCCAATTATGGACCACGTCAGCATACTGCTGCTCACTGATTCTGTGATTCACTGACCCTTTTTGGCCTCACAGCAACCGGCTCAGCTCCACTCTATTCAGCCTTTTACTTCACTGCTGCCGCTATATAACCCTGTACCTTACTTCAGGTACTTTAGGAATCCAATCTAGTTTATGAAATAACTTTTATTTAACAATAGGTAAGTTCATGCACTTTATCATTTGTTGCACTACTTGTTTTGTTACAATTCAGTATCTTATGTTTCCTTGCCTATTCTAATTTATTTCCTATTCCCTTTTCCCAAAACAATAAAATACATTGATACTACTCTGATCTAAACTTCTCAGCAGAAAAACCCAGACTCTCTTCTCACTCTGTCAACTCTCTACATAAACCTCTTAACTGCTTCTCACTGCTAATTGCTCTTTAAACACTTGAATCTACCAGCCAATCAGCATTCCCCTCCCAACAGTATGAATTACTTACCATCCTTACCATTCAAAGTCCAAACAGCACTAACATCACAAATAGCAAAAACACCACTTATAGCAATGAACAATGAAACATCACGCTCCCCCAGCAGCAAAGTTGAAAGCAAAATAACAGCATTTTATAGAAAACAAACATGGAAGCAGGAGTAGCCTCTGCCAAAAAAATCACTGGAAACAACGTCATCGCCACTAATCATAATTATACTCACCAGGAATATCCCCCATATTACAGTATGTTTCATGGAAGGTGCCATGAAACATACTGTTGATCCAAATGCTGAGGTGATGACATAGAATCCAGTCCATAACCTTCCCACACACACTATGGAAGCAGTCTGACAGGAAGAGCCCCAGCCTTTCCCCTATCAGAAACTTTCAGAACATAGCGGTTAGAAAATGTGGAAGACACCCACAGATCACTGTAGGCCTGACCCTATCATTAGGTGGGGTGAGGCAGTTGTCTCAGGCAGCAGATGATGTGGAGTGGGGTGGGGAGAAGTTGCAAGGTGTTGAAGGAAGAGCTGTGTATGCCATGTGGACTGCTCTGTACCCCATGAGCTAGCCTGCTACCAGTATTGAAGTAAGATTCAACTGTACATAGAAGAGGAGGGCACCATTTCTCCATTGCCTCAGGCAGAAAAATGTCTTGGGCTGGCTCTGGGCTATCAGTTCCTCAGGAGACTGGCTACCCAGGAGAAGTATTTGAGACCTGTTGTGACGTAAGTATTCATAATACCATACACACTACATTTTAGGGTTTGTATCTATGTGATAGGGGAAAACATTTTCAAGAGAAAGTAATGGGGATTTCATGGAAGCAAGGAAGTACATTACATACAGGTGCTTCCAGATGGACTACTCCTAGCTCTACCAATAAAAAGACATTGTGCAGCTATTCTGGATTTTTTTTTTTTTGTGGAAAAAAAAAGACAGTAGTAGGAAAACATGGGAAGTGTTGTAAGATGGTGGAAGATGGTGTAAAATTTTGTGAATGAGGCAGGCTGATTGCCCGATAAAAACCTAATCTGAAAGCACCCCAGCACAGTCAGAGTAAGCAGCAATGTAATCACTAGATAGCTCAGTGGGAAAAATAGGAGGGAAAGAGGAGATATAGGTTCAAGTCTCACTGGAGGAGACATTGAGGTGATCTTCACATGTCATAGCCTACGTTTTGGGTATCCTGCCAGCAACAATAAACTAGTAAATTTGGGCTTACAGCTGTATTTCCATTCTTTGGCCAGATCTACACCAAGCATGTATATGGAGTGCATCCTGTGCCCCAACAGTTGCCACTACTGTTATAAACTGTTTTAAAGCAGTAGTGTAGATCCTGCCCAAGTTTTTAACAGAAGCATGTAGACTTGGAAATGCTAGGAGTTGTAGGATTTAGGATTGCACCTTAGCCTTCTGAGTTACATCTTATAAATTTCAAGAGTACTTGCTGCTGCCATGGAAACCATGAGCTGATGGGAAGAAACACCCCATTTTCAAATCAATTTAAAAACAAACACATTATGAAATCATTAGTTTTATCTAGGGCCCCCTCCACAAGAATGCGCCTTTGCGCCTGGTTCCGCGATTATGCGCATTATCGCGGAGGCGCATTTACTCACAATCCCTCTGCACGGGAGGCGGCGGGAAGCGGCGAAGCGCATTAAAAGATGCCCAAAAAGCGCTTTCCAGGTAGTTAATGCGCATAATCGCTTGTTCACACAGCGAAAATGCGCTTTAACGGCCGGAGCAAAATAAAAGTCGCTATTTAACGCGCGTTCGAAAATGCGCATTATCGGGGAGATAACGCGCCTGTACGCCCGTTTTGCGCTCCGCTTGTGTGTAGGTAAAATTTATAATGAGCCTTCAAGGCTCATTAAACGCCCCGTGTGGAGGAGGCCTAGGTTACCTTTACCAATTTTCTGTCTAACAAGAATGTTATCCTAAGCCCCCTCCACAAGGATGCGCTTTTGCGCCCGGTTCGGGGATTATGCGCATTTTCGCGGAGGCGCATTTACGCCTAATCCCTCTGCACGGGAGGCGGCGAGAAGCGGCGAAGCGCATTAAAAGATGCCCAAAAAGCACTTTACAGGTAGTTAATGCGCATAATCGCTTGTTCACACAGCGAAAATGCGCTTTAACGGCCGGAGCAAAATAAAAGTCGCTATTTAACGTGCGTTCGAAAATGCGCATTATCGGGGAGATAACGCGCCTGTACGCCCGTTTTGCGCTCCGCTCGTGTGTAGGTAAAATTTATAATGAGCCTTCAAGGCTCATTAAACGTCTCGTGTGGAGGAGGCCCTACTCAGCTGTGAAATACCCTGGTGAGCCTGACTTTCATTGAGCAATAGATGCCATGGATATAGGCCGAGGCAAGCCTGATTACCCATGCATGCTTCAACAAGCAATTCAAATGTGGTTACACTTGCATTGCTCAAAATAATATAGCATGGCATGTTATGACTAGTTTCCAGTAACAATCTCTCACTAATCTCACCTCTTGCCAGATGGTAATGGTTTTTCATATTTTTGGTTCATATACATGGTATTTTTTTCACAACTGTCCTGGTGTGACCTGCTATAGACTCTCCACATTTGTAGGTTTGAATGCAATTAATTTTCCTGGTTTAAAAAAAAATGTAAATAGCATAGCAGCTGCGGGCAACCCTGATGGGTGTTGGCACCAGAGCAGGTGGGAAAGGATAGCTTAACTCTTGGTCCTGATGAAAATCAACACCCATCCACTCCCAATGAAGCTGCTCTTAGTGATAAAAGGCTTTTGCTTTCCTTATTTTACCACTTGCCATATGGTGCATCCATTTTCTCTGCAATGACCTGAACTATACTGGCTTCTAAAACAACTGGTCACATACAAACCAGTTTCCTTCTTTTAAAGTTTAAATCAGCAGGATTATTGCTGGCTGGGAGGCAGATAACATCATTAGCATCTTCAGTCTTTTCTGCTGTACCAGGAGAGAAGCAAGCCCGTTTAAGGGGCCAGGTAGGACCAGTTAGGAAAAAGGAGATTTTTTGCCATGGCTGCACTGGTTTCCTGGGTTGGAAGCTTTTTCTTTGGAGGCTGCTGTTGGCAGCAAGTTACCACTAGCAGGTTGCCCCTTTGAGTTGTTTGAAAGTGAGGGCGCTCCCTGTTTCCACTCCTGACACAACCAGCGTAGTCTCCAGTGAGGGTAGAATCTCAGAGCACAGGGGTTCTCCTGGAGGGTGGGCGATCCCTCTTTTTCCTGTTGAATTAGTCTACTGAGAGGGGAGCATGAGTGGTTATGTCATGCCTTTCCCTGAAACTGTGGTCTCGGAGGAAAAGTCTGATTCAGAGATAAAAGGATTGGATTTAGGGCCTAGACTGCCTGGCTTCACAGGAGGAGACAGTTATTCCTCTCCTACAACCAAAATTACTCTGGGGAAAAGCGGCCAACTTGCCCATTTTGAGACACATTCTTTGATAAGAGGCCAGGAGGCAAAATTGGTTGAGGAGGGTGTGTGCCCAAGGCTGGCTCCCAGGCAATGCCTGTGACTGAAAAGGAGAGGAAAAACAACAAACATTCAGGCAGAGTTCTTGGCTCCAGGCTAAGTTTTCCCTTGGGCTGGCTTAACAAAATTTGTAAATTACAGTGGAAGCAGATTGGTTGTTACGGGTTGAAAAGAAGAGCTTTTACTCAAGCGTTTGCCTATTTGTTGTTTCAATTTAACTCTTCAGAGAAATAAGACCTAAAATAACTCAGACAGCTTTATATACTTTATGAGAAGGGTAATTGGGCATGAAATTGCTTACAGAAACAGTTCTTAATCACACATATTAATCTCACATATTGTAAATAGCAATTAAGGTTCCAAAAGAATAATCGCCCAATGCAATGGCAAGAATCTGATAGATAGATAAATATTTCTAAACAGAAACCAAAGCAAATTCAAGATTTATTTATTTAAAAGCAATGCATATGGGCCCATGCAGTTGACTGTTTCATTTGCAAAATTGCACAGGTGATAGAAATTGCAGTGGGACAAAGGAACCAATCTGAAACTGTCTTTAACATCTGAAGCAGTCTTTTTCTGAGTCCGATATCAACTTTTTAAAAATTTAACAGCATGAGTATCAGTGAAAAGAGGGAACCAGATATAGTGGTATAATAACAGTGTTTTTAAATTGTCCAATATAATAACATCTCTATAGTGCTTTCAAGTCTTCAGAATAGCTCACATGCCTTATTTTGTAAACCAGTATTATCCCCATATTGCAGGTGTGTGTGTGGGGGGGGGGGGAAGCGGTTTGAGGCTCAGAGAGAGGGTGGGGGGTTACCTAAGCCTGCCTCATGAGTTCAAGGCAAATGTGACATCTGAATGGGGGACTCTGAGATTTGTAGTTCAGTCTTAGCCACTATATTACACCAGCATATAATGAACTAATTGGATATCGGTAGGAGATAACTGACACAATATTCCTGAGTGTGAATCACAGTTACCCAAGAGCTACTGCTGAAAATAAATTTTTGAGATTTAACATTAACATTAAAAGAACCAAACAATGAAGGGGATGACACATCTGAAGGCACTTCCTGAATCAATGGGTTGAGGAAATCAACAGGCACCCTTGACTTGCTTTCAAACACATTAAAAGGTAACTTTTTTTTTCATTTTCAGGAAATCAAATCCAATGAAAATTCATGAGTAGATGAGCATCCAGTTCATTTTCCTTGCAGTGCAGCTGCAAAGTAATCAGTTGTGATTTCAAGACATAAGACTCCTAGTTACGGATTCTGTATTCAGGAACCTGTGATAAGAGAAAGCAAGGGGACTTGTATCACTGTTTGTCTTTCAATTATCTGAATGAACATAGAGCAGACTCATTTAGAACGTAAAGAAGATTGCACACCAGACAAATGTATCGCAGGCTTCAAAGCAATTCTGGCTGCTTTGCAAAAGAAGAAGAGCAGTTGTCATTAAAATTCTGTTTGCGTCTTGTTAGGTGTTTATTCTAAGTTAGTCTTCAGTATTGCTATTACCCAATGAAAACATCTTTACTGTCCAACCAAGATATGGCTGGAGGAAGAATACCCTACACTGCACTCTGTCCTCAGCCCAGTGTAGTAATAGGGAGCTTTGCAGCCATGGAAGTGTTCTCAGAATCCTCACCATCAGAAGTTGATGTCTTAAGTCAGGGATGTTGAACCTCAGGCCCACAGGCCAAATCCAGCCTTCCACATGGTCATACTGCTTTCTCCTGGCCCCACCCACTTTCTCCTGATCAACTATAATTTGGAGGGTTTTGCACAGTTTTTTTACCCATTCTAAAAAGGTTGAAATGCCTCTCCTAAGGCTGAGCTACCAGCACTATGAGCTTTGCACTTAAAATACGCAAGCATTTTTTTTTTATTTTTTAGCTCTGCCCCCCCCCCCCCTTTGCCTTCAGCACCACCCACCACTGGAATGTGCTGCCTAGAGCTTCTCTGAAATTGAATGCGGCCTTCAGGCTGAAAAAGTATGGCAGTGGTTAAACAGAAAGAACAGACTAATGTAGGGTGACCATATGAAAAGGAGGATGGGGCTCCTCTGTATTGAAAAGGGAATTTTAGTAGCTATCATTTGTATGCATGCAGCACCTGGTGAAATCCCCTTTTCATCACAGCTCTTAAAGCTGCAGTAGCCCTGCTCTCTTTTGAATCTGGTCAAGAGGGCAGGGCTCATGCAGCTTTAACTGTTGTGATGAAGAGGGAATTTCACTAGATGAGTAGTTTAGTCTTTTCAGCACATAAACAACATAGGGAATCCAAAGATTCCATACCGCGTAGGGTGAGGTGGTGGTGATTGGTCACCAGTGTGGCATGGGAGGGGCTAAGGAGGAAGGAGCAACATTTAAACTCTCTGGCCTCCTGCAGAATCTCCACATGTTTTCCAGAACAATTCTGGAAGTGTTCCATACACTTCATTTGAGAAGTGGTCTCCTGACTGATTTGAAAACTTCAATATGCCTAAATTTCCCCACTGCAATGTTCCAGAACTGAAATATTAGGGCCCAATGTGGTGCTAAGTTTCTACAAAAGGAAAGCACCCTTCACACACAATATATTTCTTAGAGCAGGTGTTTTGGCAAGTTATTTGACAAACTGAACTTCAGGATTCAATCAAAAGAACTATTCATTTCTGAAGTGATAAGGGAAAGTAGAAAGGCAAAAAAGAAAAGAAAAGCAAAACACTTTTCCTGTACTGGAGCCACTAAACATTATGAAGTGACTTACTGCTGCCTTTAAAGCTTGGTCCAAATCTTCTAGCAGGTCTTCTGAGTCTTCTAAACCAACAGACATGCGAATTAATGTATCAGAGATTCCAAGGGCTTCTCTGTCTGCCTTCGGAACGGAGGCGTGAGTCATGATGGCACTGAAAAAGAACAGACCATCCATGATGCCAGATTAATAAATAAAAGCACCAGACCAGTCAGTACCAGCAATGCAACTGTTTTCTAAAAGAATTTCACGTAGCAAGCAGGTCTGTGAGTGAGGCACAGTTATGTTCTGCTCTGCACTGCACTGCACTTTCAAACCAAAATGCCAGGAGATTCTCTTTAAGAGACAGAACTCTGATTCCAGTCAAATATGGGCTGACACTTTGGAAACTGTGAGCTCTAAAATAAATGATAATGAAGGCACTGGATCAATTCTAACTCCACTCTAAGTACACTAAACTTACAGTATATTAACTTAAACAGAAAATATTAATCATGAGTATATGAACAGTAACACTGATTCATTGGGGTGGTGTGTGTGTGTGTGTGTGTGTGTGTGTGTGTGTGTGTGTGTATGTATGTGTAGGAGTGGTTATCCAGCTTTAAAATAGAGCTTTATTTTCTCCAATCCATGGCTTAAAGTTGGCAGAAAGGGCTGGGGGAATAGGATGATGTAATTTCACATTAGGCCAGACACAAAAAGTGGGATAGTTGTAGGACAGCCTGAAAAGAGGTAGGATAGTATCCCATACAAACTTGGAGCACTGCTCCAGCCACTACAGAATAGTAGAGTTTACTACTCCTGTGTGGTGTCAGAATCAAATGATTTTTTTGTCAGCTCCAGGCTTGCCCCCCCAAAATAAGTCCCTTTTCAATAATAATAATAATAATAATAATAATAATAATAATAATAATAATGGGTATTCTGTCAAAATTAGCTTCACAATCTCAAACCATAAACAAAAACATCTTTAAATTATTTTCTTCACAAGCTTCTAAGAAAAAAAAACCATATTAGAAGAAAGGCCTGAAAGTGCCACATGTAATTCTAGATATTTTGTATAGGATGTGTGGGATTAACATGCTTTGTTGAGTATGACCTTTGCAAACTTTGTTTCCCAGGCCCTGCAGCAGCTCCAATTCATAAGCATTCTATCCAATTTGTCTACAGGAAATACTTATTAACCCTAACCCTCTGTCTGTAAGCACACTGAATGGGTAACATACATTTTTTTTAAAAAAAAACCTCTCTGCTTTTGATATTTTTCCTCGTTATAATTCTTTCTCTGAGGCAGGCAAATGCTAGTCTCAAACTCCTCTAATTTGAAACTATGTATTTGAAGTACCATGTAAATACAACTATAGAATAATGTTGTATTTACATGGTACTTCCAATCTGTTCTGTCTCTATATTTAAAAACACACTATCGTTCTTTTCGGTACTTTATGAGTGCAGTACAGTTTCCTGTACCAAATATGCCCCCCTCTGTACATAGTTCAAACAGCAGACTAATGTTTTACTAGCAAGATTGAAATGAATATGTAGAGGGGTGTCTCAGTTAGTGCCATTTTCTCTCAGTGGATGGTTTGCCTCTCTCCTGCTACTCTTTAAAGAATTCAAATTTCAAAAACACAGACAATTTGAGACACTTGAGATTAAACCTGAGATATAACCCTGTTTTCCAACTCTGGCTTGTTTGGGGAAGGACAAGCCAGAGTTCTGGGTTCAGATGTCATGCTGAACAACCCTGGGTTGTTTAGCCACCCTCACTGGCAGACGAAATCAAACCTTGAGCCTCAACTTCTGCAATGCGCTGTACATAGGGCTACCTCTGTGCCTAGTCCGGAAACTTCAACTAGTTCAAAATATGGCAGCCAGGTTGGTCACCAGTACACCTAAGGGTGACCATATCACATCAGCTTTAAAATCACTCCACTGGCTGCCAATTAGTTTCCAGGTGAAGTACAAAGTGTTGGTTATTACCTTTAAAGCCCTACATGGTTTGGGTCCAGGTTACCTGCGGGATTGCCTTCTCCCATACAATCTGCTCCGCATGCTCAGGTCCTCTGGGAAGAATTTGCTACAGTTGGCCAAGACTAGGCTGACAACTGTTACTCAGAGGACCTTCTCTTCTGCTGCTCCCAGACTGTGGAACGACCTGCCGGGAGAGATCCGCCAATTTACCAGTCTTCAAGAATTTAAGAGAGCTATAAAGACTGATCTCTTCCGGCAGGCATACCCAGTCGAATTTTAAGACTTTGTTGATTTTAATGATGTATTCATTTTATATGCTTTTAATTAGTTTATGTATTTTATATTTTTGCATTGATGTTGTTCCTTGCCTCAATCCGGAGGGAAAGGCGGGTAAGAAATTATTATTATTGTTGTTGTTATTATTATTATGAATGTTCTTCTTTGTAGAGAGAACCATATTCCACAGAATTTGGCTTCCTCCTTCCCTCACACTGATACCAAATATTATGGCATAATCCAGACTCTCTTTCGCAGGTATCTCACGTGGGAAGGGAAAGGGGTTCTTTAAACCATATAAAATAGTTAAAAGAAGTCACCATATTGGATTGTAAGCCCACTGGGAAGGCATTGTCTATTTATGTATTTTGTAAATCACCTAATGTGTGGTTGTTGTTTTTCATTAGGCAATTCACAGTTTACTCAAAACTGAAACAAATATAGGAACAGTACCAAGCAACAGATGATTCTTGGGGGGAGGGGGGGAAATGATTTATGCAAAAAATGCATGTACAGCATTGGAGTATTAATATGTGTAGTAACAATAAGGCCAAATTAACATGCAGGAAAGTTTGGTTAAAATTGTGCAGGATGTAGCTTCACACAAAAGGCTTATTATGTGGAGCACTGTTACAAGAGGCCCTCAAACAAATGGTATCCA
Source organism: Anniella stebbinsi (assembly GCA_029215795.1). NCBI lineage: Eukaryota > Metazoa > Chordata > Lepidosauria > Squamata > Anniellidae > Anniella > Anniella stebbinsi. The sequence continues at coordinate 86,349,964 of JARDYH010000004.1, read as the reverse complement.
GTGTGAATCTATTTCCTGCACCAAAGTTATTATTTTCTACAGCTAAGGGAACTAACCATTCTGTGTTGTCCACCATGCACAGCAAGTAGAGATTCAAAATATTCCGATAAAAATGCATTTCATGTTCGTTAATATGCAATACTTAGCTACATTGTTTTTAAAAAGAGATTTATCCCAATAGAAATTGAACTTCACTTACGGATGCTCTGCCAAGCTTTCATATCCTCCCAGACTTTCAGCCAAGGCAAAAAGCTAGAGAAAGGAATACATGTTTCAATAAATATACATTTACCTTTTCATTGGAAAACATGCAACTCAAACCTATGGAGAATCAGGCGTGTCCAAGCCCAGTGAAATCAATGGACAGGTGCACCTAATTTAGGATGTCCATATGGAAAGGACGACAGGGCTCCTGTAACTTTAACAGTTGTGTAGAAAAGGGAATTTCAACAGGTGTCGTTGTTATGCATGCAGCACCTGGTGAAATTCCCTCTTCATCATAACAGTTAAAGCTACAGGTGGTACAGAGTGGCATTACATGATTCTTATTTCTTAAGCAACCGCCAGGTGCCTGGATGAACACTTCACGTTAATTCCGATACATCCTTTCCCTTCCCTGTCATTACTGCCACTCCCCACAACTATATCTACATTTTGGGATGTCCTACAAACATATTAACTCCATAATGCAGCCTTGCTCAACCTGATGCCCTCCAGCATTCCTGACCATTGGCTGGGATTGCTGGGAGTTGAAGTCCAAAACATCTGGAGAGCACTAGGTTTGTAAGGCTGTCATATTGCATTCTGCAGGGAGGAAGGCAGCTTTCTAATTTGTTGGCAGCATCTAAATCCCGACTAGGTCACAAGGAGGTGCTGTTGTTCTTCTAAAGGCAATACACATTGAGACTTTTTTTACCTTTAAGCTTTTGAGAAATTTGGAGGCATTTTCAAGGTTTCCTTTAATATAAAAGGAAACCATTCCTGGGCACCCTGTGCACTGACGTTTCACCAGCTCGAACTGCGGGTGTGACGGCAATCCTGAAATGAGTCACACATTATACAAATGGCCTGATTTATATTACTACTTTCATATACACAAACACACACCCCCTATTAAAATGTGAAGTAGCTAGCCAAAGATGTAAATGGAATGGGCATTCGTTGGCCATCAGAAATACCTTTCCCATTTCTAAGGGTCAAACTGAACAAGTTCCAAAAAATACTGCTAGCCACAAATAAAGGGTAACTAATGATTACGGTCATTACATTATTTTGTTTCACCTACTGGGCTGTTTTCAATGCTAATCCTACTTAGGGTAGAATCATTGAAATAAATGTCTTAAGTTATTTATTATTATTATTATTATTATTATTATTATTATTATTATTATTTCAGTTTCATATCACCCAATAACTGAAACTCTCTGCGTGGCTCACAACAATTCACAAGATAAAATACAGCTTAACAATTTTAAATATTCAGAATGTAAAACAATTTAAAAATAGCTAAAAACAATTTCAATCAAATACTACCCATGTTGAAACAGCTGGCATAAATTCCCCATCATATACCATCAAATGCCTGGCAGTAAAGGGCAATCTTAAACTGGCCCTGAAAAGATGTCACCAAAAAGATGACTAATATTGAATACAACCCATTGGATACATGTATAAGGGGGTATCAGGGGCACATCTCTGACCTCACACATTCAGCAGGGGACCCTGCAAAGGGACAGTTTACACTTCTTTGCAGATGTCCACAAAGAAGGCAGGGATGTCCAGGGGCAATGGGGGTGCAATGATGGGGCCAAAGCCAGTGTTGCAGCTCCACTCCACCTCCTACACATGAAAGTCCTACCCATGTATAATGTATGAAAAAGGCTAGGATTTTGAATGTGTTGCCAGGGATGAGATTGTTTGTAACAACAGTATGGAAATAAACCAATAGAATAGAGAGGATTGCAGGGGCAGGATCATGGCAGTGAAATGGATATGGAAGAAACCATTCAGAAGCACCTGTTGCTTCCACCCTTAATCAGCCATTTGAGCCTTCAAACCAAAGCTGAAAGAGTCCACTTACAGCCCAATCCTACACATGCCAACTCAGAAGGAATTTGTCTTGACTGAAAAGGGGATTATTTCCAAAAAGTGGGTACAGGAGTGCAGCCTCAGTCATGCAGCTGGCCCGGTCTACCCCCACTATGACCCATGCCATTTTTGTTACAGGAACATACCAGGAAAAATGACTTTTTCAACTCTTGGATCTGATTCAAGGTATTTGGCTACAGCTAGCGCGTTGTGGAAATGTTGTTTCATGCGGATTGGCAGTGTCTTTAAACCCCGATTGCAAAGGTAGCAGTCAAAAGGAGATGGAACTGCTCCAATGGCTGTAAAAGAAGATACAGAAAATCATCCTCTTCGCTTTTGGCTTGATTCCTCCCCATGGCTCAGGTCATCCTCCACCAATCTGGTGCCCTCCAAATCAGTTAGACAAAAACTCCCACCATTCCCATCCAGGTTGGGTTAAGTATCAGTATTGTGCCCATCCTTTTTCTCCAACAGGGCTAATAGGAGCTTTGGGGCATAGGGGAGGGGCAAATTATATCAAGAAAATGACGGATATGTAAACACATGTCCTGCACTGCTGTTCCGGGTCAAAAATTGGAGCTCCCTGCAACCACTTTGAAGTATAAAACAAAAAGCAAAACTGGCAAGTGATCCAGTCACATGTCTCCCACCATTTTAAGTCACCATTTCTTCGTTTAAGACTACAGCTTTCTTTCCCTCATGTAGAGCAGCATCAAGCCCTTAAAAAAACACGAGGGCGTAGGGAATGAACCTACCATGGGAATGAACTGGTCTACAATGAAAAATATTTGATTTTAAATGTTGCAATATCTTTACTGCAAGGAAAGTGGGGTGGTAGAAGGCACGGTTTAAAGAGGTAATACTGGAGGTTTTTGAAGATATGTCAGGCACAGGTGCTTTAAATAAAAACACAAAGGTGCATTTCTAAATTTAGATAGGCAGAGTTTGGAAATCTACATGTATCACATGCTGTTTTTGTGTGTGCTTAATTCATACTCACCATATTGCAAGAATCTGAGTTTTTCATGGAGATCATTATCATTAAGGGAAACCAGCCCCATAACAACGTCACTGTGACCTGAGAACACAAGGAGGCAAAGGGGGAAAATGGTTAATTGTTCATTTATTTAAGCAGAAAACAAAACTTGGGTTTCTTAGTTGTCTTTTTCCCTATCATCCTTTCTCCTGTCATTCTGCATTCCTCCTATGCAATTTTAAGCCATAACGCTGGATTTCTGCTTTAGTGGTGTCATCTTCATAGAGCTGTTTACTCTGAAGCCAAAGATTGAGATTTGTTAGAATCTAATAGTTACCCTCCAAGATAAAACAGTAGGGTCCTTCCCTAAACTGGTCCCCTCCAGATATTTTGGATTTCAACTCCCATCATCCCCAGCCAGCACAGCCAATGGTCAGGAATGCTGGGAGTTGTAGTCCAAAACAATTGGAGGGCATTAAGCTGGGGAGGCTGTGGTCAAATATAATATATCCCTAGTGTCCTCCAAAAGTGTTGGAATACAACACTCATTATCCCCATGCTGGCTGGGTATGATGGGAGTTGTAGACTAATATATCTGGAAGCTTTCCTTTGCAGATGTCCAGAACTAACTCATGGACATTTGAGGCTGGATCAGGGAGCTGTAAGACCTCAGGGCCGGGCCGGGCCAGAGGCATGGTCCTGGCACTCCTTTCCGCATGGGATGCGCCATCACATGATTCACATATAAAGGTGGCTCGAGCCACATAACAAACCCCACTGGAACATTAATAGGTATTTGACAGTTTGAAGAAAAAACGGTCCAGATTAACATTAGTTGTGTTAATTGTGTTAATCCTTCAATTAACTTCTGAAGGATTTATTTCAGCCCTGGTCAATGGGATTTTTAGATGGAAACAATATGTTTTTCAAACATGTGAGAAAGGCTTCTTTTTTCCCCCTCTGGGACAGAAATGAAAAGGGAAAAAGCCTTCAAAGGAACAAACTCCTCATTCAACAAGTGTATATTCAAATAGAATACTGCCTTGCAGTGTTATTGCTAAATTAAAGAAACATCAAAGGAAAACCCAGCAGGAAAACCAGTCTGGACAATAATCAAAGTATAGATATACTCTGTTGGGAGAAAGGCAAATGCATTATGCATTTGTGGACACCACCATAAAAAAAGTTATTCTTTTTTTCACCTCAATGTGGCATGAAGAAAATAAAAACTTGATGGGAAAAGGAACCCTAAAATGTATTTTGAATGTTAATTTTTAAAAATTAAATATCAACATAGCATCCAAGCTTTATATAACACCCAGAAACGTACCATTCATATATTTGGTTGCTGAGTACATACAGATATCTGCTCCTAAAGCCAGAGGACGCTAAAACAGGGAGTTGGGGGGGGGGGGGGGAATGAAAAATAAATGCGAGAAATTAGACACAAAAGCCTCATTTCATTTTTGTTGACAGAATCAAGCAGGAATTATACACTGGCTACTAAGGCATATTTACATATCACAGTTGAAACTAAAATATTGCAGAAACTTCTTCAGTACACAGGGTAAATAGATGGGGTACCTGAGAAATAGCTAATGAGTCCCATGGACACATCGCCAACCGCTGCTTCTGCTTTCTTATGAATATGAACAGTAAAAGTTTTGGGGGGATGGGGGAGAGACGGAATAGTGTCTGGAAAAAGGACAAGCTGGAGAAAAGGACAAAAGCAAACAGTGGGAATTGAACTCTAAGGGTGGAATCCAATTAAGTCATCCCACTGACAGAATGGCTTCCATCAGCAGAATGTTTTCCCCTCCCATTTGAAGGCCCCTGCATACTCTTAAAATCTGCTCTGGAGGGTTGGGGGACCTTCCAAAGAAGATTCTGGGAGGTAAGACAGGGAGATGATGTGTGTGTATGAAGAGAAAGTCTTGTTGCCCAAGCAGACTTTCCTGCAATGTGAATTCCACCCTAACATCAAAGGCCTAGAAAGATAAGAGCTCAACCCTCCAACTCCCATCTTTTCTCACAGAGTAGAACTCTTAATTTAGGCACATGTGGAACTAGGCTGAAGAGAATCAGTGTGCTGACGTAGACAGAGTGTTAGACGTGGACTGAAGGAGCAGGTTCAAATCTCCACCCAACCACGAAGTTTCCTAGAGGGTCTTGGACAAACCATTCCCTCTGAATCTTACTTTCCTCAAAAGTCTGTACATAAAATGGGGACAAGCTGCCAAGAGCTCTTTGTATGAAGGGCAGAATACAAATGTGATACGTAAAGTAAGTAAGGTGACACCACAACTTTGTATAATCACATCTTCACTGGTGAAACAGCACGTACAGCCTATTTGTAAGGAAAGGGAAATGTTACTTCTCATAGCCTCTAGCTAGAAGGGGCACCAGGACACCTCTCCCCTTTCTCTGAATTTTCATCCAGAATGAGTATAGAATAATCTGTTTTGTTCCATCTTCAGTGCCTATTCTGTTGTGTGTCCATGCTTTCTTCCCCTGGAAATACTGTCTTCTGTTCTCTGCTCCAGGCACATGGCGATTTGGATCACTAGGCACCATTTCCTTCTATTATACTGGCTAATCTATTAGGAATGTTTGGTCATGGAGGATTAGTATGGGAGAACGGGCTAGATTATAGAATCGCGTCATTGTCAGAATTCTAATTCCATGGAATTAAAGTCCTTCCATTTTACTGCCCTTCTATTTTCCACGGATATCTCTATGTAGCTTTATTATTAACCATGACAGCTCTTCCTGCTTTTAAATAAGTTACTAAATTACAGACTCTGCACCTTAATGTTTAAGCCCTATACTTTGTATGTTTTACAGTACAATCCTATGCATCTTTTCTCAGAAGTAAACTCCATTGTGTTTAATGGGGCTTACTCGCTAATACGTGCATTTAGGGTTGCAACATCACTGTACAAAGGATGTTGAAGGATGCATGGCTTTCTATATGCCTTTAAACTGAAACAAGATGTTGTTTGTTAAACTATCTCAGATTTTATCTGCTATCTAAGCCAATACTATTGATTAAACTTTTGGGCCAATTTGGTAAGTGGATAGATTTGGAAGACCCAAGTTTAAATCTGCTACTGTTTGACCTTCACAAAGGCACGCTCTAGCTGCCATGTTTTCCTGTCTGTAGAAATGGACAAGCATAATGTCATAATGACACAGTTGGTAAATTAAATGTGCTATATAAATGAAAAACAGCTGCAGGAAAAGACCAGTGAGCATCAAAATCAGTAATAAAAGTGCTATAATCTTGCCATAAAGTTACAGCAATGACTTTTCTCTTGTTCTTAAACACTTGTGCTAAAAAATATGTTTGTGCTATGAACAGAAAATTACAACCTTGTAACACTGTTGTGATAAACTGTGTTAAACTATGGAGTTGGCCCAGCACTTTGAAAGACCAATGTCACAGGTCCATTGCAGTCACAACAATTCTTAGGTTCATTAAAATACTAATCCCATTATACCAGTCATATATTACTATACAGTTAATCATTTCAATGAAGCATCTCTCTTGCGCAAGGCCATAAAATAAATATTGTTAAACCAGTTACGAGACACCTCTGCTTTCTCAAGAAATCCTTACATAGCAGTGACAGATTATATTAGGGGATGAGGCCCCAGCCGAGATGCCAGGGGCAGACCCCTAACTCTGGAAAGCTCAACTGGAGCGATACCTACCACAATGCCAGCTTTGTTGCTTCTTTGTGTTTTTGATGGAGGAGTGAAGTAGACTTTCCTGGCACCTTGAAGAGCTGGCTGAGTCCCAACCTCCATCCCAAATTCTTAATCACTATGCTACATTTGAGGGGAAAACTCTGCATCCTTACATGGAAGGTGCACTGTGAAGAAATGCCTGAAAATAACTATGGTTGTTACGTAATATTTACTTCGTGTGGCCTCTGTAAAATTACAATGTAAATGAATAGGTCTGAGGCCTTGTTTCGTTACTATCAAAGGCCTGTGTAGTAGTTGCTGAGTGACATTCTGAAGGGGGAGTAAGACAACTGCTTTGAATATTGTTAGAAGGGACCAGGTAAATTTAGTTCTGATTGGCTGAGGATTCTAGCTACATGGAAAAGAACAACTGGGAAATGGCAGTTAAGGTATGACAGTTGAGGGAGAGTCTGTGGTAGTCAGAGAGGGAGAAGATCTGCTGGTTGGTGGGTTGTGTTATAGAAGGACTAGGAGAAAACTGAAGAGGAACTGAATAGCTAAGGCTATATTAAGCTATTCTTTCTCTATGGGATTACCATACGTGGCTGGTGAAAATCAGGTGTAAGGAGCAAGTGGTTGTGTTATGCTTAAGATCTTGCCACAGGATGGTAATATAAGCAGGCAGTAAAAACCCTGATAAACTGTCCAAGCAGCCTGAAATATAATGGGAGGAGCTTTGATATCAGAGGAAGACTGTACCCAGAAACTGGACCTGGCTGTAAGGGTATTTGGGTGGGGTGAAGGTTTAGGGGATTTGGCCTGAGGTAAAAAAAAAAGTCTGGCTTGTGACAGCAATAGTATTTCTTGAGTCCTAAAGAATTGTCACTAAGCAGTCTGTTGAAAACCCCTAAGAAATATCAGGAATACCTTGTGTACAAAATACCCTTTTAATAAATTACTTGTTTAATAGTTCCTCTTCTTTCTAGTATTGGTACCCATTTCATAGCTAAGCTTCTTGTACAGCTATTAGGAGATTTTTTTAAAAAAAAAAGTGTTCTAACAGAATTGGTGACAGCAGAAAAAGGGACAGTGAGATCGTTCGACCCGAGAAATAATATGTTATAATGAAGAAAACCCGTAATTGCCAAGTGAAGGAACAGTTCCCCCATGGGGGGTGGCAGTGCTGGAGAGAGGAAATCCTCCATACACACACACTGCAGAACAGATAACATATGCTGTCAGCTCCGATCGCACTTATCACTTGTGGTTGGGAGGAAGTATTGCTGGAACGGAGGAAAAGGAGCCCTGCATTAGCGATGATAGCACTGATTGCCTGCTCATAAAGGGCAAGGAGGAGCACTCTATGCTCTCAATCTTCATGTAAACAGTGCAAATGTTTACGATAAAGATACAAAGATTACAATCCAATGCACATTTGCCTGGGAGTAAATCCTATTGAACACAACAGGACTTACTTCAGAGTATGCTGTAGCTTGGAATGTAGGGGAATATCTTTCTCTTTTCTAGAGCAAAAACATATCCCCCGATATACCATTTCCACATGCCAGGATGTTTGAGCTATGCTGACTCGCTTTCATGTCATGTGAAAGCCCAATTAATTACATATACATTAGTAAAATATCAACTATATCATGAAAATTCAGCACCACTGCAGGTAGATTTAACACACAAAGAGATCAAATCCAGGGTTTCTCATAGCCTTCCATGCAATAGCCTTTATGAAAATAATAAAAAGGAAAGAAATACTGTCCATAAGCATTTCTGGGACAGGATTGCATAATCAGCTTACCTGGAAATATGCAGACATAAAGGTATTGTCTACTGCTAAAACAACTCCTTTGTGTTTGTGGACAATCTTGGCACACCCTTCAATGTCAACAACTTTCAGTGTTGGATTTGTGGGAGTTTCAATCCAGACAAGCTGTTATATGGAAAAGACATTATAAAATGTCAGATAAATGCATATTATTTGGCAACATCACCATCAATAAAAAATGTATATTACTATTTTATTTTCCTATATTGGTAGGATGCAGTAAATTGAAAGAGGATATTTGGTCTTCTCTCTTTCATGCACATACAGAGACCTATTTCCTTCATCACAATTTACCTGAATAGATTGCTCAATAATTGTGGCAAATTCAGTATTTCATATTGGCTAGATTCACACAACATCACACTCAAGTTTGAGCGTGGGTTGTGGTTGAACCATGGGTTGTGGTCGAACTGTGGGTTGTTGTACTGTGTAAACCCAGCCGCACTAACCAACCATGGTTTGTTAACCACAAACAACCCATGAAGAGAACCCAAGATTTGTTATTGGGTTGTGAATTGTGGTTTGTTCGTGGTTAACAAAATATGGTGTGTTAGCGCAGCTGGGTTCATACAACACACTGGCTCAATTTGGACGACACAATAAACAACTGGGGTGGGGGAAACAATTGTCAGTTGTTTTGACTATTGTGTAATCCGAATGCTGCCATAGTCAACTCAGCGCTGATCCTAATCCACACCACAGTTGATTATTTATTACCATGTTGTGTGGGGAGTACCTCCTAGATGAACAACTGTAAAGTTGATTTTACCCCACCATTGACTATTGTGTTGTCCGAATTCAGCCATTGTGTTTTCTCATTGGTTTTTATCTTAACACATTAGTCCACTCCACTTATGGATTTGGTTTGCACATAACACAAACCATGGTTTAGGTGGTTAAATTCTGGATTGTCATGATGTGTGAACATGGCCATGCTAACAAACCATGTTTTGTTTACTACAAGCAACCCAGAACTGTCAATTGTTCATAGGGTTTTTTTCCCCGTTTTTTGGGCAGGCTACAGAAGCAGCAGACAAGAGCAGTAAAAAATAAAAAGCAAACAGGCGTTCTACATTCCAGTACTACAATGCCATAAAGGCATTTGGCATACGGTGGGGAGCAGGTGATGGAGGAGAAGAACAAACAATCCAGGGATTGGGGGGAGGGAAACAGTTTGTTCGATCAAACTGTTTCCCTGAGTAGGGCAGCAAACCATGAGTAGGGCAGCAAACCATGGGTTAAATAAACCATGGGTTAGCATTACGTGCGAATCAGGAAACACATGCTTACATTGGCAAATGGTCATCAGGTAATTGCCAAAGAGGTCAGTAGTTACACCTCTATCGAATGCAATCTTTTTAAGTCCTTATACTGAACAAGAAGAGCTTGTTCCATCACAGCCACTATAAAGAAGTATGCACTATATAATCTTTCTCCCATGCTTTTGCTTTGGGCAGTTGTTGCGGCCAAGCATTATAACTCCCAGGCTCTTGTACACTGAGCAGCTTTGATAGAAGAAAGTCATTCCAGGGATGCTGAGAACACTGTTTTCTGAACATTCCTGTTACCTTGGTCTCTGGTGTGATTGCAGCCTCCAGGCATTCCAGTTTGGTACAGTCAACAAAAACAGCTTTCAGACCCATCTCTGATGCTATCCTCCGGAAATACCTGTTTGTACCTACGACACCAAGAAACCCATCTTTAGGATCTGCACTGTACACTAATTTTATTAGAGAGAAAAATGAGTAAGGAAACTCAACGAATAAGAAGACCAATATTTTTCACCCTTTTGGAATATGAGATCTGCTTAACGTCAGTTGTATTCTAAGTATTACTGATTTCAAATCCTGCTGGTTTCCACAAGTATCTGACTTCCAAGGAATCAGAACAGCAAATTTATAAGCTAATCCTTTTACACTCTAGGTACCTTTTGCATGTTAGGAAAAGCTAATAGCTACTACACATCTTCTAAGAAAATGGGTACAAATATTTTAATAAATAAACAAACAAATATTGCCTGGTGTTATTCATCCAACCATGCCCTCCTTCCTTTCTAGGAAAACATGTTTTCCTTCTTTTGATGAACAGCTCAGTCACATTAGGACATATGAATTGGCTATGCCTGCTTGTAGCTACTGTAAAGAGATACCTATTTTGCTTACCCTTAAAGCAATCCTTGGCTGCTTTCCTAGAAAGTCTATCCACTAGTAGCAGAAAGGTCAGCAGCAGAAAGATCCCCATGAAGAGATCTCTGCCTTCATCCAATTAAATAATATAAGAAAGGTATGTAACACCCATTTATTATACTGTATGTGAGGTATTTGCTTTTACACAAGAAGAGCCCTACTGGATCAGACCAAGGGTCCATCTAGTCTACCACTCTGTTCACACAGTGGCCAAACAGCTGTTGACCAGGAATCCACAACAGGACACCAGTTCAACATCACCCTCCTTCCCACATTCCCCAGCAACTGGTGTATGTAGGCTTACTGTCTCTGATACTGGACGTAGCACATAGCCATCAGGACTAGTAGCCATTGATCACCTTCTCCTCCAGCAATTTATCCAACCATCTTTTAAAGCCATCCAAATTGGTGGCCAGCACCACATCTTGTGGAAATGAATTCCATAGTGAAGAAGTACTTCTTTTTATCTCTCCTGAATCTCCCACCAATCAGATTCATCGGATGACCCTGGGTTCTAGTATTACAGGAAAGGGAGAAAAATGTCTCCCTATCCATGTTCTCCATACCTTGCATAAGGAGCAGACATTAAATTCAGCAAAATAAAATGTTATTATGACAGTGCAGGTTTTAACCAATATTTTTGCTATTTTAAAGCACTATCCCCATTGACTTAAAATAAAACATAATAGTTATTCTATTTCCAGTGGGACAAATCCATCTTAATGGCAAATAAGTAATGCAAAGAATGGTATTCCAATCCCTGGGCACACCTAGATGGGACCTAGGGCAGCAACTTCTAGGGAAAGCACAAAGAACGATCAGCTGATATGGGCTAGTGTGACCCAAAACTCAGTGGACAGACAGAAAACAAGGAACCCAAGGGAAGTAATGAATTAGCAGCTGAAAGAAGGCTGGCAAATTTAGGATTGTTTGGTACGATAGCATGCCATCCCTACTGCACAACGTCAAATTCCATTAAAAATGGGACACATTTATTTTTATTTAAACTTAGGTTTAAAAAAAAAGCAAAACTGTTTAAACAGATCTGAGCCAGTTCAGAAGCAACACCAAGTTTGAAACTGCATAGGGAAGTAATGAGCTCAAGGATTTCCTCTTCTCCCATTAACAATCAAATTAGTTATTTCTTCTTTAATCCAAGCCATAGATTGCCTGAGAACTGTCCTCCAAACCAGAATTACAAATCAGCTTCAACTTAGTCTGGAAGGCAAGCACAAACCATAGTTTGCCAGTTCAGATGTAATAGCAAACTATGGTTTCAACTAAAGAGGATGTATTTAATTGACTGAGTGTGTAAGCAGAGGAGTCTGTAGCACAATCCCAATCCTCTAAAACAGTGGTTTGGAAGACTGGAATGTTACTATCTGAACTAATCACACTATCTTTTGTAAACTACCCAGAGAGCTTCGGCTATGGGGCGGTCTAGAAATGTTAATAATAATAATAATAATAATAATAATAATAATAATAACAACAAGAATAATAGAAAAAAACATCAAACTAAAGGTACTTCACAAAAATCTGTCTACTTCCAGGGCAAGGTACCGTATTTCCTCGATTCTAAGACACACTTTTCACCCCATATTTACGTCTGTAAAAATGGAGTGCGTCTTAGAATTGATGGCGTCTAAGAATAGCTAGATTTCTCTAGTGCTGGTATCGGGTTGAAGATACACCCCCACCCCACCCCCACCGCTGGCCCAGCAGGTCCCTGGGTGGCGAATTGAGGGGGGGCATGCACAGCCCTACCATATTTCTTCGATTCTAAGATGCACTTATCCCCAATATTACGTGTCTGAAAATGGGGTGCGTCGCAGAATTGACGCAATGTTTTTTTCCTGTCGGTGGCCCTAAAATTAGGGTGCGTCTTAGAATTGATGGCGTCTTAGATTCAGTGAAATACAGTATGTGCAATAGAGCAAGAAAATCTGTGTGTGAACCCATTAGTGCCTGTTGCCAAAATAATTGAAGCTAGTTTTATGAGGCAAATAAGCAATATAAAATGGGACAAATGGGGACACTGAATTCAATGGACTGAGAGCTGATTCACAAATACATGAATACCAGTTGAAGATTCACAGTGGAATGTGTCAATTGCCTCCATCTAAAAACTACTGTGCCTGAAGTGATAAGAAAAATCCACCTGTGGATGCCTTTTGCATTACAATCTAAGAGATTGCATCCAAGACAGTTAAGACCTACCATGCACAGGTACATCACTCACCTCCATAGACATCATCTGAACAAATAACAGTATCTCCTGCCTTCAGTAGATGGGCAATGTTCAGAGTAGCTGCTAACCCAGAAGCATATGCTAAACCTAAAAGGAGTAGGGGGAGATAAACACAAAGCAAAGTTGATAAATGAACAAATTAATTCTTCAATGTATTTGATCTTTATAGCAAATATGAACTGTGGCAGAACTGGGACCTTTAAACGCAAGTGAGAGTGTACTGTGAATTCTGTTCAGGAATACTGTCTGGAATTAGATTAGGGCAGAGGTGGAAACATACAGCCCTGGCCACTGCCCATTTTTTAAAAAATCAAGTGCCATCTGTAGCACTACAAAGTTGCAAGAAGGGCCAAAGTTAAGTTCTTTGCAAAATGCTGACACCAAAAGTTAATAAGCTAAATTTGGCCCTTTGTTCATTCCGTAGCAGCTATGGATGCCATTTTTTTTTTAAAAAAATCATTTTCAGGTAGCCCTGCAGACTGTGACCTGTGTGTGTATAGGGGGTGGGGGGAATCTGGACAGCAAAAATGGCCCCTGGAACTCCCAAAGTTGTCCATCACTATTAGGGGTTCTGACCCCAAAGTGAGCACAATAGTTTTATCTAGAACCAAAATTATTACCTAACATTTCCAGGCTCTAGAAAAACACTGTATTGTGGAGCTGCACACATTTACATAATATGCACAATTTCGAATTCTAGATGCTCTGCTCCTGAAAATGTGGATTAATAAATGCATTAATACACTGGACAAAAACTCTAATCAGGTTTAATGAAACAGATCTAATAAAATGATGCAGTTCTATGCCATATAGCATTATGCCAAAATTAGAGTTAAGCATAAATCTATGGTTTACATTTTTGTTGTTGTAACTACTGTTCTATCTAGTCTTCATTGACTCCAGCAATACATATAACAATTCTTTTTCATATTTTAAAAATTGATAGCTTACAATACTTGGCACCATCCAGCGCTGCCACAGCCTTTTCCAAGCAATCGCGAGTAGGATTTCCACAACGGCTATATTCAAAGCCCTATGAAAGACCAAAGCAAAAATTGTAAATATCTTTTATTTATTTATTATTGCATTTATATCCCACCTTTTTTCCTCCAAGGAACCCAGGGCAGCATACATAATCCTCCTCCTCTCCATTTTATCCTCATAACAACCACCCTGTGAGAAAGGCTGGGCTGAGAGTCTGTGACTGGCCCGAAGTCACCCAATGGGTTTCCATGGCAGAGTGGGGACTAGAGTGGGGATCTCCCGACTCCCAGTCCAACACTTTAGCCACTACACCACACAGGCTCTTATCTGTAGTTGTTGGAATTTTTAGGGCAGACCTATGGCAGTTTTACCAAACAAATACTAAACCTGCTCATGAAATTAGGAATCCTGGAAATTTGTTTAAAAAGAAATTCAAAAAGAAGAAAGTTGCTAGACCTCATGGTTGTGGAATCTTCCATTTGCCTTTGTTGCCACACTATGTAAGAACTAGAATCATGAAAACAGAGTGAATTTTGCAAGCTAGAAGTCAGTATTCTTTTGGTTTTGGGGGTTTCTGGGTGATGATGCTTCTTTTCATCATCAGGATCATTGCACAACAAGTCAACACTATTCAAAGGACAAGAAATACAGTAATGTCTGAGGACTACAAGTGTATGCACGCATGATGCCTACATGCATAATTGGTGGCCACCTGAGTGTTCTCCAGACAGTCTATTCCATAACAGTGAGAGACAGTTAGAACTAAACCAAAACATAATTAGAAAGGAGGAGGAAGCGTAGTTTTCATTATTCCCAGCTACGTGGTTCCAACAGCCTATCCACATTGCCCTTAAAACGACTTATAGTCTGTTTAAAAACATGTTTTTTTAAGTCATTTCATTATGTGGTAGGACACACTGAGCAGTACTTACGTTTCATAGTGACCGCTTCCTCCGTCCTCAAAGTGTTCAATGGTGTATTACAGGGTTAATTCCTTGACTCTTCTTCTTTAGTTTTTGTTTTGCAGGCTGCTTGAGTTATGGAGATAGAAGTGCTTCACAAAAATGAAACAAGAAGATTCAAGCAATCAACCCTGTAATACACCATTGAACACTTTGAGGATGGAGGAAGTAGTCACTATGAAATGTAAGTACTGCTTAGTGTGTCCTACCACGTAATGAAACAACTTTAAAAAACACGTTTTTAAACAGAATATAAGTCGTTTTAAGGGAAATGTGGATAGGCTCCAAGACAGGTTCTGCCCAGGCTTGCAAGCAACACATACAGGTCCAACAATGGATCTCTCCAATGTTAGTTTAACTTATGTCCCATTCACTTCAGTAGGTTTCAGTTCGTTTCAAGCAGGACTTAACATTGGATACATTCAGAAGAGCAAAACCATTCCAAAGATGAGATATGAAAAATGCACATACTTGAGGATACAATTCTCATGCAAGCACAAAACATGGAGGTAAAAATGCAGGAGGATGAAGAAATACACCTTGATCCAAAGCAAAGCACAAGGTTTAGTCTCCTTTATTTCATAAGGCATTCCACATGCTGCAAGAGTAACGATAAAACTGCAGACCCAAGCTTTGCCATTTATGCTGGATAATTCAAGTTGGAGCTACTTGTTGAAAACAGGAGTCCTATGCTGCAGCATGCCTGCTACTCAGGCCATGTGCTAAAGTCAAGGTGATGGCAAAGGAAGATGAGGAGTGCAGAGGGGCTATGAGAACAGTTCTGGAAGAATCTGGTTTGCCCGAGAAGCAAAGTCCACAATGGGGCTGGTGGGGGAAATGGGTTGGGTGCCAAGATGGGACCTAGACTGCCAGTGTGGGACTACGTGTCTGGAAGGAGGCCAATCCAGATATATGGGAATTACCCAGATAGGACAAAGGGGGAGAGTTGCACTTGTGACAGAAATAAAATTGCTAGGGCCAACGGGAAATAGGAGATAACAACTGCAGAGACTTTAAGGGGACAGAAGGAACAAGGAATCAGAAGAGGCCAGAGCTTCAGAAAGGGCATTCAGCTGAGGTTTGCTTAGCTACCCAGAGAATAAAATACACCGGTGACAGCTCCAAAGGCCAAACACAGGTGCATGGACCTCATGCTCGAAACATGAAAAACCCTATACTGTATCTATTTAACTGAGAGTAAGCCCCATTACACTGACTGAGGCTTACTTCTGACAGGCATGTATAGGACAGCACTGGGACCGTCTACCCACCCCATGCTGCAGTGCTGGGCAGATTTCAGACTTCTGGGATCTACTTTTTTTGTTTTGTTTTTTACTAGTACCCCAATGTCTTCCAATTGACACTGAATAAAAAACAGCATCCCAGGCAGGAGGATATATGCTAAAAGTTAAGGAACAGAATGCTTCTGAGTACATGCTCAGCCCAGGAATTTATGATCAATAAAACCAAGCTCACAAGTCCTTTTACTCAAAAAATTACTCCTGGTTTCCCCCCTCTCCAGCATGTTGTTTCAGCAACCTTTGGGGGGGAGCAGAAGGGGGGAGCAGGGAGGGAAAGTATTTACCCTAGGTAGATGATTGGGAGTCAGAAACCCTTGTCAATCTACTGCAAATCACCCCAGAGATCAACCAGTGGATCCCAATATGCATTCTGCCCTACTGGAATGTAGAATGATCATGTTTATCTTCCAGGCTATCAGACAGGTCAAGGGCATTCTCTTTAGTCATGGCAGAAATTTAACCAATATACTGTAAGTACTCCAGTGCTTTACTTCCTATCCTCTGCTGAAAAAAAAAGTCAAGAAGTTCTCACTTAATGGTTTACTTGGCAAAGTAGCTACATGCAGGTGAGACAGAACTACAGCCAAAACACACACACACAACCTTCTTTGATGGTTTTAACCACAGCCAGGTTGCTTCTTTGGGAACAGGAGTTGCTGCAGCAAACACGTGAAAGGAAACTCAGGCTACATGGCTTGTCTTCAGGCATGCACCTGTGTTGCTTTGTTGCATGATAGGCATATAAATTATATCTAAAGTCCCTTCCTGCCTTAGAAACGATAACTTGCAAGTCTGAATATATCTGCTGGAAAAATGAGAAGTGAAGGATCAAGGCCAATTAGCGTGGAAATGTGGGGGCTGGGAGGAGAGAATTAGGCTTTGTATTGGAACAAGATATTCTGTACAGATATTCTATACAGAAGCGTCACGGAAATATATTTTTTCTTTATTTTTAATTGCTCCTGCCTGGCTAAACTCTAAAACGTTAACTAGCGAAATATCAAGTCTCTTATTGAACATTAACAGAACAGGAGCTGCGCTAAGTCTGTTTCAGCAAAACAACAAAATGTCTTGGGGCACTTTAAAGGCTGACAAAACTATTATGGCTTTATCTTTTAGCTATAAGGTGCCTTAATAGTTTTTGCTGGGTTTTAATGCACATGAAGTCTTATGGTTTTTAAATCACACATGCTCTTTGAACCAACAATATGTAAGGTGTAATAAAATAATTTGGAAATTGCACTTGCTTATGCAATTTCCACATTGTGTTGTATCATACAGAGGACGCACCAGCAAGGTAAGCTTGTTGTGCCCTGCCCATTAAAATATGCTGAGTTAAAATGAGTGAGCATTTCCTTGTAACCTCGGAATTACCCAGAACTACAGTGAACAACCTGAAATTCAACACTGATTGAATATTTTGGAGTTGGATACATATATTTTATTATGGGGACATTTACACACACACACACACACACACACACACACACACACACACACACACCAGGAGTTCCCTTTTAAAATATTTACAAATAACTTGCAAATTTGCCCTATCTACAAAAAAAGGGAATCAAAAGAAGAAAATAAAGCCTATACTACTGCTATCCTAGCGGGGCAGACATGGGGGGGGGGGGGAACTCATGGTACATGTCATGTGCCATTTCATGACATTTTGAAATACTCCAAAGGTAATACTTTTCCGATTTGGAGTTGCATAGCCTTTACACATATACTAATAATCTCTGTTGTCCTTTTTTCACAAGCACACTTTAGCATTGCTTTTCAACAATCATTTGGTTCCCCATAGCACTTAATACAGCACTGTATTCCCTATTGCAATTCCATTATTTTGGCACCCATGGCAAAGGCAAAAGTGGGGCAGGGCATTACTATTGCAGGAATCGCAAGGAAAAAAGTTGAAACATTTGCTCATTATTCTCCCCCCCCCCCTTTAGCACTGTTGTACTTCAGTATGAAAAATAATAATAGTTTTTAAATTAAGAACCTCACTGCAGGGCATGTAGGGGCAGAGATGCAAGCAGCCAGTGAAGCTTAAAACCCAGCTGATTGGCCATTTGGGAGGAAAAAAAGGAGGGAGCTGAATTCAGTCTTATATAGTCCTCTGCTCCATCTCCTGAACAGCTCAGCTGTAGAATTTTTACCTTTCTGAAAAACGTGCAGGACAGGTATGGAATAAGTAATGGTGGTGGCGTAAGTCCGAAATGCAGAGCAAGCATTTCAGAAAGGTGGAGTTTTCACAACCACGCCAACCATGTCAACCATACGTTGCCAGTCCACATGTGAAGCCTGGCATGGCAATTACATGGAAAGTCAGGCAAACTGCTGCAAAGCAGATCTGTGAAAAAAACAGTGGGGAGAAAGAGGAGAAATACTAGAATGCAAAGCTTTGGCAGGCACCGTGTCTGGATACCTGGGCTTTTCCTGAAAAGTGCCAATTCCAATTTCAATTCAGTTATTGTAAATTCCCAGTATTGGGAAAAAAGTGGGATATAATAATAATAATAATAATGATATATTATAGAACCTCCTATTTCTTACCAAATAACAATCCTTTGCCCACACTGCCTTCTTGGATTCCACATTGACTCTTAAATGAAGTTTTAAAGTTTTAGGCCAAATTAAATTATACATTAAATGCGTAGTCCAACCACATCTGGCGAGTCATGTGTTTCCACCCTGCTGTACACATCTCATGCACCTGCCTTTTATTTTTGTTTTAAAAAAACAAAACAAAAACCAGCTGCAGTAGTTTCAGGGACAGAAAGGGGCAGGAAATTTTCACTGGGGATTGCAGCTTGGGGGGAAAAAAACCTCCTCCACAATCCCAATTCTCCTCCACAATCCTAATTCTGATAACAAGAGAACACAGGATTGTCTAGCTGGCCTTCAGAATACAGAGTGACAAGGCAAAAATGATCAAAAGTGATGATGTCACCAGTATTGTATCCGACTGTTTCCTCTGAAATGGGCTAGAGGTCTTTCTGCCGGACTTTTAATTCTATCAGGATTAACTTGATGAACTGTACAAACTGAGCCAACACAGATTAACAGAAGTGATCTAGTCATCACTAAAAGAAGGCTCATTGGCCTGGCATATACTGAAAGTTATTTTAAGGGTGCTTTCAGATGGAGGGTTCCTAGCATTACCTATCAAAAGGCATTGTGCTGCTATCCCATCTTTCCTCCTTAATGGATTTTCTGCGGTAAGAAGAGAGAGAGAAGGATGGAAGCAGCCAAGAGAAAACACAGGTGGGTTAAAATGGAAAACATTGTGTGGACTTCCTATAACGTTTCAGTACACAATAAAAGCCTCGTCTGAAAGCATCCTTTAATCTTCCAGTAGTATCTTGATGGTAGGATATATTTTTTTCCGGGCAGTTTTGGGACATTAAAATTAAAAGGGATGACTCCGTCATCATTAAAATCAAAAGACTGCAGCTTTCCTAAGGAACCTGAGGGCGTCTGGGAGCGAAGGGATGGAGTTAGAAGCAGTAGGCTGAAGAGAGATTAGGCATGCAGGGGAAGAGAGGCAGAGTATGGTAGGGGTGCAATCGGAAAGAGAGCCGATTTGTTCAGATGTCGATACTGGAGAAAGGGGTGCTATTTGAGAAGAAGACCTGATTTGGGTATAGCTAAGCAGAAAGAAGCTGAAGCTGGGGAGGGGGAGACTATTGGGGAGACGCATGAAGAGATCACCAATAACACCCCACAGTTGCTTTCTTCCTTTCCCCCATCACCACTCACGCTGTGCTGCCCTGGCGCAAGCTGCTTGAAGGTGGTCGAGAGAGTAATAGGAGGCACGACGGCTAACGAGTTCCATTGTTCGGGGTCTTGCCCCACATGGATGGCCTGCGTGGCGAAGTGCTTGAAGGGGGGCAGGAAAGCGGCGCTCCTCTCCTTCGTGTTTGCCATGTTGCTCTCGGGGGCGGCAGCGCAGGCGACCGGGGTCCTTTCCGGAGTAGCGATCGGAAGCGGATCGGGGGCGGCGGATACGGGCTCAGCGGAGCGCGTTAGTTGGCGAGGAGCAGTCAAGGCAGCGGTGTTGCTGGCGCAATATCCCGACGCGTTGCTCCTTTGCCGGCTTTCCTGTGGCCGGCTGGGACAGCTGCCTTAAGGCGGAAAAGCTCCGCCCGGCTTGGCTGGCCGGCGCGTCACATCGAATCCAGCGATGGGTGGAGATCTGGCAGCCCTATCCGGCCCCATGCTGGCCCAGCGGAGGCCTCCCATTGGCGGCAAACGGAGGCACGTCGCACCTTGCCCAGGCTGCTCTTGGGGTCGAGGAACTGGCGAGCATGCGGGCAAGCCGTGTCCTTGGGTGGGCCGCTGTTCTTGGAAGTAGAAGAGAAGCCGGGTTGAAAGATAACTCCCTGCACCTCCCTCAGTTTTCGGAACATCTCTCGCTCCCCGCCCTGCCGCGCAGAAATCAGCCTCTCTGCCGCACTGCTACCCTTTTTCTAGTTTGGAGGGGGAGGGGACACACGTTTTGAGACCCGAATCTGATGGTTATGGCCCTCCAGATGTAGTTGCATTGCAGCTGCCATTAGTGCTAGCCAGCAGAGCCAATGGTGAGGGATGATGGGAGCTGTAGGCTAACAACTTCACCCCTGCCCTAGGGATTCTTCCCTGGCTACTTCCAAGCACACAGCAACTAAACTTCGGTGCTCTTTCTCTTCATCGCTGCTACTAGAGAATTTAATGTTCTGAAAAAAGTTGTCTTCTGCCCAACGGATCATGTGAATGAACGAAAATATATATTTATCTGTTGAAGGAGCTGAACTACCGGTTGCAGAAGAAGCTACTGGAAATGAAGAGAGTGCATCCCAGGAATTGATAAAAGTTGTGCACAATTACAAGAAAACAAGAATGTAGATTTTGCAGGGCTGGCACCAACATCTGGCATACTGGGGCATCTGCCAGGTCTGGCCTGGTACAAACATCTGACATACTGGACCATTTTCTGTGTCTGGCATCAACATCTGTCACACGGGCATTTGCCAGGCCTTGCACCCTAGCAGGTTTACTAGAGCTTGCCTGAGCCTGTATTGGCCACGTAGGCTTTCCAGCAGTGGGCTACTGCAACTGCCAACCTTGTCCTTCCTCTTATGAGGAAGGACAGGTTGGCTACCACTCCATTATGGCATACTATTGCTATGAAGTAAGCCTGCTTGCAGGCAAACATGAAGGAGAGGCTGGTGGTTGCATCAGCCAAGTGGCAGTAGCTGTTAATGGAGGCCTGATCAATGCTAGGAGTCAGTGTAAGGGTTTACCAGGGTTAGACAGATGGTGTACTCAGGAACAGAAATCTAGACCACAACAGGGGGCAATGCACACCTTAATTTTATTAATTACAAAAAGGATGCATTGGTTCCCAAGGCTACTACACAATACAATGCATTAGCCTCCAAGGATACTATACAATACAGCTCAATTGCTCACAAGGCTCCCACCACAACAGGGGATATAATTACTGAACAATGGTGGCTCACTGCAACCTAACGTTACATCTTCAGTAAAGGGTCTGAAATCTTTTCTTTTTTTCAGTTTTACCATGGTGTCATCTAGCCTGTGTCTACATTTCCCAAGGGTGAAAGATTTTACCCATAGTCCTTATCCCACTGAAAATTCCAATATCTCCACCCCCCCTCAATTTCAGGGACAAAACCCATGTGACATTATTCACACAATTACTAGTTGTGTGATTAAAAAAAAAAGTAAATAGCCATACAGGCCCCATGAACAAATGTTTACTCAGGAATAATACCTATTTTATTCAATAGGACTTATTCCCAAGATGTGTGCATAGGATTGCAACCTTCATTGATTAGTTTTACAACTAAGTCTACACAGAAGGGATTAGGGCCAGATCTACACCAAGCAGGATATAACACTTTGAAAGCGGTTTGAAAATGGTATATGGAATGTGTCATGGGCCCCAGCAGTTGTCAAGTCCATTATAAACCATTATCCTGCCCAGGATGGGTTACAGAACTTTTTAAAACTTTTAAGTCAGTGGGGACAATGACATGGGACATTTAGCCCACATGTATCTCTAATTTTATTATACAATACTTGGGAATCCTAAGAAATGTAATCAATTTCCATACCTGCTTTTACTACATATAGTTCAATATAAATATTTATTTATTACATTTATATCCCACCTTTTTTCCACGCTCCCAAGGCGGCATACAGATATTATTTTTTGCATAAATATGTTGATGAAATAAGCTGTTGTATGTCCTTGGTCATTAAATGCACTTGTTAATTCAAGATCTTTTGCTTTAAATATGTGTGATACATTCAAAAGTGATATTCATCCATGATGTCCGGATCATAGCTTTTTAATATGACAGGAAGGTGCTAACCTCAGTGTGAACATCTCATCCATTCCTGGCTTTCTCTCCTTTTTTAATTGATTTTATAAATGAAATTGTGTACTCCTATTTGATGACAACCACTTCCCAATATTTGAAAAAAGTTTCTTCCCCTCTTTTTTCTTTCCTCTCAACCTCTAAAAATAACTTGAAACTATGCATTTTTTGTTTTGGTGTGCCGGAAACATACTGAGGGAATGCTAAATTAAATTAATGTTTAATTTTGAAAGGACTGTAGGTGGATATATCCAGATGTGGCCTTACCCCTCTGGAGAGTCCCCATCTTTGATTTGCGAATTATGTTGCACAACAGGAGACAACAGAATGATGTAAACTGATCTAGCGTCACCAACTATATCAGAACTTGACCTATAGTTTGTATTTAACAAAATGGTGGCAGCGAAACAAGGGCATTGACCCATCAGTGGGCTTCTAGAGACCTGTATTTCTGTGCCATGATGTGTTCAAGTTTCTCCTTCCACCCCATCCAATGTAATAAACTTCACCGATGAAGACTAACACCATACTCATACTCACCCAAATATAAGGTTCACTGTGTTCAATAAGACTTACTATCTTGTAACAAGCTTGTCAACTTGACCAGAAATCGCTCCTGCCCATAGCCGTGCTCCTGTGCATTTAGCAGCAGCTTGATTTGTGGAAATCACCATGTGAAACTTTTCACACAATATTATCTGTTAAAGGACTATGAGCAGGGGCAGTAAAAAAAAAGTTGGCAACCATCACTAGCAAGCATACCTAGGATTGTCATCATGCAGACCAACAGAAAACATATTTACTCAGAAGTTATTGCAGAGCAATTCTAAATGTGTTTACTAAGAAGTAACTATCCTTGAGTACAATGGGATCTACTCTTTTTCAAGCATGATTTGCATTGCAGCTGTGCAGCCCTATTCTGTGCAGTGTTAGGTGTTGGGAGTAAATACCATAGAAGTCGATATATTACTGTAGTCAGAATGGATGTGATTTCAACGTTGATGTAGGATTGTTAGCATAGCATATGAAAAGAAGCTTTTAGGGCATAGAAGAGGTTTAAAGGGATGTACAAGTAGGGGGTAACACTTTATGGTTAAGGGGCAAATATGGGTACAAGCAAAACATTGTATCAGGTTAGATGCTTTGGGGTATATGTACTGATAATACCTGATGAAGTTTGTGACTTCTTCCAACTGTTTTGTTTCTTATAGGGGGAGTAGGTGACTGACTGGTCAAGGGTTATAGAAAGGTAGAGTTGTGGTTTAGAAATCCTTGTGCCTGGATGAAAAGAGAACTTGCTCACATGAGAAGCAGAAGAGATGTCCAGTTTAGGGGAAAACAATATGTCCCACAAGGATGAAACATTCTGAAAAGAAGATCGTCTAAACTGATGACGTGGACCAATGGACGTAGTTCCTATGCAGAGTCAGAATGAGTTGTGTAGAATTTGTGAAGATACAACTGCAAGATTTGTGAATATGTCATTTTGCTTTGTTTTGGGTGGGAGTTTTGTGATTGTGTTAAACATTGTCTTGTCTTTAATAAAATACATTTAATTTTTAAGTTTGAATAGATGTTTTAAGTTCTATGTGTAATCTGGATGAATGCAAACATTCTGCCTTGAATCCTCAAACGCACTTGCACCTACAACACTTGGCCCAAAACAAGGCTATTTGAGATGGTGATGCCTTAGTATCTTTTAATTTTCCTCTTACAAGAGGACACCTAGGAGTTACTCTGACCACTACCCAGGCCAGGCCCACATTCAAAAAGCTGATAAGAGAAGAATTATAGCTAAACTAGTCAGTCAAATCCCTGAAGGAAGTCTGAAAACCAAATGAATCCTGGATCAGTGGTCAACCATCCCTGCAAAAGCCACTGATACCCAAAGACCACCTTCAACAGATGGAAATCCACTGATAACAATGGGAAAATCATGGAGCACCCCAACTCTGACTGGAACAAAACAACCACAAGACAAGCATGTGCCCAGCGATTTTTGTTGTTCCCAAAACATACTGAGAAAAGCCCATGGTTGTCATTTATTGTCATAGCTGCCATTGATTCATAATCGTTTGCTGGTCTTAGATGAAAGGTGAAGCTTGGTGGATTTCAGCACCATATCTGGAATCATCTCAATCGCCAAAGAATCCCCAATCAATGCCACCTGCCCAAGGGAATTCACAGCATAAAAACAATACAATTCAACAAGCATATTGATCAAATCACATTAAATATAAATCATTTTGAATAAACCAGTTACAATAAAATACAATCTTAAAATAGACATCATTAGCAAATACCATTAAAACTTTCAGTTAAAAGCCAGGCAGAACAGATACGTTTTTAAAACCCTCTTAAAAGCTCCTTCACAGAATGAGCTGCTGCTCCCCACCCCAGACTCTTTCAGCAATGACTCTGTAATACACACCAGGTCAGCTGCTTCAACCAAGATCAAATCACAAATGGCAATGTCTTTTAAAGGAGTTATTTGTCATTAAAACAGAGCAAACATAGGCTAAGCTGGTAATTGACATAGTCTAGATCTGGAAAGTGGACAAGAAGAAGGTAGAGACCTTTATGTGACTGTTACCTCCTTTCTTGGTACGCAGCCAGCCATGCCTCTCTCCAATACCGTATTTTCCCCTTCCTTTTACCACATGAACACACTGTTCTATTTGCAAGAAACCCAGGACCAATAAACTATGGCCACAGGCCTTGGCAGTGGCTGTCAGAACTATTGAAGTGGTCTCCTGTCCAGTCAAAAACAGCGAGAAGGGGGAGTTTGTTTGAACCTGTATCTGATTTGACTGTCCATTCAGCGGCATAGAAAATCTGAAGGACGACGACTGATTTCACAACTATTTTTTTTTTATCAATGTCTGCAAATATGGAAGCTTTTACAAACGTACATTCAATCTGGATATAGAATAAGACTGCAATATTCATTCAGTTAGATTAATTTCAATGCTTTTGATTGACAGATTGATTAAAATATGCCCTCAATTAATCTGGGAGCAGATTTTTGATAAAATTATTTTTATTTGTAATATAAGTACTTACAAATTCATGGATGACATAAAGGACTGCCTTTACTGGTGTGGTGTAACACATGTGTGTATAATCTAAAATTAAAGGAAGAATCCTTTTCTTCAGAACTATTATTTTATTTATATACACTTTTATGCATTTATACAATTGAGCAATTATTTAAACTCATGATTGATCTACCAAGGCTGCAGTCCTATGCTCAGTTACCTGGACGTATGTGCCACTGAACTCAATGGAGCTTACTTCTGAGTACACATGTGCATTGTAAGATTTTATTAAGCAAGATAGCTTCAGGCAGCAGTCCTTTGTCCAGTTTCCTGGGATTAAGTCCCACTGAACATGGTGGGACTTTCCTTAACACGTACAGGATTGTACTGTTAGCATGTAAACCAAGGAATAAATAAAATAAAATAGTCATTTAAAAAGTAACTTGCATACAAAGAGGGTATTGACAAATCAGGACATTGAACTCCTTTTATGGATTTTAAAACATACAAAAAGAAAACACAACTAAATTGTTTTGGCTGTTATCCTAAGCAAACTTGGCAGCGGTCCACCCATCCTCACCTTATGAAACTCAGTTTCAAGTAAACACAGTTTAGGTTGCATAATTTTCACTTTCTGAATAAGTTTTCACCTTGCTTAAACCTAGTTATCAATGACTTAAGCTGATCAAAAAGATATACGCCAGTCATGGACAAATACAGCTCTTTTCCCCCCTCATGGACCAGCATGGCTATCTTTTTTTAATTTATTTTTTTAAGTTCCACTGATTTCAAGGGGTCTACTCTAAGTATCACTAAGTTTGGCTCCTCCCAAGGGTCTATTATACACTCATATAAGTATAAAACAGGAGTATATCAATCAGCCTCAAACAACTAAATTACACTGTGCTAAAACATATTTATGTCATGAGGCAAATGCAATCTGCTTGTTCCTATTTGGATATTTATCATAAATTGGGGCACAATTAAACCTGCAGACTGATTGTAGCTTTATTGAAAAAGCAGGACAGTTTGCTGCAGAACTGTTACAAAAAGTAGCTTTTGTTCACGATAGAGCTGTTTTCTATTGCGGTGTTTAACAATTGAGTATTGGCAGGTGTTGGTTGCTGTCCAACTTACTGCTTCATTTCTAAAATGAGAACCAGTTCTGCTAGGAAACTTCACCTCCTGAAAGCATCAACTGTTGACACTGACAATGCACTCCTCTACATCTCTACCCAGAAGTATTTGTTTTACACTTTTATACCACCCAATAACATGCGCTCTGGATGATGTACAGAGTCAATGGGAATTATTCCCAGGTAAGGGTTTATCCAGTTTGTCTAACTTAAATCCTATTCATTTCAACGTGCCTACTCTAAGTAGGACTAAACCTGGATATAATCCTCTGTATAGCAGGCATGGGCAACATGTGGCCTCCAGATGTTTTGGCCCACAACTCCCCTTATCACCATTGGCGATGATGGCTTGGGCTGATGGGAGTGGTAAGCTAAACTGTTTGGAGGGTCACACACTGTCCACCACCCTAATTACTTAGTGCCAAGAGGACGGCATTTCAGCACATGTTCACGTGCACTCTTTATTACTTATTTCATGTATTCTAGCTTGAATTAAACCACTAGTCCAGTTGAAAGGAAATGTCTCAACTACTAGCTCAAGAAGTTTGCTGGGCTAATTCCTATTCCAGTAGCAACACATTCTTTTATAACAGAAGTAGGCAATAACATCTGGAGGGCTACAAGTTGCCCACTTCTGCTTCTCTAAGTGCAAATATGACATCTTTGCCAACTAACCAGAAAAAGTCTTGCCTACTCCTGCGCCTTTAACAGTAGCTTGAGTTGCAAGAGATCAGCAATGCTTTTCAAAGCTTAGAACAGAGGCAAACAACCAGAACTGGTGGAGGAATACCACCCCCTCCACAGGCAGAATGACAACAGAAGGGCTTGGCAATGTCCCTTGACATAATTTGTTCCCCAGAAAGTGAACAGGATGATCATTCCAGCAGAGTCAATGATAACTGGGCTTCATTGCATGTGGGTCTTCTTTAATGGGACAGGATACAGGGCAGATGAAACATCAGATAAGCAGTGAATGCATCAGGATGGTCCTCCCAGCGCATCCATTGCTGGGAAAACACAGGGCAGGAAAAGCATTTGGCCCCTGACAAGCACATTGCAAGGACAATTCTCCTGGTGTGTCTGCTGGGAACATTTTTCTCCACATGTCAGTCTTCCCTGATGAGAGAAGCAAAGCCACCTTGCCAACTCCACATCTTCTCCTACTGGGGAGAGGATGCAGGGCAGGCAAAGCAGCTGCTCCACCAACCCACTTTCTATCTCCTATCTATGATCCTAGAAATAACAAAGAGATTCCTCTCCATGCCTCCTCAGATAGCCACCCTACCCAGGTGGCCTCCAGGCCATAGGGCAAGGCTTGGGCCCACAGAGGAAACCCAAGCCTTCATGGGCAATATGGGTAACCTCTGATGGCAAGAGGTTGCCCTCCCCTGGCACAAAACAAAGCATGGTCACCTGCTAATGTTTGCAGATGAAGCTGCTGGCTATGGCACAAGAACAGGGGCTGGTAAAAAAAATGTTGGCAACCTTAAGTTTGTGTTATCTTGAGTGTTGAATTAACTGGCTTCTTTTAATGATCCGAAAATCTTCAGTTATATTCCGAGAACTCCGTAATTTCTCTATTATCTCTTCATCTATGCTCTTCCCTGATGGACATACCAGTAGAAGAAATATAAAGCAGACATAATAATCTAACGTCTTTGGTTCCATAAATTGGTTAACAGGATGAGAAAATTATGTGTCAAAATGAATCAAATCTTTGCTTCCATATTTATCCAATAAATAAATACATACAATTTAGGGTGTGCAGGCTCAGAAAATTAATGCAGCATGAAAATCCATAAACGACAGGAAAGA
The DNA here is from genome assembly GCA_029215795.1 of Anniella stebbinsi. NCBI lineage: Eukaryota > Metazoa > Chordata > Lepidosauria > Squamata > Anniellidae > Anniella > Anniella stebbinsi. The sequence continues at coordinate 86,321,308 of JARDYH010000004.1, read as the reverse complement.
ACATATTTGTTTTCCTCATTGTTTTGAGAAAACCTTCTCTATCTCAGCTGACTCATGTGTCTAGTGAATGCATAAGCCTGCTACAGCATCAGCATTCTGAATCTCCTGTTGTTTGTATAACTCAGGAAACTGCAGCTTCCATCTTGCCAGTGTACCAATACAATAAATAGGATATGAAGTATTGCATTATAGTTCCAGTTGACTTATTTCAAGGAAAGGAATTAAGGATCTAAGAGTTTCAGATCAATCCTAACCATTTTTATTTAAAATAATCTGGTTTGACTTGGAATAGAAAACCAGCCAATCCAATGCATTACATATTTGGAAGTCAGCCCCACTGATTTCAGTGGACTTAATCCAAAGTAAGCATGCATAGGTGGCAATCCTATGCACATTTACTTGGGATAAATCACAATGAAATGAATGATCCTTTGGCAGTATCCAATGCAACTCCACAGCTAGCATAAATTACGTTACACACTGCTTGCAGGTATGACAAATTTCCTCAGAAAACCTGTTGGGCCAGCAAGTACTATTGTGTTGCAACAGAGATCATTTACATTAGTGCAACATACTTTAAATTAGTGGTAGTGCACATTCAAAATTGCCCCTTACTTCCCAGTTAACATGGATTCAATCAGCTGGCTTAAGTCAAAATGGACTATTTCAAAGTCACAAGAATGCTGAAATGCATTAGACATGACTAAAAGCCTGATTTTTTTTTATTTCATTGTCACTTTCAGAACCTAGGAATAATGTCTACATTTGAAATAAGATCAAAACATTTTGACACATACTCATAAACATATTCCATCGTACGCTTAACTGGAAATAAATCCTTCTGAGTGTAATGGGGTTTATGTCTGAGTAGACATGCATAGGGTTGTAATGTAAATTTAAAAAATGGATGTATGTACTATTTATAGGATAAGCATAAGTTTTGGTCATATAGGCATGAAAAATATATCAAAAAGTTGTTAATTTGTCAGTCCAGTGAAATTATTATTCTTCATTCCTAAAAGTCCACCATTTCCCCAATTTCTGAGTCCAACCAATCTGTTTCCAGACTCCCTAATGTTGAGCAAAACAAAAGTTTAACATCCATCTTGAAGAAGACCTCTTGAAAAGAAAAACTCTAAAGCTCGCTCATTACTTTGCGACATTTTACTTGATCCCAATAAAAATATTAACTTACTATGTATTCTATACTATAAATACTACCTATTTATTCACTTGCAGTTTAATTCATTTAACACTTTGCAGCGATTCTGCCATGTTCTTGATGTGATCTTGCAGTTCTGCTGGATGTTTAAGGAGAACATTTGTTTTGTGTTTTTTAGATGAAAAACAAGAAGTACAGTTTAGTAACTTTGCACACCCACAATCATCCTTTCTTAAAATTAAACAAGGTTGCATTTCACTGCTAGGTATTCCACCACATTTACATGAGAATGCCATTGTGCCAGCTGATAAGTACAGCACAGTATTTGTGAGGGACAGAAAGGGGTGGTATATAAATGGAATAAAATAAATAAAATAAATATTTTTTTGAAAAAATCAAGCAAACTAACTTTTCTATGTATTGTCTGCTATGCAGACTATTATGCAGACTGACCAATAGGGGCACCTAACTCTAAATAGGATCAGACTATGTAATGTTGTGTAAAAATAGTAGGATAATCTCCTTAGTAAATATGCATAGAACTAGACTTTTAACACTCCCTTATGAGAGGCAGAATCCTAATCATGGGATGCTTCTATACCAATGACTCATAGTGCTAAATCACTAGAGAGTATACAATATTGCTGCTCTGCGTACGTAATTGACAGAGCGCTAGTGCAACCATGCTCTAGCACAATGCTGATAATGTATGCTACTGTGACAGGATTTCTGTACCAGTAAAGCTACTGGCACTGCGCTAGAGGTTCCATACACTAGTACTATGTAAATTGCATAAGCGGAGTGACAGTGTTGGATACCACCCGTTGGACCTTCCACTGTAAATTACAAGTAGAGTTGCAATCAGTTTTCCACACGATCCAAGGATAATGTGGATTTTCTGTGTATACACACCACTATGTTCCATCCACACTAGTGCCTTTAGTGTTACTCCTCCATTTTTAAGGCACATGGTTTTGATGTGGGTAGTGACTTAGTCAGTTGAACCTATCACAGCTCAGTATCTATTTACTATACCCTTTGCAGGGGTATATCACTTTTATTTCAAAAATCCAAATAGTTCATGCCATTTACATGAAAGACAGTATCATAACCTATAATTAATTGTTTTTATCTTATGTAAACCGCCCAGAGAGCTTCGGCTATGAGGCGGTATACAAATGTAACAAAATAAATAAATAAACACAATACATGAAAAGAAAACATTTCCATCTTAATAAAGGAACGTAGGAAACTGCCTTATACTAAGTCACACCCTTGGTCCATCAAGCCTATATTATCAACACTGACAGGCAGTAGCACTCCAAGGTTTCAGGTATAATAGTTTTTCCAACCCTGCCTGGAGATGCTGGGGAATGAGACTGGGACCCCCTCTAGATGGATTCTGTTTGACGCCTGGTTAGCCGATTATGCGCATAATCGCTGAAGCGCTTTATCGTAAATGCTTGTACGCAAGAGGTAATTGAGCACACAACTGGTGGCCTTACCGGTTGTTTGAAATGCACTTTACAAGTAGTTAATGCGGAGAATCGCTTGTTCACATAGGCAAAATGCGCTTTAATGGCCGGAGCAAAATAAAACTCGCTATTTAACGCGCATTCGATAATGCGCATAATCGGATAGATAACGCGCCTTAACTCCCGATTTACGCTCCGCTCTTGTAGAGGTAAAATTTTTAATGAGACTTCAAAGAGCTTTAAACATCTCGTGTAGAGGCAGCCTGGGATCGTCTGCAGGCCAAGTATGCGTCCTACCATTGAGCTATGGCCATTTCTCTACCTGGGGATCTCATATCTCCACCTGGTAGCTCCTAGTCCTGACACTCGTTCCCAATTATCCGGAGTTTGGGAAGACATCTAGACCCTTTATGTGTTAATCAAAACTCTGAAAAGGATGCCACAACAAAGCACTTTCTCTACATACACTCCGTTCTCCCAAGATTGACAACATTCAAGATTTAAAAGCACAGCCTCTCCATGTCCCTCATCCACTGGTGCAACCAAGTAATTTTAAACTCCGGACTTCATGGCCTTAAGGAGGGGGGGGATGACCTTTAGATAGGCTGACCATATGAAAAGGAGGACAGGTCTCCTGTATCTTTAACAGTTTCATAGAAAATGGAATTTCAGCAGGTGTCATTTGTATATATGCAACACCTGGTGAAATTTCCTCATCATCACAAAGTTAAAGCTGCAGAAGCCCTGCCCTCTTTTGTACATGGTCAAGAGGACAGGGCTCCTGCAGCTTTAACTGTTGTGATGAAGAGGGAATTTCACCAGGTTCTGTATGCATATGAACGACACCTGCTGAAATTCCCTGTCCTTTGCAACTGTTAAAGATACAGGAGCCCTGTCCTCCTTTTCATACGGTCACCCTACCTTTAGATGACCATGTGTATTTCTTCCATATGTGAAACACACAAGTAACACTTCTCTTCCCTCTCCCCAACTGCCATTCCATGTTTTAAAACAGTTTCAACATCCCTAATGTTTTAGCACAACAAACTGTATACCAACCCGATTATTATTATTATTTTAAAAAAATAATTCTCTGAGCGTATGCATTTTCTCATCTTAAACTCACTTAAATCATAGTATCATAATTACTACACGAATAAGTAAAATTTGCCCCTGCTGTCCCCACGCCCTCACCGCCTACCACTTTCTGGCTCGTCATTTGTCCCGGCGTTCCCCTTGGCTGCGGGGCCCTGGACTTCGACCCCAATGCCCAACCCTAATTGCACCACTGCCCTCAGCAACTCACTAGGCCCAGACCCACTCTTTCCACCCCACAGCATCCGCGTTCTGTAACTCCGCCCTTCTCGCAAAACACCTAAGAGAACTCCGACGACTCTGTCTCCTCTATCGAGCGACTCAATTCATCGTTTCCTTCCGTCGCGGTAACATCTCGCGATATCTCTTGCGATCTCACTCCGGCGAGCGTTCTAGCATCGCGAGATTCCCTCGACAAGATGGCGGCGCGGTCGAGTCGCTAAGAGGAGCGGCAGGTGGAAAGGAGTTTGAAGGGAGCTCGGCTGGGTTCGGAGCTCTTCAGATAGCGGGGTGTCCCCGGGTGGGGTGGTATGCTGTTGGGACGGGACTTGCCGCCACGGCTCTGAGCGCCTCGAGCCCCCCGCAGCGACTGCGGCGCCGCGTCTCCCCGTCCGCGCCCGGGGCCGCCGCCGGCGATGACCGGAGAGAAGCTGCGCTCGCTGCGCAGGGATCACAAGCCCAGCAAGGAGGACGGGGACCTGCTGGCGCCCGGTGAGGAAGAGGCGGCTGCCGTGCCTGGCGGAGGAGGCGCCTTCACCGGAGGCCGGGCGGGAAGCGGCAAGGGCGGCCGTGCCGGGAGCCACCGCATCTTCACCAATCACCACCGGCTGCCACTCAAGGGAGGGCCCGGAGGGTCCTCACTCGCCGCCGGACCCGAGCCCGACAAGTGTCCGGCGGCGCAGTTCCCCGTGCACGAGTGTGTCTTCAAGGGGGACGTTAGGCGGCTGTCGGCGCTGATCCGCACACAGGGCATCGGCCAGAAGGACAGTCACGGTAAGAGATGGGACTCAGCCACTCTCCGCCAAACTCCCTCTCCCCCACCCCCCGATGCTACGGAGGGTTGAGCCTTCTGATGCCCTGTCTCCTGAGGCAAGCCGACTCGCTCGTGACCTTTCCCCTGTTGTCCCAGTTTATTTCTAATCCGGCTGTGGGTCTGTTGCTGTCACGTTCCGCATGCTAGTATTCGCCTAGTTTTGAGATCTTCCCTGTAGTGTGTGGCTCTCCACCCTTATAGTCTTGCTGTCTCCCCTTCCCCAGAGTTCAAACACTCACTCCAGACTGGGATAGTCTTGAATGTGACCCAGAAAAACAAAAGAGGGGCGTCCCTACTATCCCTATGATGTGAAGTTCATCTGTCAGTGATCAAGGGAGCCTGTGATAGGACTGGAATCTGTTTATCTCCTTTGGGAAATATGTCGCCTCTTATTGCTGGTCCTATCTGTGTAAATCTATCAGGATGACCCTTTATTCAGAAAGGCTTTGTGATGGCAGAACCTCTGCTGACCCAGTTTTGGGTTATATCAAATGAAGAAGCATAAGGTTAAAGAGGATCAGTGCACATACAAGCATATGCTACTGAGAGAATTTAGTTCCAGGAAGGGCGGAAGTGTTTCTGGGAAACATCGGCTTTTCTTTTCTTTTCTTTGGGAATTAGAACAAAGATTGCCTACTCACTTAGTCTTTGGCTATTTACATTAATACATGGTAGTTGCAACGAAGGCATCTTCCTTTCTTCCAGTGCTGATGTCCCAGTCAGAAGTACAGACATAGTTAATTCTTCCCATTTATTATGTTTCTGAATTTTGTATAAACCATGATGATAACTCTGCTGTGGGCCTCATACGTAATGCTTCAGTATATCATTTCATAGTTTATGTAGGAATGGATGTTTCCTAATCTGTACTTATCACAGTCAAAAATGCCTAGGCCTTCACGGTTGTTAGAAAGCATGCTGCCCACTCCATTCCAATCTTTACCTGGGATGATTTTTCAGCTGCCATCCTATGTATGTTTGGAAGCAATTCCTGTTGAATTCAGTGTGTAAAATTGGGCTGCATGTGTTCTTTGCCCATGGGAAGAACTGCTCTTCATATAGTGTTCAGATTTGCGCGTTACTGAGGGAAAATAAGCCACGGTGCCTTGTTCTAAGGTTTCAGGGTGCTTTGTAAAGCACCACTGCCACCCATTCTTGCTGGGTTCAGACGGGGTAATTCTGCTTATTGTGCTTACAATTGGCATGCGCGGGGTGGGAAAATAAGCCACCGTAGCTTATTCTCCCTCGGTGATTATGCAAACCTGCCCATTGTGTATGTTAGGAATGTTCCTTTTCTGGAAAGAAAATTGCTTCTCTGGAACTCTTTCCAGGATAATAATTATGATGTCGCCTGCCTCTTTCACCTGCAGCCTTGAACTTGGTCTGTAACCAGATTTTAATATAGTAATCTCAAAGAGTATGCTTCATTTTTAATAGTATTTCAGACTTTCCCTTCTGTGGCTTTTAATGAAAAATTGGTATAAGTCTCTAAGATTCTTTCTGCTACTCCCACCTTGAGATTTTTATCTAGTAGAATATTATGCAACACTTTCATATTTGATGAAGAGTTGTAATTATCCACTGGAATGTCGGTTTAACACTTCTTAACAGAAAAAAAACCCTGTTATTCATTTCATTTTATTCATTTATTTATTTAATTCATTTCTATACCACCCAATAGCCAAAGCTCTCTGGGCAGTTCACAAATATTAAAAGCATAAGTACAGCATAAAATATAATATGAAACTTAAAAAACCACAATACAAAAGTACAAGCAGAATAAAACAGAGCAGATAAGCAAAGTTTTAAAATGCAGATTTAAACTAGCAGTGTTAAAAAACATTAGGATAGCAAATTGCTAAAATATTGGGAAAATAAAAAAGATCTTCAGATCTGGTGCTGGAAAGAGTATAACATAGGTGCCAGGCGAACCTCTATAGGGAGCTCATTCCATAGCCGGGGTGCCACAGCAGAAAAGGCTCTCCTCTTGGTAGCCACCTGCCTCACTTCCTTTGGCAGGGGCTATCTCAGAAGGACCTCTGAGGATGAGCTTAGGATCTGGGCAAGTACATATGGGAGGAGGTGATCCTTCAGATAACCTGGCCCCAATCTGTTTATGGCTTTGAATGTTAATACCAGCACTTTGAATCAGGCCTGGACTTGGACTGCCAGCCAGTGCAGCTGGAAAAGTACTGGTGTAATGTGGGCCTGGTTTTAGACTAGCTGAAGTTTCTGGACCATTTTCAAGGCGAAAGGTTATCAGAACATGGATAACTATAACTAGGCTATCTCTGTCCAGATAAGGGTGTGGTTGGTATATCAGACTAAGCTGATAAAAGGTGCTCTGTGCCACTGAGTCCACCTGTGCCTCAAGTGATAGTTCTGGATCCATGAGCACCCCCTAACTGTGAACCTGATTCTTTAGGGGGAGTGCAACCCCCTCCAAAACAGGTTTAATGTCAGTTTGTTGGTCTTGATCCAATACATTACCATGCACAGGCCCTGATTCAGAACAGCCACTGCATCACCTGTGTTTGATGAAAAAGAGAGGTAGAGCTGAGTGTCACCCACATATTGATGACACTTCAGCCCACATCTCTGGATAACCTCTTCCAGCGGTTTCATGTAGATGTTGAGTAGTATAGGCGATAAAATAGAGCCCTGTGGAACCTCATGGCCTAGTTGCCATGGCACAGAGCAATAATCCCCTAACACCACTTTCTGGAATCGGCCATCCAAGTAGGAGGAGAACCACTGCAGCACAGTGCCTCCAACTCCCAGCCCAGACAACCTGTCCAGAAGGATAACATGGTCGATGGTATCGAAAGCCGCTGAGAGGTCCAAGGGAATCAACAGGGTCGCATTCCCACTATCCCTCTCCTGGCAAAGGTCATTCCACAGGGTGACTTTCCAAAACCAGGCTTGAAACCTGATTGAAATGGATCTAGGTAATTTGTTTCATTCAAGAGTGCCTGAAGCTGTCCTGCAACCACCCGCTCAAGCACCTTGCCCAGGAAGGGGATGTTAGTCACCAGCCTATAGTTGTTAACATCCTCTGTGTCCAGGTTATGCTCTTTCAGGAGTGGCCTTATTACTGCCTCTTTTAAAGAGGCCAGCACCACTCCCTCTCTCAAGGAGGAATTTACAATCTCCTGTACCCAGCCAGAAATCCCCTCCTTATTCGATGTGATGAGCCATGAAGGGCAAAGGTCAAGCACATAGGTGGTCGACCAGTCTTGGTCAACCACCTTTTCCACTTCCTCGGACTTCAATATGCTACTCCTCCAATAAAACTGGACCAGATGGTGCTCTGGATGCTTCTACTGATGGAACTGCATTAATTGTGGTGTCCAATTCATGATGAATCTGAGCGACTTTGTCTTCAAAGTGCTGTGCAAACTCATCATAGTGTACTGTTGAGAGTTCCACACTCTCCCAGACCCAGTTTGTAGCAGGAAAAGCTCTTCTGGATGACACTGAGAAGACACAATGCTGGTGTAAAAGAACTGTCTCTTTGCCACCCTTGCCGCCCCAGAGTAGGCTCGATAATGAGCTTTAACCTGTGTTTGATTTTTCTCAGCATGAGTTTTCCTCTACCTGCATGCTAGCCATCTCCCCTCTCGCTTCTATCCCAAGGAGCTTTACAGTAAATAATGATTAATGCAAATTGGCATTAGTTAGTCTTAAAATCACTATCAGGCCAGAAACCTAGTTCAACCTATTTAAACCGTAGGCAGATGTGGTCATGATGCAGTAATAGTTACAAAACAGAATTGCATAGTTAGCATTTTCTATATATTTTTGTTCCAATATATGACTAAGTAACCCATTTGTAATATAAAGCTGTCATAACGTAAAGATGTGCCTTAGAACCAAGCAATATTTTGATACAGCAATTGGCTTTTCTTATTTATTTATTAATTTCATTACATTTGTATACCTCCCCATAGCCAAAGCTCTTTGGGCGGTTCACATAAGATTAAAACAATTAAAAACAATATACAAACATTAAAACAGCAAAAACATACAATATACACACACATTTTAAAACCACTATAATAACTTTAAAAAGCTATAAGCCTAAAAACAAAACAAACCCAGGCTCATCAGACATTGCTAAATGCCTGAGAGAAGAGGAAAGTCTTGACCTGGAGCTGAAAAGATAACAATGTTGGCACCAGGCGGGCCTTGTCGGGGAGATTGTTCCACAATTGGGGGGCTACTACAGAAAAGGCCCTCTCCCTTGTTGCCGACCTCCAAGTTCCCTCGGAGTAGGCACTTGGAGGAGGACCTTAGATGTTGATCGTAGTGTACAGGTAGGTTCGTGTCGGGAGAGGCGTTCCATCAGGTATTGTGGTCACAAGCCGTGTAAGGCTTTATAGGTTAAAACCAGCACCTTGAATCAAGCTCGGAAACATACAGGCAGCCAATGGAAGCGGGCCAGAGTAAGTCTTATATGCTCGAACCTTCTGGTTCCAGTTATCAATCTGGCCGATGCATTTTGCACAAGCTGCAGCTTCCGAACCATCTTCAAAGGCAGCCCCAGGTAGAGTGCATTGCAGTAATCTAACTTGGTGGTTACCAGAGCATGGACAACTGAAGCCAAGTTATCCCTGTCCAGATAGGGGCATAGCTGAGCCACCAACCGAAGTTGGTAGAAGGCACTCCGTGCCACTGAGGCCACCTGAGCCTCAAGTGACAGAGATGGTTTTAGGAGAACCCCCAAGCTACGAACCTGCTCCTTCAAGGGGAGTGCAACCCCATCCAGAACTGGTTGAAGACCCTCCATCCGGTCAGCAGAACCACCCACTAACAGTCTTGTCTGGATTGAGTTTCAGTTTATTAACCCTCATCTAGTCCATTGTCGCAGCCAGGCACCGGTTCAGCACATCCACAGCCTCACCTGATGAAGATGAAAAGGAGAAGTAGAGCTGCATGTCATCAGCATACTGATGGCAACGCACTCCAAAACTCCGGATGACTGCACTCAACTGTTTCATGTAGATGTTAAACAGCATGGGGGACAAGACTGACCCCTGCGGAACCCCATACTGGAGAATCCACGCTGCTGGCACCCAAGAGCCCCGCAAATACTGAGCTGCTTCGGGGAGGCCCGAAGTGAGGCGGACAAGCTCTAAAGCATCCTGAGTCAAATTGGGGCCATTTCGGAGGCTCCGAAATAGTCTCTGATGTGAGTTGGGGTGGGGACTGTACACAGCCCTAAAATATATTCAAAAGGTAGCCTTTTTATTCCACCACATCACAGATTGGCAAATTCTTAAGTTCTGTAACAACAGGAGGAGAGAAAAGCGCTTTTACAGTGCTGCTTCATAGTTATTGCAGACCTGGATGGCCTAATGTCACTTTTGTACTTCACTTTTACTGAGGTGCAGTTGAGGCATGACTGAGTAATTTGTTCAGAAAAAGTATTAGTTAATAAGCTTTATTGAACACTAGCATTGATTTCCAAAGTAAACACTCTGCCACCATTCCACCGAATCTTTAACTCCAGGCAGATGAATGTACAGCTTATTAACTGCTAAACAAGAGCAGTTTGGGACTGATGAACTTGACTATGCTTTTGCATCTGAGCCTTTTCCTGTTTTACCCTGTTGTAAATTCACTAGAGCCTGCCCAGAGCAGGATTCAGTTATACTTAAAGAAGGAAAGTGTTAATCATAAAGAGCGTAGGAATTCAGAAAAATAAAAGTATAAAATGCATTTTATTTGTGCACACTAGGATGGTAACTGGACAAAGATGTGTTTGATTGCCACAGCTTTAGATCCATTTTCCTGGAGGAATATTAGTCTCTCATCAGAACACGTTGAACTCTGTCTGACTGGTAACATCCAGCTGCGGCACTATAGTCACTCAAGCAGTAGTCTGAGAAAGGATGGTCACCCTGTCAGTTGTGAGGACAAAGCATTAATATTAGGAACAACTCTGATATTAAACACACCATGGCAATGTGAGATGCTGACTTCGTGTGGCTTTTGATCAGCCATAAATCATTTCCCATAAAGATTAAGAGAGAGAAAAAGCTGATTTTCACTTGAGTCAGATTGTTTTACAGTGAGTACTAGACAATATGCATTTCAGTGGTCAGAGATTCTTTCAAGAGTTTATGCCTTAAAATAGTGGTAGTCCAGGTCTTGGTACTTTTATGTCAGTAAAAAATAAAGCAGAAGTTGTATTGGGTATTGAGAAAAGCTTCAATGTAAGACTACAATTAAGGGCAAACAACCATTCAGAACAAAATAAAAGATTGAAAAGATTGTTTGGTGCCAACAAAATTATTTGTTTGTTGCCCAGAGACTTTGATTATCAGAAAAAGAAACTAATTGGCTGGGGAAAAAACAGCTTTGTTTAGACCACTGCTAGCTCAATGGGGGCTCAAGGGCTGAGTAGTATTAGTACTAGTATTGTTTTTGCTGCCCCTGACAGCTGCCAGGAGAGAGTGTGCAATATTCATAGCACTGCCCTGTATTAAATGGTCAGCACTGTAGAGGCTTCTGCACAACAGTATTCCAGTGAAGTCTCACACCTAATTAAAGTAAACTTAGTCTATTGTTTGTTTGTGTTAATCAATTAAGTATGCACAGTTTTAAACAATAAAACAATAGGGTTTTTTTTGTATCTGATTATATACTTCAGCAGGCACTACTTTAGAAGAGGTTTTCTCTCCTGTGTATATGTGTTATGTTTTCAAAGATTGCACCTACCATCTACAACTTTTACTTACCAGGGTCATTGTTTTAATTAATGGAAAGACTTTTAATTGAACTAAGTGATTAAGCATTGTAGCCCATATACAAGGGATCAAAACTATTATGACAATAGGAGACATATTAACCTGGAGGTAACTGTTACTTCTCACACACAACCAGACAAATGTTAAATTACAAAGTTTGTTATATTGTGGCTGTCCATGGTTCCTGTTTAGTTCTTGAGAAATGCAATTGAACTTTTAAAATGAGTTCCAATTCCACTGTTTTTGTCATGATTCTTTGAAGCTGCTGCTTGCATTATGTTTTCTGTGAGGAGCATAAACAGGAGGCAGTAGCCCAGTACAGATAAGACTTATTGCAAAAATAGTAAAATCTTGTTTTAAAAAGTATAATGTATTTTGAAATTTGTTGCACAAGATGAGATTAATGGGGAAGAGCAGGGAAGTGTAGAATCCAAATTATACTTTCTCTTTGGTAGCTTTCTTCTATGATTTGGTGTACCAGGCATGTTTTCTATGATAAGCTACCATGGTGACTGACTTATTGGCATTGTTGTTTATGGATGAGATTGGTGAAGATCTGAGCTGTCTTCTATCTGTTCAGATAACAGAAGCACCAAAACTATGTAAGTGTTGGGGCTTTCATTGGTGCATGGCCATGCTATCTGTGACCACATGAGAGGGAACAGTATTTAAAATCCCAGAAATACCACTTTTCAGTGATGATTAATAGTCTAGGGCAGCCTTCACCAACCTTTTGCCTTCCAGAGGTCTGTATTACAACCCCCAGCATCCCCAACCAGCATGATGCTACAAAAACTCTTCCTTGGTTAATAGTAAAGCTAAACCAAATCCTGCTTATACCCCTTTTCATGATTATCTTCAGTTACAGTAAATATAATATAGAGTAGAATCATCACAATTTTTAGAGCTTACATTATTTTAGATATGTACCTAATACTGGTCCTGCCCACAAGCTTACAATCTAAAGCTAAAGTGAAGACATTAGAGGGAAAGCCATACATTTTAGATTTTCCTCAAGTTGATATTTCACAAAAGAAATCACTTGAATTTCTTTAAACATCTCAGTAGTAGTGTAAGTGGCTCAGTGTCTTGCATATTCCATGGTTAATATCACATGTGCTACACCTATTGAGATAGTCAGGAATCAGAAGACTATCATTGTGTGCCAGATTACAAGTATAATTTAAATATCTTTGACAAATAAGGAGACTGTAATCAAGTAAGGCTTGATTAACCTTCACGCCAAAGAGGTAGAGTATGCTTCTTACAACAAAAGGTTATTCTAGAAGGTTAAAAAATGCAGTGCTCAAGCTCACAGCTACATTCCAGAACATAGTTAGAAAAGTATAGTTGCTAATTAATGTATTTTCATTTCCCATGAATTAGTCCATACACTGAATATTAAAATTCAGTATGGGAAATGTAATGGCGTGTATTCTACAATTTTGGCTTAATTTAAGAAAAGTTAATTTCTATTTTCAGGTTGTAACAGTTGATAATATTTCAGTTATTTGCATTTTAACAAAGATGTAGCCACAAAGCTATTCAAAGTAGATTGGTTAAACTGAATTGCTTGCATTTTGAGTTCTGTATTGAATCTCCTGGTTCAAGTACTACATATTCAGAATTAGAGATGGCTGGGCAAAAATACTAATGTATTATAATTTGACACATCTTTTCTAGCATAGTACAAAATACCTTTTCTAGAATAGTATCTACTGTAAAGCATGTGTGTCCTTTAAGAACATTCTTTTCTTCAGAACTATTGTTTTATCCATTTGTAAACTCATGCAGATTTGAATTCACCAATTAGAACTTATACAGTTAATCAGCTAAGGTTTGTTAACGGGGCAATCCTAATTATTTGTCAAGTTAGCAACTGAGTTATTTGCCCCCCCCCCCCGGTAGAATTTGTTGGATAGTTTTGACTAGTAAAGATGCCAGCAGTTTAATATAATTCAGAGGTGGGCAACTTGTGGCCCTCCAGATGTTTTGGCCTACAATTCCCATCAGCCCCAGCCAGCATATCCAATGGTGAGAGATGATGGGAGTAGCAGGCCCAAACTTCTGGAGGGACACAAGTTGCTTACCCTTAATTTATATATGAATAAAATAAATATTTACTGTTGTACAGTCTATGCTCACAAAATCCAGAATTCCATGCAATCCAAAAATTGCATGGTTTTCCCAATTGGTGAAAACTGCATACCTTTGCATATATTTCTTTCTTCCAGTTGTTGTCATTCAGAAGGGCAAACAGCTAGAAAACTTACTTAACTTTCCAGCCCTACTTCTAAGATTTTCCAGCCATTATCTATCTTCATTGATATAAAAACAAGAGTCGATGTTCTCAAAAAGCTCACTTCTATGTTCAGTATCAAATTCTATGCTTTCAAATCACAACTACAGAAAACCCATAACTCTTGTTTGTTTATAATTTCAAGCTGTTGCTTTTATCTTTTTACAGTAGTTAAGTATTTTGAGTTTATTTATATGCTACCCATCATAATTATTCCAGTGCAGTTTGCAATATAGTGAATGATACCTGGTTTACAATGCACCACTTTAATAAGAGTTCATTTATAAAATGACCTGTGCAATGAATAAATAAAATATACTGTTTAATTTTTTATTACAACAAATTTCTTATGGGTAATGACCTAGTTCTGTCATTATTGATAACAATAGAGACTTTACAGACCTTAATTAATTTAGGGTGACAGAATGTCCCTTGGTTTTTCAGTATTTTTAATTATTCTTGTCCTATTAATCAGTTTCCCAAGAGTAAAATTGAATTTGGAAACAATACAGATAATGTAGTAAAGCGACTCGTTATATGATTTAACACTGTTTACTCAGATCAAATTAAAACAATAGGATTGTTTTACTTAAATTATCATAACCTCAATTATGCTTTATCAGTGTGAAATTTGATATTTTACTCTGTCTGATTAAGATCCTATAAACATATTGAACAAAAATGTATTTTTTTTCTTTATAGGAAACACTCCGTTACATCTTGCAGTGATGTTGGGGAATAAAGGTTAGTTATTGTGCTCTTATATCTGCTTTAAACGGAAACATTGTCCCATACAGAGTTCAGCAACTAGAATCCCCAGGCTGGATTTTTCTTTCCTTCACAGATCTTGAAACTTCTTGAAGAGAGCAACAGAACAAGCAAGAGGAGAGTTCCTCTTTTTCTTTAAAAAAAACAAACAACCTTCTCTCAACTTTCCAGTCAGGAAGTAGCTGGGGAAGATGGTGGTGGGGGTGACAGAGGAATAGTGCAAGTGAGAAGAGAGTGGTCCCTTCTCTCCCTTCCCACATTTGTTCTTCCTTGTTCCTGCCTACCAGCTATTTACTGTCATGAGGGAGGGAGAGTGGCAGATGGACTTGCTAGGCATGGGCCACTCAATCCCCATCCATATTGACTTGCTAGTAAACTCATTGTTAGGCCAGTATAACAAGTTTCTGTTATCTTAGTTGATACTTGTTGGGGAGGTCCTGTGGTGGCAATGTATTTGTGGAATTTATTGGAGTTGTTGGAGTTAAATGAAAGCATTGCTTCAGATCGAGGGGTCGGTAAGGCCAAGAAGATGAGGAAGGTGAACTGCTTGCTTACCTACAATCTTGGTGCTTGTCAGAAGGCTTTGTAAAGTACAATGCAGCAGCACTGATGCAAAGGGGAATGAAGTTGTGTTTCCTTTTAGTGGCTTCGGCAGGAGTAGGAACAGGAATGAAAACTGGAAATGTGCTTACCACCATTTCCTCTGCCTTCGTTTCTTATTCCTAACAATGGCAGGAGGGAGGGGTGCAGTCATTCTGAGACTATGATGGAGAGATTTGGGGTTTGGATACTGCAGCAGTAGTTCGCAAACCTTGACAGAGGGAAATACTGGGGTCGAGGGAAAGTCCTCTCTATCCCAGTAACCATTGTGGAAATGCTGTCAGTTTTACTGTGAGCTAGGGACGACAGCTGTAGGAAGATTGCTATGTAAGAGCATTACTACCTGCATACTTCTACACACCACAGTCTTTCATTCTTTAGTTGTTATGTTGTGAAGGGCCAGATGGGAATATATTTACTGCCCTTTTGTCAAGTTACGTTATTTTTTCAAGGCCCCTATTGACTAGGTTCATGCAAAACCACTCCTCACACTCAAGGTTGAGTGTGAATTAACTGTGGGTTGAGTTGAACTGTGGGTTATTGTGTTGTGTGAACCCAGCTGCCTTAACAAACTATGGTTTGTAACCACATACAACCCACAGTTCGCAAATCAACAACCAACTCTTCGTGGGTAGTTCGTAGTTAGCAAACCATGATTTGTTAGCGTGGCTGGGTTCACACAACACAACAATCCATGGTTCAGCAACAACCCAGATTCAACTATACTCAACCTTGTGTGTGAGCTGTGGTGTTGTGTAATCCCAACCATTGCGATGTTTTGGAACCAGAGTTCTCAGACTATGAGATGGACTGCTCTACGGAGGAAGAAATAGCTTCTAGCAGATGAACAAGCAACTTCATACTTAGTTACAACCCTACCAGTGAAATATACTGTAGTGTATTAATTAACTAATCCAAGCTTCTTATCCTCAGTGTCTTTAACTACAAAAATGCCTTTTGCTGCAAATACCTATTGGGTAGAAAATCTCTGTAGAAGACATTTCATACTGCTTTTGAGAATAGAAGGCACAATTCAGCAGTTAAGTAACCTTAGTGGAAATACCTTTTTTATCCTGAAGATAAAATTATTCTGGAGATCAAAATTGAAAGTATGTTCTCTGAGGATTGATCATTGGATCAGTATATTATACGTATCACACCAGTGGCAGGCCAGCAAGGAAGTCTGAATCGCCAAAGTTAAGTTTATTTGTCTTTTCCTTTTGTTGCTGTTTTTTTAAAATGAAAACACCATCTTGTAGTATCTTGTGACCTTCCTAGCTTTATCTGAGCTCTGGACTAAATTCAGTGGGTTCAATCCAGATTTAGTCATGCTTAGAGTAGACCCACTGAAAACAGTGAGAGTTATTTAGACATGACTGACTTAAGTCCTGTTGGTTTTAGTATGTATACTCTAAGCATGCCGACATCTAGATTCAACCATATGATCAAAACAGAATTTCTCATTTTTTCTCTGAAGCCTTTGTCTTCTTGTAACTGCTCCATATCTGTTGCCAGTGCCACTATTCCCACTGTTCAGGCATGAAGCTTTGGCTCATTGTGATTCCTTCTTCTCCTCTGCACTCCATATTTAGTCTTGACACCAGGTCATGTTACGTCTCCCTATACAAAATGCTGTGTTGCACAAAACATGTGATCCTAAAAGCTTGTTTTCTTTGCCAAGTTAAACCAAATTAACACAAAAGCTATTCCTCTAACCAAACCATGTTTTTTTTTTTTAAAAATGTTGCCAATCAACTGACAGGTGAATTCCTTATCTGCTTAGATCCGAAGATGGAGTCCAAGTTGATATGTGAAAAGACCAATATCAGCCTGATTTAAGTGCAATGATGATACTATAGAAAATAGTCTATTTAAATTATATTGCCACACTAAAGGCATGGTTTTGATTTGCACTTTTCCTGTTGAAGACCAATCCTGTAAACTGTTGATTTTCTTTTATGATATTTCAGACATATAACTGTTAGGGGCCTCTCAGTGTCCAACATAACTGAAGAAAATGATAACCTATATTTTGTAGCAAATACTCCCTCTTGGGATGAAATCCTGGATTAATTTTGCATGGACAGTAGCAGCATAATACAGCTTGTTTAGCCAGGCATCCTAAGAATGCATACAGAATATTGTGAATGTACTAGTTTAAATTTGAAGCTGTTACATAATAGTCTAACTACAGGACTATGGCTTATGTTTTAGTTGTATTGACTTTGATTTGATGTTGGTTTTGTTAAAGTACTCCAGTTTAACTTGGTTAGGATGTAGCTTTGCTTAAAACACTATATAAATATGTGAAAATTTTGGCTAGGCTGATCAATATATTCTTGTAGAAAGAAGTAGAAGGAAACTTCTAATGTTTTGTAAGGCCCTCATCGAGAATTCAGTTAAAACAAACATTTGATGTGCACTATTACAGCATCATGATAGCCTTTTGTTTAATCCTGTTTCACTATGGGATATTGCTATTATATGTATCCATCTATGTATTGCAATTGAGTCGGTTGCATGGAAGGGATAGGGTTTCTATCGCTGCAGAAAATTTTGGGGGTTTGAAACGATGCTTTTTAAAAACAGGCTTTGATTGTAAATGGTACATATACACCTCCCTCTGCCATTGGAGAGTATCCCAGGCATTAGTATACAGGCCCTACCCCTGAGTAGCAATGGGTGAATAATCGTTTGGCTTAACCAATATAAGGAGTTGCAAATCCTTCCTCCTGCAAATGTGTCCTCAGGGATGAAGGGAGACTGAGCCTCGCTTTCCTACCTGAAGTGACTTGTTGATGTGGAGAGGTGGAGTGGATATGTTGCTCAGACACAATGCTCACTTTGGCAGTGGTCTGAACCCCAAATCCTCTGAACTTCAGTTATTGGAAGGGTGGGGGAAAGAAAGGGCTTTCCTCATAGTTCATTTCCTTGCAGGCTTCCTTGTTTTCTGTAATGAAGGAGGAGATTTCTCCTTTTAAGCTTGTTATTCAAGCCCATGCTTGCTTTAGAGATGAAGTCTAGAAGCAGATGCAGGTCGAAATTAATGTACCTTACTGTAAGATAGATAGCAGGCAATAGGAAGAGTGAAACAAGCAACAGACAAAATAACATAGGAAAACAAATTGTGGAACTGCTTGCTACTTAGAGCCTCCATAATGGCTAAGAGGCTCACTTTCCTATATTCAAAGTTGCCATTTGTTGAACAGCAGATAGGGAGGGATTTGTTGGATGTGACTATAAAAGAGAACTTATGCCTTAAAAGAGAAGGGTCAGAGCAAGGGACTGAAGCACATGTGGTCTGTGAAAAGTGAGGGGATGACTGCCTTATTCTTATTCTTCCCTCATTGCACTCTTCATTTCTTGTTCATGCTACTGCTTCTTTCTCTTTCTCAATTTGTATGGCATAACGATAGAGGAGGTTGGGAAGTAGATGTGGGTGGTTGGGCCACACTGAAGTGGGAGAAGTGGTGGTAGTTTTATCTTTTGAAAGTACAAAACTCCTTAAATATTTGTTTTTCAAATTGCTAAAATTATTATTTTGGCCCCTTAATTTCAAGCCTTGGGCTCAGATTCTCTTCCCCCACTCTCCTCACTACAGTTAAAAGTTACCAACTGAACAGAGGTGTTCAAGCAGGCTACAGTCTCAGTATTCCCTCCAGTGTAGGATAAATAAAACTGTGTTGAGTTGATGATTAAGATGTTCTTTTTCATCCATAATCACGTTGCAAGTGTTACTCAGAGTGCTGTGGGTCCTCTTTATCCACTAGCATCCTTGGCTGACTCAAGTAGGTAAGATATTGACACTAAACAATCCCAAACCTCAGTACAGCTGTGTTAATTAGAAAGAGTAGACACAAGCTAGATGCTCTGTATGGCAGACAAGGCTGTAAATCATTTCCTGTTAATCTCAGAGTCATAATTATTTGTGCACAAATGGGCAGTTAAACTGCTCTTACATATTTCTAATTGGTCATTATGCAATAGTTTTTAAAAGTATAAATTACTAAATCACAGTGGTATAGGCTTTAGCCTTTTTCCACCTTTCAATTCAAAGTCTGCCTCAAGCTAGCTATCTTACAAAGGACTAGTATGACTAAGGCACGTTATGAAAACAGATGACTGTATCCAGTTGGTGTCCTACATTGATGGAAGTCTCTTTGGTCCAGTGGAAAACAGGGAGAAAGGTGATTTTGGCTGATTCCCCTTCCAGGTGTCACCTTCCACCTTCTGAAGAGTCCCCCAACCCTCCAAAGTAGTTCTGTGGAGGTATGTGGGGGACTGTAGGGGAAGGAAGCATTTCCAAAACTGCCTTTCTCCCCATTCTGTTGATAGACGCCTCCTCTGGATCAATGAGCTGTTTGTTAGCCGAGGAACACCAATTTGATAGAATTCACAAGAATCTACTATCCCACTCCAGTTAATGTATCTGAAAGTTATAATGAAAATAGTAAAACTGTTTGACAATAGTTTGATAAGATAATAACATTTCTTCTGAATGTCCTATAAGATTAAGGAAACTACACAATTCACTTTAAGAAGATGTACTGATGACCAACATCTAGGATGGCTTCAAAAGAGGATTTGACAGATTCATGGAGGATAAGATCCCAGTGGCTACTATTCATGATGGCTATATAATATTACCCCCAGTATTAGAGGCTGTAAGCCTTTTGATACCAGTTGGTGGGAAGTATGAGCAGGAGTTTGCTATTATGCTGATAGCTTGCTTCTGGGCTTCCCTTTGGCATCTGGTTGTCCACTGAGGAAGCAGAAAGCTGCACTTGATAAGTTTTTGGTTTGAACATGGCAGGGCTCTTCTTGCATTCCTATGAATCATTTTCCATGTTGCTAACAATCATAGGCATGTTTCATGTATAATCATTTTAAACCGTTTTGAATCCTGATTTTCAAATTCAGTTCCGAAGGTAAATAATAATAATAATAATAATAATAATAATAATAATAATTTATTACCCGCCTCTCCCTCTGCAGTGGTTGTGGTTTAAGCAGGGGCATGGTCTGTATCATAAGCAAAATCAATGGTGCGTTCTTAGTTTAGGTAAATCAGTACAGACAATCTCCTAGGATAATTGTAGAGCAGATTGGATTGTTAAATAAGTAGTCTTTCAGATTTGATTTCTCCATAATCTACAATGGCTCTGGAGGGTACAAGACTATATCTAGAAAAACTACTTAAGTTCTAGCCCTGCTGGAATCAATGAGTCAAGTTAGTCCTCTGGATCCAAGCCAGCTGCAACATCCAAAACATCAAAATGCTACACCAAAATGCTACATACCATGTTTTAAATGCGAACAACATCCTCAACTGGTTTGTTTTAATGTGCTGCTCAACTGTCTGTGAATTAGAAAAACATATTTACTTCAGTTTTGTTTGTGTTGATCTATAAGTAGCTTTTTGCAGAAGAGCGATTTAGTAGACTTATTTGGAAAATAATTACTGCCGCTTACTTTATTATAGAATGTGCTCATTTGCTTTTGGCCCACAATGCTCCTGTGAAAGTGAAAAATGCTCAGGGATGGAGTCCTCTTGCAGAAGCCATCAGCTATGGAGATAGACAAATGAGTAAGAAACCATTGCTCTGGTTGTTTGACATAAATGCAAGAAATCTATTTTGCCTTTAAAACTAGTGGTATATTGCAAAAGTGTTTAGATCGGAGTGAGCATAGAGGTATAACATTTCTGGAAATTGAGGCCATAGAAAAAAATGAGGGGGGGGGGGTTCCCCAGAAAAAAATTTGAAAATTTTGGAAAATTGAAAAATTAGCAATAATTATTTTTGTGTGCTTTACGGATCTGAAGTCACTTTGTTGCTTTATGACAGCTTTCCCCAACCTGGTGCCCTCCAGATATTTTGGATTTCAGCTTCCATCAGCCTCAGCAGCATGGCCAACGGTCAGGAATGTTGGCCACTGTAGTCCAAAACATCCGCAGGACACCAGGTTGATTTAGGAACATAAAGCAGCCTTTCTGTTCCCAAAGTTATTTTATGTATAACTTAGTTTGCTCATAAAATTATCCTTATATTTTAAAACTTTTAAAAGTAAACTCGGTAAATTTATAATTATTGTCTGAATACATTAGAACTACATTAAATGGCTGCTATAGCATCAGAAACACAGGACTCTATAGAACAAACCCCAAACTGTCAAGAATGAATATTTACTGTCAGGAATACACAATGGTGACTCTACTCACATATTGGGAAACTGAGTGTAAATGTCTATCAGTAAATATACTTTAGATCAATAATTTTAATAAGGAATAAAATAACTATGCTGGGAATCTTACAGAAAGAGGATTTCAAAAAATGTTTCCCCATGTCTTCATTTTTCCAGAAATTAGGCATCTCTAGTCTTTTTATAATAATCTTTTTAGAAAACATTTTGAAGGGGAGTAAAGGCTGGGTAACGTTATATGAATTCTTGTCTAAAATTCTAAAACAAAATGTTTTGTAATCCAAAGCTGTTCAATTTCTCCAATTTTTTGGAAAAAAGCAAAAAAGGTCCTTGGAAAAAAACTGTTTTCCCCCTGAATTTTTCTGAATTTTTTTCTGGGCCTTCACATCTCCAAGCCAGCAATTTGTATCCCTCCAGATGTTTGTCCTACAACTCCCACCAGCCCTAGCCAACATAGCCAATGGTCAAGAACGATGGGAGCTGTAAAACACAACTTTTTGAGGGCTACAAATTGCCCACATCTGGTATAAAACTTGAGTATAAAATCAATAATTTTTGAAACATAATATTGTGTAAGGTTCTGCTATAGACACAACAGATAAGCCAGTATTAGGGTTGGTGAAGAGGTGAAGCTGGCTATTATTTAATTATGATTAAGAGATCAGGAATGGATCGCAGGAGTCTTTCCCTGTCCTTAAATACAGTTTAAGTGTTACATTGGCACCAACATTAACTATGAGTAAGTCAAGAGCAAAATTATATTGTTGTTAGGTAAGACTTAGTTAGCCAACCGTTTATTATAATCCAGATCAATTCTTCAAGAAGGTGATGTGTTGTTGTTATATCCTGCTCCTCAACTTATTGTTCCAGATGCATAGACTGACTCACTCTTTCTGTAGAAGTAGTTTACCCTTTGTAAGGCCAAAATTTTTCATGACAGATTAGTATCATTTTATTTGTTCATATCTCAACATTTAATTTTATTCAACACAAATGATAGTGTGAGAGAGAACTTGATTTGCTTATTATAAATCACATCTCAAGATCTATATCTATAACTTTCATATTGTTACTTACATGCAATGGTCAGGATCAATTATGTACAATTATATTTGGCTTATAGTATATTTATTTAGTTACAGCACTCCTAAGGAAACTGAAACAACAATCTAGGGAAAGTGTTGAAGAAAAGCGACCTCGATTATTAAAAGCCCTGAAAGAGGTAAGTTTGTAAAGATTTTGTCATTTGCGATTTAAGATTATGGGGGCTTTAATTTTAAAATAATTTGCTGGTGCTGGTGATTGCACTTGATAAGGACAAACTGGCACTTGTACAAGTTCCTGTCTGAGTTACAGCTCTCTAGAGCTGTCCTAGTCAACCTTTTGCTGGGAACTGCATCTCAGCTTCCTGTCCATCTGCTGTAGAATGGATGGTCTACAGGTGTGTTGCAGTAGCAGGTCTTGGTGACTAGGCTGGCCTATCTGTTATATGTTGCCTGTTCCTGCTGTGGAGCTTTAGTGCTTGGTCTTTGCTGTGGTTTGTAACTGATAAAAACATGGCTTCCAATCTGATGAATCTGCTTTTCCCGCTATGGTGACTTTGTCTTGGATAATGATATATTCCCTTGCTGTGCTGCTTTTGACATTTCTTTTATTTCTGGGCTATTCCAAAATTAACAAGCCACTGTATTTTCATAGCCTGTTTCTGCCTATACAGTAATGTGGTCCTTCAGATGGTAATATAGGCCTAAAAGTTCAAATGTTCTGGTAGATTGCTGCTGTTGGAAAGTACTAGCCGTTGTGGTCAATGATCAGCAGCAATGTGAGATCTGAATGTTCTTTTTCCTTTTCAAAAAACGATAAAATATGAAGACAGATGTGGAAAGTAGAATCAGCACAAATTATAAAATGGTACAGAAATCTCTAGAAGAGTAATAAAAATTAGTTTGCAAGCATAGTCTTCTGTATTGTTATACACTTCTAGTGAATGGTGCCATTTAAGGAGGGACTGTTGTTACAGACCACAAATAGTTGTGTTATATGACCACCAATATCTTTGGTCAGCCTGTTGGTTCCATTCTGATAAGCAATTCCATTGTTTAAAAGATATAGGTTAACCTTTTAACTGAACAGTTAAAAGTTATGAAAAAGTATGTCTTTCCATATGTATGTATCCAGGAAAGGGCCCCTCTTTGGAGCACAGTGGAATGTGCCCCCAATATTGATTTGTTGTGTGTGTGTATGTGTACATACACGTACGCGCGCGCGCGCACACACACACACACACTGCCTTGCAGTGTAATCCTATACAGGAAACATCTTACAACTCCCAGCATTCCCCATTTTGGCTGGCAAATGCTGGGAGTTGTAGGATTCTTTTCTGTCTAAACATGCATAGGATTACACCCTTAATTGCTACCAAGCTGTCAAGGCAGTCCTTAGCTCTAGCGAAATTTCAGTCCAATCTGAAATGGCACCCTCTTTATATTTTGCTGTATTAAATTTAAATATAACTTTTATCCAAAGAAACTGCCATTTCTACCTTCTCGCTTTGATCAAAGCAGTTTTTTACAAATGTCATTGCTATTTTAGAGTTAAAGTAGAACTGGATGAATAAATCAATATCTAAACGACTGCAATACCTCACTTTTATGTGGCTTCTGAATTTTGAAGTCATGATGAAATTGGTTAATTTATGTTTCTGGAATAGACTGATGATGCAAATATGTTGGAAGATTTGAAGATATTTTTTCATTTGAACCATGAACTTGTGTATTTTCAGCAAGTGATTTTAAGAGTATAACATGTTAGATAGGCTTATCAACATAATAACAAGCAATTTTAAAAACATTGGCAGAATAACTATTTAAAATACATGTTCCGTTGAAGGCTGTCACTGTAGGTGCAGATCCTGTAGAAAATATTTTGTGTGCATGGAGAAAACTGCTGTACAGAGCCACTCTTCTCTGGAAGAATTAGATATTTCTGAAGTGGAGGAATGGCCATGAAATGATAGTTAAGATGAGCCAGATTAGCAAGACAAGGTTACTGTGGCACTTCCTTAAGTTAAAGTAAATGGATGACAGATACTTCTAGGTTGGTCCAGAGCCCTATCGTGCTGTGAAAACGCTTTGAATTGGACTGTTGAATATGTTTCATTCAGGGTTCTTAAGCAGGCTCTCTCTTCCCACTTGTCACTGTGGATATGTAGCCTTCCTTTCCTCAAGTTGGCAATGTATCCCTCTTTATATCAGTACTTACATTGGGAACTGTTCTTGAGCTAGTGCATGGAATTCCCTCCAGGCAAATAGTGAATGGGCTGGAGAAAAGGGGACACAGCGATCTTTCCCTGCTTTGCCAGCTTGCTTGGCTTCAGTGCTGGCTACGGACGAAAGCAGACAGTGTTGCTGCTGCGCCAGCCCAGTCAGTTTCTATGCTGGAAATACAGGAGGAAAAGCCCCTTCCTCTATGTATGGTATAGAAATCAAGCGGGCTTGTTGAGTAGGCAGGGAGTGCTGCCTGCTTCTTCTGCCAGCCCACCCTGTTTCTCCGCTGGATCTGCATGAAGGTGCTTTGCTTTCTGTACGAACAGCAAAGAATCATAGTGGGCTGGAGGGGGAGGTATGGATTGATCCCTACCTCCTTGGCAAGTTCACTTGGCTTCCATACTGTTGATGGAGAAAAGAGGTTTACTGTCTTTTTGACAAGCATGGAAGTCAAATGTGCTGGTGGAGGCATGGAGTGATCCATGCCACCTCTGCTAGCTTGTTATGTTTCTAGCCTCAAAAATTATGAGCTTGCGTCTTATTCTTAAGAAGGACCCTTTACTTTTATGAGTAAAAAAAATGCAGTCAAGCAACTTCTGTAGGCTTAGCAGCAAGGCTGAATTAACCACTCAATTAACCACTGGATCTTCCAATTTGGTTGTTCACTTTTTTCTTTCCTAGCAAAATCTGAGGGGAAACATGGTTTGAACAGTGTCTAAGAGTCACAACAGTGGAATGGTAACATTGGAGATGTTATGGGCAGTATTCTACAATGCTAGCAGAATGGACTTTTAGTGCAACAGGAACTAGTGGTTCCTGAAACAACTGGAAATGAGCAGCAACACTTCCCTCTCACAGAAAAGAGCTCCACTGAACTGTCTCGTTCTGGAAATGAACATTTCCACTCATTTCTGGAATTATTTCAGGAATCACTAGTTCCTGTTGCACTAGCAGTCGATTCCTCTAGTGCATGGATATTAGGTGTAGGGATACTGCCCTGTATCTAATTGCAAGGTTAGATCGATTAAAAATCATATTGTTTGTGCCAGACCAATTTTGCTTGAGTTCAGTAATATTTTGAACTAGTGATGGAATATTTAAAGATACTAACTTTAGTTCGTTTGTAGAAGAAATAACAAAAAGCAATGTAGCTTCTTTTAAAAAGCTGTTGATGTGAATAGGTGTGCAAATTGGGCTTCATCAATATACACTGTCCTACATGTTTATTTAGCATGTCCAATATGAAAGGGTGTGTGTGTGTGTTAGCATTTCTGAAAAATACATGACAGCAGTTATCAATTTATTATCATTTAACAATTACAATTTTGTTTCTCTTCAGCTAGGTGACTTCTATCTTGAACTTCACTGGGATTTTCAAAGTTGGGGTATGTTTTTGTTTTTGAACAAGACTAAAAAAGTTCAAAGTATTTTTCGGACTTTCAACTTGAGTTGATCATGCTTTTACATAAGAATGTGTCTATGCCAAGCAGCCCTGCCCCAGGTTGAGTTGAAGCCTTCATGCATGCAGCTATATGCACAAAGAACCCTTCCCTGCAGATGTTGGCGCTGCATTCATAGACAGCAGGTCAAGGGGCTTCTTGTGTACGTGATGTTGCAAGCAGGGCTGCTCAGCACTCATGTGTTGCTTTTAATTGTAAGTATAGTACTTGAATAGTACTATAGTTGGCACTAATCCCTCTCCTAATCTAAAATAAGAATGCTAATATGTGGTATTACCTGTGACTTGATGCAGACATAATGTTTCTTGATCTCTTAACCATGGTTTAGAGATTGAAAGTACACACAACCCACCCTCTGCCATTTTTTTTCTTGGCTCACATGCTCCTTCCCATTTAAAATCCCAAGTCCTTTACCTTTTCAGCACTAGTTATGGTTAGCCTTGTATCTACACCAAGCTGAATGCAAACCAGAGTTTGAACTCATTTCAAGCCACAGTTTGAAATAGTCAAAGCTAAGTGTGGCTAGCATTCAACTCAATGTATATATGACACTAACTGCGTTAGTGCCGAAAAGGGAAGGGAGAGGTGTGTGTGTGGTTCAAGAGGGAGCATGCAAGCCAGAGTGGTATTCCCAGTTGTTAACCAAAGTTAAAGGATTGGGAAACATTTTCTGCACTTATTGTAATAGGAGTCATTTCATTGTTCCCTTATGTAACAAGGATATAGCACTTTTAGTATTGCTTTTACAGAGAATAAAATATCAAATTATTTTAGTGTCTTGCTGTTTATCAGACTCAGGCTAAGCTATAACATGTTTTGCTGTCCTGCTTTGAAATAGATTGGATGCTTTAAAGGAGTTAATAGAATTCCAGTAATATTGGTATACTTGTGTGCTGTTATGAGAAATATGGTGTTCCTCATACATGTAAAAGAATGTATTATAATGACAATAATTCTAACAACGTCATTTTTTGTCAAATACAGTGCCTTTACTTTCCCGAATCCTGCCTTCCGATGCATGTAAAATATACAAACAAGGTATAAATATCAGGTAAGATTAGTCTTAATCTTTGGACTGAGCTGCTAAAATATGGCTGAAACATTTGGTTCTAATGCCATAGTATTGATATTTTCTGACTTTGATTTTGACTCAAATTTTACCAAATTTTATATCCTGTTGGGATAATAAGTGAAGAGGATAAAAGTTTCTGGATGTGATGCAAAAGGCCATATTCACAGGAACTTTGAAGTTTTGCGTTTCAACTGCAATCCCCTTAAATGCTCCAGAGAGAGATGAGGATAACAGCAGATTGCTGCTTCTGTTCCAGCTAGGCTCTCTCTTGCTCTTGGGCATCTATCATCAGCTGTCTTGTGGAAAGGCTCCTGATGAGTTTAATTGTTAATATTATTTATTTTGACTTTATTATTTTTAGTGATAACTTGTAAGCTGCCTTGGTGGGATTTCTATCCTGAAAGGTAGCATATAAATAAGTGAAATAAATAAAGAATAGTCATGGAAGTTCAGAAAGGTTGACAACAGGGCCAGCATTGGGCTTGGGCTACTGGTTGGAGAACAATGTCTGAAATCTTATGTGCAAAGTAAACATCTCGAACACCCTTTGCCAAAGTTTCTGGAGATGGTTGTACTCTGACCACATGTGCTTGTTTTTTGCAACCCATCCCACAATATGAGGTGTGTCTTATTTGTGTGAAACAGCTTTAACAGGGTGTAGTTTCACTGGAGGACTAGTTTAAGCATCATTTGGTCCTTCAATATTGGCATAGCTGCCCATTTAAAATAAAATAAAATAAGTGAAGATAGCTTTTCTGTATTGAAACAAAGATGTTCAGGTGTCTGTAAAAGGGAATACTTCATCTCTTCCTAAGTTTTAGTGTATTGGAAGGCACTCTGTCTTATATTACAAGAAGCAAAACAAATAAGCTTCATAATCTGGCTGAACCTGAAAGTTTGCACGGTAGCCTTATCTGAATGACATTTCAGTATTAAGGGAGGTCAGTAAAAAACACGTTCCACCATGTTAAAGTGATAATTGGGGAGGGGTCATTCTAACAGCCATAAAATCGAAAATGTTTCACCAATCTCTCTGAAATTTACAGGTGCCAGAAAGAAATGTTTGTTTTACATTACCTGAAAATTTCAAGAAGATTGGTGAAAGTCTGAGGGAAGGAGAGCAGTTTAAAGTAAAAAGATTAAAGAATCCCCTGAATCCAAAACTGAAAATTGAACTCAGGGCTTGCGACCACTTTTGTGCAGCTGTCCTTACCTTCAGGGAGCCTTTTTCATTAATCCAATGGCACGGTCTACTTCCTCCCGTTGCAGTGTAGGTGGAACTGCTTTTCTTTTTTAAAAATTCACTTAAGTGGATTTTATTAAATTAAAGCTGTGCCTCTTTAAGAAATCCGGCGGCCATTTTTATTATGGCACACGCTCAGTAGAGTCTCTCCCCCCCTCCCTCCTGCGTCAGCTACAATGGCTGCTTCTTCTAGCAAAGACAGTGCTGTAATCTCTTCTCAGAAGTAAGTTCCATTGACTGAATGCAATGGTCTTACTCCCAGGTAAGTGTGTAGAAGATTGTAGCCTTTATTTAAAAAAAACAGTCTGGAACCTTAGAAGGTGGAGAGGGAGAGATGTGAGTGAGAATTCCCTCTCCTTTACAGCACTATAACTCTACAATTAACAACTTGCTTGTATGCTTTGCATGTGTGTATGTTCATTTGATTATGGCTGCTGATCATTAATTTTCATATCAATTCAATCCAAGGCATGTCTACTCAGAAGTTAGTTCCACTGAGTGCAATGAGTCTCATTCCCATTCCACTAGCTTGAAGGGGTGTTTGGATTTGGCTGTACTTCTCTTTGAGAGCTCTGTGTATTTAGGGACCAAGGCTTTTTGTAAGATAAGAGGTTAAGCTCCCCCCTCTTTTTCTTTTCTTTTTTTTAAATCCATGTATTTGATTTTTAAAGAATTGTTATTCCTTCATTGTTATTATAATTAATAACAATAATAATTAGTAGAAGTAGTAATACGTTTATTAATGTTACATTTATATCCTGCCTTTTTTTCCTCTTGTAAGGAACCTAAGGTGGCTTACATAATCCTCCTCCATTTTATCAGCACAACAACCCTGTAGGGTAGAAGAGTCAGTGACATTCTGAATTCTCTTAGCTTTTCTAATATTTTTTGATCAGGTTGAACAAAACTATTGTGTATTGTTATCTCCAGTACCAACATCTTTGACAGGCTTAATATAGGATTCATTGACCACAGGCTATTTTAGAGCAAAAAATAAAAATAAAAATCCAAACTTGGATAGATTAAAATTAAATTGAGCAATATTTCTGAACACCCACATGGCTATTCTTGGTACTGGGTCAGATGTAGTGATATCAGAGGATGTTCAGACTCCATTTAGTTGATCAGTTGCAAAGAAGCTTCTCTAGTAAGGAGGAAGGGGAAAGTCCTAGACTGATCATTCTTTCAAGTGCCATATCTCCCCCCACAAAAACCCATGAGGTAGGTTAGGCTAAGAGTCTATGACTGGCTCAAAATCATCTAGTGAGTTTCTTCTGCTACTCACTTTCACAGAAATGTAAAACAAATGTTTGGTAATGTTTGGGTGTATGGCATGTTCTACTTTTACCCTCACAACAACCCTGTAAGAGATTAGGCTGGAAATTTAGGCCTGGACCACTATCTATGTCTGTGTGCCTGCCTCTTTCATATATACACACACAGAAAGGCATCCTTAGGTTTGTTCTTTACTTACTACATACCATAAACTATGTATGAATAGAGCTGTCACAAATGATGCAATACACTCACTTTTCACACTTCCTAATACATTTGTTTCCCAACTAACTTACTGCTAATACAGTCATGAATCTAAAACTAAAATATGTTATTTTTACTATAGTAAGATTAAAGAATCCACATACATCAAGTGCAAATCAGAGAACCTACTATTTTTCATATTAGTCTTCAAGAATTAGGATTCTTTTCCTAATTACGCCTTACACGGAGGTTGCCTTTTTCACAGCGGCCGGATCAACATTTTCATCAAGCTGTCCACCTCCCCTGCTCCAAACTCTTTCTTGGTCAGTCACCACTAATTAGCTCAGATCCTGTTAGTGTATATGTGAAATTGTGATTCCCCAATGTGCATCACTTTACACTTGCTTACATTGAACAGCATTTGCCCTTTTCATGGCCATTCTCTCAGTATGCAGAGATCTTTATGGAGCTCCTCACAATCCTCCATTGTTTTAGCAAGACTAAATAATTTGGTATCATCACCAAACGTGGCTACGTCACTGCTCACTTCCACCCTCATTCTAATATTATGCGAAAGGGAGAAACTGCCTCCCTATCCAGTTGCTTCACAACATGCAAATAGGAGTGAGCAGTGAGATGGCCAAATCTGCTGCTGACCTCAAAATATTTAGGGTTTTTAAAATGAAGTGAGATTACCAAGAGCTCCAAAATAATCTCTCCATAGTGTGAAAATGGGCATCAAAATGGCAACAACAGTTCTACGTAAGCATTTGTAAACAACAGTTCTACGTAAGCATGCACACTGGAGCAAAGCATCCCAACATCACATATACACTGATGGGATCTGATCCTGCAGTGACTAAACAAGAAAAAAAAACTTGGGAATGTGGTTGACAGCTCAGTGAAAACGTCAACCCAGTGTGTGGCAGCTGTAAAGACAGCAAACTCCATGTTAGGCATTATAAGAAAAGTAATTGAGAATAAAACTGCCAGTCTCATACTGCCTTTATACAAATCTATGGTGTGACCACATTTAGAATACTGTGTACAGTTCTGGTTAACTATAGAATTTAGTGTCACAAGATGTTGTGTTGGCCACCATTTTGGATGGCTTGTCCTCCTTTCCATGTGGTCACCCTATAACATGACACTATTCCCCCTTCTGAATTGGTCTGGACCTCAGACTACTAAAGACAAAGTGGCAGACCATAATAACTGTGTTCATATGCCCATTGCTTTATGAGGCTTCTGCAGGCTACCGAACAGAGAACTATCAGGCCATAAAGTTGCTTAAATAGGTCTGCCAGAAATCTGGCCTCACCGTTCCTGTTAGGTCCATGTCCTACAGGAAATGCTCTCAGCTGAACTTGATGGAATCCCATCCTTCATCCCTTGGTTTAATTTACTGACCTCCCCTGGCTGGGCCTTGCAGGGAACAATAGGGTAGACAGAGCAGACATACATAGCATGCGCAGAGTGCTGAGAGTGGCAAATCTAAAAGCAAATTTATTTATTTATTTATTTATTTATTGCATTTTTATACCGCCCCATAGCCGAAGCTCTCTGGGCGGTTCACAAAAATTAAAACCATGAAATCATTTTAAAATATATAAAACAAGGCACAATCTAAAAACACAGAATAACATACAATATAAAACACAACCAGAATAAAACCAAGCAGCAGGAATTAATACAGATTAAAATACAAATTTAAAACAGCAAGGATTAAAATTGAGTTAATTTAACTGTTAAAATACTGGGAGAATAAAAAGGTCTTCACCTGGCGACGAAAAGAGTACAAAGTAGGTGCCAGGCGAACCTCTCTGGGGAGCTCATTCCACAGCCGGGGTGCCACAGCAGAGAAAGCCCTCCTCCTAGTGGCCACCTGCCTCACTTCCTTTGGCAGGGGCTCACGGAGAAGGACCCCTGTAGATGATCTTAGGGTCCGGGCAGATACATATGGGAGGA
Organism: Anniella stebbinsi; assembly: GCA_029215795.1. Taxonomy (NCBI): domain Eukaryota; kingdom Metazoa; phylum Chordata; class Lepidosauria; order Squamata; family Anniellidae; genus Anniella; species Anniella stebbinsi. Next base: position 86,289,435 of record JARDYH010000004.1, on the reverse strand, counting down.
GGCGTTCCTTTAGATATCCTGGCCCCAAGCCGTTTAGGGCTTTAAATGTTAGTACCAGCACTTTGAATTGGGCCCGGACTTGGATCGGCAGCCAGTGAAGTTGGAAAAGGACTGGCTTAATATGGTCTCGTTGGCCAGTCCCCGTTAACAATCTGGCTGCCCTGTTTTGTACCAGCTGAAGTTTCTGGACCGTTTTCAAAGGCAGCCCCACGTATAACGCATTGCAGTAATCCAAACGAGAGGTTATGAGAGCATGGATAACTGTAGCTAGGCTATCTCTGTCCAGATAAGGGCGCAGTTGGTATATCAGCCTAAACTGGTAAAAGGTGCTCTTTGCCACCGAGTTCACCTGTGCCTCAAGCGACAGTTCTGGATCCAAGAGCACCCCCAAACTATGGACCCGATCCTTTAGGGGGAGTGCAACCCCCTCCAGAACAGGGTGAACATCACCTCGCCGGACAGACGAACCACCCGCTAACAGTACCTCCGTCTTGTCTGGATTGAGTCTCAGTTTGTTAGCCCTCATCCAGTCCATTACCGTGCTCAGGCACTGATTCAGAACAGCCACTGCCTCACCTGGGTTTGTTGAAAAGGAGAGGTAGAGCTGGGTGTCATCTGCATATTGGTGACATCTCAGCCCACATCTCCGGATAACCTCTCCCAGCGGCTTCATGTATATGTTAAACAGCATAGGGGATAAAATAGAGCCCTGTGGAACCCCATGGCTTAAATGCCACGGCACAGAGCAATAATCCCCCAGCACCACCTTCTGAAAACGGTCATCTAAGTAGGAGCGGAACCACTGCTGCGCAGTGCCTTCAACTCCCAGCCCAGACATCCTATCCAGAAGGATACCATGGTCGATGGTATCGAAAGCCGCTGAGAGGTCCAAGAGAACCAACAGGGTCGCACTCCCCCTGTCCCTCTCCCGGCAAAGGTCATCCCACAGGGCGACCAAGGCAGTTTCTGCTCCAAAACCAGGCCTGAAACCCGATTGAAATACGTTGCTTTTAAAGAACCAAGGAAATTCAATGGGTCTTTTAAGTAAATATCTATGGATGGAAATGCAGCCCATGCAGGCTTGAAACTTGACCACAAATATGATCACAATCTGCTACTTTAAGATGCAAACAGGAAGAAAAAGCATGTAGCATAAAATGAGCTAAAATAATTAATATAGTAAACTGTAACTTATTCTAATTTAGGATATTTTCCTGTATCATCTTGTGTGCTTCCAGAATAAATTGGGGAGTTTTTAGTCCAGTAGAATTTTTTTTCAGCTTCTCTCCAAATACAGACTTAAAACATGAAATACTTCTTTTCATGAGTCAGTCATAGAAAGCTTTTTTTTTTTTTTTTGAAATAATTTTATTAATTTCAACATAATAATAACATAAAATACATACATAATCCACGACAATCCCCCCCGTGCACCCCCACACCATGAGACCTTCTCTTAATCTTTTATTCTATCCAGAAATTTATCGACTCTTTTGAAGGTGTTTGTCCCTTCCCCAATCTTAATACATATTCCAATAGGGGACTCCATATTTCCCCAAAATCATTTTTACCGGACATTCCCCTCTTTAATTTCATTTTACAAGTCAGCATATCATTCAAAGCCATATCCCATATTTCTTTATACCATTCTTCTATTGTATAGCTTCCTTGTCCTTTCCAATTTTTTGCAATCATTAGTCTAACAGGTGTCAGGAGGTTGTTTATCAATTCTCTCTTATTTTTGTCCTCTTCCCCTCTATCCCATATTGCTAGTAGAGCAAGCTTCGGGTTTAATTCCACTTTACTTCCAATTATTTCACTTATTTCTTTAAATACCCTTTTCCAAAATTTTTGTACATATTCACAGCTCCACCACATATGGTAATAAGTTCCAACCTCCTGGCATCCCCTCCAACAATTTTTAGATATTTTTTTATCTATCTGGTGAAATCTAACCGGTGTTAGATACCATCTCCACAATACCTTATAAAAATTCTCCTTAATTCTGATCGATAACAATTTTAACATTCTTGCATTCCACAACCTCTCCCAGTTGTATTCCTTAATTTCTCCATTCACATCCTCTTCCCAAACCTTTTTTATTGCTTTAAGTGAATTTTGAAACTCCTCCTCTATCAATAATTTATATATCTCACTAGTCAACCCTTTCTTAATTTTCTTTTCTTCTTTCCTACCTTTTAACTCTATTAAATCTTCAAATCTTGTATTATTTCTACACTTGTTATTTTTCAGTTTCCATTCCTGAGTCCATTTCCCTAATTGTATACATTTAAACCATGCTGATTTTTGACCTATCAGTAGCTCTTTAATTTGCTCATTATCCTTCAAATTTTCCATCCACTTCCTTAACTTAATTATTTCCTTATCTTTCAATCTCTCTTCAATCTCCACTTTTAACACTCTTGGGAAATTCTCCACTACTACCACTGGGGCAAGTGGTGAATCTCCTGGTATCAACTTCCCTCTAAATTTCTCCCAGATCTCCACTATATTTACCAACAAAGGGTTGTCCAGTCCCTTTAATTCTTTCTTTTGAATTTTTTTAAAAAAAATATTTTTCAATTTATAATCTATTTCCCTAGTTTGCGTCTCCAGCCACTCCAAATCTTCCTCCCCTAGAATACCACTTATAACATATCTTAACTGATTAGCTATATAATAATACTTAATATTTGGAAGTCCTAAACCTCCCTTCTTTTGAGCCTTATACCATAACCCTTTATTAATCCTAGCTTTCTTATCCCCATTACAATATACATTAATTATATTTTGCCAGCTTTTCAACTCTGCATCTGATATTTTAATTGGTAACATTCTAAACAAAAAATTAATCTTAGGTAAAATCTTCATTTTAATAATTGCTATTCTACCAAACCAAGAATGTTTTAATTTCTTATATACTTCTAATTTCTCCCCTACTTGTTTTTTTAAAGCTACCAAATTAAGTTCCTCTAGCCTTTCTAAATCTCTATCGATATTAATCCCTAAGTAACGTACTATATTTTTAAGTCTAAGACCCAACTTAACCTTACCTTCTTCCAGCTCTTCCTTATTATAATTAAATAACATCATTTCTGACTTCCCCCAATTTACTTTTAATCCCGTAATTTCTCCGAATTCTCTTAAATGTTTCTTAATCACCTCTGCACTCCCTAGGGGATCTTCTACGGTCAATAAAGTATCGTCCGCAAACATATTCATTTTAATCTTCTCTTTTCTACCTATCCCCTTCACTCTTTCATCTTCCCTTATTACATTTGCCAAAATTTCTATTACTATTGCAAATAAGATCGGTGAAAGAGGACATCCCTGCCTAGTTCCTCGGGCTAGTGTAATCTGTTGTGTTAACCCATCATTAACCATTATTTCGGCTTTATTGTTTTTATACAACTTATCCATCACTCCCATAAATTTGTCTCCAAATCCAAATGTTTTCAATATTGTTTTAAGTGCTGGCCATTCCACACAATCAAAGGCTTTGAATATGTCCAATGCTAGCAAGCCTGCTTTTAAATTCCTTTTTTTTATAATATTAATTATATTTAGTACTCTTCCCATTAAGTTAGACATTTGCCTACCCGGAATAAATCCACACTGATCTTTTTTAATATATTTACAAATAAATGTGGCCATTCTTTTTGCCAATATTGCCGTAAATATCTTTGAATCTTGATTTATTAAGGAAATTGGTCTGTATGATACGGGATCCGTTAAGTCCTTACCTGGTTTTGGAATTAATATAATCAGGGAGTGATCCCATGATGGCGGAGTCTTCCCCCCCTCTATTATATTATTAATTAGTTTCTTTAATCTTGGTATTAAAATTCCTTTAAAAAGCTTATAATACTCCGACCCCAATCCATCCATCCCTGGTGATTTTCCTCCTTTCAGTTTATCAATAACTCCCTCTATCTCTTTTTCAGTAACTAAACCTTCCATATAATCCCTATCCTGCTTCTGCAATTTTATTTTCCAATTCCTCTCTACATATTCCAATACCTTATCTTGCGGTCCCGACCCTGATGTATATAATTCCCTATAAAAATCCTTAAATATATTTAATTTATCTTTCATTAAATTACAACTATTCCCTAACTTATCCTTAATTGTCCCTATCATATTCTTAGCCTTTTCTAACTGTGTGGATCTGGCCAGCATCTTTGAATTCCTATTGCTATATTCAAAAAAATCTTTTTTTAAATACAACAAATTTTTTTGTACTTGTTCTAATTCTTCTAATTCCTTTTTCTTAGCTTGAATTTGGGCAATTAGGCGTTTATCTTTTGTCTCCTTTAACTTATCTTCCAAACTCCTTACCTCTTCTTCAATCTTTTTATTTTGGGCTTCCTGTTGTTTTTTTAATGTACAACTTTCCCTAATACAAATCCCTCTTACCACAGCTTTCATTGTATCCCACAATATGTCCTGCCGATCATTCTCTTTTTCATTAATCTCCCATATTTCCTGCAATTCTTTCTTTATCTTCTCCATTGTATCTTTTTTATTCAGCAACCTTACATCCAATCTCCATCTCTTCGCTTGTCTATAATCTTTTTTGGTTTCCATGTCCATTGTCATTAACGCGTGGTCAGTAACCTTGATAACTCCAATATCACAATCTATAATTTTGGGTAACATATTTTTTGATACAAAAATATAATCTATCCTTGAATAGCTCTTAAATCTCTGTGAGTAGAAGGTATACTTCCTTTCTTCCCCTCTTATAACTCTCCACACATCCATTAATTCTTTCCCTTCCATTAATTTGCTTAACTCTGTCTTCCCCACCCTCTTAGTATCTTTTAATATGTTATCCCTATCTTTCCCTATATCTAGTACCATATTAAAGTCACCTGCCATCACGATATGCTTTTTACCCACTTCTCCCAACACGTTAAATACTTCATCAATAAAATCCATTTGTTTTCCATTTGGAGCATAAACATTCACCAATACATATTCCTCTTCTCCCAACCTGCAGAACATAATAAGAAACCTTCCGTTTTTATCTTTCTTTACACTTTGCATAGTTATACCACATGTTTTTGAAATTATTATTGCCACCCCTCTCGATTTCGAAGTTCCACATGCCTTCTCGTAAACGCCCACCTCCCTCATTCGAAGCTCATTAACTCCATCTTTGGCCTGATGAGTTTCCTGCAAAAAAATTACATCTATTTTTTTGTTCTTTAATAACATTTCAATTCTTTTTCTTTTAATTACTGTTCCTAGCCCTTTAACATTCAATGTTGCCAATCTAAGTTTATTTTCCATCTCTCACTTTCTCACACGTCTTTAATTCGGTCTCCCTCTGTGTAACACAATCCCCCCCCTCCCTAACCCTCCCCCCCACATTCACCCCCATTTTCACCCCCCTCCTCACCAGCTTCCTGGGCATTGGTCCCAATCTTCTTAGAACTCTTAGGGGGGGGGGGAACTCGGCCCAACATTCCGGGATAACGTCTACCCTCCCTCCATGTCTTCTATTCATTACTCCCTCCTGCCGCGCCTTCATCTTGCTTCTCTTCTCCAACCGATGTGGCATCCATTATGCCCAGCTTCTCCAGTAGCTCAATTCCTTGCTCACAAGATGTAATTCTTTGCTGCTTCCCGTTCCAGCTAAATCTCAAGAAAACTGGGTATCCCCAATTATAGGAAATCGATTTCTTCTTCAATGCCCCTGTACAGATTCTAACGCTCTTCCTCCACTGCACCGTTTGGGGGCACAAATCCTGGAAGACCTCAATTGGTGTTGCTTGAAGCGTTGGTTGACCTTGACTTCTAACTGCTTGCATTAATTTTTCTTTTTTGTAATAATTAGCAAATTTCACAATAATGTCTCTTGGGAACTCTCTTGTCTTTCCATATCCCACTCTATGGGCCCGCTCAATATCTTCCATTCTCCAATCTTCCTGTGGCACCAGCTGTTTGACCCATGCCAAGATTAATTCTCTTATACTATTAAGGGTCTCCCCTTGCTGCTCCCCAAAAGATCTTATGCGTATGTTAGCTCTTCGGTCTCTGTCTTCCATCGCGATAAGCCGTAAATCCTGATGCGTTAGCTGTTCCTCTTGTTTCTTGTATAGAACCTTTAGTTCTCCAGTTTCTTCCTGCAAAGCTCCAACCTCTTTCTCCACCTTTTGAAGTCCTGCCAAAAGCTGCTGTTGCGAATCGGTAATCCTTTTTGCCAGTCGTTCTTCTTGCTTCAAAAGAGCCTGCTCAATATTTCCATCTTGCTTTAGAATGGCTCGATCCAGCATCTTTTGGATAGTCTGAATCAGCTCATCTGTTGGGTCAGCTTGCCTCCCTGTGGTTGTTTTAGGAATTGCACCTGGCTTAATTCCAGTCTTAGCACTGGCATTTCCGGCATGACTAGGAGATTGCTTCTTTGTCTTTTCAGAATCCTTATCTGACATTTTATCAGTACGGAGTAGCCTGTAGCTTCTATCGGACGGATGGTCACCCTTAGGTCGACTCCAAGAAGTTATTTTCTTCTTGCTCATAAATCATGAACTATTCAAGCCTATCCGATAAGCACACAGCCACTTCAAGCCAGGGATCAAAGTCTCTTTCCCACAGTCACTCTCTCTGGCTTCTCTGTCTCCCGAACAGCCTTTTAATCACTTATAATCTTTTAATTGTTCGTTTAATTGCCACGGCTGAAACGTTGAGTTTCGTTTCTCCTCGGAGCAGAGTTAGCCCCTCCTCTCAGTCACTCAGTTATACAACCTACAGTCTTTCCACGCTTAAAAGCTTAAAAGCTTTCCAAGCTTAAAAGAAAACTCTTTTCTGAAAGTTAGCAATCGTTCTACCGTCCATTCAATCAGCCAGCATTGTAAATACGTCTTTTATTTACCTTCGCCGTACTTCAAAGCTGTCGGTCCGTCACCTCCCTCTGCCAAGCCGGTTGTAAAATCATAAATCTCTTCCAGCTGCAGTCTCTTTAGCAAGCTTTCCCCTCTCCTTAGCAGACTTATATGTAACAGATCGCTCTTTTAAGATAGGGAATTTACATTTAATTCACTGCTTCTTTCGGAGGATGAAGGATTTACGACCTACCCCATGTTCTGCTAGGCCACGCCCCCTCATAGAAAGCTTTTATTTCTGGACATTGGCGATTGAAAAATTCAAATGAGACCCCTCAGATTTCAAGTGAGAGAGCATAACTTCTGGGGTTCATTTATTATTTTGAAAAGTGGGTGCAACACATATCACTAGCTTTGATTTTATATTGGATGTCAAAATGGTGTAACATCCTAGCTGATGCTGGCTGCTTGTCAACTGTATAATATCCAGTCATCCGTTACACAAAGCCATGAAATTCATTAAACAAAAAACCTACGATTTACAAAAACAGCATTCCTGACCATGGGACATACTGACTTGCAATGATGGGAGTTGTAGTCCAACACCTTTGGAGGGCACCAGGTTGGGGAAGGGCTGCTCTAAACAAAAAAAGAGAAGTAGGTGGCCCTAAGTTGTTCGTTATCAGTTTTCCACAACCCCACAGTCACCTCTGCATATCATATTCTCCATCCTGTCCTCATGGTTTATCTGCTTTGGGAGAATGAGAATTTCACTTGCACTTTCTGCCTCCTTAGGGAGGATGTCGCGTTAAGGCTTGGGAGCCTTAACTCCCAATTTCCCGGCTTTTTGGTGCTTGGTTGGAAACTGTGGAGCCTTAACATTGTTTTTGTAAACCGTAGGTTTTTTGTTTAATGAATTGGTATACATCCAAAATTGTATATAATCAAATACCTCTGCCATCTCAACTGGGAACTTCTTCGTCTCCTTAAATTGAGAATCATAAGCCTGGCTTATGACTGGATTTTTAGGAGTGCAGTAAGCCTGAACTCCTGCGTCAGACCTAATGCTAAGCAAACCACAGAAGGAGGGTCCTTGGCTTTGGCTTGTTTAGCTGCTCCTGCTGGCAGGAGGAGCCAAGAGGGAGTGTGATAGAGCATTGTTCACTAGCACATTTCCTCATTCTAAAAAATCCTAGCTTAGCATTACATATGAAGTGGGCCAAAATCTATCCTCTCTGATTCTTATTTTACTTCTTTTGCTTCTTCCTTAATCTCTTAAAGTACATGCTTCCTTTCCCCTCACTAATGAGTAATTGCAACCAGCAGCCCCTCCTTGGAGGAAGGGCTTTTAAGCCAGAGGCTATAACCTCCAGGTCGTCTTGGGGCCTGCCACCTCTCACTCATGTGTTTCCTGAAAGTAAAGCAGTAGTTTCATGAGAAACGGCACAAAATGCACTGATGGCAATAAACCCTCCTTTTTCTGGCACTTCGGATCGCCTTCTCACCTTTCCCACTGGCTCCTGAAATTGTACAGTTTTGAACTAAACAATGCAATGCATGACTATTTTTCTGGATCAGCTCAGTTGTTGGAATATTTCCACAGGCTTGACACAACACTCATAGATTTTACTGACATGAAGTGCCAACGAGGAGACTTGAGCTTCATTTTCAATGGTGATGCTGCACCCTCTGAATCCTTTGTAGTTTTAGACAATGAACAAAAAGTTTACCAACGAATACATCATGAGGTAAGCCATAGTGTGTCTGATAAATGAAAGTATTATGTGTATACAAAGCAAAACATTTTCATTATTTTACCCTGAATGATCAAATGCCTAGTTTTTTAAATATATATATATATATATATATATATATATATATACATATATACATACAAAGTAATCGCAAGGTGTTGCCAGCGCACTAGGCTACTATCCTGTTCTGCCTTGGGAGGAAGGCCCATTCTACACAGTAGGCATGCATAGGAAAGAGCTATAAATCTATTTCCTAATTAGTTGACTGCTCAGCTACAAACTGATGAACATGCCAAGCTTCTTTGCTGTATAGATTACTAGTGTCCTTCTAAAATCCCTTTTCCTTGATGGCAATGGTGCCATTTCACTTTTAATTGGAATAGCACATGATGCATCTACTGTCTGAGGAAGTCAGAAGGCTGCAAAAGAGGAATTTCTACAGAAGGTTTTCAAAGGCCTTAGTGGGCATGTATGTATAGTTTTAGAAAGAAGCTGAGAAGTTGAAATTGAAGTACAGTGTAATCTGGTACCTAGGAATTTGCCCAACCTCTGCAGAGTTTCAGTTTAGATCAATGAAATGCATAGTGCACACATACTTAGAGTGTGTAAGACAGATTCCAAAGAGAATTAATTGTTTATTAGAAGGCTCCTTATTATTTCAGCAGAAAATTGATCAAGGAGAAGATAATGCTTCTGTTTAACTGTGTTTTTCTTAAACATGGAATTATACTTTTTGTATCAGGAATCTGAGATGGAGACAGAGGAAGAAGTTGACATTTTGATGAGCAGCGATATTTATTCAGCAACATTATCAACCAAATCAATTACCTTCACACGTGCCCAAACAGGATGGCTTTTCCGAGAAGATAAAACAGTAAGCCTGCTTGTATTTTGAGACATCCATCTGTCCTATGCTATTGTGCCCCACAAAGATTGCAGTAAGATGAAATGTTTACTATCTTGTTTGCTGTCCTACTGATCTGGATTGAGAGAAGTGTGGATGGTAAAGGTCAGGGTTATAGAAGAGTCTTCTTCCAATGAAGCTTGAAGAAAGAAGAGTGAAAGAAGGCTCAAGTTCTCTGGCATTTTTAGTCTTTGCATCAAACACTTTGTGTTTTTGTGTTTGATTATTTATTTATTTTTTGCAGGAAAGGGTTGGGAACTTTTTGGCAGACTTCTACCTGGTTAATGGGCTTGTGTTAGAATCAAGGAAAAGACGAGAACATCTCAGTGAGGAAGATATTCTTCGGAACAAGGCTATCATGGAGAGCTTGAGTAAAGGTGGAAACTTGATGGAACAAAACTTTGAGGTACAGTTCATTTTTTAAAAATAAATTGGGTATTTAACTGCACATGTCAGTCTTGAAACAGCAGTCTGAATATTTGTTGGCGAATGGAAGAAGTAGCAATCTTAAACCCTAGTAACAAAAGAGTTCCCTCCTTGGGCATTCACAGAGGTTTGCATGTTGTTTTTCTGACACCTTCCTGCACTGCCGTGTTTTCTGAAACTCCCTGAGTTTTGGTGGTGGTTTGTGTGGTGCTGTCAGAAGCAAGGGCCTTGGAAGACACAGAGTGGATTGAACCTAATATGTAACCCTTTGGATTGGGCCTTGACTTGTCTATGAAATATTTACTGTGGTCACTCCCCATATTAAGGGGTCAAAACGATAATGCTTGTTCTTTCAGGGGGTTAGTTTAAACATCTTCCTTTGATATATTTGGCATGAAATGCGGAAATCCAGACAATGTCCCCCTTTTCTCATTTAGTAAAAAGGAATGTGAGTATCTCATGCTATTTGGTAGACTTCTTCCTTGAAATCTTCCCACCCCTGTCATTCCCCCCATCTACTTTGTGCTGATAGTCTGCCAGCTTTCCAGTTCCTTTTCTCTGAATCGTTTCACGACAGGGACCCTTTTTTTTTTTTTGGCCAGGAAGCTGAAACTTCGAAGATTTGTTTTCAATGTGTGCTGCTTTCTTCTCTCCCCCTAAGATGAATAGATGAATGTAGATTTAAGAGTGCTTTTTGTGCTCATGCACAATACTGTTAGCCTCTAATCTTTCACCACAACATGTGCTGGCATGTTATGATTTTACCACGTTGAAAGAATGCTACCAATTCTATAAGTTGCAAAGGCTGTTAAACATGGTGCTTTCAGTGTCAATTGAAAGTTCAGGATACTGTCACAGAACAGTAATATGCTTAATAGTTGAAATATCAAGTTATAAATTAGGTTATTTAAAGGCTTACTGACAGCTTGCTCATAGGAAAGCTACAGTGAGCCAAATAGCGGCTTGCACTGTTGATACTGAAACGTAATCCTCTGCCTGGAGAAGGCTGCCAGAGGCTGGCCAGACTTCCAGGAAATGCCTACCCTAGTCTTCCCGCAGTCATCCTTCCAGGAAATCCCTACCCTAGTCTTCCGCTGACCATCCTTCCAGGAAATTCCTAACCTAGTCTTCCGCTGACCATCCTTCCAGGAAATCCCTACCCTAGTCTTCCCCCAGCCATCCTTCCAGGAAATCCCTACATAGTCTTCCCCAACCTGATGCCCTCCAGCATTCTGGACTATAACTCCCAGAATTTCTGCCCATTGGCCCTGCTGGCTGTGACTGATGGAAGTTGAAGTCCAAAACATTGTGAGGGCACCAGGTTGGGAAATGCTGCCCTATCCCTTATCGTACTTTCAGAAATGGCTAGTGCAAGTTTGTGCTGCTTTTCCTGGGCCTTAGGTCCCTGCCAATAATACGGGGAAGAAACCCACTGTGAGGTGAATACTCCTGGTGGTGAATACTGCTTTTAGGGCAAGTTGCTTGAGAGGATGGTGGCAACTTAGCTAGAGGTGTTCTTGGAGGATACTGATTGTCTAGACCCATTTCAGTATGGGTTCCAGCCTGGTTATGGAATGCGTGCCCTAGTGGATGACCTTTAGAAGGTGAGAGACAAAGGAAGTACAACTCTGTTACTATTACTCAATCTCACAGTGGTTTTTGATACCATGGGTCATGGTATCCTCCTGGATCACCTCTGTGGTCTGGGAGTTGAGGGCACCATTTTGTGGTGGTGTTTTAGGTGTGCATTGAAAACATATCTGTTAGCTCATGTCTGGGGGAAGCCAAAACAATCTTTGTATCTGCCTTGTGATACTATTGGGTGTGTATGACCTGGTTTGCACATAACGCTAACCCATGGTTTGTTGCCCTACCCAAGTTTTGTCTGGCAGATGATAGAACAAACCATGGTTTGTTTTATCAGTCCCTGGGTTGTTTGTTTCCCTCCTCCTTCACCAACTCTCTATCTGTATCCTAGCTGCTTTTGTGACACTGCAGTACTAGTATGTAAAAAGGCGGGGTATTTTTTACCACTCTTGCCTGTTGCCTTTGTAGCCTGGCAAAACAACCCATGATTCAGGGTTTGCAGGTAACAACAACAACCGAATAACAAGTCATTGGTTCTCTTTGTGGCTAACAACCCATAGTTAACCCATAGTTCCAGGTTTGCACATAACCTACAATTCAACAAACCATGATTAATTAAACTATGGTTTGGCACTATGTGCGAACCAGGTCTATGGCCTGGTTCGTGTGTAACAACAATTTGGACTATGGGTTGTTATTGAATCATGGTTTATTTATTTATATTGTTTGTTGTTGAATCATGGGTTGTTATTATTTGTGAATCCTGCACTATGCTTTAATTATAGGTTGTTAATCATTGACAACCCAGGAAGAGAAAGCATAGTTGTTGGGTTGTGAACTCAGGGTTGTTTGTGGTTAATCTATAGTGCAGGGTTCGCATGTAATGGCAACTCACAATTCAGTAACAAAGAACAGTTCAGTAAAAACCAATACTCAACCCGTACTCTGGGTTGCTGTTACATGCGAACAAAGTCACTGTTTTTGTTTGCTTGTTTCATTTTTGTTTGGTTTTATTTTGTAAATTGCTTTGGGAATTGTTTCAAATAAAAAGTGGAATATAAATATTGTTAATAATAACTAAATAAATACAGATGTGCTTATAGGTTAGAAGGTGCTAACCTACAGAATAGTACAGTGCTTTGATTTACAAAGACATCATCTATTTTCCTTAAACAGCCTGTCAGGAGGCAGTCTCTTACCCCACCTCCACCCAACACAATTACGTGGGAAGAGTACATATCTGCGGAAAATGGAAAGTGAGTATTAAATTCAGCTGCTATGTGTAGCTAAGGTTATTTGCGCACCATGTAGGGTATTTGACGTTATCAGGAACCAAAACCCATTATACTCTTGTAAATTTTGAACTATTGAATAAAAAGTCTAAGCATTTTTAAAGAAAAGTGTTTCTACATGTTATTTGTTTTTTAAATAGTGATTTATTTTCATTGGCAGTCTTTCTTTAAAAGAGTATCCAAGCAATTTCTGCAGTGAGGATTACCTCTCTGTTAGGATGCATGAAGTAATCAAACTGCTTCTCCTCTTTGCCCTTATTGGTGTGTCAAAGTGCACACTTGTGAAACTTAATAATGTGTGAGACTGGCTGTGACCTCCAAATTTCTTGCATAAGATGTTGTCCTTGGTTAACCTCATGAGTACTGGTTTGATGCAACTAGTTCAGCATTGAGTATGAAGGTGAACATGTAAAACCATATTCTCTTCTGCTAGGGGTGCACAAACCTTTTGACCCTAAGGACTGCATCAGGAAGTGCCAGGGAGCCACATATGTGCACACACACACACACACACACACACGTTTCCTTTGGTAGTACTAGCAAGAGATACCACAGGCACATCTATTCCTTAAAAAAATCTGCATGATTCCCATTCTAGTCAAAGTGAGACTCATTAGCAGATCCAAAGAACTGTGGAACACGTTCACATGGCTGAGGGGCTTTGAATGGGTATTATCCAATGTTAGTTCTATGTAGAGTAGACCATTGAAATGAAAAAAATATATTAGTCATAAAGTTCCATTCATTTCAATGGGTCTGTTCTACATAAGACTAACATTGGACACTACCCAGAGTCTGTTTCTTAGAGTAGGCCTCCATGCCACACTGGCACAATGTTTCTTAAATGTATGAGGGTTGTCTTTTCAGAGAGAAACTGGGTATACAAGCTCTTGGGCTTCACTGAACAGCTCTTTAGATCCTGGCCACTGACTTAACTGTGTGAAATCTTATATGGACAAATTGTGTGTGTGTGTGTGTGTGTGTGTGTGTGTGTGTGTTTATATCATTCTCCTTTTTACTGACTTCTATTCGGTTACTTTAATCTGTTAGAGCTTGGGCAACTTGCCCGTTTTGGTTGCTGCTATCTGAACCATTCCTGGCATCATTAAACAACTTCTGTCAGCCTGCTTTCCAGCATAGTAGAAATGCATTTCAGGGTCTTATTGTCCATTTAACTTAGGTTTTAATTTTTATTTTCTTTAACTAGAGCACCTCATTTGGGTAGGGAACTGGTCTGCAAAGAAAGCAAGAAAACATTTAAAGCCACAATAGCCATGAGCCAAGAATTTCCTCTAGGAATTGAATCGTAAGTCTGAACTGTCTGCTACAAAAGTTTCTGAAAGGACATGTGATGAATCTAAAATATATTGATGAATAGAGAATTGTGCTTATTCCAGAGACTGTAATGTAATACGTTGTTATAGAAACAGGAAAACAGCTGTGTAGGAGAGAATTAGGATTCTAATAGTTCTATTGCATAATAAGTGGCAAGGTGAGTAAGCAAGATTGTAAAACTCTGTGTATATTATTTTGTCAGTACTTATTCCCAGCTATTTTTTGCAAGCATGGAAATTGTACAAGTCCTGAAATTATTGGTTTAGTATACTCTTCCGCTGGAAACACTGGGGACAATGGAAACAGCGGGCACATCATTTGGTTTTCTATAAGAAATCCATAACTCACTGTTGACAAAGAGTTTTGGAAAGTGTATTACAAATCAAATAGCAATTGCTATCTATTGTAAAACAGTTCCCAGATTTTGTCCATTATAAGCAGAACTGTATTCTGCTCTCAGAATGCCGCAGAACATGAAATTTGTGTGGGAATCTAAGGGCCAAACACTTAAAGTATTTTGGCAAGTACATCGAAGAGAGGAATCAAAGAGACTGGTGTGGGAAGTCATGGAGATTGGACTCAAGTGACCAGGAAGTTTGTGCAAAGGAACATAAGAAGAGCCACGATGGATCAGATAGAGGGTCCATCTAGTCCAGCACTCTGTGCACACAGTAGCTAACCAGCTGTCCAATATAAGCAGGACACGGTGCAACAGCATCCTCCAACCCATATTCCCAAACAACTGGCGTATATAAGCATACTGCTTCTATACTGGCGGTGCAATAGGACATAGAAATCATTAGGGTGGTAGTGGAGAGCTATGCAGGGTATTGAAGGCTTATCAAAATGGCCAGTGGAGGGCTGTGCCTATGTTGATTTCTGAAACAATACAAAGCAAAACCCACACATAAAACTCTTTTCCATAGCTACAAGAGCTATAAAATTGGTCTTTTAAAAATGTGAGAAGCTAAACATTTTGCAGTTCTAAATTTTAGGTACTAGATTATATTTATGTCAGAATTACAAACGTGCAGGATATATACTGCACTGAGTACATGTTATCTCTATAGTGAGTAAGTACAAACAGTGTAATTACAATCAGAATAGCTAGTCAGTTTAAATAGATTCTTTGAAGAGGCAGTATGTAGGAATCGTCACACAAATAAGAATGCAAATATAGGAATATTTGGTAACTTGCTTTTGGAAAAGTCTAGTTTTCTGAAGTGTTACGTTGTTTTTCCATATCTGCTGTTTCTATGGCCTGACAACTAGTTCTTATACCATCCATAATGGAAAGTTACTAAACTGGAATTTTGGAAGACTGTTCCAGTGTTATGATTAGTATGGAAAAATTATTAGCTTCAAAAGGAAGCTCATTTATCAGTTGGATTTTTTTTTTAATTTTAATTTTTTTCCCAACATAATACAACATAAAACAACATAAAATACAATACATAACCACATACCCCCCGACACACATACCCCCCCCCCACCCTCACCCCCACAATTACCCCCCATCTTCACCCCCCTCCTCACCAGACCTTTCTGGGCAATGGTCCCAAATATTATAACCCACTCTATGGATCCTCTCGATATCCGCCATCTCCCAAGTTTCCTGAGGTTCGACTTCCTTAATCCATGCCAAAATTGTATCTCTTAAATCCTTAGGGTTCTCTCCCTCTCTCTCTCCAAAATATCTAATTCGAATGTTGACTCTCCTTTCCTGATCTTCCAAGGCAATTAAGCGCAAGTCCATCTCCTTCAAGTGCTCCCCCTGATTATTACTGTCTTCCTGCAGTTTCCCATTGTCCCTCTCCAATCTCTCCACATTATCCACCACAGTTTGAAGGTCCAACATAAGTTCCAGCTGTGAGTCCTTAATTCTTGGCATTAATCTTTCCTCCTGCTGCAGCAAAGCCGCCTCCAACACAATCTGAAATTTGACCATTAAATCATCTGAGGTCTCTGCTTGACTCTCTTTGGCCAGTTTTGGAACTGCATCTGCTACTTTAGGAACTGTGCCAGGTTTAGTGCTTCCGGAGTGACTTGGAGATGATTTTCCAGTCTTCTCAGACTGCTGCGTCTTGTCCGGTATTTTGTCTGGCAAAATTCCAGAAACTCTCGTGAGCCGATGCCAGTTCCTATCAGAAGGATGATCTTTCAATAGCCTGCTCGAGGCGGGGGCACTGGATTTATCACCTTTTTACTTTCTTTTCATAAAGCTAAACTCATAAATCCGCACCCCTCACCTAAATCATTGCTATCCGCCTCAGATATCCTCTCAGCTTATATCAACAATTACTTTTCGGCTTCTAACACTTTCGGCTGGAGGTTAAATGTCTCTTTTCCCACTTAAAATCGCTTCAGCCTCTCCCTCCAGTCTTATCTTAGCCCTACTGCTTCAAATTAAAGTCCATTAATTACCGTCACTGGTCGCCTGCCAAAGTTCCCGTCCACATCAAAGGTAGTTTCGCTTTTCCCTCTGCTGATACAGTAGCTATCCAGCTGCTTCCTTCACCACAGATACAGCAAAGCTTCCAGACCCAATATCAAATATTTAATCAACAATCCATCGTCTCCAAAATAGGGATTTTGTAATTATTTCGTCGCTTCTTAATGAGAGCGAGAGTTCTGACTCTACTCCATGTCCGTTAGGCCACTCCCCCCCTTTTTCAGTTGGATATTGACAACTGGAATTCTTAATTGGTTAAATGGAATTTAATAGTCTTTGGAAACTGTAGCCTGAGCTGTTAAGCTCATCTAAGATAAATTAATTGAGTGCTAAACTTAGTTGATCAAAATGAAAGAAAATCTGGAAATCATCCTACCAAATCATTTGAAGTTGACTAGAAATGGATTCTTAGTTGTGTTGATCTCTGAGCAACACTAGGCCAGAATTGATATGGGAGTATTTGACTCTTGTTTAATCTACATTGTATTAGCCAAAAATAATCCAATCTGATTCATGCTATCAGTGGCAAAGAGTAATATATTCCTTGAAGCACTTTGACACAGTTGCTTGAGTCCTTTACAGTTATTTGCTTTACAAATACTTTTCCTCTGCTTAAAATACAATTGATTGTGTGAGTAAATCTTAAAGCTGCTAAGAAATATGTTTACATATGCTGTCTTTTCAGGTTATTGAATGTTTTAGAAGTAATTGCACCCTTCAAGCACTTTAACAAACTGCGGGAATTTGTGCAGATGAAACTTCCACCAGGCTTTCCTGTAAAGTTAGGTGAGCTGTCAGTTTGCATCCCATCAATTAAAACAACTCCCTGCCCTGCCAAGAATATGGTTTGTTACTGAAATGTGTTAATCTTTGGAATGAGAAATGCAGTGGGTTGCTACTCATGCTGTAGGAGGAATATAGTCAGACCCTGGGTAGAAATGGGCATGTATTTCATAGTGTGCTGGGTGGCAAATGCGCATAGAAAATGGAATTACTGCATAACTAGTGTGACTTGGTGTGCATGATCAAAATAAGCCACCGTGGCTTATTTAAATTGCAGCGCATGCAGGGCACAATTTCCATAATCACTGCCTTTGTGTGGCTTGCCATGTTGTCCAAACCTAAGTGGCATGGATTAGACAGGTAAACAACCCTCCAATGATCCTCCAATAGTCCATGGGCTATTGGAGGGTTGTTTCCTCTTCCAAAAATCCATCTACCCAGGTTCGGATGATGCGACAAACCATGCCCAAGCAGTAATTATGGAAATTGCGCCTGACATGTGCCACAATTTAAATAAACCACGGTGGCTTATTTTGATAAAATGAACTGGTTCACTGTGTAGCCTAAGGGCCAAACAAGGCAATATGTGAAATGCAGTCACACATTTCATATATGTTTTTTTTTAAAAAATTATCTGTATAGGGAGGATTGTGCTGCACTCCTGAAGAAAATCCCCAGGCCTCAAAGCTGCCATTATGTCAGTAGCAATTTCATTTCCGGGGTGTGAAGGTTTGTATGTAGGTGGGAAAGGGTTACCTCCTCCACGTCCTTCAGTCCTAGCACAGGGTTCCTCCATGGCTATTTTTTTAAACTAAGTGCCCAGGCACAGAACACTATCAGCATATATTTTAAACATTCATTTCCTAATTCTGTTTGAAAACTAGCACACATCAGCCAGTGCGAAGTACAGAAAGTGAGGTTGGTGAGAGCCAACAGTTAATATAAGAACCAAAAGTAGTATAATTTCTTATGGCTCATTTTTGTGTGTGCATTTTTTGTCCCATGTTCACACATGATAAAATGGAATTGGCATGTTTTTAAAAAATATACACGAACCTGAGGGACCTATATCAAAGAGAAAAATGGAATAAATATTATGAGCATTGACCCCACTTTCATTTCTTTCAAAAATGATCTCCCTCTCTCTCTCTCTCTCTCTCTCTCTCTCACACACACACACACACACACACACACACACACACACTAATCTATCTCCAGCCCAACTTTTCAGCAAAATCTTGCTGGGTGTCATATAGAGGACAGAAGTAGCAGTCACTGCCCAAAGGATTTACTGTCTGAATTTGACAGTATAGACTTAGATAAATCCTTTTCTAAAGAAACAAATGCCCCCATACTACAGTGCGTTGAGTTATACCTAGTCCAACTAATGCTCTTGCTCTGTTCTTCCTAGATATACCTGTGTTTCCAACCATCACGGCCACTGTGACTTTTCAGGAGTTTCACTATGATGAGTTTGATGAATCAATCTTCACAATTCCTGACGACTACAAGGAAGACCCTAGCCGCTTTCCTGATCTCTAACTTAACTGGAAAGTTACCAGTGAATAAAGAATACCAGCATGCCACAGAAAGAGAAGATGCAGATAACCCACAGACATATGTCTCAAAGTGGGTGGAACTGGAAGGGATAAAACTTGCTTAAATGAATTCAGAAAGGGAACACAGAGTGAATCTCAATCAGTTGTACCATATAGAGAGCATCCATCTAGTGTCTAAATGACAGCAGGTCTCCTGATGTGTCATTTTCATTTATACATCCAGACCTGCAAGCATGGTAGCCTGGCACCTCCATGACAACCCCTACCCCCACATACTTACATAACAGCTATAAGGACTGTAATTTGTTTTTAATTTTTTTACGTTTCTTGGTAATAAAAAGCATTCTTGGACCATTACATTAAAAACTAAAATGTCTTACCTGGCTATTTGCCCTTCAAAAATCCACCTAACTCAAGATGCCCTCATAACCTTCCTTTAAGCTTTGTTTTCATAAATTGTAAATTCTGTAATATTCCATCAATTGAACATCAGCTGAGCATATAGTAAAAGGCATTGATTTCCTGTAGATGAATGAACCAAATGGTAACCATTTAAACAGTTGCATTTACCTTATTGCAATACATTTCACAACTAGAGCATTCACTCTGCAGGGAATAAGGTACCTCCTTTAGCACCTTAGTGCAATTCATTGTGGTGCTATTCATATTTTTCCCCAAACTGTTAGTTTCTCCATTGAAAGTTGTTTACTAATCTTCTCATGAAATCTGCAGATGTTATTTTTTCAAGCTGGTTGGAAATGTCCTTGCTGTGTGTTGGAGAGCATACTTGGAGACTCTACATTCATCCCTAAGTTGAATCACTGACATTGACCGGTTTGAACAATCATTGTAGGCTAAACAAGCCATGGTGGTTTGTTTAAGCTGCAGTGCATGCCAGGAGCAATTTGCATAATCACCTGCCTGGCAGCAGCTTCTTGTATTGTCCAAAACCAGGAGGCATGGTGTGTGTGAGAGGGAAACAACCCTCAAATAACTGATGCGCTATTTTTGGATTATTTGAAGGTTGTTTCCCCCAAAGCCATTCCACCTGGGTTTGGACATGACGAGCCATGGATGTTGGGCGGGTGATTGTGCAAATCGCACCCTGCATGCATCACAGCTTAAGCAAGCCACCATGGCTTGTTTAGCCTATGATGATCGTGAACTGCCCCATTCTTTTGGGTTTATCTGATCCATGAAAGCTGTCCATAAAGAACACTAACTTTGTATTGATGTGCAGCTGCACTAGGGAATATATTGAATATATGCAGCTACATTAGAACAACAATCTCAGCGCTTAAGTATCTTTTCCTAAGTGAAAACCTAGGAGAAATGAATAGGGCTTGCAATGAATAAAAGAAAAAAAAGTACAAGAATAATTAGGGTGTTTCCAACATGGGTAGCTACAAAAAGAATGGTTGCTTTTTTCAGATGGGTTTTAAAAACTTAGGATCTTCACATGGTTCCAGTGTACGAAACTTGAAGATAACTTAGCCTTTTTGCTTTACTGGAAAGAATGTGTCCAAAACTGTCAGTACTTATGTTCATTTGTATTCAGAGGTTTAGCTTCCAGTGATGTGTAAATGTACAAAAATGTAAATATTTTCAGAAGTATATTCTTTGTGCAGTCTAGTCAATCTTTTTTTCTGGAAACTGCTCAAATCACTTTCTGACTTGAAGAAAACCACCATGCTGGGTAACACATCCAGTGCTGGTGATAACTTGGAATGTGAAATGGGGTGAGGTGAGTCCCAGCACGCAATAAAACCAGACTCATGAGCCACATAAGCTTTGTCAGGAAAAGGTACAGGAATAGTCCCAAGAGCTATAGCTTTGTATTATTGCATGTACAAAGAGGCAACTCCAGAAAACAAACCTTATGACCTAATATGGGGGGAAATTGTTGGGCCCAATTCTAGAAATATTGGAAACTTGTTTAAAGCTCCAACCTTAACTGACAGTGAAGACTGACAGCCTTGTGTGTGAACAGAGCATTGATTGACTTTGTGTGTATTGCTGTAGGTGCCATATTGTGAAAAGTACAATTTCACTATCAGTATCCATTGTGAGAGGTGCAACCTGCTCCCTGTAAATAGATAACGAAATAGATAATTCAGAACCATTTTGACAGTTAATTACTCTGCTTCCTCTGCCAGTTGATTCCTGGGAGAGGCATGGGGTTTGAATGCTTGACACTATGGCTTGTATCCAATTAGCACCTCCCACTAATGGAACTGGAGGGTTATGGAGACACTCTGGAGTAGATTTGGGGGACGGAGGAGGGAAAATTTATGTTGTGTGAGTGGAAGTCTGCTCATGGGATGTTGGATCTTGCCCTTTGTATTATCAAGCCTGTAGGTACCTCATAAAACAATACTGAGAAGCTTTATAGGAATTTACAGTTCTGTTCTTACACGAGTAGATGAGCAGAATTGGCTCGAGTAGGTGATGGCCACTCAACTGTGGAAATATGCAATTGGTCATCTCCTGTATCTAAAATTATTGGGTAAATAATGCCAAAGTTGTCTTTCATAGATGTCTACAAAAATAAATATTAGCCCAAAAGCTGTCAGACTGGTGTCTAGCAAATGGGTTTCCGTTCACAATGGTTAGAAATAATGGATTGGATCCAGCCTTAGTCATACTTAGTATAGACCCTTTGAAGCCCGTTAGTTGGTAATGACTAAATTAATTCACACTGATTTCAATAGGTCTCCTAAGCATGAGTAAGTCTGAATCCAACCCAGTGTCCTCTTTGATAAAGTCACAACCCTGTCTTAGTAAGATCTGTCTAGAAAAGTGTTAAGTTACTTTAACTTAGACTTGATGGACAAAATATAAGAGGTGCTGCACTATCTTGGAGGGTAGATGTGAACCCTCAGAAATTCTAGCCTATTTATACCCAAAAAGGGGGGGGGGGGAGAAGCCAACATATAAATGGTATTAATCTCATCTCATTTTAAAACCTTTAGCTACGGTATATAGAGTGTTTTGTAACAGTACTAAGAGTTTCAGGAAAAATTGGTGCCCACTGCAGCTGACCTGTCTGAGGCTAGATGCATATACACAACAGATCTCTTGCATGTATAGAGCTTCTCGTTCATGAATTTGTGAAGATGATCCACCCATACAAAAATAATGTTCTTGTATATTGACCCTCTTTGTAATAAATGGGAAAACCATTCGACTATAGGGAGCTCTACAGATGCAGTTATGTTCCCACACTTAGAGCAAACGACTGATTAGGAAGTCTTAGATCTGAGATTTGATGCTTGGTTAATAAAGAATTGGCATGAATGGAGCAAAACGGTTTAGCACTTAGTAGTTAAGCACTTCACCTTTTTGGTTGGATAATCACATTCCTTTCTGACATACCAAAGTCACAATTGGTTAGCTTGTTGTTGCGTGTCATTTTTTTAATGCTTCCCCATTGGTTGGAATGACAACTTTCCTATGTCCTGGAGAACTTTGGAATCATTTAGATTTTGGTTCTCACCACAAATGGGATATGGGGTTGCATTATGAAGAAAAGTTCATGCAAAAAATTGTAAGGTTTCACATTGTAGGTATCACAAGAGGCCAGGTTACAGGATAAAGTACTTCTTCCATGATTCTAGGACAGAGTTACGGTCTTTGAGAAGCAATTAGCATTCTAAATATTTTGGACAGATAAAGTATATACAAGTTAAATTCATTATTTTCTGAAAGTCTTCTGAAACTTCCTTCAAGTAAGTCCTCTTAAAATCTAGAAGAAATGATTTGATAAGCATGAATATGGAATCTTTTAAAAAGAATTCCTAGAACTCTTCCATAACCAAACTCAGTTTTACTGGTCTTCCAAATAATTGTTTTAGATCATGGTAAAGGGAATAATCTTTTTTTCCAAGCAGCTGGCATTTCAATCACCTTATTAAGTTTGAAATTGTGATTCATGGATATCTAGCAATTTGTATCAGATAGTACACCTGTGGATATCAATCTGTGCTGGAAACCCACCTTAAGTTGAAGCATAATATATTCAAAAAGTCAATTTTTAAATATATATACTTGTTTTTGATTCATTAAAGATAATTAATTATTTAAACTTTATTAACAAACTTCCTCTAATGCTGCAGTTTTTCCTTTGACAGTTTATAATTGTGGGAACTTAAATGTCATTTTTGTATATTTTCATGTATTTTGTCTAATCGAAACTCACCTTCACTAATAGGTTTTTTGGTTGCACCACTTAGAATTAAGACCAAAAGATACTGTTTGCTTTTGAAACTGAACATATGAACATTTTCAAATCTATACCATGTGTGGACACTTCCTCCATATTAGAGGAAGACTAAGAATTACAAAAAGGCTATTACAGTGTACCACTTTCACAAGGACATTTTATTGGTCAGTTTTTCAATAAAATCCTCAATTTTCAGTGCATTTGTGTTCAGTGTCTTACCTTCAGGTGGCAAGCTACAGATCTGTTAAAAGTGAAGTATTAAATTATCCCTTTAAAACACACTGGAATCAGTTGTACAGCATGCATGTTATCCAAATAAGAGACATCAATGTCAATACTGTCACAAGGGAAAGGTAGTCCTATTGTTAGCAGCACTCGGTTAATACTAAGAGAAATTCAAAAAGCTATAGTAACAGCTCAGCTTCTGTGGAGCCACACAAGATAGCCAGACACCTCTGCACTTGTTCTACTTCTACAGTTATGAGTACCAGGACTGCACACAATTCAGATGTGAAAGCCTGGGAGGAAAAACATATTTCCTTACAAATTTTTCCAAAACGCCCTTGGAAATGGTTTTAAAGGGGTGAAATGGTTTGTTCCCACCACCTTTTTTGGTGTTTCCCCCACCCCTAGGCTTTAATCTCTACTCTGTTTTTCAATACAAAAATCCACTCTTAATTATCCAGATCTTTCTTCAGTTGAGCTGTATAATTTAGGGCGGGACGTTAGTCATTTTATTGCTGCCATTTTTAAATAATTGGGACACTAATTTCTGCATGGAATCTACACTGGTGCAGAACGTGGGACTATATAATACTGTACTTATGAAAGGACATTAAGGCAGTCTGCTGTTCCAAGGGGGTACAATCTAGGAAATCGCATGAGCCAACAGAGATGAATACGTCCTTCTTAGTTACGCAGAGGTTTAGATTAGTACAGTGTTGTGGCAAAGGTTTCATAGAAAAGGTGGCTTTTGAGGGATTAGAACAACAGAGTTCTGGGAGGCAGTTCCAGGGAAAGGGCCAACAAGAGAAAAGGCAGTTTCTTGAAAGCAGTTGGAATGGAGCTAAATGAAGAAGTCATAAGGGAGCTTTGGGGGCGGGGGAGATGTGTTCATTCAATTCCTTTTCCCTTACCACATCCACCTACAACCATCAGTGGGTTTGCTTTCATATTGCCAAATACTTCATGAAGCATTACATCTTTAGCCTTGGGGGGTGGGGTGGAGAGAAGGAGTAAATCTTTGTGATATTGAAAGAAACCCCATCCATTAACAGCCATAGGTATTTAAACGTCCTAGGTGACTATTTAATCCTTTAAACACCCCATAAACGGCATGCATTTGGTACCTGTGTTCTGCATCCTATAGTACATACTGTAACTAGACCTCAACTACAGAAGTTGTCTTTTTTTTCCAGGTGAGGATGGCAAAATACTCTGAACATAATTGACACAAACACACTAGTAAAATTATCGAAGTTACCAAGACTAGCTAATAGGAAGTGAAACTTTCCCCTGCACTGTCTACTCATTTGAATATCTACTCCTTCCTTAAATTATTTAGCAAATTTCAATCATTCTGATAAATATATCCACTTTACAGGAAGGAAGCACTAGCAGCCTAAGGAAGCACTAGCAGCCTTATAGAATAAAAACAAACTCCTTAATATGATTCTAGAGCACAGTACTAGTTTGTAAGCCACAGTAAGCCCCACAGGAACACCTTGCATCTATGATGTCTTCTTGAAAGCAACACATGCCATCAATGCGTACTACTATGAGTTGCTTGTTAGGTGCCAGTTGCAACAAATTACTACCCCAATCACACACTGCATGGAGTGGTGTTGGGCTGTGACTAAAATTGGTTTAAGGTGCTTGTATGATGGCCGCTGTTTGTCTAAACCAGGCTTAAGTCTAGCAGATTAGAGATTGCTTATTACTTAAATTTTGGTCTACAGTTTTGGTCTACAGGATATATAGAAAAACCTTTGGCTTACAGGTAACTGCTTGGAAAGCACCAGATACAATAGTTATTGTTGATATGCAACAACATCCATGGATAGGTTCACATTGGAGCCAAAACAGATATTTCTGTATGCAGATTTTCAACCACTTGCATTTCATTTAATCCACATTTCATAGATTTCTATGGGAATTATACAGTAGATTAGATACAGGATAGCATTTGCATATCCAAACTTTTTTTTAAAAAATAGGCCCAGGTGGACTTAATCTAAATTGGAACCAAAACATAGGGAGGCAAATAATACTTCTCCTTGCTCTTCGTTCCCAATGAATCTCCAAGCCCACCCAAAAAATCCATTTGATAGAGAAAGGAAGCTACTGTTTGCACTCATATCAACTTCCCTTATTGTAAGGGGTTAGGAAAATGTTATGTCCCTTTTGCTCACAGTTCTGATCCAGACTTCCCTCATTGGCTGCTATTTTTTTTAAAAAAAATAAACTAAACATATGCAAAACCAGTTATACATTAAATGCATGATCTAGTTTAGCCTTTAGAAGATTGCCATATAGGATTAACTCCAAAGCAGAATTCCAATTTATTCAGAGAGCATATATGAGTTGCTACTTAGTAATTTGAAGTTTTAGTGTACTGACATGGAACTGCAAAGATTAACTGAGTCTTTCAGCATTCAGTCAGTGGAATTTCTAAAGACAGATAGCTTCCATTTACTTTCTTGTGGAGATGCATGGCTTGTTTACATTTTTCTGGAAAGAAAGCTAGGAGACATTCTTTATATACTTCACTATATTGAGAAAATAGCTTGCAGTTATCTTAAAAAGTTACATATTCATAAATTCTAAAAACATCTGTGGAGAAATGATATTTGCATATGCTACTTGTTAAATGTTTCAAATTAAAAAAAAACCATACAGGGACTAATTCTAGTTAAAACTTGCAACAGCCTTTCTTTGGTTATTGGAACAAAGTTTAGGGTATTCTTTTGCAGATTGGCATCATTTAGAATTAAACAGCGCTTTGATATAATCCTATCCTTAACCCACTTTTCTAAAATGAAGATTGTATTGCATTGTAGTAATAAGAGCACCTTCAGAATATATTGGATCATTCCTCTTTTTGCAGGCTTCCAAAAGAACATTTGAGTTGTTTTGTTCTCATTCCTTCCCAAAAGTGCCCAGAAGCAGTTAAGTATCAGCTTACCAGTAATGTCTGCTGTACTGAGATAGATTTAAGCCTGTGATTCAATGGAAATGTGAAAAGGAAAAAAGTGAGGTAACGTCATGCAAGTCAATAGCATAATAAGATACAGTTACACTTTAGTACAAATACAAGTGTATATTTAAGGGTTTTATTATCAAAGTCTTGTAAAACAATTTCAGAAACTGTACATCAACATGGCACAGACTGTAGCCTACTTTTGTTTTTACCTGCACAAAAGTATATGCTCCAAAAACTTCCAGAACTAAAAGAACAAGTTGTCCAACTACTTTGCATAATAACATGGAATCACTGTGTGCAAAAGGTTACTACTTCAGTGACTGTAACACAAATTTATTAGTTCATACAACTTGAGATCAAGTACATTATCAAGTAGACTTGTTTTAAAATCATCATGAAGTTCAATTTTTTAAAATGCACTACCCTTTTTTGCAGGGTTTTTACACTCACAAACGAAATGAAATAAAATGCAGGCTCTGAAAAACTACACAAGGATAACTCTCTCGTCTTGTGGAATACAGAAGTTTTCCTTACTATCTCAAGAAGTCCTAGTTGTCAAAAATCAAACACACCACCTGAGAAGGATTTACACTCAAAGTTCACCTTACATTGAGCATCAAAAAAGGCTAGTGCATTTCCACCTTGTCAAAGCCAAACAAATCCACAACAAAAAGATTCAGCCACAGGGCTAAAAAGATTATCTATCTCTATCAGAACATTTGTTTCCAGATGAAGCTAATGTTAGTTTCTTTGTCTACACTTAAGACCCTTAGTAAATCCACCATATTTTGGAGGAGATGTGGATGTTCTTGCCACAGTTAACATGCAGCCAGTGCATTCCCTATTTTGCTCTATTACCGCAAATGAATCAAACTCTAGAAACACTATTGTAGGTGAGCTGGTTTACTAAAAAGATCATACAACACAAACAGTCCATGCCTGCCAAAGATGCATGCAGCTTTTTGCTCAAAAAGGAAAAAAGCAGCACCAAGCTAATAAGACCTGCTGGGCTACTCAATTCAATTTGGCCAATAACGAGAATGGAAAGCCAGATATCACTTTCTCTAAAACTTTTGATGTAATTATTTAATATCAGGAGCTTTACAACCAGTTATAGTTACAGCTGTGTACATCTAGCTTAAAAGGTTAAACAAGTACAGCATAAAGGAATCACACAGGAATGACACCGACGCATGTCAGCAACTGTTGTTTTACTGCAAAGGCAATATTCAGTCACTCATATCCATGTCCTCTTCATGATGATCATCCCCATTGACTTTGGACTCCCTTGTATCTCCACTCCCTTTTTCAGCTGGTGACTCCTTACGTTTTGGAGAAGTGGAATCTGCTGCCTTCTCGTCCTTTTTCTCTTTTTCGCTATCGTAGCCTTGTTCTTCTTCATCATAATCCCTTGTGACCTGCTTTGCCGAGATAAAACACAAAGCAAAACACATAAGACATGCTTCAAGGCTTTGGGGATTTAGAATTAAGGAGGGCATGACAAGGAAACACACACAGAGGAAACAGATTTTTAAAACATACTTTGACATCTTTGTCGCTCTCTGACTTTCTCTCTCGATCCTTTTCTTTGTCTTTGCTCTTTTTCTTCTTGCTCGTTGACCTCTCTCGTTCATCCCTGCTTCTCTCTTTGTCTTTGTCTTTATCCTTTTTCTTCTCTTTTTTGTGTCTAAGGTCATAAGATATTTTATTTATTTTTATTTAATAGATTTATAGTCTGCTTTTAAGGGTAAAACACCCTCAAACAGCATTATAACTTTATTTAAAATACAAAATACATAATCAAATCCTTAAAAAAATCTAAAACATAAGTGCTTTAAACAACAAATAAGACTGGAATATTTCAATTCTATAATGTTATGGTGTTAAAACTAGCAGTCAAATTCAAATACAACATATCCTTTTGGACAGGTTACAGACAGAGGCTGTAATAAAATTGGTTCACAAATGGGAGAAATGCAGAGGACAGGATTTTTTGCGAGACTAATTTGTTGTATGACACTTAAAGCTACAGCAATTTTGATGGAGAAACAGATTAATCATGCCTATTAAAGAATTTTATAAGCAGATTTAGTACAAAAACAAGCACCTTCAAACTATTCCACCCTCCTTCAATTACATAAAATCACACATACAAACAACAAGTATATCAGATACAGGCAACAATAGGGATGTAACAAGCCCTCTCCCTCTCAATTTGATTAAAGCTCACCAAATATTGGGATGACAAAATATTTTTAATTAAGCATAAAGTAGGACAACAATTGTAATGATGCAAGACAGAAAAAGTACAATTTCCCTACCATTTCTCTGGTCATGTTTGATCTAATGTTCCAGCAAGGAACATTTAATATAATAAAAGTTGCAATTATTTTAACTTATTCTAGTATCAGTCATTATTTGCGTGAATAGTTTCACCAATGGTAATCCAAGAGCATTTATTAGCAACAAAGTGGTGTGTGCACAGTCAATGGTCTAGTTAAAATGTACATACCTTTTCGGTGAAGGGGACTTGGACAACTTTCGCTTAGGAGACCTAGGCTTTTTAGGTGACCTGGATCCACTCCTGCTTCTTCTACGTCGTCTTTCTCTGCAATGATTAGTCAAAACAGTCAAGATCTCTCCCAATCAACATTTAACATTAATTTAACATTCCTACACATGCACCCATTCTCCACAACAACTATGAACAGGTATTTTAAACAACTCTTCTTTGCAAATCCCTTTTAATGCACAGGGCATGCTTTCTGAAGTAAAAGATGAATTAAAAAAAAGATAATAATCTAAACCACCATTCCCCAACCTGGAGCCTTCCCAGTCATTTCAACCACAACTCCCATCAGCCCCAGGCAGCAGGCTTAACGGTCAGAAAAGGTGGGAATTGTCAAACAAGAGAAATTGTATAAACAAACTCTACTTTTATTACTTGAAGCACTGAAATTCACAGAAATGCTTTTCTGTGATATGATACAACTGTCCCTCAAATGATTCAAGATTTCCCATAAATTAGGATAGCAATTCCTTTAAGGTTAGCACAATTAGTTCTCAAAACGTAAATACAAGATTAGAGAAGGTATCGCACCTGCTTGTGCTTCTGGATCGTCTGGCTGTGCTGTAACTCTTTGGTGGAGTTTTAGACCGTTTCTTCTCTTTCTCTTCTTTCTTTTTGTCTCTAACAAAAAGCAACAACCCAAACATAGATTAAAAGATACAAGTAGGCTAGCTCTCTTTACTGTCCTCCAGGATCAAGAAGGAAGCACAGGTTGTTTTGTCTCAAAAATATCCCCAATGTATCAAACACTTCTGGTTACTGCAAGGGAAGCTTTCCAAGGCCAGGGATGTGGCCCCCAGGGGTGTCCTGATACTGCTACTGCATCCCCATCTCGCTTCCAAGATCAGTATTTCTCTACCACTAGCAGCAGGAAAACTTCAATTTTTGGTCTTTGGGAGAAAGCCCCTCCCAAAGACCCCACCAATATCATTTCAGAGGTTGCTGTTTTCCTGCTGCTAGCAATGACAAACAACCCCCCCCCCAAAAAAAATTCTGAAATGAGATGGGTGGGTGGGAGATACAGTAGGGTGACCAGTTAAAATCCAGGTCAGGGCTCATGTAACTTTAACAGTTGTAGAGAAAAGGGAATTTCAGCCAGTGTCATTTGTATGCAGTTAGTTCCTGGTGAAATTCCCTCTTCATCACAACAGTTAAAGTTGCAGGCACTATACTAAGAGTGACCAGATACAAAAGAAGGCAGGGCCCCTGCAACTTTAATTGTCAATCTGGTCACCCTAAGATACAGTAATGGCGTCAGGGCACTGCTGAGGGCTGCACGACTGGGGCCTGAAGGCCATGGTTGTGTACCTCCGCAATCTTCAGAGGAGATCATGTGTTTGGGGGAGAGAACAGCAAGTTTTGGAGGCGGGGGAGGCTGTCACATCCACCACCTGCCAGCAATCACTAAATTTCAGTAGCCAGGGAGGGGAAGTTTAAATTTCTCCATCTCCGACCCTCCAGCCAAGATTAGTTATGGCTGTTGGGGCCAAAACATTTGTGCACGCCTGGGCTACAGGTATATATCAAATGGCATCCTTCTGCTGAAGGAAGCCACTTAGATCCAACAGAGGCTTCTGCCTAAGGAAGAGGGAGGGAGACCACTGCATACAACCCACACTTCTGATAGCTAGGAAAATAAAACCCTCCAGGACAAAACATATTTCAGAATTTCACAAAGTTTTCAAGGAGTACCTGGATTTGGATGTGCTCCTAGATCTTCTAACACGCTCTCTGGAATGAGACCTCCGCCGCCGAGGACTTTTAGATCGTCTCCTGCTTCTTGATTTTGAATGAGATCGTCTTCTTGAACGGCTTCTTGATGTCCGTCTATTGAACAAAACATTAGCTACATCAAAACAATATATTTGTCCACAATATATTATGCTACCTTAGCTGTGGCTATTGGGTGGTATAGAAATGTAATAATAAATAAAAATAAATTGCATGAGCTACTGTACCAGTAAAGTTTTGTGAGCAAGCAAAACGTGTATCCGAAAAAGGATTAAGTGAAGAAGGGAGCTTACATTTCCATGTAACAAGTTTAGATTCTTGGGAATCTCAGATCTCAGGGTTTTAATCCTTATGGATTATGGACATACACTTGAATATATATGGCCACTATCTGATGAAATCTAACAGGCTTGTGATGCAGGCAGTGGGGGGGGGGACACTGACAGAAGGAGACAAAACATGACCTCTTGTGATTAAGAGATGGGGCTTCACTACAGTGCTTTACCCTCCCATCTCCAATTGCTAGCAAAAAAACAGATAGAAACATCCGCATAATGGTTAGGATTCTGATATATGAAAATGAAAGAATATGGAAGTATGAAAAAATAAAGAGACTAAACTCAGAGAATTTACTTTCATAATAACTGCCCATACTTCAAATTTATGGAAGGGATTGCTCAACTTTTCTTTGCAACACTTTACAGTATCCAACTGTTCAAGCTTTAATATTAAAATTAATATTATTTAAAATTAAATGAAGCTTAATAAATGCTGAACTGTAGACGAAATGAGGGTTTGAGAAAATGCTCTGTGCAATATAATTTTAAAAAATATTCTCTAACATTGGATTTAACTCTAAGGCTGCGATCCTATACACACATACCTAGGAGTAGGCCCCACTGAACTCAATACAATTTACTCCTGAGTAGACACTCATAGAATTGTAAATAGTTTTCTATTTTCATATACTATAAAGAAGTATGATAAAATAAGCGCCTGACACACTTAAATCTTGGAAGACTCTTACCTGTGTCTAGAAGAAGATGGAGTTCTCCTCCTCCTTGAACGTGATCTGGATCTTGAATGCCTTCTCTTATCATCTTTTTTATCTGCAACCAAAATATGTTAAATGTCATGCAACATCTACAAAAAGTTTGGCTGCGTACCCTCCTGGGTTCTTTCTATATAAATCTGCAACTGAATGAATTGCTCTACCAAAAAGTGGATTAGGGGTATTTTGGACTTTTCTGTAAACGACAAAAAAACCATAAATTTCTATATCTGGATTCCTCAAGCCAATCCTGAAAATGATTGTTTAGGGTAGATTTTTGAAGAGATGAGGAAGGTGTTTAGGAAGTTCCCTTTCCTGTTAGCCAGTAGGTTAATGATTTGC
Source organism: Anniella stebbinsi (assembly GCA_029215795.1). Lineage (NCBI taxonomy): Eukaryota > Metazoa > Chordata > Lepidosauria > Squamata > Anniellidae > Anniella > Anniella stebbinsi. The sequence continues at coordinate 86,257,399 of JARDYH010000004.1, read as the reverse complement.
ACAGCTCTAAGAATGTAAGAAAGGCCCTGCTGGAGTAAACCGAAGACCTATCTGGTCTAGCATCCTGCATCTCAGTAGCCAGCCAGAAGCCTATGGGAATCTCACAAGCAGGGCGTGCAGGCACTAGCCCTCTCCCATTGTTGTGTTGCAGCAACGGGTATTCAGAGACATACTGCTTCTGATCTGGGAAGTAGTATACAGCCATTTGTGACAGCAGCCATTGATAACTTTAGAGCCCCTTTTAGAGCCGCCTATGTTGGTGGCCAATACGTTTTGTGGTAGCAAATGCTACAGTTGAACTATCACTGTGTGAAGTAGTAATTTCTTTTGTCTGTCCTAAAGCTCCCATTATTAAGTGTCACTGGATGACCCTGGGTTCTAGTACTTCTATCATGTCCCTAATTCTTACCTTTTTTCTAAATAAAAAGCCCCAAACTTTGAAATTTTTCGTTATAGGGGAACTGCCAGAGCTCCTTAATCAGTGTGACTGCACCACAATTTTGTATCAAGCAGGGTGGATTTACTTAAATCAAATCAATTCAAAATTTATTTTTACATCAGAAGTAGGAGGAAAAGCCGATTTAAATCACATGTTCCATTGGCACTTTTTCATATATTTCCTAAACAATAGCACAAATCTGGCCTTAAAAATATATTCATTTACAGCTAAATAGAGTATTATTTACACTGCTATTTCATTTTTACAGTCAGGCCTTGCATCTATTTGCTGTGCAATATATGTTTTGCATGCGTCACTTTTTTTTTTTAACCTGAGGGAATGTCTTTAAAATAAGTCCATACAAGAATAGCAGACTAGGTGGAGTCTTGGTCTGATCCAGAATGGCTCTTCTTATGTTCTTATGGGGATCATGACCAGTAGTCGTGACAGTTGATGAGATTAAGCATGAAAGTAATGGAATCTGCATAATTTTTGCCCAATTTTGTATTCTCTTCTTTCCAGTGTTGCTTTCTGCTAGACTGACTTGGCCCTGGCACATTCCCATCCTCACAAAAACAGAGTAGCAAACAAAATGAAATGTCTTTTGAGTGGTATGCTGAAGCAAGGTCTGTAGTTACAAATCAAACTATGAAAACTTATTTTTATGAAATGCCTGTCTTTGGTAGGAAGAGTGCAAAGTGCCGTTTTAATGCCTTTTCACCCAGCTTGCAGAGATCTTTTTGCCACTCTTCAGAATCCTTTTTTAATTGTACATTCTGAATAATTTGGTATCATTGCCACTCTTTTTGAATGCAAGACTATTTTGGAGACATTTTAGAACAGTTTACCCGGTTCTATAGCAGCAGAGATCAGAGATTGTGCTTCTCGTACTCGTTTCATGGCTTCTTCTATTTCTTTACTGGAGGTATCTGTTTTCAAACTTGGTGAAACGAGGCCTGCAGCTACATGGTTCAGCCTGGAAGAAGCAAAAGAATTAATACTTGGCATTAGGTCTATCCAAAGGAAGTCTAATATAATCTTTTTTGTAGATAGTAACTTCCGCATTATATGTAGCTTTTAAAAAGCAAGAAAATAATAATTTTGATGAGACAGAGATCTTCCTGAAGTACACAATATTAACTTTACTTGAAACAAACAGGAATCTTGCAGCTTATTTCTACATATGATACTGGTGCAATTAACTTTTTTAAAAAAAGAGTCATACAAGCAGGTTGATCAAAGAAGTCATCTGGTTTTTATACTAGTGAGAGCTCTAGCAAACCCAAGATTTATTTTATTTGTTGGCACTCAGAATGATACTGTATTTCTGTTTAATATCTTTAAGCAGCTGACTGCCACAAACAAAGCTCTGTCAAAGTCATTACAAACTATTAGAAGTTTAAGGCTGCAATCCTATTCACATTTACCTGGGAGTAAAGCTCACTAAACTCCATGAGATTACTTCCCAATAGACGTGTGTAGGATTACACTGTAAGCAAACCATTATGGATTTTATTCCATAGTGGAAGAGATGTAAGATAGGAAATGGCCTGAGCTAGGTGAAGAAACCTCTTCACTTCTAGATTTGTGAAACAACACCAGTGCTAACGTAAAATGGAGAAAGAAAAAGCAAGGACTGCCCACTTTGAAACTCTATTTTTTAGTAGGCTTCCCTTAAAGGGCCTAGATGGAACAGCCCATTTGTAATAGATTTGGCTGGTTAGGTCAAGTCAGCTTGTGAAAGTTATATCCTACTTCTTGCTGCCTTAGAGCAGGAGTCCTTAATTATTTTGGGGTAGTAGGCACATTTTTGATTTTGGGGATTTGGTTTTCCAAACTGGCTACCATGGGAACATGGCCAGTTACAAAACACCTATTTCCCAAAGTCAAACTGGTGAAGCTAAAAGAAAAGTAATGTGTCCCAAAACTTAACTACAAGGCAGAGGTCTGGTCTGAGTTCCAAGCACAAAATCACCCTTCTGAACCCAGTTTTCTGTACAAACACCCATTTCACAGAAGGCAAACTGATGTGGCTCAGAGAAAGTTAATTTGGCCAGGAAACTACAAAAAAGACAGTTGTAGTATCTTAGCCCCAAATGTCAAATCACAAAGCATAATAAAATATCCATTTCACAGAAGACAAAATTGGTGATGCTCAGAAAAACTCTCTCATACACACACACAAAGCACAGGCAAAACACCTCCCTCACTCCCTGCCATCCACTTTATCACCCCAACAGGCTGATCCCGGACTTCCAGGATGCTCCCCATCACCTTCAGCCTATGCTTCAAAATGAAGAGCTGTGCTCCAGCTGCCTGCCATTATTACTTTCTAATGTCTCTGGCGGCTAGAGGAATTATTGGAAATAAACATGGTACTCGAGGTCAGTACCAGTTTTTTAAATAAACTTTTAAAAAATCATGACAGACACGTTACCTGATAGGCACTATGAGAGGTGACCATGGGCACCATTGCTGGGGGCCCCAGCCTTAGGGGGCTTTGAAGTCCAGGCCTCAAGAATATAGGCAGAAAAGCAAAAATTTGAACAGGTGTGTCTCTTCCCTCTCATACTTGTACAGTGACAGGGGAAGCTACTCTCTTCAAACCACAGGAACCCTCTCAAATGTGGATCTGGCAATTCTACGAGTTGTGTGTATATCTTTAATTCTGTGCCAAGAAAAGCTTCATGAGTTTAATTTGCATTTGGATAAAAGCACAAGAGTTGGGCCAGAAAAAAGGTGGCAATCTGAGTAACTGTATGAAATTTGTTCTTAGCTCAGCCTTCAGCTACATGAATGCGATCCAAAAGAAGACTTATATACCCATGAAAAGCAGGTCTACATTCATACAGATGTGCGTGTTGTCAATTTGCAGCATGGTTTAGTGGTTCAAGTGTTAGAATTCCCCACTCAGCTCACTGGGTGAAATTGCCTATCTCTCAGCCTATCTCACAGGGTTTGTTGAGAGGACAATGGGCTACTTGGCCCTTTGCTTCCCTGCTTCTGGGGACCTCACTTAGTCTGTTTACCCCTAGAACAGGGGTGGAGAACGGCCAGAACCAGAAAATAATTCCCCATTCCTGGTTCAAACTGCAGTCAAATAACACTTCAAAAGCCTATTTGAATAAAAGAGGGAAGCTACTCCAATGTTCCTAAAAAAGCCATTCCATCCATCCACACGTGTGCACTTCATTCATTCATGTTCTCTGACTGGCTTTGCACGTCATGATAAGCCACAGTGCATTGCAAGCCACGTTAGGGTCAGCCTGGCTTATCATGACATTCAAACCCGACACGGGCGATTCAGCGTGAGTTGTTTTTCACCAACAAGTCACCCTGAGAACTCATAGTTTGTAGTAGGGTTGTTGAGAAGAGCTTGACATGATGTCCAAACCTGGCACTGTAGTTTGCACCAAGTGGCTACAGAACTGCTTGGCAAAAGGAGGGGAAAAGCCCATGCTGCCCTTCCTCCCCCACCAGTGACTGCTCCTCCACTGATGCCCAAATGGTACTTTGGAAGCACTACCATTTGTTTGCCCCCCCCCCCATTTTTTAAAATGGATCATCAAGAGTACACAAAAGGGTTCAGGTGTCCTCCGCCCAGATAAAGGGGGGAGCCAGTAAGTCCTATTTCTAGACTTGCTGGAGACTCGGGAGTAGTATTGAAAGTGAAGAGGACACTGACCAGTGCTGCCCATCAAGCCATTCTTATTGCAACCTTGTATTTCAGTACTATTCTGGTAGCCATTGCATGCAGCTGAGCGAATGGGCTGGTGGGGGAGGGACTGACCCTCCTCCATGTCCAGCTTAGAAACAGTGAGCTGCTGCAGGAGGGATGGAACTCTCCAGCTGGCTAGTGATTTTTATACTTTTTTTGGCAGGCTAATACGTTTTGTGGATTTATTTACAGGATTCTTTATTACAGCCTCTCCAATCTGGTGCTCTCCAGATGTTTTGGATTTCAATTCCCACCAGCCCCAGACAGAATGGCCAACGGTCAGGAATGCTGGGAGTTGTAGCCAAAACGTCTCGATGGCACCACTTTAGAGAAGGCTGCCTTATTTCATCACAACATAGAATTTTCACCATACTATCTTTACTGGTAAAATAGCCCGCTCAACCACTTAATTCCTCAAGCAGGCAACATTTCCAAATTTTCCTTACAAATGGTTTCCCCTAATCATTTCTTGACCAGGAGCAAGGGAGGTGGGGAGAGCACTGTATTATAGCGCAACCATGAAGATTCATACTTACTTTGGATCCACTGTGCTCATAAGCTTCAGTAGTTGATCAGCCGCAATAGACTGTAAAGAAAATGAGCCAGAAAGTGCTGTTAAAGTTATAAACATCAGGAAATGTGGAAGAGAGAAGGAAATTACATTCAAAGAGCCCTAAGCCAGATTTACACCAAACAGGATATAACACTTTGAAAGTAGTTTGAAAATGATATGTGGAATGTGTCCTGGGCCCCAACAGTTGTCAATATTGTTATAAACCACTATAAAGCAGTAGTGTAGATCCTGCCCTTATCTAACCAAAGTTAGACAGCACTTGCAGATTAAAGAAGCCAATATGGAAACTGTATCTGTCAGCCTTATGAAAGTAGGTCATCTTAATTCTCAGATAGTTTGGCATCTTTCCAGGCAAAGAACACCACCTTCCTTTCTGATTACTAGTGGTCTATGTTAGCACTTAATTCTCAATTGCCTTGATCAAGAGGTTCTAGATTACTTAAGGCCACTCTTTATTTTACTTACCCCTTTTTATGTTTAAAGTTATGTCAAGGGTCTAACACTGAGGGCACAGCTGAGAGAAGCTCAGCATCTGAGGGAAGTTATACTTGTGCTAATTTTGTAGCACTTAGATCTGCCTTAGATAGCTAACAGTTTGATCTGATTTGCAGATTTCATTCTCCTCAAGAACGTTAGATTTTATGATTAACATCTAACCACATTTCATTTTCAGTTGAGCCAGAGTTAATGTTTTGCAAGCAAAATTATAAGTTAAGGTTGAATTTGGACCAAAACTGTGATCTAGCTATGTTACCTCAACTAAACAGGTGTTAAGAAGTTTTGCTACTCCAAATGTGAACGCTGATGGTGGATAAACCATGGGATTATCCTAACAGCCAGTACACCATGATCCTAAATCTGACATCAATGGGACTTTACACTGACATCAATGGGACTTACAGTGACTTTCATCGGAATTATATTTTCTTGCAAGTAAATCTGATCTAATCTAGCCACAACAGGGAATCAACTGTCCACACATTTTAATAGAGCAGAGATGGGGAACCTTTGCATCTGCCCCACAGGCATTCCATATCCAGCCCACCAGTTTCTGCTGCAGGTTGCACCCTCTCTTCTAGGCTCCACCCAAAGCTCAATACTAGAGAAAGGCTAGCTGACTGGAGATAAGAGTCAGCACTAGAAAAAGGCAGCCTTTCTGTAGTGCTAGGAAGCAAAAGGCTCTGCATAGGATTCAGCTGACGTTGGGGCAGGCCCTGTCCCGTGAAGTCATCCAGCCCCCAGGAAGTATCCTAGGAGACAATTTACCCCCTGGAGCCAGGATAGTTCCCCACTCCAGATATAGAAGATGCCTGCAGAATTCCGTTTGAATAGAGAGAATACTTAAAGATGAGTAAGAATTCACAATGTACAATATGTACAAGAGTTAACCCTTGTTTGGCAAAAGGCGATGCCATAAGAGTAAATTCCATTTTTAATAAATACAATCCACAATTTGGTTACTAAAGAATATAAAAATCAAATTAAAACTATTAAAGTAGAATAGAAATGCAAGAAGCCCAGTCACTGCTATCCAGTGTTTTTCACCAAATGAATTTACCAAATCAGGAAGTGTTTACCAAGAGAAACCTTTCACCAATGCTTTGCCTAGACTGAGCTTGTTTATTGGCCATCATCCAGCACATTGCTGATCTCTAATACTGATTCACCACGTTAACTGCTTCACTTGAATTAGATAAAAAGGATAAATGAGAACTGGATGTCATCAGCATACTGATGACAACCTAATTCAAAAACCTATATGTCCTCATTTAGCAGTTCCTTGTACATGTTAAAAAACACAGGGAACAAGATAGAACTCTGATGTCAATGAATGTTTAAAAAATGGTGCTCAAAGAGGCCATCATGCAGTTAGAGATCTATACCAAAAAAGCACTTTATTAAGTCAGTTTATCTGAATCACTTAGGGAATAATTCTATGCATATTTAGACAGAAAAAGTCATACAACTCCCAGAAACCCTCCGACCAGTCAAGCTGGCTGGTTATTTATGTTAAGAATTGTAGGACTTTTTTCTGTCTAAACATGCATAGGATTGCACCTTTAAAAGACTAGAATATCGTCTGTACTTGAAAGTTCAAACTGTAAAAGCACACTGAACTCCTTGCTGGGTTGTTTTTTTTGGAGGGGAGGGCAAGTAAATAACAGTTTTGTTCAAGTCTGGATCAAAGCAGTATACATTAGTAGGTGCTGGAAAAAGTGTTACATTCATGTTCACAACTGACAATTTGCCAGAGACTGAAAGGTGTGTGTGTGTGTGTGTATATATATATAAGCAATATACCTGCGAGTTTATATTAGCTCCAGGAAGCCCAAGAGCGGCCAGGGTTGGGTCAAGAGTTGGAGCTCCTAAAGCAGCCAAAGGAACAGCACCAATCTGTAAAAAAACAAAGAAAAGAGAATTAGTTAAAATATCTGCAGCAAAAATCTTTCATAAGGCAAATAAGTACAGAACACATACCTGCTTCTGCCAGATTGTGTACAAATTCCTTTTTTTAAAAAAAGGTTTCACCATCTCCACAACGAAAAAGAGTAGTTTCTAACAGTTCTATATAACTTTTGAAGCACTGCTAAAGGATTGCTTGCAGCGACACTAATTAATATGAAACAACATAGGAAGCTGTGTTATACCAGGTAAGATTATTGCTCAGCTAAGTCTAGCACTGTCTGATGGGAAGCTCTCTAGGATCTGAAGCAGAGGTCTTTCCCACCACCTGTTACCTGAAATTCCTTTTCAGTTGGAGTTGCAAGCGATTGAAGTTGGGAGTTTTTGCATGCAAGCCATGTGCTCTTCTATCGATCTATGGTCCTTTCTCCAACAATGCTGCCCTATACTGAGTCAGGCCATTAGTCATTGGGCTAGCTACTAACGATAGGTCTCCCAAGTTCTCAGGCAAAGATCTCTTCCATCATCTGCTTTAAAAACAAAACTAGAGATGTTGGTGATGGAACTTGGACTTTATGCTTGCAAGCATGAAGTCTAAGATCCATCCCCAACATCTCCTCAGCTACACTCAGCTAAGAACCCTCTCTAATATCTACAATATGTACCCTAATTAGAATGCAAAGCTGGATTAATAAAAGCAAGCAATTGATCAAAGACTTTCAAAATTATGTAAGTTTTGAATTGGCTGCCATTTTACAAGATGTATTCATCTTCCCTCTTCTAAATTTGTGCCTGACATTTCCTTTGCGTCCACTATCTGCGGGACGGGACAGTAGAAGGAGTTAGATGCAGGTATGCAAGCTCAGAGCTCTTGAGCACTGGTACCGCTGCTGGTCTTTACCTCACCTGTTGAGAACAGCTGGCATGAACAGAGATGAATAGAAGACCCTGCCACCAAGGCATGCTATCACAATGTACACTTAGGGTGAAATGTTGCAGGTATCATTGGGGTGGCCTGATCCAGCAAATATATTCGATTTATTCAGCATCACTGTTTTATGCATGTGCAGATTTAATCAATTCACTGATTTTTTCATTACACCTTAGATGCTCAATTAATCACATGACAGTCTTAGTCCATGGATGGCTAACAGTTGCACAAGTAGAAGAGGCTGCTTAGATTAAGCTGCTGGGTTTTGTGATGTTCTAGACAGGAAAAGAAATGTTATCTGTGGAACAGAGGTAAGCAATCATTTTCCTGTCGAGGGTAATCTGTCAGGGGCTACATGTTGATGGTGAGCAGTGCTAAGGCAGCAGTGGACATTGCCAAAGCTAATGGTGGATGGGTTACCCCTTTTCTCTTTCTGCCACTCTCTTGACTTTCTTCCCACACTGCAGATTGCCAGGAAAGAGACAAGATCACCTCTGCTAGAGGTCCGAACTGATTGCATACAGAGGGCTTCTGAAATCAGGCTGAGGGCCGCAGATTGCCCAGCCCTGGCATAGAGTCAGGCCTTGCATCACCAGACCTGCACTGCTACCAAATCAACCTGTACAATTAAAGCAGGATCCAACTTTGGACAGACTCAAATGCAGTGATATTGCTAAACTTCAATCTCCTGACTGGAGATAACTTGACAGGCAACTCATTCACTCACATCCCACCCCACTTCCCATTTATACCCGCACCATGCTCCCTTGGGCTAAATGTCCCCTCAGCCTTCCAGACACTGGCAGAGGGAGCATAACAACGCAGCACTTTGCTTCATCCTCCACCACTGCTAACAGGACTCTTCTGATCTCGATGATGCTATCCCTGTATTCTGAAAACTGGATGAAAGGCTCTCTCCTTTGTAGGATGAAGACAAAAGTACTACGAGGCCATGATTTACGTAAACATAGTAGGGAATTAGCCCCACCAAACTCAGTGGGACTTACATTCAACTAAAATGTACAGCCCCTTGGAAGCCCCCCAATAGCAGTTTTCTGAAAGCTGCAGGCAGGGCCTTCTCCTTTGCAGCTTTTCTGAGAATGAAGCATCTCCCTAAGGAGCTTTTTGAATGCTGGAGCTTCTAGAGTTAGAGGGCTTCATCTTACAAAAGAGAAAACCTTAACCACAGCCGTTGCAGTACAGCCCCAATACAGGAAATGCATCATGGAGGTTGTATGAGATAAGAATCCCTGAATTGGCATCATGCTATGTGATAGCATACCAATCCTTTCAGGCTCCCTCATATAGCTCATTCCTATGAACAAAGTGCAGCATTCTGAAAAATGCCTGGGAAACTCTCTCTTCCCCCACTTAGAATCTGATGCAGTCATTACTGCAGCCAGCTAATTCCCATTACTAACTGCTCAGAAGCAGCACAGTAATGTCTGAAGGGGGGACACATGGAAGACTACAACTAATTTTTCAGCTACAAAAACTGCACAACACATACTCTCTCTTTTTTTCTGGTGAAGGAAGCAGCCACATTTGTTGCCACTTTGTAAGTTAATTTATAGACAGAGAAACACGTGAAACATCTTTCAACGCATTATGATGGATCAAGTGTCGAACTAGTGTGACCTTTAAAGCTAAAGTGGAGAGCGGGAGCTAGCTTGACTGCTGGGGGCAATTTACTCACCACAGTCCTGCTGTAAACCTTGCAATCATTTTGCTACAGCAAGTGCACCTTCCTCCATAGAGATGAAGTAGTACACGCTGTGCATTCTTTTACACATCACCTAACACGTAAACTTACCTGAGAAAGTGGGTTGGGCGTAGGCAGGAGTCCACCCCCCGGCAGAAGACCTGCCACAGCATTAGCTGGTGCCAGAAGAGACAAAGCCTTAGTCTCATCAGGAATAACTCCTGCAGAGAGACAGCTTTGCATTAGAAGACACTCATCAATGATCTTTTTTTTAAAAAAACCACACACACAAATACACCCAGAAAATGTCTCCCTGAAACACCACCTGAGTTTGCTGAAGTACTTATGTTGGCTACAATACAATGTTTGATCTCTTAATAATTTATCATTAATTTGTATGTTCAGAATGAAACTTCAATGTGTGAAAATTTGACTGTTCCTTTTTCTCTACAAAAGGTTAAGTTCTAGAATAAAAAAATAGCACAATACACACTACTGTTTTGTTAACACTGCCAAGATTTCATCACCTGTACTCGATTTTTAAGTCATGAACCAAACGTAAGCAAGCACAGTCGGTTCTCCAGGGGTGTGCTCTCAACTTTCAAAAGCTGTTTTATGAACAACGACTCGTGTCGGCTGCTTCACTATAAAGCACACAGAAAAATCAAGATACACAAGACAAAAAAAGTTTGATTTAGGGGTTAATAATATGGTACAGTTCACTATGATTTCTTTTACACCTACCATACAATTTTGTAAAACTTAAAAGAGCAGGTAAGGAAAAGTGTAGGGCTTTTGCTGGCATGTCACATGGATATGAAGGTCTCCACAGAGCTCCAAATAGAGGTTCTGCATATGTGTCCATGTGTATGTGTTCATGTAAACACCTAAAATGTGGCACATTCCTTACCTGTGCAGTAAAATACATGCTCCACTGTGTGTCATGCTTACTGTACCAAGAATGCTGCAGCAGATTGCCATTTCAGAAGAAACTTCTGGTCTGCAGCCTTGTGGCCTGCTAAGTGTATAGTTTTACTGCCTAGCCTGAATAGAGAACAACCTTACAAAAAGGTCTAACGTGAAACAAACAATGTTGATCGTTGTTATTTTAACCAACAGCAAAAGCCCTATACGTATGGATTAATCTGTTAATGTGCCCAATCCCCCAATATGAGAGTTCAACAAGACAACTGTACTATATATTTGCAAATACCAGTAGCGTTTCTGCAATACATATTAAAAAGACTGCATCTCATCATAAAACATACAATATGTACAGGGCACTTAAGAGAAACTGGATAAGCTGCAGAAGAAAACTGTTGGGTGGTATTTTCAGCAGGGCCTGGTATATAGTTCAGGCTGAACCAGGGAAAAGAACTGTAAAACACAACAACAAAAAAGAAAAACCACTGTTAAATAAAGGTAATGGTTCCTTCCACCTATACTGAGAAGTGCCGATAATATAAACAAATGTATAATACACAGCACTGTTATCTTTCTTCTGTCACTGAGCTGTCATAATTTCAATACCAAAAGTTATGGTGGGAAAAGGGGGGGAAGGTCATTTAGATACAGGGCATTAATGCATCAATATAAACATAGCTATAGAGATTATGGGGTAATTTTGCATGCAAAATTATGTCTCAGAGGATATTATTTATGTTTACACACAATTAGTGCAACTTTAACATGTCTGGCATCTAACTAAAAATCCTCTCATCTTGAGACACCTCACAGAAGATCTGCATCCATTAAGTAGTCATGCATCTGATCCTCTCATTTTCAGGAAAAAAGTTATTCAGAAATAAAACTACAATTTTTTTTTTAAAAAAAGCAATGAGGCCCCTCACCAGTTAATTTTCATGCGTCAAGAGTTTTTTACTGCTGCTTTGTTAGAACCATGACATACTGCATGAATGTGTAGAAATGAAGAAAAAGAAACAGACAAAAGAAACAAACATTAACCAAAGAACCTACACAACCCCACCCAAAGCCATTGTTAATATTTGAGTTCCTTCCAAATTCTTGAATTTCATATTGAAGTTTATCGTACTATGCCTTACCGTGAACTTTGTGTTAAGTCTAAAACACAAAGCAACAGCCAAGATCAAGATATATGAACACACTAAGAACAGGAACGTGACTGATACAGGGGTCTATGATCAGCATAGTGCAGTATTTTAATACTTCAAGTGAGGTAATGTCAAAACATTTCACCACAATAATAAAAAAATGTAAATTTAAATTCAGCAGAATACTTAAGCATGTGCCTCGATGCGTATGAGCAGTCCCACCGAATAAACTTACTGAACAGTGCTTAAGTACCGAGCCGAAAAGGAGCTCTTGCATAAAAACAACTGAAGAGTGAAGCTTCCGTACATAAGGAACAATTGCAAGAACAAAGTAATCAAACTTCATGGGGGGAAAGCAACAACAGTGGATTATTCTGCTATAGTACTGTGTCCACAATCATAACTCTCCACGAACTACAAAACTACACCCAAAATTGAGACCTTGGCAAGTAATAGCTGCTCAAGTCACATTAAACAATCTTCAGGAGATTCTTAATTGATCTATTTGATTGATCATCTTATTGCCTGATTTATCAGTTAATTTAGCATTCTAGTGCAAAATATAAAATATTTACGAAGATATTTTTTTCCCTTTAAAAACCTGAAAAATCTTAGTGATTTACCATACTTAAGAATTGTCCTGCAGGTACATCAGAAGCTACTGTACTGTTAAGGACCAAACTAGGTATGACAGCAGTCCTGCCCCAATCACATAAAAAGGGTGTGCCCATTTTGATAAAAGTAGCAACAGAGCAGCCTGAGGCCCTGAAACCTACCCAAACATGCTGCTTACCTCTCATAGCCCCTTTCTGCAAGCGCTGAGCGCATTTCCAGCAATGGAGCTCAGAGGAGGAAAAATGCAAGGGGGACAGATTGTGAGAAGGTTAAGCTGCAGGCACAGGAAGGGTTCTGCACTCTTCACCCATACACACATTCTGAATTAAATACACCCATCTCCATATGAAATTAGGGAAAATCCATATTTAAATACACAGCCACTGTCACATCTAGTTTGGCCCTAATATGTATAAAGTTCATGCAAGAACCAAGTTCAGATATATCTCAAATTGTTATTTTACTCAAAATAATATGGAAAGAATAATAGTCTAAAAACGTTCTACTTGGCACTTTAAAACTGATCAAGATTAGAAGTTGCGTATTTATAGTTTGTTAGAAATATCCCAGTGCTAAGATCTAGATCTTGCCAGACAGGTCTGCACACTACTTATTCCTCTGCCTTGTTAATGTGTAAACAGACTTTTACATCAAAATAGTTACTAAATCTAAGACTTAACACTGCAATTCAACACAGAGATAGGCCGCTAAATCCCATTGAATTCAATGAGGTTTAGCAACCTGTGGGTCCAGGAGTGAATAGTAAGACTGAAAATATTTTATTGTAATCAAGTTATTTAAGATTACTAGTTTATCAATTAATGGTGCCTTTGAAAAAGTTGTGATGAAATCTACAGAAGTTCAACAGAACTCATTAGAAGAGCAGTCTTCTTGGTACAGAATTATTGAGTTATGTTCCCAACCCTGCTCATTGTTTTTCAAATTACTGTAACACCCTAAAAATGTGAGAAAAAGAAGAGAGAGAAAAAAATGCTGTTAACAAATGATTACACCAGGAAAACACTTGGGGGACTTGAGTGCTTGCTGGCCTTTAGTTAATGTCTAGAATCCCCTGTAGCTGCAGAGGACCCCACTGTTTCAGTCATCTGGAAGGGCCTTTGCATTTGCCTTCTCCACTACAAAAATCACACACACAAATAACAGAGAGAAGAGTTTATTATTTAGTGAAATTCTAGGAAATATAGCAAGGTTGAACGTTGAACAAGAAAATGCGGAATAAGATCTAACGCCCAGTGCCCATTTAGCACCTTTGGAGATATTTTCTGACTAACAGAGATTATCAAACCCTTGGTGTACCAGAATTTATATTGAAAGTAAATGCTTTTGAATTGTCAACTAAAGTAAACAGTAAAATTGCCTTGGATCTGCCAGTACACTTCCGCCCATTCTCTATGAGGGGGAATGAATCATGTGACAACATATGCCAGGTAACGTAAAGCAACATTTCTTGTTCATGTATTTCATTTTCAAACTCTGCTTAAAAAGATATCTTGAGGGGCCTGATGTAAATAAAAGATATCAAATAATGCTGCTCGAACACAGTAAATTTTCTAAAAGTCTTTTTGCAAAAAGACTGACAAGCATGTTCCAGCTTTTGTTGCATAACTAAATGTTTGATTTGCTTTTGTACATAAACTAGAGATATCAGTATACCAAGGGTTTTAAAAAATGTAAATAGCTTAAGATGTTTATATGCTAAACTTCATGCTATTAAACTACATCAGGATTTAGTACCATTGTTCTATGGCTTCATAGATCATTAAACAATTCACAAACCTTCTGCATATGGTACGACTATCAATGCTCTGTCAACGAATACAGTATTTGTCAGATGCTGAGCCACAACTGCAGAGTCAGGTTCTTGGAACTTTACAAAACACACACGTGAAGAAACAGGCAACGGGGAGTCACTGAAAAAAACAAACATGATAAGAACATTAGATAATAAGAACATTATAATAATAAGAACATTAGATGTAAGATCAACATAGTCAATAAGTTATTTAACTGAAAATGAACTGTGATGGTATTTTAGCTTTGCATAACTATTTATTGTCATTAAATCATGAGCAGTTCCAAGAGAAAAGAGATTTGGCTGGCATCAACCCGTTTCTAACAGTTAGTATATGCTGGATACCATTACACACAACTAAAATGTTAGAAAATTATGTCATATAGAACTGCACAAAATGTGTTTGCACACCATATGTGGGGACGATTTGGACAGCTACACAAAGATGCAACACTTTTATAAGCATACTTTAAAATAGTTGAGAAACTAAACTCCGATAAAGACAATTAGTGGTAGTGCTAGGAAAATCACTTTTCAATTCACTTTTTCCCATTCACCATTTAAAATAGTGGTGGATAGATTCCAAAATGGGGACAGGATGTTCAGTTCTGGATTTCTGAAATCCATCATTCACCACCCTACCCCTGCTCCTTTGGAATGAACAGGAGTTTCTTTAGCTCACAGAGTTTTACAAGGAGTCATTTCACTGGAGAAATGGAGACAAACATTTTTTAACTTCTAAAAATGCACTGTCTCTTATCATTACTAACATCATGATCAGACACACAGTCAAATTGAACAGTTTTAAAGCTCTAATAACTTTTCCAGGTTATCATCCCTAGGAGTTACATTACATATATTCTTATAAAAACCATCGTAGGGGTGGCCATCAGCTTGGCTATGTATCACCTCCAATGACAGGGGCAAGTATGGCTTTTAAAACCAGCTGCCGAGAAACACGAGTGGGAAGGCACTCTTGAACTTATATCCTGCTTCTTCCCATAGACATCCAGTTAGTCACTGTGGGAACAGTGGACTAGATAGGCCTTTGTTTGATTCAGCAGGGCTCTTATGTACTAGGATGCTAACAAGTTTCAGGCCCTTGCAAGGCAATCCTAATTACGTTTACCAAGGAATATGTGTGCTTAAACTTAAGAAATTGTTTTTCTTTAACATTTTAACAATGTAAGAGAGATGAACACTACTGAATTTTCATGTCTTAAAATAGTTATTCAAAATAATGACAATTTCCAAATAATTATTTAAATAACATTTAATACCACATTAACAAAAGCAATTCTATGCTTCTTACTTGGAAGTTAGATCAGTTACATCTAACAAGGCTTCTTCCAGTCCCAAGTAAGTATGTTTAGTATTCCTGCCAAACTGCACTTCCTGGTCCCCTTCCCCCTATCAAATATTTCAGTTCAGTTATTTTGGGCTACTGGAAAAACTTCTGAAATATTTATACAGCACGTGAAATTAGCATAATATTCCCCCACTGCCTCCTTTCTCCAAATTTGTGTGTATATTAAAGCCTTAAATAGTTTAATCCCTATAGGGAAAATAGATTTGGTGGAGCTGAGATATTGTCCATGGAAATGGCTCATAAAAATTAACTAAGTGAAATGTAACAGACATACCTTAGCCATGGTAGCTCTAAAACAGAACTTTTATATTCTATAGGTCAAATACCAGAATTCTAGAGTAGATAAAGCAGGCTTTCAATCTTGCACGGTCTACTACAGCTGTCCCCAACATGGTGCCCACCAGATTTGTTGGACTACAACTCTCCATCATCTACAGCCAGCATGCTGGCTGGGGGTGGTGGAAGTTGTAATCCAACATATATGAAGGGCATCAGATTCAGAAACACTGATCAACTCTATTTTCTTTCTTTTTATTAAGCTCAATGTGATCTGTATTTTAAATATATGAAGCAAAATGCATACTTGGGAGTTCAGTTCAGGCAGAAGTAATCTATATTTAGTGGTTCTGAGGATACATTCTGCTTAAGAATGTAAGGTGCACTGATCCACCAAGGCACAAGATTCACCTGCATTCTTTGCCAAAAATAAATAAATATCCAAGCAGATAACATGCACGTAATCCATCCAAAATTGCCAAAGGTACAATGTCTGCTTCTTGTATATGCCTGCTCTAGAACATTTTAAAAAATGACTCTTAGATGGAAGACTTATACGTTTATACCACCTAAAGAATCATTTGTCCACACTGCATTTTGAAGAAATGTACAGAAAGTATAGATTGCTATCTTTTGACATAACCACTGGTCACCTCCACACACAATAATAAGCCAGGATTTTGGGGAATCCTGGTTTACTATTCACAAACAGCATGCTAGTACATGCAGCCTATTTGCTCCCATTTAGCACCTCTGCCAGTGGGAGTGGCTAAACTAATCAGGGAAGGCCAGTTTAGCATGTTAGCCATTCCATAAGCTACTGGCTTGTTATACCATTTATATGCCTGAATTTGCAAACCAGCACTTGATTTACAATTCCTGGCTTGTTTGGGGACGAGAATTCTGGTTTACTGCCGGGTGCAAATGCGACCATTGTAAACTACCTTGAAAACCTCAGCTGTGTGCTTTGGGGATGCCTCAGCATGAGGCTACACATATTGGTTACTTGATGGGTAGGTGGGAAAGCAATATAACTGCAGTTGTAAGGAAACAAACACCACTTGGAGTTATTGTTTCACTGGTAACAGGAATCACCTCTCCAGAATTATTCAAAACGTATGTGGAGTAGAGCTCCTCGCCTTTTTCTTAAATATACATCTTTTTCATACCGCATTCTTACTTAGACCAACCGACACTCACAGATCATTCGCATCTCAACTATAAGCATTTTGTTCGTTCAAGGTATTAGAGTTTAGTGTCTCTGTAATTTCCTCCCCCCCCCCCCTCAATAATCTACTCTAGGCTCTTTTGTATTTGTTATATGCTGTCTCCACAGACCGCTCCGGAAATGAGAAGACATTTGGGGGTGGGAGGGAGACTTGGGGGGGGGGGGGGGGGGTCGGGACCCGCGAGTGAGTTTTGTCTCCTTTAGAGGAAGAGAGGTATGGGGCGAGCGGGAGAAAGGCGGATGCAGTTCTAGGAACACAAGATGGCTGGGAGAGGGTGGGTAAAGACGGCACCAAAGGCTGCAGCTTTTGGAGGCCCAAAGGCGTCCGATTTGGGAGGCTGCAAGAGCATCGCCCTCGTATAGATCTTCGCACCCTGGCGCCCATTCCCCGCCCTCGTTGCTTCCCCGCCCCCGCCCTCCCGATCCGGGCCTGGCACACCCGAGCGCGCGGCTCCACGGCCTGCATTAGGCCGCGCTGAGGCCTAGCCTTGATTAGGCGATTTGGCGGGCCGCGTCCCGACGACGACAGAGACTCACTCGGGAGGGAAGAGGCGCAGCTCCTCGATCTTGCCCAGGAAGCCGAAGAGGGTCCGCATCTGTTCGGAGCTGGCGCTCGGGGAGACGTTGGTAACCTGGATCACGTCGGTGCCGCTGCTTGAAGCCATCGCGCTGCCTCCTGTTCCGGCACTACAAACACATCGAGGGGAGAGGGGTCGAGGGCCCTGGGGAAGCGGGTGATCGCCTCGT
Organism: Anniella stebbinsi; assembly: GCA_029215795.1. Taxonomy (NCBI): domain Eukaryota; kingdom Metazoa; phylum Chordata; class Lepidosauria; order Squamata; family Anniellidae; genus Anniella; species Anniella stebbinsi. The sequence goes on along the minus strand of JARDYH010000004.1, from coordinate 86,239,512 downwards.
TGTTGTGTCCCTCAGCGCTTCCCGTCAAGCTAATTAGAAAAGGGCCCCGAATCTCTGTCGCGCGCGCAATAACCGCCGCTGAACGAACGTTTCGCCACCAGCCTGCCTGGGCCGCAATATCCCACAATCCTCAGCGCTGCTCGACGGAAGAGTCTCCCAAGGCCGCGCCTGCTCACACCGACCCGCTTAGCAGACGGAGACACGCAGAACTTGTATGGTACGCATGCCCGTTCCCATGGAACAGCTTGCTGCGCATGTGCAGGGTCTTCCTTCAGTATGGAAGGGGTGAGGCATCTCTGCTCCGCCTTGCGTGCGGAACGTTTTGCTAAGGGAGCGAGTTGACACTGGAGTCAAGGACTGTACGGGTAGCTTATCTGTGAACAGCCAGCCACTGCGGTGAACTGTGTGCTTATTAAATTTGCTACTGACTTTTCATAAGTTTAAAACAACAGTATTACAATCTCCTCGGACATTTTGGCTGCCTTTAGGCAGAAAGTAGAAAAAAGTGTTCAATAAGAGCAAGATTAAGATTAGTGGACCCCTAGTGATTAGTAAAATAATACGGTGCTGGATAAGAACAGGAGAGGCCTAGACTCAAACTTTTACCCTTTTACAGAGCTCATGAGGCAGAATTGGTCGTGTCTTTCCAAGAAAAAGTGACTTTTAGGATTGCTGTATACATAAGAATTGTAAAGCATTTATTAGATTGGGTCCAGATTTAGTCATACTTAAAAGAGTAGATCCACTGAAATCAATAGGACTTTTTAGTCATTACTAATTTAAATCTATTGAATCCAGTGATATGCGTATTTGATTCAACCCCACCCCACCCTTTTTTTTTTGTTCATGCAACAAGTGGTCTGGGTGTAAAATGCTCTTTGCTAGCCTGCAGGATTTTTTTTTTCTTTTTGGGGTCTGATCTTGGAGAAGGGCAGTATGACTGCAGAAGGTCTGGAAAAAAGTCAGCAACACCAAAGAATGATGACAGTCAGTGATCCTATCTACACTACTGCTTTAAAACGGTTTATAGCAGTTTTAAACCGGTTATAAACCATTTTAAAGCAGTAGTGTAGATAGGTTCAGTGTAATATGGGTTGTCCAACTAGGACTCAAAAGCTGGGTTTGGATGACACAATAAGCAACAGGTGATTAATTAGGTAACCGTCCGTTGTGTTGCTTATCATGTCCTTTGGTGGGAACTGGACAATGGACCATGTGCTATTTTCCCTAAATAAGCAATGGAAAAAAACAACGGGCTGCTCCATTGATTATCCAGAGACCCGTTGCTTAACATGTCGTGTGGTGGGCTCCGTTGTCAAATTTAATATGTTGAATGCGCTATTTTGAGAGCACATAGAGTTCTCCTGCAGAAGTGGCTAAAAGTGCCCTGGCTCTACAGCTGGCAGAACTTTCATGGGCTGATGGGATAGCCCAGGGAGGAGGAAGGGAGGAGCACCAGACAGCCGTAATGTCACTCAAGCGCAGCGTCGACTATTCATGTGCTTGAGGGGAGCCTCAGCCCTACAACTGCGGCGGGATGACATGTCATGTAGGGAGTATCGTCCGAACGCGGCCACACTGACCTAGGTTTGGGTACATCAATATGGCTGCTAGCTTAAACAAGAAGTGTACACATCTTTAACTCTAAGATCAATTTGTTCAGTGCATGCTGGTTTTAGCTGGTAGTTTAGACTATGCCCTGTTCAAAAATAGGCTTGGAAAACTATAACCAAGTTAAAGCCATCAAATCCTATTCAGAAGATCCCGTTTTCTGCCCCTTTCCCACCACACTTTTTTGCCCATCTCAGTTTGATCAACACCCCCCCCCACACACACACACATCTTTCTCGCATGAAAGCAAAGGATTGTATAAATTATGTGTGATAGTATACAAATACAGTGATTCAGGTTTAATGACTTTAGGTGAAATATTCTTTGTCATGTCTGTAACTCGTATTATTTATTGCATTTCTATACTGCTCCATAGCCGAGGCTCTCTGGGCCATTTTCAAAGATTAAAAACAAGGTGTTTTAATATTTCCCAAAGCCTCTCAGTAAATTTTATTTTAAACTATGTTTAAATATGTTTAAAATTTATTTTAAACTATGTTTAAAGTAGATCTGCAGATTTATTTTGCTAAAAGTTCATCACAAAATCACACAGCCACTATTGAACTGGAATGCAACAATTCTATGTGCAGCACTGAGCCCAGAATAAGCTAATAAGCCAATTGTTTGTTATTATCCTATGAGGGTGGGTTCAAAAGTATCACTAAATTCATTAGGCTTACTTTCAAGTAAGTGTGCATATGACTGCAAATGATATATTCTATAGATCACAATCCACTAACCAATTATAAACCCTATTGATTTCTGCTGAAAAGCTTAGCTATAAGGAATATGTCCCACCAAACAATTGGATTTCCAAATAAACAGAACTGGATTGAGCCAGAAATAGAACAGTTATGCCTAGATTTAGAATTTCACTTTAGCACTACCTTTCTACCAGTGCTCCTATATCAGAGGAGTTAAAAGATCTTTTAACCTCAATCTGTGTTCTGCAACGGAGATGAACAGAAAGTAGATCCTGCACTGAACAGGGACTTGGGTTAGATAATCTCCAAGACCCCTTCCGATTCTATGATTCTAGCATGTACAGCCACCATATTAGAATCATAGGCTTTAAAAAGGAATAAATGGGCTACTTAACTGCTTGCTTCACATTGCTTAATTTCATATATGGTTTCATCAATCTGCTCTATTCAGTGTGGCTGCCCCTATCGTGTCTAGTTGTCATTTAGATTAATTACTGTTGGGAAGTCATGCCTTTATTTTTTGCCTTGAAATTACTGTTGTTAATCACAAAATCCTGAGAAATATATAAATCAAAGATTTGATAAAAGGTTGACCGATGAACAAACAATTAAAATGTAGTCAGTATTATACTAAGCAACTGTTGAAGAGTATGCATAGTGTCAGCATACATGGAGCTGGAATGAAAGACTGCCTAGGAATGACATTTTAGGCCTGGAAGCTCTTTCCCAACCCAGTGATCTCCAGAGATTTTGGACTATAACTCCCTTTTTCAGTCATGCTGACTGGGACTGATGGGAGTTGTAGTCTAAAACAACCGGAGGCCACCAGGTTGGGGAAGGCTGTCTGAGACATTACATTCCTATGTTGCCCTAATGAACTCAGAGTAGGTTAAGCTGAGAAATGCCCACGCTCATCCAATGAGCTTCATCGACCAATGGGTTTTGAACCCGAACCACTTTAACCACTACACTCGCTGGCAAGCATGTATGACGTAGTTGTACATGCTCCGGGAGAGACAGCCCGCATGCATCCTGGTTTTATTTCAGCCGGAGCCAACCACCAGCCTTGTCTGAGACGTATAGCCCCTGTTCTCACCGCCCCCCTCCCCCGGTCGAGGCGGCGGTTAAGTTGGCTGATCCGCCCACTACGTTAGCAAAGGCGGGCCGGTGCGAGGTTTAGCCGGGCATCGCGCCGCGCCCTCCCGTTTGGTCAGGAAGAGGCTCAAGGTGGACGCGATGCCAGGCCCGCGGAGACAAGGAGCGGGGAACTCCCTCGCCGGCTTCCGAAGGGGCGCCGGTGATGGCGCGGCGGCGGTTCCTCAGGGCCTGATCCGAGCGGCCCGAAAGAGCGGCCAGTTAAACCTGTGTGGCCGGGAGCTGACCGAAGGTGAGAGCGGTTAGGGCGGGGACAGGAACGGCGGAGCAATATGCCTTGTTTTCCGTGCGCGGAGGAAAAAGTGTAGAGTCTCAGCACGGGCTGGCGGAGGGAGGCAAGAGGCCTGCTGAGCAAAGCCCATGGGGCCGGGTCTTTTCTCCCCCTTCCGAAGACGGCGATTATTTGGGGTCGAGGAGCTTACAAGGGCGGGTACCGTGCTCTAGACAGGGCCTCCTCATTCCGTCTCTATAACCCAGAGTTCGGCGCTTGTTGGAAAGGGCGTTTCAATGGTGTTAAAAGCCATGCCCATTTCTCCTTTTCTTGCCTTGGCCTTATATGAGCTTCCCCCCAACCTGGTGACTTTTAGAGGTGTTGGAGTGCAACTCCCAGCATGGAAGTTGGCTGGGGAATGCTGGGAGTTCTTGTCCGACACCTCTGAAAGTCACCAAGTTGGGGTAAGGCTATCCTACATAGCAGGGGAAGGCAACTTGTGGCAGCCCAGATGTTTTGATCTGCAATTCCCATAATCCCACACCAATGTGGATGGGAGTTGTAGCCCAGAACATCTGGGAGGCCACCAGTTGCCCACCCCTGCTGTACAGCTTTTGCTCAGATGTGCATTTGTAGTCATTGTGAAGCAAAAACCAGTGGCAGCTTCAGGAGGAAGAGCAGCCTGGATGATGGGATGGGATGAGCGCAACAACTCCTAGCGGCTCTAGGAACAAAGAAGCTATTACAGGCTGGGTTTACAGGTGGGGCATGCTGTATTTGGAACTGTGTGGTGAGCATGCTGGTTCCAGTGTGATGCACAATTACTACAAAGGAAAAAAATGTGCTTAGTCCCATTGGAGTCAGTGAGACTTACTTATGGGCTAAGATTGTGCTGCACATTTTAGAAACTGAGAACTTGGAAGGATGGAGCAAGTTAGGAAAAACTCAAACACATTCCTCCTTTTTAGATGTACATAACTCCACTATTTCCTTTTGCAATTGTGTGAAAACATTCAGAATGACAGCAGTAGTGAAGGCTGAAGTTGTATGTGCTTATTTATATGAACATATAATTTTTCTGTGTGTAGTACCTCTACATGTATGGCGGATAAATTTGGATACTCCAGAAGAAGCCAACCAAAACCTCTCTTTTGGTGCTGCTGAGCGGTGGTGGGAACAAACTGATCTCACCAAACTAAACTTGTCTTCCAACAAACTTCAGTGTCTTTCTGATGATGTCAAACTCTTGCCTGCGCTCACTGTGCTGGATGTGAGTACAATAACTCTGATGAATGTTGCATTTATATTCTGTAATATCCTGATGAAGAGTGTTGGGGAGGGATCGTGGAATAGGCATTTTCCATTTTGCAAGCTGTAAGAGTTTTGTTGGGTGCTCCAATCTTGAAGGGTAAGTATAGATCTTACAGTAAAAATACATGTCTGTGATTCATCCAGTCCATAGGAAGCAATATTGTAGCCAGGCTCAGAGGGGCTTCACAGGTATAGGTTTACCAGTAGCTGAGTTGTAGTGTTGAGGCTAGAGTGCTTGACTTCGACTATGGAGTCCCAGGTTCAAATTCCTGCTTGTCTCACTGGTTGACCATAGGTCAGTCACCAGTCTCACTTGCAGGTTTGTTGGGAGGATAAAATGAATGCTGCTCCGAGCTCCTTGGAGGTAGGGTGGTGAAAACATATTAACAAATTGGCTGACTTGGATGGAGACAAAGAATTAGGAATTCTGAATCTTGGACATCTGAAATGGAACTGGTTCCTGTGCTTTAAAACTCTTAAATCAAAGCTGCCTGTGTCTATGATTACTGCAGTGAAGCAGGGTACTTTGGAAATATGAGTCTGTATGTCTAAATAACCATATAGAAAAATGTTCTCAGTGCGAGCATGACTTTTCTTCTTAGTCCTTAAGTTCCCTTTTTCTTTCTTTCTTTGGTTTCACCTTGCCATTAAGTGATGGAACTTGAAGAATTGGCTACAAGTGAGAAACAGTGGGATTTTGCTTTAAGATGCATTATAGTGGCTTGAACAGATGTTGTCATTTCTAAACCCTAAACTTTTTTGGCACTTAATGTATGTTTTACATCAATTGATATTTTATCCACTCGGAGAATAAATGTCCTGACAACTTCTTCTTATTTTAGGTGCATGATAATCAACTGACATCCCTTCCTTCTGCTATAGGATTATTGGAAAATCTTCAGAAACTTAATGTGAGGTAAATATATTATACCAACTTCATAAAAATGTTTGGTGAATAGAAATCATATTTATGTATAGCTCTTCATTTGTAAAGTGCAAAAAATCTGCAAGCCAGAGTGTTTGATTATTTTCAACAGTTGTTATAATGCATCCTTTCATAATTATTAAGGTGACGGCCTATTCAGTGGTGGCACCCTGGTTGTGGAATGCCCACCTCCCCAGCTCAAGAGGCTCACATTGCACCTACATTGTGGTGTTTTGGGTTCAAGGTGAAGACCTTTTTATTTTCCCAGGCTTTTTAGTCCTACAGTTTTTTAAAAAATGTGTCACTGCATTTGTAGATCTTTTCACTGATGCTGCTTTTATTCTCTTTTAAACTTATGATTTTAATACTATGTTTTCCTGTAGTTATTTTATGATCAGATTTTGCGTTATGAACTGCCCAGAGAGCTTTGGCTAAAGAGCAATGTAGAAATACAATATAATAAAGTATTATTTTATCAATAGTCATAACAAACTGAAAGATATACCAGAGGAGCTTACCCAGCTAAAGCATTTAAGGAGTCTGCTGCTGCAACACAATGAATTATGCCACTTGCCTGGTGAATTTGGACAGCTTATCAGTTTGGAAGAGTTAGTAAGTAGAAGACTTTTCTGATAACTCTCTCTCTCTTCTCGTGATAGTTACTACTATTATTAACTTTTTAGTTATTAGTTTATTGCTTGCATAATACTTGAATGGATACAGGATTTATAGTTCTTGGGTTGAATCCAGGCTACCTTTGGGCAGAGTTCCGCCCACAGGACTCTCCTGGTGGAAGATGAGGTTGGGGAGGGGATTTTTGCTGACTATCCTTTCCACTTGCCTCACCCTGAAAAGCTGCTCACTAGGATCAGGGGATCTCTGGAACATGGAAGGAGTTGGCTCTGGGAGCTGGAGAGGGAAGGAGGCAAATCCCCTCTGTTATCTCTACTCGATCTCTGTCTCTTCAGTGAATGGAAAAGGCCTGGATCCAGCCCTTTATTTTTGATTTATCAGAGTTAAGAATCAGGCAATGCTTGTCTGACAATTTTGCTGTGGAATGTGAAAACTCTACATATGACAGACTACTACCCATTGTGTAATCATGAAGAATAGACATGGATAGCCGTCTCCGCCATGCATTTGCCAAATCTCCCTTCACAGCGATCGAAGTGTCTGTCACCACATCTTGTGCCTGTTGTGAAGAGGTGCCTTATTTTGTCTGTCCTGAATCTCCTTCTAGTTAATTTTACTGGGTGACCCCCTAGCTTCAGATAAGATAAGGTAAACTCTAGGTAAACCAATTGACAGAAAAGTTTACAAATTGCTTAATTTGAAATGACTTTACTGAAGCTTGTTTCAATAAAATGAGAATAAGTCGAAGACCAAGTCTGCTGGCTAGGTAGGTGTACATAGGGTTGCAGCTTGAATCCATGTTTCTTCTCTTCCTTTCCTTAGGATATTTCCAACAATCATATTTCTAGTATTCCTGCAAGTTTTTCTTTTCTTACAAACTTGGTGCATCTCAATTTGGCTTGTAATCAGTTGAGGAGTCTACCAGCAGAAATCAGTGCAATGAAAAGTAAGGAAGTTTTGATATAAGCCGTGACAAACTTGTATTTGTTGTCTAGCTTTCTTGGTAGTAACTGGAGTTTTCTGAAACTCAATTTGAAAAGTACATTGCCATCACGCTTCTCCTCTAAGGATCTTTATTTTCATGTAATGTAGATATAACTTAAACTCAACAGCATCTTCCATAACCTTGTACTGTTGAGTTAACCTCACCCACCCCTTTTCCCCTCTTGCCTAAAAAACAAGATTGGTGAAGTCTCACTTGCACACTCTGAATCATTCCTTATTCAATCTGGCTTGGACACTAAATACTTCAAACTCCCTTTAAAGAGTATAATAGAACTAAAATATACCTGTGTGATGGTGGTGGTAGTCTTCAGTAAAAAACATCCTATTGACTTTGATTCTAATATATACACGTTGACTTGTTCCTATAGGTTTAAAACAACTTGATTGTACTAAAAACTACTTAGAAACAATACCTCCTGAATTAGCCAATATGGTTTCATTAGAACAACTTTATCTAAGGAGAAACAAATTGTGCTACCTGCCAGACTTCCCTTTGTGTATATCTTTAAAGGTAAGATTTGTTCTCTGTAGCTTTGCTGCTTGTATGTGCATCAGTGGATTGTGGTATTGAAGTATATTGGAGTTGTGCTTCCAGGGGCAGTGATGGGACTTGAGAGGCTTTAGGATCCTGGCCTCTCTTCCTCTCTCCCTGCCCACTGGTACACTCCCTTTTTCCTCTGCCTGTGCCCTTCTGAGATTGTGACACCGACCTTGGAAGAGGAGCCACCACAGAGCTTCCTGCAGTGACTGGGAGGGGGGTGGGGGTGAAGATTCGAGGGGGGATGGTCCTAACTCTGTCTACAGCCTTGGAGGTGAAAAACCCTAGTATTTTATGGTCCCTCAGACTTTCCACCAAGAGTTCAAGGTGGCTAGCAACCATAAGTAGTAAAAAAAAACCCCAGCAAAAATAAAAACAAATACATTAAAAAAACATAGTTAAAGAAACAATTATAACGAAGTAAAACAGCAATAGAATGAAACTTTGGCCAACCAACCAGTTTATATGCCAAAGGCTTGCTTGAATATACAACCTTTTGCAGAAGGACAGCAACAGATAGAGCCAACCTAGCACTTCCTCGGCAAGGAGTTCCATAGTCTGGGAGCAGCCACCGAGAAGGCCCTCTCTCACATCACTACCAAATGTGTCTCTGAAGGCAGCATTAATGAGAGAAAGGCCTCCATCAAAGAAAGTAGGCATGATTGTGGCTAGGGGCCATAGGCTCTAACTTTCATCTATATATATATTAGTGAAACTGAGCTAAAAGGTAGTGAAGTTCATCCAGCTAGGTACTGAAATTAGATTTTTAGCTTGATTTTTGTCTTCTGACATTGGTAATAGAGTATAGCAAATAGGTTGTCCAGCTGCCTACATTTAACCACGTACAGAACAATCCTATACATGTATTCTCAGATGTAACTTGAGTTCAGTGGAACTTACTTCAAGGGGCATGTGTACAGGATTGCAGCCTAACATGGTGCTTTTAGACGGCATGTTTTAAGAGCAGAGTGATTGCTGTGACACATGCACATGATGTAGTTCCATCCATATTCTGAAGAACATTTGTATTCAAGGTTTTCTTTAGAATGTGGATAGAACTTTTTTTTAATGAAAGGTAAGGTTGGTATCACTAACCTTCTCACAATCTGATGCTTCTCTATTAAAAGGTCAATCCTACTGTGTTTAATGTAGTTTACTTCCAAGTAAGTTTGTGTGATATAGCAACACTAGTGACTATCTACAGGATTACTACAAACTTCCTGCTGGAGAAACTGTGATTTTAAAAAATGAAATTTTTTTTTGCTTCTAGAAATGTAGTAGTATAACTCAGAGAATACTTTATCTTGGCATACTCTTGTCTTTTCTGAGATTAATTTATCTTGATTAATTTATGTTTGATTTTTTTCATTTCTCTAGGAATTGCATGTTGGTGAAAATCAGATTGAAGAGTTAAGAGCTCAACACCTAAAGCATCTGAATTCCTTGTGTGTACTGGAACTTAGAGATAATAAGTTGAAATCATTGCCTGATGAAATTACTGTACTACAGGGGTTAGAGCGACTAGACCTATCCAACAATGATATCAGTAGGTAAGACTGCAGTTTACTATAGTAGGAAAACATATGTAGTAGTCTCCCTTGCTTTGTAGCAAGGAATCCAGGTTTACACAATTACTGGATTTTAGAACTAAGAATATTGTTTCTCTTGTAAAACAATATTAATTTGTAAAGTAAAATAGAACCATGACGAAGGATCTTCTAATTATGACGTTCAGAATCCTGGGTAAGTGGGCTGTATTATTTGATTTATTATTATTATTATTATTATTATTATTATTATTATTTAGTTTGGCTAATTTCTGAAAACTACTTTATCTTCTCAGCCTTCCTTGCAAGCTAGGAAACCTTTCTCAGCTGAAGTTCCTAGCATTGGAAGGAAACCCTTTAAGAACAATTCGAAGGGATGTTCTACAAGTAAGTACACATACTTTACATAGTGAATTATTTCTACTCCCTTATAATGAAAGATGTGATAATTGATGAGCTTTTTCTGTGCTCTTATTCTTCTATCTTAGAAAGGAACACAAGAAATTCTGAAATACCTTAGAAGTAAAATAAAAGGTAATTTTTTTTTTTTAGAGTTGAAGATTACAGTTAAGTGAGCCCTTGGGACAGCTGTAATTAATTATTCTCCATTCATATTGTTGCTGTTTTTATAAGTTTTTTAATGATTATTTTATGTATTTGTGATATTTATATACTGCTAAATCTAATAAAATCATCTGTTTGTTTACATAACTTTTCTCCACCCACCCCCAGCTTCATGTAACGAGGTAGTTTACTAGTACATATTAAAGCCTATCCTGTTGTTATACAGATCCTAAGTAAGTTGAAGATTCTAGTTCAATATGAATAAAACAGAAAGCTTGAGAACTGAATGTCTATAAGAATTATTTGTTGCCTAGATGCTAGTTTAATAATTCACTAGCAGCTTAAAATACGCTTGGTGGTGAAAGATGCAAACATTTCCAATCATGAAATTTACTTGATCATAGCCCTAGCTAGCGCTGAATGCCAAGTGCAGCAAGCAGTCCCTCGCAATACATGATAAACTACTCTGGAAACTTGAGAAAATTTCAAAAGCAGCTTGTAATATGGCAGTTTGCGTTTCCAAGGAAAAAGTCAAAAGTCAGCTTTGGGCATGTGTGAGCCCTTGGGATAGCAGTAATTGTTATCCATGACTGTAGTTGAAGGATTCCATATGGTTAAGAGTAGTGCCCACTCCCATAAAATCTTACCCATTTTTTGTACCTTTCACCAGTTACTAAGATATGCGTTCAAAATGATGTTAAACCCCAACAAATAGGGGTTAGATGGCTGGCTGGGTAATATGGAATTAACAAAGTGTCTTTTGACTGTGACTGAGCACCAAGTAAGTGTGCTTCCTTCCTTGATGTTTTCGCAACATACTTAATTGTTTTTACCAAATACAGTTTTGCAGTATTACTGCTTGTGTAGTACCTAGTAACTGGTTGGAGATGTCTTTTGAAAGATCTGGCATTATTATTAGTATTAGCATAACATTTAATTGGAAATGGTTTATTTAGCTAGGATTCTCTATATGGACAAAAGTTACATGGTAGAACTAGTGTGTATCTCTTGGTACAAGGTTGTGTGTAGTTACTGTAGTACTATTTGAGAGCTGAAGGACTTGCTTGCCAAATTATTTCATAGCCTAATTGAAAAAAAATACATGCATTCTAAAATTGTTTTGGATTTTTATCAACCAAATATGATGACACCATTCATTCTGTGATTAGTATTGCTTCCCCTTTAAAAAGGATTTCTTTAATGGTAGTAATTGAAAGCCAAAGTGTGATATGCTATTTAATCACAACTCTTGCTATCTAACTTTTTCAGTAATACCCTCAATGATTCTTTAATATCTGGAAACTTTAGACAACCGGATCATAGAATACTTATGAAAACAGACAATCTAAATATATAATTCATTAAACAAAAAACCTATGGTTTACAAAAACAACGTTAAGGCTCTACAGTTTCCTACCAAGCACCAAAAAGCAGGGAAATTGGAAGTTAAGGCTCATAGGCCTTAACGCCACATCCTCCCTAAGGAGGCAGAAAGTGCAAGTGAAATTCTCAATCTCCCAAAGCAGATAAACCATGAGGACAGGATGGAAAATATGATATGCAGAGGTGACTGTGGGGTTGTGGAAAATTCATGACGAACAACATAGGGCCACCTACTTCTCTTTTTTTGTTTAGAGCAGCTCTTCCTCAACCTGGTGCCCTCCAAAGGTGTTGGACTACAACTCCCATCATTGCAACCCTAAAAATAGCCTGTGGTCAATGAATCCTATATTAAGCCTGTCAAAGATGTTGGTACTGGAGAAAAGAATACACAATAGTTTTGTTCAGCATGATAAAAAAATATTAGAAAAGCTAAGAGAATTCAGAATGTCACTGACTCTTCCACCCCTACAGGGTTGTTGTGCTGATAAAATGGAGGAGGATCATGTAAGCCACCTTAGGTTCCTTGCAAGAGGAAAAAAGGCAGGATATAAATGTAATACTAATAAATGTATTACTACTTCTAATTATTATTATCATTATTATTAATAATAATGATAATAATAATTTGATCTGGAACTAGCAGTGAGCAGTGAAATGACCAAATTTGCTACTGACCCCAAAATATTTAGGGTTTTTAAAATGAAGTGAGATCACAAAGAGCTCCAAAAGAATCTCTCCATAGTGGGAAAATGGGCATCAAAATGGCAACAACAGTTCTACATAAGCATTTGTAAAGTGATGCACACTGGAGCAAAGCATCCCAACATCACATATACACTGATGGGATCTGAGCCTGCAGTGACTAACTAAACAAAAAAAACCTTGGGAATGTGGTTGACAGCTCAATGAAAATGTCAACCCAACGTGTGGCAGCTGTAAAGAAGGCAAACTCCATGTTAGGCATTATAAGAAAATTAATTGAGAATAAAACTGCCATTATCCTACTGCCTTTATACAAATCTATGGTGCGACCACACTTAGAATACGGTGTACAGTTCTGGTCACCACACCTAAAAAAAGCTATTATGCAGCTGGAAAAAGTGCAGAAAAGGGCAACTAAAATGATTAAGGGACTGGAACATCTTGCCTATAAGAGAAAGTTACAACAGCTGGGATTGTTTAGCTTGGAAAAAGGAGGCTAAGGGGAAACATGATAGAGGTATACAAAATTATGCATGGTGTGAAGAATGTGGGTAGGGAGACATTTTTCTCACTCTCTCATGATACTAGAACCCGGGGTCATCCCATGAAGCTGATTAGTGGGAGTTTCAGGACAAATAACAGCGCAGAGTTAAACTATGGAACTCACTTCCACAGGATGTAGTGATGACCACCAATTTGGATTGCTTTAAAAGGGGGTTGGATAAATTCCTGGAAGAGAAAGCTATCAATGGCTACTAGCCCTGATGGTTATGTGCTCCCTCCAGTGTCCGAGGCAGTAAGTCTGTGTGCACCAGTTGCTGGGGAACATGGGTCCTGCTTTGTTGGTCCCTGGTCGACAGCTGGTTGGCCACTGTATGAACAGAATGCTGGACTTGATGGACCCTCGGTCTGATCCAGCATGGCACTTCTTATGTTTTTAAAATGACCAGATGTAAAATGTAAGATCAATGTAAGACAAAAAGGACACAATAATATTTACAAAAATCACAACAGAAATAGTACGTAGTCCCTACTGAGAGCCTGTGACATATGGAGAGAGGACAATATAGAAAATGTATGATGGTATTTTTATTTTTAAAAGACAGTTTTGCCTTGATGCAAACAGGATGCACACAACACTTTACAGCTAGGAAGATATGTTCCATTTATGTCAAAGGGGTTTTCACCCCCTAAGTGTAGCTACCCTACCCATGCACTGTGGATCCTCCACACTCAGCATTTACACATGTTGTAGTTTTTGTACTTTTGTACTTGTTCTGAGTAGACATGCATAGAATTGAATTGAAAATCAAGCAGCAGCAGTGATCAAATGAATAAAAGAAACACACACACACACACACACACACACACACACACACAGAGCAAACAAGCAAGGAAGTTGTTAAATGTAGAATGCACTATTGTTTTGTACAGGAAATGCTGCAGTCCCATTCCCCCCCCCCCCCCCCCCCGGTTCCAATTTTGAAAAGGTTGCAATCCTCTACACACTGACTTGGGAGTAAGACCCACTGCACTCAATGAACTTCCTAAGTAGACACACATAGAATTAAATTGAAAATCAAGCAGCGGAGTAAGAGAACACAGACAGACACACACACACACATACACACACACACATACAGAGCTAACAAGAAAATAAGTTGTAAATTGTAGGATTATTATTCTGCTGAAAAGAAGAGGAAATCTTTACCCCCTCCACCTCTCCACCCCCGAGGCTCCAATTTTTAAAATGCTGCAATCATCTGCATGCTTACCTGGGAGTAAGACCCATTGTATTCAATGGAACTTACTTTTGAGTAGACTGCTAGCACTGTTAAGGGAATCCACACACACACACAAAGCAAGCAAGCAAGGACGTTTTTAACTGTAGGAGTATTGTTGCGCTGGAAAGAAAAGGAAATCTTTACTTCCAGGATTCCCACCACCCACCCACCCCAGGCTCCAATTTAAAAAATGCTGCAATTGTCTACATGCTTACCTGGGAATAAGACCCATTGCATTCAATGGAACTTTTTTTTAGCAGACTGCCAGCACTGTTAAGGTAATCCTGGAGGCAGGCAGTCACTCCCCCTGGCCTCTCAACATTCTAATCCAGTTGGAGAGGGGGGAGGGAGAGAGACACTACTCTGAGGGAGCTCCATTGGTTACCATGGGAGCTCATAAATAAATCGTATTTAAAAACAAACTAAAGGGAATTTTAAGAAAAGAAGACCTATTCCATCAACTCTAAGGTAAAAGGAAGAGGACATTGTTGGAATTTTAATTATTTAACGTGACACTTCATAAGGAGAGGTGGGCACAAATGGTCACCAATACAAAACTCAGTTACCAAAGTTAGTCTGAGAGCTTCCCCCCTCCCCCTTTTGATTTTAAACTGCCCTCGTTCTCTCAATCTTTCACCTATCTTCTTGAAATTTTCAGGTTATGTAAAACCAACTTTTATTTCTGGCACATGTAAATTTCAGGAAGATTGGTAAAAAAAATTCGATTTTATGAATGTTAGAATGACCAACCCCTCAATTACCCCTTTAACATGGTGGAATGTGTTTTTACTGAGTGACCTTAACAAGAGACTCATGACTGTGAGTCTCTTAATAGTACACTTAAAGCCTCTGGCTTGTTTTGCATGACATTAGACCCCACCATGGTTTAATTTACCTGTAGGGCTGTCATGTCGTGCCAGCTGTCATTTTTGCATGGCACCCACAGGCGCCTGGCTTGTCATGTCATGCAAACTCAGGGGGCAGAAGTTGATTGAGTGTTATACAGTCTTCAAATAAACCATGGTTTGTTTTAAGGTTATCTGAGGGTTGTCTAACCTTCAAACCACCCTGCTGCCTGGGTTGCTCAACACACCAAGCCAAGGCAAGCTGGCAAACACCCAACATGATGCAACAGCTTGTGCTATGGTGTCATGCAAATCAGGTCACTTTCTCCATTTGTCCTGGTGTGGTTAAGAAATACAAACTTTTATGACCTCAGGCACACTTCACCAGATAGAAGTGCAATCCAAAATATCAACTACCTTCTTACACCTGGGAAAATACAATTTGTTTGTTTTTTTAAAAAGGTTTATAAGCCAGTGTACAAAAAACCTTAAATCCACAAAACATATTAAAATGATGACAAAACAGAATTTACAGTTAAAAAGACCAGACAGTACATATACACAATGGCACCGCCTTAGATTCCTGGGAGGAAAAAAGGTGGGAGATAAATGCAATAAATAAATAAAACTAGATAAATTAGAGGCCAAGGTAAGCAGGTGAGCGTTTGGGGACTGTTTGAAGGCCTGTAACATTGGGGCCTTTTTATGGGCATTCTCAGAATGGGAGCAAATTTTTTCAGTCTAGCTCCTTTCACAACACCTATTCAGTGTTAGGATGATATTTTCCTGCTCTCACTTTGAATTGGCTTTGTGTCATCCCATAGCCAAATGTGATTGGTTACGTGATTGGTTGTGAAACCAATTCAGAGGGAAGATGGGAAGCACCTCAGTTTGTTGACTTCATGATATCCTTATTGCATGGCCAGATTCAGTTATGGGATGTGACAGCCATATGGCTATGCTGTTCCCTGTTGACTGAAATTATTTTATTAGTAAAAAAGAGCATGTAGTTTGAAAGAACAGATGGCACTGAAGCAGCCAATGAGACTGTGACGAGGCTACAAAAGAACAGCAAAAAAGGAGAACATGGCCAGGGGATGAGGGACCTTATTTTAGCAGTGAAGAGTATGGCTGAATTCAGACGACACATTAAGCAACTGGTGGGAGGGAAACAATCGTCAGTTGTATTGACTATCATGTCGTCCGAATGCTGCCATAGTCAACTCAGTGCTGATCCTAATCCACACCACAGTTGATTATTTATTACCATGTTGTGTGGGCAGTACCCCCTAGATGAACAACTGTAAAGTTGTTTATTACCCCACCATTGACTATCATGTTGTCCGAATATTGTGTTCACCTGCTTGTATTTTCCAAGTTTTTTCAATGCATTGAATTCAATGGGACATATTTCTGAATAGGCATACATAGGATGGGCTGCAAAAATGACAAATTGAGGGGAGAGTTGAATCATTTTTAAGTCTTCCATTATGGCCCACACTAAGTTTTTAATTAAAATTTGAAATAAATCGTGTTCCTGACTGTTTGGCCACACTTTACCATCTTAAGACTTCTCCGTGTTTCTAATGTTTGTCACATGTTAAACCTATCTAGTTCTGTTTTCTTTAGATGATGATTTAATTAGTCCAAATGGAGAATTGCCTGTGACTGCAATGACCCTGCCAAGTCAATCAAAGATTAATTTCCATGCTATAACTGTATTGAAAACATTGGATTATAGGTAGGAATATTTTAAGTTTATAAATTCTATATTTATACATGAAAATGAATTATGAAATTTTCAGTTTTATAGTCTGTCCCTGACAGATAAGTTTTAATGAGGCCATCCATTAATCATAGCTGAAGGAAAGAGCTACAGCATCACGTTTTCCCTTACCAGCTACTTGCCTCTCTAGCGTGAAGTATATCTTGTATCTCAACCATTATTTGCTTGTTCACAACATCTATATTTCTTCCCAAAGCTCTCAATATTATTGTTAACTGTGGATAAATTTGGTGTTGATGGTAATCCTTAACTCCATAGTTAAAGCGGGGAATATATGCTGGAATAAGATGGGTCTGTGGGATGAGAACATGCAACCCTGTGTCGCAGTCTCTTACCCATGATTAGTTGCAAACGCTAGTTACAGCAGTACTGGCAGTAGAACTGCAGGTTCTATAAAAGTGTTGCGTTGGGATTCAGATTTCATTTTC
The DNA here is from genome assembly GCA_029215795.1 of Anniella stebbinsi. Taxonomy (NCBI): domain Eukaryota; kingdom Metazoa; phylum Chordata; class Lepidosauria; order Squamata; family Anniellidae; genus Anniella; species Anniella stebbinsi. Next base: position 86,222,380 of record JARDYH010000004.1, on the reverse strand, counting down.
ATTCTGGGTGCTTTCTTGTAAGCGAGCTTAAACTATGCCACAATTTCAGTTGTTGCTTGAAAGAATTGAGAATCTTGGTGCAATCCTGTACATGTTTACTTGTAAATAAGTTACAATGCTCTGGTTCACATGGTAAAACAAACCACAATGGGTTATTTAACCCATACTGAGGCTGTGGCGCCTGCGGATTAAATGCGGTCACCATTTTGCATATCCAAAATGTCGTTTTGTGTGAATTTGGAAGCATGGGTAACGCAAGGGTTAAACTATCATATAACCGTAGAACCAGACCACGGGTTGTTTAACCCTCACATATTTCATGTTTGCCAGGTTCACACGACGTGACAATCCCTGAGGGGGGTTGAATGTGCAAAGTGGGCACTGTGTTATGGGTTAAGTAACCCATGACAAGCTGTGTCATGTTGTGCAAACTAGGTCACTGTGTTCAATGGGAGTTAATCCCAGTTTAAGTGTGCATCGGATTGCTTCTGTAATAATCTTAACAGTCCCTTTTGTAGTAATGTAGTAGACTATAGTAATGGTAAACAGTAATAACAAGCTTTACAGTGTTGTTCCCCAAACTATGAAATAAAAAATCATATATTTGGTAAACCTGTTTGATTATTGTTGTGCCAGTAACACTATAATGACGTGTTGGTGAACAATCTGGACTTCAGGTCTGGTTATGGGACAGAGACTACTTTGGTCATCTTGATGGACAATCTACTGGGAACTAGACAGAGGGAGCATATTCCTCTTGGTTCTGCTGGATCTCTTGGTAGCTTTGGATACTACTGACCATGGTATCTTTCCTGGATGTCTGTCTAAGATGGGACTGGGAGCCACTCTTATACAGTGGATCTTGTCCTTCTTGGAGAGGCAATTGTAGAAGATGGTCCTGGGGGATTCCTGTTCGATGCTATGGCTGCTAGGTTCCACCTTATCCCTCATGCTATTTAACATAGACATGAAACCTCTGGGTGAGATTATCCTGAGTTTTGAGGTTCGGTGCCATCAGTATGCTGATGACACCCTACTCTATCTCTCCTTTCCATCTTAATCCAAGGAACCTGTTCTAGATCTAAATCACTGTCTGATGTCAGTAATGGCAGATCAGGGAATATGGATTCAATCTGTGCTGGATAAGACTTAGGTGCACTGTTTAGATGTACTCCCTAAACTTGGATGCCCAGGTTTTGGTGGTGGGCAGGAGTGCATTTGCACAGCTGAGTTAATGTGCCAACTGCACCCATTCCTAGAGATGTCTGATCTGACCGTGGCTACAGATGCCTTGGTTATAGCCCGTTTGGACTACTGTAACACACTTTATGTGGGGCTGCCTTTGAAAACTGTTCAGAAAATTCAACTGTTCCAGAATGCTGCAGCCAGACTGTTACAGGGAGCACATGATTCCCTTGTTACAACAGCCTCACTGGCTATGGGTCTTTTTTGGGGCACAATTCAAAGTGCTAGTTATGACTTATAAGGCCCTAAACTGTTTGGGACCAGGCTACCTGAAAGACCGCCTTCTTCTATATAAGCCTGCCCAAACCTTAAGCTCTTTGGGAATGGCTCTTCTTTTGATTCCACTACCTTCAGATGTGAGTTTGATGATGACATGAGAGAGGGCCTTCTTGGTGGCTGCTCCCAGGCTGTGAACTCCACGCCAAGGGAGTTAGGTTCAGTCCATTTATGATGTCCTGCTGCCGGTAGGCAAGATGTTTTTATTCAAGCAGGCCTTTGGTGTGTAAGCAGGTGTATTGGTTGGCTTTTATTCAGTTAATGTTGTGTTTTTAATTTTGTTTTAATGCATTTGTGTTATTGTTTTAATCAAATGTTATTTATGATTGCAAGCCGTCTTTAGTGCCAGTTTTCTTGGTAGAAAGGCAGGGTACAAATCAATCAATACATATAACAAACAACACTATTCCTACCCAGAACCTTATAAACTAAAGCTTTCCATGGAGCGGTCTTGTTGAAGTCAGTAGTCTTAGTAGCTATTGTTGTAAAGGCTAGAGAAATGGCTTCACTTCTCATTCATTTTTAAAAAGCTGTTGTGACTTGGTCTTTCAACTTTATTCTATATCGACAATGAAGTACAAACGAGTCACTCTGCAATGGATTTATAACAGCCCAATGGTTTTTCTACCCTAGCAAATTAGATTGACAATTGTTATCTATGTGTTAAATAAAATGACTTTTAAACTATTGTTTAGTGACAAACAGGCAGCTGTAATTCCGGATGAAGTGCTGAATGCAGTTGGAAGCAATCCTATCACTACCGTAAATTTCAGCAAGAATAATCTGACGGAAATTCCAATAAGGTATTATGTTTCTCCTACAGCAATATTAATCCTGCCATTTCTTATTTTAAGGCAAACATTATAGGCATGTTTTAGTCCTGGGAGGAAAAATATTACTTCAGTTGTGTTTGTGTCATAGAATATAATCCAAGATGTGCCCATCTTGAAGGACTTTGTTCATTGTGAGTGGTATGTAGGTATATTAACAATGTGATCAGGTTTGGACATAAAACAAAACCACAGTGAGAATGTGCTCACACTGGCTTCCCTCTTCCCTGTCCAGCATATGAGTAAAGAGTAGATCAGAAGAATCTACTTCCTGGTTTTTATTATACTTTTATCATTACATTAAAAAAAGGGCAAACTGTGGTTAATCTAATGAACTAAGCCAGATCAGCCCTGGTTTGTTTGAACAAATCCTTGTTTAAAGCAGGCTTCCACAAATCAGGTTGCTATGGCAAGTATGGCACCCCCTCTGATGAGTGTGGTAAGCAGAGCCATGCAGGACCAAACTGGGAAACTCCTCTTCCCCCAGCCTTTCCTACCATGGAGTACAAAAGGCCAGTAGGGAAGGTAGGATGCCACTGCTCAGTGGCCTTGGGGTGCCTCCATGCAGCAGTGGCTAATGGGTCATTCTCTTGTGGCTCTTCCAATCAGGAAATGCCTGTGGTGTGTGTTGGATGCTAATGTTCAGAGGAACTCCATATGTCTCCCACTGGCATTGCCCAGTCAGCCACTCTCCTGCCAGCTTTTCCCATTGGGAACATGTGGTGGGCTATGGTAGTTGGAGGTGCTCAGGGTTCCTGCAAGCAGCCATTCTCTTCCATCTTTTCCTGTTGGGAAAGGCTGACAAGTAGTGTATGTTCAGCACTGCTGGTCAGAGGTGCTTGGAACATTTATGACCAATGTTGCCCAAAAGGCAGTTCTTCTGCCAGCCTTTCCCTAAGGGTGTGTGGATGTTTTGAGTGATGCTGACCAGAAGTGCTCAGGGCTCTTTGCCCAACCTGGCATGTTACCGCCCCCCAAACCCTTGTAGGCTCCTGGTTTAAACTAATCTGAGTCCCCAGTTCAGATGTAGCAAGAATAGACCAGATGAGCAAAATCTGTGCTTGTTACCAGGTGCTGTTCCATTCAGGCAGCTTACAGGCTAGACAGGCTTAATTTCAGCAATAAAAATGTGCCATTTATCTTCAGGTCTTTCTTTGGGCTTTGTAGAGTAAGCTGTCAGTTATTCAATGCCACAAGATAATAACAATAGTTGTCTATTGCCAACATCCCCAAGTAGCCAGTCTTCCACTACTTCCTAACTGAACGAGGTGAAATAACGTGTTTTGAATAAGTTTCCTTGTTTTGAAGCAAAATTTAAGTTTGTAGCGGTTAACAGCAACTGACCAGATTCTTTTGTCAACCAGAAATTGTTTGATTAGCATTGGACAGGTTTACATTTCTGATCTATTTTGTTCATAGTGGAGTCTAGCTCTAGGTGAGGATAACTTCTGTAGTGGAGTCTAGCTCTAGGTGAGGATAACTTCTTTTTGGGGTTATAAAATTGTGATGGGCAAAATACGCTTTGGCTTTATCAGTGGTCTTTTGAAATAGCTCTAAATGCTGCAAATCATTGTCAATATTCCTTTTTTAAAAAAATATCTGCAGAATTGTGGAACTAAAAGAATCTGTCCGTGATATCAATTTTGGTTTCAATAAGCTCTCTTCAATTTCCCTGGAGCTCTGTATGCTTCACAGACTGACACATTTGGATATCAGGTAGGTGATTAATTAAACTTTCTTCCTAAGACACCTTAGAATTATAGGCTTCCTTAAAGCCTTTCCCTTGTTAAATGCAGTAATAGATAAAAATGTTAGCCAATGCTTGAAACAAAGCTGAGGATACTCCTAAACTCATTTTTGAGAAATCTGGCAGTAGAGTTAAACAGCAGCAAAGGCGAACTATCACTATGATGTTGCAGCATATGTGGCTAAAAAGTTATAATAAAATGTCTGAGAAAAGGCTGGCCTTCAAGAAGACTTGAATTTGTGGGCATTGGCTAAATCAGTGTGACATTAACATGCTGAGATCAAAAGAAGGAACAAGGGCACGCTTACACAATTTGTGACACATGTAACAAAACCTGTCCCGCTAGCCATGTGTGGGCCCTACAAGGGACTCCAGTAAACTTTTGTGTTTTGCTGCCTAGTATCTAGCAACCCACAATGCATAGCTAGTGGGCTGTGTTCAGTTTGCTGAATTGCAACCTATGTATGTATTTTGGTCTGAATATTCTTATGGTAGAGACAGGGTTGGGACTCAGTTTTTTCCATAAACTATTCCCAACTATTCTGGGTCATGTTTTATGCACTCTGTCCGACTAGTGTTGTGTGAGAACCAGGCCACAGAGATATTACTTCTGTATCGAAAATAATGTCCTTACCTATATAGGTTCTATATAATGGGCATTTTACCACATATACATGCAGCTGGAATAGCCAGGTGGGACATATCACTGTTTATGTAACGTAATAAGAGGAGCCTTGCTGGATCATACTATCTAGATTAGGACCTGGTTTCCAACAGTAGGTAAGTAGATGTGTCTCAGACACACACAAGTAGGGTATGAAGTCAACAGCCTTCCCCATTTTTATACTCAGCAACTAATAGTTGGAAGCATGTTGCTCCTGAACATAGATGCTTCACTTGCATGCCTGCACATTCATTCACACATGATGGTTGTACATGTGAAGCATACTCATCTAGGTTGTTTATCATGGGGAAATGGTTATCAATCTGTGTTAGAATGGATAGAGAGTTCCATCTGTGTATTAAAGCAAAACCACTTTAATTTAAAATCATTTTAGTCCGCCTTTAAGCATAGAACCCTCTCATTGACAACTTATGTACTGGGAAATGGTTCAATTAAAACAACTTCTAGTACATATTAATAGTTGGAGTGTGTGATTGCTTTTGTTTTTTCAATTTAGAAATAACAGCTTGACATCTCTGCCTGATGAAATAGAAGCACTGGCAAAACTGCAAATAATAAATCTTGCCTTTAACAGGTAAGAGCTCTTACAGATGACCCTAGCAAGATTACTAAATCAAGGGTCTATCCGGCCCCAAACTTGCAAACTTTAAGGAGGGCTCTGAAACCTACTTGTTTATTCTGGCCTTCCTTTGTTGGAGTGTGTGTGTGTTGTTGTTGTTGTTGTTTTTATGAAATTGTTATCTGTCTACGTTATTCTTGTCAGCTGCTTTGGGAGGGCTCCTGCCCTGAAAGGCAGCCTAGAAATATTATTATTATTATTATTATTATTATTATTATTATTATTATTAAAGTGGACTTCATTTTGTGATATAGAATACTGCTGTTGTCGTTTTTATCAGAGAGGCCTACAACAAACTTGTGCATTTAGAAGTTCAACCAGGTGGTTTGCTTGTGTAACCGGTATCATGTTGAAGGAGGAAATTCCTGGGATACTTCAGTATTCTATTCAAAAGATGTAAAACTTAAGAGCTTTGAAGTAGAGATGTGCACAGCCAAAATTATCTTACTGTATCATCAGAAATTCCAATATAATTTTTTTTTGGATCCGATAATATCGGAGTTTTTTTGTATCAAATCGTATCGGATATCTGATAATTATTGGTATTTAATTTGGAGTATTTTGCCCTATAGAGTTGCTTTTTTAGACAGAAATGCCTAAAACATCTGTATTTTAAAAGTTACAGACTTGAAACTTGGTCACAGTGCAGATTGTCTATTGCTAGTCATGTGTATTAAATTTCAGAGCAATTGCTCAAACCCTTGATTTTATATGATTTTTTAAAATGATCGTGGTATTTTGAAAGCAACATTGTGGCCTGGTCAACCAGCTGTCAAAAAGTTGCCCAATCTTTAAAAAATTCATATAACAACTTTTTGACAGCTGGTTGACCAGGCCACAATGTTGCTTTCAAAATACCACGATCATTTTAAAAAATCATATAAAATCAAGGGTTTGAGCAATTGCTCTGAATTTTTTTCACACATGACTAGTCAGATCCCATCTTCAATGTCCCACAAGTTTCAAGTTTTTATCTTTAAAAATGAAGTAGTTACAGCGGGGGGTGGGGCTTTTGGGGGACCCCCTATAACTTTTTAATTTGAAAAGATAGAGACTTGAAACTTTTTGGACATTGCAGATTGGATCTTGCTAGTACTGGCTCCCCAAGTTTCATGTCATTATCATTTAAAATTTTAAAAATGTTATGCACGTGTTTCCCCCAATGCAAGCCTATGGGGAAAAAAACAGACAAGTCTTCTTTTGACAGCATGAATGAAATTTGGCACACATGTCTAGCACTTAAGTTGCACTTAAGTCTCATTGGAATCAATGATTAACTTAGTCTGGATCCAGCCTGCAGTTTTTTTTAATAGAATCTCTCAATAATCCACCATGCTCAGTTTCTAGCAAATATATGATTGTTGGAACCCAACAGGTGCATTCGGTAGTTGTGTTTATACAGGTTATTTTTTTAGGTAGAATTTCTTTCTGCATTAATGTCTTACTTGTAATTATTCCTTTATAGATTTAAAATATTTCCAAATGTCTTGTATCACATCCCAACCCTTGAAGCAATCCTCCTTGGTAACAATCAGGTTGGATCTCTTGACCCTTTACAAATAGAGAAATTGGACAGGCTTAGTACCCTAGATCTTCAAAATAATGATCTCTTGCAAGTACCGCCAGAACTTGGGAACTGTGTCAATCTCAGGTGACTTTAACTTTATGAATTCTAGATTAACTGTTTCTATGCAACTTATTTGTTTTGGAAAAGACTGTAATGAAGCAGTACAAATGTGCATTACTCAATCCATTTTGTTTTTGTGTCTATTTGAATTGGTTCAGTTACCATTTTGAAAATGTGTATCCTTAGTTCTTTGCAGACAAAGCTGTCAAATAATGTTCTGTTTCCAAATGTTGGGTACACACTAAATTTGAGAGTAGGCTCCTGCATGTACTCCCATCAGTACGAGTACAATACAGTGAGTGAATATTTGACTCTAGCATCCCTCTGGGGTAGAACCCAGGATCTTACAAAATGATTTATTGGAAAGCCGATGTTCAAATAAACCATTTCCCCAGTTCAAGTGTTACGTTGTATCTATACTAAAGGGAGCCCACTGTCAAAATTACTCATCTGGCAGTCCTATCCGTTCAAGATTGGTGTTACTATAGACCTTGACCCTGGTTGGTGCTTATAGGGGGAACTCATGTTAAAATATGATTTTCTGATCCATTCTTGATCCATATATGCATGTATTTAAAAAAAGCCAATCTCAAACTGAAATTTGAAGCTGGTTTGAAATTTCCAATTAAGATGGGCAGGGGAGGAATTTTCACTGGAACGGAAATAGGAGGATGTAATTCTATAACCAGGCCTGAAGCAAACTTTATGTTGAAAAATGTTTTAATAAGTGAGCACTCATGAAAAAGAGTACTTATTGTAAGAGGTTGAACAGAAATATATATGCAATGTGCTGTTGAAGGTTTTTTTTAAAAAAAGCTGTAGAAATAATGGTCTTTCAACCTGCATAAGTCCAGTTGTGGTTGAAAGATGACAGATACAAATGATTAGAGACATAGCTGATCTCCATTTTTAAGTAACTGGCATGTGACTTCTCTGACTCCAAGGTTTTTCAATGAATCCTACCTAAAAGTAGAATCTAAATTATTATTTCTTTCATGTATAAGGATTGTGTGCAGATACATGTGGGTGCGCTACAATGAACTCCTGTCCTAATTGGTTTCTGGTCCTTCAATTAGGACACTTTTGCTAGAAGGCAATCCTTTCCGGACTCCTCGAGCAGCCATTCTTGCCAAGGGTACAACTACTGTGCTTGAATACCTGAGAAGCAGGATTCCTACATGATTCGTTTTGCTGGTTTGAACTGAAATTTCTGCAAGATCTCGCTCTCCGAAGAATGAAAACTGCAGTCCATGTGCCAAAGAACTGTGTGGTTCGATTAGCATAAACCCAAAGCGTATAGACTGGCATTACTCTTATGGTCTGATCCACTTAGGACTTTTTTTCTCATATGCAAGCAGTTCAACTACCCTTGGGTGCATACTTTTATGACATAAGTGTGGATGTGTGGTACATGGATCTGTTCAGCAGCGATTCTTGTGATTATGGCATCAGGGAAAAATGCTTCTGCAGTCAAGCAATTGCTGGTGGCTATCCACGTATGGCTTGATTCTACACACACCCTCCCCCTATATGAAGAAATGTTGTATGTTAGCTGAAGTTGGATACATGTACTGATCTGGATTTCTGTTGAAATCCTTCCGCCACCAATGTTCAAAATTACATTTTCTTTTTTTCTCATTTTGAGACCACCAAAACATTTTCGTTCAAAAAATAAAAAATGGGGATTTTAATCTGCACAGTATAGTGCATTTGGTTCATGTTTTGGCCTATTACAGGAGAAGTATAATGAAGGCTTCTTAATTGACATTGATGTATTTGCACCCATATTCAATATATATTTGAAAATTGTGCTCAAACACATATAGATGTTGATCAGTTTTAGAAAATCAGCCACATGGCTAAATATGTTTTACATAAAAGTGACTGTTATAAATACCAGAAATGCTTGTGGAAGAACTGTGCCATGCAATTGGGAATAAAACCCCAATTGCATAAGAATATTCTAATGCAGGGGAACCTAAACTCTTGGGGCTGGAATTTTGTGAATATCATAAGCACTTTCACAAAATGGCTGTCTTCGGTGCAGACAGTCACGGAATATCCATTTCACACAAGGCAAACTGGTAAGGTTAAAAGGAAAGTAACCTATCCAATAAACTGAGTTCAAGGCATAGGTGGGACCTTGGCTCTAAAACACAAAATCACTCAGTTGAACTGTATGTTTTCTGTTTCAATACCTATTGAACAGAAGGCAAACCACATACTTTTCCCAACTGGGAAGTTCAGCCCCAAAACAATTCCCCCCAAATTCACATCCCAGACGGCAAACACACATAGTTGTAGGCAACAGTATTATTCCGCTAACACGGATGAAGTTACGCTAGCAGAAACCCAAATTCTGAACAATGGGAAGAGGGAGAATCAAACTTAAGTTCCCCTTGTGTAGCCACTTGCAGGTCTTAGGTTTCCAAAGTGGTCTGCTAACATTTGCACGATGTTGGGTTTAGGCTACAATACCCCACCACCACCACATAGACATCCCGCTGCAGTTGCGGTGCCCGCTCCCTGTCCTGGTCAGGCAATTGCTTGCCTTCCCTCCCTGCACTTGGGTTGCTCTTTCTATCCCGGCCTACTTCTTTTCTTTCCTCTTTGGACCTAGGCATGCTGTGAAGCATAGCACTAGCCAAGGCTCTAGCTGCTTGCCACTTGTCTTTTCCCAGAGGCCCCATGTGGGCCCATAGGCATGCTGGGAAAAGTGCAGAAAAGAGCAACTTAAATGATTAAGGGGATGGAGCATCTCCCCATGAGGTAGGGTTACAACAACTGGGATTGTTTAGCTTGGAAAAAAGGAGGCTAAGGGGAGACATGATAGAGGTGCACAAAATTATGCATGGTATGGAGGATGTGGCTAGGGAGACATTTTTCTCCCTCTCTCAAAATACTTGAACCTGGGGTCATCCCATGAAGCTGATTGGTGGGAGATTCAGGACAAATAAAAGGAAGTACTTCACACAGTGCATAATTAAATTATGGAACTCACTACCACAAGGTGTAGTGACGGCTACCAATTTGGATGGCTTTAAAAGGGGGTTGGATAAATTCCTGGAGGCGAAGGCTATCAATGGCTACTAGCCCTGATGGTTGTGTGCTATGTCCAGTATTTGAGGCAGCAAACCTGTGTGCACCAGTTGCTGGGGAGCATGGGTGGGAGGGTGCTGTTGCACCATGTCCTGCGTTGTTGGTCGCTGGCCGACGGTTGGCCCATGTGAACAGAGTGCTGGACTAGATGGACCCTTGGTCTGATCCAGCATGGCACTTCTTATGTTCTTAAGGTAGTGGGCAGCTGGAGGCTTGTCCAACTCTGTGCTTTACAGCATGAACAGTGCCCCTTAAGTAACACAAAAAATGGATTGGAAGGGGCAAAAAAGTCTCGCAGGTGCCTCTGCAAGTGCCGTGATGGGGATACCTACCCTCAAAATAGAGCTTGCGTGTCAGTGCTTTTCTTTGTAAAATACATGGCATTAGCAGTTGGGAAACGGAAGGCATGTAACTGTACCAGAGACTTTATGAGAATCTATTCTATGAGAATGGGCCCTAATCCTTTAACTGGAAAATTGCCTCTGACACTTCTTGCACATATTTAAGTGGTCTTCTCTTCATTGAGTGTACTAGGTGCACTGTTTTGACTGTGTTGTCCTACTGGGCTTGCTTTGAGACCATTTGATATTGGCATAAAATCATAACTTAAAAAGGGGTTATTTCTGCCAAAGCTGCAGTCCTCAAAAATACTTTAATGTTTCTATTAATCAGTGGGATTTACTGCTGAATCAACAGTGTGAAGACAGATTTTAAATCTAGCATAATTCTGTGTGTGATAACAGACAGAAGTCCCAGTCTGTTGGTTGATATATACAGTAGCACAGAAGTATACTACTTCCCATGATGATACTCACTTTTCCCTGAAACAGCTGATACTATTGCAGAAGTTATGGTCCCTCTCCGAAAGAAAATAAGAGACTGTTGGACTTTGGGTTTTCTAAAGAGGCCATGGGTGACATTCCTTCAGACCAGAATATATTTCTAGCCATTGGCACCAATCCAGCATAGTGCTCGGTATGCTTAAGTGTGTTTGATAGTGGGGAATTTCCCAAACAACTTACGCAGATTAGTAGCATGATGACCACATTAGACACACGCTACTCCAAATCAGTTATGCCAAATGCTTCTAGTCTACAGTATGAGCAGGATCCAAGTGAAGAATAGCAACCAGTTTGCTAAACTAGCATTGACAACTCCAATCCTGGGATAGCCAATACTACTTTTGTGGCTACAACTGCTGAAAAGTTCACAGCTAGAAGTGTCCTTTTACTTTGGAGAATGCAGTCCCACTTGATGCTTTTCATGTCCTTGGGGTGCTACAAAGTTAAACACACAACCTGTGAAATGACAGAATTTAAATAAAACGAGGCCTGACGTTATCCTAAACCTGCTATCTGTGAATTAGAAGAAAATAAAATCGTTGTGCTGGTGTCTTGCAATTACATTTTTAAAAAGACTGAATACTTACAATAAGGTGACTTTATTTATACAATAGACTTTTTAATATATTATTCAAAACACTTTTTTAAATACTGAAAAAGTTTGAGTACATCAAAGCCGAAAATGGCTCTGCTATACACTGCACAGCATTGTTTTGAGTCCCTGTATTCTTTTTATGTACAGAAAGCATCTGCAAAATGCATTCTAGACACAATATGCACCTTACCAGTTAGTGTCAATACACAAAGTAAAATGGGAAGGATACCACCTGCATGTGCAAATTAAATTTAATTGATTTCACTGAATCAATTGATTTAAAATATAGCTTTAAAGTACCTTTTTGCACATAAAATGAAGCAGCTTTCAAGTTCAGTAAATCTGTATACTGCAAAAACATTGAAATACATTCACAATCTATGTTCATAAAGTAGTAAATGATTCTTCATTCAGCCTTATTTACAATGATACTGTAATTAAACTGAAAAGTACAGTTTGTCATATAGCAATCTTTGTAACACATACAAAAATGACAGTTTTGTATATAATTTAAGCTCAAAATCACAATTGTTTCAAAATATTAATTACAATACAGCTATCTCTATAATTAAACATGTGTCTTATAAAATGGTAAAATTTGTAATAAAGTAAGTTGTTGGTTTTGACTTGATTACAGTACTCACAAGTAGAAAAATGTAACTAATAAGTCTTTGTCTTGCCCAGTGTTAAGCCACCTAAGCTAGCAAAGAGGCAGGAAAGGCCCCAATTTATAAAAATTCAGCCTCTTGTGCTGAACTGTTGTGGCTTATTGATGTTTAGAATAAAAGATTTTACAAGGGGGCATGGAAATTCTAGATGAAGTGAAATGGTATGCATCAATATACATATTTTATGTGCGAGTTAATGCACATCTGAAAGGTTCATAAAGACTAGTAAGGAGGACTCATTTTAAAAGTCTGAATTAAAGTCTGGCATTTATAGACAGAAATTTGGCTATAAAAAAATCAATGTGTTGAAAAAAAATATGTTTTGCCTCTGGGTGTCACTGTAGGGCTGCACAGGACTACTGTCCCTGTCAAGCATAGCAAAACCATTTTTAACCCTCCTTCAATGCATTTATAACGAATCCAAACTACTGGCTAAAAGTTGCATTTATACTTGTCTCATATTTGGAACATAGTACAATAAGGAAAGACATGACCAAAGGGAAGAAATCAAAATACTTAATAGTAATTCCTAAGGGAAGAGAGTGTTTTAGAAAAGCATGAGTCACTCTTGCGTTCCATCTTAATTTTACCAAAGGTACATAAATGCTGTAAACATGAAAAAATTGACTCAATGTTACTAATTTATCATTAAAAAACCTTACTGTTTCCAATAGTGATCCCCGCTGAACCTTAGCAAGGGAATAGATGTACTAGCATTTTGCTTTAGTTTCTCTGGTTTGTATGATTATTTCTTAGTGAGGCATGTTTTGCTGTCAAACACAGAACACAGTACACTCACAAGCTAACTCTGTAGAATGCTGAGACTACTTTTTTTAGTTGGGAAAATAGACGGCACAGTCTGTTGCAAAAAAAGAAAGAAGAAGCTTAATCCAGTAGAACATCCTTTCCTAATCAGGTGCCCTCCAGATGTTTTTGGACTACAATTCTCATCATCCCCAGCCAGCATGGCCACCAGCCATTTATGTAGCAGAACATGCTCCTATTGGTGGGATAAAAGAAAATGCATCGTTTGGTTCTAGATTTCATAGGTGCAATGCTTTTAAGGGAACAATAGTTAATTTTAAAAATGAGACTTTTATTCATAAATTGGTCCCAGGCCATATCTCACAGTACACAATGCAAGAACCTTGCTGAAGTTAAGACAATAATGGGTCTGGTGCTTGGATGGGAGACTGAGGGAATGTCTTGTGTTCCATGATATAAGCAAAGAGAGATATAAGTTTAGTGGCAAAGCCAGGAAGTTTGACTAGCCTTATAGGTTTTTTTTAGGGTTAACAAGCACTTGCTACACCAGCCAAGGCAAGGTATGGTGACTAAGAGTTCAGTTTTCTAAACATAGGACTTCGACCTAATTACAACTGTTTAAAGTAGTCACTTGATTAACCACACCTATTCTGGATGATTACTGTATTGATTGAAATCTACATGGGATAAAAATAATTCAGAACCAAGAAACATGCTCTCTTTTGTTTTAAAATGATGCATGTGTCATAATAGGTATGATATCCCCCTCACACACGTAGGGCCTGTTCAGAAGGTACGTTAAGCCACGGTTAGGTCACTAACCCTTTTGCAGCAAATGGTTAGTGAGCTTGTTTAAACCGTGGTTAAATAGCTAGGAATGGGTCACGCAACACGCTATCATAATGTTTAGCTCAAAATGCTTAAGCACCGTGGCTTAACCTGTTGTCTGGACAGGGTCACATACACAAATCTGAGAAACAAGGAAACACCTCTTTTAAGATGGTGCTTGCCACCTGCCATTTTGAATAAATATTAAAGTATTTTTTAAAAATCTGCAGCCTAATTGTGTGCAGTTCTTTAGCCAGTTGAAGGGTTTTTAATTGATCATATCTAACTGATTGATTAAATATTGCAGCTCTAATTCTAATAAATAGCCTTTTACATTACATCAATTGTGCTCAGGAGAATTGTTATAGGGATTCTAAATATTATAATTCTGTAGAAGTCGGTTTAGCAAAGTTTCGATGACCAGAACATGTCCCAGCACAAGCACATCTGCAAAACAACTGAAATTATATGGTTGCTGAAATGATATTAATGTCTACAATCCATGAAGTAACATCCATGTATGTTAATCCTAATGTGTCCCTGAACAGCTGTTGTAATGACTAAGACCAAAGTAAGGGAATTTCCACCTCTCCCTGTACACTTTAGACTGCATTCCTATACACATGCTTACCCGGGAGTAAGTCCTATTTAACTCAATGGGGCTTACTTCTGAGTAGACATGTATAGGATTGCAGTTTTAATGTACTTTCAAAGCATTATTTGGCAAATAGGCTTGTATAGAAAGCTAAACAGCAGGTATTGTTGGTAACAGAACTGGTAACCGAACTGTTACCATGGCAACAAATGCAGCAGAGTCTAATTCTAATGAGAAGGTGGAAACTGAAGAGTAAACATTTAAGTGTCAGTTTTGAATTTCACCTGGGTATTTTTAAATCATTAAAAAACGAGAAGGCGTAGGTTTAAAACCTATACAAGATCCTCAATGGGATATGAGGATGGATAAGCTCTGCAGTGTTTTATGCAAGCTGTACTGATTGTAGAAGCAATCTGAGATTCAAAGAACACAAAAGATTCACAGCATGTAAGATCAATGCCATAGAGAATATTTAGCTTATGTTTATACCCTACACTCTTTCTCAAAAGCTCAGAGTAAACTGTATACAGTTCCCAGGCCATCTTCCAACCATGCAGCTTACACAGGGAGGCCTTGCCGAATACGCTGCATTATAACATCTTTATGCCCAGCTTCTGCTTATGCGTCTCCTTATAATTCTCTAATTTAATAACATAGTTGAGCTGAAATCTACATTGTTCTATGTAGTAGGAGTGTGCACAGAAATGTTTTTGCTTTGGCTCCTACTTTGGTGCTTTGCATAGGAAGCCAATTTGCTTGGGACTGATTGGGGTAACCCTTGCTCCACCTGAAGCCACTATAAAGGGGAGAACAACAAATGGTTATGTCTTCTTTTTCTCTGTTGTCAGAATTGAATGAAACTTTCAGGCATAGTAGCCTTTCTGAAAGAATGAAGCCTGCCAAATTTTAGACAGATAAGGTTTTGTGCTAGGTACCTTTAAGGCTGATTTTGGGTGTGGGTGTGTCTATACTGGAATAAGGAAATGTTTCGATTATACGAGCCAAAAAACAACCACTAACGTTCCAGCACAAACTCTTCCAGTGTTCCTGCTCCTAAGAGAATGAACAAGAGAAATGGAATACAGTGGCATAGTTCTGATCTGTTATTTCAACAACCTTCCAAATAGTTTGGAGAAGAACTCTGACAAAGCAATTCCCTAGGTGGATGCTGGAGCTGTCAGTCAAAAATATTACACCCCTCCTCTTCCCTACACCCCTGGCATTTTCATTTTGTGGAGAGTATTGGTCAGCGGGGTTTGGCCGTGGGTGAATGTGTATCAATTTTAAACTGATTGTGATCCTCCAAATCTCTGAACTGGGTCCAAAGGTTCAGGAGCTGCCCAGTTTGCTTCACAGAAGACCTGATGTGCTTTGGACAAGGTCAGAATCTGAAACAGGCTCCACCCAAACTGAATACACACGCTGTACTACATAACCGTAAGGGATTTAGCAGATGACTTTTTATGTTTTGTTATGGAGCTTTATTGTTTAATCATTGTTTTATATTTCACTCTAAATTATCTTAAATCCAGGAAAGGTGGGGTATAAATATCTTAATTAGCCTAATAGATATTCAAAGATTTTAATTGCTTGCATAAAACTAATGAAGTGCCTCAACAAAATGAAAAAAGAACTGAATTACATTATAGGTAAACTGCTTTTCAATTATCTACACTAAGAGCATCATCACATGGGGGGAAATTGTGTTTCCTTACCATCCCTTCTGCTTCTGTCCCTCATTCCTTGCTCATTCTTCCGGGCCAGGAAACAAGAAGTAAACAATGACCACATGGGTCCATTTAGGGACCATTTTTATAGCGCTGCTTTTCCTGCACACAGCAGAAGATCATGGTACATTCCATTAAAAAAATGGAACAGAAAAAGGAGGAGGCAGATGTTGTCTAAAGGGCGCACACACATCTGTAAGTGGGCAGTAGAGAGCGTGCGATAAAACACTCATCTGATGATGCTCTAAGGCTTCCTAAGCACTCCTACACTTTATATAGGACAAAATGCACTACCATTTTTCCTCAATCATTGTCCTGTTCTGGCTAAAACCCTATGCACTTTTCATCAAGCAAAATGCCTCGCCATTCATTGAGAATTCAGGCTGAGTAAAAACACCATACTTTTGCATTAGAGTGCCTGAGCCTGGAACAAGGAATGGGATGTGGCAGGAAAACATTGTAGGTCACAAAGAATACTGAGAGTAGTTGTCAGTGTTTCCTTGTGTGCTATCCTAAACCACGTGGAATGGATGTGGTCAGAAAGAGGTAAGTACATGGACAAGATCCTTCCTTTGCTGTTACTATTAGTTTACTAACAAATAGCACCACTCACTGGATATATATGCTTGTGTAGCAGCAGGCTACTGCTTGCAAGGAACTCCACATGTGCACCTGCTGAGGAGATGGTCAACAATAGCTTTAGCAGTACTGATTGGGGATGTGCACGGCCAGAAATATAATAATCGCAATCGGATTGGATTTCCCGATATTAAAAATATCAGATCGGATCGGATCATATTGGGGGGTACCCGGATTTGATCGGATCTGATATCCGATAAATATCGGAAGTTCCAATCCAATTACAGTGTTTTCCCCATAGGTTTGCAATGGGGGAAAGAAAGCTTTCCCCCAATGCAAGTCTATGGGGAAAAACACTGGGCCAGCACTCCCTCCCTCCACTTGCGCTCCCTCCCCCCACTCACGCTCCTTACCTGCCGGCGCTGCCGGTCCGTCCTACTGCCAAACAGGCTTCCTGGCCTGTTCCTCAGTAGAGAGATGCGCCGAGTGATGACGTCATCACTCAGCACGTCTCTCTACTGAGGAACAGGCCAGGAAGCCTGTTTAACAGTAGGACTGACCGCCGGCGGTGGCAAGTAAGGAGCACGAATGGAGGGAGGGAGCATGAGTGCTGGTCTCAGTGTTTTTCCCCATAGGCTTGCATTAGAGGAAAGCTTTCTTTCCCCCAATGCAAGCCTATGGGAAAAACACCAGACATGGCAGTCCGATAATCCGATATGTCCGATAGTTATCGGACATATGGATATCGGATCCGATCAGATAGGACCACCTAAGGAAATTATCGTTATCGGTCATCGAATGTCCGATAATGACCTTTTCGGTTTGTTATCGGACATCGGACCAATATGATACACATCCCCAGTACTGATTACAGGCTTGGTGCTTAAAGGAGGTAAGGGAGAGTCCAGATGCTGTCCCCGCTCCACATCTTTGCAGCTTAATATTCCTAATGAAATGCTCAACAAATGTGATGGGTGGGGAAGTGATGGAGAGTCCCAGTCCATGCCAACACTTCTACTCTATGGAGACTCCCTGCTCTGTCACCTATCTCTGAAGTCTTTGTAGCCCTGCCCCAGATTCCATTTCTTGGTCATACTGGTATGTGAAGGAGTGTTGGGAGAGAGGACAAAATGAATTGGCCAGAGGTCACATAAATGTAAAATGACATTGTTTTACTATTGTCTAGTTAGAAGTCAGAATATGAAAATGTTCATGTCATGTTAAAATGAGATTTGATTTGTAAAGTTGTTTTAGAATGTGGAACTCTAACATAGATAAGTACTTTGAATTTTATAATAAGGACTAGGGTATTGTATATAAGAGATTATTTTTTATTTTATTTGTTCAACATCTCTGCAACACGTAAAACACAATAAATTGCCTTTTTCCGAGCACCAGAGTTTGCCTCCCTTTTGTATCCAGTGCTTTTTTTCCTCTTCACTCCCGTTTATTATATACAGACACATACTAGAGCTGAACAGGAGGAAGTGGCTGAGCTTTGGGAACAATTTCCTGCTCCTCAAAAATGGGTTAATAAGTATCTATTTCACCTGTTACACAATTAACGTCCTTCAACTCTACTCAGATGAGGAATGAATCATTCCAAACTGAGGTTCCCTTGTTAAATTGTAGAATGATTGCTTTCGGAAGCATGGCATTAAAATGCTAGGTTGCTCTGCTTAATTGTTTAGCCACTGCATTTGGGTTAGAGCTGGCTTAAACTATAAAGCTTGGTCGCCTTAAATAGCATTGACATTCAGAGAAATAAGAGGTTTCCCGCTCACGCTAACAACTTCACTCTTTAAAATGATTTACGATCTATTCCAAAAGTTTACATGGTGTGAGCTAAAAGCAGCAGCAAAAGCACGGTAATTGATTCTTGTCTAGACTGTTTATTTATAGTTTCAAAAATTAATGGTATTATTTATGAACTGTCTCACCTTGAATGCTAACATTTTTAGCTAATTAGAATGGAACCAGCTATAAACATGGCCCCAGATCCAAGGATTCAGGGATGCAGCAGTAGGCTTTGGGTGTGCTGATTGGTATGGCGTTCTAACCACTGTGCTCTGATACACATTGGAGATATGAAAGAACTGGCAGGGTTCCCCATTTCCCAAATAGGCCAGTACTAAAGTGGTGACCACTTGTTTGGAAGTGCACTCACACACCTGGGGTTGGATCCAGAGTTGTTCCTCTGCTTGCAGAAAATTACTACTGGCGGAACAGGACTCTCCTCTCCCCACTACAGCCCCACCCCGCATGCGTCCTCCAAATCTCCAGACGGTCGCTCAACAGAAGAACTCTGGAAGGAGCATGGAAAGGGTGTGTGTGGTGGGGAAAAGAGATGTCATGGAGGTCTCATTTCACAGGTGGTACCTTTCCATTGGTGAAGGAATGATTCTGGATCCAACCCCTGATTTCGCGCCATCCATTTCCAAGAAGTGGGATACATTCCCCTATGAAGTGCATTATTGTTCTGGCAGTGGCAGGGGTGGGCTTAACTAGAAAAGCACATTACACCTATTTTGCAGCAGTTGAAGTGGTTGCCAATTTGTTTCCAGACACAATTCAAAGTGTCGGTGGTGACCTTTAAAGGTAACCTAATGGCGTGGTTGCATAATACCTAAGGGACCAGCACTTTGCATTCCTGCTGCTCCTTAAGATCTGTTGGGGAGGTTCTCCATGTTCTGTCTATTGCTGTGGTATGACTGGTCAGGGCACAAGAAAAGGTTTTATCTGTAGCCACACACGGATTATGGAACAGCTTTCCTAATGATCCATTTGATCCCCTCTCTCCCAGTTTTCACCACCTGGCTTGTTTATATCAATCGTCTGCCAAAAGGAAGCTTAGTTTTGCATGTGTTACCTACCTCCCACACCCACACATTTAACAGGGTGTATGTTAAATCTAAACCTCCAGTCTATGTCATACACGTATTTCCACTGGAAAAACTAACAAAAAAGTGAAAGATTTACAGTATAATCTTATATGTGTCAGCTTAGAAATGAGTTGCATTATGTTCAACTCCGAGGTAAGTGGGTAGCAGCCCTAATTTTATATATATATATATATATATATATATATATATATATATATAATCTTCTAGGTGTCTATGAAAATATTCTTCTATAAACCATTTGAGATAGACTTTCTGGGAATTATAGTTTTATATAGTTTTCTTTCTAAAGGCATATACAACCTTGAGGCAGTGTTTTTGATCAACAGCAGAATTTGTAAAGAGCTTGTGTGTGCTTCTGTGTTCTGAAATTACATGACATCCAGAAATAATTAAAAAGAATATTTAAGCTGGCACCAATGCATAGCCAGATGCTTACAATGGAAACTAATACGTAATCACATGGATTTTATATTTATATAGTTAATTTTCCCCAGGATGATCTGTACTAACATATAGTATTATACATTTGGCACTATGTTTGCCATTGGTCCAGCAATTGGCAAAAAATGTTTCTTATATATATATATATATATATATATCATTTTTTTTTATTTAATTAAACATTAGATCTGGCTAGGCATATTTTACTATTTATAAAAAATATTTAGACATTAAGCTCACGTTGAATAACTAGGTCTACTGTATTCTGGAAACTCTTCAGTAGTAATACAGCTTTTTCATGTTCCATATGAACAAAACTGTGTCCATTTGCCTGTAACAGACAAAAGAGGCAAAATTAATAAAACCATTTATTATTATGGCCACATGGAGCATATAGCTTAAAGGTCAATTGAAAGCATACAATACAAAATAGTTGAAAAGCAATCCCAGTAGAATCTCCGTCATTCCAACTTTTATTATCCCAAGGCTATATGAAGTTCAAAGCATGTTCCTATGCAACCCCATAGTGTAATTTTTGTTAAATTTCACTCATGTTAATTTCCAGATTATACCAACACTAGGGTGACCAGATAAAATCCAGGTCAGGGCTCATGTAACTTAACAATTGTAGAGAAAAGGGAATTTCAGCCAGTGTCATTTGTATGCAATTAGTCCCTGGTGAAATTCCCTCCTCATCACAACTGTTAAAGTTGCAGGCATTATACTAGAGTGACCATATACAAAAGAAGGCAGGGCCCCTGCAACTTTAACTGTTGTGATGAAGAGGGAATTTCACCAGGAACGAATTGCATACAAATGACACTGGCTGAAATTCCCTTTTCTCTACAACTGTTAAAGTTACATGAGCCCTGACCTGGATTTTATCTGGTCAGCCCAACCAACGCTATTTTTATTTGGGCTAATCATTCTTCCAATTTACAAGAGTTTGCCCCATGTCAGCCTGGAGACTTGCACTGAGAAAGCAGCTACCATGCTCATTCCCCTCACACTGGTTCTGTGTTTGTAAAGTGTACTACATGGGAATAAATTACTCATCCAGCAAGTGGAATCCTTGCTGGATTGAGTCCATTACACATTGCCCAACACAGGAGTGATGAACCTCAGGCTCGGGGGCCAAATCCAGCTCTCCTAGGTCCCAGTCTGGTCCTCCAGGGTTCTCCAGATGGCCACACACCCTTCCCTCAGCCCTTTCCCCTCTACCACTTTAGTGGTTTCCTGGTTTTTGCACAGTCCTCCCAACTCAATTCTAAAAGCTTGACTTGCCTCTCCTAAGGCTCTGTTACTTGCAGTAAGACCTTCAAGCTAAAACATCCTGTATTTGTATTTTGGTCCCACCCCCTTTTGCCTTTGGCCCCACCCCCACACTGGAATGTGTTCCCCAGAGCTTCTCCAAAACTGAATTCGGCCCTTTGGCTGGAAGAGGTTCAACAGGTTACTAATGCCATCAAGACTGCTCCAATTTGCAGCTGAGAGATCTGAGTTCAATCATACATCCCCCCAAATCAGCACTATGATACTGGTCACCTGTAGGGGAGAGATCCTCAAGTGTGTGCTGCTGCTGCTGCTGTATAAGGACTAAGTCAGGGCCTGTAAATGTAACAATTATTAAATGACAACAGCAGCCAGGCATGTGTGTGCATGTGCCAGTCTTGTGATAAAAGCCAAACTTAATGCTGAGAAAACCAATGTTCTCCATGCAAAATACATTTATTTTGCTTAATTTAATGATTTATTTGATTGTGTGGTTAAGCAAAGACAGCAGGAGCGGGGATAAACAGTAAAGGATGTCAGAAGAAATACAGAAGTAGAAGAACAAGAAACTGCAGATGTGGGCCCATACTGGTCTCATACTGGATACAATTGGTCACATATGGAATATGCACTGTGCTACCAGTCATCAAGGGCTATTTCCTGCATAGTGCTGGCACGAATAAGGACGTTCTTAAGCAAATACTGTATTTTATCTGTGTTGTGTTCTTCACATCAAAATCAAAGATTTTTCATTCTTCAAGGTAACACACCCTGATGTTTTCACCAAAATCAGGATGTGCCACAGCTTATGCAAGCCTTCATTTAAGCAATTTTTATAAAATAAAATACATAAAAATTATGTAGCCATCTCTGAAAGATGACAGGATTTGGCACATTCTTCAAGAGCCTTTCTTTTTAACTTGATATGCGATTGATTCCAGAGTCTGCAGTAGGGAAAAAAGTGTAATTTAACTTGAAAAATAGGCAATGGAATGGGAACTGTTTCATACCATCTCCTAAAAACTGCCTTAAGCCTCTATTTTTAAAGCATCACAGGACTAAAAGAAACCAGGAGGTTGGTTAAACATCCCGGCCCAACGATAAAAGCTCCATCACACCCATCCCAATTAGCTTCCATATGCAATTACTAGAAGCCAACAATAGGGTGACCAACTGTCAGGATTTCCCCGGATTTGTCCTGGTTTTTGTTCTATCCTGGGTGTTGGGGGATTTTCTGTAATTTTCTATAATGTCCTGGAAAGACAAGCTTTCCCCTTTAAGGCCACATTAGCGTGGTTGGAGGGAATGACGAGCTTTCTGGAGGTGGGTTATTTCCCTCCCACTGCTCCAATCAAGACCTTACAGGGGAAAGTATGTCATTCCTGGACATTATAGAAAAGGACCCGATTGGAGCAGTGGAGGGCGGGAATGACACACTTTCCCCTCCTCCGCTCCAATTGGGTCCTTTAAAGCAGTGGGGGTGAATGACATGCTTTCCAGAGGCCCCGGAAAGCCACTTTCCCACCCCCCACCCCACTGAGGGTCCTCATTTTTGGTTTCCCAAATGTGGTCACCCTAGCCAACAAGATATCCAAGGTATGAATCACTTATGTGAAAGAAGCCACAGTCTGCAAAGTCTGAACTAATTATTAATACATCTGACCTTGAGGAGATTATTTTCATTTTTTTTCCTGGTAGCATAACATGAAGTACTGAGATATCATATGGATTTCGTCTTTCAGAATGGCTATACATGGCATAAAATACTCATATTCTACAAGGGTCAATAATCTTAATTCTAATTTACTCTAATGCTATGTAAAATTGTATAGTTAGATTCAGCATTTGTACGTTAATTTTAGCATTTCTTAGTTGTAGCATTCTTCTTTTTTTATTTTGAAATTAATGTTCTAAAAAGGCTGAAGCACTCCGTGAGTTTATAACTAGCGTATTTATTAATCTAGTTTAGCATTTATTGATCTCTATTGTGTGCAACGTGTACATTATATATAGCTATTTCACTCTGCATGCTTTGCTACTGTTTAAACATGTTTTGATTAACATCTCAGATCACCTTCGGTGGAAAAAAACAACACCTTACCAGATATTTTAATTTCTTCTTCTCAATGCTGTAATTTAGTGCAAATCTACTATGTTTGAAGGATGTTACAATGATCACATGTTCAGGCTTTCCCCCAAGACCTCAGCTTCACTCCTTGGCTTTGCTTTAGAACCATTTTTGGGAGATTAATGGCCTGGTTCAGACAAGATGGCTGAAAGATGGTCTGACTTTAGGCATACATGTCTCCTTCCTTTGCATGCTTCAATTCCATTACTCCCTCACTGGTTTGTACAAACTATAGTTTTTGCTTACAAACCTGTGGATTCCAATTCTTTTTTGGAGGCAAACTCTTATTTGGTCAATTTGCTTGTCATGGTAAATTATAGTTTCCTCAAACCAGAAGAGAAGGAGATGAACTGGAGCATAAAAGGGGAGGAGAAAGCTTGTAAACCTAAAACCCAATGATGATCAAACCATGGCTTGGCTGTTACATCTGACATGGGGAAAGATTATCTCACAAATATAATTTTCACGGGAGGATTTCCTTGCTTTCCCTATTGCTTCTTTTAAACTCAAGTCTGGTGACCATAAATACAGAAAGGCTCAAAATGCCTTGGTCAAAACGTATGGCAAAGACAACTATAAATCTCTCTCAGGCCTGCCAATATTTGAAGATGCTATTAATTTCCCCACCAGGAAAGCACTGTTTATAATTTCCCCTCCAGGAAAGCACTGTTTATAACAATGGGAGGAAATGGCCAGGACCCAAAAAAACCTCTATAGTTAGACCAGCAAAGCCAAGGGCACTTTGGATGTATGTCTCTGAATAACACAACCCACATGACAACCCACTATTGAAACTGAAAGGAGTTTTAAAAGGAATTTGATATTTATTACTTTGGTTTTTTTTATCCTACCCTTCCTCCAAAGGGCTCCAAAAGGCATACACGCTCCCCCTTCCCATTATTCTCATTAGCTTAGACAGACAGGGTGGCTAGCCCAATATCATCAGTCAGTATGAGAAATTGAGCCTGGATCTCCCCCAACATAAGTCTAGCCTCTAACCACTACAGCACACTGAATGATATGGTGTGGAAGTAGCTGTTCAAAGGAGGGAGGGGGAGAAAGAGTCCTAATGAGTGTATGTGCATACCTAAAGCATTTTTTGTTTTCCAACAAATATGAATGTAATCATCCAGAACCATAGTGTTACAATGTATAGAGAACTGCATGTTCACGGCTCAATGGAAAGCACAGCTCTGTCACTGTACAGAATGCTGTCCCTCCAATTGATCAAACAGAGATGTTCTTAGAGGTGTGGAAAGAAAGACAGTCTGTGTTCTAGATCTTCCCATGATCCCAAGGGGATAATTAGATGGGCATTTAACTAAGTCTATGCCTACAGAGTGGCATTGAAAAAAAAAGTATCAAAGTCACAATTCAGTGTTGAAGTGTAAATTTAAGCACTGTGAAGTAGACAAAATCAAAACTTTCCTATAATAAGGGAGGAAGCAACAAGAAGAGTAATAATGAACAGAGAGTCCACACACTAAAGAGAAAATTATTTTATTAATTTAAATGTTGTTTTAACAAATAGCAGGAAAATAATTTAAGAGAAAGAGTACAAATTCCAGACAGATCAAAGACATTCAACAAAGCCTTGAATTACATGTGCAAAACCTCAGAGGAATATTTTCTGGCAGCCAGACTAATGCTGGGCTCCGTTTAGATTTTAGGTTTTTTTTGTAAAGGCTGATGGTCCATCATGTTGCAGTAATGGCCTTAAGTGCAAAAATATCTGTCTGCATGTCCCTTTCTCATATCCTGACAGCCTAATTTTGGCTTCCAAACTAAGGACTGAAAAACCCTAACTTAGGCCACAGTTCTCCACTTACTCCAGAGTAGTCCTATTGATGTGGGGTGGGGCGGGGAGGAGAG
This sequence comes from Anniella stebbinsi, assembly GCA_029215795.1. Taxonomy (NCBI): domain Eukaryota; kingdom Metazoa; phylum Chordata; class Lepidosauria; order Squamata; family Anniellidae; genus Anniella; species Anniella stebbinsi. The sequence goes on along the minus strand of JARDYH010000004.1, from coordinate 86,197,037 downwards.
GAATTCAGATGGTTCTTTGACTGGACATGAATAAACCCATTCTTCTATTTGGCTGATCTTGATGCGGTGCAAAGGGCCAATAACATAAAAACATGTTTTCTATTCAAAGGGTTTATAAAGGATCAGAACCACAATCCCTAAACATGCAGCATGGATCATTTGACACAGAGTATGTTGGCTGCAGTGATTCACTTTATCATAAGCAAGCTTTCAGCCCTCCTTCATTTACAACTTTTACCTGAAAATTAGATGCGTTTGACTACAAAGAGCACATGAAAATGTTAATCACTTGTATAATAGCACATGCTGCAGACTGGTGACACAAATGGAGGCAGAAAAACTAAAGGAATCCTAACAATCGTCTCCTGAAATAAATGGATTATTTAGGGCAGAATAGATTGTAATTCTGTCAAAAGTACAGAAACCCAAGAGAAATTAGAATTACAGTGAAATGTAGAACCTCCAAACTTCTAAAGGTGAGGAGATATATAGTCAATGCATCTAAGACTATTTGGTTCCACCTTGAAGAGACTCCAATACACATTAAGCTCACGTGGTTGTTTTTCTAAAGATACCATCGAATGCCATGGATACAATTAATATCTGATGTCAAAATATTATTTTTCCACTGTAGTGCAAGATGAAAATTTAAATGGAGCTATAGTACCAGCCAATAGATCATATATGATCCCCTTCAACATAAGCCTAAAAGGTGGTTGCCTTCAATATGAACTGCATGCTGGACTTCTGAGTAAGGGAGTATGATCCTTGTATACAACATGTTCCATTTTCCTATGATTTGGCCTTGAAATAACATGTTTATTTGAAACAGCTTTAACTAGTTTATACTTTAGGAGTTATTACTTATTTGCCATTTTTTAAAATCAGAAGGTAGTCCTTGGGATGAGAAAATCCTTTGTCAATGAGCCATATCAATGCATGAGGCAGGCAAATAATATATATTCATATCTCAGTTTCCTTAACTTAGACATTTTGATGACGTTTTATAGTGGATTGTGTGAGACAATGTTTTGCTCAGGGAACGAGGCCCTGGGTTTTGAAATGGGATTTAGGAGATATCCAGCGCTTCATGTGTACTCACTGCCATCTGCAATAAGAACAGATATATTTCAGAACCTCATTTGCTAACTTTCGTTTACAAAAACAACTTATTCAGTTTAAATTCATTGTCAGACTTACCATGAAACCACTCCAGGTTTGTTGGCCAGAAGTCAGGATTATAACCAGGTTCTGAAATCTGAAAAAGGAAAGTATTGTGGCTGTGGTTCGGCTACTTTGCCACTGCCCACTTTACTGATAATTGGCACTTGAAGGCCAACTGTTTATACTGAAAGCCTAAGACACAATCCATATGCTAAAAAGCACTTGTAACAGTTTAATCTACATGACACATGTGTTTGATAGATTAACTTTAATGTTCATGATTGCGTGTTGGCCATTTTTATACTAATGACAGAGAGGTGAGAGGTCCCATGGAGAAAAATGAATGCATTCAGGGCTAAACTACATGTAATGGTGATAGACCCATTTGTTTAAACCCATTTTCCCAAATCACAAAAAATGGGGTGGGCTATTCATATGCATTGGTAAGGGGAGCTGAATATTCTCTGTGCCTTCTGCACACCTACCCCTAACCCTTTCTCAAATTCTTCTCTCCCAGCTCTCCTTTATTTTGGTACTGACATTCAGCTGAAGAGAAACATGCTTGAGGGGAACTACCCCAAGGAGGTAAGCTGTATGGTTGGGGGTAGCGCGCCACCCCTGTGCCCCATAAATTAGACCATGCTCACTCTATATGCTATTGTGGCAAACCTGGGTGAAACAAATGGATCCGCCAAGTACTTTGGCTTTCATATCACTCTTTAATCGCATTGAACTTTGAAAAAAGATCTTTCTTGAATGGAAATACTGTTGTGGATGAACAACAAGCAAGCTCAAAGGAAATGTATTAGTGGCTCTAGGAAACGAGGCAGAACTTGACAGGTTTTGTCAAGCAAAATTCCAATGTGTTTTGAAACTGACAGATCTTCCACCACAGAAGCATTTCAAAGTCACAAACATGATAAAAACATGATATAATAATACTGCTGAAATATATGTAGTTATAAAATTAATAGCATGGCTTAATATGTAATGATGTAATTATTTTATATGTGTGTATATATACATGTGTGTGCACGCAGAAAACTAATTCTATAGAATGTCTAGCGATACTTCTTACTAGCAAAGTCATATACCAGTTAAAGACTATGAAACTAGATACTGGATTAAAAAGAACACATAAATGTAAAAAGCATCAGTTATTGTCAGCATTATTAAACCAAGTTAAACTGTTTCTAGAAAGGCATAGGGCTCTTCCAGACGGGGTTTTGTTAGTGGGATGTTTTGGGCTGTCCACATGATGTCATTAGTCTCCTGCAATCACCTCGTGTTTCCCTCCCGGCCTCTCCCATATTATCTCACACTGGAGAAAACCTGTGAATTGTTTTCTGATGAGCCATGATCTGTGCAACATGCCAGTGGTGTGGCTACATGATTTCGGGAGCTTGTGGTGTTTTGTGGAGGTCTGGTTGTGTGACATCTAAGGTGATGTTGCCGGGGGCGTGTCTTCATGGCTTCAGGATGGCCAAACAGATGCAGTTTGATTACATCTCTCCCCGCTGCTGCTGCTTTTTCCTTTATCTGCCCCCTAAATGCACACTCCTGTTTTCATAACAAAATAAAGGGTGCGGGGGAGGGGGAACTAGTAATATTCGGACAGAGGTTTTGTTTTTTGTTTCTTCTTCTCTAGAACTGCACAATTCTTAAAGTCCAAAGATTCTCTGCTGCGCTTTTGCTCCTGTGTGACTGCATATGGTCCTGATTTGGACCATGGTGTTCCGGGAGCAGAGGATTAAACATTCCTTCCCACCACAAGTCTCCCCCCCGCCCCGTTAATTTTACCACCATCACCTGGGATACTTAAAAAAAGAAAATGATAGAATGGATACTTTTGTTATTTTTTTTTATTCCCCCCTCCTATGGGGGTGGGTGGGCAAGCTTTAATCCTCCACTCCCACAATACCACAGTCCTTATCCAAATCAGGATAAAGTGCACTTACACCATTTTAAAGTGCATCAGTGTACCTTTGGAATTCCAGAATTGCACAATTCTTGAGAAGAGACAAATTCTTGAGAAGACAGAATGGGGGATTTGCGCAAATTTCCTCAAATTTGAGCAGAACTCCTAATTTGTGCAATTTTCCTCCAGTGACTAAAGTGGCGGTGATTCAATCTACAGAAATAATTTGCACAAATTAGGAAATTTGTGCAAACTGAGCTGGGGATAAGGATCAAGACGAATGCAACCATGTGTTCATCAATTTGCAAATAGTTTTGGTGGACACATGCTCACACGTGTGTTTGGAGCTTTCAACAGGCCATGCTCGCATGTTTTGCAAGCGAAAACAAAATTCTCATACGCTCCTAATTGGGGAAGTTTTCATAAAATATACAATCTTATTCCAAAATAAGTATGCATATAAAACTAAATCCTACTTCAACTCCCATTTCTCCAAAATACATACAAAAATGAAACAGAACCATTAGGCAGATTGACTGTAAATAACAAATTGTCCCCTTTTAGCAGTATTATAATGGATTTATTAGATTTTGTCATATTTATGACTTTGTAGTTTCATACTCAAAACACATAGAGAATTTTGTTTGACAATAAAGCTTTTTCTATACTTGTTGGCTTTTGCCTTCTAGGTCTTTTTGTTGAGATCTGCAACCCTCCTGTTCCATTAGTAACTTTAAGGCTTATTTCACACATTGATTTACTGGTGTGGCAGCCACTTGAAAATACAACCACAACCACGTAAAGGTTGCCCCACATGTCAAACCATTCATGTCACATGAACAACTGCCTGTGTTGTTCCAAAACTTTTGCCATACAAATGCAAACTGCAAAATAAAGGAAAGGTTGCAATGGAACCAAGATTTCTGGAACTGCATGAGGAGTCATCTCACATAAAGGGCTTGCTAAGTGGCATCTGCATGGTCAAGTGGCTATTAATTTGTTGATTTGTTGCTTACCTGGACCTAACTGTTGGCTTATTATGATCCTATAATAAGCACATGCTTACATATACATGTTTATTATTTCCATTATTCTGCTCTGACTCACTTGTGTGAATGAGCCATCAAAGATTAATCACTATCATTCCATTACAACTGAAATTAAACTGGAGATAGTTCAAACATTTAGCCATGTCATCAAGCAGTTTTATCAAATGATGATATACATGTTCATGTGTTCTATGTTACTCAACCAGCCAATTATTAAAATTCTAAAACAAACTGACCATCTCTCCCATGAATTGGGTTGTTTTTGTCAGACTCAGAGAATTAGCTAGGTTCCATATCAGTGAAAGTTTAGGGCTTTCTTTTGCACTCTCTAAATGCAGCAATTATATAATAGAGTGATGGTCCTTTTCCTACATTCACTTTGATGTGCTAAAGTCATTAGGAGATTTTACCTCATCTGTTTCCCAATATATATGGTTCTTCTGAATGTAGCCACATATGGTAGAAAAGGGGCACCATGGAAAAGGCCTTGCTCTTTGTGATTTCTCACTTGATCTCTGAAGGCAAAAGTATTTTGAGCAAGACCTCACCTGACCACCTTGGCATGCCCAGGAGCAGGAAGGGTCATATGGAAGAAGGCACTCCCTAAAGTTGTCAGTAATCCACCTCTTGACCCATAGAAGTGGGTCAGAGAAATCTTGGAGCAGAGAAATCTTCTCCTTTCTGTGCTCTGGGTTATTTTATCCCTTGCCAGTTCTTTTTGTGGAAGTCTGATATTTTAGCCAAATTCTGCAACTGATGGATTCAGCAGCAACATTGCTAATAGTGTCCCTGACAAGGAAGGACACTTATAACGTCTGCCATAAGGAAATTGGCAAAGTATAAATCTGGTGATATCTTTTCCACATCAGAAGTAAACATGGAAACTAGGTCTAAAGTAACAAAGTAGAGAACCGCCCATTGTGATGCAGAAGAAGAGTGTATACAGGCTGGTAGTCACTTTACAATCTATCCCTCCCTCCACCCATGATGATGAAGAAACAGTACCTGAAATATCCAGAATTAAATGCAAATGGATTATTGATGTTTTGGAATGTGTAAGGTTTGCTCTGTGATGCCAGGATTTTTACTGGCGAGTTTCTTCCCTTCTTGTTAACTGTCACTTCTCAGTGTCATTAATTATCCAGGTCAAGCAGAGCAAAGTCCATAGGAAATTAAGAAAAATTGACCATTTTGGTTCAATTCCACATTCCTTGCATAAGTTCATATTTCATACAGTAAATCTGACACTGCAAGCACTGCCATTAAGCAGGTCCAGATAAAAAGGAAACATGAATGAGTTGCATTCATCAACTTTGTATTGATTTACTGTGTAACCAATACACATCAGCAGGGTGTTCTGTCTCAGTAAAAGGTTGAACAATTGCTTCAGATTTTGAAAAGGTGAATATTCAATCTAATTATACTTTGGATGATTATAAAGTGGATCTAATTAGGTGAATGATTCACTGGGAACTTCTATGCAAGCACCACTGATATTAACAATTGTAGCACACCAGTGAAAAGAGCTCTGCTCTCTCAAAACTGGATTATTTCTTTGGAGTTCTTGCAGGACAAATTTAGGTTGAACATTTTGGGTCATACATATCTTAACTTGGATAAATAACTTAAACATAACATTCAAAATATATTTGACATGCCCAAGTGCCTTTCTTAGTGTTCTACATTGTTTCCTAGTGGTCTGGTGGCCACAGACAATTACATCTGAATTGAACATTCAATTGCTACTAACTAGCAAAAATTAAAATGGCTTTGGATATAGTTTGATAAGCATTTCTGTTTCAAGAACTTAAAATTGGGAGAGCTGACTGCTATTGAGGTGGAGCTGTCTTAGTAGTTTATTTGCATTTTTAAATAACATGTTAGTCACTTATTTTTCTGTAGTGGCATATCAGAGAAAGCAAGGGAATGACAATGCTGTTTTCTGATGTCAACTTTCTTTTCTTCTAGAGAAAGAAAAAGCCTGATCTACACATGCAGCCCAATATGGTGACAGAGTGAGCTGCACCCATTCAGACTGTAGGACAGGGAATTCTATTGTAAATGTCCCTCTGTGTTAAATCTTCCCTACTATTTTTTTAAAAAGTATAAACAGGCACTTTGCTTATAACATTTCTCCCTGATGTGCTAGTCTTCTATTTGCAGAATGCTGTTTATATGGGGCAGTATATAAAACTATCCCCACCTTGTAGTCTGATTTGGTGTAATTGATTCTACCATCTCATTTTGCTGCATGTAGAGATGTAGACATCCTAAAGGTCTGCTTGTGGAGCAGAATGAAGGGATCATTCAATATGGTGTTCACCACCTGCAGCCTGAAGCAGTGCACGCTACTCTGTCACCACAGGCTTCTACCACCTCATTTTCTTGCATGTGTAGGCAAGGACTAAAATATCAGCGAACAGGAAGAAATTAATTGCCAAACGTGCATGTATATTTCTAATCCCACTTGGCTAATGTTATAAGAATAAAGGCCCCTTTCTACCTGGCCAAGGATATCCTGATTTTCAACTAGAGGAAATATTTGACAGAGAATGATCAAGCATACACCACAGAAGAAAAGGTGGCAAAATGCAATTGTATCTTAGAACTAGTTTAGATTTTCTGCCTTGCTGCTGAATCCAGAATGACTATTACCAGCTCCAAGTTTGGGTGTGCATGTGCTTGGCAAAATGTCCTCAGTGGGCATCCTGAGAGTGCTCAGCTCTTCCTCACTGCTGTGACCACTCTACGTTCATTTACCCTCTCCCTCTGGGCCCAATCTGCATCGCTACCCGGAGGGAGAGGCGAAGCGAGGCGGCTTCTTCTCCTTCCTCCTGTCACTGCTCAACTGCTTAGAGGGGAGAGATGAACAGGCAGTGATAGCAAGGTGGAGGAAAAGCAAGGCCAGGGGGCTCCAGGAGTTGGTAGTGGGCTTTCTGTGGAGGTATGGGTCTTGGCAAGTGCTTAACATGCTGGCCCTAATTATCAAATATAAATGTGTTCTAAGTGAACAAGGGTCTCTTACAGTAATATTTCTAAAATTCTATATAAAGAGCTCATGTTATTCACAATACTGTGAATGAATAACTCAGTTCTATTTATTAAGGATGGGTAAACTTGGTCTGTGGATTGGGCATTTAATAAGGATTGGAGTATAAATTTTAGAAATTTAATTTTAAAAACTCCATCTGTTCTGTTCTGGATTATTTCCAGATAAGGGATCTCCTTGCTAGGCCAGGACTGAAGCCTAGCATGCATGATCAACCAGGTCTAAAAAGGCCCAGTACGGAGCATTCCTTACTGGAATCTGGAAAGTCCCCTCACTCTCAGAGTTTCTCCAAATGTGCACAGTCAGAAACTGATAGTGACTAGAGGTATGATGATACAAATCAATCGATGGAACAGAGAGAGACAGAACTTGAGTTTTGAAGCAGACTGGCTAGTTTGGTTAGGCTGATGTAATTATTCAGGATCTTGGCTATTAGCGCTTTCTGAAATAATTAATGTTTGTAGTTGGTTTGAATATAAACACCATATATCCAGATGATAATCTGGATACTATTCAGAATGCAACTTAAATTTGATGGCCTCAATTATGATGATTTCAGAAAAATGTTATCCCCAGCTGCCTGTATGAGAAGGTAGAGTATAAAAAAATGGAGATGCAATTCAGTGCAAGTGTGAATAGAGGCCACAGTTCAAATTTGAAGTAGTATTTCTGTCTCAGCAGTACTTGAAGAACATGAGCCATTGCGGAAATATTGGTGTGGAATAAACATGTTGTGATCTGCTCCCTTCCTAGGATGGCTTGAGAGCATCCATGCTACGGCTTGTAAAACAGAAATAGGGCCGAGATCTGTCATCCCTGCCATGGAGGTAAGGGTTAACCGTTCCCTGCTACAACATTTCCCCAATCTACATCAGACACTTCCCCCTCTGCTGCAGAAGCAAGTAGACATCATCATCATCAGCTGTGGGACTAATTTCAGTTTTACAGAAGCAATGTAGATCAGGACAACAGTACAAGGGAAAGGGTTAACCCTCCTTGCTGCTTAATGTGTTTCCCCCCAGGTGCATTAAAGTAAAAATAAATATATTATTTTTTAACATGGCTCACCTTTTAACCTAACCCCCCCAACAGTAGCCAAACACTGGATATTAACACAGAATATTTTCTTTATCCCTAAAGAGCAAATATTCCAATATGATTCGGGACTTAAAGAGAATGTCGTTAATACAGCTACTGAAAAAATAGTATCATGAGAATTCATGCCAACTATGCAGTTCTCAGAACTGTTACTTCTGAGCTGAAACCAAATATTTCAGAGATATGCTGATGCTGAGATATTCAGGAAATTGTATTATTATCTGTTTGATATACATTACTAAGGCAAGATGACGACATTGCTTCAGCTTTCTGTCTTACCATATGATTTAGTAATTGTGCTGCCTTAAGCTGTCATGACCAAACATTCTGATTTACAATTTTATGAAAAATGATTTTTGAAATACTATCCTAGGTAACAACTCAGATTCCTTATGTCACACAGTCTGTTCATGTGACCAAAAAAATAAATATAAATTCAGTGTTTTTCTGACTCCGTAGTTAACACATTCTCCTTAACAGAGCCAGCTTTAGACACTGTAATGCCTTGGAACGAAAATTAACATTGTACCACCAGTACTGCATCATTGGGCTTCACCAAAGTATATTTCTGCCCTCATTCCTTCAACTAACACCCACTGCTCCCTCATAGGATTCCAGTCCCCTGAGCAACTTAAACAATCCCAGATCACATTAACTTTAGGCCACTATAGAGTGCTCAACTTCTTGAGATGTACTCCGAGTGGCTCCTTATACAGTGCTACTGTAGGGAGTTACTTAGGGCATTACAATACAATGACCGAGACTGCATCTCTCATTAGTTCAGTTTAAAAGGAATGTAATTGAGGGAAAGAAGAAATGACATTTGTGAGTTTAAAGTAACCCAAGTAAGGACTGAACAAAAGAAACAAATCTGGGACAGTCACTGCTGAGCTGCTGAAAACCAATACAAGGCCACACTTTGCAGAGGATTTGTGGCATACAAGGGAGGATATTGAACCCTTTTCCTGCTCATTACCTTTCCCTTTTCCTCAAGTTGGGATCACTAGGAGCAATCAGGCTGGGACCGCAGGGAAAAAGCAAACAAGAAGCAGAGTTTTCCCCTGGCAATCCCCCCACCCACCGTCCATGCTGCACACACACATATATGCCACGTTGCAGCTGTCTGGCAATGACCAGAATTCCAACCCACGTCTGCCACTGAATTCTAGTTCTTCCGTGAGAATATCTGAGGAGATAGGTTCACAAACTGCCAGGGAAATATATGAAATCATCTTATTAACCAAACTGGTTAGACAACACCATTATCATAGGACTGACAGAATGGTAACAAATGTGGAAAGGGTTCTATTTTTGGTTTGGCAAATTGTAAAAAGAAAAGAAAAGAGGGGAAGTATTTATGGATTTCTTTTTACTTTTCTATAGCAGCCAACGGAGGATCCTTGCTTTGTTAATATCTATGGGTAAAGGTGAAGGGCCTGCAGTGAATGAAAGATAAAGAAGGAAGAAGAGGTGGTGAGGAATGCAGATGAAGGAATATAAACGAGTGAGACAGCAAGAGAATGAGTGCAGGGGTGTGGCTGTATGACAGGCAGGTGCAAGAAAAACATAATGTGCAGGAACTTCATTATTTTTTTAACAGAAGTTCCCTCTGCCAAACAGACTAGCAACACCTAAAAGTGAACTAAATCCTGGCCAAAACGTGTTGATGACAACTATCTGTTGTGATAGCGAACAAATTATAATGTTAAGGACCCACTTCTTTCATACAAACCTGCCTGCCTATTAAGATCTTCGGCAGAGGCCTTGTTTTTGACCTGCCATCATCAGAGCTGCAGCTGGTGGTGATAAAGGACAGAGCATTCTTGGTAGCAGCACCAAGACTGGGTAACTCCCTCCCCTTTGCTACAGTCCCTTTGATAGGCTGTTGACTATTTATTTTCTCAGGCTTTTAGCCTAGACTGATCTTTTGCCCTGGCTCCTTTTGGTATGTTTCATACTGCACAGAGGCGTGTTGTTGTTGTTTTGCCCCTGCTGCATTTCTTTTCTTTTTTGTCTTGTCTGTTATGCATATCTTATGCATATCTTAGTCGCATAAGACTAAGTTATGCATATCTTAGTTGCTTCCTATTTTGACTACTGTAACACACTGTAAGTGGGTCTGCCTTGAAAACTGTTCAGAAATGTCAGCTGCTCCATAATGCTGCTGCCAGATTGTCGACAGGTGCAGGTTACCGGGAGCACATGGCTCTCCTGTTGCAACAGCTTCACTGGCTACCAGTCTGTTTCTGGGGCTAATTCAAAGTACTGGTTAGTAAGCCCCATACAGCTCAGGACCAGGATATCTGAAAGGCTGCCTTCTCCTATATGCCAGAGTTTTAAGATCTTCAGGAGAGGCTCTTTTATAGGTATCACCACCTTCAGAGGTGCGCTTGGTGACGACACAAGAAAGGGCCATTTTTGTGTCCGCTTCCAAAATATGGAACTCCCTGCTGAGGGAGGCTAGGTTGGCTCCTTCTCTGCTTGTTCTTCCACTGGCAGGCAAAGATGTTTTTATTCAAACAGGCCTTTAGTGTAAGTGGATCTGTTGAGTTATTTATTTATTTATTTATTTGGGCAGATATATCCTGCCTTTCCCCCTCTTGCAAGAAACCCAAGGCAGTTTACATGCTCCTCTTCCTCCCCATTTTATCCTCACAACAGCCCTGTGAGGTAGGTTAGGTTCAGAGTCTGAACAGGGCCAGTGTGTCTCTAGATAAGAAAGGTTTACCCAAGATAGATTACAGAATTATACATGGGTACGTTTCACTAAACGAAGTGGAGCTGATAAGCAACTTTAACGATCACTTAACTATAGAACATGTTGCTGAAACAAGATCAGTAAGCCCAAAAGTAAAATTTCAGTAATTATTCTGCAGACAACGCCATTTTTCTCATACACCCTTGGTAATGGAATGTATTGCAATGGCAAAACTGATGCCAGGCTTCCACTGTGAATTATGGATCATGGTAGCTAGAACTTAAGGGTGTATCTCAGCAGGATTAATAGCTCCCGTAGGCCTCCTTTTTCTCTCAAACAGGCAACAGAATATTGATACTGAATTTGTTGTCAAATGAAGCTATACAAAGCTATAGTTCAAGCTCAATAAATGGCTAAGTAAAACTGGCTGGTGCATACAAAGCACATTCACCTTGATCGAGCAAGGTTGATCCAAGGATTCAATGCAGAGTAAACACCCAGGGCTGTACACAGTTTGCAGTCTTGGACCTGGATGTATGTCCTTAAAAAAGAGGATGGGGCAACTGCAGGAGGTCTGGGGGACATGTCTACCACCACTACCACTATCACCACCACCACCACCACCATGGGCTGTCCTCTTGGAAACAAATGTAAAAAAATATATAGTTGGTGGTTTACTGTCAAAATTTGGTGGCAAATTCCTCCATAGAACTATGGAGCACTTCAAGGGTTAAATTTAGGTTGTTTGTGAGCTAAATATGACCCCCTCTACAAGAATTCAGTTTGACGCCTGGTTCTCCGATTATGCGCATCTTCTCAGAAGTGCTTTATGGTAAATGACTGTACGCAGGAGGTAATTGAGCGCACAACTGGTGGCCTTACCGGTTGTTTGAAATGTGCTTTATAAGTAGTTCATGCAGAGAATCACTTGTTCACATAGTCAAAATGCGCTTTAACGGCCGGAGCAAAATAAAACTCGCTATTTAACGCGCATTCGATAATGTGCATAATTGGATAGATAATGCGCCTCAACTCCCGATTTGCGCTCCGCTCATGTAGAGGTAAAAAATTTAATGAGACTTGGAAGAGCTTTAAACCTCTCGTGCAGAGGCAGCCTTTGACTCTTATAGCATTCCATATTTCCTACAAAGCATGAAATCAGCAATGTTTAGCTTTAAAACAAGCTAAATTTAACTCTTTTAGTGTTCTGTAGTGCTAAAACTGCATTTTCTTGCTAAAAATAATAATAATTCCTGCTGCAGCAGCAGGTGGCAGCTGGATGCAGCCTGCAGGTTATATGCTGCTCATATCTGCCTTGAACAGACAGGTGGAAGTACCAGTTCAGTCACAAAGCGTGGTCATCTCTGGGGAGCTGAATACCCCCCCCTCTGAATATGTGCTCCACACACTACAGATCCTAAACCCTCTTTGCAAATGGTTACTTGTTTTTATGGAGTTCCTAAAGGGTACTATTCTAATTCCAGAATGGAAAACACTACTTAATATTTTAGACCACTGAGTATAAGAGACAGTTGTTATCATCTATGCTTAAAAAAAATGTGCCCCCTCACAAGTTCAACTCACCTGTACAAATTCAAAAAAGGAAGAAGTCTGAATTAATAACAGATTGATCCTGAGCTGTAATAAGCTGTAGAATTGTGTTTAAAATAATTTATGCTCCGGAGTGCCATTCCCATTAAATTCAATGGAATCAGCACTGTACTCTTGACACACTGACTTGGAAACGGGTCCTGTTGATTTCATCGGCGCTTATGCTTAAGCATGCATACTTAGGCTAAAGGGACCAAGTGGCCTAATTCCACACACTTTACTTTAACTGGGACGTAAATACGGCTGTCTGTTTGACAGCTCTCCAGCTCAATACATAGAGTTGAGCACTTTGAAATCTAGAGGTTGCAAAATTTATGAATGGTGGCAGATGTCACCATATCTGATTTTGGAAAAGTGTTTAATTTGCATTGACTCTGAAGGGCTGAAAGAGACCTGAGTCTTCTGCTATTTTACTGTACAAGGCCTAAAAAACAGTGAGCCAATCAATCAACCTAAGACACATTCACAGTGATGCTCCCTGACTCTTTTCCTGTTGTGAACACAGCACTGTGCTTCTAGGAACTGAAACAATACGGTGCTCAGCCATTCCTGCTGTGATTGTCCTCTTCCACAGTGCAGACTGGGTAGAGGCTAAGGTCCCCTCTACAAGGATTCGCTTTTGCGCCCGGTTAGGCGATTATGCGCATAATCGCAGAAGCGCATTTACACCTAATCCCTCTGCACAAGAGGCGGCGAGAGGCGATGAAGCGCATTAACGGATGACCAAAATGCACTTTACAAGTAGTTAATGCGCATAAGCGCTTGTTCACATAGGCAAAATGCGCTTTAACGGCTGGAGCAAAATAAAACTCGCTATTTAACGCGCATTCGATAATGCGCATAATCGGAGAGATAACGCGCCTCTACGCCCGATTTGCGCTCCGTTCTTGTAGAGGCAAAAAATTTTAAGCGCCTTGAAAGAGCTTTAAACCTCTCTTATAGAGACAGCCTAAGACAGGATGAATAACACAGGGTCAGTCAGTGGGTAGCATAGACCAAAGGATGGGATGTACATTAAAGTGCCTCTGAAGTGCAGGCATCCTATCATTGTTCCAAAAGGTGGCTATATGCCTGTACAGACTACAAGGGATCTACCTTATTTTATTTTTTTTGGCAAAGATTACCTATGCCTGACTAAAAAGAGTGAGTTCATTATTGTGATGTTTTAAATAAATACTTTAGGGCCAAAACAGACACTTATTTATTTATTATATTTCTATACTGCAAAATAGCCAAAACTCTCTTTAAAGCTGTGTCTAGCAGCTACATCTTGGTTCCCTGCATCCCCATTTTTACTCTAGAGGCAGGGCCCCTAATCCAGATTTTAAAATCTCCCCACAGTAGGGTCCCAATCCAGATCAGCTACCCTGCACCTATTCTAGAGTAAACAGGGGCAGATAGATGTAGCTCCTAGACAGAAATTTAAAGTAATGTCTGTTTTGGTCCTAATATCAAAAAAGTTATTTTATCTCTTCTATGCTGCAATCATAATATTGAAGAACAGCAACGAATAGTGAAAAGTAATCAGGGGGGGGGGGGATTAAAACAAACACAAAAGAAAATCCAAAATGTACCATAGAGGAAAAAAGTGTGTGAGATTCTCCCATTTGTCAGCAACAGTCTGAGCTACATATTCAGGGTTTACTTGAAGGCAAATTTTGTTTTGAGTATGAAGAAATATGAATTGGATGTATCCCTATGCTAGCATGAATGTTCTGTAAAATTGAATGTTAATAAGGTTTTTAAAAAACCTCCCAAAAATTGCAGTCAATTCATACTGAATCCCATGGTAATCTAAAAAGTAAATAAACTCTCATATGCAAAAACATTTGGCTCTGTTGTGTTATCTTCCATTTTATTCCAAAGCAATTACAGTTAAGAGGGGAGGGACCATTTCTCTGATTCTACCATGCTTTCTGACATTAGTTATATGTAGGCATCTCTTTATCTGGCTTCAGTTTAAATTAAGGTCATCCAAAACACACATGGAGGAGTGAAAGACAAAGTTCCATACGTTAACAATCTATGCCCAGGGTCACATTGGACAAGCTTCACACTAATGTTTCACTTAAAGGAAGTAATAAACACTGCTCTCAACTAGCAATTTCGTCAGAGGTGTAACAAGTGCCCTAACACTGCCAAGCAAACAACTTATTCCTATCTTGCATACTAGCCATGCCATCTCTCTTTATAAGAACACAAGAAGAGCCATGCTGGATCAGACCAAGGGTCCATCTAGTCCAGCACTCTGTTCACACAGTGGCCTGCCAGCTGTCGACCAGGAACCTACAAGCAGGACTCTGTGCAACGGCACCCTCCTACCCATGTTCCCCAGCAACTGGTGTATACAGGCTTACTGCCTCTGATACTGGATACTTCCAATCACCCTGCTCCTTTAAGGGGCCTGAAGATTCCCAAGTGGGCCTTCTTCCATGCCCATCCACCACAGGGTCCATGTCTACTTGTCAGGGGAGCAATTTCACCAGTGCAGATTACCATCACTCTGGCACTTGGAATTTCCACCTGAGACCAGATGAAGCTTACTTTGGGCAGGCAGGGAAAAGAGCAATACAGCGGCATGCATAGATGAAGAAATATTTGTACTGAAACCATGCTTTGTTCAATAAAAGTTTCCACTTACCTGAATAATCTTATCACCAGGCTGGAGCAGGTTGGATGCTGGTCCGTCAGACTGAACCCTAGTAACAAAGATACCCTATAAGTCAGAAGTAACAGAGGTTAGAATACTATCATCAAGAACTAGGCTAAAGGTTTGTATATGAACTAAATAGATAACTGCCAGAATGAACGACCCAATAGGTGCTATACTAACTTATAAACCATCAACTTTGCTGAATCATAAAAATCTTTATTAGCCAAAGTCCAATAATAATTTATAATTTAGAAGTAGGAGCCTGTCTACAAAAGCCTTTGCTCAATTATAGATAAGTCAACATCAATCTTATTTTCAGCACAAGACTGGAAGGCAGGTCATCTGAAATGCCACTGCACATGTTTACGTTTTCCTTGTGGTGGTTAGAGCTCCATCACAGAAAAACTACCTTCCCTTGCCTTCAGCTATCGCTGAGAAGGCAATGTGGGTGAATTTCCCTGTGGGTGCTAGGTGCCAGTTTGTGGTGCTAGGTGGCAGTTTGAAAATGTAAGGTGCAGGGGCTTGTCACTGCATGCGAACCTAGCGAGGGTGGGTTGTTGGGGTGCTTAACAAGCCAACTGCAAACCTAAAATTGATCATGAGTTCTGCATGGCTTGTTAACCACCCCAACAACCCATCCTCGCCAGTTCACACGTAACAAGAAGCTACAGTGCCCCTCCTCCCCAGGATTGAACTTTCAAAATGCAAATCGGCAAGCCCTGCAGAGAAAGTCATCCACGGTGGCTTGCCATTACATGAAAACAAGGTCTAGACTAATAGCTGCCTCCCTAAAATCACCAGCCATTTTTAGAAAAACTGGAAAATAAAACAAAAAAAATGTGATCTCGATGTGACTGCCTAGCTCATACAAAAGATTTACATAGCTCATTACTGTGAAGGGTGTGGTGTAGGTTGACTTTATTTCAGGTTTTTTTTTCTTTTTAAAAAATTTAATTGAAACAATGTATTGATACATCCAAGAAAAAAGATCAAAATAAAATCAGTGGCATTGTCTTATTGAAAGGAAAATAATGCAAACCAAGCTCCTTCATACTTAGAGGTTAAAAGCCTGCTCAGAAAGAGCAAAAAAATCTACACAGCCCATATAAATAGCCCCAAGCCTTAAAATCTGGCAAATTTCAAGCATTATCCCAAGCGAAAAACAGAGTAATCACAACGTAGCAAATTTCTTTATTGCAATATATGTATTAAATATAAACCAGTCATACATTTCACCATAATACAAATATAAGATATTTTATGAAACTTAAACTTATAACAGGTTTCTATGAGGAAAGTATAGAGAGATGCTGGACTAGATTAGAAACCTCCAGGGAAGTTTTACTCAGTCGTCAGAGGCTGAAGGAACAGAGAATCTAATGCAGTCCTAGTTTCTTCCACTTATTTTATCCCACACATCTGCAACTGGTGCTCTAGTCTAGCCCAGGGTGAGAATAGGATGTTCTGGTCTCTTTTGATCTGCTCTCCCTTATCACATTGAGGAATGGGTTGTAGTCAGTATCTATAGTCACTTTATACTGCCATCATTTTCACAGGCAAGTTTTCAGACCTATTTCTAGTAGATTTCTCAACACCCTCTTCTTTTCAGTAAAGGAGATGTTCAGTGGCACTCTTTATGCACTATCCTATCTGGGATATAAATCTGCAATATCATACCACCCAATATTTTCATTCTGTACCTTTGTTTGAGACTTATCATGCATTATTACCCACCTTTAGTTTTCATTAATTTCACTTTTTAAATTTAATTGTGACCCCCACACAACCCAAATAACATATATACATACATTATAAACATTAAGGGGAGGAAGACTTCAAGAATTTCTATGAAAATGCGTAAGCCAGCTAAATAAGAGCATACAATGGGACTAAAGAACAGCCTAGTCCAAATCATGTTAAGTCCTATTTATTTCAGCTGGTTTCAATGCATGTTTAGACAGAAGAAAAGTCTTACAATTCCCAGCATGCCCCAGATAGCCATACTGGTAGGAGTATGCTGGGAGTTGTTCCTGTCTAAGCATGCATAGGATTACACCCTAAATCTGCTACTTTCTCCATTTTCTTAGACATCTCTGTCAGTTGAATAAATATAAATTTAAGTCCCACTTAAATGTATAGCTAATGTTAAATTGTGCTGCTCTGTTCAGTGCCTCAAAAAATGCAGGTTGCCTACCTGTAACTGTAGTTCTTCGAGTGGTCATCTGTGCAGTCACACATATGGGCTCGCGCCGGCGCCGAGCCCCGTTCGGGAAACTTCCCTAGCTAGCCTAGCGTTTTTGGCGGGAACCCCTCCCCCCACCATCTCACCGCGCATGCTCCGGGTTCCCGCCTACCTCAGTTCCTTGAGACCGCATTGGCCTCGCAACCAAGGTAGTATGACTAAAAACTGGAGCATACCGGTAAAAAGAACACACTGCACACAAGCGATGCAGAGAGGGGATGGTGGGTGGGTTGTGTGACTGCACAGATGACCACTCGAAGAACTACAGTTACAGGTAGGCAACCTGCATTTCTTCTTCGTGGTCTCTGTGCATCACACATATGGGCGAATAATCAGCAGTACTTACCGGAGGAGGGTCTGCACGCTGGAATTCAATGGCAGATAGAGGAAAGGACAGCTCTCCCAAAGGATGCGTCCTTGACTGCTCTGGTATCTAGTCTGTAGTGCTTTACGAACGTAGAGGCATTCGACCACGTCGCGGCTCTACAGATATCCGGGATTGAAGACCCATGGGACAGGGCAGCAGATGTGGCTTGTCCCCTCGTGGAATGCGCGGAGAATTCGGCTGGCGGAATTTTCCGTAGCACTTGGTAAGCTAAGACGATAGTGTCTACGATCCAATGGGAGAGGCGTTGCGGAGAAACCGCTAGGCCTTTCGTCCTGCCTCCGTAGCAAACAAACAACTTATCCGACTTACGGAATGAAAGTGATCTGTCCTTATAGAAAGCTAATGCCCTTCTCACATCTAGGGTGTGCAACTTGGAGCAGAGAGAGTCCGTAGGCTCCTTGAAAAAAGTAGGCAGAACAATATCTTGGTTAATATGAAATGGGGAAGAAACCTTAGGAACAAACGAGGGTCCCGGACGTAACACCACCTTATCTGGGAAGAATTGTGTGTAAGGTGGGTGAAGCATCAGTGCGGCCAGTTCCGAAGCTCGCCTTGCCGATGTGATGGCAACAAGGAATGCCGTTTTCAGAGTCAGTAAACGTAGGTTAACGGTGGCCAAGGGCTCAAAGGGTTTTCCCGTGAGGGCAGTTAGGACCACCGATAAGCTCCATTGAGGGGTAATGGATCGCAACTGGGGAAATAAGTTCCTAAGTCCTTTCAGGAATGTTGTAGTGATGGGGTGCGTAAAAATGGAAAAACCATCAACCTTAACATGGTGCCTTGAAATAGCCGCCAAATACACCCTTAGAGATGATAACTTCAGTCCCGTGGAGTGTAGGGAATATACAAAATCAATTACTCCGGAGATGGGGCCATTGACAGGGCTAAAGCCATTTTGCTTCGCAAATTCCTGGAAACGCTTCCATTTCCTAGCATATGATGCTCTGGTGGAGGGTTTTATGGAAGCTTCAAAGATAGTCTTTAATGCAGGTGGTAAGTGGAGTGACTGCCAGTTGGTTGGATCCTCCACGCTGTGAGTTTCAGGGACTGCAAGTCGGGGTGTAGGATCTTGCCGTTTTCCTTTGACAGCAGGTTCTGGCGCTGCGGTAGATGCCAGAACTGGCGCCGCGCTAAGCGACACAGAGGGGTAAACCACGGTTGTCGTGGCCACCAGGGAGTTATTAAGATGGCGTTTGCGAGGGATCTGCTGGCTTTGGCTATTGTCCGAGATATCAGTGGGAATGGCGGAAACATATATAGGAAGTCTTTGGACCAATCCCACTGGAATGCATCTCCTAGAGACGCAGGTCCAATCCCCGCCCGCGAACAGTAATTTTGACAGGCTGCATTGGCAGAAGTCGCAAATAAATCTACAGAGGGGAGACCCCACCTGTCGAACAGCATGCAGAGAACGTCTCTGGCTAACTCCCACTCGTGAGTGTTGGCGAATTCCCGACTGAGAGTATCCGCCAACCCATTGTCTGTGCCGGCGATGTGCAGCGCGGAGAGACAGATCTTGTTGCGTATCGCCCCGCGAAAAATGCGTAGTGTGAGGTTGAGGAGACGGGAGGAACGCGTCCCTCCTTCCTTGTTGATATACCACACCACGGCGGTATTGTCGGAGAGTATTTGCACGTGGTGACCTCGTAAGAGGGGCAGAAAGCTGTGGAGGGCCCGTTTGACGGCCAGCAGCTCGAGGACATTGATGTGTAGGGATCTCTGGGCGTGTGACCATTTTCCTTGTATTCTCAGGTCGTCTACATGAGCTCCCCAGCCCTCCAGGGAGGCGTCCGTCGTGAGTACCCGAGTGGGCTCGTGTTGATGGAACGGGAGGCCTTGCGAAAGATGAGCCATAACCGACCACCATTCGAGAGACGGAAGGACGGAGAACGGAAGGGTAAGTATCGTCCTGTGAGGGTTCTGTTCCGGGCAGTAGTGCTTTAGGAGCACCTGTTGAAGGGGGCGCATGTGTAGTCTGGCCCACCGAACAACGAATACTGAAGAGGCTATCAGGCCCAACAACCTTAGTACCGCGAACGCTGTTGTTCTGCGGGTGTAGCGGAGACGGGTGGCGAGGGCTTGGATACTGCGTCTGCGTTCCATAGGAAGAAATGCGCGACCCAGAACCGAGTCGATGGACACTCCGATAAACTGAATCTGCTTTGTTGGTTGCAATACTGACTTTTCCACATTTATTTGCAGCCCGAGCTCGGTGAGGCAGGAAGTAACCATGCGAACGTCTTTGAGAGCCTGCCGACGAGACGTGGAGACGATTAGCCAATCGTCCAGGTAGGGGTATATCTCGATATCTTGCGATCTGAGATGGGCGCATACAGCCGCCATACACTTGGTAAAAACACGTGGAGCAGTTCGAAGGCCGAATGGGAGAACCGCGAATTGGTAGGCTTGACTTCCCACAATGAATCGCAGGAACTTTCGATGCGCGCAGTGAATTGGGATGTGGAAGTAAGCATCTTTGAGGTCCACGGATGTGAACCATCTGTTTCGCTTTAGCAATGGTAGTATTTGTGCTAATGTAATCATGCGAAATTTCTTCGGTTGTATAAACTTGTTTAGATGTCTGAGGTCCATAATTGGGCGGAGGCCTCCGTCCTTCTTTGGAACCGTGAAATAGCGCGAGTAAAAACCCGCTTTTTTTAGTTTTTGAGGAACGACCGTGATCGCTCTCTTTTCCAAGAGCGTGGATATCTCTTGGATGAGTACTGTAGATGGTTGAGTGTGTCGCACCATGCCAAGGGGGGGACGAGCCACAAACTCGATACGATAGCCCTCGGCTATGGTGGACAGAATCCACCGATCCGTAGTAATGCTTTCCCATGCTGGCAGGAAGGGTAGCAGTCTGTTGTAAGGATCTTTGAGGCTGCGAAAGGGTACCGCCGAGTCAAAGGCGCCGTTTCGCGCCATAGTCCTGCTTGCGAGACTTTCCGAACCTAGACGAAGGCTTACGTGATTGGTACGAAGTCTGGGGTTGCTGAGATTGGTAACGCTGGGAACGTTCCTGCTGCTGGCGAGACTGGTAAGGAAGCGGCCGATACCAGCGACGTTGCCGGTGAGGCTGTTGGTGCTGCTGCTGCTGTGACGGCACGCTCATTCTTTTTGCAGTCATTTTGGCTTTATGGATGACATCCATAGTATCGTCCGTGGTGGCATGGAAGAGCCCTTCCCCGTCAAAGGGCAGATCTTCGATCCGGGCTTTTGTTTCTGTCGGCAAGTTTGACGACCGTAGCCAAGCATGGCGTCGCAAGGCCACCCCCGCCATAAGAGCTTTTGCAGTACAGTCCGTTTGATGGTTGGCAGTGGCCAGCTGTTGTCTTGACAATCTCGCTGCCTCCGCCTGGAAAACTCTTGCCAACTCGCGTTGGTCGTCCGGCAGGTAATCGGTGAGAGTGGAGATTTTCTCCCATAAAAATAGTTGATAACGGGCCATGGTGGCCTGGTAATTCGCTACCTTGAACCCTAGTGCCGCTGAAGAATAAAGTTTTCGGCCGACTGCATCCAGCTTTCTTCCCTCCTTGTCAGTTGGAGCGGCGTGGGACCGTCCCGTCCTACCGACTGATGACTCCACCACAATTGAATTAGGTTTTGGGTGCGTAAATAGGAACGGGGCGTCCGCCTCTTGGACTTTGTACAATGCGTCCAGCCTTTTTGTCGTTGGGCCCGATGTAGCTGGATTTGGCCATGCTTCTTGCAACGTTTGCAGGAGAGTAGGCACTACTGGAAGCGTAGGCTGAGGTGTCGGATTCAGATACATTACATCATATATTTTGTCCTTTAATGGCTGCTTGGGTTGCTGCAGATCCAGACCCAGAGATTGAGCCATACGCTGCATCTGATCCGAGAATGCCCCTAATTCTAATGAAGGGGACACTCTGTCTGAGGCCACCACCTCGTCGGCGGGAGAAGGCGCCGATGGTGGGGGGGAAGGAATTGAAGACGTATCTGACGCATAGTCTTCTCGTGAGGATGGAGAAGGCTCTCGCATCGGTACCGACAGTTGTAAGGAATGCGAGGGTGTTCGTGACCTCGCTGCTGTTGGGGCAAGTCGCTTACCCGTATATGGGTCAAATCTAAATTGTTTCTGCGGGCGATGCCCAGAGGTACTGCGGGCTCGCTCAGAAGACACGTCCCAATCATGGGATCGGGATCGCGAAAGTGCCCGGGACCGCTCCGTGACCCCTGATGTACGGGATCGGGGGGAAGGCGGTAGATCTTGTTCCGGGTCAGAATCCAGCGAGATAGGCTGAACGGTACCGAGGGGGTCGGTGCCGAGGCCAGGATGGTCCTCGGAGTCGAGTTGATCCACTGTCACGATCTCGGAAATGTCGATCTCGGAAGAGAAGTCAATCGGAGACCGGGGAGGCCGCGGCGGTAGCGACGCAGCCCTGTCCCTCGGAGTGGACGCCCTTCGTGCATCCCTCGGTACCGATGCCGGTGGAGCTGACGTCGGCGTCGCGTGGGCCGTCCTCGGTGTCGAAGGTTGCAGTGTCAGCGGTGTCGATGACGGTCGAGAAGGGCTCGGTACCGACGGGAGTTGCTGCTTCCCAGACATCGAAGCAGTTGTCGACGCTGTCGGCGCCGAGTGTTTTTTCTTTTTTGCCTTCGATGTCGACAGCGGCTCCGATGCCGATCTCTTCGACGCCGATGACGCCGCCGCCGATGGCTTCGGTACCGAAGATTTCGAAATGGCCGACTTATCTCGGTGTTTCTTCGGTTTCTGTAGCTGGGTCTTCGCACTTTTTGATGGGGGACGGGTCCCCGTCAGTGGGTCCAAAACCCCATGGCCTTCAGCAATCACAGTGCCGGGCGATGCTGGGTCTGAGCGACTTACTGGCGGCCGCCAGCGCTCCCCAGAAGTCGAGTAGGCCTTGTCGGACAAATCGTCCCGAGGAGAACGTGGCAATTCTCTCTGCCTGTCCACTGCCGACAGAGCGTTGCTCCAGAGGAGACTGCGCAGTCTATCTGCCCTATTCCGCCGGGTTTGCCGGGAAAAAGACATGCAGTGAGAACATGTCTCCACAACGTGGCCCTCTCCTAGGCACAGTAGGCAGAGGGAATGCCCATCGGTAAGGGTGAGCTTTGCCTTACATTTTAGGCAATGCTTGAAAAGGGCAGCCTGCGCCATTGCCGCAGCAGGCGGCTCAGCAGGAGCGAAAACGAATAACTTAACTACTATTACTATTATTAATTTTTTTTTTTTTTTTTTTTATATATATATATGTTAAACACAATACTAACGCTAAGCTAACTAACTATTCTAACTTTGTTTTTTTGAACAGATATACGAACGACGAAGAAACGTCGGAGGAAGTCTCCCGCGAGGCTAATTCACCAGCGGTCGAAGAAGAACTGAGGTAGGCGGGAACCCGGAGCATGCGCGGTGAGATGGTGGGGGGAGGGGTTCCCGCCAAAAACGCTAGGCTAGCTAGGGAAGTTTCCCGAACGGGGCTCGGCGCCGGCGCGAGCCCATATGTGTGATGCACAGAGACCACGAAGAAGAATTAGTGTATACTGTTAAGAGTGGTAGAAATACCAATGCAAACAATCTTTTAAAAAATTAAAAAAGGCAAGGCAGAATTAATTTAGAACCATCTTTCACAAATATTCTATTTCAACTTCATAGGATTTACTGAAGAAGCCCTAAATAAACAGCCTGCTTTTGTTATGCCTCTTCTCATAATAATTTTAAGGTATATTAAACGTAGGGTGACCAGATAAAATCCAGGTCAGGGCTCATGTAACTTTAACAGTTGTAGAGAAAAGGGAATTTCAGCCAGTGTCATTTCTAAGCAATTAGTACCTGGTGAAATTCCCTCTTCATCACAACAGTTAAAGTTGCAGGGGCCCTGCCTTCTTTTGTATATGGTTACTCTAGTATAGTGCCTGCAACTTTAACTGTTGTGATGAAGAGGGAATTTCACCAGGAATTAATTGCATACAAATGACACTGGCTGAAATTCCCTTTTCTCTACAACTGTTAAAGTTACATGAGCCCTGACCTGGATTTTATCTGGTCACCCTAATTAAACATAGTTCTATGGGACAAAACAGACAGCTGCAATCTGGAAGGCAGTTAAGAGGGGCAAAACATGCTTCTCTGTCCAGATACCAGGATAGATCAGAAGCAGGTTTAATCAGGGTCTGCTCACACTCCATGGTATTTCTGATTCCATACCTTTATAATGTATTCTTAATGAATGAAAGGGTGAAATGCTTCACTTTGGGACAAAATTGCAATGGGGCAAAGTATGTTCACCAAACCTGAGACTGGCCTGGTCACCACCACCAAGGACACCATACGGAAAGATAAATATCCCTTCCTCTCTGAAATCATCTCCAGAGCTTAAAGAGAGTGTCAATCTGTTTCTGTCATTTCCAATTCAAGCCCCAAACCAAAGGCTGGGCCTGAGATTTGGGGAGGGGCGGGAGGGAAGGAGGCAACGGTTCTGGCTTGGGAAGGGAAGCAGGGCTCTTCTAGGAGCTTGTGTGAATTGTAGACAGAACTAAGTTTGGAAAAGTAAGGCCAACTCCATCCCTTGCGGTGTCACTAGATGGGAAGTAGAGAAGTAGAGCAGGGGAAAGGGCTGGAACTGTTCATAACCTTCACTTCCTCCTTCCCCTCTCATCATGATGGGCCACCATGATGGGCCTTTGATTAGTTCCAAACCATAGTACATGGGCTTGAGCATATGAAATCCCAGGCATTCTTAACCACCACTAAAACACTTACGACTGGGATAAATATTTACTAAAAGCCCTGGCATATTTTCACATCATTGACTCAACAGGGAGGTTGTAATCTGTAAAATGACATGAAAACTGATTAACCTCCATATACTCTATGATCCCAATTCCAGTACTTGCTAGCAACTCCTTTTTTTTTTTTTTTTGCAGATTCATTATCTCTTTACCTGTGTTTTGGGTAGTTTACACTGTTATCTTAAATTCATTTGCTGAAAGCATTTTCATCCAAAGCAAAAGGAGGAAAAACATAAACTTTATTCCTATTCAAAAACATCCTATTTCCTGATACCTTTAGTTGTCAGTTTACAAAAGAAATGAATGCCTTACCTTGTCAGAAGGTTTGAATGGATTTCCTTGTCCACTTATTCCTCCACTGATACTAAATCCAAGGCCTGGATTCTTTTCTATCCTCACACAAAACTGTATTTAAAAGACACAAAGGGCTGACTAAATGTTTGCATTAAATTAGTCATCACAAATGTGTGATGCCCTGACATATGTTATCTGTGATCACTATTATTTCAATAGGTCTATTCTAGTGAATTCAGTCATTATTTAAGTGGAATATTGTGGATGTAGTAGTATATGTTGCAATGTAGAATATGCTGAATGAACCCTAATGCAATCACATTTGTTTAACAACAATTGGGGTGCAACTCATAGGATTGCTCCCTAACTGCACCCTGGGTACTTGTAAGCCCTGGAACTCAGGAACTTACAAGTATCCAATGCAGGGTGCATGGAGGATGGAAGGGATCTTCTCCATGTTCTGTCCACCCTGCAGTTGTTGCTAATGCTCGATTTTGAACATCTACCCAGGGAGCTTTGAGGTGAGAGGGGAGAGCCAGCACATCGCGTAGAAAGCTGCCTAAAGCAACTTCCGCGGTTTCCTCCCACACCTTGGAATGCCCCCTTTTTGCCCTGATAGTGTTATAATAGTGTATTTCTCTTTTGTAAAATAAAAAGCCCCCAAAAAGTGTTTCCGCAATAATTAAACAATCCATTAAAAAAACAAAAACAGGGCCATCAAGTGGCATCTTTTACAAAAGGTTATATAATGAATGTGTGCTGAGATTCCAGTAGCCCCAATCATGGCAGCTATCATTACGCCTACTGATGTGGATAGCAGGATGTGCACATAGATAAAGTGCAATGCACCCAATAGTATAGAAAATCAATTGCAATTCTGTTAGAAGTTTTCACCAGAAGGGCAATGACTGGGTACTGCTAGGAGTCCGTCTGGAAGCAGCCCAAAAGTTAGCAAGTTTCCATCTGTTCTTACGAAACAATGAGCCTATCTACACTACTGCTTTAAAACGGTTTAAAACGGTTTATAACAGTAGTGACAACTATTGGGACCCAGGACACACTCCATATACAGTTTTCAAAATGTTTTCAAAGTGTTGTATCCTGCTTGGTGTAGATAGGCTCAATAAATATAACCAGGATCCAAACCTCATTATTATAGTAAACTAATCACACAAATCGTTTAACTTTGCAGAGCTGATTCACATAACCTTTTAAAATATGATGGTGGTTACACAGAGAAGTCACCATGAGTTGACTTTTGTGGACACAGTGCTTGATCCTGTGAATGCTTCATATTGAGATTATCATCTTCCAGATCCACATAACATGTTGAGACTTTTCTACGAGGTGATGAGTTACAATTTGTGCTTTTGTTGGAATTCACCCAAATGATCCACAGTGACTTCATAATGTGAGCAATATAAATGATGAATTTGCCATATACACAGTAACTGGCATTTATAATCTACATCTACATGGTTTTTCATGTAGCTATATCAAACAATAGTGAATACTGAAACCCTTCTCATAAACCTAAGACATAAACCTACTTTTTTTTGCACAATTTCTACCTTTCTCATCTTTTATCGTCATGCTGATTTGCAGCATACTCACCTGTTCTGGATAGCCATCCATACTTCTCTGCCCTTTAGTTTGGATGACACATCTCCCTGCTTGTGGCGCCCGAGTGCTCTGAGAAGGGATTTGTATCGGCAGTGGTGGCTGATACTGCTGGATGGTTACTTTATTCATGCCGCCCTCATATGGCTGCTCTCGGCTCCGATGCTGTAGGCTTTGTGATCCCATCAGAGTCTGGATATGGCTACCTGCCTGTGTATAATATTAACACATTAGGCTAAACATTAAGGAAACTGAAAAAAACCTTGTTTAGTTATGCTCTTAATGTTAATATCAATGAGGCTAACTTTCCCATTGGATGACCTTTTGCAGGAGAGAGAGAGAGAGAGAGAGAGAGAGAGCGGGGGGGGGGGACTGCAACTCTGTCCATCCTGCTTGATCTCTCAAAGGCTTTTGATACCACTGACCACAATATTCTTCTGGACAGTCTTCACAAGTTGGGAGCCCTGTATATCTCACAAATGTCAATGGAGTTCAGGAACACTTAACTTTTGCTGGATTGTGACCATTCAATAATAATTTACATTATTGATAATGGGTTTGATCCAGATTTAGGCATGTGCAGCTGGGCTGGCAGAACCAGACTTCTCCATCCTATCTTCCTCATGGTGATCATTCGAGCCCACTGAAAATGCTAGGCTGAGGGTTGGGGGACCCTGCTGAATGGGGTGAGCTGTGGTGCAGGAGAGAGAGAGAGGGGATCCCTGAAAATTAGGCATAGGCACATTCTGTTCCCAGAAGGTAGATCCTGGATCTATTCCACATTGCTCTGAAAGTTTGAAAAGCAGGATTTTATGCAAGCAATTCTACATGACGTGCACATTTTAAACCTCCAGCCACTATTGCAGAAATGAATCCCTGGAGGTCAAATTCAATGAAAGGAGATTAGCACTGCTAGACCAGCATGCTAAAAAAAGCTACCAACTGAGAGCAATAGGTAAATAATGTTCATAATTCATTTTCTCATCCATTTTAATAGGGCTTTTGTTTGCAAAGCCTCATATTGCTACAGCTTAGGCATTCATAGCAAGTTCTACTGTATATGGATGAGCTGAAAACAATTTTTTCAGAAAAACAAAATTACTTATTCCGATTGGGGAAATAATCTCCACTATGTAGGCAAGTTTCCCCTGATTTCATTTGTATTTTATATATTCTTTTAACATCCTTTATAAAAGTTAATTATTTCAAACTAGGAGTCTCCTACTGACAGCACAATTCAAACTGTTGGCAAAGAATAGAACAATGAATAGTGCCAAGAAGTTAAACAGATTCTGGCATGTCGGAAAATCACTTTGCACACAGCATCAATAAATATTAAAATTGACAGGACCTTTAAAAAATCATCAAAAACTGGAGTAAAATATTCCTTTTAACTGTATAGATTATTGACTGGAATAAAAGAGGGGAGGAACACCTGGTCTGCTCATTGAAGTCAAGAGAGGATAGTGATACAAGAGTTTATTTAAATGAAATAAACATGGCGCAGATGTAATGCCGTCAGTCAGTTAATGGTGGTCATGAGATCAGGAGAGGACTGTGGACTACCTCCTCAGTCTCACCATTCCCCCTCCAGAGTAAATTTTCCCTGTCCCCCCTTAACTACGGATGTGTTACATTTAAATAAATAAAAAATGTAGGCTTTTTGTTTGCAAAGCCTCGTGTAGCATTAAAATCCCTTCATCTAGGTTTGCTAACCAATAACAAGCCCTGGTTTCAAATTGTGGCCTTATTACCTTCAGTGACAATGTATAATTCAAGCACGATAGGAGAATTTGTAACAAGGAAAGCTCACAATACAATGGCCCAATCCCAATCACTTAACTCTAGCTAAGAGATTACTGGCATACATCAGCACCAGAATTGAAGTGTTGTGCATTTATATTATAGCAGTATTGATGGTTGTGATATAAGTTACCTTTTTAGCAACAGTTTCTGGTGGCACATCTCGCCTTCCAAGGGGATATGGATTCCATTGGCTGCCAGCGGAAATATCTTCCTGCCCATTGTCTAGAATGCTGCTCTGTTGTGATGGGGTCTATGTTAAAAAATTCAAGTATTACATTCTTTAGTGCGAGGAAGATCAATGCACAGAGTTATAATTTATGCCCCAAATTAACCTTTTTTAAAAAAAAATCATGTATATTTTGTGGTGGGAAACAGCAACAAAATACATATTCTTGCATTATGTTGACGTTTTACTAAGAAGTGCCAAATGTTTACTAAGAAATTGCCAATAATTCATTAGCTGAAATAATATAATAAATTGAACACACATTCGAAGTCTATCGGAAGAAACACTTTTAAATATAAATAGCAAAACAATCCTCATGCAACGGTTTTCTAGAAACTAAACTTCATACTAGACATTTGTAATGTCACAGTAGAAATTCCATAGCAAAATCTCATTCTATTTCCCCTCACAAATCTTAAAATAAGAATCAAAATGTAATAAATTCTTCTATACTGTATGCTGCTCCATATTGATATGTACATTATAAAGGCTTCAACTCCATTAAGCACAAAGGAAGTCTCTAAACTCAAGAAATATTGAAGGAGTTGAATATGTTTAACCTGAAGAAGAGATGGTTAAGAAGTGGACTGATAGCCATCTTCTAATATTTGAAGGACTGTCACATAGAGGGCTTCAGCTATTGGGTGGTATAAAATTTAATTATAAAAATATACAGATGATAGAGCAAATTTGTTTTCTGTTGATCCAAAAGGTAGAACCCAACAGGTTAAAATTACAGATTAAACATTAGGATGAAATTCCGGATGGTATAAACTGTTCAACAGTGGAGTAGATTGCTTTAGAAGGTAGTGGACTCTTCCTTATCAGAGGTTTTTAAGCAGAGGCTGGATGGCCATCTATCAGGGATGGTGTAGTAATAGATTTCCTGCATCAGCAGGGCTTAGACTATAACTTTGAGGTCTCTTCCATATGATTCTTCTAATCAAGAGAAAGTCTAATTTACAAGCCAAAGAAAATGGATTTAAAGATCAATGTGCACTAAAGTCAATGGAACAATTAGTGTAAACTAGAGGTGGGCAACATGAGGCCACACAGGCTGCGTGAGCCCCCCACTGCTCCTCAGTGCAGCCCTTGCGAGCTTAGAATTCAGCAGCTGTAAAAAAACAAAAAACACCCCCCCCCAAAAAAAAATGGTCAAATGTAGTGTACGGAGTGCTAAAAGGCTACATTTGACCCTTTCCGTAGCTACGAAGTGTAGCCTACTGGGAACAGTGGAATGTCCCCTTCAAAGTATCTCAATATGTTGTTACATGAATACTTATACTAACAAATAATATTGATCTCAATTTCCTTCCTTTTGTTATAAATTCTTCACCTGTCAAGGAGGAAGGCATGATTAAAATATCTAAGTCAATTCTTCACTGTAGCGAGAGTTCTACAGCTGACTGTATGTCTACAGAGGAATCATTTCGGTTCTTTTCTTAATGGCTTGGTCCGGCTGGGTTTCCTTTCTGCTTTAGGGTGCTTTGGGAGATCAGCAATCTGTCTTCTATGACAACTTTTCTCAACCTAGGCTCCTACAGATGTTTTGGCCTATAAATCCCATCAGGCCCAACGCGCAGGGCCAATAGTCAGGAAAGAGTTGTAGGCCAAAACATCTGGAGGGCACCAAGTTGGAGAAGGCTTCCCTATAATCTGCTTTAGAAGCTCTCCGCTGAAATGTGTAAGTTTTTCCATTGTGTTATATTTGCTGGGAGCCCATCTTTTATCCTGCTGGTGGCTTACTCATATACCAGGATGATCACTTGATAGTTCATCATCGGGAACTCAGCAACACACTAACGACAGGTGATTTTGTCCTAGGCTGCCTCTACATGACGTTTAAAGCTCTTTGAAGTCTCATTAAAAATTTTACCTCTATAAGAGCGGAGTGTAAATTGGGAGTTGAGGCGCTTTATCTCTCCAATTATGCGCATTATCGAATGCGCATTAAATAGCGAGTTTTATTTTCCTATGGCCATTAAAGCACATTTTGCCTATGTGAACAAGCGATTCTCCGCATTAACTACTTGTAAAGCGCATTTCAAACAACCGGTAAGGCCACCAGTTGTGCGCTCAATTACCTCCTGTATATAAGCATTTATGATAAAGCGCTTCTGCGATTATGTGCATAATCAGCTAACCAGGCGTCAAACAGAATCCATCTAAAGGGGGTCCTAGTGGCTAGGAATATTTCTCAGGATAGGACTATCCATTAAAGATTATGATGCTCTGCTTATATATTTGTAAATAAAACTAATATCACAAAGACATGGCAAGTTTCCAGTGTTCCCTTATCCAAAAGAAATCCTGTAATATTGTCCCAGAATTTCCAACACACTTCAGGTGCAATATGCAGCTGAAGATCTAGAAGCTAACTAATACATGAAAATGGCATATACTACATGAATCATGCTTGTGTATGTTCCCTAATGGTTATTAAAATAAAATGAAACCTCATCTCCTCTAACAACTGCATTTCAATAACTTCAGCATTGGTGAATGGGCCTTAACAAGATATACCCAACATTAAATGTTGGGTATTTTTATTTATATATATTTATATATAAGTTGGTATCTTTATATACATGTACTCTGTTGAAAATAGGCGTGTAATTTTTTTTTTAAAAAAATCTTCATCAAAACCTCTATGTATTTATAACTAATAGCCTATTTCACTCTTAGGAATGATACTGATAGGAACAAAATAAAAGGAAATAAATCTCTTAGAACTTTTTTAAAAATAAATTCACAAACCGAAAGAAAAGCCATTGGCCCCATTAAGATGTGGTCATTCAGTTTTATGACATTTTTAGTCCCTAGATGACTTGATCATTAGGCAGGTTCAGATGATGTGTGTCAGATAACAAATGATGGGGTATCTTTAAAAGATAGCAAATTGTCAGTGATTTACAATACAATCCTATGCACGTATACTCTATGGGATTCAATGGAACTTACTCCTAGGTAAATGTGTATAGAATTGCAGTATTAGCATTTGATTATATTTTAACCACAGTTTTGGAAGTTTGCTAATGTGAGGTACCTCTGCTTGATATTCAGTGATTGCTCCCACCCACTGCAGCCTCTACACCACAGGCATTTCCTTATGGTATTCTGGCTCATAGGTGACATGTCTGAGGGAGGCACAGGGGCCTGAAGTGGGAAGGGGTAGGAAAATCCCATTGCATCAGTGGCCTTCTTGCAGAAAGAATGAATACAAAGCATAGTCTCTAAATAAAAACTGGATTAACATTTTCAGAACACCAGTGGGAATCCAAAAACCCCACCCAAACTATTTCCAGAATTACCAACAGTCATCACATTAAAAACTATATTGTATGATTGGAAGATTTTAAGGTTTAACATCCATTCCTTAGTTATTCTAATTTCCTGCACGTATCCAGAAATTCAAAATTAGCTAGATAATAATGGGAAGAAAATACCTGGCACTGGGGAAATGAAAGTATTACTGAGTCTGTGATAAACTTACATTTGCTTGCAGCAAGTTATATGTTGCTTGCTTTAAATACAAGATTTCACACTGATTTATATCAGACTATAGTAACAGTATAGCAACAGTTGAAGTCAGAGTCATAATTCCTTATACCCTAGGTTCTTCAATACATGAAGAAAAAGAATTGTACACTGGAATAGATATTCATCCGAATGTTGGAAAGAAAATGAAAGGAGGATTACCAATGTTGCTAATTCTTTAAAAAAAAGTTGCTATTTCAATTGCCTCTGTAGCTGATGTTGATCTAGTTATGGGAACTAGAAAACATGAAAATGATAGCTCGTAACATTCTAGATTAGTAGGGTAGTAGTACATGGGTAGTAAATAAAAGATGGTTGGTGATGCATTATATACATATTTGTATGACTGGGATGTTGGTCTAGGAAAATGTCCTGTACTTTTAATCATGGAATCATATATTTGGGACTAGAGAGAATCTCACAGGTAGTCCAGTCCATACATGTGGGGGGAAAATCCCTAGATCAATCTCTACCGCCCAAATGCTTAGCTAGCTAGACCAACAAACCTTCAAAGAAGGCAATCTTATTTTCTTCTTTTCAAGCACCCTACTTGACTACTGTTTTCAAGCACCTAACACTTATGATTGCCTCTATGACTGACAACTATGACTTGTTACTTAGTATTTAATCTATCATGTTGCAGTTTAGATCCTCTAGCTGATATCCTCCTCTCTGTAGTGAAGAACAATTGTTCTTTTGTCTATGCATGATCACTTTAATCTTTTTAAAACACACTAATGTTATCTATTCTCTTAATGTATATTCAATTAGTAAAAAGGCCTATGTATTTGTGGTCATGATTTCAATTTGATGAATTACAGCTTCATTTGGCACAATTTTGAAAAATGTTACTAGGATATGTCCTGATTGGATTACATTGGAACAACCATTCCCAATCTGGTGTCCTCCAGATGTGTTCGATTGGGGATTTCTGGGAGTTGGGTGTCCAACACATCTGAAGGGCACCAAGTTGGGGAAGGCTACCCTTAGAGACTTAAAACCACCCAAAAACATACGTTTACATACAACATATAGTTAATTCCACAATGATCTACATACAGAAATACACTGATACAATAAAAGCTGGGAACAGGATGTACATTTTGAAATTTCATTAGAATGATGATTGTAAGCCGATCTTTCACTAGGCCACTAAACCCCTGCTCTTATGATATCATACTAAATGGTAACATGGTTTGTGATGGAGCTTTCCTGACATTAACCACCTACACCATTCTAACACCATCAACATTGTTAAGCATCCACAACATGAAAAATGATCCTGGGGCCTATCTGGCTAACACAATGACTACATCGGTCTGCAACAGAAGAGAGCAGAAAGCAGCATGACTGTCATGTGGTGAGCCAATTGCTTGAAGAAGCAAAGATGCTAAGTAGGCAAATTATGTTAGCAACTTTGCTTTTAAATTGCTTTTAGGACACAGGCATGGATAATATGCAAAAGGTAAAAAAAAAAAAGGAAAGAGAGAAAGAGTACGAAATCTATTGTCATGTGCTGTCTGAGATGTTCAGGCTATCTCATACTTACTTTCGGTAGAGGTAGCTCTTGATGCATTTGGTTTTCAAATTTAGATTTAGTCTGCAAGTTTAATGTCATGCTCCTGCCCGCATGCATTGCTGACAACCCTCCAGAGCGCAGCATGCCAAGGTTAACAGTGTTGTGTTTATAAGCAGCCGTCTGAGTAGAAGAAATAACAACCACGCGGCAGGATATGAACACACATGCTCGTTAAGAGAAAACATTGCACATATATGACTAACTTCACATAGTCTCCATTAAAGCAAACATACAATACCAAGAAATAAGTAGCTTTTGTATGCATGCACTGAGTCAGACAGAAGCACATAGAGTGCTAGTTGTACATAGAAAGACATTGACAATAAATAAATAAAAAAAAGCAAACGAGATCTACTTTTATACTGACGGCCCCTAAAATGTGTTTAATACAAAAATATTGTTCCTTTATAGAGGAGGGGGCATTATCTTGATATGCCTTATAAGCCAATTTTCAATAAAAGATTCCATTTCATCTTGGCAAGTAATACATTGGGTAGAACACACAAGAGGGTTCTGTTCTACATTGTATACTTCACAAAACTGCAGTACAGGTTTCTGGAGTTAAGATTTTATAGAGTCAAAGGAAATAGTAAAAAGAGTTGCTTTTGGACTAGCTAAACCATGCAAGCGCATGACATGTTTAGATATTTGCATTTCTCATACGTATAATAGCTGCCAAATGACAGAAATGTCTGACTCGCTCTCCATGGTTTACTTTTATACAGAACAACACAAAACATTGTGAAAATCTTCCACTTGCCATCAAGGGCTGCCCCTTAAAACTGATTTTGCACATGTTGCAGCAGTCATCATATACCAGTTTTGAATCAGCCCTCGCAAAAGATTATTCACTCTATATATCCAAACTAAATTTCAAAAATTACAATGAGCTTAATTTAATCAGTTAGCAAATAACTGTCATGTATAAAATAGTCTTGATTATTTAAAAACTATTACATTCACCTAGAAGTATTTGTTATTGAAGTCAAGCACATTTCCAGAAAAACAAGAGCTGACCCTGAAATGTCTGTTTCATCTGTCCATGCAAACAAAGCAGTACCTGAATCTCTAAAGATGAATAGTTTTAAATCAACCACAATTACAAAGGAATACTTTTCACCCTTACGAATACTCAATGATTTGCAGATTAGGCTAATAAAATGCTCTTCAATAATTCTCCAAATGTATTGTATATTGATGAACATAAATAGATGGTTGCATCCATATACAAATGTAACTCTTGTCTAGAGAACTATAATTGTGTAATATGTGTTAGGTACACTAGTTATGCTTACTGAAAATAGTGTGTTTATATTGCACAAAAGGACAATAACTAAGCCTAATGCTTATACTCTGTACCAACAAAGGTGAATAAACACCAAAATGTCCTTTGTAAGAGGAGTGCTCTTAACATTAAAAAAACCCCACAAAAAACACCAGTTACATGCTTTGTTACAGGCTCTAATAATGCACCACTTCCTAGAACTGGAAGACCTAAAAATGGTAGTGGACGCGCTGGTAACTTCAAGGCTCGACTTCTGCAATGCGCTGTACATAGGGCTACCTCTGTGCCTAGTCTGGAAACTTCAACTAGTTCAAAATATGGCGGCTAGGCTGGTCACCGGTACACTTGGAGGTGACCATATCACATCAGCTTTAAAATCACTCCATTGGTTGCCAGTTAGTTTCCTGGCAAAGTACAATGTGTTGGTTGTTACTTTTGAAGCCCTACATGGTTTGGGTCCAGGCTATCTGCAGGATCGCCTTCTCCCATACAATCCGTCCCGCACGCTCAGGTCCTCTGGGAAGAATTTATTACAGCCGGCCAAGACTAGGCTGTCAACTGTTACCCAGAGGGCCTTCTCTTCTGCTGCTCCCAGACTGTGGAATGGCCTGCCGGGAGAGATCCACCAACTTACAAGTCTTCAAGACTTTAAGTTAGCTATAAAGACTGATCTCTTCCGGCAGGTCTACCCAGTCGAATTTTAAGACTTTGATGATTTTAATAATGTATTAATTTTATATGCTTTTAATCAGTTTATGTATTTTATATTGTTGGTATTGATGCTGTTCCCACCTCGATCCGGAGGGAGAGGCAGGTAAGAAATAATAATAATAATAATAATAATAATAATAATAATAGGATATGCATAATAAATATCTGTGAAGATAATTGGTTCCAAATTAAATGAGATAATAGAGTTACATTGGAGTCTTTAAATAATTTAATGATGAAATATCAGATATGAAATATCTGAAGTTACTCTTGAACTATTCAAACATTAAGTAAAATCCCAAAGTGTTTAATTGCCCTCTAAGCAGAATGCTCCAAGCTAATCCCAAACAGTTAACACCTAATGTTAACCAAAATCTTTCATAATTGAACTTAAAATTCTAGGCAGTTTAAGAATCAATGGAAGTACTGGATGGACAAAATAAATAAATGGGGGGGGGGGAGATAATTTCACAGCCATAAAAGACTGCAGAAAAAGTGTCCAAGGCTGAGGGAGTCTAAATAAGAAACATACCATTGAACAAGTCCAAGATAATGCAAGTCCAAGTAAGGAATATATAATGTCAGGCCTAGGCTTCACATTCAATGTCATTCTCAATTTCTTTTTGAGACTTTATTTATTTTACACAGTGCAGCTATAAGGTTAGAGTGGCACTGAGCTTCACAATCATTTCTCCTCAGTTTTCCCCTCGAAAATTGCCCATCCCAACTGCTTGGACTCTCACTGGGGAAATAAACCCCAGAGAGTCCCACAAAGGATAAAAGAAACGCAGAATTAATCTGCCATGATCCAATAGTTCTCGTGTAGACACGGTGGGTGAGCACATCTATCTTTGTGCACACAGGACTTCAAAGAAAACAGAGCAGCTTCTGTAGTTGTACCCTGGAGTTCCGTAGAGTTTTGGACTGACCCCATTAACTATAAGCCTATCTAGGTTAAATATTCTCATTATTTTTGCTTTAGAATTTGTATGTAATGTTTTCCTTAATCACTGTAAAAACTAATGAATAAAACATAAAAGTATTTTTAAATGCAATACCATTTTGATAACAGGCTTAATTTTAAAATTGTTTAATAAATAATCTACTAATTAGGCTAGTACCACTAGAAGTAGTGATTATCATTTTGTATTTTTAATTTTTTTAAAAATCTGGGAATATTTTGTCTACTTCTCACGGAAGGAACCAAGATATTAACTCACTGCGTATACATCTTTGAATAAATAGACTTCATGGTTTATTTGTTCATAACACAAATCTGGGAATTATTATTGGATAACATATTAACCACTGCAAACAGAAACTTTTGATATATAAAAATATAAAAACTAAAGGCATTAATTGCAGAGAAATGCCAAACATACCCTGTCTAACCTTCTAGCTTCTATATGTCTAAGTAGCTGTTGTCTCCAGTCAGCGGGCATTTTACCACAGCTCTCATTTCCCTTCACAGGGGTAGGCCTTGTCTTTAAATCAGTGTTATCTGACGGCTTGTCGCCATAGTTACCCAAGTTATAGTCTGATGGTATCTTTTCCAACAAAGCTGCCATTGTAGGCCTAGCTGAAACTGGTCTGGTTTGGGAGGTACCATAACTCTCTGTACTGTAGCTTCTTGCAGACAATGGCCTCCTTTGTGTAAGGTTTTTAACTGGAAAACTTCCAGACTGGGCTTTCACTTCTTGATATGAAGGGTGTTCATCTTCATACCTGCCATTTCTTTTGAGGAACTGGGATTCAGACACTGATACACTGCTTTGGCGTTCCATAGCTCCTCTATACTGATGTCTGTTATACCTATCGCTCTGAGGCAGTTCGTGAGGTTCACTGACTCTTCTATACATTGACATTTCTGTGGAACTGG
Source organism: Anniella stebbinsi (assembly GCA_029215795.1). Lineage (NCBI taxonomy): Eukaryota > Metazoa > Chordata > Lepidosauria > Squamata > Anniellidae > Anniella > Anniella stebbinsi. The sequence continues at coordinate 86,159,453 of JARDYH010000004.1, read as the reverse complement.
CCAATGAATCTGCTCTTCTCAGAAACCCAGCCCTTGATCCCTGACTTGAGAACTGGGTATTGACATTCTCCTCATTAACAGAAGGCTGAGAGAATGAAAACATGTGCTCCATGGGTGGATATCCCCGGTACGCCCTTGGGCTAACCAAATCCTTGGAGACATTTTTAGTCTGCTGGGGAATGTATTCTGGAGTATGTTGAAAAGGTGGTGGTATCCTCTTTTCTGCTTTCAATTCCACTGATCCTTGAGGATTAAAACTTTGGTCAAACTGGTATACTTTTTTAGTCGCAGAAGGCTTTTGCTGCTGCTGTACCTTGACACTTCCATAGGTTAGCAACTCATCATCAAGCATAGGTACAGACTGGCTACGAGACATACTAGACATTCCATGTTCTGGTCCCAACATTTTATCTGGCCTCTCGTGTATCCCTGCATTGTCAGTAGTAGCTGCATAGTTCTCTAGCGGTATATTATAAACTTTATATGCGCCAATATCTATCTCATCTATACTTTGTGACTTCTTAAATCTATTCGTCTTCAAGTCTCTCATCATTGGGGAAAGCCTCTCTGTACTCTTGCTGATGGAAATGATGTTTTTTGAAGGCTCCGGGCGACAGTGAATATGCGAAAACACATGACCAAGACTTCTATTAGCATTTGAATCATGATATTCCCAAGATGTTCCTGGAGAAAAAGTGCTAGTTATTTCAGGAGAGCCTTTAATGAGATCTTTCCTTTCAGGCAAAGGGCTGTTGGTTGGGGTGCTCTCCAGCTTAGAAGGAAAAGCTGTCCTGTCTTCAAAGGGGCTAGGGGTTCTTGTCCAGTTCTGCCAAGGGTTTGATGGAGGCACTTCTGATTCAGGTGTATTTCTGAGGGTGGGCTGTTCAAGTTCTAGGGGAATACCAACTATCCTGTCTTGCCTAATTAAAGGCCTGCGCCCATGAGCAGATGTGCTTCTTGATTTAGAGCTTAAGAGGGGGTTAGTGCTAGGATTCTCCACTGTGCTCTCCTCCGCTACAAATCCTGTGTTATCATAATGAGAGCCATCATTCCAGCTGTCAACAAAGGTGTCGCTCATTGGACGCCTATCATTATGCTGCTGTAGGTTTCCTGCTGGAGCAGACTCCCGCTGGCTGAGCAATGGCTTCGTCTCAAGAGGCTGGGGAAAAGACTGGACAAGCCTGCAAGGAACAAAGATAAAAAGAAACCTGTATCAGAAAAGGATGCAATCAGAACAGAACAAAATGCTAACAAAATCCCTTACATTCGTTGTGGGTATACTTTAACCAGGCTGCTAATGAATCAAAGCTTTAGTTTGCTTGGAGTGGAATGATAAAAGTAGTTGGGGGCTTTGGAAAGCTGACAACACCAACGTTAGCTATTTATGCATCTGGAGTAAAGGATAAAACACACTTCCATGCTCTTGACTGCAGCTAACATCTAAAGTGAGAAGCAGAACTGAGGGGTAGAGTGAAGCAAACAGACACATGTTATTTCATGGAAGGCCAAACTTATGCTCTTTTGTTTTAGCACCTTCAAAACTTTGCAATTGAAGCTTCCATTATGAAAAACTTGTAATACTCCAGATTGTGAAGAAAAACATAAGACTGTGGCACTAGAGTTTGGGTAACTTACCAGAGTTTTCACATGATTTTGATAGGTAGCTGAAAGCTATTCCCCCTTTAATACCTTTAAAGTCCATCAAAGTTTTAGAAAAAAAAATTAACTGTATTACCTCAGAAGGAAAAAAATCCATTGTTCATATGAATGTGCTAATCATTCAAACATTTACCAATTAAAAATTGATAATTTTGTGGCCTCAATCCCCATGTCCCAAAGCCTATGATTGATTGGTTTATAAAACTATTGGGTAGGGAAATATAAATAGGTAGGGAAGGGAAATATTCCTTTTAGGCGGGGAAATAGAGAGCTGCTTTAACTACTGAAAAATGGAAAGGCAGGATATAAATATTTCAAATTCAAAATGAAATAAAAAGAGTATGAGAAGCAGTTGAATTGAGAAAAGGACTCTTAACATTAAACTTAACAAAGTTCATTAGAACAGTACTGTGAATGTTCTTTTTTCAAATGTCTTAGGTCCCCTGTACAAGGATTCGCTTTTGCGCCCGGTTAGGCGATTGTGCGCATAATCGCTGAAGCGCATTTACACCTAATCCCTCTGCACGAGAGGCGTCGAGAGGCGGCAAAGCGCATTAATGGATGACCAAAATGCACTTTACAAGTAGTTAATGCGCATAAGCGCTTGTTCACATAGTCAAAATGCGCTTTAACGGCCGGAGCAAAATAAAACTCGCGATTTAACGCGCATTCGATAATGCGCATAATCGGAGAGATAACGCGCCTCTACGCCCGATTTGCGCTCCGTTCTTGTAGAGGTAAATTTTTAAAAACGCCTTGAAAGAGCTTTAAACCTCTCTTGTAGAGGCAGCCTTACTCAAAATAAGATCTTCAGTGAGTTTGGGCAGATAATAAAATCAATTTATTTGACCTCATGTTCCCAAAGATTTTAGATGATTTGTTTTTAAAATTAAGAAAATATTTTGTATAAGCAAATTATAAGGGGCACAATCAAGCCAAAGTGAAGCACTTCTAACTCCCATTGATGTGTTCAACTCTTCGGTTTGTATCAGTCAAACGTACTGGTAACTTTGAGGCTTGACTTCTGCAATGCACTGTACATAGGGCTACCTTTGTGCCTAGGCTGGAAACTTGAACTAGTTCAAAATATGGCAGCCAGGTTGGTCACCGGAACACCTAGGGGTGACCATATTACACCAATTTTAAAATCTCTTCACTGGCTGCCAATTACTTTCCGGGCAAAGTACAAAGTGTTGGTTATGATCTTTAAAGCCCTACATGGTTTGGGTCCAGGTTACCTGTGGGATCGCCTACTCCTGTACAATCCGCACCACATGCTCAGGTCCTTTGGGAAGAATCTACTTCAGTCAGCAAAAACTAGGTTGACAGGTGTTACCCAGAGCACCTCTCTTCTGCCATTCCCAGACTGTGGAACGACCTGCCGGAGGAGACTCATCAACTTAACAGTCTTTTAGAATTTAAGAAAGCTATGAAGACTAATCTCTTCTGGCAGGCATATCCAGTAGAATTTTAGGATGTTTTTAGGATGTTTTATTGCTATTTTAATAATGTACACCATGTTTTAATCCTTTATGTATTTTATCATATTTTATATTTACTGTTGTTCCCCGCTTCGATCCAAACGGAGAGGCAGGTAAGAAATAAAAATTATTCTTATTATTATTGAAGGCATAATCCTATGCATGCTTGCACAGTAAAAAGTCCTACAACTTCCAACATTCCCCAGACAGAATGCTAGGAGTTGTATGACTTTTTTCTATCTAAACATGCATAGGATTGCACTGCAAAAGTATTTGAACCCATCCTTCATGCTAGCATATCAGTACAATGTACACAAGGCATAAAAACCAAAATATGCCACAATATAATACAATAAAACCATAAAACAATAAAACAAATAAAAACATAAAAATAGCAGAGCAAACCATTCAAACCAGCAAATACATTAGAATGCCTGGGCAAATTATTAAGCTTTGACCTGGCACTGAAATGATAGCAGTAGCCACACCATCCAAACTTTAATTCCAGAGATAGGGAGCCACCACAAAGAAGACCTTGTGCCTTGTTCTTACACAATGAATTTCCCTTGGCAAAAGAAACCCAGGGAAGAGCCTTCTATGAAGATCTTAAGACATGTGCAGATTGAGAGATTCTCCTTCAATTACTTAAACTGGGCTTGGAAGTGAAGAGGCAGCCACTGTAAACCTTTAACTACTTGTATAAATATGCCTCCCCCACCCTGTTGACTGTACAAGTTAAAATTCTGGCAGCAACATTCTGTAGTATCTGAAGCTTCTGAGTCATCACTTCCCTCCAAAAAAGGCCCTATCAGTTTTGAAAAACTGGAGAATTGGTTGACTTGTTAGTTACCTTTGTTTAAGCTCATTACACTTCTGGCTGCCTGATTTGTATTTATAATCAAACATGGCGTTGCAAACAGAGCCTGCCAAGTAAACACACCTGTTACCCCACAAAGAATTATTCACTGCATCTTTAGCTGTAGTCTGCAAAGACCCCATTTTAACACGCGCGTTAGAAGACCCGGAAGAAGCCTGTGAAGGTGAATAATCCGAGTAGGTGCCTGACGAGACACTGTTATTCATACAGTGAATTTTATCTGCTTCAGACTCATCTGTTGACTCTGAAAACAGAAGATACATGACATTTAAAATTCATAGGAGAATAGAAGATCAAACATAAATATGTACAAAGAGAATATAGTATAAAGAACAATATATTACTTTTGCATATTTCACTATCCATCACTTCTGAATATGTATAAAATGAGTCAGTACCTTTTTTTTCTTTTCCCAAGAGAACAAGTTTAGGTTGGTACAATGGTGCTTCAGCCATTGATGGGCGAAGTTCTCCTATCCTCATATCATTCACAGGGTGTACAAAAGGGTCCTGTAAAATACAAGAATATTGGAGAATTAAATATTATAAAATAATTAGCCCAGCAGTTTTACTAAACAAACTTTAACAACCAACCTTATCAGGTGCATGGAACTACAGAACTTTAAAGGACAAATGGTAATTTTAAATTTTATTCTTATGATAGAAATGCCAATGGTTTAATCTGGGATCTTACACATAAAGGCACGTGTTCTCTGTCCCAGAGCTGTGTGTTCTCTCCAAAAGATAGAAACAGCATCAGAGGAGCGATGAGGAACAAAACAGAAACTAGGAAGATATGCTTCAACCTGAATCAAGAAGTTTGAAAGGTACATCATTCCTTGCACTGAATTCAAAGAGGGCACACAGACTGGAGAGAGTCACAAAAGCAGAACGGAAAGTTATGCACTTCGGCCCAAGAAAATATATCTGGCCACTTTGACTTAAAAGTATAAATGCATCTTTACAGAATGTAAAATCTATAACCAAAATAAAGCAATAATATAAAAAACTAAAGCCCTAGCCATTTTAAAGCATTTAAAAATCATAGAAAAACTGTGCAGTTTAGAGATTAAAGGCCATCTTAAAAAGCTCTTAACCATACTCCTGAAAGAAGAGGGTGCTGGCTCTCCCTATATAGGCAGTGTAACACCACAGAGAGCAGAGTACCAAGCTTCCAGGACCTTGCTAGATCTAGCTTCAATCTTGCCTGTTTGGATCATGCCTTTATCCTAGACAGTGAGAGTAGATGAGGCCTGATACTATGGTAGGTTTCTTTGTCATGCAGTGACCATTTTGTACTACATAGTATAAGAACTATTTGATATTTGGTCCCACAACAAGTACCAACACTTAAAAGTGAAGTGAAATTGTATCTAATTGGGGTGGGAGAGGGAGGGAGAAGTGTGACAGGAAAGCTTACTCATGTAACAACTTTGAAAAAGGGATCGATATTGCATTGATCTTAATATCGTTTGTTTAAATAGCTTGGCCACTTGTTACCTCCACTGATATCTCCTTTGTTGCCATTGGCCACTTGTGCTCATATTTGTCTTTCACAGCTTGCTCTGTACCGGCAGTTGGTGTTGAATTCTCAGGCCTCACTCCATGGCTAGATTTGCCCACCAGATTTTGAACAGATTTCACCATATTCTTTAAATCTTCTGGATATGGAGTTGGATAGCGCTTTAAGTTTATTTCAACCTGAGCATTTATTTAACAAAATAAATTAAAAGCACAAATAGGAAATAAAAATAATAATTAAATCTCTAGTTTGGATTATCAAGACTATATAAAACGCAAAACACAGAGACAGTGAGTTTAGGCATTTGAGACAATGTTGACATAAAACATTTGCTATATTGTGTCTTTGAAATGCTAAAGCCCATGTCATTTACAACATGGCGAATGCAGAATTCAAATCCACTGGTGTCAATGACTGAAAATTATTTTTTTCCTAGAACTCTACAATTTGAGAATACTTTGGTAAATATTATACGTTGATGTTCAGACTGCCAAAAATCCCTTAAATGGTTCAAGTAGAATCTGGAAATCTACTAATATATGGAAAGTCACTCTGGATTTATAGTAAAAGATTGTGACAGCTTATTTGAACATATTAGTAGGAATCCAATAAAGGCTAGATGTTCTTAAGTCCTACTGAAACCAATGAGACTTAAGTGTACCTACATTTCAATGGATTGCACCCAAAATGGAACTTTTTTTTCTCCTCTGATGAATGAGTGTATTTGTATAGAAGTGTGATATTATTTTTACCACAAAAGGAAAAAGATAACATGTACAGCCAAGGTTCCAATGCAGACACAAGTTAATTGGCATCCATTCAAAAAGCTTGACTGATGTGAAGAGTACAAACTATGGTAGCAACTTACACTCAGCACTGAAGTATAATAAAGTATGCATTACAGACAAGCACATCCAAAGATGGATCTCAATCGCAAATGTGAAGTATTACGTTACAAGTCAATGTACAGTTCTGACAAGAAAACTAAAATGATGTGTGGAATATAGCACTGCTATAGCTCTAATTGGCTTATACTTGAAAGACTGTAATTGCTGATAGTGTCCTTTAAACGTTTGCTATAATAGATGGCTTGGGCCATGTTTTAACTAAGACTTACACATGACCTTCAAGACAGTTGGGATGTAAGCCAAGAAACACATGCATTGCAAAGGCTACTAAAAATACAGAGTAACTAAATTAACTATGTAAGGAGAGTTAAGTAACGTCAATTTATTTTAGGTCAATATTAGCTTTCACTATTAAATGTATTTGCAGATGTGCTAGATAGAATTAGGGTGAAGATATTCCCATATTGATATTAAAAATGATAATTACCAATGAAGTCTAGACTCCCTTTCTATTCATGGTCTTTTATGTTTCACATTTAAAGTTACCTCAGAAGTAGCATGCCGCTGGGGATAAAAACCTTCCAAAGTGCAATATTCCTGGATAGAAGAATTTCTTTTTTAATTTCTACTGTCAAATTCATTTCAGCAAACAATGAAATACTTGACCAAAAGCAAATTTCACAAGACCCATCAATATAAAATTATTATGAAAATTGTGTTAAAATATCTATAATCAAATGCTGTATTTAAATTCAAAACAACAAACTAAACCCTATTAAATTTAGATAAATATGCAGACTGCTGTAGGGCACATATTTCCTTGAAAACCAGGCCTTTGTTATAAAGGGTTCTTTCAACCCTCAGGATAATGTCTTCATATCAGCCAAACAAAGAGGTGCCTGCAATTGATACCGCAATGCATAGATAGGCAAGATGCCAAAGGAATTAATAACGGCCTTTAAGCACTTGTGAGATCCAATCATTATTGTGCATTATGTTTAACATTACTGTCCATTATGGATAAACATGTAAACCTTCAAATACCCATATATTGGACTGAGCTGTAATAATTCGATGTGTCAAGATATAATAAAATTAACAAAATAATGTAATAGAAACATTATGTAATGTACCATATTTCCTTGATTCTAAGACACACTTCCCCCCCCCCCCCCATATTTACATCTTTAAAAATGGAGTGTGTCTTCAAATCAATGGCGTCTTAAGAATCGCTGGATCTCTCCAGCACTGGAATGGGATTGAAGATACACTCCCCACACAGTGCCTTCACAAAGGGGCTCTGTATGCCCCCCCAAGCAACTGGGCCTTCCCCACTTGCCTCTATCGCCACCACTCTGCGCTGCTGGCAACGACCTGCTTAGCTTCCATTGCTGCCAGCGCCATTGGCAGTGGCCTACTCGGCCTGGAAATGCAGCATTACCGCGAGATCTTGAAATTGAGATCTCATGGGATCGTGGCCTACTTTGTAGTAATGCTGTGTTTCCAGGCTGGGTAGGCTGCTGCCAGCAGCGCTGGCGGGGAGGACCGGAGCCATGCTGGTGGTGAGGACCGGGGCGTTGATGGCGGTGAGTGGGAAAGGGAGGAGGGGGACTCCTACCCGGGCCGACTCGGCCAGGCGGGTCCCTGGGTGGAGAGTCAAGGGGGGGCATGCACAGCTCTACCGTATTTCTTCAATTCTAAGATGCACATATCCCCAATATTAACGTGTCTGAAATTGGGGTGCGTCTTGGAATCAACGCAATGCTTTTTTCCTGTCAGTGGCCCTGAAATTAAAGTGCGTCTTAGAATCGATAACATCTTACATTCAGTGTCCTTCAAATATTTAATACCATAAACACTAAATATAAGACAAAGACAAATACTAGGCAAATAATAAAACATAAGTTCACCTAATTAATACATTTCAACTGGGATTTACACTAGTATTACTGAGAACACTATTATTATTTTTTCTCACCTTCAGTTATAAGAACTTCATCATTTGATTAGTATCATTGTTCAGGTTGAAACGTTCAGGTTTAAAGTATAAGAAATTGTTATTGCCACATGAAAATATAGCACCTGAAACTACAGTAACTTTTCATTGCTTTAAAATGTCTATTGCTTTGCTCCTCTACAGAAATGTACTCCTCACAGCATACAAAATCAGACACAACTCTATGTTTTCTGCCCTAAATACATGATTTTTTGAGGATTATTTTAAGAGCAAGGCAGGTGATATGTTGATAACATTCATCAACATAACCTTTGTCATTAACATCATTATGAAAGAGAATGTATAGCATAGGGTGAACCAGATCTACTCGCAATTTTGGTGCAGCTCCTGTGCAAAATGCCTGTGCACACAGGATTCTTGGGGCTCATCAATGGCCTTTATGCCCCCTCTCACCTATATACTTTCAGGGGGAATGGGAGAGCTTGGTGTGCCTTTCATATCCACATTCAATTGTTGATTGGAAGGAAGCAAAGATAGGGTTGTAGTGAACTCTACGGAAATCCTCTGGCCTATTGAATTTTGTGGTCAACAAAGATTTAAACTGGTCAAAAATATATGGGACAGCAGTTGGAACAGGAGGACGAAGTTAAGATGTGGAGTCTAAATATGAAATTAGGTTTCTTTTTGTATGTGCTTAGCTATTTATAAAATGGGACACAGATTGAGAGCTAAAACAAAAGATGGTTAAGATTTTTCTTTATCTGACAACTAACCTCAATGACAGCCTTGCAGAAATTCCAAACACAATTAAGTTCATTAACAGATATGACTCTTAAGCTCAGCAAATCAAATGTTAGAATTAAGCATATTTTCCCCAATCCAGCAAGGCAATACTCACACAAAATCCCTGCTGGAAGCATTCATCTTGACACCCAGAACTCTGGGCACAGATTCCTATATTGGATTGATGAATGGTTATGTAGTATGAAACATATTTATGTGTATGCATGTGTGTGTGTGTAAGCCCTTTTTTAGTTTGTCGAACAGAGCACTTAAAGTGGTTTATAGTCTCTTATAAAATGTAGAACAGGGATGGGCAACATAAGGCCTATAGGCCACATGCACCCCTTGCGTCTCCAGGTGCAATACACACCGCAGCAGGCAAAAGAAATGTGCGGGTTGTTTTTTTTAGCACAACGGAGCACAAAAAAAAATAAGCTAAATCTGACCGTTTTACTACACTGAAGCCATTTTTTCCTGGCACCCACTGAAGGTGGAAGGGAGCATAAATTGCCCCCAGATGCCCACCTCCTGATAGTGAATAAAATCATGATGTCAATGCAGTTGTAACAGTAGCTAACCTGTTGGCATATGGAGCAGCTTGGAAGTCACATTTTGAGTACTAAGATCAGGAAGCATTTTATATTATGGAATATATTGTGTGAAATATGAACTCTGGGCAGTATCCAGTTCTGTCTTTGCATCTCTGCTCATTGCGACTAGCAGAGCAATCCTGGGCATGTTTACTTAGACGTAAGTCCCTCTGTATTCAGTGGGGACACGGTTCCTCATAACTGTGTTTAGCATTGCAGCCTTACTTAGGTATAGATTTGTCAACAATTACTACACATATTTAAGAATCATCTACATATTTGCTATGGGGTTTGTTCACTGACAAAGGAATACAATCCCAATTACCTTAACTTTTCCTGCGTTCCCTTCTTCTTCCTTTTTTTCTTCAAATTCAAAGGCAACTGTCATACGTTGTTGACGCTGTTCCTCCCACAGAGTAGGATTAAAACTATCACTGTCAGACTGGAAATCTACCGATGATTTAAAAAAAAATCAATGCCAGAATCAAATAAGTGCTGCGATACAACCTTACTCACACTATCCCCTTAAATTACCAACAGCTCTAAACTAGAAAAACTGTGCTAAGTCTTAACTTATGTATTTGTTTTTAAACCATCCATTTATTAAAAACAGTTATACAGTGCCGGCTCCAGGTTTTGGTGGCTCCAGGTTTTGGTGGCTCCCAACCTCAGTGGCCCCCAACCTCAGGCCTGCAATGGGCTCCCAACCTCAGTGTATCCACCTTCTCTTCACATTCCATTCACTTGCCCTCCTCCTCTGGACCCAATCAGTATAACTGCCCAGAGGGACTGCACAAGGCCAATGAAGGATGCCGCTCCATCTTCTCACCCTAGTCAGGGATTGCATGCTTGGAGAGGGCAGGTAAAGAAGCAGTGACAACATGGAGCAGCAGCTGCAGCAACCAAGAGGCTCCAAAGGCCTTAGCAGGAGCCCAACAATAAATACGTCTGATACTGTCCCTTGTGAAGAAGGCACAAATAGTCAAAAGTATGTCAAAAATTAGGCCCAGCATGAAGATGCTTAGGGTTAGGGTCACTATGCAGTTTTGCAAGTGCAAAACATCCATCCACTCTTGGCTGCTAATTTGTCCAAAGTTTAGCAAATTTATTTAAGAGAGGCTTTTGTTGCGCCAGTTTAGAGCCAGTATTTAACTTCTGATTGTTTGGTTAGCTTCACCATAAAAATATAAATAGAATATTAAGACTATGCAGTGCATAAAATGCAGTATTAATCTTAGTTATTCATATATTTAGAAGATTTATATCCAAGTTTTCAATTGAATGAGCCTCAAGGTGGCTTACAGTAGATTCTAACAACATACACTCACATACACAAGCCCCAAACCCACAGAATCTAGCAGCGCTAAGTTCCAGGCCAATGGATGGAGCTGTAATGTGATTCATTTCAGCTCAGAACATTCATATGAATCACTATTATTGTTCTGAATTTATAGCTAAGAGATACTGGCTGTATTCAGACCATGGTTTATTGTGATAGGAACAAGCCTAGGCAGGCCTTGGGCTTGTGTGTTCCCTGCTTACTTCTCCTCCTCTGGCGTGGCTGCAAGGAGGAAATAAGATGTTTTGCTACCATTTTAATTAATGGCAGTTAATGGATAGATACAAAAGAGGTCAGGGCTCCTACAGCTTAATGGTTGTGATGAAGAGGGACTTTCAGCAGGTGCTGCATGCATACAATTGACACCTGCTGAAATTCCCTTTTCTATACATCTGTTAAAGACACAGGAGCCCTGTCCTCCTTTTCATATGGTCACCCTATCCAAACCCTAACCTGTGGTTAATCTTAATTATGGTTTGTTGAAGAAAAACAGCTTCATAACCCATGGTTTCAAACAAATCATAACAAAAATTAACCATAGTTTCTTGAGCTTGGATACAATGACAAGCTGCAGTTAATAAAAAACGGAAGTATAAGAGAAGAGGGAGTGGATGAGCCTGAGACTTGCCTACGCTCATTCACATCATGACATCTGAATGCAGCTAATTACTTGTCACCTGGAAATTCTGTGGCTGATGTGGGACTGAAATCAAATACTTCCAGATCTGTTTAAATTCTGCCTACTTACTACTCTGGCCCTGATATATCATTCCGACTGCAGAGAACGAAGGCTAATTTAAAGAAGAAAGCTTCAAGAAATCTCTAGAACTAAAAACCTGACATACTGTACTCAAAAGAAGTAGGGTACCAATTGCTTCAGAAATCGGAAAGGATGCAAATCCTATGCCTATTTAGAAAGAAAACAGCCCTACCAGCATTCCCCAGCCAGCCATGCTTGAGTTTTGGGTTGCATTGTAAAAGCAACAGCTAACATAGGATCATTGTTTGTAACATTTAACTTGGCAGTAAATGAATATTGCATAGGTGTCTGTATTTTGGAAAAAATGGCTGACAGTACTTTACCTTCATCACCGCGGGGTTGCTGAGGAAACATGTAGTTAGTCAGCACTCTCTGCTTAGTTTCTGGATGTGCCTCAGTCTGAAGAGGAATAAGGGCCTTAGACTGTAAACAAAAAGCAAACAACATTACAATAACTCAAAAAAGCCAGTGTGGGTGGAAAAACAAAACAAAATGATGGTTACAGGTGAGATATTACATTATAATTATGTAGGCTGACCATCTGAAAAGGAGGACAGGGCTCATATAACTTTAACAGTTGTAGAGAAAAGGGAATTTCAGCCAGTGTCATTTGTATGCAATTAGTTCCTGGTGAAATTCCCTCTTCATCACAACTGTTAAAGGTGCAGGCACTATACTAGAGTGACTATATACAAAAGAAGGCAGGGCTCTGCAACTTTAACTGTTGTGATGAAGAGGGAATATCACCAGGAACTAATTGCATACAAATGACACTGGTTGAAATTCCCTTTTCTCTACAACTGTTAAAGTTATATGAGCCCTGTCCTCCTTTTCTGATGGTCAGCCTAAATTATGAAGATATAGCATCTCCAGCCAACAGATATTGCTATACTATTTTCTTATTACTTATTGTTCTGTGTGATGCCACATTGTTTTGTTTTAAACAGGAAATTACACTATCCTTCCAACTACGGGTGTGATCCAGAAGCATATACGTAGTCTCTTCATCATTTTTGGTCATCAGTTTAACATTTACATAAACATTTTCTTTCCTATAATATCTTTGCAAGGGCATGTCACAGAGAAAATGCCACATCCTCATTTGGTGGTACAGATATGGTAAGCTTAAACAGATTTGAATCTTATGCACTCCCTCCCCTTCCAAACACCTTTCACACTGTATAGAAGGCTGTTTCTATGCCAGAAAAGCCAATGTTTACTGGAACAAGGAAAGTCTAGGTGCACCCAGTACCTTCTATATCTCGTGAAGAAGCACTAACACCTAATCTCAGTATATGTAGTAGTTATGGGGAGAAGGAGTAGGGTCTGAATACATAGGCTTAGCATTTAGGTATTAACCTACATACAACATTGTAAACCTCTGTCAGTTTACATGGAAGCAAGTCCAATTGCATTCAGTGGGACTTACTCTTCTAGGTAAGTGTTGCTGTTTTTAAATGCACCCTTAGAGTAATAAGGACACATAATGGGATGGTCCATTAATATAGGTAATGTATTGACGATGTGGACTATTTTGAATTCAGATCGATATACGCAGTTAGGTCTATGCAGAATCAGTTGAACAAGCCATTTGTTTACCATATTAAGAACCTATCAAAATACTGCTCTGCAAAAACAGAATGTACATACACTGGAGGCAGTTTTCTGACAGGCAGTCTTTCACCAAGCTTCTAAACTCAAGAGTTTTAAATGTTTAAGATGTTTCCGGTCTCATTGGGACACAGGGAAAACTTTTAGGGTGCTACACATGAACACTTCTAGATCACATCCTAATTTTTCTGCAGAAGACATCATCTGAAGTTCTAGCTTAATAGTTTTTAATATTCATAGTACAACATAAATATTTTACAAACACTGCTGAACTCACTACCCTGATATTGAGCTCTTAGGATGGGGACAGATATTAAATATGTACCTGGTTGTCTGAAAGCCACAAAGCTGCAAGTTCTTTAAGCTTCGTAAAAGTGATAGGCAAATTTTTCAATCTACAAAAATGAGTCAATGCTGTTATAAAATACTTGGCAATAAGATGGCAACAATTATCCTGCTAATTTTCATTTTGCTTCTCTTTTTGCATTGCTTTTAAGGGATATTTTATTAAAAATATTCACTTTAAAATTATTTTTTTCCAGACACATTTTCACAGGGTTTTCTACACAGACAGCTTCTAATGGTACTAATCAAAATGCATTGTGTAGCTATTCCATGTTTTCCCATCTTAACACATTTTTTTTCCTGATAAGCAAAAAGACAGAATACCCGGGGTGGAGGTGGGGGAAAGAACCCAGGAGAGTTACAAATGGTAGACAACAACATCTGGATCCCCCCCCAATGTAAAATTGCATGAATGAGTCAGGATGCCTGCACGATAAAGCCTGCTTCATCTGGAAGGACCCTCAGTTTAAAATGCATATTTTTCTTCCCAAACCATCAGATCATAGTAATAAAACCCAGATTTTTACCATAAATAAAAATATTGCCAGTTTCACAGAGCAGCTGTGTTTTGCTTTTCTATATCCAACATGTACGCAGGTAATTTTATCCCAGATGTATGCAGGCTTCATATTTACAATATATGCTCAAGTAGATGGGATTCTCTCCCCTCCTCCATTTTTTCTTTATTTCAAAATAAAATAAAATTACATTGACAACATTACAACAAATATAGTGGTTGTTTCTTCATGACGGAAATATACACTGCAAATATATATATATATATATATAGGGCAACACCTTACATTGTCTGGATTGTATAGATACATTAACAACTTCAATGTCAAACAAAATCCAAAATTAGGGTCACCAAAAGTGGAATTAAGTACACAGGGGCCTGGATCTACCAGCAATTCCATTAACATAATTGACAAATGGGGACCACATTGTATCAAAAGGATCCTATCTCAGTTGACCCCACAAAACCCTGCGATGATACGTTAGATTTTCAGATAGAGATATGTCCCACACTTTTCTTTTCCAACCATTTAGCGTGGGGCACTTCGGATCTTTCCAGTGCTCAGCAATTTCCAGACGCACTGCCGTAAGCAGCATAGCTATGAGTTCTTTGTGAACAAGGGATGGATTTAAGACATTCGGCAGGGACAGCAAAGCCAAGCTCGGCTCAGGCAGAATTCTCTGACCTGTGGCCTCTGAGATTGTCTTGAACACTAATTCCCAAAACTGCTTTAGGCTTTGCTGTCCCACCACATGTGCAAGAAGAAGCCCCTCTCATCACAGCCTCTCCACACATCAGAGAAATAGAACTCATTATGTGTGAAAATTGGAGTGGAGTTTTGTGCCATCTTAGTAGTACCTTGAAGGCTGCCCCCTGGATGCAGGACAATATTGTTCTAAGTGGAGGCTTTGTCCATATTTGCTTCCATATTTCATCTTCTATTTGCATGTGTAAGTCTGCTTCCCATATGTTTTTCAGTGTCAGGGAGGAGCCTCCCACTTTGTCAAGCAGTAAATCATAAACTGCTGAGGAGGTCAAGCCCTTATCTTTTCCCTTGGGCAGTGAAGGGATGAAGATCTACTTCCTGGCCAAACCTGTGGTTTAGAAAAGTTCTTACTTGCCAGAGTTGGAACCAAATAGGCTTAATCCAATTTAACTTTTCTTTTAGTTTATATAATTAATTCCTCAACCCCTTATCTATCAAGTCTCTCAAGCGATACATACCCTTCCTGTCCCACCCAGCAAACTGGGTGTATTTATCTCCATGTCTAATAAGAGGATGGTCCAGGAAGGGTAGCATCAGAGTTTCTGATGGAGACAGGTATGTTCACCATTTTTTTCCAGATAGCAAAGGTGAGGCACGTGAATGGATGAGAGATTCTTTTAATAGTCACAGAGGAGGATTTTAAAAAGGGAGAGCAGATATTGTAAGTATACGGGATTCTCAAAAAATCTTATTAAAAGGAATTTAAAGAGTAAAATCTCTTGATACAGCTACGCAATGACCTGGTTCTCATGAGCACATTGACCCATGATGGATTAAATAAGCCACTGTGGTTTACAGGCACCTGTGGACATCTGTTCCATAAGAAACCACCCACAATTCATGGGCTGTTTTGGGGTTGTGGGTGGTTTGTTAACCGTGCCAACAACCCACCCTCACTGGGTTCACATGACATGACAAGCTACGTGTGTGTGTGTGTGTGTTATGGAATAGGTGCCAGCCCACAAACTGCAATGGCTTATTAAAACTGTGGGTCAATTTCTTTTAATTGGTAGCCTAGGAGTCCTGACTGGAATCACCCCAAGTCTAAATGCTAATTTTGCTCCCACAGACCTTTCCTGCTTCTACCTGGAGACTTTGGCTAAGATGCTTCTTCAGCTCATACCCTCACACCTATCCTATAGCTTAGCCAAGGCTTAATTCCCATTAACTTTCCTCTGTTGACTCTTCATAGATCAGTCAATACCTGAGATCTCTCCTGCATCTGATTGAATTGTTACTGCATTTTGTGGAGTCTACAGATCATTGAGAAACAGAATAGAAAGTGATGGTAATATTGTCTTAATCTGGCCCAACCACTTCAGCACACTTTTATTGCACTTTCCTATTCTTGGTGACAAGAGGGAAATACCGAAGACTAGGGCTGCCAACCAAAAAACCCTGGCCGGTGGTGGGTTGTTTGGTGTACATTAATCAAATATGGCTCAAATGAAGAATTCCAGTTAGCCTTTCTTGTTTTATTAATTAAATCCCAACACCAATATACTACCATTGCGAAATGATTTCCAATTATTTTTGTGGTTAATAGTTCTACAACAACAACAAAAACAGAGCTACATTTAAACATTCACTAATTAGCTACCACAAGAAATAAAGGAATTCTTAAATTAATTGAAGTTTATTTTTAACTACCTTTTCATTCAAATGAATCACAGATTTGTAGCTTTAATACCGATTAGGCTCCAGAAAATATATTAGTCAACTCCCATAATCTCACATTATTAGCAATGGTGCCTGGGGCTGATAGGAGTTGTTGTTTATAACATCTGGAGGGCACCAGGTTGGAGAAGGCTCTGATGTGATGCATAGTTCCTCCCATTCATTTCTGCAGGCAGGATACCAGAGGCTTCTAGAAGCGACACAAGGAGGAGTCCCCTCTGAATTTGGTCTTATGTCCTCTGAGCGATCATGTCCTTGTGGCTTTCTAAGCCATAAATGGTTCTGAGGCTTCTCTTATTTCTCCTCTCTACTTAGTAGAGCAATTGTTTTGGGTTTCTTCCTAAGTTCTTTTTTTTACCTTTTTATACTATCAGATTCTAAAACCTATGGACAGGTATTGTATTATTTAATCATCTTTGTTCAGCATCACTGTAAACTTCAGGCTCTTTATGAATATTTTTTTATAATACTAATACTCATGTTTAATAATGGGAAGTGTGGCATTCCCAAAGCAGAGGTACTTTCTTGAAAGAAGGTGTCTGACTCCCATGTAACCAATGAACACAAATGTACATGTGTTGCTCTGTCAACTGATAATCTGAAAACACTTTAAGAAACAAACCTTTCAATATCTATAAGTTTCGAACAGGTGGCTGTCAATTTGAAAGTACATTGAAATATAAACATTACCTGTTGTCACTCAGATTTAAGACTCGGAGTTTCTGCATCTGACCAATCTCATCAGGAAGAAATTCCAGTTTGTTCGAGCGCAAAGACATAACTGTTACATTCTTACAACTTCCAATCTGTGGGAATCAAAGGCATTTGTTAAGACATGTTCTATGTCATCATAATTGCTATCTGTATGCCTTCAGAATAACTGAACTATGTTATTTCACATATTGTCCAGTGCAACCCAGTTTACAAATGGGTTAAACTGGAATCACAGTGTATTCCTATACAGCTGTTATTGCATTGTGGTAGAGAAAATGCTGACTTCCGTGTGTACAGGCAGGCGGACACAATTTGCTTAGCAAGGGAGAGAACATTAGATGGGAGACAGCCAATTTGAAAAAAAAAATATTTCTTGGTCATGGCTTCTGTACAGCCTCACATTTGGCAGCTTAAGACCCCCTTCTAGCATTATCTAAGCAATGAAGTGCTGCAGGATGTTTCTGTCCCACATCACTTCAGTAATGTTGGAAGAGCTATGCCACATGGGAAGAGCTCATGAGGCAGTTTCTTCCCATGCTAAAGTTTCCCCTTTCTCAAGATAGGTAATATGGCTGTAGGAAGAAGGCATGTTGTGGGCTCGACTCATATAGTTTAGATTTTCTGAAGTTACTGGAGTGCTGTGGGGGATTTCTAGCACCACTAAAGTCATGGCAGAAGGAGTCCTTAGTGTTTAATGAATGTGGGGCTCCAATCCAAGACCCTGCTTTGCAAACATCTTGAATGGGAATGCCTGCTTCCAAACTACAGAAACTACCTCAGCCTTAACTAAGAGCCTGGGTTGGTCAAAGAGCAAAAGAGGAACTCCTCTTTCTGAATGATGCCACTTAATTAAAGGCACTGTCTGTTATCAGGAGGAACTGACAACCCAGTTGCCATGCTGTCCTTCACCTACTAAGCAAAGAAAGTCTCCCAGTGCTTCTACTTCAGAATTTACTTCAGAAGAAACCAATCAGGTAGAGCAGGGCTGGCCCAAGCCATTTTGCCACCTGAGGCAGAGTGACACACTCTGTCACCACAGACATTACCTGGGCTTTGCAGAGAAGCTGCCCCAAGACCCATGAGACTTCACTAAGCCTGTGGCAAAATATCACGATATTTCACTAAGACCCATAATGCTTTCACTGGGCCTGTTTACACGTCACGTTAACCCTTATAAGTTATGCACAGTAGCTTATTTTACAAATAGCCTACTGTGCCCTGACAGAGGATCAGACAAATAGGCTACAAGTGTAGTTTATTATTATTTTCCCTTGCCCCTTCTCCCCTGTAGTCTTCCCACCCAGCTGGCAGGTATCCCAGTCTCTTTGCGTATTTTCAAGCCTTTGCAGGGTCCCTTTTCTCTGCCCATGTGCCCTGTGATTTGATAATAAAGGGCAGTATATAAACATTTATAATACTACTACAGGCCAGACTTCCATTTGGTAATAATGACTTCAATGAAAATTTACTTTGGATAAAGACTTGGAATTTTTGAAATACTTTGTATGTCATAATAAAGCCTTACTTCTCTGGGCAGTTCAGGCAGGAAATTTTCATCTACAGCTAGAGTTCGCAGACTGTGCAGGTAGCCAACGGTGGGAGGTAGAGACTCTAGTTCATTACAACTGCAGTCAAATTCTTCTAATAAAGATAAACTGAAATATTAAGGATATTTGTTAGTCCATTTCAGAAAGCCACCAGTCATTAGTTCCATTGAATTTCTGGAATTTTTGAAATCTGGAATTTTTAGCATTCCAGATTTGCAAACTGTGCAGGTGAAAATATCAATTATCTTACATGTTTTTTGCAATTACAGTACAAAGATAAATTCCATAATGGACCATAATGGAAATAAATTTGCAGCGCCTTTCTACCTGAAGCAGAGTAATGGTCCATCCAGTGCACTACTGCCAACATTGACTGACAGTTCCCCTGAACCTAAATGTTACTTCACGCAACAGGATTTCTGTGCGAAGCCACATGCAAAATTACACGTACGCAATCTCATATGACAAACACTGGTGTCTAATTTGTCCTATGTATATATGAACAGCAGTGAGTCCCTCCTGCAGATAAATAATAGCGAAATAGACATGTGGGCACATGCCCTGCCGAGCATAATGGACACACACCCGTTTATTATACAATGAAACAATCCCCATTAAAAGGTCAAATCCTACAGGTGGAAATGCTAGAAATTGCAATTGGGGTCTCATACCAGCAGGGCATGTGCTTTAACAACAAGCTACAAACCCTCCCCAGTGTCATTTAAGTAACATCATATGTCTAATTAAAAAATAATAATAAGGTAGTATGCAAATGTGCCCCAATGCTAGTGCCACTTTTCCTCAATGCTCTAGCAAATGCTTAGCTACATTGCCCAAGCATTGGTTTGCGTTAGTATAACATTATTAGCACTACTGCAGGGGCACAATTGTATATTACTCTACTTAATTGTTCTAGTAATTGTTGTTATTTGATTGTTGAATTTTCTCATGACATCCTATTGTTTATGCATTATTGTCTCACAGCTCCAACTGCACTAAGCACAGACAATAAATAGCGCCCATTCTGTGTAATAAATAGTGCATACTCTGGAAAGCTAATGGTTTAAACTTATGGAAAGAAAACAGATCAAGAAAGTCTTTAACTTAGTATAATGGCTGATAAGGGGGAGGGAGATCAGTCTTTTGGTTGTCACAACTGCCGTCATTTTGGATATGAAAAGCTGGTTACTGGACAGAACGCAAACTCACAACTAAATCTATGACAGCTGTGTCACCCCAATAGACATTGTGATCAAGGAGGAAGCTGTATCATTTGTAAACATGCTTTATCTTTCAGACTGACAGATACCTTTCTATATAGGCCTGAAAAAAGATTCCACAAAAAGAACAGAATGCAAAACAATGGCCACTAGAAGCATTGAGTGATTTTATTTAGTAATCTTAAATACCTTCATACCAAGACACGAATGTAACATTCCTGATATGTGGAACTCTATATTGGGAGTTAGGCAATTAGACACTTACAGTTTATTTTTAAAACAACAACAAAATACCGAATTATCTTAATGCATGTTCTGGATTTTAATCTATCTTTGTACTCCATTTACAAATTAAGAAATAACCTATTTGCACAAGCTACTTGTGGGTTTGGGCCATGGAGGAGTTACTGAGTAGAGACAATCCCAGCTATCAGCTATATCGGGCAGGAGGAAAGAGAAGATGCTGAATTCCCAAGAACAGGCAACCTTTTCTGCATACGCTCATTGGCAACAGTGAAAGTAATGAATACCCGAAAAGGCCTTTAGCTGTTTTCTTTTCAGCTATTTATCTTGAATGCTCCTCAGACTAACGAATCTAAAACAGCTGATCTACAACCCACGACCCATCTGTCTCCGCATCCTTTCCCCCCCCTGCTACTAACTACTAGACTACACTAGTCTGGAGGATTGAAGTGTGTCATCGTTTTGAGAGCTGCGCAGTGATTAATGAAGTGGGTTGGTAAGAGAACAGCTGAAAGCTTTGTTAGGCTTTTCATTATAAGCTTGCGGCTGCCAAGCTGTCATTCAAACTGGAGGAAGTGATCATTTCTAAAGGCAACATTCAGACAAATTGGCCCAGATCCACTTTAGGTTTTTGCTGACAGAAGCAGATGCAGACTTAGGTGAATGTGCTTTAGTAGACCACCTGGCAAAACTGCAATGCTGCACTCGCCTTCAATGACTCTACAGCCAGTCTAGAGGTGTGATTATTTCATGCTATTCCCTTTCAGCTGCCACCAGTGCCTAGAAATGGGTACTGGAAAAACTGCAAAGAAGAAATATTGTGATTTCAATGGCATCCATGATAATATGCTAAATGGGCAATGCAATCTTATACGAAAGGTCCTACAGTTCTCAAGTCTGTAAATTAATTAGTTCATTATTGAACTTAGGCCCCCTCCACAAGGATGCGCTTTTGCGCCCGGTTCGGGGATTATGCGCATTATCGCGGAGGCGCATTTACTCCTAATCCCTCTGCACGGGAGGCGGCGAGAGGCGGCGAAGCGCATTAATTGATGTCCAAAAAGCGCTTTACATATAGTTAATGCGCATAATCGCTTGTTCACACGGCGAAAATGCGCTTTAACGGCCGGAGCAAAATAAAAGTCGCTATTTAACGCGCATTCGATAATGCGCATAATCCGGGAGATAACGCGCCTCTGCGCCCGTTTTGCGCTCCGCTGGTGTGAAGGTAAAATTTATAATGAGCCTTCAAAGAGCATTAAAGCGCCCTTGTGGAGGTAGCCTTAGTAGTTTCAAAGTTAATAACACTGTCTCTATCTCCCTTGGCTCATCAGTCCTGTGTTAAGTAAACTCCATTCAAATCAGTAGCACTTATTTTGACATGATCCAATCCAGAGAAAATTATGCATTTGAAAACCCCTGCAGGAATTAAGTACATATGAAATACTTTCCTTCTATTATTTCAATGGGATTTTCTTTCACTGAACTCAGAACTCCAATCCAGAGAAACTTTGTTTGTGCAGATGCTCTAATATGCACATGTAGGTACCCCACTCTTGATGGCTGTCCTTTTTCACATCAACAGATGGATAGCTTCATGTCCACAGGAAGAAGCATGCACAGTTTCTGCCTCCACTGAAATATGGAGCCACAGCTAAGTGACACAAAAAGATAGCTAAACGTATGGCTCCCAACACCTTGCAAAGAAGTTCTTTATCAAGGGAAAAATTCTGTAAAAACATACAAAATTATAAACTTCTGTATAATTTTTTCAGACATTTTCCCTCGACAAAGAGCTTCCTCAAAATGCATTGGGAGCCATAACTATCTGGTGATTTATCTATAGTTCCTTCTGTTTCTGAGTCATAGCTAGGTAGCAAAGAATATGCTTTGCATTTCAAAATCCTAAAATCCAACCCACAGCATCTCTAGTTGACTGATCTCTGGCAGCAGGGGTGGGAAAGACCTCCGCCTGAGACTTTGAAAGCCTTCAACAGTCAGATTAGACCAGCCTTCCCTAATCCGGTGCCCTCCGGATATGTTGGACTGCAATTCCCATCATTCCTATTTGGACAACAGGTTTAGAAGGCTTGATTAGACAATACTAGGCTAGATGGACCAATGGTCTGACTCAGTATAAGGCAGCTCCCTATGTTCTTATAGGTAAGTGAAAAAGGTCAGTGTAGATCAGAGCAAATGCATTCAGGGTTGGAGCAAAAATCACATTACTTAAACATTTAAATACAAATAGTGTTATAAGGAATTAGGATGTAATTACTTCTAAATTGCAAAATAACAATGAAACTAATTGGCTGTTGCAAATTAATCAATTATGAAATGTAAACGATAATTACTAGATTGATGCCAGCTATGTTCATCAAGTTCCTAAAATAATAAGGATCTGGGCTGAAATATTCAGTAGCAACACCAAAATATGCAAACATTATTTGAAAATGTTAAGAAGGTTTAGGTATTTATTTAGATAGACTTTGGAGATAAGGACAGCTATGAGAAAAGAGACTGAGAGAATCTCACTAATGGTCAATTTGCATCATCATAATAAGATGGTACAATTCCACCATAATAATAATAATAATAATAATTAAATAATAATAATAATTTATTTATTTCTTACCCGCCTCTCCATTTGGATCGAGGCGGGGAACAACAATATGATAAAATACATAAAACTGATTAAAACATGGCACACATTATCAAAACTGCATTAAAACATCATAAAAACATCCATATATTTCATGTGAGTAGGAGTTCATTTGTATGTTGTCCTCTAAAGCCCTTATTTTGGAAAGGGAAGCATTCTGTCTCACATGGCAAATTAACACCATGTTTTTGAGCATTACAGATGTGGGAACATGTTCAAGGACATTCTCATATTAGACACTGCACAAAGACTGTACCAATTTATTCTGCATATTTGAATTCAAAGTAAAATTCCTGTGGGTTTGTCATCGTTGTCTGCAGGATTTTATATAGGAAATAGGAAAGATAGTATCTTTTATCAGGACAGCTGCCATAGGACATAGGATGCAGCATAGGATGGCTGCATCCTATGCTGCAGCAATAACATCGAGGTTTAGTCATTGCATGGGTCAGATGGCTCACCTGGGAAGTTCCCATCTAAAATGTATAATTATTTGTTGATATAATTTGAAGGTGTGGGGCCTCTAATCTAGATCAGTACCATGGTGTGTGGGCAGGGAAGGGTTAAAGCCCCCCTAACCCATGCTAGTGTCCCAATCCAGATGAGGGCCCCTGTGTTTATTCTAGAATAAAAAAGACTTAGCTTCCAGCTATGTCTTTAACATATGCTTTGCATCTCAGCACTGCAAACTCCCAGTAAGAGTATTATTATTATTATTAGTAGTAGTAGTAGTATCCCACTTTTTGCCCCATGCTGGGCCTCAAGGTGGCTTTACAAAATTAAAACATATACAATTAATACTGATAAATAGAAATACACAAAAGTTAAAATATATTAAATACATTTCAATATTAAAACATTTAAAGCATTTAAAATACATAACAATTTTAAAAGTCCTAGGCATAGATGGAGGTCCAGCTTAATTGCCAAAATCCTGCCGGAACAAGAAACTTTTTGCCTGCCTCTGAAAGCACATCAAGGAGGGAGCCAGTCTAGCGTCCCTGGGAAGAGAGTTCCTGAGCACTAGAGCAGCCACCAAGAAGGCCCTCTCCTGTGTTCTCGTTAGGCATGCCTGTGATGATGGTGGGACCGAGAGAAGAGCCTCCCCAGGAGATCTCAAAGCATGGGCAGGTTCATAAGGGAGAATATAGTCCTTCAGATAACTTGGACCCCAGACGTATAAGGCTTTATAGCTCATAACCAGCACTTTGAATTGTGCCCAGAAACAGACTGGAAGCCAGTGTAGCTGTTTTAACAAAGGAGTTGTATGGTGAAGTAATATTCCATGAGGTTTGCATATACCACTGGGTGACTGGATTTGGATTTTGACTATTGATAAATTTAGCAATTGGAAATTCAGCAATTGCCAGATTTATCGATTTATCAAAGTCTAAGGACCATAGTTTCTATCTATCAATTGTAGAGCAACTGGATGTTCTCATCACCGCACCATATATATATATATATATATATATATATATATATATATATTGTAGAGCTCTTTTTTTAAAAAAAAATTAATATTTCAACAGATGATAACATAAAATAAACATAAAATAAACATAATACATAAACAAAACCTAAACCTTAACATCCCCCCATGCTCCCCTACCCTTGAGACCTTCATTGCTTTAATATATTATAATTTTTTCCTAAATTGCAACTATTATTTTGAAGGTGTACAACCTCTCCCCTTTACTAAAACATATTCTATAAATGATCCTCAAATATTTTCAAAATCATTCCTTTTGGATAATCCCATCCTAACTTTAATTTTACATGTTAGTCTATCATTAATTGCTATATCATTAATTGCCATTCTTCTATACTATAATTCCCTTGTATTTTCCAATTCTTAGCTATCATTAATCTAGCCGGTGTCAGGAGGCTGTTTATCAATTCTCTTGTATTTTTATTCCCATATTCTTTATCAAACATCGACAATAAAGCTAAATTTGGACTTCCACTTTTTTACCCAGTATTTCACTTATTTCTTTAAAAACTCTTTTCCAAAATTTTTGTACATTCTCACATGTCCACCACATATGGAAATATGTCTCCACTTCCTGACAACCCCTCCAGCATAGCATTGACATTTTCTTATCTATCTGATGTAATCTTACGGGAGTGAGATACCATCTCCAAATTATTTTGTAATGATTTTCTTTTATCCTTATTGATAACAACTTTAAAGTTCTTAGTTCCCATATCTTCCCCCAGTTATCCTCAGTAATTTGGTTTTTTTAATCTTCTTCCCAGAATGTTTTCAAAATTTCTTGTTGCTCTCCCTCCTCTAACAATATATTGTATATTTCACTTATAATACCTTTTTTACTTTTATTTTCCCCCTCCTTCTCTCTTGACTCAATTAACTTTTCAAATCTTGTTTCCTTTCTACAGTCCTTATTTATCTTTTTCCATTTCTGTATCCATTGTTCCAATTGTATACACTTAAATTATAAGTTTTTTTGTCCTCTTAAAACTTCTTCTATTTGCTTTTTATTAACCACTCTCTTCAACCAATCTTTCACTTTAATTATTTTTTTCCCCCTCAATAGCCCTTCCAATTCTCTTCTCAAATTACCTGGGAAGTTCTCCAATAAAACAACTGGGGTTAGTGGAGAAATTCCTGGTATTAATTTCTTTTTATACTTTCCCCAAATTTCTATGATATTTTTTAGGATGGGATTTTCCATATCCTTCAGTTGATTCTTTTGTATTTTACTAAAAAAAATATTTTGTAACTCTAACTCTATTTCTCCTGTCTGCGTCTCTAACCATTCTAAATCTTCTTTTCCTACTATACTATTTATATCGTATCTTAATTGATTAGCTATATAATACATCTTTATATTCGTGAGTCCCAACCCTCCTTTCCTTTGAGTCTTATACCATTTCGTTTTATTAATTCTTGCTTTTCTATCTCCGTTACAATAGTTATTTATCATGCTTTGCATACTGTAGTGCTCTTGAAGAAGTCACTTGAGGAGAAGGCTATCAATGGCTACTAGTCCTGATAACTAGGTACTACCTCCAGTATCAGAGGCAGTAAGCCTATATATAACAGTTGCTGAGGAACATGGGGGGGGGTATTGCACAGTGTCCTGCTTGAGGGTCCCTGGTCGACAAGATGGACCCTGGTTCTGATCCAGCATGGCTTTTCCTATGTTCTTAAATTATGGAATTCACTACTGCAGGATATAGTGATGGCCACCAATTTGCATGTCTTTAAATGAGGATTAGAGAAACCAACACAGGATAAGGCTATCAATGGCTGCTAATCATGATGGTGATACGCTACCTCCATTTTCAGAGGCAGTACGCAACGAGAGGGTGCTATTACATTCATGTTCTATTTGTAGGTTGGCCACTGTGTGACAGAATGCTGAACAAGGTAAACACATGGTTTGAGCCAACATGGTTCTTCTTAGGTTTGTTTAGGCAGACAGACTTACTGGTTCCAGAACTGAGATGTTTCTGAATGTGCTCAAAACGGTCATTTCAAGTTTTGAAGCTAGCTGGCTGACCAACCACCAGGCCTGCCTTTCTCACCAGGCTCCCTCACACCACCAGTTATCCCCCTCATAACAGTAAGGTTGGGGAAGGGGCAGAGCAATATAGTTACTATTTTAAATTTACATTTCAGCTGTCTTAGTGTTTTGTTTTGAAAGCTGCCTTGAGGACTTTTAAAGTTGAAAGCCAGGGTAAAATAAATGAATAAATAAATAAATAAATAAGAAGATGATGTTGGTATGCAAAGTTTGTAGAGCTGATTTAGAAGCATCCTCACCTTGTTGAATCCAAACATACCTTTCCACGCTAGGGTTGAACTCTAAAAAAAAAACTGGTCCTACAAATATGCAAAAGCCAGTTGTAGATAGTACTGATGGGCCAGCACATCTGACTCATGTAAGCTTTCTTTGATTGTTATAATTGTCTCACCCTTATGTGAATTTGAACCATCAATTCTTCAGAATAATCTTATTCAAAATTTCCTATGGGGTCCAGGTGAAATATACTGCAGGTGTTTTTTTTTTACTTGTTTGTAAATTTAAAAAAATAACCTGGATTTTTCCTTCTGTAAGAAAATATTAGTTCGGTTTAGACAACACTGAAACTCAATGTTATCCTAGCAACATGTGTGTGCAGTCCAAATAGAAGGTCCTATTACATGAATTAGTTCACCTATATTCAAATTTGACACCTCACATGATGGAACATGTTCTACTGGAGTTTTCACAAAAACACCATTAATAAAATGAGATAAAAATAAAACAAGCTAATTTCTGCCAAAGCAAACATCTCAAAAGACTTGCAATTTATGTATCTCTGTGTTTATATTACTTCTCATTAAACTTCTGCTATGCATCTGTAAAATGCTAACAATGCCATTACTTATAAATAAAAATGATTTTGCTTTATACTTAATTAATGTGTATATACAGCACATTGCCAATTTCTAGTAACTAAGAAAACTACAACAATCTCAATTGTTTTTGAATTTTATATGATAAAACTGGGTGACTGCTAAAAATATTGGGACTGTTAATTTGAAAATCGTTTTTTTTATATTTAACACATACCATGAATTCGGCATACCGAAACCTTGTTTCCTCAATAGTGGCCTTTGTATCTCTATGAAACTATATACTCTAACATTGCCCCTAAATTATACCTGGAGACTGGGGACACAGGGTCAGAAAAACAAAAAGTGCCTGGTACTGCAACCTTGCAGGTGGACTATGATTAGCATATGCTCTACCATCTTCATTTTTAAAGTGCAGAGATCAGATAATTAAGAATGCCAGAGTGATTTCTTCCCTATGTCCCATGAAGATGAGGTGAGAAAATAACTCTGGAATAGGTGGCAGCAGCTATGACCATTTCTTTTATTCATAATCAAAGCAATAAAGCTTTGTTATCTCCTCTAAATTACCTCTCCCTGCAGCTTCACGTAGATACTAAATAACATAAGAGACAAGATAGAACCCTGTGGGATACCATTGTCTGAAGGCTGTGGTGCTGAACAGCAGTCCTCCAGCATCACCTTCTTGGCATAACCTCACAGAAAGGATCACTGCAATACAGTCCCTCCAGGCCCCACATGTGCGCTCCAGGAAAACTGATAGGGCCACATCCTCCCCGCATCCAGATCGAGAGTAGGTCATCAACCAAGGTGACTAAAGCTATCTCAGTCTCATATCATGGCCAAAAGCCCAATTGAAATGAGTCCAGATAATCAATACCATCCAAATGTCTTGATTAATGTGTTATTGTAACCAGACTAGGGGAAACTGCTATATTGCCATCAACTGCTTCCTGGTGCAGGGGGATGGACTCTGTTGTTATTAACAACATGGACGAAATTGAGGTGGAACAGAGTTGTGTTGCCCCTAGAGAATTTGTTGTTGTTGATCATACCCATGAATGGGGAATAGTTTGCTGCCCCAAGTAGAATAATTGAAGACGCGCCTATTGCGCCAGAGAAGTTTAGCACCCCCCCCACACACACACACAAAAGATGGGGCAGGCTTCCCACCAAAATGTTTATCGCCTAGCTCTAGAAGGTTCTAAACTTTGCTCTGCACAGGCACAGACTTCTATATGTGGAACTGCACAAAGACCATGAAGAAGAACATTAACTTTGGGTGAATCATGCCTTGCAGGATATATTTGTCATGAGTTACTAGGGAGTAAGCCCCTTTGGGATTTACTTCCAAGAAGCCATGTATAGGGTTGTACTGTAAGATCTTGCAGATGGGAAAGTCTATAAAATGTTTTCCACTTACTTTCCAATGGCATTGGGTAGAACTGTGAGCTGATTGTCATCTACTTTTAGAGTTGTAAGCCTTTTCAAGAGCCCTGCAGAGTGAGAGAAATAGAGAGAGAAGATTTGTTAAATGAGAGGTAGTATTACTAAGAAGAACAGTGCAAGCATATTCCCTATAATTGTTTTTGTGGTACAAAGTAAAGCCCTTTTTGGAGCTTTCTGTACTATTTGCTATGATGCCTATTCAAAGGAGGTCTGTTTGAGTAGAAGTCATTTGAGATAAGAGAATAAAGGATAATCTTTGTTAAAATAAAGGACACCTGGCAACCTAATTCAAAGATTTCTCCTCCAGCGATGAACAGGCAGCTGTTCCAAATGTATTTGAAAGCCTTTGCAGTTGCTAAGAGCAGGATTTTCCAATATAATCCTTAAGTCACCAAACACAGTGCATTCAAATGGGAACAGTCATATCCTCAAAAGTGAATTTTTACATTGTATTTTTGTATATGCAGTTTCACACTCATTTGAAAATAGAGACATTCTAAGGTATTTCTTCATAATGGGAAACTAACTAAGGTCCCCTCTACAAGGATTCGCTTTTGCGCCCGGTTAGGTGATTATGCGCATAATCGCTGAAGCGCATTTACACCTAATACCTCTGCACGAGAGGCGGCGAGAGGTGGCGAAGCGCATTAACGGATGACCAAAATGCGCTTTACAAGTAGTTAATGCGCATAAGCGCTTGTTCACATAGTCAAAATGCGCTTTAACGGCTGGAGCAAAATAAAACTCGCGATTTAACGCGCATTCGATAATGCGCATAATCGGAGAGATAACGCGCCTCTACGCCCGATTTGCGCTCCGTTCTTGTAGAGATAAATTTTTTAAGCGCCTTGAAAGAGCTTTAAACCTCTCTTGTAGAGGCAGCCTATATTACACATGTACCTTCTAATGCCAGGTTCAATCCCTGATATCTACAGGTAGGGCTGGAAATATTCTTGCCTGAAACTTTGGAGAGCTGTTGCCAGTCAGTGTCAACAACGCTGGACTAGATGGACCATGGTCTGACTCAGCAAAAGGTAGCTTCTGATGTTCCTAATATATGTATTGGGATTTTTTTAAAAGCCACTGGTAGAGGCGTTCCAATATTCTCTGAAAGTGCTCTTTAGACGCAGAAGCAAAACTGGAGTTTCACAATATCATTTAAAAAGCCAGCAAACAACCATGAGTAAGGAATGGCGAACTCATGATAAATGACTCATGTACAAATGCCCTGATACACGAATCCAAAACACCACTTAGAGCATCATCAGACAGGGGGGAAATTGTGGTTTCCTACTGTCACTTCTCCGCCCCCGCAATACTTCCTCTTTCTTCCCAGAAAAGGAAAAGGAAGTAAACAAAGATCACGTGGCCCATTCAGGGGCCGTTTTCATCGCACTGCTTTTCCTGCACACAGCAGGAAATGGCGGCACATTCCGTTTCCTAAAAACAAAAAGTCGGATTAAAAGGGGTCCATTCTGTGACGGAAAAAAGTCAAGAAGGAGTGGGAGGTGAGGCAGATGGTGTCATCTAAAGGATGTGCAAAAAATGTGAGTGGGCAGTAGCAAGCACGCGATAAAATGCTCTTCTGATGAACCCCTTAGGGAGCAATCCTATTGCCCCTAGACAGTGTCAACTGCCTCTCCAAGTTTGGAAAAACAACCTTGGAGAGGGGGCAAAGGGGGCATTCCAATGGGTGAAGCAGGGAGGGGAAGGGCCTGAAGAGGTTGGATATGAGCTAACCCCAGGCCTCTCCAGACTCCTTTACATGCCCTCCAAAGTACCCCATCTAGACAGGCAAAAAAAAAAAAAAATCTAGTGAAAACGTAGAATGGTAGGAGTGGGGAGGTGAAGATAATCTCCGCCATTCTGTATTGGATGACCCTAAACCTCTGAGTTTGGAGACTTACAACCATCCTGATAGGATTGCACCCTTATTAACCAAAACCCATTCTCACAGCAACACATCCTCAGACATAGGCATGCTTTTAGTCAAATTTTATTTGCTTACCTATAGAGTCTGGCAGTTGTTGTAGCATGTTGGATGACAACAGTAGATCTTCAAGGGCTTCACATCCCGATATGTCCATATCTATACTTTCTATCCTATTTTTTGACATATCCAAGTACACCAGCTGCTTTAACCTTCCTATAGGCTTGATGACATCACATAAGAATAGGAATTTATTAGATTGTTGATTCATATTAATTATTTAATATGCAACATAACAGCAACAAAGTGTAATATTATGAGTATACACACTTAAAGCTAATAAACAGGCAATGGAAATTTACTGACGCATCTGGTGTAATCTCTCATCTAATAATTAAACTACTTTTCTAACTTCATATCTATAGACACTGAAGCAATTATCATTAAACTCCTTGCATTTTGAGGACATGATCCTTCCCAATGCAGGTAGAGACTCACGCAAGGTATGGTCCCAATAGAGCACAACACAGCAGGTTTTCACAGCAGTTCATGCACAGACAGCAACACAGACTGTTGCAAGGAATAAGAGGCCTATGCATGCCTTCTATATTCCCAGTCATCCTGCTTCCTTCAAGGAACACAAGCTCAGAGTTTAAGTTCCTTGACTGACTAAATTGGCTATGGACCTGAACTACTTTACTAACTTGGGAGATATGTAAGTATGTTCCATACCCCATTACAGCTGGCCTAAGGACTGCCTATTTATGTGCAATGAAGGTCAGGGAATACCTGTTATGCCCAATGGAGATGCCTTCATGCATGCACACTTTGCACCCACATGGGGAAAGATCATGACCTAGTTTTTCAGTACTTGAACAATCAATTGTTATTTAATGTACTGTATTAAAAGTTAATCATAATCTATTTTTAATACCTATTCTTCTTCGAGTGACTGTGCTTTTGTAGGAAAAACAGCAACACCTACACATGAGAGGGAGGTATTGGCAGACTCAAGATAGCCCCCGAGATCTTTCCTAAACATCTTTTGGATAGAAACTTTGGGGGGGGGGGAACCCCCCCCCCCATTGCAAAAGCATTGCAATGAGAACTGGAAATGAGGGTCTTAACAGAAGCATTCCGCTTGGCAACAATTTGTTGCTGATACCCAGCAATCTAATGAATCTAATGAAAAGCAAGCTGTTTAGACAAATCTAATGAATAACAAGCTGCTCAGACAAGAATATAGATCTTCCACTGAACCAGGAACTTCCTGTAGCTCAGGAATGGGGAACCTCTGGCCTGCAGGCTGGAAAGCTCCCCTCCCTGGCCTGGCTCTGACCCTAGCCCTTCTCTGAAGCCTCTGCCCCCTGACCTGGGAATGGCACCCAGCTGGCTTCATTAGATGTTGCTGCCTGAAGGCACCCTGGAGAGCCTTGATGTAGTAGCTCTTGAAGGTTTCCCTCATCCCTCACCTTTCTAGTTGGAAAGGAAGCCTCAAAGTACTCGAAGCAGGAGATCCCACAAACCTCATCTTTCCTAACTGAAAGTTGGGTCTGCTGAGAGCCACCACCTCAAAACACTCCAGGTGTTGTGAGGTGGCTGTTCCAAATTGAGCCAGGTTCCTTCACCTTTTACAATGGAAAAGGTAAGGGAAGCCTTCAGGAACCACCACAAGGAATGACATGGTGGATTCCAGTTGCTGAATTGAACAAAGTGAACAGTGCGCAACAGATGATCAGCACTGTCAACTCTGACACTGCTAATAAGCAAATATGCACACATTTGGAAATGTGTGCATAAATTTAAAGATGCTCTACAAGCATTAAATCACATTGCCAATTGAATTAAAGTAAGATTACATTGATAAGTAGTAGCTATTCCAGTAATGGGCAATGTTATCCAAAGGCATGTTTACAGCATCTTGTATTTTGAACTGAAAATGGACTTTAACATGCCAGGGGCCAAATAAAAGCTTTAAAGACAAAAATGCCCTCTGTATAAGTCACTGTACTGAGATTTGTTCTAACAAGGTTTACCCCTGCTCTTGAAATAGAATTTTTATAATAAAATTATTTTTAAAATTATTTCCTCAAATCCTAAAAACTGTAATCAGAGCTCCGTTCACAGCGTAGGACTTTCCTGTTTTCCCCTCCATGCCACACAAAAAGCCACTCCTGCGGGTTGGAGGACCCTCCAGAATGGCTTGGGATGTTGCAGGGATGAATCTACAGGGATGTGGTGATGGCCACTAATTTGGATGACTTTAAAAGAGGGTTGGATAAATTCCTGGAGGAGAAGGCTATAAATAGGCCTGTTCAGACAACATGCTAAGTTACGGTTAGGCTGCTAACCCTTTTGCAGCAAATGGTTAGTGAGCATGTTTAACACTTGGTTATGCAGCCACCATGGTTAGGAATGGTTCACATGACATGCTAAGTCATGGATCATATGACACGCTAAGCCATAATGTTTAGCTCAAAATGCTTAACCACTGTGGCTTAGTGTGTCATCTGAAATGGGTCTTTGGCTACTAGTCCTGATAGGTATGTGCTATCTCCAATACTAGAGGCAGGAAACCTACATACACCAGTTGCTGGGAACATGGGCAGGAGGGTGCTGTCGTGCCAGTGTCATGCCTGTAGGTTTCTGATAGACAGCTGTTTGCCCACTGTGTGAACAGAGTGCTGGACTAGATGGACCCTTAGGCTGATCCAGCATGGCTCTTCTTATGTTCTTATGATTCCCCTTGTACGAATTGAAGTGCCTTTCTTCTGGTGCTAGATTCAAGCCAGAATACTTTCTTTCATGACAACCCCATTAGGCTGACAGTTGGAGATAAGAAATACTATATTACAGAAAGGGGGGGGAACAAAGAAATAGAGACCACCCATTGGCCACCTCACTGCAATCTGTATATCTGATAGTGGACAGATGGCAAACGGACACTATCGCAGGCAGCCCTTGAAATACTAGACTGTCTGCTATAAAAGCTGACACTTGGTCACCCTGAGTAGTCAGATCTCCTAAAATCGTTTACAATTTGCTGGAGCCAATTCAGCCAATCAGAAGCAGTGTCAGAACAGAATAAGCAACATCCTGTTGGTCCAATTCTCCTCTAGAACAGAGAGGGCCCCTGTACTTGTTTTTGGGAGACAGATAGAAGTGTACTACTCTTGGTCACATGCTCTCCCAAGAACGACAAGTTCCAGAATTCCTTGTATCCTGTGTGGACAGGAGGGGACAACGGGGCGTGGCATCCAGTTGAAAGCAGGCCGTAGGGAGAAGCACTGAAATAACCAGGGATACTGAGATTCAAAAACCAGCAGGAGCCAGTGCTGTTGACAGGATTTACAGGCCCCAAAACAGATATGAATAAATGAGTTAGACCTCTGATCTTCAGTGTACAAGTACAACAAAAAATTATAGTATTAAGTGCTCATATTCTGTGTGTTTCAGCAAGCCAGAATGCCCTTTTCTAGGATACTCGGTTCTGTTATCCCTCCTCACAGTTTCCTCACACCATCACATGCAGCATTCTGTGGACACTGAGCATACTCAGTTCTCATTGGACTGCTGGCTTTTTTTTTGTTTTTTTTGTTTTTGCACCCTTAGTTTTTTCTCCCTAAAGATTGTTTCTACTTCTGCAAATGGGATTCCCCACGCTCATTCTTATGCTGTTTGGGCTACATAAGGATTGGTACTGAGAGAATGAGTTTGTCATTTAGTATACAGAATAGCGATATAAGAACTGACACTAAATGCAATAGACAGGGAACAGTATCTAAATTATAATTATTATATGATATTAATAAATGGATATAATAGATACCATATTGTCAAGTCTAGCTATAAATACAAATCAGGTTGCCAGGAACATAATGAGCAAAAACAAAAGGAACTAAAGAAGCTAAAGGACACCAATCAATTCCCTGATTTTCCAAAAGAGACAAGGCCTTTGGTGTGTGTGTGTGTGTGTGTAGGGAGGCATGTTACAGGTTTGCTCCAGAACCAGAGAAATTATACTTGGGCACAGGTGACAAAATGATAAGGACAAACAAACTGCACAGCTATTTTGAGAGAAAATACTCTACTTTTATTATGAGTTATAATGCAATTTACTTTCTTCATGTAACACAATAATCTACAGCAGATTATGACAGCAAAGCAGAGTTAGGGATGTACCTTCCATGTTTTATTCTTTAATACATATACAAGCACTTACACTCTTGATTTAAGGAGGTGCTACTCAAATATATTTTACTCAATTGTAGCTTTGGGATTTTAAATCTTACTCTAAAATACCTTGTGTTACCACAAACAAGATAAATGTTAGAAAAAGCACCAGACTGATATGGTAGCCCGATTGTCCCAAGTCAGGGTAGCTTACATAAATGAAAAATGAGTAAGTCAGAACATCTCATTAAGATGATAGATTTTTACATTTAGGCTGCAGTCCTATGCATATTTACGTGGGAGTAAATTCCATTGAACTCAATGGAGCTTACTTCTGAGTAGTCACTTACAGGATTGCACTGCTAGTTCCATTTTCTCCACGAACAGTTTCCATCATCACTTCCGCAACTGGCAAGAATGGTTATGCTCAAAGGGGGATTTGCAAAGGAAGGTTGTGGAGAATGGAGTTGTGCATACTTCCTACGGCATTTTCCAGCATAACTTCCCCTTTCAGACATGCTAATCCTGTGCTTTTATCTGAAATCCATAAGTAATAGCTTATCTTGTACACTACCTTGAGAGGATTCCACTCTTAAAGGCAGTACAGAAATAATTTGAGATAAATAGCTCTCCTGCCTAAGGGTGTAATCCTATGCATGTTAAATAGAAAATAAGTCCTACAATTCCCAGCATTCCTCAGCCAGCATAACTAGCTGGCGAATGCTGGGAGTTGTAGGACTTTTTTCTGTCTAAACATGCATAGGATTGTAACCCTAAATGCATGATCTGCAACTGGAATATATATATATATATATATATATATATATAAATTGAAATTCTTCCTTTATTGAGATGGTGTCTCAAAAGCTGCTGAAGTATATTCTCTAGTTCTATACAGAAGAACTATGAGAAATCTGATTATACGGTATTGAAGTTATTTGCATCAAATTTAGCTCTTCTGAAACAGCAGTACTGAGGGTCAGATTGGAGGATTCTTTATTTGGTGAACATCCTTCAGTTCTGCAACTCAGGAGGCCTGTCACAGATTTTTTTTTAATTCAAGAGCACATGTATAGCCTTTAATTCCTATTCTGTGTGTGTCTGTGTCCATGTCCTATGCAGTCCTGGAACAGATCTATAAAAATTTACTATTTACACATTAGTATCCTTGTCAAAAACAATATGTTCACACTAACATTTCCCTATAACAATAAATGAAAATAAATATTTTATACTCCAAAATATAGATTTATCTTGCTTTACCACAAAATTATACAGTATAAATATCCATACCCCTGGTAATGTTTGAAGTGAATTATTGTCCATCCATAATTCCCTTAGGTTTTGTATTTGTTCCAGAACCTCGGGCTGTAAAAAACAGGTTTTATAAATATAATTTTAACGAAACCAAAATGTATTTTAGA
This sequence comes from Anniella stebbinsi, assembly GCA_029215795.1. Taxonomy (NCBI): domain Eukaryota; kingdom Metazoa; phylum Chordata; class Lepidosauria; order Squamata; family Anniellidae; genus Anniella; species Anniella stebbinsi. The sequence goes on along the minus strand of JARDYH010000004.1, from coordinate 86,122,993 downwards.
CCGATCATCTTTCATAAAGAAAACCAAAATATAACTACAGTTTTTTTTTAATGACTGCTTCATCATTCTCTTCTTATCATTGTATTTATGGCATGAGTTAACTATTCATGAAAGTCACATTTCTGATTATGAATGGTTAGACCTAAAACACTAAGCAGAAACTTCAGACTGTTTAGGACTAAGTAGCAGAACTAGGTAAGGACTTAAGAAACTCCAACCTCTTTAAAAGAAACAAAGATATCCCTCTGTCCACACCCAATCCTTTATTATCCAGGCAAAACAGGAGTATGGAAACCTAAAAGTGGAGCTGCTTATTTCTACAACCATCAAGCTTCCCACAGGATGAGGAGGAGGAGGATCACTAGATTGAAGGATCTGGCTTTGAAATAGTGGTTTGTTTTAGCTTCTTTTAAACAAGTTTTTCTTACCAGCTCAGAAAATTCATTGTTGCCTAGGTCAAGCCGCTCCAGCTGTGTCAGTTTGTGCATTGACCTGTAAAAAAAACCAAATATAAATCATGAAAATTTTACCCAGTGATAATTTTACCAAACCTACACTACGAAAAGTTGTAAAATATGTTGTGTTGATAACTTCCTTTAAAAGATAGATGGGAATACCCGAAAGGACAAAGAGCATTTATTAATCAAATTGTTAATATTAATTATTGTATTTCATTTAAAAATGTACTGCTTCTATGATCGACTATGACAAAATTATCTCCACAAGGATAATTTTGGGTCCATAGCATTAGAGACTGGTCCAGTTCAGAGCCCCATGGGTATTCTAAGACACACATGGTGATTTTGTGCAAACAGGTTTCTCATTTTCTTTTAATAGAGGGATCAGGTCTGAAGAAGGAACAGAACTGTACCCTCTAATGGAACGGTTTTGCAAATAGGAAGCTCACTATGCATAGCACAGCTCTTGCACTTACAAGAAAATGGTGAGTCAGAATGCAAGTGTTTCATAACCACAAACTGATTAGCTGTATTAGATGGGCAGAATATGCCCCTGTTATTTCAGAGTTCCACAGAAAGGAGAATTCTGCCATGTGTGGATTTTTCTGACACCACCTTTCAACTCTAAGGAAGATTAAGGCTGTGTTCAGATGACACAATAGTCAACCGTGGGTTAATAGTCAACTCACAGGTGGCTATTTTGCAGGTACTCCCCACACGATCAGAGAAATAATCAACTGTGAGATGCTTATAAGCAACTGTGAGTAGATTATTAATTCATGGTGCGATGACTAACTCGTCCCCCACCCTCCCTCCTCCTCTCAGTCCTCCTGCTTATATCCAGTCAGCCCTTACTGCTGAAAAGAGAGTTCGGCAGGGTTGAGAACAGCAGCTGCCACTTTGACCACTCTTGCCTAGTGACTCTGTAGCTGACGAAAATAACCAACAGTACCCCCCACGACACAATAACCAACATGCACATCATTAGTTTTTTGCATGAGTTATTTCAGCATAATAACCCACCGTGGATCATTTAATTCATCGTGGGTTATCGTGTCATCCAAACCCAGTTTAAGAAACAGTAGTATTTGGAATAAGAGGGATGGAGAGAGATTTAATCTCACATATGCTTTGAACTAGCCTAACTGATGTCAGATAACATGTAAGAAAAACTAAATACACATTGGGCATATATTAAAAGTAACTGAACAAATCCAACCAAACCCAAATACCTACCCCAATTTTATAAAGTCTGAGTCTGCCCAATACATGAAAACAAAAAGTGTAAAAGAAGTAGAAAATAATTTGCATGATTGAAAGGTTAGTCATCTGAACTCTAACAAATTGAGTTCCACTGTGTGCCTGAACTCCCCACCTAATCCTGTATACACATCAATCCAGTTTGTTTCCGTTTCTTATTGTCTAAGAGTGGGTCTCCCCTTTCCAACACTTAGAGAAACAAAACTATATTGTATAAATTATATTTGTACAGCTCTAGTACAAAAAATCTCTACTACATTTTTGCATTAGTTGCCCTGCTGTAGGAATTTCATTAGCTGCTATGTATATGCTGTAGGAATTTGCAACTGCAGACACAAAGAATTAAAAATCTCCTATTAGCTATAGCATAATAAGATTAAATTGCACTGGACATACACACTATATCTTGGAAATATGTTTTTCAAATATTAGATGTCCATAAATAATACAGAGAAGTAATAAAACAAATTGTTTTGGCATTTATTTTCCCCATTGTAAATGCTAAGCATCAACCATGAAGGAATTTATGAGCCATTCTGCCTAGTTATCCAAAAAGTTTCCTTTCCTTTAGAATAGCTTAGTTAGCAACAACGGATGCTAATTATTGGTTATTAAATGCAGCAGATCACTCCAACTATTTTGATGATAGCTAACATACCCTTGCATGGAGGAAAAGACTAGTGAGAAATAAGATTTCATAGTAAATTTTGGTGCAAACAAACCTAAAGGCTTGTCATATTTTTTTCTTTAGTTAAATTGGCTCGTGCATTTGGAGAAAAGTTCAACTCAGGGGTACTGTTACTGATCTGAGGCTGGTATTGTTATGAATCTAGCACTGCTTTCCTAGTTATACTTGTTTCTCTGCCTCCCATAATATATACACTATCCATACTTTTTAAATGAATACACAGACCATAAGTCTCTGGGGCACAGCCCTACAAAATGAGGCTGACTCTGCAAAAGCCTGACTTGAACTTCCTATTGCTCAAGGGACAGGCACAAAGTAATCTTTTCATTTCTTATTTTTAATTTGAAGGGGGAAAATCCATTCCGCTCCTTTGGTCATTTCTCTCAATGAAGCAATTACGACTGCAATAAGTAGACTGAATATATTTTACGGCTGGCCTTTACCAGTGATGGAGCAAGCAAACTTGTCAGTCACACTTCTCCAAGCATCTTCTTAGCTAATTCAGTCATCAATAACACAAGTAGTAAACTGTTACCTAGATGCTTAATAAATTACGAAATAAGATGGTTTATTTGCACCCACAGAAGAGTAACAATGCTGGATTTGTTCACATGGTTGATCAGCTGAAATTTCTCACATGAGTGTGCACCTCTCTCTCTCTCTCTCTCTCTCTCTCTCTCTCTCTCTCTCTGTGTGTGTGTGTGTGTGTGTGTCTGTCTCTTCTCCAAGCATCTTCTTAGCTAATTCAGTCATCAATAAGGCAAGTAGTAAACTGTTACCTAGATGCTTCATAAATTACAAAATAAGATGGTTTATTTGCGCCCACAGAAGGGTAACAACGCTGGATTTGTTCACATGGTTGATCTCTCTCCTTCTCCCATTTCATTTCACAATTTTAAAAACCTTATGTGCTGGTGTCAAACTGAGGCTTAAATCCATGGTAGAATGGCATAAACTAGCCATTTCTTCAGTTTAAATTATTAATCTAGATTTTATACTCCATTTGCCTTTTATAATTGCAAAATGGGTTTCTGACTGCTTTTCATTCCACTTCAACAAGCAAACTGTATTTAGTGTTATGGAGGTTCGGCAACCATGTGAAACAGTTGTAGTTATTCGAGAGCCAGTAGTGTAATACCACTGCAGATAATTGCTGATCTTATTCCTGGAAGCGGGCCTGCTACTATCGCATCCCTAAACTGTGTACCGGGGGGCAAAAACAGACCTTACTTTGAAAGTGTGTCTAGCAGCTGTGCCAGAGGGCCCCCAATCCCATCCTTAAAGGTTACCCTATTTCCCATACTAGGATCCCAAACTCGAATGAAAAAAAAAACCCTAGCTGCTAGGTACAGATTTAAAGTAAGGTTTGTTTTGGTCCTGTGATGTCAGTTGCTTTTGGAACAGCAAATCAGTGTAGTGGAATGGACAGGGGCAGCGGAACAGAGATGAAGCCAAGAGCAAGGATTCCAGCAGTAGGGCAAGGGCACCAATTGTACATCCATGGAAACAGAACTAAAAGGGAAGCCTATGCATGCCTCCTCAGAACTAAATCCAACTGAGTTCCACGGGACTTACTCCCTGGTAAGTGTAGATAGCATCATAATCAAGAAAAAGCCATGCAGTTCACAAGATCAGGAAGGTTGAATCAGCAGGAAACACCTATATGAGCTTTCAAGAGAGTCATTACTACAGGACGGATTAAATCCTGAGTAAAGGTAAAGTGTCTTAAAAGTATGCCACATCAGACCCGGTTAACTGCCAAAAACAAAACAGATACTGATAGCAAGAGGAAACACATGCAAGAGTAACTCTTGACTAAGATTTACTGGCTGCATCATAAAATGGCAAAGTCTATGTTAATTTCCTAGACAGATATATATTATATACTGAAAACCCACGAAGTAAACTTTTATTTTAGTAACCAAGGGAATATTCAAGAATTGCTGCCATGATAAAGAATAACATCAATAGGCAAAAATATAGAACATTATTTTACCCACAAATATTTGATACAAGAAGAAAGAGGCATGCAAATGTTCATATTCAGGATGTTATCTGCATTACTCAGACAAGAAAACACTTTTAATATGTTACTATACTATGGGGACAAATAATTAAAAATGACAGGTACCTATATATTTTCTGCAGCAATACTAGCCACAGCTCCAAGAGAGAGAGGCAACTTAGATAGGGAAAACTTTGAGGGGGGGGGAGGCTAAAATACCTTCTGCCCCATGCCACAACTCTAATCAAAATCAAGAGTATAATTTGCCAATTCAGTGTGTGTGTATTTTAAGTTTAAGTTGTCTCCATGCGAGGATATGACCACTGACATTACTTTTTTCAGGTGCCTAGACATATAATGGCAGTTCTGTCTGCCCAATAACTATCTTGAGTCACCATATCTGGGATGGACATTTTATTTTTGTTTGACACTTTATTTTGTGAATATGGGACTGGGCTAAGGCAGACCAAAGGAGAAGGAGCAATACTGGAAAGAACAAAAGAAAACAATGTTTCCCAGTGTGCTGATTCCTATATTTCCATACTTAACCTCACAAATTGTCATGCTTGGTTGTAAAAAAGAAAAGCAAAACGTGAACAGTGTGATAAAGAGATGTTAGGTTTTGTTGTGAGCATGAAGCAGCAGAGTACATAATATTCTATTGAGTTGTAAATTAAAATGTTTTAGTGGTCAGATTCGCACCATTGTTTAGGAAATACATGAAGAAGAATCAATGGGAAACTGGTTTTAAATAAATGATAGGCCTTTTTTCTTGATAATTTAAACCATCTTGATTAAATGCAATCCACCAATATTCTTGTAATTAGTGTTATTACAATATTTGTGTGTGTGTGTGTTTGGATGGATGTGTACATGGAGAAGGAGAGAGAGAGAATATATTACATTTGTTTTAACATCAAAATACATTTGCCATTATTTCCCAAATAAACAAAAGACTTGCAGTGTTAAATCTGCTTATTTCTTCAAGAAAACATACATGCTACACTTGGGCATTTTGTGATGTGGTTGCCATAGTTCTCTGTTTCTTTTACTGCCAAATGTAATAATTGTAACACATTTTCTTCACACTTCCATAATTCCTCAGCGGCCAGATCTAACATTTCACTGCTGATGTCTTTCTACACATGGGCCATAACCTAACATATTCAGCCATACTTAAGCTCATTTAAATCAGTCTTTTATTATCAGATATATATCCCATGGTATTTGTTAGCCTATAACAGGGAAGAACAAGCTTCTCCCAAAAATTTTGTTGGAAATTAACTAAGAGTAATTAACTAAGACCTATTTCAATCTATGGGTTTAAGTAACATGAGAGTAGACTTTGGTTGAACATTAGGGGAAAAAAACACGTTAATGGTAAGAGCATGAGAAGTCATCATCTGAAAAGTCTGTGAATAGATCACAACATATCTACTCACACTTGAACAGTGCCTAGCTTCTTCTGGAAGAAGCAAGCAATAAGGAAGTTGTTGCAAGTTTCACCATGACTTTCTTGTTGTTCCATGCTTACTGAAGAAACCATGTGTTTCCAAAGGCTAACCAGGTGGTGGCAGTAATGCTGCTGAAAAGTCTGGAAAGGGAATCTTAATGGGTGCCTGTAACAACTGGCAAAACCAATTGCTGGTACAGTTTACCCAGAGGCTTCCAGTAAAATGGAATTTTGTCCGAAATTGAATTTGCATGAACTATCCCTACGAGACAAAACTAAACTACAAATTATGAGGCTCAGCTAGGTTTCCTAAAATTGAGAGGCCTGCCAAATCCTCTAATACAACTCAGACAGCAGGCAGACTTGCTGGGACTGCTTCTGCCTGTGCTTCTCGCCCAAAAGTGCTCCATCAGGAGCCTGTACTGAAGAGCCGGGGCTGGGCCGGGCACTTGCCCCCCTTCGTTGGGCCTGCTTCTAGGCATGCACAAAGTTCCTCCCTTTCCTCCCAACCTCCCTCTTAAGAGCAAAGGCTGCACATGCACTTCCTCCAGTTTCTGAGAAAACAACGATATCAGGCTGGGGTGCCTTTGAGCATGTTCAGAATTAGGCCTCTCATAGGGTGATCAGATTTTGGAAACCAAAATCCAGGTCCAAAATGGCCACCCAAAGGGGGCGTGCAACGCTTCCTCCAGGCCGAGCTGAGCAGTTTCTAGTCCTGCGCCGTCGCTCTGACCTAGAAGAAGCCCCAGATCGCCCGGGGGAGGGGCTGGAAGAAGTGTGCTGAGGAGGGACGACAGTCTGCCTCGCCGGCCCAGGGGGAAGTTTCTTCTGCACCGCCCCAAGCACGCCGGCTCCAGGGCTGGTTTTGGGGGGGGGACAATGGGATACCTGAGCTGGGCGCCCTCACTTCCTCCTGTGAGGCAACGAGGGACAGCAGCAGCAGCGGCAGCGCAAGCGAGCGAGCGAGCGAGCAACATGAGCCCAGGTGAGTGTTGCCTGCGAGGGGCTTGGTGCGGTGGTGCTTTGAACAGGGAGGAGGGGGAGCGCTCCAGATCCAGCCAACCGTTTTCCCGGAGGTTTGCCCCCAGGGCCCAGTCGGCCCAGTTGCCCCAGTTTTCCCAGTTAGGACCGGGAAATCTCTGGCGATCTGGTCACTCTGGCCCTCTCAGTCACGCTGTTGTATTTGGTTATGATTTTAAAATCACACATTCAGGGTGGGAGGAAGCACCGCAAATGGATGCAACCCATTTATGTGGATTGTTTCCTTTTATATGGAATTGGGTTGACTGGATTGTGAAAGGCACGTAGCTGCCACACACCCATGCAATCACAATGGCAGCCAAAGGCTGTTAAGTCTGGCCTCCTGTCCAAGGCATGCTGGGAGTTCTGCCCAAGGCATGCTGGGATTTGAAGGCATAAGCCTAAGTTTTTTAAAATTAAATTCTTTAAAAATACTTGAAACCGAAAATTTGATGTTTATAGATTTTTCTGGTACATTGTACAGCCAGACCTATCAGCGTGCCAAATTTCAAGTTTCTAACTCATCTGGAAGTGTGTAAACATTTCTGGACATACATCCCACACACATACTTTCAGCATTATACGTAGAGATTCCACAAAAATACTAGAGAGTAGTATTTCAACAGAAGAATTTGGGAATCCTTATGTATGCATTGTATTAATCATGAACAACTGAAATCAATAACTTCTATATCCACCTTTTTATAAGATGGAATAATATAACAACATCTAAATGCAAATGGAAATTATAAAGTTACATAGCAGGCATTCATGAAGTTGGTCTAGCCTTGATAGTAAACTACAAGTCTTATACAGCTTGGTACAACATTGGAATCAAAATGAATGTTGGATGAAAATGTACATAACAGACTCACTGCTGAAGATAAAACTAATGGGAAGATTCTCCCATTTTGTTTTGAAATTAATCGGATTCAGCTCCCATGTGATGGTTGCTTCACACATTGCACAGCATAAAACCTTAGATTTCCAATGAGTGTACACATGGTGGGGAACTATAATCAATATCAGCACTCTTATTAGTTTGCCTTAATTACGTATGTGCTTTTAAGCATCTGTTTGTTATGTTCACACTTTATATTGTTAATAATCTCACTTAAGTCTTAGGTGCAACCATTTTCTGGAGAGCACCCCAAATTGCAATGACCTCTTTAGTTGGGGAAAGAACTGTGTTCCCCAAGTAATAATACTACAATTAGAGTCTAGAAAGTTATCCCTAAAACAGAATTGAGAGTAATGTCTTCCTACTGGCATAGTAAACTAGAATCATTGTGGAAGGAAGGAAGCGGTAACATAAGAATTTAAGAAGGGACAGGCCAGATAAGACCAAGATCCAGCTAGTCCAGAATTCTATTCACAATGGCCAACCAGCTGCCTGTGGGAAACCCACAAGACTTGAGCACAATAGCACCCTCCCAGTCATATTTCCCAGCAACTCGTGTAACTTTGCATGTCGTTCAGCAATATACAGAGGCAATCATGTCCGAGGGGTGGGTGGGAGAGATCCTCTAGAGAACATCTGAAATACAACTTCCATTTCATTTTGGACAACTGCAGTAGTTGTTATGCATTTTTATTCTTTTAAGATTAGGAAATAACATATTTCCTCTTTTAAATTATATTTACAAGGCGCTAACACACAATAACTGATCCTTTTCTTAAGAAATTAAAAACAAAAATGTAATGACCTTTTATGGAAAATCCTACGATTGCCAAGTTTCATAAAAGTTGTTCACATAATTTTACACAATCTGTTTACAAGTCTATTTATCAATGAGATATATCGATCACAATAAATATATAAATTCCACTCCTGTCTTTAACCATCAAAACCAATATACTGCTTTTTCATTCTGTTCAAACACCTATTTAAAGTTATTCCTCAATGCTGGAACTCATAATTTAAGTGGTGACAATGGAAGTGTACATCTGTAAAACACATACACACATGCACATATTTTTTAGATGTACATAGCTAATAAATTACAGATCTGCTTCAATACAATACATAAATGCCTCACAAGAGAATATGACTAATACAAACTAAAGAACAGGGCCAGCTTTAAATTTTAAACACATAGGAGACTTCAAATTTCTGCATCGCACAATATTATCCACTCATTAGAATATAAATCTGATCAGACATGCACACACATGCACACACACACACCAAATGATGCCTAAATAATTGGCTGCTTTTAGGTGCATGGGAAAAATAGTAAAATCAGCAAGACATATCCCCACATTTACGTGCAAGTCAGAGCTGTTTTAGACAGTCCAGAGAAAAGTCAAGAGGGTAAACTTGAGTGGCTTTATTAAATTGATATCCACCTTTCAGCCACAAATGGTGCTTCCTCTCTCAATTTTCCTATCTTGGATACATGGAAATATGAAGCACAAGTGATTCATGCTTCCTCTCGTTTCTTATCAGGGATGCCAAAACAGTCTCTCAGACACATGTCCATGTTTGACTTGCAAGTTTACATTGGTATAAATCCTTCTGAAGTCATATCATTAATGTTTGTTAAAGGAGTGACCTGCAGTCTACTATAAGCAAAAAGTATTTTCTAAAGAAACGTGAAGGTGGAAGAATGAAAGCTTTAATAGGAACTTGAAAATGAATCTATAGTTTTCCTACATTTAAATGAACACAAGTAATTTTAAATTTGCTGTTCTGATTATAATTGTAATAGTATTATTTGTTTAGAATTACACAAGGCATAATGGCTGCTTCAGCTACATTATAAATTAGTATGTAATATTGATCTTCAAAATGCATGGCTGTGATTGGGAACTGGCCCAGTGTATGTCTAAGTAGAGGTTCAATCATGGAAAAGGCAGATTCTCTTCTCAAAGAAACCACAGCAAACATTTTGCACAAAGGTCAATATAGTAAGAGGCAGCCTCCATCAGCATGTAGTATCCCCAAACTGTTTTGGTTTCATAGTATAGCATGGGAGAACTACCTCAACACAGTCTATTCGTGCTGATGCTCCTGATGCTGCCATTTCAGGTGCTCGAAAAGGTGCTGCCTTCACATCCTCTGCTGTTGGTGCCATTGTACTCTCCCAGGCGATGGGGCAAGGGGCACACTCTGGATCTTCAAATGCTAAGATGAGAAAAATCAATTTCAATGCCCAAAAGATGGAACTGCTAGAGCAGAAGAGGTGACTAAAACTACCAAAAGGATTATGGCACTTAAGAGAGAGCTCACTTATAACATTAGGAAAGAATTTGAAACTAAATATTCTGCTTTTCTAAGCCACTGTAAATAAAATTTTGTATCTGGAGAATGGAAAGAGAATTTCCCCCTTGTTAGGAGGAATAAAGACAGAGAGGCCCAAGGTCAAGGGCAGAAATTAGAGAGGAGCAGTATTATTTGCAGGGAATTTTTTAGGATGTTTCAGCTTCATCAAAATAATTCCAATTAATGGTAGTATAAAATCATTTGGCTATGAAATATATATATATATATATATATATATATATATATATTCAGAGTCCTAAACCCAATTTCTCATGTTTAATGTTTGATTTGGAAAGACCACCAGCAGGTGCTGAACCTTTCTTCTGAATGAGCTCTTACCTGTGAAATCTAAGAACGAACTACGAGCCTTGTAGGATCAGACCAAAAGTCCATCTAATCCAGCATTCTGTTCACACAGTGGCCAACCAATTACCTGTGGGAAACCCACAACTAGGACTTCCTTTTATCTGTCCTGAAGCTCTCACAAATCAGCTTCATGGGATGACTCCAGGTTCTAGTGATATTAGAGAGGGATAAAAATGTTTCCATATCCACTTTCTCCATACTGTGCATATTTCTGTACACCTCTATTATGTCTCCCCTCACTTGGTCTTTATCTAAACTAAACAGTCCCACAAGTTGTAACATTTCTTCTTCGGGGAATTGATCCAGCCCTTTGATCAGTTTAGTTACTCTTTTCTGAACTTTTCCAACTCTATAATATCCTTTTTAGGTGCAGTGACCAAAACTGTACACAGTATTTCAAGTATAGTCGCATTCCAGATTTGCACAAAGGCACTATGATAGTGGCAGTTTCATTTTCCATTGCTTTCATCCTTATGCCTAACATGGAATTTGCCTTTTTCAGAGCAGCCACACACTCAAGTCGACATTTTCATTGAGATGTCCACAACAGCACAAGATCTTTCTTGCTCAGTCACCACTAACTCAGGTCCCATCAGTTTACATGTGAAGTTTGGGTTTTTCCCCCCAACATGCATCATTTTACACTTGCTTACATTGAACTGCATTTGCCATTGTCATCCCCATTATACCAGTTTGGAGAGATCCTTTCAGAGCTCTTTGTAGTCCCTTTTTGTTTTAATCACCCTAAATAATTGGATGTCATCAGCAAATGTGGCCACTTCACTGCTCATTCCTAATTCCAGATATTTATTAACTAGTTGAAAAGCATTTGTTCCAGCACAGATCGCTGTGGGATCCCTCTATATACATGCCTCCATTGGGAAAGTTGCCATTTATTTCTGCTCTCTGCTTTCTGTTCTTTAATCAGTTACTGATCCATCAGTGGACCTCTCCCCTTATTCTATCACTACTAAGTTTGCTCAGGAGTCTTTGGTGAGAGACTTGATCAAAAGTCTTTTGGAAGTCCAAGTAAACAACGTCTACTGGATCACCCCTGTCTACATGTTTACTGACACTCTCAAAGAACTCTAAAAAGTTAGTGACACAGGACTTACCTTTGTGGAAGCCATGTTGATTCTTTTTCAGCAGGGCTTATACTTCTATACTAGTGTAAAGTCCATGTTGCCATGGGCACTAGTAGTAATGTTCCTTTCCTGCTTTTTGCCTTCAGTCCCCTCACCTCAGAGGGGCTCACGAATAATTCACATGTGGCTCATGCATAGCAAACCCCTCCTTCAAAATGTCTGGCCCTGCACCCCCCTCATGTGCCCTGATCGGTTGCCTCTGTGCCCTCCCCGATAGCGGCAACAGCCTAACATTCACGCCATACTGATTGGCCTAGCAGGACTGTCTGTTATCCTGCTCGCAGAGGGGCTGCCCTGCTGGTTTAGTGCAGAGGGAATGAATTGCTATTAAAGCTCAAGCTCTGAACTGTTTTGAATTTTCAAAATTGTCTGCATGTTTACACTGATCAAGCTTCAGTTTAAAACAAAAGTGAGCAAAATCAGGCTGGTAGATCTTGAGTAATAAGCCCTACACTACCATAGGCTTATGTAGATGCTTACTAATTTTATCTTTAATAATGCTTTCAAGTAACTTACCTGAAACAAATGTTAAGCCTGTAATTTCCTGGATTCCCTTTATATCTCTTTGCCTCAGTTCCTCAGAGTCTATTCCTGAAACATTTGTTCAGGCAGAGGTATCTGTCCTACACCTTCTGCAGAAGAAGGAAATAATTCATCTAGCTTCTCCACTATCTCCTTATCCTCCTTTAGTACTCCTTCAACTCTGTTGTCATCCAGTAGTCCAACTGCCTCCCCAACTGATCTTCTGCTTCTGATATATTTTTAAAAATCATTATTGTTGGCCTTAATGTTGTTGGCAATATACTCCCCAAAATGTTTTTTGCATCTCTTCTCATCTGCTTGCATTTCCTTTGTGCATTTTGTTCTCCTTTTTGTTCTCCTCATTTGGGCAAGCATTTCCCCCTCTCTAATAGCTTCCTTGACACTGCTCATTAACCATGCTGGTGATCTCTTGGATTGGTGCCACTTTTCTTAAACGGTAGTATACATCTTCAATTATTGTGGTTTTCAGTAACCTCCAAGCATTTTGTAGGGAATTAACTCTCTTGTCTCTGCCTTTCAACTTCCTTTTCACCAGTTTCCTCATTTTAGAAAAGTCCTCTTTTGAAGTCAATTGTAATTGTGTGTTGACAGTTAAAGTTTGACAGTTAAAGTTGCAGGCACTATACTAGAGTGACCATATACAAAAGAAGGCAGGGCCCCTGCAACGTTAACTGTTATGATGAAGAGGGAATTTCATCAGGAACTAATTGCATATAAATGACACTGGCTGAAATTCCCTTTTCTCTACAACTGTTAAAGTTACATGAGCCCTGTCCTCCTTTTCATATGGTCAGCCTATTGTTGAGAAAACCAAATTTAGATCCCATGGTTTTAGATAAACTACCACCCTGTGTCAAATTTGTCATTCTTGGGCAAGGTGCTGGAGCACGCGGTAGCCTCACAACTCCAAGCCATTTTGGATTAAACTGATTATGGAAAACCATTCTATTCAGGTTTCAGGCCTGATTATGGGACAGAAACAACCTTGGTTGCCCTGGTAGATGACTTACACCAGGGAAGGGATGGGGGGAGTGCAACCCTGTTGGTTCTTCAGGACCTCTCAACAGTTTTCGATACCATCAACCATGTTAGCCTTCTGAATTGCTTATCTGGATTGAGTTTGGGAGGCACGGTTTTAAAGTGGGTCCGGTCATTTCTGGAGGAGCAGTCTCAAAGCTGGTGCTAGGGGACTTTTATTACACCCCATGGCCTGTGGGGTACCTCAAGGTTCTTTCTTGCCTCCCACCATGCTTTTCAACATCTACATGAAACCGCTGGGGGAAGTCATCTAGAGGTTTAGGCTGAAGTGTCATCAGTATTCGGATGATACTCAGCTCTACCTCTTGTTTCCATCTGCACATCCCAATGACGCTATGGAACTATTGAACCAGTGTCAGGAGGCTGTTTTGGGATGGATGAGGGTGAATAAGCCAGATCTTAATCCAGACATGACGGAGGAACTGTGGGTTGGGAAACCAACTACTTCAGATGGAAGTTTACAACTGGTCTTAGATGGAGTTGACTCCCCCTAAAAGATCAAGTACACAGTCTGAGTGTCCTCCTGAACTCTGAGCTAACTGAGGGAGCCCAGGTGTCTTTGGTGTCAAGGAGTACATTCTACCAGCTTATGGTTGTATGCCAGCTGAGGCTCTATCTGGAGGGGACAGACCTTGCCTCAGTTATCCATACACTAGTCACGTCCAAGCTGGACTACTGTAATGCACTGTATATGGGGCAGCCTTTGAAGATGGTTCAGAATTTTCAGCTGGTGCAGAACGTGGCTGCCTGAGCATTGGTGGGAATGAGGTGATTTGACCACACAATGCCTATAATGCGCTAGCTACACTGGTTACCAGTGTGTATCCGAGCCCAATTCAAAGTGCTGGTTTTGACCTTTAACTGGTTTGGGACCAAGTTACACAAAGGACCACCTTCACCCATATCAGCCTGCTAGCACTTTAAGATCAGAAAGGGAGGCCCTTCTCATTTGCCCACTGCCTTTTCTGCAGTGGCCCTACATCTCTGGAATAAAATCCTATCGGAGGTCCGCCATCTTTGCAGGATTTTAAGAAGGGCTTGAAATTATTTCATTTTGCTGTGGCCTGCTCATGTTGAGTACTGTTATTGCTGCTATTGCTGTTGTTGTTCCTGTTGATTTTATTGTTTTAAAATTAGTATTATACTGTGTTTTATGTTTTTATTGCTTTTAATATTTCAACTGTTTTTTATGTATTTTATTATTATAAGTCACCTTGTGAGGGCTTCTGCCCTGAAAGGTGGCAAAAAAATATTTTAAATAACAAAATACATAAAACATATAGTGATCAAATCTTCCTCTGCCATAAGCCCCCTACACCTGAAGGCACATCCTTGGCATGAGAGGATATTTGTTCACCTTCTGAGGAATGGGTCCCTTTTAAGGTTTTTATTGTTGTTGTTGTTGTTTTTATCTGGGAAACTAAGTCATTTACTAAGAGAAGGTGGGAAATTTATTGATAGTTATTTACTAGGAGTAGGCAGGAAGGCAGGAACTCAATTGCTCTGGGTTCCTCATCCTTTTGCTAAATTCACATAGGTGCTTAACTCATGTGTATACCAAAAGATTTTTTACTTTGATGCTTTCTCACTGGGGCTGAGAGACTTGTCACTTGGGGGTACCCACTGAATACTGATTTTCCCAAATTTCATCACATGAGGTAATATTAAGCAAATACGTTCAAAATACAAAGAGTATGAAAACTGGGAATCTATTGTGAGAGAATCCTAATATGTCAATATTTTAGGTTTCTTTTTTATCTGCTTGGTTTATCATGAACAGAAAGTAAAAGAAGAGTTGATTTCTACATTTCATTTAAGAACCATGGCTATTTAACTTTCATGTCTACCAACACTGAGACCACAATCCTATACACACGTATCTGGGAGTGAGTCCCATGGAACTCAGCAGAGCTTACGTCTGATTAAACATGTTTAGGATTGCACTATAAATGGATAAAAACTCAGCTGCATATTCTCATAACAAAAATATTTCATTCCTTTTCTAAGAGTCTCTTCATTTTTACCCTTCTTTCTGAACTGAAGTACCCACTTTATTAAAACTTGTAATTAAAAAAATCCAAACACCTTAGAGGAAACTATTCTGTATAAAACATGTGAAACTTATATTTTGTTTTTATGCGTTGAAATACAACATCTGAATGACATGTAGTTCTATATTTCCTTAGAATCTTAGTCTAGAGAAGTTGTAGTGATTCTGAATTGGTGTCTGAAGTCAGTGATGTGACTTGATGGCAGCAAATAAATTAAATTCAGACAATTTTTATTCAGCCTTGACAGGAGGCCTACTCTCAGCCTGTTCTGGATGGGGTTGCACTCCCCTTAAAGGATCAGGTTCACTGTTTGAAGTAATGGATCAAATATTTATGGCATTTGATTAATTTTAATTGGAACTTGCATTACATCAGTTGTTGAAAAAGTAGTGAAGGTGTGATCCTTTGTTGTACCATTTACATTGAGTGGTAAAAAAACCCATATCACAAGAAACAATGCCCAGATATGTACACTGCATGGGATATTCTGCATACTATACTTCAAATCTGAATACAAGAAATGTGTTGCATCTCCATCCTGCCACTCCTCCGAGTCAAAACTGAAACAGTCCTAGCTTCAAAATCTCTCCCATTTACCTGAATGCCATATTAGAAATGGTGACATAGCTGCAGCATCAAGATTTAGGAAAAGTCACCTTCCCTTACCTTCCAGGGCAAGTTTCATCAATTAAAATGTATACCTAATTCTTCTCTGGGAAACCCTACTATAGATTCTACAGAAAGGTATTGCATGGTTAGTTTTAGGAAGTACAAAGGATAAGAACCGAGTTATTCATCTGATGGGCTTATTTCGTTTTCACTTGCTACAAGAAACAGACCTTAATATTAACAGCCCGCCAATGGAATTAATTTTATGATTCTGTTATACACATATACAAACATGTAAGAATGGCTGAGGAAAGAACCACTGCATTCCCATGCTTTCACTGGTGTCATTCTGGTTGGTTCCTAACACCAAGGAAACAGTAGGTACTATTGAATGTTGCTTGGGTTCGATAATGGGCTGGATGTGTGAACAGAGTGCTGGACTAGATGGACCCTTGGTCTGATCCAGCATGGTGTTTATGTCCTTATGAGGGTTAACAAGCCATGTTTAACTCCAGACAAGGTGGAGGTGGTGCTGGTCAACAGAATACCTGACTCGGGGATTAAGATTCAACCTGTTCTGGAAGGGGGTGCCCTCTTCCTGAGGGATCAGGTCAGTAGCTTAGGAGTACTTAGGAGTGTCCTTGGATCTTCAGGGGGCAGTGGTGCAAGGAGTGTGTTTCATGTGCCAGTTGTGACCCTTCCTGAATCAGTTTGACTTGGCAACAGTTATCCATGCCATGGTTATATCACACTGAAACTACAGCAATATGTTCTACATTGCTACCCTCAAAGAGTGTCCATAAGCTTCAATTGATGCAAAATGCAGCAGCTAGGCTGCTAACTGGTGCATGGCATAAAGACCATTCACTACATCTGTGTTGGAAGCTCTGCACTGTTTGCAATTTGCTTCCTGGGCTCAATTCAAGGTGTTAGTTTTCACCTTTAAATCTAAACAGCTTAGGACCTGGTTAATCTAAAGGACTATTATGTCTCATAATGACCTTTATGTTTATTAAGATCTGCAGAAGAGACCTTCTTCAGGATGCCAAGTGACATAGCACCTGGGATGAGGGGAAGATAACTGAAGGAGGCTGTCCATGGTATACAGTTTGGAGTGGCTGGGAAGCAGAAGCAAGGATTTAATGAGAATGGGTCTATCCTCTTCTTCCAGATGTGGGAACTCTTGCAGGGTTCTTGCTCATTCAATAGCCCCCTCCCTTCCATCTTGGAGTGCTCCTTGGTATGTTCAAGCTTCAAGATGCCATCACTGGCAAGAGTAGCAGTGACTGAAGATGTGTCTCGTCCTTCTCTGGCTGCCTCATGCTACAGGGCTGCCCCTGGGCTCCTCACAGTTTTTTTCCTCTGCCATGACTGGACATTGAATCATTTTCCAGGCTGGAGTAAGGATTCCATTCACAAGTTGTTAGGTAAAAGCATCCTGACAAATGATGTTGGCCAACCCCAAATAAATATTATTTTGTTGTTGTTAATGCATGGGAACTAAATAATGTGCAAATGTTGCAGAAGAGGGTTAGTTTAGTGTTGTTGCTATTTTTTAATTGTCTTCTTATTATTTTATCAAGAAGCACTATTTTAAAGTGTTATTTAATGGAGCATTTAAAGTGGACCCCCTCTAGATGGATTCTGTTTGACGCCTGTTCCTCCGATTATGCGCATCTTCTCGGAAGCGCTTTATCGTAAATGCTTGTATGAAGGAGGTAATTGAGCACTCAACAGGTGACCTTACTGGTTGTTTCAAATGTGCTTTACAAGTAGTTAATGCAGAGAATCACTTGTTCACGTAGTCAAAATGCGCTTTAACGGCCGGAGCAAAATAAAACTCGCTATTTAACGCGCATTCGATAATGCGCATAATTGGAGAGAAAACGCGCCTCTACGCCCGATTTGCGCTCCGTTCTTGTAGAGGTAAAAATTTTAATGCGCCTTGAAAGAGCTTTAAATGCCTCTTGTAGCCTTAGAGTGATAAGAGTTTTTTGGGGGTGAATTTGTTTTACAAAGCCTTTTCTTTTTCTTATAATATATTACTTATTATACACAGTCTGGTTTTGTAATGAACTCAGAATATTGATTATTATTTCCTTCACCAAAATAATAATAATGTATCTTCTTTAATAGTGAGCCCATATACCATTTGTCTACCTGGACTGCACAACGAAGTGTACTGAAGAACAGTAGCAAATTGTATTGACAGATCTTTATTGAAAGTAATTCTTCAACAGCATCCATCCTGAATCAATTAATCACAGTAAAAGCCTTTTTAAATTATGGGATGGTACAGCACATAGAAAACACATTCACGTTAATATGTATTACTTTTTGTTGACAATTATTGAACTGTCAGTAGTTTAGCTGAAATTAAAATTACATTTCTTTCATTCAATAAGAAATTAAGTAAATCTACCAGTAAATTAGGAATTAGGCCCTTGAAGGGTAACACATAAAATAAATCATTTAAAATAACAAACCTGTTTTATTAAATGTGAATATGAGCTAAAGCTAGAGCCAGATCCCTGCCTGTTTGTACTCCAGGGCACAAAAAAAGGCACATGCCAACAGATGCAGGAAACCAGTACCTATTAGATAACCAGCACAAAGAATTGTTGTCAGCCCAGTTCACTAAGTCTGAAATTGAACTGGCAACTAAACATATGAGAAATGGTAAAGTTCTAGGCCCATTTGGACATGAGAAGGAGAAAAGGGCTATTCTACCAGTCCTGCTGAAAGGCCTTTCTCATGGAGACTCTCCTCCCTCAACTGTTACCAGCAGACTATACTAACGGGGGCCCTGCTGAAGGAATTTTGTTTCCCCCTTCCCTCCCCCTTCTTTTTTCCTTGTACATTGTGTCTTTTTAGGTTGCAAGCTTGTGGGCAGACCTGTTTTGTTTAACTTATTATTTCTAAGCCTGTTTTGTTGAGGCAGTTGGCTCAGGAGATGCATAAAAATACTTCAAATAAATCAATGTCTCATGGAACGGTATAAGCCCTTGGTAGCACATTGCAACTTCCTCTTTGTAGGGTGACCATATGCCAGGAAAAACAAGGACATGTCAGGATTTTTGGTAACAAATCCAGGAAAGGGGGGGGGGAATCATGAAATTTGAAGAAAATTCTGGATTTTTCCCATCTTCCCCCCACCCAAACTGGGAGCTCTACTTTATAGTCAATGGGAATTAACAAAAAATGCTTACAGCTCGATCATTTTTAAACATAAAGACATAAAACTTGGCAACATGATAGCCCTTAGGTATCCATGCCAAATTTGAAGGAGATCCATTCATCCATTAATTTTTAGGATTTTTTTTTAAAGTTTGAGGTTTTAAAATTATTTTTTAAAATAAATGTCATTTTTAAAGCTAGAAACTTGTCACTTTGATAGCACCTTTATAGGGCTTTAGCCATGCCAAGTTTGAAGCATATCCGTTCATCCATCGATTTTTCTGATTTTCTTTAAAATTTGAGGTTTTAAAATTATTATTTTTTAAAAAAAACATCATTTTTAAAGATAAGGAAATGAAACTTGATATCATGTTAGATCTTAAGTAGGGCTTTAGCCATGCCAAGTTTCAAACAGATCTGTTCATCTGTTGAGTTTTAGCATGATTCAAACCAAAATTTAACTTTAAAACTAAAAAAAAAAAGCCAGCCGACTGGCCAGCATCAATCCCTATTAAGCAGCAGCTTGCAGTGGAGTGAGGATACTACCAGAAAATATATTTGAGGGAAGGGGAGAATGTATCACACAGAGTATAGCAACAAGTTACAGCAAAAGCTACAAAAGTAGGAGTGAGTGAAGTTATTTTCAGATACATTGGATGTCTCACTTGTTATTTCAGTGATTTTAACATTAAGATGTTATGTAGAATAGATTTGTCTTAATTGTGTGCTGTAAAACCAGACATGTGACCAAGGCTATGTTCCCTTGGTGCTGGACATGCCCCCTGAGGGCGGACATGTTGGTGGGGACGCTCCCTTGGGGGCCGATTATGTTGTTGTCCTTTTTGGTTTCCAAAATATGGTCACCCTATGTAAGCATGATCCCTTGCTGGGGTTGTTTTTTGACTTGGGAATTCTTACACTACACAATTCTTTAGTATTTGGTCAGAATTCAATTTGTAGATAAAGGGTCTTTATAGAAAACCTCACTTTAAATTAACCAGTAATGGCCTTTGGTCAAATAGCTTCCCTGTAGCTTGTGATATATGCCAAGTATATGCCTTTCTTTACATATTCTTTCAATATGGCTTTAGAAATCCTGCCAGGTATTATCAGGAAAGCTACAATTATTTAATATGAGATTGTAAACATAAACAATGTTATTCACTGATGATGAATAGGTGTTGTGGCCTGAACATTCTGTGCATCTAATGCTCAGCCTTATAAATTATTTTGGGGTGGTCTCCATTCTAAGAGGGTCAATATCAACTGAAATACAAAGCCAATTATCTCTCAATTTCAGTGCTGAATCCATTAAATATCTAGGTGTCATTATTCCACCAGTAATGAATTCATTGTTCAGATTAAAATGAAGGATATTCCTTGATACTAAGATTCTGGGTCAAAATAAATACTCTTGAGATGAATGTGGTCCTATGCGTGATTTATCCTTTTGAAGGGACTTCCAATAAATATTACACTTAACATTTTTGTTAAATTAGTTTTCTTATTTAGAAAATGTATATGGACCCAACAGGTGAGTCAAGAATCACTTATCAGTTAATGATGAAAATGGAACAGGGGGCTTTAATCTATCTTGTTGGCTTGGCCCTGCTTGGCCCAAGGGACCAATAGTTTCTGTAGGTTCTAGAGCACCCATGACAGGGTAACGTAGATGTCTACTGTAGAAAAATTCAGCTTTGTGGAAGCTGCTTGGAGTTTTGCTGAGTCTTAAGTGCCAGCTGAAGTTAGAACTTGGCACTGTGATTTGATAGTGAGGTCCTGATATCTCACTTCAACCAATAATAAGCTAACAGCATCCTGAGAGGTTCACACAGAAGGCAGAATCATAAACATTACTGAATTGTTTAGGGGAATGTATTGATGTATGTTTAAATGACCTGTTCAAACATTTGCCAGGCAGGAGTGTTCTGGTTGCATTCTTTCAACTATAAAATAGATTATGGATATCCATGATCTACATTTATGCCTTCTTGCACAGTTATACATAAAACTGAAGTTAAAGAAAAAAATGTGGTCCTATCCTGATCACTATATAAAGTTGCTCCTTATGCCATTTTAAACCATTTATATTGTTTTGATTTCTTCCTTATGCCATTTTCTGATTATTCATAATCACTCAGAATAATACACGTTTGTAATATTGTATATATTATGTATTTTATTGTTGTAAGCTACCCTGCAAGGGCTTCTGCCCTGAAAAATGGCCAAGAAATGTAATAAATAAATAAATAAATTTACCTTTTCTATGAAGATCAGATAAATTTTCAGGGAATGTGTATCAACAAACAAGTTGATTTATTTCAATTAAAACCTTGAGTCCCTGGTTTTTTAAGCTGGTCATATTTTACCTTCTGACCTCATGGATTGCAAAAGTGCAAATTTGAATGCAGATCAGACAACTGAATTAACATTCCTAACATATATGAATTTCTGAAACTACATATACTCATTTGGAAAAGGCTCAACTATACACATTATATAAACCGGCAACTTTGAGCTATACACATATAGTGTACCCCAAATATACCACCAGGCTGGCCTAGCTCATGGTGGGTACTCAGCTGATCTACATACACGTATAGACTCAACAGTCTGGTGGAATACAAACCTTAAAATACGAAGAAGTATGATTTTACCCGCATATCTTTTTTTTCCTCTTAAAAAAAAGCAGTGACTCCATTCTAATCAGTTTCAGACCTGCTTATGGAACAGAAACTGCCTTGGGTGATGATCTGTGCTGGGGAATGGACAGTGGGAGTGCAGCTCTGTTGGTTCTTCTAGTCCTCTCAGTGGCTTTCAGTACCATCAACCATCAACCATCAACTTCTGGATCGTTTAATCTGTGTTGGGGATTAGGAGGCACAGTGCTAAAGTGTTTCCGGTCCTTTCTGGAGGAGAGAAGGTAGTGCTGAGGGGCTTCTATCCAACCCCATGGTCATTAGCCTGTGGGTGCCACAAGGTTCCATTTTGTCCGCCATGCTTTTTAACATCTATATGAAACCACTGGGGAAATAATCCGGATGTTTGGGCTGAAGTGTTGTCAGTATGTAGATTATATTTAGCTTTCTCTTTCATTTCCATCTACATATCCAAGGGAGGCTGTGGAGCTCCTGAACTAGTGTCCAGAGGCTGTTTTGGAATGGATGAGGGTAAACAAGCTGAAAGTTAATCCAGACAAGAAGGAGGTATCATGGGTTGGGAAACGCACTATGGATGGAGGTTTACCCCTGGTCTTAAATGGGGTTGCACTCCCCTAAAAAACAAGTACATAGTCAGGAAATCATCTTGGGCTCTGTGCTACCTGGAGAGAATGGACCTTGCCTCAGATATTCATGAATGGGTGATGTCTACTGTATGGGACTACTGTAACACACTGTACATAGGAATGCTTCTGAAGACAGTCCAGAAACTTCAGCTGTACAAAATGCCGCTGCCCAAGTGTTGGTGGAGGGCGAGGCGATCAGATCATGTAACGCTTATACTGCACCAGCAGTTCTGGTTACCAGTGTGTTTCCAAGCCCAACTTACAGTGGTGGTTTTGACCTTTAAAGACTTAAACAGTTTGGAACCAAATTACTTGAAGGACTGTCTTCACCCTTATCAGCCTGCCCACACTTTAAGATCAGCAAAAGAGGCTCTTCTCACCTACTCACCTCTGAGGGCAGTTAGGCGGGTGAGTACACCAGAGAGGGTCTTTTCTATAGTGGCCCCACACCTCTGGAGCAAATTGCCATCAGGGGTCTGCCAGGAACCATCATTGCATTCTTTTAAGAAGGCCCTGAAAACTTATTTCTTTACTCTGACCTTCACTGATTATGTTTCATCAGACTGGGTTATAGCTGTATTTGCAAGTGTACTGTAGGTTCACTTGCGTGACGGCTTGCCATTGACAGGCCTCCCCATGGTGCCACCGCGGCCAGAGGCCTTGTTGAATGTAAGTTGGTTCATTAGAAATTGTTTTATAAAGTCAATGGCTGAATTCGGACAACACGATAGTCAATGGTGGGGTAATAATCAACTTTACAGTTGTTCATCTAGGGGGTACTCCCCACACAACATGGTAATAATCAACTGTGGTGTGGATTAGGATCAGCACTGAGTTGACTATGGCAGCATTCAGACAACACGATAGTCAATACAACTGACGATTGTCTCTCCCCCCCCCCCCCCGTTGCTTATTGTGTCGTCCGAATTCAGCCACTGTCTCTGCAAGCTTAACTCTGTCAGAGTTTGTCACGGGAGTACCACTCTCACTCCCTGTCGTGGTCTTCCAGCTGTAACAGGTTTCCCTGGGAACCTGGGTATAGTACAAAGAAGGGGGCCACTCTTGGAAAGTGTCACTCAGGTTGTAGCATCATCTTAGAGGGTGGAGCAATCCCACCTTTTTGGGATTTGGGCATAGTTTACAGGTCAGAGGACCTGTCTGTCAAGTGGCTTTGAATAGGCCATGCCTTATTAGTATATAATAGCTGCAGCAAGGCTGAACAGCTTTGCTAGATATCATCTTTCAACACAAGGCCTAAAATCCCTCCTGTTGGATCCACTTCCATTTGAGACTTTGGAAGCACTCTGCACATGCTCTCTCTTGCTATCTGGACTTTGGATTTCTAAGGACTGTGCCATGAAAAGTACTGTGAGGCTTTTCATAGACTTGAACTTGCATTTGCTGTGGCTTGTGAGTTTGTGGCCAGACTCAGGTGGCAGAGTTTGCCAGTGCTTGCAGTAGCACAAGACTCATGTGCTTGAGGTTGTACCTTCCCTGTGATCATGCTCACCTGGTCAGCTCAGTGTTCGGCAGGCTGGGGTCGGCTGGTGCATGATCTCTCTCTCTCTCTCTCTGCCAGACTCAGGTGGCAGGGAGTTCCCAGTGCTAAGTAGAAAGCATGGGGCTCCTGTGCCTGAGATGTTACCCTTTCTGTGGTCTTGTGAGCGTGGGCCAAGTCCCCTGAGTTACCAGTTGGGAAAATTTTCTCCCTCCCGTGTGATTGCCTGAAAGTTCATATTAAGAATAGAGCCTAAAGCTTTCTGGCTATCATTCAGCTTTAAGTGTAGTTTTAGAGAAATGTACCATTAAGCGTGTTACCGTGAGATTTCCCCAATAAAAAGAAGTCTCACTGATGTGAGTGTCTCATGTCAGTTTGCCAGCACGTGTGAATACTAGAGGGAATGGGCATGCACACGACACCTTAAACCCTGCAGGTTAAGGTTTGTGGTTAAGTAGCAGGGTTTAAGGTGTCTTGTGCAATACATTTTGCTAAACCCTGCTCACTCACTAACCACAGTCGGACCATCTGCAGCGGGGTTAGTGGCTCTCTGTGGCTTAAAGTGTTGTGTGCGACCACAGAACCTGAAGTGTTGTCTGAACAGACCCAGAGAAGAGCCCTGAAAAGCCTTAAAAAATTAATTGAATTTCTACCAAAAATATAAAGAATTTCTACAAAAAAATATAAAGAATCTACATGCTAGGAAAATTATCATACTTTAAGAGGAAATTAATTATCAAATAATGTTTCTTTTCAGGTAATGTTATTTCTCCAGAAAGGAGACTGGACTGTCCAGGAAATCCTTTGTTTACATGTAATATAAATGCGGACCATGTTTCTAAAAATAAATGGTGTTTAGTATCACCTATCTGACGATGGAGTGTCCAGTGACTCCGCGAGTAGAATTATACTGGATCAGTTTCAGTTGGTGAGTACCGAGACGTGGACAAGCTGCTTGGACGAGTGAGGGGGACGACTTGCCCTCTCGATCCCTGTCCTTCATGGCTGGTCATCCAGGGAGGAGATGTGGTTAGATCGCAATTACAATATATTATTAATGCATCTCTCAGGGAGGGGAGTTTTCCATCATGTTTAAAAGAAGCGGTGGTACGGCCGCTTCTAAAGAAGCCCTCCCTGGATCCCCTGGACTTTAATAACTACAGACCGGTATCAAACCTTCCATTCTTGGGCAAGGTGATCGAGAGCGCGGTTGCCTTTCAACTCCAGGTAGTCTTGGATGACACTGATTTTCTAGACCCATTTCAAACTGGCTTCAGGGCGGGATACGGAGTTGAGACTGCTATGGTCGCCTTAGCGGATGATCTACGCCTGGGTATTGACAGGGGGAGTGTGTCCCTGTTGGTACTTTTGGACCTCTCAGCGGCATTCGATACCATCGACCATGGTATCCTTCTGGAACGCCTGAGGGGATTGGGAATCGGGGGCACTGTGCTTCAGTGGTTCCGGTCCTACCTCTCGGGCAGGTTCCAGATGGTGATGCTTGGGGATAGCTGCTCTGCAAAGAAGGAGCTGCTGTGTGGCGTACCGCAAGGTGCCATCCTTTCCCCAATGCTGTTTAACATTTATATGAAACCGTTGGGAGAGATCATCTGGAGGCATGGGGCGGGGTGCTATCAGTATGCTGATGACACCCAAATATATTTCTCTATGCCTTCGACAACATCGTCAGCTAAAGATAGTGTGTCTCCTCTGAATGAATGCTTGGAGGCGGTAATGGGCTGGATGAGGAAAAACAAACTGAAGCTGAATCCAGACAAGATGGAGGTGCTTGCTGTCAAAGGCCGCAACCTGGGTTTGGAGGTGTGTCAACCGGTTCTGGATGGGGTTACACTCCCCCTGAAAGACTGTGTTCGCAGCTTGGGGGTGCTCCTGGATCCGTCGCTCCAAATGACAGCCCAGATAGATGCGACGGCCAGGAGTGCCTACTATCAGCTTCGGCTGATACGCCAGCTGCGCCCCTTCCTAGAGTTGGAAGACCTAAAGATGGTAGTGCACGTGCTGGTAACTTCGAGGCTTGACTTCTGCAATGCGCTGTACATAGGGCTACCTTTGTGCCTAGTCCGGAAACTTCAACTAGTTCAAAATATGGCAGCCAGGTTGGTCACCGGTACATCTAGGAGTGACCATATTACGCCAGCTTTAAAATCGCTCCACTGGCTGCCAATTAGTTTCCGGGCGAAGTATAAAGTGTTGGTCATTACCTTTAAAGCCCTACATGGTTTGGGTCCAGGTTACCTGCGGGATCGCCTTCTCCCGTACAATCCGCCCCGCACGCTCAGGTCCTCTGGGAAGAACTTACTGCGGTCGGCCAAGACTAGGCTGACAACTGTTACCCAGAGGACCTTCTCTTCTGCCGCTCCCAGACTGTGGAATGACCTGCCGGAGGAGACTCGTCAACTTAACAGTCTTTTAGAATTTAAGAAAGCTATAAAGACTGTTCTCTTCCGGCAGGCATATCCAGTGTAATTTTTAGAATGTTTTTAGGATGTTTTAGGATGTTTTAATGCAGTTTTAATAATATTTGTCATGTTTTAATTAGTTTTATGTATTTTATCATGTTGTTGTTCCCCGCCTCGATCTAGACGGAGAGGCGGGTAAGAAATAAATCGTTATTATTATTATTATTATTATTATGACTCAATTTATCTGATGGAGCAATCTGCCAAACCCTTGAGAACCAATCATGAAATGTATATTCTGTCGCTGTTTTCCAGTTTTGAACAATTTCCTTCCTGGCTGGTGCAACATATAATTAAATATATTCCTCGTGAAAAATCTTCCCCTGGAGAGATAGAGAGGAGTGCTAAAAGAGAGTCTAATTAAATGAGTTGTTGCACTATTTCTGAAATAATTTTGAAAATAGATTTCCAAAATGTCTGAAACATATGGAAGTGAGAGGAGAAATCTAAGATGTAGTCAAGATTGAACTCCAGTGCATTCACCCTATCCTCAAAATAAAGCGACACATTTCTGTCTACTGAAGTGACACATTCTTTAAATTACCCATCCACATTACCTTTTCCCATAACTTTCCATACAGCATGAAGAAATGCTTTTTACACATGCAAAAATATAATTGTGCCTGGTCGCAAAGATTTTTAAATTACTTCAATTCACAAATAATACAATTGCTTTTAATAATTGATGACATTTTCCTGTTTTTAATTAAAACAGTTTGATCTGAATCTATATATGATGCTATCAAGTTATTCAAGCTGCAATCCTATACTTACTTACATGTGAGTAAATCCCCTTATAGTTAATGGAGCCTACTTCAGAGTAGATAGGTATACAATTGTGCCATTAGTCTAGATACAATGACTGATGGCTAGATTTTAAAATACTGATTGAGTCATAATATAGGATAAGATACTGGAAGAGAATGAACTTTAAACATAATGTTTGTCTTGCTTTTTATGTACATTTGCTCTTTAAACATTTCTTCTATTATTTTAGCATGACCTCAATTTTTTTCCTGAAGAGCATATAACTATGTGGCTATATCATTGTTTACTACTTCTTTATCTCTATCTACAGAGTAAGCCTGAATTCTCCCCTCCCTTACATTTTTATCTTTAAAAGTTTGATTGATCCTTACTTCAGATTATCTCAGTTCATTAGAAAGAAATGATGTTGAAGAGTTCAAAACAGAAGATACTTATTCTTCATCTTCCCCTGTAAAATTTTCAGAATGCTTCGAATCATTAAGGTGTTTAGAATCCTTTTCACCTATAACATCTTTTATAGCCTTAGAGCCCTAAGCATCTTTAGAATCCTTTCTATTTTTAGAGTCTATCATGCCCTACCTGGAGGAGGATTCCTCTGATGATGAAGAGTAGGGGAAGAGCCATCATAATGAGCCCCAGTCAGAGCCAGGCAAGGAATTGGAGGATTCAGTTGATAGCCCTCCCCGGAACCATGAGAAGAGCAGCCTGGTCGCTCCAGCACCATTCCTGGACTCCCCGAAGTGCAGGAGGCAGAGCCTGAGATGATTCATCCTGCTAAGCAGCATAGGCTCAGATGCAAGCAGCAAAAAAGCAAGAGGAGGTCACAGTGTGGAGCCTCCCATAAAAGCAACACACTAACCGAATTAGCCAGCTGTGCTGAATAACTAGCTATAAATTAGAACAGCTAGAGCCAGCTCTCTACTGCAGACCACAGCAATTCAACCTCTGTGCTTCGCCCGGCTATTGCAGATTCTAGAACCCTTGACGGCCTACCTGGACCACTCTCTTGGACACCCACTGACTTGCTTTGATGCTCAGCACAACTGACTCCTCTGAACTGCTTTGCCCTTGCCCCTGCCTTCTCCTACTAACGCTACTCAGAATCTCATATATGACCTTCAACTGGCCTAGTTTCTCTCTTTGTTACACCAGGAACTAACTGAGCCTTGCCTGGGCACTTGCTGGCCTTAAAGCAGGACAGACTCCTCAGAAGCTTTAAAATCTTTACTGTCTTCCAAGTCCTTGTCATCTTTAGGATCTTTTACATTCACATTTTCAGGAACTTTCCATTTTGTTCAGAGGCTAAGACAGCAATCCTATATCAATTTACCTGGGAATAAGCCCAGGTAAACTACTGAACTACTTCTAAGAAAACATGCATAAGATTGTGCACTTAGTTAATTTTATATTTCTCAGAGAATAAAGGAAGACCTGAGATCATAATTCATTGGTACAAATTTAAAATTAAAAGTGCTGTGAATGTAAACTGTTTCTCCCATGAAGTAATCTACCAGGCTAAAATAATTAAGTTAGTCAATGCCAGAAAAACAAATAAATAATATTCTTGACTAATACAATTTAATTTTAATTTATATATTTGATTGTCCCAAATTCAATTACTCAATTCATCAATTCAAATCGGGGTGGGGAGCCGCATTAGCACATTGGAAAATTCTAGAGGCCACATGCCCAAAGGTCAGATGTTCCCCCATCCGATTTAAATTTTTAGTTCATCAGTAATTCATCAATAGAATTAATTAATAGAAACAAATTGTCCTTATAGTTCCATAAAGTATTTTTTTTGCTTCATGAAAAGAACATAGATGAATTCAGATATTCTTACAATTCATGTGGCTTAATATAGTGCTTGGAGAAAGAGGAAGAAAAAGAAGATAAAAAGGGTTCCTTGAGTTCTTAGAATGAGATCTTGCTTTGCACTTACACAAGTTGGCACTGAGGATATTCTTAGTTGGTTTTGCCTGTTGAACTTTGACTGGTCGGGGTCTGGAATTATGATGAGGGACTTTCATTCTTCTTTCTCCTTCACAAAAGTGGGACTAGCTTTCTTGTGGGGTTGATGGAGTTTCCTTTTCTTGGCTGTTCCTTCTTTATGCACATACACTACTATTTTCTTAACATAGTGGAGATGATCTGTTCATCAAAGTGTTTATTTTTTGCTATTCTAATAGGCATCAAGCAGAGGAATCATTGTATACCAAAATCCAAGGAAAGGAAGCTGAAACCCTCCAAGTGTCACCTCTCAATATTACCCCAGGAAAACCTGTTCCCACCCTAAAGATGGCATCCATGTAGACAAAGAACTTTACACATTTGTACAATGCTTGAAGTGTCTGTAAAATAAGTAGAAGAAGCAAACAGGCAATATCAATGGTCCCATATCCATATCTATCATAATTTTCAGTATACTTAAAAAAAAATCAGATTACTTATGAATATATTGGCAGCATTTTGCTGATATAATGCCAGAGTACAAAATCTTCTGAAAGTTTAAATCTCAATAGATTTTTTTTAAGAAGAAAAAATCTAGGTCATCATTCTAGACAGAAATATTTGGAGCTTCCACTATGGAAGATCCTATAGAATAAAGAAAAAAAATGCTAAAGCAGCAATGAAACTCATAATTGTACTTTTCTCCTTTGTAAAAGATCAACTGTGCATGAAATTACTCAAATCTGTCAAGTAGTAACTATTGGAAAAGTCATGCTGAGACACAGCTAGTGGCACTAATAAATGAGACGTTATTTAATTTCTCTAATTTTAAAATATATTGCATTACTTTTGCCATTTCTATTTATTGCCAATTGAATAGAATTATGTCGTGGCAAATAATTCCCAATAATGTCGGCTAAACATTTTTTTTTCTTTAATTAGTCCCATAGTTCAATTTTTGACATCTACAATTAATGTAATGTTACCTGCATTGGATCTGGGGGAAATTCTATGGTAGCATTTAGGAGTGTCAGAACTGAACAGATAAATCTGAAAAATACATTCTATCTCATTATGAATTACATTTCTACTGTTGGTCATTGTATTTTTTATCTGCATGAGAATCACATGCATCATCCAGGTTCTCTCGTAACCTCTTGGTACACCAGCTCCTACATTCTCTGAACCAAATTACGCTTCAATTGTTAAATCTGTTTTTACAATTGGCTATAGCAGCTGCATAGGCAAAAACAAAAGTACCCAAACTGTATATGTGGTGCTTTCCTGTAGGAAGGCTAGAAGATTCTTCTTCATATCAGAAATAGTGTTTCATTGTGAGACACAAGACAAAGAATATTTCCTCAAAAAATAATGCAGTGATGTTTTTCTCAAATAATTCTTCAGTAATGTTTATTGGCAAATGCATTTTCCAACAATACAATTTTATAATTGAAAATGAAGGGTGAAAAAAATCTGTCATGAATTTCCCAGTGGTGCTTTGTCCAAATTAGACTTTAGTCTAAATGGTTTGGTCAGCATTTAAAGTGACACTCCTGGTCTTCTGCTTCCATATGGGAGCTTTTTAGCTCCCTTTTCAAGGGGCAGTATAAAGCATCCCCTCAAAAGTTCCAGGAGTGGCACCCCATGCAGCAGGAGAGGCTGCTGCCAGAAATAATTTACCCAAACACATGCAGAAGCACTTTTCACTCATGTACAGTGGTGTGTGTGTGTGGGGGGGGGATCTGGACAAGTGTTTTTTTCTAATACACTTAAAAGATTTCTGAAACGTAGATGTTAAAGAAATAATAAGTGGTGATAGCCCATAAAGGAGTATGGGGTTGCAGATGAGTTCAATTGAAATGTTGCTAATCCTGTTTAGAAAATCAAAAGGATCCTAAAACATTCAATTTTGAAGTGGCAGTTTCATTCACGGTGGAAGCGTTGATAAATTATGAATATACAGGACATAAGTTCATCACAAGAAACACAAATTATTGGATCTCCAACTGGGAGATATTCAGGTTAATGTGGATGATAGTAAAATTATAGCCTATATTGCCATACCACTGAAAATGGAAATTGAAGATTTTGCATTTTACTCAGTGAGAGAGATCTCTTATCAGTTCTATTAAGTGAAAAAATTATAAAGATAGTGATATATTTCCTAGATAATTTCTCAACATGAGTTTATTCTTGGAATAAAAACGGGCAGAAGGCAAAATCCTAGAGAAAAGTCAGGGTTCTTTACATTTTACATGCTTGTTCATCTAGTTCAGTATGATGATATGCAGCAACTCTCTAGAGTTTCAGACATGATTTTTCCTCAGCTCTACCTAGAGATGCTCAGGCCTAAACTGGGATCTATTGTATGGAACATATGTTCTTCTTCTAAGCTACAGCTCTTCCCCTTTGTCATATCTCAAAATATTTCCAAAGGCAAACTGAAAAAATGCCATTTCAGGATGAAAACGTAGGCAGATTGGATTCCTCCTACCTTGTAATTCCTACAATAAATTGTATGAGCTATTTGAATCAATGCAGAAAAGAAGTATTGATTAAATAACATATAATAGAACAATAGCATATTCTACAAAGTACAGTATGCCAGCAAAGCTGGTAACAAGATGAACCAATGCCAAATGTATGTCTACAATAAGAAGATAAAGATGACACCAGAAAGAGTACAACTCACCCACTGAAGTATTAATGTGCATATGAACTGGAACTTTTATCAAAACCCACAAACGTAGGGAGCTGGGCCAACATAAAGAGCAGAGACACAATAATTCCTGAATTTGATAATTTGATCTGGAAGGTAACAAGTCAGACAGTCCATGCCACTTGAAGTAGGAATTTACAAGTAATGTAGCTCATGTGGAGTAGGCAACTAATGCAGGTTTATCCTCGTTCTCATGTAGCCACTGGCATGATGCTCTGCATTGGCTGCAGTAGACGTTGTAGGAAAAGATGTTATATACTTTCTATTTTTGGCTTGCTTAAAATGAAATATGTAACAGGCAGCAGCAGATTTTCTCTTCTGCCTAGAAATTATGACATTAGAAACAAAATACTAGGATACCACGATGTCTAAACAAAGAAGGCAAATGTTTTTCAGGAATGAAGGTGTCCAGCTGGGTACATGTGAAGCAGAACTGTGGATGTCATTAACGACTGGCACCTGAACCTAGCAAACAACAGGAGTCATGAACAGATTACCTTTTACATTTGTTTGGGACTTTCCAAGCCAAGTATGGTTTGCTCACTAGTAGTAAGGAAAATGAATTATTGGGAGGCATTAATTGCAGTGTTTGCAAAATTATTCAATTGGCCTGTAAGAATTCATACTTTTGCTATCTTAGTTCAGACACTGTTGCTCATCTTATACTGAAATGTTCTGTGTTTTGAATTCTCAAATTATTCAGTAATGTTATTGAATTCTGCTTTGGTCTGAAATATATATAAAAAAAACATAGATAGCAAATGGTTTGAGATCCCTAGCTCCTTCCCCTGACCGTTTTAACAGTTGTATGTGAGCTCTCACTTATTCCGTAAAACTATTTAACTGTTGTGTAAAAAATTGGATCATGATTACCTTTTTGCTAAAAACATCATCCATTTCCCTGGGAAAGAGAATAACTATTACATAGTAAGATGCTTCAATTGGCTCTAAGCTCTTAAGAAGGTGATATTTCTTATATTTCTTAGAATCTCTCTAAGAGAGTGACACATCTTTAATAGTGAAGCATAGGAAGTTCACCCTTCTCTTCTGGGAAGTACAGTATCAGACACAGACATGGTTGTTCCACTGACCCCATTTATGTGGTGGCCCTGCACCTCTTCACCACTATACATCAAGCTTTGTGTCTTAAAAGAAATTAAGCCTGAAGTAGCATTACCAATAACACTGGTGATTAAGAGATGTCAGTGAAAAATGACTTATCCCACCAAATATCAGCTTTAATTTATATTCAATTAAAATGCCATGAGAACTGAATCAATTTAAGATATCAACACGCAGGAAATCAGATGGAAATGGAGAACATGTACAACTAATTTTGGATTATTGTTTTTCTGTACAAATCTTTAAACAGTTTATGATGCTACCTCAGCAGACAGAACACCCTGCATGGATAGAACTATGAAAGAAAAGTAAGGGAAATGCTGTACTTAAAAAGCAAACAAAATACTTCTGGTTTTTAAGAATGTGAATATAATTTTATGTCAAAAGCACTTAAATTAATTCTAGGTAGACACGGTCTATTTTTCTAAATGGGTAAATACGGATATGGTCTAATATAGTATAATTAAAAAATTTTTTTACAGAAATAGGTGGGCAAGCAAAGTTGCAACTGAAAGATGTGGATAGTGCATCCACTTTAGTATGCAAAACTATTTTATGACAATACAACAAGCAATACAAATGTCAATGATTTAAGAGAGCGGTGGGATATACAACTTATTTTATAATGTACTGTGACCTTGTTAAGACAACATGCTAAGCCATAATGGTTAAGCATTTTGAGCGCAGCATTATGACTTTGCGGGTCTTGTGATTCATCCTAACAATGGGGGCTACATAACTACAGTTTAAACATGCTCACTCACTATTTGCTGCAAAAAGGTTAGCGGCCTAACCATGGTTTAGTGTGTTGTTTGAACAGGCCCTGTGTCTCTTCAAAGTCTCAAGCAAAAGTCTTTCCTCAGTCCTATGACATAAGATGCTCTAACTGGAGCTACCAGTGATTAAACCATGGACCTTCCCTGAATGCAATTAATGCTTTGGTTTAAATCAGGAATGGGCAGACATTCCTGATCTTTTGGACTTCAACTCCCAGAAGCCCTTGCCAGCATTGCCAACAGTAAAAAATGCTGGGAGTTGAAGTCCAAAACATCTGGAGATCTATTCTCTGACCACCCCTTGATAAATAATAAATGTGAAGTAAAGGCTCCAGTTGATAAATCTATCTTTGATACATAAATTATTATATGTAGAAAGCAGGAAAACTATCCAATGTAATTTTCCTTCATAAACATCATGTTTTTAAAGAAACATAGGAATATAACCACTGGCTATCCTATGCACAGACATGTTGGACATCAAAACAGGCTAAAAGATAGGGCATGAAAACATCCTATATGACTGGGCAGCAGAGGATTGGGGAAGACACTTTGAAAGTATATAATAATAATAATAATAATAATAATAATAACGATGATGATAATAATAATAATAATAATAATAATTCAGGTGTGTGTATGTATAGGG
This sequence comes from Anniella stebbinsi, assembly GCA_029215795.1. NCBI lineage: Eukaryota > Metazoa > Chordata > Lepidosauria > Squamata > Anniellidae > Anniella > Anniella stebbinsi. Next base: position 86,088,667 of record JARDYH010000004.1, on the reverse strand, counting down.
GTTTCAGTTAGAGGAGTCTGAAGATCAGCAACTATAGTTGAAGAGTATAGACAGGTGCAAGGAATAGGATTCAGTCAGGAGGGCAATTCAGGTGAACTGATGTTTTCACTGAGGCTCAGAAAAGCATATATCAGGTAATTGTGGAAGGGGGTGGAATTAGGGTTAATTAGGGCTGCTGAGTGGAACCCAAGCAAAACAAGCATTCTGCTCAGCCAACACCAGGAATTATAGTAAATGCCAGTCAGGCTGACATTGCATATTATAACTTGAAGAGTTTGCAAATTAAAAAAAACCACAAGTTCTAGATGTGCACATCTCCACATTTCTAACTGGAAAAGAAATATGAATAGTGAACAGGGAAGGGAAATAAGATGGCATATGTAGAATGAAAAATGATGGCAGGAATGTTTGGGCAAAAATTAGAAGGATTAGATAATTAAGAAAACGGTAAAAATATTTGCATAATGTAATCAAAATACATATAAATAAAAGCTAAAAACAATGTTTCATATCAAAAGAATGCTCTATGTCATTTATAGAAAAATGGGTAGAGTGTAAGAAAAAGAGGAAGGAGCAAAATACACAATCTAGGACTTTTTTTTCACAGGCCTCCAATTGTTTTACAGTTTCTGCATCCGCTTTAGAATGGTAAGAAAATGCTAATTCTAAGTAAGAGGGGTACCTGTGTTACATTGCGCCAACTATAAACTTTCCTGAACCAATACAAATGTATGATGAATTTCTATCTGGCATACACATAGAAAAGTGTGATAGGAAAGTTGGACAACAATTTTAGAAACACTTAAATATATAAAAAGTCTACTTCAGAAAAACGTACAGTCCAAGCCTAGGCCAGTTTACTCAGAAGTAAGTTCCACTGAGTTCAAAGATGCCCTGAGCACAAGGGCCCCTTTTCGCGCCTGGCACGCCTGGGCGTGAAAAGGAGGTTGCGGTGGGGGTGGGGTGACAGATGAGACTGGGGAGCCTCCCATTGGTGGGCTCCCCAGTGGTGCCACCGTGGCTGGGAGGGGACTAAGGAGTATGTCTGGTACTCACCCCTCCCAGCGGCCATTCGTCTCTCCCTCTTTGCGGCTCCCTCCCTCCCTCCCTGTAGGCAGTGTGGGTTCGCTGGTCGCTCATTAGGAGGGCCAAGTAGGATTTTTTTGCTCATAATCAGCTTTATGTTATGAGTCTTTTTGCCTACTTCACACTGTAAGACAGGTAAGGAGTGGTAATTAGGTTGATGTGGTTAATATTATTTCGGTCACAATTTAATGGCAGGTTTTGCGGACATCCGGAGCGTTGGTAGGGTTGGTGAGCATTCACAGGCACTGTTGTGGTGATGGGTAATGCCTGAGGCCCCTCAGCTGTGAGCTTTACGGCGGCAGCTGGAGGGATAAGGGTTACCTTTGAGGCTAACCTTTCTCACCCACTCGGAGCTAAACGGTGCGAGGAGGGGTCCACACCAGAAGGTCTCCCTACCCCAAAAGGGGCAAGCCTGGGGGGGTCGCGTTTGGAATCACGCCATCTCTCAGGTGGTGAATGGCTCGCCCATGGTTGAGTAAGATGTCCGCATAGGTTTCCCATACTGCAGATCTATAATAAAAGTGGCCCTGTTTTAAATCCATTTTCTTGTCTTGTCTCGTTATTTCACACCCTACACTTCCCGCAACAGTTATGAAAAGGTGGGGTATAAATAATCTAATAAATAAATAGCTCTTAAGTATGCATATAACTACAACTTAAGTATATATTAAGTTCCACTGAAGTAAGTGAGACAAGTTAGTTGAAATCAGCTTAAACTTTACAAATCCTCTCTGAATAAAAGTCAAAAATGTAACTTTTTCAACCATTTAGAGTGGGGATTTTGTGGCTCAAGTACAATTTTACCTTTAACAACTCAGTATACTAGTAACAAATTATATTGCATTATCTCAAAACACATAAGGTCTTTAATGAAAGTCTCTCTGTCAAATTATACAATTATAATTGTCTGGGAAATAATCTGCCATATTCACTTGTGTGTGGATTATGGGCTTCCTACCTGTTACAGACAAATACATATAACAAAGCTCAAATATCCTTTTCTAAAAACAAAAGAAAACCCAGCTTCCTAAAAGAGCACTCTCTCCCCACCCACTTTCTTTGCTCCAAACCACAACAGATTACTTCCCTCTTTATCAGTTAGTGTATAAGGCTGTTAAAACAGTTCTTCTAAAGATAATTGTTTAATTGGTCCTGAAGAAGAGTATTTGGATTCAAGGCTAGAACTCTTGTGGGCACTAGAGCCCCAACTCTTAAAATAAACTGAGTCAGGATGACAGTCTGAAGCTAGAGCTATAGGTATAGGCAGCCATAGAATTAGCAGCATTGAACATGCAATCCAAAGAAGAAGTTCCAGGTAAGATAATATTTTAAAAATGCATATTTAATCTGCAATTAATGCCTTTATGCATATTTCAATTTATGAAACAATGAATGTGGCAATATATGCCTTGCATGAAAAGCCGCTTTTATGGTTAGCATTAGTTAAAACTATATTCTTCATTTTCACATAGGGATGTGCCATGGATAACACTGCTCAATACATACTATAAACTTGAAACTGTTATGCTATTTACAGGATGTAAATGTTTATGTGGCAAACAATTATTTATACAAATAAGCCAAATGCTTGCTTGAAAGCATCGGGAATGATAGTTGCCAACACAGCAGCAGCAAGGATCTGGAACTGAGTTTTCAAGTTGTTTAATTATCTTTATATGAAACTACAAGAACAGAAAGCAATCCAGACACTGTCCCATACGAATGCTACTGAATTCTAGAATCAATCAGAAGGTTCTCTACCCCAAAAATTCAACAACAGAAAATAAAAAGATACATCTCCTTTCTCCTCTCATAATGTGATCCGATTCTATTACAAAGTGATATTCTTGTTATCAGCATTGTAGTTCATATCACAGGACAATGCTCCAAGTATACATGAAATAGAGAGTCATATTGGTATATTAAACACTCATTTTGCACTATAATGCTCCATATAACCTTCCTGAATAAAACAGATTTTAACCCGGTACAGTTTCACGCAGCCTAGCTACACATTATGGGGGATGTGAGACTGCCACCAACCCACTACTTTCTCACACATCTTACCAGTAGAAGAAACACAAGACATGTCGTCATCACAGCATTTCTCTGCCTGCTCTAATTCATTAGTTGCCATTGGTATCTGGTGGGCAAACACTGACCACGTTATGTGTTTCTTTTATCAAATGTTACTGGGAGATCTGGGCTAGCCACAGCCACACATATCTTCTATAATATAGCCAAACTACATCTTACAGCAAGTTCAACTTTCATTTTCAACATGATATTTAAAATAATAAAATTATGTGAGCCTAAAAATAGTGATGGTTCCATGGGAGGGATAGTTTGTCTTCTGTTCCTGCAAGTTCTCATTGAGTGAATGGGAAAATTCCAAAGTACCCCAGGAACTTGATTTGAAATCCAATGATGAAGTTTTTAGCTTCCTCTCTTTCAGCAAAATGTTTTTCACACCGACACATATCATGGTATCATGACAATCCACAAACATCTAATAGTCAATTCAAATACAGCTTCCATTCTCATTAATCAATACTGAGCTGCACCCATGCATCATAATCCTCAGATGCATGTCCCCAACAGAGTAATTTAGAAACCACATTTTCCATGAATTAGTAATGTCCTTTTACCAAACTGTTCACATTGAACTTGACCTTAGTGAAGACAAATAACTTTCTCCCCTAAATGTAACTTAACTGGCTTTTCTTTTTAGCTACCTACATCTTCTGTATTTGTCCTTATAAATATTGTAAGGACAAATAGAAGCCTGCCACAGTTGACAGTGAATATGCCTACTACTACTGCCTCAGATTCATGGAGATATGGTTTCTATACCCTCTCTGCAATTGGCATAGGATATTACAGAGTTACCTTTAAGTACTCTATTCTGGGAATGCTTGCAGAAAGATTTTCCCTGTTTTTTGTTTTGCAAAATAAAGTAATGTGTAGCAATGTGTTGTGATAGCAGACAAACTATCACCCACAAACACTCCCTCTGACCTATATCCACTTTGACACCCCACTTGCACAAATGCTGCAATTGTCTCTTCTCACCTTCCTTTACATTTTTCAAATATAAGTCATTGTTGCACTCTGAATTTTAGCAGCTCAAGAGTAGCAACAGCCAGAACGATCTTGTGCATGCTGAAGAACTATGCCCCCCCCCACCCGTTTTCCTCCATATGGACATTGATCAGTTAGAACAAAGTTCTAGTGATCCTTTCCACAAAAGGATTACAACTGATGTAATTGCTCTGTTGATGGGCATCTGGACATCCAGCACTCTTTTCCTACCCAACAAATGATCCCATCATCTGTCAGGTAATGTGGAAAAGAGCAGGGAGCCTTTCCAACCTGCCTAGAAGATAATCAGCACTATAATAGATGTAAAAGCACTGACATTTCAGGTGAGGATGAATCACTGGAACTGAATTGCAGAGTTCTTTCCCACAACAAAGGAGTCAATTGTCTGTTAGACTTTGGTATACCCCTTTATCCAATAATACTAGAGCAATGCTAGGCCCCCTCCACAAGGCTGCGCTTTTGCGCCCGGTTCGGGGATTATGCGCATTATTGCGGAGGCACATTTACTCCTAATCCCTCTGCACGGGAGGCGGCGAGAGGCGGCGAAGCGTATTAATTGATGTCCAAAAAGCGCTTTACAAGAAGTTAATGCACATAATCGCTTGTTCACACGGCGAAAATGCGCTTTAACGGCCGGAGCAAAATAAAAGTCGCTATTTAACGCGCATTCGATAATGCGCATAATCCGGGAGATAACGCGCCTCTACGCCCGTTTTGCGCTCCGCTGGTGTGGAGGTAAAATTTATAATGAGCCTTCAAAGAGCATTAAACCTCTCTTGTGGAGGCACCCCAAGTCTCTTGGGAAGGGATACCTAGCATGAGGTCTTAACCTCAGAACACGTGACTGAATTTATTTAGGTTTAAAGGAAAAGCTGGTAACCCTGCTTGCACAATTGTCTATTTAGAGCAATTATTTAACTGCTACCTGCCCATCTGATCTGGATATGAGGATACACTGGTTTGCTTCTAGCTACATTCAGGTAATTTTTTAAAAAACAAAACCAACAGCAAGTTCTATATTTAAATTTTCTAACCATGCTCATAGGACACTGGCAACTGGACTAATACTGCATCTGGACAGAACACATTGGGGAGGCGGGGGAACATAATTAGTAAGTACATGATATAGATACTTTGTCAGTCTATTGCTGCCCATTACAATAATAATAATAATAATAATAATAATAATAATAAATATCTCTAAATAATTTCCCAAAAGGCTTGATATAAGAGATTACAGCATACACCTTGTGGTAGTTCCATCTGTCAATAATTTGCAACCCACCAACCCAATGACTAAGTTAGTTTTCTTGCATATAAAATTCATGGAATATGTATAAAACACAAAGGGGCTTATTTCATTCCAGGCACATCTACTCCCAGGATCAAATCATGTGTGTTTCACTTTTTATTGATATATCAAAGCATCCTTTTGTAACAGGATTTGTTATATTTTCCCAAGCCAGAAATATTTTTTCTATCTCTGATGGAAGTAGATACTAACAAAATGATAGCCCTGCTGAAGAAAATGGATGGAAAATCTGAATAATACACTTTTAAAACGAGTTTCATAATTTTAATATTAATGTTAGTTGTGAGAATTTAAATCACTGCATGTCTTACTGCTGGCCCAGAAATAGTTTGTTTACCTGTAGCTATACACCATACATCTTATAGAAATGTGATTAACAGCAGAAACGGTATAGAGCAATGGCCTTCAACTAGTCCAGAGCCGAGACCCACCTCGGACTCCCATTGTGCAACATAGGACGCACTTTCACAATTTCACAATTGCCCAACATGATGGCAACAGCTTTGCCATGACCCATCTGGACTGATCTCATGTTGAAGACCACTGTTCTAGAGAGAGGAAGATGCAGCAGAGCCAAATAGCTTTGCTGTTAGGGATGCAAATAATTCAGGGTTTGGTTCAGGTCTAATTAATGGATTTTCAACTGAAAGTACAGAAGAACTACGGTAATGGGTATCAAATGTAAATTTATTGACCTGAATGTCCAATATGGGATGAGCAAAGGGCAACACCACAGTGCATGCTTTGTGAGCATCAATCCCAGGTTCAATCCCTGGTATGTCCAATACAACGATCTCAAATAGCAGGGCTGGAGAAGAACCCTGCCTGAGATCCTGGAGAGCTGTCATCAGTCAAGAAGGCAATATTGATGAAAGATGTATCAAAGGTCCAACTCAGTAGATGACAACTTAATTTATTCATATATCTGGACTCCATATCAATGTGAGTGTTTAATTGTACAGATTACAAATTCATGGAGGGCAGTGAATTCAGAAAATCCGATTTAGAGAACTGATTTTCATTGTAGCCTTGCACTGTAGATAAGATAGATATGATAAATAACACTGGGTTAGCTTGAAGCTGGTTTGAAGAGATCCTCATTAAGAGAGAATCTGGTTAGTGCTGACCATGATACTGCCCGTGCAAAAGTTACTAAATCTGGGATAGGAATGGGGGATTTGAATTGGACATGGAGTAGCACAGAGAATGTCGCCCACTCCTAACCATGGTTTAGAACAGCTTTCCCCAACCTGGTACCCTCCAGATGTTTTGAAGTCCGATTACCATCATCTTAATCTAGCAAGGCCAATCGTCAAGGATGCTGGGAATTTTAGTCTCAAATATCTGAAGGGCAACAAGTTGGGGAGCACCGATTTAGAGACTGACAGCATTAAAGTTGCAGCAGTGCAGGATCATAATAATAATAATGCCAACCTAGATGTTCACCAAAGCAAGTGCCTCCTAAGCATAAGGACAAAACACCAAGTTTGTGATGTTGTGGGCAGATGGTTCCCTACTAGAAAAGCATTTCTGTGCAATTCACGTGTTTTCCAGTTGTTGAGCTCTCAAGCGTAATTCTTTATCAAATTAAATGTTAAGCATACATCAGATCACATGTTTTGATCTAATGTTTATCTGCCTTTTCGGCAATGAAAGTTTATGATTTAGAGTCATTATTATTGTTGGTTTAAAAGTTATCCCCAAATGAATAATTTCCCAAAAATTATAAAACACAAGTTGCAATGGAAATAACTCAGCAAACCAGCACAATTCTGATTGAAAGGAAAAAAAATACATTCTTAGAGCATTTCAAAGAACTAAAACACATAGGCACTTACTTTGGTAGAGTTTTCAAGTGATTCTCTCGTAATTCCAATATTCGTAATTTAACAAGTCTAGAAGTGTTAAAGATAAAAAAAGTATAAATTCAAATGAGAAAATATTAACCATATACATGAATTGCTAGGAAGTTCTTTGTTCCAACACAAATTATGCTAGCCACATATTTGTTTGACATTATTCCCATGCACCTGGCCAGCCTCTAATCAGAATCATAGCCATATGTCTGTCACTAAAAATAACAGCTTTAAATTCATTTTTGCTGATTATTTCTATGAGACAACTATCCTGAATCTTAATATTCGGCAGATATTTCCAGCTCTAGAATATTAAGTAACTTCAAGACTGCATACATCAGCTGTAACTGTTGGTAGTATTCTTCTAGAAAATCCTGACAAGGCACATGAGAGAAATTCAATAGGGAAAAATACAAAATGCTGAAATTAATGCATGTTGCCATCAATGACTGCATAGAAGAGTTACTCTTTTCATAGCAAATGGGACAAAAATAAAAGAAAACACCCTGCACATGATTCAGCATGTATATATTTACTCTGACTTGCCGCAGCATCATGCCTCTTACAGCACTGTAGAAAAAAAACATTAATGAATTAATTGTGTTCCTGTGAACTGAAAGATTACAAACTGCAAAAGAGAAAACCAAACAAGAAGAGGACTTGTGTGAGGGATAACAAAAAAGAAAGAAAGAGAGACTTATTCTAAATGCTATATTGAGGAACTCACTATAATATCTACCTATCATGGCAGTGAATTTTGGGCAGTGCTAATAGCTTTGTCATCACTAGTGCCTATAGAGCACAAACAAAGTAATTCCATGTGTATCATGTGTATGCTTCATACTGTGAACAACACACCATTTATTTTCAAACGTCTTTCTTGACTGATTGACTAAGGGCAGTTCCAGGCCTGTATATAAGTTGGAATTGACCAAACTGTGCAACTTATGCATATTTAGACGGGGGGGGGGGACCTACAATACCCCCAGCATTCTCCAGCCAGCCATGCAGAAAATTGTGCTCTTAGTAGCTAAACTATAAACTAAACTATTTTAAGTATGAAAGGCACCTTCTTTTATCAGGCTAGACAAACTATTCTTGAAGAGCTAAAAGAAGCTTCAAACAATTATTCATACTATTTTTAATGTATGTATAAATTGAACAACTGATGTGGATCCCTGCAATATAGAAGTTTCTAAAATTAGACTACTAAACACATCTTAAAATTGCCTTAAGAAAAGTTTCATGCGGAACCAGACCAAAGGCCTATCTAGTCCAGCATTCTGTTCACACAGCAGCCAACCAGATGCCTGTGGGGCGAAGACAAGTAGGACATGAGTGCAGTGACACTCTCCCACTCATGATCCCCAGCAACAGGTATACAGAGGCATATGGTCTCCAAAATTGGAGGATATATATCATGACTAGTAGCCACGGAGAGCCTTGGGGAGTAACTAACACTGCCCAAATGCTAGCACCAAGGGAAGCTAGTGGTTCCAAAGCTAATCAGAAACAAGTCGAAACACTCTTTTCTGGAGTGAGGGAGGTTAGCAATGCTCGCAGAAGGCAGCTTCACTGACCTATCCTGTTTGAGAAATTAGTGTTTCGGCTCATTTTAGGAAATGCTAGCTTCCTGTTGCACTTCTGGTGGGTCCTGCAGGTGGAAGACAAAGAGTGGAAACTCAGCAGCAGTATGAATTTGTCTCATCCCCTTTTAAGGTTATCCAAGTTGTGGCTATCACTACATCTTGTATAGTATAATTATACACTATATATACACTACATATACACTGCATAGTATAATTATGTACTATCTGAAAAAGCACTTCTTTTTATTTCCTACATTGGTATCCTCTGTTTCCTTTTCTTTAACCAGCTACCAATCCATAAAAGGATCTCTCCTCTTATTTGCTAAGGGACTTTGTCAAAAGCCTTTTGGAAGTCCAGTCAGTCAGCCAGTCAGTAAATTTTATTGTATATAGCCACCAGCCATTTATACACTTCTCATATACATGAAATTACATCCCTAGAGTCAACACTATTTACTCTCACATGCATGGCCAAAACCAGAAATTTCGCTGTTCTAAAAGTTACATATTTACTAAAATCACGCAATAAAAAAACACAACTTTTCAGCAATTGTTCTTCCAATTAGTTGTGTCAACAATGGGAGAATATAAATTTTCCTAATATCTGAGTAACTTTCACAAGTTAAAATAAAATGGGCAGCGTCCTCCAGTATCAGGTGATTGCAATGACAACCTCTAACGTCCTTTGGGATACCTTGAAGGTGACCCATGTGATCTGCCACCGGAAGAACATTTAACTGTGCCCAAGAAAACGCCACTCTCAACCTTCTTGAGGGTAAATCTACCAGATATTTTGAGAGGGAGAAAGGGGGAATGGCTAAATGCATATACAACTTATTTGATGCACAACTTGTAATTTCGGCCAGTTGAGATTGCAGTTCTATATCTTTAAGACGCTCTATCAAAACTTGCTTGGCTCTATCATAACCCATAGATGTTAGAACGGGCGTAGAGAAACCCATCCTAGAGATGATGTTAGAAATCTTTTGTTTCCAAGAGTCCAAGTAAGTAATGTTTACCAGGTCCACCCTGTCCACATATTTACTGAAATACCCCCAAAAAACTCTAAAATGTTAGTGAGACAGGACATACCTTTGCAGAAGCAATGTTGATTCTTTTTAGCAAAACTTGTCCTTCTATATGCTTCATAATTTTATCTTTAATAATGTTTTCCATAAATTTACCCAGAAGACATTAAGCAATCCAGCCTGTAATTTCCTGAATCTCTACTAGATCCCTTTTTAAAAAACTTGCGGCACCTTGGCCAATCTCCAGTCCACTGATACAGAGGCCAATCTTAGGGACATGCCATATATTATTGGTAGAAAATACCAAAATGGAGTTGCCTTCAACTCCATTGTCATCTAATTGTCTAATTGACCTTCTCTTCTGCCGCTCCCAGACTATGGAACGACCTGCCGGGAGAGATCCACCAACTTACCAGTCTTCTAGAATTCAAGAGAGCTATAAAGACTGATCTCTTCTGGCAGGCTTACCCAGTCGAAATTTAAGACTTGGTTGATTTTAATAATATATTAATTTTATATGTTTTTAATGCATTTTATATATTTTATATTGTCTGTGTTGATGTTGTTCCCCGCCTCGATCCGGAAGGAGAGGTGGGTAAGAAATAAATATATTATTATTATTATTATTATTATTATTATTATTATCTGTCTCCCTATCCAGTTTCCTGCTTCTGAAATACTTTATTGTTGGCCTCGATGTCATTGGAGTTATGTTCCTCAAAATACTTCTTTGCATTCCTGATTGTCTGCTTTCATTTCCTCAAGTTCCTTTATGTTCTCCTCATTTGGGCAAGACTTCTAGTGTCTGACGGAATCTTTTTTTCTCTAACAGCTTCCTCTCTAAGGAGGCGTACCTTCTTGAAATTAAACTACAACTAAAAAATAAAATGTGGAAATCTGTAGTCAAAAATCTACTCCATTGTCATCTAATTTTTGGTGTTGCAAGATCCAGGAGGCATGCCAGAAAAGTGCAACCAACAAGATCAAAAATTAGTAAGATAATTTAATTTGTCTACAAGCTGCATGGATGCTCTTACCTAGAAACACACCAGCATCTGACCCCATTGGTAGATAAGAATGTAAAAAAGTACAATGAAAAGGCAAATGATATGTACCCATCCTCTGTCATAGTAGATGCCATGAGTCAGTACTCGTCCATATATTAAAGAGAAACAGAGAAACAGAAGTGTGAGCAAATTACACTTTCACATTCCCTATTTTTGTTGTAACATGCGAAGTGGAACTGGGACATCTCACCTGCAGTGAGATCAATGAGCTGAAGATCAATGAGCTAGAACTCATAGATGTGCCACAAGTGAGATGTGCTAGTCTCTACTTCACACATTACAGTAGAAGTAGGGAAAATAAATACATGATTCACTTATGGTTCTCCTTGCTTTTCCAGCTTCTCTGTAAGGTATCTGACATGACTCATGCTCCGACTTGTGTGTATAATACAAACAAGCACAGTGGCAATGGAGCATACACAAACAGCACATATCACAGTTACCATTAACATGGAAAATTATATAACTACAAAAGAGTATCCTCTAATTCTTTATTATAGTCCCTCCAACCAAGCGATTTCAATGGCCTGGTTCAGATGCTCAGGTTGCTAAACTATAGGATTGCAACAGGACTGTGTGCTCCTCCTCAATCCTACTGTCCTCCCTTCCTTGGTAATTTCATCCTGGTTTAATTAAACAACAGTTAGCTGATACATCTGAAAGAGGGAACTATGATTTAATTTCAATTTACTAACCAGGATGTTAAGTCAACTCAAATTGTGGCTTAAGAACATGGTTATCAAACTGACATTAAATCACAGCCTCCTATTTCAGATGTATTGGCTAACTGCAGTTTAATTAAACCATGAGGTAAGGACTGAGGAAGGAAGGAGATGAGTCTGCTAAACTATAGTTTAGTAATCAGGTAATTAAGCACCCAACTGAAACACTGTGTCGAACTCAATTTTGAATGGAACATGGGATATTTCTGTAATATAAATATATTTCTCAAATTGCAATCACCAAAGTTTGGGGCAAATTTTCAAGACATAAGGAGAATAAATGAGGCAAACTCGGATGTTAGAAATCAAAAGAAGTGATAGGGATAGGTGGAATTCAGAATTAGGCTTCCACTGCTTTTCAACAGGCTAATTCAGATCATTTTGTTATGGAGGTAAGATAAAGAAAGATAGTAGTGGTAGGCATCAGTAACAGAGAATCATTACTGTTGTCAAGCACAAACTTTGAATGCTATCCATTATGTGGGTAGGAACACAGATTCAGCACTTCAGTGAGAGCTTTCTCCCCCTTGCTATCTTGACAGATGGCTATGGCCTTGTCAGCGTATTTGTATCTGAAATTTTCAGAAGAAAGCTTAGGTAACTGATGGGGAGTACACTGTTCATGACAAAGGTTTGAATAAGTCATGAGCATGAGCATCTTCGACGTATAAGGATATATGTCAGGATCTGCACTACTACTTTAAAACGGGTTATTACAGTAGTGACAACTGTTCGGGCCTAGGATACACTCCATATAAAGTTTTCAAACCATTTTCAAAGTGTCATATCCTGCTTGGTGTAGATGTAGCCTATGTTTTGACAATATAATTATTATATTTTTATTTATTTTATTTATTCTGTAAAATGAAAAATATTTGCCTATCCTGAAATGCAGGACTTTTTTATACAGAAATGGTGGGTTTTGGGACTGTCTTGGGGAAAAAATCAAAGCAGTTGGCAACCCTAAATAAAAGTGGCAGCGTATGAAGACAATGAGTCAGTTTGGTGTTACATGCTCCCTCTTCCTCTTGTGAGCTCTATTTAATTAGTTTCTTCCTGGTTTGTAGCAAACTATAATTTGCCAATTTGGATTTAATGGCATGGTTTGTGCTTGCCCTTCAACCCAGAGTTGTAAACCAGAGTTTAATCCAAGTTTACAAGGCAAGTGCAAAGCATATCTCGCCAGTTCAGATGTGATCTGAAACCAGAGTTCTCCGGCCCAGACCAACCCCCCATTAGCTGGATCACACATCTTTGGGTATTTTGTGAGGTCTTCTATGTACTTGAATTGTCATCATCCAAATGGATTCTATTCTCCACAGCAGAACAAAAAATGATGCCTCATCACAATCCACTATATATCTCTGCCCAAAAAGACAACCAACCTCAAATATTGGCAAATTCGATTACACATGTATATTAATTATATTGTTGACTGAAGCTTGGGCCTCAGCACTTTATTGTATCGCCCAGGAGTGCAGAACCTCTGCCAGCCTGAGGGCCGAATTCCATTTCAGAGAAGCTCTCACTGGCTGCATTCCAGTAGTTGGTGTGGCTGAAGGCAAAAGGAGTAGGGGCCCAAAATGCCAGCTTATTTTACCTTAAATCTCTTACTGTAACCAACTAAGCTTTAGGAGAGGCATTCCAATGATTTAGAATTGGAAAGAAAGTGAACAAAATCTGGGAAACCAACAAATGATTGGTGGTTGGGAGAAGGGGGTGTGGTCTGAGGAACCCTAGCAGACTGGGCTGAAACCTCAGGTGGGCCAGATTTGAGCCCTGGGCAGAGCTTCTGCACCCCTGATATAGCCTGTTGGTGTGGCTGATTTAGCTCTGTTGTCATCAGGACAAATCTATTCCTCTTCTATCTCTATCAATATCTTATTTCATTAGTAGCAGTCCTCCTCTGTAATCTCTTTCTCCAAGCCTATAACTTAGTTGTCCCAAAGAAACAACAATTAAATTCCACATGTAATTCAGGAAGAAAAGGAAGAAAAGTGCATATTCTAATTTTCATGCCTTAAAAGTTTGCAAGGCAGCTATCCTATGAAGCCTAGTAGTCTTAACGTACAGGAAACTGACATAAGCAATGCTTACCTTCCAAAGTTAGCTGGAAGAAATTCCAGAAAGGCATCATTTAGGTAGAGCTGGGTCAAGTTTAAAAGCTGTGTGAAACCATCTGGGAGTCTAAAAAACCCAAATTAAAAGGTTTAGCTTTACTGCTATAAGAACAATACAATTATAAGTCCAGTAGTTACATGTCCTCATTCATATCCACACTGTTGCTCAGTAAACACAGAAAACTGTATTGAGCCATTTGTTAGAGCCAACATTTTCCGTTAATTAAACAAATGATACACTACACCAATCTTTTGGGAGATTTATGCACCTGATAATTTAAGGTTACATCAGCTCTTTCATTTGTCTATGTAAGCTCCTCAGTGGTAGATTTAATTTTGAAATGATACTCAGATGATACCAAGTCAGTTTTTATAACCCCTGGAATGAAACATTTTTATTGAGACTGAGAGCATAATGCAATTTTATGCAGATTGAGGACTACTGCCCTTTGAAATGTGTTGCCATTTGTCCCCACAACATGACTATAAGATGTTATTATTCTTGTCCAGGCTATGTATTACACCTACTTTGCATTGGCATAATTGAATTAGTACAGAAAAAAGATAGCATGTTATAATTGATAAATCAATATTGTGCAGTTGAGGTAAAAACAGAGGGAAAACAATAGAACTATATATACACAGGAGCCAAAGTTTGTATATTTTTATACCTAACAATGTATGATGTAAGTCAGGGGTGAGCAGGAGGTAGATCTCTAGATGTCTGGGGCCAGCTCCCGGATGCTCCTGCCAGTATAGCCAATGGTTAGGATTGCTGGGAATCAAAGTCCAAATAATCTGCTCAACCCCGACGTAAATTACGACAGAATATATACTCTATATGGGCAATCTGGCCTTGTAAATCTGTGGCACAGAGGAAGTAGCTGAGAATAACTTAAGTATTACTTCGCATTAAATGAATTGAACATTTATTTCCTTACAGCACAACATTTATTTCTTACAGCATGTTTAATCAGAACGAAGCTCTGCAGTATCCAATATGGTTTACTTCGCAGGTAAGGGGACATAGGATTGCAGCCTTAGCCAATGTATTCCTACTACATTTCAATTTTATAACCACCAAAAAGAAGAACCATTCTGACACTTTTGTAAAACATTTTCCTAATGGTGCCATAGATGGTGTCAGACATAGTTTCATTAATTATAACTTTACAGGCACTAAAAATGTTGCAACAGAATAGCAAAGCTGTTTTAAAGAACGTCTGTATGTTCTTCATTTGGCAAAGCTCCAACTGATCTAAGTAACAGCAGGGCCATCTCTACAAATCAATGCAGGAATTAAACTTCACTGGAACATTAGGTCACCGATATTCCAGGAACTATATCTGTCGTTTATTTATGAGTGTAGCCTCTGTGTTCAACTATGGAAAACTATGGTTCCCACTGTGCCCTAAACTGGAGACATACTTTGGCTCACAGAAAGTGGAAGAAGGACAAAAATTGAACTCTTCCATGTTTGGAAACTGCAGTGTGGAACTTCTTGATGGTGCAGTTCGCATGTAGCAACAACCCACATTTTTTTTAAAAAATTGTAGGTTTATCATGAATGAAATTGATCACTTCTTTCTATGTTTTAGAGTGGTACATGTGAATCAGAAACTCTGCATTGTCTTGCCCACAACAATCCAGAGAAAGAACCCATGGTTATTGTTAGGCTGCTTCTCTTGCTTGTCAGGGGAGACACAAGCCAGAGTTCCTGGTTCAGACGTAATGCTAACCAAACCATGGACAGAAGGTCCATGCAGCGCAAGCAATTGAGCTCATACACACAATAACTCGCAACATTTTAAAAATGCGGCGTGTGAACCAAACCAGTTGCACATCTAAGTAGAAATTTGCACACACACATTTTAATTGGGGATGAATAAATATATATGTTTAACTTTCAGGGAATGAGACCACGCTTTTATATAAAAAAGCTGGATAAATAATTTTGGCGATATAAACCCTTTCAGTAATATATGTATTTTCCTATAAAACCTAAACCGATAATTCTCAGTATTAGAATAACATTCAGATGAGCCACAAAGTGGTGAACCACACAGAAGGTGAGTAAATGCATTTTTATTTTCAGAATAAATTCAGTTGAGTTGTTATATTTATTTCATACATATATATTCAGTCTGTTTCTGGTTTTGCTGAAGCAGCTAACAATAAAAAATGAAATATAAATGTGGCATTTGTGCACACCAGTATGCCCTCAGTCACCTTTCTTGGCACCTGCCAAGATGCTCTAAACCCCTGTACTTTAAAAACAAACCAACAAGCAAACATATCTTATTGGCAGCTAGAATCACGTCAAAGCAAAATTAGGGCCTCTAGCTGCTCCCATCTTCTTTCCCCATGAGTGGAAGACTGCCTTCCAGATGCATTATGGACATTCCAAATATAGTGTTATGTCAAGCAGTTTGTGCAGCGCCCTGACTGTTTTCCAGCATTTCATGAATGACATCTTTTGAGACTAGATTGATTTGTGATCATTTATCTAGACATATTCTTATCTATTTGTCCAGCCACCATGTCCATGACACTTATGTAACGGTCATTTTCCATTACGAACCATTCATTACCCCTTTTGATTTGATAATTTTCTGTTAGGGATACCTTTTTTTAAGAAAAATGGTCTGAGGGAATTTATTCAATACTAGACGCTTGGAGCAGATAATTTCTTAATCTCAAAAATTCTTCTGAATAAAGCCTCCATTCCAAATCTGCTTGCAGCAAGGGATTCCATTTAATCCGCTTGTCCAATGTTAGTAGTGCTTGCTCAAAATTTAGATGAGTGTCAAAATTTGTAGTAACACTGTTAGACCACTGCAAAGCAAATCTAAGTGGCTGGTGATCACCACCAGCTACTGAATCTACTGTGAAAGATAGAAATATTGATAGAAAAAGATAAGAAATCATCATGTAATCCACAATACCTGCACCAAAATTACTTATATAGGTAAACTCTCCTTCTGAATTATCTAGTTGGGAGCCATTGATTAATATTAAATTTAGTTTTATTGCTAATGCAAAAAGGATGAGGCCAAAGTCATTAATCTTCATGTCTTTGGATTTTCGAGTTTCCAAGTCTTCCCATAGCTCAGTTGGACTTCCTAGAGCCATAGCAATAGCCTAGTTAATTGGACCTATATGTGCATTAAAATCACCAGCCACCACTAGCAGGACTAAAGGGAATTCATGCTCAAGCTCTGCTAAGTAATTTTCTAACTTGTTCCAACAATCTGCATCATAATATGGTGAGCTTCTAGGAGACACATAGATATTAGCAAAAATATAAGAATACATTACATTTTTTAATAAGGACAGCCATGGCACATAGGGCCAACCGTTTAAACTGAATGATTGAGGCTTGAAAGGAAGTAGATATTAGTATAGCCAATCCTCCACTTGGTCTACCACCTTTGGAGGAAGGAAATGCAGGGATTAAATAAGCCACATATCCAGGTAACCAGATTTCATGCATTAACCAGGTTTCTTGAAACAACAAAATTTGAAAATTATTTATGTAATATAAAAAATCATTATCCTCAAGCTTATTCCTCGAGCCAGCCAGGTTCCAAGACAAACAGGAAACTACAGCTTTTAATTGTGTTGATTGTCATTGCTGTGCTAGAGCCTCCATTTCAATTGCCTTCTCTGTGGTTACTATTGACCCATTCTCTAATAAATGAGAATTATGTTGTGGTTGGTGTATTTCTACAAGAGTAGTAACTTTCCTTATAGCCTTTCCTTCTCCTACTTCATGGGGCTCCAATTTACTCATCTCTAACCAATTAGCCGTTGTTTGAAATGTTTGATTAGAAACAGCATTTCTGTTGCTAGGACAGACCTCAAAAGAAATCAAGTCATCCTGGAGCATAGTGTCAACAATCCTATCTGCTTTGGATTGTGTAGTCAATGGTACCACTGGACCTAGGTCCAACTCGGGCCTGCTCTGCACAATTAATCTTTCTCTTAAAATGCCCAGTCTATGTATAACTTTTTGCTCAGTCAGGGGCAACAGATTAAATGAACCTATTAACTGCTTTTCTTCAGTGACACTAGAATTATTAAGTGGGTCAGAAGTATTAATCGATACAGGATGTAACTAAGTACCCTGATGTTCATTACTGAGGGATATCAAGGGTATTTCTTTTGAGGCCTAATTCTCAGTCAGCAGGGATAACCTGGGATAGTATCCTCCCAAATCCTGGGAGTTATTCAGAGTCAAAAGTGGTTTCCTCACTGTATCCAGAAACACTTGATTAGGTAGCATACCTAACCTGGCCAAAAATTCTTTCCTCTTCAGTAATAGAGATGGAATTCTGTCTGAGTTAAATACTAGGATGTATTTTTGCATTTGAGGAAGGGCATACAAAACTTTGATGAATGAAAGATCAATCTCCTTCATTGGTAAATGTAATAAAGTGCTAAGATGTTTCAAAGCACAGGTCATTGTGTTCCACAAGAAAGTGCATTCTCTATAGGGATAAACAGTCAGAGCTACCTTATTAACCTGAAGAAGTAGATTTGGGTCCATAGAGAAACTCTTCTTAACTATGGGAAGTTGGAAAGATAGATCAACTTCCTTCTTATTTGGTATTTTAATACCATCCCGCTTCTCAGCAGTTGGCTTAGGGAGGGAAGCAGAGCTTTCCCTTTTCATAACAGATATTAGAATATCTACATTATTTTAAATTCTTTTGAGTTCTTTATAAATAATTTTAACTGTTCTGGCCACCAAATTATATTGCTCTGCTAGAAGTGCTCTGCCACTAAGAGAAGTAATAGACTTATTAATATTCTCATGTCTGTTCCCACTTGCCATGGTTATTGGTGGTAGTATTTCTGGTATGTGGTTGCTGGAGCTCTAAACTTTCAGTTTCTAAAATGTCAAATCTATTAAAGGTAGGAATTGTAGGTTTACTATTATCTAATACTGACCTATCAGGTCTAAAAAAACTCATCAATTTTAAGCTGTTTGGTATGAGGGGGAGAAGACTGATTAGAATTACTTCGGGAACGCTTTCTGGAATCTATTTCATTTAACATTCAAATAACAATTAAAATACACAGATCTAAGTACGTATATGAGTACATATAATCAAATACTAAATGCCTAGGAATTAAATTTTAAAACAAACAAACGAAAATGCACTAGCAAATATTTTAACCTAAAGTCTATTAGTTCATCTAGAGCCTGCCCATCCCAAGTGAAATAATAAACTAATATGAGCAAAAGAGACAGAAGTAAATACCCCCACCATATAAGAAGGAATATTGTTATTATGTGGATGAGGCAAACCAGTTCTGCCTCAAATTCCTGATACCATAGGGCTGTGTAACGTTTGCCTCTAAAAAAAACTGCTTAATAACTCAAAGGTCTCAAAGAAAACCTCAAACTGAGGCTCGAAACTAAGATGAGCAAATGTTCTTCATATTTCTCTCCAATCTCCTCGAGGCCTCTTCAGGATCACTTCCTTTCACTCCACAAACTGAAATTTGTCAAAAGAGTATCACAGCTTTCCAAGAACACCCTTCCTGTCCAGTCCCTTGTAAATCAGTTAGGCATGTTCTCTTCTTGGTCAAGACGTAAACTCACTCTTTAGGGCAGCAAACCACACTTGTCGAACCTCAATTCCAAAGCGTCAACCAGATTACCTGCTTCCAGGGTGCGATGAATAGCTCTAAAGTGTCCCTCCTTTGGAACCTGGAGTCTCAAGATCATTGACTCCACAGAGGGTCCTTTCTATTCAACTGATTAATAAGTCAGGGCATCGGCCTGGAATTCTGAGCCTATATTCATCATCTCTTCTACAAGTCCCAGCAAAAAGATTATCAATGGTTGTGAACCAGAACAGAGGAGTAGGAATGTGTGTAAAACTTTACACAGCTTGAATTTTAAGTAGACCAGGAAACAGTTCCTTCTCCAGGTCTTTTGGGTTCCTTGACCTTTCTATTGCTCCAGTTTTATCATTATTATTTTTAATCTCTTAATGTGGTTAGCAGGAACCAGCAGAAGTAAAAAACAAAGTTTACAAATTTTAAAAAATTGAATTATGCTAGAATAATGTCAGCAAGTCTCAAATGGCTCTGCAGCTTGGAAATGAAACATAAACATAGGCAGCTAAAAGAGTATAAGAACACCAAAGCAAAAGGTGACTCCCACTATAAATGTGGGCTCACAGCAGCTAAAACAGATAAGGCTCAGCCTGCTAATTAAATCCTCAGAAAAGGAATAAAACAAAACTTACTGATAAAATGCAACTGCTTACAACAACTCCTTAAAGCAGTTCAGCAAAATGTAGGTATTTGGGGGCAATTAAAACACCTCAAGCAAGTCTTTAAAATAGTAAAACTAAAATAGGCTGTGGAGCTCAAAAAAACTGAATATGCTGGGCCAGCTGCCGACCGGAAGTTCTATCCCGATCTAAGAAACAAATGACAGCTCTTTCAGCACTGACGTAATATCATCCACATACAAATGTGCCACCACGTTGGACCAATTCAAATTTCTAAACAGGAGATTCCATTGCCTTTCTCTGCTCTGGCCTATATGGCCTGCCAAATCTCAGAATTTAACTTTCCATGCTTTACTGTCTCCATTCTGTTTGTCCTATTCCTATTTTACAAATGGAGAACTGAAGATGAGAACAGATGCAACTGAAAATTGAAGCAATTCTTACACTCTCCAGGGAGTTTCAGATAGGATTTGAACCCAGGTCCCCCAGATCTAAGTCTAACACTGATTCCTTTTGCTGGTCAATGGTCTCATTACCTTATTGTTTTTGTATGAGATACAGTCTTGCAAGTTCAATTGTAGAGCACAAGCTTTGCATACAAAAAAACCCTAACCCCTGGTTCAATCCTTGGCATGTCTAGGTAATGCTGGAAAAAAATTCTTTCTGAAACACTGAAGAGTGGTTTCCAGTCACTGTAGAGAATATTGAGCTTGATGGACCAATGGTTAGGCTTGGTATAAAGCAGCTTACTGTGGTCTAAAAAATGCTGAATTATTTCTTTTCTTTATTTTAAAACTGAGACTTACAATCTTTGTAGAGTGGATTCTCCATGGCCTCACCCACATACCCCCTTCAAAAACTCTTATCAGTTCTGATTAGGTTCAACCCTTAAAATGTGTTTCTTTTTCTAGATACCACTGCAGAGTTCCTATGCCTTCATAGAGTTCTCTCACAAGATGCTCAAATGTTTTTTAAGATTTTTATTATAAATACATAACAGCTCTACACATGCAATATACTTTTACTTCACATTACAAACTTTCATATGTAAAACACCGCCGGTATAAAAGAGAAACATTTAACTCCATTGAAGGATACTCACTTAGAAATAGGATTGACACTGGCTTCAATTATTGTTAAACACTTACAGCACTTTATATTTTCTGGAAAATCTTGGATCCCTAAAAAGAAAACAAAGATGTTGTATGTTATCTAGGTGCACCATAAATTATTGCTCTATCAAAGGGAAAACTCTCAATCAATAGAATACAGGAACCACACAAAGTAGTGATTATACTTGAACTATTTTTAAATCCTGATCATGTCTAGGATCCAGAGTCGCTACCAGCACGTGTAAGTACTTCTACAAAGGAACCACCTCTTACCATACCCCCCACCTGCCATGTAATTTCTCATACGTCATTGAAAGCCACTCCTAATGTTGCCTGATTTGCAGAATTGGCTTGCTTGGCAGCACAGGTGACTACAAATACAGATGGATGACCTCAGAAGATTGTACTACCCATGCAAGGCTCCCTTTGAGTCTAAGCCTATGTGTGGTGTGTGTGCGTGCGTGTGTGTGTGTAAAGCCAGTATTATTTGCTGTGGGATAGCTGCTTGAATGAATGTATATCAAGCAAGCATTAGGACATGTGCCTCAGGTCCAAGACAAAGCTAAATAGGTACTTTAGACGACAAGCTGTTTTCAAGAGGATTATCTATGTAGAGCACATTATAGTAGACTAAAAATAGGCAACTTGTGGCCCTCCAGATGTTTTGGCATAAAACTCCCATCAGCCACTAGCCAGCATAGCCAATGGTGAAGGATGCTGGGCCAAAACATCTGGTGTTGCCCACACCAAATGACACATTATAACTCCATAGCATGCAATTGCCCCTTACTCACAAATAACCATGTACCTCAATCAGGATCAGGACCATCACATGGGAGAAGGAGAGGTTTAAACATTTTCCCCAACCACTTCCCTCCTGATATTCCCTTCTCCAATGGGATTTAAAATATATGTATTTACAGAACATCTGCACTGGTCCTAAATTATTGGACTCTGTCCCCTCCTTTCTTTTCTTTTTTAGTTTAGAGGCTTATCTTACCTCAGTGTATATTTATTTGAATTGTTCCTTTTCCCCCCTTTCCCCCTTCTTTGTTAAGTAAATCCTAATTATTGTTTCCACATTCTATTATGTCGTCCACTGGTTTCCCCCTCTTTTCAGTGAACACGGCATCATACTCTATTTTGGTCCCCTGCCTTATTTCTCCTCATCCATTTCTCTACAGTTTGAAACTAGAGAGAATGGTCTGGTACCCACTTTGATGTCATTTTGGCATCAGGCAAAGAGCTTTCTATTTTCCAGACTTTTCAATCCTCTGTTACTTGGTGTTTATTCTCAATTCCACTGAACGTCACTCCCTTATTATAGCAACTTCACTGGCTACAGGTCTGATTCTGGGCAGAAATTGAATAAACAACAAACCCAGGTCCCATAGTTACCCCAACAAGAAATTTCTGTTGGGAAATTGAGAGTACAGAATGAAAATAGAGAAATGGCCAGTGAAACAATCAGTTCATGAAGAACTGAGAAACAAGACTTTCACTCCTTCCTAACACAGGGCCAAGTCCCCAAAATTCAGAGCACTCATGTCTTGCTGCTCTCTGGCTGCTTAATTCCTATCAGATACCCTGAAGTGGAACGGCAATACAACATGAATCCAAAGATGATAGATAAACAGGTCCCTTCTTCCTGGGAGACCCAGTTATGTCCAGTCATGGTTGTGGGGGAGGCCAAGATGCTTCTCAGTAGAAGCTGGGAAATAGTCAGTCTAGGCCACATTGTAGCAGCCCAGGCCATATCCCAGGAACCAATCAGCTGGGCCTGTTGGTCCAGAGTTTAGGAGCAGACTGGAAGAAAAAATACACCCGCACCTTTTCTCCATAGCAGACTGATACACATCTAGTAATGGGAATCCGAGGAAGGGCCTCTATTGAAATACTTAAGTGTATGGGAAAGCACCCATGAAAACAACTTCCTCTATTGTTCCTTGTGTCAAAGTTTGGATTGTAACAGCCTCAATGCCCTCTTCTACTCTGTAAAGATGAGGTGACTTGCACAATATTATTCTCTTCTACAATGTTATAATTCAAAATACAGCTAGTGGAAAGCACACTGTAAATCTGACGGGATCAACTGATGCTCACCTACAATTAAACATGAGTGCAAATTATGTGTTACTAAGAGAAAGATTGCTGACATTCTTTAGTCACCATTATCTATCAAGGATTTGTCCGTGCCAAAAGAGGTGGTGTGCTCCAGTGGATTTTACAGGCTTTGTCTGAATGTGGATGAATACAATTTTTTTCTTAGCCTATGACTCATCACTGGAACTTACTTATGCTAATTTTTTTATTAGGCTTGTCAAGGATGTTTATTCTGTAAATGAAATGAAGTAAATCATCCGAAAGGTGGATAAAATGCAAAGAAAATCATTGAACAATGACACTGAAGAACAAAGTATTACAAGTAAATTTATTACCCAAGGACTTGGTATCTGTCCTTGTTCAAAGACTCCTTGCCTTTGAAAACGAATGGAGATTTCTAGTGAAAAAGTATTTTAAAATGTCTATTTGTTTCATTTCTATTTTGATTTTAACATTTGAACACAATCTAAGAAGCACCATTGGGAGCACAGGAGGAGGGGCACATATATACAGCCCTACCTTGCTTCAATTTTGAAAATCCAACTCCTCTGTGTGGGCCAGGAAGCATAACAGTATACTTTTCCACTATGCTTCCACACTTGTTTCAGTCTTCAGAAGACAACCTACACATCTCCTCTTGAGAAATTATAAAATTTGGTATGGATTTTTAATGTGTAAACCGTTGGTTTTAATCTTTTTCTCATAATTAAACAAAGCTTTATTCTCTATGCATTAAATTTTGAATTTCGTGTCTTGTTTGTGTTGTTTGACACTTTCCCATGGTCATTTTCCTCTTCTAGATCACCTGAGCCAGCTCCGGGGCTCAGTGGGACTTTCAACAAAGTTCCATCTGGTGTCCACTAAATGGTGGTCACCCCTAGTGTTTGGGGATCTGGGGACTTATTCTGACGGTGCCAGCAGCTCCACCCCCTGCCTTCAGCAATTCCACTTACATTGAGACATCTTCCGGGGCGTTGTTGAAAACAAAGATGGCAGCTGTCAGAATTCAATAAGAGTGTCTGTGTGTATTTAGCAAAAGGAAGGCCCGTAACAGGCATAAACTGTGGTCTCTTCTAGGGCACTGGCAGCTGCCCAAAGATGCCTCCAACAGCTCCCAAAAGCAGACACTACCCCTGCAAATAACCTTTGCTTTCCAGTATATATTTAATACTACACTTTATAAGCAAAAGATCTTCAGCAGTCCTAACAATACTGAACGAGTTTCTTTGAAATCAGCAAATATGCTTCCCAGTCAGTGATTTTTTTAAAAAAATAAGTAACACAGAGATCTTGTTAAAATGCCTGCTACTTTATTATTATTTTCAGTCAGGCACTTTGTTGGGAATAAGCTGTTTTTAAAAAGAAGTCAAACCACGGGCTTAGCTGGTCTGAGGTCAAAGCTCTGACAATGGGTCTGAAATACACAGAGGGAAGCTGAGAAAATTTAAATTAAATTGGCTCTAAAAGAATGCACGCAGTAGTGATAAAGGAGACGATTTTACAAAAATTCACTGTAGTGATGGAGATGATTTTACAAAAATAAAAATAGCTCCAGCATGCCCTAAAGGCAAAGTGAATACAACAGAATGTTCATTTTAATGATACATCCCGTGCATTATGTAACACTTTTTTTATTCTGACACCATTAGACAAGCAGAGTGCCCAAATGGGTAGCAGTGAAAATTAAAGAGAATCAATTATGTGCTCTGTTGTCAGAATGTGGCCCTTTGAGGTTTTGCTCTGCTCATGAAACTCCCTTGGGCATTTAGAAATTGCTTAGCTTTAGTCAACTCCCAGTTCAGAGACTATATTAAGACATACTCTGCAGAGCAATGCTCCCAGCTGGTCATCACAAACATGGTAAGATGTTTGTGCAAGCTATTGAACACAAAAGTATCTAGAACAGCCTCCCAAAATGGCCAGGAATGGTCAGAGCTGTAGTCTAAAACATCTGGAGGGTAATGGTTAGGAAAGAGTGAGCTAGAAGCTCCTCTGAACTTAATAATTTATATGAATTGTAAGAGGGCAGAACAAAGTTTAGTTTGAATTCTTTTACTACCACTTCTATAATGCAGCTAACATTTTGTAGGAGTAATACAGAGGGAATAATTTTACTATTCCTCGCTAATATACATAGGCCAGGATCCTGAGCTTACTTCTGCCTCTGGGTGGAGTTCCACTCCAGATGTTCCTGCGAGTGGAAGGGGGTGAAAGTGACTTTCCAGGTCAGACATAATGAAAAACTTCAGTTTCTTTAAAACGAAAAGCAGATACTTCCAATCTGCACTACTTTGCAGGAGGACAGGGAAGAGGGAAGCATGTGAACCCAAGCCTCACTGCTGCTTATTCACACAAAATTAAACCATGGTTTAGCATTATGTCAGAACTATGCAGAACAAAAGAAAAAGAGATTAAAAATGAATACATATTTGGAATAAACTATTTCTTCAAATCATAGTCCTTTAATTGTCAAAATCATAATACATAATACAAAATCATAATACATGCAAGAAACGGCCTGAAATGCAATTTTCACACCATTCTTTTCATCTCCCAGAATGGTGTGAAAAATGTTTAGACAGAAAAACGTCCTATGAGTCTCAGCATTTCCTAGCTGGCTCACTGGGAAATGCTGGGAGTTGTAGGATTTTTTTCCTCTCTAAACATGCATAGAATTGTGGTTAGTTAGTTATATGGCACTGTCTATGTACACGGTGCTTTACAAGAACAGGTTTGACGGATACCCTACCACAAGGGGATTCTATCTGAAAATAGATTACAGATGGGAGAAAGACACAGACAAACAGGGAAATAATGTAAGTTTATAACAATTACATGCACTTTCACTTGGTTACAATAATTACTGGTTTTTCAAAAATCTTCCTGGAAAATGAGTTTTGAGGAGGGAATTTACATTTCTCATTGACCTCCTAAAAACTTAAGAACTAGCAGTAAAAGTCAGCATTCTTCATATTTTTAACATTTACTATCAAATATGTGTACATACATTGCTTTGAAATCCTGACAGAGCATTTCAGTAATTCATTGCCTCATTATTAGTAGACTCCATAGATTATATTCACTCCACATTTATAATCAGCAGCAAAACATAATATAGGGAATGGCTAGAAATAACATGAAATTTGAACTTCTGGGATATATATTTTCAAATTTCATGGCCACTATTAAGTGACATTATTAGTGTAACTACACTAGAGGCAAATATAAGCCACAGGCCTCTTAGGATCTGTAGTTCTTTGCGAAGTGTGTTTGTGTGTGTGTGTGTGTGTGTGCGTGCGTGCGTGTAAGGATCTCTCCAGGGACCCACAAAAACCAAAATTCCTTTTATTCTATGGGTGAAGGGGAATATGGTATTTAAAACGGAATAAAATTTTACATATTTTGTACTAAAATATGCCTCAGTTTCTAATTTATATGGGTTTAAACAATGAAATAACACAGAGATGGGGAACTTCCAGCCTGACGTTTCCTATCTAGTCTGCAATAATGTCTCACAATGAAAGTATCATATATATATATATATATATATATATATATATATTCATTCTATTTAAACATTATGGATTGGACCCAGATTTATGCTGTATCAACTACACTTCCATGCTTCCTCATCCCTCTCTCCCATGGCAGCTCCTCCAGCCCCTGAAAATGCTACAGAGGTCACGTTCAGATGATTGTGGTGGGCGAAACAGCCATTGTGGCATCTCCCCTACCCCCTGACACATTCTGTGTGTGCAACCACCATTTGCATTATTCCCTGCACGGCAGTACAGGTTGGCGTGTTGTCTGAACCCTGCGTGCAGTGTGATGGATTTTATACACACCCTACAACCCCCAATACGCAATAGAGATTGTAGAGTGGGACTGAAGCCTCCCCTTGCAGCATGCTGGGTTTGGACGGCACACCAACCCATGCTGGAGCGCGGAGAATAATGCAAATGGTAGTTGCGCATGAGGCACACACGGATCAGGGAGAGAAGCCAAAATGGCTCTTCCCCCCGCCACGATCATCCAAATCCAGTCTGAGAGTCAAGAGGCCATGCTGCATGGGGTGAGGTGTGGTGTTTGAGAGAGGGGGGACCACAAAAATTGGCTGGAAAGACCTTCTATGAGCTGAGCCTTTCCTCTTGCAGAAAATCCCTTCCTCTCATGGAAGACAGACCCTGGATCCTTCCATCCATCCATCCATCCATCAACACGTATACAAACATGCCTATATGAATTGGAGGAATAAAGACTATTGTGTTTTCCTTCTATTTTGTAAGACCCAAACCATTTTTTGTAGGTCAAGTAAGAAAATTAAATCCTTACATTCTTTTTACCTTTAACAAAAGATATCTATGGTCATTCTCTAATACCAAAATGAAGGTTTAGAATGTGAATATGGAGTTATCTACCAAACCATGGCCAATATTTAACACTGGATCAACATACTACTAATATTGAAAATTCATTCAATGTTATCGTTCTCTTTATAAATGAAGTATAAGTTAGACACATTAACAATTTTGTACCTTGCCATCATGAAAGTGATGGGATTCTTTTGGCAAACTGAAACATTTTTCTACAATGGCTCTGCTTAATTGTGATCTTTCCATTTTCCTAAACTAGCTTAAAGAAGAAGAGGCAGATGGGAAACACAAGTGTTTGTACAATTGCAAGTTGCATAACCCTAAACATTTGCAAAGGCATATTTGTTTCTGCAGCTTCCTGCAATGTTGGAATTATATCATGGCTAGCAATACTGTAGTTGCACAACAGTTGGAGCACTCAGTCTTGCATGTGAGCAAAGCCATTTTTGTCATTGATCCACAACTGATCTCAGATTAAATCAGAGGAAAGATACACCAGAAAGAAATACTCAATAGAATGCTTTTATTTAGGACACAATCCTCTGCATGTTTAGACAGAAAAAAGCCATACAACTCCTAGCATTCTGCAGCCAGCCATACTGGCTGTGGAATGCTGGGAGTTGTAGGGTTTTTTTTCTGTCTAAACATGCATAGCATTGCACCCTTAGAGGTTTTTATTTTTAGATTATTCAGATAAAATGTTCTGGAGATACATTGAGGTATAATTCTTTCCACATGAGGGCAAGATGAGTGAGATAACTTTTAATGTTCCTTTCTTGTTCCTAAAAGTCCATGATTCTATGATAAATGAAAAGGAAAGTAAGAACATTTTTTTCCTTACCATTTTTACTGATGTCAAGTTCTTTAAGATTAACTAAACTGGCAATGCTGGTTGGCAGGCTTGAAAGGTCATTGTCTGGGATGCTCAGTTTACGCAGAGCTTGACAGTTGAATAATTGCTACAACAACAAAAGAAAATTGATTATAATACTCCCGTTATATTTTAGCGTACAGTTAACATTTAGAGGCAATAATAAATATAGCACAAAATGCCACACATATGCTCAAAGCCAGTACACAAGCAATGAGCCTGATCACTTAACAGCAGCTGAGCATGCTCCTTCCACACAGCCTCCTGAGAGTGAATCCTCCAACTTCCCACCATAACTGCAGTGAAAAGATACGTCAGCATCAAAGAAAAATGGACAAGGTTCTTCACTTAAACAAATTTCTTAAACAGAGTTGTTAAGACTGTAGGACCTAGAAATGGTGTAGAGACTGACACAATAGGATTGGGGGCAAGGTTATATTAAAGACCTCCAAGAGTAAGAAGTAGTGTTAATACTGATTAGCTAATAAATTAAAGATGGCAGTCCATTTTTTTTTACCTCAAAAGGTGAAACCACCATTCTAACATTTTTCTTATAGAAATAAAGCTATAAAGAGAGAAGATCCACACTATACCAGAAATTTTCACTGATTCAATGAAACCATAACATAGCAATATTAAAATCCAGGCAGTATGTAATTAATATTAACACTTTCAGAATGCTGGCGAACAAACTGTAACTGAAATTCACTTTCATTTAGCATCTAGTGTGTGGATTTGCACAGCTATTATTTGGTGTATTTTATGAAAGGCCCTATCATCTATTAAAAAATGCATTGCTTCAGAAAATCTGAGAGCCACTGAAAAGAGGCCAGTCATTTGGGATGGTGAATACAGGAGCTTAATGCAAACCAATTTCCATTAAGAAAATGGTTTGGAATAATTTTGTCATCTACCTTTCAGTCTGAAAAAAATAACAAGTAATGGCAACAATAAGGCAAGAGTAAGAAATGCATTTATAAAGGAATGAAATTACTCTGAAGAGCCATTTTAACATGTACATTTTCTTAGGAAACTTTATTTAACTCTGAGAAATTATTATGACCTTCAACATTAGCAGTTCAGTACAGATAACTAACCTGCGAAAAGTACATGTTCCTGTTAGGAAGTAGCCTATACACTGCTACTGGTGCTGTGATTTAGGTTGCACAATTTTCTTTGTCAACTTGGTACTGAAAGGGTTAAATGAGTCTAATTCATTGTGTTGATCCAGAAAACCTGTAAATTGCCAACCTGGTCTTGGGATGGTCAAGAAGATCTCAGACACCTACTGTTATCCCATACTGATATTGCATGCTTGTACCTCAGAACACCTTTAAACCAAAAACTGCAATAAGAGACTGTGAGACTTGGGTGTGGAGGGCGCAGAATGGGCAACTTCATATGCTTTAAGTTTTGCAGGCTTGCAGTGAAGTGCCAAGGATTATTTGATTTAAAGTGAGCACTTGCTGATAAGAAACTGTGAAGACAACTAAAGAACAAAACTGAGCCACTCTGTGTACAACTTGAGGATGGCCTTGCTTGCATCTATAAGCATCACCAGCACTGACGGTCAGCTGTTTTATGTTTATAGTTTTAAATTTTGTATATTGTCTTTTTAGTGTTCAATCTTTTAATTTTTGTACCCCGCCCAGAGAGCTTCGGCTATGGAGTGGTATATAAATGTAATAATAATAATTATTATTATTAATAATAATAATAATAATAATGACAATAATGATGCAAGTGGCTTTTGGTTTTAAAGACAAGCAATAAGAAGGTACAGATGTAGAAGCTTCAGAGAACTTCAGGGGACTTTTACATAAACCATGTGGAAAGAAGGGGAAGGCATTCCAATAACTAAATGTAGAGACAAAAGTAAGTGTATTGGGACAGGTAGACTCCTCACCTCTGATTGGTGAGTGGTGGCATTAGCCTAACATAGGGGTCTCACCTTTGACCAGAATAAATGTGTAAAAAGCTCATGCCACATGTTCTTTGTCATAACATATGTGTTCAAAAGAAATAGTGACAGCAAAACTGAAGGTGTCCCAACAATGTAACGGGGTTAAACTCTGTTGAAATAGATGAGTGGTTGTCAGTACAACATGCACACTTCCTTGGCTTTTCAGTATCTGATTCTTTCCCCCTTCAGTTTTACTTTAACCCCGAATCACTGTTCAGAAATTAAATCACTCTTAAAGTGCAATCCTATGCATTTTTAACCTGGGGAATGCTGGGAGGTGTAGGACATTTTCTGTCTAAACATGCATGGGATTGCACGCTTTATGTGATTTAAGTGTTACATTATGTAGAAAATTTTATTGGAATACTTGTAAAAATTTAAAGCCAATAGCATTTACTTCTCTTACTTTACTTAAATTTGTTGACAGAAGATAGCTTCATTGACATCAATACAAATCTCACCTAGATGAATTAAGGAAAAGGCCATATCATTCATTGTATCAACTAGTATGAATCCCACTAATTCTTTTTCAAGAAGAAAAAGATTCATAAAATGTAGCTTATGTAAAATACAGTGGGCAAATTAATAGAGAAGATGAGAAGGTCTGAGCTATAACACCAATTCCCCCCTCAAATATTTCAGGTCAAATAACTTGTGCATTTGGCGAAACATTAACATGGGATACTTTTTAAAGCTTTGTTTACTAAATACAAAATAAACATGCTAAATTAGATCTCTCTAGGCATGGGTGGGCAAGTTGTGTTTTAGCCTACCACTCCCATCAGCTCTAGCCAGCATAGTCAAGGAATGATGGGAATTGTAGGCCAAAAAGTCTGGTGGGCCTCAACTTGCTCACACCTGTTCTAGGGCATCAAAACATTTCCTGATGCAAACTGAACATTTCCCTATGCAAATGACTGTATGCAAATGAACCTAATTTGCATTGAAAAAATAAACCTAATTTGCATTGGAAAATTTTCTGGGAAAACTCATATCACTCATTCTGACCCACTTGCACTGGCTGCCTGTATGTTTCCAAAACCACAACAAGGTGCTTGTTTGGACTTGTTCAGTCTTACATGGCTTCCAGCTGTAATACCTGATGCAGCAGCTCTCCCAGTATGAACCCAGTATGAACCTAACCATATGCTATGATCTACATTTGAAGCCCTTCTCCAAACCCTCCTCCCTACATAATCAGATGGAGGGGAATGTTGTTTCACCTCTTCAGGATGTTAGGAAGAAAATCACCTCTGAGGGAGATTCAGAGGATGGCAAAATGGGAGAGGGCCTCCTCAGTAGTGGCCCTCAGAATGTGGAACACTCAGTGAGGTGCACCTGTCATCTTTTCAGCATCAGGTGAAGACATTCCTGTACTCCTAGTATTTGTTGGTATATGATGGGTGTTGTTTTATGGGATTTAGTTTAATTTAGTTGTTTTATGGGGTTTGGGCATTTTTAAGCATTTTTAATTCTTTTAAATTTTTTGTTTAAATCTTTGTACATTTTAACCGTTGTTGTAAGATGTCTTGAATCTTTTTTAGAGAAAGGTGTCTAATAAATTTAGGGCACAATCGTATGCACGTTTAGACGGGGGCGGGGAGTCGTACAACTCCCAGCATGCCCCATAGCCATGCTGGCTAGGGAATTCTGGGAGGTGTATAACTTTTTTCTGTTTAACATGCATAGGACTGCATCCTTAATAAATGAAATCAAATCCAATTTCAAAACAAATAGGATGCAGATAAAATTGGGATTGAGTTAATTTAAACCTTCAAAAAACCAAATGATACAAATATAAAATTTCTAGTCTGGAACAAATATTAGTTTGAGAGTGAAGAATGTACAAATAAAAGTCTGGGGTCCTAGAAACTGGTAAACTACATTTTATTTAAGTGCTAGGTCTGGGCTTTACTGGGAATAGTAGGACTTTTTTCTATCTCAACATGCACAAGATAGCATACATATTTTTTTACAAGACATGTCTAGTTCCTTCTCCCTCCCTGCTGCATAATTAGATGGGAAAAAATGTTGTTTCATCTGTTCAGGATGCTAGAAGGAAAATCTATTTCATTCAGTTGGGAGTTTGGGATTATACACCTCCCTTTTCTATGTTCATTTCCATGTACTGCTGAAATTATATTACAACCAAAAAGTACCTTTCAAGATTGTGAAGTTGAGAAGGTACATGCATATTTTTCACAGGAAACAAATGCAATGTCTTCCTGTCAATTTCACTATACGTAAATGAAGGGTGTCAGCACATTCAATAGCATTTTCTATTTTTTTTTAAAAAAAACCAAAAAATCATCACATCTTTTAAAGAGAGTGCTCTACTTTGGCATTTTTGATCTGAAGCACATCAGCAAGCACAACCCTAAAGCTAAATTGCTTTCTTTAAACAGTAAGCTATATTTGCCTCCTGCTAATTTCATAAAAAAATTCCAAGCTTGCTCATATTTCAGCATCACTCAGAAAAAACATCAAATTAAATTATCTTAACTTGATATCACGTTTAATATTAGAGGTCCTACTATGGGTGCTGGGGGCAGGGGGAAGGTTAAGGAGGGTAGAAAAGACCTGTGCTGTAGTACTACCCTGGCTTCGGAATACTGTACTTAACACTCACTCTAGCTTTAGAATACTCACCTGGTGCCTACTTTGTCTTGAATCCAATGTTATACTACTTATCATAACAAGTTACATGGTGGTATACTTTTGGCCCCATGTTACAATCTTATGGCATAATCCTATTTTTTGATGGCTAGCCATATTATGCTATACATTTTTTAAATCTAGAAAATGGAATCCTGGTGGGTGGGTGTGGGTGTGTGCGGGTGGGTGGGTGTTTAAAATAAAAAAGCTTCTTTAAATTGCACCTAAATAGCCACACATGATTAAAAAGAGGTAATAATTCTGAACTATCCATCAGCAAATTGACCTCCATCATACCCCATTTCATCTCTACGAAGCAGAAAAATATGATTTGGTGTCCAGAGCTTTCTCTGTGAACAGATATATACAGCTGGGGAAATGACTCACTTCTCTATATCACTTTTCCTTCAACCCCCTGGAGAGTATAACTAAATTGCTTCTCCAGTTATAAACAATTGCCTGGTGGAGTGAACAAGCCACTGCACTGAGCATCCAAATTTGGCTAAAGGGGTAGAGAGACAGCTTAGCAATAGAACAATATAGTGTTAGCAAGATCTACCCAAGTTATGAAATTTTAAGTTCCATTGGTTAAAGACAGAATCTTAGGGACATGCTTAATTCCCTTTAGGTTATACATGGTCTAAAATGCATGTCCAACCTGTGCATAAAGATCTTAACACACTAACAGTGAATACAAGATTTTTAATAGCTGACAGTATCTGGACAGCTGTGGAAGAAATGCACACTAAGAAAAATGTATGGTAGGATATAGATATATAGATATAGATATATAAATATATGTGTGTGTGTGTGTGTGTGTTGAGGTGCCTTTATAGACTGTAGCAATAGCATGGTAGCTGCTTTTCTATAACGTCACCACATGGTGCTGCTGAACATTCAAAGGCCCAGCGGTCAACCACAAAGGGTGTCCCCTCCCAGACAGGTACTACCTGCATGGTAAGAACCCACTGATCATGTGGTGCTGGGGCTCTAAGGATCACAACAACAGTAGACGATGATGACAGATGCCACAGAAAGAAGTGATTCCTACACTAACACATTTTACGATATTCAAAAGGGTACACCAATTGAACTTTCTAGAGCTTGCCCAGTACCATGTTATCCAGGCAGCTGTGTGAGAGAGTGCATCTCCCACTCTCTCTTTGTCAAAGCTCTTCCAAATCTATGAAAAGGAGAAGACAAGATCTCTCATAACGTAAAAGGTTTGCGGCACCTTGACATATTATGGTGACATTAATGTGTCTGCGAGTAATAGGGATTAACAGTTATTAATTTGTCTTACTAGCCGGCCTCTATTTGTGCTTTCCACTTACATGTTCCCTTACCTAAGACCTTTGGCATCTTAGGAGAAGCAGAGATTTATCTCATTCGTACTGGGGTATGGAGAAAGTAATGAACTGCATGAGTCTTTTACACTGCTTTTTCTCTTATCTGATTGTGTGGATGTTTGGGTAAGATCTTTTCTCTCTCTTAAGCTCTCTGCATGTCTGAGGACTTGGGAGAGAAAGTATTTTCTGATTTGCATTGCACTTTGGAAAAGGTAAGAAAGAGCATGACTTCTTTTCAAGATGGCTATGTGAGTGACAGAAGACACAGCATCTTGTACTGACAAGCACAGGGGGCTCAGAAAATTGACAGGGAAGTCTTTCATTTTCACTAACGTTTCTTCTCCAACCTCCGAAAAATCTGGGGAGGTGAGGTGTGTGCTGTTAAGCATCCTTCTCTCCAGAGACCAAGGCACAAATGAAGCTGCGGATAACTGGTCACTGGTCTGCATTAGCTGGGTTCATATGTTAAGAAATGCTTTCAAATGGGAAGAGAGGGGAAGTGCAAGTTCATTCAGGCACACTTCCTATGCAATTATCAAACCTGGGAGTAGTAGTCTCCCTCTGTAGGGGAAAGTGCAAGTTCACCATGCATCTGTAGTTCGCACACTCCATGATGGAGAATAGCAATGGTGAAGTAAATACTTCACTAAAACTCTGATTTCAGAACATCAACCGCAGCAGCCAAGGACACTTCCTGTAATTACACTTGATTCACTAATTAATCAATTACACTTAATTAACTAACTGTTTAATCAATTACATTTGACCAACTAATTCTTCTGTCCAGTGACTGAAGATCTTTTATAGCTGGGATGGGGAACCCGTGGTCCAAGGGTAACATGTGGCCCTTGACCCATTTTTTTACTCGGCCCTCAGCCAGCATTATCCACATCTCCCAATGCTGCAAGCCCATTCTTCCTTTCCAGACCGCCTCTCTGGGAATCGCTTCCTCTTCCACTTTGTACACATAAGAGCTAAAGAAGGGATGGGGGTGGCACAGGGGAAAAGCTACACAATCCTGGGATGCTGAAAACTCTGCTTAGATTTGCTCTGCCCATCACTGGTTGCAGTCCCCAACTAACTTTTTCATATGTAAATGGTGCCCATCCTGTTTTATAAGAAGGCATATTAAAATCAATGCTAGGTATTGCATTGGCAAGATCTGCAAGGCCTAACAAATTTGCAGGACATAGTCACCCTGATTCCTTTGCATATAACTATGTTTTTTGTGTATTTGCGACTTTATTGCTTAGCTATAAAAAATGAATGCATCTGAAAATGCTTATTTCAGCCTCCTTAGCACAATAGCAAGTGAAACTTCTTTCTCAATATACTTTTTAAAAACAACAACAACAAACCAACAAAACATGCATATCCATCTATCTAAAATTATTTTTAGGCCACCTTTAGTGTGGAACATTTTGATTTGCTATCACTAATTAGTTGCTGGAAAGCAAAAGGTTACTTTCAGTTTGTCTCCAGTTCTCCCTCCTCAACCCCCCTTGAGATTGCTGCAGCTTTAAGTAAGGATGGATGTTTTAAACTCCTGTTTAATCTTCACACCTTTCTGCACATAGCAGTGAATGTACAATAAAACCCATAGTGCCACTGAAACATATACTCTGGGAATAACTGAGCTGGAAGGGTCCTAAAGTCCATCAAACCCAACTCCGTGAATCTGTGTGATGATTACCCAAATTATTCATGCAGGGAATGTCTTAGGGCAGGTAGCTGTACTAGGTAACTCACTGGTCCCTTCCAGTTCAGAGTCTATGACTGAAACTAGATGCAAGGCCAATGGCAGGGTTACTGTAAAGAACAAAATAGTAATTGGAAATCCTGTGCCAAGTTCTCTTTTCTCTGCCCCCAAAGGTATTGTCCAGGTAACATGTGAAGATATCTGATCTCTACCCCCACCGGTAGCATACAATAACATAATATAGTAAGTCATAATGATAATATAGTAAGTCATGTCACATGTTTATTAGCTTCACATTACAAGGAGCAGAAAACCATGTCTACTTTTCCAGTCTATGAAAAGTTCAATACATTCTTCATTTTATGCAGATGAAGCATCTCACTGGCTCTGAATGAACATACCTATAAGCTTAAAATTAGTTGTGCTACAATGAAGGCCCTGAGTTCACATTAAAGACCAATCGCTATGCACAATACCAAGACATTAATGAGGAATTTGGTGTTGATGCACTTGCAGGAACAGAATTCAAAGCAACCTCTTTATCTGTCCTGTAAAAACTAAGAGCAGTGTATTTTCTAAAAGCAGGAAAAATGTGTTATTAGTTGCCACATTGAATAACTGAAGCCGGCAGTTTGTGCCAAATTTCTTTTCTACATGGAGAGTTCAAGCATACTTTAAATGTTCATTTAACAAGGCAACTGCATTTGCATAGTAGAGAAAGGGCAGGGTTTACCTTAGGTAGCTCTTCAATTTGATTGGCATCTAGATAAAGCTCCTCTAATGTCCGTTCAAAGTTAAAAACCTCCTTTGGCACCTGCTGAAGACTGCAGTGGGAGTAATCAAGCACTGAGATGATTTCTTCTTCCCCACGAAAACATCGGCATGGCACCAGGCGGCCAATAATTTTCCTTTTGGTTGTCATCTCCAACTGCTGCGCTAAAAATAAAATAAATAAAATAAATTGTTTCCTAAAACCATTTCTCATTTTCTTAGAAAAATCCCTTTCAACAGCATTTTTAATATATATAATTGGTCCATTCTAAAAATTCTCAGTATAAACCCTATAAGGTTGATTTTACTTAGTCCATAGAATTAATATCAAGTTTCTATGTATCATGTTTTAGTTTTTTTCTAGCTTAGTTAATTTCGTATGCAGTTCCATAGCCACAACAATATGTTCTTCCACAAACATTATTTGTTTTACTTTCCATCGTTCCATTAGTCAGTGATATCTTTAACTTAGTTGCATTGTGAACTATTGGTGTATAATATGAAAAATTGATTGTAGACCAGCACAAATTATATGGCCTGATGTGTAATCACCATTTATGTAAATCTTACTCAGGGCTGGACCTATCATATGGCATGATGAATTGCCCTGCTTAAGGAAACACCAGAACAGGGGCAGGGGGAATACAAGACCCAGAACAAGTCACAAACGTTTATGAGCCTGACTCACGAATTTGGCTGCAAACCTATCCACTCATACGGTATACAATTATGATTAATTGTTGAAAAGTTTGATTTTATAATGAATTAACAATATCCAAATTCTTGCTAGTCCTTAATTGCCTTATAAAGTATGCTTATTTTCTAGGTTTCTACTTTGTGTTTGTAAAACCTTCTATCTTCCAGCTTTTATCTGTTTTTGAAACAGCAAAAATTAAGATAGTTAGATCTCTTAAAACTTAAAACTTTGTCACTAATGCTACATCTACTTGCCCTTAGTGTTTAAATAAAAGGTAAGACATTTAAGAACATAAGAACACCTGTGCTAGATCAGATCAAAGGCCTATCTAGTCCAGGATTCTGTTCTCATTATGGCCAAACAGATGCCTATGGGAAGCTCACAAGCAGGACATGAGTGCAATATCCATGGGAAACCTACAAGCAGGACAATGTTCCCTAGCATTTAAGCAGTTAAATTTCATAAATATACCAAATAATACAAAGTTCCCCAAACTTCCTTATTTTCAGGAAAAAGAGGAGAAAATGTATTCCCATCACTTGAAAAAATTCAGAAATTGTACACCAACATCAGAATGCAGAAGCAACAGTTATTTAATTCATTGTTCACAGCTGTTTGTTCTAGAAAAGACCTATAGAGTGGTCTTATGGATCATCAAATCCTCTGAACCATACTAAGAATCAACTATTTACATAAGAGAATGACTACTTCCTTTTAAACCACTCAGGCTGCAATTCTATATCCATTTTTCTGGGAAGACAGTGGGCTTGCTTCTGAGTAGACATGCTTGGATTGTGCTGTTAGTCTACTGTAAAGTCACTAGCTTCAAACTCTTGAGAACTTCAAGTATTCCATAATTTGCCACAAAATTTAAATAAAGCCCATACCAAATACCATCAAATTATAGTTTACTGAATAACCTAGTTGTTTGCCAATTTACAATCTGCCATAAATACTATTCCAAGATAAGAGGTATCCTAACAATAATGAATAGAACAATATTGTCAAACTCTTGGATGCAGCACATAATTTTTTCTGTGGCTTGCCTACCCAGGAAACTTTAATTTCTTCAACAGTTATTAATGACTGCTGTGCAATGACACATGCAGCTCTTACTACTTCCTGCTGCAATACAAACATGGGGATATACATGGTAGTTATCTGTCAGAGGCACAATAGCTAGATGCAATCAAACATGAAAACCTAAGCTGTGATAGGGGCCTTCAAGCCCTACATTACGGTAGCATGTCGGGAATATTGCAGGGGAACTGGCAACTAGTCTAAAGAGTTATGAGAAAAGCAAGTCCTTCGAAAAACAACAAAGAATATATGTCAAATTGGGTCCACTGAAATCAATGGCTCTAAATCTATGTACTCATACGGAACTGGACTGCGGAATTGGCTATAAGTGAGCACACACAAAAATGGTCAAGGTATTTCCTAGATTTTCTAACTTCTATTTAGGATTTAGAATGTCTTGGCTGAGTAAAGACTTTTCCTTTGGCTGAGCTGATGGGAATTTTCTACTGAACTACAAATTTATGAATAGATAAATTCTGAACTACAAAGTCATGTGTTTACAAGTTACAACTTAGTACATATGATTATCATGTCATTTGCAAGTCTTGTTGAGCACAATGACAAATTGCGTATCTTGTAATTTATATAACATTTTGAATATTCATAGTCTACTATATGCCCTAGCGAATATGGAACAGCCATAATACACACTAAAGCACTCCTTTCAAAGCACAATGGGTTGAGGATGGTGTTGGGAGGAAGGCAGTGGGATGGCAATTTGGGCCAATTGTTCCTTCCCATTGTAGTCCCTTCTGCTTCCTGAGAAGTTGCTCCAATGGGTTGAGGGATCCTCTGGAACAGCATAGGAGGTGGTACTGGGGGGCTGCAGGGGAAAGGGAGAACTGGCAAAAACTGTTGCCCCTGTTCCTCCAGTGGGAAGCCTCCACTGGATCCTAATTCCCCCACTCCCTATGAATACAAAGAGCCCTTCCATTTGTGGATGGGCACATCTGGATCTAACTCATTGTTTATCACTTAAACTACACCAATGCTTCAGTATATGGGCACTGAATTGCCTATAGTCCTCAGGCATACACACACACACACACACACACACACACACACACACACATATATATATATATATATATATATATATATATATGCTACCTCTTCTGAGTCTGAATAGATAAAGATAAATCAACATTAAAAGCCTCTATTCATGACACCAAGCTCATTAGCAACTATTTGCAGAACTGAGTAATTATAGTGGCTACTTGATGTCCATTTCTAAGTATTTAAGCTCGGATATAAAGATATAATTTTATATTCATGGTCATTGGGGAAAGGATTTGAACAGGAAAGCTGGAAGAGCTTCTTATTTGTCTGTCAGGGAAAAGTGTTTATAATGTGGAAACATTAGTGCAAAGAAGAATCATAACTGAAAGAAGCTAATCATCTTAATATTATCCATTACTGGAAACCGGAATGCTGAATCGGAATATAACTAAACTCCATTTTTCTTTTTTGCATGAGTTTTATGAGAATTAAATTTTCTAACAAATAGGCTGCATACACTAAACAAAATGTATATGAACAACTGCAATACGGGTCCTTCTCTCTCCTCCCCCAACACTTACGTTTGTACTCAGACACATCTCATGGTCTACCTCAAAGACCCAATAACTATGAAATTAAAGCGAAGGTAAGAAAGATCCATCAACTAAGATCTTGGGCAGGCAGATATCTGATTAGTAGGATCTACTATGGTTTTCTTTTTGTTTTACTAATGCAGAGGCCCACCAACCAGGCACAGGAACAAAACTGATACCGTCAGTTTTATGATGATGGACAGACATAAATTGGAATCAAAGAACACATGCTGAACACGTGCTCAGCCCAAGAATTTGTTTTCAGTATCAGAACAGAGCTCATGGTCCTTTCACATGTACATCCATTCCTGGTTCTACCTCAACCCCAACTTTATTTCCCACTCTGCCTTGCGAAAGTCAAACCAAAGCTTGCAACTGTTGGTACACCGATCAGATCCATACCTTCTTAACTTTAACAATGCTACAGCATTGGGTGTTCCCAAATTCTCCAACTTTACCAGAATAATCCCTAGTTTCTGCTATCTTCTCCTATTTTTACCTTTTGAGGATGCCTTGTTAAGGGTGTTAATAGAACTGCCATTCTCCAGGGTTCAATACGTCTGGACGTCATGTACTCAAATGGGTAACTAATGCAAGCATATGAACATTAAAGTGTCCTGTAGTGCACAGCCTGCCATTTCACATGCTAGCAGGACTAATTCTAGACAGTTCATAAAAGACTAGAATAACTACTTTTTAATCATATCTTCAATGTAAACAAGCGACACCACCTTGGCTTTTAAAGCAGGACAAGGAAGGCTATTGTAGAGTAAATGAATACAGCACAGAGCAAGTGGTGTAGAGCAGCCTGCCCCATGGGAGGGCTAGGAATGTTGGGAGTTGCTGTCCAACACATCTGAAGGCCAGCAGGTGGGGAACGCTGCTGTAGAGCTTTCAGCAGTGGGTATGAAGCTACGGAAGCAGGAAATAGAGTAGTAATAGGGCAGTAAGAGTACTACAGACTTCTCCCCACTTTTGTTCATAATTGCACCAAGTTGGGGGGGGCAATATCTCCCAGTTAGCAATTTAATCCTCTCACTTTTAAGTGTTGAACTGACAGTTCTCTCTGCCCTCCTCCCATTCAACCCTTCCCCGAGTCCCCAAAAGAGGGTGCTCTCCAGCAACTGGTATTTAGCAGCATACTACTTCTGATACCGGACGGAATATGCAGCCATCATGAATAGTACCCATTAACAGTCATATCCTCTTTGATATTCTCTGCAACATCATTCCCAGTTTGCCCTTCCCTGTCCTTCTTAAAGTTTGTATTCAGAAATGACTGTAACTCACAGGGTCTCTCCATTCAACCAGGCACTCCACCTCTCCAACTCTTGGTTCAAAGACTCTTAGCATTAGCTAGACTAGGTCCTATTCGTGATAGAGAGGAAAGATGACATATTTGCTCCCTTGATCAGTTCTTAATTTTTATTCCCTATATACTTCTTTTAAAAAAACA
This sequence comes from Anniella stebbinsi, assembly GCA_029215795.1. Classification (NCBI taxonomy): domain Eukaryota; kingdom Metazoa; phylum Chordata; class Lepidosauria; order Squamata; family Anniellidae; genus Anniella; species Anniella stebbinsi. The sequence goes on along the minus strand of JARDYH010000004.1, from coordinate 86,046,813 downwards.
AAATCAAACCATACACCAAATCTGCTTAAAGCACAACGTTAACCAGATGAAATTAACTTCTTTAGCTTCATTATGGATCTCCTGGAATGAAGGAGCCTTTCTGGCTCCAAAGAACACTCAGATGCTTCATTGTCTCAAGAGTGAGAGTTCTGCCTGCCTCTGGCAATCACAAGGAGATTAACATATGAATGCTGTCAGGACAAATCCCCTTTTCTCCTTCACAATTTCTCAAAATGTGAAGAACAAGTGAAAGAGGCAGAAATGAACATCATTCAGACCAAAATGCACCTGGTTTCATGTTTATCAACGGCAGTAACAATATTTCTGTCTGACTGCCTTTGGCTGAGGGGTATAAGCTAAAACAGAGAGCAAGGAATAAAGCAATTTTATAATTTAGCTGGACCAGATGCTGACTTTTGATGTAACATACAATAATTACATTTTTAATTAGGATCAGCTGTAGAGTTTAAGCATGTTTATAGTGCCTGTAATTCAGTCTGAACTTTTGGAATCATCCCTCTCCCTCAAAGTTGGGTGAGAAAAGAAGAGCATTCTCTCCTACAAATGTTGAGTGGTGAAAGAAGGGAATTCTCATGCCCACCACAATACCACATGACCTGTGGAGAAAGAGGGCGCAAGAAAACCAAATCCATCATAAAAAGATTCAATTGTAATCAATAACCCACAGGGGATGCAGCTATTACAGCTCAAGGCCTTCATATATCTTATTTTGTGGTTATAAACTTTAACTGTACCTGAAAGGGATACACTTTGAAGTTACAGCACACCTGCCTTATTCCTAATGGCAACAAAATTTACTTTGACGTTTACGATTCCTCCAAATAAGGGATGAAATCCAATGGGACATGAGCAAACATGTGCCTCTTCCCCTCCTCTCCTGCAGCCCCCATATGACCCCAAATCTGCTCTGGAGGGTCCCTCAACTATCCAAGTAGATTATGAGCGTATCTGAGGGGCTGCAGGGAGGGGGAACCATCCTCTTCTCCCATTCTGCTAAGGGAAGCTGTTCCATCGGCCGAACAGGTTTATCTGATACCACTCAAACATTATTTTGTTTTTATGAAACAAAATGTAGTGATAACCACCAACATGGAGATCCAGGTTATGAATGGTTACTAGTCACAATGGCTATACCAATATCAGAGGGAATATGGCTCTATACGAGTTGCTGGGGATCATTACCAGGGGGGTGCTATTGTGCTCTGGATCCTTGTTCACCACATGCTCTCTGGACCCTTGCCCATCTTCACTTGTGAAATCGGCCAGGGCTGGACTGGCTATTTGGACATCAGAGGTGATCAATGCTTCTTGAGGGAAAGAGTGGACCCCGCCAGCTTAAAGGAAACAGTGGTGTGAATACTATATAGGAAACCTAATTTTGATCCATTTGTTTCTGATAATTATTACCTAGTGTTAAACTCCCATTTTGGGGCAAGATGTTGGAGTGTGTAGTGGTTTCTCAACTCCAGGTAGTATTGGATGATGCCGACTATTTTGATCCATTTAAATCTGGCTCCTAGTCCAGTTTTGTAATGGAAACAGTCTTGAGTGCCCTGGTAGATGAGTTATACCAGGGAGTGGACAGGGGGAGTGCAACTCTGTTGGTTCTCCTAAACCTTTCAGTGAATTTCAACACCACTGACCATGCTAGCCTTCTAGTTACTTGATCTGGGCATAGGAGGCACAATGTTATGATGGTTAGAATCCTTCCTGGATTAATGGTTTCCCAAGGTGATGCTTAGGGACTTCTGCTGGATTCCATAGTTGCTGGCATGTAGAGTGCCACAAGTTTCCATTTTGTCCCTTTTTAACATCTACATGAAATAGCTGGAAGAAGTCACATGGAGGTTTGGGCTGAAGTTTGTCCCTTATGCTTTTTAACATCTACATGAAATAGCTGGAAGAAATCACACGGAGGTTTGGGCTGAAGTGGCATCAGTATGCAGACGACACTCAGTTGTACCTCTTGTTTCCATCTAGTGACCATAGGCAGGCTGTTGAATACCTTCACTGGTGCCTAGAGATGGTTTTGGGTTAAGCTGAGACTTAATCTATACAAGACAGAGATATTGTGGGTAGAGAAAAACTGATCTGGATTTATCTGATCTTAGATGGGTCACACTCTCCCTGAAGGACTAAGGGTGCAGTGTATGAGTGATTTTGGACTCAGCTCCAACTGAAAAAGCTCAGGTGGTGGTGGTATCCAGGAGAACTTTTCACAGCTTAGGCCGGTTACCCAGTTGCAATACTATTTGGAGAAGGAGGAACTTGCCATGGTAAATCATTCTCCAGACTACTTTAATGCACTGTATGTTATGTGGGGCTGCCTTTAAAGATGGTTCAGAAACTTTAGCTAGTGCAGAATTTAGTCACCCAGACATTGGTGGGGGCTTGGCAGTCAGTTCATGTGATACTGTTAAGACACCAGCTGTCAGTGCATTCCTGGACCCAATTTAAATTGCAAGTTTTAACCTTTAATGCTTTGGGCCCTAATTACTTGAAGCACTGCCACTTCCTGTACCAGCCTGCCCACTCTGAGGTCATCAGCAGAAGCCCTTCTCCCTTGCCCACTGCCAATGGCATTTAGGTCAGTGACTACAAGGAAGAGGGCCTTCTCACTGGTGTCCCTGTACCTCTGGAATCAGCTTCCATTTGCAGGTGTGAAGAAACAGAACTGTCACAATTCTGTATGTAATTTGGTTTGAATATTATGGAGTTAAATTTCATTATGTGATAAAACCAAAAGGTCACATGTTCAGGGTGACAAATAAACAATAGGTACCACTAACACCATCAAGAGATCAGGTATATAAGGAGCCTGCAGAAGAGTATTTGTTTACATTATAGCCAAGAAGTCCTGTAGGTTGCAAGAAATAGTTTTTTACAGAAATGTTTGAAAAGAGTTCAGCAGAAGGATTTTAAGACAAAGGTGAGCCTTCCTAATTTGTGGAGGCTGCCAAGGAAATGTAGAAGTGCCCCACTCCTGTTTAGAAGGGAAGGGCAAACAGGAATGGGCACTAGTCTCTCTTCCTCACACAGTTCAAGATGTAGCTGGTCCCATGACAGTAGGGTTAGATCTACACTACTGCTTTATAGTGATATTGAAGTGCACTGATAACTGTTGGGGCACAATCTACATTTCATATACTGCTTTCATAGTGTTATTTCCTGCTTTATATTTCACATTCATAATGATTCGACAACACATTAAGCAACTGAGGGTGGGGGAAAACAATCGTCAGTTGTGTTGCTTATGGTGTTGTGTGGAAGGTAACACGCCGCTCACAAACTACTGACGGTATGCTATTCCGCCCAAATAAGCAACGGAGAGAAACAACTGGCTTGCAAGTTGTTTAGCTCGAAGCCAGTTGTTTAAAGTGTTGTGTGAAGGGGTGAGTGGGATAATGGTGTGTGGTGAGTGGGTTAAAACACAAGTCCATAGAGGCAGGCAGCAAGAGCAACCAAAGCGGCAGCTGCCACTGTGCTACAACTGGTGTAACTTGCAGAGGCTGCTGGGATAGAACTGGGAGGACTAAGGGAAGAGGGAGGGTGGGGAGAGGGGCGGGGGCTGTGTCAGTCAAATGCTGGGTTGACTATTAGTCCACTCAACGGCAGCCCCAACCACCCACAATTGTGTAGGAATATGTTGTGTGGGGAGTACCCACAAAATAACCAACTGTGAGTTGGCTACTCAACCCACCATTGACGAATGTGTTGTCCGAATGCAGCCAAGGTGTATATCTGGCCTTGGTCTTCATGGAACCTCCGAAGACCCACGTGTTTTCGCTGTCCTTTCCATATGTTCTTGGGCTGCTGGTTCTAGGTAACTTCACTTTTTATTTATTCACTTTTACATATTTCACTTTTATGTTTATTTTTAAATCAGTAACCTTCATTTTCATGGAACTTTTAATGGTAATTACAGAGTTTTATCATACCTGTTTGTATGGTTTTTATCTTGTGCGCCACCTTGAAAGGGTTTTACCCTTAAAGGCAGCATTACATTTATCATGTTTATGGGCTTCCCATAAGCATCTAGTGGACCATGTGGGAACAGAATGCTGATCCAGTACACTCTTCTGTTCTTATCTTTTCCCAGTACAACTTTTCCCCAGGAATGGGAGCTATGTTATGGGGCAGTAATAACATCCATTTCAAAACAAAGCATTTAATTTTTTTTAACAAAAGGTCTTCAAAGTCTCATCATCATCATCCATTCCTGACCGCAATTCCTGACCTTCTGAGCCCTTGCATGCAAAGAAGCCTCATTGTAGTGTTTTCCTGAGTTTCATATTGTATAAGCAAATGCCCCTGGGACACAACATCTTTTGTAGCTTTTCCTAGCACCTCAGGTTAACAAATAATTGAACAATGACTTGTATTTGGAGACCTCTCCAGAAAACACACTTCCCCACAGACATTCCAAAAGCAGCATAGCATTGCATGTACTTATTCTACAGTAGCGTTGGTGCTTAAGATGAAAATCAAATGCCATTTCGATGGAAACCCGGAATAAACACAGCAGAGGAAATGGAAAATGTTGTTACATTTAATGTAGTGCAACACAGAGAAACATTATAGCTTTTAAAATGTCAACAGCACAAATACTACACTGTTCTTATAAGTTATTCCAGTTCTTTCAAAGCACATTGCAATTTCTTATTGAACATAACCATGTTTTTTTAAAAAATCAAGCTAAACAATGAAAGCATTTACTAGTTAAAATGAAAGAAGTGGCTCAGTTGCTCATCTTAAGAGGCTGAACAGAAGTCTGACTTTCGGGCTCTCTAGGACTTATCCATCTACCTCAAAAAATATGACAACAACCCAACAAGATAATCTGATTATATTTAGAATAGAAAAGAATATTAGTTTTGGAATATGAATGTAACCTTCATAGCAATTTAAGTGAATTTGCAGAACTTTTGTGGGGAAGTTTTGTCTACCACCTGTTCATGCTATTCTTAGCTCTTTGCTCCTCACGATAAGATCTGATAATAAACTAGGCTGACCATCTGAAAAGGAGGACAGGGCTCATATAACTTTAACAGTTGTAGAGAAAAGGGAATTTCAATCAGTGTCATTTGTATGCAAGTAGTTCCTGGTGATATTCCCTCTTCATCACAACAGTTAAAGGTGCAGAGCCCTGCCTTCTTTAGTATATGGTCACTCTAGTATAGTGCCTGCACCTTTAACAGTTGTGATGAAGAAGGAATTTCACCAGGAACTAATTGCATGCAAATGACACCTGCTGAAATTCCCTTTTCTCTACAACTGTTAAAGTTATATGAGCCCTGTCCTCCTTTTCAGATGGTCAGCCTAATAATGAACAGTCATGCAGAAAGTGTAACAAATTGTTCACATACTGAAAGCCCCTTTCCCGCCCTGCCAGCATGGCTAGGGCATGGGCAGGCTTTTGTGGGTGTGGAGGGGGAGGAAAGGATGCCTCATGAAGATCCTGTACATGAATAAAGCAAGGCATGGGTGGGACTGGCCTTTAAAAGTAGGCCTCGCACGCATCCCAGTCTTTCACATACTGAAAAAAATACACATTGATTTACAGTGGCCTGACCATATACTGAACATATTCCAATGTTAACCTATGCATGTAAATATGATCAGTCTGTGTCCATGAGGTATAACTGGACAAAGTGTCCTATTGGCTTTATTCAAAATTTGGTAGGAAATGCTACTGCAGGGGTCCAGGTGTTGCTGGGTTTCAATTCCCATTATTCCTCCCCAGTAGCTATGTTGGCTTGTGCTAATCAGAGTTGCAGTCCAAAAATGTCTGGAGGACCACACATTCCCCACCCCCGCCCATGCTATCTTCCCTTTAGTAGAAAATCCTCAAGTGTCAATAGTTCCATTGAATATAAACTTTAACCCAAAGACTGTTGCCAGACTCTGAAATCCTGATATCCTTTATGAAACCAGTTTTGATTGAAAACCAAGAACAATAGTTACAGCTGTTTTTACTCTACCATATATTAATCATATCAAATAGTAAATACTAGAGATGTAGATTGATTAATATTCCATTGAATTATGGGCCATAGCTCTGTTCATGGGGAACTGCAACAACCATTTCTATCTGCCAATCAATCATTTGATACACAGATTGAGAATTTTGTAATGCTGTGAATGAAATGGGGATTCCTTTCAAGCAAGAACAAGTGATTTGATTGCTTTAGGAGCCAGATGAGTCAGTCGTCAAGCCTGTCTAGAATATTCATGACATCAGTGAGAAAGCATATCAACAGTATGTGAAAGAAAAACTGGCAGACTGTATATCATCACTATTGGAAAAGCTCAACACAACTTCCTCTGTTCAATACACAAAAAGCTGGGACATGTACCAAGGCAAATGCCCATCTTGCTCTTATTAATTTAGTATAGCTTCAATTGCATAGATTCCATGTGTCTATTCCAATGAACAGACAAATCTGGAAATTAGGTCCACCACTCTGCCACTGATAGCCATCCAGCTCCAAGGTAGTAGTGGAGCAGAAGCTAGGCATAGCATGGAATATAATGCCATATTTACATTGTATCCAATAAGTTCATGGCTCTTAACAGCTCTAATTTCTTAGCACTTATGGAACTTGAGTAAACATGGAAAACAGAACATGTTAAACTGAAAGGTTTTTCGTTAATTGAATTTATCCATATCCCACACTACCAGTTGATTTCAGGGCAATTTACAATTACAAATCACAGTGCATGTTAGCATACATTTGTTGTCATTGTAAACGTATCTGAAATGCCACGAAAGCTCAAACGTATATGCACATTCAATAACGTGCAAAACTCCGAATGCAGAATTTGCACTTCCTTGGTGCCCAATTTGGATTTGTTCAGATGGTCCAATCCACTTTTACTTCTTGTCTAATATTTAGATTGCATCAGTTTTGAGTAGGGGCCATTTCTACAATGGACAGCAGGAATATGGCACCTGGACCCATATCTAGAGTTCCTACATAATTCAACACAAGAAGTAACTATACACAAATCTTTGGCTGAATTAGATCAAGAATATAATAAACAGAATGTAACCAGTTCTTTTCTCTTTGTTTCTATATAACCATTTTGGTATATACCGAAACCATTTGGTTTGGTTATATATTCAGGAATTGGCTTTGATCTAATACCTTAGTTATGACGTTCTGGAATCAGGCATGAAAACTCTCTCATCTATTAATCTTCTACTTCTTGGCTTTCAAAAAAGCTATGGAGGCGTAACAACGATGGAGGTATGAGATGAAACTGATCAGTCTTTCCTCAACTGGATGACCTCCAGATGTGTTGGACTACAATTTCCATGATCCTCAGCCAGCAGGGTCATTGGACATGCTGGCTGGAGATGACGGGAGTTTTAGTAAATACATCTAACAGAGGACACCAGGTTGGGGAATACTGAAATAGGTGGATGGCAATGTGGGCTATTACAAAGGATCTGATAATGGGTGGATCTTGCTTGGCCTAACTGGTTGCCAAACCTAGTTATAATAAGACAACTGCACAATACCACTTTAAAAATCAAGTGGGAGAACTACTATCACTACTTGTGACAACTACAAGAAATACTCCACAAGCAGAAAAAAAATCCCTATTCTAAGTTAAAATATGTTGTTACCTTCTGCTCAATGAATTATTGAGTAATAAGGTTTTCAAAAGGCATAAGAGCATAAATACACCTTTTACAGTTTGCCCCTAATTTTGATGTGTCTTTTAGTTTTGTTTTTGTTCTGATGCTGTTATTTTTGCATTATCTATACATTTCTTTTAAAGTGGCATGTCCATGTAGGGCTGTGTTGTGTGCCTAAATGAAAGGGGACACAGGAGAAGGGCTCTACCAATACTAAAAAAAAAATTGCAGCAATAAAGTGATGATGGGAATGACCGAATGCTTTCTTCCCAAATGAACTTGCCACATGGCACTAGGGGATATCACTTCCAGCACAGAATACTCTGCAAGTGTGATGAAAATTAGCTATATTTTTAAAGTTTGATCAATGAGCTCCATCCTAGAGGTCCAGAACCTCTTTTCAAAACAGCCCGATTCCATGAGGTATATATGCTCATGTGACAGCAGCAGATAACCCTGCTCCCATTTTATTGCCCTTTGTCCTATGTATTAAATGATACAATCAATTATGGGAGGTCTTAGAGGCATTGTCTCCTGGAATGTTTGACATACTGGCTGAAGTCGGACGACATATTAGGCAACGGAGGGGTAAATAGTGTAACTGACTGTGCGTTAGGCAGGCGGAGCTCCACACACGACATGCTGCAGCCGGCGCTGCTTGGCACCGGCAAACACCCCGGTTGCGAAGAACGGACGGCAGCCATTTTGGTTGCAGCATCTGCTCCCTCCCCCTCCCTCAGTCCCCCAGCCGTATCCCAGCATGCACCGTGAGTTCTACCGGCTGTATAGAGCGGCTGGGATTTTTTGGCTGCTCTGGACGGCAGAACTCTATTCCCAAACAGAATAGTCCACGGAGACAGGGAGGGCTCAATTTGGACGACACGTTAAACGGGGCTTTGGGCTAAACAATGTGCAAGCCCATTGTTTCCCTCCTGCTTAGCATACTGTCAGTTGGGTGTGCATTGTGTGTTACCTTCCACACAACACAATAAGCAACACAACTGACGATTGTTCCCCCCCCTCCGTTGCCTAATATGTCATCCGAATTCAGCCACTGTGAAACCAGATATGACTACTCAGCACTTCACAGAGCTGAGCTTAATCAAATACCCCTGCTAAATGGTCACTTTCTGCAAGCCTTTTGCCCTGACAGCTAGTCAATTTGGGTTGGCTCATGTCCAAAGAGGACTGACTGCTTCCCATTCCAATTAAACTAGCTTTGTCTATTAAAAACCAGACAATTTCAAAAGTATATGGTGGTAGAATTCTCTGTGTGCTGAAGAAAAACAAATTCTTTTGGGGGTACAGTGACTTTCTCCATTTTCTGTTTTCAGAATTGCACTATGATCTTGTAGACATCTTTCTTAAGATGGCCTGAGCACCAGACAATTTTATTGCAATTAAGGACCTGAGAACTTGCCCAGCTAGAACCATTAGGTGTGTAGAAAATAGCTGTTTTTATCTATTTGAACCTTCCCATATACCCTTCTTTATTTTTAGTTTTAATGCCATGGAAATTCCAAGTTACTTCCAAGCTACTTGGGCAAGACAAGCTGCAATTGGTTTTCATTCTCTTGTTCATCATTGCTACCACTTGCTTGCTTAACAGGCAGCCAGCTAGTGAGCAATTAGGTAGTGACATCTACTGCTACTCCTTCTCACCACCTCTGTAATCTGGGCCAGAGTAAAAGGCATGTGAACAAGCAGGTGAAGAGGAGGAGCAAGTCTAGGGAGCTCTTGTCATTGGGCCCTGCTGGGGTATGGGCCCTTGGCAGGTGCTGGCTCCGATCCTGAAACTTCTCAGGAAATTGTGTTGGCCTCCCCAGGGTCCTCCCACCCATCTATTTCATATAGCTCCCAGGCAGGACTCTAGGGAAGCCACTGCTACCTCTCAGAGCAAGCTTTGAGTAAAGTATCAGCCTCCCTGAGGCCTCTACCAGTTGCTTAAAGTCTTATTCCCTCAATTCAGTTCTTACTTCAGAGACCAAGGAAGGGTTGAGCCCTACCTCACCCTCTGAAGTGCCTACATACAAGAAGGTTGAACTGTATCTGAAACAGCTGAGCCCAAAATAATTGCAGTGGGGTTGGAGGGAGCTCTCGTTCTTTCAGTCCAATCCATCCCCCTTCAAAGATCAGTTAATTACAGGTGGACAGATGGGATGGGCAAAATAAAGAGTCTCTTCTCACTTTCTTCATCCCATAATACCTTGCACATTCCCACATTATTTCCTCTATTTCCGATGTTCAGGCTGTGAGTGTCAATGAATATGTAGCCCCAAACGCCACTCACACAAAGGAGGTTTCACAAGTGTGGGCAAAAACCCAAGATTCGTTAAAAATATACACTTGTTGGGGGAGACCCCCAAAACAACCCAGTAAGAACTGAGCATGTTCAGTGGTCACAGAATGCTGATTGTTGAGGGGGAGTAGGGGGTACAATCAGGGGGAAAGGGGACAGGCATGGAATGGAGTGGATGGAATGCTGAACAGGAGTACTCCATACTGCAGCGTTTTGTTGCAGTCCCCACTTGTCTAACATATTACAATTTATTTAAATTTCTACTAAATGGTATTCTGCAAGACACTTCAATTCAGTCCTAAGCATATAGGCATTACACTTTTTACTAAGCCTAAAAAGCTGAGATACAATCTATATTATAAATCCCCCCCCCCCCGGTGAATTACAGATTAAGTCAGAGGGGGGAAAGGAACTACAGGAGAAAAGCAAATGTAAACAATGCTATTTGATATGCTGGTGCCTTCTCTGCCTTTATAATTATCGGTAAGCCTTATCCTCTTAGAAAGACTGCATTTAATCTAGCAAAAACAAAAACCCATTGACTGTAAGGAAATTAATTAAAATAAAACCTGATCTCTCTTCAATTAGAAGATCTTTTGTTCAGTAAAATTACTAATCCTTATTTTGCACTAATCAAGAGATGGGGAATGCTTTCTTCCCTGCTTAAAACCAAACCACCACCGCCCCAAACCCCACAAAAATTAAAGCAACAACAACCACAAAACTTTCAAAGTAACACGAATTAGCTTGATTGATTTCAGAGTTGTGGTTGACTAAAACAGGAAGAAGGTAGCCCAATTGAAATCAAGGGCTTTTTTTCTGTATTAGCAAAGTGTTAATATTTTTAGTTAGAGCCCCTGTATAAGTTTGAAAAGAAACAGTGTTCTTCTGTACCTGGTAATATGGTTTCACATATGGCTTCAGGCCTGATATATTTTTATCACACTCCTTTTGACCCTTTTCCTCTACTGTACTTAAATGTAAACCTGAATGGAGTTGTGCTGCTTTAAAAGGAAGCAAATGAGATAAGAGAGCTAAAGAAAAATATCTAGGAAAAGATTGTTAAGAAGAAGGGTATCCTTTGTTCCCAATGCATTTCAAGGAACTCTCTGTGCTTTTTGTATAAGTAAGGCCACAGGGCTTCAGGCTTCATACAAACAATTCTTTGGAATTGGGAACCTTTGAAAAGATGATGCACTATGGAGAGGCAATCTGAATTGGGAATGTGTCATGAAGATACTGTTTTTCAAGGTGCACCTGAAGAAGAGTTAACAAACAGGATGGTTACCAGGAAACAACAGAGCTGTTTCTCTGGTACATTGATGGCAGTCATCAACAAATATGATCAGCTATTCATATTGTTGAAGTGCATTTTCAACATTTTCCTTCTAATTGTTGCTGACAGCCAAATAACACTGGTTATCACATTTCCCAATATAGATACTGTACCATATCTTACTTTGTTATGTGCATTCTTTCTACATTAATGTCTAATTGCAAATTACATGTTTTACTATTACACGCCAAGAGTCAGAGATGGCTCTACCGTTAGTCAGAGTGAGGCAGCTGCCTCAGGCAGTTGATACTAGGAGGCAGAGACCAGGAGCAAGGTTTATCAGGACAGAACTGCATGTGCCATGCGGACTTCACTGCGTCCTCTGCACTTGCCTGTTTCCAAAGGAAGACACTGTCCCATTGCCAATGTTCACATAAGATTCAACTACCAGTCCAGTTGGCTTCTGAAACAGGGAATGGGGGGCATCTTGTCCTTTGCCTCATGCAGCAAAATTTCTTTGGCCAGCACTATTTTCTACTAATTTGTGTTAAATATTGCCGTAAACAGAGTATAGCAAAGTTTTTGGTCAATTTTAACAGTTGCATGCTTGTATTTATCATTTATTGCTATTAAAATTGTTGACCTCTTATTTTTAGTGTATATCTTTAACATCACCATGCCTGCACATGTGCGTGCACACAGGCACACATACACACAGATGTCTGTATTTCATCCTTAATTTAAAATATTAGAGTAATACGAAGAACGCTAACAAATATCCACATTTACTAATACCAAAGATTCTCAAAACGACCAACTCATGGCATACTGGTGAAATACATTATCTAAAAGCCTTCTTTTAATATGAAATCACTTTAAAGGTAACATATACAACACATGAAAAGGTTATTCACAGAATTTGTTTTACAAAAATAGAAAGCAAAACACATATATGAAGGGAACTCAAGACATTTCACAACCCAGTATTTTGCTTAAACTTACCATTCTGAGTAAGACTGTAGCTACATATTGTGTTATCCCATATTAGACCCAAATGATTCAGGATATAGGATGCCTGAGACAAGACCTTTCGGTGTTCTTAGTGTCTTTACTTTGAAATACATGCAGGGGCTCTGAATATGATTGGAGCACTGCTGATGAGGAGAGGTTCAAACCCTTTCTCCTATATAAATCCCATATCCCAAAGGTGCTATTAGTCCTGGACCTGTATAAAGAGTTAATAGCAGTTTTAGGGGGTGATTTTGATCAGGAAAACAATGAAGCAGAAAAGGCTTACATATTTCTTCCCACAATACTGCTACTGTGATCAAATCTGAAGCCCATACACTTGTCTGTTTGTTTTTGTTTTTAAGTTGGAGTCTCCATCATATGTTAGTTTCCCCCTTAAGCATTCCTTTCTGGTTTCCAAATAAAGCAGAACACATGCTAAGGTAACCCTTTTTCCATAAAGTAACTTTCAAAAGATAAATCTTCCCTCTATTTAAACAAGTTACATCAGTTCTATTTACAAGAAAGAGATCTGGATCTTACTGTCTTAGAATAGATTCTCAAAAAGCATCCACTGCCTTGAAAAAAAAACAATACAAAAAGGTCTGGTTTTCACACAATGCTTATTTATTTTATTACATTTATATCCCGCCCAATAGTTGAAATCACAACAATTGGTATGGGTGATGTGTGAATGACCCTGTTCAGATGACATGCTAAACCATGATGGTTGAGCATTTTGAGCTAAACATTATGGCTTAGTGTGTTGTGTGAATCATTCCTAACCATGATGGCTACGTAGCCATAGTTTAAACACGCTCACTAACCATTTGCTGCAAAAGGGTTAGTGGCATAATCATGGTTTAGCATGTTGTCTAACAGGCCTAATGTGGCTACACTAACAAACCATGGTTTGTTAACCATGAACAATCCTGAAAGAAAACCCATGATTTGTTTGTTGATGTTTTCTGAACTTTTAATTGTTTAAACCATTGGTGGTTTTTATGTGCAAACCCAGAAGCATGGGTTGTTCATGGGTTGCTTTTCCAGGCTACCAAGGCAGTGGGCAAGAGTTGTAAAAAAAAAAACCACCCTCATCTGCTTTACATGCTAGTATTAAAGTTTTGCAAAGACGTTTGGGACACCAGGAGCGAATTGGCAAAAGAGGAGGAAACAAGCAACCCAGGTACTGAAAAAACAAACCATGTTTTATTTGATCATCTGCCAGATAAACCCTGGATAGGGCAACAAAACCATGGGCTGAATAAACATGGGTTAGCATTATGTATGAACCAAGCTAAGGGGGAAGGATACAAATAAATCAAGCCTATGACTTTCAAGACGAAGGATTGTATTTTTAATCAAGACTAAGATTTTTGATCTTTAATACACCAAACAGTCTGGGACCAGGGTATCTCAAGGATCACCTGGTTCCATATGAACCTGCTTGAGATCCTCAATTGGTTTCCAAGTTCCTTGAGAGAGTGGGCATTTGTAGTTGTGGAACCTAAATTATAGACCGATCTCTCAATGGAGGTATGTTCTGGCCACTTTTATCTCTTTTGTATGTTGTATTTGTACGTGCTGTTCCTGTGTGTTTTATTGTGCAGTTTTATTGCTGCTGAGCATTTCTTGCTGTTTTGCGAGCTTATTATATATAATTCCATATGACACCATGAGTATGCATATAAACACCAATATATATAAAATATAAATTGATATAAATTAAAATACAAATTAAAAAACATCCAGAGCATATGATTTCACCTCCTAGTGCCCTCCAGATGTTTGGACCTCAACTCCCTTCAGCATCAACCAACTGGCCAATAGTCAGGAATGCTGGGAGTTTTAGTCCAAAACATTTCAAGGACACAAGGTTGGGAAGGCTGTCCAAGGTAATGAAAACTGGCTTCCAAAGATCTCAGAAGTACTAAAATATGTCAAAGTATACTATGATTTTGCAAACAACCCACAATTGTTTGCAAACAACCCACAATTCTAATACCAGTGTGATTGCTCCACATTAGGTCGATAGGGTTAAATCCACTTGTGTGCAGAGTTGCAAGCTGCAGTCTAAGGCATGATCAATTCTGATTTTGGGGAACAGGTGGAATGAACTCTATGGAGAAGAATGTATGGATATGTGTGAGTTCACATGTGTGTGTTTAAGTTATATACATACAGATATTGGGAGCATGGAGAACTCCCAGTGGAAGTAATGGCCAGTGCACTGCATAAGGGAAGGGGGGGATGAGATCCCCAAACCACCAATCTTTTCACCCACGTAGTGAAACATATATCTCTTAACACATATGTATGGAAGTCTAATTGATTTCAAAGGAACTTACTTCCAAATACATGTGCTTGGAATAACAGTCTTAAAAATATTATACTCCCCACATGGGAACACTTTATATATGCTCTATATACTCTGTTCACTCAATTTACTCTGTTCAGATATTTTAAAACACTTTTAAAAGCATGAAAATATAATGAACTCAACTTTCCTTTCAGTGACAAAGCTGGCAAATAGTCTAAACTTTAATTTCTAAATTTAAAACAGCTGACATCTGGCCTAGGACAACCCCACTATATGAACGTTATATGAAGATATGAAGTCTATTTCACAGAGTTTACTTCATAAGCCTGAGGCAAGATGGTAATTCAGCAGTGGATTACTGGATAATCATGTTACAAACATCATTCACAACACACTTCACTGCCCACATGCCACTTCACTGCCCACTTGCCATATTGCCTGGTTTTAAAGAGCTTGCAAGGAACAAAATTGACCCTGGGCAAACTAACACACACAACTAAGTTGCTTATAAGTGATGGTCCATGCCTAAAATACCAGTTTACTTGTAGCAGTACGAACAGAAGGCTCCCCATGGGGATTCCCATTGCATGCAGCTTTGCCATGCTTGGAATAGAAAAACCTTAGACTCAGGAATCCCCGTTCAGACTAGCGTGTGGTATTAATGCAAATACCTTATGAATATATAGAGCTGCCCCTGCCCTCATATTTGGGAGACATTCACATGATTGAACTGAATATCAGGATTGCCCAGGCAGTTAATAATACTAGAATTCTGGCCTTATGCCTTTGGCAACAAAACATACACTATTTCCAGCTCTTGATGTTGGGCATTTTGAGACGGAAAATGCAGCATCCAGGTCCAGACACAGGTATGGTTCCCCTTGGTCCAGGTCAAACCCTGACAAAGGGATGCCCTAAAATGGAGATGGCCTTTTATACAAATGTCAGCTATATGTGATCACCTTTCAGCTGCAAGTGCTCCCAAAGCACATATAGAATAGGAAATGGCCTTATATTGTGCACAATTAATAGTCACTCTGAAAGCACCTTGTGTGTTGCCAATGGCTGCTGGTGGCCCTGCCCCCATTCTTTCCCATGTTCATCAGCACAATGTCCTCCTTGTATAATAATCACAAGTCCATCAGCTTCATTCCTACAATGCTCCAAAGGAGGATTTTGCATTGTATAAACTTCAAATTGCTCTTCTTGTAGAACAATGAAAATAAGACGAAGCATAATTTGTACGAGTTATGATTCCCATTGTGTCTTGCTAGACAGAAATGAGAATTAAAAAAGGCCGTTTCCTTTTGTACTAGAATACAGTCAGCATAACCATTTGAGCATATAAATTTTGTTTAAGATACCGATTAGATTAGATGAACATTATTTTTAAATATTAAACATATGCAAATATATATAACTTGCATATTAAAATATACAAATATAGGGTGAAATCCAATATTGCGTCTACTCACACAACAGAATTTTCCCCTTCCACCCCCAACCCTCTAGAACAATGTTTGAAGGCACAGAGGGGGCTGCGGAGGAAGGAATCACCTCCTCCCTGTTCTGTTGACAGAAGCCATTCTGGGGTGGGGAATACAACCCTTACATAGAATATTATAGAATATTTTTAAATGTTCAAGCATTTAACATAACCAAAGAAAACATGGACATTGGCCAACCTCTTCCAACACAAAGAAATCACAATGTCGAAACCATCACAGATAAGTACAAAATATCCCAGATTTCCATGGTTACATTTAAAAAAAAAAAAAAAACCTTGTGTTTAACAACTTCTCAATTCAGTGCTCAAATCTGTCTATAGTATTCTCCTTTTGGCAAAGAAAATAAATGAGTATATTTGGCCTACAAAATCACAAGCATCACTCTAACATCCAATATTCTTTAAATGATTTTAACATAGATATTTGTTGCTGATAGGCAAGTGACAACTTAACTGCCTCGTTAACTCGCATAGCCTATTATCTGAAGCAAAATTCAGTGACATCTTGAAACTCCCTTGTCCTGAAACAAACAGGTGAAGTCTTAAACAATGAGTGCTTGGGTTAATTGCAGCCTTGTAACTCCACTCTATAAGTCTTTTGTGAAACTATTAAGGTTTAGAGAAACCTGACAATTATTGGGTTCAGACGACACGATAACCAATGGTGGGTTAAATAGTCAACAGGGGGTTAGATAATGGTTGGTTATTGTGTCATCTGTCAAGACCTTTTCACACCAAAGTTGGTTTTTTGGCCAAAATAACCAATGCAAATAACCAATGCTGTGCAGAGCTGATTATTTGAATAACCATTGATTATCATGTTGTGTGTCGAGCAACGTTGACTATTTTGTTGCATACAGTTAGTTATTTTCGGCGACTACAGAGTCCCCTGGCAAGAGTGACAAAAGTGGTGGCGGTGGCTGCTCCAGTCCAGCCAGCAGAACTTGCAATGGCTGATGGGATACTAATGGGAAGACCGAAGGTGGAGAGAGGGCAGGGATGTGTCAATCAAATATACCATTAACTAATAGTCAATCCGACACTGGCCACACCACAACTGATTATAATCATGTTGTGTGGGGAGTACCCCCTCAATAATCAACCGTGGAGTTCACTATTAACACACCATTGACTATTGTGTTGTCCGAATGTAGCCAATGTCTGAAAGCCAACAAGTAAAAAACTAAGAGTAGGAAAGAACATGAAGTGGAAAATAGCACAACCATTTACAGCAGCACTTAGAAAATGTTTCAGAAGCTTTCATGAGGTTCATAGCTGCAAACTTTCCACTGCCAGGTTCCTCTTTGGCCACACGTATGTTAGAGTAATGCGCAAACTTACAGAAGTTGTGAAATGCCATGTTTTAGATAAACGGAACAGTAGCCAATTACATGGTTGATTACATGTCTGTTAGAGCATATGGACTTTCATTAGGAATCACACAGCAGTGAAGATTTTGAAAAGAGCACAGTGAAGACTTGTCTCGTGCAAAGGCATATTGCTGTCATCCAGAATGTTAACAGTGTGAAATAGAGCTTGTAGCAAACAGAGATGAGGTACTGAATTTCTCTCTTTTCATTGCCTATGGAATATCTACTCTAGTAATACAGAAAAACAGAATAAAATGAGTATAAAAGCAAAAGACTGTATTTTCTAAAGGTGTGTTTCTCCATCTCTGGTTTCCTATAATGTAGGAACAGGCAACTTATGGCTCTCCAGATGTTTTGGTCTATAACTTCCATAAGCCTTAGCCAGCTTAGGCAATAATAATGGATAATAGAGGTTGAAGGCCAGAAGTTGCCCACCCCATGGTATAATGCATCTGCACAGTATGTAAGATATGTATGTGTGCATTATTTGTTTACGTTAGTTTACATTGTAACAGCAGTAAAGTCTAAAGCTGAAATCCTATGCATTCTGATAAAAAAAAGAAGTTCCATTATTCACAGTGGAGCTTATTTATTTTGTACATTTATACATCGTCCATATGTAAAATGTTTTGCTTCTAGGTGTTTGTGGAAACAGAGTTGGCTGATTACTGTCAAAAAGTAGAATGTTGGACTGGATGAATCACTGGTCTGCAGCAGCAGATATCTAGTGACAATGCCACTTCATTATTTAAGGCATGCTCAGATTGTGATTTGAATACATATTCAAGTCTGTAGACTAATCATTTCTTCAAATGATTATAAAACAGTCTGTTTACTAGGTTTGAAGGGGAAGAAAATATAGAGAAGACAATTGGTGGTTTCTCCAGAGGTCTTGAGCTTTCCGTCCTTGGATGTTGACCAAGCCTGAAAATCTTCTGAATGCCCTGTTCAACCAGCTATCTGCAGGATATAATGTATAAAGAAACAGGAGGTATTTGTTTAATATGCCATCCAAACCCAGGATCCTGGGACACTGCTCCCAGTAAATTCAGCACCAGTAAACTAAGGTTTCTTCTTGGCTTATAAATTCTGGTTTGTTGGAAGTGACAAGTCAGGATCCTGGGTTTGGAAAACACGTTAAACAAACATTTCTGGTTTGTTTAGTGGTCATGCTAGCAAGGAAGAACAAAGCAGAATCAAAAGGCTGTGCATACCAACATACTGTTCCTTCGGCACGAATGTGGCCATTGTCAAAAGACATAATTTCAAGACACAGAATTTATTAATTATGCCATGATTGTAGCATAATTAGTATTACAGTATAATAATATCTTACCCTAAATCTCTTTTGCACTTCGCAGACATCTCTGAAGAACATACATTGTAATTTTCCTCATTACACGTACTAACGTTGTACTACTTTTTTCCTACTCGCCATTTAAGCCATTCTTGTCACACTTAATATCTGCAGCAATCTTGGGATAAATTGAAAAAGTGATTGCTGGCCACTACAGCATCATCTCATTCCTTTATGGAAATTGCCTGATCCTTTATTTGCATGCAGTCCCAATCATCAACCTGCTGTGGAGGCTGATTGGGTCTGGCCTTCCCCATTATGCCAGTCAGTTTGACTTTAGTATGAGGACTGCAGAATATCCAAGAAACATTAACTGTGCATTTCACTGGTTGTAAAAGGCTTAGAGGATCTCAAAGCGCTGGTATCTGCTGTAAGAATTTGAGAATCAAATACACAAGCACAACTAATTCTAGACCCATGCTTGTTTCTTTCTCAAGGTTTATAGTTCCACTTTTTTCCATTTTTGCTCAGTATCAGCTCTTCACCCTTTTTTAATGCACTGCACCAGAAATGACATTATATTATTCATACTGATTAAAAAAAAAGCATACCTGCAACCCCAATAATCAGATGTTTTTGTAGGAGCTTCTCTTCAGGCAGGTCTCCTGAACTGAATCTCTGAAGTGCTTAAAAATTCCCCAAATATAAAAAGCTGGTGAACATGTGTAAATGATTTTGCACCCACCCATTTTCCTAGAAGAATAATTAGATAATTCTGAAGAAAACCAACAAAAATCAATGAGGCTAATTCCTGGAAACCCATCGTTCGATGCCATCTCACAGGGTTTTAAACATGCATTGGGTACAGCCCTAAATAATATTGTACCCTAAAGGCGTTTGAGATTTTGACTGCTTCTATTGCAGCATAGCTTAGAAGGTGGCTCTTGGAAATGACAAAATAGGGGAGATGGTTCAAAATTAGCTTGCGATGCTGTGAATGGGAGGCTACCCTTCAAAAAAAGAGAAACTCTTCTATATACTCATAGTTCTTTACACATATATGCAGTGGCTTGCTGGACTATAGCAAGCCTCTGTTTTTTAAAAAAAATTTTATTGGAAATTGGTTATGAGATATTCTTGGTTTTCAAAATAACTTTTTAATTCAGATGCATTATTTATTTCTTGATATACAAATGAAAATCAATACTTTTGTTAAATTTAATGGAGAGTATCCAATGGGGACACCCTGCCTCTGCTGATTCTGTTACACTACTTGGCAACAGGAGTTTTGTGTTTCTAAACATAACTGCAAACATTAACAAAAAATCTCATTTGGATCAAGACAGGTCAGAGGAGTTCCCTTCTGCAAGCTCTGCTGACCTACCCCGATATGAGAACAAGCATTTCCGCTTGTTTTGGGTTACTTTTAGAATTGCAAAAGCACTATTTGGAAGCAGTTGATTCCAGGCACAATAAGATACTACCCTATAACATGAGATATTTTATCTTATTTGATCAGCACCATAACACCCAATTGTAACAGCCACAATAGGCAGCTGGCTAGTTCCATTGGAGACAAGAGTGCTGTACTAGACGGCTGTTAGCCTGGTCCAGTAAGCAATATTTATGCTTTTAATTTGGGGGCATTTAGGAATAATTTAGAAAAACAACTGTAAGAGATACATGCAAGTGATTCACATTCAGCTCATTTGAAAGAAACAACGATTATACTGTAAAAAATGTTTTCCTGACAGAATCTCACATAAGTAGATCAGAAATAAAATAAGGCTGATTTGAAACAGACCCACTAACTCAGCAACTTATTTAAATGCTCTGAAGTCATTGAAAGAGGTAATGCTTTCAGGGGGCTATAAAAACCACCCATTATATAACCAATGCCTCCCTGTGTTTCCAGTGCTGTGCTGTGCTGGAATGGAAGGAAAATCACATACCTGGGCAATATAGGAACACTTCCCTGTTTTCTCTTGAGCTTAACACCAAAATATAGGGAGAGCAATGTGATTGCTTGGTGACTCCACCTATCTTAGCTATGACACAGGGCAATCCTCTATTTAAAGGCATTCTCTATTTGCCCAACCCAAATCCACTTCAAAGGTAAAGAACCCTAAGAAGGAAGAGCAGGGGACCTTTGAAGTTGTACTTCAGCACCTGGACAGCAAACAGAGCAGGCAAACAGGTCAACAGTAATGGCAAAATGCACTGTATTTCCAGTTACATGATAGTAATGATTTCTAATTTTACATCTGTACATATAAATCAGCATATGCACACTTTATGTAAAGTTTCTGGCAATGTGTAAGAGGCCACTGTAATTTTACCCATATAGTGCTGTATCCCTGCATTGCCTAGGCAACCTAGTGAATTTTCCAATCTTCCAGCACAGCACAGGAATAATAAAAAGGTATTAATTACTGGGTCACAGAAGACATGAATTTAAGATGCATTCAAGGGAAAATACATTTTAGATGCCACAAACTTATTTCACCTCTATGTTTTGTATGAGCATTGGCTCAGCTTTACTGAACGGGGAAGTAGCAACCTACATTCTGGCTTTTCACTCATATGGTTTTTTTATTATCCTTGTTGCATGAAGTGTATGAGGTTACAGCTTAGAGATCCAGCACCAGAAGAAGGGATGGCTTCCAAACAAAACAAACTGGATGCAGGAATTACTTTGGAGAGGACTGTCAGAAAACACATGGATGGAAATGTGACCACATCTGAACATATTTGCCAAATCAAGTGGTATTATAGAAGTACTAACTAGAACTTTGAAAACCTGAAATTGGAAGGTTTTTTGGGAGGGGGCAAGAGTGCAGCCTATAAGCTGCTCACTGGTGATTTTCCACATGGATTTGGTAACCTGCCCTACAAATACAGTGCTGAATAGGAGGAAATGGGAGGATGGGCGGGGAAATACTCAATTTTCCATGAAGACGGAAAAATCCCAAATGATCCATGACAGGGTCTGAAGGAGCCCAATAATAGCACTACATCACTATTTCGCCCCATTCCAGCAAACTGTCATGGAGTTATAGCTTTTACTCCAAACATCAGAGAAGCAAAGTAAGGCAAACATCAGAAAAGCTAAATAACACAAACAGCAGAGAAGCAAAGTAACGGAGCAATAAGGAAGTGTATAATCATGGCTCTCAATGGGAATGGGCTAGGAAAAGAAGTGAATGGCAAAGGAGGGAAAGGGCAGCCCCATCCTTTGACCACGTCATAGCCAAGTCACAAAAGCACAACCAGGATTTAATGCGGAGGAACGGAGCACATGCAGAGGAAGCGCCTGGGAGCCACTTTTACTAAAAAGAATGGAGTAACATGACTCTACAATACTGCAGGTTTTCAAGACAGAAGCAGCAGGTTGGGAGCGCCATGGCCATTACATCATGTGCCGCAAACGACCTCACACAACATCACAATGCACCCAAGCCACAGGAAATCTCAATGAAGACCCCATTATAAGGATTACATTAATCCACTCCATCTGGGAATGGGGAGGGGCAAAGGAGGTAGAAATTCAAGAGAGAGCTAGGCTCATCTCTGAACATTCTGAGGACATTGTTGGTTTAGAATTCAGCTCCTGCTTCCCCTTCTGTCCTTCCCTGCAGAGAAGAGAAAAGGCTGAAGGGGAAACTGGAGTTCATATGTATAAGCCTACTGGAGGCCCAGCAGGATTTCAGTAGCAGCACCCCATGCCAGTCCCATCCGGTTCTCTGAAGCCAGGGAAGCAGTTACCACTAAGTCACCAAGCTAAGCAACCCCTAGCACAAAAGTCCCCAATGTTGGCCCCTGCAACTCCCATCAGTCCCAGCCAGCATGGCCAATGTTCACAACCAGGGATGTTGTGTGCGCCTGCTAGAGGCCAGTGGACTCTCCTGCATCTACCCCTCAACACCACTTGCCAAGCCACAGGGCACTGATGGAACCAGTCATCAACCCCCACTGGGGCTCAGAAAAAGTCCAGGAGCAGTCTGCCCTCATTGTTGTCCCCACTGGCGGACCAGCACCCCTTGCAAGGAAGAAGACCATGACAAAGCCTTGACAGCCAGCAGCAGGAGGATGGCAACTCCTGGCCTGACAGCTGTCAAGGCCTCATGTTCTCTCCTTCCTTGAGGAGTTGAGAACCAGCAGGGGCAAGAGTCCATACTGCCACCAGTGGCTGTCAAGCAAGCCCTGCAATCTCCTTCCTTGCAAGGAAGGAGAGACCATGAGGCTCTGACAGCCAGCAGGGGCAGAAGTCACCATCACCACATGCCAAATGCTTGTTCTCTCCTTGCAAGGAAGGGGATCACAATGGCTTGAGAGCCACTGGGGGCAGGAGTCACTGTACCACATGCTTGCCCTTCCTCTTGTAAGAATGAAAGAACAAACATTTGGCATGTGGCGATGGGGACTCCAGAGGCCGCCATTGGAGACTTGGCCTCTTCCAGTAAGGGAAATGTTGTGTAAAGGGCTTCTTTATGCAACATTCCCTTTCCAGAAGAGGCCACCCCACCATTTTGGGCAAAATGGTGGTGGCTCGCAGGGTGGATGGTCCCCTATGGCCTCATTGGATGCTCACTGAGCCACAAAGATCACACAGTTCCACACGCAGGGCTGGATGGCTCAATGAGCTACTGATGAGCCAGGCACAGGGGAGTTTGCCCATCCCGACAACATGCTAGAGAGGATCTATTAGATCTCCTACCAAGCCAGAATGTAAAAGACCCCAAACCACTCAGAAAAAACTGAGAGGATACAATGGTGGAGAGGAATACAATGGTGGAGAGGAAATTGGTTCACCACCACCACCAAATAGGCTCGATAATGAACTCATAGTTGTGTTTGATTGGATTTGAGATGAGCTTTCTTCCACTTGCACTCCAATCATCTCCCAGCTTGCTTTATTTCCCTCAGATGTATACCAAGGAAACTACCAAATGTTGGGAGCTGTAGGCCAAAACATCTGAAGGGATTTAGTTTGGGGAAAACTCCCTAATGCATGTCCCTAATCCTTCACCCATGCTAAGACATTCTGAGTCAATGAGAGTTAATAGAAGTCAGGGATTTTAATATTTGTAGATCACATGCCTAAAGCTATGTTAAAGGCCAAAATACAATAAAGAGCTTCAATATTAACATCTTCCCTTATGTATTTACATGTGACCAACAAATTTAAATTCTAATAATTTTGGAGAGAGCTAAACTCCTGCCAGCAGCTTGCTACTGGTATAGCAGTTCAACAAATGCAGAGCTATTCTTACTTCTCGTAAAACATCTGAAAATATGGTAAATTTACAGGAGGCAGAATATATTCAAAAGTGGTGGGAAGGTTAATTGATTGGTAGATCTGTTTTTTTCCCCCTTCCTCTTGCTTGGATATACAAAAGAATTGAGGGTATACACAGTAAATACAATGAAATGAGTGAAGTCACAAATCAGAACTGATTAACTGATTGATTGTATTTTTAATCCACTTAATAATAAATGTTTTCTGGGCAGATGACAAATGGTTGAAAGAAAGAAAAAGAATACAATACATAATAACAAACAGGACATATAAGAACACCCATAAAATCTAAAAACTACGTTTCTAAAATGCTGTACAAAACCAATGCTGATGATGTGTAGAACCGTCGGGAAAACTAGGTTTATATATGTAGAACTATGAATCTCTTGTTCTATGTCATTTTAATTATCCCTCTGAATACTACTTCCTTCTTCTGAGATCATTTAAATTAGTGGGGAGGGGGGAGAGAGCAACATGCACACACACATCACAAATGTACAGTTTTTAAAATAACTGTATCTTCTTTTCAACTTGCAAATTGCAGCCACCCTCTTTCATTTCTGAGGATAGGTGGAATATATATATACCAGAATCAGCATGTTAATGAGGCAACTAGGTAATTCCCAATAGTTGATAGGTTTGCAGCTTGAAGGAAGAGAAAGGAAGGGAATCTTGGTGGCTACCTGACATTCAGCTACCTGACAGCTATGGGAGATTTGTCTGAGTGCAAACATAGGTTAAAGATATGGCATGCACCTTGCATTCCATAGGATTTGGTATGGGCATTACCTATAGCCTTAAGCCTGTGGAAGCACTCATACAAGATCCTCTTAGCTGTAGGAAATAGGGAATGGGGGAAAGTCCAAGAAGCCCACTCCATGTGTTCCCTTCCCATGGTCTCATCTCTTCCAGCAAATTGCTTCAGAGATCTCTAACTTCTGGTCAACTCTGAAGGCTTCAGTTACCTTACGTTCTTCCATAGGGTTGGTTGCACTGTAGCCCATAATCTTGAAAGTTCACCATTACCTACTTTCTCTGCTCATGTCATTTTATTATCCTCCTAATCCCAGAAGAAAGGGAAAACCATAACATGCTTCCTAGGTATTGTTTTTTATTCAATTTAATTAATGGGCACTTAATTTGTAGGGCAATATCAATTATAGCAGAGGGTAAATGGGAAACTATAATTTTTCAGGTAATTATTTCTTTAGATTAAGACAAACACACAGACTTTTAATTTTAAAATAGGTACGAAAGACTTGGGTGTGAGATCATTAGTGCATCATGTCAGTTTCACGCAGTATATGCTTTTAAATGGTTCTCTGCATTTGCCATGTTTGGAAATTTGCAAACTAGCAAGAGTAAAGTTGAATGACTGAATAATTAACATTATCTTCCCAGTGCAGAAGGATTCTTCCTTCTTCTTTCTAGCATAGCCAATGTGAACTCTACCCCAGGAGGACATGGTCATGTGTTACTCTTCTAGCACTATATTTTCATACAGATTAAGATAAAGGTGTACAATTGGCCCAACCAACACAGCAGATGCCAAGGGCTCTTCCACTACCAAGGGTATAAGTGAGGAAAATAAACCAAATCTCATTCCCTTAGGATCAGAAGAGGGTGGGTGGGTGGGTAGGGGACAGAGAAAGAAGTACCCTTGAACAATTCTCTGCTTGAGTAATATGACAGCAAATAAACCCTAGCCTCTACTGAAGAAAATAATATAGTCCTTCAAGGTCACATACATCTCTCAACCCACCCATCTCTCATCACCAGACAGCTTGAGCTTGAGAATCCTAAACCCTCCACAGAAACAACCAATGTAGACATAGTGCTAGTTCCCAACCAGCAAAAAAAAGCTCCTTTTAATATGTATCACAGGTGAGCTATATAAGTGTCTGACATGCTTACATCCCAAGCATGTTTACTCAGAAGCAAGTCCCACTGAGTGACATTCTCTAAAAATTGATCTTGGGTTTGAGACCTAACAGCACAATACTAAGCATGTCTACAAAGAAGTGGGCCGTATTATGTTTTATTGGATATACTCATAGGAAAGCGTGTATAAGATTGCAAAGCCCACTGAACTAAGAAACCTTACTTTACTATACAGGATTGAACAATTTAGTGTAGAATGGCTCAGCCTATCTCACCTTTGCTGAAGCAATTTCTGGATGTTTATCTTGCTGAACTGTCCTATGGATAGTTTCTTTCTCCTTTCTCTGTCTTCTCTTGGATTCATGCACCTGCATGGGGGGATTATGTGATTCAAACACCTGTACTTGAGGATCCTGTGATTCTAGAATCAACATCTGAATTTTCAGAACCTCTATTTCATATAGAGCTACCTCTCCCATGTCCTCATGGTAAGTGAATCCCAGCTTTGGACCCCAAAGAAGACATTCTTCTTTGGTTTGGACATACACCCCTTGTTTAAAGGAACGGAGTAAATATGAACTAGGAATAATAAATCAACACATCTCTGGTTTTGTTAGAGAGGGACTGAAGTTCTGATATGTTTATTCTAAGATTTCTCAGATGTTTATTTAAAGTCTCTGAGGTGTTGAATTTTTCGTCACTGCTTTCTATAAGACAATGGAGATAAACAGTTGCTCAAAAGTTTTTTTAAAAGTCTGCAAGTAATTTTACTATACTTGCATAGTATCTGTGATGATTTTTTTTTAGCTCAGCAGATTGAGGAAACAAAAATAGAACAAGAACTAAATCTGCAATGTAAATAAAAAGGCTAAAGGTACTGAAGAAATTATTCAGGTTTTCTTTTCTAACCAGGCAGCAAGAGATATGTCAAAATTTGTTGTGGGTCACCTTTATGGTAGAAAAGAAATTGATCTCCTTGTACCAATGAATGGCAACTTTCTACAAACTCGATATTCAAATACCAATGCTTAAAAATGAAATTTTAAATTCCATTCAAACTGACTTTCACGCAACATGCAACAAATTGAAGATTGTTGCATGTTGTGTGAAAGTCGGTTTGAATACTACTTAAAGCTCTAAGAATGCAGAAGTCAAAAATACTTCATCAAGGAAGCACAGAAAAAAATATCAGATTCTTTCAAAGGCTATTTTTCATGATTATGTGCTTACAAGAAAACAGATCTATCTCTAGGCACTATTCCATGAAATGAATAAAACTGCACCTGACTTACCAGTTACATGGGGTGCATGTATGGTGGGAGTAAAATGACCATCCTCTTAGGAAAGGTTTTCCATCAGGAATGTAATTGTATCTTACTGTTTAAGGCTATACTACAATCCATACATACCAGTTAAGATGACATATTTGCATTTAAGCAGTGTGCAGCCAAATCATATCCTTGTTTATGAGGAAGAATGTCCCATAAATCTCAATGGAATTTAATCCAATAGATTTGCAGCATTTGTGTCTGGTCTTAAACTTTGGCATATAGTTACAAGTGGTATTAGGAGTTACCAGTTTATATTATACAGCAAAGTACCACAGGTTTGACAAAAAATATAGAAACCAATCACCCAGTGTCTATAATGAAATACATGGGTAACCCTTCTTCAGTGACTTTTGCGTGCATAGTCTCTCTAGGCATGTCGAACTCCTGCAGTTGATTGCTACATCAAGAACTACCAATTTTCCAACCCTTACCCCAGAAGGGGCTCAGTGTCAATTAGCTGCACACTAGTCAATAATTGACCAATTCCCTGTGGCCTATTAGTTCACTTCCTCCTAGGCTCAGAATATCAGTACTAAGGCTGCCTCTACACGAGAGGTTTAAAGCTCTTTCAAGTCTCATTAAAATTTTTACCTCTACATGAGCGGAGCGCAAATTGGGAGTTGAGGCGCATTATCTATCCGATTATGTGCATTATCCAATGTGCGTTAAATAGCGAGTTTTATTTTGCTGCGGCTGTTAAAGCGCATTTTGTCTATGGGAACAAGCGATTCTCTGCAATAACTACTTCTAAAGCGCATTTCAAACAACCGATAAGGCCACCAGTTGTGCGCTCAATTACCTCCTGCGTACAGTCATTTACCATAAAGCGATTCCGAGAAGATGCGCATAATCGGAGAACCAGGCGTCAAACCGAATTCTTGTAGAGGGGGTCTTAGATGCACTAGGCTGTAGCACCATTTCTCTGCACTAAGGTTGCTCAGTGGTGGCACTCAAGAGGGGTAGGAGTCTTCCAACGGTGCTGCTCCCATACAGTTCTAGTGCAGAAAGTAACTAGACCCCCATTTGATCTTGCTTGGCAATTCCAGGAGGGATAAAATTGCTGAGTCCTAACGCCTGTCCTAGCGTGCTATGCAGCTAACTCCTGGTTGAAGAACTTGAAGACAAGGGAAAAGAATTCACAAGGCCTCTTATGTTAGAAAAGTTGCCTCAGTTAGAAAAGTCATAAATCCCTTCCCTTCAGTAACTCCCAAGAATTTAACTGGGAACAGCAGTGTAATGTCCTACAACAGGAGCTGGGGGCCCAGCCTTTTTGGGTTGGTGGCCACATTCAAAATTTTGTGAGTGTGTTGTGTGTGCTCTCACAAAATAGCTCCCATGGGGAGGGTGGCTTGCCCATTCATAAAATAGTTGTCACGGTGGGCATGGCTGGTCAGAAAGCACTGATTTCCCTAAAGTCAAACTGGAAAGACTAAAAAAACCACACCCTAAAACAAGGCAGAGGCAGGATGAGTGCCTCACAGCTGGGGGGGAAAGTGTAATTTTTAAAAAAATCTCAAGAAATGAAGTAAAAATCAGAAGAGGCAGGATCCCAGCAGGCACTAAGAGAGGTTTCTGTCAGCACATTGGGGACTCTGGCTCTGGGCCATCAGCTTCCCGAAGACTTATTATTGAGTAGTTAAGGCTCCAATCTATACACACATTAAAATAAATATCATTGAACTCATTGATACTGAATTCTGATAGACCTAAAGGATTTTAGCCAACCAACCTCACGGCAGTATCCAAAGAGATAGATCTGCTAACATAAATTACGTTGTGCTAATGTAAAATACTCTAGCCCAACACCAACTGCCAATTTTCCTGGGAAATCAGTGCCCCAGCTAACGCTATTGGCTAGAATAGTTTCTGCTAGTGCAACGTAATTTACATTAGCGGTTGCATCCCATTAGACACTGCTCCATGTTTGCTCAGAAGCAAGTTCCTCCCACTGAGTTTAATATGACTTACTCCTAAGAAAGTATGCCCAAGATTGCAGCCTTAATATGATTATAAATGATTTCCCAATTTTTGATTCCCTTATTAGGAGTTTTAGTGGGTAAAGCATTCCACATGCAGGAAACTTCTTGACAACTCCTATGCAATTAAAATGATTAGTACTGAGAGAGAGAAAGAGAGAGAGAGAGATTAGTATAGAGAGTGCTGATAATCCCCATCACAAATATAACTAAATGAGGGACATGACTAATTCCCTGTCACTTTGGGGGAATCCACACAGTCCTTTGGAACGTTTTAAAAAGTATTTTAAAACATTCCAAATAGGTGCATTCTAAAACATCTTAGGCCACATTACTGAGTACTCACATTACAGGAGAACAGTCTTCCATCTTTAAAGCGGTGTGCGCGATCACATGCTGTTCTGCCCTGTCTCTTTCTCTTTCGTTTTTCAATGAATTTAGGGCAAGGCATTGTGGGGGTTGTAGTTCAGTTGCACACTTCCTTCTTAGTTCCTCTGTCATTCCCTAGCGAGTATAGGGTTAAGAATTGTGGGTGTTGTAGTTCACTGGTCCACTTCCTTTTTCTTCCCCACCAATCAACTGCTAAGCATTTGGGCACCAGTAAAGGAAGCACTGCCCCCAGGAATCTCAAACGGTAAGGAAGGACACATTATTTTACTTAAAACGATTTATTAAAAGTGAAACCGTTGTAGGCCCCCTCCACAAGGATGCGCTTTTGCGCCCGGTTCGGCGATTATGCGCATTATCGCTGATGCGCATTTACTCCTAATCCCTCTGCATGGGAGGCAGCGAGAGGCGGCAAAGCGCATTAATATATGTCCAAAAAGCGCTTTACAAGAAGTTAATGCGCATAATCGCTTGTTCACACTGCGAAAATGCGCTTTAACGGCCGGAGCAAAATAAAAGTCGCGATTTAACGCGCATTCGAAAATGCGCCTTATCGGGGAGATAACGCGCCTGTACGCCCGTTTTGCGCTCCGCTGGTGTGGAGGTAAAAATTTTAATGAGCCTTCAAAGAGCTTTAAACGTCTCGTGTGGAGGCACCCGTATATACCTGAAGTGAGTTTTAAAAAACCTCAGATATACAACGTTATAGGGAGTGCGTCATGTGGCCCAAAGAGTTTTCATAACCCTTATAAAACGTCAAAAAGATCATGTGTAGGTAGGCTCTGAGAAACATTTTTCTGAAGCGCTCACTTAATTTCTCAGAAAAAAAAGCTACTGGAGGTCGGGATTAGACTAAAAGGCTTGACTCAAAGTATTCTGTGTACATCTCTTACCTACTTAAAAAGCCCCTCCCATACAAGCCTTCCTGTTCAACCTGCCCATTCCATTATTTCCCAGTATTGCCAGTCATGTCAAATTTTATTTTATTTTTCCTGGAATTTAAAAGATTGTTCCTAGGCTTAGAAGTGAGACCATTTTCTCTATTCAACATTTTGTATAAGACCTCACTGTAATGTTTTCTTCCATCATGTTCTCCATGCTTCAGGTGGACTATATGCCCTTTAAATATATATACATTTCTAAAGTACTCCATGTACATTTAGGATTCATTCCATTGCATGTATAGACACACAAAAAAGGCATAGGATTCAACATGCATAGGACTGTACCCTTATTAAACTTAATA
Organism: Anniella stebbinsi; assembly: GCA_029215795.1. Lineage (NCBI taxonomy): Eukaryota > Metazoa > Chordata > Lepidosauria > Squamata > Anniellidae > Anniella > Anniella stebbinsi. The sequence goes on along the minus strand of JARDYH010000004.1, from coordinate 86,015,950 downwards.
GCTCTCGTTGTTGTTGTTGTTGTTACTGAAGCACAAATGAATGGTAAAAATGATTTTTTAAAAGTTCCCCAGCTTAATCCCTATCATCTTCAGATAGGGTTGGAAAATGCTTTTGTCTGAAACCCTGGAGAGTCACTGACTTTCAATGCCCTGACAACACTGAGCTAAATGAACCTACAGTCTAACTTGAACCTACAGCTTCTTTGTCAGGAGTGTACTTCCACAATGGATGTACCATGCAGATTACATGTTCTTGTAAATACCCTGAGAACCCCTTGCTGTAAACGGAGCACACCACACTACAATTGTCTATGAATACTGCCCTCCTTGTGGATACCTGAGACCTGCATTTAAATTGGATGGTACTGCCTATTTCTTTCACTGCTGAGTTTTTCATCTACTTGTTTTTGTGGTATCTTTTAGTTAAGATACTGTTTTTAATCTGAATTTTTTACTGTTAGCCACCTTGAGTGTCATTTTTTCCCTAGCAAGATGTATATACAATTAATAATGCATATGTTCACATGCCAGCCTGAGGACTTTTTCAGGTACAGTATTTTTTTAGAATTGGACTTTTCCTCACAAGTTAATACTACGGAGCTGACTAATTTATCTTAATTGAGTGGAATTAAATTACCACAAGGTATAGTGAGAGCTGTCAACTTGGATGGCCTTAGAAGGGGATTAGACAAATTCATGGAGAAGGTGATTACTGGCTACTACTAGTAGCCTCCAGTAGCAACAGAGGCAGTATGTTTCTTAATACCAGTTCTAAGGACATGAGCAGGTATGTGCTACTGATTGGCCACTGTATGAACAGAATGCTGGACTAGATAGTCCTTCGGTTTGATCCAGCATGGCTTTTCTTATGTTCTTATTTTCCATAAATGAATGGTTACGTGGAGTCTGTAAATTGTACCACAAAGAACATGAAGTAAAGTGATTTTTATTCAATAGAAAGAGTTTTTTTCCTAGGTACCAGAAGGGGTCAGAAATCATAAAAGCTTTCAGTAGATGTCTCCTTTTTATTATGTTAACTAGAACAGCACCTCCAGGGCAAAACTGCTCTTTAGAAGATTTTTTTTGAAATGTATATTCATGCAGCAACAATATTCTTTGAAAAGCCAGTCCCCTGCTCTTGGCTAGATATCTTTATTGTATTTTATATCCCAGCATGAATGATGAAATAGCAGAATGTGAGCATGCTTACAGCAGATTTGGGTTTAAAAAAATGTTAGAAAGGTTTTGGAAAGTCAAGGATTAAAAAGTTAGAAAATATCAGAATTACTGTAGAAATAGTAGAACAAATAATGTTTTTGCACACAAACAGAATCTTCATGTATTCCTTTACTTTGTGTATTTATAGCAGTGAAAGAGTGAGCAGGAACAGAAGGACTGAAAACCTCACAGAATCTCAGCACTCCCAGTTCAAACATTGCACTCACATGCATCACAATGATCAGAAATAATGCACACATTCAGAGTAGCACTTGCAAACTTTCATTTACTGTATTATACCTGAACTAGAAATAATAATAATATTATTATTATTATATACCTGAACTAGAAATAATACCTTGCATTTACATAGTACCTGACTTTTGACTTTTCAGCTTGTTTCACATAATCCTCATCTTGCAATTCTTACAATCACTCTGTAAGGCAGTGTTATTATGCCCATATTGGGTGGCTGAGACGAAGACCACCTTGCCTAAGACCACCGAGTCTGTGTGTGATAGTGTATAAACTGTAAAGCCTCTGTCGCAACTGGCTCTAGAAAGTAGTCTGAGAATGATTGGATAAAAATATGTTTCTTTGTTTCCCTTGCATCTTGGACAACTTTACACCTTTAAAATAAATGTACTACAAATAAATCTCGCAAAGCTAAAAACAAAGAAAATCTATTTTTCAAAAGATGGTTTGAAAACACGTAAGGTTTTTCAGTCTCTTTCTCCTCTGCTTCTCTTCCTCCTACTCTATCACCAACTGACTTTTCTTCAGCCCTTTTCCCAACATTCTGTGCCAGTCCCTTCATTTGCCCAGCGCTCTAAGAGCTCACAGGAGTCAGCATTATTACCTGTACATGCACACACTGTGTCACATGTTGCATTACATGCACAGAAGGAGATATACACATTAACCTCTTCTTTGAATCATCTCCCTCCCTTCCTGAACTGCCCAAAACTTGAGCTTTGAACTTTTTTAACGTTTCAAATTGTTCTGCACGTCTACACTGCCCAAGCTTCAGCTTAAAACAAAAATGAGCAAAATCAGTCTGGTAGATCTCAAGTAATAAGCCTTACGCTGCCATGTTCTTATATAAGATATTACTTCTATCTTGCTTTTCTATAAAAAGTAAAGACAGCAGACAGATATAATTCCATGTATCAAAAAATCAATAAAACACCACCTTGTCCTCCACCCCTCCAAATCAAAATTGAAAATATTCCTGATTCATAGTTCAGTCTCTTATTCACTAACAGCTCAGTCTCTTATTCACCATCACCAATGGCCTCGCAACACAACCTTCATTTGAGGGTTTGCAAGATTTGCAAAGCAGGATGAGGATGCGGATGATTAACATTTCTATACTGCCCAATAGTCAAAGAGTGGTTTACAAAGGATTACGAAGAGGTTGTCCTAAACACAGGGATAAACCTATGTCAAGAGTAGCTGTTCCCTTCTTGATGTGGGTGCATTGAGAACAGGGACAGAAGAGAGAGAGAGAGAGAGAGAGAGAGAGAGAGAGAGAGAGCCTTCATGTAGCCATATGGTGAACAAAATGCAGGGTTAGCTTGCTTCAATCTTGCACATTGGCTACTAGCCAAACTGCCAGGTTCTCTTTTTTCACTCCTGTCAATGTAATGAAATAATTTGCTTTTTTTTAAAAAAACTCCTTTCACCAATTTGAATTGCAATAATCTAAGGAAGGAGAAGAAAGCAATATAGAAGGTCAAAGGCATTTAGGCAGAGCTCATATCTATTGCAAGTAATGTAATACACCAGAATAAAATGTCAGTAAATATTGGATAACACGTATGCATTTGCCTATAGGATTCTTGAGAGGTCACGGGCAAGAGCCTGTGATATTTGGAGGGCAGACAGAAGATGATGACAAAGTGGGCTGAGTCTTTTATATCAGTGCCAACAGAGTCAATGATAACTCCATTGTCTTTGCCAGTGGGAAGGCTAGTGGTAAATAAACCAGCCAGAAATTCCTGCAGGAAAAATGGCAGGCTACACAAGTAGCTAAGGATCCTAGGGAAATGAGGTGAAGGATGAAGGAATCTTGGTTGCAAGTTGCCAGAGAAATCCAGGCAGACAGTACAAGCCTCAGGATCTAGAGATACACGCAACTGGCATGAACTACGCCTGCTAAAGCTGTACACTGGGAACTCTATGACATACTTTAGATGGTCTAATGTCATCAACCCTTTCCCCCCTAACACCTCAAAGTTTGTAGGCTAGCTGATAAAGTGAAACAATCTGTTTTAAAATGTTGCTAATGCTGTGATCTACTTCTTGAGTCCTGGCGAAAAGAGTCCAAGAAGAAGCTTCTGCACCATTAGTTTGAGGCAGAGATTCCACAAGTGTCTACAATAGTTAAAATAAACCTACAGCACAGGATGCGCACAAACTGCATACATGAATCTTATTGTGTGATTTTTTTTCATCTACAACCCAATACATAAAAGTATGATCATGCAATTTGGACATAGAACTGTCTATGTGCAAAAGAAGCCATGGTTTTTTTACCAGTACAGTTTTTACCACTGTTGAAATCCCTGTCAGAGAAGGCTTCCCTTGGAGTCTACATGTTACTAATAGCTTGGGGAAGCAAGACATCTCTTTAAATAAATGTTATGCTCAGTGAGGTGCAGTATCGTTTTGCAGTACAATGCTTTCGAGTGAACTTAGTTAGGAATGTGGAAAGAACAGGGAGATGATATGTCTTCCAAATGAAACTGGAACACCTTTATTAGACACTTCCTTTCCACCTATGAATTTTACACACACACACACACACACACACACACACACACATATATATATATATATATATATCATTGGGTTTCTGTTTATACAGTTCTTTGTAAATGCTTTTCTTTTTGTAGTTTGTATAATGAGTTTTAATGGTTTTTAATTTTTGTGAACTGACCAGAGAACTTTGGCTATGGAGTGGTATAGAAAAATAATGAATGAATGAAATGAAATGAAATGAAACAAAATACCAAGTTTGAAAAGCTACCATATGTAGAAATATGTTCTTGGTGGCTGCTAAACATCCTGTCAAACTCCCTTTCTTCCCCAACATTCAAGCCGGAATGCTTTTTGGAAGATGTCCTTCCTTTTGGCGGCTGGTTTCACAGCTGTGGTTAAGCAGGAGTGAGACAATTTTATCAGTTTTTATTCTGTATAGCAGGGGTGGACAGAAAGTAAATCAGGATCTACTGGTAAAAGCTCTGGGTGATTTTCAGTAGATTGGCTAAGGTTTCTGAATTCTATTTTTTTTTAACAATAGCAGCAACAAAATTTATTTTCCCAAGTACAAATAAAGAAAACTTGAGATAACCTTTTGTATGAAAGGACTATGTGAACTCAGTTCACTTCTGATATTGAAAACAAATACCTAGGTTCAGAATGTGGTCAGGGGCACATACTTATTTTAACATATTTCTAGGCCACTTTTCTATTGACAGAAATATCTACAATAATTTACTAAGATAGAAACAACAAAGACAATAAACAGTTAATATATTTTACATTTAACACAAGTGAGATACCAAACTTAGATAAAATCAACATTAAAACAGCAGCAAGACTCCACTAAAAGCCTTTGTGGAACAAAAATGTCTTAAATTGTCTCTTCTAAATGATAAAACCGCCAACATCTCCACAAATTAGATGCAGTCACAGAAGAGTTCTCCCTCCAGTTACCACCTACCTCACCTGGTAGGGGCACCCAAAGTAGACCCTTCAATAAAGACCTTATTTATTTTTTAAGAATGCATGTACTGATTTCTGATGGAATGGGAAAGTCTCCAAAACTTCCTTTTGATCACACACTTCCTTTTTTTTTTTGTCTTGACTCTTAATACATTGCATACATCATCAGCTCTCTTGCCAATATTTAATACAGAATGGTGGGGAAATGACAATCTCACATTCATATTAACATAACCCTTCCTATGTATCACCAGCAGGACCTCTCATGTGTTTATATTCTTTCATCTTTATTTTATCCACAGGAATGGATCCAATATTGATATGCTGAAATTTGTAAGCTCCTGTTCCCAATAGATATTAACTGTTTTCCAATGGAAAACGTAATTAGATAGACTTATTGACAGACAGACCAATTAGCAGCACATTGCAGTTGAACATACTGTATGTCTAACTTGCTACAAGGACAGGTTCAATTACTTAAGTCATGTTCAACTAAACACAAAGAGTTTCACTGTAATAGACAGCTTGAAAACGTCTGTAGAGGCACTACTGCTGCCAGAATTAAGTGTGATAATATATATGAAGTGTTTAAAAATGCAAAGCATAACATGCTATGAGGGATTTCCTTTTCCCAGCACTACCACCACCTGTGGGGAAACTGCTCCTTCACTGGGTAATCCCACCTGTGAGGTTTCTTATTGCTAGCAAATGCTTAAGGCCTAAGGAATACAAATTCTAGGCCTAAGGAACTTTCTGCACTGTAACTCAGAGTTCCACAAGCTGACCCTTTTTGGCTGCCACTAGTTCTGTTAAAACACATTAAAGCTCCACACACAAACCAACAGACTTCCTCCCTCTCTCTCCTCAGAGTGAGGCTGGGTTCACACATCACGCTAACCTGTGGTGAGTGGCAAGCTACGGTGGATATGTGGTTATGCAAACAACCTAGTTTGCTCTTCTCAGACAACCAGGCCAACAAGTTATATGGAGTACCTTATTTCATCCCCCTTGCCCCTCTTCTTCCTCCTGTAGTCCTCCCTCCCAGCTGGACAGGTATCCCAGCTTCCTTTGCAGCAGGAACAGAGATCACCTAAGAGGAGCACAGAACGGTAGCAGTGTTTTTCGTCACTCTTACTGAGCAGCTCTGTATTATTATTTATTACATTTCTGTAGGTGATCTTTGTAACCCATGCTATACAACAGACAACACACTAACCCACAATAGGTAAAATAACCCTTACAGTAGACTGTGTGTTCTCACAGTGGCTGATTTGGGGGAAATAACCCACTGATGTGGAGGGACATCCCAGAGATAACACGCTAATCCATCATGAGTTGTTCCAGAAAATAAACCATCATGGGTTAACATGCTGTGTGAACCCAGTCTGACTCTCAAATCTCAACTATCCTAGCTTAACAGTCATTTCTCAACCACTCTTTTCCACCAGCCAATCCCCAGCCAATGTGAAACCCCAGCCAATCAGAATTGAATTTACCTGAGCCAGGTTCCATCTAACATATTCAAAGTGATTATTTCTCTCTTCCCTTTCAGAATATTACTCAGCAACTACTATACACACCTTTGACAGTAACAAAACAAAGCCCCAAGCCTACTTAGATACATTATTGCCTCACAGAGACCACACAAAGTAAACAATATAGAACAACTACAGGCATTTCTTCACACATGTCTACTTCAAAGATGTTATCTAAAAATCTAAAGTAAACAGATTAGAAACTGCAGACATAATCTTATGCCCAATACATATGTCTTCCCACTTCCCTTAGCAAACAGTTAAGAGAGAAGAAACAGTTGCTTAGAGCAATTCCTTAATTGGTGGGGAAAATATTTCCTTCCTCTCCACAAGGACTGCATTAGATATGTAGTCTGTGCCTAAATCTCCCAATTTGGGGTCTCCAAGAGGCAAACCAGGCAGTAGTGGGGGGGGGGGGATTTTGAGCCACTATAACAGCTTCTTACATATGTGATGGGAAACAACCTGAATGCAGGAACCTGTTTCTCTTTGTGCTTGCATCAGATAAATACTCACCACACTGCAATCAAAACAGTGGCAGCGATAAGTTAATAGGAGTTACACATTTCCTTAGTATTTGTACAAGTCTCAACTTTAAATACACAAACACACACATAGAGAAATGCAAAGCTGGCATCTATATATCCTATTTCTCTAGATTTGCCACCAACAAAAATTCAAAAGCAAGTCTTTAGTTATGTAAAGAAGATAGCTTAACAGAGATGTAAGACATGGTATTGCAAACTGGCATTGCCCATGATATACAGTATCATTTTTACATCTACAATGCTTTATGTTTTTGCAGTTTTGCAATTCAATCTTTAAGTTATACCTACCATATAAGAGTCAAAATAAGGATACAGCGCTCCATCCCTCTTTTGAGCCCATCACAGAAACTGCTTAAGAGAAGCTCCCTCTCTCCATGCCCAGCATAGAAATGCAGCTTTTTGTCAGTTCTCTGCCATCTCCCAGCAGGGTAGTAATTTTTGCTTTTGCAGGCTAACGACTTCTGTACAAGGCTGAGCTATAGAAATGTGAATTTGCATTAATACTTTTGAACAATGGCTGTGGCAGCTTATTGTGCAGGCTCTCTGATGAGTACACACCCAACCAAACCCAATGGAATCTCTAGAAGACTTTTGAAAATGTGTCTAAAACTGAGGAGAGTGTTACACAAAAGGAAGGGTGAATATCTACATACGCAGTTATGTAATCTATCCAAAAAAGAAGTCACAAAGAGAAATGCTGAAGTCTGGAAACGGCTGCATGTTGACTTGTCAGCTTTCAGAACAAGCTGCGATTAAAAACTAGGACATCCAAGGAGTGGATTTTTCTCTCAGTAGCAACTCACTAGCTTGGAGTCTGTACAAATGTGACTGGGACATGGCCACAGCAAGGAGGAGTTGGTCCTATTCTTCCAAAGAAATAATTCTCCGAAGAAATAATTGTCTTGCATACAACTGTCAGGAGGAGGAGGAGAAGTGGAAAACCCATACCTGGATTCAATTATTAGGAAGCAAAGACTGGTGGGGTTCATTCATACGATTCACTTCCACGACAGCACTTTTACATGCAGCAAAATGCAACTATAATTTCACTGTGCAAAACAGTTCACACAGAACCGCTATTATAGATTATGCCTTACATAAGAACATAAGGAGAGCCAAGCTGGATAAGACCATGGGTCCATCTAGTCTAACGTTCTGCTCACACAATGGCTGACCAGCTGTTGACCAAGTACCCAGAAGCAGGACATGAATGCAACAGCATCATCCCACCCATGTTCCCCAGCAACTGTGGTGCGTAAGCTTACTGCCTCTGATTACTGGAAACCCTTTGTTGCAACCCAACAAAGGAAAGCCACAGTAAGGAATAAGTGAGTCTGGAATATGGCTTCAGGTGAGGCAAGCAAAGAAAACAGCTTAACATGTGTGCTGCTTGTACGAACTTTTGAAAATAGCAAACCACCATTTGCACAGATGTGGTACAACCCCACCCCAGACACACACAACACACATACACAGCATTGCACCAACAAGGTTTCCAAACCAGCAAGTTATGTTGGACGTATAAGAGTGTCTCCATAAGCATAACAGAAAAGAAACAGGAATCAGGAGCAAATTGTAGTATAACCAAACCAGGGCTGGGGGGGGGAGGGGGGAGGAGGGGAGAATTACAGATAAAATGCATTTGTTAAAAACTCACACGCACAATATATGCGCACAAGTGGCCTTGAATGAGGCTAAAAGGCTCTTCAAATATTAAAGTACTTTCTGAAACTCCATCTTTAAAAGGCAAGCATATCTTTTCCAAGGGAAATAACATAAGTTACATATATATTCTTTTAGCCAAGAAAAAAGGAGCATGCAGAGATAACAGCAACTGCTAAGGAAGTGTTATATCACCTTGCATAGGAAAAAATATGTTAGAAACCCTGCAGAAAGTGGGAGGGGGCAAAATGTCCCTTCCATGAAGAATTTTATCTTGCTGACAGAAAGGGCAGAGTTGCAGCAAAACTACCTTATGATGAGTGGCAGCTCTGCCACTAAACAATTCCCTTTTCTGATGGGAGAGTTTTCTTTTCACCATCATATCTGAACAAAATTCAAAACAGGACAAGCCACGATGCACAACCCTTCTCTTTGCCTCTGCCTCTCCGGTCACTTGACCAAAACAACTACGTGAAATGGCCTCTCCATGCAGAATTGGATGGTTTGCACAACCCTATAAAGCCACTTGGGGTTTTGGGGTCATCGAAAACAGGGGCGCTGTGCATAGCAGGCATTCCACACCTACTGGGACCTGCCACGTGCTGAAATTTTAAGTGGTCGATATTTTCCTGAGATTTGCATGCTGCCATGAGAGAAAATTTGCAGAGAAAATAGGCAAATTTTGTGTGGACTGCCCAGAGACCTTTGGCTATTGGGTGTATAGAAATGTAATCATCGTCACCAACAGCAACAACAAAAACGTATTGTATGGGAACCGCAATGGTTAGACAGAATCCAAACAAGAACTACAAAGCAGTTTTATTTTTTAAAAAATGCATATTTTCATAACTCCTTAGCTTGTGAGAAACTTTGAGAATTTGAAGTTAACGGAAACAGGAAGGTTGGTAAGGCCTATAAAACTCAAGCTGAGGTGTAAACTACATATTAGAAGAGGTACTTGACACCCAAAAGTTGTAGCCTTATTCAGGCATTATTCTGTGTTAAAAACACACACATGAGAACAAGGATGTGAACACTAGCTTGACCCCCAACAGCCCCATCCTTATCACCCTACATAAATTGGAGGGTTAACTTCTGATGCAGGAAGCCTTCTCTACTCACATAGTCTCCCTATACAATGCAGAACCTTGATTCACAATTAGAAAAGGCTCTCCACTTCAGAGATCATTATCCTGTCCTTAGACAGCTAAGCTCTGAGCTTCCAGTGAAGCAGCAGTTGAAGTACCTCATAACTGGATGGTATAGCAGCAGACATAGTAGAATCACATTCATCAAATGCAGGTTCCAATAAAGGGATCCTTGGACAGAGTAATGTCTTGGCATCCACATTCAGACTCATCTAGAATCAAACTAGAACGAGGTGCTCTATCCTAACTCAGTTTAGGGCTCCCAGGGGTGACTGGGTTGCAGCTGTGGTACTGGAAGGGCTGGATCGCCAAAATAAGATCACATCCAATGAGGGAAGGTCTCATCCAATAATCCAGGTCTGTCAGGATGCTGGACAGATATCTGTGGCAGATATTAGCTGCAACTCATTCAAGAAAAGCAACAAGGACTGCATTGGAGGCTGAGAAGTTTGGTAAACCCAAGTCTCCTGGCCTGAAAGGTTCCACAGTACCAGATGATGGGTTACTGGATGAAGCCTCCTCCCCTTGCAAGTCCCCTTTTGAGCCAAGGATGGAGGAATCAAGACCAGAGAACATGACTCTAGTTAGAACTGAACAGGACATTAGTTAGAGCTCTGCCTGAAAGCTTCCCACCAATAGCAAGGGGAGCTCTTGCTTCAGAGGGTGAAAGAGCCTTCTGGAAGCTTATAAAGCAGGGATGAAGAATCTGAGGCCCTCCAAATGTTGTCAGACTCTAATTCCCACCCAGCCCAGACAGCATAGCCAATGGTCATGAATGATAAGAACTGGAATCCATCTTTATCTGGAAGGTTACAGGTTCCCACATTTGTTATAATGCTGGGAAGCAACCTAAGATTTTAACAGGTCATTGCTCTGTTCAACAATTGTTGGCTCTTATGATTAAGGGGTGATGGGGATACACCAGGCGAGAGTCCTTCAATTCTGATGTCAGATAAAATCATACCTTCTGGTCTGGAAGGAGAACATGTAGTCCTCCAGGAAAGGGGACTGAAGATGGCTCACCCAGGTTGGGTGGAAAGTTGATGTCAAGGGCAATGGGTACAGCAATGAGGGGCAGAGCCAGCTTGTTCATCTTCAGTCTCACCCCCCCCCCCATGTATAGCTTAAAAACATAAGAAAAATGTCTGAATAGGGCCCAATATCTCCCAAGTAAAGTATAGTTGAAAAATACACATGCCATAACATCATCACATTGGTTTTCCCCATCATGCTCCTTCCTTTATTAGCTCTTCACTTGTTCGGACTTGGAAACACTAACACAGTGACAATACATAACACATTTTTCAGTTACACGTTTCCAAGGAGATGAAAGTTGGTGGTGCCAATGCACCTTTAAACAACACAACACATAATTTCTCGTGGCCCAGTAGCTCATGAGGAAAAAAAACATAGTGGCTCAATTCGGACAACACTTTAGTCAATGGTGGGTAAATAACCTACTGACGGTGTGTGAAAGAAGGAATCGGCAACCACCCCGGTTGCTAATAGTGCTGCAAGGAATCGGCAACCACCCCGGTTGCTAATAGCATACTCGGCTCTGACTGACAGCTCGGACGCCATTTTCCCCGCTTACCAAACTCCGTTAGTCCTCCAGCAGGTATCCCAGCACACACTGCCGCCGAAAACCATGGGCGCCGCCATTGAAGCCGATGCAGGACACGCCTCCCAAACCCCATTGGCTGCCTCAGTCAGTGGTCTGAACTCAGCAGCCTCGGGAAAAGAGGCAGCCAGGAGGAACAGCAGCACCAATACAACATTCACACCCCACGCCCAGCACTGCAATTCCAACGTTGGCACCCATGCCCCAGGGAGGCCCCCACCCCCCACCCTACATGGGAGATGTGGCAGTCATGAGGAAGACCCACGGCCCCCAGCCCCCAACCCCCCCACCTCCCTCCTAGAGCATCTTCCGCACACACAGGAAAGAAGGCAAGAGTGGGGTGGCGTAGAAAACTTTATTCAGCAGGGAGACCAGACATGGGCAATAAGGCACATGGACACCACTATGCCAGGGCAGAACCTACGGAAAGGACAGTTGCCCCTGGGAAGGGAGGAGGCAGCTGGAAGGCACAGCGGTGAAGAGGGGACGGCTGAGGCCACACCCCCAGGGAGCCAAACACGGAACGTGCCAAGGAGACGTGGTGGAGAGGGGCGGCATGCCAGGGAGAGATGCCAGTCCACAGATGAAACTCCACAGCCGACACTCACATGGGGTGGGGGTAGCGCAGCCAGATCCAGGCACTGAGGCTTTCACGCACCCGGGACGCCTCCGCACGGGCGCGACGCTCCCCAATGGGATTCTCGGGGCCCGGCAAAGGCTCGCTGTCCAGCCGTGTTGGCCGGATGAGGGGGGGCTCTCTGGTCGCCGCTTCCCCTGCCCTCGTCCTTCTGGGTGATGCGAGGGTGGAGGTGGGGGTGCAGTGGAGGTCTACTTTGGATGGGGTGTTGTTCTCCCTCTTGGTGTGGGGGGGCTGCCTCTTGCTCCAGGGCGCCTGGAGTTTTAGGTTATTCCATCTCCCCTTCCCCCCTTTGCCGTAGTGCCCTTCTGGTGCACATCCCTGTCCGTTTGGGTAGCTGACCGGGCACCCTGCGTGAGTGCTTGCAGGAGCTGGCCCCTTGTTGAGCTCCGTGCTGGCTGCCTGGTGGGGGAGGCGGGTGTCCTGGTTGCTATGGCTGCGATGCCGGGGCTCTGTTGCGAGCGTGCCTGAGCGGCCGCCCGCTTTCTGCCGCTCTTGCCGCTCGACTCTCTGATCTTCCGTGCTAACCAACTCACCACAGTTGTTTCACTCAGGCACTGCTCCAGATTACATGTTAGTCAATTGACAATTCCCTTAACAATTCGCAAGTGAGTTGTTTCTCTCAGTTGTTAAATTTTGCCACTTAGCCTACTGTGGGTTGTTACTGCATTGTGTGGCTACCTCCAGACGACACGTTTAACAACTCAATGGATGGTTGCTTTATCAACCCTCAGTTGCTTAACGTGTTGTCCGAATTGAGCCAACATGTAATGCTCCACTGCAGAAAAACAAGATGACCAGATCCTTTCTAGTTTTAGGGAAACACCTGTTTTCCTTTGGGGATGGAGTAATTAAAAAAAACAAAAAAAAACATGTCCACCACTTACAGTTTGGGAAACCTCTATGTAGATATGTAGAAAAATATAACATTATATGAAGATTCATTTAACCATACAGCTCATATATTTCAGATGCAGTCTGAAAAATTACTCATATAAATATAGTCTCTTGATTTATTGCGTACATAGTATGCCTGTAGCAGCTTTTAAAATGTGTCCTTTCTGGTTTTTGGTGCTGGCAATCGAAGACTTGGATCTCATTCCTTCCTACCATGAAAATGGCTTGGCTGCATTATAACACATCACAATATATATTTGGTTAAGAGCAGACAGTATTCTGTCATGGCTTAATATTATTTCTATCTGCAGGATAAAAGTCAAAATGCTTAGCCTCATACTTCTACAGATGTATTTAAAATTTACATTAAAAAAATTAAAATGACTCTCTGCAGCTACGATTTTTGTTTGAAAGTTAACTACTCTCTGCTATTACGTTTATTAGGACGTTTAAAAAATCATAACTAAAATAGGCCAGTCCTTCCCTGATCTTAGGCAAGGAGTAGCTGCCCTGCTGAGATGAAAGCAAAAAAGCAGATTAGCCAGTCTGCCAAAGAAATGTTTAACAATACAATTCTATTCATGTTTCCTCAGAGGTAAACTCCACTGTCATCAACAGTGCTTATTCCCTAGTAAGTGTATTTAGGATTACAGCCTCTATAAATGGAGTTGTCGGATGTGGCATATAAAATGGCAATGTGAACTCAAAATGCTTAATATTAGAACATTTTTGCATGTCTTAGGCTTCTGTTTGTGTGCAACAAAACTCTTAAACAAAAATATTTTTATCAGGCTGGGAAGGAAGGATACGTCTACAGAGGCATAGCAATGGTTGAACTGGGGGAAGAGGCAAAAGAGGGAGATACTTGAATTAACCAAGTGAAAAGTACATCTAATCTTCCTCACCCCCTGCCTTATGCATAAGGCTTGAGTGAGGAACTTCTGGATCAAGCACATGGCCTCCCCCCTCCCCTCCCACCGGAAGCAGTTAGGCTTTTAAAAAGCTTCCATTGGCTCTAATTGCAAGGATTCGCTATGCCTCCCTTCTGCTCACTGTGACCCCCCACACTGAAAATTGCCTCCCATAGCAATTAATTTTAAAATGACTCCATTTCTGCCAATTAGGGATTTTCAAAAGCTAATTGCCATGTGTGGGTGTGATTTGAGAGTCAGGGAAAGGATAACCCTCCCCCCCATCACCCAAAGAGGGGAAGCGGCACAAGAGGAACAGGAACAAGAAGGTGGGAGATAAAAAATGGGAGAAAAAGAAACACAAGGCCTGAAGGAGACAGAGAGAGAAAAGGTGGAGAAAGAGAAAATTGAACGAACGGCTAGATGGGGAGTGTGGATGGGTCTTAGAGCATGGGTGTGAGAAAGCTCTGGTCCCACCTGCTTTTGGTACTGGCCTTACCCACATTTGGCTTCATTCCCACCGACTGCTAGCATGCAGCACCCAGAAGGTTTCCCATGAGGGAATGCAGCCCTTGATTTGAAAAAGGCTCCCCACCCCTGACATATGGTATAAGGAGATTGGATCTTTGAAACAGAAAACTATTATCTTAAAACCAGAGATTCCAATTAATCTGAATTTATCCAGGATAGGTCAAGCACTTACTCTCTGATATAATTTAATTCAGGTTAACGAGAGCCAGTAAGGTTAAATTGATCTTGTCACGCGAAACATGGAAAAAAGGTTTTGTTTCAGTTAATTGTGTTTTATGCTCGTTAGGCCAGATTTCCTACATTGTCTGAAGATTTGTAGTTACATTTGGAAAACAGTCAAAGTAATAAAAATTAAGCATCTGTCACTCTTCTTAGTGCCCTTGACTGCAACTCAACATGTAAAATATTATGCATCCTATGAACAGAAGGGAACTATATGTCAAAGGATCATTAGAAACAGCAAGTTGTGCTCTTAATTAATCATTTGCCTCTCTGGATGCAGGGCCAGACCAGATGATACTTCCCCTTATGCAGTCTTCCTGATCCAGCCCATCAAATGCCTGCCCTCCCTGGTTACTGGGTGCCACATCATGGCCCCTCCAAGTTCAACCTGCTCCTGAAATCCAAGAAGCCTGGGCTAACCCCAGTTTTCCTGAATAGAGATGCAAGGTATAGGGCAATAGGTTGTTTCCCCCATCCAACAAGCCATTTCGTCTGTGTTTGGAGCCACAACAAACTGCAGCTGAGTCTTGATTAGCCAACCTGATGCTTGTGGGCAACAGAGGCATCGTGGCTGCAGTGATCATGTGAATCAGGTTTTTCTCTACCAAGCACCGGCATGTGCCAGAACCTACCATGGCTTAAATAAGCCACGCCAGGCTGCGGTGGTCATGCAAACCATCTCATAGACTGAGCAATGTCAAAACTATGAGTGGATATGAGGCTTGAAGGAGAACTGGCAATCTTGGCCTCCACAGGTGACAGATGGGGAAGGGACTGAGAGAAGAGACCCAGATGAGTGTTATTTTTTTTAATGCACACGCTATGAAACTGACATGCACATCAGAGTTAATAAGAAATTTCTAATGTTAAAATAGAAGTCCTCAATTTTAACTATCTACTTGTATCTTTGAGCCATGACAACACAAAACTCACTTTGGTTGTCCCTTAGATCAGTCAGATTTGTTATCTAGCCTCTTAGAATAATGATTGGGAAGGAAAAGACAACCTATCAGGACAGAACTTAAATAACTAATATTGTCACAACTGAAGGCGGACTGTCCAGGTGGATTTGCAATTTTGCAGACTTATCACAGAGATTAATCATTCCCCAGGTTAATAGACTTGTCATTTATTACTGAGATTATTATCCAATCTTCCAAATCATGTGTCAGCTGTTCATACTACTCCTACCTCCACTCTACCTCTTCTGCCACATACACAGTGCCAATTCTTGGCACAAGGGATAGCTCTGCCACAGAAGAGAATATTGTGGAAATATACAGGCATAGGACTTGTATGCCAACTTTTCCGATGGAGAAAATCAGGCTTTCCAAGAATTTAAATGCCTGAAAATATGAATGCACCATTCTAACACTTGCACTATTTCCACAAGATACCTTAGTGGGAATGCCATCAAAGGAGCTGTTTTGTGATGTGAACATAATGATTTGGCCCAGAGATTTAGTGCCAGCATCCAATTAGACTTGCCTAATACGAAGTCCATTTCCAATTCCTAAACCACAGGCGACTCTCATCGCTATGTAACACTCAATAAAGAATATCAATGTTAGAATGTTTATATCAATCCTAAGGCCCCACATGCTCAGCAAATATATGCCATATGCGTAATCATATATTGTTCCCATTAAAATTGGGTGACTATCAATGTTTATATCTTTACTTTAATTAAAATGTGAATAAAATTATCTTGTAATTATCATTAGAGGCACACTGTTCATCAACAGCCAGATATCACACTGTATTGCCAAATAAATTCATCACATATGAGTGTTTTAAATCAAAATAACCTTGACTGAAAGCTTATTTTTCATTCTGCAATATTGCATGTATAAGATGAAGAACCATGAAATGTTTCTCTGAGTTGTTCTGTAACTCACATGATCAATGTTAATTAGAAGGCGAGGGGGAAATTCCTTTAAAAATCTGAGCTATGTCACTTCAAAATCTGAATCTATCCATCCATATACAAATCTTCATAGTTGTGTCATTAGCAGACCTTCCAAGTCAGTCAGTGAAGAGGAGCTGAGTCAGTAACTTGTCAAAGTGTTTGCCAGGAGATCAGCCTGATTAACTAAAAGTGCTGACTCAGAGGTGTTAAAGATCTCCTTTTTAACATTAGCCTTTTCCTATCCTAATTTCCAATTAGCTCTTGATTGCTACAGTGGATTAATCCTGGAAACATGCTGAGCTATCCCTTTTTTCAAAATCTGCTTTTAATGCTAATCCACACGGCAACACTGACAAGAGCTTTCAGGTTCCATGTTAATTTTATTCATAAATACAGTGGCTTAGACCAAGGTCAGTATATAATGATGCAAGTAACACGTTCAGCAGCAAACAAAAACATGCAGCTTTTAAAATAAAGGAAGCTCTGGCTCGTTAGTTTCAAATGCTAAACATAAGGTTCATTCGTTCCTTAGCTTTGATGAAGCTGCATATTACAAGAGCCAGTCTTGGAATAAACATGAAACAATTTACTCAAGGAGTCGTCTACCTTACAAAGTGATGGACGAATGTTTAGAATGTTTTTAGGATGTTTTTTAGGATGTTTTAATGCAGTTTCAATAATGTGTGCCATGTTTTTAATCAGTTTTATGTATTTTATCATATTTTATATTTACTGTTGTTCCCTGTCTCGATCCAAACGGAGAGGCGGGTGGGTAAGAAATAAAATTATTATTATTATTATTATTATTATTATTATTATTATTATATACAACCCCCCTCCACATACGAAGGCTGACTGAAATGGCAGTTGACTCTTACTTCAGCTCACTGCACTTCAGAGAGGCCAACTTGCTTAGGGGCGCTTACTTTGCTGGCACTGCTACCTTCAATATCTGAGTGCAAATTATTTCAGGAGTACCACAACTGACTGTCATACACACAACTCAGTGTTGTGCTACAGATATAGATCCCAGCCCAGAGAGCAAAACCCACCACCACAGCCAGCCATTCATTAGAAATATGACTTAAAGAATTGATCACTGAAAAACTCCAGTCTAACTCCAGCACTGAAGTAAAAATGAATGTTTTAAAGATGTCTCTACGTGACAGTGGAAGATGAAAATCTAAATTGCCTTGATTCAGCTCCAAATCTGGCATGTAGCTGACCACAGAGAACATGATATTCACAAGTACTTGGCATTCCATCAGGTTCTATCACAGACACAGTCAGTCACAATAGACTATTTTCATGGAAGCAAGACCATGTTCACTGGACAGTCATGGTTGAACTGGAGTGCAGAATAGGCAGTGGGAATACCCAGTTAACCAAGATACACCTAAGGATGCAGAAAAAGAAAACTCTGCATGGCTCAGTGACTATAATTTAGGGAAGTTAGAGCAGGTGGTGGAATGTAACTTGAACCACCATTGTGCTGAGAAACAATTTTTTAGGACTTCAGAGGTATTCCACCTGAACTTTTGAGCAAAGGTCAGAACCCATTGTGGAATATGATGATAACCCAGCCACCACAACCCATTCCACCATGTCTCATTGGTAAAAGCAAATAGCATTTCCACCATAAGTGTTTAAATGTTCCGCAACTTCTAGCTTGTGTTAACTATTACAGACACAATATTATCCTTGAGAGCTTCAGAATGATATTCCGTATTTCATATTAAACGTTGCTCTGACACAAATACTAGGATTTCAGTAGCAGAAGGATTGCTTTAGTTGCTGTGCTGCTGTTTTCTGTAGAGGAAGAGACTCTGAATGTTTAGTGAGCAGCCTCAGGGCAAATTGTCTACTTACAACTTTATGCACTTAAAGGGTTGGTTGGATTTTATAATTCAAGTATCAAGCATCCACAACACGCAGCAGCTATGCCTTGTCTTTAGGAAAGAACGGGACATTTTGTATTCACTACAATTGTGACAAGTTGGTCTAGGTGTAGAACCTAACACTACAAGATGATAGTCAGAACAACCTCTGTTGTGAGAATGTTCTAACTTCCCGCACCCTTATTTTTGTAATATTAATTATAATATATGCTGGTTGAATGAACAAAAAGAGAAAGAGCCTGTCATTTTAAATACCAGACTATACAAGTAGGATGTAAAACAAGATCTGCTCCTCGCCTTTGCCCTGGGTGGGAAAAAAAAGAAAAGACAAAAAGGGCAGGGGGAATACAGTGAAGAGATTACTTCCTCAGCACAGTTTACTAGGTTACAAAGAAGTTGGCATTCAGGTTTTCTTCAGCTGATTATGTTTATACACTAGGGGTGGTCAGAAAACCTCAGGCAAAACAAAGAAACAGCAAGATATGATGTTAAGCCATCTGACTCAAAGGCCATCATATCTTTTAGAAATGCTAGACCATTCTTCAACGATAAAAAAACCCAAACTGCTAGTTTAAGGCCAGTTAAGACTCAAGCTCTCCAAAGCCAGGAAATTGGAAGCTAAGACTGATTGCATAACAGATGTGCCCTTGCATTGTGCAATGTTACAAATTGTGCTTGCTTACAGCTTACCATTAATACAGCCAAGTTTCCTTGGTCTTTCAGGCCCAAATCCAGATGGGGCAGATGGCATGCTTGGGACCAGCAAAGATGCCACACATTTTCCTTGTCCCGTATCAACTTATGAGGGTTTTGCCCTGTCTTGGCGGTGGCATGGCAGTAGTACAAGGCCTCAGGCTCCTGCGGTGACACTCTTTCTGGTTATCTGCACAGGAAGGAGCCGTTGCCGCTGCACCTTTCCAGCCAAACCAATGAGCGTTATCGTTTGCACGGGTGGCAGAGAGCATTCCAACCAAGGTAGTGTTTTATTTGTTTCTTTCCCCCCATAATTGCAAAGCTCCATGGTGCCACAGAGCCAGTACAGTGCCTGTCCCCTCCCGCACCTGCGCACACCTTGGGACATTGCACGGGTGCTCGGGGGCAGTCCTTTTGGGTTTGTTCTTTTTAAAAATCTATAAATGCGAAGCTTTGCATTTACACATAAACAGGGGGAGGAACGGGGCGCTCTAGCTCTGAACTTCCACCCCCATTTATTTATTTATTATTAATGTT
The DNA here is from genome assembly GCA_029215795.1 of Anniella stebbinsi. Classification (NCBI taxonomy): domain Eukaryota; kingdom Metazoa; phylum Chordata; class Lepidosauria; order Squamata; family Anniellidae; genus Anniella; species Anniella stebbinsi. The sequence continues at coordinate 85,996,254 of JARDYH010000004.1, read as the reverse complement.
TTTTAAACAATGGTCTGCAGAGGTGCGGAGATGGTCCAGCAACTGTTCGGCTTGCTGGTCCACCCCCTTTCCTGCCCCGCCTATGGGAACAAATCAGGGGTCTCCTTCTGCTGTGGCATGCCTCCGTGGCAGCTCCGGAGCAAGGCAACAGATGCCAGATGCCATTGTCATGTCGCTGCAAGCAAAAAAAGTTGGGGTAAGTGCCCGACTTTTTTAAAGCGGCGCTTTGGGGGGTTGCCCCTGGATGGCTTCACGATGGCGGCGGCGGCATCATATAGATGACCTGCCGCAACTCCGAATCCACCCTGGGGAAAACCACTCATCAAGATGTATCCTTTATTGTATTGCTAGAGGAATACCCCTGTTGAGTTGTTTGCCTCTTTGTTTGTTCGTTTAGCATAGCTAAGGCAGAATGGCCCCTCCAAAGGTACACAGTTTTCCACACTACAAGTGGTGCTCAGGATCATTAGAAGTATTATCTCGGGACAGAACTGCAGTATTTCCAACTTATGGAAATTAAGCTCCTCGCAAGATGCCTGGAGCACCACACGTTTGGCCCTGAGGAGATGCCAGTCCAGATTCTGAAGAAAAGTTATTGGTGAGGTGATTCTGAGAGAGGAAGAGATTGGGGAGACCATAAGGAGAGTGAATAAACAGCACAACTAGGAAAGAAAGTGAAAGAGAGAACTCCAGACAAATACCCTCACACAGCATTTATCCAGCAGCAGCTTTGAGGCAGAGTGGCAGGCTGAGGCCTACAGCTGAATTTTAGCTGAGGTCTGAGAGGAGAGATTTCTCACAAGTCAGTAACTGATTCCATCTCCTATTTTTGTTTTGAGAAAAATACACAAAAATTCAATGTCTCTTTAATAAAGGTTTGTCTAACTTGGCCAATTGTTGGAGGTGTCATACAGTTAATGCTTTTCTTCATATGTTGGAAATGCCCAATAGTTGCTTCCTTTTGGGAGGAAGTCCTCATACAGGTAAACTTTGTATTGGAAAGCTCTTTAATATTTCCTGATGTACATGTCCTCTTACTTTAAATACCTTCTTCTTGGAATGTAACACATGGTCAGTGTAAATAGATTTTTCACATCTCTTGACTGCTAAAAGACTGATACTACAATACTGTAAAGATAAAAGCTCACCACCAGCAACATTTGAAAGAGTGGTATATAGACACCATTCACAAATGGATTTATATTTGGATATCTGATCTGCCTTTACTGAAGTCTATCTCAATGTTCAGATGACACGCTAAGCCACAATGGTTAATCATTTTGAGCTAAACATCATGGCTTATTGTGTCGTGTGAATCATCACTTAGTGTGTTGTGTGAACCATTCTTAACCATGGTGGCTACATAACTATGCTTTAAACATGCTCACTAACCATTTGCTGCAAAAGGGTTAGCAGCCTAATGACTTAGCGTGTTGTCTGAACAGGCCCTATGTGTAATTTTCTTTATTTCGTTCTTTCTTTCGAATATTGTAATATTTGAAACTGAGGCCTTTAACTATGTAGTATGTATACTTGCATTGTGGGTTTGTTTTTGTTTTTTTTGCTTTGTTGAAACCTAAAATAAAAATTGATTTTAAAATGTTTTGAGGCCCCAACCTGGGTTTGGAGGTGTGTCAACCAGTTCTGGATGGGGCTGTGTTTGCAGCTTGGGGTTGCTCCTGGATCCGTCGTTCCAAATGACAACTCAGATAGATGCAACGGCCAGGAGTGCCTACTATCAACTTCGGCTGATACGCCAGCTGCACCCATTCCTAGAGTTGGAAGACCTAAAGACGGTAGTGCACATGCTGGTAACTTCGAGGCTTGACTTCTGCAATGCACTGTACATAGGGCTACCTTTGTGCCTAGTCCAGAAATTTCAACTAGTTCAAAATATGGCAGCCAGATTGGTCACCAGTACACCTAGGGGGTGACCATATTACACCAGCTTTAAAATCACTCTACTGACTTCCAATTACTTTCCGGGCGAAGTACAAAGTGTTGGTCATTACCTTTAAAGCCCTACATGGTTTGGGTCCAGGTTACCAGCGGGATCGCCTTCTCCCATACAATCCGCCCCATACGCTCAGTCCTCTGGGAAGAATTTAAAACAGTCAGCCAAAACTAGGCTGACGACTGTTACCCAGAGGACCTTCTCTTCTGCCGTTCCCAGACTGTGGAATGGCCTGCCGGGAGAAATTCGCCAACTTAACAGTCTTTTAGAATTTAAGATAGCTATAAAGCTGATCTCTTCCGGCAGGTCTCCCATGTCAAATTTTAATAGTTTTATTGGTATTTTAACAATGTATTAGTTTTTATGTTTTTAATCAGTTTTACATATATTTTTATCATTTGTTTTTAATGTTGTTCCCCACCTCGATCCAGAGGGAGAGGCGGGTAAGAAATATATTTATTATTATTATTATTATTATTATTATTATTATTATTTATTCATCTGAATTGTTCCTATTGTTTTTTTCTCTTTTTCTCCCTCCTTAATACATAGATTCTTGTCAACAAAGATTTTTGACATTCATTAGCATTTTTATTCCATTTTCAAAAACACAGTAGTGAAAAAGTTATAATATTTTGTCACATGTTCTAGGTGAAGAAATGCCCTTTGATGGGCAAAAGGTATGGGGCTATTACCTAGAAATCCCTGTATGAACACATATACACTCCATTCCTTATGTACACATCAGCAACCTGTCGAACAGGGGGTCTTCAACCTTTTCGGAGTTATGGGCACTTTTGGGAATTTGAGAAATGTTGTGGGCATCACCTCAGAATGCCTAATCAGTGGATTTCTGCTTTGGCATCTACCTGTCTCATCTATGGATCTTAGATTGCATTTATTATTCCATTTATATACCACCCCATAGCCAAAGCTCTCTGGGCGGTTTACAAAAATTAAAAACATTGAACAATTAAAACACCAATATACAAAATTTAAAAACATAAAGCATAAAAACAAGTTAAAATTACAATATCCTTCTGGGTCAAAGCACAACAACAACAGAAAAACACAACAAACCCTCATCATATGCTGTTAAATGCCTGGGAGAAGAGGAAAGTCTTGACCTGGCGCCGAAAAGATAACAATGTTGGCGCCAGGCGAGCCTCATCAGGGAGATCATTCCAGAATTGGGGGGTCACCACTGAAAAGGCCCTTTCCCTTGTTGCCACCCTCCGTGCCTCCCTTGGAGTAGGCAACTGGAGGAGGACCTTCGATATGGATCGTAGTGTACGGGTAGGTTCGTGTCGGGAGAGGCATTCCATCAGGTATTGTGGTCCCAAGCCATGTAAGGCTTTATAGGTTAAAACCAGCACCTTGAATTGAGCTCGGAAACGTATAGGCATCCTATTCAGCAAAATTTGTTTCCTGTCTATTGGACACCACAAAATCTAGTTCATAAGGGATTATCAAATTTGACTAACTGCTAGCAGTGCAATACAGGTAATACAACTTTTAAACATATGTTTTGGCAATGTCCAGTTGTTGCTTTTTTACAGAGATAAATTTTGCACTGGAACAGTCTTTAATATTCACTGATGTACACAGTCTTTTAAATTATTTACCTGCTTCATGAAAATTAACAAATGTTCAGTGTCAATGGATTCTCTGTGCCCTCTTAACAGTTAAAAGACTGATAGTACAACACTGGAAAGATAAACACTCTCCCTTATAATGCAATGGAATGAGGACCTTACAACGTTTTCAACATTGCACGGCATATAGACACTACAAATCAATACCTTTTTTGGATATTTAGTCCACTTTTGTTGAAGCTTTCTGCTAGGAAGTTGTATGCATTTCATACAAATCCATGTATGTATGTCTTAAAAATGGGGGAAATGTTGGTGCCTGCTGCTCATATTGGGGACCCCTTCATGGGCACCACTGGAGGTGCCTGCAGGCACCATGGCACCCATGGGCACTGCATTGTGGATCCCTGCTGTACAATGTAAATTATTTGCACATATGTTATGTGTGAAACGTACATGTGTACAGATCAACAATATGTACACAGATTGTACGTGCATTGAATATAATGTGTGACACCCCTAAAGTGAATGTGTGTTCATCACTTCATACAGCAATATGTGCATTCATTAGTACACATGATCTATAACCTGCATTAAGTAGGATTCTAGTACCTTTGTACAACTCAGGTATGAGTACATGTAGACAATTCAACCATTCAAATATCTCAAATGCATAGACAGGGACATGTGTGCTATCCCCCCCACAAAACTCCTGTGCTGATGGGGAAGGCTCAGTTCCCAGTATCTCCAGGTGGAGTTGGAAAAAGTCTTATCTGAATCCCTGGAGAGTTGCTACCTGTCAGTGTCTTCAATACTAGCTAGAAAGACCAAAGGTCTCACTCAGTATAAGGCAGCTTTCTATATACCACATAGAGCTTACTGTCAGGGTCACTCACTCACATAAGATACAATAAAAATAATACAGAGAATACATGGTATGTAAAACCCGTGCAATGGAAAGCTAACAAGATTAGATTAGAATTCTTCAGCAAAGAGGGTGTAACAAGGATGTACAAAATCATGAGTGACATGGAAAAGAGTAATGACAATGAGGAGGTTTTATCAGGTTAAGGCTTTTTGTGTCACCTCTGTCCTGTCCATCTTACTTAAACTGTACATAGTCTAGGACAAGAAGTGTGTCACTTTGTTCTGCACAATACCTCACACACTGCTGTCATTAAATCAATGTAAGATCATAATAGCCAGAGAGCATCAGCTATGGCAACGAGGCAGGCAGAATTATGGGGAAAAAATCAAATGAAGTGCACTTATTTGCTATGGCACCCAATGCAAGAAGTAAAAAATGTTTTATTTGAAAGATTGCACATATACTCCAAAAGAGTGCACCACTGATCCTTCCAACAAATTGAAATAGTACATGGAATAATATACAAGAATACCACTGAATTCAATTTCACAAAGACAGGAACATCAGCAACTATTAAAGATCTACTTCCTTAAGGATGTTCTGAAGCATTAGGGTTCTATAAGCTAAATGTGACTTTTTAAAAAAATAGCTTGAGGATTCTTTTAGGATCCTGTGCTGCAATATATTTTCTATCTAATACTTTCATTACTCTGGAAAAAGAGGTAGGTGAACTTGTCCTTTTCCAAGGATAGCCTTTGGATCTGCTTAGAACGTGGTGCATTATTAGCACCTATCAACTAAGAACGTGAAACAGCTGCCTGAGGCCACAGAACATCATTAGTATGTATGCAAGAGTGAGAGAAGAGACTATAGAAACTGTGCTGTAGGCAAGGCTCTCAGAGTGGCATCACCATAGCAGATAGTTCAAGAATACTTACATTTTTCAAAAAGCTGGAGAAGGAGGCAGTGCAGGGTATGTAACCACTTTGCAGCTCTAGGCCATACACAGAAGCTGGAAGATTGATGCATGAATGCCCTTTTGTCATAAGTCTGACTACCCAACGGGAGAAGTCAGAAGAGATGGGCCTAGGGTGGGATGAAGACCCTATATGACTGTTTAGTTCAGTCTTCTTAAAATTCTTCCAATCCAGTAAGTTTTTGACTGGTGCACAGAATGTAGGATGACCTCCCAATAAGTACATCTGGCTCCTTCATTGTTGCTTTTAAGTGGGCATTCAATGAGAAGTTGTATTTCAGTAGGATTTCTTAAGATGAAGCTTTTAAAATTTGTTTTATACTACTGTTTATTTTTAACCATGCTTTATTCATTTCGTCTTCGTATTGTTGATTGGATTTGATTATGCGCTCTTTGATGAAGGAAGTAGGACATAAATTATAGATATGTGCAAAACAAAACAGACACTGTTTCATGTTTGCTATTATGTTCCTTACTTACATATTTCCAAATATTTGGCTGCCAGAAACTGAAAATGATCAATAAACAACCAGCCAACTGGCAGGAAGAACGTATATTAAGAAACCATTTCCCCAGAACTTAAGACTTTAAATGATTACTTCACTAATTATACTAATTTCAAAATCAATGTTGGCCCAAACTCAGAGAAGACCAAAATAGTAAAAAGATAGACTCTACATTTTATGCTCTGTAGAGTCTATCGCATTAGATGGAAAGACAGAAAAAGAATGAGAGTAAAAAAGATATGAATATCTAGCTTACAAAAATACATCATTACCATAACCTACATCATCACCAACTGTTAAAATATATGGATAAATTGAATATGAATATATAAAGGCACTAAAGCACTCAGATAATCTGAACTCCAGATAAAATGATAGTCAATTAATATAGATTTATGCTAATATACGGCTAAACGGACACAAAGAATTGAGATTTTGGATCCCCAAAATAGGAATAGACAAGTTATTATACTAAGAATAAAAGTTAGCCCTTTAGCCTTTCAAGAAATGCTGACCTTAAAATGGGCAGCTTTACCAGTGCCTTCCAGTTATGAAAAGATATATATCAATGACAAATAAATGTGACACCTTGACGTGGTTCGTGCATGGCAGCCCACCATGGCTTGTTTTAGGGTTCTTGAGGGTGGCAAGTCAGGGCGCCCAGCATTATGCAACACCCCCTATAGTGGGCAAATTAAGCCACAGTGGGCTGCTCCGTGATCCAGGTCAGTCTAAATAAAGGCAGAGGTATAAATGCAAATGAGAACCTTCCCCTTTTGGCTACACCAGGTGTTGCACTGTGGAAAGCAGAACTGTGAAAGAATAGCAATTATTCTTCTCTTGTAAAAAGCGAATTAGTGGTTTTCTGTTTTTTTAAAACCAGCTTGGTTTTTAAAAAAGGGGGGACTGGAAAAATCCTGCCATGCATGAACATTTGGAAAGGTTCACGTTGCAGATATATACCTCCCTTTAAGAGATGGAAGGATATCAGCTTTAGCATGTTTTCGTACCCCAGCCCTTAAGTAAGGAAGCTACAGAGGGTAACTCTGCCAGCTCTGCCTCCCCTCTGTTGAACACATACATCAAACATATTTGCCCATGCTAGCTTAGCTAGGTACACGAACTTCACAAAGTTCCAAAAGCAGACTCATCTCAAACATTTAATCCTGTTGAATATAATCAGTGCAGCTTTACACTGTTCTATTCGGAGTCCTTTAATCTGGCACCAATTTCTACAGAAGTAGCTGGGTGCATTGACATTAAAAAACATTAGTTCCAATTTCGATGGAGGAAAGAAGACACTGATCACAAGGCACTTTTGATCAATAATGTTCAACCTCTAGAACCGCTTCCTAAATGGACGGCACTTGGTTCTCGACAGGTTAGATTAAATAATCCTCCTCCTACAATCTTGGCTGCTAGAGAGGTATGGTGCATAGTATCGCATCAATTGCAGTTTGACCCATTTTCTCACGCAAAATTGACTGTATGGGGAAATCCAGATTTAAAAATTAGAAAAAAAAATGTTTTTCTGGAGGGCATGGACAGATAAGGCAATTTTTACTTTGGATCAATTAATAGGTTTAGATTATATGTTTCTGCCATTTTCTGATTTGTGTATTCAATATAATTTATCTGCTACGGCTGAATGGCAATACTTACAAGTGCAACATTTGCTGAAATATAGGTTTGGGCCAGCTGTTTTTACAGCTTCAGAGCCTCCATTATTGTTACAAACACTTATAGCAGTTGAGCGGACATGTTGACCCACAACCCATATATATAAATATTTAGTAGTAGTAAATAAATACGATACACATAGTTTAAGACAAGATTGGAATCAATAATTGGAGTGTCCTTTTTTACCCAATTGATGGACTGTCGCCTTAAGAGACTGTATCTGAAGTTTCTATGGATCTTAGGCTACGTCTTATTCAGCAAAAAATCCTGTTCCAGGTCTACTGGACCCCACAACGCCTTTTCAACAAGGGGCTATCTAATTTACATAATTATTGGAGATGTAATGCACCTAATGCTTCTTTAATTCATATGTTTTGGCAATGCGCAATAGTCTCTTCCTTTTGGGAAGAGGTTAAAAAAAGGATAAATTATTTCCTTTGGCAGGGTTCCTTCTCCGTGAACCCCTGCCAAAGGAAGTGAGGTAGGTGGCTACCAGGAGGAGGGCTTTCTCTGCTGTGGCGCCCCGGATGTGGAATGAGCTCTCCAGAGAGGTTCGCCTGGTGCCTACTTTGCACTCCTTTCATCGCCAGGTGAAGACCTTTTTATTTCCCCAGCATTTTAACAGCTAAATTAACCCAATTTTAGCCCTTGCTGTTTTAAATTTGTATTTTAATCTGTATTAATCTCTGCTGCTAGGTTTTATCCTGGTTCTGTTTTCTATATTGTATGTTATTTTGTGTTTTTAGATTGTTGTTTGTTTTATATTTCTTAAAATGATTTCATGGTTTTAATTTTTGTGAACCGCCCAGAGAGCTTCAGCTATATGGCGGTATAAAAATGCAATAAATAAATAAATAAATAAATAAATCTTGTCCTGAATCAATCTTTAATATGGAAGGACATGCATGTCCTTCTAAACTACCTGCCAGTTTCTTGGAGACTAATAGAGGGTCAGCGCAAATGGATTTTCAGAGCCCTTATGACAGCTAGAAGCCTTATACTATCATATTGGAAGGGTAAATGCTCACCTCCCATAATGCAGTGGATTAAGGACTTAATAACCTTATCAACATTTGAATGGGTGATATACAGGCGCAACTTGTGAATAGATAAATATATGGCTATGTGGCCTGATTTTTTTTTTGGAAGTTTATGTATAATTCTCTGCTTTTTAAAAAAAATGATGAAAAATTATGTCATCACTGTTTATGCATCGTGTTTTTTCCATGATTCGTTTTTATTGTTCTGTTTCTTTGATATTCACAATAAAAGAAAGGAAAGAAACAATGTTCAATCTCTAGCAGCTGCAACAGCGTTCAGATATCAAGTTGAAACGTTTTGTTCAGGAGTGTCCCTGTTGAGGAATACTTCTGTTCAAAACGTATTGGACTTAATAAAACTTCTCCTTCTGCACCTGGAGGTTCCTACCTTCCTTTTGCTTAGTTGGGCTTTACCTCTTGGGTAAGTGCCCTATGGCTAAGGGTGCCTCTACATGAAACGTTTAAAGCTCTTTGAAGTCCCATTAAAATGTTTACCTCTACAAGAGCGGAGCACAAATCGGGAGTTGAGGCGCTTTTTCTCTCTGATTATGCACATTATCGAATGTGCGTTAAATAGCGAGTTTTATTTTGCTGCGGCTGTTAAAGCACATTTTGACTATGTGAACAAGCGATTCTCCGCATTAACTACTTCTAAAGCGCATTTCAAACAACCAGTAAGGTCACCAGTTATGCGCTCAATTACCTCCCGCGTACTGTCATTTACCATAAAAGCGCTTCCGAGAAGATTCGCATAATCGGAGAACCAGGCGTCAAACCGAATTCTTGTAGAGGGGGTCTAAAATGGGGAACACTCCATACAGGACAGGAAAAAAAATAAGAAGCAGGATAGTTTTGTGGCGGGGCTGCACAAGCACAATTTACATGCAGTCAGTGCATCTTCCCACAAGTCTGAGCTTCTGTTGTGGGATGTTCTACGTCTTAGAAATCAACATAACAGTTTCGTATCTGAGAAACTATTAGAGTTTTCCATATGAAACATGCCACTGTCACCTAGAACATTCCTAGTTCTGTGATTCTCAACAAGCAACAACACTTCTTCCCTACCCCCACCGCCTACATGCAAGATTTCATTTTTTTTAAAAAAAAATCCCTCTAGTTTTTCTATATTTTCTTACTATGCAAGCAATGAACACACCATCCAGCATTTGTTATAAATGGCAGGAGTTGCAAAGCTGACCGCTTTTATCTAATTCCATTCCAAGGATTCCTATTTTTTTCCCTAATGTTCCTTCTCTTAAACATACACTCCTGCATGCAAGAGCAAAGTCCTTAGCATATCTTGGAGCATATTCAACACGCTCACTCTGTTCTCACAGGGACAGTCCTCCTATTATGCATGGTGAACTGGCCGCCTCAGGTGGCACAAGCTGTGGGAAGGGGGCAGAGAGCCATGCTTTCTGTGTTTCCCCAACTGTTCCTGAGCATCTGCCACTCCTACCAATCATTCCCATCCCCCTGAGCCTGCATCCCAGTGGCAGCTATGCTTGCTTATTCTTTGCCCTGGGTGGCTGTCACCTTCTCCTAGTGTATCAAACAGCATTCTTGGGAAAGGCCCCAGCACACTACCACACACTGTGCATGTGGTACACAGTGCTCACAGCATACACACTGGTGCTGCCATGGCCATATTTCAACATTCAGTGGAGTAGGCAGCAAGCAAAGCAGTAAGCAAGATGTTAAGAGGATAGGGCTGTGGGCACCATGCAGCTTGCCCAGCACCCCTAAACTAGCCTGTTGCCCTCAGGTATGTTAGAGGATGCTGTCCCAGCACCAGTGCTGATGTCAGAATCAACTGGCAGCTAGTCGGCTTCTGTAGGTGAAATTGGGGGTGGGGCGAGCATCTTGTCCTTCACTTCATACAGGAAAATATTTTGAGCGGGCCCTACCTCTCCAAAATTCTAAAGGTTTGTTTATATACGAAAACACAAAGAATTTGTCCCCAAACAAGATTATCTCACATTATAGTTCCTGAAATGTTCAAACAAGAATTAAAAACTGATGCTGGTTTAAAATTTAAGTACACTAACACTGAATTTCTTACAAGAGGCAGCTTGAGAATATCACAGTTAACTGACAGATGGTTCTTGTTCAGAGCTTTATGTGATGGCTTCTGTGCCTAACAGGTAATCTAAAATGCAAAATAAAATTTTGAAATCTCAGTAATATATTCTACCAGTCATTGGGGGAAATGGGAGAGTTAAGCACAACATTGCACACGCATATACTGATGATGATGATACTATTTATCTAGCTCACATCAACCTTTGCATTTAATAATTGTTCCAGTTTTGTCACCTCACCTGCAAACATCAGGGGATCTGAATGTCAGGTCCACATTTTTTTAGGCACTCTTCCAAGTTAAGTAGAGATGGAAATTAGATCAGTGCAAACTATGGCTAGTCTGGGCGGTAGAGATGTAAAATTTCTGGAAATTTTGAAACCATGGGGGGAAAAAAACATTTCAGGGTTCAGGGAAAAATGAAAATTTTCAGGAAAATTGGGGTGAAAATGCATTATTAGCACTTTTTACAGATTGAAAGTCACTTTGCTACTTTAGGAAATAACATGTGATTATATACGAGTTGGTTTGGCATATTTGGTATATTACAAGTACAATGTATTCAAGCAATTATTATAAATTGAATTTTCTTTTTTTACTTTTATTTTTTGTAACAAATGGAGCTATAAGCTCCTGAATAGTAAAGGATCCTCTTTGGTTTTGCCAGATTATGAGGAGCAGGCAAAAAACATAAAAAACAAAACAAAACCAGAAGAAATCATCAACATTAGTAACAAAGAAAATTATTTATGTTTCTGCTAGTCCTCCATAGTGTCAAGCAGACATAAAGCACCCATTCCCATAAAAAGAACTAAGAAAAAGGGGGGACCAAGATTCAATGAATATACATGAAATTTAATCAGACTCATTTTCTGAGCTACAGCTATTACTATTAGTTTCAGTCTCTGCTTCAATGACAGTGCCCCCTAGAGGCAGAAAGACATCTTGCTCTTGCATTTGAGATTTGTAGTCTCAGTTTGCAACCTAGACTTGCTTGCCTTAATGCACAGAAATTGTAATAATCTGACACTGTACATACTTTTTAGAAATCATTTGGCAAACTAAATATATAAACACCTTGTCTTAAACATTTTATTCATCATGCTAAAATAAAACATTCCATATTCCAAAACCAAAAAAAAAAAGGCTTCAGAAAAAAATGGGGGGAAACATTTTTCCGAATTTTCTGTTTTTTTTCCAGGCCTTCACATCTCTGCTGGTCTGTCAACTGGACTGAAGGAAGCGTACACAAAAATATCAAAATATGGAAACTTACACCCATTTACTTGGGAGGAAGCCCCATCAAGTTTGTATAATATTTGTGTATGCCAATTTATAGGTACAGATTGAGAAAGAATTACTCTAGTTTAAATAGGAATACAATACATCTCAACCTAGTTTGGCAGACTGTGACCAGGCGACCTGTTTGTCTGCTGTTGCTGAAGGGCAACCGCCAGGCCCTTCTGATCTCCCTTCTTAGGGTTCTTTATCTTTAAATCGGGCCTGGGCTGCACAGCCCTTCAAATAGAGGACACCTTCAAATGGAGAATGTCCTCTGACAGTCCTTCAAATAGGGGACTGTCCAATGTAAAGTAGGGCACATGGGACAGCATCCAACAAGATACAACCACTAATGTAAATTATGTTGCACTAGTGTAAACTACTCTACTGCAACGCCAATAGCACTAACTGATGCAATGATTTCTCCTGGAAATTGCTGCCCCAGCTAACTCTATTAGCATTGCACTAGTCTTTGTTAGCACAATGTAATTTCCATTAGTGGTTGCACCTTGTTGGATACTGCCCATGGCCACCATTTTGTGGAGTAAAGTGTCACTCAGTGGAAAGCAGGCAGGCAAATTAATGTTACAATCCAGCACACACATATCTGGATGTAACTCTCATTAGACTATGGGACTTATTTCCAGGTCAGCATGCATGGGAATAAGGTGCATACAGCTATATAGTTTTATTAATAGAGGAAGTATAAAAAGCAAATCCATCATATTTTATTTTAATTGAACACTTTGAATTCACTGGCTGTTTTAGAAAGCATTTAAACATTATTATGGGGCAACTTAAACAATGGGTATTAGTATTACTGAAGTTTTCTCTATCTTCACCGATACAAACAGGTCTTGAGAATGATTTTGCTGGGTGTGCAGTTCTTATAACTGGTGTAGTTAAGATCTCCCTCATACAAATTTTATTAGATGCAGTCTGGGAATAACAGCCACTTTACTCATCTATCCTCTGTCTAAGCTAGACATTTGCTGAAAATCTTAGCGGCAATCCATTGAGGAAGCTCGGAACTGTATGGTTTAACTGCTCATGCTTGCTATATGTATGTTTATTCCTGCCTAATGAGAAAAGGCACAACAAGATTTATTAATGACAAACACAGTGTGATCAGAACTGTTGTGTAGAACAGGTCAAATGATTTTCATATATATATATATATATACACACACACACACACACACACACACACACACAAACACATATATAATCTCCTTACCAAACAGCCACCACAGGGCTACTCAAGAATCATCATGCCCTGGGATTGGAGTGGGGGGTGGAGAGAGGTATTTAGATTTCAAATATGTTTTGCTTTAGTTTTTTATGTAAACCACTTTGTGAGAATGGCATGAAAAATGGTATATAAATACTTTAAATGAATAATAAAATAAATTTCTGAGCAACCATGTTTGGGTAAAACACCATTTTAAATGTAGTCTTCTCAATCTGTAAAATGTTGACAACAAGGCCATTTACACCAGTTATATTTTGCACTTCTTAAGTTATAGCGAATCATTTCATTCCACCAAAAAGATAAAAATACAACTCTGATCATCTATGAAGCTGCTCTGAATCTAAATTCATCTTCAAATATATCAAGACAGCCATTGAATGATTTCCCCTTCTGTTTAAAAGACAGGATAAATGGATGGCTACTATTTGGTCACCCTCTGAACAAGCCTGGCTATTAAATTATAACCAGTGCTCTAACATTTATTAAGAATTCCATTTAATGTTAGAGGTCTGGATATTTGGAATTCAATCCTATTGAACTGTACCAGGTGTAGAATCTGCATAGCACTGCTAACATCACCTGAGCCGAGTTAATGTGGCTTAGGGGTGTATTTACATTTTTTTTAAAATGTATTTTGCTTGTAAACTACCCTGGGAATATGCCTGAAGAGTGGTATAAAAATACTTTTAATAAATAAATCAAATAAATAGACATCCTGTTTCTGCAAGCACTCTCTTTCAAGATGTCTGGTTAGTATTCCTCTATTAACCCATCTCTCCAATAAAGGTAAGGCAGGGACCTTACCTTACTGTAAGAAAATTATGCTCTGATTAAATGGAAACCCATTTTGCTTAGCTGTAATTGTTGTCCTTCCCAAGCATCCTATGTGTAGCCCTTTATTTGGGATGCAACAGCCACAATGTAGAAAGTTCTAAGGATCGTACCAGAACAGAGAGTCCTCATAATATCCCTCCTTCTGTGCATGAGCCAGGGAATGAGGTCCAAGTGCCCTTGTTGTTCATTGTCCTTGTGGCCTTGCAAGAACCAGATAAAAATGTTTTGGATGAGGTCAGATCAATCTGTTCTCCAAGTGGTCAATGCAGGTAAGCAGCCCCGTTTTCTACTTTGTGACCTCTATACTCTCCAAGATACTGGCAAGCTGCCTTTCCTGGATGTGAGCGCAGAAGGATCTTGCAGTAAGAAAAAACTGTTGAAACTGTTCTTCCCATAGCAGCATCTGAGCTCACCTGCATTCCAAATGCATAATGTCGCAAGACCAGATGGTAGCTCTAAACACAGTGACAATGGGAACGCCGAATTTTACTGCTGAGGGCCAAATGGGTTCAGGTGGGATAGGCACGCCGAGATAACCATTTGCTAAATTTATTGCTTTGCTGCATTATAAGAAGTCTATATGCTATTTTTATAACTTGTGTATTAAGAGAGCAAGACCCTTGTAGTTGTAACAAACAGGCAAGCATACTATCTCTCAGAACAGCTGTATTATCTATGCCTAAGAATTTATCCATGATAGGGGTTAGGGGAGAAAGTAAGACCTAAAAGTATGATATTGTATTGAAAAAGGAAGCTTCAGCACCAATACTACTTTTTCAGGCAAGTTTAGAGGATTAAAGTTTTAGAGGAATTGGTCAGCAGACTGGCAAACTTTCCAAGTGAAAAAATGTTGCCTTTTAAAGCAAGAACATTGCAGATTGTTTATCAGAATGAGAAAGAGAGAGAGAGAGATAAGGGGGTGAAAAATTACTAGGTGAAGAGTAAAACATTGGGTTCCTTGAGACTAGTGGTCCCTAGCACTACCCAGTCATTGCTCTTCAGTGTAAGCTACATGTGGAATTAACTTTCCACATTACAGAAAGCTATATTCTCTCTCTCTCTCTCTCTCTCTCTCTCTCTCTCTCTCTCTCTGTCTGTGTGCGTGTGTGTGTGTGTGTGTGCGTGCGTACACACACATATCTCACTATATTCCATCCACACTAGTGGGCATGATATAGTCAATTCTGAGCAAATCATTAAAAAATATGGACTAAAAGAGTGTTTAAGTGCTATTTCACAATTATTTTCATTAATTCTTTTAAAGGAAGACTAAAAAGGTTTTAGCAGGTATTTAAAAATTTTAAAAGTGCCCCCAAAACTGGCACTAGCAGCATGAGCGGGGGGGGGGGGGGGGCTTCAAAAGTAAGACTTTTTCTTGTTTGACCTAAAAGTATGATATTGTATTGGAAAAGGAAGCCTCAGCACCAATACTACTTTTTTCAGGCAAATTCAGAGGATTAAAGTTTTAGGGGAGTTGGTCAGCTGATTGCAAACTTTCCAAGTGAAAAAATGTTGCCTTTTAAAGCAAGAACATTGCAACATTGTTCCATTCTTTTCCTCAAAGTTGGATTTTCTGGGTTCTGAAAAGAGATAGAAGAAACAGAGGGAAAAGACAGAACATTGATCTTATGACAATACTACATAGACTCCATATAATATGTGACTGAACAAGCCTGGCAATTCCAGAGAAAGCCCCCAGTGAAGAAGGGCTCATTGTAATAGATATTTTGCCTTATTTCTTGAGACAAGTGAGCCAGGGATATTATTTTTTTTCTGGATATGTGTAGGAAAGCAACTGTTGAAGCTGATATGGAACCAACAGGATCTTCAGTCTTGGCAATACATGAGAATAACAGAAAAACTGATGTAGACCTTAGTAGTCCCAGAGCCAGAGAAGGATTTATTTACCTGAAGAGTGCAAAAGCTTTGTGAATATTTTTTGTTTATATATGACAGAAGTGTCTCAGAAAAGTGAATCTTACTAAATTCCAGTGTTGGGGTGCTGCGTGATAACATCATCAATATGGCTGCAGTGCTATTATGTAGTTGCCACATTTAAATATGCATAACTTCTCACCCGTTTATGCTACAGAGATGAAATCTTTTCTGAAATGTTTCAAATTTAATGACAAATACTTTTTGTAATTACACAATTTTTGTTAACTGCATTAGTTTTTGAGAAAATTTCATTTGAACATATAGAATCAGTGTTCACATTGGTTATGTGTGACATTTAACCATGATTTACTCAAAAACTATGTGACTTCTGAAAGAATACGCAAGAACAAAAAAGTTGCATGTTTTAATGAGGATTAAGAAAGTGTATAATAACATGGGGTTTACCCCAATGCTTAGGGAATTATGAGTGATACCCTGAAATTTGGTAGCTAACTACGCAGGTTGCATCCAGTAACCTGAAAATGGAACAAAGGAAATTGGAGGTTTCCAAATGCACTTTAGATGCTTTTGGTAAAGTAATTCATATGGCAGCTGTTCAAAAATGTGATGTCAAAAAAGTGATTGAGTATCCTCTAACTCCCATGCCATTCTCTCTTGCTCAGATTGGTGGATCAATGAATAAAACAGACAAAAGTAAGTTGATGCACAGGCTAGAAAAGTACCAGAATTTAGACGAGGAGCATGATATAACTACAGGTCAACCTCACACAGATGTTGCTGTACATGATGCAATGTTCGTGTTGCACACTTCGAAGTTCCCAGAAACTTATGGAGCTCTTGCACATAAATTACTGGAGCATCTGGTGTTTGATACTTAGGGCTATCAAAATAACAACTGTACCGACTAGTGACATTGAAGTAACAGGCACAGATCAGAATACCCCAAAAAAGGCAGTTGATGCACTTCAGAAGCGCCATTCTGCCGTCCCTGGCAAACAGCCTGGGGGCGGGGAGGCTTTTGCGGACGGTGGGGGGAAGAGGAAAGACGTGCCTGCTCCCTATTGGGTAGCTGGCTGGAAGGCGCCACGTGAGGGGGAGGGAGGAAAGCTATTTAAAGGCAAACCTCCCTCGCCTTCAGGGGGTTCTACTCCGCCCGCCCTGCTGGGATTACGGGGCCAAGGGTACCTGCTCGTGCATACAGTGCAGGTTCAGGCACGATTGTACGATTTGTGGAAGACTGCACCCAGCTCTCAATTGTAACCGGAATAGGGGGGGGCGGGGTGCATTCAAGGATGGACAAGGGGGCCGGAAACCCGGGGGCGGCCAGCAGCAGCCTCCCAAAGGGCCCCAGTCCAGTTAAGATTGAGGCGTTGCAAAGCCTATTGGCCAAGTACCCAAGGGTGGCAGATGCCAGGTACTTGGAGTTGGGTTTTATCCATGGGTTTCGTATTCCGTTTGAGGGGCCTAGAGCCCCCTATTTTGCAAAGAACCAAAAATCCATTGTTGGTTTGGAGGTTTTAGTAGGGGAGAAAATAGAGAAAGAAATTAGATGTGGTAGAGTATTGGGTCCATTTGCGGAACCACCTATCAATAATTTAAGGGTGTCACCTTTGGGCATTGTTCCGAAGAAAACTGAGGGGGAGTTCAGGTTGATTCATAACCTGTCTTTCCCTAAAGGGGAGTCGGTCAATGATCATATCCCGGAGCAATTATGCTCCGTGCGGTATACGTCTTTTGATTGCGCAGTGGATATGGTTCGTAGTAATGGTGTGGGGGCGTTGATGGGAAAATGCGATATTAAGTCAGCTTTTCGCATATTGCCCATACATCTGGAGGATTTCAACTTATTAGGTTTCTTTTTTCAGGGTAAATATTATGGGGATAGGGCCTTACCTATGGGATGCTCTATCTCATGCGCCATGTTTGAGAAATTCAGTTCCTTTCTGGAGTGGGCGCTCAGGAATAGATGTAATTCCGCAAACGTGGTTCACTATCTTGATGACTTCCTGCTTTCGGGAAGAGCAGATGATGACCAATGCGCCCAATTAATGCGCGAGTTTTATGTGTTAGCAGAGGAGCTGGGTGTCCCACTGGCGCATGAGAAGACTGAGGGCCCTCTGAGCGTTATGACGTTTTTGGGAATCGAACTTGATTCCGTTAATCAGTGCTGCAGATTACCACGGGATAAATTGGATAAGTTGAGAGAACGGATACAAGCACTTAGCGCAGCTAAAAAGGCGACCTTAGCACAATTACAGGAGGTAGTGGGCCACTTGAATTTTGCTTGTAGGGTCATTGCACCGGGTAGAGCCTTCTTGCGTTGCCTTTGCGATGCTATGAAGGGCTTATCGCGCCCATATCACCGCGCTCGGGTAATGGGGGCAATTAGGGAGGATCTGCATACGTGGCTCACGTTTCTGAATGAGTTCAACGGGGTTTCCTTTTGGAGACGGGACCTTCTTATGGAAGCCGAAATGCAGATTCATTCCGACGCCTCCGGGGCTTTGGGCTTCGGTGTGATATGGGGGGATAGGTGGTGTGCCAAGCGTTGGCCGGAGAGCTGGGGCGCGTCAGCTATAATTAGGGATTTGACGTTCTTGGAATTTTTTCCAATTTACGTAGCTGTACATCTGTGGACGGCTGAGTTTACCAACTCGGCGGTGTCCTTTTGGTGTGACAATTTGGCTATGGTTCAAGTCCTTAATTCTCTGACTTCCCGGAATGGCAGAGTCATGGCTATGCTGCGAAGATTTACGCTGCATTGCCTTCGCCATAACATTCTGTTCCGTGCCAGACATGTCCCGGGGTTGGACAATTCCATTGCTGATGCTTTGTCGCGTCAGCAGGTCCAGAGATTTCGGGATTTGGCTCCATGGGCACGTCAGCTCCCAGAGATCTTCCCAGACACCCTTTGGGAGATTGGCAGCATGAGGTTGAACACGCCATGTGGCAGTCGATAGCGCCAAGTACACGGTCAGCCTACGCAAGATCAGGTAGAGAGTTCGCGGTGTTCAGGGGGGAGATGCATTTCCCCGAGTTGTGGCCCATTCCTGTAGAGCAGATTCTGCAGTTTTGCGTGGCTTTACATCAGAAGGGCCTATCGACTAGGACGATTTCGGGCAGACTGGCAGCACTGGCATTCTATGCCAAAGTCAGAGGGGTGGTCGATAACACTGCCGATGCTAGGGTGCGGTGTGTTTTGAAAGGTTGGTCTAGGGCAGCTCCGCGTCAACCGGATGGTAGGCGCCCCATTTCCCCTGATATTTTGCTGCAACTCGGGGAGCAATGGAAGCTGTTGTGTTTTTCTCCTTATGAGACACTGTTATTTCAGGCGACAGCTTTCACCGCCTTTTTTGGGGCCCTCAGGATCTCCGAGTTGCTCGCATTTTCCAAGCACGACTGTTCAGAGCGTGCGATACGTTTTCAGGATCTTCAATTTCAGTCACGGGCGATAGCAATAACTATTCGGAGGTCAAAGACTGATCAGGAGGGGAGGGGCGCAACGATTGTGTTGCACCAAGCCCCGATGTTGGCCCTATGCCCTGTGCAGGCTCTAGGAGACTTCGTTAGCAGGCGTGGCAACCACCCGGGGACACTATTTTGTCACCTGGACCGGGCTCCACTCACGAAGTTTCAATTTTGGGCAGTGGCCAAGAAGGCTTTTGGAGCATTGGGTTTACCGGTAGCGGAGTTCGGGCTACACTCTTTTCGTATTGGGGCCGCATCAACTGCAGCCGTTGCTGGGTGTTCTTCTTCGCAAATTCAGGCAGTTGGAAGATGGCGTTCAGTTGCTTTTAAGACGTATATTCGCAAGTTTTCCTTGTAATTCTCCTGGATGGGTTTTAAAATCGTTGTGTTTGTTATAGACTGCTGGAAAGGCCATGCCCCAGTTCGTGTGATCATCTGCGGCCACAGCTACATCTTCTGGGCCGCCAAGCGAGCGGCAAAATCGAGCTTTGGATCACAGCTGGGTTTGAGTCGTCATGCCAACATCAGGTGGTTGGGCAGACGAGGCATGAGGTGGGAACGCCTCTTGCACACTTTGGATCAGGTGGCCAGTGATGTGCCCCAGGTTTTGATCATTCACCTGGGAGGTAATGATCTGGGGCTGCTGAAGGGTAAGGCCTTGATTCTGCAAGCGATCGCAGATTTTCACAGTATCAGGTAGAAGTGGCCGGGCATTTCGATTATTTGGTCTTGTGTTATTCCCAGATTTGACTGGCGAATGGGCATGAATCATTCGGCTTTGGAGAAAGCCCGTAAGAAAGTGAATACTGAAATTTTCAGAGATCTGTCCAAACATGGATATTTTAGCATTCAACATCCGGAGATTACTCTTTCCCGGAGGGAGCTGTACAGGTCTGACGGAGTCCATTTGTCTGACCAAGGCAATGATTTATTTTTGCACGATCTGCAGAGGGGCTTAAAGGAAGTTCTAGCTGTTAGATGGGGCATGAGCGACTAAGCAAGTGGCTTGACGCTCCCAGTGGCGGATAGGAAGGGGCATCCAGAGAGGTAAGGAGAATTGGCGAGCATTCACAGGCACTGTTCAGGTGACTGGTAATTCCTGAGGCTTCCAGCTTTGAGCCCCGCGGCCTGGCTTGGGAGATAAGGGTTACCTTTGAGACTGACCCTTCTCACCTACCCAGAGCCTTGCGGCCTGGGGGGAGGCGACACAGGAAGGTCTCCCTCCCCGAAAAGGGGGAGCACGTGGAGAGGTAGAGTTATGCCACCTACTCACGTGCAGGAATCGCTCGCCCGAGTCGGGGAAAAGGGGGCCTGTGGACAGGCCTTTACTGGATGCCCCTTAGGAACCCCCTTTGCAGATCTGTCAATAAATGTGGCCCTTGTTTAAATCCAATTCTTGTGTCTGACTCTTCATTTACACCATCTGGTCGCAATGAGCAGTTTTAAACATCACTTACATCTTTCCTATACAATGAGTGGAAAAATCAGAAGTATGCTTCACTTCTGGCAGGCAAAATTCTCTTTGTCGGAGCAGAGACAGTGTGTTACAAATACACCAGCAAGGATGTCAGTGTTGAGGCAACAGAGGTGCCTGATCTTGCTTGCCATCATCAAGAGGCAGACACAAGGATTATTTGGCACATCCAACATACATCACATGGTAGTGATCAGGCGAAGAATACCCTGGTTAGAGCAAATGACACTGATGTGTTGGTTCTATTAATTTACCATCAAAAGCACTTCCTAAACTCTTCGGTTTGGTTTGATTGTGGTGTGTCTTCTAACAACAACAGAAGGACAATCAATGTAACTTGTATCACAGTGGAGCTTGGGCATGATCTGGTAGAGGCCTTGTCTGGCTATCACGCTTTTAGAGGGTCTGATTTCACAGCTGCATTTGCAAGACAGAGAAAAATTAAACCATTTGAAATCATGAAAAAGAATAATGAATTCCAAGAAATTCTCAGCCATCTTTGTGAGTCATTCACTTTAACTGAAGAAAAGATAGCTGGGTTGGAGAAATTTGTCTGTGCCATGTACAGCCACCCTAGATAGTCCTCTGTGAGTGAAGTAAGATACAGTCTATTTATGAGGAAAACAACACCTAAGATCCAGTCTAAGGTATTCTCCAAAGTTAAAGGGATTGACCCAACAATGCTGCCTCCATCTAAACCTGCATTGATCCAAAAGATTAAAAGAAGCAATTCAGTGTCATGGCTGTGGAAACGAGCAGATTGTAGAAAACCTGACGACGGGCTTGATCCTACTGAACACGGCTGGTACTTGGAAAAAGACAGGTTGCTTACCTGTAACTGTAGTTCTTTGAGTGGTCATCTGTGCATTCACACATATATGGGCTCTGCGCATGCGCAGGACCTCGATGCAGGAAACTTCTACAGCTGCGAGACATTAAGGCGGGAACCCTGCCCCCACCGTCTAGTGCGCATGTCCAACTGGTTCCCGCCTGGTCTTTCAGTTCTCTTGAGACCGATTGGCCCATGAGTGAAGAACCACTGAGAAAACTCGGTATGGATAATGTCAACACCGAGAGGGGACCGGGGGGGGGGGGGCGGGTTGTGTGAATGCACAGATGACCACTCGAAGAACTACAGTTTCAGGTAAGCAATCTGTCTTTCTTCTTCGTGGTCTCTGTGCATCACACATATATGGGTGATTGAAAAGCTGACTTACCGGAGGCAGGAAGTGGAGACAGGATCAGTGGAGAATCAACGAGAGGACCGCTCTACCGAAGGAACAGTCTGCTCAGGAGTGAAGGTCCAGTCGATAGTGTGAAGTGAACGTCGGTGGCGATGCCCAGGTGGCTGCCTTACAAAGGTCTTGGAGTGGAATGCCACTGCCAAAAGCTGCCGACGTGGAAATGGCTCTGGTGCAGTGAGCCCTAATAACATATGTTGGTAGGTCGAGGTGTGCCAAGCCGTAAGCGATTTTGATTGTTTCTACAATCCATTCAGATAATCACTGTGGCAATACTGGTTGGCTTTTTGATGGTCCAGCATAGGACAAGAAGAGGAGTTGGGATTTCAGAATGCTTGTGTTCTGGATCTGTAGAAAAGAAGAGCTCTACGAACGTCTAAAGTGTGTAGCGAAGTCTCAAGGGCCGAAGAGGAATTTCGGAAGAACCCTGGTAACACCACGTCTTGGTTGATATGAAAGGAAGAGAGAACCTTTGGCAGAAACCCTGGGTCGTGCGGAGGACTGCTTTGTCAGCATGGAAAATGAGGTAAGGCAGATCTATGCGTAATGCACAGAGTTCCGAGGCCCGTTGAGCCATGGTGATGGCAATAAGAAATGCTACTTTGAGAGAAAGTAAATGGAGGTCAATAGTGGAAAGCAGTTCGAAGGGTTTAGACACTAGGGCTGTCAGCAAGACAGAGAGACTCCATGGTGGAGAGAAATTCCTGACAGGGAGGCCTCTCATAAATTGATGAACAAGCGGATGCGTAAAGATGGTAAATCCCTGTATTGAAGGGTGTGAGGCTGAAATTGCGGCCAGGTAGACCCGTATTGAAGAGAATTTGAGTCCATCCTCATAGAGAGAATGTAGGAATTGAAGTATTGGTAGGGTGGAGGTTATGCTTGGTGGCAAAGTTTGTGAAACGTAGCCACTTTTTAGCATAAGATTTTTGGGTGGACGGGCAACGTGAAGCTGACAAAATTGTTTGGACTTGAACAGGTATATCAACTAGGGATGAGGAGGATGGATCCTCTAAGCCATGAGGCGAAGCCTGAGAACATCGGGGTGGAGAGTGTGGCCGCTGTCTTTGGAGAGGAGATCGTATCTCATCGGAATGTGTAGAAAAATGCTGTGGGCTAACCTGAGTAGCAGCACAAACCATGGCTGTCGGGACCACCAAGGAGTGATGAGGATTGCGTTGGAGCGGTCAGACCGGAGTTTGTGATGACTCTGGGTATCACAGGAAACGGAGGGAACAGGTAAGTAAACTCTTTGTTCCAGGGGCGAAGGAAGGCATTGCCCAATGACGTCTCGCCTGCACCTAACCACTGTGTCAGTGGAGGCGAAGAGGTCTATTGTCGGTGAGCCCCAGTGGTTGAAGATTATTCAAAGGGCATCTTGATGAAGCCGCCATTCGTGAGCATCTGAAAAAAGATGGCTCAGAGTGTCGGCTAGAAAGTTGTCTTGTCCCGCTATGTGTGTTGCCGTTAGCATAATGTGGCGGCGTATTGCCCACTTGAAGATTTGGATTGTGAGGGAGACAAGATCTAGGAAGTGAGTTCCCCCTTGTTTGTTGATGTGCCAGAGTGCTGCCGTATTGTCGGTGAGGATAAGGACACGCTGGCCTCGAAGTATCTTCTGGAATGAGTGTAGAGCTTTCTGAATCGCCAGAAGCTCGAGGAAGTTGATGTGATGGGTCAACTCGGTGGGAGACCAGGTGCCTTGAACCATGAGTGGGCCCGAGTGTGCTCTCCATCTATCGAGGGAGGCATCTGACGTAAGGGTGACTGATGGATCGTCGGTTCCAAATGGGAGACCGCGTTTGAGAGGGTGTCAATGTGTCCACCAATGGAGTGAACGAGCCACAAAAGGGGGGATAGAGCGCTTCACTTTGCGTGTGTTCTGCTTTGTGGAGAAGGCTCTGATGAACCAGTTCTGAAGGATACGCATCGTCAGACGGGCCCCTTGAACTACATGCACCATTGCTGCCATAAAGCCAAGAAGATGTTGGATTGTAAAGGCTGAGGTGCAGTGGATGCATGAAACGTGCCTGGCTGCAGTCGCGAGGGTGGATGCTCGGGAGAGTGGCAGGTAGGCTTATCCTTGTATGGCATTGAGTTCTATGCCTATGAATGGAATGACTTGAGTAGAAGTGAGGTGAGATTTTTCGAAATTGATGACTAGTCCTAGAGCTTGTACCATGGAGCAAACCGTGGCATTTGCAGCCATTGCAGCCGACTGGGAGGGAGCTGTAATGAGCCAGTCGTCGAGGTAGCCTCTACACCTAGGATATGAAGGTGGGCGCATACATCCACCATACACTTTGTAAATACTCAAGGTGCTGAGGTGAGGCAGAATGGAAGTACTTTGAACTCGATCGACACCGATGACAAAGCAAAGGTATTTGTAGTGGGTCGGATGTATTGAAATGTGAAAGTACACGTCCTTGAAATCTATGGTGGTGAACCAAGCCCTTGTTTGAAGTAGGGGGATACGGTTGGATAATGTCACCATGTGAAACTTGCGAGGGATGATGTAGTGGTTGAGGTTGCGAAGGTCCAAGATGGGGCGGAGGCCATCGCCTCACTTTGGTACGGTAAAGTAGCGGGAGTAGAAGCCCTCGTGGTGGTAAGATGGGTTGACCCGCTGAATTGCTCCTTTTTGTAAGGGGGAAGATGTCTCAGCTTGAAGGACGTCTGATGTCGGAGTGACTTTCACGGGAGCCAAAGGTGGAAGAGTGTTGAATTCGATGAAGTAGCCTTAGGCGACAATACTTAGAACCCAAGAGTCTGAGGTGATCTGTGCTCAAGCGTTGTAGTGTGGAACCAGGATATCGCTGAAGATGGGGGAAGCTGTGTTTGAGTCGTAAGTGACATTTGGAGTGTGCAGCGGCAGCGGACAAGCAATTGGTACGAAATGGGTTGACATTGTCGGTTTTCTTATGAAAAGTTGTTTGTTGGTAACAAAAAGTACGGTCTTGTCATTGTCGAGATGGGAAAGAGATAGGCTGTCGGTAAAACAGTTAGTGTCGATAGTTATTGTGGAAAGGTTGCTGTCCTGGCCTATACCCATCTTTTTAGCTGTAGTTTTGGCTTTCTGGATGTTATCCATGGCTTCGTCGATTTTTGAATTGAAGAGACCCTCTCCATCGAAGGGAAGGTCTTCTATATGGGAGTGGGCTTTGGGCATGAGGCTGGCTGATCGAAACCAGGCATGATGTCGGAGAGCTATGCCAGCTGTCATGGAATGTGCTGTGCAATCTGTTTGGTGGTGTGCGGTGTTAATCTGTTGGCGAGAATTTGAGTGCCTCCACTTGAAACATAAGGGCTAGGTCTTGCTGTTGCTCAGGAAGGTATGCCAGTAGAGAAGACATTTTTTTCCATAAAAATAACTGATACCTAGCCATCAACACCTGGAAGTTACCTATGTGTAAACTTAGGGAGGTAGAAGAATAAATTATCCTGCCGAGCACGTCCAAGCGACAACCTTCTTTGTCATGCAGTGTGAATCTTTTGAGATTTTGGCTGTGTAGATTCCAATATAATAGAATTTGGCTTGGGATGAGTGAAGAGAAATTCAGCCCCTTGTTTTTGTACTCTATAGAATGTAGAGTTACTCTAGGCATCTTGGCGTATGATGTGTCGATGCCAGTGTGGTCCATGACTGTTGGATGGTTTGTAACAGGGTAGGCAGATATGGTACAGAAACAGGAGCGGTGGCTTTCCATATAGACTGTGTCAAAGACTGGGTCTTGAAGCCTTTCGGGAGGTTGTTGAGTCAGAATGCCGAGTGCGTGAGTTAGTCGAAGAATCTGATCGGTAAACTGTGCCTTGTCCTCAGACGGCAACATACGTTCAGGAGGAACTACTGCTTCATCAAGTGAAGTGGTAGATGGAGGTACAGAGGAGTATGATGAGGAGTCTGATTGATAATCTTCATCAATAGGAGAAGGAAAATGTAGAGGTTACGGGATAGACACAGCACGATCCGGTGCTGTCGAAGTAGGTGGAATGGATGTGACAGAGCGGGTACTGTTAGTTGGTGAGTGTGGTCGAGAGTGAGGTGGAATGCCTGAATCAATAGATCGAGGAAGGTGAGCTGGCGATGAGTTCGGTGGACGTCACATTGGTGGTGCAACCTGTACATATCGTTCATCGTCAGAGTAGACCTGAAGGTCATAGGCCTGTTGGTACTGGCTGCGTAGAAGAGACCAACCTGAGGCCACATCCCAGTTTTGTGTTGGCATGGGAGACCTGGCACACACATGCCTGTGGGCAGACGAAGCCACAGAGTGAACAGGGCTCGGTGAGCGTTGACGTCGAGGCTGTGGTGGAGGCAGAGGCCGTTCAGGTGATTGAGGAATAGGAGGCGGTGACGAGTCGTGTATTTTGCCATCCGAAAGTGATGTAAAAGTTCTCAGGGTGGACTTCAGTATGATAGGGAGGACCTCCGGTATCGTCAGTCTCAACATCATGGGGGTAGACCTTGGAGTCGACCTCGGTACTGATGGAGCGTGATCCGTGGGTGATGGAGCCGGCGGTGTGGCCGTCACCTGGACGGTCGACAATGGTCTTTTAGTCGATGTCGACTGGTGAATTGTAGATTTTAGAGAGTCATACTTCTTTTTCTTGTGCTTGTGAGCGGTGCTATCAAGGGCACGTTTAGAAGCCTTTTTAGGTGCAGTCGCCGAAGCTGTTCGACTTGAGGTCGACGGGTGTGGCGATGATGACGCAGAGGTGCGTAGAACGGGGTCTATTCACCTGTTCCCTGTGTCCCAGTGGTGGAGGAGGTACTGCCTCCAGCACCTTTTTCCAAAGGACTTCCTTTAAGCGATTGGATCGATGGTGTCACGTTTGCTTGGAGAAACTTTGGCAGTGAGCACAGGTTTTGACAACGTGGGCTTCATCCAAGCAGAAAAGGCAGAGAGAATACCCATCTGTTGGCGGTAACTTATTGCCACATTTCACGCATTTGCGGGCTTTTAGTGCCATAGGAGTCTCAAGTGAATAGAAGAGAAAACTAAAGTAAGAAAGAAATATAAAATGTTGTGGGGGTTTTTTGTTTTGTTTTTTAGGAAAGAAAAGGAATGGAGATTAAGAGGAAGAAAAAGAAGAAGTTGTCTCACAGCTAAAAAGAAAAGATTGGAGCGCTACGGAGAGAGAAAAACCAAGTGAGAAGTTCCCCATGAGGCAACTGGTAGCACGGTCGAAAGAGAACTGAAGGACCAGGCGGGAACCCGTTGGACATGCGCACTAGACAGTGGGGGCGGGATTGCCGCCTTAATGACTCGCAGCTCTAGAAGTTTCCAACATCGAGGTCCTGCGCATGCGCAGAGCCCATATATGTGTGATGCACAGAGACCTCGAAGAAGAACAGCAGGTACCACATAAAATGGCACGATGGTCCAGCACTCCCAGAAAATCTTAAAATGGCCACAGATAATTAACACTGCAGAAGCATTATATAAACACTGCTTACAAATCCAATACAAATAAGTAGTTGAAACCGTCTTGCTTTTATCCAGAGGTCCTGATACATCATTTCCCTCTTCTTAAAACTAAGTAGAAGTAAGTTGTGAACCCATGGATAAAAAACAAACATACCAGTGAACCAGCATCAGATAATGACCTGGAAAAGTGAACCACAGAAATGAGTCCACTCTCTTTTAGTTGCATTGAGCTAGAGTGCACATTCTGAGAGTATTTTATTATCTATGCTTAATTAGTTTGGGACTGCGTTCTGATCAAAGTGAGAGAATGAGGCCATAAAATACAGTTCCTTATTCTGTGGATAAAAGTATGGGTGTCATCACTTAAGGCGTGTAAGAAATCCAATTACAAAGATTTTCAATCTTTCCTAGCAGAAGTAACACAACTTAGCTCTATTCTATGCAGATCCAAAGCAACAGATATTAAATGACAGATGATTCACAACAGAGAACTAGGCCCATGTTGGTCCTAAATAATGGAAAATTCTCCAATTAAAAGCAACAGCACACCAAACACTTCTTCTCTACACCTTTTGTTTCAGTACTCTTGTTTTATTATTTCACAGATGCATATATGGCTAAGGATGCAATTCTATCCAAACATGCTGGAGAGCAAATCCCACTAAACTCAGTGGTTTACTTCTGAGTAAACATTTTTAGCATTTCTCATGTTCAGTAATAGAACTGCCTCCTCAAGGAGTAAAACATACCCCTGTTGTTGGCCTATTCGACACATAGCAAACAAACAACATGTTTCCAACAGGACTGGCTCCTGGTTTTACTAGGCCCTCAAAATTACCCTTACTGCACAGCTCTAAATGAAACAAAAGGAGACAGTCATGTCATGTAATGAAAAGGAAACTTAAAAATATAACCTTCCAGATATGTTCACCTTCGAGGTGTCACAGTTGTCTATGTTGTTACTACACATCTCTCAAAGCCATTTTCAGAATTCTGTGCACGCAAGCAACATAATAATAACCCAATTCCTAAGGAAGTCAGGAAAGGCTATTCAAGCTGGTACTGCAAGTATGTACATTCCAGCATTCGGTACTAATTCAGTACACAACAGCAGCCAGAATAAATTACTAATCACTAAGTACAATTGCAGAATGAATGAAATGAGAATGAAAAGGGAATGCAGAATGAAAAACAATAAAAAAGGCATGCACATACAAACAAAAACATACTTCCATTTGAGGGGGAAGCTGTAGTAGCTTGGAGGGATTAACAGAAGTGAGAAGATATAAGTATCAGGAGAGGACTCGTGCTAGCATCCAGAGTGATATGGGGTGGGGAAAAATCCAAAAAAAAATTCCAGTGCTGTATTTTTCCATGGAAATGTTTCCATTTCATAAGTTCATTAGTAATTGATGCCAATTGCAAATACAACACTGGGTGAGCTTGGCTGTTTCAAAGTTCAACTTCATGTTTTTCAGATGATTAGCTATAGCAAATTTGAGAGAGAATGTATATATGATATTAAAACACATATATGTTTCAATGTGAAATGGAACTAGTAAGTAGTGGCAGTAAAACTGAAAGTGCCCCAACAACCTTACTGGAATACAGTTGAACTCTGTTGAAACAGATGAGGTGTTGTTATCATATCATACACAGTTCTTTGGGTTGCTAAAATTAATTAGTGCAGCCTTCCCCAACCTTGAGGCAACCAGATGTGTTGGACTAGAACTCCCAGTATCCTTAGCCCACCATACTGGCTAGAGGATGCTGGTAGTTGTAGTCCAACACATTTGGATGCCTCAGGTAGGGGAAGGTTGAATTGGCATGTCCACAGTTTTCAGTACCTTTTTTTCCCTCCTTAATTTAAAAAAATGAAGGGAAGCATCTACTATTGTCTTTAAATGTTTATAAGTATTCCAATTTAAAAATCTATATAACATTTAAATCATATTAAATGTGCTTTAATGTTTCCTCAAATATTTTAGGCGAAATACTTCTGGTGTATTGGAACAAAAAATTAACATGGGGCTATTATTTTTTTAGCATTGTTGTTTATTAAATACAAATAAAATAAACATGCTAAATTAGATCCTTCTCTCATAATTTTCTGATGCAAACTGAAAATTTTCAAATGGAAATGACCCTCTGCAAATTAGCCCAATTCAAGATTTTCCAGAAAATCCACATCACTGGGCATCAAAATTAATGTTAGTCAGAAAATGTAATTTGTGTAACTTTCCCCTGTGACTTTTTTCTGTTGTCCATAAGGCTCTTAAGTAAAACTATCATAATTAAAGTCAAGAGCGTGTATTTAAAACAAAGTTCTAAGGCTCCTACAGTTCCCTGTAGGATGGGAGCATGAAATTTAAGTCTCCCACTGAAATGAATAGGAGTTAACTGGGTCTGGATTGCACTCATAGTTTTGTGAGACAACTAGTTGAGAGACGTGTTAAGTGTATTATGAACTTTTTTTATGAACACAGGGGTTACAATATTTAAGTTAAAAATACTTTGAATGGCATCCAACTCTGGACATCTGAGTTTTCAGTTTATTAATTACAATGACTTGATTTTAAAGGGCATTCCTTCATATATATATATATATATATATATATCCACTAGAAACCAAGCCCTGTGAATATTTATCATTTGTTTTCTCTGACCAGCTATACATGTCTATGAAGTATGAGTAAGCTCTTGAGGAGACAAGAGTATTATTGCCCTCATTTGTTCCACTTGGAAAGAAATTTTGTTTGGATGCTAGATCAGATTTGCTCAGGTTTGTAGGTTATATTCTTTTCTGGAATAGATCCCAAAACCTACATCAATTTACTGGGCTGTATATTCCCCACAAGTTTAGAGATGCCAAAACAACAGAAGTTATTACAACTGGTTTTGTTTATGTTTGAGTCTAAACTTTAATATATTGCAGTATTTTAGCAGATTTTTTTTAAAAAAAATCTATATTAGGACATACATACACCACCCGTTGGAGCCTTTGAAATGGCAAAACTATGCCTAATAAATTGAGTACTTCAGTAATCTTCATAATGTGCAAAAGGTAAACAGAAAGAGTAAAATGAAAGAGAATTATCAATTAAGTAAATTACCATATCACAAGGAAGTCAACACATGTTCCTAGGAATTTGCCAGCAGTACAAATACCAAGGGTTAGAAGCCCATAAGCTAGCAT
The DNA here is from genome assembly GCA_029215795.1 of Anniella stebbinsi. Taxonomy (NCBI): domain Eukaryota; kingdom Metazoa; phylum Chordata; class Lepidosauria; order Squamata; family Anniellidae; genus Anniella; species Anniella stebbinsi. Next base: position 85,965,484 of record JARDYH010000004.1, on the reverse strand, counting down.
GTTGCTTATACCAATTTCTTTCATTGCACTTTGCCCACAAAGAATACATTCTTTTCTCCACTTGGCTGGAGCTTACATCTTTCTATACTCTTCAACCTACAAGCCCCAAATAGGATCAAATTCCTCTCTAGTAATTAATAATTCCCACGTGCATGAATGAACTTGGATGAGCTCTCAACTTCTTAACCACTAAGAATATTGACTTACTTGTTTCACCAACCTTGACAGAGATCCACTTCACATGGAGCAACTGTCACATGGAGGCTGCTTGAGATTACATGTGCTATGAATGTAGTTGCAACAGTTGTTGATCTAATCTAGTATTCCAAGATTTCCATTTTAGAATTGAGCAGCACATGATCCTTCAGAGGTGTGGAATGAGGTCATTATGATTTCAATCACTTATTTATTTAGCCATCTCTTACTAGGCCAGTTCTGATAGAAGCAAAAGGTCTTTTAAAAAATATTAGGAAAGTGACTAAGGATGTAATCCCATGCATGTTTAGACAGAAAAAAGTCCTACAACTCCCAGCATTCCCCCAGGCAGCTATGCTGGATGGAGCATGCTGAGAGTTGTACGATTTTTTTCTGTCTAAACATGCATGGGGTTGCACCATAAAAAAATAAAACAGCAGGTCACAAATACCAAATTGCACTGAAGATGTCATATAAATTAATAGCAGCGCTGTTATATCGGCATAATCCAGTCAAATTTAAGCAATTTTAGATGATATTGATTTCAATGTGAGAAACTAGTGTATGTTGCTCTCTTCTATGATAAGCTACATTTAGAACACTGTGCATGGTTTTGGTGACGCCACTGCAAAAAGGAAAGCAAGGCTGGAAATGGTATAGAAAACATTAATGTAACTTGAAACATCACTATATGGCCTACGTCAATCCCTACTTCTTCAGTGGTCATCATATCCAAGAACCAGGTCTCTGTTACAATAAATAAAAAACATGGTTTAATTTGTTTTCTTAGCTTCAGTTATCTTTTTAAAGTACTAAACAATGTTTAGTATGAGCACAATCAGAAACATGCTTAATATTGACATAATTCAGTCAATTTCCACGATGCAACTTACTAACAAAATTCTGCTGGAACAGAAAATTACTTACACAGGCCAAATGTACACATCAATTATGTGCGTATTTGAAAAGTACACATTTTCCCCACTAAAGTGTGTATGTAAACATTTTTGTGTGTATGTTTCAAATTGATGCATTTTAGGACACATTTTCCTTCTGTCTGCAAATCACATTGTAAACTCAGGAATAGCTGAACTTCGACTGCGGATTGCATTCAAGTCTACATTTGAGTTTGGGAGGTGCAAACTGGGCAAATTCTGGTCTAAAACACATTGAAGCGAATTTCTCATATATCCCTGTGTCACAACACTTAACCAATGTTGAATTCAAACCACAAGATTGTGAAGTTAGTCAGCCCACTTATTCCACAGTGTTTGCTGCACGCAGTAACATTACAGAACAAGGCAACATGTCTTAAATCTCTGTACAGAAAGGATGACTTTGTGAAGAAATAAAAACCTTGAAACTGTCCTGCAGTGCTTGCAGAGTTAAGTGGCCACACAATTCAAATGTCAAAAATGTGTGCACACTGGAGCAGTATGTACCCTCAGGTTACAGGGAGAAAGCAGAATTAACTAGATGTACAAACCCCAAAAAAGAAAAAACCCAGGCCCTGCCTGCTCCAGTTTGCTTTCTATCTAGCTTGCCATACCTTGTTAGTGTTCCAGACCAGAAGTTAATTATCTAAAAAGGGTAGATTTTGCGACAAACCATGCAATATTGCAAGCTATTTTTGGCAGCAGGACTTTCGTATCTGAGGAATTCAAAATCATAATTGCTGCTGTAGTTAATAGTCATGTTTATAAAGAGAGAAAAATCTACCACATGGGCTGTAAAAAAAAAGTAATCCCATTTAAAACTCAAGTGTGGGATCAAATTAGCCGATATGGAAATTTGTTCTGTTCTCTAACACCCACAAGTCCCAGAACATTAGGCTGAAGTACTGGCATGAATAAGAACCATTTGTCAAATACAAAAATTCACAGGGTTGTCAAGAGTTTTAAAATTGAACAATTTAGAGGGGGTTTTAATTTTCTTCTGCATTGTGTTGGATATTGGTGTGTTGACGTGGAGGTGAATCAGATGGCTGGTTTCCTAGATTTATGCATGTAAAAATCCAGTAACGGTCTGATAGTCTAAACTGAATACTAAGGTGCATGGCATCTTTTCCAAAGACACTAAAAATATTTAATTTCCAAAATGTGAAATCACAAATAGGGAAGGAAAGACATTGAATGGTTACCTTTGGGAATGATTACTTTTGCCTGTGTTTTCCCCAAGATGTTTCAGAGCAGCTTTGCACTATCTGAGGAGACAATAGTTAACCCTGGAGCTGGGGTTTATGCATCTCACGACACTGAAGATGATCAAAATGTACTTTCAGAAGTGCAAAAAGAAACTCTCTTGGGGCACAATCCTGTAGTATCTGGCATGACTTCACTGGGGCCATGGAATATTGCTGACTTCCCTTCCTGCGATTGGATGAGGCAGCCCATCAGAAGTCTCCTCGACTGGGCAAATGATGGACCGCCATCATTTGTCTACTGTGGGATCGCCCCCCTCCAATGGTAGTAGCTGCAGAATGGAAGAGGCTTCAGATTTGCAGCATCCAAAGCATTCCCATTCCTGCCATGCCCCCAACAAGGTGGGGTGGGGTACCATGTCAGCTGTGTAGCTAGTGTAGTTATTTTCCCTCTCACTGAAAGCAATGGGAAGGAAAATAAAAATGGTCAACTATGGCAAACAAAAAATTAAGAAGTCCTTCCCCCCCCCCCCCGACACACACAATTTCCATTCTGACTGATGTGAACTCTGCAGGGCTTTGGATTGGTGGTTCTTCTGCCTCAGATTCTGCCACCACCACAGTATTGTTCTATTAGTACTCCCTTCTATCATATAAAGCCCCCACCCTCCCATTTCAACTAATTCATTTTACTTGCATGCAAGCCTGGTTTGGAAATGCATTGTCTATGGGGAGTTGCTGGTAATGTCTGTGCATCACTTTACTTGCTTACAGTTAAGACTAAACTGTTCTTGAGGAGACTAGAAAAACCCATATTTTATTTTATTTTATTTTATTCAGATGTTGGAATTCTATAGAATTTTAGGCCAAACTACATGCGACATTAAGTTCAATGTATTTTTCCTCTGACGCTTTCTTCTTTTGCAAAGTGTAGCTGTGGAAGCTTCAATCTGCACTTGGGGGGTGTTCTTGACCCCTCCAGTGTTTTGTTTACTCAAATAATAAATAACATATACCCATCTGCTTTTTGGCCCACGCAAGGAAATATATAGGTCATACGTGTGTTGTTTGCAATTAGCTTTTTCTATTTTATGTTACTCTTGTTTTTTGTCAATCATCTTTTACGTGTTCAAAAAGCAACCTTATATCATTCAGAACATTTTTAGAAAAGACAATAAGAATTGTTAATAATTGGTACTATAGAAAGTTTAAAGGAGCGCCCTACTTTTTCAGATGAAGGCAAAATGAAGACATCAGATGACAAAAATCAGCCATGAAAGTAGCTTTTTATGGAACAAGTAAATTTCACACACACATACTAAACAGAAAATTGTAAAGATCAAGATGAAACAACTGATGCTCAACTGTGCCACTAGAACATAGTCACTATAGGTATATATTTGTCATCCAGTGCACATATCCATACTACTGCCTCTCAACAAGCTGCTTAAGGCCTAATGAAGAACATATTGTCAAGCTAAAGACAGTCATAGACTCCATAGAGCTTTGAGTCAATTAACCAGTCCATGTTTCCCATCTTTAAAGTGCCTGCCAACAGAATTGTGAAAATAACAAAGAGGTCTGGATTTCACCCTCTGCCTTCCTATTGAGAGAGTAAATGTGAATTTCTCTCAAAGGTTCAAGCGGTAGCACTTAGCTCTGAGAGTATTTAGACATTTATTCTTGGCATTTGTTTCTCTTTCTCAGTGTTTAGGCATATAAGAATATAATGGCCACAAGTGAAAGACAAGTCACAAAACAAATTTAAAAAAGAGTAGATTTCATCACTTTCCCCTAAATATCAGTTGTATGATCTTTTCATAATTTGAGGGACTAGTCAAGTTTTTTTTTTAACAGATCCAAAATAATTGCCCCATTTCCCTGAGCTATGGCTTGTCAGCCACCATATTTAAACAATATTTGCAAATAATATTAATTGCATGCCACTAAAATGTGAGACTGCAGCCCTCTAGAGCATTACACGTTATAACAACCTCTAAACATAACATACTGCTATGAAATCAATAGACCCCAAAACTTAAAACTACAGGAGTAGTTTTTTCCTACTGCGTAAAACTAAATTTTAAAATCCTAAGTACTGCTTGCTGTTACACCATAAAGGTTTACCAAGATATGCAAGATGATCAACATTTCAGGAACCCATGCCATGTCTGGCAATAACCTAAGAGTTTCACTGAACCCGCCAGTTTCAACAAGAGCTATAAATACTTTAAATAAATAATATACTGGGCATCTTAGAGAGAACATAATTATCACTTTCTGCTTTCAAAGTACTATGCCATTATTCCATGACCAAAAGTAGTATGTCTTTTTATCGCACCTTCATATAATATCTGCCACAGTCTCAGGAAACATAGCTGTCATTCATTTTTCACACAGACAGATGCCTTAAAGCTCCTTCATCTCTAAAATCTTTTCCTTTCCCTAAAATGGCCTTTTCCAAAATGATTTAGAAATGGCCTTTCTTTCTTTCACTGACTGTACTTGCACCACGACTCCTTTTTTTCCTCATTATCTGCACTACCCAAGAAACAGGGCCTATTCAAGATGCTTCCACATAACAATGCCAGCAAGACATAATCCATAGGCTCCGCTGTTACTGATATTTTTTTTGCAGAAATGAGGTATCACATGTCAACCTTTTGTAGATAATTAGATAATTATCTACAAAATATAATTGTAGATAATTCACCACAGCTAAGTCTTTGGCACTGGGAAACAATCCACCCCTACTAGACTCTGCGTAGATTTGTACTCTCGTCTTCATACAAATCTGCTGTCTCTCAGATTGTTAGTCCTCTACTATCCTACAAATTGTTTGATCACTTCTGCATGATAGTTTCAGGGGAAATCACAAAAGTTCATGGGGAGAAGAATGAATTGACAAAACACCATGATGCTGTATTTGATATTTCAGTCACAGCACACTGACATGAATTCATAGACTATGACTATTAGAAAACCCAACAAAGTGAAAAATGTAGTATAGAACATTAGCACACATCAGAAATCTTGTTCATTTTATATTTTAAGTTGTTATTATGTCATTTAACTATTTTAAGAAAGGAAAGAACTCCAGAGAGTTGGAGTCCGACAGTGGTTTTTAAACCTTCTATCTACACTTGACACATAAGTTTGCTACTAGTGAGCATGTTGCGGAAGTTTTTGGGGCAAATTTTAAGTTGGATGCACACTGAGGTGACACTAGCCAAACTTGTTGGTTTCACCATCTCCCCGTGTAAACCCAAAGTACACCTTGTAGGGGGGACTAGTAATCGTGGAAAAGCTGACTTTGGGGGAAGTTTATTTGCCATTACTGTTCTTGTCACTGAGAGATCTCCTAATAATCTTACAAGGATCAAGGTTCCACAGATCATACTTCAAGAGGTACTAGACTAGATAATCAAGGACACCAAATGCTAAACCAAGAGCAGTCCTAATATGTGTCTCTTTCGAGAAAGATAAACCCTGTAAATACCTTCTTCCACTGCTAAATCATTCTCACAATTAGGTCCTTACCCCCATCCCAAAGAATGATCTAAACCTTTAAATCATTTGTCTCGTGTCTATCCTCAATACATACAGTGAGCAATTGTTCTTCCTATACACTCCAATGTCATTAAATATTTTAGTTATCTTCTTTTCTTGAGGCTAACAGTACTTTATTTCCGCCTTTCTTCAAAGAACATGATTTCTACTCTGCTCATAGCTCTCCTGTGAAAATTCTACAGGAGTGGGTAGCCTCCAGATACTGTTGGACCAACTCCCATCAGCCTCAGACATAATGTCTGGTGGTCAAGGACAATGGGCATTGCAGTCCCAACATCTGGAGGGCCCTAGCTCACCTAAACCTGCTTTACAAGATTCGTGGGATCCTTATCAATATTGCTTCTCAATTAACTATTACCTTTACCATAGGATATATGGGGCAGCCTTCGGTTATTGATAGGGCGACCCATGGAGGTTGTGTATGTATTGATTGTAAAGGCCTTTGTGCCATATGCAAATAAACTACTACTACTACACATACACAGCCAGATTGAGTTCCTTATTGCTCCCATGTTTCCATGGAATTACTGCGTACACAGGTATCTCATTTGTTTTTGTAAGGAAAATTAACTCATGTATACAAAGAAGCACATGGATATGTGTCTTCCATTGAGTAAATGAAGAGGATTTTACGTGTTTATTGGAACTCTTGCACCTTAAGCAGTTGATAAACCGATGCAAGAACATTTAGATATTTTTAAAAGTTGTTCCATGGGACACTATTTGTAGATAGTAGCAATGATCTGCAGTTGATGAATATGAATTTTCCACTTCTCCCCTTCAATTGACATTCTGCCTGAATGACCTATAGCCATTTTCTATGAAACTAGCATTCAGCATCTTAAATTTGCATATGATGTAGCATCACTAAATATTTAATGTGGATTTAAATGTGCCTTTAGTATATTTTTGTATAATTTTAAATGAACTATAAAATGTCAAAAAGCTCTTTCTTTAAAAGTTCTCTAAATAGATATACAATGAATTGTTGTGGTTTCAAAGTGGCTATGATTGCCTATTGGATCAATATACTGTTCTCCCTAAAGGATGTGTGTGTTATTTTACACTGCAGATTCTAATCACCCATTTTATCTTACATGACTATCCAGTACAATTTAAATCTACAGAATTAGTTTCCATGTAAAATTGCAATATATAAAACAACAAAAGTGTGCCTTATGTCCAGTATGTATATAAACACTTTGCCCATAATGCTCTGAAAGATTGTCCACTCAAGATCTTCCCATAGCAAATTCCTTTTCAGTGGATTAACATATGAAGAAAACAAATTTACACAATCTGAAATAAAGAAAAAAAACATCATAACACATCCAGAACAGAAAACATGCGGACACGTTCTAGATTTTTTAAATATAAGCATTCTTAATATGACCTGCCTTAATAATGTGTTGGCTTTGGATAACTTCATATTTATATCTTCTCAGCCCTTCATCTACCAGCATTTATTCAATAATCCTCACGTTTGTTTGTTTGTTTACCATCAATCTAAGTTGCCATAATCAAATTCACTATAAGAACCTGGATCTGGACCATGCATTATAGCCACTAAAAACAGCTGGGGACAAAGTAGCATTATCTGGCTCTGTTATTACTGATATTATCTTCCTAACATAATTTCCTCTATTTCCGACATTCAGGTGTGCTTATGTAGCCAAAACAGCATCAATCATGAGGAACCCTAAAGTAATCTCAATGTGGAGTGAACATGCTTAATGATAATGGAATGCTGACTGTTTGTGACAGGTATGGAAAACTGGGTGGGAGGAGGAATGGAATTGAGTATCATGGAGGAGGGCATGGCTGACTGAACAGATTCACTACACTGCACCATTTTGTTGCAAGTCCCATGTTAGTTCCTGGTGAAATTCCCTCTTCATCACAACAGTTAAAGTTGCAGGGGCCCTGCCTTCTTTTGTATATGGTCACTCTACTATAGTGCATGCACTTTTAACTGTTGTGATGAAGAGGGAATTTCACCAGGAACTAATTGCATACAAATGACACTGGCTGAAATTCCCTTTTCTCTACAACTGTTAAAGTTACATGAGCCCTGACCTGGATTTTATCTGGTCAGCCTACAATAAATAGCAGGGCTGTCTCCAGCTACTTAGAAGAGACTCCTACCTTTCTTACCCTCCTTCAACCTATAGCAGCAGAAATGTAAGCTTTGGGGACCGAATCTGCATTGTGAAAGTTCTACTCATCAGGGAGTATGTGGTACTTACTAGGGTGACCTCATGAAAAGGATGAAAGGGCTCCTGTATCTTTAACAGTTGTATAGAACAGGGAATTTCAGCAGGCATCATTTGTATGCATGCAGCACCTGGGCCATATCTACACCAAGCAGGATAGGACACTTTGAAAAAGGTTTGAAAACAGTATATGTAATGTATCCTGGGCCCCAACAGTTGTCAAAACCATTATAAAACATTATAAAGCAGTAGTGTAGATCCTGCCCTGGTGAAATAACTAGAGTGATCAGATACAAAAGAGGGCAGGGCTCCTGCAGCTTTAACTGTTGTGCTGAAAAGGGAATTTTACCAGGTGCTACATGCATACAAATGACACCTGCTGAAATTCCCTTTTCTATACAACTATTAAAGATACAGGAGCTCTGTCCTCCGTTTCATATGGTCACCCTAACTTAGACTCCTTCCAATCCTTTCATGTCCTTATTGACTGATGACATGTTCATGCTATTAGAATTGCTTGCACCTGCAGTCCTAAACCTACCTGGAACTAAATCTCATTAAACTTGATGGGACTTTCTGACTAGACATGTATAGGTTTGCACTATAACTGCTGAATAGTAGGTGTGTCTACTCAGAGGAAAGTCCCCTCGAGTTCAATGGGCCTTACTCCCAGGTAGTGGGTTCAGTTAAGATTGCAGCCTAAGTCAGTGATTTTTATTTACCTACTAAATTAAGATCTAATCTGAAAAAACTGGAAAGAGTGAGTAATATATTTACACTGGTTATAAAATACAGCCAAATTAAGAGAATTTATGAAAGGAATACCTCTTCTGTTTTGATAATATTCTCCACTTTTCTCCAATCTGGCATTCTCTAGTGGAAACCCTCACCTTCCTCCATCTCTCACACCACTGAAAGTTCTCAGTGCTATTAAACTATCACATGTTCCAAATAAACATGGTACTGAATATATGGCTCCATCAGAAACAAGGAAAGTCAGGAGATGCACAAAACCAAAAACAATTAGGGGGATATGCATTTTGAATTACAGCTTTAATAGAGTTTGATCCTGAGTTGCACAAGCATGTGCCTTTCTCCTACTGAAACTTGAAAGTATTTTATTTGAGGATTGTGCCATTAGTTAGTGTGTGTATTAAAATATAAGCAAATGAGGCTATGTTGTTTCATTATTACACAGCAAAGTCTTTATATAGTAAAAATGCAAAAACTGATTTTTGTAAACCCAAACAGAATAATGAAACTGTATCTATATCTATGCAATTCAGTGTTATGACTTTTTATGATTTATGTCTTTATATGTTTTCAGGACATATAATTCTATACATGCTTAACAAATCTTCATATAAATTAGTCAATATACTAAAATATATTAACTATCAAAAAATTCTTATTACAGATCAGCCATTTGGAATTATATATTCCCTTTCCATGAAACTATAAGATCACTAGTATGTCTTCTTACATCATTGCACAAATGGTTTAAGCCAAGCATTCTACTTTGGCTAGAGTAGAATCACATTTTTAAAAGCATGACTCTCCCTAATTTACTTTCATCAAACTTTTTTTTCAGAAATAGATGTGTGAAGTCAACTTAATCTAAAAGCTACATTAAAATTCAGGAAAAATAGGTCAGGTTTTCCCCAAAAAATGAAGGTATAATTCCATTCAAAATAAATGTTCTGTACAATTAAGACAGCTTGCTGGATTATATATTGTAGTGCTGCCATTTCTTAAAGAAGGTGCTACTTTTTTCTAGCACATATGCATTGCAATATTTGATGATGAAAGAGAGAGAGAAGGGTTGCCATGGTAAGTCTGCATCTTTGTTGAATACTGGAACAAACTGATGCATAGAACCAACACCCACATAACTTGTCAGCACAAGTTACTGGGGGGGGGGGTTGTTTGTTTTCTGTACACGTAACACGAACAGGAATGTGATAAATATAACTGTTGTTATTCAATTTTCTCTTCTTTGCGGAGTAACTTTCCAAAACACTTCAGTTTAAGGAAAATAAGAATAGAATATCTATGGAGCTCTCTTTAGGTGAAAATGTCAGAGGCCAAGTACAAAGCATAGAAATGTTACCATGGTGACAACATTATAAATGCCTAAGATAAGAATATACCTATCTCCCTCATAACAGGAATGTTTTAACGGAACTATAATATTTCTAAATGGGCCCACAAAGAAGCACATCCACAGAGACATCAACCTAGCTCAAATTCGCAACAGAGGAAAGAATGATTAAATTCTCACCAGTAACAACTGGAAACAAATCTTCTAAACCCAAAGTGACTTGGGTGTCACAGTTTATAAGATGAGCACCATGACAAGCAAAAACGTAGGAAACATAAGACAAAATTAATTCCTAGTGAAGTAATTTAGCAACTCATAATTTATTTCAACAGATATACTCTAGAACCATGCCCACAAAGCCGATTCCCATTTCCTGCAGTTTTACACAGAAGTGTTTGATTATATCCATTGGTTGCATTCCTGTCATACCAAGCACTCTCATAGGTCTCCATCTAAGGCAGGGGCTTCTTACTTCCCCCTCCACAAGCAGCTTAGAAAGACCAAAGAACAGAAAAGTTGGGACCCATAACTTTTCAGTTGTGTGGGAAGGGATGTGGAGAAAAGGATTCTATTCCCACTCAAAAGCTCAACACTATTCAGACGGAGGAATGGGGAGAGAGACAGAGGTTGGAAACCTCATACATAAGTTATGAATACAGCAAGCTATAATACATATACGATATACACATAAAGCAAATATTTCATAACCAAATTAAGAGAACCTCAAAGTCACTATCTGGATAATTACGACCCCCAAATATATATATTCATGTGTACATTTTTTCCCAAGCAGGTTGTCTACAAGCAGGATATAACAGCAACCCGATGAACCGCAAATGCCTAGGAACCGAACTGCAATTTCAGAGAATGTCCCATATTTGTGTATCTGCAAGCCATGGGTATCAGCTGAGGAACATCCAATGGCTGCAAAACATTACACAGAAACTGCCCCTGTGTCTCTGGTCAAACAGATGACAAACAAGTTGGTAGTGTGAGGAAAAAGAGTGACTTTTCCAGGAACTTTGCAAAATTCACTACCTTGCTGAAAAATATATAATGCAAGCTGAACTGGAAAAACATGATTTCTGGTCAAATATATTGGAAATATTATCAAAGTTTCAAGAATTATTAGATGTAGTTACTGCAAACTATCATCTGCTGGGATTAGTAAGCTTTAACTGGAAACAAAGACATCCTAATTATCAATATTTATTTCCCCTAACTGAGGTACCATCTTTCACGCTCTTTGTAGAATATACTCACACTTAGAAAAAAATAATCTAGAAAAGTAGCACACGTGTGTGTGTGTGTGTGTTAAACCAGGAGAATAATTTCCTCTATTTCCAAAGTTCAAGGGTGAGTGTGGATCCTTATGCATCATCCATGCACAAGAGGGGAGATATGAGCAGGATTCAGTTTGCAGAAGTACACAATAAAAACAAAACCCTGTAAAAAAAAAATCCTAAGAGGAGGCAACACCCAAAACCGCCCAATGTGAGTTGAATATGCGCAGTGGGAGTGGGATGATGACCAACTCTTTGGGGTGGGAGTAAATGGAAAACTGGTGGGAGAGAAATGGAGTATCCTGGAAAGGGATATGACACCTGGAAGCCTGTACTTCACACTGCAATATTTTGTTACGGGCCCTGCCTGTAAGATTTCCTAATATGCTTAATTTCAGTAATAAACAGAAAACATGGCATAAAGAATTGCATCCACTGACATGGGTGTAGCTCAGGAGGGATATATTACGCATTTTTATAATAACTTCATTAAGATAAAAAAATATTTCTTATAGACACTCACTGTAATATTTGGGAAATAGTTTGGTTAACTAGAGTTCCTGGTGTAAATAAAAACAATACAGTTCCTGGTGTAAATAAAAACAATCCAGCTTCAACAAAAAAATACCTACTGATAGGTGTATTGTGGGCATTTAATGAACAGGGGTGGCTAGGAACTAGGGATGTGCACTGGATCGGACCCGATCCACGATCCGAGTCCGGTCCAGTGGGAAATCGGATAAATTATCCGATTTCCGATCCCGCAGCTGGATCGGCCGATCCAATCCGAACCGGTCCGAAAAAGCTCCGAACCGGTTCGGCGGATCGGCGGATCGGCGGGCGCCCACTGGCGCCCACCGCCGCTTCCATTGGCGGGCGCCAGCGGGCGCCCGCCGATGAAAGTGGACAGCGGGGGGGGGGGGAGGAGGGGGGCACTTACCTTCTCGGCCCGGTGGCTCCCGTCCGGCGCCGGCGCCTACTACTACTAGCAGGCTCCGCAGCCTGCTCTAGGGTGGCGCGCCGGGTGATGTCATCACCCGGCGCGCTACTCTAGAGCAGGCCGCGGAGCCTGCTGGTAGTAGTAGGCGCCGGCGCCGGACGGGAGCCACCGGGCCGGGAAGGTAAGGAGGGGGTGCGTGGAGGGGAGGAGGGGGCGCGCGGAGGGGGGAGGGGGGAGGGGGGCCCTTACCTTTCCGGCCCGGCGGCTCCCGTCCGGCGCCGGCGCCTACTATTCCCAGCAGGCTCCGCGGCCTGCTCTAGGGTGGCGCGCCGGGTGATGTCATCACCCGGCGCGCTACTCTAGAGCAGGCCGCGGAGCCTGCTGGAAGTAGTAGGCGCCGGCGCCGGACGGGAGCCGCCGGGCCGGAAAGGTAAGGAGGGGGTGCGTGGAGGGGAGGAGGGGGCGCGCGGAGGGGGGAGGGGGGCCCTTACCTTTCCGGCCCGGCGGCTCCCGTCCGGCGCCGGCGCCTACTATTCCCAGCAGGCTCCGCGGCCTGCTCTAGGATGGCGCGCCGGGTGATGTCATCACCCGGCGCGCTACTCTAGAGCAGGCCGCGGAGCCTGCTGGAAGTAGTAGGCGCCGGCGCCGGACGGGAGCCGCCGGGCCGGAAAGGTAAGGAGGGGGTGCGTGGAGGGGAGGAGGGGGCGCGCGGAGGGGGGAGGGGGGCCCTTACCTTTCCGGCCCGGCGGCTCCCGTCCGGCGCCGGCGCCTACTATTCCCAGCAGGCTCCGCGGCCTGCTCTAGGATGGCGCGCCGGGTGATGTCATCACCCGGCGCACTACTCTAGAGCAGGCCGCGGAGCCTGCTGGAAGTAGTAGGCGCCGGCGCCGGACGGGAGCCGCCGGGCCGGAAAGGTAAGGAGGGGGTGCGTGGAGGGGAGGAGGGGGCGCGCGGAGGGGGGAGGGGGGAGGAGGGGGCGCGCGGAGGGGGGAGGGGGGCCCTTACCTGCCCGGCCCGGCGGCTCCCGTCCGGCGCCGGCGCCTACTACTACCAGCAGGCTCCGCGGCCTGCTCCAGGGTGGCGCCGGGTGATGTCATCACCCGGCGCGCTACTCGAGAGTAGGCCGCGGAGCCCGCTGGTAGTAGCCGCCGGCGCCGGACGTGCCGAGAAGGTAAGTGGCGGGGAAGGGGGCTTACCCCCCCCCCGGAGCCGTCCGCTTCTATCCGCTGGCGCCCGCGGGCGCCAGCGGATGGAAGCAGGCGGCCCCAGGGGGGGTAGGGAGCGCGGGGGAGGGGGTTTACCTGCCGGGGCCGTCCACAGCGGACGGCCCCGGGGGGGGGGAGGGAGTTAGGCCCCCCCTTACCCACCCGCCGCCATTTTTTCCTCATAGACTTGCATTGCAATGCAAGTCTATGGGGAAAAAAATGGCGGCCGATCCAAAAATTTCCGATTTTTGGATCGGGATCGGACTCGATCCGGTCCGGGGGGCCTCCGATTTTGTCCGAACCGGTCCGGGACAAAATTGGAGGTCCCGATCCGGGTCCCGATCCGATCCGGGGGGTCCGTGCACACCCCTACTAGGAACTGCGAAGTTGTGTTACAGACATCCTTTTCACACAGACACGACAAAACCATTGGGAAGAAAAGGGTGGAGGAAGAAGGCTATGTCTTGATGGGTTGAAAGAGGTAGAAGTTTCAAATGTTTCTAGTCACACTTAAAAGGGTATAAATACATGTTCACAACAGCAGCAACAGAAGATAAATCAAAGAAAGATAAGAAATAAAACCACTTGAGGTCTCTGTCTTTAAATAAAAAGAGAACTGTGATGCCCACGCACCATTGCAGAGCATTATAACTGGGGCAGTTTGAACTGCATTGAAATCGATGCAATTCTAATTATCAGTCCTCCCATTTTGTTTTTACATCCCACTCTTTTGATGCAGTGAGAAAGTCTCAATTGTTTTCTTATCCATAAGCAACGGAAAAGCAAGAGCGGATTCTTGTGTGAGAGCGTGTGCTTGTGTTTAAATTGCCCTGGGCAACGACAAGATCAAGCAGTCTAATCCTCTTATCTGTATATGTATTTTTTTTAATGTCCAACATGCTTTGAAACCATAAGGTTAGCTTGCCCTCTCTGACACTTACTCACGAGTCTTGATCCTGCAGAATCTTAATAAGCTGCCAGTGCTGGCATCAGGGGGTTGACACCATGAGGCAGCTGCCAAGAGCCCAGCACCTGAGGAGGGCTCACTGACTACTGTCCAATTGTTACTGAAGTGCAATAGCCACTGGAAGGCTTGAGCAATATTCACTACACTGCCCACAGGGAGAGCACAAGTGAGGAAGTGAAGGCAGCAGCTGCTTCTGGCTCTGCCCACTCACCTTCTTCTTAGACAGCAAGTCAGGGAGGTGTGCAGGCAGCAGGGTTGCTCACAGAGAATGTGTGAAGCCAAGAAGGCTCCACCCACTTGCTCATCTCCCTCTCAGTGAGAATTTGGCCCTTTGGAACTTCCCCACTCACTTGCCATCTCTCTCTCAGATGATGCAGTTATGCCCAATCTCCACCACACAGTGCCCAGTCACAGAAAGCGAGTGAGAGAGAGAGAGAGAAGGTGTCAAGTAAGCAGAATCTTTGGCTTGTACAAGGACAGCAACCTCATCATCTCTGAGAGCAAAACGATAGTGGGAATTGGGCCCAGACAGCGGATTCCTCAGTACGATACACAATTGGTTCCAGGTTATGGAAGACATCAGCAATATGCCTTTGAGTGGCCTCCTTCTTTCCAGCCAGCCCCATCCTCCCAACCATGCCATGAAGAGAGATTCGGGAGAAGCTGGCATGAACAGGGGATTGGCACCCATGGTGCTTTCTAGAGAAAGATGCCACGGCTGCCAGTTCTCTGGTTGATGCAACATGGAGGATTGGGTCCCACTAGGCCCAATCCTCACCACTGCAGCACCCAGAAGGAAATCACTGGTACGCAAGTGAAGAGGTAGCCACTCATTCAAGGGGCAACCACCTCACCTTCTGTTCACTCACCTGTATTCTCTATCTGGGTTGTGCAGCACACTGTTGTCCAGGGCAGTGCCAGAGGACAACCAAGCAGTGATGGTGGTGGCTGCTGCTCATTCACCCATTCTGGGAGGCCCTACTGGGCCCAATCCATATGAGTGAGAGAGGGTAAGCGAGGAGATAGAGCCACATAGATTGAGATGGGAAGTGAGAGAGCTTTTTGCAGCCATCGCTTGCCCAATCCTTCCTGCCATACATTTAAGAGAAGGCGAGCAATTGTGCAAGGATACCAATTGTTTCTGGAAAGAGCAGCCTCCTCTTCTTACTTGCTTGCGCTCTCCCTGTGAGCAGTGTGGCAGGGAGGATTGGCGCCAATCACCATCGTTACACTGCCCACAGAGAAAGTGCAAGCCTGCTCACCTGTCTCTTTGGAAAGCATGGCAAGGATTGAGCCCAGCAGGGCCACTCAGGTCCCCTCTACAAGGATTCGCTTTTGCGCCCGGTTAGGCAATTATGCGCATAATCGCTGAAGCGCATTTACACCTAATACCTCTGCACGAGAGGAGAGGTGGCGAGAGGCGGCGAAGCGCATTAACGGATGACCAAAATGCGCTTTCCAAGTAGTTAATGCGCATAAGCGCTTGTTCACATAGTCAAAATGCGCTTTAACGGACGGAGCAAAATAAAACTCGCGATTTAACGTGCATTCGATAATGCGCATAATCGGAGAGATAACACGCCTCTACACCCGATTTGCTCTCCGTTCTTGTAGAGGTAAATTTTTTAAAAGCGCCTTGAAAGAGCTTTAAACCTCTCTTGTAGAGGCAGCCTGAGTGAGCAGAAGCCACTTCTGCTTCTACTTAGTCCCTTTCTAGATCTGCACCCAAACTCCACTGCTGGGCCTGTGTCACCCAGAGAGAGAGGGAGAGTGCAGGTGAATGAAGGAGAAGATGAAGTGGCTGCTCCTTTCCTGAGCAGTACACTCTGCTCCACTTGCACATCTTCCCTCTCCCGCTGGTTGCTGTGGTGGTGGAAGGGATTGGGCCCAGTGCGCCACCTAGAGAGAGAAAGAGAGAGAGAGAGAGAGAGAGAGAAGTGGCCGCGGCTTGCTCTGGTTTTCTCTCTGCAACGCCAAGGGGTCCATTCTTCCCTCCATGGGCTCACAGAAAGAGCGTGGCCGATTCGCTCACACCCTCTCCTTTGGCGGCATGGTGGGGAGGATTGCATTGGCTGCAGGGTGAGAAGCCCCCTCCCACCACAAAAAGGCACTGAGGGACCCCCGCCTCCTCCCGCAACCTGGAACTGGCCCTGCATGCTGCAAATTTCCCCGGGGAACAAGTGTCGAGCGAAAGCATCTGCTGCTCCAACCAAAGGAAAAGCTCCTGCCACCTTGATCCTCGCCTCCTACCACCCCGCCCCCTCCAAACCCTCACGTCTTTATGAGGAGGGGGCTACAAAGCCTACGGAGGAGGAGGAGGAGATGCTGCCCCTCTCACTCTTCTTTTGCAGCGATGCTTTCTCCCCTAGCAACCACTGCATTTCATCTGGTTACCACCACTACCACCAGAAGCAACAGCGCCCTGGGGCGCGCGCTCGCTCGCTCACCCACCCACCGCAACCGAAGCCCCCACTCCGTGCCATCCGCCACCAAACCGAGGCAACATCCAACACAATTAGGGAGAGAAGGGAGCCGCAAAGAGACTTCCTTCATCAGCCTGGATCGCGGTTTAGCCATGCAGGAAGGCGCCCGAGCGCGCGGCGCCTCCACCACGGCTAACACGCCCCTACAGCAGCTCGGTCAGAAGGAGCGAGCAGCCCCTTCCCCAAGCAAGGACGCGGCAGCCCCAGCGAAAAGACTCACATTGCAGGGTGGGGAAGCGTGTCCGTTCAATCTCCGCTGACTGCAGAGAATAGCCGCGGGGATTGCGATTCCAACCCAGAGATAAGGGGTCCGCCTTTTAGGGGGCATGGAGAGATGAGGGAAGGGAGGGGGGAGTGGAGTAGGGCAGGAGGGCGGTTTCCCTCCCTTTTGGGCTCCCCTCCCCCAACTTAGACCACGATGCGGATACCTTTCAGGTGAACATCTGGGGAGAGATTGCACTCCCTCCCCACGCGGAGGTCTGGAGAACAGGTACCTTGTCAGCTGAAGTCTCTCCGTTTGCCAGAGCCCCAAGGCAACCACCCCAAAAGCAAGCTCTTCATCCAGTAAATCCTTTAGGACCGAGCCGGCGAGCGAAGAAAGGGGGCTCCTGCCGCCGCCCCGCCGCCACCACCAGCGCCGCCGCCGTGGAAACGGCAATGCAAAGAAAGGGGGGGCCGAATCAGCCCCTTCCCAGCGCATCTGTCAGAGCTGGGAGCAGGAGCGAGACTCCACAAGGGCACGCGGGGAGGAGGAGGAGGGCTGCTTCACATCTCCGCGGCGGCGGCTGGCCACGAGAAGCGCGGAGGCGGCGGAACCTCCCCCAGCCGGTAAAGGGTCGGAGGCGCTGCTGGGCTTCCCCCGTTTGTCAAGGGGCCTTCTCGTGGCGGCGGCAGCTTCGTTCATTCACAGGTGCAATGGTTACAGAGGGGGAGGGAGGGTCTCGCATGTGTTCGAGCCCCCTTCGCTGCCCGTTGCCAAGCTGGAGACCAAGAGCCTGGTAAAGCAGAATCCCCCCACGTCCGACGGCGGCGCCAACTGGGAAACTGAGGAGAAACGCCTGCTGCTCCCTGGGCAGACGGTGTGTGTGTGTGTGTGGAGTGACCCCGGGACAAGAGGCAAACTAGGTGTCTCTTTCCCTCGGGTGGGAGGCTACCTCTGTAAAGCCAACACGCGCGGGAGCGGGGGGCGCCAGGAGAGAGCCCGCTGCTTTGGTTTGCCGCGGAGGTAGGAAGCGAAGCGCCCTCCCTACCGGAGAGGAGGAGGGGGGAGAAGCCGCGGCAGCAGTATATCCGCCCCCACTAGTTCCGCGTCAGAGCTCTTCGCAAGCCGCGGCTACCGCTTCTTTTCCAGCTCTTCCCCCCCTCCCCTCTTTTCCTTCCTTCTGGTCTTGTCGAAGGAAGAAACGGAGTGGGCGTGGAGGTAAGAGCGCAAACGCCCCGCACGTGGCCTGCACGGTCCCGCAGCAAAGGTCACGCCCCTTTCTCCACCTTTGCTCACTTCCTTCCCCTCCACACAAGGTTTCTCATTTCCCGGACCCACGCAGAGATCTGGGTAGCGATCCATTCCAGTCCGCCATTAGGGATGTTCTGGTAGGTACGTTCCTTCAAACCCACGAAATCACAGAGAGCCAGGGATTGGTTAGGACCCTCAGAGATCAGTACCGCCGGAGTCAGGGATCCAAGTCTCAGGAGCCCTGTGGGGTGCTCTGGCCCCGGATTTCTAGGAGTGCACTGGTGCCAGCCACTGACCTGGGCCACCCTGTGTCACAAAAATACAGTCCCATTGTGGTGATGCTATATCACTCTTCTGCATTTATACCTCATATCACACAATGACATTTGTTACGGTAATTTGATATAACAGAATAGAAGGCAGGAAATAATGCAAGAAAGATGGTATATGGAATGCAGGGCTCCATCACACCAACTTTTTTTTCCTGGTTTGCCTCCACGATTTCCACCTCCGGTTCATTAGCATGTCAAGCTAATGGTCCCTTTCACATGAGCTTGTGGTATCGGTTTGTGGTACCTCCTTCGCTTATTTCGCTCCTTCCCCATCCAGGGGTGCCTCTACAAGAAGCATTTAAAGCTCTTTCAAGGTGCATTAAAAAAATTACCTCTACAAGAACGGAGCGCAAATCGGGCGTAGAGGCGCGTTATCTCCCCGATTATGCTCATTATCGAATGCGCGTTAAATCGCGAGTTTTATTTTGCTCCGTCCGTTAAAGCGCATTTTGATTGTGTGAATAAGCGCTTGTGCGCATTAACTACTTGTAAAGTGCATTTTGGACATCTGTTAATGCGCTTCGCCGCCTCTTGCCGCCTCTCGTGCAGAGGGATTAGGCGTAAATGCGCTTCTGCGATTATGCGCATAATCGCCTAACCAGGCGCAAAAGCGAATCCTTGTAGAGGGGACCCAGTTCATTGGTTGTGACATTGTGATTGATGTGGGAGCCTTCCCCCCTTGCTCTGGCTTTGTTATCTAGTGTTTTACTGATTTAACGTTTCATCAACTGGGTGCCATTTCTGCGGGCCATGAGGGTGGGGTTGGAGCAGCAAAAGTCCATTCAACCAACTCAGCACAAGCCCATTTGTTCCACACGGCGTGCTGGAGGAGGTGAACCTCCATGTATCAAATGCAACCATATTGTGACAATGGACGGGATGAGGACTAATGAACTGGATCTCAATCCAAACAAGACTGAGATGCTGTTAGTGGATGGTTCGGACCAAATGGAGGGTGTTCATCCTGTTCTGGACAGGGTTGCAGTCCTGTTGAAGGTTTCCGTGGAGTTAACATTTTCACTTGAGGTTCAGGTGGCCTCAGTGGCATGGAGCGCCTTCTACCAACTTCAGTTGGTGGCTCAACTATGCCCCTATCTGGACAGGGATAACCTGGCTTCAGTAGTCTATGCTCTATTAACCTCCAAGTTAAATTACTGCAAAGCACTCTACAAGGGGCTGCCTTTGAAGACAGTTTGGAAGCTGCAGCGTGTGCCAGATCAATAAGAGAGACCAGAAAGCCTGACCATATAACACCTGTTCTGTTTCTGTTTTGCACTGGCTTCCTGTATGTTTCTAAGCCCGATTCAAGGTTCTGGTTTTGACCTATAATGCCTTACATAGCTCAGAACCACAATACATGACAAAGCGCCTCTCCCAATATGAGCCTACCTGTACACTACGATTGTCATCTGAGGCTCTCCAGGTGCCTCCTCCAAGGGAGGTTTGGAGGGTGGTAACAAGGCAGAGGGCCTTCTCAGTGGTGCATGCCCCAACCCCTGCTGTGGAACACTCCCTCCACTGAGGCCCACCTCGCTACCAACATCGCCATCCTTTTGGCACCAGGTTATGACTGCACTCTACTCCAAGGCATTTGACCAGAATATGATGGGTCTTTTAATGTCAATTGTTTTATCAGGTCCTCGTATCTTATTGTTAACTGTTTTTAGCTATTTAATGGTTTTTAATTTTTGTAAGCTAAGAATTTTATATTATATTTTTAACATTTTCTATATTGGGATTTAATTTTTGTGAACTGCCCAGAGAGCTTGGCTATTGGGTGGTATAAAAATGAAACGAACGAATGAATACTGGCCATCAAATCTTTCTTCAGCACTGCCCAAAGGAGGACAGCAGCATCCAACACAACATGGGCAACTTAAAAAATGCTATTGGTATGAGATGCTAGAGTTGTCATTCTTCAGGGTTGAGAGGGTCTCTAAGGAGTCAAATTCATGAACTGTGGTGGGTGTATCTAGTCTGTAGCGGTGCACATGTGCATGCAGCGTTACCTTGCAGGCCACAACCTGTGAGTTTACGCTCTGCAGCTACTGAGATGCAGTTTGAACTGCTGATGACATATTGTAGAACAATTGTGGTTTTCTATTATATTTTTTAATAATAAAAGAACAAACATGATCTTGGTTTGAAAACTAATACAGGGCAGGCTATTTCAGAGTAAATGAATTCAGCATGCAGGGTAGATCCTTTAGCAATGTGTATTTTATTTTATTTATTTGATTTGTAGTCCAGCTTTCTACCAGGAAAAATGGCACTCTAGGCAGCTTGTAATAATGAGAGAAGCGGGGCTGTACATATGAAGTTATCCTTGTTATGAGAGTAGGGGTATTACAAGTGTGTCCCTGTTTTCACCTATGAAAGATTGGAGGGCATGCCCAGCTACTTACCACAGTGAGAAAGTAGCTGGGCATGCCCTCCAGTCTTCACTGCAGAGAGCAACCACTCATTACATGGTGTCAAGTAAAGCATGTCCGTGGAGAGACGAAGCCTATCCCAGTCTCTGGGTGTGTACGCCTGTGTAATGTGCATGTTTGCAAATGCATTTGCCATGTACATGCTTTACATTTTAATATGCCCACATACAAAACAATGTGTCAAGTATCCTCAGAAGCCTTGGGTGATTGGCAAAGTTGCTTCACATGGAACATAATGGCTACATGAGCAGCATTTCAGTGTAGGAATTTGTTGGAGACCTGCATGTAGATAATAAACATAATCATTTTGCTTGAAGAATTCAGGAGAGTCTAGTGCCTTCAGTGTAGGGGTTTTGTAATATGTGAAACAGCTTCTAGGATGTTTTCAGAAACAATTCTTACATATATTTTTCCTGGCAAACCTGAGTTCCATCATCTGTGATGTTTCCTGTGTCTGCAAAGCAAATGAAAAAGCTACTTTGAGTAAGAGCATTTGCTATTTTCATAAATGTGTCTTAGAATATATCTTTGTGTTAACATTTGGAAATTACAATTTCACTATATTATGCATTGTACAAAATGCATAGTGAGAGACACTGTTTTTGCACAACCATCTGCCACATTCCTGTCCCTTTTTGTTTCTCAAAGACTCCACATGACTACAGGTGTTATCATATACGACACTAAAAAAATACAGCTGGGTTGGATCCACGCTTATTGTAATGCTTCACAACTGAAATAATACACATAAGACCACTAAGTCCAGGGCCTAAAATGACCTAGCTGTGGGAAAGTCTTCTTGATGCTGTGTGTTTTGTTTTAATTAGGGAGATGTACATTTTGTACCAGAATATTGGGAACTGCTGCTTGGGGACGGTGTAACCTTTACTGTTTTTGAAAAGGCTTCCGTGAACAGTTCCTGCTTATGTGGCTACATAGAAAGGTACACAACGGGAAAGACATAAGTAAAATTAATTCACATTTAATAAGTTCTAGAAAGGGCATGGATAAGAGGTTCACTTGGGCCAGATACCACCAGTGATTGATTGATTGATTGATTTTATTTCTAACCTGCCTGTCCATCCAGATCGAGGCAGGGAACAACAATAAATATAAATATAAAAATCATAAAATAGATAAATCATTAAAACAGATAAAAACAAATACATTATTAAAAATAATAATAGTTGCCCGTGACACTTGAATGATTACATTCCACACATCATTCACTTGTGCAATGGATAGGGAAGAGGTAGGATCACATATTGAGTTATTATGCTTAACCTATGAAGATTTTTGTAGTCCAGCCTTCCCCAACCTGGTGTTGTCCGGATATTTTGGACCTCAAGTTCCAGCAGCCTGAGCCAGCATAGCCATTGATCAGGAGTGCTATAACTTGGAGGACACCCAGTTGGAGATAGCTGCTTTGGGCCCTCCTTCCCCACTTTTAAATAGGCTCTTAAAGTTATTTTATAAAGGCAGGGATTTTTTAATCAGTGACTTTTCTTTCTTTTTTCTTTTTCTTTTTTTTTAAAGTTTCCTGTCTGCTTATGTAATTTTTTAAATGATATTGGGGTTTGTTTGTTTACTTCTGTTTGGTTATTTGTTTTGGAGCGGGTTGGTTAGGATTTATTTTAATCTGTTGTGATATATATTTGTAAGCCAACTTGACCATCATTTATCATAGAAAGGCAGGAAATAAGTGCTGAAATAAATAATAATTTCCCCAGGCACAAAATATTGGTATTGGCGTGGTAGAAGGAATTGCAACTTGCTAGCTATGGGAAAGATATTTCCATCATCAGCAACCAAAACAATTTAGGTAGGCCCAAAATCTGAGGTATTAGTAGAGCTTTCCCAAAACAACAGGATTCTTTCTATAATACAGAGCTATGGTTTAATTCATAGTTATTTGTTGTCATTTCTTGTGAAGGCCTTTGTATTAGGCTATGTCCAGGAAAAATCACTGAATATGAGCCACCTTTGGTTTTCCCATTTTATACCTGAAGAATGTAGCAGACAGTGCAACTAGAGAGAGAGTTTGTCAGAAGGCAGAGACAATTGGGAGTTCATTGGTTTAGAAGTGTCACAGAGCTGATAACTTGCCTCAACTTTGCTTTTTCAAAATGCTGATGCTGGCTATTTTCAGTGGTTTCTATAACCATTTTTGTAATGTCTGCCAGACGGTTGTGGATCCTGTAGATTTATTACTTTTGGTATGAAGCATTTGCTGACATTTTTAACAGAAAAAAAATAGTCTATGAGAAGAGTTCTTGAACACTACAGCAAAAACTATAAAAAGATATAAGAATGAAAAACAATTGCAGGGCTAAGGCTGCAATCCATACTTGGGAGTAAATCCCATTAAACACAGTGGAACTTACTTCGTAGTAAACATGCATAGGGACTGAGCTGCATACAGATGACCATGATTACACGTTTTCCCACAATTTCCAGAAGAACTTTGAATTGGAACTCTAAGCACCATTCCAGACATGGCATTTCGTCTACATGCAGATAATTTCAGCAGGCAAAAAACAAAAGAAAACATATCAGTCATTATATGGTTAGTACAATATGTTTCTTTTCCCACAGGTAGATGAATCACTTCTTTAAAATCCTAATCTCATGACTGCAGTGCTTCCCAACCACTTTACTCACGGCAACATAAAAAATATTAGACTGTAATTCACACATGTTACACGTCATCAATTTTGTATGTAAATTGATTAGAGATTTTATTATATTAAGTTGTATAAAAATATGATAAATAAATAAGTGTGTGTGTGTGTGTGTGTCTGCATGTGCCATTTCCTTCACGGAGTTTATTTCCAAGTAGGGAAGATGCCTTGTATGAAACAGTTCTACACTCCATGATTTAAAGTGATTGAAATCTTTTTCTGGACTTCCATAATATACTGTGTGGAATTCTGTTCCAAACTACTTCTACCACTGCGGACATAAGGTTGTCAGAGCAACGTGACAAAAAGAGAAATTATGGAGGCAGGAATGTTTATCCTCTGCAGTGAAACTACAATGAAACTAAAACTAAACACATTTGAGCCTCTAACTTTTTAGGCCACTTGTCAATGTTGTCAATTCTGGTTAGAACCAGAAAGAAAGAAGACGGTAGATCCTAGTCAACGTAGGTACGTTTGCTTTATAGGCCAATCTAACCACAAATTGACAAACTTGAAGCACGAAAGCATTGTAAGAGATATCTATTATGTGTATGAAATTGTGGTGTTACAAAGCGGGAACTATTCAGTTAAAATCACCGACAGCAACCCTGCAATCATAGAGGTTCTTTTCAATGAGTGATAAAAATGTATTTTCTATCCATGTAGGTACGATGATATAAAATCACTTGGAAGAAAACATTTTAGCTGACCCTTTTCTTTTTTCAATTTAGAAACAAAATGGCTGTTAAGAGCTTGCACATGGGCACGACAAATAAGGGAGAAAGGCTGTGTTGTCATGCCAGTATATGTGTGTGTGTGTGTGTGTTAATAGGAATATATCACAAATGGAAGACAAACATTCGGTAGAATATCTGGACATTTAGGCCATAGTCCAACCAAGATCAGGATCAATAAATTGTGAAAGGGTTTTCTCATTTATCTGAGACCCCACCAAGAAAACCTGGGAACCAGTTATGACGAGGACCTTGCTACCCCAGTCACACACCAGGAGTGTGTAAAAGCAGCACCAAAAAAGTAACTTTAAGTCCGTACCTAGCAGTATTTGCTTCATTTTTTTACTCTAGAGTAGCTGCTACGGCCCTAATTCAGTTCTTGAAAGCCCCCCTACTTCTCAAACTATTCTCCCCATCTGGACTAGGGGCCCTGCACCTACTCTACAGGGTAAAAAGAAAAAAGAGGTGGCTGCCGATACAGATTGAAGTAATATCTTTTTGGCCCTCAACCATATCTTTACTTCATCATGATAAGTAAATAAAAGAAAAGAACAATGTTAGAATACTAAAGGTCACACACACACACACACATGTCCCAGAGTATGCTATGTTTATTGCAAGGGAGCTGCTTGGCAGTGTTAGTGCTTGTGCCCTCCAGTTAGTAGACCATTTGGGAAGCTGCCCGAGAGCACAAAAGCTTTAAAACTACTGCAGGGTCAGGATTTTAGCTCACTTTCCTCTTCTGTAAGAGAGAGACAATTCCACTTGAGTTGTCCTGCTACTGTTGACTTCTTGCTGCAGGTAGTTTACCCAGCTTTCATTGTTCGCTTTTTAGAAACAGATTGTCAGGTTACTTGGTCTTCCTGGGTCAGTGATCTATTTCTTAGCCTTGTGACTCTTGTAGCTTACTTCTGTCAGTAGTTCTGTTATTTCAGCCACAAGGGAAAAAAAGGTCCTCAGGCCCTCTAAAGCTTTCAACACTGCTCCCCTTTGCTCCAATGTGTTATATAAGCTGTGAGAAGGTAGTTCAGGCTTTCTTTGGGTAGATCCCCCTTCAGAACGCTGAGCCACACATCCCATACAGCTTCTAAAACAAAGATTAAAACTCTTAAATATGCAGCTCTTGTTCCCTACCCACCCCCATGCCTCTTTTGTACTCCTTATTGTGACTACTGCATACAATAACAGTACTTCTTCATCTAGGGGCCAAGCTGCATGTTACTTTGAAGACATAGATTACTTACTCTAAAGTAGGTGCAAGGTGGCAATTGGATCATGACCCTAATGGGGATAGGGGGCATTAACCCTTTGCACCCCACTGTGGTCCCAATCCGGATTCCCCTTCCGCTCTGCACTTGCAATCTTTATTGCCAAAAAGTGGTCCATTTGTCTTGAAAATAATGTTACTCTGTAGTTTGGATCTAGATAACTAAAAATCTGACTGTTTCTGCCCTCCAAAGGATACACAAGACTCTACTTCTCAGTACATGTTCATGCATTACATGAATTAGAATACTTACCACTCTGTAGTTTTGTATTTGCAATCAATAACGTATGTACTTAACAACCATGCATTACTCATAGTTACATGCACTTAAAAGCATTTGTAAGCATCTCTATTTTCAATAGAAAAGGGTGGATAAATTCCATGTTTGGGCAGTCCTGAAGAACTTTTATCTGTAAATACAATCAGGTAGTTAAATAATTTCAAGGGTAACCAATGTGTGTTAACTGTTCTGTAGTAATTAACCTTGGTTCGCTTCTGTTTTGCGTGTTTGTGTACTAGGACACACCTTGTTCCTCATTACATCTGTTTAAGGGCACTTACAAAATCACTTAATACAGGTTCATTACCATGTAACACCTTTTCATTGTTATGACATACCATATCACTTCACACAGATCAATTACTCCTTAGTACCTCTTTAATTGCCATGTCATACTATCAGGGTAGACCTTTTCTTGTATATCAATAAAAGTTTAGAGTGAAATGGGTATTCCAATACAGTGATGTTGAGCAAGGAACCAAGGATTGATTGAGTAACTAGGCAGACTGAATAAAAGAGTGTGTGCTCCTGTGTAGCTGATGTTTATTGGCTGTTTAGGATTTACTCTCTGTAGTAGTTGAAGATTGCTTGAGGTTATACCTCAAATGCTTTAAGAATTGTCTTAGACACAGAATCTAATATTATATACTGCTCTTGGGATTCAGTGTGCCTAATCAAGCTAGCATCTGCCCATCTTTGTAATCTCACAATTACCCACACAAGCAGTTATTGAAGGCTCTGCTATCTGAAATATACCATGTTTCTTAGTAGACCCCACTTCTACCAGTGGGTTTATGGCAGTTTTTCACTGTGCTCAATTAAAAAAAAAAAGCAGCAAAATCTACCACTGAATTGGAATTCATTTTTTGATTCTGCAAATTGTATAGTGCTATGCTGTACAGCTTTAGCCAAATACAAATATGCAATATGTAGCTAGCATGCAGTTCCAGTTTCCCTCATAGCAAAACATGGAGAATAACAATTCAGCTGGCTTGCTTCTTGTATTTCTGTCAAAGTAAGATAATCACTGAGGGCAGATGTACACCCTTCTTACTTCCCCATCTTCTTTGGCTGTAGTAACCTTTACAATAATTTTAATGTACGCTGTATCTATTTATAATGTTATCTGCCTCTCACTATCATGATTGTAAATGTTTCAGAACTTCACATTCAAATCCTGCTTTTTTAAACTCTCCTGACAACACAGTACTATTCATGTCTACTCAGAAGTATATTTAGTTCAATGTGAATTTCTCCCAGGAAAGTGTGTATAGGATTGGAGGTATAAATATATCCTTTATTATTTCCGAATCCTGTTTATTTTCTCTGACTTATTATGTATTTCTGGGCCTGCTACAGCATTATTTATTGAATTTATTATCTAGGGTTGAAACGCCTACAGGCCTTTGATTGGATTTGTAAACATTTCACTATTTTTGGGGTGACCATATGAAAAGGAGGACAGGGTTCCTGTATCTTTAACAGTTGTATTGAAAAGAGAATTTCAGCAGGTGCCATATGTATGCATGACGCACCTGGTGAAATTCCCTCTTCATCACAACAGTTAAAACTGCAGGAGCCCTGCCTAGCGTGACCAGATACAAAAGAGGGCAGGGCTCCTGCAGCTTTAACTTGTGATGAAGAGGGAATTTCACCAGGTGCTGCATGCATACAAATGACACCTGCAGAAATTCCCTTTGATACAGGAGCCCTGTCTTCCTTTTCATATGGTCACCTGAACTGTTTTGCTATTCTGTAATCAAGGACATCTTCTTGTGCATCTCAGTTTGGACTGCAAAAGACCAAAGGCTAACCACATTCTATTTCATATTAAATTTATCTTGAATTTTGTTACAGATCATGTATATTTTTTAAAAAATTGTTTTTTGCAGCACTCCATCTGAAATATAAGTCTACCAGCAAAATGTGAGACCTTTTAAATTTATATACCCAGAATTTCTGTCCTGTACCATTTCAAGTGTTTGAGTTGGTTAAAATATTCTCATCTCAAAGCCAAACTAAATGTTCTTCTACTCACACATAGTGGAGCAATGCGTGATTGTTTCCCCCTACTCTCCTGCAAGTTTGTGTGGTCCCAATTTGGATCAGGACCATGGTGCTTTAGGAGTGAAGGGGTTAAGCTTCCCCCTATGTGTTTTGTGCTGAAACTCCACATGCACCCGGGTGGGGTGGGGATTAAAAAAAGGAAAAAGAAAGCTTCTATTGATTGTGCCAATATCAACTTTGCTTAGTTCATAGGGATATGTGGTAACTGAAGCACCTGAATATTGTATTGTCACGGTTTGACTGTTGAGCTGCTTCCATTTGCCACATATCCCTATGAACTAAGCAGAGTGGCCCAAACCTTTAAAGGATTATTCCTTTCAGCTAAAAGCTAACCTGACTCAGCCTAATCCATCCATCAGTGCAAAGTACAAATCGTAACAGATGCTATAAATTGGCATGAACCTGAGTGGAATGCTGTACGTTGTTAAATTAATGCAATAAATAGTAGTTAAAAATGGCTGTCCTCAAAATACAGAGAGCCAGGGAAATGGTATCCACACAGGGGAGCTGGCTGTGTTACATGGTCAGCCAAGCAGCCACTGATGTTATATAGTACCAAGTGTTCTAGTAGATAATCCATTTAGGAAAAGGAAGCATGATTCTTACAGAAATTCAGATGGTACAGCCTCAGGTCTTTAGCTTCCAAGGCAACCTGAGATACTTACACAGTTAGGAATATCTGGAATTATCAGTACTGTTCCTGCTTCAAATTGTAACAATGAAAAGCTCTGTTAAAATAAGAGAGGCTGCAATTTTAAGTACCCTTCTTTCCAAGTAAACTCAGTGATGAGTCCCCCAACATTCTAGAGCAGATTTGACAGTGTTGGGGGTGGGGACAATCCATACCACCAGCAGTGTTTGTTCTGCTGATAGACAGACACAGTTGAATGCAACCCAACATGTGCATATGCAACAGCGGTCCACCAAGACCTGACCCAAGTGGTCCATCAAGACCTGGGATGCAAACATGGCTGGGAAGTGCAGTCAGAGATGTCAGTACATTGTGGCTGGCTGGTGTGGCCATGGGAATCTGAGTAGCTAGAGGTCCACACAGGATGAATGAGGTGGAATTATCAAGTTTAGACCTGGCAGGAAAGCATTTTAACATTGTGCCTAGGATGACAAAGTACATAAGGTTGGCAAAGATGCATGTTTATCATTGTTTGATATACAATGATGTATATTATCAAACATGCCAATATGCATTACTGAAAGAAACATTTTTGAAGGTGCATTTTGCCAGAGTATACAAAACATTTAATCTTTTAGAGTGCATTTTGATGTGGCCTTTTAAAATATAATAAGGTCTCATTTCTGTGACAGAACACTTACTTGGTTTGGATTAATGAGAGTGTGATGTATACCCAGATGTGGAGCTGCATGAGGAACACTTAAGTTTAGTTAATGTTCAGATAATATTGGTTTTACTTTATATACTGTGCCCAGTGGAGTTAAATTGGCATAAACTTGGTGTGATAGAATGGGAACTCAGGCTGTATGTATGAAGAAACAATGATGCTAAAGTAAAGTTATTTTTGTGCAGCTGTATTAAAGAGCATTCCTGGGTGTTTTACTCAATACCAATCATTTCAAAGATCTCCCATGCCAGAAAAGCATTTCAGTGGGAATGAGCATATGGAATAGGACTATGAAGTAGAGATATGGTGTACGAGGAGAGGAAATAAACTAGAAAGAGAGGGATTTTAAAGGTGTGATCACTTAAACTGCCATAGGCTTCCAAGTAACTGTCAAATGTTCCTTTGAAAAATTGCCTTCTCTGAAGTTCTCGATATATTAATTGTGACAAACAGAAGAAGGGTTTTGTTTTGTTTTGTTTGCTTTGCATTTAATTTCCTTTAACTATCACTTAAAAGTTTTCGCTCTCACTCTCACAGGAGCCCCTCCTTCTCCCCCTCTCTTTTTCTTGATGGCTGGATGCACTGAGGCAGCATTGGCCTACAGCTGCCCGCCGTCTTTGTTTCTTAGAGATGTCTCTGCAGGCCTCACTTTGCTTTGAAGTGATCCCAACTGCTGATAAGAACATTTGTTTTTTTTTTAAAAAAGGGGTTGGGTAGGATGTCTTGGTGGGCCCTAAGAAAGCTATCCTGGGACACACTGATGCCCGTAGGCATCACACTGCCTACCCCTGATATAAACAGTTTGTTTTCTGTCACTTCATATTTTTCTCATTTTCTCCACAATCTTCATTTGGAGGCGGTGACCTTTTTTTCTTTTTTTTATTTGGTAATTCATTTAGGTTTATAGGATCCATAGAACTCTAAAGGGCATCCATAGTAGTTTTAACATATCAAAGACAGTGGTGCCAAATATATATAGTTAGCCCAGTGGATGTTTGCTGAGATACAAATATGAAATCTCCATCCTAGTCAAAAGAACCTATTTCACGTACAAGATACTTATTGCTAACTGTAATATAAGACAGAGATTTGAGTGATTAAACACAAACTTATCAGATT
The DNA here is from genome assembly GCA_029215795.1 of Anniella stebbinsi. NCBI lineage: Eukaryota > Metazoa > Chordata > Lepidosauria > Squamata > Anniellidae > Anniella > Anniella stebbinsi. The sequence goes on along the minus strand of JARDYH010000004.1, from coordinate 85,934,664 downwards.
CTTGTTGCTAATTAGTTCAGTCATTTCAGCACTACTTATTTATTTTTAATCATTTAATCCTCCCAAAATGCACCTATTTGATAGGGGCTGTAGTTTTCTTTCTCTCTTTCATGAGAAACAGTTACAAATGTATACCAGTTATAGATGTATGCCAAATGTGAATCAAATAGTTGTAGTAATTTATCTTAGTGCCAGATTTCTTACTTTGTCAACACATCTAACAAAGAACTTTTCAGTTCTGAAAAGTATTGTGAAGTTGTATAACACCCTTGAAAAATATAGATATGTGTATACAACTGTAGAAATATTCATTTTCTAGGTTTACACTCTGGGTGAAATCCAGCTGAATTGTTCTGCTGATGGAACAGCTTCCATCAGCCAAACCTGCAGCTAGGGATATTGAAAGAATCCACAATGAAACCAAATGAATCCGGATGTCTATGAATCCAAACTGCAGACCCTGCAGTTGACTGGCTTTTCCTGAGTTGCATGGATTCCGTGGACTTATGGACTGGTTTTATTACTTTCTGGAATGTTATGCAAATTTAGTCATCGAAGAACCCCAGTCTTGGGGTGGGGTGAGGGGGAACATTTTAAACATATAGTCCAAAATACAGAGAATTATGTAATTAGTACTGCACTCAACTGTGCTAGTGCCTCACTCAACTGTGCTATATAGCAATCCCCTTTTAAAATCCAGGGTCTGTCAAAGCAAAATGAGATGCCTATATTTTTTCATAATAATTTACATGCACAAACACACACCTCATGCTACACACATAATTTACATATAAAATATTTCATTAAATAGTGAGCTCCTCCTTAAGCTGTTTTATTCCAGCTGCTCCACAAGAATAATTATCGGGAAGTTTATTCCTTTCATGATCGTTTTGAAGTGTTAGGGCCTTCTTCTTTTCTGTTGCCTGTATTTTTAACTTTATTTCAAAATAAAATAAAGTTCCACGAGGAAAAAAACATTTTAAAAATCCTATTAGGCATATCTAATGTCTTAAGCACTCCTAAAACATTGTTTGCCAGTAAAAAGGATAGATTCCTCCAGACAGCCCCACTCCATCTGTTCCAGGTGCTTGGCAGAGTAAATTTAGACTGTGTATGGGGGCTGCAGAGGAGAGAATGAGCAGAAAATAACTCTTTGGATCCCAGGCCTAACTTAAGTCGTTTTGCTGCCTGAGGCAATAGAAAAGATGGCACCCTCCCCTATTCCAAGTACAAAAATCATGCCGACATGCATGATTTCTTCAACATAGGGACGGCATTCTCCACTGCACCTGAGGGTAGCAGGCTAGCTTAAAAAGTGTGGGGCAAGGTGCATGATACACAAAGGCCTGCCCTCCAACACCTCACTGCTCCTCTCCAGCATCTGTTTGTTTTGTTGGGTTTGTAGCTTTTTGGGTTGTTGCAGTGGTTTTAAATGTATGTGTTTATTGTGTGTATGTTGTATGTTTTTGCTGTTTTAATTTTTGTATATTGTTTTTAATTGTTTTTAATTCTATGTAAACCGCCCAAAGAGCTTCAGCTATGGCACGGTATACAAATGCAATAAATAAATAAATAAATAAATCTGTTACTGGAGGCAGATGCCTGACTCTGTCTAACGGTAGGGCCAGGCTCTTCCTCAGACCTAGAATTGATCCACCAAGAGCTATGTTTGTCATTTATCAAACTAGCATCATGCTGATTTCTTCTTTTTATGATAGTGACAGTGTTATTTCAGTAAGAATATTACAATACCAGGCTAGAGAAGTAATTTTAAAAACCAGGAGTTAAAAATAAAAGGAGCTCCAATGAATCAAAAGTGTGAAAATGCTTAGATCAGGATGACGCCAGTAAACTGTGTCAATAATATCTTGTGAACTCTGCCTGTACTCACTTCCCCAAAGGATCTAAAAGGCAAGCTGCAAACATGACAAGCTTGTACGATTTAAGAAGATTTGGCAGGGACTGGCGTTAAAAATCTGAATGTGAGCAGAAGAGACAGCCTATTTGTGCTTATATGTTACACTCTAGTCTAAAACTAAATGGAGAACCAACTGTTTTCATTACGGACCTATGGACTTTTGAAGTCTTAAGAAACTAGCAATTCAGTCCCTCTCAGAGGAATGAAGCTAGCTGGACATTTTCATTCCTTTTAATATTTTAAGGAATATTTGCTCTTTTTAAAAACAACAAAGCTCTATCATAACCACCACCACTGCCATATAATTATAATTAATAAGGCAAATCCTTTCCCCTCACTTTTTGTTTGCCTAAAATAATTCTTGACATTTTGGAGCAGTTAGACAGTGGTATACAAAGAAAAGAGGCTGCTACTCTACTCAGAACTGTCAGTTAAGTAGACTAAAGAGATAGGCTAATCACGCTTCTGGTCCACCACCCCCGCTGCTCAGCCAGACGCAGGATTTTGCAAAATAACCCACTAATGACTCACAGAGCTGTGACTTGCTCTAAATTCTCCATGATTCATGGCCCGTTTCTTCTTTTTCAATTGCATCTATATATACAATATTGTTTATAATACATATATGTGCAGATATAAATGATTCTAGAGCAACAAACACTGCATCACTATCTAATGAATGGAGGCCATTCTCAACTCAGGCAAGAAAATTGAAACAGGGTTACAGTGTGTTCTCCTGGGTGTTACTCCATCTCTGTGGGAGGGGGGTAACTTCTGAATCTCCAACTCCCCTCATCCTAAACCAGCATAGCCAATGAGGAGGGATGCTGAGAGTTATAAACCAAAACATCTGGAATGCTACATGTTGCCCACCCCGGATCTCCAACATAGTTGGTAAATTTAGCACTTTGTGATATCGCATTCAAAGAAATTGTGTGGATGCTGCTTCCCACTGTTGTAATGTCAAGATTATTGTTTCAAAAGGCTACACTCCATAAAAAGGCATGCCAAATGTACACTGTAGACATGGAGAGATATTTACTGTGAAGCATTACAGTACATTTTTAAAAGAAACATAATCTCTCCTTGGAATGAAGGGCACTGGAACTTATGAGAACGAAGGAACCTTCCCCACCAATTTGATGTCATCTGAGGCATATGGCCAGACCAAAGAAGATATATTTGGAGCATAACCAGCCTGCATAATCTGATTGATACGCTCATCATAATTACTGTGGCCAGTATACCATTAAGCACGCTTAACCCCACTTACTTCAACAGACTTGTGCATTTGTGGCCACTGGTTACAGTCCAAAAAACCCTATGAAATCCTGGGGAGTTCTATGCTATTGGGGGCTGTCCCATTCTTTTCCTATGTTTACATGCGCAACTCCTTCCTATTGTGCTTTGTACCCAGATAAATATTAATCCATCTATATTGTATTGTACTAATGTTGTTCCCCGCCTCGATCCAAAGGGAGAGGCAGTTAAGAAATAAATTTATTATTATTATTATTATTATTATTATTATTTACTCTTTAATAGGAACCCTATTACTTTACCGGAATAATTATGCATGATCAAAATGTTCTTCTATCCTTTTTCTTGTATTTATTCTACAATGTAGTATCTGTTTCTATCCCAAAGTTTCCTGTTCCTCCTCCTCCTCTTCTTCCTCCTTCTTGTTTTTTCTATACTCCATCTTATAGCATTTTAAATCATGCCATTCATCCTTGGAGTCAACATTTATACTACTATAATGCCATTAAACAGTGTTTGAGTTGTTGCTGAACAAAGCTCGGTATATTACCTTTCCAAAAATTCTACCTCATCAATCAGTTTTTCCTGTTTCCTAACTGACATCAACTTCATCTTGAATTTCAGAGGCTGTACTTTAGTTTACAAATGATGCCTCTCCATCTTGTGTAAGAACATGAAGTTTACTCCTCCAGTGCTCTAGGGTTGCTTGTTTGCCACATAACCATGAAAGTATTGAAATTTTCTCTTGAAGAACCAAGAATCCTCAAGAATCACAAGGAAACATATTAGAATATAGATAGAAAGTATGGGGGTCAGTTGACCAGAAAAACAAAACAAAACCCTGGACTGCCCTTTTTGTGTGTCTTTAACATAGGAAGATACTATTTACCAAGTCAGATCATTGGTTCATCCAGCTCAATATTGTCTGTCTAATGACTGGCAGTGGCTCTCCAGGCTGTCTGTTCAGTGTCTTTCCCAATCCTATCTGGTGATGCTAGGGATTGAACCTGAGACCTTTGACATATAAAGCATGCAATGTACCACTGTTTAATATGCGGAAATCAGCAAAATCACTATTATCCAGTAACATCTTGTTATCCAACATCGTTAAAGGTACAGATACCAATACCTGCTGCTAGTTGAAAAGTTGACAATCCTAATGAGAAGAATGCCAGAAAAGGAGAGAATATACAAGTAGTTTCTGTATTTGACTCCATTCACTGCAATGGGTCATGAATATCCTACAGTTATAGTGGTTTAGCTCATATTAGTTCTGTGAATACTGAATCACATGTAGCTTCTGCATGATCATGTACTGCCTTTGGACAGTTTAGGCTACAATCCTATGCACACTTTCCTGGGAGTGAGCTGCATTGAGCACAATAGTACTTACTTATGAGTAGACATGTAGGATTACACAGTTAAGAAACTAAATGAAGGACAAAGGCTGCCTCAACAAGAGGCATTTAAAGCTCTTTCAAGGCGCATTAAAAAAATTACCTCTACAAGAACGGAGCACAAATCGGGCGTAGAGGCGCGTTTTCTCTCCAATTATGCGCATTATCGAATGCACGTTAAATAGCGAGTTTTATTTTGCTCCGGCTGTTAAAGCGCATTTTGACTATGTGAACAAGCGATTCTCCGCATTAACTACTTAAGCGCATTTGAAACAACTGGTAAGGTCACCAGTTGAGTGCTCAATTACCTCCTGCATACAAGCATTTACAATAAAGCACTTCAGTGATTATGCGCATAATCGGCTAACCAGGCGTCAAACGGAATCCATCTAGAGGGGGTCTCTATCTAAAGTGCATGTGGGCATGGAGTAGGCAAGGAAAATGGCCTGCTAGGCAACATCCAGGATTGCTTAATGAAAGTGTGGAACTGATGGGTGATGGAGAGGTTGTCGGTGTCAAGACTGTTAAAGTATAAGAGAAAATGGTTTCAAGGATGGGGTGCTATGATTTGTGATGAGCAAACTCAGCCCAACAGAAACCATAATTGGCTCCTCAAGTAACTAATTCCTTCATCCAAACTTGGACAGATGTTTTCCATGATTTCAAGATGTTGTGTTTATATGAATTGATGTTCATGTGTGTTAACAAAGTGCATCTTGGGAATTATAGTATGGCATTATGCTATTCACCATGAAATCAAACCAAGCCATGAGTGATAAGAAATGTTGAACAAGGGGTGGATACTTACTTACGTGGCTGTTTCTTCGAACATCATTTTTGCAGTATTTCAAACCCAATTTACACTGATAGTTTGGAAAACAGTAACTAAAGTGCTAAGTGACATCATTCCATGTGCATTGCAAATGGAACATTTACATTTACTTCAGAAATTAAAGGGTATCAGAAGAGCATGTCCAGAAATGGTGGAGTTTGGATGTTTTAGTTATCTAGACTACACAGGCATTTGTAATCTCAGTTTAAATAACAAAAATGCTAAAATTCATTAGATAGCCATTCAAGTTCAGTACAGGTCAAGGCATTATGTACGTAATAGATTCGATCAAAGATACACCTATATAGGATAGAAAGAATAGCATCAAAAGGATATTTGAAGGCTAGAGGTGGGGTAAAGAAGCAAAACAGCACAATACAGAATATATGGACTTCCTCTTTGATTATTAATCCAAATCGTGCTTTCACTATATAGATTTATTTATTTATTTGATTACATTTTTATACTGCCCAATAGCTAAGGCTCTCTGGGCAGTGCACAATTAAAACCTTAAATTACAACAAATAAATTTAAAATGTTAAAAGTTTTTTTTAAAATACTATATCGATGGAGTGTATCGACACGATCGCCCCCAAACATCCTCTCCGACCCGCTTCTAACAGGGCGCCCTGGTATACGGAAGACCTCAGGGAGTTGAAGCGGAAAGGACGACGACTGGAGCGCCGATGGCGGAAAACTCGACTTCTATCCGACAAGACACGGCATAGAGAACATCTTCGTTCCTATGGGGTGGCAATACGTGCAGCGAAGAAAGCTTTCTTCTCTGCGCGCATTGCGTCTGCGAATTCGCGTCCAGCGGAACTGTTCAGGGTGGTGAGGGGTCTAACCCGGGCACCTTCCCCCCTGAATCCGACTTTAGAGCCTTCGGCGGTTCGCTGCGATGCCTTTAATGATCATTTCGCAGATAAAATCTCTCGGATAAGAGCCGACTTAGATGCCGTCGTTATAGCAGAGGCTGACGATGGAGTGTCCAGTGACTCCGCGAGTAGAATTATACTGGATCGGTTTCAGTTGGTGAGTACCGAGGACGTGGACAAGCTGCTTGGACGAGTGAGGGGGACGACTTGCCCTCTCGATCCCTGTCCTTCATGGCTGGTCGTCCAGGGAGGAGATGCGGTTAGATCGCAATTACAATATATTATTAATGCATCTCTCAGGGAGGGGAGTTTTCCATCATGTTTAAAAGAAGCGGTGGTACGGCCGCTTCTAAAGAAGCCCTCCCTGGATCCCCTGGACTTTAATAACTACAGACCGGTATCAAACCTTCCATTCTTGGGCAAGGTGATCGAGAGGGCGGTTGCCTTTCAACTCCAGGTAGTCTTGGATGACACTGATTTTCTAGACCCATTTCAAACTGGCTTCAGGGCGGGATACGGAGTTGAGACTGCTATGGTCGCCTTAGCGGATGATCTACGCCTGGGTATTGACAGGGGGAGTGTGTCCCTGTTGGTACTTTTGGACCTCTCAGCGGCATTCGATACCATCGACCATGGTATCCTTCTGGAACGCCTGAGGGGATTGGGAATCGGGGGCACTGTGCTTCAGTGGTTCCGGTCCTACCTCTCGGGCAGGTTCCAGATGGTGATGCTTGGGGATAGCTGCTCTGCAAAGAAGGAGCTGCTGTGTGGCGTACCGCAAGGTGCCATCCTTTCCCCAATGCTGTTTAACATTTATATGAAACCGTTGGGAGAGATCATCCGGAGGCATGGGGCGGGGTGCTATCAGTATGCTGATGACACCCAAATATATTTCTCTATGCCTTCGACAACATCGTCAGCTAAGGATAGTGTGTCTCCTCTGAATGAATGCTTGGAGGCGGTAATGGGCTGGATGAGGAAAAACAAACTGAAGCTGAATCCAGACAAGACGGAGGTGCTTGCTGTCAAAGGCCGCAACCTGGGTTTGGAGGTGTGTCAACCGGTTCTGGATGGGGTTACACTCCCCCTGAAAGACTGTGTTCGCAGCTTGGGGGTGCTCCTGGATCCGTCGCTCCAAATGACAGCCCAGATAGATGCGACGGCCAGGAGTGCCTACTATCAGCTTCGGCTGATACGCCAGCTGCGCCCCTTCCTAGAGTTGGAAGACCTAAAGATGGTGGTGCACGCGCTGGTAACTTCGAGGCTTGACTTCTGCAATGCGCTGTACATAGGGCTACCTTTGTGCCTAGTCCGGAAACTTCAACTAGTTCAAAATATGGCAGCCAGGTTGGTCACCGGTACATCTAGGAGTGACCATATTACGCCAGCTTTAAAATCGCTCCACTGGCTGCCAATTAGTTTCCGGGCGAAGTATAAAGTGTTGGTCATTACCTTTAAAGCCCTACATGGTTTGGGTCCAGGTTACCTGCGGGATCGCCTTCTCCCGTACAATCCGCCCCGCACGCTCAGGTCCTCTGGGAAGAACTTACTGCGGTCGGCCAAGACTAGGCTGACAACTGTTACCCAGAGGACCTTCTCTTCTGCCGCTCCCAGACTGTGGAATGACCTGCCGGAGGAGACTCGTCAACTTAACAGTCTTTTAGAATTTAAGAAAGCTATAAAGACTGTTCTCTTCCGGCAGGCATATCCAGTGTAATTTTTAGAATGTTTTTAGGATGTTTTAGGATGTTTTAATGATGTTTTAGGATGTTTTAATGCAGTTTTAATAATATTTGTCATGTTTTAATTAGTTTTATGTATTTTATCATGCTGTTGTTCCCCGCCTCGATCTAGATGGAGAGGCGGGTAAGAAATAAATCGTTATTATTATTATTATTATTATTATTATAGAACAAAGTGACAAAATTGAATACAAGTTCACTACATATTTTATAGTGATTTTATATTAGAAAAACATCCATAACCTTCAAAGATATGCCAGTAAATTGTTCATTCCATCACCAAACACCTCTACCTCTGTTTTGGTATTTAATAAGCATAAAAACAAATGAATCTTTTTTAAGTTCCAGTGTCACAAACCCGGTAATATAGTGGATTAAATTTACGTTTACAAAAGATGGAAAAAATGTAAAATTCCACTAGTATATACCAAATTTCTGTCATATACATTTTTTTTTTAAAAAAATGGCTATGTTATTTGTATATCCACATGCTGCTTCTGTGGTTCTGAGAAAATGTTCCCTTGAAAGAAGAATAACTGATAATGAATACTCTGTGTGTGTGTGTGTGTATAGCAACTGGGGAAAAAGTTAAGGCTACAGTGGGGTTGCATTGAAGCAGATGTGTAACATCACTGTGAAGGATATAACACAGGAAAAATAGTCTAGTGACCAGTAGAAACGTTGTAGGACCCAGTATTGTTGTTTTGCTTATATCAAGCCCTAGAGATGGAATGGGGTAGAAATCCGTCCATATAATCAAGCAAACAAGCAGACAAGCCAGTCAGCTGCTATCTTATACCATCAGCTCTATTGGCCTGTATTGGATGGCAAGAACCTTACGAGTTCTGAGATAGGTAATGTACATTTCAGGATTTTCACAGCATTCAGCAGCAGAGTAGCAGAAGTTCTTCAGATTGCAACCAAATATCCTTAACAGCCACATTACTGATACCTAGAAGTCTGGCACCTCCAGGAATTGGGGGCATAGAATCTGGGCTTACCTGGTCCCTTCCAGCATTCTATAAGTTTTGTTCTGCCCATCCAGATGAACTCTAGAGCACCCGCTCATCAGATGTTCTGTATCATGATGCATACAACGTAGAGTAGGAACTTGGCTATGACAGTGGAATGGTTGTTTGAGATTTGATTTATGAAATCTCTAAAGGAACCTGACTTCCTAGTACTTCAGGCCTTAGCTGAAGGCAAGCCATTGGTGGTGCAGTACATCTGTTGTATGCCTTCTGGTGATCCCACTAGCTGTGTATGAAATGGGCCATGGTCAATAGAGTGTTTATCTGCGTAAGCATTCCATATGGGCCCTGTCACATTACCATAGCAATAACTTTGATGGGTAAGCTGTGGACATGTTAACTAACACATATATAGTCAAGCACATATGATGGGCTGCCACATGGACTGCTTTCTTCGTTAAGGATGCAGTTGTATCCATTGTTTAGACAGAAAAAAGTCCTAAACCCCCGGCATGTTCCAGGCAGCATCTAGTGTTTTCCTGTGGGCTTCATCACATATAAACTGGACCTGTGTTTCAAGATGGGAGTGCCCATTGGTACAGTGCATGTATTTTGTGCATGCAGAAATCATTAAAAGGTGATGGTCTCATAAATTTTGTGGCATTCCTAATTACTGAAATATGCCAGGCTTGCTGTCTTTTTATCAATTTCTCGCAGCACCTAAAGTTGATAGTGTGCTGCTTTGCATGTGGCTAAAATAATGGGGGACAACAGAATGTAACCTGGATTAAAATGAAGAACCCTGGTCAATTACATCTTGTAGATGGTACTACAGCTGGACTGGCAGTGGCCATGATCATGTAGCTAAGATTTACCTCATCATTTCATTAAGAGGAAAATATTAGATGGGAATAACTATAGACTAAATCTGACCCACACTCAAATCAATGGGACCCATTTAATCTTGTGACATGGGATGACAAACTCTTAAGGTGAAGATGGGATTTATAAACTCCACTGTAATACTGTGACCATCCCTCCTACAGTCCATTGTGCCAGGAAGCCCTGGGGCCACATAGCACCCCTTTGTCACCAGTTATGTACTGATCATTCCAAAGTGCATAGGCTGCAAGGTGAAAGTGCCAGTAAGGATAATAGTAAAAGTACTTGCATGTCATGGTAGGTAAGTGAGCCCTTTCATGGCCATATATGTGGCCTCAACAAGATCAGATGACCAGGGGTGAGCTGTGAAACACTCAAGAAGATTGCAGGCACTGGTTGGAGTTGTTGCAAATATCTCCTGCCCCAGTCACACAATCCCATGAACCCTCTTCCTCCCACTGTGGAATGGCTGAGATGCTGAACCCCAGGATACAAGTAGGGAGTAGTATCAAGAAATTAGGAATAGACATGGGGTGAAATAGTGTAGATGGGTTTGTGGATTGCACTCCAACGTTGTTAAAATGGGTTATGGAATCAAGCTTTAGAGTAAATGGGAGTAAAATACTGCCAAGTGTTTAGTGCTGAGAGAATGCAGGTGTCTAGCAAAGGATGTATGGAAGTAAGTGACCCGGTGAATTAACAAAATGCTAAACTCAATTTCAGTGAGAATCGGTAGTAAGGGATGATATACATTTTGTGGTATCAAGGAATGTGGTGCAGGAAACAGTGTTGATTCCAAAAATCCAAACTGCATTGGGTTAAAAAAGGCAAATTAGTTCAGTAATATGTTCCTGTATTCTGATTTTCACCACAAATTTTCTGGTTTATTTTAAGCATTCCCTGCCTGATTAAACAACTCCTTGCTTTAAACTTATCTTTTGTCAAGTCCAAAGTTTTCATAGTAACAGAGATATTTCTATCTCTCTCTATATTTATTTATTACATTTATATAATGCTCATTAGCCAAGACGAAGCTTAAAATCATTTAAAAAACACACACACCGTAAAACATAGTTATAAAACAATAAGTTTAAAACAGAATAAAACCAAAAAAGTAGCCAAGATAAAAACAGCAGCAGTGCAAAGATCTAAAAATGCACCAATGTGTTTAAAATGAAAAGCTTAAAAATAAAATAAAAATAATATTTTTGCCCCAAGGGCCACCAAGATAATAACTTGTAAAACAGGGTAAAATAGACAAAGCTATCTTTAAAATATCTATAGAGCAGAATAAAACTTTAAAATTCATCAAACAACGACCTAAATAAAATGGTCTTTCCAGCCTGCCTAAAGCTAGGCAAAGATGGGGCAGATCTGATGTTGATAGGGAGTAAATTCCCTAATCAGGGTACTGTTACAGAAAAGGCCCAGCCCCATGTCCCCCATCAACTTCTTGTTGTGCTGAGACATACAAGAAAGAGGGTTCATGAAGAAGATCATAGATTACAGGCAGGTTCCAAAGGGAGGAAGTGGTACTTGTCCCATATCATCCAGGGTTTTATAGGTAAAATCCAGCATAGTGGAAATGGGCCCATAAACAATTTGGGAGCTATGTAGTTGGAATAAGACTTTTGTTATATGGTGTACAAAGTATACAGCAGAAAGCCATCTGGCTGAAGCATTTTGCATTAGCTGCAGTTTCTGAACACTCTTCAAGGGCACTCCCATGTAGAGTGCATTGCAACAATCTAAACAGGAGGTGATTAAGGCGTGGACCACTTTGGCCAGATCTACATTCTACAAGAAAGAGTGCAGCTGTTGTACCAGCTGCAGAAGGGCAAATGTACTCCAGTGCCGGGACTCGAAGAATGCCAGCTCCAGAAGTACTCCAAAACAAGACCTTCAGACAGTATAGACTCAGTTACCCACCCCCTCCAGCTCTTACTTATTAACTTGTGTTTTGTGTCAGGACCCTTCAGTTGATACATCAGATCCTCTTAATCTACTGAGCCAATCCTACCAGGTAGGATAATGAGTTGGCTAACTATATCACTGAGCCAAAAGAATATTTTCCCAGTTGGGTCACCATTTACTAACAGATGGAAGCTGAGCGAGATAATGCCAACCTGCTACAGAGACCTTGACTTTATTATTCCCATACTTGCATGACTCCAGTTAGATGATGGAATGTAAGAACACAGAGGCAAAACTTCAGCCGGTGCTCTAGAATGTTGATAACATTTTACAGTTTTACACTTATTAATTTCAGTTATATGCCAGAGAGTAGAGCAAAATTCCCAGCTTGGCTTTGCCAACCAAATGGATATTAAAATTGTCTGCACAGTAAGGCCAGAGAACATGGATTCATGCTATGTTCTGTACAAAGCAATAATTCAGATGATTCAGTTGAGTAACAGTTAACGATGGGAGCACTGTACAGTGAGATGAATAGTTCACATGGCCACTTTGATCTCATCTTTTCTACTTCCCTTTCTGTTACAGAATTAATAAAACAAATGACCTGGGTTTTGATTTTTGATTTTCTAAAGAGCTCAAAAAGAAACATACTGCAGTGCTTCTGCAGATGGATGAACAGTGTAAAGAAAGGGTTGGTACTATATGCTGACAATATTCTACGTGGAGTTGAGGTTTGAAATTCATAAGGACATTTTAAAAGAAACATTTGTCTTTCAGTTTGCATTTATATATCTAAACTCTAAGCCACTTCTATGCCATCTGTGGTTCCCAGAGTCCCATTTTCAAATTGATATACACCAGTGATTACTCCATGCCACAAACAATGAAGGGGCATCTACATGGAGAGCTCCATCCAACATCTGTAGATGTCGTAAATTGGGATTTTCCTGGTGGCTAAGAAGAGTGACTATTTTTTTTTAAAAAAAACAAATTTGCATTTACATATCTGGTTCTCAAAATAATGTATGTGATAAATAAGTTAATGATTGGGACAGGTCAGCAGAGCTCCTTCTGCAAGCCCCATCACTGACCTGCCCCATTCTGGAAATGACTGTTGCTTTAACAACCACTAGCTCCCTTTTGTGCATAGGTCCTACTTGTGCATAGGCAGAATAAGATACTGAATATAATAATAATTTGGATTCAGAGGGCCCTTGCTCATGCAAAGTGCCTGCCTGGATTTCTTCCAATACCCACCTTCCATTGCTGTCTCTGAGTCACATCCCACATTGTTCCAGAGGGGCCTCTGACCACCAGGACTGGCACAGGGGATGCAGTGGGGAGGAATTTACCCTCTATGCACCTACACTTTCCCTAGGATTTTTAGGACCAAATCCAGATAGGGAGGATGGAGTACTTGGGATTAGCAAAGAAGCCCCACATTGTCCTGGTCCTATATTGCTTTATGAAGCATTTGTACAGCTGGAGGAATCATCCTGTGTGTTGACCTATGTGTGTTTGTGCTAAGCAACCACAATTTGTGACATTGCACAACATCATTACTGATCACAGGGCACATATGTTAAGGCATCAGCCTTAGCTTCCAATTTCCTGGCTTTATGGAGCTTGAGCCTACATGAGATAGCCTTAACTCTGGCCTTAAACTGCCAGGGGTTTTTTATCATTGAATTTCCCTGGTTTTAAAAAATAAAATGTATTATTACAGTGTTCAAAACTGGAAAAAAAACCTAAAAAAACAAAGCAAAGCAATTAAATGAGTAGGTGTGTACAAATGAAAATTTATTCATTTGACTTGTACCTCACTTTTCTACAATTTACAATCATAAAATGCATTAAAATACAATAAAAACACAGCAACAACAGAATAAAACACCACCCAACCCAAAAGACCTGCTTACATGCCAAAGGGATTCTTGAATAAAGCAGTCTTTGCCTGCCAGTGGAAGGACAGCAGAGAGGAAGCAAAGCTAGCCTCCTTTAGCAGTGCATTCCACAGCCTGAGAGCAGCCATCGAGAAGGCCCTCTCTTGCATCACCACCAAACGTGCCTCTGAATTTGGCTGTGTCAAAAGAAAGCCCTCTGCCTCAAAATTTTGAGATCTGGGGAGGCTCATATGGAAGAAGGCAGTCTTTAAGGTAGCCTGGTTCCAAGCCATATAGGCCTTTATAGTCATAACTGGCACTTTGAATTGGGCCTGGAAACAGACTAGTTGTCAGTGAAGCTCTTGTAATAAGGAAGTCACAAGCACTGTATAACCAGCCCTGGTCAACAGTCTGGGAACAACATTCTGGACCAGTTGAAGTTTCTGAAGAGTTTTCAAAGGGAGACCCACATAGAGCACATTAAAGTAGTCCAAATGGGATGTAACTAAGGCACGCATGACTGTGGCCAGATCAAACACCTCTAGGGATGGGCACAATTGCCACACTAGCCTCAAATGCACAAATGTGCTCTTGGTCACCACTGAAACCTGGGCATCCAGGTTCAGGGCCGAATCCAGAAGTACACCCAAATTGCCAGCCTGAGTCTTCAAGGGGAGTGTAACCCCATCCAGAAAAGGTTGAGTCCCTATTCCCTAATCTGCCTTTCGATTAACCAGGAGCATCTCTGTCTTGTCTGGATTAAGCTTCAGTTTGTTTGCCCTCATCTAGTCCATTACCCACATCAGACACTGATTTAGAACTGGGTGTCATCAGCATACTGGTGGCATTGAATTCCCAAACTCCATACAATTTCACCCAGTGGTTTCATGTATATGCTCAATAGCATGACGAGTAACATGGAACATTGAGAAACACCAAAAGTCAGTAGCAATAGCATTGAATAGGAATCCCTCAGTACCACCTTCTGAACTGCCCCTCCAAGAAGGACTGGAACCACTGTATAGCAGTCCCTCCCAGTCCTATCTGAGATAGATGACCGAAAAGGTATCAAAAGCAGAACCAACAGGAACACACACTACCTGTCCAGTTCCTAGTGCAGATCATCCACTAAAGTGACTGAAGAATGCACACATAATCTGTCCATGAAGAAAGAATTGTGCACAATATTATTTTTATTACATTTATATCCCGCCTTTTTTCCTCCTTAAGGAACCCAAGGTGGCATACTGTACATAACCCTCCTCCTCTCCATTTTATCTTCACAATAACAACCCTGTGAGGTAGGTTGGGCTGAGAATCTATGACTGCCTCAAAGACAGTGAGCTTCCATGGCCAAGTGGGGACTAGAACCCTGATCTCTCGACTCTCAGTCCAGCACTCTAATCGCTACACTACACTAGCTCTCAATATATTCTATTAGGCCTTGGGTAATGTATATATCCACAGGATACTGTAAATTCTTTGGGCACTATGCATACTCTCCAAAAAGCCTTGGGAAATGTGCATATCTTGACAGGATTTTGTACATTCTCCAGACATCCTCTTTTTCTCATTCTCCCCACCATCCATTCATACATAAATTGGATGGATGGTCCTCATCCTTATCCATCCATTTGCACAGCAGAGTAGTGGGAAAGAGGAGATGGGGCTGCAAATAAAGATAAATGTTATCTGTGCCCAGCTCCATTTCTCCCACTGCTCTGCTATTTGCTGCCAATTAGCTGAGCAATGTGAGGAAAAGTTAAGCTTTCCTCACCCACAATCCCAATGAAAATCACCCTACTGCTGCTATTACGGATTTTTGAAAGCAGCTCTTTCAAATAGCATCTCAACTACCAAGTGTCTGCATGCCTACTCAAAAGTAAGCATGGACATCAAGTCTACTCACAAATAATCAGGGCAAACCTCTGTAGGAAGCACACAGTAGCTTCCTCCCCTGGCCTAACTTGGCCTGGCCTGACATCACTGCCCTGTTCCACCCCAGGCCAGTCCTCTGCCTTGCAGGGCAAAGCTCTTATCTCCAAGCAGCAACTGATTGGAGATAAGCTATCTCTCCTGCTAAGCACGAGAAAGAGAGTTTCTTTCAGTGCTAAACAAGAGAAAGCACTTATCTCTGATCAGTTGCTGATCAAAGATAAGACCTTCCCACTCCATGGCGGATGGGGGGCAGGGGAAGAAGCTGCTGATCTCGATGAGACCGCTGCATGAGCTTTACCAGGCCCTTGGGCAGAGGTTCCCCATCTCTGATCTAGACTAAGCAGCTGGGGCTCATTTTTGTCATTGTGGCTATGATAATCAAATTGGTTGCTGGATATATCAGACCTCTGCCATCTCTAGTGAACCCAGTTTTTTTAAAATACATTATAGTCCTAATGTTCTTAAGGGTTTATTTTATGTTAAGTAAAAGGCAAACAGATGCAAAGATGGATTCTGTTCTTGATTATGCTGCTTTGGGTTTGGGCTAACTTTACACAGGTACTGCACATGGAATCTTGAAGAAAATATTGCGTTTTTTGTTTTTTGTTTTAGCAAGATTCAATAATTAATCTTCAGCTTTCTCAAAATCAGGATGAGTTCTACATGCAATTACGGAGAAATATGACTGGATGTTGTATTTTCAAAGGGAACAAAAGGGAACTTCATGTAACATTATATCCTAGCACAAACTTCTCTAACCTGGTGCCCGCCAGGTGTTTTGGACTACAAGTACCAGCATTCCTGACCCATTTGGCCATGCTGGCTGGAACTGATGGGATTGAAGTCCAAAACATCTGGAGGACAACAGGTTGCACTAGCACATGGCCCTAATTATATAAGTACTTTTATATTGATAGCCTGGTCTGATGCATGCTTACTCCAAAGTGTTCATTGGGTTTTACTGCTAGATAAGCATGCTTGGAAACTCAACTTATGAGTAACCTCCCCCCCCCAAACCTGCAGTAAAATATTAATTAGGTTTAGCATCATGCCTGAGATCAGAAACTTTATTTTCTTTTCCTTTAAAAACCATTTAACATCCAGCCAGAGGAAGAATTTTGTAGAACTCCAAACTTTGAATACTGTATTCTGAAACCTGTTTGGGCCAAACTACCCCTGTGATGTCTGTTCTGCTGGGACATTGACACTGCCTAGCATTGATCTAATTGGGTCCTCTTCTTATCCATTAAAAAAAAGTTATTTGCAGATTGCACTGATCTCTTGGCTATTACCTGGGAATTCAGGAAATAATGATCACAATCCAAACGTACACTGGAGACCTCTATAATTGCAACATCTTAACCGTTAGTTATGTTTATCTAAGCAAAAGAAGCTGAAATAAACTCTGCTTTCTAGATTGCTAACTCAGCGTATCAGGAAGGTAAATTTTGCTGCACATGAAAGGAAAAAACTAGCTTTTAGCGCAGTTTCTTCATTTTTATTTTTTTACACATGCAATCGCTGTCATCATTCATGTGTAAATGCACTCAGCCTTCTGGAACAGAGAAAACAAGAAGTACAACTTCATTAAAAAGGAACAAGTGGAGCAATGTCAATGCCGCCATGTCCTGCGACCCACAAATTAATCCTATTCTTTTTGTCACTTCAGTCTGGTGTAACCCATCTTGCTTCTCTTTAAGCAGCTTACACAATTTGCTACAGAAAACCGAATGGCAATTTGTAACAACCATGAATCAGGAAAGATGACAGGTATTCTGGACATGGACAATGCAGATGTCAAAGAGCTTTATTTCTGGACCAGCCAACTTTGCGAAAGATAGCAAAATAAGCAAACAAACATTAAAATTTAAACTTGTAGTGCTTAGAACTAGTCTAGATGTTCAGAAAAGGAATACAGATAGTACAGCCTTTCTGGAGTTGTGCTACTTCAAAATTCTAGCAAGGGAACACATCTTTGAATGTCAACATGAAATCTCCCTGAATGTACATGACAAGCCTGTCAGGGAGATAGCTAGCCTATATCTTTTCCTTGACATATATCCTCTTTTTCCTTGAAAGGTGAAATCAACATAGAGAAGCATTCAAATACAGTCCCCTCGTCTACGTTCTGAAGTGGTACAGCCCCCAAAAGACTGTGCCACTTTCTTTTTTTCAATGTACCCCAGCCCTTAATTTACATGCAACAATGCGATCTCGAATGCGTATTGGAGTCATGGACTGGATGAGAGCTAATAAACTGAAAATCAATCCAGACAAGACTGAGATGCTGTTAGTGGGTGGTTCCGCTGACCAGATGGAGGGTGTTCAGCCTGTTCTGGATGGGGTTGCACTCCCCCTGAAGGAGCAGGTTCGTAGCTTGGGGGCTGTCCTAGACCATCTCTGTCACTTGAGGCTCAGGTGGCCTCGGTGGCATGGAGTGCCTTCTACCAACTTGGGCTGGTGGCCCAGCTATGCCCCTATTTGGACAGAGATAACCTGGCTTCAGTTGTCTATGCTCTGGTAACCTCCAAGTTAGATTACTGCAATGCGCTCTACGTGGGGCTGCCTTTGAAGACGGTTTGGAAGCTGCAGCTTGTGCAAAATGCAGCGGCCAGATTGGTAACAGGGACCAGAAGGTTCGAACATATAAGACCCATTCTGTCCCGCTTGCATTGGCTGCCTGTATGTTTCCGAGCCCGATTCAAGGTGCTGGTTTTAACCTATAAAGCCTTACACGGTTTGGGACCACAATACCTGATGGAACGCCTTTCCCAGCATGCTCCTACCCATACACTACGCTCAACATCAAAGGTCCTCCTCCGGGTGGCTCCTCCGAGGAAAGCTCGGAGGATGGCAACAAGGGAGAGGGCCTTCTCTGTGGTGGCCCCCCCAATTGTGGAATGTTCTCCCCAATGAGGCCCGCCTGGCGCCAACACTGTTATCTTTTCGGCGCCAGGTCAAAACTTTTTTTTTCTCCCAGGCATTTTAACAGCTTAAGTTGAGGTTTTAACTGACTTTGTGGCCAGGCTTAACAGTTTAAAATGTTTTAAATGTCAGCTGTTTTATGGTTATGGTTTTAAATTTTGTATATTGTCTTTTTAGTGTTCAATCTTTTAATTTTTGTAAACCGCCCAGAGAGCTTCGGCTATGGGGCGGTATATAAATGTAAATAATAATAATAATAATAATAATAATAATAATGGACTCCCATTTAGTCAGAACTGCATGTGAACACTAATATAAAGACAAGAAGACTAATTAAAATACATCTCTCAGGCATTTGGCAATATCTGAGGAGCCTGAGTTTTTTGTTTTTGTAGCTTTTGGGGTTGTTGTAGTGGTTTTAAATTATGTGTGTATTGTGTGTATGTTGTATGTTTTTGCTGTTTTCATTTTTGTATATTGTTTTTAATTGTTTTAATCCTATGTAAACCGCCCAGAGAGCTTCGGCTATGGGGTGGTATACAAATGTAATAAATAAATAAAAATTATATATATATATATATATATATATATATATCTGTGTGGAGGATACATGCAACCAGTTTTGTTATATTAAAAGGTGACCCCCCCAAAAAAAACCTTGAAGAGAGTTTCTCATTATGAGGTGATTATTTATATAATTTTTAGAAGTTAAAGTTACATAAATAAATCATATGGCACTGACTGGATGTATATTCCACCTCTGAAAAATGCCCTGTGGAAAAATACCATAGGGCTATCATATCAAGCATCAGGGCAGGTTTTGCCATTAGGGAGACTGAGGCAACTGCCTCTGGCAGCAAATGCTGGAGAGGGCAGCAGTGGCCACCCCCAGGTGTTCCTCCTGAGACCCCTGGCCTTTCCCCTTTCTTCAGACAAAGCTATGTGTGTTACATAGCCTGTCCTGAACCCCCTAAACTAGCCTGTTGCCCTCAGGTGTGGTTGCAATAGGGATCCTGTGGCAAATATTGGAGGAATATATAACTGCCAGTCCAGTGCAGTGGAATAGAGGGGAGGGGTTCCCATCTTGTCCTTTGCCTCAAGCAGCGAAATGTCTTGGGCCAGTCTTGCTAAGTATACTGATTTGAAAGCAAATCCCAGAGACATCAATTGCATTGTGTTTTATATGGTATTTTTAAGGTTTTACTCTTTTGCAATCTGCCCAGAGAGCTTTGGATACCGGCCAGAACAGAAATACAATTAAACAAACAAATAAATTTGCTTGCAAGTAAACATGGTTAGACTGGCCTTCAAATGTAAGTCATTTTTACAGTTAGGCTTCTGCTCAAACAAAGATATTTGAGTTAACTCCTTCTTCTAGCAATTTTTGTTTTCTAGAAATAGGATGCTGGACTAGATAGAGCTTTGGACTGATTCAGCATGGCTCTTCTTATGTTCTTAAGTTTAAAGCTGGCATGAATGAGGTTATAGGAAGGCTGTTTCTGAGAAGTACTGTTGTGACTGCATTCAAGGCCACTATGAATTTCTCTAGGAAGTCAAGCAGAATCAGGTTGATTCTTAATCATTTGGCTCAACAAGTTCTATTCATTTCTGTGGTGACATAGATTCAGGGTCAAGGTGTTCTGAGCTTTAGAAAATTTTGCACAGTGGGTTTTCTCAAATCTTTCTCAAGAGAAACTGTAGACAAGATCTTTGTGATTATTATTTAAACTATCATAGAAGTTACTGTGTCTTCTTCTTTACTGAGGAAAAAACATTCCCACCCCCACTGCAACCTTGTGGAGTGCAGAGTTCATTCTTCAAGTTTGCAGTGTCATATGAAATTCATTTAATTATGAACATTTTAAACATTTTATATTCATGTTTAAATGTTCTGGGAAATGGGATTTGCACATTTTTTTTCAGTAAGGAGTGCCAAAATATAAGATTTGCACGTTTAATTGTTAATTTGCCCAAGAAGCACACGATAATTAATGAATTTATTCAGAATTCATTGGCCCATTCAATCTTGGAGTCTTTGGGCAGATAACATTTGATTTACAGGCATAACGTATTTGTTAGGTATATATTACTAAAAGGACAATTCAAATAGTTAAAATTTCAAAATTGCTAATTCCAAAATATACCTCACTCCCACCAAGCCAACATTAAAATATCTCAGTGCTTCTGAAATACGTTTGGGTTTTGGTCAGCCTCTTGGAAAGAAAGTTTCACAATGGCAGATACTTGAATTTGTGGACATGAACCGGCACCTTATCTCCTGCATCATCAGCACTCGGTATCCTCAGACTGTCAGAGAGACTAGGCCTTATGGCTCAAGAACACCCTCTAGGATGCAGTTCCAGTCTGAAGAGAGCCAGATGACTCCTCACTTCAGCCTTGATACTATCAGCTGACTCCAGAAGCCAATCAGATCACACCAGCTCTATAAATCCCTTGCAGCCAAGCTACCTCCACAACCTGAGCAACTTGTTCCATTTAATTTTTTAAAAAGATATATTTCTATACTGCCCAATAGCCAGGGTGGTACACAATGATTAAAACCATATAATACAATATTAGACACAATTTTATTTAAAAAGTATAAGTCTACATTATAAAATTAAATTAAAACAAAATAAAGCCTAACAGCAATCCACATTTAAAATACAATTACAGATTTAAAACAGAAACTGAAACACTTAAATCCCTGGGACAATAAGAATACCTCACCTGACACCAGAAAGAGCACACTAAGTAGGCATCAGGCAAGCCTCTCTGGGAAGCTCATTCTATAACTGGGGAGCCACAACAGAAAAAGCCCTGTTCTTAATAGCCCTTGATAAACAATGTAGATTCTCTGTCCTCACTAAACTCCCTGATCTGATTATCTGACTTCCCGTCCCTCCATGGCCACATCTCCTGCATCTGGCCACTTGACTATTACTTACCTGAGTTAAACTTAGATCCTGCTGCCTCCTGTTATCAAGCTAGCCCCAGGCCTGACAATATGCCTTAGCAGTCCCAATGTATTCTGTATTTTATTTTCTTTATAGGTGGTATTCTGAAGGCCTTTCTACATGTGACATTTCCCCTTTGTTATAACTAGGGATGTGCACGGACCCCCCGGATCGGATCGGGACCCGGATCGGGACCTCCAATTTTGTCATGGATCGGTTCGGACAAAATCGGAGGCCCCCCGGACCGGATCGAGTCCGATCCCGATCCAAAAATCGGAAATTTTTGGATCAGACGCCATTTTTTTCCCCATAGACTTGCATTGCAATGCAAGTCTATGAGGAAGAAATGGCAGCGGGTGGGTGAGGGGAGGCCTAACTCCCTCCCCCCCGGGGCCGTCCGCTGTGGACGGCCCCGGCAGGTAAGCCCCCTCCCCCGCGCTCCCTACCCCCCCCTGGGGCCGTCCGCTTCCATCCGCTGGCGCCTGCGGGCGCCCGCGGATAGAAGCGGACGGCTCCGGGGGGGGTAAGCCCCCTTCCCCGCCACTGCTTACCTGTTAGGGTCGTTCGCTCCCGTCCGGCGCCAGCGGCTACCGTCAGCCGGCTTTGCGGTTTGCTCTAGAGTAGCGCGCCGGGTGATCACCCGGCGCGCCACCCTGGAGCAGGCTGCGGAGCCCGCTGGTAGTAGCCGCTGGCGCCGGACGGGAGCGGACGGGCCGGAAAGGTAAGGGCCCCCCTCCTCCCCTCCGCGAGCCCCCTGCTTACCTTCCCGGCCCGTCCGCTCCCGTCCGGCGCCAGCGGCTACTACCAGCGGGCTCCGCGGCCTGCTCTAGAGTAGCGCGCCGGGTGATGACATCACCCAGCGCGCCACCCTGGAGTAGGCCGCGGAGCCCGCTGGTAGTAGCCGCCGGCGCCGGACGGGATCGGACGGGCCGGGAAGGTAAGGGCCCCCCTCCTCCCCTCCGCGCGCCCCCTGCTTACCTTCCCGGCCCGTCCGCTCCCGTCCGGCGCCGGCGGCTACTACCAGCGGGCTCTGCGGCCTGCTCTAGAGTAGCGCGCCGGGTGATGATATCACCCGGCGCGCCACCCTGGAGTAGGCCGCGGAGCCCGCTGGTAGTAGCCGCCGGCGCCGGACTGGAGTGGACGGGCCGGGAAGGTAAGGGCCCCCCTCCTCCCCTCCATGCGCCCCCTCCTCCCCTCCGCGTGCCCCCTGCTTACCTTCCCGGCCCGTCCGCTCCCGTCCGGCGCCAGCAGCTACTACCAGCGGGCTCCGCGGCCTGCTCTAGAGTAGCGCACCGGGTGATGACATCACCCGGCGCGCCACCCTGGAGCAGGCCGCGGAGCCCGCTGGTAGTAGCCGCCGGCGCCGGACGGGAGCGGACGGGCCGGGAAGGTAAGCGCCCCCCCTCCCCCCCCGCTGTCCACTTTCATCGGCGGGCGCCCGCTGGCGCCGGCCAATGGAAGCGGCGGTGGGCACCAGTGGGCGCCCGCCGATCCGCCGAACCGGTTCGGAGCCTTTTCGGACCGGTTCAGATTGGATCAGCCGATCCAGCTGTCGGATCGGAAATCGGATAATTTATCCGATTTCCCACTGGACCGGACTCGGATCGTGGATCGGGTCCGATCCAGTGCACATCCCTAGTTATAACCTTAGTATAATAAAAGTGTCCACATGATAACATAATCTGGTATGAAAATCACCCAAATTCCTCTTTGGTCATGATAAAGCATCTCTGAAATCTGAGTGTACAGTACAGTCTAAAAACGTGTTAGCACTACACTAGTGTGGTGTAGTGGCTAAAGTGTTGGACTGGGAGCCGGGAAATCCAGGTTCTAGGCCCCATTCGGCCATGGAAGCTCACTGGGTAACTTTGGGCCAGTCACAGGCTCTCAGCCCAAATTACCTCACAGGGTTGTTGTTGTAAGGATAAAAAGGAGAGGAGAAGGATTATGTACACTGCCTTGGGTTTCTTGGAGGAAAAAAGGTGGGATTTAAATGCAATAATAAAAAATAAAATTTAAATCACCACAAAATACATACTTGTGTCATTTTCCAAGCATACATTTTCCCTACATGAGATTAATTTTCATGAAGTAAAAAGGCCAAATGTGAAACAGCCCTTAATCTCTCAGTATGAAAGATCCTGGTAGAACATAGGAGAAGAGGAAGGCTCTTTGGGTCAAATTTGAATTAAATCCAGAAGAAATTGGAAGACTTTAACTGCTGTGTCACTGGTGTTTTATGTACAAGATAATCATGTTCTCTGGCCTTGATCCCCTCTTTGGCTCAGAGGAGAACTCTGAGGTGAAGGAGACATTGTCCACTGAATATCTTCTGTAACTCCTGGGCCTTCCAGGCAAGAGAATGTGACTTTACTGGATCCTTCAGCCTCAGAGGGCACTCCTTCTGATGCAGTCCTTTCCATCCCCATGCTGGAAGACCCAGTGGCTGCAGAATCAGGCAATGACCCTTTAAGAGACAGACAGCTCCTCAGAGGGGGTGGGATTAACAGGAGGTCCTGAACAGCCAGCCTTAATAAAACATCATGTTGCTGAGACAGAATTCAGACAACAAGATAGTCAATGGTGGGGTAATAATCAACTTTACAGTTGTTCATCTAGGGGGTACTCCCCATACAACATGGTAATAAATAATCAACTGTGGTGTGGATTAGGATCAGAGCTGAGTTGACTATGACAGCACTCGGACGACACGATAGTCAATACATCTATTGTTGGCCATTCTTCCAACACTAACAGACTTCACTGTGAAAAAGTCTTAAACTGGTTTTCAGTCATCTTAAGCCCCAAGACCCTATCATTTGCGAATTTCTTGCCTGAAGAGCCCTTTGGGATATCTGCCTTTTTCCTACAATTCACACACATTGGGGGGGCAAGAGAATAATTCCCGCCCCCCATGAATTTGAGGACTTCCCTTCCTCATGAACTATGCACCTATTCTTCTGAAACTTTGCAAGTCTGTTCCTCAGGGTCATCTCTAGGCTGTCTCTCATTTTCAGATCAGTAGTCTATAAGGAATGATAAGCACATCCTCTTTTTGAGACCCTCAAAATGTCAAATGCACAACTCTCCTGCAATCATTCTGAGGTTTTGCAGGCTTGATCTCTTCAGAAGGGGCAACCTTTCCTGTAATTTTCTCCAATTCTGCTAAGAATTTTTTTAAAAGATTGGCAGTTCCCCTTAAAAAAGAATTAAAGTATAAAAGTGCATAGCACAAATCCCCTGCCTCTATTTTTTCTGACAGTGGGTGCTCATATTGGGCTATTATGCCTACAACTAACCAATTCTGACCAAGAGACAAAAACACACATATTCCTTGGGAAATCCAAACATGGAAATAAGCCTTTGATTTCCAAACCTCAACATGGGTTTAGTACCATGTCAAAGCCAATGGACTCCAAAACAATCTGAGATCAGTTGGGACTGGGTGTTTCAATCATATTACACCAGTCTGTTATCTGCACTGGTTCCCAGTCCATTTCCATGTCCCATTTAAAATGTTGGTTTTGACTTGTAAAGCTCTTAATGGCCTGGGACCACCTTACCTGAAAGAACTCCTTCTTCTGGGTATACCTTGCCAGACCTCATGATTTTCAGAGGCCCTGGTCTGTGTGTCCCAGCCAAGTGAAGTGGTGCTACCAGGCAAAGTGCCTTTTCATTAATGGTACCCCAGCTGTTAAATACTTTCCCCAGATAGAGAGGCTCAGCTGGCGGCTTTATCATCTTTCCAGTGTTAGGTAAAAAGCATTTTTTTTACTCAGGACTTTTAAACAATTTGTGTTTTAAAAACAGCCTTTAAGGGCTGAGCTGCTAATTGGTCTTAATTACCAACAGCTAAAAAAAGAACAGTTTTTTTAGGTTGCATTTTATTGTTTTTGTTATATTTCAAATGGCTTATTGTATCTTAACATTGTATTTTATTCTCAATTCTGTAAGCTAGCCAGAGAACGTATGTATTTATGCATGCATGTAAATAAGTAAGTAAATAGTTGCTCAGATTTGCTCAGGTTCCCCACCCCCACCCCAATGTACACATGAGGAGCTATCTTTTCCCGTTACAGCACTCCCTTCCCATCTTGTCATTCACTCGCCATGTAAATGTAAATGACATGAGATAAGCTGGGTCGAGTTTCATATTTGCATGACATTCAATGTCTTTGGGCATTTAAAACTAGTGCTGTGATGAAAATTTCTCCCATGAAAATTTCGACCACTCAATTTGATAGAAAAGAAATTGCTTTCGAAAAGAAATTCAAAGGAGAAGAAATTTCAGAGAAATTCTCTTGGGTTTGGTTCAGGGTTGTTGTGTTTAACCTACTTATGAGAAGACTGAGGATTATGTGTGAGTGTCCTGTCTTTCATCATACAGTCACCTCTCTGACAGCTTGTAGCTTTCTTGGCTTCCCATCCTTCCTACCCAGGGGAAGATATCATTAATGTATTCCTCCCATAGGGTGTTTTCAGATCAGGAAGTGCAGGCAGCCTGAGAGACTGTCGAGCAATGGTGAGATGTGTAATAGAAAAATATAGGAAGTACCCTCAGCCATCTCACAGTGATTAGTTAAGATCAAAAACATCACCCATACACATTCAAAGTAAATTATAAAATGCCCTGAAAATGAGGCAGAAAAATGGAAGCCCCTTTCAAGGGAAAGAAAACTTTCAGGAAATTCCTGAGATTTTTCTTTTCTTACCTCCTAGAGATAAAAGGACACTCTTCAGATTTTTTGCCACCTTTTTTCACTATTATTTTTTGTGATGGCTGCATTTCCTCCCCCTCAGTGCCCTGGAGTGATGCTAGGTAGATGGAGCATTGTGGAGGATGCAGAATGGGGGGCAGGCTGCCAACAGAGTTGATTCTGTTGCCATTTGCAGTGGCAGTTCAAACAAAAAACAAAAATCCTTAGGGGGAAAAAAGAAAGAAAGAAGCTGTTCTACAACCCTTGCCAATAGTGATGCCTATCTGTGAGAAACCATTGGAGAATTTCTCCTCCCCCCGGAGAAATTCAGTGAAATTGTCCCCCCTTCCCCCACAATTTCTCTATCCACAAATAGGGTGGAGCATTTTGAGAGGCCATTTGCACATAGTTCTATTTAAAACATATAGTTGACATGTTCACTGAGCATCTACAAACTAAGGTGCCAGTCAAAGCCAACCTTACCATTAAGCAGAGTGAGACAGTAATCACAGGCAGTTGATCTTTGGTATCATGAAAGGGAAGCAAATTGTTAGCTATTTAATTTATAATTGTATTTTTACTGCCAGAGAAGGGGAGAAGCACTTGTTTGTTATTCTACCTCATGTGCCAAAATAACTTGGCTGGCCTTGAGTATTTTGCACCATGAGTGGAGGGAGGCATGGACTGCTCCAGCTCAGGTGGCAAAATGTCTTGGGCTGGCCCTCATGCGAGGACAGAAGAGGATTGTATGTGCATGATTTCCTGCTCAGATAATTAATAACAGAACTAATCAACAACTCAGGGGAAAGGAATAGGGGGATAAGTCCTGCCTTGCCCACTCTCCTGAACAGCTTATTGAGATATTGCAAATTTCCTGATTAGACAACGAACTGTTCACAGAGCATCCATTTGCATGCACAGTCCCTCATCCTGTTTGGGAATTGTCCTCTTCAAAAGATTTTCTGAGAACACCTGCTGCTTACAAAATGGAAACAATTATTATTGGGAAATGAACCTTAGGTCTCAAGAGCTAAATATCGGCTGTGGCTCAATCAGAAAATGCATCAGTGAAATGCCTCAGTGAACTCCTTCTGCATATACCAGCTACAGGAGGTGGATGCCTAATGCAAACAACAAATTCCTATCTCGAGCCTGCCCAAAAGATTTTCTTCAGCACTGGGAATAAGGATGGTGTCTTGTTAAGAAAGACTAAATTGACTCTGTAGTCTGTACACAAAAGGGATAAGGTAGATAGAATGCAAGAAAACTGTTGTACATACATTTACAAACAAGTTAAGTTTAAAAAGAAATTATTGCTTTCAAGCTGGAAAGAAATAGTGATTATGGTAGCAAGTCTATGGTATAAAAATTACAAAGACAGGAAATTCAATGAATTTACTCCATTCAAAACAACTGATTTCTAATGATATTTTACTTGAACAACCAGTAAAATTTGATTTTCATGTGCAAAACATATTCTTCTTTATGTACCAGGCAACATGTGTGGTGAAAACTAGCTATGTGGTTTAGAAAAATGAAGTCACCTTCTTGGAGTCACCTCCAGAATGCTAGGAAACAATTACTTTACAAATATACTTGAACAAGACCAACAACACTGATTAGAGGACTGTCTGTGAGTTTAAAAATTGGTTTATCTGTGCTAAAACATATCCCAAGAAGTTTTAATACATGAACCCACCTTGTAAAAGACTCTGCTATGTCTTAGATATCTGGAAGGACTTGATAATATGTATATCTTCCTTGAAAGTGTTCATGTCATGTACATAAAGTATTATCCCATTTCTATTTGTGACACATTAGAACATAAGAAGAGCCTTGCTGGATCAAACCAAAGTCCTAGCTAGTCCAGCGTTCTGTTCCCACAGCAGCCAACCAGATACCTATGACAACTCTACAAGGAATTCCCCTTTAAGGCTGTCCAAGTAGATGGTCATTACTACATCTTGTGGTAGTGAATTCCACAGCTCAACTATGCAGTTTAAAAATTGTAAAAACAAGAATAAAACCATCAGTAGAGCTAAAAGCAAAACCATAGCTGAAACAAGCCTACTGATGAATGGAACCTGAAAGAAAAATGCAATTTCCCATCCCATGTTCCCAGCATCAAGAAGCAGATTTTCATAGAAAAGCCATTAGCTAAAATTCATTAGGATCCCAAAGAGTTTCACTAGTCTGCTGCTTCCACAATATTCAGTGGCATGTTCAAATGGTATTGTGCAAGTATTCACCATTGTACTGCATCATTCATTCATTCCTTAGTTTTAAAGAAGCTGTGTGAAGAAACTGAGGTAAAGCTGAGATAAATGTTTAACTGTCATGTTGTTTCAATGACTGAAGGACTGAATGGGATAATGGTAAAGAAAAATGTATACCTTTTGCTAGAGGCTTGGGCCTGAGGAGAGTGGCTTTGTAAATGTGGTGTGCTGGTAAAATGGCAGTTACTGTTACCACTGAAAGGGAAAAGAAGTCAGGATTCTGTTTGTATATATGGGAAGGTAGGATGAAAATTGGGACAACCTGATTGGAGATTAACTGAACATTCTGAAGATGACCATTGGTCCTGAGGTTAAATGGAGGTGGTGTGACAGAATGTTGATTACACTAAAGCTGATTGGCTGGGGGGTTCTGACTGGACTGGAGTGAATATAAGGAGCTGCTGAGGGGTATCTGGGAGAGTCTGTCACAGGGAGTCTGTCAGGAGAGTTTGCCTTGTTCTGGCTGAGGAAGAGTCCTCAGGAGGTGTCTTCATGAGGCTGGAAACCTGAGGAAGTGTTGAGAGAATATTTCAAGTGTGATCATACCAATAGCTTGTGATAACAGCATTTAAATAACTCAGATACTAATATTGATTTCATTCTACTAATAAATACATGTAACTGTTTTCCTGTAAAGTAAAACCAGCAATGTACTAGCTAGATGAGGAAAAACTGCCTTCTTGTAGAGTTGTAAGCCTTCTTGTGAAGGCTTACAACTCTTGTAGAGTTGTAAGCCTTCACCATAACTAACTTTGTTCCATTAGCAACTAGATGCATTCTGTTTGTTTTAGTTCATCTTGACCTAGAGACAAGATACATCATTCCTATGAGATACCCTGTATTATTGTAAACTTTCCCTTGGCACAAAAGTTATGCTGTACAATGTTCAGTTTATGCTAATTCTGATGTTTCCAGTTCCCTATATAAGAGTGATACCCTATATACTTAATATAGTCAGAGGTCTTTCTCTGGCTCCATCAGCTGATGAATTCTTCAATAAACTTACTTCTGAGAACTGAGCGTATGTAAGTATCATTGGTCTCCACTGTGAAATCGAGTCTAGTTGCTTGAATATAACTCCTTTGAGTTATTAGGGGGGGAGTCACCAATATATGAGAAGTCCCTTCCCTTTCAAAAGTCAATTTTCCCTAGAGCATACATAGGCTAGTAAATGTTTCAACACATTAGAAAGAATTAGAGTAAAGATCCTTCTTATAAGGGATCAGTGACAATAAATGACCCCTTTCTCATAAGAGGGTGTCACAGGCCCCCCCGGGGAGACCCAAATTCCCGCGACAGGAAGATGTCAATCAGAAAGAAGAGAAGCTACAAGACTGGGAGTCTGGGATGAGAGAAGCTGAAGAGGGTGCGGAAGTGAGGAGAGGAAGACTTCTGCAGCAGGCTTCAGAGGAAAGATCTGAAGCCTGACTGGCAGTTGGTGGCAGTGGTCTAAAGTAGGGCTGTGCAAGCCTCGGGCCTCAGATTTGGAAATCCGAATCACAACAGCCCTTTTATGATGGATCCGCCATTTTATGATGGAACCACCATTTTAATGCACAGCCCAAGGCCTCTGTAAAGAAGAAACAGCCTACAACTCCCAGCATGCACTGCCTTGGAAGGCTGAACCTACTGGAGCTCAGAAACAGTGGGCACTCATGTCCTCCCTGCTGCCATCGCCACAACCAGCCACCTGCCAGTGTGAGCACCCACACCCTGATGCGATCCAGGATATTCCAATCCCTTGAGGGGTCATCGTTTGTTCCTCAGGTGCCCTGTAACCGCCTGCTTCCCCCTAGAGCTGCCCACTTCCTCAGAACACATGTAGTGATTCAAATTTCTAAATCCGAGGCCCAAGGCTTGCACAGCCCTAGTCTAAAGACTGAGCAGCTGATGGACCAAATTGAAGATTTCAGGAGAAGGGGCGGTGACTTCCGGTATGTAACGAGACAGTCAGGGAAATCTTCCCTCCCGGTAATGAAGCTTTTAAAAAGAAAATAATTCATCATTAAAAAGGCAAACTGTAAGTCTAAAGCTGTTTTCTGTTATCTAAATATTCAAAGCATAAGACAGAGGAATTTGCAGAGTTAAAGATACCAGCAGCGACTTCTAATCGACTAATACACCTGGGAAGGTTGCCAAGCTCTGACCAAGTGGGGAAAACAGAACTATCTGTGTTGATTACATGTTTAAATGAAAGCGGAGAGTAAAGGAACATCTTTTAAGAATATTAAGCAATAATACTTAACAAGCAAGGATCTAAGAGGTGATAGAAAGTCTGAGTTCCGTCTCGCTGGCTGAATGCCAGATGAATAAAGGAAGAGACGAGAGCAAGAAAACTTCATCACCTAGGTTGACATGAGTTAAAGGACATCCTTCTGATAAGAGCTGGTCGTGTTTGGCGAGAAAGGATTCAGAAAAAACAACAATGGTGAACGGGAAACGGGTCTGTCGCAAACCGGAAGTGGAAATCATAAAGATGGAGCTAAGCCAGGAGCAATAGCAAAAATAGTGAAGCCACAAGCAGAGCAGACGCCGGACTTACTGGCTAGCATCCAAGGCATGCTGAATAAGCAGAAAGCAGAGATTATGCAGGAGGTGAAGCAGGAGCTCCAGAAATCTCAACAGGAGCTACAAGACAGTTTTCAAATGATTAATGACAAACTTGGCTCCATGGAACAACAGATAGATCTGAATAAAGATAACATCAAAAAGCAAGATATAAACTTACAGGAAATGGACTTACGCTTAATTGCTATGGAAGACAGAGATAGAAGAATGAATATCCGTATCAGATCCTTTCAGGAGCAGCAGGGGGAAAATCCAAAGATTTTGAAAACCAAGTTAATGGAATGGATTAAAGAGATGGCCCCGCAAATGGCATGGGATGACGCAGATTTTGAAAGGATCCACAGAGTGGGTCCTAAAAGGAGTGGAATATTCCCAAGAGACATAATAGTAAGATTTGCCAGCTTTTATAAAAAAGAAAATCTGATGCAAGCCATTAGACGGGCTGGGCAACTGATGTTCCAGCCTACGCAGATACAGGTCTTCAACGATTTATGTCCCCAAACCATTCAATGGAGGAAAAGTGTGAAGCTGTGCACAACTACCCTGCGGAAGAAATCAATTGTCTATAGCTGGGGATACCCAGTATTCTCGAGATTTACATACCAGGTGAAAAAATGCAGAATAACGTCATGTGAGCAAGGAACGGATCTTCTGCGAAATCTGGGCCTGATGGAGAATGATACCAACTGGAGGCAGGAACAAGAAAAAGAAGAAGAAGGGGCAGCAGGAGGAAGCAGTTTGTGATTGAATTATAGATCAAAGGGGAAAGTAAGAAGAGTTAAGGGAGAGGGGGTCCTGAGTTGGTTCCATGCGGGAAGTTCATCGCCCCCCCCTGAAGGGTCCTAGGAAGAGGAAGAAAGGAGCCGCCCCCTGGGGGAACCTGGGGTGGAGGGGGAGAAAAGGGGGGTTATATGTGGGGGGAGGGGGAGGGAGGGAAGGGGTATATGTGTCACGTTAGGAGACCTACAAAGAAAATTAAGATTGAAGATATGGAAAGTAAATTAAGATTGATAACTTTAAATGTTAACGGTCTGGGTAGTGTTGTTAAAAGGAAAAGGATTGAAGGGTTGTTGAATAAAAAGAAAGCTGATGTAATATTTTTACAAGAAACTCATCAAAAGAAAGATGGTATAAATGAAATAAAAATGAGGAATGTGGGGATATATGAGAAAGCATATGGAACCTCTAAAGCAAGAGGAGTTGTGATAATAATTTCTAAAAAAATGTGCATTTAATGTGGTTAAAGTGGTAAGCGATGTTATGAGTAGATTTATTATTTTACGTTGTTCTATGGGGGATGGAAAATATGTCTTGGTAAATGTTTATGCACCAAATGAAAAGCAAACAGAATTTTATGATAAAGTGTTTAGAAAAATGGGGAATGTAGAGAAAGCAAATATTGTAATGGGGGGAGACTTTAATATGGTGATGGATAAAATGAAAGATAGAGATAATACAAAAGGTATTGGGAAAACGGGTTTAGCTAAGGTAATGGAAGAAAAAGAATTGAAAGATGTATGGAGATTAGTGAAAGGGGAGGAAAAGAAATATACCTTTTATTCGCCAAAATATAAGAGTTTTTCCAGGATTGATTATATATTTGATTTCTAAGATTTTGGATTGTGAAATAGGAGAAATTAAGGTCTCAGACCATGCATTAATAAGCATAGATATGGAAATAAAGAAAGATTATAAGGAAGCAAAAAGATGGAGACTGGATACTAATATTTTAAATTATAAAAATATTGTGGAAAAAATGAAAATGGAAATACAGACTATATGGGAAATAAATGAAACAGGGATAAATTCGCAGGGGATAGTTTGGGACATGATGAAAGCAGTAGTTAGAGGAATATGTATAAGAGAATCGTGTAAATTAAAAAGACAACAAGAAGCACATAGTAAAAAGATTGAAGAGGAGATTAAGGAATTAGAGGAACAATTTAGAATAAATAAAGATAAACGTATATTTGCCCAACTCCAAGCAAAAAAGAAAGAACTTGAGGAGAAGGACATAGAGAGAGTCTAAAAAGGATTAATATACCTGAAAAGGAATTTTTTTGAATATAGTAATAAAAATTCTAAAATGCTGGCAAGATCAATGCAATCAAAGAAGGAGAAAAATATAATAGGGACAATTAAAGATAAAACTGGGGGAAATTGTAATTTAATGAAAGATAAATTGAAAATATTTGAAGATTTTTATCAGAAACTGTATACATCAGAAGCGGGTCCACAGATAAAGTTACGGGAATATGTAGAGAAGAATTGGAAGACAAAATTACAAGATAAGGATAGGGATTATATGGAAGGAATCATTGATAAATTGAAAGAAGGAAATCTCCAGGAGTAGATGGATTGGGGCCGGAATATTATAAGACATTTAAAGAGCTTTTAGTACTGAAAATGAAAAAAAACTGTATAATAATGTAATAAATGGAGAGAAGACCCCACCATCATGGGAACATTCGATGATAATATTAATCCCGAAACCAGATAAGGATTTAACAGACCCAGCATCATATAGACATATTTCTTTAATTAATCAAGATTCTAAAATATTTACAGCAATTATGGCAACGAGATTGAATACCTTTATAAACAAGTATATAAAAAAGGATCAATGTGGATTTATTCCAGGGAGGCAAATGCCCAATTTAATAGGGAGAGTATTTAATGTAATAAATGTTATTAAAAGAAGGAATTCAAAAGCAGGGTTGATAGCCTTAGATATTTTCAAAGCCTTTGATTGCGTGGAATGGCCAGCGTTAAAAATTATTATAAAGAGATTTGGTTTTGGAGAAAGGTTTATAGGAGTGATTGATCAGCTTTATGCAAATAATAAGGCGGTAGTACTGGTGAATAATGGAATAACACAACAAATTACTTTAGCCCGGGGAACAAGACAAGGGTGTCCTCTCTCCCCAATATTATTTGTGATAGTCATAGAAATATTGGCAAATGTTATTAGGGAAGATGAGAGACTGAAGGAGATAGGAGGGGAAGAAAAAAATAAAATAAAAATTAATATGTTTGCGGATGATACTTTATGGACATTAGAAAACCTGAGGGATAGTATAGAAGAAATAAAACAACATTTGAGAGAGTTTGGAGAGACTACAGGACTACAGGTAAATTGGGGGAAATCAGAAATGATGTTATTTAATTATGATAAAGAAGAAAGGGAGGAGTGTAGTTTAAAATTAGGCTTTAAGATTAAAAATGTAGTGCGCTGTTTAGGAGTTCAAATTACGAAAGATTTAGAAAAGTTAGAGGAAATAAATTTTAGTAGTTTAAAAAAACAGATAATGAAGAAGTTAGAGGCTTATAGGAAATTAAAGCATTCATGGTTTGGTAGAATAGCGGTTGTTAAAATGAAAATATTACCAAAGATTAACTTTTTGTTTAGAATGTTACCAATTAAAATAACAGAAGTAGAAATAAGAAGTTGGCAAAGCATGATAAATAACTACTGTAATGGAGATAGAAAAGCAAGAATTAATAAAACGAAATGGTATAAGATTCAAAGGGAAGGAGGGTTGGGACTCCCGAATATAAAGATGTATTATATAGCTCATCAGTTGAGATATGTTGTAAATAGTATAATAGGGAAAGAAGATCTAGAATGGTTAGAGAATCAGACAGGAGAAATAGAGTTAGGTTTACAAAATATTTTTTTTAGCAAAATACAAAAGAAACAATTGATAGATATGGAAAATCCCATCTTAAAAAATATTGTAGATATTTGGGGAAAGTATAAAAAGAAATTAATTCCAGGAATTTCTCCTTTAGCCCCAGTTGTTTTGCTGGAGAACTTCCCAGGAAATTTAAGAAGAGAACTGGAAGGGTTATTAAGGGGAAAAAATAATTAAAGTGAAAGATTGGATGAAGAGAATGGTTAATAAAAAGCAAATAGAAGTAGTTTTAAGAGGACAAAAAAACTTATGGTTTAAGTGTATACAATTGGAACAACGGACACAGAAATGGAAAAAGGAAAATAAGGAATGTAGAAAGGAAACAAGATTTGAAAAGTTAATTGAGTTAAGAGAGAAGGAGGGGGAAAATAAAAGTAAAAAAGGTATAATAAGTGAAATATATAATATATTGTTAGAAGAGGGAGTGCAACAAGAAATTTTGAAAACATTCTGGGAAGATGACTTAGCAAAACAAATTACTGAGGATAACTGGAGGAAAATATGGGAACTAAGAACTTTAAAGTTGTTATCAATAAAGATAAAAGAAAATCATTATAAAATAATTTGGAGATGGTATCTCACTCCCGTAAGACTACATCAGATAGATTAAAAAAATTCAATACTGTGTTGGAGGGGCTGTCAGGAAGTGGGGACTTATTTCCATATGTGGTGGACATGTGAGTATGTACAAAAATTTTGGAAAAGAGTTTTTAAAGAAATAAGTGAAATAGTGGCTAATAAAGTGGAAGCAAGTCCAAATATAGCTTTATTATCGCTGTTTGATAAAGAATATGGGAATAAAAGTATAAGAGAATTGATAAATAATCTCCTGACGCTGGCTAGATTAATGATAGCGAAGAACTGGAAAATACAAGGGAATTATAGTATAGAAGAATGGTATAAAGGGCATGGGATATTGCAATCAATGACAGATTAACAAGTAAAATGAAAGTTAGGATGGGATTATCCAAAAAGAATGATTTTGATAGTATTTGAGGTCCATTTATAGATTATGTGTTAATAAAGGGGAGAGGATGTACACCTTCAAAAGAATCTTTGCAATTTTGGAAAAATGTATAATATATTAGAGCAATGCAGGTCTCAAGGGTAGGGGAGCACGGGGGGATGTTAAGGTTTTGGTTATGTATTATGTTTATTTTATGTTTATTATATGTTGAAATAATAAATAAATTTTTAAAAAAGAAGATTTCAGGAGAAGCCAGCCTTGAAGTTTCCAGGAAGAAGTCAAAGAGAGAAGGCTGTCGCCCTCACTATTAGAGGCCTGTCAGTTAACTGGAGTGAAGCTTGATAGGGGAATTGGCTTACATTTGGTTAGGGTTAGGAACTGGGGTTTAAAACACCTGATTGTTAGTAAAAGTAACCATACAGAATCCCTGTTTTAAAGTAGTAACAGCAATCTTAATTAATAAGGTTCCTTATTTGATTTCATTTTAATAAAATATATATCTTTGTTTACTTTCCTATGTCTCTGATCTGTTTTGACCCATGCCTAATGACCAGCTACATTGCAGGGGAGCATATTTTAAATCAAGGGGACTTGTTTAATGGTGGCAAGGGAGGTGATCTTCCACATTTGGTGTTAGCACTGGGATTGCTCTAGAGTAGCTAGTCCGACCCTAAGATCAGGTTCTTCAAAAGCTACACAAATGCATAGTCATTAGGCAGTTATGTATTTTGCCTGATGTTACACTGCATCATGGGCTTGGTAATGCTAAATAAAGCTGTGGAGTCAATGAAATGGCTATGCATATTTGGCCTTTGTGCGAAAGGTGATTTCATGGGATTTACTCAAAAATTCTGTTTAGTCTGAAAGTTGTAAAATACTTTGAGTATCCAGATATTGTGTGTGTGTGTATCACTTCTTAATGTAAGAGCAACACCAGTGAACGTTTCCTGGCTCAGGGAGAAAGTGCAATGAATTTGTCACAAGCAAGGCCTTAAGACTTTTTGGTGTAGGATTCAGAAATTTCAGGAACTCAATATTCAACCAAAATGTTAGCTTCATGTTTAGCACAGATAATGCTAGTCCTGCTTTGTCAATGTTATCGTTCTGTTGGGAGGACTTTTAATATCTGACTTTTAATAAATACAGTGTCATCTATGACTGACTCTCCTTCTTGTTGAAGCCATAGGACTATTGCTCATTATCTAGTTCAATATAAAAATTCATGCTGAAGCTAGATAAACAATGCTTACTGATTTTACCATAATGATATTCAAGCTGGCATTCTAATGTCCTTGCAATTTTGCATTTTTCAAATGGATTTGTTCTTTTCCTGTGACCTTCAAGTTCAGGCATTCACAATTTAACCCACCTTCTTTAGTATGCCTCCTCCCACACAAAGTATTACTAATGAGTGGTATTTATCTGCAGACAGAGTTGCCAAATGTCAGTTTGACCCAAATACTTTGGGTTTCTGCTGTGTTTTTCAGAATCCTATGGGCCAGAGATTGCTTTGAGACTAACTGTAAATGTTTCCCTCTGCCATCAGAAAAGCTCTGTACAGAATTCCAAAGATATTTATTTACAAGTGCAACAAAATATTGTGGTGTGAATTCTCTTGTTCAGGATTCTACCTAGCCAGCCAGGCCCTTTTTCACAACACTCCAGTCCATTCTCCCTCTCACTCAATTTATGGCTTCTTACCTCAACAGTTAGTCAGCATTCCATGGTCAAAGAACAGGTCCAGTCCTTATTGACCTGTTTTGGGTGGCTCCCTCCCCTTTAGATTTTTTCCCTAAAGATTGTTGGTACTTCTGAAAACCTTGGGGCTTCCCCAGGATACCTCTGTCTTGTGCATGGATGGTACCATTTTGGCTACATAAGGATCTAAACTTGTCTCTACAATTCATAAATAGAGGGAATAATTTATAAGAATGTTTTGAACTCACTTTTCCTTTCCAATGGAGATGCTCAAGCCATCTAATACAACACAAAAAGCAAAATGCAAAATAACAATAATCCAGTCTGTAAAATAGCTAAAATATAATAAAATATATTTCAACACTAAAAACAACAACATTTAAAAGAATTAGGAGAGCCAATGCTAACAAATAGCAACTTAAAACAGCAATAGAATCATAGGCTTGTTTTTAAAAAAGAAAGGTTTCAAATGCCAGTGGAATGCAAAGGAAGATGATCTAACATCTTGGGGAGATCTATCCAATGTCCAGTGAAGCACACCGACCCTTGTCCTATACTATCACTTCTATCAAGAAGTGAAGCCCTGTTCGGATGGGGTGAGGAAAGTTATGGAGGAAAAACAAAATATGCCAACTGCTAAGGGATGGAGAAAAGAGATAGGAGGAAAATGTAGAGGATCATGGTCACTCTGACATATGTGTTCCTTCTCCATGTTTGTCATTTGGCTAGGGCCCCCAAATGTGAAGAGATATGGTACATCCCCAACAGAGCCATGATTTGTATATTTCCAATTTTGCTTTCTGGCCTTGGCTATGACAAAGCGTGCATGCCTCGACCACTTAACATTTTTCAAGGTAAGGATTCTCACATTTCAGCTGCTGGTTTATCCATCAGATGTTTGGTACACAGTGCAAAAGATCTCTCTAAAAAGCAACCCTGTCTTACCTGATTATCAATAAAAGCCTCCAAGGCTCTTTTATTAACATATAACTTGTTTCATTTCCAAAAGTAAAGGTTCCATCTTTAATCATTTATAATGAACGTTAGATTTCCTAGACAATTCAGATTTCAGGACCTTTCAACAATTGTTTTGGGCTTCTTTTATATCATGACTTCCTATGTACAATACACAATATCTTAAGCATTAACCATGGGCATCCACTGGAATTTTTTTGGGGGTGGGTAGGCGAAGTTGCACAGCAGTTGTGATTGTAATTCGCATGCATAGCGCACACCACTGCAACACACCTGTGCACTTTCCTTGTGTGTGCTTTTCATTGCTTAGCATCACGTTCTATGGCATTTAGAAGTCTAGTAGTAGAAGGTCCTGGGAATTGAATGGCACTAATGCAGAAGAGTGTTATATTCAAGAAGCATCATGAACCCCAACAAAAGTTTATTTGGAATAAGGGATAAAAAACCCAAATCCCTAGGAACATAAGAGAAAAACAACAACTCAAATGAACAAACACGGCACAGCTGTCTTAAGAATATCGTATCATATATTTTATAGGGGTGTGCACGGACCCCCATGATCGGATCGGGACCCGGATTGGGACCTCTGATTTTGTCCCAGATCAGATTGGACAAAATTGGAGCCCCCCCAGACCGGATCGAGTCCGATCCCGATCCAAAAATTGGACATCCGATTTTTGGATCGGCCACCATTCCCCCCCCCCCAATAGACTTGCATTGGGGGAAAGAAAGCTTTCCCCCAATGCAAGTCTATGAGGAAAAAATGGCGGCGGGTGGGTGAGGGGGGGCCGTCCGCTGAGGATGGCCCCGGCAGGTAAGCCCCCTCCCCTGCACTCCTTACCCCCCCCGGGGCCGTACGCTTCCATCCGCTGGCACCCGCGGGCTCCAGCGGATGGAAGCGGATGGCTCTGTGGGGGTAAGCCCCCTCCCCCTGCTTACCTTCCGTGGCCGTCCACTCCCGTCCGCCGCTGGCCGCTACTGCAAGCAGGCTTCGCGGCTTGCCCCTAGGTAGCGCGCCAGGTGATCATCACCTGATCATCATCAGGTGATGATCACCTGGTGCACTATCTAGGAGCAGGCCACGAAGCCTGCTCACAGTAGCAGCCAGCGGCGGACGGGAGCGGACAGCCAGGAAAGGTAAGTGCGCTGCGCGCCCCCTCCCCCCCTCCCCCCTGCCCCCTGCTTACCTTTCCTGGCCATCTGCTCCCGTCCGCTGCTGGCCGCTACTGCGAGCAGGCTTCGCAGCCTGCTCCTGAGTAGCACGCCAGGTGATGTCATCACCTGGTGCGCTACCTAGGAGCAGGCCGCGAAGCCTGCTCACAGTAGCGGCCAGCGGCGGATGGGAGCGGACGGCCAGGAAAGGTAAGTGTGCCGCGCCCCCCCTCCCCCCTGCTTACCTTTTCTGGCCGTCTGCTCCCGTCCGCCACCCCCAGCCCCGCTAGGGAAGCCCCCCCCCGCTGTCCGCTTCCATCGGTGGGCTCCCGGTGGAGTCCACCAATGGAAGCAGCAGTGGGCGCCAGCGGGCGCCCGCCGATCCATCTGATCTGGATTGGAACCTTTCCGGATTGGATCGGATTGGATCGGCCGATCCAGCGGTGAGATTGGAAATCGGATAATTGTATCTGATTTCTCCTGGATCGGATTCGGATCGTGGATCGGATCCGATCCAGTGCACATCCCTAATATTTTATGACATCACTACCCATATCATAACATTCACATGACACTTCCTAGAATGATTTCCTTCACCTTGGAAACATATGTGAATACTCTAGAGCAGTCTTCCTCAACCTTGTGTCCTCCTGATATTTTGGACTGCACCCCAGTATTCTGTACCATTGGCCATCCTAGCTGGGGATGATTGGAATTGAAGTCCAAAACATTTGAAGGGCACATGATTGAGGAAGGTAAATCTAGAGAGTAACAGTGGACTATCCAGGAAGTGTCTTTAGCAGTGGGGGGGGGGGAGAGAAATGAGTATGCTTGATCATATTTTAGGGTTCTAGAGGAGCCTGGACTACTCACTTTACTTTTCGCATTGTTATTAGCCACTTTTTAGACCTGCTAACAATACAACTTGTGCATGGCTTGGATTTTGAACTACAACAATGTTATTTTGGAATTGCATATTTTCTCCACGAACAGTACATTTTGTGTAGCATCAGAGAACAGGTCTATCATTTCTGGTAGATCTGGTGACCAAGCAGCAATAAGGCCTGGGCACCAAGTCTAACAAGATAGATCTAGGTAGATCTAGCCTCTGAGAAATTTGTATATCAAGTCTGTTCCTCTGTTGTTTCTCAGTGGGTAGACCTGGTGACCAGCTAATGTCTTTCCACCCACTGCCAAAACTCTCAGTTCTTCCATGACCCCTTTAATGGCCCTTTGGGCCAAAGGTCACTACACAGTTGAAGGACATAGTTAATATTGGGGTGGGGGAAGGGGTGATCTGCTCAGCTTGCATCCCACTGAAAAACCATACCACATAATAGAGGGAAGGTAGGTAACAGGATTACTAGCCCAGCTTCCTGATTCCAGCTGCCTCTACAAGAGAGGTTTAAAGTTCTTTCAAGGCGCTTTAAAAATTTTACCTCTACAAGAACGGAGTGCAAATCGGGCATAGAGGCGCGTTATCTCTCCGATTATGCGCATTATCGAATGCGCGTTAAATAGTGAGTTTTA
Source organism: Anniella stebbinsi (assembly GCA_029215795.1). Lineage (NCBI taxonomy): Eukaryota > Metazoa > Chordata > Lepidosauria > Squamata > Anniellidae > Anniella > Anniella stebbinsi. Next base: position 85,893,606 of record JARDYH010000004.1, on the reverse strand, counting down.
TTTTGCTCCAGCCATTAAAGCGCATTTTGCCTATGTGAACAAGCGCTTATGCGCATTAACTACTTGTAAAGCGCATTTTGGTCATCCGTTAATGCGCTTCGCCACCTCTCGCCGCCTCTCGTGCAGAGGTATTAGGTGTAAATGCGCTTCAGCGATTATGCGCATAATCGCCTAACCGGGCGCAAAAGTGAATCCTTGTAGAGGGGACCTCCATCTATGGAATCAGATCCTGACCAAAAGTGCAAAACCCATCTACCAAGTCATCTCAAAGTATGATTTTATTGGAAATGAATCTCTCAATTTCTGACAATTCACTGGATTGGGGAAGTAAATATTGGTTGGATAGGATTCTGCACACATCACTCACTCACTCACTCACTCACTCACTCAATATTATACATGAATTAGGTTGTCACTTTACTAAACCAATACAGAACCTAAATCATTATCTGCACTAAAAAGTGAAACGTGAATGATCAAAGCACAAAGCTCTCCTTCCATATACTGTAGCCTTCCTCAACATGGTGCACTCCAGAAGTTTTGGACTTCAGCTCCCATCAGCCCCAACTAGCATAAACAATTGTCTGGAATGCCAGGAGCTGTGGTCCAAAACATCTGGAGAGGACAGGTTGGGGAAGCTGATGTATTGTCATAATCTTTGCATGTCCTCATCTCAGACAGATAGAGCGTCAACATTTGAAATGCAGATAGTAAAAGAAAGCTCACCCAAGGCCTTGCCTATCTTGCTCTTATCCTTCCATCATTCTTAAAACCCGTGAATCTTGTTCTATGTGGCTTGAACATTTGGGAGTGGTTTTAATGGAGTGTAAAAAGGGACTTTGCCTCCATCTCAGCGCTTCTAGGAACTGACATCAGAGATAAGGGCAGCTATTTCCAAAATGGGTACCGTTGTTTTCTTTGCTTTGCTACACTTTTATTGAAAAACATGCTTCTCACAGCTTACTGCCAGAAGCCAATTTTCTCCATCAGTAACTCTCCCTTTCACATTTTCTGAAGAAATGGCTATCTTCATCAGTGGACAAACACACACACACACACTGAGGCATTAGAAAAAGAACAATCCTTAGGGTCATGTATTGTTTGCCAATTAGCAAAGTGACTAATTAATTAACAACTGTTAGGTTGCAATCTTATGCATGTTTAGACCAGGGAAAAAAGTCCTACAACATGGCTGGTTGAAGAACGCTGGAAGTTGTAGGACCTCTTTCTCTCTAAATATGCATAGGATTGCACCCTTAATTGCTTTGGTCAATTTAGATCAACTCCAAATTCTGGAAACGTGATCAATGTTCTGGGTCTACAACCCAGTGCCTATCGGCACCAATGCTCCTAAAAGTGGAACCCACTAGGCTCCCTAACCCTCCTGACTTTTAATTGATTTATTATTATTTTTAATTAAAAAGCACTTTTAAGCTGGGAGGCTGGCTTGCTGCACTGGGAGGCTGGCTTGCTGCAAAAATGATGCGTCAGCCTCCAGCACCATCTTTATTTCCAAGAATCCCTCTGGACCCCAGATGCATTCTTAGGAAATAAAACTGCTGGGGGTTGCAATGTAGTGTGTCCAGTCAGCCAGAAAAAAGGGGAAAACATGTAAGCTGGGATGTGTGTGGAAGAGATGATGGTTTAGGGAGTGTCCTCAGAACTGGAGGCGGGTGGGAAGCAAGGAGGAGCCCTTTGCCTGTGCCGTGTGTGTGTGGCATGTGTTTTGCCTGGGTTTTGTGTGTAGCATTTGTGTGTGTTTGTGTGAGGCTGTGTGTATGTCTTGCCTGTGGGTGTGGATGTTTTGCCTGTGTGTTTATGTTTCTCTGGGCATCCCTAGTTTGCTTTCTCTGAAATAGGTTGTGCTTTGTGGCAGCAAAAATGTGATTTGGCATTTGAAGCTCAGCTCCCACCTCTGCTTTGTATTCAGTTTCTTGGTGACATTACTGGTCTCTGAGCTTCATTGGTTTACCTTCTGCAACATGGATGTCGAGCAGAAACCTGTTGGTCCAAAGACATGGATTTGTGTTTTGCTGCCCACATGTTACGCACCGTAGAACATTAAAGTTATGACCACCTCAGGTATAAAGTGCTCTTGGCCTGTAGAAAACAGGCAGAGAGGTTGAGTTCCAACATGATATGCAACATTGTGTCCTGAAGGCGCATGTCAGTTTACATGATTGACCCATGGGCTGGTGAGTCAACTATAAAACACAGGAGACATATCTGGGGAATGATTTGTCAGACAGAGTTCCCAGTTTAATGCTGCCTTTGCTTGAATAAGCTTTGGGCAACTATTCTGTACGTTAACTTCTTGTTGCGCAACTAGTTTGCACTCAGGTCTGTAATGCCACATGCACAACCAAAGCTGAAACTGAAACTACTTATTTTGGAGCATCTCCATCAAAGTCAGTGGGAACTATTCCACACAGAAGTTGTTTGAGGACTGCAGTTCATATTCCTACCAGGGCTGGCCTTAGGGGTGGGCGAGATGAGCAGTCGCCCAGGGTGCCAAGCTGAGGGGGGTGCCAAACAGAGCTGAGAGGGGCACCAATGTCACACCTACACCAGGCCCCATAAACCTTCTGGGTAGCCCTGCAAAGGTGACCACACAGAGGAAGGGCACCAAAGGTGCTCTTTAGCCAGTGTTGTGTGCATGCCTGTTCCCTCTGGCATTCACACATGCAGGAAATCTGACACAAGATGCTCACATCAGTAAGACTTATTTTATTGAGGAAATCGCACGGTAACAAGCTTAGTGGTTATTCTCCAAAACACACTTAAAGCTGAATGATGGTCAGAAAGCTTTAGGCTTCATTTCTGATACTTTCCGTCAGGCAATCACACAGGAGGGAGGGGGGAATCTTGAAATGCTTAGCAAACCATCCCAAGGGATCGTCTCTAGATGCCACATATGGTAACTCAGGGGACATGGCCCATGGCCACAAGATCATGGGAAGAGTAAAATCTCAGGCACAGGAGCCCCATGCTTTCTGCTTAGCACTGGAAACTCACTGCCACCTGAGTTTGGCAGAGAGAGAGAGAGAGAGAGAGAGAGAGAGAGAGATCATGCACCAGCAAACCCAGCCTGCTGAAACTGAGCTGATCAGGTGAGCATGATCAAAGGGAGGGTAAAATCTCAGGCACAAGAACTCCCCTGCACGTACTTTGCTCCGGGGGAGCTCTCTGCCACCTGAGTCTGGCCACAAACACCCAATCCACATCAAATGCAAGTTCGTCTATGAAAAACCTTACAGTACTTTTCATGGCACAGTCCTTAGAAATCCAAAGTCCAAATAGCAGAGAGTCCATGTGCAGAGTGCTTTCAAAGTCCCATATGGAGATGGAATCCAAAACGGAGGGATTTCAGCCTTGCCCCCCCCCCTATAGACCGGAGGCCTATTCAAAGCTACTTGACAGACAGGTTCTCTGACTTGTAAACCATGCCCATGTGCCAACAGGGTGGGACTGCTCCACCCACTAAGATGATGCTACAATCTGAGTGTCCCTCATCTTTGCACCATACCCAGGTTCCCAGGGAAATCTGTTACAGCTGCAAGGCCATGACAGGGAGTGAGAGAGCTACTCCAGTGAGAAACTCTGACAGAGATAAGCTTACAGAGACATTGACATTCTAAAATTATTCCTAATAAAGCTACCTACATTCAACAAGGACTCTGGCCTTTTTGAAGACCTATAAATAACAGCTGGGGTGCTGTTTATTCTAAGGTCAGTCATGACCACGGATGGTGTCAAGGGTAGGCAAGGTTGGACACCTGCTGAGGGCCCATACTCCAGTGGGGTCTCACTGACAAGAGTCCTCTGGAGTGGCTCTTCCTCCTCAACATTGCAACCTTCTTACTCACCTGCCTCTGGCTTTGGCCCAGACAAGGGTATAGAATCATAGAATAGTAGAGTTGGGAGGGGTCTATAAGGCCATCAAGTCCAACCCCCTGCTCAATGCAGAAATCCACCTTAAAGCATACCTGACAGATGGCTGTCCAGCTGTCTCTTGAATGCTTCTAGGGTGGGAGAGCCCATAACCTCCCTAGGTAATTGGTTCCATTGTCATACTACTCTAACAGTCAGGAAGTTTTTCCTGATGTCTAGCCAGAATCTGGCTTCCTGGAACTTGAGCCCTTTATTCCATGTCCTGCACTCTGGGATGATCGAGAAGAGATCCTGGCCCTTCTCTGTGTGACAACCTTTCAAGTATTTGAAGAGTGCTATCATGTCTCCCCTCAGTCTTCTCTTCTCAAGGCTAACCATGCCCAGTTCTTTCAGTCTCTCCTTATAGGGCTTTGTTTCCAGACCCCTGATCATCCTCGTTGCCCTCCTCTAAACTCCCTCCAGCTTGTCATGGTGAGAAGGTGGAGCAGTAAATGCCACTACAATTGACAACACTGCTATAGCCTATACATTTTGTTAAATCATCACAGAATATTAATGATCACAGTGAGTCATAATGTTGACTTTTAGAAATACTTTGGACAACAAATGCACTGAAAAGAGCACAGTGCACAGGGACTAGATGACTGACTGCTCAAAACTGAAAATGGCTGTTTCCCTTGATCAGCTCTTGTTAGAATCTGGCTCTTTCTTACAGATCGTCAGTGACAGTGAGTGCTACCCAACACTTTAAAGCTGGGCACAGTTTTTTCATGAGAACAAGAAAGAGTGGGGAGTGTGTTGTATATGTGTTCATAGTCTGATATGAAAAAAATAATACGGGCTATTTATCTTGAAAAAAATATTTGCAACATAAACAGGGTAGATGAGTTGACACACAGCTATAAATAAATAAATGTGTGTACATACTGCTTCCCTGATGATGCTCCCTTAAAACTTCATGTTCGAAGACCAGCTGAAATATTTGTTCTGAATATTGAACCTGGAGGGACCTCACTGGAACAATGATGATACACTTTCTTGGCAAACAACATGGAAATGACGGATACTCCTGCTTGTTGAAAGTGGCAGGAGAGAGAGAGAGAATGTAGTACTGAAGGCTCTACGTATCCATGGAAGCATGGCTTTATGCTCCATGGTATGTCTTCGCCACACTGCCCCTTGCTCAGCAGAGATGGATTCAAGACACAGAAGGGGCATAAAATAAAACAAACTAATATACTGCTTTGAAGGATGAGCAGGCATTTACTCATTGCATTTCATGCCTTGCTCAGTTCTTCCCCATCGCTATGACTTTTACAGGGCAGTGGGTAGGGGCAGGAAGTTATGATCAAAGGACCTGAAGCAGTCTGGCCTGGCTAGTTCAGGGGAAGGATATTCCTAAGACTCTCAATATTGAAACATGGAAAGCAATAATACAGCAATCTGGCCTCTGAGCATGTGCTGAGCAAATATCTCCCACCACCACTGCACACATCCAGGTCAGAAGGTGTGTACCTTCTTTGCAAGTTCATATTAGAAATGATCCAAAGCATCATTCATTTAATCTCCCTCCACACATTTTCCCCCTGATTCTGCCCACACATGCAAGTTAATAACTTGCCCCAGGTCAGTGAAGATTTGAACTTAGGTCTCCCATTATCAAATACCAGTAGCCAATTTAATACTAGGAGCGTACTATCACCCCCAGATCAGAATGCTCAGGGTGATCTTGAGATGGAAAATGAAATCAGGGAGACATCCAAATGATGAAGTGCTGTAATCACATGTGACTTCAATTACATTGACTGGATAAATACATGTATCAGTCATGAAAAAGAGGTTAAATTTCTTGATGACCTAAATGACTGTGCCCTAGAACAGTTGGTCATGGAACCGACCAGAGGGGAAGCGACCCTGGAATTAATCCTAAATTATGTCACCCTCGATCTAGTGTGAGATGTAAGCTGAAAATATTGACCACAGTGCTGTCAGATTTAATTTATATTGAAGTGGAACATTGCCAAGGAAGTTGACATTTGGTTTTAAAAGAGGAAACTTTTCTAAAATGAGGGAATTGGTAAAATGGTAGTTGAAAGTGGGAGTCAAGAGACTTAAATCTCTTCAAACTGCTTGGAGGTTACTCAAAACCACAATAATAGTAGCTCAGCTAGAATGTATACCACAGATTTGCAAAGATAGCATTGAGTCCAACAGGACACCAGCATGGTTAATGAGCAGGGTCAAAGAAGCTATGAGAGAAAAGAAGGCTTCCTTCAAAAAATGTAATTCTTGCCCAAATGAAGAAAATAAAAAGGGACACAAACTTGCACAAAAGAAATGCAAAAGACATTTTGAGGAGCATATTGCTATCAACATCAAAGCCAACAATAAAGAATTCTTTAAATATATCAGAAACAGGAAACCAACTAGTGAGGCAGTTGAGCCTTTAGATGACAATGGAGTTAAAGGCATACTAAAGGCCCAGTTCAGACTACACATTCTCAACGATGGTTTTAGACTGCCACTGTGGAGTTTTTACACCACCCTTGAGAAATGTGTTGTCTGGAGGGAAAACTCCACCCTACGATGGAGGTTTCTTTTTTAGAAAACATTCCATGCTGAATATCAACACTGAGCAGAGGAGAGTTCCTGCACAACGGTTGTGTTCCGTGCTGTGTGGAAGGCTCCATGGAGTTTCCTGTTGTATTGAGTGGACTTTTCCCACTGGCTACAGAGTTCCCCAGCTAGAGTGGCGAAAGGAGGAAGTGCTGCTCTAGGAGAGCCGCTGGGATTTTATTTTTGCAGCAATGGCTGGTGGGATACCATTGGGAGGACTAGGGGAGGAGATAGGTGGAACAATCGCCTATCAAATGCCACATTGACTTTTACTGAACTCCACGGGAGACCACATTCACACAACGGTGGAGTTGGAACATGTTGTGTGGTGAGTACCCTCTACAAACTGAACCGTTGAATGGCATTTTCACACTGCATAAAGAAACATGTTGTGTGAACTGAGCCAAAGAAGGATAAGGAGATCATGGAGAAGCTGAATGAACTGTTTTCTACTTTTTTCAGGAAAGGGGTCTGATGAACTGAGTGACAAAAGATGAACGTCTTGATCTTATTGACAAATTGAAAGCTCATAAATCATAGGGCCCAGATGGTATTGATCCTAGAGTTCTTAAAGAACTCAAATGTGAAAATACTAGTCCTCTAACAAAAAGATGTAATGTGTCCCTGAGATGAGCCTCTGTACCAGAAGACTGGAAAAAGGCCAATGTAACACAAGTTTTTAAAAAGGGATCCAGAGAGGACCAAGGAAATTACAGTCCGGTTAGCTTAATGTCTTCTTCAGGTAAATTGGTTGAAAGCATTATTAAAGATAAAATTAGTAAACATATAGAAGGACAAGCCTTGCTGAAAAAGCATTCACATAGCTTCTGCAAAGGTAACTCCTGTCTCACTAATCTTTTAAAGTTCCTTGAGAGTGTCAATAAACATGTGGATGGGAGTGATCTGGTAGACATTGGCAGGATCTACACTAATGCTTTATAATGGTTTATAACAGTAGTGACAACTGTTTGGGCCCAGGACACACTCCATATACTGTTTTCAAAGTGTTATATCCTGCTTGGTGTAGATCAAGGCTTTTGACAAAGTCCCTTACCAAAGACTCCTGAGTAAACTTAGCAGTCATGGGGCCTGTTCAGACAACACACTAAGCCATGATTAGGCCGCTAACCCTTTTGCAGTAAATGGTTAGTAAGCATATTGAAACCATGGTTATGTAGCCACCACGTTAGGAATGGTTCACATGACACATGCTTAACCACCATGGCTTAGCGTGTCATCTGAACAGCTTCAGCGAATAAGAGGAAAGGTCCTCTTATGGATCAGTAAGTGCTTAAAGAACAGAAAGCAGAGAGTAGGAATAAATGGTAACTTCTCCCAATGGAGGGAAGTAAATAGTGGGTGATCTGCGTTGGGACCAATGCTTTTCAACTTGTTCATAAATTATCTGGAATTAGGAGTGAGCAGTGAGGTGGCTACATTTGCTGATTGCACCAAATTATTTGGGGTGGCTATAACAAGGATTGTGAAGAGCTCCAAATGGATCTCTCCAAAATGGAAAAATGGTCATCAAAGTAGCAAATGCAGTTCAATGTTAATAAGTGTGAAGTGATGCATGTTGGGGCAAAAAATAAGTACATCCCAACTTGAAGTATACTAATATACTAATTCAATTATACGTAAGACTTCAGGGCCCACCTGAAGACATGGAATGACAGGTCCTGGTGGATGTCAGTTGGAGCAGATTCACAAGTGACTGCATTCCAAGTTAACTCTGAAGTTAAATACAAAGTAAGCAAGGTTCATTAATATTGCAGACACTTCCAATCGTCACTAAGCAGCCAGACTATATCAACAGAATGCTAGCTAACGTAAAGTCATAAATTGCTATGGTAATTCAAGGAACCAGGGCTGGTGTCAAGGGTCAGCATAATCAGGCACTAGCTGAGGGCCCACACCCCAGGAGGGGCCCACTGAAAAGAGCTCATGGCCCTGCTCCTTCTCTTCACTATTGCGGCCTGCTGGTTCACCTGCCCCTTTCCTCTTGGCCTGACAATGGTGGTGGTGAAAAGGGGGGAGCAGCAGATGTCACTGCCTCGATCCAGCACTGTAAGAAATCATGATTTCTTTGAATTTCTCTTCTCAGATCAAGCATCATGTACTCGTTTGGCTTGCAAAACTGCATCTTTTGAGAGTCTCTCATCAATAGCCTGCACATAAGAAAACTAATATTAAGTAACCAACAGAAGATAGACAAAACAACTGTATCTTGTCCACCCCCTTAGGAGTGCCTGCCACCTACCTGCTTCTTCCTGTGCTGTTGGGCCTTTTAAGTCTTCAAGGAAAGGACTGTTCATCATCACTTCCTCCAGTCGTAGCGTGAAGAGTTTTCTGTAGATTCACACTCAAAGTTTGTTCCAAGTCACTATCAGGCTGTCAAACCACTGAAGCAAACAGATGAGAATCTTTGTCTTTCACTTGCTCTGGGCTAGGTGCTTCTTCACCATAGCAGGGAAATCCACACCCATGACTAATAGCAGGCTCACTCCCACTCAGAGCTTGCAAGGTAAAGGTTATAGAACTGGAACTGTAATAACACAAGGTATCAGTACTCTTCTGCAGTGAGGCTTGAAACAATAATTGCTCATTGAGTTTTATTGTGATTGAAAGGGGGAATAGTGCAGAAACAAATCTGTGGAAAAAACCAGCTGGTAAGGAAAGGTAAGGTAAAAATAAAAGGAGACAACAATGGAAACATTGCTAGTTGCTAAGATGTGCGAGGTTTTCCCTCTGTTTTGTTATTTCATTCATTTTCATTATTAAAAACTTGGTTGCTTAGTTGTTCATTCATTAAAATCACATTCATTTTCATTTTATTTGCCATTGCTTTCCACAGGAGACCCAAAAGCTGTTTAGCTGTTTGAAAATTCTGAGTTTTCCCTCAAATCAGCACGACATTCTCCAGCATTCCACAACCCTTCCAAGGAATCAGGGGGGGTGTCTTGACAATTACACTCTACCACTTGTTCCCTCAAAACCCTGTGACATTGCAACTGTGGGGCAGGAACAAATAATCTCCATGGCAGGAGGGAGCGTGGGCTTTCTGGCCAAAAAGCCACAGTGCTGCGGCCATTCAGCTCATCAAGCCCACCCCTTGCCCTCTGCCTGGCCTTCCTGCACATCTCTCAACCTGCCCTGGGCCTAGATTATCACAGGAGACAACTATCTTGCTAGAGGAAATTCTGCAGACACTTATCTTTTAACAATCCCCTGAGAAAGGCCTTTGAATAAAATACAGGCCGAAACACGTCGGGCTTTGTGAATTTTTTTTTTTTTTTGCATCCTGAGAACTTTTTGTACAAACGCAAAAACAGAACAACAGAAGGACCTACAAATGTTCACTCTCCAATGAATGAAAAGAAACCAAAGCCACCCAGTCAACAAACAAACAAACAACCCAAGCCTTCATCTCTCACTTTTATAGATTTCCACAAGTCCCACTCCTTGCCATTGTGACTGTCGAGTTCTGGAAAGAAGTGCTATCAGAACGTTGAACACATTTGCTAAAATGCGTTTAAACCCCTCCTTGTAAACTCTGGGCAGTATCCAACAATGTGTGCAACTATCAATCTAAATTACATTGTGTTAGTATAAATTACTCTAGGGCAACATAAGTGATGTTAGTGGTTGGTTTCTGTTGGATACTGCCCCCTATCTGCTGTGGACAGGAAACGGTCCTGAATAAGGAATGAATGAGGAATGAATGATTATACGTCATGCAGAACTCATTTCTGATTGCAGCATTCATCTCTTTATTAGTAATGAATGAAACAAATTGGCAATATTGATTTCAATTGTTCATTTCTTTCTAGACAAATGCACACCCTGCCAGACACTCCTATTTCTGTGCTAGGTCACAATTAGCATCTCATTAGATGTTAGAGGAATATCTCTATCCTCTGTCATTTCCGTTTGCTCATTGTTATTATTATATTATTATTATTATTATTATTATTACATACTTTTAACTATGCATTATTGGCTTTTTGATGCTTTTATAACATAAACATATTATTCGCTTTTATGCTATACACAAACATATACCAGAAAGCATTTTCTAAATGAAGAGAGTAGAAATGGAATAGTATGTATTATATCAAATATACATCCATATTCTGAATTACAAGAGATAATTTACTGAATTCATACCATTGGGATTATGTTAAACTTAAATATTTTGCCCAATTTGCAGCTAAGCTTACATAAACATGAACCTTTAATTTGATCAGCATGAAAAGTTAAATGCTGTAATCATTGCAGAAGCTTGAGGTTTGTAGCAGTCTAGCAGATGTGTAGATGGAGAGACAAGATTATGAAAGGAATCATCCACAGAAAGTGTACACAAATGTCTTATGATTATGTATCATGTAACTAATTCTTTTCTTGGCGACACCAGTTGTGATTGGTATTTAAAGAGTTATGTTTGAAAAGGAGTAATTCCTAATTTGCTTCATCAGTTGGACCTAGGGTGATTGGTATGTAGTTATATTCATTGTGAAACCAACATTGGCTGGATTCACAGAGAAGCAAAGTCATTGTAGGTCTTAGCTAAGCTTGACTTAAATATCATGACAAGCTCTCAAATCCAGCACATTTCAGAAGGTATGGTTGTGTCAGATCACTCGAAAATGAAAGTCACTTCCTTGAATTATGTATGAAAATGCAATCAATGCTGTATGTAACCACTTCTTGTTTATAGCGTGAGGATTGCAGCTACGCTCCGAGGAACAGGGAATCCTGAGCAGCATGGCAGATTAGGTCCTCATCTCTGCTAATCAAATGTCCCAGTACATCAACTTGCCTGGGTCCACTATAACATTTCCATTTACTTCAATGGGATTAACTCCTAGGGTTGTGTGTAGAGGATTGCAGCCTAAACCTGGTATACTCACATGACACAGTTTAGTTAAGAGCAATGACGAATGCGTAGCATATCTTAATGTATTAATTACACTCTGCTTCTCCCCTGCAAATGAGATAACTGATGGAAATATAGAAGAGGAAGAATCCAATGCATCTTGTAGTCCAAATCCTCCACCTAAAGCATCCTCAATATGCTTGGCAACATTTTCTTGAAAACATCCAAGGAAGATTTCACAACCTCGTAAGACATTTGTTCCACGGGTGATTTGCTCATCTGGTTAAGAAAGTAATCCTGATTAACCTTAATGCATCTTATTTTAAATGGTCCCCATCTTGTTTCTATGATCCTTACTTTCTTTCTGCTAGTAAACTTAGGGCTAATTCACTGCCTGAACCACTCAAACGTCCTTTCGCGTGATGCTAGCCCATATGGGGGCTAATAAGTTACAAGCTTCCTGTGATATGAGTTATCCTGTTTGGGTGCAGAGTATTTATGCCAGAAGAAGATTGCTTTGCCTTGATGATTGAGAGGCTCCAGTTCATTTGGTAAGATACAAACAAATATTACAACCCCTACGCTGCACCGCTCCTGTGCAGAAGAGTTTTTCAGTAGCCTCCACATTTCAGCTGTAATATTTAAACCAGTACTAATACTTGTGCCTTTCATACGATAAGCACAATCTTTCCTGTTTTAGAGAAAGCCTTGTAGTAGATAAACAAAATGGTAGTCTTACACTACAAGATGCAAAGTAATGTTCTTATGAACTAGTTTCATAAGCAAGCAAGCATTAATGTTAAGGAACTGGAAAGTATTTCATGCAGACCATGAATTGGAATATGCATTGATCTGCTTGCTATTTTATCTGTAGTGTTAAACAACTTGGGTTGCCATGGAAACGTGCTAAAATTCAATCTGGTGTTTTTTTGTTTTGTTTTGGTTTTTTTAATAAATGCCGCTTTTTTATTACTCCATTTGTCCTTGGGTACTAGGGAAGAAACTCTGTTTTCTTTCCACCCAAGTAGCTCATTATCTGTTGGACAAAATGTCAAACCGTAGGATTGGATAGCAATCCAATGCCTTTGCCTATGTTGTTGGGCAAGGAAACTCATATGTTTTCTGTTTGGTTCTCTAAAACAGGAAGGCACTTTTCGGGCATCCCAACATTTCAATCTTTTGGGAGCAAGTTAGAGGCACTGACTGACAATCCATCCAGACACCGTCGAGACCTTTGTCTTCACTGTCAAGCTCTTCCTTATTCAACAACCCATTATTAAAACATGATATGAGCAAATCTCCAAATTCACCTTCCCCCAAAAGTCATGGGAATGACAAGGCACATTGATATCTGCTTTACAGAGGAGATGTAAACTGTCATATATTCATGGAATATATGGCCATTTTTATTCCAGCTGCCTTAACACTCCATATTTTAGTTATGTCAATCATGGCCAATCTCGTTGAAAAGATTTTCCTAAATCTTAACAGATAAGATCGTCATATTTATTTATTTATTTATTTATTACATTTGTATACCGCCCCATAGCCGAAGCTCTCTGGGCGGTTTACATAGGATTAAAAACAATTAAAAACAATATACAAAAATTAAAACAGCAAAAACATACAACATACACACAATCTGTACATTTAAAAACCACTTCAACACTTCAAAAAAAACTACAAAAACAAAACAAAACAAACCCAGGCTCCTCAGATATTGCCAAATGCCTGAGAGAAGAGGAAAGTCTTGACCTGGTGCCGAAAAGATAACAATGTTGGCGCCAGGCGGGCCTCGTCGGGGAGATCGTTCCACAATTGGGGAGCCACCACAGAGAAGGCCCTCTCTCTTGTTGCCGACCTCCGAGCTTCCCTCGGAGGAGGCACTCGGAGGAGGGCCTTAGATGTTGAACGTAGTGTTTGGGTAGGTTCATGTCAGGATACGACTGGATGCAGCCTTAGTTAAATCACTCTGAAACTATTTTCGATGACCTAACATTTTGGCCTAACATTTTCCAGAGCCTATCAACATGTCCACTGAATCTTTTGACTGATGGCACATAGAATGCTGCCTGGGAAGAATATTTGTTCAGCAAGCTCCAATTAGTCTACTCCAGCCTTCCCTAACCTGGTGCCCTCCAGATGTTTGGAACTAAAACTTCTATCCACACCAGCTAGCATGAACAACTCCCATCAGCACCAGGACATCATGGTATGCTGGGAGATGTAGTGCAAAACATGTGGAGGGCAACAGGTGGGGTAGGCAAGGCTCCTCTGTCTAGCAGCAACTTTCCATGATCTCAAGCAGACTCTTTCCTACCACCTGTTAGTTGATCCTTTTATCTGCAGATGTCAGGCTTTGGACTTGGAAACGTCTACATGCAAAGCTCTTGCAGTCCCTCCTCTACAGCTGTAACTGTTATCAATTGAAGTAAGATATTGCTTCCAAGACAGAATGCCTGCATGCTATTAATCTCAGTTACCCAGCAAGAGAAGCATTGCATGGATTAGCAGCCATGCTCCACCCAAAGATATGCATTGCGTTTGTATCTGGGAGCAAACCTTACAACATAACAGTGTAGTGCCCAACTGGGCCTGGGGGAAAGCACCCTGATTAAATGTGGGGGCATTTCCTGTCTGATTAGATGATAGGAAGCAATTACATGGGCTGGGAGTAATACAGCTTTGTGAGGGCTGGCCGATGAGAGTTTGGAGATATGCACTACTCTAGACAGTACTGGGTAGGGTGACCATATGTAAAGGAAGACAGGACTCCTTATCTTTAACAGTTGCATAGAAAAGTGAATTTCAGCAGGTGTCACTTGTATGCATACAGCACCTGGTGAAATTCCCTCTTCATCCCAACAGTTAAAGCTGCAGGAACCCTGCCCTCTTTTGTATCTGGCCAAGAGAGCAAGGCTCCTGCAGCTTTAACTGTTGTGATGAAGAGGGACTTTCACCAGGTGCTGCATGCATACAAATGACACCTGCTGAAATTCCCTTTTCTATATAATTGTTAAAGATACAGGAGCCCTGTACTCTTTTGCATATGGTCACCCTAAACTGGGGCTGTTTTGATTGTTTTAAGTTTAAGGAAGGAAATGGTATAAGCAACCCTCCCTTGTCATTGCTTTAATTTAGATTTGCAGCACCCTGCACCTGCATTTATGATTCTGTTTTTTGTTTTGTTTTGTTTTTTGTTTTGTTTTAAGCTGGCTAGACACTGATCATGCACCTCCTGGGATCTCGAGCTCCATCAGATGGGGGAAATCACACTTGCCTACCGTAGCTTTTCTGCCCCTGCTTTTGTTGTTTGATATTTCCTCTTTCTCTCAGGGAGAGGAAAGAGGAAGTAAAGAAGTGCATGTGGCCCATTCAGGGACAGTTTTTATCACGCCACTTCTCCTGCACACAGCAAGAGATAGCTGCAATTTCCATCTCTAAAAATAATGCGGACTTACTGGGCGTTTTTTTGTCGCGCGAAGAAGGCTGAAAGGGGCGGGAGGCGTGCGGGAGGCAGATGATGTTGTGAGAGGAACCCGCGAAAAACTGTGAGTGCCCAATAACGAGTGTGCAATAAAACGCTCGTCTGATGATGCCCCTTTTCTTGTTCTGACATTAACATTGCGGATTGCTCTCAGAATGCCTGATTCATATATTTCATTAGGACTTGATTCAGAGAACCATCTTTTTAAAAAAAAAACAAAAAAAAATCATGTCGGACAACAATGTACAAGTAATTTAGACCATTTTTAAAAATCTTCACTGATTCAGTGTATGTGAAATAAGCCTGAGGATGTGAATAGACACCCACTTGCTTCATTTATGAAGATATTCTGAACTCTTCACTTGGACATCTTGTGAGAGGGAGGGAGGAAGGAAGATTAATGTCTGCATTTTCCCTTCCTGAAAGGTTGCCTTAAAATATATAAACTGATTGTAAGGAGGAGGAGAAAGGACTTTTACTGCATAATAATGTATCTCCTAAATTTGTGTACATATGTTAAAAGCACTGTGAAGCCTCAATAGGTTTTTGATTTGTTATTTTTATGAACAAGCTTGGGTACATTATCTCCTAAGACAATCTACCAGCTGTTAAATGTTTGCTTTTACGATTCAGAGAGCTTCAGCTGTAGAATGCAGAGACATTTAGCAGCTTGTGTGTGTGTGTGGCAATTGCTCGTCAAAATCAAAACCCAAGGCATTTGGTTTTTTGAGACTGGGAGCTGAGATGCCAAGAGTGTAAATCACTAATTCTTTCATGAGAAGTATTACATGAATTCAATGGGGCATAGGTCCAAAGCAGAGGATGGAGCAGTGGTTATTGAGGGAAAATTCAAAACCCATATTAATATAATACCTTTGCTAAGGTGGGGTGACCATATGATAGGGTGACCATGTGCAAAGGAGGACAGGGCTCCTGTATTGAAAAGGGAATTTCAGCAGGTGTCATTTGTATGCATGCAGCACCTGGTGAAATTCCCTCTTCATCACAACAGTTAAAGCTGCAGGAGCCCTGACCTCTTGACCAGATACAAAAGGTCAATTAAAAAAAAGTCACAAAAAATGTGCAAGTTTTTGAAATCTACAGATCTCTTCATTAGGCATCAGGGCAGGGCAAAGGTGGGGCCAGTTGGCCCGGCGCCCATGATTTTGAGGGGGCACTCCGACGAGGATGTCCCCCCTAGCTTATGCTACTGCTTCCGTAGCGTAAGCAGCCCATCGGGAAACGAGGAGCCCGCCTTGCGGAAACAGCGCAGAAGCCATCCATTGTGAATACCACAGTCAGACTACAAGCTCCAGAGGGCCATGCCACATGCAGAGTGGGGGTATATGTGCCTAAATTGCGATGGTTGTCCTTACTGTGTCTCTTTCCTCAAACTTCTCCATGGCATATAATCTCTGGAGCGGAGGGTGAGGTAATGATGATGATAGTTATTAATGATAATAATGATGATATCGTGAGGGTGATGATGATGATGTTTGATAATGATGAAGGACTGTTCTATTGTTTTTGCTTGTATTTGTACAGCAACTAAAAATAAATGATAATTTCTGATTCAACATTGAGGTGTTGTAGAACAGGTTTAATATGAAGGTGTTATGTAGAACGGACATGTTGGTGGGCATTTAAAAAAACATTAAAAAATACTTAATGAGCAGTTTGAAATGGGGGAGGCACACACTTCCCATCTGGCCTGGGCATATTACCAGCTCTGCATGGCCCTGGGCATGATGTTATAAAAAGCAGTTTGGGAAGGGGAAATGGGGGAAGGGGAAATATCTCACTAGTCCATGACTGACCCTGGTCAGTGAGCCCCTTCAACAGGTCCCAAAGTGAAGATAATACCCATCCAAACCAAAGGCTTGCCGATCGCTGTTCTTTGGTAAAACATGCAGAATATTTATTTGCTAGCTATGGCCATTGGGTGGGTATGAAGCATTTCCCAGGACTCTAGAAAGCCTGAAGAATGTAAGGAAAGCCCTGTTGGATCAGCCCAAATACTCATCTAGTGCAGCATCCTGTTTCCAAAAGTGACCAACCAAATGTCTTTAGATAGGCCAGAAGCAGGACATGAGAGCACTAGCACCCTCCTGGGATTGTTCTCCAGCATGCTGCCTCTGATCCTGGAGGTAGTCCATAGCCATTACTACTAATAGCCATCGATTGCTTCACCCTATATGAATTTGTCCAATACTGTCTTGTGGCAGTGAATTTCATTGTATAACTCTGCACTGTGTGAATAGGCACTGGCTTTTATCTGTCCTGACTTTTCATCAATTGATTTTACTGGACAAGCCCAGGGTCTAGTGCTGCAAAAGAGGGTGGAAAACATATCTTGATCTTTGAGTGGTCCTTCTGTGGGCATGTGTGACTCTTGGACACTTCTTGATATAGGAATGTTATACATACTGGCTGTTTCACATTCCCTATTTTGCATCAGTCCATTCATTTTGGCTCTCTAAAGAATTTCGATTCGGTAATTAGGTAGTCTTTTCAGATTAACTATAGAAAGTTGTTGAAGAATATGGTCAAAGAATCAATCGGCTTCTTTCAAGGAACAAAGTATGGTATTTAATCCTGGCATTTGTAGTTCTTTCTAAATACCCTCTATGTTTCTGAGGTAATTCTGCAGTACATACAGTACTGTATTTCTTTAGTTGCCATGGCAAAATTTCATTTTCCCCCTTCCCTTCAGTTACAGAGCAAGTTGTTTCTAAAAACTCACATTAATTGCTGCTATGCATTGTAAGAAGCTACATAATTTCTCCAAAGTTAAGGATCTCCCAACCCGCAATAAACTAAATTCTTTTGCAAGCAAACCCACAAATATAGAAGTGAAAGTCAGTTGTTGGGTTTCAAATGAGAAACATTTATTAATTTTACAAAGGGTGATCTACATATTCAAATATATAACTTGCTAATGAATTAACACCGAAATTGGAGCCAGCAGCCTCCCCTGGGCATAGCCTAAGTGAAGCTCCTGTCCTCCTCTCCTCCAGCCATATGACCTTAAGGGGGCAGGTATGAGGAATCCTCCTTTCACCCCAAAAGGATGTCAAATTGCTATTCAATCTCAGGCTGTTTCTGCACTGCACCGACCAATTAACTATCCACGCACCACCCTTAATGAGCTTCATTCCAAAGCTAGCGTGAGGCAGAATCACCCTGGTTGACCAGCTGATGGTCATTTTAGGCTGAAAGGCTAAAACATTCCTATGAAGCCCACTTCAGGAACGAGGCAGGACCTTGAATGCCCTGCTCTGCCCCCCCCCCCTTTTGTGCATGACCCCTGCCTCTGCAGGCAACCCATCATGCTCTCTCCTCTTCGGGCTAGGTGCAAAAGCAAGCTGGGGCAGATGGTGGCATTAGTAATGATGGTCACCATATGGAAAAGAGGACAGGGCTCCTGTGTCTTTAACAATTGTATTGAAAAGGGGATTTCAGCAGGTGTCATTTGTATGTATCCAGCACCTGGTGAAGTTTCCTCTTCATCACAACAGATAAAGTTGCAGGAGCTCTCTTTCAAGTGACCAGATACAACAGAATGAGCATGGGCTTTTGGTCTGTGGTAATCAGTTGCTTTTTGCCCCACATCCCTCAAAGTGTCAAAATACAAACTACCCTTCTGCATCAGCTGAACCAGCAGAAACAGCACTACAAACACAAGTTATTTCAGTAGAATAATGTAATCAGAATCTGGGTGTTGGTAGCGTAGAATCTGAGAATGTGCAATCACAACTGGAGTTTATAAATGAATGCATTTCTTTCCACCATGTAACATCCCAATAGCACCCATGAGATGACTGGGTGTTGAGTCTTGTGTCTTGCAGAAGAACAGCTTGAAGAACTGGGACTTTAGATACTCCCACAAAATACATTTGTCACTATTGATATAATTCTTCATTATCTTAAATTATCTAATGGTAGGTGGCTCAGAGCACGTGCTTTCACGCTGCATAATGTGGATTATTGTCACAGCAACCATGGTCCCAATCAGAAAAATCTCTTTCAGTACCATGGAGATCAGAAAAACATAAATGCCATAGAAGCCTATCTTTGGAACAGCTATTTAGGGAGCAATCGTATGCATGTTTAGACAGAGAAAGGCCCTACAACTCCCAGCATTCTCCAGCTGGGGAATGCTGGGAGTTGTAGGACTTCTTTCTGTCTAAACATGAATAGTATTAAGGCCTTAATTGTTTTATTATTCTTGAGCTATAGAATTTAAAAGCGTTGAAATATGGTATCGAAGAAAACACACATTTCCACCTCTGACCCATAAAAAATACCAGTTCCCTGCTCTTACAGTTCAACTTTAACAATAGTATTAAGAACAATGCAATTTGCTGAGATCATCAACTATTTATCCCAAAAGGTTCAACTCATAAGCCTTTAATATGGAGGACAAGCATGCACTACATTTGTAGTTATTCCCATGATGAATATTGTAGACTCCCCTGTATTTAGAAATATATTTGCATTTTATGGTGGTAGTGGGAATCTCTGTATACAATGCTACCCTAAAGGAATTATAATGTGATTGCCAATTTTTAGATAAAGCACAAGTGCTGGTGATGATCACACACTAGCAGATAGTAGCTAGTAATGAAGAAATACACAACAGTATCTAGTAATGAAGAAATACAGAAGTCTTCATGGAGATTCTAGAGGCGAACGCCTCCCACAAGAAGTGCATGCCTGCCTCTGGCCCTGACATATTCATGGACATCTGTGTCAGAGGGCTGGGGGCTATCTATATGTGGGGAAAGCCCCACAGTGGCTGTGGATCTGCACTGCATCAGTTAGATGACACAAGTGCAGCTTCGCAGCCACTACGGGGCTTTCCTGCAATGCTACAATTTGAAAAAGTCAGGGATTTACCCTGACTTTTTCAAATGGAGCAATGTCAACACGGCACTTCTGCCGTCTGATGTTGCTCCAGAGCCAATCTGGACAGAGATAACCTAGCTACAGTTATCCACGCTCTCATAACCTCTCGTTTGGATTACAGCAATGCGTTATATGTGGGGCTGCCTTTGAAAATGGTCCGGAAACTTCAGCTGGTACAAAACAGGGCAGCCAGATTGTTAACGGGGACTGGCCAACGAGACCATATTACGCCAGTCCTTTTCCAACTTCACTGGCTGCCGATCCAGGTCCGGGCCCAATTCAAAGTGCTGGTACTAACATTTAAAGCCCTAAACGGCTTGGGGCCAGGTTATCTAAAGGAACGCCTCCTCCCATATGTACCTGCCTGGACCCTAAGATCATCTACAGGGGTCCTTCTCTGTGAGCCCCTGCCAAAGGAAGTAAGGCAGGTGGCCACTAGGAGGAGGGCTTTCTCCGCTGTGGCACCCCGGCTGTGGAATGAGCTCCCCAGAGAGGTTTGTCTGGCGCCTACTTTGTACTCTTTTCGTCTCCAGGTGAAAACCTTTTTATTCTCCCAGTATTTTAACAGTTAAATTAACTGAATTTTAATCCTTGCTGTTTTAAATGTGTATTTTAATCTGTATTAATTCCTGCTGCTGGTTTTATTCTGTTTTTATTCTGGTTGCGTTTTTAGATTGTATGTTATTTGTTGTTTTTGGATTGTGGCTTGTTTTATATTTTAAAAATGATTTTATGGTTTTAATTCTTGTGAACCGCCCAGAGAGCTTCGGCTATAGGGCAGTATAAAAATGCAATAAATAAATAAATAAATAAATCAGGGATCTACCCGAAGGTGGTGCCTGGTGGGAGGCGATCAGCGATTGGTCACCTTCCACCAGGAAGAGGGCGAGGGTGGCTCCAATACCCGGATGGCCACCCAGAAACCCCATGCTTCCTCCTCGAGATTACCCAACACTGTCCCGGGAGATAGAAAGCACGGGGTTTGAGAGGGAGGCGGCACTAACCCAGCACTATGAAGACAGCCCCCTGGTCTCCTCATTATTTAAGCTATTAGCAATGCCCTGTGGATGCTGCAACTTTCTTTTGTTGTTGCAGACTTGAACCACAAAGCACAAGACTTCTTTGAAAAAGCACCCATGGGGAAAAACCATCTGGGATGTTTCCCAGCCCCTTTTCATTGATGATCCATGAAACTGCCTCTGCCCTTCTACTACATTTTCCACCAGAGGCCCATTTCTCGCATATGTATGTGTGAACATGCAGGCTCATAATTAAAATTCCTTGAACAATCACTGCTGACAGTATGGCAAAGGCTGCAGGCTGGATGCAGAACAGAAAAACAGCCCTGCTGGAGACCAATAGTCGTTCCAGTCCGGCATCCTATTCCTAATGGTAGCCAGACACAAAAGGAAGAGACAGGCCTCAATTTGGAACAGTGACTGAGGCAGCGATTTATTATATGAAAATTACCCCAATGAATTTGGACCAACTGACTTTCCCAGGGACAAAGGAACTTTAGGTGTTGTGCTCTAGTACTCTAGTGAAAACTGCTCACTCAAATGCTATTCTGCCCTTCTTTTTCTTCTTCCAGCAGTAACCAGGCAAATGCTTCTGGGAATATCACCAACAGTGCATGAAGGTAATAGCAAAGTAAACACATCAGCAAAAGTTTTTAAGGCAACCGTTCAGTTTTCAAAAGTCCCTTTTGGTTCAAGGGGACTTAGTTATAAAAGCAGGGCTGCAAAGGTGAGCTTTTAAGGAGGGGATTTGGGACATTAAGATGTTCCATGACAAATGCCTCTCATCTTTTTTTGGTCCTGTTGGCAGATATTTACAGCCATTGACTGCACATGTACCTGTGTGGTTAATAAGCCAATTCCCCCTAATTAGCCTCACCAGGGATGACTTCTTCTCACATGCAAGGTCAGCAACAGTGGCTGGCTGGAATCATTAACAAACCACCCAACAACCCTAGAACAGGAGATGGGGTTTTAACCACCCAGTCCACCCATCCTTGCCAGATTCACACATAATGTTGACCTGTACCCTGAGTGGAAAACGAGGGAAAACTAATGGCGCACACCTGGTATGCACCGAGAGAGGTTAATAGGTCACTGTAATTTATTGAACACTCTCATGGCCTGTGAACTGGGCTATTATTTCCCCTCGCTGACATTACTTCAGTGACTTTTTTTCAAAAAAAAAATCACTTTCTCCTTAGATTCACTGAGTTGGAAGGGAGTTTGGAGATCATCTAGTCAAACCACTGAAAGCTGGTGGTTCTGATGTCAGTGGGGCAATGAATCAGCTCCAGGTTTCAGTAAGAATCAGTCAGAACTCTAAAGGAGCTACCCAAGGTGAGAAGCATCACCCCACTGACATCAGAGCCACCAGCCTCCACTGAGTCCAACCCCCCCCCCCCCCCCAAATGCAGGCTGCACACTGCAGAATACAGCTACAGTTTCCCTGGGAGATGGCCATACAGCCTCTGCTTACACACCTCCAGTGAAGGAGAACCCACCCACCCCAAGTTCCATTGCTGAACAGTTCTCACTGTTAGGAAGATGCTCCTAATGTTTACCCATAACCTGATTCTCTGCAATTTCCACCTGTTGGTTCTAGTCCTGCCCTGTGGAGCAACAGAGAACAAGTCTTCAAATATTTGAAGACTGCTATCATGTCTTCTTTAGTCTTCTCTTCACCTGGCTAACATACTCAGCTTTTTTTTCCCAACCATTCCTCATGGGACTTGGTTTCCAGACTCCTCACCAGCCTGGTCACTCTTATAGAACTTTCCTGTAGCGATTCCAGCCAATCTCAGGTCATGTAGTGAATGTGACATTGTCACACAAATGTCACATAGCCAACCAGATTTGGCTCTTGGACACAAATGAAGCCAATTCAGAGTAGGGACAATTATTACTGAATCCCATTACCCTCACTCTGAGTGGGCATCAGGGAAGGTGGGAAAATGCAGCTGTTGCATCAATGGAGGGAATGCAGCCATTGCTTGGGCAGCCAGGCAATACCCGTGCTTCTCTGCTCGCAGTGGTTCCAGTCCATGTAATCTTACCATTGTTGGTACTGGTGAGGGATGTACTATCCAGCAGGGCAATCACTGACCCCACACAATGAGAGAACACTGGCTCTTGACTCCCCTCTGAAAAAACAAACAAAGAAGGTGCTTGTCAGAGTCGGTATTTGCAAACAAACTCACACCATTTGGGCTCAACCATATAGAAAAGAGTGTTTAGGATTGTAGCTATTTGGATAATTAAGAGCGTCATCAGATGGGGGAAATCGCAGTTCCCTGCTGTCGCTTCTCCGCCCCCACTCCTGTCCCACAATATTTCCTCTTTCTTCCCAAAGAAGAAAGAGGAAGTAAACAAAGACCACATGGCCCATTCAGGGGCCGTTTTTATTGCGGCGCTTTTCCTGTGAACAGCAGGAAATGGCAGCACATTCTATTTCCTAAAAAAAAAGTCAGATGAAAAAGGGCCCATTTTGTGATGGAAAAAAGGCAAGAAGGAGCAGGAGGCAAGCAGGAGGCGGACGTCATCATCTAAAGGATGCATGAAAACCCATGAGCAGGCGATAAAGCACTTGTCTGATGAACCCCTATAAGTAGTTGCACAACAGGTGATTTCTACTCGGAGAATTTGGCTTTTGATCTTGCAGAACCTGGAAATATGATAAAGAATGACTGGAACCTTTTATACACAGCTAGTCAGTTGTGATAGAAATACTGCAAATAATCTATGGGGGTTATAAAACCTACAAGACAAATGTATATTTTCTTTAAAACACTTGTTAGAGGTTTATGGCCCTTAACTGGTATAGTAAAGATTTGTGGGGTGGGGTGGGGACTTTTACCAGTGTACAGAACATAACAGTTAAAACTTTACAGTCTAGTAAAAACCACCCACCACTAAGAGATTAACAGCTTTATTATTTGAGGGCCACTAATAAAGAAGCTATTTTCCTCTATATTGATGGCACACGATAATAAATTATGACTGGGTAGGTGGGGGAGAAGAGAAGGAAAGAAAGCTGTTTAAATACTAAGTTCATTTCACAATCCAGCGATATATGGAAATAATTTGCAATCAAGGGACAGGCCATTCTGAAGATGAGTACAGTAAGAACAAGGAGACAAATCAGGGCTCAGCAACTTGTTTGTCACAGAGGAAGTTTTAAGTATGTAGTGCGCTGCCCTGAGCCCCCCAATTAGCATACTGGAGTGTGCTCATCATTTGCCTAACTATGCCAGATGCCAAGTCATCGGCTCTTGGGCCTATTCTGCTTCCCCCTTGATGCCATGTGTGCCCATTGAAATGGCAGATCAGCGTCCTCAGATGACATGGCAAAAAAAGTGAAGGAAATAACAGGTACTATGTGATTTGGATCTTTCCTAGTTTCTGGGGAGATAATTGTTCTAACTTTTCCAGGGTTGACATTTCTCCTAGTGTATCTAGTGCTGTTTGTTTTGCACAATAATAATGTGTGTGTGTGTGGGGGGGGTGTCTTCCACCATGTGACCTTGCTCTGTAGTCGATCTAGGGTGGATGGCGACTAGCGATTGGTTGCTGGAAGCCAGGACGAGGAATGGGGCCAGTCTCCAGTACCTGGATGATTGCTGGAAAACCCCATGCTCCCTCCCGGTGTGGGGATTTCCCACCCTCACTCTGCAACAGCAATACCGTGGGGTTTCAGGGGGAAGGAGCAGCGCAGTGGTGCCGGGAAGCCATGGCCCAGGTTAGCTGTCCAACCAGACTTATTAACCCTGGGCAGGATCTACACTGTTGGGGCCCAGGACATACTCCAAAACAGTTGTCGCTACTGTTATAAAGCGCTTTAAAGCAGCAGTGTAGATCCGCCTGGAGTCTTGGTGCTAAAAACTCCAAATACTCAAAATCATGAGAGGACCCCATGCAGTCAGGAGAGGGTTTTTCAAGTAATGAAGTTGATAAGCATTTGTCTACAGACATCTGAAATGCTAATTTATTTATTTATTTATTTATTTATTTGATTCATACCCCACCTTTCTACCAAAATATAGCTCTCAAGGCAGCGATCAAATGTTACCATAGTAATCGTATTCTTAGCAAAAATAAGCTGGATGTGCACTATTTTAATCATTTTGGGATTTAGAATCGTTGGGAACGTGCAGGAACACATGCAGCCTTGTGGACTGTGCATGATCTATCTTCAACTCAGTGGTGCAATCCAGCCCCTCCCCCCATGACCACGCAGAGAGTGTCATGTGATGGGGGCAGCAGCGGGCAGGCCAGGGACTGGTCAGGGCTGGTACTAGTTGCTGCAGCATCCTTTCTTTTGTGTTTAAAAAAAAATTATAGTCAGGTGGCAGCTAGTCAGGCATGTTCATTTTTACTGATTCATTTTATTATTGTTACTTTAAAATATATGTTCTCCTTTTCTTTTTAAAAAAAATGGAAGGAAGGAAGGGAAAGAAAGAGTGCTTATTCCCAAGTAAATGGGTTTAGCATCCCGGCAGTGGAAGCAACTCCATTGTATTTGTGCAGTCATGATAGTGCTAACATTTAAGTGAGTTTAAAATGTGAAACTGCACATGCTCAGAGGTGGTTTTTTTCTGAGAGAAGCAAGCAGTTTCTCTCTCTCTGTCCGTCTAACGTATCAGGAATGTAGGTTCAAGCATAGAGGAAGGAATGTCGGGGAGAGAAGAGAAATATTAAAATATGTGCTTCAAAGAAATATACAACTGTCTAAGCCACTCCACCACCCTTCGTAAGACCATTAAGGCCAGGATCTAAAATTATCCAGCTACACCACTGCTTCCACTATATGTTCCTTAGACCTCAAATCAAAAGGTGAACTTCCCCAGGGAGACAAGAATGGCTAACTAATTGGCACTAATGCCTACTCTTCACTACATACACAACCTAAGATATTACGCATCTAGACCATTTGCTGGGCTTTCACTTCCTACTGGGTGTTTACAGCTATGCGAAGTACAGACTGTCAAGCTGCCTGAGTGAGGAGATGCCCCACCTCTGAGGGACCCAAACATCACCTAGCTCTGACAGTCATCACACTTCTGAGAGTGTGTGGTCCCTTATGCTCACTAAAGACTCTTCAAGAAGCAGCAGATGGAACAGCCAGAGCAATAGCTGCAATGACACTTAATGCCTGTGGGGTGGATATTATTGTGCTCCCAGAGCTTTCAGTGGCCACTACTGCCTTTAAAAATATTGATTGTGCATTATATAACTTCATGAGGAATTAGTGCCTCAACTTGCTTGCTCTCCTGGTCCCTTCTCTTTTTATGGTATAATCCTATGCAAAGTCCTATAACTCCCCGTATTTCCCAGCCAGCCTTTGTACAGCGATTACATGACATTAGGAGGTGCTATGAATGAATGAATGAATGAATGAATGTATGTTTTGGTAAATTGGCCATCTCCATATAGGATAATGAGCCGCTATGGCACAGGGGATGCTATCATTTGTTTGGATCTGGGGCACAAAGGTTTAAAAGCCCACTCAGTCCTACTACTCAATGGATGGCCTTGAGCAAATTAATGTCTGTCAGCTTTATCTGCAACATGTGCTTGTTTTGTATACAAATAACAGTAGTTGCAAAGTACTTCTACATTGTACACTATCCAATGTAGTAAGAATAATGTTTTGACATTAAGTTTCTAGACCTCACTGTTGCAAGGAGGAAATAATGTGATCACAATGCACATCTAAGAGCTTTAGCTACTGGGCGGTATGGAAATATAATAAATAAAGAAATAAAATAAATAAATCACAAGTGTTCTAAAGACCAACTTTGGCATTTATGAAATATTTAACAATGGTGTTTAAACATCATCTGAGGCCTCTCATCTTAACATTAGATAGTAGTAGAACTCTTAAGAGCCTGGGCTGTGGATCTACCGGTTGAGGGTGATAATTCAAGTCAAAAACACAAAATGGCTTTTAAACCCTGGCATGGAGACAACAATCTGGGACCCATTTCATCAGGAAGCCTCCCCTTGCTCTGTGGGCAAGTGGTACAATGTGGTGTCAGTGGGAATCTCATAACCAAGTGACAGTGTGAGGAATGTAATCAAGATTCCCCTGGTGTCACCTAAAGTGCTTTAAGCATGGAATCCATCTGTCTAAGTAAGTGAATGGGGAATGAGTGCTAGTGTTTGCCAAGGCACAGTCTATTTGCCTTTGGCATCCTTTAACAGTGACATTTGATAGACATGACGCAACCAGGAAAACTGAGTGGTACATTTCACGAACGGATTGTAGGCCCCAAATGCACAAGTAAGCTGGCAGCATCTTTATATAGTCAACAGTGCACAAGTAAGAAAACTTGCAGGGGGGAATGTCCTGTCAATTTTCTTAAGCTGCAATCCAAAATTCATTTATTTCGAAAGGAGTTCAAATGAAACCAGCGATAATGTTTGCAGAAATGTGTTTTGGATCAGGGCCTATATCTAAATCAGCCTCCCCCAATCCAGTGTCCTCCAGATGTGTTGGACTATAACTCCCATAATCCCCAGCCAACATGGAGACTGGGTCTGATGGAAGTTGCAGTCCAACACATCTGGTTGTGAGAAGCTGAACTAAACAGTACTTTCCATAAAATAGTATACATTTGCACTGAAAAAAAATCTGCTCAGTGGAATAAAAGACAAATTGTCTACGTAGATATTTAAAACAATCCAAGGGATATTGAGAACATCTTCAGTGCCTGATTACACATATACCCACCTTGTCTGTATAATATACGGGAATGATATTGAAACTCACAACGTATGCCCTTGTAGTAGCTGATGTTTCTAAATGCTCAAATGCCCCTGTCTGTTGAAGTCACCCCTCTCCTTTCCAAGGTATCAATTATGGTTGCTGCCTTCCTTACTTATAGGTCTTCCCTGCCCAGGAACAAAAGTCGACTAAAGGGACTGCTAGATATATTTTGGGGGGTAGGGTGCAGTGGGGTGGGGTTGTGGCATGGCCAAGATACAAATGAAATAAATGAGTAGGTGAAGAATTAAATAAATAAC
This sequence comes from Anniella stebbinsi, assembly GCA_029215795.1. Classification (NCBI taxonomy): domain Eukaryota; kingdom Metazoa; phylum Chordata; class Lepidosauria; order Squamata; family Anniellidae; genus Anniella; species Anniella stebbinsi. Next base: position 85,865,786 of record JARDYH010000004.1, on the reverse strand, counting down.
CTCCGGGAGGCACATAATTTACTTTTCAGGCAATAGTCATGGTTGCTCTCACTTGTCTTGCACAATAGCAAATTTTGCTCTCGCAAACACTGTGTGAGTTCAAAGAGTCATGCACATACTACAGCATGCACCAGGGTAAATGAATGTAGAAGGTAGCATGCATGTTCATCCAGGGATGTGCAGAGCTGGTAATATGCCCAGGCCAGATGGGAAGTGTGTGCCCCCCCCCCCATTTCAAACTGCTCATTAAGTATTTTTTCATCAGTGGCACTGATTCAGTGCTAAATACATATATGAACTAGATTGATTTATAAAAAAGGTAATGGGAAGCACTTTTATTCAAGATGTAAGACATCACTTCTTCACATTCAGAATTTCATGACGGACGGCTTCTGCGCTGTTTCCGCAAGGTGGGCTCCTCGCTTCTCGATGGGCCGCTTACGCTATGGAAGCAGTAGTATAAGCTGGGGGGACCTCCTCATCAGAGTGCCCCCTCAAAATTGCAGGCCCCGGGCCAACTGCCCCCCCTGCCCCCCCCCCCCCCCGCATGGCCCTGGGCGGAGGTGGTGGTGGCGGCAGTGAAATCTGCTGGTGATTGAAAACCTGAAGAAGGGGTCTCATCCTGTACAATGCCAGCAGAAGCTGGGCACAATTTCAGAAGCTGTAGATGACTTTCATTTAGCTTTAATTGGGACTATTAACGCACAGCTTGGAAAGCCAGTCACAACAGCCCTTCGAGACTTGAACTGACACATTGCATACTGGCCTGTCAGTGGTGATACAGTCAGTCGGCTGGGGAAAGGCCTTGTCCATATGGAACCATTTATGTATATTTGCATGATGCCACAAGCCCACACTGGCCTTTGTAGGAGGCAATCCTCCTGTTGCTCAGCTTTCTGACCACAAAGGAGGGAATAGCTGTAGCCAAAGCTAATACTTGGAGATTCATGATTGTGGAATGACTGTTTCTTGTTTTTCCTCTTCCGTCTGCAGAATCAAGCATATGCTCCGCAGTGCTGGCCTTCACAGCTAGTATCAAATTAACTTCAGAAGAAGAGGGGCCAAAGTGATCTAATGGGCTTTTTCAATGCCTTGGATTAGATTTGGCATTTGTTTCATGACAGTTGTCAGAATAGCACATCAATTTGGTGGAAAGTTGCCTCACAACAGCTTGCGGGGAAATGAATGTGTGTGGTGGGGAGGAAGCTAGTGTAGTATATTTGCTAGAGCTGCCTTCCCTAATCTGGTGGGGAGATATGGTTCAGTGTAAGCAAGTGTCAAGTGATGCACATTGGGGCAAAAAATCCCAGCTTCAAGTATAACCTGATGGGATCTGAGCTACCCGTGATGGACCAAGAAAGAGATCTTGGGGTTATGGTGAAAGAGATCAACCAAGAAAGAGATTAACCAAGAAAGGTTGTGGTGGACAGCAGTGTGCTGCTGCTGTAAAGAAGGCAAGCTCCATGTTAGGCATTATTAGAAAAGGACTTGAGAATAAAACTGCCAGTATCATACTGCCTTTATACAAATCTATGGTGCGACCACATTTAGAATATTGTGTACAGTTCTGGTCACCACACCTAAAAAAAATACTGCAGAGCTGGAAAAAGTGAAGAAAAGGGCAACTAAAATGATCAAGGGACTGGAGCATCTTCCCTATGAGGGAAGGTTTCAACAGCTGGAATTGTTTAGCTTGGAAAAAAAAGGAAAGTAAGGGGAGACATGATAGAAGTATAGAAAATTATGCAAGGTGTGGAGGATGTGGATAGGGAGACATTTTTCTCTTGCTCCCATAATACTAGAACCCGGGGTCATATCGTGAAGCTGATTGGTGGGAGATTCCTGACCGATAACGGAATCTTCACACAGCACATAGTCAAGCTATGGAATTTGCTACTACAAGAAGTAGTGATGGCCACTAATTTGGATGGCTTTAAAAGGGATTTAGACACATTTCTGGAGGAGAAGGCTATCAATGGCTACTATTCCTGATGCCTCTATGCCTGTGTCCTGCTTGTGGCTTTCTTGTTGACAACTGATCGACCATTGTGTGAACAGATTGCTGGACTAGATGGACCCTTGGCCTGATTCAGCATGGTTCTTCTTATGTTATTATGACTATAACACCCATCAGCCACAGCCAGCATGGCCATGATAGTGTTGGATGATGCAAGCTGTAGCCCCACAGACTGACTACCTATTTGTTTCTGGGGTCAATCAAAAGTGATGATTTTAGCCTTTAATGCCCTTAATAGTTTGGGACCATGTTATCTGAAAAATGGCCTGCACCAGTATGACCCTGCCCAGCTTTTAATGGGATGTATGGATTGTGTAAAATCTGGTCCTATTATTATTATTATTATTATTATTATTGTTTTATACCAATATTTTTTGTGTACTTTAATGTAGATTACAATGATTTAATGAATTTAAATCTTCCTGAAAACTGCTTAGAGATCTTTTTAATATGGTAAGTAGTATATAAATCTATTAAATAATATTAAATAAATAAATAAATAAATATGAAAGCTGGGGGAGCTTATCTATCTTTTAGCTAAGTCAGATGCAATATTCAACCATTTCTTCTCCTCCTATTTGCTACTTATCTACCAATTATGTTACCATCTCCAGTTCCAAAATGCATCGTCTACTACATTCCTATTTGAATACTTTATCTATGAATTTCTTTATAGCTTTGCATAACCTTCACTATTTGCTGCTCATCTCTTTCACGAAGAGGATAAGGCTGCTGGAGCCTCGAGGATCTAAATCAAGAAATATTTGTAAGGTCCATTTCTTGCAATTCCTTTGCCTTACAGCCAGCATGACTCCTTGTCGTGAAAACACCAGTACATTGTACTTAGGTAATGTCACCATTGTCAACTCCAGGAAGAATGGCCTTACATAACCTTGATAAGTTAGGGAGGAAGAGCCTCCTGTTCCCAAGCCACACTGACTGTCCTTGATCAAACTTTCTTTGCTGGGTGTTCCTCGCATTTGATGTTCTTAACCTACTTTTCAAAAACTTTTCCTAAACCGAAAGCTCAACTGAATGGCCTGGTGATGTTTTAACTCTTTTCCTTTTCCTGCTATGTTTGATAGGGCCACCTCTGAGACTTCAAACATTTCCTGTGAACTGAATGCTGCTTAAATATAAGCATCATTTTTTCCTGCTTCTATTAAAAAAACATACACACTATCAGCTCTTTAAAGATATAACTGCTGTAGATATTTTGGAGGTTTTAAACTTTATCCTTTGGATGAGCAACCTGACCATCTTTTTCATTTATGACATAGCTGAAATCTTGACTCCACAGGATTCAAAAGCCAAACCAGTGCTGGCTTCACAAATCTAGCCCTATGTATTTTCATTTTTTTCTTTCTCCGGGCTGGCAATACATAGCTGAAATGGACCACAGGGTTATCCACCTGACAAACTGCTTTTTTTCACCATGAACTTCATTGTCAATTCATCCATACAATTTGCTGTGCTTGTTAACTCTTATCTCTAGATGACATGGAGAAATGCCCCCTCCAAGTGAATCTGTCACAGCAGCACAAATGGGGGCAGGTATTACTTTAAAGACAGGGATTTGCTCATGCTTCTCAAATCTTTGAAGCCAAAGTAACATGCCAGGTAGTGATGGATGGTAAAGCGGTTTGCTAGTAGAAGCAGCCAACCACTGCTCCTGGGTGACTGAGGCAGAAGGGGATTTTCTGGGTGCATGCACATGTTAGTTAACAGTGTGCATGCACCCAGTTGCTGACTGGCTAGCCTCCCCTGCTGACACCAGCACATACCTGCAGTGGCTAGCCATTCAGCAACTGCACACCCCAGGAATGGTGACTGAGGTGGCCTCCACCTCCATGTCTGATTCCTGATGTAAGGCTAGAGATTTTCCACCTCAACTGTCCTGCAGTAGCAGACAGGTCTCACTAAACAACCATTTCACCAGCCACTGTTGATGCCAAGGAAGGACCTACATGCTAGAAAGTCACGTTAGTGGGATTCTGTAGCCTCGTTCAGGCATTCAAGAGAACATCTGAGGGCTCAAAGTGGGTCCTGGGACAACAAGGCCATGCATGCTGGCCCCACTCCTATGTCTTGGGTACATTGGCTCCACTTGTGTAGTTCAGACCCTACTATTTTGATTCATTCATACATTACTTACGTTCAAAATCTAGAAGCTGAGGTTCTGAATCCCTTGAATGAAAATGGTGTCTGAAAAATAATTCCATCTGCTGCCATAGATTACAGCCCTGGAAACTGCACATACTGGGCCATTTCAGACATAATGAGATGAATAAAGAGTGGTGCCTATGGGCTCTCCCTTTGTCCCTCTATTCCTCTTCCCCCATGTACTGGCTTCTAATGTGATTTGTTTAAACCACAGTTCCCTGTTATATCCGAATCAGGAAAATCTGTTTTAAGCTTGGTTTACTAAGAAGGACATGAAAAACTAGGATCAGATCCCCACAGCAGAGTTTCAGAATATAGACATGTGTTTATTTTCACAAATACACATTAACCCAATTGGAGCGAGGAAGCAGGAATAACTTGGAAGATAATTCAGAACAGAAAAGGCCAGGAAAAGCTGCTTTTCTCTATAGAAATGGCTCGGGTTTTGTTCAATTTCAGGTTCCTTGCTATTGTTCAATTGTTTTTGCTACATGTATGCTAAATGCATGGACGGAGAAGTGGGACTGTGTTTGCACAACATGCCTCTAACCTCTGTGATCCAGTTCATATGGCAGTCCGGGCTCACTATGAGTTGTTCAACCCCTGATGAGTTGTGGTGCATGCCGGGCACCATTTTGAATATGCAACTCCCAATTAGGGCATGCATATTAGTATGTGCAATATTGTTCTTTCTCCTTTATTGTAATGTCTGCCTTCCTGTCGTGTTGAATCTGTCTTAATGCATTTTATCCTATAACCCAGCTGCCATTGGGAATTTATTTATATACAATGTTTATATACTATTCCACATCTAAACAGATTCCAAAGCAGTGGACAACAAAAGATAAAAAGAATAAAATACTATTTTAAATAACTAGAATACCTATATAAACCATGGCAACTCAATCAAGGAAGGCTTCTTGATTCCACCCCCCCAAGGAGGCACTGAAAACAATATAAACAACTCCGAAGGCAGGGAGTTCCATAGAAAGGGTGCCACCACACTGAAGGCTCTTCCATTTGAGGGTTATACAATCCTTGCATAACCCTACTACAAACAATAACCCTCAAATAACCCATGGTGGCCAGGTTCGTATTACACAAAGGATTGCATATTCAAAATGGCTCATTGAGTTAAATTGCAGTTGATATACATATGAAAAACCTGCAATTATCATCTGTGTTTTTTAATGTGCGATGATGAGGAGGAGGATTTTAATTATTTGCATTGAAATGTTCTGCATTTGTTTGAAGAGACCCTGAAGCTCTGATGGGCAAAACATCCCATGAAATAATGATTACTAAATAGTGCCTAAGTTTAAATTCTTCAGCATATTTTCTTTTCACATTACTCTAAATGTACCCAGCTGTTGAAGCCTGATATTGCTATCAGTACATGTAATATTGCTCTTTCCCCTTTATTATAATGTCTGCCTTCCTGTCTTGTTGAATCTCCCTTAATGCGCTTTATCCTTGCATGCTGCAGCCTTGTTCACTGTCCTGATTTAGATAAATATCGGACACTTAAAGATGTTTGTCTGCAGCCATGACATTCTCATCTTGTCCTTGTGAAGAAAACTTTTGCATTTCACCTTTGGGGTTGGAGGCTTTTGAGTCTGATATCAAACTATTTTATAATGACGTCCCTTCGTTTCATTCATTTTTTAAAGGTCAACACTCACCTACTCTAAACATTCCTGGGAAGACTTTTCAGCATTGTCTGAATTCTGATCTTCCCTCCATCTAATTTTAGCTATATAAATTTGGAGGACACTTGCTCAATAGGTGACAGCATCCGTGTTCATCATTTTACTCTCACAATAAGCTTCCTGCAAAATTGACAGGAGTTAAGCTTAGGTTCTGGATTAATCATTTAACAAGTAATTCTGAAGATTTCATTGGAAATTTGCATCCAGAAGCCAGTACAATACATATCCAGGTATGTGCCTGTGTCCTTAGAGCCACACCAACACAAATGAAAGAACAAACTGCTCATGTATGGGTATGAGGTACCAAAGACGTATGGGCTTCATGGATGATTCCCTGACTCTGTTTGAGTCTGGATGGAAGGGTTTCTTTGTCCACAATAGGTCCATTGGAATGGCACTCCTCACTTCTACCACCCATGCTGATTTTAACTTTCAAGAATACCCCAAAATTTCTGTTCATAACATGGTATACATCTTTGATACAAGGGGAAGGATTCAATGGAATCTGTGTGCTAATGCTATTGATTTTGCACTAGTGGAAATCAACACTTGTGCAATATCAATACTGCTTACTAGCATGACAGGTTTCCTGGAGGATCTATTGCACTAGCAACCATTGTTGATGTAGAACAAGTCTTGGTTTCTGCTAGCACAATGTCAGTAACATTAGCACATGGACACTGTAGTATCCTTCCCAAGACTTTTGGAATAGCTGGAGTAGTTAACATTAGTTTCTCAAACTCCTTTGTAAACTACACACACACACACACACACACACACTGCATTTGTGCAGGTTGCACAGCACTGGAAAGTACCTGATTTGTTTCTGCTGTGAGACAGGTACATTTGTACATGGTACCTAGCTATCTTAGAGATATTGACCATCAGATTTTGCTCTGTGAAGTCTTGCTCAAGGCTAATACCTTAGACTACTTGGTATGAATTTATATAAAAAGATAATTACAGAGCTGGAAAAGGTGCAGACCAAAATTATCAAAGGGCTGGAACAACTCCCCAGTGGGGCAAGCTTATGTTGTTTAGGGCTTCTTAACTTAGGAAAAAGGCAAGTAAAGGGGAGACATGATAAAAAGATGTCTAAAATTATTCATGCTAAGGAAAAAGTGGCTAGGGAGAGGTTTTTCTCTTTCTCTCATAATACTAGAACCCAGGACCATCTAACAAAGCTGAGTGGTATGAGATTCAGGTCAGGAAAAAATGAAATACTTCTTCATGCAGCTCATAGTTAAACTACAAAATTTGCTACAACAAAATCTAGTAATGTCCACCAACTTGGATGGCTTAAAAAGGGGATTAGACAAATTCGTGGAAGATAAGACTATCAATGGCTACTAGTCATGATAGCTACAAATTACCTCCAATAATACCAGTTGCTGGAAAACATGATAATGTTGTTGTAATGTCCTGCTTGTGGACTTCCATAGGCAACTGGCTGGCCATGGTGGAAACAGAATGTTGGACAACATGGACTTTTGGTCTGATCCAGCATCACTCTTCTTATGTTTATATCATATATTAATCATGATCCATCTGTTCCAAAAGCCTGCTTAGCCCATCAATCTTATTGGAAAGACACATTTGACTACATTTTTATGTGCCTTACATTTAAATACATATACTAATAATAGATTCATTTGCCACAGTAATTTTTTTTGTCTCTCAAAACTGGATATGATCTATGTGTTAATTTCTGTTGACTCATTATTTTCTCTTGTAATCATTTAACCTTTGTATCTTGTTGATAATGCAATATAAAGACCCTGTTTTTTTAAAAAAATACTATCATGAAGAAAGAACTGTACCTCTTTTAAAAAGTTGTATTATAAAATATTCAACTTATCATGAAATATACCTTTTAAAAATCTAAGTATTGGAGAGTTCCATCCAAATGTTTGTAACTACTAATGGATACAGTATTCTAGCAATGAAGTGGCCAAGTTTGCCAATGACACCAAATTATTTGAGGTGGTTAAAACAAAAAGGGATTGTGAGGAACTCCAAAAGGATCTCTCCAAACTGAGAGAATAGGCATCTAAATGGCAAATGTGGTTCAATGTAAGCAAGTATAAAGTGATGCAAGCTGGGGCAAAACATCCCAACTTCAAGAATAACATGATAGGATCTGAGCTTGTGGTGCCTGACCAAGAAAGAGATCTTGGGGTGATGGTGGACAGCTCAATGAAAATATCGATACGGTGTGCAGCTGCTGTAAAAAAAGCAAACTCCATATTAGGCCTAATTAGGAAAGGAATTGAGAATTAAACTGCCAATGTCATACTGCCCTTATATACATCTACAGTGCAACCACACGTAGATGCCTCCTGTATCAGAGGCATTAACCTTTTGTACACCAGTTGCTGGGGAACAAGGGCAGAACAGTGCTGTTGCACTTGTGTCCTGTGTGTAGGTTTCACTTTGACAGCTGGTCAGCCACTGTATGAACAGAACGCTGGACTAGATAAACCCTTGGTCCAATCCAGCATGACTCTTCTTATGTTGTTATATGTTCTTATGAATCATGTCTAGTTTCACATTCCACTGCAAATTGTCTGACACAGTTGAGTGCTTTTTGAAACCCCCAAACTGAGAATGTTTGCATCATCCCTACTGCATGGTGGCTAAAGAAGGTTACTGAGAGTTTTGAAAAGCAATTTGCCCTGTCTATTCTGTCTTGCTTGTTGGCTGTTGAGTTTGATGCTATTTCCTGCTCTCCTCCCTAATTTCCCTTTGTTGGCTGGTGTCTAGTATTGGACAGACCCGTCAACAGGCAAATCTATGGTCTAGTAAATATTCCCCAACTATAAAGCCCACAAAAATATGGGACTGAATACCATTTAAATTGCATTCCAGGAAAACAAACAAAACTAAAGTACTTAATCAATGATTTATGAATTTGGTAACACTTTCAGTCATTTCAGTCATTTAAAAACCTAGAATATTTCATAGACTTTTTAATTCCACACCAGTGTGTCCATTGTTTCAGAGTAACTTGGTTCATTTTCCTATTTAAGTTAGATATGGGTATTCAATAGAATGCTGTGACCTACATTTTATGTATATCAGGCCCCTGATGCTGACAATGAACTTAAAAACCCTGATCTATTATCACTTGCAATACATTCCTATTCACAGCTTCATCTGTGTCATTTGCCAAGCAGAGATATATTTTGTCATACTTTCTCTAGAACATCCACACCTCAGCTTATATTAACAATTCAAATGTATCCAAGCATTTTCTGAGTTTAAAATCTATCTGATTAATTAGAAAGAGCCCAGAGCATCCAGATGTAATTGTAACTAGTGTCAACATTAAAAAAAAATTGAAAATGCAGACAGCACATTAAAAAAAAACCTACTGCAAAAAGTCACAGAGTTGTGTTGTTGTTGGGTTTTTTTGGCATTTGTAGGAGTAGAGTCCTTTTCGCCACTGATAATTTATGGCCTTGCAAAAGTGTTGTTTTTAATGTATCGAAAGTCCCTCCCCCTCACCATCTTTAACCAATTCAGTTACTCTCAAATACTGTTTTATTTTGGTTCCTTTGCTCTTAACACTAGTCTAGCACATTTAAGGAGTGTAATACAAGTAATGTTCTGCTGCAAATGAAGAGGGGACAGGGGAGTCAAATATCATGCCCAAGAACAGGGGAGGGTGTGCAGTTCAGGGACAGAGCACATTCTTTATGTCAGGAGTGCAGAATTTTTATCAGCTTGAGAGCTGAATTTCATTCTGAAGAAGCTTTTGGGACCTGCATTCCCATGGTGGTCGGGGCAAAGGCAAAAGGGTTTGGAATGGAACTGCACTTATTTGGATACTTCAAGCTTGAATCTAGAAATCTTAAGATCTGTGCTTGAACATTGCTTTGGAAATTAAAAACAAAACAAAAGCCCGAGGAACTAGTTTGACAAGTTCCAAACACGGGAGGAACAAGTGAGATCCCAGCACTATACATGGTACAAACTACATGTGGCCTTAGTTGTATAGCTCTGCTCTTGAGTGCAAGGATTTTTTTAAAAAAGCAAAGTGCTGGTGGGGTGTGTGTGGCGGTAGTGGTGTTCCAATGTGTCTAGGATTTTGGGGTGTCTTTAATTCTTTGGCCAACTGAGGTCCTGGTCCAGATTAGATTTCCCATATCTGCCATTTGCATTACAAAAAAGGGGGTCCCATTGAAAGAAAGAGGGTTTGGGGTTTGTTTGTTTGTTTTTTTTGCCATGATAATGGCAGGCATGGGGAGCCCAATCGGGAGTGGGGTGACAGTGAGGGATAACAAAGGGTTAAACCCCCATGCTATGCAGTTGTCACATGAGGTTTGGCTATAAGAGGGCTTTTCATGATATGAAAAGAACTCAGTCTTTGCCACAATCCTGGAGATTTCAGAGAGCATTTTGCTGTGTAAGCAGTATCACAGAAGTGAGATTGAGGTGCTAAATACATCCCCGAAACAAAGCAATACACAATCCTCTGAAGCAGATTTGGGAGGGGGCGTGAGAATGCATGGGAACTGCATGGGGGAGGGGGAACCCATTGTGCCAGTGGTGTTCATTCCACTGATGGATGGTCATAGTTGAATACAACCCAGTATCTCCAATCTGTATATCACTTTAGGCCAGATGTCTTATACTAGTGTTTGTTGTTTTTATGATTGTTGGATGCTTTATTGCTGTATCTATTATTATTATTATTATTATTATTATTATTATTATTATTATTTTGATGGTTGTATGCTGCCTTGGGAGGGCCCTTGCCCTCAAAGGTGGCATAGAAATATTTTAAATCAATCAATCAATACCAGGAGCTTTGCTATCTCTTTAAAAGATAACATTTTTATTGATTGTCTAATAGAAAAGAAGGTGTGAAAAATGACCACTCTTTCTAGCTAGTTTCTTCCATAATAGGCAAATCTGTGGGCTTCCCTCTTCCTCCAGTCTTTTAGCATGCTTAGCACTCCTACACATTTTTGACAATAAGAAGTATTGCTTTTATATAGATTTGAGCACATACTGTCTATTAGGAGCTAGGCTAGAGATCTCTAGCCTAGGGATTGGGAAAATATCTATTTCTCTATCACTAACTGTTTCTCAGTGTGTACCAAAGAATGCGAAGGCTCGCTCTCATGGACAAACCTATATGCAGCAATTTCATATACTTTCTTATGCGACAATCACTTTATTGAACATTGGTTCCCATTCATGTTGTACGCTAGCAGGGGAACTCAGCCAGACAACATTTTTCTTAGTCTCTTGTAGAAGGATGTGAGCTTTTCCTAACATTCAAGATCATCTAATGACTATACTTTTTGTAGGACTTTCCTTTGATACTTACTTCCTAGAAAAAGAAATCACTTGTTGTTCGGTTTTTTTGAATGGCAACTCCCCCCCCCCCCCTTTAAATTTAGAATTCTGAAATGCCTAATAAAAATACTGTTTTTTTAAAAAAAAACAAGCAAAGGCATATTCAACCATGGTTTACATGGTATTCCTGCTTTCCTCCCTTCTTTCTCTGAAGGCTTGTAATGAAGCCATACCATGGAAGCATTTCACAATGATGGAAAACTCCAATGGTAGAAAGCATTAAAATAAATGTTATGCGCTCAGCATTAAAAAAAGAAAAGAAAAGTGTAAATACTGTGTTGTTGTTGTTTTAAAAAAAAAAACACGCTGTTGGGTATTATGTGTAAGTAAATCACCAAAAATGACCTCCTAACTCCTTTAAATAGTAGGTTTCCTTCACATTGATGGTTAAATGTCAGTTACACTAAGCAAAATGAATATGTTCCTTGGAGGCTAGCAGGGTTGTTCAAGTAGAAGCAGAATGCTAGAGGGCCTTTCTGTTCAACATATTCAGGGCTGCGAGGAGATTTAGCATTTGAGTTAGACTGAAATGTAGCCAGTGATTCCACCACTCCCCACCACTGTTGTCTCTTTATGTTGTATCTGAGATGAAGGGATAGAGCAGTATTGCAAGCATGTTCCCCCCCCTCCAAGAATAAAGCCCAATTAACTAATGGAAGTCATGAGTGGCACCTACAGGCTTTTGAGGGTCCTTGAGCAAGACACCCTCAATAGGCCCTGAGTGGGTCTATCTTCTCACTGCCCTTGTCACCAACTGCTATTGCTCCTCACCCCTTTCTCATCACTTGCTACTACTTGCTTGCTCGACTGGCAGAGAGAGGCAGTGAGCAAGTAGGCAGAGGCATCTACTGCTCTTCATTCTCAACGCCATCATTTCCTGGGCCAGAGCAAGAGGCAGGTGAACAAGCAGGCTGCAATGCTGAAGATGAGGAGCAAGTCCCGGGCTCTCTTGTCAGTGGGGCCCTGATGAGGTGTGGATCATCAGTGAGTGCCTGACCATGCCTACCCTTGACTCCAGTCCTGGAAGTTACCATTTGTTTCTCACCATGTGTGATGTATACAGTCAGCACTATTCTTGTCACCACACTTACTCTTGTTCACATGAGTTAATCATTTTATAATTAAGATAAAACAATGGCATAAAAATATAACACTCCCTACTACACATTCTGCACATTCTGCCTTGCCCTGTCAACTCTACCCTAAGCATCGTTGTCCAATCCTTCCATGCTCCCTGTCAACTCATCTTTCACCATGGATGGGATAATGTATTCCACCTTCTCGTATATCCACAGTGAAGAGGAAAATGCAGCTTCTCAAATGAACAAGAGATTAAAGTAATGGATGAGAAGAGAGTTTATATGAAGCTGTCCTGTACTGAGACAGGCTCACACTATTGTTCTATCTAGCTCTCTGTTGTCTATGTGTCCGGCAGCCACTCTCCAAGGTCTCAAGCAGAGGTCTTCTCCAACCCAAGAACTTCTGGAAAATGCCAATGGTCTTCTTAACATTGGAGATACTGAGGATGTAACTGGATCCCTTCTGCATGCAAAGCAAACCATGTTCACTCCCACTGAATTGTGGCCCCCAGTAAAGACCCCCAAAATTAAGCGAATAGGACACTGTCCCCAGGTAATTGCTCTTAATTGGCTGCTTGCAAGGGGATAAGCTTCACAAGGGATGGGTGAGAATTTCCTTTCAGTTTATTTTTGATGAGAATTTATCATTTGCTTTGCTTTTTCATATTTGGGATGGAAAGAACCATATATATATATATATATGAGAAAGTGAAACTGACCAATTTGTTCACCCCGCTGCAAACTCTTTCAGCCTACGGGATGAATTCCATTTTGGAGAAGCTCTTGCAAGGCAAAAGGGGAGGGGCCAAGGAAAAAGGGGACAGGGGCAGAAATACCAAAATCTAACAACATGTTTAGCTTTAAGCTCTCACTGCCAGTAACTAAACCCTAAGACAGGCATTTCAACTTTTTAGAAGGGGTGTGTGTGTGTGTAAGTGGCATGAAATCTGGGAAACACCAAACAATCAGTGATCAAGGGAAAAGTCACCTGAGCAACCCCAGATTGAGACTCCAGGTGAGCAGATTTGGACCACGGGCACAAGATATCTACACACCTGCCATGGTGGTCAGAATTTAAATCTCATCATGGTTTGTTTGTCTTAAATCAAGTAGCAAAAGCTAGCATTGTTACATAAAAGCATTGTTACATAAAAGTACTTGAAAGGCTGTCACACAAAGGAGGGCCAGGACCTCTTCTCAATCATCCCAGAGCACAGGACACAGAATAATGGGCTCAAGTTACAGGAAGCCAGATTCTGACTGGACATCAGGAAAAATTCCTTGACTGTTAGAGAAGAACGATAATGAGAAAAAATTACCTAGGGAGGTGGTGGGCTCTCCCACATTAGAGGCATTCAGGATGCAGCTAGAGAGCCATCAGTCAGGTATGCTTTAAGGTGGACTCCTGCATTGAGCAGGGGATTGGACTTGATGGTCTCATAGGCCCCTTTCAACTCTAGTATGCTATGATTCTATGGTTCTGTACTCATGGGTATGGGTGGCCATTTTAAATGGGGTGTTGTTGCTGTTTTTTGGTATTCCTAATTTTTTTCCTTAAAACTGCTTGCAATATCAACATGTAATCTAACATTGGGGTTGAATCCAGATACTTTGTTCTGCTAGCAGAAGGATACTTCTCCATCATCTCCTCTTTTCCGAAGCCCCCCCAGGTACATGAGGGGCTGCAGTGGGGAGGAGAGAATGTGGAAGTCCCATTCCCCAAGTGGTGTTTTTCCACTAGTGGAATGGAGAATCTGGATCCAACCCTGCAGCTGCTGCTGTGCCCAATTCCCATGGTCTTTCCTCAGTTCTTCCCCCACCCCACCCACAAATGGCATATTTGAATCATAAAGGAGATCCTTTCTGAGATTCTGAAAGACCAGCATCTTGGAGCTGGGTGGGACTTGAAGAACATGGGAACCTGGCCAGAAAGCTTCCTTCTCTTATTAGTGTATATTACAATAAAGATAATGCCCCTCATGATCAGTGTATATTCCATTAAATACAATGGTCCCCATAACAGTGATTAAATACTATTTAAAGCAACTAGTTTCACTGGGACTTAGCTATGTCTAACTTTAGCTGGATTAGAGCCATTGTCCACATATTTATTTATAGTTCTTATACTCCAGCCATCATCCAAAAAGAGCACAGAGTTGCTTACAAATATTAAGAAAGCAAAAACCAATAAAACCCTACCATTACAATAAAAACAGTTAAAACACAACCATAATAATCTAACCTAGAAACATTGAAACAAACAAGTCAGGAGCCAAATAAATAGTTCAAAGTTTAAAAGGTCTTTATTGTATATTTAAAAATATTCATAGTGGGAGGTCATCTCAAGTTTACAGGGAGGGAGTACCACAAATGGGGAGCCACTGGTTAGAATGCCCTCAATCTCCTCACCCTCATTTATTGGGGTGGGGACAACAAAGAAGGCATCTCCTGCAGATTGAAGGTAATGGGGGAGATGGTCCCTCGGGTCCCTGGGTCCCAAGTTGTTAAGGGCTTTATATCTAAAAACAAGACCTTAAATTGGGCTCAGTAACTCACTGGCACCCAATGCAGTGCTTTCAGTATAGGGGTAATATGACCCCTCCTAGATCCTTCTACCAACAGCTGGGCCACAGCATTCTGCACTAGCTGCAGCTTCCATACCATATTCAAGGAACATCCTATGTAAAGTATGTTTCAATAACCTGTCCAAAATGTTACCAGAGCATAGACAACTAAGGCCAGATCTCGATAGTTCAATTATATTGAATTAGACAATATATACACTTCTCAGTATGGTTTCATTCCAGAACTATTTGCATGTCCTTTCAAGTGGGATACATTTATAATTATGCCCTCAATAGATTTCCTTGCCTTTTGTGAGTCTTCTATTTTAAACATGTTTTATCTTTCATTTGCATCTTATATATGGTTGCCTTCAGGCTTTCAGTAAAGGGAGCTTTTGAATATATAATTCCAACATTGCCAAGAGTATTTTGGGGGGGAGCTGACATAATAGAAAATGCACATGACCATGCTGGGGGAAAGCCATGCACACAGCCATAGCTTTCTTCCTGCAGAGGGATTTTGCTTCCTGGACCCTGGTGCAGCAAAACAGGAAGTAAAGCTCCAGCTGTGCACATGATTATTGTCCTCACATCTATATATCCCTTCTGGGGATTTCACTTCATGTCTACATGAGATTACATCACTATATGGAGAAATAGTCCTATGATACTAATTAAAGATGGCTTCACCCCTCTGTCCTTTCCCCACCATTATTGGGATCTCTAGTCCTTACTTCCTGCATCACCACAGTGGCTTGCAGGCAAAGGGAACAACTTGCTTGATACTTATTGCTCTACACCACCACCCTGATAATGGTGCAAAGCCATACTACAATGGATGCCCAGCCAACTTATGTGATCTGGGAAACCAATCAGGGACTTAGTGAGCTTTGGTTCTGCCATCTGAGTAGCTTGCCTTTCAGAGCAGTTGTTCTGACTCCTGTCTTGCCACTGGAGACCTGTCAAGCACAATTGTCTTGCTGAAAACCAGACTGGCTATTAAGCTTCTGGCCTACCTATCTCCTGGCTGTCAGCCTTCTTGCCATGCAATCACCAGCTATGACATTGGGTAAATTGAGCAGCATATCAGACAGGGACTTTCCATGGAGCCATTTTGGGCTGCAAACCCATATACCTTGTAACACATAGCTCTGTCCTCTACTGTCTTCCTTTGAGCTGCTTATGTAGAACAAGCTCTGATTACATTTCCTTACAGCAATGCATATGCATAATTCAGCTGCATCAAACAAACCTAAAAGTGACCAGAAAAGTGGGACCTGCAACAGAATATTGCCGTGTATTCACCCGCCTAAAATAGCCTTCTTTAGTCATGCTCTCCAGCAACCCCACTCAATTAATGTCACATGAGGGAGAGAGTAGATACTGTCCTGCTCCATTGGAGAATCCATCATCTGCTCTGGGTGACAGCTCAGGCAAGGAAACACAGTTTGGGACAAGCACCTTGCTCACATTTGAAATTTGTCAGTTTCAGGACCTTGGACAGCCATCCTGAAGCTAGAGAAAGGACAAGTTACTGCAGCACTGGCTGGAAGCAATTGGCAGGAATTTATAGTCAAGACAGGAGAGTCTTTTTGGAAGTTCCATCACTCAGGTGCCATAGCTAGCTGTTAAAGGGCCAGCAGCCATTTCATACAGGCATTGGGTTTTCCTGGAGAGTGGAGGATTACAGAGGCCAGTTGGGGACTGCTCCTCAAGCTTTCCCTGTTCGCTAGAGGAATCTGAGTCCATTTCTTAGAGTTAGGAGGCAGTGATACCTCCTGGGGGTTATGTGGGTAGGACAATAGGTCTCAAGCAGTGAGCCCCAATTCAGAAAGACCAGCGAGTGGTTCTGGCACCTCTTCGGAGTAACTGTTGCTGGAGGCTGGCTGTAACAAGATTACTCATGCTGTACTCATGAAGGCTCCCTAGGTGATTTAGAAGTTTAGGTGTCTGATGCAGGGAGTCCACGGGAATAGAACAGACATTCAGCCCCCAACATGTGGAGGAATCCAGGATTGGCAGTAGGGACAGATGGAAGTTGGCAGCACCAGGGTTTCAGCCAGCCGTGCCCTCCAAGCAGGGCATTCTACTCTCTTCTCCCTTCACTATGTTCCATCCCCCCCACCCCCGTCCCCACTGGGCTGTTGTTTTGCCCTCTTAGGATTTAAACATATTATTATTATTATTATTATTATTATTATTATTATTATTATTTTAGAGTTCCCCTAAGCATGTTGATACCTCCTTCTTGCTTCTTGCTGGTCTCCCTCTTCCTGTCAGCACCCATCACCTGAGTTTGTTATTAGAAGGAACGATGCCTAGGAGGACATGTACTTCAATTTTTTCTTTCTCCTGTCTAAGACTGTTGGTAGGTGGTAGCCTGAGCAATCAAGCCAGACATTTATGAAGACAAATATTTTTGCACATCTGACAGCCTATGGGCTGGTTACCAGCAATGAATTCAGATCCAAGGGCATATATAGCAGTCCTTGTTTAAAGAGCATTGTCTAATTTGATCTTGCTAGAGCTTGCTTTTGGAAAGCACATTATGCAATGCTGCTAAAGAAGTTGCTATTGAAGGATGTGATACTGATGATCAAAATCAACGGGGACCAACAGTTTCCTGTGACTTAAATAGAGTAAAGAAATGGAATGTTAAATGAGTGGTTGAGGATGTCCAAAAGAAGTGTTTTAGATATATTTAATTGGTTACTGAAATGCATGCATAATGGTTTGAATGAAAAGTTTATTGTGGGATCACAGTATGTTTTAGAATAATTATTGAATAAGAAGGCAATTGAAGGAGTGAGCGTGAAAATACCACAATTAAGAATTAAGTGCACTGACATAGGCAATAAACATAATAATATTCTCTCTTTATAATTTCCTCCCCATAATTACCTATTATAATGTACATAGGCCTTATAATCAGGAGTTCAAACAGATACCTACTTCAGTTTAAATTTAAGCTAAAATGAACAGCACTTTTCAGCTCAAATAAGAGCCTCCCTCAAATTTCTTTTGGCTCATATCCTTGATCTGTCTCTGAAAGAGATGACCTAATCATATTAATTTATAATAAATGAGTCCAATTTTATATCTTACTACATTTCATCCAGGTTTGTAACTGTCTAGAAAACTGTCTTTTTTGCAAAACTGAATAAGGCATTGAATCAAGATGTAGCCAATTTGAATCGGCAAAATCCAATGAATATTAATTTTACTAAGGATGTTGCAATGAGCTCTAAATATTGTTCACATTCATATATACTCTGTCTGAATATGTTACAGCACGTTAACATCCAAGAGTAAGTTATCATGTGAACAATGCCTAAGTGGGATAAATCCAAAAGTAATTTAAATTTCCATTTTAAATGTACACTGATGTCTTTTTAACAACAGTGGAGAAGCACTTTAGTAACTGCCTATCACAAGCTATATAGGAAAGTGCTGTTCTACTGGGCTGTCACCACTAAGCACTTGGCTGCAAAGTACAGGAGGGCCACTGTACTTATTATCACCACCACTTAACTGGGTTGCCAACTGACCAGAAAAAAATGGATGTCTGGATCCTGTGCATTTAACGGAAGCTTGATTTTCAGGAATCAGCATGTGAAATCATTCATGGAAAGGATATAAGCAATATCACTTCCTAATTAAGCTGCTGTTAAAAGTGCAGGAGCAGCTAAGTGAGTTAGCATCTCTATCACTGAACAACTGAGGAGCAGGAGGAAGCCTGGTGAATGCATCAAGTTCTGTGAAACTCTGGCTAAACAAAGGCATCTAGCAGCCTTAAGGGTCCAATGCTGGGTCCAACATAGATCTTTGAAGAGGTGCCTGTATTGCCTAAGATGAGCCTGTCCCTGTCCTTGGCCTCCACTGCACACTGACAACTAGAACACAGATAGGGCTTTTATCCCACTTTTACCGCTTGACAGAGATCTCCTCCTCCTCCTCCTCCTCCTCCTCCTCCTCCTCCTCCTCCTCTATGTTGCCTAATAGGTGAAGCTATCTGGGCAGTTCACCACAATTCACAAGATAATATAGTGTACAACTTCAATTTGCAAAATGTAAAACAATTTCAACTGCTACAATCAATTTCAATATAATACTAGACCTATTAAGACAGCTGACATAAATGCCCCATCACATGCCATTAAATGCCTAGGAGTAGAGGTAAGTCTGTCTTAACTTGGCACCAAAAAGCTGATAGTGTTGGCACTAGGCAGGTTCATAGAATCATAGAATCATAGAATAGTAGAGTTGGAAGGGGCCTACAAGGCCATCGAGTCCAACCCCCTGCTCAATGCAGGAATTTACCTTAAAGCATCCCTGACAGATGGCTGTCCAGCTGCCTCTTGAATGCCTCTAGTGTGGGAGAGCCCACCACCTCCCTATGTAATTGGTTCCATTGTTGTATTGCTCTAACAGTCAGGAAGGTTCTAGTAGCATAGCACAATTCAACACATAGCCTATACCTGGAAAAGGGTTTTCTTCCTGAAACATATCTGATTTGTTGGTTTCTGATCTCTAATCAGCCTGCTAAGTCTACACAAACATATATGATCTCACTGGTGAGATAGCCTTGCATTCCCAACCTGGTTCCTTCTAGATATTTAGGGTGATCATATGAAAAGGAGGACAGGGCTCCTGTATCTTTAACAGTTGTGTAGAAAAGGAAATTTCAGCAGGTGTCATTTGTATGCATAAAGCACCTGATGAAATTCCCTCTTCATCACAACAGTTAAAGCTGCAGGAGCCCTGCTTCAGTGACCAGATACAAAAGAGGGCAGGGTTCTTGTAGCTTTCACTGTTGTGATGAAGAGGGAATTTCACCAGGTGCTGTATGCATACCAAAAACATCTACTGAAATTCCCTTTCCCACACAACTGTTAAAGATACAAGAGCCCTGTCCTCCTTTTCATACGGTCACCCTATTCCAGATGTTTTGGACTATAGCTCCCAATTATTGGCCATACTGTCTGGGGCTGATGGGAGCTGCAGTCCAAAATACCTGGGAAGTACCACATTGGGGAAGGCTGCTCTAAGGTCATTCTGAGCATCAGATGCTTAAATTTGGATTTGCAGTGCAATCCCATGCATGTCTATTCTTGATTAAGTCCCACTTAATTCAATGGGACTTACTCCCAGGTATGTCTCATTGAACTCAGGGAACTTACTTCTGAGTAGACATGTATAGCATTGCCCTGCATGGCTGAAACTGTATGCTCGCTTCCTGGGAGTAAGCCTTGGTTCTGAATAAACATGCATAGGCTTGCATTTTTAGGTTCCCAGTTGTGACACTTCTGGTATAAGTCTTTCTTTGCCAGGTTCATAATCAGCAATAATTGCCACCTGACAGTCCATTCATATTTTAAGGTTTGTTGCTGTAGAGCTTTCTCAGCGATGAAGGAGCAAACTGATTGATGTCTTGGGAATAATAATGAATTCATTTCAAAGGGAATGAAATCGCTTGTGGCAATGCCAATTATTAACAGGGTTGAATTCTTGACTTGGTTTCACAAAAGAGTCCAGTAGGCAGGTGGAAACCCACAATAAAGCACTCAACATTATTTTAAAAGGTGTGTGGGTAGGACTCTGGAGAGGCTACAGGAAGTCAAACTTAGAATCACAGAGTTTCAAAGATCATCCGTTCCAACCCCTTGTGAATGCAGGAAATGCACTGCTACAACATCCTTGATTAAATGGGGAAGTTTGAACATATTGGTTCAGATCCTGCCCTCCACTGCAATAGGGAAAAAACCTTGTTGGGGATATAATGTGCCCATCTCTCTTAAACACTGCAGCTCAGACCCCTCTTTTGTATCTGGTCACTGAGAGCAGGGCTCCTGCAGCTTTTACTGTTGTGATGAAGAGGGATTTTCACCAGGTGCTGCATGCATACAAATGACACCTGCTAAAATTCCCTTTTCTATACAACTGTTAAAGATACTGAAGCCCTGTCTTCCTTTCCATATGGTCACACTAGAAGTGCTGGATTCTCTCATTTCCTGGGTGCTTAAGTGTTATGCCTGAAATGCATGTACTGGTGACACCAGCTTTGAAGGCAAAGTTTCTGTAAGCACAGTGCTTCCATGTGTCTGTACCATGAGCTTTGTTATTGCAAACAATAATTCCAGCATACAAAATGCAGTGTTGTGTTCCCTTGTTCATGAGGTAGGGAAATGAACGCCTTCATTGCACAACAAACTAGAAAGGTATAAGCTATAACTAATCAAATGTACATGTCAAAAGCGTGCCTCTTCCTAAGTGAAGCTTCCGTCAAATGCAAAAAGGAAAGGTTTAATTCATTCACATTTCAAGAAACACCTTGGGGACAAAAGGTACCATTTCTTGTAAGAGCCTCAGCACTTTACCCGACTTCATTTTTGCTTGGCATACATGCCATTCATCTACACATGACATGAAATCCAGCTTTTCATATGTCATTCACACTGTCCTCATTTCTGGTCTTCTTGGAGATTCTGCCTAAAATATCCAGAGAGAGAGAGAGAGAGAGAGAGAGAGAGAGATTGAGAGAGAGTGAATAACGCTAAAGAACCAAAAAATACTGCTTTATAGTTTATTTCCAGGAAACAGTATGAAATAGGTATTGCAAAAAGGGGATTATATCCAATATTAGTCCAGCTTAAGTCCCATACATTTCAATGGGTCTACTCTGTCCCGGCCATGGAACATCTTGACATAAGGGAAGCCATGTTTGACCAATCTGAGGAAGGTCAAACAGCAAGAAGTCTAAATGGCTGACAAGTAATTTTTGAAAACTCTGTCTGTGTCACACAAGACACCCCCCACCCATCATAATCTAATATAGAAAGACTTTGTGGTTTGAGCATGTATTTTTACCCTGGTTGCCTGAATACAGGAAGTTAATGGTTAGCTAGAGATTTTCGCTCTGATAGACAGCAGTCTAGATTCTTTTACTTAGCAAGGAATATTTTGTACATGCTCAGTTGTTTCATGTCTACGTGACTAGGACTTGCTAAAAACAGCTGTCATACCCAGGCAAGGCAGAGTCACTCTTTGGCTAAAGTGATGAGCTTTGGCTAAGGTGAGCTCTCCATCGCGATGTATCCTTTCTACCAAAATAAAGGTGTCTTTGAAACCTGGAAAGCATCTCCATTGCTATTGGACCACGGCAACCCTAAGTAGGAATACCATTGACTACAACCCAGTATTATTCCTCTTTGTGGCTAGTGATAGTCAATTTATTTGTATACTGGATTTTCCATAATAGAATGTGCTCAAAGTGCTTCACAAAAACAAACAAATGCAGCGGTGCTAATTATAACATATTATTTACTCAATTACAGTTCATTTAAAACATATCACAATTTTAAATGAACGCAATGCTTTATTTATTTATTTATTTATTTAGCACCATCAATGTGCATGGTGCTGTACATAGTAAAACAATAAAACAGCAATGCCCTGCCACTAGTATCCAAAGGGCCATGTGACATGTTCCATACATTAGGCTAATTATCCCCCATATTCAGGGTAAGCCATACTCTGAAACAAAAATGGGAAAACATGGCACTGCCTGGAAGTACAAGGATGAAGCTATAGGATTTGAATACCAGAAGCTGCCTTAAAATAGGTCTGACTATAGCCCTCTGCAGGCATTTGGCAGCATATGATGAGTTTAAATTGATCTTGAATCTTTTTTTTTAGGTTTCGCTGATTGCTCAAAGGGGGAGTCTTCACCAGACACTTATTGCAGTATTGTATTGCAGTCATCACTAACAGAGCACATAACGTTCACCTGCTCCTGCGGTGATCTTGGCTCCTCCTCTCAGTCTTCCCGGAATATCCCAGACTGCTTTTGTCACATTTTTTCCAGCTCTTTCACTTCCATTCCGAAGGACGTGTGCAGTGTGCCCCCCTCCTTTGCGAGGTCGTTGCTGTTTGCTGGGAGTTCTGGGCTCAGCAAACAACCAGTCAGCTCTGAGGGGCATGTGCATGGGTATCGAAGGTGTGCAAGAGAGGACCCGTCTGCCATTTTTGCCACATGTTTTGGATGGGTATCGGTGTGTTTTACTGCCAAGTATGTGTATTTTTTTAATACAAACATATCTCTGCACAATTGCACATATTCAACAGAGTTCCTACCCCCCCCCATACATGGCTGTGCTTGTGCGCATCCCTCAGAAGTCAATAATAAAACAGCCTCTGCCCCATAGCTATCTGCCTAGCCCCATCCACTTCTACTGATACACGTGCGGAAGCACCCTAACAGGGCGCACATGCTCCTGCCGTGGTATTCCTGAAATTGCAGTACAGATCAATCATGTGTGCCCCGTGAGTGCCGATCACAGAAGTGGGGAACATTCAGGAGCATCCCTCTTCCGTAGTGAAAGGGCTGCAGGTGTAGATTAGGCCAAAGTTGTTTTAGATCTATGTTGTCTTTGTGTATACTGTCAGTTGTATGTTTTTACATTTTATGTATATTTTAATCTTTTGTAAACTGCCCAGAGAGCTTCAGCTATGGGGCAGTATAGAATGTATAATAATAATAATAATAATAATAATAAGCATCACATAAAAAAAAATTACATAAAACCTTCAGAAACTGGGCCTACCAAAATACATCCACACCAACATCCAGAAAACAGTCATACTTAAAACATTCTCAATAGTCAGGAAATTTCTGAATCAGTAAAAGACAGCATGACTCGGCAAAGCCCATCATGTGCATCTACAAAAACTAGAATCACAATACAGAAGGCAGCAGCTGAGAATAAACAAAATGGGATAATGCTAAATAGTACACAACTACTAGAAGATCAAAGCAATAACAGAAAAAGGAGGTAAACAGACATGTATAACACCATAGTTGTGATGTACAAAATCACATAATAAGCGTAAGTGTACATATAATGGTATTCACAAAGTGAATATACATAAGAGGTTCATAGATATGACATTATAACAATCATATTCAATAGCTGAACGAAGAAGTGTTTGCCAGTAACTGAGCAAAACAGCGTTACAGGCCTCTGTTTTCTTTCAACCTGTTTCACAGACACTTCCTCAGACCATCTCAACTGGTTACATGATCATAGTGCTAATGCCGTGGAAGAAAGGAAATGTTTGATTCATTCTTCAGTCCCAAGAAGATTTTTTAGTTCTCCAAACAGCGACTGACTTGGTTTCCAGGCAAAAACGCACAAAACTTCACCGGTGGTGATTTTTTAAGCAGTCTGCAAGAGCTGCCATGAGCGAGAAAAGAGAGATGATCATGATCATGATCATGATCATGATGATAATAATAATAATAATAATAATAATAATAATAATAATAGCAGCTTCTTTCAGACCTTGCTATTGAATGCAGCAAGGTTGGGAACAGGGAGGACAGAGGCAGCACACATAGGGATGCTAGGGCAAGGTTTGCGTGTGCCCCCCCCCATCTTATCCCACACATATCCAGGCGGAACACCTGTATAGGGCTTATTATCCATCTAGACCAGTATTGTCTAGTGATTCTCCATATTATCAGGCAGAGGTCTTTGCCATGAGCTGCTGCCTGATCCTTTTAACTGGAGATGTAGAAGATTGAACTTGGGACCTTCATCCTGCAAAACAAGTGCTCTATCATTAAGCTATGATTGTCTCCTTTGCCAATGGAACCGAAAAAATTCTGGAAGCTGATATGATCAAAGGATTGGAACAGACATTCCGTAATTGTGATGTAGTTAAATCATATTCTTCTATAATTACAGTTATTACATTTGCAGTCTCCTTTCACAGGCTACCTTATAAGAAAGAGAAAGGAAAAATATTGATTGACTTCAGTGGGGATAAGACTGCCCTCTTTAGCTAGAACTCCGACCTTGGTAAATGCAAGAGTCATCTCGCGATTACCTTTTGTAGTATTCAATGTCAAAACATTAACAATTCAGCCACCTTATAGCAAATTTCAGATACAAAAGCTAGAGAGCTTTAGCACATACATCAGTGGTATAATTAATCCATAGTGACCTCAAATGCATTTTCTTTGAACAATGAGAATGTTTCTATTAAGTAATGTTAAAACTGCAGGTGCACCTGTTCTGGGATGGCTTCATTTGAACCTGCTACAAGGAGCCCATTGCCATTCAACGATCACTTTAAAATGTTCAGTGTTATCTTTTTTTTCCTTCGGGTTATAACCTTTTTTAAAAAAGCCTACCGTTGAACATTACAATGGCTCTCTTTTGTGCTCACAATGGGCTGAGAATCAATCTGCTTATAAGAATCAAGTTTTAGAAACTGAAGATATATCGCCTAAATACTGAGCTTCCAGATCAAGATCTCTGTAAAAAAAGTAAGGACATACGATACTTAAAAAAAGAAAAAAAAAGAAAAAAGCCCCCTAGAATAATCTTCATTTTACAGTGACACCATATGTGGATGAGTCTTGGTTAACTCTAATGTTGCCATTTGGAATGGAATAATTCAAGTACTTGTTTTCATAGGCTGTGCTGTAATAAAGATTATAAACCCCAGCAGGAAATAAAGGGAGGGAAATATTGCACTGTTTCTGTTCGAAGTCAGTCTAAGTCTTTCTTCTACTACAGGAAACTCTTAAATTGCTTATCAGTCAATGCACACATTGAAGCCTTTGCTTGCCCATATGATCTCTTATGGATTGTTCCCTCCCCCCAAAAAAATCTTCTTAACGATCAATATGATTCTATGCTGTCTGCAAAATATTGTTTAACTCCAGTGAAATTCTTACCAAATTTCAAAGGAAGTAGGTAACAAGAGTTTTCCCCACACATAAATTTTGGACTCCTTTTCAATCTGGGTCCCATTGGTTGGCTTGGGAAAGACAACTGTGAAGCACCAACTCATGCTAAGGAGTGTCTTACCTTTTAACTGTTAAGACTACTTATGGTGATCTAATGAGCTATGCAGCACCACTAGCCCAGACGATGTTCTGGAAAGCACTTCTTACATTTATCCATTACATATATTGTAATATGGAGGATAAGGCTATCAAGGACTACTAGTCGTGATGGGTACATGTTACCTCCAGTATCAGAGGCAATATGCCTCTGTATACCAATTGCTAGGGAACACAAGTGGGCTTCCCCTGGAGATTTGTGTGAACAGAATGCTGGACTAGATAGGCCTTTTGTCTAACCACACAGGGCCTTTGTTATGTTCTTAATAGTAAACTCATTCTCCAAGTGTAGATCTGTATATAACCAAAATACTACCATCTATGCAGTCTTGCAGTGGGAGGGGGGGAGCCCCAAAGTTTACAGAAGTAGGAAAAACCATTAGAGGGGGAAAAAGACAACCCTAAATGGGGAAAATCCAACCAGTCCAATGAAGACTGCCCATGCTCAGTGGCCATGGGATGCTAACTGACTGTGAGTGAGTGGGAGACAGAAAACTACAGGAAGGGGGTATTGGAATGGAGTCACTGGAACCCTGAACAGAAGCACTTGACACTGCAACATTTTGTTGCAGGGACCACTTGTAATATCTAACGTGGGAATGGTCCTAATAATATTATTATTATTATTAATAATAATAATATATTTATTTATTTTTTATCCGCCTCTCCCAATGGATCGAGGCGGGGAACAGCATCAAACATAAAATACAAAACTGATTAAAACACTTAAAACCAATACATCATTAAAATACCAATAAAATACCTTCAAGTATTTATTTCACTCTCCATACATGCAACAAGATACCAAGTGGCTTCTTTGTTCATGTGCATAGTGAAGGAATCTGATAGCCATAAGAATACAAGATTAGTTATGCTGGATCTTACCAAAGCCCATCTAGTCCAGCATTCTATTTGCACAGTGTCCAACCAGAATCCCACAAAGTACCCTACCTCTCATGTCCCCTAGCAACTAAGGCATACTGCTTCCGATACTGGAGGTAAAATATAGACATCATGCCAATCAGCCATTGATAGCCTTGTTTTCCATGAATTTGTCTGATCTCCTTTTAAAGACATCCAATTGGTGGTCATCACTTCTGTGGGAACTATGTGCTGTGCAAAGATATGTTGCCTTTTGTTTAGGTTGACCAGATGAAAAGGAGGTCAGGGCTCATGTAACTTTAACAGTTGTAGAGAAAAGGGAATTTCAGCCAGTGTCATTTGTATGCAATTAGTTCCTGGTGATATTCCCTCTTCATCACAACAGTTAAAGTTGCAGGGGCCCTGCCTTCTTTTGTATCTGGTCACTCTAGTATAGTGCCTGCAACTTTAACTGTGGTGATGAAGAGAGAATTTCACCAGGAACTAATTGCATACAAATGACACTGGCTGAAACTGTTAAAGTTACATGAGCCCTGACCTGGATTTTATCTGATCAGCCTAATATAAAAGGCAGGAGCCTCACTACTGCTTTATAGTGGTATTGATGTGCACTGACTACTGATGGGGGGCATTGACACATACCATATACCGCTTTCATACCACTTTCATAGTGCTATATCCTTCTTGGTGTAGATCTGGCCTCAGATTGCTATGCAGAACTGTGGTATCAGCCTAGAAAGGAGGCATGAGTGGTGGGGAGGGAGAAACAACATGCTCTTATTTTGGCTCTTTTTATATGGTGTTCAAAGTGGTAGTCATCGTGCGTGTGCATGTAATTTGTGTGTGTGTGTGTGTTTTCTGGGGAAGAAACAAGAACCTAAGAGAATGCTTGTCTAACAGTTCAGAGAGTCACTGATCTAACGGTAGCCCAGGCTAGTGGGTGTGAAACACGTAGAGGCTAGAAGGGGAGAAGAGGAACAAGGTAAGTAGCTAAGAGACTGCAGCTGTTCAGTGTAAGAACATGCAAGATTAATCTGGGCCCTGAGGGAGCAGCAGAGCACTCGCTGCCACCTCACCAAGCACAGCTGCTTTCTCTGCTGGAGAGATGGCCAGAGGGGCCTTGAGACACTGAAGGAGCTCTTACTCTCACTCCAGCTGGGGAGTTGTCATTTCTAGACTTGGCAAGAAAAGGCAACAAGGGGTTTGATGTTTTGTTCTCTGCATTGCTCACATCTTACACACTTCGTTGTTAGCAGTGGTCACCGATGATCTGTGGCAGTCATGCTTTTAGCTTCATTACGAGGCAGCATGAGATTAATCACTTCATTGAGAGATGCAGTTCTTCAGATGTCAGGCACCAGGGGGAGAGTGAATTCTGCAGGAGGACTAGTCTACCAGACCTTTTTTAAGCAGTGGGAGGGGGGAGCGTAGTTTCTTAGCCCTGCTTGTAAGAATCCAACAGTGCTGCACGAGAAGTTCAAGAAAAACAAGAGGATAAATCATGACATGTTAATATGACCATATCTAGCCTTCAATATTTCAAAGCCAGATCATGTACATGTGTGCTAAAGGACTATTTCACAGATGTGTGGACATCACTGGATCTCCCATTGCTTGTACTCAGGGGAAAGTATGATTTCTGAAATCAGGGAACTATTCTACAAACTTACAATGTTCTGCAATAAGGGTCAACCCATGAATGTAAGAGATGATTCAAATAACAAAAGGCATCTATAGTAATCCTCGTACTGGTTTATGGTAGGGTGACCATATGAAAAGGAAGCCAGGGCTCCTGTATCTTTAACAGTTGTAGAGAAAAGGGAATTTCAGCAGGTGTCATTTGTATGTATGCAGCACCTGGTGAAATTTACTCTTCACCACAACAGTTAAAGCTGCAGGGGCCTTGCCCTTTTTTGTATCTGGTCACTCTAGCTATACTCCTGCAGCTTGAACTATACTCCTTTCCATATGATCACCCTATATAGTATATAGAAGCTTCCCATTCACTGCTCCAGTCTCTTTAGAATGTCCTATCAAGAGGTCCAGAATGCTATTTGTCATATCTCCCTTCAGAGAAGGAGAAGATACCTGCACTAGTTACATAGGCTAGGTACTAGTCCTCTGCTGCTTTAGTTATAGGTCCCCTCTACAAGGATTCGCTTTTGCGCCTGGTTAGGCGATTATGCGCATAATCGCTGAAGCGCATTTACACCTAATACCTCTGCACAAGAGGCGGCGAGAGGCGGCGAAGCACATTAACGGATGACCAAAATGCGCTTTACAAGTAGTTAATGCACATACGCGCTTGTTCACATAGGCAAAATGCGCTTTAACGGCCAGAGCAAAATAAAACTTGCTGTTTAACGCGCATTCGATAATGCGCATAATCGGAGAGATAACGCGCCTCTACGCCCGATTTGCGCTCCGTTCTTGTAGAGGTAAAAATTTTAAAGCTCCTTGAAAGAGCATTAAACCTCTCTTGTAGATAGACTTCTTAAGAGGAACCTCTACTGAATGATGTTGTTCCACTTTATCACGGAGGCTTCTTTTTGGTTGGAAGTCATTGCTCATACAAATTTTGTTCTTGAAAAATCTGTGATAATAGCAGATGTCCATGTACTTTTAAATTATATCCCTGTGATGTAGAGATTAACAGATGGACAGCAATGGTGGATATTGAGAGCCTTACAGTAGCAAAGAGACTTACACTTCAAGCTTGGCAGGATGAAGAACCACCACCTATCATTCAGTAGACTGAAGGACTTACTGTTCTTGATACGTACAAATGTATTTCCTATGAATATAAAACCCTCCCTCCTCCACTTTTTTCTCCCCCCCCCCTTTTTTTTTTGGCTTTCCTGCTGCTGTTGTTATTGTTGTTTTTGCAAGATGTCATGGAGGCATTCTGTCTCAGAGAAAGGCAGAAGGTAGATTGGGATCTACTGGAACATTTCCAGGTGATTTATCATAGATCACCAAGGGGTTATAATTTAATAATGGCAACAGCAAAACATATTTTTCCCTCTTAAATTAGGCTGCTGAAATCAAGGTTTGTGGGGGGAACAAGAGTAGTAAAATGATCTATGTAAAGTAGGGTGACCAGATAAAATCCAGGTCAGGGCTCATGTAACTCTAACAGTTGTAGAGAAAAGGGCATTTCAGCCAGTGTCATTTGTAGGCAATTAGTTCCTGGTGAAATTCCCTCTTCATC
Organism: Anniella stebbinsi; assembly: GCA_029215795.1. NCBI lineage: Eukaryota > Metazoa > Chordata > Lepidosauria > Squamata > Anniellidae > Anniella > Anniella stebbinsi. The sequence continues at coordinate 85,835,882 of JARDYH010000004.1, read as the reverse complement.
ACAACAGTTAAAGATGCAGGCACTATACTAGAATGACCATATACAAAAGAAGGCAGAGCCCCTGCAACTTTAACTGTTGTGATGAAGAGGGAATTTCACCAGGAACTAATTGCATACAAATGACACTGGCTGAAATTCCCTTTTCTCTACAACTGTTAAAGTTACATGAAGTCCTGACCTGGATTTTATCTGGTCAGCCTAATGTAAAGGCTTTGTGTGCAAGCTCCAGTCCTGCTGCTGAAAACAAATTTATGGTCTATGTGCTCAGAGGCACCTTGCTTCTCAAGGCTATATCCCTCTTCCTGAGCCACAAAACAGCCCCTAGGTCCTTTTGGATCTCAGGGGTCTAGTGGAAAGTAGATATTACAAGGTGAAAGTCTACTCAGCCCTGGTCTATGGGGTAATTGAGGTCAGATCTACACCCTGTGTCAAATCATTACTATCCCATCATGGTAATGCTATATCTTTCTTGTGTATTATACCTCGTAGGACTCACAATGACATGTGTTTTTGCATTTGGGTTAATGTGGAATAAAAAGCAGGAAATAACACCTTGAAAGTGGTATAAGGAATGTGTAATGTGCCCCAACAGTTATCAGTGCACTTCAATACCACTATAAAGCAGTAGTGTAGATCTAAAATGACATGCTTGTTCTTTTCCATTTATCTGGTGATTTTCTGCAGATCCCCCACCATGGAATCTATGTGGAACAGTAAAAGGATCCAACATACAAGTCAAATATATAACAGATCATTTGCACAATGCGAAATTCCAGATGAATCTCAACATATCTGGCAGAGCCTTTTATAACTGTCAGTTCTGAGGTGGAACAGCAAATGGAGTCCCCCACCCAGCATTTTGGTGGCTGAGGCAGAACATCCCACAAACAGCTCTGCCCCTCCCCCCAGCAGTAAATGTACATTAATAAAATAATTAATGATTTAATGTCCTTTTACCAAAAAAAAAAAATCTGATGCCTGAGTCAGCTGCTTCACTCTGCCTATTGGTAGGGCCAGCCCTGTGAGAAGATGACTGACAGCATGTAACCTGTCTGAGTCCAGTTCCATCTACTGAATGTGCATACATGTGTGTGTGTCCATACTGTTTATCTTTAGGCAAATCTGCAGATTCTGAAATGAGGCTGAAAAGACTTCTGGGCCTCATTGAATTCTCAGTGATGGCACTGGGAGGCCTAGAGGCCTTCTCAGCCAATACAACCCATCTTTTCATTACTTACTGGAAGTAGGCTGGGAATGCCTCAGCTTCACCAGGGATGAGACCTTTGTGACAATCCCCTCAGAACCTTCTAACAAGTGAACAGATCCAAGGCATGACTTGTCAACCTATGACAAGGATGACACAAGTAGAATAGAATAGGCAATTGAGATTTGTGGCATATTTGGACAGGGATAAGGAGGTCCATGGTTCAGGTATGGGATAGAATGGCCCCACCCACACTCTTGCCCCTCCAGTGCAGCATTGTTGCTGGCTCCTGTGCTCAGTAGGCTAGGAAAAACTCATGCTAAGTTATGGTCAACTCATATATTCCAGTGCACAACAGAGCACTGGGCCTTGTTTTTGGCATATATGCCAGAAATATTGGCTACGATCACCCAGATGTCTTTTAGTTCCTGTGTATACATATGAATTATAGCATGGCTGACTGGGGCATGCTGGGAGTTGTAGGCCTTTTTTCTGTCTAAACATGCATAGGGTTGTGCCTTAAAGGAAAGGAAGGAGGCTGATGGTTTGTTTATTTGTTTGTTTTTCAGAATGGAAAAGCAGCCTATTTACCCCCTAAGCAGCACTAGGTTATTTGAAGGGCCACCTTCAGCCATACAAAGTTGCCCCTATTCTTTTTTTTTAAATCCCTTTATTATGAATATCAAAGAAACAAAACAATAAAAACAAATCATGAAAAAAAGAAACAAAACACATCACATATACAGCAATGACATAATTTTTCATCAAATGTTTTTTTTAAAAAAGGAGAGAATTATACATAAATTTTTAAAAAAAGACCATATAGACATATATTTATCCATTCGCAAGTTGTGCCTGTATATCACCCGTTCAAATGTTGATAAGGTTATTAAGCCCTCAATTCATTGTATTATGGGAGGTGAGCATTTATCTTTCCAATATGATAGTATAAGTCTTCTAACTGTCATAAGGGCTCTGAAAATCCATTTGCACTGGCCCTGTGTTAGTTTCCAAGAAACCGGCAGGTAGTTTAGAAGGACATGCACGTCCTTCCATATTAAAGATTGATTCAGGACAAGGGTTATCCTTATTTTAACCTCTTCCCAAAAGGAGGAGACTATTGCGCATTGCCAAAACATATGAATTAAAGAAGCATTAGGTGCATTACATCTCCAACAATTATGTAAATTAGATAGCCCCATGTTGAAAAGGCATTGTGGGGTGCAGTAGACCCGGAACAAGATTTTGTTGTTGTTGAATAAGACGTAGCCTAAGATCCATAGAAATTTCAGATACAGTCACTAAGGCAACATTTCATTGATTGGGCAAAATAGGACACTCCAATTCTCGATTCCAATCATGTCTTAAACTTGCCCCTGTTCTAAGATCTGCTTCAGGGGTCTTTCTTGAGTGCTCACCATAAAATCACATAGGTTGGCATGCACAAGAGATAGGACCTTTTAGGTAGTGACCCTCAAACTGTGAAGCTCTTTTCCCATTGACTTGTGTCTTGCCCTATCTATACAGTCACTGACCTGAGTTTAGAATACTTTCTGCTTCAGTGCTGCTTTTACCTGAGCCAGATCCACACCAAGCAGGATATAGTGGTATGAAAGCGGTATATAAAAGGCAGGCACAACACCAAGCAGGATATAGCGGTATATGGCATGTGTCAATGGGACTCAACAGTTGTCAGTGCACTTCAATACCGCTACAAAACAGTAGTGTGGCTCCTGCCTTTTATATACTACTTTCATACCGCTATATGCTACTTCGTATAGATCTGGCCCTGGGATTGTAATTAATGTATGTCTGTGTCTTAAACAATGAATTCTCAAAGTAATCTGTATGCTATTATATCTAGGGGTGTGCATGGACCCAAAAAATCGGATTGGAATCGGAATTGAAACCGGAACCGATGCTTCGGATCAGATCGGATTGGAGGCTTCCCGGTTCAGATTGTATCTGATTCCGATCCGAAAATCAGATGTCCAATTTTCAGATCGGACACCATTTTGGGTGTTTTCGTCACAGGCTTGCATTGGGGGAAAGAAAGCTTTTCCCCAATGCAAGCCTATGCGGAAAACATGGGGGCGGGTGAGTGGGGACCTAACTCCCCCCTTCCTGTCCCTCCCCCCCACTCACGCTCCTTACCTGCTGGGGCCGTCCGCTGCTGTCCGCTGGTCCCTTCTACTGAGAAACAGGCTTCGCGGCCTGCCTCTCAGTAGCGCACCGAGTGATGACATCACCCAGCGTGCTACTGAGAGGCAGGCCATGAAGCCTGTTTCTCAGTAGAAAGGACCAGCGGACGGCAGCAGACGGCCCTGGCAGGTAAGTGGAGACCTCCCTCTCCCTCCCCACCACTTGCGTTCCTTACCTGCCGACGTCCCACGCTGCCGTCTGCTGCTTCCGTACTACTGATAAACAGGCCTTATGGCCTGTTTATCAGTAGTACGGAACCAGCAGATGGTAGCGCGGGATGCCGGCAGGTAATGGGGGGACCTCCCCCTCCCTCCCCCCTCCCCCACTCATGCTTCTTATCTGCTGCCTCCTTGCTGCCATCCACTGCCGCTGCTTCAGTACTACTGAGAAACAGGCCTTGCAGCCTGTTCCACAGTAGAGCGAGGGCATGCCAAATGATGACATCACCTGGCATGCTGGCACTCTATTGTGGAACAGGCCGCAAGGCCTGTTTCTCAGTAGTACTGAAGCAGCGGACTGTAGTGGATGGCAGCGAGGAGGCAGCAGGTAAGGAGGTCCGAAGTCCGATCCTCCAATCTTTTCTAATCCAGATCAGGTCCTTTCGGATTGGATAGATTAGATCAGACGATCCAGATGCTAGGGATCGGGATCAGATAATTGTATCCAATTTCGCCCAGATCAGGTCCGGATCGCTGCACACCCCTAATTATATATTTTCTTGCTCTTGCTTTTTCCTCACTTTGTGAGGTCATAGCCCTAAAAAGGGACTAGAAATGCTTTAAATAAATAAGAAGAATAAATATTGGTGCTTTATTTTATGAACCTATAATGCTAATCTGAGCACCACTGAGCTGAATGAAACATGAACCATTGGAATGAATGTGTGAAGCCCCACTGGCATTCTAGCAAAGAAGGAAAATTAAGTGTGGTTGTGCAGTTCCTGGGGCTCCTGACTTGGTCTAATACCTTAATCTTCTTTTCTGAAGCCCAGCGTCTAATTTTTAATTATGCCTCCATTTTTGTCCTGATTTCCCCTGCCCTGCTAGATGTTACATTTCCAGTAGTCTTTATGTGACATTTGTTCACAATGTAATTGTAGCTCTCTTGATCCAGCAATGTAATGCCAGGATTAGGAACTTTAGCCACAGAATACAGATGGACTGATGGACTGACTAGTATGCTGGGAAACAACAATTGCAAACCTGACAGATAATCTGCTCTTTGCCATGATCCACTCTTTTCAGCCCTGTACTTAATAGACTTCTAGTTTTAGTCTCTCTATTCAAATAAAAGTTGCCACCTTTCATATAACACACAGCAGATCCATCCTCATCAGTTCAGACAATGTACACATCTTATGGCCTTGGAAACTGTTGCATTGAGAAGCTCTGTGATGGTGGTTTGTACATGTGTATTTTGTTGGCATCACCCCAACCCGTTGTCCAAAGTATTTGATTCATCTGGGAGGCTGCATATGGCAGCTAGGACCAAAAGGGTCCTGACCGTGTATATTAAATTCATGACTTGTGTTTCTTCCATTGTAATGATATTAATGGGTGTTGTCCTCATGAGAGCATGCAAAGCATGGGATCTCTGGATCTCTGCAAATACCTTCCCAAGGAACCCACAAGGGCCACTGAAATTGGACTTGGCAGGAAAAATGGACTTTTCCTCTGGGCAGACCCCTTCTTTAAAAGTGTTTCCCCAAAAAAGAATTATTGATAGGCTGCCAGCAGTCAGGATGAACCTTCTGACACACCCTAGTCTGACCAGCTGCTTGGACAGTTTTTGAGCCCTGCTACCAAAGATTCCTCCCTTCAGTTGAGCCCAGGGGGGAAAAAGAGGTGCTTTGGATTGCCTTACTTTAAGCCCAAAACTCAACAAAAACTTCATGAAAATCCTAAAAACACAAACGGCAGTTTTACAACCATGTGGGAGGCCAGGAAACCAGTAGAGAGCAGTAGATCTACCAGCAGTAGATCGGGACCAGCTGGAGGTACCAGAACCAAATGGGTTATGCAGGGAAGTGGGACAGGCCAGAGATACTGGAACCCCATGGTTCCAGTTAGAGATTTCTTCAGTGTAGAACCTCCCGTTCAGATGGCCATGAACACTGAGAGCTTGAAACCGAGGATTCTTATAGGATTCAGACAAAGTTTACAAAGAGCTCTGAAACTTGCAATAGCAGTAAAAGAAAAGGATAAGAGAACATTCTCAGGCTGAATCAATAGTGGTTTCAGACTTCCAACAAAAGTCACACAGAGGAGGGCCAGAATCTCTCCTCGATCATTCCAGCGTGCTGGACAACAGAAAAAACTTCCTGACTGTTAGAGCAGTATGACAATAGAACCAATTACCTGGGGAGGTTGTGGGCTCTCCCACACTAGAGGCATTCAAGGTACAGCTGGACAGCCATTTGTCAGGCATGCTTTAAGGTGGATTCCTGCACTGAGCAGGGTGTTGGACTTGATGGCCTTATATGCCCCTTCTAACTCTACTGTTCTATGATCTATGGTTCTATGAGATGGCTCATCACCCACTGGCCTCACCCTCATTGTCATGTTCCTGACCCTCTCATCCATTTATCTAGATGAATGACTGTAGAAGAGTGTCTGCTGTATACATGTAGAAAACTTGAAATTACTGAGTTGTCGAGCACCAAGTTGCTTCACTTTGCTCTTCTGTCCTTATATCATGTTTTCTGAGCACAAGCAGACATAAGAGTTGTCACTTGTCAGGGCCCTTGTATTAGGGTGACCAGATAAAATCCAGGTCAGGGCTCATGTAACTTTAACAGTTGTAGAGAAAAGGGAATTTCATCCAGTGTCGTTTCTATGCAATTAGTTCCTGGTGAAATTCCCTCTTCATCACAACTGTTAAAGTTGCAGGGGCCCTGCCTTCTTTTGCATCTGGTCACTCTAGTATAGTGCCTGCAACTTTAATTGTTGTGATGAAGATGGAATATCACCAGGAACTAATTGCATACAAATGACACTGGCTGAAATTCCCTTTTCTCTACAACTGTTAAAGTTACATGAGCCCTGACCTGGATTTTATCTGGTCAGCCTACCTTGTATACCCCACAGAGTTCCTTTGCAGCTGGTATCTTGATTTTATTCCCCATGTCCCCTAAACTTTAACTATGTTTGGCTTCTATTTCCTACCTGTGTACCAATGGTTGTGAGGAACATTAGTTTGCATGTTGTTTCATACAGTATTAGGTGATATTTGGCAATAGACAAAGCTGCTCTACCACAGAAGAGGTTATTATCAACTAATCCAGGCCTACCTGGTTCTGTTGAACTTGTACAGGCACGGATAATAGAAAATGGAGGTGGGGAAAAGGCCCTCTTCAATTATTAGAGTGGGAGCACAAATGCTTTCCACTGACATTTTTCTTTCAGGGAGAGACTAGGCAAAATTGCAATACAGTTTAACAGCACCCCTCTTAACACTGAACGTTACCATGGAAACTAGAATCTCAGATCGACATGAAAGGCTTTCAGAGAATCAGGCTTTACCATTAGCATGATCTAAGCATTCTGCACACCACTAACTATCTAGCATCTCCTTCAGGGTGTCATTAATGCTCATTAAACATCCCTGTATGGAATTCCTGAACTTTTCGTGCAACATACACATACCTTTCTTTCTCGTGTGTGTTACACTTAGTAATATGAATGTAAAATCCATCTTTGTCTTCTTCCCACTTTAGAATAACGCCAGTGGTAGGAACTATTTAGTCTTTAATTTATTGTAGGTGCAAAATGCCACCAACTTTGGTGGAGCTGCACCCAGACCAGGCATATAGCAATGTGGTCCTAAGCAGGTTTATTCAGTTGTACATCCCACTACTTTCAATTAGATTTACTCCCTTACAGACTGGGGGTGCAATTCTATGCATGTTTAAACAGAAAAAAGTTGTAGGGCTTTTTGTGTCTAAACATGCATTGGATTGCACTCTTACGCGATTAGATTTACTACGTTCAGTACCCGAATATCGTCTCTCCGGGCCCTGTACAATTTGTAACATGGGCCTTACCTCCATCCCTTCTCAGTTTAGGGTGGAAATTATGGATAATGTGCTTCACTTTCTTTTGGTTCCCATTATTTAGATGCCTTACCTTTGCTGTTACTACCTGACTTGTATTTACAGCCAGAGGAACACAGCACCTTTGTATGTTACTTATTAAATGAGTGACAAATTGCCATTTAAACATTGTTCCCTGGGATCCCTTATAATTTCGTTAATTATAAGTAATTAATTATAATGTGCCCTACATTATAGAGGACTGTCCTCTATCTGAAAGTGTCCTCTATTTGAAGAGCTGTGATGTCCTAATCTGGTTTAAAGACAAAGAACCCTAAGAAGAGAGAGCCCATGAACAGCAAGCACTTGGAAAGCAGACTGTGCAGGCACACAGCTCACCTGGTGGGGATCTATATTCCTCAAATAAGTCATCCTCCCAGTGTCGTCAGGACTGCCGGGTCACATGACGTTCCGCTAATGTCACCCTTACAGCATTTTAAAAATGATTTTGGGAACGTTTCTTTTCTCTTCCCTCCCCTCACCCTCCGCCTCTCCCTCAAACATTGCCTTTGCAATTGTGCGCCTGTCCATGCTGTGCTCTGAACTCCTCATGGGTGTTCATTCTCCCCAAACTTGAATTGCTCCAGCCAATAGTCATTCAGTGGGCATGTCGTACTTGTTCCGGTGGGTCATTTCTCTTCATGTCCTTTGCCATTGCAGAGCATTCCCTGCACCCACAGATCAGCATAACTGTTTTCCCCCTATTTTTTTTTTAAAAAAAATAACTAATCTGTGCATGTTTGCAGGTGTGATAAACATGGGGCTGCCCTCCAGGGGATCATTGCTGCAACCTCTGGAGTGTAACTTCGCCCATATCCCAAGCCCCCATACTCCTCTCTCAAGTGTTTGCAACAATGTTTCAATTTCCGTGATACAGCCACTCCCAGCAAGCCACCTCTGATTTACAGTTACTGTGAAATCTGCCTTCAGAAAAAATGTAATTTATACTACAACTGCGAAATGTGATTTCCATGCTCTTCTGTCGCCTCTCCCCTGAACTTTGCCTCCCCCTTGTAGAACCCCTCCTTCTGTTAATTGCCAAAAAAAACTTCCCTTTGAAGCAGCATGGTACACTCCTCTGAGTTGGTTACATGCCAGCCATTGGTGCCCTCTCGGACTCTGTGCGCTGCCTCTTTCTTAAGGAATATGCCCTCAGGTTCTTGGGTTTTGTTTTTTAAACACCATTCATTAGATTATGTGTTTGTTCGCATATGTGATCTCTGTGTATGAAACTGATGTGATGGAAGCCTTTTGGACTTCACCCTCCCTCATCAGCCACTTCTACCATGGTAAATGGTCAGGAATGCTGGGAGTTGTAGTCCAAAAGTTCTGGAGGACACCAGGTTGTGGAAGGCTACCCTAAGGTTTGTATAGTATCACTTATAGTATAATCCTACGTATGCCAATTCATAAATAAGTCCCATTGAACTCAATGAGACTTATTCCCAAGTAAGGTCCCCTCTACAAGAATTTGGTTTGACGCCCGGTTGGCCGATTATGCGCATCTTCTCACAATTGCTTTTACGCCTAATCCCTATACACGGGAGACGGTGAAGTGCATTACCAGTTGTATGAAACGCGCTTTAAAGTTGTTAATTGCAGAGAATCGCTTGTTTACATGGTTATAAGGCACTTTAACTCCCACAGTAAATTAAAACTCACTATTTAAAGTGCATTCAATAATGCACATAATCGGACAGGAAAAGCGCCTCAACCCCCGATTTGCGCTCCGTTCATGTGGAAGTAAAATTGGTAATGCGCTTTGAAAGAGCTTTAAATCGCTCTTGTAGAGGCACCCTCAGTCAGTGTAGGATTGCAGCCTGAATTTCTTATTTATAATGTTTCCTGCTAGTAACAAATAATTTCATAATGCTGCCATCAAATGATAGTAAGAAAGAATGCTTGAAGAACTGAAGGAGGCAATCTGATCAATGTAGTTGTGTAAGGTCAATTTTCATGTTTACTTGCAGGGGCTCTGAAATAGAGGGATGGCCCTCTGACATGTTATTAAGGTTAGATGTGATACAGACACGACATCTTCATTCCTATGGGGTGGCAATACGTGCAGCGAAGAAAGCTTACTTCTCTGCACGCATTGCGTCTGCGAATTCACATCCAGCAGAACTGTTCAGGGTGGTGAGGGGTCTAACTCGGGCACCCTCCCCCCTGAACCCGATGTTAGAGCCTTCGGTAGTTCGCTGTGATGCCTTTAACAATCATTTCACAGATAAAATCTCTCGGATAAGAGCCGGATAAGAGTCGTTATAGCAGAGGCTGACAATGGAGTGTCCAGCAACTCCGCGAGTAGAATTACTCTGGATCAGTTTCAGTTGGTGAGTACCGAGGATGTGGACAAGCTGCTTGGTCGAGTAAGGAGGACGACTTGCCCTCTCGATCCCTGTCCTTCTTGGCTGGTCGCCCAGGGAGGAGATGCAGTTAGATCACAATTACAATATATTATTAATGCATCTCTCAGGGAGGGGAGTTTTCCATCATGTTTAAAAGAAGCGGTAGTACGGCTGCTTCTAAAAAAGCCCTCCCTGGATCCCCTGGACTTTAATAACTATAGGCCAATATAAAATCTTCCATTTTTGGGCAAGGTGATCGAGAGGGCGGTTGCCTTCCAACTGCAAGCAGTTTTGGATGATACAGATTTTCTAGACCCATTTCAAACTGGCTTCAGAGCAGGATATGGAGCTGAGTCTGCTATGGTCACCTTAGTGGATGATCTACGCTTAAGTATTGACAGGGGGAGTGTGTCCCTGTTGGTACTCTTGGACCTCTCAGCGGCTTTCGATACCATCGACCATGGTATCCTTCTGGAACGCCTGAGGGAATTGGGACTCGGGGGCACTGTGCTTCAGTGGTTCCGGTCCTACCTCTCGGGCAGGTTCCAGATGGTGATGCTTGGGGATAGTTGCTCTTCAAAGAAGGAGCAGCTATGTGGTGTACCACAAGGTGCCATCCTATCCCCAATGCTGTTTAATATATACATGAAACCGCTGGGAGAGATCATCCGGAGGCATGGGGCGGGGTGCTATCAGTATGCTGATGACACCCAAATATATTTCTCTATGCCTTCGACAACAGCATCAGCTAAGGATAGTGTATCTCCTCTGAATGAATGCTTGAAGGCGGTAATGGGCTGGATGAGGAAAAACAAACTGAAGCTGAATCCAGACAAGACGGAGGTGCTTACTGTCAAGGGCCACAACCTGGGGTTGGAGGTGTGTCAACCTGGATGGGGTTATACTCCCCCTGAAAGACTGTGTTCGCAGCTTGGGGGTGCTCCTGGATCCGTCGCTCCAAATGACAGCTCAGATAGATGCGACTGCCAGGAGTGCCTACTATCAGCTTCGGCTGATACGCCAGCTGCGCTCCTTCCTAGAGTTGGAAGACCTAAAATCAGTAGTGCACGCGCTGGTAACTTCGAGGCTCGACTTCTGCAATGTGCTGTACATAGGGCTACCTCTGTGCCTAGTCCGGAAACTTCAACTAGTTCAAAATATGGCAGCCAGGTTGGTCACCGGTACATCTAGGGGTGACCATATTACACCAGTTTTAAAATCTCTTCACTGGCTGCCAATCAGTTTCCGGGCGAAGTACAAAGTGTTGGTTATTACCTTTAAAGCCCTACATGGTTTGAGTCCAGGTTACCTATGGGATCGCCTTCTCCCATACAATCCGCCCCACACGCTCAGGTCCTCTGGGAAGAATTTATTACAGTCAACAAGAACTAGACTGACAACCGTTACCCAGAGGACCTTCTCTTCTGCCGCTCCCAGATTGTGGAATGACCTGCCGGGAGAGATTCGCCAATTTACTAGTCTTCAGGAATTTAAAAGATCTATGAAGACTGATCTCTTCCGGCATGCCTACCTAGATGAATTTTAAAGTGTTTTATTGGTATTTTATTGGTATTTTAATGATGTACTGGTTTTATCTGCTTTTAATCAGTTTTTGTATCTTGTGTTTGGTGTTGTTCCCCGCCTCGATCCGTTGGGAGAGGCGGGTGATAAATAAATATATTATTATTATTATTATTATTATTATTATTATTTCCTTCAACAATGCTCTGTGGCTGAGGACTGAGGGATATCTTCATGGTTATCAATAAGGTAATAGTGGCATGGCCAAACCAGCAGGACAAATACAGAGAGTGCTAAAAATGCAATATTTTAAGACGTTTGAAAACACCTATGCAGGAAATTGGCCTTTGACATCTTGGAAAAGGACTTACCATATGTAATCAAATTGAACTTAATCCAAATTTGCAAGTCTTTCTCTTCATCCTTCTGTTCGGCAGTCATATTGGGATAGAGATAAATATTTAACGTTATTTAATCAGTGTCAGAGCCCCACAATTCACAATTGGTCTCTGTGCACCACACACTGTATATGAGGTGGCAGCAAAAATCAAGCCTATAAGAAGTTAACATGGTACCATCATTGCGTCTCTGCTAATAATTCCTGCTTTTTCATGTCTCAGCCAATAAAGACGTGGGCACATTTTACTCTTCCTTTTGTTCCTTCCATCTGCTGAAGACCTTACTGTTTCAAGTATTAGTCTTCCTGTGCAATTAATGGAAGTCCAGCTGTCGCCTCCTTGAGGGGACCCAGTACACTGCTGTTTTGCTTGATAAATTATTACTTAGTGAGACAAAATCGCATCCCTGAAAATGGAGGTGAACAATTTCAGAGTCCTTCGGAATTAATACTGTTTATCCTTCACAGCAATCCTAAACTTGTATACTCAGAATTAATACTCCCTCTGAATATACTCCCTCAGTGCAATTTATTTTCTAGTAACTCAATTAGAGACTAAAATTACAGAAGACCAAAACCCTACCATATGCTGGTCTTCTGCACATTCGCTGCTCTGCCAGTTTGTTTTATAAATTCTGGGCAAAGTTTACCAGGAGTCTGTGACCACAATGCAGTCAAAAGCAGAAGTGGCCAAACAGATTTCAGTGTTTTTCCCGCTGGAACATAATGTCAAATTAACTTCAGAGCAGCCAAGTTCATAATGGTCAGAAATGGTATGGCAATGAAGCTTTCTTTCCCCCAATGCAAGTCTATGAGGAAAACAAAAATGGCGGCCGATCCAAAAATTGGATGTCCGATTTTTGGATCGGGATCGGGCCTGAGCCAGTCCGGGGGGCCTCCAATTTTGTCCGATCTGATCCGGGACAAAATTGGAGGTCCCGATCCGGGTCCCGATCCGATCCGGGGGTCCGTGCACACCCCTAACAATTATTCCATTAGTCACATCAGTCACCGGCATCACATCAAAAAAATATACAGAAATCCTACAGAAACTGGCCCTACCAGAATACATCCACACCAACATCCAGACATAATTAAAACATGCTCAATCGTCAGGAAATTCCTGAATCAATAAAAGACAGCATGACTTGGCAAAGTCTAGAAAAACCGCCATGAGCGAGAAAGAGATAATAATAATAATGTATTTATTTCTTACCCACCTCTCCCTCTGGATCGAGGCAGGGAACAACATACATAAAACTGTTTAAAAACACATAAAACTAATACATTATTAAAATACCAATAAAACTCTTAAAATTCAACTGAGTAGGCCAATATGAATGCAGCTACAGTCTATTCATGGAAATCTGTCCTCAAACAGATTTATACTTGTGCAGTCTGCTTGGCTAAAATGTTGTAGTGTTACAAAGCTTTTCACCCAATGGCTTCAAGTAGATTTTATGGAATCAAAAATGCCAGGTAATAATTTGAACTAGGGGTGTGCACGGACCCCCCAGATCGGATCGGGACCCGGATCGGGACCTCCAATTTTGTCACAGATCGGTTCGGACAAAATCGGAGGCCCCCCGGACCGGATCGAGTATGATCCCGATCCAAAAATCGGAAATTTTTGGATCGGCCGCCATTTTCCCCCCCCATAGACTTGCATTGCAATGCAAGTCTATGAGGAAAAAATGGCGGCGGGTGGGTGAGGGGGGGCCTAACTCCCTCCCCCCCGGGGCCGTCCGCTGTGGATGGCCCTGGCAGGTAAGCCCCCTCCCCCGCGCTCCCTCCCCCCCGGGGCCGTCCGCTTCCATCCGCAGGCACCCGCGGGTGCCCGCGGATAGAAGCGGACAGCTCCGGGGGGGGTAAGCCCCCTTCCCCGCCACTGCTTACCTTCCCGGCCCGTCCGCTCCCGTCCGGCGCCGGCGGCTACTACCAGCGGGCTCTGCGGCCTGCTCTAGAGTAGTGCGCCGGGTGATGACATCACCCGGCGCGCCACCCTGGAGCAGGCCGCGGAGCCCGCTGGTAGTAGCCGCCGGCGCCGGACGGGAGCGGACGGGCCGGGAAGGTAAGGGCCCCCCCTCCTCCCCTCCGCGCGCCCCCTGCTTACCTTCCCGGCCCGTCCGCTCCCGTCCAGCGCCGGCGGCTACTACCAGCGGGCTCCGCGGCCTGCTCTAGAGTAGCGCGCCGGGTGATGACATCACCCGGCGCGCCACCCTGGAGCAGGCCGCGGAGCCCGCTGGTAGTAGCCGCCGGCGCCGGACGGGAGCGGACGGGCCGGAAAGGTAAGGGCCCCCCTCCTCCCGCCCCCTCCTCCCCCCCCGCTGTCCACTTTCATCGGCGGGTGCCCGCTGGCACCCGCCAATGGAAGCGGCGGTGGGCGCCAGTGGGCACCCGCCGATCCGCCGATCCGCCGAACCGGTTCGGAGCCTTTTCGGACCGGTTCGGATTGGATCGGCCGATCCAGCTGTCGGATCGGAAATCGGATAATTTATCCGATTTCCCACTGGACCGGACTCGGATCGTGGATCGGGTCCGATCCAGTGCACATCCCTAATTTGAACATAACGTGAATATAACTGGTAAATTTGAACCACGTTGTGTGTGCCAAAGTGGTATAGTCCTGTCTGTCTGCAATATTTTTGCCCACTCCTCTTTCACATCCACTGTTATACAGTCTCTGAAATCTGTTCTGGGGGAGCCCAGCAAAATCTCTTTTGCACCTCTTGTGATCAGTTAACTCCCCAACATTCCATCCTTACTACTCTTTTACAGAGTTCTGTCCTCTTCCCTCCACCTTTGCTTTTGCACTTAGAATGCAAGGGAGTGGAGGCAGGATTGTATGTGACTTTGGTGTTCTCCAAAACCCTGCGTGTGGTTAAGGCTACTAGTCACAGTAGGTGCAGCCAGCTCTGAGGGGCTATTTTCATGGTGCAAGGCTGGTGCTGCCTCCCTCCTCAACCCTGCGCTTTCGCTCTCCTGGGGCAGCATTGGGTAATCGTGACTCTAAGGAGGGAGCATGGGGCTTCTGGGCAACCATCCAGGTCCCAGAGCTGCCCTCACCCTCTTCCTGGTGGAAAGCAACCAATCGTTGGTCACCTTCCACCAGGCTCCACCCCCAGGTTGGCCCCAGATTGGCTGCAGAGTGAAGTTACATGATGGAATCCCTGTGTTGATGTCACTCCCTTTGAAAAAGTCAGAGTAAATCCCCAACTTTTTCAAATTGGAGCATTGCAGGAAGGCCCTGCGGTTGCTGTCAAGCTGCACCTGCATTGTCTAACCACCAGGGCACAGATACACAGCCACCGTGGGGCTTTTCCCACATGTAGACAGCCCCTGAGGCACAGAGTGCTGTTCTGTTAGTGGTCCCATTTACACACACCTGACTTTGAATACTGAGGTCAAATCCAGTAAGTAATTACCTTAGTTTTCCATACCTAGATCCAACTTCCCTATGGGGAATGTCACAATGGTATAGAATGTGATCAAAGATTTCATCTTTGATAAATTGGGATTATACACCAAATAATGAAGGAAATAAGTTCAATTAACTTCATCAGTTGTGACAGGGCAAATGTTAGGGATAACCCATCCATGCTGTCTTCTGCTAAAGAAGACCTTTCAAAGACAGAAATGTAGAACCATTCAAAAGAAAAGGATTCACACAACCCAGGTGTGTGAGGTGAAACAGTCCATGCGTTCCCCATTGAGCACTAGCCAATATCTGGGCCCTTGAGTCCTGTAATTATACATATCATATGTTTTGGATGCACTCCTCATATAACATATATCTGGGTTGGAACTCCTCGGCTCCCAGCTCAATTTCATAAGGGCTCCAGTCAGCTTTCTGCAATTCATCCACCACAAATCCTGTCAGGATCCAGAGTGGCTGCAGGATCTGGTGGCTCAAGAGGCTCTTTTCGGTCTCTACGGCAAGAATTGGGATAGCTCAGCCCTACCTGGAAGCAGGGTCAGCACAAGGGGTTGGCATCATCAGCCATTTCCTAAGGGTGCACACCCCAGCAGGAGGCCCCCTGGAAAGAGACCTGCTCCTCGTCTTCACCATTGCAACCCACGGGTACACTTGCCTCTTGCTCTGGTCCTAACAGCGGTGGCGAGAAGGAGGAATGGTAGATGCCACTGCCTGCTTGTTCATTGGGTCTCTGGCTGTCAAGTAAGAAAGTAATAGCAGTGATGAGAAAGAGGAGGAGCAGCTGTTGACAATGGTGGTGAAAAGGTAGACTCACTTAGGAAGGGACCCCTGCCCATTAAAATTCTCCCAAAACCAAAAGCTTGGTCAAGAGTTGTGAGGAGACGTGCCCCCAAAGTAGCTTCTGGACACTGAATCCCTGGCTGGTCACATAAGAGAATGAAAAGTAGAAACAAGAACAAGGAGGGGAGAGAAATGGAGGATGCCAGAGGAAAGGCAAAGCGATGGGAAGGAGTGAAGGCAGGCATGAGAAGAAATAAGGCAGGTGAGGGACTGAGCTAGAGGTGAAATGAAGGGACAACAGCTGAGAATGGTTTAAATACAAAGTGGAGACAAACCTCAGTGAGAAGGCTATTTCTGTGCCTTAAACTGGGAAGGTGACACACGATAAATTATTCTGCTGAAGGGGAAAAGTCTGCTCCTCAGGTATTCTTGCTCCCCCCCCCCCCCAAAACACTTGACTGCAGATTTTCTGAGGTGAACTTTTTCCTCTGCAGGCAGGCAGTCAAGCTTCATCTGAAGGACAAACAAATATCTGTTCATAATAGGAGGCAAGTTTGGAAAAGCAGGATTCTTGTACGTTCTGAAATGGCTCTGCCAACCTTTGGCTCTAGTTCTGCCTACTAGCAAGCTCAGCCCCCTCCCCTCGTGGTTTTTTCCCCATAAGTCAATGGGAAAAGTTTATTTTCTTTATAGAAAAAGGTTTCACCACTTTGCTATTTGCGCTAACAAGAAAAGAAATGCCACACACACCCTCACACACAATTGGATATACAGCCTATAAAGACAGGTTGTTACTGCACAAAATAAGGCCACAGAGCACAGGATGAGGAAGGCCGTGCTGTAGCAGTGATTCACAAGCCAAGCCCCTGCCATTAGGACTATACAGATTTTTTGCCCATGAAACTGTTTTGGGGGAAGGGAGCCCTTTAGGAATGTGAAATGTTTCATACCCTTTTAACTTGCTGCTGCATCTTCTCCACACACAAAAATTCATATTAGCATACAACCAATCAGATTTAGCCAAAATGATGATGCCCTGAAGACAAATCAGAGCAAAGCTGCAAGCATTGCCATCATTTTGAATAGACTTCCTGATGATGACATAGCCAATCACATAGCCTAGGCTGACCATCTGAAAAGGAGGACAGGGCTCATGTAACTTTAACAGTTGTAGAGAAAAGGGAATTTCAGCCAGTGTCATTTGTATGCAATTAGTTCCTGGTGAAATTCCCTCTTCATCACAACAGTTAAAGTTGCAGGCACTATACTAGAGTGACCATATACAAAAGAAGGCAGGGCCCCTGCAACTTTAACTGTTGTGATGAAGAGGGAATTTCATCAGGAACTAATTGCATACAAATGATGCTGGCTGCAATTCCCTTTTCTCTACAACTGTTAAAGTTACATGAGCCCTGTCCTCCTTTTCAGATGGTCAGCCTAACATAGCCAAACATTTTTTTCTGCATGATGATACTGTGAAGCCAAAACACAGTGAAGGCAATGCTTTCTGTCTTCATTTTGAATAGGGAACATTTCTGTCCCGTTTCACAAGATTCTTGGAAAAATCAGCATAATGGGACAGAAGTTTGCAATGAGAGGCATCTCTCCTTTTTCAGTTTAATTCTACCCTGCCTTGTTGCACCCATGTCAGGAAACACACCAGACTAGACTTGATGTTACCAGCGTAATGTGAACCCTATAAGGGCTTACATTCGCAACATTATATTGGTAACAATGGCTACTCTGCGCTTCTTCTCCCCTTGGAGGACATTACAAGTTGATACCAGCTATGGACGTTCTCTGACTCTGATATGCTACAAATGTATAGATTCTCGTGGAAGGTCCAAAATCTACTCATATGTTTTGAAACTCATGTGAAAAATGTATCTATGGAGTATCAGGCTATCAATGTCTATTAGTCATGATGGCTATATATTTCCTCGAGTGTTAGAGGCAGTATGCCTCTATGTAACAGTAGCTGGGGAACATAAGCAAGAGGTTATTATTGCACTCATGTCCTACTTCCTACAGGCAGCTGGTTGGCCACTGTATGAACAGAATGGTAGACTAGATAGGCCTTTGATGTGATCTGTCATGGCTCTTCTTTTGTTCACTATTTGCTATCTATCTGAATAGAAGAAGTTATTCCCTATGTTGTATGCTTGCTGTGATATGTTTGCATGGCACTTCCAAGATAAAATCTCTTGCATCTACAAGTATGTAGATTACAGTGTTATAGCAGGTGAATCAAGTGAGGTATACAGAGCACAACCTTGTCCAGTTTTGCTAAATGAGTTTCAGTTGGCAGAGGTCAAGGATATTGACAACGTGCTAAGACAGGTTCGAGCAACCACTTCAGTATTGGATCCTTGCCCTTCTTGGCTTATAAAAACAGGCAGGGAGGGCACAGCCAGCTGGACCAGGTAGGTGGTGAATGTCTCCTTGTGAGAGGAAGTAGTCCCAGACCTGGTGATGCGACCACTCATGAAGAAATCTCCCCTGGACCTGGAAGATCTCAGCAACTTTAGGCTGATATACCATCAACCATGATACCTTTCTGGGATGGTTGTATGAATTAAGAAGGGGGGGTGATTACTCCGTTGCATTCAATTTGGTCCTATGTGGATTGTGAGCTCCAGAAGGTAGTGCTTGGGGGATTCTCCAATATGGGGTCTACAGGGGTCAGTTTTGTCCTCCATGCCAAATTAAACCACTGAGAGGGGTCATTAGGATAGGGTGACCAGATAAAATACAGGTCAGGGCTCATGTAACTTTAACAGTTGTAGAGAAAAGGGAATTTCAGCCAGTGTCATTTGTATGCAATTAGTTCCTGCTGATATTCCCTCTTCATCACAACTGTTAAAGGTGCATACACTATACTAGAGTGACCATATACAAATGCTGTCAAATTCCTGGGAGTAGAGGAAAGTCTTGACCTGGAATCAGAAAGATGACAATGTTGGTCTCAGGCAGACCTCAGTAGGGAGAGTGAATTGGGATCAGAAACACACAAGCACCCAGAGCAAGTGAGCAGAATTGGTGTTATATTTTCAGACCTCCTGGTCCTTGCGGTCAATCTGACCACCACATTTTACACAAGCTTCATCTTCTGAACCATCTTCAAAAGGCAGCCCCACATAGACTGCTTTGCAGTAATCTAGCTAGGAAGTTACAGAGCATAGACTACTGAAGTCAGATTATCCCTATCCAGATAGGAACATAGCTGGGCCACCAACTGAAACTTGTGGAAGACACTCCATACTACTGAGACCACCTGAGCCCTCAAGTGACAATGATTATTCCAGGAGAACCCTCAAGCTATGAAATTGCTCTTTCAGAGGGAGAGCGGACCATCCAGAACAGGTTGAACACCCTCCATGTGGCCAGAAGAACCACCCACTAACAGCATCTCAGTCTTGTTTGGATTGAACTTCAGTTTATTAGTCCTCGTCCAATTCATTGTTGCCGCTCTAGCACATCCACAGCCTTACCTGATGAAAAGGAGAAACAGAGCTTTATGTTATCAGTAGGCGGATAACATAACATTAGGATAACTCCTAATGTAGGGTGACCAGATAAAATCCAGGTCAGGGCTCATGTAACTTTAACAGTTGTAGAGAAAAGGGAATTTCAGCCAGTGTCATTTGTATGCCATTAGTTCCTGGTGAAATTCCCTCTTCATCACAACAGTTAAAGTTGCAGGGGCCCTGCCTTCTTTTGTATATGGTCACTCTAGTATAGTGCCTGCACCTTTAACTGTTGTGATGAAGAGGGAATTTCACCAGGAACTAATTGCATACAAATGACACTGGCTGAAATTCCCTTTTCTCTACAACTGTTAAAGTTACAGGAGCCCTGTCCTTCTTTTCATATGGTCAGCCTACCATAGCTCAATTAATATAGCAGCATAATATTTTGTAATGTTAGTTTCCCCTTCCATTAAGTTGTGCTGCATGAGGCCTATTTTTACCCAGGGGATGTTCTGTATCACAAAAAAATGCGTAGAACAGTTTGGATTAAGCTTTTCTGTGGTATGTTTACTATTATGTTTTTAAAAAGAGCAGAAATGTAGGCAAGGTGTTCATTTTTACTGCATAAATTCTTACCATCTAGTATGTACAAATCAAATCATTCTGGTACAAATCAAAAGAATCTCAGTGAGGCTTACTTCTAAGTAGAAATGGCATAGGCTTGTGTTGTGGGTAACGTTTTGCCTTGTCTTAGTTATCAATAGGGGAACATTACATTTTGCAAGATCTTTAACATCTTTAGAGCATAATCCTATGCATTTTTCGATAGAAAAAAGTCCTATAACTCCCATCATTCCCAGCTGGCTGGAAAATTCTGGGAGTTGTAGGACTTCTTTCAGTCTCAACGTGCATAGGATTGGACCCTTAGAAAATGTAACTCCTAGATATTTAATATTTCTGTCTTTC
This sequence comes from Anniella stebbinsi, assembly GCA_029215795.1. Lineage (NCBI taxonomy): Eukaryota > Metazoa > Chordata > Lepidosauria > Squamata > Anniellidae > Anniella > Anniella stebbinsi. The sequence continues at coordinate 85,815,468 of JARDYH010000004.1, read as the reverse complement.
CATCTTCCCTTGCATATCTGATGAATCCCTAACAGCTCAGTTTTACTCAGATTTATCACTTCACCCATTTCTAGCCTCCCCGTGTGTAACTATTACTTTTTTCCATTGATAGCAGAGGTCATAGGGTGACCATATGAAAAGGAGAACAGGGCTCCTGTATCTTTAACAGTTGTATTGAAAGGGGAATTTCAGCAGGGCTCCCGCTGAGCTTTAACTGTTGTAATGAAGAGCATAGGCATGCACAGCACATTTCATTAGGGTGTGCACCCTTAAAGGCCCCAATTGGAGTGGAGGAAGGGAAAGCGTGCTCCCCCCCCCCCCCCCCCCGCTCCAGTGAGGTCCTTAAGTGTGCCCAGGGAAATTACACACTTTCCTGAGGTTCCAGAAAGCGCTTTCTCATCCTCCTTAAAGACCTTGATTTGAGCTGGGGGATGACACATGGGAAAGTGGGGGCAGCTATTTTATTTATTGCATTTATTTATTGCATGTGGTGCTCTGTGCTCAAACCTATGATGAAGAGGGAATTTCGCCAGGTGCTGCATGTGTACAAAGGACACCTGCTGAAATTCCCCTTTCAATACAACAGTTAAAGATACAGGAGCCCTGTCCTCCTTTTCATTTGGACACCCTAGCATAGGGTGTGTGAATATAACCCATTTGAACCAATAATGTATCTGAGAAGTTAATGATGCAGAAGTAAAAGAGAGGGAGGGAGGGAGAGCAAAGTGAAGGAATTGTTTTCAATGGAAATTAAGCATGTTTAACTATCTCTGGCTTGTATCCAATAATCCCGATCCAGCCATTCTCTTTTGTGTGCTACGGGCATATTGTATGAATGGAACAGCTGTTCCATGCTTTCAAAGCCCTCCAATCTACTGCATGCAGAAAAACAGGGGAGAGCCACTGTTCTCTTTTTTGAATATGGAAGCCTGCACAGAATCTTGCTATGCATGGATAATGAAGGAATCTCATGCATTCTGGATCTATGTGTCGTGCATGCAGAAGAAGGCATATGGCAATACAAGGCGAATGGACTGCTAGTGCGGCTCTGCATCACAGTGCAGTAGCAAATTTTGGCAGCTCATTCATTCATCACAATGCAGAAGCAAATGGGCAGCTACGACAAGCAGGCAGCTTTGAATAGATTCACATCACACAGCTCATCAGCTTCCCCCTTCTCACAAACTCTATAGATGCATTTGATATGGATGAGTATGTACATTTCTATAGCCACATATAGCAACTAGAACTAGATTGGGCCATCTAGTTCTAGTTGTTTTATTTGCATGAATCCCTCTGAATTAATCCTGTGTTAGCTGGAATGCACAAGTAGTATACATTGGCAGTATTTTCCTTTCCATCCCACATTAACAATGTCCACAAACAATTTATTTGTTTAATTAATCCATTTATATTCCAGGCATCTCTTCAGAAGGCACATCATAAACACAAAGGTGATAGAATTAGAGGTAACATGGAAGATGAAAAGAGGTCTAGTAGCAGAGAAACATGGGGATAAAATATTTAAAAGCCTTTCTTTGTTCACTACTGGTGGGGTCCAGGATGTGAGTGTTCTTCCTCAGAAGAATCTGAGTATTTAACCTTAAATGCTTTTTGAGTTCTTCCTGTGTTTCTGTGGTAACTGTGTTTCCATGGTTTCTCTTAATAGTCCAAGGCATTATTTGCAATGTAACTATAGATATTCAGGTATATAGCACGCACACGTCACACGTGTGTATATATAGCCTTCAAAATTTTATTACGGTTGTTTAATTTCCCCTTAATTTACTAACTGCTGTGTTACTGGGGACTTAGGACATTCTGCAGTAATGATTTGTCCGTAGAAGATGCGCCTTCATCCTGCCTATATTTATCTGTGTTAAATGATAAAGATAAATAAATATTGCTGTCATTGTTAATTGTTTCTAATTTGGTAATGTGGGAAAATCCCAGGCTCAGCAATTACATTTTAAATGCCCTTTATGGTGTTACATTTGTCAAGCACTTTTCTCAATATGTACGGTGTATGCATATGGAGCTGCATTCATATGCAATCTTTACTGTAGCCTTGACACTGCACTATTATGAGCCAAGACAAGGCTTATTCAGCCTCATGCCTATCATATTTAAACTTATTTCCTGTTCAGCATTTGTTAGATCCTGGAGCAAGAAACACAAGCTCAATCATCTATATGTATGTATGCATTCATTCATTTCATTCAGTTATTAGATATACTACCCAATAGCCAAAGCTCTCTGGGCAGTTTACAAATATTAAAACCATGAAAACACAATATAGTCATATAATGAAAAACCAATCACATACAAACATATAAAAAAATTGACACAAGCAGCAATAAAAATCCTCATGTAACTTTAACAGTTGTAGAGAAAAGGGAATTTCAGCCAGTGTCATTTGTATGCAATTAGTTCCTGCTGATATTCCCTCTTCATCACAACTGTTAAAGGTGCATACACTATACTAGAGTGACCATATACAAAAGAAGGCAGGGCCCCTGCAACTTTAACTGTTGTGATGAAGAGGGAATTTCACCAGGAACTAATGGCATACAAATGACACTGGCTGAAATTCCCTTTTCTCTACAACTGTTAAAGTTACGTGAGCCCTGTCCTCCTTTTCAGATGGTCAGCCTAAGCTATGACATTGATCAAGAGGGAAAGACAGCAATCCTTGTTGGGATATAGAACAACTTGGTATATCTACCCCTTTAAGTGAATGGATTTGGGCAGGCCAAAAGACAGAACTAAGCCAAAGATAAAGTCTATTTTTGTTCATGACACTACAAGAAAGATCTGGGACAAACATTTTTTAAAAAAAGACCTTGTAATTTTACAGTCTCCCATAGACTCAATTTTATGATGAAGACTTCACTATCCTCTACATAGCCACTCAGAAATAAGTGCAAGTGAGTTCAGTGTGATTTACTCCCTGGTAAATGATTCAAAAGGGACAGTCATGTTAGTTTGTGGTACAAAAACGATAAAGAGTCTGTGGCACCATAAAGACTAACAGTGTTTTATTATTATGGCATGAGCTTTTGTGGGCTAAACCTACTTCCCTGGTAAATGAGTGTAGGATAGTAGGGTGACCAGATAAAATCCAGGTCAGGGCTCATGTTACTTTAACAGTTGTAGAGAGAAGGGAATTTCAGCCAGTGTCCTTTGTATGCAATTAGTTCCTGGTGAAATTCCCTCTTCATCACAACTGTTAAAGGTGCAGGGGCCCTGCCTTCTTTTGTATATGGTCACTCTAGTATAGTGCCTGCACCTTTAACTGTTGTGATGAAGAGCGAATTTCACCAGGAACTAATTGCATACAAATGACACTGGCTGAAATTCCCTTTTCTCTACAACTGTTAAAGTTACATGAGCCCTGACCTGGATTTTATCTGGTCACCCTAAGGATAGCAGTCTTAATTCATTAATACAGACAACACTTGCAGCATTCTTTAAATTATCTACATGATTGTATAAAAAATAAGGATAGAATATTGGTCACTAATTTATGTATTTATTCATTCATTATGAGCATTTTTATACTGCTCTTCAATTATATTCCCAGGGTGGTTTACAAAAACAATACAAAAATGAAGCAATAATAAGTCAAATCCACAAAATTAAAAAAGGCAGCATAAAAAGAGTAAGAGGGATTAAAATCGCACCTACTAAAGTTTGGAGTGGAATGAGGTGGAAATCGTATTTGCCTTGTGCCAAAATTACAATAAAGTATGTGCTAGATGAACCTCTCTGGAAGGTGCATTTCACAACTGTTCTCTCCCCTAGAAACACTGGTGATGGGAACACTCCCAGGAGGCCCTCAATTGAAAATCATAATGTACATACATATGCAGACAGGTGATCCTTCATCATCCTAAACCATGAAGGGTTTTAAAAATCAAAACTAGCACTTTGAACAGGGCTAGGAAATAGACTGGGGGCCAGTGCAGTTGACACAGCATAGGCATACTATAATCATAACATCCAGTTCCAGTTAGTAATATAGCAGGTACATTCTCCACTAACTGCAGTTTCCAGACAGTCTTCACAGGCAGGCCCATGTATAGTGCATTACCGTAGTCTGACCTGGAAGTTACCAGATGATGCATAACTGAGGGCCAATATACCTCTATCCAGGTGGGGGGGTCACAGCTGGTGTACCAACCTGAAGCCACTCCATACCACAAAAGTAACATGTGCCTTTATCAACAAAGGTGAATCAAGGAGCTCCCACAAAATGTGAACCTTTTCCGTCAGGGACAGTGCAGCCCAATCCAGAACAGGATGGTGAATACTGCACTTTGGGCAGACAAATCCACTTAGTGACAGTTTCGTGTTCAGAATGAGCTTCAATTTATTGGCTCTCATCCAGTCCATTCCAGTAGCTAGACATTCATTTAGCACTTCCTCCACTTCACCTGGATTTCATGAAAAAGAGAGAGTTGGGTGTCATCTGTATATTAATGACAATTCACCCCAAACCTCCAGCTGATCTCAATTATCAGTTGCATGAACGTGAAAAATAGCATGGGGTATAAACTAGAGGTCTGTGGGACACCCAGAACCACCTTCTGTTATCAGTTGTCCAGGCAGGAATGGAACCACAGCAACATGGTGCTTCCAGTTCCCACTCTAGCCAGCCTATTCAGAAGGATGCCATGGGCAAAGGTATTGAAAGCTGCTGAGACATCTAAGAGAATCAACACAGGAATCACACATTCCTTGTCTTTCTTCTGACATAGGTCATCCATAAAGGTGATGAAAAAAGTCTCAGTGCTAAAACTAGGCCTGAACTCTGATTGAAATGGATTACATAGCAACCACCTACTCAAGCACTTTGCCCAGAAGGGGAATATTATTAGCAGCAAGTCAGTAATCCAGGTCTACTGTAGGTTTCTTCAGGAGTGGTGAAAACACTTAATCTTTTAAAGCAGGAGGACCAACCCCTCTCTCAAGAAGGCATATATCACCTCACCCCCAATAGCTATAGTATAGGGGTTACCTCCCCCCACCTCAGATTATCATCGGAAGAAACAAGAACAAGCAGTTAAAGTGCTGTTAGGTATAAAAGTACAAAGCATATTCAATATGTTAAAATGTAGGCTAAAAAGTTAAAACTGATGGTGCATCGGGTGCCTCCTGTCCAGGGGAGGCTGTGTATGATGTTTTGTTCTGATCCTGCAAACTTCAAGTACTTTAGAGCCACTACTCTCTTGTCGGGGTGATGCTGAAAGTGCTGAATTAAGCCCCTGTACTTTACCCCACACCTCTCAACAGGATATTGTGGAAGGTTAGAACAGGCTGCTGTGATGTTGTCAATGGGTGAAACAGTGCCACTGCTGCGGTGGGAAGACTGCAGCAAGGCAGGGGGAGTGGGGGATAGCTCAGATTAGGCACAGTAGTTTAAACTATGCACAGAAGCTTATTTCTCTGAGCATGTGAGGGATATCAGTAGCTTATTTTCAAAATATTTTTCTGGGGGTAGCTTATTAACCCATGGCATAAAGTGACATCTGAACCGAGCCATTTTGTGCTCCTCAGTTCTTCTAGAAGTTTCAATAAAACAATCAGCAGAAAAAGCCTATTCCTTACTCCTGTGTTTTTCTAGTCAAAGGAGGTATAAAGGGCCCAGTACAGGAGATTTCAAATTGGCTCCTGGAGCTCCCAGAGTTGCTCACCCCTGATCTACGAGCTAAGTGCTAAAACCAAAGTATTAGATATACAACACTAAAAGGCAGGAGGAATAAAATCTTGTAAGTTCTTAGCCATTGAATAGTGAGGAGAAATAGGATGTCTCAAAGCTGACAGTTTCCAAATCTAAGCTGACATCAGGTGGGGTCTAACATAAGACAAATCTAATATCTAGTCTCAGTAAAAGAAAAGGAAAAAAGTACAGTCAAAATGGTCACCTTCCCTCATCACAGGATCGTTCCTCTCCAAACAATGTAAAGCACCTGGAGGGCAGCAGGATGGGGAATGCTGTTCCATACCCTTACCAAATACAGGGTCTGCCCAATACTTTTCTCTCACACACATCTCGCATATAGCAGCACTCTTGATAACAAAAGGGGCACTATTCATTACAGATCTAGAACCAGAGCATGTGCCAGGCACTTCCAACTTTTGGTCAATATCCTGCCTTTCAAAGAACCAATGGTTTTTTTTCTTAAAATGTATTTATAAAAAATATACTGTTCATTCCCCACAATCCCTGCACAATACATCATCTCACCAAAGTAACAGCGGAGCAGAAGAGGTTTAGTTTGGCTGTCTTGAACACCTTTCAGATGAGATTAGTTTGCAATCCTATACCTCTTGGGAGAAAGCCCTAGTGAATTCAGTGGCACTGGCTTCTGAGAAGACAAGTATAGGAGTCAACCTTCTCCAGCCTGGTGCTCTCCAGATGCGTTGAACTGTAACTCCCATGTTATGTGTTATGGGGAAGACAAAAATCAATTCATACTTAATTTTAAAATAATACTTACGCATGAAAGTATTAGGTGGTAGCTCTGTCTTTGATCTCACACTGCTGAACAAGTAAGAGAAATCCTTTATCTGATATCCAAGAAACAGATATCCTATGCCATGTGTTGAAAACTAATGTTGATATCTGAAGGGCTATCTGGATTAGGTGTTCAAGATTCATTCATTGTTGTTTCATTTGGTTTTGACAGTTTATTTAAAGTGATGCAGCTCTTTTGTAGTTCCTTGATTGATCACATATCTTAATGCTGGAAAACATCATACTTTAGTACAGATGTGGGCAGAAAATAGATCTAGCCCGATGATTTGGACATCAACTCGCGGCATTCCTGATAACTGCCCATGCTGATAGGGGCTTTTACAAGTTGAATTCCAAAACATCTGGAGATCTACATTCTGCCTTCCCTTGTTCTTGAACAACATTCCCCAACCTGGTGCCTGTCAGATGTGTTGGGTTGCAACTCTCAACATAAGGAGATGCTCTAAGAAATGAGAAGTAGCTGGTCCTAAGTTGTTCATCATCATTTCCCACAACCCCACAGTCACCTCTGCATATCAAATTGCATATCTAGATTTTTGAGATGACAAGTCCCAGCATTCCTGACCATGGGACATCCTGACTTGCAATGATGGGAGTTGTAGTCCAACACCTTTGGAGGGCACCAGGTTGGGGAAGGGATGCTCTAAACAAAAAAAGAGAAGTAGGTGGCCCTAAGTTGTTCGTTATCAGTTTTCCACAACCCCACAGTCACCTCTGCATATCATATTCTCCACCCTGTCCTCATGGTTTACCTGCTTTGGGAGAATGAGAATTTCACTTGCACTTTCTGCCTCCTTAGGGAGGATGTGGCGTTAAGGCTTGGGAGCCTTAACTCCCAATTTCCCTGCTTTTTGGTGCTTCGTTGGAATCTGTAGAGCCTTAACATTGTTTTTGTAAACCGTAGGTTTTTTGTTTAATGAATTTCATGGCTTTGTGTAACAGATGACTGAATATTATACAGTTGACAACCAAGCCAGCATCAGCCAGAATGTTATACCATCTTGACATCCAATATAAAATCAAAGCTAGTGTTATGTGTTGAATTCACTTTTAACATTAATAAATCAACCAAAATGCTTGCATCTCCCTCATTTTTAAAGATAAAGAGATGAAACCTGGCATCATGGTAGCTGTTAAGTAGGGATATAGCTATGCCAAGTATGAAGCAGATCCGTTCATGCCTTGATTTTTAAAGTTCAAACTTTTTAAAAAATATCCTAAAAATCAAGGCACGAACCGATCTGCTTCCAACTTGGCATGGCTCAATTCTAGGGTGACCACTAGGGTGTGGCCTAGTGGCTAAAGTGTTGGACTGGGAGCTGGGAGATCTGGGTTCTACTCCCCACTTAGCCATGAAAACCCATTGGGTGACTTTGGGCCAGTTGCAGACTCTCAGCCCAACCCATCTCACAGGGTTGCTATTGTGAGGATAAAATGGGGAGGAGGAGGATTATGTATGCCACCTTGGGTTTCTTGGCGGAAAAAAGGTGGGATATAAACGCAATAATAAATAATAAAAAACTGTCAGGATTTCCCCAGATTTCTCCTGGTTTTTGTTCTATCCTCAGTGTCAGGGGGGATTTTATGCAATAGTCTATAATGACCTGGAATTACACACTTTCCCTTTTAAGGCCACCATTATCGTGGCAGGGGGGAATTACATGCTTTCTGGAGGTGTGTCATTCTCTCCCACTGCTCCAATCAAGGCCTTAAAAGGGAAAAATGTGTCATTCCCAGGCATTATAGAAAAGGGCCTGATTGGAGCGGTGGGGTGGGGTGAGAATCACATGCTTTCCCCTCCTCCGCTCCAATTGGGGACTTTAAGGTGGTCCCAGAAAGCCATTTTCCTGCCCCCCCCACTAGGTGTCCTCTTTTTCGGTTTCCCAAATATGGTCACCCTACTCAGTTCTTGCACAGGCTGCATATCCATCCCTAGATATTTACTCAAAAGTAAGACTCATTGAATTTCCTTGGTTCTTGAAAAGCAACACACTTGCTTTTAGATTTGCCACTCTCAGCATTCTATGTGTGCTATGAATGCCTACTCTGTCTGTCCCTATAGTTTCCTGCAAGGTCCAGCCAGGGGAAGCCAGGAAATTAAACCCAGGGGTGGAGGGTGGGATTCCCTCAGGTTCATCTGACAGCAGGTGCTATAGAGCATGGACCTTCCAGGAGTGTTGAGGCTGGATTTCTGGCAGACCCAGCCAGGCAACTTTATGGCCTGTTAGTCCCTCCATTTGGTAGCCCGCAGAGCACCTGCCTCATAAGGCAAATGGCCACATGAGAACTGTTATTATGGCTGCTACTTTGTTTGTCTTTAGTAGTCTGTGGTCCAGATCTCTTCAGAAGGGGGAATAGCGTTTTGTGGTTGGGGTCAGTCTAAATTATCTCTGATAGCAAAGAGATTGAGGATTTTCCCCAACTCTGTTACTCTTGAAGTTACTAAGCCTGTTGAAAATAGATTTTATAACATAAGCATGAAAACAGTGAATACCCCTTTTTACTTGTTAAACCAATGAAAACATGCCACACAAGAAGTCTTAAGATATGAATGGTTTATAAAGAAAAGTAAATGCAAAAGAACATCAGATACAGAAGTGAAATCTGAAACATTACTATTAGTAGTAGTAGTAGTAGTAGTAGTAATATCCTGCCTTTTGCCCAATGCTGGGCCTCAGGGCAGCCTTACAAAACTAAAACATATACAGCTAAAACCTATAAATAGGAATATACTAGGCTGACCATATGAAAAGGAGGACAGGGCTCCTGTAACTTTAACAGTTGTAGAGAAAAGGAGATTTCAGCCAGTGTCATTTGTATGCAATTAGTTCCTGGTGAAATTCCCTCTTCATCACAACAGTTAAAGTTGTAGGGGCCCTGCCTTCTTTTGTATCTGGTCACTTTAGTACAGTGCCTGCACCTTTAACTGTTGTGATGAAGAGGGAATATCACCAAGAAGTAATTGCATACAAATGACACCTGCTGAAATCCCCTTTTCTATACAACTGTTAAAGTTACATGAGCCCTGTCCTCCTTTTCATATGGTCAGCCTAATATAATATACAAAAGTTAAAAATATAATTAAATACTTTTCAATATTAAAGCATTTAAAACATTTTAAATACATAACAATTTAAAAGTCAAAGGTATAGACAGAGGTCCAGATTATTTGCCAAAGGCCTGCTGGAACAAAAAAGGGTTTGTCTGCTTCCAAAAACACATCAAGGAGGGAGCCAGTGTAGACTGTAAGGATTAGAAAGAAAATCCATGTGTACACTATGCAAATTAAACAACACCTCAACTGTTTCTAAACCTTATTTAAAAAACAGGGTGACTAGGCCGAAACCAACGTTGTAGGCCCAGAAGCACTTTGAAAGGTTTCAACATTGTACTTAAAATTTACATCAGCCCAAACTAATTAAATGAAGTGTTTGAAGCTTTCAACTTTATAGCAGTATGGACCAAACTCTTAGAAAAGAGGGAAATTAAAAGAAAGGTATAGCTACCTATTCCCAGGAGAGATCTGAAGATCAGGTTACCATGGATCCAGAGGAGCCACACCCTGCTTCACCAGGGAGCAAAAGAGCAAACTGGCCTTATGAAGATAGCCCAAAATACTCTCAGAGCCAAAGGAATGCATGTTCCAGAAGAGAAAAGAGAAACTCTTCTTCTTCTTCACTCAAAAGGTCTGTGCTAGAGGCAGCGGCCATTTCACTCACCCACCCCACATTCTAAGGCAGGAGGGAGGGAAGAGAGCGATGCTACTGAGCATGTGTCAGTGTCGCGTTATGAGGGAAGATGGCCGCCTCATTGACTTGAATGAGAGGTTAAAATAGTCCTTAAAAGTCAACCGAAGGGGATTTTTAAAAAACGAAAAGCTTTCCACCAACTACAGTCAAGGAGGAAGAAGACCCCACCACTGGATTAATTAATAAGGCTCTAGAAATTATGCAAATTGTGAGCACAAAAAGTCTCAACCCGGAAGTAAATTTACAAAAGCAGGGAAACAGGTTTGTATTCCTCTTCTACCTTAAACTGCTCTCCTTCCCTCAATCTTTCACCAATCTTCTTGAAATTTTCAGGTAATGTAAAACAAACATTTCTTTCTGGCACCTGTAAATTTCAGAAAGGTTGGTGAAACATTTTCGATTTTATGGCTGTTAGAATGACCCCCCCCCCAATTATCACTTTAACATGGCGGAATGTGTTTTTTACTGACGGCCCTTAACAATGGAGGCACGACTGTGCCTCCATTAATATCTGAGGTTTTTTAAAACTCACTTCAGTTATATACAACGGTTTCACTTTTAATAAATCATTTTAAGTAAAATAATGTGTCCTTCTTTACCGTTTGTGATTCATGGGGGCAGTGCTTGGTTTACGGGTGCCCAAATGCTTAGCAGTTGATTGGTGGGGAAGAAAGAGGAAGTGGGCCAGTGAACTACAACACCCACAATTCTTAGCCCTATACTCGCTAGGTTATGATAGAGGAACTAAGAAGGAAGTGGGTGACTGAACTACAACCCCCACAATGCCTTGCCCTAAACTCATTGAAAAAATGAAAGAGAAAGAGACAGGGCAGAACAGTGTGTGACTGCACACACCACTTTAAAGACTGAAGACTGTTCTCCTGTAATGTGAGTACTCAGTAATGTGGCCTAAGACCTTTTAGAACGCACCTATTTGGAACGTTTTAAAATACTTTTTAAAACGTTCCAAAGGACTATGTAGATCGGCCCTTAATGGCCATTTAGACACAAATGGGACCTGCAACAAAATGATCTAGGTCAGGGGAAGGCAATGTGGTATCCGTGGGTAACAATGTGCCTCAGACACCTTTCTTGGAGCCCAACAAACCATCCTACTCCTCCCAATTTTTGTTTTAAAATATTTTTAAGTTTTACTGGCAGCAGGGACTGCTTCAAAGTCTGAGCCTCTGCTGCTCCCATCTTAATTTTCCATGAATATCTCTGGGCAGGTAACTTGTCCTGTGTGACTAGCCATGGCCACCCATGGTAGCCATTTTATGTTTGTGCCCAGGAGAGTTTCTCAAATTTTCAAATGTGCCCATAGGCCCCAAAAGATGCCTATCCTTGGTGTAGTGCATTGTATCCTCAAATCCTCCTGCTCAGGGTTTCAGTCATCTTGCCAGCCATACTATCAAGTCTTAGGCTGCAGCTCAGGAAGGCCATGTCACTCCCTCCACCTTTCATTTCTCTGTTCCAACTGACATTCAATGTTACCTGGCGTCTAGTGTCTGCTGGGGAAGTTTGGTCCCCACTGATCCACTTGCAGGCCTGGTTCAGACGACACGAAAATCAACGGAGGGGAGAAGAGGCAACCATCAGTTGTGTTGCTTATTGTGTTGTGTGGAGGGCAACACACAATGCACACACAACTGACAGTATGCTATTTTGGGAAATTAAACAATGTTTATCCCAAAATCCGTTGTTTAAAGTGTCATGTGGAGGGACACCCCCCCCCCCGGTGTATTATTCCACTCGGTCATAGAGTTCGCCAACCGGAGCAGCCAAAAACAACCCAGCTGCTCCAATACAGCCAGCAGAACTTGTGGTGCATGATGGGATACGGCTGGAGGACTGAGAGAGGAGATGCAGCAACCCAGAAGGACGCCGGGACTTTCAGCCGCTCAATAGGGGAAGGGGCAACATGTCGTGTGGAGAGCACCGGCAAAATAACGCACTGTGGGTGCGTTATTAACTCCTCCATTGCCTAAAGTGTCATCCGAACTCAGCCGCAGTGTTTTCTGGCCCTCCTTTTTAACAAAAGAATGCCGTTTTATTTCTTCCTAACTCAAGGTTTACCCAAGCATGTTGAAACTTCCCTCTTGTTCTCTAGCAGCCCCATTTTAGCTGCAGTGCTGTCAGCTTGCACTACTTGAGTTCGCTATTAGAGGGAGCAGTGATAGTATGTAATGACAAAACAATGATTAGTTTTGCGAATGACTGGGGGAAATTGCATTCTTTTAGAAAAGCAATCGCCCTTATGAAAACAAGCATTCACAGGTATTTTCAATACAGTTAAAGTGAAAATTTTGGTAATTACTGTTTATTTTACATGTTTGTTTTTAGCAAGATTGTAATACTGCAACCTGTTGCTCCTTCTTGCCCTTTGCACTACTTTGTTGTTTGTAAAATTTCATGTTTTTTTTAAAAAAATGGAATTGGAATTGTGTTTTTAAAAACATACGATCAAATTAGGGAAAAAGCAGGTGATAAGAGAAAGGCCAGTTTCGGACGACACAATAACTCACGGAAAGGGGGTCAAACAACCGTCCGTTGCGTTGCTTATTGTGTTGTGTGGAGGGCAACACATACGGACACACAACTCACGGTACGCTATTTTAGTGAATTAACCAATGCGGAAAAACAACAGGCTGCTCAATTGACTATCTGTTAATCAATTGATTAACATGTCGTATGGAGGTATTTCCCCTCTGTCGAATGGGTTAATCCATTGTCAATAGAGTTCTCAGGCAGGAGCGACCAGAAGTACTCCAGCCACTCTTACACAGCCAGCAGAACTCTATGGTTGATGGGGTGGGGCCAGGAGGACTAATGGTGGAGGGAGGGAGGAGCACCAGCCACCCAGATGGATGCCGGGACTTTCAGCAGCTTAACGGACGGCGAAGCAACAAGTCGTGCGGGGAGTACTCCCTGCTTCGTGTACTATGAGTACATTATCCCCCCTCCGTTGCCTAAAGTGTCATCTGAATGCTGCCAAAACTTCACATTTAGGGTGACCATATGAAAAGGAGGACAGGGCTCCTGTATCTTTAACGTGGAGAAAAGGGAATTCAGGTGCTATTTGTATGCAAGCAGCACCTGGTGAAATTCCCTCTTCATCACAACAGTTACAGCTGCAGGAGCTATACTAGAGTGACCAAATACAAAAAAGGTCGTCTGAATGCTGCCAGAGGCTAAAGTGTTGTCTGAACGCAGCCAGTGGAAGGGCTGCCACTTCCTCTTCCTCTAATAGCCTCATACAGATCCAGGCTTGATGGAAGGCTGCCTGACTGCCATTCCTTGGCCTCATCAGTGAAAGTTGGTAGCAGGAGGGAGGGGGGGCTGTCATCTGGAGCTAGATCCAGGCATGATGGAGATGTGCTTGGCTGCTGCTTCCTTTCCTGAATACTTAAGATGGAATAGGACAGCCAAACACTCTTTCCCAACCCACTGCAGTGTTTGGGGCAGTGTTCTGTTCTTCATTCATTTCAGTAAGTAACTACAAAACAGAAGATTAAATGCAGTGATCTATTCTTTTAAAAATGGGAAATGAATTCTGTGTTTATGCATGAATCATCACTAATTAGTTTTCTGAGCTAGAAAACTTTACTTCAAATATCCCGAAAACTATAAGGAGTGGGAAAAGATTAAGAAAATTTGCATCCATTAAAGCCATAGCTTTGAAATCCTACTAATCTAGTTTCATTTTGTGCTACTATGTCAATATACAATTAGTTAAATAGCAGTTTGATTTGCCCAATGAGCTAATCACCTGTGATTTGGTAAACAGGGAAGTTCACCTGGGTGGTGCCATCCTTTTTCCGTTTTGGCACTAGGTGAAAATGTGTTCTTTTGTCAATGCCTTTTAGGTGTCCTACAGCACAATCCTAAGGACACTGAGGGGCATCCTGGGGACTTCAGATAGTGCAGAACTCCTCACCCAATGTAGCCATTGCCACTACCTTAAGTGGCTTGAAAAGGGCATTAGATAAATTCATGGAGGGTGGCACTATAAACGGCTACTAGTCAGGATGGCTGTAAAGAACCTCTGGCTGCGTTCGGACTTTAGGCAATGGAGGAGTTAATAACGCACTCACCGTGCATTATTTTGCTGGTGCTCTCCACATGACATGTTGCCCCTCCCCCGTCACGCGGCTGAAAGGCCCTGGTGTCCTTCTGGGCTGCTGCGTCTCCTCCCTCCCCCCTCCCTCATGCACCGCACATTCTGCTGGCTGTATAGGAGCAGGCAGGTTTTTTCGGCTGCTCCGGTCAGCAAACTCTATGATCGAGTGGAATAATACACACAGAGAGGGGGGTTCTCTCCACACGACACTTTAAACAATGGATTTTGGGATAAACAACTGAGCAGCCTGTTGTTTAATTGCCCAAAATAGTGTACCATCAGTGGTGTGTGCGTTGTGTGTTGCCCTCCACACGACACAATAAGCAACACAACTGACGGTTGCCTCTTCCACCTCTGTTGATTATCGTGTTGTTTGAACCAGGCCTCTGAGTTCAGAAGCAGTATGCCTCTAAATTCCAGTTGCCAAGAAGCAACAATGAGAGAGGGCTACTGCTGTCATAACCTGCTTGTGGACTTCCCAGAAGCATCTGGGAGGGAGTTTGGTAACAAAGCAATGCTTTCCCCCAGTGAGTTCTACCCAGTGCCAACATTGTCATCTTTTTAGTATCAGATAAAGACTTTACTCTGTTCCAAGGCATTTGATGGCATTTGATGGGCTGCATCAGTCGACTGTTTATGCTCTGTACTGTTGTTTTATTAATTTTATGGAGCAGGTTTTGTATGTTTTTATTTTATTGTAAGTCACACCTTGAGTCTTTTTTGCTTCTTGTTTTTGAGAAAGGCGCCTAAGAAATTTCAATCATCGTCATCATCATCTAGTTAACCATGGTAGGAAACAGATGGGCATTGCTTCAGATCTAGCAGGGGTCTTCTTGTGTCCTTATGTTCTTTTTGGTGTCTCCTTAAGATACTAAAGAGATACCAAAAAGATACTTGGAATTCTATCCTTGGTTTTAGTTGAGGCAACACACTTTAATGTTCTCTATTCATCCAGTCACTCCTTGAATTACACCCATACTTCTGCAATATCTTATAAAAACAAGTTTCACCAGCAATGCTTTTTGTTGAATATACTATGTATATTATTCTTAAAACTCCTTGAGAAAAAACAAAGTTCTCTGCCCGCCATCCCCACTTCTTCCTCTTCTTCTTCTCTGCAACCACCATGCTGTTGGCACTGTAAGAAGCTCCAAAGATGATTAATTAAAAATAGATGGGATTATGGAAACTGCTTCAACAAGGCCTCTGCAGGGATCAATTAAGTAAAGGTTGCATTGTTAACATGGCCCAGCATAAATCGAAATGTGGAAAGCGTTCCAGAGTGTTGTGATAATTTAGCTACACTGGGCACTGTCTCCAAAGACTCAAGCAGTTGAGAAACAAAAGGTTTCTGAAAAGACCAGGGAAAATTGTTTGGAACTAGAACTGTTCTATTCTAATGTCGGCAAACAATGGAAGCAGATGGTGAACTGGTTAAAAGGAAACAAATAATTAAGGAAGTGCTCTTTACAATGCGCCCACATAAAAGATTGTCAGAGGCTCGTGGTTATGGTTACTTCCACTTACCAAAGAGCTTGTGTGTTTCATATAAGAATGGTGACAGTTCTGAGTAACAGCGGGGTTTTATATTTTGAAGAATGGAGGATCAACCATTGCACGTTTGTTTCTTCATCCCAGCAGTCCTAGGGACAGTCCTAGGTGCAACCAGAAATCATCACAGCACCTGATAAAGTCTAATTTGAATGTCTGCAACCTCCTCCCATGTTGGTCTTAAGACTATGGCAGGACCTACACTACTGCTTTAAAATGGCATATAACAGCAGTGACAACTTCATATACAGTTTTTAAACCATTTTCAAAGTGTCATATCCTGCTTGATGTAGATCCGGCCTGTGTCTAAATGCAGACTTCATGGCTTCAACATCCACCCCCACCCCACCCCACCCCATCCCACCTCACCTCACCTCTGCTTTTGCTTTGCCTACAATATCTAGCCTGGAGAACTCAGAAGCTTTTACATTTTTTGTGACAATTGTGTGGGTCTAGAAAAATATTGCCTAGGGTGACCATATTTGGGAAACCATAAAAGAGGACACCCAGTGGGGGCAGGAGTGGAAAATCGCGCTGTCCAGGGCCTCCAGAAAGCACATCATTCCCCCCTGCCATGCTATTGGCAGCTGCTATTAGCATGGTGGTTGTGAATGACATGCTTTCCAGAGGCTCCAGAAAGTGCGCTTTCCCCTGGGCTATAAGTTTGGTAGAAGGAAGGGAAAGCGTGTCATTCCTGCCCCCCCACTGCTCCAATAGGGGCCTCCGGAAAGCGCATCATTCCCCCCACACATTCACACACTAATGGCGGTCTTAAAGGGGAAAGTGTGTCATTCCAGGACATTATAGAAAATTACAAAAAATCCCTCCTGACACCCAGGATAAAACAAAAAGCAGGACAAATCCAGGAAAATCCTGACGGTCACCCTAATATTGCCTTAATATGGATTTGGGACTGGTTATGGAAGTTCTATTATAGCTTGATCAGGGGCTCAAGAATAATGCTATATGGGCAGGTTCTGTTCAAAGAAAGGTCAAGGCAAACAGATGGGGAAGATTCCAGGCAGAAAATGGGCTTGGTCAGGGCTAGGTAAGAAGAAAGTGAAACAATGGAATCAAACAGATGGATTCAGGAATGTAGCATGTGCCAAACGCTTGACTGGTTTTCTAGTGGTCTCTTCCTGCTTTGTTATGGAGGTGGCAAGGCTACTTGGAGGGTGGGGTCAATAACTTATGAATGGAAAAAACTGGCACTGTGTGAGCTTTATTGAAAATAAACAGGATAGTTGCTGATAAGAGCAGTAAATAATTCCTCTGTTTATAGGCCACACGGCGTAGAATTTCACAGTTCATCCCATCCTTAGAAAGGGTTGGCTCATTCCGTATCCATTTTTGCAGAAAGGAAAGAAAAGCCTCCTGAGATAATCATACACAGACATGGTGGGTAAAATCCTGGGGCTGTATTGCCCCCCAGAACTCACCAGGAGCCACACTCAAGCCTGCCGCCAGCAATCTCAGCTGCTGAATTGGCTTGTGGCAATTTTGCAAGGAAGCAAGACCATGCAGGGAGTACACGCTTCCAGAAGTGCAATTCAAACCAGGTGCCCGCATGCCTTGTTTCCTTGCAAATTCACTGTGGTTTTGCACTGTGGCAAATTTCGTAGGCATGGTGTGTGTATGTGCAAGAATGGCCATGGAATGCAGTGTGCAAGCCAGGGACTGCATTTGAGTTCTGGTCCCCACTTGGCCATGAAGCTCACTGGATGGGTTTGGGCCAGTCACTGACTCCCTGGTCTCACCTACTTCACAGGGTTGTTGTACTTCGCAGGATAACATGGTGTCAGTGAAGGAGGTGGGTGGCAGACAGGAGGGCCAGGTGGTGGTGACAAAAGCATAAAGGAGGGAGGAAGAGGAGGAAGAGAAAATCTGGTGTCAGTCCTAAGTCTGATCTAAGGTGGGTCACGAGGGCAGTACAGCCACCATATTAACATAGAAGGAGAAGGCTACTGGAATACCAGAAAGTGACCAGTCTATCTGTTGCCAACATATGTGTTGAAGTTCTAGACTGCTAATTCCACAGCCACATTCCTGGTATTGTCATTTTCCACCCCACATTAAATACTGTCAGGGTTCCTTCTATGACATGGACTTCCTGAGCAACTCTTTAAGACTCTATGCATTCTTAAAAGTCCCACCTTCCTTCTTTTTCCCTTCCCTTTCCTAGTAATATGGAATTTAGGCTGTAGATGTGGGATGAATGACACTCCAGACACTTGTGGTTTAACATAACAGTTTACTAGTAAAGTAAAACAAGCAAATTACAAGTAAAGGTATTTAGTAGGGATGTGCATGGACCACTCGGATGCAAGTCTATGGGGGGGAAATGGCAGTGGGGGGGTGAGTGGGGGCCTAACTCCCCCCTCCCTGTCTCTACCCCCTCACGCTTCTTACCTGTCGGGGCCATCCGCTGCCGTCCGCTGGTGCCCGTGGACACCAGCGGACGGCAGCAGATGGCCCTGGCAGGTAAGCCCCCTCCTCCCCCTTGCGCTCCTTAATTGCCGGGGCTGTCCGCTGCTGCCCACGGGCGCCAGCAGATGGCAGTGGATGGCCCCGGCAGGAAGTGCCCCCCCTCCCTCCTCCCTCTCCTCCTTATCTGCCGGGCCCATCCGCTGCCATCCGCTGCCACCTGGGTGGCAGCGGATGGCAGCAGACAGGCCCAGCAGGTAAGCCCCCCCTGTGCTCCTCCTTATTTGCCAGGGCGTCCGCTGCCTTCACCTGCTCGAATCTACTGAGAACTAGGCTTCGCGGCCTAGTCCTCAGTGGAGCGCCAGGTGACATCACCTGGCGCTCTACTGAGGACTAGGCCGCAAAGCCTAGTTCTCAGTAGATTCGAGCAGGTGAAGGCAGCGGATGCCCTGGCAGGTAAGTGGGGGGCCCTCACTCCTCCCCCTCACGCTCCTTACTTGCCGGGGCTGTGTGCTCCTCCTCGTGCTCCTCCTTACCTGCTGGGGCTGTCCGCTGGCGCCCACTCGCACCCGTGGATGGCAGCGAATGGCCCCGGCAGGTGAGGAGCACGAGTAGGGGGAGGGGGTCCGATCCTCCAATCCAACACAATCCAGATCGGGTCCTTTTCAGATCAGATCGTATTGGATCGTCTGATCCAGGTGCTGGGGATCGGATTGGATAATTTTATCCGATCCAGCCCGGATCGGATCCAGATCGTGGATCAAATCCGATCCTGTGCACAGCCCTAGTATTTAGTCAATAGAGCTTTGTGATACAAAGGCATTAAAAGAAAATAAAGGTTGCTAAAATTCACGTTATTTACCCTAAGCTGCTCATTTTTGCTCTTTCCTTAAGCTTTTGTCTTTCTTTGGTCTGTCTCTTGGCTTTGGTCTTTCACTCTTTTATACCCTCTTCCCCAAAACAGAAAGTAAATTCCCACTTTGAAGAAATGAAACTTAACAGGAAAAATGAAACTTAACCAGGGAATGCAGCTTAACTGAAGAAATGAAATTACTTCTCTCAAGAATATCCCCTCCAAACAGAAAACTCTAGGCCTCTAGGTCTGAGTTGATTACCTTGCTTCAGTAAGCCTCAAACCTGCACAATAGCTTATTACGTAATGTTGTTTTTAACATAAGCAGCCCAATAATCCTTAAGTCATATTTTACAAGGATCATACATAAAGCAAAACATTTTATTAATAAATCATTTTATGTTTCTGATTTGAATGATCTTACCCTGATATTCTTTCACTGATTAAGTTTAAGATTAACATTCTTCAGTAGTGTCTACAAAGAACACCTTTGAACATTTGAGACAAACATGTTCTTTGCAGACACTACTACTGAATGTGTATATAGATAGACACCATCTGTGCTGCTCTGAAAATGTATCTTGTATTCCAGAGCCAGAACAAACTGAGGTCTCAGTATCATATATCCTTTATGTATGGAATAGTGTATTACTCAGTCAGGGTTGGGTTAGCACAGTACTATGCCAGTACTCTTTTTATTCTTCTTAAATTAAAAACTAAATGGACCTCTAGTAAGTTAGCAAGGCGATGCCCGTTGTTTAGTTAGAAACTGAAAGCAGCCTTCTCAGAGTGTAGATTTATAACTCGGAGACCAAACATTTGTCAAAAAGCTTGTATGTTGTACCTTGAACCTTGAGACGTCTAGGCCAGAATATGGACTCCAGTCACCCTGAGAAATGTACCTTCTTTTTACATTGCAACAGGAAAGAGCTGATAGGAACAGACAGTTGCAATGAAAACCCCTCTGTAGTTTGGCTGAAGAATCAACAACAGACATAGACCTTTCTCTTGAATGTAAGGAGCCTGCATATGATCATCTCTGCAGGGTAGCACGCCCCAAAATGGTGCCCTTTTGTTTTGGACTACAACTCTCAGGATTCCTGACCATTGTCCATGCTGGCTGAGGGTGATGGGAGTCCAAAACATCTGGATGATTTCCCTCATATAGCTTCTTTGACATTAGCACTGATCCAGCAATAGTAACCTAATAGCTATAGAAAAGTAATGGAGGATGAGGGAATCTCACTATAGGAGAAAAGGCTGATTTCCCAGTTCCTAATTGTATCCATTTTCCTTTCCCTAGTTACATTAAGGGAAATGAAATAGTGAATTTAAAAAGCCTAGATGACATGCATTTTACTCTGATCCATCTCACCCAAAAGAAAGAAAGAAGAAAGAAAGAAAGAAAGAAAGAAAGACACCCCACCCCCGGGATTTCTCTTTATTCTCCCCACACACATACACACACACTCCTGCCTGTCACACACACACACACAGACCGCTGTATGATATGCTTCCCATGGTACAGTTCTATGTCTCTGACAAGTGTGTCTGATTGCGAGTGCAGACGGAAGCATAGAATAAAGACACAGACACCAGATTTTGGGTTAAACTAGGGCCTCTATTTGAATAAAATGGGAAATTCACCCCTCCCTGGATCTGCATGTGAAAGTATAGGAATCATTTGGTCCTTCCTCAGGCCACTTGCCTGGCTTTACGGGTGAGCCACTCTCCAAAGCCAGGAGTCTAGTAAAACCCATCCCCTTTCTTATATGACACTGCAAGTGTGGGGAGACTGCCCCGCATCACCCCCTCCCATGGTCTCACAGATCCGAGTAGGTGAGGCAGGAGGGTCTCCAAAGGCAAACCATATCCTGACACAGGTGTCACACAGCTCTCTAGGAGCAGGTCCTCCGGATATGCCAATCACCAGAAGGTGCCAGAATGCTCACCGACCCTATTCTAATATATTGCCAATTCCTGCACATCCCTGCAGCAAATCAACTTATTTATCCATTGACCATTCTTAGCATTTCCAGTATGGAGTAGACCAAAACGAAAGAGGCCGGGTGTTTAGGCAGGGCTGGCCTTTGTAGCCTCTGCCACGCCCATGTTTTCCAAGGCACATGTGCCTGTGCACATAGGGTGTCCCATTCTGCTCCTCCCCACTGGCAATGGACCATTTCCCGCCCACGCCGTTCTGGCTGGGTGAGTACTGAGTATATCACAATCATGCAAGTGTGATGAATTGAGTGGGTCCTCCCAGGGCATACCATTAAAAGTAAAATTCATTCATTCATTTTATTAATTTATTAACAGTAACATACATGCAATAATAAAAGGTTATGAACAACAATGTTCCAAGAACAGAAAAGAGATGAAATAACAGAAACAGATTACTAGTCAGAAAGATTTGTCTGGTATTCCCTGCAAATTTAAAACATTTCTAGTCTGCTTCAAACTTATTAGCTGTATGCATTCCTTGATTACTTTGAATAGTCCAGGTCAATTTACTCAACTCAAATCCAGAACTCAAATCCCACAGCATCATATACCATCCTTCAAACTCTGGAGTCCTTCTCATTTTCCAATACTTAGCATATGCTATGGAAATTTGATTTGAATAAATAAAATATACTTGAAAATTATGGAGCATCGCTGTTTTGAAGCAGGCAGACCCCTTCCTCCTCTGCCTACTCTTTGAAGTGCCCGATAAGTAGTTCTTGAACTTCCTGCTGCCAGCTATTCCTCTTTTGCATCTGAAGAAGTAGGCTATAACCTGCCAAAAAATAATAATAAAAAAAACCTTAATGCTGTGTTAAAAATCAGTCTGTTAGGTGCTACCAAATTCACAAATTAAATATTGCAAATGGTTGATATCAAACACCCTGGTAAGTTATTACATACATATCTCTTACCCGCTTCATTGTAAAAAAACAAACCCCAAAATCTTTCTTCAAGCATGAGGAATAATAGTCATCAGGCAATGATGGCATGAGCTCCATCTAGTAGGCATCTGTGATGATTATAGACACATTTATTGCAGTAGTTTTGGTTGTACTGCTGGGGTTTGTTCCAGCATTTCCTAAGAGTTGCTTGAAATATTGTTCTTATTAATAAAACACCTAAAATTTACTATGGTAAGTGTTGCACGCAAATTAAAAACAAGACAGACCCTGTTTGTAGGCTTAAAGATGAAAAGACACAACACAAAACAAAGAGGGCTTTGGGGGAGGAAAAGGATGAAACACAAGCAAACCCGCACAGAAACCCACTTAAAACAGTTTAGTTAGAGGCCATGGTGCTCCTTAAACATAGCCAGAGCCATGTAGGAGATGCATTTATTTGATTTGATTTGATTTGATTTATTTAAAACGTTTTTCTAATGCTTTTCTGGAAAAACCAATCAAGGCAGTTTACAAAAAAATTAAGAAAATACATTTCCATGAGGCGACAATCCCATATAGCTGAGGCTTTGTCCGTGCTAGCCTGTGCCATGGGAAAGACACCCACAACCAGGCCTGCCAATAGAGTTATGTCATTCCTCCGCCATGTGGGATCACTTCATGGAAATGTATCTCTAGGCTGACCATATGAAAAGGAGGACAGGGCTCATGTAACTTTAACTAGGTGACCAGATTTTGAGGATCAAAATCCCGGCACCCCCCCAGCACCCCCCCCCATCCAAAACAATGCCCCCCCCACGCACCTGCGCTGCCCCGCCCCGCGCCGCCCCCCCACCTGCGCCGCCCCCCCCACCTGCGCCGCGCCGCCCGCCCTGCGCTCCTTACCGGCTGGGGCATCCGCTTGCCTTCGATGCTCGGAATCTACTGAGAAACAGGCTTCCTGGCCTGTCTCTCAGTAGCGCGCCGAGTGATGATGTCATCACCCGGCGCGCTACTGAGGGACAGGCCGCGAAGCCTGTTTCTTAGTAGATTCCGAGCACCAGAGGGAAGCGGACGCCCCAGCAGGTAAGTGCCTCGTGCCACCAGCCTCCCGCCACTGCCGCGTGACCCCCCGTCGCCCCGGGTTGCCCCTGCCGCCCCCCGGTTGGCCCGGATCACCCCAGGGCCATCTGGTCACCCTTTTGGGGGGCTAAATTTCCAGATTTGCCCCCCCAAAACAGTTTTTCCGCCCAGATGCGGATTTGCTCCCCATTTCCTGGGCATGTCCGGACAAATCCGGGCGGATTGTCACCCTACTTTAACAATTGCAGAGAAGAGGGAATTTCAGCCAGTGTCATTTGTATGCAGTTAGTTCCTGGTGAAATTCCCTCTTCATCACAACAGTTAAAGGTGCATGCATTATACTAAAGTGACCATATACAAAAGAAGGCAGGGCCCCTGCATCTTTAACTGTTGTGATGAAGAGGGAATTTCACCAGGGACTAATTGCATACAAATGACACTGGCTGAAATCTCCTTTTCTCTACAACTGTTAAAGTTGCATGAGCCCTGTCCTCCTTTTCATATGGTTAGCCTAGTATCTCCCACCTGGTTGTGGCAGGTCTAAAAGGCACCCAAAGCAGCGGGCTTTTAGTGATAATTCTACCATACCACTTCCACATCCCGAAAGTGTTCATCCTTACAGAGCCTCAGCCACAAGCTAGCCCGACTGTGATCCTGCTGTGAAAGTGTGGGGAAAACCCCTACAATTTCCAAAGGGCCGTCTTTTTGTTTGCATTGTTACTAGAGTTTCAATTGCCTGTGTGCATAATAACCTCAACTGGATTTCTGGGGGAGGGGAAGCACATTTGGCATCTCATGAGGAGCACAGGATTCTATTCCCACATGGAGAAATCTGTGCTTTCATCACATATGGGCTGAGTGACTTTGGAGCCACACAATTGGGAATGGGCTTTATTTCCAGATGGAGCACTCTGACTGCTGGAGGCCAATTTTATTCAACAGTGTGGTGTGTTGCTGCAACGTGCATGACTAATGTAGTGTGGCAAATTTCCCCTCACCTCCAGTCAGGAAGCAGAAACAACGACACCCTTTTGCTTAATTCCCTCTAAATTACTCAAAATGTTCCTAGCAGACATCGAAGCCAGGCATTCTCCTGCTTTTTTATCCTCAACAGAGGAGCGTTAAAGAATGCCACTTCAGGGAGATACTACTGCAGAAAGGAGGCGTTTATTTCACTAACGTTTATTCCTGAAGCTACATGGGAAGAGCGTGATAGCTATATTTGGGTGAATAACCACTAGGATTGCATCAAATAATGTACTGCTGTTGGAATCTGAATTCTGCTAACTGGCAAATATTAGTGAAATATTCAGCATTAATATGAATGGCTTCTATATTGCAAAGATACTTGGTAAAACTCTATAGCTGCCTTCCCCTACCTGGTGCCCTCTGGATGTACTGGACTACAGTTCATAGAATTCCTGACCATTGTCCATACAGGCTGAGACCAATGGGAGTTCAAACTATCTGGAAGGCGTCAGGTTGGGATAAATTTCCTGTTCCTGGGCCAGAACATCCTGTCTCAGAATAGGGTGACCATATAAAAAGGAGAATAGGGCTCCTGTATCTTTAACAGTTGTATTGAAAGGGGAATTTCAGCAGGTGTCTTTTGTATGCATGCAGCACCTGGTGAAATTCCCCTTTCAATATAGCTATTAAAGATACAGAAGCTCTGTCCTCCTTTCCATATGATCACCCTCAGAGTGAAGAGCAGATTTTTGTCCTTTCAGCATGGTTAATCTCAGTTGGCCCAGTATTTTTGGGCCAAGGTAGATTTGACACTAAACAAGTCATTAGAAAGCAGTTGGGTTTTTCTTGATTACCAGGTGTGGGGAGCAGATTTTCATCAGGACCACAGCACATGGGAAGGAAGGATTAATCCTTTTCCAGCCCCCATTTGTGCTCCTGATGGGGGGAAAAACCCTCCCCACACTGCTATTAGCCTTGGAACAGGGACGGGCAACTTGTGGCCCTCCAGATGTTTTGGCCTACAACTCCTAGCCATTAGCTCTAGCCAGCATAGCAAAAGTGAGAGCTCATGGGACTTGTAGGGATTTGGATTCCCACAAGTTGCCCACCTGTGCCAAAGAAAGAAAGAAGCTCCCTTAATTGCAACTAACATTGACTGAATTGGAACAACAGTCTTCTTTAAATTTTTAAGAATGTAAGTATAACATCAGATAGTTGCCTTTGGGTTTTATTCAGTGTTTGCCTAATTTAAGTCAATTTGTTTTGATGTGTACATTGGATGCAATCACTATTGTTAAACCAATATTAAAATGGGTTAACTGAGTGCTGAACTGAGATGTTAGTTAATTTGAAATATGTGATGTTTATGCATATCATGGTATGAGATTTGAACTGAAATGCAAAATTACCAAGCTTGCCTTTTAAAAAAAAGAATGTGTGAGATGATTATTTTTTTAAAAAAAAAAGCTGGGCTTTTCTGTCAAAAAAGCCCTAATTTGTTTTATATCCTGGATATCCTTTGTGGATTATCTTTCCAAGATACTTTAAAAACACTCACTACTTAGATCAGAAAGATTAGACTGGGTAAGGCTAAAGAGATGAACCAAGAAATCAGTGACAGGATATGCTTAAAATTTCAGTTAGCATACTAGAAGTTGGAAATTATTTCAAGTGTTTTAGTTCAGTTATTGGCCTATAAAATCACTTTTGTTCGCCTACTCTGTTAAACTACTTGGGCTAAAATTCCCTGTTGTAGAAGCAAACCCAGATTTTTCCCCCTACTGTTCAGCTTTCATAAAGCTCTGTTTCCCACAGAGCTTCACAGAGCACTTAATTACATATTAGCAACAAGGAAATGCAGCAATTTGCTGTGTGTGAGCAACCCACATATTGCTTTGAATGCTGAGCTGCTGTACCCCACATTAATGCAGGCATATTGGTCACTGCAGGTTTTGTTCACAAAATATTTAGGTTTATGAAGTTTGTTATTGAAGATCTGTGATGCTTTTCAGACAAATGATTTTAATATGAGAGTGTAGCACAAATGCATGCACAAACCAATTGCGATAAAATAAAAATAAAATCTTGCCCCCGGTTATTCACACTGCACTCCAGTGATTTCAGAGAAACTAAGCATGCATAAATGCATAAATGCCACCCCCACACCACCAGCAATCAAAAAGTAAACAGACCTAGAATGTGATATCCTTGATATTTCCTTGAGGCCACAGGACACCTTTTTACCAGGAAATGGCACTCGAGGGAACTAGCAACAATAAGAGCCAATATTTCAAATAAAAACATAATTAAAACAATCATCTAAAAATAATTAAAAACATAATTGAAATAAGAGTACCACAATAATCATAATAATAATAATAACGAATAGCACCCAACCCAACAGCCCAGCTTACATGTCTGAGGTCTGCTTGATTAAAAATGTATTTGCCTGCTGGTGGAGGGGCAGCAGAGAGGGAGCCTCCTTTGGCAGGGAGTTCTAGAACCTGGAAGCAGCCACCAAGAAGGCTCTCTGCGCTATATAAAAATATTGCCAATCCCAGACATGGGATTCTGCACCGTTTAGAGTCTGTGGATACAATCTGGTGGGGAATGCTGGGAGTTGTAGGACGTTTTTTCTATCTAAACAACATGCGTAGGATTGCACTCTAAAGATCTCTCTTCAGCTTGGCCCTCCAGATTGGTGATGAGGTCCCAGTAGAACAACTCTTCCCACACCATGGCCCATAAATTCTCTACCTCCTTCCCACACCTGTGAACCCCCAACAAAGTCTTTAAATCTTTTTTTTTTTTAAATCAGAAAATCAGCAACAAAAAAGGAAGATTCAGTTTCATATCTCAGGACATTCCGACACCTACAGAAACAGCCCAAAGACTTTAGATTTACACCAACCTACACCTCCTCCAGTCATGCACACAAGTTGCAACAAAAGTGTCTGGAAGTAGGCCATGCACCAAAACTGTAAAGAACCAATACACACACACACACACACACACACACACACACACACACACGAGAGGAAAGGATTTACTAACAAACCACCAAAGGAGAAAAGACCATGCCAAGATGCTGAAAAATATGCATTTTTTAAATTATGATCAGTTGCCAGTTTTGAGTTTTTTGGAACCAAATTTATCAGAAAGTTCTACAGGCATTTTTAGATATGTCCCCTGAAGAAAGCCATGGTGGGATGAAATGTGCTGAGCTCATAATCAAAATACACATCGTTCATCATCTTGAGATGTATCTCTTCTCTTTTGTTACCCTACCAAAATTGTAAATGCCAAGCAGCATAAGAAAGGGTTAATCCCAAGAAGCAGCAATTTGAAAATGCTTAAGGAAGTCCTGGTCTGCTCTTGGAAATCAACCCGTTTGTAATGGGTACGGTTTTATTGATTTCTTTATTTTGAGATTTGTATCCTGCGCTCTGGGCAGCTAAGGACACAAGATAAAAACATCAACAAAATTAGCATTAAAAATACTGTCATTTTCAATCTAACAACACTACCTTAACAAAAATAGACAACAGCTCAGCAGCAGAAAAAAACAACAAAATTCTAAATGGCCATTCACCATATTTGGCCTGCTTTTTAAAATGTTAATATCTTGGGCTTTTCCTTGGCTTTTGGAACTTTACTGAGTGGTGTGGTGGAGCAATATAGGGGCTGTCTTCACAGCGCCAAGTTGGTGCCACTGGTATAGGGTAGTGGCGACTAGGGGACACAGTATGGGCTTTCACGCAGCCATCAAGCTCACTGGGCCCACCCCCTCCCACGGCTTCCAATGATCAATGAGAGGTTGCTTTCCACCTGGGAACGCCCCCCAGTGTGGCGCCTGAGTGAGAGCAGATGGGAAAGAGCTGCACTGACGTAGTTCAGTCAGGAAAAATCGGGGTTAGTCCCTGACTTTTCTGCTGTGGGTCTTCTGCTCTTTGCCCTAGTTTTCAGTAGTCTGGAGCAGCGGACGGTGGCAGACAAGGCCCAGGTAAGGAGCATGATTGGGGGGAGAGAGGGAGGGAGGGCTGGCCCTAAACTGACAGTCCGATAATCCGATATGTCCGATAGTTATTGGACATATGGATTTCGGATCCAATCAGATAGGGCCTCCAGGAATGTTTATTGTTATCGTTAATTGGATGTCCAAGAATGACTTATCGGATCGTTATCGGACATCGGAACGATACGATACACATCCCTAGTTAAGACAGCCCTTCGAGTGAAGCAACAGCAGCTAGGGAAAGGGAAACACATGTTCCTAAGGATGCAATGTAAACTATGCTCCTAAGAAATGTCAGATACAATGGATTCACAGGTGCATCGTATTGTGCAACAACAGCATATTTTACATCTTGTCATGTTTCATTTTAATTAGCTTATTTTAAAACTTCTTTTATTTAAATTAAATTAAATTAAATTAGCTTCTTTTAAAAACACACACACACATTCAATTTTATTTTAAATGGTTGTTAGGTTGCCTTTAAGGGTAGAAACCCAACATTCAAAAATGAAAGAATGTTAATCTATGGCTGCAGTATTCTATTTCAAGTTCAAACATCATTACATAAACCCTTTTACTAAGAAACTCCCTGAAGTTATCATTCTAGTGCTTCGCATCATTCAAAGATTCCTCCCAATTTTGAAGGGAAAATAAAGACATGCTTTTATAGCCTCTCTAGACACTGGTCCTCTCAATGACTAGTAAAATGTTTATACATCTTTTTCAGCTCCTGATGTAGCAAAGCTCTGTTAACTTTAAAATAAAAAAGATCAGGCACTTAAGCATATGATTGTAGGGACACGCATCAAACTTGAGATTGTTAGTATGTTGCAAACTTATTAAGGCAATTATTTATTCTGGATTTCTTGGATACGATGATATCATCCTGTTAACCTGGCAATGATTTTGTAGCAAACGGTTCAAGTAAAAGAAGTATACGTTAGACTTCCTCAGCCTGATCCAGCTACATGTGTGTACAAAATCTGGGGAATTAATTGTGTGTGCTCCAGTCAGAAAATTAGTGATAGCACCAATCACCATTTAACTCCAGACCCCTGCTTCCCACTCAGTAGTATAACCAGCTGATCAATACCATTATTTGATTCTGTCCAAGGTTATGCATGCACAGCCCAGCGGTTAGATTGGGCACAACCACTCATTTGCTTGCATATTTTCTCACCTGGCTACAGAAGTACAAACAGACGTCCGCTGCTATTGCCCTCTGCCCCTGTAAACTGGACTGGGAAAATTCTGCAGTGATGATGTTGGGCATGAATCTTAAGTTGACCGATGCTTGCATGTGTATATCAGTGTGCTACTTTGTTTTTTTCCCCCCAAAGCTTTCATCACAGCAGGATTAATTTCTCTTGTCAGAATTGGCACCCATTATGCTAATTAAACTTAAAGAGTTCATTAGCTAAATGGTAATTGCACTAACATGCATTAAAGGCATTATGATTTACAAAACTTGCTTTCAAGAGAAAGCCCTCGCCCCTTTTAAGAGAATCCCTAATAATGGCCACACTAGTACAGGATGGAATGAATTGACAGCATGGGAAGAAAGGCAAGATTTCAGACATGTTTATTTTAAAGAACTATTAATTGAATCAACATGGATTTTTTGGGCTTGATTTTTAATACTTTTTTTTTTTGCATCCGTCTGTTCATCACTTCCAGATTCTGTGCTTTCATGCTTTGCATCTGATCATTACACAGTATATAGCTGATGTGTTATATTCATATTTGTTCAGTGATGTTTATTAAATTGTTATTTTGTGACAGTAGATGCCATACACTTGTCACCACAATTTCTGTTTCAAGTGGCAAAACAATTTAAGGAATGACAATACAACCAGCAAATTACAGTAGCCAAACATATAATGGGTGTAGTTCTCTTTTCACTTTGGTTAAAAATCAGAGGCACCAAGTGAGACCTGCAATAAAATGTAGCAGTGTATTCCTACTTCCTAAAACAGGAGTACAGAACCTCAGGCCACTGGGGGTCAAATTTGGCCCTCAAGGGGTCCCAATCCAGGGGTCCCCAGATTGCCACAGCCCGTCCTCAGACCCTACCCTCTTTCCTCCAACAATTCTGCGTATTTTTCTTCCATTCTCCTAAAGATTAGTTACCGACAGTAAAAGCCTTAAACTTAATATATGCTGGTATTTCTGGTATTTTGGCCCTCCCCGGTTTGCCTTTGGTTCCTGCCCACTACTGGAACATAGACCCCCAGGAGTGTCTCTAAGATGGAATTTGTCCATCGGGCTGAATGTGGTTCTGCAGCCCTTCCCTAAGAGGAGTGATTCTGTTCATGGTTCCAGGCAACCTATAATGGCCACCTTGTAGTAATGTTCAGGTCTCTTGGGAAGAATTTTGAAAGAGTGAAAGACCCAGTCTGCCCCTCCTGGGCTATGTAGCACTCGAAGGCTGTTGTCCCCAAGCCTGAGTATTTTATGGTTATATAGTGGGTAGCAGGGGGCTGTGAGTTTTCAGCACTGCCCAAACCTGACGGAGGAGGAACAGGAGGGACCCCCACACTGCCAGTATCCCTGAGGAACTGTTGGAGCCAGACCGTCCTGCTCCAGGCTAGACATCTCCAAACTGGTGGTCTGGGTTTCTGGCCAGCTCTTCTTCTGGTCAACTCCTGGGTCACAAGATCACAAGAGATAGCAAGGCAGGCAGGAGTTTCAGGACCACTGGTGAAATGTCCAACTGACTGCTTGTGAAAGCATATGTAAGCACCTGCCCAGGAAGGAGTGGAGCCTCTAGCATCTCTATAAGTGCCCAGACTGAGGTAAATTGCTGCTGAAGCAACAGCCTCCTTAGAACAAGCTCCAAGCCTTCCTGAACCAGGGAAATGGAGAGGGGTACATAGTTCTAGAGATTTAAATTAATGGGTGTTTGTGGAATAATTCCTCTCTCTGTCTCTCTCTTTCTAATTTCGCCTGTTTCCCCAATTGTTGTTGACAGATAGCAAGAATTTAGTACTGTATCTTTTAATAAGTGGGAACATGCATTCACTCAAGAGCTTCACAGCAAGCATTAAGACAGAACACTAAGGGGGGGAATCCCCTCCTTTTGCAAACATTTATTCATTTTTGTAAAACATCCTTGCTTCCATTCTACTTGTGTCCCCGGCATTTGTTGTTGGAAGGAATACTTGATGGTGAACAGCAAATTAGAAAATATTCTGCACTTCTAGCAAGGAAACAGAAATGTACCATATGACCTGTATGTTGAATAAATAAAACTTGAGCTTAGGGCTGTAAACACTGAGTAAGCAGTAAGCTAGAGCCTGGTTTACAAAATGTTTGTTTCACCTATTTTTTATTTATTTATTTATTGCATTTTTATACTGCCCTATAGCCGAAGCTCTCTGGACAGTTCACAAAAATTAAAACCATGAAATCATTTTAAAAATATAAAACAAGCCACAATCTAAAAACACAAATAAGATACAATATAAAAACACAATCAGAATAAAACCAAGCAGCAGGAATTAATACAGATACAAATTTAAAACAGCAAGGATTAAAATTGAGTTAATTTAACTGTTAAAATACTGGGAGAATAAAAAGGTCTTCACCTGGCGATGAAAAGAGTACAAAGTAGGCGCCAGGCGAACCTCTCTGGGGAGCTCATTCCACAGCCGGGGTGCCACAGCGGAGAAAGCCCTCCTCCTAGTGGCCACCTGCCTCACTTCCTTTGGCAGGGGCTCACGGAGAAGGACCCCTGTAGATGATCTTAGGGTCCGGGCAGGTACATATAGGAGGAGGCGTTCCTTTAGATAACCTGTCCCCAAGCCGTTTAGGGCTTTAAATGTTAGTACCAGCACTTTGAATTGGGCCCGGACCTGGATCGGCAGCCAGTGAAGTTGGAAAAGGACTGGCGTAATATGGTCTCGTTGGCCAGTCTCCGTTAACAATCTGGCTGCCCTGTTTTGTACCAGCTGAAGTTTCCGGACCGTTTTCAAAGGCAGCCCCACATATAATGCATTGCAGTAATCCAAACGAGAGGTTATGAGAGCATGGATAACTGTAGCTAGGCTATCTCTGTCCAGATAAGGGTGCAGTTGGTATATCAGCCTAAGCTGGTAAAAGGTGCTCTTTGCCACCGAGTTCACCTGTGCCTCAAGTGACAGTTCTGGATCCAAGAGCACCCCCAAACTATGGACCCGATCCTTTAGGGGGAGTGCAACCCCCACCAGAACAGGATAAACATCACCTCGCCGGACAGACGAACCACCCACTAACAATACCTCCGTCTTGTCTGGATTGAGTCTCAGTTTGTTAGCCCTCATCCAGTCCATTACCGTGCTCAGGCACTGATTCAGAACAGCCACTGCCTCACCTGAGTTTGATGAAAAGGAGAGGTAGGGAAGGGGCAAAAACCTTCAAATGAGTCTTTACAATTTTGGAAAGAAGAATAATGAATAATTGAAGGTCTCCTGGGGGGAGGGGAACACGGGGGGTATGTGGTTATGTATTGTATTTTATGTTGTTTATGTTGTATTATGTTTGAAAATAAAATAAAAATTTAAAAAAAGAAAAAGAAAAGGAGAGGTAGTGAAACAGTGGCTGAATTCGGACAACACGATAGTCAATGGTGGGGTAATAATCAACTTTACAGTTCTTCATCTAGGGGGTACTCCCCACACAACATGGTAATAAATAATCAACTGTGGTGTGGATTAGGATCAGCACTGAGTTAACTATGGCAGCATTCGGACAACATGATAGTCAATACAACTGACGATTGTTTCCCCTCCCCCAGTTGCTTAATGTGTCGTCCGAATTCAGCCAGTGACTGTGTTTTCTCTTTCAGTTGACCCCACTCCCATCCAGCTCACAAAAGGTTTCCTCAACCTCAAAGCCACTGACCTGAATCATCCTAACACCAATGGTGGACTGGCCTAAGTGACAATGAGGGAGGGCTTATTTTACATCCATGGCAGCCATCTTATTTATGGTTGCATATTCAATCATCTAGTAGAGTTGCCAGCTCTTTGGTATCTGGACATGGCTTGAGGGAAGAGCTCAAAGCAGGACCAGGTGGAGGCAAAGCCTAGTGGTGTTTTTTGTTTTAGTATATTTTGAGGTGGCACCCAGTGGCTTTTGGTAGGTCTACGTATGACACCTACAGGTGTATTTGTGTGTCTGGAACAGAACCCAGGACAAAAGCTGTCTATTCACCTAAATTCAAGGTGAGCAACTTGTGGCCCTCCAAATGTTTTAGCTTACAAATCCCATCAGCCTTATCCAGCATAGCCAATGCTAAGGGATGATGGGAGTTTTAAGCCAAAACATCTGGAAGGCAACATGTTGCCCACCTCTGACCTAAAGTGTATTGCAGGGGTAGGCAAAAAAGTTCAGTTGCAGCTCTTGCTTTTCTGTCAACCCACTTGAAAAAAACAACATCCCCTCAACAAAACTGATTTTGTTTTCTGATTTAATTAGCAAACCTACTGATCTATGTTAGATGGCCTCAGGTCCCTTCAGGAATTTCCCTGGGTACATACACACAGCCTGAATTCGGATGACATATTAGGCAATGGAGGGGTAAATAACGTACTGACCGTGTGTTAGGCAGGAGGAGCTCCACAGACGACATGCTGCAGCCAGCGCTGCTCGGCACCAGCAAACGCCCCGGCTGCTACGAACTTGCGGTGGCCATTTTGGTTGCAGCCTCTCCTCCCTATGTTCTCCCAGCTGTATCCCAGCCGTATCCCAGCAGGCACTGTGAATTCTGCCGACTGCATAGAGCGGCCGGGTTTTTTTTGGCTGCTCTAGGCAGCAAAACTCTATTCCGAAACAGAATAGTCCACAGGGGGGGAGGGGGCTGAATTCGGACGGCACTTTAAACAATGGGGCTTCGGGCTAAGCAACGTGCAAGCCTGTTGTTTCGCTCCATTGTTTAAAGTGCCTGATTAACATACTGTCAGTTGTGTGTGCATTGTGTGTTGCCCTCCAAATGACACAATAAGCAACACAACTGACGATTGTTCCCCCCCTCCTCCGTTGCCTAATGTGTCGTCCGAATTGAGCCACAGTGTGTGGAATGGACAGTAGAACTGTGTCCCCTGTTCCTACCCTAAACTAACTACTGACAGTACTAGCTACTGTCATGGGTGACATCATGTGCACTGCTGGCCCCGCCCCCAATATCCGCATGTCCAGCAGAACATTTGCAAAGGGGAGCCTATGTGCATGTGGCTCTATGCATTTAGCTGTCTTGTAACTGTGAACCCCTTTACAGACATTGTGCCATGTGTATGAATGTCAGGATGTGTTGCCAGAAGGGCATAGCAATGACAGGGATGTGGCTCGCTGTGGATCACATGTGTGCTTTCACTGTGAAGGACTCAGACCTACACTAGAGATGCCTGAGAAATTTGTTATTTGTAAATTCCAATATGAGCTAACCTGACCCTCACCTCCCAGATTAATGTGCAGATCTTTGGATTGCGCACCTCTCTGAATTTTGCAGTGGAGTTCTCAGTTTCAAAAACATAACCAAATAGGTTTGAAAATATGTATTTTGATAGAAACTACATTTAGAAATGCATATCTTGAGAAAAATATATGTTCAGAAATACATATTAAATTACACATCTAAATGCAAGTTTTATGTAGATTTTTAGAAAATGCAGATGAATGCAGAAACAGGATGGAACTGGCTTATGAACATCGATGTACAAAAGTGATATGGATCAGAAATAGTCCAAGCTGTCTACTTCTAACCCGCATCCAACAACATGGGCTCACACCAACCATTGAAAGTAAGCCATAGTGATTGTGTGAATATGTGTTAAGTACTATTTATTTCCAAACACTACAGCTTCATGATGCTCCTGCCAATGAATACTCCTTGATCCACAGTGCCTGTCACTGTTGAAGTATTGATCTGGAAGATTTAATAGTAGTCCTTGCATTTTCTCTCTCCACATTATGATTTCTGGTGTTACATCCAGTGCGTGTATGTGTGTTCTGTTCATTTTACTATATTTTGCTGTGTCGGCAAGTTTAGGCCTGTTGAGAGCCGAAGGGACATTTTCTTTTCTGCTGTCCTTTATAAGTATCACTGAATGCTGAAGAGATTTAATCAATCACAACAATACAATTTATGAAGCCAAAACTGGCTGCTCTTAGTTGCATTTTTTAATGAAATTTACGATGTAGGCAGCCTGCCAGAAATAGCTAATTTTAGCAGAGGCTGCCTTCAAATACAGGAAGCCTAGAAAGGAATGTAAAGAACAAGAACAAAATGGTATCACTTCAAGCAACATGCAAAGAGCACAAGTTACAATAAACCTTTTGGGGATTTATTTATTGCATTTCTAAGCCAATAGCCAAAGCTCTCTGGGCAGTTCACAAAAAATCAAAACCAGAAGTGCAATTTAAAGTATAAAACCTAAACCACAATGTAAAAACACAATATAAAAATACAATATAAAAGAACAACCTGAATAAAACCAAGCAAGTAATACAAAGTTTTAAAATACAGATTTAAAGTGCAGATTTTAAACAGCAAAGTGAAAAGATTAAGATGATAAACTGTTAAAATACTGGGAAAATAAAAAGGTCTTCACCAGGCATCAAAAAGAGTATAATGTAGGTGCTAAGTAAACCTCTCTAGGGAGCTCATTCCACAGCTGGGATGCCACAGCAGAGAAGGCCCTCCTCCTGGTAGCCACCAGCCTCACTTCCTTTCACATGGGTTCATGGACCCCTGAAAATAGTCTTAAGGTCCAGGCAGCTACACAAAAGAAAATACAGGGACATATACAGGGAAAATACAGCATCAGATAGGTATGGTTGGGCACCAGCTGACGGCTCACACCCCAGCACTGACAAGAGCCCCCTGGACTTGCTCCTCCTCTTCATCAATGCAACCTGCTTGTTCACCTGCCTCCTGCTCTAGTCCAGACTTAGGTGGTGGTGAGAAGGAGGAGCAGTATATGCTTTCTGCTGATCAAGTAAGCAGTAGCAATGATGAGGAAGAGGAGCAGCAACAATAGCATCTGGTGACAATAGTGGTGAGAGACTCACTGAGGGAGAGGTCCACTGGGGTGTCTTGGAACTGGCATTGGCTGCATATTTTTTTTAAAAGTTTCCAGATTGTATTAAACTTCTTTTTATCACAGCAGACTGCTGTTTAAATTCAACAGAATGTAACAGTGAATAAAATAAATGAAAGCAGAGCAAGTTGCATACCAGAAATATCAGATGAGTTATGATTTCCATTTTACACAATTCTGGGGCCTGGGAATGATGTATCTCAGGAGCTGTCCAAGCAGTTCAAAGAGCAAGATTTCCTCAAGAGCGACGGAACTGTCCAACAGGGAATTGAGCTAGATGAGGTTCATGCTGCTTGGGGCTTCAGAAAGACACTGATCTAGGGCTTATACTGGTGCCAGTTTTGTGTGTCCAGGTATGGTTTAGGGAAGGGAGGCCTCATGCAGCCAAGAGAGCACTGCATCTTCTGCTGTGGGCCTCTTTGTGGACTCCCCACCATCTTTGCTCCTGGGGCCCTAAGGGTGGTCTTAGAGGGCATGAACATGGGACCAGTCAGCGTGTGTTGAGGCCTCTGAATCTGTAGGCTTTCTGAGTGAGACATATTCCTGGGTGGTGATCTCAGGAGGTTGGTTTCCAATGACTCCCCTTGAGCATCAGACGTGGTAGGACCAGCAAAGGGTGCTCCTCCTCCTTCTCTGAAGATGTCCCATCTGGTTCTGATTTAGGAAGCTCATGGGACACAGCAAAACATCAGATAAATGCTGCACTACCTATTGTAAGAAATGAGTAGAAATGATAAACAAATGGTCAAGGAACACCTAATTTCTTTGAATGAGTTCAAATCTCCAGGGCCCAATGAACTGCATACTAGAGTAATAAAGGAGCTGGCAGAAGAACTCTCAGAACCACTCTCTATTATCCTTGCAAAATCATGGAAGACGGGTGAAGTGCCGGATAACTGGAGGAGGGCCAATGTTGCCCTATCTTCAAAAAGGGCAATAAGGAGGAACCTGGGAACTACAGACTAGGGATGTGCACTGGATCAGGTCCGATCCACAAACCAAATCTGATCCAGGGGAAATCGGATACAATTATCCGATTTCCAATCTCACCACTGGATCGGCCAATCCAATCCGATTTGATCTGGAAAGGTCCCGATCCAGATCGGATGGATTGGCGGATCGGTGGGCGCCCTGCTGATGGAAGCGGACAACGGAGGGGCTTCCCTAGCGGGGCTGTCACCTGGCGCGCTACTCAGGAGTAGGCTGCAAAGCCTGCTCACAGTAGCAGCCAGTGGCGGACGGGAGCGGACGGCCACGAAAGGTAAGCAGGGGGGAGGGGGCCCCGCTGCGCGCTTACCTTCCATGGCCGTCCGCTCCCGTCCGCCACTGGCCACTACTGCGAGCAGGCTTCGTGGCTTGCCCTTAGGTAGCGCGCCAGGTGATCATCACCTGATGATCATCTGGCGCGCTACCTAGGGGCAAGCCGTGAAGCCTGCTTGCAGTAGCAGCCAGCGGCGGATGGGAGCAGATGGCCACGGAAGGTAAGCAGGAGGAGAGGGAGGGGGCTTACCCCCCCGGGGCTGTCCACTTCCATCCGCTGGCCCCCGCGGGCGCCAGCGGATAGAAGCGGACGGCCCCGGGGGGGTAACGAGCGTGGGGGAGGGGGCTTACCTGCTGGGGCCGTCCACAGCGGATGGCCCGGGGGGGAGGAGGGAGTTAGGCCCCCCTCACCCACCCACCGCCATTGTTTGCTCATAGACTTGCATTGGGGGAAAGCTTTCTTTCCCCCAATGCAAGTCTATGGGGGGGGGGGGGGAATGGCGGCTGATCCAAAAATTGGATGTCTGATTTTTGGATTGGGATCGGACCTGATCTGGTCCAGGGGGCCTCCGATTTTGTCCAATCCGATCAGACACAAAATTGGAGGTCCCAATCCGGGTCCCGATCCGATCCATGGGGTCCGTGCACACCCCTACTACAGACCTGTCAGTCTGACATCCATCCCTGGGAAAATCTTGGAACAGATTATAAAGAAGTCAATCTGTAAACACCTTGAAAACAATGCAGTGATTACTAGAAGCCAGCATGGATTTGTCAAGAACAAATCCTGTCAGTCTAATCTGATTTCATTTTTTTATTGGGTAACCTCCCTTGTGGACTGTGGGAATGCTGTGGATATAGTATATCTTGACTTCAGCAAAGCTTTTGACAAAGTGCCCCATGATATTCTGATTAACAAACTAGTGAAAAGTGGGCTAGATGGAACAACTATTAAGTGGATCCACAGTTGGCTACAGAATTGGACTCAAAGAGTGCTTATCAATGGTACTTTTTCACTCAGACCTGTGCCCAGTGCTCTTCAACATTTTTATTAATGATTTGGATGAGGAGGTGCAGGGAACGCTTATCAAATTTGCAGATGACACAAAATTGGGTGGGATCGCTAATAACCTAGAAGACAGAAACAAACTCCAAAGTGATCTTGATAGGCTGGAGTGCTGGGCTGAAAACAACAGAATGAAATTTAACAGGGATAAATGCCAAGTTCTACACCTAGGAAAAAGAAACCAAATGCACGGTTACAAGATGGGGGATACTTGGCTAATCAATACAAGCAAGAAGGATCTTGGAATTGTTGTAGATCACAAGCTGAATATGAGCCAGCAGTGTGATGTGGCTGCAAAAAAAAGCAAATGCTATTTTGGGCTGCATTAATAGAACTATAGCTTCCAAATTGTGTGCATTGGTTAGGCCCCATCTTGAGTATTGCATCCAGTTCTGGGCACCACACTTCAAGAAGGATGCAGACAATCTGGAGCGTGTTCAGAGGAGGGCAACGAGGATGATTAGGGGTCTGGAAACAAAGCCCTATGAGGAGATATTGAAAGAACTAGGCATGTTTAGCCTTGAGAAGAGAAGATTGAGGGGAGACATGTTAGCACTCTTCAAATACTTGAAAGGTTGTCACACAGAGGAGGGCCAGGATCTCTTCTCGGTCAACCCAGAATGCAAGACACGGAATAATGGGCTCAAGTTACAGGCAAACAGATTCTGTCTGAACATCAGGAAAAACTTCCTGACTGTTAGAGCAATACGACAATGGAACCAATTACCTAGGGAGGTCATGGGCTCTCCCACATTAGAGGCATTCAAGAGGCAGCTGGACAACCATCTGTCAGGGATGCTTTAAGGTAGATTCCTGCATTGAGGAGGGGTTTGGACCCAATGGCTTTATAGTCCCCCTCCAACTCTACTATTCTATGATTCTATGATACTCCAAGTGGAATTTTTCACTACAGAAAAGTCCTTTCATTTACTTCTGAACTAACTACTGTCACAGGCAATTACCTGAGAGCTCAAGAACACAAAGTAGATATGCGTCTTTCATTTTTGAGGCTTCATTTCAAGGCTTCAAAGGAAAGAGGGTGAGGAATAGGAACCATTTCTTCAACCTCTGGGTGAATCTCAGTCTTGGATCCTGAAGTTTCATTTTTCTAAGACTGGGCTATACCTTAAATCCGCAGCAGATATGATCTGCATGCATTGACTAAAAATGCCATACTAGGAGTACCATCTTTCCTTCCTCTCTTTTTTCAGTGTTGAAGATATGTTACAGTTAGAGATGGGTAAGAAATTCGCTCCATTGAGGTTTTTTTAAATTTAGTTTTAATTTTTTTACAGATTTACCCAAATCATACTTCCTGCGCCTTACAGTGAGTTGAGACAGAGTTGCATTTCCAAAGATGTATATCTGCAAGCTTTCTAATGCATTTCATTAGGGAAAACGACACACAAGATGCATACATTGGAGGAAAGTGCACATAAAAAAGCATTTCAGCAATGCAACATACAGGCGGAATGCATGTGTTTTAAAATGACTACATATATGCAAATATTACAAAAAATGTACGAATTTTGGTATTTTCTATTTTTTTATTGGTTTCAGATTACTTTTCTAGCTTTTTTGATTATTTGATTAAGGCTATTAAGATACATAAATCTTGTATTTGTTTATCTACATATGCTGCTTTAAAAAAATAAAAATAAACACACAATTAGATCCAATTAGATCCCCCAACTAAAAACAATTTAATTAATCAAAAACTTGATTTTAATATGCACATAGGAAATTCAATATCACACACAACCACTGCTATTTTACTGCTAACTTGGAGGGTACATAATTTAGAATGGGAAGCAGAACTGTGACAACCTCACATAATTGGTTGGGATTACTTGGATATTAAACATTTTAAATTTTTAGAGAAACTCAAAAGGGCAACTGGCAAAACATAAACAAGCCAGGCCGAATGAAGAGTTTGTACAAACATAAAACTTCGTAATTAAATATCAGTTGTTTTCCATGCACATTTTTCTATCTTGCACCAAAAAGCCTGCAAGATTAAAACAACAACAACAACCCAGTTCCATGCAGACAGGGGTTGTAATCCAATTGTTGAACACAAGCTTTGCATGCAGAATGCCCTGGTTCTATTTGCTACAGGCTGGTGGCTCTGATTTCGGTGGGGTTGTGAATCCATTCTGGGTTTCAGTCAGAACCAGCCAAACTCTAAAGGAGCTACCTAAGATGCTGAGCCCTATCTCCAAAATAGGTTCAGCTCCTTTAGAGTTCTGGCTGGTTCTGACAGAAACCCAGAAAGGATTCACACAGTCCCACAGAATTCAGAGCCACTAACATCCGCTGGTCCTAGGAAATAATCTTGCCTGAAGCCATAGGGAGCTGTTGTCAGCCATTGTTGACGCTACAGAATAGATGGACCAATCGCCTGATTTGGTATAAGACAACTTCTTATGTTTCTAAAAAGTAAATAACAGCTCCAAGGACAACCTGAAGTACAGTCATTTTCCATCTGTTTAATCCAGCCTTTGGCAAGTACAGCGCAGCAAAGCCAGGTACATCTGGCTCATTTGCCACAGATGACAGCTTGAAATTCTGTATGTGATGTCCCATAACTTTATACAATCAGTGGGTAAATTAACAGTACATTGGTTCCCAGATTTATACGGTGCATTATGGTTTATCATGACTCAATCAATAGTGGCCATAACCTAAACCATCTAGCAGATCATTAAATGTGTGTATTGATTTTCTCCTGCTTTTCAACAATATAACACACACACATACTACCCCTTCGGGATGGAATTCTCTCTTTAAGTTATTAGGATTTCATCTGTCACATAGAAAACAGCAAAGACCTGTTCTCTACTGCCCCAGGGAGCAAAACTGGATCTCATGGGCTTAAATGACAAAAGGATAGATTTCCATTGAGTTTGAGGAGAAACTTCTACATCAGCCTTCCCCAATGTGGTGCCCTCCACGTGTGTTGGATTACAACTCCCAGAATCCCCCAGCCATATAGTCCAAAACTTCTTGAGGGCACCAGGTTGGGGGGAAAGTGTTCTATACGGTACGAGCAGTTTGACAAGGGAATCAACTGGGAAGCTGATGGGCTCTCCCTCACTGGAAGTCTTCAAGCAGAGACTGGGCATCCATCTATTGGGGATTTTCTAGCTCTGAATTTACTGCACGGTCAGGGGGTTGGTCTGTGTGGATAAGGCCTGTCCAACTCTATGATTTGAGAATATAGATAGAAATGACACCATAGAAGAGAACTCACCTCACTGCGCCTCAGCCTGTCATTCTTCTTGGAGAACAATAGCATTAAAAGCTTGGCAGATTGGCTCTCACTGGTAAATATTTTGGAACTTGATATGAAGTGCCTTTTGGGTTTGTTTTTATCAAATTGTGGGACAGAAAAGCAGAGTTAAAATGCATTTAATTGATTACATAAATTAAACAAATGTAAAAACAAAACAAGAATTTACAAACATGGCCCTTAATTCACAGTAAAGGTGATACACCCAAGGGCTGGAGCCTTCATTTTACCATGTGTACAACAAGTGTGTGAACCAGCCGTTGGAATGGAAATCTCCCTTCAGTTAAAAAGGCAGGATTTCACAGTACAAAGATCTGATCCAAAAAATGTCTAGTTGCTAACCTGGATATTAGTTTAGAACTAAATCCTTCCTTTCCAGAATATGAGGCTGTGGGAAATACTGGCTGTTCATGTCTTCAATATTATAGCTGCTTATGCTAGGGTGACCAGATGGCCCGGGGTTTCCCAGTCCTAACCGGGAAACCTGGGGCGATCCGGGCCAACCGGGGGACAGCGGGGGCAAACCGGGGTGGCAGGGGGTCACGTGGCGGTGGCAGCGAGCGATGAGCGGCGGTAGACCCAGCGGTGGTGGCGGCGGAGGAGCCCGGGAAGCGGCCGCCCCAGCAGGTAAGTGCCCTCCCTCACGCCTGCCGCTCCTTACCTGCAGGGGCGTCCGCTTCCCTCCGGTGCTTGAATCTACTGAGAAACAGGCTTCGCAGCCTGTCCCTCAGTAGCGCGCCGGGTGATGACATCATCACTTGGTGCGCTACTGAGAGACAGGCAGCAAAGCCTGTTTCTCAGTAGATTCAAGCACTGGAGGGAAGTGGACGTCCCTGCAGGTAAGGAGCGCCAGACGCGGGGCATGAGGCACGGGGCGTGAGGCGCGGGCCGCGGGGCACATACCTGCTGGGGCGGCCGGGGCCGCCGCCACCGGGTCCTCCACCGCCACCATGTCCTTCACCGCCGCTGCTGGGCTCGTGAGGCCAGAGGCCGCGCGGAAGAGACGAGAGAGGGCCGGATCCGGAAGTGATGTAATCAGCCCTCCCCGCCTCTTCCTCGCGGCCTCTGGCCCCGAAGAGCCCGGACGCCTGCGCGGAAGAGGCGGGTGAGGGCCGATTACATCACTTCCGGATCCGGCCCTCCCCCGCCTCTTCCGCGCGGCCGCTGGCCTTACGAGCCCAGCGGCTGGGGACCCAGCGGCGGAGGAGGACCCGGCGGCGGGGGACCCAGCGGCGGAGGAGGAAGACCCGGCGATGGGGGACCAGGCGGCGGCGGGGGACCTGGGGGCGGCGGCGGACCCAGCGGGGGCGGCGGTGGAGGACCCGGCAGGGGTGGCAGAGGAAGACAACCCGGTAGGTCAGGGCTGATGTTTTTTGGGGGTGGGTGGCTTGGTGGGGGGGTTGTTTTGGGTGGGTGGGGTG
This sequence comes from Anniella stebbinsi, assembly GCA_029215795.1. Taxonomy (NCBI): domain Eukaryota; kingdom Metazoa; phylum Chordata; class Lepidosauria; order Squamata; family Anniellidae; genus Anniella; species Anniella stebbinsi. Next base: position 85,772,161 of record JARDYH010000004.1, on the reverse strand, counting down.
GCTTGGGGGTGTTATTTTGGGTGGGTGGGGTGGCTTGGTGGGGGGGTTGTTTTGGGTGGCGGGGGGGACCGGGATTTTGGGTTCCAAAATCTGGTTACCCTAGCTTACGCAGAAGGCCAATCTACAGCCATTAGGAGTGTCCAGAATAGAAAAGAGCCAACATCTGAGTGGTAAGCCAAAACATACTTTGTAGCCATGAAAAAGCAGGCGATCATGCCAGGGATCCAAATCCAAACATCATGCCCAAGGGTAGCAAAATTGGCAGGAAGGTGCCCTTTGTTTTAGGCCTTTGCTCAGGCTTGTCCAAAGTGCTTCTCTGTGAGCAGCTGCATGGCTATGAGAACTTTTCCATGGTGCCACCATATTATAGGTCATCTCAGAGGGATCCTTCTGTGAGAAAACCACTTGGGGGAAAGTGGTTCACACTAAAGGGCACTGAAGAAAGTGGATTTTACAGGTTGGTGAGGAGTACTAGCATCTCCATTATATGTTGGACAGCTGTATTTGCTCATACACAGGAGCTGAGTTGCTCTAAGACCAAAGGCCTGGGGCTGGTGTAAATAGTCTCCTGTGGAGTTAAACAACCAACTCTCATCGACCAGGTCTCCTAAGGACTTCCACTGACCAGCTGGAGCTAATTGCTTGTTCGGCTGTGGGAAATCGGGTGAACCTGACAAGGTTTCCGGTCTTCAAGCTAAGGAACCACGTGTTGCTGTAATTGCCTTCTCAGGAAAACCTTCCCAGCTCTGAAATGTGTTTTCTGCTTTAATCTGCCACCGCGGGATTTGTTGTCTGCCTAATGGTTGATTTCGCTTGCTTATCTTATAGAGCTGTAAAAGGATTTAATTATTAAATATGCCTAAATGGAGGGGGGGGGGGAGGAAATATTTCTTCCTAAGATTTGTGGCTACAAACATTCGCATTCCCGCCGCTTTCAAAAACAATTATACAAATCAACAAGATTTACTTCTTTGTTGGCAGTGTGGATTGTTGTGATGTTAAATAAAGAAAATGGATCTCTAGTTATCTCTAGCCAACATGGGTTTGCTTTCAAGACAAGGATTAAAAAAAAATTGCCCTGGCTGTCTCTTGCAGATGCAACATTCCAACAGAATTTATGAATCAGTGAAAATACAAAAATCAAGATCTCTTCAATGGAGGTCAGTTTCATGTCACATCCTGGATTCTAATCCACAGCCAATAATCAACTTAATTAAATGTCCTTGAGCAAGTCACTTTCTCTCTCAACCAGGGCTGTGGTGAAAATAAATGACAAAAGAAATTTATTTCTATACACTAAAAGAATGTTTGCGTGGAAGCCTTAACTCTGCACTGCAACATGAGGTGGTAAAAATCTCATAAACCTTAGCCTAATGACAGCCATTCCAACAGGCTGCAGAGCAAAAAGCAGAACAGTAACTTTAAGAACTGGTGCCTGAGCTTGCTTTTTTCTTCTTCCCTCCACATCCCCTTTTCCTTGTGTGTTGTGTCTTTTAGATCAGGGGTGTCAAAGTATCACCTGCAAATCACAGGCAAACCCCTTTCCAACCCTTGTCTAGTGGCTCCCATCATGAACCCATCTTTCAAGCACACACACACTGTCAAACTGAAAAAGGACACCTAAATCTGTGAGACTTCTTTATTGTAGAAAAATCCCACAACAAAAGCTTAAAGGTTCCACTCTTCAGAAATCATATAGCTGATGGTGTTTAGCTATAGGCTATACTAGAGTGACCAGATACAAAAGAGGGCAGGGCTCTTGCAGCTTTAACTGTTGTGATGAAGAGGGAATTTCACCAGGTGCTGCAAGCATACAAATGACACCTGCTGAAATTCCTCTTTCAATACAACTGTTAAAGATACAGGAGTCCTGTCCTACGTTCCATAAGGCAGGCTACAAGAGAAAGAAAGAAAGAAAGAAAGAAAGAAAGAAAGAAAGAAAGAAAGTGTCTGGTTTAAAGGGAAAGTATCATCAGAAGGAAGAGCTGGGCCTTGAAGTTGCAGATCAACAGCTAGGCATATCAGAGAAATCTGCAACAGATTCAATTGAGTTCAGATTTCTATTAATCCAGCCTAAGGAAATCACAGTCTTTTCCAAGTCATGCAGATTCCTAAGACGTGTGAATCAGGGGGAGGGGGGATTTGCAGAAATGCATAATCGTGTCTGCATTCACACTAATGCACACTTGCATGTATACACATTTGCAAGCAGAACCAAAATTCTCGTACATCCCAAATAAATAAATAAATATCTGATTCCATCAATGTGCAGATGATGGGATGAAAGTCACCTGATAATCTGCAAAATACAGATGGAGCAGATTCAACTGAATCCATGCATCCCTTTCAATAGAAAGGACTGAATAAGGCACACAGGTTAGCTGGTAACAGACTTCCACACTGTTGTGAGATGTACTGCATTTATATTTATATTTAAATTATAATAATTTCTAAATTTGCACCTATACACATAAACTAGCATATGCACATTTCATGTCAATGCATGCCTTTTGTCTTCTTTTTTGGTGATGCATCTCCTCTTTTTTGATGATTCACAAATAGCAATCCTATCGTACACCTGACGTTGTAGTTCCTGCTAACCACCGAAGTCCCTCATTTAACTGAATGCCTGTAGAACTCCTTCTTCAGTGGCCTTCTATTAAAAAGCATATTGCCAGAAATTGGAAAGACATGTTTCAAATGTGCAACTGCACCTATATGTGCAACCAAAGTACTGAGCAGCACACTGAAAATGGTCAGAAAATACACATGCAAAGATGCCGTAAGCTGAATGATCCTAAAGCCTGTGCTGATGGGGAGATCCTCATTTTTGAGTGACAGGTAGATGGCGTGTGTGGGAAGCATATTAACTGCCGCCCCAAGTGCATGTACTTTGCCTTTAATAAATGTGCAACTGTGTTTGAAAGAGTCAGAGCCCAGTACAAGTAAACCAGGTAGGAAATCTATGCATTTAAGAACGAAGACATTTATGATCTGACAACTGTAGGCCAGCTACAATGGAGAAGAAATATCTGCAGCTCTGCACCACATCTCCCTACCAGCATGGTTTTTGCCACGCGCAGAAGAATTCACAGCAGAGTAGCTAAATGCATGCAGATTTCTAATACACCCACACTAGTGAGATCTGCCAGCGAATGTAATAACATTCCTTTCTGCCTGCACGACTATGATATCTAAAGCTGCTGCAATCATTTATAGATATGTGTAGGAGGAATTCTTTGTGTGTTGTTATTTGTAAGGCTCCCACTATGAGTCTAGGCTCACCTTGCCCTGTCCCAAATAAGTACACCAGCCACTAGCCATTCTTGGCTATACATGAGCAGCTACTCTAAATAAGGGTTTGTCAAACCAATGAATAATAAATTCTGATTGATTTAAGATCCAAGATAAACATATTTGGGTCCATATTCTTCCTGGATCCACATGGAGGATGCTGATCTTTACATGTTAGTCTCTTCTAACAAATTTCTCTTGATTCAGAAATAGTGGCACACGGCTTAGTTATGTCCAAGCACCAGCCCTGTTGTCTGTATTTGATGCTAGGACATGAAACCTGGAAATACAAAGCAAAACTAGATAAAAGTGCCCCAGAGGAAGTACAGAGTACATTTTCCTCACTGGAGACCCTACAGAAGGCCCAACGCTGGTCTAGTGGTATATCATTGTAGGATAGATCATGATCTGTTATATTGGCAAGGATTTCTGCCTACTAACTGTTTAACAGTAGCTACAAAAAGGTTTTTTTCTTTCTAACTAAAGAATATCTGATCCATAATAGCTCAGATTGAGATTTGTACCTGTGTATCCAGGACAACCCACAGTATGGCTCATAAGGTGTAGTAGGTAACTGCCCCCCTAAGTCACTGTCTTGTATCTGGCTCTGACTAGTGGGGTTCTGGAAAGAACAAAGTTGATCTTGCAAGATGGAGGTTTGTCCATGTCACACAGTAACTACAGACACATCCACTGTGTTCCGGGAGTAAGTCTTCCTAATCAAACTGGGGTTTCCAGATAGACTTAAACCCAGTAAGTGCTGAATAGCAGTAACTACTAGGATGTGTAAAGCGGGTCTACTTTGCTCCGAAATTTGAAGCAGTGCTCCAGTGAGGTGCTTCTCCACTCTGTTTTTCAGTAAGGCTCCCTTGCTCCCTTCTTTGGATTAGCCATCGAAGAACCGCTCGGTTTTTGGATAGCCGCTCTATTATAGTCAATGGAAATTAACCAAAATGCTTACAGCTCCATCATTTTTAAAGATAAAATGCACACTATTGGAGTGGAGTGGAGGCTGGTGGCTCTGACGTCAGTGGGGCTGTGAATCCACTCTGGGTTTCAGTCAGAACCAGTCAGAACTCTAAAGGAGCTGAACCTATTTGGGATGTGTGTGGATTTAGCACTCTGGATAGCTCCTTTAGATGTCTGACTGGTTTTGATTGACACCCAGAGTGGATTCACAGCCCCACTGATATTGGCGCCACCAGCCTCCAATGCAAGAATGCAGGCCCTGAGAGACGCTGCAAAATGGAATCTAACCCACAGGCTGAAAGAGGTTCTACACCCCTGTGCTCATCCAACCTCTCTCAACTTGGTGGCTTTCAGGTACTTTGGACTATGACTACCATCATGCCCAATGGCTGTGCTGGTTGGGGATGATGAAAGTAATAGTCTGATATATCTGGAAGGTGGCAGGTTAAGGAAGACTGCTCTAGCTGCTGTATCATACAGAAGGGCTATTCACACAACACACAAACCCACACTCAATGGGTGAGTGTGAGTTGTTTTGAACCATGGGTTGTTTGTTAAACTGTTGGTTAGTGTGTTGTCTGAACACAGCATGTTTTCCTCAGGGTGGTTTATTGTATTGTTTGAATGCAGCCAGGGTGGCTTGTTAACCATGCAGTGTGGCTTGTTAACTACACCCAACAACAAACCCAACAACAATCCCAACAACAAACCATAAGTTCTCAAGATGGCTTGTTTGACAAAATAAGCCACACTGCATGGTTAACAAGCCACCATGGCTGCATCCAGACAACACAATGACCCACAGTTCAACAAACAATCCACGGTTTAAAACAACCCACACTCAGCCCCAAAGACTGAGTTTGCACGACACAATAAGCCACAGTGGTTTGTGAGTCATGTTTGTTTCAGACTAGATTGTTGTGTTGTCCAAACCTGGAAGCATGTTTTTTTACCTGTATACAATCTAAAACAAACATGACAACCCACCATGGCCCATTGTGTTGTGTGAACCCAGTCTCCCTCCCTCTCTCTCTAGTCAGTATCTTTCCTAGAGCTGTCATGACGAAACTCCCACCACACTCATGAGCTATGCAGAAGGAAAGCTCCTTACAGTTGTTATGGAAACATTGCCAGATACAACCTGAGACACTGAAAAAAAACTATCAGATGTTTTTTGCTTTTCTTAATCAGAAGTTAGAGCTAGCGGTTGAAGTAAAATGGGCTTGTATAGGCCAGTATTGTGGAGCATATGCTCAGTTCAGTAGATAAAAAGGATTTTATCATTCCAGAGTCATGAATATCTAAGTATTAGCTTTGGCTTCAGCTTCTCCTTCCTTTGAGGGAATGGGCGGTGAGAATAAAGAGATGACACAGTAAGTTGGATTTAAACAAGGGCCACATTTATTAATGCACAAGATAGATGGAGGCCTAAGCAGGCATCCTGTCTTTGACCAACGTCTTGGTCATAATTGGGATCGGGCGAGCCATTCAATATCTTGGTAGGTGTCGCTGGTGCATCAACACCCACCAGGATTCCCCATTTGGGGTAGGTAGGCCTTCCTATGTCATGTCCCCTCAGGTTGCAAAACTCAGAGTGGGTGAATAAGGTTGGCCTCAGAGGTAACCCTTATCCCCACGCCTGGTGCCGCAGGACTCCCAGGTGAGGGCCTCAGATCTCATCAATCACCACAATGGTGCCTGTGAATGCTCACCAAACCTGTACTTGCTCCCAATGCCCGCACACCTGCCCCCAATTAAATGTGACCAAATTCAACCAATTAATCTATTTAGCACTCCCCCATTGTCTTACAGTGTGAAGTAGGCAAAAAAACAAAAACAAATAAAGTTTGAAGGTAAAAAATTCCTACTTGGCCCCCAAAAAGGCAGTCAGCAAGCCCACACTGTCTACAGGGCAGATGGGATGGAGCCAAACAACAAACAAGGCGGGAAGGGGAGCACAGAGGCCAATTAAATAGGCCTATGGCTCCACCCCCTGCTGGTGACCCGTATGGGAAGTTTATCACATGAGAACACAAATAAAAAATAACTGGAACACTATTCAGACATTTTCTGAATGCACATTGAACAAGGAGCAATGTGTCATCACTGTTGATCTCGCCCTGGACGTGTGTTTGGCATGACATTTAAAATAGCATTCTGTCTGTGCAGTCAGAAACCGTTCAATAGGCAGGGACCATGATCATGAAAGCAGAGTCAATGTGTGTACAGCCAATGCACCAGAATTCCACAGCAGACACAATCTAGTTCTCCCCTCAAAATGTGCCCATAATACAACTGAACAGTGCCCTGGCACTCTATTCGCTACTTTTCTCTCAGGGAGCCATGATACAGCTTGAAGAGAGTTCAGAGTTAATCATATCACACTGATACATTGATCTGAGGTTTTGAAGGTTCTTGTGAGTTGTTACAAAAAGGAAAGGGAGGAGCTGGATGGATTTACTGGAGATGGACTTGTTTTTTTTATGTCATGTTTTAATCCAGATTTTGGGTTTGATCTGTATTTTACTGTTAACCACTCTGAGTGCCATCTTTCGGTAAAAAGGCCAGATATAAATTAGGAAAACAAAACAAAATGAAGAATCTTGCATTTGGTGTTATTTAGTGCAGAACAACATGCAGAGTTTGGTGAGTTTTCCAGAGTAGCAACGGCTGATAACTGCATACCAAAGGACAAATTAAATGTTCGTTTGGACCTAATGTGCTTATGTGCTTTGTTGTTGTTTTTTCAAATGCAAATTGCATCAGCTGGGAGGGGGGGTACTGAAAATTAGTGGGATCACAGCATGCTTGGAGGGGGAATTTAGCCTTTTCCTCTCCTGCAGTGGTCCTGTGGAAAATTCCACTTCTGGAGCTAGCATTTGCTTTCGAAGAGGGATCTCCCATTGGCGCCAGTGCAGGATTTCTTCCAATGCAAATAGAAAGTTCGGGGCAGGGGGAGGGGCAATTTCCTCAAGACAGCTGCAGGGAAGGAAAGGGCTATATTCCCCTTCCACAGCTGTTGTGATTCTGATCATTATCACACACACCCCTGCACACAACATCCCAGCAAATGCAATTTGCATTTTTAAGAAACCTGCACCTTTCATCCAAAGATGCATTTAGCACCTTAGGTAGTCTGGCCTTCCAGCATCAGCAAAAGCCATCTTTCTACATGACCTTGTAAAACCAATTCTGAGCTCAGATGTTATTTAGCTAGGAAGTTTTTTTGGGAACCATACTAGAAGTCAGAATGCGACGTAGGGGAGATTGCGGTATTGGCTGTGTCTGAAATATAATGGGCCCATCCCAGTCAAGGCATTCTACATCAGACCATGACTTTTCAGGCCCTTTTGCTAGTCAAGGATCATTTGTGCTAAACTGACCAGAATAAAAATGAGATGAAATTTGCCTCTCGAGACTTTCAGCATGATAAAAATCAAAAAGCCAGAGCGCTTTATGCATCTTTCCCCATATAAGATTCCATTTTCCCAGCAGTCGGCATAATTAGAAATTACATACTTGACTGAACTCCTAGGACTAAATTTAGAAAAAAATAATAATAATTGGTATAGTTAGAGAAGGTCAAAACAAAAATATGTTGTGAGAATCTAAATGACCTTATTCAGCCAGCACTCAGATGCTAAATAGGTTCATTCATCCACTGACTATGATGCTTTGTCACCCTTAGAAAAGTTCTTTTGGAAGGGACAGCTCAATATTATGGTTATTTTTAGTACAAATAACTAATATTCATTGCATTTAGTGTTGCATAAAAAAATTAAAGTTAATAGCAAACACAAAATCAAGGAATGAAAGCTTGTTAAGGTAGTTCAACGTTGTGGTTATTTTTAGAGCAAATAACTAATATTTATTATATTTAGTATTTCATAAAACATTGACTTTAAAAGCAAATCTCAAAATAAAGGAATAAATGTTTCTAATTCAGCAGATGGGCTTCCTTGTTGCCATGACTATTTTACAAATTAATCCCACCTGTGCATTTGTCCCTCATTATTTCCTCTTTTGAAGAGGAAGTAAACAACATATACACAGCAGGAGAGAGCGGCAACTTCTGGCTTTAAAAATGAGTTAGACTTACTGTTACTGGGGTGGGTTTTTTGTGGCACGAAGAAGGCTAGAAGGGGTGGGAGCTGCGCAGGAGGCAGATGACATCGTGAGAGGGACCCACAAAAATCCATGAGTGCACAGTAACGAACGTGCAATAAAACACTCATCTGATAGAGCTCTAGAGTTATAACATTGGTTGTCATTAATCAAAGATAATAATATGCATAACTAAGTACCTGAGCAGGACTGGGGAACATGCCCTCCAGATATTGTTGGACTGCAATTCCCATCAGCCCCAGCCAGCCTAGCCAATGGTGGGGATGAGTGGAGTCCAACAACCTCTAGAGGGCCACACATTTTCCCCATCCTTATAGTAAACAGAGAAAATGTGTTGAAACTAAACTAGCCCAAGCAGGACTGCTACCCCTTTGATTCAGGTCAGCAGCTAATTATTGATAGGGGCATACTTTGAAATGATCAAGGGTGGAAGAGGTGGGTCCCTTAGTTCTTCCCTTGACTCACTCCCATGTGAGCCAAGACAGATTCAAAGGGTTCTTTCACTATCCCCCAATCAGTGGCAAAAGCGATAAAGTCCTTTTCAGAGCTACGCTGCTATTATATCCTCCTCTGGTTAATGAAATAGCTGGTTGCCTGAGCTATGAGCAGCTGAGGTACTTATGGGAGGACTCTTTGAAAACCTCTGTTGGAATTCACACTGGGTGCAGTGGAGGAGGGCCGCAAGCTCCCACTCAGTTTTCCCTTTAGCCCAGTTCCTTCAGTTTACTGCCTACTAGTGAAGCTGATTCAAGATACTCCTGTGCTTGCCAGCTGACCCAAACCAAACCAAACCAAAAAGAGGATCTCAGGCTACATAGGTGACCTCCTTAAGAAATAGCCACAACTGCCTGCAAGAGCCAAGTGGGAAGGAGTGGCCCATGGCTGTTTCCAGGAGAGACAAAAAGGGTGTGTAGCAGCATCGGTGTGTGTGTGGCGGTGGTGAGAGGGGAAGAGACCAGGCTAGGATGTGCCCAGGCCTATCCAGTCTACTTGGTGTGGCCCTGAAGCTCCATTCCTGGTGGAAACCTTTTTATTCCCTCTCACCATCTGAGGCTGTTCTGAGGAATCCAAGGTTTTGGAGTAAAAGGGCCCGGGGAAAAGAAAGTTATTTCCTGTGTTTTGTTGTGGTTTCAAGGAACTGTGTGTCGGCCCGTATTTTCTTTTGTTCTGTTAAAAAAAGTCTTTGTAATATCTCCGTTGTTTTCTGGGCTGCTTCTGATGCACATGCTGTTAAATGCTGCCCCTGGTCATTTGGTCTTCATTTGGCACAGGACCTATAACACCAAAACCTTATTCTGTTTAAACTAATGTGGAGGGAACCCAGCTGTGGCTGTGAGTCTCTGCCAGATTTCATGAAATAGAGAAAGAAAGTAAAACATTTACTTGTAGTTCAATTCTCTCCATGAACAGGCCTTCCCAGTATTAGCCTGGAGCCATAACACTGGAAAGAAGAGCTTAAGGAGCAAGCCCTTCATGTGAGTGAAGGGAGGTGACAAAGCACATACTTTGCATGTGCTTGAACCCCAGCTCCTCTAGGTAGGGTGAAGAATGAATCTCACCTGAAACCCCAAAGGCCTCTACCAATGAGTGTTGACAATACTAGCCTAGATAGACCAATGGTCTGACTCAGTGTAAGACAGCTTCCTATGTTCCTAAGACATAATCAGTGGCTGTGCTGGGGCCAGATGGGCAGTGCCTGTGGGCTGAAATGAGCTTCCAGGCCTCTAGTTGCCTATTCCTACAGCATAGCAAGCTCTTTGGCTTTCCACTGTAGGGTACAGAATTTCTGAGAATGTATCAGAAGATGCTTCCTCCTAGGCTACCCACAGGAAGGCAGAGGGGGAATGCCTCTCTAGCTCTGTCTCTATGCTTGAGAAGGATTGGAAGTGAAAAGTCAGTACCCATGCTTTCCCAGCCCCCAGCAACCTATTCGTTTACAATGGTAAAGAACACACTTTGCATGCAGAAGGCCCCAGGTTCGATCCCTGGCATCTCTAAGTAGGCTGGAAAAACTCATGCCTGAAACACTGGAGAACTTCTGCCAATCAGTGTCTACAACAATGAGCTAGATAGACCAAGGGTCTGACTCAGAGCCTATCTACACAGTACCTTGGAACTTTTTAAATAGTATTTTAAAACGTTCCAAATAGGTGCGTTCCAAAACGTCTTAGGCCACGTTAAGGAGTACTCACGTTACAGGAGAAAAATTCTTCAGTCTTCAAAGCGGTGTGTGCAGTCTCACACACCCTTCTGTCCATCTCTTTCTGTTTCATTTTTACAATGAGTTTAGGGCAAGGCATTGTGGGCTCTGTAGTTCACTCGCCCACTTCCTCTTTAGTTCCCCTTTCATTCCCTAGCTTTCAATTAGTTTAGAGCAAAGCATTGTGGGCATTGTAGTTCACTCGCCCACTTCCTCCTTAGTTCCCCTTTCTTCCCCACCAATCAACTGCTAAGCATTTGGGTGCTGGTAAACAAAGCACTGCCCTCACGAATCACATTATTTTACTTAAAATGATTTATTAAAGGTAAAAACCATTGTATATAGCTGAAGTGAGTTTTAAAAAACCTCAGGTATACAACGTTCAAGGGGGTGCGTCATGTGGCCCAAAGAATTTTCGTAACCCTTATAAAACGTTACAAAGCTAGCGTGTAGATCTGCTCTCAGTACAAGGCAGTTTCATATGTTCCTAACTGGTTCAGCAGACAAACTTTCCAACAGCACTACCAGCTGCTCATTCCTCAGTTCTTACCTTGCCAGCTGATAAGTAGCCCTCTGCAGTCCCACTGATTCTCCCCAAACCTGCAGCATCGATAGGATTACATGGCAGGAGTGAAGGGCAGGCTATCCTGCCAAGAAAATTTGCAGGGCCATTGTCAGATGGTGGTAATAGGCAGCAAATATTGAGTGACTAAAAATCCCCCAAACCTTTTTTTTAATGTTTCTGGCAACTCTACTCAATACTGTAGCTCTGAAAGCCTGTAGCTGTGCATCTGTGCAGGTACAGCTCATTAAATTTACGTGTTATATATAATAACTGTCCTTACTTTCATTCCAGAATGAGACTTTAATGTTGCCATGGTGGCCATTACTAAATACTCAAATGGAGCCCGCCCCCTGCCCTGTATTCTTATGCCTACCCTGAACTGGGATCCACCCCCTAATTACACTCAGTCTCTTAATCTGAACTGAAACCACTATTGACACACACACACACAAACAACTGTGGTGATATCGGAGCAAAGTAAAAACTCGTGGTAAAACGACCTGTTGAAAATGCGCAGCTTTGTGAGGAATAGCACGATGTAGCTGCGAGTTGGTGGCTGCACCATAGAAACAATGGGGTGAACTGCACAGCCACAATGGAGTATATAGAGCATATAGACAAGCCCTTGGTTGCTATACTGCAATGTTTCTTCCATCTTACCTCAGGCTGCACAAATCCCAAAACCAGTTCTGGAGAAACTGTGTTCAGGACAGGAGAAGCATTTTGTTCTTTCAGGTGACAGCTGCCAAAGCGGAACAACAAGATCAACTATGTGAAGATCGCTGCTGGAATACCCAACTTTGCTCTTCAGCATTAACCTAAACCTTCCCTCTGTCATATGGAGCTGCCTTTCCTTGTGCCTTTTTTTCCACCTTAAAAACTCCACACAGTACTAGGAAAATAAACAGTTTTTCTTCTTTCAAAGACTCTCTGGTGGTTAAAAAACAACAATCCTGACTCTCAATACAGGAGAAAGGATGCTAATAAAATGGCATGATAAGAAAACAGTTGGCCTGTCAAGCTGGTGAGATTTTGCAAGAACACAAACCCATTTTCAATTATTTTGGGGCTAGATGGAAGGCTGGCTGACAGTGAGGTGGAAAGCTGACAGAGCAGGTCAAGAGCGAATGAAAACACACACTAGAGATACTGCATACTTCCCCTCTGAGAGTTTGCACTCTTTAAAATTTAAGGGAAGAAATTCCCAAGCATGTTTAGACAGAAAAAAGTCCTACGTCTTCCAGCAAGCCTCTGCTAAACATGCATAGGATTGTACCCTAAAGCAAACGTTGCTTACCCACTTCCAGTTTAGAGATAGGGCAGGTACCAGTGCTAATCAGTGGTGTAGTGGTTAAAGGGGTTGCAGGGATGTAGCACCTTCACTTTGTATTAGCAGGGACACTGATGTCATCTGCCATCCCTCAGGCTTCTGTGTTCTCTCTGACCTTTGCTACAATCCTCACAGTAGCTGGGAGAAATGTATTTCAGGATGCCATGGTCTTGAGTAGGCAATTAAACCCATTCACTTTACCAAAGACCTGCTCCTGGAAGAGATGAAAACTGGCTTGCTGATATGGATCAACACCAGTGCTTGAATTTTGGGACTCTCCTTGGGGGCATGGTTATGATGGCTATTATGACGAGTGCCAAAATGTTGCACTGGTACTAATGTTTTTTGAAACCTAGTAATGTCCTAGATAGTCTCTTCCTTTCATTACACACATTCTCCTAGGATTCACACTGAATACATTGCAGTGCAAAGAATCCCAGGCTACAACCAAATTGACGCCACTTCTCTGGGGGCTTCCCTCCCGTAACTTCTGACATATAGACCAGATCTCAGCATCAGGGCTGGCCATAGTCATGAGGCATTTCCATAAGCCCAAATCTATAAAATGCCAGATTTTGGGCATATCTACAAAAATATTTTGATGGAGAAATCTGGGGAAAATGCAGAAAATACAGGAATCTTTTCTTACTAAGCTCACCTCACACTCTGCAATCTAGTCAGGCCCAAACTGTATCTTATGCTAGTTGCATAGTTACAGCTTGAAATTGGAACTTCACGGACACTGTTTCTCCTGGGAAGTAATTGTGTGAAGTAGCTTCCCTTGTATTCTGGCCAATTTTATCCACACCAATACAACCACTATAAAAAGAGGCTTGCAGGAGTGAATCGTGGGGTGGGGGCACACTAGGTTTTTTCTTTCTTTCAATCAAAACATTAATTGATGTCTTTATTTTGAGAAAAGGTAAATCAGTAACATTAAAGTGCATTGTTTATCCCAACACCTCTGGAGTCTGGACAGTCAAGATATGATGCTACAGTTACTTCATACTGAAGGATAGGCATAGTGACATAAAAAAACCAAAGTTGCTTAGCAAAGAAAAATATAACCATCAAGCCATGGGAGTGAAAAAGGAGGAAATCCACAAGGGTATATAGGGAGAGGTGAAATCTAGTAAGTATTTTCTTCTTCTTCTGTATTCTGTGTCTGAAAGCATGCAGGCTTTCAAATCCGGCTGGTATATCATTTCAGATTTCAGCAGTAGGGTGGAATGGGAGTTGCTGTCATCTACAAATAAGATAAAAGTCAGCCAGGTGCTGAGGAATTCACTCAGTTCTGATTGGTTCAGCACTGCCTTCAGCTGAATGACAACTTTTCCATTATCATTATGGCTCAGATATTACCAATGCATTGTGCCTGCGGTGAAGTGGAATTTTGTTTCATCCCCATTTATTTAGCTGCTATGAAATAAGTACACAGTCAATTCATCTACATGCTTTAGTTATTGTATCATCTGAAATAAGGTAATATAATTAAATGGGAATCACTCAAGAGGAGATGGACCCTCATTTTGTTTTATTATCAGCCATTTCACCTGCCTGCAGCAGAGGAAACGGTGGAGTGGAATTATTATTGTTGTTGTTGTTGCTGTTATTAACATTTATTTCACACCTTTCCCTAAAAAAGATTCAGGGCATCTTACAGCAGTGTTTGAAAGAGTTAAAAGAATTCACTGAAAACAATGAGAAATGTCAAGAAACCCAGTAAAAAAAATTGAAGCCCCATTATATCCCATCAAATACCTGGGCATAGAGGAAAGTCTTAACCTGGTGTTGAAAAGATGCCAGTGTTGGAGCCTATGAAGAATTAGTGCCTGAACCGGCTTGTTTTCCTTTTCTCTCCAACCTCCAGTTCCCTTTTCCTTTTGTACCTTGTCTATGGAATGGGGAATCTGTGGGCAAGGGTTGTGTTGTTGTCGTTGTTTGAAAATGTCTGTGCAACACCAAGAAAACTTCAGGTGTTTGTTTATAAATCAAGAAATAAATAATCTGAAATCTTCCGGGCTAAACCAGTATATGTGAAAATTGACGAATTCTATTTCGCTTCCCGCTTCAACAGCCAGACCTGCACTCTTTTTAAAATGTTGAAATCCAGCTGATTAGCTGTTCAGGAACTAACTGAACTAAGGTCCTCCTCATCCCCTTCTCTACTGAGGTTGACCACTTAAGCATCACCAAAAGAAACGTGATATCAAAAGGACTACAGAGGACCCTATTTTGTTTAAATTGCACACATGTTAATTTATATGTATAGATGCACATTTAGAAATAATTACTATAATTTTAATAGAAATGCATCTCAGGGAAGAGCAGGGAAGAATGGGACCATGGGACCTGTGTGCCTGCTCAGTCTGCCTTCCAAGCGCTAACTGCTGATGAGCAACTTTAAAGCCTCTGTTGCTCTCCCTTCATCTGGGTCTTTAAACTGGACTTGGAATTGGACAGCCTTACAAATAGAGGATACCTCCAAAGGACTGTCCTCTGTAAAGAAGGATTCATGGCCCACTCAATATATCTCCCAAAAAAATTGATCAGTGGGGTTTCAGATTTGTGTGTGTGTTTTAAAGTTGTATGTACGCAGCCCATCTGTTCCATGCAAGTTCTGCTGGGCATCTTCTAGGGTAGAACCACCAAAGATGTAGTCATGGGCCAGTCAATGTGCAGCACATCTAACATAACCTGGTTGTTCAGTTTTTAAGTATCTGCCTAAGGCAGCATGGTGTTTGATACCATCTGCTCATTAACTTAAATTAGAATTCCTTGACTTTAATGCACACAGATCACAAGGATTTTGCTAGCCATATGGCTTCCCACTTCTCAGCAGGTATCTCTTTGTTCAAATCAATTTCCCACACTTTCATGTAGCTTAACACATTTTCCCAGGTAAGCAGCTGTAACATTTTTTTTCTAGATTAGAGATACCGTTTTATTAAAACCCAATGTTTTATTTATTTTATTCTCAGAATTGGTCATCGCTCTGTTTACCTGCTGAATTAAAATTTTGGCATATCAAACAACTTGGTTTAAATATTATGTATTGCTTGAGTAGAAGCTCCGCATCGTAGTCTGAGTTCTCCCAGCTATCAAGTGAACAAAATGGACAATAGCTTCTGTCCAGCTAACTCACAGCAAGAACATCAGGTTCACAAGGGTGTAGACCTAGAATCTGGCATTGACCCTTGGCAGATTCGAGCAAGGGCCATGTCTCAGTGCTAGAACATTGCTTTGTATTCAACAAGTCCCAGGTTCAACCCTCTAGCCTCTCCTAGGAAAGACCCCTGTCTGAAACTCTGGGAGCCACTGCCAGTCAGTGACCCTGTTCAGACAACATGCTAAGCCATGCTGGTTAACCATTTTGTGTGTCATGTGTAAGGCATTTTCCCTAACCTTAGTTGCTACATAACCACATAGCTACATGTGGTTATGTAGCAATTAATCTGTGGATGCTTCAACCAGGAAATGGCTAGCAGCCTCTGCCAGGAACTGGCTGCCCAGAACCGTGCATACCACAAGGGACACTGGAACGTGGAATGGACCAGAGGATTGAAGTAATCAGTGGAGAGGTCCGTGGTTAGGGTGTAGTTAGGCAAACCGTGCAACGGGCCATGCTTCCATGGTTGTGTGGCAGCAGCGCTAGGTGTGGTTAGTGGTAGCCACAGTAAGATGTGGTTAGCATAACCACGTTCCCCAAAGTGTCATCTGAACAAGGTCATTGTAGACCAGGGTGACAATATTGCTTTCCAGATGCTTTGGCCTACAACACCCATCAGCACTAACCAGCATACCACTCAATAGCCAAAGCTCTCTGGGCAGTTCACAAACATCAAAGCTTCTGCCATGGAAGTTATTTCTTTTGTCCTGGCATGCCTATGGTTTGAAGCCAAGCATTGCTCCTTCTGCTGACCTAGTCTCTAGTCTTCTTGTGCAGAGGGACATCCCAATTCATGAAAAAGAATCAGAAACTTCCCTTCATAATTACAGCTTGGAGTTACGTTTGATTACAATTACTCCAGAGCTTAGGAAAGGCTCATGAATCTAGTCCTCACATCTGTTTCAGCAAGAAAGCAGGTTATTGTTGAGGAATCTTTGTTCAGATAGAAGCCTATTACTATTACTAATAATTATTCATTATTATTATTATTATTATTATTAACATTTATATACTGCCCCATAGCCGAAGGTCTCTGGACAGTTTACAAAAATTAAAACGTTGGACATTAAAAATCGATATACAAAATTTAAAAGCATAAAAGCATAAAAACAGACAACATATAAAAACAGTATACATTTAAAACAACTTGAATTCTCAGCCAGGCCTAAATATAGTTTAGTCAGCAGAGGGAAGGTGGCTATTCCATGGAAAAAAATGGTACCAAAGTGAGAGCAACCTGGCACAGTCAAGGGAGCCCCCATGTTTATGGTGCTGAATCAGCATTTCCACCTCTTTTTTCCTCACAGCTTTCCTCTTTAACAGCTATATGGCAGGCAGGTACCATGCTAGGAATAGCTATACCTGTTGAATTTGGCCAATGTAGATAGACAAAAATTGCATTTGATTCATTTTTCAGGTTTTTTTAAGTGTATAAATGGGACAGAAAGAGAAAGCAAATTAATGTGGAAGAAAGCAAAACTGACTGATTTGTCCATTGCTACTCCCAGCATTGATAATGTTTTTCATGTGAATCAGATACAGATCAAAACAGACCTGCTTGTTCTGCAAACTCCCTAAAATTAGCCCTAAGCAAGAACAATGCAAAGAGTTATGCTTCCTTTCAATGAGACACTAAGCTAACTTAATTGTGTATGGTAACCAATCGCTCAGAGCTGAAACACCAACAATTTTACTTAATTTACATCTTTATATTAGAGCACCATCCCAGTGTAGATCAGATCTACACTTGACAGTTTGCAAAAATATGAAGGTCTTGCTGGTTCCTGTTCACCCTGGGATACATGGGATACACCATTGCAAAACCACTCCATCTCCAGGCACAACTGTTTGTTTTTAAGTGTATGTTCCAAAGCAACTCATCTGTCAGCCAGGGTGGGGGGCTGGACTGGGCTTGGGGTGGCATGTTTCCATTGCAGGTGATTGAGTTGTAACTCCATTTCACACCACTTGATCAGCATCACTTGTGGCCTGACAAATTTGACAAGAGTTTTTCCTGCAGTGGGTGGGGAAGCAGCCAGCGGATGGACACAACGTGTTATTATCATTCTGCCAGCTTAACATATTATGACATGAAATGTTAATTGCTGGTTTGTTGTTTCAATAATCATTGCCAAAGAAGAATGGTTAATTAGAACAACCCTGGTTTATCAGTCGTTCAGAAAAACAGAAATATGAGGTGTGCATTAGGACAAGTTTATTCGAAGTTTGTAACCAGTCTTTTAGAATTTAAGAAAGCTATAAAGACTGTTCTCTTCCGGCAGGCATATCCAGTGGAATTGTAGAATGTTTTAAGGATGTTTTTAGGATGTTTTAGGATGTTTTAATGCAGTTTTAATAATATGTGTCATGTTTTAATCAGTTATATGTATTTTATCATGTTGTTGTTCCCCGCCTCGATCCAGACGGAGAGGCGGGTAAGAAATAAATTGTTATTATTATTATTATTATTATTATTATTATTAATGTGAGAATCCACCTTGTGGGGTAAGCAAGTTTACCCATGAACAAGAAAATCTCATTGGAGAGGGGTGGGAACTTACTATAACATCCCATTTGTTACAGACAGACCATGGTCTAAAAGCTTAAAATATTGTGAGTGCTCCATCATTTTTATATGCAATACTCTCTCAATGCCTTAGAGCGTGGGGGAAATATGATGAAGTTTCTGATCAGATGCCACTGCCTAATGATGAAAAAGGCAGGGTCAGCCCTGTCATAAGCAGGGTAAAGTGCCCTGCTTCAGGCAGCACCATAGGGAAGGAGAGGGGGATAAACGAAAACAAGTACCAGTGTTTGGTGCAGCAAGACTTTGTGAAGTCTCGCCCTTAGCAGGAGTGCGACCACCATTGGGTCTCTGTTTCATGTAGCAACATGTCTTGGCTACACTGGGTAAAGTTGCTATTAGAAAACTTCCTTTACAGATTATACAGCACATTGAACCTGTGAGCTTGTTCTCCTCTGAGCAAAGGTCCCCTTAGGGTGAGGCATTGAAGGGGTGGCAGGCAGCTGGGGGCAGGGAGAGGAGAAGGTGGGAGGTCTAGCACTACCATTGGTTTCCGCTAGCAGAACATCATTAGCACAAGCGGAATGCCAACATAGGATACTACCTTTACTCAGAGATAATCCCCACAGAGTTCAATTGATTTCCTAGTAAGTATGTATAGGCTTTAGGGTGGCCCAATGAAAAAGAGGACTGTGCTCCTGCACCTTTGTGTAGAAAGGAGAATTTTAGGTGGTGTTGGTTGTATGACAATCTACAACTGCTGAAATTCCCTCTTCCACACAACTATTAAAGGTGCAGGAGGGCTCTTTTTCACCTGGCCATCCTAATCTAATTGTAACCTGAGGCTTTAATCCTATTCGCACTTAGAGAGTGACTTACTTTTCAGTAAGCATGCATAGGATCACACTGTTAGGAGATTAGAACATCCAAATAAATAGGGAATGGTTTGTGCAATCAGAGTCATTTGACATTTCTGATGGAGATTATACAGCTCAAATTCTCATTAGTTCATTATTTAAGTACACGTACAACTGGGTAGAGATTAATAAAGAGAAATACATCTAAGAGAGTTGCAACAAAACCTCCATTTCACATTTATGAATTAGGTCTCATCAGCAGACATCCACTCAGAACTAATAATAAGTTTATTGTTAAGAGTAATTAAGATCTTCAACAGGCAGAAGAAAAAGAAGTAGTAGTAGCCTAAAACATCTGAATGCCAAATTTCCTGAAATGTGCCTACTTCATTATTCCATATCACACTTTGCACAGTCGTTTTCAAATTTAATAGCACTGCCTCAAAAATATTTGCCTTTCAACATTGTTGACAGTGTATTCATTAGGTGTTCTGAGCAGATGAAGGAACTGGAGGCAGGGAAACTGTTTGCATCTGTGACGGCACTTATAATTTTCTAGCACACCACAGTACAAAATCTTATATGAGGATGCTTAACCAGATTTTCTGTCTATCTCTGCCTCCGGTATGTTTCCATTGTTTATGCAGAAATATGGACGTTCTGGTAACCCATAAAGGTAAAGCAACACTTCCAGAATCTTCACAGAAATGTGACTGATCAAATGGCTCTAGCTCAATGGCAGATCACATGCTTGGCATGCAGAAGGTCTCAGGTCAAACCCCTAGCAGAGCATCTCCAAGCAGGGCAAGGAAAGACTCCTATTTGAAACCCTGCAGAGCAGGGGTGGGGCAGAATCTCATGGCCAGGGCCTGAATCCAGCCTGCCTGGGGTCCCATACACCCTTTCCCTGATGCCCCAGCACTTGATGATTTTCCAACTTTTGTGCATCCCCCCCCCCAATTCTAAAAGATTGAAATTCTTCTCCTGAAACTTAGTTACTAGCAGTAAGAGCTTTAAACTAAAATTATATGCTGGAATGATGATGATTGCTTGGCCCCACCCTTTTTATCAATTTTTTTATTAAAAGTTTTAACAAAATAATACATTAAAACAAAAACAAAAATATGCAAGTGTAACTACATACTTAAAAGGCCTCTGTTTCAAATATTACAACATCTAAAATGAAAAAAATAAAAAGGGGGGGAGGAGTAAATTACACATTAAGGCAGACCAAATATCCAAATACAAATCCATTTGTAATTGACACTTATATCCCACTCTTTCAAATGTAGCTAGTGTTGTTAGGTCTTCAATCCATTGCATTATAGGTGACGAGCTTTTATCTATCCGATGTTGTAGTATCAGTCTTTGAGCAGTCAAGCGGGTGTGAAAACTCCATTTACACTGACCTTGTGTTATATTCCAAGAAGCAGGTACATAATTTCTATTAACATGTACATCAGAAACTATTAAAGAGCTTTCTAACACAAAGTTTATCCGTATGATGACTTCCTCCCAAACGGAGGCAACTAATGGGCATTTCCAGATCATACGAATAAAAGAAGCATCAACAATATGGTCCCACCCTTTTGCCTTTGGTCCTGCCTAGGCTGACCAGATAAAATCCAGGTCAGGGCTCATGTAACTTTAACAGTTGTAGAGAAAAGGGAATTTCAGCCAGGGTCATTTGTATGCAATTAGTTCCTGGTGAAATTCCCTCCATCACAACAGTTAAAGCTGCAGGCACTATACTAGAGTGACCATATACAGGCAGGGCCCCTGCAACTTTAACAGTTGTGATGAAGAGGGAATTTCACCAGGAACTAATTGCATACAAATGACACTGGCTGAAATTCCCTTTTCTCTACAACTGTTAAAGTTACATGAGCCCTGACCTGGATTTTATCTGGTCACCCTAGTCCTTCCCCCTTTGCCTTCAGCCGAGCCCACTGCTGGAATGAAGCCCCTGAGCATTTCTCACACTGCAAAAGGGCCCCACCCCACCCCAATTACAGGGACTGTTGTACAGAAAAAACATATGGGTAGGCTATGGAGGCAGCCATTTCTTTTTCTGTACAATTGCCCTGTAAAGGAAATGGAAATGATGTCATCTCGATTCCCTCCTCACCCAGAGGCATTTGAAGTTTCAGTTCTGCTGTGCCACAAGCAGTTCAGGTCAGCCACTACAATGCCCAGATTTTGTAAAATCTGTTCCGTCTGTGTTTTGCAGATTGTGAGGTACCTTTCACATTGTCTGCTCATTCATGGAATCGGATTGATCCTAATATTTTGAATTTGTGCAAATCCACACTTACATCAGTGAGTAACTCCCCCTCCAAAATGTGCATTTTCATACGTTATCCTATGGGGGGGAAATGTGAATTTTTGGCTGTTACTTTAACATGTTATGTATTTTTCAATGAGTAAATTTGCATAAAATCTTAGAAAGTAAAAGCAAACCAGTCTGTGAGACTGTGGAATTCTGTGCAAATTTGGAAAAGCCAGTGTGCAGCAGAATTCATGGGTTGGATTCATAGAACTCCAGCACATTTCATTCCGTTGCTGCTTGCTCTGACATCTCTATGCCTCGGCTTTGGCTGCCTTCATTATTTATATCTGAAAAAAAGAAAGACAGATGAGTCACCCACCTGCCCACCCACCTCATGTCCTCATCTCAAAGCAAGCACCCGAGCACCGACACTTGCAAAGGAATTGCAAGGCAGATTCTGTTGATCATGAATTTAATTTGATTTAGGGGGGATAATGATGTGAATGATTAAACTGAATGGGGATAATTTATCAAAGGGAAATTCATTATGGAGCAGGATCTGGATCATCTGGGGGTTCATTAATTTTATTTATTTATTTGTGACACTTGTATACCGCTGACTGTAATAAAATCCCTCAGCAGTTCACAAAAAATTGAATAAGAGAACTGATTTGGGTGACCTGAGTGGGGAGCAAATTAATTTAAGAATTTGAGGGGGGATAATCTGGATGGGAAATTAATTGGTTGCCTTCTTTGAAATTTAGATTCTAGCAATGATTTCCAAATTTTCATATATACTTATAAATTGACATGTGCAGATTCTGTGCAAATTGGAGCCCTCATTGATCCTCTGTATTGGTGGTACATGCTGCCCCTTCTTTTTTGATGATATGTAACTGGCCGTTTTATTTCATCATAGGACTCTCATGACTACAGGAATACAATGGAGTTTGCTTCTGCCACCCTGATGCTAAACACATTTACTAGAGAATAAGCACCATTTTGTTGTGGAAAAAGATAGCATATTTTAAAAGAAGAAATAATAAAATATCTATCTCTAACTATGGACATGCCCAGCTGAGCTGCAACATTTTCTGCTCATGCCGTTCTGGGTCCAGATGTTAGGCCTGTTTGCTGATTCTCTCATCACCCATTGTTTTCTGGGTAGTCACTGGGGGGGGGGGGATGTGGGCCCTGGATTCTGGCCCTGAGGTCCAGCTAGGGATGTCTGAGAAATCTGCAATGGATTCAAATGTGTTCAGATTTCTATATATCTGACCTGCCAATTCTGCAGCAGACTGGCTTTTTCCAAGTCACATGAATTCCATGCATTTGCAGACCAGCTTTTAAAAAAACTTTTCTGGTAGCTGTGATTTGTACAATATTGCACTTGCTCTAATGTGCATTTGCACTTATTTGCACTTGCTGGAATGCACAGATGTACTAATTTGCGCATGCGTTAATGTGCACCAGTGCTAATTCATACTTACACTTATGCACTTAACAAAATTGGAACAAAATTTTCCTACATCCCTAAAAAAACACACCACCTGCTGAAGTTCCCTTTTCTATGTTTCTATGCAAGTGTTAAAGATACAGGAGCCCTGTCCTTCTTTCCATATGGTCACTCTACCTGTATGTATTAACTCCATTCTTTTAGTAAACAGCGGCTCTCAAAACAAAAGAAATACAGATTCCTTCTTTCATTAATGATTTGCTGCTTTTGTTATCTTTTATCACTTCTATCTGTGTAATTAAAAGTAATAGAAGAGGCAAAGTGATTTTAGGTGTCTTAGAGAGGAGGAACCGATTACGATGTCTCCAAATTTTCTTCCATGATATCGCCTTCTTTCTGCACGTAGATTTCCACTTCACTTCCTTACTAGGGCAGTATGCAAACTGGTACGAGTGCTAACACAAATTGGGTTGTGCTACAGTAAGGAACTCCTAGCGCAACACTAATAGCATTAGCTGGCACGGTGGGTTTATTGGGGAATCACATCGCACCAGCTAACACTACTGGTGTTATGCTAGCACAATGTTATGTACATGACTGCTCAGGTTGACTTGGATACGGCCTTATGCCTATATATTCCTCCTTTTTTAAGACACCTAAAACTTGCTTTGCCTCTTCAATTGCTCAGTCACATTTGTTTGTAAATATTGTCAACTTAACTGGAGTTCCCCATTTATTCTTAATGCCAGCCTTTTGTATGGATTTTACCTCTCCTCTGATTCAAAGAAACTGGGCTTATGCCAACCACAATTTGTACATGTGGACAATCCATTGAGTCCACATTACCTTTGCTGGCCATATTCAGAGTCAGATATAAGCAGGTGGCACCTTACACCACAAAGACTTAACAAAATGTAGCAAACCACATAAATTAATTGCCTGAAGTATCATGTGTTGGGTCCTAGTTTGGGGCAGATGTGGTGAGATTGTCTATATATATAGATAGATAGATAGGTGTGTGTGTGTGTGTGTTACATAAACGCAAGAACGGGAAATATGTAAATATTTGATCTTTTTAGTATCAGTGAACAGTTTATAATATTGATTAACATTTCAAAAGAACTTTGATAGACATAAGAACAAGAAGTTTATTGAAAATGTGCTAGGAGCTTTGAATGCAATGTAAAGCCCTGGAGAGTCCATTGCAAGACTAATCCTCTGCATGTTTACTTAAAAGTAAGACCCACTGATTTTAGTGGGCTCCCTCCCAAGTAAGCACATGTCAGGGTGAAGCCTGAATGAGCAGAATGATTGAAGAGATCTTTAGTAGCAGAAATTGATATATAAACCAGAACGCTGGGCATAATGTAAGTTGTCTTGAAGCCAGGCTTAGGCATACTTAGCAAAGATCCATTGAAATCTATGGGACTTAAGTTAGTCTAATTAAGACTGACTAAACAACCCTTGTCTGGTAATATATGTTTATCATTATATATTAGAACACACCTATGCACACATCCCTACATTATATTTGATCACCATCTATTTAGGTCTACATATTTTAGATCACTAAAAAAATGGCAAACATATAGGAGTCTCATGAAAGATGATGGCAAAGCAATAACATGCAGATGATTTTTTATGATAATTCAGAATCCCTTGTTTTGATACAAAGTGGTCAGAAAATGAGGACATGATGAATTGAACAGCTCAAGGACCATTAGGCTGGAATATAGAGCACATGTCCGAGATGCCTTCATTTTCCTTGGACAGTCTCCTAACCTTGATAATGCAGAATTACTGTCTGCTTAGAAGCCAGCATTTTCATCATAATCTCCCCTAATTTGTCTCTTGCATGGCATTTTCCCTGCCTGAGTTGCATCAGTTTAAAAAGCTGAACTTGCCTAACGGAAGAAGACACACATGTGACTTCACCCTTGTGAACAGGTGTCTTCTCAGAGGAATTGCCTCAAGATGTGATGACATAAGATATCCTTTCTTGCTCCTTAGTAGTAGCTACATTAAAAAAAGAATATGTGAAACTGACTCCATCTCATCATTGTTGCAAGGATGCAACATCGAATGGAGTAGCATTAATCATCACATTTTCCATGAAATGATAAACTAATGGATTAAAAAATATCTGAAGTCAACAGCACAAATGAAACATTAACTGTGAAATTCTATGCATGCTTACTCAGAAGTAAGTCTTTTTGAGTTAAATAGGCCTTACTCCAAGTGTAAGTGTGTGTGTGTGTGTGTGTGTGTGTGTATGTATTACAGCCTTATACATCAAACCTTTACTAAGGTAAAATACGTTATACACAAAAAAGCTGAAAATTTTGTTATGCACAAACTGAGCTAAATCTAGATATTGTAATTTCATGATAATGGTATACTTTTACCTCTGAAAACAAATGTGTTTTTTTTTAAAATTCCATTAGCAAGAGCAATCAAAACTCTTAATTAAAATTAGACATTCTCAATTGCTTTCCAAATGAATCTTGGTAACTTCATTAATCTAGTATGATTAGGCAAATGCAATACTTAATAT
Source organism: Anniella stebbinsi (assembly GCA_029215795.1). NCBI lineage: Eukaryota > Metazoa > Chordata > Lepidosauria > Squamata > Anniellidae > Anniella > Anniella stebbinsi. The sequence goes on along the minus strand of JARDYH010000004.1, from coordinate 85,746,849 downwards.
TCTGAGAAAGACATGCTACATTATGCAACATGACATAGAAAGATTTTTAGCTAATCCCAGCCCAGAAGGTAGTTTAACAGTAAATATTTGAAATTCATATCCGGCCTGTTCAGACAACTTGCTAAACCATCATTAGGTCACTTACCCTTTTGCAGTAAATGGTAAGTGAGCGTGTTTAAACTGTGGTTATATAGCCACCATGGTTAGGAATGGTTCACACGACACTTTAAGTTATGATTCACACAACATGCTAAGCCATAATGTTTAGCCCAAAGTGCTACTTAACCACCATGGCTTTGTGTGTCATCTGAACAGAATCACTGACCTCTGGTCCTATACATGACTACTCATAAGTACATCCTATACATGACTACTCATAAGTAAGTCCTGGTGAGTTCAATGGAACTTACTCCCAGGTACATGGCAAAATTTGGGGGTGTCACTCAACCCACCCACCCTAAATTGAGGGGATCATAGGGCTGTACTGTCTAGCAGCAACCCTGCTGCTGAGGTCAGTGTCAGCCAACCCTCCCTCACCGCCTGCATATTCAACAGCCATATGAAGGGACCTACATGTGCACCGACATAGGTGCATAAAGGTCCTCCATGCAAGGGGGGAGGCAACCTGGGCCAATCAGGATCCTCCATCACACAAAGGAGCTCTGCATGTGCATGCACATAGAGCCCCACCACATGGTTGTTGAGCATGCAGCTGGCACACATAGTGCAATCCTGCAGTGTCCTGACATGTTATTTCAGTGTGTATGGAGGTCCAAGTGAACCTCTTCTTCTCTCTGAGCCACCACATATCTCATCGCTGAGAGTCCTGCTTTGGGTATTTCACTGCAAAATTATAGCAAAACAATACAGTGAAGTTTGAAAATGAGTGCAATCAAACAAATATCCTGAGCAGAACTGCATGCTGTACCTAACCTTTTACCCAGAAAAAAAGTTTGAAGCTAAACCTTTTATGTTATTATCGACCAGCTCACAACTGATCACAGCAAGCATCAAAAGACCTATGAGAACTTTTCATACCATTGTAAGTTCCCCACAGAAAGCCATGCCGTTCAGGAACCAGATGAATACAAGTATAAAATGTCCTCTTTTATTCTGTAGACTTAGATCATGGACAGAAAAGAGAAGGCCATTTTGTAACTTCACCAAAAATGTGGAGATAGGCAAACTCTCTGCTAACATTGCCAAGTAAATGTTGGGAAATTATTTGAATCATGCTATTCCTGATAGGTTTGCCATGTTCAGGTCTTTCAATTTCAAATTGCAAAGCTGAAGATTCATTTTCATCCATCCATCCATTGCATTTATATCCCACTTTTTTTCTTCCAAGGTACCCAAGGTGGTGTACATAATCCTCCTCCTTTCCATTTTATCCTTTGAACAACAACCCTGTGAGGTAGGTTGGGCTGAGAGTCTGTGACTGGCCCAAATTCACCCAGTGAGCTTCCATTGCTGAGTGAGGAATAGAACCCGTATCTCCTGATTCCCAGGCTAACACTAAATACAACAGCACACTGGCTCGGAAATCCAAAACTTCACTTTTCCAAATCATCACTGATATTTTTAAAAGCATCCACCTCAGTCCAATACAATTAGAGAGTAGATTGAATGCACTGAAGTCAATGTCCATCACAGGTGACATAATAAAGTACTTACAATCTAATTACGAATTATGCGCTATTCATATGTTAAACACACGTAGAATGCTCAGGTATTTAGATACTGCCCCATAGCCAAAGCTCTCTGGGAGGTTTACAAAGTTTAAAAACACCGAACATTAAAAACCAATATACAAAATTTTAAACTATAAAAAGTATAAAAACAGATTACATACAATACCCATTTAAAAACAGCTATTCTGGGTAAAAAAAAAAAAGCTGTCCCTCCTGGGGTCTCAATCTGGTTCTCTGGGGTTCCTAAGATGGCCATGCCCCCTCTTCCTGACCACACCCCTTTGCCCTGATCATTTAGTGGTTTTCCGGGTTTTGCACGTTTCCCCCCGTTCCAAAAGGTTGAAAAGCCTCTCCTAAGGCTTAGTTACTGGCAGGAAGAGCTTTAAGCTAAATTATCCTGGTATTTTGTTGGTATTTTGGCCTCACCCTTTTGCTTTCAGCCCCCACCACTGAAAGGCATTTACCCCTCCTCTACACACATGTGACCTCAAATGACTGAGGGACGTGATCTTGTGACATGAAGACACATGTCCTCAGAATCCAGTCCCCCTCCCCCCCCCACACAGGGTCTTTCAATGGCAAAGGACTATCCTCTGTTCTGCATCCATGGAGCCCCAATGTTTCTTCTCATGATCTTTTTGATGGCAAAGAGGTAGCAGCCCCCTTCTCCATTGAAATAATCCTTTTGCAGGGAACCACTGTGAAGGGGGAGGACCCAGAATTATCCTGCTCAACCAACACAATTCCTCAACAGACTAACAATTGTGTACTCCCCTCTGCTGCTGGGGATATTTCCTGGAAGCATGAGGGCAGTGTGCATGTGGCACCCTTGTTCAGGGCAGTTCTTGTGATTTCAGGAAGTTGTGCATTGTTCTGACCCTTATTGATACTTTTCTGCAATGGTAGGTGGTATCTGTAATTAGAACATTTCTTGTCATCTGTCATATTCTCTGGCCTTGATGTCACCTGCCAAAGCTTGCAGTACAGCATGGACACCTCAGACTTGAAAGAAATATTCCTAGTGTAGACCCCAATTCCCCATTATCCCAATGTACAAACAGCTGAGACATCTGGAAGCAGCCCTTTAAGAGCACAGACAGCTCCTCAGATGGAACACTACCCAAAGCAGGACTGGACCAGCTCAGCCAGCATTCCTAAGGCCTCTGCTCTCTGCTGAGATAAGAGAATCCTGCAGCCAGCTCTTTCTCCGGTGCTCTGTCCAGGGTCCAGAAAGACTCATCCTGACCTGGCCTTTTGTGACTCTGCTGCACCTGATAGGACCCTGCCCTACCAGCTAGTAGGGCAGCTTCCTCTCTGAGCATCAAGCTGTGATTGAACAGGACACCCTCCTGTGATTGAACAGGACACCTTCTTTTTTATTTAGGTTCCCAGGATCTATTTCTATTTGAAATAGTCTATGGGCTGCCTAGATTCTAATTGATCAGCCTATAATGGGCTGAAAATTGTAGCCAATGTTCTGATTTAGTGCATTTCCAAGATAATGTTAACTGCTTTTGTGTGTGTGTGTGATCATATCAGAATAAGCATGTGAATCATAAGAGAGTGGGATTTAAATTATGTCTGAACATTACTAAGTAGAACAGGCCCTTTATATACTTTAATGTAAATTTCATATAAAAAAATGAGGCCAGTTGCAAACTTTTGGAGGTTGATATCTTAATCATGTTTTACTGGGAAGAAAAGTCTTTGATCACTATTTACTAGTCACCTTAGAAGACATGCATTGAGATTAGGAATATCACCTGGCATGGCAATTCATAGCAAGAAAGAGGATGGAGGCAAGGCAGATGTACAAAGCTTGCTCTGGGACCCTCTGCTTCTTTTCCAGAAGTGTCTTGTTTTCCTTTTGCAATATTGAAGGAAACTGCTGTTAGCTCACAATGCAGACAAAGTAAATAAAAATGTCATTTCGTATACAAACAAATGAACTTGTCAGCTATGTTGCTATCATTGAAACCTACTAGGGGGAGATTGAAAATTCCATCTTCGTTTGTTGAGACTACTAGTCAGGCTAATTAGAGTAAGTCTAATTCCATAAGGACAACAGTCTGGGTGACTAGCCTGAGGGTAACATGGCTGCTTGAACTGAGCCCTATATCAGCCTGTGGCAGAAAAGCAATCTGTTGAGGTTGAAAACAGGCAAGGATAGTTGCTAGTTGGAGGTACTCCTCAACTACTTTAGCATGCTAACTGCTTTGCTCATGTAAATAAAACAAACTCTGCTGCCACTATATTTAAATGGAGATTGGATACAGTTCTATTCATTCTGGATACTGATCCAGCCATTCCCAAACTCCACCATTCTTCTGAAGGATCTTCCACATGCTCAGGGAGATTTATGATTCATAATGATGGAATCAAAGTTCAGAATTAAGAGGGTGGGTGAAATGGTGAACTCACTGAGTTCTCCCAGACTCAAATTCATTATAAGCAAAAGTCAAATCTTTGCTGAAGTTCAAGCCCAGCCCATAATAAGTTCACCCAGACACTAGGGATGATCAGTCTAATTCCAGTCTATGTCAGTTCTGCATGTGTTCAATCATAAGTCGATTCCATCCCGTCTCCTATGTGCTTTTTTAAAAAAATCATCATGGATATGTGCATTTAAATTGTATACATTTTCCCTAAAGTATGTATTTTGTAATCATTTCCTCCTAAATGCATCGATTTGTATGCATCTTTCACTAAAATATGCATTTTCTCTAAAATACTCATTTTTTGTGTTAATTTTCTTCCTAAAATTGTATGCAGTTTCTGAGCCAAGAATTCCATTGCAAAATCTGGAGAAGTGCAGTGTGTGAAGGACATCTGCATCCCAACCTGTGCAAATGTGAATGCTGTTACTCTGCTTCAAATGCAGACCAAACGAAATTCTCCATCCTTGCCACACATCATCACTTGCTACCCTTCCTTTTCCCCAAACATTTACTCCCTTGTGGCCTCCATTTCTTCTAGGTATCTAAATTGGCATTATCCCATGTGAAGGAATCGTGGAACATTACTTTGTAGGGCACCTAATGTCCATATTAAATACTCAGATGCCTTGAAAATATGCATGTCCCAAGATCCCTGGTGTCTGAGACAGTGCCATGGCTCAAGGGCCAGGCTCCTGATCATCAGGAGAAAGGTATGAAGAGACTATAAAGTAGGAAGACTGGGTGTAGGAATTAGCCCCAGAATGAACTCTGGGAGACAGAACTCTGGCAGAGACCTCAATGTGAGAGGAATTACTTGGGCCCACTGCCCCTGCCATTTATATGGCATGAGGATTTCTTTTCCTCATCCGATGTTTCCCAGGCTGTGCTGTAAAATTGCAACTGAAGTCTGTGTCCACAAATATGATAGGGATTGGCAGTTGTTAGAGTCTAGAGTTTGAAGGAAGCCACATTTATTTATTTACAACATGTTTATATTGCTCCAGATCTAAACAGATCCCGGAGTTGTGAACAAAAAAAGATAAAAGAGGTAAAACACAACACTAACAGTTATTTTAAAAACAAAGTACTCATAATATCCATGGCTGGTCAAATGGGGGAAGGCTTGTTGAAATAAAACATATCCAGCAGGCACTAAAAACAAAACAATGCTGATGCCTGCCTATCTCAGGATGTCCTATCCCAGTTGTCAGGGCAGTGTGTGGTGGGAGCAGCATCTGCAGGTAGGGATGTACAGATTTTGTTAAATCCATTCCGTTTATGTTTTGCGTATTGTCAGGCATTTTTTTTTTGTTCTGTTGTACACTCATTGATGGAATTGGATTTATTTTTAGAGAGATACAATGATTTTGTTCCTGTTTTGTTAGCGTTAATGCACACTTCTGCTAATGTGCATTCATGCAAGTGCACATTTGCTCAAATCATTCCCCTCAAAAGTTTTTTTAAAAAAAAAAGGATATCTGTGGAATCCACGTAACTCAAAAAATATCCAGTCTAGAAATCAGAACTCATTCAAATCCATTGGGGACTTCTCCAGCATGCCCAGCTGCAGCCGTGGATTGGGGTTGGGGTGTTGGGGGGAGTTGATAATGGATCCCTGTGACACTCTCCACCTCCTCTTCAGAGTCACTGTCCAGTAAACAGGGATGTGTGAACACTTTTCAGTTTAGATCTCCATTTTCAAATCCAGGGGCAGATCTGCAGAACACGCCTCGTGAAATCTGCTTCACAAAAGCACTATAGAAACAGGCTAGAATACATTAGATATAATGCATGCTAATCATTTAAAAACACATTACAAAACTATCAGTCTTTTACCCTTGGCAATATCCTCATGAGCTTCAATTCACTGGACTGAAGACACTATCTCTCAAATAACCAAAGAAAGACAAATAATCCAAAGGCAACATTTGATTAAATTGGTCTTACCGGCGTACACACTTTGTGAAGGGAGAGAAAAATCTCAGGCATCAACCTTTCATAAGCTTTGTGTGCGCTTCTTTTCTTGGGGCAAGTCAAAGACAAAAAACAAGCTACCCTGGAGTCATCAGGAAATAGATAGGAACAAATAAAGCCAGTAAAGAGCTCAACTGTCTCTGGGAGGTTTATTGAATTAAATTACATTAGACATGTGGTCTGTATTATGTGAAGGTCAAGTGTTATTCTAATGGAGGCAATAGAGTTAAGCCTTTGTAAACAGGCTGAAGTTGTGATCCTTTGTACACTTACTTGGAAGTAAAATCCATTGAAATCAATGAGATGTCCTTCCATTCAATGTACTTAGGATCACTTGCTAAGAGAGGGGGACAGAACCAGGCTCAGAGATTGCAGTAATTTATTTCAATGAGTGCTTTGCTGATGTCTGCAGGGTTAGTGTGCTTCAGAAAAATAGATGAGTTGAATCCCTGCAGAATGATTAACCTTCTTGGAAGTAGTAAACAAGGCTGGCATGGAATTGTTCTGCTTTAAAAAGGTATTTGCTTTGAGACATTGATTAGCACTGCAGCTTCCATTGATCTGGCCTCAGCAGCAATTCACTGAAACTGCATAACAGACCTGGTGCAATAAAATCATAAAAACACAAATTAGAGAGCAGTCAATGAATGTATTCTTAAAAGGGCAACCTCTCTGCAAGTGAAGGCAGCTCTTAAAAAGGGAAATCCTCAAATATACCTGGACATAGATGATGATGATGATGATGATGATGATGATGATGATGATGATTTTAAAAGCACTACTAGAGTGGATGTCAAAGGGGAAGCCGCTCCCCTCACATTCACCTGATTTCAAGTTGAGTAGGGAAGAAGACATGGTCAAGGCTGGTGGCCAAAGAACCATACTACTAATTTGTGCAAAATCTGCTACAGTATTGATGATGATGATGATGATGATGCATTTGTATAGCACTTTTGAGTATTGAAAGCACTTCACAAACATTATCTTTTTGGAATCCATACAGCAATCTTGCAAGATAAGTGAGTATTATTATACCCAGGCCATATTGATACGATCTCATCATGGTGTTCCTATAGCCCTCCTACGCATTTATACCTCGTAGTGCACACAATGACATCTGTTCCAGTATTTTGGATAATGCAGAATAAAAAGCAGGAAATAATGCTAGAAAAGTGGTATATGGAATACGTAATGTGCCCCAACAATTATCAGTGCACATCAATACTGATAAAAAAAATCATGAGTGTAGATCTAGCCCAGATTGCATGAGGGGCTGAGGCTGAAAGAGGGAGGTTTGCCTAAGGCCACCTAATGGGTTTATGGCAAAAACAAGATTAGACACAGAGTCTTAATAGCAGAGTTTCTTAGCCAGCTTTCTAAAAATTTAGGTTTTAGATAACTCAAGAACCCAAGTGTTTAGCGTCTTCTATGCAAGGAAACAGTGATAGCATAGCTATTTCCTTGTCTTGCATGGCAGAAGAAGGTTGATTCTCTTGAGATGATTAATCATTGTTTTTCTTTCCATTAGCTCTCCATAAGCCTTGCCTCCTGGTCCCATGAATTATAACAACTACTACAACAACAGCAACAAAATAAAACTACAACTCCTCTAAGAAGCTCAAGGTGATATGCATTGCTCTTCCTCCTCCTCTTCCTCCACCACCACCATTTTATCCTCACAACAACAACCCTGTGTGCTAAGCTGGACTGAGAGATAACAGCTAGCAAAAGGTCACTCTATCATCTTCATGGCTGAAGAGTGGCTAGAACCCAGGGCTCAGGTGCTAGTCTAACATTCTGCAACACACTGGCCCTCAACTAGTGCTTTTGCTTAATGTAGAATGAAAGCAACTATCCAATAGTGGGTTAAATCTGGAATTATTGTGTTTTTTAAAAAATTATGAATACAAATATATAATGCTACCAGTAAAAAGAAGCAAAGATGTAAGTATTTTCCTGGTTGCTGCTGGCCACCCACCAAATCCCATCCTGACATTGTTCAACTGTACCAAGGATAACAGAACCCCCACAGCCCATCATTCAATCCCATGTATGGCATGATTTGCCCTGTACTGGAGTGGTAGCCTCTATTGCAAGGTAATAGAGGGTTGTATCCAATGTTCGTTTAACCTAAGTCCCTAATTTCAATGGGTAGGACTAACATTGAATACAACAGGTTTGACGTTTAGATTTAAAAATGTCCCTTTTTCATTCTTTTTGGGTACTCCGTGCACCTTGAGTCACACTGAAAAAACAGACTAAAGATATGAACCTTAACATCCTACTTGGAAGTAAAATCCATTGAATTCAATGAGATGTCCTTCCATCAGATGCACTGAGGATCTACTTTCCCATCATAGGACACTGGGTGGGGAGGTTAAAACCATGTTGCAATAGGGATGAAAATAGCTAGATTTTCATTGGTACCTATGGAGTAAAGTAAATCTGTATGGATCAGCTGAGCAGATGGGGGCAGGAAGAGGTGTGTGTGTGTGTGTGTGTGTGTGCCACTGAATGGCCATTGGCTGGGAAGTATGGGGCTTGCAGTCTAACACATCTGGAGGACACCAGGTTGGGGAAGACTTGTGTATGGTATGTCCATGTGGATGGTGGTGGGGGGGGGGAAGAGAGGAGAGATCGGGAGAGAGACCAAGATTACACTTTGGGTTCTGGCCATGTGCAGCACTGGCAAGCGCCCTCCAGCAGCTTTTCCGTGTGGCAATCCAGTCCTCAATCTAAACAAGATTCTTCATCTCTGATCTAGTAGTTGGAGATGTATCCTCAAAGAATAAAGTCCCATCTTCAGAAGGCATAAAATCGTCTTCCTCTAAGCATAGTAGGATCCTACTCTTAAATGGATGAATTCAGTATTCTCCAAATCACACAAAACAGCAATTCGTTTTCTTTGTTCCATAAGTAAAAGGTCAAAATCCAATGGACAATACATTTATTACTAGGCCAACCAAAATGCTGCAAAAGAGTTTGCAAGTTCTCAAAAACTCATGATCAGACTAGATGGTAAACAAGGACCAAGGCGGGATGGGTGGGGTGAAGGGAGAAGAAGCTGGCTGATGCTGAAGCCTGCAGTCTTCATTCAGACACAGCCTTAAGACGGAACATGGGAGGGGGGAGGAATTGCCAATATCAGGCACCTTGTACAACCATGCCCTTGGTTCCTCTGCCTGATTTGGGGCAATTCCCTCTCATCACTGCAGTCCCATAAGATACAGCCTGCAATGTTTGGTAGGTCCCCCCCCATATGCTGGAGAGACCTTTGGGGGGTTGCAATGGGGAAGAGGGGAAGGGAAAGTTCTGTTGTGCTAGCTGCCTTCCACTCGGTGCCTCTACAAGAGTGATTTGAAGCTCTGTCAAGGTGCATTACCAAATTTATCTCTACGAGAGCAGAGCGCAAATGAAGAGTACAGATGCTTTTTATCTCCGATTATGCGCATTATCGAATGCGCGTTAAATAGCGAGTTTTCATTTACCACAGGAGTAAGAGCGCCTTATGTCTGTGTAAACAATTTTCTGAGGAGGTGCATTAACGATCAGAGTGGGCGGACTGTGGTCGTGATGTCATGCATAGAACTGCCCCTTCGCTGGGAAAACCTCCCACTTTTTCATTTAGTTTTATTTCCGGTCTCCTCCTGGCAACTTCCTCCTTGTTCTCCGTCTCTCTGGATGGAAGCTCCAGGAAGAGGAAACCCAATGTGAACCAAAAATAAAGTTTCTTTGAAGTACCCTGATGGAATATTTTTTACATGGAGACAAGGGGCCAGATGGAGGTGGTTTCACGAGAAGCAAAGGGGATAGGAAGGATGTGTGGATGTCCACATAATTAGCTATCAGCTTAGACAGATTGTTCCCTCGCTTCTTGCTGGGTTCCTGACATAAGCTGTGTGTGTGTGTGTGTGTGTGCATGTGTATGTTTTACAATGGTTGAGCTCGCTGGGAAGAGGAGGGGGAAGGAACAAAGCAGCATCCCCCTGTCTGTTTTGGCGTGTGTGTGTGTGCGAGGCACATTCCCATTTATTCCTGAGCAATTCATTTGAAATGCCAATCGGGCGACGGGGCGGGGGGAAGAGAGAAGCAGCCCTAACTAAAAATAAGTTTTCAAAGGGTGCTGGAGGGGGAAACTTATGAGGCACATTCCCATTTACTCCTGAGCAGTTCACTTGAAATGGCAATTGGGCGAAGGGGGGAGAGAGAGGTAGCCAAACAGGTTAACCAGGTGATTACTGACAGGTAATCCAGGTAACCAAAGGCGGGAGATTCTGGTGAACGGGGAGAATAAAGGGAGGGAAACCTGTTTGGCCAGTTCCCTGGGACAAAGTGCATTACTTTCAGCAAATCTGCATGTGATTCTCAGCATGTAAATAACTTTAAAACGCATTTCATACAGCCAGTAATGCACTTCAATGCCTCTCATGTATAGGTATTAGGCGTAAATGTGCTTATCAGGAAATGCGCATAATCGGGCAACCGGGAGACAAAGCGAAATCTTGTAGAGGGGGCTTCATCCCACATTGGATCTCTCCCTGCATTTTGAAGCATTAGATTTAATCTTACAAACATGACATTGAAACAATGACTACACCTATTCCCATGCACCATATCTGGATGCAGCTACCTCATTGATGTTGTGTCCAATGCTACCTAGGGAGTAAAGTAAATCCAATTTTTCACACTGAAGGATACTGATGATATTTCTTTTCACCCCTGAGAGGGCTTAATAGTTTCCATGCATCATTGGTACACATAAGCTATGGATCTTTCCCCCTCACATCTTCGTGCAGTATATAATATGAAATGTATTCAGAAATGGCAAAATGAAAAATAGTTTGACTGAAACAAATGATATATATGCCTGGAAAACATCTTCTTGGGAGATGCTCAATGGTCCATATTAAAATTTAAAAAAATGTATAACCTATTTTTTAATATATATTTTTAAAAGCCACCAGAAATTGGTTTCATGACTGATTGGCATCAAGTAATTACTTTCCTTGTTGGTCACAAAAATGTGAACTGAAAGGTTTGTAATGCCAATACACAAATATAACTTTGTGCAGACTATTTGAACATCAGTACAAACCACATAGGGAGGATTGATGCAAAGTAAAACTGAGGAAGTTCAGCTTGCAGTTTGGAATTACATTCCAACGAAAGCAATATTTCAAGCACTTCAGTTATAAAAATGACTAGATTTATGGCAATATTTTTTATTCTCAAGGCAGATGTGAATAGAACAGAAAAGCAGAAATGACTTTGACCCAGCTTTTTAATCCTCTCCCCTCACTCCTAGTTTTGGAGTTAGGGATATTCAATGCACTGTCCCTTCTCCCAGCAGATATTTTGTGCCCCACTGCTTTGCTGCTGCTGCTTTTTCCGGATTGTTCCCTCAAAGCTAACTATGGCCAGTTTCTGAAGTGTCTAAAGGTCTTGACTCAGACATTTCTGGACCAGAAGATTCCTGGGATAAAGAGGCCTTTGGGAAAGGGGAAGATCTTCTCTCTTCATATTCAAGATAGCAACACTGAAAAATCCTTATCAGAAAAGTCAAAATATTGAGAGGAAGAACCACTAGGGACTATGTTTCCTCTGTGACCTTTCCCATCCTTTCCAGATTCTTTCTCTGCCAGTGTTCTTCAGATTCACCTTCCTCCTCAGAAAGTCCTTTCCCAGGGCGACCATATTTTGGAAACCAAAAAGGGGGACAACATGGTCAGCTCCCAAGGGGGCATGCCCACCAACATGTCTGGCCCCAGGGGGCGTGTCCAGCACTAAGGGGGTGTGCCCACCTGAACATAGCCTGGTCACATATCTGATTTTACAGCACAAGATTAAGACAAATCAGTTCTACATAACATCTTAATGTTAAAATCACTGAAATAAAGAACAACGTTTCTGAAATTAACTTCATTTACTACTACTTTTGTAGCTTTTGCTGTACTTTGAAGCTTTTGCTATAGTTTATGTGAAATGTTCTCCCCTTCCCTCAAATATCTTTTCTGACTGTATCCTGACTCCACTGCAAACTGTTGCTGCTTTTTACAGGGCTTGCTGCCAGCTGGCTGGCTTTTTTTCAGTTTTTTTAAACCTTGTGTATGATTGTCACGTTTCTCTACTCTAACATTAGGGTGGGTGTTATGGGCGGCAGACACTACTTCGCCCATTCACACTTCTCATTTATATACATTAGCTTCTCAAGGTTTGCATGTTGACACCACTTCTCACATACAGATTTTGAACTCCTGTCTACTTCCTGCACAAACACGTGACTCTGAGACCCTCTTTCTAATGCCCTGCGATGCCTGCCAGCACCGTAGGGCTAAGTTACAACATGTTTCTCTGGGTTGTCGGTAAAGCCTCTGTTTTCTCTTTCTCTAAGTCATTGCAGCCAAACCAATGCCTCCAGCCTCAAAAAATCTCTCCCCTCTCCTTCTCTGCCAAAGTCTCCCGATAGTCCAGCCAGGCCGCACACTTGTGGCGAGGGGTATTGCTTATTGTTTGGTCATGTCTGGTGACTCTTACTTTAAAAAACTCCACCGCCTGCTGCCTCCACCTCCTCTCCTCCTGCACACCTGCTTGACTCTGATGCACTCTTAAAACACTCAGGGCCAAGCTACAGGTGAATCTGGGTTGCCTTCAGCCTCTCTCTGCCTTATGCCAGCCAGCCGATGTCTCCAGCTTCCAGCCTCAAACAATCCCCCCTCTCTCTCTGCCAAAGTTGCCCAACAGTCCACTTGTACCCTGTGGCTGGGGGTAGGGTGCCAGGTCATAGCTTGGTCACATCTGGTGACTCTTGTTTTTTTTAAAAAAATTCTGCCACCAGCCACCTCTGTCTACACTAGGGGTGTGCACGGACCCCCCGGATCGGATCGGGACCCGGATCGGGACCTCCAATTTTGTCCCGGACCGGTTCGGACAAAATCGGAGGCCCCCCGGACCGGATCGAGTCCGATCCCGATCCAAAAATCGGAAATTTTTGGATCGGCCGCCATTTTTTTCCCCATAGACTTGCATTGCAATGCAAGTCTATGAGGAAAAAATGGCGGCGGGTGGGTAAGGGGGGGCCTAACTCCCTCCCCCCCCCGGGGCCGTCCGCTGTGGACGGCCCCGGCAGGTAAACCCCCTCCCCCGCGCTCCCTACCCCCCCTGGGGCCGCCTGCTTCCATCCGCTGGCGCCCGCGGGCGCCAGCGGATAGAAGCGGACGGCTCCGGGGGGGGGTAAGCCCCCTTCCCCGCCACTTACCTTCTCGGCACGTCCGGCGCCGGCGGCTACTACCAGCGGGCTCCGCGGCCTACTCTCGAGTAGCGCGCCGGGTGATGACATCACCTGGCGCGCCACCCTGGAGCAGGCCGCGGAGCCTGCTGGTAGTAGTAGGCGCCGGCGCCGGACGGGAGCCGCCGGGCCGGGCAGGTAAGGGCCCCCCTCCCCCCTCCCCCCTCCGCGCGCCCCCTCCTCCCCCCTCCGCGCGCCCCCTCCTCCCCTCCACGCACCCCCTCCTTACCTTTCCGGCCCGGCGGCTCCCGTCCGGCGCCGGCGCCTACTACTTCCAGCAGGCTCCGCGGCCTGCTCTAGAGTAGTGCGCCGGGTGATGACATCACCCGGCGCGCCATCCTAGAGCAGGCCGCGGAGCCTGCTGGGAATAGTAGGCGCCGGCGCCGGACGGGAGCCGCCGGGCCGGAAAGGTAAGGGCCCCCCTCCCCCCTCCGCGCGCCCCCTCCTCCCCTCCACGCACCCCCTCCTTACCTTTCCGGCCCGGCGGCTCCCGTCCGGCGCCGGCGCCTACTACTTCCAGCAGGCTCCGCGGCCTGCTCTAGAGTAGCGCGCCGGGTGATGACATCACCCGGCGCGCCATCCTAGAGCAGGCCGCGGAGCCTGCTGGGAATAGTAGGCGCCGGCGCCGGACGGGAGCCGCCGGGCCGGAAAGGTAAGGGCCCCCCTCCCCCCTCCGCGCGCCCCCTCCTCCCCTCCACGCACCCCCTCCTTACCTTTCCGGCCCGGCGGCTCCCGTCCGGCGCCGGCGCCTACTACTTCCAGCAGGCTCCGCGGCCTGCTCTAGAGTAGCGCGCCGGGTGATGACATCACCCGGCGCGCCATCCTAGAGCAGGCCGCGGAGCCTGCTGGGAATAGTAGGCGCCGGCGCCGGACGGGAGCCGCCGGGCCGGAAAGGTAAGGGCCCCCCTCCCCCCTCCGCGCGCCCCCTCCTCCCCTCCACGCACCCCCTCCTTACCTTTCCGGCCCGGCGGCTCCCGTCCGGCGCCGGCGCCTACTACTACCAGCAGGCTCCGCGGCCTGCTCTAGAGTAGCGCGCCGGGTGATGACATCACCCGGCGCGCCACCCTAGAGCAGGCCGCGGAGCCTGCTGGGAATAGTAGGCGCCGGCGCCGGACGGGAGCCGCCGGGCCGGAAAGGTAAGGGCCCCCCTCCCCCCTCCCCCCTCCGCGCGCCCCCTCCTCCCCTCCACGCACCCCCTCCTTACCTTCCCGGCCCGGTGGCTCCCGTCCGGCGCCGGCGCCTACTACTACCAGCAGGCTCCGCGGCCTGCTCTAGAGTAGCGCGCCGGGTGATGACATCACCCGGTGCGCCACCCTAGAGCAGGCCGCGGAGCCTGCTAGTAGTAGTAGGCGCCGGCGCCGGACGGGAGCCACCGGGCCGAGAAGGTAAGTGCCCCCCTCCTCCCCCCCCCCCGCTGTCCACTTTCATCGGCGGGCGCCCGCTGGCGCCCGCCAATGGAAGCGGCGGTGGGCGCCAGTGGGCGCCCGCCGATCCGCCGATCCGCCGAACCGGTTCGGAGCTTTTTCGGACCGGTTCGGATTGGATCGGCCGATCCAGCTGCGGGATCGGAAATCGGATAATTTATCCGATTTCCCACTGGACCGGACTCGGATCGTGGATCGGGTCCGATCCAGTGCACATCCCTAGTCTACACCAACACTGGACTCTGAGATGCTCTTAAAAGGCACTGTGTGGCACGCCAGCCTCTCAGGGCTAATCTACAGCTGCCTCTGAGTTGTCACTCTGTCTGAAACTGATGCCAGCCAAAGCCTCCAACCAGCCAACATCTGCACCAACACTTGATTCTGAGATGCTCTTGAGAGGCTCCGTGTGGCATGCCAGCCTCTCAGGGTTCAGCTACAGCTATCTCTGAGTTGTGTCTTCAGTCTAACTCTGTCTCTAAGAGATATGCCAGCCAGCCCAAGCCACAAATCTATCTATTTTTTCTCTGACACACACTTCAAGTGTTCTGCATTGCATGCCAACAGTGCAGACAGAGCCTACCTCACAAGTGAACAAAGTGAAATGGAAGGGAAGGGGTAGTAAAGCAAAGCAAAGCAATGACATGCCAGGTTCCAACATCCATATCAACAGGACATCCGCAAAGATGAGCGCCTCTCTTTTGAGTAACACCTCACTGTTGGTCATGAGAGTTTTTCTCTAAGGATGACTCTTCATCGCCCATGATGTGGAACTCTGAGAAAAAGCCTCTGGCCTGTTCTGTTTTGCCCTGTGGGCTGCTTTGACTGACCTCTCCTTTCCCACATTTTGATCTGTGGACGCCTCACCTCTGCTGAGCTCTAGGTGCCCGACTGCCCACCAGATCTGCAACAGGAAAGGTGCTCTGCTTGCCCAGCACTTCTTAGCTAAAAACTTGAGATCCTCTTGATGCCAAGGGCTGAAAATTCTCAAGCGCAATACCCTAAAGAGGAGGTTTGACAAAATGAGTTTGAAGGATATGGCTCCTGCGGGGGTTTTGTTTTTTTAAAAAAAATAAAATCTCAAACTTTACAAAATTCCTAAAAGTTTTGAACAGATGAACAGATCTGCTTCAAACTTGGCAAGGATAAAGCCCTACCTGAGATCTATCATGGTGCCAGGATTCATTTCTTTATCTTTTAAAATGACAGTTGTTTTTAAATATATATATTTTTAAACCTCAAACTTTAAAAAATCCCTAAAACCAACAGATGAACAGATTTGCTTCAAACTTGGCAAGGCTAAAGCTCTATACAAGAACTATCATGGTGCCAAATTTCATCTCTTTACCTTTAAATTTTTTTTTTTAAAGAAATATATATATTAGGGATGTGCACTGAATTGGGTCTGATCCATGATCCGAATCCGATCCAGGGGAAATCGGATACAATTATTCAATTTCCGATCTCACCGCTGGATCGGCCGATCCAATCCGATCCGATCTGGAAAGGTTCTGATCCAGATCGGATGGATCGGTGGATCGGTGGCTGCCCGCCGATGGAAGTGGACAGCGGGGGGGGGCTTCCCTAGCGGGGCTGTCCACTTCCATCGGCAGGCCGCGAAGCCTGCTCGCAGTAGCGGCCAGCGAGGACGGGAGCGGACGGCCACGGAAGGTAAGCAGGGGGAGGGGGAGGGGACTTACCACCCCAGGGCCATCCGCTTCCATCCGCGGGCACCCGCGGGTGCCAACGGATGGAAGCGGATGGCCCCGGGGCGGAAAGGAGTGCGGGGGAGAGGGCTTACCTGCCGGGGCCGTCCACAGAGGACAGTCCTGGGGGGGAGGAGGGAGTTAAGCCTCCCCTCACCCACCTGCCGCCATTTTTTCCTCATAGTCTTGCATTGGAGGAAAGCTTTCTTTCCCCCAATGCAAGTCTATTGGGGGGGGGGGGATGGCAGCCAATCCAAAAATCGGATGTCTGATTTTTGGATCGGGATCAGACCCGATCCGGTCCAGGGGGCCTCCGATTTTGTCCGATCTGATCCGGGACAAAATTGGAGGTCCCGATCCAATCCGGGGTGTCCGTTCACACCCCTAATATATATATTAAAACCTCAAACTTTAAAAAAATCATAAAAATCAATGGATGAACGGATCTGCTTCAAATTTGGCATGGTTAAAATCCTTCCTTAAAGCTATCATGATGCCAAGCTCCATCTCGTTATCTTTAAAAATTGTGGAGCTATAAGCATTTTTGTTAATTCTCATTAAAGTAGAGTTGCCCTTTGGCTGGGGAGAATGGGAAAAATCCGGAATTTTAATCAAATTCCATAATTTCCCCCTCTTCTCAGATTTGTGACCAAAAATCCTAACAAATCTGGGTTTTCCTGTTATCCTGTCTTTATCACAACACTTGGCAGCAGGTACATCAGTAGACTCAAATCAAAGAGAGAACACATTTCAAGATAAGTCCAATGCATTTCAGCCCTGTTTTATTTGGGGCTTCTTTCAGGGGTCCTATTAAAACAGCCTGCAGAGAACTCTGATAGATGTATTGAATTACTGGCTCATAAGCCCCTGAAGTATTACTGGCTGGTAAGCCCCTGAAGATGTCAACAAATAAAAGAGGCCCAAAATGTGTAGTCTTGTTTTAGAATAAAGCACTCATTTTTCCAGCATCCCTGACTTTGTTGTGTGTCTGTAATGGATGCTCTCCAGTTTTTCACATACATCGGTAGATTCACCAGCATGAGTATGTGTCTCATAAACAGCGAATGACCCCCTTTAAATGGAACCTGGTCTTGTCGTCCAGAGACGTGAAACCAAACACAATGCCTCCCTATAGCATTGTTTTAGCCCACATTAGGTTTCTCACCAATATTTCAAGCCTTAGCCTTGCCTCTAGCTCCTACTGGTCCTGCCAGCATCCTGAGTCTATGTAGACCACCCTCAGTGCCTACATGATTAGCACCACATGCTAATCACTGTTTGCTGGTTGTAGCTATTGCCAACGCTACAGCTACTCTTTATAGTCCTACCTTCCTTTTGTGAGCATCAGTCTTGAAAAGAAATTCCCCAGGCTCCAAAGCTGGATTGAACCAATATCCCATATAAGGTATGGCGGTCCTCTCATGAGGTCGTTCTCCTGTCAGGGAGAAACAGGTGCATAGATCCATGCAATGCTTGTTATGGTATAAAGCAAAGGAAATAGAGGGATGCTCCATACCTCTTTTCTTCAGACAAAGAAGGAATTCTTGCAGCTGTTACTGCTGCTGCTGCTGTTACATTTATAGCCCACCTTTCTTCTATCATGGAACTCAAGGTGGTTACATTGGATTCCCAGATTGTCTCCCCTCCAAGCACTGGCCAGACCTAGACCGCCTTCTCCCGTACAATCCGCCCCGCACACTTAGGTCCTCTGGGAAGAATTTACTCAAGCCAGCCAGAACTAGGCTGGCGGGTGTTACCCAGAGGACCTTTTCTTCCATCGCTCCCAGACTATGGAATGGTCTGTCGGAGGAGGTTAGACAAATTGACAGTCTTCATGAATTTAAGAGAGTCATGAAGACTGTCCTCTTCCGACAGGCCTATCCAGATGAATTTTAAGATGTTTTTAATGTTGTATTTTTCTCTTGCTTTTAAAATTTTAACTGTTGTGATTTTTGTGTTTTATATTGTTGCTGTTCCCCGCCTCGATCCGAAGGGAGAGGCGGGCTACAAATAAATATTATTATTATTATTATAGACCTGCTTAGGTTCAGCAAAGTGGCTGCCTCCTTTGTTTTCAGACCATGCCCTGAGGCCATTTTTAAGTTATCTGGTTGGCCACAGTGTGAAACAAGATGCTGGGCAAGATACGCCTCTGGTCTGAACCAACCGGGCTCTTCTTATGTTCTCATCTATGCAGTGATCAGGAAATGCACCACATTGCAAGGCCTTGAAAAGGCTGGAATACATCTGATGTGCTTGATTTGAAAAAACTGAGAAAACCTTGAGAGCTTCCTGTGCATAATGGCCAATTGTTCTTGAAACACACTTGCAATGTTGCTTGGAGACCTTCTGCTGTCACCCTGCAACTGCTATGCACGAGGAATGGCTTCTCAAGCATTATCAAGCAATTATTTCTACATCTCCCTTCAGGATGCCAATTACCACTTTGGCCTCAGAAATCCAAAATGCTTTTTTCAAGATTCAGAATATTTACTGTAGCCGACCCAAGCTAATGCAATCTAGGTGAAAGGGTCATACATTTCTATTTTTATTTTCATATGCATTTTAAAAATAAACAATTTATCATGAGAAGCTCATATTTTATCTGTGTTTTTCCATAGTGTATTCACTAAAGAATATGATATCTCATTTGGTATTTTATGTTGTCCTTGTCTGGCTAGCAATATCAGGTAAACCGTGAGTCCATGAAGTTTCCCCGATATAGAAAATCATGCTGGCAGAGGGTATCAATCGCTCAGCAGCGGAGCACCTGCTTGGCATGCCAAAAAAATCCCAGGTTCAAACTCTATCATCATCATCCTAATTATTATTGTATCCCGCCTTTTTCCCAATACTTGGACTCAAGGTGGCTTTACAAAATTAAAACACATACAATTGAAACGTATAAATAGAAATATACAAAAGTTAAAAATATACTTAAGCTACTTATAATATTAAAACATTTCAAAGATTAAAAGACAAATGACAAATAAAAAACAATCCAGCACATTAACAAAGGTCCAGACTATTCCTCAAAGGCCTTCTGGAACAATTTTTTTTTGCCTGCCTCTGAAAGTATAGTAAGGAGAGAGCCAGTCTAGCCTCCCTGGGAAGGGAGTTTCAGACCCTTGGAGCAGCCACCAAGAAGGCCCTCTCCCGCGATCCCACCAGGCATACCTGTGATGGTTGCGGGACTGAGAGAAAGGCCTTTCTTGAAGATGTCAGGGCACAAGCAGGTTCATAAGGGAGAATATGATCTTTCAAATAACCTGGATCCGAGCCATATAAGGCTTTATAGATCATAACCAGCATTTTGAATTGTGCTTGGAAACAGACCATAAGCCAGTCGAGCTGTTGTAACAGGGGAATTGTATGCTCCCTTGTAACCAGCCCCAGTCAACAGTCTGGCTGCAGCTCTTTGAACCAGCTGAAGTTTCCAAGCACTCTTCAAAGGCAGCCCCATGTAGAGTGCATTACAGTAATCCAAACGGGATGTAACTTAGGCATGTGTCACCGTGGCCAGATCAGACATCTCTAGGAACGGACACAGCTGGAGCACTAGCTTTAACTGTGCAAATGCACTCCTGGCCACTGCTGAAACCTTGGCATCTCCAGGTAGGGCAAGGAAAGACCTTTGTCTGAAACCCTGGAGAACCACTGCCAGTGTCGACAATACTGAACTAGATGGACTAATTATGTCACTGGGATAAGATAGCTTCCTAATGTCTATGGATGGAAATGTTGTAGCCACTGTGCATAACTGGAGAATGTGCAGAATTATTGGAGACTATGTACATCCAGTTATGCACACTGACCGTACATCTTCTGCAGAGAATCAACCAAACTCAGTGACCCTGTTCAGATGACATGCTAAGCCACAGTGGTTAAGCTGAGTTAAACATTATGGCTTAGCATGACATGTGAACCATTCCTAACCATGGTGGCTACATAACCATGGTTTAAAGCTTAGTGTGTCATGTGAACCATTCCTAACCATGGTGGCTACATAACCATGGTTTAAACACACTAACCATTTGCTGCAAAGGGGTTAGTGACATGGCTTAGCATGTGGTCTGAACAGGCCTAATAAATTATCTTTAATTATATGTCTGACACTAGAAAACTAGAGATGGCAGAAGCATTCAATATAAGATGGAGAAAAATTCAGCACAGATTTTTACACCCACAAGTGTGTCATCCGCATCGGACAGGTTCTTGGTGTTGTGGACTTTATGCTCAAACTACAGGTGACATGGGGGTTCTGTGACTGGAATTCCTGATGCCTTTTTCTAATCAAAATTCTCCCAAGTCACATGGAGTTTGCAGGTGGGGATGAAGAGAAAAGGCGCATTTCATGTAATAAAGAAAGCCAAGTATCTGGCCTAAGATGTATTGCTTAGGTTGAAGGGGAAATAGCATGGTTTATTTGCGAGGAAGTGGGAGATGATTGGTATACCCTGAACACCAAATAAGGAGATAAGAAGAGCTGTGCTCAAGCAAACCAACGCCCTATTTAGTCCAGCATTCTGTGTGCATAGTAGGCAATGAGATATCTGTGGAAAACTGACAAGCAGGACATGAGTGCAACGTTGCAGCCTCTTGTCCCTGTTCCTCAGACCTATTAGGGAAGATTACTGACTAGCAGTCATTGAGAGTCTTAAACTCCCCCATGAATTTGTGTAACCCCCTTTTAAATCTTTCCAAGTTGATGGCCATTGCTACATCTTGTGGTAGCAAATTCCATAGCTTAATTATACATTGTGAGAAGAAGTGCTTCCTTTGAATCTCCCATCATTTACTTCAATTGATGAGCCTGAGCTCTAGCATTATGAAAGAAGGAGAAAAACTTCTCTTTGCCTGCTTTCTCCATACCATGCATCATTTTATACATCTTTATCATGCCCGCTGCCTCATTCACCCCTTACATGGATGACTTTCCAGCCCTCTGGTGCAGAAGCTAATCTTAAGGACATGTTATTTATTGTTGCTAGAAGATCAGCAATTTCACATATGAGTTCCTTAAGAACTTTCAGATGGATACTGAGTGGGCCTGGTGATTTGTTTTTGTTTTGTCAATAAATTCTAGAACTTCACCACTATTTGCCTCAATTCCTTAGATCTCCTTTCTGAAAATAGGTGGAGGTGTCTGTTCAACAAATGCAAATAATACATTCTGCTTTTCTGCCATCTCCTTATCTTCCTTTAGTGATGGTGAAGTTCTACATCCAGTGGTCCAACCACATCTCTGGCCAGTTTCCTGTTTCTGAAGTATTTAAAGATTTTAAACATTGTTGGTCTTAATGTTAATGAAAATTATTATAAGACAGTATGGAGATGGTATTTAACGCCGGTAAGATTTCATCAGATAGATAAAAAAGTGTCCAAGAATTGTTGGAGGGGATGTCAGGAGGTTGGAACTTATTTCCATATGTGGTGGAGCTGTGAACACGTACAAAAAATTTGGGAAAGGGTGTTCAAAGAAATAAGTGAGATAATTGGAAGTAAACTGGAATTAAGCCCAAAGCTGGCTCTACTAGCAATATGGGATAAAGGAAATGAGAATATAAACAAGAGAGAATTGATAAACAACCTCCTGGCTCCCGTCAGAATAATGATTGCTAAA
Source organism: Anniella stebbinsi (assembly GCA_029215795.1). Taxonomy (NCBI): domain Eukaryota; kingdom Metazoa; phylum Chordata; class Lepidosauria; order Squamata; family Anniellidae; genus Anniella; species Anniella stebbinsi. The sequence goes on along the minus strand of JARDYH010000004.1, from coordinate 85,724,711 downwards.
AACTGGAAAGGGCAAGGGATATATACTATAGAAGAATGGTATAAAGAAATATGGGATATGGCACTTAATGATAAGCTAACGTGTAAATTGAAAATAAAGAGGGGAATGTCCAGTAAGAATGATTTTGGAGATATATGGAGCCTATTTTTGGAATATGTATTAAGAACGGGGAAGGGGCAAATACCTTCAAAAGAGTCTTTACACTTTTGGAAAGAAGAATAATGTATAATTGAAGGTCTCCTGGGGGGAGGGGAGCACGGGGGATATGGGCTTATGTATTGTATTTTATGTTGTATTATGTTGAAAAATAAAATAATTAAAAAAAATGTTAATGAAAATATCCTCCTCAAAATGCTTTTTTGCACCCCTTATCACCTGATTAAATTTTATTTGTTGTCCTCAACCTGCTGATTTAGACTTCAACTCCCATGAGGCCCAACCAGCATAGCCAATGGGCATGAATGCTGGGGAAGCTGTAGTTCAAAACATCTGGCAGGAACCAGGTTGGAGATGGCTGCTTTGAGTTCTCAAAATAGAAAAATGCTAATCAGTACACAACCGCTTGAATGTTAATAAATATCAAACAAACTGGGGTGAACCAACAGTTTATATAAACATATTATTTGTGCCATATAATAAGAGCATACAATAATAATATACAGTAACACAACAATTTATTTACAGTTACCATGCATGAGGTTTACAATGATTTGCAATAATCTAACAGCGAACAAAAATAGTTTGCAGTGATTAAGCAATGCAATATCTACAGGCCTCCGGCATCTTACACTTGTTTCACACGCAAATGCTTCATCAGTATATTGCAACTGGAAAACATAATTAAAGACAGATAAAATAAAGAAAAAAAAGAAGAAAAAACCCAGAGAGGAGGTTACACATCCAAAATGTTAATATAATATATCAACGATATAACTCACCCTGATCATAATGCTTATGAGTGGGGAATAGAAGAGGATTCATTAAGATTATTCCTCAAATTCACAAAGACTTGTTTGTCCTCCAAAAAGTACATCTTATTAACTCACAAAGGTACTATTAGCTGGAAATAAAAAGAATAGCAACTCCTCAAACCTTGAATCCCCAGCCAAACAACACAATTCTTCAAGGGCGGTGAAATCTTGACCAGTCATAAATGATAAGGATTGAAGAACGTAATTTATTGTTTTCTTTAAAGGCAAATGACTCAAGTGGAAACAAATAGTAACTAGCCCAAATAGGATGAATATTCCAGGCTGGTGTTTAAACCATTGGGCTGCAAGGAGCCTAATTGGAAGATCCACTCCGCCTCCCTTCTCAAAAGTAAATTATAATGATTACACCAATTAAAACTGTGTGGATAAATTCTATCAATGACCAGGTATCTAAAATCCTCATGATGGTGAGAGTGGTCAATGAAATATTGCACGAGAGGTGCCTCCATGACACATTGCTTTAATTTAGAGTGGTGCTCAATAATCCGTGTACGAACGTTGTGTGTTGTTTACTAGGGGTGTGCACGGACCCCCCGGATCGGATCGGGACCCGGATCGGGACCTCCAATTTTGTCCCGGACCGGTTCGGACAAAATCGGAGGCCCCCCGGACCGGATCGAGTCCGATCCCGACCCAAAAATCATAAATTTTTGGATCGGCCGCCATTTTTTTCCCCATAGACTTGCATTGCAATGCAAGTCTATGAGGAAAAAATGGCGGCGGGTGGCTGAGGGGGGGCCTAACTCCCTCCCCCCCGGGGCCGTCCGCTGTGGACGGCCCCGGCAGGTAAGCCCCCTCCCCCGCGCTCCCTACCCCCCCTGGGGCCGCCCGCTTCCATCCGCTGGCGCCCGCGGGCGCCAGCGGATAGAAGCGGACGGCTCCGGGGGGGGTAAGCCCCCTTCCCCGCCACTGCTTACCTTCTCGGCCCGTCCGCTCCCGTCCGGCGCCGGCGGCTACTACCAGCGGGCTCCGCGGCCTACTCTCGAGTAGCGCGCCGGGTGATGACATCACCCGGCGCGCCACCCTGGAGTAGGCCGCGGAGCCTGCTGGTAGTAGTAGGCGCCGGCGCCGGGACAGGAGCCGCCGGGACGGGAAGGTAAGGGCCCCCCTCCCCCCTCCGCGCGCCCCCTCCTCCCCTCCACGCACCCCCTGCTTACCTTCCCGGCCCGGCGGCTCCCGTCCGGCGTCGGCGCCTACTACTACCAGCAGGCTCCGCGGCCTACTCTAGAGTAGCGCGCCGGTGATGACATCACCCGGCGCGCCACCCTAGAGCAGGCCGCGGAGCCTGCTGGTAGTAGTAGGCGCCGGCGCCGGGACGGGAGCCGCCGGGACGGGAAGGTAAGGGCCCCCCTCCCCCCTCCGCGCGCCCCCTCCTCCCCTCCACGCACCCCCTGCTTACCTTCCCGGCCCGGCGGCTCCCGTCCGGCGCCGGCGCCTACTACTACCAGCAGGCTCCGCGGCCTGCTCTAGAGTAGCGCGCCGGGTGATGACATCACCCGGCGCGCCACCGTAGAGCAGGCCGCGGAGCCTGCTGGTAGTAGTAGGCGCCGGCGCCGGGACGGGAGCCGCCGGGACGGGAAGGTAAGGGCCCCCCTCCCCCCTCCGCGCGCCCCCTCCTCCCCTCCACGCACCCCCTGCTTACCTTCCCGGCCCGGCGGCTCCCGGCCGGCGCCGGCGCCTACTACTACCAGCAGGCTCCGCGGCCTACTCTAGAGTAGCGCGCCGGGTGATGACATCACCCGGCGTGCCACCCTAGAGCAGGCCGCGGAGCCTGCTGGTAGTAGTAGGCGCCGGGACGGGAGCCACCGGGACGGGAAGGTAAGGGCCCCCCTCCCCCCTCCGCGCGCCCCCTCCACGCGCCCCCTCCTCCCCTCCACACACCCCCTGCTTACCTTCTCGGCCCGTCCGCTCCCGTCCGGGGCCGGCGGCTACCACCAGCAGGCTCCGCAGCCTGCTCTAGAGTAGCGCGCCGGGTGATGACATCACCCGGCGCGCCACCCTAGAGCAGGCCACGGAGCCCGCTGGTAGTAGCTGCTAGTGCCGGACGGGAGCGGACGGGCCGAGAAGGTAAGCGCTCCCCTCCTCCCCCCCCCGCTGTCCACTTTCATCGGTGGGCGCCCACTGGCGCCCGCCAATGGAAGCGGCGGTGGGCGCCAGTGGGCGCCCGCCGATCCGCCGAACCGGTTCGGAGCCTTTTCGGACCGGTTCGGATTGGATCGGCCGATCCAGCTGCGGGATCGGAAATCGGATAATTTATCCGATTTCCCACTGGACCGGACTCGGATCGTGGATCGGGTCCGATCCAGTGCACATCCCTATTGTTTACCAATGTATATCAGGTTACAGGGGCAGATGATAATATAAACAACTCGTCTTGTTGAGCAATTAGAGAAATGACGCAACAGAAACCTTCGACTATCTGTAGGGTGTTGGAAGATTTTTGTTTGTATAGACAAGGAGCACACGGTGCACCCACTACATCGAAAGTATCCCTTGGTTTCTCCTATGGTTTACTGGGAGGGTCAATATCAGAATAGACCAATTGGTCTCTTAAATTTTTTGTTCTTCTAAATCCCAATTGTGGATTGTTGTTGCATCCCAGAAGGTGACTCACCACATGCCAATGTTTTCTTATAGTTCTCATAATGGCATATGACAAATGGGAGTGTTCAAATGAGCATGTAATTTTATTCACCGGGGATCTGGTTGAACCCTCCAATAGGCTAGATCTTGGAATGATATCTGCCCGTTTCTCAGCTTCCCTAATGACGGGGGTGGGATAGCCCCTTTCAATTAGTTGCTGCCAAAATCTAATTTTTTGAGTGGAGAAATCTGTCAGTTGAGATTAATTTCTTTTAAGACGTTAAGAGTTGACCAAATGGTAAGTTTTTTTTTGTAATTGCAAGGAGTGAAAAGAAGAATAATGTAAGACGGAGTGTCTCTTGGTAGGTTTTGTAAATACACAATTGATCATGTCGACGCAAGACTTCTGTGTCAAGGAATGGAATCTGATGTTTATCTGAATGCAGAGAAAATTTTCTGTTGGTGTGTATTGTATTTCTCCATTCGAAAAAAATAAGTTAACCGTAGTGCGTTCGGAAAAAAATATATAATCAATGAATCTTTTGTAAAACAAAATCTCACTGTGCTTTGAGTTTGCCACATTTCGGCAAGACTTCCAGTTTCTATAGGAAGCCTTCGACTGCTCGTTAACCACGTTGCTCACCTCTTAGACTTTGGGCTACCGTTCCTGACCTGCAGTATATATTTGATCTCCTCTCCCCTCTGCTTTATAAAGGAGCCTTTTCTGCAGGAAGATGTGTGAGGACTCCAAGCCCTTCTGTTCTCTACATCTCCAAGTCTAATTATCTTGTTCATGCAGGATCTACAGTTGCTTCTGATGAACCCTTTGCTACTTGCTAGAACTTTACACTACTTTGTCAACCAATTTGGTTCTGCCCCATGGGTGAGCTATTGAATCATACTTCCTCCTGTTTTTTCCTTTTCCTTTTCCTCTTCTTCCCATTTATTAACAGCAGTTTCCTCCAGCAAGTGTTTGTCATCAGCTTTTTCATTTCTAACGCTCTGATTTTTCCACGCTCGTAAAGAGATTGCTGAAGTATTTGATTTCTGATTACTCGTGATTAAGCAACAGTAGGAATTGATTTGGCAGTAATGACTGAAGATGTGTTGTTTCCTCCAGACGGGTTTCATTTTCATCCCTTTTCTCTGTACAGATTGAGATATTATCCTTAGATTGTTATGAAAGTCAAGGCTTTTGAGGGGGGAAATCCTCAAACTTGGTAGTCACATTTCTGTTCTATAAAGTACAATCAGTGTCATAGAGTGTTATTATATATTGCAATTTGACGCTGTAAATTGAACAGCAGGTATTCGGATTTATACTACAGTTGCTCCAAATTTTCATACCGTTTGATTATAAGAACTGAAGAAGAACCTTCTGAATCAGGCCAAAGGTGCATTTAGTTAAACATTCTTTTTCTAACTGGGGTCAGCCAAATGCCTTAGAAAAGCTCACAAGCAGGACATGAAACAAAAGCCTCCTTATGAGGGACTGGAGCAACTCTCTTATGAGAGAAGGTTAAAACAACTGGGATTGTTTAGCTTGGGAAAAAAGGCTAAGGGGAGATATGATAGAGGTGTACAAAATTATGCATGGTGTGTTAGGGTGACCAGATAAAATCCAGGTCAGGGCTCAGTTGTGGAGAAAAGGGAATTTCAGCCAGTGTCATTTGTATGCTATTAGTTCCTGGTGAAATTCCCTCTTCATCACAACAGTTAAAGTTGCAGGGGCCCTGCCTTCTTTTGTATATGGTCACTCTAGTATAGTGCCTGGATTTTATCTGGTCAGCCTGTGGTGTGTAGAATATGGATAGGGAGACATTTTGCTCCCTCTCCCATAATACTAGAAACTGGGGTCATCCCATGAAGCTGATTGATGGGAAGTTGAGGACAGATAAAAGGAAGTACGTATTTCTTCACCCAGTGCATAGTTAAACTATGGAATTCACTACCACATGTGGTGATAGCCACCAATTTGGATGCCTGGAGGAGAAGGCTGTCAATGGCTACTAGTCCTGATGTCTATATGCTACCTTCAGTATCAGAGGCAATGTGCCTATGTACACCAATTGCTGAGGAACATGGGCAGGAGGGTGCTGTTGGACTCATGTCCTGCTTGTGTGTTTGCTGTGGGCAGCTGGCTGGCCACTATCTGAACAGAATGCTGGACTAGATGGACCCTTGGTCTGATCCAGCATGACTCTTCTGACGTCAGGTGTTCTTAAGTTTGTTCCAACATGTGGCATACTGCATCTGCACATGAAGGTTCCATTTAGGCAGGGATGAGCAACTTGTGGTCCTCCAGAAGTTGTTGGGACTGCAGCTCCCATCAGCCTGAGCAAGTGTGGCCAATGGTTAGAGATAAAGGTTAAAATCCAACAACATCTGGAGGCATAGGTTATCTACTCCTGCATTTAGGTATCATGGCTGCTAGAAAGACCTACCCTCTGAGAATTTGTCCATGCTTTTAGGGCCATAAGTGATCCTCAAATAATGTAAAAATGCCTATATATACCTCCAATCTGTACCATGTCATTCTAATGATGGTCAGACAACTCTTAGCTACATTTAGAACTTAGTGAACACTCAGTAGACTATGCTAAAAATAAATAAATAACGGGGGTTAACACAGACATACAAACACCCATCCACACACAGAGAGACGAGTGTGTTCTAAAATGACTTGTAATGCTAACTATAATGTATCAATCACCTTATATTTTCATCTAGGTTTTTTTTTTTTTAACCAAGTTCATAGCTTAGAGAAAGTGAAATGAGAGCATGCACACACACACTCACACACAATTTTTAAGGGTTTAAGGCAAAGTGGTCAAGGTCAGAAAGCTTCAGTCTTAGAAGGAAGAAGATGTATAATCTTTTGAGTTTATCTGACTATGCTCCTAGAAGCATCCACATCCAAACACCCTATAGATTATGCAAAGACTTTAAGTGCATTCTCTATCCATTTCCCCATTTCTTGACCTTCTTTAGCTTATGGCCAGGCCAAAAGATTTCCTCCCCAACAAACCTCAGCATTAAAATGCAAAACTATCCTATATGGGCATTTGAGCCACATTCAGATTTCACCCTTTTGATGTAATCACGACACCTGCTGCCCACATTTATCTCCAGAAGAAGGGGCCAGGCTCCTTTGCCTAGCTACTATTGGAGAGCGCACACTTCCCAAGCATAGGCAACATACAAAAATATCAATTTAAAAACAACTTTGAGCTCTCAGCCAAACATATACAGGGGTCAATTAGACACATGCTGTTAAATGCCTGGGAGAAGAGAAAAGCCTTGACCTGGCACCGAAAAGATAACAATGTTGACACCAGGTGGGCCTCTTCAGGAAGATCATTCCATAATTGGGGGGCCATCACTGAGAAAGCCCTCTCCCTTGTTGATGTCCTCCGAGCTTCCCTCGGAGTAGGCAACCAGAAGAGGGCCTTTGATGTTGAGCATAGTGTACGGGTAGATTCATGTCAGGAGAGGCGTTCCATCAGGTATTGTGGTCCCAAGCCGTGTAAGGCTTTATAGGTTAAAACCAGCACCTTGATTCGGTTTCGGAAACATACAAGCAGCCAATGCAAGTGGGCCAGAGTCAGTCTTATATATTCAAACCTCTTTGTTCTCGTTATAAATCTGGCTGCTACATTTTGCACAAGCTGCAGCTTCTGAACTGTCTTCAAAGGCGGCCCCACGTAGAGTGCATTAAAGTAATCTAATTTGGAGGTTACCAGAGCATAGACAACTGAAGCCAGATTATCCCTGTCCAAGTAGGGGTGTAGCTGGGCCACCAACCAAAGCTGGTAGAAGGCACTCTGCCACCGAGGCCACCTGAGCCTCAAGTGACAGAGATGGTTCTAGCAGAACCCCCCCAAGCTAAGAACCTGCTCCTTCAGGGGGAGTGCAACTCCATTCAGAACAGTCCATTGTCACAGCCAGGCACCTGATAAAAATGAAAAGGAGTAGAGTTGCATGTTATCAGTGTACTGATGACAATGCTAGGGTGACCAGATAAAATCCAGGTCAGGGCTCATGTAACTTTAACAGTTGTAGAGAAAAGAGAATTTCAGCCAGTGTCATTTAAATGCAATTAATTCCTGGTGAAATTCCCTCTTCATCACAACAGTTAAAGTTGCAGGGGCCCTGCCTTCTTTTGTATATGGTCACTCTAGTACAGTGCCTGCAACTTTAACTGTTGTGATGAAGAGGGAATTTCACCAGGAACTAATTACATACAAATGGCACTGGCTGAAATTCCCTTTTCTCTACAACTGTTAAAGTTACAGGAGCCCTGTCCTCCTTTTCATATGGTCAGCCTAGACAATGTACTCCAAAACTTTGGATGACTGCACTCAACAGTTTCATGTAGATGGGGGACAAAACTGACCCCTGCAGAACCCCATACTGGGGGAGCAATGTCCCCCAAGCACCTCCTTCTGGAGCCAACCTCCCAAGTAGGAGCAGAACCACTGCAATGCAGTGCTTCCCACTCCCAACTCAGTCATTCGTCCCAGAAGGATACCATTGCTGATGGTATCGAAAGTCGCTGAGAGAGCAAAGAGAATCAGCAGAGTCACACTCCCCGTCTTTCTCCCAACATAGGTCATCATACAGGGCAACCAAAGCTGTTTCCGTGCCAAAACCAGGCCTGAAACCTGACTGAAATGGATCCAGATAATCGGTCTCATCCAAGAGTATCTGGAGCTGGCTCACAACAACACACTCAAAGACCTTGCCCAGGAATGGAACATTTGCCACAGGCCTATAGTTATTAAGGTTTTCCGGGTCCAGGGAAGATTTCTTCAGGAGTGGTCTTACTACCACTTCTTTCAGGCAGCCAGGGACCACTCCCTCTCACAGAGAGGAATTAATCACTTCCCTGGCCCAGCCAGTTGTTCCATCCCTGCTAGCTTTTAATAGCCAAGAGGGGCAAGGATCCAATACAGAGGTGATTGCAAGAACCTGTCCTAGCACCTTGTCAACATCCTCAAGCTGTACCAACTGAAATTCATCCAAGAAAACTTGACAAGACTGTGCTCTGGATACCTGGCCTGATTCACCTGCTATAACACTGGAGTCTAAGTCCTGCCGGATGCAAGAGATTTGATTCTGGAAGTGCCTAGCAAATTCATGACAGTAGGCCTCAGATGGTTCTATCATGTCCTTGGGGCTGGCATGCAATAGCCCCTGGACAACTCTGAAAAGCTCTGCTAGATGGCAGATTGATGATTTGATAGTGAAAGCAAGGCATTGCTATTTTGTCACCCTCACTACCCCTGAATATACCTTACCAGGTTATCCATATTCACTTAAAAGCTTTGTAGCTTCACTCATAGTCCTTATTCTTACCACCATCTGAGAAAATGCTCCATAAATCAATCCCCAACAACTGCCTTGAGTACCATCATAATTGTACTTGCAGAACTGTGTTCTTGCCATCAACTGGCATCCAATGGGGAAATATACAGGGAGGAAATAGAAGGACACATTTTTGCAGTTACTGTGCAACCAAGTTCATCAACATGCAATACACATGAGCAAGGATAGGTGAAGGAGGACAGACTTAGAAAGCTTGAATGTTGTTTTGGGGTTGTTGTTGTTGTTGTTGTTGTTTTGGCATATTTACAGTTCTCCCATTTGTATGGCAAAGGATATGAATAATGCAACACAATGTGCAGGGCCAAGCAGGTGCTCAGTGTACATGGCTGGACATCATTGGAACAGCTTTATAAAGAATTGGAGCTACGCTGGGCAAAAGCAACAAACAAATGCTGTAATTCAATTGTATGGAAAATAGAAGTCAAAATACTATAGCACCATTATACAAATGAATGCCATTTCTTCACCTGGAACACAGTATTCAGTTCTAATCATACTCTCTCAGAATGGATGTATGCTTCACCATCATTTATCCAAATAGCCTAGCAGTCACTAGATTGGAATATGTGTCTACACAAATGGTATGTGCATATATGAATGGAGTAGGGAGGGGGAGAGTAGATGTCTTGCCCAATTTAGGCTGTGGCCCTGCCTACTGCTAGCATGTAGTTTCTCTTCCCCTTGTTTAGATCATTATGTCTAACCAAAGACATAGCAAGAAGACTATTATTTACACAGGGCTTCTTTGACATGGGATCATGTGAATATGAATATGGTGAATATGAATGTGGTGAATATGGTGAATATGAATGGCCTGGGACTTCAAGTATTCAATATATTGCTAATGAGCGTTTACTGACATTATGTGAGAAAGACCACATTGAGAGCGTTTCTACATGAGGCATTTGTTGCGTGCTCGTCATTCCTTACTCATGGTTGTTTACAGGTTCATTAGACAATGTTGTGACTCTCCAGTTTCAGTTCTGCGCCTAAAGAGCACTTTCAGCAAGTTCCTTTTAGAGCAAGGAAAATGTGGTATTTAATTGTAAAAGCGAAAGAAATTTTTTTTCACTTGTGTATCTGTGATATTCTGGTATGCCACAGTGGCACTTGAAGGTTATGCATCAGAAAAGCAGGAAAGGAAACCCACTTCAGGTAGTACTTGGATCTCAGTTCTCTCACAGAACTGAAAATAGATACAGTGTATTAACAGCCTCATGTAGAAAAGCCCACAATTACCATGTACGGTCCACTGCCAAAGCTTGTCACTGCAATATAAATACCTTCAAAAATATCTTCAGTTCTAAGGAGGAAGTAAGTGCTAAAAGGCAGTGAGATGGGATGCTGCATGTCTCTGATTAATTCAAATAAATCAGACAGTTCTTTTGCTGTGAGCATCAAGCTAGTTTATTTATTGATTGATTGGTTATATTTATATCCCACCTTTCTTCCTTCTTAAGGAACCTAAAGCAACATACATAATCCTCCTCCTCACAACAACCCTGTGAGATAGGTTGGGCTAAGAGTTTGCGACTGGCCCAAAGTTACCCAGTGGGCTTCCATGGACAAGTGGGTCTCCCAACTGGATCTCCCAACTCCCAGTACAACACTCTAGCCGCTATACCACACTGGCTCCCAGTGTCATGTAGTCATGTGGGTTCATTAAAAACAAAAACCTCCAAAATCTTCTCCCCTCACCCTTGCTTTGTGTACCATGAACAGTTATGCAGAACTCAAAAGCCTGCTCACTATTCAGTGACATTTTGGTTGGTCCTAATAAAGTTATTGCCCAATTGTGGATTTTGGAGGGTTTTTTCTTATCGGCCAATCTGGTTACCTTCGCTTGTTATATTCTATAGATCCTCAGATGGACTAGGGAAAGTTGTGGAGAGGCTATCTGTTGGATATAGGTACCACACTGACTAGATGTTTTCTGTATATTGTATCCTATGAATCAGGAAAACCTTCTTTTCCATCCCATGCATCATCCTCAACTCTAGTTTAATCAGAAAGCGACCCGTAATATTCAACGTCCAACTCGCGCTGAGGTTGAAATTAAAAAAGCTTGCTTTTTATTTTAAACCATTGCATACCTAACCATCTCCATAGTGATTATGTAAATTCCACTGTTAATTGCTGCACATATTATACAGAAATATTCTAGAAAGTGTGTCTATCACTTTAAGGGAAGGAAGCTCTCACACACAGGAAGCGAAAGTTGAAGACAGAAAAGCAGGGATATTGCAAGCTACTAAAGATTCACTGTACAGCTTGTTCAACAAAGGTCTGTTAGAGTTTGAAGCAATTAAAGGTGTCTGAGCAGATATTCATGAGCAACCATATAATGAGCCAAAGAAAATTCATCATGTGCGAAAAGGCATTTGTGCTAATGAGTGCATATTAAATGATGCACGCACGCACACACACATTTCATTGCCATGGTGCAGTAAAAACGGAAAACCAATGTGCCAAATTTTGTCTGGTACATCCCACCAGCTCCCTGGCAGGACCAGCCAAGACCTCAGAGGAAGAGGAGGAGCCTATTACTACTCCTAATACTTACAAGGTTCAAGGGGAGTCAGTTGACATCAATAACTAGGCTGACCAGATAAAATCCAGGTCAGGGCTCCTGTAACTTTAACAGTTGTAGAGAAAAGGGAATTTCAGCCAGTGTCATTTGCATGCAATTAGTCCCTGGTGAAATTCCCTCTTCATCACAACAGTTAAAGGTGCATGCACTATGCTAGAGGGACCATATACAAAAGAAGGCAGGGCCCCTGCAACTTTAACTGTTGTGATGAAGAGGGAATTTCACCAGGAACTAATTGCATACAAATGACACTGGCTGAAATTCCCTTTTCTCTACAACTGTTAAAGTTACATGAGCCTGACCTGGATTTTATCTGGTCAGCCTATCAATAACCCTCCTGAGACCACCAACCTGGAGGTACCCTGTTCAAGGAGGCCTTAGGTTTGGAGGAACCAAAGCATCCCAACTGGTCTCACATGTCCCTGCTCTAACCTCCAGGAGCAGAGGCAGATGAGTGAAAGCACACCACTAGAGTCACAGAGCCTCTTGGCAGCATGAGGTCAACTATCCCTGAGCCTGACTCATGAGGAAGAAGCTACACTCCTCACAGGCTCCAGCTCAAGAACCTGATGACAGGTTAGTTAGGGGTGGAGCCGCAGCCCCAGTTATAAAGCTGCTCTTTGGCAGCCAGTGCTGAAGCCACACCTCATGTTTGCTGTGCTCCTCACTGGACAGCTCCCCTGAACATCCTGTTCACTGGACAACTCCTGGGAACACAGGATGTTGAGCCACATAGTGGGGGTGGTAGAAATGGGACATAACTAAAGATTAGCAGAGACAAATCCCAGGGTTGTTGTCACTAGAGACTGTGATACAACAACATTTCTTTTGCACCATGAACAGTGAAACCTTTATAAAGACTCCTCCATGTAAGGAAAGGTGTACAACCTCCACTCTGGGGGCTGCACATAAGCTTTAACTCCACCTCTGCAACTGACAGAGAACACCAAATTCTCCACCACCACTGATGCCCTCATACAGATCACCCTTTCCCCACTGCTACTAGCAGTGAGGAAAGAGTGATCTCTATCAGGATTGCTGGGGGAAGGTGCATGGACATGTGCATGTGTGTGTGTGTGTGTGTGTGTGTGTGTGTGTGCAGCCCCTGAACCCTGACACAGCATCATATGTGGCCCTTGGGCCCAAAAGGATTATGCACCTGTAAAGAAATAAATCCTAAATGCACTGACAAAGAGTGAGAAAGGGAGACCAAAAGGCAAACTCTCCCCTTTGAAATAAGATGCCTAGTTGGAGTTGGGTAAAGACCCCTTTGAGCTTGCCTGACTTGAATTGAGGGCTTGCACCCTGTAAAGCTGTCACTTTGGCCAAGAAGCATGGAGGACTCGAAGTGCCCACAACCTCTTCTTTGGCCAGGAATAATAATAGGCTGGAAAGGAGTTCTCAAGGAAGCTCTGGGGCTGCGTACACCTTGCTGACATTTGCAGGCAGAGGGACCTCTTTTTCAACATACTTGCTGTCACTTATGATCCCCAGCAAATAATGGCTATCCCTTTCCATTCCTATAGGCCTTGGGGAAACTGTAGGGGGCAGCAAGAAAAGAGGACAGTGGCCAAATCAGGCTGCTTTGTGCAATCCATCAACTACTTTCTTCTTCTTTTTCAAACAAAGCCTCCACACTTTTTCAAGTGGAACACTTTGAAGCAGCTCAATTTATTTTGAGGCAGGTTGGAGGTGTGAGCCATGTCCCTGGTGCACACCGCAGCTAGGAAAAACACAAAGGGGATCCATTGTAGGACAGGGTACTGTGTCATCTTTGCTGCTGCAGATTTCATAAAATTATGTCACAAGAGACTGGAGTGTGGAACAATCTGTGCAATGCTTATTATAACAGAACCCAAAATAGCTGCTGCCCTCGGTTTCAAGGCAGAGCTTGTGTTTCCAAGAACTGCTTTTTCTCATGCACCGTCTTAGGATACTTTGGCTCCTATCATGCAGGGAGACAAGTGATTGGGTAGGATGGCGGAATGTGTCATGACCTGGGATACAGTTGGTGAGGTTAAATATGGGATAAGAAATTTAACCTCAAGTTTGAGAGTGCCAGACCTTTGAGCGAAGAGCAAGGCTGGCGAATCAGCCTCTGCTCAACACCAAATATTTGGAGCCATTACAACGAGATATGTAAAAGCAGAGATGGGCAACAACAGGCCTGGCTTCCATTCTTCCTTCTCATTGAAGGAGTGGGATATATCAATTCAGAGTCAGGTCAACAACACCAGCACAAGTACCTGTTTGTGAACATCTGATATACCACTTTGGGTTGAGGATCTCTATTCCAATTGGGATTACTGGTCTCCGGAACAGATGGACTATGAAATTAAAGAAAGCACAGATGAGAGCCTACCATTGTTACATCCTGATCCTATGTGTTCTACTCAAAGCACCAAAAGAGTTCAATGGGAGCCACACCTAGACACATGTGCATAGAATTGCAGTACCTGCATCAGGGGATTCAGAACCTCAGGCACAGGGGCCAAATCTGGCTCTCCTGGGTTCCTATTCCAGTCCCCCGAGGTTCTCCAACTGGCCCCACCCCCTTTCCCATGGTTTCTTGGCTTTTGTTCAGCTTTTTCCCCCGTCTAAAAGGTTGCAATGCTTAAAAGGCTTAGTTACTGGCAGTAAGAGCTTTAAGATAAAATATGCTGGTATTTTTGGTACCCCTTTTGATTTCATCCTTGCTCACACTGGAATGCAGCCTTCAAAAACTTCTCCAAAATGGAATTTGGTCTTCGGGGTGAAAGAGGATCTCCACCTCTCCTCTAGATCCTTGCAGGAGCTATGTGAGCATATACAGTTCAGATTGCCTTCATATTAGTTCTCTAGATAGACACAAATGCCTTCCCCACCCATGTTAAACCCACTCAAAAAGAACTGGTAAAGGTCACTATAGGTGCAAACTGTCTTTAGATTGCAAAACTCAAAACAGACTACCTTATTATATCATTGCGGTTGCATATTTTAGTTGTGTTTCTCTAGTCATGCCCTCTCTCCTGTTTCTTAGAAAGAAATTAATATCAAGTTCTTATTCGGATGAGTAATCTTTTTCATGTATTACTCACTGCTTTTGCTGAGTCTTGTGAAAGGGGCGGTTAAATGCAAAGTCTTTAGAGCAGCAGGTACTTATGCTCAGATCTGAAAGCCAGTGCAACATTTAGAGATGTCTCTACTCTAACCACTTGTAAACATGAGTGCTATGAGTTGGCCGATCAGCTAAGGAACCCTCTTATTACATACAAATACCTGTCACCTCTTGTGAGTCTGAAGAACTGGAAACTCAATTCAGCTACAGTTAGTTGTGACTATGGCTGAAATTTATGCAACTTTGCATGGGAGTAAATCCTATTTAATGCAGGGGTACTTATTTGTGAGTAAACATGTAGAAGAGTGTGCTGTATGTTCTGCGAAAAGCAATGAGACTTTAGCTGTAACTAACTTGTCTCATTGCTTTCAGTGGGACTTATTCACGATTCATTTGTGCTAACCTGCAGTGAAGGAATACAAACGATGGTTTGAAGAATACAATTTATTTTACATGAACTTTCAACCGCAGGAACTAATTATCTTATTGTTAATAATAATATTAATATTGATTATCATCATCAATATAATTATTATTAGTTAATTATTATTATTATTAATAATAATAATAATAATAATAATTTATATAGTGCTATCAGTACACATGGTGCTGTACAGAGTAAAACAATAAAACAGCAGCTTCCTGCCACAAAGGGGTACATTCTAAGAAAGTCATAATCAAATAGACAAGAAAAGGAAGGGAATGTCAATTGGAAGCCAATGAAGAAATTTCAGAAGTGGAGTAGCATGATCAAAACAATGAGCCAAGAAAATGATCTTAGCAGCAGAAGGATTAATAGAAACCAAAGAACTAATGTGAGATGAAGGAAGACCAGTCAAGAGAAGATTACAATAGTCAAGATGAGAAATGACCAAAGCATGAACAAGTGTCTTGGCAGAAGAGACAGATAAGAACAGTTGGATCCTGGCAATATTATATAGGGAAAAACGAGAAGACTTAGCTACTGTCTGGATCTGAGGAGCAAAGGGAAGAGAGGAATCAAATAGGAAACCAAGGCTATGTGCTTCCTCAGCTGGACAGAGAGTAACATTAATAACAGTAATAGAGAATGAGAGATGGCGAGAGGATTTGGGAGGAAAAAACAAGCAGTTCCGTCTTGCCATGTTGAGTGTCAAATGATGATGATGCATCCAAACTGAGATACTAGATAAACATGCTGAAATATGATTTTGAACATCAGGAAAAAGTTCTGGAGATGAAAAATATAATTGTGTGTCATTGGCATACAAATGATGCTGGAAGCCATGAGATCGAATAAGATTACCCAAGGATAACATATAAACATATAACAATGGACGCAAAACCGAGCCCTGTGGAACCCCAACTAAAAGGGGAAAGGAAGAAGACGTGCAGCCATTGGCCAGCACACTGAATGACCAACCCAACAGGTAAGAGACGAACCAGTCATAGGCAGAGTCTCAAAATCCAAGGTCACGAAGAGAATCCAGCAAAAGATCATCAGCAGAAAGATCCAGGAGAATAAGAACAGAGTAAAGGCCTTTAGACTTGGCAATAAGATCGTTGGTAATCTTCAAAAAGGCTGTCTCAGTGGAATGTAAGGGATGGAAACCAGATTGAAAAGGATCCAAAACAGAATTACTAGAGAGAAAATCGGGACAACATGAATAAACCACCCATTCCAGGATTTTCGAAGCAAAAGGCAACAAGGAAACAAGACTCTAGTTAGAAAGAGAGAGCATATCATTACAGGCTTTTTAAGAATAGGAGAGAACATAGCATGCATAAAAGCAGAAGGAAACAATCCAGAAGACAAAGAAAGATTAATAATATGAAGCAAGGAAGGAAGGCATTGTATTTATCATGCAATGAAGTCATGATAAAACACTTTTGACACTTTACCATATATTATTGTGCCAGGTAAACTTCTGATAATCACCGTTCAATAACCAATAAACACTCCTCAGTCATGATCTATAACTAAAATTCCGATTTAGAACTAACTTGATAAATATGCCGTGTCAGGAGTCTTATGCAATATCTTCACTCTCCTAGAAAACAGGAATGTTTTGTTCTTTGGATTAGGATTAGGTACATTCTGAATTTATCCAAGATAAAACATATGGCCTCATCTTAATGGCACTCTATTTCCTAGAGAATGATGACCAGAGATACATCTGCTCTTACTGTACTAAGGTTCTTCCTGCCGCCCTAGGCTCTAGCAATATACTGGTTGTTAGAATGAGGTCAGAAAATGATAATTTAAGCCCTTACGTCAGTATGAACCAAATTTAGCTTATTCATTTATTTATAACATTTCTTAGCCACCTATACAACCGTATATAAAAACAGTATACACATTAAAAGCAATAAAATCATAAAAGTAAAATATTAATTAAAACAATAAAAGCTAACATTAAAAACTAGTAATATCCCATAGTGCTCTTTCTTACTTCCTACATATGTTTTTCTGAATTTCAAGGTAAACAATTGTTTGTTACAGCAGAAATTCAGGTGGCATTTTATTTATTTATTTATTCAAATCATGAATTCACATCTGTCAAGATAAAGAGAGAGAGAGAGAGAGAGAGAGATGTTTCTTTCAGTCTACAATCAGAAAAGAGCAAGTAAGAGGGAAGAGATAAAGAAATGGCATTATCTATTACTCATCCTCAGTCCAGTTTCAATGAATTAATCATTAGAGACAGCTATTAATTTTTTTTTCTAAAGGCGTTGAACTCCTTTTTAATTATCTACTTCCCACTCATCTTATACACAAGTAACAGGTTTCAAAGAAAAAAAGGTTGGAATGAAGTGGGAGAATAGATATTAAGTTCCTAAGTGTAATAAACATAGTTTTATTTTTATTTTTAAATCAAACTCAACATATAAAGGGGGATTCAAAATGGTATTTCCTTTTTTTTCTTAAAACAAATTATTGCCTCCATGCCTGCTAATGGAAATGAACAATGAGGAGAATAAGGGTTTTTTTAAAAAAAAATCAATGGCACAATATTACTTATAACAACATGGCAATTTCAAGTTTCCCACAGCTTCAAAGAAGTTATGACTAACTTCAAAACTCTACTACAGATACAGCCCATACCATCCCAGCAAGCAGTATCCTCCTAGCACAGTGTGCTGGAAGAAAATGAGTGTAATTTGATGTCATTTTTCATTTGCAAGTGAAACGGGGATAGGCTAATGTGGTGGACTTCTCTGAGCAGTGTCTGCTAATTCACACCATTTATCTTTGTGCCTGCAGTGTTATTTGCTTCTATTAACGTATTTTCCCAGTACTTTCTTTCCATAGAGACTCGGGGTTCTTCCAGGCAGCTCTTCTGAAAGTACACATTTAGTTCCCACTGTTTACTTGTGCCAGTCCTCCATTTCCTGTTGCTACCCCATCTGTCTCTGCCTTTGTGTACCACAGGTTATTGCCAACATAGGACTGGGCAGTCTGCATAGCGGTGGTAGTCATAGAATGTGGAGTGAAATTATACTAAGATGTTTCAATTGCTCTGTATGATTTCTTTTATCTTGTACTCCACTTTGGGAGGTTTGCACCCATAAAAGCATTAATAATAACAACAATAATAATAATAATAATTATTATTATTATTATATTGTGCAAGCACCTAGCCAAAAGCACCGAAAGCTGTCAGATGAAGGTGTCCTGAATTATTAGGCTTCAAATGACAGCAGTACCTACATGCTCACTGTACATAGAGCAGGTTAAAAGAGCTGCTGGGCTAGGCACATGTCCTCTTTAACAGAGGGCAGTCCTCTAGAGGGCTGCTAGGGTCTGTCCTCTATTCTGAAGGCATCCTCTATTTGAAAGGCTGCAGTCCAAATTTGATTAAAAGATAAAGAAGCTTCATACTAGACCTGGCGCGCTACTGAGGGACAGGCCGCGAAGCCTGTCTCTCAGTAGATTTGAGCACCGGAGGGAAGCAGCCGCCCATGCAGGTAAGTGGAGGGGCCCTCCTCCTCCTGCCTCACGCTCCTTACCTGCAGGGACGTCCGCTTCCCTCCGGTGCTCGAATCTACTGAGAACAGGCTTCGCGGCCTGTCCCTCAGTAGAGCGCCTGGTGATGATGTCATCATCTGGCGCGCTACTGAGGGACAGGCCGCAAAGCCTGTTTCTCAGTAGATTCGAGCACCGGAGGGAAGCGGATGCCCCGGCAGGTGGTGGCGGGGGGGGGGGGTCCCCCCACCCGAAATCCCCCCACCAAGCCACCCCCCCCAAACAACCAGCCTGGACCTACTGGGTCTGCTGCCGCTCTCCGCCGCCGCCGCATGAGCCCCCGCAGCCCTGGTTTGCCCCCGCTGCCCCCCGGTTGGCCCTGATTGCCCCAGGTTTCCCGGTTAGGACCAGGAAACCCCGGGTGATCTGGTCACCCTACTGGGTCTTGAAATTGCCCATTAACATCACTGGGACAGCAGACTGAACAAAGCACACCGGTCTCCTGGCCACAGTCTTCCACACTATGGTAAGGTGTACTGTATTGCTATTTAAATTATATAATTATTTCTAAATTTGCATCTATACATATTTATTAGCACATGCAAATGTTATGCAAATCACTGTCCTGTTTTGTCCTCTGTTTGGTGATGCATCTTCTCCTTTTTGGCAATTCATAAATGGACAACCTAGCATAGGCAAGTGTCAGCGGAGTTGCCTGGCCATGAAGATCCTAGCAGCTATGTGCTGATGTCGGCCTGCTGCACTTGAATCTGATTTAAAGAAAAATAATCAAGGAGGTTACTGTCTTGCAAGCAGAACAGTGCTTCTGAGTCCTGGATCACCAGTGTTTATCCTACTCCTCAGAATTGCACATATATATCTTGAACATATGACAACCTGACGAGCAGGGCCAGCCCCACCATTTCCTAGAGTGAAGCAGTCGTCTCAGGTGGTAGATGCTGGGAGGTGGCAGCAAGGTGTTGGAGGAGAGAGCTGTGGGCCATGCAGCCTGCTCTGAGCCCTCTAAGTTAGCCTGTTGCCTTCAGGGGCAGTGAAGGATGCTGTGCCATTGTCAGTGTTGAAGACAGATCCATCTGCCAGTCCACTTGGCTTTTGTACATAGAATGAGAGGGCCGCATCTTGCCCTTCGTCTCAGGCAGCAAAAGATCTTGGTGATCAGATTACAGAATTAATTAAAGTTGCAGGGGGGCTGCCTTCTTTTGTATATGGTCACCCTAGTATAATGCCTGCACCTTTAATTGTTGTGATGAAGAGGGAATTTCACCAGGGACTAATTGCATACAAATGACATTGGCTGAAATTCCCTTTTCTCTACAACTGTTAAAGTTACCTGGATTTTATCTGGTCAGCCTAATTATTGGTGAAGATTCAAGGGGTACAAATGACAATCTAGCCCAATCTCTTCTCTAAGGTAGGATCTTCCATACAAACAGATATGAGAGAGAGAGAGAGAGAGAGAGAGAGAGAGAGAGACTACACATGCAGGATAAAACACTTTTAAAACGTTTTGAAAACTGTATATGGAGTGTGTCCTGGGCCCCAACAGTTCTCAAAACTGTTATAAACCGTTAAACCGTTTTAAAGAAGTAGTGTAGATAGGCTGACAGTTTGAGAACTGTTGGGGCCCAGGACACACTCCATATACAGTTTTCAAAATAATAATAATAATAATAATAATAATAATAATATTTATTTATTACCCGCCTCTCCCAACGGATCGAGGCGGGGAACAGCATTAAACATAAAATACAAAACTGATTAAAAGCACATAAAACCAATACATCATTAAAATACCAATAAAACACCAATAAAATGCTTTACAATTCATCTGGGTAGGCCTGTTTGTATGGAATGTTTTCAAAGTGTTTTAGCCTGTGTGTGTAGATAGACTGAGAGAGAGAGAGAGAGAGAGAGAGAGAGAGCATATTATTCAGATCAGAATGTGACACAAGTAGAGAAAGGAAGGTCCAGCATGCAAGAGCAGCTGGTTGGAAAAGAAATGATGGATAAAAGTAGATCTAAATGAATCAAAGATGTAACCAGGAAAATGGGAAAATAAGGGGAAGAGGTGTGATACACATGATTATTATTTTTTAATGTCAGCCACCTTGGACATTAGTTTAATGAGAAGATGGGAGTCATCTTTTTTGAATATATTAAAGGTAACCCTGTGCTTGTTTGGAATAAAAAAAAATGTCCTACAACTTCCAGCATGTCCCAGACAGCTATGTCAAAACAAGCATAGGATTATGCCCTAAATGCTGGGAGTTGTAGGACTTTTTCTGTCAAAACAACCATAGGATTGCACCCTAAATTAACTTTAAGTATGGTTGTTTTGAGCGGATATAACCTTTGAACAGCCAAAGTTGAAGTCAGATTTTACTATGCTGCAGAAGATGCAATTATCATTAAGGAGTGTGCATATCACCATACATTTTCGCCTCCCTAATCCCCCTCCCAGCCACAAAAGCTGACTGTTAACAGGAGGAGAGTTGATTTCACTGAATGAAGCTTGGGAAAGTGGTGAGAAATTGTCCATTTTGTAAACAGCACAGCTTTTCGAGGTTCAAAGATACTTATTCAGTGCAATGCATAGTGTGGGCGTGAGGGGGTTCTCTGAGTCACAGCACTGAGTCTGATGTAAAGAGAGGCCTATTAAAATAGCAGCATGTGCAAAGCAATATCCAGAGAACAAAAGGAACACTGAAGGTCACCTATTCCTTTCTTGATAATAACACAAAAGCCCGAAATGTCACCACTTGAGCTAGATTTCTCCACTACAAAGTTAAGTGTTCTCAACTTCCTATATGTATATACCGTGCATATCTCTTACAAACGTCTGGGTCCCATATAATTAAAATCCCACATATCACAGTCTCCACTTCAGTTTCTCCCTACAATTATAAATCACAAAATCCTAGCTATGAGGTGGGAAGAAACGAGCTTGCCCCTCTATGTAATATGCATTTGCGCCTGCATTTATCTATGAGCTCTGGTGAAGGAAAGAATTTGACTTCTAATTTGTATGCTTGTTCAAAATACAGCTCAGGATAGAACAGGATCTACACTACCTCTTTAAACGGTTTATAACAGTAGTGACAACTGTTGGGGCCCAGAACACACTTCATATACACTTTTCAAAGTGTCATATCCTGCGTAGTGTAGATCTGGCCTTAGAAGAAAATTGTATGGCTGCATAACAGAAGACTCTGAGCACATGGGGCTCTTATTACCAGTTATGGAATGGTAATGATCCTTGTAAAACCAGGGAATTTGTTCTCAGGTACGGGTGCAGTCGCATGGACAGATCCAGTGCAGCCAGTTAGAGATGATCATCATACAAGGAGTAGAATAACAAAACTTTCATATTACCATCTCACTGGGTTATAACCTACCATCACTGTACCATGTATTTATTTACATCAGGGGTGTCAAACCTCTTTCTGTCTGAGGAATGAATTGAATTTCAGAGTTGATTTCGGGTGGGCAGGGCCAAAAGAAATAGGGGTGGGGCCAAAATGCAAGCATATCAGCTTAAATCTCCTACTACCAGTAGCTAAGCCTTAGGAGAGGCGTTTAGACTTCTTAGAATGAAGGAGGGGGCAGAAGCACATAGGCCAGGAAACCAACAAAGGGGAGGGGAAAGGGGAGGGGGCATGGACAGGGCTGGCATCAAAGGTAGGCATAGTTGGGCCCTGGCTGAGGGTCGACACTTCAGGTAGGGCCCATTGATGAGAGTCCTCTGGACATGCTCCTCCTCTTCATCTGTGCAACCTGCTTGTTCATCTGCCTCTTGCACTTGCTCAGACACCGGTGATGGTAGTAAGGAGGAGCACAAGATGTCATGGCCAACGTGCTCACTGACTCTCTGACAGTCAGGTAAGCAATGATGAGAAAGAGAATGAGGGGCAATAGCAGCTGATGACAATGGGGGTGAGAAGGTAGAACTCACTGGGGGAGTTCAGGCTCTATTATCTGTATTCATACGCTACACTCTGGAGGGCTGGATTTTGCCCCTGGGCCTGAGGGTTCCCACTCCTGCTCTACAATGTAGACTTTCTTATATTTTCTCAATAAAGTGTCATCCTACCATTCCACCAAGGATGAAGCACTTAAGTTATCTTTGATTTTGGTGCTGTCAGTTGAGCAGAAAACAAAACAGAACTTTCCCCCCATTCATTGTGTTGTCTTAAATTCTGCACCTATCCATTTGAAATTTTACAGGTTACTTACTTAAGGGCACTTTTATGATGTTTGCCTATAAATTGCCTACAAAACCACAAGAACAGAGTAAGAAGTAAATCCCTTTTTAATCCCCCCTCACAGAAAAAATCAGTTTTAAAGATATTTAGTACAAAACTCCTGAACATATCCTGAAAATTTTCAAGCTCTTTCTAGAAACACCAATATTTTCATACAAATTGCCCACACAAAAAAGAACACAAATGCCTTTTTTGAACTCCCCAACAAACTGTAAAGACTGTGTTTGCAGAATCTCTCCCTGCACTTAACTGTCTCAAATTTAGCAAGTTTCATTCCCTCAGACTGGAAAACTATTCCTACAAAAAGTAAAACGTTATCAACAATTACCCCTTTAAAAATATTAAGAATTAAAGGCTATTTGCACATAAAAAGACCCAAACCTATTTGTCTGAAATTCAGCAGGCTTCATATCTCAGAGGGGGCTACTATGCCTGAAAATCTCATCCAATTCTATCATCATTTTGTTGATGAAAGTCAAGGGGGAGGCATGAAACTTTACTTTTCCAAAGCTAGATTCTGATTCTGATGTGAGTTGAATCATATGCCCTCCACACTGATGGAGCAGGGTCCAAACTGAATCAGTGCCCACTGCTAATAGAGAATATGTCATAATTATGTCTCTTTCTCTGCCAAAGAGGAAATATTAAATTGTCTTGAATCCAAATACTTCAGCTTAACCAACTTGAAATAAGGCTGCAAACCTGAGAATAAAGCATTTATTTATTTATTTATTTATTTTAGGGTGACCAGTTAAAATCCAGGTCAGGGCTCATGTAACTTTAACAGTTGTAGAGAAAAGGGAATTTCAGCCAGTGTCATTTGTATGCAGTTAGTTCCTGGTGAAATTCTCTCTTTATCACAACAGTTAAAGTTGCAGGGGCCCTGCCTTCTTTTGTATATGGTCATCTAGTACAGTGCCTGCACCTTTAACTGTTGTGATGAAGAGGGAATATCATCAGGAACTAATTGCATACAAATGACACTAGCTGAAATTCCCTTTTCTCTACCACTGTTAAAGTTACATGAGCCCTGACCTGGATTTTATCTGGCCAGCCTAATTTATTTCAGTATTTTAATTCTGCCTTTCTGAGCAAAAAAGTCCTCTTAAGCCAGCTCACAAAAGTCACATGCCAAATATGTAAAATAGTAAACAAACTCAAATCAGACCAGCCATCCACATACAGAATTTTAAACAAATATGGTATAAAATAAGAAGTGGTGGCAGTTTTTAAAGATCCAGCCCAACTTCATGAATTAAAATCAGACGGCTACAAAATAATCAATAAGGCCCACTTATAAACTGCTAAAGAGGAGGGCAAATGTATTTCCTGTGAGAGGCAGCTCTACAAAGATGGGACCATCACTAAGTAGGCTCTAACTCTTGTGCCCCCCAGCCTGATAAATGTTGCTGGTGGTAGGGTGACCAGATTTTGAGAACCAAAATCCTGGACCGCCCCCCGCCACCCCACCCACCCAAAACAACCCCCACCACCATGCGCCCGCACCACCCCGTGCCGCCCGCCCGCCCCGCCCGCCCCCCGCCCTTATGCCTCTCGCCGCCCGCACGCCCGCGCCGCGCCGCCTGTCCCCCCGCCCACATGCCTCGCACCGCCCGCACCGCCCCCCCGCACCGCGCCGCCCGCCCGCCCCCCCGCCGCCCCCCGCGCCGTGCCGCCCGCCCACCCCCGCGCCGCCCACCCCCACACCGCACGCCGCCGTGCTGCCCGCACACACGCCCCAAGCCGCCCCGCCCCCGCCCCACTCGCACGCACGCCTCACGCCGCCCGCCCGCCCCGCGCCGCTCGCCCCGCGCCGCTCACCCCGCACTCCTTACCTGCTGGGGCGTCTGCTTCCCTCCGGTGCTCGGAATCTACTGAGAAACAGGCTTCCTGGCCTGTCTCTCAGTAGCGCGCCGAGTGATGACGTCATCATCTGGTGCGCTACTGAGGGACAGGCCGCGAAGCCTGTTTCTCAGTAGATTCCGAGCACCGGAGGGAAGCAGACACCCCAGCAGGTAAGTGCCTCGCGCCGCCCGCCTCCCGCCACCGTCGCGTGACCCCCCGCCACCCCGGTTTGCCCCCGCTGCCCCCCAGTTGGCCCGGATCGCCTCAGGGCCATCTGGTCACCCTTTTGGGGGGGTAAATTTCCGGATTTGGCCCCCCAAAACAGTTTTCCCCCCGGATGCAAATTTGCTCCCCATTTTCCAGGCATGTCCGGACAAATCCGGGTGGATGGTCACCCTAGCTGGTGGGCCAGTAAACAAAGCCCCAGAGGCTGATCTTAATGGCCAAGCAGGTTTGTGCAGGTGAAGGTTTCTTCAAATAACCTAGTCCCAACATCTTTAGGGCTTTAAAGGCAACCACCTTCATCCCAGAAATGCACTGGCAACCAGTTTAGCTGGTACAGAATAGTTCTTATCTGATCATTTTGCCCCCACAAGCAACCAAGCAGCTGCATTCTGTACCAGATGTATCTTTTGGACTGTCTTTAAAGATAGTAGTCCTGTTCACAAGACATCTTAAACTACGGCTTTAACCATGGTGAATAAGGCTTTTTGCCATGGTTTAAAGTGTCTTCTGAACAGGGCCAGTCACATGTAGAGCACATTGTGGTTGTCTAGTATGAATATAACTGTGGTATGAATGGAAAGATCCATTTTACCTAGAGATAGCTGGAAAAACAGCCAAAACTGATTTAAGGCAGCCCATGCAACCCACAACAGCTGTACCTCCAGAGAGAGAAAGAGAGAAAGAGAGAGAGAGAGAGAGAGAGAGAGAGAGAACCACCAAGGCAGGATCTACACTACTGCTTTAAAACGGTTTATAACAGTATTGAAAACTGTTGGGGCCCAGGACACACTCCATATACAGTTTTCAAGCCGTTTTCATTCAAAGTGTCATATCCTACTTGGTGTAGATCTGGCCTTGTTGCAACCCAATCCAGCACTGATTCTACAGCTCCATCTGGATCAGCAGATCTTTCCCAACCCACAGAATACTGGATAAGCATCAGAGTATTGCACACTATTTGGAGCCATATCATAGGTATTTGGTTCACATATTGCATCCTGAATAGGATAACTGCAGACATCCTGGATGATTTTGGAGAGGGAAGTGTCACAGTTGAGGATTTAACTTATTCAGCCATGGCACATCATTCATTTTTACTGAACAGATTAGAAATGAGCAGTCTCCCAATATTGCAAGCACTGAACTGAAGCTACAAATGTCCAAGTAGCAAGAATTTGGATGATATCTGACATGACGCACATTATAATTTCAGAACCTGTAGTTATTTTCTCATAACATTGCCACTGAAATAGAAAATGATTCAGGTTTGTTGTTTACTGTTGACACATCCGTTTCCCAGCACAGTAAAATAAGCTGAGAAATAATTAAGTACTAACATGAAGGAAATGGACCCAGATATAAAATGCCAAGCATAATTTCTCTGGGATCAGTAAAAACTTGTCATACAGGATTGAACATCCTCAAGTGTGATCTACAATTTAGCCTCATCTTTTTCCTCCTGGTAATGGGCTTTCAGCCAAGGCTGGACTCCCCTGGATTCCTTGTAAAATGCACCCAACTCTCCCTACAAGCGTGTTTGGGCCTCAAACCCCAAACTGCTGCATCTGTGAGTCTACTCAATACATTTTAATTCTAAAATCTGTTTGGTGCATTTTAATGAAAACACAGAGCCTCCACTGTTGCACCATACAAGTTATTGTTCGTTATTCTTGCAATCATGCCTTTAAATACATGTACACGCCAAACTTAATGGCAGTCACTTACTACTAAATTCTTGTAACTGGGGTTGGAGGGAATGGTCTGTATCAAAAACAGGTCTTCTGATCCAATTCAGGTGGCCATATTTATCATATGTTGTCTGCAGCCTCATATATCATGGTTGTGTAAAATTGATAATTTAGATTAGATTAGGTTGACCAGATAAAATCCAGGTCAGGGCTCCTGTAACTTTAACAGTTGTAGAGAAAAGGGAATTTCAGCCAGTGTCATTTGTATGCAATTAGTTCCTGGTGAAATTCCATCTTCATCACAACAGTTAAAGGTGCATGCACTATACTAGAGTGACCAGATACAAAAGAAGGCAGGGCCCCTGCAACTTTAACAGTTGTGATGAAGAGGGAATTTCACCAGGAACTAATTGCATACAAATGACACTGGCTGAAATTCCCTTTTCTCTACAACTGTTAAAGTTACATGAGCCCTGACCTGGATTTTATATGGTCACCCTAGATTAGATGGTAGATATTTCTTACTATGTGAACATAATAGCAACAAGTACAAACAAGTTTATCAAGTGATCTGTGTGGCAACGTTAAAGTTTCTGGCAGCAACTGACTGAGCCAATGTGATGTAGGGACTCCAAGGGAAAGAATCTGGATTGCTTGCAACAAATGGGTAAGAGCTTTCTAATCAAGAGAAAGATACTTAGGGGGTGTCTTCATGGGGCTGGGTTGGTGCTGCTTCCCTTGGAAACTCCACGCTTTCCTCCCCCAGGGTGGCATCCTGATGCCAAGGAGGAAGCACAGGGTTTCTGGTTAGCCATCCAGGGGCCAGAGCTGCTCCCGCCCTCTTCCTGGTGGAAAGCGACCAACCACAGGTCGCCTTCTACCAGGCACCGCCCAGTAGGCTGACCATATGAAAAGGTGGACAGGGCACATGTAACTTTAACAGTTGTAGAGCAAAGGAAATTTCAGCCAGTGTCATTTGTATGCAATTAGTTCCTGGTGAAATTCCCTCTTCATCACAACAGTTAAAGTTGCAGGCACTATACTGGAGTGACCATATACAAAAGAAGGCAGGACCCCTGCAACTTTAACAGTTGTGATGAAGAGGGAATTTCACCAGGAACTAATTGCATACAAATGACACTGGCTGAAATTCCCTTTACCACTGTTAAAGTTACATGAGCCCTGTCCTCCTTTTCATATGGTCAGCCTACCGCCCAGCCATCCTTGCACTGTAACTCTGGAGTGAAGTTTTGGGGCTGTCTTGTCTCTGTCTTGCGCATCCCTGGTAAGTCCCTGACTTTTTTTCTCTGCACCTTCGGCAGAAAGCCCTGAGGTGAGTGTGCGATTGCAGCAATGCTGCTGTGCACCCACCCCGGGGCTTTCCAAGCAATTAGATAGCTCCGTGGTGTGCTTAGACAGAATTAAAAGATATTTTAAATATTTTACATTTTGCAAAGTAGCAAACAATGAGAGTAATGAGGAAAGTATTATGTACCAAATGCAAACATGCTTCTAAATACCTATTTGCTTCACACAGTATGCTGGATTAGAATTGTACACCATGTCTGGATTGACCAGATGTGCTTGATGTGTGAGTCATGATTAAACATTGGTCCTTGGCACACGCACACACACCGTGAAACAGATGGCTGTAGATTGGGGTGGCCAGATGCAAAAGATAACAGGTCTCCTGCACCTTTAATAGTAGTGTAAAAGTGGATTGCACAAGAAGCTACAGTTGCTGAAATTCTCTCTTCTACACTACTTTAAAGGTGCAGAAGCCCTGCTGTTTGCATCTGGCCACCCTAGTGTAGAGCCACTTTAAACATGACACTGTACTTTATGTGTTTATACATGTATACTCCAAGGGTTTCTCCACATCAGATTTGTTTTTCCAAAGCTTTATTGGGGTTCTATGAGTATTATTATTATTATTATTATTATTATTATTATTATTATTATTATTCTATACCACCCCATAGCTGAAGCTCTATGTGTGGTTTACAAAAGTTTAAAACATTAAAAATGATATACCAAATTTAAAAACATAAAAAAGGAAAAACAAACAGTATACACAAAGATAACATACATCTAAAATCAACATTGAGCTGTCGACCAAAGCTAAAAACAGATCTGGAATCGATTAAAACTCATCATATGCTGCTAAATGCCTGGGAAAAGAGAAAAATCTTGTCCTGACACTGAAAAGATAGCAATGTTGGCACCAGGCCTCATTGGGGAGATCATTCCATAATTTAGGGGCCACTACCTAGGGTGACCATATTTCAGAAACCAAAAAGGAGGACAACATGGTTTCATCTCTTAAAGTTTCATCTCTTTATCTTTAAAAATGATGGAGCTGTAAGCATTTTTAATTCCCATTGACTATAAAGTAGAGCTGCCCTTTGGGTTGGGGAAGGAAAATCTGGATTTTTCTTCAAATTACATAATTCCCCCCCCCTCCAGATTTGTTACCAAAAATCCTGACATGTCCTGGTTTTGTTTGAGATTGGAAAAGTTTTCTTTAGTAATTAGTTCTGTGGCTGTTTGTTTTTTCTGCCTTCTGTTCAAAGAAATTTCAAAAGAAATACTACAAATCCTAGTCAAAATTGTTTGATTGCTTAACCCTAAGCTTTTAAACCAAAACTATAGCATAGTAAAATAGACAAGCTATAATAAAAATGGTACAAATTATTTCACCTAAAAACTTCTACCTTTCAGTCAGAAAGGCCATCATTAATTAAGAAACCCAAAGTGAGAAGGGGGGGATACTATTAAAATAGGCAGTATGAACAGCTCTAGCCCCATGCACCTTGAAATCTAAAAGGGCCTGGATAAGTCTGCCTCCTCAGATATGGTCAAATTCCTGGCATTGGCTCTTCTCGTTACACCTCAAAACAAGTGCTCTGTCCTCCTGGTTGAAAAAAAATGGCGGGTGCGATGACCCGAGAGGAAACCGGACGTCACACTTCCTAATTTGGAAAGAGGGGGACGATCCCGGAAGCAGGTACCATAGGTATAGAAAGAGCAACAGATTAAGGGGGCAAGGGATAGAAGAAGAACGCCATTTTCTCATGTGTGTGTGTTGTGTTCTGTACTATACTGTACTGGACTGTCTTCTACTGGCTGGCATGTCAGTACATATCAAACAAAGATTGCTGATAACTGAAAAAAGACTATAATGCTCCCCCTTCCACATACTTCCTCATATGAAATGCCTGTATTTTTGCTGATCCTGTATTAGTCCTTATGATGGAAATCCGTTTTTCTTAAAGTCTTGATCTTATTGTATAAAGCATATTCTTACCCATCAAATGATCACTACACTGCATATGTAAGTGCCGTCAACCATCTTTAATTAATACACATCTGGAATGGGGTAGGGGATGTATGTGTGTGATGCTTCTCCAGGCAAGATCCCCCAGACATGTGTGTAATTACCATTTGTGTCTATGTTTATGATGTGTGATTTTATATCATTATTCATTTGTAAGAAAATCTGAAAGTGGGTATTTGGAAAATCATCAGTAATGCTCACCAGAGACAAATGCCATTAATTCCCTGGTACATGGTTGAAGCTGTAACTGAATACCTTCCAGCAACATCTATGAGCACATTTTTCTGCATTCTTAGCATTCATACAGTCACTTTTCCTATTCAAGGCTGTCACTAGGAAGCATCATATCTACCCTCATTACGCAGAGTTGTGATTAAATCCCTCAATCAAAATAAAAAATGAGACTTCTGTTTTGAAGGAGCTGAGTGTTGCAGTTTGATAGGTGGTTGGCTAATGCACTTGGCTCAGAATACATTTTAGAAAAATGGTATCCAACAGCTACCATATACAACTGTATACCATAGCATAACTCTCAGATGTTTTGTTATTTATTATTTCTATACCACTTTCAGTGAGCAAAATGCTTTATATTTATATTTTCATTTATCCTTACAACAGCCTTTTGAGAGAGGTCCCCTCTACGAGATTTCACTTTGACGCCCAGTTGCCCAATTATGCGCATATACAGATAAACGCATTTACTCCTAATACCTATTTAGGAGAGGTGGTGAAGCGCATTACGGGCTATATGAAACACGCTTTAAAGTTGTTTACATGCAGAGAATCACATGTTTACATGGCCATAAGGTGCTTTAACTCCAGTGGTAAATTAAAACTCGCTATTTAACGTGCATTCAATAATGCGCATAAGTGGAGATAAAAAGTGCCTCAACCCCCAATTTGCGCTCCGCTCTTGTAGAGGTAAAATCTGTAATGCGCTTTGAAAGAGCTTTAAATCGCTCTTGTAGAGGCACCAGAGATTTGACTGAGAGGCATCAACTTGTCTAAGGTCATCGAGTGAGAAGAAATACACACCTGGATCTTTCACATTCAGATTTAACAATACCTGCAGCTTGGCACTAGTCCACAAAATGCCTTCCAGTTCTTCCTATGTAGCTTTACAACAGTCCTGCAAGGTAGGCTAGCCTGACATATGGCAACATGCCCAAGGAAGCTAAATGAAATCAATTCAGAAACTGGAACTGCAAAGTAGAAGATTTTGGTATAAGATGTATCTTTCTTGTTAATGGCTAGTCTGAGCTATTCCAAAAGTTAATCTATAGCAGGAAAATGTTGCCTTTATTGTCTTACTGTTGGAGAGACCATGTTTAATATATAGCATAATAGTATCTGTTCTGCTGTAGCTTTAAATTCAAAGGTTGGCATGGCAACAGATGTTCCCACATTGCTGTTTCTGCCTTGTGCTGCCATTTTGTTCAGGATCCCCAGTGACTTCAGGATTAACCGCCTCCACTATTTCTTTTTGAATAACTAAGTCAAGTTGGGGGGGGGGGGTAGAGCATGAAACACACAGCTGAAGCCTGGTATGAGCTGTGCGTTTTGTATTTTGTAGCTGTTCTGCAGTTTTAAAGGATGACTATGTGCAATCCAAACTATTTTGGGTAGCTCCAAGCTTCAGTTTGAAGGCTGGTTTAGGGAAACAAGCTGGGATCAGAAACCATGGTGTGAAGTTGGCTTGTTTCCTTGAACTGCTGTTCAGAGTAAACACCACAGTTTGCCTAGGTTCACACATAACACACTAGTTAATTGAAGATGGAGTCAAATACTTCTGGTCTCTTCCTCATGGCTGTGCTGGGGAGAAGAGAGAGTTCATGAATCTGTGGCTTATTTATGTTCAAATGTAATCATAAGGTACGGTTGCTGCTCAAAAATGTTGGCTATCCCAGAAATCATTCATTTTCTGGGTTTTATAATTGTCTTTGAAATGTGTTTTTTAGGAGCATTGATTTAACTAACTTGGCAGGAGCAGCACATTATAAATGGAACAGAACTGTGTAGCTACCAGCATTATTAGGAGAACTCTAGTTCTAGGTACACAGAAAGTTGTAATTCAATCAGAGCCCCAGCGGGATGGAAACAAGATTAAAGCCAACACTGAGCAGAGGTAGTCTGTCAGAGAGTATCAGAATGTCATTTAAAGCCAAGGGATCGGTCCAGTTGAGGATGTGAAAATGCATTGTTACTTCTGAAAGCAAAGAACAGGCATGATGTGGAGCAAGGAGAGGCAGGGAGTAGTATGGCTGGAGGTTCCAGGGCCAGCCCAAGGCATTTTGCTGCCTGAGGCAATGGACAAGATGGCGCTCCCCTTCAATGCACAGAAACAAACTGGCTGGCAGTTGAATCTTAGTTCAACTCTGGTGATGGGATAGCATCCTTCACACCTGAGTTTGTCATGGCCCAAGACCAAGAGCCCTCAGAGACTGAGGTTTCTAGTGGCAGCAATTTTAAAGAGGAGCCAGACCCAGTTCCTGGGCCTTCACAAGTAGACCCATCCACCCTGGATCCTTCACCCTGCCCTCTCAATGGCCATGAGGTGCCTCTGAATCTGAGCAGTGAATCTTAGACCCCTTCAGTGAGCAAGGAGGCCCTGGAGAACATTCCCCAACCAGCTCCTCTCACTCCCTAGACCTTCACCACCTAGAAGAAGCCAGTGACTGGAGGAAAGGGCACTGGCCCTAATAATAATAATAATAATAATAATAATAATAATAATTATTATTATTATTATTTATTTATTTCCCACCTCTCCGTTTGGATCGAGGCAGGGAACAACAGTAAATATAAAATATGATAAAATACATAAAAGCCAAAGGCACCATTTGAGGAGGTGGAGCACACAGAAGGACTCTCCTGGACTGGCTGTAAAACCCTGCCAGTTGCTTTCAGCCACTGCTGGAGTAATTTGTTAGAACTCCAGGTGTAGGATTGCTCTCTGTGGTCCTAAACTCATTCCTAATCCTGGTCTGGTACCTGTGGTGCTAACTATGCCTGCCCCAGTTCCTGTCCCATGTAGTGTCTCCTCACCTGAGCCATTGCCCAAAGTTGATGACAGAATTTGTGTTGGAATATTACAAGTACAGCAGGATAGGCCACATGGCACACATAGCTCTTTCTGCTCCCCATCCCACAGCATCTGCTGCCTAAGGTGTCTGCCTCACACCGCCTAATGATAGGCCTGGCCCTAGGAAGGTCTAAGCAGAGAAACTGGAATCTCAGGCTGAACAGGGAGGTCATCTCTGGCCAATCCAGAGGCCTCTTACTATCTATCAAAGAAGCCAATATTTGTTCCCAGCTTAGCCTAAAAAGTTTATATTCCTAAGCACATTGATTTTGGATATTTCACCATGCTAGGTCCCACCTCGGCCCAGCTGGGTCCCCTAACTCTAGTTCCATACCCCCTGACAAATTATCTACTAGAATAATGTTGTGAATGTGAATTCATCTGGTGCAAAATATGGCCTCCCAGATATTGGTGGGAGCCAGGGGGTCGGCTCACGTGACACTAATACTGTGCCAGCTACACTGGCTTCCAATGCATTTCCAAGGCCAATTTAAAGTGCTCGTTTTAACATTTACAATCTTAAATGGTTTTGGCCCAAGCTACTTGAAAGACCACCTTCTCTGGTACCAGCCTCCCTGCACTCTGAGGTCATCAACAGAGGCTCTTCTCACCTCCCCTGCTGCCAAGGGTAGATGATAGGCTGGTTAGTACAAGGGAGACCTTCTATGTCATGGCGCCCATACCTCTGGAATCAACTTCCATCAGGAGCTTTTCAGGCCCATTCTTTGCAGGTCTTCAAGAAAGCTCTGAAGACTCACTGGCCTTCCCTTAAGTCTGGGCTGTTGGTTTTTACTGGTAGGTTTTGCTTTACGGATTTCATTGAAACATGTTTTTATGGGTTTTAAAAAATTGTATGCACTTTGTGGTTTTTACCTTGAACACTACCTAGAGAGGGGTCTATCCTTAAAGGTGGCCTAGAATATTTTTTGGATGGATGGATGGATGGATGGATGGATGGATGGAGGTAGCGCTTTAATGCAGAGAGATTGAAGTGTTTCACTAACAGCATTAATCCCTACACACCTTGTTTTGAATCATTAATGTGTACAGCATAGTTAATATGTACAGCATAAAGGAAAACATGTACTAAAAGAAGCAAGCAATGCTTCTAGACACATGATTATGCCACCATATATGGGAAGGAAACCCCAGATCCATTCCAAGTATCACACCTTAGAGCGTGATAAAATGTTCTTAGAGGACACATTGAAATTGTCATTCATCAGCATAAGATATTAACCAGGTGCTTTATATAACTGCCAACTTAGTAGCAGATCTTTTCATATTTTTCCATTTATCCCAAACAAACATTAGCTCATCTTCCTTGCAGCTATATACTTTTAGTCCTTTAAAAAAAATCAATATAAGGTCCTAAGGGAAGAACCCTTAGTATTCCAGTACATAATAAAGCTGAGCCAAAATTATTCACTTTTAAAATTTCATTAGCACAGCCTCCCCTCTTAGTTTTTTGTGTTTTAAAATTTGCATGGTTATGCTCTGTTACATTATTATTTCTAGCATCAGCACATAATGATGTGGCAGTTAACTGGACACGTAGATCCACGATCCACACTGAATGTGACAGCGCAAGACCTAAGTGGCAGGACCTTGTCACTGCTGAACCCCAACAGAATTGCGGGGTGGGACAGATTTAAAGTGCCATTGGGTTGGGAAGAAGAATCCCAAACTTGCCTGCTTAAAACACCCCTTTTAACTCATTTTTCTTCCAGTGGTGCTCTGTGACCAGAAATACCCACCAGCACCTACCTACCCCAGAGAATAAAAACAGTGGTATCAGGGAGCAACCTTAGATTCACTATATGTCTAAGTTGCAGTGTTTCAAATGATATAAATTTATATATTAAAAGTTGGCTTCAGGAAGAAAAGCATGAACCAGATAAGGATTCAGCTTCTCATGCTGCACTTTAAATTTGCCCGCAGCTACCTTTGCACATACTCCAGGTATAGGAATTCACCTTGATCCAGGTTGGATTATGGCAAGTCACATTTAGTTTTAGCCTTATAACTAGAGTGGCCATCTTTCTTTCTTTCTTTTTTAAAGAGGGCAGTCCTCTATTTAAGGATTTCCAGAAGACTGTTCTCTATTTTGAAGGCATTCTCTGTTTGAAGGCCTGTCCAGTCCAAGTCCAGGATAAAGGTAAAGAACCATCCAAAGGAAGAGCTGGGTCTTAAAGTTGCCCATCAGCAGCACCTGGACAGCAGACTGAGCAAAGCACACTGGTCACCTGATGATAACCTTCCATACTATAGTAAGATGTCTTGTATTACTATTTAAATCATAATAATTATTCCTACATTTGCATCTATACATATTCATTAGCAGATTCAAATACCATGTAAATCATGCCCCGTGTCGTGGTGATTCATAGGCAGCCACCTTACTTATTTCAATACCAAAGACTGGGAGATAAGTGGAAATGAACAAAACAAAATGACAGAAAAGCCTTAAAACTGTGTGTGGAGGGAGGAAAATTAGCATACCCTGAGAACTGCTCCAAAATTCTGTACCATCAAAAATGCAAATTTTGATACATAAAAGAGGGTGTCAGCTTTCAAGTGGAAACCTGCTGGCTCTCCACTTGAAAAGGGAAGTATGCCTCTGTTGCATGAGACTCCCAGAGTGAGAGTGGGTGAGGTGGCAGTCAGCTCAGGCACAACTAAGAATAAAGGTGCTGCTTTGAACTTGAGTCTCCTGCAGACTGGGCAAGCAGGAAGGTGGATGGGAAAGAACTTATCACCCTTGTATGAGAAGTTCACCAGTCTTGTAACTAGGCATTGACTAGGGCTATAAATATATGATCAATTACCTTGAGTTGACAAGCAAGACAAAGAAAGAGTCCCTCAGGTTCTGTCCCTTGCATATAAATTGGCCCAGCCTCAGATTTGTCTATCATTCCAGCAAATTCAAATTCAAAGTAACAAGCTAAGGGATAGTTAGAGAGGCTGAATAAACATGCCCTGTGTGCATTAACACTGCTGAGGTGTGTTTATTTTTTCCCTATTGCTATTCAATAACTGTGTAATGATTACTTTCCTATAACTTACTAAATAAGTAAGCAAGAATTGTTGCTAGGTAACACAAGGCCCACAGCATCACTGGTTTTTCAGGCACTATTTGACAAAGAAGAAAAAGCTAGAGAGTTTCACATGTTATCTTGTAGGATATGTGCAGCCGCAATTCACATCCTTATGTTCAAACCACAAAGAATCTAGTGGTTTTAAAGATGTTCATGTTGGCAGATGCTTTCATGCCCCACAAACCATTTTATTCCATTAGAGGTATAAGGTGTTATCCTGAGCTGAAGTCATACTGTTCCTTTAATCTCATGTAATTACAAGCTTTTCAAACTTTTAAAACAATAATCAGCAATTACATTCACAAATATTCATGTACACGTTTTTTAGTTTTTTAAAAATTGGAATATTTTTCAGTCAGTTTTTATTTCTTCTAGATCTTCCTTTTGCTTCTTAAACACAAGAAATCCAGCGCTATGTGGACATTATGGAGTGTATGGATTTAGTATAGAGTGTCATCCACCTACATTTTTGTCCTGGATCATGTCTGGAACATCTTTCTGCCTCCTTATCTTCCAAAGTACACCATTTACCTCTTTCTTGAAAGCAGACTTAATATTTTCTTTTCTTTTCTCTGTGCATTCCTTCCAAGGATAGAATCATGAACTTACTGAGCTTTGAGGAAAAATTTACTTCTGGTCTGATCTTTACATCCAGGTTTCATTCCTCAGTGTGAACTATCTTATTATTACAGATAGATAGATAGATAGATAGATAGATAGATGAACTTCTATACTTACCTTTCCTTTGGTTCTCTATTCAATACTTTTCCTCTTCTCCTGGGAATTGTGTATTAGAGTCAAAACCAATAGTGGTTCAAGAGTTATGGTTGAACTGAACACACAAAAGCGAAGAAATCATTTTTTCAACCATAACGCCAGGCCCTTTCAAATCACAACATGCCTTGGGCAAAAAGGACCAGCACACATGTGGCAAGTGACGGAGGGCAGGAGCCGACTGGGATGCACATGTGACTGTTGAGTAGGATCAAGCCCGTCGTCAGGTTTTCTACAATCTGCTAGTTTCCACAGCCATGACACTGAATGGCTTCTTTTAATTTTTTGGATCAATGCAGGTTTAGATGGAGGCAGCATTGTTGGGTCAATCCCTTTACCTTTGAGAATGCCTTAGTCTGGATCTTAGGTGTTGTTTTCCTCATAAATAGACTGTATCTTACTTCACTCACAGAGGAGTATCTAGGGTGGCCATACATGGCACAGACAAATTTCTCCAACCCAGCTATCTTTTCTTCTGTTAAAGTTAATGACTCACCTAGTTGGCTGAGAATTTCTTGGAATTCATTATTCTTTTTCATGATTTCAAATGGTTTAACTTTTCCCTGTCTTGCAAATGCAGCTGTGAAATCAGACCCTGTAAAAGCGTGGTAGCCA
Organism: Anniella stebbinsi; assembly: GCA_029215795.1. Taxonomy (NCBI): domain Eukaryota; kingdom Metazoa; phylum Chordata; class Lepidosauria; order Squamata; family Anniellidae; genus Anniella; species Anniella stebbinsi. The sequence goes on along the minus strand of JARDYH010000004.1, from coordinate 85,687,168 downwards.
GACAAGGCCTCTACCAGATCATGTCCAAGCTCCACTGTGATACAAGTTACATTGATCGTCCTTCACCTGTTGTTAGAAGATACGCCACAATCAAACCAAACCCAAGAGTTTAGGAAGTGCTTTTGATGGTAAATTAACAGAACCAACACATCAGTGTCATTTGTTCTAACCAAGATATTCTTTGCCTGATCACTACTATGTGATGTACGTTAGATGTGCCAAGTAATCCTTGTGTCTACCTCTTGATGATGGCAAGCAAGACCAGGCACCTCTGTTGCCTCAACACTGACATCCTTGTTGGTGAATTTGTAACACACAGTCTCTGCTCTGACAAAGAGAATTTTGCCTGCCAGAAGTGAAGCATACTTCTGATTTTTCCACCCACTGCATAGGAAAGATGTAAATGATGTTTAAAACTGCTAATTCCGAAGTGCATCAACTGCCTTTTTGGGGTCTTCTGATCTGCGCCTGTTACTTTGATGTCACTAGTTGGTACAGTTCTTCACCTTTCATGTTCACAATCTTTTATACTTTGATAGCCATAAGTGTCAAACACCAGGTGCACTTCCTTAGCTGGTGTACTACTAGCAATGTGCTCCAGTAATTTATGTGCAAGAGCCCCATAAGTTTCCGGGAACTTCAAAGTGTATAATTATATCATGCTCCTCATCTAAATTCTGGTACTTTTCTAGCCTGTGCATTAACTTACTTTTGTCTGTTTTATTCATTGATCCACCAATCTGAGCAAGAGAGAATGGCATGGGAGTTAGAGGATACTCAATCACTTTTTTCACATCACATTTTTGAACAGCTGCCATATGAATTACTTTACCGAAAGCATCTAAAGTGCATTTGGCAACCTCTAGTATCTTTCATTCCGTTTTCAGGTTACTGGATGCAATAGAAGATGTGCAGTTAGCTACCAAATTTCAGGGTATGGGTTTTTCAACATTCTTTGGATCTTGCACGTACATTTTTTTGAACTTTTCAGCAGCTTCTTGCCCTTTAGAAGAAAATGAAAGTAGATCCAGTGTGACTTTCTCATTGATTGTCTGTCCAGTTGAAATGCTCCTTAGAGGTGCCCGAGGATCAAGTTCTTGAAATGGGTTTGAAAAACTATTCAGGGCTGAAATTATTTTTTCAATATCTCTGTGATCTTTTTCAATGCATCCTTGTTGCAAATCATGCTTCAAATCTGGAGCTTTTGTAATTCCACTGCTTTCAAGTAAGCTGCTCACTATCTCACTTTTCAATAACCTTGTGATCATCCATTGAGCTCTAGCAGATTCTGAGTTTGCAAATGCCGTGATGCCTGTGAACCTTGAAGCAGCGTCAGCATTTATAGTCTGCTCTAGTGCCATGTCAACTGGTACTCTAGAGAATGAGTTACTAGAGCGCTTTATGCCTAGACTGCCTTGAGAAAGTGCATATATGACTTCTGGAGATTCAGTTCCTAGGTTGAGAAGTTTCAGGAGGTACATCATCATCCATCGAGCATAGTTCAGCCTCTTGCCTGAGAAAAAAGCTGGAATCATTTTCTCCAGGGCATCTGTATACATTTCAAGGTTACTTGTCCTATAGGCTCGGCTGAAGAATTTGTAGATGTTAACAAGATCAATGTTGATAGAACTGAGCTGTTTTTCCGTGAAATTCTGATCTTGTTTTTGCTTTGAATTCGTTGAACTCGTCATACACTTGCTTTATATTTGAGCTTTCAATAAACTTTTCAAAAGTATCTTGAGAAAGGTCATCATTCAGTTTTTTCACCTGATCTTGAAGTTCTTCTAATATTGTACTCTTTTGTAGTTGTTCTATAAACTTCTGGAAAAGGCAGCTTTCGAGAGACAGGGGAAAGTAAGATGTGTACTCGTTTACATCTGTTGAAATGCTTTCCTCCAAGAAATCCTTGTATTGAACCAGATGCCAGAACTTCGCTCTCTGAAAGAATATGTTCAATCCCTGAACCTTTGAGATAGTAACCAAGAGCTCCAAAGTAGGCTAACACTATGTGGCATGATCCAAAGCAAATGAAGAGATTGTCAAAGCAAGGGCTTTCTTGATTTTGGATCATGATTGCAGGTTTAGCGACAGCTAGATCGTAATGAACCAAGATTGAAGTCTCTCCACACTCAACAGCTATTTGCTGTGATACCTTCATAGTTTCCATCACCACATCATTCCATGTAGGGGGCAAAGTGATATTTCTCATGCAACCAATCTTCTGTTTCACAGATGTATCTTCTAAAACTTTGGAATTCCACCCAGCCCACATTGGTGTTGATTCAGCCCATTTTACTGAAACCATCCAAGTAAAATCTCTCCACATGGAGTCTTCCAAATGTTTTGTAACAGGACAATTACTCACCAAAGAACACAATGGCTTGACTATTTTTGTTTTTTTTGGATATGGCTCAAGAGCCTTTGAATCAATCTGAAGTGACCTCATCTTTCTACGTGGCTTGCAAGATCCTATGGGATTATCTGTGATAATACCGGATTCTGCTTTTGAGCTCTCTGCAAATTCTATCTCACTTTCTACTTCCATAGTTTGATTTCCAGGCTCTTCAGTTTCCAAGTTTTGGTAACAAATGCCGAACAGATCATGTAAACTCCCTTTTCCTGACAATGGCCTCATCTACAAGAATTCGCCTTTACGCCTGGTTAGGCGAAGCGCATTACTGGACAACCAAAATGCAATTTAAACTGTTGACATGCGGAGAATCGCTTGTTCACATAGTCAAAATGTGCTTTAATGGCTGGAGAAAAATAAAACTCGCTATTTAACGTGCATTCGATACTGCGCATAATCGGATGTTTAAAGCGCCTCTACGCCCGATTTGCGCTCCGTTCTTGTAGAGGTAAATTTTTTAATGTGCCTTGAAAGAGCTTTAAAAGCCTCTTGTAGAGGCAGCCAATGTCTCCAAGTTGGAGTCGAAATTGTCCAAGGCTACCCCAGTGAAAAGCCCAGGTCTTCGACATATGTGTGATTCCAGGTTGCTTCATTAGAGACAGAGCTAAAACTGTCTCAAGCTCCTCAGAGGTGTGGTAACCAATACAGTGACCCCATTGGTTGAGAATTTCTAGTACCTTTCTGCTCCCTGTCATACTTTTCATGCCTAAACCCAACAGAAGATGTTTTCTTGGTTTCAATCCTCTTTTGCTTGCAATAAATATTGCATCTTGTGAAGATGAAGAAACTCGACGCTCCAGTTTTTCACTTGTTGGTTTAGAAGTGCCACTGTATAAAGTTCTGAAAAATACTTCAAGAAGGTCCGGGATTTTATTTCTCCTGGAATAATATCATGAACATTAAGAGGGTGATCAAGTTTCGGACACGTTGAATGTTTTAAAATCTCTCTGCGCAAATATAAAGCCACCTCTTCAATCTGTGCCTCAATTTGAGATGCATAATCATTGGCTAATGCTTCAGCTTCAACTGATGAAATACGGTTGGAATATAGTATTATTCCCGGTTTGTTGCTCAATTTTGTTGTTTTTAAGGCAGGACCAAAGTGACTCATCAGTTTGTTGACTAACTTTTGAGTTGAATACATAGGATAATCAGTTCCTTCTTCAGAGAGGTAAACACAAAGTCGGGAGTGAGTTGAATCTGAATCTCTTTCTCAATTTGGTTAACTCAGAGTAACCAGTTCTGTGCTGAAAACTGCCCTCCACATCATTCAGTGCTAAATTAAGCAAACAGATAGAAGCAAACACATACCAGATTAGTTCATCTTTTGCAGCCCTCCAAACTGCACCCATGTGGAATAATATTGTACACGGTGATGTTTGTTGTACAGGCACATGTTAACCTCTCGTTTTGTATATACAATACCTTCACCTCAGTTGTGTGCCAGGTGGCTGCAAGAGGGTCATGTAGGTTTTTAAAAATACAGTGCCTTTATAAGCTAGGGAAATGAGTGTGTGGAGATGCTTATAACAACATAGCTGCTATGCATTGGATGTTTGTATGTCTAAAGTGTCTTTTAATTTTGTTCTGTAAGAGGATTTGCATGTATAATAGAAATAATTAAACAGTTGATTAAAATAAGCTCCAGAGGAAGTACTTCATCTGTACTATTCAACATTATAATTTCATATTGTAATAATGTATCTCTCAGCTATACATTTTGGTTTTTGCTTTGTTTTGTTTTTGCTCGCTTGCATGGGTGGCATTTCTCAAATAGAAACATCTAATAGCAGGATTTGTAAACTTATAATGTGTGGTGGCCAAACAAGGCTTTGATATGGTGAAAATATGACATTTCTATCATACTTAGAAAGGAGAGTTAATTAGGAAGACCACTTTCAGGATTTCCCTGGATTTGTCCTGTTTTTTGTTCTATCCTGGGTGTTGGGGGGGGGGTTCTGTAATTTTATATAATGTCTTATAGGCCACTATTAGTATGGTGGGAGGGAATGATGCACTTTCTGGAGGTGCTTCATTCCCCCCCCCCCCCACATACACACACACTGCTCCAATCAGGGCTGTAAAGGTGAAAGCGTGTCTTTCCCGGACATTATAGAAAAGGTCCCAATTGGAGCAATGGAGTCGGGAATGACACGTTTTCCCCTCCTCTGCTCCAATTGGGGCCTTTAAGGTAGAAGGGAGGGGGGAATGACATGCTTTCCAGAGGCCCCAGAATGCCACTTTCCCACTGGGTGTCCTCTTACTTGATTTCCCAAATATGGTCACCCTACGTTACATGGTTTTGCAAACTCATTTTGTTTGCCAGTAATGATAGTGAAAAGTAAGGAAGTTTAGTAGGTAATGCAAAATGTTGGCATAAATCTGCATGCAAGAAAGGGTCTTTCATAGGCTGACCATACGTCTAGTTTCCCCCAACAAGTCCGGAAACAGGACAGCAAAATGGCATCCGGGGAAATTGGTGTATTTTGACCAAAGTCTGTGAATTGCCGCCCTGCCAAGGGCCATCCCGGGCTTCTCCTTGGCCAGCATGACCGCGCAGGCCAAGAAAATCCCCGGATCGGCCCAGGAGAAGGGCTGGAAGTTGTGTTTTGGCGCATCCAAAACGCGACTTCCAGCCCCTCCCCCAGCTGATCCGAAGCTTCTCCTTGGCCAGCGCGACCGCGCAGGTCTAGAAACTGCCCGGATTGGCCAGGGAAAAGGGCTGGAAGTCGTGTTTTGGCACATCCAAAGCGTGACTTCCAGCCCCTCCCTCGGCCGATCTGGGGCTTCTCCTTGGACAGCGCAACCGCGCAGGGCAAGTACAAGCCCCGAATAGCCCTGGGAGAAGGTCTGAAAGTCGTGTTTCGGAAACACAACTTCCAGCTCTTCCCCCAGGCCAATCCGGGCATTTTCTAGGACCGCACAGTCGTGCTGGCCAAGGAGAAGCCCCAGATCGGCCCAGGGAGAGGGAGTGGAAGCACATGCGAGCCACAGGAGTGGTAGCAGGAGCAGCAGCAGGAGCAGCAGCCTTGGGTAGGTGGTGACATGCTGGGTGAACGTGTGTGTGAATGGGGTGCATGGTTGAATGGATGCGTGCGTGTGTGTGTGTGTGTTGGGGTGGTTGGTCCTAAGGGACTTTGTGTATTTGTGTGGCCAGTGTGTGAGTGTTTTGATGTGGTGGGTGAATGGGCTGCATGGCTGTTTGTCTATGAATGGAAGTGTGTGCATCTTCTTAAGAGTGAAACCATAAAGTACAGTGGGCTAGCTAGAATGGCAAAAAAATACTCTGTGCTGTCTCTCTCAAGAATCTGAGATAATAACTAGAAGATGATAAGTGGCCAGGCTGACCATACATCCGGTTTCCCCTGGACAAGTCCGGAAAGAGGACACCAAAATGGTGTCCGGGGGGAAATTGGTGTATTTCAGCCAAAGTCCAGGAATTGCCGCCCTCCCAAGAGCCATCCCGGGCTTCTCCTTGGCCAGCACGACTGTGCAGGCCAAGGAGAAGCCCTGGATCGACCTGGAGGAAGGGCTGGAAGTTGCGTTTCGATGCATCCAAACTGCGACTTCCAACCCCTCTCCGGGGTAATCCGGGGCTTCTCCTTGGCCTGCGCAGTCATGCTGGCCAAAGAGAAGCCCCACATCAGCCCAGGGAGAGGGGCTGGAAGCACGTGTGAGCAGCAGGAGTGGTAGCAGGAGCACCAACAGGAGCAGGAGCAGCAGCCTTGAGTAGGAGGTGTGTGTTTGTGTGTGTGTGAATGGGGTTCATGGTTGAATGGATGCGTGTGCATGTGTGTTGGGGTGCGTTGGTCCTGAGGGACTTCGTATGTTTGTGTGGCCAGTGTGTGAGTGTATTGATGTGGTGAGTGAATGGGCTGCATGGCTGTTTGTCTATGAATGGATGCGTGTGCATGTGTTTTGGGGTGGGCGATCCTGAGAGGTTTGTTCGAGAAAGCAAAAAAAAATTTTAGAGATGTAAAATAACATTTTAGAGAGAGCAAGGAAAACAGAGAGAGAAGGAAGGAAAGAAGGAAAGAAGCCCAGAGTCCTAGAAGAAAGAAAGTGTCAGAACTGCTGGAACTAGAGAGCTGCTGGAGAGAGCTGAACCAATGACAGTAAGATAATTGATTGGATAAGGGACCTGAATAAAATAGAGACACAGTCCAGTTAGGTTAGCTGGATATATTTATCCATGGTTGTTTTATTGCCCTTTTGCTCATATGTGGTGGTGGTGGGGGGGGTGCGTGCGTGTATCTATTCAGATTTTAAAACATTTTCTGTTTTGCACACATAATGTTCTTGACACAGGTCATCAGGATTTTTTTATTATTACGTGCAATTCTTATACAATTTGTACTTTTGTGCTTCTCAAACTTGCTTGTAAGGATTTTTTTTAAGAGTTAGCCACATTTTAACCTATGGGCAAATTAGTCACAATTAATTTGATACTTTGCCATCTGCACTGGCTGATTTTAACCTTTAAAGACCCGAATGGCTTGGGGATAGGCTACCTGAAGGATTGTCTCCTCTCATACAGTATATGCCTGCCCAGACCATAAGATCATCTTCAGAGGCCCTTCTCTGGGTACACCCACCAAATGAGGCAAGGCCAGTGGCCTTTTCAGTGGTGACACCCCATCTGTGGAATGTCCTCCCCAGAGAAGCCTGTTTGGCACCTATGTTGTGGTCTTTTCATCACCCAATTATTTTAAGAAGTGTTTTGGTGCTCTTTGCCCCATGCACTTTTATTTGCTGCTGGTTTTACTATGCTGTTGTATTTTTACTGTTTACGACTGACTTTATTTTGGTTTTATTATGTGCTATTTTTAATTATTGTTTTATTGTTTGTAATTTATATTTTAATGTATTGTACACCACACAGAGAACTTGGGTTATTGTGTGTAATAGATAGAAGGTATAATTAATACATAAACAAGTAATATAATTAAAGTCCTATTGATTACAATGAGAAATGCCCTATCCTGTGTCCAGCTTGTGATATCATCTTAAGGTTCTTTTCTTTTATCGTTGTATGCTTGGAGAGAGAGAAAAAGCACGCACAGGCTGCTATCACTGTGCTTTAATTTCATGTATTGGCAATGACAAGGACATATCAACCTCCTCAGCTCCTTCCTGGAGACAGAGGCCAGCTCATGGACCAGCAGCTAATTACCTGAGAAGTTGTGGTTAGAGTTGTATTTCCATTGGAGTTCTGCTGATGAAAATTCTAACCAGCAAAATATCTCAACCTATGCCAATATGAGCGAGATTTCCTAAAATCTTTGCTGGGTCTCTCTTTTCCTCTTCCTTTTCTGTAACATCTTTGTCATTAGGTATTGCTATGTCAATGAGGTAGTCATTTTTTTCTTTTATATTTATGATTGTTATGTCTGGTCACTTGCAAAGTATTGCCTTGTCCCAGAATTGTTCTGTCCCAGCATAGCATGGCTTGGCTTGACTTGTTTGAGTGTGTCTGGATCTCCTAGGCAATGAAAGCATCTTTCTGGAGATCACCTGCTGGTTGCATGATCTAGGAGGCCAGGTTCTGTGAGTGCATAGTTGTCCTTGAGTGGCTAGAGTAAGGTAAACAGATGTGAAGAGGCTGCAATCCTACATTCATTTATCTGGGAGTAAGCTTTGTTGAAATCAACGAGAATTATTTCTAAAGTTTCTTTGGGCAGTTTTATTTGGGTCCCTGATTGGAATTTCTGCTCTCTGCACACTGAGGCAGTGTAAATTCAGGATATACTTGGATAAAAGGAGGGAAAGATCCTTGTCTATCATTGTGATAATGTGCATCTGTTATGGCCTTTCTTTGTATTGCTACTGACCATGGTCTTGTTTACATGGCTAATGATATAATGACACATTTTTAGATTAGTTTCTTGCTGATAAATCAGAAGTTGAAACAAGCTAAGAGGTGAGAAGTGACTGCAACAAGCCTTTAGTCCATTTTGTTCCATGGCTAAAGTTTGCAGGGTAATCGTATTTTATACTCTTCCTGCATGCTAGGTTGCTAGATTGTTGTACTAGATTTTTCTGCAATTGTCAACTGCTTCATTTGTTCAGTGGTAGCAGTATGCTGAATCTGTGAGTATGGATATGAGAAAAATGATGGGGAAAGAGTGTTAAATGTTAGGAAAGTTGAGACTAGGGTCATCCAGTGAAGGATTTGCAGTCAGAAAAGATATTTGAGGGAAGGGGAGAATGTATCACACAGAGTATAGCAAAAGCTTCAAAGTACAGCAAAAGCTACAAAAGTAGGAGTGAGTGAATTTCAGATACATTGAATGTTTCACTTGTTCTTTATTTCAGTGATTTTAACATTAAGATGTTGTGTAGAACAGGTTTGTCTTAATTGTATGCTGTGAAATCAGACATGTGACCAAGGCCATGTTTGGGTGGGCACGCCAATTTGGGGGCTAGACATGCTGGTGGGCACGCCCCCTTGGGGGATGGCCATGGTGGTGGGCATGCCCCCTTGGGGCGGCCATGTTGTCCTCCTTTTTGGTTTCCAAAATATGATCACACTAGGACTCATGTTTGCATGAAAGAGGTAGATACTTCAAACACCACCATTACTCTAGTTTCATTTACAGTCTCTTGGTATTAATGATGAGGTTATTATTTCAAAATTGTAACTTCCCTGACTGACCAGATGTAAGTAAGTTCTACAAAGTAAAAGGGTAATGCTAAACAGCAATTGGATCCCAAGCCAAACTTCACCATAAACAACCTCAGTTCTTAAGTTTTACTTATGTTCTTTTTTCCCTTAAATACTACTGTGCAAACTGTTGAGAATATCAGTCCCCAAATAGGCAGCGAAGTCAACGTGAGAGCTCATACCAGAAGAAATATAAAAGGAAACATCTTCCTTTACACCTATGAAACACCAACAGCCAAATAGGTCATGAGGTTTTATCCTGGGCAACCTTCTGTTGTGCTTCCTGATGAGGCTTTTAATGTGCAATTTCCAAGCCTCATTCACAGACTTTTACAGGGGTCCAAGAGACTTCATCATTCACTTGTAACCTTCCTGTGTCATCCCATCACTTCTTCTGCCTTTTTGCTTACCATGAAAAATCTGTCAAGGATGAAAAGATGGAAGAGCTACACAATGCCTTCTGTCTTGAACCCCTCTAATATACAGATGGAAATATCCAGGCTGCTTTCTTAAACAGCCACATCCATAAGATCTGTCCAGAGGAACCCGACCGTATCAAAACTTATAAGCAGTTGGTCAAAACCATATGATAGAGAGAGAAAAGGTAAGGTGGGAAAGGTATATTATGCCATTTCTATGCATATCAGGTTTTGTCCCAATATCTCTTCCACGCTTCACCTGCTTATGACATGCAGGTGACCTTCCACACTGGGTGGACAAAGGACTCGAGATGGGATATTACATTCATCATACAATCCAAGGAATGTAGGATTGTACCCTAACATTTAGAATAAAAAGTTGTTTTGGGGGGGAGGGGGAGGTTCAGTATGTTTATTACAGCTATTAAATGAACAAACCCTTTTACAATATAAGGTCTATTTGAGGGAGCAACTGAGCTGGGAAAATGTGCACTTAAGGGCCTCTCAGCCCAATTTCTCTCTCTCTTTTTTTTTTTTTTTGCCTGTCAGCTCTCCAACCTCAGTAGCTGAGAGTTCACACTTGCTTGCTGCTCTCTATTGCTAGGGTTCCAGAGCAGCATGATGCAATTGCACACATACAGCCCTTTCCCTCAGCCTGTTTTTGTGGTGATGGTGGTGGTGGTGGGGTTCTGATGACGTGGGTGTCCCCTCTCTGCTCTGAAGATCCCCCCCAAGCCTGTTTTTGAGACTGTGGCACATCTACATGATCAATCCATCCTTGACTAATAGGGAAAGTGATGGTCCAGGGTCTAAATAGCCACATTGGAGGTATTTTTGTGTGTGTCCTCCAGTGCATCAGAGGCTCTCCCCTGCCCATGAAAGAATACTTCCAAACATCAGGGAATTAGACAGAGCAGCCTGCGATGCAGCAGGAGGAAATGGAAACTGGGAAGTGCAGATTCACTGAACCAGCAAGTGCTTACAGGAAGAGAATCTGTATGATTTGTGTAACCCTTATGAGGCAGAACTTCAGATCCTACCTGATGTCCTATGAGAGTTAACCATGGGAGGAGGGCAAAAGGCCACAAAGGTGACATTTGAAGCAGGGTACTCCTGGATCCGTCGCTCCAGATGACAGCCCAGATTGATGCGACAGCCAGGAGTGCCTACTATCAGCTTTGGCTGATACGCCAGCTGCGCCCCTCCCTAGAGTTGGAAGACCTAAAGACGGTAGTGCACGCGCTGGTAACTTCGAGGCTTGACTTCTGCAATGCGCTGTACATAGTGCTACCTTTGTGCCTAGTCCGGAAACTTCAACTTGTTCAAAATATGGCAGCCAGGTTGGTCACCGGTACATCTAGGGGTGACCACATTACACCAGTTTTAAAATCACTTCATTGGCTGCCAGTCAGTTTCCGGGCGAAGTATAAAGTGTTGGTTATTACCTTTAAAGCCCTACATGGTTTGGGCCCAGGCTACCTGCGGGACTGCCTTCTCCCGTACAATCCACCCCGCACACTCAGGTTCTCTGGGAAGAACTTACTCAAGCCAGCCAGAACTAGGCTGGTGAGTGTTACCCAGAGGACCTTCTCTTCCATCGCTCCCAGACTATGGAATGGTCTGCCGGAGGAGATTAGACAAATTAGCAGTTTTCATGAATTTAAGAGAGTCATGAAGACTGCTCTCTTCTGGCAGGCCTATCCGGATGAATTTTAAGATGTTTTAATGATGTATTTTATCTTGTTTTTAATTTTTTGAAACTGTTTGTGATTCTTGTATTTTACATTGTGTTCCCCGCCTCGATCCGAAGGGAGAGGCGGGTTATAAATAATAATAATAATAATAATAATAATAATAATAATAATTGAAGTGGCTGTTGAAACCAAGGGACCAAATCTGAAAAGAGATTGCTTTTGATATAGTCTGTGATATTAATTTGCAAGTCTTCCTTGGTTTTTAAAATTCCATCTCTGGCAACACTAGCACAATATTTCAATGGGAAGCGTATATAGTTTATCTTCACAGGGGCTCACATTTTAAATTATTTCAGTATTTTATTTGTCAATAACTGTTACAGAAGACTCTGCAAACACTCACATTTTTATTTGGTTTTCTTTAGTCTTGGGAAATGACAAAAACATTATCAAAAAGAAATGTACGTATGAATGATTCTGGGTTATTCTTTTTTGCCAAATCTTAAAGCCTTTTGGAAAAACCTGGTTGGCTTTATTGTAAGGACATTAATTACTCGGGGGTGGGGGAGATGTACAGTTGATATATTTGTCCTGATACTTCAACAAAGGCAATATATCTCCAGTTGTTGTCTTTTTAAAATATTAATCTCTCCTGGTCTATCATTTGATCCATAAGTTGACATTTAGTGGTAAATCAACATAAATTGTATGACAGGGAAGAACTTCAATGCCACGCCATCCATTCACTTGCACTGAGGCAGAATAATGTTATGCACATATGTTCCTCACAGATCTATATAGCGGAAACCTAAATAAATGCAAAGATAGATCTGTCGATCTTCATTAGAGCGGGCTAAAAGCAAAAACCCTGAGGTGATGATAGTGGGCCTGCTGGGGTTGCGTACAGCACAATCCTAAGCATGTTCACTCAGAAGTAAATCCTACTGTTCAGTGGAATTGCTTCCTAGTAACTGAATGTATGATTGCAGCTTTATAAAGCTACTTTTGCTGTCATTACAGAAAAAACAAATTATGACTTTTCTTTCTATCAATGCTGTTGAGACTGAGACTGTTCTTCTTGATGCTCACTCACCACAATTTGTACCAGTGCATCTGCTGTTACTTAATTCACTCCCATGTTATTACTACTGTCTTAATTTTAAAGAAATTCCAAAAGAATACACATTACAGAATATGCATTATAACTGGGAATGCCTCTTGGATGTGCTACATAAATAGAGGGCTCTTCCTGTTGGACTTAGGGGCTAAAATTGAACCAGACATTATTCGAATGACAACAGTATCTATCTTTGACAGGCTTTATCACAGGCCTGTCACAGTTGTGTAAAATATGTCTTAGTAAATGGCTGTTTTGTAAGCTGCTCTATTTAAATTATTCAGATGCTGTTACTATGGAAGCGCAAGCTTTGTTCATATTGCACACACAGAATCATATTGCACACACAGAATAGTTCCCAGTGTCCACTGAACTGTGCAAGATCTCATTAAAGGAACTTTATTGTGTGAGTACAAGATTTGTATTAGATCTTCTGAATACTTTCACTGTTTTGTTTTATATTGTTTGTTTTTGTTGGTACATGCAGTGGTACAGCTAGGCAATTGTAGACCCTGGACTTCGTGGTCTTATTGAGGGTCAATTGTAGACCCCTGGACTTTGTGGTATTTAGACAGCCATGTGAATTACTTCAGTTGTAAACACCCCACTAACACTTCTCCTCAGCTCCCAACTGCTGGCCATTCCATGCTTCACCCCCCGCAAAAGAAACCTGTTTTCCAAAGTTCCCCAAAATTCTAGGTTTAAACATCTTGTCCAACATTATTCTCCAGTATCTGCTGATCATTTTGAGAGCAAGAACATTGGATTTGGTTTGTTAGTTTTCAGTGTCCCATTAGTTTCTGATATATGGGTGCTTTTAGCTAAACAGAAATTCACAATTTTCAATATGGTGGCTTTTCCCCAAGCTGTTTTGGGGGGGGGGGGGGGGAGGGTTCAGTATGTTTATCAAGAGTATTAAAGGAACATATCCTGGGAGTTTAAAGGAATACCTGGGCATTTAAAGGAATGTGAGGTAACTCAGATGTGAATCTAAGTGCAAATGGGGTCTACTGTATTTCTTCACTTTCAAAAGACTGCACATTCAGGCCTTTATCACACCTACTATTTTTCCCCCAGTTTGCTTCTGCGGGTTCCTCCTTCGTTTCCTATGCGAGTCTAGCGTTTTGAATCACACGTGGTCGGTATTGCTGCAATACCTCAGCTTGGCCTGTTGAACTTTGCCTGTTTCGGACTTTGCTGGTTGAGGGATAAATCGAAACAGAAACTAAAACCTGCGACTTCAAGGAGAGAGCAGCAGGAGGGGGACGACGCCATGCGAGTCCAGCACTGAAGAAGTTGAGGTGGGTGTGTTTAAAACCGCCCATGTGATAAACACCTCAGATGCACATCAAAGTGCACATTCCATAAAAAACAAGGAAAGGCAACGCAGACAGATCCCAGCTGCCTGTGCATCCAATATAAGGCAATCACAAAAATGTCACAGATCTGCACTTCCATATTAATAACTACAATTGACAAACAGTTTGAAAGGTTGTTCTAATTGTATTGTAATAACTGACTTTGATACTATGGCATGTCTGTTCATTTAAAGCACAAATTAACCTTTCAAATATACAATCAAAATAAAAAAGATTCCTTTTTTGGGGGGGCGGAATCCATTCTTAATGTAAAGCAGCTTTCCCCACACCTCCAGGTGTGTTGGGCTACAATGATAGGCTATGCTAGCTGGGGGATGATGGGAATTCTATTCCAACACATCTAGAAGGCTAATGAACAGTGTGTTCCCCAAACAAGACAATTTCATTCAAAGTTTGGTTTTATATAATTGAAAATCAAAGGCACTAAGAGCACAATCCTAGGCATGTTTAGACAGAGAGAAAATCCTACAACTCCCAGCATTCTCAGCTGTGCAGACTAGGGAATGCTGGGAGCACAGCTGGGGAATGCTGGCAGTTGTAGGGTTTTTTTCTGTCTAAACATGCATAGAATTGCACCCTAAGATTGCGTGACTATATGGAACAGAGGACAGGGTTGTATTTAACAGATGTATTGATGAGGAAAATTCAGCAGGTGTCATTTGTATGCATGCAGCACCTACTGAAGTTCTCTCTTCATCACAATAGTTAAAACTGCAGGAGCCCTGCCTAGTGTGATCAGATACAAAAGAGGTCAGGGCTCCTGCAGCTTGAACTGTTGTGATGAAGAGAGAATTTGGCAACTTGCTGAATGCACACCAATGACACCTGCTGAAATTATCTTTTCAATACATCTGTTAAAGATACAGAAGCCTCTCTTTTCATATGGTCACCCTACATACAATCATTTAAGAGCAATTAATAGGGTTGAAGTTATAATGGGATAGGGTTTAGGGCTAGAGTCACTTCTCCGTGGTAAATTAGGGTAAGGTTTAATCCTCAGGTTAGGGTTGAATAGGCATGGCTCCCCATGCATGAACAAGACATGTGATAGAGTATCGCAGGGCCAGACAAAATGAATGGGCCACGAGGAGCTCTTATATTCTGACTTTATGTAGCTGGAGCCACTTCTCCATAGTAAAATAGGGTTAAGATTAATTATCAGGTTAGTGTTAGTGTTGAGGAGGAATGGCTCTCCAGGAAAGGACTGGGGATGTTGAAGGTTCTACCATGGCCAGAGAGCAAGATAGAGCCATGAGGAGATCTTGCAAACTAGGGATGTGTATCATATCGGTAAAATCGCCGATAACGATACGATATGCTATCGTGTCTCTGTTTAACGATAACGATACGATAGGAAATCATAAGGAATACAACAATAATTATCGGAAACGATAGAAATTCCAACTATAAATATCGTATTTTATCGTGTTATCGGAAGGTGCTTTCTCTTTTGCCGCCACATGGACTGAGCTAGAAGGTGGGGTGTGTTTGATGAGACTGACGGTTTCAGTGACCAATCATGCAGCAAGGATTCCAGCAGGAGCCAATCACAATGTTGGAGGAGGGCAGATATCCTTGCATAAAACCCCCACACTTGGTGTTCCAGGCTCTGTTGGGAGTTAGGCGTTGAGGGGAGAAGGGTGGATTTGTTGGAGCTCTGTCCTGGCTCCTGGGTCTTGGTGGCAAATTGTTGGAGATTCATTGTAATCTCTTACATCTTTGTGTCTCAGGTTCGTTTGGCTGTGTGTTGCTGCCTGTGTGATTGAGACTTTGAGTTATAATTTTTATTTTTATAGTACATTTTCTGGTTGGGGTTAGGTACTTAGCATGAGTGGAGGTGCTGTGACTGAGGGGGAGTGTGTTTGTCCTCTGCCCTGTTGAACTTTCTTAAAAAAAACCAGAAATATATTATATTTTTTAAAATTATTTTTATCTCCCTCTCTCTCTCTGGGTGTGTGTGTTTGCTTGATTGACTGTGAGTGTGCTGCTGCTGTGTCTAGCCTGCTACACAGGATCTGTGTGGATAAAGCAGCACACGAAGTCACAAACTGTGGGCAAAGCATACTTTTTTGTTGCAATCATTTTCTACTTTATAGCAGTATGAAACGCAGCTCTCAGGCCCCCTATACAAGGATTTGCTTTTGCGCCCGGTTAGGCGATTATGCGCATAATCGCAGAAGCGCATTTACACCTAATACCTCTGCACGAGAGGCGGCGAGAGGCGGTAAAGCGCATTAACGGATGACCAAAATGCGCTTTACAAGTAGTTAATGCGCATAAGCGCTTGTTCACACAGTCAAAATGCGCTTTAACGGCCGAAGCAAAATAAAACTCGCGATTTAATGCGCATTCGATAATGCGCATAATCGGAGAGATAACGCGCCTCTACGCCCAATTTGTGCTCCGTTCTTGTAGAGGTAAAATTTTTAAAGCGCCTTGAAAGAGCTTTAAACCTCTCTTGTAGAGGCAGCCTAAGACACGCCTTGGGTGAGGTGGCTCTGGGTCTAGGAGAGATGCTGTTGCTGCTGGGGGCAGTTTTGGGGTGCCTGTCTCTCCCTCTCATACATTTTTTATTTCTTTTTGAAAGACACTGCTCTAGCCAATGGTTCCAGTCTGGACTGGAGGGACTGCTTTAGGGAGCCTTGAGAGAGATTTTTGTATTTTTATTTTTCGTCACTACGTCCCCTGGGTCTGCTCCTCATGGAGTCCTTCACACTTTTTTTTTTTGAGAATTTGGTCAGGCAATGTGCCTGCCTACACCTGTCCAGAAGGGGCTGTTATCAATTGGCCAATGTTCCCACCCAGAAGGGGACTCTTATTAATTGGCCAATGTGCCCACCCAGAAGGGGACTCTTATCAATTGGCCAATTTGCCCACCCAGAAGAGGACTCTTATCAATTGGCCAATGTGCCCACCCAGAAGGGGACTTCTATGAACTGGGCAATGTACCACCCCATCTTCTATGAACTGGGCAATGTGCCTACATGACTTCTATGAACTGGGCAATGTGCTTACCTGTAGTACTCCATCTTCTATGAACTGGGCAATGTGTCTACCTGTAGTACCCCGTCTCCTATGAACTGGGCAATGTGCCTACATGACTTCTATGAACTGGGCAATGTGCCTACCTGTAGTACCCCGTCTTCTATGAACTGGGCAATGTGCCTACATGACTTCTATGAACTGGGCAATGTGCCTACCTCTATCCCAAACTTGACTTTTATTTGCCTCTGCTCCAGCCAATGTGCGCAGCTCTGGCATGAAGAAATGCCAACCTGCCTGCATGGGGATGGCGGGCAGACTGGGTCATTTTTTAAGCATGATGATGAGGATCCTGCAGGTTGGCATGCTTCTGGGGTGTCTCCTGGCCCAATGAGGCCCTGCCTGCTGAGGTTGGCTCTAAAATAATAACCGTTAGGCCCGTGCTATTCCTCTACCCCCCAATCCTTTTAATTTATAAACATGCGTGGATGAGACAAGGCATTTTACTTTTATGACTGCATATGGAAGGCACTGCCACCTAGGTTTATCCACAGGTTTTGAATGTTCACTGTATTCATAAAAATATACCTAACTCACGTGACTTTAATTTGCCAAAGTGCCTACCCCGAACGTGAGTTTTCTTTTATTTGTCAAAGTGCCTCCTTCTACCCCAAACAAACGTGACTTTAATTTGCCAAAATGCCTACCCCGAACGTGAGTTTTCTTTTATTTGGCAAAGTGCCTGCCTACCTCAACCCCAACGGGGACTTTTCTTTTATTTGCCACTGCTCCAACCAATGTGTGCAGCTCTGGCATGAAGAAATGCCCACCACCACCACTGCCTGCATGGGGATGGCAGGCAGACTGGGTCATTTTGCTACTGCAGTGGAATGCGGCCATCCGCTCACTGTGCCAGGCGTAGGTGCTAGTGGGATCTTCCAGGTTTCTTCGCTTCCTCCTGCTGGGTATCTCCCCTCCTGGCCCAATGAGGCCATGCCTGCTAAAATAATAACTGGCTGTAAAATAATAACTGTTACGCCCGTGCTATTCTCCTACCCCCCAATCCTTGTTGTTGTACTTAGACATGCGTGGCCTAATCTTGATACAAGGCAGGCAGCAGTTTTGCTACTGCGGTGGAATGCGGCCATCCACTCACTGTGCCAGGCGTAGGTACTACTGGAATCTTCCAGGTTTCTTCACTTCCTCCTGCTGGGTATCTCCCCTCCTGGTCCAATGAGGCCCTGCCTGCTAAGGCTATACATGTTATGCCCGTGGTATTCCCCTTCCCCCCAAACCATATGACTGCATATGGAAGGCACTGCCAGGTTTAGTCACAGGTTTGGAAAGTTCATTGTATTCCATCCAGGAATGCATCCACTCACTCTCACTGTGCCACACACGCATGCATAGGTGCATTCCCTCCACTCCAGCCAAAGAGCCACCCTCAACCCAGAAGGGGACTTTTCATTTATTTGCCAAAGTGCCTACCTCAACCCAGATGGGGACTTTTCTTTTATTTGCCAAAGTACCTACCTCAACCCAGATGGGGACTTTTCTTTTATTTGTCAAAGAGCCAACTTCTATCCTGAATGTGACTTTTCATTTATTTGCCAAAGAGCCAACCCTCTATCCTGAACGTGACTTTTCATTTATTTGCCAAAGAGCCAACCTCAACACAGAAGGGGACTTTTCATTTATTTGCCAAAGAGACAACCTCAACCCAGAAGGGGACTTTTCATTTATTTGCCAAAGAGCCAACCCTCTATCCTGAACGTGACTTTTCATTTATTTGCCAAAGAGCCAATCTCAACCCAGAAGGGGACTTTTCATTTATTTGCCAAAGAGCCAACCTCAACCCAGAAGGGGACTTTCCATTTATTTGCCAAAGAGCCAACCTCAACCCAGACAGGGACTTTTCTTTTATTTGCCAAAGTGCCTACCTCTATCCTGAACGTGACTTTTTATTTGCCTCTGCTCCAGCCAATGTTGTGCGCAGCTCTGGCATGAAGAAATGCCAACCTGCCTGCACGGGGATGGTGGGCAGACTGGGTCATTTGAAGCACGATGAGGTCAAGACGGTGCATGATGGTTGTTTTGATGGCATTCTCACAGTTGTAAAAGCAGTACATGATACGCTTCTGCTGGGATCCTCCAGGTTGCCCACTGCAGGGGTATCTCTCCTGGCCCAATGAGGCCCTGCCAGGCTACGGCTGGCTAAAATAACTGTAACACCCGTGCTATTTTCCTATCCCCCAATACTTTCATTATTTCATTTGACATGCATGGCCTAATCAATGAGACAAGGCAGCAGCAGTTCACCATCTTCTGATTAACACATTTTACTTTTATGACTGCATATGGAAGGCACTGCCTACTAGGTTTCCACAGGTTTGGAAAGTTCAATGTATTCAGAAATATACCTATAAGTATCATCAGCAGCAGCATGGAGTACATTACCAGAAACAGTGCATGTTGTTGAGAGCTTACTTCCGAGTAACGCCTGCAGCTGTGCATCTGAAATTGGGCACAGATGAGTCACCTCACGGCTATCTGTGAGATGCCCATGAGTACTGGACGACGTCTCTTGAAAAAGGACCACATTTCAGCCACCTGAAACCGTGTATTTGAAAGCTTACTTCCGAGTAACGCTTGCACCTCTTGTTCTGTAATTTGGCATGCATGACTAGCAACACTCAGTCTGCACTGTGACGAAGTTTCAAACCTGTAACTTGGAAAATTAAGACGTTTTAGGCCTTTTCAGACTCAAAAGCAGCTCTCTCTAGGGCAAAATGTAGAAACGATATAATATCGTATTTCCGATATTTATCAGAAATACGATACGATACGATACGGACCACCTATGATATTATCGGAGACGATAATTTGTTTGGTCCAAAATCCCGATAACGATACGATACGATACGATAATTTCGGGCGTGCACATCCCTATTGCAAACTGACTTTTAATAGTTGGAGTCACTTCTCAGTGGTAAATTAGAGTTAGGTTCCAAAACCAAGTCAGGGTTAGGGTTGAAGAGGCATGGCTCTTCAGGAAAGGACTGGGGATGCAGAAGAGCATATCAGGGACAGAAAGTATGAGTGGACCACCAGGAGATCTTGCATACTGACTTTTAGTAGCTGGAGTAACTTCTCTGTGGTACAAAAAAGTTAGGTTTAAAACCCAGGTCAGGGTTCGGGACAAAGAGGCATGGCTCTGCAGGAAAAAAATGGGGATAGGAAAGAGCACATTAGTCCAAGAAAAATGAGTGGCCACCAGGAGATCTTGTGTACTGACTTTTCATAGTTGGAGTGACTTCTCATTGGCAATTACGCTTAGGGTGAATTCTTAGGTTAGGGTTAGGGTTGAGGAGGCATAGTTTCCCAGGGATGTACTGGGAATGAGAAAGAACCTACCAAGGCCACAAACTATGAGTAGGCCACCAGGAGATCTTGCATAGTGCCATTTAATAGTTGGAGACACTTCTCCATGACATATTATGGTTAGGTATGAAACCCATGTTAGGGTTGAAGAGGCATGGCTCCACAGGCATGAACTGGGCATGCAGCTGAGACTAGCAGGGCCAGAAAGAATCAGTAGGCCACCAGATCTTATATACTGACTTTTAATAGTTGGAGCCACTTCTGAGTAGTAAATTAGGGTTAGGGTTGGGAAGTCATGGCTTCCCAGACATGAACCAGGGATGCAGCAGAGCCTTCCAGGGCCAGATAGGATGGGTAGGCCACTGGGAGAGCTTGTACACTGGTTTTTAATAGTTGGAGCCACTTCTCATTGGGAAATTAGGGTTGAAGTGAATTCTCAGGTTAGGGTTAGGGTTGAGGAGGCATGGCTCCCCAGACACGAACCGCGGATGCAGCAGAGCCTAACAGGGCCGGAAAGGATGAGTGGGCCACCTTGATATCTTGTATGCTGATTTTTAATAATTGGGGCCACTTCTCATTGGGAAATTGGGGTTCGGGTTAATTCTCAGATTAGGGTTAGGGTTGTGGAGGTATGGCTTTCCAGGCATGATCCGGGGATGTAGCAAAGCCTTCCAGGGCCAGAGACAATGAGTGGGCCACCAGGAGATCTTGTATACAGACATTTAATAGTTGGAGCCACTTCTCAGTGGAAAATTAGGGTTCATGTTAATTCTCAGGTTAGGGTTAGGGTTGAGGACACATGGCTTTCCAGGCATGATGTGGCGATGCAGCAGACGCTACCAAGGACAGAAAAGATGAGTGGGCTACCGGGAGGTCTTGTATACTGACATTTAACAGTTGGAGCCATTTCTCAGGGGTAAATTAGGGTTTACGTGAATTCTCAGGTTAGGGTTAGGGTTGAGGAGGCATAGCTCCCCAGACACGAACCACTGTTGAAGCAGAGCCTAACAGGGCCAGAAAGGATGAGTGGGCACTTTGAGATCTTGTATACTGATTTTTAATAGTTGAGGCCACTTCTCAGTGGGAAATTAGGGTTAGGGTTAATTCTCAGGTTAGGGTTAGGGTAGAGGAGGTTTGACTTTCCAGGCATGATCTGGCAATGCAGGAGAGGCTACCAGAGCCAGCCAGGATGAGCAGGCCACCAGGAGATCTTGTACACTGATTTTTAATAATTGGAGCAACTTCTCATTGTGAAATTAGGGTTCGGGTTAATGCTCAGGTTAGGGTTAGGGTTGAGGAGGTATGGCTTTCCAGACATGATCTGGCGATGTAGGAGAAGCTACCAGAGCCAGACAGGATGAGTGGGCCACTGGGAGAACTTGTCTACTGACATTCAATGGAGCCACTTCTCAGTGGGAAATTAGGGTTAGGGTTGATTCTCAGGTTATGGTTAGAGTTAAGGAAGTTTGGCTTCCCAGGCATGATCCGGGGATGTAGCAGAGCCTACCAAGGACAGAAATGACGAGTGGGCCACTGGAATACCTTGTATACTAGGGATGTGCATGCCCAAAAATATTGTATCGTATCATTTTCAGGATTTCGGACCAAACAGATTATTGTCTCCGATAATATCATAGGTGGTCCTTATCATATCAGATTTCCGATAAATATCGGAAATACGATATTATATCATTTCTACATTTTGCCCTAGAGAGAGCTGCTTTTGAGTCTGAAAAGGCCTAAAACTTCTTAATTTTCCAAGTTACAGGTTTGAAACTTCGTCACAGTGCAGACTGAGTGTTGCTAGTCATGTGTGCCAAATTACAGAACAAGAGGTGCAAGCGTTACTCAGAAGTAAGCTTTCAAATACACGGTTTCAGGTGGCTGAAATGTGGTCCCTTTTCAAGAGATGTCATCCAGTACTCATGGGCATCTCACAGATGGTCTTGAGGGGACTCATCTGTGCCCAATTTCAGATGCACAACTGCAGGCGTTACTAAGCTCTCAACAAGACATGCACTGTTTCCGGTAATGCACTCCCGCTGCTGCTGCTGAGACTTATAGGTATATTTTAATGAATACAATGAACTTTCAAAACCTGTGGATAAACCTAGGCAATGCCTTCCATATGTAGTCATAAAAGTAAAATGTGTTAATCAGAAGATGGTGAACAGCTGCTGCCTTGTCTCATTGATTAGGCCATGCATGTCTACAAATGAAAAGGATTGGGGGGTAGGGGAATAGCACGGGTGTTACATTTATTTTAGAGCCAGCCTTAGCAGGCAGGGTGTCATTGGGCCAGGAGATACCCCAGAAGCGTGGAAACCTGGAGGATCCCACTAGCACCTATGCGTGGCACAGTGAGTGGATGCATTGCATTCCACCGCAGTAGCAGAACTGCTGCTGCCTTGTCTCATAAATTAGGCCATGCATGTCTAAGTACAAATGAAATAATAAAAGGATTGGGGGGTAGGGGAATAGCATGGATGTTACAGTTATATTTATTTCAGCCAGCCTTAGCAGGCAGGGCCTCATTGGGCCAGGAGATACCCCGGAAGCGCACCAACCTGCAGGATGTATCCCACCAAAACTAAAAAAACTAAAAAGCATATTATTATTATCCACACCTATGCATGCATGGCACAGTGAGTGGACGCATTCCTCTGCAGTAGAACTGCTGCCTTGACTCTAGATTAGGCCAGGCATGTCTAAGTACAAATGAAATAATAAAAGGATTGGGGGGTAGGGGAATAGCATGGTTGTTATATTTATTTCAGCCAGCCTTAGCAGGCAGGGCCTCATTGGGCCAGGAGATACCCCAGAAGCACAGATACCTGCGGGATCACATTAGCGCCTATGCTTGGCACAGTGAGTGGATGCATTCTGCTGCAGTAGAATTGCTGCCTTGTCTCTAGATTAGGCCAGGCATGTCTAAGTACAAATGAAATAATAAAAGAATTCGGGGGTAGGGGAATAGCATGGGTGTTACAGTTGTTTTAGCCAGCCTTAGCAGGCAGGGCCTCATTGGGCCAGGGGATACCCCAGGTAGCAAGGAAACCAGGAGGATCCTATCAAAACAAACCTCATTGTGCTTGAAAATTAAAACGACCTAGTCTGCCTGCCATTCCCGTGCAGGCAGGTGAGCAGTTCTTCATGCCAGAGCTGCACACATTGACTGGAGCAGTGGCAAATAAAAGTCACGTTCGGGGTAGGAACTTTGCCAAATAAAAGTAACGTTCAGGGTAGGCACTTTGCCAAATAAAAGTCACGTTTGGGGTAGGCACTTTGCCACATAAAAGTCATGTTCGGGGTAGGCACTTTGCCAAATAAAAGTCACGTTTGGGGTAGGCACTTTGCCAAATAAAAGTCACGTTCGGGATAGGCACTTTGCCAAATTAATATAAGTCACGTTCAGGGTAGAGGTAGGCACATTGCCAAATTAATATAAGTCACGTTCAGGGTAGAGGTAGGCACAATGCCAAATTAATGTAAGTCATGTTCAGGGTAGAGGTAGGCACTTTGCCAAATTAATATAAGTCATGTTCAGGGTGGAGGTAGGCACATTGCCAAATTAATATAAGTCACATTCAGGGTAGAGGTAGGCACTTTGCCAAATTAATATAAGTCACGTTCAGGGTGGAGGTAGGCACATTGCCAAATTAATATAAGGCTGCCTCTACACCAGAGGTTTAAATCTCTTTCAAGTCTCATTAAAAAATTTACCTCTACATGAGCAGAGTGCAAATCAAGAGTTGAGGCGCGTTATCTATCCGATTATGCGCATTATCGAATGCGCATTAAATAGCGAGTTTTATTTTGCTGCGGGCTGTTTCAGCACATTTTGACTATGTGAACAAGCGCTTCTCCGCATTAACTACTTCTAAAGCACATTTCAAACAACCGGTAAGGCCACCAGTTGTGCGCTCAATTATCTCCTGCGTACAGTCATTTAACCATAAAGTGCTTCCGAGAAGATGCGCATAATCGGAGAACCAGGCATCAAACCAAATTCTTGTAGGGGGGGTCCAAGTCACATTCAGGGTAGAGGTAGGCACATTGCCAAATTAATATAAGTCACATTCAGGGTAGAGGTAGGCACTTTGACAAATTAATGTAAGTCATGTTCAGGGTAGAGGTAGGCACTTTGCCAAATTAATATAAGTCATGTTCAGGTTGGAGGTAGGCACATTGCCAAATTAATATAAGTCACATTCAGGGTAGAGGTAGGCACTTTGCCAAATTAATATAAGTCACGTTCAGGGTGGAGGTAGGCACATTGCCAAATTAATATAAGTCACGTTCAGGGTGGAGGTAGGCACATTGCCTGGACCAGAGTCTCCAAAAAAAAAAAAAAGGAAATGCGTGAGGGAGATGTTTCTGCAGTCCCTCAGTAACAGACTCTATGACCCAGGGATATAGTGACAAAAAATAATAATACAGGAATCTCTCAACTCAAGGCTCCCTATAGCAGTCCCTCCAGACTGGAAACATTGGCTGGAGCAGCGTCTTTCAAAAAGAAATAAAATTTGTCAGAGGCATGCTTTTGCTTTGCAGCCTCTCACTAAAGTAGTCCTTCCAGACTGGAAACATTGGCTGGAGCAGCATCTTTCAAAAAGAAATAAAATATGTGAGAGGGAGAGACAGCCACCCCAGGACTGCCCCCAGCAGCAACAGCATCTCTCCTAGAGCTAGAGCCACCTTGCTCAAGGCGCGTCTTAGAGCCGCATTTCATACTGGTCCAAAGTGATTGAAAATGAAATTATTATTTATATTAATAACAATCTTTTGCAAACAGTTTGTGTGCTGCTTTGACCAGAGATTGTGTAGTGTTATCTTGTGTACAAGGCTACAGGACACACCAGCACACTCACAGTCAATTAAGCAAACACACACACACAGAGGGAGAGAATATATATATATATATATATATATATATATAATTTTTTTAAAGAAAGTTAAACAGGGAAGAGGACAAAGCACACTCCCTCAATCACAGTACCCGCACTCATGCTAACCTAATCTTTCAATCAAACTAACCAGAAAACGTATAAAAAATTTAAAATTATAACTCAAACACACAAGCAACGAACAGCCAATTGAACCTGAGACACAAAGATGCAAAACTACAATAAACCTCTAACAATTCGCCACCAAGTAACTATAAGACCCAGGAGCCAGAACAGAGCTCCAACAAAATCCATCCTTCTCCCCTCAACGCCTAACTCCCAACAGAGCTGGAACACCAAGTGTGGGGGTTTTATGCGGGGATATCCTGAGCCCTCCTCCAACATTGTGATTGGAGCCTGCTGGAATCTTTGCTGCACGATTGGTCACTGTCTCATCAAGCACACCCCACCTTCTAGCTCTGTCCATGTGGTGGCAAAAGAGAAAGAGACTTCTGATAAAACAATAAAATACGATAATTATCGTAGGATTTTTTTATCATCTCCGATAATTATCGTAGGCTTCCCTATCATATCATTATCGTTAATCGCATGCACGATAAAGAGCGTATTGTATCGTTATCGTACATTTTAATGATCCGATACACATCCCTACTGTATACTGGCCTTTAATTGTTGGATCCACTGCTCAGTGGGAAATTAGAGTTAGGGTTAATTGTCAGGTTAGGATTAGGGTTGAGGAGGTATGGCTTCTCAGGCATGATCCGGGAATGTAGCAGAGCCTATCAGAGCCAGAAAGAATTAGTGGGCCACCAGGAGATCTTGCATACTGACTTTGGACCACACAACAATATTCATGAGCAATGCTTGTTGGAAGTTGAAGATTTTTGAAGTTGAATATTATCACAGTTTAACAAAATTTGTAATTATTGTTTACCTTCAAATCCCTGAGTAGATCTGTGTCATCTAGAGGACTGCATTAACAAAATAGACTAAGAGCTGATAGTGAATTCATCAGCAGTCTCAAAGATACATGTAGTTGACAACTAGAGGGAAAGCAGTGATTCTTTTGTTTTTAGACTTTAAAAAAAGAAAGAATATGTTATACAATTAAGATATCAAAGCTGACCTCTTTAGTAAAGCACCGTACTGATGGGCAGATTTAATCAAAACTGGATACCGTTTTGGAACAGTAAATTCCAAGATTGTGTTCATCTGCATGCATTTCTCCTCAATGTTGTGAATCACTCTTCATATGTTTCTTCTGTAACCCATTGCCTCTTTTTTCCTACATGTTTGAAAAAAGGAATTAAGCCAATTTAAATATCGATTTAAGCGAATCATACATTCCAGCTAGGTAACATGATTAGCAGTGCAATCCTTTGCATGTCTACTCAGAAGTAAATGCCACTGACCTCAATGGGACCTATTCCAAAGTAAGTGTGAATAGGACTTCATCCCAAGTTTTTCATGGAGATTTACACATAAACACAGAGCTGTATAAATCAAATCTCCACATATGACTTATGTTTCCTTTATGTTCTGAGTGCTAGATTTGCTTTTAGCCCTGAAATAACTGGGCACTCAATGAATGCACCTTCCTGCCTCCTCTTTCTGGAAATAGCACATATAATACATAAATACTTGGAAGGCAAATCAATACAGTATAACCTTATTAGGGAAGACTTCTTCTCTCACACATTTAAATAGGCTGTCAAAAGTGCTGGCCTGTAGCTGCTTTCTGAATACCAATGAAAATCGGTACGTGAGCCATTTAATTGTATGTTTTTAAAAGGGTCATTTTTTAAAAAAAAAAAGTGCTAATAGCAGCCCCATTTTTTCTCTTTTATTAAGAATGCTACACATTTGTCAATTTCATTAGCAGCATCAAATATTTTGCCTTTGCCCTTTTGGCTTTAATTATTTCAGCACTCAAACAAGTTCAAATAATCATTCGCCCAAAACAATCACTGTACTGCAGAGTGACAGTGTTTTAAATGGTAATGTTTTATTTGCCTTTTCTTAGCCATTATCCTTGAGTATAATTGTTTTGATCACAGGACTGCATTTCATTTGTTGTTTGTTTGATTGATGGAAATGGGGCTGCAGTCCTTTCCGTCGGGTGAATAAGAATTCATCTGTACCAACCAGATGAGTTGTGCAACCAGAAAGTTTGCAACTGGGCAGAAAGCGAGTTCAGAGACGGGCATTATCGGTATGCTGAGATAGTCATCCTAAGCCAATGGAGAAAAGCAGAGCCTAAATACTGTTTGATATGGTTAAATTAAATCTATTTAATTATATAAGTAATACATTAAAATATAATTGCATTCCAATTCATAGGTATAAGCTTGCTAATCATCCTAATTGTCAGAACAGTGTAATACATCAGGCTATTTGTTATTGAGTATAAATACTAGGGTGTGCACGGACCCCCCGGATCGGATCGGGACCCGGATCGGGACCTCCAATTTTGTCCCGGACCGGTTCGGACAAAATCGGAGGCCCCCCGGACCGGATCGAGTCCGATCCCGACCCAAAAATCGTAAATTTTTGGATCGGCCGCCATTTTTTTCCCCATAGACTTGCATTGCAATGCAAGTCTATGAGGAAAAAATGGCGGCGGGTGGCTGAGGGGGGGCCTAACTCCCTCCCCCCCCGGGGCCGTCCGCTGTGGACGGCCCCGGCAGGTAAGCCCCCTCCCCCGCGCTCCCTACCCCCCCTGGGGCCGCCCGCTTCCATCCGCTGGCGCCCGCGGGCGCCAGCGGATAGAAGCGGACGGCTCCGGGGGGGTAAGCCCCCTTCCCCGCCACTGCTTACCTTCTCGGCCCGTCCGCTCCCGTCCGGCGCCGGCGGCTACTACCAGCGGGCTCCGCGGCCTACTCTCGAGTAGCGCGCCGGGTGATGACATCACCCGGCGCGCCACCCTGGAGTAGGCCGCGGAGCCTGCTGGTAGTAGTAGGCGCCGGTGCCGGGACGGGAGCCGCCGGGACAGGAAGGTAAGGGCCCCCCTCCCCCCTCCGCGCGCCCCCTCCTCCCCTCCACGCACCCCCTGCTTACCTTCCCGTCCCGGCGGCTCCCGTCCGGCGCCGGCGCCTACTACTTCCAGCAGGCTCCGCGGCCTGCTCTAGAGTAGCGCGCCGGGTGATGACATCACCCGGCGCGCCACCCTAGAGCAGGCCGCGGAGCCTGCTGGTAGTAGTAGGCGCCGGCGCCGGGACGGGAGCCGCCGGGACGGGAAGGTAAGGGCCCCCCTCCCCCCTCCGCGCGCCCCCTCCTCCCCTCCACGCACCCCCTGCTTACCTTCCCGGCCCGGCGGCTCCCGGCCGGCGCCGGCGCCTACTACTACCAGCAGGCTCCGCGGCCTACTCTAGAGTAGCGCGCCGGGTGATGACATCACCCGGCGCGCCACCCTAGAGCAGGCCGCGGAGCCTGCTGGTAGTAGTAGGCGCCGGGACGGGAGCCGCCGGGACGGGAAGGTAAGGGCCCCCCTCCCCCCTCCGCGCGCCCCCTCTGCGCGCCCCCTCCTCCCCTCCACGCACCCCCTGCTTACCTTCTCGGCCCGTCCGCTCCCGTCCGGGGCCGGCGGCTACCACCAGCAGGCTCCGCAGCCTGCTCTAGAGTAGCGCGCCGGGTGATGACATCACCCGGCGCGCCACCCTAGAGCAGGCCGCGGAGCCCGCTGGTAGTAGCTGCTAGTGCCGGACGGGAGCGGACGGGCCGAGAAGGTAAGCGCCCCCCTCCTCCCCCCCCCGCTGTCCACTTTCATCGGTGGGCGCCCGCTGGCGCCCGCCAATGGAAGCGGCGGTGGGCGCCAGTGGGCGCCCGCCGATCCGCCGATCCACCGAACCGGTTCGGAGCCTTTTCGGACCGGTTCGGATTGGATCGGCCGATCCAGCTGCGGGATCGGAAATCGGATAATTTATCCGATTTCCCACTGGACTGGACTCGGATCGTGGATCGGGTCCGATCCAGTGCACATCCCTAATAAATACGTGCTGTTCATTTATCACGATAGGTAGCTATGGTAGGGATACAGTTTAAAACCAAAATGAATGTTGAATATCCTGGGAAGGGGCTGGCTCCCTGTATTTCCCTCTCTGGCATTAAAGTTCTGATTCTGGCCTATTTTGAATAGGCTCCCTAATGCTCTCTCAGCTGAACCTGCTTTACAGGGTTGTTGTGAGGATAACGGGAGAAACCATGTATACTGTCCTGGAACTCATTAGTGGAAGGGTAGGACAAAAATGAAATATAGTAATAAATCGGGGAGAAATATCTCATTGGGCAATATATAAGACAAACATAAGGCTTGGATGTTATTTCTTTTTCTGACAAAGAGGAAAAAGTATCTAGGGCCAGAGCTACACTTTGTGTCAAATCATTACAATCCCATCATGGTAATGTTATATCCCTCTTGCACATTTATACCTCGTGGGACACACAATAAGTGTCATCAGATGGGGAAAATCACATTTCCTTACCATCGCTTCCCCCCCGCTTCTGTCCCTTGATACTTCCTCTTTTTTCACACAGGGGGAGATAAAAGGGCCACATGGCCCATTTAGTGGCCATTTTTATCACACCGCTTTTCCTGCACACAGCAGGAAATGGCAGCACATTTCATTTTTTTAAAAACAGATTTAAAGCTCTATTTTGTGATGGCAAGAAGGAGTAGGAGACACATGGGAGGCGGATGACATCATCGAAAGGTCCTGCGAACATCTGTAAGTGGGGAGTAATGAGTGTGCAATAAAATGCTCGTCTGATGACTCTCAATGACATTTGTTGCGGTGTTTTGGATGATGTGGAATAAAAAGCAGGAAATAACCCTATGAGCTCCATCAGATGGGAGGAAATCACGCTTCCCCACCGGCACATCTCCACCCTCTCTTTTGTCGCTCAATATTTCCTCTTTCTCAGGGAGAGGAAAGAGGAAGTAAACAACATGCACGTGGCCCATTCAGTGGGCTGTTTTTATCACGCAGCTTCTCCTGCACACAGCAGGAGATAGTGGCAAGTTTGATCTCTAAAAATAATTCGGACTTACCAGGGTCTTTTTTTTTAATCGCGGGAAGGAGGCTAGAAGGGCTGGGAGACGAACGAGAGGTGAACGACATAGTGAATTGGCCCTGCGAAAAAAATCCATGAGCGCCCAGTAACGAGCGTGCAATAAAAACGCTAGTCTGATAAGGCTCTATGAGGTTCTATGAAAGTGGTATATGGAATGTGTCCTGTGCCCCAACCGTTATCAGTGCACTTCAATACCACTACAAGGCAGTAGTGTAGTTCTAGCCTAGGTTTTAGCTGTTGTTTTTGTTAGAAAGACTGTATTTGGTAAACCCAGCCTCAAGCTCTATTTTGGGGGTTTTCTGTGTTTGTGGTTAGTTGGGTGTGTAACTAATACAGGGGTGTATAACAATTTGGTTCCCATGTGAGTGAATCCACTATTAAGGTTTCTTGACTAATACTCCGACAACAAAGAACCAGTGAGTTCAAAATAAATTGGGATTTATTCTGAATAAAGTCTGTTCCGCATCCTGGCCAATATTGTTTTGTGCAACACTATGATAGCTTCACTCTTGCCCAACCATTATGTTTCCCTGAGCAAAAGCAAAATGACCCAGTTAACATAGGTGCTTTCACAACCCTGCCCATCTCCACTATTTTCCCCTCCATCTAAAACTGTTTAAAATAATGCAGCCATTCAAGCTATTTAATTACAGCTGAGAAAACATTCGATAATCTCAATTATCCTATGGCCGTGCATTAGAACTTCTGAGATGATGCTATAGATTTAAAAGGTCTTATTTCTGATCAGCCTGAAATCTTCCAGCCATGAAGATGTGCTAACTAGATCATAGATATGCTACACTGAGCTGAACACGTCAGAAAAATAAATCTGGCTAGTCAGCAAACAGCTGCGGGGGATTTGCTAGGGCTTTGCGAGGTGCCCACTCCTGTTCAATAGATTTACACACCTTATGAGATCAATGGAACTGCAAAGAACGTCTTAGTACAAAAAGGGGGGTCACACTTGACCCATTTACCAGGTTTGCATGATTACTGTAGCCCACTGTGACTTGTTGAAGCCATGGTGGATTGCCAGCATGTGCCAGTTTGAATAGTCAAGCTGCAATCGTGGTTTGTTATCTGAGCCCAGCGTGGGTGGGTTGTTGGTGTGGTTAACAAATCATCGAAAACCCATGCATTGTTTTAGGGTTGTGGGTGGTGCCGCTAGATATTAGTCTCAGAATTCCAAAAACCCAGTGATCACCAGGCGAAAGCGTATTGCTTTCACAAAATGCTATTGCAAACATGAAGTCCCGATTAACCATACTTCATTTGGCAACATGGTTAATTCATTCTCCTCAGAATGCTATCTCCTACAGAAATGAGTACTTGACACCCATAATGGCAAAACAAAAAGAAAAGGGAGGGAATGGAAGGGGGATTTACACTATGCATAATGAATTGCTTTTAAAGTCACATATTCTATAGATAATACGATCAAGAGTGTAAGTTATAGTTCACAAAAAAATAGTTCTACAAATGATGGGAAAATGTAACATCTAAAGCTTATGCTCCACCTCTCCTTTATCCACAGTATTTACTGCCACAGTATGGAGTTAGAAGGGAGCCGTAGTCTTCAAAGCCTGGATCATCTTCCCCACTCCATGTCAAAGTATGTACATTCATAACTCAACTTTTTCCAGAAGAAGTTTGGTGTCATCATGGTTTCTGCCCTCAATTTACAGATGAGTTTCAGATAAAAAGAGGTTACTAGAATCAAGACTCTCAATGTTCTATATCAAAATTGGCCAATACTTCTGCCAAAAAAATATTGTTTGTTTTAAAAAACACCAATAATTATACATATCAATGTAATTTATGCAGATGTTGGTGGCTGTGAAAATATCACAGTGCAATCCTATCGATGTCTGTTCTTAAATAAGCCCCATTAAATTCAATGCAACCTATTCCCAGATAACTGTGCATAAGATTTCAGCCTTAATTATTTGGCAGAAGTTTGCCATTTTTCACAACGGGTGCAATGGTAGGTGTGAGTAGTAGTAGGGTTTGTGTGAGTGTACTAGAGAGAGAAAGAGAGAGACCCACATACAAGCACACACACACCATTCCATTAATATTTGGCCTTTAGACACAAACTGTAATAAAGACTAGAAGCTTATTTCTTTTAAAATTGTGGGGGGAATAAAGTGGAGCTTTTAAAGATTCCACTTTTTCTGCTAAATATCCCATTTCATGTGAAATTCTGAGCTCAGAGAATACTATAAGATGAACAGCCCTCCATAAAATTCTACCTTTACCACATCTGACTACTGCAATGGAAACATTTGCATTATGTTTCATACTTTCCAAATTCCACAAATCTTTGTTACAAATCTTGCATCCTCATGTCTACATTAAAGTGCAACTTAGGAATAAGAATCTAATCATAAAGAGCTCAGTTTATGGGGGGTTTTAAAGTTGACTTGAGGAGCAGGTTCCATGATGCTCTCGGAAGATCAGCGGCTTAAACGGGTCTGTAGTACGTTTAAAAAAGTGACTGCAGTGTGCAATTAAAGGCGGAAATAAAAAGCACTTTCCATTTTAGTCTGTTTTAACCTAGCACATTGTTTTTTGACAAAGATTTATTTTTATACCTCAGGGGCTGGCGATTGTCATGTATCATTTATCTTTTTCTGAAATGACATCCATTTAAATAGTTGTACCTTGCAGAAACCACTAGGAATATGGATGCCTTTGGATTGACACAGCAGCTCCTAGGAAGCCTGCAATAAGCTTAGCAGTCAGACTGCATATTCTTTGATAACCTTTTGCACCTTGTGCTTATAATATTCGTTTTGTCGTCACTGATTTATTAATGCTCTGCTCACTCATAAGCATAACATCTATCTGTGGTTCACAGAGGGATAAATTAATTCTACTTTATTGGTCACTCGTGGCTCACTCAGGCATTTAAGAGCACTTCATAATGTTCAACACAAGATGAATAAAGAGGATCTATTCTAATAGTATTTATTTCACTCGCTCTGCCAGACTATATTTCTGCTTATACACACTGCTGATGTTTTATGTTTCTTGTTCTACATTTCACTCACATTTGATGCACTCTAATTGTGAATGGTCAGGATTCTTTATTTGTTTACCTAAAGTACTCTTACCTATCACAGAGTAGCCTCAGATTAGCACACAAAATGTGCATCTCATACCTAACCTTGTGATGAGCAGAGATGAGGTAAAAATGGCCCTGTTCAGATGACATGCTAAACATGATGGTTAAGTGTTTTGAGCAAATTATGGCTTCCTGTAACATGTGAACCATGACTTAGGCCCTTTCCACACCGACCTTTTTTTGTGGGATCGTCTCCGGGTTGTTCCTGTATGTCCAAATGATGGGCACGGGTTTTCCCAGGGATAAGGTATCCCTGGGAAAATCCAATTCTTCCAGCGGTCCCAGGAACTTCCCAAGACCGCAAGAGGTGTGGCCGCCCGTCCTAGTGTGTTTTGTGAACCATTTCTAACCATGGTGGCTACATAACCACAGTTTAAACATGCTCACTAACCACTTGCTGCAAAAGGGTTAGCGACCTAACCATGGCTTAGCATGTTGTCTGAACAGGCCCAATGAGAAAGATGGCAAGGTCTTATCTAGGACCTAGCCAACCTTCTTGGCCAAAGTTTCCTCATTGTGTACAATGTAGACTCTACTAGTTATAAACAGCAACTATGTTGAACTAGCCCAACCCGGTTCTACGATAGGAAAAGTACTCTTGCTGAGCACCATGGAGTGCCTGCTGTGTTTTACAAAAAACAATTTTTTTAAAAAAAACCTTAACATGTTGCTAAGCCTTTGGGTAGTATCCAGTCTTGGTCCCAGTTAGAATAGATCCATTACAATAAATGGGACTAAAGTTAGACTAACATTGGATAGAATCCAATGGATACAACCAAAGTCTAACAAAGTCTGTGATACAGAACAAATAACAGCTAACCATCCTACTGTTACAGCTATTCCATTTTTGTTAAAAGGAAATAGATTTGTTTGAATATATGTTTTTATGTATTACCTGGGAGTATGTCTCACTGAACTCAGTAGGGCATACTTCTGAGTAGATATGTATAGGGCTGCGCTGTTAGTGTCAAGTAGCCTGCAGTCATTTAATA
The DNA here is from genome assembly GCA_029215795.1 of Anniella stebbinsi. Lineage (NCBI taxonomy): Eukaryota > Metazoa > Chordata > Lepidosauria > Squamata > Anniellidae > Anniella > Anniella stebbinsi. The sequence goes on along the minus strand of JARDYH010000004.1, from coordinate 85,653,026 downwards.
TCTAAAAGTAGAATATATTTCTTCCATCAAAGTTTAGTTAACTTAATTTTAAAAAATTGATTTCAAACCAATACAGAAGTTGGGAGAACCAGGAGCCTCACAGAATCCCAGAGAAATAGCTATAGGATTGCATCCTTAATAAGGACTCCCGACCTGAATATCTCCAGATACTACAATCAACATCTGAGGCCTTCCTCAGAATGCCATTTCAAAGGGAGGGTGGGGAGGAGGCAACAAGAGAGAGGGCCTTCTCAGTGGTGACTCCCCAGGAGGTCTGCCTGGCACCAACACTGTCATCTTTTTGGTGTCAGGTTAAGACTGCCCTCTATTCCCAGGCATTTAATGGCATATGACGGGGCATTTATGTCTGCTGTCTTGAAAAGGTCTATTATCTAAAAGAAATGCTTACTGAAATTGTTTTTGGCTGTTTAAATTGTTCTAAATTTTGTATGTCAAATTTTTTTTTTACACTATTGTATCATAATGTTTTTTTGTAATGCTGTTGTATTTTTTTAATGCATTGTTGTAAACCGCCCAGAGAGCTTCATCTATAGGGTGGTATATAAAAATAAATAAATAAATTCATTTAACAGGAAAGATGAGATGTTCTTGTTTTATATGAAACAGATGAAGACCCATGTGAGATTTTTGCCTTTTTTTGTATCGCACATGGGTGTTCAATCATTGTATTCAACTCCCCTTTTCCAAATGAAAATGTCTCTATCCAAGTTAGAGGACTCCTTTCTTCCTGAAAAAGCTGATCTGCTTCAGCTTCCCTTACTCTTCAAGGAAGTTAATTGTATGTGCAAAGTGTTCTTCTCCCCATAAGGAACAGCAGTGGAGAACTGAGCCTCTACTGCAGATAGTTATATAAAATCATCAAAAACCCTGCTGGTTTTAAAAACAACAACAGAAGATCAGTCTTCTTCACCTTGGTCCAAACTCCACAAAGCCAGGAAATTGGAAGATAAGGCTGATGCTTATCTGACGTGCCCTGTGATCAGTCATGATGTTGTGCAATGTCACAAACTGTGCTTGCTTACAACTTACCCTCCATGCATCCACACTTCCTGGATCTTTCAGTCCCAAATCCGGATTGGGAAGATGGAGTGCCTGGGACTGGTATTATTACAACATAAGACTGAAGTATATTGGAATTCAATTTCTTATCTATCGGAAGCACAATAATATTGTTTTATGGTATATGTTTTTATTGATAGTTTTATCTTTTAAAATTGTTTTTAACATTTTTATGGATTTTCCAGTCATGATGTGTAAGTGGGAAGAGATGTGGAATCCATAGGATCTCGTCCAAAGAGGGGATGCATTTAAATATCAACCTATACATGTCTGCCAAACTGTGGTAATCAAACACAAATATTGTGTGTGAACTCATCGCTAGAAATTGACCATTTCTAAAGGATCATTTTTTAAATGATAGGAAAGTGCTTTAAATATTGGGCTGCACTGAAAGTTTCCTCATTCTGAATTTCAGATCAAGGGTATTGTTTAGGTAGTGGTGGGACACACTCTAAATTGGGAGAACTTCCAATTTAAAAATATTTTTATTTATTTATTTTTAAACTACACCATGTGTTTCCTCTGTCTGCTACTGTGTCGTTTTTCCTTGTTTACCTTGTTCAAACCAAACCAATGCCAAGAACACTGCTTAGCCTTATTTAAATTAAGCATGTTATTAACCTATTTCTGTTCTTGTACTTTGGGTAAAGGCAATTCAGCAGCATGCATTGAGAAAGCAGATAACAATCAAATGGCAAACACCAACCAAGGAGATCCCTCTTGCTTTTATGCAGGATGGACAACAGAATGCAGAAATACTTGTGGGACATTGCAAGACAATAAAGACCGTCTACAATGATAAGTCATTTTGCAAAGAACTTTCCCATGAAATTGATAGTCCTACAATTTATTAAGTGCAGCACAAGTTATGAGAAGGAACTGCATAGAACATTAATATTCTCAAAAACCTCACAACCTACATCCTGGAAATTAAGATTCTGGAAAAACATTTCAATGTATCTCAATCTGAATCCCTTTTTGTCAGCCTAGAATACTGTTAATTCAAATCATACGGAAGCAATCCTGCTATGGCAGTGAGGGTTCAAGGCCTACCACTCAGCCTGAGCATCCGTCAAGCAGCAACTGTCAGCTTACAGCATTGCGGAGGCCTGTGAAATATTTTTTGTTTAGACGGGTATCTGGGGGAACTATTAGAATAATCCTCCTCTTCTTTGCGGAATAGGGCTCACCGTGTCATACTTGAGTGGTGTATTAAAGTTAACATTCTGCAGGAAAATGCATTAAGGACTACATATCTCATTGAAGTAGGATATATATATATATATATATATATATATATAATCACAGTTTACAGCGTTCGGTTTTATACAGTTCCTATAAATAAATACAAGAGTCATTATTGTTCCCTTATGAAATTAGCCCAATGGAAAAGGAAGCCTTTATTTCAGTTGCTCTTTATTCCAAGTGCAACATTAATGCATAGAATCAGACATGTGTATTCGTGGGGGACAGTTTCTATTTTGCACTCCCGGGCTGCAATCTTAAACATGCTTACTCGGGAATAAGCCCATAGGAAACTTACTTCAGAGTAAACATGCATAGGATTGTGCTGATGAGTGCTCTAAAGGAACATTAATATTTTATGTATTTTGTACCAAGAAATATTTATTTCTATGCTGCAGTACTTTATTTATACTAATGGGTTTAGCATAAATCCAACACAGAGATATTAGAAAATTAGATAAATCAAATAGATATTCACACTGAGTTACCTAAGCAGAAGAATATGGGAATGGGGAAGGACGAATTCTTACAATTTGAATTGATTAAGAGTCATGATTAATAAGATTTCCAGTGTAACTGGAACTGAAAAATAATAATGTGGACACCATGTGAATTTCCCTTGGGGGATCATTCCAAAGCCAGGGGGCCGCCACCCCCAAGCCCTCTTTCCAACTTCAGATTGACAGCGTACTTGAGAAACAAGCAATTTCTTGCACAGTCACTGAAGTTTTCAGGATCAATTTCATTATGTCAGCAAAAACCTGGAAGTCTCCCACAGATACCTCTGCAAATCCTTGGATAAAAAGAAGCACTTTTAAAGTGGCAATAGCTGGGAAACAGCAGGATCTTCCACCACTAGATGGCACTGTCTGAATAAAACTCAATAGCACTGTACAGACGGGAAGCATTAAATTCAAATCCCTTGTTGCCCCTCTCCTTCCATGTAATGCAGCCCCGTAGAATTGTGCCAAAGAACTTGGAAGCACAGAAGCCTCAGGTGAACAATTTAATTTCCCTTAATGCAGAAACGCTCCCAGTCAAATCCTAAGGATTCAAACTGTGTAGAGCTTCATAGGTCAAAACCAACACTTTGAATTGGGCCCAGAAATTTACTGGAAGCCAGTGAAGGTGAGGAAAGACCAGCATAATTTGGTCATAAACCCTGGTGCCAGTTAGAACTCTTGCGGCCATGTTTGGTACTCCTGGACTTTCCTATCCAGGCTGTTTTCAAAGACAGTATGATGTACAATGCATTACAGTAGTCCAAACAGAAGGTTACCAGAGCATGTATCATTGTAGATAGATTATCCACCTCTAGATAGGGTCATATCTTTGGTCTCACAGCGTCAGTCACTCCTGCAAAGGTGGGGGACCCATTAAGATCCCCCCCCCCCCGAAGAAAATAGAATCTGAGGAATTCCTGAATGCTCTGGGGGATTTTCCAATAGCCAGAGCTGGCAATTCCATTGAAGCCCTTGTTGTGCTATGGAATGACAAGGCACCATGGGCCATCAACACAATTGCTCCTGAGCACCCTCTTTGGTACTACGGAGTTCAGGTGGCTCCTTGGTTTACCGAGGAGCTTCAAGTAATGAAACAGGCTGGAAGATGGCTAGAGCACAAGTGGCAGAAGACTCCTCATGAGGGTGACCAAACATACATGAGAGCACATAATCACTCCTACTATGTGGCGGTGAAGGAGGCAAAGAAGGCTTAATTTGACACCTTCACTGCATCTTCAAATAAAATATCCATTCAGCTGAGCTCTTCTGAGTGGTTCGGGGATTATTTTCATCTACCCCAGTGAATCCAGTGTTAGAGCCCTCAGAGGCCCACTATGATGAGTTTACCAAACATTTTGAGGATAAAATCATTCACCTTCATCATGCTGATTTGAACACCACTATTGATACAGTGTCTGTTGAGTTGTCCAGTGCATTCTCTTGTCCTGTGTTTTGGGATTAGTTTCAGTTGTCAAAGCCTGAGGAGATGGGCAAGGTACTTGCATCTGGGCGACCACTACATGCCCATCATGGCCTCTTCAAGCTAACTGCAGGGGACTGACCGGCTGAGTGGTGAATGTATTGTTGCACGATGGTGTTGTCCACCCTGCCTTGAAGGTGGTAATGGTGCAACTACTCCTGAAAAAACCTCCCTTTGCCAGAGATTTATACTTACTGTTGCAAATAGCCCTTTTTTAGCTAAGGTGCTCAAAAGTTGCAAGTGATCTTGGATTAAAGTGATTATCTTGATCCATTCCAGTCTGGGTTCAGGTCCAATTTTGGGAGATAATTGGTCACCCTGAGGAATGACCTTCTTCGGAAGAGGGAAAGGAGAGTGCAACCCCCATTAATTCTTCTTGATCTCTCAGCAGCTTTTGATACCGTTGACCACAGTATCTTCTTGGAGAAGCTCCATGAGTTGTGAGTTGGGGGCACTGTTTTACGGTGGTTTAGCTTTTACTTACAGCAGGTGTAGGACAACCTCAATCTGGGTGTAGGGCCTGGATTGTCCCCCAGACCAAGCCCAGCGGGCCGGATGACAAGGGGCCAGACTCCATGCCAAAGCCTCACCCCTTCCATGCAGTCATAAGTCGTTATCACACGGGTGGTTTTAAGCACACCCACCTCAGCTTTGCTCCACTTCTTCAGTGCTGGGTTCGCATGATGTCGTTCCCCTCCTGCTGCTCTCTCGCCCTGAGGTCGCAGGTTTTAGTTTCTGTTTTGATTTATCCCTCACACAAACAACAAGGTGCTAGCCTTAACCAAAATCCACAAAACGAAAAAAAGAAAGTTAAGGAGAAAATATGTAATGAAATTTAATACTAATAAAATATTTACATCACAAAAGAACACTATTCAGCATATATATGTATAATACCAAAGTAAAAACAAAGCTCTTATGATTCTGTCCAAACGCGTTTCGACAAATGTGTCTTCTTCAGTGGCCCAATCACTAAATTATTTGAGTACCAAGTAGAAGTTTTTCACAAAGGGGCAGACTTAAATATTTCCCAAATTATGGGATTGTATCACTCCCAAAATTGGTGAGTATAGTACACCAAACATTCTCTTGCTTCACTGCTTGTTAATAATTTGTCAAAAAGCGTTTTTCGAAATGCGTTTGGACAGAATCTCATAAGAGCTTTGTTTTTAGTTTGGTATTATACATATATATGCTGGATAGTGTTCTTTTGTGATGTAAATATTTTATTAGCATTAAATTTCATTACATATTTTCGCCTTGACTTTCTTTTTTCGTTTTGTTGATTTATCCCTCAACCAGCAAAGTCCGAAACAGGCAAAGTTCAATAGGCCAAGCTGAGGTATCGCAGCTATACCGACCACGTGTGATTGAAAATGCTAGACTCGCATAGGAAACGGAGGGGGAAGCTGCAGAAGCAACCCGGGGGGGGGGGGGAGGAATAGTAGGTGTGATAAAGCCCATAGGCACTGTGATGCCCACTTGTTTTTTCTGTGCAGAGAGAGGCACGGAGCTCCATGCCTCTCTGCATAGAAAGCAACTCGGTTGGCATTTGCAGGAGCCAGCTCCTGCAAGCATGTCCAAGTGCCTTCTTCCTGCTCTGCTCGTATTCTGATCAGGGCATGATCAGGGCGGGAGGAACTCAGCTGGTGTTTGCAAGAGCCAGTTTCCGAATACCATTGATGCATGTTCTGAACCAGTGCCTGGATGAGGACTAATGAACTGAAACTGAATCCTGACAAGACAGAGCCTTCATGGGTGGGCTGTTCCAAGATCCAATAATTAGGATGGAGTGGCACTCCCTCTGAAGGAACAAGTACATAGTTTGGGGGTGATCCAAGATCCATATTTGTCACTAGAGCTCCAGATGTCCTCAGTGGCTCAGAGCTCCCATTAGCAGCTTCAGCAGGTGCACCAACTGCACCCATTCCTGGATAGGGGTAGCCTAGCCATAGTGATCCATGCACTAGTATCATCATCATCATCATCATCATCATCACGTCTTTATAGTACTATGTTGTATTTTAATGTAAACCACTTTAGAGATTTTAATATATCAAGCAGTATAAAAGTATTATTTGTTAAATAAATAAATAAATAAATAAAGTTAAACCCGTGCCCTCATCCAATCCATTATTGCAGCCATTCACTGGTCCAGCGCCCACAGCCTCATCTGGCTCTGAAGAGAAGGGAAATTTGAGCTGCATGTCAGCTGCATACTAATGAAAACACACTCCAAACCTCCAATTGACTTTGCTCAGCAGGTTCATGTAGATGTTAAATATTATGGGGGATAAGATGGAGAATTGCAGGACCCTGAAGCAACATGCCCAAGCACTTTGCCGAAGAAACAGACATTTGCGACTGGCCTAAAATTATTCACATCTTTTGGGTTCAGCAACAGTTTCTTCAGGAATGGTCACACTACTGCCTCCTTTAAGGAAGCTGAGCCCAATCCCTCTTGTAATGGTAAGTTGAATGCCTCCTAGATCCAGCCAGCTCTCCTCTCCTTGCCAGAGGTAATCAACCAGAAAGGACAAGCAAACATGTGGTCAGATGAACATTTACCAAGCAACAGTCCAACAATATAAACCCAGATGGTGCTCTGGACACCCCCATGGGTGTCCACAGCAGTCCAAGTTGTGATAGATATGAACAAGTTGTCTTGCAAACAAGTCAAAGCTGCAAAGTACGGCCCTGAGTGTTCCATGGCACCAGCATTACTTACAAATATGAACATTATAATTATATAAACCTACTTATTTGTTTATAAGCATATAAATATTACCTAAGAGAAACAGAGGAAGCTGCCTTATACAGAGTCAGACCCATGGTCCATTTAGCTCAGTATTGTCATCACTAACTGGCAACAACTCTCCAGGGTTTCAGGAGGATTTGTCAAACATCTCTTGAGATGCCGGGGTTTTAACCTGAGACCTTCTGCATGCAAAGCAGGTGCTTTGCCATTGAGCTAGAGTCCTTCCACACATTCATATGGAGCTAATGACATCAACACCCAATGTTCAAATTCAAATGTGCTGAGAAGTCTCTTTTCCGATACATCAAGGTTAATCTTTTATTTGTCCAAGATCTGGCTTGCAGGATGTAACTCCTTAGGGATACAATCCTACGCCTGTTCAGACAGAAAAAAAGCTCTACAACTCCCAGCATAGCTGGATGGGAAATGCTGGCAGTTGTGGGACTTTATTTTTGTCTGAACTCGCATAGGATTGTGCCCTAAATGTGATTGCAATCTATTTATTTAAAATAAAGTGAAAACAAACAAATGCAAAAAGCACTAGGATCCCTAAAAGGTGTTATTGAAGAATTGCACAAAAATGTTGTTGAATTGAATATATTTGAGTCCAATGCAGACATAAGGACCTCAAAGGAATTAGAAATATATCAATGAAATTAGGAATATGCAATAAACAAGTATACTGGTTTATAACTTGTTTCAGAAAAACTTCTTCAGAAAAACATGAGCATAGAACCTCCGGCCCAGGATCCCAATCCTGCACTTCAGAAGGCCATGCCCCTTTCCCCCATTTGGTGGTTTCCCAACTTGTATGCAATTCTAAAAGGTTGAAATGCCTCTCCTAAGGCTTAGTTATTGGCAGTGAGAGCATTAAATAGTTGGATATTTTTGGCATATGGAACCCACCCATCATGTGGCCCCTGAGAACCTCTCTAAAATGGAATTCGGCCCCCAGGCTGAAAGAGGTTCTGCAACCCGGGTCTCAAGGACCTCCATAGCAAGTCAATGCTATACCCACTTGTCAATCCCTCTGCATATTAACCTTCATTATGATCACTTCCCTCTCTCAAAAATTCTATCCAAATGCAATTAGACATTTTAACACTCTCATTAGACATTCCTTACAAGAGGTTAATTGAAAACCAGTTCAAACACATGAGAACAGATGTTTAAAAGACATAAGGTTTGGAAATCTGGGGAAATTAACCACCAATTCAGACTGCATTCTCACATAGGCACCTTTCAAGCGTTTGGCACCTTCAAAAAGTAGCCCAAACCATCTAGGCCTGATTTTTGTTCATCAAAATGAGAACACAACCAGCTTTGTGTTGGAACAATCATTTCTGGCCACCTCATTTCTTGGAACGATGAAGATAAATTATGCCAACTGAGAGAAACGCAAGAGAAAATGATTGAGGGGCTTGAGAGATGTGATCCATAAGGAAAGACTAAATGCTCATTTTAGCTTTCACCAGTATAAATACTCAAATTCTTGGCTAAGTGTCTAATACAAAGCAAATGGGACATGATAGCATCTACAAATATTTTAAGGATCTAAATAACTAGGATGGATGGTTCTGAACTGTAATGGGAAGATGACGCAAGTAGGTGCATTTCTTCCTTGAAAGAAACACACTGGTGTTCATATTGCCCGTTTTTATATTATTATGTGCTCTCCATTTTGAGCAATGAGACACTTCTGGGGCAGTGCTATTGGGGTTTAGTTTCCTTTGACCAAGAGAGCTCTGGAGACTTCTGTGTCTGCTTTATTTATAGATATACAAGCAGAGCATGCTGGAAGCTCCTAGAGCAGGCAGTAGTCCTTCAGACAACAACTTGAGCAGGGGGTTGGACTATATGGCCTTATAGGCCCCTTCCAACTCTACTATTCTATGATTGGACAACTCATACCCCTAGCTGCATCCCTGTTTCAGCTAGCGCCAGCTACCAACCCATATGTCTCTGGGCTCCTTCAGATGGGGTAGAATTGTGTTTCCTTAGTGTCGCTCTTGCTTCCTGCTTCTCTTCCATAATAAGGACAAGGAGAATCACACAGGGGAGAAAGGGGAAGCAAGCAGCGACCACACGTCCCATTCATTTCAGTGGGACAGTGCTTTCTTTTGCACATGGCAGGAAATATCAACAAATAATGCTATAGCTCAGAAGAATAGTGTTTTCTGAGGATTATTTTATAATGAAAAAAGGGTGGATAGAAAGGGAGACAAGCGGGAGATGCGCAGGAGGATCACTACATCATCAAAATGACCTGCAAGCAACTGTGATTGGGCAGTCACGAGTGTGCTATAAAATGCTCGTCTGAAGAAGCTCTTACTCTCTCTCCCTCTCTCCATTCAAAGGCTCTAAACTGCTGTTTCTGTCTCACTCTCACCCCAGGGCAGATCGCTCCTCAGCATGCCATTCCCAGCCAAGGTCAGCATTGACACAAAATAGGTACTGGAAGTAAGGGTTGGCTAACCTTGAGGCTTTGGGAAAAAGATCTTCCAAAAATTCTCTGCTGGTCTTCTTTCCCAGGCTTCTCTGTAGGTCTACTCTCCCTATCTGAACATCTTTACATGCAACATCCTTGCATTATACATTACCAGGTGTGGACCTCAGAAAGAGAATAGCAATCATTGTTTGAATAAACTGAGCCAAAGTTTCCCATATTCATCTACTATACTTTCTACCTGAGAAACTGACTTAAACATAAGGCACTTTAAGATGTAGCATAAGTCCATTCCATCACTAGAGCATCTTCTGAGGCTTTTATAAAGACAGATTAGATAAAAACCCAGAATTTTCTCAAAGGAACGAATATTTTATAGCGGATGATTAGACCAGGAGGGACTGGTGTCCCTTTCTACTACTGTGATCCATTACTCTGTGGCTGGCATTAAAAGGCCCTGACTTGCAAGCAGCTAAGGTTTGTTGCAACAAATTACAACTCATTACTGAAAACATGTCCCTTTTTAACAATTGTGTAGTTGTGTGCATGGTAATTCTATTATGAAAGCCTTTAATGAGGGTTAAATGCTCCTGCAACTTTAAATGTATGAAAATTCCCTTGGATAGCCGATTGTGGAGGTGAAGGTTCCTTAGAATTTCCCAAATTTTGTGATCCCCCTTCCCAGTAATGACTTGAACAGGAAGCTTCACAATATAAAGGAGGTGATAAAAGAAAAATAGAGGGACTGTGATGTTCTTTCATCTACACATATAAGAGTATGTGTTGTGGTGGGAGGGATTTTTATCTTTCTGCTTTCCAGTTTTCTGTTTTCTCTCTCTTGAATACAATATCCTACAGAGAACCAATGAAAGGTATTTATAGCATAGAAGACAGTAAGCTTGTTGCTAGGCCCTTTGTGCCTGTGAAACACAGACTAGCATCATGTGGCCTCTGTACAACAGCCTTGGAAACAACAATTCAGTCAGAGAGGAATCCAATTTCAGGGTGCAAACATGCAGCTTTGTTTGTTATATTACTGAAATGAGGATGACTTATTTTAGATTTCCATGACTTTTGATATTTATTTGTTGGTCTGTGTGCCATCTGGATGAAATGCTGGTATATAGGCAGACGGTCTGTGAAGGTCCAGCCATCCAAAGTGGTACTAGAATTCTGAAAGCTTTTGAACTGCTAGAGCATATTATATATTCCAAATGCCCCCTTTAATGATGTGCAGCTTCATTGGTTCAGCAATTCAAGATTATATATTACAAATACTTCCTTTAAGGGTGGGCAGCTTCATTGACTTAGCATCTCCAGATTTTCATGTCCTTTTGGGTCGTCGCCAATCACCGTGGTCCTTAGCACCTTCTTCCTTTTTGGTAATTATCAAACATATTCTCTTCATTGTAATTATAGCTGCAATCCATTATGCATTCCATAACAATCCCAGGGAAGATCCCTCTGGCCCTGTTCAGAAGACACCTTAAATCACAGCTTTAAACAAGGTGAATAAGGCAAAAAGCTGTATTCACCGTAGTTAAAGTGTGGCTTAAGATGTTTTCTGAACGGGGCATTAAGGCAGTGGGACTGTTCTGGAGTAAATGGAAACGAAAAGGAAAGATGCTGCTGGAAAGGATGAGTTAGTTTTTAACTGTATCCTTCTGCTATTGAAGAATTATTATTTTTAACATTTTACCTTTACTTTGAACCTCATCAAACAGAGGGGAAATTGCATTTCTCTACCATTGCTTTGCCTCTTGCTTCTGTCCCACAAACAGGATGAACAGCTTCCTCTTTCTGTACACGGGGAAGAAAGTGGAAGCAAGCAGTGACCACGTGGCCCATTCAGTGGGCACTTTTATCGCACAGCTTCTCTTGCACACAGCAGGACATGGTGGCAAGTATTGTTATAGCCACCAAAAAAAATCAGATTTGATGAGGCTCATTTTGTGACGGAAAAAAGAACAGAACCATCAGGAGACACATGGGAGGAACGCTGTGTTGTAAAAATGTCCCATAAAGAACCGTGAGTGGCAAGTCATGAGTATGCCATAAAATGGTCATCTGATGACGCTCTTTATCTCAACGAATGTTTAATGCCTCCAAACAAACATTACCTCAGCGCCATTACTATCCTAAGACGTAATGTAACTCAATTAATAGTCCCATTAAATAGGTTTTCATGGTAGCTCTATTTCTTTGTACTCGTGTTTATATGTATGCATGAATGTGCGTGCATATATTTGTCTAATGAGAAGTCACTTCGTATATCTCCACTTCATACAGGTCCATCTGCATCTCCTTCTATCCCCTTCCTCTGGAGGGAAAAGTGTACATCCTGGACTAGGTCATTGCCTGCCAGGAACAAGAAGGCTCTGCCATATACATACATACACCCACATATTCCTATTCTAACTACATTGATGTATGCATTGTAGCTGTAAACCACTTTGGGGACCGATCTAGGCTGAAAAGCAGGGTATAAATATATAAAATAAGAAGTGAAAGTTGATGTTACAAGAAATCTGTTAGTCTTTAAGGGACAACAAGACTTTATTTTCTCCTGTTCTGATCCTGACGAGAATCCTACAGGGCAAGGAAGGTCAGTAGCAATCTCAGTTCCAAGGAGAGGTCCTAGTGAGCAACTGCCTCTGAATGTGTGGGGCCCAACTGAACCCTTTTTATGCATTGAAATACAGATCTTAGGCTCCACCCATTCCTGGGTCAGGCTTCCACTCCAGGTAGGGATCCTGGCATATGACCTTTTCTTAACGATCACTTGCAAAGTACAAAAGAGACTGTGCCTTTGTTTGTTTTTTGAGTCAACCTAATGTCAGGCAAGAGCACTGCAAGGGTTCTAAGAAAGCTGCCTTATACAATTAGTCTTAGTTCCGTGTTGTCTATCTATACTGACTAGCAGCAGTTCACCCTACTTGGAGATAGTAGGATTTGAATCTGGGACCGTCAGCTTGCAAAACATGTGCTCCACCAGAGTTATGGACCCTCATTGAAAGCCTCTAGAATCTTATAGCTAGTAGCAAGAGGCTGATCTGAAAAGGTCTCATAGCATTTGCTGGTAGCTCTTCTCCACGTTTGACTACCTTACTGAAGAATGCACACTAGCATTTCCCTTTGCACAACTACAAGCTGTTTACTGCCACTTTGGCTCCTCCAGTTCCTTTGGGGGGGATTCTTACATACCTCGCTTCCCACAAACAAACAGGGTATATGTGGTGAAATAAGGGCCAAATAGATCTTACAGTGAACACAAAGCTGCCACAGAAAACAGCAGCCTCAGATTTAGCTCTCCCACCCCCTAATGTGTAGTAAAGCATTCCCAAATCCTGATGTCACTGTGTTCTGCCTGTCTCCATCCTAAATAATTGGCCGCTGCTGGCAGAAGGAAGACAAACACATCATGTTGTATATGGTTAAGTTACAGAGGAGAAAGAGAAACAAAACACACAGCTGTCATTATGTAAACACACAATTCACATTTAAGCATCTAGCTTGGCACTTAGCCAACATTTCGTATTTCAATAATACCCCAAGTTACATCGAGCTCATGGATGATTGACAAGAAATTAAAGTTTGTCACATTTCCTTTTCCTCATGCACTATTCCCTTCATGGGGTGCTAGTAATTCTGAACATTGCATGTTTTACAAAGGGGGTCATTCTTTCACAACTGTCATACAGTTTCTTCATTCTTTTATTTACCATAAAGCAGGTAAACAAAACTCTGTGCAAGACTAAGGCATCAGTGTGGAAAAATCTAGCTTCTTGAACATATTATAAAATGATTACAGAAGCCTCCCCTAACAGGGCCCCTTCCAAATGTTCTGACCGCAACTCCCAGCATTTCTGACCACTTGCCCTGCTGGCTAAGGCCAATAGGGGTTGAAGTCCAAAACGTATGGAGAGCACCAGGTTGGGGAAGTTGATTTATGGAATGCTCTTTAAACATTTCAAGTCACCTTTGCCACACCCATAATTATCATTTACAATGCATACATTGCTCCTACTACATCTTCTAGCAGTCTACATATTTAATTAATTCTATTAATGAATATCATTTCCCCCCGAATATACTAGGAGCACAGTCCATGTCACATCCCCAACATAAGTGCAGTTGAAATAAACTGAATTTGAGCAAGAGTATAAATGTGCTCCAATCTGCACCACACATATTCATATACATAGGACTTCCAGAAGAGAAACTGATTTACAATGGGTTATGACCTGTAACACCATTATGCAAACCACAGTTTTCTGAAACTCCTAATTATTCATATTCACTCTTTATCTTCCATGTGGCCTAGATCAACATTTATTTATACAAGTCAGGTCTTTGGTTCTGCAATATTTTAATGTTCCCAAGAAATTGCCATGAAGGTGAAGAAATAAAGCTATCCTGATAGAGGCTGTTTTAGTTCTCAATGGATCCCATAGAGTTCTGTGGAGTTAGTCCCACTTCAAGGCCGGCCCAATATATTTTGCTGCCTGAGGTGAGGGAAAGACGGCACACACACCTCTCATTCCATGTACAAAAACTGACTGGATTGGTAGTTGAATCTTCCTTCAACACTGGCAGTGGGACAACATCCTCCACCCACCCACCTTGAAGGCAGCTGGCTAACTTAGGGGATGCAGAGCAGGCCACTCTTTTCTCCAACACCTCACTGTCACCTCCCAGCATCTGCTGCCTGAGGCAACCGCCTCACTCTGCCTAATGGTAGGGCCCTGGAATGGCTGCCTTTCACTCCTACTGAAAAAGCCTGAGGGTGTGTGATGCACCCACCTTGCTGAAACTAAGCAGGTCTGGATCTGGTTAGTACCTAGATGGGAGATCACCCGGTAGCTTCATGTATACAGCTTTGAATTCTATGATGGAAGAAAGGCAGGATATAAATGTACTAAATAAACTAAAAATAATAAACAAATTACTGCACATCAGGACAACAATACAGGAGGACGAGACCTATCCACCCCACTTTATAGGAGGCAGTGTGGCACAGTGCACAGACACAAATAATGCCCCCACACAATATCAGGCTGTCCCTTCATACCCATTCTGCTTGTCATAATAGGCGTTTGGCTATTAAATTCTATTTAAATTTCATCCCTCTTTATCCAAAGATTGATTAGTTGAATGTTCGGATAATGGACAGTTCAGTACTACTAGGTACAGGTATAACAACATCTGGCAGAATACTGTTTAGCCAGACAATTTGTTAAGAGCGAATGATTAGAACCTATAATAAATGGAGAGATGACCCAGCATATTCTTGTACTGAATTAATGTTTTACAGCTTTTGGGACTTGTGTGGGCTGACTGTTCTACTGAAATGTTTTAGTGCCATGGAAACGCTGGTAGATATTTTCTCTTAATTGCATGAATGGTTGACAGATAACAGTGCAGCACTATGGAATTAAGCCCTTGACTGCTGATGAATTGTGCCCAGTAAGGATGAAGCAGGGAGCAGAGAGAGTTGAACACCCATCTGGGATGGGGGGGGGGGGGGGGGGAAAGCCACAGTGTTATTGCAAATGTAGGCACTCAAATTCTTTGACCACTCTTTTATCTTCTTCGTCAGTTTTGTTTAATGTTATTGATTTCGATATTACATACACACAGAAATTATTGGCCATGAATCCATTAATTGCTGCAAAAAAATATCTGGGCCAAAGACTGGAAGAACGTGTCCCTCTCAATCCAAGAATATTTGATTGTTTGGATATTGCTGAAGTGGACAGGTTAATGCGAGTGGATACACAGAAGCATTGGAAATTCATATGTCATTATCACTACAATTAGATGGAATTGTTTGATTCTTCATCGGAATAGTCATTGTGATTATATGAATCTTGACAGAATGCTGTTTTTGAGATAATTAGAAGAGGATGTTTATCATGGTTGTTTTCTTTTATGTATTGGCTTTGATAGGTTTGCAATGGATTTTCTAGAATAGAAGTTTAATAAAAACAGCAAGAAGAACAATAATAAATTTTGTATAAAAAAAAACAGTTTAGCAACTCAAGCAGGGGCAGATTTGATATTTTGCTGATGTAACCCAGATTGCAAGCTTGCTAACCAAACAGAGAGGGAGATGGCCTCAGGAAGAGGCCAATGCGCATCAAACACTGCACTGCCAGTTCTTTCCTAAATTTAGGTGTGTTTAGCATACACACCCTTTGGGGATCGTGTCCCTTCCCACCCATCACTCAAAGGAGTAAGCAAAATTTCTTTGATGTAACAGTAATTGAGGGTAACCTTACATTTGTTCCACGTAGCTGAAGCAGAGTTTGCAGCTTCAGGACCTAGTTTTCCAGCAGCCACACAGTGGTAGTGATGGAATCCAACTCAATACAACTTGCTTGTCAAGCCCACCGTTGCTGTTGTTGTTTTCTATGCAAAAGAGACATCAAAGTCCCTGGCCATATATTGGAAGACCCTGAGCAGAATCTTGCAACTGTCTGACCCTCTACAAACTGAACAGCCGTCATTAAGGTAATGGGAAATGTGACCCAACCTTTTGACAACTGCGCAGGGGAGGAGTTGTACATTTCCAATGCAACACAAGCTATCAAACACTCCATAGGCATGCTATTGCATTCCCATCCTTCCCAGTGAAAATTCCCTTTCTCTAAGGCCTTTCTCCCCCCCAAGCAGGAACCATACACTTGTTTCACTGCCACCAGGACCCTTAAGGCTCAGATCCAACTTTCACGCAGTTGTCTCTCTGTGAGGACACTCAGACTTTATGCTTTGACCTTATATTCACCCTTTATTACCTCCCCCTCATGCGGCCATGAGCAGGAGGTGTAGAATTTTGTAAACAAGTAAAGTCTTATTAATTACAATAATAAGTTGTTGATTAATAAAAAGCAATTCATAAATGGCCCTATCAATATATGTTCTTTCATCCATAATACTCCAAAATCACTCTCTCAAACAATCCTGGCACAATCACCACAGACTTCTCTCTCTCTCAGTCCTAAAATCCAACTCTGATTTAAACTCAATCTCAACAAATCCCTATCGCTGTCCCTTTCTGCCTCACACAGGCATAGCACCCAGTTTATATAGCACACTATGGTCCCCTCTACAAGGATTCACTTTTGCACCTGGTTAGGCGATTATGCGCATAATCGCTGAAGCGCATTTACGCCTAATACCTCTGCACGAGAGGCGGTGACAGGCGGTGAAGCGCATGAACGGATGACCAAAATGCGCTTTACAAGTAGTTAATGCGCATAAGCGCTTGTTCACATAGTCAAAATGCGCTTTAATGGCCGGAGCAAAATAAAACTCGCGATTTAACGCGCATTCGATAATGCGCATAATCGGAGAGATAACGCGCCTCTACGCCCGATTTGCGCTCCGTTCTTGTAGAGGTAAATTTTTTTAAGCGCCTTGAAAGCGCTTTAAACCTCTCTTGTAGAGGCAGCCAAACACACACTCTCAGCCAATCAGCTCACACTTGCAAATCCACTATTCTCACCCTAGAGATATTTACCAAACCATAGATCTGTAACAAGAATACACAGATACAAAGATAAACTCAGTATGTGTACAGACATGTAACATCACAAATGACTCTGCCAAAGTAGTACTTTCCTTGAACAGGATCCCTAGCAAGTTAAATCCCCCCAGGGAGCAACCAGAGCACCAATTATTTATCACACTGCCCCAGATCAAGCAGCTCATACAAGGTGTCATGCCTGGTTGAAAGCAGAAAAATAATAATAATAATAATAATAATAATAATAATAATAATTCATACTCAAACCATATTGCTTAGCAACTAAGCTAACTAGATTTTCTAAGGCTAACACAGAAGTCCAAAGGTCTGCATGGGGCTTGAAGCCATTGGCAATTGTTCAGCTTCAAACTCTACCTGGAAATGTAAAGATTAATGTAAATATAGTATGAATTTGTCTGTTCATCTAGTAGAAGAGTGCTAACACCCTGAGTAGCTAATGCTCAGTTTGAATTCAGATTATTACAGCTCTATCAACTCTCATGCCTAACTATCCCTAACACCAATATTAATGTCCCAGGAATAGTAATGTTAACATTAATGGGAGCTATTCACATACATCGAAGGGAGAATTACATTCCTTAGATTACAAGCAGAGCTCAGTTTAGGGACAAAACCTTATATCCAAGAGATATCACCGATACATTCTCAATACCCTCAAATGGGGCAAAATATATCTAATAGTTACCATGAAGCTTCACTCCCCAGAAACTGTTCGCTAACTAGATGGATGTGGGTAGTTGGCACACTCCTATAGCGTGACTCAAATCTGCTTTGATTTTATTTTCTCTTCATTACATTGCTTTTACCATCTTCGACATTTCTCATACTTCAGATTCACTTGCATTCTAAAATTAGACCTGTCAAAAGTGGAACTGGGCAGTGGGGGAAAGGGAAGCACGCATCAAAACCAGCTTAATGAAAAGTACATATAATGTCATACATTTTCATAGTGCTGTATAAAAGCTTAAATAAGCACCTTGCCGATAAACAAGAATGCAGAAACAACAGAGAGAAGTGAGAATAGAGAATATGCAATGAGCAGGATAAAAAGCACCTCTTTGTGTAATTTTTCATCATATCAGATGAGATGAAATATGAAATGGGCTAGGTAAGAAAATACCTGGCATATGCTTCATACCCAAGAGTTCATCGCCTCTTATACTGGAGGATAGGAAGGAATTTTCGCTTACAAATGCAGGATGGGAGAGGATAGCTTGCTATGTGTACTATGTGCCTTAATTCTCTGATTTTATGAAGTTAGTGGTCAATGGGTGCTAGTTTTAAGCCTGTTTGTGTCCTACCCCCACCCAACTGGTGGCTCTGGCTGAGTCTTGATGGCTTCTGTTCTGCGTGTCAGCAGGTGGCGCAACGCGAAAGTGCACTCCTTGCATCCCTCTACACGCAAGGAGCACAACGGCGGGCTTTCCAGCCGCCGCGGCCACCAAGTGGCATTTAAGGTAAGTTTTTATTTAATTTTTTCCTGGGGTGGGGAAGTAGGGCAGGTGGTCGGTGGCGGGGAGGGTTTTTTTTAACGTTTTTTAAAAATATATATTTTACTTTAAACGTGGAGTGGGGAAGTAGGGCAGGTGGTCAGCGGCGGGAAGGGTTTTTTAAAACATTTTTTATTTATTTATTTTCCTTTAAACATGGGGTGGGGAAGAAGGGGGGTTGTTTTATTTTTTTATTGATTTTTGGGGGAGAAGGGAGGGAGGTCTGTGGAGGGGCAGAGGTGGTCCAGCGAGCTTATGGCTCGCTGGACCACCCCCTTCCCTTCCCTGCCCAGCCCATGGCGACCGATCGGTGATCAATATAGACTGGGCAGGCCTCCCAGAAGTGGCAGAGAAAAAGCGACAGACGGCAGAAGCCGTCATCGCTTCGCTGCAGACTAAAGAAGTCACGCTAAATGCTGGACTTTTTTAGTGCGCTGCAAAGGGCATTTGCCCCTAGATGGCTTCGCACTGGCAGCTGCGTCATGTAACGCAACTGCCGCCAGTGCGAAGCCATATCGACGGGAACTGTCCGTCTAGAGGCTCCCTCTGATGTCAGTGGGGTGGTGAATCCGCTCCAGGCTTCAGTCACTAAAGGAGCTATTCAAAGTGCTTCCTTTAGAATGCTGACTGGTTCTTACTGAAACTCAGAGTGGATTCACCACCCCACTGACATCAGAGTCACCCCACCCAGTTGCTATAGAACTTGCCAGCAATCTGCTTTGAAGGGTGAGGATGATGCTGTCATAATTCACCACCTTTAATCCCTCCACAAAGCAGGCCTTAGTAAAACTGCTGCTTAGGATGCAAAGGATTCCTTATATCTGGGGTAGGCAACCTCAGGCCCTAGAGCCACAAGCAGCCCTCAACTCATTTCAAAAGCCCTCTGCAAATGATCAGATCATGCCCCTGGCAAGAGTGATCTGTTCCTCCCCAGGCAGCCTGATGAATGGGGAGGAAGTGGGAGAGAGAAAGAGAGAAGGATGTCAGAAAGAGAGAAAGAAAAATGAGTGGCAGAAAGAGAGAAAAAGGTGACCCCTGTCTGCCAGCATGCAGCCCTTGACAGCTTGTCCCCTAGGGAATGTGGCCCTCAGTAGAAGAAGCCGTTTCCCCACCTCTGCCTTACATGGAAGCACGTCTGGGGCAGTGAACTTTAATTCTGCTCTCTACGTGTGGCATGCATAATTTGGATGAGGTGGTTTGTGGGAATATAGGAGTATGTAATGGAAGACAAACTATTGGACTAGGTATAACTTCTTCTCCATCACCAATGCTAATCCCATCTCAATGCAAACCTCTGCTCAATTCTTAATTCTAATGAGAGTTGCTATAGCCTAGAACACGACAGAATTTAGGGCTTGGATTTAGGTAATCTAAATCAAGAGTAAGCAACAAGCACCCCCACCGGACCCAGCATTTTTTGCAGAGGCCCCTACCCCCAGAGATTTTGGAAGAAAACAAGGCATGTAGGGAAGATGCACATTGTTGGAAGGCAAATTCTGCTGGTAAACAACGCACATGCTGCCCAAGCACCTTGTTTCCTTATAAAATTGTGTGTGTGTGTGTTGGGAGGGGGGTACGGCTGGTGACATGGGCAAATTTGGGCAGTAGGGCAAGGGCAATATGACCCTGAAACCCCCGGACGTTTCCCATGCCTGGAGCATATCTACACAATGCCGCTTTCACCGATGGTCCCTCCCCCCTCAAAAACTGCAGCATTGGTCTTAATCTTTGCTTGGCTACAAACTGAACAGGTGAACATAAGAAGAGCCATGTTTAATCAGACCAAGGATCCATCTAGTTCAAGACTCTGTTCACATAGTGGCCACCAGCTGTCAACCAGGGACCGACAAGGTGGTCTCTACATCAGACCCCTATCCATACAAAAATCATATAATGTAATAAGTATATAATATTTCTAATTCCTGGGTGCCACCTTCTGTTTTTTGGAGGTAGCATTCAGTTTTCATGAAATCCTTGCATTGGGTTGTTCCTAGTCAACAAAAAAAGCTGGGATTTTTTCCCCCAGGAGCTTTTCTATACAGAGCTGTTAATCACTGTATCTGCTTTCAGTACTGTTGCAGAATTGTCCAAGTTCTAGACAAAGACCTTTTCCTTTCCTGCTTTTCCACTACACAACTTCTAAGTGGTGCTGTACTATAGCTGAATATCACTATTACACAAATAGGAAAATACCTTTTCTTTCATTTTCAGAAATAATACTCCATTTTCCCTACTCTAAAAAAGGAGAAGTGCTCTTAAAAAATGGAAGTGAAACTGGAGGATCATGTCATCATCTAAAGAACTCATAAACAAAGAATCACAAGCGCACATAAAATGCCTCATGTAGAAAAGCTCTATTAATGCCACTTCACACATTAAAGATTAAGAGTCTGAGGCCATTTTAACACCATGTTAAATGGATACTTTACACAACAGCCTACTGAATTATTCTGGAGTTCTTGTCTGGAAGATAAGAGGTTTGTAAAACGTTTCTCCATTTTTTCCACAGTCATATTTATTTTCTGCGATAATCCACTAATGCTTGTGTGGAGGGACATCTAAATGAGACTTAAATGAAATGTACTTCAATTTATGACACTATGCACTCCACCTAGAATGGGTATTTTATTTCCCAGTGCAGTAATGGATCATATTCTCCCTACATCTCTTGCAAGAGGACTACCCCATAAGGTTGTCCAGAAAGAAACTTTTTAGAACTTTTCCTGCTATGATAATGGAAAGCTTTTGATTAAACACACTGGGGAACAAAATCCGCATTTTTTAAAATAATCAGGAACAAACAGCAGCAGAAACTGATTCAAAGCCAAGCGAAAAGCAAAAGGACTATATGGACATATAAAATGAGAGCCAGGAATCATGCAATAGATCAACCAGAAATCACATCCTAAGTAATTCATTGCTTGGAAGTAATTTGGTTCTCAGGAGAAAATTGGGCCATGGCTATTCTTCACCCAAAGGTTCTACATTTTATAATGGTTGGTTAGCATTTAATACAGCACGTTGTAAGTGTCCAAAGTGGCATGTGCTTAAACATTATTCCAGTCAACCTTCCAACAACCTTGTAATGTAACCTCGTGTGATTAACCCCCGTATTGCAGAGGAGGTGCAAAGAGAGTAGCGACTTAATTAAATCCACCTAACGGGTCCATGGCTCAGTCGAGGTTTTGAAGTGTTCTTGGCTCACAGCTCATCTTTTTAGCCTCTATGCCACACAAGCTCAGGAAATCCAAAACTCTGAAGTAGAACACAGCGTACATTCTGCTACAACAGCTAAACCCCAGGCCGCTATTCCATTGTAAGAATTATTTTCTCAAAGATGGGTATTAAACAGACAGGTGTGATCCCTGTCGAGCTACCACACGACACAGTCTGCACAAAGATAAAATGAAGCCCTTTAGGCATTACAATGTCTAACAAGTCGAATTTATATGAACAAGATGTTTAATCATGTAAAATTATGTTAAAATGGCTTAAAGACAAAAAAACCTCTTGTGTATATTCCTTTTCTAATGAAAAACAACTGTTTTCTTTCATGATAATAGCTCGTCAGAACAATCAAAACCCATCATGCACAGAATTGGTTTCAGCAGAAACGGGACAAGTGCCAAGAATGATCATTTAACCCCCTAAGATCCTGAAAGTATTTTCCACTGACATTCCTTCAGGAGCTCACCTAAAAATAGCAAAGGCTTTATTATAGCTCAAATGCAATAATAATGGAATGCTGGTAATTAAAAATTGATTCATATTTAATAATATAACGGTGTAGCGATGGTGCTATGGTATTAGCTAAATGTCACTCAAACAGCTCGGCTCCAGAAAAATCCACTGATGTGCCCAAAAAGAAATTCAATTGCACCACCGTGTGGCAAAAACAAACACAAGAAACTCAGCTTCGGTCTATCCTGATCCTACCCGTACTTACCCAGAAGCAAACCCTCAGATTTCAATGAGCTTACTCCCAAAGAAGTGTGCATATGATTGCAGCCTAAGGAGCTGGATTCCTCAGGGAGATGTCTGCATAGAGACTTCTCAAAGGGAACTGAAGTGACTAGGGCTGGCTTAAGCGAGAGGTGCAGCCTCCTTCTCACTCCCAGGGTACCTCCACAAGAGAGGTTTAATGCTCTTTGAAGGCTCATTATAAATTTTACCTCCACACCAGGGGAGCGCAAAACGGGCGTAGAGGCGCGTTATCTCCCGGATTATGCGCATTATCGAATGCGCGTTAAATCGCGAGTTTTATTTTGCTCCGGCCGTTAAAGCGCATTTTCCCCGTGTGAACAAGCGATTATGCGCATTAACTTCTTGTAAAGCGCTTTTTGGACATCAATTAATGCGCTTCGCCGCCTCTCGCCGCCTCCCGTGCAGAGGGATTAGGCGTAAATGCGCCTCCGCGATAGTGCGCATAATCTCACAACCGGGCGCAAAAGCGCATCCTTGTAGAGGGGGCCCCAGTTAAAATAATCAGCATTTGTTAAGCATTGCTTAGTCTTCATACTGGTCAAGCGCTAGTGACCATGTTTGGATGATTGAGGGGTTGTTTCTAGGGTGACCAACTCTCAGGACTTCCCTGGATTTGTCCTGGTTTTTGTTCTATCTGCAATTTTCTATAATGTCAGGGAATGACACACTTTCCCCTTTAAGGCTGCTGTTAGCTTTCCGGAGGTGGGTCATTTCTCCCCCGCCTCTTTTTTTGTTTCCTAAGTATGGTCACCCTATTGTTTCCTCTGCCCCTGCACGTGCCGGACATGCAACGGCATTTCCCTGTCTGAACACAGTGTGGCAGAGGTGACTTCTTATCCACCCTACAAACCATGAAATGCAGTAGGAGTTGTGGGGTGGGTGAGAAGCCACCCCCGCCACATGCCAGGTTTAGACAACACAGCAAACCACAATGCAGTGCAGGTAATCAGGGAAATGCTGGTGGCACATGACAAGCACACAGCGGGATGGGGAAACAACCCATACTGCGTTGTCCCCCCACCCTCTGATTGTCTGAATGCAGCCATTGTGTTGAAGGGTTGTGGGTGGCCTGGTACAAACCTGTATCATGCCTCCCACCTCAGATCCCTTCTCTGTTCGTAAGTCAGACATGGTAATGGCATATATATACTTTATTTATTTATTTATTTATGATTGATTAATTGATTTGTAATACTTCTCTACCACTTAATATAATAAAATCCATAAGCGAGTCACATGCAAATATTAAAATCTCATTTGAAATACATTATTTTTTTAAAAATTATTCCAATTACAATAATGGTACAGAGCCATATAAGCAGCAATAAGATGGAGCAGCATGATTAATTACAATCAGTTACAAGCCAGGGAACGCCTGGGTGAACAAGTGCATTTTCAAGAGGCGTTTGAAGCATGGCACATTTTCTGCCTTCCAAACTGTGCAAGTGACAAATGCACTTAAAACAGTTAAGAACATAAGAGCCCTGCTGGATCAGACCAAGGGTCCATCTAGTCCAGCACTCTGTTCACACAGTAGCCAACCAGCTGTCAAGACACCCATAAGCAGGACACGGTGCAACAGCACCCCTCCATCTTATGTTTCCCAGCAACTGGCGTAGATAGGCTTACTGCCTCTGATACTGGAGGTAGCACATAGCCATCAGGGCTAGTTCCCCATCACATGGATCACATGTCAAGACTTGTCAACAAGGACTGTTCAGAGGCCTAGCTCATTTGCTCTCTGGGGACTGTAGATTCTATCAACAGCACTTACTCCCACTAATCCTTATTATTATTAACCCTCTTGGACCTGAAAAAATACAGCTGTTCACCTCTACCCCATGCTGGGTGCCTGTGACTATGATAAGTCTGGGTGCCTCCAGACAGAGGGATCCTAAGGCTACCAATGAGAAGGAACTGTGCAGCTATTCTAACTTTCCTTTCTTGGGGCGCAATCCTATGCAGAAAAAAGTCCTAAAATTCCCTGGCTGGGGCATGCTGGGAACTGTAGGGCAGTATTCTGTCTAAACATGCGTGGGATTGCACCATTAATTATCTATCTGTGACAAGAGGAAAGACAGAAGCAACAGTTGGAAAATACACTGAAGAGAACCTCGTCTGGATCCCACCCTTGTAAAATTCTGTGAATGTGGCAGAGCAATGGTGCCATAAAACCCTCATATGGAAGCACCCCCATTTAGGCTTACAGGGGGCAAATGCTAATATATCTAGTGCTATTTCTTCCCCCAGACTTACACTTAGCATGTGGAGAGGAAATTAAATCAGTTGGGACCACTAACATCCATCATAATCTTTCTTACATTTCCGACAATGATGAAAAAGAGCTTTTCCAACAGATTAGACTATCTGGCCCGCTGTCTCCCAAAGTCCACATGGTGAACATGGAAATCATGAAAGAAGGACACCTGTACGCATTGGCTTCCACAGTGTGGCCCCACTTCTCCTTCAACATAAAGACCTCTTCACACATATAACATAAGAGGAAGGTTTTTATGTGACTCTTCCCCCACTGTTGTACAGTTCTTGTATGAGGGATTATTTCTCCAAATATCCTGATATACATTCAGAAACAGCACAACAAAGCTTAGCAAGGTCCGTACTGTGCTAACAGGTTCAAGAACTGGCAACTTTTGAGCAATTCAAAGAAGCTCTTGACACAGCCTTCAAAACGTACAGAAATGTCAATAGCTGTCTATCCAATTATAATCAGAGTCTTGAAGCCATCACCTACTAATATTCCCGAATTTGGCAGGAATGTATTACTCTTCCTGGTGATCAAGGAAAAACATTTGGATTCAAATCACGTATTGCGATCAGTTACTGTACCTGAAAAGTCATTCTTATTTAAAAGCGGGAAAATGTATTGAGAGAGCTTATTTGTTATCATCTCACAGTTGAAAACAGGTATCTGGTTAACTGCAGGTTGAAAAAGTTTCTGCTTTCATTTTCTTAATAAGAAAAATGCATTGCCATCAGTGATACGGAAAGGAAGGCTAATACTCCTGATCCAAGTGGAGTAAGATCATGTCCAATTAAAGGATGATTCAGTGTTCCATTTCCTAGAGCTAGTTGCAATGGGATGTTTGAAGATGTTGGAGGGGTTTGTTGACTCCATTCCCCTGAGGAGAATAGGGCTGCATCACAGCAGTGGGGTGGGGGGCAGGGATATAACTGTGTTCCTTGGGTTGCTAATTTCCCCTGGCTTCAAACAATGTGCTAGTTAGGAATGTCTGCTGAAGGTTAGGGAAGTGGCTGAAGATGTGCAGCAGGCAGCAAGGATACACTGGACATATTTAAATTCATTAGAATGTGTTTCAAAAATAAAATAATCCCCCAGATGCACACCCTTAGGATCTCCTTAATATGCATGCCAAGTTTCATGTGTTAGGACGTTTCCGGTCTTGGAGCTATGGCAGTGAGAGAAGGACAGACAGACACACATCTTCTGTCTGATTTTCCTTGCAAAGAAAAGGATATCTTCAGTTTTAAAGAGAAATGTGCCCAATACTGTCTACAACAGGAGCAGGGAACCTCAGGCCCAGGGGCCAAATCCAGCCCTCCAGGATTCCCCAGATGGCCACGTCTCCTTCCACTGACTCCACCCCTTTCCCCCAACCACTGATCATTTGGTAGCTGCCCAGCTTTTGCACGATTCCCCCCACCCTCGCCATTCTAAAAGGTTTAAATGCCTCTCCTAAGTTTAGTTACTGACAGTGGCTGCATTCAGACAACACGATAGTCAATGGTGGGGTAATAATCAACTTTACAGTTGTTTATCTAGGGGGTACTCCCCACACAACATGGTAATAATCAACCGTGGTGTGGATTAGGATCAACGCTGAGTTGACTATGGCAGCATTCGGACGACACGATAGTCAATACAACTGACGATTGTTTCCCCCCCACCTCCAGTTGATTATTGTGTTGTCTGAATACAGCCAGTAAGTGCTTCAAGCTACAATATGCTAGAATGTTTTATATTTGGGCCTGAAATGTGGCCCCTGAAGGCTACTCCGAAACTGAATATGGCCCTCAGACTGAATGAAGTTCAACACCCCTCGTCTGTGATTTTATTCTGATGGGTCTACCGGTTGCTTTTAACTAGGGATGTGCACTGGATCGGACCCGATCCACGATCCGAGTCCGGTCCAGTGGGAAATCGGATAAATTATCCGATTTCCGATCCCGCAGCTGGATCGGCCGATCCAATCCGAACCGGTCCGAAAAAGCTCCGAACCGGTTCGGCGGATCGGCGGATCGGCGGGCGCCCACTGGCGCCCACCGCCGCTTCCATTGGCGGGCGCCAGCGGGCGCCCGCCGATGAAAGTGGACAGCGGGGGGGGGAGGAGGGGGGCACTTACCTTCTCGGCCCGGTGGCTCCCGTCCGGCGCCGGCGCCTACTACTACTAGCAGGCTCCGCGGCCTGCTCTAGGGTGGCGCGCCGGGTGATGTCATCACCCGGCGCGCTACTCTAGAGCAGGCCGCGGAGCCTGCTGGTAGTAGTAGGCGCCGGCGCCGGACGGGAGCCACCGGGCCAGGAAGGTAAGGAGGGGGTGCGTGGAGGGGAGGAGGGGGCGCGCGGAGGGGGGAGGGGGGCCCTTACCTTTCCGGCCCGGCGGCTCCCGTCCGGCGCCGGCACCTACTATTCCCAGCAGGCTCCGCGGCCTGCTCTAGGATGGCGCGCCGGGTGATGTCATCACCCGGCGCGCTACTCTAGAGCAGGCCGCGGAGCCTGCTGGAAGTAGTAGGCGCCGGCGCCGGACGGGAGCCGCCGGGCCGGAAAGGTAAGGAGGGGGTGCGTGGAGGGGAGGAGGGGGCGCGCGGAGGGGGGAGGGGGGCCCTTACCTTTCCGGCCCGGCGGCTCCCGTCCGGCGCCGGCGCCTACTACTCCCAGCAGGCTCCGCGGCCTGCTCTAGGATGGCGCGCCGGGTGATGTCATCACCCGGCGCGCTACTCTAGAGCAGGCCGCGGAGCCTGCTGGAAGTAGTAGGCGCCGGCGCCGGACGGGAGCCGCCGGGCCGGAAAGGTAAGGAGGGGGTGCGTGGAGGGGAGGAGGGGGCGCGCGGAGGGGGGAGGGGGGCCCTTACCTTTCCGGCCCGGCGGCTCCCGTCCGGCGCCGGCGCCTACTACTCCCAGCAGGCTCCGCGGCCTGCTCTAGGATGGCGCGCCGGGTGATGTCATCACCCGGCGCGCTACTCTAGAGCAGGCCGCGGAGCCTGCTGGAAGTAGTAGGCGCCGGCGCCGGACGGGAGCCGCCGGGCCGGAAAGGTAAGGAGGGGGTGCGTGGAGGGGAGGAGGGGGCGCGCGGAGGGGGGAGGGGGGAGGGGGGCCCTTACCTGCCCGGCCCGGCGGCTCCCGTCCGGCGCCGGCGCCTACTACTACCAGCAGGCTCCGCGGCCTGCTCCAGGGTGGCGCGCCGGGTGATGTCATCACCCGGCGCGCTACTCGAGAGTAGGCCGCGGAGCCCGCTGGTAGTAGCCGCCGGCGCCGGACGTGCCGAGAAGGTAAGTGGCGGGGAAGGGGGCTTACCCCCCCCCCGGAGCCGTCCGCTTCTATCCGCTGGCGCCCGCGGGCGCCAGCGGATGGAAGCAGGCGGCCCCAGGGGGGGTAGGGAGCGCGGGGGAGGGGGTTTACCTGCCGGGGCCGTCCACAGCGGACGGCCCCGGGGGGGGGAGGGAGTTAGGCCCCCCCTTACCCACCCGCCGCCATTTTTTCCTCATAGACTTGCATTGCAATGCAAGTCTATGGGGAAAAAAATGGCGGCCGATCCAAAAATGTACGATTTTTGGGTCGGGATCGGACTCGATCCGGTCCGGGGGGCCTCCGATTTTGTCCGAACCGGTCCGGGACAAAATTGGAGGTCCCGATCCGGGTCCCGATCCGATCCGGGGGGTCCGTGCACACCCCTACTTTTAACTGAAGGTAGTGGGGATTTAACCTGGGACTTTCTGTGTGCAAAGCATGTGCTCAATCACTTCTTACATCCCTTCCCGATTGCATTAGCTCCAGAAGTCAAAGTATGAGTTTATACTGATGAAGAGCTATGTATGCAAGAGAATTTCAAGGCAAGAGCAAAGCTGTGAAATGTAATTCTGCCAGGAGAAGGAATACCAGTGTTGGTCTACGAAAAAATCAATTAAGAAAGGCACTAACAAAGAAGTGATTGCCTAGGGACTTGGCAATCACTGCTTAGTTAAAAATAGTAGGTTGTATTTCTATCCAGACAACACTAATTACCCCTTATCACGCCTTTTTAAATCCCCAGTTTGTGCATGCTCAATAATGTGACTTGTAGAGAAATATTGGAAAGGCCCATAAGCTCATTTGAATGTTTTGACTGAAAACTCACTTGAATGCTTGATTTCTGACAGGTGGGGCAATTACTGAATCCACTTTAGCATCCTTATTTTAAGACACTTTATTTCTGAAGATTTTCTAGGAATGGAAACACTGTTTCACACACAGTATGTCTTGTTTGAGAGTATAGTTTTCATTTATTCAAGTTAAGTTCTCCAAAGCATGTTGCAAACATTTATAGTTTCATAATTCAGAGGTAAACGTGCAACTTCTCAGAGCTAAGTGAATATTAGAAAAATAACAGGCATTTCCTACATTCTAGCTGAATTTGAACACTACTGGATCTTGCATTCAGTTCAATATTAAGTGTTTAGTTTTAACCCATCATATATTTTATCTAATTTCTGTCTCTTGATTTTATACATGAGCCATAGCACATTAAATAGAGTGTTGTGAATTCTGGGATGACGTCCTCTGGAGAAAATGGCACACACAGACTGTACAGTCTCGCTGAAGGAAATTAGAAATCAAGGTCTATTGTGTAAAACAAAAATACTTCTAAGCATGCAAGCAATTCCCTCTCTTGTTAGCAGCACATTTAAATCCTAAGATTAGATTTACATAAGAATTATTTCCCTTAGCTCCACTAAATGTTTGAGCAAATATTGCCCACTTATGACAACTGCAATTCCTTTCAAAAGGCCTTTGTGTATGTAGCTTTTTTTAAAAAAAAAAGTCAGCCATGAGTCTGGGCAAAGGTTGGAGTCTGACTTTTACTTGTCAGGAATGAAGACAAAAGAAGAATTTCTGGTATGACAGATCAAGAACTGTCATTTAACATTTTTAAATAGAAGGCTTTCTCACCTCTGCATATTACTATTGCTTCTGGAGAGGCAAAGCATATCACCAGCTGGTTATTTAACAGCCCAATGCCATGGAAGCAAGGTATATTGAGTTTAGCTGACCTAATTCCCCAGTAAGTGTGAACAGCCTGCTGTGTTTCCCTACACCCTAACACAGCTGGGACTTATGCCTGCCTGGAAAAGGCTCCGTTTTGTCACTGACTGCATTCACTATTTTAGTGTGCAATTGCCCTGCCTCATTCATGGAATTTTATAGACGGTTCAGATGATAACATCTTCAGTTTATAGCCCTCCCACGTTTTCTCCCAACTTTTTCTCGCCCCCACCCCAAAAATCGAGGGAAAATCGAAATAGAAACAGTGTCTTTTGAGTGGCACTATGAGCTGTCTATCTGAAAGCATCCACGATGTGCGATAGGGAGTAACAATCCATGCTAAGCCAGTGGGTTATTATCTTGAGTGGTTGCTGGGTGGCATAGGAAATAACGCTAAAATAATAAAAATTCTCAGTCCTCGCCAGGCTGCTTGCAGGGGGAGACGTTTCTCCTAAAGTGATTTTGTAGGTCTGCAAACCCTGGGGTTGCCCCAAACAGGGCTGTGCTCTTAAATTTTAAAGGGAAGCTCCCCCTTTCCATTTTTCCCTACGTGTTCACATACGATTTAGTCATTCAGTATGGAAGCTCTGAAGATTCCCACCTACACCCAGCGCGTCTCTCCTCTGCAGCCTCGTGAACCTTCGCCTGTGTCCTTCGGAGCCAAACAGACCTGTCGGACTGAGCGAGGCGCCCCTTCCGCTCGGGTGCGTGTGCGTGTGTGTATCACGTGCTCCAGCGCTCGCCCAATCAGAAGGTCTGGGGCGCAGTTCAAACCTTCACGCAGGCTGTTGGTTGGAGTGGCCGTGCCCGTGGCCGGCGTTGCTCGGCCTTGGCTCTCTCCCACCATCGGGTCGCGCTATGGAGAGCCGGGTGGTGTCTCCGGGTCCCTACCGCGCTACCAAGTTGGTAAGGAGGGTGGAGGAAAGGGTCTCCGTCCCCGGGTGGGAGATGTTACAGGAACGGGACGAGGGATGGCGGAGCGCGACGGATTTCCTGGCAAAGAGCCTTGAAGGGAGAACGGAGGGGGAAGAGTTTGGGCTGTCAGTCGTCTTATTTATGCAGAGTGGTGACCTAACTAGCAAATCCGTCGTGTGAAAAGTCGTCTTCGGGGGATGCTACACACGCGACAGAGTTCAGGAGTCAGCCTGCAGTCTGTCGGGCTCTATGCTAGAGGTGGGCAACTTATGGGGGTTGTAGTTTTTTTCTTCATGTCTGTATACTCGTAAGCCACATCTGGTTGCGACTCCCACTAACACCACATGTACATACAGAGTAGTGCCCATTAGGGTGACCAGATAAAATCCAGGTCAGGGCTCATGTAACTTTAACAGTTGTAGAGAAAAGGGAATTTCAGCCAGTGTCATTTGTATGCAGTTAGTTCCTGGTGAAATTCCCTCTTCATCACAACTGTTAAAGTTGCAGAGGCCCTGCCTTCTTTTGTATATGGTCACTCTAGTATAGTGCCTGAACCTTTAACTGTTGTGATGAAGAGGGAATATCACCAGGAACTAATTGCATACAAATGACACTGGCTGAAATTCCCTTTTCTCTACAACTGTTAAAGTTAAATGAGCCCTGACCTGGATTTTATCTGGTCAGCCTACCATACATATCATTCACACACGTTGCACACAACTGTACACAGGCTGTGGGTTTTTTCCTACCCTAAAGTGGCCACTAATAGAGGGATCCTGTACATGCCTCCTTAGCAGTAAGTCTCACTGAGTTCCAGTGAGACTTACTGCCAGGTAAGTGTTCGCAGCCTAAACCTGTTTATAAAATTCCCAAATCCATTGTTAGCGAAGTAGGCAGTCTTAATTTGGTTTGCCCATTCCACTAGGAGTGCATGCTTAAGATCACATACACAAGGTGACGGTTAATCCATATTGTTTCCAGAGAGGTAGTTGTGTTTGTCTATTGTGACAAAAATAATAGTCTTGTGGCATCTGAAAGACTAATGAATTTATTATGGTATAAGATTTGCGGGCCGCGGTTTACTCCTTCAAATGCATGAAAGTTGTTCCATAGATACATACGTTTGCAGGGAGGAGGGGAAAGGCTGTGAATAATAAGGAATTGTCACTATCAATTATTTCTGGCCTTTCATTTCTCTCTGACTTCACTGTATATAAGTCCTCCCCACTATGGCTCCACACACACATCTCAGGATAACATTTCATAAGAGCTTATACCATAATTGTGTGAGTCTTTAAAGTGCCACAGGACACTTTGTTGTTTTAATCCACATTAGAATCACTTACATGAATGCATTGACAGCATGTTAAAGGCTAATGTGCAGTGAGTGTTGATGAGTGGTGGTATGGCAAAACGTTAGCCTGTATTGAAGAACCAGGACTTTGAAGTGATCACGTGACTACCTCTTTGCACACTTGTAGAATCCATGTTTCAGAGCACTTTTACAGTATTGTCAATTATCATTTAGTTACCCAATAAAAACTTTTTAACTGGTCTGGTTTACTTGAAGCTGAGGTGGTTAAAAGATGGGTTTTGAGTACAGTTTTGACAGTCTTTGTATCTGAGGTGGAGATTCCACCTGGCATTAATAATTCCTTGATACACAGCAGAAGAGTTTCTTGTATTTCTGGGGATTATATGCTAGGGAAATTTGTAGTCTCATAAACCCCGTTCCAAATTACAGATTCTGTTAACGGGTTTGTTGCTGTTTGGGGTGGGGTGTTTTAAAAACCTAAATGTCACTTCTCCTTGCCTTGCAGTGGAATGAGGTTACTAAGTATTTTCGGGCCGAAATGCCACGAAGGAAACACAGGCAACACTTCAAAAAATATGGGAATTGTTTTACTGCAGCGGAAGCAATTGACTGGCTTCATCAGTTACTCAGGAATAACAGAAATTTTGGTCCAGAAGTTACTAGGCAGCAAACTATTCAACTGTTAAGGAAATTTCTCAAGAATCATGTGATTGAAGATGTAAAAGGAAGGTGGGGCTCAGAAAATCTGGATGACAACCATAACTTGTACAGGTAATAGGCTGTCATATAGTTAGCATGTGGGGAAGAATGGATTGATTGAATACAAAGTTCAATTGATTTCCCTATTTTTGAGATTCTACAAAAATAGTGTGGTATGTATTCATAACGCCCACCTTTAAATAACATATGGAACTGAAAATTAGCTGAAGTATTAAGATCAAAAAATAGTTGTATGTAGGGCCGGTTCACGCAATCAAATTAGCCATAGTGATTTCTATTAATTCCTGATGTATGCCCGGTGCCATTTCCCTAATTACGTCTGTGTCATCTAAATCCAGGTGGCATTACTTATTTGAGGGGGGAATTACTCGCAAATAATTTTCAAATAACAGTCCATGGGTTATTTGGGGGTTAATTTGCCCTCAAACAAGCCATGAGATGACAAGTCACATCCAGGCAGATAGGGAACAGGGATTACAGCAAGCCACTGTGGCTTATTTAAGACACTGGCTTGTTTCGATCATGTGAACTGATCATGATGCTCACTATACTTGTAACAAAATGCAAGGGACAGTGCATTTATATTGGCCTGTTTAAACCCCCAAATACTTCTTCCTAGGTTACAGTACCTATTTGTCAGTAAATATTTATGCTTTCTGAAATATTTTATTATCTTGAAAGGCAAACCTCTTTTCAGGATAGTCAAAGAAACTAAATGTTGACTTAAATTGATATATTGTAATGTTGAGCTTTTATGTGCGAAATTATAGATTTCCTTCAGCTTCCCCAGTTAGAATTCTGCCACGTCGATGTCCATTGGGTGAGAACACAGATAATATGCCTAAAGGGACAGAAAGGACATTTAAATTACTACATTACTCCAGGAGGACGCCCAAAAAATATGAATTTCAGGAACGTCAGGTAATTATTCCTAACTAGTGTTAAGTTCATGCTACATTTACCTAATATTTATTCACGGACAGGTTCACTGTGTACTGTGTGTGCATGGTACATTTACCAGTCAAGTCTCTTGGCAACGCACAATTGAGTCATCAGTAAATCCAAACAGACGATTGGATATTTGCTTTTGAATTTGTGGGGGAGAATTCCTACTCAGAAGTGACATTAGTCCCAACTAAACCCAAAGTTTGGATAAAAGGGCTCGTCCCATTCTCGACACCTGCCCATTTATACTAGAATATCCCAGAGAAAAAGGTTAATGTCCTTCACTGAGTGCGAAGTTAGGACTATCCAATCAAATAATCGCATGAGTCAGAATTCAGCAGGTGGGCATCTTCCTTTTTGAATGTGGAAGAAGTATCCTGCTCCTAGAATACCTAGGACAGGGGTGGAGGATCTCAGGCCATCCTGAAGACCTAATTCTGCCCTGTAGGGTTCCCTAGATGGCCACACACCCCTTCCCCCCCCCCAAATTGGTTGGAGGTTTCCCAGTTTTTGTACAGTTTTTCCCCAATGTAAAAAAGTTGAAATGCTTCTCCTACAGCTTAGTTACTGGTAGTAAGACCCTTCAGCTACAATATGCTGATATTTTGGCTCCGCCCCTGTCCTGTCAGCCCCACCCACTGTGGGTTTGAACCCTCCAAGAGCTTCTCTGACATTGAATTCAGACTTTACTCTGAAAGAGGTTCCCCAAACCAGCCCTAAGAGATCGTTTCTGCAGATCACCATCCTTGCCCTGGGACTCTACAGATTGGAGACCAGTGTCTGATGAAATATCTGTCTGACTAACAGCTAGCCTTGTTTGCTCATTTTAAAAATCTCTTGACTCTGGCTAGATGTTTTTGTTGTTGTTTTGTTTTTACGGGTTGGAACCAGAGATGCTTCTTCTGACAAAGTGAGGTCCTCTACATCAAACTCCAAATCTTCCTGATCTGAGTGATACGGTAATATTGCTTGCAGAAATGGTGCTGTGCACTGGGAGCAGTTTCTGAGCCCTGTATGGTCATGCAGGATTGTTGTTTGTGTTGTGTAACCTGTTCACTTAAAGGGAGAAAAGATGATGGCAGATCCTGAACTTTCGATAGACTTACTGCT
Source organism: Anniella stebbinsi (assembly GCA_029215795.1). Lineage (NCBI taxonomy): Eukaryota > Metazoa > Chordata > Lepidosauria > Squamata > Anniellidae > Anniella > Anniella stebbinsi. The sequence continues at coordinate 85,618,211 of JARDYH010000004.1, read as the reverse complement.
TTATTGTGGGGTGAATGTTGTAATGGTCACCTGCTAAATGACTGAACGTGGAAATAAGCACTAGCAGCCTCCTTCTAGCTTCCAAACTCTTCAGTTATTAGACAGCCTAAATGACCCTTTCCCAGCTCTTGAGCCTGTTTATAACGCATTGTTATTGGCCCTTTGTAGGAGAACACAGAAAATATGAGAAGTGAAACAATGGAAGAGGAAAGAAGGTTGGCATACAGCAGGCAAATAACCCAAGCAGACATTGAAGAAATTTGGAGAAACATTGTTTTGATACAGTGAGTAGATGTGTGGTCCTGCCTATCATTTCCCAAAGAACAGAAATTTTAGCTTCTGGGGGAAAGATAATTGTGCTTTAAGGCATTCTTTCAGTACAGACCTCATTAGCAGAGCATTTTGATGATTGGAACTTGCAAGCTTGCAAATAGTTGCATTTCTAGCGATCAGTACACCTGCTAAACTGTAAAAACAAATCACAGATACATTTTAATAACTTGATCTATTAAATATGGTGTGTATTTAGAAGAGGGAACTACTTTAGCTGGAGAAGAACTTGTGTGTGTTGTCTCTGAAATGTTTCATAAAACTGCTCCTGAACTTTGAAGATGCCTCCTCTCTGGCTTCTTACAGCGTTTTCCCATCTGCTATAACGAATATCTCTTCCCTTCAATATTCTTCATATTCTACATGGGAATTGGTTTTGGACTAGGGGTAGGCAATCCAGTGCCCTACAGGTGTTTTTAACTACAAGTTCAATAATCCCTGTCCATTGGCCATGCTGTCTGGAGCTTATGGGAGTCCAAAACATATGGAGGCCACCAGATTGCCTACCCCACTTACTGAACATTATGTTGAAAGCCAAGGTGGATTCACTTGACCAGCCTTCCTCTACTTTTTTCTTCTATGTTTATGTTTTTTTTATTATTATTGTTATTATTAACATGACATTGACCACAGGCTATGTGACATGAACAACATTGTAAAAAGATTGTGTTTACCATTTCAGTGTTGCTCAAACCCCAAGATACATTGAATCTTGACACAATCCTGCCTTCCTGAGAAACTCCAGAAGCAATTTGCTAATTTCTGGAACTGTCGTCCTTTCTCCCCACAGTTTGCAAACTGTTTTAGGTATTCCATCATTAGAAGAGGTCTTGCAGCCAGCACAAGTAGTTCCTCGGTTCATAATTTACAACATGACTAACACAAGTAAACGTGGTGTCGTTATTCTACATAACAAATCAGGCAAGTTGTGTAACTTTGTTTTTAAAATATAGGGGGCAGGGGATTTCCATAAACATGACCAGACTAATGTTCTTCTCTCTGAGTGCTTCCAGGCAAGGCTTTTATTGTGTAACTGCTATGCACAATTTTATGGGGGGCCCAGATGTTGTCTTCCATTTATGACCCTCCCATGTTTTCTCCCAGCTTCCATCATTTTTTCTTTGTACAACCCCCCCCCCCCCCCCGCACCCTGTTAAGGCAGAATAAATGGAGTCACTGCACTCCATGGTAGCGCTATGAACTCTTCATGTGAAAGCACTCTGAGAATATTAAAATCTAATAACTGAAACCCACAAATATTTTCTGGGGTGCTGCAGTGACTTCACTAGAACTTCTAGGTAAATCTGGTTTAGCATTACAGCCTAGCACCTAAGGAAGAAGGAACAAAGTTTTTTCCAAAGTCTCTTTGGGGAAATTTTTTTTGGAAAAGCAGGCGAGAAGTAGGAGAAATAAATTAAAATAAATAGAGTTGAGGTCAAAAGCTTGTGCCATTTCTCAAGCTACATATTTTTAGTCTGCTTATCTGTTAAAAACAAGTCAGTGTAGTGCAGTGACTAGGAAAACTATGTTCAAATCCCCGTTCAGGTATGAAGCTCATTAAGAAAGTGTTTCTTGGGTGAGTGGGTAATTCTCCCAAGTTTGGCTCCCAAACTAACCTATGTCATGGTTATTGTGAGTTTTAAAATGAAATATTATCTTAGTATCTTCCCATGTATGCTGTTGAACTGTTTGGATGAAGGGTGGAATGCAAATAGCTTAAATAAGTGAAATCGGTTGTTGGGAACGATAATGAGAAGTAGTAAATCTTTTTTCCCCTTTCTTGCAGAAGACCTCCCTCACTGGGTGCTATCAGCTATGAAGTGTTTAGCGAACTGTAAGTTAAGACAAATGTTGTTTCAAACATCAGATGTTCAAAAAAAATGTTGAGCAAGATAGGAATTCTATACTGAAGACATCTATTGGGTTCTTCTGTTCTGAGCATCATGTAATCTGATTTTAGAAGAGGGCTATGAAGAAAACAGAATAAAGGCAGAAAAACCAATACATGAGAGAGAAGTAATGTTAGCAGAGTTCCATGCAATGTAAAGCTGCACCACTTAAAAGAATTGTCTTGGTAGATCTTGTCAAAGGTCCATCTAATGCCATAACCAGTAGTGTTCAATCAAATTGACCTTGGCTAATTTTATTTTTTTCTACACATTCAGAAAGACAATTCTATTTGTATAATACTTGACATATGTAAGATTTTACCAAAGCATCACAAGGCTCTTCCTCTTTTTGTTTCTTGTTGCTGTTGTAATTTTTCAGGTGTCAATGTCATCAGTGTTACTGACTTTTCTTTCCTTTTGCACTTTAGGGCCTAGAAATAATGACATGAGCCAGCCAACATACACAGGTTTTGAACGAGATGTATTCAAAACAGTTGCTGACTATTTTCTTGGTCTCCCTGAACCTTTGCTTACTTTTCAGTACTATGAATTATTTGTGAACATCTTAGGTACGTATATAGTTAGGTTGGGATGCCACAACATTCGATTGAGAAGGTGGACCAAGATGTCATGAGTCAATCTGTGTATCTTAATTTTCATTCTGTCCATCTCAATTTTCAGAGTGAAACATGGCTGCCTTCTTGGAATAAATAATCCTCTCTATGTGTTGAGGAATTTTGGTTCTGTGCGCGAAAACAAAATAATCCTAGTCTTTGTCCTGAAGGCTGAACATAGAATGATTTGTTATGTGTTTTTAATCTTGCATATATGGACTAACTGTGGCATGTCTGTTTGTGAATACCTTCTGAAGTGTTATTTCAACATCACTAACATTGAACGTGAATCTCTGCCTTGACTTTTCTGATTACGTTGCTTGTCTTGTTTTGGCCTGTTACACTGCCTGCATCTGAACTTGTATTTCATTTTCTGATAGTTTTGTGTGGCTACATCACAATTCCATATATATACAGTGGAAAATCTGGTACTCGGAATGACTTGGAGCTTTCAAAAACTCCGCACTTAAACTCTTTCAAATCAACTGAATGTCTTCTGCTAAGTTTACTCCATCGTGAGACTGACAAAAAAGATGGATCTGAGACTTCTGAAAGAATTTCTAAAACGTGCACAACTCAAAAAGGATGTGCTATAAAGTTGCAGCACTCAAATGTGGCTTGGAAAGGGGGCACTGTTCACCGACTAGCAGGTGTCAGCTGTCAAAATCTTTCAAGACTGAAAAATGAACAAGCTCTGCCTCTCAAACTTAAGGCAAGATGCTACTCTTTGGAGGGAATTGCAGAGACTGCCTCAAGCAAGTGTAGTAAAGATGGATTAAGAACACGTTCTCAAGCTGGAATTCACATGATGCCATTCACAAATAATGAAAACCAACTGTTGCAATCCGAGTATAAGCCAGACTCTTTGTTGGATCTCTGTTCAGATAACGTTAACCAAAAACAAACCCCTGGCACCAAGAGAGTTTCTGCATCGAGTATTCCTGATCAAGAGCTATCTAGTTCTAACTACAAATCAAAGCAACTTTGCAGGTCTCAGAGTTTAAATGGCAATAGAAATTCCAGTTGGTGTGGCATCCATGCTCCAGTTGCAGAGATCACAGTGAGGCCACATCCAGTAGTTCCTCCTGGCCAACCTCCCCAAAGTACTACCAGAGAGGTTGCTAAAATTGGGAGTAAACCTGGGGATTCTGATATGGCCATCAATAAAAGACTCTGCAAAAGCTCAACTCAACTTTCCCAAAGCACGTTTTCCCCCAGCTTTCTGTTGACTGGCACATCACGTAAGATTGCTTTCCAGAGCATGTTTTGTTTGTTAGTTTATTTGGGTGTTTTTAACGAACTAGTTTGTTTTTCTGCTTTTTTGCCAATCCCAGAGTTTTAAATGATTATAAACAGGTTCAACAAGGTTTGTTGAAAGAGATCATATGGCCTGGGAGGTTAAGTAACTTTTAAACTAATATTTTGCAATGCAAGCATCAGTATCTTCTGTAGTGCATGCTAATACAGAGTGTGTGTTCTCCTTTTAGTGCTTTGATAATTCTATAAGTCATCATATCTGTAACTAGTAAAGTAACTTTCTCATCTAAGTGTCTAGAGAAGAGAGAAATTGGATCATGACTTTAAATCACTAGATTAGTCTCCCCGCACCAGCTAGTTGACTCACTTAATTGGATTATAGAGCACGCTTCAGTTGGTCTTCATTTTGCTAATAATGCAGGTGAAGTTATTAACTTCTGCAGAAGTTACAGAAGGTAATGCCTCCCCCTAATTCTTGATTCCCTAGATCTGTTGCAACCTCATTTAGAAAGAGTTGCCATTGAAGCACTGCAGATCTGCTGCCTGTTGCTTCCACCACCAAATCGCAGAAAACTTCAACTCTTAATGTGCATGATCTCTCGTATGAGCGAAAATGTGGATATGCCACGCCTTCATGATGCAGTGGGCACCAAGTCTTTGGTAAGATTCCTTCCCCAGATTTTGTTGCATGATTGAATTGTACCTGCGTAAGTAAAATTGGACCTAATGTCTCCCTTGCAAATAATAATATTGCAGTCCTTGATCTTCCCTTCTGCTCTGTCATTATAACGATTAAGGCAGTCTTGGAAAGAAGCCCATGAAATTAATAGCCTGCAAAATTTGAATAGCCTCCTGTGGGCTGGTAGAGGAGAGACAGAGAACTTGGTCCCTCCTGCAGCAGCCTGCTGCAGTTAAGAACTAGGGGTGTGCACGGACCCCCCCGGATCGGATCGGGACCCGGATCGGGACCTCCAATTTTGTCATGGATCGGATCGGACAAAATCGGAGGCCCCTCGGACCGGATCGAGTCCAATCCCGATCCAAAAATCGGAAATTTTTGGATTGGGTGCCATTTTTTTCCCCATAGACTTGCATTGCAATGCCAGTCTATGAGGAAAAAATGGCGGCGGATGGGTGAGGGGGGACCTAACTCCCTCCCCCCCGGGGCCGTCCACTGTGGACGGCCCTGGCAGGTAAGCCCCCTCCCCTGTGCTCCCTACCCCCCCCCTGGGGCCGTCCGCTTCCATCCGCTGGCGCCCGTGGGCGCCAGCGGATAGAAGCGGATGGCCCCGGGGGGGGTAAGCCCCCTCCCCACTGCCACTGCTTACCTTACAGGGACGTCCGCTCCCGTCCGGCGCCGGCTGCTACTGCCAGCGGGCTTTGCGGCCTGCTCTAGAGTGGCGCGCTGGGTGATGTCATCACCCGGCGTGCCACCCTGGAGCAGGCCGCGAAGCCCGCTGGCAGTAGCAGCCGGTGCCGGACGGGAGCGGACATCCCTGAAAGGTAAGCTCGCTGCTCCGCGCGCCCCCCTCCGCGCGCCCCCCCCGCTGTCCACTTTCATCGGCTGGCGCCCACCAATGGAAGTGGCGGTGGGCGCCAGCAGGCGCCCGCCGATCCATCCGAACAGGATCGGAACCTTTTCGGATCGGTTCGGATTGGATCGGCCTATCCAGCTGTCGGATCGGAAATCGGATAATTTATCCGATTTCCCTCTGGATTGGATTCGGATCGTGGATCGGATCCGATCCAGTGCACATTCCTATTAAGAACATAAAAAGAGTCCTACTGGATCACATCAGTGACCTGTCTAGCCCAACTTCCTGATTCCAGCAGTGGCCAACCAGATGCCTGTGGAGAAACCAAAAAGCAGGAAATGCAGGCAGTAGACCTCTCCTGCTCTTGTTCCCCACCAGCTGGTATTCAGAGGCATGCTGCCTCTGATCCTGGAGGTTGCAAATAGCTATCATGACTAGTTGCCATCGATAGCCTTCTTCTCCATAGATTGGTATAATCCCTGTTCAAAGCCATCTGAGTTGGTGGTGATAACCATATCACGTCATAGTTAATTCCATGGTTAAACTAAGTAAATAGTTAACCTATTTCTTTACTTGGGGGTGGGGGGGGGAGCACGCACACACCCGCCAGCCCATTCATTTACCTGCATACAATTCCTTGTCATCTCTGGCTGCCAGGCAAGATTAAGGATATATGATTCGTAAGGAATGCAATACTTGGCACAAATCTCTTTGTTTCATAACAGCTCATTTCAATGCTTCCAGATGATACAGAAATTTTCACGATGTATACTGTGCTGTAAAGAAGAAGTCGACCTTGACGAGTTGCTTGCCATAAAATTAGTTTCCTTTCTAATGGACCATCATCAAGAAATTCTAGAAGTCCCAGCCTATTTACAGGTTGCAGTGCAAGACCACATAGAAACATTAAAAAGTACCCAGGTGAGGAAAAGGGTTAAAGCATGTCTGTTACTCTTCAGACAGACACTCCTGTGATCCAGAGATGTAACTATTGAACTCACTGGTTTTTTTCATCAGCTTTAATTTTGGAACACTCTCTCCTAAGTTACCCACTTAAGGCATTTTACTTAAAATGCAGGGATTGACAGTTTCTAAACAGAGTAGCATTGGTGTGCTATTCTTACTCTGTAACCCACACCATTTCCTTCCTTATATAGAGGCAATAGCAAAGACATACATGTGTGTGCAAGTGTGTTGGGGCTGTGGCTGACAGCACCTGCTTTACATGCAGAAGGTCTCACGTTCAATCCCTGGAATCTCCAGGTAGAACTAAGAAAAAATCCTGCCTGAAACACTGGAGAGCCGCCGCCAGTCAGTGTCAACAATACTATGTTAGATGGACCAAGAGCCTGGCTCGGTATAATAAGGCAGCTTCCTATGTGTGCATGTTCAGATCCACATGTGCATCTGAACACTTTCAAAATCGGTTTGCAATGCAGTACAGGCGGGTTTCTGTTTGGCACAAAGACAAAAAAGCAAAGCCATGCATGCCCAGAACCATCTCACAGGATCGCAATGACTTGAACATAAAATTGCCCAGTTTCAAATGTATTGTACTAACACTGACTGTGTGTCTGATGAATAAAAAAAACAACAATGCTTTTTGAGGCCAGTGGATGGACAAGTCCCTTCAGGTCGTGGTAATTCTCTATGTATGAGATAATTTGCTAAGATTGTATTGTGTTTAATAGCCAAGCATCAGACTAATACTGCCTCAAATGACATTGTTCCACCATTTCTTCTCAACTCTTCATGCGCATAGTTGGGCAATCATAGGTACAGTGGCCTGCAACAAAAATGGCAGTGTGAAGTGCTCTTGTTCAGTGTTTCCACCCTGCCCTTTTCCAGAAGACCACTTATCCATGTTCTGTCTACATTGTACTATTTTTGGTTTTCCCCTCCCTTTTTTTCCTAACTTTGTTTTTACCTTCTGCAAACCTCTGAGCCTGCTGATATCTGATTCTTGTATAAGAATAGTGCCGTTTTGGCTTCATAAGGATCCCCACTCAGAGAATGAGCTCAATATTAGTATACTGAATATTATCACTAAGGGAGTAATCCTATGGCCCCTAGACAGCATCTGAGGGGCCATATGATATTTCAGATTTCCAGCTCCAAGGTCAGAGATAGCACTCTGACCTTGGAGCTGGGAATTGGAGCTCTGAACCCCCCCTCCCCCTCACAGCCAACCTGGAAAGAACCTTGGAGAAGGGGCATTTTGGTGGCCGTGGGGAGGAGATTGGAGAGGCCAGGATATGAGCTATCCTGGGGCCTCTCCAGTTTCCGTCCCTCCCCCTGGTAAACACTTTCATTAGACAGGCAAAAAGATCACCTCCACTGCTTCTCCTGTCCTGCATAGGATGCTTGTAAGTCTCAGAGTTTGGAGGCTTATAAGCATCAAGGGTGCAACCCATAGGATTTGAGAAAACGGCATAATTGATGCTCCCAAGTTTGTGGAAAGCTTTGCTACTAGAGGGTGAGGCTTCTTTTGAACATTAAATATTGCTTCTTGTGGTAGCTTTTTATTTTAGTTAAAACAAAGATGTTGATTCCTTTACTAGTACTAAGATACTGTTGAATTTTTATCACAGTTGTTCTTCTATAGATTGCCAAATTTCACTTATAATTTGGCTCCTGGTGAAAATTTTGTGGAAATGGTTTGGCTACTTTTTGAACATCATTCAGGTGTGTTTTTTTTTTTCTGAAATGAATTCTGTAGACTTCTAGATCTTGTTGATTTGTAGGAATCAAACATAACCAGGGTTTTCTGTTTTGTAATTTTGTAGTATAATTATTCTCAATCCTATCAGCGATACTTAGCTGGGCCAGTCTACAAATCGGGGAGGGGGTTTCAGGATTTTAGCCAGACCCTTCTTTCCTTATTTATTTATACATACAAACCCTGCCCTTTAGACGAAAAGGGTTCCACATAGCAAAAATAGGTTACATGACTGTCTCTGTTCTCTGATTTATAATCTGAAATACATGACACATAAGAAAAGAGGGATGGAGAGAGAGGAAGGGGAAAAAAGCAAGCTCAGGCAGCAGTTTTTAAAGTTACAATTCTTAGAATTACCAGCTAGGATGAAAACAGTTCAGGTACCCTAATGGAATGACTGCTGCTAGGTGACAGTTGAGGATGGGCCAAACGCAGCTGTTCTCTCAGTAGAGTTGATGGAAAAGTCCAGCTTCTCTTCTCCCTCTGCTTTGCTGCCCCTTGGAGTCTCTTGCAATTGCTTCTGACAGCCAGTGGAAGAAAGATCCTCGCCGCTTATCCCACCCTGAGGATAAAATCCCAAATCTTAGATTTCTCCCCTAGGTCCTTGAAAGAAGTGGCACACAGCAAAGAGGAATCAAACAGGAATCTCCCCTTGCTGCTTCTGTAAAAATCTACAAAAAATAATACTTTTCCAGCCATTTAGAATTAACTACCTATGTGTGATTAGCTGCCAGAAATAAAACAGAGGAGACATTTTAATAACAAAGTCAAGGGAGAAACAAGTTCTCAAAGAAGTGCCAGTTGGGCTCAAATAAAGCTAAAATTTAGGAGTTGGCTGATGGCCATTAGGAACAAAGCTCTCACTCGACCCTGTTCAAACAACATGCTAAGTCATGGTGGTTAAGCATTTTGAGCTAAACATAATGGCTTGGCGTGTTGTGTGAACCATAACTTAGCGAGTCATGTGAACCATTCCTAACCATGATGGCTACATAACCACGCTCACCATTGGCTTAGCGTGTTGTCTGGACAGGCCCACTGAGTGTATGCCTGATATCTGTGTATCATATATATATATCAGAATAAATTTCCCTTGTCCAGAGTACTCTTGTTATGTTCAACTTGTTTACTTGTGGCTTGGGGGCATTTCATGATGATATTATGTACTTGGTGGATAGTAATGGATTAAAGGTTAAGAACCACTACACTAGATCCTATGTCCCCAAAAAAAGATTCTGCTGTTGTCTTTAGCATTTTACTACTTTGGGGGATTTCAGCACTGTAAGCAGGTCATTAGTATTATCCCCCTGTTACAAATAGAGGGTTGAGAGATTACTGGCTTATTAAAGGCCCATTCAATAAGTTTCTAGCCCAGATTTGAACTCTGAGCTCTTGCTGCTCACAAATGCACTGGTTAAATTGCCAGGAGCCTGTCACTACCCTGTTTATCTTTGCAGGTGGAATGTCTAGATGAAGAACTGAGCGCCATATTCCCAGCTTACTCCTACTGCAAGAGAATAACATCTCAGGAATTTGATGAACAAAAGATTTATACCTCTCAGGCAGCCATTGCGGAGCTTTTGGAAAATATTATTAAGGACAGGAAATTATCTCTGAAAGACAAGAAGAAAAAGCTGAAGCAGGTAATGGAATATAACTTTAGTAAAACCTGCTTAGACTTTATTACTAAGCAGGGGGTCCTTTAATCATCCCTAAAAGAAAAAGAAACCTAAGGCTATAACTTGTTAGTTGCCTTTGCACATCCATGCTGGACAACCCTCAGTCTGAAAATAAATGCTTGATGAGTGGAGAACCTGGGACTGTTTTCATTTTAGCTCCATCTGTGTTTAAAGCAGTCGCAGCTCTATTTGATGTTGCCACGTTAGCTATGGCAATGCAAATAGGGCTCATGCTGCAACAATTCGAATGGTATCTTATCCCTCTCAAGGAAGGCAGAGCTCTGTCCCAAGTTGCTGCTTTAAACTTGCTACTAATAACTTTGGATTCCACTGGGACGGAGTTGTACCTGCACTAAGGCACCACATCGGATTTTTGGTGAGGTGCAGCTGGCTGTTGCTCTCTGTCCCAGAACTCCCTTGCATAACTACGGCAGCAGTGCTCATGATATGAGCTACCATCCCACTGCAGGCCAGACAGAGTTGCCGCCCCATAATAGGAAGAAATAGCGCCCTCTTGTTACAGGGCTGGAACTCCTGGCAGCAGCGTGGCGAATCGGACCATTGGGCTGCCACGATATAGGGCTGATTGGCAATGCATTTTACAAACTGGATGTGCTTGCTGATTTTTTATTATTGTTGTTGTTGTTGTTGTTAGGGCAGCAAAGAACACTACAGATTGGTCACATTTTCTTCCCCCCCGATCCAATGCTATGCACTTTAACTTGGAAATAAATCCCACTGAGTTCAGTGGGACATATTCCCAAATAGGTTCATAGGATTGTTGCAGCCTTGAAGGGGTTGAAGGGTGATAGGCTGTTTTTGCAGCAGGCCTCTCCTTTGTTATTACTAGTACTCTGTTAGAAATCCTATGGCCCCTAGATATCATCTTTTGAGGAGGGGGATAAATGCTGCAGATCTCCTCCAAGACTGAAGGCAGGGCTGCTATGGATCTCCTAACCTGCCCCTCCCAGCTGCTGCGGAAAACTCAGCAGCAACATCCTCTCGCAAAGTCAGCGGTGCAACCTGGGGCGGAAATGGGTGTGATGGAGGCGGGCCAAAGGGCATGCAGGCCCATAGATCTGCTAGATCCAAAGGCCTCTCAGGTCCCGTCCCTGCTCCCAGCAAGGGGAATGAGTTAGATTGGAGCCCTCCATCCTGTGGTCGTCTCTCCCATAGGATTGTGCTCTGAAATGAGTATCTTTTGCTATGGAAAAAATGTATATTATGCTCAATAAGTAGTTGTTTTTCTCGGTGCTTAACTTGGTTTATTCAAGGTCCTCGGACACACAGTTTATTGTAATCTGCTTTGTGGTAAAGTGCAACCACTTTGGCAGAGCTTAACACAGAGGATTTCTGTTCTTCTGCAGAAAACCGTTGGGAAATTCCTCTGAGCAAGCTACTGCACAGAATTGTACTTGTCCCAGAACTTACTAAGCAAGTCTTATGACTGGAGCCCAGCTCTAAACAAGCTGCTTTTAAATCACCACCTTGTTGTTGCTACTGTTTTCTGTACCCTTCTCTTGCAGTAATGCAGACTTTGTGGGGCTTTGAAATATTTCTTAACTTCAGCCAAATGTTTCAACAGAGTGAAGTTATTTTATTCTGGATGGTTAAAAAAAATTAAAGTATTAAGCCAATATTTTGCAACACGGTAAGCCTTTAAAAGTCTGACGACATCTGCTATCATGGTTTGATTTGCCCTAGTTCCAGAATGCCATGATTGGCCAGTTGTGTCTGGGATGCACGGCTATGTTGGCTGATGCATATTCAGTTCTCCAGTCATTAATGTCAGCCCATTTAATCATTGATGTAGTTAGATCCATTCTAAGTTGATGGGAAATACCAGAGTAGCGTGTTCAGCAAAGCATCAAGGAGTAATGGGCTGAAAAGGGGGCGGGGAGGTTGGTTGGTTTGGAAGCTGTCATCACAGTTGGCATTGAGCCACTTTGAAGAGTATCCATTTCTCCATCCACACAGTCATATTAGCTTGTAAGTATGCCTTCTCTCTGACAATTTCCAGACACACTGCTGTACATAACTATGAGTATGCATAATGCACCTGCTCTTACACAGTTTGATATACAAAGGAGACATGGGCACAAGACCCCATAGCCATAAAATAGAGGAGAGGACCAACCATTGTTTCTCTTCCAAGTGCTGGCAAAACTCTCTTTCCCAGCCCTGGGAAGCTTCCTACTTGGAGCCGCTTGAATAAGCATTCACCAGCTGCCAAAAAAGGCCCCAGCAATGCAACTGCTTTAACACATGCCTTGTAAGTCGCTCCTAGCTCCAGTTTTCTAGTTGGGTCCCTCTCACCACTGGGAAATCGCTGTAAACCAGACTTGCCCATCTCCTGTAGAAACCCTGTCACTGTTCTGACATGGGAAGGCCAGTAAAGAAGGGGCCAAATCAAAAACTGGTGCAACCAAATTCATGTGGTCCATGGGAAAATCTATTAGAACCAAGGAGTGGAATCCAAAAGCACGAGTGGACTTCCTCCTACCCATGCACCCCAGTCTGCTCCAGACATTTATCAGCAAACGTGGCTATGTATCCAAACCCTCTGGAGGAGATTCGGAGAGCTGTAGAGGGGAGGGGAAATTGCGCCTCCTCCCTATTCTGCTGAGAAACGTAGTTCCATTAGCAGTAAGACTTAATTGGATTCCACCCAGGAAAGGGTGGGTGGGACCAACTTATTCCATAGGTCCCAAATGGGTCCAAGACACACACCTGTATAAGACTACTCCCTCCTTTCCATCTGACTAGATCGCTTCACTGGTGCAGTTTGAAGCATGTTAAAATGCAGGAGTAAGCCTTTCAAGTTCCTTAGATGGATTTGAAAATACTATTGCTTAAATGCATTATGGGCCTTTAGGCTGCTTGCTAGAATAGGCCTTTTATGTTGATCATGCCTGTCCATAAAATCCCCTTCCAGTACCTGCTTTGTGGGCAGAAGGGAATCTGAACATGGCCTTTTCCATCAGCCGCCCAGGCTACAAAAGCATTGTTTAGTCCTGGTCCAGTAGGTCTCCCCTAGTATTGGCACTTTAGCCAACTCGAATATTTTTTGGGCTGAGAGTTGGTTGCTGAAACTTCCTGCTTGAAAAGAAGTTTCTCTTACCACTTTGGGGTTGTGAAGTTTTGGACTGTTTTTTAACTGTTTTAGTTATCCTTAATCAGTCTTGGACATAGATGTGTCTTTTGTTTTTGTCAGTTCTCTCATTTCGTTTCCACTTGTATCTTGCCAATGGACAAGGTCTTAGGTGCAATCATGAGAGAGCTATTTGAAGCATCAGTGAGCAATGTGGGTCCTTTTTAAGAAGAGTATGGGGGGAGGGGTTAAAGAATTGCATGACCGGAACGGGATGTACCATGTCATGTTCCCAGGCAATGATCAAAGGCAATACTCATGTACCCGCCTCCACTTTCTGCCTTCTCCAGTCATGGGCTACTTGTGGTCTTTAATTATTCTCCAGTTAGAACAGATAACCTCAGCTGTACCTAAGTGTAGCATCTGATCCCTTTCTTGCTTCTCCTTGAGACTCCACTTGTTTGCAATACATAAGGATACTATCATTTATGGCCAGTGTATCCTTGAGAGCTTTTTCTACTTTTTAGAAAGGTTGTACTTACAAGTACTCAGTTGGGGTATGTGATCTGTTCCGAAAATTCGAAGCTTCGAGTTTTTGGAGCGGAGAGGGGATGGTTTAAAAACTGTTGAATACCCGTGGAGCTGAGGTGCACACAGTCGGAGCTTTGTTCTATTTTTGGATAACCGCTCTATTACAGTCTTTGGGAATTAACAAAAATGCTTTCATCTCTGTCATTTTTAAAGATAAAGAGATGGAACTTGGCACCATGATAGATCTTAAGTAGGGCTTTAGCCATGCCGAGTTTGAAGCAGATCTGTTCATCCCTTGATTTTTAGGAATTTTTAAAATTTGGAATAAACAGTCCATTGTAGTCTATGGAAATGAACCAAAATGCTTACATCCTGGTTTTTAAAGCTAAAGAGATGAAACTTGGCACCATGGTAGCTCTTAAGTGGGGATTTATCCATGTCGAGTTGAAAGCAGATCCGTTCATGCCTTGATTTTTTAGGATTCTTTTAAAGTTCAAACTCAAACCTCCTCTTTGAGGTCTAGCACCTTGAGCAGTTTCATACAAGTTTAAAAAAAAATGAATGGATCTGTTTCCAACTTGGCACGACTAAAGCCCTAATTAAGAGCTCTCGCAGTGCCAAGTTTCATCTCTTTATCTTTAAAAATGACAGAGCTGGAAGCATTTTGGTTAATTTCCATTGACTATAATAGAGCAGTTATCCGAAAATGGAGGGGTCTTTGAAGGGTAATCTGACAAAGCGGAGCAAGGGAGCCACTCCAAAAAACAGAGGGGAGAAGCTCCGCTTCGAATTTCGGAGCAGAGCAGACCTGCTTCGCACACCCCTAGTACTCAAGAGCTGCAATAAGTATATAATACAATATAAAACCTGTACAGTAGCTGATCTTAATAGGCTGTGGGAGCCAAAGGACATTTAAGAAGAGCTCTGCTGGATCAGGCAATGTGTGTGTTCGGACAACCGCAACAGGGGAAGAAGCCATCATAGCTGTTCCCCTTGCTACCGTGCATGCCATGTGCGTGACCGCTATTTGCATTATTCCCCACACTGGAGTGCAGGTTGACATGTTGCCTGAACCTGGCAGGCAGCACAGTGGGAGGGGACTTCGTACCCTACTTACAACTTTACTGCACATTGTGTGTTGTAGGGTAGGTAGGACTCTCCCGCCCCCGCTGCGCACCAGGTTCGACTATATGCCAACTTGTGCTACAGATGGAGGTCATGCACAGTGGAGAAACAGTCACAATGGCTTCTAACCCGCTGCGATTGTCCAAGAGTCCACTAGTCCAGCATTTGTTTCTGACAGTGGTCACCCCACAAGCAGATCATAATATCAACTGCCCCACCCGCCACTTTGTTACCTAGCAACTGGTATTCCAAAATATACTGGTTTTGCATCTTAATGTTTCATTTAGCTATCATGGTTAATTCCCATTAAGAAATCTGTCTGAATTTTTCTAATCTAATTTTAATGCCAACCCGTGGCCATCTTGTGGCAGGGAATGCCATAATTAATCATCAGTGTTTCTTTTGTCTGTCTGGCATCTAACAATCAGTTTCATAGGGTGACCCAGAGATTTAGTATTGTGAAGGTGGGGAAGAATTCTCTCTCCATCTGCATATGCATAATTTCATGAACTTCAATCATATCACCCCTTCATAACGATTTTTCTTGGCTAAATAGCCCTAAGTACTTTAACTTTTCCCTGTAGGAAAGGTGCACCAGCAAGCCTGATCATTTTGGTTGCCCTTTTCAGCACCATTTCCAGCTCTCCAGTGTCTTTAGAGATGGGGTGACCAGAACAGCAGATGGGTATGCCAGTTGTGGCCACACCATTGGTTTATGGAAGAGCTTTCTTATAGTGGCTCTTTTATTTTTAGTCCCTTTCCTAATAATCCACAACATGGAAATTGTCTTCACTGCCAAAGTATGTTGGGCTGACATTTTCATTGAGATATCCGGCACAATCCCAAGTGCTCTAGTTGGTCACCACCCCTTTAGACCCCATTAGTGTGCGTGTGTGTGTGTGTGTGTATGGGAAGCGGGGTTCCAAGGTGCATCCAGTTACACTTGCATACATTAAACTTCTCTTGCCATTTTGTTTCCCATTCACTCAATTTGGAGCAATTCTATTGGAGTGCTGCACCATCCTGTATAATTGGGTGTCATCAACAAACTTGGCCTCTTCCATGCTTGTCACTGACTCCAGAGGAATCTCTATCTTTACAAGGCTTGTTACCTGACCTGACTAGAAAGTGCCTATTTCAGTCAGCCACTTGTTCCGGCATTGGGTTTTAGCTAAGTTTAATATAATTAATTTGAATATCTTGTTTCTCAGTTCCAGAAAGAATATCCCCAGATCTATCGGAACAGATTTCCAACCACAGAAAGTGAAGCCATCTTGTTTGAAGACAAGCCTACAATCAAGCAGCCGATGCTCAGCTTGCGCAAGCCAAAGTTTCGTACCATGAGAAATTAATTTCTAATTACGGAGAATTCATTTGTCTGTTTGTGAAGCAACATCTTTGAGAAATGCATATTCACAACATATAAGTGAGAGGGTATGGACAAATGTGAATTTGGTGAAATCTGCCAGAATAGGCAGTTTCCTTACCTGGAACGGACAATGTTTACAAAATAACCCAACAACTGTAAATACTCTATTTTTTTCTTTTTTGTATAAACTGCGTTGGGTGAGATGCAAATGAAGGGTAACAATAAATACAGGAATAGCCAAAAAGAAGAGTAGTAGTTAGTACTACTAAGAAAATGAATCACATGCTGTAACTCTTCCGTGTTTTTAGATACCACAATACACCGATGTTTGTGTTCATTTTCAATATATACTATATGGGGCTTTTTTTATTTGTAAGTTAAAAGTGTAGGGGTTTTGATGAGTTGAAAACAAAAGGCTTGCAAGAAACTTGATTAGATATGCAATTCTTTTTGCATTTTGCACTTAACTGTAAATTGTATTTGGTGTCCAAAGATTATATGTTCAGTTGTTTAAATGGCAAGGCAACATGCAGCTGAGAACAGGATGCATGAAGCATGGCCACGACATTGTATAGAAGATAGCCATCGCAAAGCTGATAATTTCTGCACAAGCCACACCTTTCAGAGAAAAAGAGGAGTATATTTCTTAAAGAGCCATAAAAACATTCATTCATTGCTTACACAGTTACCAATGAAAGTATGTTGCACCTGTAATTGTTTTAAATAATTGAAAGTGTGTGGCTACTGGTCACTGACTTAATTCTTCGTGCTAAAACTTTCCCCTGTACTGTCTTTGTTCTCTTTCTTTCAATTCAGGTTACTGGTCAGATCCAGATGACAGTAGTCGAACTTAAGTTGTGGCTAACTTTTCACATTGGTTTCAGAGGGATCTAACTTAATCTGGATCCAGCCCATTGTGTTCTGTAGTAAGACTCAGCTGCCCAGATTCTCCTCCCAGCCCTACCACTTTTTATGTATAAACATTCTAGGATTTCTGTGTTGACAGTATGCATCTCAGTATTTAAGTTAATTTGATATTTAAAATCTTACCAAAACCTTGTTCAATAAATCTTTCTCTAATGCTGGTAACGCAGTGTCTTGTTCAGAAGGGTGTTTCAGAAAGAGAGTGTCCATGCCAGAACTGATTATTAGCGGAAGGATTTGTGAGTTTAGAAACTATGGACGCAATATTGTAAATCTGAACTTGATATCACAGAAAGGGAGCTAGAATAAGGAGTATATGGAACTCTGTGCTATGCACCTTCTCTGGTGCTACACACAGTATTTAGATGGTCTTTCTCAATTATATGAGCTATGTAAAAGGATGCAATAGCAGATGGAAGACTCCACCTTGTGACTGCATTTGATAGTTCGTTATAGGCCAAATCACAAGACCAGAGATGCATTGGGTGCATTTCTGTAGTCTCCTCACATTAAGTTTTATCATGTGGTTGTTTTCCACACACGGGGCAGAATCCCAACGCCCCCATTGATTCCCTTGCACCCCACCAGCTCCATTGCACAAGCGCCCCCCAGTACTTGCGCAACAGCAGTTTAGCGCTTCTGGAGAAACCCGAATTGATTGTTTCTGGAATGAAATGCTGTAATATTGTTACAGAGATAAAATCAGTAATGCAATAAAAGGGAAGTGGCTGGAGGTTACTAATACGTGTGTGTGTGTGTGTGTGTGTGTGTGTGTGTGTGTGTGTATGGAATTGTGCTGGCTATGAATATGTTAAAAGGTGTTACATAGAAAGAAAAGAAAGAGATGTCACAATTTCAAGTGGATTGCATCATTTTTCAGTTTTATATTCAGAGCATTGTTATTTTAAAATAATTTTCTTTTGAAATTAAGAAAGGCAGTAGCAGTGGTTTTTAGATTGTCCAAGGAAGGTATTTTGGATTATGCCCAGAAAAAAATGAGAGTTTGAAGAATGAACGTTGAAGAGGAGGGCAGGTTCAGAAGCGAGGCATTGTTAACATGTGAAGCCCTGGCTTGATATTTTGGCATCAAAATATTTTGGATTTTATTATTAGGATTGTTTACGTCTCGGGCCGGAAAAAAGTACTGATCTGAAGAGAAATTCATTTTGTTGCCACACTGTTTATATGTTAAGTTATTCTTCTTTTCTAAAATGCTATTTTAGAAGGGAGGGGGAAGTGAAAGAAAGAGGAAGCTAGAAGAACAATGTCTTTGAGCATGTACAGAAAGAAATTATTCTTCAATTTAAAAATGTTGTGTTTTAAAACAATTTTAGAATTAATATAACTAAAACAAGTCATTACAAGTTTGTATGTGGGTTTTTTTATGGTTCTAAAAGTCTGAGTTTCACTTTTGCAAATGCAGAAAGAGAAAACTGGTGTGAGGCAGTTCCTCTTCTGTCTAGCCAGAGAACAGAAGATAACAAATGCTTAAACCTTCACTTTCAATCTGTTTTGAGTCTGGTAGTCCCAGACACTTTTGTTTCTTCTTCCAAATTTATTGCAGTTTTAAAGAATAAAATACATCGTAATGGAAAGAGTCTCCTAAAAAGCACAATTTAAGTTATTTTTATGAATATTTACTGTTAACATTTAAGCCCTACCAAAGAGGGGGTAATTAATAAAACAAGGCCAACCATGAAAAAGTTATGACCACCGAAATAAACAGTCTATGATATATGGTTTCATGTCTTCTGTATGTCCCATCTGTTTTGTGCTATATGACTGGTATGTTATGTTAAAATTGCCATTTTATTGTTTATTGAAGACTTTATTATGAGCTCTTTAAAAATTCATTAAAATTCTTTGCATATATGCTTTGTTAAAATGATTGGTACTGATTAAAGCTTTTTAAGGCTCCTATTTAACAAATATATTGCTAGCATATGTCTTAATACAAATGTGTTGGGTCAATTAATTTCTTCTTATACATAATAGTTATTTTGTGTTTTCATAATAAACAGCAGATTTATGAACACAAATGAGGGAAGAAAAGGTTTACTATTCAACTCTGAGGCCTGGTTCTCATGTAACGACAACCAAGAGTATGGGTTATCATTGAATAGTGAGTTGTCACTATGTGTGAACCCTGCACTATGGTTTAACTATGGATTATTAATCACAAACAACCGAGGAAGAGAACCCATAGTTTGTTGTTGGGTTGTAAACTCTGCGTAGTTCATTGTTAACCCATAATTAAATCACAGTGCAGGGTTCACAGAATCCAATGACAACCCATAGTCAACCATACTATTGGTTGTCATTACATGCAAACCAGATCTGGGTATCTCATCACATATATATACACCAGTGTCGCTGCTCTATTTAATTTCAATCTTATCCAATTGGGAATTTTATTAAAAAATAAAAACCTGTTTATATACATTATATAATAAATTAAAATAAAAAATCTCTACACATGACATAATACATGCTTATGTTTTTGAAACCTTAGTTGTAATGCATATGATTAAAATTATGTAAAATAATTAAGAAATTCTAAAATTTGAAGACAACTACATGAAAAGGTTATTAAATTATAAGTTTATAATTATTGGTAAGTGATAGACATGTGTTGAGGACATTTGGCCAAATTAGTATGGGATCATATGGTTTATATCTATCATGATATTTCATCTCCTAATCTTCATGAATCCTATTTTCCTTCTACATATAAAATAGGCATATAAGATGCTGCAGACAAAAGCAATTGGGAGGGGCAGGAATATAGATACTGGACCATCTGTGCGCTAGTACTTTAATGCTCAGTATCATGCTTTTCTGCGGGCACCCAGAAAAGCTGGGTGTGAGACTGACTGGGAGTCCACTGGACTCCCCTCAGCCGCTTCCCCCCCCATTTGCTGCCCGCCAATCCACGGGACATACCTGAGGCCTACACACAAGCCACCCAGCCTCCTCTCTGTCCCCCCATTTGCCTACCTGCCAACCCGCAGTAGTTTACTGAGGCCTCCATGTGAACTCCCAGCCACTCCCCCCTTCCCAGCTCAATTTATTTATCCTGTTGCTTAGCAACACAAAGTTCTCATAGGTCCAAAGTTCTATGCCATACATTACCATAGTTTTTTACAGAGAGAGAGATGTAGGTTTTAGATACTCTTTTATATTTCTGTATGGCACCCCAAACATCAGTCTTGTCAAAACCAACCTTGTCCACTCCCCACCAACTGTGGATATATGGATTACCTTGACAGTGACCCCACCCTAATCAGCTGCCAGAAAACCTAAAAGGATTTGAGTGAAATAAGAACTTGAGCATGACTGATGGTCATAAACAATTCTTTGGAACTATGTTACTGGAATACTGAATTCCAAACCTGAACTGTGTTACTGAACTCCAAAATCTACCAACTGCTTCTAAAGGCCAAATGGTCTGAAAAATGCTTGCATTTTGGCAGTCAAATGGACACTTGAAACAAGATAAAGTATGTTGGTTTTGAACTTCCAAACTGAGCATCAAGCCCAGTCAGCGGTTGTCATGAATACCAACATATTCCAAGAAGAAAATGATGCCTTTGTCTGAAAAGCAGGGACTTAGTCAATATAGCTGTTAAATGTACCACAACCATGTTGTGAGACTCACTACTCTGAGGAACTGACCTGGTTTGGACAACACGACAGTCCACTATGAGTTCATTAACCCCCGGGGTGCTGCAGTGCGTGACATCCACCATTATGTATGTGCAAGCCCCGGGCAGGGGTTGGCATGGCATGCAAACCTGACTGGCAGGGCTTATTTGAAGGTTAAACAACCCTCACAAAACCTATGGTTTTAGGTTTATGTGAGGCTTGTTTAACCCTCAAATAAGCCCCGATAGCCAGGTTCACACAACACAACAAGCCATGGCAACATCCAGATGGGGCTTGTGTATTCATAACAGCCAGCACACGCTGCAGCTCAGTACAGGTAAGTTAGCCCACAAAGGGTTGTCATGTCATATGAACTGGCCAATTGCTCAAAGCTAACTACAGTTATTACATCAATGACCAATGTTTTTTCTTTGACTAATGGCAAAGCTGAGACCACCAGACAGAATAAACGTAACACTTTTTAAGTGGTGAGTACAGTGCTGCAAAAGGACTCTGCTGTATTTGTAGTACTGGATAATCAAACTGTGTCAGCTCAGTTAAATCTTTACCAAAATGCCAGATTTTGATCTGGCAGTTCAGTCTTGACCTAACTGTAGGGTGACATATGAAAAGGAGGACAGGGCTTCAATACCTTTAACAGTTGTACTGAAAAGGGAATTTCAGCGGATGTCATTTGTATGCATGCAGCACCTGGTGATATTCCCTCTTCATCACAACAGTTAAAGCTGCAGGAGCCCTGCCCTCTTTTGTATCTGATCACTCTAGTATAGCTGCAGGAGCTCTGTCCTCCTTTTCATATGGTCACCCTAACTGCCAGCATCCAGATTTTCCCCAGTTTACACCTTATCTTTCAAGACAGCAACCAGTAGATAGCAACAATGAAATCAAGGAAGTATCCACATGTAAAAAGACTGGCACTACTGTTTTATAGCAGTATTGGAGTGCACTGATAACTGTTGGAGCACAACTGTTTGACACAAGGTGTAGATCTGGCCTGAGTGGCAGAGCAAGCAACAAAGACAGTGTTAGAAATGTTCTGGATGGATTTGGTGGGAAGAAGAGAGTAATTAATAGTGTGAATATAGAGACCATAGCAAATAAGTTAGTTTATATTGGAAACCAGGTGAATAAAATGACAGAAGGAATAGCAAAAGCTTTACAATTTTTCAATATCTATAATAGAAACTGCTGAAATATACTGAATTATTACGAAGTGAATAATTTCAAATTATAGAAATTGTTTTTGCCTGCAAACAATATATAAGAGTTTAACATAAAGGTGGGTAAGGAGGAGCACAACCACATCAAAGTTGAACAGAAGGGAATCCATGAACATGAGCATCATTGTTTATAGATTGTATTGGGAAGGTTTAACACGGTTTGCAGCCACAACATAACATCACTGATTATCAAACATAGATGTAAGACAAATATGACAATACAAGAGTTTCATTTAAAAGATGGGCTTGCTATTTTAAAATGAAATGCTAAATTTGGCTTTACATCCAATAGTGGTTTTAATAATGGAAGAAGAAGACGTGGTAGTTATGATTGTTCTCTGTATTTAAACAAAATAAACCGTTACCCAATTAGAAACTATCATTAACAACATCAAGGAAGACAATTTGATGCACAGGATTAACATAGCGGTGTCTGAGATTTAAAATTCATTTTCTGTCGCCAACTGGGGGAAATTGTTGGACATGAGTGAATTACAAAGCTTGTTATTGGCATATTGCTTATCAGGTCAGCTTGATCTGGGGAAAAGAGAACATAATAAGAATAAGTCTTGGCCCATCAGGTTAATACCCTAAACAGGGTAACACAATGAAGAACAAGTTAAGAAATTCCTGAAGAATTGCAGAGTAAACGGGATGCCTCAGAAAAGATGTAAGCAAGAGTGTGTACCCCTAAATAGAAGAGAGGTCCTTGAGGAGACTAGATCACCCTATTGTAACCAATCAGTAAGGTTTAGAGTTTCCATTTATAGCAATGGGCATAAGAGCTGGCAAAATACAATAGTATAAATCAAAATCTCACCTCAGTTGCCCTGTCTGCCTTCATTCCAGATTCCTAGGATTGTCCCCCTTCAGCTCCATTCAGAGGGCCTTTGAAGAAAGACAGACCTTTCACCAGAGAATATAGCAAGCTAACTCTATCCTTTTTCTGGTCAGCAGTAAGGTCAGATGACGCATGTGAATGATAGTCTCTGCCACTAAAAATTATATTACTCTAAATAGATTTTGCGTTGTCTGATAAAGGTGTTTGTCTGATAAAGGTGTTTGTATTGTAGTCCCCAAATATATAACATTTTCAAGAAAACATTTTTCAAGAAAATTTGTTTTCAGTAAAACATTTCCTGACTTGTGGGATTGGGGAGTTGTCACTTTTAAAATATGTCTTTGAAAAAGCATTATTCTGTAAGAATGTCTAGTTTACACACCTGAGAAGAAAGCATAGAAGGTTACACAGTGATAAATTTGCAATTGACCTAGGTAGTTCCTGCCATCTTCTCTGTCATCTCTATCAGAGCTTCTCTGTTACATAAAACTGGATGTCTATTGAGTGTATGCTGTACCAGGAGGCAGCAGATATTTTCTTGATGCTTGGAGCCAGCAGTGTGCCTAGGGACCCGTTCATCTAAGCTGGACATTTGGGTAACAGGGCAAAAGGTTGGCGCCACGGAAAGAGCACGTTACAGGCTGTGTGACTATAGCCTGCTCTCGTTTCCCTTGTTGTTTCTTTGTAATCCACTTCTGCATGGGGATTTAGGTCTCTGGAAAACATTCAAAGACCTTTGAACAGCAGGACAAAATCTCGTAAAGCTTCAGGAGGATTTGAGTGGTGAAAGATACTTCTGTTCCCCAGGGCCCAGCTGATTGGCTCATATGTCTTTTTAAAGCTATTGCTCCTGTCAGTAAGACCCAATGTTCATATAAATACCCAGAGCACATCTCTGACTGCTGTACTCTGCATTTGGCTCAGAAAGTTCAAATCCTTTCTTGGGGAGAAAATGTCCAGTCAGTAAGTATCCTCTAAGATTTTCTCTGCATAGAGATTTAAATGTTGACCAAGCAAGTGCAATCCAGACACCAGATGGTTGCGGCTGGCATATTTCTCAGAAGGAAAGAGGGCACGCATCTTCCTCTGCTGTCATTGGTGGGACTCGTGCAATATTGTGACAAGTATCCGCAGAATGTCATGGGGGAAAGCGAGCATGAAAAACCCAATAGGCAACACTGAAGCTTTGGCACTCTTAAGACGCAAGTGATGCCATGCATTTTTTGAATGTCGAAACCTAAACCCATTACATAAAAGTGGGTCCTATTAAACTTCCATAGAACAGTTGGAAAGTGACTTCCTGTGCTCTCAAAGGTTTGTATGTGCTTCATGAAATTTGATACCTTTCTTTTTGAGCAGTAGGGACCCATATCATAAGGCCCTTTTGCACCTCCCTGTTTTTCAAAGGCAGTTTGCCATGGGACATGGAGAATTGAAGTTTGAAAATATCTGTGTCCAGAGCTCCACTGGGCAAGGATAGCTGGACATCTGGTTTACTGGATTGTGACTGATATGCTTGGGATCCAGCAAGGGAGTGTATCTGTGCTGTGGCGAAGGCCAGGGTTGCAATGTTTTTGGAGGGTAATGACTTTGCACATTCAGTCCATATTTAATGTGATTCGAACTTGGGAAAGAGATAGACTTGGCTGGAAGAATGTTGTGTGCAAATTCTGGTTTCTGGAAATATATCTATCTTCCATGGCTACAGTCTGCTCTAGTAAGTGAACATTGGGACATGTCTCTAGTAGAAACACGATCAATCACATCTTAGCTAAAAGAGTGACTAGTAATTGTTTTCTGAAAATGGCTGCAAGATCAGATGTTACTCCATCTTATTTATTTATTTCATTTATATCCCGCCTTTTTTTCCTGCAAGAAACCCAAGCCTTGCACATAATCCTCCTTCTTTCTCTCTATTTTTATCCTCACAACAACAACCTTGTGAAGGATGTTGGGCTGAGATTCTGCGACTGGCCCAAAGTCACCCAGTGAGCTTCCATGGCCAAGTGGGGACCAGAACCAGTTCTTCTGACTTCCAGGCCAACACTCTAGCCACTACACCACACTGTCTTTTGTTCATTCAAGTCAAAACATTTCCTGTCCAGTGTAAAGCATTGTTCTAACCAGTGGAGGCTGGTGCATCGCACCTCAGATAGCTCCTTTAGACTTCTGACTGGTTCTGACTGAAACCCAGAATGGATTCACCACCCCATTGATATTGGAGCCACCAGCCTTCACTGGTTTTAGCCTTCCAAGAAAGGAGGGAATGGTTCAGGGAAATACTGAGTTGCTCTCCGCTTGGCTTTCTTAACACTTTTCAGAGTTGAGCACCCAGCTGGTGGTTACAAGAAGCTCTTTGAGACAGTGGAGGAACTATCTTCACCGATAACTGCTCATGTCACAGGTTTGTGCATTTCTAATGCTCTCTTTTCACACTGCCTCAGTAGGATTCACCTTCACAATAAGCAACCCTTTCCATTCCAAGGTGTTTCTGAGTGAGATAAATGGGTGGCATTTGTCACAGTCAGAATCATTTGAGAGAAGGAAGGATGAGAACCCTAGGCCATTCTTTATTGTCATGATAATTTATTTAATTAGATGCAAAGATTAAATTTCCATAGCCTAATGCTGAAGCTGTTTTCAAAACTCAAAAAGTCATATTTACTTCCTGCTCTGATCGCTAATTGTGTGTTAACTCAATCTGAAATCCTATGCGTAACCGAGCTAATTAATTAAAGTCAACCTGGTGGACCATTCTATAACCCAATAGAAAAGCAATACCTTACAAAGCAACAACTTCCTGAAGATATCATCTTCCAGATGCCATCCAGGAATGAAACTTACAAACCTTCATCCCCTCTGACCTTTGTTATAGTATCCTAATTGTCAAATTCTTACCGGAACAACTCTGCTTGCAAATTTCCTGAGCATGTAAATACAATTACAGGATTTCCTCCAGGCTGCTTCTCATTTCACAGGCAACTTTCTTTCAATGGTGACAGAAGCAATTCCTGAGAAAAGTATAAATTTGCTTAGGTTTGAAAAGCTGGCCATTTGGAATCCTGTTTTGTTGTTGTTGTTTTAATATTTTAAGAGCAATTACCCTCCCAAGGCAGTTTCCAGTACTCCAATAATAAACTTCAAAGAAAATAACCATGAATAATGACTAGCAATAATATATTTTTTAAAAAAAATCCAGCCCAGTAACATGCTGAAATCTAAGAAATAATTGTAGCTAAAATCAGCAGTAGCCCAATAAAAGTCATTTATGAAAACATCACAGTAAATAAATGAGTCCTGAAGGAATGGTGGGAAGTCAAAATGATGGTTTGACCCAGAAACTTGGTGATGCTTGGAAAACTGTTTCCCACCAAGGTCCCACCAGTGGAGAAGGGGGCCCACCAGAAGGAGCCTTGCCCAGGTCCTACTCAAACCTGGAGCTGGTCCTGGGTTCAATAGAGGTATTATGTGATCTTACCACCAGCCCCCCCCCCCCATCAATCCTCAGATGGACACATTCAGTACAAGTGGAAGTTTCCAACCTGTCTTTCAAGGCAGTCCCATGAGCATCATCAAGTTTGCTTACCACTGCTTCTCCACCCGCGTGTTTGTCCTTCATTACTTCCTCTTTTGAAAAAGAAAGTAAAAAACGTGCATCTGGCCCATTCAGGGGCCATTTTGATCCCTCTGCTTCTCCTGCACACAGCAGGAGAGACAGCGACAACTTCCATCTTTAAAAATATGTCGGCCTTATTAGGGTGTTTTTTTGTCACGTGAAGAAGGCTAGAAGGGGTGGGAGGCGTGCAGGAGGCAGATGACGTTGTGAGAGGGACCCCAAAAATCTGTGAGTGCCCAGTAAAGAGCGTGTAATAAACTGCTCGTCTGATGGACCTCATAGACTGCAGCTTGGATGCCACTAGCAAACAGACAACCAAGGCCAGGTCAGACGTTTTCAGATAGAACTGCAGCTGGCATACCAGCCAAAGCTGGTAAAATTAGGGTGACAGAACAGGGCTCCTGAATCTTTAACAGTCGTATAGAAAAGGGAATTTCAGCAGGTGTTATTTGTATGCATGCAGCACCTGGTGAAATTCCTTCTTCATCACAACAGTTAAAGCTGCAGGAGCCCTGTCCTCTTGACCAGATACAAAACTATTAAAGATACAGGAATCCTGTCCTCCTTTTCATATGGTCATCCTAAATGCATTGCTGGGGAATGACACAGTTGGTCAATTCAGAATATAGGGCTTGTCACACCTGAAAAGCTTGGCCCCAACTTGCCCCTCACAAACATGGCGATGGTGGAGATGGAAGGAATAAGCGGAGACTGAGATAAGACCCCCACACACACCTTCACCACCACTTGCCATTCAATCAGTCACCTACCTCATAGCCTAATACCGCAGCTGCTAAGGCTTAGCTGAACAGAATGGGTGCCCCGATTTCCTTTATTTCCTCAATGTTTGACCACTGTTTTTGCTGTCTTTGCAACAGGCAGGATTCCAGTCTGGCTCAAAGGCAGCCTCCTGAGATGTGGCCCCGGATTATTTGAAGTGGGCTCCGAACCATTTTATCACTTGTTTGATGGCCAAGCCCTTCTTCACAAGTTTGACTTTAAGGAGGGGCATGTTACTTATTACAGGAGGTAAGAAGCACCCCCACTCCACCCCACCCCACACACCCTTGGCTTACTGTGCTCTGATGTTCACAATCATGGCCAATGCAAGATCTCACCTTCCAGTGAATTCTGCACCCCTTACCTCTTTGTGCAAGCCATTTTGTTCCAAAACTAGTACACGTTCTGGCTGCTGTCATTCTGTTGAAATGGGAATCAATGATCTGCTCCACAGGCTTTTGGGATAAAAAGACCTGTAGACCATGTTAAACAATGAATGAAGGGAGAAGTGATCAATCATACCTTGGATGCGGGGATTTCGGCTTCCATGATTTATGACGGGAGTGTTGAGGTCTGAATTAAATTTCACAGAAGCTCTCAGGGGCCAAATGCCTTTGGCAGATAGGGCCAAAGGAGTGGCGTCAAAAATACCAGCTTTACCTTAAAGCTCTTCCTGCCGGTAACTAAGCCTTAGGAGAGGCATTTCAACTTTTTAGAATGGGGAGAAAACTATGCAAAAGCCAGGAAACCAGCAAACCATAGGCTGATGGTTTGGTGATACAGATTTGTTGTCCTATACCCCGATGGTCTAGTCCCTGCAAGCAACTGGGCAGCTGCGTTCTGCTCATGCTTCTGAGCCATCTTTAACGGCAGCCCCACTCACAGTGCATCATGGTAACATAGGGTGACTATATGGAAAGGAGGACAGAACTCCTGCAGGAGCTATATTAGAGTGACCAGATACAAGGAAGGCAGGGCTCCTGCAGCTTTAAGTGTTGTGATGAAGAGGAAATTTCACCAGTTGCCGCATGCATACCTGGTGAAATTCCCTTTTCTATACTACCGTTAAACATACAGGAACCCTGTCCTCCTTTTCATATGGTCGCCCTATGGTAGCGTAATCTGGATGTAGCGAGGGCATGAATGATGGTAGCAAGGTCTGCTTTCTCCAGAGAGGGATGCAATTGGTCATTTGGCAGAAGCTGACAAAAAGGCACCCCTGGTAACTACCTTCACCTTCACTTCCATAGACCAGGAGAACCTCTCCCCAAAACTATGCATTTTTTGTCCTTCAAGGGGAGCACACCTCCATCCAGCACCAGTCTCACACCTCCATCCAGATCAGCAGGTTTCCCACACCCAAAGGGCCTCCATCTAATCTGGATTAATTCTCAGCTTGTTTGACCTCATTTGCCTCAAATCTGCCTTCAGACACCCATTCAGGGTTTCCACAGCCTCTCTGGGACAAGTTGGAGGAAACGTGAGGTAGAGTCATGTGTCATCCACATATTGGATGGTGGAAGGGGTACAGCACCAGTGTCCCATGTAACCATGTGATTCAGCTAAACCAACTGGATGAATGTAGCCTGTGTTAACGGAAGTGGTGCCTGGGCAGTTATGGGACAACCACAACCACAGTGGTCACTGCATTCATTTATGGGCCTTTTAATACCACCACCATCAGAGGAACATTTGGTGGGAGGCGAGAGAAGGCCTTTTTGGTGGCCGCTCCCAGGCTCTGGAACTTTTGGCCAAGGGAGGCTAGGTTGACTGCCTCTCTACTGTCCTTTCATCAGCAGGCAAAGACATTTTTATTCAAGCAGATCTTTGGCATGTAAGCTGTGCATTTGCAGAAGGGTTTTTAAGGGCACAATCCTATGCATGTTTAGACAGAAATAAAGTCCTACAACTTCCAGTATTCCCCATGCTGGCTGGGGAATGCTGAGAATTGTAGGACTTTATTTCTGTCTAAACATGCATAGGATTGTGCTTTTAATTGGTTAGTGTAGTTTATTTATTTTATTGTTGTATTTTTACTTGTATTTTAATGTATTTGGTTTTTATGCCATGTTTTAAGATTTGTTAATCTGGATTTTATTATTAACTGTCTTTAGTGTCTTTTTGGGGGGGGAAGGCAGATTAGAAGTTAAATAGATAAATAAATCAAGTGGCACTCCTTCTCTTGCTTCCTTTACAGGTTTATCCGGACTGATGCCTATGTCAGGGCAATGACTGAGAAAAGAGTCGTAATAACAGAGTTTGGCACATACGCTTACCCAGATCCGTGCAAGAATATATTTTCCAGGTGAAAACAATCAATGTTTATTGTGGGAAGCTAACCCGTCATAGCAGAAGAAGTGATTTAATTCCCTTGTGCATTCTGTTTGGCAGATTCTTTTCCTATTTCCAAGGTGTGGAGGTCACTGACAACGCTCTGGTCAATGTATATCCTGTGGGTGAAGATTTTTATGCCTGTACTGAGACGAACTTCATAACGAAAATCAACCCAGATAATCTGGAGACAATTCAAAAGGTAACAGTTTGATAGACAAAAGGCAGAGGTGAACAGGAAATGGAAATAAACATTGGTGGTGCATGTGATACCTGTGTAATCTAGAATATCTAGACAAGCCACAATGATGTAAGACAGTTCGAATGGAGAGGAGTTTCCCTGTGTATCAGGTCTGTGGCAGAGCTCCTATATACAGTGGTGTAACAGAGCCAGGGCATGCAGGATTGAAGTACCAGGACTTTTGGATTAGCACCCCACTCAGAATTTTCTGATCCATCTGAGTTTAGCTGCAATCCCCATAACAGCTTAGGGGGAATGGATTTTCCCAGCTACAATACAATGTTGTGAGCTATCACAATGCAAAGTATTTGCGGATGGCCATGGTACTGAAAGGGTATTTATTTTATTTTATTGCACTTATATCCCACCCCTTTCCCTCCAAAGAATCCTATACATAATCCTCCTCTTCTACATTTTATCCTCACAACAACTACTTTGTGATGTAGGCTGGGCTGACAGTCTGTGACTGACCCAAAGTTATCCAGTGAGCTTCATGGCTGAGTGGGGAGTAGAACACAGATCTCCTGACTCACACAGATCTCCTGACTCCTGGTCCAACACTCTAACCACTACACTACGCTGGCTCTCAATTAAGACCTGTTAGCTTTATAAAAGACCCACACCCCAACACAGCTGCCTGCACTTTTGGATTCACCTCGAGAGCGTGGCTATGGCAGCAGATACTTACAAATGTATCACTTCATCACTGCTTATATCCCAGATGTTTCTCCAAATCAAACTGCCATTCAGATGTCAGGCAACCGCAATAAACATTTTACAACAGACATGACATCAGAATGCATGGAGTCAGTATGCAAGCAGTGACACTTTGGGTGCTTATGGTAGAGCCAACTGTCATTTCAGAGGGCACTTGTGACTAGCACTTGTGGGGGCATTCATAATGACATTTATAACACAGTAAATTGACCAAGTCCTTTTTGTTGATGCTATTATTGAGCTAGAGCTGCAGAGAGGCTAGCAACTTTAGAGTTTGCTATAAATATATCACACTTAGTACCAATAAGCAGACTTTCTCGTTGTTGGTACCTGAATGCTTTCACGAGAGATTAGAAACAGAGATAATTTAGTGCCCTTTCACATATAACATTTTTCATACTGGGGAAATCATTTTTGTCATGGAAAACTACATGGTAATGTGTTAAGTACAGTGTTTTTATTTTGCTGTGAGGACATATGTTGGAAAGCCAATGAGCAGCATATTTGTGTCACACTTGTGACAAAATGAAACATAGAATCACCATTGAAGGCTGGTGGCTCCGATGACAGCGGGGCAGTGAATTCGCTCCGGGTTTCAGTGAGATCAAGTCAGAACTCTGAAGGAGTTATCGAAGGTGTGTGGATAGAGCTCCGTTAGAATTCTGACTGAAACTTGGAGCGGATTCACTGCCCCATTGACATCGGAGTCACCAGCCTCCCCTGAGAATCATAGAGTTGGAAGGGACTTTGGAGAACATCTAGTCCAATCTCCTGCTCAGGGGAGTATCTGCCAAGGAGGATGCAACTGCAGCATCCCTGACAATGGCCATCCAGCCTCTGCTACTACTCACCTTCCTCACACCTTTATCATAATACTTTCCAATATCCCCGTTCTGTCCCTAGTAAAGGGTTTTTAATTACCTTATTAGGAGAATTGGACTTTATCAAAACCTGTTTTTTAAATTCATATTTGTTTTGTAGCTGCAGTTCTTTGACAGAAAAACAAAAATTGTGCCTAGTGTCAGCATTTCAAAAGCTTTTCCACTAGGCAAAAGCAGTGCCATTTTCCCATTGCCCCTTCTGTATAAGCCACAATAGGCAACATAGATGCTTTCCTATTTATATGTCTGGGGAGGGGGGGGCATTTTCAATGCCTTTCTAGCAAATATTGTAACTTTAAGGTATGGGCTGGATGCAGCCATGTCTGGAAGAATTGCTGCCCCGTGACCAGAGTTATCCAGGAGGTTAATCTGGCTTATCATCACGAGTCCTGCTGACTTTAAAATTGATTGAAAATAGCTCTATTGAACTCAGTGGAGAGATCATTTCTCCCTATAGAAATGTTCCTAAAATGATTTGGAATCAAGCTTTGGTTGCTATTCTTCAGTTCCCGCTCTGGCTAATGACTTGCATCAGTTTCTTGTTTTGAATTTCTGAGCACAAGTGGGATCTGCAACAACACACTCAGGGCTCATGCTATGTCTTTTCCACTATTCCGTTCTGTACTCCCCAATGGGCCCCCCTCGCTCAATGAGCCTACCTTTTCACTGCCATTGTCACCAGCTGCTACTGTTCCTCCTCCTCTTTCTCATCACTTCCTTGCTTGACAAGCAGGGAGCCAGTGAACAAGAGCTTTTCTACAGGAGACATTTATTGCGCCTTCATGATTCCTTTTTACTAGGGTGACCAGATAAAATCCAGGTCAGGGCTCATGTAACTTTAACAGTTGTAGAGAAAAGAGAATTTCAGCCAGTGTCATTTGTATGCAATTAGTTCCTGGTGAAATTCCCTCTTCATCACAACAGTTAAAGTGCAGGCACTATACCAGAGTGACCATATACAAAAGAAGGCAGGGCCCCTGCAACTTTAACTGTTGTGATGACGAGGAAATTTCACCAGGAACTAATTGCATACAAATGACACTGGCTGAAATTCCCTTTTCTCTGCAACTGTTAAAGTTACATGAGCCCTAACCTGGATTTTATCTGGTCACCCTACTTCTTACTCATGGTTGTTTACAGGTTCTTTAGACAATGTCGTAATCTCCCAGTTTTGTTTCTGTTTTTAAGAGCACTTTCCCAATTTTATTTTTTTTAGAGCTGAGGAAATGGGATATTATTTCTGAAAGTGAAAGAACTTATTGTTTATTGACACTATTCTACTATACTACAGCGCCACCTAGAGGTTATGTACAGAAAAGCTCTTTGTGTAGAGCTCAGATCTCAGTTTTGCCATGAAACCAAAAGTAGATACAGTGATTAATAGCCTCAAGTAGAAAACCTCCAAGAAGCTCCTTTTCACTACCACTGTTGTCAAAGCCAGAACAAGAGGCAGGTGAACAAGCAAGTTGTAACAGGAGCAACTTCAAGAGGCTCTTGTCAGTTGACCCCTGCTGGGGGGTGGGCCCTCAACAGGTGCCCCACCATGCCTACCTTTGACACCAACCCTGCCCTCACCCCAGTCATCATTCTGCATCCATCATCATTCTGCATCCCTGCCCTCACCACAGTCATCATTCTGCATCCAATGACCATATTTAGTCCTCATTGGGCTGTTTTCGGGGTTATCATCCAACCACCATCAATTATAAGGTTTATTTTTTCACTTTTTGTACTCCTTTAAACCTCAAAAACACCCTTCTCTTTTTGGTGCATGGGTGTTGCCACTTTGGCTACATACGGATACGCACTCAGAGAATGAGTTTGAGATATAAATAAGCCCTTCAAACACTTGCTCTGTGTACAATATGCAATTGCCCCTGACAAACGTATGGATTTCCCCCAACCATATCACCTCTCTGTTGTGTTCTCCAGGTGGATGTCAGCAAATATGTTTCGGTCAATGGGGTCACAGCACACCCCCACATTGAAAATGACGGGACAGTTTACAATATTGGCAACTGCTTTGGAAAGAATTTTTCCCTGGCCTACAATATTGTACGGATACCTCCCCTGAAAGCAGGTCTGTTTGCGTCCAAGCAGCATTGTCTACATACTTTAGACAAAATATGGCAGCATGGTGACTCCTCCATATACTGGTTAAATCTGCCTACTTGACATTGTGTTCTACTTTTCACTCTTCGTAAGATTTCTATAGTTTTTCTATCTCTTACCTACTATCTAAAACGTCAGAAAACATTTATTGTTGTTGTGGCAAAATAGATCAAAAACGGGTTCTCTTATCTATGAGAGCCCCAATGTCCAGAGAAGCAGTGCATATGTTTGAAAACAGAATGCTTGTTTCCAGTACCAGTTTTCTTGTTCTAATATGTAATTCTCATTCGTTGGCTTGTGCAAGAGAAAACCAATCGAAATTAGGTATTATCGTTCTTATTCTTTTTTTCAGACAAGAAAGATCCAATGACCAAATGTGAGGTGGTAGTTCAGTTTCCTTGCAGTGACAGATTTAAGCCATCATATGTGCACAGGTAAATTTCAACCTCTTACACAAACACATGAGTATATGATCTTGAGCTATATTTTCATAAAAAGTAAATATATCATTCATACAATCAATCCACATTTGAAAACAGCAATTTCTAGCTGAAAATTCCTTGCTCCTTATGTAAAAGATACAGCGTTTGAACTCTCAGTTGGTGTTGAGCTTTTCTGCATGAGGCATTTATTGTGCACTCATCATTTCTAAAGATATTGCGACACTCCAGGTTTACTTCTGTTTTTAAAGAGCATTTTCCTGGGGTATCTTAGAATGGGGGAAATGGAGTATTGTTTCTAAAAGTGAAAGAAAATATATTTTTCTACTTGTGTAATTGCACTATTCCACTATAACAAAGTGCCCCTAGAGGTTATGTAGCAGAAAAACAGGAAAGGAAAAGGTCTTTGTGTAGAGTTTGGGTCTCAATTCTGCGATGAAACTGACAGTAGATACAACAGAATAACAACCTCGTGTAGAAAAGTTCATTAACAAATAACCATTATTTATAGCAACTACAATGGAATGTATTAGTCAAAGTGCAATCTACACATATCTACTCAGAAGTAAGATGCATAGAGTCCAGTGGGGCCTACTGCCAGGTAAATGTGTATAGGATTGCAGCCTTGGGGTTCCAAACACCTGTAACTGCATGTTGTATACCAGCCTTCCCTAGCCCTCCAGATGTTTGGACTACAACTCCCAGGATTCCTGTCCATTAGTCATGTTGGTTGGGGCTAATATTTCTTTATTTAAACATTTCTATACTTCCCAAGGCACAGTACATTAAGAACATATAATCTAAAACATACAAAACTAATAAGATCAAACAAAACATCAAAATAATAAAATACAACTGTGAGCTGGGGCAAGTTAAAATCAAATAGAAATTATTGGAATTAAACACCAGCAAAAGCCTGGATACATAGGAACTGAAGTCCACCACACCTGCAGGCACCAGGGTGCGGAAAGCCCTGTTGTATACTGTTACTTTCATATATGCAAAATGCTGTGTCACCTGACATACAATCCTCGACTATATTTTTGAACAGTTTTGGGCTGACTCCAAATTACATCGTGTTTGTGGAAACTCCTGTGAAAATTAACTTGCTCAAGTTTCTTTCTTCCTGGAGTCTTTGGGGAGCCAACTACATGGACTGCTTTGAGTCAAATGAGAGCATGGGGGTAAGTGGCCCTGCCCTGTGATTTATAGGCCCCATTACCCAAAAAAATGTAGTAGGATGGCATGCAACACTAGATGAAACGTTATTGTTTCACACCATTCAACTGTGTTACTTGGGTGGGTGGGTTTTGTTTTGTTTAGGTCTGGATGCATGTAGCAGACAAGAAAAAAGGGAAATACCTCAACATCAAATACAGGACTTCACCCTTTAACCTCTTTCATCATATCAACACCTATGAAGACCATGGATTTCTGGTTGTGGATCTATGCACATGGAAGGGGTGGGTACTGGTGTGAAGGCTACATTCAGATGATCCTCCAAGCCAATTTTTCCCAATCTGGCAGGGCCTGATGGGACAAAGTCTAAAACATCTAGAGGGCTCAGGTTTGGAGAGATTGCTTTGTGAGGAACAATCCCAGTGCTCAAATGCTCCATCCTCCTTTTTCCTCATGTGGATGCGACTTAAAAATACTTTTTGGTTTGATTAAACCATTACTTGCTATTCTGTTGGAATGCAACAGACCAGGAAGTAATTCACTTACATGCACACATAAGAGGAAGAAGAGAAGCACACAGTTGGGAGGATCATCTGAATGCAGTCCAAGTATTGAATTCAAACTGATGCGTTAAAAGCTCTGGAGGAGCATGTAGCATCTATCAAACAGATGAGCACCCAAGTTTTTTCTTTTCTTTAAAGAGTGAGAAATGGCCCATTGTATTCTTGCATGTTAAAGGTGCAGGGGCCCTGCCTTCTTTTGTATATGGTCACTCTAGTATAGTGCCTGCACCTTTAACTGTTGTGATGAAGAGGGAATTTCACCAGGAACTAATTGCATACAAATAACACTGGCTGAAATTCCCTTTTCTCTACAACTGTTAAAGTTACATGAGCCCTGACCTGGATTTTATCTGGTCACCCTAGTATACTACGAAACCTGCACTGAGAGCTGAATGAATGGGGGACTTTAATTCTAAGCCCACAGATGTGGAAAAGTCTGATTTCTCCAGATCTTGTTTCTAGCTATTTAGAATGCAGACTAAGGGCTCTAATCCAATTCTGCTATAGATTTTTATGCCTAACCTCAGGCTACCAGTTTAGAAGACTGGTAGTGTGCTTGATTATGATGATTTGTAGCAATGTCTGCATAATTCTTCCATATTCAAGTTTCGGTAGAGCAGGACTTTCAAGGAAATTTGGTGCATCTCCATCTTGCTTCTAGGGTGTCATAATGACAGCCACGTTAGATCCCACTGACTTTTTTCAATATTGAAATGCTGATACATTTGTCTTCATACAGGTATGAGTTTGTTTACAATTACTTATATTTAGCTAATTTACGGGAGAACTGGGAAGAAGTGAAGAGAAATGCACAAAAAGCTCCTCAACCTGAAGTTCGGCGATATGTCCTTCCGCTAAATATTGAGAAGGTAACTGCAATAGTTAACTATAGCTCAATTTCTCTGCAATATCAAGGCCTGAATAACTTCTTCACAATCTTATTTAGACAACCCCCACGCCCCCATCCATCCAAGCTCAAACACACAGGCACGTACTGTATTCATCCATCGTGTTAAATTGTGTTGTTTATGGTCCAAGGTTTTAACTTCAACACACGCTGTAATTAAACATTAGGTAAGATATTGAAAAGCTTTATTTTGGTTGAATATTAAACTCTGACTACTCACAGGATTATGAGATAGGTGGTCAGCTGTAACACTTCAGTTAAAAAAAACAGATATAAACTACTAGTGATATTTTAAAAATGCTTTGAGACTGTATTTTATGGTTTTGTCATTCCCTGCTTTCAGAGTCACTGAACAGAAAGGTTGGTTATACCCTATTGTAATAAATACATCATGAAGTGCCTGCCACAATGGCATGCAACAGATATATGGAAAGGTAGCTATTATATAGCAAAGATATCTGGTGTTCATGAGCTCCATCACACCAGTGTTTTATCACACCTTCACCCTGCCTTGTTTACCATTTTGCCCCATAATCCTCACACAACATCATCCCTGTCCTGCAGTCATCTTGCCTCTTCCCCTCCATTTTCCATGTTTTTCTAGGGCGGGGAAAGTGAAATATTTTTTCTCCACACGGGATAAAACCGCCCTTCCATCCCCGTGTATTGCCGTCCTCACGCTATGTCACAGAGCGTCCCTTCTTGGGTGTGTGTTGAAGGGTGGTCCTGCTGACAAAAGAGGAGGGCGGGACCCTCCTCCAGTCCTAAGAACCACTCAACTGGGAAAGGGGAGGGAGGGAATGCAAAGACCCTGTGCAGAAGGGAGCATCATCTCACCTCTAAAGGCAGAAACAGCACCCAGCCAATGAAATGCTAAATCGCTAAAACAAACTCGGGGGGGAGAGGTGCCCACGCTTATCACAATGTCCATCAAGCACAAGAACCAATGAACTGGAGGGGGAAGAAGAAGGAGACAGGGTGGGGCAGGCACAATAGCAGAAGAGCAAACAAGTGAAAAGAGATTTTGCCAATACAATGGCAATACCAGGAAGGCACGTCAGAAGGATCAGCGCTTGACACGGTAATGAAACAGAGGTGGAAATCGCGGATTGAACCTTGAAAAAAAAGTAGGTGTGATGGACCTCATGTTATGCATGCAGTGAGCAGAGATATATTGCACTTCCACGAGTTGTTGGTGAAAACTGAGCTGATCAGGATACAAGATAGTGAGTAGTTAGCATTGACTGCTACATTGTCATCAACTGCACTTTACATTTTCTCATAGGAATGAGTGCCAGTCATTTAATTATGCAGGAGAAAGCAAAGGAGTTGTTCTTGGAGACAGAATTAAACCCAACCATTAAAGATCAGGCTTGCTCCTATCTATATAAATTGATCCCGGGTTCTGATTTTTAATCACACTTTTGGGAGTGTGGGTAGAATGTTGGAAAATGCCTCACACCTCTCTCTCTCTCTTGTAAAGAATCTTCCTCTTCTTCTTACTTTCTTATTAGTTGCACTTTTTTGTTCCAGGCTGACACAGGCAAAAATTTAATCACATTGCCTAATACGACAGCTACTGCTGTTCTGCATAGTGATGAAACTATCTGGCTGGAGCCGGATGTTATTTTTTCAGGGCCCCGTCAAGGTAAGAACTTTCTTTTCTTTTGTCAAAATTTTATAATAAAAAATAAGTTAAAAAACTAAAAATAAGACCAATCTCATCCAGAAGCAACCAAAAGCAACTTAGTTAAAAATGCAAAATGAATTACTAATCCCTGTAAATGGGTCTGTTCTGTTTTATAGCTTTTGAGTTTCCACAAATAAATTATACAAAGTATTCTGGGAAACCCTACACATATGCATATGGCCTTGGATTGAATCATTTTGTTCCAGATAGAGTAAGTATTACATGCGAATGTTTCTCTGCATTGGACCAAATCCAATCAACACAACGTTCT
This sequence comes from Anniella stebbinsi, assembly GCA_029215795.1. Classification (NCBI taxonomy): domain Eukaryota; kingdom Metazoa; phylum Chordata; class Lepidosauria; order Squamata; family Anniellidae; genus Anniella; species Anniella stebbinsi. The sequence goes on along the minus strand of JARDYH010000004.1, from coordinate 85,579,693 downwards.
TATTCTCTTTACACACTAGGTAGGATGATACATATTCAGAGTGTCAGACTTCTTCTAAAGCCCAGCTCTCACTTTTGATAGGGTAAAGTCACATCAAAGTGACTGTCTCCCTACTGGTTTATCATATACTTGTAATATCACATACCACATTCCAATAGTAAGCACATTATGTGAAAATGGGTAAAGGTTACTTTGGGGTTACTTTACAGTACCAGTAGTAGTAGTACATTTGTCTCTACAAAGCCTTTATATCAGGGTGCACAACTTTTTAGGTCTCAAGGGCTGCATGTGATGCTGGCTCTGGGATTAGAGACCACTCACATCCTACCCGTCTTGATATAGATTACTTTCTTTGCTGCTATGAGCAGCAGGGAAAGAGCAATCTGTATGAAGAGGACTAGGGGAGGGAGTGGAGAGTCCTCTCCCCCTGCAATCCTGATAGAGTGCTCTTTCCTCTTTGGTAGCAGCAGTGGGCTAACAATGACTTGTACAGATTGCTGGGAGATTGGGTGGCAAGAGGCTAGCCCCAAAGAAGGCTGCAGTTAATGCCTTTGGAAGCCACAGATGGCGTTTCCCTGCTGTACTGTATATTCTAAAGGGAAACTAACAAGTCCCAACCAGCACGCCTGGTGGGAACGTGGGACAGGGCCTTCTCAGTGGCTGCCCTGGGGCTCTGGAACTCCCTGCCCAGGGAAGCTAGACTGGCTCCCACCTTGGTGTGCTTTCGGAGGCAAGCTAAAACTTTTGTTTCAGCAGGCCTTTGGGGAGTAGTTGAGACCTCTGAGGATGTGCTGCTTATAGTTGGATTTTTAAAAAAAACTATTTTGCATTTAAATGTTTTAAATGTTCTATTTTAAAATTGTACTGTTTAATTATATTTTTAATTTTTGCATATTTCTATTTGTTTTAACTGTACATGTTTTAATTTGTAAGCCACCAGTATTGGGGAAAAGGCGGGATATAAATAAATATAATTCATCCTCCTCCCCTTAATTTCTTTCCAGCTTTGCAAAATGAATGTTAAAACTAGGGAGACCTGGGTATGGCAAGAACCAGATTCATACCCCTCTGAACCAATCTTTGTTTCTCACCCAGATGCCCTGGAAGAGGATGATGGTAATGTTAGCATATCTTTTTCAAGTCTATAAAAAAATTAGAAATCTATCCAAGCTCTCTTTAATTGCCAGCCATGTTCTAAAGATATATAGGTCTGCCAAGAAAAAAATCTGTTTTGCACCCACCACATTCTCCAACAGAATTAAGAGAAAGATGCTATGGTTTTGATTTATTTATATTTCCAACTTTCTTAAGATGAAATAGTGGAGATATTTTCTAAGTATTTGGTGCTCCTTCATTTAGGTAACTCATATTTATTTTTGGTTTAGGTGTTGTCCTGAGCATTGTTATTAGCCCTGGCAGTGGACCAAAACCTGCCTACCTTTTGATCCTGAGTGCAAAGGACATGAGTGAAGTTGCCAGAGCAGAAGTGGACATAAATATCCCTGTTACTTTTCATGGCCTTTTCAAAAGAACATGATTGTTGCCTTCCCTATACCTGTTATTCAAGTTTCCCTTTTAGTATAATGGATCTAGCTACAAACGGAATTAAAAAGCTAACTGCCAGTGATCTATAAAATTGCTTTACACTTAAGTGTACATTGACGGAATTTAAGCATGCTTTTGTGAACCTTGTATACTGTAGATAAAATAAATGGATATGATAATTGTCAGTATTTAGTATTGCTAATTCAATAGAGTTTTAAAGTGAAATAGACCATAAGAAACACACTGTCAAGCAGTCTTCAGATGATCATTCTGTGGCCTGGGGACTCATTAATGAGACAGGAGCCAGACTCAATAGCTTTTAAAGCCAACAGATGGGTGGAGGGAGACTTTAAACACATCGTGTTCCACTATGAAAGATTTTTAAACAAAGTTACAAATAGTGATTCAACAAACAAATTGGAAATTTCACCTTTGCTAGTGTGATGAACTATTGTCAAATACTTTTAAGACAATACTGGATAAGTAATAAATTTTTCTATACTTTTTTTAACTTTTCCCCCATTTCGGAGGAAAATGGCCTTTTAAACTTGATCTTACAGGCAACAAGATTTAATTCAGCAATCTTTATTGAAAATATTTTTTCTCCTTTTACACAAAGGTAAAACTACATGCAAATTGTGAAAATTCATGAAAAGCCCTTCAAAGATGTGGGTGGACATACCTTAGAGAACACGTCTCCTTGCGCTGACCTTATTCTCAGCTTTGATCAGCTAATCTAGGCCCAATCTACACCAAGCAGGATATAGCACTACGAAAGCAATATATAAAAGGCAGGAGCCACACTACTGCTTTATAGTGGTACTGAAGTGCACTGACAACTGTTGGGGCCCATAGACACATACCATATACCACTTTCATAGTGCTATATCCTGCTTGGTGTAGATCTGGCCCTTGTTGTTTTTCCTATATCAACTCTGGTGGAAGTGAGAATTGTTGTGGTTTGAAGCAGGGCTTTACATCAATTGGCCATACATTGTGGAGTCATCTCCCCACAGTTTGTGCAGCTCACCTCTTTCTGGGCCTTTCTGAAGGTCTGGCAAAGTGCCTTTCCCCTATCTAGCTTGCGGATGGGCTAGTTAGTCACTTGGGGGGGGGTTGTTGCTGTTCTTCTGTGTTTCTGTATTTTAAAAAAAGTTTTGAACTATGGAGGCTATCTGGAATCTTGGAAAAGCAATTAATAAAATCTGTGAATAATAATTTCTTGGTCATATTCAGCACAAAATCCATACATTTGAAATATCCTGCCAATGGAGTAGAGACAACAATAGAAGCATGACTGAGGATAGATACATAAAACATTTCTTGAAGTTCAGATATACTTCCATATTTTGATCTCATAATGGTATTCCAATTACAATATTAAAATATTAATGATTAAAATTGTCATCAACATAGATGTTCAAATCCAGTTCTTTATGGGTTTATATTCGTATGACAGGAAGAGAAGACTGCTGAAGAGACATGGTCTGATATTTTTGCTGTTTCATAATTCTTAAACATTGTGCAATAACCTGTCAAAAGAGAAAGACACCATCAATAATAATAATAATAATAATAATAATAATACTTTCAACACAGTGCTTCACATACATTATCTCAAAACAAACCTGCAAAGTAGGTTAACATTATTATCCCCATACTGCCTGAAGCCGAGAGTGTTACTTGTTCCTTCATTCATGCCCTGACTTTTCTCTGGAAAGCTAAAGACAGCCTTCCTTAGTATTCAGATCTTTTGGACTTCAACTCTCACCAGCCCCAGCCAGTATGGCCAACAGCCAATAATATTAGCAGTTGCAGTCCAAAACATCTTGAGAACACCAGATCCCCAAACTGGTGGAAGGCTCCACTGGAAGGCTCTCATTTATTAATCAGTAATGAATTCTATCCAAGGTCTGCTAGATATTATCAATGTCATGGTGCCATATTTCCCTGGCTTTATGAATCTGAACGCAGTAAGCAGAGTTGAGGATAAGGCATAATGGGGGAGGCCTGTGAAAAAGGAAACTCTTAAATTCATGTCACATTATCCTCAGAATATTCAAAATGGAGTTTATTTATCCATAGGCAAGAAGACATGGTTTACAGATGGAAAACAAGAATCAACAGAACATATAGTTAAGAACAAAATAAACAAGCTTCCTACAATCTTTAGCTACATTAGCTCTAACCTTGGGGTCACTAAGAGCAGACATAGGGCAAAAAGTAGATCTTGGGACTTCAACTCCCACCATTCCTGACTCCCAGAAGCTGACAGGATTAGATCTACCACTGTCTCTCTCTTTCTCTCTCTCTCACCCTCCCTCTCAGACTAACTGCCTACTCCCAACTGACTAAATGCCTACACCCAACTATATCCTCCATGTTACTGAAGTAATAACACCAGCCTCTGAAGCTCCTTCTTTCCTGCAACTGTCAGCCACTTTCAGCTCTCTTGCACCTTTATGCTTGTCACTTTCCTCCCCGGTCTCTATTGCTAGCTGTCAGATGTACATGAAGGTTACACAATGAGCGGGATCGCTAAACATGCAAATTTTAAGGCAGAGTGGGGACTTGAGTGGGTAAACACATGCAAATTTCAAGGCAAACAAACAAGGCAGATTGCTAAAAATATGCAAATTTCATGGCAGAGCAGTAAAATGGAAAGGGAAGTTGTACAAAATTCAAGGCAGAACAGTAAAACTGAGAGGGAAATTATACAAAATTCCTAGCAGCAGACATTCACTGCTGTGCACTTGTACAGGACCGAAAATTTAAAAAACTGAAACAATGGCCTCTCCATCGTCCTTTCTTCATGAAAATTAACATCCATCCTGAGAAGGTGCTGCAAAGGGATGAGGGGTGGTGACACTAGCGACATTATGAGGAGTGGCAGGGATTTCCATTATGAGGAGTGGCAGGCCATGCCCAACTCAAGATAAAAATCGCTCTGCTAGGTTTGGACATCACAACATCCTGGGAATAAACAACACCACTAACAAGCCATGGGTTCTCAGGGTAGCATGTTTGCAAAGAACGATCCAAAATGGAAAAAATGCACCGAGTTTGGACAACACACTAAAGACACCCTGCAACCACCCATGGGCACAACCAACATGGCTTAGCGTGACATGCGAACGAGGTCAATGAGTTACAAGCTATTCCATAATCCTTTGACTGAGGATGAAAGAAGAAAAGAAGAAGAAGAAGAAGAAGAAGAAGAAGAAGAAGAAGAAGAAGAAGAAGAAGAAGAATCTAAACCCACTTTGTGTTCCAGATATGAGTAAGTAACTGCAATCCCAAGCAAGGATACACTGAACAGAGGGATTTACTTCTGAGTAAACATGCTTATGATTGTGTTGCATGCCAGTTCTTTTCTATTGTACAACGTGTTAGGAGAAGGAATAACAAGTGTTGGACTATTCCATTTAAGCTAATTGGAGGGATAAATGAACTACAATGATAGAGGTAATACTATTTAACAGTAAAAATAAACAGTACAATAAGTGATCATAAACAAATATTTTTAGATAGGTGGACATGGGAAGGAGTAGGTCCTGAGCACATTTTAGAAGCATAAAGTTAGAGAAAGGAACCTACCTTCCTCGAACTCTGAGGTAGGATTACACCATCATCCCAGATCCTGGCAGAAGAGTAAAATGCACTACTTTCTTCCTCTAGCCTGGAAATACAGGAATTACAGAAAGATAAAAGGCAGTATTTCTATATTCTGATGCACTTATGGAGTTTCTGCACAGAGACTGTGAAGAGAATAATAAGACAACAAACACATTTCTTCAGGAAAAAAATATTTTAATATTTAATTTTTATTCAATAAAATCTGAATTTAACTAGAAGACACATATTTTGTTTCAAAAAGGTAATCACCAGCATAGAAGACAAAGCAAAGCAATTTCAGAAATTTGTATTATAAATGTAGAAGTCATATCCTAAAATTTAAATAAAAATGTCAGCACCATTAATCATGATTTTGAAGCTTTTAAAAAATTCACTTACTTTTCCTTTAATAGCGTTAAGTCTGCTTCTGCTCTTGTGCAGTCATCATCCCAAATCAACGAAAATGTGGGAAAATGTCTTCCATCCACTAGGGCAATTCTTGCATTAGGCCAGAGGAACAGGAAGTTTGGATCAAATGACCTCCCACACTAGAGGAAGACAACACAAGGCTAAAGGAATTGGTGTACCACCCACCCCGCTGCTCAACAGACTCCCTAGGTGATCTGAGGGAAGTGGTCTCAGGTGTACTGCTGAGATCCCCCAGACTATTGGTTCTGGGAGATGTCAACATTCATGCCAAGGGCATCTTACGAGGTAACAATGTTTGCACAAATATCAAAACAACAACAGGGCCTTTCTTTAAGTCTGGATTCTGTGCCTGGGCTACACAGCAGTGCAATTCATACTTAAGTCAAATACCAGCAGTGATTCTGTACTTTTTTCACTGCCTGCAGAGACTGCTCATTAGATAAATAGTAGAGCTTTGTACTTAGGGAGTGTGGAGATAAGAAGAGACAAATCATTCATCAGGAGCTAAGTCCTGATGAGCTGACATATTGGTCATCTTGTTTAACAAGCTTACCATAGCATAACTTTCATTTCCATAGCAGCCACCAACCACAAGGGTTATCTTGGGGACAGGAGCACAAGCAACAGCAGCCATCATAGAGGCTTGTGCCTTTAACTTATTAGTATGATCCTCTGCCTAAATTAAAATGAAAAGGTGTAGAGTTAATATTTTATTTTTAAACAGAGAGATTCTATCTATTACTTCCTAGTCTGAATATATAAAGGATCTGAATGTCCTATATATAAAGATGGAAACAATTACCATATTTCATCAATTCTAAGACACACTTTTTCTCCCATGTTTACATCTGTAAAAATGGGGTGTGTCTTAGAATCGATGGCGCCTTGCAATCGTGGGATTCCTCCTGCGTTTTGCGGGAGGGCTCTGCATGCCCCCCCACATGACTCACCCTAGTGGGTCCCAAGGGACCCCACAAGGCCGGTCAGAAGTCCCCCCTCCCCTCTTACCTTGATTGTTGCCGCCTCTGCCTGGCAAGGCGTCGTTACTGGGTTCCCAGTAACGACACCTTGCCAGGACGAGGGGAGCGTTGCCATCACCATCGCCCGTCCTCGCTGCTGCCGCCGCTGCGCCACACCACTGGCAACGCTCCCCTCAGCCTGGCAAGGCGTCATTACTGGGAACCCAGTAACGACGCCTTGCCAGGCCGAGGCGAGCACTGGCGATGGTGCGGAGGAGCAGCACCGGCGGCGAGGACTGGCGACGTCGATGTAGGTGAAAGGGGAGGGTTAGGGCCCCGCAAGTCCCCCCTCCCCATCGCACGTCCCCCCTCGCACGTCCCCCCTCGCCACTCACCTTGATTGCTGCTGCCTGGGCCTGGGAAGGCTTCAGTACTGGGAAAGAGACCGAGATCTCATGAGATTTCCTGAGATCTCAGCCTCTTTCCCAGTCCTGAAGCCTGCCCAGGCCCAGGCAGCAGCGATCAAGGTGAGTGAGGAGGGGGGACTTGCGAGGGGGGAGGGGGGACTTGCAGGGCCTTAACCCTCCCCCCTCCCCTCCATCGCCCATCCTTGCTGCTGCCACTGCTCCGCGCTGCTGGCAATGCTCGCCTCGTTACTGGGAACGACGCCTTGCCAGGCCAAGGCAAGCGCTGGCAGCGGCACGGAGCAGCAGCAGCGAGGACAGGCGATGGAGGTGAGAGGGTAGGGGGGGAAGGGGTGCTAAAATTAAGGTGCGTCTTAGAATCGACACAAAGCTTTTTCCCTGTTGGTGGCCCTGAAATTAAGGTGCGTCTTAGAATCAATGGCATCTTAGATTCGAGGAAATACGATAATTCATTTTCTCGCCAATGCAAGAAGAAAAAGGAAAGAAGGATGGTATGAATTAATCTTGGATTTAATGCTAGAAACTCATTGCTAGAATCTGTTCTTCTTCAAAACCTTCTATTATTCTCCAGAACAGAGAACAAAGCTTGCTGTCTATGCACATACAGAAGAGGGGGACTTCACAAAGAACAGGTTTCAAGGACTGCCAGGCCACCATCCCTCCTCATGAACAAAACAAAACCATACTACTGGGAAATATTGAGTTCTGTAGGTAAAATTATGGCTCACTGTAAGTTATATAAACTTCTCTGAACTTCAAATAAAGATAATTTTGCATTATAAAGAAAAGTTTTATCTAAAGCCTACAGCACGCCCAGATGGTAAGTTGCTGAGATCCCAGCTTACCACTAGAGCCGGGAAAAATCATTTCCTTTTTCTTCTAGATTAGCAGTTCCTGACTTTTTGGTTCTGAAGGCTGTATCGGATCTCTGCTAGGATGGCTTGAGTTGCACATACATGCACACATATACATAAATGCATGTACACTCACAAACACCCCCCCTTCTCACACTCCCTCCACAGCAACAGATCTTGGTCTTGCAGCAACAGCATTAAGATACTGAAGCCTGCTCCTTGACCCAGCCACCCCAACGTGATCAACAACATGAGAAAAAATGCTCTAGGAACATTCAGCAGGATCCTCATTCCTAAAGCGTTCCAGAAAGTAAGCAGGAATCATCAACCACTATTTCCTAAGATGCCCTAGGAATGAGGAACCATTTAGCTGTTTTCTCCCACTCCCTCTTGGGCTGCAATGCTCCCAACAGCTCTAACCCTCCAAGATGGCTAAAAAATTAATGAAGGAATTATTTCCTGGCATAAGAATAATCACAACCACTAGCGTACCACCTCCCTCCCCTTGAGCTGCCCCAGCGAGCCAGCCAGCCCACACAGCTCCTGTCCAGCATCACCTTTTAGTGGCCACTTCCTTCAGATACTTTGCCTTCAACCAATAATCACTCACTTTCTCTCCCCTCAACACCATACATACACGTCTAAAGTGAAAACACCTAGGTCACCGGTTTACAAACTTATATTCAGGGACTCCTTCTTACAATGTATGCAAAGGAACTCATGAATGTTGCAGAGGATCTGTAGGTGCATAGTAGGAAAGATCAGCAATGGTGAGCAAGCTATCTTTCAGGGAAGTTTGCCTGCCACTACTAATCTTATTGGAGGAAACTCAATAATCTCCAGAGAAAAGCACAGTTTAAAAAGATTGTTGCCCTAGATCACCTTCATGTTAACTGCTTGCACAGTGTGCACTGACTCCTAATCAGCATGACAGGGGAGATCCAGAATGTATTAGAACCTAGTCTAGACCATACCTTTACAACAGAAAATCAGCCCCCCTAATTTATGGCTGTTTGAATGTGCTCTGTATTAGTTGCCTTACTTGTGCAAGACTGGTTGGCTCTGCTGCACATGGAGCTGTATTCAGAACAAACAGGATTGGAATGTTTCGTTAGCTACAAAGCTGTATGAAGTGGAAACCCTTTAGAGAAGCATCATGAGTCAGCTCACCGTTGTTAGCCACTATTCCAACTAGCTGTCTGACAAAAACATAAAACACTTTTTATAGTTTAAGAGTACTGGAAAATATGGAGATGAAAACAGTAAGTATCCTATATGTATTTTTTTACAATGACTTTATAATAACACCTTAAAGAGTCACTTACAAATGCCTTGCACTTCTTCCATTTCAAAGCTGTCCAAGATTCTTACAAATCCAAAGAGCCTTTCTATACAAGGAAAGGACACATTCACTCAATCAAGGAGCTCCCTGATTTCCTACAGTTCTCCCCTATAGTTACAGCCCCCTTGTGCCACATCCAATACTAAACTGGAAATTCCAGAACCCTCAGAAATAGCTTTTTCAGGAATGCAGCCAGCAGCAGCAGGCAGGAGAGCTCTATTATACGAAGAGAATGCTACTTGTGCACTGTTCACTATTCAGTTTTTAATGTGTATTGAATTCTGCTTGACAAAATAAAGAAAAAATGCTCCTGTTTCAGACAAAACAGCCTGAAATATTATACAGAACGGAAGAAAAGCCAATATATAATGAAGAACAAGTGGAATCCATCAAACAATTAATTGTGCATTAATAACATATTTTATTCCACAAATGTTTAGTGTATTCTCTTGCAAAACATCATCACTGTGAAACAGGGGACCACAAACTATGTCTGGGCTTAGTAGCCCAAAATTATTCCTATTAGTCAGCAAGTCAACGTGCCAATGAACACATGCAAGGTGTCCTTCCCTTTCTACCCAGCAAGTGGAAGCCTGCCCCTCCCATAAAATTAACGGAAATGGCTAAAAATGCAGATAGCATTGATCCCCACAAGCCTAAGTTCCCTGCAAGTCTCTTTCTAAATATTAAACATTGCCCCCACTTCTCTGGAAGGCCACAGCCCAGTACAGCAAGCATCTGTTTTCAAAACCAAGGTTAAAAAGGCTTGCAAACATAAGCAAGTGTAGTGGGGAAAGGAGAAAGGCTGAGGGAATTAAAAGGTTGTCACCCTTAAAGACAGTTTAGAATTAATTTTAGATAAATAAGATAATGATATATAGAGGGTAGAGATTTTAAATTGCCCTCTGCTTTGTCCCATCCAGCCCGTTAATCAATTAACAAAGTAAACCTTCCTTGTTCTTAAAAAATCTTGCTGCACTTAGAATGAAGTGGCACAGGACCTTTTTGACTAGGAGATATGTGGAAAGCATATAATCAGGATTGGAAGCTGGGGTTAGCTGCTGCTGAGTTCTAAGGAAGAAAGCAAAAGAGACTGGATTCGCACTACATGATAATCCACCATGGGCAGACAGCCAGGATTGTCCAAACCCGGGGCACTTTCTGTGAGGTGGTTTATCTTTCAGGAACAAGCCACGCCGAGAAGCCATGGCTTGTTGTACAGTTGTTCTTGCCCACAATGGCTTATTGTGCCATCTGAACCTGAGAGACTGATTTTATTGTGAGTTGCACTAATTGGCTACAGAGCAGCTCAGCAAGTGTGGCAAAAAGCCCAAGCTATTCACTTTTTGTGATCTCACTAATTACTGCCTTACATCAACGCTGAAATGGCACTTTGGGAGGACCATCACTCATTTCTCAGCATTTTTTTAAAGGAGCTGTGATAATGGGAAGTGGGGGAGTTAATATGCCATTTTCTGGAGCAGGTGGAGACTCAAGGTCACCAAAACAAAGTTACTGTTATGTCTCCCCACTTTCTTTTTGGTGTACTTACGTCTCTTTGACCTCCCCGCATCCATTTCCAGTGCTTCTACCACATCCCTTGTTTCCCTTTATATTATTTTCCCTATGGTCCTTTGGTATGTATGTAAATTAGATGATAAGCAAATTGCCTTGTCAGTTTTCTTGTATGTTACCTATTCCACCTCTGGCTCCCTTTGACAGCTGAAACATACAGGGAAATTGACCTAGCAAGACTATACATATTGGACAGCCATAAGATTATTAATATCACATCTTATTACCTGATCCACTGAGAGTTCCCCCCCCCCCTCATTTCCCTGCCCTGAACTCAACAATAATGATGTTGCCAACAGACACAAGAAGTTTGGGGTTGTTTCATAGAAGAGAAGATTAAAGAGAGACATGATAGTAGTCTTCAAATATCAGAAAGACTGTCATGCAGAATATGGAGCAGACTTGTTCTCTGTTGCTCCACAGGGCAGGACTACAACCAATAGATGGAAATTGCAGAGAAGCAGATTTCGGCTAAATATTAGGGGAACTTCCTAATGTTTAAGAGCTATTTGACAGTTGAAACGACTGCCTTGGAAGGTGATGGGCTCTCCTTTTCTGAAGGTATTTAAGCAGAGGATGGATGGTCATTGTCAGGGATGCTGCAATTGCTTCCTGCACTGCAGAATCTGAACTGAGTAGGAACTGGACTAGTGGTCCCTTTAAACTCTAATATTCTCCAGGCTAAATGTATCCAGCACTTTCAGCTATTCTTCATAGGACTTGGTTTCCAGACCCTCACCATCCTAGTCAACTTTCTCTTGACATGCTCAAGTATGTCAATGTCCTTCTTAAAATGTAGCACCCAGAACTGGACACAGTACTTCACACTTCATTTGTGTACTAATGACTGGCTTCAACCTTTCTCTGGATCACTGAAACTGTTTCCAGAGGAAAGGGGCCATAGTACAGACTTGCATACAGTTCCTGGAGTTGACCTTTTACACTGTGGATGGGCTCCCCTCTTCAGCCTAGCTTCAGGAAGGCCCTTCCTTCTTGAGAAAACTGAGGACAAGCCAGCAGAAGTTTCTAAATGCTTCAAAAAAATAGGCTCGATTTAGCAGTCAAATGTCCCTGATCCAGCTTGAAGTTACTGATAATTAATCAACATAAAAAGTGCTCCAATTACTAATAAATTAATATATAATGGGTAAAATCCAACATAAGTTTCACTTAGAATGGAGACATGAAAATGAATAGGCTTTAAATAAATCATGACTAAATTAAGTCCCATTCATTCCAGTGGTTCTACTCTTAAGTAGGACTTATACAGGATGATTATTATTTCAATTTATACCCCGCAGATCTACAGAAATTTTACCCAATGTTATCAACTTTCAGATGAAAGCAATATATAATTGATTATTAAATTCACATAAAAGGAATTATGACAGTCATACATTGTTATATTAATCACACATTATGATGTTGTGTTAATCACAAGCTCGGCTGCCTGTAAAAATATTTAAAACGTCTTATCATATTTCCTTAAGTAACAATTCTGAGAAGACAATACAGTTTGAACATACAGATTTTTTCCCTTTTCATTACATCACGGGAAGAAAATTGTGTGTTTTGTGACAGATGTTACAAGTTCACAGAACTATAAATGTTATTGGCCAAACCCACCTGAAGTTATTCCTATCATAAAATTTCTTCTTAGTTTACTAAGGCAAGAAAACAAGAATATCAATACAATAAAAAGCCATTACCCTATTGCCTATATTTTTAAAGATGGGTTTAACCAAAGATTAGAAAAAAATTCAATAAGTTATTCTTTATCTTTCATATTGCAGCTATTTTATTTACATGAGGTGCCATTTCTGGGGGGGAACTGTTGCCAGATTATGAAACATTGAAATATTATCTTTAAAGTGATATAAAATGTTCCAAGTACATATGACGATTAAAAAATGGAACTGTAGAATGTCATTTTACATTGGGAGCCCTCTTCACTGTTGATTGCATGATGATGACGCCACACGAGGAACCAGGGCCATGCTGCTGACCCTGAACATCCATGTGTTAGTGCAGATGTCTGCATGAAGGAATCAGGCAGCTGCTCACAGGTGGCTTTCTTAATTGAAGAATGTGGATGTTCAGGGGACAGGGCTAGTGGTGTGCCTGACAGCAGTGCAGCCTCACTCCCCACATAGCATGGAGCCCCTTCAAGTGATGAGTCCTTGAAGGAGGCATTGGTCTCTACTAAGTTGAGGTTTGTATGAGCAAATCTCAGCTCAGATACTTAAATATAAAACAATAACCTAACAAGTTATCATTGTCTGTATTGGTAATGTTGCACTGTGGTATCCACAAGGTTATAAAAGCTCAGACTAGCCCATCAAGTTTTTTTTAGTTAGTGACAAAATAAATTCTAAATAATGAATGTGAAAGTTCTGTATTAATCTTAAAAGTGCAATATTCTCAAGCTACTTTCAGCAGAAAGCAAAACACTTCTCTCCATATTCTCAGTGGCATAATTTGTCTTTTTGTCATAATGGAAAAAGCATCTCAACTATCACATTTTCATCTCAGAGGAAATCAAGGAGTTCAAGTCGTAACATGCTTTATTAAACCTTGCAAAATGATTTGCTTTCTCAGGCTGTTGAGGAAAGCTTAACATTAAGAGAAAAGGTTAGGCCACTAGAGACTTTTTGTTCAAATACAAAATGGCCTTTAAGTATTTATATCAGCTTTTTAAAGTTTTGAGTGTTTCTAGAGCTAGTGAAAGCAGCCTTATTAACAGCCCAAGAGAATAGGGTCTGTTGCTTAGCCATTTAGCTGACAGAACCCATAAGGCTTCTTCAGGCTCTTTCATGCTGTATTGCAAGCACGTACTAGCCTCCTGGTCCTAGACACAGCTTAGGGAGCTATCTGTAGAAATAGGATTGTCTACACAATACATTACTGCATAAAACATAGTAGCACTAAACTCTAAAGTAACACTAGTACAAAACAGATTAGACTAGGGATGAGCAATATGTGGCCCTCCAAATGTTTTGGCCTACAACTCCCACCATCCCTAACCACTGGCAATGCTGGCCAGGGCTAATGGCAGTTGTAGGCTAAACATCTGAAGGACAACAAGCTGATCACCTTTGAGCTAGACGGTATCAGATCCTCACTGAATGATCCTCTACTCTTAAGTAGGACTTATACAGGATGATTCTGAGATTGTGTTTAAGAACTTGTGTATTATGCTGCAATGTTGGAGAGCACACTGCCTAGAGCTAATGTTTAAAAAGGCACACAATTTTGCAGAACAGAGTTGCAGAGAGGATAGGTAGCCTTCTAGTGCTTGGTAGGTATCCTTTTTGCCCAATAGTTTAAAAGTTACATGAGTACTCCCACTGCAGTGATACAATGGAAATATTCAGCCAGCATATAAAACATTAAAAGTAAGCATTTTAGGGAGCAACCCTATGCATGTTTAGACAAAAAGGAAGTTCTACAACTGCCAGTATTCCCCAGCCAGCATGAATAGGGGACAACTTTGTTGCTGGTCACTAACCAACAGATGTTCAACACATACATATACACACACACACACACACACACACACACAGTCCACACGCACTCGTGCTGGTTTTAACCTATAAAGCCTTACACGGCTTGGGATCACAATAACTGTTGGAACGCCTTTCCAGACATGAACCTACCCGAACACTACGTTCAACGTCTAAGGCCCTCCTCCGAGTGCCTACTCCGAGGGAAGCTTGGAGGTCGGCAACAAGAGAGAGGGCCTTCTCTGTGGTGGCCCCCCAATTGTGGAACGATCTCCCCGACGAGGCCCGCCTGGCGCCAACATTGTTATCTTTTTGGCGCCAGGTCAAGACTTTCCTCTTCTCTCAGGCATTTGGCAATATCTGAGGAGCCTGGGGTTTTTTTGTAGCTTTTTGAAGTGTTGTAGTGGTTTTAAATGTTCAGATTGTGTGTATGTTGTATGTTTTTGCTGTTTTAATTTCTGTATATTGTTTTTAATTGTTTTTAATCCTATGTAAACCGCCCAGAGAGCTTCAGCTATGGGGCGGTATACAAATTAATAAATAAATAAATATAAATTTGCAGTGGAAGTGTTAGCAGGTGTCGGTTGATGGTAGGGAAATCAAAATTCCCTAGTAAAAGCAAAGTTCTATTTGACTGCTGGGGAAATGTAATTTCCCCAAAATTGGATGTTTAGATCCCCTGCAATAACTTGATTGCTCATTCTTTGTGCAAGACAACTCTCAAGTGGAAAGATCCTAGAACACAACTATCATTTTGAATTTATTAAATTAAGTCTGAATGGCATCTTTTACTGCCTACCATAAAGAATGTTCAATTTCTGTATTTGTTCCATGTGATAAAGCAGTGGAGGGCGGCTTGTGGCCCTCCAGATATTTTGGCCTACAACTCCCATCAATCTTCACTATTGGCTGTGCTGGTTAGAACTATGGGTGCTGTAATCAAAAACACCTGGAAGGCCACAAGTTGCCCACCACTGTCATAAAGATAGAAAGATGGAGGCAGACAAGGAGAATTGGACAGCGAAGTAAGAACCAGAGTCACACAGAGTGAACTCTTTGGGATGCAAGTCTTGGTCAAACTTAAAAGCTAGTTACTGATATGTTCGTTAACAACCTCAAATAAATTGCTAAGTGGCTGAGTGTAGTAAGTTCTTTGGTTGAACTCAGTGGTTTGGCAGTTTGTTAGCAATATGATAACATTTTTGAGCATTGGGATATGAGTGAAATTTAGTACACATGTTCAGGGCAAAATTCTATAATTCATGTCCAAATATCAGTTCCATCCATGTACATGTTTTCTAAGAGGTGAGGAAAGAAGGAAAAGAGAATGCATGTTGATGTCTGCCATGAAGCTGAAATGCACACTCAGCACAACGTTCTATATTTCAAGGACGACCCAGCTAATTCCCAGACCTATTTACGTTTTTGCTGACCCCATTGAAAAACACAACACAATGCAGTAACTCCCTTGAAGACTAAGGTATCGGAATAAAAATCGGTGTGCACATTCAGAACACAATTACTATTTATATAACATCATTTATGTATATTTTCCAGAGAGTTAGCTATGTTAGTCTGTTGCTGCAAAACCAGTAGTGTGTGGTTGAAGAATAACAAATGAATTGTGGCCTAAGTATTCATAGGGGATGTTCCCACATCACAGGGTTAATTAATTAACTCATGATTTGAGGGTCTCATAGTGTGGGCCAACCGCTGGGGTGTTTAGCTCAGAAACAACCCATTGTTCTGGGTTCACACGTCACACTCACAACCTTTGATCAGGTTATTTACAGAAACCGCAGCATCTCTTACATGGCAAGTGTCCCCATGAATAACCCAGGATTTGCTGCAGTGACACGTGAATCAGGTAATAGAGTCCACTTCATCAGATTAAAAAACTGGTTTGACAGGTGCCTATCCTAAGGGACCCACAATCCAAAAATAAGCACAGAGGAAGGAGTGGAAAATGGGGGCAAAGGTAAAAAGGGGAAGAATGTGTATTTCTGTCCCTGCTTTCAAGAAAATTAAACACAATGAATTAGTAATATGAAACTATTCAGTGCAGTTTGTCGAAAAAAGACACTCAAACTATGCAGTTCTATGCATGTTTACTCAGAAGTAAATTCCATTGCGTTCAATGGGGTTTACTGCGAGGTAAGTAGATATAGAATTGCTGATGCAGTTTTGAAATGATAATATAAACACAGAGAGTGAGCAAGAAACTGATAGATGTAATTTAATACTAATTAGCAATGCGTATCAGTTGGCAAAAGACATTTGTTTTAAATTTCACTCTTACCCTTCTATGTAGGCAAATCCTGTTACTAAGGTTGTTCCATAATTAGCTTTGAATTCCTGGAACCTGCTGCCATCTATCATACGACTCAGAATCTATAAAACAGTCAAGAGAAACGACAAATCAGTATTCGGTAGGTTTCTAAAAAAAACCCTTTCTTCAGTCAGAAATTATGGCTTGATATTGAAAGATTATATTAGATCACAAAATGTATATGCTCATATCTTCTTTAGGTATCAACTACATACCTAGAGCTTTTAGCTTTGAAGATCTTTTTTTCTAACATGTTATGTCAACCGGATACCCACATCTAGAAATACTTCTCAAATCCAACACCAATTCAACTGGTGTCAAGGGTAGGCATGCTTGGACCTGTTGAGGGCCCACACTCCAGCAGGAGCTCACTGACAAGAGCCCCTAGAGTTACACCTCCACTTCACTACTGCAATGGTGAATAGTAAGGAGTAGCAGCTGCCACAGCCTACTTGATTATTGCCTGTCAAACAAGCAAATAGTAGTAATGATGAGAAAGAGGATGAGGAGCAATAACAGCTAATGATAACGATAGTGAGAAGGTAGAGTCACAGAGGGATGGGGGCACTGATGGTGCCTTGCCCATGGGCCCTCAAAAACCTGGAGAAGGCACTGGGGCCCCTAGTCAGTTGCAGCAATACTAACAAAAACTCTCATAAGCACCTTACAGAGTTAAATTTATTACAGTATAAGCTTTCACAGACTAGTCCACCTCATCAGATGCATGAAGTTGTGATAGATAAACTAATAAGACAGTAATTTCAAAATAGATTTAGTGCTAAATGTTTCAGGTTCCATATTTTTACTTAAGACTGACTGCATCCAGAATGGATCTAGAGCTTCTTTGTTGCTTTGTGAATGGAGAACTTCATGCATCAGGTGAAACAGACTATAGTCCACAAAAGTATATGCCATAAAGCTTGTTGATCTTTAAGGTGCCAGAAGACTTTTTTGTTGTTTTCACCGAAAGAACAGATTCACACAAATGGTCCAAGCAAACTAAGAACTAAAAGAACTGTGGTTTAGCTACATTTAACTACACAATTAGTCTGTTTAATCCCATTTATTTCAATGGGATTTATTTTAAGAAGCGTAACCATGTTCAGGATTGCAATTGGAAGTTTTCCGTACCAATTTTATATGTAGAGTGTAGCTATAATCTCGTGGAGCAAGTCCAAGAAGCTCATCAGCTCTGTACAAGGGATTGTCAAACTCTAGAGTCTCTTCTAGAGGAATTTTATAATTCAGTGTTGAAATAATATTTCTAACACATTCATATGCTTCTTTTTCTGAAGTTGCAAAATGGTCAACACAGCCACTGACCCTGAAAGAGAAATTTCACAAATATATGACAAGAGGCACAACGAAATACGTGACAATAAACATGTTTAGCAAAGTATTAGTACTAACAGTAAAATTAGTTGAAATATAAATGTCTATATATACTGTGATTTTCATGAACTTAGAAGGAACAAAATTTTACCTTAGGCAAGATCCTTTATCCCAGAAAATACACTAAGGAAAGACTAATGTCTGGAGAGACTGTTCCTACCTTCTGCATTATAACTATACTGCATGAAAAAATAGTATTGTTTTATTATTTTTCTCATATATTATTTCAATACGATGACCAATAGAAGCATAATAGAATGGCACACCTCTAACAGCTTCACAACATTGTAAAGGGGGCTGATGACTAGCTTCTCTACAGAACTTATGGCAGGGCACCCTTCAGACTTGTGAGATCTTTGTTTTTTTCCTAGAATCCTGAGATCCTAATGGAACCTAGTGTAAAACACATATACTTAGAATAAAAGAATTATGGATCCAGAAATTTGTTTGAAGTAAAAAAACTGAATGGAGCTCATAATCTTTTCATACAAAAATCAATTCTAGACCCAGACTTTCTTCATTTCAGCACTATATTTTAGGATAGGGTCATTCTGTCGTTGCTATGGTTAAATTGGGAATCAGAAATCTTTACTAATCTATGGCATATCATCCAGACATCTACTAATAGATCTAAATCTTCTTCTCACCATCCTGGGCACCATTCTCTTGCTGCTCCAACCCGTCAATGTCCTTGACAATATCTGTTTTACATTTAGGGGTGATTCCTGGGCCTGAAAATAGATTCTGGACCTAAGATCAGCACAAATTAAGCATGGCTTCTCTGTTTCTAGATAATTCTAGGCAATCTTACAGGCAATTCTTCAGAGTAAGAACATGAATACCTCTAAAACAGGGGTAGGCAACTTAATGCTTTCCAGATGTTTTGGACTGACACTTTCATAATACCCATCCATTAGCCATGCTGGCTGAGACTAATTGGAGTTGTGGTTCAAACATCTGGAGGTAACCAGGTTGCTTGCCCCTGCTCTAGAACAACTATGACAGAAGGTATGATTCAATTGATATTAACAGCTGGGAAAGTAATATTATACCTACTTTGAGTGCAGGTTGGCTCCTCCCAGTTCATCAGGATGAATGTCTTCTCCTGTAGCAGCTTTAACTAAAGGTGGCCCAGCAAGGAACAGGGTACCAATTTTATCTACAATGGCTGTTTCCTCTGCCATTGTAGGAACATAAGCACCTCCTGCAGTACAAGAGCCACATACAACTGCCACCTAGGGAATACATCAAGATAGTTCGGTAAGAAGAAAGAACATAGTATTTTAATTTCTGTTATAAATTCTAAAGGAAGATGATCACAGTAATATGAAGTAATGCCACTGAAAAGCAGCATTTAGTTACTCATCTCAGAAAAATTCTAAAAGACAAAGGAGTCATGATTTTTATTTTATGAAGCCACAAACAACCCAGAGTTCACAACTCAACAACAAACTATGGGTTATCTTCCTAGGATCTCTTCCTCCTTCACCTGCTCCCTCCTTCTATCCCAAAGGCATTTGTGGCGCTGAAGTACTGGCATGTAAAACGGCTACATTTTTTACCTCCTTGCACATTACCTTTGCAGCTTGGCAAAACAAACCATGAGCAATACAAACCATGAGTTCTCTTTGTGGGTTGTTCGTGGTTAAAAACCCTAGTTCCAGGTTCACACATAATGACAACCCATGATTCAACAAACCATGGTTAAATAAAACATGGATTGTAGTTACATGTAAGCTAGATCACTGCTTTTGGGAGGTGGACAGATTTCGCTCCTGCTGCATCAGCTGCTGTGAAGGGGTAGCAGTAACTTGCCAGTGTAACATGCCACAAGGAGGATATTTAACCCTAATCAGGCACAACCGCACAGGGATCTTGATGTGAACTGCTATTAAATCTTCCTATGGGCTTCAAAAAGGAATAGTTCTGTACATGACATACTGGTTTCATTAGTCTATTGCTAAAATGAGACGGACACTTAATGTCTAACTATAGTGTTGTCTACCATACTGTATCTGAGTCACAACAGAAACAGTTGTACATTATTTTTCTTATTAATGTAATACTACTGGAAAATATGTTTTAATGATGTACCATTCAATGCAGTATTATACCTGAGGGATTTTCAATGCAGACATCACAGCCTCATTGTAGAAAATTCGGCCTCCATGGAATTGATCTGGAAACAGCTCTGCCTGACAGAGGAATATGAAAGAATGAGAGAATTTCAGTATTACAATAAATTCAAAACTCAACTTTTTATCTATACTTCAGATTTATCACTCAAAAATCACACCCACTGTAATCTTAGGGCCCATCCATGCGTAATGGCAGCAAATAATGGCACAATCCATGATTTGCCAGGTTGCATGCCACCCATAAGCTACTTCCATGTTGCATAATCAAACTCCAATTGGCTAATCATAGGATGTTGCATAATATGCAAAACCAGTCACTTTGGGTTGTTTGCGGGTTAAACAACCCAATGTCAACCAAAGAACCTGAAGACCGGATTCAGACGACACAATAGTCACTGGTAGACTAAATAGTCCACCATTGACAATTGTGTTGTCTCAGGACAGGCATATGCTGTCCCTGAGTGGGGCACCGCCAACTTCAATGCCCCACGTGTTCCAGGAATGTGCATGTTCCTTGCCCCTGTCCCAGAGGTAAAGTGCCGGTGACCAGGAATGCTAGGAATTCCTGCCGAGCTGCAAGAGCTCCTAGCATCCCCATTGCCAGCACTTTGCAGTGAACACAGGGGGTGCACAGGAGAAGTGAGTGCATCCTCCTGCGTCCCGACCTCCATTCGCAATTTGTTGCTATGTCAAGGGTGGGGGGACACTGTCAGGAGAGACTCTCCTGACAGCATCTCTCTCCACTCTCAGTATAGCAACAAATGGGGAAGGAGGCATTGCGGAGGAATACCATCCCTGACAGTGGATATTTCACTGCACAACGCCTCCTTCCCTGGCAGAGCCATATCAACAAGTAAGAAGCAGCTATAAAACAAGGGTCTGCCCCTTCCTTGCTGCTATTCCTCTTTGGGGAAGAAGGCGGTGACACGGAGCAATCTCATCCCAGGAGGAGATGTTCGCTCCGCACTGCTGCCTCCTTCATGCTGCTGCCATAGCAAGAAGTGGTGGATGTATCTCCTCTACTGCCAGGAGAGGACAGCCGTCTGCCACTTCTTGCTATGGCGGTGGCCACTGTGCGATATCGCTCCACCTCCTTCTTGCTGCGGTGATGGCTATGGCAGAAGACCCACCGTGGCTGTCACCATAGCAACAAGTGAAGTCTCCCCCATCCCCACAGAATGGTGGCGCCCCAGTACAGTAAGCAGGAACCAGTGCCACAATTCAGTGGGGAAAGCAGAGAAGGGGGAGGCTATGGGCTCTGTGTATACCACAGGTGAGTATTAGCATGTGGCATTCAACTTGACATGCTAATACTCAACAGTGGAGTGGACTGTGCCCACAGGGTTGACTATTGTGTTGTCCAAACACGGCCAAAGTATCCGGTTGGCATGTCTTGCAACAATCTACAATCAGTTGTTAATTATGCAAAGCAGAAGTAGCTCTTGTGCAGCATGCAACCTGGCAAATTCTAGGTTAATTAACCCACAATTTATCGCCATTACCTGCAAATGAGTCTTAGAAAGGCATTAGCTTTTTCATGGCATTTCATTTGTTCTTTTTATATGCAATAACCATTCAAAGCTAAAGCTATCTATAACTGACTGTGCTGGGCAAGACAGAAATTTACATATCTTGGCTCTCTGGAAAGATTCTATTTAGCTACAAGATCAATAATTTCAGATACATCTAGGACAAAACCAAAAGAACACACTAGCTTGAGCTCAGGTGTTTCTGTGTAGTCTCATTTTATCTTCTTTGTTTTATCACCTTCTTTCAGTCTGTTTCTAAACTCAGATTTAAAACTTGGTTTTCTTTTACCAATGGAGTTTTTCTTGGCTGGAAAAAAAAAGACTATTAAGCAAAACATTTATGTATGAACGAAAGCCAATGTGATAAAGACTTAAATTCGCATCCCGTTACTTATGTTCTTCAAGTACTGCAGAAGTGGCCTGGCTCACATGTCCAGACAATGCTTTCCTACTCAACAAGATGAAGTAATTGAACTATTATTGAGCTGAGTTGCCCTGTGACTAGAGGCAAGTAGAAGGGCACGCTGATCTTTGCCACTGCCAGAGGAACACTTGAAGGTTACATCCCCTAACTCCCAGGAAGAACAGCATGAAAACAGAAGGACAAGCCTGCCTTAGCTATTTGCCAGAGAATGAGCAGTTGCCAGAAAGAACTCTGCTTCAATTTCCAGTTGACATGGGATTGCAAATGCAAGGGGAAGAATACTTTGGCCTCTGCTACTGGTCAGAGGTTCCTTGGTTCAGCGTATTGGAAGTTTTAATATTCACGAGAATCCCATGATACCCCAAGTAACTTGACTGGTTTAGGAAGTTCATTCCAATAAAAAGAAGCTAGAGCTCTTCAACTCCACAGCTAGGCAGATTTCGAAGGCTGCAGTTTGTGCTTCTCAGTTTTTTACCTTCTTGATTCAAATTCTGTTGGCAATTACTATTATTTTTAACAAACTGGAATAACCACTATTTCTCTATTAATCCATTTAATTTTTTGCTTCCTTTGTCATTCTAATGAGACACATCTCTATACTCAATGCATAGTTTGATATATTATTCATATTTCTTTGAGAAGAATTATGACACTAATAGCCCATTCACATTCTGACTTTCATTTTCCTAATGGAGTGTGAGTTGTATACTAGAAAAATATTGTCTGAACAAACAAATGTTTATAGGGCACAGAAGTGAAAACTAACCATAACATGCATCAAAGAGAATAATTGAATTCATCAAATGTATCTTTTACCTGAAGAGGTAAGAATGCTCCCCCGCTGTCCACAAGGTAAACAGTTGGAAGTCTATTTTTAATTGCTATTTCTTGAGCTCGTAGTTGTTTCTTCACTGAAATAGGATAAATGGTCCCACCTTTCACTGTTGCATCATTTGCTATGAAGACACACCAGACTCCACAGATGTTTCCAATTCCTAAAATGAAGTTCAAAATAACTGCTGTAAAGAAGATCTTCCATAGAAAAAGAATGCCATGTTACATGTGGTCTAAATTATCCACATGGAAATATTTTACAATTGTACCATGAATTATATAAATACAGAAACATTCTAGCAAAGTTTCCTGCAGCATATGGAAATGGCAAGGAGCCAGTTAGAACACAGCTTGACCTCTTGGTTTATTTGCAGTGATGGTCGAAAATATACAATAAATGAGAATTGTTTTAGATCTAAGCAGTGACAAAACCGATAAATCCTGTGGTGTCATTTTTTTTTTCAAAAACTGCAAATAAATGTATTACAACTAGATTATCAAAGCATCCCTTAAGCTCAATACGGAACCCCATTACATTTGGGTTGATCATCTTTGTCCACTGCAAACAAGTTTTGTCAACTAATTAAATTTAGTTAATTATTAATCTGCCTTTTAATTGATCAGTCCATCAATTAAATTAAAATAAATCTGCTTATTACCAAAACTTCAATGTGGATACTGTGAGATATTACAACGTAAGGCAATCTTTAATACTTTTTCCAATTATGTTTCATTACAGTAACATACAAAGATTCAAATTATTCTCAAAATAAATATATTCTTCAGTCACAGCCCCACCAATTAACCGACTGAATCCTTAGTTAATTAGTTTACCGATTAAATTAATGAAACACACTCCTATTGCAAAAACATTAAGGTAAAATTTACCCCAGCACAGAGGACTCCCAACATAATGGAGCTGTTCACATGTAATGGCAGCATTCGGCAACAACAATCTATGAATGCCCCATTTGTAGGCTGTTAGTGTGACATCTGGATACTGTGGGTTTTCATAGGTTAAACAACCCAAATTTAACCCATGGTTTGCTCTTAGGTTAATTTTGGGTTGTTTAACCCACAACTAACCCAAAATGTCTGGGTTCAGATGTCACGCTGACAACCTATGAATGGAATATTCGTAGGCAGTTGCTGCAACCCAGAAGTGGTGCGTGCACAATGGATATCCTTGCAAATTGTGAGTTAAATAACCCATGATTTGATGCTGTTACATATGAACCAGGTCAATACATACTACACAAACAACCACTATTGGGGGAAATCCAAATAAACAGCTTTCCATTTTTCCTATGTCTAAATGTTATTTATTATCTCATACTCCCTTTATCACTCTCCCAACTCTGTGGCTTACTAAGGGAGAGGTTTCATTGCCCACATCATGAGCCACTGATGCACTGCGTCAAGGGGCAGTTAGGTAGAAGAGTTAGCAAGAGGTCAACTGTGAATATGAAAATACGACTGTTTCTCTTCCACAGCAACACTATCAATTTAGTTAACAGACATAAGCTGCCCCTCAGAAATCATTAGTCCTGCATATAGTAATAAAATATATTTTAAATATGAAAGAAATACCATACAATGAAGTCTACCTTTATCTTGATTGCCAATTACACATTTATGAGGCTCCTATAGAATTGTGCCCACATAGGATTGTTTTATATAATGTCCAAGCCAAACTTGGTCCCAAGCATTTGTATTTTATGGTTTTAAAAATATAAATAAATTGTGTACCCCACCTTGGAAAGGTTTTCTTTAAAGGCAACTTATAAATCTTTTCAATCAATTAATCAATAAAAAGCTATCCTTGATGTCTCCTCTCATTCTATTTTCACTATTAAATCTTCCAATAGACACAGCACAGAAAAAAATAACTTTCTTCTCTGCTGGGGGCAGGCCAACTCCTGATTGGTCTGAACTGAATAGAGCTATGTGTGTCGGCTGCTGCTGCTATTATTATTATTATTATTATTTTCCCCTTATACAAAACATACCAGTGAGACATCCTGCAGCAGGTACATCACCGTAAGGCATATCAAGGCCTGCAAAAGGGGAGAGCTCAAGGAAAGGTTCATCATCAAGAAGCATCTTTATACGTTCACAAACAAGCAACTTCTTGTTCCTCTCAGTGTGACGTAATACTGCATTTTTTCCTCCTCCTTTACTGACTTTCACAAGCAACTCTGAGTACCTAATACCAAAATGAAAAGCTCAAAGGAGCTCAAAACCAACTTTTATTTCCAAAGACATAGTGAACAAAGAAAGTGAATATACTAACTATCCTGCCATCATATTAGTGAGACAATAGTGCTACTGTTATTTGTGAGAAGGGATGAAAGTTACATTTAGTTCACTGTATTATTCAAAAGCCAGCAACAAAGGAAAATTAAATAAGAATTTAAACTGCAGATGTACATGGGTACATGCACTTCGGATAAATCACACCATTCTGGGGAAATGATTCATGATTTAAACATAATCTTAATCCTGCAAAAACATTATATTTGTTTAATGGGACTATAACTAGATAAAGTATATATTTAAATAAAGCAGGTTCTTCATTACATTTATTCAGAAAATATGAAATATGAGTTTTGTCATATTTGGAACCATCTCTAATCCAAAAGTGAAATGCTTGGTCTGTTATTATAAATTCCCTAACAGTTCTGTTGTTATCAAGGGGATGAATCCACAAAGCTAAGACAATCTGCCATTTGGAAATTATTATATTTGCTATTTGGATTTTGGCTTCCTCAAAAGATACTAAGGAAATTATTAAATTGAAAGAACTCATGAAAAGTCAAGCCATCATATTCATGAGTTTTCTTTTAGCTTATGTTGATAGTTTTAAATAAAAACTTTTGGGTTGCTTCCTTATGGTCCTTCAGGACCAATCCATAAAAGTAGCGAGTCACTTTCCTGCTTTTTATCAGTGAAGCATGATTAACTGAAATAACTATCAAACATTAATTCTCTAGAGGTTTAGAAATGTAAGAGTTACCATATATGTCACTGCATTCAAAATGCAACGTGAAGCAAATTTTATGAAGTTCTCAGGCTTATGCAAAAGCATACAGCACAGTTAACCTTTAAAAACTTAAGCTAGATGCATTGCTCTAAAAGTGCTCAAATACCTTTCCACCCTATAAAGATAAAGATCCATGTGTATATATAAGTTAAGAAATCATTCTTAACCTTCCAGGAGGCAGGAGAAATAACATTTAATAGATTTCAAGTGTATAGATTATTAGGAGTCGTAAACAGATAGACTAAAGTTTTCAAACCTTACCTGAAGTCAACGGAATACAGATCCTAAAAATGCATACACTACCTCAAATTAATGGATACACAAACAACTATTGTAGGGACATTACAAAATATTTAATTACCTCTGAATGCAGGTCTCGCTGTTCTTTGCATTGCTTTCAAATACATGTCTATATAGTGAAGGGATGTCGCCATCTAATACTGGGAAGGTTTTTGTATGTGATTTATTTTTTATTTTGAAGCTCACTGAAGAGGAACGTATCATGTTACATGGAACCATGTTGACAGATTTTACTCTATCCTTGTAGTTCAGTAGGTTCAATATTTGGTGTCTGCCCATGCTAAATTCCTGGCACTTGTTCTTGAAAGTTTGGAATAATGGGGAGCAGGATAGAGACAAAGAGCATCGTGGATATCGGGAGACCAGGGTGAAAGTGATATGGTTCCACATGACCCTAGGATATAATATATCATTTTTTAAAATGCATATCCCACTTCACACCTTAATTCATATATACATAAACCAATAAATATCACAATATAAAATAATCTAGCATATATCTAGAAAATTTAATCAATAATTTAATACCATGTATGTATACAAATGTTTTCCTAAAGCAAATGTTCTACTAGCTAATTTAATTCCATTTTAGCAGTTAGAATGTAAGCAAGGGGCAGGACAGTCCTAAACTATACATAACCCCACACAAGATGCTTGCAGACTGAGAGTTCTTAATGCAGCTATATTCCATCTTTTTTTTTTCTTAACAGATTTTTTGCAGTAAGAAAAAAGATGGAAGAAATGGTGAGAAAATGTGAGGAATAAAAATGACTGAAATCATCTAGATTTGGATCCCTTTGCACTAAAACTCTGTGAATGGGGCAGGGCAATTACATGAGAAAATCCTCCTCTGGAAGCACCCACAATCTCTGGCATAAAAAGTAAGCATTCAGGGCATGTTGGGGGGAGAGAGGCAATTAACCATTTTCCCACTGAGACTGCAAGGTGTATCTATAGCATGGCCAATCCATGTCAAACCTTTTTTTTAATATTGTGCCGCAACTATTTCTTGATATTTTTGTTTTAAATGGACTTTCTCAACTGGTAAATTAAAGAGCCCAACAAGTATAAAAAGCAATTCCTGCAAGGAGGGAGGTAGCAGCGTTAGTCCGTTGTGGCAAAAATAACCGCCTTGGGAACCTTAAGACACAATCCTATGCATGTTTAGAAATAAAAAGTCCTACAACTCCCAGTATTCCCGAGCCAGTATGGGATTGTGCTCTAAGTAATTTTAAAACGGCAAACTACAACACAGCTCTATCTCTTTAACTCATATATTATGGCTGAAATCATGCACGTTTAGATAGAACAACTTTTTTTTTTGTCTAAACATGCGCAGAATTACACCCTTAGTCTTTAAAGTGCCACAAGAGTATTTGTTGTTCCTGAAGGGGGCGCTAAACACCACAGGAAACTTTAAAGCCGCCGTAGTGAAGTTTCGAGGGAAACGGCCCGGCTGCCCAAGCCACTTCGTAACAGGCGAGGGGCCTTGCCCACAGCTACTACCTCGAGAATGCCTCCTCCAGGTTCGTCCGCTGCTGAACGCTTTGCTGTAACGCCTCCTCCCTTCTCTCCTCAGCCCCAAACTTTGTTCCTATTTGCCCGCCCGACACACCGGAGAAAAGCTTAACGTTACCGCCCTGGCCTTTCCCAGAAGCCTTGTCCCTCTCCAGCGACACATGACCCGCCTCCTAGCGAGGAACGGCCCCTTTCTCCTCCTCCACCGCCGGGCTCTGATATACGACCGGAATTCCCTCTCCCCAGTCCGAAATGCGCATGCTCAATTTCTTTCACAGACGCTTTCCTCGGCGCCGGCTTATTGGCACGTGCCATGTTCCTTCTCTAGCAGTCGGGTTAGGGCAGGATTAGCCGTTGCTGTGTTGGCGCGCGAAGCTCTGGTGGGTCGCGCCGACGGAGTAAGCGCTGTTCGATTTCTCTGACTAGATTTCGTAAAATATTCGCCGCTTCTCTCCGTCCACCCGATTTCTGACTCGAATTTTTCTTATTCTATCTCCCCGTTATCTTATTAAACTTAACTTTAGATTTATTTTAAATTAATTTTACACAGAGAGGGTTGTATTCTTTTTAATGGTTCTACTCTAAGTTTTTAGGATGTTTTATTTATTTATTTATTTATTACATTTGTATACCGCCCCATAGCCGAAGCTCTCTGGGCCATTTACATAGGATTAAAAACAATTAAAAACAATATACAAAAATTAAAACAGCAAAAACATACAACATACACACAATCTGTACATTTAAAAACCACTTCAACACTTCAAAAACTACAAAAACAAAACAAAATAAAAACAAATTTTTATGCAGTTTTAATAATATGTGTCATGTTTTAATCAGTGTTATGTATTTTATCATGTTGTTGTTCTCCGCCTCGATCCAGATGGAGAGGCGGGTAAGAAATAAATTGTTATTATTATTATTATTATTGGCACAACCCAGAGTATTTAAATATAAACATCTTTGTGTATCTGTGGAGTTGCACCTCAAGGTTTACTTTGGTTCTGGAAGCATATCACAATTGGGAACAGGTCTGCCTTCTCTTTCTTTGCCTTTCATAGGCCTGGTTCGGACGACACGATAATCAACGGAGGGGGGGTGAAAACAATCGTCAGTTGTGTTGTTTATTGTGTCGTGTGGAGGGCAACACACAACACTCACACAACTGACAGTATGCTATTTGGGGCACTTAAACAACTGAAAAAAACAACGGCCTTGCACATTGTTTATCCAGAATTCCGTTGTTTAAAGTGTCGTGTGGAGGGCACCCCCCTCCGTGTACTATTCCGTTTGGTCATAGAGTTTGCTGGCTGGTGCAGCTGAAAAAATCCAGACTGCCCTGATACAGCCTGCAGAACTTGAGATGCATGCTGGAATACAGCCGAAGGACTGAGGGAGGAGACGCAGCAGCCCAGAAGGATGCCAGGACTTTTAGCTGTACAATGAGGGGGAGGGGCAACATGTCGTGTGGCAGATGCTACTGCACCGCCGCCCAAATAACACATGGTCTGTACTCTATTCCCTCCTCCATTGCCTAAAGTGTCGTCCGAATTGACCCATAGTTGGTCACTGAAACATTTTAAGTGATACATATGTAATTCAACAGGTGCAGCTATATTCTAACTGATTAAGGTGGTGGAAGGACTCATCTGTTAATTGCATGCTCTCCTTATTTTGCTTTGAAAAAAATACATTTATTTCTAATTCTGAAATTAAAAAAATGCTGGGAACAGCAACAACAAGAATCATGCATAATGATACAAAATCATGCGTTATGGAAGATCACTGATTACAGTTCCTAGTATTCTTTATGTATTTATTTGATGCATTTTCACTCCACTCGTAAGTCAAAAATGCACCAACAGCTGCTTGCAGAGATAAGTAGCATGACAGTTTCTGCCTTCAGGCTTGCAGTCTAAAAGATATGAAGTGTAAGGAAAAGAGGATGGGAAGGGAGGAGGAAAAAAGCAAGCTCAGGCACCAGTTCTTAAAGTTATATTTTTTACAATGACTAGCTGGGATTGAAACAGTATAATTAGCCTGATGGAATAATTGCCACTAAGTGACAGTTGAGGGAGAGCCGAAGGCAGCTAATCTCTTGGCAATGGTGAATGAATAACTCTGGCACAACTTGCGTAAAACAGCCTAAGGAGAAGCTAACTGGTGGGAGAATTTTGATAAGTTATTGCCTGGTTAGAAAGGAGACCAATATCTGATACAAAGGCAGCAGAGGCAAGATTGGATTTGGCACTTACTTTAGAGACTTCATTCATGTTATAACTACTTCATTGATCTATCTGACATTCCTGTTGTAAGGGTTACTGAGAGATATATGTAAAGTATTTTAAACATGCAGAAAATACTATAAAAAGCAATCCTGTGGTCCCTGGAAAATCATCCCAGAGATCATAGGATTCTTTGGACACTGCTACGGCTTCAGAAGAGGGGATTCTGGAATCCCATCCAGAGGCTCCTTTTCCCTTGCAGCTGCTGTGAAAAGAGCCACACTGGGTGTGTTCTGAAGTTGCAAAAGCTGTTTGGGAGGACCTCAAAGAGGTCTGCAAGTGGTGTTCTGGAGTCGGGTGGGAAGGGGAGGCCTCGATAGGATGTTTCCTATGGCCTCTCCAGCCCCACCAGCACGACTGCTCTAGATGGGCCTAGCTTGAAGAAAAAGGGTGGGGGAAGCCCAGTAGGATATTGGATACTCAGGGATCAGAGTCTTCCATCTAGTAAGAGCACAGCTCATAGGATTGCACCCTAAGAATACGAAGTATTGCAAAATATTACAGTGTGGCGTGTTCCTGTTCAGGATGCTTGCCAATCAGCCGTGCCCTCCTCTAGATTCCCCTCCCTCCTCACACATATTCCTTGGTACTGAGCATGCCCAGTCCTCAGTTGATTGTGCTTTATTTTTTTCCGCCCACTTTTAGTTTTTTTCCTAAAGATATTTTTGTACGTCTGAAAACCCCTAAGCATGCTGGTACCTTTCTCTTGTTTCTCAGTGGACTCATTTTGACCATAATCATGTTGGCACTCTCCAGCATAGTTTGTTATTAAAGGGGATGATTATATTTACCACTGTTAATGTTAAGGAAAATATAATGTAAATGGTTGTGTTCATGTATTTAAAAAAATGCTAACAGTAACCTTAGGAGGTCACTGGCCAGAGATTTGAACAGAAGAATTTCTAATTGGGAAGAGAGATAATGGGAGAACTTTCTAATCTAACTTGCATTTTGTTAACTGTCCTGTAGAGGTCTCCAGATGAACTAATTAAGGGAACATGTTCTTCAGAATTTTACTAGCTCTCCCTTTTGGCATCCAGGTCAGGTGTGGACAGACTTCAAGCGTTCAGGATCCACTTCAGGGTTTTTTACTGGAACCCAAAATCCACCAATAGGAGCCTGGTGCAAAATACATACCATTAGAATTTAAGAATTCTGAACCCGGTATTTGTTTTCAATACAAGAACTGCATGGAGCTCACAGTCTTCTAAGTTTTCTTCACTTCAGCAGTAGAATTTAGAGTGTGTAGAATTTAGAGTGTATAGGGAAGTCATTTTCTTGCAGTTATTGATAAGCAATTCGTAGTCAGAAATCCTTGCTGATCTAAGGCAAATCACCCAGAGATCTACCAAAAGATCCTGATCTACCTTCTCCCTATCCCTGATATAGGTTGATGTCACTATTGTAAAAAAAATAATCTATCTTGAGATAGGAAAGGAGTTCAGAAATTAGATTTTTCAAGCCGTGAGTGATTTGCCAGCGTTTAGTCAATTGAAATCACTAACTTTGAACATCCTCAAAGTTATAATCTGTATTACTGTACTGTTTGTTGAAACTGACATCATTTAAAAGCAGGATAGTTTTTTGCCACAAATGAAAGATGCAAAGCACTGGATATACTGCATCCTTTCAGTGGCAGAAAATTTCATAGTTGTGATACCCCATTATTCTCAAGATTGGCAGTGAGTTAGTTACATTAACATCACACTTCCTCTCAATCGGATAGCCAGTCTTTAAATACTGACGTGTGAACATCTCGTGTAAACGTCTCCCGTCTAATACCTATTCTATTCAAGGTTGGAAAAACAATTGTTGTCTTGCCTACTAGCATATATTTATTTAATAGCACAATCCTATTATGTTTAGACAGGAAAAAGTCATACAACTCCCAGCATTCTCCAGCCTGCATGTAGGACTCTTTTCTGTCTAAACATGCATAGGATTGCTCCCCAAATGTGTTAATTATTGCATCTTTTGGTTCTGAAACCAACACTGTTATCAGTACAGTACATACAAACGTCTAGTATTAAAAACAAAAAAACTTGTATATGAATTTCCCCACTTCTAATAAAATCTGAGAATATGTTGTTCCAGTTGGCAGGCAATTATGGAGAGCAAATATACTGTATTAGGCACAAATATTCCAGTTATTTATGTTATGTTATCTGACTTCAACTGAAGGAATGTGCTGATTTAACATGCTTTAAAAAACACCAAGTGAAAGATACCTGATGTGACGAATCCTATATTCTGAAAAGACCAACAGTGCTTCTTATCAGGCAACCTCTCTGGAAGTCCACAATAGTCAGATATCCTGTGTTTATTCCCACCAAAATATTCTGAGTTTAATCCATTATTTTATGCTGCTTCAATTAGTCAAACCTGAAAGCAGAAGTAATCACTAAATATTTTTCTAATTGGCTCCCTAGACCACTCAAACTAGTTGCTCTCACTATTGGACAAAACATCTTTGTCAAAGGGACACTCCTTACAAGTATCAAATTTTCATATTAGGCAAGGCCTCGTTTTATTTTTTTCCCCCTGAGAAATATCTAAATCAGGAAACAAATGATGCTATCACAGATCTTTTTTCCTACAAGGAACCCTACATGTGCTCTAAAACACAAGACTCTACTCAAGAAGGTAAAATATAACTAGCTAAGCTAGATTAACTTTATTGATTTTGTGCAAACTTGTGAGTGATTTGGTGCCTTTTTCACTTTTCCTCAATAAACCTTTCTTTTTCATACTTAGACATTTGGCTTGTTTTTAAAATGGTTTTTATCTGGAACTTTTCACTTATTTTTCTGCATGTACTCAGACAGCAGACTAGTTAAGCTACTTCCTTGTATCACAGTGATAGTACACAAGGCTAAATTCAAAATGGGTAAATTCAAAGTGCCTTATTTTATTTTATTTTCCTAGAGCTGGGATGAAAGCACGCGTCCTTGGCAGCATGGTTTTAAACTCACCAATCAGCTGGACAGCCTAGGTGAGTCTTTCACAACTTGGTCCCTCCAGGGAAAAAAATGCATTGCTCTTATTCTCCTCAGTATGATGAAATCGGCTCTGCTCCTTCAGTGTTATATGGCAGAGCTGGCTGTTCTTGAAACCTGGAAAAACATACTTCTGGGTGGGGTAGAAATAATAGCTCCCACCCCCTCCCTGCATTATATCCACTGTTCTGAGAAGAAGCAAAAGTTCTAAGTTATCCAGGGCAGGATCTGAAGGTAGAATCTGTGCATTTTGGAGGGAGCTTTTATCCTTTATTTTACTGATGCAGAGCTGTGCATTTCCAGTTTATAAAAAAAAAGATCTGCTGCGTTCCCTGACAGTTTGCTCTAATGGGGTGAAATGGGGGGCTGCTTTCTCTATGAGAGCACCCCCATCCCAATTTTGCCCCGTTAGAGCAAATGTTCAAGGAACAGCAGATCTCTATTTTTATAAACTGGAGTTGCACAGCTGTTCATCAGCAAAGGATAAAAGCTCCCTCCTCAAACGCATAGTTTCAGATTTAAATTGGGGTGAATTAATGCAGAATCAGAGTAATTAACACAACTGTGCCCGGCTTGCGGCAACCAATCAGGGGTTGCCATCCACCCCTGGCTCAATCCTGGAGCATGGTCACACCGTGGAAGGGCCGTGGTGACCTCACTTTGAAGAAAAAAGTTGGGGTAAGTTCCCAACTTCTTTACCTCGCAGCTTTGACAAAAAGCCCTGCGGTGGTTATGTTACCTGGAGTTATTTAAAATTAAACTCAGATAGCAAGGAGGTAGGTACAACTCTATTTTATTTAGAAAATCAGCGTGCTGAGACGGCTCTCTGTTGCCTCACGGCCAAAATTCAGAGGAACCGCCCCTAACAAAATTAAGCAAAGGTTTTTACTTCTTTGGTATGAAAAGGATCCACCCCTCTCTAGTGACGTACGTGTCTAGAAGCTTCTTACAACTAAGAAATAGGGGAAGGAAAATAACGCCTGTGTTGCAAGCGAAGTTACAGAAGCACAAGCAAGCAGTTAAAAGTGATAACAAAACTGTACAGAATCAAAGAACAATTGTCTTCAGCAGGCAGACAGCTAGGGGATGCTAACACATCTGCAAGGCCACTCAGCACAGCATGCATGCATTCCTCAAGAGCTGAGTGAAGATAAGGCACAGAGCTTATTACTTCAGTTTACAAAATTCAAAATTTAACCCTTCATGCCACATTCCCCTCTTTAAAGAATCATATATATCTTTTACATTGGTTCTTTACTATATTTAAAAGGCATAAGGTGACAGAAAAAAAGAAAAATCACTGTTAGTTACATTCATCCTGTCTATAATCATTCATTGTTCTTTGTGCCTCAAAAGCTGCTAGCAGGATTTAGAGTATGTGTAGAGTGCAAAACAGGAATTAGATACACTCTTAACTATGTCTGGTTTTCTACTTCTTCATGTTTTACATCTTCTTGCATAGTTAATGATACATAATGAGAATATATTTTGCATTCTTTTCTAAATGACTTTCTTCAGCTAAGCGTGTAGTGTGGTTCCAATTCTATATAGATGCTACAGGGGATAAAATTCAGCCTGTAATTTTTGGGTACACGTTATTTAATTCTTGACACTTGGGACCTTTCCAAACAGTCACACAGTTAAGCAGCCTCCCGTGCAGACAAAACTTTCAGTTTTGTCTAAAGACTTTGCAGTGTTCTTTACCCACTGCAGCTAAATATAGCTCGTATAATGTGAATCAGGGGTGGCATTGGCACTTATGGTTATTTTGGATGTTGTCTTTCATTTTTGGACAGTGTGCTGTGCAGCATTTACTGGACTTAATTCTCCTAGTCCCCATTGCCCCCCCCCCTTGTGTTAGACAAAATTTTTGTCTCATGTTCAGGGTAAATCTATGGATGTCTATGTAATATGTATATGGCTTCTTAAGAATTACTTCAAATACTTTTCTCCCAGCACACGTAATGGACCGCTTGGCAGTATAGTGTTCTGCATCTGTATGGGTTCTAAACTCAGTGTTCCCTCCAGGAAAACCTGGCAAGTTAAGGTATCTCGGTGTTTGGTGCGGAATGGAGTGCAGCATAGCTGCACTCTTATGTGTGACGTGATGACACTGCACACGCACTTGTGAACTGTGACTACTGGATACTACGGGTATTGTTTGGATTTTTGGTTTGTTTCCTCTTCCCATGTATTCTTCCCTCTTTGTAACACTGCTTATGGACCTACAAGTTGTGCACAAAAACAAAAATCCTTCTGCTGTTCTGGTCTTTGCTTATAAATATACACTGCTTCTGTGGTCCTGGGTCTCTCAATCTCCTATGACAGTGTTATAAGTTTATTTAGATAGTCCAATAGGGTGGAAATCCGTTTGCTGGCTTCTTCGTCAGAGGAGTCTGTCAGCTTCCGGGTGTGACAGCTCCTGTGAGCTGGAGCTCTCCTCTCTCTCTAATCTTGATTACCCCATGTGCTGGGTGCCAGCTTCCAGGGTGTGACACGGCAGGGGGTGCTTCAAGCCCTAGCGGTAG
Organism: Anniella stebbinsi; assembly: GCA_029215795.1. Taxonomy (NCBI): domain Eukaryota; kingdom Metazoa; phylum Chordata; class Lepidosauria; order Squamata; family Anniellidae; genus Anniella; species Anniella stebbinsi. The sequence goes on along the minus strand of JARDYH010000004.1, from coordinate 85,544,130 downwards.
ACTGCCTGTTCTCCCGGTCAGGCAGACGCTTAAGACTCCTTGGGCTGCACTCTCAGAGTCTCTTTTCCTGGACTGGCTTTCTACCGTTCTGGTAGTTGAGCATGTTTGGCTCTGCTATGATGCGTCCAGGATTTAAAACCAAAACAGTTAATTGCAGCTGAAATGACTAGCATAACTTGATGTGGGCTGACCATTTAGGCTTTAGGGATCAGCTTTCTATTTTCATCTTGACTCAGTCTCCTGGCTCTATATTATGTACTGAATCTGTAAGAGGTAAGGCACCTTCCAGTTTAAATTCTTCCTTACCTCTGCAATGCACTTTGCCCATGGGACTACCTCCCTTGGGGCATCTTAACTACTGCCATATCTCCTCCACAACGGGGAGGGCTACCATTCATGACCTCAAAAAGGAGGTCAATTTACTCTTTCCTTTGGGAGTGTTTAGTATCCTGAACAATACCTGTGACAACAGCGAACTCAAGTCAGTAGGTCTTCAGTAGTTCAGTTTATTTTTCCCAACTTTCTCAGAGCTTTTTCTGTGGATGTAATGCTGCGTGCAATCTCCACTCCATGCTCAGAGACCTCGTTGTCTCTTACACTCTCAAATAGTGCGCTTCTTTTGTCTGAGTACAGCTGTAGTGGGAAACCCATGGGTGTATTTCCATGGAGCATCTCTTCTAGACTCTCTACTTCTTGCTTATGCAGAAAAGCCTCTCGTCTTGGCTATTTTCGGCTTCTTAATCTCTCCTGTCTCTGGTGTGAGGATTTGCTTTGATTTTTCCCTTCTCTGTAACATATAATTGGAAGGGTTTGGACAGGTTGGGTCCATGTGCTAGCTGATGCTTTAATTCTTCAAAACCTCTTTGTTGCTCTGTGCCCCAGATAAACATGGTCTGTGTCTTTCCCTTCTGTTGCTTCGTAGAGTGGCTGCCCATGTGTAGCATAATCTATGATCCAGAGCCGACAGTAACCCACCATTCCTAAGAAGGCTCTCAGTCCTCGCCTTGTGGTGGGTGGTGCAATATTACAAATTGCTTGCACTTGCTCTGGCAACAGGGCTCGTTTCCCATCCTTTCTCTGGAATCCACACACTCTCTGGAACAACTGTCAATTCAATCAATCATGGGGGGCATAATGGCTATCGGCTGGCCACTTCTTTCCCATAACAGCTTATACTGCCATCCATGTTTGGCATGGATACTGTACAGACATCTCCTTCGTGTGGGACCTCGAACTTGAAACCTCTGTCTCTCTCAAAGGTCAGTCTTGCTTGGAGGTTCTTGAGTTTGCAGGACTGGTGTGTACAGAATTAGCTCTTCCTCTTGGGCTCAGCTTTCTGGTTTTATTTAGCAGTATCAGACAATACATTACTGCTACTTTTCGCGTTTAGGGTCACAGCTTCTGACAGGGCTTGTCCTTTTGGACTTTCTTATCTCATAAGCCCTGGCACTATGACTTCCAAAACTATGCCTTGCAGGCAGTATGTTTTTGCTAATTCTGTCAGTCCTCTTTAAATTTCTCTGCATCGTTTCTTCTTATTGCTTTCAATGGGAGGTAAGGTTAAACGCTCTTCTCTGGCAGACTCTGCTCCAGCTCAAGGCTTTAACTCTTTCTGCTCCCCCCCCTCTGCATTCTTTCTTTCTATTGCTTTATTTTGCCAAGGAGCAGACAGATCTGGAAAACCTTTGAGTAATCCCATTGCTCCTGGTCCACCTTAAAGGAATTCAAGCAAACAGTCTGCATTTTCCTCTCAAGTTGCTTTTTCTACACAAGTGGGGTTTGCAACTTGACTCTATAGCTTTAATCTTGATTCTTTTAGCAAAACTGGCTTTTCTAATGCTTCAGCATTCTTGGCTTGGGGTTGTAATTTCTCGACAGGTTCTGGATCACAACCAGGGATCTTCCTCACGTCATGATTTTTGTTACCAGCATAGATTGCTTCCTTACTGCGTTTGCTCCTTTCTGGGCTTCAGTTGCTCAACTTGTTGATTAGACCTTTCACTTGTCTAATTTTCCCCTCTTTTTGGCACCTAGAGCTTCTTCAGACCTTCGAGTCTGATGGGGAACAATTTTTGTAGCATCTGGCCCCTGTGCTTCTGAAGTCACGGGATGTGTCCTCTTTTTTTTTTTTTCTCTATTCTCATCCCTCTCCACACTGGAGTTGGCTAGACTTCTCGCCTTTTTTCTAGGGGTGTGCATCGGATCGGATCCGATCCACGATCCGAATCCGATCCGCCCCAAAATCGGGAAAATCCGATCCGATCCGATCCGATCCGATCAACCTCCGATCCGATCCGATCCGATCCGACGAGGTCCGATCCGGATCGGACGCCATTTTGAATGCTTTTTCCCATAGCCAAGTATTGTTTTACAAAAACGCCTATAACTTTTTCATTTTTAAAGATAGAAGGATGAAACTTGGGCACATTGTGGACTGGTTAGGGATAGTTATCTGTGAGAAATTTCAGAAAGATTGGTGCATGCGTTTTGTGGCAATTAATTGTTTAATAAATACCCAGAAATGCCTATAACTTTGTCATTTTTAAAGTTACAAACATGAAACTTTGCCACATTGTAGGTGGTACCTTGGGACCTATCTGTGAGAAATTTCAGAAACTTAGGTGCTTGCCTTGTGTGGCAATTAATTTTAGAAAAATGGGTAGTAGTGGGGTAAATACATTTACGCCTCCCATTTTTTTATTTTTGAAGATACAAACAGGAAACTTGGGCACATTACAGGTACCACTTGCCTTGATATGTGTGTGAAATTTCAGAAACATTGGAGCTTGCCTTGTGTGGCAATTAATTTTTGAAACAATGAGGAAAGAAACACCTATAACTTTGTCATTTTTAAAGTTACACACATGAAACTTTGCCACATTGTAGGTGGTACCTTGGGACCTATGTGTGTGAAATTTCAGAAACATAGGTGCTTGCCTTGTGTGGCAATTAATTTTTTAATAAATACCCAGGAATGCCTATAACTTTGTCATTTGTAAAGTTACACACATGAAACTTTGCCACATTGTAGGCGGTACCTTGGGACCTATGTGTGTAAAATTTCAGAAACGTAGGTGCTTGTATTGTGTGGCAATTAATTTTTGAAACAATGAGGGATTCATTGGACAGCACTTGCCCATAGGGATTCATTGGACAGTACTTGCCCATAGGGATTCATTGGACAGTACTTTCCTATAGGAAATCATTGGAAAGCACTTGCCCATAGAAAATCATTGGAAAGCACTTGCCCATTGAGAAATACAGTTATGCCTCCCACTTTTTTATTTTTGAAGATACAAACAGGAAACTTGGGCACATTGTAGACTGGTTAGGGATAGTTATCTGTGAGAAATTTCAGAAAGATTGGTGCATGCGTTTTGTGGCAATTAATTTTTTAATAAATACCCAGGAATGCCTATAACTTTGTCATTTTTAAAGTTACATACATGAAACTTTGCCACATTGTAGGTGGTACCTTGGGACCTATGTGTGTGAAATTTCAAAAACATAGGTGCTTGCCTTGTATGGCAATTAATTTTAGAAAAATGGGTAGTAGTGGGGTAAATACATTTACGCCTCCCATTTTTTTATTTTTAAAGATACAAACAGGAAACATGGGCACATTACAGGGAACACTTCACTTGATATGTGTGTAAAATTTCAGAATGATAGGTCCAGGCATGTGGTGGCAAGGTGTCTGCACACACCACTTTGAAGACTGTAGAAAATTTCTCCCGTAACGATCCTAGCGAGAGAGAGTGATCCTAGGCTCAGCCGTTCTGCTTAAGTAAAAAGGGAAAGTATCAATCAAAGCAGACACGAGCCAAGTGCTACTTTGTTTCGCCTTTTGTAATGGATACTACCTCAGTTGCAGCCAAGCGTGCAAGGATCAAAGAGATGAGAGAAAGTGTTTCCTTCTTCTTCCCGGGAGGCGGGAGGGTGCAATTGACAGCCCCAGCCTCTGTGTAAAAAAGGTTAATAACTTTTAATCTAAAAAATTCGTAGCCACCAAATGCCTGGACCTATCATTCTGAAATTTTACACACATATCAAGTGAAGTGTTCCCTGTAATGTGCCCATGTTTCCTGTTTGTATCTTTAAAAATAAAAAAATGGGAGGCGTAAATGTATTTACCCCACTACTACCCATTTTTCTAAAATTAATTGCCATACAAGGCAAGCACCTACGTTTTTGAAATTTCACACACATAGGTCCCAAGGTACCACCTACAATGTGGCAAAGTTTCATGTATGTAACTTTAAAAATGACAAAGTTATAGGCATTCCTGGGTATTTATTAAAAAATTAATTGCCACAAAACGCATGCACCAATCTTTCTGAAATTTCTCACAGATAACTATCCCTAACCAGTCCACAATGTGCCCAAGTTTCCTGTTTGTATCTTCAAAAATAAAAAAGTGGGAGGCATAACTGTATTTCTCAATGGGCAAGTGCTTTCCAATGATTTTCTATGGGCAAGTGCTTTCCAATGATTTCCTATAGGAAAGTACTGTCCAATGAATCCCTATGGGCAAGTACTGTCCAATGAATCCCTATGGGCAAGTGCTGTCCAATGAATCCCTCATTGTTTCAAAAATTAATTGCCACACAATACAAGCACCTACGTTTCTGAAATTTTACACACATAGGTCCCAAGGTACCGCCTACAATGTGGCAAAGTTTCATGTGTGTAACTTTACAAATGACAAAGTTATAGGCATTCCTGGGTATTTATTAAAAAATTAATTGCCACACAAGGCAAGCACCTATGTTTCTGAAATTTCACACACATAGGTCCCAAGGTACCACCTACAATGTGGCAAAGTTTCATGTGTGTAACTTTAAAAATGACAAAGTTATAGGTGTTTCTTTCCTCATTGTTTCAAAAATTAATTGCCACACAAGGCAAGCTCCAATGTTTCTGAAATTTCACACACATATCAAGGCAAGTGGTACCTGTAATGTGCCCAAGTTTCCTGTTTGTATCTTCAAAAATAAAAAAATGGGAGGCGTAAATGTATTTACCCCACTACTACCCATTTTTCTAAAATTAATTGCCACACAAGGCAAGCACCTAAGTTTCTGAAATTTCTCACAGATAGGTCCCAAGGTACCACCTACAATGTGGCAAAGTTTCATGTTTGTAACTTTAAAAATGACAAAGTTATAGGCATTTCTGGGTATTTATTAAACAATTAATTGCCACAAAACGCATGCACCAATCTTTCTGAAATTTCTCACAGATAACTATCCCTAACCAGTGTATAATGTGCCCAAGTTTCATCCTTCTATCTTTAAAAATGAAAAAGTTATAGGCGTTTTTGTAAAACAATACTTGGCTATGGGAAAAAGCATTCAAAATGGCGTCCGATCTGGATCGGACATCCGGTCCGATCCGATCCGACCATCCTCCGATCCGATCCGATCCGATCCGACCCCCCAGGTCCGATTCCGATCCGCTATCCGATCCGATCCGGGGGGTCAGTGCACATCCCTACTTTTTTCTTATAGTAGAAATCCTCTTTTTCCTGGTCTGCATTCATCTCTTGTCTCTCAAGGAGCCACCGTGGTCTTCGGGAGTTGCCACTGTCTTCACAACCAATTTCTGGCACCTGTCGCTCCGGTCTCTCCGTTTGCCGGTTGCGCAGTCTTGCCTCTCTCTACTCTGTGCACGACTTCATTTTCACAGTCTTTTACATCGACTTTTCCTTCGTCCATATTTTCCTCTGCTTGCTACTTTCTCTGCCTTTTCATTTTCTGACTTTTAAACTGCACGTCTGGGCTTGCTTCTAAAACTCTCTCACGTTTCTGGAGCTTCTTCCTGTATGTCTCTGTAGCTTGACTCACAAGGGACATGTTCACTGTACGTCTGTTGGCAGCCTCATCTGGGTCCACTGGAGTGTATTGTCGATAGGCTTCTTTTAGTCCTTCCATAAAAGCCCCTGGGGATTCTTTTGGACCCTGCACCACTTCAGCTACTTTAGACATATTCACATAGCTTTCCTGGCTGCTCTCCGAATCTCTCTTGTGGTCAATTGGCACAACTCTTGACGCCTCTACTCATGGTTCACATTATGAGGGTCTCATTGGGGATCCTACGTGTCTCATCTGCAGCTGCTAGATCTCTCAGTTCTTGCCCCATGGCCTGATGTAGGCGCCCTCTCTCTTCTGTACCATACAGAGGGCTTTCTAAGACTCTTAGGTCTTGCCATGTGGGACTATACGTGTTTATGACATTCCCACAAATCAGCCATTTATATGGGGTCTTCAGTCAGTGATTTCTGTGACATTCCATCTGGGGATCATCACATTGAGATCTATGGGAACTGGGTCCCGCCTCTCTTGCACTTTCAATGTTACTTAAAGCACAAGTTTCAACTTTCCTCCCTGTTGCTAGGTGCGTGTGGAGGAAAACGCTGGGGTGCTAGTTTGAGTAGCTTCTGGTGACTCAGCAACCAGTGGGGCGTCGGGGCAGAATGGGGCATTGTTTGAGTGGATGGCAAAATTGGATCTCAGCATCTCTTTGCCACTCTCCAACCTACATAGTTATACACGCCATGCAGGGCTTCAAAAGGACACAGTCATCGGGAAAACTCTTGTCTTCCAGCCCCTGCTCTCGCGTCTGCATACTTTTACTTCTCCTCCGCTGACATCGCTCCAGTTGGAGGAAGGGCAGTTGCTGCCGCTTGCTTCAATGCTCTCGTCAGGGGGGATTCTTAGCTGCTAACTTTGAACAATCTCGTTGGAGAGTTTTTTTTTATTACTTTGCCATAAAAAAACACCTCTCACTTTGCAGCTTAGCTTCTGAGCATTGGTCGCGCTGCCTACTTCGCCGGATTCAGCTCAATGGGGGCGTTGTCTCTTCGCCTCTCTCTCTCTCTCTCCTCGGCTCCCGACCTGCTTCCTCTTGCCAAAACACTCCATCGGTCTGCTATCTGCGCTGCTTCCACTGCCGTACTGGGGTTCTGACATCATCTCTCTTTCTGGGTCCCTGTTCCTGCTTCTTTGCACGCCATCTCGAACCAGGGGAGAAGCCATTGCCCGCTGCAATGCCTCTTCATCTTTTGTATACATAAACTGCATACATTTACTGGGCCTGCTCTCCCTGCAGGTCCGTCTCCTTACTCTGGAGACGTTTCCCTGGCTCCCTGCTTTCATTTTTCTCTTCAGCCCGTAGGGCTTGGAGACTCGGCTGGTTAAGCCTTTTTGTAGACTGGCGTGTCTGCACTGGTGAAGCTTGTATACATACAGGCTTTGGGATACAAGATTTGGGACCATCTCTCGTGCTGCTCTCTTTGCACACAAATCTGCTAGGACATTGTGCCATTGCATGTCAGGTGGCAGTCTGTTGAGGAAGGTGTATGGGTCCTCAACCAGTGGAGTCAATGGTTCTACTCTAGAGTTCACAGCGCGTAGATCATGTACTGGTCTGTACTAGCCTGAGTCTTTCTTTTCAACTGGATACAAGCTGATGGACTTGGTTGGGGTGCTTGCAAAGCTGGCTATATGGTGGTGGTGGCAATTTCTTCCTCCTCATCCTGGGGCAAAGGCTCTGGGTAGTTTAACTCTTTTCTTGACTTGTGTGCCCTCACTTTGCTTCTCTGCCTTTAGGGACCTCTTCATCTGGGTGCCCTTTGCCTTTAAGGCTTTTTTTCCCTCTTTTAGGCGTTCACTGTACTGGCATCACCAAATTGGCTGTGGTGCATGCCTGTTTACAAGGATTTCTTAGCCACGCTGTCATTTCTTGATAATTAGTGGGCTATTGATACAGGAACTGATCAGGATGTGGAACACTCACAATGGTTAGTAGACTTACTCTTTCCTTGAAATTTTTTCATCTATCTAAGTTACACCTCTCCTCTGCCTTCTAAAAATCACTCTGACTTGGCAGATCTATTTGACAAACAACGTCTCAATGCATGTGGGTCTAACTCTTCTCTACATTCTCTTGAATCCACTTTCAAGATTAACTACCCCTCTCTTGAATCTATTTCTAGATTTTCTACCATACACTACAATATGGTTTTTGGGGTTTTCTTTGAGTTTCTCCCACCCATTATGAGTTTCACAGAGACGTCACGCTTTCCATACAAACAGCAGGCACAGAGGGAAAGGAACGGGCTGAGTGGTAAGGGGTCCACTTCAGCTGACCCAAAAAGGGTATGGACAGACAATCCAAACGTGCCCCTTTTTCACGGCCCTGCCTGTCTCCAGGACAAGGAAACGCGTTAGTCAAGGGTCCCACTCTCCAGGGAGAGTCACACTCGTTTTTCGGGTCTCTGCTAATCAGATAACCGTCTCAGCCACCAATCCACGCATTCACCAATCACACTTCCAACCCTTTTCTTCAGGACCACGTCGGGGTAATGAGGTTTAAGCCAGAACCTCCCCCCGGTCCAACAGGATGGCTTAAGTCCTGTTCTCTATGGAGGCCTCCCTTTTTCATACGTTACCTGCCGGCCGGCGTCTTATTCTGGTTAAGAAAGAAAAGAAACCCCGTCCTTTTTCACCCGTTCCTGGCTGCCGTACAGCTGGCTTCCAGCAGCCGGTGTCCAGCCCTCGCTCTGCAAAAATGCAGTTGGCGCCATATGAGGTGTGATCATCAGCAACAGGAAGCCTCGCTTGTCACAGCTAAAGCCAATTTGGGCAGGTAATTCACCAGAAAATACCATCCGAGTCACGGCACCAAGATATGTTACCTGGAGTTATTTAAAATTAAACTCAGATAGCAAGGAGGTAGGTACAACTCTATTTTATTTAGAAAATCAGCGTGCTGAGACGGCTCTCTGTTGCCTCACGGCCAAAATTCAGAGGAACCGCCCCTAACAAAATTAAGCAAAGGTTTTTACTTCTTTGGTATGAAAAGGATCCACCCCTCTCTAGTGACGTACGTGTCTAGAAGCTTCTTACAACTAAGAAATAGGGGAAGGAAAATAACGCCTCTGTTGCAAGCGAAGTTACAGAAGCACAAGCAAGCAGTTAAAAGTGATAACAAAACTGTACAGAATCAAAGAACAATTGTCTTCAGCAGGCAGACAGCTAGGGGATGCTAACACATCTGCAAGGCCACTCAGCACAGCATGCATGCATTCCTCAAGAGCTGAGTGAAGATAAGGCACAGAGCTTATTACTTCAGTTTACAAAATTCAAAATTTAACCCTTCATGCCACAGTTATGAGTTGGCAACTGCATCGTATAACTGACCCAGCACCACTGCGGAGCTTAGAAGATGTATAGACAGCCCCCAGATGTTTTGGACTACAGCTTCCATGATCCCTGATCATTAACCATGCTGGGGCGCATAGACTTATAATCCAAAACATCCAGAGAGCACCTGGTTGGGGAAAGTTGGCTTAGAGTATGTCAGGAGGTTGAGCCTTACTGGTGGGAGCCTATTGTAAACCTTTGTGGGGGAAGATCCTTATTACAAAAGAGGGGGTTGCCAGTAAGGAAAATTTCTCCTGCCCCTCAGATCCATTATTCCTGAGATTAGGTCGATAGATAAAAATTCTAGATGAATGTGGAATTTTTCAGTTAGAAACCTACACTGCTTTCCTTGTAAGCCGTTTTTGTTTATCTTAAATAACAAAGACTACATCAATAACTTAAAAATAAATTACTACCCTTAAGGAGGATTTCAGATAAGCTCAGGGTAGATTTTATTTTTAAAGACTATAGCCACAGTCATGAACGTTTGTTATGGTAATCATTGCTTCACTATTATTTAGTCATCAGCACATCTCACCGCTGGTGGAACCAGGGCATTGTCTTGTAATGTCCAAACAAAGTTACATCAATACCCACAGAAATCTACTCTTTGCACTGTCGCTTATTTAGTTTTGTTTAAAAAAAATAATACCAAAAGGTTTTCAGCCCTCTTCTAACAATAATTGCTTGGAAACTGTCTAAATTACAGAAGAGTTGTGTTTATTTACTTAGAGGAACCCAAAAACTCCTCCAAACCCACAACAATTTTTGGCTCCTGTAACTCTAAAGCAGACACTCAACTGATTGGTCATATACGTAATAATGAAAATGCATCCGTCTGGGCAATTGAATGCTTGTCAATGTTGGAAGATGAGAAAATGATCTATAGATCAAGAAACCAGGACAATTTAGGCAGGTCAGTGCTGAGAATGAATAAAGATGACAAAATATGAATAGAAAAAAATAGGGAGAAGGGTTCTGTAGAGTACAGTGCCATCTCCATTATTTTAGAAATTAAAAATAACCCATTTAATTGCATGTAACTATCAATAAAATTTGGAAATAACCAGCATACTTTTAAATGTACAGATTGTGTGTATGTTGTATGTTTTTGCTGTTTTAATTTTTGCATATTGTTTTTAATTGTTTTTAATCCTATGTAAACCGCCCAGAGAGCTTCGGCTATGGGGCGGTATACAAATGTAATAAATAAATAAAATAAATAAATATCTATAATTTTGTTAATTGTGTAGAACCAATCCAAAGTTGGATATATGGATTGTTAAACACTTACCTGCAGACCATTTCAAAGTTGGAAGATGTGATGCCTGGGCAGGAAGAAGATGCTTTATTTATTCATTCCTATTTGTTCACTGTACCAGCCCTATACTCTAGGGCTAGGCACATTTGCAACATTTATATAAAACAATTTCAATGAAATATTAATTAAGGGTACTCAACCAGGTCCATAAATCATAAAAGAAGTAAAACATTTCTATAGTATCTTGTGTTGCTGAAGAGACTTCTCTAAATCTACATTTTGTATCTCAGCTATTAATCTCAGAACTGACCCACCCTTACGTGTGTGGTGGTGGGCAAACAAGGTGATTTTAGGAATATGTGTCTGTAAAAAGGAATATGAAAATCTCATAGTCCAAAGCTTCTCACACTAAGGATACTATCTTAGCTATCTATTTCCAGTTAATATCAGCAATCTGAGTCTGCAGTGATAGAAGAGAAGACCAGTCAACTTGTGAAAAACGTGTTTGAAATTATAGATACAGAATTCCTATGGCATATCAAATGTTCGGAGCATATGTTGCCGTGAGAGGAGGCAATAGGTCTCTCAGCTTATACTAGAGTTGACAAGGTTGAGGCAGTGACTGGCTTTGGCAAGCATACTGTAGTTTATTGTGGGTTATTCAACCCATGATGAGTTGGGGCACCCATGGGTTCCATTTTGCTCAGGGGTTGTCATCTTATCCAAAACCACTGAGCATGGGTTATGTGAGAGTTAAACAATGCTTGCCTAACCCTAAAACAGACCATGGGTTATGTGAGGGTAGTTTAACCATAGCAAAACCCACATTTGCCAGGTTCGCACTATGCAGCAACTCCCAAATAGGGGTCACATATTTGAAATGGTGGCCATACGCACCACAACCTTACTGTGGGTTAATTAACCCTGGGTAGGCTGTCTTGTCATGTGAACAGCCACAGTGTCATTAGCTCATATCTTTCTACACTGTTTCCCAAAGCGATAACTTTTAAAAGAAAAACTGTTTTCCTTCTCTCCCATTTGAAACAGTCATATCTGTGAAGACGTTAGAGCAGTATCCAATGGTAGTCCTACTTAGATTAAGCTCGTTCACTTCAATGGATCTACTCTGTATAGGAGTGCCTTTGGATATTGCCCATTGATTCCTCCTTCCTGATACTGTCTAAATAGGCTATAGCCTTGGCTTATGTGCCATAAGCTGCTTGTTATTAAAAGCAATCCAGCTGTTTTAAAGAAAACTCTCTTGTCACCATGTTTCATTTTATACTTTGCTATTACAAGAGAGGCATTGTTCAAGGACCCAAATGCTTCCCAGCCTGAAACCATGCATCATTACTCATATTTTTTTCAGGAATTTTCATACAGATATCTTGCAAGAGACTTCTCTGGCACCTAGTCTGGAACTGTTTTTTCTCTGCTTTCCACTGCAGCTGCTTGCACTGCTGAAGTTGCAAGGTGCTTCTAAAGCTAAATTTTTACACCTCATAATATAGTAACATTTAAAACTACTATTTTCTTCTATGACTTTCTTTTAACTTTGCTTGACCAACTAAAGATGTACAGGGACAATTCTGAATTATATTTAGCCAACATATAGGTTTATAAATACCATTACTTAAGTATCATGATATATAATGTTTTCTTTGGATGGTTGGCAGTTCCTGTTTTATTCTCTTAATCTTTCTTTTTGTTAAAATGTATTTTGAATAGAGAGCAAAACAAGGTACTTTTTTAATATATGAACTTCGCCATCATCTTGCATCATTTATAAAATTACAAGCAGTGCGATTACAAGATTACAGCTCTGTGTGTGTGTTCTCAAGTTCTTTTCAGTAGACAAACATGTTTTACTAACTCCTGTGCCTATAAATAATATTTGATCCAATGCTCTGTTCTTATACTCCCAGTTTTATCCCATTCCAACTACCTGTTCTCATTTTGTGTGGCAATCTAAGCTCATTTCCAGTACATAATCAGCAGCAATGGATGTGGTTAGGCTGTTAAATAAACACAAGCTAAATCATTAAGGATGCAATCATATGCAACCTGAGCAATAGGAACATCTGCTCCTGGCTGAAGGTATTGCCGTTGAGGCTCATCCAGGGTTAAATGCTGCTGAAGAGAAAGCTACACCAGCTATCTAGACCAGCCGCTGGAAAACAACAGGAGAGGACAAAGAAAAGGCCGAAGTGCTCAATTCCTACTTTGGCTCAGTCTTCTCCCAAAAGACTGTTCTATGCCCCCCCCCCCCCTGGAAAAAGTGAAGTACAAGCTGAAAGGGCAGGATTGCAGTTTGAGATTGATAAACAAATGGTCAAGGAACACCTACTTTCTTTGAACGAGTTCAAATCTCCAGGGCCCGACGAACTGCATCCTAGAGTAATGAAGGAGCTGGCAGAAGGAACTCTGAGAACCACTGTCTATTATCTTTACAAAATCATGGAAGACAGGTGGGGTGTCAGACGACTGGAGGAGGACTAATGTTTTTTTATTATTATTATTATTATTAATTTTAATACATACAACAATAAAAAAACAACTTACAATAACTAATAAGTGCTCCCCCACACCAATGGGTCCATCTAGTATTTAATTATACATCTCTCCAAAACTGTAATGCATCCTGCAAAGGTGTACATCCTTTCCCTTTTTTAAATACAAAATCTACAAATATTTCCCATACATCTTCAAAATCATGTCTCTTCATTAAACCCTTTTTAACCTTTATACTACTAGTTAACTTATCGTTAATTGCGATATCCCATACTTCTTTATACCATTCTGTCATTTGGTAATTACCTTGTACTTTCCATTTCCTAGCTATCAATAATCTTGCTGCTGTCATTAAGTTTGTAATTAAATCTCTTTCATTTTGAGTCCCCTGGCCTTTTTTATACAATGATAATAAAGCTATCTTGGGACATACCTCTAAATTTAAACCAATTATTTCATTTGTCTCCTTAAATATATTTTGCCAAAATTTTTGCACATCTTCACACATCCACCACATATGAAAATAGGTACCAATTTCCTGGCATCCTCTCCAGCATAACTTTGAATATTTCTTATCAATCTGATTTAATCTTACTGGGGTGAGATACCACTGAGGAGGACTAATGTTGTCCCTATCTTCAAAAAGAGCAAAAAGGAGGAACCTGGAAACTACAAATCAGTCAGTCTGACATTCATCCCTTGGAAAATTTTGGAGCAGATTATAAAGAAGTCAATCAGTAACCACCTTGAAAACAATGCAGTGATTACTAGAAGTCAGCATGGGTTTGTCAAGAACAAATCCTGTCAGACTAATTTGATCTCATTTTTTGATCAGGTAACCTCCCTTATGGACTGTGGGAATGCTGTGGACATAGTATATCTTGACTTCAGCAAAGCTTTTGACAAAGTGCCCCATGACAATCTGATTCACAAACTAGTGAAAAGTGGGCTAGATATTAGGTGGATCCACAGTTGGATACAGAATTGGACTCAAAGAGTGCTTATCAATGGTACCTTTTCGCACTTGGGGGAAGTAACGAGCAGGGTACCACAGGGCTTAGTCTTGGGCCCAGTGCTCTTCAACATTTTTATTAATGATTTGGATGAGGAGGTGCAGGGAATGCTTATCATATTTGCAGATGTTACAAAATTGGATGGGATCGCTAATACCCTGGAAGACAGAAACAAACTTAAAAGTGATCTTGATAGACTGGAGCGCTGGGCTGAAAACAACAGGATGAAATTTAATAGGGATAAATGCCAAGTTCTACACCTAGGAAAAAGAAACCAATTGCACAGTTACAAGATGGAGGATACTTGGCTCAGCAATACTACAAGCGAGAAGGATCTTGGAATTGTTGTAGATCACAAGCTGAATATGAGCCAACAGTGTGATGTGGCTGCAAAAAAAGCAAATTCTATTTTGGGCTGCATTAATAGAAGTATAGCTTCCAAATCGCGTGAACTACTATTCGGCACTGGTTAGGCCCCACCTTGAGTATTGCATGCAGTTCTGGGCACCACACTTCACGAAGGATGCAGACAATCTGGAGTGTGTCCAGAGGAGGGCAACAAGGATGATCAGGGGTCTGGCAACAAAGCCCTATTAGGAGAGTTTGAAAGAACTGGGTATGTTTAGATTGAGGGGAGATATGATAGCACTCTTCAAATACTTGAAAGATTGTCACACAGAGGAGGGCCAGGATCTCTTCTCGATCAACCCAGAGTGCAGGACATGGAATATGTTTCCAACATGTTTAAAAGAGGCGGTAGTATGGTCGCTTCTAAAAAAAAAGCCCTCCCGGGACCCTCTGGACCTTAATACCTATAGGCCGGTATCAAATCTTCTGTTTTGGGGCAAGGTGATCAAGAGGGTGGTTTCCTTTCAACTCCAAGCAGTTTTGGATGATACTAGACCCATTTCAAACTGGCTTCAGGGCAGGATACGGAGTTGAGACTGCTATGGTCACCTTAGTGGATGATCTACGCCTGAGTATTGACAGGGGGAGTGTGTCCCTGTTGGTACTCCTGGACCTCTCAGCGGTTTTCGATACCATCGACCATGGTATCCTTCTGGAATGCCTGAGGGGATTGGGAATCGGGGGCACTGTGCTTCAGTGGTTCCGGTCCTATTTCTCAGGCAGGTTCCAGATAGTGATGCTTGGGGATAGCTGCTCTTCAAAGAAGGAGTTGCTATGTTGTGTACCACAAGGTGCCATCCTTTCCCCAATGCTGTTTAACATTTATATGAAACCGCTGGGAGAAATCATCCGGAGGCATGGGGCGGGGTGCTATCAGTACACTGATGACACCCAAATATATTTCTCGTCAGCTAAGGATAGTGTGTCTCCTCTGATAGATGAGGAAAAACAAACTGAAGCTGAATCCAGACAAAACGGAGGTGCTTGCTATCAAAGGCCACAACCTGGGTTTGGAGGTGTGTCAACCAGTTCTGGATGGGGTTACCCCCCCCCCGAAAGACTGTGTTCGCAGCTGGGGGGTACTCCTGGATCCGTTGCTCAAAAAGACAGACCAGATAGATGTGACGGCCAAGAGTGCCTACTATCAGCTTCGGCTGATATGCCAGCTGCACCCCTTCCTAGAGTTGGAAGACCTAAAGATGGTAGTGCACGCACTGGTAACTTCGAGGCTCGACTTCTGCAATGCGCTGTACATAGGGCTACCTTTGTGCCTAGTCCGGAAACTTCAACTAGTTCAAAATATGGCAGCCAGGTTGGTCACCGGTACACCTAGGGATGACCACATAACACCAATCTTAAAATCACTCCACTGGCTGCCAATTAGTTTCTGGGCGAAGTATAAAGTGTTGGTTATTACCTTTAAAGCCCTACATGGTTTGGGTCCAGGTTACCTGCGGGATTGCCTTCTTCCATATAATCCGCCCTGCACACTCAGGTCCTCTGGGAAGAATTTACTCCAGTCAGCCAGAACTAGGCTGATGAGTGTTACCCAGACTGTTTTGGCGCTCCCAGACTGTGGAATGGCCTGCCGGAGAAGATTCAACAAATTAGCGGTCTTCTGGAATTTAAGAGAGCCATGAAGATTGCTCTCTTCCGGCAGGCCTATACCCAGTTGAATTTTAAGATGTTTTTAATAATGTATTTGTTTTTATCTGTTTTAATGGTTTATCTATTTTATGATTTTTATATTTATTGTTGTTCCCCACCTCAATCTGGATGGAGAGGCAGGTTAGAAATAAAATTAATAAATAACTAAAATAATGGGCTCAAGTTACAGGAAGTCAGATTCCAGCTAGACATCAGGAAAAACTTCCTGACTGTTAGAGCAATATGACAATGGAATCAATTACCTAGGGAGGTCGTGGGCTCTCCCACACTAGAGGCATTCAAGAGGCAGCTGGACAACCATCTGTCAGGCATGATTTAAGGTGGATTCCTGCACTGAGCATGGGGTTGAACTCGATGGCCTTATAGGCCCCATCCAATTCTACTATTCTATGATTATATGACTGGCCTGTCCATGAAGGATTGATCTCTGTTTGTTGGAGGCATAGGCACTTTCTGGCAGTTAGGTCTTATCTGGAAGGCTGCCACTGGTGGCATGGCCTCTGTTAGAAGCAAACAGATTCAAACTTAATGCAGGAATATTGTTTTTGTACCTCTGTGAAAATTATTGCTTACTGTTTTGCAGTTGATAAAACAAATGTGAAAGACCAAATAACTATTTTGGATAAATATTTGCAAGTTTGCTGCAGGAGGTTTTCCAGATGCAAAGGTTTCTGGGACAAATATTTGTCACTTTTACATCCCTTAAACACTCCTGATTCAAATTCAACTTTTGCTGTTATGGCTGGTCATTTAAGTTCCTGATATTTGGGAGATGTCTATAGCTTCTGTGAATAGCTGTTAACAGTCTCCAAATCCCATCTCTCTTCAGTTGTTTTCTTTCATTTATAAAGCACAACATGACAATGAAATCATTGGCCTCTGCCTCCCAAAGTTACAACCTTTCTTCATATTTGAAGGAATAAAAACATGACACAAATGGACTTTTTTTGTTCTCATTTCATGGCTAAAGCATCTCTGGTGTGTAATTTGAGATCTATTAGTCCTTTTTAAAGAGTTATAGGGTTTCTCTCCTAATTTTTCCTATAAAATAATACCTAGTCCTGTCACTGACCACCTTCCCCAACCTGGTGCCCTCGGTTTGTTGGACTACAATTTGCATCATTGTCAGTCAGTTTGGTGAATTCTGGACTAAGTAATTGGTAATGCACACCTATTGATTGCTATGGAATATATATCTCAGGCATATTGTTTTGCAATGGTTGATCTGGTCTTTGTAACACTACAGTTTGAAGTGTGTTTTCCACAAGCCATTCCCTCAAATATTTACCATTCTCTTGTAATTAAATGACATCTTGATTCCTTGCTTATTAGTAGATGAATTTTGCTAGCCTGTGGAATAATATATTTAGCCAAAGGCTTGTGCTTTTTATATCCACTTTCAAAAAAAGATCTAGGTTGCATATGTTTGTCTGCACAATTCCTGGGGCTAGAAAACCACAATCATTCAGTCATGAAATTCACTTTAAAATAGTTTAGTTTCCTACATGGGAAAACCCTTCCTGTTTACAAATAAAGTGGAAACAAAATTAAACCTTGAGAACCAACATTTCATTTAATCCATGAAATAAATACTAATGGATGTTTGGATAGAAGAAGCAGCAGCTTTTGCTAGTTACGGCTCTGTTCACAATTAAGAAAATCACATAGTATGCTTATTTAAACCATTGTTGGTGTTAGTGTTATAGGGATAATAAGGCAGGTTTATAATGGAAGTAAAATATATTTATTTTATTACACAAATGTGTATATCAGTTTCTAATACAATTATTAAAGCAGTTGACTTAATATAACATTAAATATATACACTTTGACATCCGTGGTACTGTTTAAGAAATGTCAGGGAAAACTGACTTGGGGGGATAGAAATATGATATTGAGACCACATTTCATAAAGCATCTCTCAAATATCACAAACTGATTTAATATTACCTAACTAACCTTTTGTAGCAGAGCAGCTCAGTAAAAATTATGATTGCCATGCCTAGTGTAGTCTCAGATATGGTACTCTGGACCTGGAACACAACCATATTCTGTAAATGATTAGGCTGGCAATGCTTGCAATCCTATAAATTTGTTTGGCTGCCTATAAATTTGCTTGATGTGTAGCAGCACAAATAGTCACTGCTTCACAACTCAGGCAAGTGGAGGCAGTGTCCCCAGGTATGGAAGCTGCTTCTCTGTTAACTATCAGGAACACCATGGGTAATATTATATCACATTTCCACTATCAGGAACACCATGGGTAATATTATATCACATTTCCTGACTCCCTAACCAATTTTATAGCCACTGAAACCTTTTCTGCTTTTTGGAACTTGAAATTGTTGCACAATAACTTGCTGATTGGTACCAGATGACTCTCACTCCTGCCAATCCCTGTTTGGTGCCCTATGGGCAGCTATTGCCCATTTTTAAACTCCAGGAAACCCATACACGGGCATTTAACAGTGTATGTTGAGGGTTTTTGTTGTTGTTGTTTGACCCAGAATAGTTGTTTTAAATGATATTGTATTTATAACTTGTTTTTATGCTTTTTATGGTTTTAAATTTTGTATATCAGTTTTTTAATGCTCAATTGAAGGACAGAACAAGCGAGTTACGTCGCTGGGCAAACCCTGACGTCACCTCATTCTCTCTGGCCTCCTCCACACGGGGCGTTTAATGAGCCTTGAAGGCTCATTATAAATTTTACCTACACACGAGCGGAGCGCAAAACGGGCGTACAGGCGCGTTATCTCCCCGATAATGCGCATTTTCGAACGCGCGTTAAATAGCGACTTTTATTTTGCTCCGGCCGTTAAAGCGCATTTTCGCTGTGTGAACAAGCGATTATGCGCATTAACTACCTGGAAAGCGCTTTTTGGGCATCTTTTAATGCGCTTCGCCGCTTCCCGCCGCCTCCCGTGCAGAGGGATTGTGAGTAAATGTGCCTCCGCGATAATGCGCATAATCGCGGAACCAGGCGCAAAGGCGCATTCTTGTGGAGGGGGCCTCTGTCTCTAATCTCATCCGGCTACATACAAGATGTTCCTAAATGTTCTGCTACTATTCCCCGGTCCATAAAATGTTGCAGTCTTAATGTTGCATTGTTATACCAATACCATTATGATGCTGTGCTCTATTATGCTATTGTGTACAATCACGCTGTGTCCTCGTGGACAGCCAGGCTAAAGATCTATATAAACCATGCTACGAGACAATAAAGGATGCTTCCTGCTAAGAACATCTCGGTGTGTGTCTCCTCATTCCTTCACTCAATGTTTTTACTTTTTGTAAACCGCCCAGAGAGCTTCAGCTATGGGGTGGTATATAAATGGAATAAATAATAATAAATAAATAATAATAATCAAATATTTTTTCTTAAACTTTATTGTAATTTTTCAGCTACTAGGATCATGTGTAGTAAGTCTATCCCAACATTTATTTATTTATTGCATTTTTATTCCACCCTATAGCCGAAGCTCTCTGGACAGTGAAGGGGTAAGCACCATTTCAATTAAGACCCAGTTCTGTTACATAGCTGTAGCTAGGCCCCTTATCAGCATTGTAATCTGGGACAGCTGACAGTTTTAGATCAGGCAATTAGTTTTCAAGGTTTTTTTTTTTTTAAGATGCAAGAAATGTTCTCAGCAAATCTTTTCTCCTTTTGAATATGTGAAATGGAAATGCTTGTGCATTATTTGGATCATCTTCAGGTAAATGTGACCCTGGAAGTCTAGCTAGAAAAGCATTTGTTCACCGGTAATTGCCAGAGGCAACTCTACAGGGATCTTGCCAATTGAACTGGAATGTAATGGAACACAGGAATTGCAAGAACTGTGCAAGATGGCTCTTAAAACATAGCTGTTGCTTTAAGATACATTATATAGAAATGTGGCTTTGAACTACTTTTGAACAAAGGTCACCTATGGTTTCTTTGCAGCACTTAGAAATCTTTGTTCAATAAAATAGGACATAACGTTTTCTTCTACTTTAATGTTAAATATTCTTCGTTCCCTGTCTGTATGGTTTTGTAATCTTTCAAGATGCCAGCCATGCACAGCAGAGTGCTTCCAGTATAGTAAAAGAACATTTTGGATCTGTGAACAAATGACTATAATGAGATAGAATGAAATCATCTGTGCAATTTTAACCTTTGCTCTCAACATTTGTGATACCAGCAGTTTTAGAAATGCAATACAGTCTTGTTCAGCTGTACCCAAAAGACCTGGGAGCTATCCAAAACATCAAATGCTTAGGCCTGTAACAATGAGAGTCCTGTAAATTGAGTTATTTTACTTTCACATTTTTTCCCCGCCACATAGCTCACTTATATCTCAGGTTGGCCAATAATATTTAAAAGCAACTCCTATAATATATGTAAAAGTATAAAATAGAAGTAGTTAAAAGCCAATAAAACAGCTGGATTTAATAGAAGGAAAAAAAATTAATCCACAGGTAAAAATGCAAAAGCAGTTCAGCCACCAGTGCTGAATGCCTGCCAGAATTGAAGAGTCCTCTTTATAACACCTCCTTGAAGTGAATAACAGGATTAATAGTGCAATCCATTACATATCTACTCAGATGTAAGCCCCATTGACTCAATGGGGCTTGCTTCATGTAGGCAAATTCTTACATCCTTACCTGGTAGTATATTCTGTTGAATTCAGTGGGACTTCTGAGTAGGCACATAAAAGAGTTTACTATAAATTGAGATTGAGTGAGCTACAGAGGCATACTATGGCTTTGAATAAAAGGAAGCCTAATTTCATCCATGAAGTCCATGCTTATTTTTATTGAGGCTTGCTGGGATCTGTTTTGAATTCTGAGGCAATGATAGAATATCTAAATATGTGCAAAATGACTGGAACAACCGTAGTCTTGCACCTCTGAAACTCAGAGGAAGGTTCCCAGAACAGGTGATTTGACTTCAGGCAGGGTTGAATTTAATTGCCTCTCTTAAAGTGAGGTGCTAATCAAGGGTCCATCTAATGAAAGCTAATAATTGAGTACAAGTAATATTACAGTTGTTATGGAAGAACACCTTTCATTGGGGCACCCCACTGCTACTGGCACCAAAATGTGCATCCCAAATAGGTTATCTCAGCATTTACTCCCACTCTCACCTTAAATCTGACCCTTTAATATCCCCCTTGTTACCTAAAGTAGCTGCATACAGGTATGAGGCAAACAAATAAGAGATACAGAAGTAAACAAAGATATAAAATGTTTTATTAAGAAATAAAGCAAAAGCTATAATGTATTATTACTGTTACTTTAAAAACAGGGCTTTTGTGTTTCTGAGACCAACTGTAGTCTGATTGGCCACAGTTCATAGCACTAACCAAACTCAATTCCCCTATGAAGCTCCATTCCAATTTAAATAATAGGCCTGGTATGGAGGGCTTGATAAGTAATCCTTGTTCTGGTAAGATCTGATGATCATCTTGGACCTTTAGTAATGTTTACCAGATTTCTCTAATTCGGACCTCCATGATCAGTTGTTTTTCTGATCCTCTGGTATCCCTGAAGGGTGTTCCTGTAGTCTTCCTCTTCATACCAGCTGGTGTTCTACTGATCTTGCTTGCTTGACTTCCTGGTCTCTCTGCTTATGCTGTCTTCTCTAGAATTTCTTCAAGACACTCCTCTAGGCAAACTTCCTCAGATGAACCCCTCCTGATGCCTCTCCAGGGATCCTTATATTTTGGCTCCATTCATTCAGCTTTGGTGTAGTCAACATTCTATCACACCATCTTTGTTCAAATTCAGGGTTAGCCATGTTTTGAATGTTTAGCTATCTTCCAATCAGATGGTACAAATTTTGACCCAACCATACTATATATAAGCCAGAAACTTGTCTTCATATTTCCCTGTCAATGTTAACAGTAACTGCCACTCCACCAGCACCCTTGTTTACAATGTATCAATCCTCTGGCACAGGCCTCAAGTAAAAGATACACATTTTCCCCTTGTACTGTTAACTCCTTCACCTTCACCTCTGGTTTTACACACTACATATAAACTCATTAAACATTTTACCTTACAAAAACCAGTTTCTTCACAGTGGTATAAAAATATAATAGTGGTCACTGGAATTTTTGTTTTCTAGCAATGATTAGAGTGTCTCCGATAATTTTCTTATTTGCAAATTACCTTTTACCATTGCTGTTACAATGCAAGGTGAATTACTTGCTGTTTGCTCTGTTCACAGTTATTTGTGTGTACGTACCAATGATTTAAATGTGAATAGGATCATAGTCAAAATATATTATAAAAAGAAAAAGGGGGGAAATGCATGATTTGCATATATCCTAATGAAACATTCACCTCTCTCTAGTTTTGCTTACAAGCAAAGCTTAACCAAGAAGTTTTTGTAAAAGCAAAGTAGAGGGAAAGGAAAGACCTAAGTGGTTGCAAGAGCAAATATGGGCGGAATGCGAAGAGTTAAAGAACTTTGTGCAAGAGTTAAGTTTTAAGAAAGGATTTGAAAAGGTGATCGGTTGTTGCAGCTTGAACATTCTTTGAAGGGGTTCCCAGGCAATAGAAACGCACAGGAGAATGAGCAATTGAAGAGTTTGGTATAAGAAGGTGGCAGAGTCGTAAGAGCAAAAGTCTTCTGACCTTTTAGAGTTTTGGTATTGCTGTTCCAGTGCAGTTTGTGTTAGTATAACTTGTCCTTTCCATATGATCAAAGATGTCCAGAGCTGGCAAATGCATCTTGGATCAATGCATGTTAAATGTGTATCTTCACTAGGGTTGATCATAGAGACACCTTTTCTATATAGGTTTTTTTTCACATGCAGAGATCCTAAAGCTGAATGTGGCAGGTGACTCTGCCTTTATATGCCAGTGGAGTTGTGGGTGGATGTAAACTGTGTGTAGTCAAGATCCGGCTTCTCTTTACCTGGGTCCATTACACCACTTTAGCACTGCATGCTGGTTATTTGCTCTCTCTCATCATTTTCCACCTCAGGGGACTCCAAGAAATCTGCCAATCTCCTGCACCACAGCTACCAATACCTAGTACTATTCATTCACACACAGCAGGAAAGCTGTGGATTAGTTGGAGAGGGAATGTTGTGAATTCTAGAGAGTTTTTTCTTTCTGCTGCACAGCTGGTGACAGACAAAGTTGCTACATGAAAGCAGCCCTGTCAGTATCAATCCTTGTTATTTGTGCTGTTACATTCCAGAGAAAGAATTGGCCTCATCTGGTAACTCTACCACTGTTCTCCGGACCTGGGTTATACTTGGGGAGAACTCAAATTCGCCTTGCATTCACAAGTTATCGTTTGAGTTCTGAGATGTATCAGATATGTAAACTAGTTGTGGGAGGCATCTGTTTGTTCATAATTATTGAGAGACAGGCTGGTGTTGATTTTAAATTGCCAGAAGAAATGTCCAGAGTGAAATCAAGTTTAAAATTTTGAAGTCTACACATATTTCCTGAACTTGTGTACATATTATCTACTTGCAAAATAATATGTGTTTAATTGTCATAACAACAATATAGAGTTTAAATTTATTTGCTTGGCCACAATCTGTAACAATAACATTGAAATACAAATACACAATCAAACCACAAATCAACAGTATTTGCATAGGTTCATCATGTACATATGTGTTGTGTATGTCTGCAACTATACAGAGTCTATACAGTGAGTGTAGTCTTTAGCTGTGCAGCCACATATGCTGCAGAATGATACCTGCTTAAAGCTGGGTATTTAACCTTTTTCGGCACAAGAGCTGTTTCAAAGAAGCTTTTGAGTGCTGCATTCCATTAGTAGATGAGGCTGAAGGCAAAAGGGACAAGGCCAAAGGAAAAGGTATGTAGCTTAAATACCAAAAGTACCAGCATATTTTAGCATGAAGCTCTTACTACCAGCAACTGTGTATTAAGAGAGGCATTTCAACTTTTTAGAATGGGAGAAAAACTACACAAAATCCAGGAAACTACCAAACTATTCCACTGTTCCCTTCATGGGAAAACCCTGGGTCTGTCTACTTTCTGTTTTTTAAAACAGTTATTGATCTATAAGAGAACCACTCCTCATAGCCCATGTCTGCCAAGTTTGTTCAGGAGTCTTTGGTGCAAGACTTTGTCAAAAGCTTTTAGAAGCCCAAGTAAACAATGTCTACCAGATCACCCCTGTCCATATATTTATTGACACTCTCAGGTAATACTAAAAGGTTATTAAGACAGGACCTACCATTGAGGAAACCATGGTCATTCTTTTTCAGCATTGCTTGTCCTCCTATATGCTTAATAATTTCACCTTTAATAATGTTTTCCACAAAATTACCTGAAACAGTTGTTGAACAAAGCTGGCCTGTAGTTTCCTGGATCTTGCCTTGATCCCATCGTAAAATTTGATATTATACTGGCCGCTTTCCAGTCCTCTGGTACAAAGACTGATCTTAGGGACATGTTACCTATTTTTGTTAAAAGATCAACATTTTCACATTTGAGTTCTTCAAGAACTCTAGGATGGATTCTGGTCTTGGTAACCTATTTGCTTTCGATTAGTCAATAAAATAAAAAAAACTAAATCTTTTGTCACCACTTTTTGTAACCATCTTTTGTCTTGGTTCCTCAGGCTCCTTTCCTGAAAATATCAATTCAGGCACAGGTATCTGTCCTACATCTTCCTTAGTGAAAATAGATTAAAATAATTCATTCAGCTTCTCTACAAACTTGTTATTGTCCTTTAGCAATGCTCTAATCCTGTTGTCATCCAACTATCCAACAACCTCCCTAATTGGTTTCTTGCTTCTGATATATTTAAATAATTCTTTATTCACATTCATATTGTTAGGGATATGCAAAATCCTATCAATTCAAATCTGTTCCCAGCATCAAACATGCACTTGATGGACCACCTAGTCCTTAGAAATTCCATAAAGCTGATGCTGATCCAAAGAAAAGTGAGAATCACTAACATTAAGGCTTGGAGAGTTCAGCTTTTGTTCTGTGGTTGGGTTCTACTTAGCAGAACATGGCTGCAATACTGAATGGGGATTCCCAGAACTGCTAAAAGACCAATAGCAGTTCATACTATTGTACTTTCTAAAATTGCTGTCTCCTTTTAAAAGTCTACTTGCAGGGATGGGGAGAGGGGAGGGCATCTCTTATATTTAAAATTGTCTTCACATATTTTCAGGAGTCATCCTTATGTACTTGCATTCTCTTTTCTGAAGGAAGGAATAGCTGTCATTATAGTGAACGTGGCATGTTTTATTAAGGCCTGGCTAGGATCTACAGCCCTTTATTTGAACATTTCCTGTCTGTTTTCCCTGTGTGCCTCAATTCTGTTTTGTTGTTGCATTGTGGACAAGCCAGAGCAATCATGCCTTTTATTAAAGCCAGTGATTTTTTCTTTCTTTTGGAACTACAGAGTTCAGCTATGCATAAATGTCTAACTATTCCAGTCATGTTACTTCCCCAAAGCCAGACTTCATAAACAATACATTTTGTTAGCTTGTTTAACTTTGTTAGGGCAGTATTTTGTTATATTTTTACTTTAAGTGTTAGCTTATTTCACGGGGCTATGCTTATTTTATGACAGTAATTTAAAAGATATTTTGTGATTCAGTGCCTTATTAATGAAGGCAAACAATTAAGGCTTTTGTTGAATGCCCTTGAAGTGTTTTGTATTAAGAAAACACATTGGCTCAATTTGGACAACACAATAAACAACTGGTGTGGGGGAAACAATCCTCAGTTGTTTTGACTATTGTGTCATCCGAATGCTGCCATAGTCAACTCAGTGCTGATCCTAATCCACACCACAGTTGATTATTTATTACCATGTTGTGTGGGGAGTACCCCCTAGATGAACAACTGTAAAGTTGATTATTACACCACCATTGACTATCGTGTCGTCCGAATTGAGCCATTGAGTTTTCTTTGTAGTTAAAACATTTTTTTTTTTAAAAAAAATATTTAAACATTTGGGCTTGACTTTATTGGAATGACATAGTCATGAAAGAGAATGAGTTAAGCATGTCACATCTTGTTATTTTATCATTATTTAAATTTTATACCCCGCTTTTCCACAAGAAGATTTTAGCATTGATAAAGGGAACAACAGGGGACTTTTAAAAAAAAAGTAGCTGGAATTCTGCTTTTAAGATAGAACATCTCTCTTTAGGCAAACACCAGGAAATTGCTCAAGAACACTTCTAACATCACATTGGGGAAATGTGACAGCCTGGAATAAATGCAGCAAAAAGTGCACATGAATCCATGAACTCAATGTAAGATATTCTCAAGCAAGTTCACATAGGATTGCAGCCTTGAAGAAAATCCTATGTACGTTTATGTAGAAGTAACTCCTGGTGTGTTCTGTGGAGTGTAACTTCTAAGGCAGGCTGGTATTATTGTCCCCATCTTTTCAGATTGAAGCATAAGTGTGTAGGACTATGGACAACATGAATGTGGACTGATAGCCTCTTGGTGACAGGAGTAAAGACATTGAAAGGGCATATAATGAAAAATACTTGACCAGATTGTTTGCTGAGCTGCTTGCTCCAGCAGCCAATTTCTGGACCCAAATTGAGGAATCAGAAGGCCAATGGAAAGGTATGTAGCCTTGCGGCAGACACTTGTGGTCATAGACAGAACAGCTGGTGAGAAAAAGGTGAGAAAGAGATGATAATATCTTGAGGTGATACATGGACTGTACCACTTCGGACTGTAGTTGAGAGATCACATTTTAATGCTTTGCTGCATTAAAAAAAAGCCCTACCTGCCAGTAGAAATATAGCACATCTGGGAAAATACTTTTTTTGAACCTTTTTCTATAATGCACTATTTGTATTTTCATTTTTCCTTTATTTTTGATTTGTACAAAGGTTTTTTCATGGGAGAAAATTGAAAAATTACATCCTCACCTGCAGCTTGAAGTGGCACAGTCTGCCACCACATTTGTTCATGTGTAGACTGAAGCCTCTTTCTTGTAAATGGTTCATCATGCAATTACCACACAGCAGGGCAGCACTGCTGGCCACACCAATGGATGGCCACCTATTAGTATGGATGACTGAACTAACATTCAAAGATAGTTTGAATTTACACACATGCACACACACACACTCTTAAAAAAGAAAGATTTGTATACTTCCCATATATTCAGTAAAAGTATAAATTAAGTACCCATATAGTGCTATCTCCAAAGTTTTCCTGTGAGGACCACTTTTAATAAAATGCAGAGTTCTTGCCAAGGGCTGTGAATACCCTGTTCCAAAATAGCTCAGTTCTGTGCAAAAATATGTACTTACTTGATCTGTGTAAATTATTCAAACTAAGCATAGTTGTACATATTTACTTATATTGCATTGCTCTGTTTCTGCTAGAGATCAAGGAGCTATGCCAGGCACTTCAGCCCTGACCATTTGACATATTACTGAACGCTTCTTTATTTTAGAGTTATCAAAGTGAAATATCAGAATGCAGCAGAGCTGCTACAATGGTAATTTATTTATTTATTTATTATTTATTTATTACATTTGTATACCGCCCCATAGCCGAAGCTCTCTGGGCGGTTTACATAGGATTAAAAACAATTAAAAACAACATACAAAAATTAAAACAGCAAAAACATACAACATACACACAATCTATACATTTAAAAACCACATCAACACTTCAAAAACTACAAAAACAAAACAAAACAAACCCAGGCACCTCAGATATTGCCAAATGCCTGAGAGAAGAGGAAAGTCTTGACCTGGCGCCGAAAAGATAACAATGTTGGCGCCAGGCGGGCCTCGTCGGGGAGATCGTTCCACAATTGGGGAACCACCACAGAGAAGGCCCTCTCTCTTGTTGCTGACCTCCGAGCCTCCCTCGGAGGAGGCACTCGGAGGAGGGCCTTAGATGTTGAACGTAGTGTTCGGGTAGGTTCATGTCGGGAAAGGCGTTCCATCAGGTATTATGGTCCCAAGCCGTGTAAGGCTTTATAGGTTAAAACCAGCACCTTGAACCGGGCTCGGAAACATACAGGCAGCCAATGCAAGCGGGCCAGAGTAGGTCTTATATGCTCGAACCTACTGGTTCCAGTTATCAGTCTGGCCGCTGCATTTTGCACAAGCTGCAGCTTCTGAACCACCTTCAAAGGCAGCCCCACGTAGAGTGCATTGCAGTAATCTAACTTGGAGGTTACCAGAGCATGGACAACTGAAGCCAGGTTATCCCTGTCCAGATAGGGACGTAGCTGGGCCACCAACCGAAGTTGGTAGAAGGCACTCCGTGCCACTGAGGCCACCTGCGCCTCAACTGACAGAGATGGTTCTAGGAGAACCCCCAAGCTACGAACCCGCTCCTTCAAGGGGAGTGCAACCCCATCCAGAACAGGTTGAACACCCTCCATCCGGTCAGCGGAACCACCCACTAACAGCGTCTCAGTCTTGTCTGGATTGAGTTTCAGTTTATTAGCCCTCATCCAGTCCATTGTCGCAGCCAGGCACTGGTTCAGCACATCCACAGCCTCACCTGATGAAGATGAAAACGAGAAATAGAGCTGCGTGTCATCAGCGTACTGATGACAACGCACTCCAAAACTCCGGATGACTGCACTCAACCGTTTCATGTAGATATTGAACAGCATGGGGGACAAAACTGACCCCTGCGGAACCCCATACTGGAGAATCCACGGGGCCGAGCAATGTTCCCCAAGCACCACCTTCTGGAGCCAACCCACCAAGTAGGAGCGGAACCACTGCAATGCAGTGCCTCCCACTCCCAACTCAGCCAGTCGTCCCAGAAGGATACTATGGTCGATGGTATCGAAAGCCACTGAGAGATCAAGGAGAATCAACAGAGTCACACTCCCCCTGTCTTTCTCCCGACATAGGTCATCATACAGGGCGACCAAGGCTGTTTCCGTACCAAAACCAGGCCTGAAACCCGACTGAAATGGATCCAGATAATCAGTCTCATCCAAGAGTGCCTGGAGCTGGCTCGCAACCACCCGCTCCAGGACCTTGCCCAGGAATGGAACATTTGCTACTGGCCTGTAGTTATTAAGATTTTCAGGGTCCAGGGAAGATTTCTTTAGGAGTGGTCTCACTGCCGCCTCTTTCAGGAGGCCTGGGACCACTCCCTCTTGCAAAGAGGCATTAATCACTTCCCTGGCCCAGCCAGTTGTTCCATCCCTGCTAGCTTTTATTAGCCAAGAGGGGCAAGGATCCAATATGGAAGTGGTTGCACGAACCTGTCCAAGCACCTTGTCAACATCCTCGAGCTGCACCAACTGAAACTCATCCAAGAAAACAGGACAAGCCTGTGCTCTGGATACCTCACTAGATTCATCTGCTATAACACTGGAGTCTAAGTCCTGATGGATGCCAGAGATTTTATTCTGGAAGTGTCCAGCAAATGTATTACAGCGGGCTTCAGATGGTTCTAGCATGTCCTTGGGGCCAGCATGTAAAAGCTCCCGGACAACTCTGAAAAGCTCCGCTGGGCGGCAGGTTGATGATTGAATAGTGGCAGCAAAGTATTGTTTTTTGCTGCCCTCACTGCCCCTGAATACAGCTTATCATAAGCACTTACCAGTGTATGATTGCATCCATCAGGAGTTCGTCTCCATCTGCCCTCAAGCCGTCTCCTGTTTTGTTTCATCACTCTCAGCTCTGGGGTATACCACGGAACCGTTCGAGCTCTACACAGGAGAGGGCGCTCAGGAGCAATCATGTCAACTGCCCGGGTCATTTCTGCATTCCACAGAACAACCAGGGTTTCGACAGGAGAGCCAGCCCTATCAGCCGGAAAACTCCCCAGAGCCCTCTGGAAACCATCTGGATCCATTAGCCTCCGGGGGCGGACCATCTTAATGGGTCCCCCACCCTTGCAGAGGGGAAAAGCCGCTGTAAGTCTAAACCTCAGCAGGTGGTGATCTGACCATGACAGAGGGGTTGATGTAAAGTCCCCCACTTTCAGATCCCCATCTCCATGTCCAGTTGAAAAAACCAGGTCTAGAGTGTGCCCTGCTACATGCGTTGGGCTGATGGTATGTTGGGACAGTCCCATGGTTGACATGGAGACCATGAAATCCTGAGCTGCCCCAGATAAAGTGCCCTCGGCATGAATGTTGACATCCCCCAGAACCAAGAGTCTGGGGGACCTCAACAGTACACCAGAGACCACCTCTGTCAGCTCAGCTAGGGAGTCTGTTGAGCAGCGGGGTGGGCGGTACACCAACAGAATCCCTAATCTGTCCCGTTGGCCCAACACAAGGTGCAAACACTCCAGACCAGTAGTCGCATGGACAGGGAGCCTGCAGAGGGGGATGGAATTCCTATAGACCACAGCAACCCCCCCTCCCCGGCCCTCAAGTCTACCCTGATGCTGAACCAAGTACCCCGGTGGGCATAACTGGGAGAGACTAACTCCTCCCTGCTCTCCCACCCAGGTCTCGGTTATACATGCCAGATCGGCTGTCTCATCCACAATTAAGTCGTGGATGAGGGAGATCTTATTATGCACTGATCTGGCATTTAAAAGCAGCACCCGGAGGCCTGAGGGCTGGCTGATAAGGCAACCAACAAGCCTGTGGGTGTATGAAGATCCTGTGGTAGCTTTATCCGTTGTTGGGACTTTTAGTTCTGTAGAGAAAGATTTCTGTGATTGGGTGTGTGTGTGTGTGGGGGGGTGATATTTAGCTGTACCCATTTTAGTTCTACCTCAGATGTTTTAGGCATATATAAACTGAGGAACTGCTAGGTGAAATCCACTGATTAAGTGGTACAGTTCAAGTTAATTGGGTTAGGACTGCCGCTAAAGGCAGACAACAGTTTCTCAGAGTGTTAGTTATGTACTCTAGAACTAACCTAGAAGTGTAGGAAGCAATTTTGTGGGGTGAGGGAGAGGCATAAAGTTGTATGAGTTCAGATACTTGCACTAAGCCCACTAATCCTACAATGTCACTGTACCATTTAGATTAGCAAGGATCAGCACATTTCCCATACAAAAGAGCATGCCTGATCACTGGAAAAAACTGTCTAGAATTTTGTATCTGCTAAGATTCCAGTCCGAAACTGGAATCTTGGGAAGGACTTTGTTTCAAGAACACATGTTTTGGATTGTGCTTTAAGACAAGGTCAGTCATACAGAAGGCATGATTAATCATCCTAGGGGAAAAATGCAGGACTTGAAGATGTGGGGCTAAGTCTGACAAAATGGTTGAAATTTTGTCTGCTGAGCTGGGAGGACAGGCTGGAGAGGAGGAGCCTGATGATTCTGCCTCAATGTTGCATCTCTACCAATAAATGTATAATCCAACTAACATCTATTAAGATGTCCATAAACTCCCAGTGCTCCATCCCCTAAAGGAACTGGATTCTGTAAGTCTTCCCATTACTTGGGCCCCCTCCACAAGGATGCGCTTTTGCGCCTGGTTCGGGGATTATGCGCATTTTCGCGGAGGCGCATTTACGCCTAATCCCTCTGCACGGGAGGCGGCGAGAAGCGGCGAAGCGCATTAAAAGATGCCCAAAAAGCACTTTACAGGTAGTTAATGCGCATAATCGCTTGTTCACACAGCGAAAATGCGCTTTAACGGCCGGAGCAAAATAAAAGTCGCTATTTAACGCGCGTTCGAAAATGCGCATTATCGGGGAGATAACGCGCCTGTACGCCCGTTTTGCGCTCCGCTCGTGTGTAGGTAAAATTTATAATGAGCCTTCAAGGCTCATTAAACGTCTCGTGTGGAGGAGGCCTTGGTAAGAAGAAGAAATTTCTGTGTGTATATGTGTGTGTGTGTGTACAAGCAAATATATATGAGGTTACCACCAACCTGTGATACTCTCCCCTTTAGCATAGACTGCTGTCAGCTCAGTCTCTGCTAGATTTCCATTTGGGCAGGCTAAATTGAAGGAGTGATACAAATAATCTAGCATGCCTCTATATTTGGAGCTTGGGTGAGCGAGAACTGTCTGTGGCTTAATTGAGGTGGAGTGAGATAACGTGTGTTGGAGGAATCTGCTAGAAGAGGTAAAGAGTAAAATTCATATTGGCAGCTCAGATAGAGTGAAATGCACAAAGCCTTAGAATTGATTGTTCATATTCCTAGCAGCAGGGGGTGTTCACATCATTATCCTTCTAGACCACCTCTTTCTTCACAGGGCATTTATTTCTGTCAGCAGAGAAATGCATTTCAAACCTCCCCAAACAAATGCATCCCCACACTGTGAAATCCTGTCACACTTGCTGATACCAGTTCTCTTAAGGCTATATTATTATGAAAGGTAGCAATCCTGAAAAGGTGGAGGAGTTTGAAAACTCATTTCAGCCCGTTTTTACTGTAGCAGGAAATGAGAGAATTTAATGGGCATGTTTCATGTTTCATTCAGCCTATGTAGTCAAGAGATTAGGAAGTGAATTCTTTTTTCAGTTTTACCATGTAGTTCACTGTTAAGATCCAATCCTTCTTCTGTAAAATTTACAAAGAAATTATTGGCCTTAATGAAAGCCCTTTTCTTGCTTGGAAATCTAGTCCAAAGAGGCTAGTTTCAAGCTGCATTATGAGTTTCACAATTAGCTATAACAGGAATGGGCAGACTTCCGACTTGCGGTGTCTGATTTTTTTTTTGTTTTACTAGAACCCTGACATTCACCAGCTGGACCCTCATGCAAAAGATGTGCACTTAGAATAAAAGAACTCAGAACCTGGTTTTCAATATCAAAACTGAACATGCAAAAATCCAATCCCTTGATTGCCCTAAACTTCCTTCATTTCAGAAGCAGAGGTTTAGGGTGCCTCTACAAGAGAGGTTTAATGCGCTTTGAAGGTTCATTAAAATTTTTACCTCTACAAGAACGGAGCGCAAATCGGGCGTAGAGGCGCGTTATCTCCCCAATAATGCGCGTTTTCGAATGCGCGTTAAATCGCGAGTTTTATTTTGCTCCGGCCGTTAAAGCGCATTTTCCCCGTGTGAACAAGCGATTATGCACATTAACTTCTTGTAAAGCGCTTTTTGGACATCTATTAATGCGTTTCGCCGCCTCTCGCTGCCTCCCATGCAGAGGGATTAGGAGTAAATGCGCGTCTGCGATAATGCGCATAATCGCACAACCGGGCGCAAAAGCGCATCCTTGTAGAGGGGGCCTTAGAATGTGTGTAGAGAAGTCATGCTGTTGCTGTTGCTGTTAACCAATTGCAAGTTGGAAATCCTTGCTAATTTATTGAAAATCAGCCATAGACCTACTAGTAGAACCAGATCTACCTTTTGCCCAACCCCTGTGCAACAGTGAAATTTTGTGTTATGTTCCTTTTAAAGAGAATTTCTAGAATTGTGGTTTCAACAATGCTTTATATCACTTGGATTTTGGCTTTTCGTCATGGATTAATCAGTGGATAGGAGGTAAGCATTTTCAAAACAGGTGTGGGGCCTAAATCTTCAGTTCTTCTGGAGTTGCCAAAAATAGCACCTATCCCTTTTTAAAAAGTAGCTGCTTTGCTCACTGGTCCCTTTGCCCTCTCTTCTCTTGGCTGTAGTGCAGCAAATCTCTTCCAGCTGATAGTGAAGTGGGAAAAGATACAAGTGGCACAGTGACTTCATCCCTTGTGGGATATTTCCCTTCTTGTGCTTCAGAGTTTTTTAAAGGGACAGGTAATGACCTGGGAACCCCAATAATTCTGGACTTTCAAAATTAGCCTGGTAACAGCAACCTGATTTTAGTTGGATGTTGTTTATCTTTGAGCTTCCCCAAACAGTTTTTGTTGAGATACAAACGCTCATCATAGTCTTGTCCCTGCTTTAGACAATGCAGGAAATCTTAATTGCTGGAAAGATATACTTCATAAACCAATGTGAAAAGCATTCATTTGCTTATGGAACTACAATAATGCCAAGTAGAGCAAAGAACCACCCATTTCCTGACTGATGAGATAAATCCAGTGTTTCCAAAAGCAAAGGTGAAACTAATGCTAAATAAGCCAAGCTATGCATTTGTAGGTGTACTACATTTACATAGAACAAGAATTGCTTTTCTGGATCAGGAAAAAGAGCCATATAGTCCAGTTACCAACAATGGCCCACTAGAATGTTTTCTGAAAATCTTAAAAATACAGGGTACAGTGGTGTTTGCTAGTGATTCCATGTTGGTTGTTGCCAACATCTGGCTACCGGAGGTAGATGCTATTTCTGAACCTGAAGGTTATATATTCCTGTCCTGGCTACTAGCCGATGTGAGAGACCTATCCTCCATTAATTTATCTAATTTTAATTTAACATGGTTTTAAAATGGACAAAATCTAGTCAACTTTTATGATTGTAAGCTGCATTAGGGACCAATTTGGGTGGTGGGCATGGAATTGAAATTGTTTTCTATAAATAAATTGCAACGTCTTTAAAGAGTAAATGGATCTCCCCTAGTTTACCATATCATCAGATGTCAAAAAACATTTCTGAATGTAAAGATGAATAGTCAGTGGATATGGCCTAAGAATCTACATTTGAAGATTTCAAAGAGAGCAAATGAATTATTTGTCTAGCCTGAATTGATATAAAAGGAGTCTAAAATAAAGCTGCTAATAATTATAATGACTTTATACTAATTTTTGGTAGAAACGCAATTGGAATACTGTGTATAGTTCTGGTCACCAGCTGCACCTCAAAAAGTATATTGTAGAATTAGAAAACATGCAGAAAAGCGCAACCCAAATGATTAAGGGACTGGATAAATTGTGGGGGACATGATAGAGGTGTATAAAATTCTGCATGGTGTGGAAAAATAATCCTAGAACCTGGTTTCATTCAATGAATCTGAGTGTTGGACGATTCAGCACAGATAAACTATGGATTAAACACAGTTAAAAGTACAAGACGTAGGGCCCGTTCATATGTCACACTGTCATGATAGTTAAGGCTTTTGGCCTAACTATGGTGGCTTAGGGTGTTGCGTGTGTGTGTGTGGTACAGTGTTTATGGAACCACCCCTGCTAACCATCCTGCTGCAGTAGGATTAAGGGGCCCTGGGATGGCTTACTGTGACATGTGGTGGGCTCTCCAGTGGTTAAAATGGGCTCAAGTTGCTTAAAAGGCCTCAGCCATTGAGATGGCAACCTAGAGCAACATTCAACAATGTTCTACCCGTAGCACAGCTTTTCTCTGGTCGTGCAGCCATTTTTTATTAGTTATTTTTGTATTCATGGACCGGAGCAGCTGTCATTCTGGTCACGCTGCGGAGGATGCTGGGATGTGTGGTTAACTGCGCAGAGGTATATGTATTAACTATAGAGGGGGGTAGCAGAACCACACAGCGCCATGTAGTTCCACAGTCATGTAGTGGGACCACTTTCAGTGGTTCTGCTGTCCCTCCCCTCTCCATAGTTGCACTAATCATCTCCCCTCCTCATGCGTGTGAATGGGGCCATAATAATGGCAATCAACTTGGGTGGCTTTAAAAGTGGATAAGGCTATCAGTGGCTATTAATCATGATGATGTCTGTATATTATCTCCAGCATCAGGCAGCATGCTTCTGAATACCAATTGCTGAGATCATGAATCGGGGAGTGCCATTGTATTCATGTCCTATGTCCTAACTCTGGCTTCCCATGAGCATCTGGTTATCCACTGTGGCAACAGAACTGCTGGATTAGTTAGGTCCTTGGTCTGATCCAGCATGGTTCTTTTTATTTTCTTAAATTAGACTGAGCTTCAAACTTTCTGGGGAGGGATGTAGGCTTCTCATCTGCTCCTGTGGGTTAAACATGTCTGCAGAGAGAAGCCCCTGTAGCTGAATGTAAGACCTTTGCAGATATCTGCTCCAGTTTAACGAGTTAATCCCCTGCCAGTCTTCTTGGCAAACAGAATGAAACAGTGGACTATCCTATGTGTTTTGCCCAAGACAAAACACAAATTTGTGTAACAGCCAGCCCTTTATGTCCTCAGAAATGGGGATTAGCTATTGCTTCTTCTCCCAGAATCCTAGGTATAATCTGATACCTGCAACACCTACCAATGACTAATTCATCCGGTTTACAATCTGCATATTGAGACTTGGTCTAAATTGGATGTCATGGCCACAACCGCTGGCCTAAATTGTGGACTTCTTTGTTTCTTCATCTTTCCCCATTCCCTATTTGTACAGCCTAACCTGATGAAGAGTTCTGTAGAACTCAAAAGCTTGTAGACTCTTTTGTGACATTTTAATGTATCCTAGTAAAGTTATTGCCTTACTGTGGATTTTGACTTTTCCCCCCCAGTCATGGACCAACACAACTATCTTGGCTTTTTAAACAAAGCTAAACAAAATGGAGATTATGCATTCTAAAGAGGAAAGGGTATCTTCAAGGTTTTGTCTGTATGAGATAGGATTGACAATTTATCAGCGTTCACTTCTCTGCCTACAGCAAATACATTATTAGTTATAATGCTTATCTCCCTATTGTAAAAAGCTTCTCCTGATTTCTGTAGATCAAGCTGCTGTTAAAGGCACAAAGCAGGCCAGGCTATGTGTTTCTGGTTAGTTGACAATCCTAATATAAGACATTTGCAACAAAAGGGTATTATGAATCCTTTTTAATAGGGCTTTAGTGGTGGTGGTGGTGGGGGGGGGGGGTTGTATTTTGTTTTGTTTTTTGTCATGGGCAAGTACAGAAGGCATTCATGCAGACTGGAATCTTCAGATGAACCAGTAGAAGTCCATAAAATGTTAAATGCAGAGCTCTTGGGATAGCTGAACTTTAATCAGTAACTGTTAACAGTATCATGGGACTTGCAAAAGATACAGGTTTTGTTCTGTAAGAATGCTATACAAATGCAAATATTGTATTATCTGTGTCCCCATAGCTAAAACATGTTCTGTATATGCATAAAATGGAAACATAGTTTGGTTTTTTGCCTTCACTTTGAGCAGCTGTGAGAAAGAGTGGAATATTCCTTCTGTTTGGAAATGTCTTTCTAAGGTCCCCTCTACAAGGATTCGCTTTTGCGGCTGGTTAGGTGATTATGCGCATAATCGCTGAAGCGCATTTACGCCTAATCCCTCTGCACGAGAGGCGGCGAAGCGCATTAAAGGATGTCCAAAATGCGCTTTACAAATAGTTAATGCGCATAAGCGCATATTCACACAGTCAAAATGCGCTTTAACGGACGGAGCAAAATAAAACTCGCGATTTAACGCGCATTCAATAATGCGCATAGTCGGAGAGATAACGCACCTCTACACCTCATTTGCGCTCCGCTGGTGTGGAGGTAAATTTTTTAATGAGACTTCAAAGAGCATTAAACCTCTCTTGTAGAGGCAGCCTAAATTACTTGTGAATCAGTGTTATTGAAAGCTTGCTTCCTGCTTCTGAGAAAACATGCATAGGATTGGACTGTAAGGCTACAATCTTACTTACTTGGGAGTAAGAACCACTGAATTTAGTGGGACTCAAACCAAGCAGAGTGTTTGGAGTGAGGGTGGGGGGCAAGAAGGGGAGAGTAGGATAAATGGCAAGTGGGAGTAAAATGCTTGTTACTGATTTAATCCTTTTAATTTTGTCATGTTTTGACAGAGGGCTGTGTCCTAGATATCCTTCCTCCTGAAGTGACTTCTTTCTTCCATTGTTGCCAAATGGAAACTCCACAATGGATGGGACATAGGAGAAACCACTTAAAAATGTTTAGCTGCCTGTGCTTGAAATTTCTCTGAGTGCTCAGTATATTTAGGTAATCAATTCAATTACCTTTCAACAGCATTGTTTCCTATCAAAAATGATAAACACTAATGGTGCCATCCTATGCATGTTACTCACAAGGAAGTCCCACTATACTCAGTCAGGCTTACGTTCAGGTAAGTGTGCATTGGATTGCAGACTAAGTTAGCTAGTATAACAAGGTTTGTTTTGCATTGCCTTGTCTTCTGCCTTACACAACCATTCTATGGCAGGGGTAGGCAGACAGTAGGTTGAGATCTAAGGAATAATTTGCAGTAGATTGGAAGGTTTTCTGACTCGCAATTGTCTAACAATATCATCATGTAAAAAGCTTTTTCTGTTCCCCCAAATTAGGCTGCTGAAGTAGAGTGTGGTGGTGGGGGGACCAAGAGTGTTTTTTTTCTGTGAAAGGACTTATGAGCTTGGCTGTGGTACTGATTACAAATTCCTGGGCTGAGCATGTGCTTGGAGGTACCCTGCTCTTTATTTCTTTGTGTACGTCCACTCACCTGAGCCAGTATTTTGCACCTGGATGTGGTTGGTGGACCTCAGTGTGCTCAAATAAGAAAACTGGAGCAGATTCCACAAGTCTGAAGTTTGCCACTCCTTTTCTATAGATTCTATAGTATAGAACAAGAGAAGAATTCCCACAGCAAATAATGACATCTACTTAGCATAATGCTTTTGATGAAAGTCTGATGTCATACTGGGAATAACAGCTCTAAATCTTGGCAGGGAGTTTATACCTTGTAAAATTAGGGATTTTACTGATCTGTTAGACATAGCTGTAGTTCAACTGCACAGCACTTCTCATGCACTTGAAGTTCTTATATTTTATTTTTTGGCTTATTCAAGGTTTGGAAATTACACCACAGCATATCTTTAAACATCTGGAAATCTGATAACTTTCAAGATGCCTCATATTTAAACCAAGTTCATAATAGATTGATGATTTTTAGACATTTTGTCTGGTGACTGGATATTTTCACTGGATTACATCCATTGTTGCACAAGCAAACTTCTGCTCATGAACTTTTATTTCCCCCAGAGGGTCCTCCAAATCTCTTGACATGGAGGGGGAAATGAAAAGAGCAGGAGGAATCTGTTCTGCTGATAGATGCTGTTCTATTGCCAGATGGAAATTTTTGGATGCAATCAACTCTTGCCATTTTCTATCCACGCTCTTAAACTTATAGACAGTTGTAGGGATTGTAGTAGAAGAATACTACTGTGCATTTTGCCTTTGAGCAAGCTTCTGAGTTGCACAGGAGTCTGTTCCTTATGATATAGGGAGGGATATAAGTTTTAATAAATAAATAGATAAAGTGTTTGCTTCTCCCCCAACACCACATGTAATAAAATGTTTTTAATAACATCTTCGTGTCCCCCTCTCTGTTTTCTTCCAATATCTGGCGAACCTTTTGAACGTTTTGTCCATAAAACTCAACTAGGACCTGGGAAACCTACCAAGAGACCATTCCTGAGTGGTGGAAATCCATCCTGTCCTCTTCAACTTGTTAATTTAAGCAGCTTTTCTCCGGCTTTCCCCACTGCTATGTGAGACTGACACCAATTGCTGCTGAATAGCTGGGGGAGGAGGAGGAGGAGGAGGAGGAGAAGGGAGGTGGGTATCATGTGATTCGCTTTCCTGCTCCTTTAAAGCAACCACATGCAGCCGAGCGGCGGCCACAATCACAGCTCCCGGCAGAGGGAGAGCCAGATCCGGGCTTGCCTGGACAATCAGAGCTGAGGCTGCCTCCTCCTTCCCATCCCTTGCAGCCTTAACTTTTGCAGCCGCCGCCGCCGCCGCCGTAGGTAGTGCAAAGGAGAAAGCTCTGCAAACATGGCTGGGGCAATTATCGAAAACATGAGCTCTAAAAAGCTCTGCATTGTTGG
Organism: Anniella stebbinsi; assembly: GCA_029215795.1. Classification (NCBI taxonomy): domain Eukaryota; kingdom Metazoa; phylum Chordata; class Lepidosauria; order Squamata; family Anniellidae; genus Anniella; species Anniella stebbinsi. The sequence goes on along the minus strand of JARDYH010000004.1, from coordinate 85,504,520 downwards.
AGGGATCTTGCTGATTTTCCAAGTCATCGCCTTTCTGGTGGGAGGTCTGATCGGTAAGTGTTCCAGAGGCAAACTTTCCTCCGGCTCTCGCTTTGGTTTCTCTCTCTTTGCTGTCGTTTGGAGACTTGTTACTGTATCTCTGGCTTGCTTCTATGATCTAATTAGCCTGGCTATTGTAGTTAAGAAAACACCGCGCCAAGGGCCTCTTTGTGCCCACTGCACTCTAGTGGCTGAAAGAAAAGAAAAAAAGTGGGGGGCGAGAAAAAAGTTTGTAGTGGGGGGGGCGGGCGGTTACTTCGCTTCGAGGATCTTCTCCAAAGAAGCGATTGGAAGGGCGAATCTCTAAGCATGGCGACTTCGTTGGTGCAAGAAAGCTCTGGATCGAAAAGTTGATCTCGGTTTCTCTCCACTCGTACTTCAGCCTTCTCTTCTTCCCTCCCCCCTTTTTCTTTTTCTCTCCAACTGTGCTGCAGAAAGAGACCTAATCACTTCCAAATAAAATAATAGTAGCTGTGGAACCCACGAAAGGAATGTTTACTCATTGTGTCTCACTTAGTGTTGGTTTGTCACCCCCCTTCCCTCCCCAGGGCTTGATTTTTCTTAGGCAGCCTCTCTTTAGATTGGATTTCAGGCTGTAAGGGCGGGGAAGGGTTATAGCAGAATGGAAAGGAAAGCTTAGGAGGAGGAAGGAGGGAGTGATTCCACCCTCCCAGGAGCGATGAAGAGTTTTGCTTTTGGCTTTTTAATTAATAATATAAGAGTCATGCTGGATCAGACCAAAGGTCCCTCAAGTCCAGCATTCTTTTCACACAGTGATCAACCAGCTACCTACGGGAAACCTACAAACAGAACATGAGTGCAACAACACCCTCAGTCTGCCGGCACACACTTCTCCTTGGTTCTTTCTATTTAAAAGTGTTTAGCTTCTTTTGTTAAAAACTTGATGTAGGCTTATATGCCTTATTTGACAGTTTGCTGAGAGGGGCCTTTCTAAACATGCCATGTGGACATGACTTTTTTTTTCTCCTTGATGCTCCCCATCTTCCCAGCCAGATCAAGTGTACTGCAGGTGTGCATTACTGCAAAATAAATTACCTTCCAAATATCCTTACATTCCTGAGATATGGATTCCTCCTGAAATCCCAAAAAAGAGTAAATTCTTTTTCCCTAAATATGTGGAACTTCTAGGATTACTACTTCCAGGACACAACCTTTCTCAAAATCATCCTGTCTTCAGAGATACCTACTTTGTAGGGATTTTTAACAAAGCATTTAAGTGCACAGGTTCCAAAATCTTTTGACATTTTCAGTTCACACTGTTATCAACAATGAAAATAATATTCTATGCTATTTTGCGTTACTCTCTTCAGATCACCAACCTGGATGTTAACCTATGTTAGCATATTTTATCCTTGTTTCCAACTTAAAAAGGTGCCCACTATTTGTTATCATGTATCTGCTGCCCCAAGTCTTGCATTTTTCATTCTGATATCTCAGTTCACCACCATTGTTGATGCATTACATGCAGATGATATCCAAATGGGCTAATATCTGTTTTATCCCAGAAATAGCTGTTTTTAAATTAATCCAAATCCTAGTGCACATACTGTGTTGATTCAAGAGAGTTACACATGGAAAAGAAAAACCTTTCCTGGCAAATAAATTTTAAAAACAAAATAAGGAGCAACATTTTCAGAATATGTAACAGTATTATTTATTTATTTATTTATTAAAACATTTGTATCCCACCCTATATCACAAATATCTCGGTGGCGTACAGATAAAATCATACAAACAATATAAAACAATAAATATACACAGCTAAAAACAAATTCAACCCTAATAAGCTAAAACCAGTATAGTATTTAAAACTATGTGCAGGCTTGGTGAATTTAGCCATCGAAGGCTTTGATAAAAAGTCATGTCTTAACTTGGTGACAAAATGAAGCCAGTTCCGGTGCCAGTCGGGCCTCCAAGGGGAGGGCATTCCACAACCGGGGTGCCACAACAGAAAGCCCTCTCCCATGTCCCACCATAATGTATGTCTTGTGTTGGTGGAACGTGGAGGAGAGCTTCTACAACAGATCTCAAGTCTCGAGCAGGCATATATAGGGAGAGGCGCTCCCTCTAGTATTGAGGTCCCAAGCCGTTTAGGGCTTTAAATGTCATTTTCTTGAATTCCAACCAGAAGCGTATAGGCAGCCAATGCAGTTCTTTTAAGTTCAGTGTTGTTATGGTCTTTATAGGATATTCCGGTGAGCAGTCTAGCTGCTGCATTTTGCACCAGCTGCAACTTCTGAGTCATCTTCAAGGGCATCCCCATGTAGAGTGCATTGCAGTAGTCTAGTCAAGAAGTTACCAGCGCATGGACTACTGTGGCAAAGTTCTACTTGTCCAGGAAAGGCCATAGCTGGCGGATCAGCCAAAGCTGACCCTAAATACTCCAGTGACAAAGATGGATCTAGGAGTACTCCCAAGCTACACGCTTGCTCCTTTAGGGGGAGTGCAACCCCATCCAAAACAGGTCACTTACCCAATTCCCGGACTTGGGAACCACCAATCCACAGAGCTTCCTTCTTACAGGATTCAGCTTCAGTTTATTAGTCCTACCCAGCCTTCCCCAACCTGGTGCCCTCCAGCAGTTTTGTACTACAACTCCCATCATTCTTGTCTATTGACCATGCTGTCTGTGGGATGGGTGTTGAAATCCAAAACATCTGGAGGATGCAAAGTTGGAGAAGGCTTCCATAGCAGATGCCTAGAGGAAAGGAGGAAGAGCGAAATCTATAAAAAGCTAACCCTGCTGAAGTTTGCTGAGCATTCAAAAAATCTGGCAATTCCTTCTAAACAATTATCTGCAAACAGTAGTACTCTCAGGAGAACGGGATCTCCAATCCTTCTGATTGGCCCTGGAAAGAGCCTACTCCAAACCTTCCTGTTCTTTCTCAGTTTGAAAATGCTTTTCCTACTGCTAAGGCCTTTCCCAAGACTAGACCAGAATGAGTCTTCCAGACCACTAATAGGCTGTTATGGGCAAATCTGAGACATGTTACAACAAACTTTGCATAGGTTTTAATTTCAAGGATGATATTAGAATGTTTGTCTCACCTAATCTCAATATGGGTGGCCTCTTCACTTAAATTCCTTCCCACTTAAATTCCTCCCCACCCAAAAGTAAATTTATTGTATCCTAATGCACAATATTAATTTGCTAAAATGTCTTCCACTTTCAAGTTATGAAAGCTTGGTAAATATTTAAGGTGCCTTGATGGATCATTTAGATCAAATGGAAGCATGGCGGCTACATGAATTTGCTGTTTTCTACCATAATGTAATCCAGGCTTCCTGGTTCAGCATGTTTAAACCATGAATACATTCTTCAGGAGTGTATTTTCTCATTCAGCTGCAAGTTCTTAGTTACTTGGAATGCTGATGTTTCTAGATAAAATTCCATGAACTATTAACAATCTGAACCACGTTGAGAGCCCTTCAAACTAGACAGCAGAATTTAAGCTTTGGAAGTAAGATGCATGGGTAAGATGCCTTTTGTTGCTGCCCATGTGTGTGTATACACACACACACACACACACACATATATATATATCACTGTTGAATAAACATAGCTTAATACTGTTAGGTACTGCTGCAAGAATTTTCAGTAGTGATTTCTGCATTTGTGTATTTTTAATGCACAGGTGTAATTTTGTGGACCGCCGAGAGAGCTTCTGTAGAAATTAAAATAATAATAAAAGCCTTATTCTTTCAACACAATATAAATAAAGTTTAACAAAATCAAGGGATACAGATTTTCCTGTTGTGTTCTCCCATAATTCATTACAAAACTTGTACAGGCTGTATTGTATCTATTTAGTAGAATCAAGCAACATAGAGTTGCAGCTTGAAGCAGCAACTGCCAGACTTCTCTGTAGTTGATGGAGTCTCCCAGAGCATTTCATAGCAGAGAACATACTTGTTGAAATATATTCATTGCAATACAACTTCTCTCTCAGTGAAGCAGTTGAGTTAACTAATGTATTTATTTAATTAAACATTTCTACTGTATGGAGGGGCACTGTAAGGGGCTGCAAATGCATTTGTTTATCAAATCCATGGTTTATAGGCTTGCTGAAGAGGCCTAGCTTTAACTAAACTCTTCCTAAGCAAATGTTTTGCTTTTGGCTAGTTTGCCAGTAAGTAAGGTCAGCTCTACCTAGGAAAAACATGAGAATAGGCTGTGGTTCTTATCCCATAGGACAGGGGTCCCTCATGTAGTGCCCATGGGGTGCTGAAGCACTCGTGGGGACCTCCAACAACACCAACAAAGCTTTCATTCCCTCCCATTCTAAATTTTATTTTTTTAAAAAAAATGAAAAATATTAGAGCATCGGGTTCTCCTTTCTGCTCCTGAACCTGCTGCTGATTAGCTCTTTGACAGGAAGGAAGAGAAGGAAAAAGTTGTTTCCTGGCCCACTCAATTATTTTCCACCCACATAGATCTTTCTCATTTGCACTCTCTCCCCACTCCCAGCCTCTAGCCATTAAAACTATAAGAACAACAGCAATAAAATAATATAACCCACATTCAAGTTATAGGAGTTGTCAGATAAATTAAATGCGCTTATCTCTCCAGCCCCAAAGCCTGACAGAATAAGAATCAGTTTTGAGCATTTTTCTAAATGTGAACAGTGAGTGGGCTTGATAAGGAGTTTTGATAAGGAGCTCCACAACAAGGTTACTATTACTGATAAATCCTGTTCTTGATAGCCACCAATATAGTCTACTATTCATTCATCATAGTTATGAACATTTAGTTAACTCTGTGACTGTTTGGTTGAAAAGTTTAGTTATTGAAATTTAAATCTCTCCTATCAATCCATGTTCAAGTTACCCAGGCTTGCTGCATTGGCAGTCCACATAATTCAAAGCAAGAGTTTGGAATTCATGTTCTTCTTCGTGGTCTCTGTGCATCACACATATGGGCTTCATGCCTGCGTGGAGCCTCTCTCAGGAACTTTAAAACTAAAGGAAATGTAAAATAGGTGGGAACCCCTCCCCCACCATCCAATTAGCATATACTCGGTGTTCCCGCCTATTCTCAGTTATTCTTCGACCGCCATTGTGTGAGTCTCGCAGGAAACAAGCTCTATACTGATAGACAGAGAACTTATACATATATTGTTTTTATTCCACTTCTTTCTGTCCTCTATTGTTTTCATTCTTTCAGTTATCCATTATTTGTTTGTTTAAATTCCTATTTTTACTCTGGACAGTGATATCACCAAAGTCGTGTCCTAATACGGCTTGTATGGCCCCAACAGCACCATTTAAAAAGTGCCTGAAGTGTGGAGAAAAATTCCCTCACTCAGATGGTCACTCGTTCTGCCTTCCGTGTCTCAGAGAAGAACACGTAGTAGAAACTTGCTCCCACTTCCTCAAATTTATCAAACAGGCAAGACAGCATAGAGTTCTTTCAGTTGCGTTCTCCTTAACATGGAACTCCACTGACTAGCATTTATTGATCTCTACCTTCAATTTTGTGCAGGGGTAGCTACATGTTTGCAGAACAGTACTTAGGCCCAGTCCTGGGTATGCTAACACTATTGAATTCAGCAGTCTTTGTGGATAGAGAGGATGGTATTCTTCTTCAGCTTTTCAATCTACATTCAGAAAGAATTAATCTTGTTTTTAATTACTCTCTAAAGCTGATGAACTGAAGTATATGGTATCTTGATTTAACTATTTGGTTGGTTTTTATTTGCTTAATGTGCATCTTGAAGCTGGTTCAGATATTACATTTCTAGTCCAAGAAGTTGTGGTTTGTTAGATCAGAAATGCACTGTGAACCTGTGCTCTCCTACCATAATGCAAAGTACTGCCCTGCTAAATGACAGTTTGTTGTGATAGCCAATTGATGCTTGTTTGCAGGGAGAATGTAAACCACAGTTTACTGGTTTGGACATCGCAGCAAACTGTGGTTTAACATATTAGGAAGTCTTGTATTAATCTGGGTGCACAGAGTGAGGAGGGAGTACATTGCATATTCCTAATCTAAAAACATGATTTGTTGGACTGGGAATGTGATTTTGGAGCCAGGCTCTGTGCATTACTTGTGGTTGTCATTAAAACTGCATCATTCTTTGAATTTATCTCTTTGTAACTGCATAAGTTACAATACAAGGCTACTTTTTTGAGCTAGTAGTTTTATTGCTTAGTTTTATATGATGTGACAGTTCTCTGTAGTTTTTTCCAAACATTAATAAAGATTGGCAAAACTGTTCCTAAACTTGAAAGTAAAATGTTAATGCTAGTTGCTTTCTTCATAAATCTCCTGTTATGAAGATGTTGGTGCAGCTTTATCCAGAGTCTGGTGAGTTTGGGATATGCAGATGAAGATTAAAAGTCTTTTGCAGCCACAAGGCCTATTACAATTTACTCTTTACTAGTCTAGCTTGCCTCACGGAGATGGTGAGGATCAAGGAGACTAAAAAGTGTTACAGAAATTATGGTAACAAAATTGAAAACTCAAAAAATCCAATGAAATTGTCTCTTTTAAAAATTAAAGATGTGTCTCGTTTAAGGATCTTCGAGCATTTGGGAGAGTAATAGATCCTCACCTGGTGAGGAACACTTTTGTCTTGCCTGAAACTTAACATTTTAACTCTCTATAAGACAGAAATGCTTCCCTTGAGATGAAAGGGCTACATGTGCATACCACGTAGGGTATGCCTAGGAGACAAGAAATGTTTGCCATCTAAATATACTGTTTTATGATGCACCAGTAATTACCTAAAAATCAGACACTGGAGAGTTGAAAAAATTCAGTTTGAAAAATAGACTGGCTTTCTTCTCAAAGCTGTGCTCCCCCTTCACTGTAAATGGCTATCACTGCTATTTAAACCTCTGTTTGTGAGGGATTTAAATACCTGGGGTCGCCAGTGAATTTTAGTAGGAGATATTTATAAGAATTACTGCAGACATTTCCATAACCCCCTGAAGAAGGCTTTAAAATACAAATAGGTTGAAACATGTTAGGCTTTTTAATAAATATTTTTTTTCTACATCCTGAGACGTTTCTCTTCTATTTGCCAGTAATTAGTGAACTTGATAGCTAATGAGATTTGTGGTGCACCTATGGCATTAATGGCGGTTAACAGTGCTGCTTTGGGGAGTACTCAAAGTCAGCTGTATCCCGAGAATGTCTCTGAAGAAATTCTTCCCTCACAATCCTGGTTGGTGTACTGCATGTACAGGATATAAGACTGGAAAAAGTTTTTGTACTTTACAGTAAAGGCACAAAACCTGGAAAATAGTAAGCTGTAATGACACAGATTTAGGAATTGGGGAAAATACCTAATCCCTGTATGTCAGCATTAAAAAATAAAAATGAGGTGTCCAAGTACCTGAGACATCTCCAGCCTTATGCTTGTTGTTGAAGCTGCTGCTTAAATAGCCATTCTGGATCTGGTGTTGACTTGTGGCTTGCAGCCCCTAAATATTAACTGGAAAGTAGGAATCTTAACACTTAAAAGAACCCAATAAATTAGAGTGGAGTACTAATTGTACCATATTATCAAAGTAATAAAAAAACAGCTAAAATCTTAGACTGTTGTCGGTGCTAGTATAGAGAACCTGAATTCTGTTCCCAGCCCTTGATCCCAGTTGATGACCTTTGGCAAGTCTCTTTGCCTGCTTGCGAAGCACAGTAAGCTATGAAAGAGGAGTGTGTGTGTGCCTGTGGGTGGCTGGGTGGTTATTGAGCAGAGGTAAGCAGCAGATCACTGTTCCCTGAAGATTTTTAATTTTGGCTCTTTCATGCCTACATTTGCCTATTTCAGACTAGAATTGAATTAATTCCTGCTATCTGGTCATTGTTGAGTCTTAGATATATGATATGCTTAAACTCCCATTTCATTACTGTGTAAGCACACCCCTGACATTTTGAGCCTGGAAACCCATACATTGTAAAACAGATACTCTTAATTAACATCACTTCTTGTTTTAACATTCCTAGCTCTATCTGGTACAAGTTTATTTGTTTCTATTTATAGCTGGCTCTCTTCCAGGGGAGGCAGCTTGGGAAGAGTAATGAAAAGGAAAACAAAAAGACGAAACAGAATCAAATAGAATCAAATAAAAACTTGATTGACACTTCCCTACTCCTTGTTGCTGTGACTCCATTTTATAGTGTTTGGGATAGGATAGGTCTTACCTTCCATAAACCAAATATAATCCTCTTTCATTGGGCAGTTTAATAAACCAGGAGACCATGATGTTGGTAATTTGGTCCTCCTGATGCTCAAAGATGAAAGATTGTATAAAGGTTGTTGGCTTTACTTAATGGAAATATTTGTCTCCTGTCAATGGGTAGCATCCAACTATAGCCCAGCACTAATGCTAACGAGAATATGCCACTGAAATTCAGAGGTGGTTTTCTATTATGCTAGGTACATTGCACAAGCTTTGGCTTATGCTAGGACAATGTCATTAGCACTAGCACTGGGATCAAGTTGGATCCTACCTATTGAATGGAAATGTTAGTTTGCTTACAGAAAATCTTGGGAAATTAAGCATTAGGCCATAACTATCAAAAACCTGACAGTACAATACACTTCTGTTAAGTAAGCAATTGATTCTACTCAGTATTTTATTTATTTTTATTTAAAACTTTTTTTGCCTCTTCCATATGTTCAGAGGAGCTTACATACAGATAAAATGTCATTTTCAAACAATGCTAAAACAATAAGATATATAATTGCACAGTCCTGAACATGTTTACTCAAAAGTAAGCTCCTCTGATTTCAATGTGACTTCTTCCCATGTGTACAGAACTGAAGCCTTATATAAAAGTTGCCAAAAGTTAACAACACCTACTAACTTTCAACAGCTCATAGCACTATGGTTTAAATGCTGTGAGCATAGTGAGTTGGGAGTTAGTAGATTATTAAATTCTTTCCATAAAAGAGAAAGAGAGTCGCTTGAGATCGAGGCTAGTGATGAGAGAAGCCAGGATGATAAATTAGCTTGTTTATTCCTATCCTGCTGTTGGTTAGTGTAATGAAGCAGAAGCCCATTGTGTGGACTTATTTGGTGGTGATAACTCTGCACAGAAGGGGGTAATTGAACAGAAAAGCAGAATGCTCTTGGAGCATGGGAGTAGTTAACATCACATGAGGTCACTCAGCTTCAAGTTTTAATCAGTGTAGACACTGTGCAATTGAGATTTTTCTAAAGGGCCCATTGGGGTGTGAAACGAGGTTCAGAAAATCTGGAATGCTGAAGGAATTTTAGAAAACAAGGGGCAGAAATTCCTCTTGTGGGTATCTTCTTCATATCAAGGATGATATGACTTAAATGTTGGGTTGAGAGTCTGTAGTGTGTTTAAATTCACTAAATAGGCACTAGTATTTAAACAGGAGCAAACACCAGTTTTCCAAAGGTTGGAAGTTATGTCAGCCTTCCCTAGCCTGATGCTTTCCAGGTGTGACTGACTAAAACTCCTGTCATTCCCAGCCAGCCTGTCCAATGAACCTGCTGGATGCAGATGACGGGATTTGTAGTGCAACATATCTGGAGGCTGCCAGGTTGGGAAAGACTTAGTTGTGGTTTCCAAAAAGTGTCTTGAGGGGAAACTGCAGTTTCTTAAGTCGTCTACTGTATTATGAACTTGGCTAAAGTTGAGTAGTGGAAACCCAGCAAAGGCTACAAGGGACTACTCAGAAGAACCTGCCTGAGCACCTTTTAATCCAGGGAAGCTACAGATATCTGGCCACCCCTAGAAGAAGGTTCCCCTTTCATGTCCTACTCATGGGATTCACACAGGCATCCAGTTGACTGCTGTGTGAACAGAATGTTGAACTAAATAGGCCTTTGGTCTGATTCAGCATGACTCTTATTCTTATGTCCCTGCTGTCATATCATTTCCAGGTCTTAAACTAAGGTGGAAAAGGGTCTGAATCACCTGTGGCTAATGCAGTGTAAGCTGTCTGCATTTATGCTGTTGGAACTACATGGGGAATGCAAAACATTTCACTCCAGTCAAGCTACAGACAAACAGATCTAAAAAGGAGTTGGGAAGCAGCTTCTCATGTTACCACTTTCTCAAGGAAATTTGCCTCTTCCAAGAGCTGTGGCCTAGGGGCTATGAATAATTGCAGCAGGGCTTGGTTGAGGGGGATAAAGTGCTAGAGAGCTCTTATTCAAGTTTTATGAAAGCGCTGTCTTGCAATACTGTAATGTATTGCTACAAGGCAAGTGTTTTCTTAACAGTCAAGCTCAGATTCTGTGTTTGGGAAAACGTGTGGTAACGACTGTAAAACTTACTATCTAAAACAATATACAAATTTTAAAACACCATACGCAGCAAAATCTTGTATTAACGGACATAGGGAAGCCTAATGGTGGAATGCAAGTCTGGATCCCAACACAGGCAAATCCATGGCCACCCACACTGTTTTGGTTAGACTACCCTGTGTATATTGGAGGTGGTGTTGGACATATCTGAAACAAAGAACTTGCTTCACTCACATATCTAGCAGTTAATGAAGGCATAGCTGAGCTAGTGCTAACATGGGAGAAGCTGAGAAGCTTGTAACTAGCAAAATGCCCATTGTGTGCCATGCAATGGAGAATGGACCAGAAGGAGGGCCTAGAGATTACAAGGACACTTGTGAATGGGGTAATACAGTATAATTCTGCATGCATATATCTGCACACCCGTGTGTGTGTGTGTGTGTGTGTGTGTGTGTGTGTGTACATATCCCCATGGGACTTATCAGTATAGACTGACCTCTATCAGAAATACATGTGGGATCTTAGGAGGCTGAATCGCCTTATGTCTAATTGCCCCAGTGCAGGTGTTAGATTCTCTCCCCAACAGTTGGGTTTCAAACTACAGTACATTCAATGTAACCCAAATCTTTTTGAGTTTCCCAGCTAGAATTCTTGTTTCTTTGTGATACTAGAGTGGCAGAGCCTTTAGTGTAAGAGCTTCCTGTCCTGCCTTTAAATCTCCATGTATACTTAACTTGCATGGGAGGAAACATTCAGCCAGAGTCTCTGACATCAGCTAGCAAACATTATTTCTTAACTGATGCCAGCCCCAGAATGTTACTCACCAAAAATGGGTACCTCAAAAAGAAGCACAAATTGTGGAAGAAGTACTTTCAGGGTTGAGGTGGCGCCTTTGTTGTCCCAGGAAGAGTTCTGAGTTCTTTCTCGAGAAAATGTATAATCAAGCAGTCTAGGCCAGTTTTCCTCAAATTGGTGCCCTCCAGATGTGTTGGACTGCAACTCCCATAATTCCCAGCGAGCATGGTCCTATGTGGCTGTATCCTGTGAACAAGACTTATTTCAAAATCCACTTTATTACAGGAAAGAATCAAGAAAAACACAAAACAAAAATAAACAAAAGCATATTTTAAGTTTGTTCACTTCTTCTCTGACCAGCTGAAGTGGATTGCCAAAGAGGCTTTAAAATGTGCATGTCTGAAAGTCCCTTTGAAAGCATTTCAAAGAATCCAATGTGGCATTGATCTTCTAAAGTCCCCAGTGCCCCTCAGCAGACTTGTCTGTTTCCTACACAACCAATAGGTAAAATGAAGATTTTTCAACTCGCAGTCTGACTTAAAAAAACTTAGCATCTATTCTGCCATCAAGTCTATCAGATTAGATATCTTATGTCCCTACTCACCCCCTCATGCCTTGGCCAAATATGTTAGACAATAGACTATGTTAGACAAAGGTAACAAAGGGCATTCACATTTTAATTGAGAATTCTAGTGGGGACAAGCAGGTATTGGGGCAAGCACTCCATTGCCCTCCAGATGTTTAGGACTATAACTCCCATAATCTCTTGACCATTGACCATGCTCGCTGGGGTTGATGGGATTTGTAATCCAGAACATAGGAAGCTGCCTTATATCACATCTAACCCAGTATTGTTGGCACTGACCGACAGCAGCTCTCCAGGTTTTCTGGTAGGATTTTTTCCAACCTTACCTGGAGATTCAAGGGGTTCACCCAGGGACTTTCTCCATGCAAAACATGGGCTCTAACATGGAGCTACGGCCTCTCCCAAATCTGGGAGTCACTACGTTGCCTACCCCCATCATATTCTGGGGAAAGTGATGTAACTATGAGTGTTTCCCACCTTCCTAAGAGAAAAAAGTGGATAATACTTCTAAATATTGGTTAATTAGTTGCTTAACATGATTTTCTTCTATGAATCACTGATAGATGGATAGACAGACAATGAATGGCAGAGCCTGTACTACAGCACAGGGTGGGGGAACTACTTCAAGTTGAGGGGGGCTGAATTTCCTTGCCCCAAAGCCTCCACAGGCTGGATAACATTAATCATGACTCTCTTGATCCATCTTGCCTTTCTTGGTGCTCAGAGAGAGGAACGGATGGGATAGTGCATGATCGTCTGGCGCTGGGAGGAATGGCTACTTCCAGAGCTGGCTCAGTTGGACACCTCCTTTGTGCACATCTTGTATTCCTGTCTGGGTGGGAAGAGACATATGAAGGAAGACTTAGGGTGCCTCTACAAGAGGCATTTAAAGCTCTTTCAAGGCGCATTAAAAAAATTACCTCTACAAGAACGGAGCGCAAATCGGGCGTAGAGGCGCGTTATCTACCCGATTATGCGCATTATCGAATGCGCGTTAAATCGCGAGTTTTATTTTGCTCCGGCCGTTAAAGCGCATTTTGACTGTGTGAATAAGCACTTATGCGCATTAACTACTTGTAAAGCGCATTTTGGACATCTGTTAATGCGCTTCACTGCCTCTCGTGCAGAGGGATTAGGCGTAAATGCGCTTCTGCGATTATGCGCACAATCGCCTAACCAGGCGCAAAAGCGAATCCTTGTAGAGGGGACCTCAGCTGGTGCTAGGAGGAGCCACTCCTCCCAGTGCCAGCTAAGTCCCCAGCTTTGCACACAGCTGCATCCCCTCTGTATTGGGGGATTCTCCTCAACCAGAGATTGGAGATAACATCTGGGAATCCTCCCTCTTTTAGTAAACACGATACTTAACAATGCAAGCTTCATGTTTTGTTCAAATAATGCCAAACTTCTAGAATGCCAGAGACCAAGTTGTACTAAATGGTTCAGTCTCCAGTTTGGCTGACCACTAACTGTCACCCAGATTTGATGGGTTGGTGGTCTGTGTTTTAAAGCCATCAGGTCCAAACTTAAAGGAGGCTTCCCATGCACACACACACACACTGGCCTTTTGTTCCACCTACATTAACTCTGAAACCTACCAAGCAGGATAGCATTTAATTTTATTGCTCAACAAATCCCCTGACATCTAAAGGGGCAATGTACAGCCACCATTCTGCATGAATGACTTGAATTCAAGCAATACTCTTTAAGAAGAGCCAGACATTCCAGACATACTCTTCAGATAAAGCTCATTGTGGTCTTTGTGTTTGAAGTAGACAGGTCTCAGTTAAACAAATGTTACCATACAGAAAATGTTAACTCCCCCATGTCCCCTACTTATGAAGACATAACTTTAGATGTACGGTCATAAGTTCACACTGTGTTCTACTGTCCCACAGTGTCTTCTTATGCAAAGTTATAGCCATAAAGTACAGAGAATTTATTTTATGACTTGTCAAGGATGGTGCACTAGTCGAGCGTCAAGACTTGTCATGCATTACAGAGTTGGCTACAATCCCATTCATTAGGAAAGTGTATTAAACCAAGTGGGGAAAAAGGGCTCTTTGGAATAGCAGCCAAGTCACCTTAGACAATTGTAAAGTGCTGTATGAAACTAAGCTAACATGAAGAGAGTTTCGTGTTCAACTCTCGTGCCAAGCAGGACATGATCATTTCTTTACGTACCATTTTTGCGTTGTTATTGCATATTAGATATTCACATGGTTGGATACATAACGCAGAAAGCATGAACTTAAAAAAAAATAACAATGACCAGTATATAATTTAATGGTCTGTGAATTCAAGTGGGTTTTTGGTGGGAGAGAGCCAGAATGAGAAACAGAATATGTTTTTGTTTAACATTTCTGTTATTTCAAAAACAATTAGTAGATAACATTTTCCCTGAGACCTTTTTTGTAAAGTGCAGAAAAAAACACTCTTCATTGACCATTAGTGCATATTAAAAGAATTTAAAGAAATGGGCGCACTCTGGAATAGGATTCTTACCAGAATAGTCTAGTATTGTAGTTAATTTGCCTGGGATATAGGTGCATTATGTAAGTTAGCTTTATAAACACAGTCAAAGGTAATAAATATCTCTGTTTACAAGTCTTCACAAATCTGTATGCCCAGCAGATATTCTCACACCCCCCCACCATGACCACCTTCACTTTTCCCCCACTCGGGGGAAATGTGCTGACCTCTCTTTGGGCTGAATGCAGCTTCTGCTTGCTGCATAGATCAGTGCAACACAAGATTCTTGCCCCTTCCTTAAGTGGAGTGAAAGAGTCCATGGCAGTCACTAATAAGGGCTAGCTACTGAGCCAAGCCAAGCAGGTATATCTGATACCTGTTTCAATGAGGCTTACACTGATTTGGCTTCAAATGCTCACCGATTTATTCATCCTACTTTAAAAGAAATGTATATGATGCAGCAACAAATGAAATAACCCTCTGGTGGGCTAGACGCTAAAGGCACAGGAACATGCTTTTGTTTGGTTCATTGGAGCAGGTCATTGCTTGATGTGCAGGATTAGGAGGCTCATATGACCAGCTAATTGACCAGAGTTACTGATACAAGTACGTGCTCCATGGGACAAAACAAAAGGCAGGATGTGTGGAGTCAGTCATTGCCTCTGAACTTCTGAGAACCATGTGGCTATTTTGTGTACCCAACTATATTAGAATTCCTGTCTTTCCTCTAATCCTATTCTGATCACCCTGTGACTGGCATAGATTTAGCAGTAACTTGAATAGCTGGGATGGCCATGCTTTTAATTTCTGTGTACTGAGTATATTACACGGCATAAGGCATTTGAGCTGGCTAGGTCTATGCAAGTGTTCAAAATCCATCTATACGATTGAATTAAATTTATGTGTGAACACAGAGCACTGTGTGTGTTAATTCAAACGATCCTGAATATATTTGCAGAAGCATCTTAATGAGAAGTAACCTTATAAGACTTTGCTCTTAACCTCTTATCTCTGTACAAGTAAGTATTATATGGACACCAGAGGGAGTCAAAGATTAAATCCGTCATACTGTTCTAAGAACGTACATCTTGATTTCATAAGAACTTGCACCATGAACATAGGTCTATCATTTTGGGCTGCCTTTGCTAAAATGTAGTTGCTAGGTTCTTCCTCGCTGCTGGTTGGTTGAAAGCAAACACCTCAACCCAACAGCAACAGAATCCTCATCAGTCATATAGCTTCAGCTGATCGTCAGCAAAGGGGTTCAGAGCTCGGATGCCGAGCAGCGTCAAAAAGTGCCTCCCCTCCCTGCCCCTTTTTCCTGTGGGAAAGTGAGGTAGGGAACCTGGAGCTAAGGCCAATGCTGGCTGGTGGTGGTCAGAGTCTTTCCCAATCTTGGAAGTAGAGATGGGGATCATTGCAAAGCTGCCAGGACAATCCTCACCCACTCCGCAGTTTCAAAATTGGGAGAAAAACTTTTTGCTCATCACACTTGCCAGAGAATGGTGCCTCACTTGCTGTGACTTTGTTTTTAAATGTAGTATTTGGAAGGAAGTAGTATGCAATTTGATGTATTTTCAAATAATGTGTTTTAGAACTGAGATGTTAGAATGCAATGAAAATTGTGAAGTGAAGAGGAAATAGATGGCTATACTAGAATAATTCGAAATAATTCAAGTCCTTTATGGTTCACAATATAACACTAAATCATGGTTTGGTGCTATGAGGACAGGCCCTGTGCTCTCTTGCTCCTTCTCCTCCTGCCTCTTGTATGCTCTGGTCAATTAGTTAGTTCATGGTTTGTTAACCAAACTGGAAAACCAGGAAGTACAGCGCATAAGCAGAGGAGGAAATGCACAAGCAATAGTCATGCAAGACCAAATCATGGTTTGCTTTATTTCTTTTCTGTACCACCCAATAGGCAAAGTTCTCTGGGCAATTCACAGAAATACACACCACAATACAAGATGATAAAAATATAATACACGCTTTCTAACATACAAAATGTAAAACAATTTAAATGGGAAAAACAGTTACAATAAGATATTGGACCTGATAAAAGCAACTGACATAGGTGTGTCATCATGTGCCATCAAATGCCTGCGAGTAGAGAACAGTTTTAACCTTGCACCAAAAAGATGACAGAGTTGGCACCAGATGGACCTCAGTGGGGAGAGCATTCCATAATCGGGGGTGGGGGGGCACCACTGAGAAGGCCCTCTCACTTGTTGCTATCTTCTGAACGTCCGTTAGAGGAGGCACTCTGAGGAAAGCCTCTGATGTTGATCTTTGTGTCCGGGTAGATTCAGGTCAGAAGATAATGTCTGAACAAGCCCTAATGGATACTCATAGGGCAGTATCCAACGCTGCCCATGTGCTAGTGCAACAGGAGGCTAGTGGATCCTGCAATGATTGGAAACAAGTGAAGTGCTCATTTTCAAAATGGGGCAGATAGTGGAGCTATCCCATTAAGGAAACGAGTGTTTCTGCTCATTTCCAGGATTACTGTTGGTGGGTCCTGCTAGCGGGACAAAAATGGCAGGAGCAGAGCAGCAGTATTGGATATTGTCTATATTGTTGCGAGGGAACTCAACGTTCATCTAGTCCAATTCATTACCAATGCAAAAATAAATAAATCCATGTGCTACTTCACTGTTACTGTCACTGATATATGTTTGAGGATGCTAAAGGTGTTGTGTATGTGTTTTTATTCTCAGCTCCAAAGCCCACTGCAGCCGTGCCTTATTTGGCAGTAAAGTGCGTAGATGTGCGGAAGAACCATCACAGGACCAATTGGTTTATGCCCTGGGGACCTAAGCAATGTGAAAAAATAAGAGACTTGGATGAAGCTATGAGCAGGCAAATAGAAGCCAACGACATTGTGTTTTCAGTTCACATGCCTCTCCCCAACAAGGAGATGAGCCCTTGGTTCCAGTTCATGCTCTATGTTTTGCATATGGACATTGCCTTCAAGACCGACAATCAAATTAGTAAGTACCTAGAAAATTAACAAATTAATCATTACAAGAATAAAGGGTGTCTGTGTGTATTAAAATAAGTGTAAATGAGAACAAAGCAATGATTTGGATACAGAATTAGACTGTTGGTGGAAGTGGACTTCCCTGCCTCCTCCTTCCCATGGCAGCCCTTCCAGCCCCCTGAAAATACTAAACAGAGGCAGGATTCCCTACTTGGATGGTGGTGAGCTGTGATATGGGAGGGAGGGAGAAATCCCAGAAATCGGGCAGACGGATCTTCCATGAGCTCATGGAAGGCAGATCCTGGATCCAACCCATTATCTTATTTTCTGCTTGGATTTAATCTTGGATATCAAATTCAGTATAGACAGCTTCACTGACCCTTGTGCTACTTGGAGGGTAGGGTCTTGAAGTCTATTGTGACTAGTGGAGCTGAAGGGAATTGGGCAACTAATTTCCTCTCCATCATATCCTCATGCCATTGGGAAGGCTGATGGGTAGAATTCTGAAAAGATCAAAGCCTACCTTTTCTTTCTCAATTAACATATTCATTTTGAAGCACTAAGCCTTCCTGCAAGGATGCATTCAATAACCCCACCCCCTAGATACTTCTATATAACGGTGATATCAAGTGGAAGAGCCTCTTTCTGATGCTGTACCACCTATCATGATAGGATCATTTTTAAAACTTAATCTAAATTTTGCAGCATGGTCTGATTCAAGCGACTTCCTGTGGTGAGGCTAGGAATAGACCATTGCATAGGCTTTTAATACAAATGTCTAACAACGCATTGGTGTTGCAAAAGCTACACTGTAGTCCTGTGCTAGGTGTGTGGTTTTGAACAGTTGATCTAATGTTTGGGACAGCATCAATATAGTAAATTGCCATGCTGTTTTGTAAGTGATTAATATATAGTTTCCTTAGTGTATCTGTGCTGCTGCCACATGTCTTAAGGCCAGTGTGTTTAGTTGTTTCCAGGTTGTGTTTAACATATGGCAAGTTGCTCGGTTATTATTGATTAGCTTTGTGTTTGCTCAGTTTTTTAAATCCCATTCTGGTCAACAAGTGCAATGATTTTGAGATTTTCTTTCTGCATTTGCAGAAAAGTGTATGGAGACAAGGGAGAGAAATTCTTAGGATGGTTGTTTTTTTAATCACTGTGAAGAGGGGGGGATAATAGTTTATTTGCATTCATCTGACAGCAGCAGCCCAAAATAGCTTTTTCCTTTCTATTTTGAGGACAAAAAAAAATACAAGTGTAGTTTTCTCTTGCAATCAAGGAGAAGCATGAAGGTGAAAGTCACTTTGAGATCATTCTTGGCTTGATTCTCCTGCTCTAATTTGAGTGAATATAACTCTGCCCTGCCTTTGCCATTTCTAGACAGCAAATGAGAGTACAGACTGGCCTGACTCCAGGCCAGAATTCAGTCTGGCAGCTTTCCTGATTCTGTAGGCTTCATTAGTCATCCAATACTCTCCCTTTCTTAATCCACATCCCTTACTTAAATTTGTATTGACATTAGGTAATAGTTGGCAGTGCCATCCCTAGCCATTTAACCTGAGCTACTGAAGCTTGCAGTCATTAGCATCTGTTGTTCCCCATCAATGGCCAAGTAACACCTGATTATTGATTTTTTGTCCTATGCCTTCTTCTGAGGGCCAGCAGTGAGGTTATCATTTTGTCATCTCAGAAACCCCGTGATATAGGTGACACTGAAAGATGGTGACTTGCCTACAGCCATACCCTGTGGGCTTCTCAGCTGAGTGGGAATAGTGCATATACACCTTGTCATGGTGACTATTACAGCGTTTATACTGTATAACGCAATTGATAAGTTATTGTAATCTACAACAGGGGTGCCCTACAGCAGGGGTGTCCAACCCTTTTGGACCTATGAGCACATTTAGGAATTTGAGAAACTGCTATGGGCGCCACCACAAAATGGCTCCCACGTAGGATGTGTCTAGTCCCATAATAGCTGCCTTGGGGGCATGGTTAGTCAAACAGGAATACACCCAAGAAACTGAGTACAAGCAGAGGAGGGCTCTGAACTCAAAAGCTAATGCACGTGCTTCGGTAGAATCAAATACAACAAAATACCCACTAAAGTTGCAATCCTATACATGCTTACATAGAATTCAAAGGGAATTGTTTCTGAATAGGCCTACATATAATTGCTGTGCTCACTGTATCCACAGACACCTTTCCCTGGCCCCAAAGGAGAAAAAAATGTCCAGCCCCAAAAGTAAGGAAAACATTTTCTTATCTCAACCCTAGGCTAAGCCACTCTGTTCCACACCTGGCACTCCTACCTCCTCTGCCATCAGGGCCCCTGCCTGGGAAGGTGCTGTGTGTGTGTGTATCTGTGTGAAGAATGAGAGAATGGGCTGGGAAGGCTGACAAAAACAGCACGGACGAGGAAGAAATAGCAAAATAAAGGTTGAGAGGGATAGAAGGAGTAAAGCTAGGGATTGAAAGAGGGGGAAAATAGTGAGCAAAAGAGCAAGGCTTGATACTAGGAAAGGGAGAAACAGCAAAGTAAAGAGAGGGTGGTCAGAGAAATAATGAGGCTAAAGGCAGGGAGGGAGGGATTTGGGGAAGCTAGCAGTTGGGAATAGAGAGAGAAAGAGAGAGCAAAGGGGAAAGCTTTGCTTGGGCAGAAGAAAATTGGGCAGGGCCAGAAAGCAACTCTTTCCTTCTTTTCCTGCCTGCCGAATAGCTGGTCGTCTGCTGGTTCAGAAACATGAAGGAGAACCTGGCAGTCTTCATTTTTCAAGTTTTTAAATTAAAAAGAAGTTCGTGAAGAGCTTTGAGGGCGCCACATTGGCGACCTCTGGTCTACAGTGCTGACATTTCCATACATACCTTCCTTCCTTTCCCCCTTCTCATAATGTTCAAAGATCAATCCTTGTTTGAATGTTTGGGAGAAAAACGTATTTTATATGTGTTGAAATCCCTGCAGCTGGCGTAGCATGGAATGTTTAAAGCTTTGGAGCCCCGTTCAGACATTTGCTCCACTCATTCATTCAAAATAACAATAGTAGAGGGGAATTAGCCATGCTGGCCCCACTCCTAACAGTGCCACCTAGTTCCACCTCTCTGTTTCCCAGACCTCCACATGATGAGCAGAAGGTCTGAAGAGGAGGCCTGTGCGTTTCAGATATTTTCCTCAACATGCTGAGATCAGGAGGGTAAAGCCAGCAGTAACGTCAGGGACAGTAAGTAAAGCAAAACCACTAAAGGGGGCTTGGCTGTGATCTAGACCTGTTCCTCCTATTTTTTTGCACCCCTTTCCTGCCACGCAATCTCAGTTCAGTACTGAACTTTATGGAGAGCCATAAGCAAACCATTGTTCTTTAGCTTTAGCCTTCCTATCTGTCATATTGAATTAATACTGACTTGTGGGCTGCACCTAGGAAATTAGCAGTGTAAAATAACCCCACCCCAGAATTATAGCTCTGTCGGTAAAACCCTTTATGTATGCATTTTTATTTAATATGCCACCCTTTAACAAGAAGTTCTCAGGGTGGCTCACTCCACAATAATAAAAATCTAAAATGTCTGGGAGAAAAGAAGTGTATTTGCCTGGCGCTGAAAGGGTAATGGTGCAGACACCAGATGAGCCACCTAGGAGAGGGCATTCCATAAACAGGGTGCCACAACTGAGAAGACCCTCCCTCTTGTAGCCACTCAGCTAACTTCATCTGACAGGGACACCTAGACAAGGGCTTCTAAAGATGTCCATATGGGTACATATGGGAGGAGACTTCCTTAGATAGTTAACTTTGCTATGTCCTTTGTCATACAAGCCCCTGTGCTTAAGTCTGAACTTCTGAACTGTATTGACTACGCTTGCTGCTCTGTACCAGCCCTTGTGTTCATACTTTCCTTATATAACTCAGTAACCCCTTGTTTTTATATGCCAAAAAACAGGTCTGCAGCTTCCATATATGTTCTTCAAACCCATCCCGATACCTATAATAGCCTGCAAACTTTATTTGCATTCCTCCATATTTCCCGTGTCATTTACTAACTTGACTTTTCAGTATTTTCTCTCATTTTGAACATCCAGCCATTTCCCCCCCTCAAGGGACCATATACAATCAGAACCCTAGGTCCAAAATATCTGCAGTAATTCTTTATTCCCAATTGTTTCCTGGTGGGCGGAATTATTTTGGTATTTGACATTAGGATTCAGAGAGGGTGTGTACAGGCATATATAAACTACTTTGATTGGGGGACACCAGTGGAATAAAAATGGCTGTAGTGACTCATTTGTGTGACTCAGTCCAGTCACTTCCTTTGGCCAGTATACCTTGGCTGCTTGAATCACCAAGTGAAGATAATGGAAGGCTGAAGTCACAATTTTACCACAGTTTAATTACTGTCTCTTTGTTTACTATGCACAGTGCAGAAATATAAGAACTAGGCAATAATATTGTTGAGTCCTTATAAATTAATCATTTAATGAGCTGGTAGTGGGGGAAAACGCAATCTTGAAAGTATGCCTCTGAAAGATCTTTGTAGTGGTTTTATTTTTCCTTCAAGATAATGCAGATTTATTGTTATGTTCAAAAACGCATCTTAGAGGCTGATGTTTGTGACCTTGAAGGATGCCTAGTTTGTCTTTCTGAAGAATACATTTGTTATGCATGGTTATGGAAAATTGGGTCTTTCCACTAACTAAATATTTTTGTAGTTGATTTAACTATTGCTGTGAACAAAATTAATTACTGTAATATTTAAATATATGAATAAATTATCTCTAAATAAATGGAAGTAATTGACGTGAAGAAAGAAACTATTGTTTGGGCAGTATTTATATGCTGGTTTTAAGTGTGAGAGTGAGCAATTCGTTGTCTTCACCCTAAATGCATCCACCATTATGATCCCTGCATTGTTAGGTGGTTTGTCACCAGGAATCATTATATATATATATATATATATATATATATTCTTTATTACATTTATAAACTGCACCTCCAAAACTGCACCTCCAGCAGAGCAGGTTCCAATATAATCAACAAAACAATAATATGTATTTATTTATGTGTAATATTTATATACCACTGAATATAATAAAATGTCTTAGCAGTTCACAACATTAAAATACAAAACCATGATCACTGTAACGCAGCAGAATAAAGTAGCAGACAACATTTTTGAATGCAGCAATAAGATAACAATCATAGCAGCTCAAGAGGTTTAAAAATCTTTTTTTAAAGTATGATTCAAGAAAGCTGGGAAAATGAAAAAGTATTTGTCTGGCAGCAAAAGGACATTATCATAAGTGTTTGTGGGGACAGCATTCCAAAGCAGGGCCACCACTGTAAAGGGTCTCTCTAGCCACCACCTGCTTTGCTTTAGGTGGTGGTAGTGACGGCATCCGGAGAGCTTCAGATTAACATCCAGATGAAGTCTGGTATGGAAATAGACAATCAAATAACTATCTGGATACTAAACCACGCAGGGCTTTCAAAGTTCTGGTGCTGACCTTCACTTGGCCTCAGAATCAAATCAGAATCAGATCTATTTTTACACAAGCAAGATATATTTAATTAATGTATTGATAATATTATTTGAATCCTGCCTTTGGCTATCAAAAGAACCCCCAAAGTGGTACGCTGCTTTAAAATTATACAGTAGAAATCTTGATACTGTTCTCTGTTAGCAGCTTAGTAGTTACATTCGTAACTGCAGTTACCAAATAGTCTTCAAAGCATAATTACACTGCAGTCCAATGTGGAGGTTAGTAGATGTAGATAACTGGTTTAGGTATCTCTGTTCAGAAGGAGCCATAGCTGGTGTTACCAACCTCAGCTGGTAAAAGGCACTCTGGACCACTTGATCCTCCAATGCCAGTGCTGGATCTATGAGTATTCACAGACTGCAAACCCAGCTCTTTAGGGGGAGTGCAATTCTCACCCCAAATATACCCTTAATTCAGAAGGCCATTCTTTTGTGTATCCCTGTGGATACTCAGTGAGACACAGAAGTCGTGCCCTGCATTCTGTACTGATACTGACCCAAGCTGATTTCTGTCAGAGGTGTAATCACGTACATTCACAGTTAAAAGTTGCACCAATTTTCCATGACACCAGTGCTATTGGACCCCACAGTCATGCAGATTGCTGCCAGATATATCAAGTTACAAATGGGTCAGTGCATCTGTGGACAGGCCAGTGATATATTTTATCTGGGGTCAAATGAGAGAGATTTTGTGTTGAGGTAATAAGTTTATTTACTATTACAGACCATGATACATTGGGGGTGGGGGGAAGGAATGGAGAAAAGCAGGAGCTCTCGGGATTCCAGAAAGCATCTTGAGGTTGATCTAAAGCACCTTGAAAAGGGGAAGGAGAATCATGTGCTGTTTGCATTGCTTAACTTTGTCTTTTAAATAGTATGAAGATGCTGTCCAGAGTCCTGGCAGACATTGTAGCTAGTAATGTCACATCTGCACAGATTATAGTCTTCAGATGAAACATTTTAGCTGCTAAACCAGCTTCAAGATCAAATTGACTGATTATAAATGACAGATTATTGCTACTTTTAATGGTAACCGCTTGAGTTTCCATTGATTTTAAAGTGTTTAATGCAGCCTTCCCCAACCTGGTGCCCTTCAGATGTTTTTGAGGTTAGCTCCCATCAGCCCAAGCCAGCATGACCAACTGTCAGGAATGTTGGGAGTTGTAGTTCAGAACATCTGGCAGCACCAGGCTGTGGAAAGCTGGTTTAGTGCTTGGCTGCCAGAAGGTTCATGAATGAAAATTAATTTCCTTATCATAATCCATATTCATTCCCAGCCACACCCAGAAATGGGTGATTTGTTTTAATCAGATGACATTTGCCAACGAGGTGAAAGAAATCACTTGGTGTCCTATTGAAGTGACTAGCTCTTTGTCTACTTTTAAGTAGGGAGATGTGTCAAATATTTTTGTGCAACTTAAGTCATTTTTTCCCCTTCAGAATGTCCAACATCTCAGATTCTGTTCTTATGCAGCAGCAAGTCACATTTCACACAAGCCGCATGAAACAAATACTGTGTGTGAATAACATTGACTGTCTTCCAGCAATAACACAGCTGTTGAAAGAGCTTAGTCACCCAGGCAATGGATGGAGTTCTGAAAGGGAATGTTTGCATGCAGCAACCTGACATTTGACTAGATGGAACTATGAAGCAGAATTGAAAGGGGTGGAGCACAGGAGAGAGTAAGAGAGAATCTTGTTTCTAACTAAAAGAGATCTCTTAGTTGGGGCTAGCACAAAAGACTCATTCTGAAACAAGGAAGCATTCTAGTGTTTTGTAAGTAATCTTACTCTTCTCAATGGGGCAGAACTCTTGCAGTCTTCCTCTTTTCATTAGTATTCTCCTAGTTATTTTCTTAATGGCTCCTGCTATACTTGCCTCAGGAATTCTTGCCTTAAACTGAATCCAGATGACAGCCCACTCACTACTTTCTTTAGCAAAAGATCAGCATGGAGACAGCACTGCTCCTGTGTGGCTTGCTGGTATCACATGCTCTGAATCTGCATGCCTGTAGCTCACGAAATCCTCCATCTGGAAGCACCCTTCATCTAGATTCCCAATTTGCTTTTAAATGAGGTGTGGGGTATCCAGACATTGTCAGACTTTTACAAGAGTAGCCAAAACAAAATGTAGCAGTGCTGTTTTGTGTCCTACATCCAGGCAAAGAGAAGCAACAAGGTGATAAGGAGAAATGAAGGTTAAGGTTGCATGATTCGAAGAAGTTGTGTGTGTGTGTGTGCACGTATCCATTTACAGCTCTAGCTAAATAAATAAAGGGAGAGTTGGTTCCTGAGCAATCCTTAACCCAAATTTGAGGGACATGCAACCTTCTCTGCAGAAGTGTCATATCCAGAATGCAAGAAGTAATGGTAAGACTCTAGTCAGCTTTGGCCAGCCCTCACTTTGGAATACTGTGTCTAGTTGTGGGCACCACAGTTTACGAAGGATATCAACAAATCTGAACATGTCCAAAAGGGCGGCAAATGTGAAGGCCTGGAAACTCAGTCTGGTGAGAAAAAGTTGAAACAGTTGGCTGTGCCTAGCCTGCAGAATAGACAATTAAGAGATGATATGAATGCCACCTTCGAATATTTGGAGGGCTATCAAATATAGATGATGCAGCAAATTTCTGTTGCTCCAGAGGGTAGGACTCAACACAGAGGATTCTGATGGTACAAGCTGGAAGAGATTGTCTTGGACTCTTCTTCTTCAAAGAGTCCAAGACAATCTCTTCCAGCTTCTTCAAAGGCTTTTAAGCAGAGGCTGGATGACCACCTATTGGAGGTGCAATAGTATTGGATTTACCCCCCCCCCCCTTGGACTAGGTGACCATTGAGGTCCCTTTCAGCTCTATGATTCTACTGCACTGATTTGATGGTGGCGATTCCCTGCATTTGTAAGCTCATGAAGAACAGCAGAAACACTGAAATGGTTCCTGCTTCATTTTTCTCCTAGTTGTCTTACACACCATCCCCGAAAACCTACCATGCATTGGAACTGCTGCTTTTTTATACTACTACATTAGCTACTCAACCAGTATTGATAAGTACCAGGGCCATATTTCTAATTACAGCTCTTTTCAACAGAGGGGAACTTCTTGTCTCCATGTGCATGCACACATTTTAAGAGAAGAGGGCACAGTCCAAAGGGACTTGCTGTTATGCTACCTAGTAATAGTTACCCAGCTGAGGGACAAAGGATGAAGGTGGGGCAGTATGTAGTTGCTAGTACTTGTGAGAAGTGATCAAAACAGCTACTTTGTCATACCAAACTGCAGGCTGCTTTGCACAATCAAAACAAGCCATGGTGACTTGTGAGCCGCAATATATGCCAGCAGGGCTGCCCATTGAAATGTTGCGGCTCCAAGATAAATGTTACGCTAAACTCACCTTAGATTGGATAAGGGGAAAGAAAGTTCATGTGCTGGAATTTACAACTTCAATATTTAAGTGCCTGAATTGTGTATGTATATATTTTAAGGAGCTGCAAGTGCTGTCATGATTTTGAATGGCTTTTCTATTTTTAGATCATTCTTTGAATTAGTAGAATTAGAAAAGGGAGGTGCCTAACCTGCAAGGAAGACATGGTTGTGAAATGTTTGTCCAATCCAGTATTGTCCAATCCAGTATTTTCTTTCTAAAGGCATGCCTAATGTAAGGTAATGAATACATCTACATCCAGGGCAGTTACCAGCATAGTATAAGAGCAAAACCAATCTTTCTTGTTGTTTCACAGGCCAGTGATGTGCATGTATTTGTAGTTAGGCATTCCAAAATACCATAATTAAACTTGTATGACAACACATGATTGCTTCTGTGATAAAAGTATATTACAGGGAGTTGATGAAGTTCCCAAGACAAAGAGTTGTAGTTGTCAGAGAACAAGACTTGCCATGCTATCAGCATGTCTCCTTCTCCCCCTGCAGTCATCGTTTTTCCTTCCTCTTCCTCACTCTTTCCTTCTCCCTGCCCTCTGGAGAGCTGAGACTGAATTAAGGGCCTTAGTACAGCTGTGTGTTTGTGAAAGAAGAATAGCTCCTTGCCCTTGATTCGAGGCCTTTCCATCACTATGGTGTGGCCATGGCTCCATGCATCAGTATTAAGGAAGAGTTTGGCAACAAGAGGACATGAATCTCAGGCAGGTTTGAGTGTGTGTGCTTCTCATTTTCAAAACTAACCCTGATTTTGAGCCAGTAGCTTTTGGACTGCCCCAATCTGTTGTTGGTACTTGTCCTAAGGTTGTGATTCTCAAGTCACAGAATTGCTGGGTTCATCACTGGACAAGCCCATATGTACCTTTTTAAAGAGCTGCATCCGCCTCGTGTGGCAGTAAGTGTGCATTTGTTTTGCACTGCAAATGTTGAAGCCTTAGTTTGTTCACTGCTGATCTTGGTCAGATAGATGAGCACTACACTGCCCGTTTCCCCTTCATCCTCTTTTCATCTTATCTGGAAAATTAGAGAGTGGAGTTTCTCTCTAATTCAGAAGGCAAAACTTTTGGATGTTCTTACTGGTGTTGCCATTTTAAAGGTTTTTATCCTCAGATCTTCACCTAGCTATCCCAACATTTGGCCTTCCATATGTGTTGGACTACAATGCCCATCATCCCCAGCCAGCAGTTCATCATCTGGAAGTCCCCAGGTTGAGGAAAGCTGTTTGAAAGGGATCAAAAGAGTGATGTGAACTGACGTATTCAGCTATTTATTAAACAAAATACAAAAATGATCAGTAGTGGAGCGCACATTTTAAATCTGGAACATGCAGGTTGTAGGTACTGGGGGGTGGGGTGAGCTGAAAAACATTGTTGCACCCACACAGAAAAGAAACACCTCCAAACGTTATATAAATAGCTGCTCTGAACCACAAAGCCTTTCCACGCCCGTTCCCAGCACTCTAGATGAGCATCCCTCCACGTAATCCCAATAAAATTATAACTTTGAAACCAGTAACAGATGTGTAGGCCAGCAGAGCTTCAAAGGAGTTTTCTTACTCAACTGCGGGCTAGAAATATATATTGTGAACCGTAGTGAATAATTGTCTTCGGCAGCCCTTGGCATTGACAGCTGGAGCTAGAATCTCAATAGGCTGCAGGCTCGTTGTGTATAGACCTCCGATAATACAGAAACATGTTGGGCTTGCAAACGGATTATATTTATGACATTTCCAGTGGTATTTGTGGTTTTATATAAAAACTACAGCCAAGGCCGTAGTTGACGGGCTATAATTTTAAGCTAGGCACAGGTGTTTATAAACATGAAGCATGGCAGTCGTAGTCCTATAAAAATCTGAAGAATGTGGGGTTTCCGGATAGGCTGATCAAGATTAAATTTGGTAAAGATCACAGAAGAAATTGCCAAATATGGTTTGTTTGTTTTTGCTTTGCAGCAGCGAGGAGAGAATGTATAGCTGCTTTGGTTCAGAATTACTAGGGTTCTACTTCTGACACAAAAATATTTGATTCATTAGACGATTTAGAAATTTCAAGCAATAGAATACTTCTAAGGGCCTGAGAATTTTACATACAGAGTTATGAAAAAGGGTCTACTCTAAACTAACGGTGTGTACAGTGGGTATTAGACTTCACTCCAGAACACTGAATATCTGATATTTGTTTTTTTCCCTTTCAAATGCCAAGAGGTAAGCTTTATCGATAGCCTAATCTCCAGATGAGTGAATACATGGGGCTCTCGAATATCCTGAAAGTCAGTTGTTTTCAGATGTTTGCACAAGTTTTCAGACTTTACTCAGTTTTTTCTGTAACAATTTTGATGCTTTGTGTTTACAGAAGACAATGCAGAAGTTACCCTTGAAGTGTCCTTGGCATACCGTGATGATAGGTTCAGTGACTGGAAGGAAATGGCACGTGCAGTAGAGTCCCGAAAGCTCAAATGTAGTTTTAAAGCTCCATTAGTAAGTTCTTTGTGGTTCTCAGATATTGTTACGGCCTTCTTTTTTAAATCTTGGCCCCAATAAATATGTGATTTTATGTAGCTTTTGTTTTAATACATACTGTGCCAGTTTTTCTCTTATTTCAAGGATATGAACTTGCCTGGATGCTACGATCAACATCTTGGGCCTTCCTCTGAGAGCCACCTCCAAAGGAAGCTTGGAAGGTGTAAACAAGGGAGAGGGCCTTCTCAGTGCTGGCCCCCAATGTTGGAATGATCTTCCCAGTGAGGGTTGACTAGCGCCAGTGTTGTCATCTTTTCGGCGCCAGGTTAAGAGTGTCCTGTACTCCCAGGCATTTAATGGCATTTGTGCCAGCTGTCTGAACATGTTTAGTATTTTATTGAAATTGTTTTTAGCTACTTAAATTGTTTTAAACATTTTATTTATCTGTGAACTGTTGTAAACTGCCAGAAAGTTTCAACTATCGGGCAGTATTGTAATAATAATAATAAGAATAATAGAAGAGATGACTTGGTAATTCATCCTACACAACATCCCCTGAATATGTTGGAGAAATCTGTTTTGAGCCTGGTAGTGTAGGAGCCAGAGAAATGTCAGGTAGTGACTGGAGGTCAAGATGAATTTTTGTGAGCCCATAAAGGGGATACCTTTTATCCTATATTTGTTAAAGAACACTGGTATTATTTTTAGGAGACTACGTTTAGGTGTTTGGGTAACGTCTTTAACTCAGTCACAAAGTGGCATGGGGAATATGTCTTGTGAGCACAAAAATGTAAGCCAATTGCCAGTGAGACTTTTCTTGAAACTTTTGTACTTCAGTTTTAACCCATAAGTCATGAACAGTTGTCCTGCAATTTCAGTATTTGTGAAGTAAACCGCTTCTGCTGCTAGGTGCAGAACATTTGCAGAAGCAGCCAATACTGTCTTACTCCCAGTACTGTGTTCTTGCAACCACAGGTGTCTAGCATCATCAACTCCTTTTGGTGTGGCTATGGATTTTCACTATATTGTTTCCCATAAATTTATAGTCCCCTTTCTGTTATGTCCCATGCTTTCTAATTGTGTTATTTTTAAAGTGCATTCATAAATCAATCTTGATAGTTGTCTTTTCTCCCTCTCTGGTATTTCAATAGACTGTCGACCATGAAGGCAAGTACTATGACTGTGATGTTCTTCCATTTATGGAGATTGGAACTGTTGCTCACAAATTCTACCTTATCAATATCCGTCTCCCTGTGAATGAAAGGAAAGGTATTAATGTGGGAATTGGAGAAATAAAAGACCTCAAGCTGGTGGTAAGTGTGCAGTCACTCAATCTCTGTACTGATTTCCTTCTCCATGTAAAATACCCATACTCTGGCTCAGTTCAGACGACACATTAGGCAACGGAGGAGGGGGGAACAATCGTCAATTATGTTGCTTATTGTGTTGTCAGGAGGGCAGCACACAACGCATACACAACTAACAGTACATTAATCAGGCACTTTAAACAACGGAGCGAAACAATGGGCTTGCACGTTGTTTAGCCCGAAACCCCGTTGTTTAAAGTGTCGTCCAAATTTTGTCCCCCCGTCTCTGTGGACTATTCCATTTCGGAATAGAGTTCTTCTGCCTAGAGCAGCCAAAAAAACCCAGCCGCTCTATGCAGCCAGCAGAACTCACGGTGCATGCTGGGATACGGCTGGGGGAGACACGGAGGAGTAGCTGCAACCAAAATGGCCACCGCAAGTTCCTTGCAGCCGGGGCGTTTGCCGGTTCCGAGCAGCGCTGGCTGCAGTGTGTCGTCTGTGGAGCTCCTCCTGCCTAATGCACGGTCAGTACGTTATTTACCCCTCCGTTGCTTAATATGTCGTCCAAACTGAGCCACTGTCTGCTAACATGGCAAAATCCAAGTGTCCCAAATTATTTCATATGGATGCTCACTGGAATATGGTGATTTAACTTCAAATTCATTGAATGTGTATAGTGCTCTATTCTGTGTATGCTGCTGTATTCTATGGGCTCTGGGTAAATTCCATTTGAAACCAGATTAAAGATGTGGATATAGGATTCACTTTAATAATTCAGTATGCAGTAGCCATGTTTATGCAAGGAAAACATTAAAAATCAGTTCTCTATCTTTTGCTAATCTCTTAAGTAACTTGACTTGCAGGGGGTGGTAGACGGGTAAGTAGAGTTGGTGTAGCCAACAGGTAGACATGCAACTATTTGGGAAGCTTTGCACTACTTACATTTTTTTCACATTAAAATTGGCATTCATAAGAGCTAAGTCACAATTTGTCATAAGCATGAAGCAAACAGAAACAATTTCTGAATTGTGTCATTATTTCTAAAAAACAATCAGATAACCAAAAATCAGAATCTTCCTTTGCTCTCTTCAAAGAGAAAGAGTACACAGATTTAAGAGTTTTTAGCAAATAAAGATGGTGGTTCATCTGTTAGATATGTGGAATATTTTCCTACACAGAGCCACCTTGTTCCCTGTGGATTTCCCCCTTTGATGCTTCTCCGGCTATTATCCTTCCCTTCCCACTCCACATTAACTAGCTTTTCACTTGCTCTGCTGGTAATCGCTTCCTTGATTGCCTCCAGGACCCAACAGTTGTTACGCCTGACCACCAGCACTGGTCTGTCACAGGCCATCTGTTTTTGGATTAAAGTTTGTGAATTCACCTCGAGAAATAACTAACATCTCTCTTTATTTGGTCCCCAAAAGAGCTAAAATGAGAAAATATGGCAAACAATCAAATAGATATACTAAGACTTTATATTCATTACTAAAACATGGGGATCTTTTCAGTCTAAATTACAATCAAGGAGTGGGAGTACCAGTCTCATTTTGATCCATACAGCAATCTTAAGGGGGGGTCCTCTATTAGCTCTATCTAATATGGAAGTCAATTCTTTCTGCTAAGATATTTCCTGCTTTTGATTTAGATTAGGAATATTTTTAATGTGCTACAGTGTCTGTCAAGGATAACTTTCCATCTGTGCCTGTGGTTAACTCACATCACCACTGGCTGGTCTGGTTGCTTCAGTTTTTAAATGCAGCAGTTGTGACCAGTGAATTAACTGGTACAGAAAAGAGTGTCCATAAGTGGCAATTAGAAGACCTGTTTATGTTTCTTTTTGCTTCTGCTCAGAATTTTATAAAGACTTTCATTATTTGGTTAATTTATAAATAAGAATCTGTTTATGTTAAGATATTTTCACTTCCAAGTTAGCTGTTTAAAGAACTTTCTCCACACATTGCAGTTTGTTTCTTCACAGGACTTTCCTCTCCTCCTCCAAGTATAGTTGTGACCTGAGCCTCACAACGTCGTTGCAAGGTATTGTGAATAATACAGAACGAAAAGTGGGGAAATGCAATATTAAAATTTGCTCTCACTTTCAGGGTATCCATCAAAATGGAGGCTTCACAAAGGTGTGGTTTGCAATGAAAACCTTTCTTACACCTAGTATCTTCATCATCATGATTTGGTACTGGAGACGGATCACACTGCTGACACGGCCTCCTGTCCTCTTGGAAAAGTGAGCAAAGATAATCTAAGATGTTTTGTAGGCTGCAAAACCCATGAAGTTCATTATATGTTTATAAAGAGGGAAAGACCTCTTGCACCTAATTGGTGACAGAATAGCAATAACTGCTCATCCATTGGTTTTGATAAACTTGTGCTGGTTCATTCTACACTCCTACTAGTCAAATATTTTACCCACTGTATTAATATCTGTTCATATAACAAAAGGCATATTCTACCTGTGTAGGCTTAATTTCCGAAATTTGACTTGAGTGTGCCAAGCTTATTGGATCCAATCCAAGAAATCCTAAAGCATTCAAAGGTTTTTATATAGCAGATCCTGGCCCATCATTCTATCTGTGGATAGATTAGAGATGTGAAGGCCTGGAAAAATATTTGGCGGGGCTGGAGACATTTTTGTCCAGAAAAAAGATCTCTCCCCTTCTCAGAATATTTCCACCTCCCCTCCCCCCAGGCCTCTACATCTCTACTGTGGATGCATTAGGCCTAGAACAAATCTGCTGAAAGGGGATTGCTTGTTGATAATCTAGGACAGTGGTTTCCTTTTAAGTTAGACCTCACTGGCTAATCTTAAAGTCACTGTTTCATAAAGTTTTGGAGAAAACTGGTAAAAAAAAGTGGTTGAATTGCCAATCTGTCATTTTAATTTGACTGTGAACACCTGTTGCCCTTTCCTTGAATGTCACACCAATGCATTGAGTTTCATTTAGTTACCTGTAATGGCAATTTGCCTGAAATGGAAAAAAATGTTTTGAAAATGTTACTGCTTTTTACAGAGTTATCTTTGCTCTTGGGATCTCCATGACCTTCATAAACATCCCAGTAGAGTGGTTTTCTATTGGATTTGACTGGACATGGATGTTGCTTTTTGGAGACATTCGCCAAGGAATCTTCTATGCTATGCTTCTATCTTTTTGGATCATCTTCTGTGGAGAGCATATGATGGTAGCTCTGATCATATGAATTTGTGGGAGATCATAATATTGGGTGGGGGTTTCTTCTTCAGAACCTTTTTTATATTAGTCATGGAAATAATATTTTAGAATTTGTTTTCATTTTATAGAGGCAGTTGCCAAACCAGGATCTTTATATGGATTTTAATCCGTATTTTATGGACTGAGCTGGATTTGGAGCAAAGGAAAGTGTTCATATGGGATAGTGTCCAATTGTGGCATTCCAGTAGTGCTAGCAACATTGCACAAGGGGAAACTAGCCCTTAGTAGCATGACTGGAAACTAGCTCATGCAACAAAACTTTCCTGGCCTCTCCTCCCTTTTTCAGACCCCCACGTGTATGCCATAAATCTATTCTGGAGCCTTTTCTGCTTCACAATATCGTAACTTCAAATGCAAATTTATTTTGTTATAGGAAAACATCTCAACGCCATATGAGGTACTAGAAAACTGGCAGCTGGTGGGACAGTGGAGGCTTGGGATAGGAATTTCCATAAATACAGATTTCCCTTTGCACAAACATTTCTTTCTGCTAGTGCAACAGCATTCACGCTAGTGGGGTGCAACAGTTGGATACTACCCAAGGTTAGGAAGACAACTGGGTTTAGAACTTCATTTCTGCTCTTTGGGAACATTATAAAATGTCATTGCCTACACTGGTATAGAAGCTGTAAAACTGTGCCCAATGGAAAGTGCATCCTTTTTGGGTGGGAGGTAGAGGGCTTGCTTTTAAGTCCTATCAGGTTTAATCATGTACTGAAGCCCTATATTTTGCATTTATTTGCTAGGTTCAGATGTGTTCATGTGTCAAGGAACTAACATTTCTTACCAGAAAAAAAAGTTTAGCATGCTTCAGTAATACTAACACTGCTTGGCTACAGTCTGCTTATGGCACTTTCTTTATACAAAAGAAATAATTCAATTTGATATTTCTCTCATCTGTTTGCAAATCATTATGTTCTCATCATTTATCCTTATATTTTTAGGATCAGAATGAACGAAATCACTTCTCAGCCTACTGGAAACAAGTTGGACCAATAGCTGTAGGCTCCTTCTGTCTCTTTATCTTTGACATGTGTGAGAGGTAATTGGGGAGCCTCTTTTTAGAGGGCTACTAACTATCATCTTAATGTGTTTAGTTTTAGCTAGTTTTTTCTTAATAAGAAAAACAAAGTGGTTTATAGTAAGATGAAAGTACGATATCAAAATATGGCGGTGTTCTGAACTCAAAATGTCGACATGTTGGTACAGAGGGGATTTTACCTGAGCCTGTTATTCTGAGTGCTTGTTGCCTCTTTATAATTACGTTTTGATGTATTGACTTCAAGATGTATGTTTGTGGTACCCTTGATTTCTCTGTATTGTCATCATATAGTTTCCTTTCCATAATTGCAGCTGCTCTTCCTTAAAACAAAGAGATGGTGTCATATTGTCATATTTCCAAGATTTGTCAGACTTTGGAAAGCTCAACAAGAGGAGGACAAATGAGGTGGCTAGATGCCGTCTACATTTGGCTTTATAGCCAAACTTACCAGAGTGGCCTGGGAATTGGAGATGCTGGGCTTTATTTGTATAAAGAAAGAATTAGATGCTCCCAAACTGGGCATTGAAACATATAAATTTTGATATTTAAATATATAAGGATGCCTTTTGATCCAAAGGATGCCTGAAACACTGTACAATTATATTAAAATGCAATAAAACTTGAGTAACACAGAAACAGCCAACCATTTTAACATTTCTGGCACTATGTAGTTACATGTGCTTTTTAAAAAGCTAATTAAAAGTTTTTAATATTGTATTGTTTTTAGATTGTTTTATGGAGTTTATTATTTAATTTGTGTTAATTATGGGATATATATATATATATATATATATATGTATATATATTTCCATGTTGTATTAATTAAGTATGTGTGCAAGTCACTTCAAGATTGCTTTTTGCAGCTGAAAATGACACATAAACTTAATAAATAATATAAGTCACACTTCCCTTCTCAAATACCACTCTTCCTGATCACAAAGGGAATTATTACTTTATTCGATACTTTTGCTATGTATAATTTGCTCTGTTGATTATCCTCCATTTCCAGAGGGGTTCAATTAACAAATCCATTCTATAGTATCTGGACCACAGATGTTGGCACAGAGCTGGCTGTATCCTTTGCTTTCCCCTGCAACAGGGGTTATTTGTTCGCTTTTCAAGGTAGGGCAAGGGAAACGAAGCTTTGAAGCTACGCTGCTTTTTCCTCAGGGCTTCCTGAACCTCTTGAAAAGCCTGTTCTCACGTAAGTTCTATTAAGTAAGCTGTGCACACAAAAGTATGAGGACGGTGAGAACAATTGAACACCACTATAGTATTTCTCTTATTTCTAGTTTGAGGTCTGTACCAGGGATGGGCAGACTTCAGGCATGTGGGATATAATTGTTTGATTAGAACTCAAAGTCCACCAACCAGACCAAAGTGCAAAAGTGTGGCTCCAAAGGTCATAGCCTTTTCCTACACAAATCCACTCCTGGTTCTCCCCTATCTTTCAACAGCTTAATTTGGGAGCAGGAGAGAGACTTATGCTTGAGTTTAAACCTTTGCCAATCTACTGCAAATTCCCTAGAGAATTTGGTACATCCTAATCTATCTTCTGCCTACCCCTAGTCTAAGCAGCATCCATTGTGTACTTTCCCAACTGCTTTAGTGTAAGTGTAAGGTAGCATATTCATCAGAGGACAGCTTTTATATATTTAGGGAGTGTGTGTGTGTGTGTGTGTGTGTGTGTGTATATATATATATATATATATATATATATATATATATATCTCCCTATCAGTACAGATTAGACTGGCACCAACCTTTCTGGGTTTTCAGTGCTTACTGAAATCTAGGAAGATAAACTTGCTTTCTACATGCAGTAATATACAGTATCCAGTTATAATCTTATCCTATAGTGTTTTGTACATTAGTGTGTGTGTATAGATATAAATATTTTCCTAGAAGCATTTCTGTTGAACTTGCTTGTTCTTAAAATTGCCTGCTTGGCTCAGGAGCACTTCTTGCAATTAATCCTTATTATGAAGTTGAGATAAGCTAATATGGTTAGTTACAAGCCTTTCCCAAGATTGCAAGCTGGTGACTGCTTCCAAGCATCTTTGTATGTATATCAATTAATTTAACCTTAACTTGAAGTAACCTTAACTTTACTGCTCAGATGGCATTTATTATCGTTGCTGGAATCTGCCTTTGCCTCTACTTCTTGTTCCTCTGTTTTATGGTGTTTCAAGTGTTCAGAAATATCAGCGGCAAACAATCTAGCCTCCCAGCAATGAGCAAAGCTCGCAGGCTTCATTATGAGGTGAGGAATCTGGGGTGTGGGGGTGCAAATGTTTAAAAACAATGCCAGCTTGCATCTGTATTCCAGTGCAATTACTAGTGAGTTGTTACCAAAAACATAAAGCTATTTTGCCGTTGACAAGGGTGTTGTGTAGAGAAGCTGTGTCAGAACAAATCATGTACACAGTATCTGAAATTTCCATTATAATCAAGGTCTAATAGATAGCCAACTAAATCTTCTGCCACTTTAGTTTATTTCAAATCAATATGTACACTCCAGTGTCTTTCACCTTTGCACCTCTGGGCCCATTCTCTCCCAAACTCCCTTTCTTTATGACTCCTCCTTATCCCCTCTGCTCCATTGATCTGATCCAGTCCTTCTTTCCAAGATCCTTCTGCTTTCTCAGCTCCCTAGCCACCACATTCCTAGGTCCACATTTGTCTATCTGTCTTTCCCATAGGCCCTTCTTCCTACCCCATGTTTTCTGAAATATAAAAACAGATCAGCCAATGTCTGGTGGAGATTCTTAGGATCAGAGCAGCTCAACCAATGGCAATCAGAATCCCTTCTGACTGCCCAGTCCTTTTGTGGGTAGCAAAGGCAGTCATTGCCAAGGACATCCTTACCACCATGATTGAAACAAAATCTTAGTGCATTACAGTGTAGCTTTGCATAATTGAAACTCTGTTACAGATGCTATTAACATGTGCATGCTGTAATCAATATCCTGTCTTTCAGGGCACAGATCCCTCATAAAGGTGGCTTCCAAGATGCAATGCACATGAAAGCACTACTTAAACACACATGTACAGCAGCAACTAAAGAATTTTTAAAGTACCACATGCAAACCAGAATAAATGAATAAGTGTTTTGTTTAAAAGCCAGCAGTGATGATGCCATACGTATCTCCCTGGGATGGGAGTTCTAAAGATTTGGGGCCACCAAGAGAACCTTATCCTAAGTACTCGCTAGCATAATGACTCACAATGGTGGGCTAGAGTGTAGGGCCTCTAACAAGGAAGGATCTTAATGCTTGATCTTAATATACAGGTGACTGCACATGCTACCTCCCAGGCTACCTCTCAGAATAACCAACACACAACAAGTAAAAGTCCTTATGTGGCATTCTGTATGTGAAAGAAATTAAAAGCCCCTTTGGGCCAGGGATTTTATTGGCTCTCCTATTGGGTCAGGATAGGTGCTGTCACCATCGTATGAGCTGTAAAATGAATTTTACCTGTGTGTGGCAGAGTGGCAGGGGAATCGTGGCTTTTATAATGAAATATTGAAAAGTCCAAAGAAATCCAGAGGAAAGTCTATTCTGCTGCTGATGTGAAAGAAGCTGAACTGCAGGCAGAAGGGCTCTGTCTTCTGAGATAACCCAACTGAGTAGGAACCAAGTCTTCGTCTTGTCTCAATGCCCAAGAAGATAATCCTGACAGAAGGATAACCCTGTGCCATTTTAACTACAGCTGACTCAGGGTTGAGTCGCTTTACCTTTCAGTCCCGCCTCCACCCAGCACAAAATAGGTTTGGCAGAAAGAAACAGAAGAGTGTTTGCATAATCTTGCACACATGTTCTTGTGCCTTTTGCTCCAAGGCCAACTCTTATATGGGTGTGGTTTGGTTACACATACAGCCGGAAAATTGTAAGCGGAAGTCATAGCAGATGTCATATTATGTGCTTATGTCATTAGTTTAATATTTCTACTGCAGATCCTGTGGCTTGGAATATTTGAGGATTTTTTTTAACTCTTACATTTGCCTTCCCTAGGGACTGATTTTTAGATTCAAGTTCTTGATGCTGGTCACATTAGCTTGTGCTGCCATGACAGTAATATTTTTCATTGTCAGTCAAGTGAGTATTCTAAGAAAAAGACTCTTTTCATTTAGAATTTGGGATTTTATCCGCCTTCCAAAAATGATGATATGCACTTCTTGATTTAGACCTTTAGCATGTCACAAATTCAGGATAGGGGAGGGGAGGGTTGGGAGTATGCCCCCCACTAAATATTTACTCCAACTGCTTTGGTTCTCTTCCAATCACTGCAGATAGAGAGAGCAACCAATAAACAATCCGATGTGGAAAGGCCCCTATATTTGATGTTGGGGTTAGGATTCTTGGTTACTTTCTTAGCTTTTTCTGTATTGGTATTCCTCCCTTGACTACACCTACTCTTCTTCCTGGGCAGGTGACCGAAGGCCATTGGAAATGGGGCGATTTCACAGTTCAAGGGAACAGTGCCTTTTTCACAGGAATTTATGGGATGTGGAATCTTTATGTCTTTGCCCTAATGTTCCTGTATGCTCCTTCGCACAAAAACTACGGAGAAGATCAGTCAACTGGTGAGATGAGAAATGATGTAGCTGTGACTTAGTTGAAGCTCTGTAATCAATAATTAGGTGACTGAGGCTTCTGTGTGTTTAGGAAAAAGAACTCTGTCATTACAGGTCTAGTTGTATTGAGCTTAGGAGTGTGGAGGTGTATGCTATATAGCTGTGATATAAAAGGGGGAATGGAAAAGAAATTATATACTTTGGCTATTGGGATCAGTCTTATTTCCCATTTTAGTATAGTCCTGAACCAGAACAAGTGTATAAATATCATCCTATTTGGATTGTACATATACTCTAGCCTATGGATTGATCATTTAGGGATGTGTTCTGTGCATCAGGTTATATTTCAATGCAGGAATGTTTTTTGAGCCTTTATGATGTATTTTTCAAATTTTGATTTAAAAAAAAATTTTTTTTTTTTTGATAAAACAAAGTTAATGTCAGCTCTTCCAAAATAACATTCTCTTCCAGAGCTTTGGAGTGGACTCCACACCAAGGTTGTGCTTTCATTTGAAACGTAGTTTCATGTTTTCAGGTGATCTGGGAGTAAACAGTGGAGAAGAACTTCAGCTCACTACCACTATCACTCATGTGGATGGACCAACGGAGGTTTACAAATTGGCTCGCAAGGAGGCCCAGGAGTAAGCATTAAAGCACAACTTGTTAGGCACAAACTGAGGGCAACACATGGAATGTTGACAGTATTTTCCCTGTAAGGAGACATCTGAACTCATTCCAAAAGTGCCCAATACTGATGGTGCATTTTCACAGAACAACAGTAACCGTGTGAGAACAGTTGGAAATGCTCCTTGCTAATGAGGTATCTTTCTATGGGGAAGGGGCTCATATCAGCTTTGACCTCTTAATGACACTGCTAGTTTGTCTTGAGTATTAACCCCAGAAGAGAAAGAAAGTGAGTTGACTTAATGAAAGAATAGGTGCCCATTTCAATGTATGACCTTTGGGTCAATCTCATTCATTATCAACATGCCTGCTGTACCTGCTGCTATGAATATTCTTGGGAAACAACTCGGAATAATTTACATGCTTCCTAAGTCAAGGTTTTATACCATAGTTCCAATGCCTATATTTAGAACTATTTGTGTTCTTTATATCACACATAGCTAATTCAGTTAATATTTACATAGCTTAATTTAATAAACACATTCATGACTTCTTTTCTAGTCTAGTATAACACTGCCTTTTCTAAAGTTTCGGTACAAAAAGGGCATTTCAGCTTTACAAGTTGAATTGTATGTATATGTGTGTGTGTCCCAAACACCAACAAATCTTTCCGGTGTAGATATCTTTTTATATGCCCTACGAATTTCTGTTGTATGATACATAATCCATGGAACTGAAATGTGGGGGGGGGAGGGGTGTTTGGTTCAAAATCTTGTGTTCTTTTCTTTTTAAAAAAATAATGCTCCATGTAGCCTGGGGAATACTATAGATGTTCTTTTTTTGGTACTATGAATAAAATATACAAACACTGTAGCTTTTGCTGACCTCATTTTGCAGAGAAGCAACATGTTGTTGCATTTTAAGCTGCCCTCTTGTAGAAATAGTGACCATATCAGAGATGATGCTGACATCTGCTGGAGATCTGATATATTCCACTGAGTTACCACCACTGCCAGTTTCATGATTGTAAACATAGTTCAGGAAAGTGGTGGTATAAGGTTTGAGCATTTGAAACAGTTTCAGTTCTAGTAAACACACAGAACAATTTCTAAATAAAATATGTGACATGCCTATGCTTAAGTGTGTTAGAGCAAATGAGCAAGAAGATTTGAACAGACTCAACTGAATTAAAATGTTCAGCCCTTCTGATGGGATACGAATACTTGAGACTAAGAATGGGGAAGGAAGAGTTCAATGCTACCTCTGGAGGATTTGCCTGCTCCAAATCAAGTCCCATCTCTTTGAGCAAACAGCAATACTCCTTTTGTTATAAAAGAGTGCATTGTTGCACATGTTAGATTCAGGATTCTGGAAACTTCTGATGAAGAGAGCTCCTTAGCAAGGGATACAGAAGTAGGACCTGCAAACTCCGTCAGATGACTTAAGCAAGAAGCCAAGCTACTTTTTGGGAAAGTCTCCCTCCAACACTTGGTGAAGTGATTTATATTAAAGGGGCAGCATTACCATTCTCCAAACAGATGTTATGGAGACTTTACACAGAGCTAGTTAAGGCCATATGCCTACTCAGACATTTTCCCCACTAGCTCTGCTGCTCCTTTAATAACAGCACATACAAGCAGAAATTTAGCATGGAGATTAAGGAATGTGGGAATGCCATTGCCTGCTAAAACACCCTGATGCTCAGTGGCTTCCATGAGCCACAGAAGACTGGGGTGGAAGGATGATAACATGGTCATGCTGGCTCAGATATGAGGGTTGTCCCCACACATCTGGGGGGGCATCAGGTTAGGGAAAATGGTTTATAGCATCCTTGCGATGGGCCGTTGGAAGAAGAGATTCACACAATTATGCTAAAATTCACCTCCCTACACTATACAAAGACAGCAAGGATGAAAGGGGAAAATGCTGGTGGGTGGGATGGAGAGATCCATTTCTAGCTTAGGGTCTTGAAAAAAATGAAAAATGGAGTCCAAAAGAACTTTTAGGGCTTTTTTCTTACCAGACAACTCAATGGGCTATAATCCCTTTATCCTGACAATGAGGGTGACCATATGAAAAGGAGGACAGGGCTCCTGTATCTTTAACAATTGTATAGAAAAGGGAATTTCAGCAGGTGTCATTTGTATGCAGGCAGCACCTGGTGAAATTCTCTCATCACACAGTTAACTGTGCAGGAGCCCTGCCCTCTTTTGTATATGGCCACTCTAGTATATTTGCAGGAATCCTGTCCTTTTCATATGGTCACCCTATAACAACTCCTTTATGGAAACATACGTTCCAAGTATGCTAGCCTACAATTCGAAAATTGGGTGTGTGTGTTCACCCCAAGCTTTCAAACAAATCCTTGATATTTAAGTGTTTGGGATAGGGCTCTTTCATTACACTCCTTTAGGTGTAAAAAGTAATCTGCAGTATTCCTTTCTATTTCTTACTTTCATCTCCAGTGTGTGGGTTTTTTTTGGCTAGGACAAGGCCCAAACCTTTTAGCAACCACACTATTCAGGTCTTCCTTCAGGCCTAGCAGAATAGGCTTCCTGGTGAACTCTGACCTTGATAAGCATATTGACAATGGCAGGAAATAACCAAATTCTTCTTGGCAACCAGAGAAGTCTCATTTGCATTTTAAAGTTAGATCACTCCTAAGTGGCAACCTGTAACAGCATGTTTCCAGTCCTTAGATCTTAATGAGTGCTCCTGTTGATGATTCAAGCCAGCCTGGAATGGAAACCTTGGCCAGATCTACACTAAGCAGGATATGACACTTTGAAAATGATTTGAAAACTCTATCTGGGATATGTTTTGGGCCCCAACAGTTGTCACTACTGTTATAAATAGGAATGTGCATGCCCCCCGGATCGGGATTGGAACTGGAACCGAGGCCTTGGATCGGAGGCTTCCCAGTTCGGTTCGGACCTGATCCGAAAATCGGATGTCCAATTTTCGGATCGGACACCATTTTAGCTGTTTTTGCCATAGGCTTACATTGGGGGAAAGAAAGCTTTCCCCCAATGCAAGCCTATGGCGAAAACATGTGGGCAGGTGAGTGGGGGCCTAACTTCCCTGTCCCTCCCCCCACTCGCACTCCTTACCTGCTGGGGCTCCCGCTGCCGTCCGCTGGTCCAATCTGCTGAGAAAAGGCTTCATGGCCTAGTTCTCAGTAGAGCACCAGGTGACCTGGCACTCTACTGAGAACCAGGCTGTGAAGCCTGGTTCTCAGTAGATTTGACCAGCGGGCAGCAATGGGCGCCCCGGCAGGTAAGCCCCCTCCCCCTCCCTCGCGCTCCTTATCTGCCGGGGCGTCCGCTTCCCTCCGGTGCATGGATCTACTGAGAGGCAGGCCGCAAAGCCTGTTTCTCAGTAGAGATGCGCACTAGAGGGAAGCAGACGCCCCGGCAGGTAAGTGGGGCCCGCCTCCCACCGCTCGCACTCCTTACCTGCTGGGGCCATCCGCTGCCGCCCACGGATGGCAGTGGATGGTCCCAGCAGGTAAGCCTCCTCCTGCCCCTCACGCTCCTTACCTGCTGGTGCCATCCATTGCCAATGGCAGCGGATGGCCCCAGCAGGTAAGGAGCACGAGGGGCAGGAGGAGGTCCGATCCTCCAATCTTATCCGGATTGGGTCCTTCTGGACCGGTTCAGATCAGATCGGATGATCCAGATGCGGGGATCGGGAATTGGATACACCCCTAGTTATAAACCGTTTTAAAGCAGTAATGTAGATCCTGCCCCTGTATCAGTGTTTGGATCGGGTGTGAGGGTAGTGGGAGAGAAAGGACACTTGCCTGTCCCAAGTCTGAGTGCTTTATTACTGTATAGCAGTGAGATTCCTGAAGAGAAAAGGGCCAGATCTACACCAAGCAGAATTTTGACGGTTTGAAAACGGTTTGAAAACTGTATATGCAGTGTGTCTTGGGCCCCAACGGTTTTCACTACTGTTATAAACCGTTTTAAAGCAGCAGTGTAGATCCTGCCAAGGTGTAGGTGTCTCTTCTGTTAATGTGCACTTCTTGCAGAATGCTAATTCACTCAGAACAAAAGAAAACAAACCATACCAGTATACGCAGACCAGCACTTAAGCCTGGTTGACTCATGCAGCAGAACAAGGTGGTGGAATCCCAGAATGGTAGAGCAGACTGTACCATTTCAGAATGCAGATAGGGATGTTTATCCCTGTAAATTGTGCTAGTTGTGGACTTGCA
Organism: Anniella stebbinsi; assembly: GCA_029215795.1. NCBI lineage: Eukaryota > Metazoa > Chordata > Lepidosauria > Squamata > Anniellidae > Anniella > Anniella stebbinsi. The sequence goes on along the minus strand of JARDYH010000004.1, from coordinate 85,460,963 downwards.
ATGAGTCATATGTGAGGGTTTAAAAATAGGTGCGTCTACTTGCAAGTTGACCTGGCACCATCTATTTTGCTGCTTCAAAATGTACCACATCATTTCACTGCATATCTAGACTAGACCTCTTATTCATTTGATGATAGCAATTTCAGGTTCAAGCTATACCAATCGAGATAAATTTCTCTCATCTTAAGCTTTGAGCAATCTGTTTTGCTGGATTTACTCATTCTGGACGACACGATAATCAACAGGGGGGAAGAGGGCAACACACAACGCACACACAACTGATGGTACACTATTTTGGGTAATTAAACAACAGAGAAAAACAACAGGCTTGCACATTGATTATCCCGAAATCCGTTGTTTAAAGTGTCGTGTGGAGGGAACCCCCCTCTCTCCGTGTATTATTCCACTCGGTCATAGAGTTCGCTGGCCAGAGCAGCTGAAAACCCCCGGCTGCTCCGATACAGCTAGCAGAACTTACGGTGAATGATGGGATACAGCCGGAGGACTGGGGGAGGAAGGGGGAAGGAAGGAGATGCAGCAGCCCAGAAGGATGCTGGGACTTTCATCTGCGCGATGGGGGGAGGGGCAACATGTCATGTGGCGGGTGCCACAAAAATAACACACTGTGAGTAGTCCGAATGCTCCCTATATTTCAAAGCTTCAAACTAACGTCTGCCTTCGCTTTCTCTGAAAAACAACAGAAAACAGTTCCCAATAAAGAGCACAGCATCATAGTTAAACTACAGAGCTTGCTACCACAAGGAATGATGATGGCCACTAATTTAGAGATGGCTTTCAATGGGGGATTAAACCAAGTCATGGAGACAAAGACTATCAATGGCTACTAGTCATGATAGCTATATCTTACCTTCAGGATCATGGAGTGGGTTTCTAGGGAATACCAGAAGGATGCTAAAGTATGTTCATGTCCTACTTGCACTCTTCCAATGGGTATCTGGTTGGCCACTGTGGGGACAAAATGCTGGACTAGATAGGTCTTTGGTCAAATCCAGGACGGTGGTTTTTCTATTCTTCTATTTTCTTTGGCTCTTAATTGCTTTCGTATTCTCCTGCAGTGGAGAAATGGGAAAAGGTTCCTCCAATTATCCCGCCAAGTCTTGCTCTAACCCTATTATATTCCATTGAATAAGCACTTCTCTCTTTTTAACACTTGTGTTAACTTTTAAAAGAATCATCTCGCCTTTTACTTGAAAGTGACAGATGCCCTTTACAAGTTCAAGCAGTGGCATGGGAGCCCCTTTTCTGTGGCTTTATCCCATACACTGCTGTAATATTTAAACGCCCCCAACCTCATGCGCACGGCCAGTTGCACATGACATTGTGGGCTTTGAAATGTTACAGCAGCATTATGGAGATAAATCCTTGGAAAAGATGGTTCCAATGCCACTGTCGTAGCAGGAGGGAAAACATCTCACATTCTTAGAAATTCAGCTTTTATAATGTGACAAGCCTTTCTTGTTCATTAGAGCCTTAGGCTTGGATCCCGGCTTAGACCTACTTAAGAGTAGACTTATTGCAATTCATGGGACTTAGGCTAGTCATGACTCACATTCCCATTGATTTCACTGATCTAACCCTTAGGCTCCTACATCTCTGGAGCCCTAGTGTCTCTTGCATCAATGAGTGATTGCAATCACACACACACACACCCCAAATATGGTTTTGGGGTGGGTGATGTAGTAGATCCTCACCATGTTTCCAGGTTCTCCAGTGAAATTAAAAGAATTGCAACCATCTGCTTTCTAGATCCTGAGTTTTTATTGCATCCTTCCCTAGCCAGGCACCCCCACCCCAAGGACTAAATGAGGCCTGGCTTTTTTGTACAAGCAGAAGGGGCTCCTTAAAAAACAAACCACCAAAGATACATCTCCTTGAAGCACTTAAAACTTCCTTCTGCCCATCTCCTTTCCTTCAGAAATTCGTGATTCATTCAATATATTGAAGCTGTTTGCTGCCCTCTGCTGGCAGCAGGACACAGTAATCTGGAATTGAAGATTAATCTAGAAAGGGGTTGGAGCTTTATTGCTAGCATCGCAGGCTCCAGGTTTTTGAGGGCCCCTGAACAAGACATCTGCAATGGGCACCCTCCCTCAGTGAATCTACCCACTCTACATCACTGTTACTAGCTGCTATTGCTCCTCATTCTCTTTCTCATTGCTACCACTTGCTTTGCAGACAGAAAACCGGTGAGCAGGTAAGCAGTGACATCTTCTCTTTCTCACAACCACCGATGTCTGGGCCAGAGCAAGAAGCAGTTTGCAATGGTGAAAAGGATGAGCAACTCCAGGGGGACTTTGTCAGTGGGCCCCTGCTGGGGTGTTGGCCCTTTGCATATGTCCAAGCATGCCTTTCTTTGACAAAAAACTATCTATGGTTAAGGGAGAGGAGGGAATATGCTCCATTCCCCTCTCTCCTGTTTGAGTCCCTATCAGGTGGGAAGAGAGGGGACCTTGATTCATCTCTCCATCTGCAGCGCTGCTGCTCTTACAATGGGAAAATTGAAAGCCAAAGAGGTCTTTTCCTCCTAACTCTTCCAGCAGCTTCAAAGAAAGCCATCTAAGTTGGTGGCCATCACCATACCTTGTGGTATCAAGCTCCATCGTTTAACTATCTCGTTCCTTCCAATGCTGCTACCATTTCCACATTAACAGTGCAGTTCATTCTTAACTTACTCTACCTTGGACCTCACGCCAACACTGAATAATCTGTTCCACAAGTTTGAAGATTCTCATGTAAAGTTGCACGATGTCTCCTACTGCACATGGAAATATGTGGCCTGGGCTACAAATTTAACCCTGGCACTAAATCAGGATATCACATAGCCTCATTTTCATTAGAACCAAGCACCAACTTTTCCTGGGCTTCTTTTTCTCCTAAATTGGTTTTTCAGCAGTGCAGAAGCAGTCACCCTCACTAGTCCAAGACAGAGCTGGTTTTCTGCTCTGGTGCCCTCCAGATGTTTTGGACTAGAACTCCCAGCATTCCTGACAATTGACTATGCTGTCTGAGCCTGATGGAAATTGAAGTCCAAAACAGCAGAAGAGCAGTGAATGTGGGAAGGCTGTGCTAAGCGGGTGAAGAGTCAACCCACCCAGTCCTTAGCTGAAGGCTCAATCTCTGGATTCTCCCCTTCAGGTAACCTGTGGCCACTATAGGAGGCTTGCAAGTTTACAAGACAGTTCTATAGTGCAGAGAAAACTTCACCATTCTGATATAATCACAGACACATACAGACAGGAAGAGAGAATACTCATTTTCCAAGCCAAACAACATTACTGACCGGAAGATGGGATCAGCAAGCTCAGGAGATCCCCAAAGTTTGCAGAAGAACAAAAAATGGTTCAAAACACATACACACACAAGCCCAATGAGGACTGAGCATGGGCACACAATACCGATTGTTAAGGAGGGGAAGAAAATGGGGGGGGGGAGAGAAGAAGGGGATGGAAAGCAACCTAGCTGGCTGGGGCATTTATTTAATCTCTGTACCACCCAATGGCTGAAGCTCTGTGTGGTTAACAAACCTTTGGCAGGCAAGCAGAACAGGAAAGAGTTGTTTTCTGGCCCCACTCAATCTTTCACCCACACAGACCTTTTCCCTTTGGTCCCTCTCCCCTCTCCCCTCCCCCCACTCCCAGCTGCTAGCCTTGCTCTTTCCCTCCCCACTATCTTGCTATTTCTCTTTTTCCCCATCTCCTTTCCATTTCTATCCTCTCACCTCTTAATCTTGCTCTTCTCTCCCTCCTAGTCTCTTGCCTTGCTCTTTCTCTATCCCTTTGCATTGTTCTTTCCCCTACTTCTCAGGCTCTAGCTTCGCTGTGCCTCCCCCATCTCTTTCCATCGCTATTGCCTCCTGCTCTTTCTCTCCCCTCTACCCCTTTGCCTTGCTACGGGAGGTTCCATATAGCCATCAGGACTCCTAGCCAGTTGCTCATAGACCAATCCTCAATGAGTTTGACTCATCCAGTTTTAAAGCCATCTAAGCTAGTGGCCATAATCACAGCACTGTTTGAGCCTGATCAGGTATAGCAACATATTTCAGGGTCCTCAGATGGCCACCCCCATTTCCCCTGGACCCACCCTCTTTTCCCCAACCACCAATTGTTTGCTGGCTTCCCAGCTTTTGTGCAGTTCCACCCCCCCCCCCACACACACACACTTCTAAAAGCTTGCAGTGCCCCTCCTAAGGTGTAGTTACAGCCAGTAAGACCTCTAGGATAATATATACTGGCATGTTTGGTATTTTGGCTCCACCCTTTTTACCTTTGGTCCCACTCCTTTTGTTTTTGGCTCCATCCACCACTGGAACACAGGCCCCCAAAACTTCTCAGAAATAGAATTCAGCCCTCAGGTTGAAAAAACGTTCTGCAGCCCTGACATAGAATGGGCTCGGGGCTATGTGAATTGGCCCCACCTCCAACAACTATCAATGGCTACTACTAGTCCTGATGGCTAAATGCAACCTCTAGTATCACAGGCAGTAAGCCTGTATGCACTGGTTATTGAGGAACACGGGTGGGAGGGTGCTGTTGCACCATGTCCTGCTTGTGGTTTCCCTGGTCGACAGCTGGTTGGCCACTGTGTGAACATGGTTCATCTAACTGCACACTGGCTCCACCCTCAGCCCTCAAGCTTCCTGAGTTGAGGGAAAGTCTGAAGAGCCCTCACCTGATAAAGGGTTGCTGCTCATACAGAGGCTTCTTCTCCTCTTTGAGTGATGAACACAAGTAGCACTGAGGAAGCAGGGACACTGAGGAAGCACTGAGGAAGCAGGTCAGGCACTGAGGAAGCAGGGACATTGGGGGCCCAGGTCAGCATGCCCTCTTCCTCACACTGCTACACCCCTGTTAAGGCATAATGTCTGAATAGGGTTCACATCTTGTGATGATGGATTCCATCCCTTCCTTGTTGCATTATGTGTAGCCTCAAAAGAGCCCTGTAAATTATCTGAAGCTGATGGAAAGCACGTTCCAAAGACAAAACAGAAAGTTTAGGGTTGAATGAGGATTAGAATTTGGTAGTCTTCTGGTCAAAAGCTTTCTCTCCTCACCACATTACCCTTGATTCTCAGTTAAGCTACATGCCATTTTAAGTGGGCCTTCCCCTCCCGCGAATACTTTTTAAAAAACACTACAATGAAGCTCATATTGTTAGAAAAGCTCAATCAGCAAAACATCCAAGGGCACTCTCAATGTCTCCCAATTATGGAACTTATTGTGCCTGCATTAGCGTCAAGAAGTGGCATTACTGGGCCCATGGGATCGGATATGCTACAAAGCCAGTGAAGATTTTAAACCATTTTGCACAAGAAATATCAAGAGAAAGGAGATGATGTGTAGCACAATCGGTCACCGCAAGGCTTCTGTGCACGGAAGCAGCCATCTAAGTAATTATTGGACGCCATTGGAGGCAATAGAACAACCACAAATGGGATCTGTAACACAATGTTGCAGCGCGAAGTGCATATTCCAGTCATTCCATTTCGTCCCCCACCCCAGTGTTCTTTTTCCTCCCCAAAGTCAGTCAGCATTCTATGCCCTCTGCGTCTGCTCAGTCATAGGCTTGGGGGGGGGTATTCTCCCCAACCCCCACTGACTTCCTTCTAATAATCTGTTCTTCGTGGCCTCTGTGCATCACACATATGGGCTCCACGCATGCATGGCACCTCGTTTCAGGAACTTTCTATAGCTAAAGAGCCCTAAAAACAGGCAGGAACCCCTCCCCCTTGCCCTACTGGGCATGCTCCTATGGGTTCCCGCCTGTTCTCTCAGTTCTCCGTCAACTGCCATTGTGTGTGCATCGTTGGGTACACTATCGGTTGTGACATAGTTAGAAATTGTTCTACAGAGCATTACCGGTTTTTTCTTTCTTATCTTTACTTCTTCATTATTGATTTCTTGTTTAAAAAATATCTCTCCATTAATGATGGAGTGCGATCCCCTCTAGATCATGGGATCACGAAGATTGTATGGTTTACTTCTACAAACCTGCCCAAGACCTGCTGATATTTCCCTCTTGTACATTAGCCATTTCAGTTACATAAGCAACAGCATCCATGGCCTGAACATCAGAAATTAAAGGAATGGGTTTAGCCCAGAGTAGATTAACTGGTGATAACATGGAAGATGGAACCACACGTTGAAGGCTTTATGATATAGTTTGATTGATTCCATATCTTATGGTAGAGTTGCCAGGTTACAGCCCAAAGATTAATTCTATGCAGTTAGGGCAGTATCCAATATTGCTACTGTGATCTCACTTGTTCTGTTGCGTATCCCCCACTCATGCACCGGAAAGCAAGCGGCTCAAAAAGCAACCCTGGAGACAAGTGGAAATGTTTGTTTCCGGATCAGGACAGGTCAACGGAGCTTCCATCTGCAAGCTTTGCTGACCTGCCCAGTTCCAGAAATGAGCATTTCTGCTCATTTCTGGTTGCTTTTTAACTGCTATCTTCCTATAATGCTTGGGCAGAGGTGGATACCGCCCTTAGGCTGCAATCCTATACTCACTTACCTGGGAGTAAGACCCATTTAATTCAATGCAAATAACCTCTGAGTAGATATGCATTGGATCATACTGTTTAATTTCTTGGTTAAGTCAGAGACTGAGCAGCCATAGCATTTCCTGCCCTTTTGACCACACCTTTTTGACTATTTTCCTCTTGTTGTCTGCATGACACACCTGGAGCCATGTTCTCTACAGCAAGGGTGGGCAGAGTGAATGAAAAGACCAATGGGAAACTGGGCAAAAGAACCTACAGCTGCTGGGAAATGTAAAGGTATAGCATCCATCAATGTGATTTAAAGAAAGGAAGCAACAAATGCACCACATTTATTGACAAATGCTATACGTTTTGAGTTCAAAAATACACCCTTCATCAGAGAATATCTAGTTCAAAGAAAGCTTCTGTTGTAAAATGTGGCTCCACAACTCTTGTAATGAATTTTGAGGCAGTCTTCCACTACTGCAACTGCATTACACAATTCTATGAAACTGCTATCCTCACTATAGCTAAAATTTTAATCCACCAAATGCATGAATGTCCTCCAATCTCTAGCATTACCACCCTACTACTCTCAAAACTGGTGTGGATTCATTCTCTTGGAAACAACCCCACCTTCATTATATGAAATGGGCTTGGTGTCAGTGGAGCTATCAGTTTTGTGACTGGACATGGGGAGGAAGCAACTGGCATCAAATCTGATTGTCTTCTGTTACATACAACAAAGCAGGACTGAGTGGACAGGGAAAAACACCGTTAATCAGTGACTCTGTAAGAGAGGGTATGTTAGTACACATGTGTACATCAGAAGGATGGGATTTGCCTGCAGCCTCCTGCCAACAAACAGAAATGATCTCTGTTCCAAGGGCAGGCAAGAGAGGCTTTCAGTCACCATGGTTATGTACTCCTTTTCTCTGGGGAGAAAGCCAGCAAGAGCATGAATCAGCATGGATCGATCGTGACCAGACTTACCGAGCTCCCATGCTCTTTAAACCAGCCGATCACAGGGGCTTTCAGCCCCTGTAGAAAGAGGAGTGGGAGATGAAGAGGAGCTGGAAATATAGGTCCCTTGAGCCACAGGCAGGCTTTGGAATCTGCCTCATCCTAACCCACATGCCTATCCATTCAAATCCCAGCTCCTTTGGTAATGGCATTGGATTTGGGCTGCCGGAAATTCCTTGTGTTGGATCCAGGATCTGCCTTCCACAATAGGAAAGAGCCTTCTGCTGATTTTTGGAGGGAGGATCCCTATCCCCCCCCCACGCCACAGCTCACCCCATTTAGCAGGGCCTCCCGACTCACTGCACAGAGTTTTCAGGATGGTGGAGGGACTGCCATGGAATGGAGGGGATGGGGGAATCCACTTCCACCAGTGCAATTAATCTAGCTTAAATATAAATCCAACCCATTGTAGTTCACCAGATGTGATGCAGGCTGAGGCTCTGAGATGCAGAGATTCAGAACCCAAATCGTTTGTGGATTTGCTGGGTAGCCAGTATGATGGGAGGAGTCAAAGTCAAACTCAACCCCATCTCCTCATTATTATTAAGACTCATCTCAGTTCTGTTATGGGCCCAACGAGACAATATATTAAATGTGTGTATATATTTAGCCATGTTGAGGCAGAGGGGACAACAATGGGCCAGTATGCATGACATATGCTGGATGCATGTGGCAACCATTTTGAATATGTAAGCCCTGATGGAGTTGCAGTGTGTCATCTGAACCAGGCCATTGTAGGTTATTGGAGGGTTAAACAATCCTCACACAACACTACTACAAGTCAATTAGTATTGAGACCATGGTGTGCAGGAATTTTTTTCAACCCTTTCCTCCCCCACCAGGATTCCAGTAAATCCCACCCTCATCCAAAGCTGCTTTTCATCTGAGGGGTAAAGCTGTCATTGACACCTCACAGCAGGAATAACACTTTGGACAGGGATTTTCACTGGAACCGTGAAGGGGGTGGGGTGGGGGAGTGTTAAATTCCCTTCCACCTGCCTCAGCTCAAAATTTGATTGCTCTGCCCCAAGACAAAGCTCTTGTTTTAATTTTTTAAAAAAACATAACTATTTAACATATTGTCCAGTTAGGCCCTGAGAAGAGAAGCTAAGCCTGTGATCCCATGCACGCTTACCTGGAAGGAGGTTTCACTGAAGACCATTGGATGGCATCTGAGTAAACAACATGCACAGGATCAGGCTGTAAAGCATTTTGCACACTTGCCACTCAGTAGTAAGCTCTGCCAAGTTCAATGGATCTCAGATCTCTTATAAGGGATGCACTCTTTATGTGCAATATAAATGAAAAGGTATAGCTGTGTATCTTAAGGAACATTTTGGATGATCACTCAGGTGGGTGCTCAATGTGGTGTGTGTGTGTGTGTGTGTGTGTGTGTGTGTGTGTATGAGAGAGAGAGAGAGAGAGAGAGAGAGAGAGAGAGAGAGAGAGAGAGAGAGAGAGATTCACTGGACCTGCTGAGTATGTATGTATCTCAACAAGCATCTGATGTCCATTATGGTTTGTGGCTGATACCTACACTGTGCTAAATTGTACCTAGCTGAAGAAAGCAAACCTTCACCTTTTACATTCAAAACGAGCAAGGGAGAGGTCAGGGTCAGCCCAGGTGTCCTCCATTCTCTCCCACCATATATGAACATCAGTTAAAGCTTCAGGAACCCTGCCCTCTTTTGTATCTGTTCAAGAGGGCATGGCTCCTGTTGTGATGAAGAGGGAATTTCACCTGCTGAAATTTCCTTTTCTGTACAGCTGTCAAAGATACAGGAGCCTTGTCCTCCTTTCCATATGGTCACCCTACATCTACCCTTTGCAAAAACCTCCTTTCACATGTATGCTTCATTGGAGAACTTGATGCTCCTGTAAGGACATAGCCAAGCAGAGACCAAGGAGGTAAAGTCAGCAATTCATGCCATTAAGCAGAGGTGTACATAGCTGATCTTGCCAACAAAAGAGTCTACATTCCGCTGAAGTTGGAAATTAATCCCACTGGCTCTAAGGTATTTGAACAGCACCTCCAGCACAAGCTGCCTACTAAGCTCAGACCCCGATGACTACCTCCTGTTCTTATTCCAATATCATCCAGGGATTGCCTCTGATTCCCATCTTGCGTTTGATGAATAGGCTCTCAGCTGCTGGGATTTCATGACATTTGGAGATGAACCAGGAAATATATTCCAGTGCCATATCTGAGAGCATCTTTGCCCATGCTGTTACATGGTATATTCATTTTTCATTTTAGAACGTATTAAATATGGAATATAGTGCCTACCCCTTCAGTTCTGTATGCAAATGCAAATCTATCCTAGCATGTTATTTAAAATAGATTACTCCATACTGAGATTCACAAGGAACTACTTGGAATTAATAAAGATACTTTCTGTCCCATCCCACTTATGGCTATAACAGGCAGATTTTGGTAAACCGTCATGGTGAGCAGATGCAAAAGAGGACAGGGCTCCTGCAGCTTTAACTGTTGTGATAAAGAGGGAATTTCACCAGGTGCTGCATGCATACAAATGACATCTGCTGAAATTCCCTTTTCTGTACCACTGTTAAAGATATAGGAGCCCTGTCCTCCATTCCATATGGTCATCCTACCTAACTCATTTTTCTCTAGGTAGTCCTAAAAGAAATAACTTGTTTCCCCCACCCCATGTCCCTCTCCCATCTCCATCACACTGGCAGGAAAATCCCCACAAGCATGCTAGTGTTTGCATGTCAGGCTGCTGTTAAAGGTATAGGACTACAACTCCCAGGATTCCTGGCCATTGGCCATGGTGGCTGATGGGAAATTAAATCTGAAACACCTGGTGAACACCAGGTTGGGGGAATCTGGCATAGGAGAAGGGCCAGTTAGAAATCCCAATGAACAATGTAGGCTAGGGTGACCAGATAAAATCCAGGTCAGGGCTCATTTAACTTTAACCATTGTAGAGAAAAGTGAATTTCATCCAGTGTCATTTGTATGCAATTAGTTCCTGGTGAAATTCCCTCTTCATCATAATGGTTAAAGTTGCAGGGGCCCTGCCTTCTTTTGTATATGGTCACTCTAGTATACTGCATGCACCTTTAACTGTTGTGATGAAGAGAGAATTTCACCAGGAACTAATTGCACACAAATGACACTGGCTGAAATTCCCTTTTCTCTACAACTGTTAAAGTTACATGAGCCCTGACCTGGATTTTATCTGGTCAGCCTAATGTAGGCTGTTACAAAGTTTAAAAAATATGGACATGCACTCACTGAGAAACATAAGTGCAGCATCTACATCTTTAAATGAAGGGCCTAGATCTTGATATTCCTTTTGTAACACATAAGCGGGCTTCATACGAAAGCAGAGCCAGATTTGATTATTTATTTATTTATTTTACTCAGGTGTGGGTGAGTGAGAAAAGACTATATACTCAGCATTTCCACACTCTGGGGGAAAGCTTTTAGGAACTGCAGAAATGCAGCTGCCCCAAACAATAAACGTTGGAAAACATTTGAACATAGAGCCAAGATACAGATCTGTAATTAATTTGTCTTCTTTTCAGATGCAAATAAATAACCATGAGTATGAGTATGAGTCAAGGAGAAATAAGCTGTTTGGCAGCAGCACTGGACTCCCACAAGCTCAGGAGGGGCGGGGAAAATCGTACTTTTATTTGTGATACATAGGATTATTTCTAACAGCTGTATGCCAAGCAGATATTCAACAGGTTCTGCATCCTCATGTTGGGCAAAGCTGTACCTAGAATCTTTATAGATTTTACAACAGGGGTGGGCAACCCGTAGGCCAAAAACTCCTGTTGACACGCCTCACCATGGGCTATGCCGGCTTGGGGAGTTGTAGGCCAAAACAATCTACATTCTACAGGATCACAAATCCCCACCCCTATTTTACAGACATAGATAATCTGTCAGGGAAATGGTGACTACTCTATTAAAATGTAATGGTCTCCTCCCTTGCCTTATTATCAAGATTTGATATCATTACTGATGAAAGAGAGGAGTCCCCATTTCAACTGGAGCTTCATCAGTCTTGATATCTCTCCTTAATCCCTCCTTTTCTTATTTCCTTAATCCCCCTTCCCAACTGTACAGAGTCTTTTCATTCATGTAACTGCATTTGTTAATGCTCATCCCTTTCTATTTTGTCTCCTCTTTCCTTGCCCTCTGCTGCCCCCACCTTGTCTATTATAGATTGTAATCTCCTTGAAGGCAAGGACCCATCTTACTTTTGCCTATGTAAGTCTTAAGATGTTATGTATGCTGCTGCTATTGCTGCTGCTGCTGCTGCTGCATAAATAGTATGTGAAGGAGGAAGACAGAGAAAACCAGCTTCATAGATTGGAAGAGTGGAGGGGTAATGGTTCTTCTGGCCAGAGGTGGGCAACTTGTAGGATGGAGGTTGTAGGATAAAACATCTGGGTGGCCACAAATTGCCCATCCCTGCACTAGGCAGGGATTCCCAAACTTGGGTCCCCAGATTTTTTGTTGTTGGACTACAAATGCCATCATACCCAACCATTGGCCATGTTGACTGGGGATGCTGGGAGTCATCTGGGAACCCAGTGTTGGGAGCCACTGCACTAGTGGTACATCATAAATTAAAAGCACCTGATTGTGAAAATGGTTGATTTGCTATAGCAAAAGAACCAAGGATCCAGATGGGATTATTTCAATATTTTAAAAGCAAACAAACAAACACTCCCCATGTATTGCTGAGATGTTGTACTTCAGAAGTCTTTATTTGTTAACTCCGTGTCTAGCCTGCCTTTCCTCCAAGAAGCTCAAGATGGTTTCTCTCCCTGCCCACATTTTAGTCTCACAGCAAATCTGTCTGGCAGGTTAGGCTCAGTTAGTGGCAGGCAACAGGTCACCAAGTGAACTTTATGGTTGAGTGGGGATTTGAACCTAGGTCTCCCTGACCTAAGTTGACACTGTAACCACTACACCACACTGCCAGCTCTGTCCCATATCTACTCGGCAACACTATTACCAGACCGAATAATGCCATCCACAACATCACAGGTTCAAATAATGGTTCACCTTCCACTGCCATATATACCATCATTTGCCAGCAATGCCTTTCTAGAAACAAGCCAGTTTCTACACAAAAGAATAAATGGACACAAATCTGATGGCAAAAATGGCAATGTTCAAAATCCAGTGGGGGGGAACACTTCAACCGCCCTGGACACTCTGTCACTGACCTTAAGCTGCCCATTCTTCAACAAAGGAGCCTCAGAGACAAATGTCAACACAAAACAGCCTAGCTACAATTCATCGAGTTCAGCTCTATCTCCTGTGGCTTGAACAGGGACACCTTGTTGTTGTTTGTGCCATGCTACATGTGGTCATCAGCTCCCCCAGGTGAGCAGGTCCTATCACCAAACAACTAACTGTTTTCTGAATGGCATCTGTGAATACCGTAATGATCACTGTCTGTACTTTCTGCATTTCCTTTCCTTCTGTCTTAACTGTTGACAATCCTCCACCCCCTCTGCCTTCAATCATGTGTTTATACTTATAACTCAGGAGAACACTTCATGCTTATGGTGAAGTGGACTCTGGTCCATGCAAGTTTAGTTCATAATAAATGTCTTAATCTTTAAGGTGCCTTGAAATGATTTATTTTTGCTGCAACAGACAACAAGCTCCATCATAGCTACTTTTTTCCTGGTATGCATCCGCAATCCTATATGTGTACTACACACTCCCTGATAAGTGTATATAGAACTGCAGCATAAGAAGGTCCCCTGAAAATTCTCTTTCCATTTTGAAAATATACAGCTGTGAGAGTTGCAAGAACTCTTAGCAACGTGAAAATATTTTAAATGTGATATATTATCCATTGCTATTTCTTTTTTTTTCTTTTTTTTTAAAGTTGCACATGTTGGACAAGTTCTGAAACCGCAGGGCTGCTACCTTTTCATGCCCTCCATAGACCTTTAACAGCTGAATGACCAAGCGGAAATTCAACAGGAGCAGCAGACTTACCCAAAACAGTGGGGGCGGGAAGGTTTGTGTCACCTGTATTGAGAGATACTACATAAACGGTGACACTCCGTTCAGCTCTATTTTTAAGATCGTAACAGCAAGAAGGCTGCTAAGTTTCGTGCTTGTGTGTTTCGTTTGTAAGATCAGCCAGCATCAAGAATTTCAGCTGGAGAAGCAGAGGGAGCGCCTCTTCATTCTTTGGAGCGAAAAATCTCCTTAACAGGAAGCTCTATCTTTGGATCAAAAACAACAACACACCCATCCTCCCCAAGGTTCGGATATTATTGTTGTTGTTGTTGTTGTTGTTGTTGTTGTTGTTGTTGTTATTTTATTATTATTCCTCTAGCGGCAGGAATGGGATGTTCCACCTCTCAGGACAACGAGTGAAGGGGGAGGCGGGGCTGTCGCTTCCCCACCTTTTCAGCGGTGCCGAGCTAGAGGACTGGGCTGGGTACCAGGGCGATGTTTGGTTGCCGCCGCGTGCAAGGGTATAGCTAGGAGAGGCTGGCGCCGCCGGGTGCCTAGCTGGCCGCGATGGTACTTCCCTGCCTGCGCTGCCACCCGGCAGAGGCTCGGAGCAGCACGTTTCCCAGGAGCGCCTCCCCTGGCGACGCCCGGCAGGCCGAGCGGGTGGCTTGCCTCCCTAGCCGTTGCAAGACCCCGAGAGGCGCGAGGTGAAGAGTGCCGAGCGAGCATCGATCTGGCTTGGGGGCCCTGCGTGTTTTCCTTCACGGGGGCCGGGCTGCTCCTGCCGCCGCCTTCGGCGCCAGAGCGAGATCGGCGCCCCTTGTCTGTTGGAGTCGCCAGCGAGGCTTGTCCGTGACATCTGTGCGCGGTTTGTTGTTGATGGGCTAGCGCCGCTGCCGCCTGCCTCGCCCTTTGGGGCTACTAAGCGGGTGGTAGGGAGACCTAGCATTAGATACAGCCGAATAACGAGAGAGAGAGGGAGGGGGGAGGAGAGAGAGAATGAATGTCCCTGTAAACACCTTTACATCTCAGACCTAAGCAACAGTTGCTTGGAAGAAAATCTCCCATTCATTCCAATGAAACTTAATTTTGTGAAAGAGGCTTAGAGTGGGATATTTAATTTGTAAATGCCTTCATGATTCGATTGTTTGCAACAGGACAACATGACCAGGTAGGTTGCTGGGTATTACTCCTCTCTAGCAGGTAAACACACTGAAATTGGGAGAAGAGGGGTAGGAGGGGTGGTGGTGATGGTGGTGGTGGGACTTAGTGGCAGAAGGTTCCAGGTTCAGTTTCTGGCATCTCCCGTTTAAAGGATCAGGTAACAGAAGATGAGCAAAGCCGTCTGCCCAAGAACCAATGAATGTCAGACTAGACAGTACTGGGCTGGATGGATCTGGTATAAGGTCATTTTCCCAATGTTTGCGGCTAAAGGTTGTGTCTTATGTAGAGTAGACCCATTGAAATGAATGCGACTTAAGTTAGACCAACAGTGAAAACAACCCTAAGTTAGGATTTGAGATCTGGTCTTGTGCATCCAGGTGGTCTTGTGTGTCTAGCCAGGTCCAACATCTTCTGACTCCCCCAGGTTCCTGTAATGTGGAAGAGTGGCCTTGAAATAGTGAGTTGCCAGCGTTTGGGGAGAAGTGGCCAGGAAAAATGGGGCGGGGCAAAGTGACACTAGGACAGCCTTCCTTAACCTGGTTCCTCTAAGGACTTGCTTTTTGTGTCCAGGGGACACAAATTCAAAAGCTCCCAAGAACCCTTAAGTATGGGCTGACCGTATGAAAAGGAGGACAGGGCTCATGTAGGTGTCATTTGTATGCAATTAGTTCCTGGTGAAATTCCCTCTTCATCACAACAGAATGTTGCAGGCACTATACTAGAGTGACCATATACAAAAGAAGGCAGGGCCCCTGCAACTTTAACTGTTGTGATGAAGAGGGAATTTCACCAGGAACTAATTGCATACAAATGACACTGGCTGAAATTCCCTTTTCTCTACAACTGTTAAAGTTACATGAGCCCTGTCCTTCTTTTCATATAGTCAGCCTACTTAAGCAGGTCTGCCAACGATTTTCTTTTCTTTTGCAGGGCTCCTGTACCTTTAACAGCTGCATAAGAGGAAAGCATTCATCAGATGAAACTCCTCCACCATGTGGATACTGTGATGGCAAATTTCACCTGCTGTATTTCTTCCTGTCGTGGAGCTGTTAAAGGCCTGCGAGCCCTGTCAAAAAGAAAGAAAGAAAGATTACTGGCAAAACAACAGTGTTGGATGCAATTCCTGATAATTCTGTTCCTTCAGAATTCTTGCTTTCTAAATCCAAAGCATTTATTTTAGTAATCTCTGAACTACTCCAGGATATGAGGGGTCAGGGAAGGGGAATCCAGCACCTGGCCCCTAAAAGTTTCTCTATTCTTGATCTAAAGGCTAGTCTTTTTTCCTAAAAACATTAGCTGGCCTCTGTGCCACGTGAGGCAACAGAATAGGTGGGAAATGGAAGGAGACCCCCCAAATCATAGAAGGGTTTGGGCAGTTCTGTGATTGTACTATGTGGGGGTTGGTTACAGTAATCTCTAGCTTTGTCACTACTGAAATGTATGTGACCCCCCCCCCAACATCTAGATCTCATTTTTGTTAGTATGGGGGGGGGGGGGAAACAGACGTCTAATTTACCACTAAAACAATAGCACAGCTAATAACCACATATAGTGAGCAACTTTGTAATATTCTGACGAGGATCTATTTATGGAAGATCCATAAAATTGCTCACCCTGAAAGTTTGAAAACGTATTTATTCTTTGTTTTGGTTGTTGGATTTTTGCTAGTAATATCAGGACTGGAGGGGAAAACCCTAGATGTCTAAACATCTTGACATCAAGGAAGCAGATTTCCCCCCCACCCCCCACCCCCCCCACCCCCCACCCCAACCTAACCTGTCCCCAGCTCTAGTAACACTTTAATGGTGTCTTTTTGGCAAATAATATAGCAAATATACCATCTTCTCAGAAAGTGTTCTGCTGCTCTTCGGTCAGCCCAATCCTGTGCACACTTGCTCAGAACTAAGTCCCACTGGATTCAGTGGCATTTATGCCCAAATAAGTCTGCACAGGATAAGTATACATTAGCAGGTTTGCAAGGTGCTGAGAATATTGACTTGAATAGAATCCAGATTGTTCTTCAAGGGGATGTCCCCATATTAGATGGGGTATCTTCCCTAGAACTTGAGAAAACTGATCCTAGATTGTTCATGTGGTGCCAGAATTCCTTGTAACAGGCTGAAGGAAAGTTGCTCCTGTTTGAAATTTGTTATTTTTAACAGTTTGACATCCCATCTTGCTCTGTGCCCAGGGACGCACTCCCCAGACTTACAGCACGGGGAAGCAAAGGCCAGTAGAGGCTGGTGGCTCTGACCTCAGCAGGGCAGTGAATCCACTCTGGGTTTCAGACAGAACTCTTAAAAGAGGTATCCAAGGTGTCTTGGATAGCTACTTTAGAGTTCTGGCTGAAACCGCCCCGCTGACATTGGAGCCACCAGCCTCCACTAGCAGGGGTCAGTCAGTATCAAGTCTGGCGTCAAGGGTAGGTATGGTCAGGTACATACTAAGGGCCTACGCCCCAGCAGGGGCCCACTAAGAAGAGCCCCCATGGGAGTGGCTCCTCCTCGTCACCCTTGCACCTGCTTGTTCACCTGCATCACACTCCAGTTCAGACAATGGTGGTGGTGAGAAGGTGGATCTGTGGTTGCCACTGCCTATGTGCTCATTGGCTGCCTGCAAGTGGTAGCTATGATGAGAAAGAGGAGCAGGAATAATAGCAGCTGGTGACCATGGCAGTGGGAAAGTAGACTCACTGTGGGAAGGGGCCCCCTGAGGGCATCTTGCCCAAGGGCCCTCCGAAACCTGGAGACAGCATTGCTTGCTATG
Organism: Anniella stebbinsi; assembly: GCA_029215795.1. Lineage (NCBI taxonomy): Eukaryota > Metazoa > Chordata > Lepidosauria > Squamata > Anniellidae > Anniella > Anniella stebbinsi. The sequence goes on along the minus strand of JARDYH010000004.1, from coordinate 85,443,537 downwards.
CATGCATGTATTATCATGTTTCTTCTACATGCATTAGATCTTAGGCAGCTGGTGAGACATGGAGGGAGGGGGGGAAACATAGCGAAAATTCCATCATCTCCCAGCCTGGGATGGGTGTAGGTCACACAGCTCTGCCGTATGGGGAGGTCTGCCTGCATCTTCTTTCCTAAATGGGGCTGCTAGCGAAAACCCACTCTCACTCTGAGCCAGGTAATGTTTGCAGCTCTGGCTTCCTTGGCTGGCTGCCTGCTGGTAACTGTGATTTTGCCGGCAGGTAACGCGCTGGGGTTGCATGTATTTGTTTGCTTCCATCACTCTGAGTAATGCAGCTGGATGGCTGTGCCTGTTGCTGCTTTGAAAGCCAGCGTGGGCGTGTGCACAAAACAGGAGAATGGAAGCAATAAACCCTCGGGGATGGCAGCCAACTTCCCTCCTCTGAAGCAGAAATGGAAGAGAGCTGATTGCTGGGCCTAGTGAATCAGGAAGAGTGGTCCTGAGCAGGCGCCAACAAGATTTTGATCCAGCTGCATGGCGCCCTGTTGCTTGGGGACAGACTAATGAGGAGGGCTGGCTGATCTCCACCCTGATGGGCAATTATGACCTGATTTCTCTTGATGGAGGAGCTTAGAGCGGCAAGAGAATTAGATATTTCCCTCGTAATAGTACTGCAAAGCAGAGATTTGCTTGCAGGCTTCTCCCAACATGATGTGCTCCAGACATGTTAGGCTACATCTCCCATCTTGCCCAACCAGTATGGCCAATGGAGATTGTAGTCCATCAAGCATTAGGGATGCTAGGTGAGGGGGAGGCTGCTTGACTCCTAGTTTGTGCAATATAGCGGCTATATGATGGTTTGGGAGGGAAAGAGAGCCAGTGTGGTGTAGTGGTTAGACTGTTGGGCTGGGACTCTGGAGATTCAGGTTCAAGTCCCCATTCAGCCATGAAGCTCACTGGGTGACTTGGACCAGTCACCAGCTCCCAGCCTAGTCTACCTCATAGGGTTGTTGTGAGGTTAAGATGGCAAGGAGGAGGCTCATGTATGCTGCCTTGGGCTCCATGGAGGAAAGGCGGGGTATAAACGTAATCAACCAATAAATGAAGATTTGATTAAATGGAATTTCATGTTTTTAACTCTAAGTGGCTGTTTTTCCTTGACAGGCTTGCTCCCCAAAGGGCTATGTAAACACAGAGGCCTCTTTCTTGATTTTCAGTTGGACAAGCAACATGCCAGAACAAAGCAATGATTATCGAGTGGTTGTGTTTGGAGCTGCTGGCGTCGGAAAGAGTTCTCTGGTCCTTCGTTTTGTCAGGGGCACCTTCAGGGAAACGTACATCCCTACCGTGGAAGATACATACCGCCAAGTGATCAGCTGCGACAAGAACATCTGCACCCTTCAGATCACCGACACCACAGGCAGCCACCAGTTCCCTGCCATGCAGAGACTGTCCATCTCAAAAGGCCATGCGTTCATGCTGGTCTACTCTGTCACCAGCAGGCAGTCGATAGAAGAGCTTCAGCCCATGTATGAACAGATCTGCCAGATCAAAGGGGACATCCAGAAAGTCCCGATCATGTTGGTAGGAAACAAGAGCGATGACGCCCAGAGAGAGGTGGACACCAGTGAAGGGGAAGGCCTTGCCACCCAGTGGAAATGTTCCTTCATGGAAACGTCGGCCAAAATGAACTACAATGTGCAGGAGCTTTTCCAAGAGCTCTTGAACTTGGAAAAGAGAAGAAGTGTCAGCCTACAAGTGGACGGTAAGAAATCTAAGCAGCAGCGGAAGAAGGATAAACTGAAAGGCAAGTGTTCAGTCATGTGAGATGCCAGCTTCTGTCCCTCCTCCTGGGCTCTTGAAACAGGAGCATAGACTTATTCTTGCAGAACATTCTCATGTGTCCTGGGAAAGGGCTGGATAGAGAGCTTTTCGGAGAATCTGGACGGCTTTTTATTGTTTGTTTTAGTTTTGCTTATAAATTTTGGTTTGGTTGTTTGAATATTTATTCGATGGAAGTTGAGCTTTGCATGTTTTGTTCTGCAGAAGCAGATGTTTGTTTTTTATAAAAATGAACAGCAGCCGTTATCACCACCCATGCAACAACCAACCAGTATTAGCCATTGTACAACAGGACAAGCTGCTATAGTCAAGTGTATGATAAAAGCAACAGAAATAGTCTGTAATCTGCCTTTGGCCAGTCTTTTTCTTTCTATCTGCATCTTAGAATATCCCAGGTGTGTTGGGTCTACAACCTTCATCACCTCCAGCTGATAATGAGGGCTGATGATAATGGGGATTGTAGTCCCAACACGCCTGGAAAAGGGAAGGCTGGCTTAAGAGGCCAAGTGATTCACAGTAGTGCTCCTGTCAGTAAGCCAGGAACAAAAATAATACTTTGCCTAATGTTTGTATATTCTTCGAGCAAAAAAAAAAAAAAGATGCTTTCAGATGGATATTAAATCAGGGTCAGATCAAACAAATCATTATTCTTCTCACTGACTGTAGTTCTTTGAATATGTACACTTGTAGGAAAAGAGGAGCTGTGTTCTGTACCAAAGAAGTGCTACCTGTTCCGTAATAAATGTTAAAACTTCATATGTATTGATGTGTATTGGCAAGGATTTTATGTGAATGATTAAAGTGATTTGAGTACCTACTGTGCATTGACTTCTTAATTACAGAATTCTAAGCTTGTCTTCCCTAACAGGTAAGAATTAATGGACCTAAATATTCTCTCCACCTTTTAAATTGAGTGGTTGGGAGAGAGATGAACTTGGAACTTCCATGTCTAAACTCATGCTGAGGCCAGAGGTGAGGAACCTGTGGCTGGTGATGTTTTGGCCTCCAACTCTTTTCAATCCCGGGCAGCAGGGCCTGTGGTTAGGGATTGTGGGAATTGTAGTCCAGCAACATCTGGAGGGCCACGGATTCCCCCCATACTTGCTATAGATGACAGTTACTTTTCCATCTGGCCTTGAACATGTTCCATTGTAATGAAAGGGAGTAGTGCTTGGCAAGTTGTAGCATAATGGTCATGGGTTGGATCCACCATACTTAGACCAGACCCATTGAAATAAGTGGGAGTTCAATTAGTCATGATTAATTCAAGTCCCATTGATTTCAGTGGGCCGACTCTTAAGCACGATTTGGTCTGGATCTAACCTCTTGTTTAGAGGAGCTGTTAACCTGAATCCAAGACGAAGGCTCTTGTTGAAGTTATTTGGATGTTCCTTTTCAAAGTCAGCTGCTTGAGACTGATCTTAGATTAGGGCTGCTTCCATCCTAGGGGTTGGATCTAATATTAGTCCTACTTAAAGTAGACACATTGAAATGAGTGGGACTTACGTTTGGCTAATATTGAATACGAACCAATGGGCTGAATCCAATGTGGCGCTTCTGCCCCCACCTCTTCTGTTTGCAAGCAGTCCTCCTTGCATGTGTAATGATGATTTAGCATTTCAGGGAAACTTGAAATGAGCAGAAACACTCATTTCTAGAAGGAGGCAGGTCAGTGGAGCTTTCATGAGGGAACTCCTCCTGGGGCTTTCTCTTGCGTAAGGGAATTGGTGGGGCAGAAAGGAATTTGTAGGGGATGTGCCCTGTTGAACTCTACTCAGTGTGTTTAGGATGGAATCCTATATGCCACATTCACTCATGTTTTACAGAGGGGTCCACACATTGTCAACATCCATTTGTAATTATCCCATGTCCTCCTAGTGCTGCTTCTATCTTTTTCTCTTACTACAAGAAATCTTCACAATTATAGTTTTTGGTTTTTCCGAGGCATAGTTTTGAAGCAAACAGAGATGTATTGGACAAGTGAACTTGTCATTACTCAATGTACATTCACAATAACTTCTACAGTGGCTGCCATTTTCTTATCCTGTTGAATGGTTCAAATCAGTCTTTGAATTAGTGCTAAAACATTTTCTTAGCTATATATTTTGTGTTGGATTCACTATTAATCATACATGGAGTAGACCCAGTGACATAAGTGGGACTGTGGCGTTACCCCACAGTTCTGTCCCCTTATGTATGTCTGGTCAGTATGTTTAGAGAATGCGGAATGTTGGACTGAGTGGGTGTGGCTGGTGATGCTCGAAAAGGGAGGGGGAGGAGTATATATAGTCGGTTAGCAGTTAGTCTGTCAATTGGTTGAGTAGAGGGTGGTTAGGTTGAAAATAGATGTGTTTAGCTGTGTGTTCTTGTCAGGAGTGTGTGAAGAGTAAATAAATAAGATTTTAAAGATTTAGGATTAGTATTAAGATTACTAGAATTATTAGGAATAGGCAAGTTTTAAATTGAATTTGAAGGAACTAAGAACTGTAAACAACAATAAACATTTTCTTTTATTTTTGCTACAACAAACCACGTGTCAGCTTGGCTTTGTCACCTGCTCTATTAGTTTATAAGGAAACACATTACATTAAACCTTCAGACCAGTATAGTCACAGAAGAACCTTTTCAAAACCTCAGTACCTTTTCCCTCTGCTATAAGGGAAAAGTGGTGTTTCTTTTACCCTTCCCTCAGGTGTTTAAGTGGTGATGCTTAGCCTGAGAGGGGTGTGCATTAAATGCAAGTTCGAGTTCTCGGGATATATTTTTGATTGCCCGTTCCAATTGGTCCACTCCTAGCTAGTATCCCGAAGTACTTAATGGCTGTAACTTCCCAGATTAAGCACATGCTTTGCAGTCAAATCTTGATGAATTTCAACCCGGGGAACTGCTAAAGCTAGGGTGCACCTCCCTTTCCATCCCTGAGGTAACACCTTGTAGGATTGTTGACCACATAGGAAGAATACACTAGGTTGATTTAAGATTAGATTCAAAAACTTCCTCTCATGCGCTTTCCATTTGATACAAGCCAGCTGAATCCACCCTTTGAGTTATGGGTGTGATTAAATCCTGCACATCTGGCTGTCATGTTAGTCTCTGTCCATTTTTTTTAATTGTGGTGTTCCATTTAGAAGTATTTTGTAACCACAGAATATGGAAGCATGTATGTTTCTCAAGATTGCCCCTTGTACTATGTGGGGGTCTAGAGGTGTTAGTACTAGGACATCCTTTTTCTTGTGTGTAGTTATATATATATTCCAGTCATGGTTTCCCATTCTCTGTGAAGAAATACAGGCTATTATTATACAGTCCATTCACCATTGATGAAATTCAAATTCTCTAGAGTTAGGTTGTTTAATTCATAGAGAGGTAGACCAGGGAATCCATATGGGCCAACACAGTCACATTACTTTCCTCATTATATGTTTCTCCCCATGGTTCTATTCTCCCATCCTCAGAATCAAAATACAACACTTTTTCACAAGAGGATTCGGGGAGCCATCCTATGTTTTTACCTGTTCCATTTGTATGTTCAAAACAGATGGGATGTTTGACCTCGCTTGGGTATGCCTGAAACTCAGGCAATCCATCTGCCAAGGGGTTTTGGTCCCACCCTCCTGGTTTTCTATTTGATCCTGTGGTGTCTCCCCACTGATAGAAATGTGAGGCAAGCCATCCAAGCTGCCCTGGCTGCACCCACAAATCTAAGGGCACAGGGATTGGGACAAGTTGTAAGTCTATTTCTGGAGATCTCAGTTGATGACATATCCAACAGGAACTGAGATTGCCAATTGTGACTAGTTGCTGATATGCTTTGTGAAAGGGATGGCCAATTTTTAGTTTCCCTTCACTGTTGCCTCCCACAGGGATTGGAGCAAGGAGGCTTAACTTCCATCCCAACCAAATCCACCAAATTAATTTCATCATGTTCTGTTCTTCTTTGTCCTCTCAGCCAGGGAGTATTTTTACAAATCCAAACCAAGATACCTAGGGCTAGAATGACAAAGATTAGTATTTCCCACCACAAACCAATTGGTTTTTTCCTCCAATATTAACAGGCCGAATTAGGGTCTAATAAAAAGCAACAGCCTCTTTCAGGTACAGGGATGCAAAATGGTTGTTCTACTTCTCCCGCTCTATAGGGAGGTACAAACCCTGAGGCTCTGCAAATAAAAGGCTCAGGCAGCTTTTGACTAACTACTGGCTCCTGAACCCAAGTTTGATACTGCACTTTTACACACAAACGAGCCAAGAATGGAGGTAGTAGTGGCTTAGGCCTGTGGATAACAGTGGTGTGTCCCTCTGTTATTCTGGCCCCACCTGTCCCTCCCATTCAATGTTCAATGTTTCCTTCGGAAGAAACCCTTTAGGCCATCCAGGCCCTGAAATTCCCACGATGACTCAGTATCTTCTCCTGTGGCTCCCTCAGCTTCCGGAGTGGGGGAACACAAAGGATTGGTGCCTGTGGCCTCCCGAGATTCTGGAGTTGGGAGGGCAGAGGTTTTGAGGAATCTTGTATTTTTTTCTCAAGCTATGGTGGGTCCAGCGATCCCACCCCAACAGTTTTACAGCTGTGTGGCTCACCAAGGCAACTGAATAGGGCCTTCCCCTTTTGGTTTAACGGATCACGCTTCCACTTCTTCACCAGCACCTGGTCCCCAGTTTGGAAGGGATGCACCACCTGATCGAGCGGAAGGGATTGGTACTCTGCCGCATCTCGATGAAGCTGAAACAAAACAAACTGCAAGCCAGTAACATAATTCCACAACATTTCACTTTCCCACATCCAAGTTACAGTTTCTTAAGTTACAGTTTCCCTTAGTCTTGGTGGTAAGATACGTGATAGTCTTGGTGGTAAGACACGTGATGTACACCCAAAAAAGAATTCAAAAGGTGACAATTTAAGACCCTTGTGAAGTGTTTTCCTGATTTTTGTCAAAACTATTGGGAGGGCATCTACCCATTTCAAATGAGTCTCTGCACGTGTTTTGACCAATGACTCTTTTATGGTCCTATTTATTCTTTCTACCTGTCCAGAACTCTGTGGACATCAAGGGGTATGAAAGTCCTATCGTTTTCTAGGGCCCTTGCAACTTGTTGAGTTACTTGTGACACAAAATGACTCTCTCTATCTAATCCTATGACTTCTGATAGGGAAAACCAAGGTATCAGATCTGTTAGCCAGGCTTTTGTGACCACCCTGTTAACTGTGCTTATAGCCCTTGCAAGGGGCATCTCTGCAAAGTCTGATGCACTTGGCTGTAATCCTCTGAGCTTCTGCATGCATGTTCAGGCCATAGTCCATTCTCTTTAAAAAGTCCCCGAGGTCTCCTGCCCCTATATGTCCTTGCTTGTGGTGCAGGTCTTCCAAAAGATGCAGCAGGAGGGCTCTGGATACAAAGGCGATTCCATGTTCCAATATCCACAATCCTGTAGAATCTTTGGTCCCTCTGATCTTCAGGGCGTATTCTTCTTTCAATGCTTCTGTGGCAGCTATAGCTTCTGGGAAACCAGCCTATAAAACCCTTTATCTTAGGAATGTCCGGGAATAAGGCCAGCACTGGTTGTTCCCAAGAAATTAACCCCAATAAAGCATGGAGTGCCAAACTCTCCAACTTACGGAACAGGATTGCAATGTCCATCATCCCCAATTCAGGGTCCAAGAGGACGATTCCTCAGATGGGGCCATGACATTCAGGTCTTCTCTGCTCCCTGCACAACTGCTGAGCGAAGGCATGGGCCACTGCTTCAAGGACCCTTGAATAATATAAGATCTTGAAAGGCTTTTCTTTAGTCCATGCCCAGTTCCATCTTTGCTCAGTGACTCATAAAGCAGTTTTTGGCTCTCCCTCCATAGCCCTTGCACCCACAGTCTGCAAAGGTCAGTTAGTCCCAGAAAGGCAGTGCCATGGGCAGCCCGGTGTGTGGTGCTGGATCACCTCCATCCTCCCAGGCCCCAGGCCCTTGTCTGCCAAATGATTGAGCAAACTCACAGTGGCCCCCATACAGGCTTCCTGCATTTCTGACATCAGCATCAGGCCACCACAGTATTGCAGGACCGCACACTTGGGGTGCCTCTCCTTCCAACCAGCCAGATCCTTTTGCAACTGGCTCCCAAATATCTCAGAGACACAAATCCCCTGTAACACACAGTCCACAATAGATTCTCCCACTCAAAAGCAAACAAGTCCTGCGATTCCTTGTGCAAGGGATGGAACAACTGGGTGGGGGGCTCAATTAGCCCGTTCACCAACCTCAATCCTGTACAAGACGAAACTTGGGGGGGGCTGTTTGGCACCCACCCAGAAAGGGGTGTTGACACATTGGGTATTGCTTTACTTTGACAGCAGTGGCTCCGGGCTTAAGCTTGCACATAAAGAAAGCTCTGGCCGCTTGCAACTCAAACAAGTCTTCAGTGTAAAGGGTTAAAAGTCCTATGATGAGCTTCCAGGGATCATCCCTAAATTCCTCTTAGTATCTTGTGCGCAAAGGGGAGCGGTCATGTTACAACTGTAAATCAGGCTCTGCTTTTTGAGGAATTTTACCTAATTCATTTGCAGAGGGCTTGCCTCTGAGTCTGAGGGAGCCACTTTTTGCTGACTTTTTCGAAACTGATCTCTGCCTGTAGCAGTAGAGCAATCTGACACACTGGGCTGCATGCAAATTGGTGTTGGATGGGTACCACCTACCTTAGTAACAAAAGCCTCTTGTCCTGCGCTCGTAAGGGGAGGCAGTCTCCAGCCCGCATCTTCCGTCCCCCCCATTGCTCTTTTACATCCAGCATTTCCCTGAAAGGTGCCTCAAAGACGGGAACAAAAGGGTTAAAGGAAATATTCTGGAAGAAAACTTCGGTATGTTTCTCTCTCCTAGCTCTCTCTTTCTCTGTCTCTCTCTGTCGCCGGCTTCGACCACGCCGACTGCTGTACGTCCTCTTTTGCAAACTTGCCTGAAACTCCCCTTCCTCCCCCCCCTCCTTATTCTCTTTTCTTCTTGCTCTTGGGGGGGGCGCTAAGTTTCAGGACCTGGGCTTCATCATTTTACACTTTCTCTTTGCCTTCCCACAAACACATTCTTGTCTCTCTCTTTCCAGCTCCTGACTTCTGACAAACCTCACAATCTTTTATAAAACGCCACAGGCTCCTGCTTCATCGTCTTTCTAATACATTTCTCTTTCTCTGTCTGATGGAGGCAGTTCCATTAACCCTTCCTCTGCCATTTTACTTCCTGCGCTCTCTTACTTCTGCCTCTTTCAGCCAGCTCCCTAGCCTCTCCCTTGTGCGAGCTCCCTGCGCTCTCATCTCTGCTCATCGAGCGGAGTGGGTTTCAAAACCGGGATCAGGGCACTGCCTCGCGTCTGACCACCAAAGCTTTACAGTTAAAAGCCATCCAGGGGGAGGGGATTGTTTAGAGGTTAAATTGGTCCAATGCCCATGGACTGCATTCAGTTACAAAACTTCACTGATTTAAGGCCTTTTTGTCTTTTTTTCTCAGACAATGGCTGCCTCTACAAGAGAGGTTTAAAGCTCTTTCAAGGTGCTTAAAAAAATTTACCTCTACAAGAATGGAGCGCAAATCGGGCGTAGAGGCGCGTTATCTCTCCGATTATGCGCATTATCGAATGCGCGTTAAATCGCGAGTTTTATTTTGCTCCGGCCGTTAAAGTGCATTTTGACTATGTGAACAAGCGCTTATGCACATTAACTACTTGTAAAGCGCATTTTGGTCATCCATTAATGTGCTTTGCCACCTCCCGTGCAGAGGCATTAGGTGTAAATGCGCTTCAGCGATTATGCGCATAATCGCCTAACCGGGCGCAAAAGCGAATCCTTGTAGAGGGGACCAATAACAAAACACAAACACAACAACACCAAACATTAAAATGGACTTCTGAATTTCTCCATTTTTGAATTTACTCTGTTTAAAACCATAATCCCCATAGCTTTGAAAGCTTTGTTCTCTACTAGAGACCGTCCCTGGTGAAGCTGCCTCTTTTCCAAGAGCTGCCTTCGCCAATACACACCACAGAGGCATTTCTTTGATTGATTGTTCTCTACTAGAAGTAGCCCATGGCCTTACTCCTTTTCCAAGAACCCCAAATAAAGAATTGCTCTTACCTGTTGTCTGCAGCAGTCGCGTCCGACTTGATTGGCACCCGGGCATGGATCAAGATCGTCTGTGTCTATAAGGGACCCTCTCTAGAATCTCCAGGCCAGTTGGCACACTCCCGTGCCCCAAAAGTAACGGCAGGTGCTTAAAAGAGGCACCAGGTGCACACGTCGTTATCTTTGGCTGCGGGGGCCATGGTCGCTGGAGCAACTAGGATAAGTCTCAGCGGAGTCGCCAGTTTTGTTGCCCAAAAGTAACAGGCTCTTTTCCTAGGAGATATGCCAATTCCCACTAAGAAGCACAGACTCCAAAGATCTGATCCAACACACTTTTATTATGGTCAGCTGAGCGGGTGCACTCTAGCAAGCTCCCAGCTCCCCAGAGTCACACCTAGGGGCATGCAAGCCCCCCCTTTTATACTATACAGCATAAGATCTACGTCATTGCTTTATACAGCGCAAGCGTAAGCAAAACCCCATGCATTCCAAAGAGAGAGTCTCTGCCCTTTGACACACTGTTTTATTTTATTTTTTTTGACTGAAATCTTTTTTTTAGTATAATTTTTATTATTTTTTCAACAAAACAAAACAAACATACACATAATACATAATATAAAAACACAAACTAACTCCCTCGACTACCCCCGTGCACCCCCCCCCCCGAGACCTGCTCACATTCATCCATCTTCCTTCCAAAATTTTAATGATTCTTTTGAAGGCGACTGTCCCTTTCCCGATCTTAAAACATATTCCAAAAAGGGAGTCCATATATCTCCAAAATCACTCTTACTGGACATTCCCCTCATTATTTTCATTTTACATGTCAACATATCATTCAATGCTATATCCCAAATTTCTTTATACCAATCTTCTATTTTATAACTTCGTTGCCCTTTCCAATTTTTAGCAATCATTATTCTAACGGGTGCCAGGAGGTTGTTTACCAATTCTCTATTAATTATATGCTTATTCCTACTATCCCATATTGCTAGTAGAGCTAGCTTCGGGTTTAATTCCAATTTACTTCCAATTATATCACTTATTTCTTTAAAAACCTTTTCCCAGAATTTTTGTATTTGTTCACAGCTCCACCACATATGAAAATAGGTCCCAACCTCCTGACATCCCCTCCAACAATTCTTGGACACTTTTTTATCAATCTGGTGAAATCTTACAGGTGTTAGATACCATCTCCAAACTGTCTTATAATAATTCTCCTTAATTCTAATCGACAATAATTTCAACATTCTTACATTCCACATCCTCCCCCAATTATCTTCATTAATTTTTTCCCTTATATCTTCTTCCCATACCTCTTTTATAACCTTAAGTGAGTCCTGAAATTCCTCCTCTATTAAAATTTTATATATCTCGCTAGTGAGTCCTTTTTTAGCTCTGGCTTCATCTTTTTTTTTCTATTTGTTCAATTAAATCTTCAAATCTGGTATTATTTCTACATTTCTTATTTTTTATCCTCCATTCCTCTGTCCATTTTACCAGTTGCAGACACTTGAACCACGCTATCTTCTGTCCTTTAAACAAATCTTTAATATGCTCACTATCTTTCATCTTTCCCATCCAATTCCTTAGCTTAAGAATATCTTGTTCTTTCAGTCTCGCTTCCAGACAGTAGAGATAGAATGTAAATTGCGAAATATATTTTTTACCAAAATGCAGAAGAAAGAATGGAAGGTACTGGACAACCCATTATTGGAAAATATAATATCGATATGGGAGAAGTATAGGGGGAAGTTGATACCAGGAGATTCTCCGCTAGCCCCAGTTGTAGTAGTGGGAAACTTCCCAAGAGCTTTGACGCACTGTTGAAAGCTACTGCGCATGTTTCAATTGTTACTAGGGTAGATTCTGTAGCTTCTGATAAGGTGCGCTGACGGCCTTGCATTAGGACAAATGCTACAACCAGATGAAACCAGGCTTGTGGCAAGGCCTTCTGCATACGCACTTTGAATTTTCCTTCAGCCTTGAGCAAGGTTCCTAGCATTCTGTACTTGTAAGCAAAGATGGCTACGCTTTGGCTATCAACATGGACTTATGACTAATTTAAGTTCCACTGATTTCAATGGGTCTACTCCTATGATTAAGGTTGGATCCAACCCATTATTTTTAAATAGTTTTTTTTTAATTACAGGAGATTTTATTTGTCAAATGATCAGATCATTTATTTGCTCAAATGATCAGCAGATACAGCCTACTTTATAAAGTGTCTCAAATTAAGGTATTATATAGCTGGAACATCTTAATTCTCTATTGCTGATTTTTTTTTTTTTTTTAAAGGCCAAAGTCAACTTGTTTAAAAAATACTTACACACTTGTACTGGAGGCATCTAAAATATTAGACAAATGCAATGAAGCAAATCCATTACATTTCATTAATGAACGTGTACATGAAATCTAGTCATTGTTGATAGCTGAAATTTGTAGGTGAGCAAGTAAAAAGGATCCAAAATCACAACAAACTCCAGTCCTGGGGACTTAATATTTGTACAGTAGTTTGTTGCTGGATTGAGAACTGTGGTTTGTTTGTGGTTAGCAAACCATGGTTTGTTATTGGAGTTTGGTTCTGACATTACAACAACCCATATTTCAACAACAACCCACACTCAACCTTGAGTGTGAGTTATCATGTTGTGTGTACCCAGTCAGAGAGATCATACTTTGCTGTCAAACAGCATGTTGGGAGGGGCTTGTGATTTTCTCCAGTGGATTCATGTCATCATGTTAGATCAGGCCAATGGTTCTCCTAGTCCAGCATCCTGTTTTCCACACTGACACCATCAGTTGCCTCTAGGAAGCCCACAAGCAGAACAGGAGCACAATACATCTCTTCCACTGTTGTTCCCAAGCTGGGGGTGTTAAGTGGCATGTTGCCCCTGATAATGGAAGGATCTAGCCATTATGAGAGGGTTTTACCCTTAAAGGCATCTTAAAAATAATTTTAAACACATTAATTAAAAGTTAAACAGTAGCTCTTGATAGCCGGATCCTTCGTGAATTTATCTAATCCCCTTTTAAAGCCATCCGAATTAGCGGTCAGTGTTATCTCATGTGGCAGCACACTGCAAAAATGTAATTCTGTGTCATGTGGGCAAGTACTTCCTTTTGTCTGTTTCAGTGGATGCCCCTGAAACTATTATTTGGTTTTCCACTCAATATGTGTGTTCCTTTGACCACATAGACGAATAAGCCAGCAGGCCCCATTGTCTTCAGACAGACTGCAGAGGATCAGAGCTGGTGAGTCACAGCACAGATTATTGAGCAACACACAATTACAGGCACAGATGTTCAATATCTAACTAGCTACTCATCGAGCGCCTTTGGTGAAATCACGGATTGCCTTTGTATGCTAGGCTGCAGCCAGCACAATTTGTTTTTCTGGCTATGACCACGTGTGGGAGCACCCAGTGAAAAAACAGGAGGAAAAGCTGCAGTCCAGGTACCATACATTTAGCTCTGCAGCGGGGGAGCAGATTTGAAAGGAGAGTGACCTATGATGCTTCTCCATTTCTGAGTTGTAGCAGGCCTGTAACAATCACAACATTTCATTAGCACATAGCCCTCTCAATGTGAAGGCTCAAGGAAGGTGTGTCTGCCATTTCAATTTTTAAATACTATACATGCAACCTTCCCCAACTTGATGCCCTTCAAATATTTTCAATGTCTGCTCCCATCAGCCCCAACCAGTATGGTCAATGGCCAAGAATGCTGGGACCTATAATCCCAAACATCTGGAGGGCACCAGGTTGTTGAAGGCCTGTTATACAGCCTGTGGTCACAATATCAAATCAAATCTTTATTGCTTAAGGCTATCTTCAATCATTCCATAGTATATAATAAAAAGGGGGATACACAGTTCAAAATATAATTAAGGTACAACCTGACATGATCTCTGACTATGTCCAATATATATCTGGTATCTTTCTCAATGGTAAAGACCATAACACTCTGAGGCCCCCTCCACAAGAATGCGCCTTTGCGCCTGGTTCCGCGATTATGCGCATTATCGCGGAGGCGCATTTACTCACAATCCCTCTGCACGGGAGGCGGCGAGAAGCGGCGAAGCGCATTAAAAGATGCCCAAAAAGCGCTTTCCAGGTAGTTAATGCGCATAATCGCTTGTTCACACAGCGAAAATGCGCTTTAACGGCCGGAGCAAAATAAAAGTCGCTATTTAACGCGCGTTCGAAAATGCGCATTATCGGGGAGATAACGCGCCTGTACGCCCGTTTTGCGCTCCGCTCGTGTGTAGGTAAAATTTATAATGAGCCTTCAAGGCTCATTAAACGCCCCGTGTGGAGGAGGCCTGAGCTAGATCTCCTGACACGAGGGTGGGTTGTTGTGGGGTTGCTGGATGGTTTGCTAACAACGCCAGCCAGCTACCCTCACCGGGTTCAGATGTAATGACAACCCACATCCGGTGAGGGTAATTAGGGAAATCAGCTTGCTAACCACCCTCATGTCCTACGAACCAGGTCCTTATGGAGGAAAACAAAAGCATACACACAGAGATTTATATAAGAAATAAAGGAACTGAAATATTTCCGACAACCCATATTAACAAAAATAGTTCTAATATCAGAAGCTGATAGTTTCTTATAATTTCAACAAAGCTGAAATATTGGTTGATTATAACACATTACACAGTGGCAGGCTTGAGCTCAGCCAATCCTGGTTCCTGACATGTTTGAAAGTTTCCTTTTTCGCATTCAAAGGCTTTACATTTTCAACTGTAAATCTCCATAAGGATCTGCTGGGTCACACTAACGGTACGTCCACTTCAACAGTCTGTTTCTGACCAGCCAGAGGTCTCTCTGGGAAGCTCAGAAGCAAGCAGGACCGGCCCTACCATTACACGGGCTCATCCGCCCTCATCAGGTGGCAGAGCTGGGAGGCGCAATTAATCACACCATTCTCCCCCCTCCCCAGCAGGAGAGCCCGCTGGTCCAGTGGGTGCCCCAGAGAGCCCTGCTAGCCACTCTCTCAGCATGGCATTTGCTGAAGCAAAGCAGCAGCTGGCGGGGCTATCCAGAGCAGCCACCAGCCATCTGTCGCTCTCAGTGAGAGCTGCACAGGCGACAGAAGCAGCCATGCAGGGCCTGTGAGAGCTCAGCTGGGCTACCTGAAATCGTGTGGGAGCCTGGCCAGGTCTCACGAGACCCAAGAGGGCGCTTCCTCCAGATGCACAGCATGGCAGCAAAGGTAAGGAGGTGGGGACCTGCGGTAGTGAGAGGGAGAGTGGCAAAGCAGAGGGCGGCAAGGCAGGGCGGTAAGTTGTTTCTTGATTGCGCCGATCCAGGAAGCTGTACAGGAAATCAACATTTAATGACTGGGAAGGTCAAGACCTCCAGTATCTAGGATTTAGAGGCCTGCTGCCCCTAACATGTAATGTGTGAAGTGACAAAGATTCACTGCCAAGACATTTTGCTATCTGAGGCCAAGAACAAGACGGTGTCTCTGCTGTACCATGTAGAGCAAAATCTTACTTTGACATTGGGGAGGGGACAATGTCCTAGTGTGGTCACGTGTCCACTTTTAGAGAGGACAGTCCTCTATTTGAAGAATTGCCAGAGGGCTGTCCTCTTTTTTGAAGGCATCCTCTATTTGACGGCCTGACCAGTCCATGTCTCATATAAAGAAAAAGAACCATCCAAAAGAAGAGCGGGCCCACGTGTTTCCCACCCCTGACTTAGGGGATGCAGGGCATGACACCTTGCACACAGAGAATGTTCCTCCAACACTTCACTGTTCCTCCCACTATCTGCTGCCTGGGGCTGCCCCATCACTTTGCCTAATGATAGGGCTGGCCCTGTTTACTGCCAAATCATGATGGGGAGGGGGGAAATTATTTATTTATTCACTCATTTAATAATACTTATATAATGCTTCCCATTTAAAAAATGCCAAAGGAGTTTACAGCAAATTATAAAACGATACATCATTCTACTAGCACAACAACATTTTGACAAGTTAATGGCTGGGAGAAACCAGGGTAAACAAGTAAGTTTTAAATAATTGTTGAAAGCACATAATCTTCATTATGGGCTATGCAACTGCTGTTTGCCACAAATGTGATACAGTATTTCACAATTGATCTGCATGTGTCTCAGAAGAACCAAAAAAAAGGAGAATGAATTAATGTTCATCATTGTGCTTGTGGGTGTTTTGGGGGGGGGGGGTTTAGAACCATCGCTCCTAAAATGTGCATAATGCTTAGATAAACAGCATTCATCGGGAACTATCTCTAGCATCCAGCTGATGTTAACTGATTAATCACACAATTTCCCCCACTAGATCTTTCAACAGAGAGGAGACCAGAGTGGTTAGATTATGAAGGGGTACTGGCTGTTTCCAGGCCCAATTCAAAGTGCTGGTTTTAAGCTTTAATGTCCTCAGCAGCTTGGTGCCAACAACTTTGGGCCTGAAGGAGCGTCTTTTCCCATCTCTACCTACCCCGATCCTAAGGTCATCTCTGAAGCCCTTTCCAGATGCCCCCACCAAATGAGATTAGATGGACGGCTCCAGGAGAGAGGGACTTTTCAGTGGTAACACCCCATCTGTGGAATGTCCTCCCCAGAAAGGCTTGCATAGCACCTACATGATGTTCTTTTTGGTGCCTTCTTATTTCTGTGATATTGTAGGAACTTTTTAAAGGCACCATTAGAACTTTGTACTGTTTTATCCCTGCTGGTGGTGTTAATTTTGTTTTCTTATGTGCTGCTACTGGTTTTATTCTATCTTAACTGATTTGTTTTAATGTTATGTTATATTTTGTTTTGATGTGTATATTTTATGTTTTAAATTTGTAAACATTGGCTGTTGGGTGTTTTAAAAATCTAATAGATAAATAAATAAACAAACAAACTTGTACCTCATTCAATGCTGAAAGAATTTGTCTTCATTCTCCTTACTTTACTTCCCTCCCCAGTCCTGTTTTTTTCTAAGTCATGGCAGGAAAAACCTGCAAGACATATAGATAATTTTCTTCATCATAGTTACAAGGCAGCTCCATAAGATCCTGTGAATTCATAAGGTTCTCCCCAAGCTGCCTGAAGATGTGGGCCCAGTTACAGTGAGAAAACATATTAAATATAGGCCTCCTCCACACGAGACGTTTAATGAGCCTTGAAGGCTCATTATAAATTTTACCTACACACGAGCGGAGCGCAAAACGGGCGTACAGGCGCGTTATCTCCCCGATAATGCGCATTTTCGAACGCGCGTTAAATAGCGACTTTTATTTTGCTCCGGCCGTTAAAGCGCATTTTCGCTGTGTGAACAAGCGATTATGCGCATTAACTACCTGTAAAGTGCTTTTTGGGCATCTTTTAATGCGCTTCGCCGCTTCTCGCCGCCTCCCGTGCAGAGGGATTAGGCGTAAATGCGCCTCCGCGAAAATGCGCATAATCCCCGAACCGGGCGCAAAAGCGCATCCTTGTGGAGGGGGCCATAGTTAATGACCAATTAGTTTTTTAAAAAAGTAAGTAATCACCATTCTTTTAATCAATTGAAACATGCATCTCTAATATTAAACAGATTGTACAAAGTTTTATCACTAGTATATGATAGAGGTTGGGATTCGACTGGGATCCTTTTTTTTTAGCAGTTTCAGGACATTTGGATGGCAATGCACAAGGTGATGTCTCCTCTAGGCTGACCATATGAAAAGGAGGACAGGACTCATGGAACTTTAACAGTTGTAGAGAAAAGGGAATTTCAGCCGGTATCATTTGTATGCAATTAGTTCCTGGTGAAATTTGTTAAAGTTGCAGGGGCCCTACCTTCTTTTGTATTTTGTCACTCTAGTATAGTGCCTGCAACTTTAACTGTTGTGATGAAGAGAGAATTTCACCAGGTACTAATTGCATGCCGGCTGAAATTCCCTTTCTCTACAACTGTAAAAGTTACATGAGCCTTGTCCTCCTTTTCATATGGTCACCCTACCTGTGCCTCTAGTAACGATAGATCCAAGAGCACGCCCAAATTGTGCACCAATTGAGGGAAGGGGCCAACCCATAGACATGGATTCCAAAATCTGGAGGCAGCCACTGAGAAGGCGCTCCCCCCCTCTCATTCCACTCAAATGTGCTTCTGACCTAAAGGGCAACAGAGAAGGGACTCTTCCCCTAATGTTAAGGAGCAGGTGGCATGATATGGCATGAGATGGCTCCTAAGGTATCCCCGGGTCGAAGTCATTTAAAGTTTTAAAGGAAATCACCAGCACTCTGAATTGTACCTGGAAGCAGATCGGTAATCAGTGCAGCTGTTGCAGGATTGGTGCAATACAGGGGTGCAGAACTTCCAGCCTGCAGGATACCTCAATCCAGCCCACAAAGCCTCTTTGGGTTCCTCCAAGTCATGGGGCTGAAGCCTAAGCCCCCATGCTTTGGAGGGCATCCCCCACTATTATCTCCTATCTGAGATCAGAGGCAACAGCAAGGTGTTTCCCATGAGTGCCAGGCACCAATAGCAGAAACCCTGCTGTTATCTCTAATCTCTGATTGGAGATAACAGTGGGAGATGTGGGGAGACAGGAACCACCTGTGCACTGGAAGCAGAAGTCCCACTCTTATCTCCAAACTCAGATCAGAGATAACAGCAGGGGAGGTGGGACAACAGGACTCAGTCCATGTCAGCAGTGGAATCCCCACTGTTATTTCCATTCCCAGACCTGCATGAAGGTTAATCCAGACAAAACATAGGTACTTTTAATTGGGGGATCCGTTTGATCCAGGATGAGGAGTTCAAGCTGTTTTGGATAGGGCTGCATAATAATAATGGATAATGGATAGGGCTGCATAAATAATAGATAGGCTGCATAAATAATAATAATAATAATTCTGCCTTATGAGTCAGAGGAGCAGCTTTGGAGTGCTACTGGACCCAGTACTGATCCTGGATACCAGGTGGCGATGGTGGTTTGGAGTATTTTTCAGCAGTTTCATCTGGTACAGCAATTGTGCACCTTCGTGGAGCAGACAGACTTAGCCATGGTCATTCATGTCCTTGGACAGCCTTCCCCAACCTGGTGCCATTCTGATGTGTTGGACTACAGTTCCCATGAGTTTTCTCCAACCCAGCACCCTGCACATGTGCCAGGCTACTGCTCCCATCATCCGCAAACTTCCTGGGATTGTTGGGGAATTGTAGTCCAACACATTGGGAGGGCTCCCAGTTGGGGAAGGCTGCCCTACTAACAGTCAGACTAGATTACTGTACTAGGATCTATGGAAGGTTTCCTTTGAAAAGAGTAGGGTAAACTTCCATTTTGAATCCAGCTACATATCCTTGAATACAGAAAGTAAGAGCTTTTCTACACAAGGCTGTTAATCCACTATATCTACTTTTGATTTTGGCTGCCTCTACAAGAAGCATTTAAAGCTCTTTCAAGGTGCATTAAAAAATTTACCTCTACAAGAACGGAGCGCAAATCGGGCATAGAGGCGCGTTTTCTCTCCGATTATGCGCATTATCGAATGCGCGTTAAATAGCGAGTTTTATTTTGCTCCGGCTGTTAAAGTGCATTTTGCCTATGTGAACAAGCGATTCTCCGCATAAACTACCTGTAAAGCGCATTTGAAACAACCGGTAAGGTCACCTGTTGAGTGCTCAATTACCTCCTGCATACAAGCATTTCCGATAAAGCGCTTCAGTGAATATGCGCATAATCGGCTAACCAGGCGTAAAGCCGAATTCTTGTAGATGAGGCCTATGTTGAAGAATTGAGATCTGAGCTCTTCATAAAGAGTGTTTCCTTTCCTGCTTTTCTTCTACATAAACTCTAGGTGGCACTCTAATATAGTGGAAGAGCACAAATAATGGCACAAGTGGCAATATGAGTTTCCTTCGCTTTCTTTAAATAATACCTCATTTTCCCTGCTCTAAAATAAACTCACCAAAAGTGCTGTTTAAAAACAATAGTGAACTGGAAGGTCATGATGTCATCTAAAGAGCCTGTAAAGAACAGTGAGTAGGGAATGATGAGTGCACAATGAATGTAGAAAAGCTCTAAGTGAAAATCAGCCTTTAGGTCTCTGATAAAAATAGTAAATGAACTACTCAGACAAAAATAAAAAAACATGTTTGGTTCAACTGTTACTGATGTCAAAATCCATTCGGGGGGGTGGGGGGGGGAATAACAAAAACCAAAATTAAAATGTTGAGGGGGACTCCGTGTTCTTTATGGGATGGGAAAAGTGATACTGGCATGAAGGGAGAGTCAAATCACAGGGTAAACTGCTAATCCTAAAGATTTCATTTACATCGCCAGGCTATGAAATTCACAGGTACTTAATTAGTAATATGTATTCAGTGCTTTCTCTAGGGTATTAGTCATATGCATAATCTTATGGCTTCAGAAGCACCCAAAGCTACATAAAAAATGTATAGAGCCTTCTGTGAAAGTAATTATTTTGTATAAAACAAGGTGGAGGAGGAGAACATTTAAATGTAGCTCAATTGCTTTAAATACATAATTTTAAAACTGCATTAAATATAATCGGGTTGGGAATTTTTTCCACCTAGGCCTGTTTATTTATGGTTTTTAAATGAATGTGCCCAACAGTAAATCAATATTTTTGTCAGCTTGATTTAATGACGAGGCACCAACTGAGTCATATTTCAGCCTCATGCGCAGACTTTGCTATTATTTTACAGGGCCTGGTCCCTTTGATACACAGCAGCTTATACACATGAATCAGTCCGTTTCTCTCCAGAGGACAGGCTCATTTCTGAAACTTTCCATGTTTCCTCTGTGCGTAGGTTCCTTCAAACTGTAGTGTGATTCTTCCATCTCAGCCCTAGAGGCTTGTCTTGAGTACAGATTTTGTGTGTGTGTGTGTGTGTTTTTGCATGAGAGAAAAAGCAAAGGAAATAGTATTTTTTAAAAATGAAGTTTCAGGGCTGTAAACTATAACTGTGGTCTCCCTCCATCCTTCAAGATTCCAAGTGTACTGTTCAATGGTAAAATAGGGCCCTAAGAAAATCATAAGATAATAGACCTGTGGTTTATTCTCAATCTCTCTCTCCATTTTTCAAAATTAATAATTTTATTGCATGTAATAAATGTTGCAGCAAGTTTCCAGTGCCTGTGCTGATTGGTAATTTGATTCATACAACCTGATGCAATTATGTGCTCTTAGACTTCTCTCTCCTGTCCATTCCCAGATTGTATTTCTCTTTTTGATACAACAAAATGCCATCAATGGAGCAAACTCAGACAGGAAATCATGCTTAAATCAGACAAAAACAATACGTGGATTTCCTAGTAGAATCTCCCCTACTCCCTGATCACAGTTCTATCCATTTTCATGCATTTTCATGCATTTTCCTTACATGGACATTACTCCATCTTAAAGTTGCTGTAGTACGGTTCTTTTATATGCACCATAGCATACACAACCAAAGTTACACACACTTGTAACTTTGATGTGGTGTACAAAAAGGGAGGGGATTCTGAAGCATCCCCATGGACATATGAAGAAGTCAACATGTTGCAAAGTCAAATCTGTCCTCTCACCTAGCCCCCCCCAAAACAAAATTAGCAAAAAAGAAGTAAGACTTGCACCAAAATCAGACCATTTAATATAAAAAGCAGGTGAGAGAAATAATGAAAGAGCTAATGGCTGGCATGAGACCCACAACAGAAAGTGAACTGCTAAACTGTAGGAACAATCAGGAAATAGAATGAGCTGCAAATGACACCAGCTCCTTGTGCTATTTTCAGTTATTATACATTCAAATCTTATTTGGAGTTCTGTAACTGCTATCTGATCATCACCTTCTCATGTGTGTAGCGGTGGTGTTAACCTTTAGAACCTAAAATGACTTGGGCCCAAACTACTTGAAAGACCACCTTCCCACCCTTTGATGTCATCATCAGAGGCCCTTCTTACCTGCCTGCCACCAAGATACAAAGGAGAGGACCTTTTCAGTGGTGGCCCCACACCTCTAGAATCAACTTTCATCAGGATTTTGTCAGGCCCCTTCTTTGCAGGTCTCCAGAAAAGCTCTGACAACCCACTTGTTTTTGCTGGCCTCCCCATAATTCAGGGCCATTGGTTTTTATTGGTAAGTTTAATTTTTTATGATTTCAATTGACAATCTGTTTTTATGGGTTTTATTGAAAAATGTTTTTATGGACTTCTTAAGTACCCACCTTGTGTGGTTTTTATCTTGTATGGTTTTCATCCTTAAAGGTAGCCTAAAAATAGTTTTAGATATAGACAGATGATAGACAGACAGACAGACAGACAGACAGAGATTATTGAACATGCAGGTGAGGCTTTGGGTACAACAAGGAAGGGAGAGAAGCAAGTGGAAAGATGGGTTTTCAAAATAGTAGATGAAATTACTTATAACCCCAACTCTTAAAACTTTCCTAGCTCTATGGATGCAATATAGATTGTAAGCAGTCAAGGTTCTGTGCATCCAAAGCAATGTCTTCCTCCTTCCCATATGAGGAAACTCTGTTTGAGTGCCCCCAGGTAAAGGATTTTATCAGGTGCCAGGTGAGTATCTAACACACACAAGGCAGCATTTGGATGAGGGGAACTTTGCCTTAGTGCAGGGGGATTGATTAGATGACCTTCATGTAGCTTTTAGATCATAATGTTTATGATCCAGCATCAGGGAGCTGGGAGGGACAACTGAAATAATCAGAACCAGTCATGGAACATCAAAGTCATTGGATGAGTCAAATTCAGGGAACAGAGGAAGATGAAAGCAAATCTATTTTTGGCACTGAAACCTCTGGGAAGGATTAGCATCTGTGAGCTTTTTCATATAAAAACCTGTGAGGTGTCCTTTGGGAAACCAGCCATAATCTACAAAATAAATAAATATATGCTTCCTTCTCAGCTATAGGCAGTTCCATATATCATTGCTGATGTATCGTGGTACATGCCCCCTGCTGATCTTTACATAAATTAAATATTAGTGAAAAAAAACACAAGGCCCTCCTCACATTCAAGGAGATATTTGTTTTATATACTTATAGAATGGGCATCAGAAATGATTCTCATAAAGAACAACAAAATAATCTTACTGCTCTTTCAAAGCTAAGTCCTGTTTGTAATGTCATTTGGTTAAAATTATATTTTCTGTATTCCATTGCCTGGAAAGCTGGTAGCATCTGATGGCAGTGAGAAAAAAAGCCAAAAAGAAAATAGGACCTTGGATAGCTCCGAGTGAGTCATGCTAGCTGGAACTCTCCTACTACTGAGAATGTTGTCTTAGCAAGGTGCCAAAGCCTTATGTACACTGACAAGACCTGTAGTGTGGTCAACTCTGCCCCTCCTGAAGGAGCAAAAAGGGGAAATTGAGATTCTGCCAGGACTCATCCTCTGAGCCAGAGGACAATGACAGGGCTGTGTCCTCTGACCAGGAGGCTCTGAAGAAGGCACTGTCTTCCCCCTCAGGGAGTACCTTGTCCTGATCAGAATCCTCTGAGGGCTGGGTATCATGACAGATGTTCTTGCCAGATACAAAGTAGAAAATCATCACGTCATCCTATGTATCTTCTTTTACATGAAAAAATGCATAGGAAGGAATGCATTCTTCCTATGCTATCTTATATTCAGGAAGATCTATCAAAATGTTAATGTAACAGTCACTGTAATACTTCCATCCTGAATGCTACAGCATTGGCAAAGGGCCCAGTGAAAACAAAGCAGCTATGACATCTCCCTTTGCCTCAGAAAACTATGCACAAGTCTACGTATCCCTTTCTGGCAACTGGTGTTTGATAAACACATGTCAATATTTCGAGTGAACCTGGGAATTTACTCCAGCACAATGAGGAAATAGTTGCTCAGGAGCAATGGAATAGCAAGCACAAAATAAGCTTATAATACTTTGTGGCTAATAAGCTAAACTGATTTTGTGAATGAATAAAAATGGTTATAAACCAAACTGCATTCAAAATGCAAAATATTAATAGTGGAACACTGGAGAACATGCACGTCACAACCAATTCTTCAGGTCCTCCATCCTCCTAGACCTACAGATGGAGATTCACTGGGGAACTGATCCATTTCCTCTGACGAATTCTCATAAATGGCTGTGTCTAGAAGTGGGCATCTCCTTCTGTGGACTCTTTTTTTTACTTCTTTATTGGTACTCCACACTTGACTGCTGTTTTACAATGCAATCCTAGGCAGGTCTACTCAGAATTAAGGTCCATTGAGTTCAATGAGGCTTACCTTCAGGTAAATGAATGTAGGATTGCAGCCTAAACTGCTGCTCCACCCCACAAGTTTCCAAATGCATAAAAGATATTCTACAATTTCCCAAGCTGTCAACTCTCCTTCACTGCTGCCATCACTGTCCAATCCTTTCTTCCGGGTTGTTCAGCTTTGGCCTTCAGCCAAACAGTGATATGTGTTGCTATCCAGCTTCTGTCACAGTCTCTTTGGGGGGGGGGGGAATGTTTCTACTCAGCAAAACACGACCATTACTTAGTTGTTTCAGGAGATCCAGATGCTTTTCTTCAAGGTAGTATTCTGTTGCGGGGAAATGCCATTTTCCCACCACTGAATTATGATTTTTCCCCCTTCTTCCCCTCCAACAAGTGTATGTTTTGTGACAGTGAGGGGGGCATGCAAGTGACCCAAATATGTAATGAATAGTGCCTGCAAACGTCATAGTTATGAGCAATACAAATCCCTCTGTGCTTCATTTTTAATTTTTTTTAAAAAAACAAAAACATTTCTTAGATGCTAAGCCTGACTGCTGTATCACCCAAGCAGGGAGTGGTCAAGTGATCCTTTAAATATTAATGTTTAAAAAAAGCAAAAAAGACACAACTAGAAGGTGGTTATCTTCCTCAACAGAATACCATACCAGTTTGTTAGCCTATGTTTTATTCCTCCCCCCACTTTTAAAAAAAGTTCTTTGAGAACTGTATACTTTCCTTTCCCAGGGCAGGAATGCATAACTTTACTGATGTGCTTGCCTGCTTGCTTGTTTGCTTGCTTGCTTTTTATTAACGTTTTTTCCAAACTTTTTTTTGCTTTGCAAGAAACCCCCCTTCCAATTATAGTTGATGATAAGAGGAAAAAATAGACATCCATTTCCCAAGGTTCCCTTCAGGTCACTGACATGTTAAGTTCTGTGTCTTGCATATTAAATCATATTAACAGTTATCACTTTCATATTTACTGCTTCACCTCTTCTGGTGTTATATTTAAGAGAGGGGGGAAACAAGGGAATTTTTTTAAAAGCAAAGAAAGATAAGAAAACAACAAAGCAGAGCACTAGTTATACATATTTGGGTAACCAAAAAAGAGGACACCCAGTGGCAGGGAGGAACGATGCACTTTCCAGAGACCCCAGAAAGTGCTCTTTCCCCTCCTCTGCTCTAAACGGGGCCTTTTCTTTAATGTTCAGCGATGACACGCTTTCCCCTTTAAGATCCCGACTGGAGCAGTGGTGTGGGGGGAACGACAGCCTTAAAGGGGAAAGCATATAATTCCAGGACATTATAGAAAATTACAGAAAATCTGCCTTGACACTAGGGGTGTGCATCGTATCGAACCTGATACCCGATACTGATACAAATTGGTGGAAATTTAGCATCCGATGTCCGATTCCGATGCTGGCTGCAGGAGGTCCAATTTCTCCTGATCCAATTTTTTTTTTATCCAATTAATATCGGGAAAACGGAAAATTGGACTCCATTTTACGTGTTTTTGCCACAGGCTTGCATTGGGGGAAAGAAAGCTTTCCCCCAATGCAAGTCTATGGGGAAAACATGACGGCAGGTGACTGGGGACCTCCTTCCCTCCCTCGCGCTCCTTACCTGCTGCCATCGTCCGCTGTCGCCTGCTGTTCCATACTACTGAGAACCAAGCTTTGCAGCCTGTTTCTCAGCAGAGCGATACACCGGGTGATGACATCACCTGGCGCGTCGCTCTACTGAGAAACAGGCCACAAAGCCTGGTTCTCAGTAGTACGGAAGCAGTGGACGGCAGCGTGGGATGCCGACAGATAAGGAGTGACCCCTCCCTCCTCGTGCTCCTTACCTGCCGCCGTTGTCCACTTCCGCCCACTGCTCCATACTACTGAGAAACAGGCTTTGTGGCCTGTTTCTCAGGAGAACGATATGCTGGGTGACAATATCACCTGGTGCTTCGCTCTACTGAGAAACAGGCCGCAAAGCCTGTTTCTCAGTAGTATGGCGTAGCAGGCGGCAGCGGACGATGGCGGCAGGTAAGGACCGCAAGTGGGGGTGAGGGAGGTCCCCCCCTTACATGCCACTGTCGTCCGCTGCCGTCTGCTGCTCCATACTACTGAGAAACAGGCTTTGCGGCTTGTTTCTCAGTAGAGTGACGCACCAGGTAACGTCATCACCTGGCACATTGCTCTACTGAGAAACAGACCGCAAAGCCTGTTTCTCAATAGTATGGCGTAGCAGGTGGCAGCGGACGATGGCAGCAGGAAAGGAGTGCGAGGGGGAGGGAGGGGTCCCCTTACCTGCCGGCGTCCCGCATTGCCGTTCGCTGCTTCTGTACTACCAATAAACAGGCCGCAAGGCCTGTTTATCAGTAGTACGGAAGCAGCAGATGGCAGCGCAGGATGCCGGCAGGTAAGGACCACAAGTGGGGGGAGGGAGAGGGAGGTCCCCCCCTTACCTGCTGCCATCCTGCGCTGCTGTCCGCTGCTCTGTACTACTGAGAAACAGGCTTTGTGGCCTGGTTCTCAGTAGAGCAACACACCGGGTGATGTCATCACCCGGCACGTCGCTCTACTGAGCACCAGGCCACAAACCTAATTCTCAGTAGTACAGAGCAGCGGGTAGCAGCGGGTGGCAGCGGGCAGCAGCACAGGTCTACAGCAGGTATGGAGTGTGAGTGGGGGGAAGGGGCCGCAATTTTAGGTGTTTTTCCCATAGACTTGCATTGGGGAAAAGCTTTCTTTCCCCCAATGCAAACCTGTGGGGAAAACACCTGAAAAGGCGGTCCGATATCAAAATCGGAACTTCCAATTTTGTATCGGATCGGATCCAACAACACAGACCTCCGATTTTTCCGATCTGATATTTTACAAAATCTGAAGTTCCGATTCCAATACCGATACGATTTTTGGGGTCCGTGCATATCTCTACTTGACAGCCAGGATAGAACAAAAACCGAGACAAATCTGGGGAAATCCTGGCAGTTGGTCACCCTAGCATGCCAAGAAAGGCACATAGATTTGATGCTAATCTAACTAGCCCCACTCCTGAAAAAGGAGTGCTGGTTCCAATTATATGAAACACTACTCCTTTCTCAGATTCCTAACACCCAAGAGTCCTCGCTAGATTGCCTGTTCAGTTTGGAATCCATAATCTTTACAAGCAAATATGTTGTTCCTCCCTAAATTCATGAAACAGTAGCAAGTCAGCTTAAAACATGCAGATCTCATATTCTTTCACAGTAATTGATGTAACATATTCTTAGGAAACTGTTGGCAGATTTATTAGGCTGTATTAGATAAAGTCCCTTTGACCCAAAAGTGCACTTGAAAATTAAGGCAACAAGCCATCCACAGCATTCATTTGTGCCAATGTGTACCTGAGGCTAGTTCTTTCATTTTCAAAGTTTGTTATGCCAGCATGTCCCTTGGCTGAACTCAAAACCCTGTTACATATGAAATAATAAGGGCTCTGCAAAGGCAATTGTAGTACAAAATGGAGGATGAGATTCAGTTCTAGAGAACAGCCAAATCCCAGGGGCCATTCACATTCAAAACAGACTTTATGCTTTCTACCCGCTACAAACGAGCAAATTGAGGGAGAAGAAGGCATCTAGTAGTGAGGGAAGGATTCTGCAGCAACTCAAGTGAAGACATGACCAAAGGCACTTAGGATCTATTCATCTGCTTATTTGGAGCTGGTTTGCATGTTATGATAGCTGTGTAATGACTGCCTGAAAAACCCTCTATGCAGCAGAGGCTGGTTGCACCAATGTCAGTGAATCCGCTCCGGGGCCAAGCAGTATATAATAGGGATGTGCACTGGATCGGACCCGATCCACGATCCGAGTCCGGTCCAGTGGGAAAGGTAAGGAGGGGGTGCGTGGAGGGGAGGAGGGGGCGCGCGGAGGGGGGAGGGGGGCCCTTACCTTTCCGGCCCGGCGGCTCCCGTCCGGCGCCGGCGCCTACTATTCCCAGCAGGCTCCGCGGCCTGCTCTAGGATGGCGCGCCGGGTGATGTCATCACCCGGCGCGCTACTCTAGAGCAGGCCGCGGAGCCTGCTGGAAGTAGTAGGCGCCGGCGCCGGACGGGAGCCGCCGGGCCGGAAAGGTAAGGAGGGGGTGCGTGGAGGGGAGGAGGGGGCGCGCGGAGGGGGGAGGGGGGCCCTTACCTTTCCGGCCCGGCGGCTCCCGTCCGGCGCCGGCGCCTACTACTCCCAGCAGGCTCCGCGGCCTGCTCTAGGATGGCGCGCCGGGTGATGTCATCACCCGGCGCGCTACTCTAGAGCAGGCCGCGGAGCCTGCTGGAAGTAGTAGGCGCCGGCGCCGGACGGGAGCCGCCGGGCCGGAAAGGTAAGGAGGGGGTGCGTGGAGGGGAGGAGGGGGCGCGCGGAGGGGGGAGGGGGGAGGGGGGAGGGGGGCCCTTACCTGCCCGGCCCGGCGGCTCCCGTCCGGCGCCGGCGCCTACTACTACCAGCAGGCTCCGCGGCCTGCTCCAGGGTGGCGCGCCGGGTGATGTCATCACCCGGCGCGCTACTCGAGAGTAGGCCGCGGAGCCCGCTGGTAGTAGCCGCCGGCGCCGGACGTGCCGAGAAGGTAAGTGGCGGGGAAGGGGGCTTACCCCCCCCCCCGGAGCCGTCCGCTTCTATCCGCTGGCGCCCGCGGGCGCCAGCGGATGGAAGCAGGCGGCCCCAGGGGGGGTAGGGAGCGCGGGGGAGGGGGTTTACCTGCCGGGGCCGTCCACAGCGGACGGCCCCGGGGGGGGGGAGGGAGTTAGGCCCCCCCTTACCCACCCGCCGCCATTTTTTCCTCATAGACTTGCATTGCAATGCAAGTCTATGGGGAAAAAAATGGCGGCCGATCCAAAAATGTACGATTTTTGGGTCGGGATCGGACTCGATCCGGTCCGGGGGGCCTCCGATTTTGTCCGAACCGGTCCGGGACAAAATTGGAGGTCCCGATCCGGGTCCCGATCCGATCCGGGGGGTCCGTGCACACCCCTAGTATATAACACTTTGAAAACATTTTGAAAATTGTATATGGAGTGTGTCATGGGACCCAACAGTTGTAAATACAGTTAAAAACCATTTTAAAGCAATAGTGTAGATCCTGCCCAGGTTTCAGTCAGAATTAATAAAGATACTTTCTGTCCCATCCCACTCATGGCTATAACAGGCAGATTTTGGTAAACCGTCATGGTGAGCAGATGCAAAAGAGGACAGGGCTCCTGCAGCTTTAACTGTTGTGATAAAGAGGGAATTTCACCAGGTGCTGCATGCATACAAATGACATCTGCTGAAATTCCCTTTTCTGTACAACTGTTAAAGATATAGGAGCCCTGTCCTCCATTCCATATGGTCATCCTACCTAACTCATTTTTCTCTAGGTAGTCCTAAAAGAAATAACTTGTTTCCCCCACCCCATGTCCCTCTCCCATCTCCATCACACTGGCAGGAAAATCCCCATAAGCATGCTAGTGTTTGCATGTCAGGCTGCTGTTAAAGGTATAGGACTACAACTCCCAGGATTCCTGGCCATTGGCCATGGTGGCTGATGGGAAATGAAATCTGAAACACCTGGTGAACACCAGGTTGGGGGAATCTGGCATAGGAGAAGGGCCAGTTAGAAATCCCAATGAACAATGTAGGCTAGGGTGACCAGATAAAATCCAGGTCAGGGCTCATTTAACTTTAACAGTTGTAGAGAAAAGTGAATTTCATCCAGTGTCATTTGTATGCAATTAGTTCCTGGTGAAATTCCCTCTTCATCACAACTGTTAAAGTTGCAGGGGCCCTGCCTTCTTTTGTATATGGTCACTCTAGTATAATGCCTGCAACTTTAACTGTTGTGATGAAGAGGTAATTTCACCAGGAACTAATTGCATACAAATGACACTGGCTGAAATTCCCTTTACTCTACAACTGTTAAAGTTACATGAGCCCTGACCTGGATTTTATCTGGTCAGCCTACCCTAGCCACATTCTCCCCACCATGCATAATTTTGTACACTTCTATCATGTCTTCCCTTAGGGAAAAGGGGAAGGGCCCAAATAGCCAAAAAAATAATAATAATGCCACAATGTTGTAGCTTAAAGCTGTTACTGTCAGTAGCGAAGCCTTAGGAGAGGCTTCAAACCTTTTAGAATGGGGGGAAATGGCACAAAGCTGGGAAACCAGCAAATGATTGGGGGGTGGGACGAAAGGGATGGGACCAGGGGAAAGGAGCAAGGCTGTCTGGGGAAACTCAGAGGGCCAAATTGGAATCCCAGGCAGGCTACATTCACGGGCCTGAAGTTCAACACTCCTGCTTTAAGGGTGCACAAGACTCTGTTGTTTTGTTGCAACAGGTTAACATGGCTACTCATGTGACAATCATTAACTGGATATCTTTTTTCAGCCATATTCTGCTTTGAATAAGCAAAGATCACATGAAGACATAGAGTGTCATGCCACGGTAGTTCAACCCATGTGGAGGGCACAATATTGGAGAAAGCTGGCAAAAAGGAATCACTTTGGGAAATTGATACTTCTGCTAGTCATTTCTCAAAGGTAGATCAAACCACAGGTCTTTATTCAGAATTTATTTTATATGCCAAACTATTGCATGGGTTCATTTTCATCTAAGTGCATATTCCTGTGACAGGAGCAGTAAATAAACTTGTGCTGGGAGCCAGCAAGGCTCTTGCAGTCAATTTAAATTGAATCTGAGGCTCCCACAAACTTCTAGCTCTGCAATTGTGCTCCTTTAATTAAATAATGAAGTCTTTCTTTCCTTCCTTCAGAGGGTGGCATGAGAACCTTCACGAGCGTGGTCTGCTTAAATCAAAGAGAACTTCTACCTCACCTAATAGATCAGTCTCCTTTACATGGATTCTTTACAGGAGGAGAGAAGCGTGCTCTGCCAACATCTGCTTGATTTCATCCCTGTCTTGCAGAGAATGTTTGGTGATTTAGGACTTCCTGCAATAAAGCAGAGTGTCTATTTGACATATCACCCCATGAAAAACATTTCACAGGCTTCCTGCAGAAAGTATCTGGCTGCAACAGAGAGGGAGGGAAAAGCGTGTCAGTCATCAACAACACAGGCACTGTCCAATAGTTGCCTCTGATGTTTGGGCAATGTCAAGATGGGTGGGGAGACTTCCATGGATTCCTTGTGATAGGAGAAAAGATGGAAGAAATGGTGGGAAAACACGGGACATTTACAAGTGGAAAACACCGTTGTTTGGAGCCTCTATAAAATTCCGTGAAGCAGGGCAGGGCAATAAAAGCCTTTTCCAGAAGTACCAGTTTAAGTGCCAAGAAGCACAGGGAACTAGACAGGGCTCCAGAACACCAGATGTGGCCTGGGGTGCTGCACCACTGGTGTATGGGAAAGGGATAGAGAGGAGATTGGGTGGGTTGATGAAGAAGGGGCAGGGCAATGAGTCCTGTTGGCCTATCGGACAAAATAGCAGGTGGTCATATGGATTGGTCCAAAAGGCTGGACAGCCCATTCAGGTGCATGAAGGATTCCTGCTGATTGGCTCAGGTGTGCCTGGGTCTGAGGAAACCCATTCTCCCTTCTGAGTGTGGGGTTATACCCCGAATTTGAACCCCTGGGACCCCCTGCATGCAAACTGTGAGCTGTTCCACCCAGCCAGTGTTCCTCCATGATGTGTTTGATTGATTAGAGAACCACTCGGTGGAGCTTGCAGTGTGGGTTTGGGCTCTTTGGTCACTTTTTTAAAGTCAGGAATGCAAAAACTGAATGGCAGCATGTTCCTCCCATGGTGGGCCTCAAACTCCCATCTCCTTCGTCTCAACTTCATGCCCCATGGAGCAAGGAGCCTCTGTAGAAACTACTGTCCTGGTCCCTTGGCTGTTTGTCAAAGGAGTCTTTCCCTCCCTGGGTGGGTCATGAACCCTTGTCCCGGAGGTCTGTGTGCACTCTCTGCAGAATGTCTATCTTCTTCTCCTTTTTGTGTTGTATTCCTTAGCCAGTGATTTTAGGTGGCATAAGGGGATTCAAACACCTATTGGAGGAATGCCTGAGGCCTGGCAGTAACAGAGGCCTTTCTTGGCTGTGCAACTAGGGCTGCTGTTATAGGGGTGCTGTGGCATCATCGTATGTGTGTGCATGCGGTAATCTTGAAGTGTGTGCTGGAAGCACATCCCCACTATCACAAATTAATTGGGTCCCTCTGTGTGGGCAGCATGTGCATATTGTCACTGGCACAGTCCCTGAGTTTCCAGGGATGCTGTGGGTGGGTTTCTGTCACTTTTACGTGCTTTTTTATATTTTCTGTCTGTGTTTTTTTCCTCCATTCTCAGACTGAGCATGCATTAGGTTCAGCAACCATTCCGGTAGGGCAGCAATAGCAACCATACAGCCCTTGCAGTCACCTGTACAGATGGAAATGAGAGGGGCGGAAATATGGACATTCCACCAGCCTTGCTGAAAGATTTAATTATTTTTCTTTTCCTACTCCATTCCTTTTCCCTTGTGTGTCTTGTGTCTTTTTAGATTGTATACCTGTGGGCAAGGAATGCCTTGTTTTACTTATTATATCTAAGCTGCTCTAGGAGGGGGCCTCTCTGGCTGAGGGGCAGGATAAAAATAAACAAATCCTTCATTAGCATAATGTGAGTACAAGATTGCTCTGCCCAGGGAATAATTCTTCCGTAGGGAACCCTGAAATCTATGGATTTATATATAGAATGCTGCCAGATGTGTAAACTACTTGTAGATATGGGTCCTGATGTAACTATTCAAGTAGAGTTATTCGTAGTGGCTGCTAAAAAGATTAAAGCAAAGATCCTAAAAGCTCTTGCTATAGATTGTCCACATGATTTAAGTGGCTTGTTCAACTTTTTTCTTTTTGTGGCTATGTCTCCTTTGGGCGGGGGGGGGGGGGAGGGGTTGTAAAAGCCTCTGATTATATGCAGTAAAATCAACTGACCACTGCCAATAATCTATACAACGTTCTACAGAGTTACAACTGAAATCAAACTATTCCTGACATACCCAGATGGTTGTCATTTGACTTCAGTTTATAAAGCACTGAATTGAGTGCACATTTAATAGTATTTATCTTCCATTGAAGCAAACAGGGTTTTGTTGTCCTGGGTTGTGGTCTACGGTGGACAGCCAAAGGCTGCATGTGATCCTTCCCTGCACACACATGGGGGATATTCAGCCTCCCTCTGCCAGTGGCAGCTCTAGCCCTTAAGAGCCACACCCACAGATAGGGGATTTTGCAGGGAGGTATTCTATGAAGCTGGAAGGATAAATTGTAACTCTCCCCCTGCGCCCACCACCACCAAAGGGCTTCTTTGGATCCTATGTGTAATCATGGTGCTGTGGAAACAGTTAAGTACTAATGCTATATACAACAGTTTAAAGGGCTCAAGCAAAGTCTATTATCTCTAAACCAAACAGAGAGAAATTTCACACTTGTTTAAGAACAAAATGTATTCTTCTTCTGTTTTAGATTCAATATAAAATTCTCTTTTATCTCCTTCCACAATAAAGGATGCTATAAAACTTTATTGGGGCTGTGAAAAGTATAATGCAGGATTTGTTATACCTTCATGGTTATTACAAAAAGAATAAAAATGATGAGCTGTTTATGTACTTCTGCTATAGACCATCCTCTAGTTTAGCAGCCGGTCTTGTAGATGTTTCAAAAGCAGTGCACAAGTGTAATTTTGGAATACATAATTCTCTGCCAGGCTATTGTTATTTCCATTACTATGAAACATGTACAAAACGGTCTAAGACTTACAGTATGACAATCTGTGAATATCAGCTTTTATTTAAAAAGCAACTTTCTAGCCCTCATGCTTGCAGAGAAAAGACTGAAACAGTGCAGGCAACGTCTTGGTTGGAAGTTTACAAACTAAATGAAGCCTTGGGAATGGACAAAATGATTAGGAAATGGAAGTTCTGTTCCCCTCATTCCCTTAGCCCCTAGATCTTGTCCCCAATATCAACTGCTCTTCCACATTTTTTTGCCTTTTATGACCATTACACCTGTAAAATTATTCCAAATTCTGCAAAAACTTGTGATAATTTTCCTCTTAATAAATTGTGCAAGTGACAAAGGCCCGCAAATCTTCACCATGTAGATAGCCTTTTCTAAGTTCAAAAATTGTCTTCATTTGCTGGGAAGGAAGGGGGTAGAATGGCTGATTTTGGTGTAGAGTATACCTATTTTAGAGTCATTCTAGAATGAATTACCATTCTTTCACAAAGAGTCAGTTACAATTTGATTCTATAAACCTTGGATTGTGACTAACAAAGAACCATTTCTAGTATGCGTGTTTTAGAATAAGTTTTAATTGCTGTAATGGCAATATTATTCTGAAATTAAAAATAGAGTATTAATTAGAAGTTTGAGATACGTTTTCAGGCCTACCAGGGATTCTACTGTGAAGTGCAACCAGTCAGGAGCCTCAAATGAAAAAGGGCAACAAGCTGTATTTTGAATGCAGCTACCTTAAATATTGCATAGGAGATGTCAGTACAAAGGGTTCAAAATCACTCATATCCACAAATGATTCACTAATAGCTTAGCTTCCCCACCTCAAGGGCTGCATTGTTACCCAGAAGCAAGGTGGCAGGATGCCAGCACTGGGCAGGACCACTTCGACTCACACAGACACACACCTTAGCTCAGTGATCTTCTCTGTTTTTTTAAAAAGGAGCTACTTTGGCTCCAAGCATGGCCACCAAGGCCACTTGAGGGCCTTTCCCTTGCAGTGTGTGTGTGGACTTACCTCCCCCCACCCAAATAGTGACGCTGTGCACTGGACCTGGCTGGAGGCTTTTTCAAGCCCCTCCTCTCAATTCTCCTCCACATCACCTAGGCAAGGTCTGTCAGCCAGTCACCTGGGGCTGCCTATACAGCAAGCAAAACCTCGCGCTTTTGCTTCTTCAGGGTGGCGGCAACTAATCCTAAAGCTACAGCAACACCGCAGGGTTTCCAGTGGCCAAGCCCACCCCCTGCCCGAGCAGAGGGCAACCAATCAGAGGTCGCCATCTGCCCAGCCATGCCTCTGTCGTGACTCCAAAGTGAGGATAGCTGTACTCACTGTACTCACCTCCCTCCAGAGAAAAAAGAAAGCTCCAGGGTAGGTGTGTGGTGGGTGCTGCATCGAATAATCGATGCAGCACTGCCACCCACCCCGGGGCTTTCCTTGCACACAGATAGCCCTCTAGTCACCAGGAAGGCAAATTCCCACAGGCTTACTTGGGCCTTGGATTGGGATGGATCTTTTCATCATTACTGAGAGTGCTTTGTTCTACGCAGTGGTGCAAAATCTCCCAGCGCATGTCTATGTTTCTCTCTCTCTCTTTCACCCAAGCATTTGATTTCCCTCCAGTGCTATGCACCACAGTAGCTAATCACATTGCTCTTTGCATCTTGGGCCCCTCACCCACCACAACTAATTGGCTGATTGCTCCTGCATTCATCTCTTCCCCACCCCTTGCAGCCACCTTACAGCTGAGGAGTGGTAGGTCTCTGGACTCCCAACTCCTGAAGCCTCCCCTCTGGTAGCCCAGGTCACAGCAGCTAGCCCACTGCTAAATAAACAAGGCATAGCTAGAGAGTCCCTGCTTAGCATGAGCAGTCATGGTGAAAAGAGAGAGGGAGTGAATGAGAGAGAAACGTAGACAGCCATACTTGAGATGACTGGGAGTCATCAGCCTTGTGAAGAACACTTTCTTAGATGGTAATACTGTGCAGGGAAGGAGTCTGATGCCAAAGAAAGGCAAATAACAATTCAGTTGAATAAAGATATGGCTATTCATGTGCTTTTATTCCAAGAAGTAGCCCTATGCATTTTGGCCCTGAATATGGGCCTTCTTTAGGGTAAAGTTTTATATAAATGCCTGCAGAGTTCTCTGAAAAAATAGTTGCCAAGATAGTCTCCAAGATGAATCATGCAACTATCTTTTTTAGAGATCTCTACAGACATATTAAAACTGATCCCTGAAGAAGGCCTATACTCTGGGCCAAAACATGTAGAGCTACTTCTTGGAATAAAACCACATATATTTTTCAGCATCCTCAGATTTCGTCTCTTTATTCCATCGGATCATTTTGGATGTTTTCCAGTTTTGTTTTACCCAAACATCAATTCTGGGTAAGGTGCAAAGGACAACAGGAGAAGGAGGGGGAACAAGCCAGAGTGTTAGCAGACCCCAAAATCATAAAAAGTTGGAAGGGGCTTATAAGGCAATCGAGTCTAACCCCCTGCTCAATGCAGAAATTCACATTAAAGTTCCTTCTGCAATAGCTGAGAGCAAATTTCTGGTGTAATCTCCCTAAATTAAGTATAATCTCTTCAAAAATTAGGAGGAAATTAATTTGCTTTTCTCAACATCTTTACCACTTGCTGTTGAACCTATCTATAAAAGATACATCACAAACAAAATTCAATAATTCATTTCTTAACATTCAACATCAACTAATACGATTTCTTCAAATGGGGAACATTTAGTTATAATAAAGCAGTACATAATAATATTTCAAAGCAAATCGTTTCATAAGCATAATTCATTCAGTGATATATCATATCTAACAACAAATAATATCCCATATCACCTCCCACGGATCTGTCTGTAAGTAGACTTACTGCAGTCCCTTTTCCCAGTCTGGGTATAGATCAAGCTAGTAGCTCTTTGTATGGCTATTTGATATAGGGATTATTTATTTATTTTAAAAAATACTGCTTTGTTGGCCCTAGCAAGTGTGCCCAAGGCAGTAAACTCTCAAAGCACTTAAAAACATAAAGCATTAAAATCCAGAATAAAATAGTTAAACCAAAAATCATAAATAGCAAGATGATGATTACATTTATATCTTGCCTACTTCCTATTACAAAGAACCGAAGGCCTCCTCCTCCATTTTATTCTCACAACAACCCAGTGTGGTAGGTGAGGCTGAGATTCAGTGACTGGCTCAAAGTCACCTAGTAAGTTTCATGGCTGAGTGGGGTCTAGAACCTGGGTCTCCTAAGTCTCAGTCCAACACTCTTAACCACACTGGCTTTTAGAACATACTAAAAGCCTGGTGGAATAAAAATATATTTGCGTGCAGTCCTTACATGCTGGGCGGGAAATGGAGTTGTAGGACTTTTTTCTGTCTAAATATCTATAAGACTGCACCCTTAACCATCTTAACTAAAAGACACAGAGGGACCAATCCAACTTCCCTTGGGAGTTTCACAAGCAGGGCGCTGCCACAAAAAAGGCCTTGTTCCTTGTTCCCATCCATTGCACCCCTTTTGGCACCAGAATGCAAAGCCAAGCTTCCAAAGATGACTGCACTGGACAGTCTTATTCATGTGCAAGGAAGCGAACTTTCAAATGACCTGATCCCTAGCCATTTAGGGCTTTAATGTATTGTAATGTGTAATCTAGGCCTGTGTGAAATAAAACAAAAGACTATAGTTTGTGTTTCGAGTGACATAGAGTTACAGTGCTGGTTGTCTCCCTGGATATCTGATGTAAATGCAGTGGTCTCCAGTAATCTTGACTGTTTAAACTGTACATCTACCTATGCTCAAGATGTATGTTTATAAATAAATCAAATATTACAAAGCACCAATAAGCCTCCAGTGAACTCCTTCCAAAGAGAACCAAATCAGGTATGCTTGTGCCCCTAGAACCTCTCAGAGAAGCAGGGTGTACCTAACAATAGGTAATAACTAGCATGTTGGACTGGTCCCAGAAATGAATCAGAAGCCAGTGAAATTAAGCAAGACTGGCATAATATGGTCAAAAAAGCAGACATCAGGAATTATTTTAGCCACAGCACTTTACACCAGCTGTAGTTTCTGAAAATTTTTCAGGGGCACCCTCACTTAGTGTTGCAATAATCTAATCTGAATGTAACCAAGGGCAAAATTCTATGCATGTTTAGACAGAAAACTGTCCTATGACTCCCAGCAAGCCATGACATGAATAACCAGATCCATTTTCTCCAAGGGGTGCAAGTTGGAGTATCAGCCAAAGCTGGGTAAAAGCACTCTGAGCCACAGCAGTTATATGATCAGTCAGGAGCAATGCTGGGTCCCTCCAAACAATCTGGTCCTTCAGAAAGAGTGCAGGCCCACCAGAACACCTTGTACTTACACTCCTATGTCTGTCTTGTCTACATTAAGCGTTTCTTTAAATGAGCAATTTATAGCACACACATGACTGGCAACTCAGGCTGTAAACCTCCAGTGTATCTCTCGTACTTAAGAAGGATTTCTGCAGTTTAATTTAAATGGAAGGAAGCTAATAACAAAAAGACCACCTTTTCCTTTCAACATGAAAAGAGGAAATCATGCTATAAGATGAGGCACATTGCAGCGCCACCTTGTGGCTGTATAAATGAAATGGAATTGTATGAAACCATAGAACTCTTAGGTAAAGGGGGAAAAGGGGAGTGGGGAAGGGAAGTGTGTGCAAAGAGAACACGTCCTGATCATCATCATCATCATCATCACCATCATCACAATTTATTTCTTACCCGCCTCTCCGTCTGGATTGAGGTGGGGAATAACAACATGATAAAATACATAAAACTGATTAAAACATAACACATATTATTAAAACTGCATAAAAAATCCTAAAACATCCTAAAAACATCCTTAAAACATTCTAAAATTCCACTGGCATGAAAATTCCACTGGCATGAAAATGGAAGCAGAAAGCTCCAGTAATGTTTCAGGACTTTCCCTGGTGTAGAAATGCTCCGAGTCTCAGCTTGTTAGCCCACAGTAACTCCATCACTGCACCTAGACACCAGTTCAGGTATCCACAGCCACCTTGGCACCTGCTGCAAAAGGGTGATAGAGCTGGGAGTCATCAGCATATTGATGGCACCCACCCCAAATCCCCAGATGAACTCTCCTAGCAGTTACATGTAGATGACAAATAGTATGGGGGACAGATGGAACCCTGAGGGACCCCAAAGGCCAATAGCCAAGAGATCGAACAGTAGTCCTCCAGTACCATTTTCTGGGAATGTCCAACAAGATAGGACTGGAACCATCAGAGAACAGTACCAGCAAGCCTCACACTGGCTAAATGACCCAAAATCATACCATAATCAATGGTATTAAAAGCCACTGTGAGGTCTAGCTCAACCAGCAGGGTTGCACTTCTTGTCTAGTTCCCAATACAGGTCATCTACCAAGTCTGTTTCAGTTCCCAAACTGGGCCTGAACCCAGACTGGAAATTATCTAGGTAACCAGTCTTATTGATGAAAGCCACTCTTTCTACCTTATCAAAACCATAAGTTAGAGACTAGCCAATAGTTACCAAAGCTTTTAGAGTTCAAAAAGAGCTTTTTAAAACAGCATCTTATGATTGCTTCCTTTAGTGAAATTGGAACACAGCTCTCATCCAAGGAAGTATTCATAATCTCTACCAACCATGTCGCCAATCCCCCTCTGGTGTTCCTAATTAGCCAAGTTGGACATAGGGTCCTCCAAGCAACTTGTCCATATCCCCAGGCTGAACAAGCTGAAATTCATCCATCAAAACAGGACAAGCAGACACCTTAGTCACAGCCATAAATCCTGCTCTATGTGATTAGGAATCTTTTGTTCTGGCCCTAGTAAAAGGTGTTGCCTACATTTCTGTCTTTTTCAGGATCGTCAGACTGGTGCTTTCTCCTAAGGA
Source organism: Anniella stebbinsi (assembly GCA_029215795.1). Classification (NCBI taxonomy): domain Eukaryota; kingdom Metazoa; phylum Chordata; class Lepidosauria; order Squamata; family Anniellidae; genus Anniella; species Anniella stebbinsi. The sequence goes on along the minus strand of JARDYH010000004.1, from coordinate 85,403,748 downwards.
TAACTTTTCATACAGAGATGGTGCCATCTACTGGCCAAATATTTTCATTCTCAACAATTATAATGTATCCACAAATATAGCAGTCTTTTGAGAGTATGTATTCATATTACAGTAATTAAAACATTTCAAAAACCTTTAACATCGTTCAGGATTAGGGATAACCCTAGGATAAAATGTTTAAATTTAAATCACCATATGTGGAATAACTGCTTAAAGTAACTGAAACATCTGGAAACTAGCTAGCCCAGCATGTCTTCAATGAATCTCCCACCAGTCGGCTTCATGGGATGACCCCAGGTTCTAGCATTATGGGAGATGGAGAATAATGTCGATCTATCCATATTCTCCATACCATGCATAATTCTGTACACCTTTATCAGGTCTCCCCTCAGTCTTTTTTCTAAACAATCCTACCTGTTGTAACCTTCCCTCATAGATGCTCCAGCCCTTTGATCATTTTAGTTGTTCTTTTCTGCACTTTTTTTTCAGCTCTACAATATCTTTTTTTAGGTGTGGTGACCAGATTGTACACAGTATTCTAAGTGTGGTTGCACCATAGATTTGTATAAAGGCAGTATGATACTGGCAGTTTTCTCAATTCCTTTTCTAAAATGCCTAACATGGAGTTTGCCTTCTTTACAGTGGCTGCACACTGGGTTGACATTTTCATCAAGCTGCCAACCACAACCCCAAGATCTGTTTTTTTGGTCAGTAACTGCCAGCTCAGATCCCATCAGGTTATACTTGAAGTTGGGGGTTTTTTTGTCCCAATGTGCATCACTTTACACTTGCTTACCGTGAACTGCATCTACCATTTGGATGCCCACTCTCCCAGCTTGGAGAGATCCTTTTGGAGCTCCTCACAATCCTTGTTTGTTTTAACCGCTTTAAATAATTTGGTGTCATCAGCAAACCTGGCCATTTCACTCTTCACTCCTAATTCCAGATCATTTATGAACGCCCCGCTATTGGGGCGTTCATAAATGCCCCAATACTCCCTCCATTGGGAGTATTTGCCATTTATTCCTACTTTCTGCTTTCTGTTCTTTAACCAGTTACTGATCCATAAGATCAGTCTCGTCTTTAGTGATGTCATGGTGACTATAGGGAGAGAAATAGAGACAGAACAGGACATGCCCTTTAGAACTTTTCAACAATTTTGACTCATGTTTAGAATTGTGATTTTGGCTTAACTCTATATCATAATATACTCCTCAGGTATATTTCATATCTAGTAACAAATCTAATACTATTCTGAGGATATTCTTCGTATTTTTTAAAGATGACCCTTTAAAAAAAAGTATAGACATTTTCCACTAATAATATTCAGGAATATAACATATCCAGCAACTGCTAATTATGTTTTCAGGTTTTGTCCTGATGCCCTTTAAATACACACAGAATACTTTAACTTGATTTATTCCAACAAGTATGTCTCAGTTCAATGATGCAAAGATATTGAAAGAAATGTTATGGCTACCTTTCTACTCTGACTGGGTTTATTATCACTTTTAAATCTTCACTTTTTTCATAACTCCACATGAGAATTATTATTATTGTCATTTACAGATAGGGGATTGAGGCAGATAGGGAATTGGACTAAAAAAAGAAATATGCATTTAATTATTAATTACCTCAGCCAAGGGACCAAGGGCTGTTGGGTTGGGTGAGTTTATGGTTTGTTATTACAATGGATTTTTTCCAGTGTTAGTTTACCTTAAACCACATCGATTTCAATGGATCTACTAGAAGTAATACTGGATACTACCCAATCTACTGTAAGCCACCTTGAAGATCATTTGATCGAAAAGTGGGTGGATTCACGGCATCATTCGAAGAAGCCCAGTTCTCAAATATATTTCCTTGTAAGTCTTTCCCGCTTAGCTTAATGGGACTTCCTCCCAAGTGTCAGGTAAATTCAGAATACCAGCCGCTGAGGGACAAAAAAGGGGCAGCTGGTATTCGGTGGTCTACTGCTCCAGACTTTACCGATCATAGTTGTGGCCTTCCTGAAGGCGTCTAGATGGGCCTTAGTTCTAACCCAGCAGGGCTCTTCTTTTATGTATATGCCTCAGGGCTGTTTAAAAATCAAACTGCGTTAGCGCGGATCTGGACGTACTCCCGGAGCGCCGCTCAGCGCGGCCTAAACGAAACACTGCGGCTGCTTAATGGCCCCCTGGCTTTTCTGCGAATTCTCCCCCCCGCGCGACACGGCGTACTGCATTGCTGCGTCCAGCAGAGGCTGAGGCGCTCTAGGGGAGCGGGGCAACTGCTTTCGCCACCTAAACCAGCCTGGACTAGAGGCGCCGAACCTGCCCGCCAAGGGGGTTTCCCCATCTGACTGAGCAGCCGGGTCGGCCTACAGAGGGAAGAAGGGGCCGCCGCCGCCGCTCCCTCGGATCCACTCCAAGTTGGCTGAGGCGCTGCTGGGCGGACGGACGGAGCGAGAGAGTGAATGCTCAGTCCTGGCCCAGGAAGCCTCGTCGCCTTCCCCGCCCGGGGCCAGGCGGAGCCAACAGTGGGAGGAGGAGGAGCGGGTGAGAGGTCGGCCAGCTCCGGTCGCCCATAGAGACGGAGGAGTCCCGAGTTGTGAGGGCGGCGGCGGCGGCGGCCGAAGCGGGGACGACGAGGGACGGAACCACCGACAGTAAGTGGTGGTGGCGGCGGTGGGGGCCACTGTCCGTGGAGGGAGCGGGAGGGTCTCCGCGAGAGGAAGAAGAGCTGCCCTTCCTCCTTCTCTGCCCTAGTCTTGCTCCCGCCATTGCGACGGCGGTGGCTGGCGGATGAGGACTGCTCTCTCGGCTGCCACCCGCTGCCCTCTCCTTGCCGCCCGCGGCGCAGCCCGATTAGCCGCACGGGGCACAGCGGGGCGAGCCGCCGCCGCCTGTTTCTCGCCACTATGTGGCGTTGCGTGAGGCGTGGCTGCCGCGCATGGGCACCCTTCGGGCTCGTTAGGCCACTGCTTCACTCCCTGCCCTAACGAAGACTTTACGCGGGGTCATTGACCACCTCTGCCATCCCCTTCCTTCGTACTGGCCGTGATATTGGGGTGCGGGGAAGAGAGTGGATCGGATGGCGCCCCACTCCCTCTTCCAAAGGAGTGCTGATTCTAACCCGGATTAGTCAGTGTGCGCAGCTGTAGGGGATCTCTCATGATGAGAGAACATGGCGTGTAAGGGTGTGATCTTGTATATGTGAATGGTCCATCTAGTTCCGCATCTTGTTTCTACACAGCGGCCAGCCCGATGCTTCTGGGAAGCCCACAAGCAGGGTATGGGCGTGTAAGTAGTAGTTGCCAAGCCTTACTGTAGCCGCCCCACCCCCCACCCCAATCATCCTGCAGCTGGTCTGGTTGTCACAGCCCCTGACCCTGGAGTTTCCTTTTAGCGGTCATGGCTAGTAGCTCTTTGATAAACCTATCCTCCATGAATTTATTTAATGCCCTTTTAAAGTCATCCAAGGTATTCATCACCCCCACATTTTGTGGCAGATTATTCCACAAATCAGTCACTCCAGCTTTTCCCAACCTTATGTCCAGATATGTTGAACTGCAACCCCCATAATTTCCAGCCAGCATAACAATACTGGCTGGAAATTACAGGAGTTGCAGTTCAGTGTCCGGAGGAAGGCTGAATTACCCGTTGAGTGGAGAAGTAGGGTGGTATGAGGTTACTGCCACCAAATGTCCCTTGGATTGCCCCTCATTTCAGAACTGCAGATGGTGACTGTAGATAGGATGGACAGGTAAAGCACTGTAGTTCTGGCACAGTGTCTTTCATTGGCACCCATCCCGGTATTCAGGTTGCCCGTGAGACGGTTTGGACATTTCAGAACAGCAGTCTGCTTTCACCACTGAGAATTCCACAGTCGTATGGAATATAACACTGGTCTTCATTTATTCCAGTTTGAGTGTCCTTTTATTCTTAAAGTCTTTTTAAAAAAAATAAAATCTTCTGATCCTATCTCACAGTAGGCACAGGATGAATAAGGCACAGGATTAATTTCTCAATCAGTAGGCAAGCACTGGGTGAAAGGCAGCTACTGCATATTCTATAGATTGGCTTTTGCTTGATATTGTCTAAAGGCTCATGAAGTTAAGCAGGTCTGGGTCTGGTCAGTGCTTGGAGGGGAGACCACATGTAGCCACCTTGAGTTCCATCCAGGGAAAAGTGGCATATACATGTAATGTAAATAATTTAATATAGATGGTACTTGTTTCTTGGCTGGAAGATCGGTTTCTGTCCTATGTGGTATGTAGATGGCTGCAGTGTTTGGTGGTTGTTTAACCTATACTATTTCATAGCTGGTGCTGTGTGAGTGATATCTTCACCTTAGCAAAACAATATGGCTAAGTGGTGCTGATGATTCCCATTTCACTCTGTTGTGTGGCTTCTGTAGTACATTGTGGCTACTCCTGGTGAAATGACCATATTGCACAAAGTCTGAAAGAAGATGCATGGTGCTGGAGGTTTTTAAGAAGAGGCTGGACAGCAATCTCTCATGGATGATTTAATTGGTTTTCCTGCACATTGCGGAGGGTTGGACTAGATGATCCTTGTATTCCCTTCCAACTCCACAATTCTGTGATTCTGTGGTTTGTGACACCTTTTGCTCGCTTTTGCTGGTGGTTGCCCCTCAGTCATATTGTGGTGGGTGCCCTACAGTACATCCTATCCACCATGGAGAGAGAGCCACTAATGATTGTAGTCAGAGCTTCACTCGTTCTATTTGAACTCAGTACTTTGGCAAGGACTGCATGATTTTTCTACTATTAAATTTCATAATGTCAGGATTTGTCAATGAAAATAAAAAGCTTTTTTTTTCTTTTTTACAGAAGCATGGAAATAAAAGGCCAGGAAAACAGTCCTAAGTACAGGGTGTATAATGAAGTTTTCCACTTTCTGGTTTCCCTTAAGCCGCTTGTTTTTAGTTTCATCCCAACCCACATGCTTTTGTGAAGGAGGGCTTGAATAAAACTCCACCCAAAATTTGTCTTGATGCTGTTGCAAAAGGAGAAAAAGGAAGTAATTGTTCCAGTCTGAACTTAGTGTGATGACGGGCTGTAAGCTGCAGAATAGTAATAAACATAGTTTTACCACTGTTGGTAAAACGTCTGCTGGATATTAATTGCATTTTCCTCAAAGGGGACATCATAATTGGCAGGTGTCCACAACTTTTTGTCTTGGATCACTAGCCAGCCATGAGTTGCAGTTGTCACTGACCCTTCCCCTCCCAATAGTCCTCAGCATATTCCAGAGAATTTGGAATGGGGTGGGCCCCTCTTGTGTTGCACTAGGCTTACTGCACTCCCAATATGATTTTGTCTGCTCCAAAGTTCAGCACAACCTGAGAAACACACCACTCCCTGATGCTGAAGAGGGGGAGGGCTCTTACATTTGCAATTCTGCTGCAAACTCAGTGCAATGTAAAGGTCTTCTCCTCCCCTCCCCAAATTGGGAGAGGGAGGAGGGTTTCTCAAGTTGCTCTAAGGGGGCCCTTCCTTGCTCTTGGCAAACTGGTAAATGGATGTGTGGAGGCCTGATTATTGGAAAGCCTAGTCACTAGAAAAAATGACAGCAGACAATAAAGGAGTTATTGAACATGTTCTATCATGTTTAACATTTTGTTAGCTACAGAAATAAAGCACAGGGCATAGTAAAATCTTGCCGAGTTGGATTGAACTCTGTTTCTTTTTATTTGGCCAATACTTTTAACATTCCTTTGTTTTGTACATGTTTCTTTGTATGATTTTAATCATCATTGTGAATTCTTTCAGCTGACATGAAAATATTTTCTTTATTAAAACTTTAGCTCCAGCTTTTTAATAGTTCTGTTAACTGTTGTTCACCTCCAGCAAATTATGAAGGAATGACATGTTGATGTTAGCATGGTTTTCTGTTTGGGTTTGTACTAAACTCTTCATAGGTTCTAGCATAACAAACATTCATTTTACTAATGAACTTATGAAATGGAAAAGTTTCCATGAAAAAATAAAGCACTGGAAAAATTTCCACCCTGCATCACTGTTTGTAATACTTGGATATTAGAAGTTACTTTGCTCTTATGTAGTTTTATGGTCACAAATCAGTTGGAGTTGGAATTATTGTGGTAGGCCAGTATTTAACAACTTAGCTTTATCTTATAATTTGAGATCACGTGGTCCATGTAACACTATAATAAAGTCACAACAAGACTTTTAAGCAGCATCAGGAGTTGCAGAATTCAGGTTCTGTTACGTATTGTGAAGATGAAATATATTCTAGCCTTTCTTCAATCAATTTTGGGTGGGACATATATGGATTTGCCAAGCATTTTACTGGTGTTTGCAACCCTCTTAGATTTTTGTAATGCTCTCCCCTCGAACACTTGATCTGCAATATTATGCAGACCTCCCTGGGAGTAAGCCCTGTTAAACATAGAAGAACTAAGTAAACATGTATACGGCATTGTATAGGATTGTATTGTCAGCTTCTAAACAATAATTTAAAAAATAGTTTTTAAAAAGGTGTTCCTGATACAGGAGGAACCACAACTCAGTGGTAGTACACATATTTTTCATGCAGGTTTGTGTTTCTTTTAAAATATATCTACCCTGCCTTTCAATTAAAGGCCACAGAGGCAGCTATAACAACAAGATAAAACAATTATAAGAACCATAACAGAAAAATCACCATCACCATAGGAGGTGGAAAGTTGTACATAATAACTACCTTGTATTTAACCCCAAGGTCCTCTCTGAAACAATCAAGGTTCTACTGATAAGTGAAATTCAAATCGTGATGAGGCCAAGCAGGCCTTTCTTAGGAAGGTATTCCACACTCCATGAAAAACCCAGGTGTCTTATGTGCTTACCTGCCATACTTCTGGTGTTTCTTTGAGAGCTGGGATAGGTTCATATGGGAGAAAATGATCCTTAAGGTATCCCTACCCAAAAGTATTCACGGTTTTAAAAGTGAAAAACGTCATAAAATCATAGAGCCAGAAGGGGCTTTAGAGGTCATCTAGTTTAATCTTGTTCAGTGCAGAATCTACACTGCATTGTGGCTAGAGCATTCCTGACAGATGTATGTCCAGTCTCTGCTTAAATACCTTCAGCAGATGAGAACCTATCACCTCCTGAGGGAGTCTGTTCCACTGTCAAACAGCTCTTGCCTTTAGAATTCCCCCCCTAATGTTTAGCCAAAATCTGTTTCCCTGCAATTTCCACCCATTGCTTCTGCTCCTTCCTTCTGAAGCAACAGTCTGTTCTGTTTTCTGTGCTGCCAACCTAGATCTTCCCCCAGCCTGTATGTGTATCTTTCATTTTTTTATACCTACATGAAGGACTCCTGATTTTCTGGGGGGAAATTGCATTCAATGCAGCTTACAATAAAATATTGATTAAAACAAAATTTTCAGTTCATTATATTTCTATACAGTCCCATAGCCAAAGCTCTTTGGGTGGTTCACAAAATGTAAAAATCGTAATTAAAACAACATAAACACAAAATTAAAAACAAAAAAACAAAAACATACTTTAAACTTATCTCTGTTGAATTTCATTTTGTTAGTTTCAGCCCAGTGTTCCATCATATCGTTTCAGATATTGGTTCTGTCTTCTATGCTGTCATTATCTATCTCTCCAGCTTCATGTCATTTGTAAATTTGATAAACATCCCCTCTACACCCCCATCCATGTCATTTATAAAAATGTTAAACAATAGAGGCTAGGACAGAATTCTGTTGCCCTCCACCCAAGATCTCCCTTGAGGCTAATGCAAAACTAATGAGCGCACGTTGGGTATGGTCGTTCAACCAGCTGTGAATCTGCCTAGCAGTAGTATTATCCAGCCCACATTTTACCATGTTATCAATAAGGATACAGTGGGAGACTTTGTCAGATGCTTTGATGAAATCAAAATATACTATGTCATACCTATGAGCTATCAAACTAGTAACTATCAAAAAAGGAGATAATCACTTTGAATTGAGCCCAGAAAGTTTGGTACTTTGAATCAGTTGTAGTTTCTGGCAAATCTACCAAAAAAGGAGATAATCACTTTGAATTGAGCTCAGAAAGCTTGGTGCTTTGAATCAGTTGTAGTTTCTGGACATTCTTGAAAATCAGTTCCATATAATTTAGATGCTATTAACTTTTTGTCTAGGACAGCTGATATATCATTTCAAGTTGGTAAAAGCATTCTTGGCCCCTGCCACAACTGGACATCCAGAAACTGTTCTGGACATTCAGGATTACCCCCAAGCTGTGAGCCTAATTTTGAAAAGGGAGTGCGATCCCTCACATCTTTGGTTTAAAAATATCCCTGGTAGCAGGGCTGGGGGAAGCGTCCACCACAACATTAAGCTAAATGGACCAGCACTCCAACTCAGTATAAAGATTTTGGCGTGGGGGGGGGACTTTAAAGAAATGCACCGTCTAGAGTAGATTCCTGTGGATGTAGTGGTGGTGGGAAGGAATAAAAGTGGGGAGGGATTTGTTAAGTAGGAGATTATTCTATTCAAAATATTCTTATATGATAACTCTCATAAAACAATGACTGAATTGTATTGCTGTTCTTATTTGAATAAAAATAGCTCCATATGTTCATAAAATATTTCCAAAATAGTTTGAGTATGGGTAGCAGACCAATGTTACTCATCACCAGTATTATTCCTTTACACTCCTGCAGCCATATTCTGCACAGCACTAGGGACTTATCCTTAATGTCCATGCAATAATTGCCGAGTTGTTTCATTATACAGAATCAAAGCATTTTTACTCATGTCAGCATTAGGAAAGCAATTTCCCTCCCACCCCCCAAGGTAATGCAATTAGGGTGTTCATTTTTAAAATTATGTGGAAAGATACTAACAACCACATTGATGGGTACGTGGGGGGGAACTTTTAAAAAAATCTACACCAAATTATTGATTTGGGTATTGGGGAAAATATAAATTTCCCATAATAGACACACTAGCTTGAGGGGGAGGGCAGTCTGGATCCAGCCCAATAAATGAGCAACAGCTGTGCAATTACTATGCAAAGGAAATAATCTGTTTAAAAAAAGTAAATTACTTGTGATATCTTAGTTGAATCCCAAGATGCAAAAGTTTGGAGAGGTTTGATATTAACAAATTTACAATGCAGTTCTGTGCATATTCACTCCGAAGTAAATCTTACTGTGTTCAGTGGGATATGCTCCTAGGAAATTATGTTTAGGATTACAGCCTCAAATTCATAGCTTTTGCAGATTTTTTGCACTATGGTAAATTTGTAGAATAGATATAATTCATGAACTTAATAGTGCTGTTTTCAATGAGGTATCTTAGATGGAGTTTTGATTACATACAAACTGGTATGCAATGTGGTTCCTGTGCCCACCAATAAAAGAAATGACAGGATGCATGTGGCTTGATGTCATACCAAGTCTTCCACAATGTGGTGCCCTCCATATGTTTTGAATTACAATTCCCATCACCCCAGGCCAGCATGGCCGATGGTAAGGAATGGTGGGAGTTGTAATCCAGAACATCTAGACAACACCAATTTGAGGAAGACTGGTATATAGTACCATGAAACACAAGGTTTATTGAATATTTTTTTGCGTGGCCCATCTTGCATTTAACTTGCTAAAAATTGTTCCCATGTTAGCCTATCAAGGGGGTTTCCATGTAGATGTGTGATGCATAAAAGCAATTGCCTTTGGATTAGCATGCGACAGCTGTGTACACAAGTTTGTAGTGTATGCTTGGAAATTACAGGATCAACTGATTATTTGTTTACTATTGCCATTAGTTGACCCTGTTCAGATGATACGCTAAGCCATGGTGCTTAAGCATTTTGAGCTAAACATTATGGCTTAGTGTGTTATGTGAACCATGACTTGGTGTGTCGTGTGAACCATTTCTAACCATGGTGGCTACATAACCACAGTTTAAACATGCTCACTAACTATTTGCTGCAAAAAGCCAAACCATGGCTTAGCACGTTGTCTGAACAGGCCTGTTAAAACAATGCAAATAATTGCAATTATAAAGTGTTCCCTAGTCAACAAAATATAATTCCCATCTAACAAAATGGCTTTTAGTACTATATTGGAGAGGAGACCACCACCCAGGAGTTTTAATTTATTTGTCACGTCTGTATGTGGCATACTTGTAGTTAATGTGTTTATCCTTGCAATAGTCGTGTATAATATGTTGGCCAGAGTTTTTAACTTGACCAGGGCTGTCCATTACCTTTTGTGGTTAAGCAGGGATTTACACTGGGTTTTTTAGCATCCAATCCGGCACTCTCCCTACACCACAGTTCTTCTCTGTGCAACTCTGTACTTAGGTTATATGATACAGATCTGTGTTGCTTAATTTTCCAAGCAGCAAAATTATACCTAAGACTAATATAAAGTGCTATATAGCTAGCACCTAGAGGCAATGCTTGAAATGAGGGTTCAGCTTTGGTAGGCAATATGCACCTGCAATACTAAGGAACACATTCTTCTGCTTTGATGATCCCATATTCTAATACATGCTTAAGTTTTAAAGCAAAACACTGATTCAATTACATTCTATCTCTGGGACATGAAACCACATGTAAGTACATGTTTCTGGTGGCGACAGTCTCCTCCGCAAAGGAGTTGTAAAGGGCTGATGCTGATCTGAACATGATATGGCAGTTTTGGTGAGATACTTGTATGAGGTTTATAGAGTGGGAAGTCTTGTCTCTAATGTTTAAATATCAACTAAGCTACTGTACAACAGAAAGAGAACATATACTTCATTTGTTTTATGTCATGTTTATTCATATTCTTTTCTGGTGGTATAAGAATATTTCACTTTGTTTGGCATGTTTTTCTTTCAGTTTTAGCCAGTAGTAGTTAGTTAGTAGTTTCAATTGCTGTTTTGTTTCTGTGTTTGCTGCATAGTGCTAAATGCACTGGTGAAGTTTTGTGCTTCCAATAGAGAATGAATAACCTTCCATTTAAGTCTTGAAGACATAAAGTAGAACTTTGCCTTTGTGCTAGCAGTCAGAAAACATGCAAATGGCTCATATATGATGTTACCCGAGCGTTTTGTCTTTCATGACTCAAAAGGCGGGTACTGTCAGTTAGTGTGCTTAACAGTCCTCCCATTTTATGATCTACTGCTTGCTAAACCGGAATTGCAACACTTTAAAAAAGGCTATGCATGATCTTGCATTCCCAATTGACAGTCATCTGTGAATGTAACTTTGCCTCTCAACTCCAGGCAGTCTTCAAAGTTGCCTTTCAACTCCAGGCAGTCTTGGATGACACTGATTTTCTAGACCCATTTCAAACTAGCTTCAGAGCAGGATACGGAGTTGAGACCGCTTTGGTCGCCTTAGTAGATGATCTACGCCTTAGTATCGACAGGGGGAGTGTGTCCCTGCTGGTACTCCTGAACCTCTCAGCGGCTTTCGATACCATCGACCATGGTATCCTTCTGGAGCGCCTGGGGGAATTGGGAATCGGGGGCACTGTGCTTCAGTGGTTCCGATCCTATCTCTTGGGCAGGTTCCAGATGGTGATGCTTGGGGATAGCTGCTCCTCAAAAAAGGAGTTGCTATGTGGTGTACCGCAAGGTGCCATCCTCTCCCCAATGCTGTTTAACATTTACATGAAACCGCTGGGAGAGATCATCCGGAGGCATGGGGCGGGATGCTATCAATATGCTGATGACACCCAAATATATTTCTCTATGCCTTCAATAACATCATCAGCTAAGGATAGTGTGTCTCCTCTGAACGAATGCTTGGAGGCGGTAATGGGCTGGATGAAGAAAAACAAACTGAAGCTGAATCCAGACAAGACGGAGGTGCTTGCTGTCAAAGGCCCCAACCTGGGTTTGGAGGTGTGTCAACCAGTTCTGGATGGGGTTACACCCCCCCTGAAAGGCTGTGTTCGCAGCTTGGGGGTACTCCTGGATCCGTCGCTCCAGATGACAGCTCAGATTGATGCGACGGCCAGGAGTGCCTACTATCAGCTTCGGCTGATACGCCAGCTGCGCCCCTTCCTAGAGTTGGAAGACCTAAAGACGGTAGTGCACGCGCTGGTAACTTCGAGGCTCGACTTCTGCAATGCACTGTACATAGGGCTACCTTTATGCCTAGTCCGGAAACTTCAACTTGTTCAAAATATGGCAGCCAGGTTGGTCACCGGTACACCTAGGGGTGACCACATTACACCAGTTTTAAAATCACTTCACTGGCTGCTGGTCAGTTTCCGGGCAAAGTATAAAGTGTTGGTTATTACCTTTAAAGCCCTACATGGTTTGGGCCCAGGCTACCTATGGGATCGCCTTCTCCCGTACAATCCGCCCCGCACTCTTAGGTCCTCTGGGAAGAACGTACTCAAGCCAGCCAGAACTAGGCTGGCGAGTGTTACCCAGAGGACCTTCTCTTCTATGGCTCCCAGACTATGGAATGGTCTGCCGGAGGAGGTTAGACAAATTGACAGTCTTCATGAATTCAAGAGAGTCATGAAGACTGTTCTCTTCCAGCAGGCCTATCCGGATGAATTTTAAATGTTTTAATGATGTGTTTCTCTTGTTTTTAAATTTTTAACTTTGTTATGCTTGTAATTGCATTGTGTTCCCCGCCTCGATCCGTAGGGAGAGGCGGGTTATAAATAATAATAATTATTTTTATTATTATTATTATTATTCCTAAGATTTCAGTCACCTGGAGGAATAAAACTGTATGTTGTATGAGGGCAAATAAATTTATCAGCCAGTGTCGGGCTTGGATGTAGAGATACCCCGGTTCAGATCCATGCTCAGCAATGGAGGTTGATGTGTGATCTTGGACAAATGACTATGAGAAAGTTCAGATGTGTCTAAAAAGCATGTGATACATACCACCTGATATTGTGCCATTTCAGACTAAGGTGGGTAAAGGTGTGCTTAAATGCATTCAACTGTTAAAAATTCCCCATGTGTGAAAAGCTGATCTATCAAAGAAAAGACTAAGCTAAAACCCTTCTTCCTACTGTGCTAAATTTGCACATGCAGAGATTATTATATAGGGGAGTATTCGAATATGCCATTGCTCTCCTGCAGTATGAAATGGTACAATTTCAGGAGGAATGTGCTGTGTGTTTTGGGTTGAGTCAGCTCCAGGTCTCCATTTGAATTCAATGGAAATACTGGAAAACCAAATTAATGCTTGCAATGAAATAATATTTATTACAACTTCTTAAATTATATTCAATAATTACTTCTCACTCCAGCATCAAATACATAATGACATAGGAACAGACTGACTTTTGTGTTATTCAAGCGTGTATATTTTCCTTTTCCTTCAGTTTTGCTTCATGTGGAGCATTTGTAAAGTATTAGGATATCCTGGCAAGTTAAAAAGAATAACAATTTTGTTTCCTTTTGGCACTGTCTAAGGGGATGCTGTCACTCTCTTTTGGCCCAAGAGCTTTGAAACACTGTACAGTACAATCCTACAGATGTCTGCTTAGAAGTAAGTGGGAGGCAGTCCGCTAGGTTAGCCACTTGTCAGAGGTTACAACTTGAAGACCCTCTCTGAAGGAGGAGTTGGAAACTCCATTTAATTGATAGGCAAACTGCCTTGCTGTGTTAGGTTAATTAAGCTTAGAGCATAGCTCCTAGCATTCACACTCCCTTCAAGAGTGAAGAGATGTCTGTTCACTGAATACAGCTTTGTGGACTGCACAGCAGATCTCTTTATTGTCTTGCATCAGCGGCAGGAGGGCTTGGAATCATACCTTTGCAGGTTTACTTAGAACCACGAGGTAACTGTTCATGGGATTGCTTGGTTAATGACTGGAGTATCCTCAATAGTCAGAGATAATTACGTTTATGTTATATTACTTTTATATTAAAAGGTTAACAAGTCTCTGGTCTACAAAGATTCCAATTTTTTTATGATATGCTGAATTTAAAATAGTACTTTTATGTCAGTATTGATTATTAAGGGCTCAATCCTATGCATATTTAGACAACAAAAAGTCCTATATGTCTGGCTGGGGTAATCTTGGAGTTTTAGAGTATTTTTCTGTCTAATCATGCATAGGATTACGCTCTAACAATCTAATCAGCGCAGTAGCGCTCCATCTGTGTAAATGGGTGCTCTTGCAGTATTTTAAGGTGAATGGAGAACCATTCTCATGTTTGCTAGCAGGCAAGGGGCTCCAGACTGAGGGCAAGGTTTAGGCCTTGGTTCAAGTAAAAAGATTTTCAATTTAATTTGAATTGTAGATTTCTATGGTAAGGCTGGTGATTCATCTGCCACTTGTAATATTTTTTTTAAATCTGCTTTACTCCTACTGTTGCTGTTTTCTCCTGCTCTGATGTTTTTAGTAATATTTTGTTCAGTTTTTATATTTTTTATTGTTTTAATAGTTAATTATAAGCCTTCCTGGAAGTTATGAAACTAAATGGTAGGATATTAAATATTTTAAACAAAGAACTGGACAATAGGGGATCAGACCAGGGCATCTAGTGTAAGATTAGCTTCAAGTAGGAGGTCTTTATTTCAATGCTATTGAGACAATCTAAAAATGAATAAATAATAATATTCCCTTTCCTACCCTAATAGAATATGTTTAGATTTCCGTGTTCCTTGATGTTTTAATGTACAGTTTCATGCTGCAGGAAAAGCCAATGTTTATTAATTTAAATCCCTAACATTGGCTAATCACTATAGATCATAAATCATTTCAAAAGGGCAGGGGGATATATGATGCAGGCGGTACACTGAGTTAGACCACTGGTCCAGCTAACATGATGCTCTGACTAGTGAAATCTCTCTGGAAAGATCAGAATGAAATCCTGTTTTAAAAAAAATGTTAGGTGATTGCAAGTATATTTCATCTCATTTCATTAAGTACCACCTTGCTTTTTCTTCATTTATTTTATGTCTCTGATTTAGCTGTGCTCATGTAATCCCATTGCAGGAGTGAACTGTTTAGTGCAGGAACTATTAGGTCACTTCTCTGCTTACTTTCCTGAACAGGTTATTGTACTATCTCCAGTTATCTGTCAGAGCCCTGACTGCTGACTGGGGAATTATGTGCACAGTAAGAGGGTTTTCCCCTTTAAGCAAGGGACATACATGCATGTGAAATCCTGCTTCAATATGCATCTGACGTCTACCTGTAACAGGGGTGACATGTCTTAGTTGATGTCGCGGGGGATGGGGGGACATAGGAACATAGGAAGCTACCTTATACTGAGTCAGACTTTTAGTCTATCTAGCCCAATATTGTTGACACTGACTGGCAGCAGGTCTCCAGGGTTTCAAGCAGGATTTTTTCCTTGCCCTACCTAGAGAAGCTGGGGATTGAGCCTAGGACCTTCTGTATGCCAAGCATGTGCTCTGTCACACTGAGCTATGGCCCCTCTACATGTTCTTGGACTCCCAACTTCCATCAGCCCCAGCCAGCATGACCAGTAATCATGTATGATGGGAGTTACAGTCTGAAAACCTCTAGGGGGGGCACATGTTCACTAACCCTGGCTTATTTGCTGTGCTTTCAGTTCATCTTAAATTAAACATCTGTCCTATGACATACAAGACATCAGGAAGGGAAATCACATTTCCTTATCATAATTTCAGTGTTTTGCCTTCTCATTTCCTTGACAGTTCCTCCATTCATTTACCTGGCAGTAATACCCATTGAACTCAATGGAACTTACTTCTGAGTAGATATTATAGGATTGTACTGTCAGGCTCTCTGGATTCCTGTCAGGGCACTTTTGAGTATTTTCATATACTGATATGGGTATTTTCACATACTGGTATACAAGTGCTGTATAGTCCCTGGGTGTGCTGACCTGCTGGAACTGTCAGGATCATATTGGCACACAGAGAGAGACAAGACTAAGATCACAGTTACATAAGAACACAGGAAGACCCATGCTGTTGACCAGCTGTTGACCAGGAACCCACAAGCAGGATATGGGTACAATAGCACCCTCCCACCCATGTTCCACAACAACTGGTGTAGATAGGCTTACAGTTGGTGCTACAAAGATAAACTAACTTTTGGGGTTCAGGGAAGAGGAAGATCAGGTTTGTGATAATTTAGGTGGTGGTTCACAGTGTCCAGGTGTATAATGAATAACACACAAAACAGCTCTTCATTTTTCTGACGTAAACATCTTCCTTTGCCTATAACTTTCTTAAGCATTCAGATTGCTTGGAATCTGTTGAGATTGTTTTTCTCATTTTGTTTGCTTATTAAACTTTACATTACACTGTTGGTTGGTAAACATTTCATAAAAGAACAAACATTTACATTAGACCATCAAATTATCAGAACTGAGAATATTATAAAAGCTTTGGCACCCTAAGAGTTAAAATGATTTATATTTTACTGTCAGAAAATGTAAGACTTATCCAAAAACCATTGTACTCTTTTCTCTCATTCTTGTTCCAATTGACCCCAATATATTTTCTATTTTTCAGATTTGCTAAAGACCAAGTACAACATTTGTGACAGAACAAGAATTGGAAGCTAGATTTCCAGATTCCTAGTTGGTGCTTTAATAGCCAGACTATTCCTGACCTTTGAAGGTATTTTGGTTTGTTGTTGTTGTTGTTGTTGTTGTTGTTTTTACTAGTGCAGAACCCTTCTTTCCAAGTTTAGATTTTACTTGTATGTTTTGTAGGTGATTGTAATCTTTCTATTCAGAGATGAGGCTTACAGTGCTAACTAGAGATTGCAGGTAAACATTCCATAAAAATGTAATTGCAATTCTGTGCAGAATTCTAAACTTGCTTTTGAATAACATTATTCCTGTTAATGTATTTGCACAGTATCATATATGACTGCATATGCATGTATAGAATTCTGGAACCTTCACAGGGTGCTCACACTTTCTCCCCTCAGCTAAAGTGTATATTACTTTGTACCTTTCTTGAAAGGTAGAGAGAATGTTTCTATACTCTGTTTTCAATTCATAGCTGTGGAAAGAACAGTAAGATTCAGTTCAGATGATGTCTATTGCTGGAAGTTGAACAGGAAAGTGGTTTTGAGGCGATGGAAACAGGTCATCAATACACAGGCTGGGCTGCATCCAATGTCAGGAGCAATGGGTTGGAGAACATGTCAGGTCAGAGACAGGTCCTTCAATACTTTGGACAGATAGAGAGTACACAGCTTGTTCTGATGGGTTCCTAGTTCCAGATGAGCTTTTATACATTCCCTGGGCCTGAACTCCCCTCTTGCGCTCAGCCCTTTTCCTGATGAGTGGAAAACCTAAAAGGAGCAGTCCTTTGGCCTGAAGATTAACACTCAGTCACCTCTCTACTATTTTCTGCTTGGGCAAGTTGCCTGCATTGGCAAATGTGCACTGGAGAGTGAAAATTGACGACAAGAGTGCTGGCCCATCAGTGGAATTCAGTTTGGGGGTGACTGTTTGTGGGAGTCCCTGCTTAGGAAGTTCTTGGTGTTGGGGATGAGGTCCAGCACCTCTGCAGCTTGTGCAATTGGCCCTCCCTCCATAGTTGGTCCCTCTCTGTGTATGTCAGTGTCAAGGTCGCTGGTCATTGTTGGGGTTATGATACATGCGATAGAGCCATGGTTTGGCAATCAAGAGCATCCCCTTGAGCTCAAGGGTGATAATCTTCTTTGGGGGCTACCATCAAGAAGGCCATCTCCTTTGTTGCCATCCTCTGAGCCTCAATCAGAGGAGGCACTCGGAGGAGGGTCTCAAATGATGAGAATAGTACCTAGGTAGGTTCATGTTGGGAGAAGCACTCCGTCAGATACTGCAATCAATTCTGTGACTTCTCAGTTGGCTAAGATTAAGAGGTCTTTTCCCTTCAGGAGCTTAAACTACCTTTTTCTACCATTTAGATAATGTACAGATTTTTTAATGTATTTGGCATTCTTTCAACTCAATTGTATTCTAATTTCTTCTGGACTCAGATAGTTTACTGTAAAACATAAATGGAATTTAAATTCCCTTATATATTTAACTCTGCTGAATTGGTTTTTACATTTGTCCACTAGAGGTCAGCCCTCTGCTGATAATAAATCCATCATTACTTATGGTCTTACTACCAATAAGAAACTGGATGATCAGCCAGAATCCAATTTAATGCAGACAAATATACTACAGTAATAGTTAAGTTAGAATGAAAGATTGCATGGATTTTGCCAGAAAGATCCATAGACTGAAGTTATAGTATTCTGGTCAGATTCTCATCCCCCCCACCACCTGTGCAATACACATGTTTTTATTCTGACAGTGTTTCTATTAAGGGTATGCTGATTCATATTGATTCAGGGAATATCTAAATTGAAGCGGGGTTACTCCGAAGTGGATTGAATCAAAATCTGAACACTTTTGAAGATTTGGAGGAACACAGACGCAGATAATCTGTCTCCAAAAAATTAATACATTTCCCTCCAAGCTCTCCATATAAGGAAGACTTCAGGGTGGAAAGAGGAGAGGGCTGTAGATTTGTGACTGGCAGCTCAATCTTCTCATAATAACAAATGGTTTTACTAGGGTTCTTCACTCCGGCTTTACGGAAGGGATGCTGAAGATCGATCCCTCCAACCCTCGATTTTATATGAATTTATTAAAAATCCTGCAACTTTTTGACAGGTCTGAATGAACGCACGTGGCGAGCTGTCATTCATATAAAATTGAGGGTTGGAGGGATCGATCTCAAATTTCATACACATACTTAGGCATATCCCATAAGCACTGTGACCAAGTTTCAAGCCTCTACCTTTTAAAATACAGAAGTTATAGGTTTATTTAAATGGCAGTCCGATAATCCAATATAATCAGGCTGAAAATTATTGGATTGGAGATTTATCAGAGATTTTCCTATCGTATCGTTTTCGTTAATCAGATGTCCGATAACGACCTTATTGTATCGTTATCGGACATTTTAACGATACGATACACATCCCTAATTCTAACATTCCAGAGGCTGAATAGGTCCAAATCCTTCCAGACTACTTCTAATCAAATCTTAGCTACAAGGCCCCACATTCGTGCCGAAACTATTCCCTGACAGTCTCTGGCTGTGGTAATTTTGTCACAAACAATACTAGACTTGAAAGCCTTATCACCTCATTCACTTGTCAGAGCAGCATCATTCCTGCTTTGAAAAGAATCCCAACTGCACTCCGCTGCATTTTCTTTCAAGTGTACCACTGGGTAACAGCGTACAAAAAAGTTATCTTTCAGTTTTCTTTTGGTATTCTAAAATTGAGGCAAGTTGGCAATAACATTTTGTTCTGTTGATTTCAATGATAAGCACTGGGGAGTCTTTATTAGTATTTGTGATTAATGTTTTCTAGGCACTGTAAGAAGATTAGAAAGATTAGATAACAATCCCTGCCCATAGGCTTACAATTTAACAGACACTACATAAAAGGAAAAGAGGATGGGGAAGGAAGAGGAAAACAACCTGAGGCACCAAGTTTTAGTTACATAACTGTTCTTATAATGGAACAGTTGGAATGGAATGTGTTCAGGGAGGTAAGGAGACAAGAGGCAGCTGATGTTTTTGCTGAGCCAATGGAGAGGCCCCCACTGTCCCCGCCTCACCCTCTGTTCCAGCCTGGGTGCCAATAGATGACAGTTCAAGAAGAGAGAAGGGGCCAAATGGCAAATGGTCCCTGTCAAACATTGGAGTGGGCCTATACTGTTGTGCCACAGAATGACTATTTCTTGTGACAGCGACTAGAAATGAATTGTCTTATTTGAAATTGAGAAGCCATTTTCATTTGGTGAGCATGGCTTAGCTCACAATTGTTGAACTATTTGCATGTGTTTTACGAAATGTATTTCCTACCTTGTATATGCCTCTGATACCATGTTGCTTGGTCTCATTTGTTTCCTATTTGTGATAAATAAATTCTGGAAGATGTTGCCTAATCTGTTAAAGATATGTACATATAGAGGACTTGAGTCTCCATAAAAAGGCAACAAAAGCAGCAGGGATCAGAAAAAACAGCTGTAAAGCAGGAAACCAAAACAAACAAGAGAGACAGCTATCCTGGTTGTTCCCAATGCGTTTCAACATGCGTCTTTATCAAGGGAAACCATCTTAGAGGCTTTTCAAGAGGATTCCCTCTCCTGTTCTTAAACCAAAGACTTTGAGAAAGGGAGAGGGAACCCTTCTGAAAAGCTTCTTAAGTTTTTTCCCCTTGATTAAGAAGCATGTCAAAATGCATTGGGAACAACCAGTACAGCTGTCTTGTTTCTCTTTGACTTAGTCTCCATACCAGAGTCTGGTCTAGATGCCTTTGGACTTTTTCAAGCTCAGCTTCAATGGCAATTGTTTTAAGAAATGTATAAAGGATTTAAGGATGTATGAGAATTGATTATGTGATGGATTTATTGTAGGACCAAATTACATTTTATTTTTGATTTGAACTCTGGTTAGTCATAGACGATGAGCTCAGCCTTGTATTAGCCAACAAAGTATGCAATCCTTAAGAACAATAAACAGCAACTTTCTAAGTATAAACACATTTGGTCATTAATGAGAGAGTTTGAAGTTAGCAATTACACACAAAGAATATAACTACAAGAATAAGCTTACTAGCAGAAAGTTCTGTGAAAATAATTGTGTGTGTTTTTCTTAAGTAGAGAATTGTTTTGGAGGCATGCTCTTCATAAGTAAAATAAGTGGGGGTTAGAGATTTTGAAAGGTCAGTCCTTAGCTGTGAACTTAAAGCAGGGATGAGCAACATGCGACCTTCCCATCATCCCCCAATATAGGGTGAAAAAGTAACTTTTAAAACAAATAAAATGGATCCATAGCACTATGGAGTACCAAAGGGACCAGATTTAACTTATAAACATTCTTTGACCCTTTTGATAGTCCATAGTGCCATGGATGCCATCTTTTTCTAAAAAAAAAATAAGTTAAAAAATAATTGTTTGCTCCCATGTGTGTCTGTGCACAGACGTTCCACTGTTGCCCATCCCTGACTTAAAGCAATAGAAAACAAGTATTAAGACTTCAGCCACATTCACACAAAATGTTACAAATGCAACAACAGAATTGCTGAGAATTCTGCCTTATTATTAATGAGCAACATATCCTTGCATGCTGTTCAATTGCTACTGATTGGCCCTTCCTGAAAGCAAGAGCACCTAAAGTAACCAGAAATTTACCAGGGTGAAAAAAGCTTGGCTTTACATCCCAACATGGGCCCTTGCTCGTCGCTCCATAGCCAACTTCAAAACATGGCTTCAAACTCTGGCTTGTTAGAGGGGAGGCAAGCCAGGAGTCTGCGTTCAGATGTAATGATAAGTTTTTCTGC
The DNA here is from genome assembly GCA_029215795.1 of Anniella stebbinsi. Classification (NCBI taxonomy): domain Eukaryota; kingdom Metazoa; phylum Chordata; class Lepidosauria; order Squamata; family Anniellidae; genus Anniella; species Anniella stebbinsi. The sequence continues at coordinate 85,382,479 of JARDYH010000004.1, read as the reverse complement.
CCTGATAGGTTTCTGATTACTTTAACTACTTCTCATCAACCCTGCCTTGGTGTTTTGTGCAAATGCTATATGCACAATATTTAAATGGGGGAAGCATTCAGTTTAGCTAGAAGAAACTCGTAAAAATCTGTAGTGTGTTGGATCCAGACTTGCCCTTCCGCAACTGGAACGGCTCCTTCCATTCACAGAAGGGGCCAAGGTTCAGCAAAACCTTCAACTGTAGGAAGGGGGTGGGGAGTGATTTTCACCAATTTCCCCCTCCTCTCTGTAGCCCCCCATACCACCTGCCATGGCGTTTCAGAGGGTCCCTCAACTCTTCAATACAGCCTTTGGGGTATACATGGTATCATGGCTACCACCCGCCCCTGCAGGGGTAGCGGACCTATTAAGATGGTCCGCCCTCGAAGGCTGATGGATCCTCTTGGATTCCAGAAAGCCTTAGAGGGTTCTATGGCTGGTATCGTCGATGATCCTGTAGAAGCCCTGGTCAATAGATGGAATCAAAACCTAAGTAGGGCTATTGACATCATCGCCCCCAAACATCCTCTCCAACCTGCTTTTAACCGGGCACCCTGGTACACAGAAGATCTCAGGGAGTTGAAGCGGGAAGGACAATGATTGTAGCGCCAATGGCGGAAAACTCGACTTATAACCGACAAGATAACGACATAGAGAATATCTCCGTTCCTATGGGGTGGCAATACGTGCAGCGAAGAAAGCTTTCTTCGCTGCACGCATTGCATCTGCAAATATGCATCCGGCAGACCTGTTCAGGGTGGTGAGGGATCCAACACAGAGACCTTCCCCACTGAACTCGATCTTAGAGCCTTTGGTAGTTCACTGTAATGCCTTTAACAATCATTTCACAGATAAAACTTATCGGATAAGAGCCGATTTAGATGCTGTCATTATAGCAGAAGCTGACAATAGAGTGTCCAGCAACTCCGCAAGTAGAATTACACTGGATCAGTTACAGTTGGACAAGTGAGGGGGACAACTTGCCTTCTCGATCCCTGTGTCGCCCAGGGTGGAGATGCAATTAGATTACAACTGCAGCATATTATTAATGCATCTCTCAGGGAGGGGAGTTTTCCATCACGTTTAAAAGAAGCAGTGGTACGGCCATTTCTAAAAAAGCCCTCCTTGGACCTTAATAACTATAGACCAATATCTACCATTTCTGGGCAAGGTGATCAAGAGGGCAGTTGCCTTCCAACTGCAAGCAGTTCTGGGTGATACAGATTTTCTAGATCCATTTCAAACTGGCTTCAGGGCAGGATACGGAGTTGAGACCACTATGGTTGCCTTAGTGTATGATCTGTGCTTGAATATTGACAGGGGAGTGTGTCCCTGCTAGTACTTCTGGATGTCTCAGTGGCTTTCGATACTATCAACCGTGGTATCCTTCTGGAATGCCTGAGGGGATTAGGAATTGGGGGCAGTGTGCTTCAGTGGTTCCTGTCCTACCTCTCGGGCAGGTTCCAGGTTGTGATGCTTGGGGATAGTTGCTCCTCAAAGAAGGAGCTGTTGTGTGGCGTACCACAAGGTGCCATCCTATCCCTAATGCTGTTTAACATCTCCATGAAACCGCTGGGAAAGATCATCTGGAGGCATGGGGCGGGGTGCTATCAGTATGCTGATAACACCCAAATATATTTCTCTATGCCTTCGACAACAGCGTCAGCTAAGGATAGTGTGTCTCCTCTGAATGAATGCTTGGAGGCGGTAATGGGCTGGATGAGGAAAAACAAACTGAAGCTGAATCTAGACAAGACAGAGGTGTTTACTGTCAAAAGTCCCAACCTGGGTTTGGAGACGTGTCAACCAGTTCTGGATGGGGTTACACTCCCCCTGAAAGACTGCATTCGCAGCTTAGGGGTTCTCCTGGATCCATCACTCCAAATGACAGCCCAGATAGATGCAACGGCCAGGAGTGCCTACTATCAGCTTCGGCTGATACAACAGCTGCGCCCCTTCCTAGAGTTGGAAGACCTAAAGATGGTAGTGCACGTGCTGGTAACTTCGAGACTCGACTTCTGCAATGCACTGTACATAGGGCTACCTTTGTGCCTAGTCCAGAAACTACAATTAGGTCAAAATATGGCAGCCAGGTTGGTCACCAATACACCTAGAGGTGACCACATTACACCAATTTTAAAATCACTTCACCGGCTGCCAATTAATTTCCAGACGAAGTATAAAGTGTTGGTTATTACCTTTAAATCCCCACATGGCTTGGGTCCAGGTTACCTGCGGGATCACCTTCCATACAATCCGCCTCGCACACTCAGGTCCTCTGGGAAGAACTTACTCCAGTCAGCAAAAATTAGGCTGACAACCATTACCCAGAGGACCTTCTCTTCTGCCGCTCCCAGACTGTGTAATGGCCTGCCGGGAGAGATTCGCCAACTTAACAGTCTTCTAGAATTTAAGGAAGCTATAAAGACTGATCTCTTCCGGCAGGCCTACCCAGTTGAGTTTTAAGATGCTTTTTAATAATGTAATAGTGGTATATGTTTTTAATAATTCATTAGTTTTATATGTTTTTAATCAGTTTTATGTATTTTATACTGTTTTCTATTAATGTTGTTCCTCACCTCGATCCAAAGGGAGAGGCGGATAATAAATAAATTATTATTATTATTATTATTATTATTATTATTATTATCTCTTTCTCGCTCGTGGCAGTTTTCCTAGACGGACATGACGGACTTTGCCAAGTCATGCTGTCTTTTATTGATTCAGTACTTTCCTGACGATTGAGCATGTTTTAATTATGACTGCTTTCTGGATGTTGGTGTGGATGTATTCTGGTAGGCCCAGTTTCTGAAGGTTTTCTGTATATTTTTTTTGATGTGATGCCGGAGACTGATGTGACTAATGTGATAATTGTGACTTTTTCCTGTTGCCATAGTTCTTTGACTTTATTATTATTATTATTATTATTATTATTATGGGGAAGGGGGAACTGGAAAAAAATCTCCTCAACCCCCTTCCTCCAGTAGGAAAGTCCCATGGCTGGAATTCTGACAACAGGAAGTCTGGATCCAACTTGCTGAGTTTGTTTCAGTTGAAGTATATGATTTACAGGGCTGGGATTTCATAATCAATGAGAATTACTGAATATTCTCTAAAGATCCTTTGATTCTTATTACATTTTTTGTATGGTGCTTTGAATTGTCGTTATTTTGTTCCAGAAAAGCAAACCATTAAAATAGAATGTGTTGGGAACTGGAAGATCTGAAATGAGCCAAAGTATGACTGGTATTTTGAGCTAAAGAGAAAGAAGTTATACTTTAATCTGTCAGTAAAGTTATGGTTCTCTTCGGTCCCTACATTCCACCTTAGTGACAGTTGTTCAGTAGTCCAAATCCATTTGTAAAAGAATGTTTGCTGAGCAGGCATGTTGGGCTATTAACTCTTGCTCAAAGATTGGTTTGGAGCCAGGAAAGTGGAAAGAGCGAACTTAAAGGTCAAAGTAGTGGAGGGAACTTTAATGAAGTAGGACAGGCTTAGAAAAGTTAACTGCAAAATAAGTTCACGTGTTAAGCAAAGATATTCATAACCTTCTTTCATTTCCTTTTCAAGACCTTAATCATTTTCACAGCAGAAGAAATGTGGTCTTTTACACCAAACCTTTAGTAAATAATATGTAAAAGAGAGAAGGAGGTTTTGTTTAAAACTTAAAATCTCATTCTCAGTTACAAGCCCTGTAAAGTGGATGCATAATGCAATGGTCAGGTTGCTACAGCAGTGTTTCATAAATTTTCCTGCAATAAATACAAACAGGTGAAGGACAAGTGTGCATCCCCAAAAGCATGAATATGCAAACCAGAGAGCCCTGACTGGCTGAGGCTTCATGGTGAAGGTTCTTGGGTGTTTAGGGATGTCCATGTGGCATTCATGTTTTCTACAGGAAACTCATGAAATATTGTGTAGTTACAAAAAACATGTTTAGTATTGCATAAAGTGTTAAGCACCATTTCGTTCCGATGAATTTAGTGCAGTGTGCATGTGTATATGACTGTATAATACACCAAATATATAAATACACCAAATCTCCACTTAGAAATTCTTGGTGTAGCGTTTTATTTGTTTGTTTTACACCAGCCCTTCCAAAAGAAGAATTTTTGTGAGCCTAAATTATTAGATGGCATTCACAAAACGAGCTATGAGTTGGTGCTTACAGTAATTTCAGCTATCCTGGTTAGGATGACATAGATGTGAACGAGGGGCAAGATTTCATATATCTTTAGTAGAAAAGAGAATTTTGGCAGATACAGTTCTTTGTGTCACAGTTTTAAAAAGCTGTACCTGCTAAGATATTTCAATTGCATGAATATTTGAAGATCAGGAACTCTGTTTTCCTTTGCATCTGGAAACCCTGCTTTTTGCACTTCCCTTCCTTTAGGTGTTTCATTTAATACACAGATGGAGAGGAAGGATGGCTTGTGAATTATAAGCCAGAAGGGGATAGTGGGAGTTCATAGATGTATTCCTGACTTCAGAAGTTTCCTGTGGGATAAAGTGAGTCACTAGATTTCTTTTTTAAATGAATGGTTTCTGCCTGTTTGCCGGAAACTTGTACAAGGGTTAATTCAAGAATGCTTACCTGGAATTGTGGACACTTTTGATTGCTTTGGCCATCTCCTTCCTGGCCAAGAGCTGTCTTAAAATACATAGACCTGGTGCATCACAGTGGTTTGTTTAATCCAGGAATTGTGGGGATAAGCGGAGCACACAAGCTGTACACTTGACATTTCCACTTTCAGTTAATAATCCAGAAATGACCCATCCAGGGTTGTTTTGTGATGTGAGAATCTGAAAACTCTGGGTTGTTAATGGGTTAGAAAATGCATAATTAACCCATCAATTGCCTATGGTTTGTTGCTGGGTGACCTCTGGGTTTTAATTGAAAGTGGAAATGTTGAGCATGCGGTTTACACGCTCAATTTGTCCCTGTAATTCCTAGATTAAACAAACCATGAATAGCTGTTAAGATCTCCAAACCGGATTAGAAATCCCTGCCTTGAAAGTGTCAACACCAGATTCATATAAGTATTTAAGTCTTGACATTGGATCCATCAGTACATCTTACTTTCAGATTGAAGTGAGTGCTTTTTAAATGACAAAGACCTTCATGTTTGTTGCAGTAGGAGGGAGAATATATACTGAAAGGTAGTATTTGAACAGTGAACACTAACTTGCTTTGTTCTGATCATGGAGTGTGAAAGATTGGTCCATGATGAGCAAGTAGTAAGTATAGACAACATTAAGAAATAATAAGTTTGAAAGCTAGGTGATCATATTCAGGCATAACATTTTTCTGGAGAAAGTATCACTTCTGCTCTGTCAGACTGTGGTTTCATCAGTTCAGTATTGTAGCAGTGAGTAAGCCTAAAATGACCAAATCATGCTGAGTAATGCGAGAAAACTATGGCATGTGAATTGCCTTATATGGAAAGACTAATGCTGCAGTGATAAGAAAGTAGCAGAATCCACCTGCTTCAGTTGGGTTTGAATGATCATCTGGCCACAAACGCAAAACACAAAGGTCACAATCCAGCCAAAGTTAAGTCCTTTCAGATCAACTTGAGTTCAATGAGAATGGCATGTGCTGAACCTAAATGTGTTCAACTTTGGTTGGAACATGCAGACCCAAAGTTCACTGTTGTTCTGAATGTGCAGAGCAGCTCATGAGTTCTCTGAAAAAAACAGAGATGGCAGCTAAAGTTCCTACTGTATGTACAGTTGGAATCATCCTATTTTCATGAAATCTGCTGAACGATTGTAGGTTCATCATGGCTATAGTATAATGTTGCTATTCATATTCTGAGACTCCATTGCCCTCAAAGAAAAAGTGAGCATGTATGCATAAGGTGCGGACTGGATGGGGGACTGTTACAACTGCCTTAGCTTCCTGTAGCACAATCAGTGCTAGCTGGAAAAAATATGAGCAGGACTGACAGCCCATCGAGTTGGATCGAATGAGTGCCAAATTTGAGTTGGGAGTAGAACCCCCACCTCCCAGGTCCATGTCTTGGGCCAGTAAGCCCCGCCAGCAGTGGTATTGGATCTTGGTTTTTATTGTTACCAAGTACTCCCATAGGCATGCACAGCACATTTCATTAGGGTGTGCACCCAGGGAATTTTATTTATTCATTTATTTTTAAAGACAAAGATTTATTGAATTCTCAATCATAAAGGACATTATTTTTATTTATTTATTTATTAAAACACTGTAAAGACTGATGCCCTACCCCACGTTCAGCTTGCCTGACTATGGGAGGGGCATTGTGTGTGGTGGGGGTGTGTGGAATGAGGAGACGCTTCTCAAGCCCCAGCATTGGTGGGGATTTATGGTGACATTGGCCGGAGGAGAGTCTCACAAGGTGATATTAGCCTTTGGGGGCCCTCCTCCTGGCCTCTTTGAAATGCAGCTCCCAGCAGAGCAATTCCTTTTTTCTCCTGCTTCTGGGAGCAATGGCATGCTGCTGATGGGGGTGGCAGCGGATCAGCTGGAGGGCTGTTTCTGCTGCATCTGGATCCCTACTCAATGGGCCCCTCAGTTCAGCGCTTATTGGTTGCGATATTAGAGTGAGCCTGGGCACACCCGGCACATCCCTTGCACACACCATGCAGTACTCACTGCATGAATACTCACTGCATGTTGCCTGCTTACTTGAGCTAAGTAAAAGCATAACTCTATTCTGATTTGAAAGAAATAATGATTAAAAGTTAAACATTGGTCTTTTATATTTGGCTTTTGTTAGAACTGAGTTTCTAGTTAACTGATTTTAAACTATTGTATGAATTAAACTTTTGTAATTGCAGGGAATAGCAGTCTGCCTACAAAATAACATAGATTAAATTCTTTTGCATACTTGCCATTGTGAGTTAATTGCATTTCACTTGTAGGTTCAGGGTCTAAGATAGTCTGTAAAAGAAGCTAGATTGACCTTAATTATCTCAGTTGGAGCTTACCTTTTCAAACTGAAATATATACCTGAAGTGAGTGTTTTAAACACTTTAAATGCACTGTGACTATTGGGCAAATTACAGCAATATTCTACATGTTCTTCTTCGTGGTCTCTGTGCATCACACATATGGGCTTGCGCTGGCGTCGAGCCCCCTTTCGGGAAACTTCCATAGCTAGCCTAGCGTTTTTGGCGGGAACCCCTCCCCCCACCATCTCATCGCGCATGCTCCGGGTTCCCGCCTACCTCAGTTCTTCTTCGACCGCTGGTGATATAGCCTCGCGGGAGACTTCCTCAGATCTTGATCGTCGTATATCCTGAAAAAGATAAGAAAATAGTTATTAGTCGATTAGTTAGCTTAGCGTAAGTAGTTCCTGTTAGTTTAAAATAAAAAAAAAAAAAAAAAAAAGTTATAGCATAGTTAGTGTAGTTTTAAAATCTTGTTAGGCGCCTGCTGCTATTATGGCGCAGGCAGCCCTTTTCAAACACTGCCTAAAGTGCAAGGCAAAGTTGACCCTTACAGACGGGCACTCCCTTTGCTTGTTATGTTTGGGCGAAGGCCACGTTGTGGAGACCTGCTCCCATTGTATGGCGTTTTCCCGCCAAACTCGCCGGATTCGAGCGGACAGGCTACGAAGTCTGCTTTGGAGCAGCGCTCTTTCTGCCGTCGATAGACAGAAGGAGTTGCCCAGGTCATCTCATGACACGTCGTCAGACACTTTATCTGGGGAGCGCAGGTGGCCGCCACTAAGTCGCTCGGACCCAGCTTCGCCCGGCTCCGCTTCTCTGTCTGCAGCGGTTCAGGGGCTTCGGGGTCTGGAACCGCTAGCGGTAACCCAACCCCTACAAAAAGGCTCAAAATCTCATCTTCCGAAGACGAGCAAACATAAGGGAAAATCATCAAAGTCTTCGGCATCGAAACCGTCGACGACTGCGCCATCGACGTCGAAGAGGCCGGCTTCGGGGTCACCCTCGACATCGAAGCCGAAGAAAAGAAAACCTTCGACATCGGCGTCGGAGCAGCAACCGCGTCCCTCGACGCCGAGAGACATTCGACCGGCACCGATGCCGTCCCCACAACTATTGAGGCTTTCGACGCCGCAACCTGCTCGACCGGCATCGACCCCGGTACCGCCGTCTTCGACGCCGACACCGACAGACACTCGGCGTGCCTCGACACCGAGAGATAGGGCAACTTCCTTGCCCCCTCGACAGCGTCGTTCGCCCTCGACACCAATAGATGTCGTTTCACAGTTAGACATCTCTGACATCGTAACGCTGGATCAGATCGACTCCGGGGATCAACCTGGCTTCGACACCGAGCACCTCGATACCGAGCGGCCTATTTCGTTGGACTCTGACAATGACCGCGATCTTCCACCCTCGCCTCGATCTCGTACATCGAGAGCCGATGTCGATCGGTCCCACTCGCCATCGTGCTCTAAGTCACAGGATTGGGATGCATATTCCGACTATGCTCGCTCTGCACCCAATCGGCGTACAAAAAAGCAGTACCGCTTTGACCCGTATACGGGAAAACGACTTGCCACCGTCGCAACGAGGGAGCAGATATCCTCTCGTGCATCGCAGCCCTCGTTACCGACACGGAGGGAACCTTCTCCGACATCGATAGAGGACTACGCATCGGATACATCCTCGGCTCCATCACCTCCACCTTCGGCACCATCACCTGCAGACGAGGTAGTACGTTCGGACAGAGTGTCCCCTTCCTTGGAACTAGGGGCATTCTCCGACCAGATGCAACGTATGGCTCAATCACTTGGCCTTGACTTGCAACAACCGAAGGAGCCACTGAAGGATAAAATATATGACGTCATGTATCTGGACCCGACTCCTCAGCCTACACTCCCGGTAGTCCCGACTCTTCTCCAGACCTTACAGGAATCCTGGCCGAATCCAGCTACAGCTGGCCCTACGTCAAAGCGGCTGGATGCACTATACAAAATCCAGGAGGCAGACGCTCCATTTTTATTTACGCATCCCAAGCCAAATTCTATTGTAGTAGAATCATCAGTAGGTCGGACGGGGAAGTCGCATGCTGCACCCACAGACAAAGAGGGCAGGAAGCTGGACTCGGTGGGCAGAAAAGTTTACTCTTCTGCGGCGCTGGGATTCAAGGTAGCTAATTACCAGGCCACCATGGCCCGGTATCAGCTTTTCCTGTGGGACAAGATCTCCACACTCACGGACTATCTGCCAGATGACCAACGCGATCTGGCCAGGGTTTTCCAGGCAGAAGCTGCACGTTTATCTAGGCAGCAACTAGCTACTGCCAATCACCAAACTGATTGCACGGCAAAGGCTATGATGGCTGCTGTTGCCTTACGTCGACATGCGTGGCTTCGGTCATCACATCTACCAGCGGAGACAAAGTCCAGAATCGAAGACCTCCCCTTTGATGGGGAAGGTCTTTTTCACGCTACGACTGACTCTACGATGGATGTCATCCATAAAGCGAAAATAACCGCCAAAAGGATGAGTGTGCCATCACAACAACAACATCAACAGGCTCCGCGACAGCGTCGCTGGTATCGTCCACTCCCGTACCAGCCTCGCCAACAGCAGGAGCGCTCCCAGCGCTACCAACCGCAACAACCACAATCCTCATACCAATCGCGGAAGCCGTCCTCTCGTTTTGCCAAGCAACGTAAGCAGGACTACGGCGCAAAACGACGTCTTTGACTCGGCGACACCGACTGCGAAACTCGACGACCCCTACAACAGGCTACTACCCTTCCTGCCGGCATGGAAACGTATTACTACAGATCGCTGGATCCTGTCAACCATAACCGAAGGGTATCGCATCGAGTTTACAGCTCATCCCCCTCTGGGTATGGTGCGACACACCCAGCCGTCTGTAGCTCTTCTCCAAGAAATTTCCACCCTCTTGGAAAAAGGAGCGATTACTGTAGTCCCCAAAAAAATGAAAAAAGCGGGTTTTTACTCGCGTTATTTCACGGTTCCAAAAAAAGACGGAGGCCTCCGGCCAATTATGGACCTCAGACGCCTAAACAAATTTATACAACAAAAGAAGTTTCGCATGATCACCCTGGCGCAAATACTACCCCTGATAAAACGGAACAGGTGGTTCACATCCGTAGACCTCAAAGACGCCTACTTTCACATACCGATACATCGGGAGCATCGAAAGTTCCTACGCTTCAGCGTGGGAGGTCGGGCTTTTCAATTCACGGTTCTCCCTTTTGGACTACGAACGGCGCCACGTGTATTTACAAAGTGTATGGCGGCAGTATGCGCCTATCTCAGATCGCGAAATATCGAAATATACCCTTACCTCGACGATTGGCTGATCGTGTCGACTTCCCACTCTCAGGCTCTCGACGACGTTCGCAGTGTCACGTCCTGCCTAGCCGATCTCGGCCTACAAGTAAATACAAGAAAGTCAATTTTTCAACCAACAAGACAGATTCAATTTATAGGAGTGTCGCTAGACTCCGTGTTGGGTCGAGCTTTTCTCCCTGTAGAACGCAGACAAAAAATTCAAGCACTTGCAACCCGTCTCCGCCACAAGCGAAAAACGTCAGCGTTTGCAGTACTCAGGTTACTGGGACTAATGGCTTCCTCAGTATTTGTCGTCAGGTGGGCACGATTACACATGCGCCCTCTTCAACAAGTGCTCCTCCGTTCCTACTACCCAGAGCTAAACCCTCACAGCACAATACTTACTCTTCCGCCGAATGTCATTCCGTCCCTCGAATGGTGGTCCGTCATGGCGCATCTCTCGCAGGGTCTCCCCTTCCATCAACGGGAGCCCACTCGCATTCTCACAACAGATGCCTCCCTAGAAGGATGGGGAGCTCACGTCGAAGATCTAAAAATGCAAGGAAAATGGTCTCGAGCGCAGAAGACCCTTCACATCAATATTCTCGAACTCCTAGCAGTAAGACGAGCCCTCCATGCGTTCCTACCTCGGCTACGGGGGCATCACGTTCAGGTACTGTCCGACAATACCACTGTCGTTTGGTATATAAACAAGGAGGGAGGGACACGCTCCTCCCGCCTCCTAAACCTAACGCTACGCATCTTCCATTGGGCAATGCGCAACCACATCTGTCTCTCCGCACTCCACATTGCCGGGACCGACAATGGAGTAGCAGATACCCTGAGTCGGGAATTCTCCGACACCCACGAATGGGAGTTAGACAGAGATGTTCTCGCGATCCTCTTCGAGAAGTGGGGCATTCCCGACGTGGACCTGTTTGCGACCTTTGCAAATGCAGCCTGCCGAAATTACTGCTCTCGGGCAGGAATTGGACCTGCATCGCTCGGAGATGCATTCCAGTGGGACTGGTCCAGAGACTTCCTATATATTTTTCCGCCATTCCCACTGATAGCCCGGACAATAGCCAGAGCCAGCAGGTTCATGGTGAATGCCATTCTAGTAACGCCATGGTGGCCACGACAGCCGTGGTTCACCCCGCTATGCCGCATGGCGCAACACCAGTTCTGGCACCTCCCGAAGCCACAGAACTTGCTGTCCAAAAACAACGGCATGATCCTGCACCCCGACCTACAGTCTCTGAAGCTCACGGCGTGGAGAATTCGACCAACTGGCAATCACTCACGCTACCACCAGAATTGAAGGCCATATTTGAGGCTTCTATAAAACCGTCCACTCGGCAATCGTATGCGAGAAAATGGAACCGGTATCAGGCCTTTGCTGAGCAGAAGGGCTTTAGCCCTTCCACGGGACCCATTTCTGGGGTCATTGATTTCATGTACTCTTTACATTCAACGGGACTAAAGTCGTCGTCGCTCAGGGTGTATCTGGCAGCTATCTCCAGATTCCATGATAAGATTGATGGTTTTTCTATTTTTACGCACCCCATCACCAGGACATTCTTGAAAGGCCTTAAGAATTTGTTCCCTCCGCTACGTTCCATTACACCTCAATGGAGCTTGTCCTTGGTCTTAACTGCTCTCACAGGAAAACCCTTTGAACCTATGGCCACGGTTAACCTCCGTTTACTAACTCTAAAGACCGTGTTCCTCGTTGCTATCACGTCGGCTAGACGTGCGTCGGAGCTAGCCGCCTTAATGGCTCACCCGCCTTACACTCAATTTTTTCCAGATAAGGTAGTTCTACGGCCGGGACCTTCATTTGTTCCCAAAGTTTGCTCCCTGTTCCACGTTAACCAGGATATTGTTCTACCTACTTTCTTTAAGACACCTGCAGACCCTCTCTGTTCTACGTTACACACCCTAGATGTTAGAAGGGCGTTAGCTTTTTATAAGGACAGATCACAATCGTTCCGTAAGACCGATAAACTGTTTGTTTGTTACGGAGGCAGAACAAAAGGACTAGCGGTTTCAGCACAACGTCTTTCCCATTGGATTGTGGACACTATCGTTCTCGCCTACCAGGTGCTACGAAAGGTTCCACCAACCGCATTCACAGCGCATTCCACAAGGGGACAGGCCACCTCTGCTGCTCTTTCGCACGGGTCCTCGATTCCGGACATCTGTAGAGCGGCGACATGGTCAAATGCTTCTACGTTCGTGAGGCATTACAGACTGGATACGAGGGCGGTCAAGGACACTTCCTTCGGGAGGGCTGTCCTCTCGTCCATCTGCCATTGACTTCCAGCGTGCACACCCTCCTCCGGTAAGTACTGCTGATTACTCGCCCATATGTGTGATGCACAGAGACCACGAAGAAGAAATGCAGGTTGCTTACCTGTAACTGTAGTTCTTCGAGTGGTCATCTGTGCAGTCACACAACCCACCCACCATCCCCTCTCTGCAACGCTGTTGTCTGCAGAAGGTTCTCGGGTCGCTATGCTCCAGTAGATATACACTACCTGAGTTGCGAGGCCATTGCGGTCTCAGGGAACTGAGGTAGGCGGGAACCCGGAGCATGCGCGATGAGATGGTGGGGGGAGGGGTTCCCGCCAAAAACGCTAGGCTAGCTATGGAAGTTTCCCGAAAGGGGGCTCGACGCCAGCGCAAGCCCATATGTGTGACTGCACAGATGACCACTCGAAGAACTACAGTTACAGGTAAGCAACCTGCATTTCTGTTTCAAAGAAACGCACCCGATGAACGTTCCAGTGTGTTTGTTTTTGTGAATATTAAGACTAATGCATAAAGTTTATCAGCTATTCTGAAGGTGGTAAAAAAGGAGTTGATGGTAAATGGGAGTTTTATATTCTTTAAGCAAATAAAAATATTTCCTAAAGGTTAAGTTGGCATAAGTCATAGACCAAATATGGGCGAATAAGGTATATTATGCATTTCAAAATAACAATAACAATCTTGTAATACCCAAGTGGGTGAATTCTTTATAGATGATCTGGAATTGTTTGACATTTTGGGAAGAGCAATTAATTTGATGAATATTTGGTGTTTAGATTTTCACAATCTTTTGCTTTCTGTTCTTTGTCATTTTCTGTTTTTTTGTTCTTAAAGAAAACAAGAAGAGCAGTTTCAGTGAGCAATAGTTTACTGGTGCATATTTTCCTTAACTCCTGTGCTGCAAAATCCTAATATATTCCTGTGGTTTATCTTTTATTTAGGCTTTCTGTAAAGCTTGCCAGACTAGCCTTCTGCTGGTAGGACTGTGTAGTGAAGTTAATGAAGTGTCTCCACCAGTGAACTTAAAAGTTCATAGTGCAAGGCTCACACGTAACAACAACCCATGATTCAACGACAACTCATACTCAGCCTATACTCCGCCTGTACTCTGGGTTGTCATTACATGTGAACCAGCAGGTAGTGTCTGGGTTCATAGGTCACATAGCAACCTTCAATCTGCCTGATCGGAGCTTGCATATGCAAAATGGTATGGAATACACCCACCACATCCGGCAGCAAATTGTCGGTTAACCCATGATTTGCTGCCATTGTGTGCAAACCATGTCTGTATATGCTATTGCTGATTATACTTGCTGATACCTTATTATAACCATACAGAAAGAAAATGGCCCTTTAGTGGTAATTTTAAAAAACTTATTAATTATTTACCTTTTATTTAGATACTTTAATATAAGTTCAGAATGAAATTTTGGAACACCAAAAAAATTTACTAATTGAAATCCCTCTCTATTCATTTTTTAAAGGCCTTATGTTACATGGGGATCAATTATCAATTAAACTTTTTTGGATCTCAAAACATGAAGAGGTTCTATACGGAATCTACGACCATGTGCACTGGAATGTTAACAAAAATTACAGTTCACAAATCCCATTGTCTAATCAATGGGCCCAAAGCCAAATACTTATTTGAAAGTGAACTTGGATTTTTTACTGCTGTAAACTGATCTAATGTCCAGCTGTAATTGAGTCATATGTTATGCTCTCAGATCTCTTTCCCTTTCTTTGCAAGGTGAAGTCATCTAAACATCGAGCATCTATATAATCTTTTGCAAACAAACAAACAACCCCCCCACCTCCTTTAGAAAATAGTACCAGAAGCCTGTATCCAAAGAGTTACTTTATTTAAATCAATATCTGAAATTCAACCTCCACACACACTGCCTTTTGGCCCTGTTTTCTCCTTCGGGTTACCAAGTCATAATGCTGCAATAAGAATGCACAGGTGCAGTATTATCTACACAGGCCTAAACTGTGAACCTAGAAATCTCTGCCTGTGACTCACAATCCAAAGCCATCCAAACCTCCCTTGCCTATCATTCCTCCTTCCAGTAGTAGTACCGCAGCCCCAGTCCTAATTTCTCCTTGGCTCTATTTTTTTCTTCTTCTTTGAACTACATTTTCCCCAACTCTCATTATTTCATGCGGCACCTACTTTATTTCATAATTTTAAGTGGTGCAGAGATAGGTGTTAGTATGGGGTGTTAGGTTACTGATCTTTTTATTATTCTATCTTAAATTTTAAAGATGATTTTTAAAAAAAGTAGACATGATCCAGCAAATGCTAAGCAATTTTAAGCCCTATTGATTTTACCGTGTAAAACTATAATGGGTTTTATTTCTAAGAAGTAAATTGCATTGAATTCTATGGGCATTACTCCCATTAGAGTGCAGCCTAAATTTTGTAAATTCCCTGGAATCTTTGATTAAGAATGGTATAGAAATCCATTAAAAACAAATACTTAAAAATTCAATAGAAGAGTTGGTTAAACCCTTCCATTTCTTCCATTGAAATAATTGGGATTTTAAAATGCTGAGCTTTCACTGGATGGACTGCGGCTTTAGAATGCTAGACAAAGTAAGGAATGGACACACCTGATTTTGTCCCCAATAAAACCAATTTCTCATTTTACGTTTTTTAAAATAGTTATCTAGTCGCTGTCTGATAATGTTCATCACCCTTCTCGTCTCCTGACTCAGTTCATTAGAGAGCAACACAGCTGAAGCAGGTTAGCCATGTTACTAGTAGGAACTGTAAACCTATCAGTTCAGGTGCTACCATTGAGACTGTGTCAAAAGAACTTTGGCAGTAGTCAGTATAAATTCTGGTAAACAGTCTTTTGAAGACCATACTGATTACGCACATGGTCTTAAACAAGGCAGCCGGTATTCAGACTTTTATTTACTTAGTTTCAGGACAGGAAATGTGATCTTGTTATAGTGTTGTTTTTTTAGTCTGTGAACTGCATGCAGTCCTGATTCTATGGTACTCAAGTGTTTGGCATGCATAGCTAGCAGACTTTCTAAAGCTAGTCGGTACATGCTAAACGTTAACATTCTTCCCCTTCCTGTGTTTTATAGACAGTGTTAGGCATCCTTCAGGGATTGCATATATATATATATAGGCTGCTAAAAATGAGCAATTTTGCTGACTAATGGTCCAAATTAGAGTGATAAAGCAGGTCATTAGGTCAGATGATAAAGTCTTCGTATTAGCATAATGGCATAGTCTGACATCCCCCCTTCCACCACACCATCAACCAGCACTATATGTTGACTTCAACACCACTATTTGTACAACAGTTTTGCGGGCAATCCGAAGCAGGTCAGAATCCCCCTCTCCAGAACAAGCCTACACCTCCAGTTTTATAAGAATTTGCAACAGCTACTGTTTTATAGAAGTTTCAATGGTAAGTGGTAGAGCATATACTTCTCATCCAATATACTAATAGTGAACTCATTATCTAAGTGCCAAAGTGGCACCATCCACACCCAAGAGGAAGGTATCAACGGTTCAGAAGAAGCCCAAGGTTTGCGGGAAAACCCTAAGAGGGGGGAGAACTCTAACAATAGCCAAATGAGGGCTGAGCATGCTCAGATGGGTCAGAATGCTGACAGTCTTTTGGGAAAAGGGAATGGCAAAGCAGGGGGGAATCGAATGGAGTACCCTGGAAGAGAGCATGACTGGCTAGAATCTTAAACAGGAGCACTCGACACTGCAACATTTTGTTGCCGTTCCCACTTGTCTCCATTTCAAAGGATCTCGGGTAATAGGATTAGGAAATATTTCTGCATGGAGGCCTTAGAGAGCTACTGCCAGTCAGAGTAAATTATATTGGGCAAGATGATTTTTATATGTGCATAGTTAACCTGATCAGCCAGGATGTTTCAGGCATCCTGGCAAGTTTTACAAAAGTTCTCTTTGAAGCCACAAATGACTAACCCAGCTACTTGTGGACTAGGAATTATTTTTATGGGTTTATTTGTAAGTCTGTTTTTACTGGAGGTTCCCAAGCATCTGTTAATGCTAATTATCTGTTGATTTTTGGCTAACCAGACTCTTGAGAGTGGACCACCCTCCTTTAAGAGATTTATGCAGCAAATTGTTCAGTTGCAATTTAGGAAACTGGCAAAAAGAGACCTTGACTTCCTCCATAGGCATTGCATCCTTGAATTGAAGTTTATGCTACTTCCTGCCAGCCAATGTCATGCATGAACATGAAGTGTCACATACTGATGTAATACCCACAATGTTGTTATCTTTGAAGGGCTTGGCTGCATTTTGCACCAGTTTCACCATATTTTTGGGAAAGTAGTTTTCCTTCAGGTGCTCCTTTTATCAGTGGACCTTGAACCTAACTTGCCTGTTCATTACTGCTCGTGACTCAGCAGGATCTGAAACTTCCAGCCAGGTTTTTGAGAGCCCTTGGGCAAGACGCCCTCAGTGGAGCCCTATCTCACTGGGGTAACCTCTCAATAGCATTGTTACCAGCTGCTACTGTTCCTCCTCTTTCTCTTCCTTTTCACCATTGCAGCCAGTTGCTTGCTTGGCAGACAGAGAGCCAGTGAGCAAGTACGCAGTGGCATCTACTGCTCATCCTTCCCACCACCACCATTGTCTCGGCCAAAGCGTGGGGAAGGTGAACCATTAGGTTGCAATGGTGAAGAGAAAGAACACATCCGGGGGCCCTTGCCAGTGGGCCCCTGCTGGGAGTATGGGCCCTCATCAGTTGCCCAACCATGCCTATCCTTGGCTCCAGCCCTGCTTCTGGCCTAAAGTGAACATGTTAATTGAATGGGATTTTATATTATGCTTCCTAACAAAAAAATGAAAATGGCCCCTCCTTCCCTTGGCAGTAAATTCCTGTCGTATTCCACATACATTTCCTCTCACCTTAACCACCAGACAGATTTGTTTGCTACAGAGGGTAAGAACTGACTTGTCTGCCAGGAAGCTTAAGTAATGACATAGTGTGCTGTCTGGCACAAGCCTCATTGCAACTGATCCAGTTACTACATTTTCTTGTCATGGGCTTTGTATGACTTCCTTCTTAAACACTGTTTCTAATGGATTACATTTGTCTATAGGTTTTGTTATGAAGCCCTGCTCTTCTGTCAATTTCATATGCACTGAATGTGCATATATTTCTTATAGATGTCATAGATACCATGCTATTCATGGCTGCCAAATTTTACAACGAGCTGGGTTGCTCTGATATTTATAGGCTCAATATTTAGAGTTCTAATTCAGACCGAGAAATTCTTTTAACTACATAAAATTTAGAACTGTAATAAAAATTAGGTTCTTGGGTTTTTTTACTGGGTTAGACTTTTCAGACTCCCTGGACTAATAGATTTCAAACATGCCTCTGGACCTGTGAGAACTACAAACTTAGTTTTAAAAAGAAAGTCAAGATTTCTGGTATATATTTACATGTTGCACACCATTGATGGAAACAAAAAAAATAGTAAAATTGGTAGGCATGCTCTTTATGCAGAAGTATCAGAAAGTGTTGATCTCATTCAATTACCCCATTCCTTTTCAAATGATTACAGTGCAGCCAGTAAAAAGGATAAGATAGAAGTGAAAACAAATCTAGGTGCACTTCCAACTGCAAACCTGCTTTTTAATACTCTATTTTAAGAAATTTTCATTTATATAATAATGGCACAGAACAATACAGCATTTCCTAATAAACAAAAGGGGCATTAACATGAAATCAGTAACTAAACAACCAAAAAGCAAAAAAGGGGGTTGGATCATAAAGAGCTAGATGCACATGAAATTAAGTTTAGAAGCAACCATTTTTAATGTGCATTTAATGTGCTCTAACCCTGTAGAATGGAAATCCAAATATCAAGACACATTTTTGTTAATCCTCCAAAACTAATACAATATTATTTGGGTTTAAACTTGTTCTCCCTTTTTTGAAAGCAAAACTGATTTTTAGAAGGGGTGCAACTGTGACCCAAACAAGATGGGTTCTTATTTCTGGACCAGCAGTTTTACAGACCAGGAGCACTTCTATCTTGTCTGGATTAAGCTTCACTTTTTTAGCCCACCTTCAGTCTACTACTGATCTCAGGCACCCGTTCAGAACCTCCAGGGCCTTTCTTAACTGGGTGAATTTAGCTTAATAGGCTATAGCTTCTAAAGACTGCTCTATAATTCAATAGTTTTATAACATTCAAAGTGTAGTATTATTGAAAAACAGACATAACAGAATGCACTATTATGGATATGGTGACAAAGTAATCGTTTCAAGGCCTTTGTGGTAGGCACCTTACTGTAAACTTTGCAAAGGGGTGTAAATACCAGCTTGAGCAGGAGCTCATGCTGATGATTTATTTGTGCTGCAGTTCAGTGTTTTCTTCTTTTTGTTCATAACCAGACTTGGCACTCTTACAGTTTTGCTCTGTCTGCTTACTTGCGCACAAGAATCTTGTTAACTACTTCATAGGGTTTAGCTGTGACAAAATGTCTATGTGCACAACTAGCAGTAAAACATTTTGGGCACTGTTTCAGATATAACTTTGAAATTTGTTCAAGAGTTGTCTTTTAGTCACTCACATGGCATCACGGAGGCTAAAGAGCCTTTCCAGCAAAGCTGTCATGTGCTACTGTGGTCAGTCTTTGGCTGAACATGATGATCAAAGTCATCATGACGATTCATTGGAACCCATCCAATAGCAGGATTGTTAAAAACACTCTAACTCAGCTGCTTCTTTGAACTCTCATCCTGGGATGTAGAGTGCAATCAATGCCAAATGCAATGAACGATTGCTAAAGAAAGGGAATTTGATTTTTTAAAAGACTCTTTCTGCTGCTTTTGATTCACATAAAAAGTTGGGTGACATTCTCACATCATTTCAAATTCCATATACTATAAACACATTTGGAGCTGAGAATTTAGAAGAAATGAGAAAATATTTTCAAAGTGTGTTTATATGGCTTTTGAAAACTTATGAGTGTGTAGATTTTTAAGTTCTAAAAAGGGTTTTTTGTAGGAAGAGACAGAGAATAAACACTAATAAGCCATACTTTGATTCACTATTAGAGCCTTTATTTTCCAAAGAAACAAAAATAGAAATTTAAAGTGAAAAATCTGTCTCTTAAAAATTGAATGGAGAGGGGAAGCTAGAAATAAATTTTCGTTTGCAGGAAAGTTAAGATAACAATATTCTTGACATAACAAAGATGGGAAAAGAGAGCAGGTGGTATTTCTGACTTTGATCTTGAAGGTGAGGTGCAATTTGGGAATACTGGGGGTGTTAGAACTGTGGGTTACTATAAAGAGTTTGATTAATTGTGATGCTGGGGTTGTGCCTAAAAAGAGTAAGCCTATATATATCAGTTGCTGGGGAACATGGGTGGGAGGGTGATGTTTCACCATGTCCTGCTTGTGGGTCCCTTGTCAACAGCTGGTTGGCCACTGTGTGAACAGAGTGCTGGGCTAGATGAACCCTTGGTCTGATCTAGCATGGTTCTTCTTATGTTCTTAGTTAGAGTTGCAGGTGCTCCACACAGCAGATTCTCTGCTTTCAGGTTCCACGCTGGATGAAGCCCAAGATGGCTTTGATCCATTCCCCTTCATGGATGCTGGCTGGATATAATAGTGGGGATAAACACTGACCCACCCACCTCTTGTAGCCATAATTCCATATGGAAACATCTGCAGAAGAACAACATTTATTCATCACAAGTGTTATATCATGTATGACTATCAATAATAATTATAAAATGTTGTCCCTTTTATTTTTCAGATGTTGGAATGGATAATAGGTCTTACACAAAAGTCAAATTCCCTTGTTTGATTCCCTTTGTAAAGTGTTTGAAAATGTACAAGATAGTCCATGGTTATGAAGTGGACAGGATATTCTTTAAAAGGATTTTACTCATCCCAATACTTTCTCTACTTCATTACTGTGCAATTATTTCCTCTTGCCATTAAGACAATTTAGTAGCTGTGACAAAACTAAGTCCCCCAAAGATGTGAAATTTTGTGAGCAGCTCTTTCTGGTGTTGATTGGCAACAATTATTGGTTGCTAGAAAAATAACTGGTTGGCTTTTCTTAACAGTGCTTGCAAGAGCTTACCGAAAATGTCTAGCAAAACGTCTGGCACAACAAACAGCATAGCTCATGTCAGAAGAATTGTTCAGCAGCTGAGAATGGAAGCATCTATAGAAAGAATAAAGGTAAGAAGGGTTTTATTTTCTTGTATTCTGTGACCATTATATAAAGTAAATCATTTATGTTTATCTAAAGCTGCTTTTTTTTAAAAAAAAAAAAACTATTCCTAAGGAGATCCTTGCAAATGTTAGAATCAGCTTATGTAGAGTATTGCAAGCCATGTTCAACCAATGCATGTGACAACCGAAATCTTTAGTTTCTTTATACAGTATTCAGATATCTATATCAGGCACACATTGAGAGCATGTTACACCAGGTAGTCACAGATGTCAGCATTGTCATACTTTTGATGTATATCGGGAATGCCTGTGTCAGTATGTATGTGCTTTGACAGTGTGAGTTGAATAGAGAATGAACATAAAAACTGGCCATTTTTATGTACTATGTGCAAAGGGAACTTTCCACTTCCCTTCTGGTGACAGCCTCCTACACTCCCTGCACGGCTTTTGGAGCAGCAGCAGCACCTCATGAGGTATGAGGGGTTGTCAGGAGAAGGAAAAATCAACCACCCAATTTCCATTCACCATGCATGAGTTTCTCTGAGATATACAGCTTTGTAACCAAAAGGCTTTTTTTGTGAAGCATTTTCTGCCTCCTTAAGTTTGACCATAGCATGGAATTTTAATAATTATATGAGTTTTTATTTATTGCACTTTTAAACTGCCCAATAACCCAGTTTCTCTGGGCAATGTACAATATATTAAAAACACAAAATGCAAGCAATGAAACAAATAAAAACAGCACATAATAAAACCATGATAAAACCAGCAGCAAAAAATAAACATATTGAATAAATAATATTAAGTGTTCAAAGTGCTTCATATACATTATCCAAGTACAACAACTCTGTAAAATAGATTAGTCTTATTGGGGGAGGGGGAAGCCAAAGGATACACATTTCATAGGCAAACTGAGATTGGAAATGAGTTGTTAGAAGAACAACATAAATTCTCAAGTACATGAATAAATGTGACATCTTGTTTTGCATTTGGTTGCTTTCACTACCGAAACTAATCCAGAAAGCAAAGCTGAGATACAGCAGCTTCTCTGTTTGGGGGCTGACTTTTGTATTAATTTTTTATATTTATTCACCCATATGTATCCAGTGAATCTACTTGCAACTGCTTAAAATTCTGCTGATTTGTAGGAAATCGCTCTGGAATGTTATAGTTCTGCATGTTTTTTTGCTCTTCAGGTGTCCAAGGCATCAGCAGATCTACTGTGCTATTGTGAGGAGCATGCCAGGAAGGATCCTTTACTAATGGGCATACCTGCTTCGGAAAACCCCTTCAAGGATAAAAAGACCTGTACTATCCTATAGGCAAAACAGCAAAATGCCTTCAAGACCCTCCCCTGCAAAACCAACAAAGCAGATTCTTAGAGAAGTAACCCGAAAGTCTCCTGGCACCAACTCCATAAAACAGCAATTCATTTACATATAGTATATAAATGAACATTTAAGTTTTCTAAAAGGTTTCTTTCCTTTATAGCATTCTAAGTGGGGATGCAAGGTTTATAAAGTTACTTCTTGTAAAAATGGGATGGTTCTAAGAGCATAGTTGGAAATTGGATTCTTTTGGCTTTTGAGGGGGATGAGAGAGTGTTGTGTTGGGGTAGGTTTTACTTTAAAGTGCAATGAGTGTTCACAGTTCTAGGTGTTAGGCTGAACAGTCAAGACCAAAGTTGCCTGAGCTTCATTTACAGAACAGTGAGGCAGACAAGCATAGAATCCTAATCAAGCTTACTTTTACATTTGATTTTATACATGTGTATATCGTTGTCTATGTATTTGGTGTCTATATCTAGGGTGTGTACGTATGTTTGTTTAGGTATATACACACATTCCAAAGTGCATTCTTTAAGTGCGCCTTCAGAGTTAATTGCTGCATTTATCGATAAACTCCTGCAGTTCATGCCTTTACCATTAAGTATGTCTTAAGCTTTTCACAATGTCTTAAGAGAGCCTATAAACATATTCCTGGTATAAATTCGTATTCGCAAAATAATTTTGAAAGGTGAAGGTTATAACCTTTGGTTTGCCTTTCATATTTCCTTTGACTTTTAGACAGTACTAAATAGCACATAGATTCTGAAAATGGCATCTAAAATTTCTCTCCTTTTCCACTGGGCTTTAAGAGTGAAATCTGCCCCTTATCTTTCCTACACAATTTCTACTGAACTGATTTTAGTAAGCATCTAAGCTTTTCTTACTTTGATCACTAAATTCATATTTCACAAATGCCAAACACCATCTAAAGAGGAGTAGGAGACTGGCTGCAATCCATGGTGCTATTGCTTCTGCACAAGGCCTATTGAAAGCAACAGTTGTGTGGGAGAAATGCTTGAAGGATTGCAGCAATGCTCAGCAGCAAATCTCTGAGCAATATAAACTTTGTCAAAATCGTTGTGTATACATCATGTGTTGATGAAATACTGAATGGAAAGAAATAATACTGACTTCTTTTAAGCCACAGATTTGTATATACATTCCATTTGTTGCCAGCCCTTTAATATTTTTTTAATTTTGTGGTCTGCCATAGCTGTGTTTTTACAGAATCTGTTAAGTCTCTGGAGTTTTGTCCAGCAAGGAACATACTGTGGTTGCTTCACATGCAAGAGACACCAAATGCATGGCTAGATGGCCTTAACAGTATCCTAGTAGCAAAGCCAACCCATAGTGTTTCTACCAATAGTACCAGAGCATCCATTTCCAGCCAGCCAAGAAAAAAGCCTCCCTTCTTGAGAAGAGCTAGATTTCTTATTTTCAATTAACTACAGCCATATCTACTCCATGACAGGTAAAATAAACAAATAGAAATCTCACACACCTAGTTTCACTGTGACTACACTGAGAAGTTGGTTGCAGAGCCAACAAGTCAAGGTCCCTGCCCCACTCACTAGTGCTTTGCACTGTACTAGCCTGAAACTGCAGGATCATGCTCTTGCAGTTTTCTGTCTTAATGCTGCATAATTCCGGTTAAAACCTTGAATAATGATAGTACGAAAAAATTGTTCATAGTCTTACTGCTTTGATTTTGACATCACTACAGTTTCTTTTTATGGTTAGAATATTTTTCTAAAGGCAGCTTTAGAAATGAAAAGTGATAAATATTCACATTGATTTTGCTCACCATACTTCAGTCTGCCTTCTTGTAATGAATATTATTATGAATTATTATATTAAGAATATTAATTAAACTGAGGACAAATATCTGTATCTGAGGTACCCATTACAGCCATTTTGCTAAGTTTGAAACAGAACATTTAGAACCAAGGAAGTTTCTTCTCTGATAACCAAGTCCTGTGAACATGCTTTCAAATCAACATACTTAGGATCACACTCTGAAATAGCTGACTTTGTTTCTCTGTTGGTTTATTCTAAGATATTAGGCAGCTGTTGATTTGTGAGAGACACAAACCTGCTTTCCTAAAGGCTGAGAACAACATGAGTTGTCTTGCATTTTCTGTAGGTTTGTAAGTGTTGAACCAGTCTTGTCAATAGTTCAACATTTGTGTGGATCATGATGTACCTCATATGGAAATCTTTGAAAAGTGCATTGAATTTGAATGCAGTGACTCAAAATCTAGATACCTGTTGAAGCACTCATAGAGTTAGTGCAGCAGGTAAAAGTCAATATGTGTTGGCTCTACCAATTAAAAATTGACTGCTTTATATGACCATAACTGCTGTTCTAGTGGGACACGAAAAGCACAGAAGCTGTGTCCAAGCTAACAAGTGATGGGAATATTGCATCTCTCTGGCAATAGAATTGGCACTCATCCCGGTAAGCCTCTGAGTGAGGAGAACCTGTGTGGATGGAGCTGCCAAGGGACATCTGCCTTGGCCTGGGTTTATGTCTAAAGCTAGCCCCAAATCCCTGGTGCCCGGTTGCCTGAGTGTCTAAAAACATGATGTTAGCTCCTAAAAAGCTGAAGTTGAGCCTAGGGATCTGTACTTTTCCTTCCCCACCCCCATCCACCCTGACTACCATAACCATCAAGCCCTCACAGATTATATCCATATCTATGTTTTTCAGGAATTAGAACTTTGTCCTTTCTAGAACTCTCTTTGCTCATCAAATTAATGCATTTTAAAAATACTAGTTCTTAATTAATTTGGTACTTTCGTATAAAAAGGAATATGTTATTTTTTCCATTTTTTCCATTACCGAATTAAAATATAAACTTGGGTGCAAACAAAGCATTTTAAATGTTATACACACTACAGTGTTACTAGCAAATTCTGTGAATGCTTTAATGTAGAATAATTTGGACATGTTCCATTGTCATTCCCCCTCTTAACTTGAGATTAGTGGGGTCATATTCTTAAACCTTAAGTGCAGGTGTCGCCTACTTAAAATATATTAAATAATTGGGTACCGAAACATGTAAAACTTTGACATTGCATAAGCATTGCAAGTCTATTGTCAAAGCCAGTGTTATCATGTGGTGACGTAGGCATGAAAAGGGAATTTCGGGAGAGAAAGGAAGGTATAGCCCATGGAGGTTGCATTGCAACTGACCAACACCATTCCTCTTTTCTAATCTTCTCTTTCTCCTTGCCCACCTCCATTCTCACGTTTTCCTGAAGTGGGCCCTTAGATGCTAGGCCTGTTTTCTTTGGGCGGGGTGGGGAGAGGAGTTTTATTTTTATCGATACCAATGCTATTATAACCTAAGTATATTTTTAAAATGTTTTTCATGTGTTCAAT
This sequence comes from Anniella stebbinsi, assembly GCA_029215795.1. Classification (NCBI taxonomy): domain Eukaryota; kingdom Metazoa; phylum Chordata; class Lepidosauria; order Squamata; family Anniellidae; genus Anniella; species Anniella stebbinsi. The sequence goes on along the minus strand of JARDYH010000004.1, from coordinate 85,356,962 downwards.
ACCTTTATGTGCGTTTGCAGCACCAGGACAAAATGGATTGGATCCAAAGGTGCCCTTCTGCATGTGGCAGAAAGTGTCTTCTGCTCACCGAAGGACTGTTTTATACCTCATGTTAGAGAGTTGCCCACAAAAAGTAAAACTAAGGCTGCAATCCTATACACGCTTACCTGGGAGTAAGTCCCATTGAACACAATGGGCCTTAATTCTGAATGATGTATAGGATTGCACTGTGAAACTGCAATCCTAAATGCACTTACTAGGGAGTAAGCACCACTGGCCATAGTGGGAATTACTTCTGAATAAATGTATAGGATTGCACAGCATATCCAAAGATGATGTTCTGCTTATGTAAGAGAAAGCCTGAGAACTGTTAAAGAGCTTACCTATTAGGACACTCTGTGAACAATGCTGCCAGCGCTTGCAGAACTACATGGTGCTTTGGATCCAAACCAATATTTTCACCAGCAGTGCTTTAGGTCTTTATTACACATAGGTATTTTACTAACTGAAAGAGTATTAAAATGTCATGTTATTAACTGCAGGGATGTAATGTTAACCAAGTAAAAGTTGTGCCAACTTTGTATTCAGAAATGCCTTTTGCCTTTCACTCTAAAACCATATAGGTTGAAAGCCAGGCCCCTATTTAGTTTCTTTCTTGACTTAAGTATAGCAGTTTTCAGTCACTACAACTGTAAATTTCACACCAAAATTCAACTAGCATCTTTGGGTCACTTCTGTCAGATATTCGGTATGTGCGAGATGCATTGCCACTTTTTTTCCAGCCTTCCATAACTTACGGTCATCTTGAAGAGTCAAAACATGCACACATTGCTCTTTTTGCGACAGCAGACTTTGTGGTGATAGTATAATCATAGAGTGAAGTATAGAGAACATTGCCTTCATATGCAGCTGTGCTTCTCATTCTCTGTTCATTTCAGTGGGACTTGAATGGAGGTTCTGCAGCAATAGCACTCAGATAATTGCATTGAATATGGAAAATTGAACCATCCAAAATAATTACTGCAAGATCACAGTGTGGTTTTGAAATGATGATACTTAACTAGAGTTTTCAGCAAACTGTATACCACTACAACGCGTCTTGGGGCTTTGATTAGGAATGCCTCAATAGTAAGATAATACTTCAGAAAATGTTTAGTGTTTACTTTTTTTGTCCTTTTTTAAAAAACTGTAATCAGCTTATTTCTTATGGGCACACTTTTTCTCTGGGCTTTTCTTTGAATTGCTTCTGCAAAATATTGTTTTGTATTATCATTGTAATCCTAGATCAACAAGAATAATACCATGATTTGCCTTTGGGGAAAAAAAGGATATGTGAAATTATTTTAATCCCGCTAACTTGTTTTTGCCTTTCATAAGCAATCAATGTCTAATAAGATTGCATACATTGTGCATTTGCGTACATTGTGATATTTTATTGAAAGACGGCTTCCTGTAGCCATGAGAGGGGTTAAAAGAAACTGTAATTAAGATTCCTGTTCACAGCTAATATATTTAGTACCATGGATATGAAACACAATAATTAAATATCATTTCTTTTCATTGTACGTTTGTTGACTTTAGGTATTAGAAATAAGTTTGTTACTTTCGTATGTCGCTTCAATTTCATTGCCCAAACGTAAAAAAAATATATGTATTTGACTCTAACACATTTATGCCGATAGTACCTGCCTGCAATCAAACTCTGACACTGCAGTCATCAAACATACATAGAGGTGTGGAAGTTCCACACCCACAGTGCCAGGCAATTATCATTGTTCCTTCCCAGGGCTCCTTTGACTTTCCAGAAAGCATGACAAATATCGGTGGACTAGGGGCAGTGGTACCCAGCATAGAGTGCCAACAATGGGGAAAACGGCACCACTGACTTCTGTGTCATGCAGTTTTCTCAGGCACAAGGACCCTGGAGAAACAGGAAAGTGGCAACCCCATTCCTCTATGGTACTGGCAAACGTCCGCCGATGATCATTGTTAAAAACAAACAAACCTGACTATGGCAACTGTTGTGATGGTTAGCATCCTCCACCCCCCACTTGTTACTCACCATAACTATCTTCAGGATAGAGAACACAGAACGAGAGGAGGCACAGTGAGTTGATTATTACCGGAACCCAGGGTCTGTACATTGCCAATGACCTTTCCACTGGAGCATTTATGCGCAAAGGTCTTAACAGCTCATTCCCCTGAACCAAGCAGTAAGGCTGCAAAAAGTGCAGAGGAGGCTAAAGTACTCTCAGTGTGTGGGGGGGGGGGGAGGGTAATAGTGTGTGGTGGGATCATAACCAGACAATTGAATGCACATGAGAGAGACATGACTAGGATGGCATTGTGCATCCTTCTGTGTGGTGCTGCATGCTGCTGCCACCTGTTGAGTAAGAAAGGGTTGTTAAGCTAGTTCAGTTTCCTTCTTCCAGGGCAAGAACAGGACATTCTCTCTAAATGCTTTGTGCACTCATCTCTTTTCAGGAGGGTTTTTTGGGGGTGGATGGAGGAAGTGCAGAAGCTCTATTCTGAAGCATGGCATTCCCCACTTCCCACCCTACTTCATTGTGTGGGGTGACTTCTCTTTGTGGTCCCCCTTATAACATTGGAATTGAGATTCCTGGTGGATATTAAGGTCTAGAATCCTGAGGAAAGGTAACAGTAAAGGTTCTGAAAAGACAAGGGATGTTCATCTGCCCCTCATTTCCTTTTGTCCCCCCTGACTGTTGGGTGTTCCTTGTTTGTATCTAGTGAATGCATAAAATGTGCCACTAGGGATATATTATGTGAAGATACCTTTCAAGTTTCCAAGTAACACTGCATGGCACAATTAGACAAGTCTATCAAGAGAACCAGGCCCTCCTTCAACATGAGTACTGACTCGTAACAGTGCGTGCAGTGAGGATAAGATGGTAAGGCCTGATATCGTTCAGGTTTTCATTGCAGCAGTTTCAAGTGATGACTTAGCAAACTAGTTTCAAGTTCTGCAGCTACAAACACACTTTAACTGCAGTTTCATTAGTAGTTAGTCATAGATCTTTAACTATGCAGAATACTGGACCAGCTGGTTCCATCCATCTGGTATTTCTGCGAAGTATTCTCCATTTCATTTCATTCAGGCATGTGCAAGATTTTATAGTGGCACTCCTTAAGACAGTAACATTCCTCCTTACTCTCCCCTTTTAAAAAATATTGACTACTATTTTAATGATTGGCATTTCTGTCTCCTAAATGTTTAAGATTAAAGTGGAAAAAGGGTTTTTTAACTCCAATAAGCCTTAACTGTATACATTATTTTGAAAGGCTGACACTTAAAATTGCACAGAAAGCAGCAATTCCAGGTTTCAAGGAACAGTGTCCTATTTCAAAAAATGGTGTTGGGTTGGTGTTCTTCACTCTGTGTTTAGTGCTGTAACTTCTTGATTTCCACTAAGGCTGACTAGCTGAGGCCAAGCTGATCAATGAAGTTTGGGAGCAGGAAGTCATCCCCATTTTCTAGCTCTTAACTGTGTTTGTACTTTTCACTAATGCTTTCTGTTCACAGTGCAATGAGGGATATTGATAATGGCCCTGGCTACTGTCAAGTTCACAGCATTCCCTTCCGATGTTGGCCTTTGTACAGCATAACTGTCTTGCATGGTGCAGCACCGTTACCTGTTTTAGAACAGCATTGTATCAGTGTAAGGTCACTTACGTGTGCGATCTTGTCTTACCATAGGCGTTGCCTGAGGATAGGATTGCGCTATTAGGCTGCTTCAGCACATACCGTTTGCATCACTACTTATTGTAGTTAGTTGCCAAAGGAAGACCTCGATATGTCCTTTTTGGAGTATATACCACAAAGCGCAAGAGTAGCATGTGATCTTTTCCTTACAATAGGTGTCTTGCCAAGGGCCAACTCTAGCATTAAGCAGACTTGAGGTAGTCTGAAGAATGTGTCAGATGATTAATATTTTCATTACCATGAGGAGCACTAATTGGGTTTTCTGCCTCAGAGACAAAATGTCTTGGGTGCTCTGTTATCCAATGTAAAAAGTATGTTGTTTATAAAAAAAAAGTGATTGTGTAGCCTTTAAAGTCCCTTTGGCCTGGTTCGCACATAACACTAACGGTATGAGTTGTTGAATTCTGAGTTGTGATAGGTGAATGCTAACCAGAAACAACTCAGAAAGAGAAGGAATGATTTGTTATTGGGTTGTGAACTCTGGGTTGTTTAAACCATAGATTACATGTGAACCCAGAACCATGGGTTGTTCATGGATTGTTTCACCAGGCTACAGAGGTGGCAGGAAAGAGTGGTCAAACTAGTAGCTGCTCTACATGCCAGTACTACAGCACTGCAAAGGCATTTGGGATACAGGGAGGGAGCAGGCAAAGGAGAGAAATAATTCCAGAGTTTGGGAAAACAAACCAGAGCTTGTTCAGTCACCTGCCAGACAAACCCAGGGTAGGACAATAAACCATGGATTAAATAAACTATGTGTTAGTATTATGTGCAAACCAGGCCTTTTGAGTGGTCATGCCTAGAAATTCATTTCTAATTTTTTGACTTCTAGCCTACTTACCACCACAGTATCTTCATTTTACCCTCAAGTCAAAATTCTCTGACTTCTGTTTGTTTGTGAAGCATAATATTGTTTGATCTTTTTGTGTGCTTGCCCTCAAAGCTCTTATGCTGGAATGTTTCCATTTACTTTCATGGACTTCTACAGAGTAAACAGAGTCTGCCCTTTCTTTTGTCTCTCCTGTGTAATATACTAAGGCAATGCCCTCCTTCATGGCATCTTTTGTGCGTAATGCTTCAAGCAATTCAAGAGGTCCTTCTTAGTAGCCTGTATGAAAACAGATTTTTTAAAATGCAGCAATGGGTGCAATTTTAAACTGGCCTGATCCATATGGAAAAGTTGAGTGGCGCAAACAGTCCCTTTGGTTTTAATGGGCTTAGACATGCCTTTCTCTGGATTAGTCCCTATTTTGTAAACATCCCTCACTTAACACAAAGATTTTTTTTAAAAGAAATTATGAGACATTGAATCAGGAGGCACTTCAAATATCACCTATATTTAGACAAGCTAGAAGACTCCTGGGGAATATTTGGCATTTAATTTGTCGAAGTTACTTACTAAACTTGAATAAGGAGACAATTTGGCCACACATAGATATTAGATCCTTTCCATAGCAGCCATTTGCATTTATTACAACATTTTTTTCCTCAAGACTGCACTGGTGCGGCATTAACTTTTTTCCCCAAATACATTGGTGAAACGTTTTTCATCCGGTAAAATCCGTAATTCCTTAAACGAATGCATTTGTTGTTTCTCTGATTGCCTGGCAAGCATATGGTTGAAGAGTTTCAGAGGTACCTCTGACTATTTCATGGGGTGCAATTAGCAGGAGCATCTTCCCCCAGTGTAGGGGTTGTGCAACTCCAGTGCAGGATTGGTAATCCAGCTAGTGACAACCAACAGTAGTGCCAACCCCTCTCCACCATTGCATCCACTAATTTTCTAAAACTTGTCTTTTTTTCTTGTCCCCCCCCCCCCTTCATTTCATTTCCCACTTTGTGTAGGAGCATTGATGTAACCAGTTTTTTTAAAAAAGTGATGGGGAACAACTAACAACAAAACTATTTCTACTTCTGGCCACCCTATCAATTACAAATATTATGTTATTGTAAGGATCTTGAAAATGTGTTCTGCAAAGGTTTAAATGTTAGGTCACACTCTGAGTGCAGCGTCCTAGCGGCAATACCCCAGAGCAGCATATTGTGTATTTAGCCACTTCCCAAGAATTATGTCACCAAAACCAACTCCTTTCTGTGGCTTTTACATCTTTATTAAGCGAACCCAGCTCAATTTCAAACAATTTATTAAAAGGTAGCAGTTCAAACATTTTAATACAAGTGGTGCATGCAGGATGCTCTTGAAAATCCCTAGCATAAATAAATCTTTCATTGGTATCATAAAATAACTTAATATTTCTTAGAATAAAAACGTAAGAAATTAGCATGTTGAAACAAAATAGAATAGTTTTAAGAATGATGAACCCTTTTTTTAGCTCTTGCAAGTGTAAAGTATTTAAAAACGGAAATTAAAAATTGCTCTTTTTCAACTCCAACAAAGGGCATTTGGTGTGTTCTGAAAGGAACTCCATCACACTGCTTTCACTACCTTCTTGCAGGGCTCCGACTTCCTGCAATGACTTCCTATTGCTCCCTCAACACAACTTCTGCTTTCAAGTCCACTATTTTCCATCAGTGAAGTCAAACGTCCTTCAGTTTCACACAACGTGTAGTTCAACCTCAACCTACCCATTTGACATCACAGTTATTGTAATCCTTGTGCCAGGCTGGGAAATCACCTCCTGAGCAAACTACTAAAGTATTTTTAAACTTCAGTGCAATTTTTCTGTACAGTTCAGCTTCATTCATGTGCCGTCACCGTTCAGGCAGGTTAATCACTGGGACCCACTGATCCATGTAGCGGCTTTCCCGGCAAAAGCAGATCAGCTGACTTAAGGCTGGATCCTTCCACTGAGAAGCATGTGGATTCTGTAGGGAGGGGAGGGAAAAGGCATGTCAGCATAAAATAAAATGCTGTGAACAGTAACACAGCCTATCTATAAATGCTACATAGTGATCTAACTAAGGCTACACACTGACCTAGGTGTAAGTCTAATTGAACTCAGTTGACTTACTTCTGAGTAGACATGCATAGGATTAGTTTCTTTAGATGAAGGTGTTTGCATACATTTTGTGTTTATAGCATAACTTACAGAGTATTTTAGAATTAACTTTGCTTTATAACTAGTAGAAGAGACAAAAGGCTGCAGTTGAATGTATTTATTGCTCAGTTTCAAAAATACGTTAGGTTGGGTTTTTTACTATTTATAAGGAGAATCAGTCTGTAAACTAATACCTTTAAATAATCCAACATTTTAGGAAGTTGTCTATAACCTGGCTTTAGATAAAGATTAAGTAGTAAATCAATAAAATGTAATTCCCAATTTTGGTGTTAATCATATATAGTGTATAAGTAGAGCTCACAATACAGAAAGCAATCCTTAATTACATGAACAGTTTTAAGCAACTGCTTGGTTTCATACATACAATTTATTCTTTAGAGTCATACAACTTTGCAAAATCAGCTCATTCATTTTTAGACAAACCTTGCAGTTTTGTCCACTTCTACTAACTTAAAAAATACTACACTGGCTAAATTCCTCTCCCATTTACATTTTCAATAGTAAAAGCATTAACACTGGAAGCATATTTCTTGAAATGTTTTCTGGACTATGGTTATCAATTCAGCTCTCCACATATCACATTCAATCCCACGAATTTATTAGGATTGAGTAAGAGTGACCAGTCTTTTTGTCACAGTTAAACTAAGCCATCTAATAATTGACCTCTGAATCAATTAGCAAAAAGGAAAGACAAATATAGGCAGGGAGTTACTGTATAAAGGTGACTCATGGGGTTGTACTCTCCTGTTCTCAATAGGACAGAACATGTTTGAACATGTCTTTTGCTTTGGAAATCCTATGAGCAAAGCAGGAACTATGATACAACTTGTGCAGAGGGAAAGGCTAAGGAAAGGAATGGTTCTGCTGATTCTCATTCAAACTAAAGCATCAGATACACCAAATGTAAGGACACTGAACACTATAGTATCTACCAATCTTGAAGTGCAATGAAAAAGCTGGAGCAGGACTAGCGTTTTTAAAAGTTTTTTGCAATTTGCCAGTCAAGCTCGTTTCAAGGAAATGCTGCTCTTACAATCAAGTGAGGTCATCCTGCCCAGTAACTTTATGCCCTATCTGTTAATGAAGCACAGCACTTACCGTCACAAGTATGCAGTGCAGGTCTGCAGGTTGTTCGCCCCCTCCACTTGCCCCCAAGAGCAGCAGCTCCGCAAGCCGGCTTGGATTACTCACTCGAAGTATGTTAATGTCATTCTCACAGCAAAAAGCTTGGATCAGGGTGAAGTGAATTTGTAAAGCCACATCCTGATTGTCTTCCTCATCCGCTGCCAACAGACAAAGCACCACATTATCTGGATCCCTGCAGAGATAAAACAATGCAGGCTAAATTAGTCACAGGTCAACAAACAAGGATTTTACAATGACAAAACAGAGACAAAACAGAAACCAGGCGTGCTACAAACCCATGCTAACTATACCACTCATTTGCAATACACAGCATGGACACATTGTATTATAAATGTGCTTGATCTTTCACACACACCTCAGATTATGGGAACTGAACTTTTTAAGAGCTCAGCATCTCCATTCGAGGCCCATGGATGGACGCGGGTGGGGTGTGTGTGTGTGTGTGGCATTTTTAAAACAGATGACCTAATTACATTTTAGCACCAAACTGAAGGGCACATTTTCAAACCTGCTTGATCAGCAGTTCTCATTATATCAACTGTCACTAGGTGCTTAGAACTCTTGCACTGTGGGTAAAAAAGGGGGTTCTTCTGAAATCTGGCCCATAAAGAAACTCTGTGTCTATGTGGCACACGCATGGCGGTTAACAAACATTTACATGGCTATGACCAAATACACACTAACACACACACACACACACACACATATATATATATATCTCCTCTTAACCTAAGTTGACACCTTGAGCACATAGCAGATCTTTCCTGATCTGGTATTTCCTCAGGTAGCTGATAAATCCACAAGCCCTGAGGCACAGCAATCCAATAATGGTAGGAGGACCTGGTTGTTGTTGTCTATAGAATAAACGCAGCAGAAAGTCAGTTCTCACTTACACGTTGAGCAGTTTGGCAGCCTCATACACCCCAACGGTGATGCTTCTCTGAGTCAGGGCTTTGCTTAGAACTTCTTCCAGTGCATCCCCTACCTTCTCCATGCTGATGGAAGCCCAAAAAGAAGAAGAAAAAAGAGAAGCCAAATCAAACTATAGCCTAAAACAACGTTATAATAGCATTAAAAGAAAACAAGCTAGACTGCCCCAATCTTAGATTCCCAGTCCACGTTCCTTCCCGGGGCCCTCCTAGCGTGCAAAACTGAGGCAAGGGCTGAGCTGAAAAGTCCCCTTAATCCGAAGCGATCAACTCCTACAGAAGCAGGAGTGAGAGGCGGCTACTTGACAATCGTTTCTACACGCTGGATGTCAGCGTACACCGGCTGCTTTTTGTTTCTCCTGTCAGGAAAAAGCCTTACTCCTCCTCACACGCACGCCTGCCTCCTAGACTTTCACACACACACACACACACACACACACACACACACACACACACACACACACCTCCTTTTCCCCGCACCGCCTCTTCCCAGATCCCCTTCAGGCATTTTTGCACCACCGCTTTCTCCCCCTCCTCCTCACAGCTGTGAGGCGGCGGCGGCGACAGACTGGCTGGCTAGCGAGTCGTGCGACCCTAAGCCACCGTTGCCCTCCTCCAGCAGCAGATTTCGACAACCTGGCAATCTGCGGGGAACGCCGACCCCGCCCGGATCGGGGAGGGCAAAGCAGCTGTCGTAGCATGATGTACCTTCCAAATGTCTGATGCTCCCCAGCGAGCTCTTCCAGAGTCATGTTGCGGCTGCACGTCTCTGAAAAGAGGGGATGAGGGTGAGAGGCAGCTGGAACCGGGCGCCTGGCCTTATTCCTCCTCTTGGCTGCTTCTCCTTCCTGACCGGCTGGTTGTGGCGCTCCGCTCCGGCTGCCCTCGCGTGAACCTCCGGTGTGTGGATCGATCAATCCACCAGCGCTGACCCCGCTGCCGCTGCTGCTGCTGTCGCCACCGCCACCAGCGTTGCACTTCGCTCCAATTTCCCTTCTTCCTTCTACCTTGCTTTGCCCCCCACGATGCTTGCAGCCCCCCGCGCACGACGCCCGGTCTCTTTGCACGGCCCGCAGCAACTCTCCCCACAACAGCATCGAGCGCAGTCTGAGGGACAAAGGGCTCCTGGGGCTGGAGTTATCCTGCCAACCCCCAGCCAACCGTCTCACGGCTCGTTTGCATGCGGCCTCCCGATTGGGTCATGCAAATAAGCCGTGCCGCTCCACTTGACCTCCTCCTCGCCCCTCCACTCCCGCCCGGTGTCCTTTCGGCAGAAAGGGAGACAGAGAGAGTGCGCGGGGATTGGAAGAGCCGGGATAGGAACTTTCCCTGCCCTCGCTGGTGCTGATTGGAAAATGGCTAAGTTTTGAGGGGCGGAGTTTTGTGTGGGAGAGAGCGCGCGAGCGAAAGCTGTGGATAGCTAGCTAGCGCTCTCTCGCTCTCGCTCTGGCTTCAGCTGTTTTTCTTGTTGGTGCACATTTTCCTCCTCTTTGTTTTGGGAGGGGGGAGGGATTGACCATAAGCTTCTGTTTGCAGGCCCTGATGCTTTACAGATTAGCCCTTACAATAAATAGCTGTTAGTAAGCAGGTTATAAAAGTCAAAGAGGAGCTGGCGCTCTGCAGAGAATTTTAACTGATGCTTCTGTAGGCCTGGGAGCCACAATGCACTACTGGGCCACCTCCCCTCCCGCTTGCTAGGGTGTCCCCCCACCCCGGTTGTTTTTATATTTTCTAATTGTGCTATTATTGGACAGACATGCATGGCAGGATTTTTATGGGTGTTTTTAATGAGATGCGTCCCAGGTATTTTAAGTTTCAGGCACCATTTCTAAACTGCAATGACCTGTGAACTTAGATCAGCTTTGCCCAACTTCTGCCCTCCAGATGTGTTGGATTGCAACTCCCAGCATCCCCCATCCAGCTGTGTGGAGGCCACCAGGCACATCTGGAGGGCACCTGGTTGGGGAAGGCTGCCTTAGGTCATACTTAAACCTCGATCTGAATGGGGAACTGAGCACTTGCTGTAGATATTAATTTAAGGGTGACTATCCACTTTGGCAGGTGCTTGGCACTGCTGAGAAAACAAGGCCTGTGTTGCAGTTTTCCTGGTGTGTATGTTTTATAGACCAGAAGTGTTAGTTTATATAAGACAAGACGTATAGAGTCAGAAGTGTAGCCTTCCTACTCTAGTATCATTTCTTTACTTATTACATTTTTATCCCATCCTTCTTCCAAGGAGCTCAGGGTGCTGTGGCCAGTTCCCTCATCCCCAATTTTATCCTCACAACAATCCTGTAATATAGGTCAGGCTGGGAGAGAAAGACTGGCACAAGGTCATCCAGTGAGCTTCATGGTTGAATGAAGATTTGAAACTGGACTTGGCAACAAACAGTACACACTGCTTTAAACCATTCTTGCTTAAAGGTTCTCACATCTTTGAAATTTACTAGCCATCAATCTTCCATGAACATCTTGTCCTTATTGGAACCCAGTTATATCAACCAGCTATTACCACAATCCTGCTAAAACATTTCTTCTAAATTGTTTTTGAAGGATTCTTTTCAGCAATATCTCCCCCCCCCCCCCAGAGAATAACAACTACCATTCTCACTTTAAACTTGAATGTATTTACAAAAATAAGTCTGAGGTAAAGTACATTTAAGGCTGAAGCAAATGAAAACCAAGGATAAGAGTTCTGGAACAAGCAGGGGGGAACTTTTTTTTCCTCAGCAGTCATCTCAGGTTATCTGAGGCGTGGTTCACACATGCACGTCCATCAGTTGATGATAGTTGTATCAAGTGATGACTTGCAAGTGTGAGAAGCGTCATCTAAGGTAAAGCAATACACAGAACTTTCACATTATCTCACATAATGTATTTCAGACATGTCAGTTCACACTTTCAGCTGCCAGATAGTGTGTACAGAAATCAGATTATGTACATGAATATGTGAACACCTTCCCTAATGTATAAATCAGGAGTGGAGAGAGTGTGGCTGTCTAGAGGTTATTGGACTCCAGCTTCCATTAGCCCCAGCCAGTATGGCCAATGGTTGGGGATGATGGAAGTTGGAATCCAACAACATCTGAAGGGCTACAGGTTGGGGTAAATAATATTACAGTGAAGTCCTATACACAGGGCAAGTAGGAATAGTGATTAACTGCCAGCATGCAGGGGACTCTGATAGGATAAAAGCGCGTACACCTGGTCCTGCCCATCAACTGTTCATACAGTTGGCACTGACATTCCAGGGAATGGAATGCAGAATGGCTGGTCTCAGAAGCAGAATGAAAAGCCTGCATACTCTAGTAATGCCAAGCAATTGTTTTATTGTCATAAACTATGTGTTAAGGTATGTGTTACTCAACACTATAGGTCCTCTTCTCTCAGGCATTTGGCAATATCTGAGGGGCCTGGGTTTGTTTTGTTTTTGTAGTTTTTTGAAGTGTTGAAGTGGTTTTTAAATGTACAGATTGTGTGTATGTTGTATGTTTTTGCTGTTTTAATTTTTGTATATTGTTTTTAATTGTTTTTAATCCTATGTAAACCGCCCAGAGAGCTTCGGCTATGGGGCGGTATACAAATGTAGTAAATAAATAAATAAATAAATAGGTAGTCAATCACTACAGAGAGACTGGTTAGGGTTGCAAGCAAGAGCTGAGCAGGACAAAGCAGACATGAAGGCCCGCGACTTACTCCTTCCTTTGTTTATTTATTTATTTATTATTTAATTTATATCCCCCTTTCCACTAAACATAGTGCTCAAGGCAGCTAACAATAATTTAAAAAACAGATAAAATGTAACATACTTAAAACATAACCACATCAATTAAAACATATCTGTTTTAAAACATGTTGGTTAAAAAGAAATCAACCACACTCACCAGTTAAAACCTACTTCAGCAAACAAAATAACAACCAACAACCTGCCTGACTAAAAATATCGTGCCTTCTGGTGGAAGGACAATACAGATGGAGCTAATCTGGATGGGAGCAGCCACCGAGAAGGTCCTCACTCACGTTCCTGCCAAATGTGCCTCTTATGGTGTTGAGACAGAAAGAAGGGCCCCTTTCGAGGATCTTGAAACCCAGGCAGACTCACATGGGAGACTGCAGTCTTTCAAATAGTCTGGTGTCGCGTAACATAGGACTTTATAGGTCATAACCAGCACTTTGAATTGTGCTTGGAAACAGACTGGTAGCCAGTGAAGCTGTTGTAACAAGGAAGTCACGTGCTGCCTATTAACCAGGATCCTCCACATTTCAAACATCACAAATTAAGCAGACTACAAATGCAGAGGAGGGGAACACAATGTTGGTCTTTCTGCATGAGCATACATACATCTAACAGATATTTTGTAAATTAATGGAATTTCAAAACCTGTTTTTATCAATTGAAGCCAAAATGTAAAGATTGACTTTTATTATTATTTATTATTATTTATTACATCTTTATACTGCCCATCAGCCGAAGCTCTCTGGGCAGTGCTCAGTTTAAAACCATAAGAACAACAATATAAATTTAAACACCAAAAAGTTAAAAAGGCAGTATAAAAACCAGGGAAAGCCTGTGTAAAAATGTATGTCTTCAGGAGGCGTTTAAAGAATGTAACTTTTTCTGCCTCCCAAACCGCATGAGGGAGGGTTTTCCAGAGGGTGGGTGCCACTACAAAGAAGTTCTACCACCGAGATTCTTCATGGCAGCATTCCGTTCATCTTGGAATGGCCAGTAGGGCCTCCTCTGAGGATCGTAGTTGTCGTCCAAGTTTATATAAGGGAAGGCGGTCTGCCAGGTATGCTGGTCCCAAGTTGTTTAGAGCTTTGTAGGATAACAGCATAAACTTGTATGTGGCTCGGTAGCTAACAGGCATGCTCTCCTCCCATCTTTTCTATGTTTATTGTTTAGATCAATGAAAGAAAAGCCTTTGATCTGACCAGCATGTCAACTAAGAGAAGCCATGGAAAAGAGCCCTCCTATCCATGGAACTGCCTAAAAAGAAGAGGAGCCAGAACTTCTGTGCCTCCCTTTTCTTCCTAATGATATTGCAGTCATTGGTCAGAATCTAATAATAACCCAACATGGAGGCCAAAAAAGATTCTTTTTGTGCTGTGTTCTCTCTGTATGGTGCCTAATACTGGCACTGAGAGCCCCCACATGGTTAGGTGGAACCAAGCAAAAAACAACTTTCAAATGTTATCGTCTCCATGTGGAGAACCAACATAAGGAGTTTCTTTTATTGTTTTGGCAACTTCCATGTGGAGTTTGAGGTCTGAGTCAGCCTTTAGACTCAATTCTTTGAAAAAGAGCCACATGAATGGGCATTTTTCCATGTAGGAAATTGTTTAAAATGGCTCACTACATGGTTGTAATGGTTTCTGCCACACCTGTGGAACCCCCCTGCCCTCCCACCCAATAAAAAGTGGTTGCAGCCACAACTACCTGCTCCTCTCACACTGTTTTGCACATTTCAAATCCTTTTCAAGGGGCAGCCACACCACTATTGTAGTATATGAAGTGGTAAAGAGGCCTGACAAGAAAGCAAGATTATTCATGGCAACAGCTTCTGAGGCAGAATTAGTGTACTGAGATGTCATGTTCAACAGAGAATAGGTTTATTATAGTTTTGAAAAACGTGACACAGGTGGGGCTTATGTTGAGCCAGGTCATAGATCCTGGATCCTGTTTTGAATGTCAGGGCTGAGTGTTGGAGTTTGTGGTAATAAAGAAGACTGCTTCTGAGTATGTGCAAGGCATGTGGCTTTCACCATTGTACAACCACAGCCTTTCCCCCAAATAAATGGGATTGGAGACGGAGACAGGGTTTTTTAGGCCCCCTCTACAAGATTTTGCTTCCCCGATTATGCACATCTCCTGATAATCACTTTTATGCCTATAGGCATTACTAGCTGTATGAAACTCGCTTTAGAGTTGTTGACATGCATGCAAATATTGCTGAAAGTAATGCGCTTTGTCCCGTAAAACTGCCAAAACAGGTTTTGCACCCTTTATTCTCCCCGCCTACCAGAATCTCCCGCCTTTGGTTACCTAGGTTACCTGCTGGGAATTATGTGATTAACCTGTTTGGCTACCTCTCTCCCTTCCAATTTCACTGCCAGCTGAAGTTGTCCCCCCTCCCAGAACTGCTCAGGAGTACATGGGAATGTGCCTCGCGCACACACATGCCAAAACAGACAGGGGGATGCTGCTTCGTTCCTTCCCCCTCCTCTTCTCAGCAAGCTCAACTGTTGTAAAACATACACACACACACACAACTCATGTCAGGAACCCAGCAAGAAGCGAAGGGACAATATGTCTAAGCTGATAGCTAATTATGCGCACATGCGCACATCCTCCTTTATTTCTCGTGAAACCACCTCCATCTGGCCCCGGTTCTCCATGAACATGAATTCCATCAGGGGAGTTAAAATAAACTTTATTTTCCGTTCATGTTGGGTCATATTCATAATTCCATAACCTTTGCAGCTTCCCCCTCTCCCCAGACTTTCTACATTGGTGAAGTTTAGAATACCATCGAGTGAGCACTCAAACCAAAGATATAACATGTTTGTCATCAAATTTACCCCTTTTCTCTGGACCAGTTTGCACAATCAAATAGACCACCATTGGCTTATTTAAGCCATGGTGGGCTGTGGCACATGCAATTTTGAATAGTCAACTTCTGGCGATGGCTTGTTGTGGTAGGCCAACCTGGTTTCCAGGGGTTGTGTGAGGGTTAAACAGTCCTTGCATAACCCATTGTCTGTTGTTGAGTTATTCAAGGGTTGTTTAACGCTCACACAATCCTCATCACCTGGGTCTGCATGATATTACAAACTGCAGCTGGCATTGGAAACTCAAATCCCAGCTGGCACTTGCCACAGCCCACTGTGGCTTAAATATGCCACATTGGGCTGTTTGATTATGTGCAGCATGTCTCTAGATGGTAGAATCTAGCACTGTGGATATCATTGAAATAATAATGCAGCTAGTTTTTCTGGGAATGTCTCAGTTCTTCACATTTTCAGTCTTTCCTCCTCCCATTTCTGCTAGATATGATTTCCAAAAGTCTTTAGCTCTAGCTTGGCCACCTTTCGTACTAGTAATTCTGCAAACTGCTAGTCAAGTGTAGTACTGTTTGCTGCTTCTGCTACTTATTCCATGTGACACAGCACTTGGGAAAACTTGTTCTAACCAACTCCATCTGCTTCCTTTCTGGATTCCATCTGGCATCTCATTTTTGTTTTCCAGATCCATAATTGCATTGGCATAATAACGGTCTGCTTCTTCTGGCTACCCTGAGATGAACAGAGAAAGGAAGCAAAGAAAGAGGCCATGTGTGTATTTAGAGCAAAGGGAAAGTTTGAGAATTGTAGAAGAAAGATGACGCAGGTGGATATTGTTATGTGTTTGCACCCCTCTTTGGAATGGTAAGAAGTCTTGCCCAGGATTCAGTTTCCCTAGAAGGAAGTCACTTATGGTGTTTTGGTAATGTAAGGTTTGTTCACATTTATACACAGGCTGAGCATAAGATAAAGGTTCACAGTATGAACACTGCAACAGATTCCTGTTCCCCATCAGATGCCTGGGGAAATCCTCAGTGCCGTAGGATTTCCTGTACAGAACAAAGTCATATCTTTTTTCAGATCAAGTTCCATCTAGACACACAGAACTTACTCGCCCCCTCCTTTTGTCTAGTGGGGGAAAGAAAAGATTAGTCATCTCTGCCTATCACTTGAATGTCTCTGAACAGCATTTAATTCGTAAAAATTGGAGGTGCTGGTTTGCCAAGCTTCCCAGACAATGCACCATGAGACTTGGAAGCCCTACTTTCAAGAGTGTGGGAGCTGGCTCAAATGTTCTGCTCAAGATCACTTTAACACAGATTACTTGCACCAAATACATCAACAACCTTCTCAGCCTTTCAATGCATGCTTATGGGTTGCTGGAATTTCCTGGGGATATGTTGGTGCAGAATACACTTCAACCCAGTAGTGTCTCCAGCTAGAAGTTTATTACTAGTCATAGAAAGCAATTTCCACCCAGTGCATCAAGGAATGCTAATTTTAAATGGATATCTTGCAAAGGGCAGGATGGAACCTTATTCCTCATGAGTAGATCCTATGGCAGAGACATGCACCAGCTCACTACATGTGGCATGGAGTATAGCTGCTCGTCACAAATCGGTGCGCCAGGGGATCTGTTTGTGCAGAAGGCTCTTTTCCATTCAGATTCCTCTTGAAGCAGATTCATTTGTAGTGAAGAATATCTGTAGCCTGCTGCATGATGGAGCCAGTGGTGTTGAGGAGCCAGGGCTCACAGGGTGAAGCGCTAGGACTTTTTGATTAGCAGGAAGAATGACATCATCTGCCCCCCCTTCAGATGTTCCTGTTGCCTCTGTTTAGCTGAAATCTGCACAGCAATACAGCTGCACACATATAGATGTGTGTGCATCATGCACATACACATGTTGCAGCATGATGCATATATATTGTAATATATATCATGCAATATATGTATTGCTGGGAAAATCCATTTTGCCCCAGCCGCTGTGAGGATTGCAGCTAAACTCAGAGGCAACAGGCACACCTGAAGGAGGGTGACAGATGATGTCATCATTCCTGTTAATCAAAAAGTCCGGGTACTTCAACCCTATGAGCCTGGCTGCATCATGATTTCATATGATATGCATGAATACTTGTATGTGTAGACTGTGCATGTACAATGAGTGTCACAAGAACTTGCACCTCTCTCGTGCAACCTTTTTGGATCTGTGAACACATTTGAGTTTTTGACAGTGGGTGTGTGGGTGCTCTCAAAAAATAAATGGGTGCCATGGGGTGGGGATCTTGCCCTTTCATAAAATGGCTGCTATGGTAAGCTTGACTGGCCACAAAAACACTCATTTCCTAGAAGGCAACTGGGTAGTTTAAAACAACTGTATTGTGCCCAAGAGTTTAAGTGCAAGGCAGAAGTAAGATCTGAACTTTAAAAAAATCCACTGTTTTGATTATAAATAAAGATGGTGCAAGACTGGAGCAGCATTTTGCTTTGTAGCTTTCCAGCTTCATAGTTTAAAAAAACCTTAAGAAATGTTTTTTTAAAAAAAGATTAGGAGGCGAAGGGACTCTAGGAGGCGCTAAGAGAAGTATTTGCAGGCACATTGGTACTCATGGGCACCATGTTGAAGACCCCAGATATACTGGGTCAAAGAAAGAGAAATGCAAAAGAATATATCCCTTGCCCTGAAAGGAAACAAACTGGAGAGGAGACAGCCGTATTCTACTAATTTCCCCAACTCTTGATATGGGGTAAGGCAGCCTGTGAACCCCTCCCAGGTTCCCACAACAACTCACTGTTTGGGAATGACCCCACAGCCCAGGCCCTGAACTGCCTCATTTTGGAGACACAAGCACATCCTGAGTTTCTCACTCCCTTCTTATTTTGGACATGCAATCACATCCTGAGTTTCTCACTCCCTTCTTATTCTGGTAAATTATTGACGTAAAGACTCAGGCAGAAGATATGGTGAGAAACTTTGTACTTCTGTCGAAACAGGAAGGGCTGAGCCTTAGAGCTATTAATGTCACAAGGGCTGCCTTAAGAAGCAATGTCCACATTTGCACACTGAAAAGGGGATTAAGTATAAAACAGGCATCTTCTTTTCTGCCCGAGAGAAGAAAGATACAGCAATGTTAGCTAACCATCCAAAGGTGTGTGGGGTTTATTTGTCACTCTGCTCTTACTAGGAGAAAAGCTGGACCATTTAGAACATTTTTCGAATTCCAAGACTTTGTGTGAAAACAGAGAGGGAGAAGCATTAAGAAGAATAAAGTATTATTAGAAGAAAGGGAGGAATTAAGGTTTCCCACCTTTTTTTCTCACCCCCCAAACTGGTTTCTTTTACTCTAAAATAAACTCTTGCCATGACAATTTAATCAATCCAAAACCAAATGGATGATGTAACTTCTGGGCAATCCCCGGCATCTACCTGCAGATTGAGCCCTAGATATTTGCCTGGTCGCCAATGTGTGCGCATTGACATTCCATGTAGTCACCTTAGTAGCTGCATGTTACTGGAGGTACAAAGTTCTCTATAATCTTGGCTCCATGAATCAGCATTTCCTCTGACAATAAATGGCCAAGGCTGCCTCTACAAGAGAGGTTTAATGCTCTTTCAAGGCGCTTAAATTTTTTTACCTCTACAAGAACGGAGCGCAAATCGGGCGTAGAGGCGCGTTATCTCTCCAATTATGCGCATTATCGAATGCGCGTTAAACAGCGAGTTTTATTTTGCTCCAGCCATTAAAGCGCATTTTGCCTATGTGAACAAGCGCTTATGCGCATTAACTACTTGTAAAGCGCATTTTGGTCATCCCTTAATGCGCTTCGCCGCCTCTCGCCGCCTCTCGTGCAGGCGTAAATGCGCTTCAGCGATTATGCGCATAATCGCCTAACCAGGCGCAAAAGCGAATCCTTGTAGAGGGGACCCAAGATAAAGATGGAACATGAACACAGCAGATTTTTCTCCCAGAGGAGCAAGAACACTAGTTCAATCACCAATCTTGCTCCTTCTGCTGTGCTTCAGGTGTGCCATCCACCTGTGCATGTTTAGATAGAAAAGGTCCTAAAACTTCCAAAATTCCTTAGCCAGCCATACTAGCTGGGGAATGCTGGGTGTTGTAGGACTTTTCTTCTGTCTAACATGCATAGGATTGCACTCTAAGGCACATTGGCACGTTCCCCCCACAAGTCCTAATTAGCTACAGGTGTGCTTGAGGAATGGCCTCCAGGGTTATGTTTTGCTCTTTGGTCTATTCAAGTAAAACACACCTGTTTTTTGCATGTTCCTTGTTTTTCATCACAGCTCGTCTCATGAGATTCTATATGCTCATGGTGTTCCATTGCTGCACTTTCAGAAATGTAATGCCTTGTCACTGCCCATCCATACCTGGGAGTAAGCCTAACTGAACACTTTGGAACTTAGTTCTTTGAGGAAACATGAATAGGATTGCACTGTCAAGGTTCTTCCATATGGAGAGCTCCTATTGCTTAGGGTGGCAGATACAGGACAGAGCTCCTGTATCTTTTAACCGTTGTATAGAAAAGGAAATTCCAGTAGGTGTCATTTGTATGCATGCAGCACCTGGTGAAATTCCCTCTTCATCACAACATTAAATTATCTGGTCACCCTAATTGTCAGTCACTTTAATTGTGAACTAAGGTGGTGAGTGCCAATACAAATGAAGTCAAAATGGGGCTATTGAGAAACTACATGCTTGTGGGAACCCCAAGGTTTGCAGAAGTACACATTAAAAAAAACAATTCTAAGGAGGAGAGGGGGGTGGAATTTGCACAATAAGGACTGAGCATGCTCAGTAGCTACGGGATTTTGAGTGTTAGTTGGAACAAAACAACTAGAAAAGCAGCCAGGGTGGGAGGAGTGAAGTGGAAGGCCCTGCTTGGAAAGAATGGATGGAACCTTAGGGTGACCAGATAAAATCCAGGTCAGGGCTCGTGTAACTTTAACAGTTGTAGAGAAAAGGGAATTTCAGCCAGAGTCATTTGTATGCAATTCGTTCCTGGTGAAATTCCCTCTTCATCACAACAGTTAAAGTTGCAGGGGCCCTGCCTTCTTTTGTATCTGGTCACTCTAGTATAGTGCCTGCAACTTTAACTGTTGTGATGAAGAGGGAATTTCACCTGGAACCAATTGCATATAAATGACACCAGCTGAAATTCCCTTTTCTCTACAACTGTTAAAGTTACTTAAGCCCTGACTTGGATTTTATCTGGTCACCCTAATCAGGAGTACTCTTGTTAAGAGACAGTAGCTGAGTTCAGACGACACTTTAGGCAACGGAGGGCGAAATAGCATACTGACCGTGCATTATTTTGGCTGCACTGCGGCGGCACCTGCCACACGACATGTTGCCCCTCCCCCCGTCATGCGGCTCAAAGTCCCAGCGTCCTTCTGGGCTGCTGCGTCTTCTCCCTCAGTCCTCTGGCCGTATCCCAGCATGCACCGCAAGTTCTGCCAGCTGTATCAGAACAGCCAAGGGGGGGTGGGGTTCGGCTGCTCAGGCCGGCGAACTCTATGACCAAACGGAATAGTACACGGAGAGAGGGGGGTTTCCTCCACACGACACTTTAAACAATGGATTGTGGGATAAACAACATGCAAGCCAATTGTTTTTCTCTGTTGTTTAAGTGCCCCAAATAGCGTACTGTCAGTTGTGTGTGTGTTGTGTGTTGACCTCCACATGACACAATAAGCAACACAACTGACGATTGTTCCCCCCCCCCCCCCGCCCCTGTTGATTATTGTGTCGTCTGAACCAGGCCAGTATACACTGCAGCAATTTCTTGCAGGTCCCAATTTGTTGAGTCTCTGGGCTTCTCTAGCTATTTATAGCATGACTCACAGAAGTTAAGGGTGGATTACATGATGCTGTAAACAAACAGGATGTCTCCTGTGGTTCCCCCCCCCCATGTATTCCATTTTTAAAAAAAATCAGAGATAAACTGGAATAAACCCCTAATGGGCAAAATTGGCAGTGTGTAAAGCTGATGTGATGCTATAAACTTGCTGAGGAAGGACTTCCCCTGCTATCAGAGGAAGAAGAGAATAAAATGCCTCCCTTCAACAAAGGGAGGCAGAGCTGACTTACTCCCAAGTAAGGGAGACCCTTCATTATGCTAGATTAGAATTGTGCTTGTGATTCTTTTTTTAAAAAAAAATCTTTCTATCTTAGATTGTGCTAGTAGTTCCCATGTGTCTACTCAGAAGTAAGTCCCATTGTGTTCAATATGTTGACTAGTGTGCCAAGGATTGCAGACTTACAGCACACAATTATCTTCCCCTCCCCCCCCCCCCCGTTTCCACACATGCCAGGGAAGGAGGGAGGCAGTCCCTCAGAACGTCTCTGCTGCTTAAGGGAGCCCCAGGAAACAGCAGGATCATCCCCTTTGTTGCCCCTCTCCTGCCATGTAATGCAGCCCATATCAGTCGCGCCAAAGAACCAGGAAGCACAACAACACCGGGTAAACAACATGATTTCACTTAATGTAGGAACGCTCCAAGTTAGAGATCACATTTTAAAAGCAATACTTTTTATTTCAGTGAAATTATGTACAAAATACAAGTTTGGAAGGTCTGAGGGTGGGGGGGAAGCGAGCATGACACCACTATAGGTGCATTCACTAAGCTGTTGATCAGCCAGTTGCATTTCAGGTACAACCATCCCACAAAGCAGCAAATATCACTGGTTTCTGCTAAAAACTCTGAGGTTGTTCAAGCAATCTGAACCTTCCAAAGGTCATTTGGCTTAAAGCCTGAAACAAGGTTGCTTCATTGTACACAGGATGCTCATTAGACTTTGACATTCAAGTTCAATCTAAGGTATCCAGTGACCCCTCTCAGGTATTTAGGGCAAGGTAGTCCCTCTGGGTGCCTCTACAAGAGCGATTTAAGGCTCTTTCAAGGCGCATTACCAAATTTACCTCTACAAGAGCGGAGCGCAAATCAGGGGTCCAGGTGCTTTAAATCTCCGATTATTCACATTTTAGAATGCACGTTAAATAGCGAGTTTTAATTTACCGGGGGAGTAAGAGCGCCTTATGTCCGTGTAAACAATTTTGTGAGGAGGCGCATTAACGATCAGATGGTCTTGTTGTCATGCGTATGTGTGGATAATTAGTGATCCACTTAGACAACTCGTCCCCTTGCTTCTTGCTGGGTTCCTGAGAGATGGGAAGCAGGGAAAGAGGGGGCAGACAGGGAGAGGGTGTTTTCATGCTTGCCTGCATGCCTGCCTCCGTCCATACACACACACACACACACTTGCTCCCCTCGTTTGCTTGCTGGGTGTGGGTGTGTGCACGCGTCTGAATGTTTTACATCACCAAAACAACAACGGATGATTGAGAAGGAGAGAAGGGAAAACAATTGATCTCACTGGGAAAATAAGGAGGAGGAGGAAGGAACGAAGCAGCTTCCCCTGTCTGTTTGGGCATGCGTTTGTGCCCAAACGCTCACTCGTTCCTTCTCTTTGGTCTCTTGCTCTCTTCCTCTCTCTCTCTGGCAAATGGTGGGGGGCAGAGAGAGGCAGCCGAAAATGCTTTTTAAAAGGCTGCTGGAGGGGGAAAGTTCTGAGGCACATTCCCATTTACTCCTGAGCAGTTCTGGGAGGGGGGACAACTTTAGCTGGCGACGAAATTGGAGGGGAGAGAGGTAGCCAAACAGTTTAAACACATCATTCCCAGCAGGTAACCTAGGAAACCAAAGGTGGGAGATTCTGGTAGGCGGGGAGAATAAAGGGTGCAAAACCTATTTGGGCAGTTTCCTGGGACAAAGCGCATTACTTTCAGCAACATTTGCATGCATGTCAACAACTCTAAAGCGAGTTTCATACAGCCAGTAATGTGGTATATAGGTATTAGGCATAAAAGTGATTGTCAGGAGATGCGCATAATCAGACAACTAGG
Source organism: Anniella stebbinsi (assembly GCA_029215795.1). Taxonomy (NCBI): domain Eukaryota; kingdom Metazoa; phylum Chordata; class Lepidosauria; order Squamata; family Anniellidae; genus Anniella; species Anniella stebbinsi. The sequence goes on along the minus strand of JARDYH010000004.1, from coordinate 85,333,658 downwards.
CGTCAAACCGAAATCTTGTAGAGGGGACCTCTGTCACATTAGAGCAGCTGAGCCAAGACAGCTGCATGATTTGAACAAGCTGAACACGGCCACCCTGCCCCCATCAGGGGTTCAATAAATCCCCTGGTTTTCTTGCCTGCCAATCACTTGCAGGGAAAAAAATGAGTTGTGCAGCTCAGAGCTAAATTAGTGGCAGTTACTGCCCAAAATTTGAGCACCATAAACAGATTCACTTATCACAACAGGGGAGTCAATGGCAGAGCAAGTAGATGCAGGAGATGGGCAATTTGTGGCCCTCCAGATGTTTTGGCCTACAGCTAGACAAACATACAAAGAGGGATCCAAGCTTTCTCAGTTTTTATTAACTAGGGTGACCATATGAAAAGGACAGGGCTCCTATATCTTTAACCGTTGTATAGAAAAGGGAATTCCAGTAGGTGTCATTTGTATGCATGCAGCACCTGGTGAAATTCCCTCTTCATCACAAAGTTAAAGCTGCAGGAGCCCTGCCCTTTTTTGTATCTGGTCACTGAGAGCAGGGCTCCTTCAGCTTTAACTGTTGTGATGAAGAGGGAATTTCTCCAGGTGCTGCACGCATACAAATGTCACCTGCTGACATTCCCTTTTCTATACAACTGTTAAAGATACAGAGGCCCGGTCCTCCTTTTCATATGGTCACCTGACGGTTTGTAAGAGCCACATGAGTGATCTCATCAGTATCTAGGTAAAATGTAAGTATGCAAGTTTTATATAGAAGAAATTTGTGCATTTTTAATTGGTTTCAAAATGATAATTTTATTTCTGTACATTATTTTCAGGTTTACTGCATTTCCTCACCTTTCTTAGCTATATTTTAGCCCTTAGAGCCATTTCAGTTTGATATTATTTAAATATGCATATGCACTTGAATGTATTTATCTTATTTTTGGTTGAGCAAGGTCCATGAGTGTGAGCCTCAATTGGTGAGTGTTTTTTCCCCATATAATATATTTGCATGTTTATATAAGTTTGATTTTTTAAAATAAATTTGTTTTTATAATTACAGGTGGAGACAGGGTAATATTGTACATTGCGAATATGTATGAGAAGATTGTGTAAGGGGCATGTGTGTTTTATATACCATTTTACATTGGGCTGACCAGAAAAAATCCAGGTCAGGGCTCATGTAACTTTAACAGTTGTAGAGAAAAGGGAATTTCAGCCAGAGTCATTTGTATGCAATTAGTTCCTGGTGATATTCCCTCTTCATCACAACAGTTAAAGGTGCAGGCACTATACTAGAGTGACTATATACAGAAGAAGGCAGGGCCCCTGCAACTTTAACTGTTGTGATGAAAAGGGAATTTCACCAGGAACTAATTGCATACAAATGACTCTGGCTGAAATTCCCTTTTCTCTACAACTGTTAAAGTTACAGGAGCCCTGACCTGGATTTTATCTGGTAAGCCTATTTTACATACTAATCCATTGAAGAGCACCTATAATAAAAATGTATTTGGTTACTTTTGGTAGTGAATGACATGATTGTATAACCTGGTTATGTTTTTTTATATTGTATGAGGATGGTATATTTTAGACTGTACAGATAAAGGTGCATTATCCATATTTTTGGATATTGTTTCTTTTTACCAGTTTACGTATTCCAACTGATTAGTTGCTTTCTGTCATATTAATATGTCATTTATTAGCAGAGTGTAGAAAAATTGATTCTCCCTTGCGTGTGAACACTTGTTAGTATTTATTGTTACTTATCATCTTGATTCCTAAATATGCTTAAAGGCTGATATAGAGCAATGCAAAAGAAGGGTTTTACCATATCAAAGCTGCATTTATTTTATGTATTTATTACAATGGTAAAAACTCTGGAGTGTTTCCCCCCGCCCTTTTTAACAAAATTAGGAATATTTGGGGAAGATGTTTTATGATGAAATGGAAGGGGTTTTATAGTGTGTGTGATCACTGCAAATGGCAGAAATAAAAGAGCTCATGTGATTTCTGCAACACTGATATAAGCAGATTTTGAAAATCGTACAGGGAACAATCTAATGCACTTTTAAACAGGAAAAAAAATCTACAAATCCTAACATTCCACCAGCCAGGCTGGCTGGGACATGCTGGGAGTTGCAGGATTTTTTTTCTGTCTCAATATGCGTAGGATTGCACCTGAAATGACTAATTACCAAGTTCTCTTGTCTTTATAATGGTACTCATTTATACTGGGCTAGTGGCAAGTAATGAGCCATCCAGCCGGGACCAGAGCTTTATACTTTCTACCAGGTAAATATTTTAATCTTTTGTAAACCACCCAGAGATATTCTGCTACAGGGCGGTATAGAAATTTATTATTATTATTATTATTATTATTATTATTATTATTATTATTATTATTCACCACTGAATAAACATACATGCATGCTATTATAAATTGCTAATGGAAGTTTGGGTGTGTGTTTTTTTATTTAGCACCACCCATTTGCCTGTGGCCCCCAAGAGTTTCTCCAAAATGAAATGTGGCCCTTTGACTGACAAAGAATAGAGATCAGGGGTCTTCAAGTTTCCCAGTTAGCACTTGAACAGCAGGCTGAGTGAGCACACAAGTCATCCGGACACATATATGGTGAGACCACCACATCTCCCAATATGGTGAGATAACTGCATTTCTGTTAAAATTCAAGTTATTATTTGTAAATTTGCATCTATACATATAAATTAGCATGTGCTAGTTTTATGCACATCTGGGTGCTCTTTTTTGTTGCTGATGCATTTCCTCTTTCATGGCAAGGCCAAAATGCCCACCCTAGGTAGATGATCCACCATTTTGTCCCCCCACCCATTTAGGATTGATCTCTTAGAGTAAAGCTAGTGAACCTATTGTTTGCATATTCCCCTCCGCTCCCCACCCCCATGTGGTTGGACATGCTGCTCTAAACATTCTCATATCATGAGTATAAAAATTGGGCAGTATAGAAATGAAATAAATAAATAAATAAAATAATGCTCAGTTTTATTCTGGTTGTACTTTTATATTGTGGTTTTATATCGTGGTTTTAAGCTGCTATATAATATTTTATGCTGTATCTTATGATTTTCATTTTTGTGAACCACCCAGAGAGCTTCAGCTATTGGGCAGTATAGAAATGAAATGATTTATTTTTTAAAAAAAAATTAAGGAAACTACTACACTACAATTGACTATATCTCTTATACTATGCCACTTAGCTTTTCCAGATGAATGTCTTTAAACCTGAAACATTTGATGCAATATAATATAAAATAGATAATGGGATATCTTTGTACCATAGTTCATATGCATGGTTAAGCTTCTTTAGAACTACAGTGTGCATTTTGTCACCAGTTGGACTCAATAAATTTACCTTTTGTAAAGTTGTGCTATTTCTTACCCTGACGGTGTCTGGGCAAGAAGCTATCAGCCCTCACTTTACACACAAGTCCCTTTAATAAAAGCATTGCTTCTCTCACAGCAAAACTCAGTGTGTGCATAACTGAGTGTCCTGCTTCGATCATCGATCTTGCTAGGTTAGCTCACGCGATGCTGTTGTTGCACCGAGTGATGAGATGTGGCATGACATGACTTAAAACCCTACTGCATGGGAAAGCTGCTGTTGCAAGCAGGTAGAAAGGGAGCAGCAGATGGTAAATGCATTGGAAAAACAGGTGGAGGCATTGTTTGAAGACCATCCAAATTAAGCTCGCTTAATTTGTTAGATCTCTGCTTAACCCCAACTACTATGGTCTTTTGCACTGTCTCTGGTTTATCCAGCAGCCAAATGGTCAGAATTAGCTTATTTGTAATCACTGCTTGCACTAAATCTTCCTTAAAGCTAACCACCAAACAAATGCTTTCTCCTTCTCTCTCTAGGTGAGAGCAGCCCCTGACATCAGGGCATGAGAAAATACTTTGCAGCACTTGGAAAAATGTTTATTTTCTTGGGAGTATTTTCAGCTGTAGGGTGACTCCCTTCTCTTCTCACTTGGCTAAAGTGCAAAGAAAACTCTGGCCATCACAGACTTTGCCTTCTTTGCAGGGTCCTCTTCCAAACCAAACAAAACACAAAAACAAGGGAGCATTTTCCAAAACAAGAACCCTCCACAGAGTGCTGAGATTGCAGCCTCGCTGGCGGAAATCAACTCTGAACTGCTCCCACCCTTGCTATAGCTGGAGTAGTAAGACAAAACTAGTACTACAAAAGTACTAGTTGGGGGAGCGGAAATTAATGTTCAGACTCCGCTTGGCCTGCATCATGTCAAAGTTCAACTGAGGGTGCACAATGGCAAGTTCTTTCTGCCCTACTGTCTGTGTTTTATGATTGGGTTTAAAGAGATGATAGCATGGACAGTCTTCTCACAAATAGCTCTGAGCTGGCGATGATGTCTGGGAGGACAGGCTCCCGACCAGACTCAAGCCTGAAGATCCAATCTGCAGAAGGTGCGTATGTCCCAGGACTTGGAGCAGCCGCTTGGACGGTTGCCAGAATCAGAGGCTGAAAAATAAAAAGCCAAAGAAATCCCAGCCAAGCTGTTTTTCCCTCTCTTAATGAATACAAAAGCAGTGCAAATGCATAGCAACTGCTGGCCCATGCACCTCTGCCCCTTAAGTGTATCATGCAGGGGGCTGGCCCAGATTTTCAGGATGCATAAGGTAAGACTGTGTGTGTGTGTGTGTGTGTGTGCGCGTGTGTGCATTAGTCTCCCAATTGCTGTGCCAATCCATCTGAAGGAGAGCCTATCTGTCTCCCACACACAGTTCAAAGCAGCATTCCCTGTTCCAAGACTGCCTAATGGGTCCCTCCTCTCATCCCAGGCTGTTTCACAGCACTGTGCATGTGAAGCTTAAGCCAGAAGGCTGAGGGTGAGATGCAAGAGGGCAGACGCCCAAAGATACGCCTGACCAGCCTCCAAACAGGCAAGGGAACATTTTCTGCGCACCCTGCACCAGCCCTTTGCCTGTTGGTCCTTTTGAAACAATGGCGACATCAACACTCAAAAAACTCATTTCATCTTGAGCTGTCAGCCCGCTGGCTCTTCGTGCACCTATGTCGAGGGGCACAACGCCAGAGCAGAGAAACTCATGGCCCACCAGATGTTGTTGGGCTCCAACTCTCATCGTGCTTCAACATTGGCTGCACTGGATAGAGCTGGTGGGAATAGCAGTCCAACAACATTTGGAGGGCCACTAGTAGCCCACCCCACACACTATGCCAACTTGTTGTAGGAGTGGGCCAGAAATCACCTCTGAAGGAGCTGCTTACACTTAGAACTACATTAAACTTAGTGGGTGTGGGTGTAAACACAGCTGTGTCCCAGGGGTTGTCCTGAGGGTGCTGGGTTGCCAACATGTTTAGGGAAGCCCCATGCTTTCTCTGCTGTAGGGTGTAGGCAGCTAATCCTGATGCAGAGGGAGGGCATGGGTTTTCTGGTGGCCATTCAGCTCACCGGGCCCATCCTTTGCCCAGATGGATGACACCAATCAGGGGTTGCCATCTGCCCAGGAATGCCTCCGCCACGATGCTGGAGCAAGGTTACATGGCAGATGCGCCATACTCGACTTGCTCCAGTGAAAAAGTCAGGGTAAGTCCTCGACGTTTATAATTTGCAGCTTTGCAGCAAAACCCCACGATTGCTGTGAGGTGGCTGCTGTGGCATATAACCGATGCAGCGTCTCTGCGTAGCCACCACGGAACTTTCAAAGCATATAGACAGCCTTCCAATCACACAGAAACTAGATGGTGGTGGATCTGATGATAACAGCCAAAGTGGAATGCGGTGAGGAAAACAGAATCTTTCCCCTTATTTCTCTGCAGCCCCCTCCCCTAGGACTTTCAGCCATGTGCAACTGGAGCACTGGACTTAGCTAAGGAGAAAAGCATCTGGGGAAGCGTGTGTGGGGAGAGACAGAGAGTGGAAGGTAACCCGTACATACGGGAGGGGAGGATGCACCCTTGTTTTTGGACTGCTTTTTCTACATGGTTGGGGCAGATCTGAGTTTAAACACAGCAGACTGCCCCCATCATGTATAATTTGACCCTCACGGCTAAAAGCATAGTCACCAAAATCAGACCTTACAAAAAGACCTTACTGCACATGATCCAAGAGAGTAGTGTCAGGCTTTTTCATGCTTCCTATATATTATGAGGACATTGCATGTAATCCACCAGTCTGAGGTCAATTATTCTATTATTTCACTTCTGTACAGAACACCTCAGCATCAGCTCCAATCTGATATGGTTAAAGGGAAGAGCTGGTCTTGTTTTAACCTTTATCGGTCAGCCTTTGGGCTGAAAGCTGATGTTGAGTAAAACGGAAGAGATCCTCCGGATTCTGCTGAAGTGATGCTTGAAGAGAGTACTTCCCCCTCAGCCTCACTAGGAGAGGACTTGGAGCTTGCCAACAAACTCACATCTAGCATGAACTCACAGTTGTCCGTAGGTTTCCATCTGGCAGCTGTCACTAAATCTGCTTCTGATCACCTGCCAAAAAGTGCTAAGGGCGTTTTCTTCCCCATATGGACCTCTGCACTTTAATCTTTACTTTCATAATTTGCCAGTCTCCTACTTGGATCTCCCTTTTTATGGAGCTTATTTGGCTGTGTTTCGAACACTGTGTGTGATTCTGGTCTGCCAATCCAAAAAAGAAAGAAAGAAAGAAAGAAATGTATTGTAGAGCTGGGAAACGTGCAGAAAAGGGCAACTATAATGATAAGGTTGATGGATCAACATGCGCTATGACGGAAGGCTGAAGTTTTGGAGCTTTATAGCAACTTTCTCCAACTGGGTGCCCTCTAGGTGTTTTGGACCGACTTCCATCACACTCAGCCAGCACGACCAATGGTAATGAATGCTGGGAGTTGTAATCCAAAACAAAAAGAAAGCCACAAGATGGGAAAGTTTGTGTTCAAAACGGGTAGGATAGGCAAAAGGCAGAGGTGGGACTTGGGATGTATTTCCTGTGATGGGATGGGACCACCCAACAGGGATCTCACGACTGCCACTCCCCTCAGCAAAACACCTGTGAGAGCCATGCTTGCCAAAGCAAGAAGAGCAATTTATCAGCAACTTGGGTTACTCAATGGTTTGCCTCTTGGCAAACAGCAATTCCCCCAGTGTAGAAGGGCTTGCTGAAGCAATTTTTTTCCTGTCAGTTCACTGACAGCTCTGCAATCGTGGGTGTAAGCCGCAGCCGGAGGAAAACCCCCAAAAGTTTGCAAAGCTATGCAGAGATATTATATCTCTATTATGCTCTTATACACACTGAATGAAAAAAAACCTGCAGAGGGGAATTACAAATTAGCAATTCTGGTAAGCAAATCCAATTGGAATCAGAGTGAAGGAAGTCAAAAAGGAGTCCTATGCACAGATACAAAATCCAGTCCCTAGAAGTCTGATGGATGGCTTAAGCCTCTGTCTGTATAATGGTCAAAGTCCTAAATGCTTCATTAAGCCAGATTGACCTAACTGGAAAGCAGCATTAAAAGCAGAAGAGCTTCCTGAGAGCCAAGGAAGAAGCTGTCCAGCCTGAGCTTTGTGAAATAAGAGCAAATACAGTACATGGAAAGGTGGCTGAACAGTACTTGTGTCAAACCAGAATAATAAATTGGGCAAGGCCCAGATGTTTCCTTGCCATTTACTCACTGGGCTTCTGCAAAGACTAGTAAGTGAATCAGAAAACTGGCTAGGACATTGTTTGCATCCACTAGACTGGAGAGTCTCAACACGCTCTTTAACATGCAAATTATGAGGCATATGAACAACAAATATGCCCTGCCAGTAAATCTCATGCTATCTGATGTTCTTTGCACTTCTAACTCTGGTAAGATAAAACCCTCATATCTCCATTCCTATATATCCATTCCTGAAACTTTTTCAACATTCTGTGCACAGGCAATCCACATTTTGCACCAAACATTGAGGAATTTCGTCACCTGTTTAGATTATGCAAATTGAGTATTTGAACAATGTCTCTTATTTTGCATGATTTGTTCCACGTTGACCCTGTTCAGATGATATGCTAAACCATGGTGATTGAGCATTTTGAGCTATACATTATGGCTTACTGTGTCATGTGAACCATGACTTAGTGTGTTGTGTGAACCATTACTAACCATGGTGGCTGCATGACCATGGGTTAAACACACTCATTAACCATTTGCTGCAAAAGAGTTAGTGGCCTAACCATGACTTAGCATGTTCTCTGAACAGGCCCAGTGTTGAACATTGTGCAAAATTTCTTCCGGTTTAGCTAGGCAGAGAATAGACAAGGAGGTATGCAGAGCCCTGAGGAGCCATTCCCAGAGAATCTTGTTCAGCTACCTCTGTCCGTGCTGAGATTTTGACAAGGTTTCCGTATGCATTTTCATGCATATCTTATCTTCAGAACCATCAGGGCTAGATTTTTTTTTTTAATAGAAGCTGAGCTCCTCAGGGATGCATTCTCGTCTTCAATATTACTTCACATAGTCTGGGTGGCAAGGGCTGAAGTCTTTATCTGAAAACATATCCAAGTACTATGCCCTGGCAAACTCTGGATCATCAGGTTAAGCTCTGAGGAAATGAATCACCAAATGGGACATGGTGCATTCATAATGATCATTACAGAGTTGGCATGGAAGACTGGTAGAAAGGCAGGCTCAGTTGCAGGTGGCAGAGAGATGTATTAAAAAAAAGGTGCAAAGCTGTACCTTTTTTCTGGACTGCATCATCTTGTTGTGTATCTGAGACACCCTGACCCGACATCTGTGCATGGTTCTCTCAAAATATGGGAATTTCAGTTGAACCTCAAGATGACTAAGATAGTCCCACATGAGCTATGAAGCTGAAATTTGAGACACCCTCCATTGTTATAGAAGCCTGAAGGAGGCCACATTTGTACATCCCTCCCTATATATGGGGAACAAGAAGTGCATCCCCATGTGGTTACAGTACTTTTAGGCCACCCAGAAACCTGGAATTTGGCAGATACGTAATGCAAGATAGTTTGATTAGTAGAATATTCCAAAACCCTGGAGCATGACGTTCACCTCCTAATAGAAAGCAGCATTCCAGTACAGAAGAAATTAAACTGTACATTAGAGGGGGTGCTGGGTTGTGAGAATTCTGTAAGCTCTTTAGACTTGGATGTGGGAGGCGGACACTTCCAGTTGTCGCCAGAAACATAGAGTGATGCGTGCAGAATATTTATATAATATATAGTATCATGTGTTCTACAATTACATGCTAACAATTCATGCTAGAAGCAGCATTCTTTTTTCATAGAAGTGTAAGCTAAAATTTAGGGCAGTTTCACACACACTGTGAAATTAGTCTAAGAGTGGCTCAATGCAGGGGTTTCCAGTGCCAATGTATTGGCATATAAAACCAATAAACCTGATAGAAGGTTAGCATCCTGACCCAAAGGAGCAATCATGTATCACCTGGGGCTGCACATGAGGTGCCCTTTCAAAAAGGTTAAAATTAGATGTTTGGTAGGGAAGTGAGAAAGGGGTGCAGTGATGGAGCACATTTCTACATGAGGCTTTTATCACACACCTTTACTGGGTGCCTCTACAAGAGCGATTTAAAGCTCTTTCAAGGTGCATTTAAAATTTGACCTCTACAAGAGCGGAGTGCAAATCGGGGGTTGAGGCGCTTTTTCTGTCCAATTATGCGCATTATTGAATGCACGTTAAATTGTGAGTTTTAATTTACCACGACAGTTAAAGCGCCTTATGACTATGTAAACAAGCGATTCTCCACATTAAACACCTCTAAAGCGTGTTTCATACAACCGGTAAGGCAACCAGTTATGCGCTTAACCGCCTCCTGCGTATAGTGATTTGCCGTAAAAGCGATTGCGAGAAGATGCGTATAATCGGACAACCAGGCGTCAAACCGAATTCTTGTAGAGGGGACCAGAGACTTCTTTTTCCGGATTCTTTGCTGGATTAAGATCTGCTCCTTTACACATTGCTTTTTTCTGGGAAGGTTCCCCCCCCCCCCCTGCCTTCCTATATGTTTCATTATACAACCACTGGGGTATAGTGGAATCTCATTCCTCCATTTCTAAATAACACCAGACTTCTTTCATTCTGAGAAAAATCTCCCTTGCAAAGCATAAGAGAGGCCCTGGAGGCTGACAATGTTGAGTAAAGGACCTGCAAACTACCATGAGTGAGTAATCACAAGAGCACAATAAGCCACATGTAGAAAGGCTCAGAATGTTAACATTTGGAAAGAACTCAATGTGCACAATACTATGTGCACTGCACCACATGGACAGAACCCATTGGAGCATGTGATTCCAAATCCAGTTTGGGATATGTACATGGCCACTGCTGGGTTGGGGCACAGATGTAGCCAGATATGTCCTTCAGATTTCTTGGATTTCAATTCCCATCAGCCCCAGCCAACATGACTAATAATCAGGAATGCTGGGAGTTGTGCTCCAAAACATCTGGAGGGCACCAAGTTGGGGAAGGCTGTTGCAAACAATATAGGATGTTAGTTTATGATAGAAAAGCTAAGAGCAATATTCTAATTGAAACCTGATCATCACTGCCTTGTCCCATTTTACTGCTTCTATATGTTAGATGATTTACTCAGCAGCTGTTTTGTTAAGCCGATCAAACAACAATTTGATGGTATGAAAAGTACTATCACACATGATGACCATGTTTAATTGAAGCCAGTGGGGACCCTGTGTAAGAGACCACACAGGGGTTTTTGACTAACCTCCTTGACATGAACCCTCAGGCGGTCCCTAATTATTATTAAAAAAAAAAAAATTAAAGCTTAAAAATGGAAACTATTGCTTGCCCCCACAACAAACAGACTTCCCTTTGGCTTTGGGGGCATTTGGTGATGGCTCAATTTCTCATATAAAAGCAAAAGACCCCCTCTACAAGAATTCAATTTGACGCCTGTTTCTTCGATTATGCGCATCTTTTTGGAAGCGCTTTATGGTAAATGACTGTACGCGGGAGGTAATTGAGTGCACAACTGGTGGCCTTGCCGGTTGTTTGAAATGCGCTTTAGAAGTAGTTAATGTGGAGAATCACTTGTTCACATAGTCAAAATGCGCTTTAACGGCTGCAGCAAAATAAAACTCACTATTTAACGCGCATTCGATAATGCGCATAATCGGATAGATAACGCGCCTCAACTCCGCTCATGTAGAGGTAAAAATTTTAATGAGACTTGAAAGAGCTTTAAACATCTTGTGTAGAGGCAGCAACACTCTCTATAGTAGAACAGGGGATAAGGCAAATTTTGGCCTCATCTACACCTGGAGGCCTTCCAGTGTGGGGAGGGATGATCGTGCAGTTTTCAGCTTCAGTGATTGTCCCTCACAGGGCACATGCCAGTGAGTTGTCCCGGAAGTAGAGGAGGGCAGTCCCAGGGCGAAAGTGAGGATTTTTTTAACAGGATGAGAGGATTGCGTAACAGCATGGGCACAATCCTGCGCAAAAGTATGATTTGGGGGGGGGGGGGGAAACCACACACAAAAATTGGCACTGCAAGATGCCGAGAACTAAAGATCATGAAAATTCTCTCCCCCTCACCCCTGATACCCACAGACTCCCCCCGCACACTTCCTTGCCTGTTTCCTGAGCCCCATTACTCGGGAAGAGGGACAACCCCGGGAGGGAGAGCCACACACCTCACATAGCTCGGGAGGGTCCTGAGACCAGCAAAAAAGCCGGGAAAAACGCAGTCCCAGCTATCCCGGGAGAGTGGAGTGCTTGTCCCCCATTCACCCTGGGATCAGCTATACGTCATTTGGATGCACACGGATGACCTCAAGACAACTCCAGGAAAAACGTCTGGTGTAGATTAGGCCACAACGTTTAAATCCAGAGACAGATTGGCACAAAAGATAATAATAATAATAATAATAATAATAATAATAATAATAATAATTTAATTTATTTATTTATAACCCGCCTCTCTCTCTGGATCGAGGCGGGGATCAACAATAAATATAAATACAAAGACCATAAAATAGATAAATTAAAACAAATAAAACTAATACATTATTAAAAACATATTAAAATTCAACTGCGTAGGCCTGCTGGAATAGATCAGTCTTCACTGCTCTCTTAATATGTTATATAGTTAGGACATTGGAATCACTTGGCATACAAATACAGAAGAAATTAAGATGTTTTCTTTTTAAAAATATATCTGGCCATTAAGCAAACTTTGAGGATGGTATAAAGGCTTCATTTTATTTTATTGAAAATGTTTTAAAACAGTTCATATTGAATATGATTTTTAATTATATTTTTATTGTTTTTATGTGGTAAGCTGCCTAGGGAAGACTATAAGTTTGAACGGCAGCTAAGAAACTGATTAAATAAAAATATTACACTCCATTTCAAAACAGCATCACACGTACGCTTGCTAAACTCCCCTATCTTGGAGGCAGACCAGTTAGACCATCTGGCAAAATGAATACAAGAGAGAAAGACGGGGGAGTCTCAGGCCTGCCTGATTTTAAAAACCTCAAACCATCTGAAGTGGCAACAGGTGCCCACCAACCCAGCCACCTCTCACTTTGGTTTAACTTCTCCAAATGGAGTTTGGGGCTTTTACAAATAGAAACCAGAAAGTTAAGCCAGCAGGCTCACTGCACCTCCAGATTTTTATTTTATTTAATCAGATTTTAATATATATATATATATATATATATATATATACATATACATATATATATTATTTTAATGGGGAGGCTGGCATGCTACAAATCTAAGGCCCCAGTACCGTCTTTATTTATAAGAATGCCTCTTGGCCCCATGTGGTCCGTGGCTGCAGCCCAACGCTTTATTTTGAAGCATGCCCTGCTACTGGAGGGTGACCATATGAAAAGGAGGACAGGGCTCCTGTATCTTTAACAGTTGTATAGAAAAGGGAATTTCAGCAGGTGTCATTTGTATGCATGCAGCACCTGGTGAAATTCCCTCTTCATCACAACAGTTAAAGCTGTAGGAGCCCTACCCTCTTTTGTATCTGGTCACTATCCAAACATTGGGCTTGTGGGATCTATTTTGTTTTCTTACTAAAACCCTGAGGTCCACTAATCGGAGCCAGGTGCAAAATAGTGGAGGATCAGGGGAGGCACCAGAGTCCATTAACTGCTGTATCACAGGAGTTATACACTGTTAGGGTGACCAGATAAAATCCAGGTCAGGGCTCCTATAACTTTAACAGTTGTAGAGAAAGGGGAATTTCAGCCAGTGTCATTTGTATGCAATTAGTTCCTGGTGAAATTCCCTCTTCATTACAACAGTTAAAGTTGCAGGGGTCCTGCCTTCTTTTGTATATGGTCACTCTAGTATAGTGCCTGCACCTTTAACTGTTGTGATGAAGAGGTAATATCACCAGGAACTAATTGCCTACAAATGACACTGGTTGAAATTCCCTTTTCTCTACAACTGTTAAAGATACAGGAGTCCTGACCTGGATTTTATCTGGTCAGCCTAACACTGTATATATACAAATCCAAACCTACATCTTAGTTATTGTAGAGCAGGGATTCTAACATATAACTCCCAAAGTGGCCAGCTGAGCTGCACAAACACATGATCAAAGGCAACCAACGAATATTTTACAGGAGAGGAACACCAAGCCTAAGATACAACGATTCACACAAGGCCAGCCACAGCAGAGATTTATTTATTTTTACATTTTCAATTTCTCTTGCTATTGTTAGGCTGACCAGATAAAATCCAGGTCAGGGCTCATGTAACTTTAACAGTTGTAGAGAAAAGGGTATTTCAGCCAGTGTCATCTGTATGCAATTAGTTCCTGGTGAAATTCCCTCTTCATCACAACAGTTAAAGTGCAGGCACTATACCAGAGTGACCATATACAAAAAAAGGCAGGGCTCCTGCAACTTTAACGGTTGTGATGAAGAGGGAATTTCACCAGGAACTAATTGCATACAAATGACACTGGCTGAAATTCCCTTTTCTCTACAACTGTTAAAGTTACATGAGCCCTGACCTGGATTTTATCTGGTCAGCCTACTATTGTTACATTGCTGGGAATCAGAAACTCTTGCAGATCTACTGTAAATCATCCAGAGATCTAACAGTGCATCCAATCAATCTTCCCCCTGCCTCTCGTTGTGAAGGCAATAGTGACCAGAGGGGGAAAGGAGGAAGAGAAAGAATCACCGGAACAAACAAGATGCAATATTGAAAACATGCATGCATTGCATGTATCTACACTTCATGTATCTGGATTTCTCATTGCATCCATAGGAGGTGTCAGTATCAGGACCACCATACATGGGGAGGGGTGTTGATCCTTTTGCCCCTGGCCCCCAAGTTGCAGTCCCAATGAAAATTGCCCCCTATGCTGCTAGTAAACCTCCTCCCCCCGACCAATGACGGAAGATTGCATTGGTGCAGGAGTTGATTGGAGAGTCTTAATGTAGACACCAATTTAGTAACAGTGGTGTGATTCGAAGGAAAAGACAGCACTATAACCCCTTGCCAAAGATTTTTCAGTTTGCATTGTGAGAAAAATTCATTCTGACTTCTGTGCTCTCAGTTCCTAGAAGTATTTGAGCAGGCAAAGCTGGATGGCAGGAAAGAGCCATTTTCAACTGTTGCATTCCTGGATATTTATAAAAAGCAGGTTTTGAATGGGTACTTCAAACATTGAGATGAGAATCTTCAAAGGTGGCTTGTACTGTACGAAGGCAAACAAAGGTTCACATACACAATACATCTTTGTGCACTATATCTGGGAGATTGGCTGAAAGGTGGAGAGAAGAATGGGTATTGTCTTCATTTCTTGCAAGATGCTATTCTTGAGTTATGGGCAGAGCCAACACAGAAGTACTAAGAAGATGAATGGCTTTCTTAATTTGCAGTGCTGATCAACAAGAAGTTGTTATCGTTTTTCCTCTGTTAAACTTAGGTTGTTCTATTCTGTATGGGGCAGGTTGCCCATGCCTTTAATAGTTATCGAGAAGGGAGAATTTCAGCTGGCAGGAATAGTGCATGGTAATGGAAGTAGATGCAACAGCTTTCCATTTCATGACTACTGGAGGCATGAAAATCTTGATTTGATTTCTGTGGGGCAGCGCTTCAAAGAGGGAGAAGCTACACAAAAATAAGTCTCAGGGAATGTATCTTAGGTGGTGCCAAGTTGTTTAGGGCCCTGGCTTCATGGCATCGCATTCCTCCTAAACCCCATGGTTTCAGTCCTGTGGGGTGGCATCAGGTAATCTTCACCCCAGGATGGAGCGTGAAGGTTTCTGGTGATTATCTGGGTACTGGAGCCACCGTCCCCCCCTCTCCCTGGCTTCCAGCAACCAATCGCCAGTTGCCATCCACCTGGAACGCCCACCCAGATTGACCACGGAGTGAGGTCAGACAGCGGAAGAACCAGGGTGATCTTGGTCCCAATGAAAAAGTCGGGTTAAGTCCCTGACGTTTTAACAGTGCAGCTTTGTGGAAAAGCCCTGCGGTGGCTGCAACTCTGCATCTGTGTCATATAGGGTGACCATATGGAAAGGAGGACAGGGCTCCTGCATCTTTTACAGCTGTATAGAAAAGGGATTTTCAGCAGGTGTCACTGGTATCTGGTCAAGAGGGCAGGGCTCCTGCAACTTTAACTGTTGTGAAGAAGAGGCAATTTCACCAGGTGCTGCATGCATACAAATGACATCTGCTGAAATCCCCTTTTCTATACAACTGTTAAAGATGCAGGAGCCTTGTTCCCCTTTCCATATGGTCACCCTATAGCTGACACAATGGCAATTCACAGCCCTCACTTGCTTGTATCCTGGCTCCTTCAAAAAGTGCCCAATGATTCAAGCTAGCCATAAGAAATTAGCTTTCAATTAACAGAAAAGCAGGAAAGGTGCAACTCTATATGCAGTCTGATGACTTCGAGACTTGTGTGTCCATACAACTGTTACTGAAGGAAGTGTTTTGATGGCCAGCTGATGTCTGAGGTCATGGACCAGACACTGATAGAAGAGAAGCTAGGGTTGTCGCTTTCTTGTTGCTGTTTTCTTTCATGAAGACAATGTGTTCTGTCTGCTTGCCTTCCTGCTTCATGGGTTACTCCCAGCCCCTTACCAATGGCCCAGTTTCTTCCACACTGTGAAATCCTGACTGCACCCCATGTTGCAGGGCCTGTATTGCTTCATTCCTGTGGTGGGAAACTTGTCAGTAACCTTCCTGCTGTTGACGGTACAGCTTGCCACCATGAAGTTTTCCATCAAGGCACGTCATCGCAGAGTCAAAGACCCGACACTTGACTCCTCTGTAAACATTGTAGTAATACCAAAAAGAAAAAGAAGACGATGGAAGAGGTTTTCTGCAAAGAAGTTGACTTGTTTGCAGCATCTAGATAGTAATTTATTTTTCCCCAATCAAAGAAATGCAAAACTTTTTCATCTGCATGGCTATTTATAAAGAGTAAATTTATTCCCTACAACACGATTAGTTGCCAGACTGTTAACTATTAGCATTACTATCTCTTCAGGAACCTGCTAGACACTGCTTGAAGCACAGAAGCAGCCTGATCGTTTTCCAGAGGCCTTGGAATCCACAAGAGACAGAAATTTAGGAATTTACGGCGGGGGGGGGGGGATGGAGGTAAGGAAATGGCTCTGAAAGAGCTGGCAAAGAGATGTCAGACTAGATCACAAAAAGCTTTCTGAACTACTCTCCGCTTCCCACATATTCCACAGTAACCCTGACTTGTGCAGCTTCCTAAAATCCATTGGGAGAGGCGGGTGATAAATAAATATATTATTATTATTATTATTATTATTATTATTGCTGGACATTGCTAGCACACCCAGTGGCGGCTGGTGTTCATTGGGACTTGTGGGGCAGAGGGCAGGGCAGATACACAATTTTCTACTGTGATTATTGGAGGAGGACGTGAGAAGATAATCAGTTACAACGAGCAGCTCTATACTGTTCATTGGAGCAAATGTACTTGGTTGTGGGGGGAATTTCAGTACCAGAAGTGGGTGAGGGAGAAGCATATGACCACCACCCCATTTGCCCCAAACACAAAGCAGCCTCTGAGTACGCCTGTTACAGCCTTGTGTCAGTTCTTAAATCGCTTATTCCAGGTGAGACCTGTATATGGATTGTATCCTGGGCCCCAACAGTTGTCACTACTGTTATAAACCATTTTAAAGCAGTAATGTAGATCCTGCCCTATCGGCCCCAAAATCGATTATACACATCCCCCTCTCCGGAGACTGCCAGACCAAGGTCCCCTCTACAAGGATTCGCTTTTGCGCCTGGTTAGGCGATTATGCGCATAATCGCTGAAGCGCATTTACGCCTAATACCTCTGCACGAGAGGCGGCAAGAAGCGGCGAAGCGCATTAAGGGATGACCAAAATGCGCTTTACAAGTAGTTAATGCGCATAAGCGCTTGTTCACATAGGCAAAATGCGCTTTAATGGCCTGAGCAAACTAACTCGCTGTTTAACGCGCATTCGATAATGCGCATAATCGGAGAGATAACGTGCCTCTACGCCCGATTTGCGCTCCGTTCTTGTAGAGGTAACTTTTTTTAAGTGCCTTGAAAGAGCATTAAACCTCTCTTGTAGAGGCAGCCTAACATAGCCAGAAAGATCCTGCAGGTGCAACTGTGAGGCTCTTCCGTGGGATAAAATTTTCCAGAAGAAAAGCAAGTTCCCACAATTAAGCAGGCCCATTCAAATCAAGGGACAGCTGGCAGCTCAGGGTTTCTTGTTTTCTAATGGGGTGGGAGGGAGCACTTTTCAGCAAGAGCTGTTTCCTTCCGCCGCCTCCTCCACCTCCTCCTCGCTGGGCTTGCATGTGGATTCTTGGCCAGGCATCACACAGCTGGGCAAACGCAACCCTCTCTCCGCTTGTTTCGCTCCTGAGCCATGTGGCTGATCATGAGCGCGGGCACTTGGCCAGCTGCTTCCCTCCAACTCTGGGTCGAGGCAGTCCACAGGGGAGCCTTGTTTACCCCATGCTGCTCGTTAACGGCCTGTGAACCGCCATTGGCTTGCGGGACTTGACTGACGGCAGGAGGGGGGGCGATCCAGGAGGGTCTTGGAAGAATTTAGGAATAAGCTAGGCTTTGCTTTGCTTATTCCGAAAGAAGGTGACACTGAACATCACTACTACAGGCCATGTGGTCTGAACGCAGAGAGGAATCTGCAAAGAAAGGAGAGGCGGAAAAGGTTATTAAGTACGATGGGCTGTCGCCAGTGGAGGCTGGTGGCTCCGACGTCAGTGGGGCAGTGGATCCGCTCTGGGTTGCAGTCAGAACCAGTCAGAACTCTAAAGGAGCCACCCAGAGTGCTGAAACCTACCCCCAAAACGGGCTGCACACATTGGATAGTGCCTTTAAAGTTCTGGCTGAAACTCAGATCAGATTCACCACCCCACTAACATCGGAGCCACCAGCCTCCACTGGCTGCTGAGATTGTTGCTGTTAAAGCAACGGGTTTAAGCAGTTCGGGCCCGCACGTTCTGCAGCGTTGCCTAGAGGCTACTCATTGTGCTGGTCTCCCATAACCAAGCAGGCTGCTGAGCAGTCCAATCTGTGGATTTAGCTGCTGCAGCAGCATAAACGGGAGCTTCTGCTGCAGCTAAAGCAATCGCTTTTCTGCAAAGCGTGCAGTGGAAATGCTGCAACTCTGCCCTCATCTACTTCTCACTTAGCAATGCTGGTGCCATGTTTCTCATTGTGCTGGGGTATCAGGGTGGTCCTTTGTGCTAGGGACACAAGGGTGCCTTCTCCACACTTACTCCATCCTCCCAAAATTCCTGTGCTTTGCAGAGTTGCACATGCAAGAGTTCAGAAGGAGCACCAGTTCATTGATCTAGTCACTACTACCACGCAGGATTGCCAGTCTAGACACTGAGAGGCTGCAATCCTGTCTGCACTTACTTAGAGCAAGTCCCATTGAACTCAGTGGCACTTATTTCTAAATAAATACGTATTGGGTTGCAGTGTAAGGGTGAATTTGGAGGACACTTTAGGCAACGGAGGGGGAAATAGCGTACAGACCATGCATTATTTTGGCGGCACCGCAGCAGCACCCGCCACACAACATGTTGCCCCTCCCCCCTGTTGCGCGGCTAAAAGTCCCAGCATCCTTCTGGAATGCTGCATCTCCTCCCACCCACCTCCCTCAGTCCTCTGGCTGTATCCCAGCATGCACCGTAAGTTCTGTCAGCTGTATCGGAGAAGCTGGGGGGTTTTTGGCTGCTCCGGCCGGTGAACTCTGATCAAACGGAATAGTACACGGAGAGAGGAGGGTTCCCTCCACACAACACTTTAAACAATGGAATTCGGGATAAACAATGTGCAAGCCCATTGTTTTTTTCCGTTGTTTAAGTGCCCAAAATAGCATACTGTCAATTGTGTGTTGTCCTCCACCCATACAATAAGCAACACAACTGATAATTGTTTCCCCCCACCCTCCATTGATTATCATGTCGTCCGAACCAGGCCTAAGTGTGGTACTGAATTCCCCCAGGGTGGCCAGGTGCAAAAGAGGAAAGGGTGTTTGCACCTTTAATAAAGATGTAAAACAGCAAATTTCAGCAGGTATAGCTTGTCGTGCAAGGCGCAGAAAGTAAAGGGAAATTTAACTCTTTTCTCTCCTGCTGTAGTCATCAGGAAAATCCCTCATTCGGAGCTGGTATTTGGTTTGCATAGAAAATCCCCCATTGGAAATTACATCCATCTACCCATGCAAATAGAACTTTCAGAGGAAGGATTTTCCTCTGGATTGCATCAGGGGAGGGAAAGGTTAAATGTCTCCCTCCATGTATGCTGAGATGGTGATCAGCTTATCCACCCTTGACTCCAGCTGATAACAATTTGTACGGTTTAAAACTTGCATGTTAAGTGTAAGATGAATTTAATGGTCGTGTCTGGTTGGGCCAGATGTTAAAAGAAAACCGAAGTACGTATAAGGAGTTGCAACATTTAAGCCTTTTTAATCAATTCCACTTTGCAACCTCCAATTGTCGTTGAAGCTTTTCCTTACAGTTCACGTCTGCAGAAAAACCACAGCAGAAACTCGAAAGATATTTGTTCAGGAACTGAATGAGGCAAGAGCGAGACTAACTTGGCAGAAGCCGAATCTGGTTTTCCTGGAAGGGAGTGACTGAACTTGATGTACTAAACTGAAGCAAACCTGCACTTCCCGGTATGTTTTCAAGGACAAAAGCGGTTGGGTGTTTTGGTTGTGCAGCTCGAGCAGGCCACACACAGGAGAAAAGAGTTAAACTGTAACAGCCAGTTAGCAATTGCCACTTCCTTAATGCCTTGGATGAGCAAAGTGTCCAACGGTGGCAAGAAAGGAGCTAAAAATCACAATATCCAGTGCTGTTGGGGGAGGGAAAATATTTATGAAGACAACTGTTATCTGAGGGTGGCCTGGACTGTATTATTTAATGCCTTACTGGAGTTTGCAAGAAGGGGTTTATTTGTTTGGTTTTTGCACATCATGTTTATTCATGCTCCTGAAAGGTCATCCTGTGGAGTCTCTCATTACAATTGTATTTGCAATCTTGCACCCTCGACTAGAACAATATTCTTGTTCACCCAACTGCTGGCACCAATTGGAGACATGACATTCTTCTCATGCTACCATAGCCCACCCTTTTTATGTTCTGAAAACATAAAAGAAACATGGTTTTACATAAGTCAGATAGAATATCCTTGTCCACTGTCATTCGAATTTTTTTTCTGAGGTCAGAAAACAAATGTTTCTTGAGAACTGCAGCCTACAACCACCACATGTTTGAAACGGCTCTATTTTATTTTCCCCAAGTAGGTGCCTCTCCGATCCTGTCCGGCTAGATTATCAATGCAAACAAAACAAAATGGAAAATGTTGCTAAAAAGATGTGCTGGGATGAGAAAGTTGGCTAGGGTGATGTTTTGTCTCTGAGAAGCGAGGACTTTTTTGAGCAGTGCACAAAGAAGAGGGCACCTGCCAAGAAAGCTTGCTGAAGTCTGGATGAAGGTTTTTTAAAAAAAAGTTTAGAGAAGTAGCTGGATAATTTACGAGTTCATTGGAGAGATAGTAAAGGTGCAGCTTGACCTTAAGCATGTTTACTGAGAAGTCAGTCCCAGTGAGTTCAGTCAGTGGTGCAGCTGGGTAATTTTAGACCTTAGACTTAGGGTGCAATCCTAGGCATGTTTAGACAGGAATGAAGTCCTACAACTCCCAGCATTCCCCAGCCAGCTGGCTGGGGAATGCTGGGAGTTGTAGGACTTCCTGTCTAAACACATCTAGGATCGCACCTTTAATTATCTTACTAAACTCCTTGTTAGAGAGTGGTGTGTGGTTCATAACTGAAGTAATACACAACAAACATTCCTCTTTCTCTCCTTGTGGCCACTGCATGCTTCACAATATGGTTCTACATTCCTGATATGTTAGAGCGAAAAATGACTGCACCTGTTTACCAGCCCTGGATTAGAAACACCAAATGCCTCCGAGCATCTGCAGTTTTGCATTTTAAACTCAAAGCGCAGCACCATTGAATAAAATGGAGCCTGCTTCAGCAGCCTCAAGACTAGATACATTTACTTGGGAATAAGCATAATTGTTGAAAAGCATCTGTAACAGTGGACGTGCCCTCATGGGGGCCTGGTTTGCCCATGCAGGCCAGGTGTAGATACAGCACTTGTTTGCCCCTGTCTCCAACACTTTGAAAGGGGCCATAGCTCAGTGTGATAGAGCACATGCTTCACATGCAGAAGGTCCCAGGTTTGATTCCTAGTTTCCCCAGGTAGGGTGAGGAAAGAATCCTGCCTGAAATCCTGGAGAGCTGCTGCTAGTCAGTGTCGACAGTACTGGGTTAGATAGACCAATAGTCTGACTCAGTATAAGGCAGCCCCCTATGTTCCTATCTAGCTACTTGCTGCTCCCTGGAGGGTCATTTGGAGGCCCTTGGGCTGCAGAGTACCTGGACCATGGCCCCAAGTTTCAGCCCTAGCTGCACCACAAGTTCACTGAGATTCCAGTGCAATCCTAACAATGTATACTCAGAAGTAATCCCCACTGAATTCTATGGGACTTCCTTCCAGGTGAGCATAGGATCACAGCTTTCCTCTTGCATTACTGCACATAGGATTGATACATTGATTTTGCAAAATGCTGTATTTTCAGGTTTTTCCTCCCACCACATTCTACTCCCATTTCGCAGATGGGAAGAGCGATGAAACCTGCTTTCTGAAACCGATGTCCAGAGCTCTAGTCTCTGAGCATCCATGGCTTGGGCCCCCTCCACAAGGATGCGCTTTTGCGCCCGGTTCCGGGATTATGCGCATTATCGCGGAGGCGCATTTACGCCTAATCCCTCTGCACGGGAGGCGGCGAGAGGCGGCGAAGCGCATTAATTCATGTCCAAAAAGCGCTTTAGAAGACGTTAACGCGCATAATTGCTTGTTCACACCGCGATAATGCGCTTTAATGGCCGGAGAAAAATAAAAGTCGCTATTTAACGCGCATTCGAAAATGTGCATTATCGGGGAAATAACGCGCCTGTACGCCCGTTTTGCGCTCCGCTGGTGTGGAGGTAAAATTTATAATGAGCCTCTAAGGCTCATTAAACGTCTCGTGTGGAGGAGTCCTTGCTCTCAAGTGGGTCCTCCTTGGGGGTGATTCTTCTGCAATGCTATAGCCACATGAAATGGGCTAGGAGGCCACTGGAGGGCTGCCGGCAGTCTCTCTACCTTCAAAGGTCCCAAGGCAGAACTTCATCTGGTGCAGCCTTTGCCCAGAAGCGGAGTTGGTCCTGTGTACTTTACTTTGTTGGGAGTCACAGCTTCCTTTTCTGCTGTGTGTGCATGTGTGTATTGGATACACACACCCCAGCTGTTCATTCAGGGGTGGGGGAGACATTTGCTAGCAGTTCTACCTTTCTGCCCCCACCCTGTCTAGGACTTAATTTAAGACAGGGCTGTTTGCCAGAGCTAATCCTCTCAGTCAGAGGATCTGTTTTCATGAACTCTGGCAGGAAGCACCAACGAGAATGAAGCCCCTGTACAAGCCTTGCTTCAAGAAGGGTTCCTTTTTCTCTGAGCTACATCATAACAGTCAGAAATATTGCTTTAGTTTTCCCCCTGTCACTGTACACTTTGCAAAAGCCTGCTCTTGTTGACTTTTTGTGTGTCATAAGGGCATAAGAGCCTTGCTGGAACCGACCAAGGGTTCCCCTTGTCCAGCATTCTGTTCACACAGTAGCCAACGAGCTGTTGACCAGTGACCACGTATGACACCAGGAATCCACAAGCAGCACATGAGTGCAACAGCGACTCATGTCATGCAATCCTGAAAGGCACTGGAGCTCTGGTGTAAAAGATGGCGAATCATAGACCCCCTCTAGATGGATTCCGTTTGACGCCTGTTCCTCCGATTATGCGCATCTTATCAGAAGCGCATTATCATAAATGCTTGTATGCAGGAGGTAATTGAGCGCTCAACAGGTGACCTTACCGGTTGTGTCAAATGCGCTTTACAATTAGTTAATGCGGAGAATCGCTTGTTCACATAGTCAAAATGCGCTTTAACAGCCAGAGCAAAATAAAACTCACTATTTAACGCGCATTCGATAATGTGCATAATCGGAAAGAAAACGTGCCTCTACGCCCGATTTGCACTCCGTTCTTGTAGAGGTAAATTTTTTAATGCACCTTGAAAGAGCTTTAAATGCCTCTTGTAGAGGCAGCCACAGAATCATAGAATAGTTGAGTTGGAAGGGGCCTATGAGGCTATCAAGTCCAGCCCCTGCTCAATGCAGGAATCCACCTTAAAGCATACCTGGACAGCCATCTGTGCAGCTGGACAGATGGCTGTCTAGCTACACCTTGAATGCCACTAGTGTGGGAGAGCCCATGACCTCCCTAGGTAATTGGTTCCATTGTCGTACTGCTTTAACAGTCAGGGAATTTTTCCTGATGTCCAGCCGGAATCTGGCTTCCTGTAACTTGAGCCCATTATTCCGTGACCTGCATTCTGGGATGATTGAGAAGAGATCCTGGCCCTCCTCTGTGTAACGGCCTTTCAAGTATTTGAAGAGTGCTATCTTGTCTCCTCTCAGTCTTCTCTTCTCAAGGCTAAACATGCCTGGTTCTTTCAGTCTCTCCTCATAGGACTTTGTTTCCAGGCCCCTGATCATCTGCGTTGCTCTCCTCTGAACCTCCTCCAGCTTGTCTGCATCCTTCTTGAAGTGTGGTTGACGCTGACACTGCTCAAACCTCCCTTTGACCTTCTTAGCTGCTGGCTTCCTCTTATCACATCTGCTTAATACAGTGGCAAAGTGTCTGATCTTTGGGGTTAGATTATCTAAAATCCGCTATGAGCCCAAAGTTCATTCTATAGCATGACTGGGCAACTTCTGGGTGTTGGGAGTTCCATTGCCCCCTGTAATCCACCCCCTCCCTGAATTTGCTGCTGTTGCTGTGATTTCACAGAGAAACAAGGCATGTGAGGAGAATGGTGAAACCAACAGGGTTTGAACCTAATCCAGTCCCTGGCTGGGAGATCACAGTGAGCAGCCGGTGAGCCATTCAGATTTCTAAAGCCAGAGTGACCTATAGAGTGTAATTATTAACAGCTATAGGGTTGCAATGTTAATCAATTAAAATTCTCTCTGGCAGTTAAAATAATGCCCACAGTTCATTTGTCCTTGCTTTACCAAGCCAGCCTGATAGATATCCAATAGCTTGTGGCCACAGAAGGACCACAGGAGCGCAAGACCTGATCTGGCCATGCACAACCCTCTCAAAGTGGGAGCACAAAACTGTGGGTGGGGTGAACCAGCCCCCATGACCTCAGAGGCATGCAGATGGCATGCTGGGCCCCTCGAGGAACCATACTTCCACAGCTCTGGTGATGGAGACGTGGCTCCCAGCAGAAAGCAATGCAAATGTCTTGTGAGATAGCAAAGGCACCTGGGACATGCATGAACTTTGAAGCAGGGATGTCCGTCGTTTGCAAATCCAGCCCTTTTTGGCCCTGACAGATTCCCACTGCCTGCCTGGCTTGGCTTGCATTCTCGAGCCCAGCCACGTTTTTTTCCTGAAATCCAGGAACTTTTTTTGGAATTCTTTCCTGCAAATAGAAAGTTGCACAAATTGAAGCTGCAATTTGCATAACGTGCACCAATTCCAGCCATAACTGGCTTAATTTGGGCAAATTGTGCAAACTACAGCTGCAGATCTTTCTATTTAAGAAAAAATCCCAGAAAATTTGTGAGCTGGCCTGGGGAAGTGAGTCAAAGTCCAGGGGGTGCTGAGCTGATGAAAGCATGGCAAGCCCCACCTCTCGGACAGATTCCTGCAACCACCCTACTTCGAAGCCATATTGTCCAGCACAGGGGCCAGCCAAGAAGGGTTTCCCTTCAATTTGGACAGTGAATAAGTGGCCAGGTAGGAGGAAAGGTGTATAATCTGCACCTGAGACTGCATCAAATTGGTACATAGGAGACGGCCTTATTCCAGCTCATTTGTCCACCTTGTTTATTGTTACCTCCTCAGGCAGAAGAGAGGACTTTCCCATCACCTGCTACCTGGTCCTTATTAACTGGCGATTCCAGGGACCTTGCATGCAAAGGATGTGAACATAAGAAGAGCCCTGCTGGATCAGACCAAGGGTCCACCTAGTCCAAGGGTGCCTCTACAAGAGCAATTTAAAGCTCTTTCAAGGTGCATTAATTTTTTTACATCTACAAGAGCGGAGCGCAAATTGGGGGTTGAGGCGCTTTTTCTGTCCGATTATGCGCATTATTGAATGCACGTTAAATAGCGAGTTTTAATTTTCCGCGGGAGTTAAAGTGCCTTATGACCATGTAAACAAGCGATTCTCTGCATTTCAACCACTTTAAAGCGCATTTCATACTGCCGGTAATGCGCTTCACAGCCTATCGTTTATAGGAATTAGGCGTAAATGCGATGGTGAGAAGATGCAACCAGGCATCAAGCCGAATTCTTGTAGTGGGGGCCCAACACTCTGTTCACACAGTGGCCAACCAGCTGTTGACCAGGGACCCACAAGCAGGATAAGGTGCAATGGCACCCTCCCACCCTGGTGTATACAGGCTTACTGCCTCTGATACTGGAAGGAGCACATAGCTTTCAGGACTAATAGCCCTTGTTAGCTTTCTCCTCCAGGAATTTATCCAACCCCCTGTTAAAGCCATCCAAATTGGTGGCCATCACCACATCTTGTAGTAGTGAATTCCATAGTTTAACCATGCGTTGTGTGAAGAACTACTTCCTTTTATATGTCCTGAATCTCTCAGCATTCCATTTCATGGGATGACCATGGGTTGTAGTATTATGGGGGGAGGACTCCCTTTCCACTTTCTCCACACCATGTATAATTTTGTACACTTCTATCATGTCTCCCCATACTCGCCTTTATGTGCTGTACCACTATGTGATGGGCCCTCCATATTAAGTGGGAACTGGAATACTACTCTCCTTTTTTTTCTTGGCATCAGGGCAAGTTCCTCATTGTTAAAGAGGAAGAAAATATAAACACTCAAGGGGTCTACTTGAACACAGTTGCATGGTCCTATGCACAGTGGTGGGCCAACTTCATCTTTGAAGGATTGGCTTTGATTATTTTCTAGAACTTCAAGATCTGCCAATCAGATGTGTGCTGCTGTCTCTTTAATAGTAGTAGAAATCTGTTAGTGGCATGGAGCTAAATATTATCACCTGCTAATAGCTGCAGATAAAATCTGTTCAGGGCAGCTACAAGGGTCAGTTTGCAAGTTGGCACCTCTACACAAGAGGTGTGATTGGCAGGTTAGAGAGGATAAAATTTCAAAATAAAGAGGTAACAGGACATGGACAGGTTTGCAAGAAAAATAAATAAGCTCTTGTATTCAGGGCTTTTAAAAACAACAACACTGAGTTATAAATAAGTAGATAACATAAGCTGGATGGTAAACATATATCTGGGTATGAACATTGCATGCTCTTGTTTGTTTTGCATCCCTTGGCTGGTCAGACAGTTGAGCTTATGAATTTGCTAAGCCCCCTGCAGCTGGATACAGTTCAGTCAAGTGTGCAAAGAACCAGGCTTTTATCACACATACCATTTTCCCCCTGATTGCTTCTGCGGGTTCCCCCTCCGTTTCCTATGCGAATCTAGCATTTTGAATCACACCTGGAGCCTATCTACACTACTGCTTTAAAATGGTTTATAACAGCTTTAAACCGGTTAATGGTTATTAACCGGTTTAAAACCGTTATAAACCGTTTTAAAGCAGTAGTGTAGATAGGCTCCTGGTCGATTTTGCTCCAATACCTCAGCTTAGCCTGTTGAACTTGCCTGAAACGAACTTTGCCTGTTCAGGGTTAAATCAAACAGAGGCTGCCTCTACAAGAGAGGTTTAAAGCTCTTTCAAGGCGCTTTAAAAATTTTACCTCTACAAGAACGGAGCGCAAATCGGGTGTAGAGGCGTGTTATCTCTCTGATTATGCGCATTATCGAATGCCTGTTAAACAGCGAGTTTTATTTTGCTCTGTCCGTTAAAGCACATTTTGACTATGTGAACAAGCGATTCTCCACATTAACTACTTCTAAAGCGCATTTTGGTCATCCCTTAACGCGCTTCGCCGCCTCTCGTGCAGAGGTATTAGGCGTAAATGCACTTCAGTGATTATGCGCATAATCGCCTAACCAAGCGCAAAAGCGAATCCTTGTAGAGGGGACCAGAAACTAAAAATGGAGCACTCAGGGCGAGAGAGCAGCAGGAGGGAAAGACGTCATATGAACCCAGCGCTGAAGAAGTGGAGCAAAGCCAAGGTGGGTGTGCTTAAAACCACCCGTGTGATAATGACCCCAGGTGTGAGACTGGGGGTGGGCAGGGAATGGTGTCTTGCAGATTACTTTAGTCACACAAGACACAAGGGCCCCCTCTAGATGGATTCCATTTGAAGCCTGGTTAGCCGATTATGCGCAAAATCGCTGAAGCGCGTTATCGTAAATGCTTGTCTGGAGGAAGTAATTGACCACTCAACAGGTGACCTTACCGCTTGTTTGAAATGCGCTTTGCAAGTAGTTAATGCGGAGAATCGCTTGTTCACATAGTCAAAATGCACTTGAATGGCTGGTGCAAAATAAAACTCGCTATTTAACGCGCATTCGATAATGCGCATAATCGGTTGTTTAAAGTGCCTCTATGCCCAATTTGCGCTCCGTTCTTGTAGAGGTAAAATTTTTAATGCGCCTTGAAAGAGCTTTAAATGCCTCTTGTAGAGGCAGCCAAGGACACCAACCACTTTTGCTGTTCTTGTTTTTAACATCAAAACAGCTAACCGATCTTGTTAAAAAAAGGTGCAGTGTGTTTTAAAGAAATACAGAGGGCCAGTTGTTGATTTCCAAATGCCTATGACCATGGGGTTGGATTCAGGATCTATCTTCTGTGAGAGGAAGGGCTGCACTTACTGAAGGTCCCCCTGCCCCAATTTTTGGGGATACACACACACACACACACACACAGGGTGCCTCTAAAAGAGGCATTTAAAGCTCTTTCAAGGCGCTTTAAAAAAATTACCTCTACAAGAACAGAGCGCAAATCGGGCGTAGAGGCGCGTTATCTCTCCGATTATGCGCATTATCGAATGCGCGTTAAATCGCGAGTTTTATTTTGCTCCGTCCGTTAAAGCGCATTTTGACTGTGTGAATAAGCGCTTATGCGCATTAACTACTTGTAAAGCGCATTTTGGACATCTGTTAATGCGCTTCGCCGCCTCTCGCCGCCTCTCGTGCAGAGGGATTAGGCGTAAATGCGCTTCTGCGATTATGCGCATAATCGCCTAACCAGGCGCAAAAGCGAATCCTTGTAGAGAGGACCACACACAGGTCACGCCATTCAGCAGGTTCTCTTGACTGTGTAGCATTTTCAAGGGGTTGGAGGGGCTGCTCTGGGAAGGAGGGGGCAGCATATTTGATCCACTGTAAATCTGGATCCAAGTCACGGTCTCCAACATTTCCCAAATGACAGTAGTACAGAGACTTGTGTGTTTATTCCAAAATCCGTATTAGTGGAATACCTTTATTAGGCCATTGTAAAAGATCAGAAAAAATGCACGAGCTTTTGAGATTTCCAGATCTCTTCAACAGGGAAGATGTTACAAAAAAGCAGGGAGGTTATGCTTGGGCAGGGTCGGAAATAATGGAGAGAGAGAAAAATCTGGCTTGATGGTGAAGTCAGTGATGTCTGCATGTTCAGAATCCCAAGGTGAAGCGGTGGGAGAGGGGCTGCTGACATTCAAATTAGAGTCTGCAGGTGATGTGACAGCTGGGCCTGCATCTGCCCCAAAGATTGCTGGAAATTTCCCATTTTGCCTATTTATAACATCCCACTCCTAACACAATTGATCATTGTATGCCACTATTACATATAGTTTAAAATCTTCAACAGCTTGTTCTGAACTAGCCTCTAATGGCTTTTCTACAAGAGTGATTTATTGTATGCTTGTGATTGGTCACTCACGGAAGTTAGCAGGACCTTTACAGAGCAGCATCAACCTGCAAGACATCTCACACATTTCCCCCCTTTTATCCCCCTTCAGAAAGATTTACGATAAACAGACATTGATTGTCTCTACACTAATTGTTTACCCAGGGCTATTGTGCTTCCTGGTTCTTGGCATGACTGATATGAGCTGATTACACAAGAGGAGAGGGGCTGCTGTTTCCCAGGGCTCCTTTAATGGTTTAAATTGAGGGAGCGTGTCCCTCCCTCCCTGGCATATGTGCAAAGGAGGGGAGGGGAAGTCTGCTGTACTGTTCCCTCACTGCCTCCAAGAAAGCCAGGACTTACTTCTGGGTAGACATAAGACCCTCAGCATGCTTACTTGGGAGGAAGCCCCATTGAACACAATGGACTTACTTGTGAGTAAGCCCCTCAGCACACTTACTTGTGAGTAAGCCTCACTGAACTTAAAGGAGTGCTCTTGGTGGAGTGGGGGATCAAATCTGCCTCCTTTTGTTGCGGGGAGGCACTTTACCCTCTTCTCTCTTGATTGCAGACACAGAAAAGTCCTTCCTCAGCAAGTTCATAGTACAACCCCAGCTTTACAAGCTGCCAATTTTGTGCCATTAGGGCTTATTCCAGCTTTTCTTTTATCTATTTTATAACGGAATAAGGAGGGGAAGCCACGGGAGACATCCTGACTGATGCCAACGTCATCAAAATGTTTTACGGGCTTCTGGGAGTGGGCAGCCATGAGCATGCTTTAGTTTGCTCGTGGGAAGAAGCCCATTATTCCAGTCTATCGGCTGTGTGAAATGCTGGCCTAGTGCTATTATGACAGCACCAGCTGTAAATTGAAACACACAGGAACATATAGAACTTGCCAAGGAAGGATTTTCCTTGAGACAAACCACATGTCTTCCATATAAAGGCGCCCATCCTAATCCTGCGAAGAAACCAAAAGCAGAAAGTCACAGTAAGGATGCAGGATTTTTGCTTAATGTAGAGAAGCTCCAACACTGATGATAACAGTTTTCTTTATTAAGTTGGCCATCCCCTTTGAATGTGTGCCTGGGTAGCTATGCATGGGACTGCACTATTAAACTTCTAAAAAGTCTAATAGAATATTTAATCTCAAAATGGATGGGGTTGAAGTTATTGTTATGGAGCAGTAGCAACTCAAAGACATGCAGCAGTGTTTATAATCTGGACAGCCGATGGTAGGAGAATGAAAAGGACGCTAGTGCTCCCTAGTGCACATAGGTTGATAATGATGACAATTTTAAACAGGTGTTCTCCAGAAGGCAAAACAAAGTTGGAGATTTTCTAGAAAACAGACATTGTCCCTAGTACATAGTGACAATTTGTGTTCCATAAAGGGAAATACACTTTTAATGTTGAGAATTTTTTTAGAATGCTACTACCACCACCCACTTTTCCACTACTTGAAGTGGTGTGAGCAGCTTCACCTAGCTGATTTCTGCCCATCAAGTTTCCGTTAAAAGCACAAGAGCAGGGCATAAGAACATAAGAAGTGTCATGCTGGATCAGACCAAGGGTCCATCTAGTCCAGCACTCTGTTCATACTGTGGCCAACCAGCTGTCAACCAGGGACCAACAAAGCAGGGCATGGTGTAACAGCACCTCCCACCCATGTTCCCCAGCAACTGGTGCACACAGTTTACCGCACTTTTTCTTATCAGTTGGTAACAATATAGCCCACAGAAAAGCTTTCCTGCTCTTGAATCCAGGCAGTTTGTGCAACTGATTTCTTTAAAAGTTGCATAAAAGGGCAAATTCAGCTAGGCAAAAGAACTGTTAGTGTTAGATGCATGCAATCTACACATATCACTCAAAAGTTGCACTTCTGTTCTGGAATACTGTATTTTTCCAGTAATAGATGTGTTGTACTTTTACCCAGAAAAATGTGATTCTTCTCAGATCTAAACAGTTGTTTGGATTACCTGGTAATCTTACCCACAGATGTTCATTGAATGAGGGGCAGGAAGGAGAGAGACCATTTTTTTACTACTTGTTAATCCCCCTGTCTGTTAATACAATGGGATGGTTAAAGGTTATCATGATATAAATAATTTAAGTGATGTTGAACATATACTGCTGTAATAGTAGTGTAAAGGAGCCAATTGTAATTTCACAAAGAATCTGGAAACAGAAGCCCCTGTTAAGATGCAGGATAAAAAGCCTCACGTAGAAATACCACTTGAGTGGTTATAGAGTGTTTACACCTATTTTGCATGGGTGAATATCCTGCAAAAAAAAAAAAAAGGCAGGGCGCTGGAGAGATGAAAAGCTAAAACACTATGCAGTTCTTGAAGAACATAAGAAGGGTCCAACTAGTCTAGCATTATGAGAGGGAGAAAAATTCATTCTCCACACCATGCATAATTTTGTATACCTCTATCATGTCTCCTCTTACCCTCCTATTTTTCAAGCTGTTGTAACCTTTTCTCATAGGGGAGTTGTTCCAGCCCCTTGATCATGTTACTTGCCCTTTTCTGCCCTTTTCCCAGCTCTACAATATATTTTTTTAGGTGTGGTGACCAGAACTGTACACAGTTGAACCGCTTTTGCCTCCTCTCTGGTGCCATCTTGTGGCTATTTTTTTATATATTTACAGACAAAAAAAAATTCTTGAAGTTGCTGAGCCTTGATTAAACTGCCTCACCCAGATCTTAATCTTTTAAGGCTACATTCACACTTACTCATAAAAAACATTCCTGATTCTACCAGGATTGCTCTGTGGGAAGATCATGTTAACCACTTCACTTCTCTAATACATATGTGCTCACCCACAACCAACCAACCACCCTTCCATTGATAACTAGTTGTTATTAATGTCTTCCCTCGATTTATCGCTAAGTCTCCCTTTATGGGAAATTCAGCTCCAGACTTTTATAGACAAAAGTTCAAATGGTTTGATTTTAAGAAAATGTAACATTATTTGGAGCCCTACTCTAGATTGACAAATGTTTTAAACATGGAATTGGTAGATTTATAAAGGTAAGAGGAACAGAATGGATCTAATAATTCTCCCCCCCCCACACACACACACACACTTTTTAAAGAAAACGTGGACCTTTGACTGTCCAAAATCACACTTTAAAATCTAATAAAATATATAAGTGACAACCTCATTGGCCCTTATTTATTGCATTTTTATCCCGCCCAATAGCCAAAGCTCTCTGGGTGGTTCACAAAAATGAAGAGGTGAGTGGATGAAGGGCTATTTGCATAGAATTGGGATGGAAAACATCAGGCCCCAGCTAATACTGTCCAGGAAGTTTCCCCAGCTGGCCCACATAGGCCTTACCCCCAGCCCCTGCCCTTATATCTGACCCCTGCCATAGAAGGCAGGGCAACCCTAGACTAGCTGCCAGCAACTGGCGCTCTAAACGAACTATGCAATCGATGCCCCCACCCGCAAACCCCAAGGGCAGATCTAGGCTGAGGGTTTTTTTGTATACTGGAAAACATTTTGCCCCTATTTTCGGTTTAACAAAGAGGTAACCCCATCCCACATCTTTGGAAGTAGAAATATTACCATTTATAATAAAACGTGCCTGAAATGTTTTTTAAAACAACAACAACAACAACAACAAGACTAAACACTGTATCCGGACAAACACAGGGGAGAAGCAGGTTCTTTTTTTGCCCTGAGTTGGATGCTTCTCTCCTCTTCTTGGTTTTTCGTTTTTAAGCACTGAATCAGCACAGAGGGTCTGATAAAAAAACAACCAGAAAGGAGATGAGCACAGCCATCTGTTCTGTAAAGGAACAGAAGTCATATCCACAACACCCAAGGGAGGTCCCTGGAAGAAGGGTCCCAGTTGCATCCTCAGGGTGACATGGTCAACAAGGTGCCACCAGCCCCAAGGCTCAGCCCTCCAAGGGCAAAGCAAGCGGCTGCTCTTGGGGGAGCCTCTCACGCTCTGCCTCCAACTTGGAGCAGCAGTGGAACAAGAGAGTATCCCACTTTATGGTCTATTGACTTTAATAAACATGGATGGATGGGTATCCCGCATCGCCTGGGGGAGGACTGGGTCCCAAAGGTGGGTGGGCAGCCTGTCTTAGCCCCACCTTCCCCAGTTGGTTCCTCATTCATCTTCACAGCCTCGGTTATATTCCCTCTATATGCGCATGTATTTTTTTTTTGTATTTTTTTTCCTTGGAATTTGGCGCCCCACTTAACTTGGACCCCTAGGCAACTGCCTAGTTCACCTATATAGATGGGACCCCCCCCCCCCGATAGAAGCAACCACTCATTTCTGAAGGCAATTGTAATTTATAACTGGTGTGCTTTTGCCTAAGGATTTACATGTTCAAGAGTGCCATGATTGTTATTAATCATTGTGGTTGCAGAAAAGCTGCTTCCTGCAACCAAGAGAATATGATCACCAACCGTGGTATGCCTAGGATGTTTTTAACCAATGCAGAGTACTTAATTTCTACCTGTGAAAGCTGAAAGGAATACTATTTTGAGTAGTTCCACAGTCAATGGGGTGTGTATGTGTACATACACAACCAACGGGTGCTGTTTTACGGGCTGTCCTGGCATGCCGATGTTGCAAAACTGGTCTGTTATCCCTGATTTCTTGAATGGATGGAACATTACAGTAGGATTAATGGTGAAGCAGACAGTTTCATTGTTTTCCTTTGTAGTCTGCACCTATTGTTAGTTTGTAAATTAAGGTACAGTTAATGAATGGAGTAAGGGGGAAGGGGGGAAGGCTCAAAAGAGCGCTGTGGCTGATCCCTGCTCTCTGACAAGTTAGCTTGTATGATGCATGTGTTTTCAAACATATTCTCATGGTTCACACCCATACTCTACATTTTAGGTGTACCTACCCCCAACAGTAATGGGCCATACAACTCCCAACGGAGGTTATGTTGTACTGGTGTAAAATTATCCAAGGGAACTGGCAATAGTGTTACCTGGCATTCCGATCACCAGCTAAAGCTATTGTTGTTGCACTAGGGTAATTTACACTGGCATGACATTATTTGTGTTGGCGATTGTGCCCCATTGGATACTGCCCTATGTTTGTGGGATAATGGCATCACCTGACAAGATGGTATGGTGATCCCAGTTCTCAATTTCAGCCCACCACACACACACACACACACACACATACACACACACACACACAAACGTGCTTGGCTAGGCATTAGCCTTCTGATGTGTTTAGCAGTGCCCAGAAGGTAAAACAGATGGGTCCCTGCTGTTATGAGAAGACTCAGAGCTTCTCTACATTAAACAAAAATCCTGCACCTGTATCGGGGTTTTTTCTTCTGCAGTCTTTCCGGGTTTATGGTGAGCTTCTTTAGACAGTGAACATGTGATTTGGAATGGAAAACTTCTTTTCTTGGCATGCTCTATTTGTTCAATGAAACATTGGCACCTAGTGGCTGTATTGTAGCTCCGTACGGGCATTACACACTGCCAATATGGTGCCATTTACTTTTATTACAGCTTTTCTCCGATTTTTTAAAAACCAGGATAAAGGGGAGAAAGCACGGGAAACTTCCTGGAGGTTGATGATGGTGTTTAAAGGACTCGCAAACCTCTATGAGTGACCAATCACAAGCATACAATAAATCACTTGTGTAGAGAAGCTTTTAGAGGATAAACCAGTTAGGAAACTGAGCAAGAACCTTATTCTCTCTCTTCAGCAAGAATAGAGCAGCAACGGGAACACCTGATTCCACCCAGATATAACCAAGTCCATTGCTATCTACTGACTAAACTATATAATAACACTACCCTTAGCTTTAAGAGCTTTTCTACATGAGACTGTTAAATGGCAATTAATTGGCTGTATCTACCTTCGGTTTCATGGCAGAATTAAGCTCAAAACACTACAAGAGGAGCATTTCCTCTTTGCATAACCTCTAGATGGCACTGTGGCATCACCAAATAGCACAAATACACAAGAAGAAATAGCACTTCTTTCACTTTCACAACTTTCCCTGCTCTAAAAAAAAACTTGCAAAAATGCTGGTTAGACACAGAAGCAAATCTGAATGGTCACAACATTGTCTAAAGAACCTGTAAGTAGGGCTTTGCATGGACTCCCCAATCTGATCCGGATCCTGATCTGTCAGGTCTGGATTGGGCCTGGATTGGATCCGACTCGGATCCAGATCCTATCCAGATCTGTGCACAGCACTCCCTCCCGCTCTCCCCCTCCCTCCCCTCCCCTCCCTCTCCC
The DNA here is from genome assembly GCA_029215795.1 of Anniella stebbinsi. Taxonomy (NCBI): domain Eukaryota; kingdom Metazoa; phylum Chordata; class Lepidosauria; order Squamata; family Anniellidae; genus Anniella; species Anniella stebbinsi. The sequence continues at coordinate 85,297,950 of JARDYH010000004.1, read as the reverse complement.
CACTCTCCCTGCTTACCTGCTGCCTCCTCCACATCATCCCCTGTTGTCCTCTCTCCTCTAAGAGCACCACATTTGCTGGTCGCGGCAGGTGACGTCATAACCTGACGAGAGCAGGAAATTCGGTGGCACACAGTGAGGAGAGAGGACGACAGGGGATGATGCAGAGGAGGCAGCAGGTAAGCAGGGAGAGTGGGGGGAGGGAGGAGGAGAGCAGGAGGGAGTGCTGTGACCGGATCCGGATCGCAGATCCGATCCAGGCCCAATCCGATCCAGTTCGAATCCGGATCTGGGAGGTCCGGATCAGCCCAATCTGCTCCGGATTCGGGATCCGTGCACAGCCCTACCTGTAAGTAACTGTGAGTAGGAATGACAAGTGCATGATAAATGCCTTGTGTAGAAAATCGCAAAGAGCTTCCGGAAGTAATTTTATTTATTAAAACAAAATTGTATCCCTCCCTTTCTAGTGTTTATGCAACACCTAGGGTGGATAACAACAATTAAGCCAATAATAAAATGCAGGGAAGACAAAACACTAAGCCATGGTTAGGCTGCTAACCCTTTTAGAGCAAATGGTTAGTGAGGGTGTTTAAATCATGGTTATGTAGCCACCATGGTTAGAAATGGTTCACCTGACATGCTAAGTCTTGATTCACTCAACACACTAAGCCATAATGTTTAGCTTAAGTTTCTTAACTGCCATGGCTTAGCATGTTGTCTGAACAGGGTCACAATAATATTCTAAAACAACAACAATGTAATAAAAATCAGATGACTCCAGTAGATAAATTCAGGTCAAGAAATGCTTCTTCTTCAGATATAGAGCTCTGGTCGCCAACTAAAATGGCATGCGCACACACACACACACACATGTACACACACACACACACACACACAAAACTTGCACAGATGAAGAACAAACAGCCCCATTAAGAAAGGGAAGGTTTGAAACCCACTCCCTGAAAGTTGAATTTTCAACTCTAATCCTCCCTATTAAGGTTACAATATGTTAACTGATCAGGTTCTCTGCATCTTGTGCACTGGTGTATGAAAGCTGCATGATTTTGGGTGGTTGGGGGCAATCTCCACAGAGCAGAGCCTCCTTGATATGATTGATACTAATAGAAACTGGAAGTGGCTTGCAGTCAGTACGCATCCCCACAAATTGTAGGTAAAATAACCTATGATTTGCCGCCATGACATGCAAACCAGGACATCGTTACAATTTGGGTGCATAGAAGCTTTAGGTGGGACGCATAATTTATCCATCACGGTTCATTCATACATTTTATCATGTGAAATACACTTCAAGAAATAGAATACAGTAGGACTGCATTCACAGGTAGTATATATACAGTAAAATCCAAGGCCAGTATCTAATTTCTTTCAGGCATACCAACGTAATACAACTGGGATTTTTCAGGTGAAATATGAGGAAAATAGTTGCTGCCCAATTCTTTAATGGCTCAGTACTTATAATGTTGGTTCATTCCCTAAATTTGCCTACAGGCAGGAAATGTCTTTTATGGTTCCTGCTTTTGGTCTCCTTTGTTCATGACACAGGAAGGCTTGAATACTAGCTGAAGGAATGATCTCTCTGCTCTCAAACTCCTTGGCCTGAAAGAAAGGTACTCCACACATGTGCTGGTGCACTCTTCTTCTGATTTTAATTTCATAAGATAATTTTTTGGCCCTAACCCCTGACAAAATGAACCAACGAACAACACCCCTGCCATTCCTAATAGGTCCCTGGCTTGACTCATTGCTCAAATTAAACTCATTTGTTTTAAAACTAATTTTCAAGCCTTCACATTCATGGCATGAAAATGTGATGCCAATGAGCAACGCTCCCTAAAGATGGCGCGTAACTACTGGAGATCACTGCCTTGGCAACGGCATCATATTTCCAGTACGAAAATCTCTGCTTTTACCCACCAGTGGCTGCCATCGGGCACTTATAAATGCATAATTCCAGCTGCCAAGGTTTTGAGATGTCAAGAAGTCAGTGGAGTAAAATGTTCTGGCCATGTTTCAAAGGAACTATTCCAATGTCTAGCACAGTATGTTCTAGTGCTCACTGCACCAAAAAGCCTCTAATCTACAGACATACCTGTTTCCTCTATTGTATAGCCCCTTCTTCCTCCTCCATCCCAAACTAATGAGAACTAGGTCACAGTGGGTCAAATGAAGAGTTCCACACTCATCTGGATCTTTGTCCTGCATTTGGCAATCGTCTGCATATAAAAATTAGGCTGTAATTCTATATACCAAGGATGGGGAACCATTTTGGGCCAAATTCAAATGTTGGAAAGGTCTTGGGGGCCACATTACAGACATGGACAGCGCTAAAAGTGAAGAGGGCAGGGCTATATTTGCAGTTGAGTGGAGCCATTTTTTTCATTTTACCAATCTTGTTTATTTTTTTAATTTTAACAATGTAATTTAATTTTCTTCTTTTCATTTTGCATATATATCAGAAGTATAGCATACACACTTAAATGGAGTAAGTCCTGTTGAACACAATGAGGCTTACTTCTGAGTAGACATGTATTGCTGTGCCAGAAACAACCTGAGCTGAAGAACATGTAAAGAGCCAGGGGTCCAAAAAATCAAGAATTCTGTGACAGAGCCCTGAACATGGTGAAACAAAGAACAGGAACAAATCTATTAAGAAATTAATTTTTAATCTGAATGGGCTATTTATTGAGAAAGTGCTGTTCCAAGGAATTTACAGAAACTCATTGTTTTAAAAATTATCATTGCAAGATATTGCTAGAATGGATACTTCAAATGTGTAGGATTGTTAAAATATTGGGACTAACTTGTTGTGTGAATTCAAGGTTCTTTTTCATGATAGAGGTGTACAAAAGTGGATAGATAGATGCTTTTCTCCCTCTCCAATAACACTAGAACCTTGAAAAGGTGCAGAAAAGGGCAATTAAAATAATCAAGTAGCTGGAGTGTCTCCCCTATGAGGAAAGGTTACCACAGCTAGGATTGTTTAGCTTGAAAAAAAGGTGGCTAAGGGGAGAAATGATAGAGATGGGCAAAATTTTGCATGGTGTGGAAACTATGGATACGGAGACATTTTTCTCCCTCTCTCATAATACTAGAACCCAGGGTCATCCCATGAAGCTGATTGGTGGGAGATTAAGGACCGATAAAAGAAAATATTTCTCGACACAGCACATAGTTAAACCATGGAATTTGGCCAGATCTACGCTAAGCAGGATATGACACTTTGCAAACAGTATGAAAACTGAATATGGAGTATGTCCTGGGCCCCAACAGTTGTCACTACTGCTATAAACCGTTTTAAAGCAGTAGTATAGATCCTGCCTTTGTTACCTCAGGATGTAATGAAGGCCACCAACCTGGATAGCTTTAAGTGGGGATTAGGGAAATTCATGGAGAAAAAGTCTTATCAATGGCTTCTAGTCATGATGGCTATATATTACCTCAGAGTATCAGAGGCAGTATGCCACTCTATACCAGTTGTTGGGAAACATGTGCAGGAGGTTGCTATTATGTTCATATCCTACTTATGGGCAGGGCCACCCCAAAACATTTTTCTGCTTGAGGCAAAGGAAAAGATGGCACCACCTTCCCATTTCCTGTACTGAAGCCAACTGGATTAGCAGTTGAATCTTAATTCAATACTGGTGACAACATAGTGTCATCTGCTGCATCTGAGGCAATAGGATAGTTACAGGTGCCCTGGACAGTCTGTGTCCGCTAACAAAGGGGAATGCCTGGCAGCTCAAGGAGAAACAGCTGTGGGGGGGGGGGGAGCAGTTGCTGCCACCATACCCCAACATTTGCTACCTGAGGCGGTTGCTTCACCTACCATCTTGAGGATGGTTGGGCAGAGCTGGTCAAGCTGGATGCACGCAGGCTAAAAGTCTACCAAGGAAGGAAGAAGCTAGACCTGCTAGCAGCTTGCCTGAGAGCCAGTTTGTTCCAGTGGACTGAGTATTAGAGTGGGACCTGTCTTCAAAGCTAGCATTCTTTCATCTGACTTTGGGACAAATGGCTTTCTCCTTCTCCTCTGGTTTTTTAACATGGGATGATAGAGACCAACATCACAGCGTTGTTGGGAGCGCAACACAGCCCAGCTTGTAAAATGTTTGGCACATCAGGATGTTATATACATGATAATATCCACCTACAATGCTCTGGCAGCCTTATCTGAGACACACAGGGTACAGTTGCATGGCTGGGTGGGGGCTGCTCTCTGGGTGGGGGCCGGTGGGTCTGGGCCTCCTCCTGGGCAGTATCTCAGTCTAATGTTTGGAGGTGTAATCACCTCATGTTCTGCTTTGCAGCATTTTGGGGACCTAGAGCTCCAGGTAAACCCACCTTTGGGCAGTTGTGCCTCTGTTTTCCTTTCTTGAAAGTAGTGGAGTCTGGTCAGTGGGCCAGTCAATCCACTCCAGGTTTCAGTCTGAAGGACCTATCAAAGGTGCTTCGCAAAGGTGTCCATACACTAGGCTGACCAGATAAAATCCAGGTCAGGGCTCATGTAACTTTAACAGTTGTAGAGAAAAGGGAATTTCAGCCAGTGTCATTTGTATGCAGTTAGTTCCTGGTGAAATTCCCTCTTCATCACAACTGTTAAAGTTGCAGGGGCCCTGCCTTCTTTTGTATGTGGTCACTCTAGTATAGTGCCTGCAACTTTAACTGTTGTGATGAAGAGGGAATTTCACCAGGAACGAATTGCATACAAATGACACTGGCTGAAATCCCCTTTTCTCTACAACTGTTAAAGTTACATGAGCCCTGACCTGGATTTTATCTGGTCACCCTACCATACACAAATTGACCCCACACCACAAAAGCTCTTCCAGTGTTGTTGAGGTGTCAGAGCTGGCATCAAGGAGCACGGTCGGGCACCTGCCAAGGGCCAAGAGCCCTAGTAGGGACCCACTGGCAAAAGCTCCCTGGCCTTGCTCCTCCTCTTCACCATTGCAATCTGTTTGTTCACACACACCCCTCTTGCTCTAGCCCAGACAATGGTGGTGGTGAAAGCACTGCCTGTTTGTTTGTTTGTTTGCTTGCTGGCTCTCTCTGCCTGGTAAGCAACAATGAGGAAAATGAGGAGAAACAATCACACCTGGTGACAATGGCAGTCAGAAGGTAGGCTCACTGAGGCAGGGGGCCCATTGAAAGTTCCTTGCCCAAGGACCCTCCAAAACCTACAAGTCGCACTGGCTGCATAGTAGATGCCCTTACATTCTTGTAGGCAGGTGCCCAGTCAGTCCATCTATATAGCTGGGATAGTCTGGTCTACACTGAATATATGTGGGGCACTGGCAAGGCAAGGCCAGTTGGACTTCCTCACTGTTGTCCCTCTTGAACAGCCGCCACCCCTGGCCGCTTTCCTGAAGCTGCAGTTTTCCTGAGTAGATTGAACATGTGAGGGGGAGGGGAAGCAGGAGGCCGGCCCCCATAAATATGGATGCACACCTTCAGCCAAACAGGTGGATGTTTGGAATGTGGATCCAATGGACCCAGTCTTGCTTCCCCTCCATGCACTCACCGAAAGTGTGAGGATGGCTGTAGCCGTCATTAAATCATGTGCCATTTTACTCGACTCCAGCTCTAGGGCGTGACTCCACATGATGATAGCAGAACCCCCTCCTGAGTCTGAATGTTTCCCTAAAATTGGGTGGGGTGATTTAAAATGCAGCATGCACAGGCAGGAGCTGAGCCGTTTCCCTCTTCTCCTTGTGGGGCTCTGTAACTGAAAATCCCCCCACTAGGGGATTTGGGGAGAAATGCAAGTGGGGAGGGTTCAATTCTCCCTTTAGCAATCTCTCTTTCACACACACACACTTTATACGGGTTTGATGGCAGACAGGAACTCTACACATGTGTGTGCCACCGTTGTGGCTACGCTGCCCCTTAATCTTGCGAAATCATTTATTTATTTTTTTATTTTATTTTATTCCATTTATATACCGCCCCATAGCCGAAGCTCTCTGGGTGGTTTACAAAAATTAAAAACATTGAACTATTAAAACACCAATACACAAAATTTAAAAGCATAAAGCATAAAAACAAGTTAAAATTACAATATCCTTCTGGGTCAAAGCACAAGAACAACACAAACTGCCAGCTCTCCCAATCAAACAGCAACAATTGACAACAGTACAAAATTGTTTATTACTGGTTGCGCTTGATCTTCTTAAACATAATGCCTGACTAATTGCTTTGTTTGTTATTAAGAGTTTGGAAGTTGTATCCATGACTCAGAGTTAGTAGGATACAAAGCCATCTTGCCTAGCAAAGCCTTTTTAAAAGGGCCTCTTGCGTATAGCATTAAAATATGTTTCTCCCAAAGGAGGTGAGTGTGGTGGCAGGGAATAGGAAATCACCGGGAGAAGGTGAACATGGTGGTGAGGAGAAAGTAGAAATAAGCGGTGGTGTGGGAAGGAGAGCCCAAGCGAGGAGGAAGAAGAGGAAGTAGGGGGAAGAAAAGAGAGAATCCATGGAGGGGGCAGAAAAGAAATACCCCGGGGGGGAATAGCAAATGCACCCAGCACAAATGACAAATGTGCCCGCTGACCTGAAAAGGTTGCCTACCCCTGGTTTATATGGTATGTTCCAGTATTTAGGTATCCACATTCAATAGCCATTTCAATTATGAAAAAAGTTCCAGATAAAGCAATGATATTCTCTCTAACATTATAGGATGAGATATCTCTCTAAGTTTTTCTACATGAGGCTGTTAATCCGCTGTATCTACTTTCAGTTTTGTCGCAGAATTGAGATCCGAGCCCTATATGAAGAGCATTTCCTTTCCTGTTTTTCTGCTTCATAATCTCTAGGTGGCACTGTGGTATAGTGGAATAGTACAAATACACAAGTGGAGAAAGGTTTTCTTTCACTTTCACAAATAATACCACATTTTCCCTGCTCTAAAAATGCTTGCCAAAATTCTGTTTAAAAACAGAAGTGAAACTGGAGGTCATGACATCGTCTAAAGAACCCATAAAAATCATGAATAGGGAATGATGTGCACACAATAAAAGTCTTGTGTAGAAAAGTTCTAAATGAAGATGGTGTGCTGCTCTGATAGATGACAAACAGTGCCCACCCTCCAAAATATGTTTGAGATGTGGCTCAGAGATTAGATCGAGATGTTTCTCTTTATACAGGACAAGACTACAAAGCATAAGGAGTCAGCCACCAGTTTTTCTCTAGTACACCACCTTGGTGCTGTAAGCATGGCTACAAAGGAATAGCATTTAGTAACAGCTTTAGTGTTTTCTTTGAGAAGTAACTTGGTGATCTAGTTGGACAGGTGTGTTTAGCTTTGAATGAAAGCATGTAATTTACTGTTCAGCCAAACACTGCAAGTCTTGTATGTGACTCAACACGACCATTTTGTGTTTAACCATAGATAAAACTATTTTCTTTGAAGGCATAGGATCTTTTCTAATTGTGTACAATTAAACCGGGGTAGGCAACCCAGTGACATCCAGTTGTTTTGGACTATAACTCATATAATCACTGTCTGTTGGTCATGCTGGCTGGGGCTGATGGGAGGTGAAGTTCAAAATATCTATAGGGCACTAGGTTACCAACCCCTGAATGAAGAGGTTCAGTTATTCACAATTAGGAAGCTCAGTCATATTTTTTTTAAGTCTGAATTTGCTTCCTTGGTTTTACAGGGTTGCGTAACTTGGGGTGCCTCTACAAGAGCAATTTACAGCTCTTTCAAGGCGCATTAAAATTTTTACCTCCACATGAACGGAGCGCAAATCGGGGGTTGAGGCGCGTTTTCTCTCCGATTATGCGCATCTTCGCATTCACGTTAAATAGCGAGTTTTAATTTACCACGGCCATTAAAGCGCATTATGACCATGTAAACAAGCAATTCTCCGCATCTCAACAACTTTAAAGCGTGTTTCACACAGCCGGTAATGTGCTTCACCGCCTGTCGTTTATTGGAATTAGGTGTAAAAGCGATCATGAGAAGATGCGCATAATCGGGCAACCGGGCGTCAAGCCGAATTCTTGTAGAGGGGGCCCTGATTGCACCAGCAATTCCAGATAGGTTGTAATTTAGTTAGTACACTAACAGTTGAAATCATCCAGTTCTTTTATTTTAAAGAACTGTTAGCTGCATTGTATCTATCTGACATTGCAGGCTTTTGTCAACAAAAGTTCATGCTGCAAGAATTTTGTTAGTCTTAGTGCATTAATCAGATTGGGCATGTGACATCATTGTGAATGAGCCCATTGCTTCTCTCATAAAGGTGCATTTGTACCACCACCTTTTCCTATCAGAAACAGCTGGGGCAGCCTACATCTCCCTCCCATTAAACAAGGGTGGGGAACCAGTGGTCCTCCAGATGTTGTTGGATTCCCACCATCCCTGATCACTGGCCATGCTGGCTGGGGCTGATGGTATTTGTAGTCCAACAACATCTAGAGGGCCAGTGGTTCCCCAACCCCTGATAATAAAGCACCAATGTTGGAGAAAAATTAGAACCTTTCTCCGATGCATTACCATCAAATCCAAAATAGATCCACTGGTGGAAAAGAGTCTCAGCTGCAATCTGCCTTCTCACAAGTAATTCCCCAGAGGGGTGTGTGTGTGTGTGTGTGTGCGTACGTACCCAAGCACGAAGACTGTTGGCATAGTAGCTTACCATAGAATAGTAGAGTTGGAAGGGGCCTATAAGGCCATCGAGTCCAACCCCCTGCTCAATGCAGGAATCCACCTTACAGCATCCCTGACAGATGGCTGTCCAGCTGCCTCTTGAATTCTTATTCTTATTTATATCCTGCCTTTTTCCACAATACTGGGACATAAGGCAGCTTACAAATTAAAACATGTACAGTTAAAACAAATAGAGATATACAAAAAATTAAAATATAATTAAACATAGTACAATTTTAAAATATATAGAACATTTTAAAACATTTTAAATACAAAATAGTTTTTTAAAAAATCCAACTATAAGCAGCACATCCACAGAGGTCTCAACTACTCCCCAAAGACCTGGTGAAACAGAAAAGTTTTAGCCTGCCTCCAAAAGCACACCAAGGAGAGAGCCAGTCTAGCTTCCCTGGGAAGGGAGATCCAGAGCCCTGGGGCAGCCACCGAAAAGGCCCTCTAGCGTGGGAGAGCCCACAACCTCCCTAGGTAATTGGTTCCATTATTATACTGCAGTCAGGAAGTTTTTCCTGAAGTCAAGCCTGAATCTGGCTTCCTGTAACTTGAGCCCATTATTCTGTGCCCTGCACTCTGGAATGATCGAGAAGAGATCCTGTACCTCTTCTGTGTGACAACCTTTCAAATACAAACCCAGAAAGAAATTGACTAGTGAAGGTATAGCGCAAAAATGCAAAGATTTGAGTCACAAAACCTTAATTCCTTAGCCTGTAAAATAAGGGGAGGTTATATAACTTAAAGTAAACAAGCCCTCTTGTTCATCGGAAAGGGATTGACCCCCACCCACCCCCAACCAACCCTGCATGGGCGAAATAATGTCAGGGATTTTGGCATTACCTCCTGACATTGGTGGAAGATCAACCCAGCACATCAGCCAGAAACTGGCTTTGCTGAGTCCAGAGCTTCTCCCATGGAGGAAGCCCCATACACAGCAAAGCCACCCCAACCAATGTGCCAGCTTTTGCCTGCCCCATGCCTTCTCCCATTGGGTGAGGATGTGGGGCAGATGAAGTTAAATGGGTGGGCACCTCTTTTGCACACTGTTTTGATTGGGGCACCAAACTGCATGCAGAGGAAAGGACTCGCCCAAACCCATCAGGAGCTCCTGCAAGGACCAGCCAAGGGCTCAACCCAGCTTCACTTAGGCGGTTTGATGCACACCCACCTCAATTTTGCTTCACTTCTTCAGCGTTGGACTTGCATGAGGTCATCTCTGTCCTGCTGTTCTCTCGCCCTGAGGTCATGGTTTTTAGTTTCTGTTTCAATGTATCCCTGAACGGGCAAAGTCCGAAAGTCACAGGCAGGTATTGCAGGTATCGCAGCAATACCGATCAGGTGTAATTCAAACTGCTAGTCGCATTGGAAACAGAGGAGGAACCCACAGAAGCAAACCAGGGGAGGGGAAATGTAGGTGTGATAAAGCTAACAAGGTGATTTCCCTTCATGCCATTCCCCCTCCCACCAGGAGAGGGAGTGGTGCTCAGGGAAATCCCCTTGATATTTCCAATCACAGATTGGAGAATTCCTCTCCTGGCCTCTTTCTCATGACCCCCCATCCCACCTGTGGCCTTCAGGAGAGTGGGTGGGGCTTAGGGAGTGGGTGGAGCTAGAGGAGGGTAGTAAACCACCCCATAATGGGAGCCCAAACCTCTGTGGGCTAAATGGGGAACCTCTGTGGCCCAGAACTTCCTCACTCTGTTTTAAATAGAAACACAAGAATTTTGTCTTAGCTAGGGTGACCAGATTTTAAAAATCAAAATCCCGGTCCCCCCCGCCCCCCTCCACCAAGCCACCCCCCCCCCAAAAAACCAGCCTGGACCTACCGCCGGGTTCCTCCGCCGCCCGCGCGGGGTCCTCCATCGCCGGCCGCGCGGGGTCCTCCATCGCCACCCGTGCGGCTGCGCCGGGTCCTCCGCCGCCTGCGCAGAAGAGGCGGGAGAGGGCTGGATCCGGAAGTGACGTAATTGGCCCTCTCCCGTCTCTTCCGCGCTGCCTCTGGCCTTTCTGGGGCTCGTCACGATGGCGACGAGCCCCGAGGAGCCCGGACGCCCGCGCGGAAGAGGCGGGCGTGGGCGTCCGGGCTCCTCCGCTGCCTTCGCCGCCGCTGCCGGGCTCGTAAGGCTAGAGGCCGCGCGGAAGAGGCGGGAGAGGCCGGTTACGTCACTTCCGGATCTGGCCCTCTCCTGCCTCTTCCGCGCGGCCTCTGGCCTTACGAGCCCGGCAGCGGCGCCGAAGGCGGCGGAGGAGCCCGGGAAGCAGCCGCCCCAGCAGGTAAGTGCCCCCCTTCGTGCTTACCTGCTGGGGCGGCCGCTTCCCAGGCTCCTCCGTCGCCGGGTCTACCGCCGCTCCTTGCTTGCTGCCACCGCCGCGTGAGCCCCCACCCCCCGGTTGGGCCGGTTTGCCCCTGGATTCCCAGTTAGGACCGGGAAATCCCGAGCCACCTGGTCAGCCTAGTCTTAGCGGGGACAACTGTGACCAGGGGACCTTCAGACGCTAACTGTAGATGATCAACTGCTACCTCCATGCTCTATCTTTTTGTAATTCTTTATCTTTAAACCAGACTTGGATATGGCAGCTCTTCAAGTAGAAGACTCTTAAAATGCAGGTGTGGGTTCTCTGTAAAATAGGTGGGTTCTCTGTAAAATAGGATGCAACAATTGTTGCTTTCAGTTTCAAGCAGTACATTTGAAAACTCAGCTATGTTCTACCCCCGTGTTAAAATGCCCATGCTTTTGATAAACAGAAATAAAGGCAGCCATTTATTACCATGAATAAATTGAAAAGTCTTAGCAGCAAAGCTACAATGCCCACTTAAAATGTGAGTCACAACTAAAATGCCTCTGAAAAAGTCAGTGAAGTTTATAGGTTGTGACATGCTCTTGTGGAAAGCATTTTTTTCCTTTATAAAATTGCCCAGCACCTGAGCTGAAGGGTGGAGAACAGTGAGCAGTACTCAGCAGAAAAAGCCAGTTTTTGGGCAATTAAATACTTGGGTGTGGTGAGACAGAGAGGCTAATGGGTGTGACCACAGAGCATAGATACAGCATAGATGCTCTCCAAGGAATATGTCCTTATGTGCACTCTCTGTGGCCAACTCAAGAGTAAGAGGCACACTGCAAGTCAAGACTTGACAGCAATAGTGTCTTAGGCACAGCTTCCACAAAAAGCTATGTGGTGGCCATTTGAAGCTGTTCAATATGGCAAGTCAATGAGCTGTACCTGCTTCTACTATGAAGATACCAGTTTTCACACCACCACTCTCAAAAATGGCCCAGTGGCTAGGGTGACCAGATAAAATCCAGGTCAGGGCTCATGTAACTTTAACAGTTGTAGAGAAAAGGGAATTTCAACCAGTGACATTTGTATGCAATTCGTTCCTGGTGAAATTCCCTCTTCATCACAACAGTTAAAGTTGCAGAGGCCCTGACTTCTTTTGTATATGGTCACTCTAGTATAGTGCCTGCACCTTTAACTGTTGTGATGAAGAGGGAATATCACCAGGAACTAATTGCATACAAATGACACTGGCTGAAATTCCCTTTTCTCTACAACTGTTAAAGTTACATGAGCCCTGACCTGGATTTTATCTGGTCAGCCTACCAGTGGCAGCACGGTGAAAATGGGCAATGCTCACTTGCTTCAGACACATTTCACATCTTTGGTTGCACTTTAGCTTTCTATATGTGTGGTACAGGGATATCCCTCTCCTCACCCTAGCATTCCAGTTGCTTTATTTTGTCCCTGCTCTTCCCCACTGGTTCAGCAGTTCTGTTAGTGTTATGTGGCATGTGCTAGAGTTGAGGCCACCTATTGGCTAGTGCCTGTGATATCAATAGTGATAAAGCAACACAGCCTTTCCCCTTGACTGGCCTATTTTGAGAACTTTTTCAAAGTTTGATTTTACTTAAGAAGTTCTTGCTTCCACTCAAATGCTCATGATAGTCCTTGTGGGGATGGGGGAACCATGGCAAACACCAACAAGGGAAGATTTTAAAAATATATATATTATTTTATTTTTTAAAAAAAATAGCTGAGAATATCCTAACGTCATAATGTCCTTTTTTATTTTTATCTTTGCTGCCCCGCCTGACAATCTGTATAAAGTTGAAAACCCTGCAGCTATTCCAAAGAATTCTATTTAACCCAGTAAGGGATGCTAGCTGCAATCCGAATGTGCATGATAAGGTTTACTGGGCTATTGCATTACTGCAAGTGTGAGTTTAAAAAGTAGCAGCTTGTGGTGTAAGTACAACATACTACAAAAAGGAGAAAGCGCCAGATGAACCCTGATGTCTCCTAATGATTGCTCACAAGTATGTAAGGCACTTTGCTGCCTCACATATACATCGTCTTTATTCCCTTAGGGAATACTGGGTGTTGTCATTTTGTGAGTGTGCCAAGGATTCTCTGTAAGAATGTTATTACTCGCTTAAAACTTCAATTCCCAAGATTCTTTTGGTGGATGCTTTGGGAATTCAATAAGTTTGCATAGTGGAGAAGTTCCCAATTATTTCCAAAACCACTTACTGGATGAGTCCAAATTGCACCTAATGTTGTAACTGAGAAGACACTAACAATGCAATCCTATAGATGTTCACTCAGAAGTAGCCCCATTATGTTCAATGGAACTTATTCCCTGTCAAGCAAGTATGATAATATTCAAAGCATAATTTACAGCAGCCTTTCCCAGCTGGATGCCTCCAGAGATGCTGGACCACAATGCCCAGAATCCTGGGACTACAACTCTCAGATTCAGCCAACACCTCCGGAGGGCACCAGGCTACAAAAGGCTAATCTATAACTTAACATATTTGAAAGGAAACCTATGTGACCCTGTTCAGACGACATGCTAAGCCAGCGATTAAGCATTTTGAGCTCAACATGGTTTAGCGTGTCATGTGAACCATTTCTAACTATGGTGGCTATATAACCACTGTTTAAACATGCTCACTAACCATTTGCTACAAAAGGGTTAGCGGCCTCATCATGGCTTAGTGTGTTGTCTGAATAGGCTCATTATTTTAATGTTATTTTCATTAAAATATATATATATGACTAGGCCGTCTTTAAGGCGTTCTATCTGAGACAGCAGAGAAACATGAGCCATGCATATATGCGGTAGACCCAGAAGAACAAAATGTTAATCTGTTCCACGGCTGCGATAATTCAAGATTGTAACAAGGGACATAGCTAAGAAATATGCATTTTTTCGCAAGTTACTTTTGAATCAGTCATTGGAAAACTAGTTTGTAAAACTGTGCAGGAAAAAAAAGTGACAATGGAAAGTAACGGGACTCTCATTCTTCTTGTGAAGCCCTTATATTTTTCTCTGAGGGAGGATGCAAAATAGCATGGATGTTGTTAAAGCTTACTGGAAAATTCTGAGTGAGTGTCAAAGGATACTTTTCCAGAGGAACATGAGGGGAAAAAATCATGTTGCTATAATTCAATAAAATAAAGATGGTTTGAATTAGGATTTAATACTACTACTACTACTACTAATAATAATAATAATAATAATTGGTCCATGTTTTTTAAAAAATGGAATGTAATTTAATGCATCCTAATATTACAGAGGCAGCTATGGAAATCACCATACATACTTACTACAGTTGCCCTGTCCCTAAGCAGATTTATATTCTCAGTGTGGGCTTGTTGGAAATTTGATAAACTTCTGTTGGCACCACAACAAAATGGCTCCCATGGAGGTTGTGGCTAGTCACATAATGACTGCCATGAGGGACTGGCTAGTGAAGAGGTGGGGCAGAAATAGTGAGGCTGGGAAGTGGGGAGAAACTGAAAGATTTACTTTCGGGTCCACCCAATCTTCTTCTGCCCACGCAGATGTTTCCCCTTTGGTCTCTCTCTCTCTCTCTCTCTCTCTCTCTCTCTCTCTCCTCCTAGCCTCTAGCCTGGTTATTTCTCTCCCCCAAACCCACATTCTCATTCTTTCCTCATCCCTGGCCTTCTTTCTCTTTCTTCCTAGCCCCTAGCCTTGCTCTTCCTCTCCCACTCACTATTGCTCTCCCACCACCTCTTTCCATTGCTTTGTCCCCACTCCTGGCCTCTAGCCTCTCTTTTTCTCTCCCATCTACCCCTTTGCCTTGCTTTCTCTTCCTGCCTGCCAAACAGTGGATCAGCTGCAGATTCATGCACAAGATGGAGAACCCACTGGCCTACTGTTTTTCATTTTTTAATTAAATATTTTTTAAGGGGCAGGGGGAGGAGTGCTTTGTGGGCACCATTGGAATTTGGAAGTCTTGACACATGCCATGTTGGGGACCCCTTCCTTGTTGGATAGAATTGTAGGCATACAAACCAGAATACGCACTGGGTTGAAAACAGACACAACGATTTTGACTCCTGGTGTCTTGGCATAGCCCATCTTCCGCATGGTCATCAGGAGGTGGACGTTTGGAGATGAGTTAGCATTCATAAGATAGTTGCAAAGTCACTCTCATTCCCCACCAACTTACTTAAATTGCTTTCGCATGGGCTCAAGGCAGGTTAAAATAGCTCTTTTTGTTTTATCATTACAATATGTGACATTGAGAAATAGTAAACTTGCCCAAGGCCACAATTAATTTAATAGCTGGATGTGGATTTTCACGGAGGGATTGATGGTTGGCAGCTTTTCTTTCTTTTTCTTTCTTTCTTTCTTTCTTTCTTTCTTTCTTTTACTAGCCCTTGTTGCTCTGTCTTTAGCAATCCTTGTTCTGTAAGTCATTTGGAAGTGATAATGTTTTCTCCCTGCTGTGAAAAGTTTCACCTGATTGTTTTTTTGCAGATAGCTGCTGTTAACCTTGCCAACTGGACACCAGACATGCTCCTTTAATGCGCTCAGTGCAGCTGTGGTTCCTTATGCCTGTTCCCAGGGTAGAAAAACACATACATCATGGGTTCTCACGCAAAAGTCACAAGCCCCAATTGATATATGATGGCATTTATATTGTGCTCACAAAACCGAAGTTATAAAGCACACACACATACACACAGAGAGAGCACTCACAACCACAGGAATATTAAACACGTACAATGGAATACCATTAAAAGTCATTTTCAGCTGTAGGTTTTTTTTCCATGTTCATTTGAGAATAGTTTCTACTTCCTTTTTTTGGTGGGGGGTCTTTTTGTCAGATTCCAGCTTGAGTTGTTGCCACCCGCAAAGTCCTCCCACTCATTTTGTATATGATAAGTGTGATTCTTTTAGGCTCAACCTGTGAAGAAATGTTTTGTCAATGTTTTGCTACTTAATATCAAACCACATATCAAACCTGCCCTGTGCGGAGCCCAGTAACACTTAGCAACCCACAATCAAGTGAACTTCTGCAACACACATACAAACTGCCTCCAGTTTTCCTTTACATTGTCATCCAAAGAAAGAATAAAAATTCCTGGAAAAAGCCTAGAGTTCAATTTGACTTTTACTGGTGTTCCATTGTACATGTTTAATATTCATGTAGTTGTGAGTGTGTGTGTGTGTGTGTATCTATATCTATATATCTATAAACAATTTTGGTTTTCTTAGTGCAAAATAAGTACCATTTGTATATCAATTGGGTTTTGTATTTGTGGTTGTGATTGTTCCCTCCCCAGGCTGAGGAAGACTATTATAAAGGCATCCTAAGGACAAGGCTTGTTGCAGAAGCAAATAGTATGGTATCCGCTGGAGGCTTTTGAGCGTTGTGCCCGCTCTCATTGTGTTCTCACTCGATTTATGGGTGTGTGTTTTTAAAAACAACAACATGTGCACTGTTTATGGTACCCCATAAAGTATTCTGCATAACACTAGTGCTGTATAAACAAGTACTAAATGGAGAAAATTCATGTCTTTTGCCGTGACAATGCCATGCCCAAAATATACATGTGCCAATTTTAAGGAGTTGTGCAGCTTCGTTGGAATATTGGCAAGTCAATGGCCTAAAGCTGTAGGTCTTTTCTTCTTCTTTGTCCTCAGTATCAGTTTGTTGCATTTCCTATTGCCTGTTTAGCGTCGTTTCCTAAGCACCCTGCCAGCAGCTGCTGGCTCTGCTTGAAAATAGCACAAACAGTGTAGTGTGTCACAAAGAACTCAGCTCCTCTTTTGGTAAGGAGTTAGGGGGCAGTTCCTTAGGTAGGTTGTGGATGAGTCGGCATGAGCCAAGTAATGCTATTTTCATTCTGTAGCCATAAATAGCTCCAGCAGTCTTGCTTCTGTAGCTGCTGGAAGTGCTGGCTTTACTCCAGGGATAAATAGTGACTAATAAAATAAGCTTATTCCAAAAAAAAGCTCAGTGCTTTGGTTGAGTTCTTCAAAATCTTAAGCTCCAGGTTGTATGAAAATGGCTTCTTTGGATTTCTTTTTTTTAAAATCTATTTGCAAATATAACAGGAAAAAGGGGGAATCCATTCACAGTAACTGTTCGCAGCACCACGATCCGAATCCGATCCAGGGGGAAATTGGATAAAATTAGCCGATTTATCCGATTTCCGATCTCACCGCTGGATCAGCCGATCCAATCTGATCCGATCCGGAAAGGTTCTGATCCAGATTGGGTGGATCGGTGGATCGGCGGACCGATGGATCGGACATCACCTGGCGCGCTACTCAGGAGCAGGCCGCGAAGCCCGCTCGCAGTAGCGGCAGCGGAGGACGGGAGCGGACGGCCACGGAAGGTAAGCAGGGGGAAGGGGAGGGGGCTTGCCCCCCCAAGGCCGTCCGATTTCATCTGCTGGCGCCCGCGGGCACCAGTAGATGGAAGCGGGCTGCCCCGGGGGGGGTAAGGAGCACGGGGGAGGGGGCTTACCTGCCGGGGCTGTCCACAGTGCACGGCCCCGGGGGGGAGGGAGTTAGGCCCTCCCTCACCCACCCGCCGCCATTTTTTCCTCATAGACTTGCATTGGGGGAAAGCTTTCTTTCCCCCAATGCAAGTCTATGGGGGGGGGGGGAATGGTGGCTGATCAAAAAATCGGAAGTTCCGATTTTTGGATCGGGATCAGACCCGATCTGGTCTGGGGGCCCTCTGATTTTGTCCGATCCGATCTGGGACAAAATTGGAGGTCCCGATCCGGGTCCCGATCTGGGGGGTCCGTGCACACCCCTATTATTATTATTATTATTATTATTATTATTATTTATAACCCGCCTCTCCCTCCGGATCGAGGCAGGGAACAACAACAATATAAAACACAGAATCACAAACAGTTAAAAAAAATTAAAAAACAAGGGAAAAAAATACATCATTAAAACATCTTAAAATTCATCTGGATAGGCCTGCCAGAAGAGAGCAACCCTTTGGCAACGAAGGCCTCTTTTGCATCTATATTGTCTTGCACTTGTTGCAGTCAAGTCTCTGAGTTACAATGCAACCTGAAAGTAATGCTCTCATAATATTTGTAGAGGAAACAGAGGCCAGACTTTATACCCAGTGAACAGGGTAGACTGGTGCAAAGAGGTGTGTGTCTAGGGTGGTTGGTTGGTGGGGGGTGGGGTGGGGTGGAAGAATAGCAAGAAGTGGCTGGGGAGGACTGGGCATAGAGACGTGTGTGATTGTATGATGGATGAATGGTGTGAGTGGCTGTGTGGCTGTGAATGGATGGTATGGATGGTGTGTGTGTGCGTGTGTGTGTGTGTGTGTGTGTAAAAGAGAAATAAAGAGCTTAGGGGTGATCCAGTAGAGGAGAGAGTATGCATGTATTTTGAGGGGGAATGATCCTGAAAGAGACTTAGGCTGCCTCTACAAGAGGCATTTAAAGCTCTTTCAAGGCGCATTAAAAAATTTACCTCTACAAGAATGGAGTGCAAATCGGGCGTAGAGGCGCGTTTTCTCTCTGATTATGCGCATTATCGAATGCACGTTAAATGGCGAGTTTTATTTTGCTCCGGCCGTTAAAGTGCATTTTGACTATGTGAACAAGCGATTCTCCGCATGTCAACAGTTTAAATCGCATTTTGGTTGTCCAGTAATGCGCTTCGCCGCCTTTTGTACAGAGGTATTAGGCGTAAATGCGCTTCTGCGAATATGCGCATAATCGCCTAACCAGGCGTAAAGGCGAATTCTTGTAGATGAGACCAGAGTGACTTTTTCTGTATTTTCCACTGTGAGTTTCTGCATGTGGGTAGAGGGGTACAAGAGTTTTTGTGTGCGTGCTTGGCAGGAAATAATTTCAAGACGATCTTCTGTTTATTTTGGGGAAATAAAGTTTAGGGAATAATTTTTGGAGAGATTTATTTATTATTACATTTTATACTGTCCAATAGCTGAGGCTCTCTGGGCAGTTCACAATTAAAACCATGACATACAACAGATCAAAACATAATATAATGCTTTAAAAGTTTAAAAATACCACATAAAACCAAGTTAAACCCATAAGCAATTACAGTCCAGGGAAAGTGTATGTGAAAATATGTGTTTTCAGGAGGTGTTTAAAGCATGTTGCGTTTTTCACCCCCCGAACTGCACAAAGGAGGGTTTTCCAGAGGGTGGGTGCTGCTACAGAGAAGGCCTGCCATTGAGGTTCTTCACAGCGACATTTCATTTGTTCTGGAATGACCAGCAAGTTTTAGAAGTTATTTGGGGAAATTTGCCTGCCTGTCAGTGAAATGAGTGTTCTGTTGGAGTAGAAAACTGAGTTCGAGGGAGTGTGTTTGTGTTTTGGGGCTCAGGCCCCCACCTCTGCCTTGTACTCCAGTTTTGGGGCAATTACTTGGCTACTAGCCTCACCTGTTTGCTTATGAGTATGTGTTGCATGTGTAAATCTTGTGGTTGGCCATACCTTGTGGCAACATTTTATGGTGGTGCTCAACACATTTTTCAGAAAATCCAGATGGACCCATAGATCCAAAAAGGTGACTTTCCCATTCCTGGCTGCTATTGTCACTGCAGCACTCTGACCTGATAACCATAACTGGAATACAAGAAGCAGAAAGGAAGCTGGATTTCACTTACTGATATGAACTGATCACATCCCTGGCTGTAGACTTTAGTTGGTCTTGACCTGAGCAAGAGAAAATGTTGTCTCCCAGCGTGATTTAAATCTAGGGAGTAACAATTGTGTTCATACATGAAGACAGTTAACTGCCAGAGTAAAACAATTGTATAGCATTCAAATGTAAGTCAATACATACAAAGGTGTTCCAATGAAGCCATTGCGATGGCCACTATTTTAAAAAGAAAAGATAATATGGTTTGAGGCAAAGGAGTTTTGGAAAACATGGCTCAGGTCATTTCAGGCACTATCCCAAATTGTTTTCTTATCACAACTCCTGCCAGAGATGGGGAGCAAGATTATTTTTATAAAATTAGGCAGTAACTTGAACTGATGCAATCAAAAACCTGACCTAGTAGGCACTGGGTGAGTTGGCACCAAATGGACAGACAGTAACAGCTGTTTGAAGGAGGGGTACTAGACTACAGAGAGGGGGAGAGAGGGGGAGAGAGAGAGAGAGAGAGAGAGAGAGAGAGAGAGAGAGAGAGAGAGAAGTCTTGTGGAAGAGACAGAAACACTGGAATCAGGAGAAGGAAGGATCTCCCGTAGCAATATTTCCAGATTAAGACTAACAATTGGTTTGTCAGAGACAGCTGACAAAGGTGGTATGATAAAAGCTTTGTCACCTGCAATTGTACATATTCATTTCTTTTGCCCTGTTGTTGTCTCTGATGAAACAGGCTTTGCAGGTTTTTGAAGCACTAGGAAAACTTTGCAAAACTCCTTTGATCAAAGATTACAGGCAGCAGGATGATGGAATATACCATGGACAATGATGCCTCTTTCATATCATCTTCCACTCTTTGAAGAAGTGTAATCTGACTGTAGCCACATGGTGAGTCAACTCTGCAGTTTTGAAAGAGAACAGATGAATACCCAAGACATAAAAAAGCCATTGAGAGCAGTGTCAATCCATGGGGGGTGGGATTAAAAACCAAAGTAGAGTAATAATTTATTGCAATGAACTAATATGCCACAAAATAGTGAGGTCGATTTGAATTCTCTAGCTGTCATAGAGGATCATCAGATGAGCATTTTATAGTATGCTTGTTACTGGGTACTCACGGATTTTTGCGGGTCCTTTTCACGACACCGTCCACCTGTGAAACCCTCCTGGGCTCCACCACATCATGGATGCCATGGGAGGCATGGCTAGTCACAAAGGACAAGTAGCCTGGACAAAAGACTAAGTACAAGGCAAATGTGGGGTCTGAGCCCCAATCCACTAAACTACTCGCTTGGGCCCACAGTTTATAGCATCAACAAACTTGTTTCACAGATGGAAAACCCTTTTTCTCTCTCCCCACCATCTGCCTGCCAACTCATCCCCCATCTCTTTTCTCTCTCTTTTCACCATCCTTTCACGTGCTCTCTCTCTCTCTCTCTCTCTCTCTCTCTCTCTCTCTCTCTGTCTCAGACACACACACACACACCATGCCCCATATGTCCTCTGTCCATTCACATACACACTTTGCTTTAAAGTGATCCCAACCGCTGGTAACAAAAAATGTTAACTTAACAAATAAAAAGTGGAAGCAGTAGCACACCTAGGTGGGCACCAAAAAAGCTCTCCAGGGGTGTACTGGTGCCAACAGGTATCATATTGCCTGCCTCTTGTTTAGACAACAAAACCATTTTGGGTCCAACTGAAACACCCCAAACAAAAGAGAGGAAAATGGCATTGAGCACTGTTAGACAGTGGACTCAATAAGGCAGATCAAATCCAATCTCCCAAGAGCTGTCTATACTAGGCTGTCCAGATGGCTCGGGATTTCCCGGTCCTAACCAGGAATCCAGGAGCGAACCGGCCCAACCGGGGGGCGGGGGGGCAAACCGGGGTGGCGGGGGGTCACGCGGCGGTGGCAGCAAGCAAGGAGCTGCGGTAGACCCGGCAGCGGTGGCGGCGGAGGAGCCCGGGAAGCGGCCGCCCCAGCAGGTAAGTGCCCTCCCTTGCGCCTCACGCTCCTTACCCGCAGGGGCGTCCGCTTCCCTCCGGTGCTCGAATCTACTGAGAAACAGGCTTCGCGGCCTGTCCCTCAGTAGCGCGCCGGGTGATGACGTCATCACCCGGCGCGATACTGAGAGACAGGCTGTGAAGCCTGTTTCTCAGTAGATTCGAGCACCGGAGGGAAGCGGGTAAGGAGCGCAAGGCGCGGGGCACTTACCTGCTGGGGCGGCCAGGTCCGCCGCCGTGCCGCTGCCGCCGGCACCGCCGCTGGGTCCGCCGCCACGCCGCCGCTGCCGGGGCTGCGGCCACACCGCCACCGCCGCGCCGCCGCCGGGTCCCCCGCCGGCTCGTAAGGCCAGCGGCCGCGCGGAAAAGGCGGGGGAGGGCCGATTACGTCACTTCCAGATCCGGCCCTCCCCTGCCTCTTCTGCGCGGCCGCTGGCCTTACGAGCCGGCGGGGGACCCGGCGGCGCTGGCGGCAGCGCGGCGGCAGAGGCAGCAGAAGAGAACCCGCCCCGGTAGGTCCGGGCTGATGTTTTTTGGGGGTGGGTGGCTTGGTGGGGGGGTTGTTTTGGGTGGGGGGGTGGCTTGGGGGGGTTGTTTTGGGGGGTGGCTTGGTGGGGGGGGGGTTGTTGGCGGGGGGGGGACCGGGATTTTGGGTTCCAAAATCTGGTCACCCTAGTCTATACACTTTGAAAGTCTCACGGTGACTGCACAGTGGTGCTGCATTAGTTATACGATGCAGCAGCCACCTCACAGCCATCGCACGGCTTTCTTGCAAAGCTGCAAATTTAAAAAGTTGGGGATTTACCCCAGCTTTTTCGCTGGAGCAAGGCAAGTGCAGCGCATCAGCCATTTAACCTCACTCTGGCATTATGGCAGAGGTGTTCCTGGGTAGATGGCATCCCCTGATTGGTCTCCGGGCACCTGGGCAGAGGGTGGGCCCTGCAAGCCAAATGGCCACCAGAAAGCCCGCACCCTCCTGCATCAGGATTCGCCGCCGCCACTCCGCAACAGAGAAAGTGCCATCAAGGCAGGGCCCCAGTCCTTCCCGGTGATAGCAGTTCTAAAAGGTGTGACGCCTCTGTCCAGTCAAAAACTGAACCGCCAATCTCATGTAACACCCTGAAGGTATGCAACTTCAGTTTTATTTCCTGATTTCTATGCCTTAAGCTAGTTGTGAGGCATTTAATTTGGTACTGTTTGATGAATATGTATTTTTGAATATTTTCCTGTATAAGTTACAGAGACAGGATCTCATTGACAAATCTGTCTGCTAAATATACTCTTCTCCATTAAGCCCAAAATGGAAGTCCTCCTTAGGACCATCTTGATATCAGGTGCTCGGATGAGTTTCTTAAAGGAATGGTGGCAGGATCTACACTACTGCTTTAAAATGGTTTATAACCATGTTGCCAACTCTTGGGGCCCAGGACACATTCCCTATACTGTTTTCAAACCATTATACCCTGCTTTGTGTAGATCTGTCCAGTGTCATATGTCAAATAACTGGGGTAAAATAGCTTTTCTGCTCTGTGCCAGGTAGATTGGCAATAACCTTGTACATGCAAACCAAGTGCTCTACAAATGAGTCATTGCAACACCTCCAATTCTTAATTAGAATATTGAAGAAGCAGGAAGAGAGAGTAATAATTGGCATGGATAAATGTGGGTCATTTTGTTGTGCTTCATCCAGCTAGCTTACTAATGTTAATGGTCAAGGGCTACTTATTTTTACTATATTTCTATGACTGAAATGTCCATACATTTACACATACTTATTTAAGTGCAGCAGATGTTCCAAATCCTATTTTAAAATGAGGAATATTATTTTGTAGCTCAGTGCCAGCAGAATCCTCTGTCTCAAGTGGCGGAGCAGGAATTGTCCTGCTGCCTCTGTCCACTACAGGAGTGCTCACTCTGCCTCCTCCAGCAGGTGCTCTGGAGAGCTCCACCTGCTGCTCTCCCACCTTTGACATTTTCTGCAGAAGGAAAGCAGGGGCAGTGGGGCTTTCTGGAGCAGCCACCCACTCAGTGACACTAGCAGGTGTCCAGGGGAGACCCAACGAACCCACTCTCCCTCTGTAGCAAATAGCGCAGCAAGAGAGCAGCCAGCAGGGCTCTCCAAAGCAACTGTCCACCCTCTGTTTTGCTCTGAGCTCAGAGACAGAGCACAACAGAGGACAGGTGGCTGCTTTCAGCTACCTGCCCTCTGGCTCATGCTGAGAATCCTCTGTGCAGGTGGTCTCCTGGACTCCCCTTCCATGTCTGGCGCTAAGGAAGGACATCCTCAGAGCCAGGCATTTTGTCGGGCTCTCTGAAGAGCCACACTGGCTACTTCCTTCATCTGATGCAGCTCTCCAGAAAGCCTGCCTGCCCTCTGACTTGTGCAATGCAGCAAGCCTGTGGGGGCAACATGTCAGGAGTATTTGCGCCACAGCGGTTGTAGCAAAATGCAGTTCCTGGGCATAGTGAGTATCTTCTTTCCATGAAGAATGTATTAGCATTTTTATTTGAAAAAGGATATCATTATGGCTAAATAACTGTGTCTTACTCTGCAGAGAACAGCCCTCTATTTGAAGGGCTATCCAGTCTAAGGCCTTTATCACACGTACCATTTCCCCCCCCCCCCGGATTGCTTCTGTGGGTTCCCCCTCCATTTCCTATGTGAATCTAGCATTTTGAATCACACATGGTCAGTTTTGCTCCAATACCTCAGCTCAGCCTGTTGAACTTGCCTGAAATGGACTTTGCCTGTTAAGGGTTAAATTGAAACAGAGCACTCAGGGTGTGAGAACAGCATGAGGGGACACCGTCATGCGAATCCCACGCTGAAGAAGTGGATCAAAGTCGTGGTCAGTGTGCTTAAAACCACATGTGTGATAACGGCCTCAGTCAAAAGGCATCCAGTTGATTGCAGGCTTGCAAAAACTCCATTTGGAATACTATGTGAATTTGCCAGCAAGAATCTGTCAGGCATAGCTCCCATTCAACATCAGTGACTGAACCCATGTTAAAGAAGCAGCAAACTCCTTTATTACAGCAAGGCACAAAACACAGGCACCTCACCAGAGTGTATGGATCAGAGTCCTTAGTGGGCCTAAGTTCAAATAAATTCTGGCTGGCATGAAAAAGTTGGGGTAAGTGCTCAACTTTTTTAAAGTGGAGCTTTTGAGGTTTGCCCCTGGATGGCTTCGGAATGGCAGCTGCGTCAAGTAGATCAACTGCCGCCACTCCGAACCCACCACGGGGTAATCAATAATAATAATAATAATAATAATAATAATAATAATAGAGGTACCCCGATTCTTCCTCTGAGACCGCAGCATCAGGGGAAGGCATGACAGAATCTTCCAGAACATTTTGTGCTGTCAGCAGCTTATACATTTATTCTTACGCAGAACAAAGAAGTTGATAACAACCCATCTTGCTTTTGCTTAAACATGCAAAAGTATTATCAGTTAACTTTAGTCCATCTTTAATAGCAAGCTGGAGGACCAGTGGAAAGAGCTGTGAGGAAGCCAAACAAGCAGGAAATTGTCCTGGCTCAATTAAGGATTGAGCACAGAGTCCCCAATCATTGCTATTGAGAGAGAAGGCTCCACCCATTTGCATGCCTTATACTGTTCCCCTCACTATAAACATGTCTTGCAGGAGTGTCCAAAATTCTAGGAACACAGAAAGCTGACTTGGGCAATCTGTGGAGAAAGCATTAAGAATGGAGTCTTCTGTGACTGCCTTAATTATTATTATTTTAATCAAGATGACTTCTATATCTCCCACATCCTGTCTGGTTTGGCCCTAAACTTGGGATAGCTATAATCATGTCCAAAAACACACACCAGAAATGTGAAAATGTCAGGAAAAAGTATGCCTTCCCCCCAAACTAACTAAAATATGACTGGGTACCTTCACAACATTTGAGGGGTGGTGCCACCTTGGAGGCCCACTCACTCTGTTTTGTTCAAATGAGCTTCAAGTTCCAGTACAGCTTTGCTGATACAACCAGTTTTACTCCTGGGACTGGTTTTGGGATTCTCTTTAAAGCTGTACTTTAAAATCATCATCATCATCATCATCATCATCAACAACAACAACAACAGCAACAACAGAATTCATGCTAAACAGATAAAATCACTCAAAGAATTCTTCCACACTAAAAACACCCCCATTCATAAAGCCATAGTAAAAGCAGATAAAAACTACACCCCACTCAATCTAACACTACAAAACAAAGACCAAACACGACCACTCACACTCGCAGAGAAAAGAGAAAAATGGGCACAAACAGCACTCCATGGGAAGCAATACAACATAATACAGAACTCACAAAGAACAATTGTACAAATGGCTCAGGAAGGGTGAGCTATTTCCAGAAACTGAAAGATTCCTAAATGCTATACAGGATCAAGTTATAGCAATCAAGAACTAGCAAATCAAGAACTACCAAAAATACATCATAAAAGATAACAGTGTAACAATAGACCTATGCAGTTCCAAGAAACAATAGACCATATAACAGGAGGATGTAAAATTCTGGCAGGAATGGACTATACGGACAGACACAATACAGCTGCAAAAATAATTAATCAACAACTGGTCATCAAATTCAACCTTATCAAACAACGTACACCATGTTATACATATTCACCCAAAACAATCTTGGAAAATGCAGATCATAAAATATACTAGGAAAGAACAATTCATACCGACAAAACATTACCCTGCAACTGACCAGACATAACAGTCGTAGACAAAAAAGAAAAACACATAAACCTCATCAACATAGCAATACTAATGACAAAAATGTTGTTGAAAAGGAAGAAGGAAAGAGAGAAAAATATACACCACTGGCCACAGTCAAAGAACTATGGCAACAGTAAAAGATCACAATTAATCCATTAGTCACATCAGTCACCGGCATCACATTAAAAAAAATGTACAGAAAACCTTCAGAAACTGGGCCTACCAACATACATCCATGCCAACATCTGGAAAGCAGTCATACTTGAAACATGCTCAATTGTCAGGAAATTCCTGAATTTGTAAAAGACAGCATGACTTGGCAAAGCCTGTCATGTCCATCTAGAAAAAACACCACGAGCGAGAAAGAGAAATAATACAAATAATAATACATTAAATACAGTGCTTAAAAGAGCAATCCCATAACCCCTAGGCACAGTCTGGGAGGGGCATAGCATATTTTGGATTCCTGGATCCACAGTCGAAGACAACGTTCCAACCTCGGACCCAGGAATTGGAGCTGCTTTCCCCCCTCCCCTCCCCCACCTGTGCTGGCTGCTTTTTTGAGCTTGTAAAAGTGACCTTGGAGAGAGGGGAAAGTGAGTGTGCCTGTGAGGGGGAGGGGACTGGGGAGGCCAGGTTATGATGTATCCATGGCTCTCCCCAGCCTTCTTCCTTCCACTCTGATGCACCCCAGCCTGTCTAGCCAAAATACAGAGCAGGAAGAGCATGGAGGTGAAGATCTCCTCTGCTGCTCCTGCTCTGTATTGGATGGGTATATGCCTCCAAGTTTAGAGGCTTAGAGCCATCCTAATAGAATTGTGCCCTAAAAAAATTAAGGCAATCAGGTCACCTCGAATATTGGGGAAATGTGTCCATGTTGGCTGAATCACTGTTTGACTCACACCTGCAATTCTGTACTGTGAAGATGGAAGGAAGCTGGACTTCCTCTACGGGGAAATAAAATGGCTGCAACTCCAGTTTTAATGTTTCATGTGAGTGCAGCTTCTACCTTTATATCTTGGGTGAGTATCTGACCACTTAATGTGATCATGTGCTCTCTTTTTACAAAGGACAGTCTTCTGTTTGAAGGATTGCCTTGTTCAATTTGAGTTTAAAGATGATGAACCCTATGACCTGTTGCCCATCAGGTTAGCACTTAGACAACAGACTGAATAGGCAGGCACACAGGTCACTTGATCACGCTCCTGGTGGACATTTAAATTGCAATAATAATTTTTAAATTTGCAACTATTCACATAAATTAACATGTGTGAGTTGTATGCTGCCTCTTTTGTCCTGTTTTTTGATGATTTGTAAGCAGCCACCCTAGTTTTTGAAGGCGGTTCCATGAATGGATGTAATGTAACAAATTTAGCCCCCCTTCTGTCTGTAAGAGAAATCAAGTATCTAGGCAAGCCTTCTCATTGAAGTGTTTAATTTATTCTTTAGTTACTAGACAAATGCATTTGCAGATTGCTTTTCTGCCCCCAGAGCCCTCAAAGTAATGTCCAATTTAAAACATCAGTACAATCAGACAGCAAAACATTTTCCAGGCAAGCAATCCATGTGCATAGTTCAAACATAGACATGTAGTACAGTCCATGGAGAACTGTAGCCACGTGTGTTCATGTTTGGACTAGTTTTCTGAGTGATCAAAATGCAGAATGTCTACTATTTCTTGTCTGCTCCTCCTTTCCTTTCCTATTCTCTTCTCTCTCTCTGTCTCTTTCTGTCTCTCTCTGTCTCTCTCTCTTTCCAAATGACATGCCTTGCCTTTAAATATTTATTTCCTTCAGTCTGATGGCCAGGATTACAGCAAATTGCCTTTAATACAAGGCTAATCTGCATAACCAATGAACTTGCTGAGTGATGCCGTACAATTTGAATTGTAGTGTTAACCGGTCACATCTTTGCTTCACCCATGTGCCCAGCTTACAACGTGACTCACATAAACTAGGATATCACAAAGCAAGCGCATGACTGACCACTTCACAGTGTTCAAAACTCTGCATGACTCCATTAATCGCATTCTCTCACCACACACCAATTCAAATTGGACCTGAATTAGAGCACTAAATTTCAGAATGCTCCATCTCTTCTCCTTGACAAGTGCAGGCTCTGACAAGCTCACATTCTGAAGAGTGAATGACAGAGTTAGGTGAAATATGACTGTTATTGGCCTGAGCCAGATCTACACCAAGCAGGATATAACACTTTGAAAACAGTTTGAATTTTGTATATGGAGTGTGCACTGGGCACCAACAATTATCAACACCGTTATAAACTATTATAAAGCAGTGGTGTAGATCCTGCCATAGTCTTCTGCTTTGAATATATCAGCTTTCAAACATACAAGGTAACTGACAAGACGAGACTGTATTTAAGCTGATTTGACAGCCTTTGACAGTTAACAGGTGGGGAGAAGGGGTCAAGATCATGTTCCCTCACATGTCAATTATCAAAGGCTGTCAAATCAGTCTATATTGGTCCTGTCTTGTCAGTTATTTGTATGTTTGACAGCGGAAACAGACAAGGCAACAGACAAGCCAAGAGACAAGCCAAGTCTATATATTTCTGGCAACCGAAATTGTGCAACTGTGCAACTCTGACCAAAATAAATATTATTTAATTACACAGACACATTCCCAGAGCCAAATAAATAATTCAGTTCCATGTACACAAACATCGGGGGCCAGGGAAAATAATGGGAACCATAACTGGGGTTGTGATTGAAGCAAGGAGGAGGACTTGGTGGCAAACATGATGGGTTCTGCTGCCAAATCTCCAGGATACCTGTCAAAGCTCACTGGAGGACCAAAGGGGAAGGAGGGGAAGAACAACCCCTGGTAAGCCCGATCATCTGTTGGGGTCACAACCCACCCTGCATGGCCTACTCGCCAGAGTGGATTGTTGTGTTATGCAAACTCAGCATATATATCAACTTACTTAGCAAGTGCAGCAAGGAATCCTAACTTTAAGAAAGATATTATGACACCATGGTTTCCATTTATTTCCTATGATGACATTCTTCAAATTCCAACCCAGTACAGTTGCCTATATTTTTTCTGACTAATACACACATATACACAAATAACATATATTCACATACACTCTTTCTATATGTTGTATACATTGTAATTTTACTCTTTTATTGGGTATTGAGCTCCTACTTAAGCCATTTTACTGTAGATGTTCCCTAAGCATATCAGTTATACACTAAGAATTATAATTAGTGAATTCCTTTGTTTCTTTAGTGATTTTGATTTAATATATATGTTCTTCTTTTCGTTACCTTTATTTTGAAATAAAATAAAATTTCATGGAGGGGGGAATAGATATGTCACATACAAAAGTGGCATTAATCTTTACCTGAATGTGGTTGTGTAAAGGTTAACAAGTGGGATCACATGCAAAAAAAAATCACTGTGTGGCGTGGTGGTGGTAAGGGATTCTTCACTGAGCATTTTTTGAGTGTGAAATGAAAGCAACAATCTTTGTATTGTAAATATTGTCTGTAAACGCAGATCATGCACCTTTTCCTAGTATTTTTAAAAACTCAGGACTCACAGATTAGGAGGCAGATTATGCGATATGATGAAGGAAATGAACAGCAGCAAGAGATTCCTGCTATTTATTACCATCTCCAAACTGGATATAAGAGACCAGGGAAAGGATATGTTCAGTAGTGGGTATCCTGCTTGCCTGGTGCACTTGAGTGAGTGGATTTGCAACACCTTTCTTGAACAATAAATATCTGAAAGATCTCTATAATTCTTCACTGCTTATCAAACTTTTGAAATTTTGCATTAGATATCAGTCAGACATTTTTTTTAAAAACCCATTTTTCCTTTATAGTGCCATAATTGTTTTCATTTTGCTTATGTTTTCATTATAATAAGTTTCTTAAAACTTTGCAAAAATAAAAATTGTAAGGCCTCACAAAAGTTGATAATTTTACCTAGATTCACTTTTTTTTTGCTCTTGAAAAAAAATGTTGCCATATTTTCTATTGTGTTAAGTAGTTCCTCTATTGTAGTTTTAAAAGATTGCTAACTATTGGCCATGCTGGCTGGGAGTGATGGAAGTTCAAATCCAAAACATCTGGAGAACACCAGGTTGGGGAAGGCTGGATTAAATAGTCTCTATCTTGATATCTCTACTATATCAATTGGAGGACTTCATTCTCAGAATTCCTTTGTTTGATTACAAGACATGGTCTATAGAAATAGCTTGGAGAATCTGATTCCCTCAGAACAGGTCTTCACAAACTTTGTCATGCTGAATCCTCTTAAATTAATGCTCTCACTGTTTGAACCACACAAATCTCTAATGCCTATGTACACCAGTTGCTGGAATATGGGCAGGAGAGTGCTGTTGCACTCATATCCTGCTTGTGGGTTTTCCACAGGCAGCTGGTTGGCCATTATGTGAACAGAATCCTGGCCTAGATCCATCAGGACTCTTCTTATGTTGATTATTGTATTTTACAGTTATGTTGTATTAAAATTTACTGCGTAAGTCTTAAAATGAATGTACAGGTTTCTTTTGAACCCCCTATATTGGGTCCTTAGCTCCAAAAACATTTAACATATTTGTATGTATTAGGTTTGAACGAAATGTTCAACATTTGGAAGTTTTCAGACTCTGACTGCGAGGGAGCTCAGTGCATCTTGTGTCAACAACCCATTTAGTTAAAAGTATTTACAAATCAGTTGAATATATTGTGTTATAAATGAAGGAATGTCACAAATTTAGCAAGTTGTAGTGAGTTTTATATTGTTTTAAGAGCAAACAGTTGTATGTTGATAGAAGCAGACTATCCAGTTAATGTTGATCTTCGCTTATTTTAATGAAATTGTCACGGAAATAGTGTGATGTCTTGTTTTTATCTGCTCATGATTCTAGTTAGAGGTTTTTCAATTATTTCAGTGGCACATTTGAATGTTATATGATACTTTGCAAGGATCATGTTCTCCCTTATCTAGTTTGCCCCAAATGCATTTATTTTATTTCTGCCCTGCCTTTCTATATAAAGTATTATCAAGATGGCTGGTAGAAATTGTTGTAAATTTCTGCTAGCATGTGTTAAAGTAAAATTCTATGAGCAAAATCTATATCATCTGTTGGCCACAATAGCTTTTTTATGTTGCTTTTTCCGATATTGCATAGATGTTAGTACTGCTGTAAATCAATTAATGTGCTGCAAAAGTATCTATTTATCTCCCAAGACTGGATTACTGCAATGCACTCTATGTGGAGCTGCTCTTAAGGCTATTCTGGCAGCTAGAGCTAGTGCAGAATGAGCAGCTCAGTTGTTTTTGGGAGCTGGCCCTTTTCAGCGTGCAACTCCTTTGCTGAGGGAACTGCACTGGCTGCCTGTTGACTACCAGGCCAGTTGAAGGTACAAAGCCCTAAACAACTTGGGACCAGGATAACTGAGGGAGAACTTTTTCCCTTGCCAACCTGCCTGATCACTGAGGTCATCAGAAGGCATGCTCATGATGGTTCCACATGGACCTATGACCCTACTGGAGTTCATCTGGAGAAGAGCCTTCAGTACGGTGGCTCCCTTCCTATGAAACTCCCTGCCTCTGGAGACCAGGCAGTTGCCAACATTGCATTGTTTTCGGCACCTCCTGAAAACAGATCTTTTCCAGAAGGGCTTCCTTGGTTGACTAGCCTTGGTTTTATTGGCACTCTATTGTTTTAAAAAACAATTTTAATATCATGTTTCATTCTTTTTATCTTTTGTTCATTTTATCTCGTTGTTCATGCTCCAGAATCTACCTAAATGTGGAGCAGTATACAAATGTTGTAAATGAATAAATGAAGTCCCAACAGCCCTACCAATATAGCCAATAGTCAGGGAAGACTGGAGTTTTAGGCTAAAACATCTGCAAGACCACAAGTTGCCCACCTATTTTAAAGGGTGTGAAGGCTACTGCTTCAAATGCAGTGTAATCCTATGCATGTTTACTTGGAAGTAAGTTTGTGTAAGGATGTTTGCAGATTAGTTTTTTGTCTTGCAATCCTTCTGCTTCATTCATGGAATTCTATGGAAGCATGTGTGTCCAGATGACATTACCTTCAATTTGTAATTCTGGCATGTTTTCCCACCATTTCTTTAATCTTTTTGAACGCTTCCAGACAGAGGATTTCTATTGCTATCATGTTTTCCCACCATTTCTTTAATCTTTTTGAGCACTTCCAGAGGATTTCTGTTGCTATCAATCAAAAGGCATTGTGCACCTATTCTGTCTTCTCTTTAACATATTTTTCTAGTAAGAAAAAAGATGGAAGAAGCAGTGGGAAAACATGGGATACAAATGGAAAACGTCTGGATGCTGCAGGAAGTGCTGTGAATGAGGCAGGGCAATTACATCTCTATACCAGAAACAGAATAGGTGCATTTTGATTGACAGTGCTAGGAGCCCTCCATCTGGAAGCATCCTAAGATTTCAGCTTCAGGTTCATCACACAGTGTACAATGTGCACCTGTATAATAAAGGCATCCAGAAACAACTGCAGCATGAACATGGCAAAGTTCTGAGAGTGGTGATATAAAACGTGTTGTGTATATACCCGTAACGATATGCGTGAACTGAAGCTGTCCTAAGTAATCCGTGATAACTGATCCTGAGTAAACAGCACTTGCTTTGGCCTTCCAGGTTTTTTGACATGGCTGCAGCCAAGAGCCTCCCTCGATTTACTGGAGGTTAAGAGGGTTTCACTACAGATTAAGGAGAGGAAAGGAAGTGTCTGCCTCCTCTTTCCAAAATAACAGCAGCAACGGTTTCCCTGTGTCGAGAGGCAGTCCTGGGACGGGGTTTTAAGGGGGAGGTCGCCTTCGTCTCCTCTTTTCTCTCCTCCTTGGTGCCGCGGGAATTGTGGTCCCTCCCTACAAGGAGAGGCGGTTGCTCGGGCAGTCGGGAAGTTTGGCCTCCAGCTCCCGAGATCCTCTGCGGGCGCTAGCGGCGTCTGTTGCTGTTTCCCGGATGTCACTCTCGCCGGAAGAGAAGCGAGTTTCTTAGGGGGCCGGCCATCTTGTGTGGGTAGCAAGCGAGCGCGCAGGGGGTGGGCCAGGGGCCTGGGCAGCATCGGAGGAGGATCCCACCGAGAGGGGCCCATCATGCCCGGACACCTGCAGGAAGGCTTCGGTTGCGTCGTCACCAACCGCTTTGACCAGCTCTTGGACGACGAATCCGATCCCTTCGAGGTGATCCAGGCGGCCGAGAGCCGCAAGAAAGAGAGCACCGGCGGAGGAGGAGGTGGCGGCGGCGGCGGTGGCGGGAGCCACCAAGGTAGCCGTGGAGGTGGCGGCGGCCAGGTGGCCCAAGCCAACTCCTCCTCAGGCGGCGGCGGCGGTTCAGGCCAGGCGGGCTCCGGTGGTGGGAGCGGCAGCGCGGCCAAGCAACTGCGCAGGGAGTCGCAGAAGGAGCGCAAGAACCCCTTGCCGCCCTTCGCGTCCTCCTCTGGGCCTGGCGGCTCCGGAGACCGAAGAGAGGATGGGGGCGGCCAGCCTGGCTCTGCGCCCCTCAGGAAGGAAGGTGAGTGGTGGGATTTTGCATGCGAGTGGGGTGAGGTAGAAGAGCAGGGCCCCTCACAAGGTCAGCGTCTGCATTGGGCGGGCGGAGAAAGCCTGCTGGGCCTCCCCCGCCAGTAAGTCGATCTCGCGGCGGTCCGCCCTCACAGCTCCCCACCGCCTTCTGAACAGCACATGGTGCCGGATCAGGGCCCCCACCACGTTACCTGGTGGACTGAGCAAAGGCAGACCCCCTAAAGAGACGTGAACCTCTCCCCTACGTTTCCTGAAAGGGTGTGGGATGGGTGTGGAGTTCGCGCTACTTGGCCTGAGTCGAGCCACCGCGTGTGAACACGCGCCGCATGGGAGGGAAATGGGGGAAGCACGCTAGGCCGAGCCAGGAGAGCCTTCAAATTCTCAAGCCCTTCGTTTGAGAGGAAGGCCTGTTCTGAAGGGCGTGTGCCAAAAAGGCTCCTTGCGTCTGGATGCTTCGGCCCTCGAAAGACCTTCGTTTAAAGGGGGGGGGGGGTGTTAGTGAGATGTTCCTTGAGGGGGTGGACATGTTTCTAGTTTGAGGTTTCAAACGCGAATTTATACATCGATAATGGTTTTGATGGCTCGTTTCTGTAAAGCTGCCTGTCTTGAACCAGAAGAAGCACGATGGACGCATGGTGGGGCTAATGAAGTTTAGCCAATTTATACCTGGGCCACGTGCGTTGCCCGCATGTTGCTTGGCTGGTGGTTTGGCTCCACTATCAACTACTGCCTACTAGGGCTAGCGAAGAGACAAAATGGAACTCTTTGAGTGGTTTAGTTGAGGCCTTGTGTGGTAACATGGGAAAGGAACATTTTAAGTACTTTTGAAGTTTTAATTGCAGACATGCAACACAGTGCTGTGCATGCTTACTGGGAAGTAAGCTTCACTCCAGTGGAACTTGCTCCCAAGCAAATGAGAATAGGTTTCTCTCTATTTAGTAAAATATTTGCATTACTTTTCTGATTAGGGTATCAAATGATTTGTGCTTATTCTGAGGCGAAATGTTGGGAACTGCACCACTGTTTGAATTCTTTGTAAGTTGAGTAGTATGCAGAACATGGCATTTGAGGTGGGGAATCAAACCTAGAGTCTTTCAAAGTGTGTTATTTTTTCCTGTCATTTTAAGCTAATAAAACAGCCTACATATTTACTGCTAGTTGGGTTTTCAGAATATTAAAAAAATGGACTCAGCTATGTGACATTGGCTTTCTGCCCCTTTAAAGTTGTGCAGAAACATAAAATGAAGTATTGTGCATTCTTATAATGAAAAGGGGAAATTCTGAGATAGCTTTAAAATTGTTAAATGTAAAGTAATAGTCAAGAGGTGAGAGAGAGATGTTCTTATGTATGTACAGTGAACATTAATGTTTGTTTATGGGTCAATTTAATTCTTTAAAATTTTTGTGCAAGTAATATTTTCTTGGGTATGTTCTTCAGATTACTTAATACAAATGAATAGCTGCTTACTGTGCTTGAGTCTCACCTTCATTCTCAGAAATAATTGGATTGAAAAAAGGTGTCATTCTTTTTAAAAAAAATGCATCAGGACTTAATTAGGGTTTCTGATCATAGAAACATGCACCTATAAGGCAACAGCAAATAAAAACTTCACATCAGGTACTAATTGATATAGCACAAGTGTTATAACTGTCAAATACAAGTACATAAATAATGTATTTGCTTATGATTTATACTGAAGATCAAGCATGTAAGTTATGCTCAATAACCGGCCCTTAAGTCATACATACAGCTTTTCAGTCTGCTTGTTGACCCAGTGGTGAAGGGTCTGCCTTACCCCCCTTCCACTTTTGTGCTCTTGTAATGACTCCATTAACTATACTTCAGTAATGGTTTTAGTTAGGGAAGAAGTTGGTGGGATGATTGGCTTGGTCTGAAGGTTGATTTGGGGTGCAATTCTATGCATGTTTAGACAGAAAAACGTTTGACAACACCCCAGTATTCCACAGCCAGAGTGGCTGGCTCAGGCATGCTGGGAGTTGTAGGACTTTTTTCTGTCTAAACATGCATAAGATTGCATTAGTGAAACAAATGACTGAGAAGTAGATAGAAGTGATTGGTTATAGCAAATGAATTAGCGTTAACTTGAAAAGTTAATATAGGAAACAGCACTCTTAATTATGAAAACTTGCAAGCTTTATTGTGCTAGGTAGATTTACCAATTTGTTAAACAGTTTGGTGATACTCATGTAGACCACGTTTTCTAAAGCAGCTGTTCCATTAACAGTGTCAAATAGTTTACTAATATAGTGGTAAAACAAATTTGGAAAAAGAAAATTACTTTTGCTGCATTTTATACTTTTTATATATTTTGGAGAAGGTTTTTTTCAAATTTAAATAATCAAATGGTAAGATGTGCACCAGGAAGGAGATATGATTTTGTGGTTAAAGCTCTAGGCAAAGACTTAAAATATTTACACTTGGATCCAGGTATTATACTGGTACAATTTCTTCCGAAGCACACGTAAAATATTCTGGTAGCATTTGAGAACTTAATGTCCTCATTAGTTTGTAAAAATTACCAGATACATATTCCTGTACAGTGTATTTTTATGGTTAGATGTGAATGTCATTGTTTAAATAGTCAAGTCTGCTTGTACATACATGTTCACATGAGATAGATAATTACTTAGCTTAAGTTTAGGAAATTGAGTGAATGCCTTTTACAAAGTATGGAATATTTGGCAGTTTTATTTCAGTGTCCAAATCCAACCTTTTTTGAAGGTTGTGCTCTTAGCTTATCTAAGAATTTTTTTTTCAAATGTAAGGTAGCTATGTTTCAGGTCCACATTCTTATATGACATCTATTCATGGAAGAATATTTGTATACCCATCCTTTCAGGGCAGTCTACATGGAATTCTCAGGAAATTCTGCAACAGATGTACTGGCCAGGCCCAACTATGGCATGCGCCAACAACACTTTATGTAATCTAGGTTTGTATGGTGAAATATTTGAAGCTGATTCTGTGTTATAGCAGTTGTAGATACTCCTCTTTTTTTGAAGATTCGTTGCATATATGTTGTCTTCATATATGACATGAACCTATTTTGGGCAGTCCATTCATGCTGATAACTCCATTACCTTTGATGGTGTTATAGTCCAATTGTGATGTTATAGAACTGCCTTTATTATTACAGAATGTGTAATAATTCTGTGAATTCAGGAAAAACCTTAGCACCATCGATCCAAACATACAAATCTCCAAAATATCTTTAGAAAAGTAGAAATCAAGGTGTGGTTTAAGTCTCCCACTAATATATTTCTGCTTTTGGCATGAGGCCTTTGCTTGGCTGTTGCAACATGAGAATCCCTTCCTCAATACTGGAGAGGGAAGGGGGTGCATTTTGAGCAAGTGACTGTCTGCTCCAAAACCCAGCATGGCCTCCTTCCTTCCCCTGTATTCTCTAGTGACTTGGGGGATGGTAGCAGTAATTGGTAACTGCATATTATGCCCCCCTTTACATTGTCCTTTGAGGGAAAAACTTTTTTTAAAATAAGAAGTAAATATATCTTGCAGAACAGTGCCACACTACGATTGTAAATAGATTAAATAGGGATTTGGAAGCAATTCTGATAGAACGAGCATTGCCTAGAGTTTGTCTTGCTGACAATGTGGGGTGTATGGCTACTTGATATTACCAGTAACATGTTTTCTTGACAGATTGTAAGCAGATTCTGGTCTAGTCAATTTCACTAGACTTGCATGGGACTACTAGAGAAAATGCTTCAATTATATTTGTATAGTGATCAAGTTATTGTCATTGGATCAGAGGTAATTTTGTAGTAGCTGTAAAGTAGAAATTCCTGTATAGAAATACTGTTTTATACATATTTATGACACAGCATTGACCAGAATTGAGTTCTACTGAACAGTGGGGCCTAGGGCGGTTGTGCGTGATGCAGTATGTTATACTGGGGGAGAGCATTGGATAACCAGCAGGTAGTGCAGACTATTTGACATGTTCAACATTTTTTCATCAGTAAACAGATATAAAAACCTGTGCTGCTCCAGTGGCACAAGAGCTCATTTCAGCAACCTTAAGTAGTCTGATACTGTATAAAGAAAGTTGTTTTGTCTGGCTTTATAAAATGCACTAGAGTGATTTTATAGTGCTAGTGAGTGTGTAACCTAGGCCAAAACTAACAATGATCCAGCAAAGACTATTATATCTCTCTCATTTTGCTCTGTTACAGAAACAGTCTGGGTTGGATCCAGACTAAATTAGTCATGCTGTTGTCCCATTGAAACCTATGGGACAAGTTAGTCCTGATTGACTCAATTGGGACTAAAGCATGCAAGTGTAGTTTGGAAGTAACCTAATGTCTTAAATTACAAGGTGCAACTATGTAATACTTTGAGAAAGAATTTTATGCTATGTCATTGGTACTACTTTTAAAAAACAGCCCTTGAGTATTCAAATGCTGCTTAAAGTGCAGTTCTCATTTATTGCCTTTTCAGTTCCAGGGCGCTATAGGTAGCCCAAATTTTTTAAGAGCCACCACCCTGCTCCCTCTCACATCGAGGAGAAAGAGAGGAGTCTTGTCTCTGTCACACTGTGCACTAGAGGCATTTGGAAGCAGTGAGCAATCTCACTGCTTCCTGAGTGCCTCCAGTGTCTAGCATGATTCTGAACAGGGCTCCTGCCCATGTCTCACCTTACCTTAGTGTAGGTTGTGCAAGGACAAGGATACCTGTTCATTGAAGTGGCAGAAGTGAACAAAGTTGTATATCCTGGAACTGCAGGGACAAGCTGCCACAGAATGGTACAGAGGAGAGCCATTGTGGGTACGATCAGAGCACATTCTAAGATATCCAACAGCTTTAGCATAGGAAGGCACTCTAATGCTGACTTCAGAAGGGTAGGATGTACTGGCCAGGGTGGCTAGGATGGTCTCTTCGCTTCCTGTGGGAAATGGGTATCTCTCAAGTGTACAGGGGGTTGGTAAGAGAGCAGGCATGGCCTTGTTGAGAGAATGGAAGTTAGCAGGGGGAATAGGCAAGGGGATTCTGCCATGGTACCTAGCAATGTGGGAAGGGATTGTGGAATTAGTTCAGTGATGGTTGACAGGAACTCCATTTTCATCAGAGGCCACAGCAGGTAGCCTCAGGAGTGGGCTGGGATCAGACACATGGAAAAGTTGGGTACTGATCCACAGGAGTTCTAAGCTGTTTTGACACAGGTCTCCCTCAACTTCCACCAGACCAGACAGCTGAGTAAAAACTGGATGGCCAGGCTGCTGTGCAGTCACCATTCACAGCTCCCACACGTGGAAGAGTGGATTGTGTGCTGGGGCCTGTTGCTCTCAGTTGCAGCAATGTTTCTTATTGTATACAGTTAATTGGAGAGGAATGCTAGTGCAGCACACCAGAGTACTACTACACAGAGAACTATTTTTTTGGAGCCATAGGTTCAACTTACTCCTTATCATCATGCCATAGTACAAGCCCTCATCTAGCATTTTTAACTTGGTTAGTATTCGTACTTAATGAGGGAAGGGGTGTTCCCTCTTTTCCTAAACGCTCCTCTTCCCCTAGTCCAGCCTTCTCCAACCTGGTGCCCTCTAGTTGTTTTGGACTTCAATTCCCATCAGTCTAAGCCAGCATAATCAGTGGTTAGGAATGCTGGGAGTTGTAGTCTAAAAGTCTGGGGGATGCTATGTTGGGGAAGGCTGTCCTAATTCTGTAAACATTTCTGGAGTGGAAACACTGACTAGACCAGCTTCATGTCCTGTCTGTCTGTCTCTCTCTTTCCTGTCTTTCTCTCCCTCTCCCTCTCTCTCTCTCTTTCTCTCGGAACAAGTTGTTTGATAGTCTCACCAACACATAAGCTGCTTGTGAATTTTGTTAAACAGAAAGGACAAGAAATATTTTAATAATTGGTCTGTTTTCAGTAGTATATATTTCTGGGGGCTTAGTTGTGGCTTTTCTGGGATGCAGCTTGAAGGACTATAAACACCTGCAAAGCTAATTTGACCAGACAATGGGTGTACCATGACAAAGTCAGTTTTATAATACTGCCTCTAAGTCTTGGAAAAACTATTATCCATAAACTATAACGCTTGTACTGTATGTTAAAGAATAGCACTTGCTTTGTGGAAGCGGAAAAATAACTTACTGATGCGGATTGCCTTCTATTTTAGGGATAAGACGAATTGGCAGAAGGCCTGATCAACAGCAGCCACAGGGAGAAGGCAAGCCTGTTGAGAGGAGGCAAGAAAGACGGCCTCCTCGTGAACGACGATTTGACAAACCTGCTGAAGAAAAGGGAGAAGGGGGAGAATTTTCTGTTGATAAGTAAGAATTGTGTGCTTTAAGATTTGATTGAAGGAGAAAATGGTGCTAAGTGTGACCTGTTAATGGATTTAACATGAAAAAAATTAAGTAATGCAAAAATATTTGCCTTATGTTGGCATGTTTCTTCATATATTAATAAAAAATGCTGGAACCAGTCTGGCCTAGAGTTGAATGTGTGCTCTTTAAGGATAATACTTTCCAAAAATCTTAATAGTTCTAAAGTAGTTGTATCATCATTTTAAAACGTTGGGGGGTGGGGGGAAGGCTAAGAAGGATAATCGCTAGTACCGTTACGATAAAGTATAATCGGATAGATGCCATGTATATCCATGATTGAAGTATTTCAATATTATAAAGATCTGGACTATTTTCATTACTGCATGTAAAATGCACTTGCAAGTGTAATTCTCAATTTCATTTTTATTTGCTATAGACCCATTATTGATCGTCCGATGCGTGGCCGTGGTGGCCCAGGTGGAAGAGGCGGCCGTGGTGGAAGAGGACGTGGAATGGGAAGGGGAGATGGCTTTGACTCCCGAGGCAAACGTGAATTTGATAGGCATAGTGGAAGTGACAGATCGTAAGTCTTAGACACAGTATTTTTGCCCTTTAAAGATATATTGCTTCCCAACAGACTAATACTTTGAACATTTGCCTTTGAATTTCTGTATCCCAACACTATTATGTTAACTCAGTTTTGTTAGTTCTCTCTCACATTCACATTTCAGTGGTCTAAAGCATGAGGACAAGCGTGGTGGAAGTGGATCGCACAACTGGGGAACTGTCAAAGATGAGCTAACGTTAGTATTTTGCTTTGAAATGCATTTTTCAGAGTAAATATAAATTATAAGCAAAGCTGTATGATCAAGATCACATGATGAAAGTTTAAAACCTTACATATCAAGCATATTATTCAACATTCAAAGTTAGAAATCGGGAGGTGGCTAGAAGGAGCAGTCTTTTCTGAAGGTGTAGCATGCAACAACATAGAAATAGCAAGCATTTGCGATGGGCCTGTTCAGACAACATGCTAAGCCATGGCTAGGCTGCTAACGCTTTTGTAGTAAATGGTTAGTGTGCATGTTTAAACTGTGGTTATGTAGCCACGATGATTAGGAATGGTTCACACGACAGCTGAGTCATGGTTCTCACGACATGCTAAGCCATAATGTTTAGCTCAAAATGATTAACCACCGTGACTTAGTGTGTTATCTGAACAGGGTCTATATTTGGCACTATAATTCTGGTGGTTAAATATGTCTGCATTGAATCTGAATTGGCATATAAAACCACCCATAGTTTTGACTTTTTAACTTCATTGTTGGCATTCTTGTATTGAGATAAGTACCGTAAGATATTTTATGATAAGATTCTTTTATGATGCGGGTGCATATTTCTAGGATGCTAAAGGATCTGCTATGTTAGAGAGAATGCAAATTCTGTGAAGGTACACCACATGTTATCCAATACTTTTTTGAGCCCAATGACTGTTAGTTAGCAAATATATTAAATGTGCTAATTTGAAACACTAATATCAAAGAAACCCCACTTAATTGCAGTGACTTGGATCAATCAAATGCAACAGAGGAAACACCAGAGGGAGAGGAGCATCCACCTGCTGACTCAGAGAATAAGTAAGTATTAAATTGCCAGAAATGTTCTTTGATCCCCTGTGAGAAGTTAGTTGTCTTGATGAGATAGATAGTACATGTGGAAAAGGGTTGTTGTTGTTGTTTTGTTTTGGTACAAAACGTTTCTTTTAAAAGTAGGAACCTGTGAGTGCGAATTTATCTTTTGTTATGTAACAAGCTAATTAAAACAGATTTTAATTAGAATTGAAGTTAATGTAAAATTTCTCAAACCCCAAAAATGTGAAATTGTCTAGATGAGAAGCTCTGCTTTTGAATTGTAACTGGTGAAACTTGTGAAATCCAAATTTGATCCTGGGGAGAAAGTAGAATGATTGCAATTGTCTCTTCATCCTGATGTGGTGTAGCAATGTTGTGCACAACTGTTAAATGGATGAGAAACAGTGAGTGGGGGTGGTACTAGAAGCAGGGCTACTGTAGAACCATGTGGGTTGGTACAAACCAATTTGCCTGACTAACTGTCATGCCCTTTTAGAATGGAAATGTCCTCTTAGGCATATATATATATATATATATATATATGCCTTGCCTAAGGAGCTGCTGTGCCCAAATATGCAGGTGCATACCACTCTATGCCATATTTGGAGTGTCAAGTATATGAACATGGCTTGCGCTTTGGGAACTTGTTGGCAATACTTACTTCCATTTTTGGTGGCCAGGATCTCATTTAACAGAAGTTTAATTTTGAGCCTCTTGCCATTTATTTATTTATTTCATCTCTATGCTGCCCAATAGCCGAAGCGTTCTGGGTAGTTCACAGAATTAAAACCGTACAGCGTAAAATATAAAATATAGAAACTTAAAACCTCAGTATAAAGGTACAACCAGAATAAAACCGAGCAGCAATGGAGAGATTTAA
Organism: Anniella stebbinsi; assembly: GCA_029215795.1. Classification (NCBI taxonomy): domain Eukaryota; kingdom Metazoa; phylum Chordata; class Lepidosauria; order Squamata; family Anniellidae; genus Anniella; species Anniella stebbinsi. The sequence goes on along the minus strand of JARDYH010000004.1, from coordinate 85,255,223 downwards.
ACTACAGATTTATAATACAGATTTAAAACGGCAGAGCTAAAAGACTAGTGTGGTAAAATGCCAAAATATTGGGGGAAATAAAAATAAAAAGCCTTCACCTGGTGCAGGAAGGAGTGCAATGTGGGTGTCAGGTGAATCATATCATTATGTTTGTTAAAACAAGCAACATGATAAATTTAAGTCATGCCATTGATGTATTTAATAATATCTATGGCCACCTTGTGACAGGTTTTCATCATGTTCATAATACAGCAAGTTGCTCATCACTGTTCTTGGTGCAATTTGAATAAAATCCCCTTGTTTTTTCGCCCAAGATAGAAATCAATATGGTCATGATATTGGTATGCAATTTAAATTAAAATGCCTCTGACAAGTCAGCATTTGGAACTATAGTGCATTCCATTTGAAGGACCTTAGGTGTGGTGCTCATACAGCAATTTGTCAATGGAGGTTAGTTTAAATTTCTCCTTGGGGTGGCTGCCTCCACATGACAATCTGTCTTATCTACAGCTGCATAGAAACAGTTGGACTTCAAACCATAGACATTTTTTGAGTAAGATAATGCTTCTGTTGGGAAAGAACAATCTCTTCTAGACTTGCTGATGATGAGGAAAGAACTGGGAATGAAGAATGATCATGCACAATTTCCTATAGTTTTGTATTTGTTCTCAGCTAGTAATATACAATGTGACTGCTCTTAGTTGCCAGTTATCAATTGTCAGCAGTATGTTCTACACTTACAGATTAAAGCCTGTTGTCAAGGAGCCAGATGTCACCCCTTAACCTGGTTTGCTCAAAACAACAAACCATGGTTTAATTAGCCATAGTTTGTTGAATCATGAGTTGTTGTTATATGCAAACCTGGAACTATGGGTTAACTATGGCTTTCAATCACAAACGAAGAGAACCTCACACAACACGACAGCATGACACAGGCTGTGGTGTGTGCAGGGCATGTGTGGCCACCATTTTGAATATGCAGCCCCCATTCTGAGGTTGTTATGTCATGCAAACTCAGCAAGCATGGGTTATGCAAGGGTTAAAGAACCTTGCTTAACCCATGGTCTATTCTAAGGTTGTTTAATCCTCGCATAGCCCACTCTTTGCTGGGTTTGCACAACATAAGTGGGTTGCATATTTAATATAGTGCCCACAGACGCCGTGGCTTCTTGTCCAAACTCTGTCACTGAACTGTGGGATTTTTAAACCATGGGTTGTCATTAGGTGTGAAGCCAGAATTGTAGATCGTTCATGGGTTGTTTCAGCAGACTACAGAGGCAGTGGGCAAGATTAGTCAAAGAACCCAATGTCTTTACATACCAGTACTGCAGTGCTGTAAAGACAGTTGGGATACAGGGAGGGAGCAGGCAAAAGAGGATGAAAATAACCATGGTTTGTTTGATCATCTGCCATAAAAATCTTGGTTAGGGTAACAAAGTATGGTTTTAATAAACCATGGGTTAGCGTTATGTTCTAACCAGGCCATTAACTTATGCATTGAAATTGGAAGATAGGTGTGATAGTAAAGCTTATGTGTTCAAATAAATTACAGCAAAACATTATTTGTTTGAATTCATGTGTTAAAATAAAGCTTTGTTAAGAATAAATTAGATGGCCTTCCTATTGTTGTAGTGTTCCTGTGTTCAGGCTTCACCTTTCTGAATGTATTACTGAAAAAAATGCAAAATGAGTAGTCATCACTGTAAACCTATTGTAGAGAGAATGAAGTAGAAGAAGTCAAGGAAGAAGGTCCTAAGGAAATGACTTTAGATGAATGGAAAGCTATTCAGAATAAGGATCGTGCAAAAGTTGAGTTCAACATCCGCAAACCAAATGAAGGTGCTGATGGACAATGGAAAAAAGGTTTTGTTCTTCATAAGTCAAAGAGTGAGGAGGTAGGATTTTTTGAATTGTGTTTTCTTCATAATTCCATTTTTGAATTGTGTTTTATTCATATTTTGTTGAAGTTTTTTTTTACACTTTAGACTATTCCAACCATATTTCTTCTCTACATCAGATTTTACTGTGTGAGTGTCAAAAGTGTGTTTATCCCAAGCTTGTCAACTTTCATTTTGAAGCACAAGTGTCTAGCATTTGTAGTTAAAGAGGAAAGCTTAGCAGTAAGACTAGCATCTGTATGGGGAGCTTCAGGGAATGGATACAGGTTGAATACCAACTTCATTAAATTCCGTGAGAGATTTCCCAGTGGCATGAGGATTGCACCCCGTGATTAATTGAAAATCTGAATCCTAATGCCAATTCAGATTTGCTGAAATTGTGTGGTATGGTTTTTTCCTGGATGGTACTACTTCATATGGGTAATTCAAACATGCAATGTTTTACCACATTAAGAAGTACATGAAAAGTTAAGCAGTCTCAATGAGAAAAAAGTGTTAATTTATGTGAAGTAGCAGCTTCCCATCAAAAACGTCTAGGTGAATAAAGTTAGTGCTAACAAGGTGATGTATGGAACAAGGCATTGGGTTTAAACAAATGTTCGCTTTTTTCTCTCCCAGATGGCAGTGTTCGCTTAGGCAGATAAAAGTTGGAAATATATGGGCATGTGAGAGATACTGAAAATGAAATATTGGGCTGCAGAGCTAACTGGCTGTTGGGAATTATTTTATGGTTGTATTTATGCACGTAATTGTTGATAATATGTCAAGCTGTGATTATAAATATTTTTGCTTCCCCTGATCCTCTGTTTCTCCTAACAGTTCAATTGGTTACATGAAATAAGCCCCGTTGTGTTCAGTAGGGCTTAAACCTGCGTAATGTGTTTAGGATGCACTTAGATATTTTTGTGTTTTACATCTCCCTTAACACAGTACATGAACAAGAGCGAGTGTGTGCGCTGCTTCCCACAGGCTTCTTACTTCCACTTTTAATCAACAATCTACAATTGGCCAGATCGTAGGTTAATTAAAAGGAGAAGTGAGGAGGATGTGGTAGGCAGTGTGCTTGGACATGCTTGCTTGTACAGGGCAAGTTGTGGGTTTGACATGTGAACCGAGTCTAAGATTGTATTGTACTGTAATCCATTTTTCTGTGTTTTTTCATGGAGCTAATCTTACCAGTGTTGACTTTGCCAAAAAATCATTGGCTTGAAAACCTTAAGTGTCTCATTGCAAAACATCTTCTTCTGCTTGCTGCTTTTGATTTCATCCTTGCTCTGTCCATTTGTTTAGTGACATGTATCCTAAAAGTTCACTTGCCTGTCATAGAACATGTTATTTCTATATGCAGAGTCTCATTTTCTTCCCTTTGTTTTTATCCCTTGCGTGTCGACATACAACTTGCATCAGACAAAGGGGATGACAGAGATGCAGGGGAGTCAGCCAGAACCCAATGAGGTATTGACCTTTTTATGTGTGTTTAGTGAATGAGGAGCAAAAAAAACTTTAAAAGCTCAATTTGAGAGGTTTTTAAGAAACCCATTGGAAATGGGCAATTTAAATCAGGAATAGAACTCCTGATTGTGAATTCATTAGTGAATTCTGTCTAGCTAATATGCTTGCTGCCCAGTCAAATCAGTCTTATCCCTGCTAATTCATCTGTGGCTGCTTTGTCATCCTATTCAACAATAGAGATGTGAAGGCCCGGGAAAAAAACGGAAAAATTCGGGGGGAAAACGGTTTCCCCCCGTTTTTTTCCGAAGCCTTTTTTGGGTTTTTTTCCAAAAAAATTGGGAAAATTGAAAAAAAATGAAGAAAAAACAAGATTATGGAATGTTTTATTTTAGCATGATGCATAAATGTTTAAGACAAGGTGTTTATATATTTACTTTTCCAAAAGATTTCTAAAAATATGTACAGTATCAGATTATTACAATTTCTGTGCACTGAGGACAAGCAAGTCCTAGGTTGCAAACTGAGACTACAGCTCTCAAATACAAGCGCAAGATGCATTTTTGCCTTTAGGGGGCATTGCCATTGAAGCAGAGACTGATAGTGATAGCTATAGCTCAGAAAATGAGTCTGATTAAATTTCATGCATATTCATTGAATCTTGGTCCCCCTTTTTTCTCAGTTCTTTTTATGGGAATGGGTGCTTTATGTCTGCTTGACACTGTGGAGGACTAGCAGAGACGTAAATAATTTTCCTTGTTACTAATGTTGATGGTTTCTTCAGTTTGTTTTTTAATTGTTTTTTGCCTGCTCCTCATAAACTGGCAAAACCAAAGAGGAGATTCCTTACAGTTCAGGTGCTTGTAGCTCCATTTGTTAAAAAAAAAGGTAAAAAAAATTAAAAAGTAAATTCAGTTTGTAATAATTGCCTGAATGACTATACTTTTAATATACCAAATGTGATAATTTTATGCCAAACCAACTTGTACATAACTACATTTTATGTTCCTAAAGTAACAAAGTGACTTTCAATCCGTAAAAAGTGCTAATATTGCATTTTTTCAATTTTTCCGAAAATTTCTGTTTTTTTCCGAAAATCCCCCCGGAAAAAAACCGGTTTTTTCCCATGGCTTCAAAATTTCCGGAAATTTTACATCTCTATTCAAAGAACCCTGTGCTCCAAATTGAGGTAATCACATTTTAGAGAACTTGTTACACTAGTGATAATTAATTTATTTTTGATAAACTTGCTTATACGCTTTTATAATTATCCAGCTTTGTGTATTTTATGACTAACCTAGTTTTACATATCTGATTTATACATTATGTATCTTTCCAGTTGATCTGGATGTTTGGGTGCAGTAAGACAAAAAATATAACAGGTACATGGTCTATTTTAGGGATTAAATTAAATATGAAAAAATAAGATCTTAAGAGTTTCCACCCTATAGTAAGTAGCTTCCATAATTTTACCTTTACTATATTGAAAAGAGTATATGAGAATTTTAAGTGTGCCCACTTGATACAAAGCTAGAGAATTCCAAGATGGCGGAGAGGAGAGTCATATGGGGAAGGGAACAGGATGACACAGCTAATGTGAAAAAGAGCAGGAGACATGATACAAGCTAATCATGTAAGCAGAGGCTGGGAGGAGTAAGATCAGTGTGGGCCTGGGTGGGGTTGCCTATAAGGAATATGTAGAGGATGGGTCACCCCAAGTTAAAGTAGCTTTCAAAGGTGCCAAATTCTGCTTATCAGCTGACTGTTGGGACCCAGCATCCAATTTTAATAACTTGAAGTAATTACATGAAGTCCACCCACAAGTACTTTGAAGAGGATTTTTTGGTGAGAAATCTGTATATGTTACTTTATAACATTCATTACTTACTTTTCATTATAACATCCCAATGTGGGGTGCAATACTAATAAAACAATAAAATCAAACCATCAGTAACCATTAGAACAGGAGAGTGTAAAAGTCAGTAGTGGGGTACAAAGTGCAGCAGCACAAAACCAATTGAAAGCTAGGGTGAATAAATAGGTCTTCAGTTGGTGCTGAAAACTTACAAGACTGCACCGACCTGGTGCTATGTCTTCTGAGTAACTTTGTGCATGCCTAGGCAACTCATTCCTCTCCCCCACAACTCCAAAGCTATTGGACAGAGGTTTCAGACAGGCTTGGGTACATTTTAGAGTGGGTATTGCAGTTACTACTGGGCTCTACCACCCCACCTCCAGCACTGCAATTTTTACACACATTTCAGCTATATTTATATAGCTATATTGCCATGTTAAAATAAGGATATTTAAATAAATAGTAAAGCTTTGTATATATTTACTGCATATTAGTATATTACCAGTGTTTATTGAAATGAGCTGTCTATTGCTTACAATTGCAATATTATTGATAGCAGTGATTAAATATTTATTTTTTAAAAAAATTGCCTCAATCTCAAAGCACTCCCAGTTACCTGGGGGCAAAAGGTGGGCATGTGCTGCATTCCATTCTTGCTTTGGCTATCCTGCTTGTTGCAGTCAGCCGGGCGGGGCCTCTTGTGGCAGTTGTTGAACATTATTTCAAGCAAGTAATGTTGGCTGAGTACTGCAATGCTCTTCTCTTGTTGTATTCCTGAATTGATTTTGGCACTTAGTGAAAATATGTTTAAATGGCGGTACTTGATCCTAAATTGCTTGCTTTCATTTTAGTCTCATGCCGAAGATTCTGGAATGGATCATCATTTCCGCAAACCCGCAAATGATATCACATCCCAGCTGGAGATCAATTTTGGTGATCTCGGTCGTCCTGGACGTGGTGGTAGAGGTGGAAGAGGAGGGCGTGGGCGTGGGCGTGGGGCTAGCCGTGGAAGCAGAACTGACAAGGTAATTATTAGTTCTATTTAAATGAAATAGTTCTTTATAGATTTACAGACTACTAAAAAATATGGAAGGGTTTTTAGGAACTAGAAGAGGAAGAATGTAATATATGATAGCTGTTTATTTGGTAATAGTGATTTTACTCCTGGGACGCTAAGTGCGTTAGTTTGCCACCATGACTTTGAAAGTTGAAAGAAACTTGAATCTAACTCCCCTGTGTGAGCAGAAGACCCTTCTGCAAGGACTTGGTGGTTGTTACTAATTCCTTTTCTCAACTGCTTCATGCCCCTAAAATGCTGTTCCATAGGGGTCTCTAAACTGTGGCAAGCACTCAGTGCTACACCCAGAATGAGGAGACCAAAAAGGACTTGTGGATGAGCAGAAATATTACATCCAAGCTATTGTATTATATACTATTTTAATTAATGTAATATATTTGATTTTTATTGTGTTGTTGTTGTTGTTATTATTATTATTATTACTGATTTCTTGACATAAAAGGTGGAATACCCAAGATTGTACCATATGTTGGATACATTAGATGTCACACAAGTATAACTGAATCATGCCGATCACACTTTCAAAACATGAAATTCCCAGTTCATGACAGTGGTGTCTTTTGTCATAGCTGTATTTTGGATAGCGCAGCTTCCAAATAAAAATTGGTATCCCAAGTCCCCTACATCACAAACAGGGATATGTATCTTTTGTTTTGAGTGTGCTTTAAAGGGGAACAAAGTAGTCTCTTTTCACTGTTGGTTCAGTTCCTGAAAGTATTTCTTTGAAAGTTCTCACTACTAAAAATCTTGCTAAAAGTAGTTCTTCTTAGAACTAGGCCTAATCTACACCTGCCATTTATCCCAGGGTGGTCACGAGGTCTTCCCTGCATGTCCAAATGACCCACAGCTGATCCCAGGTGTGAATCAGGGACGAGCACTCAGTTCTCCCAGTATAGCTGGGACTGCTTGAGACCATATCCTGAGCTCTGTGGGCTGTGTGGCTCTCCCTCCCAGGGTCCTCCCTCTTCCCCACGAGTGGCAGGGATCAGGAAACAGGCACAGAGCTGTACGGGGGAATTCGAGGATGAGGACGAGAGCACTTTCGCCATCTTTGGGATGGCGCTCAGTGTCTTCCAGCACAAAGTTTGTTGTTCGTTTTTTAAAAAATTGTTCCTTTGCGCAGTATCGCGCCCACACAATTGTGCAAATGTCTCCTCTTTAAAAAACTTAAAATGGCGCCCCAGAACATCCCTTGCTATTTCTGGGACAACTCACTGGCATGTGGCCCCTGAGGGACTATCCCGGAAGTGGAAAACTCAGTGATCGCCCCTTCAGACTCCCCCAAAGGGTGGCAGGTGTAGATGAGCCCCTAGATTCTGTTTGTGATTTTGCTCATTACAAATATGTAGATCCACACTAATATTTTTGTTTCACTGTGTTTCATTCTAGTTGGTTAAGGAGTTTGATGTGATCCACACACCCAACCAGGTTGGTGATTTGATCGGGTTTTTTTTTCATATCTTTTAATTTAGGTGAGGGTTGTGGACATTTCTAGATCTCTGATATAAAATATATAGGAGTTAATCTATTGATACCCTTTGGCCTGGGCAGACATTTTTTAGTAGTGAAAATCGATATGGTAATGTTGGGGTAAGTTTCTTGGGCTCACATGCAACACCTCTCCTGCTAGACCAGGCTATATCATGTCCTCTGTTCACAGAATGTATGACCTCATAAAAAATGACTCCCTATCCAGTTTCTCCACACCATGCATATCACAGTATGCCAGTTTTTACTAACTAAACAAAGCCCTTCTGGTGGTTATCTTCCGTATGGAATTCATAATTCTGTGCACAACTACTAGTAACTTTTACAGTACAGAGCAGAGGCAGGACTAGCCTATGGTCAACATGGTTAACTTTTAGCTATACTACCTTGTATGCGTTCATTGGATACAAATGTTTCACTATCATGTGTAATACCACAAATAAAAACTGCTACACACATTGACTCTCCAAATGACATACATCCTATTTTTCTTTCAGTCAAGTGCTTCTGCTCCTGACGTTGATGATCCAGAAGCTTTCCCAGCTCTGTCCTAAACTGGATGCCCTAAGCCAACCCTCTGCCCTTGTTGGGCCCTCCTCTACAAGGCTTGCATGCTTAAGGATCCTAAAAACAACTTAAGAAATTAAAAAGGGGACTCTCATTCATACCATTCACACCTGAAGACTGAATTTTACCTGTTTTGAAAATGAACTTCTCTTGCTACACAGAAGCAACAATATGGTAGTCAGTTTTGTATTTAGAAATGTAATGGTAGCAGGGATGTTTTCATAATTTTTTTCGGAAATTATGCATTCTTCATGGATACTTTTTTGTATTGCTGCTTGAAAATATGCGTTTCCAAACTTGAAATATAGGTGTGAACAGTGTGTACCAGTTAAAGCTTTCACTTCATTTGTTTTTATTTTTTTAAGTTAGGGTTTTAGATGTGTTTTCCCTGAACTACAAACAATTTTAACTCTTGCACACTATCTTTCTTCTAATACTGCTTAGCAGATTGTTTTCAGTCCATGGTCAGCTGGGATATGTACAAAAATAATTTGGAAAATTGTTAGTACTGTGTGGAATACTAACTTCTGGAGTATTTTGAGTTTTTAATACTTAAATTCAAACTTGGAAAAGTCCATTTTCTTCTATCTTTGGTAGTTTGTGTATTCAAAATCTTTATACAAAATTGATATCAGATACTTGAAAAATAGACAAAGCACATTGGTTTATACTCTCAATACCTGCTTATGAATCCAGCAGCTCTGTTTTGGATAATTGGTCTAAGCCCTTTTTTAAAAAACAATCCATGTTACACCTCCCATATTTACCCCTTTTATCTTACTCCCTTCCTTTTTCGTCAACAAAACTAGTTGTCTTTTCGGTAAACTTCGTTTAAACTTGTTGATATTGTTGCTACCAAAATTACCCTGTAGACTGGAGCAACTTCCTTTTCAAGACATGGGAGGTTGGGAAAGGAGTGGCATTTATTTCTTAATACACTTGGTTTAAACTACATTTAATATTTGTCTGGCAGTGCAGTATATCTATATAAAAAAGCCACCTGCATTGGGTGCATTCAAACATTGTTCAATTAGCTGTAACCATGGTTCTAAAGAAGAAACTAAAGGGGGCACTATTTACTTCTTGGGAGGAGGATTATTTGACTTGTATAAACTGGAGAACAAAAGAGCATCAAAATGGGACAACTGTGGTCTCCGTGGGACATAAACCAAAACCTCACCATCTAATTGAAATGTTGTGGACTTTGCTCTGTTGCTTCAGCTTCTGGTCTCTGCTAGCTGACAAGTGAATGTTTTATTTTCAGAGGGTGATTGTAAGAAATTCTCCTTTCCACTTTCTTAATAGTTTAAATTAATCCCTGTGAACAGGATATAACCACTTTCAAAACACAAAAGGACTTAAGCAAATAATAAAAAGGACTACTTAGGTTTTTTGTCTGCAACCTTTGTTAGGAGGCTAGAACAGGAATATTCATTTATTTAAGGTTTTTACATTTTGAGCAGCTTGTAACATTTGTGGGTTTCTTAATGAGGTAGAAAACTAATGGTGATGCCCTATTTTTTTAAAAGCTGTACAGAATGGGCAAAAGTATTGAACAACTGAATAGTAAACTCCTTGCTTGCAGTATTCAGCTGACCTGCATAATCTGAATGATTTCTATGAACATTTGTTTACATAAGCAAAGGTTACTGTATTGGACTCCTGGTACATTCAACTTTTCAGCATTGTAGTCGGGAAGAAAGAAGCAGATGTTTAAATGTAGCAAATAGATTTTGCCCCAAGGATGGTTCTTAAGATGCTAAGCATTTTTTCAGAGTTTCTTGGTGCTTAGTTTTGAGATCTCCAATTTTTGGAGGTAGTCAATTTCCTTGGGTCAACAGGTGCATATGTTTTCAGTAGACTTTTTTTTTTGTTCCCTGACCCTCCATCTCATAATATATGTTGGAAGATTTTGGGTGTTGTCTGAATCCTTAAAGAACATTTCATCATATAACCACTGTGCAAGTATTCTGGTCCCCACAGACATGCTTACTGAATAGTTATTTGCTGTTCTTTATATTCCTTTTCCTTATACTTCCCTTTTCCAGAACAATAATGGCTCTTTCCACCCCAAATCTTAGCCCTTTTGTCCATATTATTCATGAAAGCTGCACATCCCATGCCATGTCATGTTGATACTTGATACAATTCCTTCATCTGACAGCATACTTGTAATATAGAACAGGTTTAGAAAGACCTTTAAAGACGGCCCATTTGCTGTTCTTTTAATAGCTATGTACATAATTTCTCTAATATTGGTGCGTGTGTTAACAAAAAAAAGTTTATTTTCATGCTCTTTTATCAAAATACCATGAAAAGTTGGCATTATGAATGCCTCTAATGTCAGGCATCTTATTTAGTTTCTGGCTTCTAAGCCCCTAAATGCTTTTCCAGGGGATGGTCCCCTTATGGATCCATTATCAGCAGTGAGCATTGCTTTGGCAAAACATCTACTTGCATAGTGCTAGTATTAGATATTAAATGAATTTGACTTTGTTTCATTTTCTCTTGCTTGCTTATCCTGCTATTGCACCACTGTGTTTAGGGGTGAGGCCTCTCCTTAAGTGGGTCAATATTGAATATGAATTGGTTGACTTAATGTTTGAGCATGAAAGTTCATCTTGTGTCAAATGACTGGCAAAAAAGTTACTCGAGTAAAGGAAAAGAGCACAACCCCTTCTAAGGTAAAACCCTAAGGATCAAAAACTATGTCTATTGTGAATATGCATCGTCTTTCTGTTGGACGGGTACTGCATCTTATGGTTGGTTACATCTTGCCCTATGAGATTCACTTGCATACCATACCTGTTGACTTAATAAAAGCAGGACTGATGCTTCTGGCTGTCTTGAGTGCTCAAGATTATAGAGATGTATTCATCTTCAGATGAATAATAATAGTTGGGGTGCTAATAGTTGATTTTAAAAAATGTGTTAATATAACTGTCAGTTATACATTTGGCTATAGATGTCAGTTATACATTTGATTTCAGCCGTGGTGCCTTGGATAACTCACAGACCATAATATGGTGGCAGGTGTTTGTTGTTTTTTACTATAGATGTAGTCAAAACATCCTAATCCACAGTTTATTTGAGGTGGGCCCAGAAGAGTTGTTGACACCCCCACCTCGTTTCCCTCATTCTCTTCCCCTTAGCCTAGGGGAAGGTCACTTTTTGGGCCTCTGGGCACATCTGACAACTTGAGAAGTTCTGGGCTCCCCCACAAAATGGTTGCTTGTCACAATGGACATGACCTGCCCAGAAGCCTGAGTACAAGGCAGAGATGAGGTCTCAGCCCCAGCATTTTAAACTGATTTCTCCTCAGAGGTTCTGGTGGCAATGGACACCTATTTCACAGAAGGCAAACTTTTTTTCACCTCATTTTCCCCACTCCACCTGTCAACTCCTTTTCGCCATCTCACTCTCCTTGTCACTTTGGATCACCATTGAACAGATGTGGTCTCACCACATGTTCCGAGCCATCCATCCTCCATTCTTTCTCACACACATACCATGTACCATGCATGCATGCATGTACCTCCCTTCTCGCTGCAAGCATGTGAAAAACCATTTTTCAGGATTCCTCCAATATCTCCCCAATGCTTTCTCCCTCTCTCACACACAGTCCTCGTCCATTCAGATATACAAACACCAAACCTCCCACCTGGCTTACAGGTCTCCCCGCTCTCCCTAGCCAACTTCTGCTCTCTTTAGCCCTGCCTGCCCATTGGCTTACAAGACAGGAGTCCTTTTGTGGCTGGGTACATGGCCAAGGAAATCCTCAGCCTGCAGCTGCCCGCCTTTTTTCATTTCCTAAGAATGTCTTGGAGCCCTTGTGTGATCCAGAGGCATTCACCAGAAATGAGGATGACAGCAGCTGGAGGTCCTCACTTTGCTTTGATACAATCCCAGTTGGTAAGAAAATGTGTTTAAAAACAAAACAAAACTGGGAGGGGTAGGGCATCTCTGCAGGTGCCAAGAAAGGTGTCCAGGGTACACAGTTGCCCATGGACCCAAAGTTACTTGCCCCTGCCTTAGCACAATTCAAGTGGAGGTTTTAAAAATCCATTAAGGTCTATGCTGGTGGAATCGGTGGGGTGAGGAAGGGAGGGTGGGTGGGTGGGGAATACTTTCTCTAATGGGGAGCTTCATCACTCACTTCTGCTTCTCTTTTGGTTTCAGATGTTTTGCAATAGCCAGTATCCGTCTTTTGTCTGTTCAAGCTTTTATCTTCCTAGTTGCCTCTGTAAGCACTTAGTCTCACTGAGTCAATTTGTAATTTCTTGTAAGATAAGGGGGGAGGGTTGTAAGATTAAAAACAACGCAAAGTAGAGATTGCAGGTTAATGCTTGAGCTGTTTTTGTCAGCATCAGCAATTCCCATCGTCTCTGATCAGCTACTGGCCAAGCATTCTTTGAAGATGAAAACGTGAGGGGGAGGAGTGAATGGGAAAAAATTTTCTAAAAGCATCTGTTTGCCCTTGCTGCCTTCAAGAGAATTGTTAAATATGTAATACAGTGGTTTGTTGGGTTAATGAACTGAAAAGTTGGGGAGGATGTGAGGAAGTTAAAAGTTAAGTTTTTTTCAGGGGAATTAACAACTGAAATACAAGTGTAAGTGACTTGGTAAAAAAAAAAAAATTGGAAAGCAGGACTAGGATAACAGCAGTGCAACCCACTTGTTGGATTCAGCAGTGTCTGGGAATAGGTTGACGTGAGCTAAGGGAGGAGCACGTTGCTTAGAGGCACTTCTTTCTAGCCCTCTGTTTTAGAAGTCAGTCCTGGCCTAAACAGTTTCTAGGAACTTAATATTGAGGAGCACTTGTACATTAAGCCCGAATTAGTGGTCTTATGTTTCCTTGTTCATTCTGCTGTTCTTTAGCTAACGCTTAGTTGTATGGCACACATTTGGGCTTATTTCTAAACCTGCTCTTGGACAATCTTTTACATCCTGGGGCCACATATTACATATTTCAGGGGACAGGATATGTTGCATCCTATTGATACTCCTGGACATAGCGCTGTAGTAAACTGTTTATAAGGCAGACATGTTTGCTTCCCCCTCCCAGGTAACCCCCGATAGGACATTTAACATTCAAACTAAGGAATTGCTTTGGAGATCTCACTTAACAACTGATATATTTAGTTCAATGACAGGCTAAGCCTATCAAGTGGTTTCCTCACACAAACAGGATAATGTCTTACAGGTTCTGGAGTAGATTCAGCAGATGGTGTTGGAGATAATTAGATGGCAGTTCTGGCTCTTGTGGGAGGTACTGATGAGCATACCGTTTCTGTAATCAGTGGTTGATCTACCAAATTCAATGCAGATATGGCTAAGTCCTGTAAGAAGATAATTCTCTTATGTGTTCAGTGTTCCAGTATGCTTCTCTCACAGTTTGAGAGTATCTGGAATCCCATTATTTCCTCTATATGCTTGAACAAGGATAGGTTGATCTATCTGTAGTTCTCTTCAATGAAGAGTGCTTTCACATTGCTTTACTTGATCAGTCTACTTGTTGAGAATATCTTTACAAGAGGCCAGGTTTTACCAGAAACAACCAAGATCTGGGAGTGTATTCCAGAAACAAGCCAGAAGATGTCTGGCTGACACATGCACAACATTCCTATATGCCTACAGCATTTTTTCAAGTTTAATAGACAAGGAGCCCTAGTTCTGTAGCGCTCAAAGCATGTTTCAGAGTTTGGCTAAAGTATTCTTCTAATCGTTGGTATGGATATGATATGAATGTCACATGCTTGATGCCACTTTATTTCATAAAAGTTTGAAATTCCATTGATACAAGTTGAACAGCATTGCCCATTACCACACTTGCACAGGCAACGCTGTTGGATCAGAAGGATTGTGAGACCATTTGGAATATCCATCCACTACTGCTAAGACATTTCTGCTAAAGAATAGGGAGCTGTACCCAGTTCCATAAATGAAGTGAGGCCTGTTCAGGCAGATGTTGTACTTGCTGACAGCCAGAGCAATTCTTTGCTAATAGTTCAGTCTGTCCATCTGTGCCTAACCCAATGCCATAATCTTGACTGCAGCCTTTCAGGGATTACCACATAACATCCTCATCTAATTACAGCCGTGGTAATTGTGAGTTCATTTCTGCAGTGAAAAATGGTTTCAAACTCTCCACTGGTTTGTTTTTCTACCCTTTTAAGGTAGCTTCATACACTTCTGCGAACAAGTTTTTTTTGCCCGTCTCATTTTGGCTATGATTGGTAGATTACGAATCTGTGTTACGTTAAATAGTTGTACAACAGGTAGCACATCCTCATGTTTTGCGTCTCAATCCAACTCTTAATGGCAGTCGTGAAATGCCAACGGCATTAGTGTTTGGCTGTTCCTTTAAACTTAATTGTTTAAAGATGCCCAGAAACAAAGCCCATATTCAAGTATGGGCTGCAACAATCTCTGGAATGCCCTCCATGGAATTAAAAATGGGAAGCAACAGTTTGTGGTCTGTAACTAAAATAAATTTCCTACCAGAAAGATAATGCCCATATTTCTGAACTTCTCAGACTAGACTCAAAATCTCCTGGTCTAGTTGAGTATAGTTACCTTCTGCAGGGCTCAAAGATCTGGAAGCAAAAGCTATGGGCTCCTGTTTTGTAGCTGGCATTACATGGAAAATCACTGCTCCAATTACATGAGCTGAAGTATCAAATGCTAGGGTAAGTTCAAAGTCTGGGCTGTGATATGTTAATACATATTCTGAAGAGACAAGCTTCTTTGTCTCCTATATGCATGTTACAGCGACCTCTTTCCAGTGCTTTCCTTTCTTTCTGAAGCACACTTGCTAAATTTGGTTAAAAAAAAATGATAATGGTTAACTCAATGAATGAACCAACCAGCCTATGTTATGTTCTCTGAGTGAGATGCCCTCAAGACTACAGTTCTTTTTCAGGGGACTTTTGTAATCCTTTGGCATCTATGAAATGGCCACAAGAACACATTTATCATGATTTACTCGTCCATATTCTTCAGTCTCTTGAGAACTTGTGACAAGTTCTTTGGATGATCCTTATCACTGGATCCTGTAACACTGGTATCATCTAGGTTATATATACAACTGGGTAAATGTAGTGCTTGGTCCATGGACTTCAGCCAAATTGCAGGCGCAAATGCCATTCCAAACAACACTTGATTATACTTGAATATATCTTTCCTATGGCTGCTGATAAAATCTCAATTCAAGACAAAGGATTTTATTCTGTCTCCCACAGTGGGTTAAGTTCTCACAAATTTGTACTGATCCATGTTTTTCGTAATAGGAACAATTCAATGCCATTCAATTTTAGTCAGCTTGCCCATTCTGTCTAGTCTGATGCAGTTAGCCACTGCTTTTGATAGGAAGTGGAACCTATTGGTTTTTCAAGAACACAGGTTTTGCTCCATCAGTCAAAATGATGCTGGCCTTTATATTCCTCAGCTGTCAAATGCCTTATTAAAGAAACTGGATTAGCCTTGGGCAAGAGTCTGTCATCTGTTCTAGCGAGTGGCTTTTTTGGTGCACTTGAAGAGTTGATAAGAGTTCCAGTTTAAATTAATATTATGTAATCAATGTCATCCAAACAGTACTGGTCCCTTTGATGGTACAACATACAGGTCTAAGATGACTCTAGCAATTATACTGTGTTGCCATTGTGCACACTCCCAGAGCAGTTTTTCTTCTTTTTTCTCTCTCCTGTGTATGTTTTCAGCATATAACCTGTTTTTCAACTGCATGTTGCAGATCTTTTTGGTAAACTCTTTGTGAGGAAGAACAAATTCAGACAAGCCTGTGTCTAGCTGAATCTTGCACATTTCTGCATCAGTTATGTATGTTACCCACACAGGTTCTTTATCTCTATCTCTTATACAAGGAATAGTCAAACAATAGTTAATGTAGCTAAGTCCTTGCTACTCTTCATCTGCTTCTACTGCATGTACATTATGTTGTCTTTCTGGCCCTCTTATTTCTTCATTTTATTCTGGATGGCAGACTCTTCTCCCCCCCTCCCCCCCACTGCCAGCAAGTGATGTTTTGGAGAAAGCAGTCCATTGCATTATGTCCTGCCTTACCACGGTGACTGCATTTTTCTTTTGACTCCATTGTCTTCTTTGACTAGAAGAATAATGTAACCTGTGGGTGAAGTTTTCATTCCTGTCCATGGCTTGAAATTCCTGTGACTCACTGCTGCTTTCATGGAAGTACCTCTTTCCATGTCCTTAACAGAGTAGAGGCATTTATGAATAATTTGATCTGAGACCAAAGACCACATGGTCCCCCAGAATTCTTTGTAGAGCATCTCCAGAATTGGTGTTCTTCCAGCTTTTGGAGGTGCAGCTCTTTTCCCCTTCCTGCTGGTTACGCTTGTGAAATCTAAATCTCTGCAATCTTCAGGGGCTTTGGAGCAAAATGTTCTGGCAGCAGAGACCCTAATTTCAGTGAAAGATTAGGAGCATGGCTTCTCTGAATGTGTCAAAGTACAAAGCAAATGGTTTGTATGATCCCCACCCACTGTATAGTTCAGCAATGCAGGCACTTTATTTTCATCTGAGGTATCATGGAAAACAAAATATTGCTCAAGACATTTAACATATATGGGGCAGTTTTCTCCAGTACTAGCAAAAGTGTCTGTATACTCTGGGATCCCATTTTACAAATGTAATCTTTGTGAGAGTATCTGGCTAATTTATTTACACAGACACATCTACCTACCTATCTTCCTTGAGGCCTGTACTTAAGTAGAGATGAGGGAGAGATTAGTTCAGTCTGCATTTTAATATGAATTTACCTAATTCTGGACTTCTGAACCACTACGTGAACCAAAACTAAGCTATCCTTCAAAATTTGCATTTCTCTGAAATTTGCAATGGAATTCTTCAATAAAAATGTATATATTAAGAGAAATAATATTTTAAAATGCTTTGTACTGGGATTTTTCTTTCTCTTTTTTGCAAAAAAAAGGTGTACATTAGGCAAATATGGATTAAAATGCATGTATCAGGAGAAATGTGCATAAAATTCTTAGGAGTTTTCATGCAAACTTAAAAAAAACAAATTCTCAAAGCTCAAGACAAACCAAAGACTGGAAAATTGAGAATCTGAAATTGACAAATTCACCCATCCCTATGCTTAGGCCTAGTTTTAATAACAAGGCCTCTAGGCTTACCATAATCCAAGCCCCTCAGTCACTCATACTTACCAGCTCCTTTGGTGATAGCTCTTAATGCAGTTTCAGTAGTATAGCAAAAGTGTGAGTCCAACCATTGGTACTCCTGGATCTTTCATTAGGCAGACATGTTGCCTATCTGCTTGCTTTGTTCTGCCCTGATAGACAGCGGAAACTGCCTAGAGGCTTGAAATAAATAAATAAATGTAGAAATAGTCTGCATTTTATGGCATTGGCAGTCTGATCCTATACATATTCAGAACTCCCAATTTTAATGGGACTTCAGGTAAGGACTTCAAGTTGCAACTTTTGTTTATTTCATTTTGAAGGGGCAGGTTTAGACAGCTCATACATCAATCATATGCAAAGTAAACACTGTCTTGGTTTGCACATAACATGCATGAGTAAGAGAGAGCAAGCTTTTAAATTGATGGGTGGTTGTTACATGTGAACAACCCCATTGATAGGATTTGGCTGTTTTCCTGAAGTAATGAAAACATGTTCTATCTGGTATGCAAGTATCCCAATCAAGTTCTATATTCAGTTATAGGTTGGTTAAAAATGTCTCTCCCACACCTGCACATATATACATACTGTGTTGTGGGTTTAGTAACTAGCCTGGAGCTAATGATTTCTCTCTCTTTTGGTGTTCTTCATTTGTAAAATAGGACTATTTTCATTCTTTGATCAGAAGTAACTCGGATGTGGCTACGTTCCTGGATATGCTGGCCACCCCAGTGAATGCCTCATAGGATGCAGCTAGTAATTTAATTTATTACATTTCTATATTGCCCAATAGCTAGTTATGGCTGATTGTGTTCCCTGAGCCTCCAGTTTAGCTCCAGAAGCTCACACAGTCCTGAAGTCTGCCCAGCCCAACACAACAACTACAACAAAGAGAACGTGTTCTCAATGTCCACCCCTCCCTGTACCTTTGTTCTGCACACTGTTCTACTTCATTCTGCTTTCTCGTTACAAATAAAATGCATAAAAAGAAAATATGAAGTGTAAAAACTTTTTTTAAAAATTGGTAGCAATTTTTTTAAAAAAATATAAACATATGCTATTTTTCTCTGTTCTGCTCAGTATATTTCTGAGTAGTTAATCCATACTTCTGTGAATTTACCCTAATTGTTCAGTTCGTTCCATAACACCCATTCATGTGCTGCATGCACCACCAGATCCTGAATTCATTGAAGGATGCAAAGCAACAAACAGTATGTTATAAAATTTAACAAACTTGGAATTATGTATACAAAAAAGGAAGAGGATGTGTACATTGAATACAATTTGCACCCATCACAGTAGAAAGTGGTCTTGACTGCGTGCAACCACATGGTTTTATTCGCTATTTTTTTGTAACAGCATTTCAACAACTCTTCACTTTAATCCTATATTTCTGAAAATTGTGAACAGTAGGGGTTGTGACTGAGTCATCCAAATACATTCTCTGTTCGTTGGGAAAGGAAACACTGCATTTATCTGCTTGTCCCAAATTATATTCTTCTATCCATGATGTGAAGATAAATTCTAGAGTCCCAGTATTGGGGGAAAAGGTGGGATAGAGAATACACACACACACACACACACACACACACACACATACTACTCAAGAATGGATAGGATTATAAAGAATTGAACTTTGTAGGTATGAAAGTGATGCAGATGCTAGTGTAATCTGATGGATGTCCATGGGTGTCTTCCATAATAATTCATTCCCCTTTCCACTGAATACTAAAACAGCACCACCTATAATGGCATGGAATCCTCCCCAAGCTTCAGACTTTGTGCTACCTATGCTTTTAACAATTGGGTGTGTAAGTTAAATGCATTTCCCCAACTAACGCAGATCAGTTACTGACATAAAACATTTTCTACTATATCCTTCAGATAAATAACTGCCTATTCCAGGGCATATACATTTTGCCTTAGTTAAATCAATAGCTTGAGTTCTGCTGCAATTCTGCAGAAGCTCAGAAGTGCTGTAAAATATCATTTTGGCCATTGTTGAAGATTTTCTGCTCATTGGAGGGGTGGGGTTGCAAACACTTTGTGCAAAACAGCATGATAAATGAACCACAATTTCAATCCCCCCAAAAATGGATTGCAAATGGATACTTTAGTGGAGAGTCTGTGTGCATGCATGTACGCAGGGATTATGCATCCATGTATCAGACAGTTCATTTCTGCTACAATCCTGCCTAAGGAGCATATTTAAATAGACACGGCGTTCTTGAAATAGGCATATATGTATGATGGAAATAATCTAATGGACATGGAAAGATCAGGCATCTACTAGTGTTGATTTTGTTGCAATTGATCACTGAACTATATAGAGTTTTGTGTTGAGATGTAGGATGTGTGGATGAAATGTGTTGCATTGGTGCATTCCCATTGCTGTGAAATTGCATGTATGCAGTACATGGAGTAGACATGTTTCTCAATTGCAGTAAACAGGTATTCAGAATGTTTTCTCACTGTTATAGACCTTTGACTTAAAGGTCTAGCAATAGTAAATATAGAACAAAGTGTACTAAACGAATCCGTTGCAAACAAGTGAAAATCCTTTCATTGAATGCAAGAGTTAATTTTTTAAGGGCCTGTTTACATGATCACCAATTCTGGGATAGGAATTGATTATCTCACTTCAAGGGTTTTAAAAGACCAAGAGATGGACCACAGATGGCCATTTATTTGTTCAATTTGTATTCTAGTTTTCCACCAAACAGTGCTAAGGCAACTAGCAATACAAGTGTAACAAAATAAAATGAAATATAAGCATAAAATCAAACTGGGTAAAAATGTAAATAAAATCAATACACCAAAACTAATGTTAACATATCTACTAGTGAGTGTATGGGCAAAACACCTGTTTAGATCAAAATGTATTTACCTGCTGGCAGAAGGGCATTAGAGATGGGGGCCAACCAGGCCTCTGCAAAGAGTACCAGAGCCTGGGAGCAGCCACCAAGAATGTCCTTGTTAGTTACCACCAATGTGCTTCAAATGTTGATAGGACAGACATAAGGGTCTCTCCTGAGGCTCTTAAAGCCAAAAGAGTTATAGGCGAATGCAGTCTTTCAGGTAACAGTCTTACATCGTTTAGGTAGCCAGTGAAGCTGGTAGCCAGTGAAGCTGTTACAATTTGGGGTGGGTGGGTCACATTCTCCCTAATGAGGGTTTAATAATTGTCACATTCATTATTTTCTCGGAAATTATCCATATAATCTCGGATAAGAGTTCTCCTTTAATTCAAAATCTTGTTCTGTGTATAGAAACTTTGTTCAATCGCAATATCAAACTGCATCTTGGGAGTAATTGTTTGTAATGGTGTAATGCATGAGTGCATGATGTACCCCTTCTTGATTGGTTGTTTCTACTGGCCTTCCTACATAATATTTACTTGCTGTTGCCGATCGGTATATGGAGGAATGAGAATGGCACTGCTGAGTGAGATATTTCCTCCTGAAAGAAAAGGCTTAAACCAACTCTGCACATGTGCAGACATGCCATTGTTTAGATGCAGACTGCAAATGCTCCAAAGCTTGTAGTGTATTCCAAAATTAATAATGCATTTGTAAGACAAGATCCAAGCTCACAATAAAGGGGGCATTAGGAAAGCATGGGTTTCAACCAATGAGACCACTAGTTGTGAGCTTTGGCAGCATCACAGTTTGTAACTGCCCTCAGTCAGTACTCTGACTGCAACATTCTGAAGTGGCTGAAGCTTCTGAACACTCTTCAAAGACAGTCCCACATAGGGCGCATTACAGAAGCCCAAATGAAATACAACACGCATGTGTCACCATGGCCGGACCCAGCATATCAAGGAATAGGTGCAGTTGGTGCACCAGCTACTGCCAAAATATGGGCATCCAGGTTCAGGGCTGAATCCAGAATTACATCCAGACTATGAGCTTGAGTTTACAAGGGAAATGCAACTCCTATTCCCTGATATTCTGTTCAAGTGATTAGGAATGCCTCTGCCTTGTTAAGATTAAGTTTCAGTTTGCTGTCTGTGGCTGACACCAAGCACTGATCTAGAACATGAACATCTTCCTTAGATTTAGATGGACAAGGGAGAGCTGGATGACATTAGCATATTGGTGACTCTGAATCCCAAATGACCTCCCCCAACGGTTTCATGTAGGATCAAGAGTACAGGACCTGCAACCCATAGGTTGCATGCAGCTTCCCAAAATTCAAGGGTGACCAAATCCTTCCACTTCTGCATCCCCCCCCCCAACAGTGATTTCCTGCAAATTTACCCATGTACTTACCCGCATGCTAAGTTGTATTTGCACAGGCACATAGTAGATGAGGTCCTTGGGGCTGGAAAAGTTGTGGACTGCTGATATAGACGCTTAATAGTATGGGGAATAAAATGGAACCTTAAGGGACACTGTAGAGCAGGGATGGGGAACCTCTGGTCTGTAGACCTAATCCAGCCCACCGATTTAGACCATCCTTCCATAACCTGGTGTCCTCCAGATGTCTTGGACCCCAATTCCCAGCGTTCCTGACTATTGGCCATGCTAGCTGGGGCTGATGGGAGTTGAAGTCCAAAATATCTGGAGGGTACCAGTTTGGGGAAGGGGGAATTTAGTTTTGGGGTGCTAATTGACTTTAGGGGAGTAAGGGCCACAGAGTTCTGATTTGAACCAGGCACTCAAGAATCTGGCTTTTCAGTCAAGGAATGAGTAGCCATTATTAAATCCTCAGTGCTTGATACTCTGCATCAATAGGAGTCAGCTAGAATTGCCAGATTTCTATGATCAAATAACTGCAGACCCCATATTGAAGGTGGTAATACTTCATGTTTTCATGGAAGATGGAGATTTCTCCCCCAGTATCATTGCTTGGAGAGTATAGAGATGTAGTGAAGATTATTTCGTTGAGATCCTGATTAAATAGCATTTCAGCACAAGCACTTAGAAGTTGTAGTATGTATCACACCTGCAGAATCATTACGCTAGCCCTAACTGTTCCTTTAAAGGATGCTGAATGGTGAGAAAACCCACTAAAGGGAAGTTGCCTTTTAATTTTTAAAGAATTCCCTCTGTGTGTCCCATCTCTTTGAACACCTTTTGCTGCTTAGTAGCAATAGAAAGCATAGGTAGGAGGTTTGTGTTTTGGATTTCCTAAGTCGAAAATGTATGCAGAATACCTTGAATATAGGATTTTCAAGTAAGAACATATCAGAATTCTAGTTTTTCCAACTTTTTAATTAATACAACTAATTCCAGTTCCACATCGTTGGCTCATTTATTTCAGGCAATATTGATTCATTCTCCCTATTCATGTTGTTGCTGTTATGTAGGAAAAAAAACTTTTATTACACTGAAAACATTGTCCTGGATAAATTTTGCTTTTGCTACACTGGAAACAACAAATAATTGGTACATTTTAGTGTTGTGGAACTGCCTTTGGCCTTCATAAGATGGGGAAAAGATGATAGCAATCTTAAAGTACTCAAGGAGGATGGGAGGCATTTTTTAAACCTCTTCTAGTATTCTATGCACAACTAGTATACTAGAAACACGCTACTTCCCTACGACGGCTGGATGCAAAGTGCAGGTTTTCTGAGGAACCTCAATTGGTATCTGTTAATATTCATGCCTTTTGCCACATTAGTATCCCACTTTCATACCCAAAGTAGTATTTTAGTCTCACAACAACCCTATGAAGGAGTGGGGCCTCACTTTGTCTACACCCAAACCAATAAAGACGTTTGGGAAATTTGTCATGCATGGAGTTGATTTAAATGTGTCATCTGCAATTCTGGTTCTGGGTGCTTCCAGTTAGAGGACTCCTAGTGCTACTAACCAGAAGGCATTGTGAAGCAATTCCATCATTTTTTTTTCCTTAATGGGTTTTCAATGGTAAGAAAAAAGAAGAATTGATAGGAAAACCACTGGAAGTTTATGAGTGGAAGATTACAGTGTAAAACTAAAAATTCTGTGAATGAAACAGGGCCATGATGCCATGAAAGCCTCTGGAAGTACCCTTACAGTCCATAGAGTCTATGAATTGTGTCTGTGTGCCTCTACAAGAGCAATTTAAAGCTCTTTCAAGGCACATTACCAAATTTACCTCTACAAGAGCGGAGCACAAATCAGGATCCCAGGCACGTTAAATAGAGACTTTTAATTTACGGCGGGAGTTAGAACATCTTATGTCCGTGTAAACAACTTTCTGAGGAGGCGTAGTAACGATCAGAGTGGGAGGGCTGTGGTCGTGATGTCATGGATAGAACCGCCCCTTCACTGGGAAAGCCTCCCACTTTTTCGTTTAGTTTTTAAAAATAAAGTTTATTTTAACTCCCCTGATAGAATATTCATTCATGGAGACACGGGGCCAGATGGAAGTGGTTTCACGAGAAGTAAAGGGGGTAGGAAGGATGTGCGGATGTGTGCATAATTAGCAATTAGCGCACATATCGTCCCCTCGCTTCTTGCTGGGTTCCTGACGTGTGTGTGTGTGTGCTTGTGTGTGTGTATGTTTTACAATTGTTGAGCTTGCTGGGAAAAAGAGGGGGAAGGAACGCAGCAGCATCCCCCTGTCTGTTTTGGCGTGTATGTGTGCGAGGCACATTCCCATTTACTCCTGAGCAGGTCACTTCAAATGGCGATCGGGGCGAAGGGAGGGGGAGACAGGTAGCCGAACATGTTAATCAGGTCATTCCCAGCAGGTAACCTAGGAAACCAAAGGTGGGAGATCCTGGTAGGCGGGGAGAATAAAGGGAGGGAACCTGTTTGGGGAGTTCCTCCGGGACAAAGTGTATTACTTTCAACAACATTTGCATGCAATTCTCAGCATGTCAACAACTTTAAATCGCGTTTCATACAGCCAGTAATGCGCTTCAACGCCTCCCGTGTATAGGGATTAGGCATAAAAGGGATTGTGAGGAGATGCGCATAATTGGGCAACTGGGCGTCAAACCGAAATCTTGTAGATGTGACCTGTAAGAGGATGAGCCTTACAACGCATCCTAAATTTCAGTGGCTCCCCGAGCTCCATCACACCTACTTTTTTTCCTGATATGCACCTGCAATTTTAACCTCCGTTTCATTAGCGCAGCAAGCGCTGGTCACTTTCACATGTGGCGCTATTTCATCTCGTGGCTTCTTCACTTTTTCACTCCACCCTGCCCTTTCTCCTTCCCCCTCCAGTTCATTGGTTCTTGTGCTTGGTGGATGTTGTGATGGACGTGGTGTAGCCACCTCAGTTCTGTTTTTGGATAACTGCTTATTAGAATTAACAAAAATACTTACAGCTTCATTTTTAAAGATAAAGAGATGAAACTTGGCAGCATGATAGCTCTTAAGTAGGGCTTTCAGCATGCAAAGTTTGAGGCCAATCCCTTCATCAGTTGATTTTTTAGGAATCAACCCCCCCTCCACACACACACACACACACACCTGATTCATCCCTTCTCATTTATAGAGGGAGCTTTTCTCCTTTACTTTAATGATGCACAGCTGCTGTGCATCTTCAGTTTATAAAAACAGAGATCTGAGTTCCCTGACCCTTTGCTCTAATGGGGTAAAATGGGGGGTTGGGTGCTCTAGGGAGAGAATGGGACTTACTTCTGAGTAGACATAAGATGCTCAGCATGCTTACTTGGGAGTAAGCCCTATTGAAGACACTAGGACTTACTTCTGAGTAGATGTGAAATGCTCAGCATGCTTACTTGCAAGTGAGCCCCATTGAAGACAATGGACTTACTTCTGAGTAGACATACAACCCTCTGCACACTGGCTTGGGAGTAAGCCCCATTGAACTTAAAGGGGTGCTCTTGGTGGGGTAGGGTATCAGATCTACCTCCCTTTATTGCAGGTAGGGGAAGTATTTTACCCTCTTCTCCCTTGATTGCAGACAAGGGCAAGGAGGGCACCAGGTTAGGAAGAGCACATCCTCCCCATTTCACCCCATTAGAGCAAATGATCAGGGAACTCAGCAGATCTCTGTTTTATTAACTGAAGATGCACAGCTGCTGTGCACCAGCAAAGTAAAGGATAAAAGCTCCCTCCATAAATTCCCAGGGGTGGATTAATAGAGAATCAGAGAGGGGTTTGTTTGTTTATGGGGAGGGGGAATAGTTTGAGAGAGAGAAAATTAAAAATTTGTAAAAAAAATTAACAGATGAAGGGATCGCCTTCAAACTTGGCATGCTTAAAGCCCTACTTAAGAGCTACCATGGTGCCAAGTTTCATGTCTTTTATCTTTAAAAATGAGGGAGCTGTAAGCATTTTGGAGCAGTGAAAGTCTGTTCAACTGACTCAGTACAAGTCGGTGTGCTGGAGAAGGAGAACTGCCAACTGCCCTCCTCTTTCATCAGCAAGACCACCCTTCAAAGCACACTCACCCAACAAAGGACATGGTATGAGGATGGCAATACACGGGGAAGAAAAGTGCTTTAATTCTGCTTGGAGGAAATAAAACGGACTTTCCCCACTCTAGCAAAACATGAAAAATGGAGAAGAGGCAAGGTGACTGCTGGACAGGCACGGTGTCATGTGACTGCAAAACTGCAAGCCAGGCATGATAAGAGTGCGATAAAATGCTGGTGTGATGGAGCCTCCAATTTCTTTGTATGGCCCATTTTAGGCTTGAAAAGCAAGGCAATGTATTACATCCATTGGACTGTGAACAATAATGGATGCTTTCTATGCAATGGAGGATAAAATATTTGTGTAGGCGGGTGGAGGGAATACTCAAAATGACAGCTGTACACAAATATCTGCCTCATCCTTTTCTAGATCACAACCTGTTTTGAAACTGGGAGCTTTGTTCATAGACTGCTTTCTGAAACATTGTGTCATATATTCTAGATCTGGCATCTTTCCATTTCCATTGCTTACATGACTGGGCTACTTAAATAATTACTACCTAGTATTTGTGCATAGACCTAAATAAAGGGGGGTTGTCTTAGAAAATATCCTCATGCCAGAATCTCCACCAAGAAGGTTTAACGGCTTTCAGCATAATTCTATATACCTCTATTCTGAAGCAAGTCCCACTGAATCCAGTGGAGCTTTCTCCTGGATAAGTGTGTGTAGGGTTGTAGCCTTACTTTGTGAAAGAATTACAGTCCATTCTTACCACATCTAGAGTAAGTTTTCCACCAAAAGGAAATGATTGTGGTAGAAAAGAAGTTCTTGGGAAAATGATTAATGAACTGAGTTCAGTTTCAGAGCTATCTTCATCAGTGTTCACAACTGTGGGTGTCATGGTTGTCAAGTAGTCTACTGTTGCATCCACATGTGGATTGGCAAGGTATTCCGAAAATACCTGGCCTTGATGTGGTTCTTCGGCTGCAATTTTTCTGTACAAAGGCAGAAACTGCTGCTTGTTAGTATCAGCCATTGTATTGGTGATCGAGGGTTCATAATCCAAGTATTTCACAGTGGGATTTTCTTTCTGCAAACTGCTAGTAGTTAGGCAGTTGTGGCTTTCTCCTTTCTCAGAGTTTTTCAAGAGGGGCACATCCTCAAAAGCTGGATATTGTCTTTTTATGAAGACTTCCTCTATTTGTAGAGTTTCAGGCTCTTCAAAGCTGTTTTGGTTCTTTATGAATTGTGTAGAATATAAGCTTGAATCATCCTCCATGAAGAGATGAGGGAGCAACATCAGATTAATGAAAACTCATGAATAAATATCTCTCATTCCCTAAAAGTGAACTAGGTTTATATAAAAGCATGCATTTTAGGACCACTCTGCAAAAAGCTGATGTTTCTAAATGCTCTTGAAAATACAGGTTGCTTGCTACAACATTTAGCAAGCTATGAGATTCATATGACAAAACATTACATGAAATAGTCCTGATAAACCTTTTCCTCTTAAAAGCAGCTTTGCTCAGGTGACAAGGAAATCTCAACAAACTGGAATTCCAATCACCCATATCCTCTCTTTTCTGCAAATATACCTCTGCTGACTTAAGGCAGCAGGAGTTGGTTCATTAGAGACTAGAGAGTCTGCAAAGATATTCTTGTCAGAGATACCAAATAGGTAGGCTTACCTTTATAGATGTGAATTCTTTAGCCCATGAAGAGTTGGCTGGATCAGGAACAGCTTTACCGTACCACCCAGATAACAGAACAGAGGGGAATGAGAAAATCCTAACAGGAATAGTACAAAACCAAATATTCTTAAACTTCAAAATTTTAACGTTCTCCAAAGTTGGAGCATGTGAGTCCATTTGTGACATATTAATACCTACATGGCAGATATGCTTCCAGCACAAAGACAATAGGCAGTAACCAAAGCTGTCACAGCACTAGCGCTAATCACGTTGCGCCAGTGTAAACCAATGCTAGCTCAACACCATTAATGCTTACAAAAAGTGCAAAAGCAGTGATTGGCCAGTGAATTTCAGTGGCCAATCACTGTTTTTCCCCTTTGCTAGCAAGTGCTAATAACGTTGCACTAGGGTTGGCTTATACTGGCACTGCGACAGCATTGGATACTGCCAATATCTTTGGCTATTGGAGGCTTCACAAAGGATATTTTTCCTATATTGATGTGGGCTCTGCAGAGTCAATAGTGGGGGCTTGCCTAAGACAGCAGATTTTAAGGACAGAATGTTTTTAAGAAGATATTTGGATTCTCTGGTTCAGGCACCAAAATGTCTTAGAAAAACAATGAGAGAGGAACCTTCAAAGATGCTGAAGGATTCAGTTTTATTTAGTCCAGTATGTTTTGAGTCTTCTTCAGGAGAACTGGTTGAACAAAGCAACCTTCTATACTGTTTCCTCTCTCATTATTTCTGCACCAGTTCTCTTCCCTTCTTGACCAACATGCTTGGACAATTGCTGAATCTTTGTAAGAAAAGCACACATACACACAGACACACAGACATCACACACACCAGCATTTGCAAACTTCCTTGTGCCTAGTTACTTTTCCATAAATTACTTTCCTTTACGCTCAAATCTTCAAAGTGCTGTTCATGCCTGCTCCAAGAAACGTGTGATCTCTTGAATCCCTTATGCTGGGATTTCCTTCACCACTTTTGGCTAGAGAAGGGTGTAGTGAGGAGTGGAAGGTTACATTATGGGGTATGTCTGTTCCTTTATTTCTCTTGACTTAAGCCATCAAGGAGCCATCATGGGCTCATGAGCAACAACCTGGCTCATTCTGTCATAGCATATGATAGATTTTCAGCAGTGATGTTATTCAGTGATGAAGACATTGACTGGCCTAGCCAGGTAAGATATTTATAAATGAAATGGAAACAAAATTGGATTTGTTGATGACTTGCAAAATCCTTGACTTTCTTATCTTTGGAGATTTCTATTTAAAGTTTAATGGGAAGCCAATAGGAGATTTGCAATTTGACTTGGATGGGTTTAGGGCTTGATCATTTAAATTGAAAACTTTTTTCTACAAGCATTCGTTAAAAAAAAAACCATATGTACCATCATATTATATGACAATTGCTTGCCATGATGCATTTGGAATCCATAATCATCTCAAAAGTTCAGAATATTCACTTACTTTTGCCTAACAAATGGTATACAGCAGACACAGGCTGAAAGACCCACAATAATGCAAATGATAATAGAACCCCAGTCAGGTACATCTGAAAATGCAATAAGTTTGGTAGTGAAACATGTTTTTAATAAGTATGACAACTTTCATAATGTAAGAGTTTAAGAAATATCTCCAAACTTGTTAAAAATCAGGTTTTTCTACCTGGGTAAGTCTGCCATGCAAATTTACTACTTTAGGAGATCATTCAGGCAGAGATCATTCATATATTTTTAATGTACTGGGGGGTGTCTTGATGGTGGAGCCTTGATGCTGCAAGCCCTGAAACCCCTGAGTTTGCACTCCTTCGCATTGACCCCATGCAAAGGAGCTAATGTGGCGTTTGAAGGGCAGGATGACCAGGTTGCTCAATTTCCCCCCCAACCTTAATCTTTAACTACATTGCAGGGAGGCACAGAGGCAGACTGCCACCCCTCCCATCCCCTATATGTCCGTGCTGCTCCTTTAGGAGGACCAGGTTGCTCAGTTTTTTTTAAAAAAATATTAACCTTTAACTGTGCAGTGTCGCCATTATAGGGAACCGCAGAGGCGGGCCGCCACCTCTCCCATCCCCTATATGCCCATGCTGCTCTTTGAGGAGAGGAATACCAGTGTACACATTTTTTTCTCTCTAACTGTGCAGTGTTGCAGTTACAGGGAGGCATGGAGACGGACCGCCACCTCCCCACTGTCCAGAGGTGCCCCGTGATCAACTTTTTTAAAAAAACTTTTGTATTATTTATTATTTCTTTATGGGAAACTCTGCGAGGTCTGTTGAGGTGTTCCAGTGGCCATTCAGCTCGCTGGGCCGCCCCCTCCCTGGAGGATGGCACCTAATCAGGGGGCGCTATTGCTCCGGTCATGTCTCTGCTGTAACACCGGAGCAAGGTGATAGCTGGCAAGGAAAAAGTTGCAGTAAGTCCTTGACTTTTTTAAAGCGAAGCTTAGGGGAAATGCTCTTGGATGGCTCTGCATTGGCTGCTGCTTCATATAAATGACCTGCCGCCACTGTGGATCCACCCCAGGGCTTTCCCCTCATCAAGATATAGCCCTGTATGTACAATCTCCACATCTTAGTTCTCTTGGACATAGCCTGAATAAATTTGAGCAAGGAGTAATTGTATCCAATACAATTTTGGATGCAGCATGCTCCTCCCAATGATAATCAGGAGTTAAAAGACTTTTTTCTGTCTAAACATTCATAGGATTGCGCCTTAAGTCAACTTTCTATTGAGTCTTCACACACAAGTTTTAGAACCAGAATGTCATAATTACTCTGTATGTAAATGACTTCTTCATTCCCTTTAGGGCTCTCTCCAGCCGTGGTGGAAGCCGTCATCCATATAGCATATGCAGTACCAGACTCTACACTTTCTATTGGGAATGGCTGTGGGTCTGTAGTAGAGATGTCTAAGGGGGAGAAACAGAGCAGGGACTGTTGCTTGCTAGACAAGGCAAATACAAGTAGAAGCTAGTATCACGCTACAGGTACCTCTTCCCAGCCCCACATATCCGACTCCATGAACTAAGCATTTGAAATTGCAACAGACTGCAACTTCAACAAATACTTCTGAATTTGGCCACTTCTCTGGCTGAGGGTTCCAGCTTAGGGTCCTGAAATTTATTTGTTTCTGAAATTAATAACTGCTTTTCAGCCGAAATCACTTTCAAAGCCATTTCATGACTAGAGTAAAGCAACCAAAATTAGAATTTTAACAAAAAACCCAAAGCAACAAAGCTAGAACAACATAAAATAATAACAGGATGCTATTCCATCGGCTTGTCCTAAGCTGCAAGGGGATGACAAGGGAGCCTGCCACATTGCCATGACAATGAAGCAACATTCTCTGTCTTTTTACACCGCACTGTGAGGGGTGAGGAAACTATCTCCAGCTCAGCACAATAGGAGCATTCACTAGTTGCCTTGGCAACACAGACACATTCCCTTCCCCTTACCTGTGGAGTGCAGGCCCAAGGGCCAAATCTGGACCTCTGCCTTTACCCCTATTTCCCCTCAAGCATCAATCATTTGGTTGTTTCCAAGTTTTTGTGAATTTTCCCCCCATTCTAAAGGAGTGAAATGCCTCTGCGAAGGTTTAGTGAGTGGCAGTAAGGGCTTTAAGCTCCAATATAGTGTCCCTGCCCCTTTGGCCCCGCCCACCACTGGGATGTGGCCCCTGAGAGATTCTCCGGAATGGAGTTTGGCCCTCAGGCAGAAAGAGATATAACTAGGGTGACCAACTGTCAGGGTTTCCCCGGATTTGTCCTCATTTTTGTTCTATCCTGGGTGTCGAGGGATTTTCTGCAATTGTCTATAATGACCTGGAATGACACACTTTCCCCTTTAAGGCCACTATTAGCATGGCAGGGGGAAATGACATGCTTTCTGGAGGTGTGTCATTCTCCCCCACTGTTTAAAGGCCTTAAAGGGGAAAGTGTGTCATTCCCAGACATTATAGAAAAGGGCCTGATTGGAGCAGTGAGGTTGGGGTGAGAATGACATGCTTTCCCCTCCCCCAGCTCCAATTGGGGCCTTTAAGGTGGCCCCAGAAAGCCATTTTCCTGCCCCCCACTAGGTGTCCTCTTTTTGGGTTTCCCAAATATGGTCACCCTAATAAAACTCCTGCCCTAAACAGTGAGCAAGCACATTTGTGCCTGCTTATCCTTCTTCCCCCCCTCCTGCCCACACACAAATATTGCTGATAGGGGAACTGCTTTTCAGAAGGTAAAACCAAGTCTCCATTTTGGCTCCATCCAAGTCACCAAACTGTGTCATAGACTTCAACAGCTTCAGATCTGGCTTCAAGCTTTCTAGCACTTAGATTTTTCTAGAGATGTTTCAGAAAACTACACTCCCTGCCCTCCGTCTAATAGAGGTCCCCCCATCCCATTTTTCAGTGCCCTATGCAGCATAGGGATCAGTATGTTAATTTTTAGCAAGTACCTACCATAGACTTTAAGGGGTGTGGTGGTGGTGGTGGTGGTGAATTGGTTCTGCAAATATATCTTATAGCCAACAATGCAGCCGACTTGTTGATTGCCTGAGATTTCTTCCCAGGAGACCAAAATGCGCTCTCCCTTTACTGTTGCATTCATGTGAGGTCCTGTTAATGGGACTGTAAAACACAAAAGCTTTGTAAGAAACCTGAACTAACTTATTAGGTGTGGGCTCAAACCAAGAATCTATCACTCTTACCTTTTGCTGACACATTTTCCACCGTGGCAGCTGCTTTCCCTGCTCTGTTCTGATAGAGTGCAAACACGCTGATGGAATAGCATACGTTAGGCTTAAGGTTCGCTAGAAAGGAGAGAATTATCTTTGACACACAATTGACAGATATCTATCCGATACAGCCTTCCTGAACCTGGTGTGTAACTCTCATAATTCCGAGACAGCATCCCTCCGCGAGCTTCTGTTGCAGCCTTATTATTATTATTATTATTATTATTATTATTATTTATTACACTTATATTCCGCCCCATAGCCGAAGCTCTCTGGCCGGTATATAAGTGTAATAAATAATCTGGTTTATCTGGACCCATAGATTGAATATAAATACAAAATATGTGATTTTAACATTCTACGTTACAACACCTATTTCTGAGACCTGGAAACCCAAATGGAATAATAAATGTGTTCTTCCTAAAGTCGGATAAAAAGGGATCATTGTAAAGATAATCAGTATGTAGAGGAAGAGCCTTGAGTACAAGCCAAGGAAGACATCTCATCCTTCTGGAATATGGGGTTTTAGTAAGCGTTTTTGGGCCTTTCTCCATAACCATGGGGACTAGTAGAGAAATAATTTATTAAAAAAACAAAATAAGCAGAAAGCTAAGTTGGTGCTGCTAAATTTCATACTGAGTTGCTGACACATGGTTTCAGAGGTTTTTGAATATGCTTATATGTTACTAATATGAGATTTCCATCTTTGTTCCTGGTAATTCTCAACTCACTACTGAAGTTTTGTTTGTATTTTTTTTAAAAAAGTGGTGGACCACACTTTGACTTCTATGAATGTTCCAGCATAGTTCAAAGCGTGGTCTACCATTTTAAGAGAAAATCCCCCCAATACTTCAGTGGTAAGCTGAGTGAGAATATCATGAGTTGTGATATCGTATGTGTAGAAGAGGTGTTAGAGCCCACACAACTATTATTACTCTCACCACCCTAAAAGACAAAAGTTATGATGGACCCATCCATATATTGTATTGGGTTATGTGACTCAGTCCATAGTGCAAGTTTTGAAATTGTATTGTTGAAAAAAGGCTTTCAGCAACATGGCTGTGTAAATCGGCATTGAATTTGGAAGTGAGAAGGTGTTGGATAGACTGTTTTCTTAGAGGAGCTCAGCCAATTGGAACAGGCAAAAGACAGATTTCTTTCCTGCCTGCAGAGATTTCATTTCTTACTATCAGCTGTGGCTTAAAAGAGATAATCTTGAGTCATCTGAAAAAAATAGAAGACAAAATGAGCTATTGCACAGTGCAGAATTGGGATTTAATGTGTGAATAAAAAAGGAGACCCTGTCCAAGAAGTTGTAATGGTTCAACTTTGGCCAGGGGCACAGAGACAGTCTTTCCCGTAATAAACAGTTAGCAATGGCTGTCCTCCTCCAGTACTATGCGCTCACCTATTATTACTGTAAAATTGGATGCAGGAACTTTGAGCCAGGTTTTCAAATGATGGCCTTGATGGAGCTCTGCCCATTCCACTACATACCCGTTGATAAAAGGTGAAGGTGCAAGAGGTGCTTTCCATGCAATAACAATACTGCCGTTCTCTATCGATGCAACAGAGAGATGGCTAGGTGGTGGCAGATCTTTGAAGAGTGAGACAATAAGCAAACAAAATACATTAACTCCTTAACTGAACACAGGAGAACAAGTCTGGTCAGTCTTGGAGAAAGTCAGCTTAAGCAAGTGAGAGATCGTCCAAGAGGAAACTGAAGCTTGATTGGCAGAAAGAGTAGCAACTGAAGATGGGATAAGATCTCTAGAATGTAAGTCTTCCGTTTCACAGGGATCACAGTTAATATGATATTCCTGGGAACAACTAAAACCGGCACTATACAAGAACATAATCTGCAGATAGTACAAAGCAACAACAACAAAACTGTCTACTTGGATACTTCCCTACTCTCTCCAGTAAGAAATGGTGGAAGGCAACCCTGTGATCTAAAATCCACTCAGTACTAACTGAAGCTGAGCGCATTTATAGAAGTGTCATAACCATGTCTCCCCATCACCCTGGCCAGGACAATGTTGGACTGTTAATAACTGAGGCCTGTAGTTGAATGATGAATTAACCTAAACACAGTGGTTCAAGTTCTGCCACGTGTAAAAACAAACATTCAATTGTGTAGCTTTCCTATGGATAGAAGCATCTTACCTGTAATTCCTAGTTTAGTGGTGATGTAGATAGGTGAGGATATTCCCCGTGAGTTGAAAGACTGAACTGTTATGTTGTAGTCTGTTTTAGGAGTAACTCGCGAGAAAATAGTATGTGTTGTAGATTCTGTTTCTACAGCTCTATCACACTTTTGGTTCAAAGCACGGAATGTCACACTGTAATTATAGGTTTTCCTTCTTGTTTCTGATGCACTTGTCTATAAAGAAATAGTAGATATGTTTTTCCTTTTCATGTTGTTTTATTCCCCACACCCCCGCCACCCATAGGTTTTATCAGCAGTTTAAAGCTAGCATTCAATCTCCTATCTGGTTAGGACTGGAGAAACACAGGTTCAAAATCCCCTCAGTCATAAAGTTCACTCTTCTTTTCAGCCTGTCCTACCACACAGGGTGGTTGTGAGGATAACATGAGGGTGAGGAAGAACCATGTCTTCACGCTATGTGGAGAAAAGATGGTGTATAAATGTAATAACAAACTTCTGAAAGGTTAAAATTAATTGTATTTTCAAAAATGTCTACTGCCTTTGATAATGTACAAATTGCTGCACAGTTTTAACCTCACTCCACCAAAAGAAGCCAAGCCAAGAGATAGTGGCTGCATTCGGGCAACACATCAGTCAATGGTGGGTTGAGTAGCCAACTCACAGTTGGTTACTTTGTGGGTACTCCCCACACAACATATTCCTACACAACTGTGGTTGGTTAGGGCTGGCATTAAGTGGACTAATAGTCAACCCAGCATTTGACTGACACAGACCCCGCCCCTCTCCCCACCCTCCCTCCTCCCTCAGTCCTCCCAGTTCTATCCCAGCAGCCTCTGCAAGTTGCACCAGTTGTAGCAGAGTGGCAGCCGCCGCTGTGGTCGCTCTTGCTGCCTGCCTCTATAGGCTTGTGTTTTAACCCACTCACCACACGCCATTAACACACTCACCCCTCCACACAACACTTTAAACAACTGGCTTCGAGCTAAACAACTTGCAAGCCAGTTGTTTCTCTCAGTTGCTTATTTGGGCGGAATAGCATACCGTCAGTAGTTTGTGAGCGGCATGTTACCCTCCACACAACACAATAAGCAACACAACTGATGATTATTCCCTCCCCCCCAGTTGCTTAATGTGTTGTCCGAATGCAGCCAGTGACTTGCTTCTTTACATGGTGGGTTGAGTGAGAATATGGACCTGGCCTCATACGTTGAAGGACCTCCATGATGGTCCAACATTTTGAAATACAGAGTTCTTTCAATTGAGCTTGCATCAGCTCTCTGATGTCATTCCAACCTGACAGATGGGGAGCTGAAGCTATGAGAGAATGAATTTGGTTGCAGCAGCAGATGGCAAGGTCTCCTCACCCCCACCTCAGATTTCCTTAATTGGATGTATCACTGCAGTTCAGCAAGAAGCAGACCTTGAGGGTAGTGGCCAAGGATGGAAGTGGAGTAAGAAGAGTTCCTGTCCCCATGATGCACTGCAGTGTGGGAAAACAGGGACCTTGGACCACACCACATTTTTGTCCAAGACTGTCTACTGTAACCTTTTGGTGTAGCATTAAAGAACTTTCCCTTTCAGTTCCCACCAACCCCTTTTTCATCTCTATATTAAACACCAACGATGCAGTAGTTGTGGATGGAACATATTTTTTTTCCCAAAATGAGGGTTTAAAAGTGTAGGTGCTTCTTCCTATCTCTTCTTTTTAACTGGGGTAATGGAGTGGTTCTTTCTATTACAGTTTTGGTTCAGACACCCATATCATAGAACTTTCAGTTTTTCTTAGGTGAACAGAAAGTCTTACCTTCCAGAAAAGGGTAATATTCTGCATTTGTGAAGACATCTCCTCCTTTAAATACCAGACATCACTGGGTTCAAATGGCACTAGGTAAAGAGAAAAAGTGCTTGATCATATAACATGTATGTGAATTTGGGAGTGACTTTGCAAAGCGCTTGACAGCATGCAGGAAACCATCATAATTAGGAAGAATTGTTTGTTTTACACAATGACATATCTCCACTTGGGGAGTGAGGTTGGCAGCAAGTCCTATCAGCTTGTAAAGTTGTTATTTATTTATTTCATTTCTATACTGCCCAATAGACAAAGCTTTTTGTGCAGATCACAAAAATTAAAACCACAATGTACAGCATAAAATGTAAAATATAGAAAGCTTGAAACCACAATATAAAAGTACAACCAGAATAAAACTAACCAACAATGCAGAGATTAAAAATACAGATTTAAAACAACAGAGCTAAAA
Source organism: Anniella stebbinsi (assembly GCA_029215795.1). NCBI lineage: Eukaryota > Metazoa > Chordata > Lepidosauria > Squamata > Anniellidae > Anniella > Anniella stebbinsi. Next base: position 85,218,529 of record JARDYH010000004.1, on the reverse strand, counting down.
GACTAGGAGCCTATCTACACTATTGCTTTAAAATGATTTATAACAGTTTTAAACCGGTTAATAACTGTCATTAACCGGTTTAAAACTGTTATAAACCATTTTAAAGCAGTAGTGTAGATAGGCTCTAGGATGCTAAAATACTGGGGAAATAAAAAGGGCTTCACCTGGCGCCAGTAGGTGCCAGGCGAACCACTCTAGGGAGCTCACTAGACGTCCCTTGCTCTGCTCATCAAAACCTCTGCCCAGAACCATAGCTGGCCAAATGAGACTGATGCCCCTATTTACTTCCAAAGGCTAAGTTTATGGAGATTTGATCAGTTATGAAGCAAGCTTTAAAAAAAAAAAGCAGTGGGGGTGGTGGAATGCCTGGATGGCATTCCGCCACATTTTTCTCCCTCACCTATTTAGGCATTTTTATTTTACTCTCAGGGAACTATTTAAGTGGTTCATCTGCAACCACAGAAATGATGAGACTAGACCTGGATGTACATTCCACACATGGTCCACTGGCAAAACAATAGGACAACTCCTTTTTATTTTCATGGAAAAACATAAAATAAACTCTGCTGGGACAGACCAAAAGGTTGCTTTCATCAAGCATCTCATTTCCCATAGTGTCTAACTAGATGGAAATAGGAAGCCCACAAGCAGGTCATGAGAGCAACAGCCCTTTCCAGCTGTTCTTCCGCAACTGGTATTGCGATATCTAAAACTGGAGCAGTGGGGGCTGGTGGCTCCAGTGCCGGGGGGGGGGGTGAATTTGCTCTGGGTTTCAGTCAAAACTCATCAGAACTCTAAAGCAGCACTTGGGTTAGCTCCTTTTAAATTCTGACCGGTTCTGACTGAAATCCAGAGCAGTTTCACCACTCCACTGACACTGGAGCCAGCAGCCTCCATTGTCTTGGCTAGTAGCTGTTGGTTGCCTTATCCTTCATTGACCTGTCTAATCCCCAATTTAAACTGAAATATTGCCATTCATAGATATTGGTTTAAAACGCTAGCAGGCATACAGAACTGTGAGGGCGGCATTCACACCTCCTGTAGCAGTCGGTGTTTCAGACAGAAATAGATACTTTCAATAGTGGTCAGCGATGTGAGGTTTACAATTCACAGTAACATTTTGGTATGCTTGACAGAAACCCCAACACACGTCAAAGGATTCAAGAGACTAGAAATTTAATGTCATGCTATAAACCATTGCTGAAACCCTCATGTGTTAGAGAAGAAATGAAACTTTGCAGCCTGATTCTTTATAAAGGTTCAATTTGAAGTAAAGTGAACCATATTTTTTAAAGGTTGAGATGCTCTTATTTTGTCTGTTTGGATTTAATTTATATCCCACCTTTTAAACCAAGAAAATGGCACTCAAGGAGGTCAACAATCCCAAAAATATTTATTAAAATCGTAGTTAAAAACAGTAATAAAAAATATATATTAAAACAATAATTTAAGAATAAAACCACCACCCAACCCAAAATACCATGTTTCAAGCTGAAGTGTGTGTTAGAATCTTAATATTTTTCAAATTGGCAAAGCCTTCACCAGTCTTTTCATCAAACACTTGCCATTATGCTTATAGAAGCAATTGTTCTTGCTGTAGCTAATTCTTCTCCTTTAAGAGATGTTGTAACTCTTTAGGTTTGTAACATAAAGCAAAGTTGCAACATAAAGCAAAGGTTTGCAACATAAAACATGCTTTATTCTAGCCTTCCCCAACCAGGTGCCTTCCATATGTGTTGAACTACAATGTCTATCATCCCCAGCCAGTAGTTGCTGTATCTTCCTTCTGGCTGAAAGCATGAATGTGTTATCTATAGTAGATCTTAACACAGGCTCAAAATAAATACCAGGCCTAAGTTGTGGTTCAGTTCTAGTATTTATTTTCTTACCAGCTTCTGTTTGAAACGCCGTGTTCCAATCACTCCATAAGCCTCTGTTGGGAAGGAACCTACAGGAAACCTGGAATTCATATTCTCTATCTGGTGCTAGGTCATGTAGATCGTATCTTCTAGTAGTTATATTTTCAAGCTTGAATGAAAAGAAATGAAAGTACATGAAAGCAAAAATAACAAATGCTGGTATTCCTCTACAGAGAGAGAGGAGTTCTCTGCTTATGTTCACAGAAACTCTCAGCCATGCTACAGATATTCTATGTCCACAATATGCACTTCAAGGGAGACACATAAATGCCAGGCCAAGGAAGTATCTCGGCTATGTTACTAATTCCCTGTTGGAACAAATGCTGCATCTCTCTTCTAACACAAGCCCTCATTTTGCTTCTTTTCTCTTCAGAGATGTCTGGCTAAATAGGGTGATCATATGAAAAGGAGGACAGGGCTCCTGTATGTTTCACAGTTGTATAGACAATGGAATTTCAGTGGGTGTCATTTGTATGCATGCAGCACCTGGTGAAATTCCCTCTTCATCACAGCAGTTAAAGCTGCAGGAGTAGGGTAAAGGAATTGCACATCTGTCAAAATGGTGAACAAACACGAAGCCCAGGTATGTTCTGTAACACCTCCTTCTTTCAGTACTGATATCAGATCGTGAGTCTATAGAGATGTGTGCATATTCATGACCTGAAATTGGAATGACTGCAGAATTAGAAATGTGTGGTGAGTGTTTTCAGCTTCTCTTGTTTTTTCTCTCTTTTAATGTTTGAACAGACTTGGCATACTCAGGATTATCTCCTGGCATGTTATTCTGAGAGATATTCTTGGAATATCCATCTATCGATCGCTTTTAATTCCCTCTATATGGGATGCTTACAATGGGTACGGAAAGAAAACTTGAAATTCTTTCTGTAAATAACCAGGGAATTGCATCTGAGTACCACATTAATAATATATAACATTTAGAAAATATTACCATGGTCCAGGAATTACTATGAATCGGTCGGTATCTCAATTTAAAGTGTTGCGTCTCTTGTTGATCTTGCCACAAAATAGTGCAATTTCTTGCAGCAAAACTATCGCATGTCACTGACAGATCCACTGGAGAATAAGGCTTCACTGATTTGTGGTGACAAAAAATACATTAAAAAAACAAACACAAAATTTAATACTTTTGGAATGGCCAGTGGCAATATACTGAAAGCTCAGTTCAATACTAGTAACAACCTAGGATCCTGCCGGATTTTGTTTTGGATTTTTTTGGGGGATGGGGGAAGTTTGTGAATTGCTGTTCTCTTGTGAATTATCTCTAAGAAATGCCCTGTTTACAGACGATCTCAATTCCCAGCCCTCTGAAGTGGTGGGTCAGAGGAAATTGATTATTGCCTTCCCCAGAATGATGGCTCTCAATAATACAGAACCTTCACAGAACATCTTCTGTTTAACCCCACATGAAATTTATGAATTTTGGGGCTACTATATGTTCCCACTCCTACATACCCGTTCTATATTATTCTCTATTCCATTTTTTCTCTCTACTATAAACCCAACTGACATTACTTACAAATCTAAACAAATAAACAACAGTACCTCCCACATGTTTTCTCTTTTATCTGATTGAGAAGAGCTGGCCTTACCATTAGGAAGCGTGAGCTGGCTGCCCCAGGTAACAGCAAATGTTTAGCTTATTTAGTTTGTTATTATTTTGTTTTTACTGCCAACGAGGAGGAGAGGTGTTTCTGGGGTTTACTGCCTCGGCAAAATCACTTGGCTGGCCTTGGGTACTATGCAACTTAATGGTGGGGGATGGGAGGATTAGCTGCTCTGCCTCATCAACATAATATCTTGGGCCAACCCTGTGACTGAGATGGAAAGAAGCAAGCCAGACAGTCTCCGACTATAGGATGAGGTAGGGCAATTTCACCTCACTGTTGCTGACTGTACCATTGTAAATATTTTAAAAATAGGCTGAACAAAAAGCATCCCACTGCAATCCATCGGGAAGCCCTCACACAACCCATTCTTATGGGCTTTTTAAAAAAAAAATAGCCAGTCCTCCACACTCTGTGTTTTTTGTGTGTGAATCTGCTTTGATTCACACAATTTCACACTTTCAACTTTTCACACAGTTGCTGAGGGAATAAGTCACTGTCATATCTCTATTCAATAATGGTTCCGGTTGAGCATCTCTCTCTCTCTCTCTTCAGCATTCATGTTCATTTCTGGACAATGGGCAAAATCCAGTGTTGTGCATGTAGACTTCCTCTCACGTGATGGGACTTTCTCCTCCTCTTTTTTACCTACTCTCCAAATATCTGTTTCATAGGGTCCCTCAACTCTCAGGAGCCGATTTTGAGGGTGCACTGGGGTGGGTGGGTTGCAGGGTGGAAGGGAAACTGCCCCTCCCAGTTCCGCTGATGGAAGTAGTTCTGTTGGATTACAGCTCATAGTCCCCTATCTTTGCTCTATCAAAACCCACTTCAGATGTCCCCTCCCTCCATACCATCCTCTGGATTTGAGAAGCATCTTCTAATTGGCAATGTGGGGTGGGGGCTGCTGTTTAGAAAAGAAAGCAAAAATTCCCACTGAGCAAGGGCTTTGTTTCATTTCGATTTGATTTGACTGGAAATAGGAAGATGAGAATTCTATTCAAGACAATCTTTTCTTGAATTCCTTTGGAATGCCAGATAAATAGGATGAATGTATTTGAGACAAATTCCTTATGTTTACCTCTTTCTATTAATGTAAATTGAATTGGTTGGGATGAAGTGTTCCCCAGTCCATTTGTAGCAATGACCACAATTGTGTAAGTGGATTCAAAGTCCAGCTTTTCTTTGAGATCCATTGAGCCGTTGGTGGAAATGCTCTCTTGCGAAAATGTTCTATTTGTGATTCCATTTGTTAGTCTGCAATGGAAAAACAAACCTGGATGACAAGTTTGAATGTCTCTTCTCTGTTAGGCACAAGGATGTACCTCTGTTGCTGAGTTAGACCAATTTCAGACCTGTGTAACACTGTTTGATACTAACAGAATGCCATGTGTCCTCTTTTATAGAGGACAGTCCTCTATTTTAAGGACTGCCACAGAACTGTCCTCTATTTGAAGAGCTGCCCCCTCCGAGTCCCATATAAAGATAAAGACCCATCTGAAGGCAGAACTAGGCCTTGGAGTTGCCCATCAACAGCACCTGTACTGCAGCCTGAACAAGGCACACAGGTCACAAGGTCATACTTCCCCACTATGGTGAAATGTACTATATTTCTATTAAACAGAATAATTATTTCTAAATTTGCATCTATACATACACATTAGCAAATGCAAATATTATTCAAATTACTGCCCTCTTTTGTGGTGAGAACACAAGTACAATGAAAGCTGAGACACAGGTAAAACTTACTGTAATCTATAATTAGTATCAAGGTAGGTATAACGTCCTTCATCCCACGAACAAGTAGAATATCCATTTTTTCCATACTGGATGCAGGATACATTTTTGGGTTGGTCTGGAGGAACTTAAAAATAGACAACCAGTAAGGGTTGAGCAGCTTAATATCTATTAATATGAATCAATGACTTGGATTGTTTTTAATGCCCTATCAAAATACATGCCTGCAATTAGTTCATATTTGGTTTACTTCATTTAAAAAAATATTCTGAGAAAATTCTAATGTGATAAGCGCAAATGATTGCACTGCTGACCCAAAGTTATAGGAGATCTATCTAGGATCCTGGATGAAATGCACACTATATGTTGCAAGTGACTTTTCATTAGCATTTGTGCAATATTTCATCCACATTCAATAATGTTGATGTTTATTTGAATGATGGGGGAAAGGTGCATTCCTGTGTTTGGCACAACAAAGAAATCTAGCTAGATGTGTGCTCCCAGTACAGGTGAGTAGCACACATCTAGCTAGTGTGTGATTAGTAGGAAGGGTTCAATATCGGGGGGGGGGGGGAATAGACTCCTAGCTCTTAACAACAACCAAAACCTGTACCAAATCATCTTAGAAACAATCATAACATGGGCATCCATGAGAGATCTTAACATATTCCACCCAGCAATCTCTACTGCATTGGAATTGCTGTCTCAGAACAATCATATTTTCCTTTGTGCAAAAGTGCTTGTAAAATGTTATATACCTGCCCCAAAAGCTGTAAGACCTTGAGGGAATGCACAATAAAAACATGCCGATGGGGTGAGATCCTAAGTTTGAGCTTTTCTAAATGAGGCATTTATTGTATGCTATTCCTTACTCATGATTGTTTACAGGCTCTGATCCTTCAGTTTTGCTTTCATTTCTTCAGAGCACTTTCCCATATATTTTTTTAGAATGGGGAAAATGGGCTATTATATAGGGGTGTGCATGGACCCAAAAAATCGAATCGGAATCGGAACCAGAAGTGATGCCTCAGATCGGAGACTTTCCGGTTCGGATCGGATCCGATTCCAATCCGAACATCTGATTTTTGGATCGGACACCATTTTAGGTGTTTTCACCATAGGCTTGCATTGGGGGGAAGAAAGCTTTCTCCCAATGCAAGCCTATGCAGAAAACATGGGGGTGGGTGAGTGGGGACCTAACTCCCCCCTCCCTATCCCTCCCCCCACTTGCGCTCCTCACCTGACGCGCTACTGAGAGGCAGGCCACGAAGCCTGTTTCTCAGTAGAAGGGACCAGCAGACGGCAGCAGACGACCCCGGCAGGTAAGTGGGGACCACCCTCTCCCCCCCTCCCCCCAACTCATGCTTCTTACCTGCCGGGGCCATCCACTGCCGCCTGCTGGTTCCTTCTACTGAGAAACAGGCTTCGCGGCATGCCTCTCAGTAGCGTGCTGGGTGACGTTATCACCCAGCACGCTACTGAGAGGCAGGCCGCGAAGCCTGTTTCTCAGTAGAAGGGACCAGCGGATGGCAGCGGATGGCCCCAGCAGGTAAGTGGGGACTTCCTTCTCCCTCCCCCCCCCACTCGTGCTCCTTACCTGCCGGCATCCCACGCTGCCGACCGCTGCTTCCATACTACTGATAAGCAGGCCTTGCGGCCTGTTTATCAATAGTACGGAAGCAGCGGACGGCAGCGTGGGATGCCGGCAGGTAACAGGGGACCTCCCCCTCCCTCCCCCTCCCCCCACTCATACGTCTTCCCTGCTGCCTACCCGCTGCCATCCACTGCCGCCCGTTGCGGCCTGTTCCACAGTATAGCGAGGGTGCGCTGAGTGATGACGTCACCAGGCGCACCGGCGCTGTATTGTGGAACAGGCCGCAAGGCCTGTTTCTTAGTAGTACTGAAGCAGTGGGCAGCAGTGGACGGCAGCGAGGAGGCAGCAGGTAAGGGGCGTGAGTGGGGGAGGGGGGAGGGGGGAGGAGGTCCAAGGTCCGATCCTCTGATTTTTTCTGATCCAGATCAGGTCCTTTCGGATTGGATCGGATTAGATCAGACGATCCAGATGCTAGGGATCAGAATCGGATAATTTTATCTGAATTTGCCCGGATCGGTTCCAGATCGTGGATCGGACCCGATCCGCTGCACATCCCTATTATTGTAGAACAGGGAATATGACACTGTTTCTCCTTGTGTATATGAACTATTTTGCTATAGCACAGCTCCACCTGGAGGTTATGTAGCAGTAAGCAGGAAGGAAAAGCTCTTTGTGTGGAACCAGAGTCAATTCTGCGATAAACCAAAAGTAGATACAGTGATTATCAGCCTCATATAGAAAAGCTCTTAGCCTGACCTGTAGCCTGTTTAATTTTAGAGCTTTGGAACAGATAATATTAGCAAGCAACAGATTCCTTTGCAACAGTTTTCTTTATACATCCCTGAAAAGACAGCGTGAATACTTCCAAACAAAAACATCTCCTTACTTCCAACCTTAATGTAAATTCCACATATGAGTGTATTTCCTCTTGGACATTGGCATTTAAAGGTCTGTCTCCCAAATCTGTGAAGTAAAACGTGAGCGCTGACTGAAAGGCCGTTGCTGCTGCTTACTTCTGAGTCATTCTGTAAAATGGATATCTTGTGTGCTTTTTGTGCACTGCACCATCCACTCCTGTTTAGCCAGCAGGAGAGAGTCACAGTTGATCCGCGTGACATATAAATGCCAGTAGCATTCATGCCTCCCCTATAATGCAGAAACATTAGACACTCTGTGTGTACTGAGGTGATTTTGTATATTAGAAAATAATTTGGATTTGGATAGCAGACATTTTCTCCCTGTCCCAATAAAAATGGCTACACAAATTGGCCTTGCATGCTGAAAACAAAATGCCCTCATAAATGCTCACTTTCCTTGTTCTAGCAGCCATCCTGACCTTGGTAACTATATCCCAAACCCAAAGCATTTTGTAGGGGGGGGGTGTTGTCTTAATATAGCTGTAAAGCGGTCTTTACCCTCTGCATGTGTTAGACTACAGTTCCCACTGTCCCCAGCCAGTTTGATCCATTGACACACTGGCCTGTGATGATGGGTGATTGCAATCCAACACACTTGGAGGCTACTGGGTTCGGGAAGGCTGCCCTGATGTCTTTACAGGTCCTGTACCTGCCTCTATCCATTCACAGATTCAATTTCCCCCCTTCTCTGCTGTATCCCTGCGGCTGTTGCTTTAGTCGCTGTCATTTGTAGCCATTATGTGATATATGCAGGATATGCTATCTGATGTACTCCCATGTCATATAGGACTGCTAGATTTCGTGGTGCAGAGGGCTGCTGAGCCTTGCTTGTTTTGAAGAAAGGGAGAATTTTAGGAAATGCAGCTTCACTTAACAATGTCCTGCCACAGTGGATGAGCTGCGTAGCCTAGTGTGCCAAACTTGGAACACATGAAGCTGGTGACTACCTTATAAGATAGGTAGGCAACCTGCAGGCCACATGTGACGCTTAGCCTAATTTAGTGTAGGTTGGCATGGAATGGGAGTTGGGAGATGCAATCCTGCAAAGTCTGTCCACTCTTTGCTTTGGCTTTTCTCACCTTTGGCTGATAAGCATATTTAGATCTATAAGTAGATATAGAAACAATAATGTTTATGTTAGGTTCAGCTTGACCACATATTTTGCAGTGCTTTGCTCCCAGTGAAGTCATTTACTTGTACTGTAGGTCTACAAGCAATAAAGTTGCTGTCATTTTCTTATTTCAGGGTTCCTAGACATTTAACAATTGCATGGAAGGTAGATAATCAGCAGGTCATGCCAGGAAAAAGCAACACTTCTTGAATTGCCAGGGCAAAAAGATGGCAAGCACACAACTAAAAATGGCTGGAAGTGACCCTTCCAGAAATCCTGTCTCTTAAGCCCTATATCAACATAAAAACAGTTTCTTCATATGTGTACAAGCTGTCTTTTAACTTTGCTGCACTGATGGGTACCGCAGCCAGAACAACTAATGTGAATTGTACTAGGCAAATCCTTTTAATCCACTTTGCAAAGGAATACATAACTTTATGCAAGCAATTAGGAATTCTGATTGATGGCTCTTAACAATACTTTTAGCCTAATAAATGAAAATAATATTACTTTTTTTAAAATGGAAAGAAACATTACTCAACTCAGTATCATTGCACTGTTCCAATCTCCCAAAATTTATTCCTAGAATTTAAAAAAAGAATGGTCATAAGAATATAAGAAGAACTATACTGGATCAGACCAAAGTCACAAGAACATAAGAAGAGCCCTGCTGGGTCCATCTAGTCCAGCAGTTTGTTCACACAGTGACCAACCAGCTGTTGACCAGGATCCCCCAAGCAGGACATGGGTGCAACAGCACCCACCCACCCATGTTCCCCAGCAACTGGTGTATATAGGTTTCCTGCATTCTGTTCACACAGTGGCCAACCAGATGCCTATAGGAAGCCCATAAGCAGGACATGAGCACAATAGCAGCTTCCCACTCATGTTCCCAGCAACTGGCACACAGAAGAATACTGCCTTTGATACCAGAAATAATGACCCAGTTCATATGTTGGCAACAGTCCATAGTTAACAAAATAGAAGACTGTCTTATGTAGTGTAGGATACATGGCCACCCTATCCCCAAATCTAGAGACAGTGCTATGGAAATGCAATACTTACTTAATCCCACGTGCACCAAAAGCCAAGCCTTTAAGGACACATTTCTTGTAAAGAACATCTTGATGAATTCTGCTGGGGCGGGGGTGGGAGTGTTTGCCCTGTTTTAAAGTAAACTAATAATCAGTGTAGGAGTGTGGAGAATAACCCTTTAGCAAGTCATTAAGTGAAGTTATCAGTTGTGTGGCCTTTTGACAAACAGAGAGTTGATGTTCTTCAGCCCCCATGTTCCAAGCTCCTGGTACTTTTCAGCACAGTGCTGAGACACTGGATTTAATGAGAAACAATAGCGTAGTATGATGAAACATGGAGCGCCTTCTACGAGTGGCACTTAGTGCTGAGGCAGCACTTGATCCGTTCTAGGGTTTCTTAATATTCTTGCTTCTCATGAGTAACACTTCCCAAGTTTCTTTTTTGGTTCATGAGCAACATTTCCTGGGTTTCTTTTCTGGCTGTATGACTGCTAAAACATAACAGAAAAAAAAGTCATTTTGTTTGCTGTGCTGAAATGGCTGGAAGCTAATTATATTGCAGCCTTCCTCAACCTGGTCCCCTCCAGATGCTTTGGACTAACCATTGGCCATGCTGGCTGGGGCTCATGGGAGTTGAGGTACAAAACATCTGGGTAGGACTAGGTTGGGGAAGGCTGTTATATATAGGTCTGGTGACAAGGGTAGGCACCAGCCAAGGGCCCATGACCCAGCAGTGGCCCAGTGATGAGAGCCCCTCTTCGCTATTTTAACCTGCTTGTTCACCTACCTCTCCCTCTGACTCAGACAACAGTCGTAGTAAGAAGGAGGAGCAGGAGATGTCACTGCCTACTTGTTCACTGACTCTCTGACTGTCAAGCAAGCAGCAGGAATGATGAAAAAGAAGATGAGGAGCAATAGCAGCTGGTGACAATAGTGGTGAGAAGGTAGAACTCATTGAGGGAGGAGCTCATTGTGGGAGTCTTGCCTGAGGGCCCTCAAAAACCTGGAACTGACACAGATTATATGTCAGAAGAAAACATTCTATACTGAAGAATTGTTCTTTGTATCATCCAGAGGAATTGCAGGTGTAAGTGAATTAAGTTACAATCCTATGCAAGTTTACTATGGAGTAAGTTCCATGGAATTCAGCAGGATTTACATCTGAGTAAACATGTACAGAAGTGTCCTGTCACTCAGCCTATCTACATTACTGCTTTAAAACGGTTTATAACAGTTTTGAGAACTGTTGGGGCCCAGGACACACTCCATATACAGTTTTCAAGTTTTCAAAGTGTTTTATCCTGCGTGTGTAGATAGGCTCTCAGTCCTTGCTGAAAATGCCAATGTGGCAAGGAAGTGGAATTCAAAATGGGTTTTCTGTTCTGTAACAACAAAACATTTGTGGGATCTGTTCTTAAAGTACAAACTGAAATGTTGTCCAGCCTGCCTGTAAATGTGCTTCCACTTTTGGATGCTTATGGATTCTATCTGTGCTATAGGTGATAAGGGACTGTAGCAACGAAACAACTCATTAATAATGTGCTTCCCAGCAAATTGAACTGTGTCATTTGTTAGAAGCCTAATTGACATATCCTTCTCTTTGCTAGTGAAATTATGATTGTGGAACAGCTTGAGTCAAGGAAACACAATCCACCCATGAGTATCCTCAGCTAAATGTGTATCATTCAAGTTCAAATCTAGTATGAAACACGAGTAGCAATCATACACAGAAACAACAAAGCGCATTGCCCTGCTAAAAGGAATGCTGTTGAAACAAGACGGACGTGCAGACAATTTCTTTTCTGCTTAAGTTTCCAAATGAGTGAATGTGGAGTGTCACAAGCCACGTACATAGGTTTGTTGATTGGAAATGAAAGCTCCTCTTGTTTTTTAAACTTTGTGACACAGGGCTTTTGTACATCTGCATGCAACTAGTCACCTGCAGCCAAAAGTTTGGTTGTGCTGAAAATGGATGAAATTCAGTGTGTCCTTTTCTCCATCACCCATATAGTCTTCCCTTCTGTCTAGCTCCCCTGCCTACCTGCTTGATCCTCCTAGAGCTGGCAACAGGTTTTTGAAGGCCTTTGGGCAAGACCCAAGTGCGTCTATTTTCTCATTGCCCTTGTCACCAGCTGCTGTTGCTCCTCCTCCTCTTTCTCATTGTTGCTACCACTTGCTTGCTTGACAGACAGTGAGCGAGTTGGCATCTACTGCTCCTACTCCTCATCACCACCTTTGCCTGTGCCAGAGTGAAAGGCAGGTGAACCGGCAGCTTGCAGTAGTGAAGAAGAGAAGCAACTCTGGGGGGTGGGGGGAGGGGGGTCTTGCCAACCGCACCTACCCTTGACCTCCAGCCCTGGTTCCTTCCACTTATAACCCTTAGCTCCTCTTCTTCCAAAATCCTAAGTGAGGTTTCACTTGGCCCCTCTGCCTCTTTGACCCGATCCTTTCCTCACTGCTACTTCCGCTTTTTCCTACTCAGCTACTGCTTGCTCTGTCTTTCGGTCATTCTGCCTTGCTAAATGCCCTGCCTTTCTTACTTTTAACCCATTTGCCACCTGTCGTGTTCTCTTCCCATTCAGCTTACCCTCCTTCTGCTGCTCTGCCTTTATTCTGCCAGCAGCCCTCTCCTGTCCCTTAGGGTGCCTCTACAAGGGCGATTTAAAGCTCTTTCAAGTCACATTAAAAAAAATTACCTCTACAAGAGCGGAGCGCAAATCGGGGGTTGAGGCTCTTTATCTGTCCGATTATGCGCATTATTGAATGTGCGTTAAATAGCGAGTTTTAATTCTCCGCGGCCGTTAAAGCGCATTTTGACCATGTAAACAAGCGATTCTCCGCATTTCAGCCACTTTAAAGCGCGTTTCATACTGCCAGTTATGCGCTTCACCGCATGTCATTTACAGGATTTAGGCGTAAACGCGATTGTGAGAAGATGCATATAATCGGACAACCAGGCGTCAAACCGAATTCTTGTAGAGGGGACCTTAGTTCTGACCAAGGCCCAGCTCCCAAACAAATTGCTCTTTCACTTTGTTCACAGCAGCTACACTCTTTGCCAACACAGTATGAGTGACCATTTCCCCTCAGTGGTTAGGAAGCTGAGAAAATTCCATGACAATACAGCCCACCCAATTGTGGGTAGGTGAATCTTGCACAAAGGCAACTGCCATTTTTCTAGCTACTTAGCTTGTATCACTGCCACCTCAGCAGCAGATGCAAGTTACTCCACATTAGCTCATCCTAAAGACACTCCAGTCCCATGTATCTGCTCTCACTAATGCTGATTAAAATTCCCATAGGAGGCAAGAAGAATGGATGGGTAGGAATTCTCTGCCTCCATGAATACATCTGAAACATTTGTGATCACAGATTTCTTTTTTAATGGCTGGTACACCGTTATCAAATCATTTACTGATTAAATACTATATTTCTTCAGCGAGCAGCACTTCCATTTTTTAAAGCCATGTGAGGGTGTGTTAAAACAGAAACGGCACAACTTAAGGTTTTTGCTTTCTGACACTTCTTTTGGGTGGATTCAGATGGCTGACTTTGGGAGATTGCTCCCCAATCATATAAATGCTTATTACATGGTACCTGTAACAAGATGGGGAAACAGTTGTCCATATTATCCATCCTTGTGATTACACCCTGGAGCATTGCCTAGAGCTCTATTATAATTTCAAGAGGCTGTGAGGAGTGGTCAGACCTCAGTTGGAAAGGCTTTGTTTTGGGGAATCTACTGTATTTTTTATTAGAACCTTGAGGACCACCAGCTGGAGCCAGGTGCAAAACAGAGATAGAGATAGAGCCAAGTGCAAAATGGTGGCTTAGGAGCAGAGCCAATTACCTACTGAATCCCATAAGCCATCATGGTGCTGCTTTGCCTCTAAACCCCATGGTTTTGCTGCTGCAGGATAGCAGTTAGTACTTTTGATAGAAGGAGGCAGCATGGGCTTTCCAGCAGCCATCCAGCTCACCAGGCCTGCCCCCTGCCTGGCTTCCAGTGACCAATCACTAGTTGCCATTCACCTGGGAACACCCCTGGTTCAATGCCGGAGCAAGGTCACACAGCAGTAGGGTCGTAGTGTCCTCACTTCTAAGAGAAAGGTTAGGGTAAGTCCCTGACTTTCCAAAATACGCAGTTTCAGGGAAAAGCCCTGCAGTGGCTGCGAATCGGCAGCTGCATTGCATAACTGACGCAGCGCTGATTTGCAACCACCGTGAGGCTTTGAAGACTATAGACAGCCAGTAAGTTAACCATCATATACAACTACAGCGTTACAGTTAAGTGACTACAAATCAGGGATTCTAACTCAAAACTAGCCAGCAGAACTGCACAAAGACCTGCTCAAAGGCAACCAATTTATACTTGCATTTTACAAACTAAAGAACACTGAAGTTGAGAGGCAAGTAATTACCAGCCATGTCAGAAAGAGTTTTTGTAATTTTGCAGTTTTACTTACTATTGTTAAACTATTTGGAGTTAAAAATTATTGCTAAACTACTGCAAATCACCAAGAATCTGCCAGTAGATGAGTGGAGGCTGGTGGCTCTGATGTCAGTGGGGTGGTGAATCCACTGACAAAGTCACTGACTGAAACCCAGAGTGGATTCACTGCCCCATTGACATTGGAGCCACCAACCTCCACTGTAGTAGATCATGATCCACTTTCTACCTACTCTGCTATAAATAATCACTTTCCCTCATAGTACAGATATCATGTGGGCAGTATTTAAGTAGCTACCATTATGTGTTCATTCATATTTTGGGGGGTTTCATTCTGAAGGAATTTCTTCTCTCCTAGAAGCTGAAGTGCTCCTAAATGTTTTACATTTGCTCAGTTTTAAAAATGTGCTGAACAGTGGGACAATAACAAACTTTGAAGTGCAGGCTCTCATTATGACAGTCTCCATAGTCCTGCCCTCAAGGAGAGTCCAAAAACTCAGGCAGCTGGGTTGACCCATATCAACAGACCAGTTCTAACAGTTTTCATCTCTACCGGGAGCAGATCTTCCATAAAAATTATTTGATTTTGACTGCCCATTCAAGATCAGGCTACCTCAAAATACTTTGCATTACAACAGGGCTAGGCAGTTCATAACTATAAATTGTTGCTGAGAAAATCCATCCCCCCCCCCCCCGGCGCTGTGAGGATTGCAGCTAACTACAGAGAGGACGAAGAACTCTGAGTGGGGTGGCAGATGACAATCATATATCTACTAATCAAAAGGTGCTGGGGCTGTGTCCCTGCAAGCCCTCGCTCCACTACACCACTGGTGCTGAAATCAGTTCAAGATGAAGTAGTTTCCCCCATCAGTGCTCCCATGCAGAAAGAGCAGCCAATTGATCCCACTGTAGCAAGCACTGTCCACAGAAGTTCCTAGATAGAATATCCCTTTGTCTGTGTAACCACAAGACTCTGGATAAAGTGCTCCATAAAGGCTGTTGCGAAACCTTCAAAGCATTTAATGTTGTAAGAAGAAGAAGAAAAGCATGAGAGCAGGCTTCTGCCAGAAGCTGTTATGTATAAATAACAGGGCAACACTGTCTGTCTGTCTGTCTACCTACCTATAAAATGAAAGAGAGCCATGCTGGTCCATGAGGGGTAAAAAAAATCCAAAATCCACAGTTGGGCAATATTTTAATTACGATCATCCCTAGTCTGATGAGGAGTTCTAGACAACTTGGGCTTTAGATTGGTCCTAATAAAGATATCGCCCAACTGTGGAGAAAAGCTAAGTTAGTGTGGGAATCGGTACAGCAGTGGAACTAAAACAGGTGGATGATGTATCTCACAATTGTCTTAATTAATGTGCTCTGCCTTGTAAGGTATGATAAGTGTTATTTAAGTCATTTGAAAGACATATATATGATATGCTGAGCTGCAGATTGGAGTTAAAGGTATCAATGTGACAATTTCAGCAATTTTTCACTTACTATATCTGTAGCAATTTCTATCAAATTGGTTTGACATTTTACACAGTTGTAAGCCTCGAGGCAGTTTACGAATGTCACATTTCACATTATTAGCTGAACAGGTGTCATTTTTATCAGCATTTTTAGGCTTATAATGGCAGATCCTTTCTTTCTTTCTTTCTTTCTTTTTGCAGCTCACCTTAACTAAAGAGAAACTTCTTAACTTCTCTTTCCTATTAGTAGTTATTACTATGGCAATAATTAATGGTTTGGATCCATGGAATAGTGAAGAGAGAAAATGCATTTAGGGCTCTTCTGAGAACTCTTGCATAAGAGTGAGCAGAAGACTTCTCACAGTGCAGGCCACAGTGCAACAGGGACTGCATTACAGTATAAGAAACAGTGAATAAGGAAAATATAAGTAGGAGTAAGGATAAAGTGGCAAGTTTAAAAAAATATCGAGGGTGAGTTTGTCAAAGTCTTGTAAATATATATATATATATATATATATATATATATATATATATATATATATGTATATCCAAGATCTTGGGACCCCCTTTCTCTTCTGTAAGTCACAAACACCCCTTCCATGAGTGGAAGAGGCTTTCTGCTTCTGGACATACATTTTTTGGATCCAACCATATGCCACCTGTTCTACTCTAGGGTGACCAGATAAAATCCAGGTCAGAGCTCCTGTAACTTTAACAGTTGTAGAGCAAAGGGAATTTCAGCCAGTGTCATTTGTATGCAATTAGTTCCTGGTGAAATTCCCTCTTCATCACAACAGTTAAAGGTGCAGGGGCCCTGCCTTCTTTTGTATGTGGTCACTCTAGTATAGTGCATGCACCTTTAACAGTTGTGATGAAGAAGGAATTCCACCAGGAACTAACTGCATACAAATGACACTGGCTGAAATTCCCTTTGCTCTACAACTGTTAAAGTTACATGAGCCCTGACCTGGATTTTATCTGGTCAGCCTATTCTACTCAGTTACACTGGTGGTATTTGGGCTACAATATTTTTTTCAGAGATTTGCAAGTAGTATGATATTTATTTATTTATTTATTTATTACCCGCCTCTCCCTCTGGATCAAGGCGGGAAACAACAATAAATATAAAAACAAAGACCATAAAATAGATAAAACATTAAAAACAAATAAAACTAATACATTATTAAAACATATTAAAATTCTAGCGATCATTATTAACTGTACATATATATATCCCTCTCCCCCAGTGCTGAGATCTGCTCAAAGACATTTAGATTTTTGTAATACTGCAAAATTACAAAATCAAGAAATGTTAATACAATAAGAGAAATTACCATGCATCCCATGGACAAAACCAGCTTTATTATATCACCTTCAACTCCCTCAAAAAGTAAAGTCTATCTAAAAACTCGGTCATGTGTATGGGACCCAAAGCAGCAATTAAATACAACAGGTATGCATTTGGACTGTTGCTTTTGCAGAGAGGAAGATAAATACTCTGAACTGGTAGTGCTAATCTCCAACAACTCTGATGTCCTGCACTGGCTTCTGAAACTGTTTCCTTAATTCAAACCTTTAATGTTTTAAAATATTTAATCTCATAATGGATGGGCTGCACTTATAGAGTAGTTGCAACTCAAACAGATTCAGCAGCTTTAACTTTTCAGGACAGGTGGTTGTGGGGGAACGAAATGAAATTTAAAGGGACATCTCCAAAAATTCTGCGGAGTGCAAAATAAGGGGTGCCTCTACAAGAGGCATTTAAAGCTCTTTCAAGGTGCATTAAAAAATTACCTCTACAAGAACGGAGCACAAATTGGACGTAGAGGCGCATTATCTCCCCGATTATGCGCATTATCGAATGCGCGTTAAATCGCGAGTTTTATTTTGCTCCGTCCGTTAAAGCGCATTTTGACTGTGTGAATAAGCGCTTATGTGCATTAACTACTTGTAAAGCGCATTTTTGACATCTGTTAATGCGCTTCGCCGCCTCTCGCCGCCTCTCGTGCAGAGGGATTAGGCGTAAATGTGCTTCTGCGATTATGCGCATAATCGCCTAACCAGGCGCAAAAGCGAATCCTTGTAGAGGGGACCAAGGACAAAATTATTATTTATTAAGTATAGGTGCCAGAAGGTAAACAGGGACAGTTTATTTACTTGCTTAAGCTGGACTATATGTATGCCCATTTTTGCTGTTAATAATAATAGCATAAAATTAGCAATTTGTGGAATTGCCATTAATTGTTTCCTGTACCACAGACTACTCAGTCACTGATTGTATGCTACAGAATGGTAGGTTACAGAAAACACAGACCTCCTTCGTTTAGCCTTTTTCTTTCAGTAGCGGGGGGAGATAAATTTTCCATGAAATATTTTCCCTACCACCTGTTGGAGGTTTCTTCAGGTTGGTATATCAGATATGATGAAACATTACAAATAAACTGGCTTTCTTTTCAGTTTCTTTATATGTCAAGGGCACAGACTGGATGAGTGATCAAGTCAAGGCCATTTACAAGAAATGGTACCTTTTTACAAGAACTGTTTTCAGTGTAGACTAACAGTTCATTGAGGGGAAGGGGAAAAAAACACCTCACAGGTTTATGTCAGAACATTTCACATACAAACCCCACGCCCATTTTCTGGTGGGGGCCAATCCATGAAATTCTCCCCCCTTCTTTTTAAGCCCATGTGCCTTGGACTGAAACCCAAAAACACAATAGCCTCATGTACTATACTGTCTCCTGGTGCACTCTTGACAATCCTTTTCAGAGTTCTGGTATAAAACTACAAGGGACTGAGGATGAGAAAGCAGGAAACCAGTTGTGGAGCACTAGATTACCTGGTCCTCAAATATATATACTGTAGTCTTTCTCTTATTTTTATTTTTAGAAAATTGGTGGAGGTTGAAATGTTGAGACTTCCAGATTCTGCATCAGATTCTGGTTTGTACACTCTTTATAAATGAAGTTAAAATAGCAAGAAATGTCAATATGAAGTACACCCCACCTGCCACAACCAACTCTGGGTGCCTCTACAAGAGAGGTTTAATGCGCTTTGAAGGTTCATTAAAAATTTTACCTCTACAAGAACGGAGCGCAAATCGGGCGTAGAGGCGCGTTGTCTCCACGATAATGCGCATTTTCGAATGCGCGTTAAATCGCGAGTTTTATTTTGCTTTGGCCGTTAAAGCGCATTTTCCCCGTGTGAACAAGCGATTATGCGCATTAACTTTTTGTAAAGCACTTTTTGGACATCTATTAATGCGCTTCGCCGCCTCTCGCCGCCTCCCGTGCAGAGGGATTAGGAGTAAATGCGCGTCTGCGATAATGCGCATAATCGCCGAACCGGGCGCAAAAGCAAATCCTTGTAGAGGGAGCCAGAATTAGTTAGGCAACAGAACCAAAATAAGGTGGATTCAACTGTATTTTAAAAAATCATCACTTAAGGTCTTGAGTCTAAATCCTTCACAGAAGATCAATAGAAATTGTGTTTAAAATGCTCTTTTTAAGTATCGACTATTTCTCAGAATGAAATGTTTGGCAGCTTTCCAGATTCACTAATCTTTGACTACATCTTGCCCACAAAGATAACTTCACTTTTAAAGCTCTCTGTCACTGTGATTTGTTGAGGATCATATCACAATACTCTGCTTCTTGTTACAGCCATTTCATTCAATTCATCTCCTTTTGTCCACCTTCTCTTACCTACTGATCTCTGTACCTTTCACCATGATTCACCTGCCTAGAATTCCCCCCCATCTCTGTTCACAAGAGACTTTTTAGATGATTTATTCTTAACTGTGAAAACGTTGTAAGGTCATCAATCCATTGTATTATAGGAGGCGAGCATTTATCCGTCCTTTCTTCCAACACTTTCAATATTTGAATGGGTGGCATATAGATGCTACCTTCAAATGGATACTTATTTGGATATCTGGTCTTCTTTTATTGACGTTTATGTATAATAGCTAGAAAGTTGAATTTTCATATATTTGCATTTCATATACATTCATTTATCTTACATATATACAAACCTATGTATGTATATCTATTTTTCACCTCCCCTTTCTTTCTTTTTATAATTTTTTGTTGTTGGTTGAAGTTTCACATTTTTTTAAAAAAAAAAGAAAACTCGTGGAGATGTTCCCCAATTGCTTTATTCATGGCTGAGCGTCTGCTATGGGAATATCACACCTTTTCCAGAACTCAAATGGTAATATTTTAGTTCGTTCACATTAATTATTACTGTGAACGATGCATGGAATACAATGCCATGAATGTAGTTATCGCTTGTGGGATAGTGCTTGTGCTATTATAATGAGCCCCTCTTCCCCTGCCCGCATGTCCTTTACCATTTAGGAACCCTTAAAACTTTTATTTTAAAAAAATAAAGAATGGCAGTTTGACATCCTGCCCTCAATAAAACCTTTTGTAAAATGGCAGACACCAGCAACTCTACTAGTCCTTTCGCATCAGTGTCCAGACAGTAGATGAAACTTTTGCTCCCTAAAAATGACACAACCAGTTTGTTATTTTTTTTTTAATGAACTGCCAGAGAGATTTGGCTACTGGGAGGTAGAGAAATGTAATTAAATGAATGCCCAATAAATAAATACATCTGAAGGCTGCACATTCCTTATCTTAAAATTACATATTTTTTATCTCTTTTTATTTTTTCAAGCTACATACTTTGTTTTCTTCACAAGTAATTTAAACAAAATAAATTATACAGCTGGGAACACAACAGCTATCTGCTGCAGCAAAGCTAATCCTACAATCCATTTTGGAGGATGTATTATTTCAGCGCTTTTGTTCGCTCAAGATATATAAGAGACATGGAGGTTGGAAGTAAAATTTAGGAAATTCAAAATGAAAATATTAAAACGTTTTTTGGGGGAAAGGGCCCCAGTGTTGGTCCCTTCACGTTCTTGTTTAAGACATGGGCTGCTTCCACACTTGAGGTTATTTTTGAACCCAACATGCTTTGTGCACTTTGTTCAGATCTTTCGCACAGCCAGTTCCCCAATTCTTGCTCCTCTGCTAGTCAGCGGGGCCATTGGGGAACTTTGGACTTAATGGTCGTACTGCCCACCCTTTTCGAAGGATTGTGCTTTTACTTCAAAATGTGGTCCGCCAACTGTGCTGCATTTGGGGTCTCCTGTGTGCATTCTTTGGAGTGTGGCGCCCAGGATTTCTACCCCAAAGTCCTGTCCTGGTGGCGCCCTTCCTCTTCCCCCATCTCCACTATTCGTGTATATACCTCTGGCTCCTCCACCATTCCTTGTCTCAGTGCAAATTGTGGTAGAACAGGAGCTGTATCACTTCGGCGGGCTCGACTGTGCCCAGGACACGGTTCACACGAACAATATTGTTCGCCAAATGGGAGTCGCGTTTAAAAACCATGGATCAAACCAGGGATCAAACGCAGATCTTGCCGTGCAACCAGAAGGGACCGCTTGGCTTCGTTCTGCTGTATATAGAGGAGGGGGAGCAAGCCAGGAAGCTTTTACCCAGGGAAGAAGCTGACGCCCCCCTTCCTCCCGAAGTTCCTAGCAAACCGATCAGCCTTCCCTCCTTCCCTTTCCGTTGTAGACGGCAACTCACCCCGGTTCACTACAGAGCCGGCTTCTTCTCGTTCCTCCTCCTGGGTTGGCCGCCCACCTGCTGCAGAGAGCGAGCCTAGCAACTCGTGTCGTGTGTGAGAGAGCGAGCGGCCGGGTGGTTCCTGCCGGCTTAGAGCAGCACTCTCTGCTCTCCCTTTCCGCCGGTACTGGCTTCCTCACTCACCACCTGATGACGGTTCAATCCCACGCGCGCGGTTTCTTGTCAGGCTGGTTCAGAGCTGGGTTTCAAACATTGCATCTGAGATGCCTTGACCACCCCGCTCTGAAGTGCCGGGAGGAATGGGGTTAAGAATTCAGAAACTCCTTGTATGGCACTTGCATGAATCAGGGGGTAGGTAACTTGGTGCCCGCCGGGCGTTTTAGATTACAACCCCCATCAGCCTTAGCCAGCATGACCAAAGAGCGGGGATTATGGGAGGTGAATAAATCCTATCGTTATCTTCTCTCTCCCTCCCTCACTCTCTGTTGAATGGTCATTTTAAATACAATATTATAAACTATTATAATGAGGCAATGAATAAATCTTTATGAAGAGAAAGAAAGCGAAAGAACAGGACAGAGATGTAATTAGCGGGGGGGGGGAGGTCCTCACTTGGGCAGAGTCCAGTTTTAGGACTAAAGGAATAATAATATTTACATTTCCTTCCCAGAACTCCAGCAAGGAATCCTTAATGTGACCCTCTCTAATCACAAAGGAACTTCGAAAGTAGCCCAGTTATGGAGAGGCATTTAAAGTGTGGCATTCGTCCCTGTGTGCCATGCCTGCTCCGTTGTTTTAGTCATGCCCAAAGTCCAATGTGCCTCATAAACTTTAGGCAAGAGGGCTCTTCATAACGGAGGGGAAACAAAATAAATGAATACATTCAAAATGCAGCTGTGTACTGTAGATAGATTTTTAGTGTACGCATAATGCAAAAGGCAAAAACGGGGAGAGGAAGATACTATCAGGCATCACACCAAGTCTACCTTACTGACACTCTTTGCCTGTGTGCTGTGGACAATACTTCAAGCTGTCAGACCCAGTAACGCTGCTGCAGACTTCTGAGAAATTAGGTACCTCCATCTTTAATTCAGGCACCATTTACAAGTTCACCTGCCTTTTGTCCCGAAATTAAAATAGCACTCCCAAGTTTTGTTTTAACAGCAGTCACTAAGGTCCCCTCTACAAGGATTCGCTTTTGCGCCTGGTTAGCCGATTATGTGCATAATCGCAGAAGCGCATTTACGCCTAATCCCTCTGCACGAGAGGCGGCGAGAGGCGGCGAAGCGCATTCATGGATGTCCAAAATGCGGTTTACAAGTAGTTAATGCGCATAAGCGCATATTCACACAGTCAAAATGCGCTTTAACGGACGGAGCAAAATAAAACTCGCGATTTAACGCGCATTCGATCATGCGCATAATCGGAGAGATAACGTGCCTCTACGCCCCATTTGCGCTCCGCTGGTGTGGAGGTAAATTTTTTAATGAGACTTCAAAGAGCATTAAACCTCTCGTGAAGAGGCACCCTAATACAGATTACAATCCATACTCTGAATTTTAGGTCATGTTTTTTCACAACAGCTCAACAGGTATGTTACCTACAGCCTTATTTTGTTCACCAGAAAGTATGGTTGTAGCATGTTAAGATTATCCTCCTCCTAGGGTGACCAGATAAAATCCAGGTCAGGGCTCATGTAACTTTAACAGTTGTAGAGCAAAGGGAATTCCAGCCAGTGTCATTTGTATGCAATTAGTTCCTGGTGAAATTCCCTCTTCATCACAACAGTTAAAGTTGCAGGGGCCCTGCCTTATTTTGTATATGGTCACTCTAGTATAATGCCTGCAACTTTAAATGTTGTGATGAAGAGGGAATTTCACCAGGAACTAATTGCATACAAGTGACTCTGGCTGAAATTCCCTTTTCTCTACAACTGTTAAAGTTACATGAGCCCTGTCCTGGATTTTATCTGGTCACCCTACCTCCTCCCCTTTTCTTACAGTGCATATTTACAGGTCTATTGTCTCATGTTTTATATTCAGACATGCTTACTATTCCAGATCAATATACCTAAATTGATACATTCAATTACAACTAGAATGGGAAAGTCTGCTCTTATGTCATTTGTAACCACTGTGATCGCATGAACACTGTGATTGTGTGAACAAGAGCCTTAGGATGAAATACAGCATATAGTGGCATAAGAAATGCCTTGCGGGAGCAGATCAAAGTCTATCACTCTTTCTCAGTTTTGACTACGCAGATGCCTCTGAAAAGCTCACAAATCAGGACATGAAGCTTAATGCTTATGCACTTGCTCTTTGGCCTCAGCATTTGAGGCTCATTACTCCAGTATCTATGATCTGTATTTGCTCCATTAAAAATACTGTTTATAGCCTTCTGACTATGAACAGAAAAGCAAGCAAATTTCTATGGTTGATTCCAGAAAATGATGCCTTTTTCTTATAAAGGAGAAAAGAGGTTTACAGATTCACTTTTATTTGCCTCTAGCAAATGTTGCTTTGGAAAGAACTATGGAAAAATTTAAAAAATGAAAAATCATGCCATATATTTTGAAAATTTTCTCTTCCAAGAAACTAAAAGACAGAACAAATTTTTACTTGCCACTTACCTTAATGAGAAAACATAGGCTTACAGTGTCCTTTCTTCTCTCTTCAAGCTCATATTAAAACATTCAGCTGAAAACCTGCCTTCTGAAAAAGGCTTTCAGTTACCAACTACACAACCAGGAGAGTGTCGTCTGTCCCTCTGTACAGTATATAACTTGCTGTCTACAAAGAGTAATGTTTGAATATCTAACTTTTCAATCACTACCAACATTTACCCCAAGGTAATGTCAGCATTTTATCTTATGCAAGCAAAATTAACAGAAATTGGGTGTGGGAATGTGAAATTGCAGAAATGTTACTAGTTTCACTTTTCTTTCATTCATTTTTCTCTTTTTCAATTTCACACTTTTTTATTGTTAAAGACGAACTTCCAGTTGGTTTTATTTTGCAGTGTCGTTTCCTTGAAAACATGTGTTAGTAACAAACTAGATAAAGTAATCATTTATTTATTATTTTATTTATTTATTTCATTTCTAACCAGCCTCTCCATCCAGATTGAGGCAGAGAACAACAATAAATATAACTATAAAAACAATTAAATAGATAAACCATTAAAACAGATAAAAACAAATACATTATTAAAAACATCTTAAAATTAAACTGGGTAGGCCTGCCGGAAGAGAGCAGTCTTCACGGCTTTCTTAAATTCCAGAAGACTGCTAATTTGTCGAATTTCCTCCGGCAGGCCATTCCACAGCCTGGGAGCAGCAGAAGAGAAGAATATACTCATGCCTTTATTATTTATTTATGTATTTATTTATTTATTTATTTATGTATGCATGCTATACCCATCTTGCAGTGTTTAGGATACTCAATACAGGGCTCTTTCTGTGGCACCTACACAGCACAGATCAGGCCCACACTCACTTAGGGCCAAACTAGATCTTACCCTAAGGCTGAAATCCTATACCAAATTAGCTGGGAGCAATCCCCATTGACCTCAGTGGGATTGACTTCTGAGTTGATATGTACAGGGTTCTGCTGCAAATGTGCTTAAACAGGATTTAAGTCTCCATTTCTCATCTATAACATGTAGGAGAACTTCTCTTAGCTAATGACATCACAATGTTCAGTATGCCACCCCCCACTTCCATCAGTCAATGATGTGGGGTAGTTGCAGGAAGACATGGAACATCATAATCCAAAATAAATTGTATTAGATGTTAAAGTTGTGAGATAAATGGCTTATACAACTACTGTTTTGGGGTAGCATCTAGTTTGGTACAACCTCAACAGTGGGAGAGCATCAGTTACTTCCAGACCACTTATCACAATTACCCTGTGAAGGCCAACCAAACAATCACACTGACTGTGGGAAGCTGGCAACCACATGCTGAATGGCCAGATATAAATAAATATAATAATAATAATAATAGGCAATTAAGGATGACACTTCATACATTTGAAGAAGCGGACTCTAATCCATGAAAACTAGAATCCTAATAAGGCTGCAACCCTAAAGGCATGTTGGACTTTTCTATTCAAGGCATTTATTGTGCGCTTGTCATTCCTTACTCCCAGCTGTTTATGGGTTCTTTAGATGATGTTATGATCCACCAGTTTTGACAATGTTTTTTTAGAGCAAGGAAATTAGGGCATTTAATTATAAAAGTGAAAGAAAGCACAATTTGCTCTTGTGTATTTGTTCTATTTTGCGCTAGTTTTGTGCCACAATGCCTGAGTTTTGTGCTGCCACAAGCATGAAAACGATATATCCTTAGGTGAGGCCTGGCAAATACTGGGAAAAAAAACACTCTCATGTCTCCTCTGAACCTATGCCAAAGTTTTGTGCCACAAATCCCAAGTTTTATGCTACTATCAAAAGCTTTAAAATGTCATACCCTTAGATAGGGCCTGGTGAAGGTAAAATATCCACATTCTAAACCACACCAAGGATATGTCATTTTCATGTTTTAGTGGCAGCACAAAACTTTGGCACACATTTGGGGGTGATATGACAATTTTGGGTTTGTGTGTGTTAACTACAACCCTGCATTTGATGTATCAGTACACAGTTGTGGGGGTCAGCACAAAAAGTTGGCATATGTTTGAAGGAGATTCTTGTTTGTAGTTAACAGAGCCTGGAAAAGCTTTTTGTAAGCAGCAAGTTTCATTGAACACAGTGGGACTTACTTCCGAGTAAACATGCAGGGATTGTGCTGTAAATCTGTTAGTCTTTCAGTGGCACAAGACTCTTGCTTATTTTTACTGTCATATAAGATGCACTGATACCCAAAACCTATCTAGTCTAAAAGATGGACTTATATGGCTTATTTTATATTCCCTAAATTTAACTGACACTTGCAATACATTCTGCCTTTTGGCAGAACAGAAGCATTTCCGGACTATAACAAGAATTGCATGCATTCCTATTTCTTGCACTTAAAAGTATCAGTAGGAGAACAATGACAAAAGAAACTTTCTTACTTTCCATATCAAGCTTTTTACGTTCTCGTATGTGTGGCTTTTCTCTTACTATTTCCTTCCTGCAAGAACTACTAATTTTAGATCACCTTGCATTCTAGAGAAGCATTTATACCTAGTGATACTTTTGTTTCTAAGAAATCATTCATCTCCTTGAGAACATTCAAATATGTCATTTTCTCAAGTTAGCTATATCTCCTCACTAAGTATTAAAGCTGAAGTTTGCACATTTTGAGACTTCTTGAAAGCCGGTCCTTGATAGTCACGTGGCTTCTCTTTAAAGGGATCATGAGCAGACTATGTGGTGAAGTCCCACACATAGGCTTGGTTCATACATTACTTCAGCACCTTGGTTGCCACTAAATACATAAGAGTCCTGCTGGATCAGGCAAAAGGCCCACCTAGTCTAGCATCCTGTTTCCCACAGTAGTCCATCAGATGGCCCTTGCAAGCCCACAAGCAGCATATGAAGGGTGATAACCCCTCCTCTCATTGGTTTCCTGGCAACTGAAGCATGCTACCTCTGATCCTGGAGGTAGCACATAGCCATCATGACTAATAGCCATTGACAGCCTTATTCTCCATGGTTTTGTCTGACTTTTCTAAAATAATCTAAGTCACCAGACATTTTATGTATTTTGTGAAGTATTTCCTTATATCTGTCCTAAATCTCCCGCTACTCAGCTTTCATTGGATCCCAGGTTCTAGCACTAAGGGCAAAAAACCTCTTATCTACTTTCACCACATCATGCAAAATGTTATACACCTCTAACATGTCCCCCCTTACTTGCCTTGTTTTCTAAATTAAATAAACCCAAATGTTGTAAGCTTTCCTTACAGGGGAGTTGTCCCCTGATCATTTTGGCTGCCCTTTTCTGTCCCCTTTCCAGTTCTACAATATCTTTATTGAGGTGTGGCAACCAGAACTGCACACAGTATTCCAAGTGTGGTCGCTCCATAGCTGTATGGTACGGTGCAAACTTGTTTCCTCAGACCTCCATCACACCTAATTTATCCCGATTTGCCTCTGTGTGTGTGTGTTTTTTTACCTCTGATGCAGAAGTACATCAAGCTTATTATCCCTTTCACCTGAACAGCTGCTCTTTCGCTCCGTCGCTCATTTGCTCTCCACTCCACTCCACCCCTCCTTCTCTTTTTCCCTCCAGTCAGGTCCTGTCAGATGAGCACTTCAACCAGACCGCCTTTCTACTGGGCAGAAATGGAACAACCCTTTAGTCCGGCTCTTTGGGGGCCTCGAGGGAGGACAATCCTGTCTCTGCAGAGATTCAGGCATTGTATGATTTTTTAAAAAACGCTTTCGAGCCTGGGATGCAAGGTTTGGGTTTTATATTGAGGCTTGGAGCCGGCTGCTGTGAGAGATCGCTTTTCCCTGAAAAGACCTGATGCAATCCTTTCAAGCCTCCAGTTCCTTTAAAACTACACAGAGGCTTAGGGTGCATTAAACATGCTTAGGGAAAATCATCCAGATTTTGGGAAATCTAGGAAAGGCTGAGGAAGTGGCAGTGTGTCAGCAGGACAGGCACAGCATCATGTGAGTACCGTGCTGCAAATCCACACACCAGGCATGGCGAGAGTGCACTAATTGCTGGTGTAATGGAGCTCATAGTTGGCTCTTACTGGAAAAACAGCTTGCATCACCTCACCCCTTGAAAGAGTCTACCGATACTGGCAGGAGAGGAAACCATGCGATGTAAGT
Source organism: Anniella stebbinsi (assembly GCA_029215795.1). Taxonomy (NCBI): domain Eukaryota; kingdom Metazoa; phylum Chordata; class Lepidosauria; order Squamata; family Anniellidae; genus Anniella; species Anniella stebbinsi. The sequence continues at coordinate 85,190,308 of JARDYH010000004.1, read as the reverse complement.
CACTGATGTGAGAAACATTCATATACCAGGAAATGACAAAAAATATGTTACCCACCCTTTGCAGACTTCCTTGAGGCATTGGAGACTCATTTGGCTGTAGACAGGATGTTAGGTGATGTGGACTTGTGCCTAAATAAAAGTTGCTCCATATCTGAATCTTGGCAACATTCATCTGGCTGATAATAATGACAATGGCTTCCCTCCCCTCTTATCAAAGTGATAGTGACACTGAAGTCTTTGCTTTGGTTCATTTACTTGGGTTGTCTGGAGTAACTTGCTCTGCAAGTACTTTCTGCAATACATCAGTTTTCTGGCTTTGACATGTTGCAGTTGCCTATAGATCTATTCATTAAACAAAAAAACTACGGTTTACAAAAACAATGTTAAGGCTCCACAGTTTCCAACCAAGCACCAAAAAGCAGGGAAATTGGGAGTTAAGGCTCCCAAGCCTTAACGCCACATCCTCCCTAAGGAGGCAGAAAGTGCAAGTGAAATTCTCATTCTCCCAAAGCAGATAAACCATGAGGACAGGATGGAGAATATGATATGCAGAGGTGACTGTGGGGTTGTGGAAAACTGATAACGAACAACTTAGGGCCACCTACTTCTCTTTTTTTGTTTAGAGCAGCCCTTTCCCAACCTGGTGCCCTCCAAAGGTGTTGGACTACAACTCCCATCATTGCAAGTCAGTATGTCCCATGGTCAGGAATACTGGGACTTGTCATCTCAAACACCTGAAGGGCAACAAGATGGGGAATGCTGTTCCATACCCTTACCAAATACAGGGTCTCAAACACATCTCTCAAACACATCTCGCATATAGCAGCACGCTTGATAACAAAAGGGGAACTATTCATTACAGATCTAGAACCAGAGCATGCTCCAGGCACTTCCAACTTTTAATCAATATCCTGCCCTTCAAAGAACCAATGTTTTTTTTTCTTAAAAATGTATTTAAACATAATATACTGTTCATTCCCCACAATCCCTCCACAATACATCATCTCATCAAAGCGACAGAGGAGCAGAAGAGGTTTAGTTTGGCTGTCTTGAACACCTTTCTGATGAGATTAGTTTGCAATCCTATACCTCTTGGGAGTAAGCCCTAGTGAATTCAGTGGCACTGGCTTCTGAGAAGACAAGTATAGGAGTCAACCTTCTCCAGCTTGGTGCTCTCCAGATGTGTTGCACTTTAACTCTCATGTTATGTGTTATGGGGAAGACAAAAATCATTTCATACTTAATTTTAAAATAATACTGATGCATGAAAGTATTAGGGGGTAGCTCTGCCTTTGATCTCACACTGCTGAACAAGTAAGAGAAATCCTTTATCTGATATTCAAGAAACAGACATCCTATGCCATGTGTTGAAAACTAATGTTGACGTCTGAAGGGCTATCCGGATTACCGTATGTATTCAAGATCCATTCATTGTTGTTTCATTTGGTTTATACAGTTTATTATTTAAATGATGCAGCTCTTTTGTAGTTCCTTGATTGATTACAATGCTGGAAAACATCATACTTTAGTACAGATGTGGGCAGAAAATAGATCTATCCTGATGTTTTGGACATCAACTCGCGGCATTCCTGACAACTGCCCATGCTGATAGGGGCTTTTACAAGTTGAATTCTAAAACATCTGGAGATCTATATTCTGCCTTCCCTTCTTCCTGAACAACATTTGCCAACCTGATGCCTGTCAGATGTGTTGGGTTGCAACTCTCAACATAAGGAGATGCTCTAAGAAATGAGAAGTAGCTGGTCCTAAGTTGTTCATCATCATTTCCCACAACCCCATAGTCACCTCTGCATATCAAATTGCATATCTAGATTTTTGAGATGACAAGTCCCAGCATTCCTGACCATGGGACATACTGACTTGCAATGATGGGAGTTGTAGTCCAACACCTTTGGAGGGCACCAGGTTGGGGAAGGGATGCTCTAAACAAAAAAAGAGAAGTAGGTGGCCCTAAGTTGTTCGTTATCAGTTTTCCACAACCCCACAGTCACCTCTGCATATCATATTCTCCATCCTGTCCTCATGGTTTATCTGCTTTGGGAGAATGAGAATTTCACTTGCACTTTCTGCCTCCTTAGGGAGGATGTGGCGTTAAGGCTTGGGAGCCTTAACTCCCAATTTCCCTGCTTTTTGGTGCTTGGTTGGAAACTGTGGAGCCTTAACGTTGTTTTTGTAAACCATAGGTTTTTGTTTAATGAATTTCATGGCTTTGTGTAATGGATGACTGGATATTATACAGTTGACAAGCAGCCAGCATCAGCTAGGATGTTACACCATTTTGACATCCAATATAAAATCAAAGCTAGTGATATGTGTTGCACCCACTTTTCAAAAAAATAATTGAACCCCAGAAGTTATGCTCTCTCACTTGAAATCTGAGGGGTCTCATTTGAATTTTTCAGTAGCCAATGTCCAGAAATAAAAGCTTTCTATGACTGACTCATGAAAAGAAGCATTTCATGTTTTGTGTCTGTATTTGGAGAGAACCTGAAAAAAAATTCTACTGGACTAAAAACTCCCTGATTAATTCTGGAAGCACACAAGATGATACAGGAAAATATCCTAAATTAGAATAAGTTACAGTTTACTATATTAATTATTTTAGCTCATTTTATGCTACATGCTTTTTCTTCCTGTTTGCATCTTGAAGTAGCAGATTGTGATCATGTTTGTGGTCAAGTTTCAAGCCTGCATGGGCTGCATTTCCATCCATAGATATTTACTTAAAAGACCCATTGAATTTCCTTGGTTCTTTAAAAGCAACGTATTTGCTTTTAGATTTGCCACTCTCAGTACTCTGCACGTGCTATGTATGCCTGCTCTGTCTACTCTATTGTTCCCTGCAAGGCCCAGCCAGGGGAGGTCAGTAAATTAAACCAAGGGATGAAGGATGGGATTCCATCAAGTTCAGCTGAGAGCATTTCCTGTAGGACATGGACCTAACAGGAACGGTGAGGTCAGGTTTCTGGCAGACCCATTTAAGCAACTTTATGGCCTGATAGTTCTCTATACGGTAGCCTGCAGAAGCCTCATAAAGCAATGGGCATATGAATACAGTTATTATGGTCTGCCACTTTGTCTTTAGTAGTCTGAGGTCCAGACCTCTTCAGAAGGGGGAATAGTGTTATGTTATAGGGTGACCACATGGAAAGGAGGACAAGCCATCCAAAATGGTGGCCAGCACAACATCTTGTGATACTAAATTCTATAGTTAACCAGAACTGTACACAGTATTCTAAGTGTGGTCACACCATAGATTTGTATAAAGGCAGTATGCGACTGGCAATTTTATTCTCAATTACTTTTCTTATAATGCCTAACATGGAGTTTGCTGTCTTTACAGCTGTCACACACTGGGTTGACGTTTTTCACTGAGCTGTCAACCACATTCCCAAGTTTTTTTTTCTTGTTTAGTCACTGCAGGCTCAGATCCCATCACTGTATATGTGATGTTGGGATGCTTTGCTCCAGTGTGCATCACTTTACAAATGCTTACGTAGAACTGTTGTTGCCATTTTGATGCCCATTTTCACACTATGGAGAGATTCTTTTGGAGCTCTTGGTAATCTCACTTCATTTTAAAAACCCTAAATATTTTGAGGTCAGCAGCAAATTTGGCCATCTCACTGCTCACTCCTATTTGCACGTTGTGAAGAAACTGGATAGGGAGGCAGTTTCTCCCTTTCTCATAATATCAGAATGAGGGTGGAAGTGAGCAGTGACGTAGCCACGTTTGGTGATGATACCAAATTATTTAGTCTTGCTAAAACAATGGAGGATTATGAGGAGCTCCATAAAGATCTCTGCATACTGAGAGAATGGCCATGAAAAGGGCAAATGCTGTTCAATGTAAGCAAGTGTAAAGTGATGCACATTGGGGGATCACAATTTCACATATACACTAACAGGATCTGAGCTAATTAGCGGTGACTGACCAAGAAAGAGTTTGGAGCAGGGGAGGTGGACAGCTTGATGAAAATGTTGATCCGGCCGCTGTGAAAAAGGCAACCTCCGTGTAAGGCGTAATTAGGAAAAGAATCCTAATTCTTGAAGACTAATATGAAAAATAGTAGGTTCTCTGATTTGCACTTGATGGATGTGGATTCTTTAATCTTACTATAGTAAAAATAACATATTTTAGTTTTAGATTCATGACTGTATTAGCAGTAAGTTGGGAAACAAATGTATTAGGAAGTGCGAAAAGTGAGTGTATTGCATCATTTGTGACAGCTCTATTCATACATAGTTTATGGTATGTAGTAAGTAAAGAACAAACCTAAGGATGCCTTTCTGTGTGTATATATGAAAGAGGCAGGCACACAGACATAGATAGTGGGCCAGGTCTAAATTTCCAGCCTAATCTATCTTACAGGGTTGTTGTGAGGGTAAAAGTAGCACATGCCATACACCCAAACATTACCAAACATTTGTTTTACATTTCTGTGAAAGTGAGCCGCAGAAGAAACTCACTAGATGGTTTTGAGCCAGTCATAGACTCTTAGCCTAACCTACCTCATGGGTTTTTGTGGGGGGAGATATGGCACTTGAAAGAATGATCAGTCTAGGGCTTTCCCCTTCCTCCTTACTAGAGAAGCTTCTTTGCAACTGTACCAAACATTTGTTTTACATTTCTGTGAAAGTGAGCAGCAGAAGAAACTCACTAGATGGTTTTGAGCCAGTCATAGACTGTATTAACTGTTTATAAAATGTGGTGTATAATTGGTCTGTTGACTGTAAATAAAGAATTGATTGATTGATTGATTGATTGACTCTTAGCCTAACCTACCTCATGGGTTTTTGTGGGGGGAGATATGGCACTTGAAAGAATGATCAGTCTAGGGCTTTCCCCTTCCTCCTTACTAGAGAAGCTTCTTTGCAACTGATCAACTAAATGGAGTCTGAACATCCTCTTATATCACTACATCTGACCCAGTACCAAGAATAGCCATGTGGTTGTTTAGAAATATTGCTCAATTTAATTTTAATCTATCCAAGTTTGGATTTTTATTTTTTTGCTCTAAAAATAGACTGTGGTCAATGAATCCTATATTAAGCCTGTCAAAGATGTTGGTACTGGAGATAACAATACACAATAGTTTTGTTCAACCTGATCAAAAAATATTAGAAAAGCTAAGAGAATTCAGAATGTCACTGACTCTTCTACCCTACAGGGTTGTTGTGCTGATAAAATAGAGGAGGATTATGTAAGCCACCTTAGATTCCTTGCAAGAGGAAAAAAGGCAGGATATAAATGTAACATTAATAAACATATTACTACTTCTACTAATTATTATTATTATTAATTATAATAACAATGAAGGAATAAAAAATCTTTAAAAATCAAATACGTGGATTTTTTTTTAAAAAAAAGAAAAAGAGGGGGGAGCTTAACCTCTTCTCTTACAAAAAGCCTTGGTCCCTAAATACACAGAGCTCTCAAAGAGAGGTACAGCCAAATCCACACACCCCTTCAAGCTAGTGGAATGGGAATGAGACTCATTGCACTCAGTGGAACTAACTTCTGCGTAGACATGCCTTGGATTGAACTGATATGAAAATTAATGATCAGCAGCCATAATCAAATGAACATACACACATGCAAAGCATGCAAGCAAGTTGTTAATTGTAGAGTTATAGTGCTGTAAAGGAGAGGGAATTCTCACTCACATCTCTCCCTCTCCACCTTCTAAGGTTCCGGACTGTTTTTTTTAAATAAAGGCTACAATCTTCTACACACTTACCTGGGAGTAAAACCATTGCATTCAGTCAATGGAACTTACCTCTGAGAAGAGACTACAGCACTGTCTTTGCTAGAGGAAGCAGCCATTGTAGCTGACGCAGGAGGGAGGCGGGGAGACTCTACTGAGCATGTGCCATAATCAAAATGGCCACCGGATTTCTTAAAGAGGCACAGCTTTAATTTAATAAAATCCACTTAAGCGAATTTTTAAATAAGAAAAGCAGTTCCACCTACACTAGAACGGGAGGAAGTAGACCATGCCATTGGATTAATGAAAAAGGCTCCCTGAAGGTAAGGACAGCTGCACAAAAATGGTCGCAAGCCCTGAGTTCAATTTTCAGTTTTGGATTCAGGGGATTCTTTAATCTTTTTACTTTAAACTGCTCTCCTTCCCTCAGTCTTTCACCAATCTTCTTGAAATTTTCAGGTAATGTAAAACAAACATTTCTTTCTGGCACCTGTAAATTTCAGAGAGATTGGTGAAACATTTTCAATTTTATGGCTGTTAGAATGACCCCTCCCCAATTATCACTTTAACATGGTGGAACGTGTCTTTTACTGACCGCCCTTAACAAGGGAGGCACTGCCGTGCCTCCCTTAATACAGGTTGATCTGTAAAGGGTCCATATGATATACTAGCTCAATTCAGGAAACACCATCAATGCAGTGTGAAAACTCCACTCAACTGTTGAGTTTTTAGGGGGTACTCCCCACACAACATGTTCAAACGCCAACATTGTGTGACTGTGGGCTACCGTGGAGTTGAGTAAAATCCATTGCAACATTTGATTGACAGTTCCTCTGCCCTCTCTCCTCCCCTGGTCCTCCTGATGGTATCCCATCAGCCATTGCTGCAAAAAAAAAAAATCCTGGCAGCTCTCCTAGAACAGACTCCCTCCTTTCACCGCTCTTGCCAGAGAACTCTGTAGCCTGTGGGAAAGATCAACTCAACTCAATGGAAAACTCCTGCCACACAACACGCCACACAACAGTTGTGCAGAACTCTCCTCTGCACACCATAGCATGGAGTTTTCCCGCCAGACAACACATTTCTCAATGGTGGGGCAAAAAGTAGGGTGACCAGATAAAATCCAGGTCAGGGCTCATGTAACTTTAACTGTTGTAGAGCAAAGGGAATTTCAGCCAGTGTCATTTGTATGCAATTAGTTCCTGGTGAAATTCCCTCTTCATCACAACTGTTAAAGTTGCAGGAGCCCTGCCTTCTTTTGTATTTGGTCACTCTAGTATAGTGCATGCACCTTTAACTGTTGTGATGAAGAGGGAATATCACCAGGAACTAATTGCATACAAATGACACCGGCTGAAATTCCCTTTTCTCTACAACTGTTAAAGTTACATGAGCCCTGACCTGGATTTTATCTGGTCAGCCTAGTAAAAAGTCCACCGTGGAGTTCTAAAACCACCACTGAGAAACGTGTTGTCTGAACTGAGCCATTCTTTTGCCTTTTTAAGAGAGGATTGTCTAAATAGCCTTCCGGTTTCCTCCTTTAACTCCCATAGTCCCTTCCCATTGGCCATGATGCCTGGGGCTGATAGGAGAATGAAGTGGCATGAGAGAATAGTGTGATTGCAACTGCAGTCATCTTTTTGATTTCATTCAAGACAATGAACTGAGAACGTTGAGGCAACTAAGTGATTTTGCCTGAAAGTGCAAATGAATGTTGTATGGCATGGTTGCAAGATAACTTGCATTCTTTGTTCCTCCAGTACTAGGCTGACCATCTGAAAAGGAGGACAGGGCTCATATAACTTTAACAGTTGTAGAGAAAAGGCAATTTCAGCCAGTGTCATTTGTATGCAATTAGTTCCTGGTGATATTCCCTCTTCATCACAACAGTTAAAGTTGCAGAAGCCCTGCCTTCTTTTGTATATGGTCACTCTAGTATAGTACCTGCAACTTTAACTGTTGTGAGGAAGAGGGAATTTCACCAGGAACTAATTGCATACAAATGATACTGGCTGAAATTCCCTTTTCTCTACAACTGTTAAAGTTACATGAGCCCTGTCCTCCTTTTCAGATGGTCAGTCTATCCAGTAGGGATGTGCACTGACCCCCCGGATCGGATCGGATAGCGGATCGGAATCGGACCTGGGGGGTCGGATCGGATCGGATCGGATCGGAGGCTGGTCGGATCGGATCGGACCAGATGTCCGATCCGGATCGGACGCCATTTTGAATGCTTTTTCCCATAGCCAAGTATTGTTTTACAAAAACGCCTATAACTTTTTCATTTTTAAAGATAGAAGGATGAAACTTGGGCACATTGTAGACTGGTTAGGGGTAGTTATCTGTGAGAAATTTCAGAAAGATTGGTGCATGCATTTTGTGGCAATTAATTTTTTAATAAATACCCAGGAATGCCTATAACTTTGTCATTTTTAAAGTTACACACATGAAACTTTGCCACATTGTAGGGGGTACCTTGGGACCTATGTGTGTGAAATTTCAGAAACGTAGGTGCTTGTCTTGTGTGGCAATTAATTTTTAGAAAAATGGGTAGTAGTGGGGTAAATACAGTTACGCCTCCCATTTTTTTATTTTTGAAGATACAAACAGGAAACTTGGGCACATTACAGGTACCACTTGCCTTGATATGTGTGTGAAATTTCAGAAACATTGGAGCTTTCCTTGTGTGGCAATTAATTTTTGAAACAATGAGGAAAGAAACACCTATAACTTTGTCATTTTTAAAGTTACACACATGAAACTTTGCCACATTGTAGGTGGTACCTTGGGACCCATGTGTGTGAAATTTCGGAAACGTAGGTGCTTGCCTTGTGTGGCAATTAATTTTTTAATAAATACCCAGGAATGCCTATAACTTTGTCATTTTTAAAGTTACACACATGAAACTTTGCCACATTGTAGGCGGTACCTTGGGACCTATGTGTGTGAAATTTCGGAAACGTAGGTGCTTGCCTTGTGTGGCAATTAATTTTAGAAAAATGGGTAGTGGTGGGGTAAATACAGTTACGCCTCCCACTTTTTTATTTTTGAAGATACAAACAGGAAACATGGGCACATTACAGGGAACACTTGGCTTGATATGTGTGTAAAATTTCAGACAGCTGGGTCCAGGCATGTGGTGGCAAGGTATTTTTGAAACAATGAGGAAAGAAACGCCTATAACTTTTTTATTTTAAAAGTTAGAAGTCTGAACATTGCTCACTTTGTAGATGGGTTAGGGGTAGATATGTGTCAGAAATTTCAGAATTATAGGTCCAGGCATTTGATGGCTATGGAATTTTTAAATTACATGTTTCAAAAAAATCTCTACAGAGGCCAGGTCTTCCCCTCCCGCTTCCCGCGAAGAAAAGGAAACACTCTCTCGTCTCGATCCCTTTGATCCTTGCTAGTAGTATCCATTACAGGGCTCGTGTTTCCTTTCCTACTTTCACTTTTCAAGCAGAACGGCTGAGCCTAGCTGAGTTTTGCAGCCATGCGTGCAAGGAAGGATCACTCTGGTCTCGATCCCTTTGATCCTTGGTAGTATCCATTACAGGGCTCGTGTCTGCTTTCACTTTGTACTCAAGAGTGTTTCCTTTTCTTCGCGGGAAGCGGGAGGGGAAGACCTGGCCTCTGTAGAGATTTTTTTGAAACATGTAATTTAAAAATTCCATAGCCATCAAATGCCTGGACCTATAATTCTGAAATTTCTGACACATATCTACCCCTAACCCATCTACAAAGTGAGCAATGTTCAGACTTCTAACTTTTAAAATAAAAAAGTTATAGGCGTTTCTTTCCTCATTGTTTCAAAAATACCTTGCCACCACATGCCTGGACCCAGCTGTCTGAAATTTTACACACATATCAAGCCAAGTGTTCCCTGTAATGTGCCCATGTTTCCTGTTTGTATCTTCAAAAATAAAAAAGTGGGAGGCGTAACTGTATTTACCCCACCACTACCCATTTTTCTAAAATTAATTGCCACACAAGGCAAGCACCTACGTTTCCGAAATTTCACACACATAGGTCCCAAGGTACCGCCTACAATGTGGCAAAGTTTCATGTGTGTAACTTTAAAAATGACAAAGTTATAGGCATTCCTGGGTATTTATTAAAAAATTAATTGCCACACAAGGCAAGCACCTACGTTTCCGAAATTTCACACACATGGGTCCCAAGGTACCACCTACAATGTGGCAAAGTTTCATGTGTGTAACTTTAAAAATGACAAAGTTATAGGTGTTTCTTTCCTCATTGTTTCAAAAATTAATTGCCACACAAGGAAAGCTCCAATGTTTCTGAAATTTCACACACATATCAAGGCAAGTGGTACCTGTAATGTGCCCAAGTTTCCTGTTTGTATCTTCAAAAATAAAAAAATGGGAGGCGTAACTGTATTTACCCCACTACTACCCATTTTTCTAAAAATTAATTGCCACACAAGACAAGCACCTACGTTTCTGAAATTTCACACACATAGGTCCCAAGGTACCCCCTACAATGTGGCAAAGTTTCATGTGTGTAACTTTAAAAATGACAAAGTTATAGGCATTCCTGGGTATTTATTAAAAAATTAATTGCCACAAAATGCATGCACCAATCTTTCTGAAATTTCTCACAGATAACTACCCCTAACCAGTCTACAATGTGCCCAAGTTTCATCCTTCTATCTTTAAAAATGAAAAAGTTATAGGCGTTTTTGTAAAACAATACTTGGCTATGGGAAAAAGCATTCAAAATGGCGTCCGATCCGGATCGGACCTCATCGGATCGGATCGGATCGGAGGTTGTCCGGATCGGATCGGATCGGATTTTCCCGATTTTGGGTCGGATCGGATTCGGATCGTGGATCGGATCCAATCCGATGCACACCCCTACTATCCAGTACTCATAATAAAATCACTTTGCAGTGTTCTGAGGAAAATAAGACATTACATCGGTAGAATCTTCATCTAGAACGTTTAAGCAAGAGAGCAGTTCATCTGGTATTAAGGTCTGTTCTTGAGTATCTTCATCTGAAAGCAGGGCTTTCCATTGGTTTGCCATTGATGTATCTTGTTCTTCATCTGCTGAGCTGACCATATTGTAATGCTCTCTTCTACTGTTGTTCAAAACAAGGCTGATTTTCTCAAATAAAAATGTATTTTCATCAGTGCCAGCAATAGGCCATATGGTGGCCATAGGACTTGTGTAACCTTTTATGAAACTGTTTATGGGCAAAGCTGGGATGTTTGATTTTGTTTCTGGGGTTTGAGAATGTATTTCATGCCTACTGCTGAATACAGTTCCAAGGAATGTCTTGTTGGAAACCTGAGGTTTGTAGCCATTTTCCTCTGTCATGTCTGAATTGCCAATAAATAGTCTGTCTTCTGAAATGTTGGCTTTCTCAGAAACTGCTTCCCTGGTTTCATTTTCACCATCCAAAGCCTTAAATTCCTTGTACACCAAGATCTCCTCCACTTCAGTTACTACAGCATCCGCATAATCCACAAATAGTCCAATGGAACTGTGCATCACTGAACCATTCCTTTCCTGAGAAACAATTATAGAAAATGTTGAGGATTCAAGAACTGCAATTTTATTATGATAAATGTAGGGAAGGGGAGGCAGCAAACCTGTATTCATTTTCAATCTTTAACCTAGAACAATGGCTTAAACTCTGCATTAACTTTTAGATAAGTACTAATAAAAGGAATCAAGACCTCTATAAAACTGAGGAAAAAAACCTACAAAAAAGGGATGAGGAATATGGAAAAGTGAAAATAAAGTCTGCATGCTGGTATTCAGACAAATCCTGTGCAATCTAGTTAAAGGTAGTAGTGAGTGGGACTTCAATATTAGTCACAACTTATTTATTCCATTACTTGAGGTCTGTGAGTGTGTGCGCCAATGTGCAGATGGTGACAAGAGTTGAGGGAAGGGCTAGAATTTAAAATAAAGTCTGGCAGGAAGAAAAGTTGCTGCGGGGAAAGGGCTGAAGAGCAAAAGGGGTGAGCAGGTGAAATTGTACAATAAAGACGTTACAATGAGTGGAATTCCACTCAGGGAATGATCCCACTCACAGAAGGGAGAGATGCAGCTTGTAGGACCTCCTGAAACAGTAAGAGAGGTGGTGTGAAGCACTGCAGGACGGAGTGGGAATCAGCAAAAATCACCTCCCCTTTCATTTGAGGAGACCTCGAGCACAGTGCCCTCTGGTGTGTAGGTGGGTGTGGGTGTGTTCCCCCCGCCCCGCACAAAGCCTACCAAAGAGCAGAGTTTCTATAATTAATATTTATTGGTTTTATGTTAGAAGTTTATCATCATGAAAATATGTTTTAGTCAGGATGGTAATTACTGTTTATATTTTTCCCACCGAAGAGAATCAGTTTGGTCAAAATGCATTTGGATCCAAGTACTGTATATTCATGTAACCTTTTGATGTGGAAATCAACATTGTAACTTAGGCTGCCTCTATAAGAGAAGTTTAAAGCTCTTTCAAGGCTGATTAAAATTTTTACCTCTACAAGACAGGAGCGCAAATTGGGGGCTGAGGCACTTTAAACTTCCAATTATGCGCATTATCAAATGCGCGTTAAACCGCGAGTTTTAATTTGTGGCGGCAGTTAAAGCACCTTACCGCCATGTAAACATGCGATTCTTTGCATGTCAACTAGTTTAAAGCATGTTTCGGTTGTCCCGTAATGCGCTTCGCCGCCTCTCCTACAGAGGTATTAGGAGTAAATGCGCTTCCGCGAATATGCGCATAATCGGGTAGTCAGGCGCCAAAGCGAATCCTTCTAGAGGGGGTCTATGTGATATATTGATGGCCTGTAAGGGAGACTATATTCTCCCTTATGAGCCTGCCCATGCTTTGAGACCTTCAGGGGAAGCCTTTCTCTCAGTCTCACCACTATCACAGGCACGCCTGGGGGAACACGGGAGAGGGCCTTCTTGGTGGCTGCTCCAGTGCTCTGGAACTCTCTTCCTAGGGAAGCTAGACTGGCTCCCTCCTTGATGTGCTTTTGGAGGAAAGCAAAAAAAATGTTGTTCCAGCAGGCCTTTGGCAAAGAATATGGAATTCCGTCTATGCCTAGAACTTTAAAAATTGTTATGTATTCTAATTGTTTTAAATGTTTTAATATTGAAACATGTTTAATTATATTTTTTTAACTTTTATTTCTATTTATAGGTTTTAACTGTATATGTTTTAATTTTGTAAAGCCACCTTGAGGCCCAGCACTGGGCAAAAGGTGGGATACAGATAAATATAATAATATAATAATAATAATTTTAAAAAATTGTGTGAAATATCAGTATTTATATTAAAATTGTCATATTTTTACACACATTTTTCTTAAAACTATTCTGTTTTGTTGTGTGCTAGTGGTTAAGGACAGAACCATTTTACTGGTGTTAGAAATGCTGTTGAACATATGACAAGGAGAGAATGGGGGAAGATAAGGAAGGACTCCAAAGCCCAATCTCAGTATGCAGAGAGTTGAGGTAGAGAAGTAACAGCCAAATGGGCCCATTACATAATCTGAATGTATCACGGGCATAAAGGAAGTGTCCATTCATGCACAGTTTTCAAGCATGTCATGTAGCACTTTGTACAGATGCAAGGTACTTTGAGAACCAGTGTGGTGTAGTGGTTAGAGTGTTGGACTAGTCCTGACTTGGCCATGAAGCTCACTGGGTTACTTTGGGCCAGTCACTGAACATCAGGCCTAATCTACATCCGCAGGGTTGTTGTGAGGATAAAATGGAAAGAAGGAGGATCATGGATTTTGCATTGGGCTTCTTGGAGGAAAGGTGGGATATAAATATAATAAATGAACAAATGATTCCTTTTTCCCCTCCAGTTTCTTTAAACACATTGAATGAGTAGAAAGTTAACCTGGGAAGTTACCTGAAGTGATTTGATCACACTGCTGTTCTGCAGTTTAGGGTAATCTTCAAAAAGCCAGGCTGGTGTTATGGAACTAAATACTGTGCTAACCCTTTAAAAAAACACAACATGTTAAATGCATTTTTATTTTTGACATGGTTCATATTCATTATTGGGGGAAAGCACTTACATGTTTTTTGTCAAGATTAAGGGCAGAACTACATGTAATAGTTATAGATCTTTGTCTTCAAAGGCAGGAAGGCCACCATCAAACATATGTGAAGGTTGGGAGGAGAGTTAGTGGGAAAGTGACCAGTGAGTAAGGATGCTGAATCTTTTCTCTGCTTGTAGATTTTCCCTTGTAGACCCTTCCCAAGTCACTCCCTCCCCCCATCATTTCCAGTCTTTAAAATGACTGGAGATGCTTCCAGGGACTTGTCTTGATGAGGGGTTTGCCCGGGGTGGATCTGTAGTGGCAGCAGGTCATCTACATGATGCAGCCGCCATCACAAAGCCATCCAAGGGCAAACCCCCGAAGCTCCGGTTTAAAAAAGTCTGGCACTTACTGCGACTTTTTTTTAATCTTGGAGCAAGGCGACAACGGCATCTGCTGTCTGTCCCCTTGCTTCAGAGCTGTGTTGGAGGTGTGCCCCAGCCAATGGTGATCCGATTGATTGCTCTGCCAGGGCAGGGGGGAGGGGGCAGGCCAGCGAGATGAATGCCACTGGCTCACCTCCGCACTTCTCTGGAATGGGGAGAAGCCAAAAGAATGGTAAAAAAAACCCAACAACCTGGGATGCGAGGAGGCGCAGGTGCACATCCTCCAAAGAAAGGTTAAAAAAAACCTGGGATGTGAGGAGGTGCAGGCACCCCGGGCACGGGTGCAGTGCCTCCTCCAAATAAAAGGTAAAAAACCACAACCATGGGACCCGAGGAGGCATGAACACCCAGTGCATGGGCGCAGCACCTCTTCCAAAGCAAAGGTTAAAAAAAAATCTGGGACCCGAGGAGGCGTGTGTGCCCAGTACACAGGTGCTTCTCCTCGCATGCAAATCCCATCGCTCACTCCTTTGCATGGAGATAATGTGACGGAGTGCAAATGCGGGGGTTTGGGGGCTCATGGCACCAAAGCGCAGTCGTCAAGATGAGCCCCAGATGAAGCTTTTATTGTGCAATCACCCTGCCTCATTAGCAAAAAATTTACAGGGAGGTCTAGATGTAATTGTTTTCCATTTGTAACCATTTCTTCTTCTGTCTTTTTTCATACCACAAAGAATCCACTTAGGAGAAAAAGATGGAATAGCTGCACAATGCCTAATAACTCGCAGCAGTAGGAGGGAAGCATCCAGGGATGAAGGAACTGTGAGAAGAAAAGTGATGAGTGGAGAACATGTTCAGCACCATTCTCTTGCTCATCGCTTTTCTGCACAAAGTCATCACATGTCTTACTTTCCAAGTGCTTGGTGGTAACCCATACATGAAGACAGGTCTGCCATCAGTTACAAGCTAATAGTATTCAGATATGAAACTAAGGACCAGTCTTCCACCAATACTATATTGGGGAACTAAATGTCATTAAATCAAGTGTATACGTCTATTCCAAAATAATTCTTGCACTGCTCTAATAGAGGAAAAGGTGCATGTATACAGGCACTATGCATGCATTTCCCTGGAATGAAAAAGTTTGCTCCATGACAAGGGAGGAAAGCTTGAGAAAATACCCAACCTGTACCTTTTCCTGCATGACTTCTGAGCAATCAAAGCCAAGATAAGCACAGATGAGCAGGCCACTCCAAAACCAATTCCCAACAGAACGCCAACATCAACATCATCTTAAAGAGAGAGAGAAAAGATAATCAGCATTTTTTATTTTATGCACCACATCCATGCATTCTGAGCAAACTCAGGGTAGTAATATAGTGGTGGGGGAATGCAAGGGAGTACAGTTCCAGGACATTCTTCTTCTTCTAGAACAGGAGCAGTGATATTGGGCTCCATCACATCTACTTTTTTCCCCCGGTTTGCTTCCGCGGTTTCCCCCTCAGTTTCTTAACAAGTCGAGCGCTGGGCACTTTCATGTCTGTGCATTGTTGCGCTCATGTATCTTTTCATCTATATTGCTACTTTGCCGGTGAAATCTCCCACCCGCCCCCTACATTCTCCTCCCTGCAGTTTATTTTTTGCATTTGGTTGTTGTTGTTGTTTTGCTCATTTCAAAGGGTGGGTGGATGAACAATCATTTTAACTAATTTCTTTTGTTAAGGTGGTCAGGTCCCCTTCTTTGCTCCAAGTTAACCAAGATGCTTACATCTGCATAATTTTTAAAGATAAAGAAATCAATCTTGGCACAGTGATAGCTCTTAAGGAGGGCTTTAGCCATGCCAAGTTTGAATCAGATCCGTTCATGCCTTGATTTTTAATAATTTTTAAAATCCCCCCTCCTCAAACCATTCTCCTGATACTCCACCAATGCAAAATTCCACCTGTTTGCATTTGTGGGGGATCTGTTTTCCTTTACTTTGATAATGTACAGCTGTGCATCTCCAGTTCATAAAAATAGAGATCTGCTGGGGTCCTCAGGAACGTGGGCTCCTTCCCCCCTCACTCTGGCTTTGTTGTCAACAAAGGAAAAAGCGAGAGGACAGCAATACATAGAGGTTTAAGGGTGCATTAAATCTGCTTGGGGAAAATAATCCAGACTTTCCCCACAACAAAATAATATGCAAAATGGAGGAAAAGAGGCGAGACGTGTGCAGGACAGGGACGACATCATGTGAGTCCCGCGCTGCAATACCAGATACTAGATGTGGCGAGAGTGCGTTAAACCTCTGGTGTGATGGAGCTCATCATCTGCTGGAGCGCCAGGGTAATTGATGGCTCTTCCTTGCTCTAGAAAGTGAATGAGGTGATAACATCTTCCAAGTTTTACTGTTGTTTGTGACATAGGAAATCAGAGAATGGGGAAAATAATTAAGCAGAGGCTGGATAGTTCTTTCTTTCCTGCTTCACTCTAGGAGTTTAAACGGTAACACTTCTTTATAACGTGTTTTGCATTTCTAATTAAAAGCTAAAGGTTTCAGCAGGTTGAAGAACTTTTACTAAAGCTTAATCCATTTTCCAAGCTGAACCTACGCAATCCAAAATTAGCACTACCGAATTCAATGGAGCCCAGTCCCAGGTAATTATGATTAGGACTGCAGTCATATTGATCCTAATAAATTGGATATTATGGGTTGTATCAAATGGTGTCCATCTGCCAGCAGAATGGATTACACTTCCCAGCGCGCCCCACCTCCCAAATTTGCTCCAGAACATTGAGGAAACCTCCAGTCAAGATTTGGAGGATATATAGGGGGGTGGGGGTGGGGGTGGGAAGAATAAGAGAAAGTTCTGTTGCGTGAGTGGAAGACCTGCTCATACAATGTAGGATGTAGCCCTATGCCTTGCACTGCTGCTCTTTGGTGTGTGTCTTTGTGTTCTGCCCTTCAAAACTTACCACACCACTGATTCAGTGTACACATTACCCACTGAATAAAATTAATTCACCTATACATTATGGCATTTGATGGGTTGCTTGTGAACCTAATATACATAACACAAGTGCTTTGTTTTTGTCTGCTCAATTTTTAAAACGCAAAGTTACACCAGAATCATAGAAATGGACTATCTTGTGTCTACTAACAGCTGTTCATATCTTGCCACATCAACCACTAAATGGGCAAGCTGAGGCGCTGAGGAATGATTTTCAAACTGTCAAGTTTGTTTGTTTTTTCTTTCTGTGTATATGTGGGTGTGTTAATCCTAAGGAAATCGAAACGGTGAACTCTTGACTTAACTGTTCTGGAGAGGGACCCTGTTCTGTCTAAAACTTCCCTTACCCATACAAGTAAATACTGTTTCTCATGTTATCTTTTGTTGATGTCTGTTCATATTTCTGTATAACCACATAATGCAAGAATTGCTACACAAATGTATATTTTGATGCCAACAGATCAAGACCAAATATAGGTCTTTCTAATATATATATCATATCAAAACTGGAGTATAAAACTGTGCAGTCTTTCTCATGATTTGTTCTACTTGCTTTTTCACACATTAGTATGAATCACATTTAGGAAAAGTAACCTAAACAAATTTTAATAAGCATGACCATGATGGCTGATGATTCTGCTGATACATACTAGAGCACCCATGGAATTTTTGGTGTATGTGGGGGGAGGCTAGGAAGGGGAATAGGCTATAATGCAGGCCCAGTGAAGCTATAGCCCTCCAGATGTTGTTAGACTACAATTCCCATCAGCCCCAGCCAGCCTGGCCAATATTAAGGGACAAAGGGAATTGTAGCCCAACAACATCTGGAGGGCCATAGATTCCTCCAGATGCTTCATAACATCAACTAGAAAATGTGGGCAAAGTGTATTTTGGTTGCTTAGCAACTGCAGTGTGCTTCTTTCCTCAAATCAGCTAAATGGTTGGCCCAAGATTGTAGAAAGGCTGTACAAGGAACTGGGGCCCCCTCTACAAGAATTCGGTTTGACGCCTGGTTCTCCAGTTATGCGCATCTTCTCGCAATCGCTTTTATGCCTAAATCCTGTAAACGACATGCGGTGAAGCGCATAACCGGCAGAATGAAATGAGCTTTAAAGTGGCTAAAATGCAAAGGCTCGCTTGTTTACATGGTCAAAATAAGCTTTAACGGCCGCGGAGAAAAAACCTCGCTATTTAACGCGCATTTGGTAATGCACATAATCGGAGAGAAAACGTGCCTCAACCGCTGATTTGTGCTCCGCTCTTGTAGAGTTAAATTTTTTAATGTGCCTTGAAAGAGCTTTAAATCATTCTTGTAGAGGCACCCCAAGATGGAATATGGCCATGTAATGGCACATATAAGTCCATGCTTTGGGCAACTGTCCAAATGAACAATAATAATATTCAGCCTTGATATAAAACTTTAAAGTGTTCACATACATTATCTTGTTGTAGTGTATAGGTGGGACTCAGTCAGAGTAGCTTATGGACTTCCCAGAGGTATCTGATTGGCTTGTACTGGCTATGAATAATATCTAGGCAGTGAGTTGGACCCAGACTTAGTCATACTTAGAGTAGACACTAACCTAAGCCCTACTGATTTGATTTAGTTTTACTCTAGGTATGAGTAAGTGTGGATCCAACCCTACAGGTTCATCTAAATTATAATGCTTCTTATAGAACTGTGTATGTCTGTTGCAGTAAAAACAACAGAGTCTCATTGCACTATAAAGGCGAACAGATTAATTAAGCCATAAGATTTCAAGGACTAGAGAGCAGCCCTCCCCATCCTGGAACCCTCCAGATACATTGGACTACAATGCCCATCAACTACCAGCCAGCACAACTGATTGGGAGATTATGGGAGTTGTAGATGCACCTGCAGGGCACTAGCTTGGAAAAGGCCAGACTAGAGTCTTCTCTCACCTTTGTTGTCTAACCATCTAACTAGCTGCTTCCACTTGTAGGAGTAGTCTTTTAAACTGTAGTCTTCTGAATTGTCTTATTGTCAGCCTACATTTGTGCTCCCTTTTATTTTCTATATTTGAACTCAGTGTCTACTTTTTAAACGGAGCCTTTTTGCCCTTAATTGGTTCCTTGACTTTGGTCATTAACCACGTTTACATCTTCTTCTGCTTCTTTATACGAAATCAGAGTTGAAGGGGACATTGTTAGGCCATCTGAGGCCCCCTCTACAAGAGTTCGCTTTGACGCCCGATTCTCCTATTATGCGCATCTCCTGACAATCGCGTTTACGCCTAATACCTACACACAAGAGCCGTCGAAGCGCAGGACGGGCGCTATGCAAGGCGATTTAAAAGTTGTATACATGTGGAGAATCGCATGCAAATGCTGCTGAAAGTAATGCGCTTTGTCCCGGAGGAACAGCCCAAACAGGTTCCCTCCCTTTATTCTCCCCGCCCACCAGAATCTCTCGCCTTTGGTTACCTGGGTTACCTGCCAGTAATGACCTGGTTAACCTGTTCAGCTACCTCTCTCCCCTCCCCTTTCACCCGATCGCCAGCTGAAGTTGTCCCCCCTCCCAGAACTGCTCAGGAGTAAATGGGAATGTGCCTCATAAGTTTCCCCCTCCAGCACCCTTTGAAAACTTATTTTTGGTCAGGGCTGCCTCTCTCTCCCCCCCCCCCCCCTTTGCCCAATTGCCATTTCAAGTGAACTGCTCAGGAGTAAATGGGAATGTTGTAATATCTGAACCTGGCACAGCGATTTCATTGTTTTTTGGGGGGGAATGGTTAGAGATCCACCCAGCAAGAGCTGTGAAAACCTCTGCTGCTCCTTATGATCTCACTAGTGCCGCTGCCATCATCCCTCATCCCTTGCCAGTGCTCTCCACCCTGTGCTCCTGAAATTCAAGAAGAAAGGACACCGGAGAGTATCCCAAACTCATCCCCACTTTTTTTTTTTTTTTTAGGTTTTGTGCAAGTATACACATTCAAAAGTACATGACTATGAAATTTGCATAACTTTCCCCTCCAATTTACCGCTCTGCCATAAAATTTGTGTGTAGTTATCCATCTCACTCAGGTTTCTGCCTTGAAATTTGTGTATATTTACCGATTAACCTCACTTGTCTGCCTTGAAATTTGTGTAATTTTACTGATCCCTGTCACTGCTCTGTAACCCAAATGTATATCTGATAGCTAATAATGGAGGCCAGGGAAGGGAAGCAACAAGCACAAAGTGGCAGGCGGGAGCTGAAAGCAGCTGGCAGCTGGAGGAAAAGAAGCTTTTAAGGCAGGTGTAATGTTTTCGGTAGCATGTGAAACAGCCTTTAACAAACAAACAAACAAACAAACAAACAAACAGTGTTCACTAGCCGGGCAAGCACTAAAATGGAGGATGAAATTGACAAGGACATTGACAAGAGGGGAGACAAGTATGCTGGGCTAAATAGCGGACAGGTGGTCTTGCGCTCCTGTGGATTTGTACAAGACCCCAAATTTTAAAAAATGTTTGCAAACGTGTTACTCTGTTCATAATGGCTGATATAGGGGATGACAAAATGAAGTTTTCTGTTGGGGTATGTGCTGGGAGTGGGTGGGAGGACTGAGGGGGAAACAACTCATGGCAAGCTGCAGTACACCCAGTTCTCTGTCAGGAGTAATGTGGGTTATCAAGTGAACAATGACATGTAAACTCACCCCACCTGATTTTTTAAAATATTTTTAAATTATTATTATTATTATTATTATTATTATTATTATTATTATTATTATTAAACTGAGGCTGGCATGCTGCAAAGTGAAGTGCCATTTTCCAGCACCACATTTATTTCCAAAGGTGATGCTGCAGGGCTCCAAAGGCATTCTTAGAAAATAAAAATGGCAGCCAGGTTGTTGTGCTTTTTGCCTGTACATGTGCCGTTTATTTTGCATAGGTTTGGGGAGAGGTTAGGATAGTTGGTGTGGTCTGTGTGGGAGGGCGGGATTGGTGTGTGTGTGTGCTTCTCTGAGCATCACTAGTTTGTCTTTGGTGAAATGGATATTTTGTCATGCTTTGTAGGGGCAAATATGTGATTTGGCATTTGGGCTCACATCACACTTCTGCCTTATACTCAGCTTCTCATCTTTGTGGTTCATCAATTTTCCTTCTGAGAATGAGTGTTGGAGTTTTGTGTTTTGGAACTCAAACCCCATAGTTGCTTGCACTTAGGTTCTTGTGCAAGTTACATTTCTTTTAACCTAACCAGTTTGTTTTCTGGGAAATGGGTGCTTAATGACTAGCCACACCCATCATTGCAACTATTTTGTCAATGGGAAAAAATAAAGGGGAGAGAAAGGTAAGCTGTTTCTTGCACATATTTCAGCGCTAGGCATAACTGAAACTGGCGGGAAACCATATGTTTATTCTAAGCTTTGGCTTGGCCATCCTTGAGAAATTCTATAAAACTCGGGATATGCTATCACATATTTTTGTGTCTCTCATCTTTCTCAGAATGATAAAAAGGTGGTTACCAGCAGAACCATGCTTTTCCTTGGCAAACCAAATTGTAGCCTAATTTAGGTTCACATGCCACAAATTCAGCCTAATGCCAATTTGATGGTCCATTAAATAAGGTGTAAGATGGCAATTGGCTGATGGGTAGGATAACACATACACCAAGTCTCCTCCATGTGACTTTAGCCATAAGACTGACAATTTTAAAACTCACATGAACACACACAATTTAATATTATACAATCAACCCTGGATGCCTCCAGGATGTGCATGATCTTGACTTTGATTAGATCTTGATGTGTGAAAATACCCTGAACTTTCATTTCCCTAGAATCACGTCAATGACTGCAGCTGTCAGTTTCAACCACTTTGAGATGACATCACTAATTGCTTGATAAACCTCCCACTTCTTGTCGAAAGGAAAACCCCTCGCTTTTGCAAAGCACAACACAGTCCTGTCTTACCGTTGGTAGCTGAAACGATGCTTTCTGGATAATTACTAGTCTGTCCATCTTCATTTGTTTTCACCAATACTATTCAGAGAATTTGAGAGAGAGAAAGAAAATGAACAATTGCCACTGTAACATGACAGCGAGTGTAGCACCCGTTTAGCTAATGTTCTGCTCCTTTGGATCTGTTCTCTTGTACTGTTACTGAAATTATTTTATCAAAAGCAGTTTTTTAAAAGAGACAAATTCTGTCGATGTTGTTCTTTTAAGCTGCGGAATGAATTTATTCTATGTGCGGAATGAATTTATTCTATGTGTTACCTAAAGCTGCTCATAGTGAGCCTACTCAATAAAAGGGGTTGATGTTACTCTTAAGGCTCTTGATGGTGCAAAACTGCAGCTCTGGTGCACAAGGAATCACAGGAAGCAGCCTTAAACTAAGTCAGACCACAGGCCCATGTAGTGATGGATTGCCGCTCCTATCAGCCTCCCCCCCCCATGATACCAATGGTCAGGGATGATGGGAGTTGTAATCCAAAACATCTAGAGGGCCCTAGGTTTGGGAAGGCTGGTTTATGCTGACTGGTAGTGCTTCTTTAGGGTTTCAAACAGAAACCTTTCCCAACTCGAACTGGGATTCTGGGGATTGAACCTAGAGTACATGCTCTGCTTTTTGCATGCAGAGCATGTACTCTACCATTGTACTATGGTATCTTCCTTGAGGGATTGTAGCTCCCCTACAACTGAGCCATAGGATCAAGCCAACACAACCACTAGTATTATTGCTTTTTGGGTGGTTATCTACTTGACTTCAGCATCAGTGTCAGTGTTTGGTTATTCTACTTCCTATTGTCACTGATATGAAAGGTCCAACGTATCCCCCCTCCACGTCTTGCGGCTTCCATGTCAGCAGGGTGGAAGGTGCAGACACAACTATACAAATTGTTCCCATAGCTATACAAAAATCAGGGCCAGATCCTAGGAGACACTAGGCAATGTGTCAGTGGGCCCTGGAGAGCTTACCTGGCTGCAGTGACAGTGTTCCAAAATGCACTAGCCAGCTAGACTAAGTCACCCTTTTAATACCCCATAATGCCCCAAAGGAATCACAGATTGAAGGTGTTGTGAAAAATTTAAAGGGTGTCTAGATCCAGCCTCCTTGCACTGCATGAAAGATTTTTTTTTAAAAGAGAGGCCAGGAGAGGCATCAGTGGACACTCCTGGGGTTCTGGGGCCCTGAATAACTGCTCAAGGATGCCAGCTGCTGATGCCAAATCTTGGCAAATATAGGTATGCTGTCCCAGGAAGGATAACATATGATTAATGTGAAAGCCAACCAGCATGATCTTCAGTGTGGAAATTAATGATGACCATGTATTCTGCTGGAGTGAACTGACATTCAGATTTCTTTAGCTCAATTATGCTTGTTTTTAAAACAATGAAAATATGATTTTACCCTTTGATGTTGCTTTATTCATATGCATATTCATGCAAATTTAGCCAAATCATCACTTAATCAACACATGTTCAGTTAGGCGACAACCCCAGTAAAAGGCCATGGGCCTGCCTAGAATTTAGCCTGCAATAGCTGACAATGGGAAATGTGTGTGCCTGGCACTGAATAACGGCCATTTTATTCAGAAGTCTTCATTTATATTCCCTTAATTTGTGGTCTTATAGCAGTTGGTTCAGCTTACCATGAACCAATGTGAAGCACATTCCTCAGACGGCATATACCAGAGGGCAGAGAGAGACAGAGAGCAAGCAAGCTCTGGTCCAGAAAGGGTCGCAGTAGCAAATAGATTTGTTTGATATTCATGATCACATATATCAGTTCTCCCTCTTTCATTATTTCCACTGAAATTAATGGGCCAAAATGTCTTTATGTTTGAAATACTGAACAGGCAGTGCTGATTAACAGCAGCATAATGCTTTAAAAATGGAGATTTCCCCCCAAACAATAGAAACCTACATAGGTAGATGAAGAAGAAAAAAATAACTAGGATTTTTATGAAATGCTGCCATCTTTTGGCTTCAGGGGTCATAGCAAATTCTAACAAGAAACATATTATTATAATAGGATGGTTAGGCACTAAAAAGGAGGGGGATACATTATCAAAAAATAAAATGTCATCACTGTTCTTCCTCTGCTTTCAATTTCTGCATTGAATTAGAGGTTTATGCACGGAATCTCAGCAACAAGTTTCCTGCAAGATTCGGGGTGCATAAAATAGTCACCATCCTTGGCTAGTGTTGTGGAGCTTATGCAGTTAACTGCATGTTTATGCATTTATGTTGGGAAAAGCTCCAGCCCTTGGTTTTCTGCCTGTCACACAGAGCTTATATTGTGACTCAAGGTGTAGATCCTATGTATAAGAGTCCAACAACATTGCCTGACAAAGAAGAATAACTCAATTCAGTAATTGAAGCCTATCACAAAGGAGAATCTAAAGGGAAATAGTTCACACAAGTTCCCCATGTACATACAGCTCTTACATCTTCTATGGAACACTATGGGTAAGTATGGTAAGCAGGTATGTCCCACCCTTTCTATAAAACAGCCTCATTCACAGGTTTTGAGGAAGTGTTGGCTCCATTTAATGCACCAAGACGACTGCAGTATTACAGTTTGGATAAGCTTAATTACCATATACAAAGAAACAATTGAGAAGGTTTTTTTCTTTAGTGAAGGAGATATGTCCATCACACCATACAGCATGGAAGACATTTAGCTCAAAAGTACACACTGCAATAATGTCAAACCCTTCACAATGGCTCCCAATCTACTTACTCGGGACAGTGCAGGCCTTGCTGATACCATCTTGATACACAGCATACACTGAAACGCTGAAGGTAGGTTCCATTCCGATGGCTTCTGTAAAGGATATTGTTTTTAGTTTTTATTTATTTTGTAAAACAACAACAACATGTTTTTCTATTGTGAATTTGAGTGGCATGGAGTTCTAATGCAGTCTTCCCCAACATAGGGCTCCATCACACCGGTGATTTACCGCACACTCGCCCTGCCTTTTTTATGTATTTGCAGCGATGTACTCGCATGACATCATCCCTGTCCTGCTCTCATCGCACCCCTTTTCCCCCTTGTTGCGCTGTATTTTGGCACAGACAAAAGCAGGAATATTCCCCCCCCCCTTCTCTTTTTCCTTTGTTGGGGGCGTGTTTGTTGCTGAGGAGAGGGGAGGGCACTTCTCCTCCTTCAGTACACGGGATTCCCTCTCTTGGTGAGCTCCTTCGACCCGTTAACCCCTCCCCATTCTGCCTGGAGAGGAACCCCTTGCAAGGATTAGCCCCTGGTCTGCAAGCGGTTTCTGGGGCTTGCAAAGGGAGATTATTAACTTTACTTCATGCACTGAAAAAAGTGTGTGTGCGCGTGTGTAACCCAGCTTCTCGTGAGTAGGGCAAGGAGACTAAAGGGTTCATGCTGATAATATAAAGTGCGTGTGCGTGTGCGTGTGCTTGGTGTGGGGAGGGGCAGCGCTTGGTCATGGAAGAAGCCTCTCAGTCCTCCCATGCAGCGGACCAATGAAGTGGAGGGGGAAGGAGAAGGGGTGAGGCGAGGCGAGCGCAATAACAGGAGAGCCAAAAAGTGAAAAGAGGGCCCAGTATAGCTCCGCTCGCGAAAGGAAAACCAAGGCTGCCTCTACAAGAGAGGATTAATGCTCTTTCAAGGCGCTTTAAAAAATTTACCTCTATAAGAACGGAGCGCAAATCGGGCGTAGAGGCGCGTTAGCTCTCCGATTATGCGCATTATCGAATGCGCGTTAAACAGCGAGTTTTATTTTGCTTCGGCCGTTAAAGCGCATTTTGCCTATGTGAACAAGCGCTTATGCGCATTAACTACTTGTAAAGCGCATTTTGGTCATCCCTTAATGCGCTTCGCCGCCTCTCGCCGCCTCTCGTGCAGAGGTAATAGGCGTAAATGCGCTTCAGCGATTATGCACATAATCACCTAACCAGGCGCAAAAGCGAATCCTTGTAGAGGGGACCCAAGATATGGCCTCCAGATGAATTGAACAATTCCCATCATCCTCAACCAGCATGGCTATAGCATGACTCATGCTTGCTGGGAGTTTGTCGTCCAGCACATCTGGAAGGCAGGACATTGGGAAAAGCTGTTCTAATTAAATAAAACATACCATGGGTAAAACCTCTAAAACAGAAATCCATAAATTCAAAGCTCACTGTTTTATTATGATTTCTTACATGGTTTGTGGAAAAAGAATCACAACTTCTTCATTACCCCATCTCTCCTAGGAAAAACCATTTTCAAAACAGTTGTATTTATCACACCCTACCTCCAAATAGCTCAGGGGGTTATATGTGGGTTTGTTTTATTATTTCTCACAACAGTTTTCTTGTTCACGTGGACAGCTTTAAATAGGATTAGAACAATCCATGGAGGATAAGGCCATTAATGACTACTGATCATGATGGCTATATGTCCATGACCACCAGAAGAAGAGCCTTCAGGGTCGTGACCCCCTTATCAGAACTGTTTCTTTTTTAAAATAATAATTATTTTAATACGGTGTTTTTATTCGTTTATCCTATTTGTTGTTCACTGTTCCGAAATCTTGGATGTGGAGTGGCATAGAAATATTGTAAATAAATAAATAAATAAATAAATATTACCTCTAGTATCAGGATCAATATGCCTCAGAAGACTAGTCACTGAGGAACATAAGCAGAAGGCTGCTATTATGCTGATGTCCTGCTTGTAGGCTTCCCATAGGCCTCTGGTGGGCCACTGTGGGAACAGAATGCTGGACTAGATAGGCCTTTGGTCTGGTCTAGAATGACTTTTCAAAGGTTTTTCTGATTTTGGTAGTCTTCACTTAGTTTGCTCATATGTACAGCAGTGTTTGGATTTGAATCAGATGTTTCCCCTAAAGAGGCTTTGTTGATGGAGGAGGATTAGGAAAACACATTCCACTAAAAGTAACTGCATTTCTGTAGATTTTATTTATTTATTAAAACATTTGTATCCTGCACTATATCACTAGGATCTCAGGGCGGCATACAGATAAAATCATACAAACAATATGAAACAATAAATTGTTTTAGTTCAATCCACTCCAGCATTCTGATTGTAAGAAACTGTGCACATCCTTGGCTGTACATACTATGAAGGTAACAAAAAGGTTGTCCTGTATCTTACCTTCGATAAAAGTTGTTGTGTTCTGCCCGGGGACTTTTTTCCACATTATGCCATGAAGGTAATCACTGAAGTATGCAGATACAGATGTCCATTCCACTATGTACCACAAAACTGTTTTCCTATTAGATTTGGGGGGTTCCCATATAGCAGAAGTTCCTTTCTCTTCATCCCTGGTTATTAGCATATTGGTAGGGGGTGGAAAATCTATAGGGAAAAGCAGCAGGGATGACTTAGCAGCTTGTTGCAGATTTAGTTCTCATTAAAGAAATATTCAGAGTCAGATATTTCAAACCATGCATATCTAGAGAGAGTTAAGAAATGCTCTTGAAAATTGTGAAGAACAGATCTAGAGCAGACAGTGGTATGCAGCTTGTTCATCTCCAGCTGACACACTGGAAATTCATGTGATGCCTGACCCAGAACAAGGCCAGGATGACTCTTCAGATGAAAATTCAGACACTGGATACTCCTGTCACTATGGATGCAACAGCACTTCCAAAGAAGCTATACCGGGTCCTCCAGCAACAGTGTATTTGAATAACCTTTCTACAGGGCCCTGGGGACCATACATCCCCTATAAAGTCTGAGAAGGAAGTCGACATCTGTTGTGCCCTAGAACATGCCAGCCTAAGAAGGTGGAAGCACAGGCCATTATTCAGATGTGAAGCACGCATCTCAACAAATGCAGCAATCAGACTACTTGGAAGTAATGGTCTACCCAGGAACCATGGTCTGCTCAGAAGCAGTGAAACTATGAAGCCCATACTAATAGCTTGCAGCTATACCTGGGTATGGGCTGGGAGATTTGGCTATATAAGTCTTGAGTTGAGACTTGCTGTGTGATGAAACAATACTTTTATTCCAGCTCCCGCTACCTTGAAATCTTGTTTTTGTTTGGACAGATCTCTTGTACTGCTGACTCTTAATATGCTCCTGCTTTTGGGCTGCCCTTTTTCTGAACCAGTAATATTATGCTTTGATGCTTTGCTTGGCTACTGACTTGGCTGAATGGTTTTGCCCCAGGATTGAGCCCAACCTAGCCATAGCAGGACAATTCCTCATATAGGATTGTGATTAATCCCCTCATGCTAATCAGCTAGTTGGGTATTTCCAGTTGGGTATTTCTGGGTATTTCCATTTCTGTGGAGTACCAGTGTGAACAAGGGTGCTTCCAGATAAGGCTTTTATCCTGCCATTGCCCTGTGTCATTTACATAATTTTATGGGAGGTCCATATAATGTCATCTTCCACTCCTAACCCTCCTGTTTTTCCCTGCTGTTTTTCTTGTCATTGAGTAGAAAAAGAGGGAATAGCTGTACAATGCCTCCTGACTGTTAATGTTAGGGCCCCTTTGTCTGGAAACATTCCAAGGATCAATTACGTAATACATCTTGGAATGCAAAATGCTCAGAGAACGTCTTCTCCCTCTCCTTCAGGCTCCCTGTCAGCTGAAATATAACTACTATTAATTCCCATCCATGAGCAAAAGAGGGGATGGGCCAATCCAGCCTCAATCCTTGCCTGTGATGTCATCCTAGTATAGCAACATTCTCCCACCCCTTCCTACACTGTAAGATATAGCAAAATATCTCTGCGCTCACAGTTTCCAGTGCAGCTCATCAAAGTGTAGGAAATTTGCAAATTTAAGATATTTCAGAAGCTGCAGTTGCTGAGTAATTAAGTTCAGAGAGCCCATTTGTGTTGATTTTTTTAAAAGTTGGTGTTCTGAACTAACGGTTTTAGGCCATCCTATAACCCAAGTTGATGATGATAAAGAGCTAGAACTCTGATAGATTGTCTTGTTGTGTCAACAAGTGAACTTGAATAAAATTGCTGTTGCTCCTAAGGGATCGTTATAAAGAGGAACTCTTCAAGGAAAAGCTGATTCCTCAAAGTGTTTCTAAGGAAACAACAAAACAGCTAGAAGCAATTTGTGAAACAAGGAGAATCTGGCCCAAGAAGAGTATAGAACTCTGCAATGCAAATCTAGCTCCCATGCTGCAAATGTAGAAATTACTGAAGTATTACTCTGATAATTACAAGGAAACTATAGGACTTCAATTCTATACCTACTTACATGAAAGTAAGCCCCTAAACAACACAAATTGGACTTCATATTAGGCTTGCGTAGATTTTCACTATAGCATTTCTGGGACACTGTCATGAATGTCAATTTATTTTAAACCTGAATCTTCAACAGACTTTTATAATTTCCTAGAGTTTTATCCAATATTAGTCCTTCTTAGGGTACACCCATTGAATGAATGGGACTTAAGTTAAATTAACATTGGATACAGCCCTTAGCTTTTTTAAAAAAGTTATGATGGCTAGACTCATATTTTTAAATGACATTTGATACCAACTTTTACTCAAGGGTTCATGCTTGTGGGTGTTTCTGAAACTGAGTTTGCAGTGGTAGTCCACATATATGTTTGTTTGATGCCTTCTGCCTCCAGAGGATGCAAGCCAGAAGTAAAATTAGTTCTAGATTAAGAGGGGGTTTGAATAGGTGGGGAGTTAATCTTGGGGAGTCCAATAAGGATAGTTTCTTCTCTAACACAACACAATATAACAACTAGAGATGTATGGATTTTGTTTTGTGGACTGTTAGTTGCCTTTCATTCTCTCATCTGCTCATTGACAAAATCAGATTTTTACAATTTCCTGAATTTGCACAAATTTTGCAAAGCTTCACTTGCAAAAATGCACAAATCCCTCCCCCCAAATGAACATTTTCATGCTTTAGCCTATGGGAGAAATGCACATCTTTGGCTGGTTTTAAAAAAAATCTTACGTATTTTTCTACAACTAAATTTGTGCAAACATCCAGAAACTAAAACAAACAAACAAACCAGTCCTCAAGTCCACAGAATCCATGCAACTTAGGAAAAGCTGGTCTGCTGCAGAATCTGTGGGTCAGATTCTTGGAAATCTGAACTCATTTGATTCCATTGCGGATTTCTCCAATATCCCTAACAACAACGCAATATCTGTTTCCGACAAGTCTGTATGTACTACCATATCTTACCATGGTAGTTATGGGGTTGTTGGTCCATTGCAATATTTGCTGGTTTGGAACTTCCTTTGGAATTGTATGCTGTCACATAGACAATGGTCACAGCTGGAGGCACCAAAACTTTGCATTTTGTTTCTGTTGTTTTACATAAATCCATCATCTCTCCTTGACTTTCATAGAACACTCTATAGCCCAGAATTCTTCCTCTGCTCTCATTTGGAAGGAACGGCTAGAGAAATAGCAAAATAATTGCCTTTAGAAAACAACATTATGTTTAATTGTGTTTGTTTGTACAGTTTCAAAAGCAGAGTGTCTAATGTGAAAATTTGATTGAACCAGCAGCTCCTTAGCTGCTCCGGATGCCGAAAGTACACATTGAATGCCAGCCACTGCATGCAAAAGTAGCCCAAGACCCTTTTAGATGCTTCAGGCAGAGGTCATCAGGAATGGAAAAGCAGCAATGGGAGGAGCACTTAACTTTCCCCCTGCCTTCTATTTCACCTCTTGGAAACTCCTCCTTGCCCACCCTTATGACAGCATTTCTTTCTTGGATTCTTTCTTACTTTTTACTTTTTTATTTATTTGTCAAGTGAGTCTTCCTACTAATACTTCCTGTATGTAATATATTTTCTCTAAAGTTTAGAGCAAAGAGTAATTGACTCAATGTACAATCCCATTATGAATTGGCTCCAACTGAAAGAGCGTACCTGACATTTTTTAAAAAAATCTTTTCTGAATTATTCATGAAAACAAGACCAGATCTTAAGGTTTACACCTTCCCTTAATGAAGAAATGCAATTTGATATGGCTGCAATCTAGAAAAGAGAAAATGTCACCTTGATCAAGATGGTCACCTCTTGGCTATCATTTTGGTAAGTTGGTCCCAGATACCTCCACACATCAAGTACTGAAGATGGTTCTGAATTTTGGGGGGGAAATACAAAAGCTGAAAAGCTGAAAATGGGATATTTGGCCTCTGTTTTTAAACAAACATTATAGTAAATAGTATGGCTTCTTTTGTTACTTGTAGTTTTGTTTTGCATGTAAGGAAGACGGCGTACTATCTATTGCAGAACCCAAGCTGTAAGCATTCATAGCTAATGAAAAGGTTTTTTTTCTTTTTACAGTACGGCAGTATGGAAAAAAGATCATATTCACTCTTTGAGGATGGTGGAATTTACTACTATACTAGACGGAATGCCTGCGCTAGAAATATGATTCATTGTTATTATGTAGGTTTCATATGTAGATTTTCTGTGAGTAACAGATGATGTATTTGGTTTATGCCCATGTCCCCCTTCTACTGACCCCTGATGGTGACAGCTGGTTAATGCAGGGGCCCTCACCTTTTCTCAGAGTGAGGAGATACACATAGCATAAGGTGAACGCAGCTGGTTCTTCTTTCAGGGTGTGAACCCAACTTTGCAACTGACGTTACAGATAGACAAGCAAGTTGAATGCCGGATGGCTGAGTTGTTTGTTCCCCATGGCAAGGTGTGTCAGCTTTGGGTTTGTCCCATACCTTCTGCTCCCCCTTCAAAAAAACTTTTAAAGTTGGGTGTGGACATGTACACTTATATAACATTCATTCTTCATTTTAGAAAAAGAACATATATAAAACATAACTAGCATTATGGCATCCTGAAAACATATAGTGACATTTTTTCAGAGCCTGGCCCAGGACAGAAAAGGGCACATTTGCTTAGAGGGCAGCAACTATCCTATCAAGCATCTCTACCCCAAACAATGCAATCCTATACATGTCTACTCCTAGGTAACTCTCATTGTATTCAATTGGATTTAGATAAGCAAGTATAGGATTGTAACTTTAAAATGTTACGTCTCTCTTCACCTCAGCTTCATGGTGTCGGGCAAGAACAGCAGTGTGCGGCACTGCATGGATCATCTCCTTAATATCAGTGGCGCCTGACATAGCAACACCCATGGCCCCCTGCCTCTAAGGACCTACAAGTTCCTCCCCACCAATGTCCCTCTTTCAACCAATGCCATTGGTTGAAGGTTCTTGCCCAGAAGTCAGGAACCACTACTAGGTTCTCCTGCCAGTTCATGGGAGGGGGGGGGACCATCTCCAAAACTGGAATGGTGTTTCCCAAGTTAGTCCTTGGAACTCAACTGATAATGCTGTGGCTAATAAATCATTGAATAAATCCGTAAGTAGTCACTAGGCTCTGTCCATAAGTTCAGGATTTCAACTGAAACACAAATAGAGTTTATTGAAGGTCAAAAAGATCATCAATATTTTCCACAGGGTTGGCCCAAGACATGTTGCTGTGTGAAGCAGAGTAGGAAATGGCCTTACCTCACCTAAGGTCAAGGTGCATTGCACCCAAGGCCAGTTATTTTGGCACTTGAGAAAGAAAATCCTACAACTGCTCCCCAAAGAGTAAAAATCTAATGATACATTACATAGTTAACTATTTACATCCTTTTCATGATGCTCAAAGGAAGCTGCCTGAGGCAGCTGTCTCACTCAACGTAATGGTAGGGCTGGCCTTTGCCTTTTAACATATCTGCAGATTTACCAGCAGGGAGCTGCAGTGATGAGAAAGGATATACCTGATAAATTGCTGCCCACATGCATCTGTTAAAGGCAAAGAGCCTTCCCCCCAAAGTTAATGGTAAACAGTGAAGCATATTCCT
Source organism: Anniella stebbinsi (assembly GCA_029215795.1). Taxonomy (NCBI): domain Eukaryota; kingdom Metazoa; phylum Chordata; class Lepidosauria; order Squamata; family Anniellidae; genus Anniella; species Anniella stebbinsi. Next base: position 85,157,415 of record JARDYH010000004.1, on the reverse strand, counting down.
GAAAGTGAACCATATCCAAAAAAACAAACTTTGAGACTTATACTCTGGTTTTGTCAGCAGGGGTCACTAATGCTTCATCAAAATGGCTTCTTGTGACAATGGTTACTAGAGGCCTAAGGTCTCCATTGTGTCCCATCTGCAGCTGAGAAAATAAAAAGAAAGGTGAGGCCTAGATAGGGGAGGGTTCCACCTCACCTTATCAGCCTTCCTTGGTAGCCGTGACACTTTCCCCCTCAGAGGGGAGCAGTGGCTGCTACTACCACAGAGGGAGGCAAAGCCAAGGCTAATGCCATTTCATTGTTCCCCATGCTGCAGATCTCTCATGGTCCTCAGGTAACCTGCTTGGAATAATCTAGGCCTGGCCTGGTTCAGGTTCGATAATCTCTCTTCCTCTGTGGATTTGTCTGGTTAGGTAGGGTGACCAGACGCCCGGATTTGTCCGGACATATCCGGGAAATGGGGTGCAAATCCGCATTCGGGCGGAAAAAACCGTTTTGGGGGGCCAAATCCGGAAATTTAGCCCCCCAAAACGGTGATTAGATGGCCCTGGGGCGAGCTGGGCCAACCGCGGGGCGGCGGGGGCAACCGGGGCAGCGGGGGGTCACGCGGCGGTGGCGGGAGGCTGGCAGCGCGAGGCACCTACCGGCTGGGGCGTCCGTTTCCCTCCGGTGCTCGGAATCTACTGAGAAACAGGCTTCGCGGCCTATCCCTCAGTAGCGCGCCGGGTGATGATGTCATCACTCGGCGCACTGCTGAGAGACAGGCCAAGAAGCCTGTTTCTCAGTAGATTCCAAGCACGGAGGGAAACGGACGCCCCAGCAGCAGCAGGCAAGGAGCGCGTGGGGGGTGGGGGGGCGGCGCGGGTGCTCGCGGTGGGTGGGGGGCGGCGGGGCGGGTGCTCATGGCGGGGGGGCGGTGCGGGTGCTCGCGGCGGGGGGGCGGCGCGGGTGCTCGCGGCGGGGGGGGCGGCGCGGGTGCTCGCGGCGGGTGGGGGGCCGCGCGGGTGCACGGAGCGGGGGGCCGCGCGGGTGCGCACGGCGGGTGTGGGGGAGGCACGGGGGCGCGGGGCAGGTGGGGGGGCCGTGCAAGGGCGCGGGGCGGCGCGGGGGCGAATGGCGGGGGGGGCACTTACCTGCTGGGTGCTCGGAATCTACTGAGAAACAGGCTTCACGGCCTATCCCTCAGTAGCGCGCCGGGTGATGACGTCATCACTCGGCGCACTGCTGAGAGACAGGCCAAGAAGCCTGTTTCTCAGTAGATTCCAAGCACGGAGGGAAACGGACGCCCCAGCAGCAGCAGGCAAGGAGCGCGTGGGGGGTGGGGGGGCGGCGCGGGTGCTCGCGGTGGGTGGGGGGCAGCGGGGCGGGTGCTCACGGCGGGGGGGCGGTGCGGGTGCTCGCGGCGGGGGGGGCGGCGCGGGTGCTCGCGGCGGGGGTGCTCGCGGCGGGTGGGGGGCCACGCGGGTGCACGGAGCGGGGGGCGGCGCGGGTGCGCACGGCGGGTGTGGGGGAGGCACGGGGGCGCGGGGCGGGTGGGGGGGCCGTGCAAGGGCGCGGGGCGGGGGGGGCGGCGCGGGGGCGCATGGCGGGGGGGGCACTTACCTGCTGGGTGCTCGGAATCTACTGAGAAACAGGCTTCACGGCCTATCCCTCAGTAGCGCGCCGGGTGATGACGTCATCACTCGGCGCACTGCTGAGAGACAGGCCAAGAAGCCTGTTTCTCAGTAGATTCCAAGCACGGAGGGAAACGGACGCCCCAGCAGCAGCAGGCAAGGAGCGCGTGGGGGGTGGGGGGGCGGCGCGGGTGCTCGCGGTGGGTGGGGGGCAGCGGGGCGGGTGCTCACGGCGGGGGGGCGGTGCGGGTGCTCGCGGCGGGTGGGGGGGCCGCGCGGGTGCGTGCGGCGGGGGTGCTCGCGGCGGGTGGGGGGGCCGCGCGGGTGCGTGCGGTGGGGGGGCGGCGCGGGTGCGCACGGCGGGTGTGGGGGGGGCGCGGGGCGGGTGGGGGTGCCGTGCGGGGGCACGGGGCGGGGGGGCGGCGCTGGGGCGCACGGCGGGGGGGGGCGGCGCGAGGGCGCGGGGCACTTACCTGCTGGGGCTTCCTTAGGGTGACCAAGGAGGACAGGGCTCCTGTAACTTTTAACAGTTGTGTAGAGAAGGGAATTTCAGCTGGTGTCCTTTGTATGCATGCAGCACCTGGTGAAATTCCCTCTTCATCACTGTAGTTAAAGCTGCAGGAGCCCTGCCCGCTTTTGTACCTGGTCACTCTAGTATAGCTCCTGCAGCTTTAACTACAGTGATGAAGAGGGAATTTCACCAGGTGCTGCATGCATACAAAGGACACCAGCTGAAATTCCCTTCTCTACGCAACTGTTAAACATACAAGAGCCCTGTCTTCCTTTTCATATGGTCACCCTAAGTGCATGGAAAGAAGCAAATTCCATTTAAATTAGGGTGACCATATGAAAAGGAAGACAGGGCTCCTGTAACTTTTAACAGTTGTGTAGAAAAGGAATTTCAGCAGGTGTCCTTTGTATGCATGCAGCACCTGGTGAAATTCCCTCTTCATCACTGTAGTTAAAGCTGCAGGAACCCTGTCCGCTTTTGTACCTGGTCACTCTAGTATAGCTCCTGCAGCTTTAACTACAGTGATGAAGAGGGAATTTCACCAGGTGCTGCATGCATACAAAGGACACCAGCTGAAATTCCCTTCTCTACGCAACTGTTAAAGATACAAGAGCCCTGTCTTCCTTTTCATATGGTCACCCTAAGTGCATGGAAAGAAGCAAATTCCATTTAAATTAGGGTGACCATATGAAAAGGAAGACAGGGCTCCTGTAACTTTTAACAGTTGTGTAGAAAAGGAATTTCAGCAGGTGTCCTTTGTATGCATGCAGCACCTGGTGAAATTCCCTCTTCCTCACTGTAGTTAAAGCTGCAGGAGCTATACTGGAGTGACCAGGTACAAAAGCGGGCAGGGCTCCTGCAGCTTTAACTGTTGTAGTGAAGAGGGAATTTCACCAGGTGCTGCATGTATACAAAGGACACCTGCTGAAATTCCTTTTCTACGCAACTGTTAAAAGTTACAGGAGCCCTGTCTTCCTTTTCATATGGTCACCCTAATTTAAATGGAATTTGCTTCCTTCCATGCACTTAAGCATGCTTAAGGAACGTTAGCAAGTGTTCCTTAAGCATGCTTAAGTGCATGGAAAGAAGCAAATTCCATTTAAATTAGGGTGACCATATGAAAAGGAAGACAGGGCTCTTGTATCTTTAACAGTTGCGTAGAGAAGGGAATTTCAGCTGGTGTCCTTTGTATGCATGCAGCACCTGGTGAAATTCCCTCTTCATCACTGTAGTTAAAGCTGCAGGATAGCTAGCTAGTACAGCTAGAATGATCAAATGCAAAAGAGGGCAGGGCTCCTGCAGCTTTAACTGTTGTGATGAAGAGGGAATTTCACCAGGTGCTGCATGCATACAAATGACACCAGCTGAAATTCCCTTCTCTACACAACTGTTAAAGTTACAGGAGCCCTGTCCTCCTTTTCATATGGTCACCCTAATTTAAATGGAATTTGCTTCTTTCCATGCACTTAAGCATGCTTAAGGAACACTTGCTAATGTTCCTTAAGCATGCTTAAGTGCATGGAAGGAAGCAAATTCCATTTAAATTAGGGTGACCATATGAAAAGGAAGACAGGGCTCTTGTATCTTTAACAGTTGTGTAGAGAAGGGAATTTCAGCTGGTGTCATTTGTATGCATGCAGCACCTGGTGAAATTCCCTCTTCATCACTGTAGTTAAAGCTGCAGGAGCCCTGCCCGCTTTTGTACCTGGTCACTCTAGTATAGCTCCTGCAGCTTTAACTACAGTGATGAAGAGGGAATTTCACCAGGTGCTGCATGCATACAAAGGACACCAGCTGAAATTCCCTTCTCTACGCAACTGTTAAAGTTACAGGAGCCCTGTCCTCCTTTTCATATGGTCACCCTAGCTTTATTGAAATCAATGGGACTTGTTTCTTGAGGTTTCTTTGGGCAGTTTTCTTTGGATCCCTGAATGGGATTTGTGTTCTCTGCACACTGAGGCAGTGTAAATTCAGGAGGTATTTGGTAAAAAGAGGGAAAAGTCCTTGTCTAGCATTGTGATAATGGGCATCTGTTCTGGCTTTTCTTTGTATTGCTACTGACCATGGTCTTGTTTACATGGCTAATGAACCAGAGGTGTAATGACACATTTTAGATTAGTTTCTCACTGATAAACCAGAAGTTATTTTTACTGCTCTAGCATCACAAATGTAGCAGCTGTGCAATGTGGAATTGAAATGATTCATTTTAAGTTATAAAGGGGGCTGTACGACCATTACATCCAGCATCCAAAATTGCATCACAACACTATTGTTAGCTGGTGAGAGGCGCCCAGCAGCCAAGCACTGCATTTTGCCATTGAAGACTGTGAGGCTCCTGGCAAGGGGTGAGCAGGTACACTGGCTGCTGCCATGTTCACAGGAGTGCCAGAGGCCTTCCTCACCTGTTGCTTCTTCCAAGCTGGCCCAGGTCCCTTATCTGGGATGGGACAGAAGTGGTTTTGCAGCCAAACAGGGATGTGAGCAGCAATGTCTGGACTAAGGGGCAAGGTAATATGTGAGTGCATAGGGTGGCTTGTTTGGGCTTATATGTCTGGATTTCCTAGGCTCTGAAAGCATCTTTCTGGAGTGCACCTGCTGGTTGCATGAGCCACGAGGCCAGGTTCTGGTGGGTGCATAGTCCTCCTTGACAGCAGGAGGGGCTTGCACTTGCTAGAGAAAGGTGAATGGATGTGAAGAAGCAGAGGCACCTCTTGTTCTTTTGGGCTTGAAAGCCACCAAAGTGTCTTGTGGCATCTTGAAGACTCACAAATTATGCAAACTATGTTCATCTTGTGTGTGACAGACAACTTGCTCCACAACTGCAGAAACTTCCCCTTCCTAATTCTGTCCTGTTTTGTGTTTGTAATTACGTTTATGTTAACACTTTAGGATTGCAGGCCCTTTGCTGTCAGTGGGACTTACTTCTGAGTAGACATGTAGAACGTTGCACTGTTCAACTTGCTTAAATTCTATCACAGTGAAGATTTATCACGAACTACAATAAAATAGTAATGGCCCTGTAAGCACCTTCATTTAAGGCTGCATCCTATATTCATTTATCTGGGAATAAGCTTTATTGAAGCTTTATTCTGAGGTTTCTTTGGGAAGTTTTCTTTGGGCAGAGCGCTCTGATTGGGATTTGTGTTCTCTACACACTGAAAACAGAATTTCCAAATATTTCTTGAATCCAAATATGCAAGAGATTTTTGGATAAAAGGAGGAAAGGATCCTTGGCAGGCATTGTGAGAATTTCTCATTGATAAACCAGAAGTATTTTTGTTCCATAGCTAATGCTTGCAGGGTAATTGTATTTTATACTCTTTCTGAATGCTAGGTTGCTAGTTTGTTGTACTAGATTTTTATGTACCTGTTCAGTGGTAGCAAAATGATGGATCTGTGAGTATGGGAATGAGAAAGGTGATGGGGAAAGAGTGTTAAATGTTAGGAAAGATTAGATTATGGTATCATCCAGTGAAGCATTTGCAGTCAGAAAAGATATCTGAGGGGAGTATGTATCACACAGAGTATAGCAACAAAGTACAGGAAAAGCTACAAAAGTAGAAGTTAATTTCAGATACGTTGAATATCTCACTTGTTCTTTATCTCAGTGATTTTAACGTTAAGATATTATGTAGAACAGGTTTGTTTTAATTGTATGCTGTAAAATCAGACATTTGACCAAGGCAAGTTTGGGTGGGTACGCCCCCTTGGGGGCTGGACATGTTGGTGGGCACGCCCCCTTGGGGCGGCCATGTTGTCCTCCTTTTTGGTTTCCAAAATATGGTCACCCTAGGTTAGGACAAATCATTTTATAAAATTAATTTATTCTCCTCCTCGCTGTCTCTTTGGCCTCACAGCCCTCTTAAGGGACAAGAGAGGAGAATTAGGTCATTCCTAACACTCATAGTTTAATTATACAATTGGCAGGTACAAAAAAAACCACCTAATTTCTGTGGATTGATATGAATCACACCACACATACTGTTTCTGTATGATGATTAAGGTGCAACACTATACCCACTTACTTGGGGTATAAGCCCCATTGAGCTCAATGGGATTTACTTCCGAGCAGACATGTAGAATTGTGCTGTACATTAAGTTTATTTGCATATAAAAAGCTGAAGGCGGGGATGGTTGTTATTGACTCCTCTACCAAAGGAACAGGATAGGCACAATCATTTTGATTCCTAACTTAATACTTTTCCAGTTCATGCTGCATTGTAAAACTGAAACTGATAAGATATTTTGCATATCTACAACTTTATACGTGAGGATTTTCCATGGGCTTTTGATATTCATAATACCACAGTATGGTGACATGTACAATGCTACTAGAACTATATAATCTGTTGACGATGACACAGGAAACAAGGACATGAACAAAGATATGATCTATTATTCCAGTTCCTGAGTTGACAAAGGTACAGCTTCCTTTCTGTGACAGCTATTTGATTCATGTGACTTTGTGGTGAAAGTGATCAGAAAGCTATTCTTGGCTGGCTTATGGTAGCTGAAATCGCTTGAAGCTTTCCCATTTGCTATCCTCTCTACACCTGAAAAGGGCTCAGAGGTCAAGAAGGAGAGAGTAGTGAAACTCACCTGCCTCTGGAGTCATGTACTCAACAGATTCGCTCCATCTGCTCCAAATGCTTCCAGGATGAGTTAATTTGCATCGAACTTGGAACTCATATATTGTGTTTGCATTTAAGTTATATTCTGTTTGATGCTTCTTTTGTACGCCAGCATGCCAGTCTCGAACCTAAAGTGGAGAAGCAACAGAATCCAATGGCATAATATTTTGTTTTCAGTCTGGATCAGTAGTTCCCAAACAGTCTGCTGTGAAAAAAACTGCTGGTGTGTTGGTTTTGTTTAAAGGATTGTTTCCTATGAGCCCAAAGTTCCCTCCAGCCATCTGTGTGATTTTTACTGTTGTGACTTTTTCTCCTTCCAATCAGCTTCTGTTGACAGTGCTTGACTTTGCATCAGATATAATTGGTTAATTCATGCCGAAAGAGGGCAGCATTACCTGTTCTCTCAGACTTGGCACACTCAAAACAATGGTAGCACTAACAGTAGTACTGTGAGATAATATTAGGCCCTGTACTTATGCCCATTGCCATTTAAATAGCAATGTATATTGCTTCACTTACTTCAAACTGTAGTGAGCCAGCCCTGCTGAATTCCCCCCACCCACCCGCTTCTGCCCTAAAGTCCTGCCCTCATGACACCACTGAGCAGAAACACAAGGAGTGGAGTCCTGCAGGAAGTGACTGTTAATTCTTATTTGTGGAGCAAAGCTACATGTTACTCTGGAGAGCTGTAATTAGGGCTGGATGTACACTACTGATTTATAGATTTATAGATTTATCTCAAGCTCTCTTCACTTCAGCAGCCTAAACCTTGTTGTTGTTGTTGTTGTTGTTGTTGTTAAACAATTGGGAGTCAGAATCCCTTGCAGACCACTCAGAGATCTACCATTGCATCCCAATCTACCTTCTCCCGCCCCTTCTGTAAATCATACAAATGGATGTGAGTTCCTAAGCATTGGGTTTGGGCAAAAGTTGCCATTGCATCCATATAAAAAAGCATGGTATGTAGGTAAGTGCCAATCCATCCTAACCTATATTTTTAATCACTTCCCCCCTTTTCTTGCTATAAAAAGGGGGGAAATGTGAATGCCCTGAGAGCTTTGGTTATTGGGCTATATAGAAATGCAATACATACATACATACATACATACAAGCTTAAGAAATTGTTTCACTAAAATGCAGTAAAGATAGGAATATTCGCCTATGCAACATGAGCCCCGTATGACCAGAAAAGCATCCCACTGAAGTAATATTCTACTGTTCATAAAACTCAGCCTAAGAAATTATTCCCATTGTACTGCTCTATGAAGTCATGGGTGGGAGGTTTGGCACTGACATCAATGAAAACCAGCAGTCACTGCTACATATAAAACACAGAAGAGAACAGGCTGCCTCACCTGCCAAATTTCACTTGTCTTCTCCTTGTATCGCTCCTCGCAAGAAGTCACATTGATTGCACTTCGCTTTTCCCACTGTATTATAGTCTTAAGTACTGGAGAGTCTACAGTTTTGTGCTGGGTAACAACCGGTGTCGCTGGTACCACTAAAAGAGATAGAAGAATGTTAAATCCAGTCTAAGCTGAAAAAAACTGTTAACATTTTGCCAAAAGGCAGACCTCAAAAGCTTGATATTTCTAAGCGTCAAGGTTAGCATATTAGCTACAGGTAGGGGGTTCTGTTGGTCTCAGCAAAACTGTGTTGGGAAGTGGAGCTTCCAGCATAGAGGCACCACCACTTCCAAAACCTTTCTAGCTTGCTATAGCCGGGACAGGAGCTGGGGTAGCTTTTTCTGACCTCCCCCCTCCCATTGTTGGCTCCAGGGCTGGCGTTATGGAGGGCTTCTTTTAAGGGTATATCAGGAGAACAAGGGGGCTTAGAATCCTGCGGATCTTCAGCTGTCCCTAGCTGAAGCTTCCACACAGGCAGTGGGGCGCCTTTTGTGGGACATATATGCCCACGGAGCATGTATTGTTGATGCAACTTTATATTAAAACTGGATCTGGTGCAAGACTTTTCCCTCCCATTGAGTACAATGGGAGGAATTAAAAAATAGCTGCTCCTAATCTCTAGGACAGAAAATGAGGTATGATGGAACTCATCACTCAGTCACAGGACACCATTACCTGTTTAGAAACCCTATACAGGGAGAGCACAACACAGATGATAAGGTTCACACCATCAGCCTATGTTTCTCTGCCCTTAGATGATACACACTTACAGCTCACAAGCAGGAGCTCTGGAAATGGAGGGGGGGAATGGAAATAGGACATTTTGCACAATAAGGAAGCTCCTGCCTCCTGCTTCTCTACCTCATGCCCTGTACAGTGAAATACTGGAGGCTGCTGCTATCATTGAGCTTCTTTACATGAGCAATTTATTGCATGCTTATGATTGGCCACTCATGGAAGTTTGCAGGTCCTTTACATGATGCTGTCAATCACCATGACATGTCCTGCGTTTTCCCCCAGTAATCTCACTTTTTTAAAAAATTGAGATAATGCCTGATTAATTCTACCACTAGATGGCGATGTTTCATTGAACTTCCCCAGAGGGGAAGTTTTCAATTACAAATCACATGGTCTCTGTCTAAAGGAGCCATAGTGAACATGGAAAGATCTGAGGAGTGGGGAAAGCCTCGTAAGGGTGTGGTTTTCTCCCTTAATGTAGGGATGCTCATTGTGTGTCTGTGGCTCCCTTTGTTGTGTGTCCTGGCAAAAAGGTTTTTCTTTCCCTCACTCACTGGATCTGGAACCCTTTCTCCAGGAGATAAAATAGTCTGCTGGAGGAGATTCATGGGTGACTGGCTGGAACTCTTAAGACCACATCTAGTTGAATCAGGAATACATTGCAACACTTTGTTGCAATTCCTATTTGTAGAAAAATAGGAAATCAGAAAGCTTTATCTCAACACACCCATCAAGATCTCAGTCTTATCATTTTAGTTGTGTAGTAGACTAAAAATAAATACACCTCGTTAAAAACAAGAGTCTATGAATTATGATATACTACCTATATTGGCTAGCTCCACAAGCAACTGATCCGAATGGACTGTGCCCAGGTCGTTTTTAGCGCAGACCGAAACAGAAAAGGTTTGGTTCTTCTGCAATTGACTCAGAGGGATGATAATTGAGTCATTGTTTGCAGATAAGGTTTTATTCTCTTCTGTCTGTAAACTGTAAATATCAAAGAATCAAACTGCATATAATTCTGCATATCTAAAAAGTAGCCATCTTTAAAAACATTAACAAATCATTGAGTACGTAACCATAATAAAACAACATTTAAACAAGTTAAATATGAAGGAGATACCAGGACTGGCCCAACACATTTTGCTATTTAAAGCAAAAGACAAAATGATCCCCCTCTATTTCGCATACAGAATCCAACTGGTCTGGCAGTTGAATCTTACTTCAATACATCCAATAGGATAAGGTCCTCCACCACACCTGAGGGTGGCAGGCTAGTTTAGGGAGCAATGATATAGTTAGGCATAAAACTGTGAGCTCCATCGCACCTACTTCCCCCCCCCCCCCGGCTTGTGCGTTGTTGCTCTATGCAGGCGAAATCTTCTGCCCCATCCCCTACGTTCTCCTTCCCCCTGCAGTTAATTTTTTTCCTATTTTTTCCTATTACTAATTGTGAATGAATGAATGCTTGGAGGCGGTAATGGGCTGGATGAGGAAAAACAAACTGAAGCTGAATCCAGACAAGACGGAGGTGCTTGCTGTCAAAGGCCCCAACCTGGGTCTGGAGGTTTGTCAACCAGTTCTGGATGGGGTTACATCCCTCCTGAAAGATTGTGTTCGCAGCTTGGGGGTACTCCTGGATCCGTCGCTCCAGATGACAGCCCAGATTGATGCGACGGCCAGGAGTGCCTACTATCAGCTTCGGCTGATACGCCAGCTGCGCCCCTCCCTAGAGTTGGAAGACCTAAAGACGGTAGTGCACGCGCTGGTAACTTCGAGGCTCAACTTCTGCAATGCGCTGTACATAGGGCTACCTTTGTGCCTAGTCCGGAAACTTCAACTTGTTCAAAATATGGCAGCCAGGTTGGTCACCGGTACACCTAGGGGTGATCACATCACACCAATTTTAAAATCGCTTCATTGGCTGCCAATCAGTTTCCGGGTGAAGTATAAAGTGTTGGTTATTACCTTTAAAGCCCTACATGGTTTGGGTCCAGGGTACCTGCGGGATCGTCTTCTCCCGTACAATCCGCCCCGCACACTTAGGTCCTCTGGGAAGAACTTACTCAAGCCAGCCAGAACTAGGCTGGCGAGTGTTACCCAGAGGACCTTTTCTTCCATCGCTCCCAGACTATGGAATGGTCTGTCGGAGGAGGTTAGACAAATTGACAGTCTTCATGAATTTAAGAGAGTCATGAAGACTGTCCTCTTCCGACAGGCCTATCCGGATGAATTTTTAAGATGTTTTTAATGTTGTATGGTTCTCTTGCTTTTTTTTAAAAAATTAACTGTTGTGATTTTTATGTTTATATTGTTGCTGTTCCCCGCCTCGATCCGGAGGGAGAGGCGGGTTACAAATAATAATAATAATAATAATAATAATAATAATAATAATAAATAATAAGAAGAATAATACTTTCTCTTCACTTATCTTGTTTAATATGATCTTAGGGGAAAGCATAGTGTGTTGTTTTACCATAATTGCACAGTTTCAGCCTGTCATACTACTGTATTTGCGCAGAATATATATACATATATATATATATTATATATTAACATCAGAGGGAAGGAGAACATAGTGGGCAGGGCGGGAGATTTCGCCAGCAAAATAGCAATACGGGTAAAGAAAGCGCAACAATGCACAGAAAGTGCCCAACGCTCGACTCGCTAAGGAAATGGAGGGGGAAACCATGGACACAAACTGGGGGGGGGGGAGTAGGTGTGATGAATAGCTCATTGGTTAGGATAAACTTCTCCCTTTTCACTTTGTGGCATGGACTGACACCAGGCAGGTAAGTAACCTCCCCACAGGTTGCCAGAGGCCCCAGAAGAAACAGTGTCCACAGCTGCCCAATCTTTGCTGTTTCCTCCCAAGAGATGTCGATGCCTCCTGTCTTCTGCAGTAAAGTTTGTTGAGGCCTTTTTGGAGCTCATCCTTAAAGGGGCAATGTAGGAAGAGCTGAAGGTCTCTTCCCTCCCCAACAAGTTGATTGGCTCCTTCCAGGAGTTTAGAGAAGCAGCGGTTAGTGTTTCCCTTGTAAAAAGCCATTCACCTCTCTTATCTTGCCTCCCTCTCTCCTGCAGACTAGCCCTCTGTTTGTCTCTCTCTCGCTTCTCCACCTCTTCTTCCCTTGTCTACTTCCCTTGGCTTTTATCCAATACTGTCTGGCCTTTCCTTCTCCCAAGGCTTTCACCTCCTCCAGGTGACTATCATCAAAGTGATTTACACTAGGGTTGTGCAGCAGCAGCACCCCCCCTGAACCAGATCTGGATCCGAATGCAGGCAATCCAGATTGGGCCAATCCACTCTGGCCCAATCTGGACCTCCCCCATACCAGTTCAGAACCAGATCCGGAACCAAATTCGGGTCTCCAGATCGAGATCCGGACACTCTCTTTTCCCCATAGTCTTCCCCATAGACTTCACCACCTTCCCCCTCTCCCCCTCCACCGTCCATGCTGCCGTCCGCCACTGGGGAGAAGGGGACGGGGAGGGGGTTCCCCACTCACCCGCTGCGGTCCGCGCTACCTTCCGTTGCTGTCCTCTGCCATCTGCTGTACTGAGAAGCAGGCAATGATGTCACCCGGCGCGCCGGCGCTTTACTGGGAAACAAGGCTGCAATGCCTGCTTCTCAGTACAGCAGACGGCAGAGGACAGCAGTGGACGGCAGCGGGCGGCGGTGGGTGAATGGGGAGAGGAAGGATAGTGGTGGGAGGGCGGTGAGTCCAATGAGACCTGGAAGGCCAATGGGCCCGGATCTCCGTATCGATCTGAATCGATCCAGAATGGGCCCGATCTGGTCTGGAACTATCTGGACCTCCCCTGACCCAGTTCGGAACCGAAACTGGGAGGTCCAGATCAGCCCGATCCGGATTCAGGATCCAGATCCAGATCTGTGCACAGCCCTAATTTACACAATCTTCAAGTCTGTGCTGACCAGAGCTGCCATTCAGTTGAGCTGCTGCTGCTCACAGCTATCCCGGCCTAGCCAAACTCAATGAGCCTCTGGTTTGGAAAGGTGATGGGGCTTATGGGTGCTGTGTAAGAAACGGTGAGCCCCAACGATCCCTCACACCCACGTTCAATGGTTAAGTGTAGTTTGTTGTTGAACTGTGGGTTATGGTGTTGTCTGAAAGCACTGCATTTTCCACAGGGTGGCTTGTTAACCATGCAATGTGGCATTTTTTTTCTGAACAAACCACCTTGAGAAACAATGGTTAGTTGTTGGATTGTTCAGGGTGGTTAACAAGCCATACTGCATAGTTTACAATCTATCCTGCAGAGAAGGCACTGCATTCAGACAACACAATAAGATAACCAATGGTTCAACAACAACTCACATTCAATGGTTGAGTGTGGGTTAGTGTGTTGTGTGAACCCAGCCCATACTCCAACAAGGGCCACCCTGCCAGCCCTGGAGACACCTGGCCTTGCTGCTTCTCCTCTATGATGTCATTGCCTATTCACCTGTCCTCTCTGAGTGAAGTGTCAGAAGCAAGAGAAGGGCAGAACTCTCTCCATTTGTCTTGCCCTCATTCTATTGATGACCATATGGATTGGTACATAAGGAAAGGGACAGTGGAGAGGCAGAGACAATATGGTCAGAAGGAGAGGACATACAAAAGGAGGGTAGGGCTAGCCCAGATATTCGGCTGTCTAATGGCACACTCCTTTCCCAAATCAACACAGTACTCAAGGCTAGTTATTTTTGCACCTGAGAAATCCCACAAACACCTCTCTCTGGGAGTAAAAGTAACAATAGCCAACTACCTGAGACAGCCACCTCTGCCGAATGGTAGGGCCAGCACTGAGGGAGGGGAGGCACTAATGGTTTCTTACCAAAGACACACACACACAAATCCTAGGATCAGCATTATGGCCATGGCATAATGTACGTAACCTGTAAAACAAGAGGTCTATTCCCAGAGCTCCTCTAGCTGGATCACAATTGAATGAGAACAAAATGTTTTGACATTGGTAACGGAAAAGAGGTTCTTTTGTTATTTTGCTGGATTAGAATAAGGACAGGTTTTCAGAAAACGTAAGTAGGACACTTCAACTTTCCACTCATCCAACCTACATGTGTGCTTGGTTTGTGGTTGCTGCCTCTGACCGCAGGTTTAGTCCGCATAGTCACACCACAACATCTGTTATAGCACTGTCATATCTTCATTCTTGGTTGAACTTGCAACTAACCTATTTTAAAGGCAGACTTGATGTTATGGGCAAATACAGTCACAAAGCCCCAACAATGTTCTTGGCTTCCTATAAGTAAAAATCAGACTCTGGAGGTTGCAATTTTTGAGCAGATGAAGGGCAGGATTTGTAACTGTTTTTCTTGCTATCCATTTCCTCACTAAAAATCCACTCCAGGGGTACCACTAGATGGAAGCTTTTCCCCGCGGTGGCTTCAGAGTGGCGCCAGGTGATGTACATGACGCAGCCGCCATTCCGAAGTAATTCAGGGCCAAAACCCCTAAACACTGTAAAAAAGTCAGGCACTTACCCCGACTTTTTTTCCTGCAGAGCCTGCACAGCCGATGGCGACAGCTGATTGGTTGTCATTGGCTGGAGGAGGGTCGGTTCGAGCGCCCTGCGTCCCTCTCTTCCTCCCTCTCTGGCCGCCCGGTTCCTTCCCCCCATTATTTATACAAACGGAGGGGGAGGAAGAGAGAGATGCATGGCGCCCAATCCATCTCACCTCCCTCTGACCTCCCTCTGGCTGCCCCGTGCCTCCCGAGTGCGGAGTTGCCACCGCTGCTGTACCGAGCACCGGGGAGGGGAGAAGAACGAGGCAGCCAGAGGGATTTGAGCCGGTTCGTGTTCCTCCCTTCCTCCCCCTCTGGCTGCCCTGGCGGCGGCGGCCACTCTGCACTTGCGCTCCTTCCTGTGCAGATGCCAGGAAGGAGTGCGAGTGCGAGGGCCCAAGGTCTCCCGGCACCAACGCGCCGCTGTCAAGACGGGGCCCTGGTTACACTTAGAAATGTGCATCTGGAATTCCACAAGGGTTAAACCAATGGAGGGGGGGTATTTTGTGCCACAAAATGGCTGGTGGGAAAGAACTAAGCACTCTGTCCTGCCCATTGGTCTTCTACTCAAAATTGCAGCCTCCTGCAGCTGCTTTCCATTTTAAAAACAAACGTTGGTGTTTATCATTCCTGGAAACAGTCTCTAGGCATCCCATTGTGGCTACAGGGATGTGCACGTGAAACAGCATCTGAAAGGAGTGGTGACTGGTGCCTCAAAGAACTGAGGGGACTGTGAGTCCCTCCCCATCACACACCCTGATATGCCACTTGCACTACTAGTTCTGATGTTTCCACGTATCCCAAACTTCTCTTTCCTGTTCAACTCCAACAATGCACCTGGAAGCATCTCCTATGTGGCTGCAATAACTAAACATTATCTTCGTTTTCAGCGGAAGTATAGCTCTGAATACCAGATATCGGGGAACAAATATCTGAGGCACTTTTTTGTCCTCATACCCTTCCTGTAAGTTTCCCAATTGCATTTGGATGGCCTTGGTTGGGGGAAAAAATGCTGAACTAGATGGAGACAAGTGACTTGCCCAAGGCCACAAATTAAATACATGGCAGAGGTGGGATCTAACCCATAATATCAGACTACTCTTTTAAGTCCTCACTAGTTTGCCTTGTACTTGGTTCAAGGTTAGAAGCGGAGAACAAGGCAGATGTGGGGTCTGGGTCCCATATATCCCCCCCCAAAATTTACTTCCTACACACTCTAAACTTCTTTCAATTAATTTATCGCCCAAAAGCTCAAATCCCCTCAAATTGATTTACTATCCAGATTGTCCCCAAATAAGTTCCCCTTTGATTCATTTATCCCCAAACACACATTTCTGTTCCAGCAAAGAAAGAAAAGAATTCCCCATTCTTTTCTCCTGCCCCGCTCTCCTTCACTGCAGCCCAATCCTCTCTTCCTTAGCCTCCAGCTTAAAGGGGCAGGAGCCAGCAAAATGGCAGGAAAGGCAGCAGCGGTCTAACCAATAGCTATCTGCTTGGGCCCTGAAAGCCAGCCTGCCACCATAACCCACCTCCACTGTGCAATTCCCTATGCAGCATGCAGTGCACTTCCATAGGGATAGGTAGAGGCAAACCCTTCTTGTATTCTGTCCATTGGCTGCCAGCATTAGACCCTCACAGGGGGTTCACACAACATGACAACCCACACTCAAGGCTGAGTATGAGCTGAGTGTGACTTGTCGTCGAATTGGGGTTGTTGCTGAAACATGGGTTGTGTTGTGTGAGCCCAACCGCCATCTTGTTGGGGGGGATATAATAATAAAAACCAATGGATATTGATTTTGACCATGTTATTGTTGTTGAGCAGCTGGTGAGCATTGCTGTGCACCTTATAGAGAAAATGTCCACAAGAGATTGCATGAATGCAAAGCATTATATCAAAATCAATGAGAAACAAACCTGTGCGATGTCTTAGTCTCTGGTTAACTATCCATTTGCCAGGTGTTTAGATTGCTCACCATGGTAATCAATACTTCTGGTCTGAGATAGATGCCTCAAGCAATTTTCTTACCTTTTCAAAGATAGGATGTAAGTAGTGTTTAATTTTGTATCCTTGCCTGGGTCCCAAGTACATGTCATATTATTTGAATTCTCATGTATGACACAGGTTAAATTGGCCGGCTTGTCAGGCAGATCTACAAATTACAGAGCATGTAAGCTTATGTGGTTAAAAATGTATATAGTTGATGGGTGTCTTCTTCAATGATCAAATACTCTACCATGATCTATTATCATTCAAACAATACAGTTCTATGCTTGTCTAGTCATAACTAAGAGCCTATCTACACAGTCCCTTGGAACATTTTAAATAGTATTTTAAAACGTTCCAAATAGGTGCATTCTAAAACGTCTTAGGCCACATTACTGAGTACTCACGTTACAGGAGAAAAATTCTTCAGTCTTTAAAGCGGTGTGCAGTCACGTACTGTTCTGCCCTATCACCTTCTGTTTCATTTTTACAATAAGTTAGGGCAAGGCATTGTGGGCGTTGTAGTTCAGTCACCCACTTCCTCCTTAGTTCCTCTGTCATTCCCTAGCTTTCAATGAGTATAGGGCTAAGAATTGTGGGTGTTGTAGTTCACTCGCCCACTTCCTCCATAGCCCCGCTTTCTTCCCCACCAATCAACTGCTAAGCATTTGGGCACCAGTAAATGAAGCACTGCCCCCATGAATCACAAACGGTAAGGAAGGACACATTATTTTACTTAAAACGATTTATTAAAAATGAAAGCGTTGTATATAACTGAAGTGAGTTTTAAAAAACCTCAGGTATACAACGTTATAGGGAGTGCGTCATGTGGCCCAAAGGGTTTTCATAACCCTTATAAAACGTTAAAAATCTAGCATGTAGATCGGCTCTAAGTCCCACTGAGTTCAATGGAACTTATTACCAGGTAAGTGTGTATAGGATTACCACCTAAACTGCACCTTTTGCAAAAAAATTTAACTGGCAACAGTGCTCATTTCCCTAAGAAGTTAAAGGGAGAGCAACATGAGCAATGAATATAAGCACACTTAATGTGGAAGAAAGTTACACTGAAAAGAATGGAACTCACTTACAAGTCTGTAGTTCAGGAGCAGACCACCAGTCTTCTGTAATGACTATCAGCAAAGGTTTTAAAAATGTTTTGCAACCATTATGCAATGCTTTATCTTGCAATTCATCATCCTAAGAACAAAGCTTAAAGTTGCTTATAGGATGAGATTATTCTTTGAACTAGCCCAACACTGGCCATTTTAGAAGGTGCTATAAGATCAGTTTTTGTTCATTATGTCCAGATATCCCACCCTTTTTCCTCCTTAAGGAGCCCAAGGCAGTGTACATAATCCTCCTTCTCTCTGTTTTATGAAGAGCTACCATCAGTGGTGAAACTGCTCGTAGTAAAATTTGTTTCTTTATACAACTAGTGGGATGAGTTGCAGTTATTATTGGCAATGGTAGTGTGTCATTGAAACAAGACTGGAATCCTATGCATATTTAGCTGGGAGTAAGCCCAACTGCACACAGAAGACGTTACTTCTGAATAAACATTAAAATTAGTCTGTACATTTCACTAAGGGTGCAATTTTATGCATGTTTAGACAGAGTAAAGTCCCATTGAATGCTGGGAGTTGTAGGACCTCTTTCCGTCCAAATATGCATAGGATTGTGCCCCAAGTTCATGAAATTTACAACTAAGTTAGTGTGTTTACTCAGAAGTAAGTCCCACTGTGTTCAATGAGGCTTGCTTCCCAGGTTCAGGGAGCATTTATAATTTCAGTTTAAGATGAAAACCCTAAATTAATAATATTTAAATTATGAAATGCAAAACCCCACCTCCAGAGTGTCATCCTTATCTATAAATCAGTGACTATCCCAAATTAATTGAAATTATCTTAAACTAGAAGAAAACCCATACTGCATACACATAAATTACTTACAGCCCATGCAAAATTGTGTTCCACATATGAGTACCCTTTTTTCAGGACATTCAACGTTGCATACAACTGTAGAAAATGGATTTTTATAGCCATGAAGCAGAAGTTGAACTGTAGTTTTGTTTATAACTGACAAATTCTTGTTGTCGATGTGGACGTCATTTATTTCCATATATATTTTGGCATTTTGACAGAATTCTATATCAGAATGGCAGTTTATGGAAATAGTCTGCCCCATTTGAATGACTGTGGCTGGTTCTGTCCACACATGCCCATAACATGGTATAAAATCTGGGAAGGGAAAAAACAATTACTATAAATCTCTTAGGAATTGGTTTGGAAGAAAAAATCTAATGCTTTGAGTATCAGGCCATATTATTTCAATGGTACTTATCAGTCTATGAAAGGTAAGGCAGGCAGTACAAACTGAATCAGTTGCATTGATGGTGGACAGCACTTTCCAGGAAGAATTAGTTTTTGAATGACAACCAGCACAAAGAGCTTATATAATCCTTGCCTAAGTGAGTCATATGTTTTAAAGTAGATATGAAATGGTCTATGAACAGGAATGTGGCTGCAGTAATGATTATGCTAAATATGGTGCAGGCTAGCACCACAATCCCATTAAGCACCACAATCCTATTAACATCTCCTGTATGTTTAGAAAGAAAAAGTCCTATAACTCCCAGCATTCCCCATCCAGAATGGCTGACTGGATAATGCTGGGAGTTGTAGGACTTTTTCTGCCTAAACATTTAGAAGGATTGTGCCTTAAAAGACTCCACATAGAGGAATTGCCTAGGAGTTCCCTAGAAGAGATACTGCACTCCCAAAATACTAGAGATAAAATTTACTGGAAATCATTACTAGAGATAAAATTTTAGTGAACGTAATGCTACCCGCCAACTACACACTTGTTTGGATTGCTGTTCATCTTCTTGTATTATTTTCAAATAAATGTGAGAAACTGTCCAGTAAACCTATTATTAAAATGACTGATATTAAATACTAATCTTCAGATTTGGCTTTCCAATGAATAATGGGCCCACTCTGGACCAATTTATTATTTATTTATTTATTGCATTTCTATTCCGCCCAACAGCCGAAGCTCTCTGGGTGGTTAATTCATACAACTCTTCCAGTGTGCCAAGATGTGGGTTTCTCAATATGTGGTACATGTTATTATTTGGCACAGACCTGATCATCTAACTGCTTCACAACACACCTTGACTCTGGGCACCCTGCCAACTTTTGGAAATACAGTTGTCAAATTGTGCAATTTTGCTGCTCTAGTGGGTTAGTCTTCAAAATCTAATATGAGGTACCTTTAGATGGACAGTTTCCTTCGACATGTCTTTGCACTGGCGGCAGTTGCGTGACATGACGCAGGTGCCAATGCGAACACATCTAAGGGCAAAGCCCCTTTGCTGCAAACTAAAAAAGTCAGCCATTTAACTCAACTTTTTTAGTTTGCGGCAGTCCTCCCCCCCTCCCTTTAAAGTTTTTTTTAAAAAAATTAAAAAACCGACATGCATCCACTGTTCTCCCCCCCCCCCATTTTGTAATTTTTTTTAAAAAAAAATTACCTGGAAGTAAGGGAGCCAAGGCTCCCATTCCCCCCTCCAGCTGCTGTGCCGCCGAATGCTCGGCGGAGTGGGCAGCTACAAAGGAAAAAGCGCCATTGTGCCCCTTACTTCAAGACTGGCATAAGGGGCGTAAATGCGGCGCACGATGCCGGGGAAGCGCCAGGGCACAGCGCTCCCTGCATCATGAAGAGGGGGCCATAGACATCAAATCCCTTCTAGGCAATGTTAATTTGGATGGTTCATACAGTTTTCTTTTGTGTTTAGTAGGAGGGAAAGTAGAAATATATCAGCCTCTTGGCATAAGGCTGCTAAATTAGGCTGACCATATGAAAAGGAGGACAGGGCTCATGTAACTTTAACAGTTGTAGAGAAAAGGGAATTTCAGCCAGTGTCATTTGTGTGCAATTAGTTCCTGGTGAAATTCCCTCTTCATCACAACAGTTAAAGTTGCAGGGGCCCTGCCTTTTTTTGTATATGGTCACTCTAGTATAGTGCCTGCAACTTGAACTGTTGTGATGAAGAGGCAATTTCACCAGGAACTAATTGCATACAAACGATACTGGCTGAAATTCCCTTTTCTCTACAATTGTTAAAGTTACATAAGCCCTGTCCTCCTTTTCATATGGTCAGCCTAGCTAAATTCTAAATGAAACATGAACTCCTGCAACTGTCTGGCAGGTTTGGCTTCTGATGACATCATAATGCAGGTCTAAGCCAGTAAGCAGCAAGAAATCTGCCAATAAACCAGTATCAGCTAATATAGCACATTTTAGACTCAACTTCCACAAACACATGACTAAGGGGGAAATTGTCTTTTAAATGATTTTGATCAAAAGGAAATAGCAGTATGAGTTGAGTTACCAAACGTTCAACTGCTATTTTTCAAATCAGGCTAAGAATCTGCCCCACTGCTGATAAATTTATTTTTAGGAATAGTATCAGTGCTGACAGGATGTTTTTCCTAGAAAGGTGTATCTGTACAACATCTCTCTTTTAGCTTGCATTACTATCTAGCCACTATGCATTAGTATCTAGTTGCTAGATCCTAGCATATACTCAGAATGACATGAACATATTTTAAATGGAGGGCTACTGTTGTCAAATTACTGTATCCAAGTGAGTTCCATATGCTCAAGCAAGCAGTTTATGGTTCATTGGGCTCACATGGTTATAAGGAAAATCCCTTATTTGTAATCAATCCTATTTATGTATACTCAGAAGTAAGTCCCACTGAGTTCAATGGAGTTTACTTCCAGGTAAGTGTGCATAGGACTGCAGCCTATGTATGGGTTCCCTTATGATTCAGTCCTTTCTTTAAGATAACCTCGATATTTTTAGGACAGTGACCTAATTATCAAACATATATCTTCTTTAAGTACATCAATCTAGAGGATACATATACTCAAAGAACAGATAATGTTTGATAATTTATCAAATGTTCCCTTTTGCTAATGTTCCCTGCTGTGGCAGCTATAATGCTTAAATCGGACCTAAGATGAAGCATGCATGGGAGGTGGAGATTCAAAATCAGAACCGTAGGCAGCAAAGGAGAACTAGGTACAGACAGACATAATATGAATGGTGCGTCCACTGTGGTTCTGAATTCACCCCTTTTTGGCCAGACATACAAACTTCCTTAGAGAATCAAGTACAGGAACAACTGGAGTTTCTGTTTCCAGCAGAAGCCAGCTGGAAAGCGTGCTGTTTGGCTGGGCTTGTGACAATTGCAAAGCCACTTCCCTACTCTTACATGGAGGGAGTGTTTCAGATTGACAAAACAAAACAAATTGGCTTCAAACAAACAAACAAACAAAAGATGCTGAATAAACATTTAATCAATACACATACCTTAGTAAAGGAAGGAAGGAAGGAAGGAAGGAAGCCAAAAGCCTGCCAAAGGTTTTTGGGGAAGGATGATAATCAGTGCTGGATTTGGGATGACAGAGGAGCAAATGGGGAAGCAGAGTTCCCCCACAGCAGAAAATATAACACTGGCTCCAGTAGATCCATATGCACTGGGTTCATACAACACCCTAACCGTCCCAGTATGGTTGTTGTTGAACTGTGAGTTATTGTGTTGTCTGAACACATGTTTTCCATGGGGTTGCTAGTTAATCATGCAGTGTGACTTATTAACCACCCTGAACAACCCAACAACAATCCATGGGTTTTCAAAGTTTCTTATTCAAGAAAATAAACCACACTGCATGGCTAACAAGCCACCCTATGGAAAATGCACTGCATTCAGACAACACAACAACCCACCTTGCAGAAAACACACTGCATTCAGCCAACATGTTAACCCACCCTGGGGAAAATGCGTGGTGTTCACACAACACAATAACTCATGGTGGGTTAATGCATTGTGAGAACCTGGTGACAAACTAATAGGTATTGGGAACTTTCTAACCAGATCTCTGCTTTTCCATAAAGTTTACAGATACAGATATGTAAACAGTAAGTTGGATGCCCAAATACATTGGCATGGAAATTTTATTCCTTTCACAGAGTCCTAGTATCAGAGAAGAAGATATCCTCAGTGTAGATAATATGATGTCCCTTGGCCTTTAACAAAGAATCCATCACATTTGTTCTGTTTGCCTACGGATATGGAAAATTAAATCCTGGCCCATTAGACTTCCAGATTACTGGATCAAGTCTAGTTTTCAAGTTAAAGAATATGGTAATCAAGAGTTCTTGCTGACTGAAAATTAATCTTCTGTTCAGTGCCCACCCTCACCCCAGGTATTATGGGTTATTTTATTTTATTTATTTATTTATTTATTTATTACATTTGTATACCGCCCCATAGCCGAAGCTCTCTGGGCGGTTTACATAGGATTAAAAACAATTAAAAACAATATACAAAAATTAAAACAGCAAAAACATACAACATACACACAATCTGTACATTTAAAAACCACTTCAACACTTCAAAAAAACAAAAACAAAAAAAAACACTAATGGTGCTCTCCATTAACTATTTCACAGAAACCACTGAGACTGACATCTGCATTGATCTATTTTGTACTACTGTTCAGTCTACTGTTTTGCCATGGTCCAATCCCATGCATGTTTTATGTGTGCCTTTGCTAAGTATGTGAGCAGGACCCACCACTATCACAACAGGAAGGCAGTGCTTCCTAGAGCAACCCAATATGGCAGTGGAGTTCCCTTTTGCTATTTCCACTGACTGGTTCCATTCAGGAAATGAGTGTTTGGTTTCTTTCTGGTTGCTTCAGGAAGTGCTAGTGGTGGGTCCTGCTGGCAAGTAGGCAGCATTTGATACTGCCCATTGAATATTGATTTTTTAAAACATGTTCTTAATCATTTTGATATTGCTTCCCTAAAACAAACATGGCAACTTGATAACAAAGTTGTGAAATCTAGTCATTTACTGTCTCCCAGTCTCTATTGAGACAAAATATTTAGCTTTTCCTTCACCTGCTGAACAGCTATGAGAAAGAGTGACTTGGTAGATCTTGCAGAAGAGTATGAATAAAACCACCAACAGTTTAGGTGTAACCATCACTGAAAAGGTGTTGGACATCAGAAAAGGACCATTGCCTAAAAACAAAGGAAACAATGTTAGGGCTTTTCTCTGTTAAACTATAGTTTTTAAAGAGTAAAGAAAAACATTCTCCAAAACGCCATTGACAGAACATTGAACATAGACTTAATAAATCAGAAGGGGTGTGCTTGATTTTGGAAATTTAGTTTCTTTATCCATTCTTATCTCTATAGTTAATTCTACATAATTTTCCTTAACAAACTCAACATAGCCCTGAGTGTTTCAATTAGGCTGACCATATGAAAAGGAGGACAGGACTCATATAACTTTAACAGTTGTAGAGAAAAGGGAATTTCAGCCAGGGTCATTTGTATGCAATTAGTCCCTGGTGATATTCCCTCTTCATCACAACAGTTAAAGTTGCAGGCACTATACTAGAGTGACCATATACAAAAGAAGGCAGGGCCCCTGCAACTTTAACTATTGTGATGAAGAGGGAATTTCACCAGGAACTAATTGCATACAAATGACACTGGCTGAAATTCCCCTGTCTCTACAACTGTTAAAGTTACATGAGCCCTATCCTCCTTTTCATATGGTCAGCCTAGTTTCAATAGTAGGTTATGATAACTTCTAAATGCATACTATGAGAGTTAGTAGTATATGATAACTTTTAAATACATCAATTCATTCATACCTAATGTTATTCTGCTAGTCGGTAACTATATAAAGATATTTATATTTGAAGATAAGCTGGGGAGGCAATATTGAGAGACTAAGGCCAGATCTACACCAAGCAGGATATAACACTATGAAAATGGTATGAAAGTGGTAGATAAAAGGCAGGACCAACACCAAGCAGGATATAGCACTATGAAAGCAAGCCCCAACTGTTGTCAGTGCATTTCAATACTGCTATAAAGCAGTAGTGTGGCTCCTGCCTTTTATATACCGCTTTCATAGTGCTATATCCTGCTTGGTGTAGATTGGGCCTAGCAGTGCCTAAAAATTCCCTTGGTCACATGGAAATAGCCTGGTAGGTAGATTTCATGTCAAATGTAGAATTAATGTACAGGGTCATTTTCAGAAGTATTGGGGAAACTGAGATGTGTATGTTAATTGCTTACAGTATGCACAATGTCTGGTTTGGCTTTAAGTTTTTGAAGTGTGAAGCACAGCAGACCTCCATAAAGACAACTGAGTCATTATTAATATATATGCTGTTCACCACTGTAATGTTTGCTGCAGCAGATTTTGTAAAGTGATGCCACACGCGTACCTGAAGTGTGGAACAAAACATTGGACAAATCCTATTGAACTCAAAATGGCTACTACTTTGGGTTTCAGTTCTCTCCTAGTGTTCCCCAGAACTGTTTTGCTTCATGGAACTTTTCATAGACTAATTTTGTTGCTACTATCATTTCAACCACCATCCTCCTCCCAGTTAGGGTGACCATGTGACCTACTTTATAGTGGACAGTCCTCTATTTTAAAGGCTGATAGTCTAGTCCTCTATTTGAAGGCATCCTTTATTTGAACTGTTGTCTAGTCCAAGTCTGGTTCAAAGATTAGAACCATAAGGATAGCAAGCAGGGGCCTTGAAGATGTCCATCAACAGTTGGCACCCAGTCAGCAGACAGAACAGGAACATAGATCATCTCAACCAGTCTTCCACAGTATAGTCAGGTGTATTGTTTGTTTGTTTTTACATTATAGTAATTGTTTCTAAATTTGCATCTATTCGTATAAATTAGCATATGCAAATTTTATGCAAAACTATGGATAATTCCTATTTACTCCCAGTTTTTGTGTTAACAAATCCAGTTTTCATAAAATCAAACTCAGGAGGGACTAGAACATCATCCAGATAATCTAGCTGAAAGTGCGCAATACCAGTGCATCATAAAAACGTATCAGCAGTGTAAATGGCTCTAGTAACTGACATCTTAACGGAGACAATGTTTTATTGGAGATAGGTAGCATAGCAGGCTATAGGCAGAACCCCCATAGAAATTAATCAACTGGCTACTGCGAAAATTGTGTTTGGGATTTCAGACATTTTTCATTGCAATCCGCTGTGGAATGAGTGGAACAGCATATAAGTGAGGGACATCCTATTTCTGCTCTGGCTTATATTTTGCTCTAACAGCACTGCTACTAAGAATATAAGAAGCTGCCTTACACATACCATTGGTCAAACTAGGTCAGTATTGTCTACACTGACTAGCAGCAGCTCTCCAGGGTTTCAGACAGGCATCTTTCCCAGCCTTACCTGGAGATGATGGGGATTGAACCAGGGATATATTGTATGCAAAGCAGGTACTCTACAACTGAGCTATGGCCCTTAACAAAAAAATTCAAGGCATCCCCCAAATCTCCCCAAATAGCAAAACAGAGAAAGTGATTTATCGCAGACAGGGATCAGAAAATAGGGACTGTCCCTAGCAAAACCTGACAGCTGGGGTGCATTCTCTTCCAAGTTAAGGTGGTCCACTAAGGGTTTTTTCAGGGAGTGAACCAGGAACAGAGAGTAATGAGGTGAAGTACCATAATATTTTATAGATATATTCTCAATATCTACTACTCTCACACCAGGGTTTCTGCACATCACCTTGTCCATTACTGAAGGCTTCTTTTGTCTGCATTTCTTTATCTTCCAATAACCAGGCCAGCATTGACATCTGAAGCAGCGGGTGTCAGTAAACTGAAAACAATTGCATACTTTCCAACATTTCACAGATAAAATAGGGGCCTGCTCATAACACCCAGTGAACATAATAAGTGATTGGATCAGATCAAAGGTCTTTCTAGACTAGCATTCTTTTCCCTACAGTGGCCAACCAGATGTCCATGGGAAGCCCACAAGCAGGACATGTGAGACACCCTCTCACCTGTGATATCCAGCAATTGGTATGCAGAAGTATATTGCTCCTGATACTGGAGGCAATATAGCCATCATGACTAGCAGCCAGATCCTCCATGAATTTATCTAATTTCCCATTAAAGCTATCCAAATTGGTAGCCATCAATACATCTTGAGATAGAAAATTCCATAGTTTAACTATGCTCTGTGTGAGAAAATACTTCTCTTTATCTGTCCTGAATCTCCCACCATTCAGTTTCACTGGGTGACACTGAATTCTAATGTTATTTGGGGGGCTTTTTCCTATCCATTTTCTCCACACCACGTATAATTTTATACATCTCTGTCATGTTCCTTCCTGACTTGCCTTGTTTGTAAGCTCAAGAGCTCTATGTAAACCACCCAGAGAGCTTCAGCTATGGGACAGTATATAAATGTAATAATAATATTAATGTTTCTTCATAGGGGAGTTGTTCCAACTCCTTGATCATTTAGTGTTAATGTGCGTGCATTTTATATGTATGTGCACGAGAGACAAAATTCATCCACCACTCCAGCAACTCACACTAACAAAATGTTAACAAGGCATCCCCAATGAACAATAACAGGGATAAAACGGGGAAAGGAATTTGCAAGGGACAGGTAACAAAAATAGGGAGTCTCCTTTGTTTTAGTGAGGTTTAAAAGAATGTTTACTCTTACAACAGATCTGGGGTGCTTTAAGATGAACAGCTCCTAGCACTACCAATCCAAAGTCACTGAATGTCATCACACAGGGAGAAATCACATTTGCTTACTGTCGCTTCTCTGCCCGCACGATTGTCCCTCATTATTTCCTCTTTTGAAAGAGGAAGCAAACAATGTGCAGGTGGCCCACTCAGTGGGCTGTTTTGATGGCGCTGCTTCTCCTGCACACAGTAGGAGATAGCGGCAACTTCCGTTCTTTAAAAATAAGATGGACTTACTGGGGTGTTTTTTTGTAGTGCGAAGAAGGCTAGAAGGGGCAGGAGGCGCACGGGAGGCAGTCGATGTTATGAGAAGGACCTGCGAAAATCCATGAGTGCCCATTAATGAATGTGCAATAAAACTCTCGTCTGTTGGAGCTCATTGTGAGCTGTTCCAACTTTTCCTTTTTAAAGTTAATTGGGGTGGGGCAGGGGGAGACAGGAAAAGTGATGGAAAAGCATGGGAGGGTAAGACCCCCCCCACCTCACCTTCGACAGAATTCTGTGAATGAGACAGGGCAATTACACAATAAAAGCTTCATCCGGTAAGCATCCCAAGTTGTACTTAGGATAGTAATAAGCACAACTAAAAACATGTTCAGCCACATTTGCTATCTGGACAATCAGTTATGGAGGAAATAGAAAGGAAGCATTGTGCTGGCATTTGATGTTCACTTCTGTGCATTTATATGCATCAGCATCAGAGCACGAAGGGGGCTGTAATCAAAAGAATTTTAGTGGAGAGGTGTGCGCAATAAAGCATTTTAATTAGCATTTTCAACTCTCCAATAGGAAAAAAAGGGACGAAATAGAAGTATTTTAACAGAGACAGGTACTAGAAAATATGGAATGTTTCTGTTAAATAGGGAGAACTGGAGCATTTAGGAAAGCCAAGACCATCCCTATTACCAACTTAAACATGAAAAGCCTCTTAGCACTTTCTTTTATTGCATGCTCTGACATGTTATAAATAACCAATCACAAATAATTTATAACTGCTGTGTAAGATATGCAGACCCACATATATATAATACAGTCCAGAATATAAAACATATCTTAATCCTGTTAACTAAAATCTGGAAAAAAAATTGTACAGAGTTTAGTCTTATCAATTGTTTGAAGCTATGCATGAATTTTTACCTTATTTTCCATCAGGCCATGTGTCCCGTTCATGTGCTGAACTTGATTTCACTACTAAAAGTCGCAGAATGAAACTTTCTTTCCCCTTGAAGGTGCATCATTTAGAATTCTCTGCTAGATGAACCAATAGGGAGGAGGAGAAGGAAGCAGTTGGTGAGCCATGACCTACATTACCAATCACTTGTGAACAGCTTATTGTTTCTAGTTTAAGAAACTTTTACTCTGTGAGTCAGTCTGTGGGGAAACCCACAGCTCTCAAAAATCTACCTTCTCTCTCCTGACCCCTCCCACCTCCTTTGCAGCATCAAAGTTTGATCAGAAGTAATTTAGGATGAAAATCCCACGCATGTTTAAACAAGAAAAAGCCCTACAACTCCCAGCATACCCCAGCTAGTCCTGCCGGGAGTTGTAGGACGTTTTTCTATCTAAAGATGCATCCTTACACTCTCAGACAGACATGTTTCTACACTGATAGTATGCTCAGAGCCGTCTAGAAAACTAACCTTTAAAGTGTGGTAAAATGTAATCAGTTTAGTCAGAATAAGTTTATCTAAGGCTGCAGTCCTAGACCCACTTTTCTAGGGTAGCCAAATGCAAAAGAAGATGGGGCTGTTATGTCTATAATAATTGTGTAGAAGGGGGAATTTCAGCAAGTTAGGATCCCGTTTTGCATTAAGCCACCCTACATTTACCTTGTAGAAAGCCCCATTGAACTTTATGAGACTTACTTCACAGTGGATATGTATAAGATTGCGCTGTAATTCTAACTATACTAGCATGAGTTTGGAACACTATGAACATCAAAATTGGCCACAGTCCTGGTCAGGGCTGGTATCAAGGATAGGCATGATTGGGTACTTGCTGTAGGCCTACGCCCCAGCAAGGGTCCATTGACAAGAATCCCCTGGACTTGCTCCTCCTCTTCACCATTGCAATATGTATGGCTCACCTGCCTATCATTCTGGCACAGACCATGGTGGCCAAGCGGTAGTTGCCTACTTGCTCACTGGCTCTCTGACTGTCAAGCGAGTAAATGGTAGCAAATGATGAGAAAGAGGATGAGGAGCAATAGCAGCTGGTGACAATGGCAGCGAAAAGGTAGACTCATTGAGCTAGAGGGCCCATTGAGGGTGTCTTGCCCAGGGGCCCTCAAAAACCTGGAGCCGGCACTGGCTCCTAGCACTACAGAAGTCCTACCAAGGGTTCTTTCAGACAGTCAGCGCCTTGCACCACCAGACATTGCTCTTCCAGCGTAAGCTACAAGCAGAATTACAATGGATGTTTTCACACTACATGCAGCTTTACATTTGGTCAAGTCACTGGCTGCTGGCAAAGCACTGAATACATATATAATTTTATATTTAAACAAAAGAATGTAACATCCAATTACATCATACATAACACAGTGATCAAACATGGGATACACTTGATATACACAATCAACATCAATCGAAATTAATTAGGATCACAATAGACTCATAGTAAATGTATATATAAAAAGCTAGAGGAAAAGATTTCAAAACATTTCCCCCCAGAGTCTTACTTACTAGTTCTCTCTAGCATGTTCCATCACATAGGGTTGATTGACACAATCACTGGATATGTGGCCAGTCAGTCACGTTGGATCCTGGTAATAACTGTTGCAGATCAAGCCACTGTTCCAGAACACAGCTACGCGAACTGGCTAAAGGTTGGCAGCCCTTCGTAGAGGCCACTGTTACATGTCTCAAAATTGCAGCTTGGAAGGATTATCAAGCACATGCAATAGCCGCAAAATTGACACATGCATGATTTTCAGACATGACAGCATATATGGGTATATTTTATACATAAGTACCTGAAGTCGTTTAGTCCTGTGCTGTTATAGAATGCAGATTATTTACAGTCAAGCAACACATTAATACCACATTTATCTCACTGGAAAAGGCTGAAGATAAACTTAGTGCGCTCAGAGATAAGCATATCTACTCTGAAGACTTCCTACAGTTTATTTTTGGAAGTATAAATGTGTGAAGAAAATTGCCTTCCCATTTCTTAGAAAACCCCCAACCCCAAACAAAAACTTATTCCCTTCCTCATTCCTACTCATGTAACATTCGTTACAATGCAGGCCTGTGTCTTGCGGAACCTGGGTTAGTCACCATAGTTTTAGCCAATGATGATAACAGAATGAGAATAGAGAAGTTCTAACAGACTGTGACATTCAGAGAACACTTTGTGGTTACGTCACAGAGGGCACATGGAGAGGTATTACAACAAAAAGGCTCCCTGTTGTTCCTAACACAAATTGCTTTCTAGATTCCCGTGAAATCTGCCTCCCCCTCCCTCAAACGGTGGGTAGCTTATAAGAGCAAGGCCATCGTCTTGATCTTAGCTGGACCTTACAGCACTGATTCTGGGAACAGAGCAATTTAAGCTTCAAATTGACTATCTTTAAAAGTGAAGGAAGAACTTGATTCTTAGGCTTCCCCAATACCATCTGCATTATGAATCCTGCATGAAAATAACCTGGAGAAAGTAGAGATTTTGTTTGCTTCCTAATGATATAAGTATTAAAATCCCCATATTTATGCTTCTCAGTTTGAAGCTCAGAACTTGCCAGAATCTTTTTCTTGAAAGATTCTATGGACAAGTAGAGAACTCCTTGAATCATATCATTCGGAGCAGTAGGCCAGCACCTTAGCAGCAGAGGAGACAAGGATAAGCTTCTTGGTAAGCAGCCTTAGTTTGGTTTAGTTTTAAAATAAGTATTAAAATCTATAACATTGCTTCATGGTCTCAGTGGGTAAACATTTTGCTATGTCAAGAAGAAATGTGTGTTATTTTAAAATAGGTTACATGAAATGTAAACTGTGTAACACGTACTTAATGATTCTGCAATTTTATTGAGTTTAGCGCTATTGAAACTTCACTTCCGAAAGGAATATGAATGATAAAATCCTGCATTAGAAGCTTTCAGAAAAAATAGTTGAGAGCAGATAGTGGGTTGTATCCAATGTTAGTCTGACTTAGAGTAGATGTATTGAAATGAATTGGACAAGTTAGACTAACACTGGGTACAACTCAACAGTCCTAATCCATCTTCTATATATATAAAAGGAACTGATTTGCTCTGTCTCTATCTGGGATAGTTACAGGTTTAGTGAAAAAAATTAAGTGGGGGGAGGGATAATGTAGAAGGAGCTGAAATTAGATTCAGGTAGATACAGCAGGGGGCAGGGCAAGGAAGTGAGTTGCCCAGGTAATGGAAGAAGAATGTTGGCGATTGATGTGGTGGGAGGGGGAGGGACGGAAGAACGGAGAAGAAGGGAGTCATGGCTACGGAGAGAGATGAAGAACAAAACAGACCCCTCCCTCAAAGGACTATGGGGGTAACCATGGCAGGGGCTGTGCCTACGGGCCAGGGTAGGCCCAACTCTGGCAGCTGCATAACTTTGATTGAAGGTTTCACTGCATCCAACTCTGACAGATGTTAAGGCTTTGTTGTATCAAACTAAGGGCTCTTCTCAAACTGTATGAAGCTGGACCGTTTGGCAGTATTTGAATATATCATTCCTATAAACAAATAACACCAGTGACATTTTAGGAGCCAGTAAACCCTTCTATCTTTGTTTACATTTCATAATAAAAGCCCCAAGTTTCTCTATAAAAATATTTTGTAAATGTCGTAGCAAACTATGGGCAGTAACCAATTTTGCTATTCAGCTATCACAAATGATATTGTGCTAGTGGAAACTAGAACCTCCATCACACCTAATTTCTCTCCTCCACAGTTTTTTTTACCTCTGAGGCAGAAGTGTGTCAAGTTTATGATCCCTTTCACCTGAATAGCTGCTCTTTTGCTTGTTTGCTCTTCCGCTCCACTCCACTCCACTCTGCCCCTCCCCTTCTCTTTCTCCCTCCAGTCAGGTCCTGTCAGATGAGTACTTCAACCAGACCACCTTTCTGCCAGTCAAAAATGGAATGACCCTTTAGTCTGGCTCTTTGGGGGCATCGAGGGAGGACAATCCTGTTCCTGCAGAGATTCAGGTGTTGTATGATTTTTAAAAAGGCTTTCAAGCCTGGGATGCAAGGTTTGGATTTTATATTGAGGCTTGGAGCTGGCTGCTGGGAGAGATCACTTTTCCCTGCCAGGATTTGATGCAATCCATTCAAGCCCCCAGTTCCTTTAAAACTACACAGAGGCTTAGGGCACATTTAATGCGCTTAGGGAAAATAATCCAGACTTTTAGTGTTCTAGGAAAGGCTGGAGAAGAGGTGTGTTGTCTGCAGAACAGGCACAGCGTCATGCAAGTACTGTGCTGCAAATCCACGCACCAGCATGGTGAGAGTGCACTAGATCGCTGGTGTGATGGAACTCTAGGTTCCAAACTATGGGCCAGAGGAGAATCCAAGTAAAATTACATTTCCGCAAGCATGGTTGTGCAACCAATTGCGCATTACACATGCATAACCCATTGTACAATTTATTGTGCAAGCCATTTTACAACTGCTTGTGCACAACTGCTTGTGCAACAGAAAGATTTGGGGTGCTTCTACAAGAGCGATTTAAAGCTCTTTCAAGGTGCATTACCAAATTTACCTCTACAAGAGCGGAGCGCAAATGAGGAGTACAGGCGCTTTTTATCTCCTATTATGCGCATTTTTGAATGCACGTTAAATAGCGACTTTTAATTTACCGCGGGAGTAAGAGCGCCTTATGTCCGTGTAAACAATTTTCTGAGGAGGCACATTAACAATCAGAGTGGGCGGACTGTGGTCTTGATGTCATACATAGAACTGCCTGTTCGCTGGGAAAACCTCCCACTTTTTCGTTTAGTTTTATTTCCTGTCTCCTCCTGGCAACTTCCTCCTTGGTCTCCGTCTCTCTGGATGGAAGCTCCAGGAAGAGGAGACCCAATGTGAACTGAAAATAAAGTTTCTTTGAAGTACCCTGATGGAATATTTTTTACATGGAGACAAGGGCCAGATGGAGGTGGTTTCACGAGAAGCAAAGGGGATAGGAAGGATGTGCACATGTGCGCATAATTAACTATCAGCTTAGACAGATCGTCCCCTCGCTTCTTGCTGGGTTCCTGACATGAGCTGTATGTGTGCGTGCGTGCGAATGTTTTACAACGGTTGAGCTCGCTGGGAAGAGGAGGGGGAAGGAACGAAGCAGCATCCCCCTGTCTGTTTTGGCGTGTGTGTGTGTGAGGCACATTCCCATTTACTCCTGAGCAATTCACTTGAAATGCCAGTCGGGCAAAGGGGGGGAGAGAGGTAGCCAAACAGGCTAACCAGGCAAGTAACCCAGGTAACTAAAGGCGGGAGATTCTGGTGGGCAGGGAGAATAAAGGGAGGGAATCCTGTTTGGCCAGTTCCCTGGGACAAAGTGCATTACTTTCAGCAGCATTTGCATGTGATTCTCAGCATGTAAATAACTTTAAAGCGTGTTTCATACAGCCAGTAATGCGCTTCAACGCCTCTCATGTATAGGTATTAGGCGTAGATGCGTTTATCAGGGAATGCGCATAATCGGGCAACTGGGCGTCAAAGTGAAATCTTGTAGAGGGGGCCTTGGTGGAGCACCACTAGTACTATTCAAATGTAGATTTTTTAAAAAATGAAAACATTATTCAGTCTGGCTTTTTCACACCCATCTTGGGTTGTATCCAATGCTAGTCAAACTTAAGTCCCATCCATGTAAATGGGTCCACTTTAAGTAGAACAAACATGGGATACAAGCCCAAGTCCACTCAGGCCAGGGCTGGAATAGTAGCTGAAGGCTGCAATCTTATGTACACACATTGGGGTAAATTCCATTGAACACAATGGGGCTTACGTCTGAGGGTGCCTCCACACGAGACGTTTAATGCTCTTTGAAGGCTCATTATAAATTTTACCTCCACACCAGCGGAGCGCAAAATGGGCGTAGAGGCGCGTTATTTCCCCGATTATGCGCATTATCGAATGCGCATTAAATAGCGACTTTTATTTTGCTCCGGCCGTTAAAGCGCATTTTGACTGCTGCCGCCGCTGTCAAAAGCCCTCCCCCAGCTGCAACGGCGCAGATTGGGGGATCAGCCAGTCGTGGCGGACGTGCAGCCAACGAGCGAGCTCTCGAGGAGGTCGCTCCTCGCTCTGTCTTTCGGCTCGCGGGGTGAGGAAGGCTCAACTTTTCTCTGCCGCCTCCTCCTCCTCCTCCTCGCCCCCGGCAGCAGCAGCCTCTGCAGGGCCGGGAGGGGGGGCGAGCGAGCAATTCACAAACAGGGATGCGGAGCGTGCTGGCGGCGCCCCCCACAGCCCACCCCACGCAGAGAAAGAGAGAGAGAGCTCAGGTTGGCGAGGAAGAGAGCGGGAGGAATAGGGAATTGCGAGGATGGGGTGGCGGGGGAGAGAGAAATCCTCGCAAGAATAACACTAATACTTCTAATAATAATGTGATCGAGGCCCCTCCTTCGCTCCGCCTCCTCCTCCCCCCCCCCCCCAGCGTTGCAGCAGCCAAAGCAAGGAGCCAGATGGCAAAGCTTGGCAGGTCTGTCTGTTGCTGCTGCAGTCATTCAAAGCCGAGTGTGTGTGTGTGCTTTCCCTGCTCCTCCCTCCGTCCGTCCTCCCTCCCGCCGCTCTGCCCCCAAGGTTCCTGCCTTCCCATTCCCCAAACCCAGCGCTGCCAAGCCCGATCAAAAGCTCTCCCCCACCGATGGTTCAAAAATATAAAACGCAAAACGCGGGGGGCGCTTCAAGAACAGCTCATCGGGAGGGTGGCGGGGGAAGAGAGAGCGAGAGAGCGAGAGAAACGGACTTGACAGCCTGCCAGAGGGAAGGGGAGGGGAGCGCCGCCTCTCGTGCAGAGGTATTAGGCGTAAAGGCGCTTCAGGGATAGTGCGCCCAATCGCCTAACCGGGCGCAAAAGCGAATTCTTGTGGAGGGGACCTGAGTAAACATACATGAATAGAACAAGGAAAAATATTTAAAGCAATACTAGGGATCAAATTCTATGCAACTGTAATCTCAAAGAAAAAAACAGCAGTATCAGATAATTATTTAAAGGTTAAACACTTCCTGTTCTAATTCTCATTTTTCCCTTCTCTGAATGACCTTTTGAATATTTAAGAATTAACCTCTAATGACTTGTCATTAATGTAATCCTTACATCTGTCTTAACTCATGAATTTCCTGTAGAAAAATCTTGTTAGAAAGCACCTTAAGACCTCCCATAAGAAAAAGTATAATTCTATAAGCATCAAATAATTAGGAAATTGTATTTGAATTTGTAACATTTTATAAACAATTGTATGCTCCTTGAAGCCCTGACAGAATTAGCAGAGGGAGGTGGGTGGAAGGTGATTTTTTAACTATGTAGAGAACCATCATCATATGACAGAAATTTGGTAGGTCAGTCAACTACAGATGAAGAAGTCAAAGAAGAAATTAATAAAGGGCAATGAATCTCCAGGATCGAGTGGATCTACACCATCTTATAAAGCTTTTCCAGACATTTTGGAATCTTGTTTAATAGATGCAGTAATAATAGATTTGAGAAAGTGACATAAACTAACATAGGTAGAAGAACCAGGAAGGATATTACCAGATCAACCACAATCTCTAAATTAAATGATGATTGAAAAGTGTTGAGAACTGTATTGTCAACACTGGCAGCGTCTTTTAATGATTCCAGGAAGAATCTACCAGGAAATGCTGAGAACTGAACCTGGCATCTTCTCTGTGCAAAGCATGTACTCTACCCACTGAGCTATGGTCCCTCCCTGAGATCCTACTTTGTTGTAGCACATTGTTTTTCTACCCTTGGTGGCCTATTTTGGGGTTCCCATCTTGTTGGATTTTGCAGTGCACACAGATCTGCCTCCATTGGAGTGTATGTTGCAGTCTTTCCAAGCAAGACAGCTCTGCCTGTACACTAGCATTCCCCATAGCTTTAAATAAAACCACTGCGTTGGGCTAATTATATTTCAGCAATATAGTATCAGCACACTTGTTCATATGAATTAATGGATAAAATGTCAGAGAGGTCACCTTTATACTGTATGACTAAATCCATATGCAGAAAGGCTGGCAAACCCAATTGTCTACAGTGGGAGCGGGGGTGTGGGCAGAAGGTAGATGTTTTGGACTTCAACTCCCCGAAGCCTGTGACAGCATGGCCAATGGTCAGGAATGCTATAGTCTCCCTAAGAAAAGTAAACTACTTTGCATTCCTAAGCAAATAAGATTCATTCATGCTACTCATTCTTCCTTTCTTTCCCAATTGTATTTTCTTTCTTTTTTTAAAAACCCACCTCTTTTCCTTAGGGAATGAACAGCAAACATGACCCACAGAGTACTGGTAAAACATGATGCTCTGAAACGGTATGAGAAGAAAAGACTGAACAAATATGACATGATTGAGGTAAGTAGGTAGGTAATAGGAATAGTTATGATTTAGCATTGAAATGTATTTTCTCACTTGCAGTTTTATGACTTTCAACTAATTATTAATTGGGTTTCTAAGGGTAACTTTGCAAGTCCCAGTATACAGGTTCTACATTCAGTGTAGTGTAAGAGTGACTCTCAAGCTGTGAGTGGCCATCTTCATATGCACATACATGTGCAATCTTCCTGCCAAACACACACACACACACACACACACACCAGTATAGAGTTGGACAATAACATGCAGGTTGGGCTTACACGTGTAGGCATTGATTCTAAGAGAATTGTGATCTAGTCCAACCCTCTGCTCAATGCAGGATGAGACTACAGAAACTACAGATAGAAGGGTGATTTCATTGTGTTTGGCTGTATTTGTGAACAAACTAGTCAGTATGGCCTAGCTTGCATGCTACATAGGTCAAGCATTTCAGATCTCTGTATATAGAAATTTGGTTCTGGAAGCTGATATTTTTGTAAGAAAGATCTGTATAGGAGAGAGGAGCTGGTGCCCTCTCTCTCCTGCCTTAACTATCTGTATTTCATTGTTTCAGTGACTTCCCCCGCCCCCGCCCCATCTGTAATCAGTTTCATAATAGAAGAAAAATCCTTGCAACTACAGAACATTGAGAGATCAAGCAAAGGAAGGGGGTTCAAAACCCTTCACGTATACACACCTTAGCCCATTTCACATGTTACATTGAACTTGTAGTGATGGGGGTTAGTGCCCAAGCACTGAGACCCAGCATGGTGTAATGGTCTAAGTGTTGGAGTGGGACTCAGGAGATCCAGGGTATAGTCCCCAATCAGCCATGAATCTCACTGGGTGACTTTGGGCCAGCCATTTTAAATTATATGTAGTTTTAGGCGTTTATGGTTTTAAATTTTGTATATTGGTTTTTAAATGTTCAATGTTTTTAGTTTTTGTTAACCGCCCAAAGAGCTTTAGCTATGGGGCAGTATATAAATGTAAATAATAATAATAATAATAATAACAATAATAATAATAACAACACCTCACAGGATAATTGTGAGGATAAAATGGAGAGGAAGGAAGACCATGCAAACAACCTTGGATTCCTTTCAAGAGGAAAAAAATGTAATAATAATAAAAAATAAAATTTCTTTGAGCCCAGTACAAACTGGTAACATGCCCCCCTACACACACACACACACACACACACACATTGGATCCTTCCAGAAATGGAGGGTCTTCGCTCACTGAAGGTGCTTCTGCCCAGTTTTTGGAGATCACATCCCCCTCCACACACATAGAGAGCCCACTCCATTCAACTGGGTTTCTTGACTCTGTGTATAGCAATTTCAGGGCCCTCGAGGAGCTGCTGTGGAGAAGGGGTGGAGAAGTCCACTTCCACAAGCCCAGTTGCCCGTGCCTAAATCTGGATCCAAGCCAAGCTCTCGTCTGCTTTGAAAAATTGGAGGAGTTATTTTATTTAAGACTAGCTGATATGTCCGGTGTTGCTCGGGTCTGTGAATAATGTTTATAACATTTATTTGATAAATAATAAATTTCTCTGCAACTTATTCATCTTTACGTTGTTTGGTGTTTTTAGTTTGGTTGAGTTACTAAATTGTTTTGTTAGAATCAATGGCAAATTGTGTTAATAAGAACTGTATTTTAAATTAGAGCTTCGTGATAAACCACATTTATTGTTTTACCTGAAATGCTTACACCTCCCATCATGCTTTGGCTGGAGCAGCTGTCTAAACTTCAAAAACAATCAGGACACACAACACCCTTTCTACCAGCTAAAAAAGATGCAAACCTAAAAAATACGTTTTCAAAATATACCCTGTCATAACTAAACCACAGCATTCCAAGACAGATGTAAGAATTACTGAAGAAACTTCATGATTTTTATGTAAATGCCTGACTATACCATTGAGACAGAAGAGTGAATGGAGGATTGACTGATATAGCTGAGGCTAGACTGGAATGGTGGGCAGGGTTAGTGGCAGTTGGAGAAGTCAGGTAGGAGAACAAAGACAGTTAGTGGGAGGTCAGGGTTTGCTCACCCATACTTTATTTTAAATTAACCACTCTACATGCCAGTACTACACCTCCCAGCATGCCTTTGGCAGCCCACAAGTGCCCGCATCTCTGAGACATCCTCTTGTTGCTAATGCTGCTCCTCAATAGAGCATCGAATAGTAGCATTGCAGGAGGTAAGCAGCTATCAGTGGACACACCAGCTCCAGCCAATCCTGCTGGGACTGCCTTGGCCTGTGCTTCTCATCCACCAAGTGCTACATCAGGAGCCTGTACTGAAGGGCTGGGGCTGGGCCAGGCACTTCCCCCCTTCGTTGAGCTGATTTCTTGGCATGTGCAGAGTGCTTCCCCTCCCTCCCTCCCTCCCTTTTAAGGGTGAAAGCTGTGTGTGTGCTTCCCCCAGTTTCTGAGAAAACAGCGATATCAGGACAGGGTGCCTTTGAGCATGTCCAGAGTTTGACTTCTCAAAGACACGCTGTTGTATCTAGTTATGATTTTAAAGCCACACATGGCCGGTGGGAGGAGGCACCACAAATGGATGCAGCCCATTTATGTGGGTTGTTTCCTTTTATGTGGAATTGGGCTGACTGCTCGAGACTGGCCTTAAGAATCACAATGGCTGCCAAAGGCCAGTAAGTCTGGCCTCCCACCCAAGGCATGCTGGGAGTTCCACCCAAGGCATGCTGGGAGTTTTAAATGTAAACCTAGGCTTTATTAAATTATTTTAAAATACTTAAACCCCCGCAAAATCATGTTTTTAGTTTTTTTCTGATCCGTGTACACGAAGATCTGTCTGGGTGGAAGTGGCTAAACATTTCCAGACTTACATGACACACACAGACTTTCCGCTTTATAGGTAGAGATATTTCTTGGCCACCTTTCAGGGCAGGAGCCCTCTCAAAGCAGCATACAATAATAAAATACATAACAAAAAACAATATGGTGAAAATAGTAAAAGACAGTAAAAAAAAAATAACGACAGTAGCAAGCATTTTAAACCAGTCAACACTGAAAAACAGTTGATTGCTGTCCTTTAGCCTCATTTATGGTGCAATCCTATGCATGTTGGCTGGGGAATGTTGGGAGTTGTAGGACCTTTTTCTGCCTAAACATGCACAGGATTGCACCCCTAGTTCCCTTTTTGAAAGAATTATCTTTCTGTCTGCCCTTTTTTCATTTATAAGTCATACATGACTCCCTGATGCTGCTTTGGGACTAGTGTTATTGTTTGTTTATTTATTTATTTATTTATTTATTCATTCATTCATTCATTCATTCATTTTCAATATTTACAGGCCACTCTCTAGTAAACATTCTCAGGGTTATTTGCAGATTTTTTGTTAAAAATCAACTTTTCAAAGCGCAACAATAAAAAGAGGAATACAATAGAATGTGATTCATTCTTAAAATAAACAAATGAATATTAAAAGAGCAGAGAATAAAATGTAAGAGCTAATACTGATTTAAAAGCTACAGCAAGATTTAAGAGGCTGGAGAAAATAAAAAGGTATTTGCTTGGTACAGGACATTAAAGTAGGTGCCAGGTGAGCCTCTCTGGGGAGAGTATTCCACATCTGAGGTGTCACTACAAAAAGGGGCCCTTTCACTTGTAGCCATTCAGTGGCGCTACCCACACCAGGGGGTTCTCTTGATGGTTTTTTCCCCCTGCAAGTTGGGTGCGTTGTCAAGTCCTCTGCGACACATGATGTCGTAGCCAGTGTACACCTAACCAGCCACTTACGCCTTGAAAAGACACAGTATTGCAGAGTGTTTTACTGCGTTCCTTTTAGCTGAAGCAGCTCACATGCACTTGTTCTTCAACGTGCCCTCTTTCCTCCACATTAAATCCTGGGCATGCCTGTGACCTGGCCGTGACATGGTAAGGGGTGGGGCTTCTCTTGCCCCCCCATCACTCCTTCTCCCATTCCATTGAGAGCCATAATTAGGCACTTCCTTATTGCTGCCTTCTTTGCTTCTCGGGTGCTGTATTAATTAGCTTTTCTGATGCTGCAGTAGTTCACTTCTCTGATATGTAGTTTCTCTGATGCTGCATTATTTAGCTTCTCTTCTCTGATGTTGTGTTACTTAGCTTGGAGTAAATAGGGTAGGAAGCTATAACTCAGTGACAGCTTGCTGGAAATGGGGCAAAACTGGGGTGATGCCGTGCTCTCAAGGTGTGGGGCTACTCCTTCCCCTTCCCCCCCAATCATTCCTTTTCCTAGCCTGTTCTGTTGTTATTTAGCTCTGACGCTGCCTTACTTCGCTCTTCTGCCGCATTAATTCACCCTAATCCAAAACTGCGCATATCTGGAGGGAGCTTCTATTTTTACTTTGTTCTTGCACAGCTGCATGTCTTTGATTTATTAAAACTGTGCATTTCTGGAGGTAGCTTTTATTCTTTACGTTGCAGTTACACACATGTGCATCTCCAGTTTGTAAAAATAGAGATCTGCGGCATTACTTCCGTCTCATCCCCATTCCCATTCATACAACGTAGCAGGGGGAGCCTGGAGAGGGGCGGGTAACAATCCTCTGTCTTATTGATGACGTTAGTTCTACACACACACGCGTGCGCGAGAAGTATGTTTTCCCAGCACTGAAATCCCGGGTTTTAAGGACAGCTGGCTTTGCTGTGTAACATTGATGGAGCAGAGCCAATTTCAGTATACAGCGGAGAATAAGAACATTGCGCTTTCCTCTCATGCTCGTCAAGATGAGGCCCTGGTGTGGGCACCTAAAGAAGGGCTTCCTTGCTGACTGCATGCTCAACCTGTATAAATGTAAATAAACAAATATATATACAACACACTAAAAGAGCATGATCAACAGATTTATCATACAATTTTTTACCTGTTCATCTGCCGTCTCAAACTTCAGCAACAGCTTATATATATTTGAAATAACATGTTCATCATTTGTACATAATGCCCTTTCAAATTCAGAGTTTGTTTGTTCAAATCCCCACATTTTAAAATCTATTTTAAACCTTTCCGCAATTTGCAAGTAGGGAAACCATTGACATACATAACCTTCTTTTATTAACCCCTCTCTTGGTTTTAGTTTATATTCCCCTTGTACTGCTTCTAAATCTTTATATGTTAACCACTTGTGTAGACTTGACAGTTCTCTTCTATGATATGCTTCCTGAGCTGATATCCAAAGTGGGACCCTCTGACACAATCTAGATTTATATTTGTTCCATGTTCTCAAAATTGCACGTTGAACATAATGGTTATTAAATTCTACATTGACCTTAACTTTGTCGTACCACAGGTATCCATGCCACCCATATCTCAGTTCATGCCCTTCCAATTTTAATAATCTTCTGTTTTTCATCAATATCTTCTCTTTCATCCATACCAAGCAACAGGCAGAGAAATACAACTTCAGGTTTAGAAGACCCAAACCTCCCCTTTCCTTTGCATCTTGTAGTATTTTATATTTAAGGCTGCCTCTACAAGAGAGGTTTAAAGCTCTTTCAAGGCGCTTAAATTTTTTTACCTCTACAAGAACGGAGCGCAAATCGGGCGTAGAGGCGCGTTATCTCTCCGATTATGCGCATTATCGAATGCGCGTTAAACAGCGAGTTTTATTTTGCTCCGGCCATTAAAGCGCATTTTGACTATGTGAACAAGCGCTTATGCACATTAACTACTTGTAAAGCGCATTTTGGTCATCCGTTAATGCGCTTCACCGCCTGTCGCTGCCTCTCGTGCAGAGGTATTAGGCGTAAATGCACTTCAGCGATTATGCGCATAATCGCCTAACCAGGTGCAAAAGCAAATCCTTGTAGAGGGGACCTAACTCTTGGTTTTGTTGCTTGCCATATAAATCTAACTATATCTCTCTGCCATTGCTTAAATGGTTGCTCTGAAGACACAATAGGTATTGTCTGAAACAAGAACAACATTCTCGGTAACACATTCATCTTAATTATAGCAATTCTCCCCAGGAGCGACAATTGAACCTTATCCCATCTTTCTAGGTCTTTTTTAATTTCACTCCAGACCTTAACATAGTTATTACTAAACAGCATACAGTTCTTATCTGTCAGTGTGATACCCAAATATTTTACATTCTTCTCAATCTTAAAGCCTGTTTTTCCTATCAGCTTTAGTTGCTCTTGAGATTTCATATTTTTTGTTAACATCTTGGTCTTCTGTTTATTAACCTTAAAACCTGATACTGCTCCATATTCTTTCAATTTGTTCATCAAAATTTCAATTACTTTTAGGGGTTCTTCTAAAGTAAATACCAAATCATCCGCAAATGTTCTTAATTTATAAGATTCTTTTTGTAAATAAACAACTATTAAATTGCTCTCCAAAAGCGCCACCTGTAATGCTGTTCTGGAACTTTGTGAGAGTGGACACTATATACCAGTAAATGTTGCATCTGTTTTGTTGGTTTTACATAGCACCGAAAGCTTGGGAAACTGGAGTTAAATCCCTATGTGAGAAATCCACTGACATTTAACTTTCAACTGGATTCTGAATCAACTAGACTTTTAAAATCAAGTATTTCAGAAATTCAATCCACTCAACAGAGCTCAGTTCTGCAGCCGGAAAGGTGAACTCTCTTCTTTCTACTTCAGTTGGCATTTATTTTTGGTATTTATTGTTAATTTCACATTATAGGACAAGCCCAACTACTTTGGGTGGAAGATG
Source organism: Anniella stebbinsi (assembly GCA_029215795.1). NCBI lineage: Eukaryota > Metazoa > Chordata > Lepidosauria > Squamata > Anniellidae > Anniella > Anniella stebbinsi. Next base: position 85,114,141 of record JARDYH010000004.1, on the reverse strand, counting down.
CTATTATACATTGCAGAATTGGCCTATGGACTGATCAAATACAGGAATTCCTTGGATGAGTTTTATAATATAATTATTGGGCAAACTAACAGTCAGTAAAATGGAGAAAGGGCTATGTTTGGGTCACAAAAATAAGGAGCGCAGTCAAATATCTGCCATGCAATAGCATTCCTCACCCTTTGGCTTCAACAGCTACTGACTGGTGATATTAGAATGTTTTTGATTTTGTTTTAAATGTGGAAGTCCTGTTGATTTTAAGACTACTCATACCCAATATAATCTAAATGCATTCCTTAAAATTACACTTGTTTAACATTTATAAATTCTACTAATTCTATAAAGTTATATAACTCTGTTAGTGTGTTATGAAAATTTGGAAGAAGTAGTGCTGTGGTTTAATATATTGTGCTGCATTTCCTGTGAAAAATTGTCTTCCTCAGAGGTTATGATGCTGCACACATAAAACTTATGTAACAGTTACCAGTAGCGATAGTTATATAAATAAAATCCAGGTAGTTTTATTATGTTATGTTGTTTGTTTATTGATAGAGCTTATATGCCACCTTTCAGTTTGATAAAATTCTCAAAGTGGCTTACCAATTAAGATAAAAATAATACATTATTGAAATAACAACTGTCTAAAACCATCATAAAATATGAAGGTCTATGATAAAACTTCAAAGTAGCAGTATATACGGGCTTTGATCTAGTAACAAATTGATTTGGAAGGCTTAATAGCTGGGCCTGAGAAACTGTGGGCCTGTGCTTTTTGCCTTATTCATCGTGGCTAAAGCCGTGGTTTCAGGTGCCTTCTGAACAGGCCCTGTCTGGCAAGAGAGAATTCAGGAGGGGAGTGGGGAAAGAACACAGACTCATCAGGAGTTTGGACTTGTCAGTTAGGGAGGAAGTGGTTGCCCAAGAGGGAAGCCCGCCCAGTGTTCCTCAGCCTGTTCCCCTCCCCCGATATATTGGACTACAATTCCAATAATCCCTATCCAGCAGGGGACAAGTTTCTTTCAATTAGGCTTGAGTGTGTATTCTCTATATTATCCTATGTTTCCCATCAGTAAACCCTGTCTTTTTGCCCTATGAATAAAATACCTCCATTTGAAAACCTGTAGTTTGGTGTGGTATGTGGAGGTTTCTTCCATATAGTCTTCCCCCATGATACCTTGCCCTCCACCTGCTTACTGTGTTTGTTACCTGGAGTTACTTAAAATAAATCTCAGATAGTAAGGAGGGAGGTACAACTCGATTTTATTAAAAGAGAATCAGCGCGCTGAGACGGAACCCTGTTGCCTCATGGCCAAAATACAGAGGAACCGCCCCTAACCAACATAGACAAAGGTTTTTACTCTCTTGGCATGAAAAGAAACACCCTTCTTGTGACGTACGTGTCTAGAAACTTCTTTCAACTAAGGAATAGGGGAGGGGGAGGAGAAATAATGTTCTTTTTGCAAGCAGTTTACAGAGATGCAAGCAGCAAGGTCATTTCAACATACCAAAGAAGAGATAGCTCAGGGGCCTCTGGCTGGCAACAAGAAGAACAAAGGATTCTTTGACTTGCCAGCTCCTCTCATAAAAATTCTTTGACACCTTAATGTTTCTGCTATCACCGGTGAGATCATCTGCCCTGCTAAGACTCTTCAGGATTTACATAAGATTTGTTTTACAACTTACTTGATCTCAATTTAGGGGTTTCAGGGCACAGAGGCAGACATTAATCAATTCTTTCTTTTCTTTTTAATTTCATGTTACATTCCACATTCCCCTCTTTAAAGAACTAATTTAAACTTTACATTGGTTCTTTATCATAATTAAAAAGCATAAAGTTACAGAAAAACAGAAAAATCACTGTTAGGTACATTCGCCCTGTCTATAGTCATTCTTTACTCTTAGTGCCTCAAAAGCAGCTAGCAGGATCCAGAGCATGTGCAGAGTGCAAAGCAGGAATTTGATACATTCTTAACTGCGTCTAATTTTCTACTTCTTCATGTTTTACATCTTCTTGCATAGCTAACGATACATAATGAGAATATATTTTGCGTTCTACAATGGAATTCACTATTCGTGTTACCAAAGCCATAAAACACGGGATACAGCAAGGCAAAATGCAAACCAGAACCACAACCAAACAAAACACTAAAAATGCAGTTTTAAGCCATCTAAGATTTGGAAGCCACGATGTGATCCAATCAAAACTCCATCCATTCCAATCTTGGACCGGCACATGAGCTACTTCTTTTATGGTTTTTTTGCTAAGCTTTTTATAACTTCTCCATTGTCATCTATTTGAAAACAACAATCAGAGAAATTCAGGGCGACACAAAGTCCGCCCTGCGCTGCCAATACATAATCTAATCCCAATTTTAATTGTAAAGTAGCTGTTCTGAGCTGTGTTAGTTGGGTTGCGATTAAATCTAAAGCATCAGCTGTGTGATTGGCCATGATTTCTACTACTGCTTGTAAACGTATGAGTCTATTTGTCAAATAGTGGCTGGTCCTGCCGCTTACGTTGGATTCCTAGGTAGCATGACCTATCTATTTTTTTTACCCAAAGAGCAGCCACAATATTTAAAAAAGCACTCTTTTTAAAATGTTACAATTCCAGGTTCTTTCCCTGGGGCTACTTGGTCAGAATACTAAGTCTCTTGACATTCTGACTTGCCTACAAACATCCCAGAACCATTTTGTGAAATGCAAATTTGTCCTGACAAGGGAACTACTTTGAGGGCTCTGCTGGAATTATAGTGTGCATATTTGAAAGGCACCTCTTGAAACCCCCAATCTGCCACAATCCCTGTTCTGTTAAGGGGGATGGGCAAAAACGGCAGTCCATCTTGATGAGATTTGGGAGTCAGTGCACAGATTACACAAGATTTATTATTATTATTGAGTACTGCTGCTGTTTGCTTCACGATTTGAATCCACAGATTTGGTTCTTCTTTTTCTACAGGTTTACTCAAACATATGGCTATCAGGGTTAACAACCAAAAGAGGGAGCACATTTTGGCGAGATCTGCCAAGAAACTGTTCTGGTCTGAAACAACACACTATTGTTATTCTAACTACAGCTAATGCTATGATCAAAACTATAATCAGTGGCCCATCAATCATGACATAAAGTTCATTTAGATAGTCCAATGTGATGAATCTTCGTCAGAGGAGGCTGTCAGCTTCCGGTGTGACAGCTCCTTTGAGCTGATGCTTTCTTCCCTCTCTCTCTCTCTCCACAGAGTGTCAGCTCTCAGTAAGGGGGGTCGCTTGGGTCAGGCAGTCGCTTTAAGATTCCTTCAGTTTAACCCTTAGAGTTCCTTTCACTGGGCTGGCCTTCCACTGTCCCGGTGCCTCAGCACGTTTTGCTCTGCTGTAATGTGTCCAGGATTTAAAACCAAAACATTTAATAGCAGTTGGAGTAACCAGCATTACTTGGTGTGGGCCTGACCATCCGATGGTTTTAAAGAATCTGTTTTCTACTTTTTCTGTAAGAGGTAAGGCTCTTTCTAGTTTAAATTCTTCCTTACCTCTGCAATGCACTTTGCCTATGGGACTACTGGGAGGGCTACCATTCATGGCCTCAAAAAGGAGGTCAATTTACTCTTTACTTTGGGAGTGTTTGGCATCTTGATCAATATCTATGGCAACAGCAAACTCTAGTCAGTAGGTCTCCAGTAGTTCAGTTTATTTTTCTCAACTTGCAGTCTCCACTCAATGCTTTAGAGACCTCATTGTCTCTCACACTATCAACGGGTGCGCTTCTGAGTTCGGCTGTAGTGGGAGCTCGTGGGTGTATTTCTCTGGAGCGTCTTCACTAGAGTCTCCTGTCAGCTATTTTCGGCTCTCCAATCTCTCTTGTCTCTGGTGTGAGGATTTGCTTTGATTTCTCTCTTCTCTGTAACATATAATTGGAAGGGTTTGGACAGGTTGGGTCTATGTGCTAGCTGATGCTTTAATTCTTCAAAGCCTCTTTGTTGCTCTGTGCCTCAGATAAACATGGTCTGTGTCTTTCCCTTCCGTTGCTTTATAGAGTGGCTGCCCATGTGTAGCATAATCTATGATCCAGAGCCGACAGTAACTCACCATTCCTAAGAAGGCTCTCAGTCCTCGCCTTGTGGCGGGTGGTGCAATATTACAAATTGCTTGCACTTGCTCTGGCAACAGGGCTCGTTTCCCATCTTCTCTCTGGGATTCACACACTCTCTGGAACATCTGTCAATTCAATCATGGGGGGCATAATGGCTATCGGCTGGCCACTTCTTTCCCATAACAGCTTATACTGCCATCCATGTTTGGCATGGATACTGTACAGACATCTCCTTCGTGTGGGACCTCGAACTCGAAACTTCTGTCTCTCTCAAAGGTCAGTCTTGCTTGGAGGTTCTTGAGTTTGCAGGACTGGTGTGTACAGAATTAGCTCTTCCTCTTGGGCTCAGCCTTCTGGTTTTATTTAGCAGTATCAGACAATACATTACTGCTACTTTTCGCGTTTAGGGTCACAGCTTCTGACAGGGCTTGTCCTTTTGGACTTTCTTATCTCATAAGCCCTGGCACTATGACTTCCAAAACTATGCCTTGCAGGCAGTATGTTTATGCTAATTCTGTCAGTCCTCCTTAAATTTCTCTGTATCGTTTCTTCTTATTGCTTTCAATGGGGGGTAAGGTTAAACGCTCTTCTCTGGCAGACTCTGCTCCAGCTCAAGGCTTTAACTCTTTCTGCTCTCTTCTTGCATTCTTGCTTTCTGTTGCTTCATTTTGCCAAGGAGCACACAGATCTAGAAAACCTTTGAGTAATCCCATTACTCCTGGTCCACCTTAAGGAATTCAAGCAAACAGTCTGCATTTCTCACACAAGTTGCATTTTCTACACAAGTGGGGTTTGCAACTTGACTCTATAGCTTTAATCTTGATTTGTTTTTTTTGTTTTTTTTTTTTAAAGTCTTAGTTATTAGTTCAACTCTCTCTTTTAGCAAACTGGCTTTTCTAACACTTTGGCATTCCTAGCTTGGGGTTGTAATTTCTCGATAGGCTCAGGATTACAACCAGAGATCTTCTTCACGTCATGATTTTTGTTGCCAGTATAGTTTGCTTCCTTTACTGCGTTCGCTTCTTTCTGAGCTTCAGTGATAAGTTCAGAACATCATCTTTTTCAAGGGAAAGTCCTCATTTTCTAACAGCCTTCCCAGCTGTTTGCCATGTATAGCTTCTCTAGCTGCTCACATATAGGGGCTAAGTTTGGTGCGCTCAACCTGTTGATTAGACCTTTCTCTGTTTAATTAATTTTCCCCTCTTTTTGGTATTTAGAGCCTCTTCTGACCTTCGAGTCTGATGGGGAATAATTTTTGTAGCATCTGGCCCCTGTGCTTCTGAAGTCATGGGCTGTGTCTTTTTCTTTCTTTTCACTTTCATCTCTTGCCACACTGAAGTTTGCTAAACTTCTCGCCTTTTCTCCTATAGCCAAAATCCAATTCCTCTTGGTCTGCATTCATCTCTTGTCTCTCAAGGAGTCGCCGTGGTCTTCGGGAGTTACCACTGTCTTCACAACCAATTTCTGGCACCTGTTGCTCCGGTTTCTCCGTTTGCCGGTTGCGCAGTCTTGTCTCTCTCTACTCTGTGCACGACTTCATTTTTACAGTCTTTTCATTTTCTGACTTTTAAACTGCACGTCTGGGCTTGCTTCTAAAACTCTCTCTCTCATCTGGAGTTCTTTCTGTATGTCTCTGTAGTTTGGCTCACAAAGGACATGTTCACTGTACGTCTGTTGGCAGCCTCATCTGGGTCCACTGGGGAGTATTGTCGATAGGCTTCTTTTAGTCCTTCCATAAAAGACCTTGGGGATTCTTTTGGACCCTGCATCACTTCAGCTACTTCAGACGTATTCATAGCTTTCTTGGCTGCTCTCTGAATCTCTCTTGTGGTCAATTGGCACAACTCTTGACGCCTCTACTCATGGTTCACATTATGAGGGTCTCATTGGGGATCCTTCGTGTCTTATCTGCAGCTGCTAGATCTCTCAGTTGTTGCCCCATGGCCTGATGTAGGCGCCCTCTCTCTTCTGTACCATACAGAGGGCTTTCTAAGACTCTTAGGTTCTGCCATGTGAGACTATACGTGTCTATGGCATTTTCTCACAAATCAGCCATTTGTATGGGGTCTTCAGTCAGTGATTTCAGTGACATTTCATCTGGGGTAACTGCATTGAGATCTATGGGAACTGGGTTCCGCCACTCTTGCACCTTCAATGTTGCTTGAAGCACAAGTTTCAACTTTCTTCTCTGTTGCTGAGTGCGTTGGCCGTGAAAACGCTGGGGCGCTAGTTTGAGTAGCTTCTGGTGACTCAGCAACCAGTGGGGCGTCGGGGCAGAATGGAACATTGTTTGAGGGGATGGCAAAATTGGATCTCAGCATCACCTTGCCACTTTCCAAACTACATAGTTATACACACCATGCAGGGCTTCAAAAAGGACGCAGTCATCGGGAAAACTCTTGTCTTCTAGCCCCTGCTCTCGCGTCTGCATACTTTTACTTCTCCTCCGCTGACATCGCTTCAGTTGGAGGAATGCTAATGAGAACAGCTGTTGCCGCTTCCATCAATGCTCTGGTCAGGGGGGGAATTCTCAGCTGCTAACTTTGAACAATCTCGTTTGAGAGTTTATTACTTTGCCATAAAAACACCTCTCACTTTGCAGCTTAGTTTCTGAGCATTGGTCGCGCTGCCTACTTCGCTGGATTCAGCTCAATGGGGGGCATTGACTCTTCACCTCTCTCCTCGGCTCCCGATCTGCTTCCTCTTTGCCAAAGCACTCAATCGGTCTGCCATCTGCGCTGCTTTCACTGCCATACTGGAGTTCTGACATCATCTCTCTTTCTGGGTCCCTGTCCCTGCTTCTTTGCACGCCATCTCGAACCAGGGGAGAAGCCATTGCCCGCTGCAATGCCTCTTCTTCCTTTGTATACATAAACTGCATACATTTACTGAGCCTGCTCTCTCTGCAGGTCTGTCTCCTTTACTCGGGAGACGTTTCCCTGGCTTCCTGCTTCTATTTTTCTCTTCAGCCCGTGGGGCTTGTAGACTCGGCTGGTTAAGCCTTTTTGTAGACTGGCGTGTCTGCACTGGTGAAGCTTGTATACGCACAGGCTTCGGGATACAGGATTGGGACCATCTCTCATGCTGCTCTCTTTGCACACAAATCTGTTAGGACATTGTGCCATTGTATGTCAGGTGGCAGTCTGTTGAGGAGGGTCCTCAACCAGTGGAGTCAATGGTTCTACTCTTGAGTTCACAGCGCGTAGATCATGTACTGGTTTGTACTGGCCTGAGTCTTTCTTTTCAACTGGATACAAGCTGATGGACTTGGTTGGGGTGCTTGCAAAGCTGGCTATATGGTGGCTGTGGCGGTGACAATTCATCTTCCTCATCCTGGGCAAAGGCTCTGGGGAGTTTTAACTCTTTTCTTGACTTGCGTGCCCTCACTTTTCTTCTCTCTGCCTCTAGGGACCTCTTCATCTGGGTGCCCTCTGCCTTTAAGGCTTTTTTTTTTCCTCTTTTAGGCATTCACTGTACTGGCATCACCAAATTGGCTGTGGTGCATGCCTGTTTACAAGGATTTCTTAGCCACGCTGGCCTTTCTTGATAATTAGTGGGCTATTGATACAGGAACTGATCAGGATGTGGAACACTCACAATGATTGGTAGGCTTCCTTAAAATTTTCTTCTATCTAAGTTACACCTCTCTTCTGCCTTCTAAAAATCACTCTGACTTGGCAGATCTATTTGACAAACAACGTCTCAATACATGTGGGTCTAACTCTTCTCTACATTCTCTTGAATCCACTTTCAAGATTAACTACCCCTCTCTTGAATCTATTTCTAGATTTTCTACCATATACTACAATATGGTTTTTTGGGGTTTTCTTTGAGTTTCTCCCACCCATTATGAGTTTCACAGAGACGTCACGCTTTCCATACAAACAGCAGGCACAGAGGGAAAGGAACGGGCTGAGTGGTAAGGGGTCCACTTCAGCTGACACAAAAAGGTATGGACAGACAATCCAGACGTACCCCTCTTTCACGGCCTTGCCTGTCTCCAGGACAAGGAAGCGCGTTAGTCAAGGGTCCCACTCTCCAGGGAGAGTCACACTCGTTTTTCGGGTCTCTGCTAATCAGATAACCGTCTCAGCCACCAATCCACGCATTCACCAATCACACTTCCAAACCCTTTTTCCAAGACCACGTCGGGGTAATGAGGTTCAAGCCAAAACCTCCCCCCGGTCTAACAGGATGGCTCAAGTCCTGTTCTCTATGGAGGCCTCCCTTTTTCATACGTTACCTGCCGGCCGGCGTCTTGTTCTGGTTAAGAAAGAAAGAAAGAAAGAAACCCCGTCCTTTTTCACCCGTTCCTGGCTGCTGTACAGCTGGCCTCCAGCAGCCGGCGCTCAGTCCTCTCTCCGCAAAAATGCAGGTGGCGCCATGAGGTGTGATCATCGGCAACAGGAAGCCTTGCTTGTCACAGCTAAAGCCAATTGGGCAGGTAATTCACCGGAATGACCATCCGAGTCGCGGCGCCAGGATATGTTACCTGGAGTTACTTAAAATAAATCTCAGATAGTAAGGAGGGAGGTACAACTCGATTTTATTAAAAGAGAATCAGCGCGCTGAGACGGAACCCTGTTGCCTCATGGCCAAAATACAGAGGAACCGCCCCTAACCAACATAGACAAAGGTTTTTACTCTCTTGGCATGAAAAGAAACACCCTTCTTGTGACGTACGTGTCTAGAAACTTCTTTCAACTAAGGAATAGGGGAGGGGGAGGAGAAATAATGTTCTTTTTGCAAGCAGTTTACAGAGATGCAAGCAGCAAGGTCATTTCAACATACCAAAGAAGAGATAGCTCAGGGGCCTCTGGCTGGCAACAAGAAGAACAAAGGATTCTTTGACTTGCCAGCTCCTCTCATAAAAATTCTTTGACACCTTAATGTTTCTGCTATCACCGGTGAGATCATCTGCCCTGCTAAGACTCTTCAGGATTTACATAAGATTTGTTTTACAACTTACTTGATCTCAATTTAGGGGTTTCAGGGCACAGAGGCAGACATTAATCAATTCTTTCTTTTCTTTTTAATTTCATGTTACATTCCACATGTTCAAATGTTAAAAGTTTAGGGTGCTTCTGGCCCAACCAGGGGAATGTGGCAAAATAGGGAGTAGGTGCACTAACTCCATCCAATAAAGAATTGGCTATATTATACATTCTTTTAACACTGGAGAGTCTCCCAGGTCATTGGGAGGTAATGCACATCACAAATCCAAAGACCCGTGAGTGGAAGCAGAAATGTATTGCTGCTGTTCCATGAACTCCAGTGGAAGCTTCTCACATGGTAGTACTAGGGGACTGTGCTCACACAGAATGAGGGCTTATGTTACAGTATGAGAAACATGATGAATAAGGAAGATACAAGCTATCACACAAAATGTAGTAGGTGATAACAAGGCATTGAGGAAGAGCTTGTACAAAGTGTTGCAGAAGGGGCCGTGCAAATGGAAACGCTTTTCAGGATCCTGGTAACTTTTCTTAGCTAGCCTCCTTCTGCCATGTTAGAAACAGCCCTTCTGTGAGCAGAGAAGGGTTTCTTCCTAGTCGCGACCTTCCCCAGCCTGGCCCCTCCAGATGATTTGGACTACAACATCCATCATCCCTGATGATACTGGTTGGGGCTGCTGTGAATTGGATTCTAAAATGTTTGCAGGGACCTGGCTGGGAGAGGCTGTGGAAGAACATCTTCATGGTCCACTAACCATTCAGATAGTGTGAACAAAAATGTATATTATTATTCCTCAACTTCACGGCCCAGTCCACTAAAGTCACATGGGTATGGCGGAATACATATGCATGTATATGTGTAAATATCGTGAATCAATGCAGCCTTCAGGATCAGTGCTTTCATTTTTGCACCTAAAGTAAAATGTTATTAAAAAAAAACAAAAAACCACCATGCCTTCACTGATAAATTTCCTTCTGGGATCTGTCACAGCTTAGCCTGAAATGACTGCTTCCCAATTGCACATTCGTTAGACCAGCAGTTTCCTATATAAGCAAACTACCACAGATCTCAAGGTAATTTAAGTCAGTTTATACATTCAACACCATCTCAAGTGGTAACGTCTTTCCTAAGCTGTACCACTCCATGCTATTGGTAGGATCAAACGTTTGAATATTTCCCACAACTTTAAAAACAAAATACTTCTTTGCACATAGAAAACTAACACGACAGGGAGAAGAGTTCACCTATTCCCCTTCCTCGGCATGCTTTCTTAATTCGTTTTTCTTCGTCACTGTTCATAAGAAATAGCTGGAGAGAATTCAACACAGTTCTGTAAAACCCTGACTGCTGTGGAAGATCTATTAGAACTTTTATAGAACAGATCAAGACTTTCATAGTACTAGGCTCGCACCAGCCCTGATCTTGCAGTAGTAGCTCAAGAAGAATATTGCATAGTGGGTTGCTGCAGGGTGGAGGTGGGTAAAATCAGCCAATTTGTGGTTTGAGTGCAAAGTTATTCCTTCGCAACACAGGCCGAATCCAACAAGAAGATATCAGCATCCACTATACAACTTCTTTAGTAGTCCACTTCAAAAACCAATTCCATGAACACAAACATGGTAATCAGAATCAACTACCCTAAAAGTAGACAACGACTGTAGTTCTTTTCTGCTGCCTTTTCCAGGCAATGTGATTGTGTTCAGCGATATAATGATGCCTACTGTAGTTTACAGTTGTGTCCTTTTAGTACTTGTAGGCCTGTATCCGGGTCATCAACACAAATAACTAGGAAGAATGGCTCTGGCAAGCCCACTGTGAGGCCATTTAGTGCTCCAAATTACCTGAAACGTAAACCAAGTGATCAGAGAGGTATGTTTATTATTTTTATTTGTTTGTTTTTAAACTGGGAGTCTGCTGCCTTGTCCATTATGATACAACTAACTGTGAAATCTGGATTAATTGCCTTGTGTTATTGTGACAAATTGATCTGTCTGCTCTTCCAACCCTGCAAGGTAGGCCAGGCTACTAGACACCCTTTTGTCTATATTCCTTAGAGGCAGCGCTGCCACCACTCACATGTTTTTTTTAATATCCCTTATCCTGCCCATGATCCAAACAGGATTATGGCTTTTATATACAGAGAAGGAGAGGCCCTTTTTCAGAACTTCCTATTACTTCCTTAGCAACCAGGTTAGCATGTTTACCAAGCAGCCTAGCACATGAGTGAGACAACTCCTCCAGACTAGGCAAGACAATCAATGAAACTTCAGTTTCCAATTCAATATATTTATTAAAGAACCAAACAGAGAGAAGTTGCTTTTTAAAATGAAATGAAACATTAAGCTAGCTCACTAACGTTTATCAGGCATCAAAGCAATTTATCAGGCATCAAAGCAACTTACAGGTGGAGGGAGGGATGAGGCCCACCTGGGACTCCAGGGCATGGAAGAGTTTCGCCTTCTGTTTGCCAACACACCTGGAGAAGAGACATTTGACAAACACAGGTATTTGGGGGGGGGGCAGTTCCTAGGGAGGAAAATTAAAATCTATAAATCTATAACCTGGGAGGACCTGGTTATGCACCCTGTAGGTGATTTCTACAATATCTTTTTAATATAAACTGAGTCAGTGATGAATATGTAGAGATGTAAATTTGGGCTATTTGGGGGGGCTACTGCAATCTGGCCATGGGCTTTGTTCAGAGGCTTTTCCAGAAAGAGGTGGGGGGAGGGGTTGGTTTATCACAATTATCCTGGAGTCAGCACTATCCCAGGTTTAAAGTTCAGGTTCCTAGTTCTGAGGACTACAGAAGAAAACTTGAAAATGGACATGCAAAATCTGCAAAAAGGTTGAGGGCCTTAGAAGTTATCTAGGCAAAGGCAGAACCCCTTCTCTCTCCCACCAACCACAGTTTTTACTTTATCTTTTCCTTATTGCCTTCTAATACTCAATTTCTTGGCCCTTTGGGTCTGAGGGGGAAAACATTACAGTTTGTAATGTGACAAAATACATTTACACAAATTCTGCTCACAGAATTTTGGGATGCTTGGCTGAAGAATTGTGTTATTTTGAAACACTAATATCTAAACTTCTTGTCATAATTCTGAATGTTTCATTAATTACTTTTATTTTATTTTATTTTCATAGTGCATTACATGCTGGCATTCACTTTGACAGCTAACAGCGTGTCTAAATACTGTTGTTTAAATATCTTGTTCTGTATAACAAATACCCTTATGTGGGTGCATTCACACATGCACAAATGTAGAACTGTAGCCCAATCTCTTGTAGTTGTAAGAGTAATGTTAATTTATTTGGGATTACTATTTTACTCCTGGCAGAGGGCATTTAGTCATGATGAAGTTCTGCCTAAGAGATTGTGCCTCCCCATTGTTCAACTCAGTCTCTGTGTGCTGCTTCAAACATTGTATGTAGATAATAGATATATTTTTGGTGTACAGCAAAAATGTAATGTGTGAATGAGACAAACATGTCTTTGGAAACATGTGTATCATATATACATTCACTTATCAGTGAGCCTGGATGGATGGATCACATTTATATCCCACCTTTCATAGCGGGATATAAATGATCTCCATCCCCTAGCCAGTTTTTTTCTCTCCACAACAACCCCATGGGATAATTAAGTTGAGAGAAAGGGCTTATTCACACAAGGTGAACGGCTGGATAGGAGAGCTATGCTGCAGGAAGAGGTAAGAAAATTACAATGCTGTAATGCCCCTCACATGATTGCGGGATGATGCACAGCAGTGTACTTCCCTGAGCCATCCCCGCAATGTGGTTCCCTTGTTGTCCTCCTACTGCAGTGACCGTTTATCCCAGTGGCCACTGAAGTAGGAATCAGATTGCAGTGGCCACTGCACCCATTGTTATGCGATAGTGACCATCAGGTTCGGCCGCATGTGCTAGGACATCCCAAATGCTCTAGGCGGCCATCTCCATGGTTACTGGCTTTTATTGATGGAACAGCCAGATTTATCCATGGAGCACCACACAGATGACATGATAAGCCACCAAAAGGGGCCTTGCCCCCATTGCAGAAGGTGGGCACCCAGTGTGGGTACTTTACTGATAATGTGCAGGAAAAATGCCCATCATATGATGTGCTAGCCCTGTGTGGATGCTCCCAAACATGATACATGGTGGGTTGACATTATGTGTGAACCCCACCATAGTGAATGGCTCAAGGTCATACAGTAAGTTTCATTGCTGAGTGGGGTTGCCCCAGGCTTAATCTAACACTCTAACCATTACACCACAGTGGCTGCAGCTCCCTGCCAGGGGAAAGCAAATGACAAACCTGGGTTGACTATTACACCATACAAGTGGGACCTGCAACAGAATGTTGCAGCATAGAATGTTTCTGTTCAGGTTTCTAGCCAATCAATTATGCCACTTTCCAGGATACTCCATTCCCCCTTGTTTTCCATCTCGCTGCCCCCATCCCCAAACAGTCAGCTTTCCGTGGCCACTAAACACACTCTCATTGGGCTGTTTGCCCAATGAGGACCTTAGGTTTTTTCCCCCCTCTAAAGATTTTTTGTACTTCTATAAACCTAGAGTTTCCCCAAGCCTGCTGATACTTCCCTCATGTGCCAATTTGTCTACAGAAGGCTCCACATATAAAGAATGAGATTGCTGTTAGTATATAGGACATGGAATTGCCCTAAAGCTGAAGGATAATACTCTCTTGACTATCCATTTGAGCTTTCTATATGTGTGTTGAGGACATGCAGAGGTGTACTTGGTGCTTGCTCTACAATCATGGAATACCGTCCCTTTGAAGAATACCAAAACTTGATTTTTTTCTAATTGAAAAATGCAGTACATGTTGATTTATTCCAATTTTCTTTCATACTATATTTTTAAGGGAACCTACAGGCCTTAGATGGCGGCTTCATGATCCTGAAGCAAAAATCAAAGCTGAAACCTACTCATTCCATCACAGAAGCTCAGAGAAGACCAAAAAGTGCCTCAGAGGCGAGTCACTTGCTATTCCCATAAAACAGTGATTTAGCACACGGCCATATTGTTATGCTTTTCTTCTTTTCCTTGTTATCTGAATGATCTTTTAATTTTTAACTTAATTTTAAACGTGAATACCCCACCTATTTTTGCCAAAGGAACTCAAGGTGACTTACAAAACACAGCTTCATAATAACAAAAATAATCCAATTTCAAACAACTTATCATAAAACATAACCATAAATGGTGCAGCATAAAAATAACAAGCTAGGAGAACATTCAACCCTATACCTTCCTGAATAGCCATGTTTTAACTAAACACTTAGAACAGCAAAGTGTCAAAAGGGATTTTTTAAAATTAAAATTTATTTTAGGTATGCATCATTATAGGTAGAAAAATATATATTTGTATCAGCCATTGCAATTAATGTGCAAAATACATTAAACTTAAAGTGCAACTAAGATTGCAATCCTCTATTAATATTGTTCATGTTTCATTAAGCACAATGGAACTTTTTTCTTTGTAAACATGTATGATTGCACTGTAAACAGATGCAATTACCAAATCAAACATTATACAAATGAAATTAAAACACCAAAATGGCCCTTATTTTAATGACAGCTGCAAAAAATGTTGAGGACATTTCTGTCACCAGATTGTCTTGATCTGCCAGGAGAAAAGGCACATCAAAATCAGATTAACATCCTTGGAGAGATAATAATAATAATAACAACGGAAAAATTAATTATTTCAGCAGATCTCTTTAAAAAAACCCAGTGCAGTTTTGCTTTAAAACCCTCAAGTAATGTTGGAGGCAGAACATTTGATCATACACTTGAGAAAGCTCAATTATTTGAACTTGCAAATAAAATGTCATATCAGGACTAGGTGGAAAATAGTCATATCAGGGGCATAATTTTCTTGTAGCAAATTGTTCTAATGTTCAGCATCGAAGGATGTTGCCTAAATAGATCTCTTGCTTTCCTAAAACCAAGATTTATGCTGTTGTGGTGAAAACCTAAAGTAGCATAGCTTTAACTTAGCAACTTTCAGCCAGCTGCTCT
The DNA here is from genome assembly GCA_029215795.1 of Anniella stebbinsi. Classification (NCBI taxonomy): domain Eukaryota; kingdom Metazoa; phylum Chordata; class Lepidosauria; order Squamata; family Anniellidae; genus Anniella; species Anniella stebbinsi. The sequence goes on along the minus strand of JARDYH010000004.1, from coordinate 85,099,050 downwards.
TATGTAAAGGGAGCAAGTTAGGTCACATGAGGTGATGAGATTAAAGAAGTCACTTACCTTAGGCTATTTTGCAACATTGTACCCATGATGCTAGAAATCTGCATGGGTTGTTCTACCCATAGACCATAGTACTGTGTCACAGACAATTGAGTTCTGCATTACTGGCACAGATGTCTTCACATTAGTGGTTCAGACTGCAGTTAGAATGACTGTTCTCCTGGGGGAGAGAACTGTCAGGCATTCTGATTGCCACTTGTATTTATTGGGGGGGGGGGGGAGAGAGAGAGAGAGAGAGAGAGAGAGAGAGAGTCTTTTAGACATTTTCATTAAATATTTCACTAAATACCACAGTCCCTCTTAAGTGGGAAAAATTTAGAATACACTATATACATTAATAAATTAAAAATAAGGAAAGAAATCAGAGTAACAGGAAATAGTAAAATATTTTTAAAAAGCTTTGCTTGGGTACACATTATAAAGGATTTCAGTAACAAATATGTGATCAGTAAAGTACTATTGCAGAGAAACAGGGAGAGCAATCCTATGGCCCTTAGAGAATGTCTTGAGTGCCATAAGAAGCTGAAGATCACCTCCTCTATACCCGTAGACAGAGCTACAAGCACAGAGGAGGAGATCGGATTGTGAATCTTGGCTGTGATAAGTAATATCCTATGGGCTCTCTAGTCCGTTCCATGCCCACCAAAAGGTAAATCAGGTGAACAGGTATTTTATTTACCTGAATGGATTACATTTAGTACTAGGTGCCATTTTTCTATAAAATCATCATTAATAGTGCAGTCCTGTGCATCCTTACTCTGAAGTACCTCCCACTGTATTCCATGGGGCTTACTCCCTAGCAAGTGTATTTAGGATAGGAGCCTGAATATGAGATTAGCTGTAGCTTCTAACTGATGAGAAATCTTATCCATAGTTAATATTTCCCATATCTTGTCATACCATTCTTTGATAGTAGGAGGAATTTTATTTTTCATTTTGCTGCAATTTGGAACTTTCCTGCCATTAAAGCTTCATTATAATTAATGGCATTGTTTTCTTATCCATCCATAGGATCAAAGGGAAATAAAATACCCTGTACATTTCTTAATGTGTGCAAGTACCTTTGTCCAGTATCTTTGTATCTTAGGATACCCTCTCCAAAAGTGATATATGAGTCTGTTTTGCCACATCTTTTCCAGCAATACTTCATGAATTTTTCACGAACCAGTAATCGGAATGGACAGACAACTGTTGCAGAGAAAAAAGGTTGGAGAGAAACAAATTAAAAATATTCACCACAACTATAGCATTTAAATAGCCCTCTTGTTCAAAGTGCTGCACACACATCTTGGTTATCTTACAGTGAGAGAACCATCTCAGTGAGGCCTCCTCCACACGAGACGTTTAATGAGCCTTGAAGGCTCATTATAAATTTTACCTACACACGAGCGGAGCGCAAAACGGGCGTACAGGCGCGTTATCTCCCCGATAATGCGCATTTTCGAACGCGCGTTAAATAGCGACTTTTATTTTGCTCCGGCCGTTAAAGCGCATTTTCGCTGTGTGAACAAGCGATTATGCGCATTAACTACCTGTAAAGTGCTTTTTGGGCATCTTTTAATGCGCTTCGCCGCTTCTCGCCGCCTCCCGTGCAGAGGGATTAGGCGTAAATGCGCCTCCGCGAAAATGCGCATAATCCCCGAACCGGGCGCAAAAGCGCATCCTTGTGGAGGGGGCCTGAGACATCAACTACAGTTGAATAAACTGTGTTACAGATCTTAAGGTTTAACAGCAAAGGCTGGAAAAAATAGCTACAGTTTCTGTACATTTGATATAACTGGGAGAGCAGATCAAGATATTTCTGGATATGCTTAAAAACAAATGTAAGTCTCTTGAGTGCATAATCATATTTCTCTATTAATAACCTAGTTACATTTCAGCTTATACATAACCGACACAAAGAAACTTTCTACTTATAACTTTATTAAAAGAAAATGTAACAATAGATTGCATAGTTTGAGAGTGAGGTAGCCAATCATATAGAGAAGCAGACAGGAAAACAGAGAATGATGACGCAAAGAGAGACTGCTTGTTTCTAAAAGATCACTCCGTATTCTTCCTCCAGGTGAAGTTCTCTTGTAATGTTGAATGTATGGGCTTCCATTTTCCTAATGGCCAAATCAAACAATATAGAAGTTTTAAAAATGTTTCTGCAAAGTGGCAGATTCACATAGGGATCATAATTCTTATAAAGTGCTTAACATATGGATCACCCTGATCATGTGGCTGTTCCCCACATCCACACCAGCAGCTACTAAACAGGTGTACAAAATTCTCTTTTATAACTCACCTGATCCACAGGGTAAGCTTACAAATGTTACAGGTGCCACACAGTGTTTTAACAACTAAGGGTGCAATCCTATGGATGTTTAGACAGGAAAAAAGTCCTACAACTCCCAGCATCCCTTCACCCAGCCATACTGGCTGGGGCATGCTAGGAATTGTAGGACTTTTTTTCTGCTTAAATATCCATAGGAATGCACCCTAAATCACTCTCAGACCAACCACTTGATCACAATTATGCTTCCCTGTAGCCACATCTCTACTTTAGCAAGCTCCATGTTATTATCTAAACTGTTACTACAGGAACTTTCTGTGAAAAGTATTTATCTTGTTTATCTTATTGTAACCCACTGTCATTTCAGGTAACATAACAAATCAACCCACTGTTTATGTTGAAGACAGAAACCAGTTTGCTCAAGTTCTGGGAAGGAAGGATAAGGTCAATTTCTGTACAAATGGCCATGTGTCACCAGATGATCCGAATGCAAGGTAACGAACTTGTAGTGCATATGAAACTAAACCTCTCATTATGATACCAGGTATTAGAATCGTATCTAATTCCTTCATTTTTGTCACATTTTTATTATATAAAGTGTCAATCCTAGCAACAGGATTGGGCAATACACTTTAAATGTGCATAAAGACCTTTTTTTTTTCTTCAAAAGGAGATAAGGTGTCAAAAGGAGATGAATTTTTACACGGTGGCCTCATTTAGACCTAACGTAAAGCCAGAATGGTTAGGAATTCCTGTTATATCTTATCCTAGACACCTGATTGGTTGCTCCCTTATCCAAACAGAGTCTGAAACCAGGGTTTCAAGTTGGTTTCCTGTTCATGGTTTGTTAGGGAAGCAACAAGGAAAGGTATGTGTTTGAGACATAATGAGTAGGGCTGTGCACGGTCACCCTGATTTGCCTCAGAGGCTGTTTTGGAGCCCCTGAAATGGCCCCAATTCGATTTAGGGTGCTTTGGGGGTTGCTTGCCTCGCCACTGAGGTGACACTCGGCCCACTGAAGCGGCTTGGCCTTGCGGGTCCTTGGGTGCCAGCCTCATGGCCGGCTCCCAGAAAAGTCGGGAGCAAGGCTGACCGGGAGTCCATTGGACTCCTGACTCCCAGCTCTCTCGCGGTGTCCTCCTGAGAGCCAGGCTATGATTTCAAGATATTGCGGGGAGTCTGTTTTAGTACAGCTATGGCTGCAAACTACGGTGGCCACAAAAGGCCATTTTCCCTTTACAGCTGCCGGGGTTTGCGGCCATAGATATACAAATCAGAGCCCCCACAATATCTTGAAATTGCAGCCTGGCTCTCAGGAATACACCATGTTTCCTAATAAGTCGTGCCAGCGATGCGGTGGCAATGTGGCAGCAGCAGCAGCAATGTGGTGGCGGTGGCAGGTGAGTGAGGAGGGCAGGGAGGGTGGGGAGAGGCAGGTGAGTCCAATGGACTCACAGCGGCCTTGCGCTGGCTTTCCTGGGAGGGAGGGCCCAGCGCCACTCTGAAATAGCCTGAGATGCCCCGAGGCTTTGGTACTAATCTGCTTCAGCCTTGGGCCGACCTGGAACCAACTCAGAACTGAGGCGAGGCGAGCCGGATCAGCCTGCCTCACTTCGGTTTCAGGGATTTGGCCTGAGGCAGTGCACAGCCCTAATAATTGGAAGGTTTTACTTCCTCGTTAGTTTCTGGTTGGTTTAGCCACTCCCACTACTGGGGACAAGCGAGTGCATGAGAACACTGCTTGTGAATAAGCCAATGCTGTTATTTATTTTCATGTATCCTGTGGGAAGTAAAAGTCTTTGGATAGCTAGGCTTATGCCAGGAAACAACTATGGTGGTGTTATTTTTAAGAGCAAATTGCTTCCCACTTGGGGGTGGGGTGGGGAATAACTGAAAGCAGCCAGTCATGGTAAGGCTCTCAAGCTTTAGCATGGTGAGCCTCACCAAGAGTGCTGCAGAAGGTTTTTATGCTGTCATCACCCTGCCTCAAATGTGGAATTTCACCAGGGTCCAGACATTGTCATCTTCCATTTTTAGCCCTCCTGTGTTTTCTCACAGCTTCTTCCAGCTCTTTTCTTACCAGAAAAAAAAATCTGTTAAGAAGCAGTAGTCAGAATAGGTGCAAAATATTTGATGATTTTTGGACTAGGAATCCTCCATTTCAAAGCACCCTTTGTCAAAGATAAAATTGCCCATTATTGTCATCATAATAAGTATGTATATACTCAATAGATATTGTTTTTAACTTCATTCAAATAAGATGCGCCTATATGGATATGCAGAGAATACAAATGTAATCTATTACAAGTCTATTACACCATGTGCATCTTTCAGGGTAAGATCAGGGACTCACATCAACTAAAAGTTAGAGACAGTTCTCACACAAACTATCTAATTAACTAGACAGTATTATTGACAAGACCTGTATGTAAATATGAAGTACAGGGAATGTTTGAGGGGTTTTGAATTATGATTTGATGAGAACCTTCATCTGTAGTTTCGTATTTCTCTCATCATTGCCCATCTCCATGCCCTGCTCTCACATATAAATTATATGTAAATTATATCAAAGGCAGTATCCAACTGTGTCATTCCGCTAGTGCAAATGACATTGCTAGCGGAAACTAGGTTTGGAGGAAAGTCCAACTAAATGTAAGCACGTTTGCACAACTGGTTGTGCAAGCGTAATGCACAAGTGCTTGTGCAATGGAAAGATTTGGCAGAGCTCCGCCAGGACTCTTTTAAGTTTGCAGAATGAGACCATTTTGTACTGCCTAGCAGAGATGGTTTTCTTTTTGAAGGGTTTTCTTTTTAAAGGCCACCGTCCATGGACCTCTCAATTTTTCTATGGTATAAACTTCTTTCAGTGATGTGGAAAGTTCCAAACTTAGAAGTATTTCCATAAAATAAAACAGTCACAAAGTAATAAAACTCCTGACAAAATGTAACAGATACACTTTCAAATTAAATGTCTGTAACCTCCCTTTTACTTGCTACTAACCCATACTGTATTATCCTGAGCCTAAAGTATTACAGTTTGCCCCTGAATTCCCCCTTCCCATGCACACACGTTGTTTATCAAAAAGGTGAATTTACTAATGGGGCACATGATCTTCCAGTACACCTTCCCTACCCTTTTAGGAAATTTTGTTTAGCATCTGGATCACACAAAAATGATTTATCATATTATGTGGCCTTGTGGGGTTTTAGTAGATTGTTTCATACTTAGGCATGAAACAATCATGCCTAAGTATGACAGATCCTCGTGAAGCTGCCTAGGGATCCTGAGGGTGCACATCCTGCATTCAGTTCCTAGAAACAACACAGCAATAGTGCACAATGTCTACAGGTGCCCACTGGTAATACTTTCAGAAAAATATTACTCCATTGACAATGTTGTTTTTATTTTTTTAAAAAAAATCCTGTGTGATCCTGTGGGTTCCACTCCATAGGCACTGGTTAAATTATAAGGGACACTTCATATGTTATGATTTTAACAGGTATTCATTGTTGACCTGCTAAAACTAGTTTCTGAAATGCATGGTCTCCCTCATACTCCAGGGAGACGAGGTCAATTGTGGCTCCCTGAAATATTATTTATAGAGCAATGAGGGTTAAAATATGTCTGTACTGTACATCAAATGTTGTTTGAAATGTTATTTGTCCAGGGGAAGCCATGCACTTGTTACAATGTTGCATATGAAATGTAGGGATATGCACAGTAAAAAAAATTGGATCGGAATTGGAATCGGAACCGGAATTGATGCCTTGGATCGGATCGGAGGCTTTCAGGATCGGATCAGGTCTGATTCTGATCCAAAAATCGGACGTCCTATTTTTGGATCAGACACCATTTTAGGTGTTTTCGCCATAGGCTTGCATTGGGGGAAAGAAAACTTTCCCCCAATGCAAGCCTATGCAGAAAACATGGAGGCAGGTGAGTGGGGCCCTAACTCCCCCTCTCCATGTCCCTCCCCCCCACTCATGCTCCTTACCTGCCTGGGCCATCCGCTTCCGTCCACTGCCACCTGCTGGTCTCTTCTACTGAGAAACAGGCTTCGCAGCCTGCCTCTCAGTAGAGTGCCGGGTGATGACGTCACCCAGCGCTATACTGAGAGGCAGGCTGCGAAGCCTGTTTCTCAGTAGAAGGGGGCAGTGGGCGGCAGCGGGCAGCAGCGGGCGGCCCTGGCAGGTAAGTGGGGACCTCCCTCTCCCTCCCCCCCCCACGCAATCCTTACCTGCTGGCATCCCGCGCTGCTGTACGCTGATTCCATAGTACTGATAAGCAGGTCTTGTGGCCTGTTTATTAGTAGTACGGAAGCAGCGGATGGCAGTGCGGGATGCCGGCAGGTAACGGGGAACCTCCACCTCCCTCCTCCCACTCGCGCTCCTTACCTGCTGCCTCCTCGCTGCCGTCCACTGCCGCCCGCTGCTTCAGTACTACTGAGAAACAGGCCGCAAGACCCGTTCCACAGTAGAGTGAGGGTGCGCCGAGTGATGATGTCACCCGGCGCGCCAGCGCTCTATTGTGGAACAGGCCGCAAGGCCTATTTCAAAGTAGTATGGAAGCAGTGGGCGGCAGCGGAAGGCAGCGAGGACGCAGCAGGTAAGGAGCGCGAGTGGGGGGAGGGGGTCCGATCCTCCGATTTTTTCCGATCCGGATCAGGTCCTTTCAGATCAGATCTGATCAGATCAGACGGTCCAGATGATCGGGATCAGAATTGGATAATTTTATCTGATTTTGCCCAGATCAGTCCGGATCGTGGATCGGACCCGATCCGCTACACATCCCTAGTGAAATGGGCTACTGGCTCTAAGAGAGCCTATACCACATATATATCGAATCAGCAGCACCCACAATGAAGCTCCAATGTATACACATGTCCTTTTCTCCCCTGTGGGCCAGAGAATAATTCCCACAGACAGGAAGCTTTCCCATTGCATACATGAAGTATTTCCTGACACAAAGGAGAAAACAAGGCAGCCCCTATGTGAACAGGATGCACCCAAACCTATGGAACATGGAGAATATATTTTAAAGTGAAATGTGAGAGCTGTGATCTAGTAGATCCCAGGATCAAATCTCTCCTAGGCCATGAAGCCTGAGCTACTATGCAAGGAGCCACTGTATACAATATGAGGACAATAACACTGATCTACCTTACAGGGTTGTTTGTTGTAAGCATTACTTGAGAATATACACGAAATTATACTGTTGATGTTATTATTATTACTGTTGTTGTTATTTCAACCTTAATAATAATAATAAGCATTGAACAAGAGACCAGTACTAGTGTGGTGGTCTGGCAAAAGGCATGACCTGAACACATTAATTTTGAAACTTGTTGCTATTAGAAATGTTTATTTAAATGTTAGTTGTATTCTTATTACTTATACTGTTGTTTTAAAGAAAAGATGCACTTCTGAAAACATATTTAACTAATGAGGGAGAATGGATTAAGAAGAATGGTGTCCACTTCGAAGATACTGCTTTGAAGGAGAAGAAACCATCTATACCTTTATGCATTGAGGATGAAATAGAAAAACCAAATGCTAAAGTCATCAGAGCTGGCTGTCGAAGAGAAAAATGCCACAGTCCAGTGGTAACAATTTTCATTTCTTTCCCTAACCTTGTTTAATGAATTTTAGAGTTTCTGTAGGCCAGTGAAAGCTATTACCTTAAGAATATACCATTCCTCCACCTGACACACAGATTTCCAAGTTGCTCAAATAACTCTTAATTCTGACGGCAATATACATTTTACATTCAATATATATTAATATATTCTCACTATATTAATATGACATTTAACAACTAGCTGATCCAGTGACATTTGAACCCTGGATGTGCCCATTTTATTAGAGCGGGCTTAAAATGTTGCATTAAATCTGGGGAAATTCATTTTTGCATTATTTACTGCTGAATACAACTCTCATTGCAATTCTGAAGCCACATACTGAAAGCAATGGAAATTGTTTATTAGTGGTTTGGAATCTTGACATTAGCTAATAAAGATCCAGGAAGGAGGATTTGAGAGTGTTGTGTAGACCATACCAGAAGCAACTGTCTTCAAGCTAGAAATACCAGGATAGGGAACAAATGACGCAAGCAGCATAATAGGAAAGGTAGATTGTTACTTAACGGGTTCATCATAGAAAGAAGTGAGATGAGGGTGCTTCCATTTAAGGCAGTTGCAAGCGATACAATCAAAAGACACAATGCTATTTCATCTTTCCCTCCTTAATGGATTTTTTTTTGTGGTAAAAAAAAAAATGGTGGGAAGACACACAAGGGTTACACATGGAAGATGGTGTTGTCCAAACCACCTGTAAAATTTCATGGATGTAGGAAAGGCATTGCACAATAAAATCCTCTTCTGGAAAAGTCCCTGCTCAGATACTTGACTTGTTATAGCTGCTTATTAAATATCAGACTACATATCAATGGGATTTTCAAATTCTGAATTTAAATACTCTTAAAAGTGTTTTCAGCAGAAGATAGAATATGAACATATGCTGTTAGGAGGTTGATTAGCCAGGATGAAACATAAGGTGATTTTTTATTGAAAAATATGTAATGAACGCTAGTCCTTAAGCCTTAATTTTCCTGTTAACACATTTTCTCCTTTGATTCCCAGGATAGTGTAGGGTTGTAAACAAGTCAGAACATTCCAATTATATAGGGCTGCTGTTGTTTTTCTCTTACAAATGATTACATCTGTTTTTTGATAGACAAAATATTTTACCAGAGCTACAACCTCAGAAATGCAACCAGTGTGGTACATTGGCCAAGAGTGTTGGCTTGTATGTGAGAAACCAGAGTTCAGTCAAAGCTGCACTTACCTATGAAGCTCAGTGTGTAGTTTTGGGCAAGTCACTGGGTCTGTTCAGAGACATCACACTAAGCCACGATGGTTAGCAGTTTTTGGGAACCACGTTGACTTACCATGTCTTACAGGGGAGAAACCACGACCACTATGGCTACTTTAACCACTCCACAGAAGCACCTTCTGCAGTGGGCTTAACAGGGCCCCAGGGAGGCTTATCATGTCGTCCGTTGAAAATGGCCATTCTGTGATAAAATGTGGTGATCACAGAGACAGCTGCAATTTCTGGCAATGCTCTAGTGGCACAGAGTTCGCCACATGCTGGCACAACCCAATTCCTGCTGCAGTGGCCACTGCGATACGTGGCCACAGCAGCAGGAAGGCAACGGGCTAAACATGGAGCAGGGATAGGTCAGGGAACCACAAGGCGCTGCGTGATTCCGTGGTCGTGTGTTGAACACGCATGCCATGGTTTTGTTAACTCTCCTTGCTCTGTAGTTTCCCTAACCTCCCTCCCACCGCATGAACATGTGAATAAGCCCACTATCACACTGCCTAACCACCCTCAAAGGGTTAACATGAGGCTAAAATGCCAATCTGAACTCCTTGAAGGCAGGGTAATATACAAATCTTACATTTAGAACTTGTAAGAAATAGGTGATATTTTTTGCCAGTTTTAATGTTATTTTCACTGTTTTAGTTTTATTGTTGTACATTGCTTTGATATTTTTTAGCAGATAAGGCAGTTTATGAATGCCAATAATAAATAAATACTGTTTAAATTTTATTTGAATAGAAGTACCAAGTTCAGCTGAGAGTAACATTTCTCTTTCTTTTCCCTCTAGAAAATGAGTGAATCATTTCCCGTCTTTTGTCACAATGAGGGGTACGTTGAGAAATATGGTTTGAATCGATGGCTTTCTTTATATGCAGATAAAGTATTCTATGATGTGAATAAAAGCGAGGAAGTACGTATGCACCAAAACACAATTCTACAAAATAACTATAATGAATCCATTGCAATACTTGGAAGTAAACCCTGTCCTCCTTCTAATGTAACTGCAAAGAGGAAGAAAAAGCCCACATTGTCTGGGAAACCAAAACACATCACCATTCAGATTTTATCTGTGGAGAGTGCACCATGTGATGTTCCTGCAAGTTCTCAGAAACAGACATTATTTGTTCCAAAAATGGGTGGAAGCATCACTAGAACTACTAGCAGACACAGGGTACCAGAAAGAAATATTCAACGGAACATGCCAAAGTGTAACAAAGACATCCTGATTGTATACGGAGTGAATCCTAATAGTACTATATACCATAACAATTCGTCTAGGGGTCTGATTTCAGGAATAAAGTACCAACTTCCAGATTTTTTTGATAAGCCGTTAACTTCAGTTGAAGAAAGCCAGGGGAAAGGTAGAATTATTGTTCTGGACTATTTACCCATCTCAAAGCCAATTCCAGTTTATAGATCTGGAGGTGAACTACTTGGCCATGACCTCTCACTTTCACCTCACAATTCCCCAGCAATAGACAGTTGCATTAAAATCGAACCTAGCAAAGGAAACTGTTCTGAAGAGAATCATCAGGATGCTTCTGACAAAAAAAAATTCCTGGATGAAAACAGACCAATTGATACTGAATTCACAGCACAGAATTACCTGTCTCGAGTCCAAGGAAGAAGCAAGAGAATAGGCAGGCTGACATCATCACTAAGATGCTTTCAAGAAGTAAATAAAAGCTTTGGGGCACAGAAATCAGGAATATTCACTCCACATTTAATACAAGGTGTTACATCCATCTATTCTCCAGTTATAAGTATACCAACAGCCCAGTTTGAAGCATATGAAACCCATAGGGATCAGAGTGTGCAGAAGCCTAATACTTGAGTGGCACCAACCTCTAAAATGTCTGGGGGATTTGTATGAAATGTTTTCAGCATTGCTAATAAACCTGTACAAGAACCTCTTTATCCATATTTGTTGCAAGGAGATATTTTGTAAAATTGAGGGAGATATTTTATTAAACCATTAATACATGGATTTTTATTATAAACAATGTAGTAGTTGTCAGGCAGGATATAAAAACATGTTTAAGCAGTAAATGGTTCTGAGGATGTTGTGTGCCATCTGCTGTTTCACTATAAAATCACAAATGTGATGTTTCATCCAGTGCTGTTTCCACTTCCAGATGGGAAACTGAGACTTCTAATGAATTAACCAAAGATGCATAGCTGCACTCTCCATATTATGCCAGTACTGAAAGAGCTTGCCCTGGCTTCCAGTTTGATTCGAGGCTCAATTCAAGATCTTGGCCTTTAAAGTCCTAAATAGCTTGGCCTCCAGGTATTTAATAAAATGGCTCCTCTTATGTGAACCTTCAGACAACTTTCTCCAGTGTGAGATTAAGTAGGTGATTATTTGTAAGAGGGCCTTCTCATTAGTAACACCAAGTTGTGGATTGCCCTTCTGATACATGTTTGTCTGGTGCCTTCTTTATAATGTTTTAGGCTCCAGGTGAAGACCACCCTATTCTTTTGAGCTTTATTTATTTATTCATTACATTTGTATACCGCCCCATAGCCGAAGCTCTCTGGGCGGTTTACATAGGATTAAAACAATTCAAAACAATATACAAAAATTAAAACAGCAAAAACGTACAACATACACACAATCTGTACATTTAAAACCACAAAACCCCAAAAAGCTACAAAAAACAAAAACAAACCCAGGCTCCCCAGATATTGCCAAATGCCTGAGAGAAAAGTCTTAACCTGGCACCGAAAAGATAACAATGTTGGAGCCAGGCAAGCCTTGTCAGGGAGATCGTTCCACAATTGGGGGGCCACCACAGATGCTTTTAGATTCTTTGTGTTCCCTCCTTTTTAAAATGAAGCTTATTTTTTAAATCAAGGTTATTTGTTTTCTTGTATTATTGTAATTGGTTTCTGGTATATTTTCTATTGTTCTGTGCATTTTTATTTTTATTATTCTGAGCTACCATGAGAACTTGGTGACATGTCAAGATATAAATCATGATATAGGTAGATAAATATTAATTTCACTAAAACACTCCCAAAGTCTTGCAGCAGAGATGCAAACAGGGAGCCAATTGTTTTGTCAAAGAGCAATGGTTCTTTTTGGATATTCAGAGGCAATGAACACAACAAAAAGAACCATTGCTTGTTGACAAAACAACTGGCAAAACTGTGGTTTAAAAATGTTTTAATAACTACAATAATGAATAAATGTCTTCTAGCAATCACTCCATTTCCTGGAAAACTAGGGAAGGAAGAGGCTAAGCACACTTATGTTTCATTAATTTAATTATATTACCAAAATCTCCACATTCATACTTTTGATTATTTTTATCTTATCCTTTTAGTGCTTGCATTTCCTCCTAATATTTTATCATCTGTACATCTAATGAACATATTTCATACAAGGCTTTGTTGATGCTGAGCAACAATACACTCAAGGATGAGCTCCACTAAAACATTAGTTTTTAAGTCCTTTCAGAGCCAGTTCAGTGAGTCAGTTTCAGTCATCTCCATGTAAGGAATCCTGGACTAAATTCTGAATGCAGCTCATATGGAAAAACATGTGATATGGGACTTAGTGATAGTTATTATATGTTCATGCGAACCACAACATAGTCACCTGGGTGCCTCATAATGGGCCTTGGCTGCTCATGTGGTAAAGGAAGTGACTGTATGGATAGTTTCATATGAATAGATCACATCCCAAATACAATTATGTCTATATTAGAACCACATCTTTTACAGTCTAATCTTATGCATGTATATGCAGAAGTTAATCCCATAGTGTTTAACTGGGCTTAATGCCCAGGCAAGTATGTAAAGGGCACACTTTAAAGGTTTAGGGCTCCATCAACACCTACTTTTTTCTGGTTTGCATCCGCGGTTTCCCCGTTTCCTTAGCGAGTCAAGCACTGGGCACTTCCATGACTGTGCGTTGTTGTACTCATGTATTTTTTCACCTGTATCGCTACTATGCCAGTGAAAACTCCCACCCTGCCCCTACGTTTTCCTTTCCCCTGCAGTTATTTATATATATATATATATATATATATATATATATATATTTCTGCACAAATAAATAGTATGGCAACCTGAAACTGCACAATTATGGTAAAACAACACACTATGCTTTCCCCTAAGATCATATTAAACAAACTCTGGGGAGAGAAGGGAGGCCATTTGTAGGAAGCAGGAGGGGGCACATTGGCCAAGACTGTTGCTGCTGCTTGGCTTGGGAAAGGTTTACAGGGGGGAGGAGCGAACATGCACTGCAGCTTAGGTATCAGGGCATTGGTGCCTCGCTCCATTTTTTAAAAACCAAGTCTTTAACTGCGAAGCTTTGCAGTTCTAGAGGAGCTGGGGGTGAACTGCCACCCTCTCCTGTCCCGGTGTGGCCATGCTTAGGTGGTTTCTTTTGAGTCCCCCCCCCCATTTCTTTCAAGGAGAAAATATAACCCTGGTCAGGAAACCTAGACATGCCTACTCAGGAGTAAGAACATAGAGTTGAATGGGACTGAGTCCCTGGCACGGGTGGCAGCAGATTCACTTGCCTTCGGGCACCCTTTCTCCCTCCCCCTTCATGGTTGAGCAGTTGAGTGGAGAACTACCCCATCCTCCTCTTCTGTCAGCAAGACCGCTCTTTGACACACACACACACACACCCAACAAAAAAAGGAACAGTCCAATAGAGTGCAAGGACAGCAATACACAAGAGGGAGCAGTGGCTTTATTGCGCATGGAGGGGGAAAAACAGACTTTCCCCGCTCCAAAATAAAATGAAAAACTGAGGGGAAGAGACAAAATGACTGCAGGACAGGGACGACATCATGTGAATACCACACTGCAAAACAACATACTAGGCATGGCGAGAGTGCGATAAATCACTCGTGTGATGGAGCTCATAATCCTTCCTTGCTTGTTTTATTTGCTGCAAAACTTTTTCAAAAGCTGTACTGAAGAAAATGTCCACCCACTGCTGCACACGTTTGCCAAAACAGTCATTGTGTGCCAAAACAAGAAACTGCTATCCAGGACTAAGTAAGTAAAAGGAGGCAGGGAATGTTGCTAGGAGAAACAACCTCTTACACAATCCTTCTCTGAGCTCCATCACACCAGCAATTTAGTGCACTCTCACCATGCCTGGTGAGTGGATTTGCAGCACAGTACTCACATGAGGCAGTGCCTGTCCTGCTGACACCCTGCCTCTTTCCCCAGCCTTTCCTAGAATGCTAAAAGTCTGGATTATTTTCCCTAAGTGCATTTAATGTGCCCTAAGCTTCCGAGTAGTTTTAAAGGAACTGAGGGCTTGAATGGATTGCATCTGGTCGTGGCAGGGAAAAGTGATCTCTCCCAGCAGCTGGCTCAATATACAACCAAAATCTTGCATCCCAGGCTCGAAAGTGTTTTTTAAAATCATACAACACCTGAATCTCTGCAGACAGGATTGTACTCCCTCAATGCCCCTAAAGAGCCAGACTAAAGGGTGGTTCCATTTTTGCCCGGCAGAAAGGTGGTCTGGATGAAGTACTCATCTGACAGAACCTGACTGGAGGGAAGAGCGAGGCTTGGAAGAGCAAAAGAGCAGCTATTCAGGTGAAAGGGATCATAAGCTTGATGCACTGGTAAAAAAAAATGCAGAGGCAAACCTGGGGGAAAAATGAAGTGTGGTGGAGGTCACAGTTTCTCTCCTTACCAGCAAACAGCTGCTGCTGTTCCTTCAAAATAAAAGGCACACCGTTACATGCACTTTTCTAAAAGCGTGCTCAACGTAATGGGTACTTTTAGCGACCGCTGGAGATCTTCCCTTACCCCTTCGTAGCGCTTAGAGAAGGTGAGTTAGGTGGGCGGACAGGAAAGTGAAGAGTTGGACATTCCCTCCCCGCGCTATGATCCTTCCCTCCCATTAAACGAAAGCACCGGAAACCTATAGCTGCAGGCTACACATTAAGCGTCACGTGCGCTCTGTCCCTGGAGGCAGCGCCTTCTGTTCCGTCGAGCTTTCCGAAGGCGACGATTTTTGTGCGCTGCTCGGTTGCCGCCTTGTTGGGAAGCGAACCCTCTTGTGACAGCGTGCAGCCGTCCTCAACCTGCTAACCCCCCCAGACGTGTGGGACCACCCGCCGCTGGCCATGGAGGGTGGGAACTGTAGTCCAACCCCTCCGGAGACCACCCGGTTGAGGAAGGCCGGTTGCCGTACTGCAAGCCGCCTATTGTGCCCTCCCTGCGCGCAGGAACAGCCCGCCCGCTCAGCAGACAGGCCGGGGGCCCGGGTTCTCCCTTCGGGAATAGCTTGCTTTCCAAGTCTCCTCCCTTTGCCCAGCCCCTGCTGGCTGTCGGCCGGCCGCGCTCCGCCCTTTCTGACGTTCTGCTCGCAACTATGTCGGCGGCCGCGCGCAGACGTCAGGCTGCTGGCGTGAAAGGAGAAGCCCCCGCCGCAGCTACAGTAGCAGCAGTCCCAGCTCGCGGAGATGAGGAGCCGGGCATGGCGGCGGCCCCGAGCCTCACTGTCTGCCTCAAGCTACTGGCGGCTGCATTCTACGGCTTCAGCTCTTTCCTCATCGTGGTGGTGAACAAGAGCGTCCTCACCAGCTATGGGTAAGGGAGACGGGAGAACGACGAGCGAGCAAAGTTCATTGTCGCCGGTGCCAGGGGGAAGTTTAGGGGGCAGCGCCAGCCGCGTTGCAGATTAACTTGTGCAGGGGGGAGGCAGGCCAGGGAAGCCGGTGGCGTCCCTCCCCCTTCTCAGAGCTGCTGCTGAGCTGGCGAGTGCGGCGCGACCCACCTCGCTGCTCTCCTTCGGGGCTTCTGCAAAGCGTCGGCTCTGGTTGCTTTTGGTGACGTTCGAGCAGAAGCCTCCATGTTAAATTATGGGGAAAGGGTTGCCTGCGGCACTCGTCTTTCTCTTCTTACAGAAACAAGCTAGAGGGTATTTGCATTGGACGTGGTGCATGCGCCCCTCTGACCCGCCCATACATTTATGAGACCACTTGTAGGTCGCTTGCTCAGAAGTTGCTCGGTGACTCTTGGGCCCCCTCCACAAGGATGCGCTTTTGCGCCCGGTTCGGGGATTATGCGCATTATCGCGGAGGCGCATTTACGCCTAATCCCTCTGCACGGGAGGCGGCGAGAGGCGGCGAAGCGCATTAATTGATGTCCAAAAAGCGCTTTAGAAGACATTAATGCGCATAATCGCTTGTTCACACGGCGAAAATGCGCTTTAACGGCCGGAGCAAAATAAAAGTCGCTATTTAACGCGCATTCGAAAATGCGCATTATCGGGGAGATAACGCGCCTGTACGCCCGTTTTGCGCTCCGCTGGTGTGGAGGTAAAATTTATAATGAGCCTTCAAGGCTCATTAAACGTCTCGTGTGGAGGAGGCCTTATATTACTCCCAAAACAGTGCAGCTGCATGCAAATGGAATGAGTCTCTGTCTCCCTTACAGCACCTCCACGGCTGTAATCCCCTACCTATGTAGCTAAAAGTAAGCCCCATTGGACTCTACGGATCTTGAGTCTGAATAGACATGTGCAGGGTTGCACTACACAGCATTATACGTTTCCAGTGAGCTTTGGCATTTAATTGCCACATAACACTCTGCCTTTAGGTTCTCTGAAACCTTTAAAACCTTCCTTAATCCTTGTGTTGAGCTTTCCTTACAGTGTTTTAAAGTTATTTTTTCCACAGATACCCCATAATTTCCCTCCTTGTTGAACATTCATCGCATGTGTACGTTTGTCTACTTCTTGAATAGATACGTTATAAGAAGTAACTGATGCCATCCAACTGCTATGCAAATACACTCGAACGTGTTACGACTATGTATGAAGGGGCGTTGGTTGCCCCTGGCAAAGAGTATTTCTTTTATACAGCCAGTTCTTATTTGTTTTCCCGTTTTGGCCAGAGAATTGATTTAGTGGTGGATAAAGGGTGAGGCAAACTACTTTTCCTGTCACTGGCTAGGCTTTTCCTATTATGTATGACTTGCCCAGGGTCTTGTGCTGTTTTGGTTTAATTTGTTTGCCGTTTGTTGTAGATTTCCTTCCTCGCTGTGTGTGGGACTGGGCCAGGTTAGTTGAAATCTTGATTATGGAAATTTTGAACAGGGCAGGGAGAGCATGGGGCGAAATAGTGATAGCATTCTTTGCTCTTTGCTTTCACAGATGTTGGCTACAGTAGTTGTCCTCTGGGTGGGAAAGGCTCTCAGGGTGGTGAAGTTTCCAGACTTTGACAGAAATATACCTCGAAAGGTATAGTATTCCTTCTTTCTCTTCTCTCTCCCCAGCTTTGTAAATCATTTTAGTAGAAGCATAGCCCCCATTACTAATGCTTAGAATTAAGGAGTGGTGGTTCTATTTATTTGTTATTTATTTATCATTAATAAAACATTCAAAATATAAAACAACAACAGTATAAAAACATAATCTAAAATACAGAAAAAAGCCCAACCATTGTGTGTGCATGTATATATTATGTATCCTGCAAACAAAAATACGTAGGAGAACACTTTCAAGGCATTCATTTCTGCGTGCTGTTGTTGATAAATTAAAGCAGCCTTTTCCAATCTAGTGCCCTCCAGATGCATTGGACTACAACTCCCAGCATCCCCGAGTTAGCAAGGATGCTTGGAGTTGTAGTCACAACTGGTGGGCACCAGGTTGAGGAAGACTGAATAAGAGCAAACTTTTAAAAGTGTAAGAAGTTCTGTTAATATCAAGAGATTCTGGTTTTATCTCTCTTTTTTGTATAATATTAAAAATAAAAAATTCTACGGAAGTAACTGAGTCCATTGCAGCAGAGTCTAGTCAGAACTTCATGCCACAGTAAACCACATAGTCTTCATGTGTAGCTATCAGGTGCAAGATAATCTTATAATGTTGTTATAAAGCCTTTACAGATCAGGATATATGTGTTTGTTTAATATTAATTGTTGGAAATGACTTTGTTCTAGTCAGCACAGCTATATTTAAAGTTACTTGCACATCTTTCTGAGGTCAGACTTTTATGGATTGATCTGTAAAAGTTTACTGAGGGCCAAGTTACACATTATGTTAAATGTGTGAGCACAGTTTCAAAAAATTAGCCTGTGTATGTGTGAGCACAATCGGGACAGCTGTGCATGGGAAGTGAGTTAATCTTTCT
The DNA here is from genome assembly GCA_029215795.1 of Anniella stebbinsi. Taxonomy (NCBI): domain Eukaryota; kingdom Metazoa; phylum Chordata; class Lepidosauria; order Squamata; family Anniellidae; genus Anniella; species Anniella stebbinsi. The sequence goes on along the minus strand of JARDYH010000004.1, from coordinate 85,080,705 downwards.
AGCTGTACTGTGATCCACTTCCAAATCCCCCTCATAAGCTGCAACATGCTCCAGGAGGGAAGCTGCTGTTGGTGCCAACCCTGCCCCTTCCTGTGCTCCATGATCAGCTCACCACACAACTGCTATTTATAAATGTGATTGAACATTTAATATAATATATAGTTTGCCCTCAGAAATATGTTCTACTAAATTTGAAAGAACTTGCTCCCAGTTTGCAATCCTGTGCAAATTTAGGAGTAAACTATTGAATCATTGAGGTTTACTTCTAAGTAAACTTTGATAGAATTGGCCAGCATGTCCAGGTTAATGTTTATCTTCTTGTTTTAATAGTTCCTTGACATTGTTTTCTGTTGCCCAATTTAAACATGACTTTGGGTATATAAAAGAAACTTATCCGTGCGAAGCATCATGTTAAAAGGTTTCCCATTTCCTGTGTACACAGCATTAATATGCCCATTGTCACAATGTACCTTTGAAAATGGAGTGTCTTTGATGTGGCAGTAGATGTTCCGTTTATATTTCCAAAAATGAATGCAGTCTTGAGAAAAGGAAGGATGCTTGTGCTCCTGTTGTAAGTTGTATTGCAAAACCATTCTGGTCTTATATTCCAAACCTGTTACACCACAGTTAAAGCATTATTATGTATTTCCTAAGGCTTGCCATGTTGTGTGCTGGCAAAGACTGTTCCAGTTGCAAAATCATGTAACAGTTTTGATTGGTTAGGTCTCTAGCTGACTTTATTGAGTGTTATTTTATCCCTCTTATAATTTTCTAGACGTTTCCACTACCTCTTCTCTATTTTGGGAACCAAATCACAGGACTATTCAGCACAAAGAAACTGAAGTATGGATAACTTTTATGTGTTAATGACATTACAGTTTTATTAAGCTTTTATTAAAAGAAAATCTCTGAATACCAGTATGTCCACATTTAAAATTGATCACTTGAAATGTAGTGAATTGTCTGGTTGGTTGGTGTTTTTACTTACAGCTCTGTGTTCTTCCAGTTAGCTAAAGGAAGAATGCTGAATATAGCAAAGTAAGAGGGGAAAGTGAGGCTTTCCCTATGATTTGTTCTTTTGCAGCATAGTTCTATTCATGTTTACTCAAAACGTAAGTTCCACTGTGTTCAGTAGGTCTTACTCCCAGGTAAGGAGTAATGGGATTACATCTTTATCCTGAGGAGAGCAAATGTTTTTATCAGTACAATTCTATACGTGTCTAGTCAGAAGTAAGTCATACTGAGTTCAGTATGGCTTATACCATGGCAATTGGATATAGGATTGCAGCCTTAAAATAATTTATAATAGAGCCCTGTTGACTCAGCACTTTAAAATAAGTAATGGAAATCTTGAGGGAATTTACCAGTTAATAATTCTGTCCAGATCCTACAAATATGCTGCTTTTAAGCCATTTAAAGATAATAGTTAGCACTTTGAAGGGCCCAAAAACAGATTGGCCACTAATGAACATGGCATAAAGAAGGATTTGCAGGGTCCCAGTAATCGGCTTCAGTAAAAAGCCTGCGGGATGCAGCTGAAGTTTTTGGGCACCCTTCAAAGACTAGAAGACCCAAGATATTATGAGTAACTTAACTAAGGGCACAATTCTTTGCATGTTTAGCATTGGGCCCTAAGTTATGCATGACTCCAGCTCGATCCACCTTCTTTGGAAATGGGTGCAGCTGGTGCACAAATGTTAGCTGGGCAAAGGCACTCCTGAGCCCTGCTGCCACCTAGACATCCTGAAGCATCCTGAGTCCAGGAGTACTCCCAAGCTGTGGACCTTGATTCTTCAAGAGGGAGGCCAGCCCCATTCAGAACAGATTGTATCCCTGTTGCTGGGTAAGTTTCTATTCAGCAAAAGCACTTTTGTCTTGTCTGGCTTAAGTTTTATTTATTCACCCTCGTATAGCCCATTATGTTTCCAAGCAAAGGTTCAGAATCCCCACAGCCTATCTGGATTGTGTCTTCTGCAGAATCCAAAACTCTGGATAGCCTCTCCCAGTAGTTTCCTGTAGACTTTAAATAGCTTGGCTCTTAGGACACTATTCAGTGTACTATTACTTGGGAGTAGGTGCCAGTAGATCCTGTGGGACTTGATTCCATATGCATAGCACCAGGCTGCTAGTCTTCCTCTCTGCTCCCCACCTCCTGTACTCCTCCCCACCACTCATTGGCATGACTAGACAAGACATTTCAAGACAAATAAGGGATAAGTCTACATTGAAGTATATGGAAACAAGAATAAAGCAGTGGGTTGGATCCAAACTTATACTTAAAGTAGATTAATTAAAACTACAGTAAATCTGGATCCAATCCAATCTGTTTATGCAGAAAAAAATGTTGGGTAATAACATTATGGCAACAGAATTTACTTTTCCTTGTCACAAAACACAATTGTAGATCATGACCCTGCTTGGACCTAAAGATGGTATCTTGGGATGTGCACTGTGAAGGAGCCACTTCCGGTTACCAGAAACAAACTACAAATGTGGCATTTGTAGGTTGTTACCCTGTTGTCTGAACCTGGGCACTTGGGGCTGACTGTGGGTTAAACAACCCCAAGTTAACCCATGATTTGTTCTTAGGTCAACCCACAAACAACCCCAAGTGCCCAGGTTCAGCCATCATTGAAACAAGCTACAAATGCTGCATTCGTAGGTTGTTCATGGAAACCAGATGCACCTCTCATGCAATTTGTGCATTAATTAATTAACCCAGGAATTGCTGCCAGGTGCCACTGCCACATCCAAACTGGACCCTTGTAAACATGCTGACAAAGTGATTATGATAGTGTTTCCATTAAGATTGGTTCTCTACATCTTAGTGGTTTCTTTGTAATTTTTTGTCATTTAGAGACAAAGAGAGTTAAGATATTCCCTAGGGAGAATATGGTTTGGGACTTGGTGCTGATTAGCATCCTAAAATAGAAAATTGTGATAAATTATTGTTGGAAAATACTTACGAAACCTATTTGAAAGTACTCTATAATTGGAATATTTTCTTTAATCAAAACATCTCCATAAAGCTTTATATAATTCAAACATAAATACATAAAATATGGTGTACATTAATAAAGCTTTTTAAGGAAGACAGTTGGCAAAACCAGCTGTTCTGCTATTTTATCTAGGGAAATACAACGCCATTGTTGAATACTCCTAGAGCCTGTGTACTGAAAGGTGTGGGCAAATACTAGCTTTAGTAACTAGCTTTAAAAGATGGTTAAATATAACCTTAATTGTAGAGCCTTGTAACTTGAGAGCCTTGTTCATTTCAAAGGAATGAGCTTAGAAGCAAGTGTGCTCGTTCATGAATAACTTTTCCATGCACTGTTTCTAGAAATAAAGTTTTAAAATGGCTAATGTATAGCTGAGCTTCATACATGTGTATCAAACCAAATTATTCACTTTTGAGGGATTATATTTGCTAGCCCTAGTCTTTGAGAGATGTCGGCCTTTCCTTGCCACTTTTTCTGGAAAACGTTGGAAATGATCTTTTTGGCCTAGTATGATTATCTAGGAACAGCTACTTTCATTCGCTGCACCTCTGTTTGAATGTTTATTTTAGTTTCTACAGAGTAACTTGAAAATGTCTTGGTATTATATGTGATATAGTATCCTAAGTATATCTTGGTATGGTTAGCCCCTTTCCACAACATTATTCTCTTTCTCTTTCAGCCTGCCAATGTTTACAGTCCTGAGACGGTTTTCCATTCTGTTTACAATGTTTGCAGAAGGAATCTTACTCAAGTGAGTTGTCTTGTCTGGTGGTGCCATGGGTTTGTGCAGTGTGAAGGGTGCAGCCTGTGCCATCTTTATTATAACTCCCTTTGGTCTTGTGGTCAAGTAGAAGCCTGCATAGAGTCAGCTCAAGGCATCATCATTTGTGTTACGTTGAATAATGGAGGGGGTGGGAATCCTTGCAGTGGCAAGGGTCCACAGATTTGGTTTGGCTTGCCAGTGATGGATAATTTGTAGTTGCAACTGACCCCTTTCCTTTCTCAAGTTCTGTCTCTCTCTCTCTCTCCATGACAGAGAATGTGGAGGGGTGTTTCTCTCATTGTGCTGAGCTTTGCTTCAAAACTCAATGTGATGAGAAATGTGATGATATTGCATTGAGCTCTAAAGCAGGAATCCTACTCCAAAGCTCTGTTTGATGGATGTTGGGCTTATGAGCAGGCCACATTAATGTTGTGAGAGATCCCTTCTCCTTCTGGAGAGGCTGCCTGCTCAAAATCCAGTGTGGTATGAGAGACACTCCTCCCTTCTCTTGAGTTGGGAGAGTGGAGAAGAGGGTTTCTCATGTGAGGGTTTCTCATCTTGGACACTGGTGGGTGGGTTTGGATAGGCCTTCCCCATCCTGGTGCCTTCCAGATATTTTGGACTTCAACTCTTGTCAGCCTCAGACAGCATAGCCATTAGTCAGGAATGCTGGTGGTTGATGTCAACATTGGTGGTATTTAATTGTGAATCTGGGTCCTAAGGAAACTTTCCAGAGCCATTGTTCCAGGTTTTATAACCTCAGAAGGTATCCATGGTCTTCACTCTTGTCTCCTGGATACCATCTCATACATATAATGCGAAATATCAGTGGGTGCACAATACTTTCTTTGTTATTTGGAAACCCGGCAATTCTTAAATATTGCATAGTAGGGCATAATGTTTTGTTTGCTTGTTCTTGAAGACCACACACTTCTTATGACAGTAATCGCATAGAAGAAGGCTTCCATGCTGCAGCTGTAACGTGTGCAAACCACTTGCCACATCTTGAGTTTATGTCACCACCGACTTGCTTTGCCAGCAGTGCAAAAGGCTGAGGGGAAACAGAAATGAAACCCTTAGCTACATTTCTCTCCCCCCCCCCCCCCCCAAATGTGCCTATTAGCTCTGATGGGAACTTCAGAGAAAACTATCTTGAAAGATCATGGATCATGGTTTAAGAATTGGAGGAGTATTGGGAATTTTTGAACACTGGTTGGAGTAATGACAACATGCTTGATTTTTCTTCTTAGGAAGAAATTTTCTTGGGGAATTCAGATGACAGTATTTGCAATGATAATTGGTGCATTTGTAGCTGCAAGGTAAAGTTTACAGTTCTTTTAAAAATAGCTTGAATTTTGTTACATTTTTGTACTAATGTATCCAAGTATATGCTTATAATAAAGATTCTGCCTAGTTAGTGAAAGGTGAGTAGAAATTCAGGTGAAGCCCTTTGAGAATGTAGTTGAGACAATACATGACTGTTAAAGTAAATGCCAGCATAAATTAATGCAATTTGTGTTGCTGAATAACGACATTTACTAGACATTTTTGTAGTATTGTTCTGTGAACAATATGAAGACTTTCCTGGGGGCTGGTTCTGGAGTAGAGCTAGGAAATAGCAGGTGGCAATGTCTGAAAGTTGTTCTGACATTTAGACCAGCCTTCTCCAACCTGGTGCCCTCCTGTCATCCTCTTGTAGTCCAACACATTTGGAGGCCACCAAGTTTGGTCTAGTCTAAGAAAGTCAGACACTTACTCTGCAGCTACTCTCTTCAGTTATCTGCATGCTCTTCCTCCTCCATCCCAAAATGGTGGTTGGGTAACTCACTTTATTTCAAGTTGTTGTTGGAAATAATGTCCAGGCCACTGTATATCAGGCTAATGTTAGTTTAATTTTGTGATTTTCAACCGGTGGCTCTTCACGTTATGTCAAGTGGTACACACAAAAGTACCTAGAGTTTGGGATGCCAGCGTGAAGGGCATTCACTGGTGACATTGCTAGTTTCTATTTCAGTCCTAATAGGCCTCTCTTACCATGATGATGCTTTGCAGAAGGATTTCCTTTTGTCCCTTCCTATCTGATTGGTCATTTCTTCTCTGACAGTGAAGTTCATGTTAAGGGCAAATGAAGATGCACAGTCTAGGTGCTCTGTTTCTCACCTCCATCTGCCCCCCAAAGCCTCTACAGATAAATTACAGCACTCATCTTACATGTAGTGTCATGGACCAATGGATGCAAGGGGCTCTTCCCTTGCACAGGATCGTCTTTCACACATGAGACACAATCTACAAATCAGATCCTCTTGCAGAATCCTGTTCTGCTTGCAGTTTGCACATGTTCAGTATTTGTGTGAGTTACGTATACTCCATGACGTTAAAATCTTGTCTTTTCCCTCCATAGTTCTGACTTGGCATTTGATCTAGAAGGTTACGTTTTCATTTTGATCAATGATGTCTTGACAGCTGCAAATGGTGCATATGTAAAACAGAAATTAGATTCAAAGGTAGGCATATCTTATTATTTCATTTTAAATCCAGCCTTCCACTTTAATGATCAGGAAAGGGTGAATAGGTTTTAGTAATTACTTTCTCGAAAGAAATATTCATTACCCAGTGGCCTGTTAGTTCATATCTTGTCCAAATCATATTTCATTTCTTTACTTTTCCATTTCCCTACTTTCTCTTACTACAATACAAACTTCAGCACACCATGTAGATAGTATTGCAACAGTTTGTATATCTGCAGGATGGCTCGTAAATGCACATGTAGTTTAGAGTTAAGTCCATAACATTTATCATTCTGAATCAGCCCAAGTTCTATCTAATCCATCATTCTATTTCTAACAGTTGTCTCCTTGAGTTAAGTAGCATATTCATAAAACCAAAGTCATTCATGTTCTCTGCACTATCAAACCATGACTACTTTCAGTGTGATGCTATTTCACCCCAAAATGGAATTATCAGGCTGCAAAGAGGTTGGAAACATGCAAGTAGTCTGGTTCATCAGTACTGATGCGAAACAATATATTCTATATATGTTATATTTAGGATAAAAGTTTATTTTTTAAAAGTCTATGGGCCACTACAGTTGTGATATTGACTGCCTCCTAACTGTGGTTAGTAAATCAATAGCCAATCCAGGGAATGTATGTTCCCTCCCCCTTAATCCCAGCTAAGCAATGGATCTGTGTGAGTGAGAGCTATGGTCAAAGCTAACCAGGGTTTCCCAAATCAGTAGCTTCAAATCAGGGGACAGTTTGCTCCAGAGAAGATAGAGGCTGTGGGGGTGGTATATACATTCCCAAAGGCTGGCTTCTGACTTACTAACCATCCTTTGCAGAGAGCCAGTGTTGCAGTTGCATCAGATCAATGGTCGATTTTTTATGGACAAAGTATGTCTGTGCTTATTTCTGCCCAGCACAGTTCTGCTGGGGGTAAATTTCATATGCCCTTGCACTCCTGCAGAGCTTATGGTCTCCCTCTCTTTTATGTCTGTCTTGGGATAGACAGGGAGTGATGGACAAATTCTTTGATAATGATTTCAGTTAATAGTTTTTATTTAATATATTTTTGCTTAAAGTAGCATTAAACTGTAATTAAAAACATGCATAATATAGCTGGCAAAACTATTTTTCTGTCAATGATGATTTGGACCATGGGGAGAACATGAAGCTGCTTTATGTCCAAGGACCCAGACAGGAAAAAAATTATGGTGGTTGCAGTGGATGACTATGAGGTCTTGTTTTGTGTAGTTCTCTGTGAGACTTTATCTTTCAGGCAAGAAAAAATGCATATATACATATATTCTCATTTCCAGGAGCTGGGAAAATATGGTCTCCTTTATTACAATGCACTCTTCATGATTTTTCCTACCTTGGCCATTGCCTATTTTACAGGAGATGTGCAAAAGGTAAGAATTTTGGTTTTTATTTTATTGGTATGGAAGTTTAAAACATTAGGCTGGTTTGCACACAATGCTAAGCCACCATTGGTTAATTAATTAAACAGCCCTCGGATACCCTAGAACAACTCATAGGAATCCTCGTTTAACCCTCACATAATACACACTGCCCATGACATGACAACATTGTGCGCACACACTAGAGCATACATACTCCAAATAGTGGCCGGTGCATGCTGTGAAGGACTCTTACACTGGTATTGATTTCAATGGAACTTGTACCAGTACATACTGGGAAGCCAATACTAGGGTCCTGTACCACAATACCACAACCATACACTAGCAACATTAAGAGTCAGTGCAATAAACTGACTCTTGACATTATTCCAGGACATTATATAGAAGTTGTTGAAACTCAAGGATGCATAGTTAGTCATTTCTTGCTGATGCTTTTAATAAATATGTACAAAGTGGAAATTATTGCCTCACATGGAAGCATTTATTTCGTGGATCCCCATCAGCTAGAAGCTGTAAGAAAGGAAGGGCAATGGACAAGCAGACATGTGATAGGCCAGACTCCTCCAGACAATTTGTCCATGTCCTTGGGCTGCAAAAGCTGAAATAAGCTTTTGCAGCCCAAATAATCACCCACAAAATAAGATTAGACTGTGCCTTGGACACAACCCTGCATTGCACTGCAGAAATTAGTCATATCCACTTTGAGGCAAATGCAAACCAATCTAACCTTGAGGTGCTTAGCAAATATGCTGAAATGTTCCTTTGAGGATTCTTTCACATCACTGCGAAGGTCAAATTGGAGCAGGCCCTGAGCAGCTACATTAAGTATAAGAAGTTATATATAGATGAAATATTGATAAGACTCTTCCCAAGGTATTAATGTCTACAGTGATGAAAGACACACCATAAAGCAGAGTTGGCATACTAATACTACATGAATAAAAGTTGGTTTTGTAACAGGATAGAATAGGCATGTATGGACAGCAGTTTTTAAAACTCGGAACCACGACTGGCAATTCCTTAGTTAAAATGCTAATGGCAGTGTATAGTTAAAATATGTTCTGAAAAGTTAAGGGTCTGTATCTTGGTGTCAGGATAGCTTTTATGTAAATGAACAGTTTGAGTAGAGACTTGCATAGTTTGTAGCTAAACAATTGCCTTTGAGAAGAATTCTGGGTGACCAGGATGATGCATTAAAAAATCTTCTCTTGAGATAGAAAATAGTGTTTCTAGCGTTCATATATTTTTTTGGGAAAATGTGTTCACTAGAAATATGTGCACCAACAAAATAGGGAATAGAATACCAGCACTGTGCTAGGCTCTGAGTTTGTATTCAGTGTGTGTGCACATATCTTATGCTACTAATTTTTTGAATAAACGTTGTTTTCTCCTCTGGCAAGCTCTTGGCAGTGAAGGTGAACAAAGCTGCTCTGTTTAACATCCAAGAAGCTCAGAACCTACAGGGCTGGGAAATCGTTGGCTTTCTCAAAATAGGCTTATACTTAAGGCCAGGGATGGGCAGAGTGCAGGATCTGTGTTTTTAGTAGAACCCTAAGATCCGCCAACCAGAGTTTTCTCTAGTGTAAGACATTGACTTTAGTAATTCTGAGCATAGGAATGGGTGTGTGTACCAGAACTGAACAGACCTCACAGCTCCTCCTCTCACACAAAAATTACTCCTAGTTACTGTAAGCTTTTTTCATCTCAGCAGTATAATCGCAGGGGAAGAGTCATTATGTTGCTGTTATTGTTAAAGAATCAGGAGTCATAAATGCTTGCCTGTCTACTGCACATCACCCAGAGATCTACCAGTAGATCAAGATCTACTTTTAAGTCCACCCTCACCCTGTTTAAGGCTACGCCTCTCCCCCTACACACATTTTACATAGTTCCTATATTAATCTGCATAATTAAATTTGTACAAAATGAGCTATAAGGAATAAAGAGAAGTTATGCCAACACATTATTTTCTTTGAAATCGAAGTCCTGTTTCAACAAGAGAATGTTTGTCAGTGAAATTAATTGTCCAGGCTATTAAGCCATGGAAAAGCACATCTGTGATAAACATTGTTTACACCCATGGGATCCCAGCAGTGTGGATGAGTTGTGTTGCCTGAACATAATTATTGCCAAGGTTATACAATTGGAATAGACAAGCTGTCTTATATAAAAACCCTGTGTCTTGGTCCATAGGGAAGCAGGCCGTATCGAGGGACAGGAACTGTGGGTTCTCCAGGCTCATTGCTGTTGTAAGAAGAACCTGCTTGTGTCTCAAATTATCTGTGGTGGTGGGTTAGGAAAGGTTGTTTCCCATTCTTACTCTTCTTTCTCATATGAGTTCGGTAAGCTTTGAGAATGCTGAGGAGTTACACCATGTATGCTGTTGAATTGATACTCCACCAAAGATTTCAACTGGGCTCTTTGAGAGAGATGAAAGTAGAGCATTTTAAAACAAGTATTTCTTGCTGTTAGTTTAGGGTTCAAGGAAACTTTCCGCTAACAATTTTTGTTGCGAAAAACAAGCTACCTTCACTCCCCCCTGCTAACTCTCTTTTCAAGGTCTGTCAGATGTTGGTATACTGTTACTAGATCTAATAATGCAAGTTTAAAATACGGGTCTAAAGTTAGAGAATACGTTCTAGTGGCATAACCCAGCTCTTGGCAGTTATGGCTTATTTGACAGGGACCCTGTGGGAGGGCCAAATATCTGTGTATAAAGAGTACAAAGTGATGTATCACAATTCTCCTGGATTTTAGCTAGTGCCAGACAATTGAAACAGTCCTAATGGCAGTTTCACTGTGCATATGAGATCTGACTTTTTGCCTGTATTATAATTTGTAATGACTACTCTGTTTTTATTAGCTATCATATTTTTAAAAAAAAACAAATTAGTATACTACTTTAGGTAAAATATACTTTTTATTCATATAAAAAGGAGCTGTCTCCTTTCTCTTTATTTAATGTATTTTTCAAGCACCCCTCCACCCAATTAATGTTTGAGGTGATTTTACAATAAAAACAATATAACACCATAAAAAGCTAAACTAAAATTAATAAAATACATTGCCGTAAAAGAGACGAAAGTTCTGAGATCAAAGTGCAGCATGAATCACTAAAAGCTTATCAGAACAGCATAGCTTTTACTATCCATCCAAACACCAGTAATTAGGGACTCAAAATAACCTACATTTTGTACATTTCCCAGAGAACTGCTTTGCTGATATTGGGCAGTTTTAAAATACGGTAAATAACTTTCTCTGGGAAGGAGATCCCCAACTGGGCTGCTGCTATGTGTACCAATGCTGAAGACCAATTTGCATGGCAGAGAATAGGGGAAGATTTATGGTGGAAATAATGGCTTGACCTGTCCCAACAATTTAGAAGCACATTTCTAGGAACACGTTTGTCTGCAGATCTCTAGTTACCTGCAGTTGTGTGTTACAGCATTCAGTTTGAAGAAGGATGGGTACACTGCATCTGGACTACATGTTGTCTTTGCCTATCTGAAAGTAGTTCTGGTTTGTTTCCAGTTGAATTTTAAGCTGGTACAAACCCAGCTTTCTCCTTTGTAGCAATCTATGATAAGCCGCTTGATGAATTTCTTTGTCTGTATTTGCCAGCTGCTCGTAGGTAAGTAACTGGTAATTTGCTACAAACAACCACCCCCTCCCCTTTTTTGAAACAGCTGATTAGTATTAAAGCTAGAGGGTTTTTTATGGAGTATCTTTATCCTAAAAGGCTTAATTTACTACTCCTGTGATGTTATAACTTTCTGATAGTTGGGAGGCATAGTTAAGGTTTATGCAATAAAAAGGTTTGCAATAGCTCCAACATGTTGCAGTCACATCATTCCAAAAGCTGTTGCAAATTTTGATTTGCAGTTAGAAAATTAGCATAGGGTTCAAACTCTGTTAGTACATATTGCTCTTATGTTCTTATGCTCAAAACCTAATTTCCTGTAAGCAGAATTCCACTCATGGGATGCTCCTGCTGGCAGAAGAGAGGAGATTTTCACTGATAATCCTTTTTCTCCTAGAGTCCTTTGTACCCTCCAGCTGTTTTGGCCTACAACTCTCATCAGCCCTAGCCAACATAGCTGATGGTAAAGGATCATGGGGGTTGTGGGCCAAAATATCTGGAGGGCCATAAGTTGCCCACCCCAATCTAGGGTTACCCATGAAGAGTGTCCAGAAGCTTCCATTGGTGTAACATGCATGAGCTAGGCTGCTAATCGGTATCAAGATCATAGTACACCTGTCTTGAAAGACCTCTACTGGTTGTTGATTGTTTTCAAATCAAAGTTTTAATCATTAAAGCCCTAAATGGCTTAGGGCCTGACTATCTAAGGGATCACCTGTCTTGTTATGAACCTGTCAGATTATTACAATCTTCAGGAGAGACCCTGGCCCCCTCCACAAGGATTCGCTTTTGCGCCTGGTTAGGCAATTATGCGCACTATCGCTGAAGCGCATTTACGCCTAATACCTCTGCACGAGAGGCAGCGACAAAAGGCGCTTCCCTCCCCTCCCCTTCCCTCTGGCAGGCTGTGGGCAGCAGGCGAGCGCTCCTCCTTCTCCTCGCCTTCCTTTACCCTCTCTTCTTCCTCCTCCTCCTCTCGCCGGGCCCCCCGCCGCGGGTGCCGGGGATCACAGAGAGCCCGTCGCCGGCACCGCCACCTCCGCCCCCGAGTGCTCGCGCCCCGTGCTACGCGCGCGGCTGCAAGAGCAGGAGGCGCCCCTTTGGCATTCCCGCTCCCCACCCCTCGGTTTCACGAAGACGCGGAGAACAAGGCTGGAGTGTTCCGTGCCAGGAAGCGCTTCTTGCCATTGTGTTCTGGGCAAAACCCTGCGGACTAGCAACCCGGAGAGAAATAGTCAAGTGCGCCTTTCGTGGGGGTCCGTTTCCCAGCCTCCCCTCCCCCTTCCCCAAGGAAAACATTCTCCCACGGCCCCTTCTCATCCCCTCCCCCAAGAGTTGCTCCCCGTACCTGCGTGGCTCATCTTCTGGAGTCTCCCCCTGCGCAGCTCGCCCTCTCTTGCTCTCCCCCTTCTCGCCTTGCCGGCTTCAAATCATGTTACCGGCAGCCAGGCGCTTAGCTCCCTCCGCCGGAGCCCCCGGGGTTGCTGAAGTTCAGGTCGGGGCATGGAGCGATCGGAAAGGGGGTGAAGAAGGAAATCTGCTCTCCCCCTTCTCGCCTCGCCGGCTTCAAATCATAGCTCCCTCCGCCGGAGCCCCCGGGGTTGCTGAAGTTCAGGTCGGGGCATGGAGCGATCGGAAAGGGGGTGAGGAAGGAAATCTGCGCCGTTGCAGCCGGGGGAGGGCTTTTGACAGCAGCGGCGGCAGTGGCAGCAGTCAAAATGCGCTTTAATGGACGGAGCAAAAAAAAAACTCGCTATTTAACGCGCATTCGATAATGTGCACAATCGGGGAGATAACGCGCCTCTACGCCCCATTTACGCTCCTCTCTTGTAGAGGTAATTTTTTAATGAGACTTGAAAGAGCTTTAAATGCCTCTTGTAGAGGCAGCCCCTCTTGAGGACAGCTCGGCCAGCAAAGGCCTGTTTGTCGGGCATACAGAAAGTGCTTTTTCCTGTGTTGCTGCCAAATTGTGGAATGCACTTCCTCCACTCTTGGCTTTCAGGAAAGACTTTAAGATGTACCACTTTAACCTTTTCAGTTATTTTAGTGTGCGATTGTTTAATGTTTTAAAGGGTCTATTAACTTTTGGGGGTCTAGATGGCTTTGTTCCGATTTTTATTTATTCGGCGTTGCCTTAGTGGCTTTTTGACAAAAAGGGTGATATAAAAATAATCAATAATAAAAACAAACCACTGTTCTGTGTTAGGAGCACTTTCCAGGATATATTGATTTCTAATTATTTCTCTTGTCTTTTAAAGGCTATTTTTTTTCTTTCTGTTAAATCTCTTTTCAAGATCTGTCAAAAGCTTTGAGAAACTCTTAGTAGATCTGAAATTAGGGTGCCATGTTAACAAAACATACACAATGTATTTTATTAACACATTTTCACTAAAGTTGCAAGTATGAAGGTGCTACAGGGAGTTTCTTTTCTTTTTTACATAGATGGGAGAATATTTATATGTGGTATGTCTCCCATCTGTGATCTGAAGTTTCTTCTATAAGTAGACCATAGACTTGTAAAAGTTAAAAAGTTTTTTCAGCCCCAAAGTGGAAGTGAGAGCTGCCTATAAAAATCAGTGCAGAAATTCAGGATTTTAATGTAACCATGGCTCCCTCTACAAGGATTCGCTTTTGCACCCGGTTAGGCGATTATGCGCATAATCGCTGAAGCGCGTTTACACCTAATACCTCTGCACGAGAGGCGGCGAAGCGCATTAACAGATGACCAAAATGCGCTTTACAAGTAGTTAATGCGCATAAGCGCTTGTTCACATAGTCAAAATGCGCTTTAACGGCCGGAGCAAAATAAAACTCGTGATTTAACGCGCATTCGATAATGCGCATAATCGGAGAGATAACGCGCCTCTACGCCCGATTTGCGCTCCGTTCTTGTAGAGGTAAATTTTTTTAAGCGCCTTGAAAGAGCTTTAAACCTCTCTTGTAGAGGCAGCCCATGATTAAACACCGGTGGTTAGTCCTCCCCCATCATCCCCACAAACAGTAGCAGCAAAGGCAGGAGTTCTGCTCTGTCTAGACTGATTTGATGTGGAAAACACACTTTTTTGAGCTTTTAAACACTTAGAAGAGCAATGCGGCTACATGGAAATCAGTAGACGCAAGACTTCTGTGTGCAATTTGAGTGCTAAATTTAGGCTGGATTTGTACGGGGCCTGTATTGCAATGGAATTTGCAAAGGAGGGGCTATTTTTACATGTTTAGAAACTCAAAAAAATTAAATGTCTTACATGAAACAGAACAGGAACCCCTTTCTACTATGATGGCATAAAGCTACCACAAGGTTGTTAGCTTCCAGATTAGTACAAACATTCTTGAATTGGAGGAGGTAATCTTGTTAATGCCTATAATTAAAGTTTTGTTGAGGGTAAAATTGCTAGGATATATTGAATAGAGGCCTGATTGACATACATTCCTGAGAGATAATCCAGTCTCAATTTTAAAGATTTCTTTGTCTTCAGGCATTTCCTTTGCTATATGTGGTGGGTGGGGGCTTCCTTCAGTAAAGGCCCAGATGCACAAACCAGTACTTTCATACTGGCTCCAGCTGCATATAGTCCCAGTACACCAGTACTTGAAAAATGTTTCATAGAACGGCCAGTTTCCTTATTAGTTGGGAGAGTGGTTCAGAATACTTGCTGCTTGAGTAGTGTCACTTCGAAAAATTGGAGCATTCTTAGCCCAGGTGCTTTTTAAGAGCTTAAGAGTAAACCATTTCTGAGACTGTCACCCAAGTGCCAAGGATAATTAATCTTCTGGAAAAAGACATACTAGATTGTCAGCAAATTAACATTTTTGTATATGTGGCCACAGTAGAAGTGAATATATTGTGCATTGTGTTTACGCTGCCCATTGTATAGTGCTTCAAGAGATCATTTCTTGTCAGGGTTTCAGAGTAATCATGTGGCTGAAGCAAATACTGTGAGAATGTCAAGCAGATTTTAGTAGAGATGTTTGAAACAGACTGTATGCTTATCAATAAGCAAAGCTGCTGTACTTTAAGCACTTTTGCCTCTTCCATTGACGAATTCTGTTCAGATGGATTATGCAGCATGGGATTTTATTTTTAAATGTGATATATAGCTGGCTCTCCAGTACTGGACATCTTCTGTCGCTCACCCTAAGCTATCACAACTGCATCTCCTGCGAGGATAAAATTTCTGTAGCAATTATATAGTGCTAATAATTTGAATCTTTCACTGTTGAGTTAATGCTAATCTTCTGACTATGGAAGTTGGAGCATGCTCATCCTCAAGCTTCCAGCTTATTTGTGCAAAGTGTGACAAACTCCTGTTCTGGAATTTTTCTTTTCTGTTAAGATACTGGATTTGTTTTGTTTTTAGGCAATGGAATATGAGGGCTGGGCAGACACCCTCTTCCTTATACAGTTTTCACTCTCATGTGTAATGGGGTAAGGATAATTTTAATTTTGTCTTTCCTGGTTTTTCTCTCAAGAAACACTGGCACTGTATTATCAACAACCTTATGGGTTAGTATGTCTGACTCTATCAGATGGAGCAGGCTAAACACACCAGCAGAAAATAACTGCTATGGAGATGATAAACAACTGTTATGGGGGTTATATCTATATTCTAAGCACTGAGTGCTTTGAATGCTGATACTGTGCTATTCTAGCAAAAAGTGGTAACTCAAGATTCCACTACATTGAGGGTAGGTCGACTTGCATGTCTTATGTGGTTTGTACTAGAATCCTTGTGGTCTACAGGTATGTTAGATTTACAAAGCAAGAATATAGGCGCTCTTATGCTTGAACTCATCTGTGTTAAGTGATCCATGATATGCACTCTTCTTTAAGAATATAACTACCTTGCTAGTCTAGATCCATCTAGTTGAATATTCTTTGCCAAAATCTCTAAAACCAACAGGTACCAGATGGTGTGCCAGAAATTGGTTGTTGGTCTATCTTTTGTCCACTCCATGCACTGTATTAAATGTACTATCGAACTTTGAATTTTTCTTTGCAGGTTTATTCTGATGTATTCAACAGTACTTTGCACTCAGTATAATTCTGCCCTTACAACTACGATTGTTGGTTGTATTAAGGTAAGATCTTCAAATCTATACATCTTACAAATTGTATACCCCATATTACAATTCTGTGTTGGGGGGTTTCTCCCCAAGATCCCAAACACAATCCAGCTGCAATGTACATCTTTTATACTTTTTAAATGCACGTGTTGAACTGCATTATAGGAAGAAAGGTACAACAAAGTGAAGGTTATCATAGTCTTGAGTCTGCATTGAAGTCTTTGACTTGTATCCAAAGTTTGTCCTATTTAGAATAGTTCCATTGAAATGAATAGGACTTGTGTTAGTATAACTTTAGTTATAGTCTTCTGTGTATGCATGAGAGAAATGGAGTCTTCTTGGATGCGTTAATCTAAGTATTCATGAGAAAAATTAAGAATGAGAAGGAGGAGAAAAAACAAGGGCAAACCTTAAGCACTATCAAACATCTTGGGATTTCCCAGTAAGTGCAATTACTTCTAGGATAATACTTTTAGGTAACCAGCTTCTTTGAAGTCTTTGACTTGTATCCAAAGTTTGTCCTATTTAGAATAGTTCCATTGAAATGAATAGGACTTGTGTTAGTATAACTTTAGTTATAGTCTTCTGTGTATGCATGAGAGAAATGGAGTCTTCTTGGATGCGTTAATCTAAGTATTCATGAGAAAAATTAAGAATGAGAAGGAGGAGAAAAAACAAGGGCAAACCTTAAGCACTATCAAACATCTTGGGATTTCCCAGTAAGTGCAATTACTTCTAGGATAATACTTTTAGGTAACCAGCTTCTTTCTATCTCAGGGTCAGTTTGCATGTAACAGCAAGCTACCATGGGTTAATTAAGCCTTGGGGAATTGTTGTGTGTGCTGGCCACCATTTTGAATATGTAAGCAACGCTCCCAGTGTTTGCCATGGCTTGTTGTGTCATGTGGACCGGGTCAGTGGGCGTTGTGTGAAGATTAAACAACCCTCACATAACCCATGGTCAGTCCTAGGTTTATATGATGTTTGTTTAACCCTCACACAACTTTCGCCACCTGAGTTCACATGATACAATAAGCCATGGCAATGGCCAGTCGAGGCTTGCATATTTAAAATGGCAGCCAGCATGCACCCTCAGTGTTAATTGACCCACAGTGGCTTGTTGTGATGTGCAAACTAGGTCCTTTCAGTGCAGTGTAACATTTTTTCTAATGTTGTAACCTCATATGAATTAAATATACTTTGACAGTTTATTTACTATCGTTACTGCCCTCTCCTTGGAGGGAAATACCTACTTAAATGCTTTGTCTAAAACCAATAAATCATGTATTTTTTTATTCCCAGAATATATTAATAACCTACATAGGAATGTTCTTTGGAGGAGATTATATTTTCACATGGACAAACTTTGTAGGGTTAAATATCAGGTAAGTGCAATAAAGCTTATATCCTTTTTATAATGGGCAATTTAAGCAAACATGTTAAGGAGTTGATAGGTAGGTGTTTATAATTCATAATGAAGTCTGCAATCTCATACTTACCTGGGAACCTCTGGATAAACATGTACAGGATTGTACGATATTGTTCAAATAAGAACAGGGATTTTTGGAACTACAATTTAGTTGGGGGGAGAGGTTAAATTAAACTAAACATATGCAACTAGAAAATGTTTTCATATATTGACTGTATAGCTCAGGGCAGGCTTGCCGTGCTTCTAGTGTGCGTATGTTGCAAGTTTGGGTTGGGGGGAGAGAAGCCCTACCTTTGCCTCTGTCTAGGCTAAGGATCAAGGTGCTCTCATTAGAGATTGGCACAGCTTAAAAAAGAGAGACTGCCAGCTATGTAACATACCTGGCTCCCTGGAGCATTTGACTATAGGTAATAATTCAGCTGCTCAGTTGCAATACTTGACTGGTTAATTGACTTGTGTAGCAATCCTAAGTTTGCTCCCATATGTGGATCTGTTTTCCCTGCTATGGATTTTCGCTTCCTCAAGAAGTGTGTCTGTTCAGAAATTACCTGCTCCACGTATATAGTCAAATGTTACCTATATATGGCCATCCCTACGGAATTGTAATAAACTGTGATTAATCTTCACTGAAATGTTCAGTCCCTTTTCTGCCATTAATACAGCTGGAATTGTAGCTTTCCAATGGTAGCCTTTCTGAATAGAATTTAAACTGAGAAGTTTGCAAGGGAAACCTATAAACAGTGTGAGGAAATGCAAAACTGAATCCAGGAGAGGCAGTAAGTCATCACATGTGTGGCTTGTATTATCAGAATCCTGTAAACTTTCTCTTTCCATTCAACTCAAATGCTGTTTTAAAAATCTAAAGCACTACTTATCTGGATCGCTGACATTTTCTCTCCTTCCAGTATAATGGGGACAGTTATACTAAGATGTTGGTAGGAGTAAAGCAAAATTCAGACTAAGTTGTTTAGTATAACTTCAGGACGATTGAGTTCAAAGTATGCATCTTTAATCTAAAACCTGATGTCTTACAGTATCGCTGGAAGCCTGGTGTATTCTTACATCACCTTTACAGAAGAGCAAAAGAACAAGCAGTCTGAAGCTAGCATCAAGATGGACATTAAAGGGAAAAGCTCTGTATGACAAAAGGGTTATTTATCGAATGTAACTCTTGCTCTACAGCAATGATTGCTGACAAATCAGTAGAATATGCAGTATCTATGAATGGAACTGTATGTGTACTTCGCATTTGCACAATTTGAAGATTGCCACCTTTTAAAAAGAGGATAGATATTTATAATTGACTGCACAAAAATGTACAGGTGGTTAATACTAGGCTGCAAGGAATAATATTTTTTAAAATACCTTGCACCATCTGGGTCCAAATACTTCAATGCCACAGTATTAATAATTTTGAGTCTAGCAAGAACATTGCTAGCTAGAGTTAGATGGAGCAAGAAAATATGTCCTAAATATTTCAGAATCAAGTGGGACTATTGGGCAAATGGTCATGGCTTTCACTTGCCCAAAATCCCAGTCTTAACTGCAGTTTCGCTAATGTTACTCAAGTTGGTATCAGTGAAATGTTATTCAAAATGAGGTTGTTTTCCATATTTCATTGCAATATGTGTGTGTGTGTGTGTGTGTGTGTGTGTGTCTGTCTTCCGAGGCATAGCCTTTTCAGCAACTGGTAGCAAGGCTATCTTGTCTATAACTGTAGTCACAAAGGGTGCAATTTTGATGAATTTGGGGCTCATCTATGTCGCATTGAAATTGATAGCTTTTCTGCACACGGTTAAGCACTTGAGTGGCATTAACTTCAGTGGTATTTAGGTGTGTACTTTGTCAGAAATTCTGGCTTTAGGTCTTCATAGACCAGTAAGCAGCTGTTCCAGACAAGGACCTAGTAAGCAGAGGTGCATTTTTCAGAAGAATAAGGGTTTGAATGTGAAGTGCAAAATACAATGCTAAAATGTACATCCTACTCAAGACTTTACACTTGATTTCAGTTACTTTTCTCTGTGCAGCTTCTATCAGAAAGAGGCATAGCCTCATCGGCGTCGCTTTCTACTTAAACAGGTAAATGAGACTTCTCCCTCATTTACCTGTTTAAGTAAAAAGAGAACTACATGCTGAAGTTCAACATAAGGATTACATGCTCAAGAGGCCCATGTTAGTGTTTTCTGTGTACAGTGTAAACTTTGCAAATCTGAGTTCTTCAGAGCTTAAAATTTGATCTAAGATTCCATACAGAAAAAATCGCTTGCCAAGTTACCAGAGAAACCATCTCACTGCTTTCTCCAACCCATCCCCCACCAGCTTTCCAGCTTTATAAGATCATGACAAGAGAGAATAATCAACCAATTAAAGAAGATATAGAAAGAGCAAAAGAAAAGCAAGTTTAGTTAACGAGAAGAAAAGCTATGCCAACCCAAAACCAAGGGACATGAATAGGGCTCAGTCCTAAAACAAAATCAATGAACTGCCAAACTATACTTCTGTATTAAATCATTTTTCTTTCCTACAGTGCTCCAATGTGATTTTCACCTATTGATCAATAAGGTGAGAGTGCCAATATTGCCAATGCTATTCTTCCTCTCCCCTAAAACACATTAAATTTACAAACTGCTATATTTAGAAAGCACCCAAAATCAAATGGTTAAAAGGATAGTGCAATAGATAGGGTTATAACAAAAATCGACTATCTCATGCCCCAATTAACCCTTAGGGGTTGCTGTGCTGCATCTGGATAGGATTTGCCTAGATGACTCGACCTTGACAGCAGTTGCTACTCCTAAGAAAATAAATATGAGACTGACAGGACCAAAGCAGAATCTTCTGCTAAGTTAAGTACAGATTATGCCATTCATCAAAGTGGCCAGCCTCAGTACACCATGCAAGTTCTAAATAATTGCCTTATCCCTAGAGATTTGTAACTCACAACAGCTGTGTGTTTTACAGCAAGAAATAATGTAATTGAAAGAGATTCTAAACTACTGTAGTCTTCAAGCCCAAATTTTAAAACCTAGTAAAGCTACAGTTGCACATACTACCAAGTTACCATTTATTCCTCCTGAAGCTGTAAAAAGAATTTTAACTTCTTTACCGGAAAAGCTGAAAGAGTGAATGGATAGCTTTTTTAAGGCGATCTTTCTATAACTTTAATCTGCCTTCAGTATAGATCTGGATTCTCCCCCTCAAATGTCAGCTAAAGGGGACCTGAGCAAGTACTAACTGATTTTTCAGAATGACTTGGCAGCCCAAACTACTGAAGTTGGAGTCTTGATGAAAATTTAGAGAAAGTGATGGCAGTGCCATCCAGCTTTCTAAAGTTATTAGTAATATTATATATTAGAACAAAAACATTTCCATCTCCTGCTCCCACTTACCCCACCACCGAAATTTGGCAGTGCAGTGGGGGTGGGGGTGGGAAATGCTTTAAAACGGAAAACACGCAGTGTGCCAGCAGAAAGGGACAATTTTGTTTTAAAATAGCCCTTTTTTGCTGCCATTGCTGCCTTTTAATAGTTTTTTCCCCCCTGCCACAAGTAGGGGATGCAGCAAGGCCGGGGCAGGGGCACAGATGGGCTACAGGCCATGTGTTACTCACACCCCAGTATTAAGGCATCAGATACATTCCATTTTATTTATATCCAGTGAATCACCAAAATCTTTTGTTTCATCGGGGCTGGGATATATGTTTCAAGATCTAAAAGCAACCGAAGCACCTAATTCAATATAAGTAGGAGCTTAAATCCAAATCTTAGCAGTCTAATTATCTGCTGCCTGTCTGATCACACACGCTAGTACAATTAAAGCTAGTTTAAAAAGCAGGAGTTATAATGGGGAAGCCCTATTTCATGCCCCTTGTCAGATGAATGGGATCTGATTCAACTGGTAATAATATAAGAGACTGAACATATGGTGGTAGTGGTAATTTGTGGAAGCATGATACAAAAACCTCCAATGTAGTTTGCCAAGCCTTTCCCTGCATCCCCAGGGAAAGTGCCTTTAGCAGCAAAAACATAAAAAAATCCTTGCCAATACTACTTGGTCCCTAGCTGGAGGGGATTAATCTTATTTGAGTTGTATGTAAGAAACAGGGAGCTGTCTCTGGACAGCCAGATTAATACATTCTACACACCTAAATTTCCCTGGACTGCACACTAATTCATACATTTAAGACTGGATGTATCATTTTCCTTCAGTGTCTCAAGTGCCACGTTGAAGGAAATTTGGTGATGGTAGCTAAGCAGAATGTAATATTTGTTTCTTTTTATGTGGGGTCCTTCTGCTACTTGATCATCTATTATTGTACTATGATGTACTATGTGCTTTGCAATAGATAAAGTCTGCATTTAGTCCCATTGATATCCAAGGGACTTAGCTAGCTTGGAGAGGCAAATGCACATTTGGAACCCTATGTTGGGGTAGGAAATGGCTTGTGGGGCTGGAACATAAAGCAGTGGGCACAGGAAGGATTTTGCACCCTCTTCTCCAAATTCACCCTCCTCACACTTCTTTTCGCTACGAAAGTATTTGTGTGTAACGTGTAGTTAACCTCTTAATTGGCTTGTGGATTAATACTAGAGAGAGTCGGCTTACAGGCAGGGCTGTGTAAACTCTATAATAGTAATAAACTTTATACCCAGTCAGTCCAGATTCTGCACCAAGAAAGGGTGAATTATGTGAAAAGGATAAATTATATTTATCCTGTAATTCGTACTACTTTGTATATTAGAGTGGTTTTACTTGTTGGAGGAGAAGCAAGGAATGAAACTAGGTAGTACTATATTTTGAGATTGTACAGGGAAATACTTAGCTCACTTACAAGCATATTTTCGCAGCCAAAGTCTAGAAAGTTTCAAGGAGGTGCAGCCATTACCATATTCTATTCTTTCTCTATATTCCCCATGGAATTGGTATATGTTCAGGTCTGTTCATAAGCTGAATCAGAAGAATACTGTGATAGGAATGATTAAAAAAATGTTTTCACTAGTTGATGATCATTTCCATCTGTTGCCAGTCCATCTCTTGCAGTGCTTAGAATTTGAATATTCCTTTTCTAAAAAGAATATTCTTAAAAGGGGTATAAATCAAGGAAACTTCAAGAACAAGGTAGCTGTACAACAATGATCCAACACTCACATTTTGGTTTTCATCTTGTTTCAGAGGATTGTTATAAAATGCCAGTGTAGGAGGAAGGAAATTGCTAGTTCATACAGTCTACATCAAGGAAGGGGAAATTCCAGACCGTGGGCAGAATTAGACTTGCCAATCCAGTGTGCAAAGGCTTCAAGCAAGGCCCTGGACCCAGGAGAAGGGAGAGGGGTAGGAGAGAAACGGAGCTGCAGCATTGCAGAGTACTCCTCAAGGCACTGGCTGAGTCTGCTTTGCTTCTCCCTCACTTTCTCCAGTTGATTCAGAATTCAGGTGGTGCCTATGCAACCTGACTGAGCACTTGGAGGAACAAATTTCTAGGCACGAACTGAGTGATTTTCTCTGTGTAGAGAGAGGCATGTCTCTGTAGTTCTTTCTCCATGGAGTAAGGGAAAACAAGACTGGCTGAGGCCAGGAGGCAAGGGCTTCAGGAGGATGTAATTCTGCCTTCCTGAAGCTTAGTCCCTGGGACCAACCCAGTTCCCTTCCCCTTGTTTACACGCCTCTGCTAGGCGTTTACTTCACATGTTCAGGTATTATACAAGTCTTAATAAGAAGTAAAAACATTACAACAATGTAATTCAAGGGCCAGGGTCTTCCCTGTTTCAGATGGCACACCCTCCCCCCAAACCACCCTTTAAACGTCTCAGGACCCTTTTGGAGCAGCAAAGTCTGAGAACCCTTGTTTGGCTGTCATGGGAATCCATAGGTGGAAGTGCTTTGTGCCTCAGACATTTATTAAAGGTTGAGAATGGGACAAACTATGTCCATGAATATTAGAGACCCATTTAGCTATCTGAAGTTGACATATATCACTTGTATGGTTTAATTTTAAGTACCACATTCCCATCCATTGACCTAGCATGTGATATGCATTATTAGTCTGAGTTGCATTTTTCATACATAATTATTTTGAAACAAATTTACCTTTGCAGAGCCTGAAATTCTGTTGGGCTCTTGTATTTCCTAGTAGTGTTCTGAACTACTTGTTCAATTCTTGGCATTTTCAGTTAAAAATACCTTGAGCACGAGGCTAAGACAGACATCTACTTAAGATTGTGGAGAACATGGAAATCTGCTTGTTGTGAAATTATGTTCTCAGAGACTCCCAGAGGGCATTCCTTATCCTTGGGGTGGCTCCTCCCTCTGGTCATTGTAAGCAGGGTCAAACTTGATCTTCAGGGGGAGGAGCCACCCACATCTCCCAGACCATACTGGCAGAAATGAGCAACCCTCAACCCTGTGGCTAGAAGGTAATAACAAAGAACTGCACGCAATAGGAGTAAATGTTGAGCTAATGATACGCAACATTGAACCCAAAATCAGATAGTTGGGACAGGAAAGGAACTGATCCCAAAGACCTCCTCCCTGCCTCTACACATGCATGGTGCAGGCAGAAGCCATAATCACTCCATCCACAACCCATGGCACTGAACTTGTAAGGCAGATGGAATGCTCTCTGGGAATCTCTGAAAACAGAAATTCACTCTAAGTAAATTTCTGTTTTCTTCTGAGGCTTCCAGAGGGCATTCCTTATCCTTGGGGAAATAGCACAGCAGTAAGACATTAGGGAGGGCCACTGGAGATTCAGTGCCTTGATGACCCACCACTTTCTGCAAAATATTTCTCTAGAATGCTGCATTTGCAGAGGATGCCACATCAAACCTATAATGTTTAGTGAAGGTGAGCACTGGAGCTCAAGTTGCAGTTTTACAAATGTCTTAAGATTGGAAAATCCCCAACGAATGTCTCAGGCATAGCTGCCCCCTGGAAAGAATGAGCCATGACCTCCTAGGAGGTTTTCCCTATGGGCTTGTATGTCAAGGAAATACACTCCATTAGCCATATAGAAATTGTGAACTTGGAGACTTTCTGTCCCAATTTGGTAGGATGAAATGACACGAAAAGTGACTAAGACGCCCCTATGTTCAGTTCTGTCCAAATAAAATCGAAATGCTCTATGCATCTCTAGGGTGTGCAAACCGTATTCCATGGTGTGAACTGGATTAGGGTGAAATGGTGGGAGACAAACCTCCTGAGACATGTAAAATTAACTGGGGATCTGCTGAGAGAGCCTCAAGTTCCACACTCACCACACAAAAGTACTAAGAACAGAGTTTTAGGGTTAGTAATTTCAGACAGCACTTAGCTATACATTCAGAGGAGCTGCCACGAAAGCTGTCAACACCCAAATTAAGATTGTGTATTGGAAAACTGGACAACATGTGGATTCAACAGAAAAATGTAAGATCTAGATGAGTTGAGCGGGGGTTCTTTCCCTCACATCCAAAAACACCACATAATGCTGTTGTCTGTTTCTTGATGGTGTTAGGACTTAGACCCTTATCCAGTTCTGCTTGAATGGGAGGGGGGGCCTTTATCAGCTTTAGCACCTAGAGCTGACCCAGAACTCTTGCACACGCTAGAAAGGCTTTCCATTTATGGTATCCCTATTGATGGATTGTTTCCTTGAGGACAGAAGAGTACCCAGAACTTCTGGAGTATCACTCATGCGCTTCAACCATTCCCTTTCAGCTTCCAGGCTGTCAGCTGGAAGATCTCTGACTGTGGATGAAGAACAGACCCCCTATAGAAGCAGATCTTTCTTGTTTGGAAGTCTCCAGGCAACACAGATAGATTGAAGAGCTCTCAAAATCAGGGCTGTAATGGTCAACAAGGGGCGATTAGGATCACTACTGAAGAAAGCTGCCTGATTTTCCAAATCACTTTGGATAACAGTGGGAAGGGTGGAAAGCCATACAGGAGTTCCCATCAAAGCATTGCCCCCTATTGCCAAAGGGCAGGAGGTCTTGAGATGCACCTTTGAACTCGAGCATTTTCCCTTGTGACAAACAGGTTTAGATATGGGCACCTGAACTTTTTGTCTAGGAGATTGAACTCTTGAGGATTGAGAGCCCATTCCGATTCCTGCATGAAGGAACAACTCAGCCAATCCGCATTGGCTGTTGTGGCCACTCGTGAGGAGAGAGCTGACCAGCTTGTGTAGGGACACCGATTTTGTCCCTCCTTCCCTGGTGATTCATCTAAACCTTTGTGGTCAATGTTGTCCAGATTAATACATCTCCCCCTTCCATTTGACTGATGTACATCCGGAAGCTTAGATGTATTGCCTTCAGCCAGTTTATTTAACTCAACTTTTCTGATTTTGACCATGTGCCCTGTGCGATGGCTTCTGCCGGAACAGTTGAGCAGTCTGGCATCTGTTCTGATAGAATCATCCTATGTTTTCTTTAAGGAAAATATATCAATGGATTCAACAACCACTTGAGCCAATGGTGAACTGGTACAAGTAACTTTGCTTGGCTATGAGGTCTTGGATGGGTAGAAGAAGATGTTGAAAGAGTCTGGTGTGGAGTCATGTCTAGCGGAACAGCCCCTGACTAAAGATCATTATGTCCACAAGTTGGCTTAGCTTCCTACGTTCAGTCTCTGATGCTGAGGCTACTGCCAAAGTAAGTATCTGTACTTTGCAGTGTCTCTCTTTCAAAAACATCCAATATTGAAATGTTACATTGGGTAGAGAGAGTTCTTCCGATCATAAACCCCTGTAAACAAGGCTCTGTAAACAAGGTCATCTGAAGATCTTGAAAACACTTTTTCCTTGAGGACGATTGCACCAGAATGTTGTCCTAGTAGGGGATAGAGGCAAATTCCTCTCATTCTGAGGTATGCACCAATGCCACAAAGATGTTGAAGAACACCCATGGGGCTGATGTGAGGCTGAATGGAAGTGCCTGATACTGGAACTGCTTGTTGTAGCAAAAGTGGAGGAATTTGCTATGTGCTTGTCTGATCAGGATTTGCATGTATGTTTCCAAAGATTGATGAAGTTCAGGAAGCCCTTCTCGGAAATGGATTCCACTGTGGATTTCAAATGCTTGTTGGTGCTCCATCTTGAAGTGCTCATTTCTTTGCTATTTTTTGTTCAACCATTTCAGCTCCAATATGACCTTGGTGTTTCTGGAGTGCTAAGAAAAAGATCAAGTAAACCCCTATACGAAAATCTGAGGGACTGTTTCTTTGGTTTTGATTGGCAGATTGTGTTCTGTTGTGTGTAGAAATTTCAGGTGTTTCTCTGTATTGCTTGATTTTGGGTGGCAATGAATTTGTTCCTGGGTTTGTTTGCAGACTCCAGAATTCAGCCCAGAATAGTTTCCCTCACTCAGCAATCCGCAGTAGTCTGCTTCCAAACGTGTGAAGTGAAATGGTCGCCCACCTATATGGTATTGTGGAGGGATGAGATCAGTATCAAGTAGGCTGGTGTTTCTTTCCATCCTTGGATCCTGAAGATGGGGTAGGAGATGAAATAAATATAGCTTGTGGAATGGCTTGCTCGATTCTCCATTTTGATTTAAAACCAGATGATGACAGATGGAGTCTGGGTGATGGTTTGTTGGGCCAAAAGGAATACTGTGTTTTATGTGTTCCTCATGCATGGCCGTGAGGAGGGCCTTGGAGTAACCCTTGGTCTCTACCAGAAATTTCTCTATGGGCTATCCAAATAGCTTAGATCCTTCAAAAGGAGAATTGGCTAGACGAGGTTGCAAGTCAGGGTCAATGTCTCATTAACATAGCCAGATGTGCCTGTGAGCTAGAGTGTTCAGGGCTAAGGTCCTGGCATTCAGTTGAATTGTGCCAACTGCAAAATCTGTCAAGGGAGCTGCCCCGAGCTCAACATTTTCAGAATCGTGTTCTTTGTTCTGTTGTTCCTCAGTGAGCTACAATTTCCTATGTGCTCTGGGCACAGGGCAGGTGAAAACTCTGGGGAAAATAACTTGCCCTAACCAGAGTTGTTGTCCAAGTCCTCCTCTGAAAGTTCTTGTCACTGGAATCTGATAAGGGAACTGTCCTCCTAACTGTTCCTTACATTTAGGTGCAGGGAGCCCTCCCTTGGGTGAACTGTAGGGATGCTTCTTCCATTCTCCCTGGTCTGCTGCCTTATGGGTGAGCTGTGGATACTGAAGGATGGAATACTCTCTGAGGCGATGGACAGAGTCTCACAGGGGAGTGGATGTTGAATCCAAGCAAAACCTGAAAGTTTCCTGAAAGGGATCTGACCTTGAAATCCTTGCATTTGTGTTTGGAACAGCCCGTAGGCCCAGGCCGCCCTTTTTTACTTTTATTTTTCTTCCTGCTACATGAAGAATGGGAATGGGACCTAGATGTATAGAGGAATCCATGCTCTGTTCCCATTGCCCCCCTATTTGCAGGGCGACAAGCCCCAGGTCCTATCTGGAGAAGATTGAGAAGACCCCTTCCCCTGAAAAATTGGAAATAGAGATAGGAAGGTGCCTCCTGTCCTTGGATCTACCCTGGAGGGGTTGGACCCAGATGGCCTACTGTGAATTTGGCCCATGCCCGCCTGTACTACCATTAGAGCCCCCCTGGCTTCTCACACCATTATTGTAGAGTGGAAAATACAATACAATGGGCCCTTCCTGCCCTGTGGGGAAGGAGGGAAGCAGTAGGGAAGAACAGTGGAACTTGACATGCCTGCTTCAGGTTACCAGTACTCTGCAGCCTCCAATTTAGCAGTCTGCTCCTTCCTTTTCCCAAGCTGCGTGTCCCTATTTAAGCTATGTAGGGTGTTGGGATGGGGAGGCAGAGGAGTAGGGAAACAAATTAAAACTTAGAGGAAGGACTTGAGCTCTCCAAAGCAGCAACTCAGCCTGACCTACTGGGCCCTTAGGCAGTGATAGTTTGGGAGATGTAGGTGGCCCCTCCCCCTGAAGCGCAAGTTAAGCCCTTTCTATGAGCTCCAGAATGTGGCATCATCCAAAAAATAAGGAATGTCCTCTGGTGAATCAGTACATGCAATATTGAATGAGTTGGACCAGTGTTGTTAGCATAAACTAGGTTCATATGTTCAGATTTGCAAGACCATATGGACTGCAAATTAGGCGATCAGGATCTTAAAGAGCTGTGCTATAGTTTATTCTACTGTGAACCTTTGTTGTGCACTAAAGCTGCAATTCTGTATCCACATACCTGGGAATAGGCTCCATTGAGCACATTGGGACATATTTTTGAGTAGACATGCCTAGGATTGCACTGTAACTTAAAATGTACTACATTGATCTTTCACCACATAACATACCAACCACATTGTATTCCAATTTGAATGCAAACATCTGATTCTGCATCTGATTTAAGTTTGCACAGAAATGTTGAATTACCCCCCTTTTAAGACTAAGCAGTACATGATTGAAGTAAGGAATAGTGTATCTTTCTTTTCAAATGCCACTGCTGTGGAGCAGCTTATTTCAAGTAAATCTAACATACAGGCTGCATATGGCTCCCACTGCCACCAAATTTCCCACTGTGGCAAATTGCACAGCATGGCACTGGACTGCAGCCCCCAATGGGTTCTGGAAAGCAAGAATTGGCACCTGGATCCCTAGATGTTACCCACCTGATTTATGGGAAAAATAAAAACAACCCTTTAAAATGTATTCACTTGCTCATAGTAAAGTATTATGTAGTATGGTATCATGCAGGGTCATGTCTGTTAAACGTTAAAGGCTCTAGCATCCATGTGTGGGATTACTTACCATGCAAGCTTTCTTTCTCATCTTTCCCCCCCTTGCATCAGGGTCCTGCCAAAAACTACTAAACTGCAAAAACTCATTCACAGAGAATTTATGCAAATCTTTTCTGGGCAGATACGTAGTTTTGCACAGTCTTTTACAGAATATGGGGTCAGTTTTGACTGAAGTTCTGAGGCATCAGTCACAAATTCTTGTCAGTCTGCTGTACTGAGGCAGTTGCTCTCAGAGTACTTGTTAGAGAGAATGTTACTTTTTAATCTACTGGGTAGATTTACTGTCATGTAAAATAGCTTGGAGTGCATTTGCATTTTGTAAAATGTACACTTTTAGTGCCAAGTTCCAGAAGATTACGTACACTGGGAAGGTAAACAAAATTACTAGTTTATTTTTTATGCTATTAATCTTTTCTTATATAGAATTTATTCACAAGATTGAGCATTCTAGTATTAAGGGTAAAGTTTTTTTTAATTGTATGTTCTGTAGATTTTATATATTGTAAGTCAGATGACACCAAAAAGAAATTTATGTACTTATGTATTTTTGTACTGGCTTAAAAATAAATTGAGACAATTTCTCCATGTCTCCATTTTTAAAGTAATTCTTTGTGTATACTGCAGGGGTGAGGAATGTTTTCCAACCCAAGGGGCCCGGAGGCTGCATGCCAGCAGTGGAGTAGCCACCCCACTCTTACACTACACACCATTCTTTCACTACCAGTACAACTCACTCGCTCACTCACACAAACACACGTCTTATCTTCAATCAACTGTACTTTCAAAATCACTGTACCAGTGCCCCCAGTGCTGCTGCATGGTGGTAGTAACACTGGGGATTGGCAATCCATCCCAACCATAAAATTGGTAACTTGACCCACCTCCTCAGATCTTATCCAGCTTTTTCAATTATTTGTATATGATTATCTTCTATGATAGGAGAAGGATATACCAAGGTATCACTTCATTTATATATTGAACCAGTAAATTATTCCACCTTCTCTGTTGATGCTCCAGGGTAGATAATTGTGGTTTTCCTATATAGACTTTATAACCAGATACTTTACTATTTTTTAAATTTATTTATGGTTATTACTAACATGATGGGATATCAAATGTTAAACAGTATAATCTGCATAAAGCATGATTTTAAATTCATATTCCCTTTTACTAATATTTCTGACAGGATATTTAACTCCACATTAAAATTATTACAGGAGAGAAAGTGCTGTATAAATAAAACAGGATCAAATGATAACAATATGGTCTGAATCCAAATTTCCTTCGAATTTTTATCAAATTTTCATTCGATAGAATCACATACTTTTTTCTACATCTCTACAAAATATAGAGAAACGTGGATTTTTTTGCTTTTGAGTCAGATCAATCAAGTTGGGCTATTTTCTTGATGTTCCATGGCAATTGCCATCTTGCTACATATCCTATTTGATCCTCCTTTAAAACTTTGTAGAACTTTATTATCTCTCAGCCAGTATAGTTAAAATAATTTTGTAATCTGCGTTCTCTGTCCTTTAGAAAACCTGCTCACTCCACTTTCCTGGTTTATTTTCAAAATGAAACACTTAGAAGTATAGTAGGGATCTAGCTGCTGAATAAGGTGAGATAAATCTCATTCTATCCCTAGCAGTTTCCAGTCTTTGTTTCCTACTCTCTGTAACTCTATTTCTATGACAGAATTCAGTTTTAAACTCCAATGACAAATTAAATATAACATTTTTATATTTCAAGTGCAAAGGTCATCACAACTAGTACTGAATAGTCCAAATATTCCATAACCTTTTGTTAAGAAGATTTTTGTAAGATGCTCTTAAAAAAAACAGAAGTTCCACTCTTAAAATACTCAACAGTTGTATTTATATAAGCAATATGTTTAAAAAAATACTTTAATAAGCTTTTTTTAGAATTGCAGACAGGGAGCTAGGGCAGGAACACAGGGATTACCAACAGTGCAAAAGTACTATGTGAAAAATTTATAAAAACTAATTTGCAAATTTTTAGATTTCTTTCAAAATATCACTTTAAACCCTTTTATAAAGCCAACAGTCAGACCTGTTGAATTGAAGGTTTGATTCAGACTGCGCACAATGCACTTCATGGATCAGGACACAATAGTGCTTAAAAATATACATTACAATTACTATACACAAGCTGCACTGACTTCTCAATCCAATTTTGGAAAAAAGAATTCCTCTTTTCCAAACTGCATTGAAAGTTTTTTTGAACAGGTTACTATATTACTAGAATTTTAAATAGTACTACTAGTGCAATGTCTTATCAAGTTACAGTGGCTGCATTTTAAAGAACATGAATAAAATATTGTATAAACACCTGCATAAACAAAATGCACATTACACTTAAATACTTAAAAACGGCTGAGCATTACATATTGATTACGGAATGTCAGGACTTTTCTTAGGCATACCATTAGAGTAAAAGGTAAGATTAAAGACCAAAGTAAAATGTCTGAAAATGTACACAGTGCTATATTTTACTTACAAGCCTGAGAACAATATACTTATAAACTTTCCTATGAACTGTTTTTTGCAAGCATTTCTAGCCTGCAAAATATATAGATAAGGAACAGAAAAATAATTCTTCAAAATTGCAATAAAATTTCTAAAAGCATTGCACTGCCTTGCTCTGAAACACTTTCTAAAGACAATCTTTGATACGAGGCTATAAAAACTTTGGATTCCCATATTAACAAAACTGGAATTTGTCAGCCATGGCACCTTCCTAAAGTAGTAAAATTCTATTAATACTAGATTAAGTATTTCATTTATAGATCTGCAGATTACGCCTATTGAGATACACTGCTATTGAGCGGTGGACAATAAATATTAGCCCTCTAGTGTTAAAACGTAGAATTCACCAAAAACGTTTCAGGAGAAAGCAGTGGGCTAAATTAATAATTAAAAAACTTCAATGACATCTACAAAGAAATTGTGTTGGGGGCCTCAAAAGGCTACTGGGATTCATAATTAAAGACCAAACACTGGACATTTTGCCAAGTTAAGCAGTAATCAGGTCAACTTGAACTGGTTGTAATTTTTCAAGCAAGCCTCGAAACAGGTAGATTGTAAGAACCAAAAATGATACATCCTATGAGTCACTTTACATGGCAACTAGGGACTGACACGCTAAACCTCTGTCATGGCCATAATTCAAATCCTTTCATAGGTGGGAATCATGGCTAGTGGGGCAATTTCCACCACTTCATCAAAAATTTATTTTAGCAAATCCTTTTTTAAAAGTTACCAGGCTTTATGGTACCTCATACACGTGCATATTCATAGACACAGAAACATATATATGCAGTTATAACTATTCACAAAGACTCTTCTGCTTCCTGAGAAGCAGCAGCAGCGTGAATCCAAGTGGATTCCTTGAATACAAGATCAGGCCCCAAATGCAAGCTGTGCATTTGTTTCTCATCAAGGCAGCCAGAATTATTTGACTCATTTCCTAATTCTACTTTGCTCATTGAAATGTAAAAATAAATGGATGAATAATGTATGCCTGACCTTGGCTAAAAATATTTAGCAACATTAAAGCATTTAGCTGATTTTAAGGTTCTGTCTCATAAAAATAATTCTGAAAAAAATAAAAGCAGGAACAGTTGTGCAATCATAGCATCATGCTAAACTCCCAAAAATTACATCACCATTCGTCCCAAGATAGAAGTTTTAAATTTCTGATATTCATAATTGGGTGTGAATTTTAAACGTGCATAATTTGTTCTGCTTTCTGAATGACTTTTTTTTTTAATAAAAAGGCTTTAGCAAAATAAAATGAAGCTGACAGACTCCTTAGAAGATCAACTCTCTCAAAAGTTTACCATACTGTACAAGTTATGAAAATTACACACTTGTTTTTAGAAATGACAGCTCAATCATGACTTAAGTAAAAATCTTTCAAAGGCTACAAAGAATCTGGAAAAATACAGAAAGTATTTCTTATATCCAGATAATATAGAAAGACATCACTGATGTCAACAATTTTACATATACAAACCTGACTTGGTTTATTTTAAAATATTTCTATATATATATTTATAAATATATATAAAAATATTCTCTCACATACAACTTTCAGGATCTACAGACATTCCTTAACTGTCCAACAGTTCACATCCTGTGGACTGAAGATCTCAATTCTTTACATTTTAGTATCTCATCTTAAGAAATTTGAAGCAGGCTACTTTCCAGAGTGTATTTTGCACAGTAGTTTTAGTGCTCTGGAATAATTTGCAGAGAACTGTCTGTATAACAGATGTTTTCCTTGACAGGCTAAGCAGGAAGCAGCTCTGTTCGATAGGATGTTTCCCGTCCACTGTATCTGCGTTTGAGATTTTTAAAAGTATACTATAACTTCAGTCAAAATTAGGAAGCAACCAAAATGTATTCCAAAATCTCAGTAAGTTCTATTAAGGGATTTAAATCTGTAAAGATAAACCTATCAACCCTGAAAATTCCGTCAACCCAAAAATTACTTGAAGGAATAAAACCAAACATTCAGTCATCCACGCTCTCCTGTTCTTCAAACTTTCCCTGGGCTGCTGCTTCTTGGAAAATCTCTGAGGAACCTGGACACTCCTTTTCATTACTGTTGATTCGCCTCCTCTTCACAGGCCTTTCATTTTTTTCTTCAAAATAATTTTCACTCCTTGCATTTGAATGAGCAGATTTAGAATGATTGGAAAGATTTTCAGTTTCATATCCATTTGTGTCAAAATCCCCAAGAGGCATTTTTCTGCCAGTTGGTCCATTTAGGTGCAAGCCTTCAATTTTTACTTCTTCTTTACTTGATAATTCACCTGGCCCATTAGTGGAAACACCTACGTTATGGGGAAAATAGACAAAAAATATGAAATAGTAGATGAAGGGCTGGCAAACAACTTTTTGAAACAAGTCACCAGAACAAGCTTAAAACTGCTGACAGGCATAATGGTAGTAAAGTATTGTTGGAGTTGCATTTTAGTCTTTATAGTTTCCCAGATGAGCTTCCAGTATGAGACTACATGAGGGAGTGTGTCTCTAGATGCAAGGACTATTCACAAATGAATTTTAAAAATTGAGTCTTTATCACAATTTTTGCTCATACAAAACAAATGAAATAAGATGCCCCATGAAGTCACTGCAGTGAGGTTTTAAAAATGCTTAATTTTAAAGGGAAAAAAGACTAACAAACGGATTATGGCATAAGCTTTTGTGGACACTGTCAGTTTGAAGCTTGGAGAACTGGTGACAATTCAGGCATGCAATGCACATAGAAATCCTACATACCATTTTGGTTACTGTTGCTGGTTGTGCTGTCCTCTCTTTCTGAATGGCTGGTGCTGCTGTTAGACGTTGTGGGGGGAGGGGAGGGCGCTCGGCTGGATGCAGCACTTTCACTTTCATCTAATAGACGATCCATATAATCCCTTAACACAAAGAAAGCAAACATTCTTCAGAATGGATACTACTCACATTCATGTTATGCTACAGTAATTGTATTTCCAGAATAACCACTGTCATATTTTAAGTTGTGTAATCAAATTATATCTTCAAAATGTTACACCCAAGTTCAAAGAACATGCATTACATGGAAGCCAAGGCAGGGTTGGACAATGCCCCCAAAGTTCTACAGCTACTCTGTTCGGAATGTGGAATAAAATGATGAATGACCTATGATCTTCATTTTCTGCTCAAAATACTTTACAGTGGGGTAGGCAACCTGGTATCCTCCAGGTGTTCTGGACTACAATAGCGTATTTCCTGACCATTGACCCTGCTGGTTAGAGGTTATGGAAACTGTAGTCCAGAACATCTGGAGGGCACTAGGTTGACTACCTCTGGTCTATGATAATTCCTGCAAGATAATTTTAGTGGAAAGTGTACATTTAAAGCAACAAGAGCACAGTCAATGTATACAGTATTAAATTTTGAAAGGACATCCACTGATCAAACAAGCCATACAACACATGTTTGGAAACAATATATTAATATTTTATCTATATAGATTCTACTAAACATCCAGCCATACTTCATTGACAATATCAATAACAATAACAACAATACTTTATTACGGTTAAAAAACCAGCATAGCAAAGAGAACAAGTCATACATGTAAAAATATACAGGCTTCAATTTGAGGCAATCAGATAGGGTTCAATAGTGTTAATATTTTCCTACGCCGACGAATGGCTGCTGCACAGAATTTGGCGACTTTAGATGTAACTTGGTCGTCCAGATCACCCAGAAGATAGTCCGGGTAAAATTTATCCGGTCTGCCTGGGATTTTATTAATGAGTGGGGCAATCCATATAGTTCTGAGTTCCTTATAGAAACAACAATGTAAAAGAACATGATCAGCTGTCTCAATGTCCCCTGTCCCACAAGGGCAGGTCCTCTCAGTGTGAGGAATTTTTTTATATCTACCCTCCAGCAACGCCGATAGCAAAACATTGAACTTTGCCAGTGTAAAAGCTCTTCTAAGTCCAGGCACAGTCAAATTTATTAGATGTTTCGCACATTGACAATATCAATTATTTCTTGCCATAGGAGGGACACCATCTGTGAAATACCCTCTCCTGGAAGGCTTGCTTGGCAGTTACTGTGATGTCGTTCTAGAGCCAAGCAAACCACTTTTTATGTTACCATGCTTTATATCGTTCTATTTCACAGTACTTTTCTCTGCTGTCTGTTTTGTATTTTATTACATTTTTCTTTTGCTTTCCTTGTTGCAACTTAATTTTTTTTTTGCTAATAATTGTTTACTTTAAGAAAAGTTAATAAATTAAAATTATTTTTAAAAAAACTTTGTCACCTATCATCTGTATCCACTTTTGCATAGTGCTCTGTTCCCTTCATTTGACATGTCATCTATAGGCACTGTAGCACTTACACATAACATATGTTTACTGCTTTCATGACCAAAAAGCAGTACAAAAAAACAAAATAGTCCAAGTGTGCTAGGAAAGATAACTTAGTGTAGGGTTAGACCTAGACCAGAGAAACCTTGGTTCAAATCCCCACTTAGCCACAAATCTTTCTGGGTGACCTTAGCCAGGCACCATCTCCTTGATCTTTACAGGAGTAAAAAACAAACAAAAAAACAAAAAAACAAATGGGCAGGAGTGAAAGCTCTTATAACTCTTAGAACACAGTATAGGATGCTGATAATGTAGGAGAATGGAACAGACCAAGAAGAAATATGCATTTTCCATTTCTAGTTAACAGGAAAACATCTAGTTTTCTACTGATTTTACTACACAGCAAAAGATAAGTAACATGGCATGTAAACAGAACATCTTACGTTACACCAGGATGCAGATTGTACTTCTTTTTACCAAATCGTGTCTGCTGAGCAAAGAAGTCGTATCGTTCTGATTTTTTCCACATGTAATAAAATGCCACGCATTCTCCAACAGATCTTGTTCGTACCTATGAAATGAGTAATGCAAGTACTTAATCTGCTTTCTATACAAAATTTATGAGCTGTTCCCTAAACCCAGATTTGCAGTTCAGGGAATATTCAAAATGGGAAATTTAGGCAAGTGTGCAATTTCCATGGCTCCTCCCTCCCAAACCACACACTTGCACTGGCCTTGAACAGCCTGATAGTTGCAAACAGCATTCTCTGGTCAGGAAATGTAATGTTACAGTGAAAATCACTCTCTTCACTACATAGTCATTTGTTTAAATAAATAATAAGACTAGTATATGAAACACACATCTAAAATAGTCCTCAGGCAAAAATAGCACAAACAAAATATATTGCCTCAGGAAAAGAGGAAAAGCTTTATCAAGCTTGCAGGAGAGAATTCGAACACTGTGGAGCAATCCGTGTGAATGCCTGTATTGCATCACTGTTTGGAAATAATGCTTAAAGTGCTAGCACAACTAGTAACTAGCCATAACTAGCATTCCTGAATGGAACAAACAAGTCAGCAGAGTTCACAGAAGGGAATTCCAATGATCTGCCAATAATCAGTAGGTTGTGCTAGCAGGAATGGCTGCTAGCGCAACACGAGGCTAGCACTTCCTAGAGTAACCTGAAAACTAGCAGAAACCAGCGCTTCCAGAATGGGACAGATCATTGAAAGTTCCCATTCGTGAGCTCTACTGACTTGTTCCATTCCGGAAACGCTAGTTACATCTAGTTTCCAGTTGTGCTAGCACTTGCTCCTGCTCCTGCAAAAGCAGATTTGGATACTGCCCAATATTATGAAGACCCCGATGACTGAATTCTTGCTGAAAAAACGATAGAAAAAATTAAGCAATGGGTTCCACATAATAGCATTTTAAAGCTGAATGTTTCTGGAGGCACAGGCTTGTCAAGAGGCAGAGCTCTATACAATGGTCCCAGAAACACCTGCAAGAAGTGCATTCAAAAGACAAATATTTCAAAGACTGTTGGAAAATCCAATAGGATTAGTGGCATATTATATCAGCACTGGCTCCAGGTTTTATGGTGCCCTGGACAAAATACTGTCGGCTTACCCGTCAGTAGTACTTCAAGGGCAGCTAAGAGCCACCATTGAAATTTCCCACAATGCCCCCAGGTGCTTGACATAGTACCACTACAGGGCATTGTTGGAAATGAAAATGCCTGCCTGCAGACCCAAGTTTCAGAGAGCTTCATAGCCAAGTGGGAATTAGAAACTGGGCCTCCTAAGTCCAGTTTAACACTAACAGCTGTATCACACTAGCTCCCTGACAGAAGGAGAAATCAGCTTCTCTGAAGCAACCTGGATCCTAGGCAGCAGTAACTGTTAAGCATCTAGTTTTCTGCACTTCTGGCTTTAATCTTTACTCAATTCACTAACCTTGTTTGCTTGAATCAAATGAAAATCTTTTCCATACGCCTTCAACCCTTGTTCAAAATTTCTACATTCTTCTTCTGTCCAGACAGATAGCTCCTCTGAATTAAAGGAATATACAATGCACACAAAAGGAAGCCAGCGGTTAATGACAAACAAAAAATAACAAACTGCTTCTAGCCTTTGATACAGGACCAAACTAAACTTGAAGAGAAACTATATGTATTTTATCCACGTCCCATTCACATATAAAGTCAGAGTGGGCGTGGGGATCGACATTTTACACAAAAAGGAGCACACGGGAGTGGAGCAAAACCCTTACCTTGTGCTCTATGTTTAAAGCATTTTTTTTCACTGCCCAGGTCACTGCCATCATTGGAACCAGGCTGGGAAAAAATGATTAAAGCAGCAGAAGGCAGCAAGGTATTGCCCCCTTCCCCATGCATTCCTCTTCGTATCCAGAGCAGACACCTTCTATCGCTATTTTATATGTGAACAGAGCAGCCATATACATGGCTGCATCATCACACTGTACTGTGGGTTACTGGGAATAATGAAAACACAGTTGGCCAGGATTTTTCTTTTAGCAGGACTCACTTATCTTGATAAAAATTAACAAATTTAAACCTCATGGCCTTCAGTGCATGGCAAGGCTTTTTCAATAATATTCAAACTATCTTAATTCCATTTGCTGGCAACAGGAAATCTCAAATGCTATCTACTTGCAATTACTACCATTATCGTTTTTTCACAAAAATGGAGGTGAGAATACACTAAGTTAACATACATTTGCTTGTGTGTCCATGCTAAGCAATACACTATGGATTTAAGACAACTAAAATGTTTTAGAAAGTATAGCCCAGAGGGAGGCAACCTATCAACCCCAGCCAGCAGGGCCAATGGTCAGGGATTATGGAAATTTAGTCCAAAATATCTGGAGGGCACCACTTTGCCTGCAGCTCTGAGACAGGTCCTTTTCCCACCAAATTTGATTCCTACAAGTCATGTGGTGTCTTGAGTTTAGTCCATATTATTTCCCCTGCACATCTCTACTAAAAAGGGGTGGATGGGAGTAGCAGTAAAGAAACTGTGTATCTAAGATACACTTGCATAATGTGCTCTTGTGCTGCAATGAAATTACTATTTTGAGATGTTCTTCCTGCATTTCCAGTTTAGCAGAGTACCAAAACCATATATTCCTAGTATAAGAAAACATCGTCCCAACGATATGTATGTCCCACAGAATTGAAAAGTATGCTTAAATGCTGGGGATTCTCAAATATTACATTGAGGTGATTTTAAGACCATCAAAACTGAATGGTAGGTAAATACTTGATATATTAAAGAGATCTTAATATAAGAAAATGGTTTGAAAACTGCTGAAACCAACAATAGTTGTTGGTATGATTAAATAAATTGAAAAAGATGAAATATACACACCTCGTGCTGCTTTTACATTAAATCTTAATCTTCTTAGTGCCTCTTCTGTATCAAAATTGCACTTCACCAATTCATACAAAGCCTAGGAAAGAAGGAAGAAATCCTGATTATGATCTTCTCAAGCTTCTGAATTGTTGTTTAACAATTCAGAGTCAATCACTTACTTTCTAAAAATCTAATATTAAAGACATAGATTCAGCTGTAGTGAACATGAGGTTTACTTGTCCTCTAGCTAATATGAAATTCTGAATCCTGCACCCAAAACATTATGGGTTGGAGCCAGAATCTTATTCACCAGTGAAAGCATCCCTGAGCAGAGTTGTGCTCAAAATGCCATGCAGGCCCCACTGCTAACACCACACACTATTCTGGAGGTTTGCCCAACCCAGCAGAGCAAATTTTCAGGAGACCTAACTAAAAGTATCTATGCAATTCAGTGAAGCTGAGTGAGTGTCCTCTGACCCATGACAAAAAAGTAACGGGATATTTTATGGCCACTAAGAGCTCTAGGAGTTTTGTATACCTGTTCATTGTCTTTTATATGAGATCCTTCAGGAATTGCATCTATTCCTCTCTCATCTCCTGTTCGTCTGGAGGCTTCATTAAGGAATTCAATCACTTTATTTTCAGTCAGGTAATCTGGATTCCACAGCAACTGGTCATCATTTTCATACACTAATATTGAAGAACGGTAAACATACATTACTTAACATTTAAGCTTAAAAGGTTTCTTAAAAAACATCTAATCCTTTTCCCTTTCATCTTATCTCTAAACCAAGCCACAAAGTCCTATTTTTTAAGTACCTCCAAAACATAGGGAAAAATATGCTTTTTGTTTCCTAAAAGCTCTATTTTTTAAAGCCATGTTACATATAGCTGGCAGACAGGAAAGGAGATAAATTTATACACACACACACACTTCCATCTTATATAAAAGCAGAAATGCAGGTTGCTTACCTGTAACTGTAGTTCTTCGAGTGGTCATCTGTGCAGTCACACGTATGGGCTCGCGCCAACGCCGAGCCTGCTTCCGGGAAACTTCACTAGCTAGCTTAGACTTTTGGCGGGAACCCCTCCCCCCACCATCCTACCGCGCATGCTCAGGGTTCCCACTCCTCACTTACCTCAGTTCTCTGAGACCGCTTGGCCTCGCAACTAAGGTATAATATATTTATCAAAAAATGAGCATGTCCGAACAACTTGACTATCACAACAGCGATGCCAAGAGGGGATGGCGGGTGGGTTGTGTGACTGCACAGATGACCACTCAAAGAACTACAGTTACAGGTAAGCAACCTGCATTTCTTCTTCGTGGTCTCTGTGCATCACACATATGGGCGAATAACAAGCAGAGACTTACCGGAGGTGGGTAGGCATGCTGGTTGGTCACTGGCAAATCGAGGAAAGGACCGCTCTACCAAACGAGGAGTCCTGTCTGGCCCTGACATCCAGGCGATAATGCTTAATAAAAGTAGAAGCATTAGACCAAGTGGCTGCTTTGCAGAGGTCAGTGACCGAAGCTCCATGGAGAAAGGCAGAAGAGGTCGCCTGCGCCCTGGCAGAATGTGCTGTCAGACGAAAGGGTGGATCTTTCTTGGCAATCTTGTAGGCCAGGGCAATGGTCTCCACAACCCACTTGGAGATGCGCTGTGGGGAGACCGCCAATCCCTTAGTTACGCCCCCGTAACAAATGAACAATTTACGAGACTTTCTAAAAGATTCAGTTCTTGACTTATAGAAAGCCAATGCTCTTCTAACGTCTAGTGCGTGCAACGTTGACGACAAGGGGTCCGACGACGGGTTGAAGAATGTGGGTAAGACAATGTCTTGACTTACGTGGAACGAGGAGGAAACTTTGGGAATGAAGTTGGGGTCCGTACGCAATACTACTTTGTCTTTAAAAAACTGCAAGTAAGGAGGGTCTATTAGCAGAGCAGCTAACTCCGAAACACGCCTCGCAGACGTGATGGCAACTAGGAACATAGTTTTAAGTGTCAATAAACGAATATCAACTGTAGCCAACGGTTCGAAGGGCTTAGAAGTGAGGACTGTGAGAACAAGGGATAGACTCCATTGTGGAACTACCGGACGAATAGAGGGAAACAAGTTTTGCAAACCCTTTAAGAAAGCCCTTGCCATTGGGTGGGTAAAAACAGAAAACCCATTCACCAAACCGTGGTTGGCTGCAATAGCAGACAGGTAAACTTTAATGGAAGCTGGTTTTAGGCCCTGGGCATGCAAGGAATAAAGGAAGGAGATGATGCTAGGCATGCCTGATGTGTCGGAATCAAAGTTATTAAGAACCGCATACTCTTGAAAACGCTTCCACTTTCTATCATACGATAACCTAGTGGAGGGCTTACGTGAGGCCTCTAAAATAGATTTTACTCGTTCTGGGAGGTCGAGGATTCTCCAAGACGACGGATTCTCCAGGCCGTCAGGTGTAGAGAGTGGACCTCGGGATGAAGAATTTTGCCCCTCTCTCGAGACAGAAGGTCGGGAATGTAAGGCAGATTCCAAACCTCCGCTTTCGCTAGTCTGAGTAGCGACGTGAACCAAGCTTGTCTTGGCCACCATGGGGCTATCATTATCGCGTCTGAATTGCTGCGTCTGACCGTGGTCACTGCTCTGGCAATCAGTGGAAATGGTGGGAAAATGTAGAGAAGAC
Source organism: Anniella stebbinsi (assembly GCA_029215795.1). Lineage (NCBI taxonomy): Eukaryota > Metazoa > Chordata > Lepidosauria > Squamata > Anniellidae > Anniella > Anniella stebbinsi. The sequence goes on along the minus strand of JARDYH010000004.1, from coordinate 85,038,234 downwards.
CCTTCGACCAGTCCCATTGAAAAGCGTCCCCTAGTGACGCCTCTCCTATGCCCGCTCTGGAGCAATACGCCGGGCACACTGCATTGGCAGCCGTCGCGAAGAGATCGATGTCGGGCGTCCCCCAACGAGTGAAGAGACGATTCAGTATGCGAGTGGCGAGTTGCCACTCGTGCGTGTCCGCGAAAGATCGGCTGAGAACATCCGCTGTGGTATTCTCCTTTCCCGCAATGTGTAACGCTGACAGCAGTATATTGTGGGAGATGGCCCACTGTAGAATGTCCATCACAAGTCGAAGGAGACGGCGCGACCTGGTCCCGCCCTCCTTGTTTAGATACCACACTACTGCGGTATTGTCGGTCAGAATACGGACATGACGCCCCTGTAGGCGAGGTAAAAATGCGCGTAAGGCTTTTTTGACTGCTAGCAGTTCCAACATATTGATATGAAGGCGAGTCTCTGAAGGTGACCATCTTCCTTGCGTCAGCAGGTCGTCGTGGTGAGCGCCCCATCCTTCTAGAGATGCATCCGTTGTCACTACGCGAGACGGACCCCGCGATACAAAGGGCATTCCCTGCGAAAGGTTGTGCAAGCTCGACCACCATCGGAGCGACTCTCTGACCAGGTGAGGGATGGTAAGTATTAGCCGGTGTGGGTTTTGCAGAGGTGAGTAGCGTTGGAGCAGGAACTGCTGGAGGGGGCGCATCTGAAGTCGCGCCCAACGGACGACGAAGACAGCTGCTGCCATCAACCCTAGTAACCTCAGAATTGCGAATGCTGAGGCGTGAGGACGGCCTTGCAAACTTAATGACAGCTGCTGCAGGATCGTTATTCTGTCTATAGGGAGGAAAGCTCTTCCTATTGTAGAGTCGAGTGTAACCCCTATAAATTGCAGCCGCTGTGATGGTTGAGTGATGGATTTTTTGTAATTTATCTGCAGCCCAAGCGACGACAGAAGAGAGATGACCTCGTGGACGTCGGCAAGCGCCTGGCTTCTGGAGGTGGAGACGATCAGCCAATCGTCCAGGTAAGGATATAAGTCGATGTTGCGTGATCGTAGGTGCGCGCACACTGCCGACATGCACTTGGTGAATACTCTTGGCGCAGACTTTAGGCCGAAGGGAAGGACGGAAAACTGGTACGCCTGGTACCCAATGACAAATCGCAGATAGTGTCGGTGGGTGGGATGAATCGCAATGTGAAAATAAGCGTCCTTTAGGTCTATTAGCGTGAACCAGTTGCCCTTCCTTAGCATAGGCAGGACAGATGCCAAGGTAACCATGCGAAACTTATTGGGTAGAATGAATTTGTTTAGAATTCTGAGATCCATAATAGGACGAAGTCCCCCGTCCCTTTTTGGCACCGTAAAATAACGGGAGTAAAACCCTGTACGGAGTTGATGTCGTGGCACCGTCGTGATTGCCGCCTTGTTTAGGAGTGCGGTAGTCTCCTGTGCCAGAGTCACCGAGGGCGGTGTAACTTTTATGATGCCAAGTGGAGGAGGAACTTCGAACTCTATTTTGTAGCCCTCTGCGATGATGTTTAAAACCCAGGCGTCTGATGTTATTGCCGCCCAGGTTTGCAGAAAAGGCTGTAGTCTGTTGGATCTGTTGGTAGTTAGATGAGGCGCCAAGTCAAAGACGACGCTTGTTATGTTGCGGTTATTTGCTGCGTTGTTGAAAATGCGGCGTCGCCTTTCGCGGCTGATACGATTGGGTCGATGCAGATTGATACCGCTGCGTCCTGTCCTGTTGCGGCCGGGGCTGGTACGGGACTGGCCTATACCATTTTCGAGGTCGGTAAGACTGCTGTGGTTGTTGAAAGCCCATCTTTCTAGCAGTCATTCTGGCCTTGTGCAACGTATCCATAGTGGCGTCAGTGTCCGTATTGAAGAGGCCTTCCCCGTCAAAGGGAAGGTCTTCAATTCGGTTCTTGGTCTCCTGTGGTAGAGATGCTGAGCGCAACCATGCATGCCGACATAGGGCAACCGCACCAACCATGGCCTTAGATACACAGTCTGTCAGATGTCGCGCTGTTGTCAATTCCTGTTTTGACAATCTTACTGCCTCTGACTGGAAGACCCGAGCGAGTTCACGCTGGTCGTCCGGAAGGTAATCGGTTAAAGACGATATTTTTTCCCATAGGAATAGTTGATAACGCGCCATGAGCGCCATATAGTTAGTCACTTTTATGCCCAACGATGTAGAGGCATAAATCTGACGCCCGTAGGAGTCGAGCTTTCGCCCCTCCTTATCAGTTGGGGCGGAATGCACCTTACCCGACCTGCCCTGCGTTGCCTCTACAACAACCAAATTAGGCTTCGGATGCTGGAAGAGAAAAGGTGCCTGCGCCTCCTTCACCTTATAGATGGCATCAAGGCGTTTAGAAGTCGGACCAACAGTGGCTGGATGTTCCCAAGATTGTTTGATTGTTTTCAACAATGCCTTAACCATTGGCAGGGTTAATTGTGGTGATGGCTCTGTATACATAACGTCATATATGCCATCGTCGGAATCGTCAGTTGGTTGCTGGCATTCGATATTTAGGGATTGAGCCAGTCTCAGCATTTGGTCTGAGAAACTGCCCATCTCCATCGTAGGCGAGGCGCGATCCTCGGTACCGACCGTGTCCAAAGGAGATGGCTCCGACGGTCGTGGAGATGGAGCTGAAGATGTGTCCGATGCATAGTCCTCAAAGGACTGAGAGGGCTGTCGGCGTCGTGGCGACGCTGGTGGCGTTCGGTCACGGGGACGTGTTGCTGCCGATGTCGAGCGACCTCGATGCCGAGTCGAGGGCTGGCTCAGTGAGGTGGTCCTTCATGGAGGGACAGGCGGCGGCGACTGTACCTCACGGATTCGATGTCCTGTGTATGGATCGAAGCGGTACCGACCACGCTCCGACTGGCGGGAATGCTCTGAATAGACATCCCAGTCTCGCGACTGCGATCGAGAATGCGACCTCGAGTGCGATAAACGGCCTCGAGAGCGATGCGTTCGACGTCGATGTTCCTGCGGTTGCCTCGGCGATGAAAGTTGCGTCGGCACTGTGCGCTCGGTATCCGATGGAAGGATGATGGGCATCGGCCCAGGAGAAGGCAATGATCGGGAGGGCGACAGAGTAGCCGTTTGCGGCTGCACTCTCGGCGTCGACGGCGTACGTAGAAGTGAAGATACGGAAGGTGTACGTCGCTTCGATGCCGAAGGGGCCGGAGAAACTTCCGTCCGTTGTGATGATGTTGAAGCAATCGACGTCGGTCGGTGCGTCGGTGCCGATGGCCGGGTCGGTACCGACGATGACTTATGGACCATGGCGACTACTTTAATCGATGCCGAAGAAGGCATGGAAGACGGTCGTGACTTTTTCGATGCCGTAGCCGGTATCGATGACGGCTGTTTCAACGGTGTCGCAGCTGGACCGATAATTTTAGAAGTTTTCTTTGGTTTTGATTTCTTGGGCTTCTTCACCGGAGGCGGGGAGGAGGCCGGTGAAAGGCCCGGTAATGATGCCGGTGCTGCTGCCCCTAATCGGGGGGAACCCGGAGACGCTGGGCTCGAGAGGCTACGACTCTCCCCAGAAACCACACTTTTCATCATGGAAGGACGTGGTTGATCGACTGCTGATAATGCCTTCGTCCACAAAAGACTACGGAGGCGATCAGCCCTATTTCTTCTGGTCTGCCTAGAAAACCGCATGCAATGGCTGCAAGAATCGACGACGTGGGCCTCTCCTAGGCAAATTAGGCAGAGCGAGTGTCCGTCGGTGAGGGCTATTTTGGCCCTGCACCGCGAGCAACGTCGAAATAATGCGGTCTGCGCCATAAGATGGCGAGCCGCCTTAAACAAATTCAATATCAAAAATTGCTATCTATTAAAACTAAATATTATTAAAAAAAATTTTTTTTTTTTAAAACTAGAACTATACTAACTAACTACTATACTGAAGAAAAAACCAGCCTAAGCTAACTATAACTATCTTCTTCTCTCTCAAAACAGGTACAACGTACCGGAGAAGTCTCCCGCGAGGCTACTGGCGAAGAGGTCGAAGAAGAACTGAGGTAAGTGAGGAGCGGGAACCCTGAGCATGCGCGGTAGGATGGTGGGGGGAGGGGTTCCCGCCAAAAGTCTAAGCTAGCTAGTGAAGTTTCCCGGAAGCAGGCTCGGCGTCGGCGCGAGCCCATATGTGTGATGCACAGAGACCACGAAGAAGAACTGTGGATTTCAGATTCTGAAATATAATTTCACTGTCCACTCCTACTCAATTACCTATTCATGTACAAGTGGTACTTTATCACATGTGTAAAAGGGCAATTTTTGTGAGTAATGGCCATATGTGTGCTTTATAAAAAGCCTTAAATCCTCAGGATACAATTTTTGCAGAACCTATGCAAGAATGTGTGAAGAACAAGTGACAATAGACTAGGGCTACAAAGGAATTTTGCAGACCTCTGCAAACGCCTCAAAATGAACACTCATCAAGTTTGTTCTTCTTTTTTTTGGCTAAAGCCACTGGAAAATAGTCAAAAGTAGTGTTGTATTTCAAGCCTGAAAAACAGCTGAGACCGATAAGATAGCTCACTCTCCCATCATCTGCAGGGGCGTGCTGGGGGATATGCATGCTTTCTGGGGGGCCCAGAAAGTGCACTCCACCAAGCACCCAGCCGTCCCGGCTCCTCGAAACAGGGCTGGACTAGCAGGGCTGGTGAACTCATGGGGCAGTCCCCTGCAAGTTCTCCAGTCCTTAGCCAAATCACAGGGGAGTTCCAATTAGTCCATTTTGTATTCAGGACTGCGCTGAAACAATATGGATATTTGTTACTCCACTGAGTAACAGATCAAGCTGCAAATGTATTTGAGCTGAAAAACCAACTCTGTTTTGGCCCTATTTTGTGATGTGGATTGGTTGGTGTCTGCACCAAGATTCCAATTGGCAGAAATTTACTGTAGCAGCTCCGACAGGTTCTCCTTAGGATTTGTGAAACCTCCAGAATCACACAGCCAAAATTTCAGGCAAATGGTTCTACAACCAAGGCTGCAGTCCTACACATGCTTACCTCAGAGTAAGTCCCATTGAATTCAGTGGGATTTACTTCTTAGTAGACATCCCTAAGACTGTACTGTAAAGCTGGCAGAGCTGAACTACTGAGTTTTACTGATTCAATGATTTGTGGAATGTAACTTACCTTAAAATTCTTTCAATTTATATCAAATTATCACAGTAACATTGACAGCAATTACCTTTCTCATTCTCTTTGTATTTAGATATACCAACTGGAATTTCAGCTTGAAACATGGAGCCAACCATGATTTCCTGTTTTGAAATATATATATACAAATTATAAACATGAATCAAATACTAAGCTCATCAAAATTTAATTACTGTGAACTGTCCAGAGAGCTTCAGTTTTGGGTAGTATAGAAATATAATAAATAAAATAAATGTAATAAATACTACCAGAAATATAACTGAGCACAATGGGAACAACAGCATTAAAAATAGAAGAATGTTTATATATTTGTTGGCATCTTTGTACAGTAAAAATAATTATGTGGGCTTAAATAACAGCCCACAGGAGCAGTTAACCAAAATGGGAAAGAAAAAAGTTAGTATTAAGTCTGAGCCCAACTCTTGGATTGTTGCTCCCAAAGCCTGGAATAGGACAATAAACCCTGGCTTCATATTCTGACTTGTTAGCGGAGCCACAAACCAGAAGTGCCAGTTTAGATGTATTGCTAAGTTTTTGTCGCTTGATGAATTCTTGGTTTGTTTAGCTCCTCCCACTGCTGGGAGGAGTCAATCAATCAATCAATTCTTTATTTACAGTCAACAGACCATATACATCACATTTTATAAACAGTTAATACCACCAGGAGTTTTGCGATCCCCAAATAAAATTCCAATAAATCTAAAACCTGGCCACATTGAGAAAAAAAGGGATAGTGGTATGACTACTTTAAAACTTAAGGTGAGGTCATTCTCGAAAGAGTTACTACTACTTTATTGTTAAAAGTCCACAGACCATACAACTGCGATTTAAACAGAACATAAGGGGGGAAAAAACTTATAAGTTAAAATGCAGGCTAAGTTTTGAATATTCAGCAAACTCTATAGAATAAGTAATACTTTCCCTCGAGTCCTAAGCATGTTGTAAGCGTGTTCAAGCTTTTCTTACTATCAATGCACCATGTGTCTCGTTAATTAATACTTAAAAATTCCAATTTCCTGTAGCTCATCACTTACTCAGCTGGATTCTATTCCTCATCGCAGCACAGAGGAATTTTGCTACTTGCAGGGTTATGTACTTATTTGAGCCCTGGAGAAGGTTAGCCAATAGGGTTTCCCTGGTACATCCCGAAAAATGCTGCATAATGGGGCGTAACAGATCATCCCTAGCCTTGTTATAAAAGTTGCAGGAGAACAGTACATGTTCCACATGCTCCACCTCATAGTTATTACATGGACAGCATCGATTGGCTGCTGGGATTTTTTTAAATCTACCCTCCAGTAGCTTAGACGGAAGGACATTAAATCTGGCCAGCGTGAAGGCCCTTCTGTATTTAGCTACAGTAAGCCAATTTAAATATGCCTGCACCCCTCTGTGGGCAGAATCTAAAAGGCCCAAAGAATGGGGAGAACAGGGGCCTCTGGCCATTCCGCGGAGCTCCTGAAGGTCCATATCCGCTAGTCTTTGCTGGGAGGAGTCAAGCAGGAGCAATCAGGCAGCATGCTCATACATGCTGTTCATGAACAAGATGCCAGAATTCTCCAGAATTCTGGCTTAGCGTTGTGTGTGAACATGGCCGTTGTGAGTGGATCCAATCATTAAAATATGTCATTTGATGCCCAAACAGCGGTTATTTCAACTGTCAAACTTCTTACTTTAATAAAGGGGAAATGTCATTGAAGAATTATTTATATACATATGACACAAAACTGCAGATGTCACCAACAAAAATACGTTTTATTGTTTGGTCACTGTAACAGCTCACTATTTCATATGGTCAGTGGATATTAACAATTTTAGATCTCCAACATAACTACAAGAAGTAAGAACACCCTCTTATTTAAGCCAGGTTTATAAGCCTTTTATGATCTACAGCCTCAGTTTAGAATCCTGAGGATTTGCGCTTTCATTAGTATTTAGGTCTCCTGGATGCAAAGAAAACTACAGGTTTGATGGTAGTGTATCTAGCCTGTAGTATCAACCTTTCAAACACAATCCTCAAAATGCACATTTGCAAAGGCTCTTTGATCTCCCTAACTTGCTAGAATGATCCCTTGGTAAGAGGGCACTTTGACAACACACAATGTTCATGTATGCTTTCCTGAAAATAGTTTTGACTAATCTGCACAAGGTCATTTGTGTAATGGACATATGCTGATATGCTTTAAACATTTACCTTTTTCCAGTCTTCTGAAGGAATATAATCTTCGTCTTCTTCAGATTCCTCTTCTATTTCACTATCTATATAAGACAATTAACAAATGTAAATAGGTACCCTGAATTGTATTCCTTTAAATAAAGGTATAACCTAGAAACAGATTTTTCAAAGCCAGATGTGGTTGGCTAATTGAGCAGTGAACTATGATGTCACAACCAACTCTATGTGACTAATTGTGGCAGAGATCTTCTTACTGAATTGTAATACTGAAAATTTAAACAAGCAAGCAGATTTCCAATTTTTTAAAATACACTCCAATATATTCACTTTAAATATCTGTAAGCTCCGTTGCTGAAACGTTTATTATATAGCAAAATGTTTACCTAGAACCAGGTTTGAAAAGGGTTTTAAAAACAAAACAGCTTTTGGGGATTTCTACATCACATTTCACTTGAGCCATTGTTTCTAGCAGTTGAAAAGTTGATGATAATGACCTTAAAGGAAATTACTTACTAACTACCAAGTTATCACCCTAGTCAAGCAACCCATATGGGTACCTTTAAATTTGCCTATCTAAAGCACTGGAAGAAACATGGACTATTCCAGAAGCTTTCTTCCCTCAAGATAGATTAGCAGATTCCCTTTATTCTAAGAGTCTCTGCCTAATTGTCTTTCATAAGCATGACTTTTGTAATGCTCAATCAAGCAGCCTTAATTCAATCAAAAATTCAGAAGTCCAAAGGAAGACTTTTAATCATCCTCAGAGCCAAGCTTCTGCAGCCTTTGTTTTCACCTCAGCATGAGAATGCCTGGAGTCATTGCCACGCTATGTGCTTGATTGTGGGACTTGGTGCAGACAGACATTTTGTGGGGTAACTCCAAAATCTGCCTTACTTGCTGCCTGTTCACCATGCTCCATTTATAGCACTTCCCCTTTGTGTCCTCTGGTTCTGAACCTACATTTCCACGACAAGAGCTTTTGTTTACGCTACCTTGTAAAGAGCTCATTCCTGTGAAGCCGTATTGCTGTCTTCAAGCCAATTTCATTTCAGTTTGGTCGGCTTAAATATCTGAGTAGGTATCTGCCTAGGACACCCAAGGCTGCTGACCTGATGCGGGCCTCTTGGAATTTCAGAGAGGCATGCCTCACAAATGAGAGAAAGTGGCATAACTATGATGAGTTACTGACTTTAAGCACAGTGGTTCATCCTTTCGGCAGCTGAGTTAAGTGTGAAAGGTGTGTTAAGTTTCCACTGAAATGTGGATGAGAGCCTCCACCTCCAATCTTTGCCTATGTTCCTTAAGTTACTCTGCATCTCTCAAAGTTTGTTATTTACTTTGGGTGAGTTAGGACCCAAGAAGAGTGTTCGAGTCTTCTCCATTCCAACAACTTACCAAATTTTTCAACTTTTCTCTTTCTTTCCCCACCCCATGTTTTTTACCATCTAGCTTGAGAAGAGTTCTGAAGAACTCAAAAGATAGCATATTTTTGTGGAATTCTGGTTGCTCCTAATATAGGTACTGCCCAACTGCAGATCAAACATTTACAGCACATCAAACTGCAAGAGTTGTTTGTAAAACATGTTTAGATGACAGTGCTTAGTACTTGAAAACACATACTTGCATCGAAGTATTTACAGCGCCGTGGGCGAATTATCTCCTGTACAACAGATGGTGCTGGATCATCATTGGAGGACTGTGTCTCATCCTCCTGACCCGATGAATCCTTTATGGCCTCCTCCTTGCATAGAATGAAACAAACAAGACCACTATTATTTTTATTATTTCTACCCAACTTTCTGTTTAATGCACACCTAATGCAGCTTATAAAAGTTAGCACACAAAATAAAAATAGTAAAATGGGCAAACAATACAAAACAGTCATAATTGTAATAATAAAAATAGAACTTTAAAAAGCAACCAAATTAAAAGCAAAATATAGCAGATTAGCAGACTAAAACCATACATTAAAAGTGCATTGAAAAAAAAAGTATTTAACAGATGTCTAAAAACTAAAAGAGAAGGGACTTTGTAAATCTTCACATAGAGGGTATTCCAAAGTTTCAGTACCAACACCAAAAAGGCTCTGTCTAGCATACTTGCTCATCTGATTTTACAAATGGACGGGACCATGAACAGGGCTGCTGATGTCAATCTTAACTAGCAGGCAGGCTTGTTATGCAGAAACAGACAGTTCCTGAGGTCTCCTGGCCCCAAGTCATTTAGAAGGTCTAAAGGCTAGAATCAACACTTTAAATTGAAAACAAATGTGCAGCCAATGTAGATGAAGTAAAATTGAAGTAATATGCTTTGTTCTTTGGGTCCCAGAAACAAATCTGGCCACTGCATTTTTTATCAACTGCAGTTTCTAGATTTTCTTTAAAGAAAGCTCCACATAGAGAGCATTGCAGTAGTCCAACCTGGAAGTAACTAGGGCATCAATAACTGAAGCCAAATTTGTCTTTTTCATTAAAGGCCACCGCTAGTGAAACAGCTGATGCTGGTAAATGTGACTCCTTCCCACTGCCACTACCTGAATATCCAAAAAGGAGCACACCCCAGACTGCATGTACCAACATCTTCACGGGAGTGCAATCCTGTCCCAAACAGGTGGTATAACCTTTCCCAGATCACCAGAACTTGTGATGAATTAGTGATGGATTATGTTTCAGCTTGTTCACCCCCACTCACTCCTGAACTAATGACAGACACTAGTTTGTAATCTCTACTCCCTCTCCAGGATTAAAAGTTAGAAACAAGAGATAGAGCTGATGCAATCCACATGACATTCAGCCCAAGGTTCTGGGTAACCTCTCCCAGCAGGTATGCTTTAATGTGGATTCCTGCATTGACAAAGGGGTTGGACTGAAGGGCCTTATAGGCTCGTTCCAACTCTACTATTCTTTGATTCTATGAACCATGGGGCAAAACAGAACTACCTTCTGAGATCACCTTCTACCAAAGAACAAAACCACTGAAATACAGTCCTCAAAGCAGCTAAGATATCAAGGTGATAGTATTGAAAGATGCTAAGACTTCCATGAGAATCAACAGGATTGCACTCCTGTCCATCAAGTCATCTACCAGGGTGACCAAGACAGTTTTAGTTCCAAAGTTGGTCAAGAAGCCAGACACAAATAGATCCAGATAATCAATTTCATCCAGGAAAATCTAGAGATGTTACTACATGCTTGACTATCTTGCTCAAATAAGGCAGTTTTGACACAGGGTAATCATTAACACTGCCCGGGCCCCTGTTCACTTTTTTCAAGATAGGTCTCACCACAGGTGTAGGAACTATGCTCTCCCTTAATGAAGCACTGATTACCTCCAATACCCAGACAGAAAGAACTGTCTGGGTTACTCTGGTAAGTCAAGCACTGAATATACAAGTGCCAACCCTCAAACTGTCAAGTAGCCTGTCGATATCATTAGGGAAAAGCTCAAATGTACCCATTACAAGAAAAATCTCTTGCCCATGGGCTGGATTCCTGATAAGGCCTCTCAAAAGCCCTACTCCTTATGCAAGGTCGAGGGGAAAGGGTGGCCAGCTCCATCAGGAACTGCTGCCAAAAGGTGCCTGAAGTGGGTTGAAGAAGCATAGGCTAGGGTTGAGGGAAGCCTATTTAGTCAGAAGCTGCCACCTGAAGGTGCCTGGAGGCAGCGACTCCCAACAGAGTGACTCCCCCTTCTCCACTGCCCAACTGTTTCCCAATCAACTAAGCGGCAGGTGGTGGGAGTGGTTATGTCTTCCCTCCCTGCTATCTTCCCCCCAACCCACTTAGCTGAGTAAGACCTGTTTGTTTTAGCAATCAGGGGGGAGAGGAGATGGCAGGAAAGTTGGGGCAATCTCCCCATCACCATACTCCTCAACTGATCACTAAGCCCCCCCCCCCCCACGCTGAGGAGTACCAGAGACCAGTGTGATTTTTAAAAAAGTTAAAAGGCAGTCCTTCAAATTATTTTTAAAAAGGGCAGTGTCAGACATTCCTAGGCTTCCAGTGCTTTGGCACTGGAGGGCTTTCAGGAAGCAAGAGCAGTCCAGGAGACTGGCATGTTGTTGTTTTTTAACTTAAAAGGCTTTCCTTTTAATTTTTTTTTAAAAAATGGCTGCTCCAGTTTCACGCTTTTGTGGGGGCAGGGGTATTGTCAATGCATGCTCTCTGTATGTATGCTTTGCCCTTGCCTCTGGCACAATCTTCTACAGGAATGCAATTCTAAGAGCTTGCACGGGGAAACCAGGATGGATAAAACTGATTTAAAAAAAAAAGGATTTAAAATTTTATATCAATTATTTTAGACACAGAAATAAAATACTATATTTCTCTCTACCTTAAAAAAATAACAATTACAATTAAAACTCATCATAAACTAAACCTATACTTACAGTTTCATAAAAATGAAGTTACCTACCAGTCAAGCATGGACATTAATTCCAGTTATTCATCTCATTAAAATGGCTTTGTTCAGACTAACCTGTCTTGCTCCTTGAAAGTTCTGGGCTTTCCGTTAGGGATGTGCACGGCCCCCAGAATCAGATCAGATCTGGAATCGTAACTTCCGATGCGGACCTGAATTGGTTCGGATTGAATTGGACTTGCCTTGAATCGCTTCGGATCCGATTCCGATGTGAGAATCGGACCTCTGATTTGAGCATCTGATGCCTATTTTCCCCTATAGACTGGAATTTTGGGAAAAATATGCGTATAACTTTGTTATTTTAAAAGATAGATACATGAAACTTGGCCACAGTGCAGATGCCATGTAAGTAGTCATGTCTGAGAAATTTCAGAAACATTGCTGCTGGCATTTACTTGCAAAGAAGTGTTAAAGTGCAGGTTTTCAGGCTGCTACAACTTTCTCATTTCTCAAGACACGTACATGGAAGTTGGGGACCTTACAGATGGGCCGTTGGTAGTCATCTGTGGCCAATTTCAGAGGCAGAGGTAGAAGGCGTTTACTCTTAAGGTACTTCTAAAAAATTAGATTTTCCAGGAAATCCAGTCCATGCAAAGTGCTATTAATTTCTCATTTTTAAACATACACACATTAAAGTTGAAGTGATCAGCAGGATTGGATGATGAAGCTGTCAATTCCACCCCCTCCTCCCTTCTCCCCCCACCGTGCCCAAGTTTCATGTTTTTAAAAAAAGATATAGGCGTAATGCAACCCATTTTTCAAAATGTCATTGCCACCAAAGGCCTGCACCAATGTTTCTGAAATTTCTCATACATGAATTACATGGCATCTGCAATGTGGCCAAGTTTCATGTTTCTATCTTTTAAAGTAAAAAGGTTAAAGGCATTTATTTCTCCAAGGCAACCCTTATGAAAACACCTAAAATGGAGGTCCGATTCTCCGATGCGAATCAGATCAAAAAATCAGATCAGAAAGAATTGGAGCTCCTTGGACCAGCATCGGAATCGGGAATCGGATGTCCGATTTCCCTTGAATTGTATCAGAATCAGGCATCGGATCAGATTCAATGCACATCCCTACTTTCCGTTTCTCTGACTAAGGTCACATGTGCAAAGACATTGGCTAGTCAGGTTAGTTTTACTCTGTGCTTATGTGGTGGTGGAGTTGGGCCATGCAAGGCAGAGGAGTTAGATAAGACAGAAAGACAATACAGCAGGGTGGATAAAACTGATCCTTTTTTCTTTTTTTTTTAAAGGATTTTAAACAATGTACAATGGATTTTTTTCTCCCACCCCGGAACTATCAAATCTTACTTTGGCCAATCAATCAGGGGTATATCATTTTTGTTTGCTACCTTTTTTTTGTGACGGTAAGGCTGGACCAAGACAGAGAACTTGTTCACATGTCACAGCAGCAAATAACTGACCCATGATTTATAGGAACGTGTAGAGCGTGCAAGCCACTTCTAGTTTGAATAAATATCCTAATAACAATAAACAATCCAGAGTGCCTCGGTTCAGATGCTGATTATTTATTCAATCATGAAATGGTTTGCATGCTCTGGACATCCCCACATTTGCTACTGTGACATGCGAACTTGCCTGGAATGAAACAGAAAGAACACAAGAAGAGCCATGCTGGATCAGACCAAGGGTCCATCTAGTTCAACATTCTGTTTAGACAGTGGTCAACCAGCTGCCCAAATGAAACCCACAAGCAGGACGTGAGTGCAACAGCACCCTCCCACCCATGTTTCCCAGAAATTGGTGGATATAGGCATCCTGCCTCTGATACTAGAGATAGCATATAGCCATCAGGACTAGCAGCCATCAATAGCCTTTATCCTCCATGAATTAGTCCAATCTCCCTTTAAAGCCATCCAAATTTGTGGCCATCACTATATCTTGTGGAACTGAATTCCATAGTTTTAATTGTGCACTGTGTGGATAAGTATTTCCATTTATCTGTCCTGAATTTCCCACCAATCAGCTTCATGGGATGACCCCGGGTTCTAGTATTATGAGAGAGTGAGAAAAATGTCTCCTCATCCACTTTCTCCATGCCAGGCATAATTTTGTACACTTCTACCATGTCCCCCCTTACTCACCCTTTTTCTAAGCTAAACAAACCCAGCTGTTGTAAGTTGTTCCAGCCACTTGATTGTTTTAGTTGCCCTTTTCTGCACTTTTTTCAGCTCTTCAATATCCTTTTTGAGGTGCAATGACCAGAACTATACACGGTATGCTAAGTGTGGTCACACCATAGATTTGTATAAGGAGTGTATGATCTTAGCAGTTTTATTTTCAGTTCTTTTTCTAATTATACCTAACATGGAACTTGCCTTTTTCACAGCTGCTGCAAATCGGTTGATATTTTCATTGAGCTGTCTCCTACAAACCCAATTTCTCTTTTTTTGGTCACTCACCACCAGCTTAGATCCTATCAGGTTATACTTGGAAGCTGGGATTTTTTGCCCCAATGTACATCATTTTGCACTTGCTTACATTGAACCACAATTGCCATTTTGATGCCTTAACTCCCAGTTTGGAAAGATCCTTTTGGAGCTCCTCACAATCCTTTGTTTTAACCATCAATAATTTGGTATTGCCAGCAAATCTGGCCACTGCTGATTCCTAATACCAGATCATGCATGAATAAATTGAAAAACACTAGTCCTAATAAAGATCCCTGTGAGACCCCACTGTTTACATTCCTCCACTGGGAGAATTACCCTTTATTTCTAACTTTCTGTTTTCTGTTCTTTAAACAGTTACTGATCCATAAGAAGACCTCTACTCTTATTCCATTACCGCTACGTTTGCTCTGGAGTCTTTAGTGAGGGACTTCGTCAAAAGTAAGACTGAAAAGAAAAAGGGAAGGCAAAATTGTCCAACGTGCATCTTTCTGAATTTTCATACTAGGGCTGCAATCCTATACTCATTTGAAGCCCCACTGAACTCAATGGAACTTATTTCTGAGGAGACATGTATAGGATTGTTCTGTTATCCTCAAAGTGTCATGGGTGCTGGTAATAAGACAGGCCCTATAAGGGAATATTTAAAAGACATTCCACTCTAGGTAAACAGGAAGCATGCAAAATATATTCAGTGAGACAAAGAGTTGTAAAGCTTTCTTGTAAGAATGAAGCTGTGTAAATAATACTCTATTTAGCTGTAAATTAATATGGCTTAGTGATCAGAGTTGAATCATTGTTTAGAAAATATATGAAAAGGTGTCAATGAGAAATTTGATTAAAATCAACCTTTTTTCTTGCTGATTTAAAACAATCCGCCCAGGGGGCAACACAATCCTCTGAGTCAAAAAGGTTTCCCTCCTCTGCATTGCAACATGACCAGACAGTGCCCTAGCAATTCCCATTCTGACTCTGCACTAGAAGTGGGCTCCAAGTTGGAACAAATCCAAGCAATTTTATCTGCAAAATATCCACCAATTCCCCTTGCAGACCAGAGTAGGAATTGCTCTGCTGGCTGACATTTTGCAGATGCAGTGGTGGTGAAGAAATAAGATTTGTTTACCATTTATGCTTCAACATGAGTTCTAGCCTGTGTTGGGTTGGATACATCTCAAATCTTCTGCCACCTGTGCTCCAATCATAGCTCTGTTTGATTTCCCCCAGTTAATAAGTTCAAGGCTTTCTTAGAGCTTTATTTCTTATAATTAAATTATATACCCCTGCCCAGATGTTTTACTGCCACATTTAATACATGACAACAAAATAATGTAAGATTTGTTCTCAACAAATCTTACAGCTTTCCATAATGATTGTCACTCCATTATTCAAACTGCCCTGTAACAAAAAACCCAGGGACAGTGATGTGTGCTGTTTTATACCTATCTGCAAAATTGGGCTATATGTACTGGAAATATTGAAAATTTAAGATTTACTTAGATTCAGATTTCTCAAAAGTCGAAAGAATGACATTAAGAGCTTTGACAGAAGCACAAGATCTGCTTATTACCCCACCTCCCCTCTTGTAGTTGTAATTATGGAGTTTGTCAAAGCTTTTGCGATTCCTGGTAAAACAAACAAGATTTCAGATAAAACTGGCAAGACTGGAATCCAAATCCGTGGAGCCACTCAAACAAAAGCAAATGAAGCCTACAGCACTGTCACAAAAAGAATAAATGCTCTAGGAATATGAGTTTATATCAGAAATGTCTTATTTGCATTATAACTATTTGTGAGAAAAATGAAGTAACATGTTGTAAATATATAAAACTACAGAATGCTTATGAACCTTAATGTCTTTAGTTTAGAAAATACAGCCAAGAATAAATCATTCTCTATCACACAAACGAGGTAATACAGTTTAGTAGACCAAATTCTGCTGGCCAAATATCTGGCAAGATTTTCAATAACAAAACATAGTTTCATTGGGCAGATTTTTGTATCATTCTCTGTGCTGTGCTAACCTGTAGTATGTTCTATAATATGTTTTTAAGGTACTATGGAAGCTCCGAAAAAAACTCTATTCCATATTGTTCTCGTTATACATACAAAAAGCTTTTACAATTCTGATATTCATTAAAATAATTCACATTTTCTTGATTACAATACACTATAGCAGACATGTGCAAACTTTTCGGCCCTGAGGGCCATATCCAGTGCCATATTGGAGGATGGGCACCACACATGTATGCATATGCACACACAAATGCATTCCTCTATTCCCCCCCACACTCCTCCCCCCACTTACATGGGTTTCCATTGGCAGTGTTTGCATCTGATTTTGGAGATAATGGAAGACTTATCCTTGCTAGTGATAGCAAAGGAAAGCTTTCCCTTTTCTCCACTCTCACATCAAAGGTTTCCCTAGCTAGCACTAGTACTAGCAAGGGAAACCCTTCCCTTCTCTCTGATCTCTCATCAGAGATGAGACATAAGGGAAGGGTTTCCCTTACTAGTACTTATCTCTGATCTCTGGTACAGAGGTCCTCAAGGCTCATCGAGTTGCACTGGGAGGGGTCATGGTCCGCACACCTCTGCACTATACTGATCAGGCAGTTTGCCACTTACCTGCATGACAGAGGCAAATAGTAAATGCCCTCAGGAAGATGATTTGCCTCTCTTTATTCTGATGATATAAACCTGTCAAGAGTTCTATCCAATGTGACAGCCTACATAACATTGTACTCACGACTTTCTCTGTGACTGTTTACTCAGTTCGTGGCACTCAGATTTTATTTGACATGAAATTAGAAGTGAACCATGGGCTTCCATGCTTCCTCACTCTCTTCAGAAATTTGACAATTGTGAGATTGAATCCTAGAAAATGAAGTCATGGATATCCTCTTTTAAATTACATGGGTTCTTCCCTGTTCAGCTGTTAACTCCTCCGTAGGTGATTGGAGCAAGTGGGGAGCACAACAACCCAATGCTCACTTCCATCCCAGATACAATAGAATCAAGAGTAGGATCCAACAGTGCCCTATAGCTGGTGGCCAGCACTGCTGGTCCACAGGGATGCACATGGTCAGACCCAGTGGTGCGCACATGGCCCTACCACCATCACCAGTGATGCAGCATTTCTAGGAGTAAGCCCCCAAACAACCAGAAACACATTTTTTTTCGTGACCTGGCTCTTCCAGAAACTTGCATTTTTGGTCGTTTGGGGGCTTGCCTCTAGAAGCACCATCACCATCACTGGTGGGGCTGACCATGTGCACACCGGGAACCAGTGGTGATGGCTGGCAGAGGTAGGACACCGTTGTATCCTACCTCAAGTAACCACCTTTTGTCCTTAACTCAGTAGTTTCTTAAAGGGAAGAAGAGAGAGCATACACTCATGCACATGCAGCCACCATATTGGAATGAGTTTCCTTGACGCAGCCCTATGACAGCAGTCAGTCCCAGCTTTCCTTTTGCCTTCTGACCTTTAAGAGCCTATATACACAATCAGCAGACAGAAACTTGGAATCAAAAACACACTCCAGCTTTAAATTCTGATATTTACAGCAGCTTCACTACATAACGCCATGTCAAGAAATGTACATTCTAGCTTACCAAAGGCACATGAGGGGGGAGCACATAATAGCACACACCAAGTTTTCAAATTATTAAGACTAACTCACTTTATTTTCTCCACTGCACCCACTGTTGTTATCATTTTCTTCACCCTCACCCTCCTCCTCCTCCTCCTCCTCTTCTTCCTCTTCTGGTAGTGGTACAGTACCATCATAGCCATAAAGGCTAAGAAGCTCATGAATTGGCATATCACCTTCCTAAAAAAGAATTAAAACAGGAAATTATAATAATTTCACCAACCTGTAATCTGCAGGTTGACTAGTAAACAGAGGCAACAATTGCCCCCTGGAAAGCAGATGTCAACCTGCAGATTCATCCTCAGCCTCAAGTCTACTTGCTGTTTTCACAGATGTGCCACTTATGTATTTGATATGCAACAGCAGGGCGATCTACACTCCCAGGTCCAAGGAAAGTAATAGTGAGCAATCATTCCCTCTGTTACAGGAAAAAAGTATCAGAGAGACCAACTACTGCTACTTTCATTGGACTTGACAATGGTAGCAAACAAAGAATTATAGTGGCAGCAAACAACCATTGGGACAGGGCTTTGGAGACTCCCTCTTTGTAATGGCACAGTTTGCATGTAACAAGCCATGGGCCTCCCGCCTGCTCATTGTTTCTGCTTTGAATCCACTTTCAGCAACAACTCAGGAATACACAATCAGGAATACACACAAGCAGTAAGGGCATGGGAAGCTGTGTGCTCAATTGGTCTGCCATTGGTCATAAGTTAAACAACCCATTAATTAGTTTTACATGTGAACCAGTTCACTGAATTCTAAAGTTGTTTTACACACAATTTACAACAAATGTTTGACAGAGGAACTATGGATGGGAGAAGTATCTCTTGAATGAAATGACAAGACTATCTCATTTTCAACAGTCCCATTTTAAATATATATATTTGTATGCAAAATTAGCTGCAAGCACTTTGAAAAATGCTAAGTTTATCTTCTTTTTATATGAACCCACTGTGGTGACTGAAGCAGTGCCAAAAACTAAATCTGCTATAAAGATTTATTAATTAAAATAGATAATTTTCCACCATAGAAATATTTCTCCAGGCCACCAATGGGTTACGTGTTCCATTTGGCCCATAAGCATGTTAAAATCAAAATACCTTTTTTTTAAGTTTGTAACTTCTGACTGCAGAGATAAATTGAAAATGTTGAGGAAAAAACAGAAGAATGAAACAAGTACAAGGAAACCACAACTCCATCATGTTTTTTCTAGCTCTTATGATTTCTAAGGCTTATATATGAGGAATTATTAGATAGTGGTTCAAGGTTTTTTTACATACTTTCTCAGTGATGCTTTCAGAGTATCATCAAATAAGTGCAACTTCTGCACCAGTTATAGATTTGTCATCTGTGTTCAATAAAATAATATGCTGACTATATTAATGTTATCTAATCATATGCCAATTAACTATAGCCCTTTGATAAGAATACATCCCAAGGCTATTCTCAATATTGGACAAGGTACCCACAGAGTCAAACATATGCAATAGCTTTGACACACATTAGGGTCTTGCCTATACTAGGTTTTCACTAAAAGTCAGTGTTTCTGACCTTCACTGTCTACTTTATGAAATCTGGTTAGAATGCAGTATTATACAACTAAGGAATTGTGCCATTTTGAAGAGACAAATGTTTCCCTGCTGTCATTTGTCACATACCAAAAATTATGGGGAGAGAAGTTTTTAAAAAGTATAAGTAGTGTGCTTATTGCCTGGCAGTGGAAACAAAAATGTTCTAATTACATTGCTGATCTCCTCATTGCCCCCACATGCCAACCAGACACACTCAACCATTTATTTAGGTTCATTGCGACTTATTGCAGAAAATCATTAACAAGTGAACAGATTAAAGGCAATTTTTAATTCCAGACTCATCTGACTGGAAGAAAAGTTATATTTTTCCAAAATCACACATTTGTGTGAAGCATTAGGCAACCATAAAACTGGTTTTAATCTCGTTCCCATTGCTACAATATGGCTTTCAATAAGTCTAAAATCTATGTCCCTATGTCTTGGTCCAAAAGTAATAATAATTTCAGAAATACATAAATGAGCTACATAAAGTTAAAAAAACTGTGACAAGAAAATAAATTTAATGAAGGCAAATTAATCAAATAGCTTAGATGGAAATAATTTATACCAAGCAAACAGTCTTTGTGAATTTCATACAAGATATATACTATAAAACTTTCCACATCCCTTATTTATAGCTCCTGTGGAAGGCCATGACTACTATGAATATGGAGAATAACACAACACTTTATATATTCTTCTACTGGGGCAGGGATGATTCAACATATGCTAAACAATCTTTATTTAGCTGTTTGCCCCCCTCCTTTCTACTGGCACTTTTATGTATCACTACTTCTGAGTATTTCTGCTGGGATTTTTTAACTACACAGTTCCTCAGGTACTTGGGAAGTCACTCTTTAGCTTGCATGAATTCATCACAGTACATCACCATAATACACATACATACACACACACACACACACACACACACACAGCTATTGCTGAATCAGACCAGAGTGCTCAGTATGTGAAGCAGTGCTCACATGATGTGGGCTATATAGGGAGGATGGAACTACCGTGAAGACTCCTTATACTTTTCACCCAAATGCCATTTGATAGACCACTATTCTGCTGTAATTTTGAAAGATATAAATGTATTGCCAGGTAAAGATTTTCCTACACATTTGCAATAAGAATGCAAGTAAGTACAGTTTCTAGAGTTAGTTTAAACATATTTTCTAGCATTTACCCTTGTAAGATCTTCTATTTCAGAACTGAAGTTTGTTTCACCTTCCATCATTTCTTCTTCTTCTAATGTTCGTTCATCATCAAAATCATGAACCAGCATGTCAGCAGTTGGGTCAAATTCATGGTCATCTGATGTTGCAGACCCTCCTACAATTTGATTAATAGCCTTAGAGTTGATCCCATCATAGAATTAAGATAATTATGGCATGTCAATACCTTTTAAATTAAAATTTATATAAAAAAACATGTCTGCAAATGCCAAATCTCTGAATAAAAAAATCAACTAATAAGTCAATAATTCAAGCAAGATATTGTTGTAACGTTCTGGCTTACTCTTCTTATTGGCACATCTAGTGTTTGTCATACTTTTAAAACAGCTTTTTTTGGGGGGGGGGGTAATTGTGTTCCCCTGACTGTACTGGGTAAGTGATAAAAGGAAATGTATATTACCATTCATTCATCATAATCACAATTTTAAAAACCAAAAATGCCACAGGGAACTAGGGAGGTCCATCAATATTGCTGCATATTAAGTCTTGCTTACTCATGTGTGGGCTTTCAGTACATGAACAAACAGAAAACTTAAAGCAGGTCAACAGAAACCTTTGTTTACAATTGCTGCTTATTATTATTTATTATTTAGTTAGTACTAATAGTAGAATTTTTATACCTCTTCTATAAAAGCCATTACTAAAAACAATTTTAAAGGTCAGGTGAAAAAAAATTCTCTTGAACTTTTTCTAAAAGCAGAGAATGGGGGATCAATCATATTCCTTAGAGGAGTGCATTTCACAATGTGGGAGCGACTCAGGCAAGAGTCCTCTCATGCATGCCCATTGAGCAGGTCTCTGCAAGTGGCAGAATCCTGAGAAGAACCTCTTGTGTCAGGTTCATAACAAGACGGCATAGAGGCTCACGTATTATCTGAAGCTTCTATAACCCAGACTCACAGTAGAGATTGAATCATACAACATTGCACTTGCCAAATACATAGTGATGGTGTAGTATGTAGTGCAGCAACAACAGTGCAACTACAAATCTGTTAAAACTCATGACTGAAAGAATGTCTGAAGTATAGAACATTCTATGTCATAGTGCATAATTATAGTTGCTGTCAGGCTTTCTGATTCAGCATGCCCAACACCTGCAAACCATATATGGCCTATGACTATCCCTGTGCAGATTCTTGCTCATACAAATTGCAGTGGGGACTAGCAGGATCACCACAGGTGGCACAGATCAGAACAGCGACTGCTATGGAATAACAAAGCTCCTCAATGCCTTACATCTACTTCATTTTTAGCAATACACTACTAAACTAGCTTTTCAGGAAGGGTCTTTCATCCTACAACCGAATAGTTATTTTGAATACTAGAAACTTACAGGCATAGCCTATTCATCAAATAGAATGATTTGCTAACATAAACAGAATTATCTATTAACAAGCGTAATTTCTGTCCTAATCCTGCACTGTGAATGAAAGGGCTAATTGCCAATTCAAGGATGTAATAGATAGGTCCATACTGTGAGTTTATTCTGCTTGCATAATATAGTAGCTCATATGTTTTTGTGAAATGTTTCTTTTTTTCTACTTTTGAAGTTACCAAGGGGGGTATTTATTTGTTTGTTTACCAACTTTCAGCCCAACTGACCCAATGTTTCCTTACAATACATATATTATTATTATATATCTTATAAAAACATTTCAATAATATTGGCAATTTCTTCACTGTGATTCCTTATTAATGCAAAGGATAACAACAGTGTCCTAATTTTGAGAATATCTCAACTTCAATTACATTATTGCTAGTGCATGAAGACAATTTGAAAAGCACTGGAGCCAACATACCAATACTGAACCACTCAAGAACAGATATCACCATTTTGGATTTTCACAGCTGTATTGTTCTTTTTCTCTTTGCTATTCAGTTTGGCAGTCTCCAACAATATAAACTGACACAAAAATACAATTATTACATAGTTATTTCCATTACTATGAATTATCAGTGCCTGAAAAGGGACTGGGTTGTTGCAAACTTCACAGTAACTCTGAAAGCATGAAAGATAATGTTCCAAAAAAGAATATGAGCTACTCTATTATGCAAGCAAAATCGATAAACTTGTAGTATGAACCTATCTACAAGCTGATAATTTCTATTAATGCTGGAACCAAAATCTAGCTATAGCAAAATAGCAAACCTTTATCCTCTTCTTATCAACCTCTTGCATGAATTTCTGAAATCTGTCAGATAGGTCCTGAACCTCCTGCATCACACTTTTATGGCAGTAATGTCAATTCAAAGGCCTTTTAATGGCAACTGGGATAGAGCAGCATGGCTCAGCCATACTTGGCCTAGCACAGCATCCACTGTAGGATGCAGGACCCACCCCTTAAAGTGAGATTGTATTTTAGAATGGAATAGAGAATTTCACATGCACTTCAATATAGTGAATTCCTGCATAAAATGCTTAACGGGAGAATATAAATAGTGCTCGTTTTTCCCAAAAACTTTTAAGTATCAAAATAAAACTTTACCTGGACTTGCTGACTCAACAGAAGGCTATTCAGAAAAAGAAAAATAAAATGTTGTCAGTGAGTGAGCAACACCAATTATTTATCAATATATTATAAATACTTTGAATTACACTTGGTATTTCATTATTTTCACCTTTGCATTTGAATCAAGCATATAACTGTCTAAAATGTATACCATAGACTTTTTTATAGATTAAAAACAATCAAAGCAACACAAAACACAACAAAGACAGCACATGATTAAATACCATGTTTATCTGTGGTTAAAAAGTTCAAAAGAATAGAATATATTTGCATCATGGGAAAAATAATCGTAACATTTATCTAAGCTACATTCCATTTAACTCATATTTGGTATAAGCAAACTTCAAGAGATGCTGTTGCAACTTTCAAGTTGCCACACACAAAGCCAAACATATATATGTGAAAAACGCCACATGAGCTGAGACTTAAAACACAGCCATTTGCGGGGGCTCACATTTCATAATGGGCCAGTTCACATGATGGCCTAATTAATCCAAGATAGGCTGTTTCTATCCATAACTAAGCTGTGATACTACCACCAGACAATCAAATGCTGCATGTTTTGTTTTTGCAGGTGTTCCGTATCCCCGGAGCCTTTGCAGCATGGAAGGAAGGGCAAGCAACTGCTAGCAAGGCTTCACTATACCACTCACCTTTTTGCCATTTGTCTGCTCTTGTCTGGGCATTTAATAATCTTCGTCTGTTCCTGAGAACACTCATACTGTGCTGATGAAACCCTCCCCCTCCACCAGCTTCAACTTGAAGTCTTGTTTTAGAGAACAACATTCCTCCCTAGGCCACCAGCTTCCCATTGGAGCTTTGTGTGAGCATTAAAACATTCTTGCCACCCTCGGTGGATACTGGAAAGAGCTGCAGGAACTGATCGCTATGCTGGCCAGACAGTCCCATTTTGTTTACCCGGACACCCTCCTGCTGCTGCAATGCTTCCCTCCATTCCCACCCCCATCAGCACTTCAAAGTGCCTACCACTCCGCAACTTCCCAGCCTTCCAGTCCTTCCTCCTTATTGCTCACGCTTCATGGTGTAATGTTGTTTTTGAGCGAGGATTTAGAGGGCGCAAGGTAGGCTACTGGCACTGGGGACTGATGAAGATGGCATCATTCTCATCCCCAGGAAGAGGTTTCTTCCAGAAGTGCATCACTCCTCAATTCACTGATGTAAAGAATAAAACATACGACAATAACATTTGTTACTAGGTCTTCCTCAACATCCAGAAGTGTGTACAGAGAGGGCCACCATGACTTTAGTCACCCAAATAAATGCTTTCTCCCCTGGTGGTCTTGCTCTGCTGTAGTAGGAGTTCAAGTTCTTTACTTTGGGCATACTTGGAGCATGGTATGGTGCCATGAACCAAGGCTGAAGCATGAAAGCTTGATCACCCAGTATAAGAGGCCAACAAGGATCCTGTTAACTGTTAGTGTGGGTGTGGGTGTGGGTGTGGGTGAAGAATGTGCCCAAGGTTAGTTTATCTGCTACAGATGAATTCCCAAAGACAGCTGTGTCATGACTTCTTCCAGAAACACCAACATACACAGCCGAGATACTGCCCTTGTGTCTACAACTGCCTGCAAAACCTTGCTGTAGAAACCTTACTGTATAAAGTTATAGAACTCTAACCCCCTACCGTCTGGAGCAAGGATTCTTATAACTGCTGTTCACCACTCTGAAATTTTGGATGTGGAGTGGTATACAATTATTGTAAATAAAATAAATAAATATGGGACAAATCCAGGGATGCAGACACACATGAGGACATCTAAGCTCACGGAAGCCTTGGATGTTTGTTTTTTTTTGTACCCCAGCACTGTGATGTCTGCCAGACAGGACTTACATCATCTCTCTGAAAATTTCATAGGCTGTTGATTTTCCCAATTCCAAAGGTGGTACAGAGTGGAAAGTAGCCAAAATTGAATGCCAGTTTGTGGAGAATCAACACTAATCACTTTTTTTACTGGCATAGTCATTAGTGTATTTTCCTTTTGGATTATTGGGCCTATTTCATCAGCGATGGTATCAAACATTTTCCTTTCGCAAAAACATCCATCATCCCAATTGTCAAGGTCGAACATTGAGGCCCACACAGCTTCTGTGCATGGAAGGGTCCAGTGGCACATTGAGGTGAGCCTGTAGATGCTCAGCCACAGCAACTACTGCAGTGGGCGCTCATGCCTGATTGACTGCGATGGACATTCTTCAGCACATCCGATTCAGGCTTCATGTGTGCTCATGACGTTTGTCTCTTTCAAAGTGCAATGCTGCCCATTCTGCTCCTCCAACTTCATTGAGGTGCTGCTCCAAGGCTGCAGCCACTGGGCAGCTCCTCAAACACCGTTTGAACACTTCTTCCACAGTCACAATACTCAAGGATGCACTGTAGATTAGATGGCAGCCATGATTGCAGCACTGATGTTTATACTTGCTTCTCAGACTTGAAATTTTAGATATGAGCTATGGTCACTGGTACTTACAGTTTTGGGTGGGGGAGTAGCAAGCGGGCGCAAACAAGCTGTGGGCAGGAAAAGGTGTGGAGGAACAGAGAGCAAGGGGGAAAGGATGCTAAAGAAACGGAGTGAGGGTAGATATGTTTCCTCTACCAAGAACCTACAGCATTGCATTTTGGTGGCACTGAGCATTGTGCACTGTGACTTGCTAACAGAGCATCTGGCCAGTAAAGCAAGCTCTTGATTCTCCCTCATGCCAAGGACTTCAGGTACACACTGATGGGCCTTGAATACCATGCTCCCAAGAGTCTAAGTACTCCATGAACAACAGCAAGCAAATCCAGGCGCATCCCACAGCCTTTATGTTCATTTTGATATAGAGATAGTAAAACATAGTATGTTCCATCTCTTGAATAGGCACACTAGGGAGAGTGGACGACAAGGGCACAGAAAAAAAGCACACTGTTATTTCTAGACTATCACAACCTCCCTACCCACCACTGCACTGCCTAAGTAGCACCATGTAATGCACCTTTCCACCTTTCTACAGGGCAAGGCAATTATCTGCCTCAAATGTGCACTTTCTAGCCCCATGGCTCTTAGAGCAGCTATGGAAATGAAAAGGTACCTGATCTACTCACTTCTCTTCTTCTCAACTAGCTGGGCTTTACTGGAAACTTTGTTGCGTAGTGCTAGCTAGAGTGTCCTTGAGACCTCACTAGATTCTTTCACTCACATTTGTGCACTCTACCTCTACTACATAATCATTAGTAGGTCAGGGGAAAAGATAATGCAACAAAGGAAAGGACAGAATTTGGGCTATCATTACATTGGGGAAGGGTAGATTACTCAGAGTCACTGGCAGCCTCTTGGGGGATGTCTTCCTCCATCCAAATTAGGCCTACTGAAAACCCTGGCCTGCTTATTGGCCCATTGCCATATATTGGTGGTGCTGGAGCTGCGTTCCTAATAGTGGCTCTGGGAAGCTCACACCAGGAGCCACAGGTTGAAGCAGCAGGGTTGTGTGTCTACAGCCACCAGAGCATGCTGCTGAAACTGACCCTGAACAGGAGAAAGAAGCTCCTGTGGTGGGTGGGGGGTAGCATATGGGTAGGGATGGTAAGTGGTTTGAGTCTACTGTCCTAGAACAGGTCCTGTCAAGGTTGCTGCTAACATTTGTAGACAATTAATCTGCCTTCCCATTGCAACAGTTAACTCCTCCATGGCCCACTCAAAAGTACTATATGCAGTGTGCATGCTTTCACACAAAGCAGTAGCTATTGACTCCATTAAGAGTGTAATCTCTGAGCAATCTGATGTGTGGCTCACAGACAAGAGATGACCATTCACCCTGTCCTTTCTTTCCTGCCATACAGTTCCACGAAAAGTTCATATGCATACATTCACCAGACGCTTCTGTGGTATGAACCAAGTCTCTAGCAAGCTGCCCATTATCAGTTTTGTGTTTGTTCTTTAAGCATGCCGCTCTCTGTGCTTCAGTCAGCAGCGCATCTCCTGATTTGGCGGCATCCCCTTTATCTTCTGCCAATCCCTGCTCTTTTGCCCTGGGCAGGCATCTGGTAAAGGTGGGGTCACTCTATTCAAGAAACAGACCAACCAAGTCCTGTTCTAGTGCAATGGAGGGAAGAGTTACCTTTCCTGACTGCACTGTTCTTATGATTATACAGATTCTACCCTTAAAGACTAAAAATAATTTTAAATGAATTTATTAAATTAAATACTCCATGGGAGAAAACATACAAATGCCCAGATGACGCCTGGATATTTTCCCTGCAGAACAAATAGCTGCTTTGCGGAGAGGGGATTTGGATCAGGAATATGGCATAAGAAGAGGGTTGACCCTTTCCACAGTATTGTGGCCCCATTGCAATTTGGGGTGGCTATGCTTGTTTTACCATTAAATAAAACATGAAGCAATGTAATAATGGATTTCCTACATGTTACGTTTTGATATTTCTCTCTATATGTCAGCTAAAAAGAGCAGGGCATATGGAAGAGTTTTCAGCTCTGAAACTCCCTCAAATAGCTCAGAATACAATATTTTTCAGAAATAATATAATACATTTTAATAAAACAGGCATTTGGTATGGAAGTGGAAGCTTGAGGTTATTTTAGCCAAGAGCTTTATACATTTAATGGAATGAAATTTACAGAAATCAATTTTCTACATTGAAATAGTTACTATCCATCTTAAACCTAAGTCACACAACAAGTTAGGGCACAATCCTATGCATGTTCAGATAGAAAAAACTCCTAAAATTCCCAGCATTCCCCAGTCATCCATACTGTATTAACTACATGTGATTAACATTGTTTTCATATCTTTTATGTCAGCGGTTGTGAATTCATTTGCAACACAGCCAATTTTGTCTGTTTTACATATCAAAGTGTAAAGTATACTACAATGTGAAAAATGCAGAAAATGATCTAATGTGATTATAAATTTACATTAATATCAATGCTCATACACAGTTCATAGTCTGCACATAAACATTAATCTTCCAGCCACTGAAGATACAATGTACAAACATTAAAAACGGCTTCACTAGAAGACTTACTCTGTTCAAACAGTGACAGTTTCCAACTCCTTTTCACTGCTACCAGGCTATGCTAAGTTTCATAATAATTCCCCCTACTCTTAGGCAAAAATGTTTTTCCATGGCATCACAGTTATCAAACTCTTCCAATTTCTCCAAAATATGATTCTCTAAGGTCATGACACATAACCTTGGGAGAAGGTTTACTCTTTACTCTTGTCTATACACAATATTAAACAACAAAAGGGTGACTGTCTCTGCACAATCAGGAAGAGAAAGCCTTTTACAAGGTCATACTATATTTTCAAAAGTAAAACCTTTTAATAAAGTTTCAGCACATTATTTTAGTTGAAAACTTTTTTGTTTATAGAAGTCACAGAATAGCCCTGAACTGTTTGCCATTTCTCAATCTTGTATTTCTTACTAATTTAATCAAATCAACTGACAAGACTTATGTGCAAAGCTCCAACAAAACAAAGAAAACACATAAGGCTCCATCCAAGCAGCAATCTTATACCTACTTACATGTGAGTACTCCGACCTGAACTCAATTGGGCTTACTTCTGAACAGACATGTATAGAATTGCATTGTAAGTTAGCTGCACTTCAAATTCTATTAAATTCAATGGGAACTGAGTCAGGACTAACTTGTCCCATTGATTTCAAAGGAACCTAAGTTAAAGTAACTTAGCTTGGATGTACACAGGCAATGGGTTATAATGTTGTGGTTGTTTTCTTCCTAATAGTCATATGTAAGTATCATCAAATACATTCTGCCCAGAAGGATTGCTTTAGAAGTTTGACAAAATTAATCAATTTCATTTTTATTTATTTGTTGTTACAGAATATATAACTGCTTTAAATATACTATTCTTCCCAAAGTAAGCATATCTGGCAGACATGGATATTTATATAGTTGCTGATTACAACTTTAACTCATTGTGATAAATTCATTTTTACAAAGATCTATTGCAAACAACTTTGAGTGCTTGAGTTAAAGTTTGCATTATGTCTGAAAGGAGAAAACCATGCCCTAAAGACCACATAAAGACTTTCTTGACTTGGGGATTTCTGTTTATTTCTTGGTTCCATTTGTATCCTGCCCTTCCGCCAAAGAACCAAAAACTGTGATTTAGCCTTAAAACCACCCTGTCATTTATTTATTTATTTATTTTATTACATTTGTATACCGTCCCATAGCCGAAGCTCTCTGGGCGGTTTACATAAGATTAAAACAATTAAAAACAATATACAAAAATTTAAACAGCAAAAACATACAATATACACATAATATACACACACATTTAAAACCACTGCAATAACTTTAAAAAGATATAAACCTAAAAATAACTTCAGTTACCTAAAAATGTTAGGTAGCTCAGGCTGGGAGATGCAACTAGGAGCATCTCCACATTAAGAGAAATCACGTTGTTTACTTGGGGCTTTTGTGCTTCTTGGTTCTTTGGCAGGATTGTTATGGGCTGCATTTCACAGGAGATGAGGGGCGACCATGTGCTCTAAATTGAATACTTCCCCTCCCTTTACTTCTATTGAGACAGTGCTTCTAGTGGCAGAAGATCCTGCTTTCCCCCCATTATTACCACTTTAAAAGTGGTTCTTTTCATATTGGGATTTCCAGGGTATACCACCAGAGATGCCCTGGTCAACAACGTCATGTAATTGACCTGAAAAATTCTGGCCAATCATGAGCATACAATAAATTACTTATTTAGAGGAGCCCTTAATCAAATCTATCAAACCAGCTTGAATGAGGATTTCAGCCTCGGATTCCTAGTTTCCGGACTCCAAACTCTAGCCACTACTTTTACAATGGCAAGACTAGCACTCTTCATTCTCAAGTTATTTATGATCTACATGATTGCATATCCTAAAGTTTTATGTTTAAATATTCCCATTCTAAGAATGTTATGGTATCATGACCATTTATGATTTCTGAGCACTTCCATGTTTTCATTCTATAACTCCTATGTTCCACAAACGAAGCCAGAATCCTCCTATAACAGCCTTCCCCAACCTGGTGCCCTCCAGTTGTTTTGGACTACAATTCCCAGCACTCCCAATCACTGGCCATGCGGACTAGGGGTCATGGGAACTGAAGTCCAAAATATCTAGAAAACACCAGGTTAGTAAAGACTATCCTATAACCTCAAGAAATAAATGGCAATCCCAGAGCCTCCATACATAGACCCATTCTGCAAAGTTCAGTTCTTTGCCTTCCCATCTACCCAGAGAAAGCCATATTTTGTTTTTCAAGGATGAAATATACCATAACAAAAAGTTCTTAAAATCTCTTTAATTCATATTACCTCTCAAAAGTAGTTATTAACCCACCAACAGAAAACACAAGGAGGAATATAATAATGGTATCTGCAATTCACACAGATTTGGGCAATAAAGTAATTAAATAATAAGGGTTGGATACAATGGTGTCATCCCACCAGCAGAAAGGAAACCACTGGAGGAAGGGATTTCCCCTCCCCGCTGTCCGCATACCTCCAAATCTGCTCTAGAAAGTTGGAGTTTGTAGCAGATTTGGCAGGTCGCAGGGGACTGCAGGGGGACGAACAGGATGGAGAAGTCCTGCTACATGAGCAGATATCTTTCTGCACAAGTGGACTTCCTTTCATCTGATGTTGGAACTAAGCCGTTATTTTGAATAATGATCTGAGTCTTTAAGATTGACTTATTTTCTGGATTGTTCCAAAAGTATGATGGAACTGGAATTCATATCAAAACAATTTTTTAAAAATAACCCATCAACCAGGTCTCAAAAAAACATAATTTAACCATAGTGGCATAAGTAATTTATGGTAGGGATGAATCTCTTAACTGTGGGAAAACCTTGGTCACATCAAGTTAGTCCTCACCTGTAATTATGCAAACAGGAGTTACATCCGACATAGATTGTGACAAATATAAACTTTTTAGAGGCAAAAGCAATCACTCCCTCTAACAGAAAACTCAGGTGATGAGTACTGATAGGATTGGAGCCAAATTAGTGCCATCAAAAAGTTTGAGGGAGGTATCAGCATGCTCGGGGTAACCCAAGATTTACAGAAATGCACACACACCCAAATTAAACCAAAGGAGACAAAACCCCTGACAAAATAGCCTAATGAGAGCGGAATGCTCAGTAGCAACAACATGTTGTTTGGACAAGGAAGACAGAAAAGTGTGCCGGTGGAATTAAAGATTTGGTAGTTTTAAGGATTTATAAGCAACAATTTCCCCCAAAAATGGATTTCAAGGCAGTATACACAAGACTTTAAAAACAATACAATATTAAAACATAAAGCAACAAATTAGGCTAGGTAGACTCCTGAACAGGAACACCCCCTTAGGAGGTAAGGCTATACTACAACATATTGTTGCAGATGTTACTTGTAGTACACTATTTATAACTCTAGCAAGGAATGTTTCTAACAACAGCACTTATCTATGAAGTCTTCTGTACTCACACAATAAAATGTTGTTTTCCAAAGTGCATTTGGAATCTAGGCTGTAACCCTAAACACATGTATCAGGGAGTAAGTCCCACTGAACTAAGCAGGACTTGCTTCTGAATAAACATGCATAGGGTTGCACTGGACAAGTTTGTTTGCATCAAAGTTTACTAGCCTTCATGAATCACTTTGTATTCCTGCAATAGCGAGATCCTTACCATGCCAGCATGAAAGTCCTTAAGACAAGGTGTACCAAGAATCACCAAGCAAGTTACATGACCATTGCAGGAGATACTCCAGCCAAAAAATTCTGTTTAAAATGTGAAAATTTTCCATGATGTCTCTCCAGATTTATACTGTATTAGAAGGCCTTTTTGAATGTGTGTTTTCTTTATTGAGAATAATGATATCAACTGAAGTGTTCACAAAGTATAAGCAAAGCCAGTATTACCATAATCACTTTGCACATTACTCTGCAACTGTAACTCCTCCTATAGCGATTCAACACTATAAAGCCAATACATATGATAACAGAATACTGGCCATATCCAAATGTTGCACTTACTAACTTCTCTAACAAATGTATAAACTTTTAACTCACACCAAACTGGAAGTTTTCTAGTTGAGTCTAGTACCTACCTACCAATTTTTCAAGAGACTAGTGAGACTTCCAAGATATTTTAATATCTAAATTGCATCTTTATTTGGCCTTATAAATATTGACAGCACAATGAAATGAAAACAACACTGAGGCCCCTACTTCTTTTCTTATTACATAAAACAAGTGTTTCACTAAGTCTAAAGAATGTATAAAATTGTGAATATTTCTGTGACAAGAAGTCATTTCCTCACAAAGTTGCATAAGGGAAGATAATGTTGAAACGGAAAGAAGTAATCTCTGTCCATCAAAAAAGTCGCCACCTGATCTAGCAATGGTTGGCCTTTAAAGTGGAACTTCCTGACTTTGATAATCAAAAGGCAAGTTGTTTGATTAAAAGTAGACTTACAAATAAATCCAAAGTTAGTAGCAAACAATATTTTTTTAATAGTCCAATTGTGATACCCAAGCTCTGAAATGCATTCCCCTGGGAGGTTTGTGTGGCTTGTCTGGTGTCTTTTTGGTGCCAGGTAAAGGAATGTGTTTATTTGTCCAAATTGATCTTCAGAACTGTTATTCTTAATCTTTATTTTGAGTAATAAATATGCTGCTGTTCACTGTTTTTATTCTTTTTTATTGTTTTGTTTATTATATTTTAAAAATTTCTTTGTAAACCATCTGAGGGTCCCTTTTGGACAAAAGAGCAGGCTAACAAATGTCACAAATAAATAAAGTGAAAGGGTGTTAATGTTATAAATCATGATCACCTAAAGATAATTGTTACTTCAGGAGACAAGGGCCTCTTTCAGATAATCATCTAAGAAGCAATGCAATATGTCGGGTGAAGCAAACATGCACCTCTTTTTTCCACTACATATCTAAAGATATGTATGGCATCAGCACCCTACGTGGAGGCCAACTGGACTTACTCCTGTGATTCTTTCCCCCTCAGAGAAGTCAGCATGAGGATCACATGAATCAGGTCACTGCATATCAACATTTCTGGCTCCACATGAAGCACTCACGTCACTTTTTTAGGTGCATGGTGGGGGAATCATATATACTGCATCACTGGCTAGATAAACACCTGAACCGGGCCTAGGTAAGGGACAACTTACAAGCCTGCTTTCAGGAGTTTTTCCCTATACCAAAGAATTTCAAACATCTGTGCCCCAAAGAATGTTCAAATTTCAGTACCAAATACAATTCCCATTTTGAGACAAACACCACTAGAACAATTTCTTAATTACGGTGGGAACCAGCGTAATATTACTATTGTAACTGCTGGATACGGTCCTGGAAAATTCAGGTTCAAATCCCTGCTCAGTCGCTTGGGCAAATCACATCCCTTATTCTAAACATTGTTGTAAGTTTAAAACACCATTCTGAGCTTCTAAGATTAAGCAAGAATACAAATGTAGTGATATTGTTAAATAACAATACATCATACTGTAGCTTAAACTAAGAAGTCTTTTACACTGTTTATAAGACAATGCGCTCACTCACCTGTCAGGGCAATATAGTCTAGATGCATATTGTCGCTCACTCTAAAGGGGACAAGGTTTTCAGAGCAAGACAACACTCTCTTTCCCCCTTCCAAATGACAGGACTGAAATATCCTATCATGAAAAGATTTGGGGAGGGGAGGTTCAACATAATGTGTCCGCACTCCCCAAACCCAAGAGAAGTAAAGCTTTCTTGATTTCTCCAAAATATTCCTTCTTCCTCCCATTCACCCCCCCCCCCTTTACAAGGAAATAAAGGAGAGGGTAACTTGGGTGAATCCTGATTGTCCCAAACAGGAACAGATCTTGTTTCCTCCCCCCCCCCCCGCTTCAATGGTAAATAAAGCCCTCCCATCACCCCCAAAGGGAGGCGGAAGGGAATGTTTCCTCCTCGTCCCCACACACCCAACTCGTCCCTCCATCCATGCCCCCAAGTTCCATAAGGACTGGTCCGTCCTCACGGACCTCGGGTGTGGGGGACGAGTTTCACACGCAACACGCCACCCAGGCCCGTCTTGGGATCTTCCTCCCACCCCCTGTAACTAACTTGTGGGAAGCGAAAGCACAGAGGTAGGCAGCGGCCGCGCAACAAGTTCCCGGCCGGGCCCCGACTCGACTCCTCTCCTCCTCCCCTCCGGCCTCCTCCTCCTCCTCGTCTTCCCCCCACCCCTTCCTTCCATCCCCCTCGTCGCCGCCCGCGGCTCTCACTCACCTCCGCCATATTCGCCGCGCAGCTGAGGCGGGCCGAGCCAGGAGAGGGGAGTCACATCGCCGCCGCGGCGAAGGAGGAGGAAATGGCACGGAAGGGCAGCAGGAGAGGCGGTAGCGGCGGCAGGTCACGGTCTCTGAGGCGGCAGTGGTGGATGGAAGGAGGCGGAGGGAGCGGGGAGCCACCAGGGGGAGGAAGAGGCACAACGTCACCGCGCAAAGGAGGTGGGCGCGCCCGCGACACCGCCTCTCCTCCCCCCTCCGCGCGCCTCTTTCTCTCGGCGAGCGCCTGAGCGAGTCACGAGACAGCAGCGCCCACTTTCCAGTGCTACCTCAGCGCGGGCCGTTCGAGAAAGGGAACCGTTCCCCCTCCCCGCCTAACTGTATAAACGGTCTTTTCGGGAGTTAGTCAGGAGGGTGGGCTCGTGGTCCTACCACATTTTTAACTTGTTTTTTAAAAAAGTGACGCCAGTCACGAGCCAAAACAGGATTCCGTCTCCTCAGGGCTGACAGGAGCTCAGATACACAAAGTGGACCCGCCGAAGTTCGCGTTTTAAGCCAACCGCCTGGCCGGTGGGAGTCAAAACTTTATGGTCCCCTGCTAAATAATATTTTCTCTGCCCACCCCTGCTCTCCTCGTATCTGGTCTTCAACACATTTTCCTCTACAGCCGTAAGAATAGAATCAAAATTCTTTATTGTCTTACGTTTAATAAATAATCAAGTTAATCGAACAAGTTTGTGCAATGAAACCATTTAATATACAAAGTGCAAACTGTATGTTTATTTTTTTTTCCTGAAAGGCGAGGGGATTTAAATCTTGAAAACGCACAAGGAAAGGGTTAAATCCACTTCCCCAACTCCAGGGCCCAATCCGACCCCTACGCTCGTGGTTGCTTTTTACCTTAAAAAAAAAATGCAGGAAGATCCGAATAGTAGTCAGGGGCGGATTTCATTGGAACCATGGCGTGCGGTGAAAGGTTAAAACCTCACCCACCTCCTTGCAAGCCACTGTCCCGCACCTGATCGCCTCTCCGCCCCAGTTGCTATTTAAATTTAAGTGAACAAACAGATACCTGAAGAATTTCGCGTATAATGTAATTTAGCCCGGCCTTTAGTGAGCAGCGCTCATGCATGACGTGTGTGTGTGTGTGTGTGTGAGAGAGAGAGAGAGAGAGAGAGAGAGGAACAGGAAGTTAGGCTATCTTGAATTGGCAAAACGGCTGCAATTCTACTTTTTGATTCCTAAAAGTTTCAATCTTCAATGTACAGAATTTCCATCTATGAACTATGTACTACAAACAATGTAGGACACTTTAAAGTTGCATACATTGAAGGAAAATTCACACAACCTATAAGCACTGATCGCCCCCTTTGCTGTTCCATAGGGATGGACTTAAGTGGTCAACTTTTTATTTAAAAACACTGATTCATGGATGGAGCTGATTGAACATGGCACATCGAGGCAGTCTCTGGCGAGGGAAGAATTTTGATGGGTTGAGGGAAAGAGCCTGGCAGAATCTTCGCTGCTGTTTAAGCCTTTAGTACTGCTTACACAACAAAATATGGTTTTACTGGTCAAACCAGTAAAACAACAGCACCTGATTGGCTGGCAACTATAGGGTGGACTGGGGGGGTCAGTTTTACACCATGAATAAATTGGTTGACGGTTGGAGTTAAGGAAACTTGTGCAGAGTGTGTGACATACAGCGCTAGGTAGGACAATTACTGAAAAAAGTGATCCAGCCTTATGTGTGGACCTGGTGTGCCAGCCCAAAATATCTATGCAGGGGCAGCACATCCAAATTATGTCCTACATCAAGAGTGGATAAAAAGCACATCTCTAGATGTTTTAGACTTCAAGCATTCCTAATTGGCCATGCTGGCAGGGATATCTGGGAGTTAAAGTCCAAAATGTCTGAAGATCTATCTTCTATCCACCCCTGTCCTATGTACATAAAATCCTATGCAGGTAGACCAAAATTATACAGTTGATTTGGCATATGTATGTATGATTTTATGCATAGTAGCTATAATTAAGGTGTGCCACCTCTGCATAGCAGGACTGGCACACTGGCCATAGAGCTGGACAAGACTTTTCAAGGATCACCCAAACTGACCCATGGTGAAGCTTCGTCAGGGCCGTTTCCTGGTGGGAATAGGTATCTTGGCAGCATGCTTGGGTGGGTTTATCGACTTCTCCCCTCTCTGCAGCAGGGGTGGCTATTTAGGTGTTAGTTCTAGTGAATCCTCCCAGGGTGCTGAGGTACTGGCACTAGTGGAAGTTGGCACTTAGCAGCTGTCCAATGGTGCTGACTAGCCCTGAGCATCATCTCTTGCCCAACTTACAGTTTTATCCACACTGCTGTATCCCTGATAAACACATTACAGCCAGTTTGGTAATGGTGGACCAGTAAATGTGAGTTGGGCTACAAAATGGCTGTAAGGTTACAATATTAACTCTCCGGTTATTGTGTTATGGTTAAGGTACAAAAAGGATGACTTTGGATGCTCCAACATGCCCTAGGGGAGGAGAGAGAACTACCAGTTAATCAATTAGTCTAAAAGGGATAGGCTTGGAGGCCTGAATACAGTGCAGTGAAAAAGTCCTTTTGCTCAAATCGATTCTTTGCTCTAGAAAACATAACTAACCAGAAATTTGTTTCTTATCCACATATTTTGACCTTGCTTTATTGATGGCCAGGCTATTTTAGGGAGATGATTTATTCAAGAGTTAAATAACTGCTAGATACAAATTTGCTGCAACATTTTACCTGCTTAAGATATCTTGAGAGCTCAAAAACTTCCTTATTTTTGGTTGGCCTAATCAATGGATTACACTAATATGGGTTTGGGAATTTTGATCATTTTTATAACCCATTTCAAAATGTATCACCTTGTTCCTCCTTTCTTCTTCCCTATGTATCTGTCCTCTTCCCATTTCTTATCTGCAAACATTTAGTTATCTACTATCCATTCTGCCCCCTCCCTTGTTTCTCAAGTTTACCTTCAAAATAGTACAAATAGAAATTCTTGGTCCAATACTATACACATAAAATTGGAAGCAAGTTCCACTGATTTACTCATTAGTAAGGGTGCATGGGATTGCAGATGTGTGGCCCAATCATATACATGTTCACTAGAAGTAAATCCCACTGAATTCAATGTGATTACTCTCAGTTGTATGCATAGAATTGTAGCCTAAGTATGCCATCCCTTGGGGTTCCCCATCTTCAGACTATTATCCTATACACACATACTTGAAAGTTAGTCTTATTGAACTCAGTGAAGCTTACTTTTAGGTATACATGTATAATATTGCATTGCAAATCAATATGTAATGGCAATGGGATTTCAATATAACCATGCAAGTATGCCTCAGCATACTACACCTTTTTAAAGCTGAAATAGAGATGTAGTTTTAACTTGACTAAACATGTTTCATTATTGAGGAATTACCCTTCATGAATTCCTAACTATGTCAAAAGGAAATTTTGCTAGTGTTGCAGTCAGATAAGCCAATGCAAATATTTAGTATCAGGATGCCATTGTGTCTTGATTCAAATAATTTATAGAGCCCAAAATAGACTGAATTATCATGTACATAAAGTTAATTGTAGTTTTATGGATGTAACTTTAGTTTTGTTGCACACAATATACCGAATAATATTTCATTTGAGATCTTTGTTGGGCTTACCATGTGTTCAAACTGTCTGAAACTTTCATGACCGAAACATCATTGACTTCTGCTGAGGAATTATCAGTGCAATCAGTGATTGGTAGTTACAGCATCATGCTTGTGTCAATTCACAAAGAGCATCCCATGCTAAAAAACTCTCCATTTCAGTTAAGAGTTCAAAATTATTCATTTATATGATGATATAGTAACAATTTAATTGTTAAAATAGAAGGTTTCTGAATTAGTTTAATTTGTTTGAAAGTTTTTTTGTATTATAGCTTGCTTCACAAAGTACTTTGGGTACTTCCAGGGCTCCTACAGCCAATAGCCAGAAGGCATTATGCAACTATTTTGTCTTTTTTCCTTAGCCGATTTTCCACTGTAAGAAAAAAGGAAGAAGAGGTGGGAGAACACAGCAAGGTTATGAGTGGAAGTCAAATTATATCTGGACACACAACACATCCTTAAATTCCATGAACAAGACAGGGCGATGGAATAATTTAAGCCTTTCCTGGAAGCACACCAAGGCTGAAATCCTATGCTCAGTTACTTGGAAGGAAGTCCCATTGAATAAATTCCAGGAGGATAGCCATGTTAGTCTGTTACAATTAATTTACTGGGTAATCCTTAAATCTGCAATATGCTATAATCTGCCAATAATACTGCCTACATGGGACAAACTGGCCTGTGTCTATGCAAAAGAAAATATGGATACAAATATGGAGTAAAAATGGCAACATTCAGAAAATATTGGCCAAACATTTCACTGTCCTACGACACTCTGCTGCTATTGGCTTTAACGTCACCATTCTTCAAAGGAAGAATGCAAGTACGAAACTAGACTTTAGCAGAATTTGGTTCTATTCTTTCAGGACTCAGTACAAGGGGTTTCTCTGTCAACAAAGCTGGGAAAACTGTTATTGTCAATTATTTTATTGTGAACAGTCACTGTGCTGATCTTGTGTACATTTGAGCTTTACATAGAAATGTTAAAAACTGCACATCCTAAATGCCATTGCCTTTTGGCCTCAATGTTTTTTTTAAAAAAACCTCTGTACCCGCGTATGTATATAAAATCTGACATCAGAGGATAATACTTCAAGTATCTAATTAAGTGGGCTTTCTTCCTCTCAAGTTTAGAATCTAAAGTGTATGTCACAATAAATTTTTAAGATGACATATGACTTTTTCTGTGTTTGTCTGTTGTGTGTCTATTGAATAAAATGGGAATCACTTCCCAGTAAATATGCATAATATTGGGCTGCACTTAAAGCAAAAAAAAAAAAAAAAAATAGGGTAGACTCCTATCTATTACACCCTGCTGGTCAGAAGCTTCCGAACACAGACGCTTCCAAGATTCCTATGCCCTGCTACGCTGAAGCCGGCAGGATGGGAGGAGCGATGGAGGCAATCTTTGCCTTCCCACCTTCTGTCTTTCATGATTTTCGCTAGATGGGCTTTTCAGCCCATCTAGTAAGGATGCTTTGGAGGGGCAGGCAAGGAGCATGCAGGAGGCTCAGGATAACTCATATCCTGGCCTCTCCAGTCTCCTCCCCTCCCTACCCACTGGAATGCCCCCTTTTCATGCTCTCCGAGGTCA
The DNA here is from genome assembly GCA_029215795.1 of Anniella stebbinsi. Taxonomy (NCBI): domain Eukaryota; kingdom Metazoa; phylum Chordata; class Lepidosauria; order Squamata; family Anniellidae; genus Anniella; species Anniella stebbinsi. The sequence continues at coordinate 84,998,481 of JARDYH010000004.1, read as the reverse complement.
ATTTTCCAACCTTGGAGGACAGCCAGCATAGTTCTCTCTGTGTCGGCTATGAGGGGGTGGGGGAGGGGAGCAGACCTCCAACTCTCCCTGCCAAAGTTGGAGCGCTGTCTGATGCCCTGATAAATAATGTAAATTTATTATCATATAAATAACTTTGTTATCATTAGTATTTTGATTTTACTCTATCTTGAAGGTTCATTGCAGGCTGTTGGGAAGGAAAGGCCCTAATAAATTGCATGTTTTTATTTCTCCTCTCTTCTTATCACTTGCAGACTATAATATACGTAGCCTATGTATGTCATACAATACAGAACATTTAAACTCCTTACAGAAAAACATTAACAGCAAAAACCTTGCCCATTCCTTATTTTTTATGGGCTGGGCTTCGCAAACCCCAAATCCAAAGACTCCTTCCTCCCAATGTGCTCCTCGCATAGGAAAATGCCCATACCTTACTTTCCATTGTTTGGCTAAAACTAATATCTTCTCATGGGATTTGTAGTTCGGCCTCAACTTTCCCATCTTTTTCACCTCCCTAAAATCTCTACAACAACCTCAGAGGGAAAATCCAAACTATCCTATGGTCCCTTGGATGGTATCCCAGGGACCATAGGATTGCTCTCTTAACTGGTTTCTAGTTTACACTCTTGATCGTCTATAAAAATAATGGATGGTATTTCTACATCCAGAATTATTTTTATGTTATCTATAATGGTGGAACTTTCCTAAGGCAGTGTACAAGATAAAACAATCAAATCGATACAAAATGATAACATTCAGTAAAAACAGTGATTATAAATAAAACCAGCAGCCCATTTAAACAAAACAAAACAAAAAAATATTTGCCATCTGCATACATGATCCCAAACTGAGAATGATTTCAATTTTTTAAATTGATTTCAGTTCCTGAAAAGCTCCCCTTTGCAAATGTCATATGTATATATCAATTCTTAATATTATCCAGAACCTAGGATGCATCAATTTAATTTGGGTTTCAGCTATAAAAGACAAATGTTCAGAGGCAATAATTTTCTGTAGAATCAAATTGTCCTTTGTTGAAATGTCTTGAACAAGTCCTTTTCTGTTGAGATTTGATTCCTGTTTGGAATGCAAATGCACTGCAAGTTACTGCAGTGTTCACTTAACAATTCTTTAAGAGCATTTCAGTTGTCTTGTTCAAATCCCACAGTACTACAGTCTTGTCTTTGACATTCCTCTTAGTATCAAATATGTATTTACTGCAAGAGACAGCTGAATTAAGTTTTTTGTAAAGCCATCAGCATGATGCTATTTATTATTTCTCTGTGTAGCTCTTGAACTTTATAGTTCCCAAAGCAGTGTACAACACAATGAAAACAAGAACATCAATAACAATAGAAGAAATGACAAAACAACAACAACTCTAAAACGTATGAATAGAGATCTACAGCTTAAAAGGCCTAAAATAGCTTACCCTTCTAAACAGGCTATGGGTGAAAATCTGCCAGGTTTCCCTTGGAAGGGAGTTCCGCAGGTTGACAATCTTGCTTTCCTCAGTGATGGGATCTGTTAGAAAGCCTCAGCCGTAAATTTCAGATCAGTGGTTTGTGGTGGAGATGCCATATAGGACAACCACTTACGAATCGCCAAAAAAGAGGAAATGCATCACCAAAAAAGAAGACAAAAGAGGACAGTGATTTGCACACCAGTATGCTAATCCATGTGTATAGGTGCAAATTTAGAAATAATCAGTATATTTCAAATAGAAATAGAGTACATTTCACCATAGCATGGAAGACAGTGGGCATCTTTACATTAAAGGGAAAGCACGTTGCTTACCTGCTTTTGTTACCTGATTTTTGGGGTTAATTACAAGGACGGAAAGGCGTGACCACATGGTTTGAATTGAATATTTCTCTCTGTTCAATTCCATTGAGACAGCACCATGTAGTAGTGGAAGATCCCACTTTTTTCAGATGTTAACACTTTAAAAGTGGTTCTTTTCATGACAGAATTTCCAACAGATGCAGCGGGGACAACCTGTTTGTTTACGACATCATTTAAAAGACCCAGAAACTGTTGTGAGTGGCCAATCGTGAGCATGTAATAAATTTCTTGTTTAGAGGAGTCCAGTGAATAGGTGACCTATGTGCCTGCCTGTTCAGTCTGCTGTTCAAGTGCCAACTGTTCTAATGGTTTTTTATCTTTAAATTGGACAGCCCACAGAGGACACTGTCAAAGAGGACAGTCTTTTATTTGAAGGGCTGACAGAGGAATGTCCTCTGTAAAAGAGGACACTTGGCCATCCTGTGTTCCTTCAAACATTGTGTATCCAGGCCTTATGGGGTTTTAAACAAGCACTGTGAGTCTGGAAAACTAACTAGAAGCCAGTACAGCTCTTGCAGAATTGGTGTCATATGCTTCTCAATGAAACCCTACATCAGCAAATATACTTTTTGTTGATGTGGGGCTTCATGAAAGATCCTTGTATCCAGAAAGAGGTGCATGCAAATAGCACGTCAGCTGACGGAAGCGAAGCATACTCCTTCCTGGCCACAGCTATCATCTGAGTATCCAAAAAGTTAACACTGCCTTTCTGAGGGAGTGTGACCTTATTTAAGGCAGGCAAATGCAACTATCCAGGCTGTTCAGCTTCCAGCATAAGCAAATCCACCATATATAAACTGTTTTTTCATCCATATCCATTTCATTAATGACTTCAAACAGGTACATAAATGCACTTGCAAACAGTTTGTGAGGTGCTTCACAGGAAATAAATGTTTGCACTTCTCGTTAATGCAAAATGTGCATGCATGATCTACGCTTGTTACCATAGGCATGCGCAACGGGTGTGCTGGGTATGCCCAGGCATACCCTAATGCCTCAAGCAATAAGCGCCAAATTGAGGAGGCCATTGAGGGGGATCCAAACACAGTGGGAACAACCCTCCAGATGCTCTGCAGCCACACCAAAGAACCACTGTCTCCAGGAGAGCACCATTGCTCCCTGCAGCAGAAGTGAAAACGAATTTCTCTGCTGGGAGCCTCTGTGCCAAGAGCCATGCTTCAAAGAGGCCAGGAGGAGGGCCCCCTAAGGCTAATATCACTTCATAAGGCCTTCCTCTGACCAGTGTCAATGCAAAGCCCCACCAATGCTGCGATCAAGCAACCCAAAGGTGGAGTAGGGCATCAGTGTCTGCAGTGTTTAATAAATGAATAAAAATAAAGTTCTTTATAACTGAGTATTTAATCAATCTTCGCCTTTAAAAAAATCCCTGAGTGCACCCCCTAATGCAATGTGCTGCGCACACCTATACTTATGCATGCATAGGTCTGATCACAATCACACAGGTACCCACAGTGCTGGGTCCAGGTTTTGGAGGACCCTTGGGCAAGACACCTTCAATAGGGCCCCCTTCCTCAGTGAGTCTACTTTCTTACCTCCATTGGCACCAGCTGCTATTGGTCCTCCTCATTCTCATTATTGCAACCACTTGCTTGGTTTACAAAAAGAGAGGAAGGAAGCAAATAGGCAGTGGCATCTACTGCTGCTCTTCACTCTTGTCTGGGCCAGAATAAGGGCTAAGTGAACAAACAGGTTGCAATGGTGAAGAGGAAGAGCAACTCCAGATGACTCTTGTCTGTGGGCACCTGCTGGGATGTAGTCCCTTGGCAAGTGCCCAAGTATACCTACCCTTAATGCTGGCCCAGCACACACACACACACATACACACATACAATTTGTTGAATGGGAACTGACGTAAATTTTCCAGTAAATTAAAAAATAACAATACAGCTGTTAACACAATATTGGCCATGTAGATCAATGTTGCGAGCTTTACAAATGAAGTTGAACTCTTTTTTTCAGCTGTTGAGGGGACAGATGTGCACACAGTTTATGACTGGCACACACAAACCTGCATCGGGCACCTGGTCAATCGCTTGAGTCACCTGCCCTTAAACCCAGCCCCCATGAGCAATGTTTCCATGCATATTTTCAACTGATTCAAGTTTAAGAAAAGTTGAACAAACCTGTTTCTGCTTGCTTCTGTGTCCTTGTATTACCCACTCCACCTGTAAATGTGAAAATAAGCACTTTATTTCAGAGATACCACCAGGGGTAGGGTGACCATATGAAAAGGAGGACAGGGTTTCTGTATCTTTAACAGTTGTATTGAAAAGGAATTTCAGCAGGTGTCATTTTTATGTATGCAGCAGCTGGTGAAATTCCCTCTCCATCACAACAGTTAAAGCTGCAGGAGCCCTGCCTAGAGTGGCCAGATACAAAAGAAGGCAGGGCTCCTGCAACTTTAACTGTTGTGATGAAGAGTGAATTTCACCAAGTGCTGCATGCATAAAAATGACACCTACTGAAATTCTCTTTTCTGTACAACTGTTAAAGACACAGAAGCCCTGTCCTCCTTTTCATATGGTCACCCTTATCAGGGACCTCTCCTCTAAAATGTAACTCAGAGGTGCAAACATTGTACAGTCTCCAGTGAGCTTACTTCTGAGTAAACTTATTCCTGTCAAGGGCAGGATCTACACTACTGCTTTAAAATGGTTTATAACAGTAGTGACAACTGTTGGGGCCCAGGACACACTCCATATACAGTTTTCAAACCATTTTCAAAGTGTCATATCCTGCTTGGTGTAGATCTGACCAAGGCTACTCTGAATTTCCTATATCATAGAGAAGAAATAGGGTGAAGAAATATTACTAAGTTATTTCATCAGTCTCAAAACATACTAGACTCACGATGTAGAGCTTAGGTCAATAATCCTCATATTGACATAACCTAGATTTCAAATTGCATGTAGGCATGTGGGGAATGTAGAATAAAAATGAAATTGCCACCATACAACTGTATGATAGTTATGGGAGGTCCCCTCTACAAGGATTCGCTTTTGTGCCTGGTTAGCCGATTATGTGTATAATCGCTGAAGCTCATTTACGCCTAATCCCTCTGCATGAGAGGCGGCGAGAGGCGGCGAAGCGCATTACCGGATGTCCAAAATGCGGTTTACAAGTAGTTAATGCGCATAAGCGCATATTCACACAGTCAAAATGCGCTTTAATGGACGGAGCAAAATAAAACTCGCGATTTAACGCGCATTTGATAATGCGCATAATCGGAGAGATAACGCGCCTCTACGCCCCATTTGCGCTCCGCTGGTGTGGAGGTAAATTTTTTAATGAGACTTCAAAGAGCATTAAACCTCTCATGAAGAGGCACCCGGAGTGGGGAAGGTTCATGCAAGATCCACTCATTGCAATATTCAAATAAAATATTCAATAGTGAATAGTGGGGCTTTTTTGTCTTTCTTAAAACTTCTATAGACATCTGCATTATATCTTTAAGGTGTTCTTAGCTGTGAATTAAAGTGGAAGATTTTGTACTCCCAAAAGATTCACCCCCCCCTAAAATATCCTATTAAGGCCTGATTAACCATTGTTCCCACGTGCACTGTAGTACACATATTGCAGTTAAAAGCATTTTATTTAGTGGAGCTAAATCAAACATTTCTGGAATGCTTCCCTATGAATCCAATCTGGGCATTAGTCAGAATCTGTTAGAACTCTAAAGGAGCTATTTGGGAAATTTGGTTCAGCACCTTGAGTAGCTCCTTTAGAGTTCTGAGTGGTTCTGACCAAAACCCAGATCAGATACACAGCCCCACTGAGATTCAAGCCACCAGCATCCACTGTCACCTGCTTCTTGGTTATTTCAAATGGATGCCGGGACCACCCTGGGACATTCAGCCTTCAGAGCAGGTGCTCTGCCACTGAGCTATGGTTGAATTTTTGATGCAGGAAAACATACAATGAGTTTTTGATGCTGAGAAACATAACATAATCCCGAGGGAGGAAAAGCTAGTCGATGAGATGGCATCGCATTACATGGCAAGCCAAGAGTGCAAGACAGAGCGTGATTGGACAAGAGTAGGTCAAACTCACAAACAGGTTGGATTGCATCACTTTCCTTTGGATGGGGCTGGGTGGGGGACCAGTGGCAGCATTCACATGATTTGCAAATGACCATGGCAATAAAATATCTTGAACTGAACACATGAATGGCAAAGAAGTGCAGGTAGTATTTCCCCAGCAAGAACAGGCTTCCAGGTTATCTTTTCATCGTGGCTGTGTGCGTGTGCGTGTCTCTCTTTCACTGTCAGCCAATCACATGGCTGCATGCTGAAGAGGTAGCTGCCATGGTTACCATATAAACAGGTTCTTGTTTCAGCAGCTGTTGAAGAAGCAAGCGCTGCTGTAGTGCATTTCTCTTTCAGTGCTCAGCTTTTAAAGCAGAGCATTTCAGTGGCCCAGAAGCTCAGTGGGTCCCATTAGCACTTCCCTGTATTATCCTTTTCACTGGCTGCTGCTGCTTCTGCTGGTTCAGAGGTCTTCTCTTTGACATCCTACCAGGAGACAGATACTACAATTCGACCATGTCGGACACTGGTTTGCCCACTTCTATCCAGAACAGCAGGGGCAAGAAGCATAGCATCATTATCAGTATGTAAGTGCCATTGTGTTGCAGTAGCAAGTAACGAAGCCTGGGTCCAGAAAGGGATGGGCTATTGGGTGAAACAGGAAAGCTGGAAAGGAAAGCACCCTCAATTAGCTACTTTGTGATGGAGTCTTTCTTCCTCTCCTGAATTTTTGGGGGTACTACTAAAAATAAATCTGCCTAACTCAAACTGGGAAAATAGTGTAAGATTTCACAAGAGGGGTTGGTTGGATGTGGTGGTGGAGGAAGGCATAGATTCTATGCCAGCTTTCCCAGGCTTAGTGCCCTTCAGATGTGTTGGACTACAAATCCCAACATTCACCAGCCAGCAGAGGAATACTGGGAATTATAGCCCAAGACAACTGAAGGGCCCAGGTTGTGGAAAGTTGTTTTATACCATAGTAGCTAAGGTTCCCTTCCCACGTAGCCCTTTGCCTTTTGGTAAATACTCTCTTCAGCTGGGTGCTGGGATGAGTGAAGTAGTTCCTGAATTTCAGTTTCACTCAAGTGCGGTGTTTCCATTTGTCACCCTGCCCTAAAACCTTTCAATTTAAAATAAGGGGATGATGTAGCAGGCCACATGCAGTATGCACAAGAGAACTGGGCCAAGACCCAAGAGCATATACCCTATATGACAATCAGATTTGATACTTAAAATATTCTTTAATATAGCTTGTGAAGTCACCAATAATGCTTATTTTTATTTTAGTTTTTTTTATTTCTACCTAAAATACAATGCCCTGATAAATAATGTAAATTTATTATCATATAAATAACTTTGTTATCATTAGTATTTTGATTTTACTCTATCTTGAAGGTTCATTGCAGGCTGTTGGGAAGGAAAGGCCCTAATAAATTGCATGTTTTTATTTCTCCTCTCTTCTTATCACTTGCAGACTATAATATACGTAGCCTATGTATGTCATACAATACAGAACATTTAAACTCCTTACAGAAAAACATTAACAGCAAAAACCTTGCCCATTCCTTATTTTTTATGGGCTGGGCTTCGCAAACCCCAAATCCAAAGACTCCTTCCTCCCAATGTGCTCCTCGCATAAGAAAATGCCCATACCTTACTTTCCATTGTTTGGCTAAAACTAATATCTTCTCATGGGATTTGTAGTTCGGCCTCAACTTTCCCATCTTTTTCACCTCCCTAAAATCTCTACAACAACTTCATATTATTTACCATCCCCTTTGAAACATTGGCCTGGTCCGGATGAAATGCTAAAATATGGTTTAGTGTTAGGTACATGAACTTTGGGATCATGGTTCACCCCATCCTCTCTCCTCTAGTACAATCACACAGAAGAGATTGGAAGGTTTCACTTTCATTTTCAATGAACTGTCATCCAGTGTTATACCCAAACCATAAACTGTGGTTAATCTTAATTATAGTTTACTGAAACAAGCCAATTTCATAAGCCACTATTTGAAGTTGCCTTGGTTCAATAAACTATAGTCAAGTCTAACTACAGTTTTCTGAATTTGGACATAATGCTCAACTGTGGTTAGTTAAAACAGAAAGGAAAGGTTCTGACCTCATAGCCATTTCAGAAGAGAAGAAGGGAGCTGACTTGTCCAAGACTCATTCACATACTGCTAAAGCCAAACCATAATTTAGCATTATGTCTGAATGAGGACACTCCACAGCCCCATCAAAAATGCCTTTTATGCAACTACCTACTTAAAGTCTATTCTTATGAAGAAAGAAGGGTGAGATCTCTCCTCCATACACCTGAAGATATCAGAATGGTTAACTCGCTTCCTCATTTAATTTATTCACACAATAACTCTATGAAGTATGTTGTAGTGAATTAGCCACTCACCGAGCATGTGGCCACAAGCACTACAATAACACGGATTAACATAAAGTCTCTGGACCATATCTGGGCCACCATTATCCTGCTTCCCTTTTTTTCCTGGAGTAATGACAGCTGAGTAACCATAGATCAGCAGCAAGAGCCAAAAATCTGAAGAAGTCTTGGCATTCTGGATATAGGCATTCTGTTACCTGCCCACATTTGTAACTTATATGAGATGACTGGGGTACTCATACCAGTATCCGTAACCACCACAGTCTTGGTACTTTTAAAAACATGGTATTGCTTTGAGGGTGAATCCACATACTATGATAGATTAGTGATACCTGTAGTTAAAGGCAATGTCAAACAATTGCCACCATATATTAATCCCTCCACTCAGGTTAGGCTGTCTTCCTTTAATGGGAGTGGGAGACTTGAGGCCCTCCAAACATTAGGGCCTACAACTCCCATCTGCCCTAGCTAGTTCTGATGAGAACTGAAGGTCAAAACAACTGGAAAGCCAGACATTGTCCACCCCTGTTCTAAAAGGATGTCCATGGAGAGTGATAAGCTAACACTAAACAGAATGTCTGAACCCACACACACTCTGTGGGTGGATGTCTTACTGAGAAGAACTATAGCCTTTCTTTATAAGTATTTTGGGAATGATGGAAACTAATAATAGATCTTTGCTAATGAAAACTGTCAAATTAAAATGGCTCCATTTTAAAGCTACTACACAAACTCACCTCTTGTTTTGTTAAACCAGGAAGGATCAAAATGCAATGAAGAAGTTATCATCTACAGCTTCAAGTAGACGAACGAGTGTCACTAGCACTATGCTAGCCAGCAAAGTTGGATCATTGGCTCGGAGGAGCATCTTGATGACTTCAGAGGCAAAGTTTGTGGACAAGGGTTCTCTAGCAGGCAGCAAGCCTATTGTCCAGGTAATGAAGTGACATTAGAACAATGAACGTAGTTTCACAGGAGAACTAAATGAGTGACAAAGGCATACTAGAGATGCCAGAAAATTTATACACAGATTTCAGAGAGGAGTCAAACCTACTAAGATCAATCTTCATCTTAAAATGGGGTATGTCTATGGGCTGATTCACACAATCAAGCAGCCCACCGTGGCTTATTTAAGTCACAGTGGGCTGCAGTGTGGCCGCCAGCTATTTTGAATATTCAAGCTGCAATTGCAGCTTGTCGTGTCATGCAAACCTGGTGAGGTTGGGCTGTTTGAGTGGTTAACAAATCACTCACAGCCCTAAAACAGCCCAAGGTGGGCTGCAGTGATCATGCATATCTGGTTAGTGGCTAAGTTCACACATAAAGAGAAGCAGCCATGGGTAGATTATAGCCCGCTTCATCAGATGCATGCTGTAGTCCACAAAAGGTTTTGCCAGAATAAATGTATTAGTCTTTAATGTCCCACAAGTCTCTTTGTTGTTTTTGATGCAATGAACTCACACAGCTAACCTCTGGAGATTGAAATAATTATATATTCTTCCCCTGTTCTCTCCTACCTCTATTTCCCTCCTCTTGCTCTGTTATCTCCTGCCTGCTGAATTATAGATTGTAAGCCCTTTAGGCAAATACCTGTCCTCTTGTGCTTTGCGTAGAGCCTTGCACATGGATGGAACAATATAAATACATAGACAGGGAGGGGCAGTGATAGAGTGTTTTGCATACAGAGAGTCCCAGATTCAATCCCTGAGACCATGTAGAGCTGCTGCCAGATAGAGGACACCAGCCTTCTCCAATGGGTGCCTTCCAGATGTGTTGGACTACAGCGTGGCTGGTTGGGGGATGGTGGAAGGTGCCAGATTGGGGAAGGGTGAAGTAGATATTACCGGGCTGGATGGGCAAATAGTCTGACTGGGTATAAGGCATATTCATATGTTCATAAATGTTCCATCCAATCCATAACTGAATTAGAGCACTTCAAATGCCTCTTGATGTCATATGTTGGCTGAGCCATTCATTCATTTTATAGGAGGAAGGAAATTATTACATAAACCTTACAACAATGGTTACTTGCCACAGGATAAGAATGTTCTTGTGCTTTGCGGATTTTTCTCCCCAACCATGATTTATTTATTTATTTATTTATTACATTTGTATACCGCCCCATAGCCGAAGCTCTCTGGGCGGTTTACATAGGATTAAAAACAATTAAAAACAATATACAAAAATTAAAACAGCAAAAACATATAACATACACACAATCTGTACATTAAAAACCACTACAACACTTCAAAAAGCTACAAGAAACAAAACAAAACAAAACAAACCCAGGCTCCTCAGATATTGCCAAATGCCTGAGAGAAGAGGAAAGTCTTGACCTGGCGCCGAAAAGATAACAATGTTGGCGCCAGGCGGGCCTCATTGGGGAGATCGTTCCACAATTGGGGAGCCACCACAGAGAAGGCCCTCTCTCTTGTTGCTGACCTCCGAGCTTCCCTCGGAGGAGGCACTCGGAGGAGGGCCTTAGATGTTGAATGTAGTGTTCGGGTAGGTTCATGTCGGGAAAGGCGTTCCATCAGGTATTGTGGTCTCAAGCCATGTAAGGCTTTATAGGTTAAAACCAGCACCTTGAACCGGGCTCGGAAACATACAGGCAGCCAATGCAAGCGGGCCAGAGTAGGTCTTATATGTTCAAACCTACTGGTTCCAGTTATCAATCTGGCCGCTGCATTTTGCACAAGCTGCAGCTTCCGAACCACCTTCAAAGGCAGCCCCACGTAGAGTGCATTACAGTAATCTAACTTGGAGGTTACCAGAGCATGGACAACTGAAGCCAGGTTATCCCTGTCCAGATAGGGACGTAGCTGGGCCACCAACCGAAGTTGGTAGAAGGCACTCCGTGCCACTGAGGCCACCTGCGCCTCAAGTGACAGAGATGGGGGGGGCGTGACCTAGCAGGACATGGGATAAGTCGCAAATCCTTCGTCCTCCGAAAGAAGCAGTGAATTAACTGTAAATTCCCTATCCTAAAAGAGCGGTTTGTTACATACAAGTCTGCTATGGAGAGGGGAAAGCTTGCTAAAGAGACTGCAGCTGGAAGAAGATTTATGGCTTTATAATCGGCATGAATGAGGGAGGTGACGGACCGGCAGCTTTGAAGTACGGTGAAGGTAAATAAAGGACGTATATACGATTGCTGGCTGATTGAATAGACTGTAGAGAGAACAGAACGATTGCTAACATTTAGAAAAGAGACTTTTAAGCTTTGGAGAGTTTTAAGCTTTTAAGCGTCGAAAGATTGTTGGCTGTATAACTGTTCTGCTGGGAGGAGGAGCTAACTCTGCCCGACGAGAATCGAAACGAAACTTTTCAGCCTTGGCAATTAAAAGAACAATTAAAAGACTATAAGTGATTAAAACTCGTCAGCCTTGGCAATTAAAAGAACAATTAAAAGATTATAAGTGATTAAAAGGCTGTCCGGGAGACAGAGAAGCCAGAGGGGGTGATTGAAGTGAAGAGAAAAAGACTTTGATCCCTGGCTAGAAGTAGCTGTGTCCCTATCGGATAGGCTTGAAGGGTTCATGATTTATGAGCAAGAAGAAAATAACTTCTTGGAATAGACCCAAGGGTGATCGGCCGTCCGATAGAAGCTACAGGCTTGTCCATACTGACAAAATGTCGGAGGCTGAAAAGACAAAAAAGCAATCCCCTAGTCATGCCGGAAATGCCAGTGCTAAGACTGGAACTAAGCCAGGTGCAATCCCTAAAACAACCACAGGGAGGCAAGCTGACCCAACAGATGAGCTGATTCAGAATATCCAAAAGATGCTCGATGCAGCTATAATAAAGCAGGATGGAAATATCCAGCAGGCTTTATTAGAGCAAGAAGAACGATTAGCTAAAAGGATTACCGAGTCACAACAGCAACTCTTGGCAGGCCTTCAAAAGGTGGAGAAAGAGGTTGGAGCTTTGCAGGAAGAAACTGGAGAACTAAAGGTTTTATATAAGAAGCAAGAAGAACAGCTAACGCAACAGGATTTACGGCTTATAGCGATGGAAGACAGGGACCGGAGAGCAAATTTACGCATAAGGTCTTTTGAGGAGCAGCAAGGGGAGACCCTCAACAGTATAAGAGAGTTAATTTTGGCATGGGTCAAACAATTAGTACCACAGGAAGATTGGAAAATGGAAGATATTGAGCGGGCCCATAGGGTGGGATATGGAAAGACAAGAGAGCACCCAAGAGACATTATTGTGAAATTTGCTAATTACTACAAAAAAGAAAAATTAATGCAAGCAGTTAGAAGTCAAGGTCAACCAACGCTTCAAGCAATACCAATTCAGGTTTTCCAGGATTTGTGCCCTCAGACGGTGCAGTGGAGGAAGAGCGTTAAAATATGCACAGCGGCATTGAAGATGAAATCGATCTCCTACAATTGGGGATATCCAGTTTTCTTGAGGTTTAAGTGGAATGGGAAGCAGCAAAGAATAACATCTTGTGAGCAAGGCATCGAGCTATTGGAGGAGCTGGGCATAATGGATGCCACATCAGCTGGAGAAGAGAAGCAAGAAGAAGGCGCGGCAGGAGGGAGTAATGAATAGACCTTAATAAATATTGTAAGAGGGATAGGGAGAAGAAGAGATATGGAGGGGAGGGTAGACGTTATTCCGGAATGTTGGGCCGAGTTCCCCCCCCCCTAAGAGTTCTAAGAAGATTGGGACCAATGCCCAGGAAGCTGGTGAGGAGGGGGGTGAAATTGGGGGTGAATGTGGGGGGGAGGGTTAGGGAGGGGGGGAAATGGGTCACACAGAGGGAGACCGACTTAAAGACTTGTGTGAAAGAAAGAGATGGAAAATAAACTTAGATTGGCAACATTGAATGTTAAAGGGCTAGGAACAGTAATTAAAAGAAAGAGGATTGAAATGTTATTAAAGAAAAAAAATAGATGTAATTTTTTTACAGGAAACTCATCAGGCCAAAGATGGAGTTAATGAGCTTCGAATGAGGGAGGTGGGCATTTATGAGAAGGCATATGGAACTTCGAAATCGAGAGGGGTGGCAATAATAATTTCAAAGACATGTGGTATAACTATTCAAAGTGTAAAGAAAGACAAAAATGGAAGGTTTCTTATTATGTTCTGCAAGTTGGGAGAAGAGGAATATGTATTGGTGAATGTTTATGCTCCAAATGGGAAACAAATGGAATTTATTGATGAAGTATTTAACGTGCTGGGAGAAGTGGGCAAAAAGCACATGGTGATGGCAGGTGACTTTAATATGGTACTAGATATAGGGAAAGATAGGGATAACATATTAAAAGATATTAAGAGGGTGGGGAAGACAGAGTTAAGCAAATTAATGGAAGGGAAAGAATTACTGGATGTGTGGAGAGTTTTAAGAGGGGAAGAAAGGAAATACACCTTCTATTCACAGAGATTTAAGAGTTATTCAAGGATAGATTACATGTTTGTATCAAAAAATATGTTACCCAAAATTATAGATTGTGATATTGGAGTTATTAAGGTTACTGACCACGCGTTAATGACAATGGACATGGTAACCAAGAAAGACTATAGACAAGCGAAGAGATGGAGATTGGATGTAAGGTTGTTGAATAAAAAATACATAAGGGAGAAAATAAAGAAAGAACTGCAGGAAATGTGGGAGATTAATGAAAAAGAGAATAACCGGCAAGATATATTATGGGATACAATGAAAGCTGTGGTAAGAGGGATTTGTATTAGGGAAAGTTGTACATTAAAAAAACAACAGGAAGCTCAAAATAAAAAGATTGAAGAGGAGGTAAGGAGTTTGGAAGATAAGTTAAAGGAGACAAAAGATAAACGCCTAATCGCCCAAATTCAAGCTAAGAAAAAGGAATTAGAGAAAGATGAATTAGAACAGGTTCAAAAAGATTTGTTGTATCTAAAAAGAGATTTTTTTGAATATAGCAACAGGAATTCAAAGATGCTGGCCAGATCCACACAGCTGGAAAAGGCTAAGAATATGATAGGGACAATAAAAGACAAGTCAGGGAATAGTTGTAATTTAATGAAAGATAAATTAAATATATTTAAGGAATTTTATAGTGAATTATATACATCAGGATCGGGACCGCAAGATAAGGTATTGGAATATATAGAGAGGAATTGGAAATTAAAATTGCAGAAGCAGGATAGGGATTATATGGAAGGTTTAGTTACTGGAAAAGAGATAGAGGGAGTTATTGATAAACTGAAAGGAGGAAAATCACCAGGAATGGATGGATTGGGGTCGGAGTATTATAAGCTTTTTAAAGAAATTTTAATACCAAGATTAAAGAAATTATTTAATATTATAATAGAAGGGGGGAAGGCCCCACCATCATGGGATCATTCCCTGATTATATTAATTCCGAAACCAGGTAAGGACTTAACCGATCCCGCATCATACAGACCAATTTCCTTAATAAATCAAGATTCAAAGATTTTTACAGCAATAATGGCAAAAAGAATGGCCACATTTATTTGTAAATATATTAAAAAAGATCAGTGTGGATTTATTCCGGGTAGGCAAATGTCTAATTTAATGGGAAGAGTATTAAATATAATTAGTATTATAAAAAAAAGGAATTTAAAAGCAGGCTTGTTAGCATTGGATATATTCAAGGCCTTTGATTGTGTGGAATGGCCAGCACTCAAAACAATATTAAAAACATTTGGGTTTGGAGATAAATTTATGGGAGTGATGGATAAGTTGTATAAAAACAATAAAGCGGAAATAATGGTTAATGATGGGTTAACACAACAGATTACACTAGCCCGAGGAACTAGGCAGGGATGTCCTCTTTCACCGATCTTATTTGCAATAGTAATAGAAGTTTTGGCAAATGTAATAAGGGAAGATGAAAGAGTGAAGGGGATAGGAAGAAAGGAGAAGATTAAAATGAATATGTTTGCGGACGATACTTTATTGACAGTAGAGGATCCCTTAGGGAGTGCAGAGGTGATTAAGAAGCATTTAAGAGAATTTGGAGAAATTACGGGATTAAAAGTAAATTGGGGGAAGTCAGAAATGATGTTATTTAATTATAATAAGGAAGAGCTGGAAGAAGGTAAGGTTAAGTTGGGTCTTAGACTTAAAAATATAGTACGATACTTAGGGATTAACATTGATAGAGATTTAGAAAGGCTAGAGGAACTTAACTTGGTAGCTTTAAAAAAACAAGTAGGGGAGAAATTAGAAGTATATAAGAAATTAAAACATTCTTGGTTTGGTAGAATAGCAATTATTAAAATGAAGATTTTACCTAAGATTAATTTTTTGTTTAGAATGTTACCAATTAAAATATCAGATGTAGAGCTGAAAAGTTGGCAAAATATAATTAACGCATATTGTAATGGGGATAAGAAAGCTAGGATTAATAAAGGGTTATGGTATAAGGCTCAAAAGAAGGGAGGTTTAGGACTTCCAAATATTAAGTATTATTATATAGCTAATCAGTTAAGATATGTTATAAGCTGTATTCTAGGGGAGGAAGACTTGGAGTGGTTGGAGACGCAAACGGGGGAAATAGATTATAAATTGAAAAAAATTTTTTTTAAAAAAATTCAAAAGAGAGAATTAAAGGGACTGGACAACCCTTTGTTGGTAAATATAGTGGAGATCTGGGAGAAATTTAGGGGGAAGTTGATACCAGGAGATTCACCACTTGCCCCGGTGGTAGTAGTGGAGAATTTCCCAAGAGTGTTAAAAGTGGAGATTGAAGCGAGATTGAAAGATAAGGAAATAATTAAATTAGGGAAGTGGATGGAAAATCTGAAGGATAATGAGCAAATTAAAGAGTTATTGATAGGTCAAAAATCAGCATGGTTTAAATGTATACAATTAGGGAAATGGACTCAGGAATGGAAATTGAAAAATAAAAAGTGTAGAAATAATACAAGATTTGAAGACTTAATAGAGTCAAAAGGTAGGAAAGAAGAAAAGAAAAATAAGAAAGGGTTGACTAGTGAGATATATAAATTATTGATTGAGGAGGAATTTCAAAATTCACTTAAAGCAATAAAAAAGGTTTGGGAAGAGGATGTAAATGGAGAAATTAAGGAATACAACTGGGAGAGGTTGTGGAATGCAAGAATGTTAAAATTGCTATCGATCAGAATTAAGGAGAATTTTTATAAGGTATTGTGGAGATGGTATCTAACACCGGTTAGATTTCACCAGATAGACAAAAAAATATCTAAAAATTGTTGGAGGGGATGCCAGGAGGTTGGAACTTATTACCATATGTGGTGGAGCTGTGAATATGTACAAAAATTTTGGAAAAGGGTATTTAAGGAAATAAGTGAAATAATGGGAAGTAAAGTGGAATTAAACCCGAAGCTTGCTCTACTAGCAATATGGGATAAAGGGGAAGAGGACAAAAATAAGAGAGAATTGATAAACAACCTCCTGACACCTGTTAGATTAATGATTGCAAAAAATTGGAAAGGACAAGGAAGCTATACAATAGAAGAATGGTATAAAGAAATATGGGATATGGCACTGAATGATATGCTGACTCGTAAAATGAAATTAAAGAGGGGAATGTCCGGTAAAAATGATTTTGGGGAAATATGGAGTCCCCTGTTGGAATATGTATTAAGATCGGGGAAGGGACAAACACCTTCAAAAGAGTCGATAAATTTCTGGATAGAATAAAAGATTAAGAGAAGGTCTCCTGGATTGGGGGTGCACGGGGGGGATTGTCGAGGATTATGTATGTATTTTATGTGTTTGTTTATGTTATTATTATGTTGAAATTAATAAAATTATTTCAAAAAAAAAAAAAAAAGTGACAGAGATGGTTCTAGGAGAACCCCCAAGCTACGAACCCGCTCCTTCAAGGGGAGTGCAACCCCATCCAGAACAGGTTGAACACCCTCCATCCGGTCAGCGGAACCACCCACTAACAGCGTCTCAGTATTGTCTGGATTGAGTTTCAGTTTATTAGCCCACATCCAGTCCATTGTTGCAGCCAGGCACTATCATTTCCTCTAGCTTTTTGCATTGCACAAATGTAATGGCACCAGAACTTCTGTTGCATTCTTAAAATATCCATAGCTCTGGTGATGGAAAGTAACCAGCCTAAGGGTGATTCCAGACAGAGGGCTCCCATGGCCAGCGATTGAAATGCATTGTGGAGCTATTCCATGTTTTCTGCCTTAAGAGCACAATCCTATGCATGTTTAGATAGAAAAAAATCCTACAATTCCCAGCATTGCCCAGCCAGCCATTGTAGGACTTTTTTCTGCCTAAACATGCATAGGATTGTGCCTTAACAGTTTTTTTTTCTCATAAGAAAAAAGATGGAAGAGGGCTACAAATTGAAGATTGTGTCATCTGACCCTGCTTCCGTAAAATACCATGAAATAGGCTGTGTGAGTGGTGGCCAGATGTCTTCTTATTGCAGAGGACAGTCATCTCTTTGAAGCATTGCCAGAGGACTGTCCTCTATTTTGAAGGTATCCTCTATTTGAATTCAAGTTTAAAGATAATGACTAATCAGAACGAAGAGCTGGGCCTTGAAGTTGCCCATCCACTGTGCAAAGCACACAGCCACAGTCTTCCTCACAAGGGTGAGATGCATAGTATTTTTCATTTAAACTATAATGATTATTTCTAAATTTGCAAGCATGCATGTGTACATTTTTATGTGAATAGCTGCTCCCTTTTGTCCTATATTTTGCTGATGCATCTCCTCTTTTTTTGGCAATTCATAAATGGCCACCCTAAGTAAAACTGCACAATAAAAGCCTAATCTGGAAGCACCAGTGAGCACAGGGAGTTCCCCTACTTTCCCAAATGAGCCTTTCTCACCAATCTGCTGAAAAACAGCTATTAATATGCTCAATGCTCTCCTTCTTGAGAGCAATTCTGCTTTCTAGCCTATTACATATATTAAGGTTCATATATTAATTATCTCTGGAGGTTCCCCCCTTTCTAAGTCATGTAGGTTATAAGTATGCCTCTATAGGACTGTGCAGTCTTTCGTATGCATTTTTGTTTAATCTCATACTACAGACTCTAGAAAAATACTATCACAACAATTCAAATTACAATAAAACATCAATAAAACCTATAATAAAATCATATTTTTAAAACCCATCAGCATCATATATATTATATATATATCCCTAACCAGCTATTATGGTCTGACAAAATAAAAAAAACCAAATTTATTCACCTCCTGAAAGTCACCACAGAACTCTAGGATGGATACCATCTGGCTCCGGTGAGTTATTAACTTTATCTTTTGTCACCACTATTTTGCCTCAGCTTCTCAGACTCCCTTCCTGAAAATATCTGTTCAGGCACAGGTATCTGCAGTGAAGACCAACAAGAAGAATTCATTCATCTTCTCTGGAATATTTTTGTTCTCCTTTATTACTCCTTTAACTCCATCGTCATCCAATGGTCCAATTTCGTGCTTCTGATATATTTAAGGAATTATTTATTATTGGCCTTGATATTTTCAGTGGTGAGCTCTTCAAAATGCTTGTTTGCATCTCTTATTGTCTGCTTGCATTGCTTTTGTGCAAGCTTGTGCTCCCTTTTGTTTTCTTCATTTGGGCAAGACTTCCATTTTCTGAAGGAAGCTCTCTTTTCTCTAATAGCTTTCTTGATACTGCTCATTTACCATGCCAGTAACCTCATGGAAACATTGCTACCTTTCCTAACCTGTGGTGTACATTTTAGCTGAGCTTCTATTATTGTGGTTTTGAGTAACCTCCAAGACTTTGCCTTTCATCTTCCTTTTCACTAGTTCCCTCATTTTAGAGAAGTTTCCTCTTTTGAAGTCAATTATGACTGTGTTGGACTTGGACTTCCTGGGCAATTGTCCACTATATATATATATATATATATATATATATATGTATATATGACACCATTTAGTATTAAATCCAGGGTCGCCTCCCTTCTGATCGTTTCCGTGACCAAATGTTCTAGGGCACAGTTGCTCAGGGCATCAAGAAATTTAACCTCTTTGCCATGACTGGAACATGCTTCATCCAGTCAATGTGGGGCTAATTGAAGTGACCCATTATTGCAATATTTTCTCGTTTAAATGTGCCTCTGATTACATTTTCCATCTGAAGGACACACATAGTGGGACTTACTTCTGAATAGATATGCATAAGATTGCTCTGTCAGTCTCAATAAATTTAGTTAGTTGCATATATATATTGGTTTCTGGAACTGTAGAGAGAGCAGGAGTGGGGAGTGCACTCATTTGCTATTATTTTCTTATTTTCTTACAGGTTTTGGATGAGTTTGGAAGAGATGTGACACCTCGTCCACTTTATCGCCCAGATCCAAGTACTGCCACACACAGACAAAGCAAAATCTTATCAGTGCAAGATTTTGCTTTGATGACTCAAAATGAATTCTTGTCTTCCCTCTCTCTACAAGTTTCTGGAGCCAGTATTAGCTTAGCAGGCCCATTCTCCAGGTATGAGATAGAAGGACATAAAACCTGTCTAGGTGGGTAATGTGAACTTCCAGATGTTTTAACCTACAACTCCCGTCAATCCTCACCATTGGTTATGCTGGCTAGAGCTGATGGGTATTGTTGGCCGAAACATCTGCAGGTTCACAAGTCACTCATCCCTGCCGTATAGAATGGCTATGTACATAATGTTCAAACCCGGTAGAAATAGGATTAGTAGATATTGTTGTATGTTTGTAGCAAATAAATAGCCTATTCTGATATGCCATGATAATTTCTCTGGTCCCAGCTGTATTTTTATTCTGGTGTCCCCATTTTCATGCACTATGAGAAGATGTAGAACAAGAGATTTTGTTGAACACTGTCCCTGTTAGAAGATAATTTGGATTTGAAGAAAATGAAGATTCTAAAAGAATTTCTTATAGTTTTCAATAATGTGGGCTTGATTCTTGCCACAGAGGGTTTTGACTAAACAAGTTCATACCGAAACATGGCTCAATTTTTAAAGACGGAATTGCTATCAATGTCTTGTGGTAGCTACTAACACTTAAAAAAAAAACTTTAGATATGACAATGCAAGCTGCAGCATGCACCACTACAGTTAAAGCTCAATCCATCAAATTTTCAAGTGCGATGCATTCAACCATGTAAAGCCCCATCTGAATTCTGTGGTGATATAGTCCCATGTAGACTGTACTATATGCCTTTTCTATGTTTGAATTAACACAAATACGTCTGAAACCCTGCGATTCCTGAACTAGAAGAATTTGTTTTAGTGACAAGTGAAAACTGTTTGGCAACTGAACTGCTGTGGGAATGTATTAATTGGCATTTGCTGTTTTGCAGTGTTTTTGGTCTTTTTTGTCAGGTCGGATCCAGAAGGTGGTGCTGTGGGATTTCTGTTCAATTCCACGGCTATTGACCAATGGTGTCCTATAGGGTTCTATCTTGTCCTTCATGTTTTTTAACATTTACATGAAACTGCTGGGAGAGATCATCTGGAACTTGGAGTGAGATGCCGCCATTATGCTGATAACACACAGCTCTATAGCTGTACTAGTGCCAAGGAAGCAGTCATAGCCCTTGAATGTTACCTGAGTTTGATAATGGGCTGTATGAGAATGAACAAGATGAGGTTAAACCCAGACAAGACAGAGGCTTTGTTGGTCAGTAAAAAGCCTGATTCGGGGTATTAAGGTAAGCAGGAGTGGCCCCTTTGAGGGCATGATTACCTGCAGAGGCCTGTGTCGCTCTCAAGCTGTGGAATGCACTCCCTCAAGACCTATGGCTGGGCACCACCCTCCTGGCTTTTAGAAATGGTGTGGAGACACATGTTTTTAATAGAGCTTTTTAAATTATGTAGTTGTTTTAGCATTTTAGTGTTTTACTGTTTTTAATGTTCTCATTTTTATTGTTTAAAACTTTTATTGGTATTCTGCTCTGGCATACCTTGTTGTTGTACTTGCAATACATGCTCACATTTCTTTTTAAACAAACAACAACACACAGGACTTATGGTAGCGGCAGTATTTCAAAGTCAACCACTTCTACTGAATCAATGGCAGAAGAAATTATAGAACCCGGGTCTAGGCGAGAAACAATTAGTAGCTTTACAGGTACAGTAACTTATTCCTATGCAATAAATGTATTTATTATTCATTTATTTATAGTATTTTTATCCCGCACCTCAGCCCAAAAGGCTCCTGGAGTGGCTTACAATCAATAAGTAAAGAAGACAGTTCGTGCCCTCAGGCTTACATTCTAAAAATGACAGGAAACACGAGGAAAAGGGGATGGGGAGGGAAGAGGGGGGAAAGGAATTAAGGAGACTGATTCAGCAGGGCTGGTGGGAAGGCTCTGCTCCCCCTTCTCATCTCCCAAAGGAGGGGCAGACCAACAGCTCCTTCTTCTTCCCCACAGGGTCATGAGGTCAATTAGCCCTGGGGGTGGGGTTAAACTGGAGCAGGCCCTGATGGTCTCTGTGCCTGCTCCTGTCTCCCTTGCTTCTTCTTCCCCACAGGGTCAAGATGTTTGTTAGCCCGGAGGAGGGGTGGATTCCACTTGAACCTTTTCATCATGTTCCTGTGATATCCTAAAATATTCAAAGTCAATAAGTTCTCAGGACTTGACTTTATGTCATGGGATGACATGGCTAAAGCTGACCTGCATCTGCCCCATGTATCTCTCCGGTAACATTTGATCTAAGAACTACTTAAAGTGATCTTGCTGCCTTTGGCGTGCTGTGCCTCTACTCCAGTTCATTGGCTGCTGCTTGCAGGAGACATATAATGATGCTACGTGCTGCATTTCTTTTACAAAATGTTACCGAGAAACATAGGAGGGAGGGAAACTGTGTGGGCGCCAGTCATGTATCCCCTGTACCTTGTAGTTATGCTCTAGTGACACCCCCACACATGCTCCTTCCAAAGGAATGGTGTATCTTATAACAAGCGTGCATCTAACCTCTGCTGTAATGTTCTACCTATGATTTCTTAATAGCCTAAGCACAAATCATGATTTGATTTCATTATTTCACTCATTTGGCAGATGTTCAGGTCAGGCGAGAGGAGGTGCCAGAACAACTGACCAAGCGAGACCTAGAAAAGCGTGTGGATATTTTCCTCACAGAGACAGAAACAATTTGGTTGTTTGACATGCCGACTGTCATGGTATCTTCACAGTCTGAGGAAGCTGACCGCGTAAGGTAGGCAGAAATCCAATGTAGTGGGCCTGTCTCTTGTGTCTCCTAGCTTTAGCTTTTCAAGGAAGCTTGAGATGACTTTCTTCATCGTATTGACACTACAGATCCTGAAAGTACTCCCCTATGAAAACTTGTCCTTGCTTTCTGGTTAAAATATGACTCGATATGTTGTTCATTAATTTAGCAAAAATTCAGCCTAACTACTAGAGTTCTGAGACTAAACCCCTTTCCTCTAGAAGGGAAAATATTAAGTCAGCAGTCCTAGGGCTTCTCTAAACAAGCAATTAATAGCACACTTGTGACTGGCCACTCACGGGTTGATTTTATCAAAAGCCTGCAGTTTCCTCCCAGCAATCCTGTGTTTTTATAACATAGAAATAATCAGGCATCAATTTATGATGGGATTTATTCCGCCACTAGATGCCACTGTTTCATTGTAGCCTATTCTTTCAATGGCATTCCCTTTTTGATTCAAAATGGGGTGGTTTAGAAGCCATGACCGCTGTGCACCTTGCAGGATTCAGACAACATGCTAAATTGCACCATGTCACGGATAATTAGGGAAATGGCAGTCATGCAAGATGGGGAAAAGAAGCCATAGTGGCTTCTCCCCCACCTCCCATGATCATCTGAACCTGGCTGATATTTTCTACCAACAAAGGCCCTTTCCGCCCCAGCCATTTTTCCTGGGGCTGCCCCTGCCTGCTTGCGTAGAGTCCATATGACGCACAGAGCATCCAGCAAGCAGGCAGGGCCCAACCCTTCTTTTCCCCCGGGAGTTCAGGGAATACTATTATTCTGCTTTGTTCCCTGCTCCCGGGAGTGTAGCAAGATGGGTGGCTTGTGTGGCCGCCCATCCCGAGCGCAACCACGTTTACCCATAAGCGCGGCTGCACCCATGGCCACGGAGCCACACTGCGCGTCTCTGAGGCCATCGGGGGGGACAGCGAAATCGCCATCCCCAAGATGGCAGGGGGGCACGATCGCACGGCGATTTTTTAAAAAAAATATACTTACATTTGCGCAGGAGCTCTCGTGCGCACCTCCGCGGATCTTTTTTAAAAAATGGCTGGCGCGAGTTGTGACGGCCCAGTAGAAGCCCAGGCCATTGCATTCTGGTGCGGCCTCATCGCAGCGAACCCGGAAGTTGCTACTTCTGGGTTTCCCTGCTTCCTGCCTTCTACGTCCCTATGGTGCAGAAAGAGCCAAAGTGGCTGTGTTGGGATGTAACACTAAGCTGTGGTTTAACATTAAGTTGTCAAGCTAGGTAGGGTGACCAGATACAATCCAGGTCAGGGCTCATGTAATTTTAACAGTTGTAGAGAAAAGGGAATTTCAGCCAGTGTCATTTGTATGCAATTAGTTCCTGGTGAAATTCCCTCTTCATCACAACAGTTAAAGTTGCAGGGGCCCTGCCTTCTTTTGTATATGGTCACTCTAGTATAGTGCATGCACCTTTAACTGTTGTGATGAAGAGGGATTATCACCAGGAACTAATTGCATACAAATGACACTGGCTGAAATTCCCTTTTCTCTACAACTGTTAAAGTTACATGAGCCCTGACCTGGATTTTATCTGGTCAGCCTAAGCTATGGGCATGTGTGTCCCTCTTCTCTGGTGTGGCCTCAATGAAGAGTTTGGAAGCATTCACTTCTATTTTTAAGCAATTGCAGATTAACATTATTTCTCAACGAACTATGGTTAGTCTTCACTATGGTTCACTGAAACAAGCCAATTTCACATTATGGTTTATAAAGCTGACTTGTTTCAATCAAACATCATGAAGATTAACAACATTTTAGAGTTCTGACAGAAGTGAATGCTTCCAATTTCTTCACGGCTACCCTGGGGGAGGAGAGTGCACAAGGCTAAAGGCTGTAAAGCTAAATTATAGTTTAGCATTACAACTGTATTAGGCCAATAGTTCTGAATCATCCCATGTTACATGCTTTTTAGGCAAACCGTGTAAAAAAAGTGAATGCAACAAACACATGCTCATACACTCACCAGAGATCTGTGATAGGCAATCACTCCTTCCTGAGGGCGCATTTGCAGGACCAAATTAGACAAGGTGTAGAAGGTCTATAATGGCATTTCTTTTATTTAAGAAAAGATGCCTGGGGAAAGAGAAGGAGATTTGAATCAAGACCACAGCACTAGGGAAGGGGGTGTCAACCTTTCCTCTCTACCCGGTTTCCCTGATCTAAATCCCCCCCCAGTTGCTTTTTGTCCCAATAGAGAAAATGTTCAACTCAAGTCCTCTCCCCCAGCGACATCATCCCAATCCAATTTTTTCCTGCATCTACTTTGAAGGAAAAATAATAATAAAATATTAGGGGAACTGGTCACAGATCTGCATCTCTTCTGGCCTGGCTGTTAGTGGCAAATCTGAATTTGCCTCTGCATAATGTGCAAAATGTCCCTAAGTCTTAAAGCGGTATGCATGCTACAGGCAAGGGTGGAGGGTGGTGTCACGAGGGACAAAAGAGGTGAATTCAGTCCCAGAACTGTTTTACTCCACTCTATCCTCACAAATGGTACCACCATTAAAAAAATGGGGGCAGATATTATTCCTAACAATTTCAACAGGATCTGAATGCCCTAGGGATGCCCCTGTCCATTCTAAAGAGCATGTTGTAGTTTAACCCTTAAATTGTGAGCAGTCAGTACCTTAAAGTTGGGCCACCAGCCATCTCCAAAACAGTTTTGAGAAGGGCCATAGCTCAGTGCTAAATCACATGCAGAAGGTACCAGGTTCAATCCCCAGCACCTCCAGATATGGCAGGGAAAGGCTCCCATGCCCTATCAGAAAGCCTGGAGAGCTGCTGCCACTGAGCTAGAAGGGCCAATCCTATTCCCAGACCTTGCAAGGATCCTAGGGTGACCTCTCTGATAACATGCTATTTCAAGGCATCCCTAAAATGTTCTCACTTCCAAGTACATTTCTTGCTTTCACAGCCCAGCCAATGGTAAGGAAAGGACTGTTATCCACCAATTCTAATCACATTTACTTGGAAGTGAGCCCTTGATCCTGTTAACCTGATGGGCAATAGAGCAGTAGATCAAAGCTAAAGCTTGAAGTACATTATTAACACACTGCAGGGCGAATCCTAACCTTTGTTGTTTCAGGAGGCAATCCACATTATTTGTCTAAAGGATGTGTAACTGCACGACAGCATTTTCGCCATCTTGTCAGAGAAGGGCGACCTTCAGATCGTCCTTTAAATAGTTCCAAAGTGCTTCACAAAGCAATCCTATTCATATCTACTGAGAGGAAAGTCCTATTACATTCAATGGGGCATAGTTCCAAGGGAGGGGGCTGTAGGGTGGATGAGAGGATGGAGAAGTCGTTTTCCACCAGTGGTATCTTTTCTGCTGGTAGAATGACCATCTTGGATCCAACCCATCAAGTGAAGGTTGAAATGTAAACATGTTTTGTTTTAACATGTATGTTTTTCCCTCCCAAAGGAGAAATAATATAGCTTACATGGATCTCTGTAAAAACAGAGTTGGCAATGATCGTTATGCTGATAGAATGATGCAAACGCTTAATGGAGCACCGAAGGCAAAGGAAGTACAATGTGAAAAAATTATCATGGCTGACAAAGGTAAATTTGTGCTTGGGAATTGTTTTAGAAAACACTGAAGGAGGTATGGAAAGAACTGTAGCTTCCAGTGGAGCTTCTTTTGTATGGGAGCAAAATCCAAGACATCTTTTTCATTCTCCTCTGTAGGTAGGTAAATAACCTGGTGGGCTTTAGGCTTTCTGGAACTTGGAGCCTCTGCAGGGGCAGGGAGCTGATTAAAATGGTCCTCTCCCTAGGAGACTGATGGATCTAGATGGTTTTCTGATGGCTCTTGAGGATTTTCCTGTCACTTCGGCAAGCAGTGACAGGAAAATCCTCATTGTTTGCCGAGAAATGGCCCAGCTGGTTGACATTATAACTCCTGAGCGTCCTCCCGTGTTAGACCCTTGCCCTTATAAAGCAGCCAGGGAGGAGGACTGGCTCTGTGGATAAGGCAAGGTGCAATTCCGTCTTGCCTAAAAGAGGCAGTGCTAAGACCTTTGTTAAAAAAGAAAAATATATCCCTGAATCCCACTGTATTGGTTAACTTTCAGCAAGTCTCTCGTATTCTATTCTTGGGCAAGATGCTGGAGCATGTGGTGGTTTCTCAGCTTCAGGGATTTTTGGATGAGATGGATTTTTTAGGTCCATTTCAATCCAACCTCAGTCCTGGTTATGGGACAGAGACTGCTTTGGTTGCTATGGTGGATGATTTATGCCTGGAATTGGATAGGGGAAGTGTGTCCCTGTTGGTTCTGCTGGACCTCTCAGTGGCTTTCAGTACCATCCTCCATAGTACCCTTCTTGGGCATCTCTCTGGGATGGGACTGGGAGGCAGTGTTATATAGTGGCTCTGGTCAATTTCAGAAGGTGGTGCTGGTGGATTCCTGCTTAATACCAGGGCAGCTGACCTGTGAAGTCTCTCAGGGTTCCATCTTATTTCTCATGCTATTTAAGATATACATGAAAATGTTGGTAGAGTTTGTATGCAGTTTTGTGGTTTAGTGTGCCACCAGTATGCTGGTGGCACCCAACTCTATCTCTCCTTTCCATCTAAATCCAAAGAAAATCTTCTGGTTCTAAATTATTGCCTGATGTCAATAATGGACTGCATGAGAACAAACAAAATTTAATCCAGATGGGGTTACACTGTCCCTGAAGACTCAGGCTCGCAATATGGTTATATTTCTGGGCTCGGCCCTGAACCTGGATGCCCAGGTTTCACTGGTGGCCACAAGTACATTTGCACAGCTAAGCTAGTACACCAACTACACCCATTCCTAGAGATGTCTAATCTGGCCATGGACATGCATGCTTTAGTTACATCCCATTTGGATTAACATAACACACTGTATGTGGGGCTGCCTTTGAAAACTGCTCAGAAACTTCACCTGGTCCAGAATGTTGTGGCCAGACTTGTTGGCTGAGACCGGTTACAGGGAGCACGTGACTCTCTTGTTACAAGAGCTTCACTGGCTACTGGGCTATTTTCAGGCAGAATTCAGTGTTGGTTATTACCTATAAAGGCCTATATGGCTTGGGACCAGGCTGCCTGAAAGACCACCTTCTCCCATATGGGCCTGCTAGAACAGGCCCTTCTTTCGATACCACCACTTTTGGAGGTACGTTTCTTGACAACACAAGAGAGGGTCTTCTTTGATGCCCTCCTAGGCTATGGAACTCTCTATCGAGGGAAGCTAGATTTGCTCCCTCTTTGCTGTCCTTTCATTGGCACTCAAAACACACTTTATTCAAAAAAGCCTTTGGCATGTAAGCAGGTCTGTTGGGTTGGATGCTGTTTTATTCTATTGTAGCTGTTGTTTTACTGTATTTTAATGCATTTGTTTTATTCTTTTAATCAAGTTTTATTTATGATTGTAAGCTGCCTGGAGTGATATAATATCCTTGGTTCCTAGAGATGATGGCCACTACCTGGGATTTATATGATTCCTTTAATGCTTTGGAAGCAGCATTGCTAGAAAAAACTAGCAGACCATTAAGTGTGAGTAGCAGTAAATCAACTAGCGTCAAGGAACGTGACATAACCATGTCTATAGCTTCTGTGGACAGAGGTAAATTTTCATATAACATTTACATTTCTGTATCTTCTCTTGCCACGTAAAGTTTCAAATACTACCCATATGCCATGATCATATATAAGCAATTCTACAGGAACGTGGCTTTATCCCTTGCAGCTAAACCTATGGCCCTAGACACTGCTGTGGTTTGCTTTTTAACAGTCTTACAATTTTCTAATCTAAAATGGGATAAAATAAACCCTAATAAATAGCACAATCCTATCTTTACACAGAAGGAAGTCCAGTTGCATTTAAAGGGACTTTCTCACACGTATGTGTGCATAGTCATAAAAAAGTGGCATATTTTACAATTACTCCAATTTCATGGATATCATACAATACTGTGTTAAGGATTGGTGTTTATAGCACAGGGTTATGTCCATACTCAAATTGTATCTCTGGCTTGTGTTGATTCCCTCCCTCCCCTCCGCCCTCCCAGCCCAGTCATAATGTTGATTCCTATAGTATCTTACTATTGTGCCCTCCATAAGGAGAGGCACATTAAAGCTGCCATCTTCCAAGTACAGGACAACAAAGTGGAGAACATAGGTCAGAAATCATTATTTATTAGGCCATATAGTTATATCACCAGGTAATACAGATTCGAATTAAGGCACAGAGCCCTTTCAGTCTAGTACATTTGGATGTACATTTTCTAGGGGTGTGCACGGACCCCCCGGATCGGATCGGGACCTCCAATTTTGTTCCGGATCAGATCGGAACAAAATCAGAGGTCCCCCGGATCGGATCGAACCCGATCCGAAAATCGGATATCCAATTTTCGGATCGGTCGCCATTTTTCCCCATAGACTTGCATTGGGGGAAAGAAAGCTTTCCCCCAATGCAAGTCTATGGGGAAAAATGGCGGCAGGGGGGTGAGTGGGGGCCTAACTCCCCCCTCCCTGTCCGTCCCCCACTTGCACTTCTTACCTGCAGGGCCCTTCTGTTCCCTTCCACTGGCACCCGCGGACGCCAGCGGATGGCAGCAAACGACCCTTCCAGGTAAGTGGGAGCCCCCTCGCGATCCTCCTTACCTGCTGGGGTCCCTCCGCTGCCATCCACTGCTGCCCAGGTGGCAGCAGATGGCAGCGGAGGGGCCCTGGCAGGTAAGCCCCCCCGGCGATCCTCCTTACCTGCGGGGCTGTCCATCGCCTTCACCTTCATAGATCTACTGAGGACTAGGCCGCGAAGCCTAGCCCTCAGTAGATCTACGCAGGTGAAGGCGGCGGACGGCCCCGCAGGTAACTGTCTCCCCTCCCTCCTCCCTCGCTATCCTCCTTACCTCCCGGGGCCCCTCCGCTGCCAACCGCTGCCACACGGGTGGCAGCGGATGGCTGTGGAGTGGCTCCGGCAGGTAAGCCCCCCCTCGCTGTCCGCTTCCCCCCGCTGTCTGCTGGCACCCACCGATGGCAGTGGACAGCCCCCCCGGTAAGCCCCTCCCCGCTCCTTACCTGGCAGGGCGTCATCCTCCGTCCATTGCCGGCTGTAAACTACTGCGAACTAGGCTTCGCGGCCTAGTTTACAGGAGGGTGCCAGGTGATGATCACCTGGCGCTCTCCTGTAAACTAGGCCGCGAGGCCTAGTTTACAGTAGTTTACAGCCGGCAACAGGAGGAGGAGGACGGCCCGCCAGGTAAGCCCCCCCCCGTTGTCCGCTTCCATCAGCGGGCGGCCACTGGCGTCTGCCAGTGGAAGCAGCGGCGGGCGCCAGCAGGCACCCGCTGATCCTCCGATTTTTCCCGGATCGGGTCCTTCCGGACCGGTTCGGAAAAGATTGGACGATCCATAGGGGGGATCGGAAATCGGATAACTATATCTGATGTCCCCTGGATCGGTTCCAAATCATGGATCGGAGCCGATCCAGTGCACACCCCTAACATTTTCCCCATCACCCTAATTGGAATCTAAGTAACCACAAAGCCATTTTAGTGAAACCTTCAAACTAAACACAAACACACAGAGAGGCAGGGTTGGGTGTTTAAACACTATAGAACAATGAACTCTTATATTGTAGAATAATATATGAAACAGCACGATATAGAATAACGTTTTATGTAGTTTAATTAATGAATTAATGGGGTTATCTACTGCCCTTCATCAAATTCTATGTTAGTTAACAAAATTAAAAGTGGAGTACATTAACAAGAGTCAAAATAAAATAGTAGTTAAAAGCAACGAATTACCACTTTTAATACATTACATGGTTGGTGTCAGTTACAATTCTCTACATCCGAGATTTAAATCACCAGGAAGGCCCCTGAAGGGAGTCTAGTAATATTGAAAGCACCTTACTTATGATGTTTCTTTGCCTTAACCCCTTCCCAAATCTGCTAGATTATTCTGTGAAATGTACCCATTATGACATCTGGTTTTTGCACCTCCAGAGAGCATTGCATCGAGTTCTATCATTGATCTTGAAAGTGTAATTCTGTCCCGAATCCATGAAGAAGTAGAAGACCGCGCAGAAGCTATACTAAAATCTGAAAAATTTCATCAAGATTTATTTTATATGGAGAGGGTCCTAATGGAGAATATTTTCCAGCCTAAACTTGCAGCTTATCGGCAACTTCCTGTCCTCATAGGTATATATGTTGTCAGATACTTCATTCTCAGTTGGAGTTATAAACTTTTGATGCCTGTAAAAGGGATTGCAAATGTCCCTGGCTTGCATGGCATGGATGCGAAGCAAACTTTAGGGGAAATGACTGGGAAGGATTTCTCAGACCTAACGAATGGTCCGAGCTTGAGCATCCTTATTACCGTACTCAGAAACAAATTTTATTTTTTGACATTTGGATTTCCACTGCTTCTTGAAGCAAATAGCTGGGATTATTTAAAAATGAGCTTTTAGGATACTTTTTATGATGCGTACATTCATGGACAGGGATGTTGAATTTCTTTCACCTAGAGGACTAAATCCCATTTGGGAGAAGTGGTGGATGGGGCCTAAATACCAAAAAATACCAACATATTTTTGCTTAAAGCTCTTACTGCCAGTAACTAAGGCTTGGAAGAGGCATGTCAACCTTTTAGAATGGGAAACACTTTACAAAAGTTGGGAATACACCAAACGAATTAGCAGTTGGGGGGAAAGGTCAGGGGAAGGGTGCATGGCCATATTGGGAACTCGTCGGGTTGGATTTGGCCCACAAGCCTGAGGTTCAACATCCTTGCTGAAGGACATGGGTTTTCAATGGTGGGTGACGTCACACTCATGGCAGTTGTTCCATCATGACTACTATTTTAGGGGTGGGATTTATTTATTTTTAAAAAAGAATCAGTCAGGAAGACAGTTCAGATGTTACTTTTAACACATGTAGAAGACAGAGTGGAATCATGCTAGCTGGCTCTGTCCCTTACATGTGTTTGGCATGATGCCTAGAAACAATACATGTCCTCTGTATACCTGATTGAGAATCCTTGAATAAGCTGGTGTGTGTGAGTCCCCAGCTCTGTGTACAGAATGTATTCATACAAGTTATTTCAGTTATTATGTTGAACATACATAAGGGGTGGCATTGGAGCCAGCAGGTGCACTCCCTCCCCACTGTAGGTCTGAAAAACTGGAGAGGGAGAAGGAAAGAAAGAAACTCACCAGACACAAAGGAGGCTAAAGGCACAATCCTATGCACATTTAGAGAGAAAGTGGTCCCACAATTCTCAGCATCCCTCCAGCCAACCAATATTTTAACCTGTCTTTCAAGGCATACTGCCCCCACAAGGTGGCTTACAATATTACAAAAACATGAACATACAACTTACAATTAAACACAAACACACACGCAGCAACAGCAACTAATGGTTTTTAAGCACCAAATGCAGACTGGAATGAACGTTTCTTCAAGTTTTGTTTTAAGCCAGAGATGATGAAACCATATGTATCTCCCTGGGGAGAGAGTTCCAAAGATGTGGGGCCACCACTGAGAAAGCCCTATCCCTAATACCTTGCTAGTGCACCAGAGAGTAGGCCCTCTTCTTTACACTACTTTGCAAAGGTGGAAGGCAGCAGTGGTGTCTGAACAGGATACATTCAGGAGGGCAGAATGTGCAAAGACCCTCTTGTGCATGTGCACTGCAACCAAAGCGGCTGGGTACCATGGGAGTCATTAACATAAATATGCTGAAGCAGCCTGATTATTGTACAACGATGTCTGTTTGGGGAGGGAACCCTATTGAAGTTTTCCCTGTCTGCCTGAATTCCTAGAGCCAGATATCAAATCTGAATACAGTGAATCTGAACATGATATTATATCAGAAAAGAAAGAAGAGGAGGAAGAGGAGGAGGAGGAGGAGGAAGAGGAAGAGGAGGTGGCAGTGTCTGTTAGGTCATCACTGCTATTAGAATTGGCTGAAGGGCAAAAAGAAATCCCACCACCTTATATGGAATCCTTGTGGTCCTTTGGATGCGATTTGACCAGAGGCAACGATGTCAGCTGTATGGCTTGGAACAAACGGAATCCTGTAAGTCAGAGATGTTGAATCTCTTTCAGCAGGAGGGCCAAATTTCATTTCAGAGAAACTCTTGGGGGCAGGGCTGCAGGCAAAAATGTGGTTGCCCCAAAATACCAGCATATTTTAGCTTAACGCTCTCACTGCCAGCCTTAGGAGAGGCACTTCAGCCTTTTAGAATGGGAATAAAGAGTGCAAAAATGGATAGGACACCAAATGATTAGTGGTCAAGGGAAGGCTTGTGTATTTTTTTTCCCCTAGCCAAACAGACTTCCCTCATAGAAGCTGGCCTAACTGCAAACATTCTGATGTTCAGTGCTACCCCATCTCAGCAGTTAGAATATCTATTAGCATTTCATGACATCACAGCAGGCTAACCAATCGCTGGCAGAGTTTTCACCATCATCAACACCATCACGTCTCTTTAGCATATAACAATAGAGATTGTGACAGCAATATCAATTTTAGTGGCAATAGCTGTGGGTGGAAGTATGGAGACAGAGGCGAGGAAAGATGACAGCAGGGGTGAGAAAACAGTAGCGATCTCAACCTTATCACCAGCACACAGCCTTATTCCTATTAGGGCCCTCCCTACCATTAGACAGAGTGAGGCAGCTGCCTCAGGCAGCTGATTCTGAGTGCCATAAAAAGACAACAAATTATTAGTTATTTAATTTCTTCTTATTGGGTTGGATCCAGCTTCTTTTGTGTTGACAGGAGCATTCTCTCAGTGGAGTTCCACTCAGAATGTCCCTGCCAGCTAAATAAGGGAGTGGCAGGGAGGCCATCTTTGCCAATCCCCTCCCTCTGCAGCCACCAACACCCCTCCCCACTGTACCAGAGGGTCCAGAGCAGTTGGGGGGGACTGAGGGGGGGGAAATCCATTATGATAATCTCCTTTGTTCCACCAGAAATGCTCCACTGGACTGGAAGCCTTCTGCCAATGGAAGGACTCCTTCCATCCATGGAAGGAAGGTGCTGGGTCCAAACCAATGTATTTTCCTACCAGGTCAGGGGAGAGGCACTTGTGGGATTTTCTGCCCCTGGTGCCAAAATAATCTATCCTCGGGTATGATATATCTTGACTGCAAACTTGGGGGGGTGTCTATATGCTCTATTAACCGCAGTGGCTGCACAGTGTTGTTGCATTGTTTAAATGATGCATCAGGAAAAAGGAGAAACAAGTTCTCAGGATGCAAATGTTTTTATTACAAAGCCTGATGCGTTTTGGCCTGTATTCTCTCAAAGGCCTTCCTAGGGGGCTGCAACATTAAAATGCAATAAGATACAATCATAATTATAGGGCAACACATACCATTAAAATAAGTTTGTATATGAAAAATTAAATGGGAACATTGCCTCAGGGGCCTATGCCAATGAGTAAGTTCTAAAACCATTTTTAATACTGCCTGAGGTCTCTATACACATATATAATGATAAAATTATATAAAAATAATTTTCACAAAGGTATGACATACAATTTCTTACTTATTAGAAGATGCCTGCAGAATTCTCTCTAGCAAGATAATTGCCTCAATGGTGACTGGAAAAACACCATTTTAAGGCCCTCCTTGTTCATTTTTTCATTGGGGGGGGGACTCTACCAGGTGTTTCTATGTGGCCCTGATAAGTACAAGGTCTAACATGGAGGTGGTGATCTGAAAGTGGGGGATTTTACATCAACCCCTCTGTCATGGTCAGATCACCACCTGCTGAGGATCAGATTTACAGAGGCTTTTCCCCTCTGCAAGGGTGGGGGACCCATTAAGATGGTCCGCCCCTGGAGGCTAATGGATCCAGATGGTTTCCAGAGGGCTCTGGGAAGTTTTCCGGCTGATAGGGCTGGCTCTCCTGTCGAAACCCTGGTTGATCTGTGGAATGCAGAAATTACCCGGGCAGTTGACACGATTGCTCCTGAGCATCCTCTCCTGTGTAGAGCTTGTATGGGTCCGTGGTATATCCTGGAGCTGAGAGTGATGAAACAAAACAGAAGACGGCTTGAGGGCAGATGGAGACGAACTCCTGATGGATGCAATCAAACACTGGTAAGTGCCTATGGTAAGCTGTATTCAGGGGCAGTGAGGGCAGCAAAAAACCCAATAATTTGCTGCCACTATTCAATCATCAATCTGCCACTCAGTGGAGCTTTTCAGAGTTGTCTGGGGGCTTTTACATGCCGGCCCCAAGGACATGGTAGAACCATCTGAGGCCCGCTGTAATACATTTGCTGGGTACTTCCAGAATAAAATCTTTGGCATCCTTCAGGTGAATCAAATGAGATATCCAGCAGGTGAATCAATTGAGATATCCAGAGCACAGACTTGTCCTGTTTTCTTGGATGAGTTTCTGTTGGTACAGCTCGAGGACGTTGACAAGGTGCTTGGACAGGTTTGTGCAACCACTTCCATATTGGATCCTTGCTCCTCTTGGCTAATAAAAGCTAGCAGGGATGGAACAACTGGCTGGGCCAGGGAAGTGATTAATGCCTCTTTGCAAGAGGGAGTGGTCCCAGGCCTCCAGAAAGAGGCGGCAGTGAGACCACTCCTAAAGAAATCTTCCCTGGACCCTGAAAATCTTAGTAACTACAGGCCAGTAACAAATGTTCCATTCCTGGGCAAGGTCCTGGAGCGGGTGGTTGCGAGCCAGCTCCAGGCACTCTTGGATGAGACTGATCATCTGGATCCATTTCATTCGGGTTTCAGGCCTGGCTTTGGTACGGAAACAGCCTTGGTCACCCTGTATGATGACCTATGTCGGGAGAAAGACAGGGGGAGTGTGACTATGTTGATTCTCCTTGATCTCTCAGCGGCTTTCGATACCATCGACCATGGTATCCTTCTGGGACGACTGGCTGAGTTGGGAGTGGGAGGCACTGCATTGCAGTGGTTCCGCTCCTACTTGGTGGGTCGGCTCCAGAAGGTGGTGCTTGGGGAACATTGCTCGGCCTCATGGATTCTCCAGTATGGGGTTCTGCAGGGGACAGTCTCGTCCCCCATGCTGTTCAACATCTGCATGAAGCCGTTGAGTGCAGTCATCCGGAGTTTTGGAGTGCGTTGCCATCAGTACGCTGATGACACGCAGCTCTATTTCTCCTTTTCATCTTCATCAGGTGAGGCTGTGGATGTGCTGAACCAGTGCCTGGCTGCGACAATGGACTGGATGAGGGCTAATAAACTGAAACTCAATCCAGACAAGACTGAGACACTGTTAGTGGGTGGTTCTGATGACCGGATGGATGGTCTTCAACCTGTTCTGGATGGGGTTGCACTCCCCTTGAAGGAGCGGGTTCGTAGCTTGGGGGTTCTCCTAGAACCATCTCTGTCACTTGAGGCGCAGGCGGCCTCAGTGGCACGGAGTGCCGTCTACCAACTTCGGTTGGTGGCCCAGCTACGTCCCTATCTGGACAGGGATAACCTGGCCTCAGTTGTCCATGCTCTGGTAACCTCCAAGTTATATTACTGCAATGCACTCTACGTGGGGCTGCCTTTGAAGGAGGTTCGGAAGCTGCAGCTTGTGCAAAATGCAGCGGCCAGATTGATAACTGGGACCAGAAGGTTTGACCATATAAGACCTACTCTGGCCTGCTTGCATTGGCTGCCTGTATGTTTCCGAGCCCGATTCAAGGTGCTGGTTTTAACCTATAAAGCCTTACACAGCTTGGGACCACAATACCTGACAGAACGCCTTTCCCGACATGAACCTACCTGAACACTATGTTCAACTTCTAAGGCCCTCCTCCGAGTGCCTACTCCGAGGGAAGCTCGGAGGTCAGCAACAAGGGAGAGGGCCTTTTCTGTGGTGGCCCCCCCAATTGTGGAACGATCTCCCTGACGAGGCCCGCCTGGCGCCAACATTGTTATCTTTTCGGCACCAGGTCAAGACTTTCCTCTTCTCTCAGGCATTTGGCAATATCTGAGGAGCCTGGGTTTGTTTTTGTTTTTGTAGCTTTTTGGGTTGTTGCAGTGGTTTTAAATGTATGTGTGTATTGTGTGTATGTTGTATGTTTTTGCTGTTTTAATTTTTTGTATATTGTTTTTAATTGTTTTAATCCTATGTAAACCGCCCAGAGAGCTTTGGCTATGGAGCGGTATACAAATGTAATACATAAATAAATAAATAACAATGAGACACTGCTGCTATTGTGGGAGGGGGGAATTTGCAAGTAATTGCTGAGTCACAGTAGTGGTAAAAAATCAAGTTCTTCATTTGAGCCACTCGGATTCAGAGTATTTAATTTCAAAATACATTATATTTCCTTCCTGAGTGGCAGTTTGTCATCATGTTTGTTGAGTTTGTCCAGTGCCCAAAATTGTAAGTCTGCATAGGAATGGTGTTTCTCAGTAAAATGGTTTGTTAGTGGAGCACCTGGCCTGTTGTTTCTTAAGGTGCTGAGGTGCTCTCCTATGCATCTCTTTAAAGGCCTGGTTGTTTTGCCTACATAGATCTTCAGACATTTACACTTGCTAGAGAGAATTCTGCAGACATCTTCTAACAAGTAAGATATTGTATGTCATACCTTTGTGAAAATGATTTCTATATGATTTTACCTCTGTGTGTGTGTGTGTGTGTGTGTGTGTGTATATATATATATATATATATATAATGTATATGTATAGGGACTTCAGGTAATATTTAAAAAATGTTGTAGAATTTACTTATTGGCATAGGCTCCTGAGGCAATGTGCCCACTTAACTTTTCATATGCAAATTTATTTTAATGGTTTGTGTTGCCCTATAATTATGATTGTATCTTATTGTATTTTAATGTTGCAGCCCCCTGAGGAAGGCCTTTGAGAGAACACAGGCCGAAACGCGTTGGGCTTTGTAATAAAAACATTTGCATCGTGAGAACTTGTTTCTCCTTTTTCCTGACCCAATTTGGATGCTCTCCTCCTGGTTTTGTTTAAATGATGCAGCTGCCAACTCGCAGACACATCAGGATTCCCCCTCTCCGAAACTGTGTATTTTTAAAGTGCAAATTTGCAGTAACTTTTACCTTTGCTCCGGGTTATCCAGTTGGCATTGTGAAAAAGCTCCAAACTGCTACTGCAGAGAGAGGTTGAGTCTTTTGTTGCTGATGATGGGAAAGCATGGGAACAGAGGGCATGAGGTGGGCTTTTCCAGCTGGATACCCCGTGCTCCCTCCTGCCCCATCTAGCTTTATCGGCCTAGCCTTGCAGCAGTGATGCTGTGGGCTTTTGAGGTGATGTTCTTCAAAGGCGTCATCGTATAGACACCCCCTTGGGGTGGCACCATTTGCTGCTCCACCTCAGGCAGCACAAATTCTTGGGCTGATCCTGCCAAAGCTGCTCTGTGTGTGCAGCATATTGTTATCTCCCCCACACCCCAAATTAAACTGAGCCTCAAAGGCCATACACGTGGCTATTTTAATGGTTAATTATTGGATGGCAGTGTAATAATCCGTATTATTGGTTTTTTTTAGGATCTTTTGGCTGTTGGTTATGGGCAGTTTAGATTTAAAGAGCAGAAGAAAGGCTTGGCTTGCTGCTGGTCACTGAAGAACCCCGTGGTAATGCAGGCTATGAGAAATACTTTAGCCCTTCTTCTATTTGTGATTTTAAGTGAATTCATATTCTTCATTATAAGATGCGGTGACAATTTAGTAGTAGATTTCATTTTTATGTTTCCTTAGGGCCTGGGGGCTTAAGAAAATTATTTTATAAGATCACAAATTGTTCATTCTTAGCATGCCCTCATGTTTTGAATTAAGGTTGGCTTATAAATGAATTCCCTAACCCTACGTATGCTTACTTTGAAGTAAATCCTACTGAGTTCAGTAGAGCTCACTTTCAGGTGAGTGTGCAGAAATATCAATTAACCATGTTATAAATATTCTTGTACTTCAATCTGTACTGAATAACATTGGCAGAAAACTAAAAATGGAAACACTCTATTTGTATTTGCTATTATAATGAATGAAAAGGGTCCAGATTTCTATGAAAGACCTTACTTTGTTGCATCCATCCCTTCCTTCTCTGAACCAAATAATATGGGTAAGCCTTATCATATATTCAGTGTCCCATAATTGAACTCCATAATTCCACAAGTGTTGTATAATTTGTTTATTTTGAACATTTACTAATCCTTGGCTTGAATGCAGGACCTGCCTTCCGGTTTTCCTCTTGGAAGGTCTTTGCCTCACTTTTGGAAAGCCCCCACCCCACACATCACAGCTCACCCCATTCAACAGGGTCTCCTGAATTTGTGTAGCATTTTCAGGGGGCTAGAGGGGTTGCCATGGGTAGGAGGGGCCATCAGTGCAGTTGATCCAGTGTAAATGGATCAATACAAATGGAGAGCCAGTATAGTGTAGTGGTTAGAGGTTGGACTGGGACTCGGGAGATCTGGATTTTAGTCCCCACTTGACCATGAAGCTAGTCACTGACTCTCAGCCTAACTTACCTCGTAGGGTTGTTGTGAGGAGAAAATGGAGAGAAGCAAGAGGACTATTTGAGAGCTACCATGGCTTCCTTGCAGGAAGAAAAAGGCAGGATATAAATGTAATAAATCTGGATCCAGCCCTTCATATTTTTTTTTTAAATCAAGTCTACATATGACTGAGATAAATTCAACAATATTGAGTTTATAGCTTCCAACTCATTTAATGGGAAAATAATAAATAAGCAGCAGTAAAAATGTGCCGAAAAAGTAGGCAACATTCATTGCAGCCTGACCGCCTGACTCGTCTCCCCTTGCCATCTTAAAACATTTCTAGGGTTCCTAACTGTCTATAATGTGTGAATGCTCTCTCAGTTAAAACGGGTATTTTTTCTGTTCAGTGGCCAGAGCGTATCTACCATTGTATTCATGGGGTAACTGCACTGGATTTCTCGGAAGCCAATCCAAACCTCCTAGCAGTTGGATTGTTCAACGGGACAATTGCAGTCTACAATGTCCAGTCCCATAATTCAACTTCCGTTTTAGATACCAGGTATGATAAAAACGAGTCTTGTCAGGACTCTTCCATGTCTTGTCCATGCCATTGTTAAAACCCTGTTCAGGGGTGGGGGTGGGGATATAAATGTGTAAGCAATGCCTAGGCATCATATAACATGGTCTATAGCACGCACACACCTCCCAATCCCTTGTCTGTTCAGGCTTGGCTGTTTGGAAAGCCTGGAGGATTCATTGGTATTGTCATGCCCTCCCCACTTCTCTGAGGTTTGAGCACTTCCAGGGATGCAGCACTTACCCAGCTTCAGTTTCCTTTGGAAGAGGATCATTGGAAGCGTATGGCATTTTGTAATATTTAAATTCATTTACAAATATGTAGGTTGAACATAGATGAAGGCAGACAGCTTAAACACTTCAATAGATAGCAGCCAAATCCATCTGACCACACCAGATCTCCAGAAATGCAGCCCTGCATCCTCTGATGTGTTAGCTTACAGAACCTCCCAACCCAGCTGTCTCTAGCTTCTTTCTTTCTTTCTTCCTTCCTTCCTTCCTTCCTTCCTTCCTTCCTTCCTTCCTTCCTCTCTCTCTTTCTCAAAAAGCCTGCAGTCTGTTCCCTTTGTTTTGTTTCACAAATGCAGGCCAAAATTATGGGTTTCTTTAGATTAAAGAAAAAATGTGTTTGCTTACTGGCACTTTGCTTCCTGCTTCTCTTTCATGATTGTAATAACCTGAATTACACGGGAGGACAGGAGCAACCATGTAGTCTGTAATCGAAAACTTCCCTGCTCATATGCTTGAATGGGACAGAACCCTCTAGTGGGTGTTTTGAAGTGCAACTTTGGCTGCACATTTCAGAAGAATAGGGATATCCAATATTGTTTTTTCGTTTTCGTTTTCAAAAGGGAATAACCAGGGAAAGAGCAGGAGATGTGCAGGAGACTCACATCGTTGTCAAAATGCCCCTCAAAATTCCATGAGTGGCCAGTCACGAGCATGCTATAAATTGCTCATTTAAAGAAGCCCTACATAATCCTTAACTGGCTTGGGAGAAAGGCAGTCCTCCTTTCGGGAGATGTAAGGAGCAGAACCAGCTATGAAAAGCAGACAGCTACTGATCTCCCTAATGAAAGACTTAGCCGGCAACTTAAGAGAGTATCAGCAGTTCTTCTGGCTCCATTAATCATCTCCTGTCCAAATCCCTAATTGGGCCTGTTCACATGTAATACTAAATCATTATAGATTAATTTCCTTGCAGGGCTTAGTGCAGCATGCCGGCCAACATTGTGAATGCACAAGCAGTGCTGGCACACTCGTAGTTTGCCATATTGTGTGAACCTGGCGTGGTAGGTTGTTTGAGAGGAGGTAGACAACCTTCAAATAACCCATAGCTTGTTTTTGAGTAATTTGAGGGTTTTCTATCCCCTCACCCACGGCACCTGATTTGCACAACATGGCAATCAGGGGGCCCTGAGGGTGCCATGCAAAAAGGGCACTTCTGGGTGCCTGGCACGACATGACAGCCTCCACGGCTAGCCACGACGGGCTGTCAGGTCATGTGCAGTGGGTCACTCTTTAGTTTCTTTTAGCGTCTCTTTAACGAGGGGCATAGAGATTCTACTTTACACTTACATGGCATGTAACTCTCACTGTTTCAGGTAGATTTTCATAAGCTGCAGGCAATCCACTGTTGTTTCCTGTATAGACTGCTTCTCTCCCACAATGCTCCCTTTTCCTTTGCAGTGTTTTGTTTTACCTATTATATGCATCCAGTGAATTTCTTTTTCAGTGAATCTCATGATAAACACTTAGGCCCTGTGTGGCAGCTGAAGTGGGTAGAGCAGGACAGGGGGACAGCAGGAGAAGACAAAGGGGAAGTACTAATCTCCATATCTGCAGATGGAAGAATAACCAAATGGTTTGTTCGGAAAGGGTTAAGCTGCACCGGTAAGTGTCGTCACCTTACATGAAACCTCGTGAAATAATTGAAGTACTGATGGCTTTGCTTGGTCTTCAACTGTGCTTTTCTTATCTTATTGTTATTGGGCTTTTAAAAACAGTTTTCTTGTAGTTTTATTATTATTGGTAGCTGCTGGGTGCTCTATATAGAAAGGCAGGCTATAAACAGAAATAATATATAACGCTATGTAATAACTTCAGGGATAGCAAAGACACTACAAGATGTACAACACAGGGCATTACACAGGCTGTGATCCAACCAAGTAGCACTGTTTGGTAAGGAGTGGGGACTAACTTCACCTTCCCTGGTTGATCAACTAACTACTGCTTCCCTGCCTGATCAACAGATTGGCAAGATATTCACTTTTTGAAAAAGAGTTAAATATGCACAGTTCCAGCAGCTGAATTGGCAGAAGAATCCTTGTTCTCTGCTCTCACATGTTGATTATTCACAGAACATGAATGCCTGAAATAGGGCTATTCAGAAACCTGCTTCCATGTTTGTATAAAGCATTGCTGGGCTGGAGTGATGCTGTGTTGCTTTAATATAGGTAACCACATATGACAGCAATTCTTATGCAACCTGTCTCCAATAGTGGACAACTGGAAATCATAGCAACCGTGAGCTCTGTAGATGAGAAACAATATGTATGGTGCTCATAATTAAACCGGAGGTCTCAAATTCTATTTGTACTGTTTATCTACACAGATCTGATGAAGCTAAAACGAACAACAGGTGAAAAGAAAAAAGGAGGGGAAAAGAAAACTGAAGCACTGATATCTCGACAAGCTCCGGGACTAGCCTTTGATTTTCATCCAAAGGTAAATTGATCTTTTGCAGTGATCTAGTTCACACCAGCTGGTCCCAGATGTCTTGACAGCATTCACATACATCATTGCAATCACCTTGCCCAGGAGAGTGAACAACAAGGAATGCCCTCTGCATGTGTCTGCCTATTATTCAGTCCTAAACAAGCTTTTTAGCATAGCCTGTTCAATCTCCAGAGTAAGCAAGAAAATTAATAACTTGGGCATCTTTTCACAGGCTACAAAGATTTCACAATTCACCCAATGCGTCTCTCCTAATATTTCCTGGATACCAGATTGAAAGTTCCCTTTAAGTTAACTATGGCAGTCACAGCTCTGAGTTGGTTTCATCAGCCACATATTGTAGCACCACCCAATCTGCCACAGCCATCTTAATCCACTGTAAGAAGAGAAGGAAAAGAAGAAACAAGCATTCTACAAAGCAATACATTAACATGGCCAAGAAATGTCTAAACGGGAGGTGGCTTCATATAGCACATATTTTTTCCTGCATGCAGTGGCTTCCCAACATATGAATTCAGGCTGACACATGCACCTTCTTCTCGCCTTATGGTATATACCAGCTTTCCTCAACCCAGTGCCCTCCAGACATTTTGAACTTCAACTCCCATCAGACCCTGCCAGTATGGCTAAAGGGCAGGAATTTGGAGCATTGTAGTTCAAAACATCAGGAAGGTACCAGGTCAGCGAAACCTAGAATATACCAATGTATACATTATTTCCTGTATGAAGTTGATCTCCCTATTTGTAGAGGGTGGGGTGGGAGGATCATGGCATGCATGAAATAGCCCTGAGCTTGAATGACTGGAAATGGAATTCTTTACTGGTAACCAGTGGTTTTATATGATTCCTCTGGTTATCTAGTTCTTGATACATAGTTCACTGGATCTCTGGTTGGAGAATTCCCCTACACTCGAGGCTAGTCCATGGGTGGGTAATTTGTGGCCCTCTAAATGTTTTGTTCTACAACTCCCACCAACCCTATGTTGGCTAGTGCTAATGGGAGCTGTAGGCCAAAACATCTGGAGGGGCACAAGCTGGTCACTCCTAGTCAAGTCTTAACAGGAAAATGGAGAAGCAAACCTGCCAACTTCCTGCAGTGAAAATTCTCAGAAAAGTGCTGAAGGTGGACAAAGTCAAAGCTGATTGTGGTAATTTGATTTTGTTTTCAGGACACTAATATATACATGGCTGGAACTGAAGAAGGCTATATTCACAAATGCTTTTGTTCTTACAATGAGCAATATCTGGAGACCTACAGAGGACACAAAGTGAGTGAAGTTAAACAACTTTGATTGGACAGGCCAGATCTCTCTCTCCCACCTTAGACACACTCTCATGTTCCCCCAACCATATGAGAACTGCTTATCCAGGAACAACTCTCCTACTGAGTTGGGAGAATATTTAAATGACCCAATCATTGGTGCCAATTCCATAGGAAAAACCAGTGTGATTGACACCATGCCCCTGTCACGTGATTGGATCATTTAAACATTCTCCCAGGTGCATGGGAGCCATTCACTGATAAGCTGCCCCAATGCTTACCAGAGAAATAGGTAATCTCTGTTTAAATCTTTTATAATAACAATAATAATAATAACAATTTATTTCTTACCCGCCTCTTCGTCTGGATTAGATGCCACTCTAATCATTCTTAAATTATTAGAGTGGCATCAATGTCAACTCAAGCAAGGGTGGAAAGGTCTTCTGGATTAGATTGCTTCTTAATTGTGTTAATAAAACATATAAGCGATTTCTTAAATTTTAATTCTAGCAGAATTTAAGATGAAAATGCCGTGACTACTGCAGAGTTTCTGAAAACAATGGGTTAGAATCCTATACTGGATGGTCACCTTCAACTCAGACACCAATCTCTAGGTACCAAATGAATCCATCATGTTGGGGAAATCAATGACCAATAAACTGCAAAGTTCAGCATTGCTTTCTTGAATAGAAATCAAAGTGTCTCAACTAAATGAGGATGATGCTGGACATACTTATATACTGACCCTTTCATAGAGTCATAAGGGTGGAATGGACCTTGGAAATCAGGTAGCCCAACCCCCTTGCAATGTAGGATGCAGCCACAGCATCTCTGACAGATGGCCATCCAATCTCTGCTTAAATACCTCCAGCGAAGAAAGGCACACCACCTCCTGAGGCAGTCTATTCCGCTGCCAAACAGTGACTATTTAACATTATTATCAATGAACTCCTGAGTCATTATGCAGTCTTGAGTGTCAAGTTGTTA
This sequence comes from Anniella stebbinsi, assembly GCA_029215795.1. Lineage (NCBI taxonomy): Eukaryota > Metazoa > Chordata > Lepidosauria > Squamata > Anniellidae > Anniella > Anniella stebbinsi. Next base: position 84,953,995 of record JARDYH010000004.1, on the reverse strand, counting down.
TATATAAACAGAAATGGTCATATCGTGGGGCAAGTTAAGGCAGCCACCTAAAGAAGAGGGTGACATTAAGAGTAACAAGACTGGAACACAGACAGATATGAACCTTGGTGCCTAATCCACTAGGAGTTTCTCCTGCACAAGTCCCATTGAAATGAGGAGTAACTACAAAGGTGTCATAATCTTGACCTCAACTAGCAGGCAGAGGGGCAAGATCTGATCCCAGATAGCAAAGACTTGATCCCAGATAGTAAAACTGAGACTGCTATTCTGGAGACTCCTGAACTCCAACCTCGGAGGCAGCATCTCCTGAGCCTGATGTCCTCGAGGAACTGAGCCCCACCATATCAGATATCTCTCAGTCCCAGTGCCTGCTCCCCAGCACCAGGCAGGAAAGCTTGGCTCCAGGTTTGTAGGCTACCCCTTGAAGGATGTCTACTCCTCAAGCATGGGGTAAAGTCTGGATTAGTAGTCAGGGCCTGGTGAGACAAATGGACTCTGCTGGAGCTAAGACTCCATAGAAACAAGTTGCTGTCCCAGAGATCTGTCCATGATTCTGCGAGCCTTGTGTCCCTACCCTCTTTAGATCAGGACCTGTGTCTGCAACAGGGCTCACAGTATCTGTGTATGGCTGAAGTCAATGTGAGCATTGGATTGTCTTCCATGAGAATCCCAGTTTTCTTGAGCTACCATCTGCAGATTGGACCTCCTTCCTCCCTGGCCTGGTCATTTATTGGTTTTGCCTTCTCTAAGACAGGTTGAACAGCACTGTAGTACAGCTCCCATTTATTCAAAGAGAATTTCCCAATGCTTTGTGACCCATTTAATTGGATTTGAATCAATAGGGCTTGGGCCAGCTGTGTCTATCAACCTCTTTATAGTCTCAATGAACCCAGTGGCTATAATCTCAAGGACAAAGGTATACATGTGAGGCACTGAGTAAAGTGCCCAAAGCCAGGGCTTTCTCTGCAGTGGCCCATAGATGAAGAGCCAATCTGCAATTCAGTTCAAGAGGTGGCTTGCCTTGTCAGCTTGTACAAACTGTAGAGCGAGCCTCAAATGTGCACAGGTTTCTCTTGGGGGGGGGGGTGCATTCAGCATCTCCTTTGGAAGATGGCCAATGAGGTCAATTTGGCTAAAGCTGTGGCACTCATTACATGCTGTTCAAAGAAGTTCAGTATCCTCTAAAATCTTGTTGGGACATCGCTTCAGTGCTGTAGCAGCAACATACTTCTGCACAAATATTTTCAATACTACCCCTGATCTTATTTGACACATTAGTAGCTTTACAATGAAACAATTTCACCCCCCCCTCTCTCTCTCATTCAGGGCCCTGTGTACAAAATAGCATGGAATCCATTCAGTACAGAAGTGTTTCTAAGTTGTTCTGCTGACTGGAGTATTATGTTATGGCGCCAGGATTCAGTTCGCCCCATTTTGACTCTCAGTTCCACTACCAATGTTATTTATGATATAATGTGGTCTCCCAATTCGGCATATGTTTTTGCAGCAGTGAATGAGACTAGAATAGAAATCTGGGATCTTAGTGTCAGCACGTAAGTAAGAATGTTTCTCAAAGGTAATTTCAAAATGGATATAGCAAAATGCCCTGTACCCAGTTATTCTTGAAAATGGTGTGTCATGTATGAAGTAGCACTCCACTATATTTCAAAGTATCATATTTAATTGACCATTGTGAAACAGCTGTAAAGTAAAGCCTTCCTGTTTGCTGAGCAACTATCCTGGTGGGGGAAGCACTTGCATCGGACTCAGTCAAAGCCAGGTTGCCACCACCCTGTCTGAAGGTGAGCTGGAAGGGATGACCAGAACTTCCATGATAATAGTGGTCATGGCTAATTCTAGAGATGAAAGCAGGAGGGGAAGCCAGTCACAAAAGAGAAAGGGGACATTGTGGAAAGGGTGCAGGCTGTGGTGACAGAAGTGCTTGTTCAGCCATTAATAATGGGAAGATGAAGGGCATCCATCATAGAGTACAGAGAGTATGGCTGGAACGGGAAGTACCTTCATGGTGGCTGTTGAAAGCAGCAGCCCCCTGCCCCCATCGCCTTTGCTCTGTAATGTGTAGTAAAACAAAACATAAGAGGGAGATGTCTTTGCACTCCACGTTTCCCTGACCCTGGTCCACATCATAGTCTGCCACTTGTGGGATGAGGAAGCACAAGAGCACAGTGATGGCACGTCACACAGTTTGCCTTCCTTGACATTACCAGGGAGAGGGAGATGTGTTTTGGTAGCACCTTTATGTTTACCGTAACATCTAGCTCCCACCTATGAAAAAGTGATTGAGCAAGCAGCAGCACTTCCCTGTTGCCCACTCCCAATGATATACAGACATTGGGAGTCTTGATTCCCTCATCTAGCCATCGGAAATAGCAGCACAGCACTTCCATCTATAAAATCCATCTTCTAATGTGAAGTGACAAGCAGAACAATGCTGCAGTGTCAGGCCCAAACTAACTGTTCTTGTAATCACGCATAGTGAAGGATGCGGGGCAGATTTTTTTAATTACACTGTAAGTGGGTGTGGCCCCAATTCAGATCAGAACCACATTGCTCTGGGAGCAGGGTATAAACCTTCCCACTCAGCCATTTTTGTTATGAAATCCCCCCCCCCCACACACACACATGGGGTTTTTAAAAAAATCTCCATTGTAGTCAATGGAGACTTTTTTCTTTTCTTTTTTAAATCTCTGTATAGGTGGGAGTGGAATTTCACAACAAAAATAAGGTGGAGGAGTTTAACACACACACACACACACAGAGGGGGGGCTGTTCAGATGACACCTCAGGCTCTGTGGTTAGCGAAACTGTGGTTCTCTGGCGTTAGCACTAACCACAAGCCATGCTGCTGCACACAACACTTTGAACCATGGTCAAATCTGCTAACCCTGCTGCAGACAGTTTGTCTGTGGTTAGTGAGTGAGCAGCGTTTAGCAAAACACATCGCACAAGACACTTTAAACCCTGCTGCTTAACCAAAAGCCTTAACTAGCAGGGTTTGAGGTGTCTTCTGAAGAGGCCCATAGAACATCATAGGCCCAGTCGAAATTGGGGCTGTGTGCACTTACACTGGAGTAAAAACAAAACAACCCTACCATGCATAGCTTCAGTATTTGTGATTACTGGAACAGTTAATTTGGCCCTCAAACATTTATCTAATGTGATACATTATGTTGTCCCCTGAATTTAATGTTGCTGCATACACTAGTTTCACTAGAAGGCAGGAGAATACTGTTAGGGATACTGATATATATCCAGATGATATCCATCCTAGAGTGCTTAAAGAAAAATGTGAAATTGCTGATCTTCAAACAAAAATATAGAACATATCTCTTAAACCAACCTCTGTAGCAGAGGACTGGAAAGTGGTCAATGCAACAGCAATTTTCAACAAGTTATATTACAGGCTGGAAAACTAGGCTGACCATATGGAAAGGAGGACAGGGCTCATGTAACTTTAACAGTTGTAGAGAAAAGGGAATTTCAGCCAGCATCATTTGTATGCAATTTGTACCTGGTGAAATTCCCTCTTCAATTGCCCTCTTTTGTATCTGGACACTCTAGTATAGTGCCTGCAACTTTAATTGTTGTGATGAAGAGGGGATTTCACGAGGTACTAATTGCATACAAATGACATTGGCTGAAATTCCCTTTTCTCTGCAACTGTTAAAGTTACATGAGCCCTGTCCTTCTTTTCATATGGTCAGCCTAGGTTAGCTTAACATCTGTTCTGGGTAAATTGGTGGAAAGCATTATTGAAGATAAAGCTATCAAGTATACAGGACAAGTCCTACTGAAAAAGAATCAACATGGATTCTGCAAAGCTATGTCCTGACTCACTAACCTTTTAGAGGTGATCTGATTAGACATTGTTTACTTGGACATCCAAAAGTACCTCACCAAAGACTCCTGGGCAAACATAGCAGTCATGGAATAAGAGGAGAGGTCCTCTTATGGATTGGTAACTGGTTAAAGAACAGAAAGCAGAGAGTAGGAATAAATGGTCATTTTTCACAGTGGAGGGATGTAAACAGTGGAACCCCGTAAGGATCTATGTTGGGACTGGTGCTTTTTATCTCTTTCATAACTGTTCTGGAATTAGGAATGACCGGTGAAGTAGTGACGTTTACTGATTACCATCAAAGTATTTAGGGCAGTTAAAACAAAAAGGGATTGAGAAGAGCTTCAAAAGGAAGAAAGGGCATTAAAATGGCAAATGTAGTTCAAGGTAAGCAAGTGTAAAGTGATGCATGTTGGGGCAGAAAAATTCCAATTTCATATTCACTGATGGGATCCAAGCTGGTGGTGGCTGACTGAGAAAGAGATCTTGGGGTTGTGGTAGATAGCTTAATTACAATTCGACCTAGTGTGTGGCTGCTGTGAAAAAGCAAAGTTCATGTTGGGTATAATTAGTAGAGGAATTCAAAATAAAACTGCCAATATCATATTGCCCTTATACACATCTATGATGTGACCCCCCCCCCAAGGATTATTGTGCATAGTTCTGGTCACCACACCCCAAAAAGGAGATTGTAGAGTTTGAAAAGCTGCAAAAAAGAGCAACAGAAATCACCAAGGAGCTGGAGCAACTCCCTTATGAGGAAAGATTACAATGTCAAGGACTATTAAGCTTAGAAAAAAGGTGAGCATGAGGAGACATGATAGTATGTGAAAGTATGCATAATATGGAGCCAGTGAATTATAGTACTATACTATCACAATAATACTAGAACCCAGGGTCACCCCATGATGCTGAGCAGTGGAAGATTCAGGAGAGATAGAAAGAAATACTTCTTCACGTAGCACTAATTTAAACAATGGAGTTTGCTACCAGAAGATGTAGGGATGGCCACGTACATCTTTAAAAGGAGATCACACAGATTCATGGAGGATAAGGCTATCAATGACTACTAGTCATGATCCCTATATAGTACCTCCAGTATTGGAAGCAGTACACTTCTGGATACGAGTTGCTGGAGAACATGAGCAGGAGGGTGCTATTGCACTCATCTCCTGTTTGTGGGCTTCCCATAGGCATCTGATTCACCACTGTGGGAACAGAATGCTGGCTTAGATAGGCCTTTGGACTGATTCAGCATAGCTTTTCTTATGTTTTTATGGGATGCTCCAAGCGGCTGTACAGCTCTGGTTGTTTGTTATATAGCTTATTGTTTTGTATGCAGATTGGATCCCCTGATTGTGAATCCTGCCACTGGAAATGTGAAATTCACAACTGTACTTTTTGCTAAAAATGCAGATTGCATTCTGATTGGAGACAGTGATGGATTAGTCACTGTATATGCACTAAGAGATATGATTGCGTTGGACAGAAAGAAGGTAAGTTTCACCACATTAAAAGTGAAATTAATTTAACCTCATGGATCCCTGCAAAGAGCTGGTGCAAGCTAGTCTCCTATTCCTAGCTAGCAGCTTTTGATCTGTTTAAGCACTGGGCCTGTGGCCACAGTGTTGTACCACATCTGACTCACAGAGTCATTGGGCATGTGTGCATTGTGGATGTGGTAGCAGTGCATCAAGACCATTCAGGAATGAGGTCAGAACAATTTCCAGAGGTGAGCCATGTGAGGCAATTGTAGCAAATACAACAAAGAGTCTTGTGACAGTTCAAAGGCTAACAAATCTATTCTGGCGTAAATTTTTGTATTGCCCATTTCATCAGATACATTACACATGGAGAGTTAAAGAGATTTTCAAGTTTATAATGACTGGGTTTGTTTAATACCCCGTGGCTCATCGTGGGTTATTTAACCCACAATGAGCCGTAGCACGCACGTGCCATGTTGAATATGCCCAACCTTCAAACAGGCCATGGGTTATGCAAGGATTGCATGACATGACAACCCCCAAAAGGGGTTGCATATTTAAAATGGTGGGCACAAGCCCCCCCCCACACCCTTACCATGGGCTAAATAACCTATATGGGGGGCATTGGAAATTATAAACAATAAGGTCAGAAGAAAATTGAATGCAGAAAGTACTGACAGTGATAATCACCCTGCACAAGGACTAACCATTTTTGAATGGTGCTGCTTGAACGTAGTCTCAGCTGTGTTGTTGTCTCACTGCAGAAGACAAATATAATTTATTTTATTCATCTACATATACCTCTAGTGTTTTTATAAAACATGCATGTCCAGTTTTATGATGAAAACGCAGCTTGATGATGAAGTCTGTTTGAAAATGCAGATTTGTTTTGAATTGATTGAGCAAGCCTAATATAAGGGTCATTATGATTGCTACCACTGTATATTAGCATATTAAAACAAACTTTACCGATGGATAATATCAGTTTTCTAATGTCAAATGTTTCTAAATGCAAAAAACTTTGGAGAAGGTTATAGTAGATAATAATGTGGTCAGAGTGCCGGTCCTCAACACAAGATTCAGTAACGTTGTCACAAGTGACACTAAGGTTGTAATCCTATACTACACGCCCCCTTCTATGGGCTAAGCTAGATAAACTCCTGATTGAAAAGAGGCTGTTATTCTTGATCCAATCATTATACTTTAAATCATCTGCTAGGGTTAAATGTAGTACACAGGGTCATTTCACAAATGAGTTTGATCTCCCCATTGGCGTCAGGCAAGGCTGTGTTTTAGCACCAATGCTATTCAACCTGTACTTGGCGGATTTACCAGTCTGGCTTGAGATAATTCAGTCACATCCACCCAAAATTGGTTCGTCAAAGGTGTGCATTCTTTTGTATGCAGATGACGCTGTGCTTCTCTCTCAATCACGTCTGGGCCTTAAACGATTGCTAAATCGGTTTGCGGAGTACAGTATTAATAACAATTTATCTATTAATTTCCAAAAATCAAAAGTGATGGTCTTTGCAAAAAAAAAAAGCAAGCTTCTCATGGTCCATGGGGGGTAATAAGATCAGCCAAGTTAGTGCATATAAGTACCTTGGAATTTGGTTCCAGGAAAATCTAAAATGGAACACTCATGTTAAATATATCAAAAGTAAAGCAGATCAAACAGCAGGGGCTCTCTTGAGATTCTATTTCTCAAAGGGAGGAAAATTTATACCTGCAGCTCTGAAGGTATATAAAGCAAAGCTGATCCCCCAGATTCTGTACGGAGCACCAATTTGGTTCCCGCTACTAAAGGTTTCTATTGAAGGAGTTCAATCTTTGTTTTTAAGGTCAATTTTCGGAGTGCCAAATTGTGTGGCAGGCACAGCTCTGAACTTAGAAGCTGCGATGTGTACCCTAAATTGCCAGGCCTGGACCCAAACTTTGCAATTTTGGTTCCGAAAGTATCATCTACTCTCTTATAACTCTTTAGTATCCCAGGTTCTGCTTGACTCGTGCGAATCACTTTGGACAAAAACAGTGATATTCAAAGTTTGCACGTTAGGTATTCCCCCCAGGTATTTGTTAACATTGGAACAGGATGAGGCCAAACGGATTATTAAGCAAAGACTAGTGGATATGGACCTTCAGGAGCTCCGCGGAATGGCCCGAGGCCCCTGTTCTCCCCATTCTTTGGGCCTTTTAGATTATGCCCACAGAGGGGTGCAGGCATATTTAAATGGGCTTACTGTAGCTAAATACAGAAGGGCCTTCACGCTGGCCAGATTTAATGTCCTTCCATCTAAGCCACTGGAGGGTAGATTTTAAAAAATCCCAGCAGTCAATCGATGCTGTCCATGTAATAACTATGAGGTGGAGAATGTGGAACATGTACTGTTCTTCTGCAACTTTTATAACAAGGCTAGGGATGATCTGTTACGTCCCATTATGCAGCGTTTTTCGGGATGTACCAGGGAAACCCTATTGGCTAACCTTCTCCAGGGCTCAAATAAGTACATAACCCTGCAAGTAGCAAAATTCCTCTGTGCTGTGATGAGGAACAGAATCCAGCTGAGTAAGTGATGAGCTACAGGAAACTGGAATTTTTAAGTATTAATTAACGAGACACACGGTGCATAGATAGTAAGAAAAGATCGAACACGCTTACAACATATTGGGTCTGTTAGGGCCCGAGGGAAAGTATAATTTATTCTATAGAGATTGCTGAATATTCAAAACTTGCTAAGCCTTCTCTCTTTTTTTTAGAAACAAATCTCATTGAACTCAACGGGTTTTACTTTCATGTAGCCATGTATAGGATTTCAGTACACAAATTATTTCTGATTTGAAAGTGCCAGTTGTGAATACTGTCAACATGAGGAGAAAGCAAACATTTTGAAGTCAGATATATATTCTACTCAAATTGGTGTTTACATTCAGTTTACAAATATGGGAAATGCAAAAACTGCAGCCTTAAAATATTTTTGCTGACCTGTAAGGCTGAAATTCTATACTAATTTACCTAAGAGAAACCCCCAGTGTAATATTTGAATTTATGGCCTTGTGGTTGCATAAAGTTCCATCTTAAGCACTCTTGTGCTACGACAGCCACATTTAGGATTTGGCTGCTCATTTCTGTGCTTAGGTTCCTCATTTATTGTGGATAATTAAAATGCAATACTAGAGGTGCAATGCAATGCAATACAAAATGCAATACTAGTACAAGGATATCAGAAGATCATGACAGCGTAAATTCACATTAACAATACAAAAGCAATTATGTGTTGTTGTTTTCTCCAGGTCTTTAGACCTTTTCCCAGTTATAGTCAATTCAATACACATGCTCTTCTTGGTTTTAATAACTTGCTTTTCAATAATTGTGTTTCTTAATGCCCTTTTCTCTTTTCAGGTGGATGTTTTGAATGATATGATTGGCTCTAATCTAATCAACCCATAGTTACATTTTTACAGTGAAAAAAGGAAGCGGTACCAGACATTTAATTATGCAACACAGAAAAATGTAAATATTAAACGTATGTATATGTATGGAAATAAATCTATTGGTAATCTTTTTGAAACTCCCTAGATGCTTGCATGGAAAGTACCAATCATTACACATTTAAAGTGAGAGAGTGATTCATTCATACTAGCAACGTACTCTGCACAGCATGACATGTGCCAAAGACTGTCCAGAAGGTGGAAACTAAACTTTTAGTTCTCTGTCGTATCATTTCAGGAGTTACTGGAAAAAATGGACAATTTAGACAAGTTATCCAAATTTTATTCCAGCTATCAGGCTAGATCCAGGCTTACAATTGTCAGAAACTCACTAATACCAGAAGAAGGGAGGTAAGCAATTTTTGCTGATCCCTCCTTCCCTGAACACTCCCTATGCCCCTGCACAGGAGCACAGGGGACTGCAGAGGGAAGGGGGAAACTGTGGAAATAGTCTCTCTTACCCTCTCCTCCAGCAGGGAGTCTCCACTGGGTCTCAGGCCCCCTCTACAAGATTTCGGTTTGACGCCCGGTTGCCCGATTATGTGCATATATGGAGAAGCTCATTTACTCCTAATATCAATTCATGAGAGGCGGTGAAGCGCATTACAGGCTATATGAAACACGCTTTAAAGTTGTTTACATGCGGAGAATCACATGTTTACATGACCATAAGGCGCTTTAACTCCCACGGCAAATTAAAACTCACTATTTAACGCGCATTCGAAAATGTGAATAATTGGAAATAAAAAGCGCCTCGACTCCCGATTTGCGCTCCGCTCTTGTAGAGGTAAAATTTGTAATGTGCCTTGAAAGAGCTTTAAATTGCTCTTGTAGAGGCACCCTCAGTCTGTTCTGTGAATGGAAGGAGCTCTTCCATTCACAATAATAATAGCCAGTCCAGATCCAACCCTCTGCATCTAAACTTAACAAATGCTCCACCTTTTGATTCAAAAGATGCATTTGAGAGCCCTGCTTCCTTTATCGAATGGATAGACCTAAAAACTATACAGTCCTGGAGAATTGTCAAACTTGAGCATTATAATTTTAAAACTACAATAACATTGGCTTCAACAGCTTGTCAGCAAGTGTGGAATGTTTAAACAAATCAAAACTAGAGCCCATTAAGAAAGGCATTAACATCTATATCCATGTGCACTTTGCATTTTTATGAAGAAATTATAGACAAATCTATTTCCTCTCTAAAGATGGTATCCATTAGAGTGAGCAGTATGTTAATCATTATCCAAAAAAAGTGACAAAACAATGTGTCCTTTCTTTTAATGAGTAGAAATTGTTTACTTATTGGTTTTACCGAAGAACTGAATGATCTTTCCAATGCTTTAGTAACCAACAATATATCTTACTATGTATCAAGGTAAATATTAGTCAAACTGTTATTTCTTGATCCTGGAGAACATGGGTTACACTTGGAATCAATAGGGGTCTTTGTAGAATATCTATTAGTTGTTTTGAAGTGTTAATTAATGAACTTATTGTCTCTACTACTCAGTATATAAAAATTATATTAGTCCAAAAGTATTAGACTGACCTTACAAAAACAATAACATGGCTCTTGGGGACAAACAATGTTCCACTTAGCAAAGTTGTAGAAATCTGAGCTTGAACTTTCCTAATAATTGAGTGTCTAAGAATAGTGCCTCTTCTGGACAGAACTTAATGTCAGACTGCATATGTTAGTTGTGTGAATGTCTTATCTCATTTTTTTAAAAAACTAAGGCACTGGCAGGAACCTACAATCTAGATCAGAATTTTGCAACAGTGAGAGGGGAAAAAGAAGAGGGTGGCAACATCTGCTTTTTTACAGAGTGCTCTTAACAAAATTCTTTTCTGAGCTGCCTGTTGTGCCATGGCAAAAAACAGCTTGGGGTGTGTGTGTGTGTGATTTTGTTAAGAAAAATGAGCAAAAATGGTCTACAACTGGAGTGCAAAACCTGCAACCTCCCCAAACCCTTTATTGTGCCCCCCAAGGAGCCCTAACCACCACAAACACAGCTACACACTGATTTCCCAACTGTCTGTACTCTTTACTTCCTTTCACAGAGAGAGAAAACATTTCTACATGAGCGATTTATTGCACGCTCGTGATTGGCCACTCACAGAATTTTGCAGGTCCCTTAGATGTTGTCAACCTCCAGGACATCTTCCGCGTCCACCCCATCCCACTTTTATAAAAACACAAAATTGCTCTGTTTAAAAAATGCACAAAATTGGACTCATTTAAACTTGGCGTTGTGCTATAATTCTGCCACTAGTTGGCCCTGCTTCACTGAAGTGAATGGAGCGCCAGAAAAACGAGCAGAAGGAGCGGAAGGTGTACAGGAAGCGGACATTGTCATCTAAAAGACGAGCATGTGATAAAATACTTGTTTGATTACCTCCTATATCCCTGAGCTCTACCGGCTTGCAGGAATCAGATGCTGTTTTAGTTGCACTGCACAAGCAAAAGCACTGCAAACAAGGAGAAAGAAGTATTGATGTTAAGGTTTGCTTTATTAGGAATAACTTACGTGTTTCAGCGATTGTGAATATGTATAATCAGCCTTGCTTTAGGCTTGCTTATATGTTCAGAGAATACCAGAACCAGACATTCAACAGGACTTTGAAGCAAGAGGTTTTCTGGTGGTTTAGGGACACTCCCCGACCTCACTTTTCTCTCTTCAACCTCCAGCTTAAGAACATAACTTCATTCCTCACTGTGAAAAATTCCAGAAACTGACATGATTTTCTTAGAAAAATGGTGTGATAGATCACAGAGCAAACATGTGGAAGAACAAACAAAAAAGAGAAATTACTCAACTATCGTGGCCATTCCCAATATTAATAAATGAAACTGTAAATTGTATTGTGATAGTAGTTGATAACAGCGGTATCCGAACAGGCACATATATGATTTTAGCAAGTCCCCCTTTGAATCTCTAAAATTATGATAAAATAAATCAGTCCATGAGTTTTGTCAGAGGGTATCCAGCAGCAAAGCAGCATGGAAGACATACCTACTAGTCAAGCTTATCCATTATTTTAAAAGTTATAGCAAACTGCAGTCATTAGTGAGGAGTGAAACATGTAATAAAACTTGGAGGAAGGGAGGAAGTATACATTTGCAATGTTTATTTAAGATGGGGAGCTCTTTAAATTTGCTGAATTACTGTGTGTGTTGCTATTTTTAGACAATGTAGCGATATACTATAACCTTAATGACTATTTGAGGACAATCCAAGTGCAGACCCAAAAGCACTACAAAAAAATATTTGACAAACATTAGGACGTCATCGACCCCATCGGTATATGGTATAAATTGGCCTGTGGTCTTGGCGTCAGTCTTCAGCAGCACTCTCCTTCTTTCCTGCCCTGGTTAATCAGGCGTGCTCCTACAAAATGAAGGCGATGGCGGTAGGGCTGCTTTCTCTCTCTGTCCTCATGGTTGTATTTGAAGTGAAATCAGAAGGAAGCCTTGTTAAACTCTGCGGGAGAGATTTTGTCAGAGTAGTCGTCTTTACTTGTGGAGGATCTCGTTGGAGAAGACAACTGACTGATTTCCCAGAAAATCTCAGAGGTAATGGCTTTAATTACATATTGTCCTAATATTTTGGCATTTGGCATGCAAAACACAAATGTATGGCAGTATTTTTATTTGTTTTTAAATTGACCATGCCTCCCTTCACTATAAATATTCTCAGGGTGGCTAATACGATAAAAAAAAGTATGTCTTTTGGTGGTGTATGAATTAAAAACACAAAATAATATTAAAACAAATTGGGTAAAAACAGGATAAAAACAGCAGCAGAAAGTATAAAAACTGGCAGGGATAAAACCACAGTGAATAATTAGAAGCCTGGATGAATAAAAAGATCCATCACTGTTGACCGAAAAGCTAGTTGAGTAGGTATGAAGCCAGCCCCACTGGGGAGAGAATTTCACAAATGGGGCGCCACCAATGAGAAGGCCTGACTCCCAGTTACCACCTGCCTCACATCTGATTATCTTTATGCAACATAAGCCGGATTGGTACCTTTACCCATTATTTGGAGGGCATGAACTCCCAGAAGATAAAGTCCCAGCTTCAAGTGGTATAAAATCCTCTTCCACCAGAATAGGGTCCCACTGTAGAATGGCTAAATTTAGTATTTTTCAAGTCACACACACACACACACACAAAGGTTCAGAAGTATTGAGGTGATAATCCCTTAAATCCCACTGAAGTCAACCAGATTGCTTTCGATTTCTGTGACCTTGGACACATAATTTCTATTCGAATTGGGGAAGAAATATTTGAAGAAAAATCTATCTCTTGCTTCCTCTCCCCACCACATACCTTATTTTAAAGATTCTCTCTCTCTCTCTCTCAACGCAACTAGGGTAATCCTACTGAAATAATTTAAGATTCAATCCTAAAGACACACTTTGTTAAAAAGCAAATTTCTTTGAAAGCAATGGAATTTATTTCTATGTAAATATTCCTAAGGCTCCCAATTTTTTTCTTGTCCCAACACCCACATGAAAATTAAAAGAAATAGATCAGGCTTTGTGTAAACAATATCTCACTTAGATTCTTGGGGTAATATTTATTTAAGGGGTTCAACCATCTGAAGTTTATTAAAGTTTGCATGTCTTCTCCAGCTGTCTTATGTTTATAATTTTTACACAGCAGATCAAGGGAGACACCCTCATTTACCATTTGTTATTAATGACTCAACAGGTGCTGAAGAAAAGTACATTGAGAACCCAGGCACCCAAAGCAAAGAATTCATCCAGTCCATCTTCGAGGCTGAAAGAGATCTGCAAGGCAAGGAACGAAAATCTATACACACAAGGCATGAGGATGTCATGAGACTCATAGTGTATTGCTGTACTGTCGGCTGCAGGGAAAGCGATATAAGTTCACTGTGCTAAAAATGTATCAGCTCCTGGCATGGATGCTAGTCTATTGATATCCAAATACATTAGAAAGTAAGATGTTTTGGGTCTAAAAATAGGTAATTTCGATACCTTTTCTATCACACTTTGTAGTTTTCAGCTCTGCAGTACTTCCTAGGTGCCATTCCATTTGGGATACTGTATAAATTCACAAATATGTTGTAACCTCTGCATTTGATATCTGCTCTCTTTTAGTTTCTGCTTTTGAAATAAATATGCAGTCCACTACACTGGCTGTCATTGTTTCTTCAGTGCACATAAGTTCTGTTAGGCTTTCAATTCTTTTTAAATCCTATGAAATAGAACACAGTGTTTCCTCAGGAAGTCATCAGAGCTAAGGCCAGCTTGTAGGAAAGGCGGTAGGTCGATGTATTAACAGCTCCCAATTTCTCTTGCAAATATTAATGCAGACCTCAACACCCACATGAAAATGAAAAGAAATAGACTAGGCTTTGAGTTGGTAATATCTTGCTTGGCTTTTGGGGACAAAATTTATTTTATTCAAGTGGTCCAACCAAGCTTGCATACAATCTGATACGTGTATAAAAAAAGGATCTTTTAACTTTGGCAGTAGCATGCCTTAACAGACTTGTCCCAATTTTTAAAATATACACACATACCTACACACACAGGTTCTCTTCCAAAAGAAAGTTGGTTTATTTTTTACATAAGAATTAAAAATATACACCGTGATTAAGTTTGAAATTAGCTTATTGGTCATATGCACTTTATGAACTCCAATAGGGAATTATCTATTGATAACAGACAAATCTATGCACGCTAGACATATGAGGCAGAAGATCAAGTAGAGAGCATACAACTTCATACACAGGATTCAAAAGTGGCAAAATTAGCCTATGCAGTACATGATGTTTAAATTGTATTTAGGAACTAGACCATGGCTGCGTCTGCCTACTTCTGTCATGGATGGGCTGGTCTCTGGTTCCAAGAACACTTTTGGTATTGGAGCGTGGAGAAGGAAGAGAACTCCAAAACTGGAAAAGAAGGCTTCCGCAGCAATTTGATAGTGCAGACAGGGGCATTGACTTCTCAATTTCCGGGGGGGGGGGGGGGGGGTATGGGGCTAAAACTGGGAAAGGGGGCTAGGCTTATTTGTTAACATTTATGTACATATTTCTGGAAAGCATCCTACATGAATGGATCCAAGAGTGTTTAAAGCCACATATTACAATAACCAGTACTCAACAAAATATTACATTTTAATTATATTATAATATTTTACACACTACTCCACCATCCACAGTCCTATACAATATACCATACAGTTTGAAGCCCAAGATAAAAATCAACAAACTGTTTTTACGAATTAAAGCAAATCTGTTACAGCTAACCAGAGAAGGCACTGAAAGTTAGATAACTAAACAAAGCACCAAGGAGAAGAAATACATTCAGGATATCCACTGCTGCCAGCCAGACTGGGAGCTTACTGATATTACCTGGTTGGGCATTGCTCCCTCTGGGAAATCCCAGAGGGGGGCTTGAGCCCCCCCCCCCTGTAGCTTACATCCCTGGGTGCAGCAGATTATGCCAAATGTTGGAGGAGAAAAATCCATCTATTTTCAAGGTGCAGAGGAGCTGCAGTCAGCAGCCAGCTGGACTGCATATTCAGCCACAATATTTTGGTTGGAATGATGCTATGTACATATAGTTGGAAAGAAGGATGACAGTCCCCACTGACTTGGAGTAAAAGTACTTGAGTCAGTTTTGAAAGTGCCTATTGAATAATGCCTCTGACATCACTGTTGACACAAGTCCTGCCACATTGTGATCCTAATGCCAGAGATGGGCTGTGGATGAGCAGGGAAGCTGAAACTGACTATCCTCAAGTCAATTATAATGGGGAAAGACAGTCATGCTTTAGTTCCCCATCTTTTTAAAGGGCTGGATGATGCATGTACCAGTGTAAAAAGCTGAAACCAAAGAGTCTAAAGACAAAATCTGAACAAGTTCCCTAGCAGTTTTGACCTGGACTGAGTATTTAGCCTTTTCCTGAAGACATTAGCCAACATGCTGTCTAAGATAACTTGACATGTAATTTCTCCACACTTTGGCATCAGAGTGTTCTGTTGCTGCTACTGGACAAGTTCACTCTTAAGAAGTTGCGTGCTCCCTTGTATAGTGGAAGCGATATGAAGTGACTATTTAAAAAGAAAGAGAAAGAAAAGAGAACACTAGCTTAATTATCACCAGCACCATCTTTCATTATGTATGGTCTGGATACAATTACCATTGAATTGGGACTTCAGCGCTTTTCCGGCAAAAGCTAAAATGGAGTTTGAACCAATCAGCTCAATAAGCACAAACAAATGGGAACTGGCTCTATATTTCAATAATCTGTAAAGGATATAAACACAATTATTTAAGCCATATATATATATAATCTGTTTTAACATTCCTGTTATGATAGTGGTGGTACTCTCCTAGGAATGTGCACATGACTAAATACTATGCTTACATACCAGCTTAGTACCCTTAGTGCCCATAAAATAACTATTTAGCAATTCCACATATACGCAGAATAATCCTATGTAGATTTACTCAGGGTTATGTCCCACTGTGTTCAATGGAGCTTACTCATTGGTAAGTGTGCATAGGATTGCAGCCTAAAAATGATATCTACGTATGTGTTTAGGGTAGATTTCCTAATGAGCTTTTTTTACTCACAGTAAACTGCATAGACATTGGCAAGAGCAAACAGTGATCTATTTTTAAAGGAGTAGGAGCAAGACGTATCACTTGTAGTGTCCCAGAGGCACCTGCTTCCAATCAGCATGCTTTGCTTGTTTAGTTGTCCAATATGTATAACCACAATAATTTTGTATCTTGGTATCATCAGGTCTTTTATCCGAGCCTTGATTATCTAAAAAAGAGGGGGAAAACCACCATATGTTCTCACATGCAAACAGATACTGCAAATTCCTAGTTATGAATGTTTTACAAGAAGCAAATCTCACCAAGTCCAATGTAACTTTCCCCAAGTATGTGTGATTAGGATAGCAGCTTTAGCATTTCTGAGCTTGTGAATGCCAGCATGGAAACTCTCCATACAGTCAGGGATATCAATGGAGCTGTTTTAAAACATCAAAGTCTCCCTACCCCCATCAGAAATGCTACTACATGGTAGTAATGTTGGCAGCCTCCATGTCCTGCTAACTTGAATGAAAAACAGCAATGACACATATGGCACTCCAAGAGAGGATTTCATTTCCCAATACAAGATGTTGTAACAGCTTTCTCAACTAATATCAGCAATCATGGAAACCAGCTCTATCATTGTATCTGGGACTGATTTCACAGTAGGCATTTAAGTGGGGGACTGCCATGCTTTTTATGGGGCACCACAAGATTTTATTTATTTATTTATTTATTACATTTATATGCCGCCCCATAGTCAAAGCTCTCTGGGCAGTTTACAAAAATTAAAAGACTGAACATTAAAAAGTCACTATACAAAATTTTAATCTGTAAAACATAAAACAGCTGATATTTAAAACATTTTAAACTTTTAAGCCTGGCCAAAAATGCAGTTAAAAACTTTCATCTAATCATTGTCATCCTGTATTTTCTCTGCAGTTCTTCCATCTTTTCTCAGACTACGGCCTTTATCACACCTACTATTTTCCCCCCAGTTTGCTTCTGCAGGTTCCCCCTCCGTTTCCTATGTGTCTAGTGTTTTGAATCAGACGAGGTCGTTATTGCTGCGATACCTCAGCTTGGCCTGTTGAACTTTGCCTGTTTCGGACTTTGCCCATTCATGGATAAATCGAAACAGAAACTAAAAACTGTGATCTCAGGGTGAGAGAGTAGCACGCCGGGGACGATGTCATGCGAGTCCAGCGCTGAAAAAGTGGATCAAAGCCGAGGTGGGTGTGCTTAAAACAGCATGTGTGATAATGACCTACAGGAAGCCTGTCTTTAAGAAAGGAAGAGCAGCGCAATCTCCACAGGTCTAAATGCCTTTAGGTTCACACATCTATCTTTTGAAAAGAACAGGGTTTAGACTCAGGCACTGACATGTTGGGAAAGTGAAGCTATCACAACTTAACACAGATTCATTATAACCTTTGTGGTAGCCCATTTATTATTATTAATTAATTTGTATTCTAATTAATGATACATGTTTTTCCAGCTACAATTTTTGGAAAGAGAGGCATAACACTATAACCACTATAATCCTATAATGATACCTTTAAAAATGACTTTTAAAGACCCCTGTCACCACCAACAACCGTGTTGCTAAAATGGCAGTGACCTGAAAGGTTTGCTTAACCTTTTTTTAATTAGCATTATTGTATTATAGTGCTTTTCTAATAATTTTGTACCTCAGAGATAGTCTTTGTCATTTGTCTGCACAGCTCTGCTTCATATTTTTCTTCTTGAAGATAACTTGCTACCACATCTTTCAAGATATTGTTCACAGTGGCCCCTGGAAAGCATTTTGCAGGACCTGAATTACAGAGACAGCTCACAGCATTATTTCAGAAGGCTGTAATGTGGGGGGAAACTCAGAATACATTGTAGCTATTAAGAAAAAGGACCAGTAAATACTACTACTAGTATTACTAGAAGTAAAGGTGAACTCAGTTTGGGATTCAAATTAGATCACAACAGAGTAGTATTTTCTGATCCCAATGGCAGTATCGGGCTTTCTTTAAAATCTGGTTAAAATTACTGAGCTCTTGGTCTGTAGTACTGCTCCCAATAAGATTTGAAGGAAGCAAATCACATAGGTGGGTCTAGTAATGTGGTTACTTCCCACAGGCACACAGTCACCCCTTGTGGGATTGAACGATAAAGGTATAGGGAGCAACCATGTTAATGGCCCTGACCATATGATCTGCTTCCTTCAAATGTTATCATGAGTGACTGGAAGCAGCCATGCTGCTGCTATGAATCTATGAATTGCCACTTATTGTGCTACTAGAAAAAACTCTTGAAGACAGAAACTGAGGTGCTTTGTAGAAACTTACACAGAACTATCAATCAGTACATACACTGACACGTTAGGTTTATTATCTGTTTGAAGTGATGTTTATGGATTTTTAGAATTTTAAAATACATTTTATTATCGACAAATTGCAAAGGGGGTTGGGGGAGAAGGGTGGGCTTCAAGGATGGGAAGATCAAAAGAATTAACTAGCCAAAGCCTGCACCGTGGTGACCTGCTTACAGCTCTTTCCCTGTAGAATAATAAGCTGTTTATGTGGATGTGTATCTTCTTAATGAGGATTTGTTTTGTCTTTAATGCACCCATGTGATAAAATAAACATTTTAGATAAGAAACGGAACAAGATTATTCTTTATGAATAATACAACATGTGAATAATAAAAAGAACAGGTTTTTGTTTTTCCTAGGTTTAAAATAGTATTGGCATAATATGTATAACAGATTTACCAAGGTACTCAGCATTGTATTTTTGGGAGTTATTTAATAAGATACATCCATCTCTTAATCTACAAAGCACATCCATTCTAATTTTCTATTTCCTTCTCCACTAAACATGGAATCACATCGTAACATGGAATATATCCTATCTGAAAGAAAATGTTTGGCAGCTCTGTGCCAAAAATAGATTGTCAGCGGGTCATGCAGAATCTCCAAAAGGCAACTTCTCAAGAGGATTATGAGCAGAAGTTTGCCTCAGGCAGGCAGTTTTCTAAATTGGGTTCTATATTTGTACTGCATGTATGGCTTCTCCCACCCTCTGAAGGAAAAAAGAGAAGCTCCAGTCTTTTCCATTTATTTCGGGATAAAATGTTTATATAACTACTGAAATTATCTACAGAAGGTTAGGTCTGTCTTAAGGCCATTGTTATTACGTATAATACATTATATTCAACACTTTTCTATTCCTGTGTGTTCTTCAGCTACAATGTGTTCTATGTAGTATGCTATGTTATTTTATCATTACTATTATTAAATATGATAAATGTTACATATTGCACTTCAACTGCAACACATTCTATGTAGCATGCCTATAATGTGAGAAGCTATGCAAAAGTAATAATAACTGATGACAATGATGATGTATTTATATGGCACTATAAAGCATGTCAAATACATTGAGCCAATTTGCATGATCAAACAACCCACTGTGGTTTATGGCCGGTGGCCATTTTGAATATTCAACTGCGGCTTGTGGTGTCATCTGAACCTGGGGACTGTGTGTTATGCAAGGGTTAAACAAGCCTCACATAATCCTAAAACAGGCCACATTTTCAATAGGCCACAATGATCTGCAGTGATCATGCAAACCAAGTCACAATCTCAGTAAGGAATATTAGTATTTTATAACATGTAGATGGAAATAACAGCAGAGGGTTCTATCTAACGCTTCCTGTTTGCCAATGAAATGGAAACTTCTGACAGAATATAATTCTCCTCCCCACCCCACAGCCCCCCCCACGGACTAGACTTGGGAGTGTATATGGGGGGGGGGGGCTGTGGGGGGAGAAGAGGAAGGAAGTCCTGTTGCATGAGAAGAAGTCTGCTCATGTGACATTGGATTAAACCCTGGGAATGTATTCCAGCATGTATTTCTCAAATTATAATCAGAACTAAGAATAATGTATACTAAAAAAGTGCTGGGAATCCTATAAAGGAAACCAAATTTTGTGCTCACTATAATATATGAGTTGGCCAGTTTTGGGGGACACTTAAGATTGATTTGAGAACATTTTCCAATATGTGGTATAAATATAACTTTGTTGTGGCATTCAAAGGTTAAAAAAAAGTCTAAAGGGTTTGCACTCACAATCAAAGGCTGCGTTCGGATGACACGATAGCCCATGATGGGTTAATAATAGCCCATGATCCCCTGCCACACAAGCAGGCTAATAAGCTACTGGGAGTAGCTTCTTAAACTACTATGTGTAATTTGACTCACCCCTCTCCCTGCCCCCTGTCCTGCTGCAGTCTTTGCGCCTTAGCAATGGCGCTGTTTCACCACTGAAATGCTGGACTTTTGCAGGATCAGTACAAAACTTCATACACAACCTACCCCACTTAGGAGGCCATCACACGATCACTCACCAAAGAGGAAAAATCCCAACTGCACCAAAAAGGGGGGTTTGCAGGATCGGAACCAAACTCCACACACTGTCTCTCCTAGTCAGGAGGCACCCAGAGCATCATCAAAACCCTGCGCCATGACACTGACAGCCAGCAAGGAGCAGAACAGCAGTGGTTTTGACTGCTCTTGCTGGCCAAAACAACCCACAGTGGCTGTCAAACAACACAACAACCCACGATGCTTTGAATAACCCACTCTGCAGACCATGTGTTATGACAGCCCAGATAGATGTGACTGCCAGGAGTGTCTACTATCAGCTTTAGCTGTTGCGCCAGCTGCGCCCTTTCCTAGAGTTGGAAGACCTAAAGACGGTAGTGCATGCACTGGTAACTTCGAGGCTCAACTACTGCAATGAGCTGTACATAGGGCTATCATCGTACCTAGTTCAGAAACTTCAATTAGTTCAAAATATGGCAGCCAGGTTGGTCACCGGTACACCTAGGGGTGACCATTTTACACCAACTTTAAAATCACTTCTCTGGGTGCCAATGAATTTCCGGGCGAAGTACAAAGTGTTGGTTATTACCTTTAAAGCCCTACATGGTATGGGTCCAGGCTACCTGCAGGCTTGCCTTCTCCCAATCTGCCCCGCACACTCAGGTCCTCTGGGGAGAATTTACTTCAGTCAGCCAAAACTAGGCTGACAACTGTTACCCAGAGGACTTTTTCTTCTGTTGCCCCGACTCTGGAATGGCCTGCCAGAGGAGATTCGTCAATTTAACACTCTCTGAGGCTCAGTTCGGACGACACATTAGGCAACGGAGGAGGGGGGGAACAATCGTCAGTTGTATTGCTTATTGTGTCGTCTGGAGGGCAGCACACAATGCACACACAACTGACAGGACGTTAATCAGGCACTTTAAACAACAGAGCGAAACAACGGGCTTGCACGTTGTTTAGCCCGAAGCCCCGTTGTTTAAAGTGTCGTCCGAATTCAGCCCCCCCCCTCTCCGTGGACTATTCCGTTTCGGAATAGAGTTCTGCTGCCTAGAGCAGCCAAAAAAACCCAGCCGCTCTATGCAGCCGGCAGAACTCACGGTGCATGCTGGGATACGGCTGAGGGACACAAGGAGGAGAGGCTACAACCAAAATGGCCACCGCAAGTTCATAGCAGCCGGGGCGTTTGTCAGTTCTGAGCAGCGCCAGCTGCAGTGTGTCGTCTTTGGAGCTCCTCCTGCCTAACGCACGGTCAGTACGTTATTTACCCCTCCGTTGCTTAATATGTCGTCCGAACTGAGCCTAAGTTTTAGGCAGGTATAAAAACTAGCCTCTTCTGGCAGGCCTACCTAGATGAACTTTAAACCAAGAATTTTATAATGTGTTGATTGTTTTATATGCTCTTTTAATTAATCTATGTATTTGATCTATATTGTTATTGTATTAATGTTGTTCCCCGCCTCGATCCAAAGGAAGATGTGGGTAAGAAATTAATTATTATTATTCCTTCTGTGAAGAACTGTAGCCTTTGTCTACTATCTTGTATACATTTACATAAGAGTAAATCCCTCACTGAACGCAAGAATACTTACTTCTTCTGAATAGGATTGTGCTCTTAATTTATTTTTATTTTATTTATTTATTTATTTATTTTTATTTATTTTATTTCTAACCCACCTCTCCATCCAGATCGAGGCGGGGAACAACAATAAATATAAATATAAAAATCATAAAATAGATAAACCATTACAACAGATAAAAATAAATACATTATTAAAAACATCTTAAAACATTTTAACGTTGCTCTCTTTTTAAAGGCTGTTCTGCTGCTTTCAGTTGTTAGTGATTTTTTTTAAAAAAAGTGTGTTTATTGTAACCTGTGTTTTATTGTAAAATACATTTTATTATAATTTTTATTGTAAATTTTAAATTGAAGGATATAAATTATCTATCTATCTATCTATCTATCTATCTATCATGAGCAGTCTGCAAAGTCAAAGTCAATTATCAATCAATCTTGATGAGATCTTTCAAGAAATATCTTCATTCCACAGCCTCCCTTGCAATGGAAAAGTTATAGTGAATGTGCTTAGTACTTGGAATGCCCTTACTACTAGGTAATGACAATTTTATTAAAGAGCATACAATCTATGAAGGATTCAGATTGATCTACTCTACTCTACTCTACCCCACCCCACCCCACCCCACCCACCTTCCCCAGTCTACTGCTGAAATATAATAGAAGCCCTAGAAACCTTAAAAGTGGGATTGGACTATTAGGGAGGAAGTGATACTTACTCAACTGGTATGTGTTCTCCATCTGAACAGCAGGACGAAGGGTGTCATCATGGTGGCCAGGTTCATCCATGTAAGACACTGTACTTATGGAACTAAATACAATCCCCAACAATAACTCCATTAATTCCTATTTACTGAAAACTACATTGATTAAAACTAATAATGTTTGATGCACCACTCTAAAAAGGTCAGGGAGTCTTGTGGCACCTTAAAAATTAATTAAATTATCATGGCATACATATTCATAGATTACAGTCCATTTCATCAGATGAAATGGACTATATAGTCCATGAAAAATTATGCCATAATCACTTTGTTAATCTTTAAGGTGCCACAGGATTCTTTGTTGTTTATGCTGTAACAAACCTACATGGCTACCCCTCTAGATGTACAGTTTATTTATTCAAAATATTTTGGGGCACCTTTGAGACCTGCTCAAACGCCTTTGAATTTGTCATGCATGATATACTACAATATATTAAGTGCCTTTGAGCTTGTCATGCACAATCTTTTAAGGAGAGACCATATCAACTACAGTATGAGATTTCACCCATTCATTAGATGACAATGAAGCTAGGCAATGACAGAAAGTTTATACCATTCTCTCTAATGACAGTGACATATCTGAAATGTTATGTACACTTACTTGGGGGCAAGGCCAATTGAAACCAGTGGTACTCACCTCTGAGTAAACAGGTGAAGGACTCAAAGTCGCCCAATTCCCCTGGTTCAAGCATTGTTATTCCTTCCGATTTCCCCCTTTATTTCACCTCTCCTCACACCATTGTACATGACGATGGCAGTATTTGATTGTGCATACCCAGTTAAGGCAGAACTACATGGTATGAAGCAAATGTGTTTTCCCAAACTCACATTTTAAACTCCTTTCACCCTGTTAAGTCCTTGAAATCCAAAGCCATGCAAACATTACTGCTATACTTAAAAGAGCAGTAGGAGAAAATGTCTCCCTCACCATCCTCTACTCAATGCAGCTGTATAGGGTGTTATATAGGATGTTATATAGGCACAACTTGCGAGTGGATAAATACATGGATATTTGATCTGTTTTCTTGAAACCTATGTATAACTCTCTCCCTTTTTTTAAATAGTACACTTGACGGAAAAATGATGATATTCCTATATATGAAATGTGTTTTTTTTTCTTTTTCACAATGTATTTTCTGTTTTGTTTTGTTGATATTTACAATAAAAAAGAAGAAAAAAAAGCCCACAGCTCTAAGAAGTGTCCAGCTTCATTACCTAAAATGGACACAAAATAGTAAACAACAGAAAGGCACGGGTTCCCACCCATCACCATACATCCCATCTATGAAACTAAGAACTGAACATGAGCTTAAGAACTTTTTCGTATACTGTCCAGATGGAATAATCTAACTAAACTATGAAAGATTTAGTGGGAAAAGAGGTCAGAAAACAGTACAGGTACTACTCACTCTTTGGTTTTTCCAATGAATTCTTTTGCTTTGATCTCATGGCTCCCTAAAGAGGAAATGCTGCCTCTTTTCTTTAACAAACGGGCTGCTTTATCCTTCATTGTGTCCGACATTTTTACTAGACACAGGAAAATATTTGTTTAAACATAACTGTGACTGGAAAGATACTGGCAACTGGTATACAGAGACACACCTATTTTACAAAATCAAGTAACACAGGACTTCCTTAAAGGGAAATTGTGTTTGCTTACCGGCACTTTGATTCCTGCTTCTCTTCCCCAATTGTAATGAGCTGAATTACATGGGAGGAGAGGGGCAACCATTGAAAACTTCCCTTCTCATATACCTGAATGGGACAGCGCCCTCTAATGGGTGTTTTGTAGCCCAACTTCGGCTGCACACTGCTTCTTCCATCCTCCCTCCCACTTACCACAAAGAGTGTGTGTGTGTGTGGGGGGGGGGGGAATAGGAAAAAAACTTTACATTGTCTTTTGGTTGGTAGTGCTAGAAACCTCTATCTGGAAGCATCCTACGCCCCCCCCCCCATGTTTTTTATTCTCACTGCTTATGTACAGAAAAACTAAACGAACTGCATTAGAGAAGCTCTGTGAAGAAATTCCCCTTCTGTTCACAGATATCGAGCATAAGGATTAACACCTGTTTCCTGGCAGGGGGCACCTGCGCTTTCAACAGGTGTATGACAGGCAGAAATCCAACAGGTGAATGGTTTCCTTAATATTGCAAGATCATGTTGGGGTTGAATTCCTGTTTCTCATACAGCTGTTAAAAAGGCACAAGAGGAGCCCTGTCCGGGGGAGGGGAGCGATTCAACACAGCGCTGTTGCGTTTCAGGCTCCAGTCCCAAAAAATCAATAGAAATGTGTGGCTTTTCCCGCTAATAGGGGAACAGGCTAGCCCACTCCCCTCAGGTTTCGTCAGGTCCTCACAAGCCTACTTAGCGCTCAGTGGCGCGTTCTTACCTTTCCCGCTACAGCAGCCTGACAAAGCCGGAGCTGTTTCTGGTTTCCAGGGTGACTGTAATCATCCTTTCCTGACGGTACAGCGCCAAGGGCGGCCTCAGCGCTGTCTCCGCCTCTACGGGCGGGAAGAAGAGGAGGGGAGGGGAATTGCCTTAGGGCGGAGAAAGAAGGCCGTTCTTCTCCGCTTTGCGCTCACAGCCGAAGTGGCTCAGGCCGCTGCCTGAGGTACTTTTGTCAGGGTACAATGGCACGCCCAGCGTGTCCGAGAAGACTTCGGCCTCGGCACCCTGCACGCATGGCTCACCCCCTCTTTCCCTCGGCAGCCTCTTTCTAAGGGTCCATCTCGAGAGCTGAGCCTACTTTTAAAGCTCGCGTTTTTTCTCCAGCCCAGTAGGGCAACTTCCACCTCAACTGCTGATTGTTTGCATTGGTATTTCGGAGGCTTCTCAAGCCCTGCCTTGCTTCCTGTGGCGTATTGGTATTGCCTGCTCCTGGTTACTGTATTCTGTCAGACCAATTCGGATGCTCACATCGGTGTCGCCTAGAAAGAAGCATCCTAATCAAAACCAACACCCTCCTTCCTACTGATATTAGAATACAACCATTTATATCACAGGCAGTTCCTGTATATGGTGTAGAAAACAGATGATGAACGAACAAATACTGCACATCAATGTCTTTTTCTTTGCTTTTTGAAGGGTTCTAAGATGGGCTTGCACAAAATTAGGGTCCACAGTTATTCTTCTTTCCCTAAGACCACTTACTAATTTTTCTGGAGTTTTGGCTTACTGTTCATGTCTGTCTTACAAGCCTGTATAACAATTTTTCTACCTCATCAATTAGACTATGGTAATAGGCTTTAAAAAAAAATCTCTGGAGTGCTTACTAACAAGGCATTTCTCCTGCCATCCCCCTACCTAATTCAAAGAATTTTGCAGGGGTCCAAATGACACAGTTTTTCTCTAGGACCCCTTCTGTGCTTTCCTTGCACTTCCATAATCTTTTTCCTTTTTGCACAAACCTTGTTGCTTGGCCGCCGTTGACACAATGGGGGGGGGGGGGAGGTATGCAATTTCAGCAATGAAAGCAGACAGCTGCCAAGCGCTCATTGGGCTGGGCCAAACATCCAATGAGTTGGGTGCAGGTGAGTTCGCCCTCCCCTATCTGCAGCCTCACACAGCTACGCCATCTTTCCCTTCCTTTGAGAGAAACAACATAGGAAACTGCAGTTAACTATAGTTTTCTGTTATGTCTGAATTGGGAAACTTGGTTAACTGCTTCCAAATAAGTCAGTATATGAAGCTATGGAGCCTATCTACACTACTGCTTTAAAATGGTTTATAATAGTTTTAAACTGTTATAAACTGTTTTAAAGCAGTAGTGTAGATAGGCTCATGGTTTAAAGCTGGCATGTTTGGAAGCCATTAACCATAATGGGAAGCTATAGTTAACAGCAGCTGCATCCAAGTGCACAAAGCTTGTTCATATCCCAGCTTACTAAATTGAGATTTGATCAGATGTATCCACTGTGTCAGACCATTTTCTGTCTAGCCCAGTATTGATCACTCAGGACTGCGCCCTCGCTGCTCAGAAGTCCCCGAACTCTGAGGCTTCCGAGATTCCCATGCCCTGCCAGGCTGAAGGTGGCATGGCAAGAGGAATGGTGGAGGCGATGTTTGGCTCCCTGGCGTCCAATCTCCTTTATTTTTGCTAGATGGTTTTTCAGCCTGTCTAGAGAGGGCAGTTTGGAGGGGGAGGAAGGAAGCTGGAGGATGCTCAGTATAAAGCGTATCCAAGCCTCTCTGGTCTCCTCTCCTTCCTGCCCACTGGAACACCCCCTTCTCCCCACTCTCAAGTTCAATTTTCTGACCTTGGAGAGGCAGGCAGAGTGGTTCTGTCTGTGCCAGGTGCAAAGGCAACACTAGTCAGATCTCCAACTCCCACTAACGAGGTTGGACTACTGTCTAACCCAAGCATCATAGGATTGCTCTCTTAGTGGGTCTCTAGGGTTTGAGGTAGAAGACTACAATCTAAGATCCTTTAAACTCTAGATGCAGAGGCCTTATGCAAAGCAAGTCATCCCTCTTTAATATGTTTACTGGCCATAAGCCTGATATGTATTATAACAGCTGCAGCTGCTAGAGAGTATACCAGTACACAGAGTGTTGGCTGAAAGAATTACGCCCTCCCATTTTCAGTTTCTCTCACCCTCCATTTTGTAGCAGGTCTGCTTAAATTATAAGATTCTGGACAGGGACTCTATGTAGTTACTTGTTATATGTACAGTGCCTAATCTTATTTAAATAAGATTATTATTAATTAACAGGGAAATCCTGCATATGTCTACTCAGAAATTATCCCCTCTTAGTTCAATGGAACTTACTCCCAGGTAAGTGTATAGTGGATTGCAGTCAAAATGTATTGCAAATACTAGAAGGCAAAAAATCAGTTCAAACGTACAATGTTATTTTTAGATTCTCATTTATTTTCAAGTGGGGAAATCACATCTCAATTACAACTTATTCATTATTTAATTTTGTTCTTATTTATAGAATTAATAAACTTTGTTCTGAAATGGGGACCCTATCTGTTGTATAATTATGTATGATAAATAATTGCATATTCAGGATTTTGTGAAATGGGCGATTAGGGAGGAATCATGAAGGAAAGACATTTATAAAAACCATTATTTACAAAAAAAATAGACATTTGTATTCTAATCTAAAAGGAAAGAAACATTGAAAATATGTGGTTTTATGATTATCTTCAACAATACAACACATTCATATTACCAGTGGTCAGATGCAAAGCTTTGCTGCAATGTTTCTGATGCAACAAACCTTTAATATAGTTTGCAGTTTGTCTCTGATACCATCAGGTTAGCAGCAAAGCTTTCATCACAGACTAAGCAGTAAACAGGGCCAACTAGACTAGAAGGATAGTATATTTCATTTCACACGTAGTCTGAGAAGTCCATACTTTTTAAACTTATGTGTTTAAAAATATACATGTGTATTTTAAGTCCACAAATATCTATAAACAGTTTATACACAAAGTATTTCTTTTAAATATAAAATTATATAGTTTGATATATGATAAAACACTAGGGAATCTAATTCAGGTCTCAGATTTCCTTTAGAGTTGAAGTCACAGCTAAGAGTTAAGACCCAAGACCTGCAAATGCTTATACACATGCTTAATTGCATGCAGGTAAATAGTGCTTTTGAAAACATGTGTACACCACTTTGGCAGGACTGGAGTTTAGCATTTTGGTTTATCTGAGCCTGTAAAACAAAAAATGTGCACACCTACAAATAATTTATCTGCCATAAAACATAGATTATCTTTTGAAAATTAATCTCCCCTTCTAAGGCACCAGTATGACTGGTGTTCTTAGGTGTCCAGTTGAGAAAAGATGTGGTAGTGTTCTAAGCCCCATGTATTGGAGGTAAGAGCTAAACAGCTGTATCCCATATATACACTAATTTGAAACACCGATTATGAACTTTTAATATTCTCAATATCACTAAAAGGCAGTATCTAGACTTCCATATACTGCTCGGCCTGTAGTGGAATCCTGCTCGTGTATACACCTTTGAACATCATCAACATGCTAACATTTGAAATCAAAAGTAAGAGTTCAGCAGCAGCAACAGATGCTTTAGAAAAATCAAAAGAGATGATACTGTGTTATTTTATATTTCAAAGCACATCATGGGGCAAAATGCTGACCAACATAAGATGTCTGATGTCACTTGACTCTTGCATAAACTTGAAAGAAAACAATTCCAGCTTTGGTATAAGCCAAGGCTGTTATTTTCCCAGGGGAAAATATGTATTATGATATTGCATTTTGAAGTACCGTAACTACACATTTTGGTTATCATGGTAGACTTCCAAATTAAGAATTTAACAAGAAAAATATTGGACAAACAATGCATATTAAAAACAACAAACCTACATTTCAGTATACTGAACTAACTCCACCCAAGTAGATGTCAAACGTCTGAATGAGACTGTATTATTACTAAGTTTACTTTTTTAAAAAACCTTAACTTTTCCAGAGTTTCTATATATGCAGAGCTATTGCAACTTCTAATAAAGTTGTATACAGAAACTCTTGATTTTTCTATTAAGCTATTGTAAAGGTAGAAAATTGAGGAGCAGGAACTAGATGACAGGGAAGCTGTCACTGCAGTTACTCTAAAACTTTTAGGTAAAATAATTATTTCAATTTTCTTGTCAGACTTTTAAAAAATATTGATCCCTTTCATGACCCAGCCATTTCAAAGTGTTATTCATATAAAAGATATAGTACTGATTGTTCATGTAATTCTCATGGTAGAAGAATTGCAGAAAGCACCATCAACACCTTTGCATTGGGGTCATTCAGGAGTGGCTTTCTCTATTTACAGTTTGTTTAAGATTAGTAATAGGGTTGGGTTGATTAACTGAGCTCCAAAGAACTGTGTTAGGTATATGCAAAAGTTAAGGTGTGCACACTGAGATTTCTTTGGGTTGTTGTTGTTTCCAGCAGAAATCCCTTTGTGCCATATTGGAGGCCACATGAAATGCTCCCTAGAGATGCTTCTGGAAGGAGCTCACTATGTAATAATTTGGTTTGGGGCCATTGTCATTAGCATTTGGTTTTCGTTAGTTCAACTATATAGCTAAGAACAAAAATTTTGTTTTATTTCCCACTTCAAGGGCAAAATAGTTTTAGGTCTCTTTTTTACTGCTTAAAAAGTAAATATAATTGATTTTGGAGGAAGGGGTGTCAAAATATGTAATTTGGATGCCTAATTCTTCTATATGTGGTGTAGCCAAGTAGCAGGCTATTTCACAATGTTTGTGTATATAGTGAGTTCTGCTAAAAGTTTTTAAGTGCAGTAATTTTAAGTACAAAAGAAGAGAAACCACTACTAGGTCCTTACGTTGCACAAGAATTTCTGAGATTCATTCATTCATTCCATTTATAATAAATAAATATATCAATGGATATATCAATTATGTAACCAGTAGCTGACAATAGGAAGCTAAGTGGATTTTGTCCATTAAGCTAATGGGAATTTTGCCTTTTATATTGTTTTACCCACTACGTATGCAACTTGAGCCATTTATTGTGAAAGTGACCTATAAATGATACAAATAAATAAATATCTGTAGCCCCATAACATTGCAGCATGATTCTCCTAGAAAATGTGGATAACTTACCCTATGTTGCTTGCTTTGATTTGTTTGTAACAAATAATTGTTCTGCTCAGGAAAATTTAAATAATTTAGAACAGTAGTAACTAGCTTCTTAAAAACAACACCAAAATATTATAATTGACATAAATATAATTTCAAGAACTAGTCCTTGGCAAGACAGGGCATAGAAGTGATCCTCAGAGTTACATGTGCCCCCTCCACTTGGTAGATGCAGTATTTCATGTCTTCCAGTTGAAGACTATACATCTGTATGCATATATATGTTCTGTGCGTGAGGAGTTGTCCACCACAAGAAAGTGTGGGTGGATAATGTTGGTATTTCAAACACATCTATGGATCTACACATGTGCACTCCATGCCACATGTGACATTCCACATGTAGTGGGAAGGGGCAAACACGAGATCAAGACTTGCTCTTATGTCCCACCATGTGCCGTCTACAGACCAGGACCCAACTGCCAAGCAAGAAAACAAGGTTTACTATTTTCATGAATTTACTGTAAAGGAACAATTAAAACACACACCTCTTTCCATCAGATGGTGCTTTTTCAATATTAAATTGTCAATTGTCTATCAAAAAAACATTTTTTATCAGGCATTTCGTATTTCATAATAGTATGAGCACTGGAGAAAATTTAGAGCCACTGAGCCTAAAACAAAGCTGATGTAAAATGATCAGAGTTCTCTGTGATTTAGTAGCAGCAGACTACATATGAAATAGTGACAAAGATGTTACTGCGTGGCATAGTGCCAACATAAATGAACTAACAGTTTGGGTGGTTTGCTTCACAAAATGAAAGGGGCATGTTAAAATATAGTGGGTATGTCACAAAGAAAAATGAAATATGGTTGAATATAGATGCATTAAATCAGGAGTAGGCAATTTCGGCAGGGGTGGTGGTGGTCTGGAGGTCACTTTTCCCTGGCAAGCTACCCATTTCCCTCTGCAATGTTGCTGAATTTCAGTGGTGCAGGAGCAGCGGCAATGGGGGCCACACTAGAGCCCATGGGTTGCAGTGTGAGTGTAACCCACCCAAGTATTAGGTCATGAAAGCAAATCTTGATTTAAGTCTATAGTTGTGTATACACATACATGAATACATATATATTCAAACTGTTTTGTTAATTCAGAAGATCCAAAAAGCGGTAGGCCCACTAAAATTTAGGTAGCTAATTAAATATTGGATATGATACTTCTACCCTTAATTGGTCTAGAATGAAATTGTTCTATTATCGACTTATTCTTTCGAAGTAGTTGAAATTAGGCTAATGATGTATTTGCTTTGAATTTGGAGGAAATGTAATCTCAATTTTATTTATAAATAATTTTATAATCTTACTATATATTCTAGCTGTAGAAAAACTACAGCCTGAACCTATGCATATTTACTGAGATTTCAAAGGGGCTAATTCCTGAGGAAGTGTGCATACAATTGCAGCCCTACTTACATCTTTAAGAATGACTGTTACCATCCTAGAGATCTTGTATGCAATATAGAAGGCTGCTTTCAGTTTAATGGCTTGCTTGAAGGGCGTGCTTCGGGTGTTTTTTTTTTAAAAAAAAATGAAATAGCAGGCCTTTCTAGTTCAGAAATATCAACTGTATACTATCCTCACTGATGTCTTGTAGTAATCACAGCTGGCTCAGAATATTCCCCAATCCTATTTTCAACCATGAAAAGTTAAGATGAAGGCAGTATATATATAAACTCTTATTGAATTGGGTAAAAACCCTCTAACAAAGACCCCCCCTACACGATTCCTCATGTATCTTAGCAATACAAGCTTTGAGGATGCTCCTATACTAATTAGACTGAGATGCTTTAGAAATAAAATGCATCAATGTAATCCAGTGCTTTCTTTGCATTTTGCTATGTTTTGGCAAGTAGAAAAACTGTGTGTGTAACGTTGATGGAACAGAACCTCCATAAAGGAGCAATGGTATTGGATTGTGCCCATTATTACTTTGCTGTTTAAGATATTAGAAAAATTGTTTTAGAACTGCTTTATTTTGCAAAATATTTTTTTTTCTGATGATTAACTTGTAACCCAGATTTTATGCACAAGGCTACAATCCTAAAAAAAATTAATTGGAAGTTTCCTTAAAAGCAATAAGACATTTTTAGTAAATCAGTTTAGGTTAATATCAGAGTACATGTTTATACCAAGTTCAAAGTGACATGAATGCCCCCACTTTCTATTCACCGTTTCTAGGGCAGATACTCATCATCTGTACTTAAAGAGCAGCCAGTCTTACATTAGATGGTCAGTATTTTTAATAATTCTAACTGTACTTCTAGAATGTGGATCAGTATTCGATAAAATCTCTTGGTAAAGCCTGTGGCTACTGCATGTGTTTCTAATTGTGGTGAAAGAGGAATACAAATCAAGTTTGTACAAGAGCTTCTTTTACTACAAGAACTTGGCAAAGATTTTTTTTAATGAGTGGACGTATTCATTTCCTTTTTTTAACATCAGTGGTGGGGGTCAAGATTGTCAATAGTTACAGGGAGGCATGTGGATGGATCTCCAAGGTTGCCAGCAACTAATACTAGACACCCTGCAGCACAATGTGCTGGGATTACAATTGCATTAAGACAATTCTAGAACAAGTTGACCATGACACAGGTCCTTTTCCTGGAAAGTGTGGGTACTACTACTCTAGATTCTATATAAGGCTTATAATTCGCAAATTGGAGAAAACCAACATTTTCCTCTGTTTAGGACTAACATTTTGAGAATCTATATAAAATCTTCCTTAAAACTAAGCTAGGTTATATCTTGTGTTGCACCATACCAAATTAAGTTGCTTTGAACATTATCTCCATCCGCTTGTCTGCTTAGAATTTCAAGATTTTCAGGCTCCTTTACTTTTCAGGCTCCTTTACTTCCTCTTATTTTGTTTTTTAAAATATGGATTTCTTTCCAGCACTGAAAGTTCATTTGCAAATAAGTGTTTTTCAAATGTCCATCATGTATCATTTGTACAAAATTAAGCTTTCATTTCAAGCCAGAATTTGTGAGCTTTTTGTTGGTGGCAGTTATGGCATCAGCTTTGGATTCAAAATTTATGTTAAAATTTGCACATCTTTCCGTGAGAGACCAGACTTATGGGACTGCCTAGCGACTGGAATATTTCAGATGTAAAAAGAAAAAAAGAAAAGAGGAAAGTGTAGCAATGGGTAGTATCCTATTGTGGCTATGTGATCGGGGACCCTTTGCTTGCGTAACAGGGCTTTTCCATTTCTAAAAATAACCCCAAATGAGCACGGAACAGGATGGGTCAGAGGAGGTCATAGAAGGGAGCTCAGCTGACCCATCACAGTCCAGGATCAAGCGGCCCCATTGGATACTGCCCATAGTACTCCATCCATCTTCTCCTAGGCATTTAACAGCGTATGTTGAGGGTTTTGTTGTTGTTGTTGTGGTTTGACCCAGAATAGTTGTTTTAAAATGATATTGTATTTATAACCTGTTTTTATGCTTTTTATGGTTTTAAATTTTGTATATCTTTTTTTAAAAAAATGTCCAATGTTTTTAATTTTTGTAAATCGCCCAGGGAGCTTTGGCTATGGGGCGGTATATACATGGAATAAATAATAAAATAATAATAATCCATTAAAGCAAGACAAACACTTGCTTTTCCTTACTCCAGCCGTAGTAATGTTAAATGCCATGATACATGTCATCAGATGTCATCAGCAGCCTGATTTAACTTTCACACAGAAAAATCAGACATACTTCTAACATGACAACTTCTAGGAACGCCAAGACAAAGCTCAGTTTTCCCATCTCAAATCATGCAGAGATCTAGCAAATCACAAGATTAACATTTATCATTTATCCATGGTACAGAGAAACCAGTGAAACCAAAGGGAAAAAATAGTGTCTCTTTCTTTGTTGTACATATGTTCTTCAAAATTACCTCCTCAGGTTTCTAATCCAAGACTCATACCAAAAATGAATTCACTCCAATATTTTTTCCTAATCTAACGTTATGTGGATTTCCAGTTTCTATCGCTGTAGCATACATGCTGCCCATGCTGGTTTAAAATTTAAAGAGATCTATTTATGGCCAGATTTGCAGGAGAGCGTCTAATTTTGTTTGTTTTAATGCAGACATAACTGTTTTTTCAAGCACAGCCATTTTCACATGCAAATGGGACAGTTGGATGCCAACCTATTTAGAACTCAGTTTAAAAAAATACTAGTTGTGTGCACACAAAAAAGTGGCATGGATACTATCCACTAGCCTCGTTATCCTCTGCACAACTCCATTGTGCCCTCTCATGGTGCTCATTAGCTTCTACTTTAATTCAGATTGCAAGCTTAACTGCCAAATGAAAAATGCTACAGAACGAAAATAACATTGTCTATGAATATCCAGCAAGTATTTTAGCAATGTGGGTGAATTTAATAGCATTTTTTAAAAAGCTATACTTTATGATAGGTATAAGAAATACCTTACCTGGGGCCTAAATATCTGCTTGAAGAAAGCAGAAAATCCTGGCAGTTAAATATTTGAGATAGGGTTGAGAATCCAGTATTGTTAATAATTATGCTGCCAATTCAGCCACACAAAACTCTCTCTTT
Source organism: Anniella stebbinsi (assembly GCA_029215795.1). Taxonomy (NCBI): domain Eukaryota; kingdom Metazoa; phylum Chordata; class Lepidosauria; order Squamata; family Anniellidae; genus Anniella; species Anniella stebbinsi. The sequence continues at coordinate 84,918,661 of JARDYH010000004.1, read as the reverse complement.
CCACTAGCTTTCAAGTACATGTAATAAAAGGCTACAAACCTTTGCAAATGGGGAAAATACACAAGTTTGGTTCCAGGCTAACTTAAGTCCCATTGATTTTGATAGGTATAGCTTTATATTGGACTAAATCAGGCTCACTGTATGTTACTTTGAAGCTCTTCTTCATCTCACTCGTATTAGAAACTGAGATGGAGGAAAAATGGCGTTCATAGGAAAGCATTCGCATGTACTATAAAAATAAACAAGCATGCCTCCAAAGTCAGAGACTGTTGCTGAAATAAAACAATGGCCATAAAGAGATGTATTAGTCAAAGTTTTCACTTCATATTTTAAAATTAAATTGTTGGCTTATTCTGAACGTGACCCACCAGAAGCATCTCCCAGGCAAGCCTTAATGAAAATAACTGGAACTGCTCTGCTGCCTGGCTGTGCTTTCTTGTGTTTCAATAGGGCTTGCATAGTGGGGAGGTTTCTAGTAGATTGTGCTCTTTATCTCCACATCTACATCAGAGCAGACTAATGGAAGGAACCACAAACTATTCCAGTGCATGCTTCATTTTAGCTGGAGTTTGCACTAGTTTATCTAGAGGATTTAAAAATCATCTTCTGACAGGCTGATATTTTTTATGATGAAAATATGAAAAAGTGTTTAAAGTGGAAAAATACTTTTGTAGCATTTTGGGGAATAAGTTATAAGCACCTCAGCATTTACTGAAATGTTCTGGAGTTAAATCAATCAAATATTTAAATATAGGCCTGTTTATTCATATTACTATTTATATGACATATATTGAGGACAAAAGAAAAAATCAAGTGAATTTGCTGTTTATATAGTTAACTTTCTTTTTGAGGCACCCCCTTTCTCACAGCTATTAGCATTGTATTCAAATTGTATATATTGACAAAATGTTATCTACCTCTGAAAGCATTGTGCCATTCAACAGTACTACTATTAAATGTATATACCACAGTTTAAATTACACCCATTTCATGAATGGTAAAATGCTAAAACTCAAGTGTCTAACTGCCAAAATACAGCCTTACTGGAATGAGTACAATTTACAAATACAATAATTACAATTTAAAACATTAACAATATTACATCTAGAAGTAAATACTGTAGGACTGGTCAACACGGTATTTTCTGAGGGAGAAATGTTGAAAATTGCTGACACTTCCAACAGAAATGTCCCGAGTACAGGATTGAGTTAGTTTCCCCTCAAAGAGCATATAAAACCCGTCCACCCACAGCAGTCCTCAGCTATATGGATTTTCCACATACTTGCATAATCTTCTGTTAGTTATCTGCCAGGTATTTTCCTATAAGGAAAATGATAAAAGGTGAATTACAATAAATTTACAGAATTTATAAAACATATTTGTATAAACAAGCTCACAAAAATTTGCATTAGTATCAAATTACAAGAGTAAGGTGAGGCTTAAACAATTGATGAAATTATTATGAAATGTGGCTTTTCATACACATTCCTTCAGCGGAGACTGAACCAATCTGAACTTCCCCCAACAGAACAATTTATCTAACATCTTCAAACTACTATATATAGAAAGGTTCTGCTAGTAACTAGGGATGTGCACTGGATCGGACCCGATCCACGATCCGAGTCCGGTCCAGTGGGAAATCGGATAAATTATCCGATTTCCGATCCCGCAGCTGGATCGGCCGATCCAATCCGAACCGGTCCGAAAAAGCTCCGAACCGGTTCGGCGGATCGGCGGATCGGCGGGCGCCCACTGGCGCCCACCGCCGCTTCCATTGGCGGGCGCCAGCGGGCGCCCGCCGATGAAAGTGGACAGCGGGGGGGGGGGGGGAGGAGGGGGGCACTTACCTTCTCGGCCCGGTGGCTCCCGTCCGGCGCCGGCGCCTACTACTACTAGCAGGCTCCGCGGCCTGCTCTAGGGTGGCGCGCCGGGTGATGTCATCACCCGGCGCGCTACTCTAGAGCAGGCCGCGGAGCCTGCTGGTAGTAGTAGGCGCCGGCGCCGGACGGGAGCCACCGGGCCGGGAAGGTAAGGAGGGGGTGCGTGGAGGGGAGGAGGGGGCGCGCGGAGGGGGGAGGGGGGAGGGGGGCCCTTACCTTTCCGGCCCGGCGGCTCCCGTCCGGCGCCGGCGCCTACTATTCCCAGCAGGCTCCGCGGCCTGCTCTAGGGTGGCGCGCCGGGTGATGTCATCACCCGGCGCGCTACTCTAGAGCAGGCCGCGGAGCCTGCTGGAAGTAGTAGGCGCCGGCGCCGGACGGGAGCCGCCGGGCCGGAAAGGTAAGGAGGGGGTGCGTGGAGGGGAGGAGGGGGCGCGGGGAGGGGGGAGGGGGGAGGGGGGCCCTTACCTGCCCGGCCCGGCGGCTCCCGTCCGGCGCCGGCGCCTACTACTACCAGCAGGCTCCGCGGCCTGCTCCAGGGTGGCGCGCCGGGTGATGTCATCACCCGGCGCGCTACTCGAGAGTAGGCCGCGGAGCCCGCTGGTAGTAGCCGCCGGCGCCGGACGTGCCGAGAAGGTAAGTGGCGGGGAAGGGGGCTTACCCCCCCCCCGGAGCCGTCCGCTTCTATCCGCTGGCGCCCGCGGGCGCCAGCGGATGGAAGCAGGCGGCCCCAGGGGGGGTAGGGAGCGCGGGGGAGGGGGTTTACCTGCCGGGGCCGTCCACAGCGGACGGCCCCGGGGGGGGGAGGGAGTTAGGCCCCCCCTTACCCACCCGCCGCCATTTTTTCCTCATAGACTTGCATTGCAATGCAAGTCTATGGGGAAAAAAATGGCGGCCGATCCAAAAATTTCCGATTTTTGGATCGGGATCGGACTCGATCCGGTCCGGGGGGCCTCCGATTTTGTCCGAACCGGTCCGGGACAAAATTGGAGGTCCCGATCCGGGTCCCGATCCGATCCGGGGGGTCCGTGCACACCCCTACTAGTAACACACTCATTTAAAGGCTTCAGGATTGCTAAATCATGCTTATGTGTTTTTTCCCTTTTAAAAAAATATTGTGAATAACTTATTTAGGCCAGGGTGTGCTGTCTCAAACCAGATATGATCTATCAGCGAGGAGAGAGGGGTCAAAACATTTTTAAAATATCTTTTTGATACTGGAATTATAAATAGTCAAAACTCAGGATATCCAAATATGTATATCACATCTTCATGGGGATCAATGAAGGAGTCAGGTTGCAACTCCTGATCATTGCAATCCATTTGTCCAGATATGGTCTAAGATATCTGGCAGGAAGTCCAAATGGAATTCTCTGTTTTTGTAAAAATATTGTCATGATCTAATTTATAACACGTTGTTGTTTAAATACACTACTTGCGGCCGGCTGCTTCACTTGCTTAATGGCAAGGTTGGCCTTGCAGTTACCTCATAGAATTTGACTAACACATCAGACAATAGCATGGTTTTCTTGGATTAATTATAAATAAATGTGGTCAGCTTCACATCCTAAATCCTTAACTACTAGGGGTGCGTTTCAGATTAATCTGAATCCCAAATTGATAAGAGACAAATTTGGGAGATGTCTGAATTGAAGCAGGGCTCATTCAAAGCAGATTGAATCTGAAACTGAACACTCCTGAAGATTTGGGATTCAGAGGGAGGGTGCCTCTACAAAGCTCTTTCAAGGCGCATTACTGATTTTCCCTCTACAAGAGCGGAGCACAAATGAGGAGTACAGGCACTTTTTATCTCCTATTATGTGCATTTTCAAATGCATGTTAAATAGCAAGTTTTATTTACCGCGGGCGTAAGAGCGCCTTATATCCGTGTAAACAATTGCTGTTCAAACTCATTAACAATCAGAGCGGGCAGACTGTGGTCGTGATGTCATACATAGAACTGTGCTTTCGCTGGGAAAACCTCCCACTTTTTCATTTAGTTTTATTTCCTGTCTCCTTCTGGCAACTTTCTCCTTGGTCTCCATCTCTCTGGATGGAAGCTCCAGGAAGAGGAGACCCAACGTGAACCGAAAATAAAGTTTCTTTGAAGTACCCTGATGGAATCTTTTTTTTACATGGAGACACGGGGCCAGATGGAGGTGGTTTCAGGAGAAGCAAAGGGGTTAGGAAGGATGTGCGCATAATTAGCGATCAGCTTAGACATATCGTCCCCTCGCTTCTTGCTAGGTTCCTGACATGAGCTCTCTGTGTGTGTGTGTGTGTGTGTGTGTGCGCGCGCGCGTGTATATGTTTTACAACAGCTGAGCTAGCTGGAAAGAGGAGGGGGAAGGAATGAAGCAACATCCCACTGTCTGTTTTGGCGTGCGTGTGTGTGAGGCACATTCCCATTTACTCCTGAGCAGGTCACTTGAAATGCCAATTGGGAGAAGGACAGGGGAGAGGCAGCCCTGACTAAAAATAAGTTTTCAAAGGGTGCTGGAGGGGGAAACTTATGAGGCACATTTCCATTTACTCCTGAGCAGTTCACTTGAAATGGCAATCGGGCGAAAGGGGAGGGGAGAGAGGTAGCCAAACAGGTTAACCAGGTCATTACTGGCAGGTAACCAAAGGCAGAAGATTCTGGTGGGTGGAAAGAATAAAGGGAGGGGACCTGTTTGGGCAGTTCCAACGGGATAAAGCCCATTACTTTCAGCAACATTTGCATGTGATTCTCAGCATGTAAACAACTTTAAAGCATGTTTCATACAGCCCATAATGCGCTTCAACGCCTCTCGTGTATAGGTATTAGGCGGAAACGTGCTTATCAGGAAATGCACATAATCAGGGAACCGGGTGTCACAGCGAACTCTTGTAGAGGGGGCTGGATACATAGACACAGGCAGGGTGTCTCCAAATCGATTCATTTCTTCCAAGCTCTCCATATAAAGAAAACACCAGGGAGAGGTGAGTGGGAAGGCAGAGGAGGGGGTGTAGTTTTGTGACTGACAGCTCTAGCTTCTGAGCACACTGAATGGTTTTCCCAGGGCCCTCTATTCTCAGTGCTTTGGGGGAGGTTGTTGAAATAATATATCACAGTGTTCAGTGCCAACATTAAAAGGGTTAGCTGTGGGACTGCTGCTTCTAAAAAAGCCCTCCCTGGACCTTAATCATTACAGACCAGTATCAAATCTTCCATTTTTGCGCAAGGTGATAGAGGGCAATTGTCTTCCAACTCCAAGCAGTCTTGGATGATACATATTTTCTAGACCCATTTCAAACCGGCTTCAGAGCAGGATATGGAGTTGACACCGCATGAGTATGGATGATGTCCGCATGAGTATTGACAGGGGGAGTGTGTCCCTGCTGGTACTTCTGGACCTCCCAGTAGCTTTCAATAACATCAACCATGGTATCCTTCTGGAATGCCTGAGGGGTTTGAGAATTGGGGGCACTGTGCTCCAGAGGTTCTGGTCCTACCTCTTGGGTAGGTTCCAGACGGTGATGCCTGGAGATAGTTGCTCCTCAACAAAGGAACTGTTGTATGGCATACTACAAGGCACCATCCTATCCTCAATGCTGTTTAACATCTACATGAAACCGCTGGGGGAGATCACCCAAAGGCATGGGGCGGGGTGCTATCAGCCTGCCAATGACACCCAAATATATTTCTCTATGCCTTCGATAACAGCGTCAGCTAAGGATAGTATGTCTCCTCTGAATGATTGCTTGGAGGCAAATTCGTCAATTTAACACAGTTTAAGACAGCTATACAGACTAGTCTCTTCTGGCAGGCCTACCCAGATGAATTTTAAACCTAACAATTTTAAGATGACCTGATTGTTATTTTGATATTTCTCTTTGATTTATATTATATTGTTGTACTAATGTTGTTCCCTGCCTCGATCCAAAGGGATAGGCGGGTAAGAAATATTATTTAATCTCTTTCCTGCTCGTGGCGGTTTTTCTAGATGGTCATGACGGGCTTTGCCAAGTCATGCTGTTTTTTATAGATTCAGGAATTTCCTGACAATTGAGCATGTTTTAAGTATGACTGTTTTCTGGATGTTGGTGTGGATGTATTTAGGTAGGCCCAGTTTCTGAAAGTTTTCTGTATAATTTATTGATGTGATGCCGGTGACTGAAGTGACTAATGGAATAATTGTGACCCTTTCCTGTTGCCATAGTTCTTTGACTTCCATGGCCAGCAGTGTATATTTGTCTCTCTTTTCTTCTTCCTTTTCAACAACATTTTTGTTATTGCCATGTCGATGAGGTATGTGTGTTTTTCTTTTTTTGTCTATGAACGTTATGTCTGGTTGGTTGCAGGGTATTGTCTTGTCGGTATGAATTGTTCTGTCCCAGGATATTTTATGATCTGCATTTCCAAGATTGTTTCGGGTGAGTACGTATAGTATGGTGTAGATTGTTTGATAAGGTTGAATTTGATTGTCAGGTGTTGGTGAATTATTTTTGCAGCTATATTGTGTCTGTCTGTATAGTCCATTCCTGCCAGAATTTTACATCCTCCTGTTATGTGGTCTATTGTTTCTTGGAACTGATGGCATTTCCTGCATAGGTCTGTTGTTACACTGTTATCTTTTATGATGTATTTTTGGTAGTTCTTGGTGGCTATAACTTGATCCTGTATAGCTATTAGGAAACCTTCAGTTTCTGGAAATAGCTCATGCTTCCTGAGCCATTCCTACAATTGTTCTTTGTTTATTCGTGGATTCTGTATTATGTTGTAGTGCTTCCCATGGAGTGCTTTTTGTGCCCATTTTTCTTTTTTCTCTGAGAGTGTGAGTGGTCGTATTTGGTCTTTGTTTTGTAGTACTAGGTTGAGTGGAGTGTATTTTTTATCTGCTGTTACTATGGCTTTATGAATGGGGTGTTTTTAGTGTGGAAGAATTCTCTGAGTGATTTTATCTGTTTAACATGGATTGCGTTAATGTCTAGTAGACCTCTTCCTCCTTCTTTCCTGCTGACTGTTGTTCTTCCAATGCATGAGTTGGGATGGAGCATGCAGTGTTTTATGAGTTTGGTGCGATTGAGTCTGTTTATTTCTTCGAGTTCAGTGTGCAAACAGTGTATGATTCAAATGAGTATGTGAGAATGGGTATTGTGTAGGCGTTGATGGCTTTGAAAATGTTTTTAGAGTTGAGTTTAGATTTTAAGATTTGTGATAGGCGAGTTTTATATTGCATTTAGTTGAGTTTTTACTGTGGAGTGATTGATATTTGTGTTTTGTTGGAATCCTAAGTATTTGTATGTTTCATTTTCTTCCATGTTATCTAATATTTCGTTATTTAGTGTTTCTGTTGCTTCTTCTTCTTTCCATTTTCCTCTTTCTATGTTTAGCATCTTGCATTTTCCCATCCCGAATTCCATTTTCATGTCTGTTGTCAGTTCCTCAATGATTCACAGGAGGTCTTTTATCTGTGTCAAGGTTGAAACATAAATATTGATGTCATCCATGTAGAGGAGATGATTGATTCTGTGCTTTGCTTGTTTTTGGTGTTTTATGTCGATGCCATATATGATGTTGTTAAGGGTGTTGGATAGTGGATTGAGACACAGGCAAAACCATAGAGCGCTGAATGCATCACCATTATTATTATTATTATTAAGTCATTGACAATTCCCTTAATATTTTTTTAAAATCAAAGTTTAAAGGTGTTTAGCACAATGCCCCCTGCAGCTATTTGTCTGAACATTGGCAGGCATAATTCCCTCATAAAGGACTGCTATAACTGCAAATGTCTTCCAATTCTGACTTACCAGCAAAAAAGTTATAGCCGTTTGTTGATTTCCAATGGGAGACATAAAAATTTGCTTTCTGAATTGAGAATTGGACCTGAGTTGACATGGTGGCCTCCAAATCAGTGAGAGCTGAAGTGGGCTGCTTTCCAAATGAGGGACCTAACTGAGTTTTGTGTTTGGTGTACACCCCTACTAGTTACAAGAGGGACCATGCACTTTTTAACAGATGACAAGACTGGATGTAGGAATCCAGACCAAATGGCACTGAAAACCACACCCTTCTGACCCAACCATCCAGCTCTCCATTTTACTGATCTACAGAGAATTTAGGATGTTCTTACCTGCTGCAAACCTCTTTTTAATAAGTGAAAAACGGTATCCGGCTCCAACAAGTTCAATATCACAGCTGGACAGAGTGCTCCCTTCACTGGTGAACTGCACAACCAACGTGGAAGGTTTGCTTGGTCCCTCAGATAATTGGAATCGTGCCAGCAGTGAGCCCACACCTTCAGATCGAAAATCCAGCAAATATATTGCAGAAGTGGGACATAATGAGAAAATGTGTGTGCACACAGAAGGCCTAAATATAGGGCATTGGGGTAAGCTATTGTCAGGCCAGATCACATACCACCCCAAGCCCCTCCTGAGCAATCGGGATTAAGCAGCGATCCTGTGCACACTTACCTGGGAGTAAGCCCCATTGAACACAGTGGGATATACTTCCAAGGAAACGTGCATAGCATTGAGCTGCATGTATAATTACCAGCACTTTTATTTGTATGTCACTAGTCCACTATAACTTTGTGCCCAAAGCTCCTCACAGCATATCTGTACAAACAATAATAAAACTCCAGTACACAGAAATAACATGTCAAAATATCAGAGCAAATAGCCAAAAATACTCTATTCTCTGTAGTGGGACCTGCAAGGAACTAATATAATCAATGTGTTAAGTAGTTCCATCCCACTGAATAGCCCAATTCCCAGCTTTCAACTGGCTTTTTATCAATTCAGCTGCATCCAATATTAGTCCTACATCTAGTAGACCCATTGAAATGAAAGTCCCATTCAGTTTAATGGGTCAGCTATGAGTAGGACTATCAGTGGTACCTCCTACCCTCTTAGCACCAGGGGAGTACTACCCTCTATATACCCCATTGCAGCACCAGGATCAGGGCCTTTGTCTTCATTGCAACCATGAAGGGGCAGATCTCACCGAAATTCCACAGTAGCAATCTGCCACCTCCTGCACCTGCAGTTTAAATCTCACACAACTCTTCTGGGATGCCTCTAGATGGACAGTTTCCATCAATATGGCTTTGCACTGACGGCAGTTGCGTTACATGATGTAGCTGCTAGTGCGAAGCCATTTATGGGCAAATGCCCGTTGCTACGCACTAAAAAATTTGGCCATTTAACGCAACTTTTTAGTTTGTGGCGAAGCACCGATGGCTTTTGCCGTCTGTCGCTTTTTCTCCACCGCTTCTGGGGAGGCTTGCCTAGTCCTGGCGACCATTGATTGGTCACCATGGGCTGGGCAGGGAAGGGGGTGGTCCAGCGAGCCATAAGCTCACTGCACCACCTCTGCACCACACCTTGGCAGTCCTCCCCCCATTTTAAGTTAAAAAATTTAAAAACCTTACCTCCGTGCCTCTGCTTCCCTCCCCCCATTTTAACTTTTTTTAAAAAAAAAAACTTACCACCGCACCTCCGCTGTCCTCCCCCCATTTTAAGTTTTTTTTAAAAAAAATCTTTACCTACGTGCCTCTGCTGCCCTCCCCCCCACTTAACAAAACCAAAAACACTTACCTTAGAGGAGGCACAGGTACCGGGTGTGGCAGCGGTGGCAAGAAAACCCACTGCAACACTGCTGCCAGCAATGAGGGGCGGGGGAGCGCAAATGCGCATCGGTCTGCCTGCCACCACTGTGACGTCAAAGAGACGTTGTGAAGACGCGGCTTGGGATTGCCTCATCCTTGAACCAGGACTGTCTCTTGGCTTTGGTGGGGGTGATACCAGAAAAATATATAACCCCTAAATTATTCTAACCTAAGAATGGAGCATGATTCTAACTAAATGGCTTACAAAAGCCTCTCCCCATTTAAAAACAAATTAAGTTTTATCATACTGGATTAGTGGTTCAGGGTTAAGAGACTCATGGACTCCACCCAGAAGGTTTAAGTTCTAAGGTTTGAGAGCCTGTTTAGATGTTAGTTTAATCATGGTGATCGATACCTCCATGATGAATTTCCCAACTTCAGGCAATATAATGAAGCAGAACTCACTGAGTAAATTAGGCTTTACCTGATACTTCACTTTTCCTGTGCCTCCCATTATGAAGCGTGCTTCTCTCCCCACAAACTATGTAAATCTTGATCATAGCTGAGAGGCAACAATTTGTTACCTGATGGTACCAACCCATGCAGTAAGTTCTGCCTCATTATACAGCCCTGGAGTGAGAAACTCACCCTATGTATGCCAGTCCCCATGGCAAAAATTACATGGAAGACAAAGAAAATATAGCCTCCTCAAAGAGTTGTAGGTGATTGTATAGAGCCTTTATTATTCATGGTGTGCACACACATTTCTATTATCCTAATGTTATTTCTGGTCAAACTTTGTAATTCATGCAAACCTGATCAAAAACAGCAGAGGGACAAAAGAAATGTGCATAACACAGGAAATTCTGGCTTTATCATATCATCCTCAATTCACTGAAAGGACCTGTTCAGACAACACACTAACCCATGGTTAGGCCGCTAAACCTTTTGCAGCAAATCGTTAATGAGCGTGTTCAAACTGTGGCTATGTAGCCACCACGGCTAGGAATGGTTCACACAACACACTAAGTCATGGTTCACATAACACGCTAAGCCATAATGTTTAGCTCAAAATGCCTAACTATCATAGTTTAACATGTTATCTGAACAGGTCCAAAAACTGTCTATGGCTGCACTTTAAACAGGTCTCTCTAGCCCACCCAGGATGGGAGACAACAGGTACAAATGATATAGGGATACTGGGGATGGAATAAGAGGGAACTAACTAGTAGAAGAAAGCACAGAAAAACAAGGCTATGATGGTTCAAGGCAGCCTAAAAAGACTGAGTTTTCAGGAGGAATGTAAGCTTGTGTTATTACCTCCATTTTCTGATTTTTGTGAAATATCAGGAATCCTCCACAATATCCTTTGTTGTTCAGTGTTCCTAAAAACAAGAGAAAATCTTGCTCGTATAAGGACTAAGAATACTGATGAAGACACTGGATGTATTCGGATAATTGCACAGGAGGAAGAAGCTATTGTGGCTTCTCTTCCCACCCCGTGCTTGCTGCATGTGCTCCCACTATTTGCATAATTCCTTGCGATGCAGCATGCGTTAGCGAGTTGTCCAAACCCAGCACTGCAGGGGGTGGTATTGTACCCACCCTGCAACCTTTACTCTACTGCATGTGCACAATCATCTGAACCCAGCCACTGAAACTGTGTGATAAGTAGCAAGTAAATTTAATACTGCGCACCTAATGCCATAGTCCTATTCATATCACATCTTCAGTGCATGCTTGCCTGCCCAATAGGAGGCAAAAGAGGTAAGTGGGGGAGACGCGAAACTTGAAATGAACATGATCCAGTGTAGGATGTCAGTGCAAAATCCTCCTGCGGAACTTACAGCACTGTACTGAGATCACAAGAAGTTCCCATACCTATTTGCCCTTAGGTAAGATAAAGTTCCTCTACATATATTTAGATGAAAAGCTCTTGGTTTTTATATTATAAAAGAAGGATGCAGAAGGATGTGTTCAGAGGAGGGCAACGAGGATGATCAGAGGTCTGGAAACGAAGCCTTATGAGGAGAGACTGAAAGAACTGGGCATGTTTAGCCTGGAGATGAGAAGATTGAGGGGAGACATGATAGCACTCCTCAAATACTTGAAAGGCTGTCACACAGAGGAGGGCCAGGATCTCTTCTCAATCATCCCAGAGTGCAGGACGTGGAATAACAGGCTCAAGTTACAGGAAGCCAGATTCAGGCTGGATATGAGGAAAAACTTCCTGACTGTTAGAGCAGTACGACAATGGAACCAATTACCTAGGAAGGTTGTGTCTCTCCCACATTAGAGGCATTCAAGAGGCAGCTGGACAACCATCTGTCAGGCATGCTTTAAGGTAGATTCCTGCATCGAGCAAGGGGTTGGACTTGGTGGCCTTATAGGCCCCTTCCACTCTACTATTCTATGATTCTAGGATAAGTGCCAAAGCAGATGGGTCTGGTATAGCCACATGTAATTTAGCCCAACTCTTCTCATTATTAAGTAATGATCAAAGTCAAACAATCACAGCTATTAACTACAGTGAATTGGTGTACCTTGTCTCCTATTGACAGCACTAAATAGTAGGCTATTCCAATATTTGCTTTACAAGTTTTAAAAAGACCCTCATTGCACCTTTCAAGATAAAAATATGATTGCACTGAGAATCTGTGGGTGGGTTCACATGTCACACTAAGCCAACCTGTGAATAAGCCATGGAGGGTGGGTGGGTGGGTCGCGGAACAACCCATGGTACATTTGCCAGACAATCAGGCTTGCCATGGGTTGTTCTCCCCCTTCTTCCCCCTCAGTCCTCCAGCCAGCTCCAGAACACATCCCAGGGAACTTTGCAGCAAAACCAGTTTTGTCCCGTCCCTGCTCCAATTGCCACCCTTTTTGTTCCCCGGATTTAATTTTTTAGGTGCCTCAAAAATCTGCAAATGGGATCACTCCAATTGCTACCATTTTTCATTCCCTAGCTTTTTAAAAATGTTGATGCCTCAAAAACGCACAACTGGAGTTGTAATTTTTTAAAATTATTGTTAGTAGTAAGTGCTTCAAAAAGGAGCAGCAAAAAGGGGGATGTTAAGGTCTCCACTTTCTGGAGTAGCTGGAGAATCAAGGAAATATTGAAAATGCGGGGGACACTGAGAAATATCATTCCAACACTTAAAAGTGAGAGGATCACATCACCAAGGGGAAGACACTGCCCACCCCTTTTGGTGCCCTTCCTCTCTTGGCTTTTCTTCTGAATTGTGCTATAGGTCCTCCTTTCCCTTAGTATTATTCTCCCCTGGTGCTTTGTAACTGTATGCAACTTAGACAATATGCAACTCATCTTGTCAATTTCCTTGTATGTTACCTACTCCACGGCTCCATTTGACAGCTGAAACATACGAGGAAATTGACCAGACATATCGGACAGTTGTAAGTGTGCACTTGCGAAAGATTGACTAACAACAACAACAACAACATGACTCCAATTCCACATTTTCGAGGCACTGAAAAATAAAAATAAAAGAGCTGGGGAATGAGTGACGTTCCTTCCAAACTGCTGTTTTAGCACTGGTGGAAGGGCAGTCACTGGTGAGATTGTGAAAAGCGTGTGACATAGGGCTTTTTTACCACTCTGTTGTGCAAACCTGGCAAGTGTGGGTTATGCAAGGGTTAAACAAGACTAGAACAGACCATGGGTTATTCGAGGCTTGTTTAACCCTCACATAAACCACGCTTACCAGGTTCAGAAGACAACCTCCGATCGGGAGTTAGATATGCAAAGTGGCGCTTGCAGGCATCACAACTTATAAGGGGTTAAATAACCCACAGTGAGCCATGCTATTTGTGCAAAACAGGTCAATGAGAGCAAGGAGGAATAAAGGACCAGCTCTCGTTCATACCAAATAGCCGGTGGAAGCACAGCTTGAAGTTTTGTCACTCCTCCATCTATGGGAACAAGGAACTGCACATTGTTTAAAGCTACTGGTGTAGTCATTGCCTCTAGATTATATTTATAGTCAATACGTAGATGAGTGCTTGTAGGGTCACACCGCCAGTTCACTGCAAGGTTCAGTGGAATTGACTGAATACCTTGGGCTGATACCTTATAAGACAGAAAGAGAGCATTTAGTATGTGTAAAGGCTGAAAGAATAGCAGTATTTTTAATGTCACTGAGGTAATATTTTGATGAATGGACATTCATCAAAATGGCAAAAACCAATGCAAAATATCCTGTACTCCGTGGCAAATAAAACTGCTAATAATTTATAATCAAGTTATGCTTATGAACTCTACTATGGGAGGTCTCCTGCCCTGAAAGGCAGCCTAGAAATATTTAAAATAAAAAATAAATAAAAGGGCTAAAATAATAACTACCACTTTCAGAAAATTAAACTCTGTAAGAGACTTTACCTGATATTTTAGCATATCCACATTGTAATATGTTGCTTGTGGTTTCTGTTCAGACACTTTCTTTAAATGAGTCATCAAATTTGGCATGTTTACCCAGAATTCCTTCGTGTTGGCATTAGCTTGTGTACTGTCACTGCATCCATTGGAAAAAGGAGAAAAATATGCCATTTTCATAAAGAGAAACATTTGTCAATTAGTCAGCACAAAAAAGTAACATGGAGCTTAATCTTGAAATTTTTTATAGAATGTTAATTTCAGCTGCACACCTTCTCTTAAGGTAGATAGATCTTAGTTTGCCTGCTCAAGGGAGGGACTGGGAGCAATATCAAGAGACCCTGCTCCAACTCCCCATGCCTTGAGAAGTGAGACATGTGGTGACTGGTGTACATGGCCTTTGTCATAGATAATAGCTTGGCCATGAGAAACTAGCAGAATGGGAGCAGGGTTTTCAGAGGTGTCACACAGGTTGATACGTCAGATGAAGTGGGCGGAATAAAAATGCTCTATTTTGAGTAGGTTTTGATTATGGGCTAAGATCCCCTTTCATTTAGATATTTAGGAGGTGTGTGATTGCAGCCACACCCTGGCTTCAACGTTGATGTCCAGGCTGGGAGCCTTTGCTGGGAAATTCGTCTTTGATGTCCAGCTTTTATTGTCCATCCTATACTGCCTGTAACCTTTCATGTTTGAGACTTCCCTCCATCGGAGATGTGAGAAACACTTCTCACATGGACAAAGTTTGTTTCATCTGAAATATCTTTACTTGAAACATGAATTGTCTATTCGATCTGTGAATCATTAGGAATCTGCCATGGAAACTACTGCTATACTTTTCATAGACCTTGAATTCTTGTTTGTTATGGACTATGTGTCTTCATCGTTGATAGCCCAGAGTTGCCAGCTGGCTTGAACTGATCCTGCGTCTTGGATTTTTCTGTGTGTGGACTCATGTAGCTTGGAGATACTAAAATGGAAGGTATAACTATCGAAATTTCTGTGTGGGATTATGCTCTGGATTTACTCTTGAACCTATAACCTTTATCACACGGGCGGTTTGATCCACACCCGCCGCGACTTTGATCCAATTCTTTCACATGACGTCGTCCCCCTCACGCTGCTCTCGCTTCGAGTGCTCCTTTTTTCCTTCCTCTTTCGAAATATCCCTGAACGGGGATTGTCTGTTTTTTCCCCTCCTCCGCAGGCTTAGCTGAGGTATCGGAGCAAAACCGACCACGTGTGATCAAGAGGCTACACTCGTATAGGAAACGGAGGGGGAACCCTCATAAGCAAAACGGGTAGGTGTGATAAAGGCTCAAGTCTTGACTCTTGGATTTGATAGTCTTGATCAATGTAGCACAAAGGTTCCAATGAAGATTTCAAGTTTGGACTAAATCTCTCTCTCTCTCTCTCTGTGTATGTGTGTGTGAATTTACTTAGGTCTTTTTCTAGAACTCTTGTTCTGATTGCCTGGGATAGTTTACACCAGGAATCATTTGAGCCCCTTGCCCTGTATTCTGAATTGTACAGATTGCAATAGGGGAAACTAAGTTGTATGGATCTCTGACTGTTCTTTCAATTACATATTGAGCCTAAAACTAAAAGCCATCAGCTATATGATTTCTGTACTGCAACCATTAAGCTTTTTTGTAAGAGCTAAGAAGCTCATCTATGAAACCTGATTTGCTAACAATAAAGGTTCTCACAGTTTGTTGTGTTTTACGTTACTTTGCCAGGATTTGTCTGAGCCAAGAGATGGGCACAGGACAGCCTTTGCAGTTGTCGTGCCCTGCCTAGAGAAATTCATTTGTCCTTTAGGCAGCAATTAAAAACTTTCTCTCTGGCATTTTCTTTATGGATGTAGTCTATTTGTGGCTGGCTCTTCTGGTTTAATTTTGATAGTGTTTAGGTATAGTTGTAGAGCTATAACTGTGTGATTATAATTAAATGTTCTGTGGAAATTTAAAGACTAACACATTTATTATGGCACAAGCTTTTGTGAATAATATCAATGCCATAATTAATTTGTTCATCTTTAAGGTGCCACAAATCACATTTTTTGTTGGTACTCCTCTGAAAATTGTGTTCTAATGGCGCTTTCATTATTTTACTTAAACTGGATAGAATTGGTTGAAAGAAATAAAGGACCAATTCAGACATCATGATAACCCACAATTTTTAAATTGTGGGTTTTTATGAATGAGGCAGTGTGCTAGTGCACACTGTTGCAGCACATAAACAACTTGCTCCATCCTGGGTTAGTGATGAGTCTGAACCAGGACCTCTGGCTTGTCTCTACCCTGACAAGCTATAGAAAGAACCAATGATTTGCTCTAGCAGAAAACTTGGAGGTTATGGGCAGAGGGTCAGAAAAATGTTCCATGAGTGGAGTTCCAAGTCATTATATTTATTTTTTGTTTTCTGTTTCTTCTTTTCTCTCTCTCCCCCTGCATAGGTTCAGAAGCATATTTTTTATGCGAACACAGAGCTTGCTTTGATGTGAAGACGGTACATGTCAAGATAGTTCTTGCTCCTCTGTCTTTTTTAACTGTTTTGCATAGATAACATTAAAAACATTGTAAGAATAGGCTGGGGTAAGGGACTTCGACAAGTTCTAGATGTGGAAACATCCTGTACATATTTCCCTTCTAAACTTAAAATAACATGCAGGACTGAGGAAGTTGCTGTACAACCCAGTGATAGTACTTATTCATTATTATTAGAAGCTACTCTTATTTTGCCTGCTTCTTCCATTTGTAAACTATTTAATGATATTTTCCTTAAACTATTATATGGCGTATAAAGGGAAAAGCTCTTGTATGTATTGGAATGTGTTTAGTCAATAGTCATATTGTGCTATGATGATTCTAGAATGCATTAAGAATAGTCTTTACAAAATATCCATGGAGGACTTATGCTGCATAACAGAAGCAATGGAAATAGCAATGTCCTGATGCTCTAGGGAGGTAAAGAAAGGGCAGGACAAAAGACAAGTGTCCTGAGCAGCATATGGAATGGGTTGATGAGCAGCAGGAACCTGTTGAGACATGAAGACGATTATATCAAAATATTATCACCATGTAATTTTCATTAGTGCTGTGCCGAACATTTCAATTATTCCATTTTCAACATTTGTGGGGGTTGGGGGGGGGGAAATGGAAATTCTGGTAAAAGAGGCTGGGACCCCCTCTAGATGGATTCTGTTTGACGTCTGGTTAGCCGATTATGCGCATATTCGCTGAAGCGCTTTATTGTAAATGCTTGTAATTGAGCGCACAACTGGTGGCCTTACCAGTTGTTTGAAATGCGCTTTACAAGTAGTTAATGCGGAGAATCGCTTGTTCACATAGGCAAAATGCGCTTTAACGGCCGGAGGAATATAAAACTCGCTATTTAACGCGTATTCGATAATGCGCATAATCGGAGAGATAAAGCGCCTCAACTCCTGATTTACACTCCGCTCTTGTAGAGGTAAACATTTTAATGAGACTTCAAAGAGCTTTAAATGTCTCATGTAGAGGCAGCTTGGGAGAGAATTTCAGAGCATTTTATCCTTAGGGAGGGGGGGCAGGGCTTCTACATACCTTTTCAAGTGTAGGAAGTTTTGCGGGGTCTTCATTCTATATCATTGTTATTATTATTTTTAAAAACCCACCTGCAGGAGTCCAGGATTTCTTCCTGAATGCCTATTGGAGAGAGTGAGGTCACGTGATCTCCAATGAGGAACTGCTGGGCTCTTCCAATTGCCGGGGTGTTGGGTTTTTTGGGTTTTTTTTATTTGGTTTTTTATTTTAAAAATTAAAATGAGAGAGTGTCATCACATGGGGGAAATCGCATTTCCTTACCATCACTTCTCCTCCTCCACTTTTATCCCTCGTTACTTCCTCTTTCTGCCCAGAGGGGAAAGAGGAAGTAAACAAAGACCACATGGCCCATTCAGGGGCCGTTTTTATGGCACCGCTTTTCCTGCACCCAGCAGGAGATCGCGGCACTTTTTTTTTTTTTTTTTTTTTAAGTCAGATTAAAAGGGATCTATTTTGTGATGGAAAAACGAGCGGAAGGAGTTGGAGGTGGACATCGTCATCTAAAGGCTACCTCATTGTCACCAATGCCCACATCTATAAGTGGGCAGTAGTGAGCGTGCGATAAAACACTCATCTGATGAACCTCAGAAGACACCTAAACAACTGGCTACACTTTTAAAAGGTATAAGGAAATGTTATCCCCCTCTCTAAGGAGAGAAATGCTCTGAAATTTTCCCCCTTCCTGTGAAAAAGGCAGAATAAATAACTCTGTTTCACAGGGAGAAAAAAAGTTCCCGAAAATAGGGGGCAGGATTCAGCACAGCACTAATTTTTATATATAGTGATCTGCCTCCTACGTGCATAGAAGTCAATAGCCATTTTTTTAACCAATAAGTAATCACAGCAAGTTTCACTTAGTCAATATTTCTTCTCAATATGCCTACATGTAGTGTTCCTACATTTGCCACATTCTAGTGCTGCAGTGAAAGCTGAGGTTGTGCAGAGTGCAGGAAATGTCAGATCAATGTATTTGTAACAAGTGTAATATTGTGGTAATTATGTAAGAAATGATGTCAAATTGTAGTGACTTTACTGTCAAAAATGGAATGCAAGAGCCCTAAGAGACACAGGGGATGATTCAGCGTTCCCCTGCAATAGCTGCCTGCCTGCTGGCAATCATAGATGGGTGAATGAATAATGAAAGAAGCTTGTTTGGGTCCTGAACAGCCATGGTAGAATGGATGAAGAACAGCCAGCAGTCCAAAGACTTCTAATAGCCCAAGACTTCTAATAGCCCAAGACTTCCAGAGAATGTATATTAACTGCTGTTGGCTAATCATGTCAGCAGTCTCAGGATTTAATCTTGGAGAGATCTCTGCAGGCTACATTTTAAAATCTGAAGTAATATATATAGGCACAGTTGCAATATGTGCATGATGT
The DNA here is from genome assembly GCA_029215795.1 of Anniella stebbinsi. Lineage (NCBI taxonomy): Eukaryota > Metazoa > Chordata > Lepidosauria > Squamata > Anniellidae > Anniella > Anniella stebbinsi. The sequence goes on along the minus strand of JARDYH010000004.1, from coordinate 84,899,847 downwards.
TTAATAAGATACTTTAAAATGTTTTGTTTATAAATGTAAACTGATGCGTTGTATTATCCACTTTTCGTACAGCCCCTGAAGAAGGTCCAGAAATATATGGTACAGAGTCAGAACGCATTGGGCTTCTCCGAGGAGTAAAATTTTATTTTTATATCCTGGGACTTTGTCTCTCCTTTTCTCTGTGCATCTAAACACTAGCCACAAACTGGGAACGGAAGAGTCGTCCCTAGCTGCTTTTGATCGGCTCTTGTTGTTCTCTTCACATGGACCAACGTTTGGACTGACAGTAATCAATGTAAGCATTGCTAAGAGTTGATGTTTAGAAACATACTCACATATGAGCATGCCAATCATCTGTAAAAGCACTACATATCATACTGAAAAACCAAAGAGCATCTTGAGATGTGGCTTCAAGAACAAAGCAGAATCCCATCGATACTCAATTAGGTGTTTTTGATGTGTAAACATATGCAGAAATGTTTTACAAAGAAATTACAGTGCTATGAAACATATTTAATACCATGTGAAAATATTTGTCTTGTATTTATTAATCTCATGTGAACTGCTCTGGAAGCCTTTTTGTGGCAGAAGAGCGGGAGAAAAATGTTTTTTAAAAATAAATGTACTAAGTAATATTTTTGTCAAAAGTTACAAAAGCAACTTTTCCCTATATAAAAGTTTAATAAAATGATATTTACCAGCAAAGAAGTTGAGGATTTGGCAAGACGTGTTCTAACCTGTTGTAATTTGTCACACGGAATGTTAGAACAGCTGGGGCGGGATTATTGGCAAAATGTCTAGTAATTCCTGCAGGAAATGACAGCACCATTTCTCCAGTAATCTTGACTATGCAACTTCAAAATCAAAAGAAAGGCAGACAAAGGGAAAGAGAACACAACATTCAGTTATGTATATTTTTCTGGACCTGCATTTGGTTTCCTCTTGATGTGATAATGTGATAATGCAATAGCACCGACAATTGTTCTCCTGAATATACTGGTTGAGGCTAGAATATATGAAAATAAATAAATAAAGAATGGGAATATAATAAGAATCTAATTTTACTCAAAGAGTAAAACATAAAAATATTGAAAAGAAACTTAAAGGTGGGAGAGAAGGGAGGATTGTATCTGACGCTGGCCATTTGCCAAGGGACTCATAAATACTGGCGGAACAGATTTCTCTCCCCGCTGAAGCATCCCTGCCCCTGAAAACTGTTTCAGAGAGTGGGGGACAATTTGGAGCAAATTTGGATGTGGCACAGGGGGACTGCAGGGAGGAAGGAGAGAAAGGGGGACTCCCATCACTTGGACAGAAATCTGCTCTTGTGATACTGGATTCAACCTGGAGAAAGAAAAGTAAATGTCTAGAGGTTGGCTGTAAGGCGGTCAGTCTGTTAAAAAGAGAATTACACCCAAATGTATAAAATCTTCCTGTGCAGGCCCCATGTTTTAAATAATCATTGTCAAAACAAAATAACCTTTTTTGAACCAAAAGGTAGCCAAGATAGTGAATTACATACCTTGAGATTAGGAAGAAAGGAGCCAGCGTACCCACTCCAAGGATTAGAATACAAGAACCAAAAACAAAACTAGTGACAAGCCTTCTAAAGTATTTTCTTAATTTTCCCCACTCATTATATTCTGATGCCAAGTTCAAATAGTCAGATATAATTATATCAGTTTTTGGGGACCATGGATAATAGTGTCCTGCTTTAATATACACTGTGGTATTACACGAAAGAGGACTTTGATAATATTAAAAATAATCCACGTGTCCTGAAAGCGTTCTAAATATGGCAGAAATATAAATCTGAATGATGTCCAGAATTTTCACTTCACACAGTCCTCCTCTACAAAATGCCTGAAAAAGCAATCTCATTTTTGTTTTTATAAAAAATGTACTCCCCTAAATGGATGCTCCCATGGGCAGAAGGGAGAGGAAGGAGTTGATTTTCACTCATTCACCCTTTAGCCCCTTACGCCCCTGAAAATCTGCTCTAGAGTGCTGGTGGCATTGGAGTAAAGATAAATCAGTAAAAATTGCCTTCTTTCCTTTCATTTATGGGTATCCTCTACTGGATTTGAGTCCATTTTGTGGAATGCTGAAGTCCATCTATTTGTGAAAAAGCAAGTCTGGATCCAACGCTCTGAAAATAGCCCTGCAAAGAATTCTTGTTCTAGAGAATGAATGGATAAAATTGGAAAGAATATGAGCTGCCCTTAGAAACTAGGTGGAATATTCTTTAACGTGCTGGATTCCTTTCTGAAAAATGACAACAGCCTTGTGTCCTTTTTCTCATTCAGTACATATTCACTGACATACTTGTCAGCTACAAGTTAATATTGTCTCTAGCTTTTTGCTGGGTTTACATCATCAGTCCCCAGTGTGCTCCCCTCCCAGGTAATTTGATCGTATAAGACTAATTCTGAGTTGCCCACCGCATGGGGAAGAGATGAAATCAACAATATGATACTTACTTATTAGGGTCTGCTCCTTTGAAGTATGCATTAACAGTTTCAGTGAAAGCTGCAGCTACAGGCAGAGTGTCTTGTGCACCCATGGTTAAGGGGCTGGGCCCTCGAGAAGAGCCTGCAACCAATGGAACATAGTGACTCTGTATGCATAAAGAACATTTTTAATTGCTTCAAGTCAACACCACAAAGGTGGAGGTGAAAGGAGAAGGCAAAACCAGTCATTTTATCAATATATTAATATTGATAAATTATACCAACTTTATTTCTGGCCAACAAAATACTTGCATTTTTCTCTAAACAAAAACAAATCAATTTTCATCATTGTTATTATCAAGAACAATGAAATTCCAGACAAGTGGAACTTTTTACCTTCAGGGTTCTGTTTGTTTGACATGACAGTGTACGCAATTTATTTGAATATCCTAGTAATGGCAGTCTGGGTGGTATTTTAGATAAACATCAGAACAATCTACCTATAATAGGGAGTAGAATATTCAAATTCATTTTCCTTGAAGGAAAAAAGCTGGAATCTGTGGAAATTTCAAGGCAGAACAAAAGAGACTCCCTCTAGATGGATTCTGTTTGACGCCTGGTTAGCCGATTATGCGCATAATCGCGGAAGTGCTTTATCGTAAATGCTTGTACGCAAGAGGTAATTGAGCGCACAACTGGTGGACTTACTGGTTGTTTGAAATGCGCTTTACAAGTAGTTAATGTGGAGAATCGCTTGTTCACATAGGCAAAATGCGCTTTAACGGCCGGAGGAAAATAAAACTCGCTATTTAACGCACATTCGATAATGCGCATAAATGCAGGTTGCTTACCTGTAACCGTAGTTCTTCGAGTGGTCATCTGTGCATTCACACATATGGGCTCTGCGCCTGCGTGGAGCCTGTCTCGGAAACTTCTATAGCTAAGGCAAACGTTTTTGGCGGGAACCCCTCCCCCACTGTCTACTGACTCCATGTTCCCGACTTTCTCCTCAGTTCCAAGAGACCGACTTGCTGGCCCCATAACTAGGAGAGAAACCGCTCGGTATCGACAGCACATTTACATCGACACCAAAGCGGGGACGGTGGGTGGGTTGTGTGAATGCACAGATGACCACTCGAAGAACTACGGTTACAGGTAAGCAACCTGCATTTCTTCTTCGTGGTCTCTGTGCATCACACATATGGGCGATTAACAAGCTAAATTCCTGGTGGAGGGTAGGTGTATATCAATGTTCCCTCACAAGACAAAGAAATTGCTTGCCCCAAATTGCAGTTTGTCCTGGTACAAACAATCAAGTGGTAGCATGTAATGGAATTAAAGGACTTATACTAAATAGCTGCCTTACATAAGTCCAGGATCGACAATCCCCTGCTAAAGATACGGACTTCGATGCACTGTGCATTGACTTAGCTGTTACTGGACCAACGAGTTGCAAGCCCTTCAACTCGTAGGGCAGTTTAATAGCATGTACAATCCACTCCGCGAGTCATTGCTACTCTTGCGTCTTATGAAATTTGTCAGTTCTAGCCCTGTGTGGAAGCCCAGGTAGGGTGCATCAATACTGAGGCAGCTAATTCACTCGATCTGCGTGGTGTTGATATAGCCATCAGAAAACAACTTTCTAAGAAAATTCATGTGATATCTGAAGGTGCCATTGGTTTAACTGGTTTCAATGTCAGAGACTGTGGCATAACAGAGAAACTCCATGCCAGAATGAAACTCCTAATTAGAGGAGACAGATTCATAATGCCCAGAGGAACCCCCTTATAACGGGGTTGGTGCAAAAACAGGTAAAGCAGTCAAATACTTGCATATCGACAACTATTTTAGCCCTATAGTGTATAGGGGGTAAGTGTAAGGACATCGTTAAGGAGGCTGAATGGGGCTTGAGGCCCTGAAGATCCATGTATTTAGAAAAGAATCCCATTGTGCAGTGTATGACTTCATTGCCAGGCTACAGGCTGCATGAAAAAATGGAATCGACCTCATGTCAAAAGTAGTTACGGTATTAGGATACCCCATGCCATGGGTCTGAGCATATGCAAGGGAGTAAACTATGGGGGGAGGGGGGTAGTGGGGGGCAATGCCCCCACTGGGATTTCCCAAAGGGGGCAATGCCCAACCAAGTAACATCAGTAAGCTCACAGCCTGACTGACAGATTCCTCAGTCAGTCTCCAGTTGTCTGTATTCTTATGTGTTTGGACACAGTCTAAATTACATCCAAGCACATCCTGCTTCCTCATCAGCTGCCCAGCAGATCTCCTTGCAAGACAAAAGCCACTCTCCTGTTGTGTCAGGGTAAGGCTCCCCCAGATTCATTTTCTTCTACCCACTCAGGCGCTGTAAGACAAAAGATTGCCCATTTAGGAATTACAGTCTGGGTACATCTTGACGAGAGTTTTGCCCCCGGTCGGGGTGTATCTGGAGTGGCAGCAGGTCATCTATATGATGCAGCTGGCATCCCGAAGCCATCCAGTAGCAAATCCCTGAAGCTCTGGTTTTGAAAAGTCAGGTACTTACCACGACTTTTTTTTTTTTTTTTTTTTAAATCTTCGGAGCTGCAGCAGAGCTGATGGTAACCCGATTGGTCGCCATTGGCTGATATCTTCAGAAGTAGAGTGAGCCACACCTGTCTCGGCCACCAAGGGGTGACTATGATGGAGACTGTGTAGACTACACAATATTAATATTATCATACCACAGTACTCATGGAATGAGAGGAAAAATGAGGGCTGCAAAGACATTCCCAGTTGAACAGGAAAGTGTTTGTATGAGGACTTGAGATGGGGGAGGAAGTGGGAAAGCGCATGCCCCGTAGCAAATAGTCTGTGCAAGTACACCGATGTAGGGTTGTTAGATCCAGGGGAGTCTGGATTCTGGATTCACTATGAGGCCGAAAGAGCTCAATAAATTGAATAGTCACCTTGCCTTCGATAGCATTTCCTTTGAGGAAGCCACCAGAAGCCAGTTGTCTAAATATGGGTAGATTTCTACCCCTTGAAGGCAAATGAACGGAAGGACCAGTGCCATACTTTTTGTAAATATTCTGGGGCAGGGCTTTATGCGTCATCAGAAATTTGTGGTTCTGATGTACGTATGGAGCCGTCTCAAATCCAGAACAGGTTGAAGAGATCTGTAGAGGAGTGGACCAAATATTAAATCAGAGAGTGATATAGGTCTTCCAAAGGAGGCTCCACTCTGTACAGCTACCCCATCAACAGGCGATGCAGAAGAGAACAATGTTGAGTCCGACTGAGAGCTCTCTAAGGATTGAGGGGAATCAGGTTTAGTTCTATGATTAAACCCATCTTCTTCAAGCTGAACTTTTTGACACCCCACAGAATGGGGCTGGAAAAGAGAAGAGCTAGGTGGACGTACTGACGCATTCACGACGGTATCATGAGGCAATGGTTGAGCCCTGCGGACGGGTCACAATGACAGTGATCTCGGTAGAGTTAGAGGGAGTTGCGAGAAAACTTCCTCCAGTGGCAATCACAATACCAATGGAGCTGCTCAGTATCGAGAAAGGCGTATGTACCAATATAGGGGTTGGTATCAATGCCTGGTACGGGAGTTATGGGCCCATTGCAAGAGGTGTCCCTCTCATAATTGATGCCAATCTCTGTACTGGTATAGCATTCTCGGGGGAGGCAACCCAGTTGAAGTTCTGTCCCTCTTTTTTTTTTTTTTTTTTTTACAGGGACCCGAGAATGATGCCCCTAGACATCACAGGGATAAAAAACTCTCTCTGTTGAAATCATAGCACTCCAATTGTAGCTGCTCTAGGGAGCAGCCCTGTAATTGGCAGCTAGCCTGTAATGGCTGTGCTAATTAACTTGGTGGAGAGATGTCTACTTCAAGCTGCATGTTAGATGTCTCTTCTTGGTACCAAGAGATTGCTACCAAAAGAGGCAGTTGAGTCTCACCCTTTGATGTCGATTCTGCCTGCTAGACATCTCATCTTGATGTCAAAGCTGCATGTTAGACATCTCATTTTGGTACCAAGAGCTCTGCACCGAGGAGCTCGGTACCATGGAGCTCGATACCAAGGAGCTCAGCACCAAGGAGCTCGGTACCAAGGAAATCGGCACCAAGGAGCTTGGCACCAAGGGGATCGGTACCATGGAGCTCGGTACCAAGGAAGTTGGCACCAAGGAGCTCGGTACCAAGGAGCTCAGTACCACAGAACTCGGTACCATGGAGCTCGATACCAAGGAGCTCGGCACCAAGGAGCTCGGTACCAAGGAGCTCGGTACCATGGCGCTTGGCACCAAAGAGATCGGTACCATGGAGCTCGGTACCAAGGAAGTCGGCACCAAGGAGCTCGGTACCAAGGAGCTCAGTACCACAGAACTCGGTACCATGGAGCTCGATACCAAGGAGCTCGGCACCAAGGAGCTCGGTACCAAGGAGCTCGGTACCATGGCGCTTGGCACCAAGGAGATCGGTACCATGGAGCTCGGTACCAAGGAGCTCGGTACCAAGGAGCTCGGTATCATGGCACTCGGTACCAAGGAGCTCGGCACCAAGGAGCTCGGTACCAAAGGAGGCAGTTGAGTCTCACCCTGTGATGTTGATTCTGCCTGCTAGACGTCTCATCTTGACGTCGAAGATGCATGTTACAAGCTCCAGTATCGAGAGCTTAGACCTCGGTACCAAAGGAGCCAGTTAAGTCATCGCCACCAAAGGGGCCACCCTCGGTATCGGGGTGGGGGCCCTAACAGCTGCAGAGGAGTTGGAACCTGGTCTCTCTCTAGCTGTAGAAACACAGGTAGAGAGTATCCAGATGTTGGAAGATCGGAACGACCTATGGTTAGGGTGGGGGTCCGAAGACACTGAGGGGCTCTCATCCATAGAATCGCTCCAAGCGATCAGTCCCCAGAAGTCCTATGTAACCTGGCCTTCTTAGATATCCCTTTCACTGTAGAGACAGCTAGGGAGCGTCCAAACATTGGACGATCGGAATGACCCATGGTCAGAGTCAGGGTCTGAGGACGCAGAGGGGCTCTCCTCCGTAGAATCGCTTCATGCGATCAGCCCCAGAAGGCTCCTGCCTTCTTAGATATCCCTCTTGCTGTAGATACAGCCTGGGGAGCGTCCAAATGTTGGAAGATCGGAATGACCCTTCATCAGAGTCAGGGTCCGAGGACGCAGTGGGGCTCTCCTCCATAGAATCGCTTCATGCGATCAGCCCCAGAAGGCTCCTGCCTTCTTAGATATCCCTCTTGCTGTAGATACAGCCTGGGGAGCGTCCAAATGTTGGAAGATCGGAATGACCCTTGGTCAGAGTCAGGGTCCGAGGACGCAGAGGGGCTCTCCTCCGTAGAATCGCTCCATGCGATCAGCCCCAGAAGGCTCCAGCCTTCTTAGATATCCCTCTTGCTGTAGATACAGCTAGGGAGCGTCCAAATGTTGGAAGATCGGATGAGGCATGAAGCGGCCATGTCTCCAGTAGATCGAGGAGCCTGTGCCATAAGTGTAACAATTGTCCGGAAGAAACCATGGCTTCTAGAGCTTTTATCCACAGACCTGGCGCCAACACGGTTATCTTTTCAGTGCCAGGTCAAAACTTTTCTCCCAGGCATTTCAACAGCTTAAGTTGAGGTTTTAACTGACTTTGTAGCCAGGCTTAACAGTTTAAAATGTTTTAAATGTCAGCTGTCTTATGTTTATGGTTCTAAATTTTGTAAACCACCCAGAGAGCTTCGGCTATGGGGTGGTATATAAATGTAATAATAATAATAATAATAATAATAATAATAATAATAATAATAATAATGTAGCGACAGGTTTTGATGACCTGAGCCTCTCCCAAAACAAATTAAACAGAGAAAAGTCTGTCTGCTGGGGAAGCTTGCTAACGCACTTAACACATTTTGAAAAGGGGCCTTAATGGCTGTGCGATCCCCCTCAAAGCAATCCAAGATCGCTGGAGAATAAAATATCTAAGAATATAATAACAATAAATTATATTGTTTTAAATGTACGTGTGTACGTTGTATGTTTTTGCTGCTTTAATTTTTGTATATTGTTTTTAATTGTTTTAATCGCATGTAAACCCCCCAGAGAGCTTCGGCTATGGGGTGGTATACTTATGTTATAAATAAATAAATTAAGACTAAAAATGAACTAAAACAAAGTAAAATAACTAAAAACCTTAGCACTCTAAAGCTTTCTCCTCAGGAGAAAGACAGAAGTTCCCAACAAGACATCCTTTCAGCAAGGCGGTCGAAAAAGAACTGAGGAGAAAGTCGGGAACATGGAGTCAGTAGACAGTGGGGGAGGGGTTCCCGCCAAAAACGTTTGCCTTAGCTATAGAAGTTTCCGAGACAGGCTCCACGCAGGCGCAGAGCCCATATGTGTGATGCACAGAGACCACGAAGAAGAATTGGAGAGATAAAGCACCTCAACTCCCGATTTACGCTCCGCTTTTGTACAGGTAAATTTTTTAATGAGACTTCAAAGAGCTTTAAACGTCTCGTGTAGAGGCAGCCTAAGGCTCAGTTCGGACGACATATTAAGCAACGGAGGGGTAAATAACGTACTGACCGTGCGTTAGGCAGGAGGAGCTCCACAGACGACACACTGCAGCCGGCGCTGCTCGGAACTGGCAAACGCCCCGGCTGCAAGGAACTTGCGACGGCCATTTTGGTTGCAGCTTCTCCGTGTGTCCCCCAGCCATATCCCAGCATGCACCGTGAGTTCTGCGGCTGCATAGAGCGGCTGGTTTTTTTTGGCTACTCTAGGCAGCAGAACTCTATTCCGAAATGGAATAGTCCACGGTGGGGGGGGGCCTGAATTCGGACGACACTTTAAACAACAGGGCTTCGGGCTAAACAACGTGCAAGCCCGTTGTTTTGCTCCGTTGTTTAAAGTGCCTGATTAACGTACTGTCAGTTGTGTGTGCGTTGTGTGCTGCCCTCCAGACGACACAATAAGCACCACAATCGACTATTGTTCCCCCCCCTCCTCCGTTGCCTAATATGTTGTCCGAACTGAGCCTAAGTGTGCTGGCAACAGTGTGCAATTAGCCAGATCATTATGGCTTCGTCAACAACATGGTTAAATATGTTTTTAGTAATGGTGATGATGTTGGGAATCATCACAATATCCTTCCTGTCCCCAAACACAGGAGGAGGGCAGGGAAATAGCCTTGATTGTACGGAGGAAATTGCCTTTACTTTCCCATTCAAAGCAGGATACCTAAGCACTCCACTCCAGCATTGAAGAGGCAGAGTTCAATACTCAAGTTCTTTTAAGATGGAAAAAATCCACATTTTTTCAGGGCTGTTCTACTGAATTGGGTAATTATGCTGATGTTTGCCATGATTGATATTTCTTTTTCAAACACTTAGGTAACTTGAGAGCTTTGAGAATTGTCTATATAATGTCTGTTAATGTCTTGTTAATCAGCTTTGGGGACATTAGCAAAAGGTTCAATGCCTGAACATTTATTTGAGAAGGTCTTTTGGGGTTTTGTTGCCTATCCAGGGTTTGATCCCCACAGACACAATCACCAAGGTTCACAGGAAGAAAAAAACAATAATGCCAGGCCAGTTGTGTGTAATTTCTGAGTCTCGCTTACCAATTCCCCTTTAGGTAAGTCTTAAATAGGCCCTCTCAAGTCTGAACTAATCTTTCACTATTTTAGGTATTTCTGTATTAGGGTCAAACAAGATGCGATTGGGCAAACTGTCCACATGCCTGCCCCATTCAAATATAAAGTGGATTTGGGTGGGAATTCTTTACATGAAAAGGGACACAGAGGAGTGCAAATGCAGGTTGCTTACCTGTAACAGTAGTTCTTCGAGTGGTCATCTGTGCAGTCACACATATGGGCTCGCGCTGGCGCCGAGCCCCATTTCGGGAAACTTCCATAGCTAGCCTAGCGATTTTGGCGGGAACCCCTCCCCCCACCATCTCACCGCGCATGCTCCGGGTTCCCGCCTACCTCAGTTCCCTGAGACCGCAAACGGCCTCGCAGCTAAGGTAATATACAGCTATTTGAGCATGCCAGCACGGAGTACCTTCTGCATCATAACAGCGTTGCAGAGAGGGGATGGTGGGTGGGTTGTGTGACTGCACAGATGACCACTCGAAGAACTACTGTTACAGGTAAGCAACCTGCATTTCTTCTTCGTGGTCTCTGTGCATCACACATATGGGCGATTGATCAGCAGTACTTACCGGAGGAGGGTGTGCACGCTGGATGTTACTGGCAGATGGATGAGAGGACAGCTCTCCCGAAGGAAGCGTCCTTGACCGCCCTCGTGTCTAGTCTATAGTGCTTTACAAATGTCGAAGCATTAGACCACGTTGCAGCTCTACAGATGTCGGGAAATGGAGGAGCCGTAGGATAGCGCAGCAGAAGTGGCTTGTCCCCGTGTTGAGTGAGCTGAGAAAGCGGTTGGTGGAACCTTTCGTAACACCTGGTAGGCAAGGACAATAGCGTCCACTATCCAATGTGACAAACGTTGTGCAGAGACAGGTAGTCCCTTTGTTTTTCCTCCGTAACAAACAAATAACTTCTCCGACTTACGGAACGATTGCGACCTGTCTTTATAAAAGGCTAACGCCCTTCGAACATCGAGGGTGTGCAACTTGGAACAAAGAGGGTCTGCAGGCGCCTTAAAAAACGTGGGCAGAACAATGTCCTGGTTAACGTGAAATGGAGTGCAAACTTTGGGAACAAACGAAGGTCCCGGACGTAGAACCACCTTATCCGGAAAGAAGGTAGTGTATGGGGGATTTAACATCAGTGACGCTAGCTCCGATGCACGTCTAGCTGACGTGATAGCGACGAGGAATATGGTTTTAAGCGTCAATAAACGTAGGTTAACTGTGGCCATAGGTTCAAAGGGTTTTCCTGTGAGGGCAGTCAGAACTAAGGACAAGCTCCATTGAGGCGTAATGGGTTTGAATGGCGGAAACAAATTCTTAAGTCCCTTCAGGAACGTTCTGGTAATAGGGTGTGTAAAAATTGAAAAACCATCAATTTTATTGTGATATCTAGAAATAGCCGACACGTAAACCCTGAGAGACGACAGCTTTAATCCCTTGGAGTGCAAGGAATATATGAAGTCAATGATCCTGGAAATCGGGCATTTACAAGGGTCGAAGTTGTTTTGATTTGCAAATTGTTGAAAACGTGCCCACTTGCTAGCATATGATGCCCTAGTGGAGGGCTTTATGGATGCCTCAAAGATCTCTTTTAGTCCAGGTGGCAACGTGAGTGATTGCCAGTTGGTTGGATCCTCCACGCCGTAAGTCTCAGGGACTGTAAGTCGGGGTGTAGAACCATGCCGTTGTTCTTGGACAGCAGGTCTTGACGCATCGGTAGGTGCCAGAAGCGGTGACGTGACAGGCGGCACAGAGGGGTGAACCACGGCTGCCGTGGCCACCAGGGAGCTACTACTATGGCGTCGACTCGAAACCTGCTTGCTCTGGCTACAGCCCGAGCTATCAGTGGGAATGGCGGAAACATATATAGGAAGTCTCTGGACCAGTCCCACTGGAATGCATCTCCTAGCGATGCAGGTCCAATCCCCGCCCGAGAACAGTAACGTTGGCAAGCTGCATTGACAGATGTTGCAAACAGGTCTACTGAAGGAAGACCCCACCTCCTGAACAGCAGAGAGAGAACATCTTTGGCTAATTCCCATTCGTGGGTGTCGGAGAATTGCCGACTGAGGGTATCCGCCATCCCATTGTCGGCTCCGGCGATGTGCATTGCGGATAGACAGATACGATTTCGTATCGCCCAGTGAAAAATGCGCAGTGTTAGGTTGAGGAGGCGGGAGGAGCGCGTCCCTCCCTCTTTGTTTATATACCAAACTACTGCGGTGTTGTCTGAAAGTAGCTGGACGTGGTGACCGTACAAGTGAGGAAGGAAGGCACGAAGGGCCCGATTGACAGCTAATAGCTCTAGCACGTTGATGTGCAGGGAACTTTGAGAGCGTGACCATTTTCCTTGTACTTTTAGGTCGTCTACATGAGCTCCCCAACCCTCTAGAGAGGCGTCTGTCGTGAGAACTCGAGAGGGTTCCTTCTGATGGAAGGGCAGACCTTGCGAGAGATGAGTCATGACCGACCACCATTCGAGAGACGGAACTACGGCAGTTGGAAGGGTAAGTATTGTCCTGTGGGGGTTCTGCCCCGGGTAGTAGTGCCTGAGGAGTATCTGTTGGAGGGGCCGCATGTGTAGCCGGGCCCAACGCACGACAAATACGGAGGAAGCCATCAGTCCTAATAGTCTGAGAACAGCGAACGCCGTCGTTTTGCGATTGTAGCGGAGACGTGTGGCAAGCGCTTGAATTCTGTGTCTGCGTTCTACAGGAAGAAATGCACGACCCAGTACGGAATCGATAGACACCCCTATAAACTGGATCTGCTGCGATGGCTGAAAAACTGACTTTCCTACATTCACCTGCAGCCCGAGGTCTGCGAGACAGGACGAGACTACGCGGACGTCGCTTTGTGCTTGACGGCGAGACGTCGAGACAATTAACCAATCGTCTAGGTAGGGGTATATCTCGATGTTTCGTGATCTGAGGTGTGCGCATACCGCCGCCATACACTTTGTGAAGACTCGTGGCGCTGTTCGGAGGCCAAATGGGAGGACGGCGAATTGATACGGCTGATCCCCAACCATGAAGCGCAGATACTTTCGATGCGGTCGGTAGACTGGTATGTGGAAGTAGGCATCTTTGAGGTCCACGGATGTGAACCATCTGTTTCTTTTTAACAGGGGCAATATTTGTGCCAGGGTAATCATGCGAAATTTTTTTGGACATATAAATTTGTTTAGATGCCTTAAGTCCATAATTGGACGGAGGCCTCCGTCCTTCTTTGGAACCGTGAAATAGCGCGAGTAAAAACCCGCTTTTATCAATTTGTGAGGGACGGCAGTGATTGCCTTCTTCTGCAAGAGTGTTGAAATTTCTTGACGGAGAACCAACGATGGTTGGGTGTGTCGCACCATGCCAAGAGGGGGATGAGCTACAAACTCGATGCGATATCCCTCGGCTATAGTTGACAGAATCCAACGTTCGGTGGTGATGTTTTTCCACGCAGACAGGAAGGGTAGTAATCTGTTGCAGGGGTCGTTGACGCTGTGGGTGTGAACCGAGTCAAAGGCGCCGCTTGGGGCCATAATCCTGCTTGCGAGGCTTATTAAAACGGGAGGAAGGCTTACGCGCCTGGTACGATGGCTGCGTTTGCTGCAGTTGGTATCGCTGAGAGCGCTCTTGCTGCTGGCGAGGTTGGTAAGGAAGTGGTCGATACCAGCGGCGCTGCCTTGGGGGTTGTTGATGCTGCTGGTGGGATGGTACACTCATCCTCTTCGCTGTCATTTTTGCTTTATGGATAACATCCATAGTGCTGTCAGTTGTAGCGTGAAAAAGGCCCTCCCCATCGAAGGGGAGGTCCTCGATACGGGTCTTTGTCTCCGCAGGGAGGTTCGACGACCTCAGCCAGGCGTGGCGGCGCAGGGCGATGGCAGCCATCATAGCTTTGGCTGAGCAATCAGTTTGATGGTTGGCGGTCGTCAGCTGTTGTCTCGACAGCCTAGCCGCCTCTGTCTGAAAGACTCTGGCCAGATCGCGTTGATCATCGGGCAAGTAATCAGTCAGCGTGGAGATTTTTTCCCATAAAAACAGCTGGTACCGGGCCATGGTTGCTTGGTAATTTGCCACCTTGAACCCGAGTGCCGAAGACGAATATACCTTCCGGCCCACGGTGTCAAGCTTCCTCCCCTCTTTGTCAGTAGGAGCTGCGTGTGACCTCCCGGTCCTGCCTACAGAAGATTCAACTACAATTGAATTGGGCTTAGGATGAGTAAATAGGAACGGGGCGTCTGCCTCCTGGATTTTATAGAGCGCATCTAGTCTTTTTGACGTTGGGCCAGCTGATGCCGGGTTAGGCCAAGAATCCTGTAAGGTCTGCAGGAGGGTAGGCACCACTGGGAGCGTCGGCTGAGGAGTGGGGTCCATGTACATGACGTCATAGATTTTGTCCTTCAGGGGTTCCCTTGGAAGCTGTAAATCAAGGCCCAATGATTGGGCCATCCTCTGCATTTGGTCAGAGAATGCCCCCAACTCCAACGAGGGCGAGACTCTATCCGAGAGCATCACGCCATCGGCTGGAGATGGTGCCGAAGGCGGAGGAGATGGTATGGAAGAGGTATCCGACGCGTAGTCGTCTGCCGATGTTGGTGAAGGCTCACGTCGTGATGGCACAGGTCGTGGCAATGCCCGAGCGGGCTCCCGTTGCTTGGTGACTGCAGGGGAAAGTCGCTTTCCCGTGTATGGGTCAAATCGATAACGCTTCTTAGTACGGTGCCCGGAAGCTATTTGCGCGTGGTCCGAATACGCGTCCCAGTCCTGAGATCGTGAGTGTGATGGCGATCTGGACCGGTCGACAGTAGCTCGTGATGCACGAGATCTAGGCGAAATAGGCAAGTCAGGTTCGGAATCCAAGGAAATCGGTGGCTCGGTATCGTGTAACACGGTACCGAGGCTGCGTTGCTCCTCGGCGTCGATCTGATCCACAGTGACGATCTCCGAGATATCAAGATCTGAAGAGAGGTCATGTGGGCTATACGGCGGACGAAAAGGTCTCGGCGGTAGCGACGTAGCCCTATCTCTTGGGGTAGACGCGCAGCGTGCATCCTTCGGTACCGAGGCAGGCGGTGCCGACGTCGACATCGAGCAGGTCGTTCTCGGTGTCGAGGGACGCCGTCGTAAAGACGATGCCGACGATGGTCGAGTGGTTCTCGGCGTCGCAGACGCAGGTTCCTGCATCGACGTCGGAGGAGTCGTTGCGGGGCCCAACGGTGTTGAGTGCTTTTTCCTCTTCGCCTTTTGAGTCGATGGGGACTCCGAAGCCGGCCTCTTCGACGTCGATGCCGACGCCGACGACTTCGATACCGACGGCTTCGATACCGAAGACTTCTTAGTCGATTTTTCTCTGTGCTTTTTCGACTTTGCCGGACGACTCTCCTGGCATTTTTCCGGGGAGAGGACTCCCGTCAGTGGGTCCAAGCCCTCAATTTCTTCAGCACCCACAGATAGTAGAGTGGTGCTGGGCGATGCTGGGTTCGAGCGACTGACTGGCGGCCGCCTGCGCTCCCCAGAAACAGAATAGGCCCTATCCGATGATGTGCCTTTCTGCCTATCCACCGCCGATAGAGCGTTGCTCCAAAGGAGACTTCGTAGTCTATCAGCGCGGTTCCGGCGGGTTTGGCGGGAAAACGCCATACAGTGGGAGCAGGTTTCTACAACATGGCCCTCTCCCAAGCAAAGTAGGCATAGAGAATGCCCATCCGTTAAAGTCAATTTGGCCTTACATTTCAGGCAATGTTTGAAAAGCGCGGCCTGCGCCATAGCCGCAGCTAACTATTCTAACTAACTATCTATATATATATTTGTTTTTTTTGTTTTTTTTTTTTTAAACAAGAACAATAACAATTCTAACGCTAAGCTAACTAATGACTATATTTCTTTCTTTAAAGGTATACCGGACGACGAAAAACGTCGGAGGAAGTCTCCCGCGAGGCGATATCACCAGCGGTCGAAGAAGAACTGAGGTAGGCGGGAACCCGGAGCATGCGCGGTGAGATGGTGGGGGGAGGGGTTCCCGCCAAAATCGCTAGGCTAGCTATGGAAGTTTCCCGAAATGGGGCTCGGCGCCAGCGCGAGCCCATATGTGTGATGCACAGAGACCACGAAGAAGAACCTGCCATTTTTCCAACGTGATCTTGCTGAGCTCCATTGCTATAAGCCAGCCTTTCCCAACATTATGCCTTCCAGATGTTTTGAACTTGAACTCCCATCAGCCCCAGCCAGCATGGACAATGGTCAGGAACCCAGGGAGTTGTAGACTAAAACATCTGGAGGGCACCAGGTTGGGTAAGGCAAGCACTTTTCTCCCAGTCCAGTTCCAATAGTGAGCTAATCTGGGGGGGGGGGGGGAATCAATGGAGTACAGAGATATAAAGCAAAGAGGCACATTTCAGTCGCTTCCCCCATATGGACCCCTTTTATGTAGGATTCAACTCTCCTACCCACACCGTATAAGTGAACAAAGCAGACAGGTAGATAAAGAACCCATTGCCTCCCCATCGTATTTGGTTTGGCCCCTAGGGCACAACCCTATTGGGCTGCTGCTTTCTAGTATGAAGCTTTCAATCTTGGAGGATTTGAGTATCCTATGCCCTGATGGGTTGCTGCCAGCAGGATGGAATATTCAATAGAAGCAATTTTTGCCTCTTCATCCTCCTTTAAAAAAACAACAACGTTTTCCTCTAGACAGGACTCTAATCCCATCCAGAGGAGCTGTGCTGGCGGACAGTGGCTGAATAGTCTATAAGATTTTGCATATCTCGGTCTCTCCCCTCCCCCTCCCTTCCTCTCCAGGAAAAAAAATGTCAATTTTACACATTCCACACTGAAGGATAGAGGAATTGCCTTGTTTATTCAGTATACCTTGTGCATTCAGTGAACATTTGGCAAAGAACTTGCTCAATGAACATTATAACAGATTTAAACAGTATTAATTTGTAGCCAACATATTTTACAGAAAGGTTTTGATAAATAAGCATTTGGAAGATTATTCTGAGAACTTGCATACATTCTGAACTCTCAAAACATATAGTGATATAGGAGACAAGAGGAGTAGCCAGGAGAAAAGAATTATTTATAGAACCCTCAGTATAGAAGTATATATTTATTTTTAGAACCTTCCATTTCCACTGAAAGTCACTCTGTGATGTAAACTAGGTGATGAAGATGTTGTGTTTTCTCCAGGACTACCTCATAGAAATAGCCATTGCAATCATCATCATCATCATCATCATCATAGAAGAACATGTATACTCCAGTTGTACACACATTGTTGTTTGGCTTACTGGTAAATAAACCTCCAAATTTTGTCCAAAGGCCCAACAAAATATTGAATTGCTCAATGCAAATTTCTCTATATATTTTAGCACATCTTCCAGATTGCAGAGAAGAATGGAAAAGCTGTGTGAGTTGGATCCAGGAACTGCCTTCCATGAACAGAAGGCCTTTGCTCACGGACGGTGCATCTGCCTGATTTTTCGGGATCCCCATCTTTACACACACACACACACACCCCTTTCAGCAATGTCCCCCAACCCAGTGTGTAGCATGTGCAGGTGCCTGGAGGGGCTGATATGGGGAGGAAGGGACAGAAAAGTCTGCTTTGATCAGCCCCGTTGCTCACGCATAAATCTGGATCTAACTCTGTGAACATTAGAAGGCTAGACTAACACATGGTTGTTCATTTCTCATTGGAATGCAGCTGTTCTGCACCTGTTGGTAATGCTTAATGTTAAAGATATCTATCATTACGAAAGAAAGATGAAATCCAAAGTAGTAATACTGCGTAAATGAAGGACTTTCTCCAAATTGGCTCAATTGTATTCTGAAGATTAATGATTAAAAGAGGGAGAGGTTGCTGGTTACTGTCAGGAATTTCTTCACATGAGACCACTCACAACTCCTAAAGCTATGCTTCTTCATCACTTTTGAACCTAGTTCTTGCATAAAGACCATCATAAACAACTGTAGACAACAGCAAAGTCATGTATCGCATTTAATTGGAAGTCAACTGAACAGCAGAGGGTTGATAAAACCTGGGAGTCTATGGTTATGTAAAAGATATTCAGCAAGTTCAGGAAGCAAGAAATCCTAATGGTATGATGTTTTCCAGTTATTTCCTTTGTGGAAGCCATTCAAACTTCTGATCACATTCCAATCAAATACAGATGGCTTATATATGCTATATAAGTTATATGTCCAATCTAGGCTGTTTTACTCTACTATAGCGATGATATACTAGGAACAATAATTAGTGAGTTTCTTTATTGTTTGCTTATCTTTTTATATCGTTGTGTTATATTTTATTGCCTTTATTTTTAACTTTATTTCAAAATAAAATAAAATTCTGTGGGGGAATATAACACAGGGGAAGGTTTATTCAACACTTCCATTGAGTTCAGAGGGCAGCAGAACGAACCTATTTTAAGACATGGGCAGGGGACGGCACACAAGTTTCAAAGATTTATAAAACAGACTATGTTAAGGAATTCAGTAGACTGCAATAGATCATAAAAACAATAAAATGCCACAGGTTGAACTTGTAGGTATATCATTTTATGGATCTTTGCTATTTGTCTAGCTGTGCACCAGAAATAAAATAGGAAGTGATAATCATCTTAAAAGGAAATAAAATTGAATGATTATAATTTTGACATGCACCGAATTGAGTTGATTTTGTACTGCTTCAGACATAACGCCAAAACATGGTTTGACATTACATCTGAGCTGTCCAAACTCTATAGAAGCTGATTTATTTCATTCAATACTCATCTGGAAAAAGGCATTCAGGCAATTTGTCTGCATTTGGATACATTGTCGAAGAAGCTACGTGCAAAAACAATCAGGATTTTTTTTGTCCAAAATTTGGGGGGAAATGCTCTGAAAATCCTTCTGAGTAAAAATCATAAGTAACAGAACATTAATAAATCTATTATGTAAATGGGACTAGATAACTATAATTCCCAGTCTGTGTCATACCTCAAGGGGAAAAGCCTAACTTTCAAGAACTTAGAAATTCATACAGAAATGCTATATACAACATTTTTGGGGGAGAGTAAATAAGCAAGACTGTCTATTTAGATAGTACAAGAAGCACAAAATATTTTGTAACATAAGCACAAGCTTTCTTACTGTTTCTTTTACAAATACTATGAGGCAATGTGTGTTGAAATAACTGAATGTCCAGAAGACTGTGGGTCATTGGTTCACCACACATGCAAAATTTCTAATGCTATTCTAGCAACAAAATTACACTGATAGGAGCCAGGAGGCAAGCAAATCAAATGATTACATCATGATGCTGCAGACAAATAGGTTTGTCTTCAAGTAGTTCATACTGTGTTATGATCTTTGGGCCGATCTACACAGTCCTTTGGAACGTTTTAAAAAGTATTTTAAAACGTTCCAAATAGGTGCATTCTAAAACGTCTTAGGCCACATTACTGAGTACTCATGTTACAGGAGAAACAGTCTTCTGTCTTTAAAGCGGTGTGTGCGGTCACACGCTGTTCTGCCCTGTCTCTTTCTCTTTCATTTTTTCAATGAGTTTAGGGCAAGGCATTGTGGGGTTGTAGTTCAGTCACCACTTCCTCCTTTGTTCCTCTGTCATACCCTAGCGAGTATAGGGCTAGGTATTGTGGGTGTTGTAGTCCACTCACCCACTTCCTCTTTCTTCCCCACCAATCAACTGCTAAGCATTTGGGTGCCGGTCAACGAAGCACTGCCCCCAGGAATCACAAACAGTAAGGAAGGACACATTATTTTACTTAAAACGATTTATTAAAAGTGAAACCGTTGTATATAACTGAAGGGAGTTTTAAAAAACCTCAGATATACAATGTTATAGGGAGTGCATCATGTGGTCCAAAGAGTTTTCATAACCCTTATAAAACGTGAAAAACCTTGTATGTAGATCGGCCCGTTGTTGCATTTTAATCTGTGGTTGGGTCTGCTTCATTTAAAATTTCTTAGGGCACAGTCTCTTAATGTGACTAACAGATTCCTGTGGGATGTTCCCCAAACACACTTGAAAAAAATCACTTCCAGCTTTAGAAGAATGTATCTACACAGACTAATTTGAGATTAAATTTATAAGAACTTTAAATACACTTTAAATATCAGAGAGAGACTACTGTCCTCAAAAGTGTGACTTGGGTCTTCCTAAACCATAAAGCCCCACAGGCATGAGATTACTCCCTCAGTCCATTCTCTGTACATTTTGACAGTAAAAGAAGCTGGAGGATTCGGTCTCTCTTTCCCCGTTCTTATCACCCCCATTTTTCAAGCAGTATATTGTGGAGGGCATGCCAGGCCTATATGCCCACCTACTTGGGGCACAGACTCAAGATGAGTTAGCAACCATCAAGATGAGTTAGCAACCATCAGGGTAGTAAAAAATGGAAGACTCTTACCATTCCTGCTTCATGCATTTGTTTTATAATTGATTACTGTGAATACAAAACCAGACGTGCTGGAATTATTTCTCAATTAATCTAATATAAAAGGGTGCTTGGGATTAATGATTCTAGTAGTTATTGTGGCAGAATTTGTTTTTAATGTAGTTTTTCTTCCTTTCCTTACCTGGAATCTCTCCAGCCCTTACCTGGAATCTCTCCAGCCCTCTCAACCCTCCAGGCTTCCTTTGCTCTTAAATAGCCTCTCAAAACATTCACTTCCTTGACTATTTGGGGTTGGGGAGTTTATGGAACTATGCAAAAAGCCTTGATTTAGTGATGCTCCTGAATATTTTATTTTAGATTTAGTCTTTCACACTATTACACCACACACATTTTTGAGATGCTTTTCTATAAATACAGCAGAGGAAGCCTAGCTGTACTATATATATATATATATATATATATATATATATATGTATATGTATATGTATATGTATATGTATATTATATATATATATATATATATATATATATATATATATATCACTGATATTAAAGAATGTAAAACTATTCAGTGATCGACAATAAAAAAGAATAAACTAAAATAGAATACAAGGTTACTTGGTGCCCCTGATGCTTGACACGTTGATGCCAAACATTTATGTTCTCTATTAGACAGAGCTAGATAGGAAATGTGCATAATAACCACTACTTCACCAACATTTTCTAGGGCAAATTGGTAAATAGCAACCATCATGTACAGATGACAACAAGTAGTGTCCTATAATGGAAACTAGGTAAGCCCAACAACAAATGGTTCGTGGTCTTATTTCACACCTCATATGAAAAAAAGAATCCAGCTTTTATATAAAACAGTTCTGAATTTAAATACCTGTACTCTGTTATGTTTTCAGTCCAGGGATCAAGACCCTTACCATAAAATATGATATAGCTCATTGAACAGCAAAATAATATTTGCCTGTGCAAGTAGAGATATAAAAGAGATTATTTTTTCCCCATAAACTTCTATTTAAATATATATATGACCCTGTTCAGGCGACACGCTAAACCATAGTAGTTAAGCATTTTGAGCTACACATTATGGCTTAGTGTGTCCTGCGAACCATTCCTAACCATGGTGGCTACATAACTACGGTTTAAACATGCTCACTAACCTTTTGCTGCAAAAGGGTTAGCGACTAACAATGGCTTGAAATGTTGTCTGAACAGACCCTTGACGAGCTTTCATAGTAATTCATAGAATTTTAAAGTTCGAAAGAATCTTAGAAGTCATCTAGTTGAACCATCTGTTCAATGCAGGCTCTACAATTTTATTTAATCTTGTACAGAAAATTACATCCCATCCTTCTAGTGCTTATCCACTACTCAGGACAGGTAACAACAATAAAAAACCAAATGCAAAATACAATCAAATTCTAAAAGATAGAATCAAAATATAAAGTATAATAAAAACTTAGGAACGTACACCAAATAAACAGAGGTGTTGGAGAAAAACTTATCTATCTGATAAAACTAACTTTTTTTTGCCTAAACAGGAAGAATTTTGCCACTATAAAAGAAGGGGCCAACTTAGCCTTCTGGGGCAAAGAGTTCCACAATTCAGGTGTAGACACAAAGAAAATCTTTCTCTTGTTCCCATCAACCAAACTTCCACCAAATTTCTGACACAAAGAAGGGGCTCTCTATCAACATGGTTCACAGGCAGGTTGGTATGGGAGCAGATGATCACTAAGGTGGACATTGGCAAAAAAATCAATTATGTCCAGAAACAAATTGGTAACCAGTACAGCCCTTGCAAGATAGGTGTAATTTGACCCCATATCTGAGCACCCACCAGTATTCCCATCACTGCATGCTGGACCAATTGCAATTGATGAAGACTCTTCAAAGTGAATTGCAATAATCCAAACGAAGGTAAATGCAGGTTGCTTACCTGTAACTGTAGTTCTTCGAGTGGTCATCTGTGCAGTCACACATATGGGCTCGCGCCGGCGCCGAGCTCGCTTCGGGAAACTTCTATCTAGCTAGGATTTTTGGCGGGAACCCCTCCCCCCCACCGTCCTACCACGCATGCTCAGGGTCCCGCCTACCTCAGTTCCCTGAGACCGCTAGGCCTCACGACCAAGGCAATGAGAAGGTACGTAAAGATTTTAATACTCGAGCATGGCGGAGTCAACTTGACAATCAGAACAACGATGCCAAGAGGGGACGGCGGGTGGGTTGTGTGACTGCACAGATGACCACTCGAAGAACTACAGTTACAGGTAAGCAACCTGCATTTCTTCTTCGTGGTCTCTGTGCATCACACATATGGGCGAGTAATAAGCCAACTTACCGGAGGTGGGAGAGGCACGCTGTGTGATCATTGGCATATCGATGAGAGGACCGCTCTGCCAAAGGAGGAGTCCTGGCGCGCTCTAACGTCTAAGCGGTAGTGCTTTACAAACGTGGAGGCATTCGCCCACGTGGCCGCCTTACACAGGTCTGGGATCGTTGCGCCCTGGAGGAGTGCTGTTGAGGTGGCCTGTCCTCTGGTAGAGTGGGCAATTACTCCCGTGGGTACCTCCTTGCCAAGGAGCTGATACGATAGGGAGATAGTGTCTACAATCCATTTGGAGAGACGTTGTGAGGATACTGGTGAGCCTTTCTTCTTGCCACCAAAGCAAACAAAGAGTTGCCGCGACTTGCGAAACTCTTCCGAGCGGGATTTGTAGAAAGCCAGTGCCCTTCTGACGTCCAGAGCGTGTAACCTGGAGCACAACGGATCGGAGGACGCTTTGAAAAAGGTAGGTAACACAATGTCCTGGTTCATATGGAAACTGGAAGTAACCTTGGGAACAAAGGACGGAGGAGGGCGGAGGACGACCTTGTCTCGGAAAAATTGGGTGTACGGAGGGTCGACAAGTAATGCTGCAAGCTCTGATGCGCGTCTTGCGGAGGTAATGGCAACCAGGAAAACAGTCTTGAGCGTCAGTAAGCGAATATTGGTTGTAGCCAGCGGCTCAAAGGGTTTGGCGGACAATGCACTCAGCACCACCGAGAGGCTCCACTGTGGGACTAGTGGGCGAGCGGGTGGGAATAGATTGTGTAGGCCTCTAAGGAAAGCCTTGGCAAGAGGATGAGTAAAAGCCGAGAAACCGTCAATTAGAGGATGGTGGACTGCAATGGCCGCTAGGTAGACACGGAGAGAGGATAGCTTCAAGCCCGTGGCATGGAGAGAGTGTAGGAAGGCAATAACATCGGTAATTGCTGCCGAAGTACCCTCGAAGCCGTTAGTTGATGCGAACGCTCGGAAACGCTTCCACTTCGCCAAATAGGAAGACCTAGTAGACGGTTTCCGAGACGCGTCCAAGATAGTGCTGACGCCTTGAGGTAGAACTATTCCGCGCCAGAGGGCAGGAGTCTCCACGCCGTGAGGCGTAACGTGTTCACGTCCGGGTGTAGTATTCTGCCGTTGTCTCTGGACAGAAGGTCCGGAGCAGCTGGGAGACGCCACACTCGACAAGCGGCTAGTCTGCGTAGCGGCGTGAACCACGCCTGCCGCGGCCACCATGGTGCGATCAAGATAGCGTTGGCCCGATGGCGTCGCGCTTGTGTGATTGTTTTCGCTATCAGTGGAATCGGAGGAAACATGTACAGGAGGCCTTGCGACCAGTCCCGTAGGAAAGCATCTCCTAGGGAGCCGTGTCCTATCCCTGCCCTGGAGCAGTAAGCCTGGCAGACTGTGTTGTTTGGGGCTGCGAAGAGATCGATCTCCGGTGTGCCCCAGTGGGCAAAAAGGCGATCCAGAACTCGGGGGGCTAGTTCCCACTCGTGGGTCTCTTTGAAAGATCTGCTCAATTCGTCTGCTTTGATGTTGTTTGTCCCTGCAATGTGCAGGGCTGAGATCCGCATGTTTTCTGTGATTGCCCAGTGCAAAATGTCCATAGTAAGATGGAGTAGGCGCGGGGAGCGGGTGCCTCCCTCTTTGTTGATGTACCACACCACGGATGTGTTGTCTGAGAGCACCCGCACATGATGTCCCCGTAGTTGAGGCAGAAATGCCTGCAGGGCCTTCTTGACAGCCAGAAGCTCTAGTTTGTTTATGTGCATGGAGCTCTCTGAAGGTGACCACCTGCCTTGTACGAACAGATCGTCTAGGTGTGCCCCCCAGCCTTGTAGCGATGCGTCGGTCGTGACGACCCTGGAGGGACCGGGATCGACAAATGGCATTCCCTGCGACAGATTTGGCGGATGTGTCCACCAGAGGAGCGAACGTTGAACGTGAAGTGGGATGGTGAGTACGAGCCTGCGTGTGTCCTTTAGTGGTGTATAGTGACTCAACAGGAGTTGTTGTAGAGGACGCATTCTTAGTCGCGCCCATCTGACCACGAAGACTGCCGCCGCCATAAGTCCTAGGAGGCGTAAGATAGTGAGGGCCGATGCCCGGGGGCGGGTACTCAGTGTGGTTGCTAATTGTTGTAGGGTCTCCAATCTGTCTCGAGGAAGGAAAGCTCTTGCGGCAGAGGAGTCGAGACGAACTCCGATGAATTGAAGCGCCGTGGCCAGTTGAAAAATTGATTTGTCGTAATTTATCTGTAGGCCTAAAGAGGAGAGGATCGACTCCACCGTGCGCACGTCTGCGATCGCTTGGCGGCGAGTGGGGGAAACGACCAGCCAGTCGTCCAGGTAAGGATACACTTCGATGTTGATGGATCGAAGGTGGGCACAGACCGCTGCCATACATTTGGTAAAAACTCTTGGGGCTGTCTTTAAACCAAATGGGAGGACTACGAATTGGTAGATTTGAGATCCGATGGCGAAGCGGAGGTACTTCTGGTGTTCGGCGACGATGGCTATGTGAAAGTAGGCATCTTTGAGGTCGATTAGCGTAAACCAGCTGCCTCGTTGTAGGAGTGGCAGGATGGTAGAGAGCGTGATCATACGAAACTTTTGGGGTTTGATAAATTTGTTCAGACTCCGGAGATCCATAATAGGACGAAGTCCTCCGTCCTTTTTGTGCACTGTAAAATAGCGGGAGTAGAACCCGTTGCCCGACTGAGGTGTTGGAATGGGCACGATTGCACCTTTGCTCAGCAAGGCCTGGGTCTCTTGCTGTAGGGTTTTTGATGGAGGCGTGGTTTTGACAGTGCCCAACGGAGGAAGGACTTCGAAATCTATTGCGTAGCCACGCTGGATGATTTGGAGGACCCACTGGTCGGTGGTTATGGACGCCCAAGCGTGGTAAAAGGGCTGGAGTCTGTTGAGTGAGAAGGCGGAGGGGTGCGGGGAGGAGTCAAAGGCGCCGTTTTTGAGGCTGGGTATGCTTAGGGCGAGCCTGAGCGTATCGAGGGGTGGTCTTTGGCTGTTGGTAGGAAGATGAAGCAGCGGGTTGTTGGTAACGCTGCCCACGATCCTGGCCCTGTCTGGACTGGTATGGGAGGGGCCTGTACCACTTCCGGGGTCTAAAGGTTTGTGCAGGGGGCTGGCTAAATCCCATTTTTTTGGCGGTCATTTTTGCTTTATGGATTGTGTCCATTGTTGTGTCCGTTTGCGTATTGAATAATCCCTCCCCGTCAAAGGGCAGATCCTCTATCCTATTCTTTGTTTCGATGGGGAGGTTTGCTGAACGTAGCCACGCATGTCTGCGGAGGGCGACAGCTCCGATCATGGCCTTCGAGCCTGAGTCCACTTGGTGTCGGGCGGTAGTCATCTGTTGCTTTGACAACCGGACGGCCTCCGCTTGGAAGACGCGTGCTAGTTCGCGCTGATCATCTGGGAGGTAGTCTGTTAGGTTCGAGATCTTTTGCCACAGAAATAGTTGATACCTGGCCATCATGGCCTGGTAATTCGATGTTTTCATCACCAGGGCCGCTGAGGAGTATATCCTTCTGCCAAAAGAGTCCAGCTTGCGCCCTTCTTTGTCTACCGGCGCAGCATGGGACCGGCCCGACTTGCCCTGGGAAGCCTCTACGATGATGGAATTGGGCTTAGGGTGAGTTGCCAGGAAAGGCGCTTCGGTCTCCTTCACCTTGTAGAGGGCGTCAAGTCGTTTCGAGGTGGGAGCCAGAGTTGCTGGATTAGACCAGGATTGTTTGGCCGTCTTCAGTAAAGTGGGAACCAATGGGAGCGTCAGCTGAGGGGTCGGCTCCGTCCTCATGACATCATAAATGTCTCCTTCCTCTTCCTCCGGTTGTTGGACATGTATCCCCAGAGACTGGGCCAGACGGAGCATCTGCTCATTGAAGCCACCTAACTCCATGGTTGGGGAGGCGCCTTCTTCGGTACCGACCTCCTCCATTGGCGATGGCATTGATGGAGCTGGTGACGGGATCGAAGATGGGTCCGACTCGTAATCGTCTGCTGACGGTGACGGTAGCGAACGTCGGTACCGAGGGGCGATGAATCTCTCCGGTACTGCAACGGCCTGGTGACGCGTCGACGCCGGGAGGAGTGAGGTGGTACGGCGAGGCGGTATCGGTGGCGGTGGGCGATGAGAGAGGTCCGACGAGCGGTCCCAATCTTGAGAGACGGAGCGGGATCGCGACCGTCGATGATGCATCGGTACCGAGGCCTCGGTACCGATGGGGTTAGAGTATTCCTCATCGATGACGAGGATATCTGAACCAAGAGGGCGGATGTCCTGCGGGTCGGCCCTTGAAGACCGCTCAGTCCGTACCGGTGATGGAGAGGAAGGCAACCGGGTCGGTGATTGAGGCACCGGAGTCGAGTGGTCTGGTCGGGATTGCGTTGCCGATGGGGAACGCTGCTTCGACCCCGAAGGCTGATCTATCGGTAACGATGACGGCCGTTTCAGTTGCTTAGGTGGTTTCGATGCCGACGGTAGCGAGGATGGTACCGATGACGACTTTCTCGGTACCGTGGTGCTCTTCGATGTAATCGATACCGAGGAGGATTTTTTCGGTATCGAGGGCTTAGATGCCGATGGCGCAGTTTTTGCGGTTTTCGTCGAGACCGATGACTGCTTCGATTTTTTTGCAGTTTTACCCTTCTTTAGTTTAGCAGGGGGAGGAGATGGCGATAGAGATGCCTGAACTGTAGTCCTAAATGAGGACAAGTCAGGAGTTGCTGGGCGTGAGCGTAGATTGGGCGACAGCCCCCGCTCCCCAGAAGAAGATGGGCCCGGCTCCATGCGTCCTGAACTAGGGCGGTCAATCGCGGAGAGGGCCTTGCTCCAAAGAAGACTGCGCAAGCGGTCGGCCCTGTTCCTCCTGGTTTGTCGCGAAAACCGCATGCAATGAGTGCAGGAGTCGGTAATATGCCCTTCTCCCAAGCAGCCCAAGCACAGAGAATGTCCGTCTGTGAGGGCTAGTTTGGCGCGGCAGCCAGAGCAGCGCTTGAAGAGTGAGGTCTGCGCCATAGGCCAAGGGGGGAAAAACTCACTAACTAAACTATTATAACTCTAAAACTTTTTTTTTTTTTTTTTTATGTAATAAACTATTTGAATTAGAACCTAGCTAACTAACTAACAATTATCCGTTTTCTTGTCCTTCTTACAGGTTTCCGACGACGGAGGAAGTCTCCCGCGAGGCGTTCAGCTAAGCGGTCGAAGAAGAACTGAGGTAGGCGGGACCCTGAGCATGCGTGGTAGGACGGTGGGGGGGAGGGGTTCCCGCCGAAAATCCTAGCTAGATAGAAGTTTCCCGAAGCGAGCTCGGCGCCGGCGCGAGCCCATATGTGTGATGCACAGAGACCACGAAGAAGAACTAAGGCATGCATCACTGTAGCCAGGTTTGACCTCATCCAGGCCCACATCTACATCAAGCAAGATAAACAAGTTGAAAATGTTTTGAAATATGGAGCGTGTCATGGGACCCAACCGTTGTCAAAACTGTTATAAACTGTTTTAAAGCAGTAATGAGCACCAAAATGGCGATGGGAGGAGCACTTTCTGAGTGTGTGCATGGGGGAGCCGTTTCATCAAAGGGGCTCTCCCCTTTGGCTCATTCCCACTACTAAGTCTTCTGTGTATTCATAAATTTGGTTGCAACACTTGATACCTCCTTTCATCCTCTGAGAGAGCTTTGGATCATAAGGTTCATATATTCAGCAATGAACAAACAAAGAGCAATTTAATTTTAGGGAATACTGGCCCCAGAGGGCTGTACAGCCTTGAAGCTATTCTTTTACAACTATTTATTTTCATGCCCACAGTCATGAGGGAACAATTTGTTTTCAACGTTGGAAAGAGCCATTAATACATTACAAGAAATGAGATTTTCATGGGTCTGTTGGAAATGCAGCATAATTCTCAAACTAGGAGGGCAAATATGTATCTATGCAATACTAACTAGGGTGTCCAGATGGCCCAGGGTTTCCCGGTCCTAACCGGGAAACCTAGGCTGATTCGGGCCAACCGGGGGGCGGCGGGGGAAAACCGGGGTGGCGGGGGGTCACGCGAAGTGGCAGCGAGCGGCGACGAGCGGCGGTAGACCCGGCGGCTGAGGAGCCCGGGAAGCGGCTGCCCCAGCAGGCAAGTGCCCCCCTCGTACCTCGCGTTCCTTACCTGCAGGGGCGGCTGCTTCCCTCCGGAGCGTGAGGTGCGAAGGGGGGCACTTACCTGCTGGGGCGGCCGCTTCCCGGGCAGGTCCGCCGCCGCCGGGTCCTCCACCACCGCCAGGTCCTTCGCCACCACCGCTGCCAGGCTCGTGAGACCAGAGGCTGCGCGGAAGAGGCGGGAGAGGGCCGATTGCATAACTTCTGGATCCAGCCCTCTCCCATCTCTTCCGCGCGGCCTCCGTGGGGCTTGTCACAATGGCAATGAGCCCCGAGGAGCCCAGACGCCCACACAGAAGAGGTGGGGGAGCTCTTCCGCGCGGGCGTCCAGGCTCCTCGGGGTTCGTCGCCATCGCGATGAGCCCCAAGGAGGCCGGAGGCCACGCAAAAGAAGCAGGAGAGGGATGATTACATCACTTCCGGATCCGGCCCTCTCCCGTCTCTTCCGGGAGGCCAGAGGCCGCGCGGAAGAGACAGGAGAGGGCTGGATCTGGAAGTGATGTAATCGACCCTCTCCCGCGCGGCCTCTGGCCTTACGAGCCCGGCGGCGAAGGACCTGGCGGTGGTGGAGGAAGTCCCGGCGATGGTGGGGCACCTGGGGGCGGCGGCTGAACCGGCGGGGGCGGCAGCGGAGGAAGAGAACCTGGTAGGTCCAGGCTGGTGTTTTGGGGGGGGGGACCAGGATTTTGGTTTCCAAAATCTGGTCACCCTAATATAGACCCAACCAATTTCTGCAAGAATTCTTGGAAGCTCAAGCTGATAATAGATCCAGGATTTAAAATGTAAGTAATAATGGGTGGTGGTGGTGGTGGTGGTGAATAATGAAACAATGCATTTTTATTTCCTTCTTTTCAAATGGTTAAAAATTGATCTATCTGTTAAGGATACTATATTAAACAGTGTTCCCGAGATAGTAACAATTCAGAATTTGGTTCTATGTCAAAACCTCATTATTTTTATGTGCAGGAAATAGTGTGTATATGGGTGTGTATGTGTTAAATATGGGGAAGTATTCAATCATGTGACACTCCACCTGCATCCTGCATCCAGTGCCCATATTATTGTACTACATAGTTTTTTCTGAAAATGTAGCTTGGCTTTCACATGTAGTCCAAAAGACAATTCATATATCCTTTAGCATGTCATGGGTGTGGGCAGCATAGGCTGAGCTGGACTCAGAGCTGTCTGCTCTATTATAGACCTAGGATGCTTCCAGTTGGAGGTCTCCTAGTGCTACCAATCAAACGGCATTGTGCATCTGTTCTTTCTTTTTTACCTTAATGGCGTTTTTTTTTGGTTCAGAAAAGACGGAAGAAGCAGTGGGAAAACAAGGAAGGGTTGCAAATAGAAGATGATGCTGTTTGGGCTCCCTGTGAAATTCTGTGAATGAGGCAGAGTTATTGCAGACAAAAGGCTCATCTGAAGTCTGGATGCACCCCTTGTTTACCTTTCAGTCCACAGAGCTTCCAAAAGTGATCTGATGTAACCCTAGAAAATGTGGATGAAGTATTAGCTGGATGTGTAGTGAATCAATGACATAATGATATACTTGACCAGCTTTCCCATTCCTAGGATAAATGGTTGTGTGAACTGACCCTTAAAAATATATCTACCTAGAGTTCATCTATATTAGCCTTTCATGAGAAACCAAAATAATCTTAGAAAATATTATTTTGGTTTCTCATGAAAGGCTAATATAGATGGACTCTAGGTAGATGTACTTATATTTTTAATTGTGTGATGGCTCCTCTTTCTGGCAAGTCATTTGAGATGGATGCCACAATTTAAATTTTGCAATGGTGCTCAAGATACTCGTTCAGCATGTGGTACCTGCTTCATGTAAATGGTTCTCCATAAGTATTCCATAACTATGCGACACTGGCGACCCATTAAAAACTAGCCTGTGTTTGCATCATAAAATAAGTTGTGTGGATCCATTAAATTTGTCTTGGAAATAAAAACATAAGAAAATTACCTATGCAGGGCAGTATGCAGCAACAGGATAACCATATGCACATGATAGAAGGGGGATGCTTCTATACCAGAATTAGAAGAAACCACATGTGGCCTTGCCCACCACAAATAAATGAGATGGAAAACATATGATACCTGTGAGGTTATCCTCGACCACTTGCTGCTGCTGCCCCTGTCTCGCCTTTACTATTTAGGTCCCACAGCACTACAGCCCAGCAACCTGGCTTCCAGATAACTTCTTTGTTCCGCTGCCACCAGTACCTTCTCAGGTACACCCACAGACCACACCAGAAGATGGAATTAAGAAGAATTTATTAATAAGAAATTGCGTGTCAACAAGCTTAATGGTTACTTCAGTTCAACTGTGTATCGATTACAAGGTTTCAATGCTTATTGGTTTCAGTCAGAACTCTTATACTTCAACAAACTGTTCCTTATTTAATCTATGCTCTAAAATTTTATCCCAGGCCTCATCTACAAGAATTCGCCTTTACGCCTGGTTAGGCAATTATGCGCATATTCGCAGAAGCGCATTTACGCCTAATACCTCTGTACGAGAGGCGTCGAAGCACATTACTGGATGATCAAAATGCGATTTAAACTGTTGACATGCGGAGAATCGCTTGTTCACATAGTCAAAATGCGCTTTAACGGCCGGAGCAAAATAAAACTCGCTATTTAACGCGCATTTGATAATGCGCATAATCGGAGAGAAAATGCGCCTCTACGCCCGATTTGTGCTCCGTTCTTGTAGAGGTAAAATTTTAATGCGCCTTGAAAGAGCTTTAAATGCCTCTTGTAGAGGCAGCCTCAATCTCGCAATCACTCTTCTCATCTAGTAATCCTGCTTCAGACTCTCTCTCTCTCTCTCTCTCTCTCTCTCTCCTCTCAATTCTCTCAAATCTCCCCCAAATCAACCCTGTCAGCTCTCTCTGACCCATATATACACTCCACTCACTCTCTAGCTCCCCCCCACTCTTACACAGCCAGCTAATCCAGGCACTCCAACCAACCAGCCAATCAACACTCACTTTTCATTCGAGCACACAGCCAGCTAATCCAGGCACTCCCCCCCAACCAGCCAATCACACTATACTTACCAAGACCTGTAACCACAAACAGTAAGTATATTTTAGCCTATTTACTTTACCTGTTATTATTCTTAACCCTTTTTAAAGATATAACCAAATGCATATCACAAACAATAAACTTTGCAATATATTTACAACCACAAACAGTAGAACATCACAATACGATTCATGAATCTATGTGCAGAGAAGCTGCAAAATATGACTAATCACATCATGCGTAGCTTTGCAAATATGTAATGCTTGCACACACACATTTTGAACTAGACCAAGATTAAATATTTTAAATACGGTGATTATCAGGGATCTTGGAATACTTCCCACCACTTTACTGAGGCTTCTGCTTCTGGATTCTTTGTGAGATTAGGATCAGATCCCTTTGTCTGCCTTTCTCTATGTTCTATTACATAACCTCTAGGTGGTGCTGTGGTATAGAGGAATTGCACAACTCCAGTGGGGTTTCATTCCACCATTCCCATATATATCATACTTTCCTCAATAATCCCTCCCCTGACCCCCATGAAAATGGTTGCAAAGAACGGGAGAAGACCTGGAGGATGACAACATTGTGTAACACACCCACAAACAACTTTCAGTGAGGAATCACTAGTACACAATAAATGCCTCATGTAGAAAGGTTCCATGTCAAATCTTTCAGGGATTTTTTTTACTTTTTAATTCCGTTAATTATAAATGTATGTAAAGTATAGCTGCATACTTTACACACATCAAACACTTGAAATTTTAAGTAAATACTCCAGGTAGCTTTTCTTTAAACAAAATGCTGCATTAGGACTGAAAAAGATGTGAAACAGGAGATCTGTGATGGGATCTGTCAACTTCTTATCACTTTCAAGCATCCATGGGGGGCTCCAACTTTGATTACCCTGTTACCCTGACCTAAACCACTTCTCTTGAAGCTATCTTACCTGCAGTGTGGGAAAAAGTCAGGTATAATACAGGTATCAACTTAACTTTTTTGTTATTTGGCTTAGGAAGGGGGGAAAGATTAAGGCATCCCTTCCCCAGCACCACTTAAAATCGGATTCTCCCACAACTCATTTAAAGTAAAAGAATAAACCACCAGGAAATTTGATCATATCTGTTGGTCCTTGTGTCACACTCCTTGGGGCACAGGCTTGGTGCTGGGACTTAGGCACCTTGGTAACTGTAGTGGGTGGTCATCTTCAGATCTATAGGGGAAATACCTGTATGCTGATCTCCTTGGACATTTCAGCAGTTTTTAATACTATGGATCATGGATGCTATTTGGTTAAAACCTTTTCAACAATTGGTTCGGGTGTTTGGTCAAGCTCTGGATTGTTTTCATCCTTTTTGTTGTTGTTGATGCAAATGATAGTATGGTTATTGGGGATGGTAGATTAATTCCTTGGGATCTGGCATGTGGGGTTCTAAAGGTCTGAGTGTTAACCATCAATGCTGCTTAACATCCAAATGCTGCTGCTGAGAAAGAACCTGGAGCTTGGTTATTTCATTCTTTCGGAGTGCCGTCTCAGTTCAAAAGCAATGTGTGGTGGCTGCGGTCAAATATATGACATAGTGGTGTTCTTGGAGTCTCCTTGCTCTTGAAAAAGCAGGGTGCCATTGTAAGCTGCATTTGTTGCATAGCTACCACACTTTCTGGCTAGTGGAGACCCTGCTAGAAACTTAGGGAACTGCCTATACTGAATCAAGCTCAGTATTATCTATACTGATGAGTAGCAGCTCTCCAGGGTTTCAGAGAGGCAACTAGACTTACCTGGAGATACCAGGGACTGAATCAAAGACATTTTGAATGTAAAACTTGTGCCATACCACTATGCTGTAGCCCTTACCTATGCTTATCAATGTTGTTCTAACCTCTAGGATTGACTACCATAATGCACTGTACATGGGACTGCCTTTTAAGATGCTAAAGTTGGTGCAAAATGCTGAAAGACGAGAGAATATTCAGCCAACATTGTGTCAACTGCACTGGCTGGCTGAGAACACACATACTCCTAAAGCCCTTCACAGCTTGGAACAAATGTAGACAAACTCTCCCTGTATTTCAATCAGTCCCTGTTCCATTACATGCATTTACTACCTGAAATAAGAACATGAATGGTGAGGAGCAGACTCTTCATGCATTGGTCCTGAGGCTGTAGAATTATCTCTGTGTGGAGGTTAAAGCTGTTACTTCACATTTATCTTTTTAGAAGGACCATAAAACTATTTATTTTGGTTGACATTTGGCCTATTGCTGTGTTCATTTATTGGCTCTCATTACTTTTTTAGGAGCTATTTTATAGTTTTAATTATATTATTTTAAATTTTAATTATGTTTTATTGTTTTTTTATTATGTTTTATGCGAGCCAATTTAGACAATGGAAAAGCAGTATGCAAATTATATAAAATCAATTCACTGAATTAGGAGAAAGGAAAAAGGATAAACTGGAAGAAAAATCTCTGGCTCCATCCAGTGTCCTGTGAGCAGACTTCCGGTTGTACAATGGAACTTCCCTTCCCCCCATTCCAAATCTGTTCCAGAGGGTCTCCCAACCTTCCAGAGAAGTTTTGGAGTGTGTGCGGTGGAGTGCAAAGGGGAGGAGGATTCCACTGGCAGATGGACACCATTGGATACATCCCCTGTCTTCAAAGCAGCATCTCATAAGTACAGTGCTTCTTTATTACTACAATGGAGCATGGCTATTTTATCAAAGATCTATCTTTAGCAATTTTCACTTTAGAGACACCAATTTATTATGATTTTAAGAAGGTTATGAATTTGAAATGCTTGATGCAGTTTCTCCTATTTTATCTCCGTAAAATTATAGTCTTTCTTTAACTGACTGTCTCAAATGTTTCCTCTTTTTTATTGACATACAACAGGAACACTGTCATTTGGAAATACGACTGTGGAGGCACCAGCAATTTAGGGTGCACCTTTAGGCAGAAAAATCCTACAATTCTCTGCATTCCCTAACCAGCCAAGCTGGGAGAGGAATGGTGGAAGTTATAGGACTTTTTTTGGTCTAAATATGCATAGGATTATGCTCTTAACCTTTTCCTATCCTTTACTATAAGCAAATGAAAACAGACTACATATTTCAAACTATTTGGTTCTCTTTCTTTTTGGTGACTGATGATTTGGTTACTGAAGTTTTTAAAAAAACATCAATAGCCAAAGTATAACTTAAGTTTCCTCATCCCATCAGTGATTGGGTTGTCACTGCTTATTGCTCATGTTATACATCCAGCACATATTGCTGTAGTTCATTCTTCAGTGTCACCACTCTAAGTAGGTAACATAAATACCTCAGAAGGAAACATATTGACATAAACTCTATCAACCTGTCAAGTTATTCAGCTATGTCTTTAATCCAAAATGTGGTCTAAATCTTTAAGTATAGTACATCTTTAATGTCCATTAAACGTATAGAAGAATGTATCCAGGTTATATTCCGTGTCTAGTTATAATCTCACACAAGAACATTGCTATAGGCTAAGACAACCCCCTGTGAATTTGGATGGCAATGTGACACACATTACCACATGTGTATTGTAATGAAGAAGCATGTCTGAATGTGCATCCACATGCAGTCTGCCCATGTGATTCTAGCTCCCATAAAGACATTCAAGTATAGAAGCTATCCTATGCATGGCCCATTGCATGGAGTTCAAGGGGACTTACTCTCATGTAAGTGTGTGCAGCTTTGCAGACTTAGGATAATATCCAATGTTACTCCTATGAAATGAATGGGTATAGTTAGTCATGACTAATTTAGATCTCATTTAATTCAATGGGCCTACGCTACATAGGACTAACATTGGATAGTACCCATTATCCCATTTTACAGACTAAGAATCAAGGCCATAAGTGAACAACAAGATCATTGGTAACTTTTCACTGCTAAGCAATAATCCTAACCCATATCTCCAAGATCCAAGGGCAATATTTATCCGTTTGATCACCCTGACTTGTTCTGGTACTAACACTTGCCCTGACAGAGTAAGGCCATTAAAAGATTTTGTAGGCCACATGCAGCCACTATCATTATAAGCATTAATTTCAGCAGTGTCCTTAAACGAATCTTAGGCATACTGCCTTTCCCTCACTCACTCACAAAATATCATACTATAACATAATAAAAGGATTGCAGACTTACAGCTTATAACTGGTGTAGACAGCTTAAAGCATCCTTTATAGAGTGCTTCACATAGTGGTTTTAAGCAACCTTTGCTATTGCGGTTTGTAGCATGAATGAATGGGGGGGAAACACAACTTTGTAGGATCTTTAGGAAGAACTATCATAGATTTAACAAAAACACTACCATGGATATGCAGCAGAGCCAAAATACACATGATTATGGTAACATGATTCTTAGGATTTCTTCATACAAGTGAAATAAGTCATTCTCGTGACTGGCCACTCACGGATGTTTGTGGTTCCTCTTGATGATGTCGGCAATCTCCTGCATGTCTCCCACACCTTCCCCCAGTAATTCTGTGTTGTTGTTGTTTTTTTAAAGAACACCCTGTGATATCCCAATTCTGTTGAAATATCTCAGGATTTCCTACCATGTATAGGGGAAGTTGCACTACAAATAACCACTACAGGGCACCATTCAGGGATATGAGCAGCGAGAGGAGGGGAAGTTTTCCATTACAAACCACGTGGTCGCCCCTTTTTGGCCGTGTAATGTTGCTGCCATTTGCTAAAAATTGCTCCTCCAAGGTAGGACCCTGCATTTCCCCTTTCTAGGAAGAAAAGCAGCTAGGACAAGCAAGAGGAAGGAAAAAGGTTAATTAGCCAATTTCTACACAGCTCTTAGGTTAATCTTTCTATGGCTACTTAGCTCTTTTTGCTTAAAAGAAAGCTTTTTAAAACCCAAGGAGAAACATCACAGAATTGCCCATCATGCCTAGTTTGACCCCATGGCAACTAATGCATAGACAAATAAAACCTACAGACATAAATTCTTTCCTGCAATGTCTTCCTTGCACCTCTGATAATGCCAGACCTTTTAGATGTGTATGAAGTACATCAATTATAGCTTTAACAGTACAATATGTCCTCTTTCAAGCTGTGCTTTGAACATGAAGAATGTTAATCAATACGAGCAAACACCAAAAAGCTCATTGTTATGCACAAATGTCATGATTACACAATTCAAATATCTAAACAAAAAGTTAAAATTAATAAAATTCAACCAGTCAAAGGTATTTTGATGATCATGTACATTCATCAAAACAACTTTCAGCACGTCACAGGATTGTTATCGCTGTAAATGACTGAAAATAAAAACAATTTTAAGACACTGATGTCTTATGACCTTGATATTTTATAATTTGACATTGATATGTTTTTATTGCTTATGGCCAAACTGAGATAAATTGAACCGTTAAAAATTCCAAACATTCTGACTGTGAACAAAATCAATGCAAAAATGGGCAAGATAACTCCACATATGGCCAACTAAAATTAATTGCTTCAGGTGTCCAGTAATTATGAAGTGATAATCATGCAATTAAAAGTACCAATTAATATAAAATTGTCTGTTTAGTTGTTAAACAAATGTGAATAGTTACATCTGACATGAGTTGTATAAGTTATATTTGTATTCATAAGAAGAGGGATTTTAAACCTTAAATCACATTTTTGATCAATACTCTTTGAGTTGTGCACAAGGAAAAACAAACAAAATGAGAACAATAATGATTTCAACATGTACCAAGAAGATTAAACATGGAGTGAATGATTTTTTCCTCATAGTATAAAGCTTCAGTCAGTTGCCATAGGTGCCAGTTTTCTGAATTGGCAAGTGAGAGCCAAGACAACATACATCAGAAGGCGCCCATTGCTGACCAAAACATCTTTTTACCATTGTTTTATACAAGTACTTGAAGACCCAAATTCTACAATAAGCTCCAAATGAAAACACACACCAGCCTTCTTATTCACAAAGCAATCAATTTGACCACAGGTTCTCAAAGCAAGCAGTGCCGACTGACAAATTCAAACTGAATTAAGTCTAGGGATGGTGACCATCCTATCTAATAGTGAAGAATTCAGGGATGAAAGAAGTAGGAAGCAAATATTTTAGGCCCATAGAAAACCTGGCTATTAATGCATCTGCTCTAAATGGGAAGCAACTTTTCAAAAGAAACGATCCCATTAACATCTTCATGGCATAAGATTCTACTTTATAGGAGAGAGCAACAAATTTGCACAAGGTGGAATTTCTGCAAAGGTTTCAGGTGTAATATCAGAAAGTGATGTGATTTACAGCCATGAGGCAAAACAAGAGGGCTAAGAGGGAGGGAATACTGAAATGGGGGAATAAAAACTTCATAACAAATAAAATATCACAAAATGTATCTGTAGATGATAGATTGTCATTTGGACTGCTAAGCCCCCTGTGGCAAAAAGGAGTTGTCAAATATTAGTATTTATTAAGCACCAGTATATGATATACGAAACACAGTAGCAAACAGCAATGCCCGTTTTGAGGTTTGACTAAAGACTAGTTAGTTGGAAAAGGAATGCTAACTGGTAGCAGAGAGTAGATGAATGTCAGACTAATGATGATTTAGGATGAAGTCTGCAAAAGCAACAGTTTTGGGGGGTACATATATAAAGAAGGTTGGAGATCATACCCCATTGCTGACTGCCTTCCATCGTCTTTTCTTTAAATTAAACAAAACCAATCTCACCTCATTTATAACAAAACTCTCTCCTAATACAGTGCATTTTGCAAAGTGACTAAAATAACAGCCAACAAATTCCTCCACGCTAGAGTGGCTTCTTTTCAATGGATAATAACTGGGTGCCATCAGCATGATAACAACCTCTTCCCGTGGTTTAATGTAATGGAGGACAAGACTGAACCCTGTAACAACCCTCAAAACAATTCCAAAAGAACGCAACAAATGTCTGCCAGGACCACTTCTTTTCATCCTTCCTGATAAGTATGAATGTTACTACCACAGAGTTGTACTTGCAGTTCCTAGTCCTACAAAGCAGTGCAGAAGATTATCATGATCAGTGATATCAAAGGCTGCCAAGCCATCTAGGAAAATCAATAAGGTCACATCCTCATTGTCTATCATCCAGCAAAGGTCACTCACTCCTGCAAGCAAGGCTTGATGCAACACTGAAATGCATCCAGTTAACCCACTTCATCCCAAAATGCTTGCAGCTAAACAGCCACCAGTTACCCAAGAATGGTATCTTAGAAATGGGACTATAAGGACCAAAAGCAGCTGGAATTAACAATGGCTTAATAGTGGTCTCACCACAGCCTCTTTTAAGGGAATGGGGACCACACCCTTCCTTAGAATCTTGCTTCCTTATTAACTTTTAGCAAAGGTGCAGAACTTCAAGCCCACAGGCTAAATCCAACTGGCCTGTGGTCCCAATCTGGCCCTCTGAGGTTCCCTGTATGGCCAAACTCCCTTTCCCTCAGCCCAACCCTTCCCCTGACCACTAATCATGTGGTAGTTTCTCAGCTTTGGGGCAGTTTTCAGTTCAGATTAATGCCATTGTTCTGCTCCAGAATTTGTGAAACAGTAAAAGGGTAAGTGTCTCTGAGTATGTGTATTTTGTGAAAAAATACCTTCAAACATAATGCAATTTTTTGTGCAGTTGAAAAAGTTGCAGATTGATGCTGAAATAGGATGGAATGGGTTTATGAATGAATGCATTCAAAACTGACACAGAATGGAAATAGAATGATTTATCCATCCCTAATCCACATAATGCATAACAGACTATTTCCCTTCTTCCCCACCCCCTAAATAAGTTCTTTGATCAGGTGGACGGGGGAGCAGTCTAGATGGATATACAGGAGGTACGCACATAATAAGAGCCATGCTGGATCAGACCAAGGACCCATCTAGTCTAGCACTCTGTTCACACAGTGGCCAATCGTCAACCAGGACGCACATGAAGGACATGGTGCAACTGCACCCTTCCACTGATGTTCCCCAGCAACTGGTGTATATAGTCTTACTGTCTCTGATACTGGAGGAGGCACACAGCCATCAGGACTAATAGCCATTGATAATCTTCTCCAGGAATGGATCCAACCCCCTTTTAAAGTCATCTAATTTAGGCAAGGAATGAGGCCACGGAAAGGATGGATGTGTTTGTGGATCTGGCAAACCTATGATCCAGTTGGAGTATAGATAGGCTTCAGCTGTTAGTTGTTGGGAGAAATGCACATGTATGAGCAATCAAATGATGTATTAGAACCTGATAAGATTAGATAAAGGCTAACTGGCTAGAAAGGTGCACTGTGTTGTTGTTGTTGTTGTTGTTGTTGGTGGTGGTGGTGGTGGTGGTGGTGTTTTTACTTGCTATGCCTAGTCTAAGGGAAAAAGAGAAATGTTCCATTCCCGAAACCATCAGATTTAGCTTGTTAATTTTCATCAGGCTATATTACTTACATGATCAATTTCTGACAGCAACATTTCAGGTTACATTAAAAAAAAACCTCAGTAGTTCTGCCATGCTTAATTTCCCTTCTGAATTCATTGCAAGTGGTGAATTAGAGGTAACAGATACGTGAAATTATTCCATAGTAAATTAAGTACATTTCACATGTTCTTGTTCCCCCATTTCACTATATATTCATACATTTACAAGGATAAGGAAGCACAGTAGAATTACAGGAATGTTTTGCTGATTCCCCTTCAGCTCCTGCACCACCTTCCACGCTGTCCAGGAAACTCCCCAACTATTTGGACCAGGGGCGCTGCAGGGAGTGGGGGGGAGACAAGACCTGAGGGCACCTTGTTTCATGAGTGGATTTGTGTTCACTGAACTCTGGATGCCTCCTATAGTTTAACTCACCCCAAGATTTTGTGCAACTTCGCAAAAATGTAAGACAGGTTGCAACAACTGCTGAACTAGAACATGATTCCAAAACATGTAAGGTGATTTAGGGGATGATGTAGTTTAAACAACTCATATCAGTAATATTCTCTTCCCTCTCCCCACCTCCCAAATCTCACACCTTAAAATACCAAACACAATTTTAGTTTATGCCAAAACCACCCCTCCTCTAGCAGATAATTATAATAGAAAGAAATAGGTTCACGAAATCAATTCTTTATTATAGGTAAACTTTAAATCGCCATGATAGCAAAGCTGGAAAAGGTCACATATAAATTAAAATGTAGAGGCTAATTGGACAACACTAAAGTACTAGAGGAGTAATTTACCTTTAGTAACTGACCGACATTTAGATGATAATACTATCTTTATACACCCCCCCCCCCCCGAATAAGGTGCTGATACATGATCCAAGCATTAAAATAGAATCTGGGGGAACAAACACATTTTTCATATATCTCTGAAATATGCTATTTATTAAATGTATAGGGATTTGCAAGGTTTAGAATATGATGGCAAGGAAAACTCTACAAAAGGGCAATATAGGCCAATATTTTTATTGTGTAGCTACTAGAATGTGTAAAAATTGCTTGCAAAGTGTATACAAAAAGCCCTGGTTGACAGAGTCAAGTTCCTTGGTAATCAGTAACTCCTGAAGATTTTTTAAGACTAGTATTTTAATATTTCCCCCTTTTCCCTTTAAATTAAAAAATGGAACAATTAAAGTGACACAGTTGTACAAACCAAATTTCAAACTGATTCTGATTGAACTTGTCATGTCATCTAAGTAGCCATAGCATTTTCATACAGAAAGGTAGAATGGGTTTGTTTGTTTGTTTGTTTATTTGTTTGTTTGTTTGAAGGAAACCAAAAGGCTTCTATTAAATAGTAAGAGCAAAGGGGAGATTAATGTTCCAACCCAGTATGCTATGTACTACTTACCTTCAAAAGTCAAATAAAACTTTCCTCTGTCAAACCAGACGAGGGAAGGCTGTTCATTCTCTGTATGGCCAGGAGT
Organism: Anniella stebbinsi; assembly: GCA_029215795.1. NCBI lineage: Eukaryota > Metazoa > Chordata > Lepidosauria > Squamata > Anniellidae > Anniella > Anniella stebbinsi. The sequence continues at coordinate 84,857,882 of JARDYH010000004.1, read as the reverse complement.
TGAAGCGGGATGGGAAAGGTTAAGGAGAGGGAGAGAGAAGGACATAAGTGTGAGTCACAGAAGCAGGTCATTAATCTTGCTACAGGGGAAGAAGAGGCGCTGCAAGCCGTTAACGTGCAAGGAGAAGTGGAGGGGATTTTAAAACAATGTTCTTGTTTTGGTTTGGGAAACAGAAAGCAAAAAAGCAAGCTATGGAATCCTAGATGGAGATAATTTTTGCCCACTGAAATAGCTGTCTGGGTATTTGTTCATGTGGTAGAAGTTTTCTGTTGCTGCAATATAAGTAAGTGTGTTTTAGCTACGCTAGCTTTGGGTGGAGTTCGCCTCAGCCCCGTTTTAAAGACACTGTTGTATTCCTGAGTATGAAGACATTTGAAAATGTAGCACTGAATAAGATTACTGACGCACCTGTATTGAAGAAAAGACTGATAAAAGGGAAAACCCGGTGATGTTTCTGGAGCTCACATTCATTATTCCCGAGGTAGACATGCATTATAATTCTGATATTATGTTTTCGTGGATCTTCAACATGTGTGGACTTCCCAAGGTGGCATTAATATCTAGTCAAGCATTTTCTCTAGTATTGCTAAATGGGGATTAATAAAATGCTGGGCAGGACTTTTGCAATGCTGACTAAATATATTATTTTTATTGGACCTTATACTTTATAAAATTCTAAGTAAAACCAAGAAACAAACCAAGAGTTTAAAGCTAGATTTCTACTTCTCCTAAAAAATCCCAGTTACTTTGACAAACACTTTTTTAAAAGATCCAGGGAACATAAAGAAAAAATGGAAGTACACGATGAAATCCTATTGCTGAACTTAAGCACATCTGGCCTTGGAAACCTCCTGGAAACTATATATGAAAGTCGTTTTGAGCTCTTTGGAAGAAGAACTGGGTATGTGAAATAAATACGTATTTTGTCAGGAATGGCTCTTGAATAGTTATGTTATTCCTGATATATAAAAGAATTACAAGTCAATGGTATGTCACCTCTCCCAAACTCTTGTCACTGGGAAACTGCCATGCAATATGCTGCATTTGTGTGTGGCTTTAGTTCCTCTGTTATAGATTAAGTTTGTGTTTGTATGCACTTGACACTCATGGTGGTGAGGGTGGTAGTGAAGGAGGCATTCAGATGACAATGGCTTGGGTTTTTAATCCAGATTTCCTGAAGCCACTCTGTTAATACAGTACCTGCAGCCGTTTCACAGTGCCTTTCAAAAGTGTGCAGTTTATCTTCTGAAACCCATGAGCAAAAGAAATGTAAAAGAAAAACAATGAAAACATAAAATCCAAATGAAAATCAAGTAGCTGATCATTAACCAAAACACAAACATTACAATGGGGAAAAAAAAGATCATAGACATAGAAATGGTGGACACAAGTTTTTTATTATCAAAATTATATGCAGTAACCACCACAAGAACCCAAAACCAAATACAAAAAAAAAGGACAGACAAGTTAATGAAATAATTCTGTGCCAAATTTCTCTGGGCACATCCCACATATATAGGATAACCTTTAGCAACTAGGAGACACATGGGAAAGTAGCATAGGCTGATAAATATGCTGGCATGAGTTACTTAAACTGCAATCCTATACATGTCTACTCAGAAGTCCTGCTGAGCTCAATGAGATGTATTCCCAGGCAAGTGTGTATAAGGATTGCAGCTTTAATTTTACTCTTCATGCAGAATTTTTTAATGCGTGGCCAAAACCTTCCATAAAATTTAAAAGCTCCCTCCCCCAAATCTGCTCCAGCCCTGTGCAACAGGAAAATGTTATTGAAACTCAATCATACCTGCCGAAAGGTCATTTACTATTGCTAAAACCTTCTAGAAAACAGGATTGACCAATTCTATAGGCACCGTGTTCTATCGTCCAATATGTGTTACAATTGGGAAGCATTTCTCAGTGCTTAACATGCTTTGTTGTATCTGAGACCCACTGCTTCTTGTTAATGGCCTCCACATTTTGTGGTCGTACTACACTGTCCAAACTCCAGCAGTATCAAAATAATCTTTGCTCGATATTCTCTGTGATGGGAAAAAAATACAAAAAGCAGGTGCCTAGCACATCTTTTTGAAACCCATAGGGACTATTCAGACGACGCTTCAGGCTCTGTGGTTAGCAAAACTGTGGTTCTCTGGGGTTAGCACTAACCACAAGCTGTGTTGTCACACACAACAATTTAAACCATGGTTAGAGCTGCTAACCCTGCTGCAGACAGTTTGTCTGTGGTTAGTGAGTGAGCAGGGTTTGGCAAAACGGATCACACAAGGTATCATAAACCCTGCTGCTTAACCAAAAGCCTTAACCAGCAGGGTTTAAGGTGTCTTCTGAACAGGCCCATAGCTGATTGTACTAACCAAGGGATCAAACTCGCCTCTCTATAACCACCTTGGGCTCAGTAGATCTGAAGTAAAATTAGATCTTGAGCTCTGTATTCCCCACAATAATTGCCATCCCCTCCTCACAATAGATGCTTGCCATGCTTCTGCCCTAAATTAGAATATCTTTTCATGCCATGCCATCCAGCATATTCAGCATACTTTATGGCATTATTCATAGTGGCCTATGCATGCAGATTTAAATAAGCCCACACCATCAACTGCCTGTTTGGAAAATGGTCTTCAAACAGATGATCATGGTTGTCAATAAACATACACTCCTGTTTTCAAGAAGTAGGTGTTATTTTCTTCCAGAAGCCAATACATTCTGGAAAACTACCATTTTTTCTCACGATACTGGAAACACTGAAGGGAGATCGTTAAAATTAAAGATGCCTGTAAGGAACTTAGCCCTACCCTCTGTCCCTACTCAGGAAGAGTGTTGGGGAGAACACAGAATTTGAACATTGAATGTTTTCCTTTTATTTACTACAATGAATACAATTCACTGCACATAGCCACAAACACCCAACAATACCAAAAGGACAAAACAACTTGCCTCTAATATTAAGAAAAAATGTGCCTGTATATAATAACGCATTCATTTCCCTTGTGTAAGGGTGTGACCATTCTCACAGCTCTCTCTAAAAGCAAGTCCTAAATAATTTCAAATATCTTGAAAAGGCACACAAACCAAACACCTCCTATTTAAAAAAATGAGGAAAAGAGTGGGTAATCTAAATCAGTACAGATTAAATTTTTTAGAACTCAAGTCTTGACCTTAATATTGTCAGCATAAACAGTGTTCATGCTACTTGCTATTAACAATTAAACAATGACTAAACACAGCTGGGATGATCCAAGAAAAACAGCATTATTCCTTATTAGCCACTTTCCTCAATTGTTTTGTGCCATAGTCTCTGTTTATTCCACCATATACCTGATAAAATCTCCAAGATGTTCAAGCTACTGTAAACACGGCCACTATACTTAGATAATTTTAACAATAGGGCTGATTACAAATACTTGAGCAGCTCCAAAAGAGATCGCAATTACTCTAAATTAAATTGTATATGCCTAATGAATCATGTTCATGTCCTGACTATGAATCAAAGTCCTGCTCATGTTATTGGACAATTAGTTAAAACCATGCTGGCCTTCAAAGAGTTCCTTACATTTTAAGAGTGTTGCTACCTAAAATGTGGACTTTGCACTACTCTTATCATAGGACACCTTAATGTTTGCATTGATTAACCATTGGCTTTTGGGTTATATATTACACTTTTTAAAGGATGCATTTCCAAGGGGCTTCTTGGCTATTGTTTACTGAGCAAAGGCTTTTTTCTACAGAAAAGCTTAAAAAGATAAAAGGCGGTCTACCAGAGCTCATATGTCTAGGATTTTAGAAAGATTATAAAGCCATCCTTTTTAGGCAACACTTTACTGATATTGCTGTGATGGATATTTTAATGGTTGCTTATGTATGTATTGTCAATTGATTTTTAAAACGTTGTGTTGTATTTAGAAGTTGAATGGACTAGTAACTGCCTTGATATAACTTGACAAAAAGCAGAATATAAATATTTAAATTAAAACAAAATTGTTGGACATTCTTGCAGTCACTAGAACTCTGCATATCAGTATGAAGGATAGGCAAATATGTGGAAGCATGTTGCATAACAGTCCAAGAATCTTGAACGTTCATCCTCACTTCCACAATTGCTATCACAAAATAAGCAGAAGCCAGCAACCGTCACCGCATATCATTTGTGATTTATTTTAACAACAAAGACTTTCTCTAGAACATTTTATTCTGTGCTCTTCTAAAATATCTTATACTGACAGAAGCAGAATGTAAATGAAACGTAAGTAGAGAGGAACTTTGCTTCCATTAATTAAAATGTACATCATGACTAATTAAATGCTTTCCCTAAAAATAATCATGTTCAATGTGTGTGTGTGTGTGTGCACATGCTTGCACACACATAATTGTTTCAATGGAAAATGGTGTGCTTTCTCTTCACCTAACCTAGAGTAAACAAAACCTAGAGTAAAATTCCAACTTAAAGTTAGCAGTAAAGTTGCCTGAGTTTCTGAAATATAGTTACTGATAAGAACGACAAAGCAGTGTCTCATAAAAAACTACACTCATCAATGTCTGTTTCAGACAAATTACACCAGCCCATGGAACATAATACTTCACATACAAGGAGGAGATGAATCACTGATGGCACAGCCTCTTAGTTAAAAGAACATGTATGGTAAATTTAAGTCTTAAGTGAAATGCTGTTCAGTCCATTGACTGACATGCATTTACATCACACTAGCAATCATCAGATCGACCAGCAGCCAAGAGAAACAGAGAACACAGATTTGAAGAAGGAAATAGGAAGTCAGAAAATTGCCTCAAGCACTCCCCTGCCCCCATCAACCCCTACCCAGAAAGAAATGAAAGTTAACTGTGATTTTTCAGAACGACAAACCAAAACTGAAAGCACCTCAAACCATATTCAGTATTTAATAAATTCTTAGTGGAGGTCTGAAAATATGCTCCAGCTGAGAGCATCTTCATTTTCTAATAATCAAAGCAAATATCTAAAAATAATATTCTTAGACTAAAAGACAAACGTTTCCCATGGATGGGAAGTCAGAAGTATGTTTCATGGCTCATCACTCAAACGAAGACAAAACACAAATAATCCAATTCATTTTAATTTTTCAGATTGCCAAATGTGGCATGCTTAGAAGGAATATCCAGATTGTGGCATTCTTGGTTCATTAAAAATAGTTAGGTAGACAATTTGAACAGTAGTTCAAATGCCTTTTTTCCTCCACACAGATTAGAAAATGGTTGAGAGAAAACTGAGTTAAGAGGCACATAGCAAGAACGCCAATGAAACAAAGTTTAGACTAATAGCAGAACGGGTCCAAACGTATGTAAAACAAGGAAAAACAAATGAAAGAAAACAACCTGGCAAACAATGAGATTTGAAGGAGACAGAGATGGTCTGTAGAAGAGCAGAAGCGTTGATGAAAGCAGAGGCAGGTCAAAAGGGAAAACCTGGAGTCTGCAGTACAAAAGAACTATATCAGAGAGAAGGTAATTTCAAGGTCAAAAGAAGTGGGATGGGGGGAGTCTTGCAAATGAAATCAAGAATAGCAGAATGATGCCAAATATATGCTGGTCTGAGAAAAAGAAGGAGAAGGGAAATGGATAGGGGAAGGGTTCAGGGAGAACAGAGAAGACCAGAGAATGAAACAAAACCCAAAGGCATCAAAATCTAGGCACTGTCAGCCACAGCTTTTATAGTGTGATCTGACCTTTACTCAATAAGAAAAAAACAAGGTACAATTTTCGATTAAGAAGTTTCCAATCATAAACATTTTGAGCTGTGTTTTTAAAATTTTGCAGCTATCAAGTATTTGCAATTCAAAAAGTCAATACACTTGATTTGTTACATTGGTTTTTGACAATAAGCAATTCTATGGTGTTCTATCAGTTCCTGCTATCTTTTCCTATCTGTCCTTATTAAGATTTTGTGTTAAGCATTCTTTTTACTGCACTTATCTAACTTAACTACATCTAATTAATTGAGCAATGAACTGTACTATTATCAAATGGACAGGCTAAGCTTTATAGCCACTAAAGTGACACAGTAAAACTTTTTATAGTTATAACCATCAGGATACTAAGGGAAAATCATGATATTCCATATCTGTGTGGTTTTCTGAGTGATGTTTCAGAAAGTGCTTAATTGAATCCACAAAACACTGTCTGAATTTCCCAAGAGATTTTCAACATAGAAAATCTACAATTGCATGAGCTCCAAAAGCTCTCAAACCCAATAAAAATGCTTTCTAATCTCAGTGGAAATTGGAGATTCATAGGCGGCACATTCTGTCCATATACAAAACATGGGTGCATGTGCAGAACTTGTGTGTGTTCCCCATTCGATCCCTGCCAATATATACACATATATATCACAGATGCAGTTGTCTAAAGTTAATTAAAATTGCAACTCTCTTTTACATTAAAAAGTGCTTCAACATAACATGACCATGACAACAAAAACAAAGAAAATATAATCAAATAAAGGGTTTCAGAAATCAAAAGATTTAAGCCATTCCGCTAACGGAAAATAATTCTTCAAAAGAAAAAAACATTTTTGTTACCAATTGTGGGAGTAGTGGCTGCACTCAAGGAATTGGTGGACGATATGGAAGAGGTGCTTTCAGCACGTGCTAAAGGTGCTATCGGAGGAGGGCTGGATGAGTGAACTGGAGGGCTAAAAGGTCTGGACTGTAGACAAACACAAACAAGATTAAAAATACACGCAATATATCACTGAATTTAAATGCACTCAAAAATATTAATAGCCAACCACTCATGTTATCTTCTTAGGCTCTTGGAGCACCCAGAATGAATATATATTAAATACACAGACAGACTCATTTATTTCTCAGCTGCTATTGACTGACTATTAGCCCAATTAGAAGACGACAAGTTTACTAAGCTCTTTAATGCACACAAACTATTTGTTGGACCCAGTTATGCCTCCTCCACAAATGGAAGGGCATCTTCTGTATGTAGAGGGAACCGGGATGAAGCTGAGGTTTCCTGCTGTAGAAAGGAGATGGGGTGTCAATTTTTGCTGATTCCCCCATCCTTCTGTAGTTTCCAGAGTAGGGAAGGACAAACCTATTCATTTCACTTTCTCCCACATTCCATTTTTTTAATCTCAAGTTCTTTCTGTCCTATTTATGAAGATTTTTGTGAGTTCTTATCAAAAATTAAATGAATGAAATTCTCACCCATCCCTATTCAAGAGTCACCTCCTATGGTAGCCCTCCCCAACCTGGTGCCCTCCAGATGTGCTAGACTAGGAGATGTAGCATGCTGGGAGATGTAGTCTGACACATCTGGAGGACATTGGATTGAGGAAGGCTATCCTATGGTGTTCTGGAGGTTCCTCAACCCTCAGGAACTGTTGCTCGTGGGAGAAAGGGGAAGAAGGATTCTGCAAAAATTGTCCCCCCCCCCACTTTCTCCAACCCAAGTGGAACTCTGCTGAAAACAAACCTGGATCCAATCCTATATTTTAATGAAAATGAGAAACCCTTTGGAGAAACCTTTTGCAGACTGTAATAAATATGGGATGCATTTGAAATTGCAAAAATGTGATGCAAATGAAACATGTTACAAGTGCAAAATTAACAAGCAATTGCCCATGGAAATCTGCATCATGGGTTTCTTTTCGGATTTTGCAATGCTAATTTGATAACATCTCAAGATATAAGGTTGCTTCAAATTTTACATTTCTCCGTATACAAAAGCACTTCTATTCAGGAACAGAAAGTAAAACATGTGAACAGTCATGGATGATGATGATGGTACATGTCTATTTCACTGTGTGAATATGTGCCTGGAATCTGTGATTATATGTGACTTCCCAAGCTTGTGCACATGTAGTAGTGAAAGGTGCATGGAGAATTGTCACATGACCAGAGCATACATACAATATTCACATTTCTTCTGAGATAGAAGTGCTTTTCATGAAGGAAAAGTGTAACATTTGAAACAACCTCTAATGATGCGTAAGTATATACAAGTCCAAGTGTTTCAGGTGATGTAAAAAGCTATATGCCTTCTCTTGCCTGGGAGTTTCAGATTAATTGAGGCTTAACAGCTTTTGAACATGCCATGCTGTCAAATGCTTTAGAGATGTTCTTGTTAAAGTAAATTCATATTCTTACACATGTGTAAGAATTCTGACATGATAACCATACCAGGACTGATACCTGGCATGATATCAAAACCAACAAGACAAACCTGCAATTTCAAATGTGGACTTTTCATAAACATCTACCAACCAATTGTCATCAACAGAGTTTCTTCTGTGTATAGTTTTAAATAGGAAAGGTGGAAAATCACATCACTTGTTCCCTATGAATCATTTGTTCATCTCTATCTGCTCTATGCTGGCAGAAGATATGCTATTCCAATATAATTAGTGATTATGAAAAAGCTTAAACCTACCACATCAACTCCAGGCTTCCCTGGGGGTAATTTGGGACGAGATGGGGGTCTAGGTGGAGGAGGTGGAGGAGTGGTGCTGCTGCAGGATGTCAGTGGAGTTGCAGGGCGAGCAGGAGACAATGACCCTGAAATAAACACACCCTATAAAAATTGAGCTGTTCTTTCCCCCCTGCCCATGGTCAGTATCCCCCAACAGAGCAGGCTATCAAGCAAACAATCGCCAAACCAGCTTTTGACTTATATTGGCAGCTACTATGTAATAATAACAGGTAATATGCATGAATGGGACTTGGATGAAGTTAGAAAGTTGCGAAGTGAACAAGTCACAACAAAATGGAAAAGCTTATTTCTGTGCTATTATGCCAATGGAATTTTCACATGCACTTGGCCATGAAGATACTGTGGTTGTGGTTCACATACTGCTTCCGTATAAACCTCATTAATTTAAATGAGGAAGCTGTGCTTGAACTGCACCCATTTTAGATGAAAGATGGTTCCTAAAATATTGTCTTGTTTCTTGGAGTTTACCATTCCTTAACATCATATTTTGACTAAAACACAATGTGCTCTTCTTATACAAACTTTATTGGGGCTGCAATCCTATTCAGAGGTAAATCAATGGGTGTTCAGTGAGAATAAAGAATAATGGTTTGCAATGAAATGGACAAACCTTGCATACATCTTTTCATGTGACAGTAAGATGCTAGGAAATCAGGAACAACTAAGACAGCTAGAATGGTGAAAGGACTGGTGTTATAAATACAGGGATTTCAAGAAACTGAAAAATTTATCTCCTCCAAGATAAGCTAGGTTGCATGCTGATGTAAATCAGTTATTGACATTTGTCAGAAAAAAATCCAACAATACTGTACCAACTAATATAATTTATTATGCAAAGAAAATACAAGAAGATGATTCATAAAGTGAAGACTAAGGGTAATATTAGAAATTAACTGAACGGGACTATTATGTAAGGGTACCCAATTATCTTCAGTGGCACCTGATCTGCTGCTGTGTTGCTCCTTTGCACATGCTCTGTAATATCGAAAGTATGCTGTCACAGGAAGAATTCATGCTGTGTCTTTTTCCCACTCCAGCATCATCCTTCCTGGAAACTGAAACAACAGTAGCATGGGAAGGATCCACAGCATGGATTCCTTGCACATACTGTGAACATATGACAGGGATTACTGAGTGACACAAGAAGGAGCAACGCAGCAGTGGCTGTCGTGCCACTAAAGGGAACATAAAATTGCTGTAAAACCTTTCCCCCTTTCTACTTCGCCATTTCAGTGTACAATATTTTTAACATGTCAATCCTTCACCCAAAATCAAGGCATATGTGGAAGTTAAATGGCAAATACATATTTCAAGTAGAAAAGGAAAGGGGAATATATTCTGTATGCAATAAAATTACATTCCTCCTGTTTTTAATGGGTACTAAAATCAGTCCTTTAAAGTACCCAAGTCAAATAAGACCCAAGGTACTCCTTTAAAGTACCCAAGTCAAATAGTACCCAAGTTAAATAAGACATTCTACATTCAAGTCAATCCATAAACCAGATACGGCTTAGTTTATATCAGTATTACAAAGTTGATCATAAATACTGACTGATCACATGCTTCATGCAGTCAGTGGAATACACACAGAAAACACGTAGCTAACAGGAGATGGTGGATGTCTGGAGCTTTAAAAATATAGCACTATAAATGATTATGGAATAATATTGCATTTGCTAAACATGCCCTGAATATTTCCCTTACCCAGGGTAAGGTCTTGGAAAAGCTTTGTCCATTTAAAACATATCTTATTCAATGACATAGATAAAACCCCAGACTGCTGAAATGTGGGATTTTGTGCATCAAAAGCACATTTTTTCTTCATTTAAACACCATAAAAACCTAATTCTGTACTATGTCTACATAAATATTAATCCCAGATTATTGAAGAACCTTGAGGTTTCCCTATTGCTGGTTAATTACAGCAACAGGAAGTTTCACCTATATGATGCTAAAGTCACTGATAAAAAACAAAAGTGACAATATTGACATGTGTGATCCTGTCTCACAGAGCTACCAGAAATCTGCCCTATACAACTCCAGGGAAACAGCTGGATCTTTTGTAAGTATACATCCATCAGCCCAATGATCAACTGAAACAGAAGACCCCTTATAGTAGCACTAACAGCACTTTTCGTGTATGAAATGTAGCAAAATGTTAGAAAAACTCTTTTTTGTAAGACTGCAGATATCTTGCCAAGCCAATTTCTAGAACAGAAATTTTCTAGAATAGAACTCAACAGAATTTCTTTTTAATTTTTTCTTTATATTCCCCCCAGTGGTGAGTTCACTGAAAATATTTTTTCACTTCAACAGTCAGAACAAGAACTGGGCTCTTAATTTCATTTATACTGATGTTTCTAATGTGTGTGTGTGTGTGTGTGTGTGTGTGTGTGTGTGTATATATATATATGCGCCTTTACTTTGTTGATCTTGACTATGTTGACAGGGGAAAAAACATACTTTTGAAATTACTGATATAAACCCTAGTTACTGAGTTTAGTAGTTTGGGTGATAATTGAGATAGTTCCTTTCTTTCCAGTCATTAACCAAATGTGACCAGCTTCCAGCTCATTTGTTTTATGAACTTTACTAAAAAACTGTCTGAATATGTGTTGCAGAATTCACAATATTTGCTTAGAATTAGGTCATCTTATTCTTGGTGGTACTTAGGTCCATCTGAAATGTACAGAACACTACAGTCCTTTGCCCCAATCCAACAACAGCAATCTACATTTGGAAACAATTTTCTGTATGCAGATCTTCTATAGCTAGAATACAAGGGAAACGTCTCCCACATCCAGTAACGTGCCTGCATATCTGTCTTTGAAGGGTGCACCAAAACCAGAAAAAATACATTGTGAGGGTTTTTAAGCTAGGCAGGGAATGAGCTCTGTGAAAATAAGGGTGTGCTCGCATGTGCACCCATCTGACTTATTGTAGATTAGTGGTCTTCAATCTGTGGGTCATGACCCAAAAGTGGGTTGCTAGATCAGTCTAGATGGGTTGTAGCAAAGCTATTGCCGCCACACTGGGCAATTGTGAAATTGTGAAAGTGGTCCGAGGTCAGTCTCGGGTCTGGACTAGATAAAGACCATTGTTCTAGATGACCCTTCCCCAACCTGGTGCTCTCCAGGTATGTTGGACTATTCACAGCATCTCCCAACCAGCTAGTTAGAGGAAAATTGGAATTGTAATCTAACACATCTAGAGGGCTCCAGGTTGAGGAAGACTGCTCTAGACACCCTCTTCTCCTTAACTAGATCGATGAAAGGCTCTCTGACAAAGGGCAGCTAAACAAACGAGCCACTTTAGTTATTCATCACAATTTGCTCTCTGAGAACTGCAGTCACAGGAGACAATGCACAGCCTATCATTTTCACTTGCAATTTTTTGGATAGAAACTCTAGACGGTCATTGTGACCCTGTTCAGATGACACACTAAGCCATGGCGCTTAAGCATTGGAGCTAAACATTATGGCTTAGTTTGTGGGAAGAACCATGTTTTAGTGTGCCATGTGAACCATTCCTAACCATGGTGGCTACATAACCACGGTTTAAACATGCTCACTAACCATTTGCTGCAATAGGGTTAGTTCCCTAACTATGGATTAGTGTGTTGTCTGTGCAGGCCCAAAGAGGTGCTGTAATTTTACAGTTAATCCATCCCGCACACACACATTTCAAGATGAACTACTTCATGTGAGACAAATATCAAACTTTAGGAAAATACACAAGGAGTCTAGAAGAAGAAACTTATTTTCAGATGATTCTTGGTCAGTGTTTGACCAGTACTCATTAAACATTAACTGATCAGATGCAAAGTTTCATTTTAATTGTTTAAATTACTGGTTTAAAGAATAAAAACATCTCAGAAGCTAGTTTATGTCATACATAGTGCCAATGCCTTTACAACAATGATAAGCCATAAATAACTGTTCCTACTTTAGACCAGTGCTTATTCACTCCGTCTTTATTTATAGGGACTGTTTGCCTTAAACTAATTCAGTGGTCATATTACAAATACAAATATGCCATTCTTTCCTTAAAAAAATAAATACATAGCCAAACATTTTTAAAAGGGACTACTATTATTTGATTTGCTCATTAGCTGGGGTAATTTGCAATTGAAGGAATTTGAAAACTCACACATCCTTGTAGGTTGGGCTTTGATCCCATCAAAGTTAGGTCTACCTCAAAATGGGATCTGCCCCAACCTCACAGTTATCCACAGGCAAAGAAAAGGCATTACATTTGAGAAGTGGGAAGAGATAAACAGCCCCAGGGAGGAACATCCTCTTCTTAATTTAAAGCATGTCATTCCCTACTGGGAAGCATGTACTTTGTAGTTTTCCTTCCTTCCAAACTGAATTGGGAATCAAAGATAATTACTAATCCCATGCTTTCCAGCAGGATGTTATACTCCTAACCATGGTCAATAAATTATTTCCAGTTAAGTAGAAGCTGGAAAGGTCTCTTCTGTCTCTGATAAGTGGTCCTTGTCCCTGATACCTTTGAGAAAGGGGAATTGTTGGGGGAGGGGGGGGAAAGGAGAAACGAGTTATACTCCCTCCCCATGTGTTGCAGTATCAATGAAAATCTACTGATTTCCTTTGAAAGACCATCTGGGAACTAAAATAATCTCTGATAATATCACCTTTGATTCTTAGTCCATTGTAACAATTTACAACTTTACTCTCATCTGCAGTTATTTTCTACAAAATATTGCATTGCTGATGGGATACATTAAAACTGCTTTGATGAGAATACAAAATTAAACTCATGTTTTTAATCTGCATTTCTCTCATTCCTTCACTGATCCAATGAAGGACATATTTGCATTACTCTTATGAACTACATAAACACTTGAAGGCTCAACACTGATGCACATTTGCATTTGTTGATATAATTCCCAAAAGAAGCCCAGGAAGTTTCCTAGCAAAGAATGCAACCCTCCCTGTGACTACCCAGTTGACACACAGTGCTTCCTTCATGCCCATAGATTGAACCAGTTCTAAATGAGAAGGACAAGAAGAAAGCCTATTAAAGCTCCCTACTTTTATGGGGAAGGTCAAGGAGAGTATGTGGTCATTTGGCAAAAGAGAATATTATATATTTGGTTGTCACTTCTTTATGGAGAAAAATTTCTTCTCACTGGCTACACAGTTAGATGTTTCATGCTTAGAGAATTTGATAAATGTAGCAAATTCCTAATTTGAGATAAGAGATAGCTTTTCCACCAATGTCTTAAAGATGTAGAGCTTCCCCAATAAACACTAGACATTCAGCAATGGCAGGGAAATAACACATAGTATCAAGGGTTCAAGGTTAAGTTAGACCACAAGAGCACGGAATAAAATTAAAATAAAAGCCACTAGGCACAGTACAATCAAACAAAGGGAATGACTGATGCTTAAAAGCCAACCAACTAAGAGTAGCTAAAAAAGTTTTGTGTTCACACGGCAGCATTCACGGCCACACTGAAGCACACTCAAAGCTGTTTAGACATACCACTGGTGCTTCCTGTGCCACCGCCAGAGCTGGGTCCGGGTGATGACACCACTGTTCTGTAGGTAGGAGGTGGAGGGGGAGGTGGTGTTGCTCTCTGTCCCACCCCAAAATCTTTAGGAGATGCTGCTGACGCTAAATTATCATCTTTAACGTGGGTCTGCTCAGAAACTTTCTTCTGAACCTCTTCTAAATTGAGTGGAGATGGAACACTGCGAGAGGTTTCAGCCTCTGGAGGCTCATCTGGGGTTTCTGATGCCACAGGTGGGGACACCACTTTTTCCCTTGAAGTCACCTCTGAAGTTACGTTTTCCAGGGACTGATCAGAAAAACTGATCCACTTATCCTCCGCGTTAGCAGCAACAGACTTGGGGGATAATACTGGGCCAAAAATGCTGTCCAAGTCATTGATTGATGGTAGTTTGTCACTTTTGACCTCTGTTGCTGTCTGGTCATTTCCTGTGGTCAAAGTAGTTGATTTTAAACTTTAATGTCAACTTGTACAGTTAAGTTGTGCTAATGCTCTACTTATGTACGGGGCTTTTAAAATCAGCTATATTCTAGCACAGACATTTTAAAATCATATTTATAAAATGCTATTGGGGAACATAATTAATGTGCACAAATATCTACATATCATCTGAAATGTATGCCATACATATTTTTTGAAGTACATTCCTTGTAAACCAGCATAAAGACACACTGCCTGCATATCTCGTTCATACAAATACACACAAATGGAAGATACTATTATCTAGGAAAATCGACTGGACAAATCCGCTAACGCAGTGACTTTATTAGTAAATGTTACAAGCAAAATTGAAAATCGCAAAGTAATTTGAAATTCAAACATAACTTGCATACAAGTTTGAATAATTAAACTGAAAATATAACTAAACAATGCATATTAGTGCACTTCAGTATACATTGTGGTACTACTTTAGCGTAATCAATGAGAATGTAGATGATTATAGGATTTTATTATTGAGTTGAGCAATTATTACTGCATGTTATGTTTGAGCAAACGTAGCAGAGTCCATCTATACATATGTGTTAAATGAAAGGAAACAGATTTTGTACTTTTTCATCTGTGCCTCTTGCTGAAAAAGACCGTAACAACATCAGGTTAGAAGACTTTTGTAGACTAAAAGGTTTTATATAAATGATAAACAATCAATGTATTATAACTTTACAGCATCTTGGAGCATCTGAAAGTTAATACACTGATTCTAAATACATTCTCTTCTGTGAGTTTTGCTCAGTGATTAGGTTCTGACTAGATGTTATCAAGAGAAAGTTGTAAAATTAATTTCCACTGAAATCAATAAGATTTAAGTTTGCCTGCTCATTTCTGGATTGTATCTGTGAAGAAATACCATGTATATAACTGTTATTGTTCTGTAATGTTTACTTTGTGTGGCCTCGAAGCTGTAACGTATCTGAGTAGGCCTAAAGCCTTGCTTTGTTATTATCAAAGGCCTGTGTAGTACTTGCTTAGTGATGTTCTGAAGTGGGAGAAAGAGACAATCATTTTGAATATTTATAGATATGGCCTGGATCAGTTAAATTCAATTTTGATTGCCTGGGGATTCAAACTAGGTGGAAAAGAGTGGTTGGGAAAGGAGTTTAGTTAACAGTTAGGAGTTTAGTTAGTTGGTTGTTAGTCTGAGAAGGAGAAATTCTACTGGTTGGTGTGTGGTGTTACAGGAGGATTAGGAGATCAGAACTCTTTCAATTTGAGATCCCAAAAAATTATCAGTCAATGATACCTATTTTGTTAATGGCAGGAAAATGATTATTACCAAGAAATGGAAAAAATATAAAACTAATCACATGTAAATAATGTTTTATAACAGTTTGGCAAATGCACAATTATTGAAAATTAGTGCAGTAGATAGATTGAGACTTTATAAATTTGAAACCCCAAATTTATAGAGGAATGAAAATCTTTTACTGAATATTGGAAAAATAATCACGATGTAGAACTCAACATATATTCTTGTTTTGTTATGTCAAATTATTGGTGTGAAGTAAAATGTGATGCTATGTGCTATTTAACCTATTTGAAAATTAATTTAATGATAGATGCATATATTTGGTGTTACACAGAATTTTTGGTTGAGTTACATATATTTTGATGTATATTTTGATTGTATTATATAATGATACATCGTATATTCAATATTGTCTTTATGTATTAACAAAAAGCTTTTTAAAATAAAATAATTAAAAAAGAAGGCATAGGAAAAAGCTGAGAAGAAAGTAAATATTAAGTTATTCCTTTTCAGTGGGATAACCATATGTGGTTGGCAAAGATCAGGGGAAGGGATCTTAGAAGAAAGTTACAGAAGAACGTTACACAAGAAGGCAGTAAAAACTCAGATAAACTGTAGAGCTAGCCAGAAATACAACATAAGGAGCTTTGGGAGTCAGAGGAAGGCTGCACTGAAGAGCTGGACCTTGTTGTGAGTGTATTTGGTTGGGGTGAAGGTGTGTGGAATTTGGCCTGAGGTAAAAGACGTCATTAAAAGGCTTGTAATAGCAATAGTGTCTTGTGAGTCCTAATGAATTCACAGTAAGCAATATTTTAAACCCCAAAGTAAATATTAGTATTCCCCTATGTACAAAATATCCCTTTAATAAATTAACTTATAAGTTCATCTTGTCTCTAGTGTTGGTGCCCATCTCATGCCTCAGCATCTTATGCTAGGCTACTAGGAGGCTTTAAAGTATTCTAAGAAAATTGGTGGCAGAGGAAACAAAGGGTCAGTTTGGGGAACCCTGAGTTATAGTGGCAGAGAGTTCCTTAGGCCCTGAAATATATGTATTTTTTGTAAATAAGAAACCCCATAGGTGGGATTGCCCAGTGAAGGAGCAGTTTCCCCATGGGTGGCAGCATAGAGAGAAACCCTCCCCGTCCCCACCCCATTCAAACTACATACTATGCACACATAATGGAAAATGCTTGTGTGCTCATAGAAATACTTTATTTTCATAGAAAGAGAGTGGGAATCCTCCATACGTAAAAAGCTACTAGAATGTGCTCCCTGTTGCCTTTCAGTTATGTTGTTCATGCTAAAAGAGCAGCCTATGTTATATATAGCCAGGATATTTAATTTGCGCAACACTGTAGAATTATATTAGGTAGTGTATTTCTTTCCATTCAGTCCTCCATATTGCCTAATAGAACTACTGAATGGGCAACTTGTAATGTATCTGTATATGACTGTCCAGTCATCTCTCTGGTACACAAGTTATGTATGCACACAGAAAGATGAATTGATACAGCTACAATTCGGCAAAAACCTATATTGAATCTTTTACCTTTAACTTAAAATATAAGAAATTTTGGAAAATTACATTTTATATTATATTGTCATTGAGAAAACTAAATTTTAGGAATTAACGTAAGGCCTATTACTAAGAAAACTTATAAAACCTTTTCCCTTATTGCCCTGGTCATGAGTCATGTAAAATGTGCAACAAGGTAATTCAGGAAACAAATGAACAAACATGGAAGTGCATTAAACTTGATGAATGTTACAGTTTGCAAATATGCATTTTAGCCACCCAGCATAGATATTTGGGAAAATGGTAGTGTGTATATGAATAAAACATTGATGAAAAGAGCACAAAATATGTAATCCTAAACGTTACGTATAATTATAGAGATACCAAGCCTATCTACACACCAGGATAAAATGTTTTGAAAACTGTATATGGAGTGTGTCCTGGGCCCCAACAGTTTTAAACCGTTTTAAAGCAATAATGTAGATAGGCTCACTGTTAAAACATCAACTTTGTATGCATTGCACAAAATAACATTCATGTTCCATACCCTACCCATCCTTTCAGAAGCCATCTTTGCATTTTCTTATTGCAACTTAAGACATAATTATACATTCTATTCAGACCAACAGCATTCTCATTGTCTATAAGTAGGATCATACAGCTAATCATGTTCACTTGCAACATGAATTATATAACCATCTATAAGTAACTTATTTCCCGTTTCTATGTGCCACAATATCTTTGATTCTAGCTTTCCTTCAAAGAGTTCACATTCATCGAATAGAGCTTTCCTGCTTCCCTCTTCCCTCTTCCCTCTGCAGCCTCCTGCTTCCCCTAAAAACTCTTTCTGGGGGATTTTGGGACTCTTGGGAATACTGCTGCTTGAGGGAGAATTGGTGAAAGTTTCTCCCTCCCTTATGTGAATAGAGAAGCAACTTAGGACCCAAGCCATGTTTTTTTTTCCTTTAAGCAAGATCCCTCTGACATCTGAATTGCATTTACTCATAGTCCTATATGAACATGATTCTAAGATAGAACCTGCTTTCATTCTACAACTAGGCCTCCTACTGATATCAACGGGAACCCAGCATGTTTTCAGATTCATGACAAGCTCACTAAAGCTTCCCAACATTTTCTGACACAAAACTGGGTCAAACGTATTAATAGTCTACTGACAAATTGTTCATACAAGCATTTATTACAATTGCCATATTTCTGTGGAAAACTTGTTCAATATTTCAATACAACAGAGGCAGCAAAAATCATTTCAAAATCTCAAGGGCTTTAGAAAAATGTTAGATGTTAGATTTGCATCCTATTTTTCACTAAGGAAGGAACATCTGTTAAGGTATCTGAAGGTGGATGGAAATATTAAATACATGGGTATTATGTATGCATAGAATGCATGTAATTATATGATCAGTATTAAGAAATTATTATGAGGATTTAGATTCTCTTCACATCAAAAGTTCATAATGTACACTGAATAGGGACATAGATATTTGGCAGCATAATACAGATCTTACACACCTAGTAGCCATTTGTTGTCAAACATTCTTACCTACTGCAATTGTTAAAGGAGAACCAGTGCGAGGAGGTGTAGCTGGAATGTTCTTAGGTGGAAGCGGTGGAGGTGCTGGGAAACAAACATAAGAATTTTAAGAAAAAGATGGACAAAGCTCAACACCTAAATAAACATAACTCTGTAACTTCTGGAGATGTAATCAAAATACAGTTAAGATCCAGACAGTCCATTACCCAAGCAGAAGTCACTTCTGTTTATGCAAGGCCCACATATTTTGTCAACTCCACCCTCCTGCTGCACCATACCCCACACTGTTTTGGAGAGTCATGCAACTCTCAGAAGTGTCCCTGCTGTGGGAGGTGAAAGGGGCTGCAGTGGGAAGGGAGAAGCAGGAAAGCTTTGTGGAGTAAGTGGAATTCTTCCCATGAAGCTCTGTATCCAAGCTCTGCAAACATACAGTCTTTACCTCTAGAAACTTATTGTAAAAATATTAGAAAACTAAGAGATCAATACAATAGGAGAAAGAACACAAGAAAAAGAATCCATCTCCATCCTCCTCAAGAGAATTCTACCATTGATATGCAGGAATTCTGCATTCTCACTAAAGCGATCACCCTGACCTACATACTGTAAATAAATTAGTCACTCTATTTGTTTAGACATTTAAAGGTAATTTTACAGTCAGCATGACAGGGGGGAAAAAAGCTTATTCCATTATTTTCTACAAAGACAAAGGCATTTTCACAGTGAATGATTAACGGTGTTCACAAAGATTAATTGAATACCTGTAACAAATCTGCAATGTGCTACAGATAAGGATTACTACAGCTACTATTTTATCGTGAAATAATATGCTAATCAGGTTGCTGTATTACGTGACAATTATATATCAATTAAATAGCCCTGCTCAGACGTCACAGTGGTGTATGACAGCAAATCGTGGATAAATTAACAAGTCATGGGTTGTTTAACCCACGGAAACAACCCTCGAATTCAGCATTAGAGGTTATTAATACATCAGGAAGCAACTCCCACTTGGCTTTGGCATGGCACATATGCCTGCAATTCTTGGATTAATTAACCCATAATTTGCCACTGGAGCCGCCATGACATCTGAACAGGGTCAATATCGTCACAGCTTGTGGAGATTCTCAAAATCATGAGGTAAAAGATGCTGAAAATGTTGTGAGTAATTTATAAATAAGTGTGTTGTAATGATTGTAAAAGTTATCTTGGCGAAGTACAAAGGTGCTTTTAACTAAGGCTACTTATTTTGTGGTTGATGCCTTGCAGTTGGCAGCCTGCTATCTGTCAGTAAAGCTGTTACTGTTGTTGTTAGCGAAAAGCTGTTATGATCTTAGTGGTTCACAGATAGACCTGTCACTTTTTATACTAGACAGGAGGATTAAAAAGGTCGAGTTTTGATAGGCCATTTACAAACATTTTATTGGCTTTCATTGGCCTCAGATATAGGCCAATGAGACATTGAAGAATCAATATGCCCTGGTGGTCTTCATAGACAGCAGCTGAAGGAGACCATAGGAAGAGGCAGTAAACTACCCGAGATCACAGAAGGAAAAGTTAGCTAGTACAGAAAGGGGGTTCTCATGATAGCTTCTGGTCAGCATGACAGCAGAAGGTCTCAAGAAGCAGGAAGACTTCAGAGGAGGCCACTGTGATATTTTCTTGGTTGTATCATGGTCATCAAATAACTGACCAGAAGAAATAATTTATAATAAAGGCTGGGGAAGGATTGGTAGTCAGATCCTCCACAGTTAGGTGGGATTAAACAACTGAAACATCCACCCTACAATTTGGTTATAGTGATGGAATGTAAGTGACCAATTTTTCACACTGCTAGAAAAGTTTATTTTATTCAGGAATCTCCCAATTCCACTTCTTCACTTTAATAATCCCTTCTATCAGCCTTTAAAATTTACAGTAAATGCCCTTAATACCGAGAGCATTAAAATTAATCTCTATGCATTTTGAATGCACATGTAAAGTACTTAAAATGGGATTTGACAGCTGCCCCACTCTCTCAATACTAAAGGTCTTGCCATCTTCACCTTTTTTTGTAGGATATGTTGCGTATCCTGGTGTTTTAATGATGTACTGGTTTTATCTGCTTTTAATCAGTTTTTGTATTTTGTGTTTGGTGTTGTTCCCCGCCTCGATCTGTTGGGAGAGGCGGGTGATAAAATAAATATATTATTATTATTATTATTATTATTATTATTATTATTATTATTATTCCCGCAGGGCTTCCATCCCAAGTGAGACACTAGAGCCTTTCAACCCATAGACCTACTCATGAGTAAGGATCCCAGCCTGCTGTTTCACATGGAAGACTGGAGCTATTCACAAATAATAATAATAATAATAATAATAATAATAATAATATCTTTATTTATCACCCGCCTCTCCCAACAGATCGAGGCGGGGAACAACACCAAACACAAGATACAAAAACTGATCAAAAGCAGATAAAACCAGTACATCATTAAAATACCAATAAAACACCAATAAAACACTTTAAAATTCATCTAGGTAGGCCTGCCGGAAGAGATCAGTCTTTATAGATCTTTTAAATTCCTGAAGACTAGTAAGTTGGCGAATCTCTCCCGGCAGGTCATTCCACAATCTGGGAGCGGCAGAAGAGAAGGTCCTCTGGGTAACGGTTGTCAGTCTAGTTCTTGTTGACTGTAATAAATTCTTCCCAGAGGACCTGAGCGTGCGGGGCGGATTGTATGGGAGAAGGCGATCCCGTAGGTAACCTGGACCTAAACCATGTAGGGCTTTAAAGGTAATAACCAACACTTTGTACTTCGCCCGGAAACTGATTGGCAGCCAGTGAAGAGATTTTAAAACTGGTGTAATGTGGTCATCCCTAGATGTACCGGTGACCAACCTGGCTGCCATATTTTGAACTAGTTGAAGTTTCCGGACTAGGCACAGAGGTAGCCCTATGTACAGCGCATTGCAGAAGTCGAGCCTCGAAGTTATCAGCGCGTGCACTACTGATTTTAGGTCTTCCAACTCAATGAAGGGGCGCAGCTGGCGTATCAGCCGAAGCTGATAGTAGGCACTCCTGGCAGTCACATCTATCTGAGCTGTCATTTGGAGCGACGGATCCAGGAGCACCCCCAAGCTGCGAACACAGTCTTTCAGGGGGAGTGTAACCCCATCCAGAACTGGTTGACACACCTCCAACCCCAGGTTGTGGCCCTTGACAGTAAGCACCTCCGTCTTGTCTGGATTCAGCTTCAGTTTGTTTTTCCTCATCCAGCCCATTACCGCCTTCAAGCATTCATTCAGAGGAGACACACTATCCTTAGCTGATGCTGTTGTCGAAGGCATAGAGAAATATATTTGGGTGTCATCAGCATACTGATAGCACCCCGCCCCATGCCTCCAGATGATCTCTCCCAGCGGTTTCATGTATATATTAAACAGCATTGGGGATAGGATGGCACCTTGTGGTACACCACATAGCTGCTCCTTCTTTGAAGAGCAACTATCCCCAAGCATCACCATCTGGAACCTGCCTGAGAGGTAGACCGGAACCACTGAAGCACAGTGCCTCCGAGTCGCAATTCCCTCAGGCGTTCCAGAAGGATACCATGGTCGATGGTATCGAAAGCCGCTGAGAGGTCCAGGAGTACCAACAGGGACACACTCCCCCTGTCAATACTTAAGCGTAGATCATCCACTAAGGCGACCATAGCAGTCTCAACTCCATATCCTGCTCTGAAGCCAGTTTGAAATGGGTCTAGAAAATCTGTATCATCCAAAACTGCTTGCAGTTGGAAGGCAACCGCCCTCTCGATCACCTTGCCCAAAAATGGAAGATTTGATACTGGCCTATAGTTATTAAAGTCCAGGGGATCCAGGGAGGGCTTTTTTAGAAGCGGCCGTACCACCGCTTCTTTTAAACATGATGGAAAACTCCCCTCCCTGAGAGATGCATTAATAATATATTGTAATTGTGATCTAACTGCATCTCCTCCCTGGGCGACCAGCCAAGAAGGACAGGGATCGAGAGGGCAAGTCGTCCTCCTTACTCGACCAAGCAGCTTGTCCACGTCCTTGGTACTCAACAACTGAAACTGATCCAGTGTAATTCTACTCGCGGAGTTGCTGGACACTCCATTGTCAGCCTCTGCTATAATGACAGCATCTAAGTCGGCTCTTATCTGAGAGATTTTATCTGTGAAATGATTGTTAAAGGCATCACAGCGAACTACCGAAGGCTCTAACATCGGGTTCAGGGGGGAGGGTGCCCGAGTTAGATCCCTCACCACCCTGAACAGTTCTGCTGGACGCGAATTCGCAGACGCAATGCGTGCAGAGAAGTAAGCTTTCTTCGCTGCACGTATTGCCACCCCATAGGAACGAAGATGTTCTCTATGTCGTGTCTTATCGGATATAAGTCGAGTTTTTCGCCATCGGCGCTCCAGTCGTCTTCCTTTCTGCTTCAACTCCCTGAGATCTTCTGTATACCAGGGCGCCCGATTAGAAGCGGGTCGGAGAGGACGTTTGGGGGCGATCGTGTCGATAGCCCTAGTTAGGTCTTGATTCCATCTATTAACCAGGGCTTCTACAGGATCGTCGACGATACCAGCCATAGATCCCTCCAAGGCCTTCTGGAATCCAAAAGGATCCATCAGCCTTCGAGGGCGGACCATCTTAATAGGTCCGCCACCCCTGCAGGGGCGGGTGGTAGCTGTGATACTAACCCTGACCAGAAAATGGTCTGTCCATGACAATGCAGAGGTATTTGTTACCTCCGCCCACAGATCTGTCTGTTCGGAGCTGAAGACAGCATCGAGGGTGTGACCTGCTGAATGTGTAGGTCCAGAGACCAATTGGGATAGGCCCATGGTTGTCATGGATGCCATGAACTCCCGAGCTGCACCTGACAAACCAGCCTTGAATGGGATGTTGAAATCGCCCAGGACCAAAAGCCTGGGCGAATCCAACACCAACTCCGAGACCAGTTCCGTGAGCTCGGCCAGGGAGTCTGATAGGCAGCAGGGTGGCCGGTACACTAACAGAATCCCTAGTCTATCCCTGGCCTTCAGACTCAGGTATACACACTCGATGTGCTTCAATTGCCAGACAGGAAGTCTGGTCAGGTTAAGATTGTCTTTGTAGACCACAGCTACTCCGCCCCCCCGCCGACTTTCCCTCACCTGCTCACTAACACAGTACCCAGCTGGGAGAGCCTGAGCCCATGTCGGCCCACTATCATCTCCCAGCCAGGTTTCTGTGAAGCATGCCAGGTCGGCCTCCTCATCTATAAGGAGGTTATAGATGATATTTGTTTTACTTTTAACCGACCTGGCATTGCATAGGAGCAAGGAGAGGTTCTGTGGGTGGCCTGGTTTGTTCTCCAAGATCCCCGGGGAAGCAGGGCGACTGGAAGGTAAGATGGGTGTTAAATATCTGTCTCTCCTTCCCCTATAATGGCACATCGCCCTGCTATCGCCATATCTCCCCTTGCCCTGCACAACAGATATTGCCACTCCCAGACACATTTCAATTCAACTGCACTCCCAGCCACCTCAAGCGTGTTAGAGAGGTGGACTAAACCAGTGTTCTCCACCTCTCCGCAGGAGGGCCGGGGCTGCGTTGGAGGAGACGCAGGGAGCCCCTACGCGCAGCTCTCTCTCTCCCTCTCCAGCCGGTGTTCACGCCTCTCCACAGGTGGACCAGGGCTGCGCTGGAGGAGACGCTGGGAGCCCCTATGCGCAGCTCTCTCTCTCCCTCTCCAGCCGGCGTTCTCGCCTCTCTACCTCTCCACAGGTGGACCGGGGCTGCGCTGGAGGAGACGCTGGGAGCCCCTACGCGCAGCTCTCTCTCTCCCTCTCCAGCCGGCGTTCTCGCCTCTCCGCCTCTCCACAGGTAGACCGGGGCTGCGCTGGAGGAGACGCTGGGAGCCCCTACGCGCAGCTCTCTCTCTCCCTCTCTCCCTCAAATATAAGTACAAGCTTCACACACATACAGACATTTTGACTGGAAAGAAACAGCTTGCCTCTACTATTTCTGGCAAAAGACTGACAAAATACTTAAGTTATGAATTTGCATTTACAAGAGTATAATTTAAAAGTGGCTAAAAACTGTATATTGTATACTGTGCCATACAGTCCAAATACAAAAATGCCTTCACAATATACAAGCTAATGTGCAATTTGCAGTGTACTTCTGTATAGCAATTTATTGCCTTTTAAGTGAAGCAGCAGGATTGGTGTGATTCCAATTAATAGAATATTGCAAAAGCAAATTAGGGATAGATGACTCTATCTATTTATGGGCTGTATAACTTTCACATCATTTTATTCATGATTCTATTCTACTCTTTTTCCACCTTAAATTTATTGTTTTTAAATGTGCAATTTCTCTCAAAATATTATTTGAATGCATATTCTGATACATGTAAACTGCCAAGAACTGCATTGCCACACATGGAGTGGTATGAAATCTTGTGGATCTGCATTCCGATCTGCACATTACAAGTGCAAGTCAGGTCATTTTGTACAGAAATTCTCAAAGACAGAATGTATGTGTCTCTAAAGAAATCTGGATTATCTCATCATGTAGCTACTACATTATAAGTTTTTATTTTCTTTATTCACAAACGAGACAGCAAACACTAGAAGTAGTAGAGGAAAGTGAGTAGTGGCCCAAAATTCCCTTCCACCCTTAATCACCATTATGACATAGGAACAGATGCAACACAAAGTGTCTTAATACCAGACGCTGCACACATTTCGTTCTGCTGTGAAAATTTCATTAGATATTTTTTGCCTCCAGTTTCCAGAATGAACTGTATATTTTAAAATGTCTTATAATTTAAGTAACCTTTATCCTGCCTTTGCACAGCCATGGATCAAACTTTTGGTTCTTTTTCGGAGCTCATTTATTTATGGCACACTGTGCTGGTTGCTAGGTGATTGTCTTTCTGATAAGGAGTCAGGTTTAGCTTTGCAAATTGAGATTGCAAAGACAGAGGCTTTTCTCCCCAGGGACTGAGAATCGTCTCTTTCCCCATTCTGAAAGCTGTGCTTCCAATGCATAATTCAACTAATATCTCTTTGTTTCCATGACAGTATAATGAGCAATAACCCTTAACAGTGCTACGTCCATCTCATGTTTTGGTGACCTGCAGTAAAAAAAAAATCGCACCCAACAACAGACTGTTTTTCAAACAGGAAATGTTTTCGCTTACTTCCAGATGGAAAGGGCCGTGATGAATTTGGAGATTCTGCAGTTGGAGTAGCTGGTTGCACAGAACCCCACACTTCAGGTTGATCTATGGGAGCTGAAGCCAGAGATATGTAACATTATGCATACAAATCTAGAAAACACAAGCACTTGATTCCACATACAGCTTCTTTTGGAAGAGCTACTTGACAGATTACTTTTTAAAAACATAAATTAATCTCTGTGTTGGCAAATATATATACTCCCCCCCCCATGACTACCATTCTGAGTGTATTTTTCACTATGTATATGTACATTAGATGTCTGATATAGAGACTAATGGATTCCTAATGCATGCAACCAATAATATGGTTTGCACACAATGACAAGTCATTTTTAAATGCATACTATGGCAGGGCACACCACGGCTTGTCACTGCATGCAAATTTGGTCAAAGTGGGTTGTTGGTGTGGTCAACAAACCTCTCATAACCCATGGCTTGTTTTAGGGTTATGGGTGGTTTGTTAACCACCCCAACAACCCAACCTGGGCAGGTTCGCATGTAATGACAAGCTGTAGAGCGCTCCCTGCTACAGCTTGCATTTAAACAATGTTGGCCTGCACATGACAAGGCCCATACGAAATTTAACCCTTGATGGCTTGTCATTACATGCAAACCACCCCATCGTGTAAGAGACATTAACGTTGGCCATTCATACACTACAGGGTGAATGCTTTTTAGGATATCTAGGAGCTCTCTCTCTCTCTCTAATATACATACATATAGAAACTTTAGACTGACACCTAAACTGGCACATGTACTATTTATTTATTACATTTCTATACCACCCAATAGATGAAACTATCTGGGCGGTTCACAACCTGATTCGTTGCTGGGTAAGGATCAACACAGCACGGATTTCAGATATCTAATGTGTCTTTCATGCAGCTGTGTCCATTCATACTACTACATGCAGGAATGATGTACTGGGCCATTCTATCACCATGAGTCAGCATGACTCTGTGTTTTGCTGGGTCCCAGGTAATAAGAATTCAGAAACCCAGCTTGCTCTTGGGTTAAGGCAGAAGAGAAGGCTAGAAAGGTCTGGTAGGATGTAACTAGGGGGATGCAACGTTTGTTAGTTCATTGCACACTAAATCTAATGACTTCATAACCTTGGCACCACCTACTTCAAGGCATAAAAGCAAGCATCCAATGCACACCATTTGTTTCCAGTTTGGGGATTTGTACCATGTGGTTACACAGCAATTATTTCCCCACTTTCCTTGTTGCAAATGTTGCCATGTGTGCCTGTATATATATCCACGGACAGACTTGTGTTCACAGATACATAATTAACTTGCTTTGTATTTATCTTGTTTATTCAGTTCTTAGCCCATTCTACATCAGAGGATCCTGGTAAGTAACAAGAAGTTAAGAACTGATGTAAAACCAAATAAACACAATGTTGCCCGAGTATTTCATAATAACCAGTTTGACACACAACGCTACATAACTGAAGTTAACCAACAATACCTACCTTCCAATTTCTCTTCCTCAAATGCAGACTCTAGGGGTGGACCAAATAGTGGTGCTAGAACAGCTGGATCTTCTGGGGCTTTTTTACTGTAGCATAATACAGATACTGAATGATAATTTTTGGTGAGGATTATTTTTTTTCAGCAGAGATAACAGAGGTATTTGATATATATTTACAGGATAAGAGACCAGTCTCTGAATGTTATCTCAGATATTTACGTAACAAAACATAGCTTGTATACCGTATTTTAAACATTGCCAGTTATGGGTTTGCTAATACAACTGACTTTGTCTTGTCCACAGAAGATAAATATTCTGTTGCGTACCACATAGATTTCTTTTCTCTTTCAAAAACAATCTTATACTCTGCAACAGGTGAACAAGAGGGCATACCCTTCAGCTAAAATACCAACAACTAGAGGCAGGGCTAGCATCAAGGGTAGGCATGGTTGGGCAACTGCCGAGGGCCCACACTCAAAAGCACCTCCTAGGGTTACTCCTCCTCTTTACCCATGCAACATGTTTGTTTGCCTGCATCGTGCTCTGTCCCAAAGAATGGTGGTGGCAAGAAGGAGGAGCAGTAGATGCCACTGCCTATTTGCTCACTGGCTCTCAGCCTGTCAAGCAAGCAAATGGTAGCAATGATAAGAAAAAGGAGGAAGAGCAATAGCAGTTGGTGACCATAGTAGTGGTACAGTCACTGAGGGAGGGGTCTTGCCCATGGGCCCTCAAAACCTGCAGCCAACACTGACAGGAAGTAAGGAGGCTTCATTCTTCTGATACTAAAGACTCTATACTGTGGATTCACAAAAGCATCAATTTGCATATAGAGGTGTGTACAGGGTTGAAAGGTAGGACTTGGCAAGCCCTAATGAGAGGTTATAGAGTGTGTATATCGCCTTAAAAGAGAAAACAAATTTTGGATTACCTTTATAAGGAGATAGATTTGATAAAGCAGGATGATATAATAATAATAATAATAATAATAATAATAATAATGATGCATACTCTCTCTATGGATTAAGTGAATTGTTTTCCACTAACCTTAGAAGCTCTGGAGTAGGTGTTGAACGCCTGGGTCTTGCTATCTCTTCACCTGGCAGATAAGATACAATGTTAAGGTTATTTTCTCAGTTCATATTCTAGAAAAAAAATGTTCACATTACTATTCAACAATGGCAGCTCCACAGTGTCTCTTCTGTTTTCCTCATTCCAATAGCTTTAGAGAACACTAGGCTATTTCTTCAAGAATGTCTTTTCAGGATAAAGATGCATGTCTGTACTAGGGATGATGGAGAAATCCGCAACAGATCCAAATGAGTTCAAATTTCTATGAATCAGATATGTGGATTCCGCCATGGACTGGCTTCTTCTGAGTCATGCGGATTCTGCAGACAAGCTTGTTACTTTCGCGGAAGGAATTTGCACTAATCTGCATTAAATTAGTTAATTAGTGCACTTGCATGTTAGCGCAAGTACAAAATACTGATTATTTTTTTAAAAATAAAAAAAACGAGCAGTTGACAGAACAAAAGATTCCTGAAAATCCATGAAACACAGATGGAATGGATTTAACAAAACCAGTACAATTCATTTCAACCTGACCATTGCTGTGCTTTTGACTCTTTCTATTTCTACTGGAATGTTTTATCTTTGAATTACTTCCCCCATTATGGTGGATGTAGTATATGGTGGATATAATATAGGGGTCCTTAGAATATGTAATGTGCTGAAAATGTTATTCATTTGCCCTCTTACAGGCACAGAATTATATTATTTGTTGTTAGATAAGAGAGTATATTCTATGATCTGCAATTAATTTATTTTCATGAGGGCCAATTTAAAGCATTTTTTTAAAAAACACACACCATACTCTTCAAAATTCAAAACTCAACCATACTCTCCATCATTCCATATATCTAATTTCTGTTATTTTAGGACCTGTTGTACTGGTTTATGCATTCAGCCAGTTGCAAACACTCCATATGCCTTTTGATTTAAAATGTGTCATCTTATTTTGAGACTATCATAGTTTGTTTATTTTACTTACTATAAATTTATGTAGAATGTGATAGTAGTATGTGAAACAATGCCCTCAGTTTGTTTTGAGGACTACGCTATTAATAACATACAGAATTCAATTTCTCTTAAGAATTAGCTGTTGCAATCATTTTAGAGTTTGAAAATTTAGAAGAAAATCTTTGCTTTCTTTGAAGATCCTAAGTAGATACATGTTCTAGAAGTATATTATGTCTCAACATTTTTTAAAATATATATATATATATATATATATACTTACTAGATAAATTTCTTTTAATTGTACCCTAAAATTAAAAACAAAAAAATATAGTTTAGGACTAGAGGAGTAATGAGTAGGGTCAGTACTCAATGATCCCTTCTAACTTTATGATTTTTTGATTCAAGACAGTTGCATAAATGGTTTGGTTATAAAAACATTATTAAATAGGAAATTAACATTATTAAAACAAAGTATACATTAACTTGGGTTGACAGTCCATTTTGGATGTTTGTGTACCCTCTTTGCTGATTCACACGGACATACACAGACACACAGAGGATATAAGTGAATATAAGATTTGATGAGCAGTTACAAATGCACTGCCTGAGAATTCCTTAAGTTTTAATAGAAAATTGATCACTCTCACAATTTTTAATTGTAATGGTATGTCAAACAAATATCTTGACATTAACTTGCTTACTTTTCTAGAACTGGGTGATGCACTCGTATATAATCTTACACACTTGAACACTCACTTTTGACTGAAATTAAAACATGTTTTCAGATAGACTGTGATATTCCAGAAGATGTAAAGAAATAATTAAACAAAAAAAGATAAACCTCTGAAAGTAGGGAAAATATATAATTGTATGTGCAAAAAGCACATCTCTATGGAGCAATCAGAATGGCTGACAACAATCGGTTGAATCCAGATTGGCCATTCAGTGAACAGAAGGCTCTTTCCATTCATGAGAAACACCGCAATTCAGCAGATTCCCTGCTGGAGGAAGTAAACAGGGAGGCAATATTCTTTTGATTCCCCCTACAGCTCCCTGCATTGCCTCTTGTGCTGCTCCAGAGGGTACCCCAGTCCCTCCAGAACAGCTTTTCAGGAAGCACAGGGGGCTGGAGAATAAAGGATTATCTTTCTGCTCCTTTCCTCCATCACGAGTGGAACTCCACTAAGTGCTGCTAGTATCAGGCAAAACATGGCAAAATTGCTGGGAGTTACTGTTCCTCATATTGCTATCACCATCTTATAAGATTTCTTACTCATGCTACATTTCTGCATATGTTTTTCAAGAAAATGTTTTGTTTACACATTGCTCCTTTCAAATCATATCCCATGCAATAATATCTGTTTGAGTAGTAAGCCAGAGAGAGACACAGTAACATCAAAGTCCAAGGAAGAATGGTTAAAGAGAACAAAATTACCATTACCATGGTAGGTAGAAGACTGCTTAAAGAGAATGAAGATGAGAACTGTTTTCCAGCCAAGACTATCTCTGGAAAACTTGGCAAGAATCAGCTGTTCTAAAATTCTCCTAAACACATTTTCAGAATACGAAAGGCATATTGTGATATACCTGATGTTATCTAATTAGATAACTTATGTTAACTTGTCCCAATAAAACAAATAATGGGAAGGAGGTCATGTGCTACATTTGAGCAACAACAGAAGTGGTTCAAATAATTCTGGAACAGTCAACGAACTATAATGAGCAGTAACCCATCTTTGTTGGTATAAGGAAGACAAAATGTTGGTATAAGCTGGTTATTTAGTATTTTATTGTTGTAGATCTCTTTTTTCCTTCGGAAATTTTAATTCTTAAAATTAATGTAAAATAAAAATCAAATAAATTACATTCCACCAGATTGCTCAGCTTTGTATGCTTATTTTAGTTACATGAAACACATTATTTTTATGACCGCTGTAAATACCAAAGTAGAACTATGTTGCAGTCAATACATGTATTCTTATTCTGAAATTCTAAATCCAAGTGTGAAAAAACTCAAGTCAGACCCCCCCAAAGCCAAACCCAGATACTTTCATCTTGGAAATGGTTGATTCAATTAACATGGGCTTCATTAATTTGCCCTTTGTCTGTACACATATTGGTTTGATCCCCCCCCCCCCATTAATAATCAAGAGTTGGCCAATTGCTTTATCCAAAATGAAGTAACCTTATCAAGAGTCCTCGGGAAAAGGAAAAATAGAGTTTCAAGCCTGACATAAAACCTGCAGCATGTTTTGTCCCATAGTGTAAATAAAGTATTAAAGTCTTGTAAATAATACACTTCCTTCTGTTCCTACACATTCAGTATTTATAGAAAAGCAAGAAATACTACAGATAAGAGCACTTATTTTTACACTATTACACATAGGTTAGATTAATTTCCTGATTTTGTAGTTTAGAAAATCAATTTAAATTAAAGCTAGATTATAGTCACCCCCAGTCATTTCTGCCACTGATGTAATGTGAAAAGTCATGCAACTTCTTACCGGGCTGCGCCTCTGTGTTCAGCAAAAGGGAAGAGAGAACAAATACCTAGTCAGAGAGTGACAGATCAATAATAATAAAAAACAGCTTTCGATGATATGTGATCCTCCTCTAAGCTTCACAAATACGCAACTTCAAAAACTAATTTCCCCAGTTTTCCCTCCTCCCCAATTCTATTCAAGACAGTAAAGCTGTTTGGTGTCCTTTTCAAAAATAAATAATTATAAAAAATTGTTAGCTCTGAGGGACCTTAGGGTGAGAGCATCAATAGAAAACTCAAATTCAGATTAAATCGTGAAGAATGGTGTCTTCAGCCTTTACAAGATATGCCTATACATATATCATGCAGCTCAAGAGCCCTCTTAAGATTTCCTATTGTTCCTACTGTATATTTACAAACATATATACCATCCAAAGGAAATGAGCACCAAAATTCAACCTATTACAGCCAACCCTGCTGGGGCTTGAGGTTTGGCTGACTTCCTGGAAATGATCAGAGTAAGGGACTAGATTATTAAACTGTTCAAGGTAAGATGATCTCTGGTTGGCAGGTTGTGTCAATTCCAATAACAAAACAGTCAAAAAATTTAAAGTTTCTCTCCTTTTTGATCAGTCAAATCTGGAACAAATTCCAGATCAGTCTGAACATGTCCAATTGCAGGATGCTCTGAAATTGCATAAAGATGGAGAGCTGTGACATTTCAAACTGTCCACCAAATCCACCCCATGGATTTCAGGCTGCAAAATAGAGTTCATAGGTCTATGTTCACGTTGTACTTTTACAACAGACTTAGCCTTTGAGCTATACAATTTTACCTCTGTAAAACTTTGATGTAGTATTAATAATCAGTTAAGGCAAGTATTCCAAGAACTGAGCTGGGCTAGCTAAAATGAAGCAAAGCACTTTAAAGGACACAGAATAGCAACCCTGTACACTTGGTTTCTCATTTGCACATTAATGGTGCATTCCTATACATGTCTACTTAGAAGTAAGTCCCACTGAGTTCAGCTGAGCTTACTCCTAGGTAAATTTATACAGGATTACAGTCTAAAATAATTTTACTAATCTGAGCGACTCACTCATTATGAACATGTGAGCAGCATTTTCAGGGCTTTAGATTTGAACTTACTAGCTGCTCAGCTTTATAGCCTAATTAAAATGTACAGACATATGGTTAGATCCAGACTTGGTCATGCTTAGTCAGCCCACGGAAATCAATGGGACATTTTAGTCATGACTAACTGAGGTCCCACTGAGTCTGCTCTAACCATGACTAAGTCTGAATGTGTGCATACATTTAAGAATTTAGGGATGTAATTAGACAGAATGTAAAGATTAGAATATTAGTTATGGTGTTGTCTTATTTTAATTATAGGACAAGTAGTAGGGACAGATGCAGACATTGTTGTCAGGAGAGAAAACTGTTATCAGCCTCTTCTGAATTTTGAAAATTGGCAGGTATTCACTGTGTTTGTAATGGGCTACAGTATATAGACTTCCATGATTTGAGCAATTCTCCCCTCTGAAAGGCACAGAGATAGAGCGGTTTGGACACTGCCAATAATCATCTATCAATATGATATTCTAGGGGTTCCAATGATCACATATACTCATCAAGTGGTTTCAGACAGAATGAGGGTAGAAATGCACAAGTAAATCAGTAATCGTTCAGTTAGCTAGACAAGACATGGGAGATCTGTGAATTGATCTTGAAGGATTTTTCTTTCTTTTTTTAGAAAGCTTGTGAGCAGAGAATGGGTCCCCTGAATGCTGGAGTGCTTAACCTTTTCCCCCATGCTGTTTTCCCATCAAACTATCCATTTTCAATTAGGGTGACCAACTGTCAGGATTTTCCCAGATTTATCCTGGTTTTTGTTCTATCCTGGGTGTCAGGGGGGATTTTCTGTAATTTTCTATAATGTTCTAAAAAGACATACTTTCCCTTTTAAGGCCGCATTAGCATGGTGGGAAGGAATAACACACTTTCTGGTGGTGGGTCATTTCCCTTCCACTGCTCCAACCAGGGCCTTAAAGGGGAAAGCGTGTCATTCCCAGACATTATAGAAAATGCCCTGATTGGAACAGTGGAGGGCGGGAATGACACTTTCCCCTTCTCCGCTCCAATTGGGGCCTTTAAGGCAGTGGAGGTGAATGACATGCCCCGGTGTCCTCTTTTTCGATTTCCCAAATATGGTCATCCTATCAAAGCTGTATCTGCATTGTACCTGTATTTCTTCCCCAAGTAGGGCCATTAACAGCCAGGGCGGACACTTGCAATTGAAAACAGTGCAGGGGAACAGTCTTAGTGCCTACTACCAGCTTCGGCTGATACACCAGCTGCACCCTTCCTAGAGTTGGAAAACCTAAAAATGCTAGTGCACATGCTGGTAACTTCAAGGCTCAACTTTTGCAATGTGCTGAACATAGGGCAACCTCTGTGCATAGTCCGGAAACTTCAACTAGTTCAAAATATGGCAGCCAGGTTGGTCACCGGTACACCTAGGGGTGACCATATCATGCCAGATTTAAAATCGCTCCACTGACTGCCAATTAGTTTCTGGACAAAGTACAAAGTGTTGGTTATTACCTTTAGAGCCCTACATGGTTTGGGTTCAGGATACATGCAGGTTGCTTACCTGTAACTGTAGTTCTTCGAGTGGTCATCTGTGCAGTCACACATATGGGCTCGCGCCGACGCCGAGCCTATTTCCGGGAAACTTCACTAGCTAGATAGAGTTTTGGCGGGAACCCCTCCCCCACCATCCACCGCGCATGCTCAGGGTTCCCGCTCTAACTTACCTCAGTTCCCTGAGACCGCTTGGCCTCGCAACTAAGGCATTAATGTACGAAATCAAACAAGAGCATGGCGAATCAACTTGACGTCACAACAGCGATGCCAAGAGGGGATGGTGGGAGGGTTGTGTGACTGCACAGATGACCACTCGAAGAACTACAGTTACAGGTAAGCAACCTGCATTTCTTCTTCGTGGTCTCTGTGCATCACACATATGGGCGAATAACAAGCAAAACTTACCGGAGGTGGGTAGGCACGCTGCTTGATCATTGGCAAATCGAGGAGAGGACCGCCCTTCCAAAAGAGGAGTCCTGTCGAGCTCTGACATCAAGGCGATAATGCTTAACAAACGTGGAAGCATTAGTCCAGGTAGCTGCCTTGCAGAGATCAGTCAGCGAAGCCCCTTGGAGCAACGCCGAAGACGTTGCTTGCGCCCTAGCAGAATGCGCCGTCAGCTGGAACGGTGGGTCCCGCTTTGCTATCTGGTAGGCCAACGTAATGGTTTGTACTACCCACTTGGATATGCGTTGAGAAGAAACAGGCAGTCCTTTGGATACTCCTCCATAACAAATAAACAACTTGCGAGATTTCCTGAAAGTCTCAGTTCTGGACTTATAAAATGCTAGCGCCCTTCTAACGTCCAATGCATGCAACGTTGCAGTCAACGGGTCAGATGAGGACTTGAAGAACGTGGGTAAGACAATGTCCTGACTTATGTGGAACATTGAGGAAACTTTAGGGACAAACCTCGGGTCCGGCCTCAGAACTACCCTATCCCTAAAAAACTGTAAGTAGGGAGGGTCTATTAGTAATGCTGCCAATTCCGAAACACGTCTTGCAGACGTTATAGCAACCAGGAAAAGAGTTTTAAGTGTTAACAACCGAATATCTATGGTAGCTAACGGTTCAAAAGGTTTTGATGTGAGTATAGTGAGAACCAAAGATAGGCTCCACTGTGGAACTACTGGACGGATAGTAGGGAACAAATTATTCAAACCTCTCAAAAAAGTTCTTGCCATGGGATGTGTAAACACGGAAAAACCGTCCACCAACCCATGGTTGGCCGCGATGGCAGACAGGTATACACGGATGGAAGCCGGCTTTAGTCCTGCCGAGTGTAGAGAATAAAGGAAGGAAACGATGTTAGGCAAATCTGCTGTCAAAGGATCAAAGGCATTGATCAGTGCATAATCTTGGAAACGTCTCCATTTTCTATCGTATGACAGCCTGGTTGAGGGCTTACGAGCAGCCTTTAAAATACCCTTCACTTCTTCTGACAAACGGAGGTCGTTCCATGACGCCGGATTCTCCACGCCGTTAGGTGCAGAGCGTGGGCCTCGGGGTGCAGGATTTTCCCTCCCTCCCTGGAGAGGAGGTTGGGGAGACGTGGAAGGTGCCACACTTCCGACCTCGCTAGTTTGAGTAGCGGCGTGAACCAAGGCTGCCTTGGCCACCACGGCGCTATCACTATAGCATTTGCATTGCTTCGCCTGACTTTGGCTACTGCCAAGGCCATCATAGGAAACGGAGGCAAGATATAAAGAAGTCCCTTCGACCAGTCCCATTGCATGGCGTCCCCCAACGACGCCCGTCCTATGCCCGCTCTTGAGCAGAACGCTGGGCACACCGTGTTGGCAGCTGTTGCAAACAGGTCGATGCTCGGGACTCCCCAACGAGCAAATAGACGGTCCAGGATATGAGGGGAGAGTTCCCATTCGTGGGTGTCGTTGAACGTTCTGCTTAAGTCGTCCGCTATGACATTCTCCGTTCCCGCAATATGTAATGCCGACAGTAGCATATTGTGGGAAATTGTCCATTGCAAAATGTCCATCACAAGACGAAGGAGGTGATGTGACCGTGTCCCGCCCTCTTTGTTCAAATACCAGACTACTGTGGTATTGTCTGTTAAAATGCGAACATGGTGTCCTTTCAGGTGAGGGGAAAAGGCTTGCAGAGCCTTTTTGACCGCCAAGAGCTCTAATATGTTTATATGAAGGCGGGCTTCTGAAGGTGACCATCTTCCTTGTGTTACTAGATCGCCGTGGTGAGCACCCCAACCTGCTAACGACGCATCGGTTGTGACTATGCGAGACGGTGCCGGAGTGGTAAACGGCATTCCCCGAGACAGATTGTGATCGTCCGACCACCATCGGAGTGAGTCTCTTACAGACAGCGGTACGATAAGTATTAACTTGTGGGGGTTCTGCATAGGGGAGTAATGCTGGAGCAGAAACTGTTGGAGAGGCCGCATGCGTAGCCTTGCCCAACGTACGACAAACACGCTCGCTGCCATTAATCCCAGCAGCCTTAAAATCTGAAAAGCTGAGATTCGGGGTCTCCGTCTGAGCTTCTCCACAAGTTGTCGCAGGACCATAGCCCTGTTCGCTGGAAGAAACGCTCTTTCCACAGCGGAATCCAGAGTAACTCCTATGAATTGTATCCGACGTGCTGGCCTGGTGACTGACTTTTTGTAATTTATCTGCAGCCCCAGCGACGAAAGAAGAGTGATTACGTCGTGGACGTCGGCGAGGGCCTGGCTTCTGGAGGCGGAGACGATGAGCCAATCGTCCAGGTACGGGTACACCTCGATGTTGTTTGATCGAAGGTGCGCGCAAACCACCGACATGCACTTGGTGAACACTCTTGGTGCAGATTTTAGCCCAAAGGGCAGGACAGAGAACTGGTACGCTTGTTGTCCTATGATAAACCGGAGGTAACGTCGGTATAACGGATGAATGGCGATGTGGAAATATGCATCCTTTAAGTCTATTAATGTGAACCAGCTGCCCTCCGTTAACATTGGAAGAACTGACGCCAGAGTGATCATTCGAAATTTTTTGGTTCGTATGAACTTGTTCAAAACTCTGAGATCCATAATGGGACGAAGACCCCCGTCCCTTTTTGGCACCGTAAAATACCGGGAATAAAATCCTGAGTGGAGATGGTGTGGCTTCACCCTTGTGATTGCCCTTTTGCGGAGCAGTTTGGTGGTTTCTTTTGCTAAGATTAGAGATGGTGGCGTAGATTTTATGGTACCAAGAGGAGGAGAGGCTTCGAGCTCCATTCTGTAACCCTCCGCGATGATTTTTAATACCCAAGCATCCGATGTTATTGATGCCCAGGTCTGTAGGAAAGGTTGGAGTCTGTTCGCTTGGTCTCCGAGCTGTATTGGCGTCAAGTCAAAGACGGCGCTTGTTCGACTGTTGTTGTTTGGTGCGTTGCTGGAAATGGCCTGTGGACCTACGCTGTTGGAATGGCCTAGACGTGTCTGGAGGATAGCGCTGACCTCTTTCCTGCTGCTGTTGTTGTCTGTAAGGTACAGGCCTGTACCATTTACGTTGCCTATAAGGCTGCTGAGCCGGCTGGGAACTCATTTTCTTTGCCGTCATTCTGGCTTTGTGGAGGGTATCCATAGTCGCATCCGTCTCAGAGTTGAAAAGACCCTCCCCGTCAAAGGGGAGATCTTCAATCCGGTTTTTAGTTTCCTGAGGCAGCATGGCCGAACGTAGCCACGCGTGGCGGCGCAATGCTACTGCTCCAACCATCGCCTTAGAGAGACAGTCAGTGATATGGCGAGCAGTTGTCAGTTCCTGCCTTGACAGTCTGATGGCCTCAGCTTGAAAAACGCGAGCTAGCTCCCGCTGGTCTTCCGGAAGGTAGTCCGTCAGGGATGAGACCTTCTCCCAGAGGAACAACTGGTACCGTGCCATTAATGCCATATAGTTGTTCACTTTGACGCCCAGTGATGTAGATGCATAAATATGTCGTCCATATGCATCCAATTTTCGGCCCTCTTTGTCTATGGGTGCAGAGTGTGTACGACCTGACTTGCCTTGTGAAGCCTCCACCACAACCGAGTTCGGCTTTGGGTGATGGAACAGGCACGGTGCATGATCCTGTTTAACCTTGTAAATTGCGTCCAAGCGCTTTGACGTCGGGCCAACTGTAGCAGGGTGCTCCCAAGATTGCTGTAAAGTCTTTAGCAAGGCCTTAACCATTGGCATAGTCACTTGTGGAGATGGTTCTATAGACATGACATTGTAAATGCCATCATCTGAATCTTCAGTAGGCTGTTGACAGTCTAAATTAAGAGACTGAGCAAGCCGCAACATTTGCTCCGAAAAACTCCCCATTTCCATCGTTGGGGATGCCCTGTCCTCTGTGCCGACAGTGTCCAAAGGGGACGGTTCAGACGGGCGAGCAGATGGGGATGATGAAGAGTCGGAAACGTAATCCTCGAAAGATTGTGACGGCTGTCGATGTCGAGCCGATAACCGATCCCGGTTGGTCGGTACCGCTGGGGTCGACAACTCCCGACTATGCTGCGATAACGATGCCGTGCGACGTGGAGGAACCGGTGGTGGAGATTGTGCCGCTCGCTGGCGAACCGGAGAGTGGGTGCCCCGGAGCCGCCGACCCGTGTATGGGTCAAACAGATAGCGGCCGTGATCAGACGGCCGCGAGTGGGCAGAACAAACCTCCCATTCTCGAGATCGGGACCTCGATCTGGACGTCGACATCGAAGACCTTTGTCGAGATCGATGGGCTCGACGTCGATGGATCTCACTCCGCTCAGCGGGTTGCTGCGTCTCCGCCGGTAGCGATCGCTCGGTATCGGACGCGATGAGGATCGGTCCAGGCGACGGCAACGAGCGTGAAGGCGACTGGGCCGGTGGCTGTGGCAACTGCACCATCGGAGTTGGCGGAGTGCGGAGCGGAGGCGACAGAGAAGGGGTGTGCCTTTTCGGTGCCGAAAGTGCCGGAAAAAACTCTGGACGCAGAGACGACTGTGAGGCCGAACCCATCGAGGACGTGCGCTGCCTCGATGCCGATGATTGTGTCGGTAACGAGGCGGGCTTGTGCACCATTGCCACAACCTCGACCGTTGAAGACGGTACCGACGCCGGGCGTTGTTTCGACTTTTTTGATGTCGACGGTTTCGAGGATGGACGCGACTTCGCCGCCGAAGGGGTCGCTTTTGAAGACTTTGATTTTTTTGTCCTCTTAGCAGGAGGAGGAGATAAGGAGGGTGAAAACCCCGATAGTGATGCCGGTTGCCCAACCTGAGGATGGGACGAAGCCGGAGATGCTGGGGCCGAAGGACCTCGACTCTCCCCAGAAACAGGCTCTTGCATTGCCGCTGGTCGCGGTTGATCTACCGCTGAAAGGGCTTTAGACCATAAAAGGCTGCGAAGCCGGTCTGCCCTATTTCGTCTCGTCTGCCTCGAAAAACGCATGCAGTGTGCGCAAGAGTCAACGATATGGGTCTCCCCCAGACAAAAAAGGCAGAGAGAATGACCGTCAGTGAGGGCAATTTTTGCCCTACACCGGGAGCACCTCCTGAAGAGAGCGGATTGCGCCATAAGATGGCGGCTTCTAGAAATAAACTATTCTCTCAGGAAACTATCCTAATAACAATCAATTTTAATTTTTTTTTTTTTTTAACTAACTAACTATGTAATATAGAACACAACTCTATCTAACTAACAACTAAATAAACTATTCTTCTTTCTTACAGGTTCAAGAATTGAAGAGGAAGTCTCCCGCGAGGCTAACAGCGAAGCGGTCGAAGAAGAACTGAGGTAAGTTAGAGCGGGAACCCTGAGCATGCGCGGTGGATGGTGGGGGAGGGGTTCCCGCCAAAACTCTATCTAGCTAGTGAAGTTTCCCGGAAATAGGCTCGGCGTCGGCGCGAGCCCATATGTGTGATGCACAGAGACCACGAAGAAGAACCCTTCTTTAGAGCCCTACATGGTTTGGGTTCAGGATACCTGCGGGATTCCCTTCTTCCATACAATCTGCCCCGCACGCTCAGGTCCTCTGGGAAGAATTTACTACAGTTGGCTAAGACTAGGCTGACAACTGTTACCCAGAGGACCTTCTCTTCTGCCGCTCCCAGACTATGGAACGACCTGCTGGGAGAGATCCACCAACTTACCAGTCTTCAAGAATTTAAGAGTGCTATAAAGACTGATTTCTTCCGGCAGGCATACCCAGTTGAGTTTTAAGACTTTGTTGATTTTAATGATGTATTAATTTTATATGTTTTTAATTAGTTTATGTAGTTATATTTTTTGCATTGATGTTGTTCCCCGCCTCAATCCGGAGGAAGAGGCAGGTAAGAAATAATAATAATGATAATAATAATTATTAGTGCTACCACGTGGCATGGTGAGGCAAACACTACCACCTACTCTGGTCCCCTTGGTGGCTGCACTCACTACTGTTATTTCCCCAAAATGCACTGAACCAGAAGTGTCAGTTCTGGTACCTTGTTGCTAAAACAAACACACACCATTGCCACCATCACAAAACAACAGATTAGCTATGGTTTTGTCTTTTTTTTTTGTAACTGTAGTCATATATTTTTTACTCACAATGTACCAGCTCAGTAACTTCTGGTGGGTCTCATTTTCGGTAAATAAAGATGACAACCACAACCATGGTTGCTGAAGGAACTGCCCTGCCAGGGGCTCAGGTGGGAAAAAGTCCAGGGCAGTACATCTTCAGGTTTTTAACCACGAACAAACCATGAAGAGAACTACTGGCTTGTTGTTGGGTTGTGAACTCTAGTTTGTTAAAACCATAGGCTATCGATATGTCTGAACTCAGAATCGTGACTTATGTGTGTGTTGTTTCATCAGGCGACAGAGGCAGAAGGCAACAGCAGTCAAATTCCAATCGCTGTGATGCATGATATCAGTAGCCCTTTCCCCTTTCCATGGGGAAGTTCCTAAGAAGTCAGAAGACTTCTTAGGAACAGCAGTGAGGGCATATATCCCACCTCCTCCCTCCTGCAGTTCACAACTTGTCATGAAAGTGGCAGGGTACTTTTTCCAGTTTGTTTTGTGTTTCAATGAGAACATTGATCTTATCATCCCTGAATGTCCTTGATGAACGTTTGCGTTTTAGAAAGTACTACGACAACAACAAATAAGCAGTTTTCAACGACAAAAATGCCCTCTTA
Organism: Anniella stebbinsi; assembly: GCA_029215795.1. Lineage (NCBI taxonomy): Eukaryota > Metazoa > Chordata > Lepidosauria > Squamata > Anniellidae > Anniella > Anniella stebbinsi. Next base: position 84,816,036 of record JARDYH010000004.1, on the reverse strand, counting down.
ATCCAAAACTCTCTTGCTTTGAAATGCCTTCCCTGGTTAAAAAAAGAAAACATTTGGAGTAGTCTAAGTATACTCCAAACTTCCTCCCTCTCTTCAAGCCATGGGAAAAGGTGGGAGAAGCATATTCTCTTCACCTTCTGCTGCCTGGTCTTCTCTATAGCCACTTTTAGGGACCTTGTCATTATTGCATCTTGCACTGACCTGCCATGGCTGATAGATTTCCACACTCCCCAGAGTCCAGAGTGGAGGAGGACAATTCTGCCTCTTTTCTCTATCGGTGGTACCATCTCATAAGCCTCTCAGGTACCGCAGGCACATTCTCAGGCAAGTAGACTCAAGTAAGCCAGAAATTTGAATTCACTTTTGGACTGATGCTGAATTGGACATATTGATAGATCTCTGGACCTGCCTTTATACACAGCTGGCTCTAGAGAGCACCTACAGACATGATATGGTGTTCATGTGGTTTTCTGAGCAAATGTTGATATGAGGCCTACGACAGGACTTTTGAAGGGCCATGGCGGAAAGGATTAACATGATGGAAAGGCAGACCAATGTGTTACAAATGTTCATAAGCCTTGACAAGTTGCATTGCCAGGCTGTCCAACATCAATGCCTATCATCCTTTTCCATATTGCCAAAACAGTTCCTGCACCAGCTCCATCACTTTCAACATGGTCAAGTACCCTTTGTCAGGCCTCCAGTTCAAGGTCTTGGGGCTCATCACGTGCCCCTGCAGCCTCTTGTTCCTGGCTAGCCAAAGCCACACGTGCCTTTTGAAAGGTAGCATCAGCACGCAGAGGATACAGCTGGGCATACACAAGTAGCACCACAAATACAGCATTCCCAGATTCACATAGAAGAAAACATTGCCACCAAGGATCTTGCTCTATATGAGCATGTTGAGACTGATCAGGGAAGAGGTGGCAGCTCTGGTGTTTAATCCCCTGGCATAATATTCCTGTATTTCCTCTTTCCCCCGCCCACCATGTAATACACCAACTCTGCAATTCATGCTCTAATGTTCTCTCATTCCCCATCCTCCCTTTACTATCCATGTTCCAGTAATATAATTTTAAAACTGATGCCCCATTGTGCCTAGAATTCTGCGAGGTGAGGGGGTGTTTCCGTCTCAAGGGCAGTTCTTTCCAAGATGATGCAACTAAGTTGCAATAGAATGTTTAGGAGATGACGAGGAAGAAAGGGCTTTAGGTTTCAAAAAAAAAATAAGGGCAATGGAGCTGGCGAGGCATAGATGAGGTGCAGGTTTGCTTCTCTCTGTAGAAAAATCAACCCGAGGAGGAAAGGTGCATTCAGATGTGGTTCCTGTCTAACAGGAGCCTGTCGACAAAAGTGCTTTGTAGAGGAAAGAAGCACACGTTACAGAAGGGAGTGTTTGTGGCCTATTGAAGAGAAGGACCCAACATAAAGTAAGATGGTTTGTACAAAAAGCCAAGAGGGGAAGTGATAGAAAGAATGGCACAGACGATGGGGGGGGGGGGGGGGAGATGAACGAACTTGTAGCTGTGAGCTTAGAGGGTAAATTGGTTTGAGGATGAGGGTGGGAAATGTGGGAAATTTTCCTCCATGGGCAGACACCATGCAACACAGAGAGTGTGCAAGGCTGTAAGTGAATTGCCTGGTGCCCGTAAGCGAATCAAGGTTGGAGGTTCTTTCAGACCCAAGAAGGCAAAGGAGAATTCAAATGTTAAGAATTTTTTTCATTTTTCGTCACTGCATCTATAGAAAAATTATGGATACTAGAGGAATCTGTCTGGGGTGGTGGTAGAACTCACCGAGCTTTCATCAGTTGCCCCACCCCCCTGGATTTCAACTCATTTCCTGCGAGCTGGCCCAACTCAATCTACATTGAGTTGGGCCTGTTTGCACATTTTCTATTTTTAAAATTTGCATAAATAACATCTGTGCTGCTCATAGCTGTAATTTACATAATTTGTGCAAATTGCAGCTGAAATTGCATAAATTACACAAATTGCGGCCAAAAGTTGTGTAAATTACAAAAATTGCAGCTGCAATTTTCACAAATTTCTATTTATGCAAATAAAAAAAATAAGTTGAAGTTCCCGATTTCAGGGAAAAAAATGTGGCTCAACTCCCAAATGCAAGACAAATCAGCAACGCTGCAGAAATCCATCGTGCCTACGAAGGGCTGGACATCCCTATAAAAACAAAACAAAAAGCATCCTTGATATTTTTACTGTAGTTGGAAGTGTTTTTAATGCTGTGTTTTAATATTGTTTTTAATGTTGTATTTTAAAACTGTGAACCACCAAGGGCATTTATTATATTCAGCAGTGTATAAATGGCACAAATAAATAAATAAATAAATAACCAGGAGGCAGATGCAAGGAAGAATTCCCAGAGGACAATACAGCCCTTCCTGGGTGCATCCCTGGAATGCTCTGCCATAAGAAGTCTGAGTGCACTAACAGCAAAAAGGTTGCTGATGTGGAGAAGAAGCCTTGCCAGCAGTTGCCCGCTCTTCAGAATTGCAAAGGCTCCCGGGATACAGGTTGGGAGTCAGCGAGGGCAGAGAATACAAACAATCCACAAACTGGACAAGTCAACATCCCATGGTTTACTTAAGCCATAGGCTGTCATTATGTACAAACAGGGTCAATAGTTCTGATCCAATAGACTTCACAGAAGCATCCGGGACTCTGCAGTCATAGCTCCTGGGTGCTTCCGGATGGAAGGCTCCTAGCCTTACTATTCAAAAGCTGTTGTGCAGCCAGTCTGTCTTTTCCTCCTTAATGGATTTTTTTCTGATAAGAAAAAGAACAGAAGCAATGGTGGGAAAACACTGAATTGCATGTTGTTTAAAAGTTCAAACAAGGCAAATTGTGTGGTGAAATGAAAGATGATTCAGCTGATGGTCAGTCTATCAGAAGGCAGGGTGAAGCAGCCTGTCTCAGATGGAAAACTCTGGGGTTCTGTTAAAGAGCTGGAAATGGTGAATTATTTACTTTATTATATTTTACGAAGGGCGGGGGAGGATTTGGATTTTCTGCCTCAAGCACCAAAATATCTCAGCCACCTTTTATGGTGGCAACTAACAAAATCAGATTTTTTAAAAATAATATTGTAACATAGTTATCAGAGAACCACTCAGTCAAAGGATTTCTGTATAGGCAGTAATAAAATCTCAAAATACTGGTGGCTTTAAAAAAGGAGTTGCTTCAGGAACAATCAGGAAACCAGAGGTAGCATTACAGAAGTTCATACTTTAATTCAGGAAATCTGCAGAGTCCCCATTTATCCAAACATTCCTACAATATAAACATTAATTTCTTATTCAGTTTTTCACTGTAACAAATGCCATGTCATTATATTCTACATATTTTGGGTAGTATCCAAAATATATAGAATATTGTAGTGGTATAGTGGTGCAGTGCAAGCACTAATGATGCCACGCTAGCGTAAATCAACACTAGCATAACATCATTTATATGCAGTATCAATTGCACAACATTTATAGATGTATCTAAATACAGCAAAAATACATAGCTATCATTCATAATGTAAGCCAAATGGACAGTGACCAGGACCCATAAATAATATTTTAATGTTATAGTTTTGAAGCTATAGACTGCTAAGCAAGGATAATCAAACAATAGGAAAATATGCCATTAAAATTATAGGGGGGAAATACTATTTCTTACCGGACTTTTCCTCTAGAGAATGCATTAGCATATAAAGAAAAGAAAAACAAACAGGCATTTTTACTATGCATAAATTTATGAGAAAATAAAGAGCAGTCTTCGGGACATGAAACATTTACATTTTTACAGACCAACTCTAAGCAGAAGTAAATCTTACTGATCTCAATTGCAGTGCAGTATAAACCAACAGATTATTGAAAGCTTAAATAATTGTTATCATATGCACAAGTAGAGGAACTCATACAACAGTGTATACAAATAACATATGTGTAACCTGACCCCATCCTATGAATATTAACTCAGAAATAAATGCCACTGAAATCAATGAGACATACTTCCAAATCGGAGTGCATAAGAGTGCAGCTTTACATTGTAAATGCCCAGTGACACATAACTGGAATGTCAGAAAAAGAAATTATTTCAACATCCCATAATGTATTCTTGAAATATGTATATGGCTTCAAACTTCCACTTGAGACACCCTATTGTCTCAACATGGAAAAAAGGCAGGATATAAATGTAATAAATGAATACATAAATGTTACTAAATAAGCACCAACAATGGAGAAAAAGCCTGATGATCTTGAAAACCTAGAGCCTTCCAAAGAGTGAATCTATTTTTATTCAATAGCTTCGGCTATTAGGCAGTATAAAAATGCAATAAATAAATAAATATTCTCTTTATAACTGGCATTGGTAACAAACGCGTTTTGAAAGAAGTTACTTTATTTGACTCCATTTCATAAGAATCTTTTTGCTTTTAAGATGAACCTTTAGTGTTATCCTTGCATTTTTAAAATCCCAGCTTTGTAGTCTGGCTGCTTTGTTAAAGAGCTAAATGCCTCAGCATCTTTCTGATATTGTTGATGATACAAGAAAAGGCCAAGAAAAGGCCAATCACAGGCCAGCATCATCAGATTTATCCTAGTTCATAAGTATAATAAAATATAGCACAGGATAATAGATGCAATCTACTAAACAACCAACCACACACATAACAGACTGTCCTTTGCCTACGCAAGTTAGTACTTAGAGTCTACCACACAATTTAAGAGAGAATAGAACTCATAGGTTATACATTAGAACAATGCATTTCCTTTGGTAATCTAATAGAGACCTATTATAGATCAACAGAAGACTCAGAGTAGTTCCCCCGCCACATACGACAGAAGACACCTGTCACTCAGTCTCATTTTCAATCAAAAAAATATTTATTTGCAATATGCTTAATGAATTGCAAACAAGATTTTAGCTAAAACGTTTCTTTCTGGTGACAAGTTCCCCTTTCTATCATGTATCGATTCCTATTTTTAAACATTGTAATGTCTGACAAATGTTACTCACTCCCAAGTGCTCCCCCATTATATTTATGTTTGAGCAGATGGCCATTGTCTAAAGTAGAGTACAGGGCACAGCAAAGCACTGCTAAGTCTATTAGTTTAATTGGTGTGGCGTGAGGAATGACTGCATATTCAAAAGGTAAAAATAGACTAAGAAAAAATAAGTAAAAAGGTGACTTTGACATAAGAATACTCAATTTCCAAGAATTCGCAGGTGGTGTTTTCTTTAAGGTTGGAGGTAAGTCCATCTCACTAAAGTTATTTTTAAAAAACCACCTCGGGGGAAGCACATGTATGCTAGAAATGGAACAAAAATCCACTAATAATATGAAACACCTTTTTTGTCTTTTTTGTCTTTTTTTTTAAGAAAGCATTACATTTTCTTGGTAGAGAAATTAATGCATCAACCTCATACATGGTAATGGTTTAAAACAAAATCCCTCATTTGCTTGCATTACATATGTGTTAGGCCAGTAATGACTCTGAAATGAAGAGCAAATAACTGCTACTATTGCAGTTATTTATCATTTATTTAGCACCATTCTAGACAATTTGTAGAACACACAAGTGATACAGTCCCTGGCCCAACACATCCCAACAATCTACATGTGAGGCAAATTTTCTACATTTCAAGCAAATTTTCAAAATTGTTTATTGCTTGCAAATCACAATATGCATTTGTTTTAAAATAGCTCTTCTGCTCTGTACGTGATATTAACAAAATTTAGAAATGAGGTCAATTCCTCAATAAAAAGAGCCAAACCAGACATAATGGGGTGTGTGTTGTGTGTGTTACTTTAACAGTAAAAGGAGCATACAGGAGAACAAGACATGTAACTTGTGCCTTACCTCTTCCACTGATTGTTCCAGCCACTTTTCTCCATTCCTGGCTCCAATACTAGAAGTGAGCCAAGATCAGCACAGATCCTGGCTGCCTGGATGAAAGGCACAGGAGGAAGGGAAGGATTCAATGCCCCTCTGTTGTGTACTCCTTTTACTGTTAAAATAAGATCTATCCCACCCTGAGCTTTATATGTGGAGAGGGTGGGTGGCTAAGAAAAATGTTTGCTACATTCACAGACAAGCCCCTTATATACGTTATAATTGAGGAGAACACTATTGTGGTAGCAGTCTCCACCCCTGTTCTATGCACATGTGTTTCAACAACTGAAACAAGTGTATATGCAAAGGGATCTCTCCACATGATAAAACAAAAACCCTCCCTTTCACAAGATGTTTAAATAAACATGTGTCAGTTGCAGTCATAGCAATGGCGCCCTTACCTCATGTTTGTTCTAGTGAGTGAGAATCCTTGTAAGGGGCTAAGCTAGCTGAGTCAGGTGGACTTCATGTAAGGGGAAGGCTTTGTTGAATAAACAGATCTGAGAAAGAGAGAGTAGGGGAGCCATTCTAAGCCTAGAGAGCAATATGTGAGAAGGTAGTTTGGAAGAGAGAGAGGGAGAAAGGAATCCAAGAGCAGGTGGATGGAAGTTGAAGAGTGAACCCTTGAACAAAATGAATCTCCATTTTCGAAATTGCAACAGTAGGTCTTACTAAAGGTTTGGATGATGCTACTCAGTGCTCCCTGGAACATGATATAAATGCAATAATAAATAGATTAAATTCATGCATAAAGAAAAAAAAGACCTGCTTAACTTTCATTAAAGTTTTGGAATTTCCAGGAACATGTGGCAATAGAAGTTATAAATGAAGCAGTATTCTAGCCTTCCCCAACTACAGTTCCCAGCATTCCTGGCCATTGCCCATGCTACCTAAGGTTGACAGGTGTTGAAGTCCAAACCATCGAAAAGAGACGGGGTTGGGGAAGACTGCCCTATCCTGTTGCTTTCTTGGCATCCTTATCAGGTACAGCAGAAATGTGACTGAATAACTAAAGTAATTCCTGCCCCCTTTTATTCCTACCCTTTCTTGTCCTCTGACATGCAGCTCTCAAGAGAGAGAGAGCGTGCACACACACACAAACACTTCTCCCCCTCTTTTAAGAGCTTAAAGGAGCAGAGTAGCTATTTAAATTCTTGGGAGCCAACTCAACTCATATGATGTCTGGAGCTGTCCCACTGAAAAACTGTCATGTTTAGGATTGGTATACAGATAGATAAATTTCCATTGATATCAGCATAACTGTGATTTTATTTATTTATTCAATTTATGAGTTGCCCTAGAGTCAAAGTTCTCAGCGCAACATACATAACAAAACAAATACAATAAAAGCAATGATGGGGAAAAGCACTGGAAATGGCAAGATTTGAATTTGCTCCAAGGAAAAATAAAGGAAAATTTAAAAATGTAAGTGGGATAGATGCAGACAGGCACCTTCGGAAGTGAAAGGGATCCTTTGCTTGGTATACATCCAAACCTTCTTTTTCACAGCATAGTTAAAGTGTTATTCCGTTTTGTTATTCTGTTCAGAGTCCTGCTTTCCATGAAAAGTATTACAACCACACATCCAAGCTTCTTTAAGATGTACAACATCAGTAGATCAGGAAGCTGCATTCTCTACAATGCAACAAAGCTATCATTCTGATTTACTGTTCCCACATCTTCCACAGTCCAGGAAATGAGTGTCACAAATCAACTCTTGAACCTGGCTTCCATAAACAATATAATACACTGTTGTCCTGCCTCCAAGCCCAGCTGCAATAGCCTGGTGACTTCATAATGACTGCAAAGTTCACTTACTGAAGTACAGACCAACCATCTAACTAACCAACCACATATACACTAAACATATAAGCAGGGAACTTAATGCAGCAGCAAATAAAAAAGAAGCATGAATGTAATCCTAGCAGTATGTTTAAAATAATGTGTGATTTTAGCTTTGTGCAGCTTCAGTTTTTCATTCTCTGGTTTACAAGTATTTTGCTTGTTTCCGTTTTTATTAAAACCTAAATGATGGACGAAATGGCATTGCTAGAAACCTATCAGCAAATTAAAAACAGATGATGATCATTTATTTTGCTCATTTGGAAATTCAAAAGCTTTCAGGCAATTACATCCCCAGTAGAATGTTATTACTGAGTAACAGTGATGAATTATAGATATGTTGGTATTATCAGCAGTGATTATGAGGACTGTTGCAATTATCCTCTTTTTATATTCCCAACGTATGTTCTGTTGTGGCTTCCCCCCCCCCCCCCAAAAGAATGCCAGGAATAGTAGTTTGATGAGGATGCTGAAAATTCTTAGACTCTGATCCCTACATAGAACTACAATTCCCAGGATTCCTTGGGGGGGGGGGAAATAGCTGTTAATCCGGTATATTTGAAATAGAGATATGGGAGAATGAGAGGGATCCCCAGATGAAAAAGCATCTCACACCAGAGATGCAGAAATGTAATTAGAAGTTAAGCAGACAGGCGAGTTAAGCACCGGTGAGAGAAGTTAAATGCTATTCAATTTATTTAATCATCATTTAATTTATTAATCATCAGCTGAAGTTGGATCAAAGGAACAGCAAAGTGCATTGTGGGTCAGAAGCTAAATCCCAGGAGGGTAAATCTTTAGAAATGCATAGTTCATGAGCCAAATCCCAGGGGAAAGTTCTTGCAGCTCTGCTTCAGCAGAGAAGCCTTGAGTGGCTGCAGTAAACTTCAATCTCAATACCTAGACCAAATCCAAGTTTGGAAAGAGGACTAAAAAACAACAACACCCCAATACATTGACATTGTTCTACATTGACAAGGGCCACAGACAAGACCAGATAATCGAAACATCTGCATATAAACAGGAAGTACAGGCTTAGTTTTTAATTCAAGCTCAACGTAGGCTCAATTTTAAGTGCAACTCATGTTAATTTTTCGGTGTACACCTCAGTTCAATTTCAGCTTTTGAGTTCAGTTTCTAGTTCAGTTTTAAACACCAGAATAAAAATCTAGAGAAGTGTGCACACATCAAAAACATTTGGAGAGGGACACCATGTATAGATGTTTCTTTGCTAATGCTAGAAGGCTTCAAGTCATGATGAGGGAACTGGCGTGCAGGCCCTTGGTAGGTAAGCTGGACTGTTTAGTTTGGTGTTGTTTTATTTTGTCATTGTTGTTTTTTTACTTTATTTCATATTATTTTAAACAGATTTCATTGTAATTTTAAAAAATATATTTCTTATGATCATTAGCCACCTTGAGCTCCATTTTTTCGTAGAAAGGCAGGGTACAAATCAAATAAACAAACAAACAAACAAACATAGATATAGTGAGCAAACCGGAAAATAGGTAGAATGGAGAGAAACAGTGGGTTACAGTCATTTCTAGATATAAACTCTGTAGGAAGGACAGGGAAGGTTGTTCTGGAGACAAGTGTTGTTCAGTATATCAAAGAGGGCATAGTGTCAAACTAACTAGAAATCTCAAAAGGGATAGACTCCTCCAAAGAAACACTGTGAGTAACAATAACAGGCCCCAAAAGTAATTCAGTACTGACAAAATGCTATCTCCACCCCACCCTACCCTGTCCAAAATGCTCAGAGTGATGAGATGGAAAATGAAATCATGGAGGCATCTAAAGGAAAAACTGTTGTAGTAACGGGTTACCCACACACAGCCCAGATAAATGCATGTTCATGTCAAATCAAAGATGTAAAGTTTCTGAATTAGTTGGTTGAGCCCTAAAACAGCTGGTAAATTATGGAAGCATCCAGAGGAGAGATAACTCTGGGCTTAATGCTAAGTGTGAGATATAAGTGTTGGTGTACTGAATGGAAACAGTGACCACAGAGCTATCAAATTTAATTTACATGTAAGTTAAATGTGAAAACTTGCCAAAGAAGTCCAACACAGTTCCATTTGACTTCAAGACGAAACTTCTAAAATGAAGGGACTGGCAAAAAGGAAGCCAAAAGGGAAAGCCAAGAAAGTCAAATCTCTCCAGAATGCTTGGGAGTCACTCAAAATGACAACAATAAAAGCTCGGCTAGAATGTATATTTCATGTCACAAAAGGTACTACCAAGCCAAACAAGTCACCAGTGTAGGCCATATAGTTAAACTTGTAGAATTCGCTACTGCAAGATGTAGTGAGGGCCACCAACTTGGACAACTTTAAAAGGAGATTAGACAAATTCATGGAGGATTATGCTATCAATGGCTGCTAGTCATGATGGCTATATATTAGCTCCAGTATCAGAGCAGTATGCCCCTGAATACCAGTTGTTGGGCAGCACGAGCAGGAGGGTGCTACTGTGTTCATGCTATCCTTCCCATAGGCATCTGGCTGACCACTGTGGGAACAGAATGCTGGAATAGATAAGCCTTGTTCTGATCCAGCACTGCTCTTCTTATGTTCTTATTAGTAGTATGATGTCAGGGTTGATGGGGACGCTCTTGGATAACTCCTAAATTAACTAATTAATATTTATTTGAGTAAAGATGCTCATGGGCCATAGGACAAAAGAGCTCTCCCAAGACAGCTTTCAATATTCAGTAAGGCACAATTAACATCCAATTAACAACTTAATAATCAATAAATGCCACTGAGTTTAAATGCAGGTTTAGGGCTCTACTGAAATCTGCTAAATCCGAACACTTTCATTTTATTTGCAAACCCACCCACCCCCATATACCCTTAATTTTAAAGAACAAAGTAGGATTTAAGAGTGACACAAGAGTATTATCTTATGCATTTTTCTCTAAAGCAGCATCAGTTCTTCAAAAACCAACAGTGATACTTTTAGTAATCCCCATCTCAAGGGAACTCTTGCCAGCTGACTTCAAAATTCAGTCTCTTCCCTTCGCTAGATCAGCCTCCACCCAGCAGGTGGAGTGTGCTCGTTCACGCTTTCAGCTACCAAGTTATACAAAATTTGGACTGTATATCTAAAGAAGATGCTTCCAATATGTCTATTAGTTTTTCTGGAACATGCAGATAATGATTTTATTTTATTCTACAACGTCAGTAGCTATTTCTGAACCAATTTTGTTTATACAAAATAAAGATTGCTTTGTGTGCGTAAGTCTGTCGATATCTTTTTCCTGAACGGCCCTCCAACCAAGCTTTCTAAAACTGAACAAGATTATTTAGATTTCATTAAACTGTCACTTAAATTCTAGATTTAAAATCTACAACTAGATTTTGTCGATTTTACAAAAAAAATCTTCAAAATTCCAGATGCTAGTTTAGAGTAGTTTTAGGAAAAGCATGCCAGGGAAACAACTCTATAGCATCAGTATAAGCACATAAAACACTGACATTCTGTGGATTCCCACATTCCTCATCTCTTAGTGCTCAAAACTCATAAGCAATGCTGTAGCATGATAAGCCTATTTCCTTACGGAAGAGACTATAAAACTTGGCAAATCTGAATAGATTGAGGTGGTGAGTCTGAGAATCTTTGGCAAAGCTTTGAGTGGTTACATGGCAACAAAATCAATATGGCATGAGATTTTAAAGAGACAGAGCCCATTATGCATAATTGTATATTTACAGCTCAAGTAACTGCAAAGAGGTATTTATCAATAGGCTGCCAATCAAAACAAAACAGGTGCACAAACTGAAAAGGATTAGGAGGAATTCTTCGAGTGGTTGGCACTGGTCTTTATTTTTTATTTTCCTGAGTTCAGTTCTCAAGAATGTTGTTCACACTATTTTGTAAACCTCGACTTTGTGTAAATAGGCAAACTGGTTATCTGAACGAGGCTGCCTAGAAGTACAGTCAATTAAAACAAAGATAATTGCCTAAATTAACTGAAAGCAAGTCCCCTTAGCCATGGTTGGGGGGGGAGTCATTCCCAGCATGGTTATATTAGGAATAATGATAACAAAGAATATTAAAACTTTTATTGAGATCCCTTTTCTATTTTCTATAGAGTTGCACAAGCACCCTGCTGCTTGCTATGCAACTTCAAATATGACTTTAAACTCCCACCCTTTAAATCTTCTGCGCCCATCCAGATTACAAATGGCTCTTGAAGCTTTTCCAAGTTTCAAAAGATGGCTCAACATAAAGTGCAGCTTTTCAGGGACAAAATACAAATTAAAATATATGTTGAGCTCACAGAATCATTATATGGATTGGGGGCCATTGTAATTAAGGTATACCAGGGGGAATGGGCACTATTTGAACAAGGAAAGTCACTGGTAACTGGTATTTTTTTTCTTATTTCCACTGCAAATGCCTTTTCGTTAGGTATATAACAAATTCATGCTATTTGTTGAGATGATAAACTTAAGCCTTACTGAAATGTATTCAATAGATACAGAAAATTACTAACACAATTCAACTATATACTAAAAATAAACGCCTGTCAAAAAACTCAAACACATACAGATGACTTTACACTCTTTTTTAGCACATCTTGAATTTAAAATAGTTTCTGACAAGGCTTAACACTGTGAGCTACTTGATGAAACCATGATTTTGTATAATAAAAATGCTAATAACACAAATTGGTTTAAGCCACTATAAGCAGCATATTAAACAATGTTTTGCTTACCACTGGAGATGGCGAAAGTGCAATGTTGCCTATAGAAGCTTTCAGTTCATCAACAGTTGCCACACTCTTAAGAATGTCTTTAGACTGTAAGGGCTTAATCTTAATGTTGAATTTCTTGTGTGCCTCCTCTTCCTCTTCTGATTCACTTGAGGAATAAAAGTGCTTTCCTTTGGTAGGTAGAACACAGTTAAAGAGCAATAGAACTGAACCACTGAATATAACTTTTGGAACTTGTTGACATAGGGTAATAATGGTAAATTTTAAAAGAATAGGTTTATGGGCAACAAATTCCAGAAGGTAGCTATGTTAGTCAGTTTCAGCAAAGAATCTGGTGGCACTTTAAAGATTAAACTATTTATTAAGGCATATGTGTTCATGGCTCAGGTCTGTCAACAGTTATTAACCATAGCCATTACTATCGCCTCTGGCTTTCATGATGAAGTATATAACCATTTCTACTCAATATATTTGCCTAGTGGTGATTTCTTCCTGTAATTCCTTCCAATATTTATTTTTATGGGACATTCTTTTCCTCAAGGGGTGTCCAAAAGTGGAAGCCAACTTTGGGGGCAGCAAAATTATTAAAAAGTTTGGTATACTTACCTTTGCTGGTGTGAGTGGCTGTGATACCTTTTAACGTTTCTTTTTACAATTATCTTTAAAAAAAACTTAATTATTGAAAGCCACCATTTTTTCTCCAGAAGACTCCTTGGAAAAACACGAGATACCATTAATTCCAGGGGCATTCGATGCAGAGGAATTTTGGTGGATGACCCATGATGGTTCTGTGCAGTTCCACTCGTGACAAGCAACTGCCACTAGTAAAGGTAAACACTCCAAGACGTTCTAGGAATTTTGCTCTCCCCAGACAAACGATGTGTGCATTTTTTATTAAGCACATCACTGGTTATAGATGAAATGGAATAAAAAATGCTGTGATCGTGTCATCAACCCACAATTTTGCAACTCAGCTGCAAAATCAAAAGTGAAGGATATAGCCTGGTTCTTCTGGTCTGATGCTGTATCCTTCTTCATCAAGCTCAGGTGAATTCTGATGCAAACAAAATGAAGCAATAAGATTACTTGCAAAACATAAAATAGCCACCAGCTTTTCTTCTTCCCCTTTCCCACCAATATCTCATTAATAAGGAGTATTGGTTCAATAAACTACTGATATATATATAATTTCCCCCCAATTTTGAGGGGCTTAACTTGAGTGAAGAGTCTGTCCAGGAACTTTCCCCCCCTCAGCCATGCATATATAGTTCTGTTAACATCTTTCACTACAGAGTGACACAGCTGACTGATGAAGCCAAAAAGGTAGCACCAGAAAGATCAGTTTATTTTGACTACTACACTGTCTCTGTATCATTCTATGTAAAGTCTCAATCTCATTTTGAAAGAAAAAAATGTTTATTGAAACATTTTCCAAAATGAAAGGAATCATGACCTATATGTTCAATATATTGTTGCATACCACTAAATTTATAGAAATGCATTGTATCAAGATTTAGACATACTCAGAGTAGACCCATTAAAATCAATGGAACTTAAGCTAGTCAGTGGGACTTAAGCTAGTTAAGGTCCACTGATTGCAATGTGTCTACTGTAAGTATAACTAAATCTGAGTCCAAGCTATTAATCATATCAAATATTCAAACCCAAACAACTCAACCTCCATTGGGACATCTTCCAAAAATATTAGTAATATTTATCTATCCATAGATTACTGAATTCAAAATGCATATATATTTGTACATCTATAAAAAAACTGAAGAGAAAATATACACACACACACACACACACACACACACACGCATACGCATATACAAAGTTAGGAATTAACACAGAGTCATTTTGTTATATTACCAATAGTGCTGTGTAAGTATTAAAGATAAGCATTGTAAGCAAGAGTATATTTGAACTTGTAGCTTCTTTTCAGCTAAACTAAGCTAAAATTATTTCAACAGAAATTTTAACTTCTTCTAATTTACTTAGACGTCTTCCATACCAACAGCACAATCTGTCTGAAATGGAACTCACCTCATTAGCATAATTGGTTTTTAATGTTTTATAGGCTCTTTGCAGTTCTTCCAAAGTGGTTTAACACAATCTAATTAACATGAAGATATAAAATATATTCCAGAGTAGGGATGGAGCAACCATTTGAAGCAGAGGTGCTTACATATACAACCACTCCTGCTTGAATATCTGTGAGCAAAATCAAGGTGGGCACAGCCTGCTTGGTTTGGCTCAAACACAGACTGCGTTTTGCAGCCTGAGATCATGGGAGCGCCTAGCAATGTCAAATCCTTAGGCTGCAAATTTAGCCTGTTGGCAGGTTACTCAAGAGGCTAGTGGCAACCCAGCTGCAGGCATTCCTGGAGGAAGTGGATTACCTAGAGCCATTTCAGCATGGTTTCAGACCTGAATACGACACTCGAGGCAGCCTAGGTCACCTTGGTTGATTACCTTTATTGGGAAAGGAACAGGGGGAGTGCTACCCTGTTGATTCTCCTTGATCTCTACCAGCTTTTGATGCCATCAGCCATGGTATCCTCCTGGACCAGCTCTGCAAGTTGGGGCACCGTTTTCTGATGGTTCCAATCTTACTTGTAGGGAGGCTATTAGAAAATAGCATATTGTGTGGCCCTGCAACAATTATGCTTTGGGTTTCTGTTTCCCATGCTGTTTAATATGTATATGAAACTGCTGGAGATTGTCATCTGGAAATTTGGGTCAAGGTGTCATCAATCTGCAGATAACACGCAGCTCCATCTCTCTATTCCATATGAATTAGGAAAGGCTGTGCAGGTACTAAACCAGTGTGTGGAGGCAGAGATGGGCTGGATTAGGGTCAATACACTGAAACGTGGCAAGATGGAGATGCAATAGGTCAGTGGGTCTCAGGTCCAAGAATTGGAAAGATGGCCTGTTCTGGACTGAGTAGCACTCCCCATGAAGGAACAGGTATGGAGCTGAGATGGCCCTCCACTACAAATTGGAAGCCAGAAGCACAAGTGGCTGCAGTGACAAGGGGCAATTTTTTCCAGCTCTGGCCATTCCTGGATCAAGAAAATCTGCCATTAGTTGTCCATACTGGACCATCTTCAAGGGAAGCCCCACATGAAGCTAATTGCCAGCTGCGTCCCTTCCTAGAGTTGGAAGACCTAAAGACGGTAGTGCACATGCTGGTAATTTCGGGGCTCGACTTCTGCAATGCGCTGTACATAGGGCTACCTCTGTGCCTAGGGGTGACCATATTACACTAGCTTTAAAATTGCTCCACTGGCTGCCAATTAGTTTCCGGGCGAAGTACAAAGTGTTGGTCATTACCTTTAAAGCCCTGCATAGTTTGGGTCCAGGTTACCTGCAGGATCACCTTCTCCCATACAATCTGCCCCACAAGCTCAAGTCCTCTGGGAAGAACTAACTACAGTCGGCCAAGACTAGGCTCCCAGAGGACCTTCTCTTCTGC
This sequence comes from Anniella stebbinsi, assembly GCA_029215795.1. NCBI lineage: Eukaryota > Metazoa > Chordata > Lepidosauria > Squamata > Anniellidae > Anniella > Anniella stebbinsi. The sequence goes on along the minus strand of JARDYH010000004.1, from coordinate 84,800,088 downwards.
TGCTCCCAGACTGTGGAATGGCCTGCTGGAGGAGACTTGTCAACTTAACAGTCTTTTAGAATTTAAGAAAGCTATAAAGACTAGTTTCTTCCAGCAAGCATCCAGTGGATTTTTAGAATGTTTTTAGGATGTTTTTAGGATGTTTTATTGCTATTTTAATAATGTGTACCATGTTTTTAATCAGTTTTATGTATTTTATCATATTTTATATTTACTGCTGTTTACCGCCTTGATCCAAACTGAGAGGCGGGTAAGAAATAAATTTATTATTATTATTATGAGCTCTATGTCGGGTTTCCGTTGAAGAAAAAGCAGCTAGTGCAGAAAGGTGTGGTCCAGCTGCTGGTAAGAGCTATCACGCTCAATTTAAGGTCTTCCTATTAGCATATAAAGCCCTTAATGACTTGGGACCCAGGTACCTGAGGGAAGGTTTCCCCTGTTACCAGGCAACTAAGGCCCTTCAATCTGCAGGAGATCCCCTGCTAGTTTTCTCCCTCTCCCATAAATGAGGTGAGGAGGGTGGGATAGATGGTGGAAATGTGAGATATGGCGTTCTCAGTAGCAGCCCCCCACCTCCAGTTGTGGAACTCCTTCCCAAGAGAGGTGTGATTAGCTCCCACTGTGAATATTTTTAAAATATAAGCTGTACTTTTTGGTTCACACAAATGACTCCTGATTTTTTTGTTTCTGTGCCTCTCTGTTAGGTTATTATTGTCATGTTTTAGCTATTTTATTGTAATAGGAAGATTTTATTGTTTGATTGGCATTTGTATTATCAATATTTGCAAGCTGCTCTGTGTTCCTGCTTGGACAAAGGGTGGGATATAAGACCTGTGAATACATACATACATACATACATAAATAAAATAAGTGCCTTGTTCCTCTGGTGAGGAGGACTCCCAGAAGCCTCTGACCTTCCCTCTTTGCATTATAGTATGAAAAAGGGAAACAGTAGCAGGAGTTTCTTCCCTTCTTCAAACTGCACTAAAGTGAGTGGAAGTTCCATATTTCTTTCAAGTTCTCTGCACTTGTCAGAAGCAGAATCTTGTCTCACTTGGATCGAGATATGGAGAAGATAAGGAACAGCTGGAGAAATGTCTACTTCTAACCTTCTCCAGACTGCTGTGTGAGCAAAGACTCCACCTCTTCCTCAAGCTTTTTGCCAAGCACAGAGGACTTGGGAGAGTGATGGGATATTTTTTTTCACTCATGAGGAAGTTTGAGGAAGTTAAGGAACAATGAGAGTGATGCCTGCCTTTACTTATCTAAACCTCTGCACAACAGAGACAAGACTCCACCTCTCTTCCCAGCCCTATGAGTGTACTAGAGGGCTTGGAAGGGAGGTGAACTAATACTTGTCCATCAGTTTGGAGAAGGTTAGAAATTCCCGTTCTTTATTAACTTTGCTATAGACCTATTCGTTTGTTCAAATTTTATTGTTAATAGCCAACTGCCATTACAATATAAACACAGGAAAACATATTAGTAAAACATTACCAATTCAATACAGAGGATCACTGGTTAAGGCCTTGAAAATATGCAGGCATTCAGCTTCAAGGGCCACAGGGCCACACATGCTTTATCAGGGTCCCTGATCACACTGAGTGTTTACTCGCATTCAAGTGAGTATAAGTAAAATTCTTCTTCAGACCTTGCTGTACTGAATGGAGGGAACAGATCCAGAGTGTACTGGGACACACGGAACGGGGCAAGCATGCCTGTGCCACAACTCACATGTTCATGTACCCTGTTCAGGCTGAATGCCTGGAAAGGGCTTATATTCTGCCATATTCAAGAGAAATCCCTGTCTCTCCCCAGATTCTTCTATACATGCTCCATGCTAGGGGACTTGGGCCAGGGGTTGGTAGAAAGGACAAATGGGGGCTGGCAAGCCAAGCTGATATTTGTGGACACCTGCTTGTAGAGCCAATTACCTTGAAGAACAAGGTACTGTTATTTGGGCCAATTTAAGGAAACATCCAGTAGCAAGACACTTGGTATTTGGACAGTGTTACCCACTTCATGCTGACAGGATGGGATGTATTAAGGGTATTTTAAAAAGTAAGCAAGAACCACCACGAACACCAAAAAGAAATACAGAGATAAGTGATCAGGATTACTTGAGAAGTCTCCAGGAGAGTATGAATGTCAGGCAGTTACTCTTACTTACATATCTTTCCCAGTCAATCTCTGAATAAAAACCATTTGGAGCACCATTTGTTCTCTTCTGTAATACATAGTTAAAAATGTTATGTTTCATATTGAACATAAACACACACTAGATTCTCAGAAGAAATGACAAAGTCACTTATGGTCACTTGTCTAAGGTCAGCTAGGGCTTCCTATTGATAAAGATCTAGGAAGACAATAGCATTCCCTCAATTCTCATTCAGAAAGCAAGTTGCAGTGTTTGAACTCCAATATGCTATATTTTTATGGGTAAATGATATGGATCATGGCAAAGAAAAATGTAGATGAGATTATAGCTCAGTGGGTAGAGCACACGCTTTGTATGCAGAAGGTTCCAGGATCAATCCCAGACATCTCCACATAAATGGTCAAGTAGCAGGTGATCTAGTTGTGATACAGCTGCCAATTCAGAGTACACAGTCCTGTCTGGTTTAAATGGACTAATAAATTGTTTTCAGGCATTTGAGAGAATGTGTGAGGGCTCGAAGTGTGTACTGGGTCAGAGCTGTGCATACTGCCCCTGCATCTCTGTGCATGATGGTTCCACCTCCCCTCAGTTCAGATCTTGCCATGTTGAATGGCAAGGGCTGAACAGGAGTTCTAATCACATTCTCTTGAACATGAAAAAACCTCTCACTGTGATCAGGGACCCTGCTTTATTTTGTCCCAGTAAATAGTACTGCAGTCCCATTCTAGTACACACTTTGAGCCTTCACACATTGTCTTGAACACTTGAATAGGGTTAGAGTCTGGCCTGGATTAAGACAGCTTCCTATGTTTGAAAGAAACTTGAACAGAATTGAACAGTAAAATGAATGTCTAATTTAAATTTAAGACTTTTTAAAATTAAAAATCTGCATGCTATGCTTTATTTCCAAATCCTTTAAAACCAAAGTTGTCAGATGATTTAATCATGCACTGAACCATTCACAAACCCTGAGAAGTATACAATATACAGATTGGCTGAAAAAAACTCTTCATGATGGGACACTGGTCACAAAGTGTTATGTAGTTGTACATACAAATAAAATATTTCATTTTAATATTTCATTGCAACGGTCTGTTATCTTCAAAGTTTAAGAAATGCCCTAGAAAACATGCCCATGATTAAAACATGTTTGCATATCACGTGCGGAATCAGTCTTGCTTAATTTCTCTTCCAAATGTATAATATGGATACAGTACGAATACTGTCTTTTATTAATATAGCTTTCAAGCCAAGCCTGGCACATAAGACAAAGTAATCCACTCCATTTCTAGTAACTTGGATCATTATCAATTACAAATGATTCAAATTCAATCCTACTGAATATTAGGAGACACTAACAAATAGCTAAACATAATTAGATATCCATATGCATACACACTAAGAACACATCACCACCGGGAAAAACATATAGAATTGGGCACTAAGCATCCTATCTAGATCACCCAGAGAAAAAATATACATTGAAATATGTAATGCATAAACCATACCAAACATATATTTGTGAATATATATAAACTTCTGCCAGGCTTACAAATTGTTCCAACCAACCCCCTGGAAGCTTTAAACTAATAGTCATATCCTTACCGAAACTGATTTTCCTCCTTCCTGTGCACACTCTGCTTTGCTATTGGAGGGTGGATCATGAGGATGAGGGCTGGGTGGCTGGAATGGATTTTGTTTTTTTTTACAGAAAAAGGGTTAAAGTGCTGGGTGTTGTTGTTTGTTTAAACACATGAAACTACATGGCGTAAGCAAGCTCAGAATGCACTTTTCAGGCATTACTTGCCAGATTTAATGTTACTGTCAGCAGACTAGTTTGGAGCATATGACAGGACTCTATTCAGCAGAAATTAGGTCTCTTATAGCAGAGTAGCAGGGATAATATCACTACAGGTTTCTTCTTAATCTAGAACAAGATTTTTATGAGACATATCATTGTCATACATTTCGAACCACGCTCTCATACAATTCTTCCCCTACAGAGCTATTTTGATTTCTTCTGTCAACCTTAGTATTGGGGCCTTTGGAATCCTGTGATATAATTCACCATCTATTTTGTAGCTGAACATTAGTGGTTTCATCCTGATCTTCTACAAGAAAAAAGTTTGTAATATCTTGACATTAAATAAGTCTTTAATAGTTCTGGAAACGTGAACCTTCCCTAAGTGTCAGCTCTGTTCCTAATTATCAAATATTGTCCCCTATAACTTCTACATAATATAGAGCAAACTGATAACATGACTACTTTTTAGGCATGCTTAAAAGCGCTGATAATTTTATCACCTTTGTTAATATAATTGGAATTCTGACTTTGCCATGCTTAAAGTCAGCATAAAAGTAGAAATACATTATGCTAAACATAGCAGATTGAGCATAAATCCATGGCGCTCAGGCTCATGTTTCACAAAGTAAGCACCTCTTCCTAGACCTAACTTTAGAACAGATTGTGCACAATTTAGATTCCTCTCTTTCCACATACTTTAAGAGAAGTTCAGTGTAATTTCTCTACTAAATGAGAAATTAATTTACCACAGATTTCACAGCTTCTGAATAGCAAACAACTTTGCAAAGCAAAAGAGAAAATTATTGCATGTGAAAGACCATCAAATTCAGGCATGCAGGCCTTAACTGCACCAAGAGAAACAGGGAAAGCACTACTGTGTCACAGTGTACATTCCAGGGCAGTGGTGGTGAAGCAGGATGGCCAGAGCCCTAAATCAAACATAGTTGACACCAGGACAAAGAAGTTGCAGGGAAGCCCCATGCTTGACAGCTTCTCATCCTTACTATTTTGAGCTTTCCAGAAAAAGCAGGCTACATTGCTAGACAGAAGAAACAAAAGGCAACACATAATGTCTTCCAATGTCTTTTCATTGGTTAAAATGGTTTGTGTGTGTATGTGCATGTCTGTATAGGTGGGCAGGCAGAGATTTGGATCAGGGCTACAGAGCGGTGACAGGGAAGTTGAATCTTTTCCTTGACATAAATTGCTCCCTACCCCAAAGCTGCTATTAGCCATGGGGGGAACAAAACACAGGCACCTATATTATAATAGTTCAATTTTATTTTGCATTAGTCAGAGCTCTCTTGAGTACTGTGTCCAGTTCTGAGGATGCAGACAAATTGGAACATATTAAGAAGGGGGCAATGAAGATGATCAGTAGTATGGAACACATGAGAAAAGGCTGAAGGAACTGGGTATGTTTAGTCTGGAGAAAAGACTGAACGGGGAGACATAATAACATTCTTCAAATACCTGAAGGATGGTCATATAGAAGACAACAAAGTTTCATGCTGCCTCAGAGGGAAGGACTAGATTGGGCTGAAGTAACAGAAGGGTGGTTTTCCATTGAACAATAGGAAAATCATTTTAACAGTAGGAGCTGTAGGGGCTACCACGCTGAAGAGGCTTCCGCATGGTAGCCCCCCTCCTATGGAATTCCCTGCCTCTGGAGGTCAGACAGGCATCAACTTTGTTTTCCTTTTGACGCTTCCTGAAAACGTCATTGTTCCAGGAAGCCTTCCTTAATGACCAGCCACGGTTCATTTTGCATTTTGCTTCTTTTAAAAATCTATTTTAATGTGTTTTTATTGTTTTTATTTTATTTTAGCTTGTACACCGCTCTGAAATTCTGAATCGGGAGCGGTATATAAATATTGTAAATAAATATATAAAGGAACTAATAAACTACGGTTCTCCCGTGCTGGAGGCTGGAGGCTTTCAAACAGAGGCTGGATCTGGATCTCCTACATCGAGCAGACTAGATGGCCTACAAGACCCTTCCAACTCCAAGATTCTGATTGTTTTCTTCAGAGCAATGTGATATATATATGGTAGTAAAGCATGGGATGAAAGTAAAAAAAGTTCTAAATAGAAGAGCCTTCTGTGCTTTCTGTTCAGCACTTTGGACTGTACACTGGGAGATGTACATAGGCGAGGAGATCATTTGTTTACACAGGATTTCTGTGTTGTTTCCCTCCTGCTGTTTAGACTCTATGAGGTCCTCTCTACAAGGATTCGCTTTTGCGCCCGGTTAGGCGATTATGCGCATAATCGCTGAAGCGCATTTACACCTAATACCTCTGCACGAGAGGCGGCGAGAGGCGGCGAAGCGCATTAACGGATGACCAAAATGCGCTTTACAAGTAGTTAATGCGCATAAGCGCTTATTCACATAGTCAAAATGCGCTTTAACGGCCGGAGCAAAATAAAACTCGTGATTTAACGCGCATTCGATAATGCGCATAATCGGAGAGATAACGCACCTCTACGCCCGATTTGCGCTCCGTTCTTGTAGAGGTAAATTTTTAAAAGCGCCTTGAAAGAGCTTTAAACCTCTCTTGTAGAGGCAGCCTCAGTAGCACTGGACCTGTAATTCTTCAAGACTTTAATTCAGATGGGACTGGGGAAGGAAATCAACATGCATGTTTGGAAGGTTTACAATTGGTATGTTTTGTTTCCTGCTGAACAGAGCCTTGACCAAATTGTTAAACGAAGTTGACAGTTCCAAATGTGGTCTGCTTTTTAAAAAAAATTAAACTAAAAGCACTTGACAGTACACAATGGGTATGCAAAAGGATGTGTGGATGCAGGCTTTTTCCAATCTACAGCTGCGAACCTAAGCACATCTACTTGGAAATCCAGTTGTTTTTAAACCAAAAATATTTACTTGCAAGCAAATATGTTTAGGATTAAGGATCTTGGGTCAGCAGTTTAAAAAGTTAAGTTTGTAAAAACATATATTAGGGCCTTTCCAGAAGACAAAGCTCTCCTGCACACTCTGGACTTTATGTTTTAGAGCTATATCTGTATTAGCCCCAATCTAAGACTAGTAGTGTGAGAGCTCATCTCCATGTAATGAACTGGGAATGTGGGAGAAGACGTGCAATCTTGCTGTATAGAGGGCAAATATTCAGCTTTTTAAAAAAAGAAGAACTTGGGCAGCAGTGGAGCAGGAATGCCATAGCCTTTTAAGAGCTAAAGGGCAAGGGGATGATTTTTGCAGTAAAGGATTACAGCAGGTGGGGGACAAAGCAATCTTTCTGGGGCTTGCCACTGTTTCTTGGGTTGTTGTTGGCAGGGCTAGATCAGGGGCGCTGATCCTCTTTCAGCCGAAGGCTGAATTCCATTTCAGAGAAGTCTCAGGGGTTGCATTCCAATGGTGGGTGGAGCCAAAGGCAAAGGGGGTGGTGCTAAAATAACAAAAGTACCAGCATACTTTAGCTTAAAGCTCTTCCTGCCAGTAACAAGCTTTAGGATAGGTATTTCAACCTTTTCGAATGGGGAAAACTGCACAGAAGCTGGAAAACCACCAAATGATTGGTGGGTGGGGCCAGTGGAAAGGAGCGTGGCCATCTGGAAAACGCAGGAGGGCTGGATTTGAGCCCCAAGTCTGAGGTTCTGCACTCCAGGGATAAATAAAGGCTCCAGTAGATGCTACTCAGAGAGGGACCATTCAGTCTTTGGTTACATTTCTTTTAAAAGAGGGAAGAACTTAAGGTCAGAATATGTAATCTCAGTCAGGGAGAGAAGTGTTCATCACTAATGATGCCACAGGCTCTATCTATGGCCACAGCACTTGCACAACACACTCTCAAAATAGCAATTTTTAAATGTATAGATTGTGTGTTTTAATTTTTGTATATTGTTTTTAATTGTTTTTAATCCTATGTAAACCGCCCAGAGAGCTTCGGCTATGGGGCGGTATACAAATGTAATAAATAAAGAAATAAAGGGGCAACATGCTAGCTGGGGGAAGAACCCAATTTCCCCAGTGACACAAGACATACTGGGAAAATACGATATTCCTGACACCTGTGTTTTCTTGAAGGAAGACATCTGGATCATAACCAGTGCAACAGCTGCTCATTTATTGTGCAAAAAATGATCATCTGGAAAGGCCCATAATACTCCAACTCTTGTAAATTTAGGAGAGAAATGGCATTTTGTATAGCTTGTAGTGTCTCCATTCCATTAGTGAAATCTAGTGAAGAGCACTAGTAAACATAAACAACTGCTCCAATTTCCCTTAGCTTTTTTCACAAGATAAATGTAAGCAAACATTTTAAAGCTAGGAATCAATATAAAACAAAGTAAAATCCATGTCTGAGCCCAACATTCTTCATTGCAAACTTAAAGTCTAACAGCTGAATAGGTAAGTTTCCTTCTAAAGCCCAGGTCTAGCAGAGACAGAAAACCTAAAACCATAAATAAAAACAACAGTAACTCAAGAGCAACCATTCTCCTATTTCTATTCTCCACAGGTGGTCCATTATTTTCAAATTATTTCCTGCTGGTGTTTTTTTTAACCAATTTTAAATACTTTTAGTCAATAAATGTTTTTAAACCATTTATATATTTGATTGTAGTTATTCACTGTAGCATTTATCATTTTACATAAGAAATAGAATGTGAAGAAAAAATATTTCACTGATTGTCCTTTGATCAAAGGGAGAGAGAGGAAGAAAGAGAAAGAGAGAGCGAGAGAGAGAGAGAGAGAGGAATATTCTCTCAGATAAAAGGCTTAGGCTCTGGATTTAAGCAAACACTGAATATCAGTGTATTGAAACTGATAATGTTAATATATTCAAAGTATCAAAATAGAAATAGGGCAAAGGGTTAAGAATTGCTTTTGACGATTCATGGGATGTGGGAAGCATTTTCCATTAGATGCATCTAATTTAAAATGGACTAATTTAATAAATAAATTCCTTTAAATACTTACGGTTCCATCCCTGTCTGGTGATCCTCTGTAACAAAGTGAAAATACGTCCCATTACTATAAAATATCTAAAACCTACATTAATTTGTGGGACGGACCCAGATTTAGTCATGCTTAGAATAGACCCACTGAAATCAATGACACTTCAGTTAATTAAGTCCCATTGATTTCAATGGGCCCACTCTAATTATGACTACATCTAGATCTGACCTTGTGATAACTTTTCCCCCTCATTGTTTTTATAGATTAGAATTCTATGCTGCAAAATTATTAGCATCTATAGCCCCCTTCAGATGCAAATTGTGTGAAGGGACATCCTGTGTAGAAAGGAACTGCAGGGAAACACTACTGGTCCCATCCCTCAGGTTGTGCTGCTCCTCGGTGTGGATGCCTGCAGGGGAAATCCTACACAAGAGCGCTCTACGTGCACAGCTTTTCACACATTCTGGAACTCTGCACAACTGGGGTTTCATAACGTATGGGAAGTCTGCTTGCATAGGCTTTCCCATACAGATGTCCATGCCTAATGTGTGGGTGGGACTTAGGAGCCAACATGAACCTGGGGATGGGGCCAGTGCTGCAGTCCCACAATGCCGTTCTACACGTGGTGCACTTTGCACGATTCACTTGCAAGTGACTTGAGACACCCCCTGGATGGTTTTACATGAAGTTAAGAAAGTTTAGTTGACTTTGAACAGAAAAGAACAGGAGAAGTAGCCAGCGAGGTGCACTTCCCTCATCACCATCTCTATATGCTGTTTCTTCACTGGCTGGGGCCCCTCCTTCCCTCTTCACAGAGGCCATCAAAAGCAACTGTTCTATGAGGAAGGGAAGCAGTAGCCAAAAAGGCAAACTGCCAACATTGCCTTCTCCACCTCTGCTGCTTCACCAGCTGGAATTGGGCCTCTCCTGCCTCCCCTCCCCACTTTGCCTGACATCATCAGAAGCAACTGCTCAGGAAAAAGAGAAGCAGCAATAGCCAACGACAGGAATTACTATCATCATCACCTCTTTAAATAGGCTACTTAAAGACCACATGGACTTTTACTGTTTTAATGATTTATTATTGGGTTTTAGTCATCTTATTGATCTTTTTTGATCCCTGGAAGCCTTGTTGGCTGAAGAGTAGAAGAAGAATACTTTAAATAAATACACAACTAATTCTCCACTCACTAAAACATGGAACCTATTCTAAGTAGGAGAAAGGAAGCTGGACAGGGATCCAAGAGGCCAAACGGTGGCCTAGGCCAGGACTCCAACCCTCTCTTTTCTTTATGTAAAAGGGAATGAAAACAGTGTACTTGCACAAGGCTATTTGTGTGTTTGTGAACACAATAAAATATTGTAAAGCACGCTGCAAATGAAGAGTGACATGCATTAATAGTTCCAGTAGCAGAATGGAACTGCAACGACATAAAACCCATATAGTTCCCCAATATCCAACGCTTTGAAAAGATCCCATTCACTTAGTGAAAAGTTTTGTTTCACTTCTGTAAATTGCGATATTTAGAGATTCGTACTACAGTGTTGCCAAAATAGTAAGAACAGCATACAAAAACTTAGTGCCTGAACAGGAAAATAGCGCAAGGTATCTCTGCATTTAATGTCGCTGCTAATTTATATGTTTCAACATTGCATTTTCGACCAGCCCATTATAATTACACACTTCCACTTTATGACATGCCGTCTATAAAGCTATACCATTAGAGCTCCCAGAGTGCCAATAAAATGGCAACCTAAATTATTAAAGATTATGGTAGGCATTTGGCTTTATGCATTGTAGGAGACTAGTTGTTATTTCATTAATTTATTCCAGAGGAAAATATGAAAGGCTGTTTTTGTTGTCTCTATGCCAGTGCAGTGTGTTATCAACACTGTATTGTGAAGTCTGCAGGGAGGGCAGTGGGTCTTTAAAACTGGCTTTCAGTGTAGTCTGTTGCTAGACAATTAACTTGGTGACTGATAAAACCAAACACACATTTCTGTAAGTAAGTTGATTTATGTTCGCTTCTCCTTTCTATATGTTTTCTGCTCATGAGCTTCATCCACTCTTTAAACTAATGTTTCACATGGACAATTGGTCTAAGCTCCACAAACTGACTTATGCTGGAAACATAAACAGTTCTCCCTAATATTTTTATATTTCAATTATTTTGGTTTAACAGGGCTATAAGAATAGAAATCCTTAAAAAATATAAAATTTCATTTTCAAAATGCAATTCATAAAAAATAAACCCATTTTACTGAAGGACCTTCTTTACTTCCCAAAATGACCTTTTCTAGGACACTTCATCATACGGCACCAAACACTCATTTGCCACTGTATAGAACTGTGTGTCACAACCCTCTCAAGTAGCTACACTAAGAAAGGGGTTACTTGGACTGGGCTGTAGTTGTCAAATATCATTGGGTTCAGACTGAGTTTCTTCAGGAGCTTATGGACAGCAGGAACCGCCCTTTGCTTTTATTAGCCAGAGTGGGTGGGCAAGGATCAAGAGGGCACGTGGTTTATCGCATTGCTGCAAGCACCTTGTCCATGTTATCAGGCTGTAGTAACTGAAATTGATCCCACAAGATCAGGCAGATGATGGCATCAGACATCTTGACTGGAGCTGTGCTAACAACAGCTCATAGCTCGGAGCAAAGACCAAATCAAGGGTATGCCCCACTTCATGTGTTGGGCTGATGACAAACTGAGACAGCCCCATGGTTGTTATAGATCCAAAGGGAGAGGCGGCTAAGAAATAAATAATTATTATTATGGCATTACTAAGTCCCAAACTAGAGCTCCAGAGATAGCCTCAGCATGGAAATTAAAGTCACCCAGAATGACGGTCCTGAGATCCTCCAACACCACACTTGAGACCACTTCTGCCAGCTTGGTCAGGGCAGCAGGGTGGGTGGTTACACTAGCAGCATCCCCAGTCTGTCTCTATTGCTTAAAACCAGGTGCAACCCCTCAAGGCCTGTTCCAGGGTACAGCTATTTCCTGGTGAGAAAGACAGAAATTCTGTAAACCACAACAACTCCCTCTGGCCCTCACCCCCCCCCCCCGCCAGCTCTACAGCTTATGTTGGTGCTGCACCCAATACTCAGGTGGGCAGAGCTGAGTCAAGGTCAGCCTCATCCAACTCACTCACCCAGGTCTCAGTAATATATGACAGGTCGGCCTCCATGATTAAATTGTGAATGAGTGTGTTCTTGTTGTGGACCAACCTGTCACTGTTTCTGCTCGGAGAATTGCCAGGATTCAAACCTGTCTAGAAGTTATTCCTTCTAATCTCAGATAGCTGGAGGCTAGGTTTAATTAGTGGTGAGGAAAATGCATTCTGCATTTGGTCAGACGAACTGTTGTCTGTATTATGTCACATATTCTCAAAGTGAGCCCTAGTGCTGAAAGAAGGTCAAGCATTCAATGCAGCTCCTCTGTCAGTTTAAGTGGATCCTAAGTATAGCTGCATCAGCCTCCTGTAGCCTGTTGCTAAGCAACCCATTCTCAAGCAAGGCCTTCAGTAGAGGTATACACCTTTGAGGTGAAGTAATGCCTGTTTGTCTCCTGCACTTTGGGCAGACCGGCCATTTATTGGGGCATAAAAATATTATTGGCAAGTAATACCATTTTTCACTTTCTCTCAGACCACCAAAAGTCATCTCCCAACTTGGTTTTGATAGGTTTATTTACTTTCCCTCCATTCCTCTCTTCCTCCCTTCACGAACAATGAACAGATGGTGAGATCTGGGAACAGCTACCTCATAGCTCTCATCTACAGAAATTATTTTATTTAAGATAGATTTCACTCAGATATTTCAAATTTGACAAACAACCCAAGAGATATGCCTATTAACTAGCAGTAATAATAAGTAGCACAGGTTGGCATTTTCACACATGTTAAACAGCACTTTTTTTTTTCCTGCCACCCCCACCTTCCCAACATTTTAGTTCTTCCCACACTAATGGTTTCCATTCAAGCTTCTCAGAAAAACTAATTCTATTTGTACAAAAGAAAAAGAAAGAAGATGCTCAGAGGCCAGGAAAATACTTGGAATATTTTTTCCACATCATCCAGGAAGTCTAAGCATTGCATGTTACAAAACAGCTTAGCATCAAAAGCTATTCACCAATCCCATTATGTTCTAAATCTCAGCTGTGGAACAATCACCCTGACACAGAAATATAGCTGAAAAGCAAGGACAACTCTCCATGGACACAAAAGCATCAGGATGATTTGTTTTTCTAAGAGCTGGCCTCCACCTACTGTCAAGGTTCCCTGTTCAGACAGTAGTTAAAACAAAATTTTCTAGAGTGCTTAATCCTATATGCCGTTCAAGCAGATCTTTTCAGTACTAACAGCTCATAGAACTACTAGGTTTCTGAGGAATGAGATATAGCATCAATAATAATAATAATAATAATAATAATAATAATAATAATATTTTAAGAAGGGGATGTAAGTGGCCTACAAACTGTCAAAAGGATACCGCTACCACCATAACTTGACAACATGCATAGCGGTACTAGCTATCCTCACAATGCCAGCTATCCTCATTCCTGTGGCAGTTCAGTTGGTCTGCATTTAGAAGCAGCTCATTGTACGTGAGGTACTGGTTAGGGTGACCAACTGTCAGGATTTCCTTGGATTTGTCCTGGTTTTTGTTCTATCCTGGGTGTCAGGGGGGATTTTCGGTAATTTTCTACAATGTCCTGGAAAGACACGCTTTCCCCTTTAAGGCTGCCGTTAGCATGGTGGGAGGGAATGATGTGCTTTCTGGAGGCGGGTCATTTCCCTCCCATTGCTCCAATCACAGCCTTAAAGGGGAAAGTGTATCATTCCCAGACATTATAGAAAAGGCCCTGATTGGAGAAGTGGAGGCAGGATTGCCACACTTTCCCGTCCTCTGCTCCAATTGGGGCCTTTAAGGAGGCAGGGGGAATGACGCACTTTCCAGAGGCTCAAGAAAGCTGCTTTCCCGCCCACCCTCCCAGCTTGTCCTCTTTTTTGGTCTCCCAAATATGGTCACCCTAGTACTGGTTTAACTTTTTATCATGCAGGGTTGACTCCCTTGCCCTTTCACTGGGCACTCTTACGTGGAATCAGTGTCCTTTTCTTTCTTCCGTATTCCAAAGGCCTTCCTTGTACGTTTTTTCAATCCTGTGGAAGCAAAAGGAAAAAATATGTATTGGTAAATCAAGTGACTTTAAATTTATCATAAGCCTGAATCAGAGAGTTGGGCTAGAAGAGTGGTAGGAAATATGGTGCCTGCGAGCATCAATGTGCCTGCTGAGACCTTGCTTGGTGCCCACAGAGACACTCTACTCCCAATTTTTATTTTAAAAATATGTTTATATTTTCTTACAGGCAGCTGGTATTGCTTCAAAGTGAGGTGGAAGTCTCTACATGCTGCCATCTTATTTCCCATGAATGTCTCTGGGCAGGCTACATGTTCTTTGTAACTAGCCATGCTCACCCATGGCAGCCATCTTATGGTTGTGCCCAGGGCAGTTTTTCGAATCTTCCAATAAGCCCAAGGACCCAAAGGGTTGCCTAGCCCTGGGCTAGACGGTGTAATAGGTGTAACATAGGCTGACCATATGAAAAGGAGGACAGGGCTCATATAACTTTAACAGTTGCAGAGAAAAGGGAATTTCAGCCAGTGTCATTTGTATGCAATTAGTTCCTGGTGAAATTCCCTCTTCATCAAAACAGTTAAAGTTGCAGGGGCCCTGCCTTCTTTTGTATATGGTCACTCTAGTATAGTGCCTGCAACTTTAATTGTTGTGATGAAGAGGGAATTTCAGCAGGAACTAATTGCATACAAATGACACTGGCTGAAATTTCCTTTTCTCTACAACTGTTAAAGTTACATGAGCCCTGTCCTCCTTTTCATATGGTCAGCCTATGTAACAGAAGATTTAAAAATAAATAAAACAAAAATCCTGGTATCATGAACACTATTGATGGCTTTGTAATTTACTAAGATATACAAGTAGAAGACAGAACGACTTTACCACTAACACATAAAAGGTATTTTATTTTCCCCCTCCATAAAATAATTAACATCACGTTTCATTGTCTAGCTTTAAGTGCTTATATATGTACCTCACACTAATCTATAAATGATAACTTGTACTTGAATCCTAAATCAATGCAAATTGCTTTCATGTAAAATATATTTAGGACCACAGCACAAGTGGCAAAATATTTCCAAGTAGAAAATAAAAAGTAAATATTTCAAGGAATGGGAAATTTGTACTTTTGCTATGTTTTGTACTTTCGCTATACTTTTGAGAACACTATTATCATGTTCGTATCATAGGGTGGAAACCAACGTTGTGCAAGAAGAAGTCTGCTTGCATGACAGGACTTTCTCCCTCTCTGTCCTCACCACTGCAACCTCCCATGCTCCCCAACCCTCCAGAATAGATTTTGAAGTTGTGCAGGGGTATAACCCCCCTCCCAGTTCTGCTGATGAAAGCTGTTCTGACAGCAGAAAAAGTAAATTAATTTCACCGCACAGTTTTTAGATGTATTAAACAAACCAAAAAACAACAACATAAAGCTGAGTGCATTTTTGCATCATTGACATTACTTGCTTCTATTGGCTGCCTAATGGAGCAATACCAATTAGTTATCTTCTGGTAACAGAGTCTACCATAAAGGTATGTAAAATGGGCAGTATGCATTAGGAATAGCAATAGTTAGCCCAGCCTCTGGAAAAGCAGTGAATCATTATTGATCAATATATTGAATATGTTATTGGAACTAATTGTATTTATCAGCATTCTACGAAGTTCCACTTGCTACCTTCCATTAAGTCTCATGCAAATGTTCCTCAGTCTATTTACTACTGCAAGTATGTGGAAGCAAGTCTGTGGAGGTGAAAAACATAAGATGGGGGGAGTAAGGTATACTCATGAGAGTCTCTGCTGCAACTATCTTCCTATGCATTCACACTTAAGGGCTCTCCGATTACATTTGTAAAACAAGGACTTCTGTAGTTTCCTCTTAATTAAGCTCGTTGCAAAGGAAGACAAATATCCTTCTTGAATGAAGGGCACCATGCAAAAGTTTCAGGTATGAAGGCCTTTTTAGAAATTGGTGATCTATTCTGTAGGCATAAAGCAAAAATGTTCTACAAGTCTGTGATTATGTGGGACAAAGAAACTCTAACTAAGGGGACTTGTAATAATTCTCAATGGGTCCTTCCCTATACATTTATTTGGTTTCTAACAATACTCCCTTTTCCACTATACAGCACCGAAGGGGAGGAAACAGAAAGGGAAGGGAATTGCAGGTGTATGCTATTGAGTTCAAAATTCATATATGCCTATCCTTAGACACAGGAGAAAAACAACCACGAAACGAGCCTTAAGTATTTTGATTACATTTATTTATTATTACATTTATATCTTTCGTGTTCCTCTTGCAGGGAACCCAAGGTGCTCGCATAGTCCTCCTCCTCTTCATTTTATCCTCACAACAACCCTGTGAGGTGGGTTAGGCTGAAAGTCACTGACTGGCCCAAAGTTACTCAATGAGCTTCATGGGCAAGTGGGTACTAGAATCTGGGTCTCCTGAGCCCCAGACCAATACACTTAAACACTATACCACACTGGCTCTCCAAATATATATACAAATATTTGTATATGAATGTATATAAGTCAGAAGGAAATGGTTTACGTTATACTTTCCTGAGCTCAGATCTCATTGCTACAGCGATATCTACTTATTTAACCTCCAGAGGCCAAGCTAATAATCACCTTGCCACAAAAACACACCCATATTTCCTGCTAATATCTTCAGAGAGTACAGTCTGTGCAACTGTAACATCTTGCTGGGAAAAAGGGTGTCATCAGCACAACTGATACCAGAGGACTGAGAGGTGAGGCAGAGCAAAGTAATCTGATGTCATAAGCACTGTCTATAAAAAGGGTGTTTAGTCAGAAGGGACTATTGCAAAAAATAAAATGTATACCTTGAGCAGTCCTTCCCATCTAATTCTGGCCTACTTCGTATAATAAAAAGAAAGCAGGGTCTGTGATGGAGAATACTCTTGGCAGGCAGTTATAGCTAATCTTGGTTCCCTGATTCCGATGCATGCTAAAAGTATTTGCAAACACATGTTTATCACAGCCACACATTTGATTAAAATATGTCTATTATTATTATATTTATTTATATCCCTCCTTTTCCCCAGGGCTGGGACTCAAAGCAGTTCACAAAGTTAAAACATGTACAATTAAAACATATACATATAAGTTTACGTAAGTTAAAATAGAATTAAACCTACAGTAAAATTAAAAACATTTTAATTTAAAAGCAGTAACAAATTTTAAAAACAAAACAAAACCATACACTAACATAGGTCCAGAGTATTTCAAAAAGTCTGCTGGAATAAACATTTTTTTGCTTGCTTCCGGAAGTGCAGCACAGAGGGAGCCAGTCTGGTTTCCTTAGGAAGGGAGTTCCAGAGCCTTGGAGCAGCCACGGAGAAGGCCCTCTCTCGTGTACCCATCAGGCGTGCCTGGGATGTTGGTGGGACTGAGAGAAGGGCCTCCTCATAAGATCTCAGAGCACGGGGAGGCTTAAATGGGAGAATACGGTCTTTCAGATAACCTGGACCCGAGCCATATAGGGCTTTATAGGTGATAGCCAGCACTTTGAATTGTGCCCGGAAACAAAACGGAAGCCAGTGGAGCTGTTTTAACAGGGGAGTTGTATGCTACTATATTCTGGGTTCAGCATGTAATACAATTCAGTATTAGATTCCGATCTGAAGCCTAAGGTACAATATCTCTCTCCTATATCTCCATTCTTTATAAATATCTAAATGACAACTCTAAGCTTACAACAGGGAAGAACAGTGGTTCTAGACAGTAAGTATGGAGTGATGAACAACCAAATTCTTCCACAAATAAGAAGCCACAGATAATGCCTAGGAATAATTCTGACCTAAGTTTTTTCTTAATCAAACATTAAGCAGACACTGTACTAAAATGCATCTCTCTCTCTCTCATTCTCTGTCTCTCTCTGTCTCCCTCTCCCTCTCCCCCTCCTCTCTCTCTCTCTGTGAATAGATTCCAGGACAAACATTAAAGTGCAACATCCCAATAAAATTACAGAAAAAAACAGTAGACAAGCAACAGATAAAAGACAATATGGTTAAATGCCTGAGCAAACAGGAACGTTTTAGCCTAGCACCTAAAAGCTAACAATGTTACTGCGATACAAATATGCTTGGGGTGGGCATTCCATAGTTGTGGCCATAACCAAAAAGACCCTGTCAGTCATTGATGGGAAGAGGGAATCTACAGCTCCTATGCATTGGTTAGTACAGTGGTAATCTATTCCCACTGGTTACGTTAAATATTATCACTATTCCTCAGCTATCACCTCTTTGATTTGTTAGAAACACAATGCTGATTAGCCAATTCTTTTAAGGGTATATTTGCTCTGTGTTCGGTACCTAAGATATTTAGCTACCACACAATAATTCCCCTGTTTTGAAGGTAAACAAATCCCTCATTAAACACCAATCAGTTCAAAGCAAGGATTTTAGTTTTCTCCCACTATTCTCTGTGAAATGCATTTCCACTATAAAGTTCCCTGCTCCATCAGAATTGGCACAAAACATTTTGCTGCCTGAAATGAAGGACAAAATGCCACCTCTCCCATCCCACAGTCCATGAATAGAAGCTAACCAGACCAGCAGCTGAATCTTGCTTCAATACTGTAGGAGCGTGTCCTTCACGGCACCAGAGTGCAGCAGGCTAATTTAGAGGGGATCCAGGGCAGGCCACTTAGAATGCACAACTCTGTCATCCAGCACCTTGCCACCATTCCCCGATCCCCCATCACAACCTGTGTTAATCAGCTGCCTCACTTTACTTTATGACAGAGCCAGCCCTGTGCCCCATCATTCTGGCCTAATTATACTCTTCACATGTTCACAGAGCAGATGGAAGGCATCAGTAAACAAATGACTGAACCAAAGGGTTTCTTAAGATTCTCCAGAGGAAAACAATAGTGATAAGATTAAAATCGTCTTTCTTGTTTCCCTGAATGTGTTGATTTCTTCCTTCCCAGAAACCTTCCAGCTGTGATAAAACATGCACTTTCTTGTTTGTCGCATTGGAAGCAAATAGATATTGGTTGAGAAAAGCAGGCAATGTTTCTGCTCCAGAATGCAGCATATGACATGCATGGCATACTGTGTGGTATTTCTCCTAAGTATAGTCAGAGCAGACACATTGGAAGTCTTACACAAACAAACAATCCACTATTAGAATATAGGGTTGCCAGGTTCAAACCGTGAAACTCAGAGATGGGTGGGGAGGGCCTAGGAACATAAAGATAACATTTCATGGAACAGGAAAGAGGCAAGCTTTTTTTAAACACGCTCTTAAGCCTTTCCTTCAAAACGAACTCCAGAGTAGAATTACTGCATTCGTTTGATTTATTTTGAATGCCTTGGTGCCCACCCTGCAATGGAAAGTGAGAAAAGGTATGGATAACAGAAGGATATGCAAGACATTTGGGAAGGAGGCTGGGGAATATGCCCTTTGGAAAACAGCTTGCTTCCAACTTCTCACCCTGAAATGTAAAATCTTCCCCTGGAGACTTAAGGCTTTTCTACACGAGGCATTTATCATGTATTTGTCGTAAGTTCTAATAAATTCAATGGCGCTTACTCCCAGGTATGTGGGAATAGGATTGCAGCCTAAAACCCTGCAGCTTCCAAGTCAAACACTGAGACCTAGTAACAACTCTAAAATAAGTCAAAATACTTCTGAAATCATATCTCTAACAAATGTAGCAATGGATAGACTGAATCACTGGTTTTTGGAGCATTCACTATTAAGTTTCCTATATATTCCTGTCTCAAAACCATGATGGTTGAAACAAAAACTTTCCAGTGGCACTTTCGAAAGTGGCACATATACTGGTTCAATTTAAAACTACCAAAACCAGCACTTCCAGAACATATTCACTTCGTATTCTACCAATATTTGACAGAGAAAAATTAGCACAATTGTTCATTTAAGGTGAAATTATGATGGTAAAGTGCAGCATGTTTTCCTTGTATTCTAGTGGCATGTACATATCCTTAGACCACAGAAATCAGCTTTTCACATGCAAATATCATGACTTTGTCTCACACATATTGTCTAAGCTGTTAGTATTTTATGACTTCCATTTTAGGCCTTCCAGTGAAATTCATTTACATTTCAACGGTCAGTTTTGTGCCAAGCAAACACATGTAATTGAGAGGTAAACACAGTATTAGGAGTTTGTCAAATACACACAAGTTCAAAATAAACTGTGACCCAAAGTAAACACGATGATAAACATGTCATCAATACTGGCCCTTTCTACACCTAAGGGTGTAGAGAGAAGGCCTTGGGATGATCCCGGACTTACCTGCTTCCGGGATCGTCCCCCTCTTTCCAAATTAGGAAGCGCAATATCCTAGCTTCCTCCTAGGATGTTGCGCTCACCATTTTTTTTAATATATTAAAGTGACTGATCTTTCTTTTCATTTTTTTAATATATTAAAGTGACAGATCTTTCTTTTCATTTTTTTAATATATTAAAGTGATAGATCTTTCTTTTCAGAGACAATGTGATTATTTCCCTATGTAACTTGATCAATTGTCTGTGCTCTGTCAAGATAAGAGAGATCATGTCAGTGTGATCAATAAAGCACTTGGTTTTGATACTTCAGGTCCCTAGGTGATCTTGGGCATGTCAATGGGTAGTTTCCAATGCTGCCACTCCACTTATGCCATTGATATAGTGCTCGCGTAAGTGACCCTATGCACAATGCCAATATGGGATCCTGGCATGACAGGTTTCCCTAGAAAACCCATCATACCAGCCTAAGCCATTGGCATTGGATAAGAGGTTACTTATACAAATGCTACATCAATGGCATAAACAGAACAGCAGTGTTAGATACTACCCATTGTCTTCCAGTTTAGCCTATTGTACCAATTTGTTGTGGAGATACAGATAAGAACTGTGAAGCAATGAAAAGACTATATTAAATTACTAAGCCTAAAATCAACAATGCTGCAACTTGCAGTTAATGTCATAAAAATGATTTAGTCTTTGTGTGGCCAAACTATACTGTTGTCGGGATATGTGTATAACTAAACGAACATCAGCATAATTTTTTTCAGTACAGCAAATTCGGCTTGAAAATATTTCTTGCCCTATAAACATGCTATAGAGTATCTGGACACAATATTCCTGAAGCTACATCCAAATTGAAAAGACACTTAAGCTACTGTCCAGAAAATAGGAAGTGACACTTAACTACAAGAGAATGATCACCTTTGAGAATTGAGACACTGAAGGTAACCAGGGAGAGCATAATAGCAACATGCATGCAGCACACTGCCTCAGTGAATGTTAAAATAATTATTTGCGAAATAATTCCATCATTACTGCCTAGATCAAAGAGTGCTGTGTACACACATGCACAAGATGATAAAAAGAGGATGATACGCTAAGTCAATAGTGCCATTAACTTTATTATCAACCAAGGCAGCTACCAAAACATTTACTGTAAATTAGCAAAATGCTGATAAGAATAGTGAGAAAGAGAAAAGTTTCTTTGCTCATACCTGGCATCTTATCATCCAAGCTACTGCCACTGTTACAGAATGAAAGGGCAGTGGGTCCATCATCCAAGTGACTACCAGGCAAAGGAGAAGCAAGGCTGGGCCACTTTCTGCTGGTTTACCTCTTAATCACTCCATGGTGGCAGCAGCCTATATGACAGGTTGAAGTGCTGCTGCCACCATCCCACAACCTCTCTCACCATATTCCTGTCTGCTCCAGAACAGGAAAGAGAAGAATAATTAAAAGACAACAGAAACAGAACAATGCACCCTCCCTCTTATGTCTTCTTAGCAGAGCAAGTGTTGCCTCTTTGTTCCTGGGAGACCTTCAGCACCATGATTCTTATGTTAAATTAAAATAAACTAAGCCAATATATACCAGGCTATTTACGCACAAAAAGGTGCCCGGGGTTAGAAAATTACACTGTTTACAGCTTTGCTTGCTATTCCAGTGCTCTGTCCTAAAGGTGCCAATGACTAAATTTTTATATAATGTATTTTTGAGTAAACAGCATGTATCACTTGAATTTAGAAAAATTATAGTTTTGCACCCTGCAAGTCTCAAAGGAAAGAGAGAAGAATTCCAAGAATGGGAGGTGGAAAACCCCTAAATCCTAATCCAGTCCCTTTAATGGCTTATTGGGTTCCATCCTACATTGTGCAAGTGGACTTCGGCTCGCATAATAGGACTTCCTTTCCTCTCCAATGCACCCCATGTCCCCAAATCTACTCCAGGAGGTCTCCCATCTCACCTGAGCAGATTTGGAGGGTGTGCATGGGGGCTAAAAAAGGGAGAAGAATGTGTTCCACCAGCAGTGTCCATTCTGCTATCGAACAGATGCAGTTGGATACTACCCAGTATTTTGAGTGTTGGGTCATCAATAGCAGCCATAAAATTGCAAGCCCTATATGGATGCCTCAGTATGGATTTAGATACATAATCCTTTATTTTTATAGCCTATTTAGGATTGTCAAATTCAGAACCTATCTAGAGTCCTGTGCTTTTAGGGGTGTGTGGTAATCGTAATAATTGCAGTCATTACAGTCTTCTCCATCACTGTAGCACTTAGTTGTGATGAAGCCAAAATGCTATACAAGCCGATATCTCCTTTACACTACCAAATGTTCAAAGCATCTATTGAATTAGACAATCCCTAGCAATTTCCCATATTACATGAATAAATCACTCAACTGTATATTCATTGTCCTTAGAGGTAATAACATGCATGGATCCTTCCCACATGATGTTTTAGGAATAGGCTACACCTATACACACACAGAGCATTTCAATACATCCATAATTTGATAACCTAGAAACTGAGCATCCATAAAGAAGCATTTTTGTGCTGCCTTTCATTCCGCTTTAATGTGGACAATGATTCAGCATACCTAATTGTGATATATCTGAAGTGACACATTAATACAGCATACAACACACAGGCCTGTACTAGGAATGTTTTCATTATTACATTATTATTTTCCTCACATGCTTCTTGTACCTCTCAATCAGTTACTTTTTATTCCGAATGCATCTTTGAATTGCAATCTCTTACAAGGTTCTCTAAAACATTATAGTCCTGTCAGCTCCAGCTGATTCCCATAATAGATTTTTATATCAAATACTTCTTTCCTGTGTACTTCTCTCAGAGTTTCGAAGCATGTCAAAACAAGCAATGTGCATACATAGTTGGTTAGAAATATTTGGTTCAATCCACAAAAAGGCCAACAAAAAACAATCAAGACAAATTCTGGGTAAAACAGAGTTATCATGATGCAACTCCTACACATGCAGCAGGGTTACAGTACGTCTTTCAGCCCGAGGGCTGAATTTCATTTTGGAGAGGTTTTTAAGGGTCACATTCCAGTGGTAACTGGGGCTGAGGGCAGAACGGATGGAGACAAAGGCAAAATAAAATGCTAGCACATTTTTGCTTAAAGCTGTTGCCAGAAACTAAGCCTTAGGAGAAGCATTTCAACCTTTTAGAATGTGGGAAAATAGCACAAAAACTAAGAAACCGTGAAGCGATTGGTGGTTGGGGGAATGTGGCATGGTCATCTGAGAGGGTGACTATTTGGAAAGGAGGACAGGGCTCCTTTAGAAAACAGAATTTCATGCAGCACCTGCTGAAATTCCCTCTTCATCACAACAGTTAAAGCTGCAGGAGCTCTGTCCTTTTTCATATCTGGTCATTCTAATAGAGCTCCTGCAGCTTTAACTGTTGTCAAGGAATTTCGCCAGGGGCTGCATGCATACAAATGACACCAGCCGAAATTCCCTTTTCTATACAACTGTTGAAGATACAGGAACCCTGTCCTCCTTTCCATATGATCACCCTATCCAGAGGGCCAAATTGGGACCTCAGAAAGGCCGGATTGGGACCCTAGGCCTGAGCTTCAGCATCCCTGCCATATTGGCTAACTACAGTCATGGAATGGCAAAGCCCAGAGCAGTGGTAGCCCAGAGCAGCGGTATCACAGAACAGCTCACCTTAGAAAGTTCACCTACTACCTTTTATATCAGGTACTGCACATCGAGGATTTTATTCAATAATTGCCACCAGTTCCTTTTTACTGTAACCACACTATCTTGCTCTCCGGTAGGTTCCTCTTGAGAAGGGTATTCTATGGGCATGGAAAATCCTATCCCCTCCCCACCATTCATCTTTCATGTCTCCATTGATTTCAGTGGAGACCCATGTTGTGTCCACAGACCTGGGACCCTTGGAAGTAGGAATCTGGCTCCACACAAAACTTAGGTGGTAGATATTTATTGTAGTGCTCCTTCTTTGCAGGCAGCTACAGGCAGACTGGTCTTTGCATTGCCCGCCTGCTACAAAACCTGGAATGGATTATCTGTGCTTAATTGCAGGTCATTCATAAATCCTGGCCTGGCTCAAAGAATGGGCCTATCACAAACACTACATCCCTCCTTTCCTTCAAATATGAAAAACAGCAACATAGCTATAATGTTAGAGTATCTGAACAACAACAAAACTGCAACTGTATAAGGAAAATATACAACTAATGCACATATTAAAAATGCACATGCAAATCAAATTAGGTAAACAAGAACAATTAGCTCAATAGTTCACAAAACAGTTTTTCATGTAATATAGTCCTGCAAATAGCTTGGAGCATGGCGGCTGGTCCTTGCTGGGTAACGTTGCAAGTTCAAATCTGAAACACCAAGAGTTGCTGGATCTGGTGCTGCAGGAGTGGTGGATGGGATGGGATGTTCACTCTGTGTGAACTGATCATCATCACAGTCAGGTCTTTGGGTCTGAGGGGTGTTGTGAAGTGGTTTAATTTTGGAATGACAGCATTTGCTGAAGTGGTAGTGACTGTTTCTACTTCTGGATAACGGCTGTAATCATCAATAACGACCAAAAGATGTCCTCCAGCAGGGAGATCACAGAAGTCAACACTGACTTCCATCCATGGAGTTGAAGGAAGAGGAGAAACATGCAGTGGTGCAGAGTGATTCTGTGGGATTGCTGCTTGGCACAGTGTACAAGATTTTACACGCTGTTCAGTAAGGTTATCAATTCCAGGGAACCAGACCTTTTCTCTGAGCAGTGCTTTGGTTTTAACTACCGCTTGGTGACTTTCATGGGCCAAATCAATTGCACGGTTCCATAGAGAATGTGGAATAACCAAACGAGTACCTCGAAGGAGGAGGCAATTCTCTGTGACGGTAAGTTCACTCTTTATATTAGCAAATGATTGGATGATTGCTCGTGCTTCACAAGTCAGATGTGCTAGATTATTCAGAAGATCTTTCCACCGACCATTGTGGACAGTCTGGATGATTGTCTGTATACACGTGTCAGCTTGTGTAGCAGTATTTCCTGTAGAGAAAGAGCTTTAGGAACAGCATGGGAGACAAGGAAATTGACATGTGCCTCTGCTTCATTTGTAGCTGTGTGGTTGGCAGCTGTTTTAAATATGGGATGCCTAGAAAAATAATCAGCTGGATTGTCTTTACCTGGTCGATACACAACTCTGTAGTTATAACTTTGAAATTTGAGCATCCATCGCTCAATACGAACTGGTGGTTGAAAGGATGGATTATTAAACATGGGCTCAAGAGGCTTGTGATCAGTTATAACTGTGAATGGGCACCCATATATTTATAAATGAAAATGAGAGCATGCCCAGGCTACTGCAAGAGCTTCCTTCTCTGTCTGAGAATATCGTTGTTCTGTAAGAGAAAGAGCTTTGCTGGCATATGCAATAGTAGAAATGTTACCATCTTGATCAACCTGTGTGAGAACAGCTCCTAGTCCAACAGGGCTGGCATCCACCACAAGTTCCGTCTTCTTGCTTGGATCAAAGTATGACATGACTACATCACTTGCAAGTGCATCCTTTAACTCAGTAAAAGCAATCTGGTGTTTTTCTGACCATTCCTATGTTTGATCTTTTTTAGTGAGATCCCGGAGAGGCTGCAAGATTGTGGCTAATCTTGGTATAAATCGGCCGCAATAGTTTGCAAGGCCTAGCAAACTGCGAACTTCAGTAGAATTAGTAGGTACAACAGCATTATGTATAGCCATTACTTTTTTTGGATCTGCCGAAATGCCATCTTTGGAGAAGACATATCCAAAGAATTCCAAAACAGGTTTTTTGAACTCACATTTACTTTGATTTAATGTTAGGTGTTCCTCATGCAGTCGTTTTAAAACTGCTTCAAGTCGAATATCATGTTCAGTTGATGTGGTACCAAAAACTAGGATATCATCACTTATATTAAGAACTCCGGGGAGTCCAGCTAGAACTTCGTGGATAACATTCTGAAATATCTCTGCAGCTGAAGAAATGCCAAAATTGAGGCGCTTGTAGCGTCGAAGGCCAACATGAGTTGATAAGGTTGTGATATATTTGGACTCTGGATGGAACTCCAACTGATGGTAACCAGATGTAAGGTCAAGTTTGGAGAAGAATTTTGCCCCATTCAAATCTGCAATGATGTCATCCACAGTGGGAGTAATGTGTCTCTCTCTCTTGATGGCTTGATTGGGTAAGCGCATATCCACACAAATCCGGATTTTTCCTGGTTGCTTAGGCTTCTGGACAACTACGATTGGAGAAACCCAAGGAGTAGGACCTACTACTCGCTCAGTAATGTCAAGCTCTTCTAGATGTGTTAGTTCTTCTTCAACTAGTTTTCTGATGTGGAAAGGAATACGTCTATGTGGTAATGCCACTGGCTGAACATTTTCATCAATGTGAAGTCTTACTTGCTTTCTTGTTAGCTTTCCAATCCCTTGAAACATTTTTTTATAGGTTTGGAGGCTTTGAGTTATTCTATCAAGACGTATTTCTTGTATTACTTGAATTAGTCCTAATGCACTAGCAGTCTTGTAACTAAGCAGTGTATTGCTGCCATAGGCCACCACATACAGTGGGCTTGTAACAGTGATGCCCCTGAAAGCAAAAGTGGCTCGAAATATACCAGACACTGATAATGGTTTTGGGGTACCATAGGCATATATCTTTACTGCTGTGTTCTGAAGTGATGGCTTCTGAGGGAATGCATCATATACACACTGAGCCATCACATTCACAGATGCACCAGTGTCAATCAAAACTTCAGTCTTATGTCCTTGTATACAAATGTGGCAACGTGGTAGACAATTCTGTTTGGAAACACTTGTTTGTGTAGAGTACACTGTGTAAACATATGCATTGTCTTCCTCTGAAGGGTCAGCCTGAAGAGCATTTGCTTGGTCTTGGTTGTGAATGCTTGGTGTAAGCTGTGGTGAACTGCAGAGTCTTGCATAGTGGTTTCTTTTTCCACAGTTATGGCAAATTGTACCTCTGGCAGGGCAATTGCATCTGTGAGGATAGGATCTTCCACAGTTGTAGCAGGTTGCCTGTGTTGACTTCATGGACATTTGCTGGGCTTTAGGAGATTGATTGCCATTGCCACCTTGAGGATGTGTTCACTGATTCCTGTTGAAATGCTTCTGGAGTGCATGTGCAGTTTCTATTTGTGCAGACTGACTCCCTTGTTCTATTAGCTGAGCATGTGTTTCTGACATTTCATTTGCTCGAGCAGTGTCCAGTATTTTGGTGAGAGTCATCTGGGGTTCTCGCAAAATTTGCCTTCGAAGTTTGGCTGAAGAGCATCCCTGTATTATTTGCGCTCTTATCTCGTGATCTGTGTTTGCAAATTCACAGGATCGCGCCAGATGACGTAAACGGGTATGATATTCATCAGTATTCTCTCCTTCCTTTTGGTGTGCCTGCCTAAAGGTGTACTGTTCAAAGTCTATATTTTTGTATGGTTTAAAATACTTGGTAAAAGCTAGCTTTGCCTTTTCATAATCATCACTATCTCCAGTCTCAGACAATGTTTTGAAAATTTGGTGTACTTCACTGCCTGCAAAATGTAGTAACATTGCCCTTTTGGTGGTAGGGTAATCTTCTTTCATTGCAAGAAATAAATTTTCCGAACGTTCAAGCCAAAGTTCCCATCTAGGCCCTAATGTGCTGTGAGACTCATGTATAGGAAACTCAGGGAAAGAAGGGAACATTTTGAAATCAGGGTTAAAATTGTGAAGAACTGACAGAATTCTGAAAAACTAGGAGGATATCTGTTACTTCTGACTGAAGGTTTTGTTCTTTTTCTTTTAGACAAGAAACAAAATGGCTGCTGCCACCGTTCATCATGCAGGGCTATGATTATGCAATTCATAAAATGGCTACTTTTCTTGAAAAGACTGAGCAGCCTGTCCTTTTGAAAACAGACAATGTATTTTCAAGGGAACTGCTCATTTGTCTTAGACAGCGTGTGTTTTACTGGAAGGAAGATCAGAAGAAATACCTGGTTGTATGAAGAGCTCTTAGTTTCTGTCCTTTTTTTGTTTGTTTGTTTTGTTTTCTTTCTTTATATTGGGTTTCTTTTCCACTCTCGTCACCAGTGTTGTGTCCACAGACCTGGGACCCTTGGAAGTAGGAATCTGGCTCCACACAAAACTTAGGTGGTAGATATTTATTGTAAGTGCTCTTTCTTTGCAGGCAGCTACAGGCAGACTGGCCTTTGCATTGCCCGCCTGCTACAAAACCTGGAATGGATCATCTTGTGCTTAATTGCAGGTCATTCATAAATCCTGGCCTGGCTCAAAGAATGGGCCTATCACAAACACTACAACCCAGTCAGTCTTTTCTGTTTGTAACTTTGGAGTTTTCCACCAAAATGACAAGAAATGTTCAGGCATTCTACTTACCCTTAACCCCAGCATCAGACCCACCAAATTTCACACAAGGTGTTCATTTTACAAGCTATTAAAAAGGTACACTGACACAGCTTAACTATTATTTAATTCAGGGATAGTTTGGGCCCATGGGCACATTTGGCAATTTGAGAAACTGTCGTGGGCATCACTACAAAATGGTTGCCACAGTAGGCACGGCTAGTCACAAAGGACAACTAACCTGCCCAAATGACTGTGTACATGGCAGAGGTGGAATCTGAGCCACAACACACTAAACAAATCATTTGAATCCACAGTTCAGCACTTTTTGCTTTTTTCACTTCTTTTTCTTGGAGGCTGGGCTTGCTGCAGAGGAAAGCATTGGTATGCAGCCACCCGCCTAAAAGTGTTCCTAAAATATTGCTAAATATGTATCTGAGCCCCATCCTGCTGGAGGACCTAACTTTGCTTAGAAGTGATCCCAGGTGGAAGGGCATCTTGTTGGGCCAAGAAAGGTGTCTGGAGGCAAATGGGTGCTTGCGAATACCACATTGCCTACTTCTGATCTAAACTAATAGAGTTTTCCAACCCGTCAGTTTCACTGATCTCTTCCCCCCACATCACATCTCTGTGAACTCTACATTGTATTAAAACAATGTATTTAACACAAAAATCAAGTGCAAAGCCATTAAAAACTAAATGAAAAATAGAATTTTATTTGTATCCTCACCCCTTCATTTTTAATATTATAAATGAATGAAAATGAAAGGGATGCATTTGTTCTGCTTTTCATTGTTTTAAACACAAATTAACACCCCTAGTTAAAAACCCAAGGTTTGCAGTTGGTAACACTCTTAAGATGCTATCAAGACCCCCTAAAATTGGATAGACAGTGACGGTAGTTCTTGTGAAGCTAGGATTCAATGGCATATGCAAGAGCGCTTCTGGTTAGGTTCCCTATAACTTTTTACTTATGTTTTCCAGTTATTGTTTATTAATAATCTATGGCATTTCATAATGAGGCATCTTATATTCTTTTAAGTCTTCCCAGCAAAGCCAATAAAGCAAAATTAGCTATTTCCTAAAAATCT
This sequence comes from Anniella stebbinsi, assembly GCA_029215795.1. Lineage (NCBI taxonomy): Eukaryota > Metazoa > Chordata > Lepidosauria > Squamata > Anniellidae > Anniella > Anniella stebbinsi. The sequence goes on along the minus strand of JARDYH010000004.1, from coordinate 84,770,272 downwards.
AGGACAAGACATTCTACACCTCTCACTCAGGTGAAATTAATCATTTGCTATTGAAAGTAATATTTGGGGGGGGCATGGTTCTCAAAGCTCAAGGCAGCCCTCCTAAACTTTCTAGAGGAAACTTTTGTGATCTTTCCTCACTCATGCTAGGCACTAAGGCATCTATTCCAGGTCTGGATCTTTATCTACCAGATGGGATGCAAGTATTATTATTTCCATGGCAGCCTTTCCTTGAAAAACAAACATGAAGAGTTAAGAGCCCTGTTTGTGGCAACTGCTTTTTCCAAAGCAACATCCTGCTCTTGGCAAACCAGTCAACCAATTTATTTACCAAATATAAAAGCTGAGATTTTGCTTTTCATGTGGGCTGATATACAAAATTACAGCTTCTGCTCTGGGAAATAAATCAGGAAGCTATCGTGCACTGAGAAACCAAAACAAAAGGAAGGGACACTATGCGCAAGGCAGCTACATGAAGTGGTTCTCAATCAAGAACCAAGGGATGAAAGCCTTTCAGCCCAATAGCATCTGGCTTTGAATTGGGAAGAAATGGTGGACAGACTCAAAGGTTTCACTTTGTCTTAGAGGTTCTCTGATTTTATCAGCCTTCTTGCTCTGGCATAGAGCAAGTAGAAGTGTTAATTATGCATATTTTCTATCATGGTCACTTTGAATATACAGACTCCTGTATCCTATGCAGTTCTTGATTTTTGTTACTAGTGATGAAAGCTAAGTTGCACACCTAATTCTCTGTCACATGGGGATTAAAAAGTATCTTGAATGTTTAAAAGGTTATGTACTGATCACTCAGCTTAGGGAAACCTGAGAAAAAAAGATAGAAAAAAAGATAAAGGAAAAAAGATGATCCAAAAGAATGGTATCTGGTTACAAGGAGATTTTTAGCATTACATACTTGCACTAAGATCGTGATCACACAGTGGAAAATTGCGTTTGCTTACTGTTGCTTCTCCGCCCGCACGTTTGTCCCTCATTACTTCCTCTTTTGAAAGAGGAAGTAAACAACTTGCACATGGTACATTCAGTGGGCCATTTTGATTGCACTGCTTCTCCTGCACACAGCAGGAGATAGCGGCAACTTTCGTCTTTAAAAATAAATTGGACTTTCTGGGTTTTTTTTGTCATGCAAAGAAGGTTAGAAGGGGCGGGAGCCAGACGAAATCATGAGAGGGACTTGCAAAAATCCATGAGTGCCCAGTAATGACCATGAAATAAAACGCTCTTCTGATGGAGCTATAAATAATTCAGTTTAGTCCCAGTGTATATGACCAAGGGCTCCATCACACCTGTTTTTTCCCTGGTTTGCCTCCGCGTTTTTTACCTTAGTTTTTTAAGTGCATCAAGCTAATGGTCCCTTACACGTGGGTTTGTGGTATTGCCTTGCACCGTAAAACCTCCCTTTCACTTGTTTGCTCTTCCACTCCACTCCACCCCACCCCTTCTCCTTCCGCCTCCAGTTCATTGGTTGTAGTACTCTGATGAGCGTGGGCTCCTTCCCCCTATGTCTGGCTTTGTTGTCTAGCAATTTACTGATTAAACATTTCATTGGCTGGGCTCCATTTCTGCGGGCAATGAGGGTGGAGTTGAAGCAGTAAAAAGACCATTCAATCGAATAAGCACAAGTCCCTTTTTTCGACATGGAGTGCTGAAGGAGGAGAACTGCCTCGCCCTCCCCTTTCATCAGCAAGACTCCACTTAAAGCACATGCCCCCAACAAAGGAAAAAGCACTACACAGAGGCTTAAGGGCGCATTATATCCGCTTGGGGAAAATAAGCCAGACTTTCCCTGCACCAAAATAATACGCAAAATGGAGGAAAAGAGTCGAGATGGGGGCAGGACAGGGACAACGTCATGTGAGTCCCATGCTGCAAAACCAAATACCAGATGTGGCGAGAGTGCGTTAAACTGCTGGTGTAATGGAGCTCTAAATAACAGTGGCAGAACTGAACACCAACAGAGCCATATGGTCTTGTAAAAACACTTATAGTTATTACCTTGGAATATCCACAGTTAACTATAAACAGGAAACAAAAATTAATCACACCAAATAATGTAATATTGGTGCAGTAAAGATGGAGATTATTTGTTTCCACAAAGAGCTGAAGGCATTTTGAAAGAGGATCTGCTGTTCATTGCACCTTAAGTGTATTGCTTCAAAAACAACACAGCAATAGAATGGGATTGAAGAAATAGAATGTTTGAATAGAATGGGATTAAAGAAATACGTTTCTGTGTCACAGGAAGCAATGCCTCTTTCGGTTCACTTTCAACTCCCTTTAAAACCGTCTCTGGCTTTTGTTAACTTTTGATTGTGAAATGTGCATTTCTGCAGTAACTAATTAATTGATTAGAAAATGTGTTTTATTGATGTTACAAAAATAAATTTATACATCAGAAATCTTTCAGCAGTTAAAGGGAATTTGATTTGACACTAGAATGGTCTTTCCTATTCAAGTGCCTTCCAGATGTGTAGCATTACTGCCCAGAGAGCTTCGGCGGATGGGCAGTATAAATATGTAATAAATAAATAAATAAAAATAAATAAATAAAAGTAAATAAATTACAACTCCCATCATCCCATTGCAGTTCAACACATCAGGAGAGCACCAGGTTAGGGAAAGCTGTGCTAGACGCTTCTAACATTTGATCAATTCTGTCTATTTTGTTTTACATAATTAATTGCAATTTCACTATCACAATGCACCAATTATGTAAGGCAATATATATATATATATAATTTCTTTCTGCATTACACATTATTTTGAGAAAAGAAAAAAAGGGTATGAATGGAGTTAAGTATCAACCCAATGATTTTTTTAAGCAACAGAACCTTGAAAAGAAGAAAAACATTTATTCCATCAATACTACTCTGTGATCTTAAAGGCAAGGTGGGGTTGACTTTTTCAGTAATCAAACACTACTTTGCACAAATAATATACAGAGGATATAAGATGAACATTCAGAATACAGAAGAATAAATAATTGGTCAGTAATGCTAAGTACGACTATACTTACATTCGTCTTATAATGCCGACTAGTCACAAATTATTCAAAGCATTCAAATGCTAGATTTTCTTATAAACAAGAGAAAAGGTACAGAAAGAAACAAATCAGCAGGAATACTGCAATTATTGTCAATCTTCCCACTTTCCCTTTTCACAGCAGAAAAGGTAATTAAAAAGAATTTCTTTCTGTCCTTTTGGCAACGTAAGTAATGTGTAACATCAAGGAGGTTGGCTTATATCCAGGCAAGTGTGTTGCTTGGGGGGGGGGGGGGGAGAACAAACTTTAGTTTGGAGCTGCAGTGAGTTGCCTCAGTGCACCTTTTATCAGCTTAGGCTGATACATTAACTGGGATCCTATTTGGACACAGAAAGACTGACAACATTTATTCAGGCTCTGCTAACCTTCCAGTTGGATTATTGCAATGTGTGTGGGGCTACCTTTGAAGATGGCTTGGAAACTTCATGTAGTTCAAAATAGAGCTGCTAGGCTATTAACTAGGGATGGACACTATGATTTATTTATTTATTTATTTATTTATTTATTTATTGCATTTCTATACCATCCAATAGCTGAAGGTCTCTGGCAGGTTCACAAAAAATATGATCATGTTATGCCAGTGCTTTGTGAGTCTGTATTGGCTTCCAGTCTGTTTCTGAGATCGATTCAAAGAGTTAAAGCTATTTCAAGCTAGTCTCAAGTGATTTAAAGCCCGAAATAGCTTGGGACCAGAGAGTCTGAACTTCACATTCTAAAGGAATGTCTCCTCCCATATGTACCTGCTTGGACCCTTAGGTCATCTTTGAAGGCCCTCCTCTGGGTGCCTACACCAAAGGAAGCTAGGCAGGTGGCATCAAGAGAGGACCTTCTCAGTTGTGACCTATTTATGGAACACCATTTCCAAGGAATCTCACCTGGCACCTACATTGTTACCTTTTTGGCATCAGGCAAAGACCCACACCCACCCCAAGCATTTTAGAGTTTAGTTTTTTTAAAAGTTTTATAGCTGCATTTATATATTTTATATTTACTCCTGTGCAGTTTGTTGTTTTGTATTATATTTTTATAGCTATTATAGTTTTATATTGCATTTTATTCTTTTAGCTTTCATGGTTGTATTTTATACTTTTAGTTCTTGTGTTCTGCCGAGAGAACTTCTGTGATTGGATGGATTAAAAATATAGCAATTATAAATAAATAAACATCGAACTGTACATCAATCAGGTTATCATTCATGTTTTACCTTTAAAAATAAGTGTTTGACCACAGCTTAATTGAGAATTGCTTGAGAAAAGCTTAATGTAACAATTTCTGAGAGAACATCGGTCAAGTTTCCAAAAGCAGTTGCAGGGCTCCTGCATTTTTAAGTATACATATCTATGTTTCCATTACATTTCCATACCTCTTAAAACATTTCAAGAGCACATGTGCCTGTTTTGAGTGATATGAGAAATGGAACTCAAAACTGTCTGTGGAAATGTGAACACAGAAGGCTAAGAAAGGACTGAGTGCTTGACCTGTGGTTTGAAGCAAGAGAGAAGTTTTCTGTAGCTACTTAAGCACTGGGGTCACAGGACCAGCTGCCTGAGAAGCAGGAGGAACATTAACTCCATTTTGCTCCACTCCTGCAACTCTGTATCCCACTAGGGAAGTGGCAATGGCTACACAATTTCCCATGCCATAAGGACACAAGAAGAGCCACACTGGATCAGATCAAAAGCATAGCTGGTCCAACATTCTGTTCCCATAGTGGCCAGATGCCCATCGGATGCCCACAAGCAGGCTTAATCCAGACAAGACAGAGGTGTTCCTGGTCAGTCGAAAGGAAGATCAGGGAATAGGGACTCAGCTTGTGTTGGATGGGGTTACACTCCCTCTGAAGACACAAGTTCGCAGCTTGTGTGTACTCCTGAATTCAGCCCTGAACCTGGATGCGGTGGCCAGGAGTGCATTTGCGCAGTTAAAGCTTGTGCGTCAGCTACGCCCGTTCCTTGAGATGTCGGACCTGGCCACGGTGACACATGCATCAGTTACATCTCGTTTGGATTCCTGTAACACGCTCTACATGGGACTGCCTTTGAAGAGCGTTCGGAAACTTCAACTGGTTCAAAGATAGGCTGACCATATGAAAAGGAGGACAGGGCTCATGTAACTTTAACAGTTGTAGAGAAAAGGGAATTTCAGCCAGTGTCATTTGTATGCAATTAGTTCCTGGTGATATTCCCTCTTCATCACAACAGTTAAAGTTGCAGAGGCCCTGGCTTCTTTTGTATATGGTCACTCAAGTATAGTGCCTGCAACTTTAACTGTTGTGATGAAGAGGGAATTTCACCAGGAATTAATTGCATACAAATGGCACCGGCTGAAATTCCCTTTTCTCTACAACTGTTAAAGTTACATGAGCCCTGTCCTCCTTTTCAGATGGTCAGCCTATTCAAAGAGCTGCGGCCAGATTGTTGACCAGGGCTGATTACAGGGAGCATACAACTCCCCTGTTAAAACAGCTCCACTGGATTCCAGTTTGTTTCCGGGAACAATTCAAAGTGCAGGTTATCACCTATAAAGCCCTATACGACTCGGGTCCAAGTTATCTGAAAGACTGTATTCTCCCATATGAGCCTGCTCGTGCTCTGAGACTTCTGGGGAGGCCTTTCTCTCAGTCCCACCAACATCTCAGGCACGCCTGGTGGGTACACGAGAGAGGGCCTTCTCCATGGCTGCTCCAAGGCTCTGAAACTCCCTTCCTACGGAAACCAGATTGGCTCCCTCTGTGCTGCACTTCCAGAGGCAGGCAGAAACTTTTTTATTCCAGCAGGCTTTTTGAAATACACTGGACCTATGTTAATGTATGGTTTGTTTTGTTTTTTAAATTTGTTACTATTTTTATATTTTTAAAATGTTTTAATTTTACTGTGGTTTAACTTTTGTAAGCTTATATTTATATGTTTTAATTGTACATGTTTTAACTTTGTGAACCGCTTTGAGTCCCAGCCCTGGGAAAAAGGCGGGATATAAATAATAATAATAATAATAATAATAATAATAATAATAATAGCACCCTCCTAGTCATGTTTCCCAGCAACTGGTATAGAGGCATACTGCCTCTGGAGGAAATATAGAGGCATCATGACTAGTAGCCATTAATAACCTTATCCTCCATGAATACCCTGATCCACCCTTCATTATAGAAAAGATGGAAGCTCATCCTGTTGGATCACAAGGTAAGTAATGATAGAATTTGGAAGGAAATCATTATGTACTCTTTCAAATGGCATGGAAATATCTTGATCATGTAAATTTAGTATAAACTTCAGTAAGACTTTGTATTTTTTTCTGACCTCTTTGATATTAAATTGTTGGAAAAGAGGAAAAAGCCTCTAATGATACAAAAAAGAATTTGAATGGCAGACATGACAATTTGATAAGTTCATTAATATTTTATTCTAGTCATTAACAAGTAGAATTGCAGATGTCACACAGTGGGGATGAAAGGAAAAATGCTGGAGTGAGACAATGGCCTTGCTATTACATGTAGTAGACCAATATCTCAGAAATATAGGTTAGAACAGAGGATCTGAAAACATAGGTCAGTGGAAGGGTAGCTAAGGTAAGCATCAAGACCAGATCAGATACATAGATCTCAAATTTTAACACACAATACACATGCAAGATAAATTCGCAAACTACATATACCACTAACATATATCCCCAGACATAATTGACAGTTCTTTTGATCTTATCACAGTCCACATATATACCATCCGTAACAAGAATATTAGCATTCCCTCTCCATTTTTATAAAAGGATTTTAAATATAAACATTTAATTGAGAGCTCATAATGCACTGTCACTAGTTTATTTATGGAGTATTGCTGGACTAAAAATCACTTCAAGGAAAATTAGTAGATAATTATCTTTAAAATAAAAGATATCTTTTCTATTGGCATAGGTTTTGGGGTCATTAAGAGCAAGGAAAGGACCAAGGTGTTAACAGCAAAGAGAGACCAGGGCAACAAGCTCCTTTCCTCCTACTGATAGATTTAGCAAGGCCCAAACTCATTCTTCTAGTTGGGTTTAATAGATGAGTTTTTTTATGAGACTCAAGAGGTAGCATAACAGAAATATTATTGCCTATGGAGCACACACTCATTCCACTACTGGCTATAGACAAACAGTTTTGTAGATTTTTATAGTGCTTCCATAATAGATGATAGCAGGATAAAAATAGTCTATCACAACATGGGCACACAATGGCTCTAGCGAATCGTACAGTATTTGTATCCTATTTCATTTTTGCCTTCATTTTTTACAATATTATTTCACAGAATGTTATGAACACAAGCTTGGTGTAATAATGAAGAAAGAAGATGAATGCCAGTCATTCGTACCTTGAAAGACAGGCAAACCAATCCTATCTATGTTTACTCAAAGCAAGTTTCACTGAGTTGAATGGGGTTTACTCCCAAGTAAGGGCTAGCTGTACATTATGCAAAAATATGTATAACAGGACGCCAAGTTGCTGCTGTTGCTGAAACAAAAAGCTTTGAGATCACGCCGGTATTGGTGAGGAAGGGGATACTTAACCTTTCCCCATTTCTTGATGCTTCTCTGCTCAGAATCGATCAAGCCACTCCCAACTCCTACATGGTTCAAAACACAGGAAAATATGCATTTGACCCCTTTTTGGGGAAATGAAGTAGCTTGGGGCAATTTGAAGTGGAAAATATGCATGTCTCAATCTACCAGGTATTTTCCTCTGCAAAGACTGTATAAATAATGTATTTTTCTTCTTGAAACAGCTGTGTCTTATCTTCCCATTACCCATTAGCCCTTTGAGGATGCATTTTTCTTTACTGCACTATTTTACAGATTTTCTTGCAATATTATACTCAGGCTACCTATCCATGTAAGTATACACATTTGTTATAGAGACTGTAATAGATGCAACAGTAGAAGTCTGCTGTCATTTTCTCTGTTGCATATGAAGCCACAGCTTTTTCTGAGTTTTTCCACTTGTAACATGGTTATAGACGATCATGCAAGATAAATGACACTTTATATTGTGGCTGCATTTTATATCATAAGAGAAAGCTTGGCAACATATGGCCCTCCAGATGTTTTGTCCTACAACTCCCATTATCTCTCACCATTGGCTATGCTGGCTAGGGCTGATGGGAGCCGTAGGCCAAAACACCTGGAGGGCCACAAGTTGCCCAATCCTACCATAAGGGTTTCTACAGCACGAGATTTCTCACTAGTTTACTCAAGCACAGGTAGGTCTGTGGGACAGCTAGACTTACAGCTGCATAGGTGTTGACAAACATTCAGTATGAACTGCAAAGTCTCCAGTTCAAACCTCAACTCTGTTCAGCCATGAAGGACTCTAGGCATCAGTGTCTCTCAAACTCAACCCTTTCTCCTCCATTGTAATACAATCAATTGTTTGTGCAATGGCTAGCACAATGGTTTGTGCAAGCAGAATGAAAGTATGTCATCATGTGCCACAAGAACTGGAAGATCATCATGGCAAATGTTACTATCTCCTTTGGGAGTGGAGAACTGCCTTGAAGATAACAACAGAGCGCCAACACCAAAAGCACACTGTCCTGGCAGATGTGTTGAAGGAGAGGGCAAATAAGGCCTCCATCCATGTTCTTCTCATGAGGGGTCTGGGCAGATGGAATCCTGACAACAAGCCTTTACTGAGTATTTGCAAGGAGAGTAAGCACTACAGACAAGATCATGGTGATGTTCAACAGTGGTGTTCAACAGTATCCAATGGCCTTGAGACAAATACATAAAGCACAACTGTGATAAGAGGGGCAAGTTTCTGCCCCAGCCCCGAAGTCTACTCAACAGATCACCATGGGGAGAGACAACCAAACATTTGAAAAAAAGGCTGCCCTCCTAACCTATAGTAGAGGAGCCACCCTTGGTTTCACTCCCCCTTACACTCAGATGTGGTGAGCCACAAATTGCTCTCTCTTCCCACTAGAAGAAGGGAACCTCAGCTTGCTGGTGTGTTCCAAACAAGATGGGGCCAGAGGAAACTCTGTAATGAACAAGCCCAATGAGTTCCTTCACAGTGGGCCTCGAGCCCTCTCTGAAACCCCAAGATAGATGAGAAACTGGAAGGCACAAAACCACCTTCAGGAAGTACTGCTGATGTCCACAGAGGAGCTCTGGTCTAGCCCTGAAGCATAATGTTACATATTCAATGCTTCCAATACATCCTGTCCCCTAGTTATCCACACTGTGCCTTTGACTTCTTTCTTTCCACGCTTATGTAACATTATGCTTCTGGAACTGATATGTATATGATTCTTGCACACCAAAACCTGTGACTGAGAGGCCAGACACATAAGCAACCACTGCAGAGGGCCCCCTAGCAGGACTGGCTTGTCTCAGAGAAGCATTCTGTCTTAGAGGAGCCACAATCCCAATCTGTAATCAGGGATTGGAGACTGGCCTGCTACCAATGGTCACGCACAAGGTGAGACAAAGCCTACCCCACCATCTATATTGGGACACTTTCCTGACCTGATCCCTAGACCTGTCATGCCTCTATCCTGGTAGGGATGTGTGACATTACATACTAGTTATTGTTACTCACCAAAATCTCTTATACATGTCATTGCATTTCCCGGAAACTATGTACCCTGCTTCATTGCCTATATCTTAGCTCCAAACATGCTATAAGATTAATCACTTCAGCTAAATGTACCTTCGGCCAAGGTAACATATTGATGTTATGGTGCTTTGTCAACCCATTAAGTGTCTTCCCCATGTCATTTAATGTACATTGTCATTCTTTACAAGTTCTGCTTTTCCTGCTTTTAAATGTCACAAGATCTCCCTCCAGTTTGTAAAGAAGATATTTCCCCTTGGCCTACTACATCTACTGGTTCATCTTCCCCTGCGACAACATGTAATCTCATAATATGGTATGTAACCCTGCTTTTCTATTTAACTTTCCCACCTGTCCCTCTGCCCCAGCGGGCAAATCAATTACCTTGTATACAAGGAAAGCATTCTTGCCAATTCAGAGTGCCGTGTCAGTTTTTTTTAATTAAAATATTGCTATGTGCTCCAACATTGGTATGCATTCGTGAGAGAGGCTCAAAGTGCTTTAAGTGGCACATGTGAAATTGATCCTAGACTGTGATGTTAGTAAAGCAAATGTTTAGATTGTGGCCCAGAAAACTATACTGAACCAGCTGGGGAGCTCCCACTTTTGGAACATGTTACTGCTTCTGTTCCTTTCCAACTGGTTACTGGTCAGGTAATGGCAGTATTAGCCAAAACCTGAACACTACCTAGTTACCCTATATAGTGAAGATGGGAGCAAAGCCACACAGCCAAATCCTAGAACTATTTATTTGGATGCTGGCCTCATAATTCTAGTTTTTATTAGGCGTCACCGTAAGTCATATCACTGTCTACAGTTTATGGTCTCATTTGGTATCAAAACTCCATGCAAAAGAACAAAAATCATGAACAGTATTAAGAGATAAATATGCAGCAAAATATTAATGAAATAACCTATGGGAGGATCAGTTTGCCTGGAGTGCCTGTGAAAGTGAGATAATGAGGGAGCTATCCTATGGCCCCTAGGCAGTGTCTAAGGAGCCATAGGATACTTCGGATTCCCCAATCTGAGGTCAGAGACAGCACTCCGAGCTCAGAGCTGGGAATTGGAGCTCCGACCCCCTCCCCCTTGCAGGCATCATGGAAAGAACTGCACTGGCTGCTCTCCAAGGTCAGGAATTTGACCTTGGAGGAAAAGGAAAGGGGGTGTTTCGGAGGGTGAGGAGTAAAAGAGACATGAGAGGCAAAAATGCAGAGTGGGAGGACAGGGACATAAAGATCGCCTCTGCCTCACCTCCTGCTCTGTACTGGATGATCATACATCTCTGAGTTCGAAAGCTTACAATCAGCGAGGGTAGAAACAATATAATTGTACCCTTAAACATTGTTATCACTAATCATGATATATCTCCAACTGCCTGAAATAATTACATATAATAAAAGAAATAGGCCCTGTCCATAGGCTTTCAAAATAAAATCAAATATTATTTGGGTTTGCAGCAACCATCAAAAGATTTAGAAAATAGTTGTGACAAAATTACATTTCCCAAAACATACCCTAAATCACCATTTTCATTTCATTAAAGATTAACAGAGTTAGTGTGAAGCTAAACCTTCCATTCATAGGCAGGGGGTAAAAAAAACAGAGTCATATTGGAAATTGGTTTGTGTTGCATTTGAAAAGATTGTAAAAGATTTTATGTAAGTTTTAGTGACATTTTACATTTAAGTATACAATATATTCATAGTGCTCATGGTGTAATTTACATGCAATGTTTACAGCTAGGCATACTGTTTAGCTTTCCTCTTATTTTCATAAAAGATAAAAATGTTACCTGTACCATTAATAGCAAGGATTGTTCTAGCCAATTCCTTTCCTCATCTTGTTTGCACTGAAAATTCAAATATACAAGTGAAAGCAGGCATTTAAGCCATTCCAAATTGGATTCAGGAAGGTCAGTTTCCAACAACATGAATACATTACCTCACAGAAGAAACTGATATAACCTTGCAGTTTTGATGCATTGGGTATTTAAGCATTCCTGAAAAGGCAAGGATGGTATCTCCAGTGGGAAATGTTAAGTACACATTTCTGTGCAAGGATCATGATGCTGAGGGGGATGCAATGCAAGAGAAAGCCTGTAGAAAAGAAGGAAATGGCCTCTTTCATTAATGCCTACATAATACGATTTTTTTTCTTCCTCTGGACAAGGCGACTACCTAGTCACATTACTATGGAACATAAACGCTAATAGTCGTCACTGTGGCCACACTGAATTTCAAGTTGGTGAGTTAAAACTACATTGGGTTTAGTCCAACATCATGTTAATGGACTTCTGCTTGCACAATGGGACTTCCGCTTGTTCTTCTTCCCTTGCAGCCCCCTGCACACCCCACAAATCTGTTCCAGGGGGTCCTCCAGCAGTTTCTGTTCCACTGGCAGTTGGCCAGCATTGGATCTCCAGAGCTAACAAACAGCTGAACCCAGGCCTAGGTGCAATAGGAAATGTCCTAGCACTTTTAATTCACTTGTGATTCTATTTTAACTACAATATACTCATGTTCAGAAACCTATTCTGTGGCATTTAAAGCTTGCAAATATGCAACATTAACAATTATTTGCATTCTAACAAATATTAAGTCATGTACACTTTAAAATTATTCAAATTTTAATTTCTCTAATGTGCATCTCTTCATTCTCTCTTTAAGGAACACTCGACTGTCTCCAATATTTTGCAAACATAATGCTTGAAAATTGTACCATAGCTTAAATAAAGTTTAAATAAGAATCACAGAATCATAGAATAGTAGAGTTGGAAGGGGCCTATAAGGCCATCGAGTCCAACCCCCTGCTCAATGCAGAAGTCTACCTTAAATTGTCCAGCTGCCTCTTGAATGCCTCTAATGTGGGAGAGGCCACAACCTCCCTAGGTAATTGGTTCCGTTGTTGTATTGCTCTAACAGTCAGGAAATTTTTCCTGATGTCCAGCCAGAATCTGGCTTCCTGTAACTTGAGCCCATTATTCCGTGTCCTGCATTCTGGGTTGATCGAGAAGAGATCCTGGCCCTCCTCTGTGTGACAACCTTTCAAGTATTTGAAGAGTGCTATCATGTCTCCCCTCAATCTTCTCTTCTCCAGGCTCAACATGCCCAGTTCTTTCAGTCTCTCCTCATAGGGCTTTGTTTCCAGACCCCTAATCATCCTTGTTGCCCTCCTCTGAACACGTTTCAGTTTGTCTGCATCTGTCTTGAAGTGTGGTGCCCAGAACTGGACGCAATACTCAAGATGGGGCCTAACCAGTGCCGAATAGAGGGGAACCAGTACCTCATGCGATTTGGAAGCTATACTTCTATTAATGCAGCCCAAAATAGCATTTGCTTTTTTTTTGCAGCCACATCACACTGCTGGCTCATATTCAGCTTGTGATCTACAACAATTCCAAGATTCTTCTCACTTGTAGCATTGCTGAGTCAAGTACCCCTCATCTTGTAACTGTGCATTTGGTTTCTTTTTCCTAGGTGTACAACTCGGCATTTATCCCTATTAAATTTCATTCTGTTGTTTTCAGCCCAGCGCTCCAGTCTATCAAGATCACTTTGGAGTTTGTTTCTGTCTTCCAGGGTTTTAGTGATCCCACCCAATTTTGTGTTGTCTGCAAATTTGATAAGCATTCCCTGCACTTCCTCGTCCAAATCATTAATAAAAATGTTGAAGAGCACTGGGCCCAGGACAGAGCCCTGTGGTACCCCACTCATTACCTCCCCCCAGTGTGAAAAGGCACCATTGGTAAGCATTCTTTGGGTCTAATTCTGTAGCCAACTGTGGATCCACCTAATAGTTGGTCCATCTATTTGTGAATCAGAATGCCATGGGGCACTTTGTCAAAAGCTTTGCTGAAGTCAAGATATACTATATCCACAGCATTCCCACAGTCCACAAGGAAGGTTACCCAATCAAAAAATGGGATCAGATTAGTCTGACAGGATTTGTTTTTGACAAATCCATACTGGCTTCTAGTCATCACTGCATAGTTTTCAAGGTGTTTACAGATCGACTTCTTTATAATCTGTTCCAAAAATTTCCCAGGGATGGATGTCAGACTGACTGGTCTATAGGTCCCAGGTTCCTCCTTTTTGCCCTTTTTGAAGATAGGGACGTCAGCCCTCCTCCAGTCGTCTGGCACTTCACCCATTTTCCATGATTTCGCAAAGATAATAGACAGTGGTTCTGAGAGTTCTTCTGCCAGTTCCTTTGTTACTCTAGGATGCAGTTTATTCAAAGAAATTAGGTGTTCCTTGACCACTTGTTTATCAATCTCAAACTGCAATCCTGCCTAGATACAGTTATTAAGGTATCTGTTGAAGTTTTATATTGGGTGCCTTTTAGCTGTTCTCCAAGCAACATGTTATTCATTCATCCATGAGCAGGTCCAACTCAGCTAGAAGATCATTATAATGAACTGGGTGGGAGTTAATCACATAAGTGCTTCCAAAAAAATAGGCACAGGTCTCTGACAGGAATCCATTCCTTAGGAAAACAGCCATGCAAATTGGTACTGGCCATGCACTTGCATCATTTAATATGTTCTCGCACCCATGCAGGAGCTGCACGTTCACAGAAAAGCATCACCCATGCCTTTGAGCATGTTGGAGCTCTTATCAGACCAATTATTTTTTTTAAGTAGGTGAAGTGGAATGTTTTAGACCAGGAGGAAGAATCTTTAATCTACTCTAGGGGATTTCCAAATTGCAGTGACTTCAACCCTAGTTTATTTTGGGCCTTTTAACAAGCAAGCTTGATAAAGATCAACAATAATGGACCTGTTCAGAAGACACGCTAAGCCATGTTTTGGTCTCTAACCTTTTTGCAGCAAACAGTTACTGAGTGTTTAAACCATGGTTATGTAGCCAACATAGCTATGGTTCACATGGCACATTCAGTCATAATGATTAGGTTAAAATGCTTAACCACCATGGCTTAGCAAGTCGTCTGAACAGGGCCAATTTCTTTAAATATTGTGACATTAAACAAAATGATCGAGAAAGGTTTACTTGCTTTGGAAAATCTGTAAAGTGTATATATTCTCTTCCTGGCAGTATAAAGATCAAAATGATGACACTCGCACAGGAACAGCCCAGCTCCTGTAAATGCTTAAATGTGTGCAAGCCTTACAACAAAGTCTTGGGCCAGATCTACACCAAGCAGGATATAACACTTTGAAAGCAGTTTGAAAAGGGTATATGGAATGTGTCATAGGCCCCAATTGTTGTTAGTGCACTTCAAAACTGTTATGAAGCAGTAGTTTGGATCCTGCTAAGTTATTTTGAGAAGCAGAACTGGCATTTCAGCTGTGCTGGATTTTGAGAAAGCAGTTGCAGAGCTTTTTAGCTACTGAAAAAGAAGATTCTGACCACAGTTAGCACTGTATTTCTCCCTAATCTGCTTTGAGTGGCAAATTCTATGGCACTGGGCCTTCAAACCTCAGTGCAACAAGGAAAAGCTTTTGGGCAGGCCAGAAAGCCTGTGATGTAGAGAAGTGTAATTGCATGATATATGGCAATGTAAACATCTAAAAATATTATACCTGTAGTGCTTTATAATATAATAAAGGTTCATTATTTTTTCTTAATCACCAGATGTTTCCCTTATTGAAATGAATAGGAAGTTAAAGTCCATCATGGCAATTAACCTAGAAGATGGGTTTTAATTAATATATCAGTCTTTAGATCTCTGATACACAACATGATCACTGGGTTGTGAAAAAAAGTCATTATAGACAGAGGATTTTTCAGTTACAGCACAAGCAGCCTGCCGCCCACACAAGGACAGAGGCAATCTGAATATTATAGACATGATAGAGGTGTACAAAATTATGCATGATGTGGAGAATATGGACAAGGATACATTTTTCTCCCTCTCTCATAATACTAGAACCTGGGGTCATGAAGCTGATTGGTGGGAGATTCAGGACAGATAAAAGGAAATACTTCTTCACATTTACTACCACAGGATGTAGTGATGGCCACCAATTTGGATGGCTTTAAAAGGTGGCTGGATAAATTCCAGGTGGACAAGGCTATCAATGGCTACTAGTCTTGATGGCTATGTAGTACCTCCAGTATCAGAGACAATACATCTATATACACCAGTTGCTGGAGAATGTGCTTTTGCACCCGTGTCGTGCTTGTGGGTCCCTGGCCAACAGTTGGATGGCCACTGTGTAAATAGAGTGCTGGACTAGATGGAGCATTGATGTGATCCAGCATGGCTCTTCTTACGTTCTTAATATTGATATGTGCAAGTACAAATTACACAATAATGGATTTACAGTGATTTTGGTGGCACAGGCCAAACAAAAGACTTTGCAAAGATTGTTATACCAAAGTCTCACAGCTTTAAACCCACTTCACCTTTCAGGGGGAGCTGTCTATACTTGAGAAAAGACGTGCAATGCCTGCAAATCTGTGCTGCGTTACGATTCGCAGCCACCCCAGGGCTTTCCTGTGAAGCTGTGCATTGAAAAAGTCAGGGAATTACTCTGCCTTTTGAGATCAGTATGGCTCTTCTGCTGTCTGACCTCGCTCTGGGGCTGATCTAGGGGGTGATCCTGATGGAAGGCAACCAGCTATTGGTCAGCTTCCACCAGGAAGAGGGCAGGGGGTGTCTCTAGTACCCAGATGACCACTGGAAGTCCCACGCTCTGTCTTTGACATTGGGATTACCCGACACAACCCCAGGTAAGAAAAACTGCAGGTTTTTGGGAGAAGGTGGTATGAACTCGGCCCCGTGAAGACAGAGCCAGGGCCAAAACAGACATTACTTTAAATTTGTATCTAGTAGCTACGTTTCATTTCTCCATTTTTAATCTAGGGCCCCTAGATTAAAAAATTCTAGTATTGGAATCCTAGTCTATGTGGATAGAGGGGCTTTTAAGATCCAGAGTAGAAGCCTTGAGCATATTCTAGAATGAAACAAAACAAAACAGAATATAGCTGCTAGATATGAATTTTAAGTAATGTCTATTTTGGCCATCAACATACCTTTTCTTAGACTTCTATCTCTCTATCTCTCTATCTATCTGGATTACCAGCAGAGTGGGAAGCTGCCCTCTTAAAGAAGCCATAGTGGCCAAGACCTTAAATCAAACAATAATATACTAAGGCATAAAAGCCTTACAACCTGACAGTATCTCCTGCAACATTAGTATTGCTGATTTTCTGGCTTTCTTCTCATTTGCTCTTGTACTTGTTACAACACAACAAAATGGCTGCTTGAATGTTACAGGATGTGGCCCTGTAGGCTGCTATTGCTGACAGAGTTCATGTTATCACTGACTTCACCTTGCATTGCTCCCTGCATGGCTCCCATCCATCCCTTTAAGTAGTCACATTAAAGGCATGGTAAGCCAGGATGGACTGTACTATCTGAAAGAGTTGCACTATGGAGGGCACCAAAAAAAGAACTTCATTTTTCAAATATTAATTTTGCTGGCTGAAGCTTCTCATTCAGTGCATGTGCAAAACTGAACATGAGACAGCTCTATCTAGACGAAAGCATTAGGCTTTAGGATTGATTATCCACAATTAGTATTTTTAAAACTCAAGCTGCAAAGCATCATATCCTTTATATAGTACAAAACTTCACAGCGTTAGCTGTTTGGAAGCAGAATTTTAAAAAGTGTCAATAAATCCCAGATAAGCCTACAGAATGGAGTATTGCTGATCAGTACAAAAAAAACCCGACATCAACAATACAGAAAGGCTTCAGTATCCCCACAACTAATAGCCACTGTATCACCTGCAATAGTCAGGACAGAGGTTTCCAACACCATCACTTTCTTCTTGCTTTCCTATTTCTGCTTGTGCTTACCTCCCCAATATTTCTGGCTAAAGATTTGTAAGTAATCAGAAAGGAAGTGACTTCAAAACAAAGAGCATGACTAAACCAAAAGTTAAGCCCCACTGATTTCAGCTGTAGAGTTAAGTATGTATTCAATCTATCTCTAAATAAATATTTTAAAAATAGGCCCGTTTACAGAGCAAGTTAATTGCACCAATTAATCAGTGGGCCAGGTTAGTCGCAATTAATACATTCCATTAGTTCTAACAGGACTTAAGCTTGATCACCTTTCTGTGGTCTAGAGTCACTAGTCTCTGCTAGAGTAAAGGCAAATGAAATCAATTTTCACATAGTTAAAGGATGTAATTTTGAAAATCACGTTATGCCCCCTATTCTAGTAACTAATAAAACACTAAACAGGGACATAAATGTTAAGAAATCTAACTAGTGTATTTCTTACCTGGAGCAACTATACAGGATAAATCCTTCTATCATACATTTGGTTAAGAACTAAGCACAGAAATATTTGTTTAAGACATAATCGATCCCTGCTTTACATGCAGACATTTACTGAACAGTGAAGACTAAGAACTGAAATAATATGCTGCTCATCAACACAGCAATAGAAGCTTTGGTTCTCAATGCTGCCAGCCAAAAACTCCACCCACTACATTTTGGAAATTGGATTTTAGTCCAAATGCTAGAGCAGCTTTGAAAAAAAATGTTTTGTAGTAGGAATACAAAACACGACACTCATAAATTCAAGGGGCTGTCTATACATCTTCTAAGCCCCACGGTGGCTGGGCAGCGGCACTGGGTCAGTTATATGATGCAGCTGCCAACTCGCAGCCACCGCAGGGCTTTTCATCATAGCTGCACAGTAAAAAAGTCGGGAACTTAACCCCGACTTTTTTCTTCACAGTGAGGTCACCACAACCCTTCTGCCATGTGACCTTGCTGGGGGTGGATGGCAACCCCTGATTGGTTGCAGAAAGCCGGGCAGAGGACAGGGTTGTGTTAACTTCTCTGATGCTGATTCACCCCAATTTAGATCTGAAAGTGTGCATTTGTGGAGGGAGATTTTACTTGTGTGTATCTCAACTTTATAAAAATAGAGATCTGCTGTGTTCTCTGACAGTTTTCACTAATGGGGCAAAATTGGGATGCGGGTGCTCTCATAGGGAGACCCCACCATTTCACCCCATTCCAGCAAACTGTCAGAGAATGCAGCAGATCTCGATTTTTATGAACTGGAGATGCATAGCTGTGCATCAGCAAAGTGAAAGATAAAAGCAGAGCTGATTTTATCATACTGCAAAAAATAAGAGCAATGCGCTTTCCTCCCGTGCTAATCAAATGAAGTCCAAGTCTCCCATACATTAATGCTTTGAAAATGTGCTGAGAAAATAGACAAAAGTCAAATTCTAGTTAAATGACACAGAGTTCTTTGAGAGTGTCAACAAGCATGCAATAGGAGCAATCAGGTAGACATTATTTACTTGGACTTTCAAAAAGCTTTTGATGAAGTCCCTAATGAAAGACTCCAGAAAAAACTAAGCAGTCACAGGATAAGAGGAGAGGTCCTTTTATGGATTGGCAATTGGTTATAGAACAAGAAGCAGAAAATAGAAACAAATGACTGTTCTCACAATGAAGGGAAGTAAACAGTGGGGTCTCCCAACAACCTGTATTGGGACCAGGGCATTCTGTCCATGAATGATTTGGAAATTAGGGATAAGCAGTGAGGGAACAAAGGTTGCTGGTGACACTGAATTATGTAAGGTGATTAAAACAAAAGGGGACAGTGAAGAGCAAAGGATCTCTCTCAACTGGGGGAAGGGGCATTAAGACAGTAAGTGCACTTCAGTGTAAAGTGATGCATGCTGGACAAAAACCTCAACTTCATATATGCTCATGGGGTCTGAGCTGGCAGTGATTGATCAGAAATGGGATCTTGGGGTTCTAGTATATAGTTTGACGAACCTGTTGACCCACTGTGAGGTTGCTGTGAAAATAGCAACATCTATGTTGGGGGTAGTAAGGAAAGGAATCTAAAAATAAACCTGCCAATAGCATAATGCATTTATAAAAATCTAAGATGCATCCATAATTGGAATACTTTGTACAATTCTGATCATTATGCTCAAAAAAGAATATTACAGAGCTGGAAAAAGTACAGAAAAGGGCAAGCAAAACAATCAAGGGGCTGGAGCAACTCGCCAATGAGGAGAAGTTACAGCATTTGGGGCTTTTTAGCTTAAAAAATAGAGTAAAAGGGATTATGATAGAAACATATAGAATTATGCATGGCATGGACAAAGTAGATAAGAAGTTTCTCCTAATAGTAGAACATTAAATGAAGTAATTCTTCACACAGTGCAGAGTTAAACATGGAAATTGCTACAATAAGATGGAGTGATGGCCACCAACTTGAACAGCTTTAAAAGGGGAATAGACAAATGTATGGAGAATAAGGCTATCAATGGCTATATATTACCTCTAGTATCAGAGGCACTATGCCCCATTAAATCAGTTGCTATGGGGAGGGCACTATTGTAGTCAGGTCCTGCCGTGGGCTTCTCATTGAGTCTACACGGACAAAGAGCGGGGGGAGGGGAGGAATCCTATAAAGCGTGTGCTAGATGTATAACAAATGGATGCCAAGGGACAAATGACACAAAATATTAATGTGAAATCCAGCAATACCAACTGGTATACAAACATAATTTCTCTGGATCTGGTACAAACCTTTAACATGCCCCCAAAGCCCTTGTCAGTTTGGAAAAAACTGGAAGGTTGGTCATTTTTAAGCTCCTTTTAGTTCCCTTTGTTTAAGCTCTTATGTTCCTGGCTGCCTGATTTGTATTTATGGCCAAGCATAAGAATATGGCATGTATATATCAAATTTATACATGTGAAAATGCCCTGTAGTTTCTTTCTGGATTTATATCCCACTTCATTGCCGAAGTTTAGCCTCAAGGAAGCTTATAATAATAATAAAAAGTAAAAAACCCTCACTAAAAACAGAACATAAAAACAATAATAAGAGCATTCAATTATAAACCTGTTCTATTTCAGGAAAAAAGCAATACCATAAAAAGCGATTGAAAGCCATTTTAAACTTTACAAAAACAGGACAGATGTCACTTGGTGCCTAAAGATGCTAACAAGGACCCTTAGTGAACATGACTTCGGAAGGAGTTCCATAATTTGGGCTCCACCACAAAAAGCGGCACTTTCCCTCACAGTCATGCATCAACAGCATAGTCCCTGCGCACAGGCCTAGTCTAAAAATATGTAACACACAAGAAAAGGGATGGGAAGGGAAGCCGGGGGAGATTCTTTCAGCAGGGCTGTTGGAATGGCCCTGCTCTCCCTGCCATCTTTCTCTGTGCAGCCTGTTCTGATTGTTAAGTTCTAACTTTAGCATTTTATTAGTCTACAGACATGGTTACTGCTTCTTTATCATATTGGGCACATATACCCAGCTGACACGGTCACGGAACTGCTAGCTGGGTATATATTTTGCACCTAAACCAACCTTCCTAGGCAACTTGCTGTCTCCTCTCATGATGTTATTTATATAAAACAGGCCTATCACTATTTTAAGACCTGTTTAAGCCATGATTACCTTTAGAGAAGAGGGTTAAGGTACACTGGCAAACAGAGCATAAATGAACAAGGGAGCATGATTTAGAATATAGATGATGACGACAAATGAAATAACTAATATGTTGGCGAGATCAGCATATAATATTCAGTTAAAAGTTAGTTGATCTAATTCTTGTCCAGAAATCCTGTATCCAAGCATAGATGTATTTTCTATTTCAAAGATGGCAAATAATGAAAGTACCCAAGATGCTGAGGAGTTCTAAAAATTAAATATATTCAACTCTTCAGTTAGATTATTGAACACATTCTCCCTTCAAAGGAGCCAATCAGATTGGAATGTTTTCAACATGGTTCCTCTTCGCTTGGTGCAGATTGTTGCAGCTGTGTCTTTGGCCTCATCTACAAGAATTCGCCTTTACGCCTGGTTAGGCGATTATGCGCATATTCGCAGAAGCGCATTTACGCCTAATACCTCTGTACGAGAGGTGGCGAAGTGCATTGCTGGACGACCAAAATGCGATTTAAACTGTTGACATGCGGAGAATCGCTTGTTCACATAGTCAAAATGCGCTTTAACGTCCGGAGCAAAAAAAAAACCTCGCTATTTAACGCGCATTCGATAATGCGCATAATCAGAGAGAAAACTCGCCTCTACACCCGATTTGCGCTCCGTTCTTGTAGAGGTAAATTTTTTAATGCGCCTTGAAAGAGCTTTAAATGCCTCTTGTAGAGGCAGCCTTAATGTATCTGACAGGCTCTTATGAAAAAACGTTTGATGCCACAGTAAAATTTCGTAGTTTCAAGTGTCACAGGGTTCTTATTTCAGTTAGTTTTATGATCCCTTCAACCTGTATAATGTATTCACAAAATAATTTATGCTCTGCACCTTCCTCTCATCCTATAGGGGACCTTTGGGGCACTTAACAGTCAATATCATAAAACAATAAAACCAGTGAACCATGAACAATAGCAGAACAGCAATAGTACAAAAAGAACAGCCAAAGTTAACCAGAGATAAATCGAACTTAAGGGGCATTTCTGCTTAAAGAAGTAATCTGCAGGATCTTGTAGGGCAAATCGTTCCAAGATCTAGATGCTACCGTGGAAAAAGCCCTGTAACATGTTTCTATCCTCCATGCGTCAGCCAACAGGGGCACTTGGAACTGGGTCTCCCCTGATGGCCATATTGCACAGGCAGGCTTACGATGGAGGAAGCCCACATCCAGAAACACTGCCAAAACCCACAGGTTGAACACTAGTTCCCAGATTTGCTGTCCCTCCTACCAATAATACTTCCATCTTGTCTAGCTTATATTTCAGCTTGTTAGGGCTAAACCCAGTATTTCACTGACCTCAGGTAAAGATTCAGACCTCCACAGTTTCTATGGAATCAGATGGAAAGGGGAGAGAAAAGAAGGGATCATCAGCATACTGATGACACCACATCCTAAATCTCCAGACAGTCTCTCCCATAAGTTTCATATAGATATTAGACAACATGGGAACTAGGATGGAACTCTGTAGAACCCCATAAGCCAATAGGCATGGGGATAAGCAGAAGTCCCCGAGCACCACCTTCTGGAACCTACCACCAGGAATGCCACACTGATTTTATTCTCAGTTCATATTTGCTTATTACTGTGTGTTGAAAGTGGCTCAATAAAAAAATGAACCTGAAATGTAATCCAGCTATCTTCAACACCATTGTTTTTAAGTAGTTCTTGTGTCCTAAAAAGACCCTTGTCCTTGCTCTCAGAAATGCCACAGTCCTCTTAATAAGGTCTTTGTGATTTTTTTTAAAAAAAAACATGATCAGTCTATACAAATATATAGAACTTCAATTTATATTACTGATAAGAGAACATCTATAGAACAATAATATGCACATCTGACACTATTTTCTACCACTCAGCTGAATCTTGAATGCTTGCTTCCAGTGGAAATCTGAGCTCATTTACGTACATTCATTAGGTAAATACTTCACATGCCATAGACAGAGTTGTGGTTTTCTATAATTCTTTCTCTATTGGAATCCAAAGAAAAGGCAGCTTAAGAACGTTATCAGATGGGCGTTTTATTGCACGCTCGCTACTGCCCACTTATGGATGTTTGCACGTCCTTTAGACGACAACATCCATCCTTTAGACGGCAACATCCGCCACCCATGTGCCTCTCACTCCTTCTAACCTGTTTTCCGTCACAAAGTGAACCCCTTTTAATCCAACCTTTTTTTTAAAGCAGAATGTGCCACCATTTTCTGCTGTGTGCAGGAAGGGCGGCATGATAAAAACAACCCCTGAATGGGCCACATGGTCTTTGTTTACTTCCTCTTTCTTCTCCCAGTAGAAAGAGGAAGTATTGTGGGACAGCAGCGGGGGCAGAGAAGCGACGGTAGGAAACCGCGATTTCCCCGGTCTGATGATGCTCTAAGACACCTACTCCCTAAAGGTAGAGCAAGTTTACCATGTTAATTTTCTATTGAAGGATAACTTCATTCTTGCACTCTGACTAGATGACTGAGATATCTAATAATTCCAGATCTTCATAGACACAAAAGCTGGCATTATTATTAATTTAAACATCTAACCAGGGAGCCAAAAACAAATGCAATATTCAGGAAGATAGTTATGGACCCTAAAATTGCCAGTCCACTCACCTGCCAACTCTCTTTGAATTAGAAACATAGAAGGTGAAATATAGTCCTATTTGAGGAAAGTATAATATGAAAGTGACCTGCTCTGCCCTCTGCCACAAGGATATACCATGTCCTTTCTTGTCCCACCCTTCTTTATTTTCTTGGTCTCTCTTGTGCAGGTCTTTTGTGATAATTTCATAGCTCTAAAAAAATTGTAGCATAGGGGGCTACACACATACAAAAATACCTGGTTATCTAAACAATGCACTTTCTGGAGGCTTCTGAGACAATGGGCAAATCTCAAAAATGGATCTTAACACCAATAATAAAAAAATCAATGAAAAACAATGGCATCATCCATAAATATTAATACTCCTAGATAGTAATCTCAGGAGTAAAAGAACTTCCTCTCAGCCACTAGAAGAAATAAGGAAGTTATTACTTGCTAATGAAATGACGTCAAGCCTGGTGGATCTCCTTTGGGAGGGCAACAGTGGGGAAGTGATGGAAAAAGCTCTGCTCCCAGCTCTCTAAGTGTTTACTTGAATGAAAAATGGAACATGGAGAAAAGCTTCTCCCTCAGATCTCAGGGAAGGGGCAGTGATGCATGGGCTGGGGCATCAGTAAACTGCACCCAAAGCAGCCCTGTTTTACACAACCTGAGCTATTTTAAAAAAATCTGTGACAGTAGAACACTCAGACCTAAGGCTTTGAAAGCAGCCTTTTAAAGACATCCCCTGCTTAAAAAATGACAGGAATAACAGTGTTGGTCTCTGACATAAGCAGCAGCTGAGCTATGATTCTGTAGGCCTCACTTCTTTTGAAAGGCAGCCTTTACAAGCAATCTTGAGGCTTCTTCTTGGTGACAAGCCAAAGAATGGTGATGAATTCTTATTTCATTGTTTTTGCCAGCAACTGCAGAGACTTCTTCTCATGAGAATCTTCCAAACACAAAACCCATAAGTGATTCATATTCTCTAGCCATTAATATCCTAACTAAGGAACTCTGAAACATTTCCTCCTTTCCAACAGATTTAACATTATTCCTAGGATTTCAAAAAGCTATCATTGGGTCCTCCTTCACTGTAGGTCAGTTCAGTCAACACAGGGCTGAGTGGTAGTTGAACACCTGCTGCGTGGCATCTCTCTTCATTGGAGGAGCCATTTATCTGGGACAGAGTTGTCAAGTTTTGATTTCTAAAATTCTGGGGTGAAGGAGCAAAAAATGGGGCCAATCAGAAAAGTGGTGTGAGAGCAGCATCCACAGTTAAGCTCCAGCTATATCACCACGTAACTCTTCCTCCAACAAGTCTGTCACCCTCAATAAGAGGTACAGAGGAACCAAAACACACGCACCCTGTATAGTTTCACATGGAGCAGCATGTGAAATTGTGTGATGGGGCAGAACTCAATAAGTTGATGCCCTAGAACATAGACATAGGTTACACAGCTAAAGCATCTGGTTGGTCAGTGTGGAAAACAGGATACATGGACTAGATTGCCCTTTCTTTTGATCCACTAGGGCAAGCCACCCCTCCCCCCAAACCTTTTTGGTCCAGTGGACGCATTCAGAATTTTGAGAGTCATGGGCGCTCTCACAGATAGGCTGCCATGAAAGGCAGCTTGCCCATTCACAAGATGGCTGCCATGGTGGGGCATGAGTAGTCATAGAATAGTAGAGTTGGAAGGGGCCTATAAGGCCATTAAATCCAATCCCCTGCTCAGTGCAGAAATCCACCTTAAAGCATCCCTGACAGATGGTTGTCCAGCTGCCGCTTGAATGCCTCTAGTGTGGGAGAGCCCACCACCTCCCTAGGTAATTGGTTCCATTGTCGTACTGCTCTAACAGTCAGGGAATTTTTCCTGATGTCCAGCCGGAATCTGTTTTCCTGTAACTTGAGCCCATTATTCCGTGTCCTGCACTCTGGGATGATTGAGAAGAGATCCTGGCCCTCCTCTGTGTGACAACCTTTCAATTTCTTGAGAGTACTATCATGTCTCCCCTCAGTCTTCTCCAGGCTAAACATGCCCAGTTCTTTCGGTCTCTCCTCATAGGACTTTGTTTCCAGACCCCTGATCATCCTCACAAAAGATCTACTTCCCCAGAAGGCAAATTGGTGTGACTAAATGAAAATTAAATTGTCCAAGGATCTAAGTACAAGGCAGAGGTGGGATATGAGTTCCAAAACACGAACCCACTCTTTTTAACCCAGTTTTCTGCTCCAACACCTATTTCACAGAAGGCAAACTGTATGTGGTCAAGAAACTGAGTACAAGGCAGAGGTGAGATCTAATGCCAAATCACATATTTGTCCCCACAAAGTACAACAAAAAAACACTTCAGAGAAGGCAAACTGGTGACGCTCAGAGAAACACACACACCTTCCAGCCACATGTAAACCCCAAAAACTAGCCCAACGTTCCCCTGCCCTAAGGCAAAACACGTATCACACAAAACAAAACCAACATTGTACCAAAACAAACAAACAAACCAGCAAGCTAAAAGCCCACACATTAAAAAACACACACACAGGCAACCTCTTCTCCACCCACCGTAGGCAAAACCACCACCCCTGCTCTCCACCACCCCTTTTAGAACCCTAGAATGCTCCCCTTCCCAGCTTACATTTTTCTTTTTTTCTGGGTGGCTGGGAATGCTTCAAAGTAAAGCAGTGGGCTACAGCCAATCTCCACTCTTATCTTCTTATAATCCCTCTGGGACTTATGTAGGGACCAAAAGCATTCTTGGAAACAAAGGCCTCCTCCACACGAGACGTTTAATGAGCCTTGAAGGCTCATTATAAATTTTACCTCCACACCAGCGGAGCGCAAAACGGGCGTACAGGCGCGTTATCTCCCCGATAATGCGCATTTTCGAATGCGCGTTAAATAGCGACTTTTATTTTGCTCTGGCCGTTAAAGCGCATTTTCGCGGTGTGAACAAGCGATTATGCGCGTTAACTTCTTGTAAAGTGCTTTTTGGACATCAATTAATGCGCTTCGCCACCTCTCGCCGCCTCCCGTGCAGAGGGATTAGGAGTAAATGCGCCTCCGCGATAATGCGCATAATCGCCGAACCGGGCGCAAAAGCGCATCCTTGTGGAGGGGGCCAAAGATGGCACTGGAGGTTGATGCTTCGCTTTGCAGGTTGCCAGGCTCCACCCACCTCTCTCTCTCTCACACACACACACACACGTTTTAAATAATCAGGAGAAGCAGGGAGAATAGTGTCCATGGACACAATGACACACAGGCACCACATTGGAAGGCAGTGCGTCAGCACTAGGCGCCCTTCTTGTGTTCTTAAGTGTGCACTAAGGAAAAATCACGCCACTGACTTTTGCCTAAAGAATTCTGGCAACACCCCATAAATATGTTTAGCTGGTTTGTATGCAATGACAACCCATCTGTTTAGAAACCAATGGGTTGCCGGGGATGCACAGGTGCACTGCCTTCCACATACATGCCTTTCCACTTTAGCGCACAACCCATGATCTGTTCCTTAGTAGGTGGTTTAGGAGATAAACAACCCAGCAGTTAACCCAGGTTGTTTAGCCCCTAAACAACCCAGTGGTCCAGGTTTGCACATCACGCTTAAAAACCTACAAAGGAGCTGATCGTGGGTTATGCGGCATAGGTGGGGTGAGGGAGATACTACCCCACATATCCCTGAAACTCTTTGGTTTTAAACCAATGGGTTGTTGTTATGTGCTAACAGCCCTGTTGACAAAGCAATTTACAAACCAGTTCTTTCTACAATAATGACGCCCCATGATTAAAAAAAAGGAAAACTAAGAAGGAAAACAGTCATAACACAATATAAAAGGAACAGTGGCGGCAACGATATTAAGCCCTATGCAGGCATTACACTGGCACACATTGGTGAAAACAGTGCGGAGGGGCATAGGGCGGCTCATGCCAGCCCTGCCCTCAACGTTCCTAGGTCCTTCTAAAGAACTTTGTGTGAAAGGGGGGGTTGTGAGTATGCTTGGCTGAATGTGCTTACAAACCTCCCACAAAATCCTGTCTTTGCCCCCTTCAGAGCCTAGTGCTAAACATGTGATTGCCTTTGGAGGAGCCGGGCACATGGGAGCGGGGCTTGAGTGTATGCTTTGCTCCCACTACACTTTTAGACCTGCATGTGCAGGCTGAACTCCTGCAATTGGCTTATATGACCAGCAGTTTAGACACTAAGAAAAGCCTTTCAGAACATAAACATTTTCATTTGCAGGCAAAAGGAAAACTGGGAAATGGACTTTTACATTTCTCTAGGGAAAGAGTTCCAGAGAATCAGTGCCCACCACTACCAGGGAAGTCCTACTGTGTGCCGGACATACCCAAAGTATTTGCATTTCAGGAACAAGGTTTACCCCCCTAATCTGAGTGGTACGGGAGGTATAGCACAGCTGCTCTGCCATTTCTGCAGGACCTAAGTTGTGTAGGGGAAAGATGATAACCAGCAGTTTGAATTATATAGGCCATGTGTTGCCTGAACACACCCAACGATTACAGCCAAAAGGATCTCCTGCAGCATAGTTTAAGAAGTCTGCTAATAGCAATTCACTTCCATTCAGTACTGCAGACCCTGATCAATCAAACATTTTCTTTCTTCCTTTTCTTCCCTCTTTCTCTCAGCTTTACTGCATTACAAAAGTCACCGATCGCCTAACCATAAATTTTTCAGGAGCAGCACTACGGTTATACTTTCCCACATCACATGAAGCAGGTGTAACGCTACTAACTGGGAAGAGACTGTTGTACTATGTTGAATTACAATTTCCTTCCTGTCCTGGTTTTAAGGATAAGGGGGAAAACAGGAGATGACTGGCAGCTGCCATTGCACAATGTTTTATTTCATCCATCAAGGAAAGGATTTACTGGCAAGAAGGTTAATATATGCTTTGTTCTGTGCAGGCAATACTGAGCACCTTTCTAAAAAACAACAACACCTGTTCTTAAACTACTTCTTTCAAATTCAGCAGAACATGGAAGGTTTATTATGTACAAGTGTGGTTGGGGAGGATTTTATCCAAATGAAAGGATTTTTCCAACTGGTATGACTATCAAAAGATTAGAGATGCTTCTTCTAGAGTAATGTTTCTTGTTTTAGAAATATGGGATTCCTCTGGCACTCAAACAGCTATATTATGTCATTGGGAAAATGAGATTTCCTCCTAGAGTTAGCACGCCCATTGTAACAGGGTATTACACAAATGTCATGGTCTACTGAATAGCGGCTGTGACATCATCAGTAATGAGCAATACGGGTTCTCCCTACCATCAGATTTGGTGATTTTATTTTTTTGGCTGGATTTCATGTTGCTGGCACCGGGCCAGGACTAGCATTAGTGTACTGCTATGGGGCAATAATCCATTTTAAAAAATCTCCACAGGCATTAAAAGTTATACACACATAACAGTCAGAGGAAACAGAGCATCAAAACATCACTAACTTCAGTGGGTTTAAGAGCGCCAAATTCCGTGTTGGACTGCAGCCACGAATGGTCAGAAATTTGTATATTAATGATTGACTCTGACGGATATAATTATATGGAACAAGCCTGGGTGGGGAAAATGATTGACAGCACAATCCTATACATGTCTATTCACAAGTAGGTGTGAACAGGACTAAAGCCTAAAGGGAATATACTTAAAAGCCAATATCATTCACATAATTCTGTGAACCTCCATTTTCATATTCTGCCTTAAAAGATCAAAGGATTTGTTTAGAATATGAGAGACACCTTCTAGCAACTTAGAAATGGAGAGTAAGGGGAGAATCTAAAGTAGGGTTTGTTTGTGTGTGTGTGTGTTTTAATTGGACTTCTTTTCCTTTCTGAGACAAGATTCTTTCCTAATAAACAGCATCGCCTTACAAATAATGATTTATTAACCCAATATAGACCTAATCGTAATTATCTTTGTTCTTTCCCCCTCTCTCACATGTTATTTTCCAGATAAATCCCCACAGACTAAAGGCTTTATCACAACTGCAAGGAACCATCTTCTTGAGGGTAATTGGAACTGGCAGTTACTGAATATAAGTTGGTTAACAGCAGTAAATTGCAAAAGGAATAGAACTGGGAAATCTTTGAGAGATGCTAGATTAGAATTTCATCAGTGATTTTTATGTTGGAGTTTTAAATTCCACTAGAAACATCATTTCTCAGGCTGCAAACCTGGGATTGATTCCCACTGAATCCAATAGGGCTTATTTCTGGGTATACTTGCATAAGGTTATGCTGTTAGTTTCTGTGCTTCATATACCATATGGCACCATAAGGCAATCTGTTGTCCACGTGCGTCCTTCAAGATGGAATACTATGGGTACCCAAGCCACTCCCGCAACACTATTGGAAAATATGGTTTGTGGGGAGATCACACACCATCTTCTCCATTTAATTCATGCTCCTGCCAGCCTGCTAAACAGCTGTTTAGCAGGCTAGCAGAAGTGCTACATATCTGGGAAGGTAGCATTCAGGGATGTTTCTCACTTTGTGCCATGCTCTCTAGCAAAATCATGCTCCCACCAAACAGCTGCTCAGCAGACTGGTGGGAGAGCGTCTCCCCACTGCCCAGTTGATCGGCTTTGGATTGGAAGAAGGTGCAACATGCCCAGAATCTACCTAGCACTGACATGCAGCCTGCCCATGACATCCTCATCACATTTGGCCCTCAGGGCAAAAAAAGTTGGCCACTTCTGCCATAAAGAGAGGGAAGAATCAAAAGCCATTTGATACTATTTTTAAGTTTGATACTATTTTTAAGTTATTATATCATGTTTCATTTGCTACTTATTTTATCCATCCTCATACTCCTATCAATCAGATGGGCATTCCTGATTGCTCTACTAAAAAGTCATGGGGATCAATAGAGTTTAGTGATTGGCCTCAAGTTCAATTTTTTGGGCATGGATACACCAGGAAAAGAAATTAAATACAAATCTCTGTCCATCAGCCCCTCAACTGTGAAACTTACGTGCATTCTTCTTAGAGAATAAAGTGATGTCCTCGTTGCACTGTGGCCCAGCAATCTTCAGACTATGTGACGTATCATCATCTGATTCCTCCACCACAGCCTTTGTATACAGGGAACATATAGAGTGCGCCATTGCTTCTTCCATCTATACTTTTTAGGCAGTAGGGAATGGTTTTAAGTTCTTAACACCCATCTTCCCCCAATCTGAAAGTGGGGGAAGGAAATCCTCCCTTCCCAATCCACTGCAGTGAATGCATCTCTACAGCACCATAGCAACCATGTTATAGGAAGTGATGCCTCAGAAGTCCATTATGACTAAAATGGTTTCATACCACTAAATACTCTATAGTCTCTACTTCTCATCTAGCTTGTAGTGGTAGCCTGTAGGTATTGAATAGACAGAATAGGCAGTTCCCTTTAAGTTTCTAACATTACAATGACCAATTTCTAATTATATTCAGACATGGAGCCATGGCATGTATGAATTTTAATTGTACATGTCTGACAAATGAGCTATAAACACTGTTCCCAGAATATAGTTTTAGGGTACACCTCCAAAAGTTCAGGTTTGTAGTTTGGGGGTGCTCTTGGATCCAGAACTGTCACTAGAGGCACTGGTGGACTCTGTGGTATGGAGCACCTTTTATTAGCTTAGGATGATATGCCAACTGCGCCCTTATCTGGACAGAGATAGCCTAGCTACAGTTATCCATGCTCTCATAACCTCTCGTTTGGATTACTGCAATGCGTTATACGTGGGGCTGCCTTTGAAAACGGTCCGGAAACTTCAGCTGGTACAAAACAGGGCAGCCAGATTGTTAACGGGGACTGGCCAACGAGACCATATTACGCCAGTCCTTTTCC
The DNA here is from genome assembly GCA_029215795.1 of Anniella stebbinsi. Taxonomy (NCBI): domain Eukaryota; kingdom Metazoa; phylum Chordata; class Lepidosauria; order Squamata; family Anniellidae; genus Anniella; species Anniella stebbinsi. The sequence goes on along the minus strand of JARDYH010000004.1, from coordinate 84,738,733 downwards.
AACTTCACTGGCTGCCGATCCAGGTCCGGGCCCAATTCAAAGTGCTGGTACTAACATTTAAAGCCCTAAACGGCTTGGGGCCAGTTTATCTAAAGGAACGCCTCCTCCCATATGTACCTGCCCGGACCCTAAGATCATCTACAGGGGTCCTTCTCCGTGAGCCCCTGGCAAAGGAGGTGAGGCAGGTGGCCACTAGGAGGAGGGCTTTCTCCGCTGTGGCACCCCGGCTGTGGAATGAGCTCCCCAGAGAGGTTCGCCTGGCGCCTACTTTGTACTCTTTTCATCGCCAGGTGAAGACCTTTTTATTCTCCCAGTATATTAACAGTTAAATGAACTCAATTTTAATCCTTGCTGTTTTAAATTTGTATTTTAATCTGTATTAATTCCTGCTGCTTGGTTTTATTCTGGTTGTGTTTTTATATTGTATGTTATTTTGTGTTTTTAGATTGTGGCTTGTTTTATATTTTTAAAATGATTTCATGGTTTAAATTTTTGTGAACCGCCCAGAGAGCTTCGGCTATGGGGTGGTATAAAAATGCAATAAATAAATAAATAAATAAATAATAAACAGGGCTTTGTAAACTTTAAATGCTTTTAAGCATTAAAAAAATGACCCAGTTCTAAAAGGATCACAGACCATTCCCTACATTTATTTAACTGAACACGAGGCTTTCTAGCATACCATATGCAACTGGACAAGGCAGAAAACTCCATTATACAAAATGTATGGATGTTTTCTTCCCCACAGGCTCAAAGATTAGCTGTGGCCAGACAATAAAAACAATTCAGAACAAGCTCTCATGGTGAAAGCCTTACAATGCACATAGGATAATGAAAGACAGTAACATGATTAAAACTACGTCCAAAAGACATCTAGTGAATATTCAAATTAGGTTTGTTGTCCAGCTTGTCACTTTCTTCAGCAACAGAAAACAGTGTACATACAAAACACAAAGCTAGGACAGCCAATTGCTGCTTGTTCACTATATTGTACTGTCAACTGTGTGGATGTTGAGAGCATCTATAGGGGAGTCACACACCTAGATGGATACTGAAACAATAGAGGAACACTATGCAAGGTACCAATTGTTGAGCTCAAAATGGTGAATGAAATTGGAGCTGGTTCCAGGATAGTATTTCTGGATTTTGCATGGCCTCAGCACCCTATATAAGAAACTGAAATGTGGCATTGGGTGATAGTGATGACTGGTCCTGAAGAGGAATGGCTGAGGATGCTTTAGAACAGGGGTACTGGACCTCCTTCAGTCTGAGGGATGAATTCTATTTCAGAGAAGCTCTTGGGGACTGCATCCCAGTGGTGAACAGGCCAAAGACAAAAGTGATGGGGCCAAAATATCAAAAATAGCAACTGATTTTAGCTTAAAGCTCTTGCTGCCAGTAACTAAGCCTTCGGAGAGGCATTTCAACTTGTTAGAACATGGGAAAAACTGTATAAAAGCTGGAAACAATCAAATCATTGGCAGTTGGGGAAAGGGGATGTGGAGGGCTGGATTGGGAACCCTTGGGTCCTTGGTTCTGCACTCCTGCTTTAGAACAAAGACTTGTCTGCCTACTTACAGGTCAGACAAGTTCTAGGGAAAATGACTAGGGTGCAGTTTCTAGTGCAGAAACAGATCCACAAGGAGGTAAGGGGAAAATGGGATAAAACTCACTTAGCCGTGATCAGGGAATTTACCTGGCAATGGAGCTACCCCCCACGTTGAATCCCATGTCGAGTTTTGGGGGTCTCCTCACCCTTAATCCAGGATAGAGGGATGATGGCAAGCAGCCTGCTTTTTAGTGTTCTTGGACACGTCCATCACACTCGTTGATTTGGTTTGCACATAATGCTAACCCATTGTTTATTTAATCCATGGTTTGTTCTCTCAATCCCTGGCTTGTTTCCCTCCTCCTTTGCCCGCTCCCTCCTGTATCCCAAATACCTTTGTGCCATTTTAGTACTGGCATGTAGAACAGCTGTTTTTTATTTTCTTACCACTCTTGCTCGCCACTTCTGTAGCCTGGCCAAAAAAACACCCCATGAACAACCCAGGGTTCTGGGTTCATATGTAATGATAACTCATGGTTTAAACAACCCAGAGTTCACAACCTAACAAAAAACCGTGAGTTCTCTCTGGGTTGTTTGTGGTTAACAAACCATGGTTTGTTAGCACAGCTGGCTTCACACATCACAGCAACCCAATATTCAACAACCCATACCATGAGTTAGCATTATGTGTGAACCCAGCCACTGACTTTGTCGAGGCAAGTTACAGCTTCAGTTCCCCATCAGCAGCTGGGAATATATGTGGCCCACCCCACAGGACTGTCGTGAAGAAAAACTGAGAATGGATGTAAAGCACTGTACACATTTAAAAGTGCTATGTAAATGCTGAATACAATAATCACCAACCAGTTTTCATCCTCAAGAATCCACCACTTGAGGTTTCCCAAAGCAGCGAAAATCATCCACAATTTTTTTTTTAAAAAAACAGGAGAATTATCTGCCAACTTTTTTGTTTTAACAAGATTTGGCACTCTCTTCAAAGCAGAGGAATTAGAAAAGATGGTAGAATAGTTCTGCCATTTGTCTGTAGCAGAGAACATAGCAAGAGGCCATTTGGAATGCATGCTGTCAGCCGCAATGCCTCACGCTTTACTTTTGCACAATGCTATCTTGCCTAAATGAGAAACAATGGTTACTGCTGCATGTCATTGCCCAAGATATAGTAGTCATTCTACGGGCAATGCAAACATAAGAGATTTTCACTGACTTGAATATTTTGAAGAATCAAGATAAGAAAAAAAGAATCAACTGCAATGTAAGTTATTCTACAACAACATATAGATTGATACAAGCATTCCACCTGCACTTTCCACCTCTGATTCTTCAAGGCGAAAGCCCCTAAATGTGGTGTGTGTGTGCTGATTGACTTTACCCATAAAATTAAAGTTTGGTGATGTTTGCCTATAGAAGGTGTTCATAACATTTTGGATGACATCTTTCATTACCGTCACTTACATAGAACTGTCTCCATCTAATAAGAACAATTCCTTATCAAATCGCTTCCTCTTATAGCAGATTTACATGCTGAGAGCCAACAGCTATGTTGCCAAAACAGGGCCACTGAAAAGCAAGAATCCACCTCGAGAAATTTCTTTTAAAAATATATATATTTTAAAAAAGATACTTAATAGAACCCACCCCCAACAGCCCAGTGAGGAATAGACATGCTCAGTAGCTATGGAACGTAGAGTCCTGTGTGTGTATGTGCAGGGTTGAGCAGTGGAAATGATGACACAGAACACCTTGGTGGAATGGAATGGAGTATCCTGGAAGGGCATGGTGGGCTGGCATCCTGTAAACGGAGGCTACAACATTTTGATACTGGCCCCACTTGTTTTTCTTCTAATTCTCAAATGATGATATTTCTGATCATAAACGTTTCATTTAAAATTTTCCAGTATTTTACACAGATGATTCTTTTCTATACATGTTAGAGCAACCGATGCAATCCTGAACTTCTGACATGTACCTGATGTCAATACATTTATATGGGAACCTCTGGGCATAAAGAGCAATGCATGTAAATAAAGTGTATATGTTGCTTGGTTGAAACCTACATGTATAAGGCAAGGTCCTAATGCTACCCCACCATATGTAGAAAACAAATGACTATATAGTGCACATATATGAAAGTTTCAAACTTACCTGTTTTGCTTTAAAAACATCTGCAAACAATTGGATCTATGATCATGACATTGTCGATCTTTGCTGAGCTTTCTTAGCTATATAGGGTGGTCATACATTGCCTGACCTTTTCATCATTCCTTTTTCATACTGTATACTCTCCTGAAGCCCACACACATCAACTACTGGACATGTGTATTCTTCCAAAAATTTTTGCAGCAGTACAGACCTATCCTATTCACCATAAAGAAACTCCCATATACTACCACTCCTAGAAAGAATGATTACAGTTTGTGAGTATAATTATAAAACTTACGGATCTCCTAATGTCATAGCAGTGGACTTGAAATCTAGCTAATTTCACTACAAAGTAGGTCAAGGTTCTTATTTTTAGGTGGAAATTTGATGTGTTGCATTTGAAATGAACTTTCAATCTCCCCCCCCCCCCCCATTTTCACATTTATTTTATTTGGTCTTAAAATTTCCTCGAATGGGTGGGAACAGCAGCAGCCATAACCAAAAGCCAAAGATTGGATAGGTTATTTATTTCAAATCAACTCCTGGTCACACCAGTTCATGATTCTGCCCATTTTCTTAGACCCAGCATTCCTTGTCTTTCAAGCCTTGTTCTGTTTCTTTCATGCCTGTGGAGCACTTCCTCTCCCCACCACCATTTTTTGGGCTCCCATACTGCTGTCCTAAGCCTGTACTTCTGTCTCTCCTTTCTAGGGCATTTTCAGCCTACTCAAGACTCCCTCAAGCATTAGAGCAGCTCAGCCAGTGGGAGACACAGATGCTTCCACTTGCCACAACCCCAATATTAGGGGGAAATACCCAGTCGCTATCAGAAATGTTATCACAAACTCCCTTCATGATTTCTTATCACATAGGAAGGCTTCATAGTCAAGGTGAACGGGAGGCGTGTTTAACCTATCTCTGCATATTTTTTATTATCTAACACAGTTTTTCCGGGTTTTTGATGAAAGCCATATGACATTAAATTTGTATTTCGCTTTTCCACTTGGTTTGCTAAAACATCTGACGGAATAATAAAACGTAATGTAAACATCACAAAACATCAGATAAAAATGTAATAAATACCTAACGAATCCCATCAAGGTTGCAATCCTATACACACTTACCTGGGAGTAAGCACCATTGAATTTAGTGGGATTTACTTCTGAGCAGATATGTATAGGATTGTGCTGTAAGTCACAATTCATAAGTTTCTGTTATATCCCATCTGCGCCTTCCTCTCCATTAATGTCATGGATTTGATGCAAGAAGGGCATCTACTAAAGAGATTAAAGAATGAGCTGGTTCATTTCTTGGTCTGAAAGGTATCTTGGGTAGTGAGTTCCGTGTGTGTGTGTGTGTGCGCGCGCGCATTTCCTCAGGAAAACATAGCTTGCTTTGGACATTTTAAACACAATTTGTGGTACTAATCAAAAAAACAAATCCAGACTTAGTCATACTTTCATTACATCTATTAAATCAATGGGACTTAAGTTACTCATGATTAACTTGACTCATTGATGGGTCAGCTTTAAGCATGACTAAGTCTAAGTATCTTTTCATTCTTTGAAATATAACAAACATTAAAAAGTGGCCCTCACATGTGCTCATAGATGTGTCATTCTTTGATTAGGAGGCATATCTGAAAAGAATTTGGGAAAACATTTCAATTGTTTGAGGTGCTACAACTGAACTTCACAATTCTCCAGACCAAAGGTGAGCCTGACAGTATTTGAAAATTGAGGTTCTTCATAATTAGAGTTTGAAAAAATGTTCTAACAGGCCTCCTTTGCTTAACTGTAATATTAATCAAAGAGGATAATGATGCTATCTTTCAGCTCTTGGTTCTTTTGGGCTTCCTGAAGCATTATGCTGATGAAAAGGATAGTAGCAATTGACTAAGGTCACTCCAACAAGTATGTTATCCTAATGCACGTATGTGCGTGTACATGTGCATGTACATGTGTTTCCCTCTCACAGCAAAGACAAACTATAATGGCATTGTGTCCTCTCCAAGAAACACAAGCTATTAACCTTAGAGATACCTGGAAACTCCAGGTACAACATACCATAAAAGTCATGGTGTGCATGATTAATTCACACTTTAAATTAAGAAGAGTGTTTATAAAGCTTAACATTATGCACTATACTCAGTGTCCATGACAAGATAGTGCAAGACGTAGGAAAGGAAAAATCAGACGTAGGAAAGGAAAAATCAGATCAAAGCTATAGGGTATGAGGATGTGATAGAAATCTAAACAAACAAACAAACACACCTAGTTTAGTTTGTATTTGACTGTATTAATTCATCTTGTTAGTTAGGTAAGAAAGTTGTTTTGTTGTTTGAAATAACCAATAGGCCATACAGAGCAATTTATGTAAATTCACTCTGGTCCTTCAGCTCTACAGACTGTATATCCTGTTATAAAAGAGGCTTTGATTAATTTCAGGAAATGGTAGGGGTTCAAACCTTAGTTAACTTATTTGCATTCTTGTAAACTACAAACTACTGCTACTGATTATATAAGGTGAAATAAAATAAAATCCATTTCATTGAGATCAATGGGAGATGTGCTGTAGTCATGAAAAGGCTGTGGACAGTATCCTTAGTTTGTTAAATTATGGGGAAATACTACATGCACATAGATGTTCAAACAACAAAGTGTTTCAGCTTTCAAATCATGACTCTTTATTCAATATGCTTCATAAATTCAGTGTTCATGTTGCATCTACATACTGCTCCTGGCTGTACTCTACATTGTTAGTTATACCTGGACTGGATTCAAAACTATACAAATTGTTTTTTTGCAAAAGCTAGTCTCTCTGCACCATGGTATGGTATGAAAGCCAGAAGAAATGCAGTGTCAGTACACCTGCTGTGGATGTCTAAAACCTCATTACTAATTCTGTCATCATCTCAGAAACTATAACACAATTCATTTTTTTCTCTTAATACCGCAACGCATTTATTCCCACGGGGAGGGGTGTCTTTACCTAAATTGCTCAGAACTGGTGAAACAAAAATTAGGGTTCTAGATGGCAGCAATGCCATTCCTCCCCCACAAATGCACCCTAAAGATCAGTCAGTGTGAACTATGGTCCACATTTCAATCACACATGTTTATATGTACAGGTTTTAATGTGTGGCTACGAGTGTCCTGTAACACTTAGAAGGCCATGATATTTTACATATAGGCACATTCATTTCATATAGTGAACCTTCAAGCCAGAAGAACCTAGCATTCTATGGCCATAAGTGCTGCAGATTAAAGGGGCTGTAAGGTTGCTAGCTATGTGTTCAAACCACAAATACTACATTGACGGGTAAAAAAAAACCAAATGTGTCTGATCTTCTTCTATTTCAGTATGCTTATACCCTTCAAGCATTTCAGGTGCATGCCTTAAAACATGTTAAACTGCAGAACAAATAGAATCCTTCCCCAATAAAGGATTAAGAAAATCAGATCTGAACAGTGTTGATGTGACCCCCCCTCTCTCTCTCTTTCTCGAAAGAGGCAGTAATTCTTTTCCTGAGAGCAATGCTTAATCAAAGTATTTTTGAACTATAAATAAATACTTCAATTTCCTATATTTGCAATGCAGATATCCCTCTTGTTCTCTTCATTTGGCTCAGAATATTTCTACAGGCCACTAATTGCAGGATTTCTTTCCCCCATCCTGAAAAGATATGCATGAATAAAAATGTACAGATCGTCAGCTGCATAAACAGAACCGAGGATTTCATCGCAAGAGATAGTATCAAGCAAGGCAGTTATTTGCACCATCAAAGTTGGGCTTTTTTTCTTTTTTCTTTTAATCCTGTACTCAGGATTCACAATAAATGACACTGTATTAAGTATCCAGAGCATTTGCCCTCCAAGCGCTGCAGAAACAAACAGCACTAGAAATGTTAAGGCATAATCGGAATAGAACCTACCTTCCATCATGGTGGCAGAATTGCATTCCTCAGTTTCCACAGAGCCTGAAAAAATACAGGAAATTACGGTCCCAGTTACCAGATGCTTAACGTAAGCCCTCAAAACCAGTGCCTTAGATACATGGTTGGTGCAGCTGTCAGAGCAAACATTTTGGAATAAAAAAGGAATGAGAGTAGGCTATGGCAAAAGACAGGCCATGGATACTGCTGTAGCTGTACCACCTACAGGATCACAGGAGGATGCTGAGAGAGAAAGAGAGAGAGAAAGAAAGGGAGGGGTGGAGGGAGCTGGCTTAGCTCACACGCCTGCTGCAAGTATCTCAGCCAATCCCTCCAGCTTTCTATCTCGTCACATGGTAGCCTGCTTGCATCTCCTGACACAATACCCCTGAAGAACACAGGAACCTATTCCACCCACCCCTTTCCTCCCTCAGTTTCACCACACACACAAACCCCTTCAATTTCTGTATCTTGTGATGCATTTCCCCCTCTGTATAATCTTGTTGCAGTATTTGCGTGACCCAAAATTAATTATCACGCGCTGTCAGGTTAGCAGAGAGCTCTGCTATGAAATCTGCATGCAAACTGGCTCTGTGGTGATAGGAATTGATTTAGATTTTATAAATAAATAAATAAATACAACACAAAACACCACCCTAGGAATTACACTGGCACCGTACAGGGAGGGAGAGCAGGGCAGCTGCATTCTGAGAATGCTCCTGTACCCAGGATGTCAGTTTCTGTAGATCTCATAACACAGAGGAGCTGTAAGCCTGGCTTCATATTGGTGTCGGCTGATCCCCTCCTCTCTCTAGCCCCCCTCCCTCCCTGCCCCCACCAACCATTCAAGAGAAAAATCAATTGGCCCTGACGTCACATCATAAACAATTATCTTCAGGAGGGGGATGCAGAAAGAAATTTCAGCCACACCACCTTCCAAAGACTGCCTTGGAATTAATCTCCCTCGAAGAGCATCCGTGCCAAAGGGCAGGGAATTGCCGTTAAAAAGAAGAGGAAACAAAAGGACCACAGGCACGAGGGGCTGTTCAGAGCATCGGCCTCAGAAATGCATGAGAATGTCAGGCGAGAAAAGACCGAAAGCTGTAGAGCCAGGCTGCAGCTTCTCAGCACGCACAAGTCTTTAGCACACTCACATCACCAGCACCAGTGGAGTCACTACCATCACTTCTCCTTTGAAGAGGGATTCTTAACATACAATGGTAGAACAAACAAGGCGTTTCTCTTTTTCGTCTAACACATCAAACTGTTTCCAGCTATACAAGGCTAAATAGGGGGGGGGGGGGAAGCACACACACAAAAACAGATTGCTGCTTATCACCACCTCTGATTTTTCCTACCACCTCCTTCTAACGACACCCATATTTAATCAAGCCCAGTAATGCTTCTACAGCCATTGACATTGCTAAAAATATTTGCTACGGGATTATTTAGAGGGGGGAAGTGAGAGAGAATTCTTGCCATAGCCAATCCTCATAGCAGCAGAAGTCCTGACAAAGGAAGTTTAGATGGAAGTGTCTAATCTATCAGGACTGAGGTGTTCATGAATGTTTTGGAAAAGCAAATAACTATTTACTCTTTCACATAATACTGGGATTAGAGGAACTTGATGAAGTTAACATATTTTCCATTTGTTTAAACATGCGGCGTCTTCTCAAAGGATCTGCTCTGTCAAACACATTACTGCAGGGTTTTCCAGTGACCTGTATGTACGAGCGGTTTTCCCCCTTTAAGCGACGGATCTATTCACTTATGTTGTTAAAAGGTGTCTATAAAGCAGATAACTATCTGAACTTGCGGATGACGCAAATTAAATTGCATGGAGTTTGAATGTGAAAATATTGCAACAGTAGCCTCATGTGATTTGACTGCTCACAATCAATTTCATATTAATATTTTTAATTAAGGGACCAAGTCCTCTAAATCAAAGAATTGGATGATCTTGGCACACTTCCTAGAACAGTGGCCTTGGTTTGAGACTTTGGTATTGGAAGATGCCCTTTGAGACACATGACATGCAAGGGAAACATTGCCTCAATGCATCTACCAATCCCCACTCTTCTAGGCAGCTCTGCTCAACAGGGCAATTCTGCAATTTGCTATCTTCTCTGGACAATCCAACATAAATGCAGAAGCACTAGTGTTCAATCCTGGGTCAGTAGATGGTTTGCAAATTCTTCATTGCAAACTCAAAAGACCTTGGTAAAAAGACTGTCCTGTAAGGTAGCAGGGTGGAGGGTTTTAGATGTTGCTAATAAGCAAGTCAACGGCCCCATTTCATTGGCCCTCTTAGTCAATATGTTCCATTCCTGGGCAAGGTCCTGGAGCGGGTGGTTGCGAGCCAGCTCCAGGCACTCTTGGATGAGACTGATTATCTGGATCCATTTCAGTCGGGTTTCAGGCCTGGTTTTGGTACGGAAACAGCCTTGGTCGCCCTGTATGATGACCTATGTCGGGAGAAAGACGGGGAGTGTGACTCTGTTGATTCTCCTTGATCTCTCAGCGGCTTTCGATACCATCGACCATGGTATCCTTCTGGGACGACTGGCTGAGTTGGGAGTGGGAGGCACTGCATTGCAGTGGTTCCGCTCCTACTTGGTGGGTCGGCTCCAGAAGGTGTGCTTGGGGAACATTGCTCGGCCCCATGGATTCTCTAGTATGGGGTTCCGCAGGGGTCAGTTATGTCCCCCATGCTGTTCAATATCTACATGAAACCGTTGAGTGCAGTCATCCGGAGTTTTGGAGTGCGTTGTCATCAGTACGCTGATGACACGCAGCTCTATTTCTCCTTTTCATCTTCATCAGGTGAGGCTGTGGATGTGCTGAACCAGTGCCTGGCTGCGACAATGGACTGGATGAGGGCTAATAAACTGAAACTCAATCCAGACAAGACTGAGACGCTGTTGGTGGGTGGTTCCGCTGACCGGATGGAGGGTGTTCAACCTGTTCTGGATGGGGTTGCACTCCCCTTGAAGGAGCGGGTTCGTAGCTTGGGGGTTCTTCTAGAACCATCTCTGTCACTTGAGGCGCAGGTGGCCTCAGTGGCACGAAGTGCCTTCTACCAACTTCGGTTGGTGACCCAGCTACGTCCCTATCTGGACAGGGATAACCTGGCTTCAGTTGTCCATGCTCTGGTAACCTCCAAGTTAGATTACTGCAATGCACTCTACGTGGGGCTGCCTTTGAAGGTGGTTCGGAAGCTGCAGCTTGTGCAAAATGCAGCGGCCAGATTGATAACTGGAACCAGTAGGTTCGAACATATAAGACCTACTCTGGCCCGCTTGCATTGGCTGCCTGTATGTTTCCGAGCCCGGTTCAAGGTGCTGGTTTTAACCTATAAAGCCTTACACGGCTTGGGACCACAATACCTGATGGAACGCCTTTCCCGACATGAACCTACCCGAACACTACGTTCAACATCTAAGGCCCTCCTCCGAGTGCCTCCTCCGAGGGAAGCTCGGAGGTCGGCAACAAGAGAGAGGGCCTTCTCTGTGGTGGCTCCCCAATTGTGGAACGATCTCCCCGACGAGGCCCGCCTGGCGCCAACATTGTTATCTTTTCGGCGCCAGGTCAAGACTTTCCTCTTCTCTCAGGCATTTGGCAATATCTGAGGAGCCTGGGTTTGTTTTGTTTTGTTTTTGTAGTTTTTTGAAGTGTTGAAGTGGTTTTTAAATGTACAGATTATGTGTATGTTGTATGTTTTTGCTGTTTTAATTTTTGTATATTGTTTTTAATTGTTTTTAATCCTATGTAAACCGCCCAGAGAGCTTCGGCTATGGGGCGGTATACAAATTAGGGGTGTGCATCGGATCCGATCCGATCCACGATCCGAATCCGATCCGCCCCAAAAATCGGAAAATCCGATCCGATCCGATCCGATCCGATACACCATCCGATCCGATCCGATCCGATCCGGCGAGGTCCGATCCGGATCGGATCGGATCGGCGGATCGGACGCCATTTTAAATGCGTTTTTCCCATAGCAAAGTATTGTTGTTTTACAAAAACGCCTATAACTTTTTCATTTTTAACGACAGAAGGATGAAACTTGGGCACATTGTACACTGGTTAGGGATAGGTATCTGTGAGAAATTTCAGAAAGATTGGTGCATGCAGTTTGTGGCAATTAATTTTTTAATAAATAACATGGAATGCCTATAACTCGGTCATTTTTAAAGTTACACACATGAAACTTTGCCACATTGTAGGTGGTACCTTGGGACCCACGTGTGTGAAATCCCAGAACCGTGGGTGCTTGCCTGGTGTGGCAATGAATTTTTGAAAAATGGGTAGTAGTGGGGTAAATGCAGTTATGCCTCCCATGTTTTTATTTTTAAAGATACAAACAGGACACTTCGGCACATTACAGGGAACACTTCCCTTGATATGTGTGTAAAATTTCAGACAGCTAGCTCCAGGCATGTGTTGGCAATGAATTGTTGAAAATTGGGTAGCAGTGGGGTAAAATACAGTTTTGCCTCCCATTTTTTTATTTTCAAAGATACAAACGGGAAACTTTGGCACATTGCAGGGAACACTTCACTTCAAATGTGTGTGAAATTTCCGGAAGCTAGGTGCAACATTTTAGTGGGAAACGAACGTTTATTCATGGCATTTCACATGGGATTTATGGGTTGGTTTGAAGAGCTACAAAGCTCTAACTCGCTCACATGGCACAGGACCTATGCCCGCTCAAACGCTGGAAATTTCACAAACTTTGGTGCAATGCTTTAGTGGGAAAACAAAGGTTTATGCATGGCATTTCACATGGGATTTATGGGTTGGTTTTAAGAGCTACAAAACTCTAACTCGCTCACATGGCACAGGACCTATGCCCGCTCAAACGCTGGAAATTTCACAAACTTTGGTGCAATGCTTTAGTGGGAAAACAAAGGTTAAACTTTATTATTTTAAACCTTCAGGAAAGGGAGGGGGAGGCTGTGTTTGTGTGTGTGTGTTTGACAGCTTGATCCACCAATTGTGCTTTAGAATACATGACTGAATCACCCAATCCTGTGAAGACTTTCTTCAGCCTCCAATCGCAATGCTGGAGGAGGGCACCAGTATATATTCTCTCAGCCCTGCCCTTCTGGCTCTTTGTGGGTTGAACGTGGAGGAGATTAGGGAGTGTTTTGGAGCTGTGTTGGAGAGACTGTATTGATTTGATTGCATTTGGAGGTGGTTTTGAGGAGTTTCTGATCTTTTACTTCAGCTTTTCTTGTTCTCTCTCTTGGCTTTCCTTTCTCTCTTGCCTTTCCTTTCTTAGATAGCACGTTTGTTTGTCTGTGAGTTCAGTTTGTCTTTGCAGTGAGTGTGTTTGTTTGTTCTACTTTCGCTTTCTGAAAAAAACTCAAAAAAATAATAAAAAAATATTTCTATCCTCTCTCTCTCTCTCTCTCTTTCTCTGTGTGTGTGTGTGTGTGTGTGCGCGCTTGTGAGTGAGTGTGTGTTGCTGGGCTGTGTAGCCTGCTGCTACAAACACAAAAAAAGTCAGCAAAGCACACACTTACACAAAAATAAATAATAATAAAAATAAAATGAAGCGTGGCACTCAAAGGGGGGGTGCTCCCAAGGCAGCATTTGGGAGAGGCCGCTCTGGGCATGGCGCTGCTGCTGCTGCTGCTGGGACCAGCAGCAGGCAGCCTACTTCCACACCCCCAGTTAAACTGAGGCGTTCTCCACTGGGGCAGCAGAAGCAGGCAGAGGCAACTCAAAGTAGTGCCTGCAGGGCACTCTTTCAGCAACATGAGGCAGGTGCTGGGAGCAGCAGTGGGCATGAAGAAGGAGCACTATATCCAGCTCCTTCTTTGGTGGGTGAGCCTGTGAACCCGCTGACTGATCTTTTCCCAGATCTTGTGGAAGTCAGCGAGGTTCAGAGTGAGGAGGAGGACTCTGATGTGGGGCAAGAGGAAGAGCAGGCAGCACCAGAGACTTACTCTCCACAATCCGTCCTCTCTTCCACTCATTCCCTTGCTCCTGAGGTGACACCACAGAGCGAAGGCGCCGGCAGGCCGTCTGTGTCACCCCAGAAGCGACAGGCAAGCAAGGTGTGGGACCACTTTGAGGTGGCAGTGGATTCCCGCTTTGCTGTCTGTCGCCACTGCAAGATGTCAGTGAGCAGGGGAAAAATGCCAGGCCACTTCACCACCACGAACCTCACCCGCCACATGCAGAGGCACCACCAGTCTGTTTTGCTTGGGACCGAGGTGGGCACCTCGCAGCAGACTGGTGCTAGCGGCAAGGGCAAGCAGAAGGCTCCTGCAACTTCTGCCAGCTCTCGACCTCCCATCCCCAAGAGGCTTCGCCAGGCCACCATGGAAGAGATGGGGTGGGGGAAGTATGGAGCCACAAGGTGGCGTTTTCCAGCGCCCAACCAGATCACCAATTGCATCGGTGAGATGGTGGCGTTGGATGACCAGCCATTCAGCCTCGTCGAGAACGCAGGCTTCAAGAGGCTGATGGCTCTTGTGGTTCCATACTACAAGCCGCCGTGTCGCACCACCCTGAGCAGGCGTGTGGTGCCCTCCCTGTACCAGGCATGCAGGGAGTTAGTTCTGGGTCGTCTGTGCCAGGCAGAGGCACAGAAGGTGCACTTCACTTCGGACATCTGGTCCAGCGAAGGAGGAGTGCACGCTTACCTGTCCCTGACGGCTCACTGGTGGGGAGCCTCAGGGCAGGAAGCACCCAGGACTTCTGGGACTGGGAAGGAGGGCTGCCGCTGGGCCCTCCTTCATACCGCAGTCATGGACCAGTCCCACACGGCGGAGGAGATTTCGGAGGCCATGAACCGCATGGTGGCAGGGTGGCTGGGCGGGCACCAGCACACCCGCGGTTACATGGTCACGGACGGGGGAGCCAATATGCTGAAGGCGGTGCGCGATGGCGGATTTGAGGGCATCCGCTGCATCGCGCACGTCTTCAACCTGGTCGTCAGGGATGGCCTTGGAGGCAGCAAGGCCCCTCTCCCTCCCCAAATCCGTAATCTCCTAGAGAGCTGCAGGAAGGTGGCTGGGCATTTCCACCACAGCGTGAAGGGCAGTCGGTTGCTGCGGGAGAAGCAGCAGGAGCTGGGACTTCCGCAGCACCGGCTAGTGCAGGACGTGGCAACACGTTGGAACTCCACCTACCACATGCTCGAGCGTATGGTGGAGCAACAGCGTGTTGTCCACGAGATGTTCAGGGTCGGGGACATTGGCATCCAGGCCCCACTGTCCAGGCAGCAGTGGGAGGCCATGTCCCAGCTTCTGGTGGTCCTCAAGCCGTTCCTTGAGGCCACCGAGACCCTGAGCAGCAGCACTGCCCTTCTCAGCCAGGTGCTCCCCGTGGCCAGGCATCTCCAGAATCAGATGGGCGAGTTTCTGGAGGCCGGGGATGCCGTCACCGGCAGGCGCTTCCTGCCAGAGGTGCGGGAAGTGGTGACGAGGCTGAGGGAAAGCCTATCCCGCCGGGTCCAGCCTCTCTACAACGAGAGGCAGTACATGTTGGCCACCATGTGCGACCCGCGCATCAAGGATGGGTTATGTGGGCAGACTTCCCGGGCAGGTTGGGTGGAAATGCTGGTGACGGACGTTCGGGCGGCCCGGGATGCCAGGATTGGGCAGGCAGAGGAGGAGCCCACCGAAGCCCAGGCGCTAAGTCCGCTGAGCACCACCAGCAGCGGCGGCACCAGCACCACCACACCCAGCAGGGGGACAGGCCAGGGGTTTTGGGACAAGGCTTTGCAGGCTGCGGTTGGGCATAGAGGCACTCAACCCAGCCGCCGCCAGGATGACGCTGCAGCAGCAGTGCAGCGTTACCTGGCGGAGCAGATGGAGGACGGCTCCATCGAACCCCTGGCCTACTGGTTATCTCGGCGCCAGATGTGGCCTGATCTGGCGCGGGTGGCCATGGACAGAATCAGCTGCCCACCGTCCAGCGTTCCAAGCGAGCGGGTGTTTTCCATGGCGGGCGACGTGGTCACACCCCACCGCTCTCGCTTGGACGCTGAGATTGTGGAGCAGCTGGTCTTCCTCAAGGTCAATCTGCCCCTGCTGGGATACCCCACCCTCATGCCCGCGGGGGAGTAATTGGCAGGCACCCCCCATCCATCCCACACCTTTGGGCAGGCACCGGCAGGCCCTTGATTTTTTAATTCTTATTTTCGGTTAATTAATTTTCTTTACTTTAATTTACTGGCTGTGTTGTTTACAGCTCAGTAACTCAACTCTGAACGATGGATCCCGAAGGGATCTAGTTTCTTCTCCTAGCCTCTTACATTGAGGGGATGCACAAGCATCTCACACATTCTATGTTGTTTGACTTGAACCAATGTGCTTGCACGTGTGCCTCTGAAATTGGACTCCGATGGCTCCCTCCAGGCCTTCTGTAAGGTCCCACACTTCCATGGGCGTTTCTTCTTGTAAGACCACGTCAGAGGCTCATGAGAACTTTGGATAAGAAGAAGGCTTAATTTTATCGCCAAGGAACGCATGCACCTCTCTGACTATGAACGAAGGACGCGATAGGATTCCTCTTCCAGGCTCCTACATTGAGTGGATGACAAGCAGCATCCCACACTGTTTCTGACTGTGTCTTTTGGACTTATGTGGCAGCCTTGCAGGGCTGTCACTGTGTGTTGTGTTTATTTTGGCTATATGATTTAAAAAACTGCCTGCCCGCCTGCCCACCTGCTAGGTTGCCGCCATTGTGAAGTAGCCGGAATGCGTGGGCTGGTCTCACGGTTCTATTGCTTACTTGTGCAATGCGCAAGCGCCTGGCATCATGCCCGCCTCTGCCTCTGCCTTTGCCTGCCTGCCTGCCCGCCTGCTAGGTTGCCGCCATTGTGAAGTAGCCGGAATGCGTGGGCTGGTCTCACGGTTCTATTGCTTACTTGTGCAATGCGCAAGCGCCTGGCATCATGCCCGCCTCTGCCTCTGCCTCTGCCTGCCTGCCCGCCTGCCCGCCTGCTAGGTTGCCGCCATTGTGAAGTAGCCGGAATGCGTGGGCTGGTCTCACGGTTCTATTGCTTACTTGTGCAATGCGCAAGCGCCTGGCATCATGCCCGCCTCTGCCTCTGCCCCTGCCCGCCTGCCTGCCTGCCCGCCTGCTAGGTTGCCGCCATTGTGAAGTAGCCGGAATGCGTGGGCTGGTCTCACGGTTCTATTGCTTACTTGTGCAATGCGCAAGCGCCTGGCATCATGCCCGCCTCTGCCTCTGCCCCTGCCTGCCTGCCTGCCTGCCCGCCTGCTAGGTTGCCGCCATTGTGAAGTAGCCGGAATGCGTGGGCTGGTCTCACGGTTCTATTGCTTACTTGTGCAATGCGCAAGCGCCTGGCATCATGCCCGCCTCTGCCTCTGCCTCTGCCTGCCTGCCTGCCTGCCCGCCTGCCCACCTGCTAGGTTGCCGCCATTGTGAAGTAGCCGGAATGCGTGGGCTGGTCTCACGGTTCTATTGCTTACTTGTGCAATGCGCAAGCGCCTGGCATCATGCCCGCCTCTGCCTCTGCCTCTGCCTGCCTGCCTGCCTGCCCGCCTGCCCACCTGCTAGGTTGCCGCCATTGTGAAGTAGCCGGAATGCGTGGGCTGGTCTCACGGTTCTATTGCTTACTTGTGCAATGCGCAAGCGCCTGGCATCATGCCCGCCTCTGCCTCTGCCTCTGCCTGCCTGCCCGCCTGCCCGCCTGCTAGGTTGCCGCCATTGTGAAGTAGCCGGAATGCGTGGGCTGGTCTCACGGTTCTATTGCTTACTTGTGCAATGCGCAAGCGCCTGGCATCATGCCCGCCTCTGCCTCTGCCCCTGCCTGCCTGCCCGCCTGCCCGCCTGCTAGGTTGCCGCCATTGTGAAGTAGCCGGAATGCGTGGGCTGGTCTCACGGTTCTATTGCTTACTTGTGCAATGCGCAAGCGCCTGGCATCATGCCCGCCTCTGCCTCTGCCTCTGCCTGCCTGCCCGCCTGCCCGCCTGCTAGGTTGCCGCCATTGTGAAGTAGCCGGAATGCGTGGGCTGGTCTCACGGTTCTATTGCTTACTTGTGCAATGCGCAAGCGCCTGGCATCATGCCCGCCTCTGCCTCTGCCCCTGCCTGCCTGCCTGCCTGCCCGCCTGCTAGGTTGCCGCCATTGTGAAGTAGCCGGAATGCGTGGGCTGGTCTCACGGTTCTATTGCTTACTTGTGCAATGCGCAAGCGCCTGGCATCATGCCCGCCTCTGCCTCTGCCCCTGCCCGCCTGCCTGCCTGGAGGTGCCCATGCAGCTGTGACTTTGCCTCTGCCAGTGGGACTTTGCCTCTGCCACTGGGACTTTGCCTCTGCCACTGGGACTTTGCCTGGAGGGGCCCATGCAGCTGTGACTTTGCCTCTGCCAGTGGGACTTTGCCTCTGCCACTGGGACTTTGCCTCTGCCACTGGGACTTTGCCTGGAGGGAGCTGTGCCAAACTGTGACTTTGCCTGGAGGAGCCTGTGCCAATGTGACTTTGCCTGGAGGAGCCTGTGCCACTGGGACTTTGCCTGGAGGGAGCTGTGCCAAACTGTGACTTTGCCTGGAGGAGCCTGTGCCACTGGGACTTTGCCTGGAGGGAGCTGTGCCAAACTGTGACTTTGCCTGGAGGAGCCTGTGCCACTGGGACTTTGCCTGGAGGGAGCTGTGCCAAACTGTGACTTTGCCTGGAGGAGCCTGTGCCAATGTGACTTTGCCTGGAGGAGCCTGTGCCACTGGGACTTTGCCTGGAGGGAGCTGTGCCAAACTGTGACTTTGCCTGGAGGAGCCTGTGCCAATGTGACTTTGCCTGGAGGAGCCTATGCCAACGTGACTTTGCCTGGAGGAGCCTATGCCACTGTGACTTTGCCTGGAGGAGCCTATGTGCCACTGTGACTTTGCCTGGAGGAGCCTATGCCAATGTGACTTTGCCTGGAGGAGCCTATGTGCCACTGTGACTTTGCCTGGAGGAGCCTATGCCAACGTGACTTTGCCTGGAGGAGCCTATGCCACTGTGACTTTGCCTGGAGGAGCCTATGTGCCACTGTGACTTTGCCTGGAGGAGCCTATGCCAACGTGACTTTGCCTGGAGGAGCCTATGCCACTGTGACTTTGCCTGGAGGAGCCTATGTGCCACTGTGACTTTGCCTGGAGGAGCCTATGCCAATGTGACTTTGCCTGGAGGAGCCTATGTGCCACTGTGACTTTGCCTGGAGGAGCCTATGCCAATGTGACTTTGCCTGGAGGAGCCTATGCCAATGTGACTTTGCCTGGAGGAGCCTATGTGCCACTGGAGTCCTCCGATCCACAGTGGCCGCACGAATAAGGTAAGTGTGTGCAGTCAATGCAGGGACACCTGAGAGTGTCCAGAAGTGGGGCAGTCTGAGATCTTACTTCCGAGTAAGCAAGCAGGCAGCCCCGTGTGCCTACTGGGGCGTGGGCACTCAGGACCGGGCAGATGCCAGTCCTGGGTGAGAGGGAGCCAATGGTGGAAAAGTATGATTTATCTCATGTTAATTCTTTTCCCCCCCCCTCCTTCTTTTGCAGCCTATGGAACTCTTCGCCACTGCGCAAAGCGCACCCGTGATTCCAGACTGCCCATCTGCCCCAGCCACGGCCACATGGAGGTGGCCCCTCGATTCACGTCACCCCTACGACTCAGGTAAGAGTGCAGGCAGAGTGGCCATATAGAAAAGAAGGCAGGGCCCCTGCACCTTTAACTGTTGTGATGAAGAGGGAATCTCAGCAGGAACTAATTCCATACAAATGACACTGGCAGAAATTCCCTTTTCTCTACAACTGCTGAAGTTAGGAACCCTGACCTGGATTTGATCTGGTCAGCCTAACGTAAGGTGCTATTAGGAGTGAATGAATAACCCAAGGACAAAAGAAATGGTGATCCTCTAATGATCCGGTAAGCTGTGTCCTGCCAGACACAAAAGGATAGCCAATCCCTCTAACAATGGGCTCAGAAGAGTGATTTAGAAAGGGAGGGGTGCAGCAGGAGAAAGAGGATTGCATCACAAACAAGAGAAGTGTGCCGGTGGGAGACTAGTTACTAGGACTTGCATGTATTAATTAATACAAATCTTTATTTATTTTCCTTTCTTCTTTTGCAGTATAAAAGTATTTATGTAATATTCATTATCCCCCTCCTCTTCTTTTGCAGCCTATGGCACTCTCACTGCCACAGTGCCCGGGAAAGGAGAGACTTTGCCCATTAAATGCCAGCCTGCCCGCCCGCTGCTGATGCCGCCTGCCGCCTTCCAGATCGTTCCTGCGAGGCGGGCCAGCCGCCTTCCTTGCACAAGCCATGGGACTAGGGGTCCTCCAGGAGAATCTCACCGAGTCCTCAACGCCCTCAGGACTACGGTAAGTGTTCTGTGAATGGGGGGGGCACCTTCCACCTCACTAAAGGTTGGCTGTCTGCCTGCTAACTTCCGAGTGAGCAGGCAGCCCCGTGTGCCTGCTTTGGCGTGGGCACTCAGGAAGGGCAATCCTGGGTGGAAGGGAGCTGGTTGTGTTAAAGTGGTCAACTAATATTCATTCTTTTCCCCCCCCCCTCCTTCTTTTGCAGCCTATGGAACTCTTCGCCACTGCGCAAAGCGCACCCGTGAATCCAGACTGCCCATCTGCCCCAGCCACGGCCGCATGGAGGTGGCCCATCGATTCACGTCGCCCGCACGACTCTGGTAAGAGCCTGTCAGAGAGCTTACCCACGAGTAAGCAAGCAGGCAGCCCCGTGTGCCTGCTTTGGCGTGGGCACTCAGGAAGGGCAATCCTGGGTGGAAGGGAGCTGGTTGTGTTAAAGTGGTCAACTAATATTCATTCTTTTCCCCCCCCTCCTTCTTTTGCAGCCTATGGAACTCTTCGCCACTGCGCAAAGCGCACCCGTGAATCCAGACTGCCCATCTGCCCCAGCCACGGCCGCATGGAGGTGGCCCATCGATTCACGTCGCCCGCACGACTCTGGTAAGAGCCTGTCAGAGAGCTTACCCACGAGTAAGCAAGCAGGCAGCTCCGTGTGCCTGCTTTGGCGTGGGCACTCAGGAAGGGCAATCCTGGGTGGAAGGGAGCTGGTTGTGTTAAAGTGGTCAACTAATATTCATTCTTTCCCCCCCCCCCCCTCCTTCTTTTGCAGCCTATGGCACTCTCACTGCCACAGTGCCCGGGAAAGGAGAGACTTTGCCCATTACATGCCAGCCTGCCCGCCCGCTGCTGATGCCGCCTGCCGCCTTCCAGATCGTTCCTGCGAGGCGGGCCAGCCGCCTTCCTTGCACAAGCCATGGGACTAGGGGTCCTCCAGGAGAATCTCACCGAGTCCTCAACGCCCTCAGGACTATGGTAAGTGTTCTGTGAATGGGGGGGGGCACCTTCCACCTAACTGAAGGTTGGCTGTCTGCCTGCTAACTTCCGAGTGAGCAGGCAGCCCCGTGTGCCTGCTGGGGCGTGGGCACTCAGGAAGGGCAATCCTGGGTGGAAGGGAGCTGGTTGTGTTAAAGTGGTCAACTAATATTCATTCTTTTCCCCCCCCCCTCCTTCTTTTGCAGCCTATGGAACTCTTCGCCACTGCGCAAAGCGCACCCGTGAATCCAGACTGCCCATCTGCCCCAGCCACGGCCGCATGGAGGTGGCCCATCGATTCACGTCGCCCGCACGACTCTGGTAAGAGCCTGTCAGAGAGCTTACCCACGAGTAAGCAAGCAGGCAGCCCCGTGTGCCTGCTGGGGCGTGGGCACTCAGGACCGGGCACATGCCAGTCTTGGGTGGGAGGGAGCCAGTGGTGGAAAAGTATCATTTTTCTCATATTCTTCCCCCCCCCCTTCTTCTTTTGCAGCCTATGGAACTCTTTGCCACAGTGTCCAGGAGAGACGGTAATGCAGACTGCCCACCTGCCCGTCACTGCCCGCCTGGAAGTGGCATCTTATCAACAACGCCCTCAGGAGGACTACGGTAAGTGTTCTGTGAATGGGGGGGGGCACCTTCCACCTAACTGAAGGTTGGCTGTCTGCCTGCTAACTTCCGAGTGAGCAGGCAGCCCCGTGTGCCTGCTGGGGCGTGGGCACTCAGGAAGGGCAATCCTGGGTGGAAGGGAGCTGGTTGTGTTGAAGTGGTCAACTAATATTCATTCTTTTCCCCCACCCCCCTCCTTCTTTTGCAGCCTATGGAACTCTTCGCCACTGCGCAAAGCGCACCCGTGAATCCAGACTGCCCATCTGCCCCAGCCACGGCCGCATGGAGGTGGCCCATCGATTCACGTCGCCCGCACGACTCTGGTAAGAGCCTGTCAGAGAGCTTACCCACGAGTAAGCAAGCAGGCAGCCCCGTGTGCCTGCTGGGGCGTGGGCACTCAGGACGGGGCACATGCCAGTCTTGGGTGGGAGGGAGCCAGTGGTGGAAAAGTATCATTTTTCTCATATTCTTCCCCCCCCCTTCTTCTTTTGCAGCCTATGGAACTCTTTGCCACAGTGCCCAGGAGAGACGGTAATGCAGACTGCCCACCTGCCCGTCACTGCCCGCCTGGAAGTGGCATCTTATCAACAACGCCCTCAGGAGGACTACGGTAAGTGTTCTGTGAATGGGGGGGGGCACCTTCCACCTAACTGAAGGTTGGCTGTCTGCCTGCTAACTTCCGAGTGAGCAGGCAGCCCCGTGTGCCTGCTGGGGCGTGGGCACTCAGGAAGGGCAATCCTGGGTGGAAGGGAGCTGGTTGTGTTGAAGTGGTCAACTAATATTCATTCTTTTTTCCCCCCCTTCTTCTTTTGCAGCCTATGGCACTCTCACTGCCACAGTGCCCGGGAAAGGAGAGACTTTGCCCATTAAATGCCAGCCTGCCCGCCCGCTGCTGATGCCGCCTGCCGCCTTCCAGATCCTTCCTGCAAAGAGAGCAAGCCGCCCTCCTCGCACAAGCCATGGGACTTGGCATTCGCCCTCAAGGAGAATGTCACCCAGTCCCCAATGCCGCTGTTGGACTTTGCCCATTAAATGCCAGCCTGCCCGCCCGCTGCTGATGCCGCCTGCCGCCTTCCAGATCCTTCCTGCAAAGAGAGCAAGCCGCCCTCCTCGCACAAGCCATGGGACTTGGCATTCGCCCTCAAGGAGAATGTCACCCAGTCCCCAACGCCGCTGTTGGACTTTGCCCATTAAATGCCAGCCTGCCCGCCCGCTGCTGATGCCGCCTGCCGCCTTCCAGATCCTTCCTGCAAAGAGAGCAAGCCGCCCTCCTCGCACAAGCCATGGGACTTGGCATTCGCCCTCAAGGAGAATGTCACCCAGTCCCCAATGCCGCTGTTGGACTTTGCCCTGGATGCCAGCCTGCCTGCCCGCCTTCCAGATTCTGCTGTGGAAGGAGAAATAAATAATACTAGGTGCTGCAAGAGACCATGTGGATTGGCTCTACATCAAAGCAGCCTTCTGGTTTAGAATTACATACTACACAAGAAAAGAACAATCACTTATCCTGCAAGATCCCTTCCCAGGCTAGGATCTGAATAATAGCTATTAGCTAGGATCTGAATAGCTATTACCTGGGATTAGCTACTAGTGCATTTGGTAGCATTCCTGCAACCAACACCTGTCTTGTCATGTAAATGTATGGGTCCCTAAAGCAATTTACAATCACTTTACATTTTACAAATGAATAAGTGAAACTTTCTTCCCTCATTACCAATCCACACCAGGCAGGCAATGTCCCCTTCCTGAAGGTTTAAAATAATAAAGTTTAACCTTTGTTTTCCCACTAAAGCATTGCACCAAAGTTTGTGAAATTTCCAGCGTTTGAGCGGGCATAGGTCCTGTGCCATGTGAGCGAGTTAGAGTTTTGTAGCTCTTAAAACCAACCCATAAATCCCATGTGAAATGCCATGCATAAACCTTTGTTTTCCCACTAAAGCATTGCACCAAAGTTTGTGAAATTTCCAGCGTTTGAGCGGGCATAGGTCCTGTGCCATGTGAGCGAGTTAGAGCTTTGTAGCTCTTCAAACCAACCCATAAATCCCATGTGAAATGCCATGAATAAACGTTCGTTTCCCACTAAAATGTTGCACCTAGCTTCCGGAAATTTCACACACATTTGAAGTGAAGTGTTCCCTGCAATGTGCCAAAGTTTCCCGTTTGTATCTTTGAAAATAAAAAAATGGGAGGCAAAACTGTATTTTACCCCACTGCTACCCAATTTTCAACAATTCATTGCCAACACATGCCTGGAGCTAGCTGTCTGAAATTTTACACACATATCAAGGGAAGTGTTCCCTGTAATGTGCCGAAGTGTCCTGTTTGTATCTTTAAAAATAAAAACATGGGAGGCATAACTGCATTTACCCCACTACTACCCATTTTTCAAAAATTCATTGCCACACCAGGCAAGCACCCACGGTTCTGGGATTTCACACACGTGGGTCCCAAGGTTCCACCTACAATGTGGCAAAGTTTCATGTGTGTAACTTTAAAAATGACCGAGTTATAGGCATTCCATGTTATTTATTAAAAAATCAATTGCCACAAACTGCATGCACCAATCTTTCTGAAATTTCTCACAGATACCTATCCCTAACCAGTGTACAATGTGCCCAAGTTTCATCCTTCTGTCTTTAAAAATGAAAAAGTTATAGGCTTTTTATAAAACAATAATTTGCTATAGGAAAAAGCATTCAAAATGGCGTCCGATCCGGATCGGAAAATCCGATCCGCGGATCGGAATCGGATCCGATCCGATCCGACACACGATCCGATCCGATCCGATCCGACCCCCCAGGTCCGATTCCGATCCGCTATCCGATCCGATCCGGGGGGTCAGTGCACATCCCTAATACAAATGTAATAAATAAATAAATAAATAAATAAATAATATAAACATTCCACTGCTTTGATAATGCTCTAAAGAAAGGTATTACACTTTCAATCCATTGCTACACCACACTGGTTATATTTCACAATGTTGTGTACTATACTCACCTGTGTTTACCAGTGCATGAAGTGGGTGAGATTGTAGGTAGCCTGATCAGTACAGTTCTAGCCCTTTCAGTCATACACAACAGCAGATTTAACACCAAGAAACTTGAATTTACCTAATGCCCTGATAACTGCAACAGCATCCACGGTTCAGTATTTAAGATACATTTTTAAATGCCATCAGGTTTTCCTATTGTACCAAGCCTTGTATTTAACCACAGCAAGAAATACAGAATTCCATGCAGATGAATGAGTAGGCTAGAAGAGGAAGGAAGGAGCACTCTTGAGACCCGCTTCACATGTAACAGCAGCAACTTGTGGGTTCAAATCAAATCTTATTTGCACCAAGCCAATGGCCATTGCAATTTATAACAGTGTTCATACAGGTATCCAAAGGAATCCTTAACACAGAGATACTTAATATGACCTGAAGGTCTACCAAATGAATAAAAACATTGCATACAGTTAGGACTAAAATTATAGAATTTAAATCTCAGGATACAATTTCAGCCCTCATTTTAATAATAGTTGCTAAAAAATAATAATAGTTTTTGCTGTGACTGACCTATCACAAACTTGTGGGTTAATTAACCCATGATTTGCCAGGTTGCATGCTGTGCACATGCTATTTCTTTAAATATGCAACCTTTGGTTGGTCCAATCGAAAGTTGCACTGCGATATGCAAACCTGGGCACTATGGATTATTTATGTGTTAAACAACCCAAAGAGGGACATGATGCAGCCCCTGTCCAATCTATGTTAGTAAATTGAAAGAGATGGTCTGGAATAACCCAAAACATGTCTGCATTCTGGCTTCAATCTATCTGTATCTTTACCAGGTACAATGTATTCTTAGAATCCCCTTAATCCCTGCTAGATTGTAATTGGGATCAGCTAAATAATCTATAATCTGGAAATGCCATGCGCACAATGGAACCTGCATGTGTTCCTTCTCTCAACCCTGCCATAGGATATACAATGCAATGCACTATGCAAGCTATACATGTATACTTTCAAATGTGTGTACAGCTTCTCCAGGTTCTTTCTATCACTTGTTGAGATAGAGTGATGGTGCTTCATATATGTACAGAGTACCTGCTTCCATGCTATGTATACAAATTACAGTTAACAGTTTGAGAATGAAACATCTATTAGTATGAACATAAAAAGTAATTTTCTAGCCTTTCATGGGGATGTTTAAAAATGCATTAAAGCTCAGGAACAAAAGCCAAAATAACTGATTCCATTATAGTATTAGATGGTGCTTCCAGAAATAGGGATCTTAGTGCTAGAAATCAGAGTGCTAGAAGATTGCAAACTTAGCAGTCATGGGGTAAGAGAAGAAATAACTGGTTAAAGAACATAAAGCAAATAAATGGTCAGTTCTCGCAATGGAGAGATGTAAACAGTGTGGAGAACCACCGCAGATACACACAATCTGTCATCTTGATGGACATGGTATAAATCATAGAATATATGCTATATATGCACCAGCTGGACCATGGCATCACGTGTAAAAAATTTCAGGGCACACATGGACACAAGACACCCAGTTTGCTATAGACCTGTAATTTGCTAAAGACTGGTCAGATGGCTATCCTCATTCTATAGTAGGCTACCTTAAGGCTTGTATTAATTTATTTGAGCTTGATACTGAAATGTATCAAGCTCAAATCAATTCAAATGAATTGTAGAGCAAAAAGCATTTTAAAGCACAATCCTATGCGTGTTTAGACAGGACAACTCCCAGAACTGACAGCTAAGAACATAAGAAGAGCTTGCTGGATCAGACCAAGGATCCATCTAGTCCAGTGCTCTGTTCACACAGTGGCCAGCCAGCTGTCGACCAGGGAACCACAAGCAGGACATGGTGCATCAGCACCCTCCCCACTGACTTCGGAGCCACCAGCCTCCACTGCTTATGTTTAACCTAAACCTATCTTCCAAAAACTGCTTTACGTCCTCTTTTCAGAAGGTGTAAATAAAATATATCTCCTTTATGTAGGGATGCTGTGAGGAACAATATTTTAAAGCAATTAGATATTAGGGAGCATTCCAACTACAACACTGCAGCACTGAGAACACTTTGTAAGTTAAATTCCATTGCTCTGTCTATAACATCACAAAAGAAAATTAAGAAAAACATTCTAGTTCAATCAAAGAGGTGGCTAATTAACATAATTACTACTGTTATGTACACCTAACCAGTTTCTGGGAGAAAATAATGGGTTGAAGGAGGATCTTGGGTGTCCTCAAAATTATGGATGTTTTAACATGGGGCAGATCTGGAACTATTAGTAGATCTTTTAGTTTTTTGCAGTAGATTGGCAAGGATTTCTGATAATGTAAGAATAGCAGCAACAAAATACCATAAATTATACTGCTGAAACAGAGAAAACCTGGGCTAACCAGGAGTGGATGTTTTGTGTGGAAGAACAGTTTTCATACTCAACACAAACAAATGTATTTTGCACATCTAGTTAAAACAACAACAAACTAGATCCTGCAACCCTGAAATCTTACCACCCCTATTTAATTACACATCTAAAAATCCAGGCCTACTTAAAGAACACAACCAATGTTAATTTCATTACCTTAAAAAAATAAGAAACAATGGTAACTCTTGCAAAATTCCACACAATGGATAAACAAGACGTATTCTTAAGTATCCTACACATTTTAGACACATATAAATGAATGAATGAATCACACAAGCAAGAAATGTGCAGACTAGGTTTCCTGTTAAAATTTGTACTGCTACAAAGCATGTTTTGAATTCTGTTTTACTTCGGATCTCCCACCTTTGTCTCACTCATGAATATCTAATTTATAGTCCAAGCTCTTCAGAGAAAGACATTTAATTTATAGGCAGTTGATGCAATCTAAACCAGGAGGAGAGAAAGATATCAAAATTAGTATATTTAAACTACTCAATGCATATCTGAAATGCAAACAGTTTTTCTTATTCTTCAAAACATGTCATTGTGTCATCTAGAAAAAATATATTCCTAGAAATTTATCTTAAACAAATGAAAACAAACAATTGTCTCCCTTGCTGGCAATTGTGCAGTAAATGCTTTCAAGCACTGCAAGAGCAAATAATCTATAGCTTTTGTCAGAGCTATAAGTTCTGAAAGTTACAACAATGTGCATGAAACTGGTGGTAGTTTTTAAATACCAACTTCAGCTTTAAGATCCCCCCCCAAAAAACAAAAACAATAAATTATTTAAGATACGATAGCCAGTCTTTGGGGTGGGGAAGTCAACAATATAGTTTCAAAATTAAATAATTAGTCAAAAAACTCAGTACGTAGGTCTCAGCACTGTCTGCGGCTGACATCAACTTCCTAAGCAGTTGCAGAGATAATGATCTGTCTTTTTAAGCAGAATTCTGATATCCCACTGAATACTATTAGGATGTGAAAATAGGATTCATCTTAATTGTATCCCACTCTAGGATTTTGTGTCCCCAGTGAAGGGGAAAGAAAGCATCATGCAGGATTAGACTACACTTCCTGGGAATTTAGAGCGCCATCAAACAATTGTTTTATAGTATGCTCCTTACTGGCCACTCATGGATTTTCATCTCCCACTCCTTCTGCTCGTTTTTTTGTCGTGAAAAAAGACCCGGAAAATCCAATATTTGGGGCTGTAATGAAACTTTCAGGAGAAGCAGCGTGATAAAAATGCCCACTGAATGTGCTACGTGGTCGTTGCTTGCTTCCTCTTTCTTCCCCATGTGAAGAAAGAGGACGCTGTTCGTTCCTATTGTGGGACAGAAGCAGGAGGCAAAGTGACGGTAGGGAAACACGATCTCCCACCGTTTGATGTCACTCTTAAACTACAGTCTTGGCATAACAGCTAATTTCTTTTACCTTTGTATATGTAGAATGAGATGAACACCCTCCACAGAGTAGATAGCTATTAGTAGTAGTATTTGAGTGCATTTAAATTCTCTAATCCTTATGTTTCACGGTATTTTAATGTGTCGTTTTACTGTTTTAATCAATTTTAATTGTGCCTGTAAGCCACCTTGAGTGCCATTTCTGGAAGAATTAAATGAATAAACCAAATAAATAAATACAAGAGTAAGCACCCAGATTTGGAACTGGATAGGGCTGAACAGGGGAGACATAGCTTGCTTTATCCAATAATTTGCAGGTAAAGGTAACAAAAAAGTAAGCTGTGTTTCAGGGTGAACCCTTCCTGAGATGATAGATAAGCACCTGGTACTTACAGTTTGATTGAAATTATTTCTTCAAACATTAGCATTTTTCTATTCTGCATTTATTTATAATGACCAGCCACCACAAGCTTTCCATCTAGGGAGCGAGTTCTGTACAGAGTATAGCATAAGCTACACTAAAAACCTGAGGTCCAAATGTTCTCAAAGTGCCCCAAGCATCCTCTTAAAGACAAGTGTTCAAACCAATTATTGTCTGTCTCAAATGTTCACTGAAATGATTTGTCAGAGTCCAAGCAAAATTGAACAGCAGAAAATACTTCAAATCTCATGCAAGGTATGGACAATTATTTACCATGTAAAGCTGTCTTATACCAAATCAGACGTTACCAGTCCATCTAGTCCAGGATTTCTACTATGACTGGCAGTGATTATCCAAGGTCTGTGTAGATCTGCCATCCCCAACCTCCAGATGTAATGTACTACAACTCCCATTGTCCCTCAGCCAGCATAGAGTTGTAAACCAACACATGTGAAGAGCACCAGCTTGGAGAAGGCTGGTGTGGAGGACTTTCCCAGTCCTACCACCGGAGATCCTTTGAATTATTGAGCCTATCCACATGCAGACACTTTATGATGCATTTCCATTTAAATCCAGATTTATATAAAACAAAACAAAATCCCTTGCATGGGCCAAATGGCACCTGAAACCGCATTAGTTTGGGGTTGGGTGGGCAGAGTCCCACGAATATAATGAACGTCATGAACTATGTAGACGTTGGGCGGCGAATGGGTGGAGGCTTGCTCCCTGCTGCTCTTCTCACGCCTGGGCTCAGTGAAGTGCAATGGATGAGAAGGAGTTACTTCCACTAGGCACGTTGAGCAAACACCTCCCTTCATGTCCACTCTCTATTTCAGTAAAAGGGTGGGATATCAACTTTTTTAAAAAAATCATCAAAACTTCTGCGGACCTTCACTCTTCCATATGCATGCACATAACATATGCTTGTTCCCACCCCTGTAACATATTACATGGATCCTTTCTTTACCAGCTTTATTGGCTGCCAATTTTTCCGCCTAAATTCAAGGTGTTGTGTTTTTTATTACCTTTAAAGCCTTACATGAATTTGAGTATCTCAAGAGTAATGTCCTCCTGAAGGAACCTGTCTTAGAATCAAGTCCAGGTCCCCACACACCACCATTAGATGGTGCCCAAAATCAAGACAGTCTCTGTAGAGAGGGGTGCATACCGACCTCATCACTACTCACCTTCAGAAGGTCAATGACAACCATGTAAGTTTAAGCAGGAATCTCCAGAAGATTGTGCTCTGTAATTGGCTTTTACAAGAGACCTGCTGCTTTGAAATGCTCTTGTATTTAACTTCCTTTGTTATTGATTGTTTCTCTTGTATACTTTAGCATGTCACCCTGATTGTATTTTATATAGAAAGGCAAGATAAAAACCTTGGAATAATAAAGTGTGCTTGCCTACAGAGCTATGGCCATCCTAACAGCTCACAACTGTCATCTACAAATCAGGATTTTCACAGTCATTTAAACAGTACTGACATGTGAAGAGGCAGATTAGTAAAATCCCTTGGATTTTAATCTGAACCTTTAAGGAAGGTTTTGTTTTTGCAACCTACATACAGAAATTAAGAACAGCTTCAGTTCAACATAAAAACATTAAAAAGATGAACTAGTCACAGCCGAGAGTAAAATCATCCCTTGTTACATGCGACAAGCTCATGCTTTAGAAGTAGTATCCCTTGGCTCTTAGCTATCTGCTCCAAGTAGTTCTCCTCATTTGTGTTGCTAGACAAGGTACCTTCTGGACACTGTTTGCTGAGTGCAAGGAGCTTTAGGTTCTGATGGTAAGGGATTTGCTAAATAAAGCTCAAATCCGTCAGCTTCATCCCCAGACAGAATACAGTGGCAGTAAATACCAAAGCACAAATTAAAATCATAACAGGGTAACCCACATATTTCTGGTTTATGTATTAGCACACAAGGATTTGTAACCACTTAACTAGTCCATAACGAACACCAATATTTCTGTCATTCTAAACAACCCTCTCCCTCTCTCTCAAAACACCAGGTTACACAAAGCTGCCTTACATGCAAAGCACCACTGTGAAATCACTTTCTCAGCTTCAGCCATTGCTTTCCTCTATCTATTCCCCGCCCCATGGCCTGGGGGGGGGGGGGGAGAGAAGCTGTGTACTCAGAAAAATGGGCTGGGGAAAAATGACTGTGCACCCATGTAAATGACTATTCCATGTCTTATTTAGCTTGACCCTAAGATTACACCCTTAATTTGCAACGTCATTTATGCTTAAGTACTTGTTCATTAGTTGTTTGAATCATGGTGGCCATATCTACTTTACAAATGCACAAAGTCCTTTATGGTCTTTTAGAAATTTGCCACAATAAAGGAATCAATATGAGAATGTTGCCCAAGTGGACAATGGTTTCCACATGTTCTGCTGAGATAGGAGAAGGGTTATTTACAAATCAGGAATTCCTCCTGTCCTTGATCTCCATACAGTCAACTGATTCCAGGCAGGAAGTTCCAGAGACAAGAGGGACTTCAGGTTTCTAATACCACAATCCTATACATGTTTACTCAGAAGTAAGACCCAGGTAAGTAGGCATAAGATTGTAGCCAAAATAGCCTGGAACTGCCAATGTGTGTGTGTGGGGGGGGGGGGAGTGGTGACAGAAAGGTTACTAAAATCTTTAATATCTTCCATAGAACTACTGTCCCAAATGAATATTAAACCTGGCAGCTCAACAATACCAGATTAGTCAAAGGATGAAACATATTATTTTTCTTTGCAATAAATATGTACAGTCTGTTTAAAATGAAGCCATATTTCAGTACAACATGAGAAAGGTTATAAAACTAAAAATCTTGTTATCTGAGTAAGCCTATTTAACTAGTGTTGCATTTGATGGCTTTGACCTTTTCAAGCATTCTGGGTCCAAAATGGTTCATATTTAACTGTGTGTACATTTTAATTGCACTCATATATGCACATAAAAGTCAGATGCTGGGCTTTGTTTTAAGAGCTTATGAAAATCAAATCTGACAGATACCAGTTGACAATGCCTGTGGTTCATCCCTGTATAGCTATTAGTGCAGACTAATTGACTCCCAAGCAGACCACATAGATATTAATTTCCAATTTAAGTTGCATGCCATATTTCCCTTATGAAGAACAAACCTACTATAAAATTAGTCCCAAAGAAAGAAATACACAAATCTCACACTCCTATCATTAGTTACACCTGCAGAATTGATTGTAGGATAAAGTTACTTCGAGTTTTATAAAAGTGGAGTGGGGGGCATGAAACTATAAAGATTAGCTACCCTTAGTGACATCTAGTATTCCACCTCACCATAGCTCATGGCAAACTATCTCTCCACAAAGCTTGCTTCCATTCGTGACAGATTATTATTATCACCATCATTATCATCATTATTTCTTTACCGCCCCATAGCCGAAGCTCTCTGGGTGGTTTACAAAAGAATAAAACATTAAAATAGATATATAAAATTTAAAACCATAAAAACCTAAAACAGGCAGCATACACAAAGATAACATACATCTAAAAACAATTTTGAGCTGTCAGCCAAACTTAAAAACAGATCTGGGATTGATTAAAAATTCAACATATGCTGCTAAATGCCTGGGAAAAGAAAAAAGTATTGACCTGGCACTGAAAAGATAACAATGTTGGCATCAGGCGAGCCTTGTTGGGGGGAATCATTCCAAATTGGGGGACCACCACAGAGAAGGCCCTCTCCCTTTTTGCCATCCTTAGAGCCTCCCTCGGAGTAGGCACCTGGAGGAGGACCTTAGATGTTGAGTGTAGTGTAGGGGTAGGTTCATGTCAAGACAGGTGTTTAGTCCAGAATTACCATCCTTGGTTCACTTATGTTTTTCAAAGAATCTAGATAACATCATTGTGAAACAGCTGCATTGCAGTTGCACTGTTCTGTGTTGTCGTTTTTGAAAAAAACACAATCGTAGCAGCACTCTGTCCAGAGTGAACTGGTAAATGCTTTTCAAGGCTACTGTACCATTAATTAGAAGCCCCTGCTCCCTTTATTGTTTCCTGTTCAGTACTTGTGAATATCCTCTTAACTGCTTCTTCATTACTTGGTTACTGTTCCCTGCTAGGGTTGGGGGCCCAAATTACTGATTTTGTTTTTGTTTTTTTCATTTTTTATTGTAAAAGACAGCAGTTTTGCAAGAAAAAGCAAAGTGAGAGGAAATCAGAAGTGAAAGCTCCCACTCTGCTGGTTACAAGAACAGAGTAATTGAGAGGCTATCCATCAGTAATGATGGTACTACACTGAACAGGATGCAATAAAAAATGCAAAAGTGGCAAGGAGGAAACTACTACTTAGCACTGCAGGGGACCTTTGCTGGATAGGAATTACATCTGAGAAGGACACCATGAGGAGTAATGTCAGGTAAAATGGTGCTATGTTAAGTGCCATCTGAAACCACTGTTTTCATACCACTTTTAGCTGTGATTGCATAAAAGCAATGCCTCAGCAGCACTCAAAGGTCCTAGTGCAGAAGTAACCACATCAGATCCTCATTTATTGGTAGGAATCATAGGCACCTAGACCTTTCTCATCAGATGCACAAACTGATGCAAACCACCACCACACATCTTGGCATATATGAACTTACTGATTATTTTTATTTCCCTATGAAGAGAAAGAAGTTGTTATAATCCTTAGAAAGCTTTTGTAACTGGATGCCAGGCTCCTTCTGTGCCTCTCAATTATTGCATTAATATACATGTATTGGTATTTATAAAACTTGAACATCAGATTCGTATCCCATTGCAAATATCATGAAAAGTTAGAAACAGAGGTTATAAACTGAAGGAATTGCTGAACTAGAAAAAGAGAGGCTAATCTTTGGACAGAAGTTATTAGCTGCCTGTGTAATTACACTTAATCTTATTATTACTATTACTATTGTCATCCACCTTTCCCCCTCTTGCAATGTTAATCTCATTGCCGAGTCTAGTCATCCTGTGATCTAAATAAATGTATTCCTGTGTAACAGCGTTTCAGTCTTTTAGATATAGCACATGGCACTCTTCATGACCTGGAACTTGCAAGGAAAATTAAGTGAACTTGTAAATACACAGCCTTTACATAAGACTTCTATGCAAATACTTAGCTGGCCATAAGGTGATAAGTAAACCAGCCTTGTGAATAAGTCCACAAAAATTGCTAGCCTGCAAAAACAATTACTAGCCTGCTGGGGATTGGCAGAGGGCTGAGAGCTCCATCCCTCTTCCAGAGACCTACTTCATGTCCATGCTGGGTGTGGAGAAGGGAGGTTCCCTTCTCTGGCAGCCATCTGGCTGGCTACAAATAAGGGATGGAGTACGCAGTCCCTCCTCTGGCAGCTCATTCGCTTGCCTGCATGCAGTTGCTTGTCACCAATGACTACCAAGCAAGTGATAAGAAATACAGACAAGGTCACCATAAGCAATGAGAGACCAGAATCCTGGTACCTTTAACATTTTTGAAGGAGGAGAGACACTAGAAGTACAGGATCACAATCGTATTGCATCTGGGCACCTTGGTTGGTCACAGTACTTTGGGTGTGAATTATCTCTGTGTTCACTAGGAAACTTGTGTCTGCCTCTTCATTTGTTGCAGAGATCTACAGATAAATTCGCAGTCCGTCTTTCAATACAAAATTTATAGGTTTTGTTGGAATGGTGTATAGTCTACACCCAAGGAGAAATTTAATCAGCTACCGCACACACTGCCTTCCTTAACAGCTCCCCCCCCCCCCCCCCGCATGTAAGTAGAAACAATTAAGCAGTGTCTGTGGGTACAAAGAGCAGTTCAGGTCATACACATGCATTTGAGGACAATATTTTACCTATCAGATCTTCTTTCTTACACACACCTGAGCACAATATTGCCTCAAAGTAATAATTCCCATTAACAACAAAAGGATGACATTTGTCCATATGGTCTCTTGTGGACCTAGTTCTTACTGAGTTCTCCCCCCTCCTACATAGTAAACTTATGTCTGGGCTGAACCACTCTCGATGGAAAATAAGGAGTGAATGGGTTGTGTGATGTTCAGCTGCTGGGAGAACTGTTTATATCAACAAGTGTAAGTAGTTGTATATAAAAGGCCATAAAAGAAGGTAAATATGAGAATAGTTATGTTGTAACTAAGTAAGAATAAGGGGGGGAGTTTATGTGTGAGTGCTGATTGGATGGTGGCGGGGGAGTGCCTGGATTGGCTGGCTGTGTGAGAGTGTCTGTGTATATATTGAGGGAGCTGACAAGAGCTGACAGGAGAGTCGGGAGAGGGAGTTAGTTAGTTAGTTAGTTAGTAGAGGAGAGGGAGAGCTGACAGGAGAGTGAGAGGGTGAATAGATTAGAGATAGGAAGGACCAACGTGTTTTGTTATTTGGGGGGAACTAGTTTGTGGGAGTGGAGAGTAGTGTAGAGTGGGTAGAGTAGGCAGGATAATTAGAACGTTAGAGTTTCTATTGTCAATGTTATAAGAAGAAAGTACTGAAACCATAAAGCATTGTGCCTGTAACCAATACGAGTCTATACCTGAGGAAACCATCACGCTTATTGACCTGCATATACTTCTGTTAATAAATCTTGTTTATTTACAACTGGTGTGATCATTGGAATTGTACCTGAGTAAGGTACTGGTGGCAGCGGACATAAGAAGGGGGATTTGAGGGCTAGGGTGCTGAGCTGTGGAGCCGTGGGGCCTAGAAGAATAAAGGCGGGACGGGAGCAGCAGCAGTAGCCCTAAATTCTCAAACATGTCATAAGCACAGGGGGGATTTGAAGTAAGCCCTGAGTGCGAGTGGTGTGGACAGCCCTGTGGTGTAGCCTGGTGAGTGGCACAGGTACAGGCAGGGCATCACAGGTTGCACAACAGAATGCAAACTATTCCCTTCACATAGAAAACGAACATGTCAGGAATGTGCCAAACTAGAACATTTCTACTTGAGATCTAGTTTTCTATAGTTCTATATAGGTGTTTCGCTTGAGGGCAGGGGTGTTGAACCTCTAAGGACAGGGGTGTTGAACTTCTAAGTGACATAGGGCTGAATTCAATTTTGGATAGTCTCTCAAGGGCCAGATTTCAGCAGTTGGCAGGCCTGAAGGCAAAGGGGGCATAGCCAAAAGCAAAAGGCTTGGGGCGGATATACCACAATATTTTAGCTTAAAGCTCTTACTGCTGGTAACTAAGCCTTAGAGAGGCATTTCAACTTTTTAGAATTGGGGGCGGGGCACACTAAACAGAAGCTGAGAAACCACCAAACGATCAAGGGTGGGGCTATTAGAGGAACTCTCCAGGGCCAGATTTGGTTTTCTATGGAGGGGGTATTCAACAGTGGAGGCTGGTGGCTCCAATGTCAGGGAGATGGTGAATCTGCACAGTCAGAACTCTAAAGGAGCTATCCAAGGTGCTTCACAGTTCTGTCTGGTTTTGACTGAAATCTGGAGTGGATTCACCACCATAGTGATATCAGAGCCACCAGCCTTCAGTAGTATTCAATTGTGTGACCTCCCCATTTGTTTGCAGTTTTATATCCAAATATAGGCTTACCGTCTCAATAAGGCTGTTGCAACAGGGATTTATTTCTTTGCAGAAATTGCAGGTGAAGAATATTTGTTTCCCTCCCACCACAAGTGATACCCAAATTATATCAAAGGCATTCTCTTCAACACCTTTTAACTAATAACATATACACATGCAGCACCATATTAAAAATGTTAAATAACACTACAAACATTCAAATTACTATAAGTTCAAATTAAACTACATAAATTCAAATTAGGAGACAGTGTCTTATTGCTTCATGTAGGAAACACCTCATGTCATTCTATCTAAACTTGTTGCTGAAAAAACAAAATAAAAACAAAACTCTCTTGCTTTCTCTTATCTAATGTATTTACAAAGATGATTCCTTTCCCTGAAGGCTATTTTAGCTCTATGGTAAACCTATCTATTTTTATACAGAATAAAGTGACACATACAATATTAGTTTAGCATTTTTCTCCCCCATGGATGCTCATCTGCAATTTTTTTTAAAAAAAAATACCCCAGGGAAAAGACATCCCACTGTTATATCTCAGAAAGCACATGGATAGGAGAAAAGTTCGGTAAAGAGCAAAATAATAATTCCAACAGAATTTAAAATTCCACCAAAAACTACTTTTTAAAAAAGAAAAGAAAATCAGAGCATTATTTGACTTATTTTTTCCTCAGTTATTTCATTTTCAATAAATGTTTGCTGTTGGAATTATTGTTTTGCTCTTTACAGGACTTTTCTCCTATCTATGTGCTTTCCGAGATATAACAGTGGGATGTCTTTGTCTACAGCCTTCTTCGTATACAGTTAAACCCACACATGAGGGAGCTTTTTTGCTCCCAGTTACATAGGGCTCCATCACATTTAGGGTTATGGTACTCTCGTAGCCCGTCCTTTCCTGTTTTGGTGCTATGGACTCTCATGACATCGTCCTTGTCCTGCACTATTCTCACTTTTTTACGCCATTCTGGTGGCTTATTTTGTACCTGGGAAAGTCCATTTCATCTTGGAAATGTGCAATAAAAACCCAAATGTAAACCAGTAAATCCGCTTCTGTGTTGGGGGGGTGTCTTGAAGGCCGTTTTCAGTGACGAAAAAATAGGGCATGCTTTTAATTGGCCAGGGCAGTTTTACAACTTCCTCCTTTTCATCTTTGGACACATTAGGAAGGTTTCAGTGCTCCAATTCCCTCTTTTTTTGCCTTCCTTCTTTATTTTGCTAAATCCTTGTCTTGCTGGAATCACCTTGACGCCTATCCACCTAAACCTTTCAAACCACTCTGAACCTTCCTCATACATCCATTTCCATCCCCCCTCCACTGCCTTATAAATCTTCCGAGTGGTTCTCTTCCATTTTGTGTAATTATTCTTCCTCCTATGTTGTCCTATATTATCCTATAGTATATTATCCAAAAGGCTAGAGAAAACGTTTCTGGTGCTAGTGAATTTCGTGTTCTAGTTCCTTTTACTGCCTGAAATCTTCTTAGGCAAAGCAATTTAATACAAAATCAAGCCCACAGGACCTTTCCAAGGAGACCTGATTTGCAAGACAAAAGGCTATCTTTTCCAGTGAGTCCTGACTAGTGAATTGCTAGCCCTGTCTTTGGCAACAGATTAACATCTGAAAGAATGTAGGATAGGGTGACCAGATTTTGAGGATCAAAATCCCGGACCCCCCCCCGCCACCCCACCCACTCAAAACAACCCCCCCGCGCAGCCCCCCCCACACCGCCCCCACGCCCCACGCCGCCTGCCCGCCCGCCCCGCGCTCCTTACCGGCTGGGGCGTCCGCTTCCCTCCAGTGCTCGGAATCTACTGAGAAACAGGCTTCCTGGCCTATCTCTCAGTACCGCGCCGGGTGATGACGTCAGTGACGAAAAAATAGGGCATGCTTTTAATTGGCCAGGGCTTCCCGCCCCCCCTGCGCCGCCCCCCCTCCTCGCGGGAGGAGAACGAGCTGTTTCCCGGAGGTTGCCCCCTGGGGCCCGGTCGGCCCGGTTTGGCCAAATTTTCCAGTTTAGGACCGGGAAACCCCGGGGGGTCTGGTCAGCCTAAATTGTAGGAGATTTTTCGATCTGACAGGAAGAGAAGGGAATGTAACTTTGAAGTAAAACAGAGCTATTGGGGGGTGCAAATGTAGTATGACTTGGGAAGTCAATGGGATTTACTTTGGAGTAAGGGAACCAGCCATCTGTATTATATGAAATGGAGATGCTCAGCTTCCCAAGGAAAGGAAAAGCCATCCATCACAAATGCAAAGAGGTGGAAGAGTGCACTGGTGAACGATCAGCAAAGGGTTTAAAGAGCAGGGAAATTTAAAAAATCTTTAAAAATCAAGGGATGAACCGATCTGATTCTCACTTGGCTTGCCGAAAGCTCTCCTAAAAACCAATCACCATGCCAAGTTTCATCTCTTTATCTGTATAAATTACGCAGATGTAAGCATTTTGGTTCATTTGTATTTTAAAAAATCCTAAAAATCAAGGCACAGACCTATCTAATTCAAACTTGGCATGCGGAAAGCTCTACTTAAGAGCTCTCAAGATCCCAAGTTTCATATCTTTAGCTTTAAGAATTACACAGATGTAAGCATTTTGTACATCCTAATAGGAGCTCCAATGAGAGAGGGGGGAAGGCTGCTGTGTCCATCACAATGTCCATCAATGACAAGAACCAATAAACTGGAGGGGGAAGGAGAAGGGGCGGGCGGGGTTGGGCAGGCACAATAGTGGGAGAGCCAAAACAGAGTTCACCAGTATAGCTATGATAGTGAAAGGGAGGAGTGCTTGCAGCGCATCTGAAATGGAGGTAAAAAAACAGGAGGGGGGTAGAATTGGTGTGATAGAGCCCATACAAAAATCCCCTTACATTGATGTTAGTCTTGATTTCAAACCAGTCAAGTAATTTGCTTCTATCTTACTATTACCCTGGAAATCGGTCCTCCTTTTTGTAGGCTTTAATTCATATGATTAGGCTTTAATTCATATGATTTGATTACTAACACACTGCAAAACTTGAAAAGTGTAGAAAATACTAGTGCGCTAATGTTTCCAACATGGAAAAATTAAAGGCCATGTGCACAGACTAGATACTTCTTCTCATATCAGACTTCAATGGGTTGTTCCATCACAAATGATATGCCTTCTTCTCCTCCTCCATCTGAGAGCTTATCTAGTATCTACACTACTGCTTTAAAACGGTTTATAACAGTTTTAAACCAGTTAATAACGGTTATTAACCATTCTAGGGATTCTTGAATACTGTTGGTAAATAGTAATGTTATATATGCATGTATTTGAGAAACTTTTACAAAAGTCATTTTCAAAATATTTAAGCAAGGTTGTTGCAACAACCCTTACAATGCATCTTTCAACACGTTTATTTAGAAATAAGTCCCACCAGGTTTAACAATGCATATTTCCAACTTTAAGCTGCAATCCTAGGCACAGACTCACCGCACTGAAATCTCTAGGATTTACTTCTGAGTAAACATGATTAGGAATGGAGAGGTTGTAGTCATGCAGCCCAATTCTTAGCAAGTTTACTCAGATGTAAGTCCCATTATGTTTAGTGCAACTTACTCCCAAGTAAGAGTGCATGGGATTGCAGGTTTAGAACCAACATCACTCTATTTTATTCTCAAACCTGCTCCCTGGTTCTTAATCTTTTTATCCACCCCAAAACATATGTTTTATAGTTTACAGATTAGATTTCAATAACTGATACACATGAAACAAAACAAAAATCACAGTATAAGGATGGCTTTTATAGACAGTGATAACACCGATCGTTTTGATTTCTATTTCATTTATCAAAGCTTTTTCAAACTCAAAAGAAACTATTCAGTTGTAGCACACCTACAGACAGTGGGCACAACAGTTTTTATCAATGGCCATCTCTATCTTTTCACTGTTTCAAGGAACCTCCCTCAACATCCAGCCCTATCACCAGCTACAAAGGACAGGGCTCCATCTTCAATGGTCATGTAGCTGAGCACATGCCTGCAGGTGCTGCTGCTCTCATCCTTGCCACACTGTTTCATGACAAGCTGCACCTGGCCAGATTCCAGTGTCTACACCAGAGATGGGCAGTCATCATGCTTCCAGGATCTACTTCAGCTTTTTCTAGAACTACAAGCAGGCTGACCAGATTTTAAAAGTAAAAATCCCGGTCCCCCCTGCCCCCCCCAAAACAACCCCCCCACCAAGCCACCCCCCCAAAAAAAAACCAGCCTGGACCTACTGCCGGGTTCCTCTGTCGCCCGCGCGGCCGCGCGGGTTCCTCTGTTGCTGCCCGCGCGGCTGCGCCGGGTCCTCCGTTGCCCGCGCGGCCGCGCCGGGTCCTCCGTCGCCCGCGCAGCCGCGCGGGGTCCTCCATCGCCGCCCGCGCGGAAGAGGCAGGAGAGGGCCGGATCCGGAAGTGACGTAACCGGCCCTCTCCCGTCTCTTCCGCGCGGCCTCTGGCCTTTCTGGGGCTCGTCGCAATGGCGACGAGCCTCGAGGAGCCCGGACGCCCACGCGGAAGAGGCGGGCGTGGGCGTCTGGGCTCCTCAGGGCTCATCGCCATCGCGATTGAGCCCCAAGGAGGCCAGAGGCTGCGCGGAAGAGGCGGGAGAGGGCCGGTTATGTCACTTCCGGATCCGGCCCTCTCCTGCCTGTTCCGCGCGGCCTCTGGCCTTACGAGCCCGGCAGCGGCGGCAAAGGTGGCGGAGGAGCCCGGGAAGCGGCCGCCCCAGCAGGTAAGTGCCCCCTTCGTGCTTACCTGCAGGGGCGTCCGCTTCCCGGGCTCCTCCACCTCCACCGGGTCTCACTGCCACCGCCGCGTGACCCCCTGCCACCCCGGTTTTCCCCCGGTTGGCCCGGTTGGCCTCTGGATTCCCGGTTAGGACCGGGAAATCCCGAGCCACCTGGTCAGCCTAACTACAAGGATCACCAGCTGGAGTCAGGTGCTAAATTACGTCTCTGGGGAGACTTCGGCCTAGTAGAATTAAGGAAAAGGGTTCATGGTGCAGACCATGAAGTTCATCAGACGAGAGTTTTATCGCACACTTGCTACTGCCCACTTACGGATGTGCACGCGTTCTTTAGACAATGTTGTCCGCCTCCCACACACCTCCCACTCATTTTTCTGTCACAAAATAGACCCCCAAAATCCGACTTAAAAAAAACAAAACACAGAATGTGCCACGATCTCCTGCTATGTGCAGGAAAAGTGACGCGATAAAACAACTCTTGAATGGGCCATGTGGTCTTTGTTTACTTCCTCTTTCCCATCCAG
The DNA here is from genome assembly GCA_029215795.1 of Anniella stebbinsi. Classification (NCBI taxonomy): domain Eukaryota; kingdom Metazoa; phylum Chordata; class Lepidosauria; order Squamata; family Anniellidae; genus Anniella; species Anniella stebbinsi. Next base: position 84,697,089 of record JARDYH010000004.1, on the reverse strand, counting down.
GAAGAAAGAGGAAGTAATGAGGGACAGAAGCTAGAGTGGAGAAGCGACGTTAAGGAAACGTGATTTCCCCCATTGTGATGACGCTAGAGTTTGTTTTCAGTTTCAGAACTGAACTTACAATCCTTTCATGTAAAATTCCCCCCAAGCTTTCTCAATTTCAGCAGCCTCATTTAGAGGGTGTAGGGGCAGCCTTTTCCTTATTGGTGTTGGCAAACCACTGGAAGTCAGAAACACTTGCAGATGTTTTGCAAATCACCTAGAAATCTACCTTCTGCTCACCCCTTGTCCAGACAACTACTAAAGGCACAGGAGCCTTGTTCTCACCTGCTATGTGCTTTAGGATAACATCTTTGAGACTAAGGTGAAGGCTCCTGTTTCTTTAATAGGAAATTAGAGGACAGCCAAAGGGTAAGAAAACTGGGGTTAGATTACGTGAGGTCTCTCTATGAGAAACCTAGGGTGCCTCTACAAGAGGCATTTAAAGCTCTTTCAAGGCGCATTAAAAAAATTACCTCTACAAGAACGGAGCGCAAATCGGGCGTAGAGGCGCGTTATCTCCCCGATTATGCGCATTATCGAATGTGCGTTAAATCGCGAGTTTTATTTTGCTCCGTCTGTTAAAGCGCATTTTGACTGTGTGCATAAGCGCTTATGCGCATTAACTACTTGTAAAGCGCATTTTGGACATCTGTTAATGCGCTTCGCTGCCTCTCGCCGCCTCTCGTGTAGAGGGATTAGGCGTAAATGCGCTTCTGCGATTATGCGCATAATCGCCTAACCAGGCGCAAAAGCGAATCCTTGTAGAGGGAACCCTAGAGACACTGGAAGTGTCCCCTTTAAAAAAACATTCCCAATTAGGAAGATGAACAGCAAAAGAAATCTCTCTGAGGCATAGCCACCCTCCCACTTTTAGCACATTGAAAGGGAAATGGGATGCTTTGTTCTGTATCCCAAAAACATTCTATGGATGCTCTTTTATAGGACATCCCTTTAAGACTTTGACTTTATTAAAGAAGTCAGAAAGCATTGTCAAGAACTTCTTTAAGAACTGCATTTAGTTCTGTTGTGTGTGGGCTTTGTTTGGGATGCTTAAAATGACTCTCCCTTCAAATAATTTATCTGAAACCTGCCTGAGGTGCCTTGTTTATTTATGATAAAATACCCTTACTCCTTCAGAACAGACAATGAAGACATATGTATATCTGCAGCAGGAAAAGGATACATAAAGCATAATATTCAAGGCACTGCCTACAAAACAAACACTTGTTTTGGCTATTTTCATTCCTTCATTACACGTAGAGAAAGAGTTTATGGGGCATTCTTTCAATTTTCCATCAACTTTCTTTATATTTTAATGCAAATATAATCAGAGCAAATTCTAGTGCCTATGAAGGAGTCAGCATTTTTTATATTTGCTTTCTTAATGACAATGGTATATCTTCCTTGCATCAGATATTTTAAGTAATAAATAAGCAGTATTAAATAAGAAAGTAAGAGCCTTCTTGCTGCAACAGTTAAATGATCCAGCATTTTGCTTCCAACAGTGGCCAGCAGATGTTTCTAAAAGTTCACAAGCACAGCCATAATGGTAACCTTCTGTTATTTGTACCAGCATGTGGTATAGGTTTACTATTTCTAAAGATGGAGGTTCCACCTGGCTGTAACATATAGTATTTTGTGGTGCTGACAATAGTTACAAAGATACCATCACCTTAAGTGGATGCAACCAAACCCCTCACCCTTTCCTCCAGTGTTAGTTTTACCGCACTTTTACTTCAAATTAAGTGCCACTCAGTGGAATTTTCCCCAAATGTCAACAGATCTGCAGCTTTAGAAAGATATCTCCTCCTGGCAATATTTGATGACAACCACCCAAACATGACTTAGGCTAGCTATGGGTAAATTTCATAATCTCATATAGGGAGAACTATATTAATGCAAAGGATTAGACTATGACAATGAAGGACCCTATCCAGTAATACTTATCAGCTACTAACAGATAGGATGGCACAGTTAGCTAGCTAAAAAAAACCCAGCAGTCTCAAGAATATAATATCACTGCAGTCTTTAAAATTCTTATTCCAGGACTGCTAAATTAATCAAATGCAGTTTTTAGTAATATAACCTGTAAACACCCTTTACATTGCTAGCCATTCCCAGCTGGTCAGGCTGAAGACAGCCATTCAATTCAACCCCAAATGAGACCCAGATCCATAGCATTCAACTATATCATTTTAATATAAATAAATATTAGAACTGTGAGGTTGTTCCTGCATATTGGTAATGACAGTGTTAAATAGGATGGCTACCTTCTTCTGGCAAGATTTCCGCATCTTCTCCAGCAGCTCATAAGCAAAGATTCAGCTGGTGGTGCTTTCTTCATCACTAGAGCTTCTTGCTGTGGAAAGCTTCCTGTACTTAATTTCTGTTGGCAATACAGCTGTTAAATGCAAAAAGCTCTATCAAAATTAAAGGTACAGCAGCTTTACCTAGCCTCCCAGATATCCAGGCAAGTCTTTACATCTGCTTTGCAGGGGCGGGTAGAAAGTAGATCTCCAGATGTCTTGGAATAATTCCAGGCATTCCTGGCTATTGGCCATGTTGACAGGGGTTTCTGAGAGAAGGCCTAAACATCGGGAAGTTTAGCTTCTGCCCGTCCCTGGGCTATGTATAGTACCACCTCCTAGAGCAGGGGTGGGCAACTTGCAGCACTCCATATGTTTTGGTTTACAACTCCCATAATCCTTCACCATTGGCTATGCTAGCTAGGGCTGATGGGAGTTGTAGGCCAAAACATCTGGAGGGCCACTAGTTGTCCACCCCTGTTCTAGAGGTAAGACAAAGTTAATCTTCTTTTTTTTCTAGGTGAAAGTGCTCCCTGCTGTTCTGACTCATTCTGCCTTTTGGACAGAAACCAAGGTTTTCTTGGAATACTTCACACTTTTATCTTCAGCAGACTTTATTTAAAAATGGTTTTACTTTCATTCCTTCTAATTTCCCCTTCTACTAGACGTCTGAAAGAATGGAGAGCTTCTTCCCCTTATAAAGTCAAAATGTTGAGCCTGTCTTTTGACCAGCAGGTGGGGCTATCTCAGATTTAAAGACCCCATTCTGGACATGGAAGAGAATGGCAATTTATGGCAAAACACCAACATTGGCTATCATTCAAAGAACTGTGCAACTACTTCCATGTACTTTGGGATCTGTGTTTCTTCAATCAGCTCCTCATGCAAAATGCTGCTCCCTTTATGAAAGTGAAAACACTTCCAAAACCAGTTTGTAATTTGGCAAGCAGTACCCTACTGTTGATAGTTTTTAAAAAAAACGGTTGATTAGCTCATGGGCTTTGTCCAAGCCCTTGAGCATGTCTATAGTAATTCTCTGGACCCCAGCCATTGTTAACAACTGCAAAATTCATATCTCGTGGCAGCTTTTCTCCCCATGCTTACAGATCCAGACTCATCTGGTAGAGGGAATATTCTGCCAGATATTCAAAAGAGTATTGATCCATTGAGATAGTACTTGGATCTTGATTCTACAAGATCTTGATTCTGCCCCTGAAAGTATGTCGATGTTTATGAATGGCTTTTGTGTCTGTAAATGATGCTGAACTATGCTAATTATGATGACTGCCTCACGCTGGTGACGTGGCTACTAAGTATGGAAGCCATCTTGTACTGTGCACACTACTGACATCTAACCATCAGGCTTGTTATTGCACATAAGAGCATCCATCAGCCTGAGGTAAACATTTCATTTGATGCCAAATTCTAGAAGGGTGTGGGTTTTTTTTGCTTTTTATGGGTTGGCTCTAACAGGATGCAGGGTGAGGCATTCACCTCAAGTAATAGATGCTGGGGTGTGTGGGAGAGCGATGGCAGCCTCCTTGTCATTCATCTTGAGCCCCTAACTGTTACCCTCTGTTGGAGAACAGAGCTGGGTGTATGCCACACAGGGTAGGAGTCAAGGGTCAGCATAATTGGGGACCTCCTGAGGGCCCACAGCCTAGCAGGGGGTGCACTGGCAAGAGGCCCTGAAATCTGCATATTCACCTGCCTCTTATGCTGGTCCAGACAATGGTGGCAGTGTGAATGAAGAGCAACAGATGCCACTGATTGTTTGCTGATTCCCTCTCTGTTTGGCAAGGCAGCAGGCCATAGCAATAATAAGGAAGAAGGTAGCAGCAACTGACAGCAATGCTGTTGAGGAGGTAAATTCACTGTGGTAGAGAGGCCTATTGATGGTGTCTTCCAGAACCTGGAGCCAATGTGATGATTCACTGTTATATGCTGTTTATCAGCTATGTAAAGGCTGTTAAGACTTTGGCTAAATTCAGACAACACAATAATCAATGGTGGGGTAATAAACAACTTTACAGTTGTTTATCTAGGGGGTACTCCCCACACAACATGGTAATAAATAATCAACCGTGGTGTGGATTAGGATCAGTGCTGAGTTGACTATGGCAGCATTTGGATGACATGATAGTCAATACAACTGACGATTGTCTCTCCCCCACCAGTTGTTTAATGTGTCGTCCGAATTCAGCCTTTGTATGATAAGACTAGTTAGTGGATATCCTGTGGGGAGGGAGTGAATGGACTGTTGGAGTGAATGTTGATTGGCTGTTGGAATTGAGTGGGTGAAAGAGAAGGACAGTAAAAATCAGTCGGGGTTGGTCTGCTGAAGAGGATATATGAGAGTAGGGTCTGCGGTTTATTGTTTTGGGAATCAGAGGAGAAGGTAGATTAGTATTTTAGGGGGTATAGTAGGCAAAGATGTGTGACATCTGTATTGTAACAATTAAGCCCTGAATTAAACGTAACCATAAACTAGATAAAATGAGTAAACTTATTTCTTGTTAATAAAAAGTTGTTTTGTTTTACACTGGATTGGATTCTTTGAGTACTAGGGGGAAGGTACTGAGTTGTATTGTGGCAGCAGTGAAGTGAAAGGTAAATTACAAGGTGCATTAAGTGGTTGCAGAGGTATTCATCTTTGGGGTCTAAAAGAGTCAGATGCTCAGGTGAGACACTGTATCAAGTGACACTGGTGTGCTTCCCAAGAAGGGATACTAGTTGTGTAAGAAGCCGTTTACTGTGAGACCAAAAAGGGGTCAGGGGCCACACTACTAGTGGGAGAGTAAATGGTGATGCCCAGAGGTGGGAACAGAAAGGGACATTGGGGGAAAATAATCCACAGAGTGGGCAGCCATAAACTGATCATGTTCATCATTGGGAGACTTTTAAGGAAAAGGTACAAAGGAGTCCCCAGGTAAGCAGGGTCGTGACACCAGCTGCCCTATGTCCCTCTAACCTGCTGCCATCAGGTGCAGTGAAGAATGCTGATCCACCCTTAGTGTTGAAGTAAGGTTCAATTTCTAGTCCAGTTGGCTTCTATATGTGGAATGCAGGGAGGTGCCATTTTGTCTTTTGCCTCAGCACCAAATGTCTTGGCCGGGCCCTGGAAAACATAGATCTCCCTTATATAATGCACTATAAAAACTATCTAGGACATCATGTGTGGCTTTTTCCATACACAGTATTTCCAAATACATTTGAAACTACCAGAAAACCTAGTGTGTCAGTGACCATGGCAAAACACACAACATTTGGACGTGTACTTTTTTACTCAGAATTAAGTCCCACTGTGTACAGTGGAGCTTACTTCCAAGTTAGTGTACTCAGGATTGTAGCCTTAGGGCTCAATTCTAAGCATGTTTAGACAGGAAAAAAACCTACAACTCCTATTCCTAATATTTGGAGGGTATGTTTTGTGGTATAAAAACTTTTATAAAAAGTGTTAAGATTCATAACCTTCTGCATATTTCTCCAGAGGGATGTGAAATATTTGTCAAATTGGAGCGTTTCACCCCAATTGTCCTGCAAATTCCTCAGCATTGGTTCACATCATCTTGTTTTTAAATGAATCCTCTTTGATTTATAGTTATGTTATAAGAAAGCTACTACCGTATTTATCATTTGGGGTTATGGTTCCTCTTCCCCCGTATACTTTAAATGTTAAGAATAGCTTTCTTCTGTATGCATTTATAGTCTGAGCACTCACATTATGTATTCTCCTGTATTTTTCTATTCAAGCACAATCTTATATTTATTTCAGGGATAAAGGCATTTTAGGAAAGGGCACATTAGTTGCTTCCGTTTACTCAGAAAGCTTTATTTTGCCTCAGGAAAATGGCTGTTACATGACTGATTCTTGTAAAAAAACAAAAACAAAACACACACAACCAAAATATCCCCTACAGGCAGCATGCAGTGCTTTCTGAGGTCTATATAGGCACCGATTTGAAGTTCTTGCTTTGCTGGCAGCAAATTATAAAAAAATTAAACAAAACCAAATAAATCACGATAAAGATGGTCCATTATGTACACCACATTTAAGTGCAGAGGGCATTATTCTACGACATATACATATATTCTACAACATATACATATATACGACATATCTGTCTATTCCTCCTTGTGCTAATGATATTTATGTATTTTGTATAAAGACTAGTTTACGAAGCAATTATTTATTTATTATACCCAGCCTTTTTACCAAAAACTGGCACTCAAGGAGAGTTACAACAATTTAAAATAGATTAAAATGATAACGCACACGCACACATACCATAAAAAATAACAATTACAGAATAAAAACAGTATGGTACTTACAGGGGAAAGGCCTTCTTAAATAAAGGACACAATCCTATGCTTGTTTAGACTGAAAAATGTCCTACATCTCCCAGCATGGTTGGCTGGGGAATGCTGAAAATTGTAGGACTTATTTCTCTCTAAACATGCATAGGATTACCCTCTTAGAGCATAAACCTATGCATGTCTACCCAGAAGTAAGTTCCATAGATGTTATTTCTAGGTAAATGGGCATTGCAGCTTGTTTTCATTTTTTAAAATATTAGTAAGTAAATGTATTTGTTTAGCCACACACCTTATTTTTAATAGGAAAACTGAGACGTGGAGCAATGCATGGATTCCCAGTCAACCATGTACTTAGATTGCAACATGTTTGCAATCTAAAATGATTGTATTAAATCCAATTCAGTACCATTTTTACATGTACAATTTTGACTTGAAATTGTATCGCTCAAGAGACTACTTACTGCATTTCTCTCTGAATAGGATTTTGGTTGCTTGTTGCTTCCAGGACTGTGCCCTACCATTAGACAGAGTGAGACAGCCATCTTAGGCAGCAGATTTTGGGAGTGCAGAGGTAGTGAGGTGAGCTAGCCTTTTGCCTTTGAGTACAGTGGAGGACCCGTTTCCTGTATTCTAGTTATATTCAACTGCCAGCCCAGTTGGCTTCTGTATGTGGGATGTATCTTTCCTTTGCCTCAGGCAGAGCAATTACTTGGGCCAGCCCTGCCTGCCTCTGAATCAGAAACTACCCATCCTAACCATCTTTACTGGCCCTATTTGCTTTCAGTATCCAACCATAATTTCTCTGGATCTGGTACAACTAGTAACATAGTCCACCCAACCCCATCCAGCATCCCTTTTCAGTTTTGAAAAATTGTCAAGAAGGGTTTTGTCTAGGCTGACCATATGAAAAAGAGGACAGGGCTCATGTAACTTAACAGTTGTAGAGAAAAGGGAATTTCAGCCAGTGTCATTTCCCTGGTGAAATTCCCTCCTCATCACAACAGTTAAAGTTGCAGGGGCCCTGCCTTCTTTTGTATATGGTCACTCTAGTATAGTGCATGCAACTTTAACTGTTGTGATGAAGAGGGAATTTCACCAGGAACTAATTGCATACAAATGGCACTGGCTGAAATTCCCTTTTCTCTACAACTGTTAAAGTTACAGGAGCCCTGACCTGGATTTTATCTGGTCACCCTACTTTAGATGCAATTTTTGGTCACCTCAGAGCAGAAGTGTCTTTTACCCAAAAAGACAACAGAGAAATTCAAGATTTTAACACAGCCATGATTGGCAGCAGCATGTCCATCTCCCAACAAAAGGCAGGGATTCATTCTCCTTCTATCTAAAATCTTCTTTTGTGTTGGAAATATGATTTATTTATTTATTTTATCCTTTTTGAACATTTAAAACTGAATCATACTGCATACAACCTGAAGGTATTCCGTATGGTGGATTTGGGGCTGAAAATCCAAATCAGCCTCAGTCTCACCTCCAACCTGCATTATAAGCAGGGAACTACATTTCAAGGTTTTTATAAACTTTTCTCAGCCATAGCCCGCAATATGGGGTTAATGCACTGCATTGGTATTGCATTCGCTCTAAGACATGTGGTTTGAGAGATACATAGAAGTGAGCCTCCCCCATCTGACATGCTTCCCCAAGAACTACAATTCCCAGAGTTCTGTAGCCCTTACTGGTGTTTCCTAAGCATGGTCAGGAGTAGTCAATAGGGCAGCAGGTGGGAGGGGCAAGAACTGTAATAATCAGAGGCCCTGAGATGCTAGGGATAATAGGAGTCAGTGCTGCTGACAAAATTAGCTAGCGCCAGAAATATGAGAGTTAGGGCTCTGGTCTTTAGGAAAAGTGCTACAGAACCACTACCACCCTAAGAGACAAAACTAGGCTGACCATATGAAAAGGAGGACAGGGCTCATGAAACTTTAACAGTTGTAGAGAAAAGGGAATTTCAGCCGGTGTCATTTGTATGCAATTAGTCCCTGGTGAAATTCCCTCTTCATCACAACAGTTAAAGTTGCAGGGGCTCTGCCTTCTTTTGTATATGGTCACTCTAGTATAGTGCCTGCAAATAAATAAATCATATTTCCAACACAAAAGAAGATTTTAGATAGAAGGAGAATGAATCCCTGCCATTTGTTGGGAGATTGACATGCTGCTGCCAATCATGGCTGTGTTAAAATCTTGAATTTCTCTGTTGTCTTTATGGGTAAAAGACACTTCTGCTCTGAGGTGACCAAAAATTGCATCTAAAGTAGGGTGACCAGATAAAATCCAGGTCAGGGCTCATGTAACTTTAACAGTTGTAGAGAAAAGGGAATTTCAGCCAGTGTTATTTGTATGCAATTAGTTCCTGGTGAAATTCCCTCTTCATCATGTTAGAAATGCCCATTCTGTTTCAGAAAAGGAAAATACAACCTGGGAAGTTGAAGCAAATTTCTTTATTGCCAAGAACAGCCTTTTGCAAAAGGGGTGTGGCTATGCAAGCTTGGCACACACCGAACATCATAAATCACACAACATATATTCCCTGTCATCCGGCCGGCCTCTAACAGGTTACATCCTATCCCGTACGCCTGATTATAATATTCAAATCCTCCTATCCTCCCCTTTCCTCCATATTTTCCCCACCTACACATGTTTCCTATGCAACTGCAAACAATCTTAGCGAAGCTTGACCTGTTGTTCCTAGTCTCCTTCTGTTTCCTGCCACTTCCAACCACATTCCACCTGCACTCCACTTGCATTAGCTAAATTCCATCTACTAAATATAAACCCATGTCCCGTGCCTTTACGCTTCAAAGGTCACAGACACCTGATTATTTTGCTCTATTGCCTACATCTACTTTTAGATAATGTGCTTCTGCTTCTTGCTTAATACTGTGCATTTGGCAACCTCCTAAATTAAAATTGCTTATTAATTATTGGATTAAATATATGTGCCTAGGCTTTATATGTGCCTACTGGATTATATATATAATTGCTTAGCCCTGTATGTTACCTGATGGAAAAGCAACATATCCCACAATCACAACAGTTAAAGTTGCATGCACTATACTAGAGTGACCATATACAAAAGAAGGCAGGGCCCCTGCAACTTTAACTGTTGTGATGAAGAGGGAATTTCACAAGGAACTAATTGCATACAAATAACTCTGGCTGACATTCCCTTTTTTCTACAACTGTTAAAGTTACATGAGCCCTGACCTGGTTTTTATCTGGTCAGCCTAATCTAAAGTGAACCTGGTTGCATAGGCCTGTGTTGAAGGCTGGCACTGGCAAATTCCATCTGCTAGGGGTCACCACTAGCTGTCCTGTCTGCATTGCTCATCAGGCAGACTGTTCTTAATGGTGGGTCAATGAACAGAGCTTGGAAAATTAAGGTCAGGCTGGGTGAAGGTGATCCTTCAAATAACCTGATCCCAAAAAAATTTTCAGGACTTTAAAGGTCAGAACCAGCACTTTGAATTGAGCCCAGAAACACACTGGTAACTAGTGCAACTGGTAGCGTATCAGTGTAATACGATTCAAACATCTCATCCCAACTAGCACCTGTACCGGTGATGTTTCTCAGTCATTTTCAAAGGCAGCGTCATGTAGAGCACATTGCAGTAGTCTAAATGGATATAACCAACACATGCATGGCGGAGACAAGATCCACTTTCTCCAGATAGGGCCCCAGCTTGCATACCAGCAAAAAGCACTCGTAGCCATAGCTGCCACCTGAGCTTCCATAGTTGGTGCTTAGTCCAGGAGAAGTCCCAAGGTGCACACTTGGTGCTTCAGGGGGAATGCAGCCCCATCCAGGACCAGTTGTATCTTCCTGTCGAAATCAACCAGCTTCTCCACTCACAGCACTTGGGTCTTGTCAGGATTTCAGTATCTGTATTAAATATCTGACAGTTGATATTGGACTGTATTTGATAGTTGAGATACTTAATATTTTACAGCATGCTAGCCGATACATTTGTAGCTTTCAGACTTCAAGGAACACTTCTGCTGGTTGCTTTATAATATTGTTTTTGCTATCATTATATTCTGTTTATGTCTGGTTTTGCTTGTTTGTTTGTTTTAATCACTTGCTGTTAGCCATGCTGGGTTTTTAAAAGAAAAATGGGATATAAACTTTACAAATAAAACGAATAATGAATCATTTTCACATTAGCTTGTCTGCCAGGAAAACTCAATGTATTTGCCACAAAGTGGTTGTGCGGGGCAGGGGACAGGGACTTGTCTCCCGTTACGGACCTTCTCCTTGAAGTACTATGGATAAGCTTTCAAATAACACAGGGTTCTTGCCAGGGAATTTGAAATTTGAACAGCAATTTTTCATCTGATTTCTCTGGAATGTGGTCAGATAGCTATACCCACTTACAGGAGTGTAAGCCCCATTAAACTCAATGGGACTTACTTCTGAATAGACATTACCTTGATTATAATTAAATAATATTGATTTTATTTTTATTGGATTCAACAGAGACTGCCTCATGCCTTAACTATAGAGCTAGTCCCACAGCTGAGTTAATAAAACCAAGTATACATAGACACACAAAATTTTATTATCCCTTTTTTGCCACCAGATGGTGGTATCAACCTATGGTTGAACATACAGTTAACCTTTTCTAGATCATGAAGATAAATTAAATCATACTGTTTGAGCAATTATTGATACAAAATGTAAAATATAGAGCAAGAATTAGTATAGGCCAAAGAACTGAGATCTGGTATAACATAGTGACTCACAGCACCATCCTATATATGTCTACTCTGCAGTAAGTTCCATTGAATTCAATGGGGCTTGTTGCCAGGTAAATGGGTATTGGATTGCACCCTAAGGGCACAATCCTATGTATGTTTAGACAGAGCCTGGGTTCGGACAATACATCAACCCATGATGGGTTAAATAAGCGATGATGGTTTATTTAAGCCATGATGGCTTAGTTAAGTATATTGACTATGAGCTCTTTTCCCACCCACGGTGGGTTATTTTCCCCAAATTACCCACCCTGGAATCCCATAGTCTGCAATAAGGGTTATTTTACCTATGGTGGGTTAGTGTGTCATCTGTCATGCCAGCGTAGATTACGAGGATTGTCTACAGAGCTGCTCTGAAAGAACAGCCGAAAAAGATGTTGCCACTCTGCTCTTCTCAAGTGATCTCTGAGCAAACTTGTTTTTTTGCCAGATTCAGCCGTGTCACTGACTCCAAATAAGTTCTGCTGCTCCCGCACAGCTCCCAAATGGTTTTGTGTATGGATAACTCCTCACTTTTCCATGAAAATGCAAAGTCCTGCAGTTATCCTGTAGTGCATATGGTGGCTCCCCATAAAGGGAACCTGTATATAAAATGTTGTTCTGCAAATTTTAAGGAGCTAGTCCCCCTTTTTTGTTGCAAATGGGCAGAGGAAGGAAACCTGGTAAAGGCTTGAAAATCTGCAAAGGAAGCAGGGATAGCTGCCCAGCCAAATGGGAGGAGTACAGAGGGAGGAAGGGTGCGAGGGGAGAATAAACTACACTGTGTAGCTAATTTGTCCCATCGTCTGTCGGTGCACAGTAGGCTATTTGAAAAATAAGCTACTGAGCATAGCTTATAAGCCACCATGGGTTAATGTGACATGTGAATAGGCCCAGAAAAGTGGTCTACAACTTTCAGAATGCCCTGAGATATGCTGGAAGTTGTAGGCCTTTTATCTTTGGGGTGTGTGGCTTTAAAAGCAGGTTAGACAAATTCCTGGAGAAGGCTATCAATGGCTACTAGTCCCAATGGCTATGTGCTACCTCCAGTATCAGTGGCAGTTAGCCTATGTACACCAGTTGCTGGGAAACATGCATTGGGAGGGTGCTGTTGCACTCATGTCCTACTTGTGGGTTCCTGGTCAAAAGCTGTTTGACCGCTGTATGAACAAAATGCTGGACTGGATGGACCCTTGGTCTGGTCCAGCATGGCTCTTCTTATGTCTAAACATAATTAATTTTTGTAAACCGCCCAGAGAGCTTCGGGTATGGGGCGGTATATAAATGTAATTTGTGCCTTAAGAGACTAGACTATGAATTAGGAAGTCTCACTGCTCTCATTAATTCATTAGGTGGCCTCTGTTAAACCTCTCTCAGTCTTCTCTCACATATCTGCAATATGGGATACTAATTTACCTTATAAGAATATTGTAAGGATTACAACAAATAATGTATGTGAACTGTTTTGAATACCTGATAGCATTATATAAATGCTAAGCTTTACTTGTATTCCAGAAGGAGAATGATAATGTGATACAACATTCAGCAGAACATCATTTGCCTCAAAATGGAATATCTGTGGAAAGATGGACCCAGTCTGCTCTAGTCAGTGCCAGGTGAGCTCATAGCTCTGATTTTCCTTCTGTATTTCCTTCCTACTGTATATTTATACAGTAATTAAGATAACTGCATATCTGAGCTCATATTTATATTGCATATTAATTGGATTGTTTTGCTGTTAATGAGTAGCTGAGTTGCATATCCTGTTTTAATGCGAGTAGTCTAATAACAACCACAAAACAGCTTGCATGGCAAGTACACAAACTGTTTCCATTTCAGTGAAAACAGGAAAACACTTACACACCCACCTCTAGGTAAAAGGCACTCTGGGATGCTGACAGAGCAAACATGTACATGTCTACTCAGATGCACGTTCCCGTTTCTCATGGGACTTAATCAGTTGTAAGTGGTCAGGACTGCAGTCTGAGTCACACACTCACTTACCCAGTGCCAGCGTTAAGGGTAGGCCTGGTTGGGCAACTGCCAAGGGCCCACTCCCCTGTAGGGGCCCACTGACAGTCTCCTGGAGGTGCTCCTCTTTTTCACTATTGCAACCTGCTTTTCACCTGCTACTTGCTCTGTCCCAGACAAAGGTGGTAGTGTGAAGGAGAAACAGCAGATGTCACTGCCTGCTCGCTCACTGGCTCTCTGCCTGTCAAGCAAGCAAGTGGTAGCAATGGTGAGAAAGAGCAGCTGGTGACAATGCGGTGAGAATAGACTCATTGAGGGAAAGCACCCATTATGAGGTCTTGCCAATGGCCCTCAGAAACCTGGCACTGCTACTGTAATTAGTGACTTGAATTCAAGTGTGCTCTTTTCTGTTTAAATCATCACTGGGCATGAAGTGCCCTGCTTGCTTTATTTTAATTCAGACCAAAGCACTAGTGAGTGTCAGTTATTTTGAACAAGGAACTTCAATAGAGACAATGGGGCAGTTTGCACTATTGCAGGATGGTTAATAAGCCATGGTTACCCACCCAATGTGTGCTAGCCCGATTTACATAATTACCCATGCCAGCATCCTTTGTGTTGTCCAAACCCAGCGTCTTTCCAGAAGACACTGAGGGAAGCGCTTTAAGATGGATTCCTGCATTGAGCAGGGGGTTGGACTCGATGGCCTTATAGGCCCCTTCCAACACTACTATTCTATGATTCTATGAGCTAGGACCTTCCAAGGGAGATAACAGCATTGCCTCATGACCGTTACAGTGAAGGCCCTGATCCTAGAAGCCAACGTTCTCACTTCATGCAGGATTTACTACACAGAATGCAGGTGACATAAAAGGAAACATAACAAGTACAGGCAATTACTGCAACTGTGAAGAATTGGTTGAATATGCTCTCAACTCCCTTCCTCTGTCAGGAGGTAGGCTGTGGCATTCTGTACCAGATGCAACTTCCAAGTCAACGTCTAGGACAATGTCAATGAATTGTCTGGTTAATATTATTGAAATATGTCCTCTGGTGCTTAATTAATAAGCAATTGCTGATTTAAATTGTAATAATTGCCTTTTTCCCTCTTTCTTTTTTGTTCGCTTATAAAGTGTTAGTTCAGCTAAAAGTGCATATTTATGTAATTTAATTTTGTTATTCCTCACTTGTGGTCATTTCTCCAATATTTAGCACTTTGCTGTCACAGAAGATGTTCTCAATATATTTTTGTATACTTCAGTAAGAATAGTAATAGTTTCAACGTACCTGATGGAACGCCTTTCCCGACATGAACCTACCCGTACACTATGCTCAACATCAAAGGTCCTCCTCCAGGTGCCTACTCCAAGGGAAGCTCGGAGGATGGCAACAAGGGAGAGGGCCTTCTCTGTGGTGGCCCCCCAATTTTGGAATGATCTCCCCGATAAGGCCCGCCTGGCACCAACACTGTTATCTTTTCGGCGCCAGGTCAAACCTTTTCTTTTCTCCCAGGCATTTTAACAGCTTAAGTTGAGTTTTTAAAAGACTTTATGGCCAGGCTTAACAGTTTAAAATGTTTAAAATGTCAGCTGTTTTATGTTTATGGTTTTAAATTTTGTATATTGTCTTTTTAGTGTTCAATCTTTTAATTTTTGTAAACCGCCCAGAGAGCTTCGGCTATGGGGTGGTATATAAATGTATTAAATAATAATAATAATAACAACAACATATATTTTCATTCCAGTTATTCTATTAATTACTGTAATAATATCAGACCAGTATTTCTTAATAGAAGGATAAGTTCACATTAGGACTGCAGTACTTAACATAAATCTTATTGAAATCAGTGTTGCTTCTCAGTTAATATTTTTATATTTGGAGCATTAATGTGAAATATGGGATCTAATTTGGCACACATTATTATTAGGCTTACATAGCATGGTCCTGAGGACATTTTAAAAATAAATAAAAGGGGGAATCCTATGCTTGGAGCAGAGCAGAGCATCTTCAGATTTTGAGGGCTGGTGGGAAAGACACCCCCTCAGTGAGTCCCCTCCCAAAAAACAAGATTGTGGCCACCTCTTCACGGCGCCTCTTCCAGCGTGCAGTGGTGGCGGCAGTCGGCATGCCACGCATTGATGTTCATGCTGCCAGTCTTCATGGCAGGAGTGCCACGGCGGCTTTTCCTGTTGCTGCTGCTGCACCTGCCCAGCGTCAGCTGGAGGGGCAGCTAGAGCGGTGGCCCACCTACTCTAAGATAAGTGATTTTTTTAAAAAAAATTAATGGGTGGGGGACAGCGGAGGTGGTGCAGCAAGCTTATGGCTCGCTGCTCCATCCCCTTCCCTACCCAGCCCGCTCCGCTCTGAAAAAAGTTGAGCTAAATGCCCAACTTTTTTTAGTGCGGAGCAAAAGGCCTCTGACCCTAGATTGCTTCGAATTGGCGGCAGCATCATGTAACCCAACTGTTGCCATTTCAAAGCCACCGCGAGGCAAAGTGCCTGTGAAGAGGTATCGTGACATCTGATCTACTGAAAGTGCCACCATAAATATCCCTAAAGATCCCAAGTCATCCAAGACCATATTTACATATTCTCATTAAAATTTGCTCCTATATGACTAGTACAAAGAAGAGCTGGGAATAGAAGCTGACAATGACTCACTGATGGGCTTCAGCCATATCACACTTGAATGATTGTGCAATGCAACTCTTTGATAATGTTCTTCTTGGATATTCCCCAGCTTTCCAGGAAAGATAGATCAGGCATGAAGAAATGTGATTGTTTATTAGTTCTAATAAAGAACTACGCCCAGAGATTTCAGACCACTGCAGTTGAGACATTTTAGAGTAGTTCCAGGAGATTCTACGTTTCAGCTACCACTAAGAGGCACATGACTCTTATACATTAATCCTCAAGTTAGCCAGCTTTCTTTAAACTTTATTACTCTCTTTCCAAAACTGATGAATGTATAGCTTGGGATGGGGAGGAAATAGTTTCAAGATATTACTTCATATTGGTTTGTTTAATATGAAAACTTGTTCACATCAGGAGGAATTTTATGTTGACGTGGAAGTGAGGAGAAATTCAGAAGTCAGTGAAATAAATGAGTTTGAGTACACTTAATTCTGTGTTGGATTAGGTTCTCTATTATAAAGTTTATATCCCTCTTTACAGAAGTATTTTCCACAGGGCAGTTTAAAATCCTGTTGCCAGCTAACCATCTTCACACATCTATTAAAATCAGTGACATGTAATACTTCCTTAACTTGCTGCAGGATATCAGCATTTAAGATTTTAAAGATGGAAAATTTCTTTGTTTTAATGGAAACATAAAGACAACACATAAAGGCTCAATCTGGGGTTCACCTAATTCAGTATAATGTCTCCACCTAGTATCAGTTGGGTCACAGAAATGTACAAGAACAAAATAGGGTGATGGTGGAATCTTCCCTTATTCACTATCAATGATAGTGACAAGATATTCAAGAATTTTGCATTAAACATAGAACCCATACAAGAAAGACAAAGTGATTAATTAAAATGAACATCTAGGAGAGGTCAGTCTAAGTCATGCTTTCATTTATTCACTTCATATAAAAATCTCTTAAGAATGCATCTGAACACAATATATAATACTATAACAACATACATTGTGTGAAACTTTGAAACAATAAAATAACCACCTGGAACAATGCAGTGTTCAACAGACATACAAACCCATTGATCATGCACAACTGTGCTATTTTCATCAACTAGTTAGTTACAAGTTGGATTGAAAGCTTGAAATATAGGTTTACTAACTGAAATCGGCACCATAAACATGCCTAACAAGCTTTGTTGGAAGAAGTTTCACAGCACAATTATAACATCAGTTCACATTTTGTCATAGAAATTCACATTGGCTTGTTCGTAAATTGGAAAATGACACTTAACATTTTGTGGCATTTGCTGGTTTTTTTTTCTTTTTCAGTAGTTTCACATCATCTGAACAGACCATTCTAAACCTCTCCGGGTCACGGACAATGATTTCCCAAATCCTAATGAAAATGAAACCCCTGTGAGCCAATGCCACTTGAATGCCCTGTGTGGGTTTCATATGTCTCTTTTAAGCTATGTTCAGGTTCAATTTTATGCAATACAAAAAAAAGTTACGAGAAAGGCAACTCTTATCCAGAGTCTTCTACACAAGTAACATCACCACTGACAGGCAATGTTAATATATATAAATTAATACTTACAAAACATTACATTATATACATTCAGTAATAAATACACTGTTATAAACAGTACTGGACGTGTTAGAGCTCAAGGCAAGTGCAGGAGAAAAAAGGAGACTAAACCTAGTGGACATGAACTATGCAGGAAAAGAACACAAAACGATCAAGCATACAATTTCCACTGAGTTTTAAAAAAACAAAACCACAATGAGGGGAAGATGTCTTTCACACTACCTCAGTATGCTGTTTTTTTTATATATGCTGTATTGTGCTATGAGAACACAAAGCTACACTTTATCCTGTGCACACAAAAAAGTCAAAAACAGTTGAATGGAGAATACTGTTTTCAGTAGCAAGCAAACAGAGGAGTTTCACAGGTTTTGCAAGGCGGATAAAGTGACCAATGGTGCAGTAATGCAAGGAGGAGGGCATCCTGCTCTATTCAGTGAGTCAAAGTGATAAAACTGCGATAAAGTAACAAGTATTGCCCATAAAAAGGAAGACTTCTTTCATTAAAACAGGAATAATAAAAATATACATCAATATCAAACACGTTTTGTTGCGTATTTAGTAGGCTTTTCAAAAAGACGTGGAAGTGTTTATAAAAAAGGCACACGGGTCTGCAAACAGGTGGACAAGTTTTAAATGCAGAGTTATGAATCAGTAGTTCTAGCTGTCAGACCTGTCTAGATTTCAAAATTTCTTAGGAATAGAAAATATTTCAGTTGTGTGTCATTCACTATCAGGCTTGTTCAGTAACAACTCACACTAGCTCCAGACCACTACAATGATTTTGTTTTTTGGCTGACAATGCTTAAGCTGCAATATAAATCACCTGTTAATTTCCTGAGCAGTCACTACGCACTCTTTAACCCTGACTCCAATCTCAAGTAGCTGGAAAGGTCCTTTAGCCAATGGTAGATGCTGGCTGAAGACCCAGATTTCAGATTTGTCAGTGAGACAACCTGCACGTGCATGAAGAATTTAAATTCACCAGCACAGATACAGTACACTAAGTATCAATAGGTGATGTATCTTCTGTTAGAATTTCTATATTAGCTCCCCTTTGGGAATCCCTTTTCACTGGGTCAGTCACACAGAGTGTCTTTGTACTGCTGAAATAGCTGATACTATCACTCTCTTTGTCAGGGCCATCGGAATCCTCTTCTTCAAGGGTAAGCTCAAATTGGAACTTCTCGATCAGGCCCGGACAGTCTCTGTTGTGTTCTTCGAGGGGAGGAGAGGGGCTTTGAGGGATCATACTCTGATACCAATTCCTGTTGTCTTCTAGGGTATCCAGGATATCTTGGGCATCTGGCTGCACTAGGTCTGCCCATGTCTCCCAAAGTGGGTGGACAATATAATCGATGAACCCAACCTGTAAAGCAACAATAAGAATTAGTTACTACAACACTAGATTTATTAAGAAAACTTTTTATCATTTCTTTATTAGACATATGTATGAATCACATCTCCCTACAAGGGCATTCAAGGCAATATACAAATTAGACAAAACAATAGTGATAATTAATACGAATACATCAAAACATGAACTAAAAACAAGAGCAGAAATCTCCTTTAGGAAAAAAATGGGGGGAAACATTAAAATCCATTAGCCTTGATGGAACAGTATAATCTTCATTGCCTGACTGAACATGGTAAAAAGGGGACTAATCCAGCCTCCATAGGGAAGGAGTTCCATAACTGGGGTGCTCAGGGCAGGGCGGGGGGGGGCAGTGGAGCTAGTTGGCCTGGGGCCCATGATTTTGAGGGGGCACTCTGGCGAGGAGGTCCCCCCTAGCTTACGCTACTGCTTCCGTAGTGTAAGCGGCCCATCGAGAAGGGAGGAGCCTGCCTTGCGGAAACAGTGCAGAAGCTGTCTGTCATGAATACCACGGTCAGACTACAAGCTCCAGAGGGCCATGCCGCATGCGGGGTGGGGATATATGTGCCTAAATTGCGATGGTTGTCCTTATTGCGTCTCTTTTCTCAATCTTCTCCATGGCATATAATCTCTGGAGCAGAGGGTGAGGTAATGATGATGATAGTTATTAATGATAATAATGATGATACCGTGAGGGTGATGATGATAATGTTTGATAATGATAAAGGACTGCTCTATTGTTGTTGCTTCTGTTTGTACAGCAACTAAAAATAAATGTTAATTTCTGATTCAACATTGAGGTGTTGTAGAACAGGTTTAATATGAAGGTGTTATGTAGAACGGACATGTTGGTGGGCATTAAAAAAACATTAAAAAATACTAAATGAGCAGTATGAAATTGGGGGGAGGCACATGCTTTCCATCTGGCCAGTTCTGCACGGCCCTGGGGGTGCTGCTATAGAAAAAGGCCCATGTCATACACCTCTTTAGGTTGTGGGACATATAACAGCTTCTGATGCTGATCGTAAGTTATGGGCAGGTTCATACCAAGGAGGTGGTCTTTCAGATATCCTGGCCACAAGCTGTTTAGGGCTTTATATGTAAGACTCATCAACTTTAAAATCTGATTCAACGCCAGTGTTATATGGTCTATAAAAAGCACACCATACAACAGTCTGACCACTACATTATGTCCTAGCTATCATGTCCAGACATTTTCAAGGCAGTCCCATGTGCAGCAGATTATAGTACTGTAGACGAGAGGTGATTAAAGCATGGGTCACTGTGGCTAGATCTGCCTTCCTTAGGAAGGGTTGCAGTGAAGCAACAGATGAAGCTGGGCAAAGATTCTTGTGGTCACCACTGCCACCTGCCTATTCAGGAGCAGGATTGAATCCAAAAGCAACTCCCAATCTGTGAACCCAATTCTTCAGAGAGGGTGCTATCCCATCCAGAACTGGTGACTTGTCTGGATCATGTCTCTGTTTGTTCATCCATATCCAATTCCTCATTCCATAAAGGCAACATTTCAGGATTTCTACAGCTCCTTGGCATCAGTTGAAAGAGAGAGAGAGAGAGAGAGAGAGAGAGAGCTGGGCATCATCAGCATAATGATGAGACCCAACCCCCAAACTCCTTCATATAGATGACCTCCTTCATATAGATGTTAAACAGCATAGGAGACAAAGCTTCAGCAATAGTCCTTAAGCACCACCTTCTGGGAGAATTAAACCACTACAAAATGATGCCTCTAAGTCCTATATCAGCCGAACACCTCACAAGGACACTAGTCAATGGTATCAATTATCACTGAAAGATCCAGCAGAACTACCAGTGATGTGCACCCCTGCCCATTTCTCTGTTTAGGTCATCCACCAAGATGACCAAGGCTGTTTCCACCCCAAAAGCAGGTCTGAGACCAGATTGTAAAGGATCCAAATAATCAGTTTCATACAAAAAGCTTCATGCAGGAGGCGTTTGAAAAAAGCCACATTTTGTGTCTCCTGAACTTTTCCAAAGGGTGGATGCTACTACCATGAAGGTCCACCGTCAAGCTATTGTGTGGCGACATTCCATAACCAACAAGGCCTCCTCTGACAATCTTCACGGTTGCCTATACATGTATAAGGGAAGGAGGTCTGCTAGGTCCCAAGTTGTTTAGGGCTTTGTATGACAACAGCATAATCGTATATGTGGCTTGGTAGCTAACAGCCAGTGCTCTTTTAATACAGATGTTATGAGCATAGCTGGATGTTGCAGTGAAGACCCCACCTTCTGTATTCTGTACTAGATGCAGCTGCAGATTAAGGATGTTGATGCTTTTGGGGAATTCATTAGACCCTTGATACTATTTTACTAGTGTGTGGAGTTTTCAGCTGTTAACATACTTTGCACAATGTACTATATCTTTAAATGGGGAAAGAGGAATACTGTTTTACACAGACAAACGATAGTGCAACATTCTTTGAAAATGGTGTGTCATTGTGTGGAAATAATGATGGCTCCATATATTCTTTGATGAGTAAGCTATGAACTGGATTAATTCTCAGTTACTTGACAAATGGAAATCAAGGGATAGAGTAAAGTGAATGGCCACACAAGCTATGGGAAAGTCTTTTGCCTGGTCAGAGTTTGTCACTTAAGTTCAAAAGCTGTTGGATGGCAATTCGACAGGACAGGAAAACGACTCTCAAAGGAGCACATCTCAGTGCTAGGATGTTTGGTTTGGAAATCACATTTGCCTCTTTCAGACACAACAGGATGTTGAACAAGCCATTATAATTCTATTGTAACAGTTGAGGCAGCTTTAGCCAAAAGGTGATGAAAACTTCCTACAGCGTGTGCTGCTCAGCTTTGCCTGATTATTGGAAGGTGGGACTCTTTGGCACTTTACATTCATAAAGAAACACCACCAGAAATATTTCCAAATTTTAGAGTATGTTGAAAACGAATTTGCCCAGTAGACAGCTCAAATGAGAAAAGCACACCGACTTTTGTTTTGCCAGTTTATGATTTTGCCAGGATATGATTTAATTATTTTGCAATATCACTGCTTTCAGTGATTTTATTTATTACATTTTCACACTGTCCTCCCTCTGAGAATGTCAAGGAAGCATACATAGTCCATCTTATCCTGCATGGTTATGTTATTCCAGGGTGGGTGGGTAGGGAATTGGCTAAAGATCACCCCATGGGTTGAGTGAGGATTTGAACAGGTCTCTGCGGTCCATGTCCCAACACTCTAGCCTGACTTGGTGCCCATCCAGCCAGCATGGCCAACAGGAATCCTGGGAGTTGTAGTCCAAAACATCTGGGGGACACCAGGTTTGGGGAGGCTGCTGTAGCCACTACACAAAAATGGCACTCAGTTACTCAGAATTTGGAATATAAAAGGAAAAGATGATTTTCTTTGCAAAATGAAAAATCGATGCATGCAGAAAATCTTCAAACATCAGCTAACTGAGCAATCCTGGTGTGGCTCAATCCACTACAGTACCTCTGTTGCGTCCCAAGCCCTGGCTGAATACAAGTGGCCAGAGTATGAGATGCGGTTGATTTTTCAACTGTTTTTTTTCTGGCAGATCCCAGAAATCCCCCCTCCCATTGATTACAAAGGAAGGGGAAATGCCTAGAGCAGCCTAAAGCTAGCATCAGCTGGGGGTCCAGTCTGGGCCCCAATCCTGGGTCTTCACTGTTTTACAGAGAAGCATTGGATCCAACAGAGGGCCTTCTCAGCAATGGCCTCACACAAACTCCCATCGCAGATCTGCCATACACCATTCTTGCAGGATTTAAGAAGGCCTTGAAAACATTTTATTTTACCTTGGCCTTCCCATGATGAGTGTTGTTGTTGTTGTTGTTGTTGTTGTTGTTTTATTGTTATTTTATTGTTTTAATTGCTATTTTATTGTGATTATGTTTTTATTGCTTTTAATATTAATATTAAAAGCAATAAAAATATTAATATTAATATTAATAATCAGGACTTGTCCCTGAAAGGCGGCAAAGAAATGTTTTAAATAAATAAATGAAAATGAATGAATGAATGAATGAATAAATAAAACAGATCCAAAACAGCCCTACCCCACCTTCTGCCTACTACTGCCACTGGGAACACTGCTGAGATAGCCTAACATTTGTGGAACTATCCCAGAGGCATAAATGGCATCTCAGAGCAGGCAGAACCCCTTTCTGCCAGCACAGAACCCCATCCAGGCAATGGATCTGGGAGTTAAAACTGCACTGTAAATCCATAAAGGGTTCAGAGAGATATGTAGAGCTTTGGAATCAATTTGCATTTAGCCCCAATTGCAAAATCAAAAAACAAAACCCTTTGGGCATTTACCAATGCCTGCAAAAAAGATAGAACAGGGGAAAACCCGGGATGTCAAATTTATCATTTGTAAACTTGGTCAATACTGGCAGTGGGGAAAAAGTAAAGTTAAATACATACCTGTGACTTCTCTACAGAAGCTGTGTGTTTGTCACACATTGGGCTAATTTCCATCCCTCTCTCCCGTTCTTTGTCTCCCTGCTGAAAAAACTCTTCCATGATTCTGTCTGTCCACTGCCGATAGAGTTCAAGGGATTTTGTGGGATTACTTAAATCAGCACAATGGACCATATTTCGGAGAACCTGTAATTGCAAAACTTGGATTAATTTGAAGGCTCACAGAATCAGGCAGAATAGAACAACATTTCATTCTGTGCTTGCTGATACATTCAGTACAATTTCACATGAAAAGAAGGACATTTTGATCACAACCCTTATTTTGAAATATTTTATGAAAGACACCTTCATTAAAATACATTTTTACCAAGTCACAATGCAGAATATTAGTGATAGGTCACTTTATGTCAGCCTAATTAAGTGTGGCTTTGCCAGAGAAGCAACAGACTTGGTCTGGGTAATTTGCACAAGCATTCTCTTGAATACTCATCTACACAACTAAGGCCCCCTCTACAAGATTTTGCTTTGACACCCGGTTCCCTGATTATGCGCATCTCCTGACAATCGCTTTTACGCCTAATACCTATATACGAGAGGCGTTGAAGCGCATTACTGGCTGTATGAAACTCACTTTAAAGTTGTTGACATGCATGCAAATGTTGCTGAAAGTAATCTGCTTTGTCCCGAGAAACTGCCCAAACAGGTTTTCCACCCTTTATTCTCCCTGCCTACCAGAATTTCCCACCTTTGGTTACCAAGGTTACCTGCCGGGAATAATGTGGTTAACCTGTTCAGCTACCTCCCCCCCCCCTTTGCCCGATTGCCATTTGAACTGAACTATCCAGTGTAAGGGAAAAATGCCCTAGAGCAAATCTCCTGTCAGGAGTGTGCAGAACTCAGAGACACAAACCAAGACTCACGTATTTATCAAAGCAGCTTTATTCATCAAAAGACAGGTTCAGCAGTTTAAAATATTTCTCTACAGCAAGGCCCATCGTTGCCATATCGAGAACAGCGGCCAGCTCCTACCGTGCGGGCTAAAACTTGGCATCACCTTCCCCACCAAGAACCAACTCCCCACCCTCAAGCCAGGGTTTTTGTCCCTTCCCCTGGAATGTTCCCCCTCCCAGTCCGGCGCCAGAACTCTTCTCCTCCTCACACCTCCTACGCCAGCCTTGAAGTTTACAGCTGGAGATAGCCCCGGCCTTCCTGCTCTGGAGTCCTTGAATCCCTTATCTCTCCCCAGATGGCAACCCCAGGGCCGTTTGTCTCTCTAATGTCTCTACAGCTATATGAAACCATCTTATCAAATCCTATTTCCTACCAACGCTACTTTTCCCCCCAAAGTCCTCGTTCTCCTCCTCCAACCAGCACAGTCTATCTGTTCCCCTTTACACCTCCCCCCTTAAGATGGAACTGAGGGGGTTTCACCTCCCTTTTCTTGGGTTCGGGTTTCTTTCTCTCTCTCACTCTCTCTACTCTCTGCTCTCTCTCAGTTCCATCTCCACTTTCTCTCCGTTCTACTAACTCTCTCTCGGGTTCTGGTTCATCCAAGTACCGGCGGGACAACCCATCTGCCACCACGTTCTCTTTTCCTTTAATGTGGGTAACTGTAAAGTCATAGTCCTGTAAGGCTAGACTCCACCGCAACAACTTTTGGTTGGTGTTCTTTACTCTAGCCAACCAGCACAGCGGAGAATGGTCAGTCTGCAACGAGAAGGGGCGCCCCCACAAATACGGCCGCAATTTCTTAATGGCCCACACAATGGCCAGGCACTCCTTTTCGATGGTGGCCAGGGCTTTCTCCCGGGGTAGTAGTTTCTTACTGATGAAGGCAATGGGGTGCGACTGTCCCTTTTCATCTTCTTGTAGCAACACCCCCCCCAAACCTCTTTCCGAGGCATCGGTCTGCAATATGAACGGTTTATCAAAATCTGGCGCCTGTAACACTGGGCGCCTCCGCAAGCAGCGCTTGAGGCTTTCAAACGCTTGCTGACACTGTGTCGTCCAGGGCACTCTAATGGGCTGTCGTTTCCGACAGAGATCCGTGAGGGGGGCCACCAGGGCACTAAAGTCAGGCACAAAACGTCGGTAGTACCCTGCTAATCCCAGGAATGACTGCACCTGTTTCTTAGTCTGTGGCGTTGGCCAGTTTTGAATAGACTCTACCTTCGCCTCCAGCGGTTTCACACTGCCCCCTCCTACCCGATGTCCCAAATACGTCACTTCCCCCAACCCAAATTGACACTTGGTCGCGTTAACAGTCAATCCCGCTTGTTTCAAACGCCCAAGCACCTGAGCCAGATGTTCTAGGTGCTGCTCCCACGTCTGACTGTAGACTGCGATGTCATCCAGGTAAACACATGAAAAGGCCCCCAGACCCCTCAAAACCCCATCCATTAACCTTTGGAAGGAATTTGGGGCGGACTGCAAGCCAAAAGGCATCATTTTGAATTGATACAAGCCTTTGGGAGTGGCAAAAGCAGTCTTTAAGGCCGACTCCTCATCTAGAGGCACCTGCCAATAGCCCTTGGTCAAATCTAATGTGGAAATGTACTTTGCCCGCCCCAACGTCTCAATACATTCTTCGGTGCGGGGCATGGGATAGGAATCGCCCCTCGATATGGAATTTAACCGCCTGAAATCTAAACAAAATCTAATTTTCCCATCTCTTTTGTTTACTAACACAATGGGGGAGGACCATGGGCTATGGCTTTCTTGTATCACTCCCAGCGCCAACATTTCTTCCACCTCTTTTTGTATGATCTCGGCATGTTTCCCTGTGATCCTATAGTTGGGGACGCGGATGGGAGGGTGGTTTCCTGTGTGTATGGCATGCGTAATGAGGTTTGTCCTTCCTGGCAACCCAGAAAATAACTCTTTGAATTTTTGTAGCTGTTGTTCCAGCTGCATCCGCTGGGTGGCAGTCAAAGCCTCCGAAAACGTCGCTTGTTCTAACCCTCCCTTGTGTCGGTACTCTTTCAATAGTTCTGCCTTGGGCACCTCCAGGTCTACCTTCTGCACTCTCACCTCCCGTTCTCTAAACTTCTTCATCATATTTACATGGTAGACCTTGGGTCGTCCCTTACCCTGGGGTGGTTTTAACAAGTAGTTCACCTCATTCAAGCGCTTTTCCACCACCAAAGGCCCCTCCCAGCGTACAGCCAATTTCTCGGGCTTCACCGGTTTTAAAACCAACACTCTCTCCCCCTCCTGAAACGTCCGCAGTCTGGCTCCCCGGTCGTACCACTTCTTCTGCCCCTGCTGCACCCGAGCCAAGTTCGTCTGCGCGGCCTCCCCTACTTCTCGGAGAACATTTTGCAAATTCTGTATATAGCTCACCACCGAGGCAGGTCTCGTCGTCTCTCCCCCCTCCCACTTTTCTCTCATCAAAACCAATGGTCCCCGCAACTCCCTCCCAAACAGCATTTCATTCGGTGAGAACCCCAAACTGTCCTGTGGGGCATCTCGGTAAGCAAACATCAAATAAGGCAACGCAACATCCCAATCTTTGTGGTGCGCCACTGCATAAGCTTTTAACATTTTTCCCAAGGTCTGATTAAATCTTTCGACTAAACCATTTCCTTCATGATGGTAGGCCGCCGAGGTGCACTGCTGTACGCCCGCCAACTTCCATAGTTCTTTCAACAGTTGGGACATAAAGCCGCCGCCCAAATCGTGTACCAACAATTTAGGCATTCCTAAGCGAACAAACACAGACATTAGGGCTTTAGCGATCTGTTCTGCGGTAATGGTGTTCAATGGTACAGCCTCTGCATACCGGGTGGCATAATCTACTAGGGTGAGAATATATTTCTTCCCTGTTCTAGTGGCCGGGGCAAAAGGCCCCAAAATGTCTACTCCCACTTTCTCAAAAGGGACTTCCGAAATGGGGGACGGTTGTAAGGGCGCTCTAGGGTGGTCCCGTGGGTACCCCACCCGCTGGCAAGGCTCGCAGGACCCACAAAACTCTCGAATGTCGGCTGCCACTGAGGGCCAGTAAAAACCCCTGCTTACCCTTGCCAGCGTGCGACGGATCCCCAAGTGCCCACCCCACAAGGTCTCATGCGCCGCCTCCATCACCCGAGTCCTGAAGTCTTGGGGCACCACCAGTTGTTTCTTCTCAATCCCCCCTCCCTTCTTTGGGCGGAATACACGATACAACATTCCCCTTTCCCATCTGAATCCCGCCCATCGTCTCCCTCCTCCTGATAACTCTTTTCCCGCCGCCCGATCTCTACACGGCTGTAAGGAGGGATCACTTAGTTGCCCCTGTCGAAATCCCGGCTCCTCCGCCTCTCCCACAGTAATTTCTTCGCTAGCTTTCTCCTCCGAGGATCCTTTCTCCGCCGCCGTTTCTTCGTCGGACTCGGCTACCCCCTTCACCCGCTGGCTACGCGTAACCACTGGCATTACTGATGTTTTAAAACATATATCATTGCCTAACAAAAATAAAGGGCCGGTCTTATGGACTAATACTGTCATTTCTCCTTGCCAATCCCCAAACTCCACTTCTATGCGTGCCAGCGGGGCTTCAAAGGGTGCGGCCCCATATGGCGTGACCCTTAAGGTCTGTTGGGTAAGTTTTTGTCCCTCCTTCAGCAAACTGACATGGATGGACGAAACGTCAGCTCCGGTATCCCGCTGGGCTCTCGTCACCCGCCCATTCACCCGGATTAACTCACAGAACTTTCGCCGGCTCCATTGAAGCTGCGCCGGTGAGACCAAGCTCATCGACAGATCTTGGGTAGCTTGTTGCGCCACTCCTACCGGCGGCTCGCTGGTGTCTTCTCCGCGGCTCTGCTCTCCCGCCTCTCCTGCGGCGTATTCCCACTCCGTCTCTCGCACCTCTCCTTCACTCTCATCGCTCCAATTTGACGAGGATTATGCTGGCGCCGCCGCCGCCGCTCGCACCAATGCTCTCGCTGGGGCTGCTTTTTCGGCCCCCGCCGGGTATCTCGCCGCCAGCTTCGGGCAGTCCCGCTTAATGTGGCCTTTTTCCTTACAAAAAAAACACCCCTCCGCCGGTGGCTTGACTCCCAGGCGCTGCTGCTCGCGCTCGGCGCGCTCTCCCATTGGCCACGTTGCCTTCTTTCTCGGAGTCACCTCTCCCGGTCGCCAACTCTCTTTCTCTCGTCCTCCACTTCGACTCCCTTCCGGCTCCCGCTTACCGAAAGCGCTCAATCGATCCGCCATCTGCGCAGCTTCCGCGGCCGTACTCGGGTCCTTTTCTCCCATCCAGGCATCGTAGCGCTCTGGGAATTGCTTGGCAAGCTGCTCTTTAACGATCAACTCTTGCAGCTTTTCCTTATTGTCCGCTCCCGCCGCTTCCGCCCAGGTTTCGAAAACCGCCTTCAGTCGTGTCGCGAAAGCCGTGTAGGTCTCTTTAGGTCTCATTGTCAACTGCCGAAATTTCTTCCTGCAGTGCTCCGCTGAGAGCGCATATTGCGTCCTCACCAGCTTTTTAAAGTTCTCATAGTCCGACCGTGACTCCCTCGGCAGCGTCGCCATTAAATCCAGTAGCGCCCCTGATACTTGGGTCCGGAGAAGGCCCATCCTCTGGTTCCCGATCACTCCCACCTCTTCGCATGCCGCCTCAAACACCGTAAAAAACGACACTACATCGTCCCCTTCCTTGTACGCCGGGAACATCCGTCTATCCAAGCGCGGTGTGGTCGGCGGCGCTGGGGTGGCCATTGTCTGCTGGAGGGCTTCCTCTCTCTCCTCCTTCAACTTAGCCCACCTCATCTGCTGTGTCGCCAGCTCCAAATAATCTGCATACATCTGCCGGATCCGTCTTTCCTGTTGATCCATCTCTTCCCTTGCGAGGCTCCTCTCTGCCTCCCCGCTGTCTCCACTCCGGGGCAGCGGCGCCTTGGGTCGCGTCCCGCTTCGGCTCTCGCCGGCCGACACCGCCACAGGGGTCTGCTTACTTGCTGCTCTTTTCTTTAGCTCAGTCACCCCTCCTGAGACGTCGCCCACCACCCATTCCTCGATGGTCGCCTGGCCGGGCCCCATGGCCCCTTCATCCCCCCCGTCAACCCGCAGCAGCTGCTCCACTGTCTCGATACCTTGCAACTTTTTTATTTCCTTCCCGGGCATTGCTGTCGCCGCTTCTCACCCTGCAACTTACTGTTTGTTTTCTCCGCTTCTGCACAACATCCCACCACTGCCACCATGTAAGGGAAAAATGCCCTAGAGCAAATCTCCTGTCAGGAGTGTGCAGAACTCAGAGACACAAACCAAGACTCACGTATTTATCAAAGCAGCTTTATTCATCAAAAGACAGGTTCAGCAGTTTAAAATATTTCTCTACAGCAAGGCCCATCGTTGCCATATCGAGAACAGCGGCCAGCTCCTACCGTGCGGGCTAAAACTTGGCATCACCTTCCCCACCAAGAACCAACTCCCCACCCTCAAGCCAGGGTTTTTGTCCCTTCCCCTGGAATGTTCCCCCTCCCAGTCCGGCGCCAGAACTCTTCTCCTCCTCACACCTCCTACGCCAGCCTTGAAGTTTACAGCTGGAGATAGCCCCGGCCTTCCTGCTCTGGAGTCCTTGAATCCCTTATCTCTCCCCAGATGGCAACCCCAGGGCCGTTTGTCTCTCTAATGTCTCTACAGCTATATGAAACCATCTTACCAAATCCTATTTCCTACCAACGCTACTTTTCCCCCCAAAGTCCTCGTTCTCCTCCTCCAACCAGCACAGTCTATCTGTTCCCCTTTACATCCAGGAGTAAATGGGAATGTGCCTCACACACACACACACCAAAACAGACAGGGGATGCTGCTTCGTTCCTTCCCCCTCCTCTTCCCAGCAAGCACACACACACATCACAGCTCATGTCAGGAACCCAGCAAGAAACGAGGGGACGATATGTCTAAGCTGATCGCTAATTATGCGCACATGCGCACATCCTTCCTACCCCCATTACTTCTCGTGAAACCACCTCCATCTGGCCCTGTGTCTCCATGAACAAAATATTCCATCAGGGGAGTTAAAATAAACTTTATTTTCAGTTCACATTGGGTCTCGTCTTCCTGGAGCTTCCATCCAGAGCGACGGAGAACAAGGAGGAAGTTGCCAGGAGGAGACAGGAAATAAAACTAAACGAAAAAGTGGGAGGTTTTCCCAGTGAAGGGGCAGTTCTATGCATGACATCAAGACCATCTGATCGTTAATGCGCCTCCTCACAAAATTGTTTACATGGACATTAGATGCTTTTACTCCCGAGGTAAATTAAAAGTCACTATTTAACATGTGAATAATCGGAGATAAAACACGCCTGGACCCCTGATTTGCGCTCCGCTCTTGTAGAGGTAAATTTGGTAATGCGCCTTGAAAGAGCTTTAAATCGCTCTTGTAGAGGCACCCTAAGCCTTGGAAATTGGGACAGAGCCAGCTGGTTATGTCTCAAGAAACCCACATCCCAGCCTTTACTTCAGAATTGCTTGTGGACATTACTTTGTCCTGCTCTTAAAGATTCAAGAAGGGAAGGGAGAAAAACTTGGCCAGACTCACATGTCCTGAGTCTGACTCAAGCTTAGTTGGGGCAGCATAAGATTGAAGTTCTAAGCTCCCCTCACCCCGTTTCAACCCTGGGTTTGGCAACACTATAAGAGAGCCAGTGTAGTGTTTAGAGAGTCAGACTAGGACTGGGGGGACCCAGTTTCAAATTTCAGCTCAGCTATGAAGCTCACTCGGTGACCTTGGGCCAGTCACTATGTCTCTGCTTAAACTACCTCATAGGGTTGTTGTGTGGATAAAATGGAGTGAGGGGAGAGAATCATGTGTGCTGCCTTGAGCTCCTTGGGGAAAGGTGGGCTGCAAATATTTTTTTTTGGTAAAATGTCCCAGGAACACTCCAACAGTCAATCATGAGTCTGATGCAGAATTTATAGTCCAGATTCATGGAGGTTCATGGACAATCTATGTCAGACTGGCACCCAGTTGTCAATTTGAATCTCCAGACATTACAAAGATCTGAATAATTAACTGTCTGGCCACATTTCTTTCCTCCGTTATCTGAAGAAGCTCTTAGTTACCAGTGTCAAAGGGGCCTAGCAGAGATCCTGTAGTAATGGAGGGGTGTAATTTAAAGTGGCTGGGGTCAGGTATTAACACAGGTTGTCCGCCTATGCTGGCACAAAATTCTTCAATCAAGTTCTTTGTACTTAGAGACTGAGCTCTAATCCATATGATAGGAAATCCTTAAAGCATAACAGGTCGCTGTAAAGTAGGCTGAAAGAATATTTTTCTTTCATATTTATGAATGCTAATTTAGAAATGGAAACTCTGCTGCGACAGGTATCTGGAGCACACACCAAAATGAGAACTTTGAATAACTGTGGGACAAAAGGGTTTCATAGAAACAAAGAATGGTATAATAAGTATTTTGCCTCAGTCTTATTTTTAAAAGAAGTAGGAATTTCAATTCAGGAAATTACTGAAACAGATATTTCTGAGAGTATCATCATCAAATAGCGGATAAAGCAGAGAAATTCCCTGTCTTTAAAAAAGAGATTTCTTCTTAATTTCTTAGCCATCCATAACAAGGCTAAATCCATAAACATGCAAAAACTAATTTATGGATTGCATAACACTTGGCCACACTAATCCAAATGAACATTAAACTGATTATATTCCTTCTGACTGTGTGATCCTGTCTTTTCTAAGTAGGTTGGAAGGACGAAACATTCAGGAAACCACAAACCACCAAATTCCTTTGTGATGGAAAGGTTTACATGGTGATCTAGTTTATGTGCACAAAGGCACTTATAAGCTTAGTCCTGTTCCCAACAATAGTTGCAGCACAAATAGATGTTCATATTGCAACAACCACAGTAGCATCCAGTCCAATCCTGCCCTGCCTCCTTGAACTCTTCCCGCAAGCTCTTAATACACCATTTTCCCCTCTGCTCTAACCATTATTATGCTATGCTAGGAGCTGCAAGTGGCCTTGCTTCCACACCTTCGAAAAGCCCTTCAGAACATGTGATTTGGAAAGGCTTTCCCCTCAGGGAACTAAGTAGCCTCTTGCACCAGAGCAATAGTGCAGTGTCTGGCAATGGAAGCCCTTCAGGCTCTGAAATTATTAGTCCGAGAGTACACATCAGCTTAGTTTAGACAACACATTTCTCAATGATGGTTTTAGAACTCCACAGTGGAGTTTTTACACCACCACTGAGAAATGTGTTGTCTGGCGGGAAAACTTCACACAACAGTGGAGTTTTTGGAAAACCACACAGAATATCAACACTGTGCAGAGGACAGTTCCTGCACAACAGGTGTGTAGTGTGTTGCGTGGCAGGCTCCGTAGAGTTTTCCGTTGTGTTTGAGTTGCCTTTTCCCACTGGCTACAGAGTTCCCTGGCAAGAGTGGCGAAAGGAGGGAGTGCTGCTCTAGGAGAGCTGTTGGGATTTTTTTTTGCAGCAATGACTGATGGGATACCATCGGGAGGACTGGGAGGAGAGAGGATGGAGCAAATATTGTGATGGATTTTACTCAACTCCATAGTAGCCCACGGTCACACAACGGTAGAGTTAGAACATGTTGTGTGGGGCATACCCCCTAAAAACTGAACCATTGAGTGGAGTTTTCACACTGCAATGAATTAACGTGTTGTCTGAACTGAGCCACGCACAATGACTAAACTTTTTCTTCTTTCCTGCCTTAAACACTAAGCAGGGATGTATGGATTTTGTTAAATCCGTTCCATATGAGTTGCACTAATTCACATTCGTTAACTAATGTGGATTAGCACATTTGTGCAAGTGCACCTTAGTGCTAATGTGAATTAGTGCAAATCTGAAAAACTGGTCCACAAGTCCACGGAATCAACGTGACTCAGAAAAAGCTGCCCCAGTGCAGTAGCCGCATTATTCATAGAAGTCTGAACTAATTTGAATTCATTACAGATTTCTTCGACATCCCTACCACTAAGTCAGTCATAGGATGCAGTATGTCTTTTTTTAAAAAGTAGCATCAGAGCAAGGGAATCTCCCATACAAACCTGTATTCTATCTGTGTAGTTATCTAAGAGGAGGACTCCAGAACTTGTCACTTTTTTAGTTTCCACCATGGTCTTTAAGTCTGCCAGGAGGGACATGTGTTTGGACATATCTGTTGCCAAAACCTACGCAAAAGGAAAAAGGATTATTATAAATGCAGGGAAGCAGAAAAGTGAGTTTCTGTTTCATACTGCAGGAGAATGAGCAGCAAGAAGGTGGGAAGGCACAAGAATCGTACCATATCTATCACCATTTTCCTGAGAGTTTGACGCTGTTTCTTGGTCAGATTTTGGAAGATGTCACAATGCTCTTCTTGTAGCAGCTTAAAACCTACAGCAAGGTGGTGGTTTTCCAAGACAGACTCATCATTGTACATCAGAGCAAGTTCAGAATCTGGGAGAAAAAGGACACCATTAAATCCAAGGCATTATTTCATACAGAAATCCATCTTTATTATATTAGAGACCATGGTTTAAAAGGGGACCATATGGAAAACAATGAGATGGGATATCAATCTCTTTGGGCACTCTGACTGACAATATGGTGCTCAATTTAAAAAGAATTAAAAGGACACTTGAAAAAAAGGTTCCAAAATCAATTAATAATTTTGGCGGCATTTGGGAATGATTCTCTCATTGCAAAAAATGATAACTTGTTTGGTTATATGTTGCCTTCATATTTGTTACTCCAGTGTCTGTTCAAATCCTGTTTGAGTTCATTGTAAAAATTTAGATAAACTGTGTATTCAAGTCTTACACTCCAGCTGCCAGAATGTGTTTTCTGCAATCTCATTTTGGTTCTTCCCCAATTCATTTAAGATTGTAGGAAAAGATTTGCAGGATCAGATCAAAGGTCCATATAGTCCAACATCCTATTTCCAACTGTAGGCTGCCTGATGCTTCCAGGAAGCCCATGAGCAGGAATGAAGCCTTCCCCTCTTGTTCCCCCACCCCCCACAACTGGTATTTAGAGACATACCTGCCTCGGAACCCAGAAGCTTCATTCATTTATCCCTCTGTATATCTTCTGCCTATGTGTCTACTTTACAAGATGCTTCAGGTGTGGATGGAGGGAGTTTTGCAGAGTCTGGCTGGTTAGGTGCTACTACCACTCTGCCCCACCCCCTGCCCACCATGCCTGGAGAATGGCTACATTTTTAATAAGCACTTTATGGTGCAACACAACACTATCTAACCATAATTTGCCAAGAGTCCTTTATATTGTGGACTCTACAGGCCTGTATGAATGTAATGTCCCTAACCATCCATTGCTGCTGTTTTAAAAAATCTAATGAGTAAATGGTTTTCATGAGGAAGAAATGCCACAACTAGTGATGTGTGTGTGCATCTAATACATACAGGACTCACTTGTATTAATAAGAAACTGGTTGGAGACACCGGGGTGATCCACATCATGAATTGCTGCTGCAAAAATGGCTGCAAGAATTTCCAAATCAGTGAAGACAGCCTAGAAGAAAAATGAGCAATAAATGTATCACAATTATAGACTCACAAACCACCTGCATACTCATCAACAGAAACCAAATCACTGGCATTTATTTAACTAAGATACTCTGTTAACAAAACTGTTTTAGACACAACATTATTCAAATGGCACGTAGACTTCAAAATGGAATCTTTTCCATGACCACCTGCCACTTTTCCCTCCATCCGTCCGGAATGCAATCCAGTACACCAAATACAGAGTGTTACAATCATTGCACGAAAGCAAAACTATTGTATGCAATATAAAAAGTTTCCATTGAAAAATTAAAGTTTTGATTCCAGAATATTGCCTAGAAATTTACCTATGTGGTCCAATTTCAGAAATCAAGCCCTAAATGAATCTTACTAAAAGTATACCCAAATCTACCATAACTGACACTTGGTAGGGCACAGAATGTTAATAAGAGTATGGTTGCTGAAAATAGACAGAGAAAACTGAAATATTTACTAGGGACCGACAGAGATTAGGGAGAGGGTGTCTACAAGTTGTGTGTTGAGTAATTCTCTGGAATCTTGATGGCATCTATGCCTGCTATTGCATCTGCTTAATCCCAGTTGCAGACTGGTGATTTAGCCATGAAACTCCTATAACTTCATCTATTAGTCCTACATCACACTTTGGAAATTATGCAAATACGTGGAAATAGCTGTAGCATCCCAGAAGTATTGCCAAAGCAACAGCATGATGCATATAATTTTGCTTATGTTATGTTTATACGTCAGAATAATAACTAAGGTTTGATGCTGAAAGAAACTGGAATTGTCTGGCAAAACAAATTCATTATCACAATATGAATTTGTCTGGGGGGAAAAAACTACTCACATCCAAGGCTGGGGTGGACAGAAGAACATGAGTTGATTGGGCTACATCAGCTGCATGGAGACTGTTGTGGTAAGCTACATCAGAATGGTAGTGATCTTCCAAAGTCATCACGTAGGTTATAAAGGTGTCTGATGAGATCTTGAATGTCTTCAGCAGGTCTCTCTCCTGTTTAAGGTAATGTAAATTGCATAAGGTGACACAAACCTAAAGGCTTCATTATTGGGAGAAGAGTGAAGTGGGGAATTTGTTGTTGGGTTTTAATGGAACCATTTGAATCAATATATTTCAGTGTAATAACCAACCTGAAAAATAGCATACATAATGCAGGTGAGAGGTCTACTGTGGGAATATCTTGCAACATTAAATATGTTCAGACCCCATTTATTCAAATCCTCCAGCTCCTAGAGGGAAAAAACCAACAACAACAAAAATTAATGACTGCAGAATACAAAGGGGGAGAGGCCACATACAATTTCCATTTAACTCAAGCAATTCCCTTTTTAAAGCCAGTATTTCAACCAGCCTCAAATACTTTAGGATAGAGGAGGTGCAGAACTCCTTTCAGGTTGAGGGACAAATTCCATTTTGAAGTAGGCTTGGGAGTCCAAATTCCAGTGGTGGCTGGGGCCAAAGGCACAGGGCCAAGAAAACTACAATAGTTGAACTTAAAACTCTTCAGAAAAATATTTCAGAAAAATATTTCACAAAAACTGAGAAACCACCAAATAATCGGGTTGGGGCCAAGGAAAGATTGCATGGCTGTCTGGGGAACTGTCTGGGGAACTGTGGATTGGGACTACAGGAGGGCTGGATTTGGTCCCCAGGTTTGTGGTTCTGCAGCCCTGCTTTAGGGGAATGAGATCATAGTAAACAATTTTTTTCTTATCAATAATTTCTAATGCAGTATTCTGGGATTAGAGACATTTTGGTTAAGAAGACTCATGTCCTGAGCATGGAGCCATCGACATTGCTATCTTCCAAAACTACATCTACATCTTTGAACAAGTTTTTTGTCGTCAAGCCAGGGCAGAAAACTCCAAAGACCAACTGGGTGCTGGGGAGGAGAAGCAAAGCAGAAACTAGACCCTGTAATTTAGAATTATTTTCAACTTTTGATTTCACTGTTAGCTGAAATACATAAGAGATTACCCTCCTCTGTTGAAATTGGAATTGACTATTTCCACTTTTCAAAAAAGAGGCTAGTATCAGATGACTGTCTCAGGTTTGAAATAAACAAACAAACAAAAATATTGAGTGCTGGGCATTTAACACTGTGCTAAAAGCATGACTCTCCTCCATTTGCATCTTACACAAAAAGACCAATATAACAATAGTGAGTTATGCTCACCTTGGCTAGATGATCTTCCTTTTCTGTTTTCACACCAAATCTTGAAATACTAGTATTATTCAAGCTTGAACTATGCATTAGCTTTTTCACACCACTGATCTGTGTCATGAGCTGCTGCTTTTTCTTTTTCTCCCTGTCCTTCTGTGTGGGAGAGGGAATTTCCAGGTCGTTCTGCTTGTCTGTGCAGGAAAAAGAGAAAAATGAAAATATAACTTTTATTACATATAGTACGTTGAATCCAGATTGGCCATTCTGTGAATGGAAGAGCTCCTTCCACTCACAGGAGGCACTGGGATCCAATGGAGGCTCTCTGCTGGAAGAAGAGGGCAGGGAGGCAATCCTCACTTGGGAAGTACAGATTTTGTTAAATCCCTTCTGTGGGTGCTAACGCGTTAGGAGTCTTTCATTGTGTCATCCACTTACTGACAGAATCAGACTTTTTTTTAAAGGGATGAATGAGAAT
The DNA here is from genome assembly GCA_029215795.1 of Anniella stebbinsi. Lineage (NCBI taxonomy): Eukaryota > Metazoa > Chordata > Lepidosauria > Squamata > Anniellidae > Anniella > Anniella stebbinsi. Next base: position 84,659,506 of record JARDYH010000004.1, on the reverse strand, counting down.
TTCATTCCACTTGCACAATGTGCATTAGTGGAAGTGTCCATTTGTGCTGATGTGCATTTGTGCAAGTGTAAATTTGTGCAAATTCCTTGCAAAAGTAAAAATAAATAAATAAAAATGGTCCGCAAGTCTGCAGAATCTGTGCTACTTGGAAAAAACTGCAGAATCTACAGGTTGGAATCATAGAAATCCAAATTCATTTGAATCCATTGCAGATTTCTCCGACATCCCTGGTCTTCACCAATTCCCCCTTTCCCCAGCATCCCTAACAATTGCTTATTATGCTGTTCCCAGCCCCTCCAGACCAGCTTTTCAAGAGGCACCATAGGTTGCAGGGAGAAATAGGAATTCCAAAGCTCACATTTATCTCCATATCTATCTATCTATAATTATTTTCAGGTTGCCTTTAATGGTCGAACCTTCTCAAGGTGGTGTGAAAATCTTGCTATCCTCTTCCCCAAGAAATCCACAAAATGCTATTCTAGATCCAATCCATTATAAATAAGTATCTTTTAAACATTTTGAATAAGCATCCTCAGTTTTAATATTATATAAGTACAATACGTATTCTTAAAATTGACTATCACTCAAAATAGTTTAAATAGTTCAGTGGATCTCTGATGTTTAAATAGTGTATAATAATTTCTTTAAACCAAGACAATAATTACTACTCCTGTCACGATCATTTAAATGATTATTAACCAAAGATGGAGGTATATAATGGATGGATTCAATGGAAGCCATATGTGGTGGTACAAAAAATGCTAGAAACCCATAAAAGGGTTCAATATCACTGAAATATTATTTGTTCAGTAGATATTTTGTCTCAGAAAATGAACTTGATCAGAGACCAGGTAAGATGTTAGATCAAAATTTCTAGGTGTTGACTATTTATGTTAATTCAGTTGCCCACGCCTAAGAACTATTGAGAGCAAATAATTTAGATTTTCTTTGCAGTAAAACAAGGTAAAACCAGTATAAATCTCACATAAATTTGTTATGTTCACAGTTCAATGTGAAACATGGGATTGCAGAAGATTTGTTTGTCAGAATGCCTGTGTATTGGCACAGCATTTGAAAGTTCAGTTTAAACTGATTTCGCATTAGGATTGACAATGCTGATGGTGCATTTGATGGTTTCAGACTAACATGGTGATTGGTATTACTACTATGCAAACAAGTATCATAGTGCTTGAATTTGTTTACATATAATGAGTGGCCATTTTATAAAATGTATACAGGCAATGGCCCTGCCCAGAAGACACCTTAACCATGGCAAAAAGCCGTATTCACCATGGTTAAAGCCGTGGTTTAAGGTGACTTCTGAACAGGGCCATTGTAGTATAGTACCAACAATGTTAGATGAGTACTAGAGAGAGGCCGTGGTTCAAGTCGCCCTGCACCTACTCCCAACAGTTTTGAAACTCACTTGGTGAATCACACAAAACTAGTAATACTTGCATCCATTGACACAGGGCCGCACAACCCTCAGCCACTTCCAGTGCAGCTCATGAAACCATAGGGACACTGCCCAAAGTTTCCTTGTTAATGTTAGCACTAGCAAGGGAAAGCCTGGGATTGCCCTTGCCAACACTAGCAAAGGTAGTCCTTTCCTTATCTCCAATCACTCCTGAGGAGGATGAAATGAGGTGTATCTGTAGGGAGGGGAAAGAGTTATTTGTATGTATATGGTGATGGTGGGGAAGTATGTATTGGTGTGTGTGTATATGCACACATATCAGGCCCTTGTTATCCCAGCAGATACCCTCTAGGCTGACCACTACAAAAATCAACAAAGTAACAGAATAGCATATTATGGGTCTGTTTGAAATGGATGCATTTGGGCAAGAACATAAGAAGAGCCATGCTGGATCAGACCAAGGGCCCATCTAGTCCAGAACTCTGTTCACACTGTGGCCAACCAGCGGTCAACCAGGGACCCACAAGCAGGACATGGTGCAACAGCAGGACATGATGTTCCCCACCAACTGGTGTACATAGGCTTACTGCCTCTGATACTGGAGGTAGCAAAAGGGAGGTAGCAAAAGGTTTGGGGAAAGGTCTTCTGGCCATGGGAAGACTACTATGCTAGAAATGCTTTGTCATTGTTATCTATTATAAAGCTGGGGGGAAACCAATTAAAGTAAGACAAAAGGAATGACTATATTCAACCCAGAAATCAACTGATGAGAATATATAAGTGGACAAGCAGGGCTAGCTAGCATAAGTTTGTTTGTTAAATGGGCTGCTGTTCAGGTCTAACCATTGAAATAGGCCTGTTGTAAGTTTCAGCTTCATAACAAACCACAATGAAAAGGCTGGTACAAAGCCGTGAGGATTCATACAGGGTATTGCCTAGCAAATCCCATGCTCCTTCCTGGTGCTTCCAAAGTCATGGAGAGCATGAATAGTTGCTAAGCAACAGCCTACAAAATGAGATTTCCCACCCTCCCCATCAACTCTATGTACCTATATTTCTAAATGTTATGCTTTAGATTTTCCTCTGTTCAAAGCTGACATTAGTAAGTAAATAATTTAAAATGGGATGGTGGAAGGAGAGGAGGGAAATTTCTAAGCTTTATCTATTGTCCAAGATAGGAGCTTTCACATAGGTATATGTGTTGAGGAGTGGTGGGGGGGGATTAATCCTGACATGGAATCAAACCCTACAGCATTTTCTCCTGTGCTGAATGCACTGGGTCTTCCTCAGACTTCTTTTCTGACCACAGTTCCTTTCACTACACTGGAGACGCAAGTTTACTGAGTTTTTGAAGTGGGCTGTTGGGTGGTATGGTGGGTGCCCATATTGGAATAAAAGCCTGGCGAAAGACCACTGCACCTGTAGAAAAACCCTGCAGGTACTGGACCTGGTTGTTCAAATCTTACTCACACAGAAGCAGATGTGAGTGCAGTGTTAAATATCTTACCCAGGAAAGTGTTTGAAATATATTCAGACACCTGATTCCCCGATCGGCTCATTTCTGAAAGGTGTGTCAGCTCCCGGTTCAGCATTCTCTTGAACTGTTGGTAATTAGAAAATAAAAATCAGACTGTCAATTTTTCTGAGTGGTGAATGCACGATATACCCACAATACCAACAATAATTAGATATTAACTACTGTCAATAAGACACAATTAAACAATACCTTCAGAGATAAACTATACACACATGAGACATATTTTCTAGATCACATGGTAGAATTTTGGTTATAACACTGTTAGTTCAAATTTAGAAAAAATGACATTAAAAATGGTAGATACATTTTACATAATTCTGGAAAATGATTTAAGTTTTAGAGCATTTTTTGGTTTCACATCTAATAAGCCTCCTTTAAACATTTACCATGTAATACTTAACGGTGATTTTTCCACATAAAATATCAAGACAAATTCAATGTATCGAAATTTCTGACAGAGGAAAAATGTAATGCTAACACAATATTTGCTTAGATAGTCATGTATGCCAATGTTATGCGGCACTGTGAATTACTCTGGTCTATGTATTTCTACTTTCTCTCTGACCATACAGTAATATAAATATGAAACAGAACAATAAAACTTATATAAAACACAACTGGATTTTATTATCTGTGTTTTCATTATTAAAACCCACCTTGATGTATCCCCATGATACGGATAATAAATAGTTTGCTTCAGGCATTTTTGGAAGACTCTCTACAACAAAGACGATAAATCCCTTATGAAGAATTTCCAGGTAAGAGGAAGGAACTCCTCAAGAACAAGGATGCCCCAATCAGTTCCCCACTCCAAGAAAAGATTACTATTTGTTAAAGTCTAAAATTCCAGTAATCACTGGCTTCTTGCTATTCCACGATAACCCCGAGGTTTATATTCCAGTTTTGCAAACTGACTGTAGTGCTGGAGTTTTTGTTGGCAGAACAAAAATACAAAAGGAGCGAGAGTTAATCCAAATGTTTCCAGCAAGCTACCTTGAAGCACTTATGCATTATGAATAGTCCTGGTGCTTAGTTGGCTGAAGGGGTATCCCACTCCAGATTAGTATTCTTTAGCTGAACTAAGCGAAGAAGTGACAGCTGGTTTCGTAGGTATCCCTGGCTTTAGTACTACAGCCATCTTTTTAAAAGGAAGATTAAAATGGAGGAAGCCCTGTGCACATTTAAACAAGTCAAAAGAAGGCGCCCAGTTCTCCTCCTCACAAGCACAGAATTGCCATTCTGGAAAATCCAGTCTTACTCATTCACTCATTCACATTCACTCATTCATTCTCCATTAAAACTGGTCTTGTATTTCTTTACATGTTAAAACTATGTATGTATATGCATGTATGTGTGTGTATATCAGCATATAACAAAAAGTATTTAAAATGTTCAAACGAGCAACATCAAATAGTTTAAACTTCTAGAACACACAGCAAATTATGTCATATCTGCAAATCAAAATGTAAGATTGTTTCCATATAATGTTCCTCAAAAGTAGTAGTTATTCAAGAATCTCCACTTTATACAGGATGTTAGAGTTTTTCATGTACAAGGCAGGCTTCAAAGGAACTAGCTCATCCAAAGCAATGCTTCCTCTTCTAACAACATAAGAATCCAACCAAAAATCACTCTAAACTAAAACAGGATTAAATAATTACTGCCAATGAAACATATTCACGCTCCTTTCACCCCGCCATCCCCCTTTTCAGAGTCAGGAAATTCCTAAATGAGAGTCTCATTTAAAAATAAATGAGAGTTTACAAGTATTTCTGTTTCTAAACGTTATTTTATAATACAATGCCGCATGTCCCCCCTCCCCATCACTTTCCTCAAGGGTGCATACAGAGCTGGTCAAGAGACTACCATGGTGCCATGGCAACAGTACCACATGACAGTCAGCCTTCTTTACTGTGAGGCTTCCCTTCTGATTACTGTCATGGAGCTTTAGTACTGAAATTTCAAAAGTGCTTAAAGCAAATTAGAAGTGAATTTCTGAGATCTAAAGAGGGAAGTATGAAGCAGATATAATAATACAGAATCTCCTTCTTTCAGGACAAAAATACTGTACTATTTATTGGTTCAAAATCACACTCTAATAGTATCTCCCAGGAAATTATTTTTATCTATTTCTAAGAAACCTACTCAGCATCTTGAGAGCAAAAAAGATATGTCATCTTGATCTACATTTGCACTAAAAAGTATAAATTGGTGTATGGATATAGATGTGACCATCAACTTCAGGACACTGAAGTTCGCTTTTTTTACTGATCCATAACATCATATCCACCTCTGCACCGCTATATTAGTAGTTCTTAATAGGATTTTTGACTAGCCACATATAAGCCTCCATCTCCTATATATCAGTTTAAGGTTTCAAAAATAAGGGGCCCACTTAATTCTAGATTCTAGGTTGTGTGTTCTGTAGATATTGCATTCAATTTCCTGCAGCTATTATGTTTTGGGCTAAGAATGTCCCTTTGAAATAAGTGCTTTTAGCAGTCCTCATATCATTATTGCTTCTCCCCATTGTTAATTTGAGGGCCCACTTATCATCCTAACAATGACTTCCAGAGGACCTTATTGGATAGAGCAACCATTCTTTACTTCCTTTCAGTCAATGAATCATATTTTGTTTTTCATCAAAGGCTTAAAATAGGTTGGAGGTGTCTTTAGCTACTGTTTAGATAGATGTGGCTTTTATGGATAGGCAAAACAAGCCAACTGCCTGTTCTCTCCACAGAACTAGCCTGTGCTGAAATTTAAATTTCATCCCATTGTCCAGAGATTAAATGAATCACACAGAATCCTTTGTTTGGCTATGATGAAGCAAGAAGCTTTTTTTGGGTTGTCTAAATGTTGCTTATTAAGATGTTAAAAAGTAGAGGCGATTCTACACTGTGGAATGCTATGCAATAGAGTAATTGGACGTCCAACACAACCTGTATTGGAAGATGTTTGTAGCTAGCCTAAAAAAACTCTCCTAAAAAGCTTACAGTATAATTGAGACTGATTAATCACTACCACTAAATAGTAGTTAGCGTTGTTTCTTCCCAAGAGGCAAAAACAATATGAACTTCCAATAAGCCATAGGTAAAAGTTTGAGATCCTCAATGATGTTCACAAATTGGAAGTGGTTGCTGTGAATTAGCTCCATGGAGCACATTAAAACATTTGCTCAGTAACCTATGAAGTACGCTGATCCCTGAAACAAAATAGCCAGGTTATACTGAAAAACAGTGACAGCAGAACCACCTCTGTACAGTGGTTTTGACTCTGCGATACCGCCGCCTAGCTTATTTTCCCAATGGGCCTATAGAGGCAGTATTATGCACTAGCAGGCTGCACACTCGCCTATAGTCAGGGAAACTGAACAAGTTGTGAAAATATTTATAAGTATATGCTACTTATTCATACTTGGTCAAAGTAAAATTAAGTATCAGAATCTATGCACAGCTTTAACCTACTAGTATAGCCTTCCTCTTACTTTGCTGGCCTTGCTTGCCAAAGCAAGCAACTTGGGTTTGAACTTGGGTTTGGACGTGCAAGCATGTGTCTGTGCAGCAACAGTAATGGCTACGATAACTACTATATGTAAAGACATATGCTGGCAACATTTTGTGATTTGTATATTGGTCTTTGAATAACTTGTATTTTGATACACTTATAACTAAAATTTAAAATGACAGAAGACAAGGCACAGCCCTAGTGTTTACGTATAAACAAGCTGTTATGAGGCTCTGAAATGAAATATAAGCTCTAATGTTTCTGTAACAAGTTTCTTTCCTTTGGCAAGCGATGGGCTAAATGTGCAGCTGCCTACCACCCCAGACAGACTCTGAAAGGGAGCCCTTAAAGTTGACTGCTAGCACTTTGTGCTTCAAAGTGGATACTATAGGAGCAGCGTCACATGGACACAGGCAGCTTCTGCTGTGCGTCACTCTCCTCCTGGCTCATGGTGGGCTTTCTCAGGAAGATGTCATAAGATATGGGCAAGGGAAGGTGTGAATGATGCTCAGTGTGAAGGTCAGAAATCCCAGCTGTGTGGGCAACACAGGGAAATGACTTTCAGCTCATGAATCACATTTAGGACTCACATCAGTGGACTGGTGTGACAACAACTTAGATTAAAAAGCAAAGAATACAAACTTTTAATTTTGAGAATGGCACCAAAATGTGCAGCCTAACACATCTAATGATATCTTGATAACGGAAAAGAATAGCTCTGCAATATAAGTAAAGAAGTTTGAACTCGTTATGGTTTGAACTTTGATGGGAAGAGCCCTAGCTCAGATGGCAGAACACCAGAGGTACCTCTAGACAGCCCCTTTCCATCGCGGTGGCTTTGGATTGGCGGCAGCTGGGTCACATGACGCTGCCGCCAATCCAAAGCCATGTAGGGGCAAAGCCCCAAAGCTCGCACTAAAAAAGTCTGACTTTTTTAGTTTGGAACGAAGCAATGACAGCATTTGCCATCTGTCACTTTTAGTCTGGCACTTCTTGGAGGTGTGCTAAGTCTATGGTGACCACTGATTGGTCACCATGGGCTGGGCACAGAAGGGGGTGGTGCAGCAAGCCATAAGCTCGCTGCACCCTCTCCGCACCGCCAAAAAAACCGCGTCTCCTCGGTCCTCCCCCCCTTCTGCAAATAAAAAAATAAAAAAACTAAACTCCAAAACTTATCTTCAAAGAGGCAGCACGGGCACGGCAGCTGCGGCAAGAAAACAGTAGTGGTCCAAAAGTTATCGGATGCTCATTGTCCTGAACCCCTTCCCTCACAAGCCAAGTTCCCGCCCTTAACAGGGAGTGATGAATTGTTGGGGGGGGGGAGGTTTGCTGGTCGCCAGCAAAGCAAGAAGAGCTGGTAAAGAGTGGTGGCACAGCCACAGCAGCAGCACAGCCCCAACAGCAGCATCTCCTTCCCAGGAGGGGTTTGCTGAGCCAATCAGTGCAATGATGGGGTGGGGCCAAAGAGACGGACCCAGCAGAGTGAGATAGCTCCTTTGTTCTGCCTCCAGTTCAACCTGATGCTCTCAATGGCAAACCTCCCATGCGGCTCCAGGATTGCAGTTGCTGACTTCCCCACCCACCCGCCCCCGGTAGTAAAATGTCTTGCAGTGACAGCAGTAGTCGCCAGTTAATGGGGCTGGGAAGGAATTTTACCAGCACACCAATTGGCAATGATCATGCAAGGTTTTTTGCCTTCCCCATTGCAAGATTAATTCCATTGTAAATAAGTTGATCTGGACTATCGGTAAATTCTTTGTGGATGCTTCATTTGATAACATTTGTCACAACTTATGTAAGTGTGATGGGCATTGGGCTGGATCCATTGTTGAGGGGGAGCGGGATTGAGCTCCCTGCTCCCCCACGGTGAGGATTCCCATAAGGGATCTCGGGGACGTGGCACCAAGACCAGGCCAGCCGGGGGCTGTGAGCTGGCAATGTCCGCAGTGGCAGCAAGGGGTTTACATTAGCAGTCTGCGCTGTGGTGTGCCCCTGGCCCTTCCAACCACCACCAGTGTTCCTGGCATACGGGCCAGAGGATCAGTCAGCAGGCAGGATGGCCGATTACAGGATCCACGCCCTATTCAAGCCTATTCAAGTGAGTCAATAAAAGTTGTGGCCAATTTATTATCCCAGCTATTCCTCTGTATCTATTTGTTCTCGTCCCTTCACCAGCCGGACCCAATTAAGCATTGCCCACACAATGCATTCCCTTCAAGACATATTTGTTCAATTAAGTGGCAATCTAAAGGAACATCAATCTAATTGGGTGCTACCAAGAGAAAGTTAAGCATGCCTGAATCTCATTGAAATAAGTGGACAAAAATGCTTAGCAGAGCATAGACTTCCATTGATTCCAGCAGCACTTAGACATATCTTAACTTTCTATGGGCTGTGCAGCTTGTATTGCTCAGTGGGACAACTGGAAATACAGAAATGAAAACAACCCAGGAATTAATGCATTATGACTCTGCTTAAAAAAACACAAAAACACACACCAAAGCAATTCAATTCAATTCAATTTTGAAGCATTTTTTTTGCTTGGATTTAAATGTGGTTTTATTCACATTCAATACAAATGATATACTCTAGCCTTTATAACACAAAACGTCTGGAGCATCGGCTGATTTCAAATGATCCCCAGAAAGGCAGTTATGCTTGCAGGGTGAATGCATATTATTTTCCCCATATAAATCCATAAATGCTATGAAATGTTATCCTCTATAAAGATTTTAAAGTAAATCAATAACAGTTAAAAGAAAGGCAAATGAATTGCACATAAATAACAGAAAATGAGAACAACTTTGGATTAAGTACCTTGGATTGACATTCATTAATGCAAAAGTTTGCATATTTCAAAGATATTGTAGGGGATTTAATAATTATTAATAATATTTTTGCCCTCATGTAGAATCAGATTAAACTGCATTATTTTAATCAAGGCAATGCAATAAAGTAAGGATATTGCATACTCATAATGAAGTACAAGATCACACATTATAGACATCTGAATATATGATTAAATATGAAACCCATGATCTTATTTTTAAACAATGGCTGATGCATATGTAAAGCTTTGAAAAATGGGTCCCAGTTGTGATGTTTTCCTGTTATGCATATTTTCAAATGACTGTAAAATCAATTATGAGCTAATTAACTCTGCCAAATGTTGAGTCATTCTTCAGCTAATAGATTTGCCTATTGTAAGAATATTTAAGTATGAGGATGCCCTGCTTTCATTGTTGTTTTTTTTAAAACATTGTGACAATAATTATTTTAGGTCTTTCCACAATACTTCTTCAGATTTACATTAGATCCAGATAATTTTTCATCCCTCATTTCTGCAGTTTTATTAATGTTGTAGCCTTACAATAATAAGCTTATCATAACTTTCCCTTCACTCACAACAAATGACAATTTGACCAGGAACACGTGAACATAGCAAGCATTCCTTGCTGCTTATGAATATTTTTTGCCTTTTCCTGGTCCCTCATCATCATTATCATCTGCACAACTGACAAAGATAGGGGGTTAATTCAATGTTTAGATGAAGCTCCAAGTGTGCAGACCCCCCTCCAGCTACATGTCTATCTTCACTCCTCTAAATATGCTTTCTTCTCCAGTTATTGCATCCTTGCTATGGCTTGGGCCCCATATGAACCCAATTTCCAGAAGCCTTAGGCTGGTTCTCCAAGAAGCTCTGACAGCATCTGCTTTTGCCTAAACACCCTCAGGGGAAAAAAGATGCTGCCAGAACAAATGAGGAATTTATAAATGAAAGAGAGACTAGTCACTAGATGCTGCAGTTGATGACTGCTAGAAGTTGGAACCTTGGCAGGATCTACACACTACTGCTTTAAAATGGTTTATAACAGTAGTGACAACTGTTGGGGATCAGGACACACTACATATACAGTTTTTAAACTGTTTTCAAAGTGTCATATCCTGCTTGGTGTAGATCTGGGGCATGAGATTGCTAAGTACACATTATGCCAAAAGGAAAAGAGAAAGTTAGAAGGGCATGCCTGTTTTGGTTGCCTGCTTTAATCACTGAGGAGGGATGGGGTTCCCTCCCTTCTTTTGGAAACTGGTCAGGTTTCTGTATATGTTCAATCTATGTAAAAGTGCTCTTGCTTGGATTTTGTGCAGGGGGAAAAATCGAACTGCCTTCGAAAAAGCATAGCAAAATCCTAGGTCACTGTAGCTGGAGGCACATATTCCTAAAGTACTTTTAGAAAGAAGAAAATTGTATCGATGCTGACAGAGAATGTGGACGTTACATCCTCCTTCCTTATATGCAATCACACTTCTTACTTCATCTAAAATACAACAATTTAATGCTCAAATATTACACAAAAAAACTTGGGAATAAGGCACATTAAAACTCAGTGGGAATTCCTTCTGAGTAAAAATACGCAGGATTCATTTGCAAGATGTAATATTTCCATCCCTAGAGATCAATAATGTTAGTACCTTTAAGGATGCTATCCTAACCCATTTACTATGTAGTAAGTTCCAGTTATCCTAGCAGAACTTACTTTTGAGTACACATGCACAGGATTGTGAAGTAGACACAATGTTTTATTTAAATTCCAACCAACCAACACTTATTAACCCTTGAAAAACTGTAAAGAGTGGAAGATACTATTTAGTGTGAAAAAAGCATGAAGGTATTCTGAATCTGGTCTTAGATGAACATTGATTGCAGCATTGTTTTCTGAGGAAAAAGTGCACGTGTTTACACAATACACATTTATTTCGGAAGAGAACCTTGCCCCTTTCAGTGCCTTTTTATCAAGCCCTATTCAGTAACTTGCATTGCGTCAAAATAACTTGCAAAAGTGAGAATACACTTTGGGTAGGGAGCATTTGCGTCAAAGGTTAACAACGATTTTCAGCTACGCATATACCCTTCTGGTTTTCCAGTTCAGAGCTTCTTTGCAGGTAATCCTTAGACCATTATTTATCTATAGACTATAGTATCAGAAGTGCTTGTTCAATTTATAGTCAAAGGCATGAAAAATGTTAATAAATTATTTTTAAAAAATTAAGGCAAGGTGAAAAAGTGAATACCTGTAAGAACTTTGCTTTGACGTTTACAAAGAAAGTGATTCTTCCTCTTACTGAAGGCACTCATCCATCATTCTTTAGATTTCTACAGGGATGGCTTGTTGTATTTCTAAATAATTGGGGCTTTCTATCAGTACAGTGACTCAGGTGTACAATGCTTATAATCTCATTTTGTACAGATTATACCCTAGGTGCATGGTACTGGAAGAGGACTATGTCCAAGAGGGTGTGTGTGTGTTACTATTTATTAAAATGTTGTTGGATGTATTCAAATGTATATATGTCCCTAAGGAGTATGCATACTTAAACAAGCTAATCTTCCATGCCTGTATGAACAGGTATATGTGGCAATATGGAACACAATCCACCAGAAACCCCTGCTGAACAAAACAAAACAATAGTCAGGTATGTAGAACATAAGAAGAGCCCTACTGGATCAGACCAAGGGTCCATCTAGTCCAGCACTCTGTTCACACAGTGGCCAACCACCTGTTGACCAGGGAACCACAAGCAGGTATGGTGCAACAGCACCCTCCCACCCATGTTTCCCAGCAACTAGTGTATACAGGCTTACTGCCTCTGATACTGGAACAGAAGTAGAACAGGAGTTTGTATTCTGGTCACTTTCCTTAGGTTTTACTGAAGAACTGGACATCTCTCATTTTTCATACTGAAGCAAATGGGCATTTGCTGCAAACAAAAATAACAGGCCACTATTCTGTATTCATGCATTATATGTTCTATGCAAATGTGTTTGCATTCTATCTCTATTGAAAACTGGTACATATATAAATGCAACATTTCAAAATGGGACTAGAATATTATTATGTAACTGTTTCTAGGTAGTTGCCTGACAATGAAAGAGCAAATATATAAACAGAAAATAAAAAGTTGAAACAATTTTAACAGTAGTATTGTTTTATAGAGAGCTTTAGTGTCCTTATACAAAGCTAGTCATGGGACATATTATTCCCGCACTGTGGGATGTGTGGGTGCTGAGTTATATTTATCCATTATTCAGCTAATGCTGAATAAAATAAGGAAGTCACAAAGAGAAACCTTTTTATTTCCTGAAATAAATTACTAATGTTTAAACAGTATATATGTCTGAGACTCTGCTGGCATATCAATAAGTCCATGCTATGTCATCCCTTGAAATGCAAACTCTGCTTAAATGTGGACTGATCACCCAGACCCATAATAATTAGTGCTTAGAAATACAAACAACAGCTGGATCTCTGTAGTTTGCTCCCTGATTCAGTAACATAGACCACAATTGCTGTACACATGAGAATTCTTATAACTAAGACAGCCAAATACTATTGAAAGAATTTGGCTTGTGTTATCAAATTGTTTATCATTAAAAAGACTATGCATTACTAGATAAAGTGTAGTATTGATGTATCTCACTACAAGTGTAGATTTGAAGATCAGGGGAGTAATCCTACACACATCAAAGCCCCTGTTTCTGAAATGTCCCCATTCCTTGTAGTTACATTATACTCCATTTCTGTTTCAGTAACATTCCCCTTCCCTATCTGTATAATCACAAGACAGGAAGGAAAAACTCCTGCTTGGTCATACATCGTAGCTTACCCTGTTGTATTGATCGCCTGACTCACAAATAACCTCTGTAAACCTTAGACAGGATGCTTTATGCCTCAGTACAAAGCCAGCACAAACTAGTGAGATAAAGCAAGAAACAGTATGCCTTTTATTTCACCAGCTTTGGGGTATGATCCAGCCAAGATTAAGCACTTTAATAAAGTCCTATTGGCTTCAATGGGAAAATTAAGCATATTCTTAAATCACTTCCACTGAAATCAATGTGTCTTAATGATTCTTTAACCCTGGCTGGATCATGCCTTCTGCTTGTTCTTTTTGTGCAATAATATATTTATCTTATACAGCTAGGATGCATTTTAATAGCCTCCAGAACCTGAAGTGCTCTTAACATGAATGAACTGGAAGTGAAATCCAGAAATTAAAAGCATAATTGAGGTAGCAAAAGGTATGAGGCGGAACTAAATGCAAAGAAGCAACAGTTTTTTTTTAAATGACTAATCAACTCAGGCCACAGCCTTACACATTATTTGTTAAAGAATAAGTCTATAGCTATGGTACTTTAAAAAAATAAAATGCTAATAATTGCTGATCCTGGGAAGACTTTTTTTTTTATCAATGTCTGCGATATAAACAGCGTGAACTCAACTATTAGATTTGACCAAGGGCTTGCTGTTGAGGCTCACACACTGCATAATTAACGGAGGCCTCCTCCACACGAGACGTTTAATGAGCCTTGAAGGCTCATTATAAATTTTACCTCCACACCAGCGGAGCGCAAAACGGGCGTACAGGCGCGTTATCTCCCCGATAATGCGCATTTTCAAATGCGCGTTAAATAGCGACTTTTATTTTTCTCCGGCCGTTAAAGCGCATTTTCGCCGTGTGAACAAGCGATTATGCGCATTAACGTCTTCTAAAGCGCTTTTTGGACATCAATTAATGCGCTTCGCCGCCTCTCGCCGCCTCCCGTGCAGAGGGATTAGGCGTAAATGCGCCTCCGCGATAATGCGCATAATCCCCGAACCGGGCGCAAAAGCGCATCCTTGTGGAGGGGGCCCTAGACTTGCAACATCTCTCTATGGAGAATAAGAAGCCAGTTCATGAAAATTTAGTCTGGATTATGATGGCTATAATCTACCTGCCTCAAGGCAGTGATTTGACTTCCCAGCTTCTCCAGTCCTGTGGCTTTCTAAAATAAATATTGGGGCCAAACATGGGGGCTTTCAGCATGATGGACCGATGACATGGTGTAATTTAATTTTCTCCTCAATTAATAGCTTTGTGTCTATTTCATGATGCAATTATGATGAAGAAGCATTTTGCTTTTCTCCACAATCGTTTTCAGGAGCTTAACTGGGAATGGCATATGATTTTTAGATTAATATTTGATTGCCTGGTATTTAGCAGAAAACAAAAGTGAGCTCTTTGTTTAATAAAGGTGGAAGCAAACACTTCCTTACTCTGAATATGCCAGATTATGGGCTAAAGAAACCTTACATCATCCTGGGTAGCATTAAGGAACAAGGCAGCAGAGAGAGGTTAAGAGGTGGGTCTGATGACTGGGTTGACAAAATTAATATCCCATTGGTTCTGTTTCATGTTCCCCTTTATTCTTCCATCTTTGATCTGGATGCAATCCACAATGTGATAGATTCTACTATATTTGAAGGGCAAAACATAGTTTTAGCCTATTTCACATTGTGCAGCCCAAAACACTGGAGGGCACCAAGCTAGGGAAGGCTGGCATACAGAAGCCCTGTTAGCGTAATTCATCTCTCTCCCTGACGTGAGTTTGGGTCATAGTAACCAAAAAAAACACACCCAGTGGGAAAGTTGCCCACTGTTAATTTAGCACCTGCCTTTAAATGCACGTCCTGTTAACAGAGTTAGTATAGAAGATCCACGTGAGGAGGAATCACAATAGAAGAGTACATGTGGGAGAGGTTGGCATTGTCAGGTAGCATGTTTAGGAAATTAAAGCCTTGCTAATCCCACTAAAGTCTTTATTTGGCACCACACTCAAATTTAAACAAAGGGCTATAAATTGTACAGTTCCAAGGAGGATATGCATGCGTCACAACATAGACAATTTGATTTCAGAATCCTAGTTTATGAACAAAGACATTCCCCCCAAAGTATGTTTTCCTGAATATCTGCCTCCAGCCTATGGATCCATTTTGCCAATGGGGGCAAAAAAAATGTTCTGCTGCGATTGTGGTGCAACGAGTGTCACATTTTCAAGGAAATAATGACCAATAATAGTTCAAAATACAAATTTTGCTGTCAAATCACCTGATTTCAGTATACATAGAGGAATAAACTTTCCCTTTCCAGCTTATGTAATCAGTTCTTTTTTTTTCTGCCTGCCGTTGAGAAATTCTGTACTTAAATCATTATCATTACAAGCAAGAGTCATATAAAGGTTTCATTCACATATGGCAAAATAGGGCAAGACAAGGACTCTTTAAACCTGTTTATGATATATGAAGGACAATGGTTTCTCAGTACACATGAATAAGCATCCAAGTGGTCAATCTCTTCAACAACAACAGACACTCCAGGAGTAATATGCCTGCATATTCTAGCCACTAAATTGTTCTCAGTTTATTGAGCCAATTTTACAATATCATTTAAATAACTCCTGTGTTGGACTGGGCACATTTTATGATGTATCAAAGTACATTATTAATAATTTATGTCAATTAATGTAAGGCCACCAGTGTTAAGAATCTGAAATGGAATTGCACAGCTTCTAACTTTGCAAGGGAAAGTATGCATGGGTTGCTATGTTCCTCATTGCAAAGGCCAGAATAACCAACTAGCAGGTCATGAGCAGCATCTGTATTCTGCTATAGCAATTACTTCCCCAAGTCATGGTACACATATCCTCCATCACTCAAGTTCTTAGAGGAACTATCCCAGTGGGTTCCCAAAGTCTGCTTAAGAGAATTCCATTTTAACTTAGGAGTTAAAATACCTGGAAAACAACGTTCTGGTTTTGAATAGAAGCCATTGGGTCAAGGGTTTATGCCGAGAAGGATCAGGGCAGAGTTCACCCTATGCAAAGCTGAGTTGTAAAGGGCGAAAAGCCTGTAAATCCAGGGGCAAGACCAGTGGTAAAGGCACAGAGCCTATAGAAAATACACTATTCCAAGGGTGGGCAACGTGGCGCCCATGGACATCAATGCACCCCCAGACACCTTCCTTCATGCTCACCAACACTCACATTTTTTTTTTTAAAAAAATTAACACATTTTCTTACCAGCAGCTGGGATTATTGTGAAATAGGTTTCAAAGGAGTTGTTTAATGTGTTAGGACTCAGACTTCACCTTAGCTATGTAAAGTCTTTTGAGTAGGCTACTTGTCCTTTGCCATGCTCCCATAGCAGCCATTTTGCAGTGGTACCCAAGACAGTTTATCCCACGGCCCAGGAAGGTTGCCTACCCCTGCTCTATTAGTTTAAATTGGACAGTTATTCCATGTGTTTACAAATCCCTTGCTGTCAAAGAACACTTCCATACAAGATACTAGGACAACACTGATCATGCATCACTAAAAGTGCATAACTAGATGAGCCCAGTCTTGCAATCAGGGTACCTGTGTAAAATATAGCGCTTAATGAAAGAATTAAGCATTAAGATGATATTCCAAAGAATTCCATTTTACAGAAATAAAACACTGAGGCTGGGAGGCTCTAATCTGAAAGACATGGTGGGGGTAGGGGGACAGAACCAGGGCCACCCCCATGTCTGAAATCCAGCCAGGCCATTAGTTTTTTGGCTGTTTGGCAGTCCTATTTTAACACGGAAGAGTGACAGTCGCACCTAACGCCAAAATTAGAGTGAGGGGGTGGAGGAAATTTGCATGAGGCAGGGAGGAAGGGCACATGCAATTTCACAACCCACTTGCAATCTTTTAATACCTTATATTCCTTATATATATTTGCTTTACATTAGTTTATTATGCACTTAATTTCTTTAGAGCTATGCAAATGCTTAGTTAGTTATATCAGCAGCACCCCCTGGTTGGGCAGTACATTCTAAATGGGCCCAAATAAATTGCATCAATCACCCCTTTCTACAGAAAATAAATTCCTTGCTTTCCTCTGAGCTAGAAGAACCTGTCTGAAAACAAAGTCAGGCAGTTCAGATATCACCAGATGGAATATTCCTCAGTCTAAAATAAGTTCACACTGATGATGATAACTGAAATAACTAATTCTGTTTCTAGTCTTTCAGTGCTTATACTCACTAAATTTCCCTAGTGCATGGTTACCTCAGATTTACTATAAGGCTATTATGCATTTAGGAAATCTCTTGATAATTATGAAGTAGCTCTGACGATTGATTAGAAATTCTTTCTTGAATTAACTTTTCCCAATTGCTTAGGCACAAGCCCCTGCTCCTGTAAGGACAGTTGCAGGAGAGGGGAATACCAAAGAGAAGGTCATACATTTGGGTGAAATTCCATGATTAATTGCTATTAAACTCAACTTTTTAAAAAAATGGAATAGAATTAAAGTCAGTCTTTGAGACACACATGCCTATTTTGTAATGTATATTAAACAAAGGAAGTTACAGTAAACTAAAAAGCAAGAACAGTTTGGCACACCTTAAGGGAAACATCACGTACCAAGTGAGCAAGAGTCAGAGCTGGCAGACTCACAATAAAACCACCCCCTTTCCCAATATGAACATTGTGCAAGGAAGCACATAGACAGCTGGCAAACAGCCAGGAGTTACCTCCAGAGTTTACATTAGTGTCTTCTTGTTTAGTTTATTGGGCCTCCTAAAACTGAGGCGTGACCCTGTGTGCTTTATGTGACTGAAACTCTTTTTGAAATTGTGTGGTAAAAGTCTTTGTATACACCAATAGATTTTAGTTTACAGATAACAGAGACAATAGTCTAATATGTGAAATTGCTAACAAAAGAGAGGAGCCATAACGAAACACTTCAGCAAGTGCCTACGTGATGTTGCGATGCATAACCTTTGGGGCCATTTCGATGGTTCTGAAACTCACATCCTGGTGTGTTTTGTACAGTCCATGTGTAGCCTTACTTCAGTCACGTTACACATTCCATAAATGAAAGAGATGAAGACATAAGGGAAGATGAGGGAAGCCACATACATTCTCCAGCCCTATGAGTGAAATGTGATATACAAACATATTACCTACGTAAAGGCTGAATAGGGTTACTAAGAACTTCAACAAGCTATGCTGAAGACCTGCTGCCCTGGCTGAGTTATGTATTGAGCTACTGAACTTACATCTGATCTCTTTTTTAAAAATAGGAACATGATATTTTACATTTATGAGAATATTATGCAACTTTATATTAAATCATAGAAAGAACATGAATTGTGGAGCTCTGGTTAATAATGGAAGACATATGGATATGTTGGACAAGTTATTTGTTCTTTCTTTTATTAGGGGCATGTTTTACATAGGATGGTGTCGCCCCCACAGTATTTCAGACTGCATATGATTATGATTATTCCTGTTCCTCAGCAGCATTGGTTCTACAGACTGAGCGTCTATTGTTATAATAACTAAATAGACGTACCTATGATGTACGCCAAAGCCACTAATTCTTAAAAATGGAATATCTATTTGACTAATCTGATAAACATTACCACAGATACAGCATGTTAAAAGTGTTGAAAATTGACACATGTGTACTCTTTTCTCCAAGTTGCAGTTTGGCATATCATATCTATTTCTTTCAAATTTGGTGAAAACTACTAATGTACATTATTCAAGCTTGTTCAGAAGATGTGTCTTTCTTTGGTTTGGTGAAGCTCTGAGCAGGGGTTCAAAAGTTATCCTACATGTGTACCCATCTTTTTCTTGATCAGCAAAGATGTCCCATTTTGTCCTGGTCCTGTACTGCTTTATGTAGCATCTTGCCTTATTGCTAGAAGAGGGCTCCCTCTCATTGTTTAACCCATTCTTCCAGCTACTGATGTAAGCAACACATTGGCATGGGACAATTCAAAGGAGGATTCCTCTAGCAAAATAGTAAGGCAATATTGGGGACAACATGGGGTATCTTTGCTGGTCCAGGGCAGTCCACCTCCCCTTTTGGATTTAGGCCTGAAAGACTAAGGAAAAGTGTGTCTGTAATGGAGGGTAAAGCTGTAAGCAAGGACAATTTATGACATTATACAACATCATCACCAATCATGAGGCATGTGAATTCAGGTACCAGCCTTAGCTTCCAATTTTCTAGCTTTGTGGAGCTTGAACCAACCTTAACTCTGGTCCAAGCAGGTGTTTAATCATCGAATACACATACACACACACACACACACACAGAATAATTATATTGAGATATAAAAAGGCAACTACAATTAATGCTCTCAAAATATACTGCTGTCTATAATTTAATATTGAATATACTCAGTATCTGGACTGAAAGTTTTCATTAAAAGTCACCAGGGCAGGACTTTGGGGCAGAAATTCAGGGCCCAGTAAAATAAACAGGACGGCCCCCAAATGCAAAAACAGGACATACTGCATTTTGAAGTAAGTGAAATAATACAAGTCCAGCATATAAAATTACCTAATTGCACCACTGCAGAAGAAATGTATCTTGAACTAGCAAGTATGCTAATTTGTACTTGTAGTTGAATGGGATTGACAAAATTTATGAATCATTTCAATGAAGTGGGTACATGGCAAAGCACACCAGAATAATTATTTAACTTGAGAAACATTTGCAACTTTTAGAAAAAGAATGTTTTCATTCAGAGTTCTCTTGCTCATCATCAAGTTATCAAAAATGTTGTTTCTTAACAGTTTTGACTAAAGACACGCAAACTAGTCCTCCCCTCTTTGTCTACTGTTTTTGCAATGCTGTACTTTAAAAACTACGTCTGTCAGGAAGGAGACAGGAAATTCGAGTCACACTTACAACAGCTGTGCCATGCCCACTATGATTCTCAAATGACGTAGTTTTGGCTTCAGTGGCACAGGGCCAGGAACTTAGCAATAGCAGAGGTCAGGAAGATAGGTCAATGTTTATTCAGCTCTTGCGCTTGGGATCATACTGGGTCTATGTGCTTTTTTCCTTTCTCTACTGTTTCTCTTTCCGTTCCTCTTTACTAATGGAGAGCGAGAAACATCCTGTTTTCAACGCATTAGACTGTTTTGCTATTACCAAATCTCTGTGCAGAAGCATTTGGCGGAAGGAGGGCAGATTATTCAGATACTTCACAGATGTGGAAAACTCAACATAACAATTAACAATCATGTTTAAGTGGCTTTTTAAGAGACCCCCAAAAGCTCAATTCACGCTTTACTTTCAGCTGCATGACTCACCTCCAACCAATACCCAAATCCTAAAAAGCTATATGGATACACCTTTTATTATCATAATGTAGCAGGGAAAAAAAGGCAAATTACAGTCAAAATGAGAGGGGCAATGTGAGGCAAAAGCCTGGGTAAATATTGAACTATGGGATACTCAGTTTTATTTGTACTCACATACTTGCTAATCTTTTATATAGCACATTTACTGTGCAAAACGTTGTATAATTCTTATCTCATTATTCCTTACAACAAGGCTTTAAAGTTGGTTATAAATCCCTAAATTGGGGATGAGGAACAAAGTGTATGACAGTAACCTGCCCAAGGCTAAAGGATTTGTCAGTGGCAAGCTGGGTTTGTGAATGCTATCCTCTGGATCATCCTGACATGAATGAATTATGCCTTCAGACGTAACAGTGACAAAGAAGAGCTAGTGCTAGGTTTTGTGGCAAATAGAGTTGAAAATGGGATATTAAGAAGGGCTGTTAAGAAAAGCTGAAAAGAACTTGCTTAAACTGATACCTTTGCTGATGGAAACAAATCCATATTTTAGGTTGCACAGCTTGCTTATGAGAAAATGCCACATAAAGTTGTAAATAAGTGGACCTGGAGAAAGTTATATAACTTGTAGGTCAATTAACCAAAGGGCAGAATATGACATTCTTGCATTAACACTGCAGATGATCTCATTGGGCTCCTCAGACAGACGCAAGCCACGTGTTTGGTCGAACAGTGCCTGGGATCACAGCCTCAGGGAAGAGGATGTAACTTTTGTTCATAAATATTCAGGCTACTAGCCAATTAAGGTGTGACTTTGATGTACATACAATATGAGCCTTAGCTTTTTAAATAAAGAGGGGCTCATTTGTAAGTCTTTGGAGGTTAGGGACAGTGAGATATGTATTGTATATATTTTTTCAAATGAAAGCTTTTCTTTTATAATTTACAATTCAATAACTAAAATTAAAGCAAGACATATCATATATATGGCATGATAAGTGAAGATTACAGTTTGTAGTTATCAGCATTGCAAAGCAGTTGATTTACTGAAAACAGCCATTTCTGAAAGTTATGTTTCTATAGAAAGCCGCCCCAGTTTATAGTTGTTGCATTTACGTTTCTGACCCACACCACTCTTTTCACTTGATTTCACTGCCAGATGGCCACTACTGCTGCATATTTAAAGAATAATCTAATACATCATTCTGTATTCATTCTGGGCATATAAATATATACAATAAGAGTGTCAGATATTGGAACGTATAGAATATATATATAGCTTCCTGAATTTACAAATTGCCTAGGTAATAAAATGTGCCTCATGCTTATTCAACAATACAAAAAAGCAAGCTTCTTACTATATTCTTCTTGAGGATTTACATAGTTTGCTATCATTCATTTGCGCTGCTCCAGTTTATTTGCAAGATTATAATGATCAAAGCTAACAGTATTGAATAGAGGGATGGTGGTGGCTGGGATGGAAGCATTTATCAACTTTCTTTAACTTTTCATTAAGCCAGTAGTGGGAATGCTGGTAGACACAGAGGCATATATAAAAACTTGTAAAATCCTTGCAACAATATCAATTTTTTCCTGTCTTTTTTTTAAAGCACCATTTGATATCTTCAAAAGATCTATTTCTCTTACCTTATTTGATGCCATCTCACTAACAGATCGGTAGGTCTGAATGGTTTCAAGTTGGTCTAAACACCAGTCCAATTCCTCCAAAGTTTCCATTGCTAATTTTTGATAAGATTCCTCTGCAAATAAATGCATAGACATGTAGTTAGGCTTGAGCGACTGCAGGCTTTCCATGGTGGAATCACTGACACGGCTCGGACCAACACTGCTGTAGGTACTACAGTGCTCTTTCATCATGAGTTCTGCCGGGTCCTGTTCCACTCTCTAGTAGAACAAATCAATGCACGTCTCGCCTTTGAATGGCTGCTGTGGTTTCGTGGTGTGTGTGTGTGTTCTCTTTCTTTTTTTGTTCTTGCTGCTTTGAAGAAGCGATGTCAGTAATACATCAACAAACTTCCTCTATCAAGGGGTGCAGGAGGAGGGACGCTCTCTGACAGGCTCATCTGCATGTATCTGCACTCACAGTAGAGGGAAAGCAGTTCTTCGTAAGCAAAGGGGATTTTCTCTCCTCTAAAAGCATTAATCATCTCAGCATTTCTTGTACAAAAGTGATGACATTTTTATAAGACCTTTAAAGCGTCATCAAGTGAGATTAGGCAATCACATTGTATCTGTCCTTGTTTCCTTAAAAATGGTTTCAGAGAAAAAGCAAGAAAAGAAAAAACTGGAAGTAAGTCTGTCAGCTTTCTAAACTTGTGCAGGTTTGATCATCTTCCTCCCACCAGAGAGGTTCTTTGCATAATGGCAGGGATGTGTGTGTGTGTGTGTGTGTGTGAACTTAATGTTTATTAAACTGAATGTTTAATGAAATGTCTCTAACGGGAAAAAACAAAACTATGGAAATATTTGTTATTTTTAAAGGGCAGAATGGAAATCCTGCTTCTCTTAAATTAAAAATTCCCTTTAATTCATGCCAAAGTCACAAGGAAATTCTGAACTAAATTTCCAGTAGAAGTAAAAAAACAACACAAAAAACTTACGTTTTTGCTAATTCTCTATTACGTTCATTTCTTTGCACATTTGATTAGGGAAGTTTCTCAAAAGATTATGGGACCAAATATGTTCCATTGAACTTACTGAGACTTACTTCTGAGTAAAGATGCATGGGACTGTGCTATATCTAGGTCTAAAGGAGCCCACAAAGAATCACAGGTTAACAAGAATCTCAGATTGGGTCATAAAAATCCCACTTACGTCTAACAAACTATTCTACCTGTTGACCTAAAAGCTGTGCAACAGTATATACATGTTCACTGGCAAGGGAACTGTGAATGTTCTAATGAGTGTGGATATTCTACAGGGCTGAAATAACATCCTACCCCATCTACAGTTTGCCACCCTCATTCACAGTTCAATTTTAGGAGATAGGTCAAAATTATGATGGCTGTGCTTACTATGATGGAAGTGTACTAGTGGTTTCATCTTTGCCCTTTTCACTTAACAATAAGCACATTTTTGCACTGCCAGCAATGGAGCTCAACTCAGTGGCTGCCTGGTGGCTTTTGCTACTGCCACTGGTGGCACAACATAAACCATTTTTTGACACTATCAAGTGAAAAAAAAAATGAGAAAATGCTGACACTTATAACCATGTTAAATGTCACCCCCCCAACACACACACACTTCAAACATTCTGAGTGGAATTATTCTATTTTGAGACAGAAGCTTCAATATAAGGAACGAGGATGAACACCAAAAATGCCCATCCATTTCACACTTGAAAGGGCATGCTTGTTAATGAGATGGGCTAGCTCTACACTACTGCTTTACAGCGGTATTGAAATGCACTGATAACTATTGGGGCACAATCCACATTCCATATACCACTTTCATAAAGTTATTTCCTGCTGTTTATTCCACATTCTAAATGATTTGATACAAGGTGTAGATCTGACCCTGCTCTCCCATTTGTGACATCAGCAATGTGTATATTTAGCTAAATAGATGCATATATATATTCACTTCTCTTTGAACAACCTTTTTCTCTCCCTCCAAATTCAGGCAAGATTAATGGGATGTCAATGCAAACCTATAAAAAGATCAGGAGTACAACCGGGATACTCTAATATGTCTATAATGCCTTTACAGTTTTTGTCTTTCTACAGTGAAATTATTTTTAAGCAGGTAGCTACATAGTTGCCCATGTTTTTGGTTTGACACTGAAAATTATTTCTTAGAATCCCCAAATCAAAAGGCATAAACATTCACTGCTTCACTTCAAGCTCTTGAGCATCCTGCATTGTGACCAGGCGACAAGGTGGCTAATCATCATCAGCTATCCAAACTGGTTCATACCGATTTTCTTTGAAAGGTGAGCATTTTATAAAATCACTTTTTGATCTTCTTTAAGGTATCAGGCAAATAAAATACACACACACACACAGATATATATATATATATATATATATATATATATATAGTGACACCTATAATCTGGAATAAACTACTCCTTATTCACAATTATTCACATTATAGCTTTCACAAAAGGATATTGTTGGTGCTTAAAGCAATAAAGGCTAAACAAATACTAGATGAAATTATGAAAAAAAGGTAGACTTTATCAGGAGGCATAAAATTTTAGTAAGGCCGTGCTTCATGTGAAGAAAAGATTAGATAGCTTTCTTAAAAGAAAAGGTGTTCTATTTCACATAAAGGGAGGATTTTTTTTATCATCAATGAGCACAGAGGAAATGCAGCCAGTTTGTCTGTGGTTGTGGCCAGTTCTTTAAAATGAGATGCAATTTCAAGAAGCCTCTAGAAAAGTTTCTTCTGTATGATAGCAGTTGCATACACTTGGAACCCCATTGTCAATAATGGCTATAATAGCAACAACATTAATGCCATAGGAATCTGGCAGAAGTAATAGGGAAACCCACTTCCTGATTTTGTTTCATAAAACAGATTTGTATCCACGCCCTGGAACAATTTGGGGGGCTTACCTGAAGCCACTTATAAGCAGTGATATGTTTTTTTTAAAAAAAAACCACCCTATCTCCTCAAATTATATTTGGGCCACTATCTTTGAGGCTCCTTTGTGAACAACGGAAGAGAAGTTCTAAATTGGATCCTAATAACCAGAGACATACACAGTCTTGCAATGCTGCTTGGAAACTGTAGGCCACAGTGCATAGCTTAAGCTCCTGATCATCATGTGTCTCAATGCCCTAGCCTCTGATCGGCTGCTGGAATGGGGAGGAGGAAGAGACATCAGCAGCTTCTGTGGCATCAGTAGTGGGTAGTTGCCACCTTAGAACAGACAGCAGGTAGTTGCCACCTTAGAACAGACCTATATTTCAGCAGTGCACATTCTCTACTACCCTCCCTCAGTCCTCCCATGTGGAAGTGTAGCCTTATGTTGGTAAGAAACACCATGGGTTCCGGACAGACGGGGTAATTGTAGGGTTGACATGAAGGGTAGGCATGGTTGGTCCCCTGCCAAGGGCCCACACCTCAGCAGAGGTCACATAAAGGAACTCCGCCTACTTGTCCGAAATGTTTCAGGGCTTCCTTTCAGAAGTGCTAAATCACTGTTGCACGAGTGGTGGGTTCCAGTTGTGCAACGGAATCAGTGAGGGTGTAAGCACCCCATTGGATTCTGCCCACTGAATTTGGAAATAATGTGAATATTTGTAATTTTCAAACTCCAATATGACATACATGTCTGCTCTTGTGTATTTTTACTTCAGTTATGTTCTTGTCATATGTGTGTATGAAAAAAAAACAGTGACTAGGCAATCAATAGCTACCAAAGCCAACTGTAAATGTGCATATATTTTTTTAAAAAAGAGTGATAGCAGTTTTTCCTCCTGCAGAGTGAAATAACCTCTCCCCATCTTTGTAATGCTTCCAAATTGTTTTTCTGGTGGACTGTATGTCCTTTTTTATTTTTCAATGCCACATTGGTACATTTAAACAAGGAAAACTTAATTTCTCACCTTATTTTTAGGGCAAAAAAGTAATCAAGATGTAAAATGCTACCCAGTAAGGGGAAGGATTTGAGATGTCCCAAGGCAGTAGCCAATCTGCACTGTGCACTGTTAGCTTATGTGAAGTTCTAGAATTATTTGGGCTTCCATAGAACTATTTATGTAGGTGAAATGTACAAGCTGCTCCATTCCAAAGGTTTGTGATGGGCACCCCCACCCCCACCCCCTAGCAAAATGTATTCTAACACATTAAAAACAGCAATACCCGCTTGAGTTGAAAGGCTTAGACCTCCACTACACCGAACTTTTAGTCCAGTCATATTTTGCCCCCAAGTCGATCATGTCAGATGATGCACACCCCTCCCCGTAGCCACACACACGTTTTGAAGCAAAACCACTTACTTTCTTTTTTGTAGCTGCCATAGCAGCAAATTGAGTGGCAGAGAGCTGCAAAAATGCCAAAGGGGAAGGCATATGCTCCATGTGTTGCCACCCCTGCTCCAGATGGATAGGATTGTGGAAAAACTGTTCTGCTAGTTTGCAGTAGAAGTTAACAGTGCTGATTGCCTACCACCTTGTGTCATCTCAAACAACCCTGTGATGCCTTATCCTAGCCCCTTTGCTGCTGCTGCCCCTGTCCGGCCTTTACTATCTGGCCCCACAGCTCCACAGCCCAGCAACCTGGCCTCAGACAAGCATCTATGTTCCGCTGCCACCAGTACCTTCCTCAGGTACACCTTCAATGACCACACCAGTTTGATCAAATTAACAAGATTTATTAACATAAAGTATATTGCGTGCACAGTAAGCTCATTGGTTTCCTCAGTTCATTTGCGTAGAGGTTTCAAGTACAATGCTTCTATGTTTCAACTGTTCTTAAAACTAAACTGTTTCCTCACACAATATCAATCAATCAAACATCTCTCTCTCTCTCTCTCTCTCTCTCTGCTCAACCCACAATCAACCCTCCTCCTCATATCAACCCAAAACAACCCTGTCAGCTCTCCCTCTGCCTGACATATATATCTCATTTGCTCCCCAGCTCCTCCCACTCTCACCCCCCCCACCAATCCAGGCACTCCAAACAACTAACCAATCAGCAATCACTTACCACTCATTCCATACTCACCCAGACTTGCAACTCCAAATAACTTTTGCAACACATTCACATTCCTAAACAGTAAAACATCACAAACCTCTTCCTGAGTTGTTTCTTGTTCCAGTTCTGCCTATTTTTCTGTTCATGTTTGCGCAACAATAATCAATTTACATGTCACTACTACACCAGGGGCCCATCTATGCCTGCAGGCCTTCCTGAATGGGGGTGGGGGGGAAGGATCTTGGGCTTTACAGCTTCTGGGATCATCCCCCAGGGTGCTCATGACAGTGTGATGTCCCAGAAGTCAAGAGGCATATTCCGGGCATGTCTGTTTTTTTTTTAATTAGGGAGAGGTTTGCACAATCGCGCGGGCATGATCCTGTGCCAAAGGTACATGTGGGGGGGGGGGGACCTTCAAATTCAGTGCCCCAACATGCTAAGAGCCATCCTGGGGATGGGGAAAATGCTGCACCCTGATGGGCACGGAGCCTCCCCGCACAGCTCCATGTCTGTTTGAAGAGCCCTGCTACTTGCAGGGAGGAGGAAGGACACGGGAGCTCACTCCACACTGGCTGTGCTTCTCAGGGTTGTCCCGGGACCACTGGAAAAATTGGGATAAGTTGAGTCCCAGTTATCCCAGAACAACTGAAAGGTTGTCCCTGGTTGACCCCGGGATCAACTGTGAGTCATTTGGATGCACAGGAATGGCGTTGAGCTGACCCCAGGATAAATTGCTGGTGTAGACATGCCCTAGATCTGGTAACACTGTCTGTTCTTGGAGACATAGCATTAACCAACCGTATAGCAGTGTCTGTTTGGGTCAGCACATGGGGCTGATTTAATAACACAAAAAGACTTTTCATTAGCAAGTTCTTTGGCCCACAAAAGCAGACAAAACCAAGATGCCACAACCCTCTTGTTGCCATGGTGGCTCAAAGGATCTCTTCCATTAGCTACATTTCCATACTTTTCATAATTTTATTACATAGGTTGCTTCATGAGTGTGTTTTTTTCTGGAGATATGAAGCTTGAAGAACTTCATTTGTGCATCAGTGTTTAGATTTCCTGAAATATAGTAAAATAAACAAATGCAGCTATTCAGCCTATAGCTATAAGAAAAAAGAGCTACAGTTCAGTGAAGAACCAGTCAAATTCTCAAGTCACTGCAAGATCTTATTTTAATTTGTTAAACATCCTGATTTTGGAATCGGGATTTAAACACTGGAAGGTTAGCCTCTGTCTGGTTATAACTTGACTTCAGAAGCTCCTGTACTTAATCTCACTATTTTTCCATGCTGTCAGACATAAGCAGACTAAGTAAACACACAAGTATGCAAGAAGAAAGTGGTCTGATTTCTATGGTAATTTATTTTAGTCAACTCCTCTTCTTTCGTTTACTACTACTTCTGTTCTATTTCTATATTCTAAAGCCATTTAGTTCATTTTGAAATTTGATCATGAAAGATGCACTTGTTAACTATTAGGGATCTTCCTCAATATTCCAATTTATTGTTAGAATTGATATACAGACAAGTCATTTCCTGCCTGACTCATTGAAAAACTAAGCCAAGTCAGTAAAATGATAATGTGCTACATCATCCCTTTACTCTTGGACCAGCTAGATCTGTGTAATCTTTCCTTTTCATTCAATGCCCAAAGATAAGTCTCTCTCCACTCTTGCTATTTCTGCTTCTCCATATCCACTGACGGCGATATTTCTAGTATGCAGGCAAATATCATTCACTGATTCCCCATGTGATATTATTGTTAAGTGACATTTAACAAAATGCTTCCTGCATTTTGCTACTTCAATTTGGCGCCATCCAAGTGCTGTCACTTTTCTTTCTGATTTGTGGCAACCTCAGTTCATTGTTTGCTGTGTTTGGTTCCCAAGTAGGCAGAACCCATTGTCAGAATGAGAACTAGGCTGTGGTAGTTAATGCTATTTGGTCAAAATGAAATATTACACCGCTTTTCAACCTTTCCTTACTCTCTTCTCATTTGGGACAAAGTTTTTCAAGTCCTTTTGTCAATCCACAAAAAAAATCTTACGGAGAGAGAAAAACAAACCTATCTGGAGTTTCAAAAGTACATTAAAAAAAATCAAACTGAGGCATTACATGAAATCAGCTGATAGGCCAAGATGAGGCCATAATTCTATGATGTTTGCCAAGATGAGGCCACAAATGAAAGACTATTTATCTTTATGTCTCTTATTCCTTACACTGTCATATTGTGATATGCAACTATGTTCAATGTGTTCTCTTCCATATGAATTACTACACAACAGCATGCTTGCAATTTCTCCATGTGTATATTTTTATGCACACATGTAAAATAGATCATATTTTGTTAATAATCAGTATTATTGTTTTCCATCTTTGGTGACTTTTTGTATTAGCACAGACTGACTATCAAGCAATGCCATTGGTATGCTCCATTACAGGCTCAGATGTCAATTAGGGTGACCATGTGCCCTACTTTACAGTCCTCTATTTGAATTGTTGTCAAAGAACAGTCCTCTGTTTGAGGACAACTTCTGTGTGAAGGGCTGCCCAAGTTTGGTTTAAAGAGAAAAAATTCTGGCATACCTGCTGGTAAAAATGCTGTTGGTAAAAATGAAAATCTTATCACGGAAGGCATTTGTTACTGCTGGACCTTGAGTCTCTCTTTTCTCAAGGTCTATTTAACACAGTGGCTCAATATTCAGCTATGAAAATTATTTAACTGCTTACAATCTCATGTTGTATAGTTTAGAACATTTCTTAAAGGTTGTAGATTAGAAGTTTACAAATAAGGGAGAGGGTCTTCTCTGTGGTGGCCCCCCAATTATGGAATGATCTCCCCGATGAGGCCTGCCTGGCACCAACACTGTTATCTTTTCGGCGCCAGGTCAAAACTTTTCTTTTCTCCCAGGCATTTTAACAGCTCAAGCTGAGGTTTTGATTGACAGTGTGGCCAGGCTTAACAGTTTAAAATGTTTTAAATGTCAGTTGTTTTATGTTTATGGTTTTAAATTTTGTATATTGTCTTTTTAGTGTTCAATCTTTTAATTTAGGTAAACCGCCCGGAGAGCTTCGGCTATGGGGTGGTATATAAATGTAATAAATAATAATAATAATAATAATAATAATAATAATAATATCCTTCATGCTTTCAGTAGTAAATGGAGGGTTGATTTACTGTTGGGATGTATGAATTCGCTTACTCTATTTTCATGGGTATTTCCACCTTCCCACCAGGCCTCAGATATGTAAAGATATCAATGCAAACATTTCTATCCCTCCGCAGATCCAAATAATCACTGCACATCCATGTTTTGAAAGATATGCAAGCAAATGTTTTAAGCTGTGCTGTGTTCCTCACTGAGAAAACATTCCTAAGTATTGTGAACTCTACTGTGGGGAGCACATATCAGCTATATAAATTCTAGTATACAGCCTTCCCCAATCTGGTGCCCTCCAGATGTGTTGGATTGCCATACTGGGGTGGAAACGATGGGAGTTGCAGTCCAACAGATCTGGAATGCACCAGGTTGGGGAAGGATACTCTAAAGGGAGGCAAAAGAAAGCTCATCTTTCTAAGCTATGTCTACAGGCACCTTGAGAAAGTGAATTGTATGAGTGAAAGTGTTTTTGTGTAAATCAGTAGCTTTACAAAACATTATTTCAAGCAAAAGATCTTGGTTCATTTGTAAAACCAAATGCTAGTCTTCGGTTATATCAAGAAAAGCAACATATCCAAAACTTGGGAATTAACAGCAACAGCATGGTAAGACCGCATTCATACCAAGTTAAATCCTGGGTATCACAATTTGTAATTCACAGAAGATTAAAAAGGCTGTTAAGAGATGGATCAGGAAAGCCCTTTAAACTAAGCAGAAAGGAGAACTGGGGAAGAAGTACATGTTTAGCAGTTAAACATTTTTATAAGGATGTCAAAAGGAAGGGGATGGGCAACTACTGTATCGATCACCTCCACTAAGCATAGAATAAGAAGCTATGGCTAAGATTCAAAGAGCTAATTGAGTTTGCACAAGGAGCCTAAGTGTTGCAGATTTTTTTTAATTTTCTTCTTTGAACGCTGACCAACCCATGACAAGCTGCTTCTGAAACGTCCCTTGATTCACCAGCAGTTTCCTGTGCGGTGATGGTGGTGTTGGTGGGTGACCACTATTATGGAAAATGAATGAAAGCCCCCTCAAGCAAAGTAGTTCCCTACTTTGTATCCTGGCCAATGGTGTAAAAGACACAAGAAGTTCAATTTCAACATTAGGCAAAGGATCCTAAAGGATCAGCATAAAAACAAGTTGCCAATGGATGTTTTGCAGAATCTTATAGAAGCCAATTGCAGACTTGTAGCTATCTACTGCAACCCCCCACCCCCACTGTCCTCTAATGCGTCCCAAAGTCTCTTTCCCAGCTGCTGGTATCTAACAATACCACCATTTCTACTTACCACCATTTTATTTTATGTAAATGCATACAAAATTAGCCACCAACATAACCTTTAAACAGCATCAAGAATGGGTGGGCAGTAGATCATGATGCCACAACGATGCATTGGAGAACAGTCTTCGAGCTAACATAACCCTGTAGAAGAAGAAACTTTGGTATATATGGTAAAGAATGGGGGAGAATATTATTTGGTTTGCATTTTTAAGCCAACCATACCAATTCTCACCACCTGAACTAATCTGCAGATCTGAACACATTTACTGAATTACGCATTTGTCTGAATGTGGTGATGCAGCTCGCGGCTCAAAAACTGCATACAAAAATGTGCATATTAGGCAAACTGATGTATTAAATTTTATATAGGGAAACTGCACATCCAAAGCATATGTTAGGGGAAATTGTGCACAAAAAATAAATGTGAATTTTCATGCATTTATTAAATTGATGTGGAAATTGGACAGAATGGACTTATGGTTGAGTACATGAGAAACTAACATGAACTGGAAGTAGACCGATTAGTCCATCCCTATGTATTACTTGACATGGCATAGCACTGATGGTAAAAATTAATTCCACTGATTTCTCCCTTTCACTGTAGCTGTCCATACCACACCACTCCATAGTGTACGGAAACCTTCAGGAGTGGCTTTTGGGAGCACAGGGGGATGCAATGGGGAGAAAGTGAGAAAGCCCTATTGCATGAACAGAATTTTGCTTCTGCTATTTCTGCATAACTTTTACCCACTTTAAACACCCACACACACACATACACACCCCTTCAAATCACAATTTTAGGTGAAAGCCTAACCCATCCATCCAGAAAAGGCTGTACTCCCAATCCCAGGTTGGCTGGTCTGTTGACCAACAGGAATTCTCTAGTGTCTGGACTGAGCCTCAGCTTGTTGTCTCACATCTTGACTCTCACTGTACTCAGACAACAGTTCAGGCCCTCCGCAGCCTCCTTGACATCAGTTGGAAAAGAGAGAAAAAGCTGGATATGATAAGCATAATAATTACCCCCAAGCCCAAAACACTGGATTAACTCCTGCAACAGCTTCATATTCATGTTAACATATATGGGGGACAAAACAGAGCCCTAAGGCACCACTAGCCTAGGAGTGTGCAATCTTTTTTCTTTTGAGGGCAACATTCCCTCGTGGGTAATCTGTCGGGAGCCTCCTATTGGATGTGGGCTAGGCTGAAACCAGCAGTAGGCAGGGCCGTAGACAAAATTGGGCATGAAATCCCTTTTCTCTTTCTTTTTCTTCCATCGCCTTTTCTCTTTCTTCCTTTTCCTACCTATCCAGCAGGCTGCACGGGAAGAGACAAATCGCTCTTGCCAGAGGTCTGAACTGATCACATGCAGAAGACTTTTGAAATTAAGCCAAGAGCCACAGGTTGCCTCCCCATCTACATGAAACCGTTGAGTGCAGTCATCCGGAGTTTTGGAGTGCGTTGTCATCAGTACGCTGATGACATGCAGCTCTATTTCTCCTTTTCATCTTCATCAGGTGAGGCTGTGGATGTGCTGAACCAGTGCCTGGCTGCGACAATGGACTGGATGAGGGCTAATAAACTGAAACTCAATCCAGACAAGACTGAGACGCTGTTAGTGGGTGGTTCAGCTGACCGGATGGAGGGTGTTCAACCTGTTCTGGATGGGGTTGCACTCCCCTTGAAGGAGCGGGTTCGTAGCTTGGGGGTTCTCCTAGAACCATTTTTGTCACTTGAGGCGCAGGTGGCCTCAGTGGCACAGAGTGCCTTCTACCAACTTTGGTTGGTGGCCCAGCTATGTCCCTATCTGGACAGGGTTAACCTGGCTTCAGTTGTCCATGCTCTGGTAACCTCCAAATTAGATTACTGCAATGCACTCTACGTGGGGCTGCCTTTGAAGGTGGTTCGGAAGCTGAAGCTTGTGCAAAATGCAGCGGCCAGATTGATAACTGGAACCAGTAGGTTCGAACATATAAGACCTACCCTGGCCCGCTTGCACTGGCTGCCTGTATGTTTCCGAGCCCGGTTCAAGGTGCTGGTTTTAACCTATAAAGCCTTACACGGCTTGGGACCACAATACCTGATGGAACGCCTTTCCCGACATGAACCTACCCGAACACTACGTTCAACATCTAAGGCCCTCCTCCGAGTGCCTCCTCCGAGGGAAGCTCGGAGGTTGGCAACAAGAGAGAGGGCCTTCTCAGTGGTGGCCCCCCAATTGTGGAACGATCTCCCCGACGAGGCCTGCCTGGCGCCAACATTGTTATCTTTTCGGCACCAGGTCAAGACTTTCCTCTTCTCTCAGGCATTTGGCAATATCTGAGGAGCCTGGGTTTGTTTTGTTTTATTTTTGTAGCTTTTTGAAGTGTTGTAGTGGTTTTTAAATGTACAGATTGGTTGTATGTTGTATGTTATTGTTGTTTTAATTATTGTATATTGTTTTTAATTGTTTTTAATCCTATGTAAACCACCCAGAGAGCTTCGGCTATGGGGCGGTATACAAATGTAATAAATAAATAAAATAAATAAATAAATAAATATATGGCCAGGGGGGCAGGCAATATTCTTTCAGTTCCACCTTCTGCAAATGCTCAGCCATGTTTCCCACATACCCACTGATATGATCCAATGCTCTGGATAATCTGTATCTTTCTGAAGGTCCACCCATCAGCTGCATATAGATTAATATCAGAACAAAAAAAAACAACACATTTCTTTAATGGAGCAAATATAATTCTAAGTTCATATGATAAATGTGTTTCTTGCATATTAAACTCCTGCATCTTTTTGGCATACGTATCAAACATTACGGTGGCATTCTCAGATGTTTTTCCCCTTATATTCTTTTTTGTTATATAACAAATTGATGTAACACTATAATTGTATATGCAATGGAATAATTCATAATTAGCAGCTTAGGGAGCAATCCTATAGTCCCAGAACAGTGTCCAGTGACCATAGGATTCTTTGGAATCCCCCCCCCCCCAAGGCCACAGATACTGCTATGACCTCAGAACAGGGACTCTGGAATCTGATCCACCCCCCGCCGCATCATGGAAAGAATTATGCCGGCTGCCTTCCAAGGCTGCCAAAGCGGTCTCGGAGGACTTCAAAGAGGTTGAAAAGGGGGTGTTCCGTAGGGTGGGGAGGGAAGGGAGAGGCCAGGATATGAGGAATCCAGTGGCCTTTCCCACCCTAGCCTTGCCCCCACCAATGTGCTTCATCTAGATGGGCTCAGAGGCCTGTGTAGAGAAAAAAAGAGGCAAAAAGGAGGAGGGAGAGGCAAAAGCCACCTCTGTTGCTTCTCCTGCTCCTCTGGCAGTACCTGTGTGTGTGTGTGAATGTATATCACAACAACCTGTTCTAACCCTTAATAAATTGCACTGCTACTACAATCAATTTCACATCCCCCTCTGCATTTTCCTAAAGCGCCAACACTGGACTACATTGCAGAGTTGTCAAATGCTATACACATCTTTCGTAAAATAAGAACAACAATATTGGCTACTTTGCAGGACTTGTGTAAGCCACACTTTTTCAGCCACAGTCCTGACTCCTGCTAGATGGGTATGATAATGATGAACTTTTATTGGCACACATTGTCAAGGTATTTTTTTAAAAAATCTTAAAAACTTAGAAAAAAATATTAACAAAGCTGAGTTAGAAAGATCATGAACTCCTGTCTTTTCTGCTCCCTTTTGTTTTTTGATAGACACACTACTATCCAAACCCAGCTACAGGAAACTCCAAATTTCTAAACTGTTTTTTATGAGGCTGCAATGACTTCCTAACAGGGAAAATCCCCCAAAGGCATTACATTCCCATATAGTGGGTGTGTTAACCATTGCTATGGCTTTATATATTGGCTAAAAACTTTAAAAGGTGGAGCTAGCTAGTTTTCCCACAAAATGTGTAGGCAGAACAGTGGCTAGATACTTGCTTTAGTATACATAAAAGCTGGGGATCTGGAGATTATAGCTCATTCACAAGGAGCCAATTGCCCCTCCTTGCCCCTTCCTGTGGATGCCCGCAAGCATGGATGAAATTTGGAATGGCTATTCTTATAATGTGACAGTTGGCCATCTCTCCCTTTCCCTTATGTTCTCATTGAGCACTTTCCCAACCTTTGTGGATGAAAGCATAGGGTTTTATGGCGCTTTCACATAGCAACATTAATAGCTCAATGCTATGGATGTTTCTTTTTGGATGGGGGTTAAACCACAAAAAGGCAGTATACATAAGGAGTGCATATTCCCTTGTGATTCTAGGATTGGCAGGAATGGCCTTTCAAGAAGCCTATGCACTCCTCACTTCTCAGATGAGTAATGTTCCTGTGTTCTCCTCCCACCTCACTTCACCTCACCTGTGGGCTAAAAAATAACTCATGAAATGAAAGTGTAAATTAAAGTGAAGTCATCCAGGGGCACATGCCAAGTGGAACAGGATAGTAAGTCAGTGATTTCCATAATCACAGTCAGCGGAGGATGCTTTACAAGGCAAGCGCTCCTACAGGCTACCAAACTGAAGGCTTAACAGGTGCTGCCTGGTTGGGACTGCCAGAAAGCCAGCCTCGCTGCCCCTGCCAGGTCCATATTGTACCATTTGCATTGCAGCCACTCTCAACTGAGCTCAACAGAATCCCCCATCCCCATCCCAACCTTGAGAAGAGAAGACTGAAGGGAGACATGACAGCACCCTTCAAGTACTTGAAAGGCTGTCACACAGAGGAGGGCCAAGATCTCTTCTCGATCATCCCAGGGTGCAGGACATGGAATACTGATCTTAAGTTACAGGAAGCCAGATTCTGGCTGGACGTCAGGAAAAACGTCCTGACTGTTAGAGCAGCACGACAATGGAACCAATTCCCTAGAGAGGTCGTGGGCTCTCCCATTCTAAAGGCCTTCAAGAGGCAGCTGGACAGCCATCTGTCATGGGATGCTGTAAGGTGGATTCCTGCACTGAGCAGGGGGTTGAACCCAATGGCTTCATAGGCCCCTTCCAACTCTACGATTCTATGATCCTATGAATTTCCTGACCTTCCTTAGCTGGGCATATACTGCAGGGAATTGGAGATTAGAGATAAGCCCATGGAGCACGCGGAGCTGTTGCAACTCTCAGAATCAAGCAACTTTGGTGTGGAGGAGTCTGATCCTTCTGCTGCTTCCTATTACCTCTTTGCCTTACGAAGAGGTGCTCTTGCAGTGCTGGTGAAATTTAAGGGCATTCCTCGCTCCGTGTTTAATTTACTGACCTCCTGTCCTGTCCTGAGCCTTGCCCATATGGCTGGACACTGAAAGTAGAGGTAAAAGGGGGCATGCACAGCACAAGCAACCACTGTTGCCACTCTCAGAATGTCACGACTGGAATATGGGGTGAGGAAGCAGTGGTACCCTCTTGCCTCCTGTGCATGGATGCCCATGGCTGCAGACCACATAAACAATGGTTTATGAAGCTGGGAATAAATGCTGTGAATAAACATTGGAGGAAAGGTGGGATATAAGCAGGACAAATAAATACATTAAATACATCTAAAGTGTCCCCAAGCTATGAACTGGATCACTAGGGAAAATGCAACCATCCAGAAGAGACCAAAGACTATTCCCACAGCAAAGTGCATCAACTACCAACAGTGCTTTAGTTTTGCCTGGGCTGAACTTCAGTTTATAAGCTCTCATCCAGTCTATTACTGAGTCCAGGCACATGCTAAGTGTATCTACCACTACACACCTAGATTAGATGAGAAGGAGAAATAGAGCTAGATATTATCCGCATGATGATAGCACTCGACTCCATGTCCCCAGACAACCTCATCTAATTATTTCATATAGATGTTAAGTTACATGTTGTGTTGTAGCATTGTTTTAACTGGGTCCCTCTAAACTAAACATTAAAAGGCTGGATCTCATTTTCCATTGCTTATTAAAAATGCTTTAAGATTTACAGATGTCTAAGACCTCTTAACTTTTTTCCACAAAGGGAAAGGCCCATGAAGATTTTATGCATGTCCTGGAGTATTGACCATTGGTGGCAATTTGCTACTTAGAGTCACAATATAATAAACCTAGAATGTAGTTTTACTAAAATGTGTGTCTGCCTAAATACTAATTTAAAAACTCCTGAAGAATGCAGTATTGTGCTCATGTTCAAAACAATGAGAGTTTTACCATTAATCTTAAGAAATGCTCCAAATTTAGGCAAGAAAATGTGTCCTGTTTCTACTTGCTCCAATGCTTTGGTTCTCATTAAATACTCTTTATTAATACATTCTTAACAAACAAGGCAAACACACCTTTCATGCAACATGGGCTGCTTTTTTAAAGTTTTAGCTTTTGTGGACTACGGTGTTACAAATTTGCTAGGCTTTAAGGTGTCATAAGAATCTTCTTCATTGTTTTTGCTGCAACAGACTAACATAGCTACCTTTCTGGAAATGGCTTTTAAAGAATATCTTTAAGTAATTTCTAAAAAAACAAAACCTCTGGCTGTGGTCCAGATGCATGTGAGTACTTCAGAGGCTTTTTGGGTGATTTTTTTCAGCACTAAATCGTTAAATGGCATTTGAAACCTAGTGAAGTTATTGCAAATTTGATTGGAAGGAAGGCATGAATATTAAGAGTTATTTCTGCATGACTAAGGCTGGAATTCCAAACACACTTACTGAAGAGTAAGCTCCATTGGACAAAGTGGAATTTGCTTCTGAGTAAACATGCCTAAGATTGTCCTGGATGGGACAGAAAACAGTTACTATGGGAGGCTGACTCCTGACTCATTCTTTTGTGTGTACACTGTTGATATCAGTTTTAGAATTGCTTCCATCACAGATTAGGGAAAGATAAATATTTTAAATAGTTTGGACAATGACAGTACTATCAGCTTTGCCAGTGTTTAAGCACAGGTTTCACATTCTAATTAGTGAAACCTGAACATTGAGGGGAGTTTAATACATTACTTTTTTTGCAAATTGAGTCTAATATCCATATAGCAAATAAAATGTTGTATCCTATAATTTGGGTATAAGTGTACTGTCCACTGGGTAAAACAGAGAAGGTAGCTCTCCATTAAAAATAAAACAATGAGATTTGAAAAAGGTAAGGTCATCCAAAGAAGCAGGTCCTTTTAAAATGCTAAGTCAAGGTTTCAGGGTGCTAGCAGGAAATCTGGTTAAGGAATATTGGTAGATTTTATCTGGTTGCTCTAAATGTTATAACCATCATGTTGGCATTGCTTCTGTTGGCTATATTACTGCTCCTTTTTATTGTTTAATCTGATTTCAATATAACACCCTTGTACTTACAATAATGTGAACCACCTGGGAGTGCTCATGGCATTGAAATTTAACTTTAAACTTGAAGCATAGTGTTTTATTCTTCCCTGTCAAAGAATGGACTGGATAAGGCAGCCACCCTAACCTTTTAATACCCTTTTATGATGTCTGGCTATCATCAGAAGTAAACTTTTTATGCCTGCATAATCATTACCATGCAATAGCTTCTAGCCCTCTCCCAGATTCTGGCACTGACATCAGCAGGAGCTAGAGAAGCTGAAGACATGGCATGTGGCCCACAAAAGCAAGAGTTAATGAAAGAGCCTAGGAGTAATTGTTACCATCTGCTTTCTTGATGCCTGAATGAATCCCCAGCAGTAGGTCTCACGCTCTTGAGCTCAGCTCCAAAACATAATAGAATACAGTATTTTGAATTTGCTTTCACAGAGCTTAAAGTTTGCTTTATTAATTATTCATAATGTGCAAGTCCTTCCTTATATGCAGTTCATATGCACCACTTCCTTACTGGTGCTTCCAGATGTTCTCGTTCTCAGCTGGAATAAATCTATGAGGCTAGGGTGATCGGTTGTTTGGATGGTTCAAGGTACGGCTACGCTGCTTTGGAGTAATACTATGTCAGAGAGTTGAATTAAGTTCTCACTTGGACATGAACATTTAAATAGAAATTTGAGATTTGAAATCACCTCTAAAGTCAAGCAATATGAGCTTTTAAAAACATTACTACAGTACAGCTATCACCACTCTCAATATAGCACACGTAATTAATTCAAGCTATCACTGTTAGTCAGATCATTAGTTTTTGTTAAAGGTTGACTTTGCCTGCATATCGACTGAAAAAAAGGGGGCGGTGCACAAAACTCAGAATTCAGATTGATGGTTTTGGAGTGTTAAGTGGAGTATGGAGTGATATCTGAAGTCTTCCTGCTTGCATTGGAGATGATTATGAAAGGAACTTGGCATAGCTGGAGGGGGAAATTCTTCCTAACATTGAAAAAAACAACCAACCAACCAAGAAGCAACAAGGAAAGGCAAACGACAAGCCAGCTGAGGCTCAATATCTATAAAGCATTGGAAAACCATCTTGTGCTTTTGTCTGAAACATACCTGATAGTTCCATCAAAGGGTACAGTTGTCCGCCACATGTTTAGGGATGCCATGTATCCTCAATTGTGGAGCTTAAAAAGTCTTTTTAAAAAAAATCCTGGTCTGTCAGATCCATTCTCTCTGGGACAGCTGCGTTATCCTGTACTGTGCATCTAAAGAAGATGGGGGCAGCGCTAGGATGCATGTATTACTCTGGTTAACATAATGAATGAATCTGTCAGTCACTCAGTCTTAGAAGAGTGCTTCTCCCGCTTCCTCCTCCCCACTGGAAACTCAGAAGAGTTCCTTGACTACGCTCCCGGGGAGTCCCGCTGACATCATTGTTACTTGCTCAGCTGCCATAGATGGCAGTTGGACTGGATGGAATGACAGGACGCATGATGGGTGTAGCACGTGTGGAATGCCTAACATGAGAGTCCACAGGTGTGGCTGACTGGGAACAGTTTATATCGGTTGCTATGGAACCATGATTGGCTTACACGTCTTCAGAGCCCACAGGAGGCTCACGGAGGAGAAATGGCAGCAATTTTTTAATAGACTCCATGAAATCAATCCCTGAAGAACGTCTGGAGTCAAAGGCTAAAAAGGTTTGGCTGACTAATGTTACATGATATGTGTAAGCAAGTCCAGCTACAAGACGTAAAATTAGTGTCACTTTTCAGTCGGAGCTGATCACAAGAAAATTACTCTTTAGTCACTCATTTAAGATTGTTTATGTACTTAGTAACAGAATGACAACATCTCAGCGACTCTCCTCCAATCTTCCTCAGCAATGAAATATAACAGACATTTAAAAAAGACAGCGGAGCTGTGAAGTACAGAGACATTAAGGAAGAAACTTTCCTCCTTATTTTCTCAAACTGCTAAAAGAAAACCTGATGTTCTTCTTTTAAAACGTGTCTGCCTCTAGGTCTTTGGCACAAGCATACTGTTGGGAGGCCCAGCAATCTATTTAATGGCTGCATTGACGTCAATAGCATAACTGAAATACTTACTAAGATGCATGATTCCAACTTTAAGGGGGCGGGGGTGATTCTAAGCAAAAGGAAAATTAGAAATGGATTCTCTGTGGGAATGAACTACGTTTGCAATGCAGGAAACGAAGCTAATGTTGTAACCAGTATCTTTTGAACATTAGTCGGTTTTAATTCTTGTCTTGTGGGCTGGGATGGGGAAGTTTTAAGATGTACCTGACACAAGCTACACAACGATTTTAGTTCTGGCAATTTCAGGACTACTAATTTTTTCAACAGACTTCATTATGTTTTCAAAATCACCCTTATTGATTTCTAGAACAAAATGATAGTTTATCGGCTGATTCCAGCTTCATTACAAATTTGTGTTTTGATTTTTTTTAAAAAAAAAAACTTTGCAATTAGAAACATATTTGAAG
Source organism: Anniella stebbinsi (assembly GCA_029215795.1). Classification (NCBI taxonomy): domain Eukaryota; kingdom Metazoa; phylum Chordata; class Lepidosauria; order Squamata; family Anniellidae; genus Anniella; species Anniella stebbinsi. The sequence continues at coordinate 84,618,198 of JARDYH010000004.1, read as the reverse complement.
ACTCTGCATTTCATAATATAAATTACTAGCAATAGGGATCTCTTATGTTATGTTTTAAGAACACAGTTCAAATCTAGCCAATCTAAGCACTGTTAAACTTACACTTACTGGGAGTGAGCCCCATTGAACTCAATGGGACTTACTTCTGAGTAGACCTCTATAGTATTATGCTGTGTCTCACTGATTTCAGTGCTACACACGTGACTGCCCTATTGCAGTCAGTGGTACTTAAAACTGCTTAATTTTGGCTTGATTGAGCCCATAATTATGTGATTAAAGTACTAGTCATTTCCAAATATTTGTTAATTTTACATATTTAGAATGAACCACTGACGTATTTGAGACCTTAACAAGAAATATTCTGGCATCTTCTACCAGGCTGTTATGTGTTTCATAGAAGCAAGATTATCTTTAAAGTGCCCTGCATCACAAAATTATTCTATACCTCAGCATTTCTAGGAAAGAGCTGTTTTTAGATTTACTAAGAGTCAATTCGAATGACTTAAAATTGGATTTATTTCAATACAGTCTAGTGGACAATGTGTAGTAAATGGGCCTGGGAAACTTGGGTGCAAGTTCTACATAGACTCATTCTGCGGCCTCAAAAGAAATCACTCCTTCTCTGCCTAAGTTCAATTTCTTTATGCCTACCTCATAATACTATTGTGAGGGAAAACCATAATGAAAACTATTAATTCCTTTGCAAGTGAAGTACTATAAACAGTGATTATATTTCCCCCCTGCATAACTGAATTAGTGTGTGGAGAACGTGGTCAAGTGAATTAGGTGCTACATCCCAAAGCATCAGTATGCATACCCTCAGCTGGGTGAGAAAATCCTCAGAGCTTGTCATGAGATTTGGGGCTATGTAGGCTGACCAGATAAAATCCAGGTTAGGGCTCATGTAACTTTAACAGTTGTAGAGAAAAGGGAATTTCAGCCAGGGTCATTTGTATGCAATTAGTTCCTGGTGAAATTCCCTCTTCAGCACAACAGTTAAAGGTGCAGGCACTATACTAGAGTGACCAGATACAAACGAAGGCAGGCCCCCTGCAACTTTAACTGTTGTGATGAAGAGGGAATTTCACCAGGAACTAATTGCGTACAAATGACACTGGCTGAAATTCCCTTTTCTCTACAACTGTTAAAGTTACATAAACCCTGACCTGGATTTTATCTGGTCACCCTAGCTATGGCAACAGAATCTCATGGTAATTTACCACATGCACATTCAAGATTCATCCAGATTCAAATAAAGAAGCCCCCAAAGTGGTGGTATGAATGGCTGCAATGACTTTTTCTAGTTAACTGATGACCTAACCATTTGATTATTCTTGCAAAAATACATACCCTCATAAAAAATGAGCATGTACATATTTGATTGTTCATGTGAAGGCAAAGCAAGGAGCTTAAACAACTGCAAAGGTTTAAAGGAAAGGCCAGTTGAAGCAGCAAGGAAGGAAAAATGCCATTTCTCACCTATTCCTCACAGTGGAACTTTTACAATACTTTAATCCTATGAGCCCTGGGAAGCTGTATATGATTTGTTGCACACATCCGCAACCTAGCATAACAGCCAGATATTGTACTATTGTGCATAACATTCATTATAAATGCTGCATTTATCTTATTTTGAAAACATTTTTCTGTTCTCCCCACCTCTTCTGCAACACATTTTTTTAATAAAATGATTTCATCCGTTAATTTTTTTTGCTACACTCTTATTGGACTAAAGTAATATCCTTAACCTGCAAAATAATCGATAACAGGATGGTCTTGAAATTCAAGTAAAACATCTATACCTGTTCTGTTTATTTAGAAGTATCTTATTCTCTCATATTTCTTGCAGCACCAACATGACTGGCTCTTGTCAGTTTGTGCCAAATGACAAAGTTGATTTTATTTTCTATAGTATTTACACACCACTATATACAAACACACTCCTTTACAAAATATTGATCCTTTCCTGGAGGAGTTCACAGCAATCCGGAGATACATATGTACTATATGGATAAGGATCAGTTATGAAAGTTAGAAAAGAAAACAACAGGAAGAATTTGTAGCGCATGTTTTGTGAGTGTGGATACCTCAATTACCATAAACGTACTTATTGAGAGATGGTGAGCATACTCCTGCTTGTCCTGAAAATTGATTGGGCTATTCAGGTTTAAGACAAAGCATTTAGAAAATCATGATGTGTTTTTTGGGTGTTTGAGCTGAACACATGAACAGCCCAATTAGAAAATAGGTGGCTGCCTTTTATCAAGGCAGCCTAAAACTCCATCAACCTCAGTACAGTCTATTCTACACTGATTGGCAGGATTTCAAAAATTGTTCTTTCCTAGCCTTCCCTGAAGATGTTGGAGACTGAATCTGCATGTATTGTACCATTGAGATTCAGCTGTTCCCAAGCTTCCCAGCCCTCCCTGCCTGTCTCCCTTTCCCCAAGAAAAAAACATTCTTGCCTGGTTGGAGGAACAAAAGAGTAAGCCAGGAGAGTGACATGCTAAGTTCCCACTAGATAAGGGGCTTGATTTCAAGCCCCATTATCACCAGTAGGTAGGCTGACCAGATAAAATCCAGGTCAGGGCTCATGTAACTTTAACAGTTGTAGAGAAAAGGGAATTTCAGCCAGTGTCATTTGTATGCAATTAGTTCCTGGTGATATTCCTTCTTCATCACAACAGTTAAAGTTGCAGGCACTATACTAGAGTGACCATATACAAAAGAAGGCAGGGCCCCTGCACTTTAACAGTTGTGATGAAGAGGGAATTTCACCAGGAACTCATTGCATACAAATGACACTGGCTGAAATTCCCTTTTCTCTACAACTGTTAAAGTTACATGAGCCCTGACCTGGATTTTATCTGGTCACCCTACCAGTAGGCATTAATGTGCAGAACATGACATTTTCAGTCAAGGAGGGATCCCACAAGGCCTCTCCTTCTGTAGTAAATGAAACATTCCATGCATCATTTTCTGCTGCAGGCCATGGAGGCTTAGAATCAAAGAGTAGGCAAGGACCTCAAAAGTAATCTAGTCCAACTCCTGCTGATTTAGGAAAGCCACTACTATTTCACAAATAAGGGGGAGATATAAACAGCACTGCTGTGGGGCAGTGACCTGCTATCAGTGCACTGTCCCAGCAGCTAAAACACCAAAGGGGGTGTACCCCTTTGGTTTACATCCTTTGGGACAAAGCAAGAGAAAAGGTGCCACTTTTTTGTTTGTTTCTTTTACATTTTATTTTGGTTTCTTTTTTGTTTAGTTTAATATTTCTTGTGACATGAATGGGAGGTGCTCTAGGTGAAGCAGGGTCCATCCCAGGAGACTGATGGATTTTTAGACACTCTTGAGGATTTTCCAGTTGAGAGAGCTAGCGGGCCCTCATCTACACCAGCAACTAGCTAGGCATTGTATCAGGTGAAGCATTCCATGTCTGATGAGTTGCATCTGATTATTGTCACCCCCAGGCCATACCCTTTTGGGAAGGATAGGCCTGCCTGTGTCACTCCACCCTGGGCCACAAGACACTGGGTGGAGTGAGGTGAGCTGGCCTCACAGGAGACCCTTATCCCCCCACTGGGGCCGTAAAACCCTCAGCGGAAGGCCTCAGGCATCAACTATCACAGTAAAAGTGCCAAAGAATAATCACCATCCCTGACCTCTAAGCATGCCCGCTCTTATCTGCCTAAAGAAATGTGACTAAATTAACCTAAAACTGAAACATAACTATTTCCTAAGACACTCTCTCCTGATTTGCAGTGTGAAGTGGTGGTGGGGGGGGGGGGGGGAGAACACAGTGCAGGCCAATTAGACTATGAGCCAAAAATTCCTTCACCCAAAAGGATGATCAGTTGGAACCCACACTGCATATAGGGAGGGAGGGAACCGCAATTGCAAAGACGCTAGAGGCTGGGCGCAGCTGCCCAGCAGCCAGCCGGTGTTGCCAATGGGTCGCAGCCAATGGCGATCAGGCACATCTCACTCTCCCCACCACCCACAACTGCCTCCCCTTGGCCATGCACCAGGGGAGGGACATTTCTGATTCCAAAACCCTAGGGCCTACAGTGGCAGTGGAACTAGGCTCAACAGAAAGGAGTGTCACGAGATCTAAATACACTGGAATCTCTCTCCAGCAATGTGACATCCATCATAGTTTGAGGGAATAACTAAGAAGCAGCGCTACTCAAAATTCAGACACAAAGGTGGAAAGAGATTTTGCTGGGGTTAGCTAGACTGGAAGCAGCTGCAAGTCTGCATGCTCTTGCATTGGGAAATCTGAAGCAGGATTAGTGGTTATGGTACTTTTTGCAAGCATCTACTTACTTCCACTATACACACCCAACCAGAAGTAAACCAAGTAAATGTGGTTATGGAAAATACAATCTCTTACCAAGCCCAAGGCCCGGGAGAATCTATTGGACGTGCCCTGCGTTCCTGTGCTCCTCCCCAGAAAACGTGGTCTAGGAGCTAATCCAAGAGGTTGGAGGGAAAGGGGTGTGGGAAAGGAAGGCCTGCCCCTGACAGCAGCAAGACCACTGCACAGGGAGAAGTGAGGCAAGGAGAGCAGGCAGATCCAGCCAGTGCCTAGGGACCTGCCTACACACTACCCTCCCCCAGCATGCATAGAAGAACACAGAGGAAGTGGCTACCTTCGCACAATCCCAAAGCAACTACTCTCTGCCACCACCTTTTCTGGTTCATTGTTACATAAAGGGCTTTTATTTTAAATTGTTGGTGTGTTCACTGAAATTGCACTCTTAATAACACATATTTGAAGACATTCTTAGGAAAGTGCCCCCTTCCCCCTTTACTCTCCTTTATTTTTCTCCTTTGCTGTGTGAACAGCACTGCACATTTAATAGGGGGAAATAGCTCTCTTCTGTGCCATGTGCAACCCTTCTTTTAATTCAACTTCCAGCTGATAGTTGAACCAAACAGCAATTTCCCAGTGATTTTTTTTTTTTTGCAACTAGTGGGGCTTCTAGCATGGAAGCTTGTAGCGTATTGGATGCAATGGTACACTTCTGCACTTTGCAGAATGTAGTAGTTCTGCAATTTGGATTAATAACTATATCAATTATATCCTAAATTTATTGCATTTATATTTTGTCTTTCCTCCAAGACCTACATGGCCCTCGCCTCCCCCCATTTTATCCTCACAATAGCTCTATGAAGTAGGTTAGGCTGGGAGATAGTGACTGGCATACCCAGTGAGCTTCCTAGCTGAGTGGGGATTTGCACCTGAGTTTCCCCAACCCTAGTCCAACACTCTAACCGGTAAACCACACCAGGCTTGAAATCATAGAGAATCACAGCATTGCAAAACACATGTTTCCACAAGCTAGATTTGTTTATTTGTCAAATACCTGCCTTTTTGCTCCCTTAAGAGTCTTTTAGGAAAACAGCTCTGTGGTCCGTAACTATAATAAAACAAAAGGGAGAAATATCTGGCAGATTTTTTTTAGGACAAAACACAGCATGTATCCTTAGTACATGTTATTTTTCCACACTGTGGCGTTAAGGATGAAGAAAACACCTTATGATAGGGTGACCAGACCACCGGAACCCCCCAGACAAGTCCGGAAAATGGTGGCCAAATTGGGGTCCGGGGGGAAATCCACGTTTTTGCCACCAAATCTGGAAAATATGCCTCCCCCGCTGCCCGTCTAGGCTCCTGCTGGGTCGCTGCCATCATGACGACCCACCAGAAGCCCAGACCGCCGCTCCGGAGAGGCTAGTAGGCCCATTTTGATACTTCTGGAATTGGGCCTTCCTAGCTCCGCCCACACTACATCCGGGCTCCTTGGGGCTTGTTGCTATTGTGCCAAACCCCGAGAAGGCTGGAGGCTGCATGGGAGAGACGGGGATGATTCCGGAAGTGGCCAAAATCGGCCCTCTCCCGCCTCTTCCGCGCGGCCTCCGGCCTCCTCGGGGCTTGTCGCCATAGCATCAAGCCCCAAGGAGTCCAGAGCACGCGCGGAAGAGGCAGCAAAGGCTCAATTTTGGCCACTTCCTGAATAGAGTGCCGCCGCCATGGCACGAGGAGCGCCGCCGCTGCCGTCGCACAAGGAGCGCTGCCACCACGGCACGAGGAGCGCTGCCGCTGCCGTTGCACAAGGAGCGCTGCCGCCACAGCACAAGGAGCACCGCTGTTGCCGTCACACAAGGAGCGGCGCCGTTGCCGTCGCACAAGGAGCGCCGCCTCTGCCGTTGCACAAGGAGCGCCGCCACCATGGCACGAGGTGTGCCGCCGCCGTGGCACGAGGAGCGCCGCCTCTGCCGTTGCACAAGGAGTGCCGCCACCATGGCACGAGGTGTGCCGCCGCCGTGGCACGAGGAGCGCCGCCGCGGGCGCATGAGGAACGCTGCCGCGGGCGCACACTCAGCTAACAGGACAGGGGTCCATCAGGATGCTCGAAGCATCGCAGCCGACCACTGTAACCTCATTCATGATGTTTCTTTCGACTTGCACTGGCACCGCATGGCGACCTGCTAGCGACCAGAGTGTCAAGGTGCAGAGCGGGGACAGCAGGCAGGTAGGCAAAGGCGGAGTTTCTCTGGCTGATTCCGGGATTCTTCTCCTTTTTTGGATCTTGCTGCTAGGCTGGTGTAGGGCCAATTCATGGGGCTGGGCCCGCCAGCCACCATCTGACGCGGTCTCCCCAACTCTCTCTAGACCAGTGGCTATATTTCCACTGTTAGCTCTCAGGTTCCTTCATCCCTGGTCTTGCTTGATCTGTTTTGGAAGGACGTGTAACTGCAGTGGGTGACCACGTCCGCCCATACAGGAGAATGTGAGCCTGACTGCCCATGTTGGCAACATTTTCAGAAGTGAAGAAAATGCCACTCTTTGTTAGAAAGGCAAAAGTCCCTGCTTTACACATGTGTCAGTATTCCAGAAAAAGCCAAACTGTCCTGTGAAGCCCAGATCCATTGTTATCATATTTGGATTGATTAAAGTGCTGTAACATAATTGTACTGTAGTTAAAAATGGCATGAATGATGTATGAAGGAAACGGGCAAGCCAGGTCATGTGTGTGTACATGGAAGAAAGTTTCCCGAAATTCAATAGGTCTTGCCAATTAGTAAGCATGTATATCATTCCATCCTTAAATCAGCACCTTTCTGTATTTTTTAAAATAATGCAGCACTATTGCATTTATCAATAGTGTAATAGCAGCAGGTTTTCAAAGAAAATACATAGTTGAAAGTCAGTGCAGAAGAAGCGAAGAGCTGCAATTTCATAGGGAGCAGAACAAGAACTGATGTTGAGTGATATGTATGTTAGAATATTCATGGCCAGATGTGTTTTTGTTTAGTACACATATGTTACGGAATTAGTGTAACTGTCATTTTCCTGATTTTTTTAAAGTTAATAACCAAGAGAGTTGCTTAAATACTTTAGGCTGCAATCCTATCTGGGAATAAGTCCTATTTAACCAAATAGGATTTATTTCTGAGTAGACACACATAGGATTGCCGCTGTTAGATAGCTTTCTTTCTTTCCCTAGACCTTTACATATTGCTCAGTTTTTTTAAAAAAAAAATCCTACCCCCCCCCCCCCCAATTGTCCCGGTCTTGTGGATTCAGAATACAGCAACCGTAATGGCAGCTGATGTCTCCAATTTTGTCCCAGAATCGTTCTGTCCCAGCAAGATAATATATGAGTGCCTAATGTGGTTATGCTTGACTTCTTTGAGTGTGTCTGGACCTCTTAAGCTCTGAAAGCATCTCTCTGGAGAGCACCTGTTGGTTGTATGATCCAGGAGGCCAGGTTCTGTGAGTGCATGGTTGTCCTTGACAGGAGGGACTTGCACTTGCTAGTGTACGGTGAACAGATGTGAAGAGGCTGCAATTCATTTTTCTTTGTATTGCTACTAACCATGGTCTTGTTTACATGGCTAATGAACCAGAGATATAATTACACATTTTTAGAGTAGTTTCTCACTGATAAACCTGAACTTGAAACAAGGGCCAGATCTACACCAAGCAGGATATAGCAGTATATGGAATGTGTCAATGGGCCCTAGCAGTTATCAGTGCACTTCAATACCGCTATAAGCCAGTAGTGTGGTTCCTGCCTTTTATATACTGCTTTCATACTGCTATATCCTGCTTGGTGTCCATCTGGCCAAGCTAAGAGGTGCTAGGGAGAAGTGACTGCAAGCCTTTAGTTCATTTTGTTCCATGGCTACTGTTTGCAAGGTAATTGTATTTTATACTCTGTCTGAATGCTATGTTGCTAGTTTGTTGTACTAGATTTTTCTGCACCTGTTCAGTGGTAGCAGTATGCTGAATATGTGAGTATGGATATGAGGAAAGAGTGTTAAATGTTAGGAAAGGTGAGACTATGGTCATCCAGTGAAGGATTTGCAGTCAGAAAAGATATTTGAGGGAAGGGGAGACTATATCACACAGAGTATAGCAAAAGCTTCAAAGTACAGCAAAAGGTACAAAAGTAGGAATGAGTGAAGTTAATTTCAGATACATTGAATGTCGCACTTGTTCTTTACTTCAGTGGTTTTAACATTAAGATGTCATGTTTGTTGTCTTAATTGTGTGCTGTGAAATCAGACATGTGACCAAGGCCATGATGGGGTGGGCACGCCCTCTTGGGGGCTGTACATGTTGGTGGCCATGCCCCCTTGGGGCAGCCATGTTGTCCTCCTTTTTGGTTTCCAAAATATGGTCAGCCTACCTTATGACAAGACTGGACAGCTGTTTAAAAGTAAGTTAACTTAGCAATTATTCATGATGTTATAATGTAGTAACAGAGGGCCGATCTACACAGTCCTTTGGAACGTTTTAAAAAGTATTTTAAAACGTTCCAAATAGGTGCGTTCTAAAACGTCTTAGGCCACATTACTGAGTACTCACGTTACAGGAGAACAGTCTTCAGTCTTTAAAGCGGTGTGTGCGGTCACACGCTGTTCTGCCCTGTCTCTTTCTCTTTCGTTTTTTCAGTGAGTTTAGGGCAAGGCATTGTGGGGGTTGTAGTTCAGTCACCACTTCCTCCTTTGTTCCTCTGTCATACCCTAGCAAGTATAGGGCTAGGCATTGTGGGTGTTGTAGTTCACTCACCCACTTCCTCTTTCTTCCCCACCAATCAACTGCTAAGCATTTGGGCGCTGGTCAAGGAAGCACTGCCCCCAGGAATCACAAACGGTAAGGAAGGACACATTATTTTACTTAAAACGATTTATTAAAAGTGAAACCGTTGTATATAACTGAAGGGAGTTTTAAAAAACCTCAGATATACAACGTTATAGGGAGTGCGTCATGTGGCCCAAAGAGTTTTCATAACCCTTATAAAACGTCAAAAACCTCGTATGTAGATCGGCCCAGAGTGTGCTCTTGGAAAACCCCACTTGAAATCTAACCTCAGCCACAAACTCGCTGAGTGGACCTAGGCTAACCAGGATTCTTACAGTTTCAGCCTTCCATCATCCATATGGGGACAGTAATACAAGCCTACCTTACAGGATTGTCATAAAGGTTTCTGAGATAATGTATGTGAAACATTTTCCACCCTAGAAATGCACTGTTTAAGTGTTAAGTATTATTATGCTCCACTGTGCAAATTAACTCCTTGAATAATCAGTTAAGAATTTATTTAACACATTTCTTAGACGCCTTTCAAGACTGCAATCTTCCCTGAATAGAGAAGTCCTATTTGTTTGCCAAGCTCTGAAACTTCCTTTTAGTGCCAAGAAATGTGTTAATTTCTAGTGCAAATGCTGAATGATGCCTGCTTTCTTCAACAAGGAACATTACACACGTTTCTATTAGTTGGCTTTAGGAGTTTTGTGCCTATCATAACAGGATATAAGTCACACTTCAGGAGTAAAGCAAATTATCTCCTCTGATTCAACTGGTGTTAGTTGATTGTGTGGATTCTATGAATCAAGGTATAATAATGGAAGGTGTAAATGGAGCACTTAGCCTTGTTAATATCAGAAGCAGCTTGTGATGGGAACTCATGGTGTCTAATCTTCCAGGAAGTATCAGTACAGCATATTTCAATTCTCGGTGCTTCTTTCTTAGAAACATGCACAAAATAAAAGCCCTTTCTTTCAGAGGGAAAGGTAGAATACAAGTAAACTGAATGAATAAAATGAGTGAATGAAAGTAGAGTCGGCACCTTGTTTGAAGTACATTGATAAGGATCATACCTTTTGGAACACCAGGTTAGGTAAAAGTATTTCACTCCAGAAATATAAATGTTTAAATCACAACAATCCAATAGTGCTATGTACTTTTTTAATATAAATAATCAAACATTATGGGATATGAGAAATGCACATATAGAATTAGTGGATACGGACATGTAAAAATACTGAAATGGCTATTGGTACAGTGAAGGGCACTGAGAAAACAGTATGAAAAATCAGTATGTTCTCTTTAAAACACTTATTGTGATTAATCTGGGAAAATATTTTAAGGAGTACAAGAATGTTTTCTATCATTATCACAGCCTGTTCTTTTATAATCTCATGCCACATAGATTGACATCCCAGGGGATAACTCAGTGTGTATTGTCTCGGCTAGGCATAACACTGTTTCCGTCATTTGTATATTTTCTTCTACCTGTGGCTAACAGTATAATCCAATATGTATCTACTCAGAAGTAGGTCCCGCTGAGTTCAATCAGGCTTATACACAGGGAAAGTTAGTACAGTATTGCAGCTTGCTTTAGGCTGCAATCCTATATGTATTTACGTGGGAATAAGCTCTACTGGGACTTATTTCTGGGTAGACGCGTATAGGACTGCAGTATCAATGTTAGCATTTTGTCCAGTTATGTGGGTGATTTTACAGATATTCTGTGGGGCATTTTTTTTCCTGGTGTGTGCCTCTTGAGAAATACAATCAGAATGGTACATAAAAGGGCTGCCTTATACTGATTCAGACTGTCGGTCTATCTAGCCTGCTATTGTTGGCACTGACTGGCAGCAGTTGCTCTCTGGGGTTTCAGGAAGGATTCTTTTGTAGCCCTACCTGGAGATGCTGGGGATTGAACCTGGAACCTTCTGCATGTAAAGCAGGTGCTCTACCACTGAAATACAGCCCTGGTACTTTCACAGTACATTTGTTCCCCTTAGAACTTCTATCTAAAATATCTTAAACCAAAACGACTGATTTCAGAGTTACTAGAGCTTCTATATATTCTGGTTAACAATTTAATTTAGAATTAAATAGAATTAATTTCTTAGGGTGGCAGAACTATATTTCTGTGAACATTTCATTTAGAATTGGAAGACATTTTAAGAATTGAAAGCGACAATTTAGCTTTAATTCTCTCTCTTTTTGTACATAATAAAAGAGCCAAACTACACAGTACATGGGAGATCTGTGATTTGATCTCCCAACTTTTGTTTTTAATGAAATGCAGTTCCTGGGAGTTAGTTGTTTCCACAGCTGTTGTATGGAGATAGTTCATCTTTCCCTCCCACATCAACCCCACCCAACTTGGTACTGTCTTAAAGTATGGATTTATGTTCAAATCCAGGGGGGTAATCTTCATGTGTATACAGGCTTGTTTCAGGCACTGATCGCTCCAGATTATATAATAAAATATTAATTAATTAAGGTTAGCAGGTGGGTTACTGTCTACTTATATGTCGTCCTGTTCGGGACCCTGTGTAATGTATTGAAATGTATTGGATGTTTGTAATGGCCATTGTGCCACACACAAATAAAGTTTTATCTCTACTGAATTAATTAAGGGTAGAATCCTGCCGATTGCACCCTCCCCACTCATAAGCTTCGGAGGCTTCAGAGTTTCAATGTCGGGTATTTTCACTAGACAGACTTTTTAGGCTACCTATTGAGGGAAATTCAGAGGAGGAGGGAAGGAAGCTAGAAAAGGCTCAGGACAATGTGTATCCTTGGCCTCCCCTGTCTTCTCCCCACCTGCCCACCAGAACACCCTCTTTCCAACTTTGGAGAGTCAGACTGCATAGTTCTTTCTGTGCCAGCTGCGAGGGTGAGGGATCTGGGATTGGATTTTCAACCCTGCCTTTCAAGGTCGGAGCACTGTCTCTGATCGTGTAGGGTTTTATGAGCAATCCTATGGTCCCTGGAAAGCTCACCCTATGCCCACAGACCATAAAATTGCTCTCTAAATTGTATGCCACTTCCCTGCCAAATGGCAATTAAGTCAGTTTAAAATAATAGCAAACACATATATTGGTGCGCTCTACAGTGACAGTAGGGGACAGAAATGTAGTTTGGAGGAAGTTCTACACCACACAAATCACTATTTTTAAAATCTAAAATTCATGACTGGAGAATATTTGGAACTGCCCTAATTAAAACCACTGGTACTTTTCATTTTCAGTTTCTTAGGAGGCATTGTTGCGGGGATGGGGAGTGGGTCCTACATAGGAAGAGCCATACTGGATCAAACCAAAGGTCCATCTAGTCCAGCATTCTGTTCAGACAAGCAGCTGCCTACAGGAAACCAGTAAGCAGGATATAAGTGCAACATCACCCTCCTGCTCATGTTCCCCAGCAATTGGTATGCATAGGCTTACTGCCTCTGATATTGGAAGTAGCATAGAGCCATCAGGACTAGTAGCCATTGATAGCCTTCTCCTCCAGGAATTTGTCCAACCCACTTTTAAAACCATCCAATTGTTGCCGATCACTACTGCTTGTGGTAGTGAATTCCATAGTTTGACTATGTGCTGTATGAAAAAGTACTTCCTTTTATCTGTCTTGAATCTCCTACCAATCAGCTTCAAGGGATGACCCGGGATTCTTGTATTATGAGAGGGAGAAAAATGTCTCCCTATCCACATTCTCCACACCATGCATAATTTTGTATACCTCTCCACTTACTCACCTTCCCCCCCCCCCCGCAAGCTAAACAATCCCAGCTATTGTAACCTTACCTCATAGAATACTTCTCCTTTGAAAGAAAATAGAAACCAAAAGTCTAGGTGAAGGTTTCCACATTAGAGCTGTGCAACAGAACTGTGTATACCCTTCAAAGAACAAAAGAATACTGAGAAAATGGGAAAAGGTTACATTATGCTGGCACTTGGAGTGGGAGTGTGGGGAAGGAGTTGTGAAACTCTTCCTTAGGGATGTCACAAGCAATATTCAGTAACGTAATACTTGAGCAGTCACATTTCATACAGCTATTGCAAAAGCAATGGATGGCTATCTGAGGGATGAACTGCATTTTCCAATGACAAAATATTGCAGTTTTGAGTTTCAGGATAATAACCACCAAAAACAGCATCACAACCTGAAGTACAAGCTGAAGGGGCAGGATTGTAGCTTGAGATTGATAAAGAAATGGTCAAAGAACACCTAGTTTCTTTGAACAAGTTCAAATCTCCAGGGCCCGATGGACTGTATCCTAGAGTAATACAGGAGTTAGCAGAAGAACTCTCAGGACCACTGTCTATTAACTTTGCGAAATCAGGGAAGACGGGTGAAGTGCCAGATGACTGGAGAGGGCTAATGTTGTCCCTATCTTAAAAAGAGCAAAAAGGAGGAACCTGGGATCTACAGACCAGTCAGTCTGACATCCATCCCTAGGAAAATTTTGGAGCAGATTATAAAGAAGTCAATCTGTAAGCACCTTGAAAATAATGCAATGATTACTAGAAGCCAGCGTGGATTTGTCAAGAACAAATCCTGTCCGATTAATCTGATCACATTTTTTGATCGGGTAACCTCCCTCGTAGGCTGTGGGAATGCTGTGGACATATTATATCTTGACTTCACAAAGCTTTTGACAAAGTACCCCATGACATTCTGATTAACAAACTAGTTAAAAATGGGCTAGATGGAACAACTATTAGGTGGATCCACAGTTAGCTACAAAATTGGACTCAATGAGTGCTACCTTCTCAAACTGAGGGAAGGTAACGAGTGGGGTACCACAGGGCTCAGTCCTGGGCCCAGTGCTCTTCAACATTTTTATTAATGATTTGGATGAGGTGGTACAGGAATGTTAATCAAATCTGCAGATGGCACAAAATTGGGTGGGATAGCTAATACCCTGGAAGACAGAAACAAACTTCAAAGTGATCTTGACAGGCTGGAGCGCAGGGCTGAAAATGACAGGATGAAATTTAATAGAGGCAAATGCCAAGTTCTACACCTAGGAAAAAGAAACCAAATGCACAGTTACAAGATGGGGATGCTTGGCTCAGCAACACTACGAGCAAGAAGGATCTTGGAACTGCAGTAGATCACAAGCTGAATATGAGCCAACAGTGTGACATGGCTGCAAAAAAAGCAAATGCTATTTTGGGATGCATTAATCGAAGCATAGCTTCTAAATCACATGAGGTACTGGTTCCCCTCTATTTAGCACTGGTTAGGCCTCATCTTGAGTATTGTGTCCAGTTCTGGGTACCACACTTTAAGAAGGATTGAGACAAGCTGGAGGGCATTCAGAGGAGGGCAACGAGGATGATCAGGGGTCTGGAAACAAAGCCCTATGAAGAGAGATTGAAGGAACTGGGCATGTTTAGCCTGGAGAAGAGAAGATTGAGGGGAGACATGATTTATTTATTTATTTATTTATTTATTACATTTGTATACCGCCCCATAGCCGAAGCTCTCTGGGCGGTTTACATAGGATTAAAAACAATTAAAAACAATATACAAAAATTAAAACAGCAAAAACATACAACATACACACAATCTGTACATTTAAAAACCACTTCAACACTTCAAAAAAACAAAAACAAAAAAAAAAAAAAAAAAAAAAAAAAAAAGCAGTCTTCAAATACTTGAAAGGTTGTCACACAGAGGAGGGCCAGGATCTCTTCTCGATCATCCCAGAATGCAGGACATGGAATAATGGGCTCAAGTTACAGAAAGCCAGATTCCGGCTGGACAACAGGAAAAACTTTCTGACTGAGCAGTACGAGAGGCAGCTGAACAGCCATCTGTCAGGTACGCTTTAAGGTGGATTCCTGCACTGAGCAGGGGGTTGGACTCGATGGCCTACTATTCTATCATACTATGATTCTATGAACCTTGAGAGAAAGTGCAATAATTTTGAAAAACAATGGTGTATTTGTTGCTCAAAATCCTAGCTGCGTCAAAAGCCATTTCTTAGCTGATCATCTTTTATTGGGCAAAAACATTTTTGGCAATACCATGGAATAAACACCAAAATGATTAAATAAATATCTATATTGATGATTCTGCCAATATATCTGCTTTACTTACTTATCCCTAGTCTTCCTTTGCGTCAAGCTGACCAGTCCCTTCCCCCAAGTGGCACATTTGTCAAAACAAATAGAAACTCTCTTACTGAGAGTTTAATAGTTGCTGGCTGGAATTCTAGTTGGCCATCTGTTTCCAGATTAATTACACTTTTATTTAGGCACCATTTACTCCCAAATATTTTTGTTAGAGTAGGGTGAACATTAAAAATATATTAGTCTAAACCAACATATGCCAGCTTTATTTGGATTTTGCTGTACTATTAGATTGTAAAAACATACATTGTCATGGTTACACATTTTCTCCAAATATCCAGGTATGACATATGGTAGGCGTATCATGAAGCTGAAGAGCTGAACAAAGAATCAAGTGATATGAACACAGTTCAAGAGTTGTACGTTCAACAGAAGCAGAGGCCAAGGCTGAACATCATGCATTCCGGAAGCACAAAATGAGCGACAGGGCATGTGTCAATTGCTGGTAAATACTAATTGCCACTATGGTGGCAAATGCCAATTTCATTCTGCAACTTGAAGGAACAGAAGGATTCGTGAGGAGCCTTCAGCCCTCTTTAGAGCCAGTAAGACAAGCTTTCTTCAAGCTTGGGGCACTATGCTCCAGGAAGGCAGTGAGGCATATCATGTATATCAGCACCTCAGCAAGGGCAGTTGTTGCATTGTCATCACTTATAGCTAGGGCTATTCCACAAATGTTAAGAATGTGCATGCACATGGGGCTCTTGCATGGACCAAGAAGGCTTATGCATGCATGACTAAGGGAACACTCATAAAAAGTCCTAGGTTGGCTTGGGCATACTGGGAGTGGTAAGACTTTTTCAGTCTAGACTTGCACAGAATTGCAGCCTAAGTTCATATTTCAGTTTAAATCTACCAGCAACACTGAGGTGCAACCTTATTCCATATCTGCACAGAGAATGTAAGGCAATTAAGTCCATCTCCTTGTTGCAGAAGTCTCTATATAAAAAAATTATGAACAGCTTGCTCACAATTCTTGTTAGTTGTGTCCATTTACTGTAAAGCCTTCCCACATTTCATCAATGAATCATTTCCTTCACCCTTTTCCTGTCTACAACTGCTCTCCTCTTCCTCTAGCCAATGTGTTGCATACATATCTTGCCAGCTGCTGCTGGTTTTTATGTACTCTGCTTATCCAAAACAGCCATCATCCTTTCCACCATTACCATTTTCTTAACCACAAACCATGCAGTGCAGTGTGTATATATAAAAATGTGCTTCACCTGGAGAACCCACTTGTGTTGCAATGATAGAACTGCCTGAATAATAGCCCTTTTCCCACCTACATAGGAATGATAAAACCAATACAAAGAAATTGAGAGGGAAGCATTGCTGTTCTGATTTTGTTATGTATAATTACAGCATATATTCATCCTGTGCTGTAAATATATTGCCACTGATCTTTGAGGTATGAGCTCTCTAGTGGGGTTTTAATGGAATTAAAAACATTCATAAAAACACTGATTATTGAAACAAAAATCATTTTCACATTAATATGTGTTTCTTTCAAAAGAACACATACCTTGAACGTTAACCCTGGAGACTGGTGGCTGATTTGCTGCCGGTGATCTCCTGTAGAGGAATAAATAACAAGCCATGAAGTTTTTATTGACCCTGTTCAGACCACGGTGGTTAAGCATTTTGAGCTAAACATTATGGCTTAGCATGTCATATGAACCATTCCTAACTGTGGTGGCTACATAACCACATTTGCTGCAAAAGGGATAGCTACCTAACCATGGCTTAGAATGTCGTCTGAGCACGGTCATTATGTGGATGAGCCAGGACTGAAAGCTCCCTACTAATACCATCTGAAGATTTATTTGCCATTAATGTAGGTCCCCTCTACAAGGATTCGCTTTTGCGCCTGGTTAGGCGATTATGCGCATAATCACAGAAGCGCATTTACGCCTAATCCCTCTGCACGAGAGGTGGCGAGAGGCGGCGAAGTGCATTAACAGATGTCCAAAATGCGCTTTACAAGTAGTTAATGCGCATAAGCGCTTATTCACACAGTCAAAATGCGCTTTAACGGACGGAGCAAAATAAAACTCGCGATTTAACGCGCATTCGATAATGCGCATAATCGGGGAGATAACGCGCCTCTACGCCCGATTTGCACTCCGTTCTTGTAGAGGTAATTTTTTTCATGCGCCTTGAAAGAGCTTTAAATGCCTCTTGTAGAGGCACCCATAGGCTGACTGAGGCCCACTACGCATGAACAATAATGGTTATGTGACTGCAAAGGACGTCTCTTGAAATTGAATCAGCATGGTGGCTACTCCAAACAGAAATCCGTTTGCATGCACAGCCTTATCATGTGAATCAACTGCTAGCAAGGTTTCTTCTCCATTCATCCTAAACAGCAGACTGGAATGTTCTGCATGGAGGAACACATAGTGGTGCCTGATTCATGTGGCAAGTCACTGCTTCCACACAGCTTGCCACATGAAGCAGCTGCTACACAGATTCAGTTTCAAGTGGCCTTCAGAGGTCATATTACGTATGTGAAGCAAGCTGACGTAAAGTAAAATTGTAGTACATGGAATAAAATATGTTATCTATATGGTGGGTGGATATTTCATGCACTGGAATGCCCATACAAGTCTACAAAAACAGACAATACTGATTTTTAGGCATATATGTGCATATATGCCTAAATTGCATACTAGATTGCTCTAATTGAAGACCACTTTGAGCATTTGTAAGCATGGACATCCACAAGAATTTTCCCAGGCTGGGGGGGAGGGGGGAAGCTGCACAAGTTTACAATATTTTCATTCGCTACATACAATTTATTAAGATCATTTGTATTTTTGTCACTGACTTTAATATGAGACAGCATGCATAAATTAAATTTTATCAACATTTTATTGACCGTAGGTCCTCAGATTAATGTTAGTCAGGTGTCCGCAACTCAAAAACTGCATTTCCAAAACTCAGCTCAGGGGTAATAATAATAATAATTATCATCATCATAATCATAATAATCTATTACATTTACATACCACCCCATAGCTGAAGTTCTCTGGGCGGTTTACAAATCTGTCTTATGATGCAGTCCTATGCATATTTTATGCAGAAATAACCAGAGCCTGCCTTATGTGAAGCGGGAGGAACCTCCTGCATTAGGTGGCATGGAGTGGAAAGAGTGGCGGCGCCCCCTCGCGCCTTGCCCGTGCCCACACCAGGATGGTGTGCCTGCTCGTCCTGGGCAAGGCAATCTCGGCACAGCAAGGCAAGGTTGAACAGCCCTTGCAGATGCTATTCTTCAGCATGCCTGCGCTTGCCATGGGCCAGTGCCTGCACTGTCATTTTTGTTGGCTGGTCATCGTCCTCCTCCTCCAGTTTCTGAGAAGGAGCCACATGGGCGGGCTTGTGGCTGCCTTCTCGAAGGCAAGATTCAAAGGAGAGGAAGGGGCAAGAGAGTAGAGGCTGGACTGCTGCGTTCTGGGGGGCAGCCTCTACACCTATTTTTTAAGGATTTATCACACAATCCAATGCAGGTTTACTCAGAAGTAAGTCCCAGTATGTTTAACGGCAAATTGGGAGGGCTCCAGGTTAGGGAAGGCTGGTTTAGAGAAAGAATGGTCGGCAGTGATAGGGTTAAACACCCTTTACTATGATTCCCCCCTCTAGTCCTAATTGCAGCCTTCCGCTCATTTTCATAAAAACTTTTCAAAAAGGCAAAACTTTGGGGAAAAGTTTTACACTTTTACATTTTATATTGCAATCTACAATGCGTTTTGTGGCTTTAATTGTTGTAAACCAAGTAGAGAGCTTCATTGTAAGAGTTGGTTTGTGCCAGCTTTTAAGTTTTAGCACACAATCCTATGCATGTTTAATCAGAAGTAAGTCCCAATATGTTCAGTTGCCAAGTGGGCTTTTTCCCAAGTAAGTGTGCGTAGGACTGCAGCCTTAGCTGCCTTCCCAAGGCCTCTGTAAATTTAATCTCAAAGCCAATTTGTTTAATTAAATAATTAATTACTCAGATGTACACGCCACCCAAATGACGAATGCCATCAGGACCATTAACATTAGTAGAAGACTTTGAGGACCAGACCTGCTCCCATCACTTCTCACATGGCAAGTGTATAATTTGTAGATATGTGAGAAACTCATAAAAACTCATCTTAGTCCTGTGTACAACTTTTCTTTGAGCCATTTTCCCCTCTGTCACTTCTTTACTGGCAATTATTTTATTACCTAGTCACATTTAATTGGGTTGCATGGTGGGGGGGGGGGGACACATTTGTTTGGATTACTTCAGGCAGCAAAATAACTTGGGCTGGCCCTGGAAATAACTTTCACTACTTTTAATGAGACTTATTTCCAAGTAAGTGTTATAGTATTGCATAGTGTAGTTTATTTTAAAAAACTCACAGACTGATAAGTAGTAGCTTACTTGTTTGAAGTTCCTTGCAGATTCGTCAGTAATGTAAAGTTATTTCTTACACTTCTCAAACTTGCCAAGACCTATGAAAAGAAGTCAATGCTGAATATCAAAATAAATACAAACATACAAATGTATATATGTGAATAGGTAGAGAGTTAAATACTCCAAAGCTCCATTGATTTCAGTGGCAGAGGGTTAAGCACATCCCTTACACTTTTGCCATTAAGACAATGGGATGTCAAACTTTTCACTTTGGCTGAATAATGCCCATGATATAGAAAATGTTAATATACAATTTCTTTAAATTATTCAACTTAATTACCTAATATACATAATTCATATCATACATTCTTAATAGGAACTGCTACTTATAGAAAACAAGTGGTACAAGTCACTGAGCTTAGGACTCATGCATGGATAAAAATGGCAATGGTTTACAATGCAGCTATTAGAAGCAATGTGGAACAGGATACCTGGGGCAGGGTGGGACATGAATGTGGAGGCTGTGGTCAGCCAGGGTACATGGCTGCAGATGGTTCAGAAGTTATACTACAGCCATCCTTTCTGGAACTCATTGCAAATTTTATATGGTAGATAATTAGTGAAGATACAGAAGACTCCTCCTCTAGAGTCAAACATGTTGGCCTTTAGCAACACCACAAGAGTGGAACACTCAGCTACTTCTTGTTATTCTTCCAAACTCTTTCTAGACAAAATGAGCTAACGCTTCTGTGTCTGGTATGTGTACTGTTATTAGGCTTCATACTAAGTAACCATAGGTTTGTAAACAATGTCAGTCTAACATACGTTCATTAATTTTAATAGGAGTACTAACCTATTAGGATTAACACCGGATACAACCCATTGTTAGCTTCCAAGAACAACACTTCTGCAGTAGGGACAGTATATTTGCAGGAATAGACAAGAGTATCCTTCTGTTTGCCACATCATCTTGGTGCATGAGCTCTAGGTCATGTGCACAGATATTTCACAGGAAAGCCCCGTGGTGGCTGTTAAGTGGCTGCTGCATTGCATAATCAACACAGCACCACCGTGCAGCCACTGCAAGGCTTTTTAAATGTATATACATCCCCCAGGTGGGGTGTATTTTCACCCCTGATGTTGCCCTCTTTTCCCCCTTCTCTGTGCTTGAAGAAGCCACTCTTCCCAGCACAGATGAGTTCCGTCCCCATTGCACTCCTGATGTTATTGCTGATCTGACATTGGCAATAGCAACAGGGCTGGGGACAGGGCTGTGGGGCCCACCTGTATTAGTAAAAGCAGCCACTCCCCAGGCCTGATGCTCTTCCCAGCACCGGTGACTCCTACTGCCCTGCATTCCCAGGGTCATCCCTGATCTCAGATCAGAGATAACAATGCGAGATGCGGGGCAGCTGGACTCATCCACCAGCATCAGAACCCCCACTGCTATCTCTGATTGAAGATAACAACATGGGATGAGGAGTGGCAAGACTTGCCTGTGATGGAGAGTAGCAGCCAGTCTTCCCACCATCCTGCATCTCACGTTTTTATCTGCAATCAGAGATAACAATGAGGATCATGCTGCTAATGTGCTCCAGCAGGGAGATCTCATCATCTGTGATGTTATCGCCAATCTCAGATATCAATGTGGGATGCTTTCCAAAAGGATTCCTCCAGGGTACAGTGCTTGGGGCCATGAACCCCAAGTGGTTTCGCAGGCCAGACTGAGGGGCCCCATGGGCCAAGTTAGGTCCACAGCCTGGAGGTTCTGTACCTCTACTCTAGGAAATTAAGGAAGATAGAGAAGGGTGGAGAACTTGGTTCCATAGGGAGCCAAGCAATAGACATGCAACCAGAAATGGGAGAAATACTCAAGATGCAATCTTTGAAAGTAGCAACAGCAACAGCAGCAGACTATGAAGATATGAATTCAGTATTCACAATAGGTTATATAAGGATGGGGGGAGTCAAGGAGCTCTGAAATCTATTATGCCAAGGGGAATGGAGGAGGACCTGTGAAAACGTGACAAATCAAAATGGCAGGTGCAATGAGGGAGGAGCAATATTTGTTGTGCACTTTGAGCTCTCGAACGCCTCAGGTAAACCCCATCATCACATTAGAGTCAGTGTTAGAACATTTGGAACATACCTGTGCAAAAGGTGTAACTATCAGGTCATCTCCATGTCTAGTAAGAAAAGGAAAAAAATCCCACATTTTAGAGGATTATAATAAGAATAAGAATAAGAATAAGAATAATATTTATTTCTTACCCGCCTCTCCATTTGGATCGAGGCAGGAAACAACAGTAAATATAAAATACAATAAAGTACATAAAACTGATTAAAAACATGGCAAACATTATTAAAATAGCAATAAAACATCATAAAAACATCCTAAAATCATTCTAAAATTCCACTGGATATGCCTGCCGGAAGAGACCAGTCTTTATACCTTTCTTAAATTCTAAAAGACTGTTAAGTTGACGAGTCTCCTCCATAGTGAAGAACCATCATGATTTATTTTGTTCCAAAACTGTAAGCAATGACAGTTGCATGCATCCTCATTCTGCACACATAGATTAAGGTTGTAGAGATCAAAAATGGGAATGCATTCAGTTCTCTTCATTTCTACACACAAAGTTTCTAGCATTGCTTCGAGTTTGGCCATCACTCCCCTGCAACCCAAGCTCTGCCTCTATAATATATAACCATTTTCACAACCCTCTTCTATCTCCTTGGTGCGCCTTAGTCAGTACCTACAGAGGACTGAGTAGGTGGCAGATAAGCGACAGGCAGTTTTAAAAAATTATACAATATTATAATATAAAACTATTTTGTTTCCATTTCTTAGATAACATATTACAATTATGGTTCCAACTGCTTCCAGCACAACTCATAATTACAGTATGATAGAACATTGTTATTTAACGCATTGGTAACAGTACAATTCTACGTGTGTCTACTCAGAAGTTCCTCTGATTTCACTATTCCCAGATAAGTGGGTGTAGGATTGCAGCCTAAATCAATGGGATTTACTTCAGAGTAGACATTTATGAGATTGCACTGTTAATTGCTTAAATGCTACTCAAGAAAGTATTGATAATGAAACAAACAATGAACTTCTACATTTCAAGGCTAACCTCAACATCACTAGTCAAATGCTTGTTTCTCACATTACCTTATTTTTTTTAAAAAAGTGGGGTAGTTAAGAATATGTTTATATATGGCTTTATTTTAAATAGATTACCAGCAATATTGAATAAAGCTGCATCCTGTCTTGAACTTTATTCCAACTATATGAAAAAAGACTCCATCTTTCAAAAAAAAAAAATTGGCATCTTGTTGTCTTCCTTGTACATAAAATCAAAATAAAGACACAGTGCCCTTCCTTCAGGTTTACATTCTGAGCTAGTTCGCACATCATGATGGCAATTCCTAGCAATTGCTGAGTTGTTTTACCCATGCTCTTATCCCTTATGCGTTTGATTAACAACCCAGGAACAACCCAGGATTTCTGGGTTTGTACAACACGAAAGCAACCTGTATTGTTAATTAAATGTGGAAATGATGTACAAGCGGCTTGCATGCTCTGCTCTTCCCACAATTCCTTGGTTATTTAACAAGACATGCAAACTAGGCCTTTAAAGAGATTCAGAAGTAAGTTTATTCTTAAGTATGCTGCATAGGATTGCAGCCTTAGATTCACAGTGGAAAGAAAGTGAAAGAAGTAGAGAATGGAAAGCAATTTGACAATGCCAGAATGAAGAGGTGAGTTTTATAAATATTTAAATTCAACTAAAGCAAAGCTGTTCTTCACTTGCAAAATATTTATAACACCCTTAAATCGATAAAACTAAATAATTTTAATAACATAAATTGACTGCTGCAAGGTTATGGCGCCAGTTAAGTCTATTACTAAAGATTCTCAGTGTAATACAAGCTCAATAAATGCCTAGTAGTCAAGAGTAGTGCCTTAATATCAATCACAATGTATTGTTAATCATAGGCTATCTATCTATTTATTAATATATATGCTACTGTAGTGTAGATACTCTGATATATGTACTTACTGTTCACTTGGAAGAGAGGAATTCCTTGACATGGTCTTTGGTGACAGATCATAGTCACTATCTGATCTATACAAAAATGACTCCCTGCGCTGGCTGTGCCCTGGAAAAGTAGTATGGAGCACAAGTCCTGAAGAAGAGCCAGCCTGAGGATCCAGTGGGCTGCGACCTGGTGACGGGCCATTTTCCACATCAAAGCTGTGAACATGGAATACATGAAGGTTATAAGACATAGCATATTCATCATCTCAATGCTACCAAATACGAATAATAGCAATTCTTGTGATTTAACACATAGCCAACGCTTTCCCATACTGGAACTGGGAAACAGGGAGGTAGAAATTATCTGAATCCATCGGAATAATATTTCTGAGGGGGGCTGAGAATTTACTTCTAAAGGCCTTTGTAACTTTACTACAGTTTAGCTTTTATTTTGTTAACAGCATCTGTCTTAAAACTATCCCTAGCACCATCAAACTTTCTTTTCCAAGTATGCTCTCTGTGCACCCCCTTCCAAAATGCACTGATAAATCTATGTATCTATTTGTGAGGTCAAAGCCAGCCTTGAATAATGTTTTAGAAAAATTACTGCAGTTAGAGAGAAAAACAAATGAGGTAGCAAAATACAGAACCACCCATTTGCAGAAAACTAGTAGTTTTGCAAATTTATCTCCCAAATGAGATAGATGACAGAAGAAAAAACTGGGGAGGGGGGCTATTACAGGCTGAAGTCTTTTAGCTGTGGTCTACAGGGATAATCTTAATCTGACCAGACTTCCTGTTCGTGAACTGAATTACATCGAGTGTGTGTACCTGAGTCTGAAGACCAGGGATAGACTAGGGATTCTGTTGGTGTACCGGCCACCCCGCTGCCTATCAGACTCCCTGGCTGAGCTCACGGAACTGGTCTCGGAGCTGGTGTTGGATTCGCCCAGGCTTTTGGTCCTGGGCGATTTCAACATCCCATTCGAGACTGGTTTGTCAGGTGGAGCTCGGGAGTTCGTGGCATCCATGACAACCATGGGCCTATCCCAATTGGTCTCTGGACCCACACATTCAGCGGGTCATACCCTCGATGCCGTTTTCAGTTCCGAACAGACGGATCTGTGGGCGGAGGTAACGAATACCTCCGTGTTGTCATGGACAGACCATTTTCTGGTTAAGGTTAGTATCACGGCTACCACCCGCCCCTGCGGGGGTGGTGGACCTATTAAGATGGTCCGCCCTCGAAGGCTGATGGATCCTGCTGGATTCCAGAAAGCCTTGGAGGGTTCTATGGCTGGTATCGTCGACGATCCTGTAGAAGCCCTGGTTGATAGATGGAATCGAGACCTAACTAGGGCTATCGACACGATCGCCCCCAAACGTCCTCTCCGACCCGCTTCTAACAGGGCGCCCTGGTATACGGAAGACCTCAGGGAGTTGAAGCGGAAAGGACGACGACTGGAGCGCCGATGGCGGAAAACTCGACTTCTATCCGACAAGACACGGCATAGAGAACATCTTCGTTCCTATGGGGTGGCAATACGTGCAGCGAAGAAAGCTTTCTTCTCTGCGCGCATTGCGTCTGCGAATTCGCGTCCAGCGGAACTGTTCAGGGTGGTGAGGGGTCTAACCCGGGCACCTTCCCCCCTGAATCCGACTTTAGAGCCTTCGGCGGTTCGCTGCGATGCCTTTAATGATCATTTCGCAGATAAAATCTCTCGGATAAGAGCCGACTTAGATGCCGTCGTTATAGCAGAGGCTGACGATGGAGTGTCCAGTGACTCCGCGAGTAGAATTATACTGGATCGGTTTCAGTTGGTGAGTACCGAGGACGTGGACAAGCTGCTTGGACGAGTGAGGGGGACGACTTGCCCTCTCGATCCCTGTCCTTCATGGCTGGTCGTCCAGGGAGGAGATGCGGTTAGATCGCAGTTACAATATATTATTAATGCATCTCTCAGGGAGGGGAGTTTTCCATCATGTTTAAAAGAAGCGGTGATACGGCCGCTTCTAAAGAAGCCCTCCCTGGATCCCCTGGACTTTAATAACTACAGACCGGTATCAAACCTTCCATTCTTGGGCAAGGTGATCGAGAGGGCGGTTGCCTTTCAACTCCAGGTAGTCTTGGATGACACTGATTTTCTAGACCCATTTCAAACTGGCTTCAGGGCGGGATACGGAGTTGAGACTGCTATGGTCGCCTTAGCGGATGATCTACGCCTGGGTATTGACAGGGGGAGTGTGTCCCTGTTGGTACTTTTGGACCTCTCAGCGGCATTCGATACCATCGACCATGGTATCCTTCTGGAACGCCTGAGGGGATTGGGAATCGGGGGCACTGTGCTTCAGTGGTTCCGGTCCTACCTCTCGGGCAGGTTCCAGATGGTGATGCTTGGGGATAGCTGCTCTGCAAAGAAGGAGCTGCTGTGTGGCGTACCGCAAGGTGCCATCCTTTCCCCAATGCTGTTTAACATTTATATGAAACCGTTGGGAGAGATCATCCGGAGGCATGGGGCGGGGTGCTATCAGTATGCTGATGACACCCAAATATATTTCTCTATGCCTTCGACAACATCGTCAGCTAAGGATAGTGTGTCTCCTCTGAATGAATGCTTGGAGGCGGTAATGGGCTGGATGAGGAAAAACAAACTGAAGCTGAATCCAGACAAGACGGAGGTGCTTGCTGTCAAAGGCCGCAACCTGGGTTTGGAGGTGTGTCAACCGGTTCTGGATGGGGTTACACTCCCCCTGAAAGACTGTGTTCGCAGCTTGGGGGTGCTCCTGGATCCGTCGCTCCAAATGACAGCCCAGATAGATGCGACGGCCAGGAGTGCCTACTATCAGCTTCGGCTGATAAGCCAGCTGCGCCCCTTCCTAGAGTTGGAAGACCTAAAGATGGTGGTGCACGCGCTGGTAACTTCGAGGCTTGACTTCTGCAATGCGCTGTACATAGGGCTACCTTTGTGCCTAGTCCGGAAACTTCAACTAGTTCAAAATATGGCAGCCAGGTTGGTCACCGGTACATCTAGGAGTGACCATATTACGCCAGCTTTAAAATCGCTCCACTGGCTGCCAATTAGTTTCCGGGCGAAGTATAAAGTGTTGGTCATTACCTTTAAAGCCCTACATGGTTTGTGTCCAGGTTACCTGCGGGATCGCCTTCTCCCGTACAATCCGCCCCGCACGCTCAGGTCCTCTGGGAAGAACTTACTGCGGTCGGCCAAGACTAGGCTGACAACTGTTACCCAGAGGACCTTCTCTTCTGCCGCTCCCAGACTGTGGAATGACCTGCCGGAGGAGACTCGTCAACTTAACAGTCTTTTAGAATTTAAGAAAGCTATAAAGACTGTTCTCTTCCGGCAGGCATATCCAGTGTAATTTTTAGAATGTTTTTAGGATGTTTTAGGATGTTTTAATGATGTTTTAGGATGTTTTAATGCAGTTTTAATAATATTTGTCATGTTTTAATTAGTTTTATGTATTTTATCATGCTGTTGTTCCCCGCCTCGATCTAGATGGAGAGGCGGGTAAGAAATAAATCGTTATTATTATTATTATTATTATTATAAACGTGTATAGGACTGGCTGTAAGAACTCAATCTTCAAGTGACTGAAAGGAGCTGTCAACTGCAGAGGTGTTATGGAATATTTATGAACATTTCATCAGAGAAGTTTAAACCATTGCCAGCACACAAGGCCTAGGGACAGATACAGCACTGTACTTTGAAGGGAAGTTCAGCAAAGTTGGCAGAACTATCAAAGTGTTGATCAAGAGGCTGTTTATAAATATTTTCTTCTAGCCAAAGCTAAGATGCACAAGGTGAAGGAATGCTGCCTGTTTTTGAGATATAGTGAGGACTCAAGAATAATCAGGAAAAAGGGTGGCCATGCCCCCATCTTGAATTTGTACCTTTATATTAGCTGAATGAGTAAGTCTGGAGGACTTGCAAGGAGGGAGAAGGTGTGAGAAGTGGAAGGAAGCACTTTGTAACTTCCACTTTCATGCATTTTCCCCTCAGGCTCTTGAGGAA
Organism: Anniella stebbinsi; assembly: GCA_029215795.1. Taxonomy (NCBI): domain Eukaryota; kingdom Metazoa; phylum Chordata; class Lepidosauria; order Squamata; family Anniellidae; genus Anniella; species Anniella stebbinsi. The sequence goes on along the minus strand of JARDYH010000004.1, from coordinate 84,590,497 downwards.
GATCGGGAAGTACCTTTTTAATATTTGTTTTGAATAACAAATATTATGCCTTCTGAATGTGTCTTTAGCATAGTCCATAAATCTAGACCTACTAATACTGCACCAAATTTTCGTGAGTTTTGATTATTGCTATAGCAGTTGCCATTATTCTGGAATGGGGGATTCCATGAAAACCCCTGCACTTCCTTACTTTTTATCCCACATTTTTCTTGCCTGTTTACAACCATTATTTTCATGATCTACTACAGCTTCAACAACATTTTTTTCTTTACATGAAATGTCTTTACTGTGTGACCCCAGCGAATCAGAGATCATGGCATCACAGTACTACATAGGCAATAAGATCTGGCTCTGTGATATTACTAAGGGTGTGCATAACTGTCTGATTGGTCACACACCCACATACTAAATGGTGTGGGGGTGTGGGGTGTGGGGAGAGAGAGGAAACACATGTTTTGCTGCTGGTGTCCATTGCCCACCTGCTTTAACTAGAAAAAACTTGTATGAACCCCAGTTCATCCATTATTGTGCATTCACATCCATGTTCTGCCACAACTAAGCAGCACTGCACAACTGGATATGGGCAAGAAAGCATGGGCTTCAGCAACACATTCCCTCTTCTCTGATGTCTGACAATTTGAGACCAGCTTTTCTCCCCTTCCCAAACATTTATGAAACATTGCTGGAAAAGCGGGACATGATTCATTGGTGGAGGTGCACAAAAATGTCCAGGAAATGTATATCCTTCCCTGTTTGAGCTCAGCACCACCATCCACACTACAATATAAAAAACAAACACAAAAATGCTAAGGGCACAAATATTTTATGCTTTAAACTATTTCAAATTATTTTAGGCTGCTTTTCAGGGTAAAACCTTCTCAAGACGGTGTACAGAATAAAAACTATGCAAATAGGCAATAAAAATGCAATAAAATATGATAAAAACTACATATTATGGGAAAGCCAGCAAGAATGGGTGAGTCTTCAGAGCCTTTTTGAAGATCTGCAAAGGGACTTGATGAACTCATTTTAAGAGTCCACAGGCAGTCTAGATAACAGTAGACCCTAGTATATATGTACCTCTGAAAGTAAAAAAACAAACAAACCTGAGGGTTTAAAAAAGTTTTTTTATTTTAAATATGTGTTAAAATGCATTTTACTTCAACTGCATTTTCACACTTGTTTTTTTTTTAGAAAAAAAAGTGATTGTGTTGAAAACAGAGAAGCCCATTTCTCTGTTTCCATTTTACACCACTTTCCTCCCACAATAATAAAAAATTGAAAGTATTTTTATAGTCTGGCTGTTTCAGCCTGTAGTTAGAGTAGCTTGGGCCATTTGAGTATGTGATACCCAACATAAATTACCAAAAGAAGCAGGTTGTCCTCCTTCCACTGGGCTCATGAAATTATTCTATCTGATGAAGACACCCTCATCTAAACACAGCTAAGTGAAATAAGGATAAATTCACCCTGGAATTCCTAGCCATTAAATCTGGATCGACCTCCTATCCAATAGGAACAAATCATGATTGGATTATACATAAACTGCTACACCACCACTGAGATCTCCATTTGCTATTAAATGAGTCTGCAATTATGCAAAATAATGGAGGCTTTACATTTCATAGGGTGTGTTTTTTTAACTACCTAGAATAACCTTTTTGAGTTTTGCTTGAACTAGAACAGCAGGCATCTGAGTAGATACCAGTTATTCCATTAATTGTTAAGTAGGGGGATTTGAAAATAAATACTTCTGCACAAATACTTTGCAGTTCCTTAGAGAGTCTGGCCAATAAACCACGTGGACAGGAGGGATAGGAATCTTTGAAAAGGCTAAATTAGAATCCTTCTTTCTTATGTGCTTGTATTCTATGTGGAGAGAATTTTGTATATGAAGTAAGCAATCATGTGAACCCCTTGTTTCCAGCATTTTGTAGTCCAGGCCAGATGTATGTTTACTACCATAATGACAACTAGACCTAGTATGTGACTGAGTATATCCTCCTACTCTTCCCACCAGGCATCTGAACTGGAATGCTTTCTACTACTTGCTTCACATGCTGTGGAGCTCTCACCACAATAAACAGCAAGAGCTGCTAGGGCCCTCTCTGGAACAAAGTTCAAAATGAGGGGCAAACTGAACAAACATTGCTGGGGATGATCCATGTTAAAGAGAGAAGCAGCAGATGGAGAATGGAGTGTTCATTCTTTTCCCACCAGCCATTTTCTCATTCTAAATTGTCCTTCGTTGCTTTCGAGCGTGGGTTCCAAGTGCGCATTTGTCTGGATTTGGAGCCCCAGAGATAGATCCTCTGCTCGGGGAAAAAGTCAAATACAAAAACAATGTTTGGAGAAAGGGTCAAGCCCTGCCTAACCCCTCCCCCCCACTGCCCCCTCCAGCTAGGGGCACATCTTAAAGCTATTTTTCTTCCAAATCAAGGGTGGCCTCCAATTTATGTAACACACTTTGTGTATTGTGTAATTTGCCAGCAAGGAACACTAATTATATTGGTTTGGGTCTGGGTCTTACAACACATATCTGCAAAGGGTGAGCACACATTTGAAGTCTTCCACTTCATATCCATTTCAGTGCTTGACCCTCTACATCACACTTGTGACATGCTCTGCGTGTGCAATATCCTAGGCATATGCCCTTAGTTTTCCACTATCCTTAAAGTGATTTGCAAGTTACTTTTTGTTTAGCATTTTCATATCCTTAAGTGAAATGAAATACAAATCAAACAAGATATTGTATGTATAGTTCTGAATTTGTTAGAGTGGTGAGAAGCTCTCCTTCTTATCTGAAATTGGCTACTTCCCCTTAAGAGTACTCAGCCTGTGGAATGGGATCCAAAAGACTCCTTACTATCTCCTGGCCTTGGCAATTAGGCACATATATTGGTGTGTGGGTACGTCCAAATGAGCACAGTTGACTTGCCTTCTACCCTTAAAAGGAGGGCTTGAAAGCCCATGGCCCTACCTTCACATTACTGCTCCACAACCAAACCCTGTGGTACTGCTGCTGCAGGGTGGCAGACAGCTATCTAAATGAAGGGAGGTTGAGTACTCTTCCCGGCTTCCAGCGACCAATGGGAGGTTGCCTTCCACCAGGAACGCCTCTTGGTGTGGCACCAGAGTGAGGACAGATGGCAGAAGAGCCATGCTGACTTCGCTCCAACAGGAAAAGTCAGGGTAAGTCCCCAACTTTTCCACTGTGCATCATCATCTCTTTGCCCTGTGGTAGCAGTGAATCAGCAGCTGCATCATATAACTGACACAGAGCCAATCTGGAGCCACCACAGGACAAAGACAGCGTTTAGACAGCCCCCATGTTGGAAAACCAGGCAGGGGTGGGTCTGTCAAGAGCTGAGTCTATGCCACTTCGGACCACGAACCCACCTTGAAAATGGAGTATACTGAGCAGGGCTTTCTCCCTGGGAAAGTTGGTCTACACATAAGTGGCAGAGTTGCAGGTTGGGTAAAAGCAAACAGCTTATAGTTTTACTTTCTTGTTTCTGTGTATCCTTTTGTTTGCTTTCTTGCCCTATGTGATTTGTTGACTGTTTAATACGGTTTGTTTTGTACCAATTGGACCTGACCATATAATTTCAGGTGTTTGACCAGACTGCAGGGAAGAGAACCCCTACATAGCCTGAACACTCAAGAACACTACCTGAAAGTAAGACCTAACATATAAAAGGGCGGTAAAGGGGAATAAACGTCACAGATAGTGTTTGCTGAATTGTAACATTTTACAAGGCACATTATTTTGGTTACATTAATACAAACCATGCCACTAAGAAGTTTAATTTGTACAAGAAGAAACAGAAATGGTGACTGATTCTGCAATTGAGGAGAACAATGGATAAATTCCCATGAATATCAATGAGACCGTGATTTCACCTATGGATAGAACATTATTGGTGCAACACTAACTTAGTGTTGGCAATTTTAAAGCATAGTAGAGAAACTTACTGTAGAAAAAAAGCTTCATTGAGACAAATAGACTTTTACAATGTCCCCAAAGGACTTTTAATTTTAATGATAGAGGCACATTATTCAGCAACAAACATGAATCATCAGTCACACATAAGCTGGGTAGAATTTGTTCTAAGATTCTCAAATATCAACAGCGTAATGTCCTCAGGTTAAAGACTCAACAGCACCTCAAATTCTCCCACTACATAAGACTTTAGGTGTGCATAACAGATTATGAACAGTTTGCAGTGTTTCTTGAAACCCCTCACATGGAATAAAGCTAGAATCTTATCTTACTCAAAAACATAACCGTAATACCTTAAACTAGGGGCACCTGAAGCTTCAGTCAAAACTGCCATGCTGAATTATCAGTCCTACATCTATCTATTCTGGCAATTTGTTTACAGCAACATCCAGCCAGATGCTTCAGAAACCTCAACAGCCGGGCATGAAAGTATTCAGTGCTCTACTATGCTTGTACATGGAGGTTTCGTGTAGCTATCATGGTTAACACCTCCTGATAATATTCTCCAATAATTTGTTTAATCCTGTTTAAACCCTACCTAGGTCTTCAGGCATTGTTAAATAATGTGGATGTAAACTCCATAAATTGTTTATTCATTGCATGAATAAGTATCCTGCCATCTCTCTGCCTTGAACATATTGGAAATCGACTGAATTGGATGACACACACTCAGAACACGCATTTATTTATATTTATATACTAACTAACAAAAAAAATCTGTGCAGTTTACTTTTTAAAAACAAACAAACCCATAATATGTAAAAATACAACATAAAAACCCCTAAAACTGAATAAAATCAACAATAGGAAATGATATTAATACAAAAGATTTTAAAAGTAATATCAGATTTAAAGCATGGGAAAATAAAAAGGTCATCACTTGACAGACACAGAAGACTAATATAGGTTTCAGGTGAGCATCTTTCACAACCAGGGTGCCAGCACCAAAAAGGCTGTCTCTCTAACACCTCCTTGTAACTCATTAGCAGGGTGCTCCTGAAAAGGCCCTCAAAAAGATGATCTTAGGTAAATGTGGGTTGAATATATTTAAGCATTTGTAAAACCATGCTTAAAAAGTGCATCACATGAATTCACCACAAGGCATCAACTATGTTGCTATTTATCATGCCTGAGCTCTCACTTGAACTTGTTCTGTGGAACTCTTTGCTATGTCTCTTTCATAGCTCATTAAACTTGTTTTGGCTCAATATTCCATACGAAGATGAGTGGGCTGAGCTGTAACTTAGAACAACAAAAGAACGCTGTTGATTTCTCAGTGGAAAAAAACCCCAGTTGATAATCTTCATGTTTTCAAAACATTCTGCCTAAAAATGTTGTTGTGAAGTAATATATTAAGCCTTTAGTTTGAACTGATAAGAATTCCATTCTCCTATTTTCTTGTCAAAATCAAGGTACTCCTACCCTGATTACAGATGACTAGATGAAACTCATGCAATATGAGATGTAATTAGTGTCTTAAACCTAAGCTGTTACGGCTCAACACTTGAACTGTTTCTAGATAAACTGTGGTGGGCAAAGGCAAGTAAGATGAACCATATGCTGCAGAGAAAGGTGGAAAGCTCCTAGTTTTCTCTGTTTAGTCATTTTCTAAGGTTTTAGCCTTGACTCATAGGAAAGTTTTAGCCTTGACTCATAGGAAGATGCTCCACGTCTTTGATCATTGTACATGACTTTCTGTATGATTTTTAGTCCCATAAGAGAGGCAACAGAGATTGATTGATTGATTGATTGATTGATTGATTGACTGTTGTTTTACTACAAACTTGTTGCATTGTTTTCTGCCATACATTCTTATGCATAAAAAATTCTGGGGTCTTTACAAGTGATAAGTCTTCTTCACATCATCAGATGTTTGTCTGTAGTACCAATTCTTGGAGAAAGTGTTCTCCTTAGTTGCAGAGTTTCACGTCTAGAGCCTTTTTAATAAATTTATTTTTATTAAGTTTTACAAATGCATACACAAATAAATAAACAAACTAACAAACATCACAGGCAATATTTAAACAAATCAGAGATAATAAATGTTTTGTCAATGATTGAAAGTAAATCAGGTTCATTCATCGAACAGAGTCTTTTCAGAGGATACTATACATTTTCTGTGGGTGTTGCTCTTTTGCTTTATCTCTAGGAAATAGAACCAGAGCTGGCTAAATAAATAAATAAAATGTCTGTGTCCTGTTGTCCCCTAAGAATTTTAAGTTTTTTAGTGAGCCTCTTAGCTAGGATAACTGTCCAAAAGCGGCCATACCAAAAATTTAAGGTTAATAGTTTGTAATTCTTCCAGTTAGTTGTAACAACTTGTTGAGCGGCTAGAGTCTTCTTTTAATGACTTGTCTTGTTTGCTTTTTCTCCAAAGTTTTCAGAACTCCCAATTTCAAGTGTTGTTTATGTATATGAAACAATGAAATACTTGCCGTTTTCATGAGGTACCTTTATTTTTAAAGGTTTATTTATGTTTTAGAGTGTGAGGATTTTTTTTCCCTGTATTGAGAAACTACTATTGGGGCTGGACAATGTGTGTGTATATATGAATAACCTTGATGGTAGTAATCTTGATGGTAGTGTATAAAATGAATTTAGAGTATGAATTTCACTGGGATTGGGCTCATATGCACAAATGATGTACTAGTAAAAATGATTGAGGAAAATGTTTTTTAAAAAATGCTACATATACATTTGGAAACAACCACCATCGCCAGTGTCATAATGAGTTTGAAGAATTCCGGAACAGAGCAAACAATCTATTTCTATAAAGAAGGTTCAGAAAGTAGTAGTAAAATATTGCAGCAATCTATAGAAAGTTAGGTAAAACAAACATATTCACTCCATAAAATGTAGCAGTAACTAGAGATGAAACCACAAATAGTACAAAAATGACATATTTGTCTATATTGCTACAGTTTAGCACATATTTAGGAAATAAGCAAACTTCCTCTTCATAATCCCTTGTATTATGTTGGTTGCCTGCACTGACTCAGATTTTTTTTGAGTTGCGGCAACCAGAATTGTACACAATATTCAAGATGTGGCTGCCCTATATATTTATTTCATGAGATTATACCTGCTGCAGAGAGAAGAAAAAATAAATGCCCCTAGAATCTGTTCCCATTATGCAAGTCAATATAGAAGGAATTTATGGTGACTGTAATTTATTCTATCTTCTCAATGGTCAAATATAATTGGCAGAGCCACATTCTGGAGAATGTGGTATTAGTGCATATCAATAGTATGTTTATTTAAAGCATTTTTCAAACTTTTCTTTATCACTGTGTTCATTTTATAGGTGTTATATTATAATCATAATAGTTTGATATTAATCTGCATGAAATATATCTGAATGGTTCAGAGAGCCTTAGCCTGTTACTAAGCCAATTAAAATAATATGTCTGATTCACAATCAAGCTGGAAAAGTAAACAATACTGATGACCTTGGAGTGAACTCAAAATTTTAATGGCTTCACTCCATAACAACAAGTCACATCAGTTTTCATTGCATATTAAAGAAGTTCCAAGAAGATTTGATGCTTATTCACATAACTGGCTTTGCCTGCCCCAAACCTAGCTCTTACTTGCAGCCCTTTCCTCTTCTTTTAACACCACACCATACTGCAACTTTTGACAGGGTAATACTGTTTACAAAATGACTAATCCCAACAATCACTCATGTTTAATTACTATAATTTTAATGTTTTAAGAACATCAACTGTGTTTCAAATCAATTCCCAGGAAATTCATTGCTAACCTGACAAACCCACAACAAGCATCTGAACCTAATTTGCTCAAAGAGTGCGTGGGTTGAGATCCGAAATCTAATGTGAGCCCAACAGGGAATGTTTTTACAGCTGCAAAATCTTTGAACTCAGAAGAACTCCTAGTGCAAGACTTTCTCCCTCTTAGGGGAAAGGGTGGGAGCTGAGTTGAATGGGATAATAAACATGGGTGGACAAACTGGAAATCACTCTAAAATCTCCAAGCAAATTTGTAGGGCAAGTGATGGTTCACTGCTATCAAGAGTTCAGGTAAATGGGTTCATATAGCTATTATGCTTCATATATTCATATTCATATAGCTAATAAACTCTACAGAACTTCCAGTTACACTTGTCTCCCCCGATCATGTGATTTACAGTTACTCAGAAAAAAATGGCTAGTTGTTTCAACATTATCAACTTTGCCTTTTAGAGAAGCGTTTTCCTGTGCTACAACACACACAACATTTTATCCATACACTCAGTATGACATGAGACTCCCTGTCTGGCATATGGTGCATCACCATGTATTGCTTCTACCTGCTTGCTCAGCACAGCATGCAAAACTTTTCTCCCCCAAGTTCTCTGGAACATGCAGAGGACCTGAAGGACAGTAGTGTCAGTGGTGACTGTAAAAGAGGCTATTAGTATGCCAAGACGAAATGTGTGAACCTGTTTGTATGTGCATGTTTTCCTAGATAGTTAAAGCAGCTTAGCAGGACTGCACTAGTATTCTGTGACTCAGAAACAAAGTAGTACACTCTATGTGGGAGTGCATCTCATCATGTATTTTTTCCCCCTAGAAGGTCTGATTTGGATGTAGGGAGCGGAGATCTAAGTCCTTTGCTTTGTATCAATCCTCAACCCAAATCACCCCCACCAAGCTGCTATTAGCCACAGACTTGGGAAACATACAGACATGCAGATACAAACATGTCTCTGTTTCCCCCTCTCTAGGAATGTGGGATAGGATGATTTGATATACAAACCTACCTTCCAAATATTAGGTTGGATCCAGTGGTGTCATCCCTTTGATAGAACTTGATAGACTTATTCTGTCAGTGGAACCAGTTGGGAGGATTTCCTGCTCTCTCTGTAACCTCCACATAACCTCAAAATCTCCTCCAGAGAACTGGGAACCCTCTGGAGTAGATTTTCAGTTCAGGCTGAGGGGGGAGGAGAGAGGGAGAAAGTCCTGTTGTGCTAGCGGATGTCAGCTAGTGTAACATTGGCTTTAACCAGTTGTAATTTTGAGAATTTCAAAATCAATATATACGAATGAAAGAAAGATTGTATACTATTGAGTAAGTACAGGTCATTATTGCTTGTCTGACTCTCTGTGGTAATTACTAATAACCTGGAACTAGTCATCTAATTTGGATCAGATCAATAAGATGTTATTTAGTAGTTCATGAAGTGTAGGCAACACCTATGTGATATAATTCAAGAAAAGGTTTCTGTAGAACCCAGGATTCCAAATTAAAGGTTTTCCATTTAGTTTACTAATCTTAGTATGCTTTGCTCCTCTGTGACATTATAGCAGGTAAACCAAAGAAGCCATTACACAGGGCCACTGTGATATCAGAGCAATCACGTTGTATAAATATAAATACCATATTCATGTAGGACTTGTCAGCAATTAAGGGCAGTCTTATTGGGATAGTCGTAAGCGTTGGACCTCGGAAGGCCGTATGCAGGTCGGATGGAACACAGAAAGGATCCTTGCCTTCGTGCTCCATCGGCCATGCAGTTTTCACTAGATGCTCGATTTCAAGTATTTAGCCAGGGAGCTTCAGAGCAAGGGAGGAGAGGCCATGGGGTGCATGGGATGCTGCGTAAAGGAGCTTCCAAAGTCTTCTCCCTTCCCCACCTCAGGGTGCACCCACTTTTTGTCCTCTCCCTGCTCTGTTCCCAAGTGCAGAGAAGGAGCCAGTTCGGAGAGAACTGTGCTGGCTACAAGGGGCAGGGTAACGGTGAGCGGTTTCTGGGAACCAAGGTTGGAGCACTGGCTCTGACCTCAGTTCCCAGAAAGTGAAAAATCCTATGACCATCTAGACAGTGTCTAGCAGCCATAGGACTGCTCCCGAAAAATATTGTATTTCCATTTATAAATATCATTTCATTAGGAAAGTGGTTGACATCTCTAAGGTTTCTGCTTGTTGCTTTTTACTTTATTTTATTTCAAATAGAATAAAGTTGTAAACTTTAATGGGAAAGCCAAAGAAAAATAATATTTATCCTGATTCATGATCCTTAATACCAATAATGTTATCTCTCCTATATACAGAAGAAAGTAAATATTTGTATATGAATAATCAAAGTTGCTCAGTTGCAATTTATGATGTTATGATTATAAGATGATTTTAAACAGTATCTCCTTCCCTTTGTGAAAAAGCAAGCATTCTACTTATTTTTAAGTGTGTGTGTTCTGGCTCACAGAGACTTTTTTTTAAAAAAAACAATGAATAAAATGTCACTCAAACAGCTGCTGTAAAATAGATTAAAGTCAAATACATTAAATAAGTTATAATAGAAGCTTTTAAGATATGTTTTAATCATTAAACAGAGAGCACAGCTACCACGGAAGAGTGATGGAATATGCACTCATCAAGTGAAGTTTACAAATTGCCTGCCTTATCCATTCACAAAGCTAAGAAACAAAGCCATGTGGTGAATGTAAGCGCACTGTCTAGATACTCCATTAAGACTTGTATTTGTTTAATTCAAAAATACTTGGTTCATACTGGATTAATCTACGCAAGCAAATACATTTCTCAGTTTCCTCAGCAACATATTATACAACCTCCGCATAAAGGCAAGCACATGGCTTATATCTATTAGTGGCTTTATTTGGTGTGTAATCTTTGAAAAGTCAATGTTACCCAGCTATAATTTTTCCTTCTGTGCCTGATATGATTTTTAACCTACAAAAATTATCCACTTCATATATATTTCATTAAACAAAAAACCTAAGGTTTACAAAAACAACGTTAAGGCTCTACAGTTTCCAACCAAGCGCCAAAAACCAGGGAAATTGGGAGTTAAGGCTCACAAGCCTTAATGCCACATCCTCCCTAAGGAGGCAGAAAGTGCAAATGAAATTCTAATTCTCCCAAAACAGAGAAACCATGGGGACATGATGAAGAAATGCAGGTTGCTTACCTGTAACCGTAGTTCTTCGAGTGGACATCTGTGCAGTCACACACTATGGACTATGGGCTTGCGCCGGCGCCGAGCCTCGATTCGGAAACTTCTAAAGTCTAGACTTTTTTGGCGGGAACCCCTCCCCCCACTGTCCTATCGCACATGCTCGGGGTTCCCGCTTACCTCAGTTCTATGAGACCGAATTGCCTCGCGAATGACATAAGCATGAAATTAGGCAAGATATACCTAGATCGTAATGCATGCATGGCGATAACAGAACAGACCAGGCCTACAGTGAGGTCTAGCAGGGACGGTGGGAGGGTTGTGTGACTGCACAGATGACCACTCGAAGAACTACGGTTACAGGTAAGCAACCTGCATTTCTTCTTTGTGGTCTCTGTGCATCACACACTATGGGCGAGTAATCAGCAAACCACTTACCGGTGGAGGGTAGACTCGCAGAAGGCTCATTGGAGGACTGAGGATAAGACCGTCCGGCCAAAGGAAGAATCCGCTCTGGAACGCACGTCAAGTCTATAATGTGACACAAACATCGACATGTTTGACCACGTAGCTGCTCTACAGAGATCCTGAATCGCGATCCCGCGGTCTAAAGCCGTGGATGTGGAGAGCGCTCTAGAAGCATGCGCTTTTAGACCGTCTTGTGGCTCTTTGCCAGCTAATTGGTAGGCAATGTTGATTGTCTGGACGACCAACTTGGCAAATCTTTGAGGGGAGACTGGTTGGCCTTTTGTCTTGCCCCCCATAGCAAACGAACAGCTTATCTGATTTTCGATAACTAGCAGTTCTGGACTTGTAAAAGGCTAGAGCCCGACGGACATCAAGCGTGTGGAGTTTAGAGCTGAGAGGATCCGACGGTGCTTGAAAGAAGGTGGGGAGTACAATACTCTGGTTGATGTGGAAGTCCGAGAGAACCTTAGGTCAGAACGATGGGCCAGGTTTGAGAATAACTTTGTCACGGAAGAACTGGGTGTAAGGAGGGTCTGCCATTAGGGCGCACAGCTCCGAGCTCCTCCTTGCCGAGGGTATTGCGACTAGAAATGCTACTTTAAGGGTTAGCAGTCTAGTAGATATTGACGCTAATGGCGCGAAAGGGTTACTTATCAAGGCTGTCAGGACTACCGACATACACCATTGAGGGATGATTGAATGTACTGAAGGACGTAGATTGTTGAGACCCTTAAGGAATTGTTTTGACAAAGGATGGATGAAAACCGAGAACCCTTGTAGTAAGTCATGTCGGTTTGAAATTGCCGCTAGGTATATTTTTATCGATTCAGGTTTTAGTCCCTCTGTGTAAAGAAAATGCAAAAATGATAGTATGTGCGTGATCCCACACGTTGTAGGGTTCTGGTTTTTATTGGCCATGTATGTAGTAAATTTCTTCCATTTTCTATCATATGACTTTCTTGTAGAAGGCCTTCTGGCCTCCAAGAGGACCGGCTGTATCGAGGATGGTAGTGCTAGGTCTCGCCAGAGCGCCGGATTCGCCAGGCCGTGAGCCTGAGTTGAGGAAGGTCTGGGTGAAGGATCAGACCCCGTTCCCTGGAAATTAGGTCTGAGGTTTCTGGGAGACAGAGAAAGTCCCCTTTTGACAATCGGAGCAGTGGGGTGAACCACGGTTGGCGTGGCCACCAAGGCGTTATTAGGATGGCACTTGTCGAGCCACAGGCGAGTTTGGCCACAACCTTTGTCACTAATGGGAACGGTGGAAAGGCATATACCAATCCGGTCCCCCAGGGAGTGTTGAAGGCGTCTCCTAGGGAGTGCCTGCCCAGTCCTGCTCGTGTGCAGAACCTCGGACAAATGACGTTCGCTGTGGAAGTGAACAGGTTGATGTCTGGCATTCCCCACGTGGTGAATAGGACGTCCAGGGCACTGCTCGCTAGGGACCACTCATGAGTGTCCCGAAATTGCCGGCTGAGGATGTCGGCCTGAACGTTGTCTGTGCCCGCTATGTGGATGGCGGAGAGGAGTATGTGGCGTCTGACAGCCCAGTGGAAAATCATTAGTGTTAGTTGAAGGAGGCCCGGAGACTGGGTGCCTCCCTCTTTGTTCAAGTACCAGACCACCGTGGTGTTGTCGGAGACCACCCGCACATGGTGACCTTGAGGTACATACTGAATTCCCGAAGGGCTTTCCGAACTGCTAACAGTTCTAGAACGTTGATGTGTAAGCACCGCTCTGTGACAGACCACCTTCCTTGTAGGACCAGGTGGTCGCAGTGGGCTCACCATCCCTCCAGGGAAGCATCTGGGGTGAGCATTCTGGTCGGCTCAGTTTCCGTAAAGGGGAGGCCCTTGTTCAGGTTGCGGGGAGCCATCCACCAAGTGAGAGTTGATCGTAGAGCATGAGGGAGGGGAAGCCTCTTGTAGCCTGAAGTCTCGCATGGGTTGCAGTTCACAAGGAGGAATTGCTGAAGTGGTCTCATATGGAGACGTGCCCACCATACAATGTGCACGGATGAAGCCATTAGTCCTAGCATCCATTGGATGAAGCGTACTGGAACAGTCGTGGCATTGTGTAGGACACGAGAGAGGCGGCATATTGCCTTCATTCGGTCGTGTGGGAGGGTGGCTGTCTCTCTCGAGAGTTGAATCTAAACAAACCCCAATAAATTGGATTGTTTGTGTAGGTATAAGAGATTTTTCGTAATTGACAACTAGACCCAGACACTGCAGCAGAGCTGTCGTGGTGGCAACATCCCGGATAGCCTGACCGTATGATGGCAACACAATCAGCCAGTCTTCCAGGTAAGGATATAATTCCACCCCGGACGTTCTGAGGAAGGCACACACCACCGCCATGCACTTTGTGAATACTCGTGGTGCAGTTTTTAGGCCAAAGGGGAGGACAGTAAACTGATAAGCTTGCTTTCCGACCACAAACCTGAGAAAACGTTGGTGTGCTCTGTGGATGGAAATATGAAAATATGCGTCCTTCAGGTCTATGAGGGAGAACCATTGTTGACGACGAAGGAAGGGAAGAATGAGGGCGAGTGTGACCATGCGGAACTTTTTGGTGATGATGAATTTGTTGAGGATTCTGAGGTCCATGATGGGGTGAAGGCCGCCGTCTCGCTTTGGGACTGTGAAGTATCGGGAGTAGAAGCCGTCCCGGAGAGCAAGGGGGTGGACAGGAACAATAGCTCCCTTTTGGAGAAGGGTGGCGACTTCCTGATGGAGTATGTCTGAAGGCGGTGTGACTTTGATATGGCCCGTCAGCGGAGCGTTGATGAACTCCAGTCGATAGCCATGTTGTATGATGTCTAGGTCCCATCTGTCCGATGTTAGTTGGGCCCAAGCGTTGAGAAAACTTTGGAGACGGCGGTTGAAATTTGGCATCAGGCAGTCAAAGGCGCTGCTTCTGGGTTGCCTCCTGTCTTGGGTGGCTCTGCCTGAAGCAGCCTGGCTGGTATCCCTTCCTTGCTGGAAAAGGCGCTGTGAGGGTGGCTGGTAGCGGTGTTGCTGTTGCGGCTGGCGGCTGGCGGACTGGCGAGGGGGGTAATATTGCTGGCGTCCCCATCTCCTTGCCCAGTAGGGGTAGGGAGCCACGGGAGCATAGAAACCCATCTTTTTGGCAGTTGTTTTTGCCTTTTGGATCGTGTCCATGGTGTTATCGGTTGAGGCGTGAAAAAGACCTTCACCATCGAACGGTAGGTCTTTGATTCTTGCCTTTGACTCTTGAGGCAAGTTAGATGATCGAAGCCAAGCATGGTGACGCAGTGCTACGGCACCAATTAGTGACTTGGAAACAGCGTCCACTTGATGTCTGGCTGTTGTCAGCTGTTGTTTTACCAAGGCCACAGCCTCATTTTGAAAAATCTGTGCCACTTGTCTGATGTCATCAGGGAGGTGAGAATGGAGCGCTGCGACTTTATCCCATATAAATAAATGGTAACGGGCCATCATCGCCTGATAATTAGCCATTTTCATTGATAAGGCAGATGAGGAGTATATTCTACGGCCAAAGGAATCAAGTTTACGGCCCTCTCTATCCGTTGGGGCTGAGTGCGATTTTAAGGTCCTGCCCTGGGCAGACTTGACGATGACAGAGTTCAGCTTAGGATGCAGAAACAAGAAACCTACATCTTTTTCTTGGGTCTTGTATAAAGAGTCCAGTCGTTTCGACACCGACCCCATTGTGGCTGGGTTTTTCCAGGACTCTTGGGCGGTTTGTAGTAATGTGAGGATGAATGGCAGAGCGGGTGAAGCCTGGACATCTGGATACATTACATCGTAGATTGTGTCTACGCATGTCTCTGATGGTTGTTTAAGCTCGATCCCCAAAGATTCTGCCATTCTGACCATCTGCTCTGTGAATGTTCCTACTTCCGTAGACGGAGAGGTTCTGGCTCTGGTACCGACTGCCTCCTCCAGAGATGGTACCGACAGTGGAGCCTCCACAGATGAAGAGGAGTCAGAGGCATAGTTATCTATTGATTGCAGTGACACTGGAGTGGGGAGGTCAAGGACAGCTGGCCCCGGTACCGAGATATCAACAGGTGGAGCAGCGACAGTAGCCGATGGCGGTAGACACGGCGGAAGGGGGGGAATAAATTCCCCAGCTGGTTGAAGCCTCTTGCCCGTGTAAGGGTCAAACAAATAGGTTTGCTGCACGCGACCGTCTCTACCTCTGCTTGAGCGAGACATCCAGGAGTACGCAGAACGCTCAGACAGACATTCCCAATCCTGGGATGGAGTAGGAGAACGAGACCGGTACCGGTGCTCAGCTGAAATGTTCCTTGGTACCGAGTATGTTGAGCGAGCCGATCGGGGGGAGGCTTGTCTTGAGGCCGACCGGAACCTAGTGGGTGAGGTCAGGTGGTAATCTTTTGTCAGTGTCAGGAAATTGCAGTGCAGTACTGCGGAGTCTCCTGCTCCCAACAAAGGTACGCGGGTCTTCGGTACCGAGGATGTCGGTATCAGTGGGCGAGCCGACTTCGAGGGCGCCGATATCGTGGGGCGTGCATGCATTGTGGGCGAGATGGAGACAGACACCAAAGGTGACGGTAACGTCTGGCCCATCGGTACCGGCGATCTGGTTTGATTTGAATGAGATGTAAACATATTCCTTAAAACTTAACTGAAGGGAATTTTTTACAAAGGAAAAGCTTTTCACCAACTACAGTGAAGGAGGAAGAAGGCCCCACCACTGGATTAATTAATAAAGCTCTAGAAAATATGCAAATCCTGAGCACAAATCTCACCAACCCAAATTCATTATACAAAATCAAGGAGAGAGGTTTGTTTTCCTTTTCTACCTTAAAGTGCCATCCTTCCCTCAATCTTTCACCAACCTTCTTGAAATTTTCAGGTTATGTAAAACCAACATTTCTTTCTGACACATGTAAATTTCAAGAAGATAGGCGAAACATTTTCAATTTTATGAATGTTAGAATGACCCCCCCCCCCAAAAAAATGCCTTTATAATGGTAGAATGTGCTCTATGTAATTAAATGAATATATAAATGATATTTAATTTGGGGGAAGAACAGAGTTTTTTACACAGTAAATTATGTTTTCTTTTAAATTCTGAAAATAGAAAGAAGCAAACACAAAACTTTTAAAACTCAGCAATTAATATCAGCTTTGTGCAAATAATGATGGTGTATTTATCTGAAATAATTTTCTTCCTCTCAATAGTTAAGACTTAGGTCCCCTCCACAAGGATTCGCTTTTGCGCCCGGTTAGGAGATTATGCACACTATCCCTGAAGTGCCTTTACGCCTAATACCTCTGCACGAGAGGCGGCGACAAAAGGCGCTTCCCTCCCCTCCCATTCCCTCCCCGCCGCTCCCCAGCTGGCTGGCTGGTAGGCTGTGGGCAGCAGGCGAGCGATCCTCCTCCTCCTCGCCTTCCTTTACCCCCTCTTCTTCCTCCTCCTCCTCCTGCCGCCCCCCCCTGCAGGCGGGCGGGCGGGCTCTCTTCCCTCCTTCGCCGCGGCCAGGCAGCCCCCTCCTCATGCTGCTCCGGCGAGCGGAAGGGACAGCCGGCGGGCGGAGGGTAGTCGCCCGCCTTCCCCATGTGTCTCCCCAGCTTCAGTTCAATGCGCTTTAATGGACGGAGCAAAAAAAACCTCGCTATTTAACGCGCATTCGATAATGCACACAATCGGGGAGATAACGCGCCTCTACGCCCCATTTGCGCTCCACTGGTGTAGAGGTAATTTTTTAATGAGACTTGAAAGAGCTTTAAATCGCTCTTGTTGTAGAGGTAATTTTTTTAATGCACCTTGAAAGAGCTTTAAATCGCTCTTGTAGAGGCAGCCCTAGACAGAGGATACTGAAGTGGTTAATAAACATTTTAATCATATCCTGACATGGCCAGCCCCTGTGCCCTTTTTGTCCAAATATCTATAAACACAGGAATGATTGTATTTCTCTCTTTCTTTCTCTCTGCAGATATGACAGAATAGTAAACTGCAATGATTTCAGGGTACGGTAGTCCTCTTCATAACAGCAGAATATCCTAACCAAACTACTGCTAAAGTTTGCCGCCTTAAAATGACAAGCTTTCCCCAGCATCAGTCAAAGTGGAGTCAGTCAGCCATGTTTTCCATGTGCTGATTGCTACACATTAAATTTCCATCATAAACCAAGCATCAAGAATAGAACTATTTTACTTCCTGGATAAGATTATTTTGTGACAGTCACCTCATATATCTATCCTAAAATATTGTATATCTTGTATATCTATCCTAAAATATTGTTTTATTTGATTAGTGCTGCTCATACCAGAAGAGGAACAGCTGATATAAATAGACCCACCCAAGTCAATAACAGACAATCCTCGAACAATGTTGATGTAAATAAGAAATCGGAAATGGGTTAGAATGTAGATTAAGAGGACTCAGAAGCAGGTATGTTGAGGTAGGCCCATTAAGGTGGAAAACTTTGGGCAGCAACTGACAAGGAAATCAATCACTTCGAGAAAGTTAGGAAAGGAAACACATTATAGAATCAAATAATTTTGATTCTATAATGTTACCAGAGGCTGAGAGTCTCCATTCACAGTTGAGGAGTTTTCCAGTGCATTGCTACCGCACAGTCCTAATGATCCAGTAGGCAAAAATGCTGACCACCAGATCGAGGATTAATAAGCTATTATGCAACTAATTTTCTCTAAGGAAGCAAGAAGAACATGACACCAAGTTTACATCTTGGTAATGTCATGATGATAAGACATGGGGCAGGCAACAGGCATGACTCTGAATATGGACTAACTTCAAGGACCGTTGCAAGAGACAGATGTCAGATACTGAGGATGGACAGTTCCATCATTACAAAAGATCTGTGACTTCATCTGTTTCCTCACTTCTCAATGCCCTGTGCAATCACATTCAAATGTAATAGAGAAAATAACACTTTAGTATTTTTGGGGAAGGATGTGACAAGGCTGAATCCATCTTAAAGATAAAGGGTGCAGAGGAGGGTTAACAAGTTGATGTCAGGTTTCTTGTTCATGCACTAAAGGCTATGATGTCTGTATATGTGTGTGTACTGTATGAATATGAGTGATACTTTGAGAAGTGAGCATAAATAAGTGCAGAAAGGTAGGACAGGGTTATATGTGGGAATACATAGTTCTGAGTTGTGTTTACATGTGAAACTAGAAGACTATAGAGATGGATTGTTTTGGTAGGCAGGTTGCAAGAAATAATGGAAGATAAAAATATGGAACTTGAAAAGAAGGATGGGAGACAGTTGTGTGAATGAACCAAAGTTAGCATGTGAAAGTGTGTATATCATATGCATGTGTGTCTGCAAGATCATGGATACTAAATTGTGCTTCAGGAATGGGAAAATGGAAAAGCCTCTAGAGCAGACTTCACCATGAGGAAGTTCTTAGGATTTTTGGAATTCATGGGTTTTTAAAGATTTTTTTAGCTATCAACTTCTCTGCTGCCAGTCAACATATAATGAGGAGAAAGAAAATCATAAAGTAAAATGACAGAATAATGCCATAGTGATTAACACTTTTTACATATTGCAGATACGATTAGCACTATTAATAAGTCCCATATTATGGATCATAACAAGAAGTTGTTATACTATGAGTGCCATCTACTGGAACTCTACACTTCCCAGCTACAGATGCCTTTATAAGCATTCAGAAAGTTTGACATTCTTAAAATCCTTTCTTGACTAAGTTAATGTTGCTCCCTATCAGCTTCAGCATATTTAGTGCCTCTTGCCTCAATCATTGACTTGCAGATTTTCAACTTCCTTTCATGATGCCCTCTAGGAAATGTTAACTTCTGGCCCGTTTCCAACCTATTCTCAGTCAGGTTTATCACACCGCTTCTGTTGAATGTTATAAATATTGATTTATAACATTCATTTATAGTTATTAAATGACATAACTACAGTGTTGTAACTTCATTACACCATCGTAACATGGATATTTGCCCATTTAGGGGGGTTAGTGGCAATCCTATCCCCTCATTCAGCTTGCATCATTTGAAGAGATGATAATGCTGTTCAAAAAGTGTTAAATTTTTCTATAGCCTTTGGAAATAACCTTTATTAATCTTTAGAAGACAGAATGGAAAAGAAACTCAGTCAAATCTCAAATACATCAAAGCTAATTATAGATGCAAACAGCATTAACTGTTGCTTTTGATAGTTGATGCACTTATTTTTTATATTGAAATACAAAATACATTGACCATGGTTCTAACTTGATAATCAGATCTGTACTTCTCCAAGAAAGCAAGGCACACCTTGCTCAATAAGGGAGACCAAAAATGTTATGCGATCTGATCAGTATGATCATGAATATTAGAAAATGCAGTTTCTACTAATTACTTATACCCAGACACTGTTTAATAGGTATGTATTTGCTATTCAGTTTTTAATTAATTTTAATATAACATTGGTGGCATTTGATGAACTTCATGTACGAAGTAGTTCAGGAAGCATTTATCGTTTTTAAAATTTTAATTTTAATGGTGGAAAACTAATCCCAAGCCTTTCTCTCCCTGCTCTCTGCTTCCCCAGACCAGATGTGAAGTCACCATTTGCTTCCATGTTGTTTCTTTGTACTTTTTCCATTATATGAATGACAGCATTTACACAAACAAGACCAAAAGAAGAAGGTGGGGGAGAGATGGGTTAAGATAGCCATGGATGCAACTAACATAGTATTGGGAAACATGTGATAACTCCTTCTAGCATGTTGTTGTTGTTGATGATGATGGTAATAACAACAACAACAACAACAACAACAACAAGAATAATATAGCATTAAGGAATGGAGGTTAAATCTTTCCCTTTGCCTAGGGTGACCACATTTGGGAAACCAAAAAAGAGGACCCTCAGTGGGGTGGGGGGTGGGAAAGTGGCTTTCCAGGGCCTCTGGAAAGCATGTCATTCACCCCCACTGCTTTAAAGGACCCAATTGGAGCGGAGGAGGGGAAAGTGTGTCATTCCCGCCCTCCACTGCTCCAATCGGGTCCTTTTCTGTAATGTCCAGGAATGACATACTTTCCCCTGTAAGGTCCTGATTGGAGTAGTGGGAGGGAAATAACCCACCTCCAGAAAGTTCATCATTCCCTCCAACCATGCTAATGTGGCCTTAAAGGGGAAAGCTTATCTTTCCAGGACATTATAGAAAATTACAGAAAATCCCCCCTGACACCCAGGATAGAACAAAAACCAGGACAAATCCGGGGAAATCCTGACAGTTGGTCACCCTACCTTTGCCAGTTTATCAAATAAAATCCTAACCTGATACTGCTATTTGCCTTACAGTACTTGATGCTTTGCCCTGCAGAGTAACTAAACAGGATGGGGAGTGGGGAGAAGATTTTAAGTAAGACAATGATATGGGGAAATTGTGAAGCTCCACCCCCAGTGCCTATTCCTGATCCACAGCTGGTATTATTATTATTATTATCCCTTTCTCGCTCATGGCGGTGTTTCTAGATGGACATGACTGGCTTTGCCAAGTCATGTTGTCTTATATTGATTCAGGAATTTCCTGACGATTGAGCATGTTTTAATTATGACTGCTTTATGGATGTTGGTGTGGGCGTATTCTGGTAGGCCCAGTTATTGATGGTTTTCTGTATATTTTTTTGATGTGATGCTGGTGACTGATGTGACTTATTATTATTATTATTATTATTATTATTATTATGCAGGGGGTCCAATCACAGATCTCCAGAGCCTCTAGTTGGCTCTGTATGATGGAGCTTTTTAGAAGGCTAGAATTTGTATTTAAGAAATTGCTGCATATGCAGGCAAACATAGCTCATGAACAATCGAAGAATACATAAATCTGGTCTGTATGAAGCAACAACCCAGAATAAATGTTGAGTATGGTTTGTTGTTGAATCGTGGGTTGTTATTACATGTGAATCCTATACCATGGTTTAACTTTGGGTTTTAAACCACAAACAACCCAGAATATACAACCCAACAACACATTGTGGATTTTCCTCCGGAGTTGTTTATGGTTAATATAGTTGAACCATAATGCAGGCTTCACATGTAATGACAACCCACAATTCAACAACAAACCACATTTCAACAATAATCCATGATTCAATGGACAAGCCATATTCAAACCACACTCTGGGTACTTGCTACATGCAAACCAGGTTAGTGCATACATTATTACTAAAAGGACATTAATAAGACCAGCAAAAAGTATTATTAAAAGAAGGGAAAGTAATATTTCCCCTCTTTTAGATGTTACTCAAAGCTAGGGCAGTAGGTGGCTCTATAGCATTACTTGTCAGAATCTAGTATTGTAAGTAGGAGGCTTGGAAAAAAACATTGCAGTTCTGTGTTACTGTATTAATTTACCAAAGTATGTTTCAAAAAAATAATGAAGCACGATAAAGATGCTCTATGATAAATATACGTTGATCTGTTCCAACATTAAGCCCAAGGAATTCTGATGTGTGATTTTGTTAAAAAATATGCTTTGGAATGAAAACAAAACCATGTTTTCTAGATGGAATATTACATAACACCTAGACATTATTTTGCCTCAGCTAAAAATGCAGAGAGTTAACTCGAGAAATGCTAAAAAAAAATCTCGTTACTTTTCTAAGAGAAGTCTAACTTCATATAAAGTAAATCTAATGACTGTAACCTATATGATTAGGCATAAGGAAACATTAAAACCATTACAGTCTTATGATCACTTATGGAAAGATTTATTACAACAATTGGATATAAAGGGTGGTAAGCTAAATGAATAAATAGATTGCAGGTGATGCAATCTCTGGAATATAATATATGATATTGATGATGGAATATATTCTCATGATGTTTTATTGTTTACAGATACTTTGTTTTTTTAAAAAATTAATAAAAACTGTTAAGGAGACCAGAAGTATTAGGGTTTATTGACCTAATAATAGTACAGAAATGCAGATATATTTATCTCTCTCCTGGGTCCCAGGTCTTAGCTATATTTGTTAAGAACCTCTTTCCCAATTTTATACATCACAATGTAGTTGCTCCCTTTTCTAAATCCCAAATATGGAGTAGCCAGATGACTTTAAAATTTCATGTTTCATTGAAAAGCAAAGCAAAGAGCCTCTGGGTAGCAGCAGAAGTTGAAAATTGAACACACTGCCCTGCAAATAGTTCAAAGATGAAGGGAGAAAGTATCAGAATAATATTCTAGCCAATAACTTGGTTTTCCTTGTACCTTTAGTAAAATATTCTGAATGTTATGAACTATCAAAGAGGTGTTAAAACTAAGATCCAATTCATATGTTACTACGATGGCATGGTATCCACAAAACATCCTCTTTCCTAGTCTGGCTCCACATCATATCAGATATACATGGAAGCTGAAATCATGTGGAGCCACTTAGGTTTGCAGGCACCCCCTCCACTGCTATCCCTGGTGTGGATTGTAATGGCATGGCTCTACATGTTTAGAATTTCCAAGTATTATTGAGCCAATAGGAACCCCGGCCAGGTACCATGCCACTACAGTACCATTTGAATTGGGCCTTAGACAGGAGCAGAAAAGGACCCCAGAATTCACCAGTACACAATTAACCTAATGTAGACTGTTAGCTTTGTGGTCAGATTTCACCCCATATCTTCAGATACATTCACATCTTTTGAGCATCACATAGACATGCCAGGAACCAGGGGAACAGGTCACCTTAGGGGTTTAGAAAACCCTTTTTAGCCAGGGTGTTGCAAACACCCAAACATTCCCTTGAGCTGCCTGCTCCAGGGTTGCTTATATTGCCACCAGCTTTTTACCGATGGCTTTGAGTGCCCCTCAAAGGAGAAGGCAACTTTGCCAGAGTATTTGTGGAGAGTAGATTCTTGAAACAACCTTTAGGCCAGATCTACACCAAGCAGGATATAGCAGTATGAAAGCGGTATGAAGACGGTATATAAAAGGCAGGAGCCACACCAAGCAGAATATAGCAGGATATAGAATATAGCAGGATATAGCAGGTGGGGAACAACAACAATATAAAACACAAGAATCACAAAACAGTTAAAAAAAACTAAAAAAAACAAGAAAAAATGCATCATTAAAAGCAAATTAAAATTCATCTGGATAGGCCTGCCGGAAGAGAGCAGTCTTCATGACTCTCTTAAATTCATGAAGACTGCTAATTTGTCTAATCTCCTCCGGCAGACCATTTCACAGTCTGGGAGCGGTGGTATGTGTCAATGGGTCCCAACAGTTGTCAGTGCACTTCAATACCACTTTAAAGCAGTAGCGTGGCTCCTGCTTTTTATAAACCGCTTTCATACCACTTTCATAGTGCTATAACCTGCTTGGTGTAGATCTGACCAGAGTTGGTCTAGCCATTGGGTCATTTAAGGCCTCTCTTCACCCACTTTCTCAGTCCAGTAATGATACCAAGCAGTAAAGGTATGTAGATGAAGTTTAGGGGCCTGCTCATTCACACCAATTTAGAATACTTGAATATAGAAACATATTTTTAATGGGAATGAAATATCAAAGAACCCTGTCAATTGGAGTTAATAGGAAAAATAAAAATCTGTAGCTAAATTCTATACAGTCTTGTGTGTGATGGTATAAGCAGACACTAGTTATTATGCAAACACCAACTACTCTACTGACATCTACAGATAGAATTTCCCCCAAGCATGGTACAAATCTGAGCCTGGTTAGAAATATAAATTCTGACAACTTTCAGTTTTCCATGCCAAAAGACATTTGGATAATATTAATTGCTAGGAAATACACAGATATTTGAGGCAGTTTGGTATTTATAGACAAATACAGCAACAAATAATAGATCACATAAGGGCTTTCCCATCACACTGTTAACTGATACTGATCGCCTTTACTGAAGGTGATGAAGTATGGCCCATGACTGATATGTGAAGCAAGGCTCATGACTGATATGCGGCTTGTCATATAATGAGACTGGGTAACAAAGAAATGAACAATTGAATCTATTCACCACCCACATCAGTATTGGCTTATTTCCAGCATAGCTATTCATCAGAAAACAAGATCAATGACTTTTAGAGCCTGTCTAGTAAAGCAAGTAATACAAATGATAAACAACTGTGCCCCCAAAACAGGGGAGGGGTGTTATAAAGCCAGAATTATAACATGCAGCCCCCACAGCTGCCCCCCCAAAAATATGTGTGTGCATGTGTGGGAGTCAGTAGTTTGCCACCAAATATTCAGCTGCCTTCTGCTACAGAGCTTATTAACACATTTAGGTTGTTTTTAAACTAAATTTTATTCTTACTAAGCTCTCATAAGAACTACGGAGGATTATTAACAAATTTAGCTTGTTTTTGAGACAATTTTCCCTCTTATCAACACCATATCAAAAGTGCAGCATGAGGGAAAATTGTCCTCCAGACCATCCCAAATTGCCCACTCCTGTTATAAAGCCTCTAACAAACAAATTAAGTGGAACATCAAGGTCTGTCAAGTTTGAGAGGTGTCCAAAGTGGCATCCTATTTGGATGTGGCCTCTACTGACGGAAACAAAATAAATGTAGAGCAACTGGAAAGTGTCTGTTGTGAAAAACTCAACAGAGAAAGAAACTCTTGTTGCTGCTGATACATTCACACAACACTCACATGAAGTGGGGATGAAAGGAAAATGCACCTATGAAGTGGTTATGGCTATGGTGCTTCCAATTGGATGGCTCTTAGCACCACCAATCAAAAGATATTGTGCAGTTATTCTGTCTTTCCCTCCTTAATGGATTTTCTGTGACAAGAAAAAAGTCAGAAGACGCAATGGGAAAATACAGGAGGATTACAAATGGACTACCTATAAAATTCTGTGAATGAGGTGGAATAATTGTCTTGAAGCCCCATAGAATCATAAGTTTAAAGCAGATCCAATATGTCCTCTAGTTAGGTCTTTTGGCCTTCATTGTTGCCCACATGAAGTGTATCCTTGAACACACTGAACATGTTTGGAACTGCCAGGTAAGCTGTCTTTCGGGCTGGATGTGTTACTTGATGAATGCCTGAAAAAGTTTTTAAGAAATCCAGGGTTCCCCAATGCACAGTTTAAAAACCACAGGCATGTCCCATAGTCCATCCAGATATTGCTGTATCACAAACAGAATGATTACGGTACACTCTGCCAGAAGCGCCAGGCGCTTAGAGGTGGCTCACACAAGTGCCTCAGACCCACGCTCGGCAACGCCTGGGCACGGGGAAGCTGATTGTGGATGGG
This sequence comes from Anniella stebbinsi, assembly GCA_029215795.1. Classification (NCBI taxonomy): domain Eukaryota; kingdom Metazoa; phylum Chordata; class Lepidosauria; order Squamata; family Anniellidae; genus Anniella; species Anniella stebbinsi. The sequence continues at coordinate 84,564,884 of JARDYH010000004.1, read as the reverse complement.
GGGGAGATGGCGCGGCGTGGAGGTAGGCCATTGGCCACCTCTTTTTGGCGCCACGGGGGCAGGGAGGAGCACAGCTATTTAAGGGCTGCGCTCCTGCCCAGAGCCCTCTTTGTCCGTTTTTGGCTGTAAGGTGCTGCTGCGACGAAGAGCAGGGCAGCAGTCTTCGGGCCTATAGGCCCCAGGTTTGGCATGGGACTGGCCAGTTCCTCCCCCCCCCCAGCTTATCCGTGGCCTCTCACTCACCTCTATCCCCTGGGGGAGGCAATTAGAGGGGCGGGAGCAGAGCCGCGATTCGGCTGCATCAGCGGCCGTTTTTTCTTTCCATAGCCGCTGTTGGAAGTCAAGCGGCGTCGGCGTCCTTGGGGCGAGGGGATAGCAGATGCGCTGCTGCGCTCTGCCCTCCAGGCGCTCAAGCTCGTAACCCCCTTTTGGCACGCGAGGCGCTTGGTTGAGTCCGAGTGGGCGGGCTGGCGCCTTCCCTTTCTCACCCACCATGAGGCCCTGGGTCGCCGAGGAGGTGTGGAGGCGCGCGGCCGTGGAGGCGCAGGCGGGCAGCGGGCGTAGTCTGCTGCTGCTGCCGCCAGGGCCCGGGTGGGGGTTGGGCTCTTGGTTTGTGAGCCCGTTTGCTCTTTCCTTCCCACCTCACTGGTAGGATAACTGGGAGTGGGTTAGAGGGAGATAGGGGTCCCTTGCCTCTTGCAGAGTGTGCTGGGGAGTCTCTGTGGGGGAGGAGGCACAGCGTCCCATAAGGGTTGTAAGCAAGTGGCATCCAGTCCCCACTTCCTTTCTTTGTTTTGCTCTGGTCTGCTAGGCATTTTGTGTTGGCTAAGATGGCTGACATACAACTGACTGAGCCATGTTGCTGAAGCTAAGCAGGGTTGGTCCTGGTTAGGATTTGGATGGGTGACCGCCTTGAGCTGGAAACCCATGAAAGCAGCTTTTTACAGCTGCATTAATACAATTTGATATATATCATTCTAAATTCATTAATAGTGATAATTGATTGGTTCAATTGATAGCTAATTCATCTTAGTAATAAATAAATAAATATAATAATAATAATAATAAAAAAGTAAGTACAATATATATACATTATAATGAATAAAGTTATATAATTAATAACAATAGATAAACATTAAATAGGAGGAGTGGCTGTAGCTCAGCATGACAGAGTACCTGCTTTGCATGTGGAAGGTCACAAGTTCGATACCCGGCTTCTCCGGTAAGAGCGAGGGAAAGAATCCCATCTGAACATCCAGAGAGCCATTGCTGCCAGTCAGTGTTGACAATACTGGGCTAGATGGGCCAATGGTCTGACTCAGAATAAGGCAGGTGCCTATGTTCCTATGTACACAAGTAAAGAAAGCTCCATGCAGCAGAAATCCCATACCCAACATTGTATTTCATAATTCTCTTTAGTTAGCAAGACCAGTTGCTTGCAGCAGCTTACCAGTTATGTATTGCTCATAGTCCCTATAGGATGCCATTATGCCACCAAAGAAAGGATTAAGGCGTAAAAAGGGCAAAGGAAAATCCCCTCAGCCTCCCAAATGAAATAGGAAGATGAGTGAGTCCTCATCTGATGAAGAGATGAACCCCCAAACTGCTGCGTTACTTATGCGTACGGAGGCAATGGAAAAGGATAAGGGCTTTTCCACACTGCCTCAACCCCCAGCTAGGCATAGCATGTCAAGCACTAAGTGCCGTCACACTAGAAAGCAAAGACAAGATGACTTACTGTTATCTCTTTCAAGTAGACTAGAAGCCAGGGAGAGCAGCACGCGGGACAGTACCGCGCAGCAAACGACAGAACTACAGAGGGTAGCAGTTACACCTTCCACGTTGCCTCCAGAGCAGAGCGAGGACAGTACCCCAGCTCCAACTCAAGGTGCAATCCTACACAGGGCAGCCCAATGGCCAGTGGAGCAAGGTGAGTCAACCACAAGCATGACACCAGCTCCTTCTCAGCCAGCAGGAGCCTTTCCTCATCCGTGGGGATGGTTCCCATGGTTTGGGAACAGGTTGGACACCCTCACGCTCAGGAGATGCCACATCTACAGGAACACAACACTCATCGCCAGTGATTCCCCGGTGGGAGGTTCTTCTTATGGGTGTTGCATCGCAAGCAGTGGTTAGTGGGACAGCTGTGGCCACCCCAGCTACCCCTGCAGTGTCTCTTAATGTGCTAACTGACAGGACAGGAGTGGTACGAGTAAGTGCTATCGCAGCTGGACAGAGTACTGCAGATATGCCTAGTAATTCTGGTGCAATGAGCCAGCAGTCGGCTTCAGCTGAGACCGTATGTGCAGTCGTTGGGCAGGGGCCTGCGGGGTCTTCCTGGGCTCGGCCTCTTTGGCCGGGATAGGAAATCATTGATAATTTTGCCCAAGAAATAGGAGTGGCAGGGTTACAAGCAGTGATAATCACGTGCCCAAGAGACAGGATGGTCAACAGTCTCCTCCCAAAGAGCCCCAGACCAATCAAAATCAAGCCACTCAGTCAGTTACCAGCTCGTTATTGGAAGCGCCAGGAGGCAGCCTACCTAGATTTGGGCTTTTCAGATGGTTTTGTATTCCCTTTCAGGGTGACAGGACGACTTCAATTTCCTGCAATCAGAGATCTGTCTTATTGATGGAATACCTGGTGTGGGAAATAATTCCAAAGGAAGTAGCAGCAGGAAAGGGTATTGTGTCCCGATCCTAGGCCTTCCCATTAGGTGTAGTGCCTAAAAAGCTCAGGGGGTATATAGGTCAATCCATAACCTATCATTTCCCAGAGGGGCCTCAGTCAACGGCGATATACCTGAGTAGCTTAGCTCGGTGAAATACGCCTCGTTTGACTCTGCTGTAGAAATAGTTTGTAGGAGCATTGATGGGCAAGTGTGACTTCAAGGGGGCGTTCCGCTTATTGCCCAGCAATCCGGCAGACTTTAATCTGCTGGGATTTTCTTTTAAGGAGGGTCCATGTTCCATGATCAAGTTTCTGGGAATCGAACTTGATTTTGCTCAGCAATGTTGCCACTTACCACAAAATAAATTGGCTCCTTTAGGAAAAAGGTTATTAGCCAAGTCACACAAAAAGGACTTGTCTTTACGACAGTTTCAGGAGTTGGTTGGCCATTAAAATTTTGCAGGCCGAGTCTTTGCACCCGGTTTGGCCTTCCCACGCCACTTCTGTGATGCTATGTCGGGCCTCCATTCCCCTCATCACCAGGTTCGTGTAATTGGACGCATGCGGGCAGACATTAAGGTTTGGCTAGACTCTCGCAGCACTTTAATGGCGTCTTGTTCTGGCAGCAGATTTACTGCTGGAGGCAGAGTGGCAAGTCTGTTTGGATGCATCTGGCCGTGGGGTTTCGGAGTAATTTGGCCGGACCTATGGTGCGCTGAACCGTGGGCTGAGAATTGGTCATCCTTGGACCTTTGTAGGAATCTTACCTTCTTGGAATTTTTCCTGTGTGTGTGGCGGTACGCATTTGGGCCACCGAAATGTCAAACTCTACTGTGCACTTCCGGTGCGATAATTGGGCCACGGTTCAAGTGATTAACTCACTGTCTTCCTGCAATCCTAGAGCGAGGGCGTTAGTACGAGCCTTCACCCTGCACTGTTGGAAGTATAATATATTGTTCAGAGCTCACCATATTCCGGGTCTGCACAATGATATCGCAGACGCTTTATCGCGTCATCAGGTGCAGCGGTTCTGAGTTTTGGCTCCATGGGCGCGGCAAACTCTGGAGGTCATTCCACCAACCCCATGGAAGATTGGAGTGACTAGGTAGGGCATGCCATATGGTAGTCAGTGGCATCTAGTACCAGGGTTTTCATACCGAAGGATAGGTAGAGACTCCTAGCTTTCAGAGCTGCTACACAATTACAACAGGTGTGGCCCATTCCAGTAGAGCACATTTTGCGATACTGTGTATTATCTCATAGGAAGGGATTATCAGTCTGCACCATAGGAAATGAATTGGCCGTTTTTGCATTCTGGTCTAAGATGAAAGGGGTGGAGGTTACCACCGTAGATTTCAGAGTAAGGCGCATGGCTGGGTCGGAACGGAGAGACCCTTAAGAAGGCGGATTCCAGATATCACCTATGTCCGCAAATTCTGATAGTCCCGAGGACACTTTGGCTGTCATTATGTAATTCAAGTCACAAAGTCATTCGGTTTTAGGCCGTGGCTTTAACGGCATTTTTTTTTAAGCGCTTTTAGGATCTTGGAGCTCGTGGCGTTGTCTGAGGACAATTGGTCTGGCAGAGCTTCTAAGTTTTGCGATGTACCATTCAGTCAAAGTGAGGCTCTTATAAGGCTAGGTAGGTTAAAGACCGATCACAAATGTATAAGGCACAAATGTGTCACTGTATAAGGCTTCATGACTGGAGCTGTGTCCAGTGCAAGCTCTGCAAGGATTTGTTGCAGTGCGAAGTAATTATGTGGGCAACTATTTAGCCATCAGGACACCTTACCTTTGTCGAAATACCAGTCCTGGTCAGTACCAAAACGGTCTCTGCAAGCTTTAGGCTTATGTAAGGTGCAGTTTTGCACGCTAATTTTCGTATTGGAGCTGCATCCACTGTGGTGGCAGCCGGTTTCTCCCTAGCCCATATCAAGCGGTGGGCGAACGGTGCTTCACGGCCTTCAAGACATATGTGTGGGAATTTCCCAGACAAGCTTACGGTGTGTACGCTTAACTATTTCATGTTTAATTCTAGATCTCCGTTGCAGGCACAGCATGGTGCGTGTGGTCATTTGTGGCCACAGTATATTATTCTGGGCCAGCAGAAGGGCGTCCAGGTCCAGTTTCGGGTCTCAGCTGGGGCTGAGCCGACATGCTTCCATCCAGTGACTTTGCAGTTGTGGTATGAGGTGGGAGAATCTCATCCCCACGTTGTCTTGGAAGCTGGCGTTACAGGCACCCCCTTGCACATCTTGGTCATCCGCCTTGGGGGCGATGATCTTGGCCTGTTGAAGGGCTAAGCCCTTGTGTTGCAAACAAGTGCCGATTTTCAGAGAATGCGGCTGCGTAGGCCTGGAGTCCGGATTATTTGGTCCTGTGTGCTTCCCAGGACGAAATGGAGAGAGGATAGTGATCCCCTCGCTATGGAGTGTGCCAGAAGGAAAATGAACTTGGAGATCTCTAGGGAGTTACTTAAACATGAAGATATTAGCATAACACACCCCTTGATCGTACGTAGCCGGAGGGAGCTGCATAGGCAGGATGGTGCACACCTGTCCGAGACTAGTAATGATATTTCTATTAGATCTGCAGAGGGGGTTGCTTGAAGCAATTTTAGGGGGGGGGAGCGACTAAGCAGACGCTTGTCACCCCGTGGCGGTTAGGTGCGGGCATCTCGAGAGGGGAATACTGGTGAGCATTCTCAGGCACCATTGGTGGTGATGGGTAGTGCCTGAAGCCTATGGCTGGGAGTCTTGCGGCACCAGCCAGCGGGCGGAAGGTTTACCTTTGAGGCCAACCCTCCTCACCCCCTCGGAGCCGTGCGGCACGTGGGCGGTGACACTGGAAGGCCTCCCTACCCCAACTGGGGAACCCATGAGGTGGCGAGCTGTAAGGCGCCACTTCAGGGGTTAAGAATGGGTCGCCCGATCCTAGGGATGGCCTTATGGCCAAGTGTGAGATGCCCGCTTAGGAATTTTACCCCTTTGCAGAATCTTTAATAAATGTGGCCCGTATATTTGTGTCGCGTCGTTATTTCTCACCCTCCACTTCCACAAGTGTACTGTGCCATAGATTCCAATATGCTTTACAAATAAACAACCCCCACCTGTTGGACACCAATGATCTAACATGAATGAAGGTTTCTGCTTCCCATCATATATGCAGTTAGAGATTGAAGATTGTGCATTTACACCCTTCATGTGTTACATGTATGCTCACAAATATCACATGTATGTGCCACAGAAATACTGTTAGCCCTGAAAGACTTTTCTGAAAAGTGCTTTAGGACTTAAGGTAGGCTGACCAGATAAAATCCAGGTCAGAGCTCATGTAACTTTAACAGTTGTAGAGAAAAGGGAATTTCAGCCAGTGTCATTTGTATACAATTAGTTCCTGGTGAAATTTCCTCTTCATCATAACAGTTAAAGTTGCAGGCACTATACTAGAGTGACCATATACAAAAGAAGGCAGGGCCCCTGCAACTTTAACAGTTGTGATGAAGAGGGAATTTCACCTGGAACTAATTGCATACAAATGACACTGGCTGAAATTCCCTTGTCTCTACAACTGTTAAAGTTACATGAGCCCTGACCTGGATTTTATCTGGTCACCTTAACTTAAGGCTAAATGCTGTCCAAAACACCAATCAATTATGAGGTTAAAAAGAATTATCTGTGTACCAGCCTCAGGGAAAGTCTGGTAAAGAGCAAAGAGCAAAATCAAACAGACAAGAGAAATCTAGTTATGAAACTCCATGAAGATAATATGTTCCATGCTGTATTAACCAGCCAAATCAACCACAAATATTATTTTACCAAGAAAAACAAATATTTGATGAAAAAAGAGAATTGCTGACAATTCACATGGCTGAACCAAACAGTAAATATGGCCAGCTCAAACAGACATCAAAAATAGTTCAATGAAATAAGTTTAAATTAAAGGAAACACACACACACACACACACACACACCTTGTCAGTAAAACTTGATCACAGGTAGGCTGCATTCTGGCAAATTACTGGGGGGGGGGGAACTGTCACAAGAGAGAGTGCTTTATATTCAGATACCATTACCTGAATACAGCAGATTCAGTTATTCTTTAGTTATCTGACTCATCTGGAGCTATCTTATCCATATTCACACACTGGTGTACTCCACATTATTTGATTCTTCTCTCTGAATATGGTTCACTGAGTGGTCTCAATTACATGGGTTAAATACAAGGGGTGATGTGTGTATTTTATCCTACTTGATGCTTAATTCTTTCTGATACTGTGATTAAAGTAATTAGTCACACAAAGGTCCATTTTGTGTCCCATAGGAATTAGATCATTCACACTGTTAGGCAGCTGTAGGTAGGCAACTGTCCAACTCCCTTAAACTGCACTACCATTGAAGGGTAGTTTTTTGCACATTTTGTTCTTGGGTGCAAGTACAGATGCTCAAGTAAAACTGTGTTTGCCATATCAGCTGTGAAAAGTACATTCTTCTACCATTTGCAGCTTGTTCCTTTAAAATGGACAAAGCTGTGATCAGGAAAAGATTGGACCTCCACCAAGGGGCAAGTTTAAAAAAAGTGTTCATTTCACAATTGGCAAAAAATAGATAATGACTCGGGTTGCATGTAATGATGGCAAATTGTGGGTTAATTAACCCATGGCTTGTCATGGTGTATGCCAAGTGCATTCCATGGCCATTTTGAATATTCAACCTCTGATCAAACTGATTAGGAGGTGCTACATGATGTCCTAACCTGGATACTATATGTTAATCATGGATTAAGCAACCCACAGTTAACCTATGATTAGTAGTTAAGTTTATTTTACTCACCTCCTGAGTTTCTCAACTGCTCCTATGGCAGGAGACAGCAGAACCACCAGCTGATCTCTGAAAAGACATCCACAAAGAGCCTAGAGCCCTTTAGCCATTGGATTTAAACTCAGTGCAGGTGCACATAAGAACTGTTAACCACAAAGAACCACTGCAGTAGCTGGTCTATCAGGGAAACCAGGGGAAGGATTATAATTGCTGTCATCATCCTTCCTGGCCAAGAGATCTGCAGCTGCCACCAAATCACCACTGAGAAGAACTGTGGGACACCTGTAATTTATTTTCATGTTTTATAATCTTGTAAGCCATTTTGTGATCGATGTTTGCCTGAGCTAAAAATATTTTAAATGAATTATTGTCTGAATTTTGCAAAGCTAGTCTGGTACAACAAACTATGCTGGGTTGATGTTAGGCAATTTCCAGCTTTGAAAGGTAGTGCGAACTGGGGCTGGGCAAGAGACAGGACCTTTCCCCTACTCTGTCTAAAAGCATTTGTGCCAAGCTGTTCTCTGTATGCTGCAGTGGTGGTAGTGAAAGATCCAAGGAGGGACAGTTGCCCAACAGAAATGGCTAGATCTCACCAAGGTGTTGTCAATGAAGTTAACTTTTCAAAAACTCAGTAGCTACTGCCTTTGACAAAGATGCAACCTGCTCTGGCCATGCTTTTTAACTTGCTCATAAAAAATTCAGTGTACAAGCTACCTTTGTACATAAGACATCCTCCTCTCCTTTGTAGAGAAAAAGAGAGAAATCACATTGCTCGCAGAGCAATGCACAGTATGTAATCAGAATTACCTTACTTGTGCAGTTTGAGTCAGATTTGAACATTATTTTTTAATGGAGATTTTCTGTTACTTACTTGAGAATATACTATTTATAGTTCTATGTACCTGGCTATATTAATGCATAAACTTCTTTCTGAAGGCGTTTGCAATATTTTTCATGCTTTCAGTTATTTTGAAACATATCTCCGGAAGACATGTTCTGTAACTTAAGGTTGCAACAAAACAGCATACAGGCCACATTTAGAAGTCAATACTCAACCGAAAATTTGGACCACTGTATTTACAAGACCACCTTTTCCACTTGAACCTGCCTGCTGAGATGGTTCTACTCCATGACTGCCACTATTAGAGGTGCCATTGGTGGTAACATGGGACAAGGTCTTTTCAGATGCAGTGCCTAGATTTTGCAACTCCCTTTCCTTGAATTTCAACAGTTCAAACCTTTGTTGTTTGGTTGGGCCTTTGGCTTAGAAGAGCTGTCTTTATTTTAGGTTGTTATTTTAGGCTGCTGACTTGTTTTGTGCTGCTTTGATTTTGTATTTTTGGGGCTAAGTTTGTTACTTTTAAATGCTTGATTGTACTGTAGTTTTATCACAATGTTGTATAGTTGATACGTGTAAAAACAGACCATCGATCGCTAGGAGCCAGCCAAGGTTGGAGAAGCTGATAAGGGCCCCTATGAATTATTTCCCCTGAGAGCAAGGGGGAGGGGAATCAGAGACAGCTGAAGGTGCTAAACTTTAGATGCCCTGAAACTAATTAGCATGTTAGATGACACACCTAGAGGTGGAGATGCAATATTTTAATTAGTCACCTCCTCCTGCTTTGCAATCACATGTGTGCAGTTAGAAGACTAACTCATGTAGTTTTGCACACGGTTCTATTTGTAAGCTCACATGATGCTTATAACCAATTATGAATAAGTTCTTCCTTTTTAACCAATCACAGGTGATTTCTTAGTCTTTGAAGAGTATAAATGCTATGCTTGTGTAATTGCTGATTGGAACAGTTCTGGCTACTAAGCAGGATTGTTGTTCTTTTTGTATAGAAATAAAAGCTTTTGCTGTTTTGGACCCCAACCTGTGTGTGAGTTTGGCTAATTGCACACCGGGTGAAAGAACCTCCCGAAGTTGTCCTGGAAACTTAGGCAACATAGTGACACAAAAATCTGTATTGTGACTAAAGATATGAAGATTATAAGCATAAAAAAGTAATAAGAAATTCAGAGAAAAATGGTTTTCCCTGTGTTTTTTCCAAGAACGGTTTTTTTGTTCCTGGAAAATTTGAAAAATTTAATTGCTTAGGCTCATGCAATATTTTCTTTTAGAATTTAAGACAAAAGTATTTATATATTTTTACTCAGCCTTTACACACACACCCAAAAAAATATTTATAAGTGATTCCTAAAAACTATGTAATAACACTTTTACAGAAATACTGGATATGTAAAACGTCTGGAAATAATGAAGTCATGGGGAAACATGTTTTTTTAATCCTCTCTGCAAGTTTCCCAGCATAGTTATTTCTTTCTTATTAAATTATTGATCTAAAGTATATTTTACAGATAGACATTTATGCTCAATTTCCCAACATGTGACTAGAGTCCTCATTGTGCTTTGTTGACCATAAATGTGCATTGTTGACTGTTTGGGTTTTGTTCTATAGAGTCCTGTGTTTCTGTGCTTGTTCTGGTTAGATGCTGTAGCAATCATTTAATGTAGTTGTAATCTATTTAGACAATTACAAATTTACTAACAGAGTTTACTTTTAAAAGTTCTAAAATATAATCATAACTATAAACAAACTAAGTTATACATAAAATAACTTTAAGAAGAGAAAGGCTACTTTACGTTCCTGTTGCCCTCTGGATGTTTTGGACTACAATGTCCAGTGTTTCTGACCACTGCTCATACTGCCTAAGGCTGATGGGAGCTGAAGTCCAAAATATCTGAAGGATACCAGGTTGGAGAAGGCTGTCTTAAACTAACAAAGTTACTTTAGATCTGTAAGGGGCCCTAAAAAAAATAAGAATTGCTTATTTTTCAATTTCCCCCAACATTTTCATTTTTTTCCAAACCCTGCCCCACTTGGAAAAATTGTTTTTTTCCACATGGCCTCAAAATTTTCAGAAAAGTTACATCTCTAATTGCAACAAGTGTATTTTAACTTGTTCATAAATGACCTGGAATTAAGAATGAACAGTGAGGTGGCAAGTTTAGTGATGATACAAATTATTTAGAGTGGTTAAAAGGGGGGGATTAGGAAGAGCTCCAAACTGAGCCCTCCAAACTGAGAGAATGAGCATTAAAATGGCAAACTCAATACAAGCAAGTATAAAGTGATGCATATTGGGGGAGGGGAAACTTTACATATATGCTGATAGGATCAGAGCTGCTGGTGACCAACCAAGAAAAAGAGATCTTGGGACTATGGTGGATAGCTCAATGAAAATGTCAATGAAAAAGGCAAATTCCAGGTTGAGAATAATAGAAAAGGACTGAAAATAAAATTACTAATATCAAAATGTCTTTGTCCAAATCTATGGCTTGTATGCTTCTGGTCACTGCACTTCAAAAAAGATATTGTAGAGTTGGAAAAGAGCAACCAAAATGATCAAGGGGCTGCAGCAAATTCCCTATGAAGAAAGGTTACAGTATTTAGCTTAGAAAAAAGGTGAGTATGGGGAGACATGATACAAGTGTTCAGAAACATGCATAATGTGGAGAAAGTGAGAAGTAATATTCTAATAATATTAGAACCCAAAGTCATCCAATCAAGCTAAATCATGGGAGAAATATGTCTTCAGATAGTAAACTATGGAATTTGCTGCCACAAGATGTAGTGATGTCCACCAACTTGTATGGGGATTTGACAAATTCATGGAGGGCAAGGCTGTCAATGAAAGCCTCAGTATCACGGGCAGTATGCCTCTGTTTAACAGTTACTGGGAAACATGAGCGGGAGGGTGATATTGTACTCATGTCCTAATTTTGGGCTTTCCACAGGTAGCTGATTGGCTGCTGTGTGAAGAGAATGTGGGACTAGATAGACTTGATCCAGCTTGGCTCTTATATTTCTATGTGTTTTAGATGCTCTATTGGGAAGAGAATAGGTTTATACATTTAAGCATAAACAAACTTTTAAATTTGAGGTTTAAATTAATCCTACTTTATTGTTTCTGTGAGAGTAAATATACAGTAGGTTGTAAATCGTCTAAGGTGGCCAGATGAAATATCTTCAAGAGCTTTCCGGGAAAGCATCCGGTTCCCATATATTTAGGTACTGGACAAACAGGAGATAAGGCAAGGTGGTAGCCACTAATTTCATTATTTTTACTGAATTAAGCCAGCCAAAGGCAAGCCAACTGAGCTGATTTGCTTGCCATCAAATAGCATGAATTCAAACATCAGATGCCCTAAGCAGATATGATAGAATTAAAATTTTCTTTCTATGACAACTGCACAGAAAAAGAAATGGCTGCCCCTACATAGCCATTTCTTGTTTTATTCAGCTGTCCCTAAAAAAGAATCAGAAATAAAAAATCAGAAATACATTATTTCCCTTTCCTACCCAGAGGCATTTGAAGTTTCAATTTGCACTGTATGACTGGGCAGTTCAGTTCGATTGCTGGTTTGGCTGACTCAATTCAGTTAAAAGAAACAAGACATATCAGTGGCCACTATCTTATCACATAGAATTTCCTCCATACCACACGGCCAGAAGGGAATCATAATGTATACCCCTACATTATTTAATTATGTTGAATTGAATTTGATGGGGGGTACTGATGTGATTGAATCAAATGTTGGGGGATAAGTATAATTGAGGGGAAATTAATTTTGGAGCTGGATCTAGATAATCTGTGAGTAAATTAACTGAATAAGTGATTTGCGTGACCTGGGGTAGGGTGCAAATCAATTAAAGAATTTTGAGGATGATTTGGAATGGAAATTAATTGGTTTGTCTTCTATGTAATTTAAATTATAGTATTTTTATTATATTTGCATATATGTACATTTTATACATATTAAAATCCTCTTCTTCTGTGGTGCATGTCCTCTATTTTGGCAATGTGTAAGTGCTCACCCTAAAAATCTGCTCTCATAGGCTGCTTCAGTCTCATTGAAGTATGCTGCAAAAGACGGCCCAACTAAAATAACAACAGTGATGGAACAAACAATAAAAAAGTCAATTCTTGAACAAATGTACTGTCTAAATACACCCAAACCCAATTAATCTTTCAAAATTTCTGACAAGTATATATTCCCTTACAACACCATTTCATGCACTCATAAAAGTTGCTCTCCCAATAATGTTTTCTTGGTTCCCTGCATTATAAATAAGAAAATGTGAAAGGCTAGAGCTGAAAACTAGGCAGCTCTGAATAATAGTTTAAAATGATAACTCCAAGGAAGGATAACCGCATGCTATTATCTGTTGGTGGTGCATTGTGATGGAGAGGCATTAGCCCAAACCAACTGTTATTTTGTGTAAGTAACTAAAGCATGTGCCAGACTGGCCTTTCAAAAACTTCTCCACTTGGGAATATATATAAACAGGAATTCAGTTATCTCCTGCAGTTTGCACTTCAGGGAAGAAAGCAACATGGACTAGTAAAGTGGTATACTTGCAGGGCTTAATCACATTTAACTTCTAGGGAAAGCTTAGGGGCTACTGCACTTAATGACAGAGTGACTAATTCAGACTTCAAATCTGTCTACTCAAGTAAAATCTGAAAGAAAAGATGACAATCCAGGAAAACCTCCTCTCCACTTATGTTGTTCTGTTACATAGGATTTATGGATGGAGTCACTGGTAAACTCCATCAGTAAAAAGGGACTTAGCCCTGGACCTAAAGAAGGTGCACTTGTGTGTGTATATATTGATTGCATATACAAAACTATACATCTATCTGGAGGTTTATGTCTTGAGTTTCACGGCTGAAGAGGCAAGCTACAGTTGAGTCTGCACAGTAGCTTGTCCATTCAGTGGTAAAAAACTGCAGCAGTAAAGTTCTAGCTATGCATTCACTTCTCCTGCACATACATATATTAGTCCTAAGTTTTATACATGATATTATATACACAGAGTAATATTAGTTTGCCCCCTTCTAAACCATGCATCATGCCTGCATACTCTCCCTTCTCTCTCCTCGTTTGGCACCAGGCCTGGCATCCCCACCATACCCAGCGGGACAAATGCTGTGTCCCATGGACTCCATTGCAACCCATGCCAGCTTTCCTTAATTTATTATTTTAAAAATGATGGCCCTAATACTGTGAAGAGAAGCACCAATGTACACTACATCAAGGGTGATAGGGTGACCATATTTGGGAAACCAAAAAAGAGGACACCCTGTGGGAGGGGGGTGCTAAAGTGGCTTTCCTGGACCTCCAGAAAGTGTGTCATCCCCCCCCCCCACTGCTCCAATCAGGGCCTTTTCTATAATGTCTGGTAACAACATGCTTTCCCCTTTAAGGCCCTGATTGGAACAGTGGGGGGGGGGGGGATGACGCGCCTCCAGGAATGATGCTCCCCTCCTAATGGTGTCATTCCAGGACATTATAGAAAAATACAGAAAATCCCCCCAGACACCCAGTATAGAACAAAAACCAGGACAAATCCGGGGAAATCCGGACAGTTGGTCACCCTAAAGGGTGAGGCCTAAGAGACATTGCCAATCATGAGGGAAGCAGAGGGTGCTGCTGCCTCACCTGGCACTTCTCTTCAGAGCACTAGGATGAAGGAGTATTCAGCACTGCCACCCATCTCCTTTGTTGCCTGCCTCCTGCTGCCCCCAGGTAAGTTCTCATGGTGGCTCACCCATATGAACATTAAAATCATGCATAGGAACATTTAGGAAGACCATAATAGAAATCCTCAAATCACATGCGAGGGGTCTGTAAGCACCCCAGGGTTATGAGGAGTCTCCTGGTTCCTACACACAATTCTGCAGTACCTGGATCTACTCCAATTGAATTATATGGAAGACAATTCAGAATGACAACCTATTTCTAAAGAAACAGGGAAGTTGAAGTATCTAAACACTTCAACCATCTTTGGAAGTCTCCTTGTGTGTTCCTGAGACACTGTGGAGCTCTTGAAATTTCACGCACAGTTCTCAGTGCATTCCAACGGACATGTGGAAGAGCAATATTTTTCTGTCTGACCACTTGGGAATGGCCATAAAAACTGCTCTATGAACAATCCATCAGCCTTTCTTAATGCATTCCAGTGGTTATCCCAAAGGAAGCAATGCATTCCATTTCATTTCAAGGAACCTTACAAGAAAAAAATGTGAGAACATGTCCATGTTTACTCACAAAGAGGACCCATGTATTTCCCAAGGGGACTGTACCACTTGAGTTTTCTGAAAATTTTAGTTAGTTCTAAGGTAGCTAATTTTTGAGAGGTAGTGAGCATGGATTCAGGTGGGGGAAAACTGCAATAAACTCTGCAGCTCCAGTTAGGGAGTTTTACTTTTCCTCCTTTTTCTACCATAGACGGAGAGATGAATAGGAAATAGTCCCGGATGAGGCACTCTGGTTAGCTTCAGAATCTAGTAACAACAGAAAACAAAGTCTAGGGAGGCCAAGTTGGAATTTACAACTGATGGGTTACTTTTATCAGATTTTAGGTAGATACAGAGAAAGAGGAGGAGACAGTTTCACTGGGTTTGCAAGATTGCAAGGGTCAAAGAAGCCACTGTAGCTTCTCTCCCTGTCCTGTCCTGTGCATAGCATAATTCCCTGTGCTGCAGCATGGGTTGCCATGTAATCCGAACCCAGTGTGTGGTGTGGCAGGGATGACTTCGTACTTACCCCACCATACCACATGCTGGGTTCGGACGACATGCCAACCTGCACTGCAGCATGGCTAATTATGTAAGCAATCAGTGTGCCTGTGTGGTACATGCAGTGGTGGGAGAGAAGCCATGATAGCTTTTTACCCCAGCTGGGCTCTAAACCCAGCCTTTAGGTCTTCTTGCAATATAGTTCTTGGCAACATACATACATACATACATACAGGCCTTTCTGAGATTTTTTCTCCAGTGATTTTTAAACCAAACAGTGATATTAGGGAATTTAAACAATAGATCACATGCTGATGAGTCTGGATGAACAAGGAATCATGCATCAATATCAAAAAAGTTACATTATTAATTGGGAGGGGGGAATGAAGTACAATGAATGCAAACAGGATAAGATTTAATCTTGCAGTTCTGCATTTAACTGTGAAGACTTAATTTCTAGATATGACCATGCCCTGCTAATATTTTTATAATTATAAACCAATAAAGAAAAACCATCCAGAAGGAATAATAACATTCTCGATGAGCTAACTGCATGATGCTTGGAAGGAGAGTAATAAATAGACTCTCATATCATTACCACTGTTGCAGTTGATGACTCAACACTGCTACTGGGATTTTATCCCAAAATAGTCATGTGTCTTTTTGCACCAAATTAATTAATTATGCTGGACTTCTCAGTTTTTGTGAATCAAAAGGGAAGTATTGTATTCTGATAGAGACTAAGGGATTAAATTAATTTTTCAAATATTAGTTTCTGCATCGTATGGCTACAGAATATTATATTTGTTTTTGCTGCTTTTGAAACACCGATGAGTAATGGGGGGCGAGAGTGGGCAGGAGATGAGTCAGATATTATAGGGATTTATTACAATTCAGTGAACTTTTCCCAGTCTAAAACCCACCTTGAATGGTTTGTATTTCTCTCATGAACAGGTCATTCAATTGCTGTGATCCTAATGCAACATATACATTTTTGCCCTTTCAAACATACAGAATCATCAGGGGAGCCACAGTATAAACTGAGATTCATGTTGCTTTTCAACATAACAAAAATGGTTTGGTTTATTTATTTTCCCAAGTTTTCTGATATTTGAAGTGTTAGATTAAAACAGGGGTAAGCAATGTGATGCCTACAGGCACCAATGCACCCTCAGACACCTCTTTATTTTGGTGCCAGCCAAGCTGTCCTCTCCCTCCCATGTTTTTTAATTAACACATTTTCTTGCCAGCAACTGGGATTGCTGTGAAATAGGTTTCTGCTGAAAAATGTGGGTTCAAGGGATTTGTTTAGTGTGCAGACCCCACCATTTATTCAGTCTTAGGGGCACGCAGCTTGTACTTTGTGGCCACACCTCCTATGGCAGCCATTTTGTGGTGATGTCCAGGACTGTTTCTCAAATTGCCAAATATAGACATAGCCCCAAAAGGTCACCTCCCCCTGGATTAAAACATAAAGCCTTTACTATGCATTTCATGCTTTTATCAAACTAGAAGGCAGGAAATATACTCTTAATGTCACCTGTCATTTTTCTTCACCCTCTCCCATTTCCAACTGATTCTTAGCCTATCTACACAACTGCTTTAAAACGGTTTATAACAGTTTTAAACCGGTTAATAACCGTTATTGACCAGTTTAAAACTGTTATAAACCGTTTTAAAGCAGTAGTGTAGATAGGCTCTCGGCTAATTCTAAACTACTACCTGAGAAAGCAGGATATAAGGGGCTATGTTATACAATCATTAGAGAAAAACTGCATCTGAACATGTCTTACTTGGATTATCTATCTATCTATCTATCTATCTATCTATCTATCATCTATAAATGCGGACATGAATACAGTCAGCCCAGCAACAGCCTTGGCCAGGCATTGTCCAGAGTTTTGTTTTTTTTAAACCAGTATTTTCTAATAACATTTGTAGATATGTGCACTACCTCAAGAGTAACACCATTTTTCAACTAGAAACGTGTTTGCCCTGTCCACCATATTGATAATTTTTTCACTGAGTTTTCAAAGAGAACTTCTCTTAGCACACTTTCTCTATAAATGGAATATTTGATATGGCAACAATTTTGTTCAGTACTACACTGCAATCACAACAGCCACTTTTTGCAAATGAACATCCTATTGTACATGGCTTTTACTATGGCAACCAACCATACTTTGATTGGATTCCACCATTGCTATCTACAAGCTACTGATAGGAACTTTGTGATCACCTAAATAATGTGTACAATGGGGCTGTTTCCATATTTAAAATAATAATAATATAATAATAATATTTATTTATAACCCGCCTTTCCCTTCGGATCGAGGCGGAGAACACAATGCAAAATACAAGAATCACAAAGTTAAAAAAATTTAAAACAAGAGAAAATACATCATTAAAACATCTTAAAATTCATCCGGATAGGCCTGCCGGAAGAGAGAAGTCTTCATGACTCTCTTAAATTCATGAAGACTGCTAATTTGTCTAATCTCCTCCGGCAGACCATTCCATAGTCTGGGAGCGATGGAAGAGAAGGTCCTCTGGGTAACACTCGCCAGCCTAGTTCTGGCTGGCTTGAGTAAGTTCTTCCCAGAGGACCTAAGTGTGCGGGGCGGATTGTACGGGAGAAGGTGATCCCATAGGTAGCCTGGGCCCAAACCATGTAGGGCTTTAAAGGTAATAACCAACACTTTATACTTCGCCAGGAAACTGACTGGCAGCCAGTGAAGTGATTTTAAAACTGGTGTAATGTGGTCACCCCTAGGTGTACCGGTGACCAACCTGGCTGCCATATTTTGAACAAGTTGAAGTTTCCAGACTAGGCACAAAGGTAGCCCTATGTACAGCGCATTGCAGAAGTCAAGCCTCGAAGTTACCAGCGCGTGCACTACCGTCCTTAGGTCTTCCAACTCTAGGAAGGGGCGCAGCTGGCATATCAGCCGAAGCTGATAGTAGGCACTCCTGGCAGTCGCATCAATCTGAGCTGTCATCTGGAGCGACGGATCCAGGAGTACCCCCAAGCTGCGAACATAGTCTTTCAGGGGGGGTGTAACTCCATCCAGAACTGGCTGACACACCTCCAAACCCAGGTTGGGGCCTTTGACAGCAAGCACCTCCGTCTTGTCTGGATTCAGCTTCAGTTTGTTTTTCCTCATCCAGCCCATTACCACCTCCAAGCATTCATTCAGAGGAGAACCACTATCCTTAGCTGATGATGTTGTCGAAGGCATAGAGAAATGTATTTGGGTGTCATCAGCATACTGATAGCACCCTGCCCCATGCCTCCGGATGATCTCTCCCAGCGGTTTCATGTAAATGTTAAACAACATTGGGGAAAGGATAGCACCTTGTGGTACACCACATAGCAACTCCTTTTTTGAAGAGCAGCTATCCCCAAGCATCACCATCTGGAACCTGCCCAAGAGATAGGATCGGAACCACTGAAGCACAGTGCCCCCGATTCCCAATTCCCCCAGGCGCTCCAGAAGGATACCATGGTCGATGGTATCGAAAGCCGCTGAGAGGTCCAGGAGTACCAGCAGGGACACACTCCCCCTGTCGATACTAAGGCGTAGATCATCCACTAAGGCGACCAAAGCGGTCTCAACTCCGTATCCTGCCCTGAAGCTGGTTTGAAATGGGTCTAGAAAATCAGTGTCATCCAAGACTGCCTGGAGTTGAAAGGCAACCGCTCTCTCGATCACCTTGCCCAAAAATGGAAGATTTGATACTGGCCTGTAGTTATTAAGGTCCAGGGGATCCAGGGAGAGCTTTATTAGAAGCGGCCTTACCACCGCCTCTTTTAAACATGATGGAAAGCTCCCCTCCCTGAGAGATGCATTAATGATATGTTGTAGATGTGATCTAACTGCATCTCCTCCCTGGACGACCAGTCAAGAAGGGCAGGGATCGAGAGGGCAAGTCATCCTCCTCACACAGCCAAGTACCTTGTCCACGTCCTCGGTACTCACCAACTGAAACTGATCAAGTGTAATCCTACTTGCGGAGTCGCTGGACACTCCACTGTCAGCCTCTGCTATAACAATGGCATCTAAGTCGGCTCTTATCCGAGAGATTTTATCTGAGAAATGATCGTTAAAGGCATCACAGTGAACTACTGAAGGCTCTAAAATCGGATTCAGGGGAGAAGGTGCCTGGTTTAGACCCCTCACCACCCTGAACAGTTCTGCTGGACGTGAATTCACAGACGCAATGCGTGCAGAGAAGAAAGCTTTCTTCGCTGCACGTATTGCCACCCCATAGGAACGAAGATGTTCTCTATGTCATGTCTTGTCGGATATAAGTCGAGTTTTCCGCCATCGGCGCTCCAGTCGTCGTCCTTTCCGCTTCAACTCCTGAGGTCTTCTGTATACCAGGGCGCCCTATTAGAAGCAGGCCGGAGAGGACGTTTGGGAGCGATCGTGTCGATAGCCCTAGTTAGGTCTTGATTCCATCTATTGACCAGGGCTTCTACAGGATCGTTGACGAAACCAGCCATAGAACCCTCCAAGGCTTTCTGGAATCCAGAAGGATCCATCAGCCTTCAAGGGCAGACCATCTTAATAGGTCCGCCACCCCTGCAGGGGCGAGTGGTAGCCGTGATACTAGCCCTGACCAGAAAATGGTCTGTCCATGACAATTCGGAGGTATTCAATACCTCCGCCCACAGATCCGTCTGTTCGGAACTGAAAACAGCATCAAGGGTGTGACCTGCTGAAAGTGTGGGTCCAGAGACCAATTGGGATAGGCCCATGTTTGTCATGGATGCCATGAACTCCCGAGCTCCACCTGACAAACCGGCCTCGAATGGGATGTTGAAGTCACCCAGGACCAAAAGCCTGGGCAAATCCAACACCAGCTCCGAGACCAGTTCTGTGAGCTCAGCCAGGGAGTCTGATAGGCAGCGGGGTGGCCAGTACACTAACAGAATCCCGAGTCTATCCCTGGTCTTCAGACTCAGGTACACACACTCGATGTGATTCAGTTGCCGGACAGGATGTCTGGTCAGGTTAAGATGGTTTTTGTAGACCACAGCTACTCCGCCCCCCCCTCGTCCACTTTCCCTCACCTGCTCACTAACACAGTATCCAGCTGTCATCAAGTAAATCATTAATTTACTTGATTAATAAAGTGAACATGTTATGAATTCAGATTAGATTGAAAACAGCAGCAATGCAAGCCTGCACAAACATACATACATACATACATACATACATACATACATAAATGGGTTAGATATGTTCCCCATGGCAAGAATTTTGCTGGATCACTGTGTGATTTTATACTAAAATTGTTAATAACAATTAATAACAACAGTTTGTGTTCCAGTGGATGTCTGCATATGACTTCTTTTTAACCATGTCAGAACAGGACAATAATAGGAATACTAGATTATTCTTCATTAGCAGATATTCAATGGGAAGATTGTAGTAGGACAAAATGGGTCATCCCCTTGCAGATGTATTATTACCACCTAATTGTATCAATGAAGTTGTTGTGCTTTATTCATGGATGGGCTGGCATTTAGACTGCAGAGAGTGGAGCCATGCTAAGGTCCCTGCTTCAACCCCATTCCTGCGCCAGACCCCCAAAAGTACTTTTGTTTTAAAACAAAGAAACCTCTCTTTCTTGTACTGCTACACTCCAGCAATGAGTGACTGCTCTTTCTGTGTTGTCTTCCATAGCATGCACGAAAGGAGCTTTCTTCCCCTCTGCTTACAGAAGGTTGTTGGTTCCTCCCACACTGCATGGATGCCATGCTGCCCCTTCACCCAATCACAGGCCAGAGGGGAATTCAGGGAGGAAATTGGCTACTGCTATCCATTTTCCCTCCTCAATGAACAGACTCAGCAGAGGCAGAGACTGATTTTTCGTAGCACTGTGCCAATTTTTTTTTATAGTTTTTGATCACTCATTCAATTGCTTTAGAAAATAAATTCAAATCCGAATAAAATTTGGGAGATATACTCATATACTGAGTTTGAGGTTCTTGTTACCTTGTGGCCAAGGAATGTGGGTGACCATCTTTCCAGCAACCAGCAGCCTCTGCTCTTATCACACTTCAGTTAAAGTCCAAGCCTAGGGAGGACACCATGAGGTAATTCCTCCCACAGGGCTTTTTCAGATCAAGAAGTGCAGGCAGCTTAGCAGGCTGCAGAGCAATGGAGAGATGTGTAATAGAAAGAAAACACACACACACACACAGCACCCTCCACCATTTTGTAGTGATTAAGTAAGCTCAAAAACACCACCAAAATGAATTCAAAATAAATTATAAAATGTCTTGAGAATGGGGCAGAAAAATGGAAGCCTCTTCCATGGGAGAAAACAACAATAATATCCAGCTCCTTCCCTTTATTAAATTATCTCCTACCAAGTTTGAATTTATCATATTTTCCACTAAACAATTGCAGCCAATGGGTGTCTTCAGAAGACTGGGGACATGTGACCTAAAATAAGTACACAGTTGGAAGGCCTGCATTTTCATATACAGTCATATCTAATATTCTTTACTCTATTGTTTTTCAACATTAATGCCTGTCACGAAGCAGATTTGAAAAAAAGAATATTTTCTTGTTGTTCTCCCACACCTAATACTCTATTGCAGTTTTTGGAGTGGAGTTGCCCACATGTACTCTTCTGTCCTCACTGCCTTTTTTGACACTTCCCAAATTAGTATTGTCTCATATTTTAATTAACAAGCTGTTTCTCCTCATCTTTCACATCATTAATAAACAAGTTAAATTAAAGCAAACAGGAAAAGTCTGCTTTCATCAACCCACGTCTTCAGAATTTCTGATCACAGTAAAATATGTGAACCTGAAATATTTCTGTTTCCGTCTTGTACAACTTTTATAAGCACAATTACCAAAACTCTGAATATTTCCCCCCATCCATATGGACTATGCCAATGTCTTAGATGAGGTGTGAATCTGTGGTGAATATACTTGTTTTTGAGATATAGTACCTTCAACTCAAAAGGCACAGGTCCAAAATAATCTGAGGCAAAATGGGCAGGACAAGGCATTAGACCCGCCCTGAGAGGGTTTTTTCTCCTTAATTTTTGTAAGTCCAATTTGATACATTTCTGAAGCTCTACATAAATGGATGGAAAATTCCATAAGAAGAGCCATGCTGGATCAGACCAAGGGTCCATTTAGCTCAGCACTCTATTCACACAGTGGCCAACCAGCTGTTGACCAAGGACCCGCAAACAGCACCCTCCTACTCATGTTACCCAGCACCTGCTCTATATCAGCACTAGGGAGGCAGAAGAAGTGGGGATGTCATTTTGTGAGTGACAGCTCCAGTTTCCAGTCCAATGTTTGAGGCTGTGAGCCGAGGCACCTCCCTATCCAGGGTAACAGGACAGGTTTTGAGGCAGTTTTCTTTTCTGTGCACAGCCCTACTAGACTGAAAAGCCATATCTGAGGTCCAGATAACAGAGCTTTTTCAGGGAAGCAGTGCAAGTTCTGAAGCATTGTCTGGGGTCAGTTCTCAAGTGAAGGAAAGTGAACAGTGACGCTTAATCTAGACCACTCAAAGGTACTATCAGTTGGGGGGGTCTGCCAATCTAGCATGGGTTCATCTGGTTTTGAGTGTGGTTGAACACCTCCTAAAAATTAAGTTAATATGTATTAACAGTATTATTATTATTATTATTATTATTATTATTATTATTATTATATTCAGATCCTGATTAGTGGCAGCTTGAATTATTGTAATGGTCTCTATGTGGAGCTGCTTTTCAGGGCTGTCCAGATAAAAACATTTGGTCCAGGAGAAGGCTGTCTAAATATTCCCTTGAGCTGGCAAACTGGACGTCTACCCCTGGTACCATATCATCTACACTGGTTACCAACTTCTTTTCAGGCTCAAATTAAAATTCTGGTTTTAAGCTTTAAAGATAGAATTCCCTTCCAAAATATGTCTCTTCACTGTTGGCCACATCATCATCATCATCATCATCATCATCATTTTAAAAAAAGGAAGGCAGGGTATAAATATTGAAAAATGAATAAAACAACAGTGTAATCCTATCCATGCTTACTCAGAAATAGTGCCTATTGTGTTCAGTGGGGCTTACATTCAGAAATGTTTTTGGGATCGCAGCCTACATATCTATGGATAATTAAGTTACCAAAAGTTATGTAAACATTATGTTGCTGATTGCCTTAAAAGGCAAGGATAATTGGCTGCCTTTGAATTGACTCACTGTTTCTAGAAAGTTCTCAGCTTGCCAACTGCCACAGACCTTTGCTCAGAGATCTACCAGACAAGACAATCAAGCTGACATCCAGCCCCAGGCTTATTTCCTTTGCCCCATTCTCCTTCTCCTAAAGAGCTACTTATGTGGCTGACATCAACTGCAGCATATTTGAAAAGGGGGCTGTGAAATTAACATGCACAAAGAATTCTGTGGAAATCCCAGCACAGGGTGTAAAGGCACGTTATAGCTTCAGGAAGGCCTTCTCGGTTTTTTATCTTTACTCATCGTTGGAGATGCCTGGTGCAAAATAGTTCAGCTTTCTTTCAAGACTATTTTAAGATGTATTTGCTATTATATCTGGTCATTGAAAAAATCAAGGTTTTCTTGACTATAGTAGCAATCTATATAAAACTGATGGTTCCAGGAGCTAGCAATTCCTGATCCTGTGTGACATCTGCACCAACACTGTAAGTCATAATAATGTGCACTGGTGTACTATCAGCAAAACAGCATTTGTTCTCTTTCATCTTTTATTATTCACAATCCATGCTCCAGTGATTTATTTATTATTTATTTATAATATTTACATACTGCTCCATATCTAAATTAGATTCCAGAGTGGTGAACATAGGAATAAAACAGTAAAATACCAATAAAAATGGTAGCTGATCAGTTGAGGAATGCTTCCTGGAAAAGAGCTGTTGGTGCCTGACCTCCAATGGCAGGGAGTTCCAAAAAGAAGGGGGCATCACACTAAAGGGTCTTCTTTGGTGAACTCCAATTTGGCCATAGGTCCTTGTGGAACCACGAGCATGCCCTCAAATGACCTCAATGACTGGGCAGGTTGGTAAGGCAGAAGTCTATCCTGGTCCCAGGTTGTTTAGAGCTTTGTACACAATTCACGCAACACTAATACAAAAACCTTAAACCTGGCCTAGTAGCCAACAGGCAGCCTGTGCAGTTCCCCCTATGCTTCAGCTGGCCCAGATATTGTGAATGTAGTAGTAGGCTGACCATATTTTAGAAACCAAAAAGGAGGACAACATGGCTGCCCCAAGGGGGCATGCCCACCAACATGTCCAGCCCCCAAGGGGGTGTGCCCACCCAAACATGGCCTTAGTTACACGTCTGATTTCACAGCACATAATTAAGACAAACCTGTTCTACACAACATCTTAATGTTAAAATCACTGGAATAAAGAACAAGTGACACATTCAATGTATCTGAAATTAACTTCACTCACTCCTACTTTTCTAGCTTTTGCTGCACTCTGTGTGATACAGTCTCCCCTTCACTCAAATATCTTTACTGACTGCAAATCCTTCACTGGATAACCATAGTCTCACCTTTCCTAACATTTAACACACTTTCCCCATCATCTTTTTCATATCCATATCACAGATTCAGCATACTGCTACCACTTAACAAATGAAGCAGTTGACAATTACAGAAAAATCTAGTACTGCAGAAAAATCTAGTACAACAAACTAGCAACCTAGCATTCAGAAAGTTTATAAAATACGATTACCTTGCAAACATTAGCCAAGGAACAAAATGGACTAACAGCTTGTTGCAGTCACTTCTCTCCTCTTAGCTTGTTTCAGCTTTTGTTTAATCAGTGAGAAACTAATCTAAAAAGGTGTCATTATATCTCTGATCCATTAGCCATGTAAACAAGACCATGGTCAGTAGCACTACAAAGAAAGGCCAGAAAAGATGCCCGTTATCACAATGCTAGACAAGGATCTTTCCCTCCTTTTATCCAAGTGTCTCCTGAATTTACACTGCCTCAGTGTGCAGAGAACAGAAATCCCAATCAGGGACTCAAAGAAAATTGCCCAATGACAGAAACAATCCCATTGATTTCAATAAAGCTTACTCCCAGATAAATGAATACAGGATTGCAGCCTCTTCACATCTGTTCACCTTACTCTAGCAAGTGCAAGCCCCTCCTGTCAAGGACAACTATGCACTCACCAGAACATGGCCAACCATGTTGATCATGCAACCAGCAGGTGTTCTCCAGAAAGATGGTTTCAGAGCCTAGGAAATCCAGACACACTCAAACAAGTCAAGCAAAGCCATGCTATGCTGGGACAGAACAATTCTGGGACAAGACAATACTTTGCAATCAACCAGACATAACAGTTATAAACAAAAAAAAGAAAAACACAATTACCTCATTGACATAGCAATATCTAATGACAAAAATGTTGCAGAAAAGGAAGAGGAAAAGAGAAAAATATACACCACTGGCTATGGAAATTAAAGAAGTGTATTGTATTTTATAGAACACCTTCAGAAACTAGGCTTACCAAATTACATCCACACCAATATCCACAAAGTAGTCATACCGAAAACATGATCAATAGTCAGGAAATTTCTGAATCAGTAAAAGGCAGCCTGACTTGGCAAAGCCCATCATGTTCATCTAGAAAAACCACCACGAGCAGGAAAATAGAGGAGATAATAATAATAATAATAATAATAATAATAATAACAACAATGGCAACCCTGTTAATTTTTTAAAAAAGATTGTTTAAGAAGAATTATCAGCAATTGTTACAAAATATACATCATGCCAATTATATATTTTTTTTAATAATTTTTTTATTAATTTCAACACAATAAACATACACAATATAAAACAAACTACAACCCTCAACAATCCCCCCGTACACCCCCCCCGAGACCTTCTCATAATCATTCTTCCTCCTTCCAAAATTTTAATGATTCTTTTGAAGGTGTTTGTCCCTTTCCCGATCTTAAAACATATTCCAAAAAGGGACTCCATATTTCTCCAAAATCACTCTTACTGGACATTCCCCTCTTTATTTTCATTTTACATGTCAACATATAATTCAAGGCCATATCCCAAATTTCTTTACACCAAACTTCTATTGTGTAGCTTCCTTGCCCTTTCCAATTTTTAGCAATGATTATGTTAGTTATATGCTCATTCTCACTATCCCATATTGCTAGTAGAGCTAACTTTGGGTTTAATTCCACTTTACTTCCAATTATATCACTTATTTCTTTAAAAACCCTTTCCCAAAATTTTTGTACATGTTCACAGCTCCACCACATATGAAAATAGGTCCCAACCTCCTGACATCCCCTCCAACAATTCTTAGACACTTTTTTATCAATCTGGTGAAATCTTACAGGTGTTAGATACCATCTCCAAACTGTCTTATAGTAATTCTCCTTAATTCTAATCGACAGTAACTTTAACATTCTTACTTTCCATATCCTCCCCCAGTTATCATCATTAATTTTTCCCTTTACATCTTCTTCCCAAACCTCTTTTATAACATTAAGTGAGTCCTGAAATTCCTCCTCTATCAATATTTTATATATCTCACTAGTCAGCCCTTTCTTAGCTCCTGCTTCTTCTTTTTTCCCTTTTAGTTCAATTAAATCTTCAAATCTAGTATTATTTCTACATTTCTTATTTTTCAACCTCCATTCCTGTGTCCATTTTCCCAATTGTAAACATTTGAACCATGCTATCTATTGTCCTTTAAACAACTCTTTAATATGCTCACTATCCTTCATCTTTTCCATCCAATTCCTTAGCTTAATTATATCTTGATCTTTCAGTCTCGCTTCTATCTCTGCTTTTAATACTCTTGGGAAGTTTCCCACTACTACAACTGGGGCGAGTGGAGAGTCCCCTGGTATCAACTTCCCTCTAAAGTTCTCCCAGATCTCTAATATATTTTCCAACAATGGGTTGTCCAGTACCTTCAATTCTTTCCTTTGCATTTTAGTAAAGAATATATTTCCCAAGTTACAATCTACCTCTGCTGTTTGCGGTTCCAACCATTCCAAATCTTCCTCCCCTAAAATACCATTAATAATATATCTTAACTGATTAGCAATATAATAATTCTTAATATTCGGAAGTCCTAAACCTCCTTTCTTTTGAGCCTTATACCATAACCCTTTATTTATCCTAGCTCTTTTATCCCCATTACAATAAGCATTAATCATATTTTGCCAACTTTTAATCTCCGCTACTGAAATTCTAATCGGTAATATTCTGAACAAAAAATTAACCTTAGGTAAAATCTTCATTTTAATAACCGCTATTCTACCAAACCAGGAATGTTTTAATTTTCTATATATCTGTAATTTCTCCCCTACCTCTTTTCTTAACCTTACAAAATTAAGTTCCTCTATTCTTTCTAAATCTTTATCTATATTAACTCCTAAATATCGTATTATATTTTTGTGCCTTAATCCTAACTTAGCTTTACAATTCTCCAACTCTTCCTTGTTATAATTATACAACATCATTTCTGACTTCCCCCAGTTAACTTGTAATCCCGTAATTTCCCCAAATTCTCTCAAATGCTTCTGAATGATCTCCCCACTTTCTAGGGGATCTTCTAGCGTCAATAATGTATCATCCGCAAACATATTCACTTTAATCTTGTGGTTTCTTCCTATCCCCTTTAATCTTCCATCTTCCCTTATTACGTTTGCTAAAATTTCTATCACTATTGCAAATAAGATCGGTGAAAGTGGACATCCTTGCCTAGTTCCTCGAGCTAGTGTAATTTGTTGCGTTAACCCATCATTAACCATTATTTCCGCTTTATTATTTTTATACAGCTGGTTAATCACTCCCATAAATTTATGTCCAAACCCAAATGTTTTTAATATAATTTTTAACGCTGGCCATTCCACGCAATCAAAGGCTTTGAATATATCCAATGCTAATAATCCTGCTTTTAAATTCCTTTTTTAAATAATATTTATTATATTTATAACTCTCCCAATTAAATTCGGCATTGTCCTACCAAAGAAAAGTCCACATTGATCTTTTTTGATATATTTAAAGATAAATGTACCCATTCTTTTAGCCATTATTGCTGTAAATATTTTTGCATCCTGGTTTATTAAAGATATTGGTCTATATGATGCTGGATCCGTCAAATCCTTACCTGGCTTCTGTATTAAAATAACCAAAGACTGATCCCACGATGGCGGAGTCATTCCTCCTTCTATTATATTATTATATAGTTTTTTTAATCTTGGTATTAAAATATCCTTAAATATTTTATAAAATTCCGGCCCCAAACCATCAATCCCCGGAGATTTACCTCCTTTTAGTTTATCAACAATTCCCTCAATTTCTTTCTCAGTGACCAAGCCTTCCATACAATCTCTATCTTGCTCATCCAGTCTTATTTTCCAATTTCTTTCTACATATTCCTGAATCTTGTCTTGTGATACCGCATCTGATGTATATAATTCTTTGTAAAATTCCTGAAAAACAATTAATTTATCTTTCATTAAATTACATCTATTCCCTAACTTATCTCTTATTGTCCCTATCATATTCTTAGCCTTCTCTGACTGCGTGGATCTGATCATGCCAATTATATCAAAGCAAATTGGAGAGGAAGGTCTATGGGTCAATGATGAATTATTAAAAGCTACTACACTAAAGTTACCAAACTTTGTGCTTTGTAGCAAGACTATAGTAAAGCAGTATACACTCCCTGGTAATTTAGGATTTCACTTGTTTTTGACCATCTGTAGCAGTAACCTGCCCCCCCCCCCACACCTACCTAATGCATTGGATCTTGACTAAGGCCCCCTCTACAAGTTTTCGCTTTGACGCCCAGTTCCCCGATTATGCTCATCTCCTGACAATCGCTTTTACGCCTAATGCCTATATACGAGAGGGGTTTAAGCGCATTACTGGCTGTATGAAACTCACTTTAAAGTTGTTGACATGCATGCAAATGTTGCTGAAAGTAATGCGCTTTGTCCCAGGAAACTGCCCACACAGGTTTTGCACCCTTTATTCTCCCCGCCACCAGAACCTCCAGCCTTTGGTTACCTAGGTTTCCTGCTGGGAATGATGTGGTTAACCTGTTTGGCATGGTTCTCATGGAGGTGAAGGCTGCAGCGATAAGAAAAAACTCCAAATAAAAGAGGTCCCTCTCCATCTCTGTGGAAAACTAAGACAGCGAAGTTGAATGCCCTTAGATGCATCTTGACAACTGTGCAATCTGGCCACCAACACACTGGAACCACATACCATTGAATGCCTGCCATGTCACAGCAGGAAAGCAGATAATCCATCTAGCAGATGTTATTGTAGCACTAAATGTGGCCACCCTAACACTAAATGATAAACATACAACACCCCCAACATCCAGCAGGACGTGGAGTGTGACCCTGTGTGAATATATTAAATGTAGTTTGAAATCTTCAACATTGTGCGGTCTGCTGCACGGGTTTATTGTGTCAACTCTATAATAAACTTCTAAGTAGGGAATAAAAACCACAGGTAAAGGTCCTAGAGCCCATCTATTGAAGGCCCATAAGGACTTCTGTTTTACAAGAGAAATGGCCCCTTCATGATATTTAGATTGGGAATCTGAAACTAAAGAAAAGCTTGAACGGTGTAACTAAATCACGCATGTTTTGGTAATTCCTAAAGACTTCGCTATAACTTTCTCCAGGCTTTCGTCAGGGCCTGGTGGTTGTTAACCTTGTTCAAATTGGACCTGGGGATAAACAGGGCTAGACAATCTAGACACTAGGCCACCGTTCCTGCATTGTATGAAGGTCTTCAAGGGTTGCAATATGAGTTGTCCTTTAAGCTAAACCGAAATTGTTGCCACACTGGTGCGTGAGTGCAGCCCAAGACACTGATCAATGTGGCTAAAATAAGATGAGCAGGAGGCGCTCAAAACGCAAGCCACATCTGCCCAACCCTTGTATATTTGCATATCATTTCAATCACTGCTGTTTTGTGAAATTTGATCAGAAAGCCCTCCATCTATCTCAGCAAAGGATGCTGTGTCCATATGGTCACACACATGGATCGTTGTCCAACCAGACATCTTGGTCCCAGGTCATAATGTTCGCTATTCTAAACTGGTTATGAACCCCAAGTGAATGGGAGGATTGGAGTCACCAGGAACCCCCTATGTGAGAGTGATTGTGTTACCCTTATTGCAGCCTTCGTGCAAGGAGAACTCCTGGAAGCTTCCACCATATCCAAGCTGGCCACGAGCCAAAAACTTCTTGGTGTGGGCCTGCCATTCCTAAAGCGTCAGAGTAAAATCTTCAGTTATATGGAGGGAAACATAAATTTAGATATAAATGTAGATGAATATTCAAATGTCCAGGTTTATGTGAGAATACAACTGTATAAATTAAACAGGAAATGTTTACTCCACTCAAAGAATTTAATTCATAGAGTTTGGATATACCTTTATCACTTGGCTATGCCTGCTGCAGAGTTTGGATATACTGCCAGGGCACCCGAATACACTGAGCAATGCCAGATCCTTACCTACAAATATGGGTGTGTGTGTGTGTGTGTGTGTGTGTGAACCCAATATTTTCTTTAAATACCAGGCCTGCTGGTAGGTGCAGCCTGCCACACACGTTTCCAAAAGAATGAGGTTTGGTTAAATGGCCTAGGAAATGGCCATGGGTCTGAAAAACAGCCCATACTGACCCAAACCATGTTTCAATCTAGCACTGCAACATCCATACTCACTGACAGCCACGCTGCTAGCTTCCCACAAACTTCTTTTCCTCATACCTGGACAAGTTTAGATGTCGGTGTTTGCCTTGAATAGACCATGTGGGTAGTTACCTGACCCGCTAGCAACCTCATCAACTCCTATTTACACAGGAGTAAGGAATAAAGGAAACTGCCTGATACTGATTTCCTAGAATAGTAGAGTTGAAAGGGGACTACAAGGCTATTGAGTCCAACTTCCCACTCAATGCAAGAGCGGGTGGTGCTTTCCCCTTCCCTTTAGAACCCGTAATCCCTTTCTTGGGCGGCATCCTGCTTACCCCGAGATAACCCCCCCCCCCACCTAATTTAGCTGCTTAATCGTATGTTCCTTGAGCCCACCCGGAGCCATAATAGTGTATAAAAATTACACTGCGCACGGAAATATTAAGTACAGCTGACTCCAAGACAACGGACCTAGACTCGTAAATCTAATGGTCGCAGGTCGCTTGCTACTTAATAGAAAGTTCGCGGGGAAGACCAGATGGAGAGGCAGCTAAGAAATATATATATATATATATATATATATATATATATAGTGTGTGTGCCAGATAGTCCTCTGAATTTAGGAAGCGGGGTTTAACTAAAACCTAATTAAGTAATTACTCACAAGTAAATGCACTGAGGCGGGGAGTGCAGGCCTCACCCCCCAACTACCTCTCCCTTATGCAGCTGGAGTTGGTGAAACAGCAGGCTGCGAGAGGTAAAATACGCCAGCCCCAGGGGCTGGAATCGTTCCCTGCAGGCCCTTGCAGTCACTGGGAGCATGGCTAATCCCCCTCCCAAACTCAGGAGAGAGGCACTAGGCCCCTGGCCCACGCCCCAGCTGCAAATCCAGGCGCTGGGCTGAATGTCTCCTGCCCACCCCACAAGCAGAAGGTGAGGAGGCTGCGCCCGTTACAGCAATGGGCAAAAAGGACGCTCCACCCTGGCTGCTGGTGTACCAGCCGATCCCAAACCTGCAGCCTAAAAGGCCAAGAATGAAGTTCCTTTGGCGCCGCTCGCTCCCTGGGCGTCGCTCGCTCCCTGGGCTACGCTTGCTCCCTTGGCGCCGCTCTTGCAAACAGGAAGATGACTACTCAAAGGTAGGCTAAAAGCTGAGGCCTCTCCTTGCCGCGCGGGAAGGCTGTGGAATGCAAGGGGTTTATCCCTTTCCTGCAGCCTCATGGAGAAAGAGGAGGAAGGGGAGGGTGGCTCTCTCTTACATAGCCCTCAACCCCTCCCCTTCCAGTGGCACCAGAATTCCCGCTCTCCAATCAGGAGCGGGCACGTCTCCTCTCTTCCCCTCCCCGGCCACAAAAGTCTCCCCGCCCCCAGGCCGTTGGCCGGGTGCGGCTGAATGGCACTTTCTGTCAGAACAACAGAGTGGTAGTCTCTACTTGCTGCACTTGAGGCTTCAGATCATCCATCTGAAGAAAGAACCACTTTAAGCTTCATGTGTAGAAAACTCCTGTAGGGCTAGGGGCTTGGAGTAGAAAGAGAAATCTGCTGTACATGGCCTTTGGAATGCAGCCCTGCTTAATACAGGTTTACACGTAAGATGTAGCAGGCACCATTAGCATTGTGAAAACACAGTACAGAACTACGTTTTTACTTATTTCACCATGTCCCTGCTTCCCCACAGGAAGAACAGGAAGAAAAGATTGAAGAAAAAATTGTCAGGGGAACGGACAAAGAGTTTTGGCCTTGATAAGGACCATAACGTACACTGTACTACACCAAATATTGACCGCTATGTTCTCTTATAGAATCAAATTATGCAAGAGCCAAATGCCACATGTTTCATATTGTGAAAAGTTTGGAAAATGTAATATAAGTCATTTGCATTACTTTAAAACACACACACACACACACACACACACACGGGGGGGGGGGGGAGAGATGCTTAGCTAACCACAAGATACCACTGCCTGCAAAGCTCTTAATGGTTTATTTGGGGAAATGTTGCTACTTTTTAATAATGCACACTTCTAACACACACCTTTTGTATCATTACTAATTAACACAAGTTATTTCAGTATCTTCAGATCTGTAAAAAAAAAAGAAGCTAATTGCGCAGATACTTGTGTAATGTAAATAGTGCTTATGGCAAACAAATCTTTGTCAGGTAACAAAAACTTCCCAGTATGTATATTAGCAAACAAAAGACTGGTGAAAAAAAATGTGATTTTAAACAAATTAATTGCAGATAAACCAAAGAACTAAAACTGTAAATATCACACAAGCAAATTCACAGTGAATTCTTGAGACACAAATGTGAGATTTTATTTTTCTTTCAAATGCTATAATTGATACATTTTTTAGTTTAAATCTTTATATCACATTTGTCAATCCAGATCCATTCTAGACTGATAAACACAGAGGTGTACTGCCACTTCATATCTCTCTACATTTGCTCTCCATGCTTGCCTTTTTAAAAAGACATTCCCCCACATTCTAGCTATGAAAAAACGTATCTTGTGCTGTTTCCCCTTCCCCCAAGACAATGTGGGGTAAAAAACACATTAGAATGAGAAGTGAAAATCCTTAACTTTCCCTGAGCAGTGGATTATGGAATCGGTGCATTTTTGTTTCTTCATTTCATTTATGTGCAAGTTTACTAGACATCTTGGACTGGTTTGAAACCTCCCAATGACGTCAATGGGCCAGAGAAATTAGAGCTAAGCTAGACAGCTGCACTGCACTGAATCTATTGAGACTTTATTCTTTTCTCTCATGGTGACACCCGAGACAGATATTATCAATCAGGCGCTCCTAGCACAGCACCAACAACACAGCAGTGTTCCAGCATTATAAGTCTGTCAATTGCTGCAATTAGACCAGTTTAAAGCACCTTATAAATATTATTGCCCAGTATGATTATTAATAATAAATAATAAAAGCAGCTTTATTAAATCTGCAGGATCGTTCAGTATGAAAACTATTTACTAATTGGGAATATTTTTAAAGGGGAAAAATCTCAGTCTTCAAAATTGGACTCAACACAAGAAAAGAGGCTTTTATTTATTTCTCTTCTCTCAAAGTTATATACTTTTGTTTTCTGTACAAGTAATTATTAATCCAGTAAAGCAGAATACACACTCACAAATATAAATATGGCTCAACATATATAGTCCTACAAAACAGTAATTATTCTAGTCTGTGTATAATTATTCTGTGTATAATCTATACACAGAAGCAAATATTTTCCCCCTCAGGGCTCTTTGGTTATTTTTTCCAGTTTAACTTTATTGCTTTTTACAATATTCGTGGGTTTCAGACATAATTCTCCTTCTCACAGAAATGCTACTCTACTCTACTAAATTGTTTTGTTTTTGAATGATTTGGGAAATTAGTTAAACAACATTATGTAAGATAGTTTAAACCTTAGGGGCAAGGATTATGGATATTATTAAGCCACATGCCTGCATAATAAGGTGGGGGAGAGACTAACTCCATCCTCTGAAGGACCATTAAAAGGAGGTGATCCCAAAAGAACAACCAGAACAGTTTCTTCCACCTGGAGGAGTTTTCATCACCATGGTTTCTAATGGATGCAGCTGCTTGCTTTAAACTAACCTTCCTCTACAGGAGGAAAGGATGTGGAAGAGATTGTACACAAGGTGAGGGAAAACTCAAAGCCTGAGGATAAGAGATCCGAGCACTGTATACCCCCACAAAAAAGCAGCATATTTCTGTAGCCAAGAAGAGCCAAACTACAACAATTGTGTATTTTTTAACTAGATTCCAGATAAAGATTTTAATGTGCATTCACACAATTTTATGGATGAGCCAGATAACATAGCCATCCAATTTTAATACTCTAATGTTTTCCCATGGCTTCTCCTGCCTTTAAAAAAAAAACTACAGAAAGGAAAGGAAGGAAAGAGCAGAACAACAATGCAATGTCTTGGCAGGTGTGGATAAAAAAATGCATGGTTGAGGCAGAGTGAGAAGAAATTAATAAAATAAATGGCCAATGTATAAAATATTAAGTTACTTCTTCATCCCCATCCCCAGGGCTGGCCCTCTCATGAGGCAGGGTGAATCCTCTGCCTCAGGTGGTAGAGCAGGAAGAGCAATGAATTGTATGTTCCCCTCCTCTGCCAGGACAATTTGCAGTATGGGTGATCTCCAGGGACACCCCTCCTCACACAATGCCTGGCGCTAAGGAAAGACCCCCACAGAGCAAGGCATTTGAAGAGGCATCCTGGCTGGTTTTCCAGCTGACATGGCTCTTGAGAGAGATCAGCTGCCAGCTGAAAAGGATCTGCCCTGAAAAGATCCACAGAGTGGGTGGGTGTGGCTATAATGTTTTATGGAAGTTGCAAGCACTAACAGCATGGCTAGAAGCAGATAAGCTGCAGTTTAAGACATAACTTACTATTAACTCTTCCCAGTGATCAGGGAGCATACCGCCTAGTGACACAGACACTATATATGCTTTCAAGGATGTGGCACCTGGAGCTCATGAAAACTTTAAATCACATCAAGTTGGATATACCATGTGAGATATACTAACTTTTAGATTAATGCATGTGCATGTTGTGTGCACATGCACACATACTCATTCAGATTTTCTTTGGAGGCAATTATTAGATTATAAACCCATATTTCCTCTGCTGTTTGTAGGCTATGTCCTCCTGAGCTTGAAGCTGAAAGTTTATCCTGCAGTTCACAATGAGTAATTGCATGTGAGCGAATGATGGCTATAGGGAAAAACAGCTGAAGGTCACTGTGCTATCTTGTAACAGAAAATAGCTATGATGATGTGATGTATTTTGCAGTTTTGTCACAGTCAGATGAACTGGCTATGGAGTTCACAGTCATTATAACAGAAACTCAGCCATAGTGTGTCCCATTCTTTACTCATTAAACTGAGCACTGAATAGAAGAAATCAATTGGAATTTCTGCTGAATGAACACTGGTATACAAGGGATGTAGCTTTTGTAAGCAGCTTCCTAAACTGGCTTTACTCAAAATACACACACATTCTAAGCAATATGCATATAAATATTGCTGTATTCTAAATCTTGATAATTCTCATATTTAACTTCATGAATACTACATAAGATATTAGCATAGTACAGTGGCAGATTTATTGTTTAGCTATAACAAAAACAAAAGGAACAGTCAAAGTTTAGCAACACACTTAGATTTCAATTTCCCGCCAGTGTAAATAGGGAGACATACAAGGTAACATATTTTTCATTATCAAACAGAAAATATACAAATATACAAATTCACCAGTTGTAACAAAATTTAATTCTCAATTTCCCGCCAGTGCAAATAGGGAGACATACAAGGTAACATATTTTTCATTATCAAACAGAAAATATGCAAATTCACCAGTTGTAACAAAACTCTTCCTGAGCCAAAATTCAGACAAATATTTCTTTCACATGGAGCCTTATAAAAAGAACAAAATGGACAATATCTTCAGTGACAGTTTTCCAAAACATACAAGAATGCTATTCCAATTGTGATTTCTTATAATGGCATTCTAAGAAAGCAGAGGATATAACATTAAATAGTAATTCTGTAAAAGCATTCACGTGTGAAGCTAAAGCAATAAAATCCAAATAACTGATGTTCTGAAGATCTAGCAACACATGGATATAATCTAAAAAATCAAGAAGACTGCACCTGCAAGGTCAAGTTGCTTCGGGAGGGGGGAATCTCACTTTGGCTTCAGGACCAAGGTGAGGCGGGTACTCCCCAAAGCACCCCAAGTTGAATTGGGGCCAGTTTGAATAATATATAATACATAATTCTGCATTAAGGGTCCTGAGATCTTCTGCTGGTCTTCCACAAACTTCTAATGAAAGCACAGGTTCCATTTGCACCCCCATCCCCTGATACTATCACTGCCCAATGCAGTGATCTTCAATAAGGCCAGTGTGAGCTTCCATTGTGCCCACAGCATCCTCTAAGTATCATTAGAATTTATAATATCCAGTCATGGAAGAATGGCTGGAGTCACTGGCAACTTAACAGCTGTGCATATTTTATGTCAGTTTACCAACTGGCTCACTGCATGCACTAGAGATAAGTATCTCTGGTAGCACATGGCTTCAGTCTGGTCTCCAAGGGCTTCCCAGCTGGTTCTCAGCATGCCTCTAATCCAAAGTATCCAACCTCTCGTTTCCTGTGCACCCAAGTGCAAAGTAATCTGTCCCCTCCACATCCAATGAGAGTAGCAAAATGGATTGTTTGCATAGCCCTCCATTTACTGCACCCCTCACCAACTCACCCTAAGGTACAGGTGAATGGCTCTTCAATCTGCTACTCTTTAATATGGACAGCAGAGTCACTGCTGGAGTTCTTCCTTATATACCTCCTCAGCTCTGTGTTCACCCTCAGATTCCATCAGATTCCAGGAATCAACCATCCTAAAATGTTTCTTCAACCTTGCAGAAAGAAATAGCCACTGAAAGTCTAAACCTTAGATGGAATTGTTTTGACAGTGGAGCCAGAGTGAACCTTTCCATTATTGTGCCACTATCCTCCCACCCCATTGCAAACATTCAATCAATATGACCAACTTCATATGCAGGGAGATTAGCATATTGGGGCAGCCCCATGGTTGTCATGACAATTCTGAAGTCCTGAGCTGCATCTGATGAGAAAGCCATGGAATGGATATTGAAGTCAGTCAGGATAACCATCCTCAACACCAGATCCTAGACATTCCGAGCATCATCACACAGGGGAAAATTGTGTTTGCTTACTGTCGCTTCTCTGCCCGTGAGCTTCCTATTTCGAAATGAGGGCCCATTCAGTGGTCCGTTTTGATCCTGCTGCTTCTCCTGCACACAACAGGAGATAGCGGCAACTTCCATCTTTTAAAAAAAGTTGGACTTACTGGGTTTTTATTTTTGTCGCACAAAGAAGGATAGAAGGGGCAGGAGGTGCGCTGGAGGCAGATGACATTGTGAGAGGGACCCACGAAAATCCGTGGGTGCCCAGTAACGAGTGTGCAATAAAACGCTCGTCTGATGGAACTCTCCAACATTTCAGGACTCCAACAGTTCTGGAAGGAAAATTGGTGGACACATCAATTGAATGCTTAATCTGTCCTTAGAGCCCAACACTAAACACAAACTTTACAGGTCTCCTGGTGAGAAAGTTTGTATTCCTACAGACCACAGCAACTCCCTCTCCATAATCCTTGAGCATATTTTAGTGCTGCACTGAAAAAAGAGGCAGAATATTTGGGAGACAATAATTCCTCTGGCCTGGTCTCAGTAATGCAAGCAGGGTCAGTTTGCTATTATCACTGAAGCTGGAAAAAGTAGCAATGTACATAATTAGATGTGTAGGGGACTTGGGGGCTTGCCAGGGGATTGGATTTCTAATTCCATAAAACATGGGAATCCCAGGTCCATTTGGTCCATAATTATGATAAGAATTAACCAAGGGGTTTTCTGAATTTTGGGGAAATGGTCTAGTTTTAGTTTAGACAACTCACCCCATCACTAATTTGAATCCAAATTAAAATCTATCTATATTAATTTAGATGTAATTCAGGTCCTTATTATTCATATAATCTGCATAATCTGACAAAGCCAAATATATTTATATCTTTAAAAAGGCTTCTATATAAAAGTTCATAAAACAAATCCAAATTACAAAGCTTCAATTATTTTAGATCTTAATATGCTTTCTTGAGAAATGACAATTTTAGATAATATTTTAATCTTCCATTCTCTTTAGAGACTAATTATTAAGATATGATGAACCTAACTTCAAAATTGCATTTCAGTCAAAAAACTATAAACTTAGGACTTTTTTTTAAATGTAATGGCATTTATGCTGATCATTTCTAACACAAACTAAAACATATAATCATATTTTACAATTTCAGTGACTGATGCCTGCTGATTTTCCAGTAGAATTTCCAATAGATTGATTATAACACTGAGCACAAAGTCCAAATTACCTTCGCACTGTATAGTACAGAAGCTACTTTTTACCAAGGCATTGTTAATAATCATTATTAAAATGATGTAGAGATGATAATGGGCAAAACATGTTTACAATGAAATTTGAATTGGTTATATATCTCGTGGTTTCTATATGTTGAGGTCAACTATTAAATAGGACCAGCCCTACCATGAGGCAGAGTGAGATGGTTGTTTTAGGCAGAAGATGATGTGTAGTGGGGCAACAGACCCCCACCATCCCCTCTGTGCCCCATAAACTAGCCTGCCCTCAGTGCTGGCACAAGCTCTTCCACCATCTGAGGCAGGAGAGCACACAAATGTCCACATTGCCACTGCATGCCCCCACCTCTTTGCCATTGCACCCCACCCCATTACATCACCCACCTCATCATCAATGCCTGCCCTCTGAAGAACTGCATCAGCCAGAGAAAGTGGCTGGCACTCAGATTGCTGATCAGGTCCAAATGCTTAGACCTTGTTGTATAGTTGTTTGAAATGCTATTTCTCAGTTATTTCTGCTCCTATATATCCAGTGGTCTGCTATGTGTTACACAGATTAACATCTTTTCCCACCTGTTATAGATATAAACCTTTGCATAAACTGCAAGCAATACTTGTCAGCAAGGAGAGAATCTTGCACATGGCATGTAATAATCACTGCACAAAATGGCTTATGGATTGTTATAAAATATTGCCAGAATTAGATCAGCGCTATTTTATTCAGGCTCTCTAACTGCCTAACACACCTTTTGTGCTAGAGCTACCTGCAATATTTCACAAATACGGAGCTTTTGGGGCTTAAGGGGATTCTTTTTGGATGATCTACAAGAACACTTTCATAGAGTGCAAAGTCATGACATCTGCTGAGATCATCCCAGGCATATGTTAAGTTTGCCATGTTCTAATGCCACTATATCCTATGTTAGAAAAGAACACTGTAGCTCCAACTAAACACAATTAAGGTCACCCAAAAGAACTCTGATTGTATGACATGATGTCAACACTCCATTCTGCATACTACAGGACAAGATTAAAGTAACAACACAAAAATAGGATTCCTTTCCAATCCAGCATGTCAGAAGAAACTACTTCTGAAGCAGAGATGGACATCAGCTCATCAATGAGTCCATATCATCATACCACACTCTCCTGCATATCTAGTGCCAATTTCAATGAACTTTAAGAGAAGAGAAAGTCAATATACACTGAAAGCAGAAGTTCTTGGAAACAATAAGAAAGGGTGAAGTGGAATTGCTAAGAGTGTGAGCCACAGAGTGTCCAGCTCAAGTTTCTCACATCGGCCATGAACTAACAAGCCATTAGTGGTGATAGTGTTACTGGACTATCTAGTTGGGTTGTTGTAAGGATTGCTGATATAATTTTTGTGAAAACCTTTGAAAACTCAAAGTGCTATAGTATATAAATGCTTAGTATTATTTATTAGCTCAAAGAAAGCAAAAACCAAACTCTGAGAAATGGTGCATTGTTTGGAAAGAGATCCCTGATGGAAGGTAACTGTTTTGGTTCTAGGATGGTGTCAATGTATTTTCGTGCGTTTAGCGTGCCATCGACTACATGAAGGCGGCCAACACTATCTGCTGACATACATGCCCAAATCATAACGCTTGTTGGGTATTTTACAGTTGCCTCAATGCAGTCAGGATGTAGCTCTTCTCCTACTCTACGTCTCATATATTTTCGCCAATCCCTACTGAATAAGCTTATCTTACTTTCATCACTCCAAATAACTTGCTTCCACTGATCTTCTGTCCATTCACTGTGTTCTTTTGCCCACTGTAGTCATTTCCGGCCCTGCTTTAGATTCAGAAATGGCTTTTTTCTTGGAATCCTACCTTTTAGTCCAAAATCTGATAGTCTTCTCCTTATCGTTCTGGAACTCAGAAACACCAATTGCATCAAGTACACCTTTGATGGCCTCAGATGAATTTTTTCTGTCCATGAGACAGAGCCTTTTTATTCTTCTGTCATCAACATGGCCTTGTTTTTAATTGACTTTGTTTTGTTATATCGTAAACAAAACTTTCGAACTCCGGATGTAGTCACTGAACGACCAACGTGCCTTGCAATTTCAGCATAGGAAGACCTGATTCACGTAATACAACAATCCTGCTTCTTCTCCTGGGTGTCCAATCAACTCTTTTCCTTGGTGCCATTTCACTATTTATGATGTACAATTTTTATATGAGAAATAATTCAAATATTCGCAATCTCCAATTGTGCCTCAGATACAATGATATTTGTTCTGTCTTCTACAGAACAAACAGCAAAACTGACTTTCCCCAACTTGAAACATGAGGTATCACAGCTACTGCCATATGATTGGTCCCCAAAACAAGGACTGTGATTGGCCAGTACGGTTTGCAATTCCAAACTGCTTCTCAACTCAATCACAACTTGTGTTTCGTTTTAGAATAAAGTAAGCATAATATTTTTTTAACTGCAGGTAATTGCATTCTGTTTTTGTTTTGAATTCAGCATTAAATTCTCTTTCAATTGATATATAAACATTTGAACTTTGTGAAACAGAACATTTTCTATAAGTATTCAAAGTTGCAAAACATGAAAATTTCAAAAAGTGTCCACAAGTTTGGCCAAAACTGTATGTAGCCAAAAAGCAGGACAATAAACTCCTCTTGTAGTGCTTGGAACTAAATTCTGCAATGAAACCGAAAGTAGGTACAGTGGATTAACAGCCCCATGCAGAAAAGTTCTACAAGTCATTTGCAAGAAATGTGAACTGGAAGACAGATTTCACTTGGCCTAGGACACAACTCCTATTCTCAGATATAACTTGTAAGAAAACCACTAACCATTATTCTCCAAGAGCATCAGGAAATCTTCTCTACCATGAAAGCAAATAATTTAAAAAGTGTTCTTTTAGCAATGTTGCTCTAAGACTCTTATCCTGATAAAAGAACAGTCTCTATATATGAGAAATTTCAGGATGTTTCTGTTATACGTATACCTTCTTGTAAGTCATTCTTGGATCTTCCTATTTCCATTATATGTAGGGATGTGTATCGTATCATTAAAATGTCCGATAACGATACGATATGCTCTTTATCATGCATACAATTAACAATAACGATATGATACAATTTCCTACGATAATCATCGGAGACGATAATTTTCAGCCCGATTATATTGGATTATTGGACTGCCATATAAATAAACCTATAACTTACGTATTTTCAAAGTTAGAGGCTTGAAACTTGGTCACAGGGCTTACGGGGTATGCCTAAGTATGTGCATGAAATTTGAGATTGACCCCTCCAACCCTCAATTTTATATGAATTTATTAAAGATCGTTTAAGTTCTGACAGGTCAGAATGACAGCTCGCCATGTGCATTCATTCAGACCTGTCAAAAAGTTGCAGGATCTTTTTAAAAATCATATAAAATCGAGGGTTGGAGGGATCGATGTCAAATTTCATACACATGTCTAGTACATGTTGCTACACATATGTGCCAAATTTCAGATCAATCCCTCTACCCCTGTATTTTATATATAAATTTTTGAAAGATCGTGCAACTTTTGACCTGTCAAAACTTAAGCAATCTTTAATAAATTCATATAAAATCGAGGGTTGGAGGGATCAATCTCAAATTTCATACACATACGTAGGCATACCCCCATAAGCATTGTGACCAAGTTTCAAGCCTGTAACTTTGAAAATACAGAAGTTATAGGCATTTTTTCTAAAATATTCAGCTCTATAGGGCACAATGGGGCTGCAAATTAAATATCGTATTTCTGATAATTATCATGAAGACGATACAGTTCACCTACGATATTATCGGAAACGATAATTTTTGGGGGCCGAAATTACGATAACGATAAAATACGATATCTTCGGGCGTGCACATCCCTAATTATATGCACATTTTTCTAAAAACAGTGAAGCAAGTCAAGAAACCTTGAACTTTTTGAAATTGGAATAGCCTCTGAAGCCCACAGGCTAATTTAAGGTTATTTTGAGACAAGAGCTTATACATACACATATGCTTACAAATTATGGAAAGCTCTGCAGAAGGCATCTTCTCTCTGTGTTTGAAGAACCCATTCTTCTTGAAGATGTAGCAGGATATATCACAGCTGACCAAATGGCATTTGGAAAAGGAAGGGAGGCAATTGCCTCCAACAGTTGGTCACTGATCCAGTAGCCACTGTCCACCAGGGAAGTATTTTCATTCCCTATATGGCATCTATAGAGATGAGCAGCAAGAGGCTCAATCTACGGACACCAGCAGTACACATCTCACTCCACATGCTGTTACATTTGTTTCTCATATAACATTATTGAACAGTATGAACTCTACACACACACACACACACACACACACAGCCTGTGTGTGAGATGCATTTTTAATTCCTACATTGATTTTTTTTCTTGCTATCCATCTTTTTGTATCTGCATTGTCCATTTGTCTTGGACTGTCTTAAATGCAATGCTTCTGAAGATAACACATTTTGCTTCTGATGCATTACACACATGACTAGAAATGTATCATTTATTCTTATTGTTTAATTTGGCATTCCTTCTGTTTGCTCAATATTATTCTAAAAGAATATTTGCTCACTATTCAAAGGTACTCACTATATTTCAATAATATCCATACAAATGAATCTCTACCTCAAGACATCCGGATTTATATCCATGAATCATTGCATACCAAGATAAAATTGTAAAACTCATGTTAATAAAATTACCCAAAATACTTTATATTTAAAGGATAAAGAACAACTTCCTTGTTGGAAACATAATTCTGCCTACAATTGCCCAAATGAGTAAGCTGAAACAGAAACAATTAATAGTGGCGTACAAATGAGAAAGTATTGCCACCCTGCACTGATAAAACCGAGTAACTATGTTGAAAAGACAACACCTCTTAATATTTTAAAACTGAAATCAGAAGTCACAGGTTCACAGAGAATGTCTTCAACTCAAGGTG
The DNA here is from genome assembly GCA_029215795.1 of Anniella stebbinsi. Lineage (NCBI taxonomy): Eukaryota > Metazoa > Chordata > Lepidosauria > Squamata > Anniellidae > Anniella > Anniella stebbinsi. Next base: position 84,521,124 of record JARDYH010000004.1, on the reverse strand, counting down.
TTTTGTTTATTGTTCAGTCCTTAAAAATCAGATACTTTCACTCATGCAGAACTTTACAGATAGGACCAGCAACTTATCTCTGTCTAGGGTAATGTCCTACTACGTTGCCAGCAACATTTAAGGCAAGTATTGCAGTTCAACAAAGAAAGTACTCTGAAATTGGTAAATAGTTTTAAAGATCTCAGGATCCCAGAAGTAACAAATGCCAATTAGTCTTATGAACATTTTCACAAAGCTGTTTCTTATCTTTGCTCTTATCTTGATGTATGTTCTAGTGCTGTTCTGTGTTATGTATTTGTGAGTTATATATATTTACAGCTATCTTTCCCCAAAATAAACTTACCATATCCAGGAATGACGTCGACTACGAAAATGGTTAATATTTAACATCTTCCAAGTTGATTAGTTTTTACATTCTTCACAATTTAATTGCTACATTTTTCTTGTATTCCAGAATTCTCCATATTTAGTTTAGCTTGCACTTAAAATATTTCAAAGAGTTTTATTCTTTGTGATTAGATGTCAGGTTTCATTCAGTGTGGATGCAAATGATTTGACAATCAAAATTCAAGAGTGCGTTCAGAACATCCTCTACAGCCTTCCATAGTTCTTTGCTTATATCAGGAGAAAAACCTATTCTTGGCAAAAAGATCTTGACTGCAATTTCCTGTTTTGATTTATATAATCCTTCCCCAATGATAATGAAATCCAAAAATGAGAAGAATAAGCAGGAAGTTTATTCAGTGTCCAGTTTATTCCAAGTAAAGTCCATAACGAAATCCCTAGTTTGCAGATATGTGTTTAAACTTCACATTACTCATAGTTTTCTTTTTGTACTTCACATTATTCTTGCAGCTGTAGTACCTCCCATCTGACTCTACATTGTTCAGCATTTCTGAACATGCTGGAAGCAGACCAAACACAGAGAATAAAATTTCTTCAGTGGCATATGCTGCTATGCAGCTAAAGAAATAAAAATGTTTAAATTATGCATTCCTTATTACTAGCCATTGCAGGGGAAGTAAAGAAAAAGGGCGGGGAGAAAAGAAATTTGCCCACTACAATATCAGCATTTTAAAATAAAAGTAACAATTGAAAATATTTAAAGTGTTTCACTAAATACTGTAACCTCTATATTCTGGCTAGAATAATTTGTGCCCTAACCTCATAACATATTATTTAAATAGTCTTAAGTAAATGATGCAGATGCATTTAGAAAAGGCTTGTTGTAAACATTAGTTTTTTTGATAATCAGGCACAGAGATGGAAGTTCAAGTTATAGCTCCCAAAGCGATCATGGGCTTGCATGAAAGTCTTTGAGTCTGGCTGCCAATAACAAAATAGAGATAGAAGCCATGAGATCTGAGTATTCCACCAGGATGTCTATAACCAAGATTAGGAGCAGTGATGGTTGGCAAGAGGTCACATGAACTGTAATGTTTTAAGAATGAGGTGATGTACAGGTAGGTAGGCAGAAAAAGGAAGCTCTGAACTTACTGAAGCTTGGGGATGCTCCTGGATCTGTCGCTCCAAATGACAGCCCAGATAGATGCGACGGCCAGGAGTGCCTACTATCAGCTTCGGCTGATACACCAGCTGCGCCCCTTCCTAGAGTTGGAAGACCTAAAGATGGTGGTGTACGCGCTGGTAACTTCGAAGCTCGACTTCTGCAATGCGCTGTACATAGGGCTACCTCTATGCCTAGTCCGGAAACTTCAACTAGTTCAAAATATGGCAGCCAGGTTGGTCACCGGTACATCTAGGGGTGACCATATTACGCCAGCTTTAAAATCGCTCCACTGGCTGCCAATTAGTTTCCGGGCGAAGTATAAAGTGTTGGTTATTACCTTTAAAGCCCTACATGGTTTGGGTCCAGGTTACCTGCGGGATCGCCTTCTCCCATACAATCCGCCCCGCACGCTCAGGTCCTCTGGGAAGAACTTACTGCAGTCGGCCAAGACTAGGCTGACAACCGTTACCCAGAGGACCTTCTCTTCTGCCGCTCCCAGACTGTGGAATGACCTGCCGGAGGAGACTCGTCAACTTAACAGTCTTTTAGAATTTAAGAAAGCCATAAAGACTGTTCTCTTCCGGCAGGTATATCCAGTGGAATTTTAGAATGTTTTAAGGATGTTTTTAGGATGTTTTAGGATTTTTATGCAGTTTTAATAATATGTGTCATGTTTTAATCAGTTTTATGTATTTTATCATGTTGTTGTTCCCTGCCCCGATCCAGACGGAGAGGCGGGTAAGAAATAAATTGTTGTTGTTATTATTATTATTATTATTATTATTATTATTATTACAGATCCCTGTGAATATTCATTTATTTTAACATGAGGCACAACAGAGTCTGAAGATGAAGAGATTGATCTATGATCATGATGGAGATCAGAGTGATTAAGGGACAAAGAAAATACAAAGGACACCTACAAAGGACACCCAAATTTAAAATGGAAAGCTGAAGGTATAGAAGGTATCTGCTGCAAAAACAGATCACAAGTCAATGAACACAAATAGGACTGGGGACACATGGTATTTAGTAGCAGAGATATGACAGTCTCTGAGGAGAAGGATGGAGGGGTGAGGCAAGTATCTCTGCAGTATGATAATCACCTATTGCATACTATTAAACTGTGTCATTTTGGGAGGCAAGCATACTTGAACATCAAGGATCTGATCATATTACTGAGTTATTAGTCAAACAACCGGAAACTTGTTTACAGAAAACAAATTGGCTTTGCCACTTCCAGGTGGGCTGAGGAAATTGTTTTTCAGAACAGACAGGAAAATTCCAACTCCGTAACAGCAAGAAACCAAGGTGCCCCCTTGGATGTTCTCCCAGCTTCATGGGAGCATTTTAGCCATTCTTTCAAGGGGCTCAAGCACAAAACCCCAAACAGCAGCAAAACATACCAGAAAGAGCAGAGACTGCCATAAGATGCATGTTCAAACTGTGCCATCTTAACCTGCTGTCTGAATGCTAATGTTAAAGTAGATAGCTGGGTCGCTTAGTTCAATTAATTCCAGAATCAGGGTCCTGCTGACAAGATGGCTCAATCTTGTGTCCTTGTCTTCCATACCTCATTGGCAGAGTGGCATATAACAGAGGCTCTCCTGATGATGGCAGCGTGCAGGTAGGTTCATGTACGAGGGGACAGTCCTTCATATATCCAGTTCACAAAATGTTTAGAATGTGTGTGTGTGTGTATGTGTGAACATATTAGCTGGGGGAAAGCAGCAGGGAAGTGATGTAGGAGGTAGACAAGAAAGAGCAGACATAGGGGCTGTAGGAGTCAGGTTGCTTTCTGTGTTGGGGAAGGGGAACATGGCTGATAGTAAGTGCATGAAGAGTGCAATTTTATAAACACTGAGAAGTACTGGGCTGAAACCAAGAGAGCGCTTATGCCCCCACCAATTCCTTTCTGCCCTGCTGATTCCTTTATACAAGTGGTGGGTCCTGTCAATCCTGTTGCACAATCAGGACTCACCATTTATGCAAGGGAGATTTAGTGTTTCCTAAGGGAAGCCCCAAAGTAGGTGGAAACACTCCTTTCCGAAAGGAGGCAGGTCAGCAGAGTTCCCTTTTGCACAGAAAGTTGGATTATATTGTGGATAAAGCTCTATATAGACATAGGGTACCAGCTCATATAGGAGGCTATGCACATAACTTTCTCCTGGTCAGAGGTCCATGCCCAATGGATGGATATGGGGAGGGGAAGACAGGGAAGCTACTCATTTAATGTGTGGATCCCCTTCACACGTATAACAAGGGGCCATTCAGCATTTTTTTTATTACTGAGAAAAGGATAACATTTAGGAAAAAAAATACTCTTCAGCTGTAACTTCATTCAAATGGGTACTTTCAATACAGGAATTATATGAGATCAATTGATTTCAAAATAGAAGGTGGGCCAATTATATGGAAGCACAATTTTTGCAGGGACCCCATGATTACAAAAAGGCCTTTACTTTACCAGATTCAAAGGTAATATGTTATCACAATGTACAAAAGAACACAGGCAGCCTAGCAGTAAGCTAACAGCATGAATGCTACTGAAACAACCTCAGCTATCAACTGAACAGCTAGCCTTAGCTGCCAGCAGCATTTAACAATGAGTCACACACACCAGTGCTAGAAAGATATCATCATTGGCTTGACTTCTGAAATCAGTGTTGGCCAATAATGTCTGTGAATTTAAGTGATTAACAGAACAAGAAAAATAAGCACTCGCACCATTTTATAAATTGTGGTTTTTAACTAGATGTTTTAAGCCTTGTTTTAAAAGGAAACACTGCTACATACTAAAACAAGATTTAATGGATTAAAATATTTGCCAATCAAAGAAAAGAAAATGTTTAGTAGAAACAGTGTGTCTTTTTGGACGGGCATTTTTTCAGACGGAAGTACAAATCTGTATTTCATTACCCTGGCTGACATTACCCTACTCCTCAAATTGCTGTTCATTTGAAAAGAAATGAAATTTATGGGTTCAGTAGTTGTGATGGGGAGCATGCTAGTGGACCTACATTTTTCATTCTTTCCCCTTCATCTTCACTTGAGCTGTTCTGATCATGGGCTGTACTCCAGCAAGAAAGAGACCTTCGGTAGTGATAGATGGACTCATTTCTGTCCACACCACGCACCACACACTGCCCACCAGACCCCTGCTGGCCAGCCGACTTTACTTGCCATGCTGGCAGTAGCATGAGTAGCATGCAGCCTCCAGCCTCCAGCTTCCCCGCCGAGCTGCTATTTAGGCCATTTGTGGCTCAGCAGAAAGGCAGTAATGGGAGAAAGGACTTCCCATTCACTCTGACTAGATACAAGGCACATTTGTTTGGGCTGTTATTTACTTCTGGAACATGCTTATGGAGATGGCCGATAGTTTAATTATAAGATACTTTATTGTTCACGCCCAATGCGTTTTGGCCTATGTTTTTTTTAAGGCCTTCTTCAGGGGGCTGTAACATCAAGAATATATTACATTAAGTTTATGGGGATAACACATAACATATCAGTTTAGGGGGTTAGTTAGGCATATTGCCTCAAAAGGCCTGTGCCCATATATAAGTTTCTTAATTTTTTTAAATTAATACAATATGAAGGCTCTTGGGCCTGTCCACATTATACATTAACATTTCTATAAATCATATAAAAACATTGTATGATGTAAAAACACTTTTAACAAAAATTCAATCTATTGGTTCTTATCAGGATGATAGTCTCCTATGATATTCACTGGCAACTGAGGAAATGCAATCATTCCATGTCCCTCTTTTTATTTTTCTAAATAATCTTTTCTCATTGTTGCATCATTTTTTACTTTTTTATTTTGCTTTGCCAGGTGTTTCCATGTGGAAATGATAAGTACAAGGTCTCACAATACGTCATTATTACTATCATTATTCTTGTTATGTTGGAGTCACTGCAGGTAATTACTGAGTCACAGGAGTGGCAAAAATTCAAGATCTGAGTTTAAGCCACTGGGGTTTAGAGGTTTTAACTTTAGGATCCGTTCTGTTTCCTTTCTTCTTTTTTTTCCAGTTTAATTTTTTTATTCTTTTCAAAGATAAAACTTACAAAGACATACAACATTAAAATGGACCCTCTATCTTCTTCACAACTAACATAGAAAAGCCACATTTTCTCCTGCAGAAATTTTCAATAACAATTTTTCCCTTCTCCCCCTCTTGCTAAAGATAAAGTAAATAGGTTTTTTTCCCTCCCCTCTTTCCTTTAGACAAACCTTTTGCTTGAATCCTCAGATGTACCACTCATCTTATATAGAATTTACATATACACATTACTTTTTATTTAATTATTAGCAGTTAGTTTCTTCCCCCACTCTCGCCCCTTTTTCCCTCTCCCAATAAGCCCAATAAATCCAGCAACCCATTTTTTCTTTTTCTTTTTCCTTCTTTACTACAACATTTAACTTATTATTATTATTATTATTATTATTATGAATATGTATTAAAGTTTCCACAATTACTATCCCATAAAAAAGAACAAAAAGGAAAGACAAAAGTTCCAGCTTCACTCTTATCTCTAGACCATAATCAAGTGTCTTTTTATCCAGCCGAATCTCAATGCTTCTTTTAACCCATTTCAAACGGGAATTCCTTTTTAAGTTTTTCTGCCAGTTCTTTTGGATTTCGTACTGGAATCCCCTTACATCTCCGCCCCTTGACTACCGGAATAACCCACTGAAATATTTTTCTCTGTTTTGGTTTTGATCTTGATGCCTCTCGTCTGAAGATAATCTTCCTTTGTTTCTCTCTTGTCACAGGAACCATCTTTTCAACCCTTGTTCCATCAAAGAATTCTTTCAAAGTAATCATCCTTTGATATCTTTTATCTTTATTGTCCAAAAAGCCTTTGACCTCATTAGACACTCGTTTTGTAGTAATGTCCAAATTTTTTCTTTCTTGAGTTTTTTCTTGTTCTGGTTCTATGTTTTCATGCACCATCTTTAACTCCCGTACTTCCATCTTGTTTTCACACTCCCATTTCGCTATAATGTGATCCAATTTATCACATATTTGTTGAGCATGCTTTTGCATTAGGAGTTGTAAATCCTGAATTCCTGTCATTAATTCCGCAAAGTCATTTGTTTTTCTTCTAGCGTTTCCCATTGCAAAAGCCTTTATATCTCTATGTTCTTATAGTTCACAAACGCCTTCACTGGCGCATATTTCTCTCAAAACGGAAGAGGCAATTCTCTGTTTCCCAAGCCTCTCTTTCTCTTTCTTTCTTGTCTCCTAATTTACTTCATATGTAAATTCTTTAAACAAAGATACCCATCTGTGATTACCTTCGTAACTTCAACTTTTAAAAAAAGTTTTTTCTTTCTCAAAGGGTAAGATGACTCACCCACATGATGACACAAGAGGTTTCGTTTTCTTTTTTCCTGCAGGATCAGTTGTTAAATATTTGATTTTATTGCAGTGAAAGTCCCCCTCCTCAACAGATGTTATCCTTCTTGGGGAATCTTATGCCCTCTCGGGTCCGGAACAGCTCGTGAGCGCTGGAAGCCTGCATCTCCACCCTTTTCTGCTGTTTTTCCGATGAAGTTTCCACTCTGGCTTTGTTACTGCATCAAAGGGTTTACGAGATACCTAATGGCTTGCTCGTTGCATTCCCCTTTAATCTGGGGAAATTAACTCCATCTGGGATCCCCCAGATGGCACCTGAGCCATCCCATTCCGTGGAGCTCGCAGCTCATGGCGCCGACCCTCCATTGCATTCACCGGAAGTCCATTCTGTTTCCTTTTTTAATAACAATTTGTTATCCTGTCTTTCCAATGATTTTGTGCCCAAAAATGATCTACTAAAGGAGCACTGGATCTGTTGTTCTTTAAGTTCCTGAGGTGCTCTCCTATACGTTTTTTCAAAGGTCTAATTGTTTTGCCTATATAGATCTTTGGGCATATGCACTGGATGGCATAGATGACAAAAGGGCTGTTACAGGTGGTGAAATGTTTGAGGAAATATCTTTGTGGATCAGATGGATTTTTGAATTCTGTGACTTTGAAGGGTGTATTTGCAGTAGCAGTGGTGTCCACAAGAATGGTGTCCTTCAGGCATGGAAGCACCTGGTAAAGAATTGCATAAACTTCTACTGTGTTCTTTTTATTCACTCCTGATTAAAAGATCTCTAATGTTCCTGGTTCTTTTAAAGGAGACCATAGGCTTTTCCTGGCACCCTGGGATGTTTTGGGCAATGTGCTGGTGTCTCCTTATGCTTCCTTGCAGGTGATTTGTTATATGGTCATATGCTAGACTACAATTGATTCGTTCTGGGGCTGTTATATTCTTTTTTGAGAAAAGCTCTGAATGTGGTTTAGCCTCAGCCTTTTTCAGGCCTTGTGAAATTACAACATCAGGATACCTTCTTTCTTTTAACTGCATGGACAGTGTCTGTGATTCCTGTCTGAAATCTGATGTTTTGGAACAGTTATGCTTGAGTCTTAGAAACTGTCCATATGGGAGATTATTTCTTAAAGCATGGGGGTGGGAACTATCATATCTAAGATATCTAGAGACACCAGTGGGTTTTCTATAGATGGAGGTGATAAAATGTTATCCCTCCTTTTTCACTTTTAGATCTAGGAAATGAATTTCTCTAGTGTTAAACTGGATGTCAAATTTAATATTATCATTCTTGCCAAATGGAAAATACATCATCAATATATCTCAACCATATCAAAAGATGTTTTGAATATTGCCCCTCTGATGTGAAAAGTTATGTTCATATTCCGCCATATACAGATTGGCTACCTCTTGAGCCATATACAGATTGGCTACCCCCTTGATTTGCCAATAAAATTTGTTGCCAAATTGGAAATAATTTTTGCATAAGGCTATTTCTGCAAGGGAGAGAAGAAAGTGGGTAGGAGGATGTTTCTCTGTTCTCTGGTCCAGTGTGTGTTGTATGACAGCATCCTGCTGGGGTATATTAGTCATTACATCCATAGTCATCAGGATGTCTCCCTCTTGTATGTTGATGGGCTTAATTTGTTTATGAAATCAGAAGAATCACGTATATAAGAAGGTATGAGAGGTATGAAGGGTTTTAGAAAATGATCTATAAACTGTGAGAGTGGTTCTAACACAGAATTGCATGTTGATACTATGGGCCTGCGTGGTGGGGAGGAAATACCTTTATGAATTTTTGGCAGAGTATAGAAAACTGGAATTCTAGGGTTAGTTTTGTATAGGAAGCCATATCCACCCTCCGTTATATATCCCAAGCTGGACCCCTCATATAAGGTGTTTTTTTTAATCTCCCTGGCTATAACTGTAGTTGGATCATTCTTACATACCTGATAAGAATCAGCATCTTGTAGTTGGCATAAAACCTCTAATTTATAATCTGCACTGTTTTGAATCACAATAGCTCCTCCTTTGTCAGCTTCTTTTATCACTATGGAGGAATCATTACTTAGGTCTAGCAGAATCTTTTTTTCTTCACCACTGATGTTATGCCAGGGGCGATTTGTTGTTTTTTTCATTTTTCTCAAGGTCTTTCAAAGACTTGTATTGCCGGGTCAGCTGGGGCAGGAGGCATAAATTTAGAGGTAGGTCTAAAACATGTTTTCGTGTCTGTGAATCTGGACATGTTGGACCCAAAATATTGTCGTAGTTTGATGTTGCGAAAGAACCGGAAAAGATCTAATCTTGTTTGTACTGGATCATGTCGGAAGGTGGGTACAAATGAAAGTCCTTTATCCAAAACAAGTTGCTCTGCAGGGGAGAGAGTTCTATTGGAGAGATTTAGTACTAATATCTTCTCTGGGATCGTCTTCGAGATTAAGTATATCTTGTTGGTCTTCTATTGTGGCTGCTGGAAGGGAACACTCATCTGCGATTTGTTCTATCTTCTAAAAAAGATGAAGTATGAAAGGATGTTGTGGAATCAAATGAATTTGTGCAGGTAGAATCTCCTTCAGAACGTGATTCTGAGGTGTCTGGATGCAGAGCGAAGGCCACTCTTTTTGGCTTTTTGTAAAGCCAGGGATATACTTTATTTGTGGTATAATAATTTTCATCTCTCTGGAATTTTTTGTATTTAAAAGCCTTAAATTCTTCATGAAACAGTTTTAGTTCCTTATCTAGAGTGGCAAATTTTTGTTCTGTCTCTCATCGATTAGCCCATCTATATTTATCTCTCTGTTCTTTTAAAGATTGTTTTAATTGGTTATTGACTTCAGATGAAGTTTCTATGATAAGGATCATAAAGTCCTGTGAACACTTGTTGAGTATAGCACACCATTTTTTTCATAAATTCATCATTGTCTTTAAACATGTCTGCTTCCTTCATAATCCTAAATCCCCTGGGAATTCTTTGGGCCTGGCATGAAACTCACCATTCACCCAGTAAGGTTAACTTTACAATCCATATTTCGGAATGAAATGCCTGAGTTTCTCCAATGGTGCAATTAATCATCTGGAAAAGCTGCCCAGATGGCACAACCAAAATTACCCTTTCTGTTTAAATACACAAAATACACAAAATGAAGAATTTATTAACAGCTCAAATTTAAAAATGATCCCTACATTAAATAAAGTTTTATTAATTGTCAGACTAATATGAATTACAGATGTAATGGATATTTGAATTGCTTGACATGACCTGGGAGACATCTGAGTCAACATCAAAAATTGCTTAATGATTGTGTGGGAAATCTTCAACTTGCTTTTGTTGAGCTTCTCTCCCAATGTTTGAGAGACTGCACTTAACAAGCCATAGCCTAGTAAGCTTTAACAAAGCTTGTTCTAAAAAAGAAATGAAAATGGAATACAGGCTCTAAATTAGATGAAGTTATGGAATTACCTTCTCTATTTCTTATCAGCTTGCATAACTGAAATAGTAAAAAGCAGAATTTTCTCCAGGAATCCCACAGAGTTTTTATTCCCTGTTCTAGAATTATCATCTGGATGGTGGTCTATGATATGGTGTGAACTAGCACATTTTTTTGGAAGCCCCATTTCTTCACATGTAAACAGGATATGTAACTGTTAGCATATAAAATACATACAAATCCAAGAAAACAACTCACTTACCATAGAATAGACACTAACAAAGCTACTTGCAGTTTAATGTAAACTAGGGTGGAAAACGGTATCTTTTAATGGTTATATATAAGGAAATTTGAGATGGCACAGCATTTTATATTCTTGCTGTACTCTACAAAATACATCTGCCCAAATTCTCTTATCTGGGTAGCTGTGAAAGGTATAGGAGCCCAAAAATTGAAAGGCTGGCTGCCCCAATAACTCTTGAAGAAATATATTCAAAATAATGCAATCTAATATAATAAATAATCTTGAAAGGGTAGTCTAAAGAAATGGAAATACTCAAGGCACAACAAGAAGCAATTAACAGGAATCCCGGCCACTGAATGACTCTGCCCATTAAATTAACTTTCTCTTATGCAAACTGATGCATAAACGTCCTCTGCATCATGCAGAATCAGATCAACATTTATGAGCTCTATGAAAGCATTATAAAAAATGCTCATCTTTAGCTGAGATTTCTCTCCTGCATTGTATTGCCTTCTGGTGATGTTGTACACATGTGCCAATTGTATCGACCTTGGAAATGGTAGCTAGCAGTACCACTGGGAAAGCAAACACATCTGGAAATGAAAAAGACCTTTAGATCTAGATGAGGGGGGTATCTATACACTCTATTGATCCCATAGTGGCTGTGCAGTGGCACTGCATTTTTTAAATGACGCAGCTGCCAACTTGCAGCCACATCGGGATTCCTACCCCGTCTAGCTTTATAGATTTAGCCTCACAGCAGTGATGCTGCAGGCTTTTGAGCTGACGCCTTCCAAAGCAGCATCATATAATACAGAAGGAGCTTTGCACATGTGTCTACGTAGCAGCAAAGTGCACAATCTCTTTTTACATTTTTAGTCAAAGAAGAACTTTTAAGGGAAATACTGCTCAATATGTATTACATTCCAGCATTATGAGCTGGACAAATTTGTATGCTGAACCAGATAATTATTATAAATTAGGTGATATATCTATTTGAATACAGTGATACACGTTCCCAATGGAAAATGTCCAGGATTATCTCTGGTCAATTAATGAAGGCTTGCCTCCAGACACTCATTTCATGGGAATGGACTAAAATCTATCCAATGAAGCAGCATTTTTAAGGGCAGGTTCAATAATACTAGAAATATTTGAGATATCATTTCCTCTAAAAAGTGCCTCCCCATAATTTTTTTTTTAAAAAAAAAACATGGCTTCCTATTTATTGTTTTTTTCTTTTTTGTTTCTGAGATATCACAGGCACCAACTTACTGGCATCGTAATTATGTCAAATGAAATTACTACTACAATGATGGGAATCAGAAAGAAAAGCTTTGGAAGCAACAGAAGGCTGGCAGGCTTCCCTTATGAAAAAAAACCTACTATACAAATTCAGTTAAGCAAGCAAATTCATTTAATATACAAAAATAAATACGTATGTGTTAGAAACTAATACGTTAGCATGCCAAAGTGATTTTTTAGCAGAAATGTTACAAGTTTTGAGAACAAAATAGTCTCCAGATCTTCAGAACTGATACCCCAAAACACAAATGTCCTAGTTTACTGTGACCCTCAAATGGTTGGACTAGATCAACATTAGGCTTTTATAGCTTATGAGTTTTGGTGTAATTTAGAGGTTTACATACCACATGGTATGTTTCCTACAAATTACTCACTCCAACCAAATTCCTTTACTTAGGCTGACCATATGAAAAGGAGGACAGGGCTCCTGTAACTTTAACAGTTGTAGAGAAAAGGGAATTTCAGCCAGTGTCATTTGTATGCAATTAGTTTCTGGTGAAATCCCCTCTTCATTACAACAGTTAAAGCTGCATGCACTATACTAGAGTGACCAGATACAAAAGAAGGCAGGGCCCCTGCAGCTTTAACTGTTTCAATGAAGAGGGAATTTCACCAGGTGCGAATTGCATACAAATGACACTGGCTGAAATTCCCTTTTCTCTACAACTGTTAAAGTTACAGGAGCCCTGTCCTCCTTTTCATATGGTCAGCCTACTTTACTATTATTTTTACTGATTATACTTCTTCATAATGAAGGAAGTCTGATTTACAATTTAAATTTTCCTGTCTTCAACAGACAGCATCCTTGTAAATTTGATAGCCATCATGTAAAGTCGTACACTGGGATTACACATTCTCATATCCAAATTTTCGTGCAAGTAATTGAAATAGTGAATAAAATAAATGATACCATAGAGCATGGAAAGAAAAACATGTAATCTTTGTGTTCAAAACAAATTATAAGAGCACATTTCCTAGTTATGCAATACATTTTTACTTCACCTGCCCTATATGGCCTAAACATACTGATGCACAAATATCCCATTTCTTGCCCCCAAAATGCTTCCAGTTAAATGCTTACAAAAGCTCTAGGGATTTGCAAACACTCACAAAACATGAGTGTGCTCACAAAATATCCACCTCCACAGCCTCTCACTTCTCCGGTCCCAAGATCTATAACCTCACTTTACGGCAGAAGTATAACTCGATGGTCCCTGGGCCCCAGTGGAGTATTGTTTCCTGTCAGGGACTGGGATTACTAATTCCAGTCTCCCCAGTGGGGAACTCATATTAATAATATAATTTCCACTTGGTAGTAATGATGTGCATAATGTCAGTTTCCTACCAATCTCTGTTGAGAAAGGGTATTCTTCCTTTTCCTCCACCACAGCGTTCCCCTGTCCCAAGGTAAGTTTCTGGGCCTTGGGACAGGAGCAGTGGGAGGTGGTGTCAGGGACTTGCAGTGCTGCACTGCAAGCAGAGCAGTGCCTGCCTCTATCCCAGTTGTAAGCATTCAACCCTTACATGACATGCCTAAGGCAGAGAAACAGGGTTAAGAAATTGTTGTCGGTCCCAAGAAATGCTGAACTAGTTCAGTGGGTCAAAGACTGCTTTTGGCTTTTATACTGCTGGCCCCCAATGCTACACAGAAAACCTCTTTTGAAACTGAGATCCAAGAGAACAATTTGATAAAGAACACCTTTCAAAAGAAAAAGGTTCCACTCAGCATGCTCTAGTTGGTAAGTCTAAAGTATATTTTTGATCACAGCTACTGTATTGTACTACTTTCTAAACCCCTTCAAAATAATCCTGCTGTAGCAAGTGTTTCGGTTAGAGCATTACAGAATTACTTTTCAGCAGGTTTGTCATGAAGTCACCTACCCAGAAAAAAATAAGGTGAATCAAAAATCATTACACTATAACCCTGACATCATGAAATTCCTGATGCTACATATCTGAACATGAAAAATGAATAACCATTTCATGGTAAATTGATATAAGAAGTATTGACTGGAGTATTAAAGTATTGGAAAGAGAGAGAAAATAAAAATATATACTTGATATCACATTAAACTACCATGGGAAAAATCTAACTGGAGCTATAACTTCCAACAGTTTCAATAAAGTACAGGTAAATAATAAAGAAAAGATAAATAATTTATTAATAACTACAGTCTACAGTCTAAAGATAGATATATTAGAAATGAAATAAACCTCAATTGAAATAATTCTTTTTAGATCTTAGTTTTAGATCTTATATATGACAAAACTATTTCACAAACAACTGAAAACAGAACACCAAAATACTAAAGAATAACAACTGAATATTAAAGCATATCTCCATCTGGATAATATTTTATTACATGTTTTTTGTGTGAAAACAATCTTGAATGATTGTTCATTATTCATTCCCCTTTGTATATATTCAAAATCTAAACAATTTTCACAAAGATGATGTTCTACAGGAGATCTGTAGCTCACTAAAATATTTTGTAAAGAGAATTAACAAATGTTATCAAAAGGAAAAAGCACACACCATGCATTATCCTTCTATAAGAAATGACATTTATCAGCTGTATATATTCATGCCATCGTTTTTGGAGGATTTATTGCACTTTAACATTTACTCAAGAAATGTTGATATTTGTTTTACTTCCCTTACAAAGAATCTAATTTAAAAGAAACCTGGTGTTAGTATACTTAGAATGCAATCCTATAATGCCTCTCTCAGGTAAATTGGTATACGATTGCAGCCTTAATCTACAATTTCTTCCATTTCAGGAATATTTGGATCAATTAAGTAAGTTTAGTTCAGTCAATTTTTAATAATGAATACCCAACAGTCATCTTTCACCTGCATACACGTTTTACTTCAGAATAAGCCAGTACCAAACTCCTCTACGGAACAGACATTGCTTCCTCAAAGAGTTCACAAAGATTATGGCATTATTTTGAGGTTGTTTAGGACCTATCACATCTTTCAATAACACCTAATGCAGTGTTGTTCCATCAGCTTTTGTCTGCTGCCATCATCTAGATCCCAGTGATGGTCCTTCCCTTCCCATCTGCCACCAAAAGGGCTTCTGAGAAAATATCTTGCTGTAAGGGTATGGGAGAAGAAACAGAAACCGTTTGGTGAGCTAACACCATTTGGCTCCTGATTGTGGCCCTTGCTTCCCCAGCTGTCACCAGAAGGCCATCTGGGGAAACATCTTGTCCTAAGGGAATAGGAGAAACAAATAGGCTTCAAGTCAAAAGAACAAAAACAGCAGAAGGAAAGTAAAAGAACTGGAACATGCCAGCCTAGAAGGACCATAGATGCAAGGCAAACCTAAGTACAATTACTTCCAGAATAGGAATATTTCCATTCATCTTGGCCACTGAAGCACCACTATGCTTTTTTCTTCCTGCTTCCCAATTCCTTTTCTTGTACCTTGCGTCTTTTTAGATTGTAAATCTGAGGGCAGAGACGGTTTAGTTACTGATTCTTGTAAATCACTCTGGGAGCTTTCTGACTGAAGAGAGGAATAAAAATGCTTAGAACAAATAAATGAATAATCTGTGATGCTCTGTACTGAACACCTTCATTCCATAACAAGGAGCAAGTTGCCTCTTTGAAGGCTTTTGCTAAGAAACTGCTTATACATCACAACAAACAAACAATAAGTGCCATCATTTGCCCTTCAAAATGGCAAGCAGGTCTCTTGGAACATCAAGTGGAAGAACCCTCAGAGTTCAAGATTTCTGCAGGTAGATTTATGTTACAAAATTGTAACAATTTCCCCAAAAGAATCCTTGAAACCAACCTTACATAACTATGGGTTCCAAAGTTTCCTGGAAGTTGGGAATGAAAGTTAAATCAGATTAATAGATAAGTAATAATGTGACATGAACAGCAATTGATGTTATTTCTAACCAGCACTTAGACAGATATCTAACTCCTTTTCTCCGATCCCCTCTAAATGGATTCTGTTTGACGCCTGGTTAGCCGATTATGCGCATAATCGCTGAAGCGCTTTATCGTAAATGCTTGTACGCAAGAGGTAATTGAGCGCACAACTGGTGGCCTTACTGGTTGTTTGAAATGCGCTTTACAAGTAGTTAATGCGGAGAATCGCTTGTTCACATAGGCAAAATGCGCTTTAACAGCTGGAGCAAAATAAAACTCGCTATTTAACGCGCATTCAATAATGCGCATAATCGGAGAGATAAAGCGCCTCAACTCCTGATTTACACTCCGCTCTTGTAGAGGTAAAATTTTTAATGAGACTTCAAAGAGCTTTAAACATCTCGTGTAGAGGCAGCCTCCCTCAATCCTTAGCTTTCAACTGTCATAACTGCCCTTGGAACCCCACTGACCAATCCCAACTCAGTGAAGAAAACCAATCACCATAATATTCTCTAGTCAGTACAGCTAAAAACAATATATAAAATCTGCTGAAATGTAATAAAAACAACAGTTCACCATTTCACCACATCTCTTTCTAGTTTCTCAGTGCCTGTTAAAGTGCCAGTTCTGTCAGCATTCAGCACTTGAGTTCACTGTTAGAAGGAGTGAGAGTGCTATAAAGCTAACATGACACAGGTTCTGGCACTAGATTGCTTCTTTTCGCAATTTGATTGCCTTATATTTATGTTGACTGCATGAGAACATTTGAGTTTATCCCTATTTTCTTTCCTGCTGTTACATTGGGCTAGTTCATACGTAATGTACACCCAAATTCTTCAGAACTGCATGTTGCCCAATTTTCCTGTTGGCTTCTCCTGCTAGCAGGAGTGGCTAAACTAACCAGGAAATCATCAGAAAACAAAAGCTTAGTGTTATGCCTGAACTGAGATTCCTGGCTTGTCGCACCCAAACAAGCCAGGAATCACAAGCCAAGAACAAACCCTGACTCCAGATACTGGCTTATTAGGACAGAAACAAGCCAAGAATCCTTTTGCTTGCTGGTGGCATCCTGGTTAATTTAGCTGCTTCTGCTGACAGAAGGGTTCAAGTGAGAACAATCAGTCAGTGTGCAGCACACTTGCTTATTACTGAGCGCTGAAGAATTCTGGCTTATTGTTACATGCCAACTGTCCCATTAATGGAAAAATTGTCAAGAATTTTGTTTCACTGGTTCCACTCATAAACAGTGAATTTCTTGGCATTATTAGTACTAATAGATATGGCATCCTATTTGAACATGGATCAGTTAGGACTACACAAATTGCTGTACAAATTGGTATATCTTATTTAGCAGCTGTCACATGCATCTTAGTTGCATATTTTGCACCAATAAGCAAGTGCCTGACTGAATAATCTGTCCTGCTACCGCACATGCAATAGGAATTATCAGCTGGTGCTAGCTTTGTAAAGTATTATATGTGATACAGCAAGCAGAACGATAAACCAGCCTGTAGCATTATCATTAGAACTTTTTTTTAATGTCTAGTCATTTTTGGCCCTTGACAACACAGTAAGGCATACACCAACCACAAAACCTGTTTTGAGTGATGATAGTGTTTATAACTTAAGAACAACGGAAGTGCCATTCTGGATCAGACCTGGGGCTATCTTGACGGCACTGAATTGGTGCCACATCCCCCCAAAATCCCATGATTTCACTCCTCTTGGGTTGTGCCAGGTAATCCCCACACCAAGGAGCAAGCATGGGATTTATGGCCACTGCCCCCATTACTCCTGGCTTTCCCTCACTTACCCCCTTTTAAAATATTAGACGCAAAAGGCTCTTTGGCAAAAGGGAAATTTTTCTCCTTGTGCTGAATGCAGCATGGGGTGTTCCAGCAACCATTCGGACTGCCAGCCTGCTCACTACCTTTTGCCCAGGTGGACGGCAACCAATCGGGGTCGCCATTCATCCAGCCATGCCTCTGCATTGAAGTTAGACAGCCGAAGGGCCGTGTCCGGCTCATTCCATTCTGAAAAATCGGGGTAAATCCCTGACTTTTAAAATGTGGGGCTTCTCTGGAAAGCCCGGCAATGACTTCAAGGTGGCTGCTGAGTCATGTAATAGACGCCACACCACAACGAAGCTACCTCAGGACTTCCAGAGGATACAGGGTCCATCTAGTCCATAGCTCTGTTCACACAGTGGCCAACCAGCTGCCCATGGGAAACCTACAAGCAGGACATGAGAGCAACATCACCCTTCTCCCCATGTTCCCCAGCAACTAGTTCACATAGACATACTGTCTCTGATACTAGAGGTAGCTTATAGCCATCAGGACTCCTAACCATTGATAGCCTTATCCTCCATGAATCTATAAATTTCAGTTGCACTGCTAATATAGTGCTATATGGCTGTAAATATGTACCCACCAAATATATCCCATATAGAAGGTAGTGCTCAAATGAAGAAGAATTTGTGCCAAACCATGAAAACACTGTGGGAATTGTTGTTTCCACTGAGTTTCTTTCAGTCCCATTTCTTCAAAATGTGGCTATATCTTGCTTACATATGTAAGCATCCTAAGTTCATGGCTCTAAAAATGTGAGTGGGCCTCTCTAAGGAGATACAGGATATTATTAGGATATACTAAAGATAAAAATCAGAGCAGAAAAGAAAAGAAAAAGTGAGGTAGAGAAAGAGATGTTCAAAAAGTAAGGAGAAAGACATATGGATGACAAACAACACATATAGATAAAACAGCACATAGGGCAATTTCTGACATATACCTGCACATACAGGTTTTCAGATGAGCACTTGGAACTTATACTCATTCAAGGGATTCCCATTTTCTTCACTGTCAGCACCCTGTGAAGGCAATAGTAATGCACCTGAGAAGTGTTTCCTGAAATTGAAGTGAATGTTTGCTTGTTAGTTCCATATGTACCTCAGAAGTTCAATGAAGATGTGCATTGTCATCCAATCAAAATTAGAAACAAGAAGATTGGTCTCTAAAATATATAACACACTGAATGAAATTAAATATGGATCTACA
Source organism: Anniella stebbinsi (assembly GCA_029215795.1). Lineage (NCBI taxonomy): Eukaryota > Metazoa > Chordata > Lepidosauria > Squamata > Anniellidae > Anniella > Anniella stebbinsi. The sequence goes on along the minus strand of JARDYH010000004.1, from coordinate 84,502,322 downwards.
ATGGGAGTAAAACAAACTTGGGAAAAGGATATAGGATGGCAAATTGAACATTCCATGGGCTAAAGTATGAACATGTGAGCCTTTTAAAATCAATATCTAGTAAAATTATAGAAAATTCTTTAAAACTGGTCCATCAGTTTTATCTTAACCTAGTGAGGATGAGTTATATTAATAAAGCTGTATCTCAGAAATGACAGAGGGGATGTTCATCTACTGGTTCATACTTTCACATGTGGTGGACATGTCCCACAGTTCTGGAAAATGTATTTAAAGAAAATCACAAAACAAACAACTGAGTTTTTTTCAGCACTGGTTTTATTATCTTTATCTGATGGAGCAAATAAAATTTAAGACACAATTTTTTTTTTTATTTTTATGTGGGTGGTGGCTCAACTATAGCATCATCTTGGAAAAAGGAAATAGCAAATCCAATGACAATATGGAGGAATAAGTTATGATTCATCACCCTGATGGAGAAATTAACAAATCAAATTAGGCTTCAAAGGTCTGAAAACTACAAAGATAGCTTCTACGAAAATTGGGCAGCTTTCATAGATTTTACACATAATTCAAATACAGAACCTCCATACTTGCACTGATCCTGTTGGAAAGATGTTTTGGCATAAATGAATGAACAAATGGAGGCATTTAATTTTTATATAAACTTAGAATCCTGAAATTAAATTGAAAAATAATTCTATTCGAGTAATGTAATGTACCCAGTGACTATTTTGTTGTTATATTTGTTTAAATGAAACACTATACAAAATCTGAAAATAATGATAATAATAATAATAAAAATAATGGATTAGATTGTTTATTTCTAATGTATGAAACAATTTTCATGTTTTCTTTTCTGGTGGCTATATTCAAGGAGGCTCTAGATGTTAGGGACATTTTAACAGAGCTAAAGAATATTGATCTAAGGCATCAACGTATTTTAATACAGAAAAGAAACACATTTCCAGGAAGGCTGCGTATCACTGGGTGATATAAATAGTAGCCTAAAAACCTTCTAGTGGCTCTTTTTAAGAAACACTTATAATTTTGTTTATTACTATTTTTCTAAATTAATATTTAGAAAAAGCTTCAAACACCCAAATTACTTATTGAAGCCTGCCTTTGGAACATTCTTACAAGAAACATTTTATGCAATGAAAACTACAGCACGTTTGTTTCCTTGGAAACAAAGCCTTTCACCTTTATCGCACAGAACCTTAACCAAAGTAGGACTCATTAATTAGGGCAAAAGTTCAGTTATTTGAGCCAGAAAGATGTTCACATACATATTTTCATTAGCAATTAGTCTTTAAAAAGCTCACTCATCCAACTTATGAAATTAATAAAATCTTCACATGATCTAAAACAAATAAGCCATTGAATTAAGAGGAGAAATACGATTTGCTTGAATGACTACAGACTTTGTTGAAATAGAAATAATGAAGTGATACAGAGCAGTGATATACATGTGAAAACATGTTTAAATATCTCGGTTTTACTACTCTGCACTACTAACCACTATTTAGCACAGGACATGTTACATGAAAAAGATAGTTATGCCAGCTACTTCCCTAAAGGTTAGTAAGGATAACATACTTTATTGTGCACTCATGTGTGCATACAGAAGAGTTGGAAGACCTAAAGACAGTAGTGCACGCACTGGTAACTGAGGCTGAACTTCTGCAACGCGCTGTACATAGGGCTACCTCTGTGCCTAGTCCGTAAACTTCAACTAGTTCAAAATATGGCAGCCAGGTTGGTCACTGATACACCTAGGGTTGACCATATCACACCAGCTTTAAAATCGCTCCACTGGCTGCCAATTAGTTTCTGGGCGAAGTACAAAGTGTTGGTCATGACCTTTAAAGCCCTACATGGTTTGGGTCCAGGGCTGCCTCTACAAGAGAGGTTTAAAGCTCTTTCAAGGCGCTGTAAAAAATTTACCTCTACAAGAATGGAGCGCAAATCGGGCGTAGAGGCGCGTTATCTCTCCAATTATGCGCATTATCAAATGCGCGTTAAATCGCGAGTTTTATTTTGCTCTGGACGTTAAAGCGCATTTTGACTATGTGAACAAGTGCTTATGCGCATTAACTACTTGTAAAGCGCAATTTGGTCATCCGTTAATGCGCTTCACCGCCTCTCGCCGCCTCTCGTGCAGAGGTATTAGATGTAAATGCGCTTCAGCGATTATGCGCATAATCGCCTAACCGGGCGCAAAAGCGAATCCTTGTAGAGGGGACCCAGGTTACCTGTGGGATTGCCTTCTCCCATACAATCTGCCCCACATGCTCAGGTCCTCTGGGAAGAATTTACTACAGTCAGCCAAGACTAGGCTGACAACCGTTACCCAGAGGACCTTCTCTTCTGCTGCTCCCAGATTGTGGAATGACCTGACGGGAGAGATCCACCAACTCACCAGTCTTCAAGAATTTAAAAGAGCTATAAAGACTGGTCTCTTCCAGCAGGCCTACCCAGATGAATTTTAAGTCTTTTATTGGTATCTTATTGGTATTTTAATGATGTATTGGTTTTATGCGCTTTTAATCAGTTTTGTGTATTTTATATTTGGTGTTGTTCCCCGCCTCGATCCGGAGGGAGAGGCGGGTAATAAATAAATAAATTTATTATTATTATTAAAACTATCAGTGTTGGCTTCAGGATTTTGAGAACAAGACCCCCTCAATGGGCCCCCACCCTGAGTGAGTCTATCTTCTCACCACCATTGTTACCAGCTGCTATTACTCCTCATCCATTTCCTACCACTTGCTTGCTTGACAGGCAGAGAGGCAGTGAACAAGCAAGCAGTGGCATCTATTGCTTCCCTTCTCACCACTACCATTGTCTGGACCAAAGCGAGAGGCAAGTGAGCAAGCAGTTTTCAACAGTGAAGAGGAGGGGCAATTCTAAGGGGCTCTTGTCAGTGGGTCCTTGTTGGAGCATAGGCCCTTGGCAGGTGTTTGACCACACTGACCCTGACAACTAAATACAGCTCTGCAACCGAATATACTATATGTATTTTTTACTTAGCCTCTACTCTTATTTATTTTATTGCATTTATATCCTGCCTTTTTTCCTCCAAGGAACCAAGGTGGCATGCATAATCCTCCTCCTCTCCATTTGTCATTAGTGGAAAATAATGAAAACTGTGATAAATCTCTGAAAATACTGTTTGTATTTTATTAATATTATTACTCAGTAATAGGCCAAAAGGTTACAAGTTCTAGACTTGTGAAGGTTTGCCTTTGAAATTCAAGGTATGTCTTCCCCCCGACCAGGGCAGTAGTTTGCCCTTGGAAGTCTTCAGTACCCTAAATAGATAGATATTTGCAATGAGTTGTATCCAGCTGTGTCCACTGCCATCTGAACATACACAGCTGGAGAAAAAGCTTTACCCTCCCTGCTGCAACCCCCACCCCAAATTTACTCCAGAGGGTTGGGGGAACATCAAATTTGGGAGGATTCAGGGAAGAGAAGAGGAAGGAGAAGTCTCGTTGCATAAACACAAGTCTGCTTGTGTGATATTGGATGTTGTGTTATTCATTTTAAAATATAGCATTCTCATTTCCAAGTGAATTGAAAATCTCTAAAATATTTAATTGCTTTGCCCTGAATTATTCAGCAACACTGACTCCCCCTCAAATTTCTTGTATCACTTTGGAAACTGAGTTATGCCTGAACTAATTTTGTTGATATGACTGAGTTATTTTTGATAATACGGAGATAATGGACTTGAGAAACTATTTCGAATTTCTAAGAAAGATGCATAGAACCTCGCCAATTCTACTGTCATTTCAGTCTCTAAGATCCCTGGTGTGCCTGGTCCTAAATAAAGGTACTTATTTGTGGTCTCTCTCCTGAGTGAAGCACTAGCATGGAAAGCAAATAAATTTACTTTCACTCTTGAGTAATAAATCACACACTCAGGTTTGTGGTTGGTAGTCAGCCCTAAACCAAAGCCCCCTAACACAACAGGAGAAGGTATTGGGGGGGGGGGAGAAAAAGGTGTAATTCACGCCCTCCTGTGAATGGCACTAAAAGGCTCCTGTTATGGGCTGGCTGGATCCTCCCTGAACAGGAACAATCCTCCTGGTTGGTGGGGTACACTGCAACATTTTGTTAATGTTATCACTTGTACGGAAGTATCCCTAAATTATTGAAAGCAAACTTTCCAATTACATGCCTTCCATCAAGCCTGATCATACCTGCATTCAAAATATTTGCTATATTTATATCTTCCGTCTGGGTTTTGAACATACAAATCTATAATATAGTTCCCAATATTTCTTTTGATTTGTAATCCACTGAAGATGTGTTTGCTTGTGTGTGTGTGTATTACATATATAGGTTCATTCATATATATATATATATATATATAATGTAATGACAAGGTGCAAAGTTAGTATAAAAAAGGGAATTTGTGCATGTATGCAAAGTTTAGGGCAGGATCCAATGTTGTCTTTCTGCGATGCAACAGCTTCCGTCAGTGAACTGGGGCATGGCATTTCAATACCTGCTTTGGGAAACCCTGGCATAGAGGGGCCGTAGATAGGAGGCGAAGAAAATCTGTCATGCTAATGAACATCCAGTAGCATAAAATTAGATTTAAGACTTCATTTTATTTTGTTTTCACTGCTGGTGATTCTTGGATTATTTGAACAAGGTACAGTTAGGCCTTGAATAAATATTTGAAACGATAAAGATTTATACTCAACATCTATTGGTATAGCAATTTATACTGTTGGAAGTTTTGTTTAAGTAACAAGTTAAATTATTTTAAATAGAAATGCATTAATGCTTTTTTCACTTAGATGAATGAATGAAGGAGAGCGGCCTGTCATTGGAATAATATCAACTTATTTTAAGTTTCAGGCAGCCATGCTGTTAGTTGCCGCTTTAAAACTAAACTAGGTCTGTTGATGAATGCTAATGAACTGCCTAAGGCAGTACGGTATACTAGAGAGACAGTCTTCACTGTTGGAGGTGACAAGCAAACCACTGACTTCAAGATGCCCTGATGTGACAGGTAATCAAAAAAAATGTTCTGAGTATTCAAAATGCTGCCTACACATAAATTCTATAATCAAATTATCTACTTCAGAAGTTGCATGGAAGTGCTTCCAAACGAGGCTGAAAATAGGCTAATTTTAAAATTAAGGTTTGAACCTGTTTAAAGGGATAAATGTTCAGTGCAGGATTCCTCAGATTCCCCCAGCACATGTTCTTCACGAGGCAAGCATATGAGTTAAGCATATATTTCCACACAAAGAATTTATCTTCAGATGCATGCTGAAATTCCAAGGAAGACAAAGGGGTAAATAACTACATTGGATTTCAGCAGTGACTTCAAACACAGAGTTGCTCATGTGTTTAAGGGAAAGCTTGTGCTGTGGTTAAAAAGAAAGAGAGAGAGAGAAAGAGAGAAGCACATCACTTCAGGTCAATGCTCTATCGAAAGAACATGAAGAAATTTATCTGGAACAGAAAACTATTAATATACTTCTGCAAGGGAACTGTGAGGCCTTATATCCTTCCAGAAGAATGATTTCAAACTGGGGCAGGTGCAATGAAGGAGGCCTTATCTTTGAGGGGGAAGGAAGGAGGCTTAAAAGGAATATGATTATAATCTAGTAATATATTGGGGTGGAGTCAAAGGAGAAAGGAGAGTTATTTGGGTTAAAGATTATTTTAATGGCTACAAGATGACCATCAAATACATACCAGAGATTTTGAGCCTATCTACACTACTGCTTTAAAATGGTTTAAAATGGTTTATAACAGTTTTGAGAACTGTTGGGGCCCAGGACACACTCCACATACAGTTTTCAAAGTGTTTTATCCAACGTGTGTAGATAGGCTCTTTAAGAACTAGAGGCTTCAAATAATATGCGAAGTGGAAAACCTATTGTTGTATTCCAGTGTAGCTTTCTTTGCTTGAAGTAGGGGGCTGTCAGGGAAGAAACAGATCACTCTTATCAGAAGTCTGATTGCATACATAGGGCTTTTGAAATTAGGCTGAGGGCCACTGCAACCCTCAGATTACAAGTTGCCCATTCTCAGCTTAAAGGCAGCTGCTGTGTTGGGGGAGAGTTGGAGCTTGGCACAAGGGAAAGAGCATATGACCTTTTTATTGGTAGATTACCCCCAATTTAAATGACCCCCTGAAGTTCCTATTAGCCTTGCTGGAAGAAAAGGCTAGTACTGTATGCACCTTTTCTTTCATTCATGCACAATAGCACCTGCAGGGGGTGATGAAAAAGAATTAACTTTTACCCCAGGACAACAGTGAAGCTGCACCTCCTTCCTCCACTCCACCACCCCATTACTTTTTTGACCCTAATATTCACTGTGGAACAGCTGACAAAGCAAAGCACCTTGCTACATATAATGTAGCATATGTTCCTGTTTCCAGAAGTTTCTCTGGAGGCAATTCAAGGATTCACATGACTGAAAACAAGGAGGGGTTCAGTGCAACCTGCATGTGATAGAGATCTGCTATGCTAGCTAGTGTGTTGTTCCCTACAGAATATACAAATAGTTTTAGAGTCATTGTGCCATTACTCCTGGTGTGTTCTTAACCTACAAAGAAACATTGCAGATATATCTTAACATTTATTTTAATGTAATTGTTCAGTTGCGGTTGATTTCATGTCTAAAATCTTGAGGTCTTCCTCTTAGGACACATGGAATATTGACAACTAAAGGCAGGATGCTTGTGGAATGGACTTGCACCACAATTTCTGCATGGTTAACTGTTCTGTGAGGCTATATAGAATTTCTCTGTATTTTGGAAGGAGTTTTCATGCTTGCCAAATTGTGTAGTCTGACCCTGTAGTTTGCTTGGAGTGGGTTGGATAATTTTTTTGAGGGTGCTACCTGACAGAGGGGTCCTAGCACTAACAGTCAGAAGACATTGTGCAGCCATTCTGTCTTTTCTTGCTTTGTGGATTTGTGAATGCAAGAGAAACAGTGAGGAAACACGGGAGGGCAATGAATGGAAGATGGCATCATTTGGACTCCTGTAAAATTCCTTGAAAGAGGCAATCACAATGGTGAAATGAAGTATCCTGTGTCATTAAAAGCTATATGTTCTGCTGGACTGGTATTACTGATATAGCAGGCCTTCTTGCTCTAAACTTCTAACCCTACTTAAATCAGAAAAAAAATATTATTAAACATAAAAATAAATGGCCTAATGAAAAGAAAAAATAGATAAAGGGACAAAAAATGTTTTGCTACAAGTACTTAAAAATCAGTCCACTTAACAGAAGCTGCTAGCTCTTAAGAAGCAAACAAGCTACATGTCATTTCTGCTAATGAAAATAGCAACCTATCGATTAATATTCATCTAATTGTACATTGTGATAATTCTACAGAGTGAGTTTCTAGTGGCATTAATAAGTGTCTGTGCCTTATTAATCTCACAAATGCTTCTCAATGGAATGCCAGCTTTCCATGAATAATTGAGTTCATTTTTTAAAAAGTAATAAATGGTTTAACAGATTTGGCATTTTATTTTCTCAGGCTTTTTTTTATTCTGCCATTCCCGGCTGTACTGACTTTGAATGATTTCTTTGGCTTTCATTAGCAGCTCCTGATGCCTGTGCCAACTTTTAACTTCTACTTAAAGATTGATAATAGCATTTTAACTTAAATGTTTCAGGCACCTTCAATTCTATCTAACTTGCACTCTTCAATAAGCAGCACCAATCACAAAGAGGCCAAATATATCATTCTTAAAATGTTAGTGGACTGCCAAACTTCAGAAAATACCAATTTGGTAATAGTGTAAAATAATACGTTACCGAATGTGCTTATTACAATAATAGCTAGCGGCAGATATGTACTTCAGAAAGCAAGCATCATTTTCTTTCTGAACCTGCTGAAGATGGTGGGCTGGTTCACATGACACAAGGGTGCTTAATAAGCCATGGTGCCTTTTTAAACAGCTCTGTGCAGACTGGTTGCAGGCCACCTGATTTACCTAATTACCCTTGGCAGGTAAGGCTTGTCATGACATCCAAACCCAGCAAGGGTGGGTGGTTTGGGTGGTTATGGCCTATTCTAGGGTTGCTGGGTTGTGTGTTACTCACCTCAGCCACCTACCCTTGCTGGGTCTGGATGTCTAGACAGCCTGCACACTGTGAGGGTAATTAGGTAAATTGGACGGCACACAGGTGGATGGTTAAAAAGCCACCATGGCGTTTTAACAATCCTCATGTTGTGTAAACACATTCAGTTTTCAAAGATACTCTGCCGCACTTCACATGATCCACAATAACACAAAGGAGAAGGTTTCCAAAATGCAGTCCATAAAAAAGATGAAGAAAGGAACCATATAGTTGTAAAGTGGGTACGATTGTAATTGAATAATATAAATGTAGTTATAAAACAATGATTTCACTTGTAGCCACTAGAATAGGTATTATTATTATTATTATTATTATTATTATTTGTTTTGAACAATATAAATATAGTGTATTTGTAATAAAGAAATGATTGCTACTATTGTAGCTGGTGGAATTGTTATTATTATTATACAACAAGTGTAACCATTGTTTTATAACAAATACACTATATTTATATTATTCAATTACAATCATACCAACCATCTAACTTTATGTTTCCTTTTGTTATCTTTGTACCACTTCACATGATCACCACAGCCTACTGTAGCTTATTTAAGACACAGTGGGTTGTGGCACTTGTGGGTAGACATTTTTAATATTTAATCCCAGGTAGTGGAGAGGTTGCCATGGTTTGTTATGTCATCTGAAACCAGGCGGAAGGGTTTGAGGATTAAACAATCCTCAAATACCCTACAACGAATCATGGGTTATTTGAAGATTGTTTAAATGTCAAATGACCCCTGCCAGTCAGGTTTGGATGACAAGACAAGTTGAGCTTGGGGCCTGAATAGGCAACCACAGTAGACTGCAGTAATAATGAGAACCAAGTCACTCTGCAGCCACTGAATACATATGGACTTCTTACTTGTAAATTGGCAGATCAATTGAACAATCAGTTATGTCCTCGACTTCAGGACCACTTCTTGCTTAACTTTTTTGTATCCAACTATAAATACTTCACTACAAAAATCTCATACATCTCACATCAATAAAGAGTAATGCACACTACAAAATCTGATTCAATGAAAGCTCTTACATGAATTGCATTTACAAACTATCCTAATCTATTCACAAATAAATATTAAAATAAAAATGACATCTGTTTGGAGAAAATCCCAGAGCTCTTAATTTCACTATATTAAAAAATGAGTGGTTTCACAATACAGAAAGCTTAATATATAAATTTGCACTGTCTCCTCATCTTCAACAATAAATAAATTGACATAATAAGCGTTTCCATGAGCAATCACCCATTACCTAGAAACTTCATTAAAGGCTTAAGATCTTATAAAATGCTCACAATTAATATACAACTGCACATCAAATTATAACAGAGATGAACTGAAGCCTGGCCAGTATTCCAAACTTTAAAGTATCTCTAATATACTTTGCATTATAACATACTTATTATATTAATTTTTGTATTTATACAAAACATTTTGTTAATGTTGTATTATACAACATATGAATATGAAACATTACAACAAAGAGAAGTCACAAAAACCTGCCTTGATTAGAACATATTTTTGTAATTGTTAGTTGTCCATTGCTGCAAAACAATGTTGTTTGTTGCCTACACATACAACATAAAATGAACAATTGCTGCCTTGCATTTTAAATTAGCTGTAACGCGATGCATGAAAACATAAAATATCTGCCATTGCTCACAGATTTAACTGAGGCTATGACAAAATAATTAGGGGACTGAAGGGGTGGTAGACAATTACTAGCAGAGAAAGTTGTGCATACTCTGTTTAACGAAAACATATAATTATGGCAATGATTTTTGCCTTCTTATTCAAATAGATGTCACTGGAGGTGGAAACAAAGAAAGTGACAATGAAATATGGGATATACATTTCTCCAGTTGTCCATCAATCACAAGGGATCAGACAGAAGTCTTTCCAAGCTCTGCTATCAGTGACCCTTTCACTGGGGGTCTGAATTTGAGACCAGATAGATGCAACCTTATGCTTTGTCATTAAATTGGACCTAATTGCCAGATTAAGTCAGAAAATATTACTCTTTTTAGATTTTCATCTCTTCAACTTTAAAACCCAAATTGAAAATATTTAGATGTAGGCGGCACCCTTTGATCTAAGTTTCCATAGCAAGTTCAGTCTGAGTCTAGATGTAAAAACCAATATTAAAGAAATACTACTACTACCACCTTTTCTCCTCATAGAGAAAGTTTAGGCTTTTAAAATGCTTTATTGGTCCAAACTCCACTGAAACAAATGGAGCTCATCTTTCCAACCTTCTGCCAAAACTTGGTTTGAGGACTGGTATCTAAAGCTACAAACAATTTCTTCTAAGAATGGGCCATAATCTGATACATACTGTGCAGCTGCTGTCATGGGCAGTTTGGATTAGCAATAGTAGTCATTAGAAATAGGACTGTTGGAGCTCCCAAAAATATCACAAACTAATGGTTTGGTGCTGCCACTCCTGAAGATATGTTTTATTGATACAGACACTCGTAAAACTACATTGAGGCTGAATTCAGACGACACAATAAGCAACTGGGGGTGGGGAAACAATCGTCAGTTGTATTGACTATCGTGTCGTCCGAATGCTGCCATAGTCAACTCAACGCTGATCTTAATCCAAACCACAGTTGATTATTTATTACCATGTTGTGTGGAGAGTACCCCCTAGATGAACAACTGTAAAGTTGATTATTACCCCACCATTGACTATCGTGTTGTCCGAATTCAGCCTGCATATGACTTCTGTTAGGCATCCATAACTTATAATTACCGGAGGCAGAACAGAATCAAAGTTGTTGAAACATAAGGGTACTGCTTGGAAAATAACCCCTAAAATTATTATTTCAAAACTTTCCAATTTTGAATGAGTTTCTGGGAGTAAATAAAACTTATGTACCAAACATTTTAAACTTGAATTCTTACAAGGTCAAGTGCAGCTTTAAAATATGCATTATCAGAAAAATATTCACATTTGGATATCAGGGAGAGGATAGTTTTGAACGAGATGCTTAACGGAACAGCACACAAGAAGAAAGTCTCTGTGTCATTGACAGCAAATTTGAAGCAGAGGAAGATTGGTCTCCGATGGGAGGCCTCGAGAGATGTGACTTTTGTTTGTATAGGGTGGAGATTCGAGCTGAGTTTGGAGCAAAAAATAAAGTGGAAGATTTGTTTTCGAAGGGACATCCCAGAGGGTGTGATCGCTGCTGTCAAGAGGCGGAGAGTGGAGTGGAGTTCGGTGCAAAAAGCAAGAGAATCGGCTGAAAAATTTAAAAAGGATGTCCCCTTTGAAACTGGTTAAAATGTACAAAGATGCCTCGGGATTCGGCTGGAAACGTGAAGAACAAGAAGGAACACTTGATCACTTATGGGAGACCCGTTAAAAAAAATATCTGGATACAAACTTATGCTCTAATTTAAGAGATACTAAAGATTAATATTTGATTGAAGTTGGAATATATTTCCTTTTAGGTTTAATGGATAATCAGATGGAAGGGATTGTGGAAACTTATTAGTATATGTATAAAAATGGAAAAGCCTAACGTTACTTAAATTAGATGTTTGGATGCTGAAGTTACTGGAGCGGCGGGAGAAGGGGAAAAATGTTATGTTAATAATTAGAGAAAAAATAATATCTATACTTATATCTTTATAACTGAATGGAAACTTCTTATAAAATGATCTGTTTATCTGTGGATTCAACCAATAAGAAGAAAGGGTTAAAAGAAAAGAAAGTGGGGAAACCTGCTTATCTTTTTTAACAAGAGAAAATATTATTACTTATTTCTGCAGTGGAGAAAATCGGAAGTCCATCTTAATTCTGTCTTTTCTTTTCTGTCTTGTTTGTTTTTAGTCCGTCTGTGTTTTAAAATAATAAAACATTTAAAATTGAAGAAAATATTCACATCTTCACTGAACTAGAAGGAAAGTTATGATAAAAAAAAACCATGACATTTGAGAAATAGTTTTCTTAGTTAAAAATAATTCATGGAAAAATCTGACAGTAACTCATGCCAGCTTGACTAAGTAACTGGAAATGAACAGAATAATCATGACTTCTTGACATTGTAAGCAAGCCTTTATGATGTGATCCCCTGCTTTTCAATACAGTATTCACAAACTAGAAATACTAGAAGTGCTTCAATATTCAGACCTGATTTTCCTCCCATCATACCTGTTTTTCTTGACTATGATAAATAATATATTTGCGGAAACAATACACTCAGCCTGAGCATCCAAAGGGACAATGCTGGTAAAGCTCTGAAGACTGTCCTCTGGTTAACTAGGACACTTTTCTGTTGCAAAGTGTAAAACAACAACCCCTTCAAATAATTTTACAGAGAAGGGGGTTTCAAGGTAAAATAACAATGACTCACAACACCCCTCTTGTATTTTTGCTAAATAAAGCAACTGGAGAACAAAACGGTATGCAACCTCTGGGGACATGTATCAGGCTATATGGCGCAGGATTAAGAAGACAACAATCCTATCATGAAATCACCTTTTCACTATTGCTGTTCAATATCAGCCATGGCCAAAGATTAGCAGACAAGAGGGGCTTGAAATGTTTCTTGGTAATGTTATGACCTTCAGTGTAATAGTATGCAATTAATTCTTTAGATAAAACAAATTGTAAAAAAACACCCCTATTTCCTAGTTATCTCGACTCCTTTTTACAGTTCTCCTTTCCTTTCACAGTCTGAGGTTCAGCAGCAATTATGCAAATAACTAGCATTACAATTACCTCAGCCTGTTAAGTCTGTAATGAGTTCAGATCCTCTACCCAGAAGATGTAAAGCAAAGCACTGTAATAGGAATGTTTGTGTTGACTTTGAGATGGATCTCACAGACAAAAGCAGAATTTCTCAATTGAAACCCACACTCCCTTGCCAATTCCAATTTAGAAGCTGTGATTAAAAAAAAGAAGAATCTTGCATTTGGAATGGGCACCTCTATCATCTGCTAAGGAATCTTATAAGTGGTAGAATTTACTGTATTCATCCCATCTTTTCCCCAAATTTGCACTACACAGTTAGTAAAGGTGATCCCAGCCTAATCTGTCATGAATTCTAGAATAGTAGCCATCTTGGTCTACTATAGCAAATCACCAAAAAGAGCCTTGTGTCCTACTTAGGGCAACTACATGTGACACGGAAATACGTATAACATTGCCTCAATGATACTTTTTTTCTTAAAGCAAAGCTACTTTGGGAGAGTGTTGATCCTCATAAAGTATCCAAATCTACCACAAGAAGTATGGCAGTTCTTTACCTGAACTTTGTAGCCTCATGTTGTCCCTTATCATGGTTTCTGCATGATAAAAGCAATTTAACAAAAATATGAGGTACACAAGATAAATATCATAGCTTGCTAAGGTAGATGAAAGAACAGCAATAAATACTACTCTATGACCTGATTTGCACATCATGGTAGCAATTCTTGAGTTGTTTAGCTCAAGAATTGCCAGGGATGAACCATTTCCTATATCAATTAACAACCAAGCAATACCCTGTGACTTCTGAACCTGTAAAGTTTGGGTTGTTTAACAACCCAGAGTTAACTTAACAATACAACATAAGCAATTGTTGAGTTAACTCCGAGTGAAAATGCCCCATTCCTGAGTTGTTAATTGAAACCAGAAATGGCTTGAGCACAGCTCACATGCTCACTTGTCCCCAGCAATTTCAGGGTGAAACGACCAATGAATTGCCACTATAATATGTGAACTGGGTCAGTAAATGGAAGGGGAACCCAAAAGATAGCTGCTAAATACCTTCAAAGTATTGACACCAAAGCCATGTGTCGTTTGTCCTATGGGAGTGTTGGTCCTGCAGCGATGAGATTCCCATTAACAGCAAGCCAGTGGTGACTTGTAATGGTCTTTGTCTAATACACCTTGGAATTCCCTGTTTATGTAAAACAGAGACTCTTGAATGAGCATAATAGTCCCAAATTTGATGTATCAGAAATTCCTATTTAAAATCTCGGAGCAAATTTTATAAAATGGATTAACTCAATTTATATCTCACAAAACGCACAAATAATCATTAATGGAGACCTGTCAAAATCATGTGAAATACAAAGAGGAACAAGACAAGGCTGTCCAATGTCACCATTGCTGTTTATTTTGGTGTTGGAAATATTGAATAGAGATATAAGGCAAGATGAAAGAATTAGAGGGGTGAAGATTAAAAAAGAATCTTATAAGTTGAGAGCCTTTGCGGATGATTTGGTGTTTACTTTAGAAGAGCCTTTAAAAGGAATTGAAATTTTGATGAATAAATGGAAAGAATTTGATGTAGTAGCAGGTTTTAGGGTTAATAAACAGAAGACCAAGATGTTAACAAAAAATATGAAACCTCAAGAGCAATTAAAGCTGATAGAAAAAAACAGGATTTAAGATTGAAAAGAAGGTAAAGTACCTGGGTACTACCTTGACAGATAAGAACTGTATGTTGTTTTATAACAATTATGTTAAGGTATGGAATGAAATTTAAAAAGATTTAGTTAGATGGGATAAGTTTCAACTGTCATTTTTGGGGAGAACTGCTACAATTAATGTGCTACCAAGAATGTTATTTTTATTCCAGACAATACCTATTGTGTTATCAGAGTTACCATTCAAGCAATGGCAGAAAGATATATCTAGATTTATATGGCAAGCAAAAAAACTAAGAATTAAATACAAAATATTACAGGACTCCCAAACCTGAAGGTATATTTTTCTGCCTGCTATCTGATATGGATGAAATAATGGATATTGTGGCTATCAGCACAGGAAGCTTATCATAGAAGAGAATTGACAAGAATGGATAATTGGTTGACATACAGCGATATATTAGAATTGCTGCAAGGTGAATATAAATTAAAATCAAGAGAGGGGTTAATAAAAGAAGGTCATATGTGTCAATGGTTCTCATACATCCAGTTTGTGGAAAGGTTTAAAATAGATTTAAAAAAACACGTGGGATTGAGCAAACAAAGTTCGAATTTGAAAGGGCACTATGTACAAATGATGAGCACGTTATTTCAAAAGTATATAAGTTATTGTTAAGGTTTGAGTTGGAAGATGAACAAGTGAAAGAATGTATGATAAAATGGGCACAAAACTTTGGATATAATATACCAATGGATCAATGGGAAAATATGTGGTCAAAAGGCCTAAAATTTAGATTAAGTATTAGACTTAAAGAGAACTTTTATAAGATGATGTATAGATGGTATATGTCTACTTCGAAATTAGGTAAAATGTATAAAGGTGCCATGGGAACCTGTTGGAAATGCGAAGAACAAGAAGGAAAATTTTACCATATATGGTGGACATGTTAAAAAAAAACAACCCCACTTTGGATACAAATTCATTCCTAAATCCAAAAAATATTAAAAACCAATATACAACTGAAGCTGGAATACTTCCTCTTGGGCATAATGGATGATCAGATGAAAAGGAACTGTGGAACCTTAATTTTATATATGATAATGGCAGCAAAATTACTATATGCACAACATACTAGTAAAAGACCAACATTACCTACAATGGAGGAATGGATGCTGAAGATATTGGAGTTGGCAGAGATGGCAAAACCTACATCAATAATTAGGGAAAAGTCAACATCTGGGTTTATAACTGAATGGAAACCTCTTACAGACTTTGTTCAGGGACAAGAAAAAAATGATCTGTTTACCTGTGGATTCAACGAATAGAAAGAAAAGGTTAAGATAAAAGAAAGAGGGGAAATCTTTTTTTTTACTTTTTAGCAAGATAAAATATTGTTACATATTTTTGCTGTGGAGTCTTTTGTATGTATATAACTCTTTTTTCTTCTTTGTTTTTTGTGGATTTTTTTAGTTTTGTTGTTGTTTTAGCCTTCATAGTGTTTGTTTATGTTATGAAACAATAAAAATCTAAATAGGAGAAATTGCTAGAAATGATCACTGTTATGTAAACAAGATCTGAAAGGATAATCTAATTATTAGCTCTTTAGTGACGTATCTAATAATAAATCATAATAGTGTTGATAATTACCTTCATCATATGGCCATATACAATAAAATACAAGCCAAGCAGTCAGTGAGTCAAAGAATTACATCTCAGCTTTTTTAAAAAGTCTCAGTCTGACATTTGAAAATAAAGCAAAAATACAAAGCCTATATTTTAGATTTTAAGTATTACTGTTATTAAAATTGTGACCAAATGTAATATAATATTATATACAATACAATACTACACAGCAAGCCTCTCTTTAACTTACCAACAGTGTAACTTAACATTAATTATATATTTTCTCAAAAGACCAGTGACTGCAACTGGGTCACCACAACCTACAGAGCAAATAATATGGCAATCAGAGAAGTATAATTGTGTGCAGTAACATAGAATGGCTTGAAAAACAAAGTGTGCCATGGCACCTTAAAGATGAATGACATACATATTTGTGGAGTAGAGTGCATCTCGACAATTGGCACATATACACATAGTTACAGTGAGAAAAATGTTTGTAAATAGTGAGCCATGAAATACAAGGAGTAATAGTGAGTGTCTCTCTCTCTTTATATATATTATAATGATAAAATATGTTTTTGTATATAATTGGAACTATTGCTCTTTGCATTACATTGCACCAGCATTTTAAAATCAATTCTGTATCCATATGCATATAGACACATCAACATAGGATAGCACTTCATGCATATGACAAAATGAACTAGTCCACAAAAATGTATGCCATAATCTTAAAGATGACACAGGGCACAAGCTCCCAAACTCGGAGGCTACCGACTATCCAATCCTCCATGTTCTGTCTGCCCTGCAGTTTTTGCTAGATGCTTGATTTTGAGCGTCTAGCTGGGAATCTACAAAGCGGGAGGAGAGGCCATAGGGTGCATAGGAAGCTGCATAAAGGTGCTTCAATGGTATCTTCCCCTCCTTGCCCCTGGGCATGACCCCTTTCCACATTCTATGTGCTCCGTTCCCACATGTGGAGAAGGAGTCTGTGCAGAGGGAACCACGCCGGCTACAAGGCAGCAAGTGAGGATGCAGGGTGAGCAGTTACTGGGAACTGAGATTGGAGCACTGGCTCCGACCTCGGTTCTCAAAAACTGAAAAATCCTATGGCTGCTTAGACAGTGTCTAACAGCCATAGGATTGCACCCTTAGTTACAAAATACAAAATCAGCTATTCCTTTGGATTAGAATGGTGTTTGTGTTTGTATTATGATGGATAAATATTATTTCCTAAAGGATTCCTTAAACAGTTATCAGTAGGGCACTGACCTTTGATTTTTTTTTTATCTTGGGGGGCAGGCAGAGATATGGGATTCTGTGGGATTTGAATTACAAAATTATAATTGAATCACAACATATTGCTTTCAACAGTTATGGACCTAAGAGGCAGAAATATGCTTTGCAATAGTAATTTCTAGTTGTGTTGACCAGGGTAGATAATGTGGTACCCACAGATGCCAGTGTGTCCCCAGAGACCTTTCTTGGTGCCTGCCAAGGTGCCTTGCCCCTCCCACTTAAAAATGCATTTTCTTACTGGCAGCTGGGATCACTTTGAAGCATAGTGAAAGCCTTTAGCTGCTGCCATCTTCACTTCCTATGAATGCCACTAGGTTATAGCACAGGTCTCAGATACATTTTTATGAAATTATGACAAGAGAGAAATAATGGATGGGTGTGTGGATGTGGATGTGTGGGTGAGAGAGTGCCCATCTATGGGTCATGAGCCAGAGTGAGAAAGAAAAAGAGACAGGGGGAATGAGTTGGCTGCCAGAAGAGTGGAGCAGAGAAAATGACTTTACCTTTGCTGAAATAGGTTTCTATTGGAACTGAAAACTGTGGTTTCAAAGAAGTTGTTTCGTGTGTTGTGGCTCAGATCCCACCTCTGCCTTGTACACAATTTTTGGGCAGGTGACTTTTCCTTTGACTAGCAATGCTTCTCAGAAGCCCCTGCCACCATAGTCAGGAATACTGAGAGTTGAAATACATCATGTGCTGGTGGGGAAACAGGATGAAAATATAGGATTAAACTCTCCAGGGTGTTTAACTCAACTTGAAGGAGATTTTGGCAGGTTATTGCTTTAATTACTTAAGTGGCTAGAGTCAAGTTCATTCATATTAGCATGATGGCAGAGAGCTGGATGGAGGTTATGACCTTTTATTAACAATTCAGAGAACATTTTCTACTTTATATTTTGTGGCTTTTCTGAACATCTTGGAACTCTCTTTGACTTTAAATATATTTCTGGAATTCAGCACCTTTGAACTTTGTCTTCTGTGCTTATGTTTTAATCTTCATGGTATCTGCTGAAATATTTGAAACTAAACTGATCAATTTATTACTCTTCTACTGTTTTGTGTGGTGGGTTTGAACAATTTATGCTGAATCACAATTTCACAAAACAGATCTCCATTTTTTAGGAGTAGGTTTCTTCTAGAGAATTGATTCATGCATTACTTTGCTAGCACAAATAGATGTGCAAATAATTTCTATTCTTATTTTCCATTCACTAATAAAATATGAATCATGTTGTTCTGACTTGCAGTGGAATACTGCCCTGAGATGGACTCTGGAAGATATAGGCCATGTCATAGCTGAGGGTACATCTTGAATGAGAGCTTTGTAATGGTGTTACTATACTATTAGCCAGGAAACTGTAGCATTTACAGTTTCACTGGAGTGGTTAGGGTAGGTATAGTTGCCCAAACCATGCATTGAACCTAATTAATTTTTCTCCTTCCTCTAATGTTCGCATAAGTCAGAACTCAGTCTGGACAGCATTATTCTTAATGATTGCACTGATTCTAATGGTTTGAAGTGGGGTTGGTTAGCTTCCTATGGAATAATTTAAGTTGTTTTTGCAGCATGTACATTTATAGATGAACACACATGTGAAATCACACAAAGGTTTTTAAAACATCCCATTTTTTAAAGTATTCTGGAATACCATTTAGTGCAGATTTACTGTGCTTTTCAAGGCTAGTTCAAGACATTTTTCTACCTGAGGTGGAAGAGCAAATGCCCCTGCCCACAACAGCCTCTCCCCTGCAAGATGCATAGTACCCAAGACGAACCTAATTCGTTTGGCTCTGGAGGAAGAAAATCCTTTGAATATTCTCCTTCCCTGGCAGTAAAAATACAATCTTAGAAAATTAATAATCAACATATTGCTGTCTTGTCATGACACCAAAAATCTGCTGTCTACCCTGACTAATGGTAGAACTGACCCTGTAACCATTTTATATGAGACATATGCCAAAGCATATTTTCCAGCTTTTGTGAGTGGCATCTTGTGACTGAAAATGAAAAATGCAGATGAGAGGCTTTTTAGAGAGATCAGCCTGATGCTTGTTGTCCCTCTACTCAGTATACATTCTGCTCACTGTCCTACATACTACAAGCTTCATGAAATACCATGGTTACATTAAACACATGTAATATTTACTGCATCATAATGTATTGGAATATATGCATTAACGCAGTAATTTTAACTAGGGATGTCGGAGAAATCTGCAACAATTCAAATGAGTTTGGATTTCTATGTTCTTGACACTGAACCCAGACTGCTTTTTTTGATCCAGTCTCTCTACACTAATACAACAACCCAAGTACACTGCTCAAGACAAGGACATGTAACCAAGGAGATATCAGTTACAAGGGGGGTGAGACAGGGTTGTGTACTAGCTGCTACTCTCTTTAACTTATACCTTGCTGATCTACCAGTCTCGCTGGCCTCTATACCCTCTCATCCCCCAAAGATTGGACAAACAAAAGTCCCCATCTTATTATATGCAGATGATGTAATTTTAATATCCCAAACAAGGTTGGGACTCAAAAGATTATTAAACAACTTTGTAGATTACTGTGAAACAAACCTTTTAACTATTAATATTACTGAATCCAAAGTGATCGTATTCTCAAAAAGGAAGGTAAGATTCCTATGGTCTATGGCAGGCAAGAGATTAGAGCAAGTGAATGCCTACAAATATTTGGGAATATGGCTCTATGACGGTTTAAATTGGAAGTGCCATGAGAGGCACATTAAGGCAAAAGCAGAACAGAGTTGTAGAGCATTGGCCCGTTTTTTTTTTCACTAAGGGGGGGAACTCAATACCAGCAGTAGTCCAAGTTTATAAGTCAACTATAGTGCCGCAAGTCCTGTATGGATCCTCAATATGGTTCCCTCTGACAAAGGGAACCTTTGAAGGAATCCAAAATTCCTTCTTCAGGACAATTTTTGGTGTACCTAGATGTGTTGCAGGAGCTCCTTTAAATCTTGAAGCTGGCCTTAATTCCTTAAAATGCTTAGCATGGGTTTACTCGGTACATTACTGGCTTCGTTGCCATCTAGCAGTTTCTTCTGACTCCCTTGTCCATAAAATCCATTCTGACTCTTGGTTAAAAGTAGTCACGAACAAAATTTCTAGTATAGGGTTATCAATCTCGCACCTCTATACAATAGGATTAAAAATGCTAGAATAGCATCTAAACAGAGATTATTGGATATCGATGGGAAAGAGTTAGGATTGGCATCTAAGGGACCTTGCTCCCCGTTATCATTAGGGCTGATACTTTATAGTAACAGCAAAGGGGCTCAATATCTCAAATGGTTATCAATTCCAAAATACAGGCAGGCCTTTACGCTAGCTAGGTTTAATGTGTTGCCTTCTAGATTATTGGAGGGCCGATTTGAGAAAATCAAGTGGTGTAATAGGTGCTGTCCTTGTAATGTATCTGAGGTGGAAACAATAACTCATGTTTTGCTATCCTGTGAATATTATCACAGACCAGAGCTGATTTAATTCGGCCCATTATACATTCCATACCAGGAAGACCACCCAAACAACTTACAAATCTGTTACTACAAGGTTCATCTAAGACAGTAACAGAACAGGTGGCCAAGTTTCTGAATCTGGCATTACAAACAATTTTTTTTTTACCAGAAACAAAAAAGCACACACCAATTAGGATCCTGAGCTAGGGATGTCCATCGCCATGAAATCCAGCTCTTTTGGGATTATCAAAGCACGCCCAACTCAGCTTGCTTTTACAAGCTGAGCTGTGTGATTTTCCCAATTTCTGGGGACTTTTTACACATTTTCTTTTTTGGTCTTGGCTGTAGTTTTTGCAAATAAGATATATCCATACATGTTGTCTGTAAATTGCACAAAATCACATGATTTGTGCAAATTATGTATGTAATTTGCTTATATTATACAAATTTGTGCAAAAAAAAATTGACACAATTTTTTTTAATGTTCGGAAATTCCGTCAGCTGGCTCGACTCATTGCACACCAAGTCAGGCCAGCTGGTGGAGGTTGGAACAGAGTCTGGCGGGCTGAGCTGACAAAAGCTTGTCAAGCTCCACCCCCAACCAGATTACTTTGACATCCCTATCCTGACCATGTGGAACATAGTACAAATCAAGGAAAACATGGGACACCTGTGGATTTCTCTTTTAACAGGTTTGTAATTGTAATGTACAAGTATGTTAGATATTGCATGTGAAGTGAATGGTATAAAGCTAAATTGCAATTGCATAACATGGTGGTTGATCGTTTGGAGAGGCCTTAATATTTCTAAGATAGATTTTATAGATTGCCTAAAAATCCGTACCTTTTCTCTACCATCTCATTTGATATCCATGTCTGCCTATGCGAAAATGGGGTTACAAGACTGACTTGAGACAGAGTTCCCCCTGTAGTCCAAAACATCTGGAGGGCACCAGGTTGGGGAAAGCTGAGCTAGGCAGTAACAGCTGCATGAAGCAGGGACCAGACAAGCAGGAGGAGTTGCCTAAGTTACAATGAAGAAAATGAAGGAGAACAAGAAATATTTGATACTTTTCTTGGAGAAGCAAGACTAGCATAATCACTAGCCAGAGAAGAAAGTTAGTACTTGTGAAATTCTTCCATTAGCACTTCTGCTTAGGGACTGACCATGCCAAAATATAACATGGCTCCACATTATCTGAAAGTAAACTACTGGGGCCATGTGTCAGGGAAACTGGAATGACATTTAAGCCACTCATGGCACAGATACCAGTGAACTTCAAGTGTCCAAAGTGGGGAGAGGAGATTGCAGAGGACACATAGTCCTAGGAACAAGACAGATGCCTTTTCTTTTATGGTGAATGGCAATTCCCTGACCTGTTCAGATCTTCTTTTTGGTTTTGGTATCTATTCAGCTGGAGAAACAACTAAATACACCAAAAACAGTCATATGGGCTAAGGTAATTATAGCTGCAAAGATTATCAGTAAAATTTATATTGCTTTGTAAAGCTGATACAAAACACATTGCTGAGCTAATCTGTCTGCAGGGGGGGTGTTTTATGTCATACAGAGAAGAAATATTTGCATCATATTGTTTGACTTTTGCCTCTTATTTTATCAAGGTCTCCCGGTATTTTATCATATATATATATATATTCTAATTCAGGATTAAAGTTATGGATTGCATGTTTCTTTTCCATTTAAGATAAATTTGAGACTAGGGCAGGGTCTACACAACTACTTTAAAACTGTTTATAATGGTCCAAGCCCAAGACACATTCCATATGCTGTTTTCAAACTGTTTACAAAGTGTTATATCCTGCTTGGCATAGATCTGGCCTAGCCAATTCTCTTCCATCCATATCACCAAGATCAACATCTTCTTTAAAAACTGTGTAGTAAGGTTTACTATAACCTTTAAAAAGAGAGAGAGAGAATCATTCAGCTTTCATAGGAGATGGTCACATAACCACTGTCTTTTACAAACTATCATGAAAAGTGTGTCGCTACTATCCCGATTGAGTCAAATGGTTTTAAAATCATCTCTGAAATTTACTTTTTATATGTCTAGCTTTGTCTTTTTTTTTACTTTTGCCTTTCTTTTACAATTTCTGCCTAGCTATTCTTGCCAGCAGTTATGAAAATGGGCAGCAATAGTCTGAAAGATTTCCAGGAAAATCATTCTAAAAATGCCCTTTTGTCACTGAGCTAAGATTCTGTTACAGTTCTGAGGTATATGCATGTGTGCAGTGGGGGGATGTAATCCACACTCTTTAATGGCAGCAAAGAATTCTGACATTCATTTTAAAATAACAAAATGCATCTTCTACACTGTGCCAGACAGAAAACTATCTTATAAATTTTACTTCCAAAGCAATGAAGCTTCACTGAATCACATACAAACTCAGAAGAAGAAAAAGGTCTGTATTTTTATTTTGAATTATTTAATTAATATTTTTGTTTTGTCCACAAGTCATACTAAACTGCCTACATTGACAAGCAAAGTATTTTTAAATGAATTCAACCCCCACTGTTGGCCTAAGTTATTTTGCTGCCTGAGGCAAAATGGTCCTCCACCCCCACTCCTGTCAAGATGTATACTATTTAATGCTGGCCACATTATTTGGGTATCTGAGCCAGCAAATCCCACAGTCACCTTTCTAATTAACAATTTGCTGTCTTTCCTGACACCCAAAATCTGCTGCCTGAGGCAGTTGCCTGACTCTCACTGAATACTGAATGTACATTAATGCTACAGTCCTATACACACTTATCTCAGAGTAAGCCCTATTGAACCCAGTGCAATCTACTGAACATTGTGCTGTAAATAATACAGCTTGAATGTGCAGAGTGCTTCTGTCACAACAGGATCTCCAAGAATCAACAACCTGCTTCTCTATTCTCTAGCAGACATAGTTAGCCATGTGTGTACATGAGAGCATACACCTCACCCATCAACTCTGCAGGGACAATAAGGCTTGGGTTTTTAACACACCCCCCCCTTATTTAGTGAAGGATTCCCTGAAATTCAAGCGGGTGTCCTCCCACATCAGCCAACTCTACCAGCTCCACATAAGCTGCCTAGATCCCCATGGCCCACACCCTCGAGACCAGCAAGAGGCAGATTCCCCCTTCCTTAGCACCTTGCCCATCTGGAAGTAGACAGTTTTTTATCCTGCCTCGGTCAAAGCCAGTGTGGCTCTCCTCAGTTGCTGCTACTGTTCACTTGCCCTCTAAGACCAGCAGCCCCCCTGGCTTTCCACTTGCCCCCTGTCTCTAGGATCGGCAACTAAACACACTCCCTGGCCAAAAAGAGATCAGTGGTGACAACAGCAACTATGTAACTGCCATCAAGAAAGGGAAGGAGATGCAGTGATGAGGTACCAAACTGGCTGAGGGTCCTCTGGGCACACAGCAGGTGGTTGGAGCTGAGAGTTTTCTGGGCACATAATAGCCCTTCTGCTACACAGGCAAGCACCCTCATGGAACCCTCTTTCTCAGCACCTCTGGAGTGCTCCATCTCTTCCTCCCTCCTCCCTCATATTCTGGGCCCATTGGAAGGAGAGAGGAAGGGACCACAGAGCAGGCAGGCATTTCCCACATCCCTCTTTGCTTCTCTCTCTCTCTCTTTCACACACACACACACAGAGAGAGAGAGAGAGAGAGAGAGAGAGAGAGAGAGAGAGGAAAGGAGCAGAGAAACAGCAACAAACTGCTGGTGCCTGAAGCAAAGGGAGGGAAAGGAGGGACATGCTGACACTCCCCTGGCTTTCTAGGGCAGGGAAGGAGGAGGCGTCAGGCCAGCAGCTGGCTTGAGAGGCAAGTGGAGAAGCTAGAGGCTGAGAAAAGGGTGGTGGCAGTGGCCCAGAGACAATGTAGGCAAGTGGGTGGGGCTCATGGCCACAATCTACTGCTCTTCTCGATCTTTCACCTGAGCATTTGCCCAACTTTGCCTAATGAGAAGCCAGCTCTGGCAAAATCAGATTGCAAACATACTTACAATATATTTGTGATCATTGAAAAGTATGTCAAAAACAGAAGAAACTGAGTCTTGCTGTTTTTCTACTGTCAATCAATGATATTTGCATTGAGAATTCCCACCCACCCACACAATCTGGCCAATACTAGAGGAAAAACTGCTACTATGAGTCCACTACTTTTAACAAAACATGGAGGACTAAGCAATTATCAGAATGCCTTTAGCCAAAGAAAAACAGAAACATTCCTCATAAGCATTGACTATGCAAAATTATGCACAGTGCGGATAGGGAGACATGTTTTCCCTCTCTTGTAATACTAGAACCCAGAGTCATCCCATGAAGCTGGCCACTTTATGTTCCTGGAGAAGAAGGCTATCAATGGTTACTAGTCCTGATGTCTCTGTTCTATCGCTAGCATCAAAGGCAATATGCCTATGTACAACAGTTGCTGGAGAACATTGATGGGAGGATGCTGTTGCACTCGTGTCCTTAAGAGAGTTTCCCCATCGACAGCTGGTTGGCTACTGTGTGAACAGAATGCAGAAGTAGATGCATCCTTGGTCTGATCCAGCATGGCTCTTTTTATGTTCTTATGACTGGGACATCAAAATAGACAACAGGTCTGTTCGCATGTAATGGCATCAAATTGTGCATTAATTAAGATTTTTCACGAATTGTGGGTTAATTAAGGCTTCCTTGAATATTCATCCCCCAATTTGGCCTACCACAGGTTGTTAATGATGTCAGTACTTGGACACTATAGACTAATCATGGGTTAAACAACCCACAGTTAACCTAAGTACTAATTGTAGGTTAACTGTGGGTTGTTTAACCCACGATTAGCCTATAATATTCAGGTGTTATGTAGCAACCCCTGATTGGCCCATTCAAAATGGCAACAGATCATGCCCAGCACATGCTGTGGCAAACCCATGATTTACTGCCATTACATGCAAACCAGGTCAATATGAGGTATTCTCTGTTTCCCTCATATTGCTGATACAGTACCTAGCATGACCATGAATGTTGTTTTAATATATGTCTGATCCAAGTCACCTTGGATAGCTCTTTAGAGTTCTGACTGTATCTGACTGAAACCGGGAGCAGATTCACCACCCACTGACATCGGAGCCACTAGCATTTGTTAAAACATGAGCAGTGCTAAAGACTTAACTAAATAAATTGATAAATTATATAGTTTTCAAGACCATGCTGAAAAATAATCACAACATACCAAGGGGCCATGTTTTAGTATTTTGACAACAGACTCAGATCTTGTTGCATCCAGCTCTCTTTAAGATTTTTCTTAAAATTCACTTTGGCGACAGACATCCTCAATCCACCAAACTACTTCACAGATACCAGCCCAGTTGGCATGGCACGAGGGTGGTTAACCAACCCCACACATGTTGGTCATGTGCTGGCTCATTTCCCTAATTACCCTTGCTGAGCACAGCTTTTCTTGTCATCCAAATCCAATGAGGGTGGCTTGTTGGGGTGATGAACAAACCACTCAGAGCCCATGACCTGTTTTAGGGCTGTGGGTTGGCTTGTTAACCACCCCATCAAGTCACCCCCACTCGGTTTAGACTTTATGAAAAGCTGCATCTGAGCCGTAAATCAGTAAGCTGGCCCCACAGGTGTCGTAATCCATTATGGTTCAAATAACCTACGGTGGACTGCGGTGATCATGCAAACGAAGTAATAAATTATACGAATCTGCTCTAACTTTTAGCACCAACTACATTACATTGTGGTAGTCTGGTCCCAGATATAGGAAATAACTGAAAAGTGACAAGTTGATTTACATAATCACCAGAAGAATGTCAGCTTCTGTTCTTTAAAAAAAAACACCCCTGAGGGTTTACTCAACTAGTTTTCTTCATTACGGCTGCCTCTACACAAGATGTTTAAAGCAATTTCAAGTCTCATTAAAATTTTTACCTCTACATGAGCGGAGCGCAAATCGGGAGTTGAGGCGCGTTATTTATCCAATTATGCGCATTATCGAATGCGTGTTAAATAGCGAGTTTTATTTTGCTGCGGTTGTTAAAGAGCATTTTGACTATGTGAACAAGCGATTCTCTGCATTAACTACTTCTAAAGCGCATTTCAAACAACCGGCAAGGCCACCAGTTGTGTGCTCAATTACCTCCTGTGTGCAGTCATTTACCATAAAGTGCTTCCGAGAAGATGCTCATAATCGGAGAACCAGGCGTCAAACCAAATTCTTGTAGAGGGGGTCTACGTTACCTTTCCTAAAAGTAGTCCAAGGCAGGTATCATCACCAATAACAACAAAGCTGAAGGAGGTGCTATGAAAAGCTTTCCTTTTCCCCTTGGCCCTACTGAATCGCACCCCACCCAAGAGGCAGGAACAGTACTAAAAGGCTTCAGTTATAGGCTGGCTGGAACACTCTTCTTAGAGGTGGAATTACACTGCTACATTTTGTTTCATTCCCACTTAATAGAATTCTAAACGCCAAATAGTTGGTTTATGGCCAAAAATATATCAAGTTTGATTTTGTCTTAATAGATAGCAACTAAAGCACTATGATGAATCTAATGAATCAATTTGATGTGTTTGGAAATCCTGCTCTCCAGCTGTACTGCACATAAAGGACTGGCATCTCAAGAACAAGTACTATGTATATAAAGTACAAGCATAATGAAAGCTTTTCTGGACTTCTCGAGTGCCCCAGAACAGCAACTGCAGTGACATGGTACTCTGACTCCTTGTCCAGCTAACACACAAAATTGTCCTCCCCCCATCCTTTCTTTCCCATCTCTTGTTTCACTTTTATATTCATCCTTATCTGAAAGAAAACAGACGACTAGGTTTGCAATACTTCTGTAGATGCCAAGACTGTAGCAGTAAGGACATAATTTAATTATTAGAGGCTTCTTTTCTTTGCAATAGTTTCAGATTGTCCAAAGGGACAATATATCTGTTTTTCAAAGTTTTTGTTCTAATCAGTTTTCTATTGCTATTATTATCTATTTTTATTGATAGAATAATGGAAAATCTTACATTACTGACTGGAAAAAATAATTAGACAATACAGTTATAAGGAAGAAATTATTGCCACTAAACTTGACCATTATATCATTGATTTAAATAAAATTGAATAAAAATAGGGCCAGGATGCTTCATGCCCAAGGTCACTGGAATGCTCTTGGTTAGAAAGCCATTTGGGGAAGATCTATAAGCATTACAAACAACAGAGAATGGTAATCAAACTGGTGTTCAGCACTTTAGCCCAAAGCAATTCCTTTTCTGTAGTGTCAACAGTGGCCTTTAAATTAATGAAGGCAGCAAATAGACATTCCTTATGTCATATATTTGTAAACAACACAAGAGAGGACAAAACTATAATCAGTGATTCAATAGTGAGTGATGAAACCACATATAAAAAAATCATTCACATCAGCCCATTACGGACATTTAGCATGTAATTTGCCAACGATGTCAATTATAGGTCTTGTCTCACCTTACAGGCTAATAATTAATTCTTGCATATTCTTTCATGAACACTGTCCTTCACCAGATGCATGAATTGTTAACCCCAAATTGACAGATTTATATAAAAATGCTATGGGGTGGGAACAGGGCAAAAAATAAACTGTGTGGCCAGAGGGAATTGAAATGCAAAAGGTACAGATAGTAATAATTACCTTAATAGTAGCTATTCACAAAAAATTGTTGGCTGATAACACAGACATCCCTGCGATGATTAGCAGATTAACATATGTAGTATTTTTTTTAAAAAAGTCTGTGTTAAAACCACAGGAAATAGAGTTAAATCTCTTAATGAATTGTACTTTAGCAATTTTGTACTAATATCTGGTTTCAAAATTATTTTGTTAAAAAATGGCTACCTTAAAGTCATTGAAGGAGATTGCGTTAACACAACATGACAAATCACACTCAAGGTTGTCTAGAACTGTGGGTTGTTATTGAAACATAGGTTGTTGTGTTGTGTGGACCCAGCCATGCTAACAAACCATGGTTTGTTAACCATCAACAAGCCACAAAGAGAAACCATAGTTTATTGCTAGGTTGTAAACTGTGTAAACAACTGTGGGTTGTTCATGGCTAGAGTGTCCTGGGAGGTTAAAATGCTCCCTTACTAGTCTTTGAATATTGCCATTCATGAAGTCAGATTAATTCCTGTCCATTTATTCTTTTGCACAGAGGCTGGCCTGTTTGTTCTATGTAAAATACAGTAGGGGATTGCTCACAATGATGACATTTATCACATCAGAATGAGCATGTGTATTAACCCCTGATGTTGGCAGTCTCTGTACAAAGGAATTGTGCTTGAAATAGCTTCTTAGGGCATTATCCAATGGGTACTTAAGCCTTTGCTGATACCCTTTCTCAAGCTGTGGGTCCCAATTTCATTCCTCAAGTGGGACCTACCACATTTGCAATGGAGATTTAGCATTTCTTACAGGAATTCCCCCAAATGAACAGAAATGCTAGTTGCTGGATCAGGACAGGTCAGCAGAGCTCCCCTATGTGAGCTCTGCTGGCCTGCCCCATTCCAGAAATAAGCATTTTCGCTCATTCCGGGCTAAATCGCCATTGCACAAGCGATGGGCTGTTTGCATAATAGAATTGGTGGGATAGAAAAGAATTGGCAGGGGCATAAGTGCCCCATTGGATACTGCCCTCTGTCTTTGTTTTGTATTTCAATGTCCTGTGACCACATGGTTTACATCCTCTGTGCCCCAACATGTATATAATTCTATCAATTTGATGCTAACAGTTTGCACATCTGATGAAATGTGAAATAACTCTTTGTTTTTGCTGCATCCACCTAACATGGCTTCCCTCTGAAATTATAGGTATATAATTGGTGTAGAGCAGTCCCTCTTCTTTCTTGCAGAGGAGCTACTAAAATTCCAACCCAAAAGAATAAAAATTAATTCATGAAATCAAAGAGTTTACAAATTATAACAGGCAGCCCACTTTCAAGTGTTATTTTTGAAGATCTCACTGGAGATACCATCTTCCCTTGGTACAATAATTGTTGCAAATATTAGCAATTAATTTCTCCACTTCCAAAACTAGAACTGAAGTCCACCTATCAGAATTGGAAATAATCAGTCTCATGAATTTCTAAATTCTGGGTCACTTTAATAAAAACAAATTCCTAGACTATATTTGAAACACTGGTATGAAACAAATTGTTGTAATTCCACCAATTGCCACTAACTCATCTAAAAAAATTGATAATTTGCTTGGTTTCCGTTGCAAACCCCAAACATGGCCAAAGATTACTATGCATAGTGCTTTTACTTTACTAGTGAATTATTTTCTTTTTCTTGTCTAAAGGGCTTTCAATAGCTAGGTTTAAATGTGATGTTTCTAACAATATGATTGACAAGATTTTGGGTTTCATGACATTTATGATAAATACAAAAGGCCACTTTATGTTTACTTATCGGTAATTTAAATGACATCACAAGAGTTGGCTTAACTTTATTAATTAATTTTTGGAACTAATATTAGGGAATTTGAAGTTCATGCAGCTGGCTAAAAGTTTGGATAGTTTTGGATCCTAATACTTATAATTATTAATGCTAAATTATTAATATAACATAATTAATTAACACGAATGGCATATAATTTGCAAGTTTATTATTCACTATATTTAATATTTAATCTTGGCTATGATGACTTGTATGAAAGACCTTCAAAGTCAAACCTTCAAGTAATGAGTGTGAAAGCATGCAAATGTAAGCAGTTACACTGGCAGCATGAAACAAAAATCAAGTTAAAATCCAATTTTTTAAAAATCCAGGTGACTCCTGGATTACCATTTAAAACTCCAATTTTTTTTTTGAAAAATTACAACTGTTATTCTGCACAACCATTCCTAGAACATTTTAAAGGGGAAAATGTGATCATCCATAACAAGACTCAAGATAGAAGCAATTAACTATTCATCATTTCCCAATTAAGCATTAAATCTCCAAGCCAAACAATAACAGAATTCACATTATTATTTTCTAACTAGTCAAGGGTTGCATAAAGAACTAGCCACAAGAAATAATCACAGTAGTAAGTGTTCTTGGGGTGAGAATCTAGACATTAATTAGCAACGAAGTAAAATAATTATTAGCCCAAATCCTACTTACAAAAGAGAGAGAGAGAGAGAGAGGGAGAGAGAGAGGTGTTTAGTTAAAGGTATTTGTTTACTTTCCATTCTTAGTTTCAAGCTAATCTGGATAGGTAAACCACTGGCTAGTCCACTGTTATATATTTAAATGCATGTCATCTTTCCTTATTCCATCTTCTGTTATCCTCTCTCTGTTTATATTTGTAAAGGTAGACAGGGCGTCATGGCTCTACCAGCCACACCTTCTCACTACCACAACCTCCTCAGGTCTCCCTACATCTGAGACTGGGAGGAAACCTCTCAGATGCCCGAACACTCACAGCCAAGTGTTCTGGACCAGTAGCCCACTAGATTTAGCTCTCAACCCAACAGAAAGAATTAGCAGCACTGAATACTGAGGCAGAAAGTTTTATTTACAAGTTAGGGGTAAGGAAATGCGAAGAGTAATAGACAAGGATACAGAAAAAAATACCCAAGGACCAATCCCTTGCTTGGAAACCCGATATAGATAAAATAGTAAAATTACCCGGCTGATTACTTACTCCAAAGTAGGATACTTTGTGTCATAGCTAGCAACTAAGACACCTCCAACAAACCCGATAGAAGCCAAAGGACAAAAGGCTTGAAATTCCTCCCCCAAACATTATACCAGCTCACTCCCACTTTCCGATTGTGCCGATTGCCTTGTCCAAGGGAGGGGAAGGTGGCAAATTCACATACTGCCAGCTGAAGCTACTCTCCTGGCAGGCCAAGATGATTTACGGGCTTGACTCAAGTTAAGAGTTCTGGTGGGCACCATTGTCCTTGAGATAGCCTAGGCTTCCTCCATCCCAGGTGTCACAAGGTTACAGATCTTCTTTGCCAGATGCTACCATCCTCTTGCAAAACAATAAAATTCTATCTAAAAAAGAAAAGCCATCTTCTATTAACCCTTAACTCTCTCACTCAGGAACACGAGTGAAGGAGAGCAGTCTACTTACAACCCTCTATTCTTTAAAATATTCCAAGAAGTTATGTGCAATATAATTTTAAACCATATTTTTAGAATCACAAACACAAAAGCAGGAGTGCCATATTGTTTTATTAGTTAATAACACAAACCCCATGTTGGGGTGAACTGAGATGTTTTGCTTTATGCTCTAGAAATCCAGGATATTGTTTCTCAAATTTATTATTCTTACAGTTCTACAGAAAGCTTTTCAGACATATACTTAAGTACTCAAGAAGGCCAAATGTACTATAATAAACTACTACAAAGAGTACTATTTACAGAATAATTACAAACACACAGAGAGGAATGCCCAAGTAGATTTTATGGTTCTGATAATAAATAGCTGACATGCACTTGTGTATTAGATAGGAGAAGTTGGCACAAAAACAAACAAACAAAACTGAAGAAACAGCATTGGCAAGTCTTGTGTGCAGGGCAATGACCTAATATAGATTTCCTCTTGAAAGATATGTTTCTCCATTCTCCACTGGAAAAATACATTTATACAGATGGTCTATAATCTAGTGCAGTGTAGAAGTTATGAGATGGTGCTGCAGGTTCCCCAGTTCAAATGTTACCTCAAAGTTGAACTCAATATAATTACAATCTCAGCGGCCCAGTTTGCACAGAATAAGAAACAAGGTTTTAGAACCTGGGTTGCTATGAATGCAGCAGCATGCTAATGCATGCTGCCCGATCACTCCTGCTGCAAACGGGCGTGGCTAAACTATCCAGGGATGAGTAGTTTAGCATGACATGCGAATCAAGAACTCTAGTTTGTTGGGGCAGAGACAAGCCAGAGGCAGAATGCTTCATGGGCACCAGGAAGGAGAGTTCCTCAAGGCTGCTTCTTTACCCATTGAAGCAGCAGGGCTATTGCATGCCAAGAGGACGCTTACCCCCCACTCCCTACCCGCAGTGAGTCACCCTCAAGTTGGTGCCTCATTATAGCACCCCCCTTCCCTTTTTCAGGGCTTCTCTGTCCTCATTTGGTTGATGGCAGTTGCGAAGCTGCTGTTGTCACCAATCTCTTCTTCTTGGCAAGGGAGGGCATTTAGTTGCCGAACCTGTAACTAGGGGGTGAGAGGAGAGCCAGGTGTGCTGCTGGCCTTAGGGGACAAGTGAGCAGTAGCAGCACTGAGGAGAACCACAATAGTTTATCACTCCATGGCTCAATTCGGACGACACGATAGTCAATGGTGGGGTAATAATCAACTTTACAGTTGTTCAACTAGGGGGTACTCCCCACACAACATGGTAATAAATAATCAACTGTGGTGTGGATCAGGATCAGCGCTGAGCTGACTATGGCAGCATTCGGATGACACAATAGTCAAAACAACTGATGATTGTTTCCCCCACACCAGTTGTTTATGGTGTCGTCCGAACTGAGTCAATGACTCTGACTGAAGTGGTATGAGGAGCCATCCACCCCTTCCTTCTGGGCAAGGTGCTGAGGAGGAGGTTCTGAATCTTGCTGGTCTCTGGGCTGGCCATGGGGCTATGGGCAGCCTATTTGGAGTTGGTAGTGTTGGATGATGGGGGTTCACTCCCTGAACCCCCAGGAGTCCTTTGCAGGAAAAGGTTGTGAGGGGAGGAACAAAGGGATTAGGAATTCTGCAGAGATAGGAGGATGAATGCTTATTTGTGGGGCTTCTCAGACTGAAACTTCAATTAAGTACAAAACATAGCTGCTAGGTTACTAACTGAGACTCACAACAGATAACATATCTCACCAGTCTTTAAACAACTACACTGTTTAACACTGGTTGCTGGTCCCTTTCCAGAAACAATTCAAAGTGCTAGCCCTTATCTATGAAATCCTAAATGGCTTGGAATGTGGCTAACTAAAGGTCCTCCTTCTACCACATGTAGCTACCTAATCATAATTTTCATCAAAGGCTATAAATACTATTGGGCTTGGGCATCTTTAATCCTAAAGCTACCACCAAACGTGGAATGTTTAGTGATTAGGTTTCTTAAATCCCACTGTGATGAAAATGTCACCTACCTGTGGGTTTTTATACTACCAAACCTTACCAAGCCATGGTGGACATTGTTATTGATTCTTCATCAGACTGTATTATAAATGTACTTAAATCCCTTATCTTAAATTCTGCTGCCATCAAAATAATCCTAATAAAAGCTTTGTCTTAATACATCGTTAGTGTTACAATAATAGCTATTAGTTTTTAGGCAAGGGATAAATAGTCACGGAGAATTATTTAAATAAACATTTTATTTAAAAACATTTTTACTTAAAATTAGTTTAAATACATACTGTCATATGCCTCACTAAGTTCACTTCCTTTAATAAAGCTCATACGCCAATTACCCTTTCCTTAACTTCATCACAGTTAGCTGTCCTATAATGACAAAGAAGATAAATCCTGAGCTCCAACTCTGGCTTTTCAGGGAAGAGACATGCCAAAGTTCCAGGTTCAAATACCACACTAAACAACCAGAGACGGCGCACCCCTGGGTAATTTAGCTATCTGTACACAAATTGTATGGGGAGGTCCAGAAAATTCTATCAGCAGCCCTCACACTAAAACAAGCCTGATTTATAGGTATGGAATTGTAAGCATGACCAAGAAAAGCTACATGAAGTGCTTTATTCACTAAGGAAAAGTCTGCATGTGTGTATGTGAACACATACATACTTACTATATCACTAGCAGCAGACATGGGCAAATGTCAAGGTTCTGGTGAGGGGGGAATTGCTTTCATAAGTGTGAGATACACTGCCAGAACATGTGCAAAGTGGTGGTGGACCCAATTACCCAGGGCACTCCATGAGTCATACATCTGCATATAAGAAATTTATATCTGAAACAGGAATTTCAACAGCTCAGTTTTCAAGGAAACTCTAAATATCACCTAAAGCAATGTGAAGGGAATTCACCCTTCATGAGTCCAAATATATGTTTATCCTTCCAGACTCAAAGATCAGCATGACTAGTTCCATACATCAATAGGAGCTTTGAACTTCAAACAGCCCCCAACACAGTCACAAACTGAAAAAAGTTTTAAAAACACTTTGTAATAAATCATAAGGATTTCCTGTTCAAAGAGTGGATGAGGGGAAATTACCACTGGTAATGTCTAAATAGTTCCTTGAATTCTGGCCAATATTGTTCAATGTAGAGGTAGAGCACCCTTTTCAGCCAAAGGGTTTTATTCTATTCTGGAGAAGCTCCCAGAAGATGCATACCAGTGATGATCCTGGCTGAAGAATCCAATCTCCCCCTTCCCAAAATCCATTGTTACCAATTTCTACTAGGAAGCACACCTACTCAGAAATAAGCATGAGCAGCAGGCCTGCTCACAAATAAGGAAGGCAGACCTCTGCTCAGTAGTAAGCAGTTCTGACTGAGAGCTTATCTACACATGCAGGATAAAACACTTTGAAAAGGTTTTGAAAACTATATATGGTGCGTGTCCTGGGCCCCAACAGTTCTCAAAACTGTTATAAACCGTTTTAAAGCATTACTGTAGATAGGCTGACAGTTTCGAGAACTGTGGGGCCCAGGACACGCACCATATCCAGTTTTCAAAATGTTTTCAAAGTGTTTTATCCTGCGTGTGTAGATAGGATCACTCAGCTGCACTTTCAATCAGCATTCCAAATACCAGGCCTCTGCATGTCTGCTCAGAAGCAAGCAGACCACTTGCTCAGGAGAAAGCAAGACCAAATCATCCTGCAGCTTCCTTCCCTGGCCACCCCCCACCTATCACAGGGAAAAGCTTTTACCTCCAATGAGCAGATGTGAAGATAATGCTTACCCTGCTAAGCACCAAGAAAGGGAGTCCTTTTCAGTGCTAAGCAGGGGAAAACACTTCCAATCAGCTGTTGATAAGAAAGAAGAGTTTTCCCTCTGGAGCAGAGGGCGGGGAGCCAGGCGGGATACCCTTGCAGGCCTTAACCCATCCCTGATCTGATGGATACATGGAATGTAGCTCTCCCACAAGGGAGAACCCATTAATCCCAAGTGAGGGATCAAGTCAGAACACGTATTTGTTTTTACATACACAAGTTGTCCTTTAAATGAATGGCAACCTTGTATAGAAACTCCATGTGCTCATGACAGCACACATGGGACCCTGGAATAGTATCTATATAATACCTTTGTATTATTCACAAAGCTGCACTGCGTCATAACTTTCCAAAAAATTTTTTAATGCACATTCTTTTTCTTTCACAACTCAAACTTGTTCATTTGAAATACACTTAAAATTAGTTTCCCTGTTCATTTTGAAGATAACCACATTTTCTGAAAATACAAATAAAGAATGACAACACATAATTCTCTGTAATGTACAAAATTGCAAGGAATGAAGCTATTTTGAGAAGTTGTGTAACTAAAGGAAA
Organism: Anniella stebbinsi; assembly: GCA_029215795.1. Taxonomy (NCBI): domain Eukaryota; kingdom Metazoa; phylum Chordata; class Lepidosauria; order Squamata; family Anniellidae; genus Anniella; species Anniella stebbinsi. The sequence continues at coordinate 84,465,956 of JARDYH010000004.1, read as the reverse complement.
AGAAGCAATAGACATTCTCTTATACTGCATTTCTTTATGTTTCTATGACAACAAGTCCTATCCTCCTGTTTTTACTAATCTATCCTGCTCAATCACTTCATGGTAATTGTTTCCATGGAAAATTCCTAATCCATTTTATAAGTACAGTGGTAAAACATAACATTTAAAAAACTGAGTTTCTGAGCATTTATAAACAACAGACATTATATTTTTAACACTTATATTTCTAGTATGATGTAACATTAGGTGAAACCATTTATGCTCCACGATGAGATGAACTACTAATTTCAAGATGCAAATATTAATGCTCCTTAAATCAAAGTTTGATCCTCTACTGGAGGAATGGATAACATGGATGATGTTGAGCTGCAAGTCCCATCATCCCTCACCATTAGCTGTGCTAGTTAGGATGGATGGGACCAAGTTACCTGAAAAAAATGCCTTCTCTTTTATACACCTACTTAAGGTTGTCTTCAGAGGCCTTGATCTGAGTTCTCAGACCAAGGGAAATAGGTGGTTACTAGGAAGAGTTGCTCCTTAGCGATAGTATCTCAACTCTGGAATACCCCCCCCCCCACACACACACACATAGCGGCTTACCTGGTGCCTTGTTTATGGATTTTCTTGGTGCAAAGTGAAGACCTTTTATTTCCTCAGTTTTTTAAGATCTGTAATGTTAAAGCTGGTCTTTTTATTCCACAGCTTGTATAGTTTTAGTTCTATTGAGAATTTTGTTTTAGGTCTCTCTCTTCTGGAAATGTTTACTTTTTTATTGTGTTTTTAATGTTGTATTGTAGAAGGAGTAAACAAACAGAAAAATCCAGTGGTGGGGAGGGGAAGGGAGCAAGTTGCACAGGTAATGGAAAAATAGTTGGCAGTTCATGTGGAAGGAGGGAGAGAAAATAAAGAGCAGGAATGAGGAAGTCATGGCTGACTGAGAGGAAAACTAAGGGAAGTCTTCATGAGACAATTCCACGGCTGCTTCTATTGACTTTTCGCCAGAGCAAATTCAAGCAGTAGGCAGCCGGTTCAATAAGGAGATTGTTGTGTTTACTGACTTTTCCATGTTTATTTTAGATCCTGGTGCGGGCCACACCCAATGCAAGTGATCATCTGTGGCCACAGTATGATCTTCTGGGCCAGATGAAGGGCTTCCAGATCCAGCTTTGGGACACAGCTGGGACTGAGCCACCATGCCAACATCCAGTGGTTGGGCAAGTGCAGCATACATTGGGAGTGCCTTTTGCCCATCTCATTCCAGTGGCGTGTGGCCAGTGTCCCCCCACAGGTTTTACTTATTCACTTGGGCGGCAATGTTTTGGGTTTGCTCAAAGGAAAAGCCTTTATCTTGCAAGCGGTAGCCGACTTGGAAACAATTCGGCAGCATTGGCCTGGTGTGGTGATTATTTGGTCCTGTTTATTGCCTTGGCTCAATTGGAGAGAGGGTAGTGATCACCTGGCTCTGGAAAGGGCCCATAAAAAAGTTAATAACCAGATATATAAAGATCTACTTAAACATGGAGATTAATGCGGAGGGAGCTTTTTAGGCCAGATGGTGTACATTTGTCAGACCTCAGCAATGACTTATTTTTGCAGGATCTGCAGAGGGGTTTATGGGAAATTATTACGTCCAGGTGGGGGGAGCGACTAATGTAGTGCATTGTCTCTCCCTGTGGCAAGTATGTGCGGGCATCTGGGAGCGGGTTTGGGGTTGGTGCACATTCGAAGGCACTGTTGTGTGGGTATGGGTAATGCCTGAGGCTCCCAGCTGTGAGTTTGACGGCCTCAGCTGGTGGGATAAGAGTTACCTTTGAGGCCAACCTTCCTCACTACTCAGCTTTACGACGCGAGGGGAGGTGACACCGGAAGGTCTCCCTACCCCATAAGGGGCAAGCCTGTGAGGTGGCAAACAGACAGGCACCACTTCACAGGTGGTGAATGTCTCGCCCTAATCAAAAATAGGATGCCCGTATAGCTTTTCCCACTCTGCAGATCTTTAAATAAAGTGGCCCTGTTTAAAATCCATTTTCTTGTCTCGCTTCGTTATTTCCCACACTCCAATACCTGCAAAGGAAAAAAGAAGATTGGAAGTTCATGGGAAGGGAGGGGGAGAAAATAAAGAGCGGAGGAATGAGGGAGTCATGGCTAGGCTGACCATATGAAAAGGAGGACAGGGCTCCTGTAACTTTAACAGTTGTAGAGAAAAGGGAATTTCAGCCAGTGTCATTGTATGCAATTAGTTCCTGGTGAAATTCCCTCTTCATCATAGCAGTTAAAGTTGCAGAGGCCCTGCCTTCTTTTGTATATGGTCACTCTAGTATAGTGCCTGCAACTTTAACTGTTGTGATGAAGAGGGAATATCACCAGGAACTAATTGCATACAAATGATACTGGCTGAAATTCCCTTTTCTCTACAACTGTTAAAGTTACAGGAGCCCTGTCCTCCTTTTCATATGGTCAGCCTAGTCATGGCTGACTGAGAAGAAAGCTAAAGGAAGTCTTCATGAGACAAAGAAGAAAGCAGGGAAAGAAGTGGAGAATAAGCACATGATACAACAGAAACCTGACAGTAACAGATTCGACAGGAAAAGAAGCAGTTACTATTATCAGAAGAAGTGTCTGTTCCTGAAAGAACCAATGATGTACTGTGTGTCAGGTCTGATGCTGATGCTGAAGGAGTGGTTTTTAGGGGTTTGTGATTTCTGAAGGGATACCTCCAGAGGTAAGGAAAGGAGGGGTAGAACTGTAACAGACACACTGTGGTATAAGTGTCACTGTTTGTTAAAACTGTATTTATTTAAATACTGGAAACACTTGATTATTCCTGCATCATTGTTATATGTATTGACTTCCTTTTCTTTATTAACTGAATTCCTTTATTTTATAAATTTGTGTTCATCTGGCCCTGTTGTTTAGAACTAATTACATTTCTAGGAACCTGGGGCCCATTACCATATGTTATCATTTGCAAGCTGTCAAGAAAGTCAAGTTATTGGGTGGCTGATATAAATACCACCAAAAAACACTAGTTCAATGTATCTGTCTTATTATTTATTTATTTATTACATTTGTATACCGCCCCATAGCCGAAGCTCTCTGGGCGGTTTACACAGGATTAAAAACAATTAAAAACAATATACAAAAATTAAAACAGCAAAAACATACAACATACACACAATCTGTACATTTAAAACAACTACAACACTCCAAAAAGCTGCAAAAAAAACAAACAACAAAACAAAACAACAACAACAACAAAACAACAACAAAAACCCCAGGCTCCTCAGATATTGTCAAATGCCTGAGAGAAGAGGAAAGTCCTGACCTGGTGGCGAAAAGATAACAATGTTGGCACCAGGTGGGCCTCGTCAGGGAGATCATTCCACAATTGGGGTGCCACCACAGAGAAGGCCCTCTCTCTTGTTGCCGACCTCCGAGCAAACTTTATTCAAAGTTTCTGCACAAAGTTCTTCCCCTGCCTTCCTGCTGTAAGTAGATATTCATCAGGGTTCCCTTGATTTTCTTTACAGCCTCTCTCTTCTTATTTCCTCTTGGTACCCACTAACATCAACACCACTTACCCTTTTGATCATGAAGCCTGGGCCTTCTCTTTGATTCCTCCCTTTCCTTTGTTTTCCATATTCTGTTTGTTGCGCAGTCTTGTCAGTCCTCCCCAGGCTCGCACACAATTAGGGACAGTAAAGTGGCCAACTCAGGCAGAGAATACAGAGGGCAGAGCTCTGTGTGTCCCCCTGACTGTCTTTGTCCCCAATGTTGAAGTCTGTGCTGTTACCAATTGAAGTATGATTCAACTGCCAGTCCAGTTGCCTTTTGTACATAGAGAGGGGAGAGCATGATTTTGTCCTTTGCCTGAGGCAACAAAATGGCTTGGGTAAGCCCTACTTCTCCCTGTCCATATTGCAATACATATGGGCCTTCTTCTGTGCCTTTTTGCAAAATCTCTGCTTCACTTTTTCACTTTCAAGATCATCTTCCACTTCTGTAATGTCCTCTTGGACCTTCCATTGACAAGCCTGAGCCCTCTCCTTTATTCAGAACTTTATTCAGAGAGTAATTTATCCTCAGACCACATGATGACCCTCCTCAAATCCTTACACCTCCAAAATCCTCCATGGCCTTTTCCTCCTTTATCCCTTTATCCCAATGTGGCCTTTGCTCTTTCAATTCAACCACTCTTAGCCATTTTAAGGTCTCCTTTTTTCTTAAACAATGCTGCCTTTCCTTCCCAACCCTCTTATGCCTATAATGCTATCCCCGAAATCTGTGTGATACCACCACTCTTTCCTTCCTTCAGATTGTTCCTCAAAATCCACCTTTACCATAAAGCCTTTGGCAGAACCCTTTAGTCCTTGTCTCCAAATGAAACTAAGCTTACGTGCAAACCTTGTAAATGAATTTTAGATTGTAAGCTCCTGTGTTTTTGTTGTTATTCTGTAAAGTGTCATGCATATAAGTGCTACAAATAATTGGGAAGCAGGTGATATGTAGATAAGAGTAACCAGGAACAACTAAGATCTAGGGGTATGCCTACCAGGCCCATTTATTCTAAATCGCTGAGCATCTCTGAGTACTCTCCACTACTCCACTGAGTCCTCCACTAAATCACACCCAGGGCTTGTGTGTGATTTAGTGGAATACCACACATGTATTAAGTTCCACTTAGGGGATCTAGTCAGTCTACTCTACAAGTACCTTTGGGTCTGTTTTTTGTTGTATCAAACATGTAATCCATTTGACTTTCAGCATTTGCTACTTTACATTTAGAATTTTTAGAATTCTTTCTAAAATGGCGTTAGCATACTATTTATTTCAAAACTGTTTAAACTAAAAGATAAAGCTTGTGTGAGAATTCTTTTCAACAATTAACCAAGTTCTAATTACTAGAGGGAAATTTAAATTCTTCAAACAACATACTTTCACAATATTAAAAAATTAATCCCTTATTCTGAATTTTGTTATAAAGCAAGCTAAACTTAATTATGTCAACTATGAAATTTGATTACACATATGAATTATGAAAGCTGTGTTGCTTTAGCAGAGTTTAAAAGGTTGTTAGTTCCACTACAGCAACCAGACTAACAAAAACCAGAACCTACTTGGGTTCATGATACCACACAATAAATCTTAAAGCAAAAGGTGAGCAAAATGATAAAGACAAAGTAATCAGTTCAATGAAAGAAAGAAAGAAACTTGCAGAAAAATAACAATATCTGTTCCTTCCATTTAAGAAAAGAAACAAACCATGTAGAAAATTACCCAAGATGTGATCTTATGAATGGAGTTAATTAGTCTAGTTAGGGATGGCCAGTTTCTATTCTGGGGACCACTATGTTTGCCATACAGTAGTCCTGATGCTGGAACCATCTGACCCTTTCCATGGATCATCAGGATCTGTAATAAAGTTAGCAGCAAGGGCTTGCCATGTATCAAGTATGTGGGTTTGAATGGTATCAATTGTGAATTGAAGAAAATATATGTTTTCTAAAACATTATCTCTAGGGACAGAGTGGCAGTGGTTGCCTTTTTGGAATATAATCATGAGCCTATCTACACACGCAGGATAAAACACTTTGAAAGCATTTCGAAAACTGTATATGGAATATGTCCTGGGCCCCAACAGTTTTCAAAACTGTTATAAACCGTTTTAACCCGTTTTAAAGCAGTAGTGTAGATAGGCTCCTAGACTCAAATTTGGTAGGGTCACAGTAGCCAGATAAAATTGGTGTAGAATGTGGATTCAATCTGAGAGGCACTATTTGGCCATTCTTTGTCAAGCTCAGAAAGGACATTGAAAAGCTTCACCACTACAGAAACTGTGGTTTAGTTCAGACATCATGGTTCCAGTCTGATAAACCATCATTTATTAGACTGGGAACGAGCTGTGTGCCCACACAATCCCTCCTCATCTCTTGACTTTCTTCTTCTCTCAGTACCTGCCTGGTTTCATAGAAGAAATCCTGGTTTCTTAAATCAGTTCCCCATGACATCCAAACCAGAAATATGTGGTTTTAGGGCTCCCTCTAAATCTGGATATGAAACTATAATCTATTCCTGTTTTTTTATGGTGATTTGGAAGGAGCCCTTAAATAGAGATCGTAGTTGAAGATAATGGGAAGCTATGGCTTAAGCCAGGTACACAAGGGGATGAGAGAAGGGCAGGGGTAAAAAGGGGGTGAATGGTCACATTGATAGAAAAATGGGCTTTGTAGTAGAATGAGCTTTGTAGTAGCATAATAACTGAACCAATGCAATGCCATTTTAGACTAACTTTGCACCATGTATGACTGGCAAACCCTGTATGTCTCTTTGTTCTTTTGTCTCCTTGAACTGCAGCTTCTGCCTTATCAGCAGAGAGAGAGAAGGGGAGTTGAATTCCATAGGAATTAGCTCATAGTTTAAGAAAGGAGTATAAAAAGCATCAAGTAGCCATTTTCTCTTTGTCAGCCTTGCCTCGTGGCGTTAGCCTACTGGGCTAACCTGTTGTACAACATTTTGTAATAAATCTGTTTTCCAACTGATTTGCCTGCTTCGATTCTGGTTCTGGATATTGACAAGCCCGCCAGAATAAAGATCCACAAAGCAATTTATGCAACAACATGGCTTCTTCCCAGTCAAATAACAGCTGGTTTATTGGACCAAGATTATGATATCTGAACTGGGCCAATGTCTCAAATGGGTATTTCGCCAAAATGTTTCAGTGGTAGCTAGAATTTCTCCAGCCTTTGGAGTGAGTACTGCAATGCGTTTTTATCCAAAGTCATCCCACTTTTGTTTAAATCTATCCTGGCAGTGACTGCAAGATTCTATCCAATTGTTCCCTCAGAAATCTTGATCCAGAAGATAGAAATGCATGAGCGTGAACAGCCAAGGAGAAAAAATTAAATGATGGGAGAAAAACCTGCAGATACAAAAAAAGACTAACTTTGATTTAATAAGTCTTTACTGTTTCTAAGTAAACGTTCCTATATGATTCCTAATGGCAAGAAACTGTCAAATGTGATCATTCAATTGTAGTGGCCATCTATGCTGTTCCAGCATTAATCCTTGTAAATGCTTCCTACACACTCAAAAAGCATCATTTAGCCAACAAAATGGGAACACGCAATTTCACCAATTAAGATACTAGTGTATTGCAGTTTAAAATACAGTAAATAATAAAAAGGGCATTGAATGTTATGTTACTCTGGTGTAAACAACCATCACCTTTATCTGAATATGTGAAAATAGGATTATATAAGAGCAGGACAACAGTTACTGAACAAAATTGTCCTTCCCAACAATAACATTCAGGCTGGGAGGAGATGATTACTACTATGAGAGGAAGCGAAGAGGCCCATTTGTGAAGTGTTGGTTCCACTCAGGCCTTGTGAAATTCCAGGGAAGTCTGCAAGACAGACAGAAATCCCATGGAATCGTTCAAGTTAAGACTGGACAAACTATAAAAGTCCAGAGCATGGTGAAACAATGCAGCTAGTAATAGGAAGCCATCACCTATTCTCATAAATGAGAAACTGTTAATCCATCACAAGATTCAGACAGGAACTTTAGCATATTAATTTTGAATTACCTTCCCTACAGTGCCCCAGGGCCAATGTGGTTCATGATTCAGTTTAATATGGCTGTTTGGATAATAATAATTATTATCGAGGCGGGGAACAACAACAATATAAAACACCAGAATCACAAAACAGTTAAAATTTAAGAAACAAGAAAAAATACATCATTAAAAACATCTTAAAATTCATCTGGATAGGACTGCCAGAAGAGAGCAGTCTTCATGACTCTCTTAAATTCATGAAGACTGCTAATTTGTCTAATCTCCTCTGGCAGACCACGGTGCTGTTTTGGTCTTGTATTCACAGGGGAAGGTCCAGTGCAGAATCATAATACTACAGAAAAGGGATTATAGAATAATAAAAGTAACTCCTGGAAGGGGAGAATCTTTCTTCAATCAGGATGGATCAGAGAGGGCAATTCAGCAGGTCCAAAGTTGCAATATTTATTGTAATATTTACATCCAACTCAAAAGCTTATATGGTGGCTTTACAATATCTGATTCTAAAGAACAGATCTTCCATCTTCTCAATAAACCAGTCAACAATCAATGTTTTAGGATACATACAATACAACAAATGCAGAATATTTACACTATCCTCTCTGTTGCACCACACTTTGCAAAATAACGGTGGTCTTGTATAACTCTTGTTCTTATACTCATGGCAGTTGCTAAAAAAGTTACAGGTGTTTTTTTTCCTGTCACCCAGTTATCTATATCAACCAACAATATAATGTTAATATAATTATATATTTCTTAAAAATCTGAATAATCCCTATGATGACTTAACAATGATATAAATAGCTACCATAAACCTTTGTACAAGATACAGACAGTCTAATAATACATGCAGAAGAGATTCAATTTCCAGAGTGCCACATGAGCAGTTTATCAACCATCAGCATTTCTAAAATGTCCATCTAACATAGGTGATGGAAGTGCACCTAACTGTGCAAACATAAAGGCTCTTCTAAATTCAGGAACTGTTAAACTCCAGAAATATTTCGCTGCCTAAAATCCCAATTTAAAATACAGATTGAGACTTGAAGGAAAACATATTTCATGGGCCCAAGCCAATAAATTTTATAGATCAATATCTTTGATTCTTTGGCCAAGACCTAACTTAGATTTAATAAAATCTTCCATCCTAATTTGCTGTACAAAAAAAGCAAATTATCTTATTTACTATTTTCAATTTCAATTTCAATTTTTTATTGTTTTAAAACACAGACAGACTAAAAAAACAAACAATTCAGAAAAGAAAAAACAGAAAGACAAAATTAAGATTACAGAAAGACAAAATTACTATTTTCAAACATTTGATTATATGTGACTCCAAACTAACCGGAGGTAGTAGGCATGAGGAATCTGTGAAATTTACCTACAACCAATACTTAACAGCATTTCATCAGCCATGCACTTTTATTGAAATCCTGACAACTTCAGTTTCAATCGTTACTGAAGCAACTTAGGGAAAACCCAGGTAGTTCTCAAAACCCCTGAGTGAATTTGTTCGACTTCATGACTGAATCCTATGGTCTAGATTTAGTGTCTTCATTTTCTTTTAAACTGCACAGCAATCAGTTCATATATTAAATCAATACTACATCGCAGCAGTTTCAAGACAAAAACAGTTGAAAGCACACTAGTATAATGGGTCATGTCTTTACAATAAAGAATTCAGCCAAGGGCCCTACCCCACTCCCGGCGCAGCTTGGGGGTGGTGGGGCGATTGCGGCGGGCGCGGAGAGAGACGGCGTGGAGGCGCGCTATTGGCGGCCTCCTGAAATGGGCGCGACAAGGAGGGGGAGGAGGAAGGGGAGCCTATATTAGGCCGGAACTCCTCCCCTCCTGGGTCTCTTGTTCGCGCGGCTGCTGTGCTCGGACGAGCTCCCGGCTCTTGAGGAGGCTGACGAGGACGAGGCTGGCTGGAGCAGCGGCAGCAACAGCCTCGGCAGCAGCAGCAGCGTTTGTCGGAGGGGTCCAGGAGCAGCGGCTGGGAGCAGCGCGGCGAGCGTTGAGGCTCGGCGCTTGAAGGCTGGGCCGGCTGGCCCGCTCTCCCGAAGCCTCGTTATGCGGAGGGCGCCAGTTGGGGAAGGAATGGAGGCGGAGGCCTCACCTTCCAACGTTGTGCGGAGGGCGCCAGTTGGGGAAGGAACGGAGGCGGAGGCCTCACCTTCCAACGGCGCAGAGCGTCCTGTCGTCAGGCCAGGAGGCCACAGGTTTGGGGAAGGGCCGGCTGGTCCTTCCCGAGTGGAGCGGGGCAGCGGTGCGGCCAGGGCGGCTGGCCTTCCCTCTCACCCCCCCCTCCCGCTTCAATTGAGGGGCCTGCTGCTGAAAGCCGCAGCCGGCTGGGGCGGGGATTTAGTTTGTCTCGCCGGACGGCGAGAGCGGGAAGGGCGCCTTGCGTTGGGGCAGACGGGGCTGGCCCAGCTGGCCTTTCCCTCTCATCCGCCCCCTCCCCCCCACTTCAATTGAGGCACCTGGCGGCCGGAGCGGGTGGGGCCGCAGCGAGGCTTCGCTGGACGGCGGAAGCTCTTTGGTGGGCACTTTGCCCAGTGACGGGTCTGGGCCGGCTGGCCTTCCCCCCACCCCTTCTTCTATCCTATTATATACTGTAATTTATAGTGGAGTAAGAGCCTTGCTTCAGGTCATTCTCCACTCTCTCCTGTTGATTGTCCTCTTGATTTTGAAGTTTATAATTCTCCTAAAGCCTTGTCTTACATAATGCAGGAAAATCCAGATTAGGAAATGAATGGCATTCTTTAAAGATAAATAGTTAGTGTCATCTGAGGATAAGGCTAAACAATCCAGGCTGCTTTTGAGCCAGAATTTTCATCCTCAGCACTGGGGTTCAGGGCAAAAGTCGGATTGACTGGTTTGGTCGGCATGGGAGGCTTGCAAAAGGGCTGGGGTGCAATTTGTTTCTGGCCTTGTGAGGCATTTTGGCTCCCCTGTTGGAGGCTTCTTGAAGTGCGGGGATTAGCCCTAATCGCTCCGCCTCTTCTTTGAATTAGCAACGGATTTGCATCCGACGAGGCGGGGAGTTTTGAGATTCAAGAACAGAGCTGCTCCCCATTTAATTAATTTAATTTCTCTTCTCGCTCTGTCTCTCTCAAAACCAACAGCTACATTGGCTGAAGTGGTTGGCATACAACTCGCTGAGCCATGCTGCTGACAAGCAGGGTGAAGTGGCTGATATACAGCTCACTGTGCCACTTGGCTGACGCTAAGCAGGGTTGGAGCTGGTTAGGATTAGGATGGGTGACCACCTGGAGCTAGAAACCCATGAAAGGGCCCCCTTTAAAGTAGGGGGGAATGGTTGAAGGGCAATTTGCAAAATCATTTTATTGAAGCTAAACAGGGTCAGGCCTGGTCAGGGCCTTGAGGGGTTCGGAAAATGAGACACATTATCTGGGTGTTTGTTTGTTTGTTTGTTGGCTTTAGTTTGGGTTAGCCCAATAGGCTCAATTCTTAATTATAATAATTTTAATTTGTATTTTGAATGTGTAATATTGGAACCCCCTTTTAATTTAAATTATATCTCGTATTTATAGCTTTGAACTATATGTTCAATTTGTAATGCCACCTTGCAGCCCAGCATTGGAAGAGGTGGGATGATAGTAATATTAATATAGAAATAGGTGGCCTGCCTACCCTGTAGGGTGGGTAGATAGATACAAGTCTCAGTGTCCAGTGTTGGATTAGCACGTTGGCAGCAGAGTACTACTCATATCTTATAGAATTGATTTACAACGCCTCCCAAAGAGGAGTGGGGGAAAAGAAAAGCCCCCCCACCAAACAAACGTGCAGCAGGATATTTATACCAGATTGGATACCTTTGAGGCATCATTCGACCAACCTTCTTGTAACCACACCTCATCCTTTTGGATCCGGCTGCGTGGCAGGCTGCACTCACCATCGGGCCCAGCAGTAAGGAGTTGGCATAGCTCAGTGGATTGGGTGCCCTGGCAGTATATCCAACTGCTAGGAGTTTATTTCTTGAGACGTGGATGTAAGGGACGAGTATAGCACAGTGCCTGGGGTTCCCTGGTGGTGTACCCAAAATTTTGGGAATTTAGTTCCCTTAGTAGGGAAAACTTTTCTGTTTAGTTATACAGTGGTGGGTCTCTGGTTCTGGCAGGAGCAGTTCCCAAGTCAGCTTGGTCATTTGAGCATCCGTGTACATTTATATTTCAATTATGTTTCTCTCCATATATTTGTAGATTGCTCCAAGGCCTTGGGAATGGCTGGCTCACACCGCGATGTGTGCAGCTCTAATGGCTGGCTGGGATATGGCAGGAGCTCTCAGGAATTCTCCTCGAACGACGGCGAGGATGAGGGTAACACGTTCACTCTCAGGTCATGGGTTTATAGCTACATCAATCCTCCATTCCCATTTGGGGCATATAACTGATTTGGAATAGTGAATATTATAACTTTGACCCAGGATTTCTGGGTGGATCCATGTCTCTTGAGGGGCCCATTTCTCTTTGCAAAGCAGGAGTCGGTCTGGATCTGCACCCCCTGCTGGGCATTGGGGATGCTTTATATATTTATAACTAGACTGGAGGGGGCACATCTAGGGCTGTAATAATATACACTAGATGGAGTACCTGCTTCACTAATGTGACATGGCAGGCATTCAAGGGTCTGGGATTTAGTTGCTAAGACGCATCTATGGGCACTCAGCTTGGGTGTTTTGAATTTCCAAAGGGATAGAGAGGGACCTACTTATGTGGAGTTCTTTCCATATTGCTGCGGCTTTTAATTGCAGGAGAGCCATTCTCTAATCTTGAGAATTTGCCTCTGATAACAGCTGCAGTTCAGACATACACACCCCACCCTTATACAGCTGGCTATTACATATGAAGGACTGGTTTAGTTGACATGCTGTAAAGGTTTTGTAAGCAACGTGCCCCCGGTAGGGACATATCCATAGACCAGCTAGGAGCCTGTGGAAAAATCTTGTGTTAAGATGAGCAAATCAGGATGGAATCCTTAGTCACCCTGGATCTTAAACATGCAGGACTCTCTTGCCTTCAGGGGACAAACAGGTACAGTAGTAGTGGCTTATTCCATAGACATTTTCAACTGGAACTATCTTTAGTAAGATTCGGCTATGGCCTCTCTGGTCATGGGCTGGGGAAGTGATGGATCATACCAAGTTATACAGGAGAATTTGCCAATCTATCTACACTAAGATTGCTCAGGCCATTATCCGGGAGCAGGGAGTACATTAGCAGATGCAGCCCTACTACAGAAGCCTTTTGCCAGAATGATCATGGGAAATGGGCAGCTCTGGATTTGAACGCTGGGTGTCTGTTAAGGGATGGCCTCAAGTGAAGCTTTTCTGCCCTAGTTATCCCAGGCAGCCTGAAGCTTTGGGCCTAGAACAATGGTATTCTTAAATCATGTAAAATCCAGATTGATGGCATGTTGCAAGGTGGCAGCCCTGAATTTCTAATTTGATTTCAGGCAGACACCCCCAATCCCGACGTTGAATCTATAGCCATATGATCCATGAGGCTCTATTGTCTGTCAGAATTTTCCTACTGCTGCGTCACAGCCTTATCACTATTTATGTGGGCGTTAGAGTGCCCGACTGGGAGGCATCAGCTAAGGATGGTGCATTGGACATGTCCCTTTCTGGATTGAGACTTTGTGTCTCCCAATGGTGCAGTCTTATTGCACTTCAGGGATTGGGACCATCGAATGGGGCAAGGCCTCATGACTGTGAACTGCCACTGGTGGCCAACTGTTTTCTAGTTATAAGTATTAGAATTTGTCTGTCCTGAATAGGACATTTGAATGCCCCCCATGCTTGCAGGAGGGTTTAACTTAACACTATGGGGCACTTTAAAGTTTTGCCAGGCGGGGCCGCCCTACATCTACAGCACCCAGCTTCGCATGGAATAGTGTGCAAGCTGTTTACTGGGGGCATATTAAGTTTATTCGTGCATGCCCAATATGCACAGGCCAGATGGGAAGTGTCCCCCCCCCATCTCACGGGTTCATTGCTGGATGCATATGCGAACTACAGCGATTTGTTGAAGGGGTAATGGGAAGCACTTTTGGTCAGGACGGGGGACATCACTTCTCACATTCGGAAAGGCTTCACGTGTGTAAGCTAGGGGGATAAAGCGGGCGTTAGGGCACTTGGGTCTTCGGGCCGATAGGCTTGGGTCTTATTCCTTCCGAATGGGCGCTGCAACAACAACGGCCAGCGCGGGGTCTCTTCCGCACAGTTATAAGCTGTGGGGAGATGGCATTCCACAGCCCTACCTTAGAAAGTTTACGGGGAGGAAGTCGGTTTGTCCAAGTCACCGACATGCCCATGTTTGCTTTTGGATACTTGGAGGAGGCAGACCCCAGGGAGAGTGATCATATGCGGATACAGCATGGTCTTTTGGGCCGGCTGGCGAGCATCTTCCTCCAGCTGGGGAACCCAGCTTGGGTTGAGTCACCGTGCATCCATTCTCTGGTTGGGCAGATGCGGCATGCGGTGGGGGTTCCCACCTTAATTCAGCAGCATGCCTGTCATCCCCCCCTCGAATCCTTATGCTCCATTAAGGGGGGGAATAGCTGGGCTTGTTTGAGGCAAGGCCCTGCTTTTACAAGTGTCGGCCGATTGGGAAATCATTCGGCGGGGGGCCCCGGCATGCTGATCATGTGGCCATGATTGTTGCCCAGGCTTGCCTGGAAGAGAGGGTGCGACCCCATGGCGTTGGAGCCCAGGCTCGCCTGGAAGAAATCGCAAGCGTATCGTTCATATGTTCGGCCCCTACCTACGGGAGGGAAGTGGTGCATGGAAGAAATCGCAGGCGTATCATTCATATGTTCGGCCCCTACCTACGTGATGCATTCTCCCTGGGGGGGGAAGAGACCGGTGGTTGACCACAATCTGTTTGTTTCTAGATGACCGGCCGGCGGAAGCCCCAGTTCGGGTTCTCATCTGTGGACACAGCTATGTGTTCTGGGCCGGACGGAGGGCAGCCTGTACCACGGTTGGCACACAGTTGGGACTGTGCGGCGTGGCCAACATACAGTGAGCCGGCAGGCGGGGGATGAGGTGGGACCAGCCGTTAATTTGGTCACATTTTGGCGGTTAGGCGCGGGCATCTTCACCTGGTAAGGGATAGGTGAGCATTCACAGGCACCGAGCGGTGACTGGTAATGCCTGAGGCTCATCACCTGAGTGGTCTTGAGGCCCTGGTGGTGAGATAAGGGTTACCTTTGGGGCGGACCTTCCTCACCCGTTCGGAAGTCTAGAGGCACGAGCTGGGGGTGACACGGAAAGCCTCCCTACCCAAAAGGGGGGGCCAGGGGGTGGCGTGAGCTGCACGCCATACACTGGCCTCGGTTTGACTCGCCCTGTCCTTAGATTGGCGTTGGCCACCAAGTATTGAGGATGCCCGCTAGTTTCCCCTTCTGCGAATTCATCAATAAAGTGTGGCCCATTTTAAACCCAATTTATTGTGTCGTCTCGTTATTTACCGCGCTCCGATTCCGCAAGCAATTGAGCAAATTTTGTGAGTAAGTAAACAGAATGTACAAGTAGATTTTATTGGTGCGAGAGAGGAAATATTTACATAATGCATTGGTTAAAGGAAAGACAACCTTGCTGCACTATTAAATGCATTGTTTTTACTATGAATATGTGTGTGTGTGTGTGTGTGTGTGTGTCAGAAAAAAACCCATAAGTACTTATTGCCATTGAACATGAGGCATAACACTGATGTGCTCACACTTCAATGCTCCTAATGTATTCAAGTTAAGATGACATGCCTCATCTTTTGACTTTTAGGTTCGTAATGCAATTGTACTGAGGCTTCTGCATCATCTTTCTACTACTATATACAGAGCTCACATTTATGTTTTGTTCCCTTTTTGTGTCTCTGGAGATTTCTGGATCTTGCATCATCCTTCAAATTGATATTTCAGTTGTCCTAGTTCATGTGTCTGAATCCCTTTCCTGAGCTGGCAGGGTTAGGCATACTGGAGATAAGCCCTGAAGATAACCACACATTCCACCTAATACAGAAATGTCACTTAACATGGAAACGCATATGAAATGCTGCTTGCATTTTAAAAAAAGTCATTCAACATGATGATAATTACTTAGTAGTTTTCTTATTAGATTTTAAAAGTTCATTTTCCAGGCTTTTATTCCTGTCTCTGGGTTTTTCAGATCTTTTAGATGGAAATGTTTGACATTCCTATATTTCTCAGAGCTTCATCTTGAAGTACCAATATATGCTGTGAAGGACAAAAGTCTTTTCAGTGGGGGTCCTTCAGATGGGCAATATTTTGTACAATCATCATGATTTAGTCACTGTTTTTCCCATGCACTTTACACAACGCCGTTGCCATGAAGTTGTTGTCCCACCTCTGCCCCCCCTTTTCACATATTGTTTTGCTATGAGGAAAATGCAGTACTTTTTGGCAGTCATGCGATGAAACCATCATTGCCTTCCTGTGTAATCCTGCCATCGTGCTATTTCCTGTTTGAGTGGGCAGGTATTGGGTGATGCAATGTTGTCATCAGTACTGACAAGGATCAGTTGGGAGCATCTCCTCCCATCCCTCTGCTCCTACTTGGCTCCATATGGGCAATGGGGAGGGGGACGTGAGCACATGCAACCCATTTCCATTTAATCCCCTCTCCCAGTGTACACTCAAATGAGAAAAGCTACTGATTACTTTTACAGGGACAATCCTGACTTGCACATGGGGGGGGGGGGGGGGAGGCAGGCTTTGAAAGACACAGACTTCTGAACTTGCGAAGAATCAGCGCTTAACAATCGGAAGGGGGGTGCTGTGCTCTGCACGTGCTGCCCAGAAAGTTTTTAGCCCTTTCTATTCACTCTCCATAGGAGAGAAGTTGTGTTCCATTTCATGCTGAGAGAGGGGAGGGGCTACACCAGATGGGTGGATGTCCAATAACATCCTGCCAGCTCCACCCACCTGTAAAAATGGCATATTGTGTTATGCATAAAAAAGAAAAACTAGCTGTATAAAGACCCCAGTAAATCGTGGGAGAAAAGCTCTGTCTGAAGACGCCCAGTGTCTATATCTAATTTTGTTCAATGGTGACACAGTGCAGAATTATTAGCAGAGACAATGATGTTAAGAGCCAGGCAATTGATATTCATCAGTTTTGCTGTGGCTGGCTCAATCTAAATGATCCCATTGGCTGAAGAATGCAATTTTACTTTAAGTTAAAACTCCATTTGCCAATGCAGCCATTTGCCAATGAGAAGGATAACTGTGTTCTGACCTGCATATTAGCCCAGGAAATGCAACTTATGTCAGTTCACTTAAAAATACACACCAAACAAAATTCTTTCCCATCCCTACAGGAAAGATATGATGTATGTTTAATGGTTTTCAATCTTTGTAAACCACCCAAAGAGCTCCAGGTATTGGACAGTATAGATACGCAATAAATGAAAATTTGCTTCTGTCATCCAAATATGATATGAACATGGAGCAGCAATTTCTTCCACCTCCCAAAAGGTCTTTCCAAAAGTCAGACTTGCCTCTTATTTTAATGCAAATTAAAAACATAAAGAAGATGCTTAACATTAGTTCCAGTATTTGACATCTTATTTAAGACAGGAAACATTTCTATGAATATTTATCCATGAATTTAAATAACTAATCTTCTAAACTAGAATTCAAAAGTCCAAAATAGCAATTAATCTCCTTGCTCATTCATTTCATAATTATCTGTAACATTTGTATATTCTCTAGAAGAAGAAAATCTATACCCAGCAAAGGAGAGTTGCACAGCCTTTTGTGAATCCCCAGAGACACCATGTCAAGTTAAAGTATACAAAAGCCTTCCTCATACGATACTATTTACATTACTGTTTTCATGCTCTGATGCACATGACCTGCTCTCCCAAACTTTATTTCAAATAAAGAAGTATTTATTTTGCTTGCATGGCAAATATTATCAGAATTCTGAAGTAATCCATACTTTATTATAGTATTTTAAGGAAAATTGCAGGGCTAACATTGTCGTTTCAAATAAAAATAACAAACAAATCTAAAAGAAAGAAATTGACTTTCTGTGCCAAACTGCAGCAGGCATTTGACTCAAATGACAGCTGGAATTATAGTCTCTAGAAACCCTCACTAAAGGCTAAATTGCGTAAGTCACCACTGCCAAACCCCCAAAGTTGAAGTAGGAAATGAATGGGCCATTGACCTTTCTTTTGAACAGCAAGCTAGTTGTCCAATAAGGGGGGGGGGGGGATGACAACACTACTGACTACTGAGTATAACTAATCTTAATGCAAACTGCCAAACTGCCTTACCTTTGACCAACTGAAGCATCTTGAAATTTTATTTCTAAAAAGATGCTCAGACTCAGCTGCCCTACACAGGCATGCAGATGTAGTGGGGCATTGTTTTGCAATGATATTCCACTCGTTTGGTGGCTGCATATGAAAAGACAGAACCACATGGCACGATAGATAGGTCTTTCCAATGTTCTCTAGGTGCCTAAACAGCAAGTTTCCACTAAGGGTTGTTTTCTTTACCTGGCTTCCGCTCTTGGACTGGTGTTGATTAATCACCACCTGAGGAGATATATTATCTCCACCAGGCAGATCGGTCGGGGCCTGTGAGGGTCAGACGCAGGGGTGTCTGCTGCCCTTGCAGCCTCAGGTGGATTTTCGATCCAATGCTAGTCATGACACATAGCAGAATGCCATACTACAGTTCCCAATATGTACTTAGTTGATGTGAATGCACAAAAAAATGTATACAACACAGAATAAGAGAACTTTAATACGAGACTGAACTGAGGAATTTTGTAAATAAATGAGCAAATTACTATTTCTGTTGGGGTAAACTTGCCCATCACTAGCGATGACACACTGTTGGCTTCTTGAAATAAATATGTCTTCAGGTAGGCACCAAAAATGACACCAAGTTGGTGGATGCCTGACCTCCAGAGACAGGGGAGTTCCACAGAGAGGGAGCCATCACACTGTAGGCTCTATTTCAGGAGGACTCCAGTTGGGCTATAGGTCCATACAGAACCACCAGGAGCATCACATCTGGGCAGGTTGATAAGGGAGAAGGCACTCTCTCAAGTATTTTGATCCCAAGTTGTTTAGGGCTTTATACTCTAGTACCAAACCCTTAAATCTATCCAGGAAGTGAATAGGCAACCTATGCAGTTCTTTCAGCAAAGGAGTTGCATGATGAAAAGGGGCAGCTTCCGACAACAGCCGAGCTGCAGCATTCTGCACTAGCTTCAGCTTCTGCACCAGCCTTAAGAGTACATGGGAGTAATCCAGTCTTGAGGTTACTAGTGCCTGTACCACTGTGGCCAATACAAGAGAGGCTATAGCTGGTGTACCAGTCAAAGCTGGTAAAAGGCACCCCGAGCTGCCATGGCCACTTGGGACTCTAGTGACAGTGATGGATCTAGAACTATAACCAGATTACAAAGATGAACTTTCAAAGGGAATACAAGCCTGTCTAGATCACACAATGAGCCTATCTCCCAGACTCTCAAATACCATTGGGTCCAGACTGGGCTTCTTAAGGAGTGGTGGCACTACTGCCTCCTTAAGGACAGCAGGAACCACTCCTTCATGCAAAGATGCATTTACCACTCCCTGGACCCACCAATTTGTTGGGGAAAATTCCAGAGACAAAGTGGATTGGAGGAAAGTTTTGAGTAGTCTGAAGGACATAGCCAGCTGCAAGCAATAATGTTTGAGGGAGTATGTGCAGTACTGGAAAAGGTCAGAATCACTAATTGCTTAAGTACTAGCATAGATAAGATGGATTGAGCTGGAATGTCTGATATGGGAAACATATATAAGTGAGTCTTATTTGTATGACTCTTGTTGGGTTGATGGTCGGACTATATGTATTTTGGACGTGGAAGATTTTGTAGAGGACTGTGTAAATATCGATGGAAAACCATTGTGCTGTATATATATTGGACCACGAGTAAACCGCTCTGTATATACACAAAGTATGGTGTGTGAGTATTACTTCAGCTGCTGAGATTGCTATTGAACGGCGTGCTAACACAAACGCTCGCAGCGTTTGGCCCTCTTGCTTCCAATTCCTCATACCTCTTTGGGTAGTATTTCTAAGCAAAGAAGGGCAAGGATCAAGGCCATCCAAATGGGTTGCCCACCCATGCATGAGGGGAGTAACACTGTGAGTTCAAATCTCACCAGGCAATGGTCTGACCATGACAGTGTAGTTACTTGGATCCTCTCCCCCCCCCCCCCCCCAATTTTCAGACTACTCATTTCACAGCTCGGAGCAAAGACCAAATCAAGGGTATTCATGTGTTTGGCTGATACCCCCGTGGTTGTCATGGAGGCCATGAAGTCCTGCGCTGGAGCTCCAGAAACAGCCTCAGTGTGAAACTTAAAGTCACCCAGTACCACCATCCCGTGTTCCTCCAACACCACACTTGAGACCATCTATGCCATCTCCATCAGGGACATCAGCAACATCACCAATCTGTCTCTATGGCCCAACACCAGATGTAACCCTCAAGGCCTGCTTTTACTCTTGTGTAAACATGTGGGGGGGGGGGCTTATCCAGATTGGGACGACTATGTGATATGGGGGAGCCACTTTCTCTTATGAAATTTGCCCACCCCCTTGGGTGGTTGTTTCTTTTCTTTAGCTCCCATGAGGGGGGTGGGGATCTGGATCAGGCCACTGTATATTTACACAAGAGTAAAAAAAAAGTTAGGATTCTTGAAACACTATACATTTAACATTTGCAATAACAGCAAACAGTGCCTAGAGATATATTTGCTGGAACCTTATACTGCTTTCACACTTCCTATATTAGGTACTAAAGTTTTCTGAGGGGCACTTCATACCATCACTATGGTGGTGTGTTCTGTTCTGCATGTACAGGTCTCATGATCTGCATACAGGAACAGGCTTGGATGGGTAACACAGAATATGCATCACCTGGCCAGCTGCCTGTCTTTGCTGTGTCAAAATTGGGAAGTCTAACCTTTCCCCCCTCCTTCTGCTCAAAGGGAAGATCACTATGGAAACGCAAATAGCAGTTTTCTCCAATGTAATGCCCTTGAGAGGGTTTTAACTTCAATTCCCATCGTACCCAGCCAGGATAGCCACTGGTCAGAAGTGCTGGGAGTTGTAGCCCAAAACATCTGGAGGGCACCAGGTTGGGAAAGGCTTTCAGGACTTCCATAATCAAGTTCTTTCCATAATACCCATGTCCTTATTGATTTCTGAATGCATGTTCTTTAATTCAGTATTTCATTCTCTTGCTTGTTTTTACTATTGCCTCCTCTTCTGTGTTTATATACAACCTTCTTTGTCTTTCTGCTATAGTGACAACGAAAATCACTTTAATGGCTTCTTTAATGCATTAACTGTTATGATATAGCACAGTCAGTTCCATTTTTCATCAGTCTCTCCCCCCCCCCCCCCCCCAGTTAAAGTCAGGAATAAATAAAACTGAATGCTGTTGAATCAGCAGAGTTCCTACTCAGGAAAAGCTGCTGAAAAGAAGGGTGATGTATTTCAGTCTCCTTCCTGCACTTAAACCTTGGTTAAAGCCAACTGTACAAGCAGATGGCAGCAATTTAAAAAGCTTGCCCATGTCCATAGTGCCAACTATTGCTCTCTTTCTCTTTTGCTAAAAAAAAAGACACACACACACACACAAATCTTCCTGAAAATAAGTACATACATATGGCTTGGAATTGTCGATGGCTCTTCAAGTGCAATCTAAAATTTCCAAGCCATTTGAAACAGATATGAAAGACTAAAGAAGGAAGCTGCTTGCATTTATGCAAATTAGAAGGATATAGTGTCTCTGTTTCATTTAGTAAAGGGCCCTTGCACAGAGAACAAAGCAGCTCTAGCTTTGTTTCACAAACGGTTTGAATGACGTCATTAGTGTCATGGTTACAACAGTGCTGCATAACGCACTGGTCATGCTTCTTGCCACTGATATAATAGACCATTCTAAATAGTACAGCCGTTCGCAGATCCCCTCTCCAAATCTATAAAATAAGGATAACTCCTCCCTTGCAGGAGCACAGAATTTGATATCCCCCAATAAAAACCACTAAAGAACAACATTTGAATGTTAGTCTTCTCATTATTACTCTACATAAGAGCCATACAATTAGTACTTTATGAACATCAGCAAAATTACCTTTTTCACAGCCTGGCTCATTTGTAGGCAATGTGCATTGCCAAAAAGATAGGTTTTTTAAAATGTGTCTCAGTGCTGCAGCAAGAATTAGTGATTTGAAACATAAGAAAAGCAAAATAATTGAAAACACTCGCAGTTTGGCAGGTGGACATATGGTTTTTTTAAAGAGCAATTTCTATATATAAATATAGATTTAATTTATTTAGCTTATTTTTATGAGTGAATGTAATTGAGAGCTCCTGAAAGGAGGGGGGAAAAACTCATTTCTGGAATTGGTTTCAGATTGGTTTTCCAGATGTAGACTTTATAACAGGAATTAAATAAACCTCTTTCTATTTTAATAAATAATAACCTAGCACTGCCATTCAATGGGCAAAACACTAATACCAAAAAAGAACAAGTTTAGCATATGACCTGATTCACATGTCATGCTAAGTCATGGTAGGTTGTCACCATGGATGGTTACAGGGTGGCTTAACGTGAAGTCTGAACCAGGCACGGCTTTTCCATTGTGGGTGGTTTTTCCGCAAACAATACATCCTGAGAACCCGTGGCATGTAGTAGGGTTATTCATGGTGGCTTGTTCTCGGGATGCCTTTTTGTAATGTCAATACAGCAGAGTTGCTTCTGCATAAGTTGTATAAAATGGCAAGAGAGCCACCTGGCAAGAGTGGGGGGGGGGGAAACCTGGCCACTCCTCACAATCTCATAATGATATCCACTCTCCATTACCTCTTGATATGACATTAGTCAATTTACTCCTTGTCAAGGTTCCACCTTTCCCTGGACTCTTGATCAGCTCCTTATAGATATTTTGTCTCTTTAAGAGCCCTTCTTTCCATCAGATGTCAAGTTTCTACCTTTAACCTTCCCCTCTCAGTAAGGCGGGGGTTAGGCCTTCGGTGTGATGTAAATGACACTCCAGACAACAAGGTTTTAACAACCACTATTTACTAAGTTATATGAGATAAGGTAAAATCATATAAACTTACTCAAATAGAGCTGCAAACTTTCAAAAGGCATTTACAATTAAAATAAAAGATGTACAACCACAGTTTCCTCTAGCCTAACTACACTTTCACCTGTAAGTTGGGCCTAGAGTCCCTTCTAGCCTTCTCCTGGATGTCCTCCTTAAGGGCCTTTTTCTTGTTCCAAAGTATCTCTCAGTAGCTCTCTGTTGCTCCCATTGTAGTTCCCACTCTACTACTGTCTAGTTAACTCCACCCCTTTATATACCCTAACCCAGAAACTGAAACAACCAATCTGGTGACCTAAAACTGGGGAAATGAAACTTAATTCCATTAAGGGGGAAATGAAACTCAGGAATGCCCCCCCCCCTCCCATCAGAAGATTTCCAGGCCTTCAGGCTTAAACCAAAACCAAGCCTGTGTAGGCCTCAAACCTTCACACTTCTCCACTTCATTGCCTCCTTAGACAGTGATACCTGCACGAATTTACCATTATTTTTTCACCCTCAAAGAGATTTGTGTGCATTTGACATTATTATTTTTTCCATTTTGAGAGATTTGTGCAAATCCATTAAAGCACATGAACTCACTTCAGTGAACTTAGCAGATTTACTCAAATTTTCCCCTACCGCCACCCAAATTTTAAAAAGTTAAATATGTGCAAATCTCTAGAGGGCGAGAAAAATAATAATGTCTAATTTCGGCAAATGCCCCGAAGTTTGAAAACAAAATCTACAAAAAAACTTCAACTCCACTAATGTGTGCAAATGTGCTCATTAGTCAAGTAGTGGAGTAGGCTGCTGAGGCTGTGCTGCAAAGCCTCATGGAATACGTGCTTGGAGTGTGTGGAGGACTAAGGGGGGGAGAAACCAGAGCAAACCGTAAAGTGCCTGATTGTCTGTCAGGAGTAACATGAGTTAGCGAGGGAACAACAACTGTTATGTTAGTGGCAGCAGCCATTTTGAATATTTGGGGTTTTGCAGGGGAGCGGCATAGCTTCTCGATACAAGCAAACCTTGTTTGTTTGGTTGGTTGACAAGTCACCTGCACACCCTAAAACAGCCTATGGGTTCTGTGAGGCTTCTTAACCACCTCAACCCACCCTCAACAGGTTGCATGTAATCAATCAAGATGTATACTTAAGCTTGTTCAGCCATAGAAATGCACCAATAGTCGGAGATGTATCTTCAGCCCAGCTGATAATGAGCAAACCACTGTAGTGACATCTTCCAACTACAAGTAGACAACTCCTGTCAAACATCCAAAAAGGAGATGAGATCAGAAGAAGCATAATAAACTCAAACGCAAAAAATATATTATGACAGAAATGCAAAGTTACTCAAACCACTGAAGGCAGTAAATTCTGTAAAGATTCAATAACAAGATGAAGAAAGGAAACCAGCAGTAGTAATAGGTGCCACTGGAACATCACACTCATACATAGAGTAAACAAAGTAAGGAAAGGAATACAGGAGAAACAGAAGACAATGAAGGTATGTGGAAACAGAAAAACAAAAGGAAGATTATACACATACAGGCAGTTATAGAGACAGATTACAATACAAATTCCTAGAGCTACAATCTACCACAAAATTTTAATTGATGAGTGTACCAAATGAATTAGAAGACCGAGGGGAAGTTACAACAAATTATAGCAAAACTATGGCTGAGAAAGATGCTCAAAGATCAGAAGCTGAAGCATATTCTAGATATGATTGACAACTAAAGCCAAAGATTTGGAAGAATTGCGTACCAGCATGAGAGAGGCAGTTAAATGATATTATTTATT
The DNA here is from genome assembly GCA_029215795.1 of Anniella stebbinsi. Lineage (NCBI taxonomy): Eukaryota > Metazoa > Chordata > Lepidosauria > Squamata > Anniellidae > Anniella > Anniella stebbinsi. The sequence continues at coordinate 84,441,429 of JARDYH010000004.1, read as the reverse complement.
TCAGATAAGAAATAAGAGGTAGTCTGTTTAAAAAGAGAGGGATGTAACATATAGAAATAGCCAAGGGTGCATTCTTTCAGGCTACCAGAGGGGGCAATAAAGAGCACTACACACTGTTGTAAAGGAAGTACTGGATGGCTGAATAAAAAGTGGAACAGGATTGCACTTAATTTCTGATCTCTCCACATCCCCCATCGCATGGGACTTTTAAAACGTTTGGTCTGCTTTCAAATAAAGCATCTTTGGGGGGAGGTTTACAGGACATTCAGAGAGAAAGAGAGAGAGAGAGAGAGAGAGAGAGAGAGAGAGAAAGGGAAAGATGAAAAATATTAAGTTTGTCCTAGTAGTTCAGATTGTGAAATAAGGTTGCATGGAATGGAACAGTATGAGTGTATATTTTATAGCAATCCTGATTCAATCACTGTCATTAATTTGGAGGGGTATTCAACTGTACTGCACCTTTTGAATAAAATGAACTGCTGGAGGAACAATCTATGCACTCTATTAAAATGTGTGTGTTTTCCATTGCTATTCAACTGCTGGCCATTATAATAGTGGTTCCCCCATTGACCCTGTTCAGATGACAAGGTGACCATATTTTGGATAACAAAAAGGAGGACAACATGCCTGGCCCCCAAGGTGGCATGCCCACGAACAGCCCCCACCCCCCCAAGTGGGGCATGTCCATGTCCAAAGGGGCATACCTATCCCAACATAGCCTTGGTCACATGTCTGATTTTACAGCACACAATTAAGACAAGCCTGTTCTACACAACATCTTAATGTTAATGTTAAAGAACAAGTGAGGTATTCAATGTATCTGAAATTAACTTCACTCATTCCTACTTTTGTAGCTTTTGCTGTACTTTGAAGCTTTTGCTATACTATGTGTGATACAGTCTCCCCTTCCCTCAACTATCTTTTCTGACTGCAAATCCTTCACTGGATGATCATAGTCTCACTTTTCCTAACATTTAACATTCTTTTTCATCACCTTTCTCATATCCATACGCACAGATTCAGCATACTGCTACTGCTTAACAAATGAAGCAGTTGTCAAGTGCAAAAAAATATAGTACAACAAACTAGCAACCTAGCATTCAGAAAGGGTATGAAATACTATTAACCTGCAAACATTAGCCATGGAACAAAATGGACTAAAGGCTTGTTGCAGTCACTTCTCACTAGCACCTCTAGGCTTTTTTCAGTTTCTGGTTTGTCAATGAGAAACTAATCTAAAAAATTATCATTATACCTCTGGTTCATTAGCCATGCAACAAGACCATGATCAGTAGCAATACAAAGAAAGGCCAGAATGGATGCCCATTATCACAATTCTATACAAGGATCTTTCCCTCCTTTTATCCAAGTATCTCCTGAATTTACACTGCCTCAGTGTGCAGAGAACAGAAATCCCAATCAGGGACCCAAAGAAAACTGCCCTAAGAAACCTCAGAAATAAGTCTCGTTGATTTCAATAAAGCTTACTCCCAGATAAATGAGTATAGGATTGCAGCCTCTTCACATCTATTCACCTTACTCTAGCAAGTGCAAGTCCCTCCTGTCAAAGACAGCTATGTACTCACCAGAACCTGGCCTCGTGGATCATGCAAGCAGCAGGTGCTCTCCAGAAATATGCTTTCAGGGCCTAGGGAACCCAGACACACTCAAACAAGTCAAGCCCGAGCCACGCTATGCACTCATATATTATTTTGCTGGGACAGAACAATTCTGTTACAAGACAATACCTTCCAATCAACCAGACATAAGTCATAAACAAAAAAGAAAAACACACCTACCACATTGACATAGCAATACCTAACGACAAAACTGTTGCAGAAAAGGAAGAGGAAAAGAGAGAAAAATATACACCACTGGCTAAGGAAGTTAAAGAACTATGGCAACAGGAAAAAGTTACAATTATTCCATTAGTCACATCAATCACCAGCATCATATCAATATTTTTTTACTGAAAACCTTCAGAAACTAGGCCTACCAAAATACGTCCACACCAACATCCAGAAAGCAGTCATACTTAAAACATGTTCAACAGTCAGAAAAATTCTGAATCAATAAAAGACAGAATGACTTGGCAAAGCCCATCATATTCATCTAGAAAAACTACCACGAGCAAGAAAAGAGAGATGATTAATAATAATGGCAACTCTGTTAATTTTTTTAAAATATTTTTTAAGAAAGATGAACAATCATCAGCAATTGTTACAAAATATATGTCATGCCAATTATATCAAACAAATTGTAGAGGTCTATGGGTCAAAATGCATTATAAAAAAAACGAATTACTGTCTTCTAGCACCAGCTAGAGACTAGGGCAGTGCACGGACCACCCAATTCGCTTCGGATCCCAATTTGTCACTTCCAAATCAGGCCTGATTTACCTTGGGTAGATTCGGACCTCCGCCGATTTGATTCAGATCCGAAGAGAAATTCGGACCTCTGAATTGAGATTTGGATGACTCATTTTCCCAATAGACTTGCATTGGGAGAAATAAACACCTATAGCTTTTTCATTTTTAAAGATAGAAGCCTGAAATTTGCCACACATGAGTAGCTCCTGGCCATCTGCAATGTGCCAAAGTTTCATGTTTCTATCTTTAAAAATAAAGAAGTTGTAGCAGTTTCTTTCCCCCAATGTAACCGTATGGGGAAAAACACTTAAAATGGCATCTGAATCGCCAAATCAATTCGGACCAATCGATTCGGACCAAACCAATTTGGTTTGGATTGATTCAGACCTCCCCTGATCCACTTTGGAACTGTTTTAGGGAGGTCTGAATCACCCTGATTTACTTCAGATCCAAAGCGATGCACAGCCCTACTAGAGACCCACTTCTTCCTTTGCACTATGAAGCAAGTAGGCACAAATAATTCAAGCAAGCGAGCCAAACCACAACAATCTATGTTGGGAAAGAATTTCCTTCATGACTCAAAATTCCTGATCCAGCAAAAGTTTTAGGAAATCTCGCTTATATTGGCATAAGTTGAGATATTTTGCTGGTCAGAATTTTCATCAGTAGAACTCCAATGGAAATAACAGATACAGTGCAATCCTATACATGTCTACTTAGAAGCAACTGCATTGAGCTCAACGGGCTAGCAAACTTAGGATGCAATCCTATGCATGTTTAGACTGAGTAAAGTCCTACAACTTCCAGAATTGCCCAGCCAGATAAAAGAGAGCTCCTCCCAAAAGATCTGACACATAAGGAAATGCTCCAATGGCTTGGATAAAACAATTGTTCTGAAGAAGAAGATTATTTCTTTGGTTTTAGGTAATGCACACAGTTGTTGCAAGGGTGTGCCTTCTTAAAAGATGCATTCCAGCCCTGGATTAACCATTAAGCAATATAGGCACGTGCTTAGGGCACCAAGGGAAGTGGGGCACCACAGAGTACCGGTACCATAGCTGCAGCCATCTAATTTTAAGGAATATATAAATATAATAAAAACAGTTTATATTTAATATAGTCGTGTGTTCTGGCGTGGAGAATGGCCTTGAAGAAAACTGAGTTTTTAATGTCTTATTTCACCTTCAGCACTTACTGAGTTGTAATGTCTTGCTGGCTAAGCAATGGAAGGGCCAAGGGGGCACCATTATTGACTGTGCGTAGGGCATCAGCTGGCCTTCATCCGGTCCTGATGCATTCCCTCTACCATGAGGAAGGTGGAAGAGTATTCCATCAAGATGGTTCCTGCCGCCCATGGGTTTTGTAAATATCAGTATTAAAAAAAAAAAAAAGTTCACAGCTGGTGCTGTGCAATACCTGTGAAACTGAGTACCAGACAGAAAGCCCCTGGATTAGCTCTCACAACTTCTATGTATGAACTCGTAGGGTGGCCTTAGGCAAACCACTATTCTTTCAGCCTTCACCCTGCAATACTGGCCTGCCATACAGGGTTGTTGTAAGGATTATATTCTAATAATGTCATGCATATGATGTGTTATGGACATTCTAAAGTCCTGTCTAAATGCTAAATTTTTAATTTAAAACATCAGCTGCCTGCTTATGCCAAGGCACCTTGGCTTAAGTTTTAGGTCTATTTAAAAAGTTTTAGATCTATTAAACAACTAAACATTGCATCCCTAACTTTTTAAAAAATAATAATAATCAACCAATATTTCTTTATAGATTTCATGACAATGACAAATAGCACTTTGATTTAAATTCCTGATAAGCATATAAAATACACCCCACAGTCAAGAACTTGGTGTATGCTCAGATGCATACATGAAGCACCTATGTCCATGGGGTAATGTTTCATTTCAATGAAGGGATCCAACTGGGGTGTTCAAAGGAATGTATATGTGGATCTAGTCCCTCCTTTGAAATGAATCAGTATGTTCTTGTAGGTAGGAATATTCCATGCCTATGCTGGAGCACTTGGATCCATAAGCAAGCTTGAGTCCCAGGCCTCCTCTACTCTTTCTCATGAAATTAATTTACCTTTAATAAAAAACAACTGTGCAGTTTTCTCGTTACCTCTACTTTGAATACAAGAGGAAGAAGCTTTGATACAAGCAGCACAAACCTATGCATATTTATTCAGAAGTAAGTTGCACTGTAGAGAGGACAGGGCTCCTGTATCTTTAACAGTTGTGTAGAAAAGGGAATTTTAAGAGGTGTTATTTGTATGCATGCATCACTTGGAGAAATTCTCTCTTCCTCACAACAGTTAAAGCTGCAGGAGCCCTGCCCTCTTTTGTATCTGGTCACTCTAGCTAAAGAGGGCAGGGCTCCTGCAATAATACACTGGTAATATTTATACATATCAATTATCAGATTCTTACATCCTCTGTGACTATAAATCCATATACAAAGAGCTTAAAGTGGAAATGTCATTAAGTGCATGTAACACCTACATTTAATTCAAATTACTCACGTCAAACTCTATTATTTCAGATTATATATATGAGTGAGAAAGGGGGGATGTTGTGCCTTGCTAATACTTAGCACTAAAGTAAAAACAGCCTACAACTTCCAGCATGCACTGCCGGGAAAGCTGCACTTACCGGGGCCCAGGAACTGCGAGCACTCCTGGTGTTGGTGTTGCTGCTGCTGCAAGCACAAATTCTCACTGGCATGATACAGGAGGTACCAGTCCATGCAGAGCCCCACAGCCACCTGCTTTCAGAGAGATCACATAAGCCTTGGTAAATGCAGTCCTCCCAGGCAGTGCATGCTGGGAGTTGTAGGCTGTTCAAAGCCTGCTTCCCCAGAGAGCTCTGTAATGCCTACAACCTCCAGCATGCACATTGAGGGTGCCTGAAGGAGGGTGGGGCACACTTCTCTGGGCATCCAGAAAAGCGCCCCCACCCCCATCGCAGGGATTCACAAAGGGCCTTAGAAAGGGTCTGGTTGAGCAGACACCATAGAGATTCCTTTTTTCCCTTCCACTCCAGATGGTGTCCGCCATTTGAGTGGTAGGGAAAAAAGCCTTCTCTGTGGTAGCTGTTGTTTCCTTGCTCTCTCTGCTCCCTTACCTTTGGGCTCCGGTTCCTGGGCAGCCTAACCATGGCTAGTGTGTTGTCTGAAGAGGCCCAGTGAGTGCCAAAGGAGGCAGCCATTTTTTATGGTGGCAGCTATTTTGAATTTCTTAAAATCCAAAGGCACTTCAGAACAAGGCTGTCTGGAGAAAAACAAAATGGCAGCCACTTTGATTCTCTTCTCCTGAAAATAACTTTACTTCATCCTCTAAAATACACCTGAAGCAAAATAGTCAATTTCAAGGTGGGTGAAATGGCTGAGAAATGGTCCTTGTCATTTTGGTACAGCCTTAGTCCCACCGTTTGACCCATATTCATTTTTAAAAAGCTACATTTCTTTCCTTCCAGTTTATTAAAAAATATGAGAATTTTGGTTAACTTCTTATTAAAGCCCAAATCACTGGGATTTGAATACCAGTCTTCCTGGTGATATGCCAGCAATCTAACTGATAGTACATACTGGCAACGACTTACAGGGTTTAAGGTTTGGACTAGGCTAATTCTATTTGGTATAGTGGAATTATTATTCAAATAGAGATGGTGGTTTATATTATTTACGATAAATCTGATTTTCCTGCATTTTGGGGAATGAGTTGATAATCATTTAAATATTGCCTAATCGTAATACTTCCTCATATAAACTTCACAGTACCTTTGCAATTAGATAGACAGATCGAAGAAAAAACTTTATGTGAGGGGAGTATAGATGTATAGCCATAAATATTTATTTAAATATCAACTTATCAACAAAGCAATGCTCCAAACATAATTACAATTTAGTTGGTCATCTACAACGAAAGTCTACAATGATATAATATATGTTATGAAAACATTCTGCTGTTATAAGCAGAGCAAATTGTCATTTGATAGAAAATGCACATAAGATGACGATCTTTAGTTTCCTGTAATGTCTTGCAATTTAAAAGGAGCAGCTGCAATGCATGAGGAGGGATAAAGGTATCAACTTAAGCATACAGCATTGGCTAGCAACATAGAAGTGTTACTCTCAAGATTGGGTTGAGTTTGTTTGGGTTCAGATCAGCTTATTGTGTGGGTTATTGTGAAGGGAATCTTCATCTAATCCTTACGATATTATATATATACAACTGACCAGAATCAATGCCTACATGCATAACTATGATTTTAAACAGTGTTGGGTGTGTAGACTAGAATATTTGAAAAGAGTATTTATTGAAGCTCATATCAAATTACATATGGTGCTAAATATGAGCTTACTATTTATGCACTGAATTGTTTTCAGCACACTTGTGTTATTAGAAAAACAAATGATGAATAATTCTCATCTTAACTTTGAATCTATCTATCTGTCAGTTAAGAATTGATCATGCAATACCTACTGTATAACTAAAAAAATATAAATAAGTGGGTGCCCAAGCATCCACTGGCTGGATTGGACAATCCCGTGAGTTAGACTCTATGCAAAACATTACTATTGTATTCTCCAAAGCAGAAGTATCCTACCGCCCATCTGCTTCCCCCTCCTAGGATAGGAAAAGGTAGTGTGGGGGAGAGGGGAGGGAGGTTCATGCATTATGAGTACAAATAACTGCTCAAATGAGCAGCTGAGACTACTAGTAGGTATAATGTATGAACTGGCTCACAGTCAAGGAGGAAATGGGAAAAGAGGAGCAAAAGAATGCATGAAGGAGGGAGACAAAATGAGGCAAGGTTCTTTACATAACAATGCCCGCATCTGCCCCCTTTTGCTCTGGGCCTTCACTAGAACAGATGTGAGACATTCCAGAACTGCAGTATATTGCTAGGTAATGGGTTTACTCCTCCATTAGGAGGAGGGTAGGAAGAATAATGAGAAGAGAACCTATGCAGGGCATAATTGCTTCTGTCATCTGGCCCATGATAATCACAACTGCTTTCCCAAAGTGGTCTTATTTGTTGACCAAGGGTTTGCTACCCTAGGAAAGGGATTTGATGTGTACTTCCTTCTAAAAAAATAGAGAAGAAACTGAAACAGGCTATGATGCACAGAATAGAATACCAGCAGAGCTACAGGCAAAAAAAGCATCCACTCTATTCTGTTGGACATCAATAATTCAATATTAAAGCAACTAACCTTTGCATCAAAATCTGTTCTCCACTGAAGTGCTCTGTCTCTAAATGTTAATATCAATATACAGAACTGAGATGTAAAAGATATCAATGGAATCTGTTAACATGTTTTCAACTTAACTAAATCACCAATTCAAGAAAAGAGAGGAAAGGTCTATTGATTAATTACATTTTGTATTATGCATGACTGTGTCACATGAACAGGTTTCAGAATTAATGTATGTTAGTGTGATTACCAGTTCAGTAGTATCACAGCTAATGTTGAAAGCAAAAGTGAATCATTTGAGCAGCTGAGCTCTTCAAAAGAAAGCAATATCTCCAAGAACTTTAATTGGGTAATAAGTCAATTATGCGAATCTGCTTGTGGAACTTCCAGTCTGTGTTGCAATGGAGACTACATCTGCTAATGTTTATATATTCCTCTTGTCGGTGGCCAAGAAAAAGAGAGGAAGCAGCATCCCATTAAGTAGTATTCTGAACATTGTGCAACCTGTTAGTGTAACGAGGACAGCAGCCAGATTTCAGTATGAGCATGCAGGAAGACCCTCTCAAAAGCCAACAAGGCCGTAGGTTCATTACCAACTGACTGATAAGTCCATTTAAGACAGACTTAATATGGAATGGTTATCTGACTAGCCCATGGAAAGGTCTGGTTAGTGCTTTTTCTGGCTGTCATTTTGTCAAATAGATAAATGGGCCAATTTGCATGATTAAATAGCCCACCGTGGCTGATTTAAGTCATGGTGGTTTGAGGCATGTGCTGGTGGCCATTTTGAATATTTAACCCACAGTCATTTTAACCCACAGGTTTAAACAGTTCTTGCATAATCCTAAAACAGGCCATGGGTTCTGCAATGGTTGTTTAACTCTCGCATAGCCTAAGATCCTTCGGTTTGAACAACACAACAAGCCATGGCTATGGCTTGAATGTTCAGGATGGTGCCTGTGGGTGCGACAGCTTGTCATGGCTTAAATAAATACATCAAATTTCATGTAGTTTCACCTAGTGACCACAGCCTTCCCATCACATACCTTGCTTTGGGAGAGTTCCCTGGTACACTGCCCAGAAGTCATTCTGACCTCCGAAAACAAATTTAATTAAGTTGGGAAAGGAACTGTGGAAATAATTCCTTCTGAATTGGACATCTGGCATTTCTGGAGTTCCTTCGTTCAATGGGCAAGTTTTTCTTTGTGCATAATCTTGTGGCTTCACGACATATGTTCCATTAAAAAAATAATCTTCTTTCTGTACTAGTTTTTCCTTCTAAAACTAAATAAACACATATGGCACTTAGAATTGTATCCAGTTGGTAGCCCTTGGCTGCGGGAAAGCTCCTTGATCCAGCAGAGGCTTCCAACAGTGGAAGTGAGAGGTTGGCACTTTTTGTTGATTCCTCCTCTCTCTGTAGCCCTTTGTGCCAGCTCTCACAATGTTCTGAAAGCTCCTTCCACCCTCTAGAACAGATTTAGGAAAGAACATGGGGGTATGGTGGCCACTTATGCATTGTCGAAATAGGTTACAAAAGAGGGCAGAGATTTGCATAGCGTTTGTATGTGCCAACTTCTATGTATAGATGCACATTTAAAAATAATTACTATAATTTTAATAGAAATACCTTGCATTTCATCATAATGGGGAGGAACTTTGGTGAAGTGACCTATGTGCCTCCTCAACCTGCTGTCCAAAAGCAGGTGCTAATTGTGGATAGGCCACTTCATTAATGTCATTATCGTTAGACCAAATTGGGACTAGACACCTATTCAAATAGAGAAGTGTCCTCCATAAAATAGGACACATGGGCACCCTACATGGGAAAGGGGAGCTGTACAGGGGAAACTGGTATCCCTAAATATTGCTTCCCCACCCCCAGCTCTGCTGATGGAAACCTCTGTTGGATCCAAGAGTCTTCCAATAGTAGAAGAATGGAAATTGGATACAACCCTTAATAAATAATCGAGAACACCTGTGGCTTTTATTGTTCCTCTCAGAAACATTAAAAATTTCACCATTAATACATTTTGGACAGATGAGAAAAATGTGTTTGAGCACTACTACATATAGTTTAATGTGCAGGTAAACTTCGCTTCCGCCCCACCATTAATTTTTTCTAGGAGTGGAAATAATTTAAAGAAAAATGCTAATACCCCAATTATCACTAGCACAACAATTATCACTAAAAGAATAATGTCTAACAAAAATATAACTTGCTTTGCATTCGTGATATATTAATACATAATAGGCTTGCTTAAAACAGTAAGGCTTCTGTCTCAGTTTGTGTAACAGCAAACCAGAGTGTAAAGGACAAAAAACTGAGAAATGTTTAGAGGCAGGCTGTAGGGAAGGCTTAAAAATATCATGGCTAATCTCTCTGCCACCTTGAACAGTGTTCTACTTATGCATGGAGACTTTTCACTCACCCTTCCAGCAGCAGCTCCCACCCCCTAATATATGCCCAAGGGTTCCTCTAGAGAAGCACCCCATGAGGTGTGAGTGGATGACTCTAAAATGAAATAACATCTCTTCTCCTGTGCGTGGAAGTGCTTTCCCCTAGTGCACAGGGTCGTTGGATCTCACCCTTAGCGTTTGTTATCCGAGAACATGTTGTTTTCTACAATGCAAAAAGATTCCCTTTGCTCATTTTGTATAGACAATATGCTCTGGGATCAGCTCCTATGGAGATGTTAACATACATAGGGTTGTGTACAATGTTAGTCCTACTTAGTGTAGACCCATTGAAATGAATTAAACTTTAGTTATTGCTAACTGAAGTCCCATTCATTTAATTTGAAAGTTTCCTGTAAAAGATGCCTCTTGTTTAGCAGAGGCCAATATGTTTCGCTGTCTTCTTGATGCATAAGGTTATGAATGTTATCATTACAATGACCCAGGACTAACAAGTGGGAAAGTTGTCAAATTAAAGGGGGGTTATAACAGCCTGGAAAGACATGGAGAGATATTTTATTCTACATTAGATACTTCCATGCAAAGACTCACAACTGCCTACTTTAAAATAAATCCAGAGCAGAGAGGCGAAAGCGTCAGCTATTTACAGATTGTGCTTGCAGATACTGTTTCTCTGTATATGTTAAAACAAGATGCAGAAAACAAGCAAACTTCAGGAAAGAAAACTCATTATCCTAACCTCAAAAGACCTAAATTTAATGATGTCCAGGGGATTATCTCGTTCTGCAAAAACAAGTGAATCCAAGTACAGCAGCAGGGAGTCCAAACATGGCAAACCAATCAGCCCAGCTCAACTCCAGCAGTTTAGCAAAGGATTACCTTAAAAAAGGGGGTTGGTTTTTGTTTTGTTTTGAAAAATGAAGCCTGCGAGAAAGATAAAAGGATATTTAAAGATGGCCATTGCCCCACCCCCCAGAAAAACGCAAACTCAAACAATAATGGTGAAAAAACTGAACTAAGTACATAATTTGTGTGGGCGTTTGGCAACATGTATGCTTTTTAAAACATGTTTTATAGAACACACACATTAATAAAATATAACTATTTTTTTTCACAGACAGAATTAAAAAGCAGTTCTGCTGTAATTATAGCTTGCTTCAACAATGCAGACTACCAAGCAATGTTATAAAATTTTGAGAAATCCATGTACTAAAATCCCAATATGTATCAATAAATTCAAGAATATTGTGCGCTATTTTGATTTCTAAGCAAAAACCTGCAATTCAACAACACAGGCCATCCAGTCATTCTTGTGGAGAGGAAAGCTCAAGAACCTCGGATCCAAACAAGTCCATACTGGGGAGTTTTTACAACCAGTCCTAGCAGGTCACTACACTGCCATGACTGATTTTGGCTGCCTCTACAAGAGGCATTTAAAGCTCTTTCAAGGCGCATTAAAAAATTTCCCTCTACAAGAACAGAGCGCAAATCGGGCGTAGAGGCGCGTTTTCTGTCCGATTATGAGCATTATCGAATGCACGTTAAATAGCGAGTTTTATTTTGCTCAGACCGTTAAAGCTCATTTTGACTATGTGAACAAGCATTTCTCCACATTAACTACTTGTAAAGCGCATTTGAAACAACCGGTAAGGTCACCTGTTGAGTGCTCAATTACCTCCTGCATACAAGCATTAACGATAAAGCGCTTCTGAGAAGATGCGCATAATCGGAGGAACAGGCGTCAAACGGAATCCATCTAGAGGGGGTCCAAGTCAGGTAAGAATAGTAACCACTGGCTGACCCATCTACCCAGCCTTTCTCAGTTTCCTTCCAGTTCCTAAGCTCTGGCCCAGCAATGCAATGCACCCGCAATGAACACTCAGAGTTGTGAGTCAATCACCTGCTCAACAACCTTTTCTAAAAAGTTAAGCTTGAGATTTGTTATCTAGGATAAATAAGTCTCGGCTGAGAAGTGTAGAGCCTTTTTAATAACACTAGTGTCTGAGAACTTAAATTACTCTAAACTGTACATTCAATTCAGGACTTTAAGTTATTAAACCCATCTGTATCCCATTTCCAATTACTTAGATGGATCCTGGAGTTATGCTTTGATCCATTCTAAATGATGCAAAAGTGAAGTACCAAAGTTAATAAATAAAATAATATATACTGTGGAAGTGGAAACAGGTAAGCTATTTGCAATAATTAACACTAAAACTCAGACTACATTATTTGTTAGCTTTGGGCTGAAGGCAATCAAGCATATGGACTGCTGAAAGTGTGAGTCCCAGCAAGACTTGGCTCAGGGGCAGATCTCACTGTGCCGAAGCAAAATTTTTGGAAGGGGGAACACCTAAGCCTAATACAGGAGAGTAAATTCAGTTGCAGAGCCCATCACAGACCATACTCAAAGCCAGAACCCCCATCCAAAGAAGACTGGCATAGTGATATAGAATTGGGCAGGGTAAGAGGCAGCAAGCAGGTGGATAATAAGCTGGAAGACTGGGAAAGCAGTAGACAGGCAGGAAGGCCCAAAGGTAATCATGTAAGCTAGTTGATATATACACAGAAGAACTAGCAAACCAAAAGCAAAGACCAGAATCTAGCTATTATCTCAGACTGCCCCAAAACACGTATAGCTGAACGTGGACAGAGATAATCAACTGGCTGCCTGATGATGATGGCAGGGCGGGGTGGGGGTGAAGCCAGGAAGCACAATACTGTTGCCCTTACTATAAACCATTGGCTCTATAGGCTGGCCTGTGGCTGGCCTGGGCCTGGCCTCTCCTCCCCTTGGGAAGCAGCTGAGCAGTGGTAAAGAGGGGGTGTAGCTGCTCAATGATATGTGCAGCCCCTCCCTCTTTTCTGTACTGCTCAGTTGTTCCCTGTGGATCAGCATGACGAGGAGGTGAGGGACGGAAGGGACAACAATTTCTCCATTACCACCTGCGCTGCTATTAGCTTAGGAAAAGGCTTCATCACACTGCAGTCAGGGAAGAATTAAATCTTTCCACCATAGCGCTTCCCACAAGCTGAATAGCAGAGAACAGGCTAGCAGCAGGGAAGAGGTGTGTGTGGCTGGAGGGTCTTGTTGAGCGGGAAACTTTGTAGACACGCCCCATCTTCCTGGCTGCTCCCACCAATTCCCACCAATCAGCTGAGCAACATGAGGGGGAGTAAGAGAGGTTTGATCCTTGTTCCCAGCAATCCTAAAAATTCCCCCATGCACTGCTATTAAACTTAACAAAACCAGGGATGCGATGGGGCAATTGTCGTCAGGATGGGGAAGGGGAGGAGAGTGCTGAACCCAATAAAGTGTGTGGCGTTGGATGTATGTATGGGTGTGAATAGGGATGCGTGGATGAATACAAGTATGTGAATAAGGTGTATGTGATAGAAAGAAAAGAGGTAGTACAGAGAAAGCCACTTTTGTCTTTGGTCCCATCCACCACCAGTCCTGGCCCTGCCAACCCCAAGTATGTAGCCGCTGACCATTTTATCTCAAGGGAGAGCAGCGTTCAAAAAGTTTCCCCATTTCTGCGCCAACAACTCACCACAAGGAACATAAGTGCCCAGATCAGATGGCTCCTCTTCAAGTCCTGACTGATCTAGACATCTGCTGATCAATCAAAATTTGGCTTTGAAATCAACAAATGTACTCAATAATGTTCAGTTTCCTAAATGAGTATTCTTTTGTTTTCAGTTATTCTCCTCCAGCTTAGTCACTGCAATCCCCATTTATTATCTTCTTGCATGATTAAGCTTAGTGACTGACCTTTAGGGAATTTTGATGGGTCTCTTTTGTATGCTAATATAGCTATGGAATGTTTTTAATCATGGTATGATTGTGATGCAACTGTGTAAGAAGCAAGCAATTAACTATTTTTATAATGTTCCGTGTTAATAAAAACTGTAGAAACAGTTTGATTTGCAATTCATCTGCCTTTTTAGCTTAAACAAACCACAGAGAAAATATTGGAATGAACACATTATGCACTGTATGAAAAACAGAACTTTGATCATTTGAAGTTTGCAATCTTCCAATTATGCACTTTAGGGGCATTCTGCTAAATTCAGTGAAATTACTCCAGAACACAGTGTCCATAGTCCACTTGTAGATTTGTTCAGAGGATCATAACAAGGCACCACTCTAATCACAAAAGTACATAAATGTACTTGAAATAACTTATCTTTGTATCAAGTGGAAAAACACCTGCCTTATCACCATGCATAATTCTCTCACAGTATGTAGCAAGTCAATATCAAAACAATGTTTGATCTTCTAAAACATATTTAGGGACATACTCTTATGGGAATGCACTCTGGTATATAAGGTCTGCATGAAATGCACAGCACTGCCTCTAAAGAAACCTCTACAGAAAAGTCTAATCCTTCTATCTTTATTCATAGTTTGAAACTGTCAATAAAGAAACAAAGATACAAACCCTCAGAGAATAAAGCTTATGAGTTGGCAAAATCCGTATCTGATTTCTCAGGTGACTATAAATGAAATATGGGTGCCTAAGAATGTTGACATTATTTCTATCCCCAATCAAGAATAAGTATAAAATAATTGCTTATAAATAAAGTTAGCATTAAATGAGGGTAAAATAGCATCATTATTTTCAGCTTTCTTTTTAAAATATTAGTCAATTTCTTTAAATATTACATAACATGAAGCACATTAATTGCCACAAGAAATAATGTGTGTGCGAAAAATCTGGTTTAAATAAGGCTTTAAAACTGAGCAAAAGTTATGTCACATTTAATAGTAGAAAGCCACTTGTAGTATGATGTTTATGTTAAAATACATAGACGCATGAAAATGTGTTTTTAACTTTAATGTTTTCAAGTCAGTCAAAATTAAATAATCTTTTTCTGATATGGCCCGTCACATGAGAACTACATGTCATCCCAGTAACATAAGATTACTGAATATTCTTACTCACTCTAAAGCAACTTGGATTAATTAAAGCAAGAACATATTAGTTTTCGTACCACCACCATGAAAAACTGCACTAAAGTCTGACCAGTAAATAAAAAAGAGAGTTTTAGCTATAGTGCTTATCTCTCCCTAATTGAATTTTATTGGTAATTTTTCAGGTTATGGCCCAGTTTGGATATAAGGGCTGTTGTGTCTCATTTTGAGCTATTTCATTTATTTATTTGTTTTTATACCATCCATTAGCCAAAGCTCTCTGGCCAATTCACAAGAGGAAACATAAAACCATGAAATATAATAACATAATCAAAAATTATATATAAAAAACTTAAGTTTAAAATAGAGTAAAACCAAAATAAAAAATCAAGATAAAGGGGAGCAGCAGTGCAAAGGTATAAAAACAGAGCAATCCTATGGCCCTAGGCAGCATCTGGGGGCCATAGGATACTTTGAATTCCTGGATCCAAGCTTGGAGAACGTGCTCTGATATCAGAGCCAGGAATCCACATTCCTAAAACGTAGAGCAGGAGGAGTGGCAGAGGAGATGATCACTTCCGCCACTCCACCTTCGCCGTGCTGGATACTTGTAAGCCTCCGAGTTCAGAAGCTTACGAGCATTGGGTGCAGATTTCACCCTAACACAATTTTTGAAATTGAAGGTCTGAAAAAGCCTGGGGGAATAAGGTCTTCATCAAAAGGACCACAACATAGGTGCCAGGCGAGCCTCTCTGGGAAGCTAATTTCACAACCAGAGCATCACCACTGAAAGGACCCTCTCCTTAATAGCTGCCCGCTTCACCTAATTTGGTGTGTGCATCTGGAGAAGGACCTCCAGAGATTATCTGTCTGGCACATTTTTATGGAAGGGCACTGTAGTGCATGTGGTTTGCTACTCCTGCTTGGGTCTTCCTGCCAATGGGATTGGCTAAACATGCCAGGGACTCTCTGTCCCTGGATTTGTTAGTGTGATATTTGAACCAGGAACTTTGCCTTGTCTCCTCCCTGACAAGCCAGAATCATAACCCAAGACCAAACACTAATTTTATACAAATACTTTCATAAGAGTTTGCCACAAGACTTCACACAGTTCTAAGTTCTAAAGCAGTATTCATGCTTTCACTTGCAGAATAAGTTGTGGAAGCTCTTGCACATTTGGATTTGAAGATTTCAGTTTACTCATGCAATGCTCTAGAGTGAAGCGTAAAAAGCCTTCTGTGAAGGTGTAAGATGCCTTCTGCTTGCAGAAGCACAACTCTGGATACAGCTCAATGTTTATATTTAAACCTACTAGAATTAGCAGCATAATTTTTGGGCAGATCTGCTAATTTTAACTATTAGATTTACTAACAGTGCAATCCTATATATGTCTATTCAGAAGTAAATTCCATTGAATTCAGTGATGCTTGCTCCCAGTTATTTTGTAAGTTAACTTTTATTTGCAGTTTATATTTTCTTTATATACTACTTTATATATTTACATATATAGAGTTTTTTCTGTTTCCAGAAAGCTTCGTGAGAATTTAAATGTGAAGTCCTAAGTGCAAAAAATAACATTACTAATACCATAAACATAGCTAAACACCACTGCAAAATAAAATAAAATCTGCAAGATATTGTTTGTTTCCAGGAATGCTATTATAAGTTTGAATCACTCACAGCAATGTCCATGAATATTATTAAAGGCTGGGTTTTAATTTGACCATAGGGATTAACCACCACCACCACCACCACCATTTGTTTATGAAATGCAATTACATCTTCAATAGAAAAGCTTGAACAAACAAAAATGTGCATTCTTCTGTAGGAATGGCATTTAAAATTTAAGTTAGTACTGTACTGGAAATCTACATCGTAACATCAGTTTCTGTCATGTAGCCATTGTAGCAAGTTTGATTTTGAAAACATTTTGTCAAGAAAAATGCTTGCCTTTAAAGCAACATAAATTCCCTCCATCAATTAAATAAGTCTTCAGCACTAATGAGCATCAGAGCTTAGATACTATGGCAAAGAACATAATGTAAAGCTTGGTTTGATAAAGAGGCTGTGACTATTATCCAACAAAGAATCCCTGGGTGCTGTCTACAACTCAGCATGAAAGGTCTGACTCGTTTATCTAGATGCCTAAATATGTATCTAGGACTTACTTGCACTACTGAATTTTAGGAGGTCAATACAGAGCCTATCTATATACGCAGGATAAAACACTTTGAAAACATTTTGAAAACTGTATATGGAGTGTGTCCTGGGCCCCAACAGTTCTCAAAACTGTTATAAACCGTTTTAAACCGTTTTAAAGTAGTAGTGTAGATAGGCTCACAAACTATGCATATTGCTTCTTTTATCTATTTACTGCTTCAGTCTCCTAGTGATAAACCTAGTATCTCCATTGTACTTGAAACATATTACTGAATTATTATTTTTTACATTCTTAAGTAAACAATCTGCGTAATGATTTTGAGAACAAAGATATATAAAGACAAGTTTCTAAGGGTGCTCTGGAACTTTGTTCCTCTCACAGTTCTCCAAAATAGGCAATGTAAGGTTTGTTCTGGAGGGTAAACTGGGAATAATTAAAGGTTATTAGGAATATAACTAATATTTAAAATTTATTTCATTTCATTTCTATATCACCCAATAGCCGAAGCTCTTTTTTTGCATTTTCAATGTGTTTTATAATAACTGTGTGCAATCATTTGGTTTTTTAAAAGTTTGCTGCTTGCCCTGAGCCTCTATGGATACCAATGATAAACTGTCCAAAAACATATTGATGAGCTCCTAGGGCTATGTCTGCAGTGTAATTACTTTGTCTTTTCTATGTATATCATCACACGGGGGAAATCACATTTGCTTACTGGCGCTTCTCCAGCTCTGGGTTTGTTTTTCATTACTTCCTCTTGAAAGAGGAAGTAAACAATGTGCGTGTGGACCATTCAATGGGCCATTTTGATCGTGCTGCTTCTCCTGCACACAGCAGGAGATAGCGGCAACTTCCGTCTTTAAAAAAAAAGTCAGACTTACCGGGGGGGGGGGGGGGGGGGTGCGGCTAGAAGGGGTGGGAGGTGTGTGGTATGCAGACAACATTGTGAGAAGGACCCATGAAAATCCGCGAGTACCCAGTAATGAGCGTGCAATAAAACACTCATCTGATGGAGCTCTATATCTATATTTACATCTGCTAATCTACCAGTTTTCCTAGTCTTATATAGGAAGTGTATTCTGCATCTGCATGTAATTGATTATTCTGCTGAGAAGAGACGATGCTATCCCTGTGGTGGACAAACTGCTAGAAAACTTCATTAGGACGGAACAGGATGGAAATTATGTACCCAAGTTAATCTGTACATTTTAATGATAATTACTCCAACAAAGATAAATACATCTCTTTTGTTTTTGCAATTAGTGCTTCTGTTGTGGCTGAGAGCCGAAGTCCAATGCATGAATGAAATGTGATTTAGTCCTTGTACTGTGGTTTGCTGGTTTTCCCTTCTGGTGACAGCTCTGTGCATCTTGTAGAATGCCAGTACAAAAAACACCCCAACCTTTGTGAGTAGCTTTTCAGGGGCACCAGGGGTGCAGATGTAGAAGGACGGAACTAAATAGAATCCAGGAAACCAGATTGCACACAGTCTTTTGTGTCCCAAAATTGTATCTTTGATCACTTCTCACATCAGTGAACTTTTAATACAGAAATAAATAATACATTTTAATAAGAAACAAGGCTTTTGAATGTTTTATTTACTTCCAATGGGAAAAGCAGTTAATTTTGTCAGTTAGCACCTTTATTTGGAAGAAGACAAAGAGACTTATAATTTTCTTGCAAAGAAGAGAAAGAAAAAAGGTGTGTGTGGCGGGACGGGGAATAAGACATTTAAAATGAAGCTAACAAAAGAGGAGTGAAGCAGTCAAGATAAATGCAAAACAGATATTGCATTCACAGATCCTGTGGAGTTTTACCTTTTGGGTGACAATGTCACAATGAGCTCCATCACACCTACTTTCCCCCCCACCCCGGTATGCACCTACAAATTTGACCTGCATTTCATTAGCGGGGCAAGTGCTGATCCCTTTCACGATCGTTGCCATACTGGTGAACTGTCTTTTCTCTTGTTTGCTCTCCCGCTATTGCAGCTGCCCCCTCCCCTTCTCCTGCCCCTTCCCTTCTCCTTCCCCCTCCAGTTCATTAGTTCTTGTTGCAGGGGAGGGGGTGAGAATTTGGCTCATTCTCTTCGCATGCCTTGCTGGCTGGTGAGTTTTTAGAGTACTCGCAGGAGGTGAGAGGGAAGGTGGCAGCCTTCTGCAAGGGGCGCTGTAATTGAGCATGACCGAGTTAATTGCATCCCTTAATGAGGCCTGGAAGAAGCCATGAGCCTTGTCTTGGAGAGCTGCACTAAAAGATTTTGGTGTGAGTGGGAAAGGGCATTAAAATCATTTTGTATCACACAAGCCCTCGCAGTTCTTTACACACAGCCAGGAAAATAACCCTTTTCCTCCTTCCCCAATCTCTCTCTCTCTCTTTTTCCCCTAGGAACCCACAAATGTAGAAAATCAATGCCCAGGTAAACAGCTTTTTGGGAACATCAGATATGTATCCTTTGGCTGGCTGTAGCGGCCTGGCCCAGTGAGCAGCTGCACGTGAGAATGGTTATCACAGATCTTCAGAAAGGTAGTTTTCTGATGAAGCTGCATCTGATCCCAGAGTACTGTCCAGAGCTGCCCTGTGGAGTGTTCTTGTTCAGGGTTCTAGCCATGGCCTTTACCAGGATAGTCTGGTCTGGTCCTTTCTATTCCCACTCTCCTCCACCCCTAGCTTTCCTATCCATCCCAAGAGTCTGCGAACATTCCATGCCCACTGAGGTGTTTTTGAATGTTCCCCTCAGTAAGATTCCTCCCTTAAAATAGTTGTCCTTAAGCAAACCTCAGATTTGCCCCAAGCCTATCAATACCTCCCTTTTTGGAGGCTCCCATTTTAACTATATAAGGATCCATACTTGGAGAACTATTTCACAATTAGTGTATAAGAATACAGGTGTTCTCCATGATTTAGAACTTATGGGTGGAAAGGGGTATGGGAAAGTGATGCTAGCAGCTCCACCTTGAATATTCCCCACGTGCATGCCTGGCCCCTTTATGCCCTTCTCTACACGTGGAGAATGCTTCAACAGATCTTATGCTGAAAATGATTGAAGTTTTCCTCAATGGTGCACATGTTCATGTTTTACAGCTACTATTGGTTCAAAGCTTATTCATGAAGCATATTTAGAAGATACAGTAACATAGGCAGGATTTAAATGGTTTTTATATCAGCAGTACTTTACTGGCATTTATTTTGAGATTTAGAAAATGAATATTATAACAGCACTCTAAGGCACTTGAATGAAAAGGCACTGAAGACCTCTTCAATACAAGCACCATCACATCCTATTTATCCTTGAACATTCTTCACCTAGTTTTCAATCTGATTTTTCCTTCTTTTTACTGAAAGTGTCTTACCTTTAAGGCAGTTACATTACTAATCAAAATTGCCCATGCAAAGATATTGTGACAGAACAGATTTACGAAAAATAAGAAGAACCATGCTGAATCAGATCAAGGTCCTGCTTAGTCCACCATTCTGTTCACACAGCAGCCAGCCAGTTGCAGACAGGTAATACAAATATGCAGATTATGCAAAGTTAACCACAGCCAAATTAAATATTCTTATTCAAAGGTGATGTACCTTTAAATAGTAAATACTATATGTATGTGTATATTGTATGTTTTTGCAGTTTTAATTTTTGTATATTGTTTTTAAGTGTTTTAATCTTATGTAAATAGCCCAGAGAGCTTTGGCTATGGGGCAGTATAAAACTGCAATAAATAAATAAATAAATAAATAAAATACTGGGAATAAACAATGGAAGCAGGGAAGTCCCCCCAGTTTGTTCAAGCCCTAATTGGACACTTCCAAGATGCATCAAGGTTGTCAAGCTGTTGGAAACATGATGTTAGATACTTATTTTATTTAAGCCATACTGGGCATAATTTTATGCATGTTTCAGCAAAAAAAAGTTCTACAGCTCTCAGCAGGCCATGCTAGCTAGGGAATGCTGGAAGTTGTAGGACTTCGTTTCTATCTAAACATGCATAGGATTGCACCCTTTATATATTATCCTTAGTAATATTTTGTAATATTTATTCCAGGGCAGTTTATACTGCAAATTAAAACAAAACAAGATATATGGTTTTTAAAAAATGAAATCAATAAAAACAGCAGAGTGAAAACTTCATTTCCAGTGTTCAAAATGCAGCACCCTTTCAATAGTTTAAATGCAAACCATTAAAATGCCTGAGCCAATAAAAATGTCTTAAGCTGATTCTTAAAGGTAATGTAGTCACTGCTAAGCAAACCTCCATTAGGAGAGAGTTTCATGAGGGCCAAAGTATTTTATAGGGGCCAGTTCAAATTTGTGAATAGGAGGAGGCCTGTGTTACATTCCATGATCCCATCCCACAAATTCTATCTCATGAATCATGAAAAAAACTTTCTATTTTAATACTGAAGTTACATTTTCTAGGTTTCTGAAATTACACCATGACCCACACTGGTGCTTTTTCAACATGCTCTCCAAACACCACTTTTTTCCTATTTTGTTTAACATAACATCCCAACCCGCAGAAAAGTCCTGCAAAAGGTTGCTGACTTGTTTTGTAATTTTTGGTTGGTTCTACTGAAGGTATTTATCCAGTTGGTAGTATTATTATTTTATTTTATTTTATTTTAATGGGGCTATGCACTGCCAACATTTATAACAACAACAACTCATGTTAAAACATAATTTCTATGATCATTTTCCTCGCAAAATCATGAAATGTCTGTTATGTTTTTAAGGCCACAAGGCCAGGCCTTCGAAAAAATATGAATTTGGTAGACTAGCACTACTCCTGCTTTTTGAAAAACTTATGAATTTGGTGGAGATAATGATGATCTTATCTACCTACTATCTTTTGAAAGCATTAGAATGAAGTCACATGAAACACTTAACAGTTTTTCTTCATTATCAATTGCCACAAACACACTCTCTATACTGTAATCAATTTTATTCATCGACTTTCCTAGTTAGTGAATTGCGGTGTCTAAGGGGAAAAACTGGGTGCTTGACTCGTGCCCTTTAGTGACTTTTAATTCTCTTTGTTTAACCTCTTTATATTTCTGGATGCTTGGCCAGGATTCAAGAAATGTTATTGCCAAGGCAGGGTCACATCTCTGACCTTGTGCTACATCTCTGAAATGCTGCACAATGTCATGTGAACATCCCCTCCTCCTATCTCCAGCTCTAAGCTTTGATCTGGGGAAAGGCCAGGGGCCAAAAACAAGCCTCTGTCCCTCAACTGCTCAGAACTGGAGGGGGGGTTGTTCCTATTTCAGACCTCACTTCAAGCACAGAGCAAGATCATGCACCAGCACTTCCCCCATCCAGTTCGGAGCTGGAAAGGAATGGTGTCAGGGCATAGACTTGCTCTGTTTCTGAACCCAACTTCATCTATCTCTGCCCCTCAATCTCTGAGCTGGAAGGGAGAGATGAAGGCACTCTGCTTCTGTACTAATGGGTCCTCCAAGCATCCACTGGTGCAGCCTTAAGCCCAAATGCCTCCACTTTCCCCCTCCAAGTCAGAGGCTTGAGACAGAGGCTTCTTATAAGTCTGCACTTGCACCTGGAAGCCCAGGCTATATCTATCCTGCCTATGCACAAGGAACTCTTGGTCAAGACAGCACGTCACAAAGGAAAGTTCTCTGCCTCTCAAACTACAAATCCAAAGTTAGCAGCACAAACACACATACTGTTCTAGAGAAGGGCCTGGACCAGCAACTCGCTGTTCAGAATGTTGCTTGTCTTTTGTTTGTTTGTTTGTTTGTTTTATATCCTGCTTTCCAATAAAAAATAATGCTGAAGTGGCTAGCAGTAAAATACTGGCAAACTACAAAATAATAAATAAAACATAGAATAAAAAATGTATTCACCTGCCAGTGGAAAGACAACAGTGGTACAGCTAGCCTGGGCCTCTGTTGGCAGGGAGTTCCAGAACCTAGGACCAGCTAGGCAGCAGTTGTTCTGCTCCAAGCTTACTTCCAGTTGACTCCACTTCCATAAATATCCTTAAGCATGATCTGCAATTTATTTCTTTATCTCTTTTCCCTGCTCATTTTACAGCCTTTTCCTGGATCTTAAAGTGGACACTTCCCATGCCTGCCCTTGCTCGGGTTCCATAACTGGAGCATCACAGATGAGAAATACCTCTCTTTTATACCCTTGCTTAGATACAGTGAGGCTGTTCTTAAGTCCTTAAATCAAAACTTGCTCTTATGTTTATGCGTTCCTTTTTTACAATAAGCCATAGAATACTGGAAAAAATATTTCCAATATTCAGCTTCAATCATGCTCAGGAATGACAAAAAAGTGCTAGGAGAACTGAAAATATTTTAACTGAAATAATTGTTACAGAGAGGCAAACAAATTATATAGAACAGCTTCCGATATCAACAGGATACTAACCTTCTGCACATTCCTTTTCAATCATAGAAAAGAAACTATCCTTATAAGCTTTGTGTCAACAGGATCTGGTATATTAATAGGAGATTCAACTTAATTCTATCTTAGGCTACAAGGCAATGTATAATTATTTAGCAATAGGTTTTACTGAATTAGATGGAGTACATACCTTAGGTCTGAGCAGGGTTTACCAAATTTCAGAAGAGAAAAGTAATAATAAGAATTAACTAATAGTGGTTGTCCCTTTTATGGGCTTCTCATAGGCATCTAATTGGACACTGACAGCCAACAGGATACTGAACTAGAGAGACTTTTGGTTTGATCCAGGATTGTTTTATGTTCGTAACAGTAGGTGAGTAATTTGTTAAACGAAAAATTCAAAACAATTAATAAGACAAAACGTATTTTAATGAACCATAAATAACAAAGAAAAGGAATGAATCTGGATTGCTGGTTACCTGATTTAGACTAATGCTCTTCTGAACAAAAATATTTTGAACAAGGATGATGTTAAGTTCTTCAGTGAGGTCAACATTATTAAAAGGTATGGGCAGAGGTGTGATTTGCACACCTACTTTCCCTGATAACTGCAAACACCCAAAAATGCTATCATTAAAAAGACCCATAGACATGATTCTACTGAATCTCTCTTAATATCAGTAACTATGTCATTGTTAGCAGAGATGATACATGAAGGCCTTTAAAAAACAAAACATACACCCAACACCATCAAGAGTTTTTTTATAAAGGCAAACAACAACAACAACAACAGTGAACTGCCCAGAGAGCTTCGGCTATAGGGCGGTATAAAAATACAATAAATAAATAAATAAATAAACAAAAACATCGATGACAAGTGCTTGTAGGAAGATTATTTCATCCTACCTTCTTCTAATTCTTGCTGTATTAGGCAAAGTCTTAGATGACTCAGTTACCTTGTGCTTTTCAACAGGCCTTACTATAAGCAAGATGGGCTGTTTTTCTGGGTGCAAATAGAGCTTGGCTCTTCAAAGGTCCAAAAAGATTCAGGGAGCAAATAACTCACATGTTTACTTTAGCTCAGCTTCAGTTAAAATAAACAATTTGGGCTTAAACAAGAGGCACTTTCTGAGCACCCACCCTGAGTTGTAGAAGTTCTCAGAAAAGTGATGTTTGATTCATAATATATGCAAGCATTACAAGCTAGGCAAATCTGTAGTCTGAAGCAGGAAATTATGAACTTTAGTAACATCACAATGGATAATGTAATAGATTGCTTTCTCCTATACGTGTTCCATTTTGAAGCTGTCCATTGGGTGTCCCCACCTTCAGAGGTCAAGCAGCATGCCTATGAGGCCTAATATCTTCCTGACTGTAACCCCCTGCCTTTGGAATTTGCTCTCCAAGCAGGCTCACCTCATGTCAACTCATATGTATTTCTAATATCAGATGAAGACCTTTTTATTTTGCCAGGCATTTTTAAACCTTAAGAACTTGAACCTGCCTGCTATGATGTGTTTTCACTGCTTCCATCACTTTTAAAATATTTCTTACTACATTTATTTGTTTTTATACTATGTTAACTGCCCTGGGACCAGCAATACTGTAGACATTAAAACACACAAACGCACACACTGAAAGCCACATTAGAGACTATGCAGCCATGAAGGGTAAAACTTTACTTTAAACATCTGGATACTTAGGATTCTAACAGGACTCTAGAAGCTTTACAAGACAAATTATTTAAACCATTAGTCACTCACATTTGTTATAGCAGGCAAGTAGATAGAGTTACCTTTTTTTGCAAATATTAGTTTAATAGATAGTTTGGCAGAGCAGTAAATGCCAGAATTTGTGTTTATATTCAGATTCACTAGACCTGGAACTAATGCAAATAGTATCAAAATACAGCAACATACTAATTAACAGTAAAGGTGTTCAGGCCTAACTAAAATGAAAGACAAAAACATAGTATTTATCCTTTTTTAATGTATGCTGGTGTATATCATTTTTCTAAACATGGGTGTTTCCATCTGAAAAGGAGACAGCTAGAAAACTAATATG
This sequence comes from Anniella stebbinsi, assembly GCA_029215795.1. NCBI lineage: Eukaryota > Metazoa > Chordata > Lepidosauria > Squamata > Anniellidae > Anniella > Anniella stebbinsi. Next base: position 84,415,918 of record JARDYH010000004.1, on the reverse strand, counting down.
AATTGCAAGTACACAATTAGTATATTTTACATCCCCCTCTCTCTTATAAAAGGAAAATAACATTAAGAACATTTAAGGTTCCATGGCAGTAGTTGCAAATAGGCATAATCACGCTCCCAATTCTAAGTAATTGTCCCAAAGTCAATGGAAATATTTCTATATAAGCAACTGCAGTTCTACAGTTTATTTATTTATAAGGAAGCAAAAAAATTTTTTTTAAAGGCAAGCTAGCAGAGACAACAGAGCAGGTGATGGTGGAAGATCCACCCCAAGAACTGGGAAATGTCCTGCACCAGCCCTGGCACCAAGCCTTCTGAGCTATCCCAGTCAAGAACTATGCACTAGACATGGTACATCTGTAGAAGCTTTCACACACGTGGAAAGCATCGAAGTTCTTAGGCACCAGTTGTTCTACATGTACAAGTTGGTCTGCCTGGGCCACATGTAGAGTGTAGAGAAGGAAAGACCACAGAAAGGGTTGTACCAGGGAACACCCTACACAGAGGTGCAGGTATTGTACCTTTATGGAGTTCTTATACTTATGAGACTGCACCCCGATAGCTGGAAAGGAAGGTGATGTGACCTTGTAAGCCTACAGCAACACATCGGTTGTGGTGTCTAGGTGCCAGTGCATACTAATCTAACGATGACAACCCCCCTCATTGAAGAAAGCCTTATTTCATGGCCAACCCAACCAAAAGCTCACTACTGGCAGTAAATATTCTGACAATATCACTGGGTAGACTATAGCAACATGTTGCTACAATTGTTTAAGTGGTCACTGAACTGCCAAAGTTATTTTATTGTTATTTATTTAAAATATTTCCATACTGCTATTCACCAAATATAAACAATAGAAACTAAGAAACCCAAACAAAAGCACAGCAAAACACAGAACAGAACAGGGCAGAAAAGTAATCAATTCCATAGGCCAAACAAAACAAAGTTTTTATTTGTTTGTGAAAAACCAGCACGGAGAATCCTGTACAAGGGTCCCTCAGAAGAGATTTCTATAGCCTCGGGACTGCTACCGGACTTGCCCTGCTACTTGTGGAGGCTAAACTAGCTTCCACATGAGATGGAAACCTGAGCAAAGCCATGTCAAATCTTAAGTGCTCTATGTGTGTGTTTGTGTGTGGAGGCTGTCATTATCTGAGATAACCAGGACTTTAGAAGATTTAGAGGATTTAAAATTTAAAAACCAATAATCTGAATTGGATCAGGAAACAACTGTAGTCAGTACAGATGCTTCAAACCAGGTGATATGTAAGAGTCTGAGTCCATACCAGTTAAACAGGTAGGTTAATATATTTTGCACCAGCTGAAGGTTCTGAACCATCTTCAAAGGCAAGACTACATACAGCGATATACATACTGACTATGTCACAGTCTAATCTAAATATCACTAAAGCATTAATGACAGTGGCCAGGTCCCTATTTTCCCTCAAAGGGCACACTCAAACTTGATAAAAGGTACTCTGGCCCACAGCTGCCACTGTCAAGAAGTGTTGTTTCCCTTTAGTATTTCAATGCAACTCTATGTTTTGTATGGCCAACATTTGTTATATAAAATAAAACATGAAAAACCCTCACAACACTACTGTGCTAGCTATGGAGAGATTAAACATTTACTACCTTTATTTTCATCTGAACTGAAGTGGTTAGTCATTCAGACTCTGTTCAAAAATGTGAAGAGAAAACAAGATGATACCTTCCCCTAAATCCTATATTATAATTAAATGCCTAGCAGACCAAATATCTGGTTTATTTTACTGACCTCTTTTTCCTCATCTTTAAAAATAAACCATATGAACAGTCCTGAAGCCTCAAAGTCTCTTTACATCCAGTGACAGAGGAAATGAACTATACTGCAGCATTAGCAAACTGATACCTGTTATCTAAAAAAGATTTTAGAGTAAAGAGACATACAAAATTGAATCCTATCAGCTAACTTCTAACGATGAGAAAATAATAACAGTCTATGACACATTTCATTTTGGCATACTTTGGCATCCACCTTACTCTGCCTAATGGGAGGGCCAGCCCTCATGCTTGAGAAGGATGCATTCCAAAACAAGAATATTTATAATAAAAAGGTGTTTTAAACCCACTTACAGTGCTTCGTCCTATGGAGTACCAACCATTATGTTTTTCCTTTCCCAATGTTCTTTTATTGGTCAAGTTTCAAAACACTTGTAAAGCTACTAATTTGCTATAAACAAATACCAAAAAGAGAAAGGAAGCCTAAAAGCTCCTTTTAGAAAGTTCTTGTTTTAGTGCAATAGTGAGCTTTTTCTAACATAATAATTTAAATGAATATTTTGATATTGCAAATTGATGAATACCCCCCCACACACATAGAGAGAGGATTTCCCTTCATCTCCTGACCCTCATTCCTCCACAGTTTATAGGATTAGAAGTCAACATATGTGTTCTGCAAACCTAAGAGTTGTTTTTTTAATGATCAGGTTATAGAATATTTGGGGATTTCATTTAACATATGTTGACATCTCAAAATGTGGGAATTGGAGGCATACTTATGAAACATACACTGACTACCTGTCCAGATGAGAAGACAAAAAACACATCAAAAAATAGTTCAATTGAAACCAAATTGCTCATCCTTTATTACTTGAGACACTTTGATTAACACAACAATTTCCTATTTATTTTAAGTGATAATTCCAGATCATAATCAGATATAATTAACTACATAAATAGTTGAAAGACCAAAAGAATGGCCAGTTTAAGAAATCTGGCTGCCAGCTAGATCTTCCTTGAAGATGCTTCATGAGAGGGACATTTTGCCCTACAATCAAATGACAGTCATGTCAAAATTCTAGCACATCACCATTTTTTACATTGGAGTGTAAGATTCCAAAAACAATCCATTGCAAGATAAGATTGTCAACATCAGGGCATACCAAGGCAATTCAGCATTTGGAAATATAATTTTCAAAGTCTTGTTTTGCAAACGTTAGCTAAAAATCTCCTGAACAAACACATCATTTGAAAAACATGATATGTATGAGAGCTGCACAAATGATATAAATATACATTATTTTACTACTGCAGCAGGTATTATGAACAGATCACAGGCTTTCTTTTTTAAAAAGTGTAAAAAGCAAAGCAACATCCACCATTTAGAATAGGTATTAATATCAAGGTCATCTTACCATGTATGTGCTACTGTAAAGCGTCGCCGTTGACGGATGCTTTTATTCACCAGCAACTTTCTGAAAAAGCATGGGGAGTTCCTTGGAGAACTGCGGGGGGAAATTTTTGGAGAGGTGGGTTTGTTCCCCGGCACTCTGGGAAGCTCGAGTTCTAAATGCATTTGTTCTTTGAAAGTCTTTATGTAAATCTCTGTTTCCGGAGCGGCAAGTTCCTTAGAAGAATCTTTTGCTGTCATAGCTTGGATGTTATGTTGGCTTTCACCATTCAGAAAACACAACAATAGCACAGCCCAGAGACATTGCTGGAGATTCAGATGCAGATAAATCGGCAAGCTCTGTGCTAGTCATTCGCCGAGTTTTGGTCTGAATGAAAACACTGCCTAAAGCAACAGCATCATAATCGAAGAATAGATAAGTCAATCCTGTCAGAAAGAGCTTTATCAGTCCTGGCTTCCCCTCTGAAAATGCGCCAAAGTGCTTTCTGTGTCAGTAGCCTCCTTGTGGATGTGGTTTGTCTGCAAGCTACATGGTGTGACACTCGCTGAATTCATTCAGCTGCATATACCAGCTCATGAAAAATTCATAAGGACTCCCCATCAGTCCTTCCCCATATAGTGTTACAATTAAAATACCCGATTAACACAAATATTTAGTTTTATTTTTCTCCCTGATTACTGAAAAATGATAGCTTCCCTTCCTATTACAAGACCCACAGAAGATGGCTAATTGAAATCCAGCATGTTTTATTTAAAAGGGTTTTCATTCAGAATTATCTGCTCACAGCCCAAACACAGTGATTGCTCCACCTACGACATGCTTATTGGTTCAACTTATTTTGACAAGTGGACGCTAGTTAGCCCTTCCTTATACTGTACATAAGGGGAAGTACAACACTGTATCAATCTGACAGCTTAAAAACAGATCTTATACACATGCCAAGAGACTCCAGTTTTATCATTTTTAAACAAAGGCAAGGCTGGAGTGAGTATATTATTAGAATAATGTGAAATAAATATATTCAGTCAAAGGCTCTGTGGTGAGTATACAGCAATTTAACACATTTCCAACACCTGCAATGGGAAAAAATAGCAACATCAACTAATTAGCTACAGCTTTGCTAAACCATGTTTTCTAAAAAGTTTAAGAGCATGCTGGGAAGTGGCAATCATTGCTGCTGTGGAAAACAAGAAGAGCCTGCTAGGATTTCATACACTTTTCTTTTATGACTAAATCAATCTTGGGCCCTTAAACGTGAACTAGAATTAAATGGTCACTATGGATTATTAACTAGGAGGAATCAGCTAATGACACTGCTTCTAAAATCTTGCAGATGGCTTTAAAACTTCATTAAATGAGAACTGCAAACAGCAGGTGATGAATGAATGCTTAGCTAAGGGTGGTTCCAAAAGATGTCTCCTAGTGCTACCAATCAAAAAGCATTGTGTAGCTATTTCATCTTTCCCACCTTATCAGATTTTTTTGTGGTAAGAAAATTATGAAAGAATCCATGGGGAAACACAGCAGGGTTACAAATGGAAGACAATGCATCTGGACCCCCTGTAAAATTTTGTGAATGAGGCAGGCTGATTGCACTATAAAAGACTCATCTGAAAGCACCTCAATTCTATTACTTCTTACATCTGACACTTCTGTTCTAATGCGAACACAGGCAATATCTAGTAGCACTGGTCACCATCCTGCCTTCTTTACATCCTTATCCATGCCTGCTAAATTTGGCTTCTAGTTGTCACCAGATTGCTTACTTACAACAGAACTGTGCTCAGAATTACTTAGTTGTAATATTACAAATTTAAATATATTTACATCCTGCTTTTTAAATCATAATGGACTGGTTCCTGTAGCAGCCTGCCAGGACTCACCAGACCAAGTCATCCTCCTTGCTGAAAACACTCAGGCAGCAGGCAGCTGGGCTTGTGTATAAAAAGAGTTAAAACGGAGCACTGCCTGGGGATGGCACAAGATGCAAGGGGTTGCCCAGCATAGCTGTGGGAGAGTGAAGCCTTGGAAACAACAGCTAGGCCTCAAAAAGATGTTGCTATAAAGCTCTGGAAAGGAGCAGGAAGAGGAGGGTGATGGAGAGAGCTAAAGAAGGGAAGACAGGCTGGTGAGAGGGGCTTGCAAGGGGATAGACAGACAAACAAACACTCTTTTCCAAGGCAGATGCTGAAGGAATGCCTTACCTGCAACCATCCCCCAGGGGTTCCTTTGTTGGGAGACCTGCAAATTACTAGTTGGCAGCCCCAGGAAGACCTCAGGCATATCCAAATCTGGATTTAGCATCTTTTTCTGAGGCACCTGTAGAATCCTACCCACTGCTTGGTCTGGAGAGCTATAGGAATGGATAACCTGTGAAGGTTTGCCACCTGGACTGGCAGTACTTCAAAAGGGGAGTTTGACATTTCTGTAATTTGAAGCTGGGGTGAAGTGTGGGGAGGAAAGTGTAAGTCCTTACAGTGACTTGTAAGTAAGCTTGCTTGGCCTCAGTGCTGTAACTAGAGGCAAGGGCCTACAAATAAGAGCTGTCTAAACTTGCTAGTGGATTCTTGTAATTATGGAGGCTATGGAAGAGGGTAGGGCTGCCTCTACACGAGACGTTTAAAACTCTTTGAAGTCTCATTAAAAATTTTACCTCTACAAGAGCAGAGCGTAAATCGGGAGTTGAGGCGCGTTATCTATTCGATTATGTGCATTATCGAATGCGCGTTAAATAGCAAGTTTTATTTTCCTCCGGCCGTTAAAGCGCATTTTGCCTATGTGAACAAGCGATTCTCCGTATTAACTACTTGTAAAGCGCATTTCAAACAACCGGTAAGGCTACCAGTTGTGCGCTCAATTACAAGCATTTACGATAAAGCGCTCCTGCGATTATGCGCATAATCGGCTAACCAGGCGTCAGATGAAATCCATCTAGAGGGGGTCTAGGTTTAACGTGCCCCTTCCAAAAGACTCACACACAGCTCTCAGTAAATGTAAACCTCGACATAAATACAATTCAAAATATACAATGTGATTTTTAATAGTTTACTTTAAGCAGTGATTTTAATATTGTTATCTTTTCGGCGCCAGGTCAAGACTTTCCTCTTCTCCCAGGCATTTAACAGCATATGATGAGGGGTTTTGTGTTGTTGTGTTGTTGTTGTGCTTTGACCCAGAAGGATATTGTAATTTTAACTTGTTTTTATGTTTTATGCTTTTAAATTTTGTATATCGGTGTTTTAATTAGGGGTGTGCACGGACCCCCCGGATCGGATCGGGACCCGGATCGGGACCTCCAATTTTGTCACGGACCGATTCGGACAAAATCTGAGGCCCCCCAGACCGGATCGAGTCCGATCCCGACCCAAAAATCGTAAATTTTTGGATCGGCCGCCATTTTTTTCCCCATAGACTTGCATTGCAATGCAAGTCTATGAGGAAAAAATGGCGGCGGGTGGGTGAGGGGGGGCCTAACTCCCTCCCCCCCCGGGGCCGTCCGCTGTGGACGGCCCCGGCAGGTAAGCCCCCTCCCCCGCGCTCCCTACCCCCCCTGGGGCCGTCCGCTTCCATCCGCTGGCGCCCGCGGGCGCCAGCGGATAGAAGCGGATGGCTCCAGGGGGGGGTAAGCCCCCTTCCCCGCCACTGCTTACCTTCCCGGCCCGTCCGCTCCCGTCCGGCGCCGGCGGCTACTACCAGCGGGCTCCGCGGCCTACTCTCGAGTAGCGCGCCGGGTGTTGACATCACCCGGCGCGCCACCCTGGAGTAGGCCGCGGAGCCTGCTGGTAGTAGTCGCCGCCGCCGGACGGGAGCAGCCGGGCCGGCAAGGTAAGGGCCCCCTCCCCCCCTCCGCGCGCCCCCTCCTCCCCTCCACGCACCCCCTGCTTACCTTCTCGGCCCGTCCGCTCCCGTCCGGGGCCGGCGGCTACTACCAGTGGGCTCCGCGGCCTGCTCTAGAGTAGCGCGCCGGGTGATGACATCACCCGGTGCGCCACCCTGGAACAGGCCGCAGAGCCCGCTGGTAGTAGCTGCCGCCGCCGGACGGGAGCGGCCGGGCTGGGAAGGTAAGCGCCCCCCTCCTCCCCCCCTCCTCCCCCCCCCCCCGCTGTCCACTTTCATCGGCGGGCGCCCGCTGGCGCCCACCAATGGAAGCGGCGGTGGGCGCCAGTGGGTGCCCGCCGATCCGCCAATCCGCCGAACCGGTTCGGAGCCTTTTCGGACCGGTTCGGATTGGATCGGCCGATCCAGCTGTCAGATCAGAAATCGGATAATTTATCTGATTTCCCACTGGACCGGACTCGGATCGTGGATCGGGTCCGATCCAGTGCACATCCCTAGTTTTAATTGTTCAATGTTTTTAATTTTTGTAAACTGCCCAGATAGCTTTGGCTATGAGGCGGTATATAAATAGAATAAAATAAATAAAGAAAAATAAATTGTTATATGTAAACTGCTTAGAGATTTTATTATATTAAGCTTTTTACAAATAAATAAATAAATCATGGGAGATGTATGGCAGGGACAATGTGGATGACAAGAATTCTCTCTCACAAGTTGTGCTTCAGGTTTCTTTTGTTTTTTTCTTTCAATTTGTGTTGCACTGCCATAACATGCTTTGTTAGTTTATTCATTCTTGGGCATTTAAAAATTTTTTTAAACGCAATTACAGAATCTTAATAAAATATACAATCAGTATTCCTGTGACTGAAGACTGCATTTTTCTTACACAATGAAAGACATGTCCTGGATGTCAATCCACAACTTTCAACAATGCCATCCAACTGCTCGTGGTTGCCAACAGCTGGCTTCTATGATTTTTTGCTTGATGACAGGGGCTTCCAATTTGGAAATATAACCCAACAAAAACTAACTGGGCAGTGTAAATAGGATATTGTCAACTGTTGGAACTTGGCAAAATACTGAGAAACTCTTACGGACCTGGTTTGCACGATCACCATGGGTTAAATAAGCCACGCTGGCTTGTTTAAGCTATGGTGTGTGTCAGGCACAATTTGCCTAATTGCCTGCTAAGGCGTGGCTTGTTGGAGGGGCAAGCAACCAGCAAATAACCGAACAGCCTGTGAGTTCTTTCCCCCCTCCAACAAGACATGCTGCTTAGGTTTGGACAGCACAACAAGTTGTGTTCAGGTGGGTGATTAGGTAAATAGCCATTGGCACAAGCTGCAGGTTAAACAAGTCAATATGGCTTGTTTAACCCATGGTGATCATGTGAATTGGTCAACTGTCAGTTGGTAGAGATGATACAGGGTCTTAGATGTTAGTCCAATGCTCTCACTTCAGTTCCCTCCAGCTGTTCTGCTTTGTAGTATGTCTGTCTCAAAATAACTTCCCTCCCAGAAACACACGCTTAACAAACATAAAGTGGGCCTTCACTATTTTTTTCTGTTTTATTACTTTCACTATTTTTTCTGTTTTATTTAGTATTTGAATGCAATTTTGATATTTATGATCCACCCATAAATGTAATGCATTAAATAAAAGAAAATATGACCTTAGTCAGGCGAGATCAGTGGAATCTAATATTTACAAATTCCAAATGAAATACCCAAATTGCATCTGTTGGACTAAAAAAAATCTACAATTCCCCGTATGACCCAGCCAGCCATTGCACCCTAACGATAGTATGCAGCGCAAGGGTGATTGATCCTGGTGTCTTTTTCTCTCAGCTGTGGCAACCCTCAGTGAGTTGAACCTGCCATTTTTTTTTACATTAGTTTAAGATCCAGTCTCTCTTTTTCCCAAGCAGCAGCAGCCTACCCACTTATCAGTAAGTTCAGGAGGCAGAAAAAAGGGGGAAATCAGGGATAGTCTTCAGACTACACTTAGACTTCTTTTGTTGATTGATAGTGGATTTAATAACCTCTGACTCTTAAAAAGTTAGAAAAGCTCTTCCTTAAAAGGGGTGCAGCCCTTGGCAAGTGGAGGAAGTTCAGCATCCCCTCCCCATGTTCTGTAATGATTTGTGTGAGCTATTCATGCAATGTGGAACATAAGAATAATGAGCTCTTGTAAGTAACATAAAACTAGTCCCTCCCCCCACTTCTTTTTAGATAAAGGCGTGCAGACCTTATCAAATAGATCATGAGCAGTTCAGATTGTCCATTTGGCATGGTCTGTGAAAACAGAAAAATCTGCAAGAGCTGTGGGTATTTTTTCTCCATGCTTCTAATAGCAGTTTATACATAAATAATGTACATGTAGCCTGTTCTTATCAGCTTGGAGTGAAATAAATTGAAAATCAGGACACCTGTCATTGTGAAATTGAGACATTCCTATAATCTATTTGACAAAGGTTTTCTGCCCTCTATGGATTAGAAGCACTTGTACAGCCCTCAAATCCAAGCCCAGCATCAGAAGTCTGCTTAGGCAGGCAGATGCCAAAGTTCAGCATCTCAGAAGAGCCTATCCTGACCCCTGAGACTGCTACTGCCACCATCTTCCACCTCACTCACCCAACCATAAGAACTGCTCCATGACTGAGCCTGTAGGCTCTGGAGTGCCTCATTTGAAAATAACTTTTTTTAAAAAAGCTTACATTTTGAGATGCAGCAATATGGACCAATCAGACACTATTAGGGGGGGGGGGGACAGGGCCAATGAGGGCACAGGGAAATCTTTACATCACCCCCGTGCCCCCATTGGCCAAGTCTTCCCTAAAGACAGCATCTAATTAGTTCAGGTTGTTGCTTCTTAAAATGTAAGTAAAAAGTACTTTAAAAATTCCACTCAGTGTGATGGCCCTTTGTCAGTGGGGCTGGCCAACTAGGAAGGAGAAGCTGGTACCACCACCACCAGCCAGGTAGAAAAACCTGATTGGGTAATAATGGGCTTTGGCAGTGGTGTAGGGCAAGGAAGCAAGGAGTTTTTGCGGTGGCAAGACTGATGAGTTAGGGGCTTCAGCAGCAGTTGGAGGGTGAGGGAATTCAGAGGCATGGCCCAGCAGGTAGGGGGAAGCAGTTACAAAAGAGGTGGTAGCAAGGGCACATGGGCAGCAGTATGCTAAGGGCCCTGCTCAAATTCAAAGTTTTCCTTCAAATTTTTAAGAACAGAAACTACACTTGATCTTAGCCAAAAGGCCGAGAAGCCTTTAGGGGAAATCTGCTTTAAGGATCCCCCTCCCATTTTTGTTTGATTGTTATTATACAAAACCCAATGGGGGGATTCTTATTTCTGATTTAAATATAAATGCAGAAATGAAGAATATATAATATCCATGTTTGGATTTAAGCAAGTGATATTTCTAATCCTTGACACACATTCATTATTATTTGTTGGTTTATCTTTTTAAAGGTCAAACTAGATGACGCATTAAATGTGTGATCACAGTTGCATTTTTTAATGGCAACTGAGGGGTATCCAATCAGGAACAAAGTGTGGGAGGAGGGAGGGCTAACCATTTTGCCCATCCCATTTTCCTGATAAAACCTCATCCCCTGCACCCACGGGCTGCTATTTCCTTTAGATGGGAAGATGCTATGGTTTTTTCACATTAAAAATGTTAAGATACATGTTTCTATTAAATATATCCATCCATCCATACTAGGGCTGAACTTAAAAGGTTTCTAATTCATTTGCTGTTATTGCTGAAATAACACCACAGTTTCAAAGCGACAAAATGAGCACCTGAAATGGGAAGTGTGATGTTATCTTCGACCACTTGCTGCTGCTGCCCCTGTCTTACCTTTACTATTTAGGCTCCACAGCACCACAGCTCAGCAACCTAGCCTCCAGATAACTTCTTTGTTCCACTGTTACTAGTACCTTCTCAGGTACACCCACAGACCACACCAGGAGATGAAATTAACAAGAATTTATTAACTTAAGTAATTGCGTGTCAACAAGCTTATTTGTTTCCTCAGTTCTACTGCGTAGTGGTTACAAGTACAAAGCTTAGTGGTTTCTGTCAGTACACTATTAAATGGTTTCAAACTGTTTCTTATCTAATCATCTATTCCCTAAAACTCTATCTCACTCTCTCAATATTCAATCAAACACTTCTCTTAACTCATCAAATACTCTCTCTCATCTAATACTACCCCCAATCCCTCTCAGCTCTCTCTGTCAGACACATATATACACTCCACTCACTCTCTAGCTCCTCCCACTCTTACACAACCAACCAATCCTGGCACTTTAAACAACTAGCCAATCAACACTCACTTTCCATTCAGGCACACAGCCAGCAATCTAGGCATTCCATACTTACCTCGACCTTTAACCACAAACAGTAAGTACATTTCAGCCTAGTTATTTACTTTACCTGTTATTATTCTTACTTCATTTTAAAGATATAAACAAATGCATATCACACACAATAAACTTTGCAATATATTTACAACTACAAACAGTAGAACATCACAGGAAGCAATGTTTATTATCTACACTAAAATGCTGGAAAGTTTTGACAGGCTGAATCACTTTGTTTTTAGTGTTATTTCCTCTCTTCTCTTCCCCTCCCCTCCCAATGACTTTGTGGCCTCCTTAAAAGCTTAATCCCCTAGCAAGAACCTTTTGCCCAGGGGTCCTCAGCAGGTTGGACATTCCCTCCCACAATCCATTTCCAGGGTTGCAGCCTTTCATTCCCCTGCATGAAAGTGAGTGGATATAGCAATGTCTCCATGGACTTGCATATGGGGACTGGAGGGTGGAGCTGCACTGCTGAAAATGGCTGGTGGGAGGACAAGCTATATAATAATAATAATAATAATAATAATAATAATAATAATAATAATATCAATTTATTTCTTACCCGCCTCTCCGTCTGGATCGAGGCGGGGAACAACAACATGATAAAATACATAAAACTAATTAAAACATAACACATATTATTAAAACTGCATAAAAAATCCTAAAACATCCTAAAAACATCCTTAAAACATTCTATGTTAATCTGGTGCTAAAAGGGTTAAATTATGCTGCATGAAAGAGGTTACTTCAGACTAAATATGACTAATTTAATCTGGAAGGGTGGAATGACTTGAGTGAGGGTTTTGGGGAGATTTACAAGAAGACCCCCTAAAAGACCCCAGACTCATATCTGAAAGACCCCCAGATGTATATTCCAGATCCCTGGGCATGAAGACCTTGGAATTCTGATTCTATGCTAATTGATTTTTTATGCATTTAACTAAGACTGTAGCTAAGACTTGCAGGACAGTCTGAGAAGAAAGGGGGAAAAACGCAGTTGACTTTACAAGTGGCTTCACAGAGCTTGTTCAAGGCCACAGTGTGCCAGCAGAGCTGAAGGGGAGAACTGAGCATGCTCAGATGTCCACTAGGAGGACGAAAATACTGTTTTGACATCTCGTGGTGTGCACCTGCTGATAAGAGAATGTCCTTACTTGAAGTTGGGTGTGGAAAATCATAATACTGAGCACATGTGACACTTGTGGGGAGGTTTTCGGGCGGTTATGACCAAATATGTCCGAAGAGGAACATGAGTTCAAAGAAGATGTACTGGACAGAAATATGTAAATCAAGATGACACACCCATATGGCAACCATGTTGTAGTAAACACCTGGGTATTAGGGGTGTGCACGGACCCCCCGGATCGGATCAGGACCCGGATCGGGACCTCCAATTTTGTCATGGATCGGTTCGGACAAAATCGGAGGCCCCCCGGACCGGATCGAGTCCGATCCCGATCCAAAAATCGGAAATTTTTGGATCGGCTGCCATTTTTTTCCCCATAGACTTGCATTGCAATGCAAGTCTATGAGGAAAAAATGGCGGCGGGTGGGTGAGGGGGGGCCTAACTCCCTCCCCCCCCGGGCCATCCGCTGTGGACGGCCCCGGCAGGTAAGCCCCCTCCCCCGCGCTCCCTCCCCCCCCGGGGCCGTCCGCTTCCATCCACAGGCGCCCGCGGACGGGAGCAGACGGGCCGGGAAGGTAAGGGGCCCCCCTCCTCCCCTCCGCGCGCCCCCTGCTTACCTTCCCGGCCTGTCCGCTCCCGTCCGGCGCCGGCGGCTACTACCAGCGGGCTCCGCGGCCTGCTCCAGGGTGGCGCGCCGGGTGATGTCATCACCTGGCGCGCTACTCTAGAGCAGGCCGCGGAGCCCGCTGGTAGTAGCCGCCGGCGCCGGACGGGAGCGGACGGGCCGGAAAGGTAAGGGCCCCCCTCCTCCCGCCCCCTCCTCCCCCCCCCGCTGTCCACTTTCATCAGCGGGTGCTCGCTGGCGCCCGCCAATGGAAGCAGCGGTGGGCGCCAGTGGGCGCCCGCCGATCCGCCGAACCGGTTCGGAGCCTTTTCATACCGGTTCGGATTGGATCGGCCGATCCAGCTGTCGGATCGGAAATAGGATAATTTATCCGATTTCCCACTAGACCGGACTCGGATCATGGATCGGGTCCGATCCAGTGCGCATCCCTACTGGGTGTAACATGTGAAATGTTGGGGAATGGTGGTTTCATCACTCATTAAGGCCCCACCTTTGGGCAGAACAAGTGTATAAAAGCATGGGTAGCAAAGGCTACAGGCTTCTTCTTTTTTTCTTCCTTGTATTTTTTAAATTTTCTTTTCCTCTTTTCTTTCACTTCACCTCTGATTTTGGATTAAGAGACCCAAGGATTTGGGGTAACTATGAATCTTAGAATATTTTCTGGAGTTGGGACTTAGAATGTTTTCTGAGCTTGGGACTTGGAATTATTTCCAAGTCTTGGATTTTCTGTTTCACTCTAACTTCTACTTTCATTGTTGACATGCCTAGAGGAACTTCACAATGCTGTAGCATTGTTTGTATATTCATGTAACGTGCAGGAGGAAGAATAAGAAGAGTTAGCCACTATATTTTAGTTCAGTTTAATTTTGGTTTGGTTTGGCTTTAAACCGCAAGTAGTAAACAGGAGTGGATAAGGAGAAGCCATAACAATGTTAGAAGCTCAAGCGATTATCTTATTAGCTAAATTTTTAATTCCTGCTTTGGCAACTGTAATTCTTTTAATTAATCTTGTATTTTCATTGCATTCTCTTTTCTTTTAACCACTGACAGAGATATTGTGTACTTATATAACCACCAATGCCACCAATTGTTTAATTTTGTGATTTTCTAAAAATAAAATAGATTCTTATTTACAATTATGCTTGTGGTAAAGTTTATCTAATTGGGATTAAATATTTGTCCATTTGGAATAGCACTGGTTACCCACCGGAGTGTTCCGGACCCATTTGGTATAGATTCTGAGGTTAAAAGGACCAAATTTACAAGCTACTCCCCATCATTGCTCCTTGGAGAAACAGGGCCTTGCTGGTTGTGAGTTGCGACCTTTCCAACTATCTTGGGGGGTACAGCTTTCCTCCCCCATTCAAATCAATAGAGACATAACTGTCTCCATTGGATTTGCATGGGGAGAAGCTGGACCCCTGAAAATGGCCAGGAGGGAAATGCTGTTGAAAGAGCAACTGGTTGAGCCAGTTGGTGAATGCTTGTTGGAAGTGCCCAAAGTGCCTATGGCTAGCATTTTGCAACACACACACACATACACATACAGGCCTTTTCGAACGGAAAGCCTATTGAAGAGCGTGGCTCATTGCCCAAAGCATTCCCACATACATGCAAGCTAATAATGGTAGTTTGAGGTATCCCAAGCTACTGACCAATATTGTGCAATACACACACAGAACTAGACTTTCTAGACTGAAAGGCCAGTGAATTAGGAAGGTTATGCTATGCTGGTTGGAGTGTCCCGAATACCTCCAACCAGTGTCATGCAAAACATGCACACTGTCCCTCTCAATGGAAAGGCCAGTGGGAGAATGGCTAGTTGCATTCTCAGCTACTTTGACCAGCTTTGTATAACCAGCCATTCACCTGCTGGCCTTTCTGTTGATAAGAGATGTATCACTGGTTGGAGAGGCTCGGGGAGCCTCTGATCAGCTGTACTACTTTTGATCAGCCCAGACAACCTCTGTTATTGGGCATATTAAAAATATAATAAATAAATGAATTGTGCAACTGGTTACTGGCTACCACCAACAAAAACATTAATTATACCCCTCCCTATTTAGAGCAAAACAAAATAAATATACAAAACCAAAGAAAGCATGCACACAAGACTAAAAAGAGGTATACTTTCGATCAGGGCGAATCCATAATACTGTACATATTTACAATATTATTTATATACGGTTGTGCATACATATTTGCCAAAATAGTCTAAAAGCCTAACAATTTGTCCATATGATAGCTACTGACAGAGAAATCAGTTGGCTAATAAAGATTAGTCTAATGCAATGCAACGGACTTGACTCTGGAATAAAACAAAGTAATAAGTAATTCGACAAATTAGCAGCCTTCTGGAATTTAAGAGAGCCGTGAAGACTGCTCTCTTCTGGCAGGCCTACCTAGTTGAATTTTAAGATGTTTTAATGATGTATTTGTTTTTATCTGTTTTAATGGTTTATCTATTTTATGATTTTTATATTTATAGTTGTTATTGTTTCCCGCCTCAATCTGGATGGAGAGGCGGGTTAGAAATAAATAAAATAAAATAAAAATATTATTATTATTTAAATCTTTTGATGCTGAACATTTATAATTGCATTATAGCATTGATATCCCCCTTTTTTCCTCCAAGGAACACAAGGCAATATACATAAGTCTCCTCCTCTCCATTTCATCCTCATTTTTTTGTACTGAAAAGTGTTAAACAAATCCCAAAACTAAGGAAAATAAATTCTGACCCAAATGCTACGATAATGTTTGATTTTTTTTAAAAAAATAATAACTTGCATTAGATTTCTAAAGTTCTCAGTTTTCCAGCAAGCATAGTCAACAAATTGTGCGGTCACAGAAAAAATGTTTGCTACAACTTCTTATAATACCAGTATAGGTGTTACATTAAATTTAGCCATTTACAAAGTGCATTAAAGTAATGAGGGCCAATAGGCCTTGCCACTCGAAGAGAGAGGGATACCCATCAGGTATGGAGTTTAGACTCTGTTGGTCACCCAACACAACAAATGCTCCAGACTCTGTGTAGTGCTTTGAACTTTCAGGATACAAACTAGTAGGAAGGTGTTTCTTCAACTCACTTAATGAGAAGGTAAGTGAATTTTAGGTGTTTTTGCCATAGGCTTGCATTGGGGGAAAGAAAGCTTTCCCCCAATGCAAGCCTATGCGGAAAACATGGGGGCGGGTGAGTGGGGACCTAACTCCCACCTCCCTGTCCCTCCCCCCGGCACTCTACTGAGAGGCAGGCCGGGAAGCCTGTTTCTCAGTAGAAAGGACCAGCAGGCGGTAGTGGGCGGCCCCGGCAGGTAAGTGGGGATCTCCCTCTCCCTCTCCCTCACTCACACTCCTTACCTGCCGGCGTCCCGCGCTGCCGTCCGCTGCTTCTGTACTACTGATAAGCAGGCCTTGCGACCTGTTTCTCAGTAGTACAGAAGCAGCGGACAGCAGCGTGGGACACCGGCAGGTAATGGGGGACCTCCACCTCCCTGCCCCCTTTGCGCTCCTTACCTGCTGCCTCCTCGCTGCCATCCACTGCTGCCTGCTGCTTCAGTACTACTGAGAAACAGGCCTTGCAGCCTGTTTCGCAGTAGAGTGAGGGCATGCCCAGTGATGACATCACCTTGCGCACCATCGCTCTATTGTGGAACAGGCCACAAGGCCTGTTTCAAAGTAGTACAGAAGCAGTGGGTGGCAGCGGATGGCAGCGAGGAGGCAGCAGGTAAGGAGCATGAGTGGGGGGGAAGGGGGAGGAGGTCCGATCCTCCGATTTTTTTCTGATCCGTATCGGGTCCTATCGGATCGGATCAGATCGTTGGTCCAGATGATCGGGATCAGATAATTTCATCCAATTTCGCCCGGATCGGGTCCAGATTGTGGATCGGACTCGATCCGCTGCACATCCCTAATAGTTATTTAAAAAGCCTTGCTTCCTGACAGAGGCAGATTCCCACAACCACACTGCCCCAGTGCTCTGGGCCCCAAACTAGGCTGTCTGTATTAAGGAACTGATGTTGACCTGCTTGGCTCTTATTGTGCCAACTTCAGCTGCATCTCCATACTCTGTTCTGTCACAATCACTACAACTGAGGCTTCTTTTTCTGTCTTTGAGCCATCTACAAATGATGAAGATGTAGAGAAAAATGAGGAAAACACACAAAGACTTATCTTCAGCAATTACACTGCACCACTATATTAACAACAACAAGAACAGCAACAACAACATCCCCAACATGAATTTACAGCAGCAAAATTTATCCTATTTTAGAGGAAAATATAAAATAAAATATGAAAATATTTTAGCAGTTGCATTTTGGTTTGGAATATAGTTATTTGTCCAGACCCTTAGAAATAAACTGGATTTATAAACTGAAATAAATAAAAACAAATATTATTATTTCTGAGAATTACCATGAACAAAATGAATTCTACTTAAGATTATTAACATTAAACCTGCTCTTGCTATCTGCATAGTTATAAGTCAAAGTATCATGGTATAATGGCAGGGCACAGCACAACATTCGTGCATTTGTATGCCTTGCTGGAAAAGAATGATAGGTTTGGTCGACTCTTTCTTTACAATGTTGGCAGAGTAATTGGGTGCTTCTCCCAGAGGGTACATTCCGTGAAAGCACATTATTTGGTTAAAATTAGTTACAAGGCTCCTTTTTCTGTCACTTAGGTCATTGTACCATCTAAAAAGGATTAGCAACAATGAGTCAAACCAAAAGAAAAGAAAACTTCATCTAACAGATGTTATATCTTCTTAGTACAATGTTCTTTAAAAGCCAAAAGATAATGGTAACCCTGTCAACTTGTTAACTAAAATGGGTGACTTCAAACAAATTATAGATAAGCTAGCACTAGCTACCCCCCCCCCCACACACACACAAAGGAATTTTGGGAAATTCCATTCAACAGATATTTCGTAAAGTAATATCAAAACTTACAATCAATCATGAGAGATAGTCTGCCAATCTACACTATAGCTTTACTACGTTAAGGAAGGGTTACGATTACTCATTAGGGCACATGACATTCTTACTGTAACGTTTTATAGCTGTGTTTTTTTCCTACGATTTTCTGTGATATATTCTGCTTTTTTTATTGATAAATCATTGTAAGTTGAAGAATGTGTCTTTCTTTACTGTACTGAAGTCACAGCTATCAAACTTCCTGTATCCAATAACAGACATGTGGGTGTGTACTTTCTTTCTGGAGCCCAAATGCTTTGTATTGCCATTGGCTTCCCTGGTGGTTACAGGCTTTACATTTTCTACTCTCTCTTCTATACCACCTTTTTGTGACCAACCTAGGTGGTCTAGAAAAAATTCAGAATATTCAAACAATAGTCATGTATGTGACAATTTGTGGCATGTGTTTTTCACACAGGTCGAAAATAAGAACAACAATAAGAAATAGAACAAGTTTTTAAATGGAGATTTCGAGCGAGAGAGCGAGCACCTAAGGGGGCAGCCTCTGTGGCATTCTTCCCCGAGGGCTGTGCCCAGGTATCCTGAGGGAAAGCCCCAGCGCCCCCCCCCATGGTGCCCCTTTCCCACACATGGGACCTGAAGTCCCCATCGTCCCTCTTGTCCAGGCGTTGCTTTGTGGCAAAGCCAAGCAACGACAAGGGAGCCTGGGCTCAGGCATCGTCTTCTCCATCCCAGTGCTGAGTGTGTATGTGTGTTTTCTCCCTCCCTTCCTTTGCCCTGCGTGGGTAACATGAGAAGGGGTGGGCAGGCTGAGGCGGCGGCGGTGCTCCCTGAGGAGAAAGACGAGAGCCAAGCGGAGGAATGGCAGGCAGGGTTTGACTCGGAGCAGGAAGCCCCTCAGGAGTCCGCTATGACTCCTCACCCTGCCTCATAACATTGCCCAGTGCCCTGCCAGCAGCCCCCGACATGGACGAAAAAGGCGGCAACAGAGAGTAGCCCTCCTCTCTTTGGAGGAAGTGGGCAGGAAAATTACAGTGGCAGGAAGGAAAGTAACAGGCAGAGATGCACAGAAGAGTCAGTGTGACCTAATTAAACGCAGTGAAGACTGGAGAAATGATCAACTGAAACGTAAGAATATGATAATGTGGCATACCAAGTTTTAAAACGCAGTAATTAATAATGTAACAATCAACTATTTAAAACAACAACCACGTGTGTAGATTGGTCCACTGTGTGGCTAGAAATCAACTGGGAGGACTGGGTCCAATATCTGTGTGGAGTTAGACAAGATCACTTCATTCTTAGTCCTTCATCTGTATAACAACAATTCCAAATAACAAGCAGGCCGGAAAACATCTAGAACTCAAGTGGAGGAAAATTCGGAGCAAACTGAACACAAGTACGAATGCATTACTGAGTCTACTCCCTGATGGCGCTGGTGGTGAAGAAGTAATTTTTTCATTGCATCCTCTCAAAATCATCCAATGGTGCTTTCCTGAATGGCTTGTGGCCTTTTGAAATCTAGCCTGGATGGTGATGTGGTGGAACCTTTGGTGGCACACTGTGACATGTTTGCTATAAATTTTGAATGCAACATCACTTATGTCACAATTTGTACTCTGCAGTCTTGGACAGATCAATCCATGAGGGTGTCCAGAGGACTGAATGGTCCTATATTGTTTGATTAATTTCAGTTTGTGGGGCTTGAAGATATAAACAAGTGATTGGTAAGGTTTGGCCAACCATATGTTTGCTTGATCCTTGCCCTTTGTGCTTAAATTACATCTGCCAAGGACAAAACAGCTGGCTGGGTTCAGAAGGGAATCAACTTTTCTCTTAGACAGGGAATGGCCCACCTGCTTTAAAGGAGGTGGTTGTGTGACCACTCCTGAAAAAAAAATCACTGGATCCAGAAAAACTTAATAATTACAGTACAGTGGCAAATGTTCCTTTCTGAGTCTTGGTTGCCCTGTGGGTTGAGTATAACCCTGTTGATTCTTCTTGATTTCTCACTGGCTTTTGATACCATCAACCATTATATCCCTCTGGAGCATATATCAGAGTTATTTTGTGAACCACCCAGGAAGCTTAGACTCTTGGACGGTACTGAAATGAAATAAATAAAATGTGGGCAGGACCACTTTATGTGAACATTTTACTTGGATGGATATTTTCAGAAGGCGGTGCTGGGAGATTTCTGCTCAACTCTGTGGCATCTTTGCTTCGGAGTCTGCACAACTCCATCTTGTCCTCCATGCTGTTTAACCTCTACATGAAAGGAGTGTGATATCATCATTATGCAGATGACACACAGCTCTATTTCTCCTCTTCGGAGCCAGTTTAGTTTGTGGGGCTGATGGACTGGAATTTGGCCACAGTAATGGACTGGATTAGGGCTAACAAACTGAAGTTCAATCCAGACAAGACAGAGGCTCTGCTAGTGGATGGTTCCTCAGACTAGATGAGTGGGATTCAACCTGTCCTAGAGGGGGTTGCACAGTCCCTGAAAGCTCAGGTGTGTAGCTTGGGCATGATCCTGGATCCATCACTGTCATTAGAGGTTCAAATGGTCTCTGTGGCTCAAACTGCCTTTTACCAGCTTCGGCTAGCATCCCAGCTACAAATCTATCTGGTGGTGGATGCCCTAGCTGCAGTGATTTATGCCCTGGTAATCTCCCGTTTGAATTACTGTAATGGGTTGTACATGGGGATGCCCTTGAAGATGATCCAGAAACTTCAGATAGTGCAAAATATAGCTGCGAGAATTCTAACTGGGACCAATTGCTATGATCATATTACACTGGTCTGCTCTCACCTGCATTGGCTCCCGGACCAATTCAAAGTGCTTGTTTTTACTTATGAAGCTCTACCCATCTTGGTACCTCAGTACCTAATGGAATAACTCCTTACATATGTACCTACCCATACTTTAAGGTCATCCACACAAGCCCTTCTTCAAATGTCTCCTCATTTTGAGGCTCGGGGTGTCAACAAGAGGGGAGGCTTTTTTGGTAGTGGCCTCTCAGCTCTGGAATACTCTCCCAAGGAAGCTCACCTGGCTCTCTCACTACTATCCTTCCAGTTCCAGACTAACACTTTCCTGTTCTTCCAGGCTTTTAAAATTTGTTTAATGTCTTTTAGATATTTTAGTATGTTCAAGTTTTATTACCTCAGACCCTGCAATGTGATGACAACCTGGTTCGCACAATCATTTTGAGCCATGGTGGCTTATTTAAGTCACCTTGGCTTTTACAGCACATGGTAGGCATCTGTGGGTGCCTGTTCCATAACCAAATCAGATTCTGTTCCTCCTCAAGCAACATAAAAAAACACCTTGCACTTCAATCAGTTACTTCTTCAAACAGGAATGTCCAAAGCACGAGCCATTACATATAGGATTGGTATTAGAAGCGGTGACATAATGCATGAAGAAAATAATTCAATTTTCCAAGCCCATGTTACCTGTGACTATCTGGCAGATTGAAAAAAAAAAATTCAAACAAAGAAGATGCAAAGATGAATCTCTGTATATGACAATCTAAACTTTCCAGATTGTTATTCCCAATATCATGCTCTTATCAACTGGAGAAAGTGTTAGTAGATGGAGACAATAAATTCAGAAGTGTACATGCGAGATATTTGTTTGGAATTGAGGAACATATCAAAAATAGTTGCAACATGAACATAGAAAAGCACATTTTTCTCAGCTTGGAGCAGGATTAAATGTAATCAAGAGAACAAGAAAATTAGTTACATATCAGCAGAACCATGTGCCCTAATGCTGCAGAAGTGAAGCAGTTAATGCTAAACTAATTACAGCATTAAAATTAGGAGTAATGTAAGTACAAATGCTACAGAAGTGATAGTGGATTACTACACAATTTGAAACAACCTTTACAGAAGCATGTACAGTGGCTGGCAGCCATTCATTTCTTTGTGATAAGCAGAGTGTGGTAAGCCATCCTGCATTATTTCACAAGGCTTTGCAACATGCAGACTGGGTCATTTTCTAAAATACACAGGAAGTTAACCAAGCTTTGCTAAAGTGTGATCCAGGGAAGACAGAATCTAAGCACCATTGAAAGAAAACCTTATCAGTAAGACAAAATGATTTACAACAAAGCCTTCAGTTTTGTCCACCTCCGATATTTTATATAGAAATTTTGATTCAGAAAAAGAAAAAAAGGTTGTTGCAGCAGAATAAATCTAATGGTGAACAACATTCACTTAATGAAAATAGACTGTGGGTGAAGGAGGAGCGCTGTTTGTGGGAATAGGAGGTACCAGTTTTCTTATATTTTTTTGAGAAAAAAAGAATTCTCCCACTCTTCCTTTCCCAAAGCTTGTTTGCAACATCTGCTACTTCACAGCTGAATGCTTCCAGAAGCTAGCCTCTAAAAAAACCCTTAAAAAAAATAACTCAGGCAACATATTTTTGAGCTAGCCTCTAAAAAAAAAACCCTTTTTAAAACAAAAACAAAAAACAGGCAACATAAAACAGACAACCTTCCTCATCTTTTGCTTGATATTTCCAAGATACTGGGTTACCAGAAGCTTTAGCACATGAATAGTTATAAACTGAATGATTCAGTGAAAATAAGACTTGATTGCTCAAATGGAACAAATTACAAATCCATTAGAACTCCTCCAATTACTATTTCTTTCAGCAAACATTACCACACTACAGAATTAGGATTTCAAGTTGATGGCATTATATAGCCTACATAACTAATCCTACTCATCTTTTGAAGTATTTCTGATGACCAGGCAAAACATCAGACTTATTTTAACAGCATCAATGTTTCAATGAGTAGGTACTAAAAACAGGTTGACGCAGAAAAAAAAAAACCATTTGTTTAATCCTCTTCTTATGGCAAACAAATAATGTTTAGTTAAATCTTGAACATGTATCATACCAATAGTAATTAGAAACTCTGAATGTTTTAGGTTTACAGAAAATGGTCAATGCTGTTGAGTGACGATCCAGGAAAAAGAAGCCAGAAATTGTCTTGCAGCTAGTCAAGCACATATAAACATTACTGTCCTGGTAAAATATTGCCCTGACCTTGATAGTCCTTCCAAGTCAAGGGGTATGGCAATAGGTTGCCAGGTTTAAGAACACATTCCACTCCAGAAAATTGTCTTCTGAACTGCTTCCACACTGGCTGTGAATTTACATCCTTTGTTCACTCAATTTTTAATGGAGGATCTAGACCACATTATTGCCAAATCATTTGCAGTGTTTTCTAATTTGTTCTCCCATATATTTTCAGATCTGATTTGTGGAGACTTTCTCTTTCTTTCAAAATGATTGCCAACACCAGTAAAGTAGCCACTGGACAGCTAAAATTATGTGTGTGCATACACGCACGCACGCACACACGCACCCCCCCCCCCCGTCGGATGTCAGGTGCTTCATAAACAATTTACTAGGCTGGCCTAGTGAATTGTGAGTTGAAGGCTTGGCAATTGTTGTGAGAAACTCTGTCTCTGTTCTGTGCTTATCGGTAGCTGCTGGCCGAGGCCTTGAGTTTCCTTGAGAACTAAGGTATGTTTAGAAAAGGTGGGGGGCTATCTTGCAAGCTGTCTCTCACATAGTGTCGTCATCAAAAGGAGGTTGAACTGTGCCGCCCTGTTGGCACATGAGTTTGGATTACAGGCCTGAAGCCCTGTCTGTCAAAGTAGCTTGGAATTAGCCAGCCTCCATCCTATATAGCTATGAGCAAAAGGGGAGTCTCTTTGTTAGAAATCCTCTGTTTGCCTGTTTCATCTGTTCTACGCTTGCCATTTGGGATTCGATCTGGTTTGGAGATGTTGGATGCACTCTGTACATGTTGTGTTGCTATTTGGACTTGGAACTTCTAAGAGCTATGCCATGAAAAGTGCTCTGTGGCTTTTCATAGATTTGGAATTGCAGATTACTGTTCTGGATTCATGTTCTATAGCCTGTTTTTCCCTGCATGGAGCCAAAGTACTGGCACAGGGGAACTCAGAGGCTGATCGTTGCTGTTCTGGAATTGTGTGTGTATGTGTGACCTGCAAGAGAACCTACGAGCAGGGAAGGCTTCCTAGGTCGAAGAGGTTCGTCCCCTGACATCTTGCTTATGTGATCAGCTCAGTGTTCCCTGACTGGCTGAGTTTGATTTGGTTCAAGATGATCTTGTCTACTGTCAGACCTCATGCACTCTTGTGCTGGGGTTTCTCCTCTGAGTTTCCCCATGTTCCTGATGAGTCAGTGTGTGTGGCCACTCCTGACCTCAAGGGACTGGGGCTAACTCTAAATGTCTCCCCGAGTGAGTTGCTGTTCGCATTAAGCCGTTGTACCTGAAAGCTTTCTGGTCCATCTTCAGCTTCAAGTGTGTGTATGCGGAAATGAAACCGTTATGCCTTGAATTCCGTGTGATTTTACATTAAAAGAAGTCTCCATCTTTTGGAGTGTGTCAGTTTGCCTAAAGTTTGTAAGCAGAAGCCTGGAGTGAACTTGTGTCACGACACCCCCATTGCTCGGAATAGCAGAGAGGAAGGAAGCAGAGGGAACCATGAAGGCTGCCAGAAGAAACCCATATATTCAATTTTACTTATACAGAAAGCTCCACATGAGGAAAAGTGAATGCCTAAAGCTGGGACTGGAGACTTGTGGCCTTCCTGATGTTTTGGCCTACAGCTTCCATCATCCCTCACCATTAGCTAAGCTAGGTAGGGCTGATGGGAGCTGTAGGCCAAAACACCTGGAGAACTACAACTGGCCCACCCCTGCCCTAGAGGCTTGACCTGGCTATCCAGTAGCATGAGCAGTGGCAAGAACCATCTGCTCTCAGCTGATAGCTGGGGCACACATCTGCCTCAGCTATGCACACACCACAACTATAGGTCTCTCATTCCTTTCCCTTATCTGCTTTGGGAAGGAGCAGCTGGAGAATGAAGACCCCTTAGGCGTCTCAGTGCATTCCATTTCAAGCCCTTCTAACCCATCTATCCACCTCCAGCATATTCTCAAGCTACAGAAGATGTTGCATCCAGTTTCCTGAGGCACTAACTAGTGCATGCATTGGAGGAGAGGTTTGATATTAAAACAAATAATAATAATAAAAAGAATGTGGAAATGGTGGGAATTGAGAGCAATTAAATAATAGAATAGCAACGAATGGGACGATACCAGTTCAGGACAGAGTTGAAAGGCCAATTTTAAATATGTCAGAAACTGCAGGCATATTTTAAAACCACAACAATCAGTGACACTTTTGCTGATTGGAGGCAGCAATCCTAAACATTCTAGAAAGCAAGTTCTATTCAAACAAATGAGACTTAATTCTGAGTAAACATAGTTACAATCTATGGGGGAACAGAGATTATAGAAATTGTAATGTGAAGTATAGTAATATATTGAATGCTATATGGATCCAGAGTTATAATTGCAGTTTCAGCTAGTTGCAGAATAGCAGTGCTAAAGGGTGCCAGTGTGGAAAGAGTCCTCATGATTCACTACATGGGGTAGCTGTGTACAGATCAGCAAGTGTTTGGTTTTAGATAGAGCAGCTCCTGAGAAATGCAAAGACTACAGCTCTGTTGCAGAATTCCTAATTTGTGGATAGTAAAAACACAAGGAGGGGGAGTGTAGTCACCTCACTCCCTCTGTTGTTACTTTCATTGCCCTCTACATGTGGAAGGTGATATTGTGGAGAGCTTCCTCTATCTGTGTAGGTTCTCCACATGATCCAGAACACTGATTTTCCATCACTACATTTTACGGTACTGAAGTCCATAATTTGGCTATGCTTGGTGTGAAAAAGTACTTCATCATTTGCCCTGAATCTTCCACCATCCACCTTTATTGGATAACCCTGGGTTCTTGTATTATGAGAATATTATTATCCACTTTCTCCATACCATGCATATTTTTGTCTCCCTGTACTTCCGTTTTTTCTAAGCTGAACAATCTCAGACGGGGACTTGCTCCTTCCCTTTCTCCACTGTTTCCAAATCTCTAAATATCCTTTTTGAGGTGCAGGGAGCAGAACTGATTGTTGTATCTCCAATTATGAGTGGGAAAGATAGTTTTCTACAATTCTTCAGGATCCAAACAATTTTTTAGTGTCCAGTTTCCAATTAACCCCTTATGTCCCAGAGTGGCAATCAGTTACTCATGGTGAAATTGTTGATTTGATTATTGAGCTTAAATCTGGCAAAGCTCCAGGCCCATATTCTGTACCCCCTGATCTTTTAAAATCTAATCCAGAATGGTGGGCTCCCCCATTAGCAGCTCTGTTTACTTTTATTAATAACTCTGGAAAGATTCCAGATATTTGGAGTAAAGCGATTATAGTTCCTATTTTTAAAAAAGGTGACAGGACCAACCCAGCAAATTATTAGCCTATCAGCCTCCTCTCAGTTTTTGGGAAACTTTATGCCAGGTATTTAAAATGCAAGCTTCTAACTTGGATGGAGGACAATAATATAATAGGTGAGGAACAGATTGGGTTTAAAGCTGGCCGCTCAACCTTAGATCATTGTTGTGTGTTAGCCCACCTAGCAGAGAAATATACCTCATTTCCTGGTGGTAAGCTTTTTACTGCCTTTATTGTTCTTAAGTCCGCCTTTGACTTAGTCTCGAGGGAACTGCTTTGGTCCAAATTATACAAAAGTTTCATGGACAAACACCTACTGTTTCTCATCAGATGCTTGTACAATCAGACTTCTAGTCAGGTCAGATGTGGGCAGCAGGGACAAGTTTCCAACTCAATCCCGGCTACAAGAGGTGTAAGACAGGGGTGTATTTTAGCCACTTTTCTTTTTAATTTATTTTTAAATGATCTGGCTTCTTATCTTCGTACTGTCGATTCTCATGCTCCCAACCTGTTCAATACCAAGATAACTTTACTTTTGTATGCTGATGTTGCTGTACTATCACTCTCTAGAATTGGGTTAAACCAATTACTCTCTGCATTTGGGACCTATTGCTCTGAAAATAGTCTGACTGTCAATTATAGTAAATCAAAAGTCCTGGTGTTCTCTAAAGCTCGGAATAAATACAAACGGACTTTGTAATATCATCAAACAAGTTGCCCATATAAAATATCTGGGCATACAAATGCAGAGCACTGGAGCTTGGTCTGAACAAAGAAGGCAGGCAATTAATTCAGCAAATTCCAGTCAGCAGCTGATCCTAAGATTTTTTTATATACAAGGTGGTCAATGTATCCCTTCTGCAATCCAAATTTACAAAGCTAAGACTCTGGCCCAACTTACATATGGTCTTCCCATTTGGATATTGGGATTTAATGCCCAAATTGAAAGAGTCCAGTCTGTATTTCTTAGGAAATTACTGGGCCTTCCTTCCTGTGTGGGGAATGCAGCCATTTACTTGGCAGTGGGTATTTGATCAGTTGAATGCAAGGCATGGATCAATGCCTTTAAATGGTGGCTATGGTTACATTTTCTGGCAGTTCCTGGTAGTTATCTCTTCTTACTGCTCTCAGATTCCAATGTCACTCATTGGATGAGAGAGATGGAGATGAAGTTACTTAGGTTGGGCTTCTCTGTGGAAGTTGTGGGCAACCATGGGCTTCAGAAGGCCCAATCTCTTGCTGTTCAAAGACTAATAGACCTAGATCTACAGTATTTAAGAACTGCTGCTAACAAATCTTGTTCCCCATTACTCTATAATATCTTTAATAACTACGGACTCACTGCAGCTTCATATCTGCATATATTAACCATCCCAAAGTACAGAAGAGCATTTACCCTTGCTCGCTTTAATGTGTTGCCATCAGCACTACTAGATGGCCAGTTTAGTAAAATCCGGTTAATGACCGAATATGTCCCTGTGGCACTGTAGCAATAGAATGTGTCGAACATGTCCCTGTGCATTGCAACATGTACAAGGAATGCAGAAAGAAGCTAATCTTTCCATTATTAAGAGCCTCTTCGGGAAGTAACCCCACAACTTTGGTATTAATTTGTTTAAGGGATGTGTTACTGAAAGGGTCTCTAATTTTTTTATGACAACAATGTAAATTAGGAAAAAATGTTGCAATCCTCCTAAGAGAAGGAAGTCTATAAAGCTGTATTTTATTTTCATATCATTTTTTAATTATCTTTTGTATGTTTTATATTGACTTTGCTGGTCTGTGACCATAAAAAATAATTGATTGATTGATTGATACTGGCAGTTGTATTTCCAATTCCTTTTCTAATTATGTCCAACATGGAATTTGCCTTTCTCACAGCAGCTGCACACTGGATTGACATTTTCATTGAGCTATTCACTACAACCCCAAGATCTTATCCTTGGTCAATCACCACCAGCTTGGATACCATCAGTTTGTGAAGCTGAGATTTTATTTTATTTTTGCCTCAATGTACATCACTTTACACTTGCTTACACTGAACCACATTTGACATTTTAATGTCCATTCTCCCAGTTTGGAGAGATCCTTTTGGAGCTCTTCACAATCCCATTTTCTTTTAAGTACCCTAAATAGTTTGTTGTCATCAGCCAACTTGGCCACCTCACTGCTCACTCCTAATTCCAGATAACCTATGAACAAGTTAAAGAGCACTAGTCCCAGTACAGATCTCCATGGGACCCCGCTATTCACATCCTTCCATTGTGAGAATTTACCATTTATTCCTACACTCCGGTTTCTGTTCTTTAACCAATAACTGATCTATAAAGGGACCTCTCCTCTTATTCTATGACTGCCAAATTTGCTGAGAGGCCTTTGATAAAGGACTTCATTGAAAGCCTTTTCGAAGTCCAAGTAATCAATGTTTACTGGATCAACGCTGTCTGCATGTTTATTGACACTCTCAAAGAACTCTAAAAAGTTAGTGAGACAGGACATAGCTTTGCGGAAACCATGTGATTCATTTTCAGTAGGACTTGTCCTGCTGTGTACTTGACAGTTTAATCTTTAATAATACTACCTACCAATTTACACAGAACAGATGTTAAGCTAAGCAGCCTGTAGATTACCTGGATCCCCCTGGATCACTTTTTAAAAAAATTGGTCTTACATCGGCCTCTCTCCAGTCCTCTGGTACAAAAGTGGATCTTAGGGACACATTCCATTTTTTAGTTGAACATCAAGAAGACTAAAGTGATGACAAATTTTAAAGTGATGACATAATTTTAAAGTTCATAATGAGGAAATCAAATTAGTCAAGGATTTATCAATACCTTGGCACTGTCATTAAACAAAATGGAGACAATAGTCAAGAAAGCATAAGAAGGTTAGGATTGGGAAGGGCGGCTATAAGAGATATGGGGGAAATCCTTAAAAGTAAAGATATAGCCTTTACTTTACTTTACAAAGCCAGGGTTATTCCGATTATGGTATTTCCGATCTCCATATATGGATGAGAAAGTTGGTCAATGAAAAAAGTGGATAGGAGAAAGATCAACTCATTTGAAATGTGGTGTTGGAAGAGAGTTTTGTGGATACATGGACTGCGAAAAAGACAAATAAGTAGGTTTTAGAACAAATTAAGCCAGAACTCTCACTAGAAGCGAAAATGTTGAAATTGAGGCTATCACACTTTGGACATATAATTAGAAGAAATGACTCATTAGAAAAGACAATAATGTTCGGAAAAACAGAAGGTAGAAGGAAAAGAGGAAGACCAAACAAGAGACGGATTGAGTCCGTGAAGGAAGATACGGACATGAAGTTACAAGTCCTGAATAGGATGGCTAACAGATGGGAATGGAGGTTGTTGATTAACAGGCCCGACATCAGTTCAAGTCGACTTGAAGGCACTGCATAGATAATTAATTTCACATTTGATTTTTTTAAGAACTCCAGGATGGATACCATCTGGATTCCATTTATTTGCTTTCAGTTTGTCAATAAGGTCTAAAACGTCATCTCTTTTCACCAGTATTTGCCCAAGTTCTTCAGATTCCCTTTTTGAAATATTAATTCAAGCATCGGTATTTGCCCTACATCTTCTACAGTGCTCCCCTCAGCCACATATAAAACTCCAGACTTCTCACCAGGATCCCCACATTTAAGTGCCACAAGTATCTTCTGTGGTTTACTATCATTCATCCCTTCTTAGCCCAATACATAGATGGGGGTGGGGTAGAATCAATGAGTCACCTTTTAAAAATTGATATCCACAATACTATTCTTAACATCAGTACCATGGCACTGGCTTAAGTTTAAGTAATGACTTGTTCATTTTTTTCCTTTGTGTAATCTTAGAAATGGATGCAATAACATTTGCTAAAATTGTAAAAAGAGGTAGCATTACTGAATACATATAGTTTCAGTATTTAAAACTGTAACATTTAAGATGTTTAATATCAAGTGTGTGTGTGTGTGTGTGTGTGTGTGTGTGTGTGTAGGGAGAGAGAGGGAGACAGAGAATGAGAACATACCATAAAGCAAGCTATAGTAGTAGCTGGAGTTTTCTCAATGAGAACTTCCACAGTGATTGAATCTAGTTGGTTTAGAATATTTATCAAAGAATACTTAACCGTCTGCTCTTTTATTCATAATGGGTAATCACAGTTGGCAGGATGTGATGTGGGCTGCTTTAGGGATTCTCTTCTGAAGTGCACAGATGTATATTTTGCTAATGAATTCAAAACCCAAGCAAACTCTCCACAGATATATATGCATACACACTTCAATAACTGGAGATTCCAACCCAGCACTGGGCGGGAAAGTGCAAGCAGCTTTGGGTACATTGATTTGCCCATTTTGAATGTTGTTTCTACCCTTAACCTGACCATTCCAGGCAATTCTCCTGAGAGTATCATCCAAAAATGTAAGACAAATGAAATAGCAGCTTTGGCAGACACATATCCATTAGGAATCTAATGTACAATCATTGGTTTCAGTTTATTTTCTACCCGCCACTGAACAGCTTTCATTTGCTCACAGTTTTTGATCATTTCAACCACATGTAGTTTCAACTAGTATACTAGAAGAAATAAATATACCTAACCCCTAAAGGTCTACTACTCTACTGAGGTGCAGTAGGGTTTGTTAGGGTAAGTCTTCAGCAGTAGGCCTTTACAAAACAGAACTTAGAAATTGACAGGCAGTTCAGTCCACATAGCCAGATGAGTTAAAGACACTGTCCATAAGATGTATTTTATAAGATCAAACGCTGTTGGCACAGTAGGTTAAGTTATGAAGAACTCATCTTCAGGTGGAACAGAATGTTACTGGAAGTTAGCTTCAGCTGTACAAATTCCAGGGCCATGTCTATATGACTCCACTTTGCCTCCTGATTCCCCCAAAACCCCACAGCATCATTGCTGTGAAGTGGAATCAGAAGACTTAAATGGCAGGAGTGTAGACTATCCTACCTGTGGAAAATTGGGAGTGCTATTGTCAGACGACAAGAATGGGGAGTAAATGTAGCTTACTTTAGAGTTGACCTAGATGGGATTGCACTACTGGCCATGTAAATAGTGGTATACCAGCCATGCACCAATCGCTTCTTGCGTTATGACTCTCCTGCCTTCCACTCCCTTTCTGGTTGCCAATCAGATTTTAACGATCCAGATGCAGTGGCGATTCCGCTTCCAGCCATGTGGGTTGCTTCCCTCTGGTCCTCTCTAGCCCATATTTTTCTTATAAATCCAGAGCTTTGCAAGCTCATGCTGCGCTTCTTAAACCTGCAGCTCACTAACCCCCTGCCCTGCATTCTGACACCTACTCCCTACTATGCCCACTTTGTAAACTCGAGCTGAAGGTTCCACTGACAAATGAAGAAACAACAGTAGCGACATCGGAGCAATGGGAAAAGTCGCGGTAAATTGACACTTAGGAAAAGCCCAGTGTGGCTGTGAGTTGGCAGCTGCATCATATAAATGACAGGGTGCAACTAGGCAGCCATGATGGGACATTTAGAGCGTATAGACAAGCCCCGGGTCATAATAGGAATAGAAAGAGCACAGAACTGCAATGTACCTACAGGTCATCTACAATGTAAGACAGCCTTCCCGTACCTAGTGTCCACCAGATATTTTGGACTTCAACTCCAGCAACCTTGACCATTGGCTATGCTGGCTGGGAGTGATGTTAGTTGAAGTCCAAAATATCTGGAGGGCACCAGATTGGCTGACCTACTTGCTAGACTTGCCATTGTTCCCATTCACTTATTAGTGACCATGACTGTTGTCCCTGAACATGGTTTGCTTATTGCCTTACCTTGAATACATAACTGAGATTTTTTCCCCCTCTAGCAGGACACAGGGAGGATCAACCTGAAATCTCAACTGTAGTTTATTTATTTCAAGAGTTTCAGCCTCAGAGTTTCTATCTCTGATTGATCAACTCTTGAGGTGGAGTGGAGGATCCTCTGTTTCAAGACTGCTTAAGGAAGTCTTGTTGCCCCAGGGATATCAAATGAGATGGTGGGGAAGGGGCACTGATTTTTAGTCAATCTCTAAAATCTCTCTCAGAAATCTTAAGATTTCTCCAAACAATCAACCATGCTCCGCTAGAAAATCTATCTGGCTAGTAAGTTTGCAAGAATGTTACATACCTAAGTTTGGGGAAGGGGAAGCAATGCAGGACTCCTTCACTTTCTGTTTAATTCTGTCTTATCTAGTTCAAATCTATAAGACGTTTAATGTAGAAATGTATTTAGGCATCACCATCTCATTCATAGCGTAACTGCAGATTGGAATCACCAAGAGACTACTTGGTACAAGAAGCTGAGATGGAGGTTCAAACCAGCAAGTAAATCTACAAAGATTTCAATTTGTAAAGATGGAATCTAGATGGGAATGAAAAATAGATGGATATGCATATACCTAGAACCATAATGTATACATTTTTAGAAGAGTGTGCTTTATTTGTCTTCCTTCTCTTAATCTAATGAAGTTAGTTAATGTGACCATTACTGCATATTCATACAGTTTAGTTCCCTTTTCTAAAATAGTGGGAATAGATGTTGTTTTCTATAATTTCGCATAGCGTGGTCTTGCAGCTATGAGATCGATTCTCACTGATGCATTGGTAAATCTTTAACTGACAACATACCACTTTCAGTGGCAAATCTCTAACTGACAGCATATGCCACTGAAAGTGGTCAACAAAATACAATTCTCAACAAGACAGGCTATAGTATATTAATTTAAACTAATATAAGCCCATTTTTAGATTAGTCATTCTAATCAAGAGCGCTCCACTTAAACTGGTTTTTGGATTAACTTCCTTATAGATGTACTACATGTTCTAGGTTCACACCAATTAAATCTGTAGAAAACTTCATTTGGTTCACACTTTTGGATGTTACTATACAATGTTTGTCCTGTCTCAAATTAAGAGAAAGTTACATCTTAAGACCTTTTATTTCCATCAAATTCTCATTTTTACATCCTAAATATGGTTACTACTATTTTAGGATTTTGTGGGCTGAATCTCATCATTGGAACTTTCAGCTGCCACAAATTCTCTTGCTAATTGGTGCTGCTGATATAGCTCTTCCAATTTTAGATACATTTCAAGCTGTCCCACTTTACTTTAGCTGGCGGTAGATAATATATTTTATAATTCTATTATAGTTATCTTTATGTGCTAGCCATGAGACCTGCATTCTGAGCCTTTCATGTTTTCAGATAAATCCATAGTGATTTTCTGCATTGTCAATGCGCCTAATGCACATCTAAACAGAAAAGTTCCATGCTAATGAAGAAATAGTTGCTTTTTATCTAAATAAGCAGAAATTAATAGCAGATGAAATTCCAATTTAAAAACAATCCAAAGGACATTTATATTTATTAAAAGCTATTCCTATTTTAAATCACAACCTATAGTAAATAATCCCACAGGTTTGTCTTCTGATTCTGCAAGGGTGTTAAACTCACTATAAAGCATAATAATTGTACTGTACTTGCGCAGCCACCATAAACAGAAAATATTCCTGCTGAGCTGAAGATCCAAGATATTCAGAATCTGTGACAGCAACAGATGAAAGCTAAAAATAGACAGCCAAAACACTTCTCTGTATATTTTCAGTTAAAATTACTTTACTGATAACCACAGACAGCACAAATTAACTCTTTGGCAATCTGTCTCTTGATAACCAGTACCTGTAAAATGCATTAGATCTGTAATTTCTATGGTTGCAAACCAGCACTTAGGTTAGTACAATTTGTTATGAAACTCTGCATAAGGAACTGCATACTACAATTTTCTTATTGATTTCCATTAAAAGATTATTGTGAGTTCTGTGCACTTCAGGCAAACGCAACCACTGCTCTGCTTTACAACAGAACTGAACTTATGATATGGAGTCCTCAGCAGATGGAAAACAAAAGAAGACAAGCAGCTCTAAACTATGGCTTATCTGTTATGCATCTGGATATGGAAGACTAATCCATTGTGTGACTTCTTAAGTTTGGTTAGCACAAAGTATGGTTTCACATTGGTTTTGTTTGGATGGTATGAGAGTGAGTCAAAGCGAGCTTCGAGTACTCTCCCTTTGTTCCCGAGCATAGCTGTGAGGAAATCAGAAGCTTTTGTTTCTATTTTAGATTAACCACAGCTTGCTGTGTTGTCTGAACCGAGACAAACTGTGGTTAATCTAAATTGTTGTTGGTTGAAACAAGCAAATTTTAAACCATACTTTTTGAAACTATGATTAACTGATCATAGTTAAGGTTAACCACATTTATCTTGATTTGGGAAACATATTGAACTGTATTTAGTCTCTTCCCCTGTGCTCTGGATGTTCCTGCTGCTCCTGGAGGACCTGTGGTGGCTACAGAAACGTACTTAGCTACTCTGGAAACCAGATGTTTTCAATTTTCCAAGGCAGATCTCACCATCTCCCACTTTCTCATTCTGGTGCCGTTCTTATGGTTTCAATAGAGACAAGGAGATTATGATTAGTTTTCCTTCCTGTGCTCTGGACATTCCCGCTGCTTCATAGTTAAGAACCCATACATACAATGGTTTGAGATTCCAGATGTAAATCTTAAACCATAGTTTATAGCTACTTATTTGCTTTTGTTTCCCATGGTTTAACATTAGACGAGAATGCAACCACTGTGTCTGAGCTCAGGCATTGCTGGAGTTAACAGTGGCTGAGTAAAGGATACAGCTTTATTGGCAATTACTTCAACCCCAACTCCCGGCTCATATGTAAACTGGCTGCATACTCTGCCGACTTAATTTAAAGGGGATAAGTTGTACAGCCACTTTTTTTTACTGCATGTGATATGCAGCTGTCTAGCCTTCTGCCAAGATAACATGGATAGACTGAGGGTGTTTTTCATGTTACATTTTCCAATTATAAAATGAAAGCAGAAAAATGTAACTTCTTAAGTGCCTTCCACTTTCCTATTTGGTAGGAAACAGGTAGAAAGAAGGTTCTTTTCTCTGCTTCTCTCTCTTTATAGAGACTTAACATCAGAGCACCTAGGGACTGTCCAAAATGCAGTTTATTATGTATCTATAATGTGCATCAGATATACAACAAGAACTTCTAGAATGTGTATAAGAGCAGTGCATGGTTATTATTATTTTAACACACTTCATATTCTAATTTGAAGACAGTTATATTGTTCAATTTCAAATTGCTGTGCTACAAAATCTGAGAGATGAAACCTGTCGTGACACAGCTCAACTCTAGGCTTCTGCTCACGAACTTGGCAAACTGACAACACACTCTAAACGATGAGACTTCTTTATTTGTGAAATCACATGGAAATCAAGCATAATGGTTTTATTTCTGCATGCATCCATGTAAAGCTGATGACGGCCAGATAGCTTTAGGTTCAAACGGCTTGATGCGAACAGCAGTCACTCTGGGGGAGATGTGCAGGGTTGCCCCTGTCTTATCTGAGCAATTAACAGTGGTGCCACACCTGCTGACTCATCAAGAATAGGACCAGAGCCCTAGGATTAAACTCCAGCACAGGGATGCATGAAGCTCGACAGAGACAGATCTATCTTGCACAAACTAGACTCAGCCTGTCGGAAACACTGAGCTGATCATGTAAGCAAGATGTCAGGGCACAAACCTCTTCGACCTAGGAAACCTTCCTTGCTCATAACGTTGGCTCCGAGGAAGGCTCTCTTGCAGGTCACACACACACACACAATCTAGAAACAGCAATGATCAGCCTAGGAAGCTTTCTCTGTGCCTGTACTTTGGCTCCATGCAGGGAAAGCCCTCTCTCAGGCCATAGAACACGATTCAGAAACAGTAACACCAAGTCTATGAAAAGCCTCAGAGCACTTTTCATGGCACAGTCCTTAGAAATTCTAAGTCCAAATAGCAACAGAACATGTACAGAGTGCATCTAACATCTCTGAACGAATAGAATCCTAAAACACAAGTTTCATAGCAAGCGTAGAACAGATGTTTCCTAGCAAAGGGCCTCCCCTTTGCTCATTCCTATTATAGGCTGGAAGCTGGCTATTCCAAGCTACTTTGACTGACAAGACTTCAAGCTTGTAATCCAAACTCATGTGCCAACAGGGCGGCACAGTTACCTCCTCTTGATGACGACACTATGTGACAGACAGCTTACAAGATAGGCCCCACCTTTTCCAAACATACATTTGTTCTCAAAAAAACTTCCCAGCTCAAAACCTCGGCTAGCAAGCCTCCCACAAAAAACAGCAACAGTGATAAGCTTACAGTCACAGACTGACACAGAACTTTCTCACAACAATTCTCCATCTTTAAACTCACAATTCACAAGGACTGCCTTGTGAATTGTCTATGATATCTGACAAAACCTACCACATTGAGAATTGTGGTTCTCCTCTTCTTGCTCTGTCTGTTTTTCCCACCTTTCCTTCCTTTCAGTCATTTGGCTCAAACAGTGGCTGTTTTGAATTTTTTTAATTCATACTTTGCATAGGTACTTATATTTACTATATAAGGTGCAATAGACACAGTTATGAAATATTATATGAAAATATAATCTGTCATAATATAACATATTATGAAAATATAATTATTATGAAAAAATAATCTGTCATAATATAACTTATTATGAAAAAATAATCTGTCATAATATAATTTATTATGAAAATATAATTATTATGAAAATATAATCTTTCATAATATGTTATGATCTTTCACAATATAATGTAATCATTCATAATCTGAATTATGAAAATGCAAAAAAACTACATTGCAAACAAGCAAAAAATATTGAAGAACCACCCAACAGCCTGTCCAAATCTTTGACTTAGACACAGCTGCTAGATTTAACTAATTTATTTCCTGCCTTGGATTATTAAATTCAAGTTCTCTCATGTCCAAGAAAACCATTCCCATATTGGTCTGTTAGATTTGCAAAAAGGAATTTATCACAAATATTTATTCTGAAACCTATCATAGTAGAAATAAGTTACAGCAGTGAACTATAGGAAGCTAAATAGCTATAAATGTAAACCAGAAGGCACACCACCTTCTCCTTCGATCAACAATCCTTTTCAATTTTGTTGACACATTTCCATAATTCAATGGACATACCCAGCAGATTTTAAAAAATGCACAAATGGCAAAACAGCAATCAAAGTAGCTAATGTGATAGGAGTACTGTGTCTTTTTTCAGGATGTAGTGAGCTCTGTTCTGAAAACCAATAAGATTTCTAAATGCTTTGGACAAAATTTCATAGTAATCTCCACAAAAAATAACACGCACACAGAAATATCACTTCCTAGATGAAGTTTTTAAGTCTATATCCAGCTCTAAAACAATTCAACATTCACGACATCTAGTTGGTTGTCAAGGAAACTTGTGTTAATCATAGTAATTCTCTTTTCCAAACTAAGCTATCATTTATATTGTCCAGAAACAGGATTGTAATTAAAAACTATTTTCCTATAGAGTACATTAGATTTTACGAACAGCATATGGTATCTTTTTTATCTCTTTTTTTTAACGTCAACTTGCTCTAAAGAAAAACATAGCAGGCACTGAAGGGCAAGGTGTGTGTGCAAGCAAAATGATTAAGCTTCTGTATTTTCATAATCCTCACCAATCCAACATGGATCTAAACTAAAATATTATAAAATTAGTATTAACAATATTATGAGAGTATTATAATACCTGATTATTATTTTACAGTATTTAAAGATCTATAATAATTTATCCTTTGAAATTATAATGACAAATAAATTAGGAACTTACATGCCAGCACATTCATACACTCCACACCCTTGGCTTATATAACATTATATTTCCTTCTTTTTCTCTCTTTTTTATTGTGAATATTAACAAAACAGAACAAAAAATAAATCGTGAAAAAGAAAAACAAAGAAACATCACATATATAGGAATATCATTTTTTCCATTAGGTGTACCATTCATTTTAAAAAAGGGGAGGACGAGTTATGCATAGGTTTCAAGAAAAGCAGACCAAATATCCATGTATTTATCCACTCACAAGTCTCGACTATATGACACCCTTTCAAATGTTGATAGTGTTGTAAAGTCCCCTATCCATTGCATTATGGGTGGTGAGCATGTGTCCTTCCAATGTGATAATATAAGTCTTTTAGCTGTCACAAGAACTCTGAAATGTGTTAGCTGCCTAACCATGGTTTAGTATGTCATCTGAACAGACCCATACTCTCCAATTCCTTCTTTATGCTCCTGAATTTTAACTAATTTTATGTAAGGGCAGCTGTAGGACTGCCCTTACATGTTGTGTGCTTATGACAATTCTTACACAAATAATTAGTCAAGGCTTATCTCTTCTCGTCTCCCATGTTCAATATTCCATTTCAATCCAAAGAAAAAGTAGGGACAAAAATAGAAAGTTTTTAATTTGAAAAATTTCATTGATTTTTCAAATTAATGAAAAGTCATTATTTTTTCCCTAGGCATCCCTGGATTTTATCTGGACAACTGTTGTAGCTATACTGGAGATTCTTCAAGAGTAGACTTGAACTTAACAAAAAAATGTTGGGGAGCCTCATTGACAGAAGGCAGGAGCATGTGGGTTGGAAGCCACGGGTAACCTGTGGCGTCAAACTCATAAAAAAAAGTTTTATTCCTAAAAAGTAAGAAAGAAATCTACGTCTTGGCCTCTCGGAGCCCTGGCATTAGAGCAATCCACTCTGGTCTCATGAATGGGTAGATGGTCCATTATCTTCTTGGCTATCTGGATTAATTGGTTCTTACCGTAATATAATTGGCTTCCACTACATTAAGAAGATAAACATGTGAGCTCTTCTTTACTGGGAAGAGCTTTAGCTCTAACCACTGCATAAAATAATCTTGAAACATGGTGGTATTTCAGATGAGGCACCAACTGGGTGCAGCCTGGGAACTGGAAGAATGAACTTGACCCGGTTCACCCAGCTTGCGTCAGACATGTATGTGTTAGCTTAACTTCTCTTAGACATTCCATGCATGCATTCAATGCATGTTGGGCCCAATACATGTTACCATTAGCTGTTGAAAATCTGAGGCATGACATTTGAGTCTTCGCACATAGGATCTCTGTGAATTTTATGGTCAATGCAAGGATGTCTGGTGGTCCTGGAGGCAACAATCAGCGTGCCCAGTGAGTGAATAACTCCACTCCTGCATCAGGATTTTTCCTGTTTGCTTATTCCTGCTAAAGTTTCTACTGTAGCTTAGGACTAATTATCTCAAAGATCTTTGTTGTTTATTATTCTGTCTACTTATTACCTAAACAATAATATATTAAAATGTATGAACCCACTGAAAATGCAAATGCATCCTTTTTTATAAAGTGCAACATTTTACATACGTCCCAACTAAAATTTGTTATTGTATATCTAATTCTTACTCTAATTAAAAAGAACCTTGGATGGTAGATCAGACAATTAAACTGCATGTATAGAAGCTTTTAGAAGAATAGTTTTGACATTTTTGTTTTCAGGGAATCCTTTACACATCCATTTATGTTCCACAGAAATCCGACACAGTAGATAGAGCATGCCCCACACACAGTTTATGCCGAGTTCTGGCCAGCGCTTCTCATTGTCCCATGTGACTTGAAAGTGTGTCCGGAACTGCACCGGAGACGACTCTGAAACTGCAAACTGATGTCTTTTAAAGAAGCTTGTCTACCACCATCATATTTTCTTTTCAATTCAGAACTTTGATAAGCTTTTAAGGAACCCTGGCTGGAGCCACTGTCTTTGTCATGTGCCATTTCCTTTGAACAATGATCCATGTAAACCGCCCAGAGAGCTTCGGCTATGGGGCGGTATACAAATGCAATAAATAAATAAATAATAAATAAAATATTTTTTTATGCAGCAAGTTTTTTCCCTTTTTTATATTTGTGTTAGTGCAATGTAAACAATGACTAGTAACCTCAAGCTGCTACTTCAGTGCTCAATCGTATGCTAACAACCGAGACAAAATCAGCTGGTAATCATGTTGTCTTAAAAGCAAGCATTAAGTTTCAGTTTATTGCCTTGACCAATAAAAAGTAAAACCCAAAATACAAGTTCCTAAATAAACAGAGTTCTTGCACTATATACTACGGTGGTGTTGAAAGCCCTGTAACCACACTATGTATCTTGAAAACATGGAACCTCTTGGAATTCATGAGGAAGCAAAAATAACTTGCAGTATCATCCATCAATCTGAAGGTGAGCACATATTCAGGTTTCTCGCATATGGACAGTAAAAGTTCATAATTCGCCTTGTGACTCATCCAATGACACAAAATGTGCAGTTACGTTCACAGAGGAGTTCCCTTAGCAAACACATACTTTCCAATAAAGGTTCATTTCACAGAATAAGAACATAGGATAATGACCAAGAAAAAGGAAAGTTTGAACTATGGCCCAACCCAATTTGTTTAGGTTCTAGGAAAGAGATCTGCTCTATTCACTTTGTTGTCTCTTATAAGCAATACATTGGCCTTACACAGAATATTGATGCAAATAGAGAGAGAGAGAACTAACTAGGGTGACCATATAGAAAGGAGAAGAGGGGTCCTGTATCTTTAACAGTTGTATTGAAAAAATGTCATTTGTATGCATGCAGCACCTGGTGACATTCCCTCTTCATCACAACAGTTTAAACTGTACAAGCCCTGCACTCTTGACCAGATATAAAAGAGGGCAGGGCTCCTGCAGCTTTAACTGCTGTGATGAAGAAGGAACTTCACCAGGTTCTTCATATATACAAATGACACCTGCAGAAATTCCCTTTTCTATGCAACTGTTAAAGATACAGAAGCCCTGTCCTCCTTTCCGTATGGTCACCCTAGAACTAACTCTTTGTTACCCCCAATATATTTAACTGAGGGAAATTATTTATTGAATTGCCTGTGCCAGAATTAGCCAAACATTTTTTGTTTTTATCATAATATATAAAATTTATACAAATTTATAAAATGTCCAGAGGGACATGGAAGAGATTTTAATAAAAATAATATATGATGCCAGAGGAAGTGACATGTCATGGCTGCAGCATCATTAGAAGTCACATTTCAGAGCTTACAGGAATGATTCAAAACATGACTAACTAAGGCTTTCTGAAGATGTCAATGATGAATGAGTCACTTTGATGTAATTTTTTTTTAAAAAAATCAATCCATGTAAAATGTGAGTGAAACTCCCAAGAAATTTCTAATGATACTGCCAGAAATACTTTCCTTTAGCTCACTTGAGCCTTGTAAATAGGCAGCCCAATCTTATATTCCACTTTAGCTATAGAGGCAGGGGCATGGTATTTATGCAAGGCAAGAAGTCCAGCTCAGCACAATTTTATTTTATTTTATGTGTTCACATTTGTTCAGCAGAATTAATGCAAAGGTATGTGAAGGCCCAGAAGTGCATTCCCTTCCAAAATGTGGGACTATCAAAAGACAGAGTTTAGAAATCTGGGCTGGGTTTGTGAGTAAACTGCAATGGAGATGTGTCACAGGCCATCATGGCTGCGAATTTGCACACCATTTGTTACATGATGCAACCGCCAATTCACAGCCACATTGTGGTTTCTGTCCAGAATCTGCGCATTTTTGCAGTGCTGTTTACTGTGTATTTTAATTTTTACTCTGCTGTTGCCATGGTGGAGTAAATGCGGCTTAGGACAGTGGGCATACTTTGGGTGCTGACTGGCAGAAGGGAACACTGGTAGCACCAGAAAAAAAATTCAGGGGGGCTCAGAAGGGGCAAAGTATATTTCTAGGTGGGCGGGCTGTATCCCATATGTAAGACCTCTGAAAGAAAAATAACGGTATATCTCACACTAAAACTGCCATCCTAACCATATATTCTGAAATAAGTAATATATTGATAAATGTAGGGGTATATATATATATATATATATATATATATATAATGTATTAGCCAAATTCAAATTACTGTAAAGAAAAAGGCTTTCAAAAAAAGGTACAGTCACTACACAAACATTTCCCTGACGTTCAGATTAAGCACACAGAACACTTTCTTTTGAACCAGTGCAGGCAGAACCAGAAAGGTAGACTCTTAGGGTAAGGAAAGAGCAAACTGAGACGCCTGGGCCCTGTACACCTAGGAAACCCAATGCATGTGAAGTACTAGTACAAAGATCCAAAAGATGAAGTTTTTGAAAATGAAGCTCCTGATGAAGCTGGGTGTTTTTTTTATTGAATTCCATTGCCTTTGTAATATGGAATAAAATAAATAAGAGGCATCGAATATGGTGGGTAAACATTCATAGACTTGCACTGTGAGTAAATTCTTCCCACCCCATTCCTGTCCTAATTCTCTGAGGATAAAAAAAGGAAGACGTGGAGAAGGTAAAGATTAATTCTTTCCTCCCCCTCTCATTTTTCCTGGCCTACTGTCCTGAGAAAAAAAGGAAGAGATCCATGGAATAAGCAGATTAATTCTTCTGAGGGTGTTCTTGCTGCTCTGGCAGTTGGTGCCAGAGCAGCAAGTGTGTGTTTCGGTTACATAATTGCAGCATACTAAATTCCCAGAACCAACAGAGATCAGGTTGTTTTTTTTTAAGAGTCTTAAAAACACAATTTATCCAGGGTACATCACAACACAGAGAAAGGCATTTATAGCCAAGCCCACTCCTCTAAGATTTAAATTAAAGGGAGATGGGAGACCACGAAACCCATTTCACACATAGGCAAACTGAGACAGCAGGAAAATATGAATCAATGGCTGTAAGTAAGTGAGCTTGGATTACATAATCACAGGTTTCAGAAGAAGAAGAAGAAAGTATGCCCCATAAAACAGAAGGAATTTAGCCAGGAATATATGTTAACTTGCACCACAAAAAGGAAAGAAAGTGATTTTTTAAAACCACATTTTCACAATATGACTAAATACAGCAAAACAAAATGGATTCTAGGCCATATTTACAAACAGTTGAACCCAACAACTGTTGGGGGAACTGAAAGCAAAGAGGGGAGGGAAAACACCCATTAACCCTTTCCTTGCCCAGAAGGGCTCCTAATACCCATTGGCAGTAACTTACTTCTGAGTAAACATGCATAGGATTGTGTGATAAATCCTAAAAACTGGCGCAAACCAATTCTTACAATGAAATTCTCTGGTCAGTTCACAACTATTAAAACCACAAAGCACATTATAGATTACATTATAAAATGTAAAAGCGTAAAAGTTTTCCCCAAAGTTCTACCTTTAAAAAACACACACAATGAAAATAAGTGAAAAGCTGCAATTAG
The DNA here is from genome assembly GCA_029215795.1 of Anniella stebbinsi. NCBI lineage: Eukaryota > Metazoa > Chordata > Lepidosauria > Squamata > Anniellidae > Anniella > Anniella stebbinsi. The sequence goes on along the minus strand of JARDYH010000004.1, from coordinate 84,372,235 downwards.
GAAGAGAGGAACAAATTTTGGTAAGGGGTGTTTACACTGCCAGCTATTCTTCCTCTAAACCAGTCTTCCCCAACCTGGTGCTTTCTAGAGGTTTTGAACTTAAACTCCCATCAGCCCCAGCCAACATGGTCAATAGTCAGGAATACTGGGAGTTGTGGTCCAAACCATCTAGACAGTGCCAGGTTGTGCATGGTTGCTTTTAAAGGAAACGTACTAAAACAAAGGACGGTACTTGCCCATAGAGAAACCAGACTTGCCCACAGGGAAACCAGACTTGCCCATAGGGATCCATTGGACATCCATAGGATAGTACTTGCCCATAGGGATCCATGGTACAGCACTTGCCCATAGGGATCCATGGGACAACCCTTGCCTATAGAGATCCATAGAATCCCTATGGGCAAGTATGGTTTCCCTATGGGCAAGTGCTGTCCCATGTTTCCCTATGGGCAAGGGCTGTCCTATGGATCCTTATTGGCAAGTATTGTTTCCCTATGGACAAGTACTGTCCTATGGATCCCTATGGGCAAGTGCTGTCCAATGAATCTCTCTGAGCAAGCATGGTTTTCCTGTGGGCAAGTACTGTCCTATTTTTCCCTATGGGCAAGTGCTATCCTATTTTTCTCTATGGGCAAGGGCTGTCCTATGGATCTCTATGAGCAAGTATGGTTTCCCTATGGGCAAGGGCTGTCCTATTGATCCCTATGGGCAATGGCTGTCCTATGGATCCCTATGGGCAAGGGCTGTCTTATGGATCCCTCTGGGCAAGTATGGTTTCCCCATGGGCAAGTGCTGTTCTATGGATCCCTATGAGCAAGTGCTGACCTATGGATCCCTATGGGCAAGTGCTCTCCTATGGATCCCTATGGGCAAGGGCTGTCCTACATTTCCCTGTGGGCAAGGACTGTCCTACATTTCCCTATATGCAAGGGCTGTCCTACATTTCCCTATGGGCAAGTATGGTTTCCCCATCGGCAAGTGTTGTCCTATGGATCCCTATGGGCAAGTACTGTTCTATGGATCCCTATGGGCAAGTGCTGTCCTATGGATCCCTATGGGTAAGTGCTGTCCTATGGATCCCTATGGGCAAGGGCTGTCCTACATTTCCCTATGGGCAAGGACTGTCCTACATTTCCCTATAGGCAAGGGCTGTCCTACATTTCCCTATGGGCAAGTATGGTTTCCCCATTGGCAAGTGTTGTCCTATGGATCCCTATGGGCAAGTACTGTTCTATGGATCCCTATGGGCAAGTGCTGTCCAATGGATCCCTATGGGCAAGTACTATCCTATGGATCCCTATGAGAAAGCATGGTTTCCCTATGGGCAAGTACAGTCCTTTGTTTTAGTACATCCCCTTTTAAAGTCATTCTCTAGCAGGTACTCCCAACCAACCCACCAAATACATGGGGGGGGGAGAGAAAGAAACTAGTCCACTTTGTATTTTCCACAGTTAGGGCAAAAAGTAGGGTTTGGGGTAAGGAGGCGGGGTGAGAGCAGCAATGGCTGGAAAGCTTTAAACATCCCTTTCCCCCAAATTCTTCCCCACTTCTAATTTCAGCCTGGGATCTTACAGGGATTTAGTAACAACATAAAAAGTCTGCATCCAGCTAATACCCTAGCAAGTCATTATGGAATATAAAAAATACTATTACCAGTACCTGGAAAGTGTAGGTGATTATCACCAGAGATCAACCAGGTCTGGGCTTGCTTGACTCCCTGCTGCTGAGTGAGGGGAAAGGGCTAAGGGCTGAAGAGAGTCCGTCTCTCCTCTAAAACAGCTGAGCTTTGCCTTCGAGAAGGCAGCCACAAGCCCAGCCAACGTGGCTCCTGTCTTGCTCCTTCTCTGAAACCTAGGAGAACAAAGGCCACAGCTCAGGCGTCTGGCTTCCGGTTAGGCTAACTGTTAACCCTTGCTGTGCCTTGCTGAGGCTGCCTTGCCTGGGTGAGCCCTCCTGGTAAAGCCAGCTCTGCCAGCAACTGGGGTAGCAAGTTTTTCTTGGGGGGGGGTGCTTGCCCCCCAGTGCCCCCCTGCCACCGCCCCTGGAAGGGAAAGTCGTGGGGGTATGGGGAGAGCAGAGGTCTAACCATGTCTATTCGGAAGTAAGTCATTGCCTTCAATTGACACTTGAAGGCAATGACTTACAGGAGCAGAAGGGTCTGGAGAATTCTTTTGCTGGCGCCTTTTTGTTAAAAACTGTTCTGTTGGGAACATGGGTTCAATCACTGCCTCTTGCTTTAAATATTCATTGAGTACTGGGTAATCATGCTTACTCTGAAGTAAAGATGGGCAACTGAGCCTCAGGATGTGCAAAGGACTGGTGCTTTGTAAACACCTCTCTCCTCCTTCTTTCTCTCTTCTTTCCCTGCCCCTTCTCCCACAAACTGCTTGTTTCTCTGGGCTGCAGCCTCAACTAGGGGAAAAAAGAAAATGCAGGAAGAATACAGCACTTTACTGGTTCGTGTGTATGGTGAACAGAGCTAATTTGTTTCTGTGAAAATGTGGATTTTGACCAATTTGCTCACAATATGTTGCCATTTTGATACCCCACACTGTAATTGCCCATGTCTCAAAATGCACAAATTCAGGTCCACAGTTGCCTTTGCCTAAGCCCATCCTTTTCAGTTCCTTGCCATTCAACCAATAAGCACATAAGTTAAAAAGCACTTCGGGATATGCACTTATACAATCACAGAGGAGCAAATGGGTAATGCATCACATCTCCCAGACCACAATGCATGCAGAAGCTGATGTTTGAAAATGTGAAGAGAGCTTAGCTCATTAACAAATTCTCTGGATTGACACTTAGCATTTACCATTCTGTTCCTAATAAAGCTATTGCCTGACTATGGATTTAGGATTTTTTTTTTTAATGGATCAGCTGGCTTACATTGTTCTACAATGAACTTGGAAAATACCTTATTTAGCTGTTCAGAATCTACCACCTGAAGAAGGGACTTTACTCTGGGGGTTTTCTTCTCACCGATCACTTGGTGCCACCACTCAGTTTGGATTCTATTGACTTTGTTATGCAGTATACCACTGCAATTCCTCTCCAGTTTTTCTAATATCACAGCTATGTGTCTCTTTACTTTTGCTGATTGTCTTCCAAGCAAGGTTGGAGAAAAATCCGAGTAACTACTGGATTTCTTAATTTAAAAAATGGGGAATCAGCCATTATATGCTTGTTTGCCCCCAAAGTCCTTAGGTGCAACCTGAAATCTATATGATACCTTGTAGAGCCTAATCCATTTAAGTGTGCTACTCTTTCTCCATTCCATCTTAACACTCTGACCATGCAGACTTCATGACTTCAACATCAAGTCAGCCTTCTCCCTTCTTCTCCTACTACTTTTTTGTAACATGCTGCCTGAGGAAGATCTCAAAGCTTGCCCACATTTATTTGCATATTTGGTTGAACCTAATAAAGGTATTTTCTGACTATGGATTTTGGTATTTTTCTTATGGACTTTGTATACCATAAAATTTAAATCCAAGACAATAAAGTTAGTAACAATCCAACCACATTTTTAAAATATTAATTTAAAAACATCTTATCTATTATTGCTGTAATCAGTTGGAAGAAATATTTTAAGCGCATATACCACCTTTTTATTGTATCAGAAAAGAGGTGCAGCAATGCCCTCTTGTGTTGTAAAGACACCAATCACAAGCCAGTAATTTCTGATTATATTCATCTAGAATTAAACCAAATCTCAGAATAAAACTATTTTATACATTACATATATATGAACTTCCTCTGTTATATCTTTTAAAAGAAAATTGTTAAAATTATACATATGGCACAATCATGTGTATAAAAACCGTTTTTGATCCTTCTGATGATAGCTATTTTAAGACATTAATGCTTAACTAGCACAAGTAACAAATTCTAAAAGAGGAGAATACCTATAGTTAATACTACATCTAATTCCATGTTCTCAGGGCAATATATACAATTATTCACACTGGCAAAGTCAGTTATCTTTTAAATGCCTTTACTGGTGTCTTTAAATAACGTTTCCTATTTCCATGGCTGCATAGATATGGGAGAGTGCAGATGGGGAGAGGAAAGGAAAGCCTTATTGCTACTCACATGGTCTTAGAATTCATCCTGCTTTTTTTTTTAAAAAAAAAATGACAACATTGCTCTGCATTTCTAGAATGCCAAATCTTATATCCTGAAATCCCAGACAATTTCAAAGCATTAATGAACGCATGTAGCAAGCTGTCATTCTGATCTGTCAGAACTGAAACGATCTTTAAAAAATTCATATAAAATCGAGAGTTGGAGGGATCGTTCTCAAATTTCATACACATACTTAGGCATAGCCTATAAGCACTGTGACCAAATTTCAAGCCTCTAACTTTTAAAATACAGAAGTTATAGGTATATTTATATGGCAGTCCGATAAAACGATAAAATCGCCCAAAAATTATCGTCTCTGATGATTATCATAGGTTTTTCTATCGTATCATCATTGTTAAACACATGCCTGATAATGACCTTATCATATCATTATCGTACATCTTAACGATACAATACACATCCCTAACTTTTACTATGTATTGTATTGATCTTTTTAGGTACCTGAAACGCCCAATTCAGTTCTTGATTGTTTCTGTCAAGTTACTATATAGCCATAGAAAGAGGAAGCATTATATCACTTACTTGGATGCCATCTTGAATTCTGGGTGAAAAATAAGGTAGGGAAGAATGTCTTTCAGATGCAGCATGGTCAAATAAGACTAGAAAAGTATCAAAACAACAAACAAACAAACAAAAATACTCTTTCGTCATTTTCAAGACCATTTTTAAAACATATATCCTAGACTATACTGGCCACTTAGATGTATATGAGGCAGTACACACAAAACAGGAAATTGTCTCTACAATGCAGTAGAACTCTAGATTACTGTACTGATCCTGTTGTGTGTCTATCTTGATTCTGTTTCATCCCTTTCTCTGCTTTGACTTGCTATGGCCCATCAGTTTGTATGGTCCTTTAATTTTACCTTGACCTCTGTTAAAAACATAGCCATTAACCTGCAGTATTGTGGATTCTTTTCTCTAAGCAATTTGCTTTGTTCTTTCATTGCTGATCTGAGTTCTAGTCATATCCTAACAATATAACCCCCAGGTTATTAGTTTCCTGTGGCTTTCTTATTGTTTTCATCAAGTTCAGGAGTACATAACCTTTCCAGTTCCAAGGGCTGCATCTCGTGTCTGCTGAAGGCAGAGGACCAAAGCTGTATATGAATGCACACATACACAAACATCCGTACTTGCCACTAGTAGGTCATGTAGTTTCTCCATTGCCATTAGCTGGGTGGGGAACCTTTTTCTACTCATGCAGGACTGAATTACTCAGCAGCACTTTCAACAGCATCCCAAATACAAAGCCACTGCATGTCTACTCAGAAGTAAGCATAAGCATCAAGTCTACTCACAGGCAGGACAAGCCTATGCATTTCTACTCAAAAATAAGCATGCACAGGATGTATACTCAAAAGTAAGCAAGTCAAGCTTCTGCATGTTTATTCAGAAGTAAGAAGGGTAAGGTTCAAAAGCACGCAAGACTGAATCACTCAGCAGCTTCCTCTTGAGGCCCTGGCAAGGAAAAGCTCTTATTTCGGAGCTAAACAGCTTTTCATGCTGGGGAGAGGTAGTGGGGCTTGGGAAAGAAGATGTGAGGCAGAGGAAGAGTGGGTCAGATGCTATTTGCTTTGCAGGCTGCACCAGGAGCAGGTGAGGGTTTCAGGTTGAGCACCCTGATCTACTTACTAGTATTCAACTCTGTGTTACTCTTGATTTCATTTTTAGCTTTCCTCAGGAGTCTCATGGATGCTTTGTATATTACTTTTCTCTACACATACTAAAATCTCAAAGATCTATTTTGTACCTTGACATCAAGTTCAAAGTATAAAGTATAATTTAAACATGAGATTAACAAATTTCCCACAAACACTTCTGTGTTGTACACTGCTCTCTTTCAGTAGTTTCCCTTGCCCTAACTAAACCTTAAGGAGGCATGATGGCAAAATACTGCAGGAAATAGTTGGTCGGAATGGGGTAAGGAATGATAGGAGGTGGATGCTCTCTCCATCAGCATGGGAGCCCAGCGTGAAGTTATGAAAGGGTATTGCAAGGGATAACTCTAAATTACCTTGGCCTAACATACTAAAAGAAAAAAAACATAGACCAGATTTGGAGCCTATTCTTATGATCAATTCAGTGTGTAAGAGATATGTGAAAAATCTTGCCCTGGGCTTGCCTAATCCACAGTGAGGCAGTCATGTGGAAAACCTGAGTCTTCCATGTACCATCTCACAGCCTGAAGTAATTGGAAGTTAATGCTTGTAATGTTAGCATTAGTCATGAGACTAGATCTTCACTTTTAAGTTGTAGGATAACTTTCATGTATAATCCTGTTGTAATATGTTACAAGCATGAAAATTCTCCATGACACACTTGAGATGTGTGAGAGATTTGTTAAGTAACATACATTTGTTCATTCTATTTGTTTGGATCTTGCATCATGCCTAACCTGAAATAGCTTACAGTTTTAAAAATGTAAGCAGAAATAATAAGTTCAAAGAATACTTCATCTTCTTAGAATAACAGAAAGCTGTGAAGATTAAAGGGGAAAGGATAAGATAGAGACAAGCTATTCATGTAAATACATTCCTATTACATGCTTTTTGGATTTGTAAAAGTAAAATTTGCTATTCCCTATGTATTCAACAGGGTATCTCTTTTGTTTAACAGAAGTCACTATGCCCTTAAATAACTTCTAACAGAATCTGGAAAGTTTTCTGATTTTTTCTTTGAGGAAATTACTCTTTAAGTTTCTAAGCTGAGAAACATGGAAAGGAAGTTTTAAAAAGGATTTTTGAAGATATACTCAAATATGAATGCTGTTCTTAATCATTATTATGTGCACTTACATAGTAAGACAATTAGCATAAAAATACATTTCAAACATTCATATTGCCACCTATTATTGGAAAGACATTTTACAAATGTCACTTGTTTCTTGCCACAATGAAAACAATACTAAAATCATCTACATGGAATCACTCGGAAATATTGTCCGGGGATTGTCACCAATATGTGAATAATAGCTCTATTTCTCCCTTTCATTCACTGCCACTGGAATTGTTTTTTGCAGCAATGGCTGATGGGATACTATCAGGAGGACTGGGGGAAGAGAAAGAGCAGAGGAACTGTCAATCAAACATCGCGTTGACTTTTACTCAACTCCACAGAAGCCCACAGCCCCACAACAGTGGAGTTAGAACATGTTGTGTGGGCAGTACCCCCTAAAAACTCAACCGTTGAGTGGAGTTTTCACACTGCGTTGACTAACATGTTGTCTGAACTGAGCTGTAATCTGGACAAGACAGAGGTGCTCCTGGGTAGACTAACTCTGGAATAGAAATTCAACCTACTTTGGATGGGATAATGCTGCCCATGAAGAATCTGATCCACAGTTTAGAACTTTTTCTGGACTCATCTTTGCATCTGGCGACTGTATGTGAGTATACTAGCTACATCCATTCCTGACAAGGTCAGGTGACACATGCCTTTGTAATACCTAACATGGATTATTGCAAAATGCTCTACATGGGGCTATTTTTGTTTTTGGAAACAGCAATGAGTCCAGAATTTAGCAGTAAGGATGCGGTGGGTGCACACTTAAGGGAACATATTACACCTCTCCCGCAAGGGCTACACTGGCTACCAATTTGTTTTCAGTCACAATTCAAAGTGTTGGCTTAGGTCCAGGATATCATAAGAACTCCCTCCTCCCATACTAGCCTGCCATGCATCAAGATCTGATGGAGAAGCCTGTCTCTATGTTGCAAAGGGATAAAACAAGGTGCCTTCTCTGTGGCTGCTCCTAAATTGCAGAAATCCTTGTCCCAAGAAGCTCATTTGGCCAACTCTTTCATGGTATTTGGCTGTATGGCAACAAAACAAAACAAAACAAAAACTAGGGATGTGCACGGACTCCCCGGATCGGATCAGAACCCGGATTGGGACCTCCGATGTTGTCCTGGATCGGTTCGGACAAAATCGGAGGTACCTCGGATCAGATCGGACCAGATCTGAAAATCGGACGTCCAATTTTTGGATCGGCCGCCATTTTGATGTTTTTGTTATAGGCTTGCATTGGGGGAAAGAAAGCTTTCCCCCAATGCAAGCCTATGGCAAAAACATGGCGGTGGATGGGTGAGTGGGGGCCTAACTCCCCCCTCCCTATCCCTCCCCCCCACTTGTGCTCCTTACCTGCTGGGGCCGTCCGCTGCCATCCGCTGCTCCGATCTACTGAGAAACAGGCTTCGCAGCCTGCCTCTCAGTAGCGCACCAGGTAATGTCATCAACCAGCGCGCTATTGAGAGGCAGGCCGTGAAGCCTGTTTCTCAGTAGACTGGGGCAGTGGACGGCAGCGGATGGCCCTGGCAGGTAAGGAGTGCGAGGGGTAGGAGGGGGAGGGCCCCACTTACCTGCCGGGGCGCCTGCTTCCTGAGGGGGAGGAGGTCCAATCCTCCGATCTTATCCGAACTGGATCGGGTCCTTTCGGACCGGTTCGGATCAGATCGGACGATCCAGAAGCCGGCATTGGAATCGGATAATTTTATCTGATTTCGGTCTGATTGGCTCCGGATCATGGATCAGACCCAATCCGATGCACACCCCTAACAAAAACCACTCTTTCTGTTTAAGCAGGCTTTTGTTTTGTTGGATTTTTAAAATTATTTTATTGGTCTGATCCTCGATGGGCTGTGAGGCTCATGACTCAGGATATATGTCTTGCCTTTGGGGACCTGTCTGTCTCACCTACTCAGAGCTATACAGCACTGGGTGGGGGTAACGGGATGGTTCCCCCCCAAGCCCACAAGAGTAGCTCAAGAAAAGAGTCAGGTTTTACCCGACTCCTGGCTTGGCTGAGTAGCTCACCCATAATGCAGGCTAGTTCTCAGAGAAAGGGTTAATTAGATACCTGCAGTTTCACAAGCAGATCCAGTGAGGGTGTATTACCCAATTCAATAAAGAGGCCCTAGTTATCCGAAGCTCGACTTTATTACTAATCCAGAAAAATAAAGCACAGTGTTATGCAGATACTGGATTGATAAATTCTGAGGGGTAGCCGTGTAACAAAAAGAACCAAGAGACTTATTATACTTTAGTTCTCCACAGAAGCGGTAATAACTAGATACAAAATATTCTAGTATCTCAGGGCCCCCAAATTGTGTGAAAACACTACAGGTTAGATTCTGCTGAGCATGCCCTAGCTCTCACGAAGTGGAGAGAAGTGATGTTTGATGTCCAACAACCCCTCAGCATCATCTCTCAAAGTATCCCAGAGAATCTCTATAGCCTCTCAAGCAGGTTTGGGAAGGAGGCCATAAGGATTGCAGGCGAAGGTGGAATTGGCAAAAATAATCTCCTCCCCAATTCCATAATTGTAAATGCTCTGTTGAATCAGAACCCTTCTGCAGACAAAAGGAGTCCTTTTGTCTGTGGGATGCAGATTCTGGATCCAACCCTATGATCAGTTACATGTTAGTAAACACTTTCTAGAAGTATGTATTAAGTACACCTACAGAGTTAAATATGAAAATGAAACTTCACAAATTAAACCTCTCTTCAAGCAACTTACCTATCTTGGTAAGTAGTAATGGCAATGCTGGGAAGGGTCAATAAGGGCAAAGTTGTGGGTCTAGAAATGTTCTCTCTGTCTGGTGTTCTTGCTGTTTCACTCTGTCTTTGGGACAGTGGTGGTAACTGTAAATTACAAGAGCAACATCTTCTTCCTCTCCAGAGATCTATGCCAAGGGTGTTACTAGATGCACTGTAAGACTTGCTGAGGCCACATTCTAAGAAATCTTTAACATTCTGTAAAACCAAAGAGAAATTTTATAAAAGAGTGTCATTTATAGTCTAAATTGCATACGTGCTACTTTGTAGGTTCTTCATATATATAGTTCTGAATGTTTACCTCTGTTAGCCTTGTACAAGGAAGAACTGCAGATGACATCAAATTATTCCTGCTGTTAAAAACAAACTCCAAATGGTTCTCTCTAGGCTGGGTGAAGGGGCAACAAAATGCCAAATGCAGTTCAATGTAAGTATGTGAAAAAGTGATGCATTCTGGGACAAAAAAACCTTAACTACACATATAAACATCAATGGGGGTCTGAGTTGGCAATGATTGTTCAGGCAAGAACGTAGAGGACAGATAAATGAAAATTTTGACCCAGTGTGTGGCAGCTGTGAAAAAGGCAAATTCCATACTAAGAACCAATAAAACTGTCAATATGATGGTGTCTTTATAGCTGTAACACCTCTGGAAGCTATAGTTAAAGCCCATGAGTAAACAAAGCATTCACGTAGTTCTAAACTTCATGAAACCATAAAACCAGTATGGTTTCACCAATATTTCTGTAATTTACATGTGCCAGAAAGAAGTGTTGGTTTTACACACCCCAAACATTTCAGGAACACTGGTGAAAATTTGAGGGAAAAAGAACAGTTGAGAGAGAGAGAGAGAGAGAGAGAGAGAGAGAGAGAGAGAATGAGAACATGATGGACCTGCCATTTTCTCGCAAAGCCCTAGGCTCCCATACAGCCTACAACTCCCAGCATGCAGTTCCTGGGAGGGCTGGACTTACTGGGGCCCAGGAACAGAGGGTATCCATGTTTTCAGCGCTGCCATTGCCCACTCCTCAATGCAATCAGCCTCCTTCCTGGTGTCTGGCGTGATCACATCTTTTTTCCCAGTGTGATCTCGCCTGGTATCCCCGCGAGATCAGCCAGCTGATTTCGCAGGGATGCCGGGCGAGATCGCACCAGGAAGAAGGACGCAATCACACCGGGTGCTGGGAAGGATGTGATCACACTGCGAAGGAGGCCAATCATGCTAGGAAGGATGCGATCGTGATGGGAAGGAGGCTAATTGCACTGAGGAGCAGGCTTTGGCAGCACCAATGACATGGATGCTCTCTGTTCCTAGCCAGAGGAACAGCTCTCTGGCCAGGCACTGCATGCTTGGGGTTGTAGGCTGTACGGGCTGTGGGAGGAAATGGAGGATCATAAAATGGCAGATCCACCAGAAAATGTCCTCTGAGATTCGAACTTCAAATCCAAGGCTTGAAGCTTGCACAGCCCTACTAAGCAGTACCATAGCATCTAGAAAAACTCTTAAGCTTTCCATTCCTATGAAAGCTTCCACCACAACATAATAGCTAGAATTACTGGAATATAAGAAGAAGTACTGTAGCACTTTGCAGACTAAAAATATTAACTAGGAGCAGCTCCCTCCTTCTCACCAATGTGACATATTCTTGGAGTTATTAACCTTCTGTAGCTTTGCTTCTTGACTTTTTGAAATAGTTGAAGTGTATACAAAAAGTAAAAATGAAAGAAAATTTAGCTGCCTCCTTAAATTATTTCGTTCACCATGGCTATATGCATTATACACAGTGCAGAACAGATGCAGGGGAAAGGGGGGCATTCTGTTAATCAGAGCATGAGAAATTCATATGTATCTTTTCAAGATTGAAAAAAAATGAGGGTTTTTGAAAGTTGATTTTTTTAAACACTTCCCACAGAGAAATAAGAAATCAGTCTCACCCCTGACCCCATTTCTTTCCAGGGAAGAACTTAATTTCCACAATGAAATAGAGGTTTCTAGACCCTGGAAGCAGCCTTTTATACACAATGTCCGTAAGCTAACAGGTATTCTTCAGTTAGCTTTCCACAGTACAGACACCTCCCCAATTTTTCTCCTTACAAAGCATCATCAATGCAATATATAGTCAAGCTCACTTAAGTACAGGGCTGACTCTAGATTTGATGCAGCCCTCAAAAATATTGCCCTGTAGTGCCCCCATCCTAAACTGGTGGGCTGAAGCAGCAGCACTGTGATCAGCACCAGACATTTTGAAGTTTCCATTTAAATTTTCCACAATGCCCTGGAACAAACTTCCCCATCCTAGTGCCCTCCAGATGTTTTGGATTACTACTCCTTGCATTCTTGGTAATTGGTCATCTTGGCTTGGGCTGATGGAAGTTGGAGTCCCACAAAATATGGAGGGTACCATTGTTGCAGAAGGCTGCCCTGGACAACAGGACTCCAAAGACATTGTAGGACACCAAAGACACTGTCTGGGAGGCTCAGGGCAGGGATCAGCAGTGTCAGCTCTGGAGCACTGGCAGCTGCCCAAAGATGCTGGGCCTACCTAATTGTGTAAGGTAGATCATAAGCAATTTGTTCACTTAGTGGATCTAGGTGTCTCAGAGCATGAGCAAATCAACACTCACTTCCTCATCCCAGCTTATTGCCTCTGTGTCTAATCATAACTCATGTGACACAGTGCACTGACATGTCTTGGAAATATATATCCAATGCAGCAAGAAGTGTGTGACTGCCATTCTCAAAAGCCCTTAATGATAGGTATAACTGAAACTTGGTGGGATGACTCCCATGAGTGGAATACAACAACTGAAGAGTATAATTCGTTCAAAAAGAGCAGAAGAAATAGAAAGGGAGGTGGAGTTACACTATATGTTAAAAATACTTATCCCTGCACAGAAATACAGGAGGATGAGCCTGGTAGCCCCATTAAGAGAATATGGATTAAAATAAATGAGGCAAGGAATAAAGGGAGCATGATAGTCGGAGTCTACTACCGACCACCCAATCAAGGAGAAGACCAGGATGAAACTTTTGAAAATAAATTGCCAGTGTTTCAAGGAAGTGCGATGTAGTAGTAATGGGAGACTTCAATTGCCCCGGTATCTGTTGGGAGACAAATCTGCCAAAAGTGGCCCCTCCAAGAAATTCCTGACATGTGTGGCTGATAACTTTCTCCTACAGAAAGTGGAGGAAGGAACTAGAGGATCGGCTGTTCTTGACTTAATAATAACCAATAGGGATGACTTAGTGGATAAAGTGGCAGTTACGGGAACTCTGGGGGGAAATGACGATACTTGGCTCAGCAATACTACAAGCGAGAAGGATCTTGGAATTGCTGTAGGTCACAAGCTGAATATGAGCCATCAGTGTGATGCGGTTGCAAAAAGCAAATTCTATTTTGGGCTGCATTAATAGAAGTATAGCTTCCAAATCGTGAAAGGTACTGGTTCCCCTCTATTCGGCACTGGTTAGGCCTCATCTTGAGTAATGTGTCCAGTTCTGGGCACCACAATTCAAGAAGGATGCAGAGAAGCTGGAGGGGGTTCAGAGGAGGGCAACAAGGATGATCAGGAGTCTGGAAACAAAGCCCTATGAGGAGAGACTGAATGAACATGGCATGTTTAGCCTTGAGAAGAAAAGACTGAGGGGAGACATGATAGCACTCTTCAAATACTTGAAAGGCTGTCACACAGAGAAGAGCCAGGATCTCTTCTCAATCATCCCAGAGTGCAGGACACGGAATAATGGACTCAAGTTACAGGAAACCAGATTCTGGCTGGACATCAGAAAAAACATCCTGATTGTTAGAGCAGTACAACAATGGAACCAATTACCTAGGGAGGTCATGGGCTCTCCCACACTAGAGGCTTTCAAGATGTAGCTGGACAGCCATCTGTCAGGTATGTTGTAAGGTGGATTCCTGCATTGAGCAGGGGGTTGGACTCAATGGCCTTATAGGACCCTTCCAACTCTACTGTTCTATGATTCTATGAACTTCTTGCATATGTTGTGACCCACAAAGAAAAACAAGCCAGAAAAGACATAAAGACAGATTTTATCTGAAAACAGAAGGAAAAGCTACATATAAACACTTACTCCCTCCGTGGTGACTGTCATCACGCTCCTGCTTTTCTTCATGGTAGCGATGGAAAATTGCTGTAGTTAAATCAAGCACTCTTCTCAACTGAGTTCTTGCCAGACCAATAAACCTAGTAGAAAAGAAGAGGGGGAGAACCTTATTCTCAATACTTTCTTATTGATCACTCACACATTACAGTAAACACCTCAGTCTTCATAAGATGATTTGTTATGGAAATACTTGAGCACAGTAAAACTCCATGAATACAACTGTTGTGCAAGACAGTAACAGACTTCAATGGGGAGGTTTGAGAAACTTGGTTTTAAAAGGCATCAAACCTTAAGATTAAAAAGAAACAGATACAGAATCTGAATACTTAATTAGTCCTTACACCATACAGTGGTATTTCTTCAGTTGAAATAGAGGCCTCACAAATGAATCAGAGTTGGAAGGGGCCATTTAGGCCATCTTTTCCAACTCCCTGCTCAATGCAGGAATCTAGTTTAAAGCAACCCTGTCAGATGGTTTGAATACCTCCAGCAAAGGAGAGTCCACCACCTCCCTAAGCAGTTGGTTCCATTGTCTGACTACTCTGACCATTAGAAAACTTTGTCTGACTTCTACACCCACTTGGAGTTTTCCATGGTGCTGATATCTTCCCATCTTGCTTACCACAGAAACCTGACCTAATCTCAACCATAGCACATCTCTGCAACTGCAGGGCATTAACAGAACTCACAACCTGAAATGATACAAAAAAGGACCTCTATGCATGAACAAAATACCTGTCCTGCACCACCAGGTAGCTACAAACAGCCTCTATATTTTGGGGATCAGGGAGAGGATCTGGGGGAAGGAATATTCTGAGTACATAAGGTCAGAGTGTACATATCTCAGACATGTAACAGTGGGTCTACTAGAACACCAAGTCTGCCATAATCTGTGTAGTGGGTCTCTTACCCTCTCCAGTGGATTTTGTAGCTCCTTCCCATGTTCTTAGTTTCTTTCTAGTCATAGACGCTACCTGCAGTGCTATCTTGTGGCTGAGAGATAAAACTTATGTCTGGAGCTGATTCAGGAGTGCAGATCCTTTTTTATTATTAGAGACTATCCACGTTTACCTTTGCTTATATACTTTAAGTTTTGAAAACAAACTGAAAATATATTGCATGTCAGCTTCTCAAAGCCGATTCATGAAACATTTCAACACTTGGGTGTACCCAAGGTCACAGATAAGAGATCTCGATAAAATAAAGATCTAGGCTTCATCAATTGTAATTGGATATGATATCCTTAGACAAGTTAGCATTTTTGTTCCCTTATCTGGAAGCTAGTAAATTTGATGATTACAACCCTGGGTCTGTTTAGTATTTGAGAGTAGGGCTGTCTGATAAATCTGCGGTGGATTGGATTTCTATGTCTATAACCTGTGGATTCCACAGCAGACAGTCTTTTTCTGAGTTTCACAGATTCCACAGACTTGTGCATCTTTTTTTACCTTGGGGGGGGGGGTTGCACAAATTCGTATTTGTGCTAATGAGTATTAGAACAAGCACACATTTGCATTAGTGGAATTAAATTATTATCCCTAAAACAAATCTGATGCAGTCAATGAACATACGATGAAATGAAAGATGCCTGGCAATCCATGAAACACAGACGGAATAGATTTAACAAAATCCAAACATCCTTATTTGAGAGACAGGAAATCTATTCACTGACTCAATGTCCGTTGGTACAATCTGAAGCTTGGGAAACAATTCAGTGAGCTGGGCCTCCAAAAGAGAGATAATATTTGTGCTTTATATTTCCTCTGGGGTCCCATGAACTCAAAAGATTCAAGTGAGATGAGCAGTACTCTAAATCTTCTATATTAAACTTTTTTTTAAAAAAAAATACTTCTTTATTTCATTTTCATATCTTACATCATTCAACCACCCTTTTAACATCATTACTATTATTTACCCCCCTTCCCCCCTCCCTCTTCCTTTTATTGGTTAATTTGCCTCTGTTCTCTTCTTCTCTTCTTCCAAATTCTTCTCTGACTCTTCTTTCTTTTCAGGAGTCCCATAATTTTTTATATGCTTCCGCAATATTGTTCTTATTCGGATATTTTTCCATATAATCTATATATGCAAACCATTCTGTTCTAAATGTATCTCTCTTCTTTTTTCCTCTATAGACTATAAGTTTCTGTGTTAATTTTTCATTCATTGCTATATTCCACAAAATTTTCCCCCACACCTTAATTGTTAACATCCTAGCTGTCTTCCAATTACTAGCTATCTGCTGCCTTGCTGCGGTCAGCATAAATCCAATCAATATTTTATCCTTTACATCACTATTTTCTTTAACAAACATATTCAAAAGAGCTAGTTCTGATGTTCTATTAATTCTTTGAGCAGTGACCTTTTCTATTTTTTGAAAAACCCTATCCCAAAATTTCCTAACTCTATAACATTCCCACCACATATGCAAATTTGTTCCAAACTCTGTACATCCTCTCCAACATTCCTGTTCATTTTTGCTACCTTAACTGGAGTCAAATACCATTTTGTATCATTTTTAATGCCCCTTCTCTTATCTTCACAAATTTCGAATGGGAATTTTTCAAATATACTTCCCCACTCTCTGTCTTCAATTTCTTGATCCACATCTTCTTCCCATGTCTGTCATATAATATCATCCCCTCCAGTCTCCCTATATTAAGCTTATAAACATTGCAGAGATCTCTGAGATTTCAGTTTAAATTTCTTTTAAAGTGTTGTATGTGCCTATTCAAATACAATTTCTGGTTTAAATTGCTCAAATTCCATTTCATGTTCACGGGGTTAGTGGCATTCCCATTATGCCCTTGGACATTTTAACTGCTTTGATACCATCTCCTGCCAATGTCTCACCTGCTGTCTAATCCAAAAAATGTTTTACGTTTCACTCATAGGAGGAGGGACCTTTGCTTTGTTCTTAGGTGTGGCAAACATCTTTTAATATAAATAATTTTCTCATGGCTTAGGTTTTGTTTATTTTGTGTTGCAGAGTGCAGTGCTCAAGGCTTTGGACACTATCTTAATGGTATCACCACCAGGCTCATACCCCATATATTTTCTACTTGGGCTATTAATCTCTGAATTTCAGTTATAGAAGATGATGGACTACAGTCATTTAGATAAACAAAGGGTGCTATATGTTACCCAGAAACTTCAAAATGTTTGACAGATCATTCATATTGGTTACTCTCATCTCTCATTCGTATCACTCTATTCTTTAGAAAGGAGAATGGGACAGACTTTTTGTCTCAATTGATTCATTAAAATCTAAGGGTGGGGAACCAGTAAGATAACCTACTAATAAAAAGGAAAGTGCACACTTTTTTTTCCTTTAGAGTAAGTCTATTTCTATTGCTAGAAGTCAGTACTTGGAAAAAAGATGACCCAGACTCATTACCTACCTCATTTTTAAAAGCTAAGTTTCATTCCTTCTAACAGAGAGAAAAATGTCATTCATAAATGGTTCTAAAATAAAATAATTATCACCTCTAAATTGTGATCAGCATGCAGTGAAGGACCAATTTAATGCAGTAATTGTTTTGATGTAGATCTTGTTTGAAAGAGATGCAGAATTGTAGGTTTGTAATTATAGAGACCTGACACCAAGCTATATTTCTGAACCTCAAATGGGTCTCTTTCAGTGTATCCAAACCAATCTTTTCTAGGAAAATGTTATAGTCTTGCTGACATGTTACAGAGATATCTTTGCAGTTTTGAAAGGTTTTATAACCTCTATAAATAAAACAAGATGAGAAAAACTATACTTCCTTAGAAAAAAATAATATTAATTAGAGCAACAAACATTTCCTCACAAACCAAAGCAGATGATTCCAGGATAAAAACAGAGCCCCAAACAAGTGAATTAAGAGAAAAGCTTTAGGAAGGTTAGGATTTGGGATGAAGAAGATTATCCAATCACAGATGTAATTATCATTTGTCAGTTGGGCTCACATTGAAACTATTCAATTTTCTTCAGGATCAACAGGATTCAGGATCTGGTAGCAACCTTTGACAAAGAAACTAGCATTATGGTCTAGGCTTTGCTTTCACCGAAGACCTGAAATTATCTGAAATTAGTTGGCACTTCTAGAATTGCACTTCCAGAATCAGGCCAGTTCTGCAGTGCTCATGCTGAATTTGGGCCTTCCTGTAAAATTGCTGGGCAATAAAATTAAAATACATCCTGAAAGGATTGTTTAACCTTGTTGTCTTATTAGAAAGTGGTTTAAAAACTTTAACCCACTGAGAGTTTGATTAATGTCAGGGACCAACAAAGAAGCCCTATGGTGGATTAGGCTGTGACTCTCTACATGTTGGCTGCTTATCAGAGAAAGAGACTGCACTCAATTCCAGCTGAGACAGTCTTCAAACAGCTTCCTGTCCACCTGGCATTACACTAGAGGAGCAATCTGGTGCCTTAGTTTCCAGATCTGCTGCTTTCCCTCATTCTAGCCAACCTTTTTGCAAATGGAACCAACCCACCAAGTCCTCCCTCTGTGCTACCAGACAACTGTTCTTTAGCTGATCCACCATCCTACCCAACTACTTGATTTCTGCCTGCCTACTTGGTCCCACTGAGTACCTGCCAGATAGTGAAAATTCAACAAAGATGGTTTTGTTCTTAAAACTTTAAAGTATTCATTTAGGAGAGAGATGGGGAAATTGTGGCCCTACAGATATTGTTGACCTGCAACTCCCATCAGCCCTGGACAACATAGCCAATGGTGAGGGTTGATGGGAATTGCAGTTCAACAACACCTGGAAGGCCATATGTTGTATATCCCGGTGGGGGGGGGGGAGAACACATGTATTAATATGATAAAGAAACCATTTCTCTATGTATAACTTTTGATATATGATTTAAAAAAAAACATGCACACAATCAGCTTCCATTAGTGGGTTTCCTACTGTGATTTTATAATAGTAAAGAGGATTGAAAACATCAATCATTCCCCCTACCCCCAGGCCATCTAATCATTAAAAATGAGAATAACAAAGTTACTCTGCTTTAGAAATTCCAGTAACTCTTGGATCTCTACCAGAAGGTACAATTATACTCCCATTGGTCTTCATTTGTTTCAGCTATGATGGAAAAATCAATACTAATTTAAATGTTTACATTGCTTCCTGTCATAAGGTTTTAAGTTTTATGCGGAGCTAAACTGAAATACAAGTAGTTTTTTCTGTATTCTGAGAAGGAAAGTATAACGACTCAACCCATGATATTTGAAATATGAATTTATCTGTCAATAAGTTAAAGCATATGCTGAAGATATAAGGTGTTCCACCATCACCCCGCCCCCCCCCCCCCGTTTTTTAACATTGTGTTAACTATTAGAATGTCTCTGACTAGCCATTTAAAAGCTCTCCATTCAAAGAATGCTAAGGGCAGTGGCTTCATCCAGAGAAATCTAGGTTGAGTTCTATTTCTTCTTTCTGATTTCAGAAATGATTTTTCAAAAAACCATTCCTGATGGCTGTGGGAGCCCCGAGAACTTTGTACCGTGTAACACCAACCAAGGAGCAACTGCCAAGAACTGGATGTACACATCCTTTGCACAAACAGAAGTACCCTCTACACGTAGTCTAAGCCAACGATTTAAATACCTTTCTGTAATGCAATCTCAAATAGTACTAAAATAGGCAGTACTTTTTTTTCTTTTCCATATTCAGAAAGACTAGTTTTACCTCTCCCTTGCAGAAAATAGAGCCAAATATCATGACTTTTATATTGTTATGAATTTGCTGAAAATGGAGCAACTATGCAGATGGAATGAACAACAACAACATCATTTGCTTTTAATGTTGTTCCCCGCCTTGATCCAGAGGGAGAGGCAGGTAAGAAATAAATAATTTATATTATTGTATTATTATTAACAATATTTGTGGGTTGTGGGCTTTAGTTTTAAATCCAAACATTTGTAGTGTGTGTGCGTGCATACAAGCAATGCATACCAGTCACTATGAACCTTTTCAATACCAGCCTAGTTGAGTAGCTTGGACTGTTTCAAGACATTAGCAAAGTGAAATAGGAAAAAATATGTCTGGGCTGGTTCCAACACTACTTTAACATGGACAGCCTACATGCAGTGAGGGGAAGGATCAGAATAACACTGTCTGCCATGCCCAGTGAGCCCCGTTTACAACCTCACTGCTCAGACTTCTAAATAGTAAACATAATGTGAACTGGCACCACACCCAATACCAAAAACCATCTGAAGAAGGGTTTGGATGTGTGGTTTTGAACACCTAGGAAGGAGAACACTATTCACATCATGCTACTCCAATGCTGTCATTGGTTGTTTGCAGTGGTATATGTGAGTGCAGCTCCAGGACTATTTCCAGAGCAGGAGCAGTGGTGTCAAAATGCCAGGGGAATTGATGGACTCTCCTTACTCTGGCAAAGTAGTCAGCTGATGAGTCTTTCAACTTTTACTACTGTCTGTGGCAGATTAGCAAATAGGAAATCAATGGAAAGTAATCCACTAGAGGCTGGTTACTTCTCCCTTTTGGGGTACGGGTGGGTTTCCTACTTCATTCTAGCAGTTTAACTGGTCACATGTCTTTGCAGCATTCTTCGCACTTCTAATTAAAATATGATGACTGGGTTCAAATGATCACCATAGTCCACAATGGCCCTTTTGACTATATAAACCATAGGGGGTGGTCACCATGTGAACTCAGCCAGGGTGGCTTATGCAAGGGTTAAACAACCTTCATTTAACCCTAAAACAGCACATGGGTTATGTGAAGGTGGTTTAATCCTTGCATAAGTTATCCTCACCAGGTTCCCATGACATGATAAGTCACAGTAACCACTTGCTATGGCTTGATTATTTAAAAGACAGCCGATGACAACCATGGCCCAATAGTTTCCACTGTCAGAAGATCTTTTGTTAAATCTCAGTGTGTTTTACAAGCTGAGCCTATGCAATCAAAAGTAGATACCACTGAATTCAATACAGCTTGCTCCCAAGTAATTATGCATAGGATTGCAGTCATGCTGATCCCACTAAATTATTATGGTTTGTATCAATAGCGTCCATCCACCATTATAACAGATACTGCTGGTGGAACATATTTCCACGGCATCCCCTTCTGTGCTCCCCCCCCCCCCCCCGCATCTGCTCCAGAGAGTATGGGCACCCTCTGGAACAAATTTGGAGTACAGGGACAAAGGGAGTAAAGGAAAAAGAAGACAGCTTGTGTGTCATTGGATAGCCATCTATTATATACTGCTGCTCTTTGGTGTGTGTGTGTGTGTCCTACACATACACACACACACACACACACACACTACATACATGCACAGTCTCTCTCTCTCTCTCTCTCTCTTTCTCTCACACACACAGAGTCACAATGAGCTTCTGCAACTCAAATTTGCCAATACATCACTTGCTGTTTGCTTGGTCGAGTCATTACCACCCGTATTTAAAGAGTCTGGTTGTGCAGGGCAGGGGTTATGGGAAAACCTGCATAGCAGGAAGTGTCAATTTTTGCAACTTGGAAATTTCTTATAGAAATTTCTTATAGACCTTTAAATGCCTGATGCAGTAGCAGTTTAACTAACTGCCTAATTAAAGGGAACTGTTCCAATAGCATCGGGATATTTGAGACCCTCATGTGTCACCTTTCAGATTTCATGAAAAAAGGAAATAAAGATGAATTCTAGGGAAAGAAAACCACCACTGGATCAAGTAATGCAAAATAATTCAGAGGCAAGTAATTGGTATTCATCACACCACCTACCTGCTATTTCTATTCACCAACAGGAAGTCAATTATTCTTTTATATATCTAGCAGTACAGATAATCCTTTGTACTATAAATTCTTGTACTGAAAACACTCATGAGAACAAGTTATAAGGCTATTACTGACAAAAGGTTGCAATCTATGGATGGGATGGCAAAAATGTAAAGCCTGCAGATTTATTTGGCCCCAAAATACACCTGTAGGATGGAACAGGTGTGGGGTGGAGGAGCCTTGGCAGGCTAGGTACAGAATGCAAGCCTTGCTTTTCTTTCCACTGCAGCATCAATTTCCAAATGACAGCTCAGATCCCATTAGTGGATTTCCAGGATATGACAAAAGCAACCTAAGACACTTTAGGGGTGTAAAAGGAGAAGAGAATTACTTCAAGGTAGGGAGTTACAGTCAATGTTAGTCCTACTTGGAATAGACCTTTCTACCTAGAGTAGAAACAAAGGGAATGGGTTAGACTAACATTGGTTTCAACCATTGGATAGGTCCCAAAGTTTTTATGTTGATAAATATGTCTTTTGACTATAATGAATTAGTCAAAAAATAAGAAGAAAAAGGATGCAATATATATATATTCATTGTGTAGGAGGAGTCCAAGCCCAGTGTCTCCACAGACAGGAGTCATTTCCACATGCAAAGAGAAGTAGTGTTTTCCTACTAATTCAGTAACTGGAGATGTGTAATGCTGAGAATTCCGTTCCTTTGTAGCCCATGTAATTCTGAAGTGTTTCTGTTCCGGTAAGTGGTAGCAGACTATAGTGGGGGTGGTTTCCTGATTCCAGAAATGTTTAGTGCAAAAACATTTTCCAGCCCCGCCAGGAACATGACATTTTGTTGATCTTGAAATCTGTGCAAATGCAATCATTATTTTTTTTCACCACCACTTTCGCAAGTGCACAAGAGTGGAGACTCAGCTGCCCAATGTCTATATTGCTTTGTCAATTTCCTTGTAAGTTTCAGCTTTCAACAGGAGCACCAAAGTGGAATTTGCAAAATTCACAGACACTGAAAAATAAAAAATAAATGTGAGTGGAAATTTGCACAAATTTGAGGGTGGGGGGTAAATAGGGGTGAAATTTGTACAAATTTAGAAACTTGGAAGTAAATGGAGGGGAAATCTGCATATTGGATCAACTTGCTACAGATCAAGTCGACAAAATCAACCAGAGCTGAACTGGAAAAATCCATTGAGTTTTCATCTCTCAAATGGAAATCTCTATCGTTATCACATAAACACACATGCTGTTCAGCATTTCCACCCAAAATCCATTTTGACCTTTCCAAAGTATCATATCCAAGAGGAAATACTTTTCACTGGCAGGATGGGACAAATGTGTCTGATCTCACCGTCTACAGTGGCTAAAGCAGGTATTAACCCCAATTATACACACATACACATGAACATACAGGTTTCTGCAGCCTCATCATATTGAGCATAATCATACCATCTTTTATAAGTCAGCAGCAACCGCTTACCCATTCTAAGGTTTACATACTGGTATTGCAGTGTAACCACCTCCAAATGTATGTTACCTGCAATGAAAAATATTTCTCAAGACCTGATTTACTTAACAAATAAACCAGCATTTACACTAGGTAAGGCTATAGCTCAGTGGTACAGCGTATCCTTTGCATGCAGAAGGTCCCAGGTTCAATCTATGGAAGTTCCACCTAAAGGATCTCAGGTAACAGTGTTAAGACTTTAACATGATTCTCTAGAGAGTCATTGCCAATTAAAGCAAATAGCACTGAGCTAGACAGATGCATGGGTTGAATCAATTTAAAGCAGCTTTGTGTGTTTATGACTGCACTCTGCTCTCTCAGGTCAGAACAACTTTACACTGTTTTAACAAGCACAAAGCACAAACGCTAAGCATCATCTACATTGTACAGATAAGGGGAATTAGGGCAGAGAGAGATTAAGGACCTTTCCCAAGGTCACACATAAACAACACAAATGGGACTGTGCCAGTGAAGCACTATGGGGATTGGACTTCCAATGCCAGTCTAGATATGTACATTTTTTAAAAAAATAATCTTGGTTCCTTTATAAAACAAGCAAACAAAAATGAGCAGATAAACAAATATACAATTATGAAAACATATTCAGGATGCAAGAGATGTATGTGTAATCATAAAGACATCTGCTTAAAATATACCATACTCACTGGTATTTATGAAAATCACATACAGATGCATCACTTTTGGTGTGGCTGTGGGATTCTTTTATGAAAGGAGAACACTATTTTTGTTAGTTATTAGAAAAAATGGAGATTTCGTTAGTCAGTAATATCCTATTCCACCACATAATACTTGGAACAGCAATATTTATGTAATGGCCCTAGTAAGTTCATGAGTGAGTTATTGAAAGGTGTCTAAAAAAAATCTATGCAGCTCTGTAGATTACATACATAATCTTTCATCTGCAGAGCATGCCTCCCCCACCCCCACCCCAAAAAAGGTCAAAAGGGACTTCAGTAATAATAATTACAATCTACCATAAATGCTCCTCACGACAATAAATCTTTGGACATGACATTTCTTTTATTCTTGTACTCAATTTGAAATACACCAGATGGTAACCTATAATCAGCAATACATTAAATTAAATAAGTATAGGAACATTTTAAAGTTACCTTTGTCTACATAACTGTCAGTTTTGTCTTGCTGCTTCACAGTGTTCCTCCAAAGTTACATAATCTATCTGCTATTGCAGACCTCTGCTCCAATTACTCATTTCTTTGATACACTATTCTTCAATAAGCATGTCTCTGCATATGACTATGGGGTACACAAGAAGCATTTAAGATCGCACTGCAGCCAAGAAATGAGGTCCTACAGTGTGAACACCAGTTAATGATGAATTGGGTGAATAAGTCTACGAACACCATATGAAAATGATAGGCTGCAGTTCTAACTCTCAATCTCGAGTTCCATAAGCACTCAAGTGCATGTAAAGCTCCCATACAAACATGGTTCAATATACACTTTCATGGAGGATGCATTTCCTCATGTGCAAATGGATGCATTCTCCATTCAGGTGAATGAAAAAGCCACTTCAGTTATGTGAGCATCTCATGTGTGTGTGTTCAGATTTGTTTACATTCCATTACCTGAGGACATTTTGGATATGTAGCCAACCAAACGAGCAGTCAGATTATGTGAGTATTTTGCACAAGCTCCTCCTTCAGGCAGTGAATGTGCCATTTAACTGAATTATTTAGTAGAAATCTACCAAAATTTATTTTATTTATTTATTATTGCATTTATATCCCACCTTTTTTCATCCAAGGAACTCAAGGCAGCATACATAATCCTCCTCCTCTCCATTTTATTCTCACAACAACAACCCTGTGAGGTAGGTTGGGCTGAGAGTCTGTGACTGGCCCAAGTCACTCAGTGGGTTTACATGGCCGAGTGGGGACTAGAACCCAGACCTCCCAACTCCCAGTCCAACACTTTAGCCACTATACCACACTGGCTCACCAGTGTGGTGTAATGGCTAAAATGGATTCTTTCTATTGACAAGTGGATATGGTTCTGTGAATGACTATTTCCTGCCTTGGAACTGCCCGTACATTTAATTACCAATACAGAGTTGAGAAATCTTTAAAGTGTCTTTTTCTAAAATGGTCAAGGGGCTGGAACAACTCTCCTATGGGGAAAGGTTACAGTATCCCGGATTGTTTAGATTAAAAACAATGGTGAGTAAGGGGGGACATGATAGAGGTGTACAAAACTATGCATGGTGTGCAGAAAGTGAATACAGAGATATTTTTCTCACTATTTCACAATACTACAATGTGGGATCATGCCATGAAGCTGATTGTGGGAGATTCTGAACAGATAAGAGGAAATACTAGTTCACACAACACATAGTTAAACTCACTTCCACAAGATGTAGTAACAGCCACCAATTTGGATGGCAGTAAAAGGGGATTAACAAATTCATGGAGGATAAGGCTATCGATGGCTACTAGTCCTGAGAGCTATATGCTACCTCCCATTATCAGAGGCACTATGCCTATATACACCAGTTGCTGGGGAACATGGGCAGCAGGGGAGGGTGCTGTTGTGCTATGTCCTGTTTGTGGGTTTCCCCTGGGAAGCTGGTAGGCCACTGTGTGAACAGAATGCTGGGCTAGATGGACCCTTTCTCTGATCCAACATGGCTCTTATGTTCTTAAGGTGGTGTCCTCTAGAAGCATTAGTATAAATACAGTAGTGTGAGAGATATTATTGAACCCTGGGCTCATGTCATTATCTTATTTTACTCAGTGAAGAGTAAATCAAAAAGGACAATTCTTTGAAAATGTTACCATCAAAAGAATAGTTGACAATTACAGAAATAACAATTAGTGTCATCTCACACTAGCAAGCAAGCATCCAATGCTCAATCAATAAATAACACAATAGGAAGTTGTTTTATAGAAATTACAGGTTTGCAGCAATACTAAGACTCTAGCTGAATTCAGACTTAATACAAAGCTATTGTTTATTTTAATGTCTGAACCAGGGCTTGCCCCAAAACTATGATTTGTTTGGGTCAAGCATACTGGGATCTGAAACCATAGGTAATCTGAAACTAGTTTGCAAACTACACTTTGTTTTATAAATTTCTTAGGAATGGATGACACGATAAGCAATGGCAGGTTAAATAGTCAATGGTTGGTTATTGTGTTATCTGTAGAGACCCAATGGTCTCTACAGATAATTTGAACAACCATTGATTATTGTGTCATATGTTAGGCAAAGTTGACTATTTTGTTGCACACAGTTGGTTATATTCAGTGACTACAGAGTCCCCTGGCAAGAGCGACCAAAATGGTAGCTGCCATTCTAGTTCAGCCAACTGAAATTGCAATGGCTGATAGGATACCAGTGGGAGGACTGGGGGGGGGGGGGGAGAGAGGACAGGGGATGTGTTAATCAAACACACGTTGACTCATTGTCAACTCAACACTGGCCTTAATCCACACCACAGTTGATTATAAATATGTTGCGTATGGAGTACCCCCTTGATAATCAACTGTGGAATTGACTATTAACCCATCATTGACTAGTGTGTTGTCCAAATGCAGCCTATGGCTCCATTCAGACATCACGATAGTCAATGGTGTGGTAATAATCAATTTGACAATTGTTTATCTAGGGGGTACTCCACGCACAACATAATAAACAATTGTGGTGTGGATTAGGATCAGTGTTGAGTTGACCATTAGTCCACACTGGCCTGTTTCGGATGACACGCTAATCAACCGGGGGGGGGGGGGGGGGGACAATCATCCATTGTGTTGATTATCGTATCATCCGAATGCTGCCTCCATTGCCTAAAATGTCGTCCGAATGCTGCCGATGAGCAACACAACCGACGATTGTTCTCCCCCCTCCATTGATTAGCGTGTCGTTCAAAACAGGCCACTGAGTTGACACAGTCATCCCCCCCTCTCCCCCCCCCAGTCCTCTCACTAGTATCCCATCAGCCATTGCTGCCGAAAATCTATCCTGCCAACTGGACTAGAGTGGCAGCCACCGCGTTGACTGCTTTTGCCTTGCGACTCTGTGGCTGATGAAATAACCAGTGGTGCACTCCACACAACACAATAACCAATGGTGGTTCAAATGGGCAACTTTGCACAGCATTGGTTATTTCGGCCAAATAACCAACCGTTGGTTTAAAAACTCCCTCCACACAACATAACCCATGGTGGGATAAATAACCAACCGTTGACTATTTAAACCATCATTGGTTATGTTGTCTGAACCCAGTATATGTCTGCTTTAGATGACGCCCAAACCACAAGAAAAGGCAACCCACTTCAGTGACTGAGGTGACTTTGATCCAAATTGAAATTGACTTGTTCCACAGCTTTGGAAGTGCTTTGGAGGGTACTGTTTAGTTTCAATTTGTACACCCAATTTGATACATTTTTCAACCCCCCAGAGACAACTTGTCCATCAAATGAAAACACCAGGTTGGTGAGAGGAGGGAAAGAGAAGAGGAGATGTAGTTTTGTGACTGACAGCTCTACCTTCCAATTAGGGAGTGACTTTACCAAGGCTGTCTTTGATTGGGAGGAGTGTTGAAATAACATATCTGAAGCTGTCTCAGAGCGCCATCACAAGGAGGAAAATTGTGTTTCCTTACTGTCGCTTCTTCACCTGTGCATTTGTCCCTCATTACTTTCTCTTTCAACAAAGGGAGTAAACAATGTGCAAGTGGCCCATTCAGTGGGCCATTTTGATTGCACTGCTTTTCCTGCACACAGTAGGTTAGCATCAACTTTACAATGACCAAATGAAAGGAAAAACCAGGATTTTGGGTAACAAATCTGGGAAGGGGGGAAATTGTGAAATTTGAAGAAAAATTCAGATTTTTTTCACCCTCCCCACCCAAAGGGCCTATGAAGTTATGGCCATGGCAGCTCTCAACTTTTCCTATATCTATGGACGTAAACTACAGTGGCCATAAACAGGAGTGATATGGCTTCTGTAGTTTGCAGCCATAGATATAGGAAAAACAGAGGTGCCATGACCTTAACTTCATAGGCCTGGGGAAACAGGACTGCCACTGCATGCCTGCACACATGCTCACCTCCCCCTACCTCGTTGTAAGGGCTTTTGTAAGGGCAGTGGTTGAGTGAGTGGGTGCTTCTTGGGGTGGGTAGGCGGAGGAAGAGGAGGCCGACGCTCAATGCATTTTGAGACTGACCTGACCTGACTGACTATGCTTAGGAAAAAGAGGAGGAGGGGAGTCCTAGGAACAAGGAAAATGGTAGGACAGAATTCTGGGCTGAGGGAGCGGGGGCAGCAGAGAGAGAAATAAAGAAAGCACATGTATGGAATTTTGTGGGCTGTAACCAAAGTTTAGTCAAGATGTTGGGCTCTGTATCTTCTAAAATAAGTCATAACTTTGTTTGGCTCATTGGGGAAGAAAGTTTGGTTTTGTTGCCCAAGCACTGGCTTTAGAAAATTTCTGAATAAGGGAGACACCTGTTTTTGGGAACAGAAGGAAAGGGAAAACACTTGGGAAAAGAAGTTCAGTTCTTAATTGGAAGCATAGAGGAATTAAAAACTTACTTCCCATTATACTGCGGGTACAATACTGTGAAATTAAGCATTTTTATGGCGTGTTGATTCAAATGTTTAACAGTATAATCCTGTGTGTTTACTCAGAAGTAAATCCCACCTATTTTCAGTGAGGCTTACTCCCAGGAAAGTGTAACTGGATTGCAGCCCAACCATCCTATTAAAACGTTACCCTCTGCCAACTCTTCCTTTTGCACTTTTAGCCTCATTTGTCAGAAATCTTCTGTCTGGAATGGGAGTCATTAATATTCTTTTGCAAATGGAAACTGAGGGTGAGTAGTGATAACAATAAGTGGCAGCAATCCTATGTACACATAGTTGGAATCCTTGGAGTAAATCTCATTGAACTCTGTGGGACTTAATTCTGAGTAAATATGTATGGCCTGGGCTGCACAGCATCACTCCAGGGTCTTTGAAGGGAGGGTGGAACTTTACAACTGTCTTGCCACAGTATCTCATTGGCAAGTCTCCAATTAAAGTATTTCCATTGGAGTTTTACTGATGAAAATTCTGACCGGCAAAATATCTCAACCTATGTGAATATGAGCGAGTGTTCCTAAAACTTTTGCAGGGTCATAATAATAATAATAATAATAATAATAATAATAATAATAATTTATCACCTGCCTCTCCCTCCGGATCGAGGCGGGGAACAACATCAACATAAAATACACAAAAGTGATTAAAAGCACATAAAACCATCATTAAAATACCAATAAAACATCAAGAAAAACACTTAAAATACATCTGGGTAGGCCTGCCAGAAGTGATCAGTCTTTATAGCTGTTTTAAATTCTTGGAGACTGGTGAGTTGGCGGATCTCTCCCGGCAGGTCATTCCACAATCTGGGAGCGGCAGAAGAAAAGGTCCTCTGGGTCACGGTTGTCAGTCTAGTTTTTGTTGACTGAAGTAAATTCTTCCCAGAGGACCTGAGCGTGTGGGGTGGATTGTATGGGAGAAGGCGATCCCGTAGGTAACCTGGACCCAAACCATTTAGGGCTTTAAAGGTAATGACCAACACTTTGTACTTTGCCCGGAAACTAATTGGCAGCCAGTGGAGAGATTTTAAAGCTGGTGTAATATGGTCACCCCTAGGTGTATCAGTGACCAACCTGGCTGCCATATTTTGAACTAGTTGAAGTTTCCGGACTAGGCACAGAGGTAGCCCTATGTAAAGCGCATTGCAGAAGTCGAGCCTCAAAGTTACTTGCGCGTGCACTACCATCTTTAGGTCTTCCAACTCTAGGAAGGGGTGCAGCTGGAGTATCAGCCGAAGCTAATAGTAGGCACTCCTGGCCGTCGAATCTATCTGGGCTGTCATTTGGAGCGACGGATCCAGGAGCACCCCCAAGCTGCGAACACAGCCTTTCAGGGGGAGTGTAACCCCATCCAGAACTGGTTGACACACCTCCAACCCCAGGTTGTGGCCCTTGACAGTAAGCACCTCCGTCTTGTCTTGATTCAGCTTCAGTTTGTTTTTCCTCATCCAGCCAATTACCACCTCCAAGCATTCATTCAGAGGAGACATACTATCCTTAGCTGATGCTGTTGTCGAAGGCATAGAGAAATATATTTGGGTGTCATCAGCATATTGATAGCACCCATGCCTCCGGATGATCTCTCCCAGTGGCTTCCTGTAGATGTTAAACAGCATTGGGGATAGGATGGCGCCTTGTGGTACACCACATAGCAGCTCCTTCTTTGAGGAGCAACTATCCCCAAGCATCACCATCTGGAATCTGCCCGAGAGGTAGGACTGGAACCACTGAAGCACAGTGCCTCCAAGTCCCAATCCCCTTAGGCGTTCCAGAAGGATACCATGGTCGATTATTGAAAGCCGCTGAGAGGTTCAGAAGTACCAGCAGGGACACACACTCCCCCTGTCAATACTCAGGCGTAGATCATCCACTAAGGCGACCATAGCAGTCTCAACTCCATATCCTGCCCTGAAGCCGGTTTGAAATGGGTCTAGAAAATCTGTATCATCCAAAACTGCTTGGAGTTGGAAGGCAACTGCCCTCTCAATCACCTTGCCCAGAAACAGAAGATTCGATACTGGTCTGTAATTATTAAGGTCCAGGGGATCCAAGGAGGGCTTTTTTTAGAAGCGGCCGTACTACCACTTCTTTTAAACAAGATGGAAAACTTCCCTCCCTCAGAGATGTATTAATAATATGTTGTAAATGTAATCATACCTAGGATCAGGAATTTTGAGTCAGGAAGGAAATTCTTTGCCAACATAATTGTTTTTAGTCATCCTCTGTGGCATGTGGTTTGGCTCGCTTGCTTGAGTTATTTGTGCCTACTTGCTTCATAGTGCAAAGGAAGAAGTAGGTCTCTAGCTGGTGCTACAAGAAAGTAATTCACTTTTTTTAATAATGCATTTTGACCTTCCTCTCCAATTTGCTTTGATATAATTGGCATGCCATATATTTTGTAACAATTGCTGATAATTGTTCATCCTTCTTAAAAAATCTTTTAAAAACATTAACAGGGTTGCCATTAATTATTATTGTTGTTGTTATCTCTTTTCTTGCTCATGGTAGTTTTTCTAGATGAACATGACAGGCTTTGCCAAATCATGTTGTCTTTTATTGATTCAGAAATTTCCTGGATATTGAACATGTTTTAATTATGACTGTTTTCTGGATGTTGGTGTGGATGTATTTTGGTAGGCCTTGTTTCTGAAGGTTTTCCGCAAAAAAATTTTTTTTGATGTGGTGCTGGTGACTGATGTGATTAATGGAATAATTGTAACTCTTTCCTGTTGCCATAGTTCTTTAACTTCCATAGCTAGTGGTGTATATGTCTCTTTTCCTCTTCCTTTTCTGCAACAGTTTTCTCATTAGGAATTGTTATGTTAATGTGGTAGGTGTATTTTTCTTTTTTGTTTATGACTTATGTCTGATTGATTGCAAAGTATTGTCTTGTCCCAGAATTATTTTGTCCCAGCATAATAATATGTGAGTGCATAGCATGGCTTGATTTGTTTGAGTGCATCTGGATCTCCTAGGCTCTGAAAGCATCTTTCTGGAGAGCACCTGCTGGTTGCATGATCCACGAGGCCAGGTTCTAGTGAATGCCTAGTTATCCTTGACAGGAGGGGCTTGCACTTGCTAGAGTAAGGTGAACAGATGTGAAGATGCTACAATCATATATACATTTATCTATGAGTAAGCTTTATTGAAATCAAGAGGACTTATTTCTGAGGTTCTTCGGGCAGGTTTCTTTGGGTCCCTGATTGGGATTTCTGTTGTCTGCACAATAAGGCAGTGTAAATTCAGGAGATGTTTGCATAAAAGGAGGGAAAGATCCTTGTCTAGCATTGTGATAATGGGCATCCGTTCTGGCCTCTCTTTGTATTGCTACTGACCATGGTCTTGTTTGCATGGCTAATGAACCAGAGGTATAATGACAGATTTTTAGATTAATTTCTCATTGATAAACCAGAAATTGAAACAAGCTAAGATCTATTAGTGAGAAGTGACTGCAACAAGCCTTTAGTCCAGTTTGCTCCATGGCTACTGTTTGCAGGGTAATAGTATTTTATACTCGTTCTGAATACTAGGTTGCTAGTTTATTGTAATAGATTTTTCTGCACTTGTCAACTGCTTCATTTGTTCAGTGGTAGCAGTATGCTGAATCTGTGAGTATGGATATGAGAAAGGTGATGGGGAAAGAGTGCTAAATGTTAGGAAAGTTGAGACTATGGTCATCCTGTGAAGGATTTGCAGTCAGGAAAGATATTTGAGGGAAGGGGAGACTATATCACACATAGTATAGCAAAAGCTTCAAAATACAGCAAAAGCTAGAAAAGTAGGAGTGAGTGAAATTAATTTCAGATACATTGAATGCCTCACTTGTTCTTTATTTCAGTGAGTTTAACAGTAAGGTGTTATGTGCAACAGGTTTGCCTTAACTGTGTGCTGTAAAATCAGACATGTGGTCAAGGCTATGTTTGGGTGGGCATGCCCCCTTGGTGGCTGGCCATGCCCCCTTGGTGGCTGGCCATGTTGTCCTCCTTGTTGGTTTCCAAAATATGGTTACTCTAGACTTCCATCTCAAAAAATAACTCGGAATTATTGTGTTTTTGTTGTTGTTGTTGTTGTTGCGCAAAGAAGGCTATAAGGGGCGGGAAGTGCATGGGATGCAGATGACATCATGAGAGGGACCCACAAAAATCTGTGAGTACCCAGCAACTAGCATGCAATAAAATGCTTATCTGATGACACCCTCAATGTTTTCATTGCTCTCTGAATGTTCACTCTTAGGAGCAGCAACTAGTCTGTGGAGTTGTTGTTGATTGTGTTTTCCTTCTGTGACCTTTCCATCCAATCCAGACCAATCCTTTCCAAAAATGATTTCCTAAAATCCAATACTTTGAACCCTGGGTTTTTTTTATTTACTCTTGTTATTTGTGTCTGTCTTAAGTGTTAAATAATTATTACTTAACAGGCAATCACTTCCCTTCGCACACACCCTTTTGGCACCAGTACTTGCCTGTGACAGTTACTATTTTAGTATTGTCTATCTATTTCTGTTTGTTTCTGTCTGTGTTTTGTTCTGTTTGTTTTGTAACTGTTAAACACACACTCGATGATACAGTTTACAGCATGTATCAAGCAGCACTACATTAGTCTACACTTTAATACATATTTTCAATAAAGCATTATCAATCCACTCTGCTACAATCCCATATCCATCTCCGCCTCATCATCTTTGCATTTTGTGATTTTGGTGCCAATTATGAGCAGAAAGCAAAAACAAAACAAACCCCACAAATATGGTTTTTCATTTATTTTATTTCCCTAATCCTTCAGAGAGAATTTACATAAAGGCATCTCTACATTGTTTGTCAAGTTCATACAAACTTCCTATAAAAACAAAGGGAAGACTACTCTTTAAACAACCCACCCCCCATTTTAAAGGGTTCTTGCACAAATGCTCCTGTACCTATTTGTCTGGAATTTGCCAGGTTTCATTCTCTTGGATTCAGCTAATTTGCCTTAAATTTTCATCCTGTTCTGCCAAAGAATTTAAACAATATAGCCATTTGTTCTTTTCCCTGTTATAGTTTGTGGAACAACATCCAAAATTTTAGAAAATGAATTGAATCGAGGCTCAGCTTTGGATCTGAGCTGAAACACAATGCCTATCCAAAGATCCAAGCTAAAGCAGGTTCAAAAACAAACCTTTTTTCTCGTTACACCCATAAAGATTATAGACCATTGATAAAACCACAGTTAGGCCCATTAAATTAGGCCCATTAGTGAGCATAAAATGGAGAGGAGGAGAATTATGTATGCCACCTTGGGTTCATTGGAGGAAAAAAAGTGGTATATAAATGCAATAAATAATAATAGATACTCTATATCAGGGGCTGCTTTATCATGGAAATAGAAGTGAATTTATGGAGCTGAGTCCTGAGCAGATGGGAATCAAAACCAGGCAAGCTGCTCACACCCACTGTTTACCAGTTGTACATTTGGAAACTCAAACTATGAGGCAGGTACTTAACTATGGTTAACACAAACCATGGTTTTGCATTATGTTTGGACCCAGCCTAATGGCAACACTCATAGCTAGTGTCACAGTAGGAATTATACCATGTTAGGTGTTTTTTTTTAGGATTTAACAACTGTACATGCACAAAAGACTCAGAATTAAAGTTTTAACATATATCATACAGACAAGTTAATAGGTGGCTCCTACAAAACGTAACATTTAATAGTTTTAAAAAATGCAAGAAGTAGTATAAGCAATCGTTTTATTTTGATACTTCGAGACTCAGAGAGTATATTATCTAAATTCTTTATTTAAAATTCCTGTGAAAGGCAGTGCAAAATTGCAAAGATGAAGAATTGTTTTTAAATAGTACTATAAATATACAGTATTAAGTCAGTGCCATGCCTGCACAGCAGGAGTCTGTACAAAGGTGTTGTTATCCCCACCACTCAGAACCACACTTTCTTCTTTAAGTGTTCTGGAAATCTAAGGATCACTCAGTGACTTACTTTCTGCAAAGCAGGTTCTATTTAGATACCCCTTCCAGCCAGCTACTTTTTATACCAAATACAGATAGGGTGATCATGAGTCCTACTTTTCAGAAGAATGCCCTCTATTTAAAGATGTCCCCTAGTTGAATGGCTGTTCAGTCAAAGTCCAATTTAAAGATGAAGCACCATAAGAAGAGATCACAGTATTATAGCCTTTTACCAATTCAGGGGAAAGAATAAATATGGGGCAGGGGAACTTGGATTTTCTGCCTTTGGTATCAAGATCTCTGTACGAAAATGTACACTTCCATACATCATCTGTCAAGATTAGCTGGTAGTGACATCCCTGCTACCATCCAATAGTATACATGTGACATAACAGAAGTATGTAAAATTTCATAAACAAAACAGTGTCCTGAGTTTTCAACTATCTAAAGATAGTTTAAACATCAATTTTACAGGTATTGCAAGCAACAATAGTTAGTTCCTTGTTAACTTATCTTCCAGAGTCATCTATCATAGGCTCTTTAGTATTTGCAGATAATCTTATTTTATTCAAAGATCAAGCCTCAAATTATTCTGAGATTGAAGTAGCAGAGTATTTTCTATCTACTAAGATCCTTTTCAAACAAATTACTGTCTGCACTTATTGTCTGTTCCATATATAAATCTTTAGTCACTTTAACAATATTGGTAGGCAGCATGATTTGGGGCCTATGATCCTTAATACTAATTCCTAAAATCATATCTCAAATAAACCCTAAATCTACTTGACAGACTGCAAATAATCCCCATCTTTTTAATTATTGGAAGATCTGACCATACTAAATACTCCTCCAAAATTCTAGATTCGAACTATTATTGATCACAACACCATCATCTTAAGCTAGGGTGACCAGATAAAATCCAGGTCAGGGCTCATGTAACTTTAACAGTTGTAGAGAAATTTCAGCCAGTGTCATTTGTATGCAATTAGTTCCTGGTGAAATTCCTTCATCACCACAGTTAAAGTTGCAGGCGCTATACTAGAGTGACCATATACGAAAGAAGGCAGGGTCCCTGCAACTTTAACTGTGGTGATGAAGAGGGAATTTCACCAGGAACTAATTGCATACAAATGACACTGGCTGAAATTCCCTTTTCTCTACAACTGTTAAAGTTACATGAGCCCTGACCTGGATTTTATCTGGTCACCCTATCTTCAGCACTATACAAGATCAACAGGAGCATTGAGACTGACCTCCAGCAGGGATTGCATATAAAAATGTTCCAGTAACTCCATAAAAAAGCTTTAGTCATTTTCATGTATTATGTAATTGCTTCAAAGGACAGCTACATTTTAGATATTTAAATATTTAAAATGTTTAAATATTTTTCATACATCCACTGGGTTCTCGCCATTCTGGAATCAGCATGAGAGTATGGGTTACCCTGGACCATAGAGTTATCCTCCTTTGCCCACTCCCTCCCTATATCCAAAATTACTTTGTGGTGATGTCGTACTGACATGTAGAGAGGCTGGGTTTTGTTTTATTTTTACTACTCTTGCCCATCACCTTCATCACCTCACAAAACAACTCATGAACAACCCATGGTTCTGGGTTCACACATAAGGACAACCCATGATTCAAACAACCCAGAGTTCACAACCTAAAAATAAAGAATGGAGTCTCTTTGTGGGTTGTTCATGGTTAACAAGCCACAGTTTGTTAGTGCAGCTGGGTTTGTACATCATAACAAACCAGAATTCAACAACCTATAGGTTAAATAAACGATGGGTTAAGTGTTATCTGTGAACCAGATAAATGCATGAAACACTCAGAGAGACACCAGCAAAAAATGTGTCAGGCTTCTGCGCTCTGCTTAAGCCCTCAATATCTTAACAGGTACTGGCAGAAATAGTAAAATAAAACAAAACGTTTTATACAGGATAGCTAGGTGCACTGTGAAGAGCAGTATCTGTCAATGCTCCAAACACTTTAATTTCTCCAGAGTGCCTCTGGGTCCATGACCCTTTCTACCCAGGTCTCCCATCACCTATTGTTAACAATCATTAAAATTAACCCACGAATGCTCTTAAACTGCTTTTTCAAAACTTGGTTAAAATCAGGTGCCTTAGTCATACTACAGTAATGAACCAGATGGTGTGGACTGCATTACTAAGCTTTCTATAGTAACAACAGAAATATGTGTGAAGATATTTTAAATGGATTTTTAAAAATCCATTTAAAATCTCTGTTTGGAGAAGCTGGTTTGAACAAAAGATATTCCTTGGTCGCATACCCTCTGACAGATGTTCAGGTCAATTATTAAAATACAGGAAAACTGCATTTAGAAGTAATTGATTCAACAGCTGCAACACAAAACATAGTCTCATAGTCTTCTGTTACTAAGGCAGAACAACAATTTTCTTAACTATGCTGGGATTTAAAGGTTACCTTCTTAATAACTGCATATTATGTTATTTCTATTATAGTGAATTAAGAACCTTAACATGCACAGCACCCCACTGTGAGGCAGGAATATTATCTGAATAATCCATAAGTCACAGTAGGACTCATTAAGAGGAAGCTGGCCCAGCTACTAAAAGCAACAGCTCCAATTAACTAGAGATACAAGGCTGAAATATTTAAATTACACCTTCGGTATATTCACCTTGAAATGATACGGTCTCGTAAATGCAATTGATGACTTCTGATCTTCACATGAAAATGAACTCTGGTATTCGGGAGGTACCCAACTATAGCATGCTTTATGCACTGATTAAAGACCCATTTCTTTACTCAAGCCTTCCCTGAGTGAATATGCTGCCCAGTTTGTTTGTTTGTAACTACAGTGTTATATTGGTGTTGATGTTTTATTACTATCTCATATAGATGTTTTAGCAATTATATATTTAATTGTGTTTTAAATTATATAATAATGTATTTAATTTTCTTGTAAACTATTTAGAAGTATTTTTAAGTATGAGATGCAGTATCTAAATCTATCAAAGAAATAAATAATTAATGTATCTATTCCTGGAAAACTGTCAGAAGGTTTAAAAAGAATGACTATAGATTTTCACCAGATTTTCATCCTCTTGTTATTGCCAGGAAATGGTCTGAAAAACATAGGACCCTTTTCTAGTGATAAAATTAAGCAGGTCTAGACCTGTCAGCTGCCTAGAAACTGCGGTCCTGGAAACCACTTTGAGCATCTCTGGAGGAAGAGTGAGGTAAGTGTAGTAGATAAATACTTTTCAGAAAACAGGACCATGATATACCTAGAGCAACGAGTAGATTACAGAGGATCAGGCATTTTATTTATTTATTATATTTTAATCCACCCAATAACTAAAGTTCTCTGGGTTGATTACAAACAGTTAAAAGGCTAAAATGCCATACAACAGTTAAAATATAAGATACAATACCAATATTTAAACAAACGCAACACAATAGAATAGAATACAAAAAATACAATAGAACAAATAGTACAAGAATCATAGAATCATAGAATGGTAGAGTTGGAAGGGGCCTATAAGGCCATCAAGTCCAAACCCCTGCTCAATGTAGGAATCCACCTTAAAGCATACCTGTTCAGCTGCCTCTTGAATGCCTCTAGTGTGGGAAAGCCCATGACCTTCCTAGGTCATTGGTTCCATTGCCGTACTGCTCTAACAGTCAGGATGTTTTTCCTGATGTCCAGCCGGAATCTGGCTTCCTGTAACTTGAACACCTTCTTCCATATCCTGCACTCTGTGATGATTGAGAAGAGATCCTGGCCCTCCTCTGTGTGACAACATTTCAAGTATTTGAAGAGTACTATCATGTCACCCCTTAATCTTCTCTTCTCCGAGCTAAACATACCCAGTTCTTTCAGTATCTCCTCATAGGGCTTTGTTTCCAGACCTCTAATCATTTTCGTTGCCTTCCAAATCAAAATTTAGCCATAAAAATCTAGAACAAAGTCTCTAAAATTGCTGGGAGAAAAGAAAGGTGTCAGGCAAAACCCTTTGGAGAGCGTATGCCATTAGCGGGATGCCACAACAGAGCTACTTGCTACTCTTGTAGCTACCTAGTTTCCTTCTGCAGTGCCACCCAGGAGGGCATCTGAAGATGACCTAAGATTCCGAGCAGCAGGGTCAGATTTACGTACAAGCTAAACAAGCTACAGCTTAGGGCCTCACATTACGAGGGGCCTCACGTTAGAAAGAAAGAAAGAAAGAAAGAAAGAAAGAAAGGAAGGAAGGAAGGAAGTTTACAACATTACACGACTATCAAATTCTGTTTAATTGTACAGCCCATATTTTGCATTTACATTTTTTATTATTTGTTGAAGAGGGGAGGGCCACAACAAGTTTAAATCTGGCCCTACCGAGCAGGTACATATGGGAGGAGACATTCTTTTAGATACTTTGGTCCCAAGTTATTTAAAATATATTGTGTACCTATCTAAATTATCATGAAGGAGATGACCAGTAACTGTAAGCTAATAAATTAAAACCTGACTATAAATATTGGAGAAAGCTGTACATCACAGATGTTGTAGGAAAAGTAACAATAAGGAGTTGAAAATTGTTTTTAAAGTGAGGAATGTCTCTTCATGTTCCAGATCAGTATTTTCTTTTCTCACAAGAGTGACTTCAGTAAAAGATAGAAAATAAAGCCCTTGAACAATTCTTTCATTTTTTAAAAAAATTAGCATCTCACTCAGTTTTATTTGTCATCTGTCAATACAGATTAGTCACAATCAAAAAAGCATTGCATTTTGCATGAATAATAAGTGTTCAATGAAATATCCCTGTGGCCTTTAACGCTGTTGTACACTCATGCACAGATTCTTGTAGGTGGATTTTTGTTGGGTGGGACTACAATAAATCTGTCTGTTTTCTAGTTAGAGTAGCATGTTACCATACTAGTATCTTTGATACTGGTTCAGTGTGAAAATTGGCTTGCAAACAATGCACATCGATTTTAAGCCTTTTTCACATTGAAATTTCTCTGTATCATGAGAGCATTGCACAACTGTCAAGTCACTGCTCTGGACAGCACAGTTAGGTATAAGATACCTAGGCAGGAATAAGGCACACTGTTGAGAGTAGGGATGGACAGATTGTTGTGGATAATGGAGGCTCCGGAAACTGCATATTACCTACCTTGCATAAATGGGGCCTTTACAGCTGCCATTAACAATGGAGGTTCCAAACAAGAGCAGATGACTGCTGGGCAGTCGCCGAGCCATGGGTGCTCCAAGAGTGGGTTAGTGAACATGCCATGCCTAGCAAGCTGGGCCCGGGAGGAGGGCAGATTCAGGTGAATCCATTGGACTCTCAGCTACAATCAGGCACCCACGACATCCCTTAGTTGTGAGCAATACCAGAAAGTTAATGAAAACTACACTATGACCCAGTTCACACATCACAACAATCCAGGTGTTTGTTTAAACTCTGATTTGTTGTGAATGAGTGAGTATGTGGTGTATGCTTCCCAATCAGTCCCACTGCAAGTGGGAGCAGCTAAACAACTCAAGGATGCTCTGTCCATTGGTTGTTTAGCATGACTTGTGAACCAGGAATTCTGGCTTGTCTGGGGAAAGACAAACCAGAGTTGGAACCTAGGGTTAAAACCAGCAACCTGTGCATTTGTGACAACAATTTGCATGTTGTTCCATGTGAACTGTGCCTGTGCCTTACAGTCAAGCCCTGTCACTTACATAAGAACTTTAAAATAAGTTAATTGCACTGTTATGTAACATTCAAAACCTAGTATGTATTTGTATCTCTATTTGCATCTCTAGAGATAGGATTTTAATGTATTAGGATTTCATAGAAAGTGGCCTCATGTATTTCCCTAAACTAGTGTTAAAATTACACTTAAATTTTAGTGGCTGCACTAAAGGGGGAGGGGAGGGTGCAATAGCCCAAGGCTTGTTCACATAATACTAAGCCATAGTTCAGCATTATATCTACACTAGAAAATGTCAATCATGTTCTCTTTCCAATTAAATGGACAGGCACTGAAGGTAGGATACATTAAACCAAATAATTTCAGATAGTTTCTTAACTGGTATCTGCTTTAAAATATCTAGTAAAGTTGATAACACAGGCGATTTGATCAAAAATTCCCTCCCACTTTTTAATTTGCTTGCATCTCTTACACATTGGTTCTTGTTGAGGCATTGATAGTAAATATCATTTGTTCTCTTAGAGCCTATCTACACTACTGCGTTAAAACGGTTTATAACAATTTTAAACCGGTTAATAACGGCTATTAACCGGTTTAAAACTGTTATAAACCGTTTTAAAGCAGTAGTGTAGATAGGCTCATAATCACATTGGTTTAGAGAAGCAGATGCTAAAGCGAATGTCCTACAACATGCCTTGAATTCTGAGTATTTTATCATATCTGATAAATCACAATTCTTAAGAAATGATAATGAAAACAGTAATATTATTCACCCAAAAGCAAAGTCCTATTATATTTGTTCTCTGAGTCATGGAGTCAGTACTTTTATTAATGGCCATTCCCCATTCTTATTTACTGCTACAGTATACTGAAGACCAGTGATGAATCTGTGCTTTATTCAATGTGCTACATACTTCTGAATAGTGCATCCATTTAATTGTTTGTTTTTAAAGATTTATAACCTGTCCTATCTTGTAAAATATATAGTGTTACTCCATTGTGAGTAACACTATATATAATTTTTAAAAACAATTAAAATGTAAATCAACTTCACACAAAAGCAAAATACAGTAGAAAGAAATCCAAATGTAACAGCAGCACTAAAAACCAATGCAAACTATTAACAGTAAGAATCAAAGCAGCCAACCAAACAAGGCTGAAAAAATAGACTTTAATCCGGAGGTATTCTGAAAGAGACAGAATTTGGCCCAATGCCTTAAACTGTCTAATGTGCCGTTCTGGGAGTGGCATTCTACAAAGCTGGAATCAAAACTGAAAGGCCATACTCCTAGCAGATATTTTCCAGATCTCATTTGGCATATGAAAGGTTAAAACCAGAACTTTAAATTCACCCTGTAAGCAAATCCATGTAAGTCAAATAGGATCAGAGTAACATGCTCCAATTGTCCAATTTCAGCCAACAACCTGGCAGAAACATTCTGTACTGATTTCTGAATGTTTTTCACATAAATAGCGGGATTAAATGCCATGATAAGCCATCCTGCAAATAAATCACAATGGGTTGGTTCTTCTAAACAACCTATGGTACACCTGAAATATGATTCGGCTTCTTGTGGCATGTTCACCCCCCTTCTTCCCTTCCCCCAGTCTTGCCTGGCCCACTTCCCACTCCAACCGCTACCCCTTTTCATTCACGACTCCCCCCCCCCGGTGCTTTTGGAGTACAGAAATATGTTCATAACGTTTTAGTATTATTTCCCACCCCACCCCCGTAGTTTTGCAAGTGTACAAGAGCACACTTTTGCCTCTCTGATGTGTGTAGTCTTGCCTTGTCAATGTCTTTGTATGTTGTAGCTGTCAACAGGTGCAGGGAAGGGAAGTAGGTAACTTATAAGGAAACTGACAAGGCAAGACTGCAGATAGGCTAATTTGTACCCAGTTGACAAGGACCATGGGAAAATTTATTTACTTTGGTGCAATGTCAAGTCTCCAGCAAGTCAAAAAAGGGAGATATTGCATTTTAAATGTATTTTGGTACTTTTTTTTAGTAGGGAACTGCACTACACAATTTGAAGTAAAATTCTGGAGATAATTATGTTCTGATTCTGGAGATAATCATGGGAAGTGTGGATTGTCTCAGTTCAAAAAGATCAAATTTCTCAAGTATTCCTAGTTAAATGTGGCATTTCAACTGTCAAGGAAAACTGGATTTATGGTGAACATATCTATTTAGGTATTCCATTTTAAAAAAACCTTCCTGGTTTATGTTTATCAGGTCAAAAGAATACAATTACCTTTCTGATGTTTGCACTTTGAAGAATCTCTGAAAAGTTTTTATCTCAAAACCACTAGGTTTGTCAAAGCATTTGTCCCATACAACTAGAGCTGAAACATCCCAATTATTTCCGACATAGGGAATTTCAATTGGGATTTATTCATTACTTTTAATACTCTAGGAATTGTAACAGCCTT
Organism: Anniella stebbinsi; assembly: GCA_029215795.1. Classification (NCBI taxonomy): domain Eukaryota; kingdom Metazoa; phylum Chordata; class Lepidosauria; order Squamata; family Anniellidae; genus Anniella; species Anniella stebbinsi. The sequence continues at coordinate 84,329,459 of JARDYH010000004.1, read as the reverse complement.
CCAAATCAAGAGTTCCAATGGTTCCAAGGTGATACCCACATAAATCCCTAAGTCCTGAGTTAATATATTCTTAGCCTTTCACAGCTCAGATGATAACAGACTGACCTACAGTCCTATTACACCAGCCGGTGTGACACCAGGACTAATAATAAAGTAATAATCACATGCTTATGCATGGCCAGAAGTAGAGTCATCAGCCAACAATAGCAGCAGAAGCAAAAAGCTAACACAATGAAGCAGCCAGGTAATGTCACAAAACCCCTGGCAATTCCATGGTGGCTTATTTTGATTGTATGAACCAAGTCAATGTAAGAAGCTGCCTCATATCGAATCAGACCATTGGTCCATCTAACATAGTATTATGTACTCTAACTAGCAATGGTTCTCCAAGGTTTTAGGCAAATGTCTTTCCCAGCCCTCCCTGAGATGCTGGGATTGAACCTAAGACCTTCTGCATGCAACATATGTGCTCTACCACTGAGTTACAGTCTTTCTACAAATGTAGATATAAGAGGGAAAGTGAAAGGAAGAATCAGTTCAATTGAGGCATGGGGACTAGAAGAACACTCTTTCTCCCAAGTCCTAGAGGAAAAAATGTGTACACTGTAACAATCAGAAGCACGGCCTACAGCACCCAAGAATATTTTATAGGCAAAATTCAAATAAATATATACAGCTGCAGTATAGCATTGTTGGAACTTACCTACATTTGTGGCTTCGTGAGGGAGAGCATCCCTTCCTGAAAGCTGCTTATATAGTGTATATCCTCAGTGGGGATGCAGGGGATGCTATCATCGGTTTTATACCAGTACAAAATTTCCCCTAATTACAGGGGAAGGGTAGACTCTGTGGCAATGGATGGCTGAATACTCTGTTCAAAAGTGCTTATGGGAATGGATGGAGGAGCTTCGAAGTCCTGTTTTTTGAGACATTACTTGCCCCTTCTAGGTGACTGTCCCCATTTTCCTATGTGGTTAACTTGTCCTGGCAGCCCCAGTTTCAGGTGTTGAAATTCCTGATGTATATTTGTGCCTCAAATCCCAAGACAAGTGACCTATAAGGGTTCTGAAAAAATAAAAGTTATTCATTGGCCCTTCATTTATTTTTTATTCTTCCTGACTATTGGGTTTTCGTTGTTTATGAAAAGTGCCCTCCCCCTTGAGCTAAGTGCCCCATCACAAAAGTCCCCACGTGGGTACAAGTAGTTTTATAGGCATGAAAGCAGTGCAATGTAGCCCCATGTAATTTGTCCTGATATATGATTGATATTATTGGCTGGTAGTGTACTGCTATCGATTCCAGATAATATGGTTGATAACTACATTGCCTCACGTGGAAGGTAGGCCAAATGGAAATGAAAGAGACTCCATAATGAACCAAAGTCTGATTTTTTCTTTTGGAAGGAGAGGGGAAAAATTAAAAGGAAGAGAGTGAGAAGGAGTTGGGTAGAAGAGCTTTTTTAAAAAACAAATACATTCCTCCCTGTCTTTTGGGACAAACTGGTCCCTAGATTTTGTACAGAGGGATGTGATAAAAGAATGAATGATAGAGGTTATTCTGTTTTATTCATATTGTTTTAATGTTCAGATTGCCTTTAATTAATATATTTTATTCTATTTTGGTATAAAGTAAAAAGAGCTTCAATGGAGGAGAAGGACTTGCATATATAATTGAGGTCTGGACAATTGCCTTTGCATAAAAGTGGTTCATTCTGATAGATCATCTATCAAGACCATGTTAAAGAGGATTCCTCCCCCTTTGGTTTGGGGAGACAGGCTATTCATGTTGCTGATAAATCTCTGTAAAGAAGTGGTCCCAATCAACGACAAAATCCTATCAATCTCTAAGCCTATCCTAAATGAAAAAATTGAGATCAATGAACAGATCCCATCTCTTTACATGCTAGCAAGTAACAGCCTTTGGGACACCCTAGTCTGGATCAGCACAGTGTGGGGTGGGAAAGGTTTTTAATATTTTTTCCTGTGCTATTTTCTTGGTGAAATTACCCCTCCAAACTGCTATTTGCCTCATTAAGGAAAACTAGAAGCTTCAGAAGTGTCAATTTTCATTGAAGAAAAAACAAACCTAGCACTGCAGTCCTGATTATACTTCATGCAGTTACTATTTGCCAAAATATAAGAAGAAAGGAGGTCTGATCACAGATCTCCATTGCCTTATGTATAGTTTGGCCCATAGCTGCAGTGTTTCTTGTTAATAACAAAATGTTTCAGGAAAACGTTTCCTGATACAACGTTATGTCATATTAATAATATTAGCATTGTCTGGACTGTCCTCAAATGGCATTCTAAAGACATTATGGAATATGTGGTTATATGCATTAAAATTTATTAGATATATTAACATACCAATTTGTATAATTTCCATTGATCAAATTCTTCATTTGTATAACTGCCTCTGCTTTTATTTTATTAATTAAAATTTTATGGTATAAGACTTTAAAAAACTAATAATTTAATATGCCCAGCCTGAAATGTATTTCAACATAATTTGGAGTTCTCTATAAGTGTTCTAAAAGAGCAAAACCCAGTCTTCCATAATATTGCCGTTTTTTCAGTGAAAATATTTGTATTTAGGCAATGTGCTTTTGATAGCCTCATAACCATGGATAAATGGTGTGTACTTTCTTCACAACAAACTATTTTATTTACAAAACTTCACCACCCTCCACATGTTTGTGGGACAGTGCTTACCTACCTATCAAAGTCAAACCCACCATTATGCAATTTCATTTTTTATTCTTTTCTAGCCTTTTTCCTAGCAAACATTCTTCACAATTTCATCTGAATTTTTTGTTATTGTTGTTGTTATTCCTGTCCTTTGGGACTACAGTACATTTCTAATACCAATCTCTCACATTTCAAACAACAACAACAACAACTCAAAACAGTTCATTCAAACTAGGAAAGGGATACTTCATTTTTAAATCAGCCTCCATGAGTGAAATCATACAAAGTTAGACATTTTGTGGTATTCTTTTTTAGGCAGCTCCATTAATGTATTTGTATTATTCATCTCTAACCTACAGATGTACAATACAAGTACAAGTAATAAAACAAAGAACATGCACACATGAATATGCAACTGCCTATCCCCAACAAGATACAGCCAGAAATGGCATTCAAGTAAGCAAGTTTAGCTCTTGGGCAGGTGAGAATCACAAGACCTCACCTCCTAGACTTGCATGTATCCCTCTTCGAAACTACTATCCATTTGATAGGCCTTGTTAAAAATTAAATCTGTTCGTGGACTGGCAGGGATCCTTGCTACAATCAATTAATGGCTCCCTCATATTGAAACTTTCACTCATCCCTCTGATGAACCCCCCAGGAGGGCACCTCCAAGCAGTAACCCAAAAGTGACAAGGAGTATCAAAGTAATTTTTCTGTTAAAACTTCTTACAGAAGTACCTTTTGGAAAGTAAGGCCAATTTAATGTACTGTGCATAATAAATATCTTTACACTCCTGTTGCAAGGCTGCAGAGAAATTTAACGTTATTGCCTGCCCCTCGACTTTCACTTCATCCTTTCTCATCATAAGATGTGAAAGCAAAGACAAGGCATATCCATCTGCTTTTCATAAAAGAGGAATTCTTAGCCCTAACATCCTCTTTTCAAAGGTCAACATGGTAAGTGCACTTTTGCCCTGAAACATATAGTAGCAACTTGCCTGGTGCATAAAGGAAAACTTCACCTCTTTTCACTGATGCTAGGAACTGATCCAGGAACAAGCAAAAGCACCATGGAAAGAGTATTTTTAGGCTTCTGTCTATGATGAGTTTCATTTTACCTGTTGCTCTGAATCCCAGCCTAACACCTAGGAGCCATGGCACTTAGATGCATTTGTACGTACAGACAACTGAAACAGCTGTTAACCTGCTTGAGACAGGAAACCATTGCAGCATGATCACAGACTTATTTCACAGCAGTGAAAGCTATAGAGTATAAATCCGCTTGCATTTAATGCCAGGTTTCCCAAAAGGTTCTCTATTTCTTTATTCTTCTTATGGGCAGTATTATTTGCAAAAAGTGAATTGCATAAAGGGCCATATCTGAACAACATTAAAGATGGATCTTAGCTCCATTTTTTTTACTTTACACCAAGCCTATATAATCTAAATGATGAAATGCATCAAATTAACCCTGATAATTTTTGCAGTATTTTTAGCTAGAAAGGTAGCATGTCTTATCTCATGACAAATTGTACCTCTTCAAAGAGACACACGTTTCCCTGAAAGCAGACAGGCTCTGGTAGTTTCAAGGAGAAATGCCACATTATTCTTATTTGTGGAAATAAACATCAGAGTGTCATCTGTGGAGAAATGTAAAATAGAAACTCAGAAATATGTGGGAAGTTCTAAAACATAACTGCACACCAATTCAGGACACAACAAATCATTATGTACTATCTGTAACAGCACTACATTGTAGCACAGATCTGTAAAGGGCAGTAGGATTTGGAATGAAATAACTTTTCAAAAATACCAAATCTGAACCAATTCCATTTGAGAAAAAGCATAGCTAATGCTAAAACAATACCAGATGGATAGAGATATTACAGTACTAATAGCAAAGATTGGAACGGGACTCAGAGCACACCTTTACAATAGTGCAGACATTGGCTCAATTCGGACGACACAATAAACAACTGGTGTGGGGGAAACAATCGTCAGTTGTTTTGACTATTGTGTCATCCGAGTGCTGCCATAGTCAACTCAGAGCTGATCCTAATCCACACCACAGTTGATTATTTATTACCATATTGTGTGGGGAGTACCCCCTAGTTGAACAACCGTAAAGTTGATTATTACCCCACCATTGACTATCGTGTCGTCCGAATTGAGCCATTGTCTATGGCCCATTCTCTCTCTCTCTCTCTCTCTCACACACACACACACACACACACACACAGAGTCTTGTGCAGATGCAGCAACATGCACGCATAAAGGGATGATCTCACTCACTCTTCTATATATTGATTGCTGCCAGATTTAGAACATTTAGACAGGTGTAATTGTTCCTCTCCCAAAAGTATCCAAGATTTCATCATTAGCCTTTCCCCCCCTAATGTGTTACCTTTGCATATGTAGGGAGATTTTCACATGGGATGCTTTTAACAAGTCATTCTACTTCCACCCCCTCATCTCATATGCATTCTGAGATATAGTTGTGTGGAGGAAGTGCTAGTACAAACATTACACTATTAAGTTGTAGCCAAGAGGAGACGTGCCCAGCAGTAAATTCCAGATAAACCACAGTATTTCTTCCAGATAAAGGTGTTTAGAATTCAGTGCCCATTTTTGACTGCATATTATATTCCTAATGCAGTGTATTGCTGCTTTTCATGTTGCCTTTTACCTTAATCCTAAACTCACATTCATAGATCACATTAAACTGGGTTGTGACTGCCATGTGGGTTGGAGTCTTTGGCTGGGACCCAAGGGATGTAAATACACATTCCACACATGCACATAATTTTATTTTAATACTACCTTGGCAGAAGGTGCCTCTCTTGTGTCTGAAAAAATCTTTGAACACCCGAGTTCAAAAGCAGTTTGATGATCTGACAGAAGTGTTTTTCCTAAGGGGAAAACAGCATATTTCCCTTTTGAAAACCTCTCATACCACTTTGCTTGAAAGCCCTAGTAATGATCTGAAAGGGATTTTCTGATTCATATCATAGTGCGTAATTCTTAAGAACAACAAATACAATGACAAAGTTGACTGAAATAGATGCTGAGCATTCAGATCATCTTCAAATAATTGCCTTTCCATAATGTTTTCATTCAGACAACCAGGACTTGCACCTCCATGTTATACTGCTGACATTTTATTCAAATGCTTGTCATTTGTAGTGAAACAGAAACTACTAACAGGCTGAATTTCCCCTCTCCTATAAAGCCCCCTGTGGGTGCCCCAAAGCCTGCTCTGGAGGGTTCGGGGGCCATTCAAAGTAGACGGGACATGGGGTGCCTCTACAAGAGTGATTTAAAGCTCTTTCAAGGTGCATTACAAATTTTACCTCTACAAGAGCGGAGCACAAATCGGGGGTCAAGATGCTTTTTATCTCCGATTATTCGCATTTTCGAATGCGCGTTAAATAGCGAGTTTTAATTTGCCGCGGGAGTTAAAGCGCCTTTGGTCATGTAAACATGCGATTCTCTGCATGTAAACAACTTTAAAGCACGTTTCATATAGCCCATAATGTGTTTCACCGCCTCTCGTGAATTTGTATTAGGAGTAAATGCACTTCTCTGTATATGTGCATAATCAGGTAACCGGGCGTCAAACCAAAATCTTGTAGAGTAGGCCATGCACATAGGGCTGCAGAGTAGAGGGAAGGACAGGGAAGTCCCATTGTGTGAACAGAAGTCTGCTTGAATGATGCTGAATCCAATCAATTTGTTGGAAAATATTTCTGAACAGGATAATTGGGAGACATGGTAGTTTCCTATCTCATTATGCACACACACACTGTCGGATGATTACCATATATGTCACTCAATGTTTTAGCATTACTTAGGCTGCAATCCTATACACCCTTCCTGGGACAAAGTCCCATTGAACTTAGTGGGACTTACTTCTGAATAGTAACTTCATAGGATTGCACTGTCAGTGATTTTCAGCTGAGTTTGTGAACCATCTCCATTTCAAAGCATTGTGAATGAGATGATGTCTAGTAATATGGAAGATTAATCCATGGTGTATCTGAAATGGCTGGTTTCATATATGCACATCAAAATGTGATACAAAAAACATTTTTAAAAAACTCACTCCAAGTTTAGACCTCTAAAGCAGCCTTCTCCAACCATTACTTCACATACTTAAAAAAAAAGTACCCTTTCTAAGTGCAATTCCCAAAGAGTGGGTGATAAACAAATTATAATAGTTATTGGCTAAATTTGGACGACACAATAAGCAACTGGGGTGGGGAAAACAATTGTGAATTGTATTGACTATCGTGTCATCGGAATGCTGCCATAGGTCCCCTCTACAAGGATTCGCTTTTGCACCCGGTTAGGCGATTATGCGCATAATCGCTGAAGCACATTTACACCTAATCCCTCTGCATGAGAGGCGGTGAGAGGCGGCGAAGTGCATTAACGGATGACCAAAATGCACTTTACAAGTAGTTAATGCGCATAAGAGCTTGTCCACATAGTCAAAATGCGCTTTAACGGCAGGAGTAAAATAAAACTCGCGATTTAACGCGCATTCGATAATGCGCATAATCGGAGAGATAACACGCCTCTACGCCCGATTTGCGCTCCGTTCTTGTAGAGGTAAATTTTTTTAAGCGCCTTGAAAGAGCTTTAAAACTCTCTTGTAGAGGCAGCCATAGTCAACTCAGCGCTGATCCTAATCCACACCACAGTTGATTATTTATTACCATGTTGTGTGGGAAGTACCCCCTAGATGAACAACTGTAAAGTTGATTATTACCTCACCATTGACTATTGTGTTGTCCGAATTCAGCCATTATATTATATAAATGCTGTTGCCTTTAAGACTATCATTTTTGGTGCAATATGCTTAACATAGCTACTCTTTCAAGGTAAGTATACAAAAATCTTTCAAGTATCAAAAGGGAAGAGGGAAAGAAAGTGTGTTTATGTATAAATCTCATATCCAAACAGTTGATAATATACAAGAACACAAGTTAAAACTTAATCTGGTTTATACATATTGTAGTTGCATTAAGTTCTTTAATCTCCATAGAAAAATCCTTTAATTTACTTTAATGTAGATATAACACAGCCCCTGTAATAACTCAGAAAAATGATACCTATAATTGACAACACTATTAAAAGTTGAGACTTCCTACATTGCTAAATTCATTGCCTATCAATATGTTAAAAATATAAGCCCACTGTTATCCCACCAACATAGTAGGTATATTGGCTCTCAGATAGTATTGATTGACCAAAATTATATCCTTCTGTATGAGTGGTAACACCTGAAATATATACAACTTCTGAAAACGACACATTGCAACCTTCTGATTCAGCATGTACATTCAATTTCTAGGGACCTTAGGTTCAGTATGTTTTAGTACTTCAACAGACATCTATCAGACCATTGCACAGCAATTGGATAAATTACTCTTAATTTTTGTTGTTGTTGAAAAACCTAAGAGAGAAATAACATCTGCTGGAATGTTGTTCAATTCATGTCACCTGTTGCTCTCACAATAAACTACCTAAAACACAAGCATAAGAGAGGGGGTGCAATCCTCTACCTAGATAGCCATCCATGAAGGACTACCTAAATATAAGGGTAATCTGGGCACGATTTATTTAACATGATGCACAGCAGAAGACCGAACTACTCAAACATTGTTATAGCAGGTTAAAAACTTGCTGTCCAGTGTTGAAATAGCTAGGTACCCTGGGGATATTTTGTTGTTGTTATTTTTCTAAACAAAACATACAGCAGGAAGCAAAATACTAAAATATGTGGGCCAATATCTTGCCATTCTATTACACCTCCTGTGTATCTGATAGCAACAGGTTAGAAAACAGTGGCAAGCTAAAGATTCAAGAGAAAATAAATTGAACAATTTCACCTATTTTAAACCAAAACAATGTTCATTTCCCTTATTTTTCAAATAAAAAAGAACAGATGAAAATTTTAACACAAAAACTGAAAGTCATGATTATACATTCTTGATCAGATCTACTATATGATGTGTTCTAGTTGTTCGTAAAAATAAATATGGTCTTCCAGCTAAGAAAAATAAATGGTATTCATTTATGCTAGATATAAAAAAACAAGCATACTTAAGGTAAAATCAGTATTTCTTGGAATATTAAACTGAAACTAAGGGTAAACGCTAACAGAAACTAGAAGGCATGGTACACGCATTCTAATATCCTACACAGTTCTGCAACCCATTTATCCATCCCCCTCCCCACAAAATGTAGGTCAAAAAGAAAAAAAAAGAAAATAATTGCAGTATAGCTGTAACCAAAACAGTGCCAATTGCCCTCATGCCTGCTTTTAAACCGAAAACTGCTAACCCTCAGTTATAGCAAACACTTCACTATTTAGAGTTTTTTAAACATCAGTTTAGTACAAGTTCAGAGGATGTTTTTTCTTCTTCGTCCCCTCCACCCCCGTTTCTGTGTTACTTCAAACAGCAACTGCAGCGTGTTTTGCCTCACCTGTCAGTTCATAGAACAGGCGGGCTAGTCTTAACATACCTGCGAAGAAAAGTCTTCCCCATAGACTCCTTGCCACCCCAAAGTTCACCGACGTTGTTCTTCCTGCCAGTGCTTGGGTGAAAAGGCAAGAGGAGTTCATCCTGCCCAACGCTAGTGAGACAACCCAGGGTTGGAGATGTACTACACGTTCCCTAAGCCAATACACGTTTTTGCAGGCAGCTGGGGAGGCATTTTGTTTCCCTTTTGGGGATTCAAACTAATCAATCAACCACTTAAAAAAAACAAAACTGGTTCGCCTCACGCCGGTTTTCTTTCCGTCACATTTTGGTTCCCTCTACGAGGAAAACGTGCATTTTGCTGTTCCCTCAGCTCGGCGATGTATTCCGCCGCCCTCCCCCGCGTAAGCAATTGCTTTGGTTGACAAGGGCGAGGTGAGGGGGCAGAAAATGTTGCTTTACCTCAGAAGCAAGCATTGTTACCAGGCACCCCCGGTCTCCTGGAACGTCTCTTACCTTTCCCAGGCGCCGTCGTCCTTCCCAGGCAAAACGAGGCTCCCTCGCCGCTTCCGCCGAAGCGGGGAGGGAGAAGAAAGAATAAAAGAGGCGCTTTCTGTGCCCCCGGCTGGTATTTGTTGTCCAAACCCCAGCAGCCTGTTTCTCCTCAGCGCCTTTTCGCGAGCAGCTGCAACAGCATCAGGCAGGATGCATGGAGTTCTGCCATTCTTACCAAACAGTGTACTGAATGACAATGTAGCATTCGATCTCCCTGTGTGTGGTGCGCGCGCGCGCACATGTATGAGTGTGTGCGCGAGGAGAGCGGGCTACCACCTGTCGGTGCTGCTCTGCTAACTCAGTCCAGTCGTAGTTAGACACACCAGATGCCCTGGTCAATGGGAAAAGAGCCCAAAGCGCTGGAGAGGAGTGGGGAAGATATTAATCTGGAGCAAAAGACTGAAAGATTAATGTCCATAGGACAACAATAATCCTTTATTTACCAGTCTCCCCTTCCATACCCTCCCGTCTTAATGAGCAGGGATGGAATAGCCCTTAGGCAAAGGAAGCTATAAAATGGGGCCTGTATCATGTAATCAAATACTTATCTGTAGTCATATCTGCCCAAACAGATATTTTGGATCAAATAAAGTTTTCCCCCCACACTCTGGTTGTGTTCAGTTTCTCACAATGAGATAATGTTGTGAGAGGGATGGACCCTGTGGCATGGTATGTATACCATAGCCTGGATTACACTAGATTTGTTTTGCGGAGTATCAGCAATATCAGACTATGGGTGCCTCTACAAGAGCGATTTAAAGCTCTTTTAAGGCGCATTACAGATTTTACCTCTACAAGAGCAGAGCGCAAATAGAGGGTTGAGGCGCTTTTTATCTCCGCTTATGCGCATTATGGAATGTGCGTTAAATAGCGACTTATGACCATGTAAACATGCGATTCTCCACATGTAAACAACTTTAAAGCGCGTTTCATACAGCCCGTAATGTGCCTCACTGCCTCTCATGAATAGGTATTAGGAGTAAATGCGCTAATCTGTATATGCACATAATCAGGCTACCGGGTGTCAAAGCAAAATCTTGTAGAGGGGACCTATGTGGAAGCACATTTACAGGGCCATTTTGAGCTTTTTCAGATGAGCGTTTTATTGCATGCTCAGGACTAGTCACTAACAGATCTTCGCAGGTCATCCTCCTGTGTGTGTCCTTCCGCCATTTTTGCATTGTAAAATAGTCCTCCGAAAATGCAACTCTTCTGAGCTATAGCAACATTTGTTGAAGTTTCACTATGAATTGCCCACTAGAGGGCCCTGTCCCGCTACAGTAAATGGGCCACATGGTCGCTTCTCTTCCCACTCTCTTACTCTGTGTAATTGCAGTTCTTTGCCAAAGATGCAGCTTCAGAGCCAATGGTAAGGGAACGTGATTCCTCCCACCCCTACCCCGTCTGAAGGAGCTCCAAGTCACAGATAAATTGTTTTATGAGTACATCCATACTATACATTTGAAACTGATTTTAAACAAGATTATCTACAAGGTCTCATCCCCACCTGACATTGTGTCTATTAAATTGTAGGCACGAGGACAGGATCTTTGTAAGTGACTTTGGGAGCTTTTTTCAGCTGAAGAGTAGGGTAAACATTCTTTAAATAAATAAATTAAAAATTAAAGTATAGTATTGTGGGGACTTTACTGGATATCCTTAATCCCTTTGTAAGGCTACAATTCCCAGCTTGTCTTAGTGAGGGATTGTAAGGTTAAATTCAACCTTATGCAACCAGGCTTCCACTCATGCAGTGGGTTGTTCCCTTGTTTTCCTGCATGCCTCCCCGCCATTACATCTGCTCCAGGAAGTCCCCAGCCCTCTGGAGCTTGTTTGGGGGGCATCCAGGGGGAGGGAAAATCTGTTGCATCAGCTGTTTCCATTCCAATTGCAGATGGCAAGTGTTTGATATGCTCTGAGATTGAAATGTATTAAATATATATGCTCTAGCAACAAAAAGATAAGGGGTGAACTAGCCTTGGCCAAAACCAACTAACAAACAATTCCTCCCCACAAAATACTACTTCTATACAGAACAGAAGTCCCTGAACTTTATATAAGCTCAGTGTGAATGGTACATAGGTAAATCCATTGCTTTTGAATGACCCCCAAACAACGACCCAACTCAGACTGCATTGTTTACATTATTGGGAACATTCATGAGTGACAAAACTATAGAGGCATAAGGAACCTTGCTGGAATACCATCCTCCATTACAAAAAAAGACTTTCTAATGGCCAAGCATACTCCACTAACGTTTTATTAATAGGAGCTAATGAGAAGTGATATTCTCTGATAACTTCCAACTAGTGGAAAGGAGCAGAATTATTTTTTAATCACTTTGCAGTTTGAATTTATAAAGAGTCAGAGAGAGCTGTGACTTGGTTGAAACGTCCTTGAGCTGCATCAGGTTCCTCAAAAGGGTAAGTTATGCTGCTTGCTGAACTAGACCCAGTTTCCCTCTACTGTGCTCTGTTTTTATACGGGGATGATGGACTAAAAAAAGTTCCTACCTAGCTCTGGCTTCACCTAAATGTATCCCTCTCAACAGGTGTCCCTATCTGTACTCATGAGGCAGCACATACCTGCAAATAAAGACTTGATGCAAATCTTAAGTCAGCAGTTTGGACCAGGGAACAGTTCAGAGTGGGGCAGGAACCAATTCTTCAATGTTGGGAAGATAAAAGTTCTTTGCATAACCAAAAGGGCTGGCACCAGGCTACAGCTGGCCTGCAGCATAGCTCCTCTGATAGGCCTACTTAGTGCTGACCTAGGCCCATCTAACATTGCTGCTGCCATCCACCACCACTTCAACTGTCCAGGAGCAATACAGCTGTCAGTTACTCACCCCTTCTCCCTGCCAGTCCAATCACTAAGTTTCATAGGGGTGTGTGTGTGTGTGTGTGTGTGTGTGAGAGAGAGAGAGAGAGAGAGAGAGATGTTTGTCCTGATTGCAGCTGGGGAGGAAAGGGATAACCCTCCCCTCCCTGTGCACTGTGGTACCAACAACAGTCTGGCCTCTTGCGGCTGTAATTAATTAAAAGAAAAACCAAAGTTCTACACATGTAGAAGTGCAGTTTGAGCATAAAAAAAGTATAATTGCTCCAAAATGAAAGCTGCTGAAACCATCTTTGTTATACAACATTCAACCTTGACTCCATATAGCAGTGCCAGAAAAATGTGCTGCAAGGGATAAGTTTAAATTGCTAGCAGAAAGGCTGATCTTAGAACTCCTTGACTAAGGCAATAAAATGCACTTAGAGAAATGCTTTTAAAGCAGCAATCCTATGCATACCGCTACTGAGAAGTTGGAGAGTTGTCACAGTGATGCTCCATGTCAGCAAGACACAGTAGATGTCAATCCTCTCCCACTGACAGGGATGGTCCCATTCAAGGCTAGTGTCAAGTTTAGTCATTGTTGGGCATGTTCTGGGTATCCACACCCCAGCAGAGACCCACTAAGAAGGACCCCCTGGTGTTGCACCTTCTCACCACCATTGCAACCTGTTGCTTTACCTTCCTCTTTCTCTCTCTCTCTGGCCCAGACAATTGTGGTGGCGAGGAGAAGCAGTATATACCACTGCCTACTTACTCACTGGCTGAGTTCAGATAATAATAATAATAATAATAATAATAATAATAATAATAACAATTTATTTCTTACCCGCCTCTCTGTCTGGATCGAGGCGGGGAACAACAACATGATAAAATACATAAAACTAATTAAAAACATGACAATTATTATTAAAACTGCATTAAAACATCCTAAAACATCCTAAAAACATTCTAAAAATTCCACTGGATATGCCTGCCGGAAGAGAACAGACTTTATAGCTTTCTTAAATTCTAAAAGACTGTTAAGTTGACGAGTCTCCTCCGGCAGGTCATTCCACAGTCTGGGAGTGGCAGAAGAGAAGGTCCTCTGGGTAACGGTTGTCAGCCTAGTCTTGGCCGACCGCAGTAAGTTCTTCCCAGAGGACCTGAGCGTGCAGGGCGGATTGTACGAGAGAAGGCGATCCCGCAGGTAACCTGGACCCAAACCATGTAGGGCTTTAAAGGTAATGACCAACACTTTATACTTCGCCCGGAAACTAATTGGCAGCCAGTGGAGCGATTTTAAAGCTGGCGTAATATGGTCACTCCTAGATGCACCGGTGACCAACCTGTGACCACGATAATCAACGGGGGGGGGGGGGGGGGAAGCAACCGTCTGTTGTGTTGATTATTGTGTCATGTGTCAGGCAACACACAATGGACACACAGGTGACAGTACGCTGTTTTGGTGAATTAAACAACAGGGGGAAACAACATGCTGCTCCGTTGCTTATCCCAAAACCCGTTGATTAAAATGTTGTGTGTCGGGCTCAATTGCTGTTTCCCCTTCTCCACATGTACTATTGCATTTGGTCATAGAATTCTCCAGCAGGAGTGGCCGAACCCCCCCGGCCACTCTTGTACAGCTGGCAGAACTTGAAGTGCATGATGGGATAGGGCTGGAAGGACTGAAGGAGGAGCACCAGCCGCCCAGAAGGACGCCGGGACTTTCAGCGCACAACAGGGGGAGGGGCAACATTTGTGTTGGGCACCGGGAAAATAACACACAGTGGCTGAATTCGGACAACACAATAAGCAACGGGGGGGGGGGGGAGGGGAACAATAATCAGCTGTATTGACTATCGTGTCGTCCGAATGCTGCCATAGTCAACTCAGCGCTGATCCTAATCCACACTACAGTTGATTATTTAATACCATGTTGTGTGGGGAGTACCCCCTAGATGAACAACTGTAATGTTGATTATTACCCCACCATTGACTATCGTGTTGTCCGAATTCAGTCAGTGAGTGTTCTATTCCCCCTTCCATTGCCTAATATGTCGTCCGAACTCAGCAACTAACTCTCCGCCTGTCAAGCCAGCACATGGTAGCCATTATGAGAGTATGAGGAGCAATAGTAGCTAATAACAGTGGCAGTGAGAAGGTAGGCTCACTGAAGGAGGGGGGCACTGAGGGTGTCTTGCCGAAGGGGCCTCCAAAACCTGGAGCTGGAATGGCACTACTCCCATTACACACACACACACACACACACACACACACATCCCAATTCACAACATGCCACCTGCCAGATACAATGACAGCACCTTCCACTATGTGTGAGCACTGTGGCACAGGTAGGAGCACCAAGCATCCTTACACAAAGAGGCTCAGTTAGGGTGACCATATGAAAAGGAGGACAGGGCTCCTGTATCTTAACAGTTGTATTGAAAAGGGAATTTCAGCAGGTGTCGTTTGTATGCCTGCAGCACCTGGTGAAATTCCCTCTTCATCACAACAGTTAAAGCGGCAGGAGCCCTGCCCTCTTTTGTATTTGGTCATGCTAGTATAGCTTCTGCAGCTTTAGCTGTTGTGATGAAGAGGGAATTTCAGGTGCTCCATGCATACAAATGACACCTGCTGAAATTCCCTTTTCTATTCTACTGTTAAAGATACAGTAGCCCTGTCCTCTTTTTCATATGGTCACCCTAGTTTCAGTTCCCTTCATATAGCACACTGCTCACAGCAGACATATTGTTTTATCACAATACACAAAGGGAAGAAAAGCCAAGCCTACATAAGACAGCAGCCAAACACTTCCCTTGGGAGGATAACACTCCCAATAAGGGTTCAAAACTATTGAAGGTTCCACTGAGGAAGAAGAAAGTGAAATAGGGAAGGGCAGACAAAAGGGAAACCACATACTTACAGGAGCAATTTTCAGGAGTTCACCAAGCAGGGCATGAGCTTGGAAAAGTGGAGATTTAAGTTTAAGCCTTATGATGGGAAACACAGGGAGGGAGCAGCAATATGGTTCCTCATTTTTACCTGCCTGAGTCTGATTGAGCAGAGAATGGAAGGGCAATTTTTTTTCTGGGTTTCTTTCTATCCAATCTCCCTGCCTGCTCTGCCCCATCAGAGACCCCCTCTAGAAGGATTCGCTTTGGTGCCTGGCTGCCCTATTATGCACATATTCGCAGAAGCGCATTTACTCCTAATACCTCTGTACGAGAGGCGGCGAAGCGTATTATAAAATGACCGAAATGCGCTTTAAACTTGCTGACATGCGGAGAATCGCATGTTTACACGGCGGTAAGGCACTTTAACTGCCGCCGCAAATTAAAACTCATGGTTTAACGCGCATTCGATAATGCGCATAATCGGAGGTTTAAAGTAGGCTGACCATATGAAAAGGAGGACAGGGCTCCTGTAACTTTAACAGTTGTAGAGAAAAGGGAATTTCAGCCAGTGTCATTTGTATTCAATTAGTTCCTGATGAAATTCCCTCTATATCACAACAGTTAAAGTTGCAGGCAATGTACTAGAGTGACCATATACAAAAGAAGGCAGGGCCCCTGCAACTTTAACTGTGGTGATGAAGAGGGAATTTCACCAGGAACTAATTGCATACAAATGACACTGGCAGAAATTCCCTTTTCTCTACAATTGTTAAAGTTACAGGAGCCCTGTCCTCCTTTTCATATGGTCAGCCTAAACTAGGCACATTGGTTGCATAACTACCTTTCATGAAACTTGTATGGGTGTAGGAGCCTGCCCAGAACAAGTAGATAGGCAACCCCACAGAAGAACAGCTGGAAGTGTTCTGGTCCCCTGCTGCTGGTCATGGGGTAGACCTTCCCCACCATTTGCATGGAATTTAGTGTAGGATAGGTCCCAGTGGAGCTCCTATCTACGAAGTGACAGCATCCAGATGAAGCCCAAACTGCTCATGATTCTTTGGCTAGTAGTGGCAACAGTAGGAGCAGAGTGCCTTGTCTTTGCCAACAAAGTGCTTACTTGCATGTCGAGAATCGTGCTTTATGTTATATGAGGGACTCTGCTCCCAGCTGTGGGGTGGGGGGGAAGAGGATTGTTTCTCCACTACACTTTATAGTCAAGATATAGTTTTTACATATAGCAAGTAGGGAGGAGACATGGGAAACATTTGCAGCATTTATTTGCAAACTTCCCTTGGCCACCTATGTGGGGTGCTCCATTCCTTCCATGCAAGTTGGGGAGTTGTTTTGGGGAAAATTGCCTTTTTGCCAAGGTTCCCATCACCAGAGCTCTCCCTTGTTTGTTCTAAGTCTGAACAACATCAGGAGGTCTGAGTGATGTAGTCTTACAGCATGTATCCTATCATTAGTTATAGCCTCCCTGTTGGGAGCATCTATCCAAGCGTTGGTGTGCTCGGACTGGATGCAGTGTTTTGCCATGTCCTATTTGTCATGGCGATACAAGTGGAGCAGGAGGTGATTGGGAGGATTTTTTCTTAAACCATCTCTGTGGCTGTTAATATAAAGTTCCACCAACATCAAGGGAATGTTCAGTTTCGACACTGGTATAGGATTTGCATAAGCTTGCTCTTCCCCTATCCTGCCCACATCCCAGACCCTTTTTGCCTGCTATGCCAGAGCAGTTGAGCATAGCAGATACAGTGGCATAATGTTGTACAGGCATATCAATGTAGTTGCTTCAGTGCATCACTTATGGCAATTGCATATGTCATGTTCTACGAGTTTCACTAAGGGTGGGGAACCTCTTTCAGCCAGCAGGCAGAATTCAATTTCAGGCCACATTTCAGTGGTGGGTGGAACAATAGTCAAAACAGGTGGGTCAAAATACAAAAAATACAAAAAATGTCTCACTATCAGTAGAGACATTTCAATCTTTTAGAATAAAGGGGGGAGCAAAATAAAATAAAATAAGTTTAGAAAACCACAAAATGATCACTGATTTGGAGGAAGGGGTTGCTACCTTCTGGAAAACCTCAGAGGGCTGGATTTGACCCCCGGGCCTAACGTTCCCCGCCCCTGCTATGGTGTATCTTGTGTATAAGATTGCATCCTTAGATGACTGAACAAGTGAGACTTTCTTCCAAGCCAATACACAGTATCAGGCTGAGGCTAGATCTACACCAAGCAGGATATAACACCTTGAAAGTGGTTTGAAAACGGTATATGGAATGTGTCATGGGCCCCAACAGTTGTCAATACGGTTAGAAACAGTTATAAAGCAGTAGTATAGATCCTGCCTGAGCGATACTTTCTAAGTTTATTATATCAGTGTACTTTCTCAGAGTCTATGGTTCTTTGACACACCTCCATTAAGACTAAGCTGACCATATGAAAAGGAGGACAGGGCTCATGTAACTTTAACAGTTGTAGAGAAAAGGGAATTTCAGCCAGTGTCATTTGTATGCAATTAGTTCCTGGTGAAATTCCCTCTTCATCACCACAGTTAAAGTTGCAGGGGCCCTGCCTTCTTTTGTATATGGTCACTCTAGTATAGTGCCTGCAACTTTAACTGTTGTGATGAAGAGGGAATTTCACCAGGGACTAATTGCATAGAACTGACACTGGCTGAAATTCCCTTTTCTCTACAACTGTTAAAGTTACATGAGCCCTGTCCTCCTTTTCATATGGTCAGCCTAATTAAGACTTAACTAGCAGACAATATTGCCTATAACGGATGAATGGCTATTGGTGGAGTTGGCGGAAATGGCAAAACTTACATCAATAATTAGAGACAAGTCAACATCTATATTTTAACTGAATGGAAACCTCTTATGGACTTTTTGCAGGGACTAGAAAAAATGAGTTGTTCATCTGGATTCAGTGATTAAGAAGAAAAATTTTAAGATAAAAGAAAGAGGGGAATTTTGATTTTTGTACTTATAAAGTAAGAGAAGATATGGTTACATATTTTTTGCTGTGGAGAAAATCGGAAGTCCGTTTTAACTTTGTGTTGCTGTTGTTGTTGTTGTGTTTTCTTCGTGTATTGTGTTTGTAAGTTGGTGTTGTTTTGACATAATAAAAAAATCAGAACTGCTTCACAGAGACCTGGCTGGGAGATGACAGTGGCCCGACATGGGCCCAGGCCCTCCCAGCTGGGTACTGTGTTAGTGAGCAGGTGAGGGAAAGTGGGCGGGGGGGGGGCGGAGTAGCTGTGGTCTATAGGGATAATCTTACCCTGACCAGACTTCCTGTTCGTGAATTGAATCACATCAAGTGTGTGTACCTGAGTCTGAAGACCAGGGATAGACTAGGGATTCTCTTAGTGTACCGGCCCCCCCGCTGCCTATCAGACTCCCTGGCCAAGCTCACGGAACTGGTCTCGGAGCTGGTGTTGGATTCACCCAGGCTTTTGGTCCTGGTCGACTTCAACATCCCATTCGAGACTGGTTTGTCAGGTGCAGCTCGGGAGTTCATGGCATCCATGACAACCATGGGCATATCCCAATTGGTCTCCAGACCCACACATTCAGCGGGTCACACCCTCGATGCTGTTTTCAGTTCCGAACACACGGATCTGTAGGCGGAGGTGACAAATACCTCCGTGTTGTCACGGACAGACCATTTTCTGGTCAGGGTTAGTATCACGGCTACCACCCGCCCCTGCAAGGGTGGTGGACCTTTTAAGATGGTCCGCCCTCGAAGGCTGATGGATACTTCTGGATTCCAGAAAGCCTTGGAGGGTTCTATGGCTGGTATCGCCGACGATCCTGTAGAAGCCCTGGTTGATAGATGGAATCAAGACCTAACTGGGCTATCAACACGATCACCCCCAAACGTCCTCTCCGACCCGCTTCTAACAGAGCGCCCTGGTATACAGAAGATCTCAGGGAGTTGAAGCGGAAAGGACGACGACTGGAGCGCCGATGGCGGAAAACTCGACTTATATCTGACAAGACACGACATAGGCTCAATTCGGACGACACGTTAACCAACTGAGAGGACTTAACCCACTGACAGTGGGTTAAAAAGGCGGCCTCAATTCGGATGACACGCTGCAGCAGGGGATGCAAAGTTAAGTTAACCACCCTGGTGGTTAATAACGTACTCGGTTCTGACTGACAGCTCGGCCGCCATTTTCCCCGCCTACCAAACACCGTTAGTCCTCCAGCAGGTATCCCAGAAGGCACTGCGGCCAAAAACCATGGCCGCCACAATTGAAGCCGATGCAGGACATGCCTCCCAAATCCCATTGGCTGCCTCAGTCACTGGGCGGAACTCAGCAGCCTCGGGCAAAGAGGCAGCCAGGAGGAACCGCAGCACCTACACAAGAGTAACAACCAGCAATGCTCCCCAAACGTTGGCACCCACACCCCAGGGAGCCACCCCCGCCCACCCTATACGGGAGACCTGGCATCTGCGAGAGTCACCCCCCTCCCCCAGCCCCCTCCCACCTCCCTCCTAGAGCAGCCACCCGCACACACAGGAAAGAAGGCGAGAGTGGGGCGGTTGGGAAATCTTTATTCAGCAGGAAAATCAGACATGGGCAGTAAGGCACATGGGCACCACTATGCCAGGGCAGAACCTACGGAGAGGACAGGCGCCCCCGGGAAGGAAGGAAGAGGCAGCTGGAAGGCACAGCGGTGAAACGGGGATGGCCAACGCCACAGCCCCAGGGAGCCAAGCACGGAACGCACCCAGGGGAGGAGGTGGAGAGGGGGCCATGCCAGGGAGAGATGCCAGTCCAGAGATGGGACTCCACAGCCGACGCTCACATGGGATGGGGGTAGTGCAGCCAGATCCAGGCACTGATGCTTTTACGCACCCGGGACGCCTCCGCACGGGCGCAACACTCCCCAACGGGATTCTCGGGGCCTGGCAAAGGCTCACTGTCCAGCCATGTTGGGCGGATGAGGGGGGGCTCTCTGGTCACCGCTTCCCCTGCCCTCGTCCTTCTGGGTGATGCGAGGGTGGAGGTGGCGGTGCAGTGGGGGGTCTACTTTGGATGGGGTGTTGTTCTCCCTCTTGGTGTGGGAGGGGCTGCCCCTTGCTCCAGGGCGCCTGGGGTTGTTGCGTATTCCATCTCCCCCTCCCCCCCTTTGACGTAGTGCCCTTCTGGTGTGCTTCCCTGTCCGTTTGGGTAGCTGACTGGGCACCCTGCGTGAGTGCTTGCAGGAGCTGGCTCCCTGGTGGGGGAGGTGGGCATCCTGGTTGCTATGGCGGCAAAACCAGCGATCCGTTTCATCCGTGCCTGAGCTCCCATCCACTGTCTGCTGCTCTTGCCGCTCTCCTCTATGGTCTTTTGTGTTAACGTACTCACCTCAATTGTTTAACCAACGCACCTCAAGTGGCTGAATTCGGACAACACGTTAGTCAATTGACTAACTTTTAAACAACTTGCAAGCAAGTTGTTTAACTCAGTTGTTTAAAACTGCAACTTAAACAACTGTGGGTTGGTTAACCTTTATGTGGCTGAATTCGGACAACACGTTTGGTTAACCCACTGACGGTTGTTTAACTTAACAACCGTTGGTTAACGTGTCGTCCGAATTGAGCCATAGAGAACATCTTCGTTCTTATGGGGTGGCAATATGTGCAGCGAAGAAAGATTTCTTCTCTGTGCGCATTGCGTCTGCGAATTCGCATCCAGCAGAACTGTTCAGGGTGGTGAGGGGTCTAACCCGGGCACCTTCCCCCCTGATTCCGATCTTAGAGCCTTCGGTAGTTTGCTGCGATGCCTTTAATGATCATTTCACAGATAAAATATCTTGGATAAGAGCCGACTTAGATGCTGTCGTTATAGCAGAGGCTGATGATGGAGTGTCCAGCGACTCCGCGAGTAGAATTACACTGGATCAGTTTCAGTTGGTGAGTACCGAGGATGTGGACAAGCTGCTTGGACGAGTTGGGAGGATGACTTGTCCTCTCAATCCCTGTCCTTCATGGCTGGTCGCCCAGGGAGGAGATGCAGTTAGATCGCAATTACAATATATTATTAATGCATCTCTCAGGGAGGGGAGAAGCGGTAGTACAGCCGTTTCTAAAGAAGCCCTCCCTGGACCCCCTGGACTTTAATAACTACAGACTGGTATCAAACCTTCCATTCTTGGGCAAGGTGATCGAGAGGGCGGTTGCCTTTCAACTCCAAGTAGTTTTTTTTTATTATTATTATTATTGTATAATTTTTATTAGTTTTTCAACAAAACAAAACAAACATACACATAATAATATATAAACAAACTAACTCCCTCAACTACCCCCGTGCACCCCCCCCGAGACCTACTCACATTCATCCATCATCCTTCCAGAATTTTAATGATTCTTTTGAAGGCGACTGTCCCTTTCCCGATCTTAAAACATATTCCAAAAAGGGAGTCCATATATCTCCAAAATCACTCTTACTGGACATTCCCCTCATTATTTTCATTTTACATGTCAACATATCATTCAATGCTATAGCCCAAATTTCTTTATACCAATCTTCTATTTTATAACTTCGTTGCCCTTTCCAATTTCTAGCAATCATTATTCTGACGGGTGCCAGGAGGTTGTTTACCAATTCTCTGTTAATTATATGCTTGTTCCCACTATCCCATATTGCTAGTAGAGCTAACTTCGGGTTTAATCCCAATTTACTTCCAATTATATCACTTATTTCTTTAAAAACCCTTTCCCAGAATTTTTGTACTTGTTCACAGCTCCACCACATATGAAAATAGGTCCCAACCTCCTGACATCCCCTCCAACAGTTCTTGGACACTTTTTTATCAATCTGGTGAAATCTTACAGGTGTTAGATACCATCTCCAAACTATCTTATAATAGTTCTCCTTAATTCTAATCGACAATAATTTCAACATTCTTACATTCCATATCCTCCCCCAATTATCTTCATTGATTTTTTCCCTTAGATCTTCTTCCCATACCTCTTTTGTAACCTTAAGTGAGTCCTGAGATTCCTCCTCTATTAAAATTTTATATATCTCGCTAGTGAGTCCTTTCTTAGCTCTGGCTCCATCTTTTTTCCCTATTTGTTCAATTAAATCTTCAAATCTGGTATTGTTTCTACATTTCTTATTTTTCATCCTCCATTCCTCTGTCCATTTTACCAGTTGCAAACACTTGAACCACGCTATCTTTTGTCCTTTAAACAAATCTTTAATATGCTCACTATCCTTCATCTTTCCCATCCAATTCCTTAGCTTTAGAATATCTTGTTCTTTCAGTCTCACTTCTATCTCTGATTTTAATGCTCTTGGGAAGTTTCCCACTACTACCACTGGGGCAAGCGGAGAATCCCCTGGTATCAATTTCCCCCTATACTTCTCCCATATCGATAATATATTTTCTAATAATGGGTTGTCCAGTACCTTCCATTCTTTCTTCTGCATTTTATTAAAAAATATATTCCGCAATTTACATTCTATCTCTACTGTTTGCGATTCCAACCATTCCAAGTCTTGTTCCCCTAAAATAGCATAAATAGCATATCTTAACTGATTAGCAATATAATAATTCTTAATATTAGGAAGTCCTAAACCTCCTTCTTTTGAGTCTTATACCATAACCCCTTGTTTATCCTAGCTCTTTTATCCCCATTACAATATGCATTAATCATATTTTGCCAATTTTTAATCTCAGCTACTGAAATTCTAATAGGTAGCATTCTAAACAAAAAATTAACCTTAGGTAATATCTTCATTTTAATAACCGCTATTCTACCAAACCAAGAATGTTTTAATTTTCTATAAGTCTGTAATTTCTCCCCTACCTCTTTTCTTAAGCTTACAAAATTAAGTTCCTCTATTCTTTCTAATTCTTTATCTATATTAACTCCTAAATATCTTATTATATTTTTATGTCTTAATCCTAACTTAGCTTTACATTTCTCCATCTCTTCCTTATTATAGTTATACAACATCATTTCTGACTTCCCCCAGTTAACTTGTAATCCTGTAATTTCCCCAAATTCTCTCAAATGTTTCTGAATCATCTCCCCACTTTCTAGGGGATCTTCTATTGTCAATAACGTATCATCCGCAAACATATTTACTTTAATCTTATATTTTCTTCCTATCCCCTTTAATCTTTCATCTTCCCTTATTACATTTGCTAAAATTTCTATAACTATTGCAAATAAAATCGGTGAAAGTGGACATCCTTGCCTAGTTCCTCGAGCTAGTATTATTTGTTGCGTTAACCCATCATTAACCATTATTTCCGCTTTATTATTTTTATACATCTGATTAATCACTCCCATAAATTTATGTCCAAACCCAAATGTTTTTAATATTATTTTTAACGCTGGCCATTCCACGCAATCAAAGGCTTTGAAAATATCTAATGCTAATAATCCTGCTTTTAAGTTCCTTTTTTTTATAATATTTATTATATTTATAACTCTCCCAATTAAATTCGGCATTTTCCTACCTGAGATAAATCCGCATTGATCATTTTTAATATATTTAAATATAAATATGCCCATTCTTTTAGCCATAATTGCTGAAAATATTTTTGCATCCTGATTTATTAAAGATATTGGCCTATATGACGCTGGATCTGTCAAATCCTTACCTGGCTTCTGTATTAAAACAATCAGGGACTGGTCCCACGATGGCGGGGTCATTCCTCCTTCTATTATATTATTAAATAATTTTTTTAATCTAGGTATTAAAATATCTTTAAATATTTTATAAAATTCTGGCCCCAAACCATCAATCCCCGGAGACTTACCTCCTTTTAGTTTTCCAATAATTCCCTCAATTTCTTTATCAGTAACCAAGGCTTCCATACACTCCCTATCTTGATCGTCCAGTCTTATTTTCCAATTCCTTTCTACATATTCCCGAATCTTTTCTTGTGAAAGCGCCTCTGATGTATATAAATCTTTATAAAATTCCTGAAAAATATTTAATTTATCTTTCATTACATTACATCTGTTCCCTAACTTATCTCTTATTGTCCCTATCATATTCTTAGCCTTCTCTGACTGCGTGGATCTAGCCAGCAACCTGGAATTTCTATTACTATATTCAAAAAAGTCTCTCTTTAAATATAATAAATTCTTTTGAACCTGTTCTATTTCTTCTTTCTCCAATTCCTTTTTTTTAGCCTGAATTAGGGCATATAACCGCTTATCTTTTGACTGTCTCAATCTCTCCTCTAAACTCCTTATCTCTTCTTCAGCCTTTTTATTAAGTACTTCCTGTTGCTTTTTAAGTGTGGACATTTCTCTGATACAGATCCCTCTTATTACTGCTTTCATCGTATCCCATAATAATCCTTGCGAATTAACTCCTTTTTCATTTATCTGCCATATTTCCTGCACTTCCTTTTTTAATTTATCCACTATGTTTTTATTTTTAAAAATTCTTCCGTCCAGTCTCCATCTCTTTGCTTGTTTATAATCCTTCTTTATCTTGATATCCATCATCATTAGTGCATGGTCTGTGATCTTAATTACCCCAATATCACAATCTGTTAATTTAGGTACCATATTCTTTGATATAAAAATATAATCAATCCTTGAGTAGCTCTTAAATCTAGGTGAGTAAAAAGTATATTTTCTTTCTTGCCCTTTTACAACTCTCCATACATCCATTAATTCTTTCCTCTCCATTAGTTTAGCTAATTCTGTCTTACCCTCTCCTTTACTACCTCTTATTATATTATCTCTGTCTTTCCCTTTATCTAGTACCATATTAAAATCTCCTGCCATCACAATATTCTTTTTCCCTAGATCTCCCACCATATTGAATACTTCTTTAAAGAAATCCATTTGTTTCCCATTTGGAGCATAGACATTTATCAGCACAAATTCTTCCTCTTCCAACGTACAGTAAATTATAAGGATCCTTCCATTCTTATCTTTCTTTATACTTTGAATATTAATACCACATTTCTTCGATATTATTATTGCCACACCTCTCGCTTTAGAAGTACCAAATGACTTTTCATACACTCCAACTTCCCTCATTCGTAACTCATTAGCCCCATCCTTTATTTGATGAGTTTCCTGCAAAAAAATTATGTCTATTTTTTTTCTTTTCAACAATGTTTCAATTCTTCGTCTTTTACCCACCGTTCCTAGCCCCTTAACATTTAGAGTTGCACATCTCAATCTATTCTCCATTTCTTACTTTCAACCACGTCATTAAATTGGTCTCAGTCAGTGATACACATACCCCCCCTCCCTTCCCCCCCACACACATACCCCCATTTTTACCCCCCTCCTCACCAGTCATCTGGGCACTGGTCCCAATTATTTTAGAACTCTTCGGGGGGGGGAACACGGCCCAACCCACAGAGCAAAGTCCGATCCTCCCCTCCTTTTTAACCCTTTCCCCCCTAATCCCTTTTCATTGACTGGAACCTCCAACCGCTCCTTCTACTTGGTCACTGGAACCTTCACCCGCTCCTTCCGCTTGGACTATTTCTCCCACATCATTGGCATCGATTATGCCCAACTTCTCCAGCAGCTTGATTCCCTGTTCGCACGATGTTATTCTTTTTGCTTCCCTTGCCAGAAGAATTTCAAGAATACTGGGTAACCCCAGTGGTAGGTTATCGATTTCTTCCTCAATGCTGCTGTACAAATTTTGACGCTCTTCCTCCACTGCACGGTGTGCGCCGATAAATCCTGATAGATTTCGATTGCTGTTGCTTGAATCTTTGGTTGAGCTTGTCGTCTAATTGCCTGCATCAATTTTTCTTTTTTATAATAATTTGCAAATTTAACAATTATGTCCCTTGGAAGTACTCCTTTACGCTTAGAACCAACTCTATGCACCCGTTCGAGATCAGCTTCAGCCCAAGACTCATCTGGAAGTTGTACTCTTATCCATGTCAAAATTGTATCTCTTAGATCTTTTAAAGACTCTCCTTCTTGTTCTGGATATTTTCTTATATGAATATTTGCCCGTCTATCCCGATCCTCCATAGCAATAAGGCATAGTTCATGTTGAGAAAGCTGGTCTTCCTGTTTCTTACAAACTCCCGCCAAGACTCTAGTATCTGCCTGGAGCACTCCAACATCCATCACCACTTGCTTTAGTCCCGTCATAAGCTCAGTCTGCGTATCTGAAATGCGCTTCACCAAGCGTTCTTCTAAACCAATCAGCATGTTTTTTATATCAGCCTTTAATTCATCCATTGGGTCTGGCTGCCCTCCTCTGGCCATCTTTGGAATTGCAGCTGGCTCTGTAATTTGTGAGATAGAGCCCTTCACGGGAGATTTCTTCCCAACCTGCTTCTCTGGCATTTCTTGAAAATCCACCCGGGTCAATCTATGCCACGATCGATCTGATCCTCGCTCTTTTGAAGGTCTTACCCAGGCGGGGGTGGGAATAGAGGGCTTCTGCCGTCTCTGCTTCTTACTCATAAATTTCCCTCCTCCCCCGTCTGCCTGGAGACTCTTACTCGTGCCTCTGCCTTGCAACCAAGACTTCAAGTTCAAATTCACTGGGAGTTAACTTTATTTCTTCTCAAACTCCCTCCAAGTATACTATAAATCAGCTAGCTGCCAATTATAGTCCATAAATCATTCCAGTAATGGCGTCTCCCTCCTCCGTCTTTGCATCCAGCAGAAACAGCTAATAGCCAGCAATTTCTTGCTGCTCTCAAATCCCCCTTCAATGATTGTTCACTTCCAGTCAATATATAATGCCTTTTAATACTTTAAGTCAAGCAAGCTGGGTTATATCTTCAATTATAAGTCCATAAATTACCTCATTAATGGCGTCTCCTCCTCCGTTGTCTGAGGAATTTGGTTTCGCTTTTACAGCCAAGACGAGCAGGCAGCCTTCGGCAAGCTCTTGCCCATTCCCAACTCAGCCTCAATGATTATTCACTTCCAGTCGATATATCATGCCTTTTATAACTCTTCACGATAAGGAATTAGTGCTTAATTCAAAGCTTTTTTTAGGGAGCTCAGAAGATCTGCGACCTTACTCCGACTCGATCATAGTCATGCCCCCCTCCAAGTAGTTTTGGATGACACTGATTTTCTAGACCCATTTTAAACTGGCTTCAGAGCGGGATACGGAGTTGAGACTGCTATGGTCGCCTTAGTGGATGATCTACGCAAGAGTATTGACAGGGGGAGTGTGTCCCTGTTGGTACTTCTGGACCTCTCAGCGGCATTTGATACCATCGACCATGGTATCCTTCTGGAACGCCTGAGGGGATTGGGACTTGGGGGCACTGTGCTTCAGTGGTTCCGGTCCTACCTCTCGGGCAGGTTCAAGATGGTGATGCTTGGGGATAGCTGCTCCGCAAAGAAGGAGCTGCTGTGTGGCGTACCGCGAGGTGCCATCCTTTCCCCAATGCTGTTTAACATTTATATGAAACCGTTGGGAGAGATCATCCGGAGGCATGGGGCAGGATGCTATCAGTATGCTGATGACACCCAAATATATTTCTCTATGCCTTCGACAACAGCATCAGCTAAGGATAGTGTGTCTCCTCTGAATGAATGCTTGGAGGCGGTAATGGGCTGGATGAGGAAAAACAAACTGAAGCTGAATCCAGACAAGATGGAGGTGCTTGCTGCTAAAGGCAGCAACCTGGGTTTGGAGATGTGTCAACCGGTTCTGGATGGGGTTACACTCCTCCTGAAAGACTGTGTTCGCAGCTTGGGGGTGCGCCTGGATCCATCGCTCCAAATGACAGCCCAGATAGATGCGACGGCCAGGAGTGCCTACTATCAGCTTCGGCTGATACGCCAGCTGCGCCCCTTCCTAGAGTTGGAAGACCTAAAGATGGTAGTGCACACGCTGGTAACTTTGAGGCTCGACTTCTGCAATGCGCTGTACATAGGGCTACCTCTGTGCCTAGTCCGGAAACTTCAACTAGTTCAAAATATGGCAGCCAGGTTGGTCACCGGTTCACCTAGGGGTGACCATATTACGCCAGCTTTAAAATCGCTCCACTGGCTGCCAATTGGTTTCTGGGAAAAGTTAAAGTGTTGGTTATTACCTTTAAAGCCCTACATGGTTTGGGTCCAGGTTACCTACAGGATCACCTTCTCCCATACAATCTGCCCCGCACGCTCAGGTCTTCTGGGAAGAACTTACTACAGTCGGCCAAGACTAGGCTGACAACTGTTACCAGAGGACCTTTTCTTCTGCTGCTCCCAGACTGTGGAATGACCTGCCGAAGGAGACTCGTGAACTTAACAGTCTTTTAGAATTTAAGAAAGCCATAAAGACTGTTCTCTTCCGGCGGGCATATCCAGTGGAATTTTAGAATGTTTTTAGGATGTTTTTAGGATGTTTTTAGGATGTTTTAATGCAGTTTTAATAATGTGTGTCAGTTTTATGTATTTTATTATATTGTTGTTCCCCACCTCGATCCAAACGGAGAGGCAGGTAAGAAAGAAATTATTATTAGTAGTAGTAGTATTATAAAAAAAATTAAAGAAAAGACTTAAAAAAGACTTAACTAACAGACATGATTACGTACTTGAAATTACCACCTGAATTACACCACTTAAATGACTAGATGACACCATGCTTTCAAAATGTGTGTAGCAATCAGTTTGACCTTTTATGTCGGCATAAAAATTAGTGAATGTATCTCCTCAGTGGCAGGCAGTAATATTTTACAAAAGTAATTTTTAATGTTTGTAACCCTAGCCAGAGAGAGAGCTATTTCTCTAACAAAAAATGTAACAACATTTATATATTTATTTATTTATTTTATAATTTTTTTTATTATTTTTCAACATAACATAATACAACATAAACCTACACAACATAAAGTACAATACATACCGCATACCCCCGTGCTCCCCTCCCCCCAGGAGACCTTCAATTATACATTATTCTTCTTTCCAAAAATATAAAGACTCTTTTGAAGGCATTTGCCCCTTCCCCATTCTTAATACATATTCCAAAAATAAACTCCATATATCTCCAAAATCATTCTTACTGGACATTCCCCTCTTTATTTTCATTTTACACGTTAGCTTATCATTAAGTGCCATGTCCCATATTTCTTTATACCATTCTTCTATGGTATATGTCCCTTGCCCTTTCCAGTTTTTAGCAATCATTATTCTGGCAGGAGCCAGGAGGTTGTTTATTAATTCTCTCTTATTTATATTCTCAATACCTTTTTCCCATATTGCTAGTAGAGCCAGCTTTGGGTTTAATTCCAAATTACTTCCAATTATATGACTTATTTCTTTAAACACCCTTTCCCAAAATTGTTGTACATGTTTACAGCTCCACCACATATGGAAATAAGTTCCAACCTCCTGACATCCCCTCCAACAATTCTTGGACACTTTTTTATCTATCTGATGAAATCTTACCGGTGTTAAATACCATCTCCATACTATTTTATAATAATTCTCCTTAATTCTAATCGACAAAAGCTTTAACATTCTTGCATCCCATATCTTCCCCCAGTCATGTTCATTAATTTGTTCTTTTAAGTCATCTTCCCAAATCATTTTAAGCGAATCTCTATATTCAGCTTCCTCTGTCAGGATTTTATATATTTCGCTAGTTACACCTTTTCTAGCTTTAATTACTTCTTTCTTTCCTCTTGATTCAATTAAATCTTCAAATCTTGTATTATTTCTACACTTCTTATTCATCTTTTTCCATTCCTGTGTCCATTTTTCCAATTTATCTTTTGTCCTTTTAACAACTCTCTAATTTGCTCCTTATCTGTCATTCTTTCCATCCAATTCCTTAACTTAATTATTTCCTGATCCTTCAAATTTCCTTCCAATTCTACTTTTAAATTCCTTGGGAAATTTCTCACAACTACCACTGGGGCGAGTGGAGAGTCTCCTGGTATTAAACTCCCTTTAACTTTCTCCCAGATCTCTAGAATGTTTTTCAGCAACGGGTTGTCCAGTCCCCTCAAATCTTTCTTTTGGATTTTATTATTAAAAAAAATATTTTGTACTTTGAAATCTGGTTCCCCTGTTTGCGTTCCTAACCATTCTAAATCTTCCTCCCCTAATATACTATTTATAACATATCTTAACTGATTAGCACTTTATGTTTGGAAGTCCCAAACCTCCTTTCTTTTGTGTCTTATACATAGCCCTTTATTAATCCTAGCTGTCTTATCTCCATTGCAATAAGCATTAATCATATTTTGCCAGCTCTTTTACATCCGATATTTTAATCGGCAGCATTCTAAACAAAAAATTAATCTTGGGTAATATCTTCATTTTTATAACCGCTATTCTACCAAACCAAGAGTGTTTTAATTTTCTATATGCCTCTAACTTTTCCCCTACCTGTTTTTTCAAACTTACAAAATTAATTTCCTCTAACCTGTCTAAATCTTTTGCAGTATTAACTCCTAAATAACGTACTATATTTTTAAGCCTAAGACCTAACTTAACTTTACCTTCCTCCATCTCCTCTTTGTTATAATTGAATAACATCATTTCTGACTTCCCCCAATTAACTTGTAGACCTGTAACCTCCCCAAATTCTCTCAAATGTTTCTTAATCAGCTCCCCCTCCTACATTTATATATTTATCATATTTAAGACTTACCCTCTCCTAAAAAAATGTTCAAGCCAATGTACAATTATAAAAATGTACATGTAATAATGTGATTTTATTATAATATAGGCAAGCTTTCCCTCCCTAGTTGCTATGTTGTTGGCAGCCATAGCTCAAGTAAGGAAGATGGGTAATGTTCGGTGATGCTGAAATACTGGGTTTTGACTTCAGGTTTTGTAAATCTATAATTTAGCCAATACAGAATATCCTGATGAAGACAGAACATTTTATGTTTGTGTACTGTGTCATGGATTCAGAAATACAAAGCAGTTAGGATGAGGAGAGTACAGAGAAAGTCATTGAACTAACTTGTTATCAAGGCACAAAACACCTCTCCCCCACCCTGTAAAAGTTTAATTGGAAGCTGTGAAGCAGACTCTCACTAATTTCCCCAAATGAATGAGGAACCCTGCTGTGGATTTCCAGATTATGCACATTAGTGAATAAACAAACAAGCTGAATCATAATTACAATCCAGGAAGTCAAACTACCAAGTCTTGTGTTCATTTGAGTTAGTGTCAATTAGTGTTGTTTCTGGGTAAATGTATTTATATATTGGTAAATAGGCTATAGCAATTTTTGATAGAAGTAATGGTTCTTTTTTAAAACAACAACAACAACAACAACTCTGAAACGTATTTGGAGTAACTCATTGTAGCATTTTTGCAACTAGTGACAGGATTGTATCCCTATTTAAAAACAAAACAAAAAACAGACATAGAACTGTAAGGCCCCAAATCAGCTGGGTTCAGTATACCTTAGGCAGGACAGTGCATATTTGGTATCAGGCAGAATTCAGCATCTTGACCATCTTAGGTTTCATTTAAAAAAAGGGGGGGAAAGTAAGATCCTAGCCATGAAGATAAGTTAGGCAATAAAGTTTGTGGGCAGCACCAAGTGAGGTCTCAGTAGAATTTCAAGTGAACATAAGAACAAATGTCCT
This sequence comes from Anniella stebbinsi, assembly GCA_029215795.1. Lineage (NCBI taxonomy): Eukaryota > Metazoa > Chordata > Lepidosauria > Squamata > Anniellidae > Anniella > Anniella stebbinsi. Next base: position 84,297,486 of record JARDYH010000004.1, on the reverse strand, counting down.
TGCTGGATCAATCTGATTGTCCATCTAGTCCAGCAGCCTGTTTCCATGAGTAGCTGCCCAGATGTCTCCAGGAAGCCCACAAGTGTACTGTGAAGCCCATAGCCCTCTCTTGCTGTGTACTTCCTGGAAACAGCTATTCAGAGGCATCCTGCCTCTGAACCTGGAGATTCTATTGATAGGCCTATCCTCCATGAATTTTATTTAATGCCATCTAAAACCAGCACTCAACACCACATTTAACAACTGCCAATGCCGTAAATGAAGCATTCCCCACCCCATTTTTTTTTCTTGCTGACTCTACTACCCATTATGGCAGAGGAAGATAATATCTCTCCCTCTTTCTTTTCTCTTCATCATGCACAGTTTATTCTCCTTCATTGTCTTTTTTCCAAATTAAAAATCCCCAAACACTTTAGCCTTTCTTTATAGGGCAAGCGCTCCAGTTCTTTGATCACTGGCCTTTTGGGGGGGGGGGGTAACATTTCATGGACTCATAGAATCATAGAATAGTAGAGTTGGAAGGGGCCTATAAGGCCACTGAGTCCAACCCCCTCTTGATCTATGGCAGAAATCAGTGGTGGCTAGTGCCCAATGAGGTTGTGGGGCCAAGAACATGGCAGCTAATTGCAGATGGAACCAAAGTGTTAAATCAAGGGATCTGCTCCATAGCAGGAACCCATTATGCAGAAAGGGCAAACTGAGGCATGCAAGTTAACTTCAAGATCATGCATTCAAAGCAAAGGCAGGGGAAGGTCTCTGACTCATACAATTATACAGAAGCTCTCCTCTGGGCTCTCCTCTCGACCATGGTATCCTTCTGGGACGACTGGCTGAATTGGGAGTGGGAGGCACTGCATTGCAGTGGTTCCGCTCCTACTTGGGGGGTCGGCTCCAGAAGGTGGTGCTTGGGGAACATTGCTCGGCCCCATGGATTCTCCAGTATGGGGTTCCGCAGGGGTCAGTTTTGTCCCCCATGCTGTTCAACATCTACATGAAACTGTTGAGTGCAGTCTTCCGGAGTTTTGGAGTGCGTTGTCATCAGTACGCTGATGACACACAGCTCTATTTCTCCTTTTCATCTTCATCAGGTGAGGCTGTGGATGTGCTGAACCAGTGCCTGGCTGCGACAATGGACTGAAACTCAATCCAGACAAGACTGAGACGCTGTTAGTGGGTGGTTCCGCTGACCGAATGGAGGGTGTTCAACCTGTTCTGGATGGGGTTGCACTCACCTTGAAGGAGCGGGTTCGTAGCTTGGGGGATCTTCTAGAACCATCTCTGTCACTTGAGGCGCAGGTGGCCTCAGTGGCACGGAGTGCCTTCTACCAACTTCAGTTGGTGGCCCAGCTATGTCCCTATCTGGACAGGGATAACCTGGCTTCAGTTGTCCATGCTCTGGTAACCTCCAAGTTAGATTACTGCAATGCACTCTACGTGGGGCTGCCTTTGAAGGTGGTTCGGAAGCTGCAGCTTGTGCAAACTGCAGCAGCCAGATTGATAACTGGAACCAGTAGGTTCGAACATATAAGACCTACTCTGGCCCGCTTGCATTGGCTGCCTGTATGTTTCCGAGCCCGGTTCAAGGTGCTGGTTTTAACCTATAAAGCCTTACACGGCTTGGGACCACAATACCTGATGGAACGCCTTTCCCGACATGAACCTACCCGAACACTACGTTCAACATCTAAGGCCCTCCTCCGAGTGCCTCCTCCGAGGGAAACCTTCTCAACATTCCAAGAGGGTGACTTCACGGTGCTTGGTTGGCACTGCGTCCCTCGAAAACCCCGCACTTTCCCTCCTTGGGGGGCATCGGGTAATCCCAATGCTAAAGAAGGAGTGCAAGGTTTCTGGGTGGCCATCTGGGGACTGGAGCCACCCCTGCACTCTTCCTGGTGGAAGGTGACCAATTGGAGGTTGCCTTCCACCAGGCACTGTCCACCCATGTTTCCGCCGCGACTCCAGAGCAAAGTGAGGGGCTGTCTTGACGCCATCTTGCGCATCATCGCCTCACACAGGAGAAAAAAGTTGGAGTAAGTCACTGACTTTTTTTTCTCTGCAGCTTCAGCAGAAAGCCCCAGGGTGGGTGCATGATTGTAGCGGTGTCATATAACTGATGCCGCACCATCACGTACCCACCCCGGGGCTTTCTGATCCTTTTTGACAGCCCCCAAGTGTGCTTGCCAGCCCAAAGAGGCAGGCATATTACTCTACTGCATCATAAACATAGTCCCATGGAACCTTAAAGACCAGCAGTAATTAGTATTGTGCCACAAGATTCTTGATAGTTTTTGCAATAATTTTGATGTCTCAAGCCTTAAAGACAATGATAGTGGCCTAGTTATTTCCCCTTCTGCTGTTGATTCTGTTAACTGATTTCTCCCCTGCTAGACTATCATCTATGAAGGAACACTTATACCAATATTATCTCCAACTCTATTGAATTTGCAGCTCCACTCTAATGTAGTTATGGCCTGCTAACGCAACCGAGCAAGAACAGATGTTTGGATCAGGATAGCTTCAAGGGATTTTTAGAATGTTCTTCTTGGCAGGTTCCTGCCATTGATGATGTTTGGGAAATGACAGAGAAACAGCTATCAAGGCATATATAATCTGTAAGGGTGCAAAATTGGGGCAATCTCCAGGATTGCTTAGAGGTCTCTATCTATAGTAGCAATCCCCCACCTTTTCAGAAAAATAGGAGGGTAGTTGGAGTGGTGGTGTCAGGGTGGCACATGCACACTTCCATCTAGTATAAATTTAGAAATAATAATAATTATAATTTAAATTGAAGTACAGTACATCTCACCATACAGTAGAAGACGGTGACCAGATGACTTGTGTAGCTGATTGTTCCGTCTGCTGTTCAAATGCTGTTGATGACCACAGTTTTTATGGTTCTTTGTCTTCAAACCAAGCATAGACAGGACAGTCCTGCAAATAGAGGACACCTTCCAATAGAGGACTGTCGTCTATTATTATTATTTTTAAGGACCCATGGCCACCTTAAGGATGCCAGGGAAGGAAACTGTTCTAGCTGAGAGACACCACACACTTCGGACTTGGACAGAAGAGAAAGAGAATAGCAGAGAGGCTCCAAATCCAAACTAGGCAGGGATGACCGAAAAAGTTGAGCACAGCAGAATGGGGGTGGGGTGGGGTGGCAATGCTCCTTACTTCCACTCAAAGAAGTATCTCTCTTAGGAATACCTAGTTTTAAAATATTATAGCAAAAGAAGAGAAGTCCGATTCCCACCCAGACGGTACAGCTTGGGTGGGGGTCATCTTTGCAGGCGGGAAGGAACCAAGTTGACACTGCACATGTGTCCTACACCCATGCAGCCTTAGGTGTGGGCGGAACCAAGTTTATAAGGTCTTTCTCCATGTAGCTCTTGGCCTCTTTTGATTCCACCCCCACCCTCCCTCCCTATCAGCCAGTATGGGATTAGCCACTTGTCCCCTTGATAGGGTGGGCTGAGTAGGATTTTTCCCTGGCATTTATTTGTTGGGCACAGGTTTTCGCCTACTCCATACTGGATTTAATTGTTAGCAGTGGAGGATAAATAAGTTAATTGGTGAGCATCAGGGTTGTGCTGGAATTTCATGAGGTGAGAATAGGGATAATGAACACTCTGCCACCTTTATGGTGATTGGCAATCCAGAGGTCCTGCTTCTCGGGGGCTGTGCAGCTTTTGTGTCAGGATATGGATTGCCTTTGGGGACCTTCCTGTCTCATCTACTCAGAGCTGTACAGCCCCAGGTGGGGATGATGCAGGATGGTCCCCACAAATGCTAAAGTGTAGCTTGAAAAATGGGCCAGGTTTCCTGACCCCTATGTTCAACGTGTTTTGCCCTTATTGGCAGGCTAGTTGCCTGGATGAAGAATGATTTAAGATTCCCTCATGTTCACGCACAGATCCAGGGAGGGAAGAATTTCCCCAATTAAATAAGGAGGCCCTAGTTTATCCCAAACTCTGGTGAACATGTTTTTATTTCTTGGGTTCCTTCTCCTCTCACAAAGACCATTGCATTGCTTCCATTTATCATCTACTTTTATCCGTGAACTAAGTTCATTCCTATACACTACAGACAGCAGTTTATATTTATTTACAACATTTGAATCCTAAACAGATTCCAGAGTGAACGAGAGATAAGATAATACAAAGATAAAAAGAATAAAACCCATAATATAATTATTATTTTTAAAAACGGAGTGCTAATTAAACTGTGTCTGTTCAACCAAGGAAGGCTTCCTGGAAGAGTTTGATGCAAGCCTGAATCTTGTATCACCATTGTAGTGTGGAAGAGGTTTAACAGACAGTGGTAGGACATAACCATCATATTTTAGTGCTACATCAACAAACTTTGGGCTCATGCACTCCCCTGTCCTCCTCCAGAGCGGCTGTGAGATTGGAAGCATTTATTTATATTTTCAGCTAACTACAGTTTGTTGTTTAGCTTAGTTTCTTGTTTGTTTTATTTTAGAAAAAAGGTGACTACAGGGAGACATGATAAAGGTATACGAAATTATGCATGGAGTGGAGAAAGTGGATAGGGAGACATTTTCTTTATTCTCCCATAAGACTAGAATCCAAGGTTATCCCATCAAGCTGACAGATAAAAGAAAATACTTCTTCACACGGTGCATAGTTAAAGCTGTGGAATTCACTATCATAAGATGTAGTGACGGCCACCAACTTGGACGACTTTAAATGATTATTAGATAAATTCATGGAGGGTAAGCTACAAGTTGCAATGGTTATATATGCCTCCAGTATCAGAGCATTATGCCCATGTACTCCGGGTGGGTGCACAGTGATGCTGCATCCATTTTACAATGCAGCACCCACCCTGCACCCACCCTGGGGCTTTCCTGTGAAGCTGTGAAGGAAAAGAGTCAGGGACTTGTCCCAGCGTTTTTCTCTGAAATGAGACAAGTATGGCACATCTGCCATCTATCCTCACTTCGGAGTCAAAGGCATGGCCAGGCGGATGGCGAGCCCTGATTAGTTTCCATCCGCCTGAGCAGGGGGTAGCCCAGCCACTATAAACCCTGTGCTTTTGCTGCAATGTCAGGGTTAGCAAAAGCATGGGGTTTTACTTATTGTGTCGGTAACCCACCATTGAATAGGCAGCCTCCTCAACTAACCAGGACAAATTGTTGGTTTTAACTATGGCTTGTCTGAACAAACCATAAGTATTCAAATTCATTATAGTTAAAACAAACTGCTGTTCCCAATTTGCATAAACTAATAAGCTGTTTTTAGTTTAGAATGGAAGCAAATGCTTCCATTCTTCTCCCTGCAGACACCAGAGGAAGTGAGGCAAAAGGGAAGGAAGCTTTTGCATGTAATGTTAAACTATGGCTTAGTGTATGAACATAATATGGTCGTGATCTGTGTATGCATTCTGTCAACAGGATTCATATTAATTGGAGAGCTGATCTTTTTACTTGCCAGGCCAGACTGAATCCCAGTGGAAGCTGCTCTCACACAGCTATGGCAATATAGGAATAGAGTCTCTCTTATTTTACCCAAGAAACTGTGGGGATACTTGTTGTTGTTGTTGTTGTTGTTGTTTTAAAAAGTTGCTTCCAGATGGAGGTTTTTGCATGTGATGGGCACACTGATTCATTACAGATATCAAGATGCACTGTAAGATGGGCATGAACTATTAGTGTGTTATTCATCATGAGAAACTTGCCTTGCATTAATCAACAACTGTCATTTTATAGTTTGAGATTAATCATAACATCAGGACACATTGGTCCCCAAAACAAGTACGCAGATATTTACAGCAATTTGATATGTTCCTTATCCATCTTCTACTTTCAGCTCTTGGGTTGTCATCAGCCATGAAAATCTAGTAAAATGGCACAACCATCCTGGTGTTATCATGTGCAACCATGAACACATTCTTGTGCTTTTTTAACATCTTGGCTGGTCTTTCCTGATACTGTCTTGCTATGGAAATTGAAAGCAGGTTAATGAGTCGGGTAGATCAAGGTTCCCCGAGGAGCTGTTTTTTGCTCTGGGAAGAATATTGCAGCAGTTGATGCAGAGGAGGCTGGGTAGGTGTTGAGTCTAACCCTTTTACATTATGAGGGGTATGTGAGTGGGTTACAAAACAAATGACTAATCTAGGCTGAGATTTCACAGGGGTGGTTATTCAAGAAAGGCTAAAGCAGCTTTCTTTGGCTTTTTTGTTTTTGCTTTCTTTCATATGACAGAACTTGGAGTTGTTTCAAGCTTTTAAATCTAGAGAAACCAGATTTTTCTATAAGCATGCCAAGTAACATAGTTTGGAGTTGTTTTTAGATCTTGAGGGACCATTTTTTCACTTCTTTCTTTCTTTCTTTGATGTACTTTATACCCTGCCTTTCCATCCAATGGATCAACAAAGCTGCTGCAACAATGAACTTAAAACGTCTAAAGTATTGTAAGAAATTGAAAACTAATATCCTCTGTTTGAAGAGTTGACAGTTAAGGTATAGTTCTCTTGAGTATGTCTCAATAGTGCCACTTTCATGGGGCACCTTCACAACAAGAACAACTACCTCTAGCATTCCAGGAAGAAAGCTAGACTGAATTCTCCTCTCTGACATGCTATTTTCTGTATGGAGAGATTTTTTTTTTGAAATTTTGGAGGCATGGAGGAACACTATATCTGACCTCCCACCTGCAATCTGAAGTCATAGAACCCAGACACATATTTATGACCTCAATAAGAGATAAAAGATTACCGTTTTAACTCTATCACACCAAGAAGGAAGTCTAACAGTGCAATCCTAAACATGTCTACTCAGAAATAGGTCCCATTGGACTACTTGCAGGAAAGTGGGTATAGTATTGCAACCTCAATAAAGCAATACAACTAGTTTTAAATGGAAGCTTCCTGCAATGCTTTTTGTAAGTAGGTGTTCTGCATTTCTCTGCATTATATTGAAAAATTATATTTTCAATTATTGTCTAGTATAATGGTTTCTTCCACCTTATTAAAAGAAAGTAGTTCATACATTTTAGAGTCCACTAGATGGCAAGCTCGTGCAGTGTAATAATTACACATAGAGAGAAAGAGGAAGAGAGAGAGGAAAGGAGGGAGGAATTCAAGCTTTTTGGATTGAGGAGATTAATGTTTACTCAAACTAAAAAGTTGCTGAAGGCTACAATCCAAAGCAAAATCACCTGGGATTAAGTCCCATTGAACTCAGTGGAACTGAGGCTTTTGTTATGGGAAGGCTTTCATTATTGGAAGCCTTCCATTGTTTGGGTTGTGCTTATTTATAAAGTCTTAAGCTTCAGTTCAGAATTTGTCTTTGTTACCTAAGTAACAGTGGAGACTAGTGGCTCTGATGTAAGTGAGGTGGTGAGTCCACTCCAGGTTTCAGTCAGAACTCTGTAGAGAACCTTGGAGTGCTCCTTTAGAGTTCTGTCTGGTTTTGACTGAAATCTGGAGCATATTCACCGCTCTACTGATATCAGAACTGCCAGCCTCCACTGCTAAATAAGGCATTTGATATTGGCTACTAAAATAAGTAATGTCATTACTGAAATGCCATCCCTGCCTAGGAGAACTTTAGAACAAAGGGGAAATGTCAAAAAGGCCCAGCAGACACACCAAACGTGAAGGTTAAAATATCCATCATCACCTTAGTACTTACTCAGGCCTATGCAGTAGAGAATGAGACTATCTTCCAGAGTCAATGATTCACACCTGACCTGATTTTTAAAGAGTGACAGCTGAATTAGCTTGGCACTTGAGAAACTGCTAAGAGTGCTTGGACATTTAAGGCTCAACTGCATGGCATTTTCTTTGGAGATCAGAAATGGTCATTCAGTATAAGTTATCCTAGCAAGTTAGAAATGTGGGTATTTTGTCTCTGTGTATGACAGCAGGGGATAGTAGATGGGTGAATACTTTGCGTGATATAAGTTGGGATTATTGGGCAGAGTTCTGTCCTACCATGTTCCTCACCCGCACCCTGAGGGAATTGCTCCCATATTCCCACTTGGATACTAAAATAACTAATTTGGGGAAGAAAATGTCCCATGCAGAAACACTTTTCAAGGAAGGAGCTTCAAGTTAATTTGGGAATGCATGATCATTTTAATCACAGATCCACAATGTGTTCTTTCCATTGTGCCTATCAATCTGTAAGAGCTTTAACAAGTCACAAAATTGGTTGAGAACATGACTGTGTCAGCCCACTCTTGTGCTATGAGAATAACCTTTGCTGAGACATCAGGGTGAAGCAAATGGCTCTTGGGGGCTTGTTAACACAAGATTCTGAGTTTATTTCTCAGGGTTCTTATCCTGAGATGTAATCCCTGCCTATTACAAACCAGGAATTCCAGGATTATAGAGAGGTCAGATATTCCAAAGAAGTCACTTGTACATTCAGCTGCTGATGCTTCTTAAAAATGATGCAAGGGGACCTTCAGTGGAGGACAGGGCAAGCATTAAGAGAACATATAGCATGGGTGTATCACCATGCAAGTTCCACTTCAGATACTACACATGATCATAGCTCAAGGGCTGAGAATTGTGGCCAGTGAATTCACGAGTGACTGTTCATCTATAGCATTGCTTCTACAATATCTGAAGCTATGCTTAGCCACACTTCGTTTGGCTATCTTAGATCATTCACGGGCCACTGCATTTTTGTGAGGAACTGTGAACTCTCCTCTAGAATAGCCTTCCCCAACCAGATGTGCTGAACTATAACCCCCTTCCACCCATAATGCTTAGCCAGCATGGCCAGTGTATTTTGTGAATAGATGGAGTTCTTCTGTTCATGGAATGGTTTTGCCTAGAAAATAGCGCTAAACCATGAGCTAGGGCTCATTTTGAGAAATAGTTTTCAGTGTCTCAGCTTCAAAAAATAGAAATGAAAAAAAAATGTGGCCATGTGCATATTGTTTTTCCTCACCACTGAATGACCCGAAAAACCTCCAACACATCTGAATTTGGATGACAGAAGGCACAATGCCCAGGCAAGCTTGGTCTCGGTCACCTTTTGATTTTTCCAATTAAGCTCCATGGAAGATCCCATCAGGAGAATTAAGCTACATGAGAAGGTAGAAGTAATCATGCTATCTAACTGGGCTGGTGGGATTAAGTTGTTTCTGACCATAAAACATTCTAATTAATTTGGACCAGAGCCTGAAACAAAACCCAATCATCAAGACTTCTGAGAGGGACATTTCAGCTTGCCTGTGTTCTTCCAAGGACCTGGAAGGCCAATGGGCCCCGGATCTCCGGATCGATCCAGAACAATCTGGAACGATCCTGTCTGGTCTGGAACAATCCGGACCTCCCCTGATCCGGTTTGGATCCAGATCCGGGAGGTCCAGATCACTCCAATCTGGTCTGGATTCGGGATCTGGATCTGTTCACAGCCCTAGTAATCAACCACTTGCAGATTGTAGTGACTGACCATCAAATCCTAAATATCATGAGAATAGCATATCAGGTTTAAAAGTTAAAAGTTTCACTTTATAAGTGAAAACGATCTACTTTAAATACTGGAATGTGTGGCAAGCAAGGCTTTACTGATGGCCTTCCACTTTCAAAACCCATTTTGTTTAAACAGGCATTTGGCCCATAAAGCCAATTTGCCTTCTCTCCTGCTCTGTATTTTAACTTAAAGATGTTAACTTGTTGCTATTTTTATGTGCTGTTACTTGGTTGCTTGATACTTTCATATTGTTATGTTGTTTTTTAATTGTGGGTATTATTGTCAGTAGGTGCCATGGAATATTTTAGAAAAAGGTATGGTAAAATGTAAGTAAAGAAACAAACAAATTAAGTGTAGAAACTTTCCAGACCATTCATGAGATCACAAATCCCTAGCAGTTCAATACTTTTCTCATTCTCTTTAGTAACTCCCAGGTGCATTTTGTTCGAAAAACTAAAGAATACACACAGAGAAGGGTACAAAATGTTATTAAAACCTCAACAATACACATTTTATTCACAAAAATAAATACAAAAGTACTCTAGCAAGTATTTTAAAGCATGACCTAAGTTTACATCCCAACGACTAAGAAATCATGGTTCAAAGGCAAGCCACCATTTTGGCAGGAATAAAATGCAAAAACGTTTTACATTCAAATACTAAGACAGAATGGTGTGAGAAGTTAACAGACTGTAACACGCAGTCACACACACACACACACACACACACACACAGCATATAAAAAGCAGCATGGTAATTTTTACTTTTGGCACTCAAAATTGAAAAATAGTGTGTATTAAATTAATTACGATTTAGCTGCAAATGACCCGTAATAGTAAATAGCACATGTGAATTCAATTTAACTGAGTTACATTCTTGAAGGTTAGCAGAAATGACTCATGGATGTATGTTCTTCCTGGATGTGTATTCAAGTGTAATCTGGATAATTTATCACTCAGCAAAATGTACAATTGTATTGCCAAAATTGCAAGAATCAACCTGTTTTACTTTTAGAAGTGGTTGAGGTATGTTGGTAGGGAGGTGTTAGATTAAAAAGACCATTAGCACCTGTCCTGATTCTTTCCTGAACAAAACCATACACTCAGGTTCATGTGCGATTTGGACACAGTAGGGGCATTAGCCTCTAATCTCAAATGGGATTCTCTATACCAAACATAGTCCATATATTGGTCATTCTCCCTCTCCCTCCACATTCCTCTGGTCCTTGGGTTTCTCTACATCACTATATAGTAGCCAAAAGTTCTGTAGTTTCAAGTTTTGCAACATACAGCAACCACAGTTATTTAGTTAATACATCTTGCTACATATAAGATATAACTTCACTATTGGACTTCCACCAGAACAAGTGTTTCAAAGCTATAATCCATGTTCAAGTGGATGTGTCAATAGATTACCCTTCTTCTACAATATATGTATGATACTCTACATCAGGGGTAGGCAGAAAGTAGATCTCCAGATGTTTTGAATTTCAACTTCATTCCTGACCATTAGCCATCCTAGCAGGAGCTTCTGGCAGTTGAAATCTAAAACATCTGGAGATCTTCCTTCTGTCTACTCCCGCTCTACATCATAAGAGTCTATGGGAGTGTACATAACATATTTACAGCAGGAGAGGTGTATTTGATGCTGAAAGTATTGAGAAGATATACCGGTACTGCTCTCCATCATTGGGCCCCCACTGATTCAAATGAGTAGAGCTGACATGGGTAATCATGATAATTTTAAAGTTGCACAATCCCTAAATACCAGAACAGTGTCAGGTGAGTTATGCTCCCTGAATATAGCACAAAAAAGCATTTAGGTAGTTGTAAGAGTCCATACTTACTGCATCCAATCTAACCTCACAATGTAAAAAAACAATAAAAAATCAATCATCCTATCAGCTCTGCCATCAGATCAATCTACAGTTTGCCGCAATGCAGGGTGGCACACTATGGATTGATCTATGGATTGTCATCATGAACAAATTGCTCCTGTTGATTCAAAAAAGTCAGCCAAGCTATTTACTATGGACAAAGGCACTCCTTCCCAGCGCTCACTACCACAGTTTCCTGGATGAGGATTCCTTCCCAAAGTTAAATATGATTAGCTAAACTTCAGTCAACCAAACCATGGAAACATGGAGCTGCTTGATTAGTCTTGTAACTAGGACATTCAAACACAGCCTAAGACCATTGTTATTAAATTAGGGATGAATACACATTATTTTACGGAACAATCCTATGTCCCCTAGATAGAGTCAGGGGGGGATAGGATACATTCGGATTCCTAGATCTAAGGTTGGAGACAGTGCTCCATCAGTGGATCCAGGAATCTGCACTCCCCGCCCCCTCCCTACCTGCTCACAGCCAGCGCTGGCTGCCTCTCCAAGTTCACAAAGATTACCTTAGAGAGGGGTAAAGAGGGCATGCCAGTGGGCAGGGAGGGGAGGAGACACACTCCAATGCACCCCAGCTAGACAGTTTAAAAAGCTCATCTAGCAAAAATGCAGTGCAAGAGAAGTGCAGAGGCAAATATTGTCTCCACTGCTCTTTCCGCTCTTCATAGGATACCCATAAGCCTCTGAATTTGGAGGCTTACAGGCATCACTATAGGATGCACCCTTAAAGACATAGCTGTTAGCTAGGTAGCTGCTAGGTGCTGTTTTCTTCATTATTTTTATTATTATATTCCTTAGGCACCTTTTTCAAAAGAGACTATTGAAAATTGAAACATACAAAATTTAAAACAATGAACAGAGCAATCCTATAGTCCTTGGGAGAGCGTTTTTGCCTCTATCCTTCTCCCGCACTACCTAGCTCCTTCTGGGAGGGCACAAGATAGACAGGGACTCTGGTCTCTGAGCTCTCTGTATGATGAGAGATAATCCCTTAGATTTGCACTGTAAAACAATTATCCATTAAAATATAACCACCCCATTAAAAAAAACCTAAAACATCAGTGACAACCATAAACAATTCATTGATGCATTAAACAACTCTAATGCAGGGGTTCCAGTCTGGATTGGGACCCTAGGGTAGGGAGCTTTAACCCTTCCCCCACTGTAGTCTCAATCTGGATTGGGGGGAGTGAACCTACAAAATATATTGCCAAATAGTGATCCATTTATTTTTAATGAATCACTACATGGCAACAATGTGGTGTGGTAGTGAACTTCCACTGATGAGGAGGGGGCATAGCTTATTATTATTGTTGTTATTATTATTATTATTATTATTATTCACATTTATATACCGCCCCATAGCCGAAGCTCTCTGGGCGGTTTACAAAAATTAAAAGATTGAACATTAAAAGTCAATATGCAAAATTTAAAACCATAAAACATAAAGACAGCTAACGTTTAAAACAATTTTAAACTTTCAGCCAGGCCAAAGACTCAAACTCAACTTAAGCTGTTAAATGCCTGGGAGAAAAGAAAAGTTTTGACCTGGTGCTGAAAAGATAATGATGTTGACTCCAGGCAGGCCTCATCAGAGAGATCATTCTGTAATTGGGGGGCCACCAAGCTTAGTGCTTGGAGCATATTATCAGGCCCCAAATTCCATTGGCTAAACAAATTTCATGCAGCAGGTCAAAAAAGATCTCTATTCCAAACCTTGGAAAGCTCTGTCAGTCGGAGTAGGCAGTACTGGGAGAAATAGATGATGTACTGAGAGTATGGCAGACCTTTATGTCCTGATAGGGTAGTGTGAGGTAGAAAGGGCATTTTTGTAGTGCCTTAAATGTTGTCCCCCTCTGTTGTCTGTTTCTCCTTTGTACTTAAACTCCATCTCCAGTACTTACACAATCAAAACTAACTGACTCAGTTACAGAGCTTGAGCATTATTTCACCAGTGACAGCTTAGCTTAATGTTTTGCATTTTTTTCCTAATATGCTTCCCCCTCACAAAACTACATCAAACGTTTTACATAAAGACTTTCAGAATAATTCAGAAGCACATCAAGGGAGAACCTGCTCACAGATACACGTCTATTCACACAACATGTACAGCCTGTTCAGACAACACGCTAAGCCATGGTTATGCTGCTAACCCCTTTGCAGCAAGTGATTAGTGAGCATGTTTGAACCACCATGGTTAGGAATGGTTTGCACAACATGCTAAGTCATGGTTCACATGACATATTAATGTTTAGCTCAAAATGCTTAACCACCATGGCATAGTATGTCATCTGAACAGGGTTGTAGAGTTCTTTTATAAAGGGAAACAATTTGGTCCAACAGCCATTCATCTTACAAAAACATGGATCAGATTTTTCAAGGTACAAAAGCTGTACATCAAGATTCAAAGTACATTTAGTTCTGCCTAATGTTACCTTCTATTTGGAATTAAAAGAGAATGTATTGGTGTCCCTTTTAAGTGCTAGTTCTTTAGCACGGATTTCCAGATATTATACAATGAATGAACTGGGAAGATGATTGAAACGTTCACGATCCAAATTAAGTGCAACTGCATATTGTCTTAAGAATATAAAAATATTCCCATTTATCTGAATTGTTTATAATTCTGTTATCTTGAACATCCCTGGACAATTCAGACCAGTGGGACTGTATATCTTGTTTTGTTTTTTGTCTCCACCAACTCTCCAGGCAATTGAGCACTGAAATTTTACGATTTCATCACAGTTTTCTAAAGACATGAAAAAGACATCAGGTTGCGGGTGGTTTTTTTAGGAGAACAGACCAAGGTTTGAAGAACTACCAAGAACGATGTTTAAACAAAATATAACAAAGTAGATGCCCATGGTTCTAATCTTCACTGTTGAAGATCGTTTCCTAGCCATCGTTGACTTTAGCTACAATAATGACTAAAGATTAGGCTTGGGCATAGATAGCAGATGGTGGATCTGCTATCTATGTGGCTTCTTGTATTGGAGCTGGATATAGAGATGAAGTGCAAGACTGACACCTGGTAATAACACCCGGTGGGGTTGTTGGAAATGCAGTGGGAGTGGGCATCTATGGTGATCTCTATGTGTCTGCCTACTTCCACTGCAATAAACAATCCAGGGACATTTTGTCCCTAAGCTGTTTGTGTGATGACTGAACTTGGAATTCTGGGCTGTTGGGAGACAAACACATTAATTTAAACTCCCAGTCGTTCATCCTTGGATTGTTTATTGCAGCATAGGTGGGCACAGAGGAACTGGTACGCTCGCTCCTGCTGTTAACCATAGATTATTGGTGATGTGCAAAAAGGAATGTCAGTTTCAAGATATAATAGTAATTCTAGATTGTATAGCATGCTCTGCCTTCCTCGATCTGGTCTTAGTTTCAGTCATATTTATAGGAGACTAAGAGCAGAAAATTGTGATGAGTAAATAGTTCATATGTACTTAAACATCAACAACTACCCTTGATTTTGCCCAAACTTTCATATGTTTTAGAAGTTGGATTGTACATTCTCCTAACATGTATTTTGAAGTACTATAATTAGCTAAGCGACATTAAAAAAAAAGTAAGGCACAATGTTTCAATTCAGAGGCACACCAATGATAAAAGTTAAGGTGCTAGCAAAGAGAGCTATGATAAAAAGAGTTAGAATTCAAATTGATATATTTTTGAAAACCATTTCCCATGTATTTCATGCTGATAAGGTAACAGTTTGCCTGCTTACAAAACCAATAGGATATTAACATAAATTCAATTATATTAAACTGGTCATTAATAAGACCAACACTCAACTCTCCCAGGACTGATTTTGTACCATGTGTATTCATTAAACAGGCAGCAATCTATATTTGCCTTAAAAAAAAAAAAAAACTAAGAGCTTTTAGGTTGTATTGGTTTTTGCTAGCTAGAGTTAAATTGGAAGGGGAAATAGGTATAATTAGTATATATGATTGCTTGTGTTTTTTTTAACTGGGAATTGTATATATGCTTTGATTGTATATATGCTTTGACTTGATCCAATTAGAAGAGTCTTTTAAATGGAATGGGCTAGCAAGAAATATGAATAAATTGAGTGTTCAATCTTTTTGAGAATCTGTTCATAGTATAATTATATAGAGGTGTGGCTTTTTTTTAGCTATTTAGCCAAGTAAGAGTGCTTGTGTAAATGAGGCAAAATTGGAAACCTGTTTATCTGGGATAATGAGAATCTGAAGATATATAAGACCAATTTAGTACAACAAATTCCAATGTGGAAAATAACCTCTGATGACTTTTCCACATAGAAGTCCCCTGGATTAGTCATATTATCCAAGTAATGCACAGCCAATCCTGTCTCAGACCAATGCTGGGCTGATTTAGGGTTTATTACAGATGTATAGAGATACACTTTGGCTGCAATTTGCTGGGAAGTAAGCATCAGGGTACGCATAGGATTGAACAATATGTTATTGCATTAGGTTGGGGGTTCAGTTCTTTTTTCTGCAGATCTTAATTTTGCACCCCGAAGGTATTCCAACATTCAACAGTGGCTTGTCAGGCAGTGTGAAGAAGGGTGGGCTCTCTAGAAGGGAAGCCTCAGCAATTCTGCTATGCCCACATATGCCCTCCTATGTATTTTGGCCTTCACTTCAAAGTAGTTCCAATGAATGTTCACACACTGATGAAGATGTGCCCCATAGCACCACACTTGGTCCTGGTTCAAATTCTTCATCAGCTGCAAAACTCAAGGGTGGCCTTGCACAAGTCGCAATACTAATATACTTTTCTAATTGAGTAAGCAATTAGGCCTTTGGGAAAGAATAGTGAATTAGTTTTTATGTAGTACCTAAAATGGAATTAATTATTGTTTATATAGTACCTAAAATGGAGTCATATTATAGATTTACATTTAGCTTTCTCAGAGTAATACAAGCATTTGGGCCTGAAACCAATAGTGTTTTCCAAATTAATTTGAAGCTAGCTACCTGCTGATGGAAACAACAATTTTCATATCATTTGAAAATTAGGAACCAAAGATTGAGACACAATTTAAGCAGTCTGATTTAAATACTTTTTTGATCTCACAGATTTGCTGACAGCTACATAGATTACCCAAACTTGAGGCTTACATTGAAAATACCCAGTTGGCTTTTACTTAACTTTTTTTTTTTTTTTTGCATTGGTCGTATATGGTTCACAGCACTAACAGCACAATCTTATAGCTGTCTACTCACATGCAAGCCCCACTAAGTAAAAGTTCCCAGGTAAGTATATTTAGGGTTGCATTATAATAAGCAGCTCAAGCATTGCCTTTACTGTGTTACTTGTGTTTCAATGTAATTTTGAGATCATATGTCCATTTAGTGCATAATTATAGCCTTTTGAATCTGGATACAATTTTAGTCATTCTCCAGAATGGCTAGGAGCAAAAAAAATGCTTTTAAAACTTCAGTAATTATAGAGTAGGGAAAAATAACTTTAAAATAGGTTTGGATTTCTAAATCTGTTGGCTCTAGGAAACAGAGCTGAAGAGCAACTACTGGATCTCTTGAAAATCCTGCTTTTTATACTTGCTTTTTTCATGTGGGATATTTGAGGTACAAGATGAAGATGTTATGTGCTTGTTATCACATATAAAGTCCATTTTAGCTAGAAATAAATCATAGGACCTGTTTACCTCCTTGCGGTTTCCATCTTTGTTTGATCATACCAGCTCTTCTATAATGTACTTTTAAAACAAGGGTTTTCAAGTGGTTCTTCACAATTTATAACTGATTATTTAGAAATATATTTTCAGCTGCATTAATTTACTTGGACAATAACTATCCCAGAATGGGCATATTTAATGCTTACAACAAAAGTAGTACTCCTCTATGTCAATTCCTTTGGTCTACCAAGTAATACTTTGAATTTTTGTAAGACTTGTTGTCTTACAGTGGCCCCTTAGGTAGAGTTGTCATTATCATGCAATAGTTTGCTGCAGAGCTACATTGAAATCGGAAGGAAACATATGTACCAGAAAAGCTTCTGCTACATTTGGACTGTAGCTCACTTACCAGGGACTAGGTACCACTGGAACCTATCCCTGAAAAAAAAATATGCTTAGGCTTGTATTGTCATTTTTCTATTCAATTTATGAAGAAAGGCTTGTTGACTTTTTAATTTCTGTGCTGAAGACAGCAGTCTATTCATTGTCACATACATTTAAACATGACTGAATAGATGCACTGTTTCATATTTGGATTGCCTAATCAGAACCTGTGCAGAATCAAGGTGTGTGTGGGGAACTCATGTATTGCATAAGGATCCCCTCAATGCAGTGTGATCCCAGTCATCATTGCATGTGTTGCACTGGTCCTGGTTCCTGTGGCAGCATAATCATTGCATTGGGTGGAAAGGTTAGAGAAGTGGGACATGTCAAATCTAGCCATTTCAAGGCTTAAAGTCTACACACACAAACCTATATATACTTCAGCTTGCTTCTTTTTTTGCTTTTTTTTTTTTGTTGCTTTTTTGGGGGGTATCTTTTAAAACCTGGACTGATAAATCATATGAAAATCCTCCTGAAAACAGTTCTGTTTGGGAAGACAGTTATCACTAAATGACTTGTGGATATTATGTGGCAAAAGAACATTTTATTCATAAAGAGGCATTAGAGTATTATGGTTACCAAATGCAAGTTTTGCTTATTTATTTATTTATTTATTTATTTATTTATTTATTTATTTAAATGGGGCTGGATCAACTCTCCTCTGCTACCTTGTACAACGGGAGGGCATAATTGCCACAGAAATGTAAACTTTTTTTAAAAAGATCACAAAATTATGAAGTCATGGGCAGAGGTATATGTGCATGCATGTCTCTGTGTGGTGGTGGGGAGAATTTGTGTATTTTCAAATTAATAATGCCACAGATATGCCACAGATATCCAATATATGCTCATGGCTTTCATCCAACCATATTTTCCACAAAGGTTATAACAGCACTATGTGGAAGAATCACATTTTACCAGGTGCAAAAGGTTGTTCAGTTGTTGCACATAGGGAAAATATAATATTCTTCCAACAGAAGTGCAACCTTGGGGGAAGATATACTCAGGGTACAAATTGCCCATTCATTGTGCAAAATGGCAATCTTGCAACAACAGCAACAACAACAACAACGGGGGGGTGAACATGTTGGACACTCATCATTAAGGTATATAGCTGGCTTGTGTCACTAGGTGGTAGCTTAGGCTTTGGTACTGGCTGTCTCATGCAGTTTAATTGTTAGAGTCTGAAACTGTGGCACATATGGTATGAAGGCCTGAATAGGACTTTCACAATTGCTTATGAAAGGATTTAGATCACTGGTTATATCTTGAGGAAATCTTATGCCTTTAACAAAAGCATTGGTGTGAAAGTGGCGTGCTACATTTGAATTTTCTGTTAAAAAAATGTCATTTTCACTTCTTTTGAGTGAACTCATGCCTGAGTCGAACATGCTTCTCTCTAGACTGTCCTCCTCAGAAAAGGTTTTATCCTGCTCTGAACGTTCTGAGAAGCCCTCAGATGAAACAACAGAAAGAGAGAGAGATTTGGGGAGAGGGTCTTGATGGAAATTGGGTATTATTACAAATGCTTGATTTTCCACTGCCCAAGTACTGTTAGAGAAAGAATCTGGAATGAAAGAATCATGGCCTATAAAATCTCTATTAAAAGAACAGCTTAGCTCCTTTGGTGGCTTATAAAACCCACCTGACATGAAATTGCTTATAATAGTCGCATATTTTGCATTAGAGTGACCTGTCATTTCTCCACTGGTTTCAACATCATGGACACTCTCAAAGGGACTATCGCTATTGAAATGGTCACTAGAGCAAGCCAAATCATGCTCGAAGTCTTGATTGGTTGCAAACACTGAGTCAACAACTACTAAGTCATTTTTGTCTTCATTTTTCATTGCTTTATCAATACTGACATCTTCCAATACTGGCTCCAGAAGTAGAGGACCAAATGACAGTGCTTCGGGACGCTTGAGAAAGAGATGCTCAAAGGTTTCAGGCTAGAAAACAAGACACATTTTAATGCTCATTTATCAATTGATGGCTTGTATTACACAGAAAACAAAGGGAGGGAAAAAGAAACACATGGACATTTTGCTTTCATTTTATTATACTTAATCTGGCACTTCATTTTAAAACAGGAGCAATTTAACATTTTTGAAACTAAATGAACTTATTTTAAAAAGAAAATAACGCAAATGACTGTATTGCATTCACATGTAACTAGAGTGCATACACAGAAAAATAAGGCAGACAGATTAGGGCAAAGGGTCATTGCCAGGAAATTAAAAAAAATACTATATATGGCATATAAGATATTGTAGATGTTTGTATAATACTGTAAGTCCTATTTACTTTTCAGTTCAGTCTCTGATGAATTTACATAAAGAAAAGAAACATAAATTTGTTTAATCAATTGCTCTGAACTAGATTTTTTCATACATAGGTTTTCATTCTGTCAATGAATAGGAACTTTGCATGAATCACATCTTCTCTTTGATAAGAATGCGAAATATAGGAAACAGGAAGTACAATAGCACTAAACAGGTTGACAGGTAAAACTGGCTGTAGTCAACACAATATCCACAAATCAAAAATCATCCAAACCTTGCGATGATTAAGGTTGCAATCTTATACATACTGACCTGCAAGTAAATCCCATGGAAAACAACGGGGCTTCCTTGTGAGTAGAAATATATAGGATTGCATAGGCTGACCATATGAAAAGGAGGACAGGGCTCCTGTAACTTTAACAATTGTAGAGAAAAGGGAATTTCTGCCAGTGTCATTTGTATGCAATTAATTCCTGGTGAAATTCCCTCTTCATCACAACAGTTAAAGTTGCAGGGGCGCTGCCTTCTTTTGTATATGGTCACTCTAGTACAGTGCCTGCAACTTTAACTGTTGTGATGAAGAGGGAATTTCACCAGGAACTAATTGAATACAAATGACACTGGCTGAAATACCCTTTTCTTTACAACTGTTAAAGTTACAGGAGCCCTGTCCTCCTTTTCATATGGTCAGCCTAGGATTGCATCTTTAGGCTTACAAGCCTTATGGCCTAAGGTACACCATGAAGAGTTGATGAATAACTATACAACTAATTTCTCCAATCCAACAGAAGTAAACATTGAAATGCATATCTTCCGTAAATGTGTTTATCAGGAACAGCCAACCTACACCAATTTTAGAATGCAGACAAGTGCCTTTTTCACTTGGACTCTGCAGCATCAGTAATATCTGTCCAAGTTGCTCAACTAAATGAAGAGAAGTTTTCTAATGTCTAATTTCTAATTTCCAGGTCCTAAAAAATGAAAAATCTTCCTGCAGATTTGTACTCAGTGGTACTAATCCCCTATAGTGTAGAAAAGGTATGGGGAAAAGGCACTGAAAGTGGGCAAAATTGTAATAAAAGAATTTGAAAATGTTTTCCACTCAGATATAATAGGAGGGTCCTGTCCCCTCCATTCACCAGAGGTGGGGGACTGCCCCAGAGTAGTGGGGTCGTACAAGCCACATAAGGCTGTGTCTTGGCCTACTAATCCTCCCTGGCTTCAAACTACACCAACTGCATGCAGAACTATGTGCTGCTTAGTCTAGTGACTGAAGATGTAACTGCAGGATCCAAACACATATACATGTTTAAATTAATTTAAATTAATTTATGAAGTAAAAAATCCAAATACCCCTGAGCTGCACACCCCTAGTATCCCCTTTGCATGCCAGGTTTAAAGTGTCTAAGTTTCATGGTCTTAGTGCTATAGCACTGGTATTGGTAATATATGTAATGACCATGTTCTTGAGCCTGCATATTTCTTAGACTTTTTTCAATTAATTACTAGTTATTGGGACATTAGAAAAATTAAAAATAAAAGTTTAAGGAGAAATTATACTTACCTGTAGATTAGCACATGGCTGCCCATTTTGGAATGCAAATTTGAGGGTTTCCTCATGCTTTGATTTTAGCAGATTTTTGATATGTTAAAACAGATATCATTTCTGAGCGGACAACACTTTCAAACATTTCTGCTACAATTTTACCAATGTCAAACTGTATTTTTCTTAGACTATTACTCCAATTAAATATTGGTTAAAATTGTTGACACTTTGCCTCTTTCCCTGCTACCAGTCTATAGGTTAGTTCAAGAGAACTTGGCGAACTGGCTTTATATATGCTTAGCAAAATTCAAATTGTTATGATAGGTCAAATGGGAGAAGAAAATGGCCTTTATATTACAAGGAGCCTTCAAAACTACAAAGAGTACACAGGGACACACTGGAGCTCCAGGAGGTTTCTCTCAGAGGAATCAGTTTCACCTGCTTGGGCCAGGGTTTGACTCTATCATAGCAGCATCCTGTTGCAGCTCTTTTCTAACTCTAGATAGTTGACCTACAGTGTCAAATCAGGACTACGATTTGCACAAATCAAGCCATATTTAAACACTGATTAATCTTAATTAGAATATGAAATAATAAAGGTTAGACGTTTAATTGGATACACTGAAGATACTATTTGTTGGTAAAAACACCATTCTATTATTATAATGCAGTTAAATTCTCAGAGTAAAATGACTAAACATTGCTGAAAAACATTTGTTCTAAAATATATGCATATCAAGGAGTGGCTTGAAAATGTTTTTACAGCAATTTACTTATGTTTATGAAAAAGAGCATTCATAACTTTATCCGCTGACATGTAAAATTTAATTTGAATTCATGTTTAAGATCATGGGAAACTGCAAAATGTAGTCACTTAAAGATTTATGTATAATTTATTTGTATCCACTATTAATAATCCCACGGATCCCATTAATAATCCCATTTCTCCCACTCTTTACCCATGACTTCGTTATTTTGTCTGACAAACACTGTTGCTGTCCTAGGAAGTATCGTTCCCTTAAAGCATCCAATAATTTTTTTTTTGTTCATATATGTTCAATACTTTTAGAAGTTTCTTTTTAGTCTGCTGCTGTGTCTGCACTGAAATGGGAATGGGGAGAAATCCTATTGACATTCGATTTTACCCTTAATAACACCTATTGAAACAGTCAAGTTAAAACACAAAAGAAAAGAAAAAGATGGTTGGAAATGTACTAATTAGAAGCTAAACAATTACTTCTCGAATCAGAGCTCACATATCAGGGAAATCACTGGTTTTAAAACTGATTTTCATTTTAAAGTAAGTTGGATATTTATACATCTATGAAATTGATGAAATGGAGTAGACATACACTGCAAAAAAAGCACATGGCACTTTTTGTACATCTTATTGTATGATGCTCAGCATGTAGACAGACATTAGCAGGTTCCCCACTAGCCTACAATATTATTTGCACTTCCTAAATAGGTTGGCCAATATCTCTCATTTTTTTTTAAAAAAAATCTTTACTTTAAAAAGCTCACAGGTTCATAATATATAATAGATTCTTATTAGCTTTCATCTCCATAATGCACTTTAGTGTGGAGTTTTGATCTAGAAGTTTTATTTGTACTGAACTTCCTATTTCCCAAAAGAGTTTCTTCCTCGCAATCTCTCTCTCTCTCTCTCTCTCTCTCCCCTCCCCCCCCCCGAGATGTTGTTACTCCAAAACTCACTACAATCTCCCTGCTTTTTGCTACAATTCATGTGGGAAACTGGGATTTGTGCAGCTCAACTGCATATGTGCAGCTATCGTGAAGTGATTGCTTGCAGCAGAGGTGGGGAATATGGCCGTCGGAGACACACCAGAGGACAAAACTGGGAACCCATGGGTCAAAGGTTCCTCAGCACTTGCTGACTGAAACTCAGAATATAAACTTCTACATGATGAACACACTCCATAGTGAGCACCACAAAGTGCCTGCTCTATTAGAAAAACACTTTAAAAATACTTGATAAACCAATGGAAACTAGGCAAATGTGGCAGAATTACAGCCTCCGAGATAGTACTGTTTTCAAGTACATGATGTTCTGGACTACTTGAGCTGTTACTGTAAACTAGGAATAGGAATTATTAGGCCTATGTACAAAATCAGCCCCTGCTCCCTATCTACCCATGACCTCCATTAGTTCAGCCTGCTAGTGGTCCACTTAGTCCATAATCTGAGGAACATGCCAGCTAAATTTGGTTTATTTAGGGGGAAATAAATGCAGCATGCCATACACTGTCCTTCTAACTTCAATCCCCATATATTTCTTTTACACGGAGCAAACCCTGACAGGGACTAAAATATGGACAGTGTTCTCATAATTGTAGACCATTAATATAACTTTTGAACAAAATTATTTTCAACACTGTTATGTATGAACAAGTCAGCAGATAATGAAATGATATGTAAGTAATTCTGTCTTCTGAATTCAAATAGGTAATTCTTCTAACAACTCTGTATAGGAAGTCTGGGAGCTGTCACAATGGTTCAGCGTGCAGTGACCATGATTAGACTTCAAAGAATGTCCATTCTCTGTTTAAATGAAATGAAATAAAATTAACAATAAAGATGAGAAAATAAAAATTTCAATGGGAATGAAAACTAAGAAAATAATTAATATTACTTTTTTAAAAAATTAAACAAGCATTCTCCCTCTCATTAATAGGTTTCCTATATACCTGCTTGAATCTCTAATTTAACATTTATGGTCCTAAGACCAAATTATCCAGTGGTAAACATTATAAAAATTAGCATAGTTCCATTTGAGCCATAAGAACTGCTAGCTCGGACCACCAAAGAATCCATCAAGAAATGCAGCGAAGTCCTACAGAAATTAGCTAAACTGTGCATTCAGAGGGTCCCAAATTCAAACCCTGTTATCTCCAGATAGGGCTGTAAAAGACTCTTGTATGAAGGACAGCTTGGTGAGTCGCCACCAGTCAGTGTAGACCACACTGAGCTACATGGTCCAACAATCTGACTCAATATAAAGCAGCTTTCTATGCTCCTGTGTTCTATGATCCATACTTCCAAGAATGTTTGGAATGCTCTGTGTGTGTGGCTTACCCTGTTATCTGTACAGGAGGGAGAAGCTCCATGCATTAATTGAATGAAGGAGAAAAGCCCTCCCACAAAAGATTTCTGGATTTGGGGACCTGTCTTTGAATGTACACCAGTACCGTCCATTGGCACTCATCTCACCAATGTAACGGTAGGCACTGACTTTAGTTTCCAGAGAGCCCCATATATTCCAATATTCAAAAATGTTTGCATCAGAGTCTCAGGCCTATGCCAAAGTTCCAGTTTGTTATGACCATTTCTTACAGGGTTTTTCCTGGTTAGTAAATAAAATTATTTTGAAATCAAAGATACAACTTTGAAATGCATAGAAACAGGAGTCCATACCTTTTGGAAATTAACTCCTTGTGCCCAGGAACAATTCTTGGGGTTTGGGACATCATCCCAGTATAATTTCTTCATTCTGAAATATTCAAATAAGGTGCTGATTTAGCAAACAGAACATAAAGGGTATAGTACCTACTTACTCCAAAGGCAAATTCATATTTCACAAATAGGAACTTACAGTATTTTTTGAGACAGGATCCAGCAGTCTTGAAAATAATTGTATCTACAGTGGCACCTTTGCTTTTAAAATGACAGCTTCACTCCCTCTTTAAAATATACAACTTAAGTAGATTGGCTGCTAACAGTTAATTGCAGCTACTTTTTGATCTCCACGCTATTGTCTGATATTGAAATTCATATACTACAATGCACATAAACTTTTTCTTGTGCAAACCACATACCCCTTGGAAATGTCCTCTCTTTCTTGGCAGGAGTAAGGGTCAGTTGGAAGCTAATAGCTTTTAAAGTCATTAAATGTATATGCACATATGCTGATTTGAAGATTTAAAAAAGAGCAGGCAAAGGACTTCTCCTGACTCTTCTCTCTGTTCATGCTTGGTAAAGTGCAATTGAAGGCAATGAGTTACTTCCAAGTAGACATGTTAAGCCCAGTCCTTTCCTCTAGTCCACCCTTTCTCAGTGGGAGTAAGGGTCACTTGGGGGGTGATCAGCTTTTAAGTTCACTATATTTATGCACACATACGTTGGTCCATCCTTTCATGATGTCACTTTCCCTTCTGTCGATCAGTGCTGCCCCACAAAGCCCATACCCAATGTAAATAAGGTCACACAGGCTCCCAAACCACACTAAAGCCACCACAACAGGAAAATGCACCACAAAATGAGTTTGCAGAAAAGCAGGTTTTATAGCATGAAAACCTATACCTGCGTGTCATGTGCCATGATCACCTGTGAGGCACAGTAGAACCAGAGAAAATCCTCCATGTAGATGGGGCCTGGGTCTTTACAAAGATAATCAATGGCAGGCCATGCATATCAACAGAAAGAGTAAGATCACACATTTCAGCGGAACAGCTTGGTCCTTTTCAAAAGAATGCTAAACCAGAAATATGGATGAGCCTGCATATTTCCCCCTTCCTTCTTCTCTTGTGCAGCCATGAGAAGGAGATTGGAAACTTTCACTTCCTGTTTATGTCTGAACTCAGGAGGATGCCTGTTAATTAAACTATTATTAGTGAAAAGAAGCCAGGATCAAATCATGACTTGCTTCTTGTTAGTATTTTATGGAGCTTGAACAATCACATCCAATCTGAACTCATCCAGTCCAACAACTGCCTTTCTTGATCCTGCCTATTAACATGCATTGGAATATCATGGGGCTATCTTACATTTATGTTTATAGCTTTTCTAGTCCCAAATCTGAGCAAGTGTCATAACACCAATTTGTGAAACAATGAAAGGCTCAACTCCGTTCTATGGTGGAGCATACCTATAGACATCCATTCCAGACATTGTACTGGAATGTAGGAGAAATTGTCCATTCCTGAAGTAAACTACAACACCTTTCAGTAATTCATCTCATGCTAGTCTTATGCCCTATAAAAATAGTATTACAGATGTTTGTGCTGATATATTAGTTGAAAAGCTTTATCCATCTGTGAACAGATTCAGGAAACCATATAGGAAAGCTTTACCTTTGGTGCAAGATCAGCAGGGCTCCAAGAAGCAAAACTGAGCATGAAATAACTAAGGGTAGAATCACATAGATGTTCACATCATCCTGCTTTTCAGTGCCACCTGAAAATAATAGTTAAGAGTTTAAAACAGTTATCACCAGCACTATTAAAATACACATGTAAGAGAATTGTACAGTTGAATCCCACTGTGTTCAATGGTCTTTACTCTCAGTAAGACTACATGACACAGTTTTCTGGGATCAAATGTCATTGAACACAGATGGATTTACTTCTGAATAACCATACATGGGGTTGTACCACTATTTCCCATGGTATCATGTTTTAGTATTTTGATGGCCTAATAGAATTCTTAAGTAAAAAATGGAGGGATTTGGACACCATGCCAACCTGTGCTGAAGCAAGGCTAATTATGTAAACAAAAGGAGCACGTGTGTACAGGCGTGGTGGGAGAAGCCACAGTGGCTTCACCCCCCCCCACTCTGCCATGATTGTCCGAACACTCCAGTGTGACAGGCCTCCTTTGGCTGTGCCTATGTCTGCTGCCCAATCTTCAGTGTTTCTTGTATGTTGGAAAGATCATGGTCCCTTATCGAGGGGAGGGGCTGTACCTCAGATTACAAGGATGCTGGTATAGTGGGAACATTTCTGCCCAGCCCTAGCATAATTGGAGTGTAGGATTGCTTTGTTAAATTCCATAAAAAATCAAGGAAGGTCATTCTTTTTCTTTTTGTTAGAAACAGCTAAATTATTAGTAGGCTGACCAGGTGGCTTGGGATTTCCCGGTCCTAACTGGGAATCCAGGGGCAAACCGGCCCAACCGGGGGGCGGGGGAGCAAACCGGGGTGGCGGGGGGTCATGCGGCGGTGGCAGCAAGCAAGGAGCGGTGGTAGACCTGGCGGCGGAGGAGCCCGGGAAGCGGCCGCCCCAGCAGGTAAGCACGAAGGGGGGCACTTACCTGCTGGGGCAGCCGCTTCCCGGGCTCCTCCGCCGCCTTCTCCGCCGCTGCCGGGCTCGTAAGGCCAGAGGCCGCGCGGAAGAGGCAGGAGAGGGCCGGATCCGGAAGTGACGTAACTGGCCCTCTCCCGCCTCTTCCGCGCGGCCTCTGGCCTCCTTGGGGCTCATCGCGATGGCGATGAGCCCTGAGGAGCCCGGACGCCCGCCTCTTCCGCGCAGGTGTCCGGGCTCCTCGGGGCTCGTCGCCATTGCGATGAGCCCCAGAAAGGCCAGAGGCCGCGCGGAAGAGACAGGAGAGGGCCGGTTATGTCACTTCCGGATCCGGCCCTCTCCCGCCTCTTCCGCGCGGGCGGCGACAGAGGACCCCGCGCGGCTGCGCGGGCGTGATGGAGGACCCCGCGCGGGTGGCGGAGGAACCCAGCGGTAGGTCCAGGCTGGTTTTTTTTGGGGGGGGTGGCTTGGTGGGGGGGTTGTTTTGGGGGGGTGGGGGGGGGACCAGGATTTTGATTTTTAAAATCTGGTCACCCTAATTATTAGTTGCTAAATATTTGAAACTGAAGGGACATCAACATTATAATTTTTTTTTTTGAAATAATTTTATTATTTTCAACATAATAATAACATAAAATACATACATAACCCTCGACAATCCCCCCCGTGCACCCCCACTCCATGAGACCTTCTCTTAATCTTTTATTCTATCCAGAAATTTATCGACTCTTTTGAAGGTGTTTGTCCCTTCCCCGATCTTAAGACATATTCCAATAGGGGGCTCCATATTTCCCCAAAATCATTTTTACTGGACATTCCCCTTTTCAATTTCATTTTACAGGTTAGCATATCATTCAAAGCCATATCCCATATTTCTTTATACCATTCTTCTATTGTATAGCTTCCTTGTCCTTTCCAATTTTTTGCAATCATTAGTCTAACAGGAGTCAGGAGGTTGTTTATCAATTCTCTCTTATTTTTGTCCTCTTCCCCTCTATCCCATATTGCTAGTAGAGCGAGCTTCGGGTTTAGTTCCACTTTACTTCCAATTATTTCACTTATTTCTTTAAATACCCTTTTCCAAAATTTTTGTACATATTCACAGCTCCACCACATATGGTAATAAGTTCCAACCTCCTGGCATCCCCTCCAACACTTTTTAGATATTTTTTTGTCTATCTGGTGAAATCTAACCGGTGTTAGATACCATCTCCACAATACCTTATAAAAATTCTCCTTAATTCTGATCGATAACAATTTTAACATTCTTGCGTTCCACAACCTCTCCCAGTTATATTCCTTAATTTCTCCATTTACGTCCTCTTCCCATACCTTTTTTATTGCTTTAAGTGAATTTTGAAATTCTTCCTCTATCAATAATTTATATATCTCACTAGTCAACCCTTTCTTAATTTCCTTTTCTTCTTTCCTACCTTTTGACTCTATTAAATCTTCAAATCTTGTATTATTTCTACACTTTTTATTTTTCAATCTCCATTCCTGAGTCCATTTCCCTAATTGTATACATTTAAACCATGCTGATTTTTGACCTATCAATAGCTCTTTAATTTGCTCATTATCCTTCAAATTTTCCATCCACTTTCTTAACTTAATTATTTCCTTATCTTTCAGTCTCGCTTCAATCTCCACTTTTAATACTCTTGGGAAATTCTCCACTACTACCACTGGGGCAAGTGGTGAATCTCCTGGTATCCACTTCCCCCTAAATTTCTCCCAGATCTCCACTATATTTACTAACAAAGGGTTGTCCAGTCCCTTTAATTCTCTCTTTTGAATTTTTTTAAAGAAAATATTTTTCAATTTATAATCTATTTCCCCAGTTTGCGTCTCCAACCACTCCAAATCTTCCTCCCCTAGAATACAGCTTATAACATATCTTAACTGATTAGCTATGTAATAATACTTAATATTTGGAAGTCCTAAACCTCCCTTCTTTTGAGCCTTATACCATAACCCTTTATTAATCCTAGCTTTCTTATCCCCATTACAATATGCGTTGATTATATTTTGCCAACTTTTCAACTCTACATCTGATATTTTAATTGGTAACATTCTAAACAAAAAATTAATCTTAGGTAAAATCTTCATTTTAATAATTGCTATTCTACCAAACCAAGAATGTTTTAATTTCTTATATACTTCTAATTTCTCCCCTACTTGTTTTTTTAAAGCTACCAAATTAAGTTCCTCAAGCCTATCTAAATCTCTATCAATATTAATACCTAAGTAACGTACTATGTTTTTAAGTCTAAGACCCAACTTATCCTTGCCTTCTTCCAACTCTTCCTTATTATAATTAAATAACATCATTTCTGACTTTCCCCAATTTACTTTTAATCCCGTAATTTCTCCAAATTCTCTTAAATGTTTCTTAATCACCTCAGCACTCCCTAGGGGATCTTCTACCGTCAATAAAGTATCGTCCGCAAACATATTCATTTTAATCTTCTCCTTTCTTCCATCAACATTATAATTTTGATAGATTAATACACTCTTATATGATTAAATACAGATAAGGGTATGTAAGATGATGATTGATGATTAAAGGGCATTAATGATTAAAATTATTAAATCCAAAACTACTGGATTTAACTAGCAAGGCAATTAGATTTGATGAGATTTATATGTGATGACCCATATATGCCTTATTGTTAATATGTTACATATAAGAAGCATTTCCAATGTATTATCTACATTTTTCTCATTAAAACTTCGAGTGATAAATTCCTATCTTGAGGGTAAATTCTACTAAAAATGCCCAGAGTTGGTCACCTTTGGAGAATCCATCTGTCATTGTTGGCTTCATCACTCCTTCAGAAATTATTGGGTACAAACTAAATCTGTATTTCTCAATGAGAGCGAAATTATCTGGAAAAAATGTTTAATTTTTGCATTATATTTTCTGAACAATTCCTGATTGTAACATCCATGCAACAGTTTGGACCCTACATCTCTGAAAGATAGGCACCTCCCTACATTCTATCATTATCTTTACAGTCACCTATAACAAGGAAAGCCTCTCAAAATCATAAAAGCAGGAAAGGTATCTATTCATAACTATTTACATCTAGCAGAGAGACATTCTGTTTCTGTTTAACAATCTTGTCTTAAGAGTGATCAGCTACAATACATATAAAAGATGAGCTGGGAAACTCAATTTCATACATGGACAGAACAATCCTATTTATTTTGAAAATAAGCTACTGTTATCTCCCACATGATCAAATAAGCTACTGTGCAGAATCTAAGTCAACCCCCGCCCCTTTCCTGCTGCAGTCCTCCCGCCCCAACAGTGGTGATGTTTCATCCATTGACAACATTGCAGCAACCCGTTTTAGCCTTCCACAATATCCCAATGAGAAGGGAGAAATGTGGGGTATAATACAGGTGCTTAATTCAGTGCTTTCAGAATTACCCTGACAAGTGGGAGGGGTGGCTTTAAAGTACTGGACATTTGCAGGATCAGGACAAAATCTCATACACAGTATCCCCTAGTCAAGAAGCACATGATGCACCATCATCCTGTATGATTACACACAAAGGAACAAAAACCTTGGGTGTACGAAAAACGGGGTGGCACAAATAACTCCATGGAAGTTTGGAGGACTGGGGCAAAACTTCATACACAGCATCCTCTGGCAGGGAGGCACACAAGGCAAAATGACAGCCTTGTGCATCAACCTGACCAAGATGGTGATTGACACTTCAGGAGGTTGCACAGCCCACCACAGGGGGAAGGGTTAGGACGGGGGAGGTTGTGAGAGCAATCAGTTGCTAGGCAGATCATGGAAGCTGAGATCTGTTGGCTGGAGGAGAGAGATAGCAGAGGTTTTGACTATTCTTGTCAAGCAACTATATAGGCAACCAAAATAACCCACTGTGAACGCTGCATGACACGGTAACCCATGATGGGTTAAATAACCCACTCTGCAAATCATAGGTTATCAGAGTGGGTTATTTTGACCAAATAAGCCATCATGGGTTAAAAAAACTCCCGATAGACAATACAATAACCTTTGATGGTTTAAAGAAGGTTATTGTGATGTCTGAACCCAGTCACTGGAATCCTATGAATAAGAGATTTCAACTAAAAGTTTAATAGTTGCCAGTTTTCATAATTTTGCAGTAAATCTCTATGTATACTCAGAATATTAATGTCTCTTTCTGAGTACTTGCATTCATTATCCATTTCAGCGCCTGTCGTTTCAGCTTTATCAGTTCATGAGGTTTTTTTAATAACCATATTGTGCAATACTGATAAAACACATCAAAAAACAAGAGAAAGAGAAATGTATGTTTCCAAATATAAACTCACCCAAAATATGGTACTTCCTAATATTTGAAGAAACCATTATCCATTTGATTTGCTCTTCTTTGTTTAGATTTGTCCATTCAATTACAAAAGATGTAATAATATAAGCCGCAGGTAAAAGCGTCCAGGACACAATTACGCAACTGTTGTTTACTGGGTATACACTGAGAGACTTCACGATGTTTACTAACAAAACAGCAAGCAAGCAAACAAACAAACAAAAACCAGTATGTTGGCGATTGGTTTCATTACTCTACAAGTTAAACAAGAACTCATCAAATCCTACAGAGATTAAAGACTACACTAGGTTTCATTTTAATATTTGCATTTTATTTTAGTTTGTAGGCTACAAGGTTGTAAAGCTCATAAGGAATGAAGTAAAACACATTTCTGGATTACAATTTGCAAATACTTATTAGGAGCTAGTCAATGAGCTTATATATCAATGTAAGAACAGCTGATTTCAGTGGAGATTATTAAATTCATTCCATCTAGGTCAATTGTATTGTTTTTAATTGAACACTCCATTAAGGCCCACCCTATTTCAAATTCCTTTTCTCCCTTTCAACAGTTTTCATAGTTTTAAACTAGCTAATTTAAAAATTCCCAATCTTTCTTTAAGTTGTGTATGCTTACATATACTTGATCATAATATATATTCATATCATCATCAAGCTATCCTGAGACCAAGTAGGACAGAAGTTTTCCAGAATGTTAGGCAAGAATCATAAACAGTTTATTTAAAAGGAGATTACTTTCACTGAGATCAGTGAAATTAGCTTCCAAATAACTCAGGGTCTAAAACCAGAAAAACAAGTTCTGATATAAAATTATTTATTTATTTATTTATTTATTTTGTTATATTTGTATACCACCCCATAGCTGAAGCTCTCTGGGCAGTTTATATAAGATTAAAACAATTAAAACAATATACAAAAAATAATACAATATAATACAATTAATACAATATAGTTGCCTCACCACTTGAATAATTACATATCTAAGTGTGCAATCCTATCGGGATAGTAGAAAGCCTCCATTCTTGGAGGTTAACAACTATCCAATGCAGGGCAGATGGAGTACAGAGAGGACCCTCTCCTCAGTGCTTTGATTTTGAGCCTCTAACCAGGGTGTGGGTGAGGCTGCGTGGCACATAGGAAGCTGCATAAAGGAACTTCCGTGTTCTCCTCCTGTCTCCAACCCTGGTCATGCCCCCTTTTTGCTTTCGCCACACTCCATTCCAGAGTGTGGAGACGGAGCCAGCATGGAGAGAACCATGCTAGCTATAAGGCAGCGTGGGAGGCAAAGGGCGAGCAGTTTCTGGGAAATCATAAAATCTTATGACAGTGTCTAGTGGCTATAGAATTGCTTCCTTCAGCAGGGTGGGCAACATGAAGTCCTCAGTCTAATTTTAAAAGCCCTTCACACATGATAATTTCAGACCTGTGGCAAGAGTCATCTGTCCCTTGCTGGCCAGCCCACTGGGTAGGAAGGAAGAAGGAGAGAAAGAGAAAGGGGAGTGGCAGAAAGAGAAACTTAGTGACCCACCCACTTTTGGCTCTGGCCCTGCTCACCACTGGCTGTGGCATGGCTCATTGCCAAGGCTTATTTATTAAAATAAATAAATAAATAAATAAATAAATATGCCCCTTACTCACTAGGGAATATGGCCCTTGACAGGAACAATGTTGCTTACCCTTGACGCACTATAAAATGGGGCCATTTTCTTAATTATAAAAGAGACCTCTGAACTACCAAATGTTTTTTTAAAAGACCTATCCAAAAATATTGCTGTTACCTGTGCTCATTTGTTGTGATAAAGTTAAAATAAAATTCACAGATGAAACTCCAACCGAGTTGATGGCTAGAACCTTAATAGTATGTACATCTTCTGCCCATGAAAACGTATAAGTAATGTCATTTTCTACATAGTCAGACCAAGTAATGTTTGCTGAAGTAGTATGCTCTATCACATAGTCCAGCACATTGCATAAGGAAAGATTCTTCATCAAAGGCTGTAAGAAAAACCAACACATATTAATCATTTCATTTTGGATTGCACAGACTATGGGTTCTTTTACGTAATTCTAAAAGGTAGGTATCTCATTTTTATGTCCACAGGATTACAAACTATGTTTGATAATTATTTACTTTTTCTATAACTTTTTTCTATAACACTTCTAGTTCCCAATACGCCTAGATGAAATTTAAAAATTTAAAAGAACTTGCTACGCAAGCAGAACTAAGGTATCTCTCTTGTATCATCTGCAGTGATGATAGATGAAAAAATATCATTTAACTTCTCTGCAATTTCCTTATCCTTCTTTAGTCCCCCTGTAATTCTGTTTTCATCTAATGGTCCAACTGCCTCCCTAGCCAGTTTCCTGCTACTGATATATTTAAAGAACTCTTTGTTGTTGGCCGCGATGACATGCTCTTCAAAATGCTTTTTTGCATCTCTTTTTGTTTGCTTGCTTCTCCTTTGTACAGGTTTGTGTTCCCTGTTGTTCTTCTCATTCTGGCAGTTCCCTCATTTTAGAGAAGTTTCCTCTTTTGAAGTCAAATGTGACTGTGTGGAATTTCCTTGGCAATTTCCAACTTAAATATATATGGAATCTGATATCATTGTCGTCATTGTTTCAAATTGTTTCAACAACACATCTTGTACTAGCTCCTGGGAAACACCATTTAGGATTAAATCCAGGGGCCCCTCCCCTCTATTGGTTTTGTGACCAACTGTTCTAGGGCACAGTTGTTTAGGGCATCAAGAATGTATCCAGTCAATGTGGGGGTATTACTACAGCACTCCCATGTTTGGATGACCCCCTAATTTCATTTTCCATCCCAAGATCACCCTGAGTACTCTGGTCTGGGGGACAATCGCATGTTCCTAGTACTAAATTACTTTTGGAATCCACTATTATCACCACAGAACTTCTATGGAGGATTCTGCCACTTTTAGGTTTTCTACTCTGCTTGACTCTATGCTCTCTTTGATGTTCACCTCCTCCAATACACCTTTACCTGTACTTTCTATAGAGTTTATATCCAGATATAAACTAGTTCTTTCCATTTCACTGGGTTTACATTATGCCCACTATGTCTAGGTTCTCCTTTAAAACCATGTAGTCCAACTGTCCCATTTTGGCTTGGAGGATGCAGCATTAGCACAGAACCACCTATACATCCCAGATGTCTCTGGCATGTGCATCTTCTGTTATGGCTCTTAGGCCTCTACTTAAATAAATCCTTAACTTTTAAAATTACTGTGTTTTTGAGCCTTTTGCACTAATTGCCCAACCAAACTATTGCTTTGGCTAATATTACTAAGTATTACTGATTATTTGTTATTTATTATTGATGTTTTCCTTTTATTTTTAATAAGAGGTGTTGATGAGATATTTAGAATTTCAGGTGTGATGACAGATGTTCATGATTTTTTTAAGTTTTGGGGTTTCCTGACCCATCGCAGGAAATGTGTGAGTCTGCCTTTCTAGCAGAAATTACTTATCAGTTGTTTGGATCATATATCATTCGAACCCAATTAAGTTCTGCAACAGTCATATCATGAGAATCATGATATGAAATAGATTTCTAATATCTCATTTCCCCTCCCCTGAACCCATTTGTATACCTTCCAAAACAGAGTCACATTTTTCTGGTTCCTTACTCGATCTTCTTTAATAGTTCTCCAGAATTCAGGTCCTCTCAAAGGAGCTGAAAAAAATGTATTTTAAGAAACAAACAACAGCCTTTTTATTTAAATACATTCAGTTTAAAAAACCAAAACCAAATAATTTTTTAGGCAGTACACTGACCTTTGATATCCTTAACAACTGTATAAGCAGGTTGGCTCCAATCGCTCCAGTAGCCTGCTCCATCAACCTTACTGCAGCGTACCTGAACAATGTATACTGCACAGGGATCCTGCACATATATACTGGCAGAACTAACTGATAGAGTAGAAACTTCCTGCATCTGTAGAAAAAAGGATGGCTAAACTAATAACAAATCAAGTCATTTCTGAGAGAGAGAGAGATTAAGTATTATACTACTACTTAGTATAAAGGGGCACATCATAAAAGTTAATTTTGTGAAACAAACCAAATGCAAGTAAAATTAATAGAATAATATTCCATTAGTCCACATATTTCTATTAGCAGGCAACAGAACACAACTGCATGTACTCTATCAATGCATAGGCTAATTTGAATTAAGTCTCACCATACCTTCCAGTTAATTTCTGTTCCATTAACAGTGTATCGGATCTGAAACTGAAGATCATTGTTTGGCAATGCTGGGTTATTCCAGCCCACATTCAACATCCCCAATTCCCCTGTGATTTCTGCTTTGACGCTGGAGGGAGAAAACGGCTTCACTAGAAAATGAAACAAAAGAAGTTTCACTAGCTTATTCATTAGCGATGAGCTCTGTATTTGAATCTTCTTGAACTGTATGTTAATTGGTTTTAGAACAATATTCTTATTTTGTTTCTTAAACTTGTATCCTGCTCCTCCCACAATCAGTTGATTTAGACTAGCTTTTAATGTTATTTTGGTGGTGTGGGAACTCTGGTAGTTCCACTCTTTCCCAGCCCATGCTGCAAGTTATTCCCAGCCATTCATCAACCCTTAGAAATTGAGTTAAAACTTATACTGGCACGGGCTCTTCCCAGTTACTCTTGGGCTTCCTATTATCCTGGTGAGCTGGAAGGAATGGTGCTGCTGTGGTTACCACATTGCTGAGGTAGCTTAAGAGCCCATCCTAACCTCTCAACAATCCTGTGGTTGAAGGCTGCAGGCTAAAAAATGTTGACTTGCCCAAGGCTGCAAAACAGATTTAAGAAAGTAGAAATTTGGAACCTGGGTTTTCCACTTGCAAGCCCAAGCACTCCAGCTGCAGCACCATAATATTAGGCAAGGACTGTCCCCAAATACCAATAGCTCATTACCAAAATTTGATGTGATACAAGATGTATTTAGAAATTATGATTTTTTAAAAAATAGTTTTAAAATGCATGAGCAGAGATTGAAATAGCAATCAGCTTGAAAAATAACTTCATATTAACTTATTTAAGAAGTTAGTTTTTCTCTATGGCTTTCGAACTGAACCTGTTCAATATAGATTAGCAAGAATGCAGTTGAATATGACCTCCAAAAAATCAGAGTTATAAATTATGATATGCAGCAACATTAGAAAGTGTCTATATTCTCGTGGCAAACTACACGTGGTGAAGTCAGTGGTGTGCATGTATAAAGCAAAGGGTCTTAGCTTTACATCAAAACTTTCCCCTCCTCTGATTTACCTCCCCATTATCCCTTGCTTCAGGCACTTTTCTGCCAACCGGCTTGTATCCAGTATTGATGCTGGACTGGGAGAAAAGTGTCTAGGATAATAGAACTACAATGAGAAAAAGCAGGGGGAAGGGGTTCAAATTCTCAGCCGCACATCCCATTTGATGTTAAAATCTGCCCCCCCCCGTCCTGCTTTAAAGATAAATGGAGCAGACATCAGAATGACAAATGCAGCTGTCCTTGTCATGTCCATAGCCACAGCACAGCTGCAGTGCAAAACCATCTCTAAAATGATCAAATAAGGGATTCCTCTCAAGCTTCTAATGAGATTCCATGTGATTATATATGGCACTTCCTATGTTTATGTTTAGCTGGAGACAAGTTATAACAAAGAAAAGTAACAAGGAAATGGTAGCAAATGGAGTTTTCAGATAAAATACTGAAAATTTAAGTTCATACATTAAATGTGTGGTTATTGTATGCCCTGGTGATTTGTAATGGTTCCACATATGTTTAATTTTTCTTTCAATTTTAATTGTAACCAAATATCACTGGCTGCCACACAAGCTCACCATCATTGACTGAGTAATTAAAGTACCAAAGGAAAATGAATGCTTGGAGAAGAGGTGAGAAAATTTAAAGATAAAGAACTGGGGGATGGGACACAAAAGCATTCATGCAAGAAGGCAGTAATTATACTTATGTAATTTACAAACTGCAAATTAAAGTATGAAGTGCTGGACACATCTGAAAAGAAATATTGTGTTACTGAAAGTTTGACAGGGAGCTAGAATTCTTACTTCGTATATGATGAGGATGAAAAAGCTATTTTGTAAACTAGTTTTCCTTGGCAATGCTATTTGCTACAAGCCACTATAAACTGGTTAGCATACCTAAGTTCTTCGAAGAAGGTAATGTAGCATAACTTTTTGGTACAAAAGCACTAACCACGGAAAAGATAAAAATATTTCTCAGCAAGGAAGGATATTTTTTCTATTTATTTATTTTTTACACCTAAGGCCCATAAAGTGTACAACTCAAAACAGACAATGATCCATTGTCACAAAAGATTTTCACTTACCTACTTCATTTGGAAAGATACACACTGGCTGTGATGTAACTGTCCCCAATGAGTGTTTAATCTCTATCCACATTGTGTATCCAGATAGAAGGTGAAAAGGTTGAAAGATGCATTCATACGAATTATTACTCTGAGAATGGCATTCTTTTACCTCTGAATCTGAAGGCATGCTAGGTGACTCGGAACAATACACATCACTCCTTAAAATGACATGAAAGGAATGAGATTATATACATCAGAGGTTAACAACATACAACTAATTTTATCCTTTGATACTTATGTATAAAAAGAATACAGATGAACAAGTCTGGGGTTCCCATACCATTTATTTAGCCATCAATTTATTGGAATTAGTGTTTAAGAATTTATTTCTGCCCACTCAGTTGAAATGTATTTCAGAACCAGTCATTTAAAAACTATTCCAGGAACCATGAACTTTTCTGTAACAATTATAATGGAATAAAACTCTTATATGTAATTATTGTTGATATTGGATAGTCACCAACATATTTACCGATGAAAGATGTCATGAGAGTTACAACAGGGATTTAATTATTTCACCAAAAGGAACAGGAAACTGATGGTTTGGATACACAGTAGGTGAAGCAATAAGTAACAAGTGTGTTTTGATTTCACCACTAACTACAACCATCTTTCACACTTTCAGGGATAGGGCCTTCCAGTTCAGTGGATGGGACCTCAAGAAAGTCTTGAGCTGAAACTGGAATTGTTCTTTCCAACTCGCATTTAAATGGCACCATCACTTTTAAAATATTTAAAATCATCACTTTTAAAACCTTGAGAGGATTACACCCTTAAAGGTGGCCAAGAATTAATTTTAGATTACTTTTTTAAAGATAGAACATTCCAAGGTTTGGGACTAAGTTAAAACTGCTGCAACTCCGATCCTGTTCCTTTGCCTGCTTTCTAACCAGTACCTCACTGAATTTGGCCCTCGAAAATGGTTGCCCACCCTTGCCATAGTGGATGGTTTGCCTACTAGCATAGATAAGCAACCATTCAGTAAATGCCACACAATACCCCGTAGGTATTTTCAGCTCAGGCTTGCTTTTTAGGTCTAAATAGGGGGGTGGAGAAAAAGAGAGCAATTTGGCTCGCCTCACTCAGCCCATGCTTCACATCTGGTATCTAAGGTTCAACTCAGGTTACACATTCAATTGGAATATTTCCTTCATTATTTTATACTACTCCATTTTGATAGTAGCAGCTTTTCACAAAATTTCACATTAAAATGAACATATACCTGTAGTATCTTAACAGAAAAGTGCTCTCCGAAAGCAGTGGGTCTGCATTGGTGGACCATCTGCAAGTCATTTTTTCTAAGTTGCCATATGTTTCACACATGATGTTGATATTAACATCTATTTGAAAGACAGCATTAATTAATATAAAAACAAAGTACCAGCATTTACAGATTTATTAAAAAAATAAGCAGATATCTTACCTATTATATACAATTCAGCATAATAGGTATTGCATTCCTTGTCTCCATTACAACAGTATAAGGCGTTAAAGAGATATTTCCCTCCAGGATTCATTGCATTTAAGTTGACCAGTGTAACTTTGGAAATGTAGTCATTCACAAGTGTATATTGACTCCTAGGGATTACATTTTCTATATTTAACTTCCACGCTATCTTCTTGGATGAGATTAATTGGTCTTTGGTTTTATATATACAATAAAAAGATACATTTGTTCCAACACTTGCTAGGATCTTTGGAGGAAAATACATGACATCTATTCCACACACAAAAAGAACAAATAAAAAAAATAAACAATTATAAACTTGCAGAAAAGAAACACATTGCAAATTTATGCAATCAGTACATGTTCAACATATATGCTTATTGCAAATCAGAGTTATTTATAATAGATAAAACAGTAAATTTTCTTAATGATTGCAGTGTTTATGCTACTCCCAGCAGTGGGAAGGTAAGCCCTCACAGACGATATAATGTTCTTCTCTTGCCATGAAATGATTTACTTGCTCACTCTTCAAAACAGTAAACAAAATGCCAAATTTAATCAAACACACAGACCTGGTTTATATGTCATGGTGGCGTCACATTAATAAAAAGGCAATACTTTCACTTTAAAGAGAATTCCAGCCATTAATAGACAATTCCAAAGAACCCATTGTTGTAACTTTCATATCCAAAAATATGTAATCGAGTGCATTTATATCATAATGTCAAAGTTTATGAGTAAGCATATAATGCTATCCAGAATGTGTAATTATAGCAGAAATATGAGCAAATTACATTAGTCTGTCATCTATTTTGTATCTGTGTTTTGCATAAAAAGCAAGTCAGGTACAATAGCCTTATTTATTTCAACATCAGAAATTTCTATTGTTCAGGTTATCCAGGACATTACAATGTGGTAGAAAGATTTAGCTCAGGGATGGGCAACTTGTGATCCTCCAGATGTTATGGTAGGCTGACCAGATAAAATCCAGGTCAGGGCTCCTGTAACTTTAACCGTTGTAGAGAAAAGGGAATTTTAGCCAGTGTCATTTGTATGCA
The DNA here is from genome assembly GCA_029215795.1 of Anniella stebbinsi. Taxonomy (NCBI): domain Eukaryota; kingdom Metazoa; phylum Chordata; class Lepidosauria; order Squamata; family Anniellidae; genus Anniella; species Anniella stebbinsi. Next base: position 84,256,926 of record JARDYH010000004.1, on the reverse strand, counting down.
ATTAGTTCCTGGTGAAATTCCCTCTTCATCACAACAGTTAAAGTTGCAGGGGCCCTGCCTTCTTTTGTATATGGCCACTCTAGTATAGTGCCTGCAACTTTAACTGTTGTGATGAAGAGGGAATATCACCAGGAACTAATTGCATACAAATGACACTGGCTGAAATTCCCTTTTCTCTACAACTGTTAAAGTTACAGGAGCCCTGACCTGGATTTTATCTGGTCACCCTAGTTATGGCCTAGAATTCCCATCAGCCCCAGCCAGCATAACCAGTGGCAAGGGATATTGGAAGTTACAGGCCAAAACATCTGGAAGGCCACAAATTTCCTGGTTTAGCTACAAGTAGAAGGTTCAAAGTATTTGGAACAAAGCACATATTGTATAATAGGGCCAAAATGTTGAAAATACAAATTGGGAAATGGGTTTTACATGCTAATAGTTTACATTGGAACAGGACTCATACATTAAGGAAGGAGACTGGACCTTAGGCTTTGGTAAGGTAAATCTAAATAGCATCATACAAATGTATAATTTCCTTCATAGCTTGTATCTGGGTCTTGAATAAAAAGCCCCACTCAGATCCATGAAAGCAACATAGGGATCATTGTTGTTCTTATACTTTTAAACTAAGAGCCGATCTACACACTAGCTTTATAATGTTTTATAAGGGTTATGAAAACTCTTTGGGCCACATGACGAACTCCCTTGAACATTGTATACCGAGGTTTTTTAAAACTCAATAAGAGCTAGTTTTCCCAACTACTGCATGGAAACTCTTTAATAAAAGAAATGCCTTCTAGCATAGTTCAGAGGGATTCCCACAAAATGGTGACTCTTGTTTAAAGTAATATGCAGCTTTACCAATCTGTCCTAAGTACAGACTTGCCAGTTAAATATGAGTCTGAACATAATACTAATTAAATGCATACAAATATAATTCTAGTTTTAGCATTTTGTCCTTCTATTGTTAATGTACTGAGATAAATGCAGAACAGATTCACCAACTAAACTAATGGTTTTTCAGTTCTTCTATTGGTTTAGCACTAACATTAGACATTGAGAGAATAGGCTTGTTTGAGTTCCCTGCAGGGAAGAAATTATCCTTCGTAAGTTTTTCATCATGCTCATCAAAATGTGATATATGATCACTAAAGGATATATATGCGGAATATTAATATTTCGTCTTATGTATTAGAGAGACAGCTATCATTTGCTACATACAATTTCCCAAGAATTTTGTGTGCAAAGTCAGAAAGTATTTCTTGTAACATACTAGCAAAGTTCTGATCATATTTTTGAGAGATGGTGGGGTTGAGTTTTAGAAAACAATTTCTTTAGGTAAAGCCAGGGTTGTGTCCAGTAAAGCCATTTGATACTGGGGACATGCTATCTTCCCTCTGACCAAAATGCTCAGGATGATCTTGAGATTGAGAATGAAATCAGGGAGGCGACTGTTGTGGTAATGGGCGACTTTAGTTATCTTCACATAGACTGAATAAATGTTTGCTCTAATATGACGAGGGAGTAAAATTCTTGATACCCTAAATGACTATGTCCTAGAACAGTCACAGGACTGAACAGACAGGAAGCAATCCTAAATGTTGCCACCCAGGATCTAGTACAAGATCGGAGAACTGTTGAACCGTTTGGAAACAGGAACCACAGTGCTATCAAATTTATATGTAAGTGGAAAGTCCAACAGTCACATTTGACTTCTAAAGAGGAAACTTGAAGGAAATAGTAAAAGAGGGAACTGGTAAAGAGGAACTTAAAAGGGAAAGTCAAGAGCATCAAATTTTTCCAAAGATTGAGTAATCTTTGGGATTACTCAAAACTACAATAAAAGAAACTCAGCTAGAATGTACACGGTGGGTTAGGAAAAACAGTAGAAGTCTAAGAGGTCACTAGCATTGTGTCAAGGAACTAGAGAAAGAATTCTTCTAAAATTATAAGTCTTGCACAAATGTGGAGAAGAAATGGGAGCAGGAATGTGTACAAAAGTAATGCAAGTAGGCAATTGTCTGGGAAAGCCCAGTGGAGCGAAGCTAACTCCCTGACTGAAGCACCAGCTGGAGGAGTGTGCCTCTATTAGCACTTTGGTATGTGGGCTGGGAAAGGCCTAGGCCCACTTCAGAGAGTGATAAGCAAATGTGCTAGTGCACACTGCTTGATTGCTCCCGCTTGCCCCCCTGCCTCCTACCATTGGAAGTAGTTAAGCAAACCAGGAAGCCTCCATCCTTGGTTGTTTAGCAATATATCTAAACCACAATTCTTGGCTTGTTCTAACAAGCCAGAATAATGAGCTAGGGTTTGTTCTTGTTGCACTGTTATGCCCAAGTGGCTCAAGAGTATCAGATTTAAGGATCTTAGAATTAGTACCAGCTGTGCAAATTATTAGGAAAAAGAGAATGACAAGGAGAAAAGGGAAGATATCAATGGCAGTCCTATGCATGTTTAGACACAAAAAAAGTCCTACAAATTCCAGCATTCCCTATCCAACATCGCTAGCTAGGGAATGCTGGGAGTTGTATGACTTTTTCTGTCTAAGCATGCATAGGATTGTGCCCTTAGTCATGCTTAAGGAATTACTGTTAAAGGGGGGAAATGAAGCTTAAATGGAGAGGAATATACCAAATTTAATATGAAACCTAATAAATAGCAGTTTTGGTTACCAAGTTTAAAGTAATCAATTGCTAAATAAGCCAGCTACTAACCTAGAGTTTTTAATTGGCTTGCTTATCAAATGGAGTTTTGTTACATGATGATTCCTGGTTTGCACATAACAACATACCAGGAATTGGCTAAACTGAAACAAAATCCTGGTTTATTCCCCTTTAAGCTTGTGCATGTAGTGTAAATCTTTGATTTAGCATTATATGCAAACCCATATAGCAACTCTACAAAGGGAAATATTCTTATTATTTGTTGTTGTTATTCTGGAATCCAGGAAGCAACAAGGATCATCAGAAGGGGGGTCGCGTTTCCCTTAGTCATTTTGAATCATGCTCCTGTCCCGCAATAGGGACAAGCAGCTTCCTCTTTCTTCAGACACTGAAGAAAGAGGAAGTAAACAACGACCACATGGCCCATTCAGAAGGTTTCCCACCCCACGCTGCTTTCCTGCACAGAGCAGGAGGTGGCAGGACGTTTTGCTTCAAACAAAAAAACACAGATTTTCTGGGTCTTATTTTTTTTGAACAGAAAAAGGACCAGAAGGAGCAAGAGATGCATGGGAGGCAGACGGTGTCATCAAAAGGACCCAGGGACATCCGTAAGTGGCCATTAACAAGCATGCTAAATTACATATTTCTATTTTGAACGCGCTCACAACTTTTCCTATCTAAACTAAAATACCACCATTAAAAGTTAATTGTAATCATATCCTGTAGTATTAGAGGAAAGAAATGCTATGGAATCACATTTTTCTCCAGACTGAATATCACAAAACTATAGTTGCAAGAATAATTGCATTTATTGAAGTACCACTTGGAATTATTCAAAGTAAGAAATTTATTTTTTATTGTAAGGTCTTATACACACATGTGCATAAGATCTTACAATAATACTTTATGAATGGAAATATATTTTTCTAATCAGATAAAATATGGTAAAATGCTATGCCTTTCACAGCACTGCTATGCTTTCCACAATTTCCACTGAAGACATACCTTGTAGATTCATCTTATAAGGGGTGCTCCAATCACTCCAAAGGCCTGATCCATGAAGACCCTTGCACCGAACTTGTACTACATATGAAGAATCAATTGGTACATTGCTTATGATCAATGATGTCTCCATGGTAATCTCAACCATCTATTTTAAAATCACACAAAAGCAAAATAAAACAAGAACAACAAATTTAATGACCCACTTGCACCATTTAACTTGAAAGAACAAACACAGAAGAGGCCAAGTCATATATTATTATTAATAATAATAATATTAATATTTACATTTATATACCGCCCCATAGCAGAAGCTCTCTGGGCGGTTTACAAAAATTAAAAGATTGAACATTCAAAAGCCAATATACAAACTTTAAAACCATAAAACATAAAAACAACTAATATTTAAAACATTTTAAACTTTAAGCCTGGCCGGGAATTCAGTTAAAAACCTCAACTTAAGCTGTTAAAATGCCTGGGAGAAGAGGGGCAAAGATCCAATACAGAGGTGGCTGCACGAACCTGTCCAAGCACCTTGTCCATGTCCTCGATCTGTACCAACTGAAACTCATCCAAAACAACAGGACAAGCAGATGCCAAAGATTTTATCCTGGAAGTGCCTAGCAAATATATTACAGCAGGCCTCAGATAGTCCTACCATGTCCTTGGGGCCAGCATGTAGAAACCCCCGGACAACTTTGAAAAGCTCCGCTGGGTGGCAGATTGATGATTTAATCGTGGCAGCAAAGTATTGGTTTTTTGCTGCCCTCACTGCCCCTGAATACAGCTTACCAGTGTTTGATTGAATCCACCAGGAGTTCGTCTCCATCTGCACTCAACCCTTCACCTATTTTGAAGCTAATGAAAGTATATATTTTTCTGGGTTTTGACATCTATGAGGGGCTTTTCCAGCTTTCCCTTCTAATTCAGCCCCTATAGTCCCCCAAAACTGGTTTTTTGAGTTGTGCATAATGCTAGGGGGGGAGTCAACAACCCTCCTGGATGCATACAGAAGAGACTTGGTTCCTGACCAAAATCACACTTGCTTATTGTGTAGGTTCAAAATGATTTAGAGCATGGATGTTTGCAGGAGCTGGGACAGTGGTATACATTCACATTAAAATTAACATTTGTCCGAATCTCACTTTTTAATAACAACAATTCATGCTTTCAATGCCTCTCCAGCATAAGTCAATGTATATGCAATTCAGTCATGATTAAGTCCCACCGATATCAAACCATTTATCTGTTCGCTTTACACCTATTAATATCAGTAGGACTTCTGCCACAACATTCACTGCCCTTTGCATTCTGGCCATTTGAACAGGATGGTCTCTGCCATGGCGTGAGACCATGACTGCTTGCATTAGTTATATAAAAAGTCTGTAGCATTCTATCTGTAATAACTATTTGTAATGCATTACTGATTTTTAGAGCTTCTCACAAACTAAATCTTCAGGACTGTTTAATCTGAAATAAAGATTTCCCAGATCCTTAAAATGCCTCTCAGACTCACTCCATAAAATGACACCAAATGTAAACAATATAAGAAAACCTCACCTGCCAGACACTTTTAGTGGAATTTGCAAAACATTTTACTTCATACTGAAATGGATATGATTTTGATGCTGGACTAGACCAAGAAATCTTTAACTGTCCTTTGTCTGTCATTTCTATTCGTAGATGCAATGGAGGCTCAGGCTTTACTGTAAAACATTATAAATAATGTACTTTAAGCATGTGAGTTCCAGTCAAATATAACCACTAATGGTTACATTTTTATATTCTGATGGTCTTCTGTAATACATATATATATATATAGTTCACGTGCATGCATACAGACCCACAAAGATACAAAATAATCTTTTTAAATGATGTCATTAATAACTGAAGTATACTTTCTAATCTATGTGATCTTAAGCTATAAAGGTTATCCTACTGACCCATATTCCAATTCAGCAAAAGAATTTCAACATGTGCATAAATTATTTACTGAATTATTGTTGAGGCCTGTAAAAGTTTTGGGAGCAGTTTGTTCAGTGAATTTGTTCAGTTTCCAAAAGAAGAAAAATAATAGTTTCAGCAGATGAAGCCTTGGAAGAGAGAATCCTTGCTTGAACTTCAGCCATGAAAAAAGGCCACCGCCTAGGGTTGCGGTAATGAGGAAACAAAAACAAGGAGCTTCTTTTAGTGATGAAAAGCGTTCTGAAAAATGATGACATTTTATATGGCATAATTTAATCTGAACTCTCAGAGGGGAGGAATTAACATTATTGCCTTAATCTTACAACAACAGCATTACTATTTGTTCTAGCTCCAAATATGGGAAATTCTAGTGGGAGAAGCAATATGTTCAAAATCATCCAGTGACTGTATGGCTGGATATACAGTCAACAGTCTTAGAACACAATCCTAAGGGGTTACTGCTCTGTAGACACATTGGAGTTTGGCATTGGAGTCCTCTGTCTATCCTATTCCCTACCAGGTAGGATAGGAAGAAAAGAAGTAAAAAAAATGCTTATTTTCCCTCCTGTCAGCTATTTTGGGCTGGACAGGCCTCTGAGCCCATCCAGCGTGCTGCCTTACCTGGGGACATGGATGGGAATTGAGAAGCTTGTAGATTCTGCAGACCCACATCCCATCTGTTACCTCCCTTCCCTGCCCACTGGCATACACCCTTCCTACCCTAGCCTCTTCTGAGATAGATTTATCCCCTTGAGGTCATATCAATGTCTACAGCCAAGGACCATAGGATTGCTCTGCCCAAAACATAGTGCATTTCTAAGGGGCAAACTACATGTTAGATGATAACAATTTAATGTTATTTCTTTTTAATATTTGCCACTTGGAGCCCAATCAGCATTTGAGGAGAGGGGATTTAACTGACACTGTATTCTCCTGACACTGTATTCCTGATGGAAATTACCATCTTGGAGCTTCTATGTGAACCTATAACAGTTTTGTTCCAGGAGAAATAGCAGCTTCCAGAAGTAAGTTCTCAGAAGGACTATGGCATTGGTGGGAGCAAAGGGTTAACCTGATCATGTATAACAACATAAACATAAATGCAATGTTTATCAAACAAAATTTCCTATAAAAAAATCCTAACACAATTCAAACTTTAACTGACTTAGAAGTGCAGTCCTATATATACCTACCTAGAAGTAAACCCCATTGGGTTCAGTGGGGCTTTCTGCCATGTATAGGAGTATACATAACAGAATATGGGAGTAAAGCCTTAATTGCATATAGTCATTGGCTATGGTCTGGCAAACCTATGGTGTGCAGGAGCAATCAAAAGCAACCAAAGCAAGGAAATGGTGCAAGGAAACCCAATTACATCCAGAGACTGTGAGCACTTCTAGATGAGACTTTTATTGTACAACAGACCTTCCTCATTCATAGAATCCTATGGGGTCCAAACAACACTGTCCTCCATTCTTGTGTTTTCCCACTGCATCTTCCATCTTTTTTCTTATCATAAAACACCCATTAAGGAGGGAAAGTTGGAATAGCTGCACAATGCCTTTTGATTAGTAGCACTAACAGCCGTCTCTTGGAAGCACATTACTTTGCACACATGAGCTGTTTTATATATCTAATTGTTTCTATCTACTTACCTCATATTGCACAACTACTTATCCCAATGGCTTGCACATACATGCACATACAAGCAGTTGTCCTGTGCTCACAGACTTGTGAATTACATCCCAAGGCAAAATATTCAGAAGTTGTCCTAGAACAGGGGTGGGGAATGTGTGGCCCTCCATATGTTAGTGGACTGTAACTACCATCAGCCGTAACCAATATAGCCAATGGTGAGAGATGATGGGATATGCAGTCTAACATTTGAAGGGACACACATTTCCCATCCCTGTCCTAGAATAGTCGAGTACTATCTCATGACATAGGATTACTTTAGATAGTGTTTGTGATAGCGCAGAAGTGCTGCTTGTCCTATAAGAAAAAAATTCACCTTAATTTAATGGTAAGCTAAATAGTCAAATGGTTGGACAAAGTGTTCTTCAGCCATGTACACTCTTCCTATAATTCAGGAATTAAAAAAAACAAAACAGAAAATGCAGCCCCAGCTAACACTCTTTTCTATAACACACAGCATCTTGTTTTTTAAATGCAACTTAATGAAGAGGACATTATTTAAACTATGGGTGGGATTCAAATGGCTGTGTGTGGTGTTCTGCATGTGCACCAATACTCTTCCAATCCTTCTACTGCAGCTCCTTAAACTCACACACTGGAAAAGCTGTTGGTGAAAATGAGGGGGCCTTCCAGAGTAGGATTTAACATGGCACCCAAGGGCTGTTATCAAGAAAGAAACATCAGCAACTTTTCTCCTGTGAGTGGAAGCACATTCATTTTGAAAAACTTCCAGGCTTTACACAGTATTTGATGTGAAATTAAATCCTCCTAATGCCAGTTTTAATTCTGCTAGCTAGATGGTGCAGTTTTAAAATAACCGAACACTCAGTGACGTGATTTAAGAGAATCGCCGTGTCATTATTCCTATAATCCCATCATCTTTCAAAAGCATTAACCTAATTTGTAAATGGCATGAAATACTCATTCTAAAAGACTTCAGTTAATTTATTAAAAACATAAATTAAGAAAAATGGACTACCATGTACACTCTTCCTATGATTCAGGAATTAAAAATACTCTTGTCATTATGGCAAGAATGTTAAAACACCAAACAGTTCGGGAAATGGGAAAATGTATATAAGCAGCTACTTATTCAGCCAGAAAGCAAAAAACAAAACCCATTAAATGTATTGTACCAATCCCCATGGTTCGATTAAATAACAGATGTAAAGCTTTCACCTTTTTAAATGCTAAAATTCTAATTTTAATGCAACAGGTATCACAATAATAAAGCTGTTAATAAATAACTCTTGGAACTGTCTTGAGCCTCGGCACCTCTGGATATATAGAAAACATTTTCTGTTTTGGTTGGATGTTGATATCTAGGGGCTGTCTTCACAATGCTGAATTGGCACCACTCTGCCGCCAAATCCTGTGGGATCGCTGGTACAGGGTGGTGGCGAGTAATCTACATGAAAGGAGGCAGCGCAGGCATCCAAGCGGCCATTAGGCACACCGGGACCAGCCTCTGCCCGGGCAGATAGCATCATCCACCTGGCCATGCCTCCACTGCGATTCCAGAGTGAGGGTAGATAGTAGATGGGCTGTACTGTTCTCACTCTGGAGGAAAAAAGTCAGGGTAAGTCCTAAACTTTTTTTTACTACCCAGCTTTGCCAGAAAGCCCTAGGGTGGGTGAGTGGTGGCTGCTGAGTCATATAGTCACCCACCCCAGGGCTTTTAGTGTGTTTAGACAGTCTGCTAACGTGGTCTGTGGATTAAGCTTTTATGTTAATTTTTTTGAAATGGATTTTTTCCCTTTCCAGAATCTAGTCCGTTTATTAGAGTTAGGTTATATAATTGGCTTTTGAGATCTGCAAGATGCTGTTGAGATGTAACGGTTTTAAAATCCAAATCAATAAATATTTCTTAGCACACAGTAGAGGTATAATCCAGCCAAGGTTAAGCATGTTTACATCCCATAGATTTCACATCAGAAGTCCTCTGCCTTAAATGGTTTATTTGTCGTTTCCATGTCCCATGGCAACCATTTTGTGGGGTGCCCAGGAGAATTTTTCAAATTGTCAAATGTGGCTATGGCCCAAAATGGTTGCCTAAGCCTGATATAGAATGGAAGGGATGGGATTCAGTACTAAAAGCAATGAGGCCCACACGTGAGGAGACCCTCCTTGCAGATTACCTTCCTGCACCGTCTCTTTTCCAGCCATTATCTCCTCAGCTAAGTTCAATACAAGAGTGAAGTGATCTAGGATGAAAACACTTCTAGAGAGGAGGGGAAATTATTGCAGGAAGGGTTCTGAAGTCTTTATTCACATTTCATTTTTGCTAACAAAGTTGGGCCCCTGCCAACTTTTTCTGTGATTGGGGCAGTTTGGTATTTAAACCACAACATTGCTACAATCACATGTAGTCTGGTCCTATGCCAGCACTTAAAAAAAATACCTGAACTACAAAACCAATGAACCCTTTCAGACAGTTTCCAACCTGGTTGAGAAGCCCATGTAATGCATGTTTCCAATAGCAACCATTCCACTCCTATAACAGAGGGGTGCCTCTTGGGATGTGTGGGAATAAAAATCATTTGTGAAAATTTCCCAACCTTAGAAATGACAGTGAATTAGATCCAAACATGTTCTTCTTTTTGAGAAAAGGACTTGAATTCCCACTGCAGAAAGATATAAGCACTGGAGGAAGGGGCAGTGGGGGCTGCATGGGGAAGGAGGAACTGGTGAAAACTGTTTCCTCCTGCTACTCCAACTGAGCATCCTGTGAGCAGAACTCCACTCGTGAGAAGTTTGGATCACACCTTTAGGAGACAATGAAGGAAAGATATTGCCTTCTTCTTAAATTAACTTGTATAATTTCCTGAATAAAAGCTGAATATTCAAAGAATCTGGACTACTAAAGAATTTCCATCATCAGTTCTGAGTGGTGAAAGAATCACAGGGTACATGTTGAATTGTGAATTACAATTTCAATAATAAATATAACACGGTGTTATGACTCAGAAAATGATTTCAAGCATTTTAGGAAATTAATTCAGGGCTAACATCACAAAATTGAATGATGGTTTATATTTCGGTACGTATCTGAAGGATGTTGTGAAGTTCAAAAAACAGTGTTTAATATAAAGATTTCATACTATGCTAGTTTATATTTTGAGCATTGTTTTTAGAGTGCACTTTTTGTATTAAAGTAAGTTCAACTAGACATGTTGATCTGGGATCTAAGAATCTAAGTTTATTCTGGTTTTATACTCTGGCAATAAATTGAAACTTACCAATATCAATAGGCTTGACTGACATTAATGGTGACTGCAGCAATTCTATTCCATTTGTGATCTTGAGCCACATAATGTAAATATAGTTGAGATTTGCCGAAGAAATCCGACATTCATATTTTTGGTTTTTTACAGCATTACAGTGAGTGACTGTAAAATTGTTCTTTAGTGAATTTGTAGAGGTACTTTCCAATGATACATCCGTTCTGAATTGGAAAAGAAAATTAAATCCATCAATTTATTTTTATTTTCTAAGTAACATGTCTTTACTAGAAGTTTTTTTAGATTAGCTTCATTATTTTAGATAAAGGAGAGAAAGACAGAGAGAAAGAGAGAATGCTGAAAATGCCAAAGTAGCACCTTTACCTGTGCAAAGACAAGATAAGAATCTTGTAAGCATTTTCTTTAAGTATAACATCAGTGCCTCGGCATGTTATCCACACAAAAAAGCAAGAGTCTGGAATTAATATCACTGTGGCTTAAATGGGCAGCTTTTATTCATGCAAAATTCAAAATTCCTTGTAAAAAAAACCCCACACTGAAACATTTAGACTTTACTTAGAAGCCATCCACATAACACTGAAGGTTGCATACAAATGTAACATTTTCTGAATGATTTCTGAGTATCCAACATTGAAAACTGGAAAATCTGACAAGTGAAACAAGAGTTTTAAGCCTTGCTTTAGGAACAGAGGGATGGCCTGTTTACTCCATTTAAACATATTTAAAATACCAAGAAATATTAATTTCAACGCTGGAAATCAAGAATACATTACTCTTAGTGAAATACACTTTGAAAGGCAATGAGGAAAATCTTGTAATTGTGAGATTATATTCATGGAGCAAGTGGTATGAGTTGCACAGTGTTGTTATGGTTTTACATTGTAAGGAGGCACAAAAGCCTCTTATTAAACTATCCAAAACTTTTAAACATATCTGCAAAACAAATGCTGGGGCAAGGAGACATGACAGAAGGAACAGGTAGGAGGGGCTGATATCACAGGCCTTAGTTAGCACTCACAACTTCTTTTGGCTGTAATCCTATAGCATCGTACTGAGAATAAGCCCCATTGAAGTGAATGAGGTTTATTTCTGAGGAATCCAGTGTAGAATTGCACTGTAATGTTGCAATCCTATAGTCTCTTTGTTGTAAGTAAGTCCATAAAAATGAATGGGCCTTCTTCTGAGTACACAGTTATAGGATTACATTGTCAGTTTCCTTCCTTGAGAAGAATTGTATTTTTCTCAGTATAGCCCGAACCTTTCACAAAACTCACAGAGCTAGTAATTTGAACATGACAGAAAAAAGGCAATTCTGCACAACAATAGTAATGGTACTAAAACCTCCTCCATTGCTCTTAAACTGTTGCTTCTGTTTTCAGCAGAAACGTGTTTCTGCCTAAGAATATTCAGAGAAACATAAAATTAGTTTAAAACTAATAATTTCAAATATTCCTGTAATGTTACTTTCATAGGGTGACCAACTGTCAGGATTTCCCCGGATTTGTCCTGGTTTTTGTTCTATCCTGGGTGTCAGGGGGGATTTTCTGTGATTTTCTATAATGTCCTGGAAAGACAAGCTTTCCCCTTTAAGGCCACATTAGCGTGGTTGGAGGGAATGACGAGCTTTCTGGAGGTGGGTTATTTCCCTCCCACTGCTCCAATCAGGATCTTACAGGGGAAAGTATGTCATTCCTGGACATTATAGAAAAGGACCCGATTGGAGCAGTGGAGCGCGGGAATGACACACTTTCCCCTCCTCCGCTCCAATTGGGTCCTTTAAAGCAGTGGGGGTGAATGACATGCTTTCCAGAGGCCCCGGAAAGCCACTTTCCCACCCCCCACCCCACTGAGGGTCCTCTTTTTTGGTTTCCCAAATGTGGTCACCCTATACTTTCACATTGTTAACTTTGACATTATAGTTCATGTTTTTTGATGATTTGTTGCTACACTTCCATGAGGAAAAATCTCTGCTACTATTGCTTTGGACTAGACTATGGAAAATATTCATTTTCTGGCTTTTTAGTATTCTGTTTTCTTCCCCTCTACAAAATTCAAATGAGCCCAAAAGTTCTTCTTTGGCTGACCTCTCTAAATACTTTTGTTTTTATACTTTTTCATATATTGGAAAGCTCTGTTAAAAATGAAGCTTTAAAAATATTTATGTGTTTTTAACTGAGACATATTAAATAGAAAGCACAAAATGTACTAAATGAAGTGTGTGTGATAAAGACATACTTTTAATTTATCAGTAAGAGTTATACAAGTGAAACATCAATCTGACATTAGACTAGCCATTTTATGGGAAACTATGTGATAAACTCCACAAACCAAATACTACTTTTAAATTGCCTAAGAAGCAATAGGTCACACTCATCACCCAACAACCCCAAATTTGAAATGCAGGTTTTATATATATATATATATGCCAAAAATTAAAATTTAAGCATATTCATGGCTTTAACCTTCTATTTTGTTATTGTTTTCTGTAAGCTACATGTTTGTTTTTCTCCTGCATATATGGATAACTTATTTGGATCCTGATCCACTAGTCTAAGGGCTTGTCTCTACAGAAGCTTTTTATCCCACAACTTTACTAGGGCTTCTGCTTTTGGATTCTTTGCAGGATTAAGATCAACCCTTTACATGTATGTCTGCTTCCCCTCCCCCCCCCCCCCGGTAGTTCCTCTATCTGCAAGTTTCATTATACAGCCACTAGATGGCAATGTTGTATAGCTGCTATTATAGCTCAACTTCCTCTTTACATAGAGAAATTCAACTCGCGATCTTTAAATAGCTCATTATTCTTGATCTGGGATAAAGGTCAGAAAGGACAGAAGAGGCCCTGGAGCTTGATGATGTCATGTAAAGGATCTGCAAACTTCCGTGAGTAACTGATCTCAATTTCAGGATAAAAGCCTCATGTAGAGAGGCTCTAAGTCAGGAATGGGCAACACACATTCTGGAGTGTGTCCAGAGGAGGACAACCAAGATAGTGAGAGGTCTGGAAACTAGTCCTATGTTTAGCCTGGATAAGAGAAGCTTATGTGAAGGCCTGTCATGCGGAAGATACTTATTTTCAGTTGCTCGAGATGGCAGCAGTAGAACCAATGGTGGGAATTGCAAGGAAGCAGTTTTTGGCTAAGGCTCAGGAGAAAGTTCCTAAAAGTAAGTACTGTTGAATAAACTGCCTCAGGAGGTGTTAGACTCTCCTTCACTAGAGATGTTTAAGCAGAAGCTGACCACCATTTGGTATGAATGCTGTAGATGTCAGGACTGGAAAAATTAAATCTGCAGAAAAACAACCATAGATTTAGCTCAACCACATGGGATTAATATTGAAATTGATGAGGTGTTTTGTGAATTTCATCCTACCTAGAGCAATTATGATCGAGCAAGGCGGGGAGTTGAAAGAGGGTGCGCGTGATGGCGGGGATCACCAGATCCGCCGGGAGTTTGGCAGTGCGGCTGCATGACGCGTTGAGGGACGGCGGCGGCAGCAGACAAGGCTTCTTTGGCCTCGAATAGGCCACAGGTTTAAGGAGGGGGGCAGACAGTTCCCCTTGGTCTCCGGCTCATCTCAGGGCTGCAGGGGTGGGCGGCTGAAGAGGTGTGGTGGCGTCATATATCTGCAGCTGTTGCAGATGAGTAGAGAAGGCCAAAGATAAGGGAGAGAGAAGATAATCTTGATTGTCCCTTAATTGAATTATTATTAGGCTTAGCTCCTTTCCTCCTGCCCAGCCGCCTCCAGTGCCACGAGGCACCTTTTGAGCGAGGCGGGGAACGGAGAGAAGACGCAGAGCGGCGGAGCAACAGCACAGCAAGCCGCAGGGCTCTTCGGATGGCGAGGGAGGCAGCTTCTTCGGCCTGACAAGGCCACAGTCTCCCCCTCCCCCCCCCACTTTTGGGAGCAGCTCGGCGGGTGGTCCCTGGGGTGGGCAGCTGCGCATGACGGCTATTACGGCAGTGGGGCTGCAGGTTTAAGAGGACCGGACAGCTCCTCACCCCCCCCCCCCAGTTTCTTCCAGTCCACCTGGTTCTCCCTGTTTCGAGGGTGCGTTTCACCTTTGCAGAGGGCAGGGCAATAGTGGCCAATAACTAATGGCAGTGGGCTTCTGCCGTTGATAGGCGTGGGGTGCAGGGAGAGGGGTGGTTTTTCTCCCCTACATCTTGGCCATGTGCTTATTTCCTGTTGCTGGGCAAACTTGGCAGGCAGCTTCCAGGCACGCTTCACTACATCTTGGCCACGTGCCAATTTCTTGTTGCTGGGCAAAACCCGGCAGGCAGCTTTCAGGCACGTTACATTTCATCTTGGCCACGTGCCAATTTTCTCGTTGCTAGGCAAACTCGGCAGGCAGCTTTCAGGCACACTCGATACAATTTAGCAGGCAGTGGGGGGGGGAAAGGCAGTTTCTTTACTGCCTTTAGCTTCTCCTCACAGGCAGCTCTCAGGCTGATAGATCTGCTATATCTTATTCTTTGACTAGCAGTATCGATACGCGATGTCCCCCAAGAAGGGCATCGGTGGCAAGAAAGGGAAGGGGAGAGCCCCTCGTCCCCCGGCCAAGCGCATTTGGCCTCAGAATGCATATTCTTCTGAGGAGGACGAAAACCCCAACATTTCCGCAATCCTTTCTAGACTAACAGCAGTCGAAAGGGAAAAGGGGATTGCCCCCTCTCCAGTTTCCACCCCAACAGGGAGTGGAGTGGCGCGGGGCAAGAGGTTGACTAGGGCACAGGTTCAGGATCAAATGTTGACATCTTTTGCAGCTCGGCTGGAAGTTATCGAGGCGACATCCAGCCTCTCAGAGCCGAGGGCCCCAGCTGGGTCAACGTCTAGTCCGATTTGTGGGGACAATGAGCCTGTTGCAGAAGCGAGCCAAGTTGTAACGGCGATGAATGTCAACATTATCCCAATTTCGCCACTTGGGGAGCAAAGCCGGGCTCAGGCGGCAGGTGAGACACACAGTGCTACACCACATTTACATTCACAACCAATGGGTCCCTTTTCCCCTTGGGCATGGCACCCTTGGTTTAATGGCTTCGGATGGCCTCCTGGCACTCACCAGTGGGAACTCTACGGGCAGTCAGCCATTTACTGGGACCCAGGGTACGGCGGGGGCTTTTTCTCCACCATGGGGTCCTGCGATGCAGGCCGCGGCGGCACCCCTGATGGTAACTCCCATTACCCCTTCTCAACAGGGTAGTGGCTTAGAAGGGGGGTCTAGTGCCACCCTGCAGGCACCTTCGGCACCCGAGGTATGCCCTGCGGTTTGGCAAGGTCCGGCCGGCATTGCGGCTTCTGGGAGGACAGACGGGCCTCTGGGTGCTAAGGACCCTTATGCTGGGGCAGCAAGGGATGGTATTCCTACAGGGAGCACGGCGGCTCCATTAGGTTATCACCTTTTGACATCCACAAGGGAAAAGATTTTAAAGGGTGATTATATTGATATGTTTTCCTTGCTCTTTCAGGAACCCGAGGACCAGGAGAAAGACAAATTGGCAGAAAAAGAATTTGAGAGAATGAAGAAGAAGAAGGTGGCCAAGACTTGGTCCAACTGGCTCCCAGGTTTCTTGATTTACATGGGGGTGGTGCAGCAACGATTTCCCGATTGGGGCTGCATATTAACAAAATACCTGGATATGATCTATCGAGCCTTTTCCGAATACGAGGGCGGTGCCTGGCTCACTTATGATGAGTCCTTCCGCCGAAGGGCCGCCTTTGATCATTCTCTGCCATGGGATGCCAAAGACCACGATCTCTGGCTTCAATTTATGATGCCAGCGCGGCCCAGAGTCAGGGAAAGGACTGATAGTGGGCATATTTTAGCAAAACATCAACCCGCCTCCAATCTTGCTGGGAGTGTGGGGCAGGGGGTTCAACCCTGCCTGCCTTGTTGGGAGTACAGTGCGAAGGGCAGCTGTACCCGGTCAATGTGCAGATATCACCATGAATGCCCAATCTGCAACGGCCAACACCCAGCCTCCAGTTGCTCCAGAAACAGAGGGGGGCGTGGTAAGAGTCGAGACCCACAAGGGGGCAGGAAGCCTGGAGGGCAGCAGCCGCCTCCCAAAGGGTCCCAGCCCTCTTAAGTTAGGGCCATTGAGGCGATTACTGGTGCTCTACCCGAAGCGCCAGGATGCTATCTACTTAGAGTTAGGCTTTGCAGAAGGGTTTCGCATTCCTTTTAAAGGGCCGCGCCAGGCAATTTTTGCTAGGAACCAGAAATCTATCAATCTCATGGAACCTTTAGTTCGTGAGAAAATTGCTAAGGAGGTGGATTCAGGGAGGGTCCTTGGCCCCTTCGTTTCTCCTCCTATCCCAAATCTTAGGGTCTCTCCTTTGGGAATAGTTCCCAAAGAGACGCCTGGGGAATTCAGGTTGATACACAACCTGTCTTTCCCTAGAAGTGGATCTGTTAATGATTCCATTCCAGATCACCTTTGTTCCATGCGTTACGCCTCATTTGACGCAGCCATATCAATGGTGCGTCGATAAAGTCAGGGGGCCTTGATGGGGAAATGCGACATCAAATCTGCATTTCGCATTTTGCCCATCAACCCTGACGATTTTGATCTACTGGGGTTTTGTTTTGATCGCATTCCTCATGAGGACGTTTCAGGAATTATCAGAGGAGCTGGGCATCCCACTGGCACAGGAGAAGACAGAGGGACCAGTGAATGATATCAAATTCCTGGGCATTCAGTTGGATTCTGTAAAACAATGTTGTCGGCTTCCTATGGATAAGATCATGGCCTTGAGGGGCAAATTGCTAGCAATTATTAATGCCTCAAAGGTAACCTTGGCCCAGCTTCAGTCAACGCTGGGTCATCTTAATTTCGCATGTCGGGTGGTCGCCCCTGGTCGTGCTTTTCTTAGACGCTTGTGTGCCGCCATGAAGGGCCTTAGGCGTCCCCACCACAGGGTGCGGGTCACGAGGGCAATTCGGGAAGATCTCATCATGTGGCTTTGTTTCCTGGAGGAATACAATGGTGTTTGCTTTTGGAGACATGATCTCCTACTAGAAGCGGAGATGCAAGTCCATTCAGATGCGTCTGGGGCTTTGGGTTTCGGTATTATCTGGCAGGATCGTTGGTGCTCTGAGCGCTGGCAGAAGAATGGCTCACTACTGATATACGCAGAGATCTCACATTTTTGGAATTTTTTCCAATATACGTGGCGGCGCATCTTTGGGTCAATGAGATGCGTGATTCAGTGGAACACTTCTGGTGCGATAATTTGGCTACGGTGCAGGTGATAAATACCTTGTCATCTCGGAGTCCCAGGGTCATGACCTTAGTCAGGGCTGTTACTTTACATTGCTTGCGTAACAGCATACTATTCAGAGCTTGGCACATTTCAGGCCTTGAAAAACCCATTGCAGACGCTTTATCATGTCAGCAGGTCCAGAGGTTCTGGGAACTTGCGCCCTGGGCATGGCCAATTCTGGAGGCGATGCCATCAACCCTTCGGGAAATTGGCAGGAGGAAGTGGAGCGGGCAACATGGCATTCTCTAGCGCCTAGTACACGCGGTGCTTATTCAAGGGCAGGTAGGGAGTTTATTTCCTTCAGAGCCCACATGCAGCTTCAGCAGCTATGGCTGATCCCAGTGGAGCACTTGCTGCAGTTTTGCGTTGCTTTTCGGCGGAGAGGCCTATCCGCAGGATCCATTGGAGGCAAATTGGCTGCCCTCTCTTTTCTGTCCCAAATACGGGGCATAGGGGATAATACAATTGATTTTCAGGTCCGTCGCATTTTACGGGGATGGAGCAGAGTAACCCCTCGTGTGCCAGATTCGTGTCAGCCATTATCCCCCGATATTCTGAAGGGTTTGTCGACTCAGTGGCCTTTACTTTGCCACTCTTCTTATGAGTCGGCTCTGTTTCATGCAGCGGCATTGACAGCGTTTTTTGGAGCGTTCAGAATATCAGAAGTAGTCGCTCTTTCCACAAATGATTCCTCAAAGCGTGCCTTTTTATTTGACGACATTCAGGTTTCACCCCTGGGAGTTTCTTTACAACTTAGGTTTTCCAAAATGGACCAACAAGGTAGGGGAAAAGTTGTTACCCTGTTTCTGGCACCGGTGTCTGAGCTGTGCCCGGTCAAAGCGTTAAATCGTTTTATGACACTCCAGGGCAATCGCAGTGGTTACTTGTTTTGCCACCTTGATGCATCGCCCTTGACGAGGTATCAGTTCTGGTCTGTTGCTAAACAGGCTTTACAGTCTCTGGGACTTGGGGCGCACCAATTCAGCACTCACTCTTTCCATATTGGTGCTGCTTCTACAGCGGCGTCCATTGGGTTTGCTGCAGAACAAATTCAGGCAGTGGGCAGATGGCGGTCCAGAGCGTATCAATCATACGTCAGATAACCAGTTTATTCACTGGTGGTGTTGCATTCTAACAATTCCGTGTTTAATTTTAGATTCCGGTGCGGGCTTCGCCCCGGTGCGTGTGATCATCTGTGGGCACAGCATGACCTTCTGGGCCAGTCGGAGGGCTTCCAGATCCAGCTTTGGGACACAGCTTGGATTGAGCCTCTACACCAACATCCTGTGGCTAGGTAAACGCGGTATGCGTTGGGAGCACCTCTTGCCCACCTTATTCCAGCAGCGTTTGTCCAGTGTCCCTCCATAGGCTCTACTCATTAATTTGGGTGGTAATGATTTGGGCTTGCTTAAAGGCAAAGCCCTCATCATGCAAGCGACTGCCGACTTGGAAACAATTTGGCTGCATTGGCCTGGCGTGGTCATCATTTGGTTGGGTTTGCTTAAAGGCAAAGCCCTCATCATGCAAGCGATTGCCGATCTGGAAACAATTCAGCTGCATTGGCCCGGTATTGTGATTATTTGGTCATGTTTGTTGCCTCGGCTCAATTGGAGAGAGGGCAATGCTCAAGGGGCCATGGAAAGAGTGCGGAAGAAAGTCAATAATCAAATATTCATGGAACTAATTAAACGCAGCGATTTTAGCATTCAACACTCTGCAATTGTGTTAATGCAGAGGGAGCTTTTCCAGCAGGACGGGGTCCATTTGTCAGACCCTGGTAATGATTTATTTTTGAAAGATCTGCAGTTGGGTTTGTGGGATGTTATTAGATCTAGGTGGTGGGGGGAGCGACTAATCAAGTGCATTGTCGCTCCCTGTGGCAGGTTTTGCGGACATCCGGAGCGTTTGTTAGGGTCGGTGAGCATTCACAGGCACTGTTGTGGTGATGGGTAATGCCTGAGGCCCCTCAGCTGTGAGCTTTACGGCAGCAGCTGGAGGGATAAGGGTTACCTTTGAGGCTAGCCTTTCTCACCCACTCGGAGCTAAACGGCGCGAGGAGGGGTCGACACCGGAAGGTCTCCCAACCCCAAAAGGGGCAAGCCTGGGGGGTGGCGTTTGGAATCACGCCACCTCTCAGGTGGTGAATGGCTCGCCCATTGATGAGTAGGATGTCCGCATAGGTTTCCCATACTGCAGATCTATAATAAAAGTGGCCCTGTTTTAAAATCCATTTTCTTGTCTCGTCTCGTTATTTCACACCCTACATTTCCTGCAAGAACACGTTTCTTAGAGAAGTCCTAACAGTTCAGCATTTTTAAGTGTGCAGAGCAGAACTCATAAGGAACATATGTCATTCAGATGAGAAGCAACATTTCATACACTTTTATGGCTGAATTTCGCATTTAATGCACAAGACATCAAGCCGACTGCTATGTGAACAAAACATCTTACTATTCAAGACAATAACAGCAATAAAAAAAAAATCAAACATCTCCAAAGGGGCTGCATGAAGGGTGCTACTTCAAACATGCCTCTAATTACTGAAGAAATATAACATATTTCATTTCAATATGATAAAGAAAGCCATGTCAATGCTTTAGGGCTTAAAAGTGAAACGTTGCACAATAAGTGTATTGACAGAAGAGACCTTTGATCTGATTAAAATGAAATGACAGTTTCACAAAGGACAAAGATAGAGCAGGGGAAATCCTTTACATTAACCATTTACTTTTTTAGTTTGGAATTTAGGCCTGACTGATATTTCTACCATATCCCCCAATCCTCATTCCTCAAATTAGACAAGTAAGGTAAAAATAATTGAAAAATCTGGTACTAGTTTAGAGTTAGAATACAGTAATAGTCTGGGCATTTTTAAATCTTGTAATTCAGAAAGTTCGCAAATTGCAGTTTTTACATACATTATACTTACAATGCATATAATAGATTAACTGTAAAGTCTTCATTCAGGTATGGTGATTTAGTAGACAATTCCACAATACAAAATAACTCTGCTGTGTTTTCTTTAGTCCAAAACCGTAGATTCCATACTAAATGTAAATGAAAACGTTTTAAAAATCAAAACTTCCCTATAAGCCTAAACCATTGAAATGTACTACACAGAAAAGAATACATTTCAAAATAAGTTTACAAACACAATTGTTCTTAAATTACAGGTTCATGTTAATGTTCAATAAACTCAAGGATCCATTTACATTTTGCTAGGGCTGAAATTTAGATGGTCTATCCTCGCAGACTGAAATCCTACTAAAATGTTTTAAAATGTAAATAGTTGCTTTCCATATGAGCTTATACAGCAATTTATGTTACAACAAGTCAAGAATAATGACACTGTCTGGGCTTAAACTAGCACTCATGATGCTTCAGAGCTAATCCACACAACTGTTGAGCAAATGGTGGCTTTGGAAAAATCAATCTACCAGCTTAAACATGTGGCAATCCATTCAAGTCTAGCTGCACGGTGAACCCCATCCACATTTATCAGCTTTTGATACCCAGTATAATTCCCCAAAAGGCAGAAATAGCAAATGGGTATCACTGAACCTGACCTTCCCCCACAACCAGTTGTTGTGGTTGTATGACACATACCTGGTAACAAAAGCCTACTTTGCATGTTATTCCCATCTTTCCTAGCCCCATTAGTTCACCATGAACTAAATGATTATTTTCTCTGAATTGTTCTATGCTTCCACAATTCCTGCGAATTGCCCGTCCACAGCAGAAGCTTGTACTTGTACCTTGCTTTTACTGCCTTGATCCTACCCTGATGTTATTTCAAAAGATCTCCTTAGCCAGGCTTTATTCTAATGTTGCCTTGCCTTTGACAGTTTCTCTGTGCTACATCCTTGCCTGCCATTCAAGACCCAGAGTCTAGATTTATTTGTGCTATTAATAAAATACTTATTTTATAAAGGTCGATTTTAGTTTACACAGCATAGGAGAAATGGGCATGCTATTTTGTGACCCTTTGAAAGTATGCATTAGTGGGATTCATCAGTATGAGCACATCACAGCAGAACTTTGCTAACTTCATTGGCTCCCTGTCCATTTGCAGTGGGCTTTTTTATACCTTTAAAACCCTGCACAGTTTGGGAACCTGAAAGATTGCCTGTTTCCACATGTTCCTGCCTGGACTTAAAATCTTCTGGGGCCACATGGAATATACTGGGTGCTTACTAAGGAAAGGATCTTTTCAGCGATAGTGACCTGACTAGGAAATACCCTCCCCAGAGAGGCTTACACAACATTACTTTGCTGTTCTTTTGGCATTACCCAAAGTATTTTTTTAACTTTCCCAGGCCTTTTCATTTACTTTGTTTTATCTATGTTACTCTTTTTGTATGTCTTCTTGTTGATCAATTTTAATGTATGCATTTTTAATCTTGTTGTAAGCTACCTTGGCGATTTGGATGGAGACCAGCATATAAATATTTAAAATAACAACAATAATGCCCTCTCGATGCACACCTATTTTCTGAGATGTTAAAGTACCAGTTTCCGAATAAATAAACGCCTTGGCTTCCATTTCTGCAGTATATGCAAAGCAATTAATATGTGTAACACTCCAGCGGCAACAGAGGAAATGATCTTCAGCCACCAGTGCTGTGGCATTGGCTTTAATTGTACCATATTCTTCATTTAAAATAGGACCATCCTCTGCAATTCCAGCAGGCAAAGAAAAGTTAGACGTCTTCTCTGGTGGCACACAGGGCAACTGAAAGCTCTGTGGAGGAATCTGATATACCATGCAATGGGAAATTACCATTTGAAGAAAATCTGAAGGTACAGGGGGGAAAAAAGGATTCCGTTGAATATTTTGTACATGGGAGAGATGAAGCATTTATTATTACAAACAAAATACAATTCTGGGGAAGACTGAAAATACATATATAAGATGATGGAAAACTTAAGAGGTTTTTGGTTATCAGCTCACTTATCTTTTTGTCATTATTTTATTTCTTGTCATTTACATACATACACACATGTGCATATCTCTGTCTGTCTTACACCAAAACATCAAGACCAAGATTCACATGGATATAAAACAATTCCAGTAGAGGTTCTACATACTGATGTGAAGTACTTTAGTAGTAGTTCAAATCCCAAGAAACACTCTAAGATGACCATATCTATTGTTCAGTGATGAAGAGCACAAATTATTATGCATTATATAATAGCACATCACACACACACATACATATATATATATATATATATATATAGTCCCATGTTAAAATTTATTTACTAAAGTCAAGAGTGTAAACAAATGCATAATTATATGTAAATATCATTAATGTAATGGCTTAACATTCAAATGGCAATATTGAGAGCCAATGTGGTATAGTGGTTAGAGTGTTCGATCGGGACTCGGGAGATCCGAGTTCTAGTCCCCACTCAGCTATGAAACTCACTGGGTGACTTTGGACGAGCCACTTACTCTTAACCTAACCTACCTCACAGGGTTGTTGTGAGGATAAAATGGAGAAGAGGACTATGTAAGTCACTTTGGGTTCCTTGCAAGAGGAAAAAAGGTAGGATATAAATGTAATAATAAAAAATAAAAGTTATAATAAAAAGTTTAACAATTTCAGTGGGTTGGGTCCAGAAATTCTGTTCATGAGAGGCTTCTGATACAGTGAAAGAATCCTGCTGGCAAAAATGGGAAAGTGTAAAGATGTGAAGGCCGGCAGGGGCGGCAACAGAGAAAGCAGGGAGACACAACCAAGATTTGAAGGGGGGAAATATTCCCAGGAACTTTTTTTGTCCTTGGAATAGAAGGGGATTCCCCTGCTCCATTCCCCACCCCCCACAGGACCTTCCAACCTGCTCTGGAGGGTTGGAAGGCCCTCTAGAATAGTGGGGGAGATGGTGCTAGAGACTGCAGAGAGATGGGAATCAGTGAAGTGAAGTCTCCTCGACCCTTTCTGCCAACAGGAGCATTCTGAGAAGAACTTCTCTCACGGGTATTTTCCCAGTAGTGGGAAAAAATCTGGATCCAATTCATAAAACAATTCATAAAACAGCATCATGTTGTGAATATCCAGATATGTTTTTGGGAAACACACCTGTTCGTGTTGACAATTACATATTCTGATGATGCATCTTCTGTACCTGGAACAAGACTGTGTACTCTGTGGTCACAAACCTGATTGATTTGCTACTCTGTTTAACTACTGGAGCAATTTTATTATCACAAAGATGTTTATTCTGATCTGATCTATTATAATATTTACTTCTCAATCTTTGCACTAATTCTAGCACCAAAAATTAGAGTTAAGTCCTACAATAAACAGAGAAATCCCGTAATACTGAATACTGAAAAGCAAGTGTGCCAAACAGCATCTTATTCTATCTTTTTTTAAAAAAAGTCACAGACAACTTACTCAATTGTAGTAATCCAGTCAAAATACTATACCGGTTCATCTTGGTCTCAACAGCAGATCTGAGAAAAAACGTAGGGGGGGGGGGATGTAATATTGACATTTATAGAAGTTTAATGAAACTTTATAACATACTATTTTCCTTAAAAAATTACAACTCCCATTGAGAATTTCAGGTGTAGGGAGGGGAGATTCCAATTGGAACCATGGCAAAGGAAAAGGGCTACGGCCCCCCTCCTACCACACCATGATCCTGATCTGGCTTGGAGTGGGAGGGAACTGTGCCCACTATTTGTTTAAAAAATCCTGCCATACTAACTAGGCAAAAAATGCAAAGTTAATTTTGGCCCAGGCAAGCGCAATACTCTTGATTTACTTGAAATATTATCTCACAACTTTGCTTTACTATTTTGTATCACAATAAAGGCTTGCATCCAATGTTAGTCCAACTTAAGTCCCAATAATTTCAATGTTTCTACTCTAAATAGGACTAACAATTGATACAACCCAGCAAGTATACACACTTATAGTATTTAAATGTGAACATTTGTATCATGGAAAGAAAGAAAAGTTGTAGTTTGAATCTTAAAATTCAGAAATTCTTTGGCCAAATATGCCACCAAGATCTACTCATTTAGTTTGCAATCACGCAATGATATTGATAGGCAGTAGGTTCTGGAAAGGTAAAAGAAAGGATTAATTCATACAGCACAATAGTTACTTTATGGAATTCACTGACACAAGATGTGTTGATGACCATTTGTTAGATGGCTTTAAAAGGGGGTTAGACCAAAAAAAGAAAAGAAAAAGAGAAGAGCTCTATCAAAGACTATTACCCATAATAGCTACATGCAAATTCCATGTTCAGTGAATGCCTCCATGGTGAAATGGTGGTGCTCAGTGATTCCCCAACTTCTTGATTAAATCTTCAGTCCTTTGCTGGGTTTCCTTAGAGCCCCAAGATTTATAAAATGGTTGGTAGAACCTTCGGCTGACATCATCTGGTCCCTGGCCAAAGCACCATCTGGAGCTCCTCCAGCCAGTGCCTTGGTCAGGGCAATTTTGCTGCTCCAGACCTTGCCCCATTGGGATGGACGTGGGGCAGGCAAAGCCTTTAGTACATCATTTGTCTTCCCAATTGGGAAGGAGAGCAGCACTGTGAACTAAGCACTAAACTATTACGTGTATTTCACACTTGGTATCACAGAAAGAAAAAAGTTCCTCTTAAGCATTCCAAACTGAATTAGCATTATACAGGGTGGGCAGGATGTGGGGGTGTTATAGGTGTCAGCTATTGGATGACAAACCTTGACTCACAAAGGGAATGACATACATGCACACACACCACTCAAATGCAACATTTCTCCACCACGCTATACTATTTAGGAGCTTTTACCCTGTGGAAAGCAACCATTATTTTGTGTGCATCCATATCTACATTCCTGGCAGCTGTAAGTAGGATGCTCACAAGATATTGGCTGACATGCATGTAGAATGAGCTGCCATCCATTAAAAAATGAACGATAAAGAGGTACATGTAGAATGCACCACTTGAATGCCATTTTCAATAGCATTCCAATGATGAATGCAAGATTTATTCAGATTCCAAAGTTGAGGTAAGACACTTGATCAATTTCTGCTCAAATTGGATGAACTTAGAGGTCTGTAACATCATTTATGAAGAATTTATATTTAATGTGATACAGCTTGGGCATCACCAACTCCAACATGTTAGGGTGCAATATTATATATCTTTACAGAGGAAAAAGTCCTACATCTCCCAGCACACCCCAGCCAGCATTGCTCACTCAGGAATGCTTTGAGTTGTAGGACTTTTTCTGTCTAAACATTCATAGGATTGCACCCATACGCTAAAAACAAACAAAATAAAGGCAGTTATTCATTGCAGAAATGTATTATATTTCTTAAAAAAAAACATTTTAAGAGAGAAAGGGGTTATTTCAGTTCTTTGGAGTTTTACTTGGATGCAGCAAGTCACAAACTTCTCATCAATCATGGCTTCCAGTGACATATGGAAAACATTAGCATGAAGAAGCCAAATAGGAAGATAAGGCACAGGCCAAAGAGATGTGTTTTTCTGAATTGGGAGAACACTATCTGCTTACCAAACCACTGTCAGGGTTTTTTTTATTACTTTAAAGGAATGGATTCACTCAAAATATTTTATGGAATTAGCACTGCAGTTAGGGCGGGGAATCTACAACAGCCTAACTGCACTTACCCACAATTGTGTTGTGTGCAGGATCCACTTGACAATCTGAATGACATAGCAAACATCTCCTAGCCATGTTGGTTGCAAAACAAGATGCCCCGGTTTTGTTGGTTATGATTAGTTCATTTACATAGCTAAGGCTCTTGCACCAACTGCGTCCATTCCTGGAGATGTCAGATCTGGCAATGGTGACATGTGCCTTAGCTACATCCTGTTTAGTCTACTGTAACATGCTTTACATAGAGTTGCCTTTTAAAACTGTTCAGAAATTTCAGATGGTCTAGAACGCTGTTGTTGACTATTGACAGGGCAATTTTAGAGAGTATGGGACTCCCTTGTTACAACTCACTGATTACCAGCCTGTTTTGGGAAACAACTGAAAGCGCTAGTTAATGACCTGTAAAGTCTTGCATGATTTGGGTCAAGCCTATGTGGAAGACCATGTTCTCCCATGAGGGCCACATTTGGCATTCTCAGTGATTGCTCCCAGGCTCTGGAACTCCCTGTCAAGCAAAAGCGTAGTTAGGAGGGGCTAGCTTGGCATGGGCTCCAGATCTTCTGAGCTGCCCCAATTGCCATCATCTGCCTTAATTACAAGCCTGCTTCTTCCCTCTAAGCTCAGTAGCCCTGCAGTTACTAAGGAAGTTTTAGGACTCAGTCCCTTACCAGACCAATAGGGAGTGTAATGTGTATGCACCAGCCTTTTAAACTAGAGGGGAGAGTCTGCTCATTTTTTCTCCCTCTTTCACCCCCATCTTTTCTGCTCTTACGTGTCATTTTTAGGAGCAATGACATTTTAAAGATGGGGAGGGAAGGGCAGGAAAAGCTCCATGTGAAATACTGATATTTCACACAACATCTGATTTTACTGACCCAAACTGGAAGGTTTGGCTTCTGCAGGAGTTTAGTGACTTCAGCACAGCAAAGGATTCAGTTAACCCCCACAAACTTTTATCTCCCCCTCCACTTTAATTTTCTCTAAGTAGTTGTAGGCCTCGGGCTATTCCAAAAGGAGGGTTAGGAGTGTGTAACATGATGAGCTTTGTCCTTTAAGTAGGTTTTACATTTTTACAAAAGCAAGAAAAAGCCCTCAGCCAACTCATGTCATAAAGTTAATTTAAGTTTGTGCAATTCTTATAAACCCTCCACAGCCTCCTAAATTCCACTGGTGCTACCTCTCTGAAAGGAGCCATTTGGCTTAGGGGCTATTCTCTCTCTCCCTTCTTCTTTTCCAATCACCATTCTTCTTTACTTCTTCCCTCCTCTGTCTCTGTTCTTTCTTTCTCCTCTTTATTCCACCCAAAGCATATCTTGGGGAATTCTTAAAGAGAATTCTCTTTAGTAGGCAAGAGAAGTTATCGACTATATTTGACTTTATACAAACTTTTCTCCTTCTCCTCGCCTGTCTTCAAGAAAAGTGGGTTCACATGGTTACAGAGGAAAGAATATGGGGTTGTTTTTTGTTTGTCATTTGCCATTAACCAGCAATAGGAAGGGCTGTAGCTCAGTCATAGAGCACAAATTTGGCATGCATAAGATCTCAGGCTCAATCTCTGTTATCTCCAGGTAGGGCTAGGAAGGAATCCTGCCTGAAACCCTGGAGAGTTTCAACAATATTGGGCGTGATGGACCAAGGTTCTGACTCAGTTTAAGGATATTCCTATGTTCCTATGAACAGAAAGCTTTAATAAAAATAAGAGGTTTTGGGGGGTTTGGAAATGGAGGGGAGATAAATACTGCTCACTTATAAAACCCTATGTATGCCTACTCAGAACTAAGTGCCATTATGTTTAATGAGGCTTACCCCAAGGAAAGTGTGCATAAAATTCCAGCACAAGTTACTTTTGCAGGCAGGTTTGCAGCCTGATCCTCTGCAGGTTTATCCAGAAATAAGTTGTGAGCATGGTACTGACGCTTAATACGCTGCCCAACTAATTCCATTCTAATGAATTGATTAGCCTTTCAGTGCAGTCCTAGGCATGTTTTGTCATTTGTGTTTTCTCATTTTGCATAAACTCTAGCTTCAGTGATGAGGGAAAGGCACTTAATACATACTCAGAGTACATATATAGGCAGCTGTAATTCCCTCCTAAGGGGCTACTATGCCCACAATTATCATCCAATTCTGACCAAGAGAAAAAAGTATTGCAGTATACCTAAAAGCCAAAGCTATAAAAGAAAGCTGTCATTTAGATCAGATGGCTGATACCTTAAGTAATGGATGGGGAACCCCTGGCCACCTGGACCAAATTCAGCGTTCCAGGCCTCCCCATCTGCCTCATGAAGCCCCACTCTTCACGGAAACCCCACACCCTGAGAAAGAGAGAGGGCAGGAGGGTGGCTCCTGACTGAACTTTCCTGGTTGGAAAAGGCAAGGATGAAGTGAAGCTGGATCAAGATGAAACTAAGTTTGTTCACTCCATCCTTGCCTTCCTTGACAGGGAAAGGTAAGGGCATAGCAAAGACATTTCCTGATGGAAGCCACTGGCTTGAAAAGCACTCCTCAACTCAGCAACTAGGTCTGTTTCACTACGGCCTTCAATTTTTCTACATGTGGTGGTGGTGGTGGTAAATATCTAGCACCATATAGAGAGATGTGTAGTCAATCCTATGCATGTTAACTTGCCCCACTGTATTCAATGAGGCATACTCAATGAGGTATACTAGCATTGGATTTGCTGATGTCTGCCAGTGAGCAGCTTAGCTGATTGCCACTGCAATCCTATACCCAATTTACTTGGAAATAAAGCCCATAGGACTTGATGGGATTTACTTTTGTGTTGACATGTATAGGTTTGTGCTGTAAATATCTTACATCACAGTTTTATTTCCCATCCTGTCCCTGACGCATTCCCCGGGCAGTGTGTGTCATGATACTTCTACACAGATGGGTTTATGGGTAATTCTATTCTGTGAGCCTATCTACACTACTGCTTTAAAACAGTTTATAACAGTTTTAAACTGGTTAATAACGGTTTAAAACTGTTATAAACCGTTTGAGAGCAGTAGTGTAGATAGGCTCTGAATCAGAGAATTAGGATTGCCACAGAAGGCAGCTACTGTTACACCAAAACAGCAATAGTATATTTAAACCTCAATAACAGTAGTAGCTTGTAAGTGGGCTTTTTCTTTGTATGCTACCATTGCTGATTGAAAAGATGTGTGAGTGTGACATCATGGATAAAATCTCCCAGGAAACTACAGCACCTGCTCGTGCTCCCTAAATTTAAATCTGCTTTTCCTAGTATGAATAGTCAGTTGTTTTCTCAGATCTTATTTTGGTATATAAACAAAGAAAATGCAAGACATCAGAAACATTAATATTGCAGTGAAAGATACACAATGCAGGGAACAAGATTAACTTTCCAGTGTGGACATGGGAGTGCATTTGGACTTCTCTAAATAATAACAAAACAGCAACATTTTATTATCTTTTATATAATTCTGATTCACAGTTCAGTTTAGAAAAATCAAATTAAAATCTATATCACAGGGGAGAAAATCCCACAACTCCATACAACATTGGATTTCACCCATGGGCACATTCTTAGGTGAATTCTTATTTCAGCTATGGGTGACTGAAATACTGTCAATAAATAATAAACTGGTTAACCTAGTTTTCCACAATTCAGTTTCCAAAGAGTTCATCAGTGTCTTTGGTAAACCAACAAAACATCTAGTTCTCAACAGTGTACAGGTTTTGCAAAAGATGGATCAATATGAAAAGTGTTCCTGAACATAGTTTGAACTCCACTGCCACAAGTGGATTAGAGTAAGAAAAAAGAACTTCTAAAGGAAAGAATGAATAGTAGCTAAGAGAGGTAAATCATGCCTGTAGCTACAGAGAAAGTGTCAGTGAATTTATTTCAAAGCTCATTAGACTCATTCAAATAGGCAACAGGTTAAAGGCCCTTTAGTTTGGCTGAAGAAACTGAGTGTTTGCATGGTACTGAGGGCCTGAGAATTGTACTGCATGGACTGGCGTACAATCCTAAATATGTCTACAAATGTCTACTAAAAAATAAGCCCTTCTGATGATTGAAGCTTTAACCACCATTCGGTGGATCTCAGAATATTATTTTTTTTCTTTATTAATGTCTTTCATACCCCTTTTCAACTATTTTGGAGATTTTAATATAAGATGTTAGTTGTTATTTCAGGAAGCATTAAGAATTCACCCCTTATCTTTTCCTCTATTATTTCTATGGGTTCAGATGTCATGATAACCCAGCGGTTATCATGTCATCTGGTGGGAGTTTTTAACCCACGATGGCTTATTTGATCAAAATAACCCACTCTGATAACTCATGGTCTGCAGAGTAGTTTATTTAACCCATCATGGGTTATCGTGTTGTGTGTTTGTCACCATGGATTATTTTGGCTGGCTACAGAGCTGTGTGGTAAGAGCAGTAAAAATATCTGCTACTCTGCTCTTTGCTGGTTTACTGATTGGGAACATGTCATAGTGGCCAAGCCAGCCATGTAAATAAGGCAGGCTATGAGGTTTGATCCTGATCCAAGGTACTATAGGTATCTCCTGTTTTTTGGTACACCTGAAATTTTCACTGCTTTCACAGTTAGGACTTTGTTTTTGTAGTGAAGAGGAGCTGGCTATGAAGTTTGGTCCAGATCCTTAGTAGAGGAGCTGACTATGAAGTTTGGTCCAGATCCGCAAACATCTAAGATTTTGTAGGCATCTCTCCCTTTTGGGGGTAGTTGGGATTTTTGCTACCCTGGAGTAAATGCACAGGGGGTTAATGGTGGATCAGGTGCCTCTTGACTGGTGGAGGCTGTGTATCACGTTTTGTCCCAATCCTGCAAACATCCAGCATTTCAAAGGTGAAACAGCACCACTGCTTGCGTGGGAGGACTACAGCAGGGCAGGGGCAGAGCGGTGAGTCAAATACACACTGGCTCAATTCGGACAACACAATAAACAACTGGGGGAAACAATCATCAGTTGTTTTGACTATTGTGTCATCCGAATGCTGCCATAGTCAATTCAGCACTGATCCTAATCCACACCACAGTTGATTATTTATTACTATGTTGTGTGGGGAGTACCCCCTAGGGTTAGGGTTAGGGTTAGTCAACCCACCATTGACTATCGTGTCGTCCGAATTGAGCCAGTGTAGCTTAATAAGTTACTCACATTATTTTATTAACCTACTTATGTGGTGGGGTCATGGGCTATTTAAAAAATAAGCTACTGTGAGTAGCTTATTAACCCATCATGGGCTATAGTGATGTCCAAATGCAGTCTATGTCAACAATTTTAGATTACAGTGACTCATCTATAATGCTTATGCTTGAAGCATTATGTACGCTGATGGCACAGCATATTTTTTTTGGCACGGTTCATTGTATTCTGCTAAATAGCACTGGATTTCTTCATATCTCTCAGCTATAGCAAAAACCTTTGATGTGCATTGGATCTTATCAGATCCCACAACTAGCACTGGGTTATTGAATGACCTCAGCATTTCACTTCAAAGATCACAAGTCACTGTTTTGGATGAGACTGAGAAGGTTGCTGCCTTCAAGCAAAAACTGGAACTTTGGAAGAGATGTGTGGTGAAACACAACTATGCAAATTTTCCAACTTTGGAAAACGTTCTATCTGGAGAGCAGTTAACAGAGGATGTCTCAGAGTGGATTCAATGCGATATTTTGAGTCATCTGGATAATCTCATGGACTCTTTTAATGTTTATTTTACTGAAAACGAATTGAATAATGACATGTGGGTTTGAAATCCTTTCACATTTAATTTGGACTCTATGGATGATGCTGATATGCAAAAAGATGACCTTATTGAGTTGCAGAGCAAAGCCTTGGTCAAGCAAAATTTCTTCAATCAAAATCTTGATGAATTTTGGTGCTCTCAAATGGCTGCATATCCTGTTCTGGCAAAAAAAGCTATTTCATCATTAATTCCATTTCCAACCACTTATCTGTGTGAATCTGAATTTTCAACTCTTGTCAGCATAAAAACCAAAGCTAGAAATCGGTTGGATGCCAGAGATGATATGAGCCTAGCATTGTCTAACATTGTCCCTCGAATAACTACTCTTGCTGAGCACAAACAGCAACAGCGATCACATTGAAGTTATTTTGAAATTATCTTTCTTTTATATGTATAGCTATTATAAATACTTTCTTTAAATACAGGTTTTATTTCCACAAAACTGTTCATTGTTTGTGTTTCTGTTCATTTCATTGAATATGCATTTTTTTAGTCCAGAGACAGAACTAAAAATGCAAACTCTTCCTGCCTAAGCCTAAATTTTGGGCTGTTAACACATGGAAGGCGTGGGTCATAAGATTTTTCACAAGGGAGGTGTGACACCAAAACGGTTAAGAACCACTGTTCTACTTGCTTTCTAGCCCCTCCCAGTTTTACACAGCCAGCTAATCCAGACACTCCAACCAACCAGCCAATCAATACTCACTTTCCATTCGGGCACATAGCCAGCCAATCCAGGCACTCCCCCACAACCAGTCAATCACTCTATTCTTACCAAGACCTATAACCACAAACAGTAAGTACATTTTGGCCTAGTTATTTACTTTACCTGTTATTGTTCTTAACCCTTTTAAAAGATATAAACAAATGCATATCACAAACAATAAACTTTGCAATATATTTACAACCACAAACAGTAGAACATCATAATGGCTCGGCAGATATAGATATAGATATATATATAGCTTAAGGAAAGAGTTACTGCACTTACAAATTCACTCATGCAACACTCATGCAATAAAATGCATGGAAATTGTTCAGTTCAGCTGTGTGCCTTTACTTCCACAGCATATAAGCAAAACATATTTTCTACAGACTCACATATTGTGTTTGCTTAGAACATAATTTCCATAGGCTCACATTTTCCCTTGGTCTTTCACCTGTAATCCTCTAAGGGTTAGGGGATGAGAGTGTTGTCACCATACTGCTTCATGATTAGTGCTTGTCAGTGGTGTTGCCATGGGAACTGGGATAGTGGCTGTCAAATTGTCATATTCTAATTATTCTTGTGTTGAATAACTTGCCCTTAATTAAATGGTTGATTGTTAAAATCTCTTAACTTTAAGAATCTACAATAGTTTGTTAAAACATCTAGCAAGAGACATACCCCCTTGCACTTCAATTGTTGACACAATCTAAACTACCAAGAGGGGGGAAAGCAGATATGTTTTGGGCTGGGACAAAAATAATAGGGAATATGGGGCACCTATACCTGAAGCCAAACTTTTAAAACTGCTATAGCTCAGCCATTCTTTACTGGACATTCCTGATATTTGAGCAGATGATACCCTTTCCAGTCGATTTGCCAAGCCAAGTATCATACTGACAGGGGAAATCACTTTTATTTTGTGATGAATAGTTCTTTGACTCTATATAATGATAGAATTCTGAAAAGCCAACTGGCTGAAATATACACCTAATACTATAATAAAAGTAATTTCATTGTCTCTTCACCTTCTTCATCCCATATCACTTAAAGAATAGATGGTCCACTTATGCCCTCCCTAACACTGCTGCATGGCTGTGCCAGTTTATTAATTTGCAATTCAGAAATTTAGGTGCAAAAAAAAAAGTATTAAGATTTCAAAATCTTATATCCTAAAAATATCAAATCTAGAGCGAAAGCACTTCAAAAATAATACACAAATACTGCAAGAAACAGTTTTGTTATGTATCTGCCATAAAAGGTTGTGGCACAGTACTCAGTGTTCCCAAAATGCGTACCGAAGAAAGTGACTATTACGCACACACACACACACACACACACAAGCAAATGCTGTCATCTTGGAGTTGCAAGACCCAGGCAATTAAGCAAGTTGCATAAAAGGTACTTAGGAATCCAGAGAATTAAATAAATAATAAGGTAACTGGTACCAGTAGGAAAGATACAAACGGAGTCCCCAATGAACTTTAGGTAATTGTTATCAAAATGTAATTGGCAAAGCAGATTGGATAATATCCGAAGAGAAAATGCTGAACTATAACTCCTACCAAAGAGGAAAAGGATTATGTGAGAAATGGGAAGACATCAAACTGTATTATTCAGGGGTAGAGTGAACTTAAAAAATTTTGCTTATCAATTAATGAACAAGAAATATCATATAAGATATAAACAACTCTAGATGTCTAGAAAGAATTATGTACTTTGTTTAATTAGTAGGGGTGTGCACTGGATCAGGTCCGATCCACGATCCGGACCTGATCCAGGGGGAATCGGAAACAATTATCCCGATTTCCAATCACCCCTTTGGATCGTCCGATCTTTCCCGAACCAGTCTGGAAGGACCCAATCTGGTTCGGAAAAGATCGGAGGATCAGCGGGCGCCCGCTGGCGGACAGCCCCACTAGGTAAGGATTGCAGGGGGGACTTACTTGGCAGGGCTGTCCGCTGGAGCCACCGGAGGGAAGAGGCTGCCCGGCAGGTAAGCAGCGCGAGGGGGAAGGGGGCCCCATTTACCTTGCTGGGGATGTCCGCTTCCCTCTGCTCCTGGACGCTACTGCAAAGCAGGCTTTGTGGCCTGCCCCTAAGTAGCGTGCCAGGTGATGTCATCACCTGGCGCGCTACTTAGGGGCAGGACGCAAAGACTGTTTGCAGTAGCGTCCAGGAGTGGAGGGAAGCGGACATCCCCGGCAAGGTAAGGTGTGCGAGGAGGGGAGGGGGCTTACCGTCCGGAGCCGTTGGGTTCCATCCGCTGGTGCCCGTGGGTGCCAGCGAACGGAAGCCGACAGCCCTGGCAGGTAAGTAGGGGGGAGGGACGGGGGAGGGACAGGGAGGGGGGGAGGAATGGCGTCCGATCCGAAAATCAGACGTCTGATTTTCGGATCAGAATCAGGTCTGAACCGAACCGGGGAAGCCTCCGATCTGATAAGATCCGATCTGAGGCCTTGGGTCCGGTTCCGATCTTGATCCCCATCTGATTTTTTGGACCGTGTACATCCCTATTAATTAGTAAACTCTGAGTAATAAATCACTTTGCCAAAGACATATATAAAAATTAATTAATTTAGCTTGAAAAGTGTGTGTTTAAGGTTTTGATCAAGAAAGATACTTTTAGAAGTCAAGATTGTTAACTTAGATTTATGGAACAGCAATTGGTTTTAACATATTGGCACTGAGGTAATATTTTAGAAACTGCATAAACATAGTCTGATTTGGAGGTCAGATAGCTTACTTGAAATTGAAGCTTCCTGGTAAGCAAAATTGGCTCAGCAATGCCCTCTTTTGTAACAGCAAGAAATGCTTTGGAAATACAACTTTAATTGCTTTTACACATTAATACTTGTATTTTAATTACGAAGTTTTATTTGTATCAATTAAAACAGAAATGGATTTTAAAAATTGTCGGTACCAAACCTGGATTGCAAACCACCAAACAATCTTAGGTGTGCACTTTGTTTAAAAGTGTTTTTATCTGCTATAGAGAAATAGACAGCCAAAGGCTCCCAAAGTATTTATTTATTTATTGTATTTATATACTGCCCCATAGCTGAAGCTCTCTGGGAGGTTTACAAATTAAAAACAAAGTACATAAGTATAGGAAGATAGCTCAAACAAAGTAAAACCATAACAATTTAATATTTTAAATGTGGATTTAAATTTTATTTTTTTCTCTAAAAACTATCAATAGCCCTGCCAAAAATGATATTTTATAAATATTCAAATGAAGAGTCAACATGAAATTAATTCACATTTAAATTTCTAATGTAAAATTCTTATTTGGGATATTAATGTACTCTATCAAATTCAGCAGGAGAATTCTGATGCCTGCAGATCTTCCTCACAATACAAAAACACATAGTGCGTGGGTGGAGGGGAGGAATACATCAGCACTTAACATCAATAGTAATTGAGAACTCAAAAGCAATTATAACATTTTAAAAATAATTCCTATACTGAATTCCAAGAGTAGGTCCTTAGTCCAAAATAAGAGCTGGTAAAGTGTGAACAAATTTGGACCAGATGCTATATTGTCTTGTACTGAATGAGAAAGTATGCTTCTTTTCCTGCAACAACTATGAGCCTATCTACACTACCGCTTTAAAATGGTTTATAACAGTTTAAAACCAGTTAATAGTGTTATAAACCATTTTAAAGCAGTAGTGTAGATAGGCTCTACTTCTGCCAAGGATGAGTTAAGTATTTACATTCTATTACAGAACCATCCTTAGAAAAACAGCACTAAAATACTACTGGACCTTCCAGCTGTAGTATAAACACCAAATTACCAATGACCAAATGCATGCCTTACAAGAATGGGGTACATTGCTAGTGAAAATTGCAACCTTAGTTCTCATCCATTTATGTACTAACCCCACCAAGAGATTGCAAAATAAAAACATCAACAGCTGTTAATTAACATGAAATGGTAATATAGTACTGTGAACACCCAAACTGTCTTTAAAAACAAGTATTATGCACAGCTGCATTTGAATAGTAAATAGATAAACTCTGAAGCATAAAATCCTACCCATAATGCATATGGATATAATAGGCATCTGTCCTATTATAACTGCTAACTTCATGCATCTTCCATTGATTTCTTTGGGAACTGGGAGTCACTCCAGACTTCTCAGAATTAGGCTGTTCTGTATTATTAGCCTTTCCCCTCTCTTTGTTTAATATATGGCAGAATATTACAAAAAGTAAAAAAGCAAATCTTCTGCTCATAAAGTCTGAATCGATTTTATTGTATTCAATAGGGCTTATTTCATAGTGAGTTTGGAATTGCAACCTTAGTTTATCAGTACTTATCCAGCACTGAGAGAATGTCATGATGTCACACCAAACTTGGATGGACAGAGAGACTGGCTGCAATTCTGATTATAAAGTTGTTGCAAAGACAACTGCTTCCATTGGATGTATGTTTTTATTCTAACATGGAAGTTTGTAGGTCACACATGTCACATGAAGTTGTTTCATTTATTACATCAATGGGCCTTACATTCATGCTAGCAGTGTGCCATATTTTTCAACCTATTTATTTTTGACCATTTGTTGGGGGTGGGGGTGGCAAAAAGAAATGACACTCAGAAATTGTGGAAAGGGTGAGAATTTTGGAGGAACTTCTCTAGGTGCAAGGCTTCAGTAATTATCTTGCTGTAAGATAGTGGCTGAGGGCTCGTATGTGTTCTTTGTTTTACTATCTCCCCACCCCCCTACCCCATTTTACTATCACCCCATTCTGTCCTTGCAGCCTCTCCAGCTGTTTGAGCTTCTTGGAAAGTTGACTTAGCCAGGACTCCCTCCCTTGGGGCTTTCCAGTTCTGCTGCCTGCTCAGTGCCTGAAAGCTGAGAGAGAGATTTGGGGTTTGCTTTGTTGTTATTAAAATTATTTTAATAACAACAGCAGCAGCAGCAGCAACTGTGAGGCAAGGGCAGGAGCAGAGCCTATAACAGGCTGGCCCCGCCTTAACTCGGCCTCTCTCCCTTCATCTAGTATGGGATTTAGCCAGTCGCTCCCTTTGGAGGGAGGGCTGAGGAGGATTTTTTCCTCTAAATAAACGCTGGGGAGATTTTTGCCTACTCCATACTGGAGGTTATATGAGGAGGGTGGACAAGTAAGTTGATTTGCTGTAGGGACGTGTGGAAATTTGCTATATCAGAATAGGGACGGTGAGCACTGTGGCACCTTCTGGTGATTGTCATATCTGGAGGACTTGTTCCTAGGGAGCTTTACGACATTCGTGTCAGAATATAGTATGCGTTTGGAGATCCTCCTACCTCATCTACTAAGAGTTTTATGAATCCTGGGGGGCAGGGTGACACACACTTACAAAGACCTCCATCACAACTAATCCCCCACCAGTTTTTTTACCTCTGAGGTAAAAGTAGGGTGACCAGATAAAATCCAGGTCAGGGCTCATGTAACTTTAACAGTTGTAGAGAAAAGGGAATTTCAGCCAGTGTCATTTGTATGCAATTAGTTCCTGGTGATATTCCCTCTTCATCACAACAGTTAAAGCTGCAAGCACTATACTAGAGTGACCATATACAAAAGAAGGCAGGGCCCCTGCAACTTTAACAGTTGTGATGAAGAGGGAATTTCACCAGGAACTAATTGCATACAAATGACACTGGCTGAAATTCCCTTTTCTCTACAACTGTTAAAGTTACAGGAGCCCTGACCTGGATTTTATCTGGTCAGCCTAGTAAAAGTGCGTAAAGCTTACCTGAATAGCTACTCTTGCGCTCCTTCACTCCTTGGCTCATTAGCTCTTCGGCTCCACTCCACTCCACCCCTCCCCCTTATCTTTCTCCCTACAGTCAGCTCCTGGCAGATGAGTGCTTCAACCAGACCAACTTTCTCCAGAGCAAAAATGGAATGATGCTTTAGTCTGGCTCTTTGGGGGCATCAAGGGAGTAAAATCCTGTCTCTGCAGAGATTCAGGCATTGTATGATTTTCAGAAATGCTTTCGAGTCTGGAATGCAGCGCTTGGGTTTTATATTGAGGCTTGGAGCTGGCTGCTGGGAGAAATTGCTTTTCCCTGCCAGGACCTGATGCAATCCATCCAAGCCCCCAGTTCCTTTAAACTACATGGAGACTTAGGACACGTTAAATAATCCAGACTTTTAGCGTTCTAGTAAAAGCTGGGGAAGAGGTGGGGTGTCAGCAGGACAGGCACGGCGTCATGCTGCAAATCTGCACACCAGCCATGGCGGGAGTGCATTAATTGCTGGTGTGATGGAGCTCAAAAGTGTTGCATAAGAGAGGGGGTGGGTTTACTCGACCCCTGGCTTAGGAGAGTGGCTTGCCCATACAGACAGGCAAGTTGCCTGAGATAAGGACATAGATTCCCACACTTTCACATGCAGATCCAGGGAGGGGTTGAATCTTCCTTATTGTTTAATAAAGAGGCCCTAGTTTATTTCAAGCTCTGGTGTCTGTATCTTTATTCTGTACTTCCTTCTCCACTCACAACTCCTCTCTCAGCTTTCAGGTACTAAGCAAGCAGCAGCACTGAAGCCCCAAATGAAGAGAGTCCGGGCTAAGAGTTCCATCACACCAGCAATTTATCACACACTTGCCATGCCTGGTATGTGGTTTTGCAGCGTGCTACTCACACAATGTCATCTCTGTCCTCCATTTTTTTTTATTTTGGAATGGGAAAAGTCTGGATTTTTTCCCTCCATGCGCAATAAAGCCGCTTCTCCCTCCTGTGTATTGCTGTCCTTGCACTCTATCAGACCATCCCATTTTTTTGTTGGGGGCATGTGTGTTGAAGGGTGGTCTCACTGACAAAAGAGGGGGCGGGACAATTCTCCACTCAACTGCTCAACCCTGAAGGGGGAGGGAGAGGGGGCGCCCAAAGGTGAGTGAGGCCGCTGCCATCCATGCCTGGGACTCGATCCAATTCAACTTTGTTTTGCCTTAAAAGAAATGGGGAGGAAAAAACTCAAAGGAAACTCCAGCTAAGCATGGGCACACTGGGATGGGGGGGGGGGTGTTTCACCCCTACACCTCCCTAGAACTGTGAAGCTTCACAGTTAAAGACTTGTTTTTTAAAAAAATGAAACGAGGCATGAGCGCACTGGTACCCAAGCTGCAGTGCACTTTCCCTCCTCCTCCCTTGTAAACCTTTCCCAAGCCAAGCTATCCATCCTCTCTTCATATAAACAGGTAGTGGCAGTAACAGTCTCAGCCCAAGTGCTCCCTCCTGCTTCCTACAAACGGCCTCCCTTCTCTCCACAGAGATTGTTTAATATGATCTTATAGGAAAGCATAGTGTGTTGATTTGCCATAATTGCACAGTTTCAGGTTGCCGTACTATAGTATTTGCACAGAAATTAGAGAGAGAGAGAGAGAGAGAGAGAGAGATCTGCAGGGAGAAGGAAAACGTAGGAGGCGAGGCAGGGTGGGAGATTTCACTGGCATAGTAGCGCTACAGGTGAAAAGATATGAGCTGAAAGTTCGCAACAACGCACAGATGTGAAAATGCCCAGCACTCAACTCGCCAAGGAAACGGAGGGGGAAACTGCAGATACAAACTGAGGTGAGATGGAGCCCTTAGTCTCCAGGGGGCTTTCCAAGAAGCTCAACATGTCTGGGATAATGAGGTTTTCACTTTATGTTAACAGTCACTGAAAGATGAAAAGTCATGTATGCAATAGTCTTGCCATAGATATGATACCACTATTTTTCCAGTAACTACCAAGCCTTGATTATCAAAAGGAATGGAGATTTAGCCTTCAAGCAAATGATACTGCTTAGTATTCTTGCATGTGTACACAGAGAGCCAATCAGAAATCTGTATTGTCCCTTAAGCAGAAATCATTCTGCAATATATCTACACTGCATGGTCAAAGATTTCTGCATTATGTTCTTAGGTTGTACATACTTCATATAGTTGCAACTCAATATATGTTAACTTTTACAGCAACCAGTTAGTATGCATGCTTGTTCAGGAAATAGCTTGTTTCAGCACATTAAATCTCACCATGTACTATTTTGTCACAACAGAATTACAATCCTATACAAATCTGCTTCAGAAGTAAGTCCTGCTTGGTTCAATGGGGCATATTCCCAGGTATGTTAGTATAGGTTTTCACTTTTGTTACCTACAAACTGTAATGGCTCCTAACAAATCAGTGACATGGTTTGGATGACATTATAATCCACAATGGGTTATCAGCCTTGTTTATTTCAGGGTGGTTTGTCATGAAGTTCAAACGCAGCACAGTTTTCTCAATATGAATGGTTAACCACATACAAGCCTTGAAAACCCATGCCTTATTGTTGGGATGTTCAAGGTGGCTTGTTTTCAGAGTAGCTTGTTGTGTCGTGCAAACCTCACATGATATCTTGCATGTGTGTCGGAAAGGGCTACAGAGTCACCTGGCAAGGACAAAAGAAAACCTGGTCATTCCTCACAATCTCACTAACAACATTACTTTTCTGTAATGTCTTGAAAGGACACTAGTCAGTTTACTCCTCCAATTTGTTGCCTCCCTATATAGAAATACTTTTTTTTCCACCTTCAGGGAGATTTGCTCTTATTTAACATTATTTTGTTTCCCCACCTTCAGGGAGACTTTCACAAATTTAATGTGCTTTTTTCCACCTTTGGGGAAATTTGTGCAATTCTAACTTAAACAGAAAAACTTTTGAGGAGATTTGCACAAATTCACTAGAGCACAGTAGTTACTACACTTTAGCAAATCTGCGCAAATCTCCCTGAAAGATAAAAGTATGCAAAATATGCACAAATCTCCCTGAAGGTGAAAAAAATAACATTAAATATGTGCAACTCTCCCTGCAAAAATCTACAAAATAAACTCTACTCCACTAATGGCCACATTTGCGCTCATTAATAAAGTAGCGGAGTAAGCTGCTGAGGTTGTACCACAAAGGCCCATGAGATACATGACTGGAGCAGGTGGGCAGACTCAGGGGGAAACAAGCCACAGAAAGCCACAGAGCATGTGATCGTCTGTCAGGAGGAATGTGGGCTGCCAAATAAACAACCAACCCATCGGAGCTTATTTTCAAGGTGGGTTATCATGACATGTGAACTGGCCCAGTGAGTCACAAAGTAGTAGACTGTATATCATATTTACACAGAAATGTTTTGGATTAGTTAGACATTATACAAAAAGAGCACTCTGGCATTATGGGCTACCATTTCAGATGGTCCAGAAAAGACAAAGTTTAACCCCTACAAAAAAAAGTATTATGAAATTCTGCAGATTGGAAAGGTACTGGTCACTGAATATCTATTCTCAGAATAGATGTTTCACTTTTCCAAGCAGTCTTAAAGGAAGAAACCAATGGAGCATGTAAAAGTTCCATTTTGGCATGCTTCTAGAATTGGTCTGACAGCTATGAAAAAGCTCCTTACTTTCAGGTCATTTGCTTTCTTAAGCATCTTCTGTGGCTGAATGGAGAATATACAAAGTACCAAAACAAAACCCTTCACTACTTCATTATACCACTACCCTCAAGCCCCACCTCCATTAAGTTTTATGAAAATGCCAGCAAATTTTTATTTTATTCTATTTATCTTTCTTCTCGTGATTTTTATACTACACTTCATTTTATTAATTCATCCAGCTCAAGGCCATGATCCAAAGACTTGCAACTCCCATCAGTTTCAAAAGGGTTTTGCCATCTGGCATAGGATTCTGCTGTTTGAGAAACACAACCCAAAGCTTCCTTGGATGGGCAGAACTAAGCCTATATAAGCTTGGGTATTAATTGGTGATTTTAATGCCCGGATTGGCCCAAACTGGACTGCAACAGAGCAATCCACTTATTTTTCCTTGGATGACTTCCCATTGATAGAGGATAGACAATCTAAGGACCATACAGTAAACACTCAAGGGAAGCTGTTTATTCAAATGATCCTCCAAATCGGACTACTCATTCTGAACGGTTCCCTTTCCAAGGATTTGACAGGAGAATTCACCTTCATCAACCATCTTGGTGCCAGTGTAGTCAACTATATTGCAGTTCCTCCAGCTGTATTTGGGCTGATCACGCTCTTTAGAGTAGATTCATATCCATGCAGTGATCACCAACCATTGATTGTCCAGTTGGAAGGTTTAAAAGACGTCTGGGCAATCAAGAAAATGTAACTCCAATTTTAAGTACGAGTGTTGCAACATGCTGCCATAAGTAGGCAAATGTGAATTCAAAAGCTTTGGAATGTTTATGGCATTCTGAGAACCTACATGCCTTGAGGAATACCCTGTTCACCTCAAAAGTGATGGAAGTGGTATTAGATTGCTATGCTCAGATTACAGCAGCAGTTGAACTCTTTTATTTTGGAAGGGTTGTTTAAAGAATCAGAGGCTAAAAGAGGGTAATCCGTGGTTCGATGAGGACTGCAGGAAGCTTAAGCAGGAAATCAAAAGACAACATAAATCTCTAAGGGATAGGGATATAGTTCCTCTACCACATTCCTACTTGGCAATACGAAAACTTTATAAAAAGATCGTCAAAGAAAAGTAGACAGAGTATGTGATGTTGCAATGGGTTGAATTGGCATCAGCACTTGAAAATAATGATAAACCCAGATTTTGGCATCTTATCTCAGCTTTGACACTCTGGGACTCCATCTATCGATACTTTTATCACCACACATGAACGGGAACTACATTTTTGTTCCCTTTTTTATGATGAGATGGCCTGCCTACCTCCATTGCAAGAGGAAGACCCAGAGTTGCCTAGCTGGGCCCCAGTCACTTGCAAGGAAATAGCTATGCTGATACAAAAGTTGAAGCGAGGACCCCCCCCCCCCCCGGAAGGAACAGCATCCCACCAGATTTTTTGACTGATTACCCCCAATCCCAATGTTAAGCCTTAATTACATCTATTGACAGAACTGGCAAATTTCCCCAAGGTTGGGTGGTGGCTATCGTGGTGCCCATTTATAAAAAAAGGCAACTGGCCAGACCCCAAGAATTATTGCCCTATAAGTCTACTGGAAGTTATTAGTAAATTATATGCAAGACATCTTTTAGATAAGTTAGAAAATTGGGTATTTGAGGAGAACCTCCTAGCTGAAGAACAAGCAGGCTTCCGGTGTGGTAGAGCTATAGTTGACCATTGCTTTCTATTAAAATACTTGGTAGGGAAATATACATCCCCCCTTATCACTCACTTTTTGCTGCATTTGTAGATCTCTGAGCAGCCTTCAATTCTATATCTAGACCCCACCTTTGGCACAAGCTTACACTTTTAAATGTCAAACATAAGTTGCTTAGGAGAATACAGGGGCTGTATGAGAATTCTAGTTTGTGTGTAAGGGTGTCTTCGGA
Organism: Anniella stebbinsi; assembly: GCA_029215795.1. Classification (NCBI taxonomy): domain Eukaryota; kingdom Metazoa; phylum Chordata; class Lepidosauria; order Squamata; family Anniellidae; genus Anniella; species Anniella stebbinsi. The sequence goes on along the minus strand of JARDYH010000004.1, from coordinate 84,212,679 downwards.
TAGAGATCTTTCAGATCCTATTATTGTAAACTACGGAGTGCACCAGGGATGTTTGCTAGCACCTCTTTTATTCAATCTATATCTTAATGATATAGTTTCCTTCTTATCTAGTCCTGATTTCTCCCCACCTCATCTAAAGGACAGGAGCATCTCAGTGTTATTATTTGCAGATGGCGCCATTCTCCTGTCATACACCCAGGTGGGGATGCATAGGCTGCTAAGAGCTTTAAGTTCTTATTGTATGAGAGAAGCCCTTCAGGTCAACTATGATAAAACTAAAATCTTAGTTTTTGGCAAAAGGAGGAAGAAATACTGATGGCAGCTAGACAGCCACCTGCTTGACCAGGTCAATAAATACAAATATCTAAGAGTGACATTCCAAAGTTCAGGATCTTGGTCTGAGCATTTGAAAACAACAGTCTTGACAGCTAATGCAACTGGCAATGCTATCCTTCACTTTGCAGCAGGACCAGGTGCAAAGATGGTAGCCCCCTTAATAGAGCTATACAAAGGTAAATTACTCCCCCAGATTTTATATGGGGCACCTGCCTGGGCATATACAGACATTACCTCATTGGATTCAATGCAGCATAAATTCTTATCCAGAGTACTCATGGTACCTAGATCCATCTCCAAGGCCATTGTTCGATTAGAAACAGCTTGTCATTCAGTGGGAATGCTTGTCCAAAAAGCAACCATCTTCTTTTGGCTAAAGATAGTGTTTCAACTGGTCCCACCCTTGGTTTTATGAGCATATGAAGATATGGGGAGAGACTCATGGACAAACAAGATAAGCATATCTATTTCTGAGTTGGGCTTTTTGCAAACATACCTACTTGCGAGGGGGTATAATAGTGCCAGGGAGGAGATCCTTAGAAGGCTGAATGATGTTGACATCCAGACAGCAATTGCCATTGCTGCTGGGGATCATTCCAACATGATTTATAAAAGTATTATTGCCTTTCCAGGGAAGGTCCCCCCGTACTTGACTTCTGTCACCTCATATGAGCTGAGATGGCTTATGACTAGGTGCAGACTGAATTCACTCCAGCTGATAGAGGTGGAGGTGAAGGCACACTATAGGTCCACCATAGTGTGAAACCAGATTTTCCAGCTGGCTGTCTCAAGGTAAAGGACATAACACACTTCCTAGCAGAGTGCCCATTGTATGCAGAGCTGAGGAAGCAATGTCTTGAGCTCTTAATAGTTGGGTCTGATCACAACTCCTCTGTAAGCATTACTTTAATATTATTGGCTGGTACAAATTACGTCGTATAGGACTGCCAAGTTTATCAAAAGGGCTCTGGAGAAACGGAAGTCACTGGCCGCCATAATAGACTCAACTTCTCAATATAATATGATATATTAGCAAATATTGTCCAGGATTACAAGATGTTTTAACTTGCCCTTGTTAGCTATTTTACTAACACTCTGTATTTTGATATTTCCTCTGGCTGAGAGGAGTTTTTATTGTGTTTCTGTATGTGCATGGCTTTTCTGGCTAATAAGCAATAAACTGTTGACAGAATTAAACTGAGTAAGTTTCAGTTTAATTCTTTCCCTCCTTTTGTCCCTGGAATTCATTTTGTGGTAAGATTTGTTATTATTCCTTCTTCCATTGTGCTTCCCACAGTGCACCCATTCTTCTATAATAATAAAAGAGGATGTGTGTCTATCAGTGCCATATCTCAAAAGCTATGAAACTTAGACATTTGAAACTTGGCATGCATAGTAAGGGAACCCAAGGCTGTGCACCTTAGGTTATAGGTTTTTTTTAAATTCATTCATTAATTTTATTTATTTATTTATTTATATTTTAATTAGGGTTAGTGTTTTTGAAACCTGCATTTCATGTTAGTGTTTTTGAAACCAGGATTGCAGTTTGAGATTGATAAACAAATGGTCAAGGAACACCTAATTTCTTTGAATGAGCTCAAATCTCCAGGACCCGACGAACTGCATCCTAGAGTAATAAAGGAGCAGGCAGACGAACTCTCAGAACCACTGTCTATGCGAAATCATGGAAGACAGGTTAAGTGCTGGATGACTGGAGGAAGGCTAATGTTGTCCCTATCTTCAAAAAGGGCAAATAGGAGGAACCTGGGAACTACAGACCAGTCAGTCTGACATCCATTCCTGGGAAAATCTTGGAACAGATTATAAAGATGTCAATCTGTAAACACCTTGAAAACAATGAAGTGATTACTAGAAGCCAGCATGGATTTGTCAAGAACAAATCCTGTCAGACTAATCTGATTTCATTTTTTGATTGGGTAACCTCCCTTGTAGACTGTGGTAATGCTGTGGATATAGTATATCTTGACTTCAGCAAAGCTTTTGACAAAGTGCCCCATGATATTCTGATTAACAAACCAGTGAAAAGTGGGCTAGATGGAACAACTATTAAGTGGATACATGTTGGCTACAGAATCGGACTCAAAGAGTGCTTATCAATGGTACCTTTTCACTCAGTCCTGTGCCCAGTGCTCTTCAACATTTTTATTAATGATTTGGATGAGGAGGTGCGGGGAATGCTTATCAAATTTGCAGATGACACAAAATTGGGTGGGATCGCTAATACCCTGGAAGACAGAAACAAACTCCAAAATGATCTTGATAGATTGGAGCGCTGGGCTGAAAACAACAGAATGAAATTTAATAGGGATAAATGCCAAGTTCTACACCTAGGAAAAAGAAACCAAATGCACAGTTACAAGATGGGGGGTACTTGGCTAATCAATACAACAAGTGAGAAGGATCTTGGAATTGTTGTAGATCACAAGCTGAATATGAGCCAACAGTGTGATGCGGCTGCAAAAAAAGCAAATGCTATTTTGGGCTGCATTAATAGAAGCATAGCTTCCAAATCGTGCGAGGTACTGGTTCCCATCTATTCAGCACTGGTTAGGCCCCATCTTGAGTATTGTGTCCAGTTCTGGGCACCACACTTCAAGAAGGATGCAGACAATCTGTAGCATGTTCAGAGGAGGGCAACGAAGATGATTAGGGGTCTGGATACAAAGCCCTATGAGGAGAGATTGAAAGAAATAGGCATGTTTAGCCTGGAGAAGAGAAGATTGAGGGGAGACATGATAGCACTCTTCAAATACTTGAAAGGTTGTCACATACAAGAGGGCCAGGATCTCTTCTCGATTAACCCAGAATGCAGGACACAGAATAATAGGCTCAAGTTACAGGAAGCCAGATTCCAGCTGGACATCAGGAAAAAACTTCCTGACTGTTAGAGCAATACGACAATGGAACCAATTACGTAGGGAGGTGGTGGGCTCTCCCACATTAGAGACAGTAAAGAGGCAGCTGGACAACCATCTGTCAGGGATGCTTTAGGATAGATTCCTGCATTGAGCAGGGGGTTGGACTCGGTGCTGTTATAGGGCCCTTCCAACTCTACTATTCTATGATTCTATGATTCTATTATTACTTTCTTCAGTCACTAGGTGGCAGACTTTCTTAACCAATGTATAACTTTTGTTTTGAATAGTTTGAAACTGGAACTAGTGATCAAAGGGACTATTATATGACTGCCCACTCCCCCCTACATATGCTGTGGGGCAACACCTCAAAAAGTGGATAGACCCCTCCCTTATGGGACTACAGAGGTGTACCTGAAAAGACCCATGCCTTAGAGGTGCAGGCATTGCTTCACTCAGACTGGCTGTGTACAAAGTGACCAGCTCTCTGACAGCTGAGAAGGTTTGTTTTAAAGCTTTCCAACCCCATGGGTATCCAGGACTGTTTGCTAGTTTTAAATATTTTCAAATGTTTACCAAATTAATTTGTGAGGATTTGCTATCCTGCTCCTCTTCATTATGAACATACCTGTAAAACTACAGGAAAGAACGTTGTATTGTCTTAATTTGCAGTTATAGGCATTATAGCCAAGACCCAAAGAACTGTGAAATTAATAAAAGTAGTCTTTAGATATATTTTTCTCAAAGAGCATCCCTCCATCATTATGCATGACAAACTACTTTTGAAATTAACAATACAATCCTAAGCATATTTACTCAGAATTAGGTTCCACAGTCTTCAGTGGGACGTGCTTCCAGGTAAGTGTGCACAGTATTACAGTCTTAAAAGGATTTTCAAAAACAGTTTGTGATATGGCATGGGTGTTAGCTATCCAAAGAAAATGAGTAAAAGGAATCCATTAGGCTAATGAAAGCTATACACATGAGCCTTAAGAACATTTTTGGATCTTTGGCAAGATAAATTCAGATGGTTACATTTATTTTTATTTATTAGTTATTCATTTCTAAGGTTTATTAGTTGCCCTATAGCTAACAGCTCTCAGAGTGCCGCTATCCAATAAAAGCATGAATAAACTCCAAAATCCATATAAATCAAGGGTGCGCAACCTGTGGCCCTTGGCTGCTCCTGGGGAGTCATTGAAGCCAGAAAGACCCCAGTCATTTTCAGCTGAACTGTCTTCATGGGCAGCCCCACATACAATACATTGTAATAATCTAAATGGAAGATTACCAGTGCATGGATAACTGAAGCCAGGTTGTCTCTATCCAAGTAGGGGTCGTAGGCAGCATACAAGCTTAAACTGGTAAAAACTGCAATCCCAAAATCCCAATCTGATTCTTTCAGAACAGGATATACAACATTCACTGGAGTATCTAGTATCTAGATTGAGCTTCATACACTTCATTACTAATGCCAGGCACTGATTAAGGACTTACACAAACCCTATTTCAGGCATTGTAAATCTATAGAAAGTAAATGCATGAGATCAGAGAATGATCTAGCCCTTGTTCCCTCCTCACTTGTTTCCATTGCCCTCCTATTTGTTGAAGATGATTTTCTGAAGAGGCAAAAATGCTTTCTTCATGTAATTGAGAACCCTGATTTTCTAGCATTCTCAATTGCATGAAGAAACTCCATGGATATAAGAAGCTCTCCCTTCAGAAAGGCATCCTCCATGAATAGAGGGTGATGAAAATATGAGAGAGGAGGGCTAGAGTAGAGTTCTCCCTCTCCTCAAACATTTATTTTAACAAACAATGCCCGATTAGGGCTACTGTCTCACATTGATCTGATGAAAATAAGAGACAGAGCTGATGGAACTGTATTCTAAGGGTTCTTCTAGACAAGGCTTTTATCATACAAACACCCTCATTCATGAAATTTTACAATGCCTTTATAAATTTATAATTTTTCTGTGTTTTCCCACTACCTATTCTGTCTTTTTTCTGACCAAAAACAATCCTTTAAGGAGGAAAAGACAGAACAGCTGCACAATACCTTTTGATTGGTAGTGCTGGGAGCTGTCCAGCTGGAAGACCCTAAATTTTCAAAAACTTCATTGAGAAGTTTCATGTAGCATGGGGAATAAGACAGAGCCTAGCAAGCCCTCAAAACATAAATGCTATGAAGTTGAGCAGAAATCACAATCTTCTGGAAACAGCCACTCAAGTATGAGCAGAACCACTGTAAAGCTGTACCATCCATACCGAACTCAAACAACTGTCTTGTTCACACATCACAGCCCAGACATCTTCAGGGTGGTATAGATATGAAATTAAATAAATAACCCATGATTTGTGGGGACACAAATGGCACATGAGCACTTCTGGTTTGCAGAAACAGTGTACAGATACCTCATTTATAGGTTTTTAGCATGGCATCCAAACCTGAAAACTTGGGTTAAACCACCCACAGTTAATCTAAGAACAAATCATAGTGTAAACACTCGCCAATCATGGATTAATTAACCCATGATTGCTGCCAACTGCTGCTGTGATAAGTGAACCAGGTCAACCTCTCCAGAGGGATAACGTGGTTAATATGTAAAAAGCCACTGAGAGGTCTAGGAGAATCAACAGATTTACATTCCCTCTCTCTCTCTAGAATGAGAGAAAGGGAATGTAAAGGGTGGGCAACTCCAGATTTTTGGCCTACAACTCCCACCATACCTCACCATTGCTATGCTGGTTTGTGGTTATGGGAATTGTAGGCCAAAATATCTAGAGGGCCACAAGTTGCCTGAGTTTAGGTAAAGGGTAACCAAAGAAGATTCAGTGACAAAATCAGGCCTAAACTCAGGTTGAAATGGATCTAGAACATTTATTTCATTCAAGAGTGTCTGGATCTGATTGGCCATCCCCTGTCAAGCACCCTGCTCAGGAAGAGGGTATTAGCCACTGGCCTATAATTACCCAGCTAGTTATCGTCTCCCTAATAGAGGTACTAAGTAATGAGTAACATGGGACAGTGGCATGGTTGTCATGGTGCTCCTGATGTGCTCTGGACAAGGCAGCCTGGCAGGGATATTGAAGTCTCCCAGAATCATCATTGTCAGAGCCCTCAGCACCAAATCCAACACTACCTCCAACTGCTCAGGCAGTGGGTTAACAGAATCTCTAACCTGTCTCAGGTGCCCAAACACAAGATACATATACTTTTGATTGGCATCTGCATAGGGAGAAAGATGGAATTCCTCTGCACTACAGCAGCCTTCCCCAAACTGGTGCTCTCCCCACAATGCCTTATGCCAGGTCTGCTTATACACACAACGTTGGCCTCCTCATCCGCAATTAAGTAATGGACAAGGAGATATTATTAACCAACCTGACGTATAACAACAGCACCAGACGACCATAGGGCAGGTTAGTAAGGCCATCAGTCTGCTTCAAAGTGAAGAATAGTCTCCTTAAAAAAAACAACTTATTTTCACATGAGAGAACCATATTCACAAACCATAGAGCAAATTCACTTATTCTCTAAACATTTTTAGAACTTCTACTATTTAAGAATAACCTGAAAATTTTTTTGTTATGCAAACCACCAAAGATTTTTTAAAAAATTACTTGAGACACATTTTACTCCTACACCCTAAATATTTACAATGATATAACACTACCCAGCCACAAAGGAAGCCCACCTATTGTGCTTGTGTATGAGTGAATTATCTGTGCATGGCTATAGAAGACAAGTCTAAGACTGTGGTTGTGCAAGTAGTTGTGCAAGTGGTTCCCCAATGGATTGCACAAGCCTAATGCCCAACCACTTCTGAAACTGTGCTTGCACAGATGTTAACATTAATTGGATTCTCCTTTTGTGCATAGTTCAGAACCTAGTTTCCACTAGCACAACATAATTTGCGCTAATGGAATGTCAAGGTTGGATACTGCACCAAACTACTGAGTTTTGTCAGAATCAGAGGTCTACTTCACCTGCAGACAGATAGACAACACATTTAACAATCCACAGAACTATTTGAGCTCAAGTATTTCAGCTAAGCAATTTAAGAGCACTTTCATACATAGCACTTAAAAGCTCCTTACAGTCTGTGTTAATTTGGGGCAGGAAAACAAGAAAGACAATCTGAAAACAAATGTCCAAAGCCAATCTATGAGTTGGACTTGTACCAGGAACCTCTGGGTTCAATATCCACACTCATGCATCATGAAGCTTAGAGGATGGCTTTGGGCTGTTACTCTTAAGTCCAACCTTTTATCCTTGCTGTGATAAATCCTATGTATAGCTCCTTGCATTAAATGTGGGATGTAAATGTGATAAATAGATAAAAGCATACATACATACTCGTTCCAAAAATCCATATTAGTGTAATACCTTTAAGAGCCAGCCAAATGGTAACAAAATGTATATGCTGCTGAGATCTTCAGATCTCTTCATCAGCCAAAGCAGATTGGGGTAATAGGTCTTCCAGCAGCATTACAGATGCAGTAACTCAGAAAAGCCTGATGTATGAAAATACCCCAAGTTCCAGCTTTCTAGCTAGGCTCAGAGAGTACTACATTACAGCTTTAGTGATATTCCCAATGGGATACCTACTAGTGATCATCACCATTTTTTCCTCAATTAATTTTTCCAGAGTTGGGTGTTTTTTTTTTGCTTTTTCATTCGCCATGCTGCAGTCCTTGCCATTAAAACTTTTCAGACAAGACATATACCCATTTAAGATGGCCAAACTATGAAAGAGCTGAAAGCACTGTTCCCTCCTCTTTTCCAAAACAGCAAGAAGTGCTTTGCTGTTGTAGATTGAAGAGTTTTAAAACATAACCTAGGAGACACTATGTTGAACTAGTTCCTCCTGGGTGGTTTCTCAGAAATTGCTGCATGTCCCATTTGACTGATGAGGGCAGGACTGATTAGGGACATTGCCTTTGAATAAGAAGGCAATTAGCTTAGCCTTACCAGCACACATAGACACAGACACACCGACACACCAGATTTCACTGCCTGGCAAATCACCTCCAGTCCCACCAGCTCAAGGTCTTCTAGGATTATTTGCATTCTCTGCCTCCATCCACCTCACTCCCAGAACTTCAGTGAGGTCTTTCCGAAGCATCCTTATGCGATATGAACAACCCTAACAGGTTTGTTCAGAATGGTACCCAAAATTAATTGAATGTGGCTGGACAGCCACCCCACTTACTCCGACCAAAGCAAACAAACAGGCAAACAAACAAACAAAGCTTCTCTTTGCGAATAAGAACTGATGTGTTGGCATATATACACTCACTAACGCTCCTGTTCCCAAACGTATGCACTGCGAAACGACAGAACGCCTGCAGCCAGGAAGAAGAAGAGTAGAGGACGACGCACGTACCTTTTGCTGTGGGGTTCAGCTAATCTCATGGCAGCTCTTTCCACACAAGGGATGGAGGAGGGAGGGAGAAGGAACTGACCCCTCCTCCTGCTCCTCTGTCACACGTCCTTTCCCCTAAATCCCCACGCTCTCACCCGCCTGGCAATGGAACCATAGCTCCCTCTCCTCCAGCCCCCTTCGGCTTTTATCCCAGCCAGTCAGCTCAGCACCGGCGGTGCCGTCTGCTGAGAGACAGAGCGAGAAAGAGCGCCTTGAGGCCAGTGAGCGGGCGGGTTACGCTTGTGAGGACAAGCAGCAGGCGGGAAACGCTGCCGCTTCTGCTCTTGTTACCTGTGGGGCTAACAGCACTCACTACTGGCGACGCGGGAAGCCCCAGCTGGCCGAAGGCTGGGGTGAAAGTCACGTGACGCTCGAGTCTCTCCCACCAGTGGGACTTAGGCGCCCCAGCCCTTTTGCCGTCTGTTTGGCATATCAAGGTGCTGGTATTGCACCTGACATCAGTGGCGGCACCAAAAGGGGAGCAAGGAGGGGGAAGCGCCCCCCAAAAAAACAAGGCGCTTGCCATCCCAGTTGAAGGAAAGGCAGACAGACAGATAGATCTGTTACAGCCCTTGAATGAGCCAACAAAGGCTATGCATTTTGCAACACTGACATTCTCTTCAAGATGCCAATAGACCAGTGGCAATTCAATGAGGGGAAAGGGGAAGCATCCCACATGCTGGAGAGAGAAGTAATTGAGGAGATGTGGACAGCTACATTGCTGGGGGTGGGGGTTGGCTAGAGCCCTTGCCTGTTGTGTTTTTTTCAACCAGTCAGGCTGGGAATTGCTTGCTGCTCTGTTATGCAATCATAGCCCCTCCTTTAATCCCCTGGTTGAAAGAGTGGGATAAATACTTTAAACCCCCACCCCACCCCAAAGCCAAACCATATATTCTTCCTCTCTTCGACTTTTGCATCTGCACATATCATTGCCAGATTCCCACCTTTCCAGAATTCTCTTGTGGTGGCCATGAGGAGCCAGCCAGCAAGCCAAGCCTTATCAGCAGGCAGCAGAAACCTTACCTTTTAACTTATTTTATGTGTGAATGAGAGAGGAAGGGAAAGGGAGAAAGGAGAGTGTCTTCCCCCCCCCCCCATTTTATTCTTTTTGTTTTTATTTTCTTTTTTAACCATACGGAACTTAGGCAACACAGGACAGGGAAATAATTTACAACTTTCCTTCACTGTGGAAGAAAAAGGGGGACCCTTTCTTTCTTGTTCATCTTTTTTATTTTAAAATTTAGTGGGGGTGAGAGGTGGCCAGTTAATTCATGTAGCAAGCACAACATTACCTTTGGTTGTCTGGTGGGCCTTTTGAGTACTAAGCTGGGGTGTGAGAGAAAGGTGTTCCTTGCTTGCATGGGGGAAGCGTTCCTTGCTTAAGGCTTTTTTCTATGTAAGGAGAAGGGGCTGGGTGGCTGGAGGGAATGTGGAGAAAAATTGGTGGCCTTTCTCTTGCTCGCATGGAGCAAAAGAAATGGAGGATCTCCTCAGCCTTCCTTCTCTTGGCCTGGGCCTACTATTTTTCCCAATTGTGGGGTAGTGAAATTCTCTGGAAGCTCATGTCGAATTGTGAAAGGCAATGCAATGCCTGGAGAAGGATGATAGATAGATAATAGATAGATAGATAGATAGATAAGGGGGATTCTAAAGGCTTATGCTGAATTGTTGTGAGAGGGAATGCCTGGAGAATGAGATGTTTGCATTTTTAAAATTAATTTGCATATTGCTTGATTGTATGTGGGGATTCTAAAAGCTTATGCTCAATCGTGAGAGAGAATGCATGGAGGAGATTTTTGTTGTTGTTTTAACCTTATTGCTTGGCTGTGGGGTGGGGAATTCTGGAAGCTTAAGTTGAATTGCTGAGAGGGGTCTTTTTGTTAAGATAATGACTCTAGCCAAGTCTATTAGGCGTCCATTAACTACTGCTTAGGGACATATACTAACTCCACCTAACCTACTTCACAGGATTGTTGTACTTCCACAGTATAAAAGGCTTACCCTGTTTAATTTGTCTGCCAAACAGCTCTGAAAGACTGTCCACTGTTTCTTTGCAAGGAGGGAGGATGGGGAACTCCTAGGCTCCGCCCTCTCATGACCTCTTAGGCACCCACCAGGAGCCTATCTACACTACTGCTTTAAAACGGTTTATAACAGTTTTAAACTGGAAGCAGTAGTATAGATAGACTAGGTTCTACCAGCCTCCACTTCTCTCTCAGGGTCACTACAGCCCCTTTGGTATCTAAGGCCACCTTCTAGGACTTAATAGGACTGGGCTACATGACATTTCCCAAGCATTTCCCCTCTATCCAAGCTTTGCTGTTTGGGTGATGAACGCCTAAGGAATATTGCTATACTGGCAATTGAAAAGAAACTATCAGAAGCCCTGGACCATGAAACAGTAGTCAATCCTTTTGCAGGAGTGCATAAGAATTGGTACATTCATCCTCTTTAGATCTACATACTTCTCCATTCCCTCTCAGTGAGTGACAATCTATCAGATGGAGATGGCTATAATTTAGGTACACAACAACATGCATTGGGTTTCCTAGGTGTATAGGCCAGGTGTCTCAGTTTGCTCTTACTTTCCTTACACTAAGAGTCTATCTTCCTGGTTCTGCCTGCACTGGTTCAAAAGTAATTGTTTTCTAAAGAAAGTGTTCTGTCTGTCTAATCTGTATGTCAAAGAAATGCTTTTGAAGTGACTCTACCTTGTTGGAAAGCCCATTTCCTTACTGTAATTTGAATTTGGCTGCTATATTAAAAACAACTACCCTAAATTAATATATGGTTAGGATTGCAGTTTTTGTGTGAGATATACTGTTATTTTTCTTTTGGAGATCTTAACATGTGGGATACAGCCCGCCCACCTAGAAATATACTTTGCCCCTTCTGTGCCCCCCCCCCAATGTTTTTTTCTGGTGCCACCACTGTGATATCAAGACGTGTGCAGCTCAAACAACCCCTGAAATCTGAGACACAGACATCACCTGGACATTTACAGACATTCATGTTATTATTACTTCGAGAACAGCCAGAACTTCTGTCTTTTTGGCATACTAGATGTTCACATTCAGTAAACACATACATTAAGTCATACAATATCTGTCGCAGATGAAAAAGTATATCCTGAGAGTCTAGCTGCTAAGAATCTAGCACTGGTCCTGAACTCTGGCATTTTTCTTTTCTTTATTTATATTGAGGGCTTTTTTTACTAGACAAGCTTCTCCAACCTGGTGCCCTCTAGATGTTTTGAACTACAGTTCCCAGCAGCCACAGGCAGCAAGGCCAATGGTCAGGGTCCAGGGATAATGGAAGTAGTAGACCAAAAGGCATCTATGTGGAGGGCTCCTATCGCTACCACTGAAAACATATTGTGCAGCTGTTCTGTCTTTTTCTCCTTAACAGATTAATAACGCAAGATTACAAATGGAAGACAATGTCATTTGGTCCCCCAGACAATTCCATGAATAAGGCAGGGTGATTTCACAATAAAAGCCTTGACTGGAAGCAACCCAGGTTGGGGGAGGTAGCACTAAACAGTAGAGATTCTCTACAGTGTAGAGTAACTTTTTCCAAAAACTTGCCCATGTGGTCACTGAGAGACACAGGCTAGTTTGGAAGCCTGACTCTCACAGTTACCACACAGCAACTTTTTTTTTTTGGAAAAAGGTACTCCAAAACACATTCACTAATTCCTGGTTGACCAGTTCTTAAAAATAACAACAACAACAACACCCCATGCTCCACCTGCACAAATCCACACTGATAATAATAAACACATGCAGAATAGAAACTCTGTCAGGCTTCTAGACTAGTATTACAGTGGCAATATCAATGGGAACATTGAAGGAAAACTGCCTTGTGATTTCCCTGTTTAACAAAACAAACCACAAATGTAGACAAACTCTTATGTCCTCAAACAGTATAATTTTGTTATTTAAGGAGGAGAGAGGACAAGAAGTATTACCCCTAAGCTATATCTGGACACCTGCAAAACACATGTCCCTGTACCACGTGAAATCCTTTATAGAGCTTCTACAAATTGCAATCTCTTGAAACATCTTACAAGACTAGAAAGAGAAGTCCAGCCGCGGGCCCTGGTAGCAGTTAACATTATTTTATTTTATTTTTTGCTAGTGAAGTAGATAAAAAAGAGAATGGAACACAATCAAATTCACAGAATAAATAAAACTGGAAGAAACTGTAGAGCACTTATAAAGGATATAATTAAAATTAAATATTGTTGTCTCAATAACCCAAATAGCTGGGGAGGGGACAACAAAAATTGTATTTATTTTATCATTGTGTTCATATGCCATCCTTCCTCCAAGGAGCTCATGGTTCTTCCTGTTCCTAGTTCTTCCTCTCCCCCCCCCCCCCAATTTCATTTTATAGCAACACTGTGAAGTAGGTTAACTGAAAGACTGTGTAATCCCATACAATCTGCCTGGGTTTTAAGACCTTCAAGAAAGGCTCTTTTGTTTGATGAGGATGCGAGACAGGGTCTTCCTAGTGGCTACTCTCAGAGCTCCATCACACCAGCATTTTATCACACTTTTGTCCCGCCTTGTTTACCGTTTTGCCCCATAACACTCACACATCATCGTCACTGTCCTGCAGTCATTTCGCTTCTTCCCCCCATTTTTCATGCTTTTTTCTGAGTGGGAAAGTGCAGTATTTTTTCTCCACGTGGGATAAAACCACTCTTCCATCCCCATGTACTGCTGTCCTCGCACTATGTCAGAACATCCCGCTTTTGTGGGGCATGTTCGTTAAAGTGTGGTCTTGCTGATGAAACAGGAGGGTGGGGTGGGGGCAGGGCCGGTTCTCCTCCAGTGCACCCTTTGGATTCCTTCTCTCATTCTGCTTGGGGATGTGTACTGAGTCGGTTTAACAAACGGACTTGTGCTGAGTCAGTCGAACGGACTTTCGCTGCTCCAACCCAACTCTCATTGCTCTCTCATCCACCATTTCAACTTCTCTCTTCCCCCTCCCACTAAAATGCTAGACCACAAAGCCAGAATGAGGGGCCCCCCATCCATCACAATATTCGTCACAACCACAAAAACCAACTGCTGGGGGAAGGAGAAGGGGCAGGTGGGGTGGGCACAATAGCGGTAGAGCGAACAAAAAAAAAGAGATTTTTCCGGGACAGTGGTGATACAAGGAAGTGCGAGCCAGTGTAGGTGAAAAGATAAACAACGGTGAAATAGTGCAACAATGAAAGCACGTGAAAAGGACCAGCAGTTGTCGCGCTAATGAACTGGAGGTCGAAATTGCAGATTGTATCCAGGGAAAAAAGTAGGTGTGATGAAGCTCACTGAGTCTGGAACTCCCTGCCAAGGGAGGCTAATTTGGGCCCCCTCTGTGTTCTTTTGCCAGTGGGCAAAGACATTTGTATTCAGGCAGGTTTTGACATATGAATTTATATCATGGAAGATGGGTGAAGTCCTGACGACTGGAGGACGGCTAATGTTGTCCCCATCTTCAAAAAGGGCAAAAAGGAGGAACCTGGGAACTACAGACCAGTTAGTCTGACATCGATCCCTGGGGAAAGATTGGAGCAGATTATAAAGAAATCAGTCTGTAAGCACCTTGAAAACAATGCAATGATTACCAGAAGCCAGCATGGATTTGTCAAAAACAAATCCTGCCAGACTAATCTGATCTCATTGTTTGATTGGGTAACCTCCCTTATGGACTGTGGGAATGCTGTGGACATAATATAACTTGACTTCAGCAAAGCTTTTGACAAAGTACCCCATGATATTCCGATTCGCAAACTACCTAAAAGTAGGCTAGATGGAACAATTATTTGGTGGATCCACAGTTGGCTACAGAATCGGACTCAAAGAGTGCTTATCAATGGTACCTTCACACATTAGGAGGAGGTAACAAGCGGGCTACTGCAGGGCTCAGTCCTGGGCACAGTGCTGTTCAACATTTTTATTAATGACTTGGATGAGGAAGTGCAGGCAATGCTTATCAAATTTGCAGATAATACAAAATTGGTTGGGATAGCTAATACCCTGGAAGACAGAAACAAACTTCAAAGTGATCTTGATAGGCTGGAGCACTGGGCTGAAAACAACAGAATGAAATTTAATAGGGATAAATGCCAAGTTCTACACCTAGGAAAAAGAAACCAAATGCACAATTACAAGATGGGGGATACTTGGCTCAGCAACACTACTTGGAATTGTTGTAGATCACAAGCTGAATATGAGCCAACAGTGTGATGTGGCTGCAAAAAAAACAAATGCTATTTTGGGCTGCATTAATAGAAGTATAGCTTCCAAATTGCGTGAGGTACTGATTCCCCTTTATTCGGCACTGATTAGGCCTCATCTTGAGTATTGTGTCCAGTTCTAGGCACCCCACTTCAAGAAGGATGCAGACAAGCTGGAGGAAGTTCAGAGGAGGGCAACGAGGATGATCAGAGGTCTGGAAACAAAGCCCTATGAGGAGACTGAAAGAACTGGACATGTTTAGCCTTTAGAAGAGAAGGATGAGAGGAGACATGATAGCAGTCTTCAAGTACTTGAAAGGTTGTCACACAGAGGAGGGTCAGGATCTCTTCTCAATCATCCCAGAATGCAGGAGACAGAATAATGGGCTAAAGTTACAGGAAGCCAGATTCCAGCTGGACATCAGGAAAATCTTCCTGACTGTTAGAGCCAATAGACAATGGAACCAATTACCTAGGGAGGTAGTGGTCTCTCCCACACTAGAAGCATTCAAGAGGCAGTTGGACAGCCATCTGTCAGGTATACTTTAAGGTGGATTCCTGCAATGAGCAGGGGGTTAAGTTGTGAACAAGAAATGCATTTTAAGATTCATTTCAGACTTTTTTACATCCATAACTGTTAGCAGTGTAACTAATACAGTTGTAAGATTCACCTGGTGCAGCTTGCTGGCAATGTGGAATAGGAACGTGAGACTTTCCGAATATTTTCCTAACTATTTGCATGCTAACAGCCCCACTGTGCCAGACCACTGGTTCCTCTAGCCCAGAATTGTGGACACTGACTGGCAGTAGCTTTCCAGGATTCCAGGCTGGAGTTTTTCCAGCCCTACCTGCAGATGCTGGGGATTAAAGTTGGAACCTTTTGCATGCCAAGCATGCCATCTAACACTGAGCCACAGCCCTTCCCTGCCAGCTGCAATATTTTTTGCCATTGCCAGTAGGGATGGTTCTAGGTACTTAAAAGAGTCAGGGCTCAGGCCAATAGGACAAAAAAAGTGCACAAATTTGCATATGTGAATTTGCATATGCAAATATATGTGCATAATTTAAAATAATTGCTATAATTTAAATTTTACAGAAGGCAAGCTAATTAACCTTTTGCTTAACCTCTTCCATTACGGATCTGCAATGGCCCAAATTGTGCTTGCTTAAAATTCACGCTCATGCATCCACACTTTTTCTTGGTCTTTCAGGCCAAAATCCAGTGGAGAGGGTGGAGTACCTTGGACTAATAAAAAGCTGTATGGTACATTTACCAATTAGTTGCAAACTAAATATGGCACACTGGGTGGAGAGATAGTAAAAATGTATTTTTGTGGGAATTATTTTTGCAATCAATCCCACTTCTGTTTTTTTCCCAAGGCAAGGGCCTGCACCATTTGATATGCGGGCAGCCAATGTACCTGCTCTTCTTGTTGTCAGAGCCTCACTGCCTGCAATGATCCAGCGCACAAGTGCAATTGCCCAGTAGTGTTTGCCTAGGCAGATCTTTGGAGAGACAGGCACACTCCCAGAAAGCTGGATGACAGGGGTGCTGTTAGGCAATTTGGGACTATGGACTTAATTAAAATAATGAGCAGATTGTGGTCTCCTTTTCCCTGTGTTCCCATTCCGTTTTCTGAGAGATAGCCAGTGTGATTCTCTCCGTCCTGGCCCTTAGGAGGTGAGAGATGGGTGGGAAGCACACTTTCCAACCTCAGAGCCAGGAAATCAAACTATCCTATGTGCATCTTTTGTCATTTTTCTATGCTGTAGTATTCCATTTTGATTAAAAATCATCTTGAATTTTGTATATTAACTGGATGGCATAAAATATAGTAATTACATCTATCAACTGTGAATGTATTCTTGATCTCTCTCCCCTGCTCAGTCCCTCCCCAAACAAAATAGACTTGTGGTAACATTAAACGTGTTTTGAATCCATAGCAACATTTGTTAAGAATTAAAATGATGTTCCATTCAAGTGTTTTGTCCATTGTTTTACAGTGCAATATGCATAAACACTGCATTTATTAAAATACTTTAGTAGAAAGAATTAAAAAATTAAGAAAACGCTTCTCTCACATCAGTCTTTATATGGGGTGATTCACTTCCTAGAGTTGGAAGACCTAAAGACGGTAACGCACACGCTGGTAACTTCGAGGCTCGACTTCTGCAATGCGCTGTACATAGGGCTACCTTTGTGCCTAGTCCAGATACTTCAATTAGTTCAAAATATGGCAGCCAGGTTGGTCACCGGTACACCTAGGAGTGACCACATAATACCAATCTTAAAATTATTCCACTGGCTGCCAATTACTTTCCGGGCGAAGTATAAAGTGTTGGTTATTACCTTTAAAGCCCTACATGGTTTGGGTCCAGGTTACCTGCGGGATCGCCTTCTCCCGTATAATCTGCCCCGCACACTCAGGTCCTCTGGGAAGAATTTACTCCAGTCAGCCGGAACTAGGCTGACAAGTGTTACCCAGAGGACCTTCTCTTCTGCTGCTCCCAGACTGTGGAATGGCCTGCCGGAGGAGATTCGACAAATTAGCAGTCTTCTGGAATTTAAGAGAGCCGTGAAGACTGCTCTCTTCCAGCAGGCCTACCCAGTTTAATTTTAAGATGTTTTTAATAATGTATTTGTTTTTATCTGTTTTAATGGTTTATCTATTTTATGATTTTTGTATTTATATTTGTTGTTGTTCCCCGCCTCGATCTGGATGGAAAGGCGAGTTAGAAATAAAATAAAATAAATAAATAAAATAAATATAGTGTGTTTTTCAAGGATTCCTATTTTTCATAACACAAAAAAGGATGGAAATACACATGTAGAGTTTTATATTAACAGTAAATCATCATCATCAGTATAAGGACAAAAAAACCCAGTCTACCAGGAACTGTTACTGTGCAAACAATTTGTTTGAATGGGAAAAGAGTGTCTTCAAATGTGATTTGAGGGGAAGGCACCTTGTTGCAGCGATGTGTCATTTCCCATAATTAACAAGACAAGATTCCATGGATTTAATTACAGTATAAATAGTGAGCCTGTGAGATTATCAAACTGTTCTTTGTACATTTGATAATGTGTATCATCTTGCCAAGTCATGGGGAAGATTTTACCACACTTCACAGGCAGATGCGTGGTAAAACATGTGGTAGTATGTATGTTAAATGCTTGCCATGTATCAGTGGGCTTAGTGATTCCTTAAAAGATATGCCAGAGTTTAAGTCTACTTGGAAGCTATAATCCCAGGGATGGGGAATCTCCATATCCCACAGACTGGATATGGGTAGGGTAGGTCACTATCTGGCCCATCAGATTCCCTGCTGCCTAAAGCATTTCCTTTCCTCCCTTTTAGGAAGCCTCATTTGTGCCAATGTAAGCCTTTTAAAAGCCTCATTGCAGCATTTTTCTAGGTCACTGCAGGGGAGGTAACTTCCCTTCCCAATGCTGAGACTCTCCCCCCTTGAAAAACTCAATTGAAACAAGTGGAGGCTTTTTAAAAACCTGATTGGAGGGGGGGAGGGTTGGTGTGTGCAATTGTGTAACAGGTGCATTAAATTCCAAATATGAGTGGACATCGGATGTAATTGCATAAACCCAATTCACACATTACTGAAACAGCATAACAACCAACTTTCTGTGGCAGGGGAGGAATCCATCACTGCAGCATGCTTTCAGCTGCTCCCCACACACACACACACACACCTGGTGGGCATTATCAACTGCTGACAAGCTGCTCCTCTCCTCCAACAGGTATTAAGAGCCTCAGCATAACGCAAAGTGTGCACTTGGCATCGCAATGAGGAGCACGCAAGCAACGTGTCTTACTGCCTCAAGCAGTTCAACAAAGTAACCAGCAGCAAATTTCAATATTTTATACTATCTTATCTTATAAATTGTACTTTTTAAATATGTGCCTGGGGAGCTCGGGGGGAGGGGGGGAACGGGGATGTCCACATAACTTTGGTCATGGGTAGGGGAAGGTATGGCAATGGGGGAACAACGGGCCAGATGAGGAGAAGAGGGGCTAGATTTCTTACAGCTATCCCCTCTTCTGGTTCTTCCCCCAACCGGATGGGTCCTGGCAGCCTTACCGGCTTGCCCTCAGGTTTGGTGGTACTTCTGCTGAATGCCAGCTCAGTCCAAAATAAAATCTCCCTCATCCATGATCTGATTGTGAATGAGGAGGCTGACCTGGTATGTATCACTGAGACCTGGGTGGGTGTACTGGGAGGGGTCACTCTCACCCGGCTTTGCCCTCCCGGGTACTCAGTGCAGCACCAGCATCGACTTGAGGGCCAGGGAGGGGGGGCTGCTGTGGTCTATAGAAATGCAGTCTCCCTCTCTAGGCTTCCTGTTCATTCGAATGCTGATCTTGAGGGTCTCTACTTTGTGTTGGGTGCTCAAGACAGATTAGGGATTCTGCTGGTGTACCACCCACCCCGCTGCCCAAAAATCTCCCTGACTGAGCTGATGCAAGTTGTCTCAGACCTGGTGTTGAGGACCCCCGGGATGATGGCTCTGGAGGATATCAACTTCCAGGCTGAGGCTCCTGCATCCAGGGTGGCTCAGGACTTCATGGCCACCATGACAACCATGGGGCTGTCTCAACATGTCATTGGCTCAACACATGCAAAAGTACACACACTTGATTTGGTTTTCTCAACTAGGCAGGAAGATGGTGATCTGAAAGTGGAGGAATTAACATCTACCCCCTTGTCATGGTCAGATCATTTTCTATTGAGATTTAGACTCCTGGCTGCCTTGCCCTTCTGCAAGAGTAGGGGGCCTATTAAAATGGTCTGCCCTCGGAGGCTAATGGACTCTGATGGATTCCAGAGGGCTCTGGGGGATTTTCCTGCTGGTATGGCAGGTGGTCCTGTCAAAGCCCAGGTTGCTCTGTGGAGTGCAGAGATGATTCGGGGGATTGACACAATCGTGCCCAAGCGCTCTCTCTCTCTCTCTGAGCAGAGCCTGGCCAGCTCCTTGGTATACACCTGAGCTGAGGGCAATGAAGCAAGAGGGGAAATGGCTAAAACGCAAGTGGAGGAAAACACGTGCTGAGTCTGATCGAACATGCGTTAGAGCTCAATATCGAGCCTATTCTAGATCCATTTCAGTCGGGCTTCTGGCCTGGATTTGGAGTGGAAACTGCCTTGGTCGCCTGGTGGGATGACCTTTGCTGGGAAAGGGACAAGGGGAGTGTGACCCTATTGATTCTCTTGGACCTCTCAGCGGCTTTCGATACCATCGACCATGGTATCCTTCTGGATAGGCTGTCTGGGCTGGGAGTTGGAGGCACTGCATTACAGTGGTTCCGCTCCTACTTGGATGGCCGATTCCAGAAGGTGGTGCTGGGGGATTATTGCTCTGTGCCATGGCACCTAAGCCGTGGGGTCCCACAGGGCTCTATATTATCCCCTATGCTGTTCAACATTTACATGAAACCGCTGGGAGAGGTTATCTGGAGATGTGGGTTGAGGTGTCATCAATATGCGGATGAGACCCAACTCTACCTCTCCTTTTCATCAATCCCAGGTGAGGCAGTGGCTGTTCTGAATCAGTGCTTGGGCATGGTAATGGATTGGATGAGGGCCAACAATCCAGACAAGACAAAGGTACTGTTTGTGGGTGGTTTGTCTGTCCGGCTAGGTGATGGTCAACCTGTTTTGGATGGGGTTGCACTCCGCCTAAAGGATCGGTTTGTAGTTTGGGGGAGCTGCTGGATCCAGAACTGTCACTTGAGGCACAGGTGGACTCAGTGGCAAGGAGCCCCTTTGATCAGATAAGGCGTTATATGTGGGGCTGCCTTTGAAAATGGTCTGATACTATGGATGTGTATCTTATCGGTCCGATGTCCGATAACGAACCGATAAGGTCATTATCAGACATCTGATTACCGATAACAATAACTTCCTCAGGTGGCCCTATCTGATCGGATCCGATATCCATATGTCCGATAACTATTGGACATATCGTATATTCGGACCATCATTTCAGGTGTTTTCCCCATAGGCTTGCATTGGGGGAAAGAGAGCTTTTCCCCAATGCAAGTCTATGGTGGGAAACACTGGGCCAGCACTCCCTCCCTCCCTCCCTCCCCCCACTCGTGCTCCCTCCCCCCACTCGTGCTCCCTCCCCCCACTCGCACTCCTTACCTGCCACCGCCACCACCACCCTGTCACTGCCATCAGTCCATACTACTGCTACACAGGCTTTCCGGCCTGTTCGTCAGTTCAGAGACAATCCGAGTGATGACATCATCACTTGTCACGTCTCCGTACTGCCGAACAGGCTGGAAAGCCTGATTAGCAGTACTACGGACTGGTGGCGGCGGGGAAGGCTGCAGGTAAGAAGCACGAGAGAGGGAGGGAGGGGTCACCAGGGGTCACCCCTTACCTGTGGCCTTCCCCGCCACCACCCCGTAATACTGCTAAACAGGCTTTCTGGCCTGTTCCTCTGTACAGAAAAGGCCGGAAAGCCTGTTTAGCAGTAGTACAGGGTGGAGGCAGAGGCAGCGGTGGCGGCAGCAGGTAAGGAGCCCTAGTGGGGGGAGGGAGTGGGAGTGGGAGGAGGGAGGGCGTGCCGGCCCAGTGTTTTTTCCCATAGGCTTGCATTGGGAGAAAACACCTGAAATGGTGGTCCGTAATCGCATCAGATCCAATCAAATCTGGGTACCCCCCCCCGATATGATCGGATCCGATTTTTTAATATCAGAAATTCCGATCCAATTACGATTCTGATATTTCTGGCCGTGCGCATCCCTACTGGAAACTTCAACTGGTACAAAATAAGGCAGCCAGACTGTTAACAGGTACTGCCCAACGAGACCGTATCACGCCAGTCCTTTTCCAGCTTCACTGGCTGCCGGTCGAGGTTCGGGCACAATTTAAAATGCTAGTATTAACATTCAAAGCCCTAAACAGCTTGGGGCCAGGTTATCTGAAGGAATGCCTCCCATATGTTTCTGCCCAGACCCTAAGATCATCCTCAGGGGTCCTCCTCCATGAACCCTTGCCAAAGGAAGTGAGGCAGTTGGCTACCCAGAGGAGGGCCTTCTCTGCTGTGGCACCCCAGCTGTAGAATGAGCTCCCTGGAGAGGTTTGCCTGACACCTACATTATACTCTTTTAGACGCCAGGTGAAGACCTTTTTATTTTCATGGTATTTTAACAGTTTATCAGTCTAATGTTTAGCTTTGCTGTTTTAAATTTATATTTTAAATCTGTATTAATTTCTGCATTGCAGCTTGGTTTCATCCTGCTTATCTCTTATACTGTATTTTTATGCTACATTTTATACTGTTGTTTTATATTTTGAATAGTTCTCATGGCTTTAATTTTTGTAAACCACCCAGAGAGCTTCGGCTATTGGGCTGTATAAAAATGCAATAAATAAATGAATACATATTCACTTTGGATGATCACCTCACACCCATAGCTTGTCATAGGGGTTGTGTGGTGGCTTAGAAGCCACCCCTGCCACACACATCACCATATTCAGAAAACATGATAACCCCATGTCGTGGGTAAGTAGGCATGTCTTTTCCCCTGTGATTGCCCAAATGCCAATCCAGTGTTTTCTTCAGACTTCAACTCAGAATGCTTCCCACATGCAGAAAAAGGGAAGGCAATGTATTGATTTCCCCCTTCCTCTCCCTGCAATCTCCAGTGCCAGTTCTCTCACTGTTCCAGAGGGTCCAGGCAGATTTTCAGAGGGAATAAGGGACTGCAGAAAACGAGGCATCAATGAAGTTCTCCTATTCCACCAGTGGAAATTCTCTGCTGAATCAGAAGCCTTTCCCAGAAAGGAGGATACCTTCCATCCATAGGAGGCAAACAGTGAATGAATTGTTTATTTACGGTCCATAAACCAACACAGTAATCAATTTACAAATACACAATATTAAAACACTCCTGTAAAACCGCAGCTGATTCCATTAAAATATTAAAACATTATTTGCCCATTTGCAACCTAAAATGCATAGCAAGTGAAAGAAATTTAGACACCTGCAAAGTGATTTGTTTGTCTGTACCCCGCAAGAGGATTGTCTTTAAAATACTCATGGGGAGACCTGTAAAACTCTGGGTGATTGGAAATATCAAATCTCTCCTAGCTTCTATATAGTAGTTGCAACAGAACAAGACATGTTCAATAGACTCAACTTCCAGCTCATTACATGGGCAGCATCTATTCACCAGAGGTATTTTCTTATATCTACCCTCTAGGACTCTGGATGGGAGAACATTAAATCTTGCTAGGGTGAATGCCCTTCTATATTTAGGGACTGTGAGCCATTGTAAATATCTCATTTCACCTTTTTGGGCTAAGTCAGTCAATCCTTGTGCGAGAGGGCAACAGGGGCCTTGCGCTACTCCTCTCATCTCTTGAAGGTCAATATCAGATAATCTCTGCTTGATTCAACATCTCACACTCCTTGCCTCAAGGGCTAACAGAAAAGAGGGAGAAAAACCCAAGGTACAGATTCTCTGTACTATCATCTTGGTCCAAGGTGATTCATAACCGTCCAATAAGACCTGAGTGACTAATGAGTTTGGGGTAAGAGAGTGGTATAGGCGGAACCAATATAATATGGAATGTGTCCATGCCACACATTTCACGGATCTCATTCCTGTCTCCAAATTTAGGGCAGCACCAGGAACACACCTTGGGACTCCCAGGATTGACCTCAGAAATTGTGTTTGGATGTTCTCGAGTGATCCTTTGAATGTAGGAAACCAGATCTGGGCCCCATACAACATCTGGGCCACCAACTTGGTTTTATACACTCTGAGGGCTGCTGGGGGGAACTTACCTCCCCTCACTAAAAAAAATTTCAGTAAGGCTCCCGCTGTTTGTTCCGCTTTGGCTTTGATCTGTCTGCTATGCTTATTCCATTTTAAGTTATCTTGAAACCATAGGCCTAGATATTTGTACGATTCCACCTGTTCGATTTTTCTTCCACCCATCCGCCAGGAGAACCTACATCTTCTCTTTGCAAATACCATAACCTTAGTTTTCGTATAATTAATCGACAATCCATTTTCAGCACAGTAACTCGCAAAACCATTTAGTAATCTTCTAAGGCCCAAGCGGGTTCAGAGGCAAACAGTGGATTCAAACCTCTGTGATTTGCCCTGCCCACATAGTTTTGACAGAAAACAGGCTTATAACTTCCATCATGTGGTGGAGCCAGTGTGGTGTAGTGGCTAGAGTGTTGGACTGGGAATCAGGAGATCCAATTCTAGTCCCCACTCGGCTATGAAGCTCACTGGGTAACTTTGGGCCAGTCACAGACTCTCAGCCCAACCCACCTCACAGGGTGGTTATTGTGAGGATAAAATGGTGACAAGGATTATGTACACTGCATTGGGTTACTTAAGGAAGGAAAAGGCTGGATATAATAATAAATAAAATAATAAAATAAAAATCTATGAGTCAGTCCAAATGCACCCCCCAAGACAACCTACAGTTAACACAGATGTTATGTGAGTAATGTAGGAAGAATCAGCTCCCATGCCACAGTGGCATGTGTGAAGTAGGAAGCATCTATATGTTAGGGATGAAGAGATAGAGCTGAAAATGCACTCAGTCCACAGTCAGAGCCCCTGCAAGGCATTACTACTAAGTATAATGATAAAGAAAAGTGTAATGCTATGTTTTTTAAAAAGTGTTTACTAATTTCACAAAACAGCACTAAGAAGAAAAGAAAGAAAGAACACATTGGATTTGAATCTAATTATTTACAGAGGTAATAAATTCAGCATATATGTATATTTTTTCCTTTACCTTACAAACCACAATATAGGTAAAATCCATAGGCATATGTAACCCTATGTTGATTTGACAATTTCATGGTGAAATGCTGCAGTAGTAGTTTTTTTATTTATTTATTTCATGTATTTTATTCCATTTATATACCACCCCATAGACAAAGCTCTCAGGGCGGTTTACAAAAATTAAAAACACTGAACATTAAAAACACTGATATACAAAATTTAAAAACATAAAAACAAGTTATAATTACAATTTCCTTTAAAAACAATTCTGGCTCAAAGCACAACAACAACAACACAAAACCCTCATCATATGCTGTTAAATGCTTGGGAGAAGAGGAAAGTCTTGACCTGGTGCCAAAAAAATAACAATGTTGACGCCAGGCGAGCCTCGTCGGAGAGATCATTCCATAATTGTGGGGCCATAATTGGGGGGCCACCACTGAAAAGGCCCTCTCCCTTGTTGCCACCCTCTGTGCTTCCCTCGGAGTAGGCAACCAGAGGAGGACCTTAGATGTGGATGTGTTCTGGAGGGGGTTGCACTCCCCCTAAAGGATCGGGTCCGTAGTTTGGGGGGTGCTCTTGGATCCAGAACTGTCACTTGAGGCACAGGTGAACTCGGTGGCAAAGAGCACCTTTTACCAACTTAGGCTGATATACCAACTGCGCCCTTATCTGGACAGAGATAGCCTACCTACAGTTATCCATGCTCTCATAACCTCTCATTTGGATTACTGCAATGCGTTATACGTGGGGCTGCCTTTGAAAACGGTCCGGAAACTTCAGCTGGTACAAAACAGGGCAGCTAGATTGTTAACGGGGACTGGCCAACGAGACCATATTACGCCAGTCCTTTTCCAACTTCACTGGCTGCCGATCCAGGTCCGGTCCCAATTCAAAGTGCTGGTACTAACATTTAAAGCCCTAAACGGCTTGGGGCCAGCTTATCTAAAGGAACGCCTCCTCCCATATGTACCTGCCCGGACCCTAAGATCATCTACAGGGGTCCTTCTCCATGAGCCTCTGCCAAAGGAAGTGAGGCAGGTGGCCACTAGGAAGAGGGCTTTCTCCGCTGTGGCACCCCGGCTGTGGAATGAGCTCCCCAGAGAGGTTCGCCTGGCACCTACTTTGTACTCTTTTCGTCGCCAGGTGAAGACCTTTTTATTCTCCCAGTATATTAACAGTTAAATGAACTCAATTTTAATCCTTGCTGTTTTAAATTTGTATTTTAATCTGTATTAATTCCTGCTGCTTGGTTTTATTCTGGTTGTGTTTTTATATTGTATGTTATTTTGTGTTTTTAGATTGTGGCTTGTTTTATATTTTTAAAATGATTTCATGGTTTTAATTTTTGTGAACCGCCCAGAGAGCTTCGGCTATGGAGCGGTATAAAAATGCAATAAATGAATAAATAAATAAATAAATCGTAGTGTTCGGGTAGGTTTGTGTCGAGAGAGACGTTCCATCAGGTATTGTGGTCCCAAGCCGTGTAAAGCTTTATAGGTTAGAACCAACACCTTGAATTGGGCTCGGAAACGTATAGGTAGCCAATGAAAGCAGGCCAGAGTAGGTCTTATATGCTCGAACCTTCTGGTTCCTGTTATCAATCTGGCCGCTGCATTTTGCACAAGCTGCAGCTTCTGAACTGTCTTCAAAGGCAGCCCCTCATAGAGTGCATTGCAGTAATCCAATTTAGAGATTACCAGAGAGTAGACAACTGCAGCCCAGTTATCCCTGTCCAGATAGGGGCATAGCTGGGCCACCAACCGAAGTTGGTGGAAGGCACTCCATGTCACCGAGGCCACCTGAGCCTCAAGTGACAGAGATGGTTCTAGGAGAACCCCCAAGCTACGAACCTGCTCCTTCATGGGGAGTGCAACCCCATTCAGAACAGGTTGAACACCCTCCATCCGGTCAGCAGAACCACCCACTAACAGCATCTTAGTCTTGAGTTTCAGTTTATTAGCCCTCATCCAGTCCATTGTCGAAGCCAGGCACTGGTTCAGCACATCCACAGCCTCACCTGATGAAGATGAAAAGGAGAAATAGAGCTGTATGTCATCAGCATACTGATGACAACGCACTCCAAAACTCCGGATGAGCGCACCCATTGGTTTCATGTAGATGTTGAACAGCATGGGGGACAAGACTGACCCCTGAGGAACCCCATACTGGAGAATCCACGGGGCTAAGCAATGTCCCCCAAGCACCACCTTCTGGAGCCGCCCCGCTAAATAGGAGCGGAACCACTGCAATGCAGTGCCTGCCACTCCCAACTCAGCCAGTCGTCCTAGAAGGATACCATGGTTGATGGTATCGGAAGCCGCTGAAAGATCAAGGAGAAACAACACACTCCCCCTGTCTTTCTCCCAATATAGGTCATCATACAGGGCGACCAAGGCTGTTTACATGCCAAAACCAGGCCTGAAGCCAGACTGAAATGGATCCAGATAATCAGTCTCATCCAAGAGTGTCTGGAGCTGGCTCGCAAACATTCGTTCAAGGACCTTGCACAGGAATGGACATTTGCCACCGGCCTATAGTTATTAAGATTTTCAGGGTCTAGGGAAGATTTTTTCAGGAGTGGTCTCACTACCACCTCCTTCAAACAGTCTGGGACCATTCCCTCTCGTAGAGAGGCATTAATCACTTCCCTGGCCCTGCCGGCTGTTCCATCCCTGCTAGCTTTTATTAGCCAAGAGGGGCAAGGATCCAATATGGAGGTGGTTGCACAAACCTGTCCAAGCACCTTGTCAACATCCTCGAGCTGTATCAACTGAAACTCATCCAAGAAAACAGGACAAGCCTGTGCTCTGGATACCTCACTAGATTCACCTGCTATAACACTGGAGTCTAAGTCCTGGCGCATGCCCAAGATTTTATTCTGGAAGTGCCTAGCAAATTCAGTACAGTGGGCCTCAGATGGTTTTACCACATCCTTGGGGCCAGCATGTGAAAAGCTCCGCTGGGTAGCAGATTGATGGTATGATAGTGACAGCAAAGTATTGCTTTTTTGCCGCCCTCACTGCCCCTGAATATACCTTACTATAGGCACTTACCAGTGTTTGATTGCATCCACCAGGAGTTCGTCTCCATCTGCCATCAAACCGTCTCCTATTTTGTTTCATTGCTCTCAGCTCTGGGGTATACCATGGAGCCGTACGAGCTCTACACAGGAGAGGGCGCTCAGGAGCAATTGTGTCAACCGCCCGGGTCATTTCTGCATTCCACAGATCAACCAGGGTTTCAACAGGAGTTTAATGTCTGGGTATAATATTTAGTGTATTATGTGCATTAGGTGTGTGATTTGGTTAGGAAGGTTACTAAAAGCTTCCATCCCTCTTATTCCTTTACCAAATCACAGAATGAATCTGCAGTCCATGCATCTTGCCTGTGTTGTGATTTTTTGTAAATGGGGAAAAATAGCTTTCAATGCATCCAATTCATCTTATCTAGATTTCTAAGTTTCTGGCTGGAGACTCATGCTAAAACTGAAAAAGAAAGAAGAACTCAGGCCTGATTGCTGTCACAGCAATCAACAGTAGGCTGACCATATGAAAAGGAGGACAGGGCTCATGTAACTTTAACAGTTGTAGAGAAAAGGAAATTTCAGCCAGTGTCATTTGTATGCAATTAGTTCCTGGTGAAATTCCCTCTTCATCACAACAGTTAAAGTTGCAGGCACTATACTAGAGTGATCAGATACAAAAGAAGGCAGGGCCCCTGCAACTTTAACTGTTATGATGAAGAGGGAATTTCACCAGGAACTAATTGCATACAAATGATATTGGCTGAAATTCCCTTTTCTCTACAACTGTTAAAGTTACATGAGCCTGTCCTCCTTTTCATATGGTCAGCCTAATCAACAGGATCCATACATATATATTAATATAAGAAAACAGCTTTATGGTATTAGGGAGGATTTCCTGTAAAACCAAGGCAATGCATAACAACTTACAGCTTCACTTATAATGACATGAAAGTGTTCATTTGCATGAATAATAAGGATTTTATATGCATGGGTCTTTTCTTCCAAGCCAGCAATATGGAGAGGAAGTGTGAGACATTTAACTGTGTTAAAATGTTCTTAAGGCCCCACAACCAGTTAGTTCCATTCATACAAATATTTAATGGCAGTAACACCCTTTGACCAATATATTTATACAGCTTTAAATTAATTGAGTTTTCAAGGATGTAGGATCCTACTTTGGGGCCGTCAGACTAAACTATTGTTAGAATCACATAGGTCAGGCTCCACAACAAAATGTTGCAGTATATCCCCAAGCTTTAACAGAAATGTTCTTGTTCAGTCTTCCAGCCATCCTAGAACAGGAGTCTTGTTCTTTCCTAGCATTCCCCCAATGTGCTATATTGGGCTAAATGGGCTTTAATCAGTGCTGGTTGCTAGCCCTGAATGCATTATTTATTATAATATTTATTTAGATTTGTATCCTGCTTTTAACAAAAAAATCCTAGGGTAACATAAAATACAACAAGTTTTGTATATACTGCATAATCTTTTTGGTATCTATGGGAGGAGGAAGTATAGCATGGGAAGGAAGATTTTTTTTAAATCTCATGCTTACCTCCAGGACAATAGAAGAGCAGGTCAATACCTTCTCCTCCTTTCTCTCCATTGTCCTTTTTTTAATGGACACTCAAAAATCCCATGGCTCACTCATTGACTGAATTGCAAGATTCACACAATTTGTCTGACTTCTGATTCCTTTAGAAACTTCTTTCCCCTTCTCCAAGCTTAGAATGAAGAACTCCCCACATAAATAATGGAAACATCCAGTATTGGCTTCAGTCCATACCCAAACAAAAGATAGCGTAAAAACTAGGGATGTGTATCGTATCGGGTCTGAAGTCCGATAACGAACCGATAAGAACGTTATCGGACATCCGATTACCGATAACGCTAATTCCCTAATGAGGCCTTATCTGATCAGATCCAAAATCCATATGTCCGATAACTATTGGACATATCAGATTTTTGGACAGCCATCTCAGGTGTTTTCCCCATAGTCTTGCATTGGGAAAAATACTGGGCCAGCACTCCCTCCCTCCCTCCCCCCACTCACGCTCCCTCCCCCCACTTGCGCCACAGCTGTCACCGTCGCTGGTCCGTACTGCTGCTACACAAGCTTTCCGGCCTGTTTGTCAGTACAGAGATGCGCCAAGTGATGACATCATCACTCATCGCATCTCTGTACTGCCGAACAGGCCGGAAAGCCTGTTTAGCAGTACTACAGACCTGTGGCAGCGGCGGGGAAGGCCACAAGTAAGGAACACGAGGGGGGAAGGGAGGGAGGGGTTTCCAGGGGTCCCTCCTTACCTGCGGCCTTCCCTGCTGCTGCCACCGGTCCATAGTGCTGCTAAACAGGCTTTCCTAATTACAGAGATGCGCTGAATGATGACATCATCACTTGGCATATCTCTGTACTGACGAACAGGCCAGAAAACCTGTTTAGCAGTAGTACGGACCAGCAGTGGCAGCGGCAGCAGGTAAGGAGTGTCAGTGGGGTGAGGGAGTGCAAGTGGGGGGAGGGAGGGAGTGCCGGCCCAGTGTTTTTCCCCATAGACTTGCATTGGGGGAAAGCTTTCTTTCCCCCAATGCAAACCTATGGGGAAAACACCTGAAATGGCGGTCCATAATGGGATCGGAACTTCCGATATTTATCGGATATTGGATCCGATAAAATCTGGGTACCCCCCAATATGATCGGATCCGATATTTTTAATATAGGAAATTCTGATCCGATCCCAAAATTTCTGGCTGTGCACATCCATAGTAAAAAACGGGAGCTTGTGTCTCATTCAATGTGAACCTGAAAGCTCTATCTCCAGACAGTGAGATAAGTTACTCTACTATTTTCTTACCTTTATACCTTTACCTTCCTGCAGGTCAGCCTTCCCCAACCTGGTACTCTCCAGATGTGTTAGACTACAACTCCCATCACTCCCCAGCTTGAGTGATGTCTAACCTATATGGAGGGCACAAGGTTGGGGAAGACTGGCAAAAGTCCTAAAAGTTCACTGGTGATATAAAAGCACAAAGTCATTGAGTGGAGCAAAGATAAGTATGTTCTTTTTACTTTAATTTGAAAACTTATATATTTCTGCATACCTAGGGAATCCACTGATTATTTAGAATTCACTACTCTAATTTTAGGTAGTGTCATTTTACTTACAATCTGATAGGCAACTGACTACCTGAATTCAATATTACAGGAAATGATAGAATTCACACAAGGATGCTCTGGAAGATCTATATGGACATTTGTCTTTTTTGATGAAAGGTGTGATAGAGGAGCATAAGACAATTGTAGCATTATTATACATCTTTGGTATAATAGATTTCCAATTACAACAATCAGACCTCAGAAGAAAAGAGAAAAAATATCAAGATAATATTTAGCCTATAATTCAGTATATGAACCATTAAGCCAAAAACCAGAGACAGTTCTCCCATTCATTTTGAAGGTGCGCATTTGTAGAGTTTGGGTTGACTCATACTCTGAATAGACCCACTGAAATTCATGGTACTTATGTTAATCATGACTATCTTGTCCCATGGATTTCAGAGCATCTGCTCAAAGCATGATCCAATTTACTGTTAATCATTTCCAAGAAATCATTGATAGGATGATGGGAAGCTGCCTTTTTATACAGATTTGGAGCATTGGTCATTCTAACCCAGTATTGTCAACACTGACTGGCAGCAGCTGTCCAGGGTTTCAGGAGGATTATTTCCTAATCCTACCTGAACATGCCAAGGAATGAAACTGGGAGCTTCAGCAAGCAAAGCAACCCTTCCCCAATGTTGTAAACATTTTGAACATACCACTGTTTTTAACTACCTGGTGCAAGCTATCATTCAGGCTCCTATTCTACAGATCTTTTCAGAACAAATTGGATTTGACATAACTGATGGAAAGAACAAACAAAGCCCAGAGAGGATCTATAAATAAGCAAACCTATGACAGGATTTTTATTTATCAATTGACTGAATAAAATTATGAATTCATTTTCTGAAAAGACTGACTCCTCAAGTCACAACAAATGTAATACAGATCTCATGTTTAAATATCCTTGAACCAGGCCATTCACAGCAATAAAGACAGCCAACTTGTAATTAATTTCACTGTAAGAACCAAAGTCATTGATCTGATTCATGCTAAGCCACAGTGGGTTGTCACCATAGGTGATTACAGGGTGGCTTAGTGCTCATTTCCCTGTGGGGCTTCTCGCTGCCATTTTGAGCCGCAGCAGGGGCATGCCACAGCTTGTTGTAACATGCAAACCCAGTGGGTTTTAGTGTTGCAGGCGACTTCTTACTCACCTCAACAACCTATGCTAGCCAGGTTCAAGTCATGACAAGTTATGGTGTGTCCCCACAACAGCTCAAATATTCAAAACGGCACCTGCTGCCGCAGCAAGAAGCTCTGCAGGGAAATTCAATCATGGTGGCTTCTTGTTACATGTGAACCTGGAGGTTGCCTTCATGGCACCAAGTTGCACTGCTCCACCGACAAACTGTGCAGTATCACTGCTGCAGGGTGGAGGCGAGCAATCTTCACAGAGGGAGGCAGCATGGGCTTTCCAGCAGCCATTAGGCTTGCTGGGCCCGCCTCCTCACCTGGCTTCCGGCGACCAATCCAAGGTCACCTTCCCCTCCCAGGAACACCCCCAGTGCAGTGCTGGAGTGAGGACAGATGGCGGAAGAGCCGTGTTGACTTCACTGCCTCAGGAAAAGTCAGGGTAAGTCACTGACTTTTTGTCCTGTGGTGGTAGCCACCAATTCAGAGCCAGAATTGAAAAAGAGACAAGCTCTGGTGCTAATGAAGTTGTTTTAAAAACATGTTGTTTTATTGTTGAATAAAAAGTTCAATGTTTCAGATTTTGCAATCCTTCCTAAGGAGCTACAACAGATAAAATATATACCAATATATACCAATATATACCAATTCAGAGTCACCATGCGCCAGAGACGACATTTAGACAGCCCCCAAGTCAGTGTGTGTTATCACTGGGCAACTATTAGGTTGTCAAGGACTTTAACAAAATAACTGTAATGATGGCTGAAACACTTTCTCCCCTGCCTTTGGAAGGTGATATGCTTTAATTAGGCAGATAAACAGTTTTACTGCAATTTGAATTTGGACTCAGTCAAAAGATGCTTAAAGTTGAGAGGGCTTTCCTTTTTAAGCTAGAACAGTTTAACTTCACTGGAAGCACCTTGGGAGCCAGAATAGACAAGACTGTTACTTTGAGAATCTGATTGAAGATCAGAGATTTTACTGCCTGATGTGAAAGAGTATTTGCTTTTATGTTCTCCTCAAATATTTATAAATGAAGTTATCACAAGCCACGTAAGCCTTCAGTGCTATCACTCTCATTGGAAGGAAATTATACGCTGTAGCACTACTCCTGGACTTCTCACCATTAGAGGAAGTAGGGACCACTTCAACATTCTCTGCATAGCTTCTTTGGGACATGCCGTTTCAAATTAATAATATCATACTCAGTAATATTTCAAATCGTGTGTGTTCTTTGGCAGGCCAGAAGATAACTGAGTGTTGGGCAGGAGGTTAATAACCCTGTAGTAATAATAATAATAATAATAATAATAATAATAATAATATATTTATTTATTACCCGCCTCTCCCTCCGGATCGAGGCGGGTAAGAACATCATCATAAAACACACAAAACTGATTAAAAATACATAAAACAATATATTATGTATCCCCAATTCATCTCAGTGCCCTTTCTTCCCCAAAGGCATTCACATTCTGTTATTACACAGAGCTGCAAAAACAAACATTGCCTTAACTGAGTTTTATAACCAGGCTCAAAACATCAAGATGGAATGCTACAGAGATCTCAATTTGTGTGTACAGATGTCAGTGAAACTGCCCTTAAACAAAGACCGCTTTAAAGAAGTTTTGCAACAGACTGCATATTTTAAAAAATCCATTGGAGTTTTGACCACACATTCAGTTTGCTTTGTAGATTGTGTAAAATAAATATTCAGAGAAGCCAATAACTAAATTATCTAGAGAGCAATAACTGAATGTTATTTTCTTTCATCCAAGAACTTAAGTTTTGTACAACTGAGGCAGGTGTAGAGAACCATCTTTTCTGAGCTACCACAGACAATTTTTCCCCATATTGTGAAGCTCTTGCCACGAGAGTGGCTGATGACCCCTTCACTGGGGTCAATCTCTTAGGACCAAACTAGATGTGACCTTTGCCATGTCGTTTGTCTTTGCATTTTTCTTTAACAAATAGCTGGTGCAGGGGAGTAGGGACGACTTGGATCAGGACTGTAGTGTGAGGAGAGAGGGACTTTAACTGGTCACGCTGCAGTTCTCATCAGAATCAACCTTCCATGTCTGCTATTCATAATGTGAGGAAAGCTCTGAGCTCTGTCCCTCCCCGATCTGCTTCTGAGGGCCATAGGACCATTGGGAAAACTGTGGGATAAAGTGTGAAGGGGCTTGCAGGATAAATTGGGGGGGGAGCTGCAAAGAGGGTGCGTGCCCACTGGCATGCCCCCTTTCCCTTTGCTCCAAAGTCACGTTTGTGACCTCGTAAAGGCAGCTGGCACAGTTGTCTTCACTCTGGCAACAAGGGAATCAAGGAGGGATGGGTAGCTCAGAACCCTGCATCTGAGGTCAGAGTGCTGACTCCAACCTCGCATCCAGAAATCAGAATTATCCTATGACCCCACAGACACTGCGTGGGGGCCATTGGACTGCTCTCCTAGATTTTTCCAGTGTTTCTCAGCATAACTCTTTTTTCCTTCTTTAAAATTTATTATACACGCTTCACCAGGCTAAAATATATATCTTGATCTGTTTGTTCAATTTATTTAATTTTAGTGTTCTAGCTGATTTTACTAGGGATTGTTTACTTCTTTTCCACTCTGCATCAAACTAAAATCTCTTGCTTTATTTTTAACTTTTACTTTTTATTAATTTTCCAAAGACAAACAAGGAAACAATTTCTGATAAGAATGTTTGACCAAAAAGAGCCTCCATTTTTCTGTCAATGCCTAATATAAGCTACAGCTGCAGTCATAGACCCATTTACCTGGGGGCTGTCTACAAAAGGAAAGCCCCAGGGCGAGTGTGCGGTGGTGCTGTGTCAATTATACGACACAGAACCCACTGCACACCAACCCCGGGCTTTCCCACAAAGCTGCGAAGGAAAAAAGTTGGACTTACCCTAACTTTTTTCTCTGGAGCGAGGCAAGTGCAGTGCATCTGCCATTTATCCTCGCTTCGTAGTCATGGTGGAAGCATGGCCTGGTGGATAGTGACCTCAGATTGGTCACTGTCCATCTGGGCAGAGGGCAGTCCCAGCCAATAGAAACCCTGCGCTTTCACTGCTGCATATGGATTAGCCATCACCTCCTCGAAGCAGCAAAAGCGCAGATTTTACTTATTGAGGTGGCAACACACTGCTGTATAGGCAGCCCCCTGGAAATAAGTCCCATTACTTCTGAGTAGATGTGCATGGGATTGTACTGTAAGAAAATTTGCTGCACTATTTATAAATTCACTTCTTTCATCCATCATGGGTAGATCTGCCTCAGATGTTGTCCATCTAATAGATGGCTTGAGGGCAAATGGAGACTAACTCCTGATGGATGCAATCAAACACTGGTAAGTGCTTATGGTAAGCTGTATTCAGGAGCAGTGAGGGCAGCAAAAAAAACAATACTTTGCTGCCACTATTAAATCATCAACCTGCCGCCCAGCGGAGCTATTCAGAGTTGTCCGGTGGCTTTTACATGCTGGCCCCAAGGACATGGTAGAACCATCTGAGGCCCACTGTACTGAATTTGCTGGGCACTTCCAGAATAAAATCTCTGGCATCCATCAGGACTTAGACTCCAGTGTTATAGCAGGTGAATCTCGTGAGGTATCCAGAGCACAGGATTGTCCTGCTTTCTTGGATGAGTTTCAGTTGGTGCAGCTCGAGGACGTTGACAAGGTGCTTGGACAGGTTCGTGCAACCACTTCCATATTGGATCCTTGCCCCTCTTGGCTAATAAAAGCTAGCAGGGATGGAACAGCTGGCTGGGCCAGGGAAGTGATTAATGCCTCTTTGCAAGAGGGAGTGGTCCCAGGCCTCCTGAAAGAGGCAGCAGTGAGACCACTCCTAAAGAAATCTTCCCTGGACCCTGAAAATCTTAATAACTACAGGCCAGTAGCAAATGTTCCATTCCTGGGCAAGGTCCTGGAGCGGGTGGTTGCGAGCCAGCTCCAGGCACTCTTGGATGAGACTGATTATCTGGATCCATTTCAGTTGGGTTTCAGGCCTGGTTTTGGTACGGAAACAGCCTTGGTCGCCCGGTATGATGACCTATGTCGGGAGACAGACAGGGGGAGTGTGACTCTGTTGATTCTCCTTGATCTCTCAGCGGCTTTCGATACCATCAACCATGGTATCCTTCTGGGACGACTGGCTGAGTTGGAAGTGGGAGGCACTGCATTGCAGTGGTTCCTCTCCTACTTGGGGGGTCGGCTCCAGAAGGTGGTGCTTGGGGAACATTGCTCGGCCCCGTGGATTCTCCAGTAGGGTTCCGCAGGGGTCAGTTTTGTCCTCCATGCTGTTCAACATCTACATGAAACCGTCGAGTGCAGTCATCCGGAGTTTTGGAGTGTGTTGTCATTAGTACACTGATGACACGCAGTTCTATTCCTCGTTTTCATCTTCATCAGGTGAGGCTGTGGATGTGCTGAACCAGTGCCTGGCTGCAACAATGGACTGGATGAGGGCTAATAAACTGAAACTCAATCCAGACAAGACTGAGACGCTCTTAGTGGGTGGTTCTGCTGACCAGATGGAGGGTGTTCAACCTGTTCTGGATGGGGTTGCACTCCCCTTGAAGGAGCAGGTTCGTAGCTTGGGGGTTCTCCTAGAACCATCTTTGTCACTTGAGGCGCAGGTGGCCTCGGTGGCACAGAGTGCCTTCTACCAACTTCGGTTGGTGGCCCAGCTACGTCCCTATCTGGACAGGGATAACCTGGCTTCAGTTGTCCATGCTCTGGTAACCTCCAAGTTAGATTACTGCAATGCACTCTACGTGGGGCTGCCTTTGAAGGTGGTTCGGAAGCTGCAGCTTGTGCAAAATGCAGCGGCCAGATTGATAACCGGAACCAGTAGGTTTGAACATATAAGACCTACTCTGGCCCACTTGCATTGGCTGCCTGTATGTTTCCGAGCCCGATTCAAGGTGCTGGTTTTAACCTATAAAGCCTTACGCAGCTTGGGACCACAATACCTGATGGAACGCCTTTCCCGACATGAACCTACCCGAACACTACATTGAACATCTAAGGCCCTCCTCCAAGTGCCTCCTCCAAGGGAAGCTTGGAGGTTGGCAACAAGAGAGAGGGCCTTCTCTGTGGTGGCCCCCCAATTGTGGAACAATCTCCCCGA
The DNA here is from genome assembly GCA_029215795.1 of Anniella stebbinsi. NCBI lineage: Eukaryota > Metazoa > Chordata > Lepidosauria > Squamata > Anniellidae > Anniella > Anniella stebbinsi. The sequence goes on along the minus strand of JARDYH010000004.1, from coordinate 84,175,569 downwards.
CGAGGCCTGCCTGGCGCCAACATTGTTATCTTTTCAGCACCAGGTCAAGACTTTCCTCTTCTCTCAGGCATTTGGCAATATCTGAAGAGCCTGGGTTTGTTTTGTTTTGTTTTTGTAGCTTTTTTGAAGTGTTGTAGTGGTTTTTAAATGTACAGATTGTGTGTATGTTGTATGTTTTTGCTGTTTTAATTTTTGTATATTGTTTTTAATTGTTTTTAATCCTATGTAAACCGCCCAGAGAGCTTCGGCTATGGGGCGGTATACAAATGTAATAAATAAATAAATAAATAAATAAATAAATAATAGGTCTTCCCCTACGAGTATCTGGTACAGGGTGCAAAATAGGGAGCCGTTTACTATTCCTTGCACATGTCACTTTGTCCTCCAATGAAAGATGATCACCTAATCTTCTAAACAGAAACATTTTGATCACAATTCAATTGGTTTGCTGCTCTTTAGATGAAATGCTCACAGATCAGAGCCCTCTGCCCATTTAGAGCCTTGCAGAGAGGGCAGGTGGAATCACAGAAGTCTCCCATTCCAACTTTAAAAACATTTTTAGTTAGATTGGCCTCTTGGCCCATCCAGCTTACTTACCTTGATCTGGGTATGGATGGGCAATGGGGAGGCTTGTGCATCCAGCAGATCCAGGTGTCTCTTCTCCCCTTCCACCAACTTTTCTCCCTTTCCAACCCTCTTCAACAGTGACCTCAGAAGAGAATCCACTTTCCACAATGGTAGGGAGTCAGGAGAAGTGGAAATCCCTGCTCAGATGCTCCCCACAAGGTATAGGGGGTAGAATCTGCACCATGCTATGGTCCCTGTCCTAGGACACCCTCCCAGGGACCATAGGATTTCTCTGATAATCTTAAGAATAACGTTGTCAGAAACAAAAATATGATAAATGACACCACCTGCATTCTGGGATGAAAAAAAACAGTAAACAACTTTTGTTTTATCCAAAGTTTTTCCATTTAGGCAATGAGATCGATACCTATCTGTATTAGAATAAAAAATCTGCCCATTTTTATCAATAATCCTGTCTTGTGAATGCCTGTGTAAAATATTTATGTCATCTTATTTACATTATCTTTTAGGGAAGGATTCATTATCCCTAGCAATCCATGCATTAACATCCACAGGGTTGTTATGGGTATGGGAAGGAGAGAACCAAATGTGCTGCCCTGAACTCTTTGGACAAAAGGCAGGATATAAATGAACTAAATAAGTAAACGTTCCTCCTAGCCAGATTGGCTGGTAGTGCTAGGATTTTGTTTTCCTCTAATTTGTTCTTTTACTGTGCACAACAGCTCTTTTGAGAGAAGTTTAAATGCATTGAACGAAACATTTTCTTTCCTCTCCAGGGATGTCTTAGGGCCTTCCTTCAGCCTGAATTTTCACACTATTGTTTATGGCTGTAAATTAGTTCTTCTGACTGTTATGTATGCAGATGGCTGCTTCAGTGCCTGAGGCTGAAGAGGTGAGGTTCCATTCATCCCTTCAATTCTATTTTAATTTTCAATATATGTGGATAACTACAAAATGCCTAGTACAAATTTGCGCAATCTGTAAACTACCAAACCAAATGTAGACTATGAGCCACTTATTATGTAATGGCTAGAATCTGTAAAAACAGGCCAATTCTCAAGCACCTAGGAACAGGTCACAAGTTATGCAGGCCAAGCCCTAACCTTATTGGCTTTAGAAAATATGGAAAACTATGAGCATACCAGCAGCTAAAAGCAAGAAACCACACTCTGTTGACAAGAAACAAGGTATCTAAAAGCTTGAACTAGGATAGGAACATAGGATGTAGGAACATAGGATGTAAGAACATAGATCAGTGGGCGGTCTATCTGGCCCATTAATACCAACAGTGACTAGCAGTGGTTGTCCAGGATTTCAGGCAAAAGATTCTCCAGTCCTACTAGAAAATACCAGGGATTTAACTCAGGATGCAAAGCATGTACTACTCTACCACTGAGCTACGACACTTACATACCCTTTGGCGCCACCATACAGTCCCAAGCCTGATTTATCCAATATTGGATATGACCACTAGCACAGCGAGAAGTAGAGTCTCAATAGATGTATCTAGCAATGTGTTAATAAAGACTGGATGGAAAACAACGAAAATATAAGAAAAATATAACTTCTGGCAGAGGATATAAGAAATATCCCCAGGACACTGATGAGACATGAGGACACCAAAGAGCTTAAAGTTTATTGAACAGGACTGTGTGCAACATTGTCCTCTGCATGTGAAAGTTGCCAATAATAGGCCAAATGCAAGCTTCAGTTGCTAAACAATTTGAACATGCTGTAAAAAATATTTTTAAATGATTTCGTTCACTGATGCAAAATCCTTCTGGAATTACCACAGCTAGCAGAATTAGACAATTGCCTGTAACTCAAATACAAATGATGTTGAATCATAAACTGCAGTATTTTCCCAGGTTTGCATCATGCTTTTTGCATAAATTAGTAAGATATAAGCAGTCTTCACTGATCTCATTTGTGATTACTTCAAGTTGCTTGTTTACTTTAGCAAACAAGCAAGCTTATTTGCAAGTCTGTACACAAAGCAGACAGGAAATGTTTCACTGGCTTCCCATTGTAAATAGGAAGGATATTGTGAAAGTGTTCCCATTTCAAGTATAGGTGGCAATTAACCTATTAGCATTAATATATCGTATCAAACATCTCATATACCAACCCTTGCCCAAAGGAGCTTGGAGCAGGAAATCTGTTGTTCTGGTCCTCTCCTTTGAACACATATACCTGCTTATCATCAGGTGAAGAAACCTATTTCTTGGATTTTGACCTAGTTCACTGCAGGTTGAATAGCAATCGTGTTATAAGTCCATATAAAAAGATATAATGGATAAAGCAAAAGGAATTGACAACCATGATGGAGTATCACTCATTTTTGGCCATTGGTGTAAATTTCTGCAATAATAAATTTCTGCATTAATAACCAGAATTCAGAGATGGAAGCTCCTTTCCAGCCAGATACCATAAGAAGGGACATAGAGAGCTGCCATTGGTTCATCTAGTTCAGTAGTATTTACATTGACTGGCAGCAGCTCTTGAATTTCTAAGTAGGTTCTTTCTCAGGCAGCTCTACCTGGAGATGCAACATGGGACCTTTTGGTTTGCTGAGCAGAATTCCATATTGAACATCACATACAGAGGCCAAGGGAACATCAGGAGGCACTGCCTTTTGGTACATGAAACTCAAAAATTCTCCCTGGCTCTAGGAGATATTTGCAATCATTTTCAGTAGTCTAATGGTACATTTTGAAGTGCAGGCACTCATCATGACAGTCCTCATAGCCATGCCCCCAGGGAGAGCCCCAAAATGCAGGCAGCTGGGTAGATCCATATTAGGCTGACCAGATAAAATCCAGGTCTGGGCTCATATAACTTTAACAGTTGTAGAGAAAAGGGAATTTCAGCCAGTTTCATTTGTATGCAATTAGTTCCTGGTGAAATTTCCTCTTCATCACAACAGTTAAAGTTGCAGGCACTATACTAGAGTGACCATATACAAAAGAAGGCAGGGCCCCTGCAACTTTAACAGTTGTGATGAAGAGGGAATTTCACCAGGAACTAATTGCATATAAATGACACTGGCTGAAATTCCCTTTTCTCTACAACTGTTAAAGTTACATGAGCCCTGACCTGGATTTTATCTGGTCACCCTAATCCATATTAACAAACCAGTTATATAGGCTGACCATATGAAAAGGAGGACAGGGCTCCTGTAACTTTAACAGTTGTAGAGAAAAGGGAATTTCAGCCAGTGTCATTTGTATGCAATTAGTTCCTGGTGAAATTTCCTCTTCATCACAACAGTTAAAGGTGCAGGCACTATACTAGAGTGACCATATTCAAAAGAAGGCAGGGCCCCTGCAACTTTAACTGTTGTGATGAAGAGGGAATTTCACCAGGAACTAATTGCATACAAATGACACTGGCTGAAATTCCCTTTTCTCTACAACGGTTAAAGTTACAGGAGTCCTGTCCTCCTTTTCATATGGTCAGCCTAAGTTATAGAAGTTTTCATCTCCACTGGGACAAGGTCTGTTGTATATCTAATGGTTCTTCATTGCCCATGCAAGACCAAGACCACCCCAACATACTTCGCATTACAACTGGAAACAATATATTGTTGCTGAGAAAAATGATCTCCCCCCCCCCCCCCCCAGTATTCTGAAGATTGCAGCTAAGCTTGGAAGAAACAGGAAAGTCTGTAAAAAGAAAAACTAAGCTCTAAAGGTAAATTAGTATTTTTATAACAATCCAGCCATCCAGGAGACTAACTAGGGAAGCATTTCTAGTAGACAATACCCTTTCCTTCATATTTCTACAAACTGCCAAAACTAAGATTATAAACAAATTTTACTCTGTTCACACATGAAAAACATCTTTAATAATAGGTTCACAGCACATCCTCTATTTAAAAAAACCCTCTAATCTAGGCCATTCTCCTGTCCCCACTTTCCTTTTGGAAGAATTTTGCCTAGTTAACTGCAATATAAAATGGACAACGAAGAAAAATAATAGACATCAGGTTCCTAATGCAAAGAAGACTTGCATATTATGTAGAAAAGAATAAGACATAAAGCTAACATAAACATAAAACAGGCTTGTTTACTGACTATTAAATAAAAACAGTAGTTTCTATAGTAACATTTGCATCACAAGTTGTACTTATGCTGCCAATGATACTGAATGACAACCTGACATGTGAACCCTTGTATTTCTCCGATACTGTAAGGTCAAAAAAATCAGCTTTCCAATGAATAGACATTTTCCCCTTGAGGTTTGAAATATCAATTAATTAGGCTGACCATATGAAAAGGAGGACAGGGCTCATGTAACTTTAACAGTTGTAGAGAAAAGGGAATTTCAGTCAGGTCATTTGTATGCAATTAGTTCCTGGTGAAATTCCCACTTCATCACAACAGTTAAAGTTGCAGGGGCCCTGCCTTCTTTTGTATGTGGTCAATCTAGTATAGTGCCTGCAACTTTAACTGTGGTGATGACGAGGGAATTTCACCAGGAACTAATTGCATACAAATGACACTGGCTGAAATTCCCTTTTCTCTACAACTGTTAAAGTTACAGGAGTCCTGTCCTCCTTTTCATATGGTCAGCCTAAATTAATTATATTTTATCTGTTTTAAACAAATTATTGTGAAGGGAAGGAAACAGGCAAATCTGATCTTCAATGAAAGAGATAATAGTAGATGTTAGAATAGCAGTATCATGAAAACCTTGGAATATTGGTGCTTAATACCAGGGCTGACACCAGTGCACCCTCAGCATGGTACTGCTGAGGGGCCCCTCCCACCGCCTGCTAGGTTTTGATGGATGTCCTGCCTGTGCTGTTGCCAACACTGCCATGCCCCATTGTCTACATTCACTCATCTCCTCACCCCATAGACAGACAAGATGTGATTTCTGGGCTCCAATCTGTGCTGGCATATTAGCTTACCCAGCATGCAAGTACCCAGCGTGATGTTGTAATTGAGATAGACATTGGATTTCTGGTAATCCAACATAGTGGTTGAGAAGCATGGAGTGCTGGCTTGGCCTTGTTCACATTCAGAAGTGCACTACTGCCATGAACCGCTGAGAGCTTTGGCTATTGGATGGGATAGAAATGTAGTAAATAGATGTGGTGAGTAGTTGCTGTGACAGGTGGCAGCAACAAGCTGCAGCAACTGTGATGGTGCTGGCTGCTGTAGCCTCAATGGTGAAGAGGCCAGCAATGTCAGGGAATGGCCTTTCTGAAGGTTACCTGAAGAATCGCCTCCTTCCATATGCACCTGCCTGGACTTTAAGGTCATTTTCAGGAGTCCTTCCCTGTGAGCCCCTGCCAAAGAAATTGAAGAGGTGGCTACCAGGAAGAGGGCCTTTTCTGCTGCGGGACCCCGGTCCATAGAAAGTCTCGCCTGGTACCTATGTTGTACTTCTATTGGTGCTGGCTGAAGACCTTTTCATTTTCCCAGTATTTTAGCATACTGGACTTTTAGCTTTGCTATTTTAAATCTGAACTTTAAATCTCTGCATTGCTGGTAGGTTTTATTCTGGTTGTACTTTTTTGTTGTGGTTTTAAGCTTCCATATTTTATGCTGTATCTTGTGTTTTTAATTTTTGTGAACTGCCCAGACAGCTTTGGCTATTGGGCAGTACAGAATTAAACAAATAATAATTACTAAATAATTCTGAGCCCTTGGGCCCTTGACAGCTGCCCAACAATGCCACCTGCTGCCATGTTGCCTGACATAAAGACTGCTTCATACTTCCAGTTTTGCTTGCTTTAGAAATGTAAAGGTAATTACTAGCAGCTCATTTAAAATTAACAAAACATTTCCTTAAGTCTTTTCTTCAAGCAACTGCAGCAATAGAAAATCAGCAATATCAGGCTATTAATTAAGTACTTTTTGTAAGTAATCTGTATATAACCAAAGCCTGTGAAACAGTGTCCAAATCCACCCTTTTCAAGAAAGGCCAAAGTTGACACAATAGCTTGAACTAGGCAAAAAGCACTCCTGCTTACCACCATTATCTGGGTGTTCAGCATTGGATCTAGTAGTCTCCCAAGCTGCAAATGTGGGGCAGTATCCTACTCAACACAAGCACTAACATAAATTACATTGCACTGGTGGTAAGCAACCTCCAGTGCAATGCCAATAGCATTTGCTAGCACAAACGGTTGCCCTGGACAGCTTGTTGTGCTAGCAAACACTATTGGCGTTGCACTAGAGGTTTCTTGTGCTAGCACAACATAATTTACATTAGCGCTAGGGTTGAACTAGATACATTTCCCTTTAATTCCGAAAGGGCAGTGCAACCCCATTTTGAAGGCTTAGCATCACCTATATGTATATGTGCATGCGTGTCAGAGAGGAAAAATATACATACCTTTCTCACCTGATCACCACCACACAATTCACCCTGATCATTTGGTGACATCCCTTCAAACATTGCTACAGCAGTGTGGAATGAGGCCATAGAAAAGTCGCTGCTGTGATGCTGTAGTAACCTAAGAAAGGACTTTAATATTTATTCTTAATGTGCAATGATCCCTTTATTAACACATATTCTGAGCTAAGTATTATTTGAGTTGTCCTACCAAAGCTGCTCTGTAATTATGGGCTATATACCACTTGATATAAATTTTCATGCTACTGTGATACAAAAAGCCAATTTAAGATATCCATGCTGAACACAAACTGTGCTTGATGCTTAATAGGCTGTACGTGCTGAATAGAAAAATGTCTGGTCATGAAAAACATGGAAGGGGAACTATGGAACAAATAAGCATGTCCTTTTTTCATATATAAAATGAAAAATACTCATGTTTTAGCTTTGCCAATAAAAAAAGTTTCTAGAACCTGACATGAATTAGTTGCTGGACCAGTTAACAGAGTACAGAACACAGCTCAATTAAAGTAAATGAATTGCTTTAGAAACTCCAGACAAAGCTCAAGAACTCTCTGATGGACTACTTTGCATTTTCCTGTTTTCCCCCTCTAAATCTATGACTTGTTCAGACTGTTCAGAAGATGTAAACAGACCTAGCAATGGCACAGAAAGAACATCACTGGACACAAAGAGCTGGCATTATCAAATATGAGAAGTCAACTCAAAACTGTACTCAGTGGGTGCACTGCAAAATATTATTTTGCAAGTGGGGATTTGTGGTACTTCATAGTTAGCAAAGCAGATGGAGGAAGGAGACTTCCATCTTTCTTTTTGTCTTGACCTTCCACCCACTCCACAATTTTTTGTTGGGACCATTGTCCACGTACTCATGGGGTGGAAGGTGAAGGCAAGAGGAGAAATGGAGCACACACTAACATATATACATTAATTAATTCCACATCTCAAAATACAAATGATGGATGGATGGGCATTCACACACATCATCTCACGTACATCCATGCACTCACAGGAGCATAGGAAGCTACCTTATACTGAGTAAGACCATTGGACCACCAGCTCAGTATCATCTTCACTGACCAGCAACAGCCTTCCAGGTTTCTATCCTATCTAACAATGCCAAACCTAATTGGAGATGCTAAGGATTAATCCTGGGACCTTTTGTGTAGAAAGTACATGCTCTACCACTGAGCTTCAGCCACTTCCCAGTTACAATAACATACATAAACACACACGGAGAGTGTTCTTCTCTCCACTTCACAAGGCCAATGCCAACTTTGAGGGCTCCTTGGGCAAGCTGCCCTTTGGGGCCCTCTGAAATGCCACCACAATGTTCTCCCATCTTAGGGAAATGAAAACAGTGCTGGTAGCTACAGCCACTTGACTTGGATTTCTCTTCTGAGCATCCTGTTGAGTGCCAATGTACATGCTCACTGCTGCCTTTTTTCTGCACTCCCTGTAAGCTTACCAGGCCTGGTGGCTTGCAGGGGACAGCAGTGCTCAACAAAACAGAGATGTGCTGAGAAAACTATGTTTCGGCCCAGAGGTAATAAAGATTAAAAACATTTTAAAAATTTACAGGATGACAGCATTATCCCCAATGGCCTGGCATTTACCCCAACATACCCAGTGCTGACTTCAGATCTGGCTCCCACCTATATCGCCCCATCATATCTCAAGCTTCTGAGCCCACTCTTTCATCCCAGAAGGTACTTGCCACTCTTCTTGTTGCAGCAGAACACAAAAAGTCCAGACCCACACCCACATATTTTAAAGTATGAGTGATTGATATTTATGGCCTTCACAACTGACATCATTTTTATTTGGGTATCTATACTAAAAGACAAGACATAAGAAGTTGTGTATAAGCTCTACATCTTGTTACAAATACCATACAACCATTTAGTGCTGTCACTGAAGTTGCCTACTAGGAAAAACTTGATTTTCTCTTGTATTGATCAGAGTTTTTTTTAACCAAAAGATCTTGCCATGAAACATGTCAAACCTAAGTCTGATTTGGCTATTTAGACAGACAGCACTTCCCCTCGTAAAAGTCATATTTAACATGTTTTTTGAAACTGCATTTCACCACAGATTAAACAGTTAGGGCTTCTTTTGATTATATATCACCTAATGAAGCAATTAGACACATAAAGTGTGCATGTTTGTGTGTATTTAATGGTTTATCAATGAAGATCAATAGAAAAAAAACAGCTTTTAAAATTACTACTAGCAACAGGGCTGGCACCAGGTTTGAGACAGTTCTAGATAGGCTTCCCTCTGCTTCATTCAAGGAAATAAAATTGCTACAGCCAATTTCCATAACACGACCTTGCTGCACACTGGGTTGAGCATCACAGGTCATTGCCTCCCCCACTCGCCCACCCCCAGCTGTCCCCATAAGCTCATCAGGACAGGTAGTGGGAGGTACACTGTATAAAGTTTCTGTAATTGAGAAGCTAAGTGGAAAAGAAATTATTATGAAACATCTATCACAAGGTTGTTATAAAAAATGAGTGAATAATACTTTGGACACGAAATAATGCAAAAACATAACAGCTGAAAATGGATGTCAAAAGAGTCAGTGTGGGAAGCAAATGCTCATCTCTATTATGTTTTAACGAATATATCCTAACATAGCCCCTCAATTACTACTCTAGGCTGCAATACACACTTATTTGGAAGCAAGCCCCACTGAACACTAGATTTACTTCTGAGTAAACATGCACTGAGTAAACATGCACAGAAGGCAGTATGAATGATCTTTTGCTTTAAACCTCAAAGTTTGCCGAAAGCTGAGGAAAATGCTACAGAGTTAATGAAATTACGAAAAGTGCTACAGGGAAACACATATTGACTGCTCCTAATAATAAGTTTAACTAGAAGACTTCCTCATTATCTACACATTACAAAAGAGATTTAGTGTGGGGAATAACATTAGTTTCAGCAAGTTATAATATCTTACCTTACCTTAATGGAGACATGTACAACAAAAGGTCCATTTCGCTATCAGAAGGACAACAACAACAACAACAAAATGGCAATTGAGGTTTGCCCTTTGATTTACTTACATTTGTACAAAGAATAAGCAAGTTCACAACTTCCTTTGGGAGAAATGATTTTCAAAACAATGTTTTGTTCTCTCTTTACATTATCCAAATTGCATTAACCAAACCAACATGTAGCAATAGTATTTATGTGATATAGGAACAAGGAGAAGAAAGCCCAGTTCATAGAACCTCATGTAAATTTGTTAGATGAGCAAATATGAGATAACATTGGCGGTGTTCAGATGTCACGATAGCCCATGATGGGTTAATAAGCTATGCACAGTATATTGTTTTTTAAAAAATAGTTCATGATCCCCCACCATATGAACAGGCTAATAAGCTACTGTTAGTAGCTTATTAAGCTACTGTGTGTGTAAACTGACTCTCACACACCCTTCCCCCTGTCCTGCTGCAGTCCTACTTGCTAGAGCAGTGGCACTGTTTCACCTCTAAAGCACTGGACTTTTGCAGTCAGGAGGCACCTGATCCAACAATATCCCGCACAATTACCCCAGAAGAGTGAAAATCCTGGGTGCACCAAAAAGGGAGGATTTGGCATTAAAACCTTGGGGTTTTACAGAATCGGGACAACCACATACAGTCTGTTCCAATCATGATGCACCTAATCTAATAACAAAACCCTGTGCAATTACACCTGGAGGACAGAAATTCCCAGGTGTACCAAATATGAGGTGGCACAAATAAACCTTTGGGGAGGGGGGAAGCAAAAATAAAATAAACAGTCAAAAATGTGCATTTCCTTCCATAGCCTAAAGTGCACAATTGTGCAAATTAACACAAATTCACATTTATGTGAATTCTATCCTGTGCAATTGTGTACTTTAGGCTATGGAGGGAAATGCAAATTGTTGGCTATTTTCTTTATTTTTTCTTATTTTCCAAAGGTTTATTTGTGCCACCCCCTATTTGGTGCAACTGGGATTTCCCTTCCCCTGGATGAAAGTGTGCAGAATTATGAAAGTGGATCAGGTGCCTCCCGACTAGGGGAGGCTGCCTATGAAGTGTGGTCCCCATCCTGCAAACCTTCAAGGGTTTAAAGAGTGGCAGTAGCTATATGATCCCATCTTGCTGCATAACTCTATAGGTGAGCAAATTAACCCACGGTGCCCAACAAATGGCACAATAACGTGGGTTAAATAACGTCTACTGCAGACTATTGGTTATCAGAGAAGGTTATTTGGGGCAAATAACCCATCATGGGTTTAAAAATTAACCCAGTCATTATATGTAGGACATATCTGATCCCCTATGAAATATTATGTTAGGGCTACAAAAGAAAAACAGAGGATGAAAATAGTCATATAAAATCCATACTAGTGCCAGAACCACCATTTATGAAAGGGCGTTAAACTTTTTTTAAAAGACAATTTAGCAACTTTCTGTAAGTTTAACCTGATGTAGGACTAAATGTAGTTGAGAAGGCTTGAATAATTTAACAAGGGTGAACTCCTACACTGAATCATTAAAGTATAATTCAGTATCATTGCTTTTATTGCTGTTTTGAGCATTGTTTCATTCTGTTTCACAGTTTAAAGTTAACCCTAAAAGGCAGATTATAAATCTTTTGGTAGTGGAGTAGTATATCCACAGTTCAGATACTACATGTGATGAACAAACAAGGGTTAATGACCAGAAGTGCACAAAACCTACATACATAGTGCAAACATTTCCCAGAAATGCTGCCTTTGGAAAATGATAGGAAACATAATATACATTGATCAAAATGCATATATCGAATAATGAGTATAACATGTGGCATTCCAGTAAATGACTTCAGCTTGAAAACATAAACTGCTATTTGATTACCTTTCCAAATACAATGAGGCATTCGTTTCAAAGAGTCTTGAAGAGCTTGATCCAAAACCAAGCCAACCACATCTCTTTTGTTTACAGATGACTGCTCTGCCCTAGTCTGTGTCTACCAGGTAAACACACACACACACACACACACACACACATATGCATCAACCCCACTAAGGCACTGCACTATTAACTAAAACTGTTAATCCAGGTTATAATTATCATAACAAGGCACTGTTTCATTTGCTAGATCAATAAAAATCTATTTTAAAAATCTATTGAATTTTTTTAATTTACTATAGGCTTAATTAATCTTATTTTAAGGATCATTAGTTCAGGATTCATATCTCCTTTCTGAATGATCAGTAAAGCAATAGAAGGCACGTACATTTTCAGAACTACAGACAACTGCATGTTCTATAGCCTGGCAACACTTCTCTCTCTCTCTCTCTCTCTCTCTTACCAATTGTCTTTCAGATATTTTAAAACTTTGTAATGTCATAAAATAAGCTGGTGAACGATGACATACCATGGTAAGATTGGCAATATCAGTGTCTAGAAAATAAATTTTGGGATTCAAAAGCTTGCAGAAGACAGCATAAGAAAATAGAATACTCAGGTAAATCCATATGAAAGAAAGTCAAAGTGATGAATCCAACAATCCTATAGAGTTCCGCTCATAGAAAGGGTGCTACCAGTACCCACTAATGGAAAGGGAAGCCATTTTTGCTAATTCCTCTGCCACTTCCCCACCCTGCAACCCTCTGCAAATCTGCTCCAAAGAGTTGGGGATCCTCCAATACAGTATGGGATGTGGCACCAGAGGAGGAAGAATGAGCAAAAACTACGGTACTACCTTCCATTAATGGGGCCTCCACTGAATCAAAAGCTCTTTTTGTTCACCGAAGAGCCTTTCTGTGAATGAAGGACACAACTGGATCCAACCTAAACAGGCTACACGTCTAAGCAAATCAATGACACAGAAAACACTTTGAATGACTATCATTTTCAATGCTAAATACAACAAATGATTCAGTAAGTCCAAGTTCCTCCACACAACTATATTAACTGGAAACAGGAAAGATGTATATTGTTTTAAAGGTAGCACCCGCTTGGTAAATTTGTACTTTACCTGCTGAAAGTGAAGAAAATCTTAAACTACTATTTCACTTGATTTTAGGACAAAATCTGCCATCTTGCCAAAACAATACACAAATTGAATGGTGCAAAACTCAAGTATGGATGAATAGTTCCTCTCTGGGTTTCTCTTACCAGTTCTACTTTCTGCCAACAAGTATATAAGGGAAATATAAGTACTTTAAACTGAGCTTAGAATGTTTAGGCAACAAATGCTATCCACATCTGTAGAGCAACATGTTTTTTGAACTTTTGCTGTACTGTGCTTTGAAGAAATTGTTTACTGGTAGTTATATTGCCTTATAGAAGGTCAATGCAATTCTTAGCTTCTTTTCATTTGTAAAGTGACAAAATAATTGAGAATACACAACAGGAAAACCTTTATAGTATAATTTTATTAGAGCTTGAAAAAAACATGTTTTCATTCACAAATATTTCGCAGTACTGCATGATTTCAGTGCTTCAAGTGATACAAAAGTTACAAAGTTTCAAATGCGTTTTATATGAGGCATAGGAAAAGCTAGCAAACCGAGAATACAAAGCAACTTTTTTAAAAAATCAGATTGCATAAAATACATGTAGTATTGTTTTTATGTACTTGCCTTCTCTAGACCACAGTAATCTTGGGGCAAAGGCACTCTGAAGTAAATTTACTACCATGTAATGAAAATCACGGAAGTGGCCGGATGACAAACTTGGAACTGTTCAGTATCAGGCTCTAGGAAATCTTTATAACACTAGTAGCAAGTCTATTTCATATGACCTGCAAATAGGCAAGCAACAGTAATTCAAAACAGAAGGTTTTTATTGTCATTTATATTACCTATTTAAAAATATGTGTTCCCATTTTTAAGAGAAAAACAGTGGTTTGATATTTGCCAGAAAGTTAACGTGAGTTACATTATTATGAATCCAGTATATCACTTTGAAAGGCCCCAACACTGTTTGGGGGAGTTTAAAAAAAAAACATAGTTTTTCACTGGAACAGACATCAAAACTATGTTTCTATTCCTTCTTTATCAGTACAATAGTATTTACAAGGCAACTTTAGAGCATATTTTTACTTAGAAATAAGTTCTACTGTTTTTAATGGAGTTTACTCCAAGGTAAGCATTCACTGGATTGCAGTTTATCCCCCACCCCCGTCTCTACTTTTATCCTAACTAGAACCATTTTTAAGGATTAAAAAGAAATCCTCAAAGTAAAACAGAATGAAATTATTGATGGGATGGATCCAGCTTCTTTTCTGCCTGTGGAAGCATTCCACTCAGTGAAGTTATGCTTAAATTCTCCCTCTGGTGGAAAGTTGGGGGGAGGCACTTTGCAGATTCCCCCTGCCCTCTGTAGGGCCCAGTGCCAGCTCCCCCCACTGTTCTGGAGGAGTCTCCAAACCTCTGGAACACACAGATCTCCATCACACTAGCAATTTATCGCACACTTGCCATGCCTGGTATGCGGGTTTGCAGCACAGTACTCACATGACATTGTCCCTGTCCTGCACTCATTTCACTTCTTGCCCTCCATTTTTGGAACAGGAAAAGTCTGGGTTTTTTTCCTTCTATGCGAAATAAATGCGCTCCTCCCTCCCTTGTATTGCTGTCCTTGCACTCTCTATCAGACCATCCCGTTTTTTGTTGGGGGTGGGTGTGTCTAACAACGGTTTCACTGACAAAAGAGGAGGGCAGGCAATTCAATACTTTATTACGGTTAAAAAACCAGCATAGCAAAGAGAACAAGTCATACATGTAAAAATATACAGGCTTCCATTTAAGGCAATCAGATAGGGTTCAATAGCGTTAATATTTCCCTACGCCGACGAATGGCTGCTGCACAGAATCTGGCGACTTTAGATGTTACTTGGTCGTCCAGATCAGCCAGAAGATAGTCCGGGTAAAATTTGTCCGGTCTGCCTGGGACTTTATTAATGAGTGGGGCAATCCATATAGTTCTGAGTTCCTTATAGAAACAACAATGTAAAAGAACATGATCAGCTGTCTCAATGTCCCCTGTCCCACAAGGGCAGGTCCGCTCCGTGTGAGGATTTTTTTTATATCTACCCTCCAGGAACGCCGATGGCAAAACATTGAACTTTGCCAGTTGTGAAGGGGGAGGGAGAGAGGACCCATTTAACTTTATGGTCTTACTCCTGAGTAGGCATGCCTAGGAAAGGTAATCCTAATCCCGTAATCCCTTAAATACATCATTGCACCATTTCAGATGTAAGCATTTTCATTAATTTCCATTTTAAAAATTCCTAAAAATCAAGGGATGAACTGATCTGATTCAAACTTGGCAGGGCTAAAGCTCTCCTTAAGACCTTTCACCATGCCATGTTTCATCTCTTTATCTTTAAAAATTACACAGAAGTAAGCATTTTCATTAATACCCTTAGGAGCTCCAATGAGCTAGAGGGGAATAGCAGCGTGAGAGCAAAAAGAGAGTTCACTGGTATAGCTACGATCGTGAAAGGGAGGAGTGCTTGCAGCGCTTCTGAAATGGAGGTAAAAAAATGTAGCGGCAAACCATGGGGGAAAAATAGGTGTGATGGAACACACAATCTAGGGCATAGGGGACTGCAGAGAAAGGGGAGAATCAACAAGGACTGCTGGTTCAGCAGTCTCCTGTGGATTGAAAGAGTCCCTCTACCTGTAGGAGGTAGATTCTTGATTCACCCATTGTATGAAAGTCATTTGCAAGATTATGTCCCACTTTCTTGCTCATGTTCAAGAATAACAACTAGAGGATTTTCCCCTTAAATCTAGGCATGCCACTGCTATTTATTTATTTTTTGTATTTTGAATCAATATAAACCCTGAGTGATTTATGAGTCTAATATTCTGAATAGTCTACAAACATTATCACTAAAACAGTTTTATGCTATTCCCATGAAGGAAAGCTTTCTACAGAACAGTTATATCAGTACTTTGGCAAACCTGGTATGTCTTTAAGTGCACAATCCTATGTGGATAGTCAGCAGCCTCCAAAATTGGAGGCTGCACAGTATCCACACTTCATCCACCCTGCATTTCTTCTAGATGGGTGATTTCACCCATCTAGCAGCAGAACCTCAGAGGGGGATGAAAGGAGGCTGGTGGGGCCATAGAAAATAGCATACCACAGCTGTCCCAGTCTCTTCCCCTTCCTTTCCCCCTCCCCCACATACATCCTCTTTTCCCCATCTCCACTCTCTGTTTTCTAAGCGCAGAGAGGTAGCTAGTATGGTTCCTTCCATGCCAATTAGGGTGGGGGGGGGGAGGGGTTTGGATCATAGTTTCTTGGCTCCCAGGTCAGAGTTGTTTCTGATCTCAGAGCCAGGAAAATGAACAATCCTATGGACCATCAGACACTATCTAGGGAACACAGGACTGCTCTCTAAACATTTTTTTTTTTGCATTTCATATCTCCTCAATACATTTTGATATACTGCAGTAGAAAAAGATAGCAAATTTTATGAATTCAAATGCTGGAAAGAAACACCACATTACTAAAATTCTGCCCCATCTTACAAAATTTAGGCTGATGTTCAAAGACCATCACATGCTGCAGAAGGTGGATTTGCTCCATTAAATAGATGTATTCGTATGTAATAATTTTCCATGTTACGTTGACACTGACCTAAGTATAAAAGCTACATTAGTATCCAATAATGTAAGGCTATATATGCATGCACAATATAGGTCAACATATGCACATATATACATAGTATATACACAAGAACAATGCATTACAAGATCCAGATCATAGTATAGGTCCATGTCAGTTATGTAGTGCAGGTCTGTATCATAGTGAAGTCTACCATTGTTCCCAGGTAAAATCATCTCCTCTGCCAAACAGAACAAAAAAGCCTAAAATAGTAAGAAAAATTACTGCATTGCCAGCCAGTACAAGGGCACAAGCTCCCCACTTGATCTGAAATACAGAATAAATAAAAATTACTCTCTATTCATTGATAGAAAACATGCACTATTTTTAACGTTAGAGAGGTACAAAGAAATACAACATCAGGGTGCTAAAAGCGCTTACGATCAAACAGTAAATTCTGAGTTCCAGGTGATACAGTAATTCGTAGTCATTACAGAACTAGTAGTCATTACAGAATTCATTAAATATTTTGCTAAAATGCACCAACATACAAAATAATTACTTGTCCTTGGTAATGTAATAACATTAGTTAAAAGGACAATTAATTAAAAATTTATAGGACGTACTGAGCTTTTTTTCAGACTCATCAACAGAGTAGGGAATAGTCATGAAGAATAATTTGTAGGCAGTCAGCCAGCTACTTCCCCACCCCACTCTAGCTGCCAAAGTATAATTTCCCTCCCCCATCCCAATCTGGACTAAAATTTGGAGAAAATTAGGAAGAAAAAGAAACCCTAATATGAAATATTTCATTTTTAAAATGAGTGAAATACTTTTTAAAACAGTGGGCCTGTTCAGACAACACGCTAAGCCATGTTTAGGCCACTAACCCTTTTGCAGCAAATGGTTAGTAAGCATGTTTAAACCATGGTTATGTAGACACCATGGTTAGAAATGGTTCACACAATACACTTAGGCATAGCTCACATGACACACTAAGCCATAATGTTTAGATCAAAACGCTTAACCACTTAACATGTTGTCTGAACAGGGTCACTGTGTTTAAAACAACATTATTACACAAAATTCACACTGCTAAATCTCTTAGTGCCAAGATTATACCACTCTTACTGTGGTTGACTGGATTAGTAAGCATGCCTATGCATGTGTATGGGGCTTATTCCCAGGTAAATGGACCAAGGATCACAACAGCAACAAACAACACTCTTAGGACCTGGTGTTGGAAAATTACTTTCAGATTTTGCAAAATACTAAAATATCGTTGGCCAGGAACATACTGCTCCTGCAACATAATAAGTAGCCAGGCAGCTGTGCAATTTCTCTTGCTTCTCAGCTACCTCAGAGTTGTCTGTATTTTATGTATGCTTATGTTTTGTAATGTTTATATTCTGTGGGTAACATTTAAGTGAGGTTATAATGTAACCATATAGGCCAGAAGTCTGGTTTTACTACTGTATATTGGGCATAAGGTAGATGAGGTATAAGGCATATTGGGCATAAGTTAGTTAGGGTTGCTATGAGAGGTTTAAAGTGGACAGGTTCAAACTGACTAGAAGGAGAAGCTGCCTTTGTTTATATATGTTTATGTACAAGGCAGATAGTGCAATACAACTGGGATTGATGAAGGGTTCACCAAATTTGTTTGGAAATTAGAAAGTTCATAAAGAATCACTGATTGGTCACTAAGAGACAACCAATAGGTGAGGGCCCTGACAGGGAGTAAGCACATAATTGGTCAGGATTTATTTATTTTAGATCAGTTGCTGACAGTTGGAAGAGAACCTGAAGACCAGAGAGTTTTAAGCCGGTCCTTGAAACATCTGAATCATCCTAGAAGCCAGAATCAGCATAAGGCAGAGAAAGACTGCCGTACAGCATTTGTCCCTGGTTGTGAATTACTGGCTGAGGTGAAGGATAGGGAAATCTGATCTGAGAGAAAAGCTAGCGCTTATTTAGCTGGGGAAGACTGTACATTTAAGCAATTGCGGCCTACCAACAACACTTAATTCTTTCATGGAAATAATTTCCCAAATAAAAATCGTAATTTTGTTCATCTTAAAAATGGTACCTGATGGTATCTATCTCATGTCTATGTCATAGGGACCAAGCTACCAAGTTTCTATAAGATACAGAGGGTTTATTTTGGTGGCAGCTGTTAAAAAAGTTTTTTCATAGTTAATGCAAAATTCTTTCACCCTGAAGGCTACCTGAGAACTCTAATAAACCCTGTGGCACGGAGTTCCATAAACCCAAGCTTCAAATAATTTGAAAGGGAACATGAATTGGATAGCCACATTCTTTTGTCCTACTTCATCTTGCACATCAAGTGAAATCACTTGACAATTTTTTAAAATACACACACTATTAAGGAAAAAGCGCACCAGAAAGTTGGGAAGCACATTTCAATTCATGAAAGCCCTCCACTTCGTCAAGTCCATGAAGCTCCAAGTGAAAGTTCAGAATCAGAAGCCTTCTGATACCAGTTGTGACTAGAGAAATAAACTTGGACTATGCTATTATTGTCAAGGATACATGGACTGGGTTCACACAATGATAGCAACAGACCAAGGTCTATTGTATGGTTATTTGATGGTTGAATAATTGTCAAACAATCCCTGCCACCTGGGTTCAGACGACACTACAAACCATGACATGCAGTGATCATGTAAGCCAGCCCAATGGCTTGGTCCAGACACCATTATCCGAGTCCAACTGAAGTTTGTCAGACTAGGAACAAGCTGTGTGCACAAGCTCCCTCCTTCCCGTCTGTCCTTTGTTCTCTTTCACACTTTAATTCAATACTTCCAGGACTTGTTAAACCACACTTTCCCAGTTCATTTGTCAGGGAAAATGGAACTTCAACCCCCCCCCCCCCGCCAGACTTAAGGTGCAGGAGAAAAAGGGAGGGGAGAACACTCACACATTATGTCTGTCTGAACCAAGAACAGGGGAGACAGGAGCAGGCAGAGGAAACATCAGGGCCTCTCCAGTTGGACTCCCCTTTTTAGGGAGCATGACAATCCCATCAGTCCTGTTGCCGGTCGACTTAATTTTTCTTTCTCTCTCTGTTTTCCCCCTCTTCCCTTCCCAACTCCTTTTCAAACATCTTAAACCCTGATGATAAAACTTACCTCCTGTTCACTACAATGTTTTCACTTTCACTATTTTGCTTCCATTTTTATTTTATTATTTATTTTTATTCCCAGCTAGCAAAAACTAAGATATACTCAGACAGCTTGAAACTCCATCTCAAATTATTGTTTGAATACCAACTGAAGCTGCATACCTATGCAGATCTTTTTGGGAATAAAGCTGAAATCCTAAACACACTTACTAGGGAGCAGGTAAGTGGGGCTTACATCACAGAACACATGCTTAGGATTGCCCTGCTGAAATCAGTGGGACAAATCCAAGTAAATGTAGTTAATAACAAGCTGTATGGCATTATTAATTTCATGGCCTTACAATTAAATAAATTTAAGTTTGATAACTATTGTATAGATTTTATTTCTCTCCCCAAAATATATAAACAAAAGTGATGTTTTTTCCATGACATGAACTTTTCCTGATCTCTAGCATTTAGTAAACATCTTTTCATAAGGAAAGGAAGGAATTAGAGCTCTCTCTAGTGGTATGACCGAGGCAGGGAGATTGTATAATAAAAGCCTTTTCTGGAAACAGCCATTAAAGTAGGTAAGAATTCTGTCTCTCAAGAACGAGCAGAAGAAGATAATTATGGAGCTCAGTTATCTAAGCATCTCTCTCTGCCCCACTTTATGCCCTGCAGTGGATTTTAAAAATTTGCATAGCAGTTATTGAAAAATAGTACATGCTACATACATGCAAGCACATATGTGCACGTAAAGGAGTTCTTTTCATCAAAGTAAAATAATGCAAGCCAGAGCATATGTATTACACTTAACCCCATTAAATTCAAATTGCACATTTAAATTCCTCTGGATTATGGTTGGGGGGGGGGGGGAAGTGTGGAGATTTCAGATTTAAAGGCTCCAGATAGCAGGCATGAAAATGCTGTAAAGTAAGCCATCATTAAGACTGTCCAGTAAGCAAATCATTCTCACATTCACAAAATATATTTTAAAATGTGAACGTCCATAGTTCATTCTCTGTGTGGATCCTTATACTACATACAATTAGTGCTTGCCTAAAGGATCTATTTCCTATAGCATGCATCATGATACTACCACACTGGCACATAGCTACTTTTCAGTGACATGGTTATTTGTGTGCAAGCTATACTATACACACAGAAAAAAAGAACTCTGGAGTGTCAAAGGACACATTAATTAATGTTCATTATTTTACTATAAGATCTTACCACTTCAACACGTGCAAGAATGATAGGAAATCCAAAGGCAGAAACCACAATTCCAGTTGTGAAGAAATATGCCAATTCCATGCAGGCACTACTTGCAGCATCTGTATCATCACTTACTCTTTTTGCAATGAAGTGAGGGATAGGACTTATGAAGTAAAATATCAAGACAAATAAGGGCCAATAGACACTGCAGAATGACAAAGAATACAAGAAGTTAAAGCAATTTAAAATAAACTTTTATGCACAACTTATTTTCATCCTCTGGAAACATACAAAAACACACACACTCTAACTATACACATGGGAGTAATATACTGAAACATGCAATAAGGCCATATGCCTTTGTCCTTCCACTCCCCCCTTCCATAGTATCCAGTTCTCCACCTTAACTTCATTTTCCTCCTTATCCTACCTTTTATCTGCCTTTTTTAACCCGCTGCCTGCAATTCCAAGTACAATTATTCCCATCTTGCCTCATATTCTGCTATATGAGCCTTCTGCCATTGCACTGCCCTGCTTCCTCTCTAATTCCTTCATACCTACTTGTTATGCCAAACCACCCTAGCTTCTCTTTCCTTCTCCATAGTTGCACTGCTCTCCCATACGCTAACCCCATTACTGTCTCTGATCATACTTATTTTATTTATTTATTTATTTATTTATTTATTTATTACATTTGTATACCGCCCCATAGCCGAAGCTCTCTGGGTGGTTTACATAGGATTAAAAACAATTAAAAACAATATACAAAAATTAAAACAGCAAAAAAATACAACATACACACAATACACACATACATTTGAAACCACTGAAACAACCCAAAAAGCTACAAACCCCAAAACAAAACAAACCCAGGCTCCTCAGATATTGCTATATGCCTGAGAGAAGAGGAAAGTCTTGACCTGGTGCCGAAAAGATAACAATGTTGGCACCAGGTGGGCCTCATTAGGGAGATTGTTCCACAATTGGGGGGCCAACACTGAGAAGGCCCTCTCCCTTGTTGCCGACCTCCGAGCTTCCCTCGGAATAGACACTCGGAGGAGGGCCTTAGATGTTGAACATAGTGTTCGGGTAGGTTCATGTCGGGAAAGGCGTTCCATTAGGTATTGCGGTCCCAAGCCGTGTAAGGCTTTATAGGTTAAAACCAGCACCTTGAATCGGGCTCTGAAACATACAGGCAGCCAATGCAAGCGGGCCAGAGTAGGTCTTATATGGTCCAACCTTCTGGTCCCAGTTATCAATCTGGCCGCTGCATTTTGCACAAGCTGCAGCTTCTGAACCACCTTCAAAGGCAGCCCCACATAGAGTGCATTGCAGTAATATAATTTGGAGGTTACCAGAGCATGGACAACTGAAGCCAGGTTATCCCTGTCCAGATAGGGGCGTAGCTGGGCCACAAACCGAAGTTGGTGGAAGGCACTCCGTGCCACTAAGGCCACCTGAGCCTCAAGTGACAGAGATAGTTCTAGGAGAACCCCCAAGCTACGAACCTGCTCCTTCAAGGGGAGTGTAACCCCATCCAGAACAGGCTGAAGACCCTTCATCCAGTCAGCAGAACCACCCACTAACAGCGTCTCAGTCTTGTCTGGATTGAGTTTCAGTTTATTAGCCCTCATCCAGTCCATTGTTGCAGCCAGGCACTGGTTCAGCACATCCACAGCCTCATCTGATGAAGATGAAAAGGAGAAGGAGAGCTGCGTGTCATCAGCGTACTGATGACAACGCACTCCAAAACTCCGGATGTCCGCACCCAACGGTTTCATGTAGATGTTGAACAGCATGGGGGACAAAACTGACCCCTGCGGAACCCTACTGGAGAATCCACGGGGCCGAGCAATGTTCCCCAAGCACCACCTTCTGGAGCCGACCCCCCAAGTAGGAGAGGAACCACTGCAATGCAGTGCCTCCCACTCCCAATTCAGCCAGTCGTCCCAGAAGGATACCATGGTTGATGGTATCGAAAGCAGCTGAGAGATCAAGGAGAATCAACAGAGTCACACTCCCCCTGTCCCTCTCCCGACATAGGTCATCATACAGGGCGACCAAGGCTGTTTCCGTACCAAAACCAGGCCTGAAACCCGACTGAAATGGACTTAGATAATTGGTCTCATCCAAGAGTGCCTGGAGCTGGCTCGCGACCACCCGCTCAAGGACCTTGCTCACTCGTATCAGTCATCGAATACAGGCTCAGTTTAAATTTTAAAAAGCATTCAAATTGTATTTCTAAACCACTTGTTTAAATGTTTTAGTCGAAATGAGTGTGCTTAAAATAAAATAGATAACACCGAAATATATCCCAATATAATATATTCTTACCCATAATGTTCTAGGGCACACCCCAACATAAGAAATGTCAGACCAATGACGCCAGTGAATGATAAGCCAACCAAAGCTGCACAAGCAGAAATAAAAGAAATGAAATCACTAAACTGTTTAACTTTTAATAAGCCAAGTTCATTTAGAAAATCACTATCCAGTTACTGACATGTCATAAATTCTCTGGAGTTAAATTCAAAAATCACAATACAAAGTGATCCATTATTTCATTTAAATTTCAATTAAATGTGCAGCCTCCTAATGCAGTTTTATTTATTGCATTTCTATACCGCCCAATAGTTAAAGCTCTCAGTTTACAAAACCCAAAACCATGAAAACTATTAAAAATATAAAACAAACAACAGTGTAAAAACATAATATAATATACAGTATAAAGGCACAACCAGGGTAAAACCGAGCAGCAATGCAGAGATCTATACAGTTTTAAAATACAGATTTAAAACAGCAAAGTTAAAAATTAAGCTGATAAGCTATTAAAATACAGAGAAAATAAAAAGGTCTTCACCTGGCATCTAAAAGAGTATAATGTAGATGCCAGGTGAACCTCTCTAGGGAGCTCATTCCACAGCCAGGGTGCCACAACAGAGAAGGCCCTCCTCCGGGTAGCACCTGCCTCACTTCCTTTGGCAGGGGCTCACGGAGAAGGACACCTGAGGATGATCTTAGGGTCCGGGCAGGTACATATGGGAGAAGGCGTTCCTTCAGATAAGCTGGCCCCAAGCCATTTAGGGCTTTGAAAGTTAATACCAGCACTTTGAATCGGGCCCGGACCTGGACTGGCAGCCAGTGAAGCTGAAAAAGGACTGGCGTAATGTGGTCTCGTTGGCCAGTCTGGCTGCCCTGTTTTGTACCAGTTGAAGTTTCCAGACCATTTTCAAAGGCAGCCCCACGTATAACGCATTGCAATAATCCAGACAAGAGGTTATCAGAGCATGGATAACTGTAGCTAGGCTATCTCTGTCCAGATAAGGGCACAGTTGGTATATCAGCCTAAGATGATAAAATGTGCTCCTTTCCACTGAGTCCACCTGTGCCTCAAGTGACAGTTCTAGATCCAGGAGCACCCCCAAACTACAAACCCAACCCTTTAGGGGGAATGCAACCTCATTCAGAACAGGGTGAACATCACCTAGCTGGACAGATGAACCACCCACAAACAGCACCTCCATCTTGTCTGGATTGAGTCTCAATTTGTTGGCCCTCATCCAGTCCATTACCTTGCCCAGGCACTGATTCAGAACGGCCACTGCCTCACCTGGGTTTGATGAAAAGGAGAGGAAGAGCTGGGTGTCATCCGCATATTGATGACACCTCAGCCCACATCTCCAGATAACCTCTCCCAGCGGTTTCATGTAAATGTTGAACAGCGTAGGGGATAAATTAGAGCCCTGTGGGACCCCATGGCCTAGGTGCCACGGCACAGAGCAATAATCCCCCAGCACCATCTTCTGGAATCGGCCTCCAACTCCCAGCCCAGACAACTTATCCAGAAGGATACCATGGTCGATGGTATCAAAAGCCACTGAGAAGTCCAAGAGAATCAATAGGGTCACACTCCCCTTGTCCCTCTCCCGGCAAATGTCATCCCACAAGGCGTCCAAGGCAGTTTCCGCTCCAAAGACCTGAAGCCCGATTGAAAAGAATCTAGATAATCCGTTTCATTCAAGAGTGCCTGGAGTTGTCCTGCAACCACCCACTCAAGCACCTTGCCCAGGAAGGGATGTTAGCCACCGGCCTATTATTGTTAACATCCTCTGGATCCAGGTTAGGCTTTTTCAGGAGTGGCCTGATTACTGCCTCTTTTAAAGAGGCCAGCACCACTCCCTCTCTCAAGGTGGCGTTTTCAACCTCCTGGACCCAGCCGGCAATCCTCTCCTTATTTGATGTAATGAGCCATGAAGAACAAGATGGTTGACCGGACTTGGCCAAGCACCTTGTCCACATCCTCAGGCCTCAGTAACTGAAACTCATCCAATAAAACTGGACCAGATGGTGCTCAGAATGCCTCTACTAGTGGAACTGCATTAAGTGTAATGTCCAATTCATGACGAATCTGAGCGATTTTATCTTCAAAGTGCCGTGCAAACTTGTCACAGCATGTTACCGAGGGTTCCACCATCTCGCGCCCTGGCCCAGAGTGTAGCAAGCCATGAACCACCAGGAAAAGCTCCGCTGGACAACACTGAGAAGATGCAATGCTGTGGAAAAGAACTGTTTCTTTGCCACCCTCACTGCCACAGAGTAGGCTTGATAGTGAGCTCTAACCCGTTTTCGATCAGACTCAGCACGTGTTTTCCTCTACCTGTGTTCTAGCCGTCTCCTCTCTTGCTTCATTGCCCTCAGCTCAGGTGTATACCAAGGAGCTGGCTGGGCTCTGCTCAGAGAGACAGAGAGCACTTGGAAACGATCATGTCGATCGCCAGAGTCATCTCTGCATTCTACAGGGCAACCTGGGCTTTGAGAGGAGCACCAGCAATACCAGCAGGTAAATCCCTCAGAGTCCTCTGTAATCCATTGGAGTCTATTAGCCTCTGGGGCAGACCATTTTAATAGGCCCCCTACTCTTGCAGAAGGGAAAGGCCACTGAGAGTCTAAGCCTCAATAGAAAGTGATCTGACCATAACAAGGGAGTAGATGTTAATTCCCCCACTTTCAGACCACCATCTTCCTACCCAGTTGAGAAAACAAAATCAAGTGTGTGTCCTTTTGCATGCGTTGAGCCGATAACATGTTGAGACAGCCCCATGGTTGTCATGGTGGCCATGAAGTCCTGAGCCACCCCGGATGCAGGAGCCTCCAGAACCATCATCCTGGGGGTCTTCAACTCCAGGTCCGAGACAACCTCCATCAGCTCAAGCAGGGAGACTGTTGGGCAGCGGGGTGGGTGGTACACCAACAGAATCCCTAATCTGTCTCAAGCACCCAACACAAAGTAGAGACCCTCAAGACCAGCACTCGAATGAACAGGAAGCCTAGAGAGGGAGATTGTATTTCTATAGACCATGGCAACCCCCCCTCCCCAGTCCTCAAGTCAGCAGGTAAGAGTGCGAGGGGGGAGATGGGAGGGGGGGCCCATGTACCTGGCGGAGCAGCGGCTTCCCTCCAGTGCGTCGACCTTCTGAGAAACAGGCTTCGTGGCCTGTCCCACAGTGGCGCGCCGGGTGATGACCCCGGCAGGTAAGAGCAGGAAGGGGGAGGCGGGAGGGGGCCCCACATACCTGCTGGGGCGGTGGCTTCCCTCCGGTGCATCAACCTACTGAGAAACAGGATTCATGGCCTGTTCCTCAGTAGATCGACACACCGGAGGGAAGCTGCCACCCCAGCAGATAAGAGCGCGAGGGGGGAGGCGGGAGGGGGGTCCACGTACCTGGCGGAGCGGCGGCTTCCCTCCGGTGCGTTGTGCTACTGAGGAACAGGCTTCGCGGCCTGTCCCTCAGTGGCGTGCCACTGAGAGACAGGCCGCGAAGCCTGTTCCTCAGTAGAACAACGCACCGGAGGGAAGCCGCCGACTCGGCAGGTAAGAGCCCAAGGGGGGACAGGGAGGGGGGGAGTTAGGCCCCCACTCACCCCAGCCATAGGCTTGCATTGGGGGAAAACTTTCTTTCCCCTAATGCAAGCCTATGGCCGATCCGGAAATCGGACTTCCGATTTTCGGATCAGGATCGGGTCCGATCTGATACAAGGAAGCTCCGATTTTGTCCTGAACGATCCAGGACAGTCTCGGAGGTCCCGATCCGGGTCCCAATCCGATCCGGGGGATCCCTGCACATCCCTATTAGAAAGATGTTTTAGGATGCAATCCTATGCATGTTTATACACAAAAAAAAGTTCTACAACTCTTCTGCTGGCTGGGGAATACTGAGAGTTGTAAAACTTTTTTCTGTCTAATGACACCACACTCTGCACATATGGTCCACACATGTCTCAGTGGCTACAAGAAAAATACTTATATATCAAAAGGTTTATGAGAACTATGGAGTTTTACTTTTGGACAAATCAAAGCAGGCCACCAATTAAAGCGAGTTGTGGAATTAGGGTGACCAGATCCAAAGAATGTAATTGCTTCTGTATTTTTAATAGGTTTCTAGAAGGGGGATTTCGGCAAACACAGTTTTGTCCTTCCCTCCTGTTTCCCCCGCCCCTTATGACTTGCTGCACCTGCCAGAACTTCCTGTTCTACACAATTACTACAAAGGAATTGGCCCTGCCCTCTTTGGCGTCTGGATTCCCTGTGTGGGACTTACTTTGCCACCAGAGTTTCAAAGCAACACCCCAGCAAAGGCGTAACACGAGAAAGCGAAACTAGCAACAAAACAAACAAAGGGAAAAAATACAGTGCAGAAGTTTGCTCGGCTTGCCAACAGGGAGCCACGCAGCATACAAGGACACAATCGTTTGCATGTTCAGACAGAAAAGAAAGTCCTACAACTCCCAGATCCCCCACCCAACATGGCTGGCTAGGGGATGTTGGGAGTTGTAGGACTTTTTTTCTGTCTAACAATGCATAGAATTGCGCTCTATGGGGCATCCTGCGAGAGACCAAGATGAGGAGCCAAAGGAAGAACCGGGCGCTGAATCTTCGGGCGGGCGGGAAGGTTTTTTTGGGAGGGGGGGGATATGCGGGGTTAGGAAGACAGGAAATATCTGACAGATCTCGAGGGGTGGGGCGTCCGTCGGAGAGGAAAACCCGGGCCATTACCTTTAATTCCTGCCATGTCCCCTTCTTTTGAGAGGGAACCTTCACTTCGTAGGACGCTTTCCGGACTCTGAAGCAGAGGAGGCGGAGAGTGGGTTGGCTTCTTCCGTCTTCTGTCCACGTGGTGTTGTCCTAACCCTTCCCCTTCCCCTAGGAAAAAGAGCTGCTTTATAGCAATAGGAAAATAGGTTGTTTAGTATCTGTGATCTGCCTTCCCGAGCATAAGGACGGCGCCAAAGTATGCCTAGCCGCCCTTCGCCAATGCTTCAGCGACTCGTTCTAAGGGGGTGGGGAGGCAATTGGCTTGTTTCTTCAGAGAAATTCTCAGAAAAGGTTGCATCTGACGAAATAATCCAATGTTAGTCTAACTTCAGTCTCATTCATTTCAATGGGTCTACTCTAAATAAGGCTAAGATTGAATACAACCGATAGTGTCCACGAAAGCTTATGCCAGAATAAACGCGTTCTTTAAGGTGTCTCAAGATTCTGTTCTTCCAAAACGTTTATCGTTGTGCTGCTTTCAGCTATTCGATTATTTCAAACAAATTGCTATTCCCCCACAAAACCCTACACTGTGCCTTTGGGCTTGGTTCCCAGTTCCCAGATGTGTACAGGACCTTCAGTTGCGAACTCCTGGGTGAAACACTCGTCCTTATCAAGCAGGAATTACTAACAGAGCTACCTGCACAGCCTTGGTCACATGATCATGAAGATGACAGAAGTTCACCTGTAAACCAGTGGACGCTGGTGGCTCCGATGTCAGTGAGGCTATGAATCTCCCTGGGTTTCAGCCAGAACTGCTCAAAATAGGTTCAGCACCTTGGATAGCTCCTTTAGAGTTCTGACTGAAACCCAGAATGGATGCACAGCCCCACTGACATCACTGCCACCAGCCTTCACTGCTATAACCTATCCTGCCAGCAACAAGTTGGATATCAGATTGTATTTATTTATTACATTTCTATACTGCCCAATAGCCAAAGATTGTAGTAGGATGGTAATTAGGTTTCTGCATCTTAAAACTGCAATTAAATATTTGATACAGTTTAATGTAGTCAACTATCTTTCCATTGACAGACAAATAATAATAATACTTATACGTGCTTCTTTAACATTTTGTATTGTGGATGCATTGCTTTCTTGCCTGAGGAAGTGGCACATCATGCGTTATGGAGGCCACAGGATTTCCATTTCCTGTAGTAATTCTCTCCCTGCTCTCCCTTCCAGCATACATACATGTAGATATTTAGAAGTTATCCTCCTCAGCTATACAACTGTAGGTTATCTGTAAAGTTATGTGTACTGCAACCAGGTATAGTATAAGTAGAAGCTTCATCTGAATACTGCATTTTCTTTTGTAAACAGGAGCAGTTTAAGTACTTGTGTACCTTGTAATTTCTATTTTTCCATATCCCATTCCATATGTTAGACACATGAAGACACATCATATTTAGAAAGGGGTGCATCTTTTGACCTTACCCATGCAAACACACAGTTCCCCTTACCCAGCACATATTAACATGGATAATGTCTGAAGATCATTCACCTTAATGTGTATCCAGCACACATTAACATGGATGATCTTTAGGTCTAAACTCAACGGCTTCCCTGCTTCAGACATCCATGCTAATACACGGGGTGAAAGGACATATGCATGGGATGATGCCTCTTTGTATACACATTGAGCTCCATCAGACAAGTGTTTTATTGCACACTTGTTACTGGGCACTCATGAATTTTCACGTGTCCCTCTCATGAGGTTGCCTCCCACATGCCTCCTGCCCCTTCTTATCTAGCCTTCTTCGCATGACAAAAAAACACCCCAGTAAGTCCAAGTTATTTTTAAAGATGGAAGTTGCCGCTATTACCTGCTGTGTGCAGGAGAAGCAGCGCCCACTGAATGAGCCACATGCACATTGTTTACTTCCTCTTTCAAAAGAGGAAATAATGAGGGACAAACGTGCAGGCGGAGAAGCAACAGTAAGCAATTGCAATTTTCCCCAGTGTGATGATGCTCATTGCTTCTTCTCAGGAGTAATAATGGGCCAAGGGTTATTTTTTTAAAAGTTATTGTAGTTTTTCCACACTAAAAATTGGGCATTTATTATTTTAACATACTGTACATGGGGGAGGGATGTATTCTACAAGGAAAACAAAACAGGGACTATATTTGCATTCAATGTAACTTCATCTCTGTAATGTTCCAAGACTTAAGATCTTCTAGAAAAAGATAAGTAATAGTTTAAGTTTCTATATGAACTAGCCGATACACCTGGTGTTGCTCAAACCCCCTAAGATATATGTCTGTGGGGTAATCATCTTAAAGCAGTAGGCTGGTGCTAGGTCTGTGAGAATTAAATTTGTATCTTTTTTTTACCTCTCTCACCCTCACAACAGCCCAGCAAGGTAGGCCGGTGCTAGTCCTGTGAGGTAACTTTAAAATGAATTAAATTTGTTTCTTTTTCAGCTCTTTCTCACCCCCGACACATAGGAGTGTTTGGGGTGCGGCCATGATTTTCCTTGTCCCCACAAAAAACAAATACTACAACTCCTGGCATGCCTTTTGCCACGGTGCTGACTTGCCCAATGGGAGTCCTGCTACTGAGGCTCACGGGAAGTGAAGCCTGGCTGAGCCACTCCACACTGTGCAATCAGGAGCCAGCCAGCTGAGTGACTGACAGTTGGCTTGGTTGTTGCCATCGATGACAGCCCTGGAACTGCCGTCTCTTTCCCTCCTGCTCCCAATGGTGCCTAGCAACTGAGGCAGCTGGCCCCAGGCGCTCTCCCTGCAGGCCCAGGATGGCGAGCAGTGCCTCTTCCAGATGATGGCCACCAAAGCCCAATAAATCTTCCCTCCTGCCTAAGGCATGCTGGGAGTTGTAGGTCTAAGCCTAGGTCTTTGAACAATGTGTTAATCTTTGAACACCATCTGAGGTGTGGTGGGAGACAACTGGAGAGTGGGGCCTTCTTAGTTGTGGCATTCTGCTTATGGATTTATTTTTCCAAAGCAGGCTTGCCTAGTGACTGCATTAATGGTTTTCCAGTGCCAAGTGGATTTCCCCCCCAAGGCTGTTTAACTTGATGAGATTTTTTATGCTGCATTTCCTCCCTTTATAATTAAACCACAACATTGCATGACAGATGCAGGAATTACTGAATAAAGTTTATAATTTTTATGTAAAAGCCTGACTATATTATGGACACAGAAGAGTGAATGGCAGAATGACTGATAGCTGATAGAATGGGATAGTTGGCGGGGTTAGTGACAGTTGGAGAAAGTCAAGTAGAAGGAGAACTAAGGGTGCCTCTACAAGAGCGATTTAAAGCTCTTTCAAGTCTCATTAAAAAAATTACTTCTACAAGAGCGGAGCACAAATCGGGGGTTGAGGCGCTTTATCTGTCCGATTATGCGCATGAATGTGATTTAAATAGCGAGTTTTTAATTCTCCGCGGCTGTTAAAGCTCATTTTGACTATGTAAACAAGCGATTCTCCGCATTTCAGCCACTTTAAAGTGTGTTTCATACTGCCGGTTATGCGCTTCACCGCATGTCATTTACAGGATTTAGGAGTAAACGCGATTGTGTGAAGATGCGCATAATCGGACAACCAGGCACCAAACCGAATTCTTGTAGAGGGGACCTAAGACAGTTAATGAGAGGTCAGGAAAGTGGGAACTGAGTTAAGATTGAGAGATAGTGACTTGGTTTGTCCCAATTCATACTTTATTTAAAATCAGCCACTCTACATGCCAGTACTACACCTCCCAGCATGCTTTTAGCAGCCCACAGGTGCCCATGTCCTGAGACACTTCTCTCCTCTCATTGCCAATGAATGCTGCTTCTCAATAGAGCACTGAGGAGTAGCATCGTCAACAAGGGGAGGTAAGTGGCTGTCAGTGGATGCACCCAGCTCTAGCCAATTCCTGCTGGAACTGACTTGGCCTGCACTTCTCGCCCACCAAGTGCTCCATCAGGAGCCTGTACTGAAGGGCTGGGGCCAGGCTGGGCACTTGTCCCCCTTTGTCGAGCTTGTTTCTGGCCATGCACAGAGTGCCTCCTCTCCCTCTTAAGGGAGAAGGCTGCACGCTCACTTCCCCCAGATTCTGGGAAAACAGCAATATCAGGTTGGAGTGCCTTTGAGCATGTTCAGAGTTCGGCCTCTCAAAGACATGCTATTGTATCTAGTTGCGATTTTAAAAGCAGCACAAATGGATGCAGCCCATTTCTGAGGGTTGTTTTGTTTTATGTGGAATTGGGTTGACTACTCAAGACCACCTTAGGAGTCTGGGTTGTGAAATGCGTGCATACTTAAAACCCCAAACTCCATATTTTTAGATTTGTCTGGTACATTGTACAGCCAGACCTATCAGCATGCCAAATTTCAAGTTTCTAACTCATCTGGAAGTGGGTAAACATTTCCAGACATACATCACACACACATACTTTCTGCTTTACAGGTAGAGATGAAGCCTATTGCTCTTCTAATCAAATAAAAAGGAACTTAAAGCAACACACACAAATAGAAATCTGCAGGAAAATATGTATTTAGTCTCACAGTTCAATGGATTTATTCCCTTGTAAGTGAATTTAGGATTACTGCCTCAATTTCATCAGACTCAACAATGTCCCCCTGTTGTGTCAAATGGTGGTAATATTTTTACCACTTGAGCTTTTCTATCTCTACAATGGATAAAATACAAATAAAGTGGAATGTGTTCTTTGAGCTTTTTAATATATACAAATATTTTAGACCAGTCACAGTTCATTGAGTATATTTGTATATTTACAACAAAAAAAAGTACAATAGGGTTTTTAATTAAACAGTAATCCTGAACATTGACAAGCTCTGTAATTACCAGATATTACCAAAAGAAAAAAGGGGAAAACCTGTTTGAATTCAGTACTTTTGACACCTATGGGTCTCACTTTCATGCACCATAAAAACACTGCAGTTAGAGGAGCTGTTTCAGTTGGGTAAGTTTTTCCTTTTCCTGTAATCAATATAATTTAATGATGTATGTTGTGAAAATTTGAGTTATCTGGGCCTTAAAAAACAGAAGGTCTAATTTACAAAACTAATGTCATTTAGTAACCTCAAAAATGTATGCTACATTAATTAAATTCATTTATATATTGTAAGCATAGTTCACACAATATCTACAGATGTGAATGAAAGAGTAAAACAAGCCACAGGAACATGATTCACATTCCAAAATGTTTTTAATAGACAAGCACATACTTGATCAAAACATTTCATAATATGTTAATAAATAACATCCAGTTTGTTATAGGTGTTCAAACATCTTAATGTCTTGTACATATAAAAAGGAGAACTTGGTGTTTTTGTTTCACATTGGCAGTAAATGGCAATAAATAAAGGACTGGTACAACAAAAAGGTGGCATTCAACATAAAAAATAAATGTTGGCTGGTTGACATGCTGTTGTATCTGCAGAAAAGGGTTTCCCACTAGAAAACCAGAACAGAAAAACAGATTGTCTTAAACACTAATTTGACAAAGTTTTTCAAGTCATCTAGAGATTTCTCCCCTTAAGAATGCATGTGGAAATCTTCCTGTCCATCCACTAGCTGCCTAGTGAAAATACAGATGACCAGGTTTTTTTTTTTCATGCACTGACTTTTGTACCTACCATCGAACAGCTCTATGAGGAAACGGACTGTATAATAGGATCCAGGGTATGAGGAGACCCCAGTGCCATGGTTTGCCTTCAAGAAACTGTAAGTATTTTGTTTTCAAGAGAAATCTGTCACCTCAAAATTTATAAACATGATGGACCTCTACAAACAACCCAGTCTTGCTGCTCTTGCTGCAGATGGACTTAACGTCAACTGCTTGAATGGGAAAAAGAGCACATAACTTTAATCCACCTCATGCTTGAGACTGGATTTCATTCAGGAAATGTCAGAAAATAAAACTGTCATTAGAAGTTTCTCTGCAAAAGGAGAAACATTTCAAAGTGCAATGTAAAATTAGTTTTGTAAGAAGATGATAGGACACACTTTTGTTTTACCTTCATAGATACCGCCGTGTGAATATATGAACATTATTGCTTACTGGGCCAACATATCTTTTGTAGGTAAATTGATTTCTTTCTTTTCTTTTTTCTGTCTTTCTTTTTTCTTATCTCAGATCTTATAAAGCTACGTGAACTGTGATAAATTACCTAGAGAAGTTTAGAAGATGAAGCTATGTCATAACTTCAGTTAGTGTTCACAAATGATCTGGGACACTTTTGGAGATTGACTGAATTTAAATTAATAATGTGAATGAATTAAGAAGAACAGAACTACACAATGTCAAAGGAGAAGAAATGTTTCACTTTTGTTTTAAACACAGGGTTTTAAGACATTACTTTAACTGGGACTTTTTAAAAAGCCTTTGCAAGGTATTAGCTCATGCTCTCACTTTCTATTAATGCACAGCAGTTAACTCAGTGCTCTGTTGACTTGAACATTATCTTCAACGAGCTTCTGCCCAAATAATAATATAAAGACATTCTACAAACTGTATGTTGTATGGTGGTGTAGAATGTCTAATCATTTGCTTGTCTGAAACATGAAATACAGTACTATGTTTAAGGCAGCAGTAAGTTGCCAGAGACATATCCAGTTGTCTAGCCATTAGATTCAAAAACATACTGTAAGAAATAGTTAAAGGAGCAAATTATTCTGATAGCGTAGATGTAAATAACTACATATGAATAAATATCCTTAAGTTTTGAGAAAGTTTGTCCTGGATACAAATTTTTAAGACTAAACCACATCCCTAATGTTCAGGGTCTATTTGGCTAATGGTGGAAGAAACCATCCATTTCACCTTACTTGTTCCAAGACAAACAATCCCAGTTTGCTAGAATGCCTCCTTACCTACCCTGTTTAAACCTGAAAGAACCCTATATGATTAACTCCTTGAACTCCTCTCTTTGCATCTGTATTTCATGGCATATGTAAGGAGCAGCCTCCAAAGTTTTTTTTTAAAATATTGGGGCAAGTTTTATTATTTCCTAATTTCCAACCAGATATCAGTTCAGCCATGAAAAAACTTGTGGCAAGGAATTATATGAGCACTAGCACAGGTCTACAGCGATGTCTGAGGAAGTATGCTAATACAAGGGCTTTTGGCCTTGGTTTTCAAATTCTGACCAGGCATCATTGAGCTCCATAAAAATCATCTTTGCATATTGTTCGTATGGCTGCCCTGTAGCCTAGGAAACAAACAAACAAAAACTATATCATAAACATATTAAAAGCAACAAGAGTTTGGGTTTACATAAAGTTTATCATACTAGAGACAGCAGATTGTAGGGCTAGTGCAAGCTTTTGGAGCAAATCCATAAGAGTCACTATTCCACACACAAAAGCTTTGTTAGCATGTATCCCCACATCTACCTGTTAGTCATTTGTGAGCTAAAAAAACCACCTAGAGCTTGGCTGCCTAGAGGCTATTCTTAGTCATCAAAAGCCATAAAGCAAGTGGCTATAAACTTGATCTGTGTATACATTTAACCCTGGGTAGTTGGATTTTTTTTTACGGTACAATGGAAATGCCCTTGGTAAATATTCATTTTTACCTATTGTGAATTATGTACACTGTAATCTACAGTGTAGGCTTGCGGCTGTCAAGAGATCCACACAGTAGTTACCTACTGATATACCTCTTGTGAGCTCTAAAAAATGTTATTCATCACAACCTCAAACCTTGTCCATAACCTTGTCAACATATTAACTATGTTTGCTATGTGTCCCATCAAGCATTTATTCCTGAAATATCAATTTTATGAATCACAGTCTACACTGCCCCCATGGTAGTGGAACGGACCACTAGCGCAATGGGCACTAGAGAGTCCTGAAACAACCAGAAATGAGCAACAATGCTCATTTCCAGAATGTGGCAGGTCACCAGACCTCATTTCTGCTCATTTCCAGGGTTATTTGAGGAACTACTAGTTCCTGTTGCATTAGTGCCAGAGAACTAGCAGAGGCACTGCAGCAGTTTAGGATATGGCCTGTTATTTTTAAAAGTATTTTTTTGCTGTGAACACCTCTTAGATTTAGGATTACAGGATCAGAATATGAGCAAACAAATAGGAAAGGTTTCATTTTTTCATTCACTTGACTGAACCACATTGGAATTTTCAGACTATTTGTGATAATAAAGAGTCCTAATAATACAGTTACACAGCTCTGACTCCTGTAGTTGCTATCAGCCTATCTCATATACACACACATGCAAAATATTCTTTCCACCTAAACAATCTTAACCCATTTTCACGTCTTCTAATGACTTATGTTCTGTCCTATCACGAGTGAAAGTCAGTCAAGATAAACTTTCCCCCAGCAAATCACACGACTGGTAATAAATGTTATGTCACATGCCTCCTGTGGAATATAGTGACTAATATCATTTTAAACTAATAATGGTGAGAACAAATTACAGAACTAGATGCTGTAGCAATCCACGAACTAGCACATTAATTAGGCAAGAAATGAATCTAAAAGTGTTATTACTTACTTTATCAGGATGAACAACAAGCACTGCTCTCCGGTAAACCTTCTTCACTTGCTCTGGAGTTACAAGATCTGCCATGCCTACTGGTTTCCATTTTGTTTCTCCTTCCCATAGCACCGTATGCATGGTGGATAACAATGCTCTTATATTTCTTTCCTTCCCTTCAATCCACTCAAGGATCTGTGTAGAGACAGATATAGTTCTTAACCAAACTGTAATTCAACATCCATACCAGCTGGAATATACAAGTGCTCATAGTTGAATGGAATGACTAATAGTTTGTTTCTCTCTGACTTGCTTCAGATTTCAGTGAAAAAGAAGAGGAGAGATATTACCAACTGAAAGGTTAAACTACTACCTCCAGCCAAGAATAAATATAAAGTTGCTGTTAGTATCTATCTCTAGCTTTTCAAGAGCTGAAAAAAAGATTATGAAAAGATAACATATTTAAGTAATACAGCATGTGATGTGAGTGTGGCAATCAGAGTGGGCCAGACAAACAGGCCCAAAGAGACATGGGCTGCCTCTACAAGAGGCATTTAAAGCTCTTTCAAGGCACATTAAAAAATTTACCTCTACAAGAACGGAGTGCAAATTGGGCGTAGAGGCGCTTTAAACATCCGATTATGCGCATTATTGAATGCGCGTTAAATAGCGAGTTTTATTTTGCTCTGGCCATTAAAGCGCATTTTGACTATGTGAACAAGCGATTCTCCACATTAACTACCTGTAAAGCACATTTGAAACAACCGGTAAGGTCACCTGTTGAGTGCTCAATTACCTCCTGCATACAAGCATTTACGATAAAGCGCTTCCGAGAAGATGCGCATAATCGGCTAACAAGGCGTAAAGCCGAATTCTTGTAGATGAGGCTATGGAGAATAAGGTCAGGGAAATAGATATTGGGGAAGTGTATATGCACACAGGAGACAGAGAGAGAGAGGTATTTGTAAGTCACATTTCAATAAGGCTAATTGTTTATGATGTAATTATCACAAAAATTTATTAATGATTGCAGTTCTTAAGAATTTTTGTTTCTATGTAACCCATTATGTAAGAGCTGAGACCTTGTCCCTTTTAAATACACCAGCGTATAAATAGAGAACAAGCAAGCCTAGCAAGACTCGCTTCCTATATACCCATAAAAGCAATTAAGACAAATTGTGTTTTCAAACTGAAATCAGTTCAACTGAAATCAGTTCACAGTCCAGCAAAAAAAAAAAAAAAAATGCTCCTGCAAAACAAATCTTGTTTAAGATGCATACTAAAACCCTGAGGCACAACAATCTTACAAGTTACAGAATCTCCGCCAATCTACATTATGTAGCACCACATATGATGATGCAAAAGCACATAAACTAACCAGTTTATTATGACACGAACTTTCCTAGATATTTGCCTACTTTATCAGCTTCATGAAGTAGCTGAAAAAGTACTAGGGGAATGTACATACACACAGAGAAGTTATTATTGTTATTGTTGTTGTTGTGCAAGGTGAGACCTAGAAATAGAAGTTGAAAATCATAAAGGAAAGAAATAGAGTAAGAGCAAAAGGAGTTCTTTGACATGGTTTTCCTCAGTTGCCTTAGCAGGCTTAGCTTCCTTCATCCCTGAAAGAGTGGAGCAAATTGGGCACAGAGCCATTGCTGGCGGAAGTAGAGTTAAGTGGGCTAAGACTCTTCTCTCCAATTGTTTCATGAATAGTTGGAGGCTAATAAATTACACAGTAATTGTTGGGGAGAGGGATTGGGGTCAGAGAAAGCCTGCCAAAGGGCCCACTTTCTCCAAGGCCAATCATTCCTCCCCCCATAATCAAACAAGATAAAGGTTAGTGTCTGCATGCTGTCTTCTACTGCCTAAGAATGGACATTCACTCAATTTCTGGTCTGTGTCAGGTTTGTATGTGTTCATTCATTACGTCTGCTCTATCCTGTTTCCACATTAATGTGCCATTTTTAGATCCTCACAAAAACATGTATTTAAATATACACACAGTTTTATAAGCATTTTGCCCTAAAATATGCATTTTATATGTTTTTGGTTTTTTTTTTTAAGTCACAATGCATCAAAGCATTTGGAGAAATGTACAGTCTGACAATAACTTGGTTCTGATCCACACATATTACCGGGAGCTGCAGATAAAACAAAATCCTGGGCATTCCTATTACTGCCAGGTGTATTTTCTGGGAAGCATTAGAAAGAAAAAGCTTTGGAAAGAAAAAGACCTCTGCCATTTGCAGAGATTCTCTCCTATCTTTAGAAACCCACTCTCCTCAGTTTTGAGCTAATATGATGTTTTGAAATAAAAAAGATGAGTATGCAAAACCTGAAAAAGGGCCACAGCATTGTCATATTAAAATCAGGATACCATGCTGGCATCCTAAAGCGTCTCAGCATTTTCAAATATTAAACTATTTTCCAATCTGAGCAGAAAAAAAACCTAGATGATCTGGCAACTGATTTCAAACATAGAGCTTACTTTTAGCTTCTCAGGGTCCATCTCTTTGGCCATTTCTTCTTTCCGCATTTCTGCTATTGTTCTAGGTCCCTTTTTGTCTTTGTGGGCATTAAAGCCTTGACCAGATAAGAGGTCCTCAAAATCAGCAGACATTTTGGGCTTTGAATCTTGATGAACAAAACAAAAACGAAAAATCTGGATAGTTAATGTTACTCTTAATTTAGGGAGATACCAGCTGATATACCCGGCATTGCTTGGGCCCCCTAAGATATATGTCTGCAAGATAATCATCTTAAAGTAGTAGGCCGGTGCCACTCCTGTGAATTAACTTTTAAATAAATGAAATTGCCCAAGGCATGCTGGGAGTTGTAGGCGAGAACCTATGCCAAATGACATATTACGGAGGCACTTGAATTTTCCTTTACAGCATGCACAGCATGGAGAGGAAAAGCTCTAACAACTTCTCTTCCAACTTGCGTTGTGCACAAGTTGATGATCTTCCAAAGATGTATGTCATATAAAATATACACAGCAATTCAGCCACAGATCTCCCATGTAATGTGCAATTTGGCACTTAACATGTAGCCCCATGTCTAGTTTCACTCTTAGAACCAGAATGCCTAAATTTAATTTCAAACACACCACCTATATTATAGAATAGTTGACTGAAACCCTTCAGTTTGGAAATACTCAATTTCTTGGCTTACTAAATAATACTATATTTGCTTTACAAGGGGGGGGGAATCAAATGATAAAAAAAATAAGTTTACCAGAACTCCCCGCTCCTTTTCCATGGTCATTTTGGCCACCAGGCATTGCAGAAAAACTCACATTATAATTAGGCCTGTTTTGCGGAGAGGAATGTGGCATACTTTGTTGGGGTTTTGTCTGTGATTGTGGCCAGGAATATCCAGTTCCCTGCTGCCAGCTGCCACCTCCCATTGGCTGGGGAGATGGTTTTTGTGGTGATCCCATAGGAGGAAAACCTCCTCCCATTCCTGTAGGTGTGCTGGGTTTGCTGGCAAAGGAAGGACAACCTGAAAGATGAAACGAAGCAATGAGTATTAATCCTGTGGTCTGCTTAATAGGAAACCAGGTTGAGACTGGACATTGTATTTGGGTTACACTATTATAACTCATAACATTGGCCTTGAATAATCTTACCCTCTAATCTTGGAAGAATTCTACATCTTTAGCTTTGCACCACAGCCCTGAAAACCCTGCGTTTGTGCTCCTTTGCATTGTCCCCACGCAAACGATCTAATACGGGGTTTACAGGGGAGAAAGGGGGACCTCAAGCAATTTTTTAAATTATCTATCTATCTATCTATCTATCTATCATCTATCTATCTATCTTTAATTGCGAACTTTCACAGTTATAGAGAGGCACAGAGACGGACCGCTCTTTTGGGTTCCCCGCCCAAAGAATTAACCTCTCAAATACTTCTTTATTGCCTTTTTCCCCCAGCCAAATATTTATCACTTCCAGGAAAGAACAGTGACAACTGTTTCTCTTCTCCATGCCCCACCTTGCATATGTGTGTGTGTGTGTGCGCGCGCGCACACACACACACTTAATAAACTTTAAAATTCCTCTAAAGAAGTCATCCCCAATTTGAGTTTGTATAGATTGGGAAGGAAGTGGAGAAGGGGAGAGAGAGGGAGAATAGAAGAAGGAAGTGGGAAAACTCCAAAATAAACCAAGGGGTGTCTTGACAGCGGTGGTCTTTTGGGTTGTTGTTTTTTAAAACGTTGTCTCTGCTTGTGAAGCTTCACAGTCGGGGAGAGGTGCAAAGACGGGCAACCACCTCTCCACTGTCCTGGTGCACTGGCGATCCATTTGTATTTTATTTTTTACTATTTATGTGAAGCTCTGCGAGGTCCGTAGAGGTGCAGAGGTGGTCCAGCAGCCATTCGGCTCACTGTACTGCCCCCTCCTCCTGCCCAGCGCCCAATCAGGGTTCACCATTGGCGGGAGAAATGCCTCGGGCACAAAGACGGAGGATGGCAATAGATGGGAGATGCGGATCTACGCCTCCCTGGCATGAAAAAGTTGCGTTAAGTATCCGGCTTTTTTAAAGCAGAGCTTCAGGGAAATGCTCTCAGATGGCTTCGCAATGGCAGCTGCGTCATATAATGAACTGCTGCCAGTGTGGATCCACCCCAGGGCTTTCCCCTCATCAAAATGTACCTTTAATGTACTTGGCATTGAAAGGACTGCATGTGGACTTGGACTTGTGCACTAAGGCTTTCCTCATCTCTTTTATTCCAGAATGGAATGGCATCTAATGAAGTGCAAGGAGCCAAAAAAGCTACTAAAACCTCCATGTTCACCTAAAGCATTTTAGGTGAGCACATGCATCTATTTGGATTGTAAGCTGTGTGTATATAGTCTAGACTGTTACCAAAATCCTTTAATATACATTTAAAATTTCTATTAGAATCCAACATTTTTTAAAGTACTTTCATTCTCTCTCTCTCTCTCTCTCTATCTCTCTCTCATAAATATATATACATATATACATTCATACCTGAAATCTGGTATGCATACTAAGAAGACCCTAGGGCTATGCACCTCAGGGTTATTTGTTTTTTTTAATGCATTTTTATTTAGTCAATCAGTCAGTCAATCATTTGATTTGTACTCCACCTTTCTACTAATAAAATGCCACTCTGTGTCATTTATTTGAAGCCTGTAGTACCATCTTCAGTCACTAAGTGGCTTCCCTAATGAGCACATAGATTTGCAGTCAATACAGTTTGAAGGCAGAGAGAGTAGTCCAATGGACAGAATCATATAGCTTTGCCATTTGTGCAGCCCTCCCACCTCCGGTGAATTGAGTGGACATGCCCTTCCTTCATGGGGCTGTAGGGGTGCATGATGGAAGTGGCTGTGCCTAGTGGTGCCAGCAGGCATGGCTTCAGTCAGACAGGGCAGATACAATGCAACCACCTCTGACACCTGAGTGACTTTGTTTGAAGGCTTTGCTGTATTGAACGAAGCCATGTCAAACCCAGGGCCGTGTGTGTGTGTTTACATTTTTATATTGAAGTTGCTGCACCAGGAAGCAGCAAACATAAACTTTTCTGAACATTTTGGCATTTGCTGGATTAAACTACAAGTCCTCCAATACTGTAAATTCTGTATTCTGGAACAGTCTATATACACACTGATCTCATATGATCAACCTCCTAATAACTGGAGGGGGGTATCTAGTCTTCTCCATCACCTTCTACAAGCTATCAGCAAAGACAAACATAATTATATACAGAGACAGCCAGTGTGTGGTGTAGGGGTTAGCGTGCTAGACTGGGATTCAGGAGATCTGGGTTTTAGTCCACATTCAGCCACTGACTCTCAGCCTAACCTACCTCATAGGGTTCTTGTAAGGATAAAATGTAGAAGAGGAGAACCATGTAAGCCACCTTGGGTTGCAAGATGAAAAGTGGGATATAATGTGATTATATATGTGAGTAATGGAGTTTCCAATGGAAGTTGCCATTTCTGGATTAGAGAAAATTTGGTCCATCCAATCCTGCTTTCTTTAACAAAAATAGATAGTTCAAAAGCTTTCTTGTGTCATATATGTGTTATGTATAAAACAGCATGACCAATTCTGAAGCACAACCAAAAAAAACCCCCATTAAATGCAAGCCTATTTGAATGTATACCGCTATTAGAGTCAGAAGTATAATCAACACCAGATATCATGTTATTAGAAGCAATTGGACAGGAGATTAATAGGTTGCACTGTAAAAGTTACCTACTTTCATCAAACCATCATGGAAATACAGTAGAGAATTTAGAGTAAACATATATAAAAAGCCTAGTTTTACTTTTAAAATTATTTCATTCAGGTCTTTATATCCTGTGTATTCTAACTTTTTTTCCTTAAAATTATGCAACTCCATATTACTAAATAAAAAAAGAAAATAGCCACAAGTAGCTGCACTACGTGACATTAGACACATTTTTTGTTTTGATCCTGCAGAGCAGCAGAAAACCAGCAGAGGGAAGTGGGATACCTAATTTCAGAACCAATATGACATTTAAGCAGATGAGGCACTAAACAGCAGGGGGGTAAACTCAAGCTGTTACTAGCATGGTAGAAATTAAGGGCCAAGAAATGAAAAGGGAGGGTGGAAATCTATTTACAAAACAGGGAAGAGCAGGAAAGTATTCCCAGCCTTGAAAAGGTATTGCAAAATAAAGAAGCTGGCTACATTTTATTCTCAGATAACTAATTAA
The DNA here is from genome assembly GCA_029215795.1 of Anniella stebbinsi. NCBI lineage: Eukaryota > Metazoa > Chordata > Lepidosauria > Squamata > Anniellidae > Anniella > Anniella stebbinsi. Next base: position 84,132,392 of record JARDYH010000004.1, on the reverse strand, counting down.
TTTTCATCTTCCTTTCTAACAGTCCTTAATTGCATTTATTAAAATTGGTAATTTTTTACATCAGAAACTAAAGTTGCAATGTTAGCAATAATAAAGAGATTTGTAGCTTCTAGAACTGTGCCTCGCATTTAGATGATGCACTGTGCAAGATCACATATTGTACTGATCACATAATAAATTCAGTTATCACTGGAAAATCTGGGTGTATGAGAACTTCTACCTTGGATATCATGAACTAACACAGATTGGCTGCTACTGGTTAAAAAGAAGGAGACAATCTTCCCTAGTAAAGTTAATGGACATACCCACATTGGCAAGTTTGTACAAATCGTTTTAAGGATGGTTCTCTTTAGTTTTCTGTACCATACAAAAATATTTACACATACTCAAATAGCACATGAGATGCTCAAAAGTGCTTTTAGTACCATCTTGAATAAACTTCCACTCTTCTGACTATCACTTGACATGTGTGACTCCCCGTAACAAATAGTAAGAAGGAAAATAAGAAAACAGAACTCAATTCAGCAGTTTAGCAGTCTGCCTCTTTAGTAGGAAAAGCAACATTCACAAGTATCGAAGGGAGACAGTGCTACTGTTAAAAAGGATAGAAAGGACCTTCAAGAGAATAAGTGATATTATTTGCCTCCAAAATAACGCTATGCTGTTCGGATCTGCTTGCAAGGCTGCGTGAATTTCTGTCTTACTCAGGGAAGCACTGGGTTTTCACCATGCTGCCAAGTTTTACTTCTTATAAATGTCATCTTTCATTTTGAAGGGGAAAAGGCTGGTGAATAGTTTGAAGCACTGTGGAAACATCTACTGAAAGCAAGAAAAATGAAATGACAGAGTCAGACAAAGCTTCCAGTGTTCAGGTGGTAGGGACCTTATAACCATCTTTTATCCAACTCGCTTCCTAGCCAGCTCCTTCCTGTTTTCTGTCACCTCAGGTTCATTGCCAAAGCCCAACTGGAGTCATTTATGTAAATTAACCATTTTCAGAATCCGATCAGACAAACAGTACTTAATCAAAAGTTATATTGTAGCCAGTTGGCCACAAAATGTTTTGCCTCAGCAGAACCAACACTCATATGTGTGTTTTTCCTTAGGAATCATGTTTTTCAATGTAACTAAGGGTAGTGATAAGGACAAATAGATATAGTTCCGTTGTAAACTACTGAGATAATGTATTAAGTGTAAAAAAATAATAATTCTGGAAGTCTAATCAAACCGCAAATCCATATTAATTCATCTTCATGGCCCTAGCAAACAAGTTGAATATTTGAAGTGCAACAACAATGTTCTAGGGCAGGGGTGAGCAACTTGTGGCCTCCATCTGTTTTAGCCTACAACCCCCAGACAACATAGCCAATGGTGAAGCATGACGGGAGTTGTAGGCTGACACATCTGGAGGGCCAGATTGTCCACACCTGCTCTAAGAACAGTGTATGATGCCCCAGCAACATTTGCTCATGTGCCACTCATGGGCTGGCAATAGCTATTTACTCTGGAGAAGCAGGTAGGTGGCTTTAATTGCACCACTGCGCAATTTACTATTGTCTCATTTCATTGCCTGCACTTCTGATTAGCCATGACTTGGGCTGCTCATTCCACTCCATTATTACGTTTAAACTAACCTGCTAGATTTGCTCCAAGAGACCCCAAGTCTGCAAAAGGATCCAGTGTTTGTGGTTTGGCTTGATGTGTAGGCGTGCTGTGCAGTGATCCTGTAGGGCTGGTTGCAGCTGATTTGCTCCCCATACCTAGGGCACCTAAGACAAAAACGGGAAAGCTAAAAAGAGAAGGCTGATCAAATATAAATTTTATGACATCAGAGCTAAAATTAAAATAATCCTGCTGTATGCAACAGTTAGTTAGCTCAACATACACAAGTTGGTAACAGGGTTGTAATGTGCAGATACATTGTTTTACTAAGCTCATACAGAAGATACATTCAAGAAGGAGCATTGAACATGTTCCAGCAGCCTCCCAAATAACTTTTGGCAAAGCACAATGGGGATAGCTTGCTCCCTCATTAAATTTTGCCATCAAGTGAACAGACACTAAAGAATTTAACTTTGTTCATGTTCTATGAAGTGGTTTTTGACAATTGAGTCAATGTAGCTTAGCAGCATGGGTAGTATGCCAATTTAGTAACACACATACCATTAGACATATTTAGGCATGTACAAAAACAGTTGTGAATGGCTCTGTATGATCATTTTACATTTCATTAGAACTTCTGCAACATCGAAGTTCTTGTTCAAAGTTTACACTTGTTTTTCTTTGCATATGATCTCATGCTTCTGAGTGCCAAACCACATGTGTATTTGCATTTAATGTGAACATTTTTTAAAATAGTGGCTGCTGGGGTTTGATGATTATCAGGATCACAGCAGGCAGGGTGGGATGAATTTTACCCTTTCCTCCCTTGCTTTGGCCCCTACAAAAGACCCTCCCCTGAAGCTGATATTTGTATTGGGAGAAAATGTAATTTGGGGGGGGGGGTTCCTTTCCAATGCAAATAGCAATGTCAGAGTTGGATTTTTTATTAGGAGCGTAAGAAGGGACAAAAGGATTATATTCCCTTCTCCTCACTGGCTGTGATGATCCTAATCAACACACACACACACACACACACACACACACACACACACACACAGCTATTTGCATTTCTAAAAACATGCACTTTTAATGCAAATACTCATTTACAGTGCAATCCTATGGTGCCTAGGCAACATCCCAGGGGTCATAGGATTGTTCAGATATAACTTCCTCCAAGGCTGTAGTCAGATCTCAAACATTGGAGAGGTGTTTTCCCCCCTGATGTTGGTTCCTCGTGGTTCCTTCCAGCCTCCATGGAGGTTTCTATGGTGGCTCCCTATGAGGTCAGAACTGCATAAAGGAAATCTCCTTGTAGAAGTGGGGAAATAGGCACGTTGGAAGCATGCTATTGGGTAGAGAGCGAGCAGCCAAAGATGCCTTCCAGCCCCCCAACCATAACCCCCAGCACAGAGGGGAAGTTAGATAGGCTCTGAGGCCCATTTAACTGATTTTCCCTTTTGGAAGGACAAAGAGGCAAAAAGTACCTTCACCGTTCCTTCCAGCCTGCTGGCAAGAACTTATCAGGGCTTTTGATGGAATGGAGCCTCCAAGGTTGGACCACACTATCATTAGGGCTCCTTAGCCTTTGGAGTGCACCCTTAGATTTGCAGCTAGTTTAGACTCAAATGCAAGTTACTTGGTAATTTTATTGAGCACACCTTACATTAAATCATCATCATCATCGGTTTATTTTAGAAAGCCTTTAGAGGCACTTATTTGTGTTATTATCTCATCAAATAAGTTAATTGTACTGTAAAAGTAGACTATTTGGAAACTATTTGGGAAATGTCTCTGTTCCTAGCTAAGATGATCACACTTCACACAGATCATCTCAAACAAGTTAGAAACTGGTTTCAGACAAACCTGATTTGCTGGGCCATTCCCAACCACCTGAAACATCTGGCTGAATGGAAACAGTTGGTGTACTGGAAGGACCTAAAACAAGAAAATGATTAACATATTTTCTCCCACCCAAAATTAAAAACAAATTATTGGAAGGTGGCTTTTAATATATGTAATCAAGTCACTCAATGGAAAGTTGGTTGTTGTTGTTGTTGTTGTTGTTGTTGTTTTGGCTTTCTTCAGAGAGGTAAGAGATTATCATGTATGCAATTTTCACTACATGGTCAATCAACTTACTAGAAATCAGTACATGTGATTTTCCCAAGCCTGTAACCCAGAAAATAATTCTATATGAATCTTGCAGCTGATGAAAACTTCAGGTGCACCTTAGATATTAAACTTTAAAAGTGAGGGAAGTTGTCAAGCAATCCTCAGAGACAGCTGTAGTGGAATAATTTCTCCTACCCCAGTCTGAAGCCTGGCTAAATTCTCTTTTGTAATATAAAGATTAAAAGATAATAAAGCTTTTTGATACCACATAGCCCAGTTATATGCATGTTTACTTGGAGGTAAACACTACCAAGTTCAATTACGTTTGCTCCTACATAGGTGTGTACAGCAGGAGTAGGCAACCCAACAACACTTTTCATCTTCCCTGACCATTGGCCACAGTAGCTGGGGCTGATGGGAACTGAAGTCAAACAACATCTGGAGTGTCTCAGGCTCCCCACCTTAGTGTACAAAATTACAGACTTATTCAGATTTTAGGGAAAGGAGCACAGTCTTCCCAGGAAACTTCCTGATACCAAACAATTTTGTATTCTTTGACATGGTAACAATTAGGAACTTTAGCCCTGTTGCTGCTAATTTCAAAGACACCCTAACTGCATCTTACTGCCAACACCTGTGGTCCACAAAACTATTTAAGAAACTGGGGGGGGGGGAGTTTTACTTGCTTTATTCTATTTATGAATAATCTGCAACTCTAGGGAAAGACGATTAAATTTAAAAATTTTCTTAGAATTCACTAATTTTTTCTTAGAATTCAAAACCAAAAGGCAAGGCATTTGAGATCTTTCCTACCCATGTGAAAAGGGTCTCCTTGCACTGTAGGTGAAGGACTCCTTGCTGCTTGAAGAAAAGGATCAGTAGTGGCATTTGATGAACCAAGAAAAGAGCCTAGAAGATCTGGGGCAGGTTGCTTAGGACTACTCCCAAATGGGTCAAAGGCAGTTGCTGCAAGAACAACACATTTGTTTTTAAAAACATGCATCCCATTTTTACCCTCAATTTCACTACTGGGTTGAATTCCTTTACTTCAGAGTAACCCTGTACTTTCCCTAACTTTTTCGTACATACATAAAAATAGGGTATGGTTAAGTGTCAGTTACAGGTATGCTTTCAAGTCAAGTGCTATGGAAGATAAAGACTAATTTAGAGGATCCACTCACATTGCTACATTTTACATTCATCTTGCCTCTGAACGAAAATGCAGAAGTGGCTGAAAATAGAATGAGAAACTTCTTCCAAGCATGCCTGAACTGGGAGTTTATAGGAGGTTATTTAAATTCTGATTCATCCACTGGGACAACCAAACAAGAAATCAACACAGGTAATACTGCTTCCCTGTAACCGGGCACCTTGCAATAACAATTGAAGATACATTACCCAGGGTTATGCAACTTTTACAGGCTTTCATTAACACTTGAAAAACTACCCTTGATTTGCATTAACGTTCCTTCCTATTGCTTTTGTTTTGCTTAGTAGCTTTTTTGTTTCATCAGAGTGTTTTCCCCCTTGGTTATATATCTCACTGGTTATAACTATAGGGATGTTGTTCACATTTAGTCCCTCAGCATTTCAGTATTTTCTTCTCATTCCTCCATTCAGTTTGTGGCCAGATCTACACCAAGCGGGATATAACACTTTGAAAGTGGTTTGAAAATGGTATATATAATGTGTCATGGGCCACAACAGTTATCAATACTGCTACAAACCATTTTAAAGCAGGAATGTAGATTCTGCCTATATTCACCATAAACTGAATTTAGAAGATGACAGAAAAAAGCCTTTTAGTTAGATCAGATGATCCTAATGAAGACACAGGCCCTTAGAGAGAATCCTATTTAGCAGCTATTGTAATAAATCAGTGGTTTGTTGTTGTTGTTGTTGTTGTTGTTGTTGTTTTAAAATCAAGTGCCACAATTAGGAATTTTTTACCTTCTCCTACTCTTGGGGATAGAGATGGGGATGCTGAAGCTGCAGACCGTCGTGGGGTGGATTGTGCAGACGCAGTTCCACCCATCTGAAAGACATCCTCAACAGCTGACTGCCCACCTTGGCTTGGTCCTCCAGAATTACCAACCCCAAAGAGATCACTCAGCAAGTCTGAGTTAGAGGGTGGCGCAGTGGCTGCTGCTGGAACATTCTTGCTCATAGGGCTGCCATCCAAACCTAAAAGGTCCACATCTTCTGGAGGGGCTGGAGCTGATGGCTCTTGATGCTTCTTGCTGTGCTTTGGGGGGCCATGGATTTTGTCAGTGCTGGTGCTACTGTGCTGACTGGAGAGGGACAAGAGTTCATCATCAGATTGCTCACTTTCTTCATGTACCAGTGCCGCCCGGTCTTCCGAGCTGGGGTGAGAACTGCTTCTCTCCAGTTTTTGATCTAAGGGGTCAAAACCAGCTCAAAATTAGCTAGTTGTTCCATAGATCCTCTAATGCTAGATATGGCGGGGGGAAGAAATATAAAAGCCACATGTGGAAGCAAACAATATCAGTAAAAGCAGCATTTTACATTTAATCCAAATTCTTTTGGTTAAATTTACGACACACAATGGAAAACCTGAAATATAAAACTGGAAAGCACACGGTGCTGGCATTCAAAGGATTTCCGAAGAGACCCTGTTATATTCAACTGAAAGGATGGAGAATAAAATGAGCCTGGTATCAGATCTTGGCTAGATCCCCAAAGCTCTGTAGAATGTGATGAGTCCATGTGATGAGTTCTATGTATGGTCAGCCGCTAGCCAGCTCTTTTTAACAAATCCAGGAATGGTTATGTGCTGCGCCACAGCCCTCTCAAGCTCCCTGGAGACAGACAGTGAGATGAGGGTGGGTAGGAAACGGAGTTCTGAGAGAGATGTTACCCAAGCAGAAATCTTATGTACCTTGCCAGCTGAGAGATGACAAGAAAGCACCCTGTCCAGCATTCTTTAGGTTATCTTGTGGCGCATCTACAGAACCTCTACCTATAATGTACGAAGAGTCAAAACAAACCAAAGATGAGTGAAATTGGAAATGGTCAAACTGGTATTTTCATGAAAGCTGAAACGCCTAGAGAAAAACAAGGCCGTTCTTACCTGCCAGGGCCAGGGTGTCCTGGTGCTCCTGGTGGGATGAAAAAAGAATGCTTGGGTTGATGTCTTTTGTTGTGAAGTTCTCCCATGGAGGAGTTAAGTCAGTCTGCCTATCAGCAGAATCAATTTCTATCTCCAGTAGGACATGAAACAATTGGGGATATTTTTCAGGCGAGTCACAAGCATCCAATTCAGGTCTAAAATAATGACAGAAAAGGTCCTCAACCCAAAATAAAACAAACAGTTTGAAGATGACTTATTAAAATCAAATCGTGAGCCTCAATATGATGAAGTGACTTGATCAGGGCAGGAATCTGTGACATCCACCTCAGGTTTCTCTACCTGCAGGGGCTGCATCACAGGCTCCTGTGTCAACAAGGTCATAGACACTAGCCAGTGCAGAGTATGGCATGGCTCACTCACATATTTGCTTTTCAGGCACCTGGAGTGGTGCACCTTCGTAAGTCCTCTCATCCCCAGCATCTTCATTGTGCAAGGTGATCTACGTGATTCATGTGGATGGTCTACCTTGAAGCAGAGTCATAACCTTAATTGTAAGTCCCAAGGAGACTTAATGGTGTGGTTAATGTCAAAATTAAGAACTTGGGGAGAAAAGGAGGCAATAATCTCCCCATCCCCCTTATGAGGTCTATCCTCAGCTTTAACTTCAAAATGCATCCTGTTGCATATTCACCAGCAAATGTACATGGCATAAAAGGCAAGCATTTTCTATTTTATTTTAGAATATCAATTCACTAAGGAATATAATTGTGTAGCATTATTTGGTGGTGGAGTTCTGTGAAATCTATGACAACCAGTAAAGCATACAGACTTCTATGTAGAATTTGTTTCTGTGCTTTGCAGGTCTTTAAAAGAATGCAACTGTAGCTGAAGTCATGGATTATAGCAAGATCTACAATGTTGTTTTTAATAGCACAATGATAATGTAATATAAAATACTTGGAAGACACCCGTACCACTACCTTAGCAAAAAAAGAGTTTAAATAATTCATTATCTTTGCAATGGAAATATATTATGAAACAGGAAATCACAGTCTCCATTCAGTCCTGAAATATATGTTACAATGGCTTCATTCACACTAACCTATGCTTTATTTAACTCATGTTTTGTACCCAGGGTTTGTCTGACAATCAATCAAACAAACTGTGGTTTGTTTTCTCAATCCTTGTGTTATTTGTTTCCTTCTTCCTCCACTCTCTCCCTGTATCCTAATTGCCTTTGTGGCATTGTAGAACCAACGTGTAGAGTTGCCCACCATATCTGTAGCCTGGCAAAGCAACCCATGAACAACCCACAGTTCTAGTGTCACACATAATGACAACCCATGGTTTAAACAACCCAGAATTCACAACACAAGAACAAACCATGAGTTCTCTTTCTAAGATGTTAGTGGTTAACAAACCAGGGTTTGTTAGCGCAGCCACGTTCACACATCACAATTTATTTATTATTTATTTAAAACATTTATTAGCCACCTTTCAAGGCAGAAGCCCTCCCAAGGCAGCTTACAACCATACATAAAACAGTATAAACATTAAAAGCAATAAAAGCATAGACAGTAAAATATCAGTTAAAACAACAACACAGCATTCAATAATCTATACCATGGGTTAACATTATGTGCAAACCAGGTCTATATGTGGCTCGTGCTTAAGTATCAGCATTCTTGGGTGATGCTGTCATATCAATTTATATGAAGCTAACTAGTCCACTACTCAGCATACTATATCACTTCTGATTATGGAATACTTACTTAGTAAATTTTAATACCGTTGTTCCCAGGGCTATAAATCCAGTGTGAAACTGAATCTGCAATATTTGTGTGTTCGTCATCTAAAAGAAAATGTTAAACACACAATTTTAAAATTAAAGAGAACCACAATTCATCGCAAATATATAGCATGCAGGAACTAACCAGTCAATTCTACTTTACTATAAGTGATACTGTAAGTACTAAAGACAACCCTTAAATAATTCTGAACTGCAAATTGGAGTATCAAAGAAAGAAAGATATACTAGAACTTATTTATTTATATAGGGCTGGATCCAGGTTTAGTCATTCTTACCAATAGAAATCAATGGGATTTAAGTTAGTCATGACTAATGTACGTCTCATTGATTTCAATAGATCAACTCTGTGGCTAAATCTGGCTCCATTCCATTATTTTATCCTACACCTTCAACACAAATTTCTGTTTCCAAGGTGGCTGTCATAGTAATATGAAGCAATTTTAAAAAAGCATACAAACACAAGGACTAAACAGCAAGGACTAAACCTACAATTATTTTTCTCATATTTCACTGGGCGTTTGTGAGTTTGTGCTGGGGTACCACCCTGCAAGAACTTTGGCAAGGGATACATAAAACTATGCCTCTGACACTCTGGAAATGTTTCCAGGAACATTAAAAGCACATCGAATTGGATGCCTCCAGTATCAAAAGCAGTAAGCCTATGTACATCAGTGGCTGGGGAACATGGGTAGGAGGGTGCTGTTGCACTTGTTGTCCTGCTTGTAAGTTCCTGCTCAACAACTGATTGGCTACTGTATGAACTGTTTCAGTTTTATTTATTTCGGTCATGGACCAGTATAACTGTGTGAACAGAACGCTGGATGATGGACCCTTGGTCTGATCCAGCATAGCTCTTCTTACTTTCTTATCTAGGCAGCTGCACAGAACAGGGATTTTCCCCACTCCACCCAGTGGCCATCTTCCTTCTTAGTGCAACCCTCTGCACACACCAAAAAATCTGACTCAGAGGGTTTGGGGACTCTTTAGAATGACATTAAATGTAGCACAGCCCCCTTTTGTGTATAGACATGGGTGAAACTTCAGAAGCCCCCTTGTGTGTAGAGACATGGCTTCCACTTGTGGAAGCAGCTCTTTGATTTAGTCTATTATCCTGCATGAGCCATATTTTTTGCCCCTCTTTTCTTTGTGACTGTCCAAGAACAAGATAATTATTTTTTTAATTTGCACATCAAGTATCTACAAAAGCGAGGTACTTTGCAATTTACATTTTCTTTCTGATAGACCAGCATGTCTATCCCAATTTGCTGTTATCATTTGGGAGACGTGAATGGTTATTTTGCCCATTCAAAATGATCCATTATAACAACATTTGAAAATATGTTGACCTGCAGTCTAAAAGTAGCATCGAGCTAGCTGTGAGAAGACATGCCTTCAGCAGTATTATTAGGCAAACAGATAACCCTGGCTCCAAGCTAACTAAACGTAGAGATGCTCCTTCAACTACTAAGCAGCTGTCAGAAAGTACTATCACCACCTCTCTAATTTTACTTCAATGAGTAGTATCCACCACTGCCTGCATACTAATAGTACCCATTGTTAGTGCAATGGGAACTAGCGGAACCTGAAGCAACTGGTAACGAGCAGAAATGCTAGTTTCCAGAATGCGGCAGGTTAGTAAGGCTTGCAGAAGAAGCTCTGCTGACCTGTCCCATTCCAGAAATGAGCATTTCTGCTAGTTTCCAGGGTTGCCTTAGGAAGCACTAGCTTCCTGTTGTGCTAGCAGTGGGTCCTGCTGATACAACAGAAGCAGTGGGATATTGGAACAGAAACAAAACAAAAACAGCAGTACTGAACACTGCCCCATATTTCCTAGATTTTTAAGTTTGGTGTCAGTAACCATCCTGCATGTTTAGCTTTGCATTTCAGAAAATACACCAAGTCATACTTTAGCTTGAAGACGTCCCCCAATGGTCGATCGCATATGGTAGATGGAAACAACTACATCGCCATGGACAGTGACTCCTAATGGAATTACAACTTTTCCTTCTTGAACACGGAATTCCCTAAAGAAAGTAAAATAACACGCCTCAGGTAATATTCACGAGGAATGCCAAACTAAACAGAAAAATATTCTAGTTATTTAAAGAAGCCTCCAAATGATTGGAGTTTAATATACTTTAATTAATTGTCACAATCTACAAAACCTGATGCCTAGATTAGAGCACAAATGCCCTTCTCATCTACTTGCATCCTAAATGGGATTGTCTTGCTTAGTTCTCAAAACTATTTGACAAGTGGATGCATTTCTCAGGTAGCATTACACGTGATGAATTCTATATAAGCCATGGGTATTCATGTGCAACATAGGCCTATTTAACTACATTTTTGTATGATAATTAGACATGCAATGAGCCTCACATTGAGTGTACATTATTTCGTACACAGAAGTACTATTAGTAGGAAATTCATCACATCAAACCAGTTCATAATAAAAACCAAAATGTGCAACGCAAAATACTAGCCCTGTTCAGGCATGTATCCATGTATAATGAACATGTTAAAGTTCAAATCCAGAACCTGCAAGCTAGTCATATTCCTAGATGCTGACACATTATCGGCATTAGTCTGAAGGCCTCCTCCATGGGGATGGTAACTATAGTCAGTCAGGGTTCCTAACCCCATGGAGACAGCTGCATGCGTGTAGGCCCCCTTCAGACCAACATTAATCATGCATTTGCCAGGGTTTATGGGTGGCAAGTGAGCAAGGCTAGCTGACATCTTCTGGATATCCCCTTTCTGCGTTCAATACCCTTGAGCACCAAACACCTGAAAGGGGCTTTTGTTCACACAAGATTCTAAGTAAACGTAGTAGGACTCACTTCATTCTTTCATATTCTTGTGAGGTTGTGAAGATTCTAGTTTCTCCAATAAGGATGTCACAGAAAGGCCGGCAGCCATTTCTCTGTTTGTTGAAACAGGGTACTGGGCTGAGAAGGACTGATTTGATCGTTAAAGGCTTGCAGTGAGGTTGAACAGGCTTGTCTGCTATTAGATCACAAATATATCCTACATACCTGCAATGAAAAATAACAATTCAGAGAAATCCATGCAATATTACTGTTTTTCACCCTTCAGTTCTAAAAAGAAACATGCTTAAGGCTTGCTCAATTTTTCACAATCTATTATTTTCAATAGCACAAATCCTACTGTCATGGAACAGTAATTCTGTGCCTCTAACTTTTAATATAAGCTTATCAGAACTGACAATTTCATGGACATGAATCCAATGAAAGTCCTTAGTAGCCTAGGAGAGAAAATGAGGGTTGATTCTGTTCCTTTAAAAGCTTCAGAAACATGAGGTTCCTGCTCCATGACAACAAGACTACTACCTAATCGAGTGTTATAGCAACACATAATACATTAATATAGTCTTAGAGATTAGACACAACTGTTTAAAGCCTTATTTATTTCATTTTATTTATTTACAACATCTGTATGCAACTCCATATCTAAAACAGATTCTAGAGCAGTGAACATAAGAGGTACAATAGCAAAAAGATTAGGGTGTCCAGATGGCTTGGGGTTTCCCGGTCTTAACCGGGAAACCTGGGGCCAACCGGCCCAACCGGGGGCTGTGGGGGCAAACCGGGGTGGCAGGGGGTCACGCGGCGGTGGCAGCAAGCGAGGAGCGGTGGTAGACCCAGCGGCGGTGGCGGCGGAGGAGCCCGGGAAGCGGCCACCCCAGAAGGTAAGTGCCCTCCCTCGCGCCTCGCGCTCCTTATCCGCAGGGGCGTCCGCTTCCCTCCGGTGCTCGAATCTACTGAGAAACAGGCTTCGTGGCCTGTCCCTCAGTAGTGAGACAGGCCACGAAGCCTGTTTCTCAGTAGATTCGAGCACCGGAGGGAAGCGGACACCCCTGCGGGTAAGGAGCGCGGGGCGCGGGGCGCAGGACACTTACCTGCTGGGGCAGCCGGGTCCGCCGCCGCCGCTGCCAGGCTCGTGAGGCCAGAGGCCACGTGGAAGGGACGGGAGAGGGCCAGATCCTGAAGTGACGTAATCAGCCCTCCCCTGCCTCTTCCGCGCAGCCTCTGGCCTCATCGGGGCTAGTTGCGATGGCGACGACCCCTGAGGAGCCCGGACGCCTGCGCGGTAGAGGCGGGGGAGCCTTATGAGCCCAGCGGCGGGGGACCCGGCGGCGGACCTGGGGGGGCGGCGGACCCGGCGGGGGCGGCAGCGGCAGCGAACCTGGTAGGTCCGGGATTATGTTTTTTGGGGGTGGGTGGCTTGTTGGGGGGGTTGTTTTGGGTGGGGGGGTGGCTTGGGGGGGTTGTTTTGGGGGGGTGGCTTGGTGGGGGGGTTGTTTGGGGTGGCAGGGGGGGACCGGGATTTTGGTTTCCAAAATCTGGTCACCCTAAAAAAGATAAAAGATTAAAACACCATATTAACATTATTATTTTAGGGGGGGGAATGCAACTAAAAACCGTATTGGTCAGTTAAGGAATGCTTCCTGGAATAGAGCTGTTTTCAAGAGGCACCAGAAGCAATACAGCCTGACCTCCAGGGGCAGGGAGTTCCAAAGAAAAGGACCACCACACTGAAGGCTCATCTCTGGTTGGGCCCCAGCTGGACCATAGGTCCATATGGAACCACCAAGAGCATGCCTTCTGATGACCTCAGTGACCAGGCAGGTTGGTAGGATAGAAGGCGCTCTCTTAGGTGTCCTGGCCCCTAGTCATTTAGGGCTTTGTCCACTAGTACCCAAATATTAAACCTCACCCAGTAGCAAGTTGCTTGCTGAAAACTTGCTCCCAACAACTTTTGTGATTCCGAAAAGACATGGTCTTACTGTCTTAAAATCCAAGTCTTGGATTCATGAGGAATGACTAAAAATTCTTATTTTCACTTATTCTGGAACACTCTCATTTTAATGGGACTAACTCAGGAGAGCATATGCACTGGAATGCAGCCTTAAGAACCAAAGGGCCTAAAGCACTTATTAAAGAGGGATTCTTGAAACTCTAATAGAAAGCATTTGTGGAATTGTTGCTAAACTGCCATCATCCAGTTATGCATTTCAGTAATGTGATAAAAAATTATACCCATTTATTTCAATGCAGCTCCATAGCTGTAAATGTTGGAGAAGGATAGCATTGGCTAAATCTGGCTTGAAGAAATAACGACATGGGTATCACAAGGAGAAATCACATTGCACATTATTAGACATTTGGCCAGTCAGAACACCAGAGTGCCATACCTTCTGTGGGATGGCCAGAGTACTATTCCAGGTCTTTTTGAATTTAGCAGCTGAATGGCAGGAGCTGGATTAGAGAAGAGATGACAGAAACAGAACATTGCACTGACCAGAACTGCTGATGCTACACGACCATCCTGTCAAATGAAATTCAAGAGCATCTATCAGGAAAATCTTGCCTTTTAATTAACCTTTCCCAGCTTAATGCACATAAGACCATTTGAACAAGATCCCCCTCAACGCAGAGGCTTCCAAGCTAAATGTATAAGCTCCATAGAAGCTTTCGTCAGAGTAAACATGCACAGGATTAGATTGATTGATTGACTGATTGATTGACTGATTAATCAGCAATAAATGTTTGGCTCAGATTAATACTGATGGATAAAGTCAAGCATAAGGTATGTCAATGGAAAGTTATTCATTTTCATATAGCTCCTTTAAATGGGCCACATGTTTTACAGCTTCTCCTTCTATGCAAAGAATTAAAAGTTTTCTATTAAATTTTCACATTAGCAATTGATTGCAGAGACTAAGCACCGAATAGAGCCAACTTGCACTGACTCAATGACACCCAAGCAGTATATAAGGCTATCCAATGCAGAAACAATGAAGAAATGTTTCTGTACAGCAACACTCCATGTGGCGACTAAAATTTATAAGCCTCTTTCTGCAAGTTCCAGCCTGACTGTATGGAAGAGTTTTAATGCCAGCATTGCATCTCCCTGGAAACCGTGATGCGGAGCCTCTCCATGCAATGGAGTAGGTGGATGTGGTAAGAAGCTTATCAACTCTACAGAAACTGCATGCACTGAACAAGGGGATGTTTCTTCTGAAATCTCCACATGGAGTCTGTAACATATTAAGCACCCTACAGTTTGGCTTTGAAGACATGTACTGAGCACTCTCTCACTGACAGACTGCATTTGGTCTTCCTTCTTCCTGCCCTACTTGGGATATACAGAAGTACAACAACAGGTATATTACTAAGACTACAACTTTTAGTCATTAAGGACACAATCCTACACATGTTCAGATGGAAAACAGGCTTATAACTGCCAGCACGTGGTGGAGTCAGTGTGCGGTAGTAGCTAGAGTGTTGAACTGGGATTCGGGAGATCCGGATTCTAGCCCCAACTCGGTCATGGGAGCTCTCTGGGTGACTCTCCGCCCATTCTACCTTGCTGGGTTGTTGTTGTGAGGATAAAATGGAAAGGAGGAGGATGCCGCATTGGGTTCCTTAAGGATGGGCCATGTTGGGAGTTGAAGGCTTGTGTGTGTGTGTGTGTGTGTGTGTGCATCAGATTGTGCCTTTAGAGTGCAATTCTAGCTGTCTGGAACACCTGCCTGAGGGGAGGGTTAGCATGAGATGGAAGTGGCCTTCCATCAGCAGGGGAGTATCTCTACCCCCAGGGGTTCCAGTTATGCCTACAGAAAGTTCCATGGGCAGAAATCTATGGCTGGTGTATGTCCTGCATTCTGGGGCTAGACAAGCAGGATGGAGGTAGCCTGGGATTCATGGAGCCAAGACCCATCCATTCCCCTGTGAGGCCCTAAATTCAGGCCAGTTGCCTATGCCAGCCTCGTATTTCCCCCTCCCGCTGGAACCAATAGGAAGGAGGTGAATTGAAACACAAAACAAAAAAAGATGGTCTCCCCCATCACTATCTGAATTGCTTAGTGTGAGCCGGAAAATATTCCATCACTTCTCCTGTCCCCAACTCCAGTTAAGATTGCTCTGTTAGATTACCTAATACAATCTAACCTTCTAATTTTATTAGAAGAACTTGATTTTTAAGGTCATAATTTGTGATACAGGTGTACTAACAAAAGCCAACATAGGAATGGTACTTCTTATCTAAAAACAAATAATACAATTTTCTTCAAAACTATTGAAGCTACATTGACTTCCACTGTCTTTTGTCTGGTGACAGCCCTACTTGCTGAGGTTAGACATAGATCAGATACAAAAAAGTCTTTAAGAGTAAGACTGCCAAGTCAATCTATGTTTTTATGGTACATGTATTTTCATTTTCTCCAGATTTTATCACCAGCTATAAACATCCACAGCAGAGAGAACCCACAAGAACATTTGGAGAAAACAATGAGGCTATTGTTGAGTTGGCAAATGGTATGTTAACATTTTGCAGAATTTATCAAGGTTATCCTTAGCATGCCAATGCAGATTAAATGGTACACCTCAATTTGATGTTGTTTGTATTCCATATTAGTAGATTTTCAACAATTGACAAATTTTCTCTTTAAACAATATTAATTTACATCAAGAGTCATGCGTGTATTCTTCAATAAACAAGCCAGTTTTGATCAGACATTTCACAAAAGTGGGTTACTTACTGCCTGACTTACCATACAGTGGATGACACAAACATTTTTGGGGTTCTGCTGCAACCAGTTGTGCATGTTCTTGCATACAGCATAGAGGTTGTGGAGACTTGGTGCTTGTCTAATTGGCCAGCTGCATTCAGATACCTAAAGAAGTCACACAGTAAAAAAGGAACAATTTGAAATTTCATAACAACCCATTTAGTAATCTCTTCATATTATGAGGAAGAAACAAAAGCAATTAATTAAATAAGGATTTGATGGCCCTTCCAACTCTACTAGTCTAGTCTACGACATTATTGCTATATTTCAGGGCATGTTTTTCAATCATTTAACAAAAGCATAGTGAAGTTTTAAAAAAAGTCTGCTAGTCAAACAAGTTAAATCCATTGTTTAGAAATGGAAAATGAAGAGACTTTGGACTTTCAGTATCTAACCATAGTGAACCTCATGTGTTCCTTTCCCAACTTGTTATCTTATCATAAATAATTCAAGACGTTAATAAAAAAAACTACTAATAAAAAACTACAAAAATGAAGCATTGCATGAATTGCTTTGATGGCACACTACCATTGTCCAAAAGAAGAGTAACTCTGTACATTTAGCAGTTTGCATAGGGAAGAAACTTATTTTCCCAAAAAGGCAAAACCAGGGAAGGAAAAGAGGTATTAAGGTTTGTGACGCTGGCCTAACCAGCTTCCAGGACGACTGAGCTAATTTAAGATGCTATTTTAGGATCAACCAATACCAACCCCACTCCCATGGTAAGGTGACCATCGACAGAACTTTCTTTGAAACAAAGCAATCAGTGACAACAGTAGAATTTGGCTGACTTGGGGGTGGGGTGGGGGACAGAAGCCCAGGATGGGAAAGGTATTAAATGGTTAAGAGAGAGAGACACGGAGTCCTATTGCCATAGTTGCCATAAAGCCACTAAAACCCAGGATCTCTGGAGTAAAGCAAGAGCAGCAACTATTAAGTCTGTTTTCACCAGTGAGACTTACTGCTACTTCTGTCATGAGGATGCTACACTCTTATGCTGTCCCAAGACAAGATGCTCCATGTCTACTCATTAGTAAGTCCCATTGGGTTTAATTGGGCTTAAACCCAGTTAAGTGTGTAAAAGATTGCCGCTTTAGAATTTAACCACTCAAGACCACAGCATGCCAAAATTAAAAAGAAGAACAAGATGCACCATGCCAAAGCTGCTGGTATAACAAATATATGCAGCCAAGTCCAGCAAGTGAGCCCAGCTATGCTGTGAAGGAGAAAGAGAACACTCAGAAAGCTCACTCACCCATGTATCCCAGGATCATGAGTTAGTCTGACCTGGAGAAAAGTTAATTCCCAAGTTTAACTATTCCCACTTGGAAGTAACACGAACATGAAGTAGATCCCACCTGCCTGATGTTTGCCCAGCCCTGGTGTAGATAATACTAAGTAATATGGACCAATGGTCTGACTTTGTATAAGGCAGCTTCCTAGGTTCTTTCTGCCATCTTGACTTCAGCAAAGGACCATTGCACTTCTGTACTGTTCACATTCCCACTTCAGAGAGGATTATACCCTGCTGATCCTCTTTGTCCCTACTCTGAGAGAGGAGAAGCAATAGCTCTCTTACATGTCCTTGCATTTAGTTTAAAAATGTCTAGAATGCTGCCTTAGAAAATGTATCTCCTCAAAGATCTGAGGATGGCACATATGTTTCCTCCTGACAGCTCTAGGCTCATAACAACCCTGTGAAGTAAGTTAGACTGAGACAAGTGGAACATGTTTACCCTGAGTCAGTGCTTCTGAAGGACATGGCAACACCCAATTCATTCAAGATCAAGACATGCCATCCAACAGTAATAATTAATACCAGATCACAAAGAGTGATGGTGTGGCCTGGGGGAGATGCATCTTGTCCACAGCACAGAAATGCAGCAAGATTCTGCCTTTACATACCACTACACAAGCCAACCAGCAAAAACAATAAATACAAGTTGATTCACACACATATACGAACTGTTCAGTCATGGAAAAATAAAAGCTTTCTGAGACACTGACTTATGTATATTATGTTGATGTTGGAGCCATTAGTAATATGTATTGCTTCTGTAGAGATTATATAACAAATATAGTTGCAGTTGGTGTAACTGATGTGATGCCCTCTGGTATCCCTTCTCTTGTGAATGAACTGATGAATATATATATATATATTGCATTTTATATCCCACCTTTTTTCCTCCAAGGAACCCAAGGCAATGTACATAATCTTTCTCCTCTCCATTTTATCCTTACAACAACAACCTTGTGAAGTAGGTTGGGCTGAGAGTCTGTGACTGGCCCAAAGTCACCCAATGGATTTCCATGGCCGAGTGGGGACTAGAATCCGGATCTCCTGACTCACAGTCCAACACTTTAGCCACTACACCACACTGGCTCTGACGCTTCTAAAGATTTGGCTTTTATTTTTTTAAATCCACACACATTCTTATAATACATGTCTAAATCAAGGTGAGAAATTTAAGCACATGCTTAATTTTTCCTTTCAGACTGAGGAAATTAAAAGTGTGTAATTTTAATCATGGCACCCCCTTTTTTTTAAAAAAAAAGAGGAGATTTTCACTTGGTCATGTTAGTCTCTTGTGGTTTAAGGCATCTGTGGAAAATTTGACAATTGTTCACAAGTTGCTCCACCCCTACATTCATTTATTTGGTTATATATTTATTTAAGCTAACCAAATTGCAAAAAACCAGCAGAAAAAGTTAAGGCAGCTTACCCAAACCACGGAATAATTGGCTCACCCAATTATATACCACATCAAAAAACATTAATCTTATTCACTACTAATACAAGTTCATCAATTTTTCCATATGCAGAAAAAGTGTACAAGAACTGCAAGCCTGAAACAACTACTGGTTTTAATTTCAAATGACCAGAACAGATGCTAAAATTAGCATAAACAGGAAAAGAACGAGCGCAAAGATATTGGAGAGAGGAGCAGCGGTGGTGTCCAGAGTGGGCCACACATTCAGACACAGCATCCAGTTCACCTCAGCCAGCCTAATGCTACTGCTCTATCATTTAGGCACCACCGTTGAGAAAGCTCTCACTTGTTTCCTCTGGCCACACTCTTGTTGGCAAAGGGAAAAACAAGGGAGGCACCAGGAACTGAGACCAGTATAGCACATGGCTGGAGGGTTCTTGCGATACATTCCCACCATGGAGAGGGAGTGGGGGGGGGGGGGTGGATGAGATTTCTTCAGCATGCGTATGTGGAAAAGACCTCCATAGATCAATTCAGGACTTATAATCAAGAATGTGCACTTTAAAGAAAAGAAGGGGGGAAAAGATCAATCATCCCAATTGTAGCCATTTCTTTTAGTAGCATCATTTGCTGATAAATGTCTAAGTGCTGAAAAGAGTATGCATTCTACATTATTGTTCCACCAGTTGATACCATGATTTCACTTTCACCCATTTGAAAATCTCAAACTAGCAATAAGCTCTCAGTGTATCAGTGGAGGTTGTAGGCTCCAATTTCGGAGGGGCTGTAAATCCATTCCAGGTTTCAATCAGGACCAGCCAGAACGCTAAAGGAGCTATCTACGGTATTGTAACTAGCCCTAAAATAGGTGCAGCACTTTGTATAGCTCCTTTTGAGTTCTAGCTAGTTCTGACAGAAAGCCGGAATGGATTCACAGCCCCACCACAATCAGGGCCACCAGCCTGCACTGCAGTATGTTGATTCCTGCACTTCTTTGCACTAGGGAAATTTCCCTCAACCACAATTGCTTGCTGGCAGCCAGTAGGATCCAATGGACACTCGCCTCTCTCACTGGCTTCCAGTTTACAAACTCAAGACTATAACTAGCATACTGGCAGGCTATGATCACAATTTCCAGCTGCTATGTACAATAGACCCATTGGTGCTGTTAACAGTAATAAAAAGGTGAGCACTGACTAATATACCCCAGGCTACAAGCACAGATAAGGCATAGAGGTGAGACCATCATATGTGGTCAGTGTGCAGTGAACAGAAACAGTGGCAGAAGCATCCTAGTCTTTTTAAAAGTTTGACATTTGCAGAAACAACAATTCTAGGAAACATAGAATCAACAGTGGGTTGTACCAAAAAGATACATGCACATGGCTGCCATCCTCAGGACTAACTAACTATAGTAAGAGCCAGTGTGGTATACTGGTATAGTGGTTAGAGTGTTGGACTGGGGCTTGGGAGATCCAGGTTCTAGCCCCCACTTGGCCATGAAGCTCACTGGGTGATTTTGGGTCAGTCATTAACTCTCAACCTAACCTACCTCACAGGGTCGTTGTGAGAACAAAAGGAGGAGGACCATGCAAGCCAACTTGGGTTCCTTGCAAGAAGAAAAAAGGCAGGATATAAATGTAATAAATAAATAATTTCTCAAGATGGAGTCTCTCTCTCTCTCTCTCTCTCTCTCTCTCTCTCTTACATTGGATGGTTACCTATTTCACTAGGCTTCTGCTTTCAAAGGCAACTTGACATGGTAGTGGCTACTTCATTCTTTTCTATATCATCGTTCCTAAAAATGTAATGTCTAATCTTATCAACCTTGTGATGGTCTTTGACACATCATTATACCAGCAGAAATCACATACCCTATTATGAAACCTGGTAGTACGATAAGACTTTGGTGACAAATTGAAAACTGTGTAGTGATCAGGATGTCTTGTATCCAAGAATGTCCGTACATCGTCAATATGATTCCTAAATCCCAGTTCAACTCCTTCACCAGGAAATGACATCACTATCAAGAAATGAAAAAGAAAGAAGAGTATATTCTAAACCAAGAACAAACACAAAAATGGGCACTTAGAAGTTTGAGATGACTGCATTGTTTTATTATTTGAAGGAACTGACACACTTACCAATAATTCTTGAGGTAATATAAGAAATATCTAGTTCCCCCTTGGTGTAGCTATAGAGAGGAAGATAACAAGAGAAGACAAGAAAATAGATTGATTAAAATATACATATGCACAGGAGTCTTAAAAAGGAATTATAGAAGACATAATCATATCATCAGTTTCCCTTTTGTTAGTAACATCTCCTGGGTAACAATTGTCTTTCCTATGACTATACATTTGCTTAGTATATGGAGACTATCATTGCATACAGAATTTCCCAACATTTTGGGGTTGCATTATGCTCCTATGATTTCTCCTCAGACTACTGGATTCATATTACTTCAACATTCTGCATTATGCCAGAAAAATGTAACAGCATTGTGAATCTCAGAAGTGAAGATAAGAAGATGAGAACAGCCATTCTGGATCAGACCAAAGGGCCATCTAGTCCAGCCTTCTGTTCACACAATGGCCTACCAGCTGCCTGGGAGAAACTCACAAGTAGGACACAAGGGCAATAGAGCCCTCCTGCCCTGGTATTCATAGGCATACTGCCTATGAAAGATATTTCATGTCCATGAACTATTGATTTTTAAACAGGGTCTGCATAAGAATGCAGAGGCATAATTCATCAATGGTAAACCATATTTCAGCACTGCATCCTTCACTTCATATGCCTCTCAAGTGCCCCAGTGTTAGCTATCCAGAATCCAAAGTTAATCTGTAATATCAGAAATTACTCTCAAAGTCTCCAATTGTCATCCTATGTCTTCATTTAAAGACAGCTGTATATAATGCCTGCTAAACAATACTGTGAGCAAAGAGGCCTCTGCCCTGATGTTTCAGCACAATCAGATCCAAAAAGGAGAAGAACATTCAGACAGATTGATCAGCAACAGCAAGGAAGTGATGGGCTGCAGAGACCACTTTGAGCATTAGGAAAGAAGCAGAGTCCCAAAATTCACTATTGTGGCCACCAGCCAAGATCTCACCCTCAGAAGGATCCTTTACTTCTCTGTCAAGTTCTGTACACTTTCTAGAAAGGATAGAAAAGCTTGGTGTTGTTGGAAAGAGTTTTCCCCTGTCTGTCTCATAACATCCTTTCCCAATTTGATGCCCTCCAGATATTTTGGACTTCAACTTCCATCAACCTCAGCCAGCCTGGTCAATGGTCAGGCATTCTAGGAGTTGTATTACAAAACATTTGAAGGGCATCACGCTGGGGAAGGCCATCATAATGCTACAGCTGGCTCAACAGATTCAGGACAAAGAAGATAAAATAGTTTATCACCCAATATATCATTGATTTATTGAATAAATTAAAAAGGGATTAGACCACAATGGCTGAGAATCATGGCATTAAAGTTCAACACATCTAGAGGGCACTAAGTTGGGGAAGGCTTGATTGGGCAAATTCATGGAGAGATGGTCTATCAGTGGCTATTAATCATGATGGCTAAATGGAACATCCATAATCTGAGGCAAGAGGCCTCTGGATATCAGCTGCTGGGAACATAACAAGCAGTGGATAACTATTGCCTTCAGGCCCTGCAGGTGGGTTTCCTGTAGGCTGACCAGATAAAATCCAGGTTAGGGCTCATGTAACTTTAACAGTTGTAGAGAAAAGGGAATTTCAGCCAGTGTCATTTGTATGCAATTAGTTCCTGGTGAAATTCCCTCTTCATCACAACAGTTAAAGTTGCAGGCACTATACTAGAGTGACCATATACAAAAGAAGGCAGGGCCCCTGCAACTTTAACTGTTGTGATGAAGAGGGAATTTCACCAGGAACTAATTGCATACAAATGACACTGGCTGAAATTCCCTTTTCTCTACAACTGTTAAAGTTACATAAGCCCTGACCTGGATTTTATCTGGTCACCCTAGTTTCCTGCAGATGGCCACAGTGGAAAACAGAACTGCAGGACTACATGGAACTTTGGACTGATCCAGAAGGGCTCTTCATATGTTTATATAACAATATGGTTAGGGTAGGGTAGGGATGGAGAACTTGCGACCCTCCAGCCAATACTGAGGGATGATAAGAATTGTAGTACCATATTTCAGAATGAGTTATCTCTAGTTCTAAAAATAAAATATAGGGGAAACTCCCAGTTCTTTTAAAGACCCTAAAGTTCTCCTCCTGATAACTCATAATGCCATTTTAATTGTTTCCCTTATTTCAAGATGTTTGGCCCCTGCCTATTACATTTAACCAGAGGTTAAATTATGATGCTGAATCACAATCCTTCCGCTCCCCCATCTGCCAACACTAACACAGGCACAGCTGATTATTTAGCCAGGGCACCCTATCTTCTGAAGTGAGCAGGGGTGGCCCAAGACATTTTGCTGCCTGAGGCAAAGGATAAGATGGTGATCACTACCATCACCACCTATTCCCCATGCAGAATCCAAGTGGACTGACAGGTGGATCTTACTTTAATATTTGGAATGGGATAGGTCCTTCACCTCACCTGAAGGCAGCAGGCTTGCTAGGGGGTGTAGGACAGGTGGTGTTGTCCACACAGCTCAGTCATCCAACAGAGGGAATGGTTAGGGGGTTCAGAAGGAAAGCGTGGGAGAATACTGTTCCTGCCTCCCAACATCTGCCACCTGAGGCAATTGCTTTATTGCCTAATGGCAGGGCTGGCTGTGCAAGTAAGTGATCACTAATTCTGCTTACATGAAATTTCAAAGAAACCCCATACACACTACTTTGAAAACCTTACAGATGACAGCTGAGGCCCCAATTTGGCTAGGGCCCTATTCCATAGCTTGTTTAGTGCAATCCTGATCTAGCTTCACTTCCAAAAAACTTCAGCTCCAACCCAGTGTTATCCAAGGCATCAGTATTTAAGAACCAGAAATTGGTAAACGCATTGATACACATGGAAAAATAAGAGTTTTGATTTTAAACTATAAAGTTCAAAACAATATACCTGCCCTGCCCTGTAAATCATGCTTCTCACACACACACAAAATTCAAAAGGGAAAGTTAAGAGATCACAGGCAGTAGATCTTGAAAAGACACTGGAGTGTCATTGTTAGTCAGAGTCCACATGCTGAGGTGGATTGCGCAACAGTCGGACTCAAAACAAAGGCTCATTCATATTTTCTACTATTTTCTCTACCACAATCATAATGTTATTCAAATGTCAAGCTCCCGAGTTTTGCATTGGTGAACTTCGTTTAATACATAAGAACTTTTTCCACTTCACCACTAATATTTCACCAAGTTGCTATAAATTATCGAGTTTCCCTTTGCCCAAGCCTACCAAAACCTAATGATTTTCCTGTGATGGGTCTCCTGAAATTACAGTTTCACTAGTAGAGCACTCCTGGTGTGTTTGTTTTATAATACCTTGCAACAGATTGCATAACTTTAGTAGAAGTGTCTTTTAAGGTGTCCTTCAAGTTATCCTTTAAGTTGCTGAAGAGTCTCCCAGCTCCTCCTTTCATCATGTCCAATAGCCCACCGCCATAGTTAGACTCCATGTCAGGAGATGAGGCACCTTGAAAGAAAAGAAAAACAGACATAAGAACACAAATAAATCAGGACAATTGCTGACTGCAAGAACCAGATACAGCTGCAAGTAAGGAAAGAGAAAACAGACATAAATACCAACCAAGGTGAGTCACAGCCTCTGGTAAAAGAGGAAAATACAATGTTATTTAACATCGGCAGTGGGATTATAATGGAAGATGTGTCCAGTTATCATGACTAGGCATCTCTATCCTGTTCCACTTGGGCTGAGTATCATGTGATACTGGAGAAGATCTGAGGTGTACTGACTGGGAGCAGAGAATAATCGGCAACAGGAAACAGAATGGTAAAGCAAAGAACAGGCTTTGGATAGCAGAACCTTTTTACAGTGCCAGGTACTGCAGGACCTGGGAGAGCTCTCAGAGGCAGAAGTTGATGAGACGAAGGTCATCTGAGTAGGAATGGTTGAATTCATCAGTTTCAGTTTCTTTCTGTTTCTCATTTTTGCAATCTTAAGTT
This sequence comes from Anniella stebbinsi, assembly GCA_029215795.1. NCBI lineage: Eukaryota > Metazoa > Chordata > Lepidosauria > Squamata > Anniellidae > Anniella > Anniella stebbinsi. The sequence goes on along the minus strand of JARDYH010000004.1, from coordinate 84,107,346 downwards.
CAGTTTATCCCAAACTTTAAGATATTTGCATGAAAATCCATATGTATCGATGCATGCATTTCTCTTAATACATGCACTGTTGTATGCAATTTTCCATCATATACATATTTCTGCAAGCAATTTTCCTAATGTAATGCATTTTAATGTGTGTGTTTTTTTCACTTAAAGCCTCCTAGATGACTTAACCAGGATTGCCTCCCTTGGAACTTGCCAGTGCTCCTTACAGTAAGGTAAGCCCTGAAGCCTGAGAAATTTCTCCAAAATTCTCACCTTCCCTCAGTTTTTGAGTGCAATTTCTTTTCTCCCCTTCCTGCAAAGAATGGTTGAAAATAAATAGATCAAAAAATTTGGCACACTGCTAATTTGAACACAAAACCCATTTGTGAGGTAGGGATAGGCATCTCAGGGAATTTAGTTGTGAAATTCGTACTCTGTAGAGTATCCAGACATTGCAATCTTTTCCTCTATAACCCAGAAACAGATTGGTACTGACAGCATGCGCAGTGATAAAAGAGTGAGTGAGCCAATGTGAAGCACTCGTCTAGCATTCTCTCACTTCTGTTGTATAGGTTCTTCTTAAAAAGCCCAGCACTCTGGAGCTTATTTCACAGCTCTGTTCCTCACTATTACGTGAATCAGCAATTTGTTCTATGGAAGTTGCCGTGTTCACATCAAATGCCTGACCCTGCAGCATCGCCATTCACTCCAAGGGAGGAAGCAGGCCCACATATCTGAGTGGACAAGGATCTATGGACTGAAGCATATATGTACACAAAAGTAGCAGAGAAAGCAAAGGGTGCAATCCTCCTAGGGCCCACACATACAGCACATCTTATTAGAGTCAGTAGAGCTTTTTCTTCACCCACTGGGCCACCTCTGGACCACTATGTTCACAAACAGCATCATGGCCAGCTATTCATTCCAAAGCAGACATTCCTACATCTCTAATGAAATCCTATGCATGTCTATTCAGAAGTAAGTCAATATAGCCTGCTCCCAGGATTGCATCCCTCCCCTGCAAGCAGCAAGAACCTATGTGTCCCTGCATTTCCTGGCAGTAGCCTGTGCATCAGGGGGAGAAAAGGCTTGCGAATGCAAGGTACCCACCTAATGGTAGAGCTGCAAATGATGAAGAATGAAAATGTCAAGTTCTACTTATCTTTCAGCTTATCTTTTGTGCTGTTGGTAATTGTGCATTTCTGTGCCTCTGCTCTCCACCATTGGCAAGAGCTCCTTCTGCTGCTGCTGCTGTTGCTGCTGCTTAATGCATATAATGGCTAAATTTGCAAATTACACCAAACTGTGGATGGGAATGCTTTTAACTATTGTTTGCCACAGAAAGGGTGCCTTGGAATGAATGGCCTGGCCACATTTCTGAGCAGCTCTGCATACTACTCTTATGTCTGTGCCCAGGATTGCATTTACAGAAAGCAGAGCAAGATTCCAAAGTGCTTTGGGCACTGGGAAAGAATGCAACAGTCAGGATCCAAAGAGTTCCTTTAGGCTTAATTGGTTCCATCACACCCCCTGTTTGAACAGAGACCCCATATCCTTACCGCAAATAATTATGTAGCACATCTATTCCAAATATTCAAGTTAACTCCAGCTTCTAAGATACACTGCTATCTAGCATGTTGGTATTTAGTTGTGAAAGACTAAGATGTTTGGAAACAGAGAACCTTTAGTAATTCCATTCTTGATTTCTCATTGGAAGGATTTTTATAAAGAAGAGAAAGCTGTTTGTGGTAACTCTCTAATTTCCTTGCCATTCCTACAAATTGGTCAGCTAAGGTTTACATGCACTAAAACATTTTCCTTACTTACATTGTCAAAGTATTAGTCTACTGACTTAAAGCTATGAAATGTTGTTTAAATAGCAGTTTTAAGTATAGCATAGTCAAGGGCAAAATCAAGACAGGCAGCAATGCTACTGGGACAAAAGATTTTTGGTTGATCTGGTCATGCTATTCAGTTCCCAGAAACAAAGAGGCTTATGAAATGGACCCTTCTCTTTTAAAAAGGCAGAAGGACAAAAACAGACCAGACATTGTCTAAGACATTGCCACGTTCTGTTTTCACTGATACGGAGATATCTCTTGGCTTATTCAAAAATAAACATTAAAGGAGATTTTAACTTCTAAAAATGCAAAGTTTTTGAACAGTTATTACAGTTTAATATATTTAAGACTACCTGAACTGACCACTGCTAACTCTTTAGTATATCTGATTCTAGAAAACCAAACCCAAAAGTATTCTTTTCATTGATTTTTCTAGTTCAGAAGCTATTTTGGACTAGTCTATCATCTTCAGGCAACATTTGCACAATATGTAGGAATTGTTACATATCCTGACAACCTATCCCTTTTATTAAATGGATGGCTTGCTAATAGTTCAATGGTCAGCTGGTTGTTGCAGAGGTTAAAAGATTTGCAGAGGTCCGTCTTCACCACCACCACCTTCAGAAACTCACAATGTCTGGGGAGAGCCTTCTCAGTAGTGGCACCACATATCTGGAATGCACTTGCCAGGGAAGATGTCCGAGTCCTGAACTTGAGACCTTTTTAGTATTGGAAAACTCCCTTTAACAATGTGATCCTATTCGTGTTTATCCAGAAGCAAGTCCCACTGAGTTCATTGAGGCTTGCTCTCAAGGCAGGGTATAGGATTGCAACCTAAGATTGCTGTTGTTTTTTGGCCAAAGCCCTTTCAGAGTTTTTAGGTAGTTTAACTCTTATATCAAACATTTTGTTCTTTTTAACTTCTTTGTTGATTTTAAGATAGTTTTGAGTGTTCTACTGGTTTTATTGATTTTAGAGACTTCTTCTTCTTCTTTTTTGCCATTATCTTTTAACCTCTGCAAAGCCACTTTGAAAGCTTCAATTAAAGAGTGGGACAGTATGTTCATGCAATAACTAAGTACAGGAGAATCCTTGAGAATCCCTGTCAAGTTTTTAGAATGTAATGCACAGAGGACTTGGAAAGGTGGCATCCTCCGGATGATGGGTCCAGGCCAAGGAACAGTTTGGAAGCAGTTTACTTTTGGAGAGGCAGAACTTCAGACCTGTGAGTTGGCTGAAGGTGAAGCACTTTGGGGTGCAGCAACTCTGTAAGAATCTGATGTAGGCTTAGCAGTTGTGCTTTTAGCTGAAGGAGTGCCTCCACTATCCACTACTTATATATTTGTAAATAAAGCAAATGTTACAAAGATACTGTAAGACTCCAGCATTCTCCATCCAAAGAAAATGAAGTCTGCTGCAATCCTAAACCTACTTAACAACCGTTAAGGCTGACAACCATTACCCAGAGGACCTTCTTTTCTGCTGCTCCCACACTGTAGAATGACCTGCCAGAGGAGACTCGTCAACTTAACAGTCTTTTAGAATTTAAGAAAGCTATAAAGACTGTTCTCTTCTGGCAGGCATATCCAGTGGAATTTTAGAATGTTTTAGGATGTTTTTAGGATGTTTTTAGTAGGGTGACCAGATAAAATCCAGGTCAGGGCTCCTGTAACTTTAACAGTTGTAGAGAAAAGGGAATTTCAGCCAATGTCATTTGTATGCAATTAGGTCCTGGTGATATTGCCTCTTCATCACAACAGTTAAAGTTGCAGGGGCCCTGCCTTCTTTTGTATATGGTCACTCTAGTATAGTGCCTGCACCTTTAACTGTTGTGATGAAGAGGGAATATCACCAGGAACTAATTGCATACAAATGACACTGGCTGAAATTCCCTTTTCTCTACAACTGTTAAAGTTACATGAGCCCTGACCTGGATTTTATCTAGTCAGCCTATTTTTAGGATGTTTTAATGCAGTTTTAATAATGTGTGTCATGTTTTAATCAGTTTTATGTATTTTATCATATTGTTGTTCCCCACCTCAATTCAAACGGAGAGGCGGGTAAGAAATAAATTATGATTATTATTACTGACCAGGGAGTAATTTCATGGAACACAGGTGGATGTACCTCTAAGTAAACCTGTTTGGGATTGTCCTATAAATCCTGTATCGCCTGGAACTTCTTGAAGTGTAACAGGGCCTCTGTCACACACACACTGAAAGATAGGAGAACTACTAGTAAGGCAGTGCCAAGACCCGATGCTGTGTTCCAACTGGCACAAAGGCCGTTGGACTCTAAATAATAATCTTAGGTAATCTGAGACATTTAGTAATAGCTCCCTTTTTTAAAATATGGAACTCAGATTTAGCAACAGATAGTGCCATTCAGTTCTGGTTCTCCTATTATCACCACACCCATATGAAACCTCATTGAAACTTCTGAACGTATAACTTACCATTGTATTTTTGAAAGCAAAACCAATATTGGTTGAGACTCCTCATCTAGGAAGGTTACATAGGCTGACATTTGAAACTAACATTTATAGCTGAACAGTCACAGTGTTTTGTGTTTAAATTTAGTTTTTCAGATCCAGTAAAGGATGTTTATTTTCATAGTTTATCTTGAGCCTATGATGCTGCACAAAACATCAACCTTAAGTACAATGGACAGAACAATCCTATGACCCCTGGGCAGCATGTGGCTCCCCATAATAGGGAGGCAGTCCATGATAGAATGTATCCAGGTGTCATTTTCCTGTCCCTCCCCTTGCCACAGCCGCAACAGCCTCTGGCAATTCCTACAGCAAGAGAGTGGCAGGCGGCACTCCCTAGAGCGCACCCGCCCACTTCTTCCCTTGTCATATGCATCTGGAAGATACGGTTGCATGGCTTTCCATGGAACTGACATGGTGGAAACAGTACTGTTATTTTGAGCACCTTCAGGAAGCCCTAGTGAAGCCTCTCCCCATCTCTTCCTTAGTGCAGGGTTTGGAGATGTGATGGTATGCCACACAGCTCCTCAGAAGTTAGTGTTTTCTCATGTGTTGTAGTAATAAATAACCCTGTTGTGAAGGTACCTGAATCTATTTTGCATTACCTGCAGAGTAGAACCTATGACTGGACTGCAAGCTGAATAGGTCACCTCCTCCAACATTCACCATGTCCTTTACCCCCTTAAAGTTCATGATGCATCTTGAATAAAACACTCTTCTAGATTAGTGCTGCTCAATGCCAGCATCTTCTACTTCTATGTATAGGCTTCTAAATGTCATGGAATGCAATCCTAAGCAACAAAATGCATGCACAAAGAAAGTGCACAAATGTGTTGTACCAATGTGCATCATACGTGTGCAGTTCCCCCCACACACACACACACACACACCGCAACCTTCCGGAAAATTCTTGTGAACTCCCATGAATGGTGAAAAGCACTGGATAGCCTTAGACATAATCTCATTTGTTCAGTTATTACAAATGAATTATTAATTTTATCTGGTTTTCTCAGCAAAGTCTGCAGTGTCTGGAAATGTGTGCCTTTATCATATATAGAAAGATTAATTGAATGTATATTAAATAATAGAGCTGGTATGCAATGCCAATAAATTTCAAATAATCGTTCACAACAGACATCAAATGCTTGAATGTACAATGTACCCATCCTGGAAATGCTCCTTGGTTAATCACATTTATTAAGTATGAACATTTCTGGAATTCATAATACTGTAGCATAAATCATGAGAGCTTAGAGCAGGAAAACACCTGTAGTCACAAGCATGATTTTTTGTTACTGAGTAAGGACAGATGGGAATTGAATAAATACATAATAAATGCAGCAACGTACAAGTGGTGTACTATCTGTCTCAAAACAAATGCAGCGACTTAAACAGCTGTAGAATATTCACTACACTTCACTTCTATACTTAAGCAAACGTTGCTATCTGTTTTATTGTACTCATATCTTTTCATTATCAAACTGGCACACTCAATTTGATTGCTTTGAAATATACTGACAGCGTAATACACATATAATAAATTCAAGGAGGCAGACACACAGACAACTTTGTTGTGCCTGTTCGATTTGTGAAAAGCCCTTCAATGCCCATTGATCATGGTTTTTGGCAGAGGTCCATCTTGCCCTTTCTGGTTTTTAACCTACAGCTGGGTGGGAGGGGACAGAAGACACCTTGGGGGCATAAGGTTCTAGAGAGGTAAAGCATCCTGCAGTAGGCAAAGTCAGAAGCACTTTCCTACCAGTAGCACCAAAACTGTTAAAAAATGGAAGCTACAGAGGGATGTGGAACATTACCCTTAGGGGCCAAATCTGCCCCCCAGATGTCCCACTATAGCCCTCTGGGGTTTCCTAGATGGTCACCCTTCCTTCGTCTGGCCCCAAGCCCCTCCCCTCCGAGCACCAATCGTTTGGTGGTTTCCCAGCTTGGGCACATCCCCCCTTCTAATGGGTTGAAATGCCTCTCCTTAGGAGAGCTTTCCACTTAAATATGCTGTTATTTTTGGTCTTATCTTTTTTGCCTTTGACCCTTCGGCATTAGCATGCAGCCTTGGAGAATGCATTCTCCAGAATGCATCTTTGGCCCTTGGATTCAAAGAGGTTCAACACCACTAACACCTGGCCACAGGAGCTTACTCTCCTTTCTACCATCTACCTTAGAAGGTTGGTTTTAGGAGATCAGATGGCCAAAATTACATATAATTCCATGATACTTTAAAAAATGCAAACCCCCTGTGAGTGGCTTCAGTGACAAGATCCAGTGACAAGAAGGAGCTACATAACCCTTTTGCCCTTTGCTGCTTTTTTATAAAGCCATTGAAGAAATGAATGACAAGCTACACATAATGTTATTGACTCAGAGATGCCCTGTTCCAGTTCCCTTCTACTGCTAGCATGGGATTTGTGGCCCATCCCACAGATCCTTACATACATAGCAACAAGCTGTGAACATCCAACTGTGGGTAAGGATTGTGCATGCTTGCCTACCGAAGTGACAGCTGTCAGGAGAGATGGGGCTCACGATATAGCAGAAGTGATGTGGGCAAGTCCAGAAGTGGGTTTGTTTTGCTTGGAAATCATTGGTCATATAAATTTAGTTCATGCCCTTTTAATTTACATCCCTGTGTTGGGCAGATTAATAGATAGACAGCAAAAGTTGATACCGAGCATCCTTATAATTTCAAAAATACGTATACTTCAAGCTTTGGAAGGATAAATACCCACTACAGATCTTACAGATATTCAAACTCATATGGATACTTATTTTGATATATGGACTGCATATATTGCTGCATATATTTGAAATGAAAGTGTTACATCCTTCTTTTTCCCTCTTTTTCTTTTTTTCCCATTTTTTTAATTAAGGCCTCCTCCACACGGGGCGTTTAATGAGCCTTGAAGGCTCATTATAAATTTTACCTACACACGAGCGGAGCGCAAAACGGGCGTACAGGCGCGTTATCTCCCCGATAATGCGCATTTTCGAACGCGCGTTAAATAGCGACTTTTATTTTGCTCCGGCCGTTAAAGCGCATTTTCGCTGTGTGAACAAGCGATTATGCGCATTAACTACCTGTAAAGTGCTTTTTGGGCATCTTTTAATGCGCTTCGCCGCTTCTCGCCGCCTCCCGTGCAGAGGGATTAGGCGTAAATGCGCCTCCGCGAAAATGCGCATAATCCCCGAACCGGGCGCAAAAGCGCATCCTTGTGGAGGGGGCCAATGTGTGATGTAAATCTGTTTTATGACATGTTCTTCCCTTTCTTAATAATAATAATAATAATAATAATAATAATTTATTTCTTACCCGCCTCTCCGTCTGGATCGAGGCAGGGAACAACAACATGATAAAATACATAAAACTGATTAAAACATGACACATATTATTAAAACTGCATAAAAATCCTAAAACATCCTAAAAACATCCTTAAAACATTCTAAAATTCCACTGGATATGCCTGCCGGAAGAGAACAGTCTTCCTTTTCCTTTTATCTCTCTCTCTCTCTCTCTCTCTCTCTCTCTCTCTCTTGTAGTTTCTCCCACTTTTTGGTGGTTTTTTTGTTTGTTTGTTATTGTTATATTTGCAAATTTTAAAAAATGTAGCAGAGTTCAGAACCCCTTGAAGTTTATTAAACACTGACCTATAGACAGGACTGGTGAATGAGATCATGTAGAGAATTAAAGAGGCACCAACTCCATGTTTATGAGCATGTCTTGTGAGCCAGAGGAAAAAAGACATGGGTTTGACTTTCCTTCTTTAGCTTCCCCTGGACTCATAGCTACCCCTGGATCTTAAGATCCTAAGGTCATCATCTCAGGCTCTTCTCCAGGTGGTGCTGCAAAAGGAGGCAAGGTGAATGGCAACAAATGTGAGGGCCTTTTCAGTGGTAGCACCCCACCTGTGGAATATCCATCCTAAAGAGACTTCCCTGGATCTTACATTATGTTCTTTTTGGCCCCAAGCAAAGACCCAATTTTCCCTGGTGTTTTAGGAACTGTTATTCGTGAGTTTAAAGTATTGCACTGTTTTAATTTTGCTGCTGCTTTTATCTGATTTGTTTTATTGTCTTTGTTTTATTGCTACCTTGTATTCTGTGTTGTTAATTGGCACACCGCCCAGAGAACTTTGGTTATTGGATGGTCTAAAAATATAATAAATAAATAAATTATAAGCACTTTTGGAAGTGACTGTGCTGCTTTGTACAGCACACTATCAAAATGAAATATATGTCAATTCAAAAATAGTGCAGAATATGGCACTCTGCCTCCCAATGACGTTAATTCCCTGGCAACACATTACATAATGATTTAGGATCTGTGCTGCTGACATCTCTGGGCTCAAGAGGCACTATTAACACTACCTGTATTTGACATTATAAGTTCTAATTGCCTTAGGACAAACATATATTAAAAGAGATTTCCATCATTGTTTCTCTTCATAACTCAACCACCTCAAGAGTGCTTAGTACATAAACTATAACTAGCAAAGCCACCCAAAAGTTCTCTCAGAGCTGTTCTAGAATGGTCTAGAATGATCCACCAAATTCTGAGCCTGAGCATCTTCTGTACATAAAATGTAAGATTTAAAAATAACAACAAAACCTTGTAAGCATATATTTAGCAATTTGCAATAAATATGGGACTGTTTTAGTTGCATTTATGAATTTTCTTTAAAGTTCTCAAGTTCAGGTGACATATTCAAATCTTCCATATAAATCTATATTCTTTTCTTTTTTTTCATTTTCTCCAATGTCTGAATACAATTTTGAGTCACTTATCAAGCTCCAAGATTGAATTCCTATATTCTGTGAACTCTAAGCTTTCAAAAATCCGCAAAAGTGTTTTTACACTAAACCAAGATGGACACATACATTTGATAATCAAAATTATTCCTCTTTCCACATATTCATATTGCAATCCTATACTCACTTACCTGGGAATGACTCCTATTGAACCCAGTGAGGCTTACTTTTGAGCGGACGCATATAGGACTGCACTACCACTTTTGGTATCCATGTGCAAAACACAGGAAAATAGCAGTTTGGGGAAGGATGAGGGGGAATATCTCTTCCTTAATGTAGGGAACATGGATTAGCTTGGTCAGTTCTATTTGTAATCTCAAGTCAGACCCCAAAGCAACACATTTCAACCCTATAGATCCAGCATTCGAAGACTTTGCCCTCATGTTTTCCCTCTTTTCCTCATTTCAACAGCAAATGCTCCTAATGAAAAGTGATGCCAGCTTGCCCACTTGTTTCTGTTAGAATTTTGCTGGGGGGCATTTAGAACAGCATAATCCATAGCCAATAAACTTCTGCACAAAGTTATCTTGCCATCTCATAACAAAAACCAGTAAGGTCACATTAAAACTTATCAGCTGGTTTTGCTGTATTGCCAGTTATAACCATTAAACTGAACTAATGTATAAATTGCAGATTCCTCTTTTTATCTTTTTCAGAGAAAGCTTCACCAATATGAACCAATGCAATGTGCTGTACATAGGGCTACCTTTGTGCCTAGTCCTTCAATTAGTTTAAAATATGGCAGCCAGGTTGGTCACCAATTCATCTAGAGGTGACCATATTACACCAATTTTAAAATCACTTCACTGGCTGCCAATTAGTTTCCGGGTGAAGTATAAAGTGTTGGTTATTACCTGTAAAGCCCTACATGGTTTGGGTCCAGGTTACCTGCGGGATCGCCTTCTCCCATACAATCCACCCCACACACTCAGTTCCTCTGGGAAGAACTTTCTCCAGTCAGCAAAAACTAGGCTGACAACCGTTACCCAGAGGACCTTCTCTTCTGCCATTCCCAGACTGTGGAATGGCCTGCCAGGAGAGATTCGCCAACTTAACAGTCTTCTGGAATTTAAGAAAGCCATAAAGACTGATCTCTTCTGTCAGGCCTACCCAGTTGAATTTTAAGATACCTTTCAATAATGTATTAGTTTTATAAGTTTTTAATAATTCATTAGTTTTATAAGTTTTTAATCAGTTTTATGTATTTTATGCTGTTTTGTATTTAATGTTGTTCCCTGCCTCGATCCAGAGGGAGAGGGGGGTAAGAAATAAATAAATTATTATTATTATTACTGCACATTAACAACCAAGCCATATATATGAAAATATATACAGAGTACAAACAACTACTCCATTAAGAACAACTGCAAAAATGCAATTGCAAAAGTGATAAATATTTACATATCATGCCTATTAAACATTCATGCTTGGTAAGAAATCTTCACAGCAGAATGTAAACTTGGACTTTTAAGAATGAAGACCATATAGAAAAATTAAGTGTTTTCATTTTATTCCTTTAAAGCAGCAGATCAATCCTATATTTCTGAAATCCAGCACAATTTCTGAGTCCTTATATCTTACCTTCTCCTTGGCCCTTTCCCAAGGCAGGTAAAAAGGAAGGCAATAGAACTCCAAAGAGATGGAGAAGCTTTACCACTAGAAAACCAAGACACCTTTATATCCCGTTCTGATCTGTAGCAGTTAGGAGAAAAGACCCTCTCCTCTCCGCAAGACCTAGACAAAGATCACTGCCAGTGACCCATTCCAATGAGGGTATATTTTCACATTACATACATTTTTAAAAAGCCATGCACCTGACATGAGGTTTAGCCTTCCATTTGTAACCAAATGGAGGCAACAAATCATATGCAACTATAAAGTCTGCTTAGCTGATGGTGAAAAACTCTCCCATTGGCAGACACGGTTTTGAAAAGCAATACCATATGAAATCTGGGAATGATCTTTTTTTCTTTCTTTCTTTCTTTCTTTCTCCCTCCCTCTCTTTTTAATGAACCACTGAATTCAGTCAGTGCTAGCTCTAGGTTTTGGAGGGCCCATGGCCAAGACACCCTCAATTCCCCCCTCCCTCAGTGAGTCTACTTTCTCAGTGCAACTGTGATCAGCTGTTATCACTTCTTATCCCCTTTCTCATCATGGCTACCACTTGCTTGTTTGACAGGCTGAGAGTCAGTGAACAAGTAGGTAGTGGCACCTACTGTTCCTCCTTCTGACCACTACCATTGACTAGGCCAAAGCAAGAGGCAGGTGAACAAACAGCCTGCAATGGTGAAAAGGAGGAGCAACTCTATTAGGCTCTTGTCAGTGGGCCCCTGCTGGAGTGTGGGCCCTTGGCAGGTGGCTGATCATGCCTACCATTGATGCTGACTCTGAATTGTAAATTAGATTGTCAAATGCCTACCCTACTGTTAAAAATTCAGATTATGTCTTACTCTCATATCTAGATTCTGCCCTCCATTGTCCACTGAATGAGCAACTTTTTGGTGTCTCAACAAAGCAACTGCATCACATAAAAGAAAAAAAATTGAGTACTTGTAGAGTATCAATCTGACAGTTGTGCCTTGGGATGCAACTTCTCCACTTGATATGGGGGTATTTTGTTATGTTTTTAAAACAGTGGCAGCACATCACTTTATACAAAGTGCTTATACATCAAAAATATGCTCTCTAGAGTCTGGAGGAAAAAGGAAGCCAGCATCAAAAATGAAGCAGAGCCATGGATATAAATCTTAGCAAACGCTGCTGGCATCAATGGCATTGGAAAACCAGATTTTTTAAAGAAACGTGCCCATCTATGAATTTCAGTGCAGGTCAGTAACAGATAATCCATCAATAACTACTCTCCACAATCCAGGCCAATCTGAACCAAGCCCCCTGAAGTGAAGAACTTCTTATTGCCAATCCTATGAACCATCTGGCAGTCCAATTGGGAGATTTAGCAGAGGGGGAAGCCTCGTCCACACAACATGACAATCTAATTCCACTGGTTGTCTTTACCAGAACTCCCAAAAGGATGAGGAAATATTCCAGTAAAATTGCCTGTATCCCTACAATGTAAGGAAAATACTTTAATCACCTGATGCAAATAAAGAACAGCAATGTTTCCTAATCTCTTCTTTTTGTATTTTGAAGGTTTTGACTCTCCCCCACCCCAATCCATAGTACTACTATGGATTGGCAAAGCCAAGATCATGTTAGTTGTTTGCAGAAATAAATGAACCACTTTTTAGTCACCTTCATTACAAGACAACATCAACATTGTCAGGAACTCCATTTTTCTACATTTGATATACAGGATAGATTTCCCCAGTGCACTTTTTCATGGAGATAACATACTCCTTTGTAAAGGCTCCCTAAGCATGCTCATTATAAGCATCATTTATTGGCCATGGACCAGATATTGCTTGAAAAATAAGTCTTCCTAAGATTTCCCTGAGGTTACCCTAATGGAGTTGTGCATCATCATAATAAGGTACCTTAGGAAAATCAACCCAAGCAATCTTTCCTCCCTCTTTCTCTCTCTCTCCTCCCCGCCCATTTACACACCACTAGAGAACAATACACCGGGCTTCTCCAGCAGTTCCTCCCTGCCTCTCTTCCCCCCCCCCTTTCCCCCATCAATTAACATTAGAGACAAGCTTCTGGGATAGGTCTCCTCATTAGCTGGTCTTAAAAGCTCTTTAAATTTGCAACGGCGGGCCCTCTAAGGTTTCCTCTCCTTCGAAATTCGAGGACCGCCTGGACCACGTCCAGCCCCGGCGCCACCCCACCCCCCATCCCCGCACGGTGCACGCATGCCTGGGCCTGTCGGATCTGGCTGGCTGTAAGGAAGGTGGGGCCGGAACACGATCTCCCATTATCCACCTCAAATCGGCACAGAAGTTAAACCCCCGCTACCTGAGCTGTCCATGGTGCTGGAGTCGAGCGGCTGATGCTGTTGTCGCGCTGGGCTCCTCGCTGCTGCTGCTGCCGCCGCCGCCACCACCGCGGGGATCACCCCTTGCTTGCCGACGATGCCGCCGCTGCTGCTGCTAGTGCTGCCGCCGCCTCCGCCTCCGCCTGCGCCGGTTCGCTCCCGGCTGCCGCAGAAGTCACCGTTGCTGTCCACCAGCTGCAAAGATTCATAGCCATCATTGTTGGTCTTTTTCCGGTAGCTCCCGAGAAGGCTCATGGGCGAGTCAGGCAGAGGGAGGCTCGGCTGACATAAAGAGGGAGGGAGGAGCAGGAGGAGCAGCAGGAGAGGGAATCACCAGTGCATAACCTTTCCCGAGAGGCGGAGGCGGCCACACACCCAGAGAAGGGCTGCAGCCCCCCGAACAGGGCCTGACTCGCTGGCTGGCTGGGTGTGGGCGGCGGCCTGCCCGCCTCTCTCCTCGCGTTCCCGCCTCCCTGCCTAGAAGCGATTGGAGCAGCCTTGGCCAGCCACGCCTCGCCCGCTGCTACAGAAAAGAACCGGGGCCTTTCGGGCGAAGAGCCCAGTGCTTTCTGGAGACGATGCCCGGAAGCAATCGAGGAGGCGCCTTAGCCGTCGCCTGCGTGCCGTTGTCGCTCGGTTTCTCCTCCATCTAGGGACAGAGAAGGGAGGGGAGGAGCGAGGAGGATGGAGCATCCCCCGCCGAGGAGCAGTCCATCTCCATGGAGATGCCTGCTGCCACAGCAAGAGGACACGGTGGCTGCACACAACTCATGAACCTCATCTGGGAGGCTTTGGAGCTCTACCTTCCAGAGACCAACCCCAGCGATTTGGTGGGGGGTGGGGAGCGGAGGGAATGAAGGATGGATACTGGCTCGGATGTCAATGGGAAGTTGAATCCGCTCCGGGTTTCAGTCAGAACTGTAAAAGCGTCCTGCAGAGCATCTTGGATAGCTCCTTTAGACTTCTGACTGGTTCTGACTAAAACCCGGAGCGGATTTACTGTCCTACTGACATTGGAGCTGCTTCAGGCTGCTTTCAGACCCCGGAAAGAAGTAATTGTAGCAGGCTCTTACCATAGCATCCCACAAAAAGCACAAGTTGTGCCAACTCCCAACTCCCCCCACCCCGCCTGTGTTCCACACTCTCTCTCCACAGTGCATCATTCGCTCTGGAGGTCCAGAACTTTCTCAGGAGTCAACTCTTCCAAATTTTTGTTCATCTCTTGTTTTAGGAATAGACATCCCTTTCCCCTCTCCAGAGAGAGAGAGAGAGAGAGAGAGAGAGAGAACAAAAGGAGAGGGAGAAAGGGAAAGCACAATATATGCTACCCTTTGGGTTTTTGATCAGGATAAGCAAAGTTTAAAGAAAGAACACAGCCCTGGCATCAAGACAAAAGTAGCTATTATATGCTGGATCCTTTGAGGGTTACATAAGTCCCACTGAGTTAAATTGAGGTTTGCTCCCATTAAAGTGTGCACAAAAAACACATTTTAACAGCTGATTAGCTATGCACCTGGCTTTGCATGTGTGTCACCAGTTCACATGAGGTGGCACTGAGGGTCAACATTTATGACTACTTTTCTCCACAACAAGATAATTTCCAGCTTCTGTCTGATGGGAGGGAACCAGTGCAAAGTAAACCTTTGAAGGATCCTCTGAAAAAGACATGACAGCTGGACGTACACACACACACACACACACACAGCAGACATACACAGCAGACTGAGGGTTTGGAGATAGGGTGACCACTTGTTGTCTGAATGCTTTGACATGCCACAGTTGCATTGGCTGATTATTGTTAACTATCTCTATTTTCTCTCAGATCTTTAAAAAAATTCTAAGGAATGGAGAGCATCCATTATTTATTGATTGACTTGATTTGAATTGATTTGAACCTTAACTTTTTACCAAGAAAATGGTACTTACAACCATAAATCAATAACTTGATTAAAACAGTAATAAAACAAATACATTAAAAGCAGGCCAAAGGCCTTCTTGAATAAAGTGGTCTATGCCTTCCACCATAAGGACAGCAGAGAGGGAGCAAATCTAGAGTTCCACAGCCTGGGAGCGACCACTGAAAAGTCCCTTTTTCAAGTCGCCACCAAAGGCATTTCTGAAGCTGGTGGTTTTAAAACAAGAGCCTCTCCAGAAGATCTTAAGAACCAGGCAGTCTCATATGGGAGAAGGCAATCTTTTGGGTAGCTTGGCCCCAAGCCATACAGGACTTTATAGGTCATAACCAGCATTTTGAAAAAGACCGGTAAACAGTGAAGCTGCTGTAACATGGGAGTCACATGCACCCTGTAACCAGTCCTTGTCAACAGTCTGGCCACAGTATTTTGGAACAGCTGAAATTTCTGAACACTTTTCAAAGGGTGGCCCACATAGAGCTCATTACAGTAGTACAAATGGGGTGTAACTGCTTAACTGTGGCCAGATCAGACATCTCTAGGAATGGGTACAATATGCTCACTAATCTTGGCTGTGCAAATACACACCTGGCCACCATTGAAACCTGGACATCCAGGTTCAGGGCCAAGTCCAGAAGTATAGCCAAACTGCAAGCCTCAGTCTTCAGGGGGAGTGGAACCCCATCCAGCACCATTTGAGTTCCTATTCCCTAATCTGCCCTTTAATTGCCATGGAGCATCTTTGTCTTGTCTGATGGACTGAATAAGGGCAAACAAATTGAAGCTTAATCCAGACATCAATTTAGAACCAGAACAGCTTCCTTTGAGTTAGATGGATAGGAGAGAGAGAGCGTTGGTGCATACTGGTGGCATTTAACTCCAAAACACTCCCAGTGATAATCTCTCCCAGTGATTGATGCATATGTTAAACAGCATGGGGGATAAGGTGAACCCTGAGGGACACCAGAGGCCAAGGGCCATGGTATCGAGCAGGACTTCCCCAGCACCATCTTCTGGGATCACCCCTCCAAGAAGGACCAGAACCACTGTATAACAATGCCTCCCATCTCAGACAGGTGCCTCAGAAGGATGATATGGTGAAGGCTGCTGAGAGATCCATCAGAATTAATAGAGACACACTCCCCTTGTCCAGGTCCCAGTGTAAATCATCCACCTGTCCCATGACAGATCTGAAGCCATATTGAAATGTATCTAGATAATCCATCTCATCCAGAATTCCCTGGAGCTAAGAAGCCACTACATGCTCCAGCACCTTGTCAAGAATGGAATACTGGAGAGGTCAGAAATTGTCCAATACAGGGGGGTTCAGGGAGGGTGTTGTTTTGTTGTTGTTGTTTTCAAAAACAAAGGTCTTACTATCACCTTCTTTAGGCAAGATGGAATCACACCTTGCCATAAAGAGGTGTTCACCACTACCCTTAATTCACTCACCAAGTCTCCCACTCCACCCAGGCTCAGCTCTCCAAGGATCCTGTCCACATCTTTGAGCTGTAAAAATTGAAAAGTATCCATTATAGCTGGACAAGCAGGAGCCAAAGTTAAATCCACTGGGCCAGTATCAATTATGGTTTCCAAGCTGCCATGAATACAATCAATTTTATGGGCAAAATGCTGCACAAATTGATCACAGTGGGCTGTTGAGTAGTCCATCTCTTCTTGTTGGCCAGAGCATAAAAGGCCTCTGACCACTTCAAAAAAGTTTTGCTGGGTGAATCTGAGCAAATGCAAAGTATAATTTCTTTACCACCCTCATTGCCATGAAGTAGGCTTTCAAATGAGTTCTCACCCATGTTTGATCAGACTCATTCTGAGTTTCCCACCAATGTCGCTCTAGTCAACATCCCACTCTTTTCAGCAGCCTCAGTGTCCTGGAAAACCAGGAGGCTTGTTTGCCTCAACTCACTGGGAGAGGACACTCAGGAGAGAGTAGCACACAAGGAGTTCAATAAATATAGATTAACATTGACAGATTGACAGAATCCTACAGAAAGTCCTCCTCAGTTGCTACTCCACATACTTTGGATGGTTTTACTTTATTTTTTTATTTTTATGCTTACTCCACATAAATTGCTGAACCAGCCACTGTGGTTCTATGCAATATGCTGCACATATTACTATTTTGGGGCAAAGGCAGAGGCAAAGGCAGCAAAGGCTTTAAAATAAATAATGCCTATATCTACATACACAAACATATAGGTGCAGGAGAAGATACATTGCCTTGAGAAGATTCTACCCTAAAAGGCAGCCTCTAAATAATTGTAAATAAATAAATAGTATAGCGATCATATCAATAAAACTAACTTTCACAGTAGTTAAGGAACATAAGGAATGAAAAGCCAACTTCAATGAATGCACATTATTTAGCATGAGATGAGGCTGCATTTTCATCCAACACGTTATATGCTAATCTATACAAGGGAATCCAACATTCAAAATCTCCACTGAGATTGGATAGTGTGGAGAATTGTAACACTATCTTGCTATGAGTGCAGCTCACTGCAGTCATTCAAGACCGGTATTCATTATTACTGCTTATATTCATTACAAGAGCTTGTGGTGAGTGGCCTCTATTTTAGTGATTATGTTTAGACTACGTTTAGACAATTAAATCTGTAGAACTCCCTTGTAACATGTTGTTCTCCTCTCTCCCTCTTCTTTGAACAGTGAGAGTTTCCAGATGCACAAGCGCTTACTCAGATTTGTCTGTCTTTAGAAGGAGGTCCCTGGAGGACCATGAAATGGTTGGTAATATTTGAGTATATTTACAAATATACAGGTTGAGCACAGGTGAGACACAGCTTAAACACTCTCACAGACAACAGAAGTCCACTGCTCCCATATCAAAATTCCAGAAAAAGGCACCTAGCATTCCCAAATATTTTTATCTGAAAGAGTCCAGAAACTCATCTCTCTCTGGATCAAGCTACGTTTTACGTTAATAGCGCAGCATGTAGCTGAGGCATGTTTTTTTAATTACTCTGGAGTAAATATATGTGGCCCCAATTCACATTGGGGGAGGAGAACTATTCCTTTCCCCCCGAAACATTTTGCTTGCCAAAATCACCCTCAGAGGGAGTTTTTTATTTTATAAATCCATAGAAACCATTGAAGGACTTTTTTCCGTGTTTGTGTGTGTGTGTTTTCATGCCCATGTGGGGGACAGGGATTTCAGGAAGCAAATGTGGAAAAGATTTAAACCTCCCCTCTAGTGCACCAGTGTCCCAAATCTGAATTGGGGCCATACACACTTACTCTAAAGGAAAAAGATAAGCGTCAGGTACATGCTATGCAATTAACATAATGTATAGTCTGTCTCACTTGTAAATGACATTCTATCCTTCACCAACATCTAGATTACAGCTAAAAGGATGCGGGAGGGTTTGCTTTTTCCTGATTGAGAAGACTTAAGGAAGACTTTATCACACCTACTATTTTTCCCCGGTTTGCTTCTGTGGGTTCCCCCTCCGTTTCCTTTGCGAGTCTAGCATTTTGATTCACACATGGTCAGTATTGCTGCGATACTTTAGCTTGGCCTGTTGAATTTTGCCTGTTCCGGGCTTTGCCCATTCAGGGATAAATCAAAACAGAAACTTAAACCTGTGACGGGGACAACGTCATGCGAGTCCAGCGCTGAAGAAGTGGAGCAAAGTCGAGGTGGGTGTGCTTAAAATAGCAACCAACTGTTAAGGGAGTCTCCAGCAGTACTTCTAGTTGAATTAACAATCTCCTGTTCAACCACCTCCCAATCTTACAACAATATTTTCAGTAAAACAGTTCAAAAAGTAGAAGAAACAGGGATGGATATATGCAAAGATGATTGTCAACAGATGTTAACAACAACTGCTTTATTACTCCCAAGGCTCTCACTAAAATTTAATATTAAACAGGTGAAGGTATATTACCTCTAAAGCTTAGGTGGAAAAAATGCAGATGACACGGCAACAGCAAACTAGAAAAAGAGTTTAATCTGCACCTAGATTCAGCCTCACAGTCCATTTTCAATCCCTGTGTAATAAAGGAGTGCCTTTGAGCATGTGCAAAGTATCTTTCTTTCACCATTGAATACCATAACCTGCCATCACATATCCAGAATTGGGGCTTCTAGACATGGTTCACACTTAAAAAAATAAATATCTATTCAGAGCTGAGTTTGGGGTTTCTTGAATATTCAACAACTACAAGTAGGTCCTATAAATACTCCTTGGCTGGTCCAAGGATTTTGAAAGTTTGAGGCAAGGAGTCCACATTACCTGCTCTGTCTACCCACATCAAGAATAGGGGATAACCTCTGATACATAAATGACCAGTGGTAGTGTTAATCAGTGACCAATGGTAGTGGTAATCACCTAACCCAGCAAAATGGCCAGATGAGAGTGGTGGTGACCTCATCCTTGAGAATAACAGAAGAAAGGACCTTGTGTACAACTCAAAGGACATACGTTTTCCAATGGTTCAGCAGATGGGCTCTTCATCCTTGTGAAAACTAAGCCTTTTATATACTTTCCTACCACTATGTTGGACACTTCAGTAGTATGCACTTAATGTACAGTAAGAAATAAATCATACTATTTGAATGTCAAAAGTCACATTGTAAATTTCCCATTGTAAGCCATTCAGATCTCCTGACATGAACCATACAGCTCTGAAACATACAGCTGGGGAGATAGGTCCTAGTTGCTTACCCTGGCTCCCCAGTAGATCTTTATGCACTCACTCTCTCTCTCTCAAAATGTTATAATTTGATTTGAAATCCTTTTATAAAATTAGCAGCATTCCATCCTGTTTTGTCTGCCTTGTATTTCATTTCATTATTTCATTGTATAAAGCTGTCCCTCCTTTTTATTAGGGTGGCCAAAAGCAAAAAGAGGAAAGGCCTTCTCATCATGCAAGCTACCTCTGCTGAGATTCTGCGCAGCTATTAGAAGTGTAGGAACCTTGTCTTCTTTTGCATCTGATCAGCCGACTATTTATTACAGTCTTTCCCAACATAGGCCTTCCAAATGTGGTGGACTACAGTTTCTATAATCTACAACTGGGGGTGGTGGGAATTGAAGTCTGATGCATCTGGAAGGCCCCAGGTTGAGGGTTGCTGATTTACTGATTATTCTCCCAAGCCCTTTTATTTAAACAGTAGTTAGCAAGCAATTTCAGTCTGTATGTCACTCAGTTGTTCCTGCCCTCATTCAAGATAATATATGTTATTTCACACTCAAGGTATAAAGGCAAGAAGAAGGTAGGCAGGCAAATAGGCAAGGCAGGTGGAATCAATGAATTCTTCAACAAACATTTAGCAGAACAATTTCTGTGTGTCTAAAGATTGTACTAACAGCAAACCTTTTTTTTTAAAAAGAGGGGAGAATGCCATTAACTTCCCAAGAGTACTTGCCATGTTTCCAGTGCTAAATTATTTTTAACCCAACTTTTAAAGAGATCAATATAAAAACAATATTAAAAAACCCAAGTCAGATAAGCTAACAGTGCATTATTATTTTGCCTTATTAGTCATGGAGCAAAACGATGACAGATGCTGAATTATTTCGTGTAGATAGCAAAACAAAACAAAAACAAAAAAAATATTTCTTGTCAAGAGGTGAATGTGGTTTCTCAACTCTATGTGTTGTGGCTTTCAATGACTCTAATAAGGAAATAGCATAGGTGATATACTTAACACAGGGCTAAAATTACCTTTGTAAAATACCGGGCCTCATTTTCCCACCCCATCAGTAAGAAAAGCACCTTCTTTAGTACATTTTGGGAATCTGTGGTTTGTGCTCACAAAATTATTCTGTGGGAAGCTATTCCAGATTTCCACCCCTCTTGACAATCAGATGTCACATAATCTTCAGCCTAAATAGATTAATGAATATCTTATATTCATCTGTTTCACCGCTAGGTTTTTTTTTTTAACCCCCAAATGATCCTAAACATTCTTGCAGCCTGATTTGCTACACTTTTACAGAAATCCTGCTGAACTCAGTGAGACACTTACTTAACCCCGAGGAAGTGTGTTTAGGACTGCAGCTTTACTAGGATTCGGTGTCCTTTGAATTGGGTGTTATTCTTACTTAGTGGTTATTAGGGTTGTGACCAGGTTCCTGTACATTTAATAATTGCATGACAGGTGAACACATTACTGAATCTCTGTGTGGCGAGAATCTGCACCTGTTGCGTTTCTGCTGCCAAGCTGCTCATGGAAAATGTAGGGCAGTGATTATTGCGAGGATACAAAGCACTCCAGATAGTGTTGTGCATGTGAATGAGAGCTTTTCAGCTTTCCTTTCACCCTATGAGATTCAAGAAGCTGCTATGAGAAGATAAAAATGGCAAACTGCTCCTCATGCTTGCATGAACTCACTCTGCACATGTGCCTCCCTGGATCGCTACATACATTTTAAATTTATACTGGTGATGTTGGTTGATGAATTTAGGATACTCAAATACAAAGCTTCAATTTAGTTGGCACTAAGATTGCACTCCTATGCATATTTCCTTGAGATAAAGTGAGACTTACTTTATGCATATCCACAAAACTGACAGAGCACCTTTCCTGGTATGAACCTACCTGTACACTACAACCAACATCTGAGACCCCTCCTCCGAGTGCCTTCTCCAAGGAAATGTTTTCTTGGTGGTGGCCTCACTGTGTCATTTTCTTCCCCTTGAGGTCCACCTGGCACCAGGTCATGTATACACTACTTCTATACATTCAACAGCATATGATGGATTGGTTCTTTAAGTTTTGTTAATTGTTTCAAATTGTTTTACATTTTTGTATCATGTTTTATCATGATGTGAACTTCCCAGAGAGAGGTATAGAGATATAATGAATGAATGCATAGAACTGGGCTACAATTCAAACTCATGAAAATAGGTTTACAGTTAGGTAATCTAGATAACTTCCTAACTATTCCACCGGATTACAGGGTGAATTGTTGAAGGCTCTTGTATTCCTTGGGACACATTTTCTTCATCTCCAAATTCAATTTACAAATGCTTCCTCCTTTTGTTCTTCATAAGATGACATAAAAATATTTATAATTAATTTGAAGATAAACAGCTGCAAAGGAGGACAGGGTTCCTGCTCCTTCACATTAGCATGGCAATATTAAAAAATTAAAAAGGAACATGGCTCCTGCATCTATAAAAGTTGTGTATAAGAGGGAATTTGAAAGGTATAATTCCTGACTATTGACCATGCTAGCTGGATATAATGGGAGTTAAAGTCCAAAGCATCTGGATGGCACAAGGTTGGGAAAAGCTGCCCTACTTAAAGTAGATGTATAGAAAAGGCTTGTCACTCCTCCTATATGCCAGAATTCCTGCTTCTATTAAAAAAAAATATATGTTTATCCCAATGCAGTCTTCCCCAACTTGGATTCTGACTAACTTACCAAACATGTACATTTTCTTAGACATTAGTGGTGTAGTTGAATAGCAGCCTTTCCCAACCTGGCGCCTGCCAGATGTGTTGGACTACAACTCCTGTCGATAACATGCACCACTAATGTCTAAGAAAATGTACATGTTTGGTATGTTTGTCAGAATCTATGCCTTTTTATGGAGCAAAGTGAGCATCTGCACACAGTGCCTATATTAACAGTTTTATAGTCTTGAAGTAATTTACTCTAATGCAATCCTATTGTCTTCAATCACACCAATGTAGACTACACTGTACAGTAGGACGGCAGCTGTATGTTTCCAGGTATTAGACCAGAGCAAATTATGGTCAACTGGTAATTTCAGGAAATGATGGATGGCTGTAACTGCTTTAGGGAATTGGTGAGTGTACTTCAATGATCCCTCATTGCTGTATTCACCAATAGTACTCTACTTCACGTGTTGTAAATACCTGCTCTTGCTCCATGATGTTGTCATTCAAACAACGTATTCATGCAAGATTGGTGTAGCAATATCATCACCTTGTGGCGACTTTGCCACATCAAACCGTAATAGCAATTTGTGAATGGGAGCATCAGCTTATGAAATGGTAGGTTGGTGGTTTTAAGACAGAAGTGAGATGAAGCATGAACTGATATCTGATTACGTATAACGTAATTCCTCTTCATGTTACAATTAGAACATATTTCCCCTGTCTTTGGCACAAACAAAAAGGAATAGATTTAGGATTAAGAGAGCTTTTGAGGGTTTTTCTTTGAAAATTGAACCATTTTGCTCATTTATTTATTTATTATTACATTTATATACCACCCCATAGCTGAAGCTCTCTGGGCGGTTTACAATTATGAAATTATACATGTTTTTTTTTCCTTTCTGAGAAAACTTATAACACTTTTTTTAGCAAAACTCAAAAACAATATGAAACATCAAAAGGATTTCCTGTCACACTCAGATTATCAGAAATTGTGACCATTATTCACAGATACTTGTCCAACAAAAACAGCTGACACAAGATGTGATCTGTAGTGTAGAAATATTGATTTACTGCCAGCATTCAAGTAAGCAAGCTGCTGATTCTGATCCTTAAAAGCATTAAGGGCATGATCCTATGCATGTTAAGACAGGAAAAAGTGCTACAATTCTTAGCATTCCTCAGCAATCTATGGCTGGCTGGGGAATGCTAGGAGTTGTGGGACTTTTTCTGTCCAAACACGTTATAGGTTTGGCCCTAAGGTTGCAATCGTACATTCACTTATCTGGAAGTACTCCCCATTAAACTCAATGGGACTTACTCCTGAACAGACATGCAGAGGATTGTACTACAGGTCAAGCACTATTAAGTATGGCTCACACTTGTACATTACTTTGGGGAATAGTCTAATCTGCCTTTCACAGGAAGAAAATACCTTTAACACTTTCAGATATTCATCATTTGAGAAAGATAGAATTTAAATAACCATACTTGATAAATCACTTAAACTGCCTTCGGCTGCAGTTCCTTACTCATTTGCACAGAATGCAAGTCTAAATGCACTTTAGTGGGGACAACCATGTAATAACTAGAAGGTATTCATGTTTACTCAGAAGCAGGTCACACCAAATTAAATGGGGCTTACTACCAAGTAAGTGTGCATATAACTACAACCCTACATCCCAAGCCAATTACAGAGCTAGGCTAGGCTGACCAGATAAAATCCAGGTCAGGACTCCTGTAACTTTAACAGTTGTAGAGAAAAGGGAATTTCAGCCAGTGTCATTTGTATGCAATTAGTTCCTGGTGATATTCCCTCTTCATCACAACAGTTAAAGGTGCAGGCACTATACTAGAGTGACCATATACAAAAGAAGGTAGGGCCCCTGCAACTTTGATGAAGAAGGAATTTCACCAGGAACTAATTGCATACAAATGACTCTGGCTGAAATTCCCTTTTCTCTACAACTGTTAAAGTTACAGGAGCCCTGACCTGGATTTTATCTGGTCAGCCTAAGCTAGGACAATGATATCGATGTGTTTTAAGCATGCTTAACACTGTATGGGGTCAGGCTGTCAATGGTTGGGTTCGGATGACGCGATAATCAATTGTGGGGGTGTAAAGGCAATCGTCCGTTGTCTTGATTAGTGTATCATCTGGGGGGCAACACACAATGGGCACACAACTCACAGTACATTATTTCTTGGAATTAAACAACATGGAAAAACAACGGGCTGCTCTGTTGCTTATCCAGAGACCTGTTGATTAACATGTCATGTGGCGGGCTCCGTTGTGTAATCTCCCCGTCGAGTGCACTATTTCGGAAGATCATAGAATTCAACAGCAGGAGCGGCTTACAGCAACCCGGCTGCTCCTGTACAGCTGGCAGAACTTGCAATGCATGATGGGTTAGGGTCAGGAGGACTGAGGGAGGAGTTAGGAGCACCAGTCACCCAGAAGAATGCCAGGACTTTCAGCTGTGTGATGGGGCAAGGGGCAACATGTCGTATGGGGAGTACCTCTGAAATAAGGTACTGTGCATTGTCTATTTCCTCCCCCATTACCTAAAGTGTCATCCGAAAGTGGCCAATGTGTTGGTAGGATCGAGACAAGGCTAGCGTTAGGGATGGGCAAGTTGGGTGCTCGCTCAGGACACCAAGCTGGGCTGGGGGAGGCACCAAGCAGAGTTCAGTGGCAGTATTTTGCAGGGAGCTTTATAAAGCTTTATTTCAATGTCTTACAGGTTGGTTAAGGTAGTAACTACAAGAATGATCTTCCTTCAATTAGCTTTAAAGTATGTTTCTTTTTCAGTTTCCACTTTGATATCATTTGCACTAGGTAAAAATCAGTGTGGAACAGCTTTATTTTGAGGCAATGTTACCGAGCACTTAGCACTTCAAATCCTGTAAACACAATAAGCATTATCTAAATAATAATAAAATAAAGCTGCAAGAGGTCAGCTAGATAACTTTTTTATTTACAACCTTTCATTATTATTTTTAAAAATAAAAATAATGGCTATTCTAAAATAAAGAATGCTAACCAAAAGATAGGAACTGTTACAAAACAAAACAAAAACATATGTAAAACCTGTGATGTACAAGGCATTCATTGTTTTTTCAAATGGCTTCTTGGTACAACCGAGGTATCTTAAAAGCATTTGGGATTCCCAAAAAGTAAGATATAGCATCATGTGATTGAAATAGAGAATTTTAAAAGCATTCTAAGCATCAACCTTTGCAAGGAGTACACCAGGGTGACACACTCCTGAAACTGCTCACTCCAGAAATGTCGGTTTAAAGAATTAGTCCTATAAGAACCTGGTTTTGGTACGGAAACAGCCTTGGTCGCCCTGTATGATGACCTATGTCGGGAGAAAGACAGGGGGAGTGTGACTCTGTTGATTCTCCTTGATCTCTCAGCGGCTTTCGATACCATCGACCATGGTATCCTTCTGGGACGACTGGCTGAGTTGGGAGTGGGAGGCACTGCATTGCAGTGGTTCTGCTCCTACTTGGTGGGTCGGCTCCAGAAGGTGGTGCTTGGGGAACACTGCTCGGCCCCGTGGATTCTCCAGTATGGGGTTCCGCAGGGGTCAGTTTTGTCCCCCATGCTGTTCAATATCTACATGAAACCATTGAGTGCAGTCATCCGGAGTTTTGGAGTGCGTTGTCATCAGTACGCTGATGACACGCAGCTCTATTTCTCCTTTTCATCTTCATCAGGTGAGGCTGTGGATGTGCTGAACCAGTGCCTGGCTGCGACAATGGACTGGATGAGGGCTAATAAACTGAAACTCAATCCAGACAAGACTGAGACGCTGTTGGTGGGTGGTTCCGCTGACCGGATGGAGGGTGTTCAACCTGTTCTGGATGGGGTTGCACTCCCCTTGAAGGAGCGGGTTCGTAGCTTGGGGGTTCTCCTAGAACCATCTCTGTCACTTGAGGCGCAGGTGGCCTCAGTGGCACGGAGTGCCTTCTACCAACTTCGGTTGGTGGCCCAGCTACGTCCCTATCTGGACAGGGATAACCTGGCTTCAGTTGTCCATGCTCTGGTAACCTCCAAGTTAGATTACTGCAATGCACTCTACGTGGGGCTGCCTTTGAAGGTGGTTCGGAAGCTGCAGCTTGTGCAAAATGCAGCGGCCAGATTGATAACTGGAACCAGTAGGTTCGAACATATAAGACCTACTCTGGCCCGCTTGCATTGGCTGCCTGTATGTTTCCGAGCCCGGTTCAAGGTGCTGGTTTTAACCTATAAAGCCTTACACGGCTTGGGACCACAATACCTGATGGAACGCCTTTCCCGACATGAACCTACCCGAACACTACGTTCAACATCTAAGGCCCTCCTCCGAGTGCCTCCTCCGAGGGAAGCTCGGAGGTCGGCAACAAGAGAGAGGGCCTTCTCTGTGGTGGCTCCCCAATTGTGGAACGATCTCCCCGACGAGGCCCGCCTGGCACCAACATTGTTATCTTTTCGGCGCCAGGTCAAGACTTTCCTCTTCTCTCAGGCATTTGGCAATATCTGAGGAGCCTGTGTTTGTTTTGTTTTGTTTTTGTAGTTTTTTTTGAAGTGTTGAAGTGGTTTTTAAATGTACAGATTGTGTGTATGTTGTATGTTTTTGCTGTTTTAATTTTTGTATATTGTTTTTAATTGTTTTTAATCCTATGTAAACCACCCAGAGAGCTTCGGCTATGGGGCGGTATACAAATGTAATAAATAAATAAATAAATAAATAAATAAATATACACTATATATAGTCGCTATAGAGAAATTGGACACCAAATCATTAAATTTCTATTCTATGTGTAGTGGAAATAGCATTGCTTACTACACTATACTAGCGGGAACGGAGATGGGATGGAACTTTTTTTTTATTTGGGATGGTCAGGTTGAAAAGGAGGATGTGGACAAAATATCCTGCAATCCAGAATAGCCCCTGTGCAGCATTTACACACATCTGCTGATTTTTCAGAGCATGTCTCTCTGTAGCTGCCCCTGGAGAACTTCCACACAGATCCATGTAAATTTTGGAACTTGGTTTACCAGACGATCTGGAGATTCCTGAAATGGAAAATCAGAGGAGAGGAGAACACCTCTTGTGTACTAGCAGTGCAGTTTGCCTTTTAAAAATGTTCATGCCAAGTGTCTCAGCTGTTTTGTAAACTCAGGAGAGCAGTGGGGGCAGCTGTCAAGACAGAATCTGTGGATGGGAAATATGTTTGCATGTTGCCCGTCCAGATGGTTGCACCTGCATGCCCCTCAGGATCATGACTTCACTGTTTCAGTAGTGTGTGAATACACAGTGAGCTGCTTTTCACTGCTAGTGCTAGGGTATAAACGCTTTCCAAGTTCACACAATCAAGATAAGCCACGGTAGCTTAAATAAGCTATGGCCTGTTGTAAGGTTATTTGAGGGTTGTTTTCCCCTCAAACAAGCCATGCCTGAGCAGTAGTTAGGGGAATGCCACCGGGCATGCACTGGGCATTAAAACAAGCCACTGCGGCTTATTTAAGTCATGGTGGTTTTTTGATCATGCGAACCAGCCCAATGACTGGTAGCCTAGACCTGGAGTGGGCAGAAGTTTGAACTGGACCTCCCAGTACATCTCTGAATGATTTATTATAGATTGGCAAGGGTTTCTGATTCCCAGTTATTTAACAGTAGCAGCAATATAATGACTCCCTACTCTCCTAAGCTATACTGCTGGAATTAAGAATGTTTGAAGTAACCAGGCGTAGGTTTTTCTGTGGAAGGATTGTGAATTCCATTCAGTTCTGGTCAGTGGTAGGTCCGATGTCAGAGGGGTGGTGAATCCACTCTGAGTTTCAGTCAGAACTCTGAAAGAGCTATCCAAGCATCTTCAGTAGCTCTGGTTCTGACCTAAATCCAGAGCAGATTCACCACCTCACTGGTCTTATTTACTTCTAAATGTATGTCTTTTCTGCAATGCCACAGTTGGTGAATCTCAGGCTTCTAGTAAAAAAAAAAAAAAAAAAGCAGGTACCTTTTAATAGTATTTTTAATTGCTGCTTGCTTTATTTTGAATACTTTTATTGCTTCATTTTAAAATCAGCTTCTCTAAGTTTTTCATGCTTAGCTATTTATCTCTTTTAAATGCTTTTGTTTCTGCTTTCAAAGAAATACTATTTAATGTGTTTTATTAATGGTTTTCTCATTAGTGTTATTGGGTTTTTTTATTATCTAGAGAGCTTTGGCTATAGAGTGACTCCTAAATTTAATGAATGAATACATAAATAATCCCACAAGCCTGACGTTTGCCTTCCACTGCCCTGGGCATTCCTCTATGTGCTTTTTATTTGGACTTTTTTCCTCTCTATTTTTTCTCCTCTTTCTATTTTTTCTTTCCCATGGTTTTTCAGAGGCAAAATCATGTGATGAAATGCTGCCCCACTAATTATTCACAGTTCCATAAGAAGAAAATGAATGTAATTTTAGTTTGACTCCTTTCTACAGATTACAAAGAGAAGAAGAGAGAGATATCTGTCATATCTTTAGAGCAATTCCAGGTAGTTATTTTTCCTACATTCTCTCCTCCATGCTTGCTGTGCCACTAAAACTGAGGTAATACTGTGCAAAGGAGATACATGCATTAAGTCAAGTTCCACGTAAAAGGAGACTGAACT
This sequence comes from Anniella stebbinsi, assembly GCA_029215795.1. Taxonomy (NCBI): domain Eukaryota; kingdom Metazoa; phylum Chordata; class Lepidosauria; order Squamata; family Anniellidae; genus Anniella; species Anniella stebbinsi. The sequence goes on along the minus strand of JARDYH010000004.1, from coordinate 84,078,310 downwards.
TCACTGGAATTCTTCATATTAATAATATCATTCTTTCTGAACTAGGTAGCCAGTGAACACAGTTACCTGCATGAATAATTCCCATTTGCAATCCCCCTGCGAGTCATTGTGATATGAAATTAATTAAAATAATTAAATTAAAATTAAAAGCAACAGCTTCAAGGCTAGACATTTTCTTTTCTTTTGACTAAAACGTGTCTTTGTTTATCTGTACTTAATTTCCTGTTCAGAAAACAGAAGGAGCACAAATAATGAAGAATGTGTTCTGCACAGGGTCATAAACAAATGGGAACAGCACAAGAGCATGTCTATTTACTTCTCACAATAGCCAGATCCTCTTTAAGCTACACAGTTGGATAGCTCTGGTGGGAAGCTGCCATCTGGTACTTGAGAGAACTTTCAGTATTATAAAGAAGTATCGATTACGGTGATTCTCTGTGATAGGTTTCTTGGAGAATGTCAGCTGCCTGTATCACTCCTCCTGAGCTTTTGGTCAGGCATGCTATTTGCGTGAATGGATCATACATAATTTGGGTAGGCTGAATATGTCATGGCTGAACCATGTGAAGAAACATGGTGGGAAATGAATCCAGTATTGCTTGCAGGACAGACAAGCACAATTTTCCCACCACAAATGCAGCCAGCCAGTTAGTTTTTGCTGTTTAGCCACTGCCCACTACAAAAGTCCAAGAAAAAGGAATTATAATCCAGAAACTCAGCCAACAATAGGATACACTAAAAGTAGAACTCCATCACACCTACTTTTTTATTATTGGTACGTACCCGCAGTTTTGACATCCATTTCCCTTTCGCGATCGTAGCCATACCGGGGCCTCTCTTTTCACTTATGGGCTCTTATGGGTGGGGGGTTGTCCCTGGCAGCATGAAGGGAAGGGACAGGCAGGGAAAGACGAAGAGGGGAGAATCCCATGTGCTGGAGGAGGAGAACCGCCCTGCCCTCCCTTTTCCTCATCAACAAACACACCCCCAACAAAGGAAAAAAGCAAGAGGGGGAGGGATATTTCTGACTTTGTCCATGCCAAAATACTTCGCAACAAGGGGCAGAAGGGGCGCGGTGAGAGCAAGACAGGGATGACATCATGTGAGTACCTCGCGGCAAAAACATATATAAGGCAAAGTGAGTGTGCAGTAAATCACTGGTGTAGTGGAGCTCGTAGCCAAAAGACAAAGGTTGTTTTGTGCCACTTGACCAACATTTTCATGATAACCCCCTTCATCTGGGGCAAACTATAGTACATAACAAATTACGGTTTTATAGACATGCATACACAAGATACACAGTCCAAAAACTGCAATGGACTGATGCAGAACTAAGCAGATCTTGATGGAGGTCAAGATTTTATTGGAAGAAGGATTGTCATTGCGTTATATTTCATCAACAGAGTATTGCTTTCTTTTGAAAATGAGGCCTTGGATACCACTGTTTTATGTTCTTCCCAGGCTGCACAGAGGTACTTTATTACCACCTGGCAATCCTGTTGTCTCAGGTGCTGGCTTGGCATCAGAACCACTGGTTCAATTTTTTAAAACCTTTCATCTGTTTGATTCCAACATATGTGAAGAATGCAGCAGATTTCATTTTTAAAGACACAATCCTATGCATAAGAATGTAAGAACATAAGAAGAGCCATGTTGGATCAGACCAAGAGTCTATCTAGTCCAGCACTTTGTTCACACAATGGCCAACCAGCTGTCAACCAGGAACCTACAAGCAGGACAAGTCATTAGTCATGGTGGCTATGTCCCCCAGCAACTGCCTCCAATACTGGAAGTAGCACATAGCCACCATGACTAATGATCATTGATAGCCTTCTCCTCCAGGAATGCATATTTGGACAGAGCCTACGTGCCTCAGTTGTAGGCATAGGTGTGCGCACAGGTGGTTCACCTGGTGTCCAGGCACCACCTAATAAAAAGTCTGGGAAAGGTGCAGCACAGAGAGAAGGGTGGGAAGCAGGCTGTGCGTTGTGCAAAGCTCTGGAAAGTGCACAGATAGCCTAAACTATTAGCGTGACTAATACGCTGATAGTGTTGGCCACCTGTGCACTTTCTGGAGCTTCGAACAACGTGTGGCCTCCTTCCCCCACCCCAACTTTCCCAGCATGAAAAGGTCTCTTAATGCTTGAATTAAGAGGCCCTTTCACTCTGGGAAAGGTGGGAAGGGGTGGAGGAGTGGGCAGAGCAGGCCGCGCATTCTCCAGAGCTCTGGAAAGCATGGAGATCACCTAACGCCAATAGTGTGATTGGATTCTCCTAGCCACGCTAATGGCGTTAGGTGATCTCCACACCTCTGGAGAACATGCGGCCTGCTCTGTACCTCTCCCACCTTTCCCAGTATGAAAGGGCCTCTTAATTCAAGTGTTAAGAGACTCTTTTATACTGGGAAAGGTGCAGAGGGGACGGAGCAGTCGCAGCTTACCTGCGCTCTCCTCTCCCCCAGTCTCGCGATACTTCAGGATGAGACTTCTGACATTTCATCCCCATCTCGCAAGACTTGTGGGAGAGGCAGGGTCTGAGTACGAGCGGCAAGAAAGAAGGAGGCAGCAGCAGCAGTGTGGGCCTGGGGGTAAGTCAGGCAGCGCAGGCAGTCAGGCAAGCAGCGGGCAGCATGGGCAGGCAGCGGGCAGGGCATGCAGGCGGTCGAGCAGTGGATGGCGGGCAAGCGAGTGGTGGGCGAGCGAGCAGTGGGCAGGTCGGGTGGGCAGGTGGTGGGCAGCGCAGGCGGGCTGCTGGCAGCCGAGCAGCAGGCAGCCTAAGGATGAAGCGAGGGTTGAGGTGGGGGCTCAAACTGTGGGCTCAAAGGAGTGGTTTTCTGCTATATTGTGTGGATCAGATCACCCCTCTGGTTTGCACACAGAACTATGGTCTAATTACCAGCCAATTTGCTTCACTTTGCTTTTTAAAAAATGGGTTTCTGCAGGAGCAAACAAATGTGGATTCAAAGGACACAGAGTTTTGTGTTTTGGATGTTCAGACTCCACCTCTGCTTATTGCTCCTATTTCCGCTTACCCAGGTGCCCAAGTCTCTTAACTTTCTTGCCAGTTCTTTTACATATTACCTGCAAGTTTTTCATGTATATATCAAAATGTACAACATTATGATGTATAGCATATGACCCTGTGCCTTTTACAGCTATTCAATGTTCCTACATAGCTTTTCAGACAAGGGAATAACTTTGCATCATTTCACTTGCATGTGTTGTAGATCACAAGCTGAATATGAGCCAACAGTGTGATGTGGCTGCAAAAAAAGCAAATGCTATTTTGGGATTCATTAATAGAGCATAGCTTCCAAATCGCATGAGGTACTGACACCCCTCTATTTGGCACTGGTTAGGCCTCATCTTGAATATTGTGTCCAGTTCTGGGCACCACACTTCAAGAGGGATGCATACAACTTGGAGGCCTAAATCCAATTGCTACTCCTAACTAGAATTGACACAGTGAATCAATGGGAACTTGGTAAGTCCACACTTATCTAAGTTCCATTGCTTCAATGTGTCTGCTCTGGTGGGGACTAGCAATTGGACTGGTGATCTGATCTGTTTCTGTAATAGCCAGAAATGCAGAATGTGATACTGCTGGACCCAGAGTTCAGCCACCTGAGAATCTGAGTTTTTCTTTTAAAAAAGGATTCTAGCCTTTATGGCTGCAAAGATGTCATTGGAAGTGTGTCATAATGCCTGCTGAAATCTCAGCATTTGAATTCTTTGATGGTGAGAGACATGTTTGTAAAATAAACATGGGAAGTGGTGATGTTGTAGTCCTGTCCCTTTCCCCCTTTTTCCAAGCTTTACATCAAGATTTTCTTTTCCTGCTTTTCCACTACATAACCCCTAGGTGGTGCTGTGCTATAGTGGACTATTCAGTAACACAAGTAGGAAAATACCTTTTCTTTCGCTTTCAAAAATAATACTCCTTTTTTCTTCCCCCCCCCCCCACCAAAAAACCTCAGGTAAGTGCTCTTTGAAAAACAGAAGCAAAACTGAAGAACCCATAAACAACTGTGAATCATGAGCACACAATAAATGCCTCCTGTATAAAAGTCCCATGTGATTGTGGCAGATGCATCTGTGGCCATCATGCCCCATTTGGCTTTAAGATTATTTGAGATTGTTACCAGTGTGGTGAAAATAGTGACTTTTTAGCAGGATGACTGGTCATTCGAATTGTCTGCCATGTCCTAGACTCCCTTTCAATATTACCTTTAGCAGCATGGCAGCCCTGCAGCAAGTACCTCTCCCCACACTGTTCTAGTAATGTCAACAGATATTAGCCACATGAAGGAGCAATCCCATCCCAGTAGCATCCCTCCTGGAAACTAGAGCAATGGTAGCAATGGAAGAAGGAGCCTTGGAAAGGAAAGGTGTGAGAGGGGCATGCAGTGCAGTAGCGGCCTTGTGACTCAAATTGGCACCCCAGACAGAAGCAAGGATTGGAGAAGGATCATAGTTAATAAAAGAGAATAGCATATTCTTGTGCGCGGGGGGGGGGGGACATACTAAAGATGACCAATACCAAATGGACCAAACACATTTTGACACACAGAGCCTATCTACACACGCAGGATAAAACACTTTGAAAACTTTTTGAAAACTGTATATGGAATGTGTCCTTGGCCCCAACAGTTCTCAAAACTGTTATAAACCATTTTGAACCGTTTTAAAGCAGTAGTGTAGATAGGCTGACACTACTGCTTTTAAATGGTTTAAAACGATTTATAACAGTTTTGAAAACTGTTGGGGCCCAGGACACACTCCATATACAGTTTTCAAAACATTTTCAAAGTGTTTTATCCTGCATGTGTAGATAGACTCACAGTCTTCCTCAGTGGTCTAGCACAAAGAACATGGTCTAGTATATAAAAGGTATGCCAGAGAGTGAACAATCATATGTATGCAAACACATTGTATACAACAGATCTTTCACAATTACTAACAAGATACTGCAGTAGTTAAACCAAATTATAAATCTTGTTAGGATAGTAAGTAAGCTGCAAGGGGGCAAAGGCTCCACTATAAGCAACTATTTCTGAGGATGGCAAGAACCTGAAATAGTCAGACGGATGGTTAAGTGATAAGATAACAGGGTAGCTCTAAACGCTGCCTGAACGGGGACCTTCAAGCTATCCACTAAGGGGAGAGCTTGAGGAGTCATAGTTGTACATGACAGATGATATAAAATGTTTTTAAATGAAATAAAACAGTTCAGTGGCAGAGCTCATGATTTCTATGCAGAAGGTTCCATTTCAATCCCTCACATCTCCATTAAAAAAAAAGATTAGGTACCAGGTGATGAGATATACCTTTGCCAGACACCCAGGAAAGCTGCTGCCAATCAGAGAAGCCAATACTGGAGTAGATGGACAAATGGCCTGCCCTAGTATAAAGCAGCTTCCTGTATTCCCTATATTAGTCATCACACCCCAAAAGTCTTTTGCATCTTCGTCCCTGTACATCATTCATTCTGGCAATTAATATAGCAAAGAATAAGCTAAGCTGTGGAATGGATGTGTTTTAATTCAAAAGCATTAAAATATTAAACAGTATCTAATAATATATTAATTTTAAATATCATTACTTTTTTTAGTGTTATCTGCAATTCATTACTGTTTTATAATGGCAACAGAATCTACTCTTGGCTTGCAGCCGAAATTTGGATCATCTATAGCCAAATTTGTAACCTACTAACATATCATCCATATTGCAGTGTCTGGCCCAAATAAAGTGCAGCAACAAAAAAAAGTGTCCTGTGTCAGAGGCATTTTTTAAACAAGGAATAAGTTTATGTAATGCAGGCAGATGGCTCATGAGAGTGAGTCATACCCCAGTATCTGGGGAAAGTGTCCCTTTCCTAATAACCAACCAAGTGAGTCATATGCCATGCCAAGGAGGACACTGACCCTCCCCCACACAGACACTAGTGAGTTGGACTTAGAGTCCCCCACCCACCCACACATAGAATATTAAGCCCAGTTTATACATTCAGCAGACTCAAGTTGTAAAGATTTCCTGGGCTGAACCACCACAGGTGAGAGGCATCTGATCTAATAAAACCGCATCTAAAAAACAAAACACAAACCTCCCTCCTTGAAGAGAGAAGAGTTCAAGTCCTTACATGCACCCTGGTGTGCCACTTTTTGTATTAAAATATACAAACCCCATATGCAGACTGAACTATTCCAGTTCCATTTGATTCTGCTGAATGTACAAACTATCCCTTAGAGAAGACATCTGCTAATTGGCTGTGTTAGTGTAATACTATGGCAGTTACAGAGACTTTGAGACAAGAAGAACGTGGTGATTGTGGTGGTAGTGGAAGAGGAGGAGGTTGAGAAGGAGAAGTAGTAATAAAGATATCCTGCAACCTCTATAGAATTCAGTTGGTAAAATAGTTTAACTTATTTTCAGATAGTTTGTTAATCCAAAATCATCTCTACAATAGTCTTCCACATAGTTACCTCTTCTATGATATGTAGGTGTATATATATATATATATATATATATATATATATATATATTTAATGAATTACTTCTTTGATTTTTCTCTGAGAACAAATTTTGTGAAGAGGGGGAGAATAAATATTTTAATATGCCCAACAACTCCACAGCAGCACTGTTCAGAAAAAGTGACCGGGGTGAGGGGGGATAGAATCAAACAACAGATAACATATAGGTTTGAGGCCTAGGCTTTCTTTCTACTCTGAGGATTAATCTTCAGCTGGGTAAAAGCCGTATGTGGAACAGATTAGTACAGCAGCAATTAAATGAGAGTGCTTATACTACCATCGGCATGCAGTAAACACACACACACACACACACACACAGTTCCAAGGGCAAAACATGGTTTCTCCTTAAAGGTTAAAGAGATTCATAAATGCTGCGCATATCAACTCTGAGCATTTCTTGGATCAGAAAGTAACAGAGGCTTTCACAGCTCGCTAAATATAGCGTATCCCCCGTATTGTGTTCGAGCTGCAGTGGTTAGCATCTAAATTACATGAACTGATAGAAAGAGCTTTTACCACTAAAATGAAGCTGCGACTGAGATCTTCTGCTCCCTCTCCTTAGAGTATCAGAAGATGGAAGCCTCAACACAAATTCAGCACCTGTATCTATACTGAATCTATATCCATGTTCACATCATTTTTGCCAGCTTGAGAGATAGTAAAAATCTTTGCATAACAGTATAAATAAGAAGCACTGCAGCAAGGCCAAACCCTTTATTATAACATTTTGGAATAACCTACCTATAACATGGAACACTATTGGCAACATCACGTCACTGCATCAACAACATTGTGATAAGCACGCGATCACTCCTTTGGGCAGCCTTGGTTTCAGTAGTTTAGATTTCAAAGCAGAAATAATTGAACATAAATGTGAGATGATTTGTAATTGGTATTTAGAATTATGTTTTCCAAAGGAGAAAATGCCGTTTGATCTTGGCATATTACCCTGATACAGTTATGAAGGTCAATTTGATGCATATATTGTGAAACACTGGATACTTTTAATATTTGCTTTCCCTTTCAAAAGGAAACACAAGTCTATTTATCCACGGCAGATCACATGCTGCTGTTAATATTTTAACTTGGATCCATCCCATTATTCTTTGCTGGTATTAATATAAACTGATAACACAACACTGAAGATTAAACATATATATTGGCATTTGAAGAAAGCCTCATAAACACAGAGTAAATAATTATTTTGCTAGTCTTACAAAAACCCATTAAATTCACACCTATGGATTAATGAATTGGCCTTTTGATTTGTACATCAAATAGTAAATATAAAAGGTTTTGACATAAGAAGGAGATTTCAGCATATTATATAACTGCATTTATTTTTAAACAAGCATTCTATGCATTCAAGATGCAGGATGCTCAGATGCAATTTTAAAATGGTTACTCAGCAGAATAGACTGTAAACAGCATACCATATATTCATTAGGCATCACCTCTTTGGAACACTGTACATGTTCCTAGTCATGGGTTTTACTTACCTTTATTTTCAGATTCTTTCATTCTCCCTTTCTTTTCCTTGCTGCAGCAGTAGAAATAATAAAAAAAACCACCAGCTGGTTTCTGAAATGCTGACTTTTGATTTGTCATTCACAGCCAGTCATAGGTCACGAATGCTGCGTTCCTCAGTCCAGGGTAGTGATGTGGTGATAATTTGGATGAAACGGTGTACAGTGCTGGGTTATACTTCAGATTATTAAAAAAAAAAAACAGTGGAAGGATGAGGATGCAAGAAGACATAACATATTTAATAAAATCTGGCATGGAACAGGATCTGGAGTCAAAAGGTTTTCTCAGTTCATTTCTGCAATCAATGTTCTATTTGTTCATTAAAAAGAAATAATAATCCATACCTTCTTAAAAATTTCAACAAGTTAATAGTATAAAGGTAAAACAGAAGGTGTTCTTTGTAAAGAGTATATTTTGAATACACATATCCTACTGAATTCCAGCCTGAAAGCTGGAATCTGTGTGATTTAGAAATCTGAATACTTCATTTACATTTTTAATCATTTTTGCCTGATAATGACGCCATTCCTTCCAAAGCATATTAGAATATCATTTTCCCTGTAATAAATGTTCAGCAGATAGCCAGAAAAAAATAATAAAATATACTGAATGCAGAATAAAGTATACTGACTCACGTCAAATAAATTTTTAAGCTTTGATGTTTCCTAATATATAAAGTTTGAGACTTTTTAAAATCCCATTATTTTTGTCATGGTGTAGCCTTATCTATAGCAAAATTATGACTGCATACAGGGTATTATTTCTACAGAGCAATTTTAAATGGTTTTTATGGTTTTCATTTTTGTAAACCGCCCAGAGAGCTTCAGCTATTGGGTGGTATAAAAATGCAGTAAATAAATAAATAAATAAACCAGAATTCTCTGGGAAAGATGCAGGTAAATTAACATAAAATGCAAAATAATAGACAAAGATAAAACAGCACATAATAAAACTAAGATAAAACCAGCAGCAAAGTCTGAAAACAGCGAATCACAAAAACAAAACTAAAAAAAAAAGCAGAAAAAAGTGACAAGATCTAAAAGCACTAAAAACAGTTCTTAAAATGCCCAGGAGAATGAAAAGGTCTTAATCTAGTGCTGAAAAGTTCATAATATAGGTGCCAGGTAAGACTTTCTAGAGAGGGAATTCTTCCTCTTCCAGCTTTTCCCCTCCCTTTGACAAACTAGCTTTTTCACAGTGGATCACCCTATACAGTAGGGTGACCATCCACCCGGATTTGTCTGGACATGCCCGGGAAATGGGGAGCAAATCCGCTTCTGGGCGGAAAAACTGTTTTGGGGGGCCAAATCCGGAAATTTAGCCCCCCAAAAGGGTGACCAGATGGCCCTGGGGCGATCCGGGCCAACTGGGGGGCGGCGGGGGCCAACCGGGGCTGCGGGGGGTCACGCGGCAGTGGCGGGAGGCTGGCAGCGCGAGGCACTTACCTGCTGGGGCGTCCGCTTCCCTCCGGTGCTCGGAATCTACTGAGAAACAGGCTTCGCAGCCTGTCCCTCAGTAGCGCGCCGGGTGATGACATCATCACCCGGCGCACTACTGAGAGACAGGCCAGGAAGCCTGTTTCTCAGTAGATTCCGAGCACCGGAGGGAAGCGGACGCCCCAGCCGGTAAGGAGCGCGGGGGGGCGGAGCGGCGCGGGGGGGGGCGCGGGGCGGGGGGGCATGCGGTGGGGGGGTTGTTTTGGGTGGGGGGGGGTGGCAGGGGGGTCCGGGATTTTGATCCTCAAAATCTGGTCACCCTACTATACAAGTTACTTTGTCACAGCATTGACATTTTTGTAATTCATAGCATGGTGTTTCTTGCCATAAGTAACAATTTCTAGACAAGTAGCCATGTTAATCTGTTACAGCACAGACAACATGTTCTTACTGTGGCTTTCTGCTTTCAGGTTCTTTGTAGGATTAGGATGGTCTTCTTTATATGGCAGACATATGGTTTGAATCGATGGAGTGCTTCTCTCCCTCCCTGGCATGTGTACAAAGGAGGGAGGAGTCTAGTTTTCATTGCTTAACTTGTACTGTACTGTTTTTTCACAGCCCGCAGGAAAACCAAGACTTACTTCTGAGTAGATGTAAGATTGTGCTGCAAGTCTGCAACCACTTATTTAGGAGTAAGCCCCATTGAACTTAAAAGACGTGCTCTTGGTGAAGTGGGGGATCAGATCTGTCTCCCTTTGTTGCAGAGAGGCACTTTACCATCTTCTCCATCAATTGCAGATGGGAAAGTCCTTCCTCGGCAAGTTCAAAATGCAACACCCGCTTTACACACTGCTGATTTCATGTCATTAAGGGTTTATTCCAGCTTATCTCTGATCTTTTTGAAAACAGGATAAGGGGGGAAAGCTTGGGAGACGTCCTGGCTTTTGACGATCTGCAAACTTCCATGAGTGGCCATTCACAAGTCTGCTGTACTTTACTCATTTAGAGAAGCCAGAGTCTGGTGTCACCTTAAAGACTAACAAAGCATATGGTAAACTTTCATGGACTACAGCACACATCATCAGATGCATGAAGTGTTATCTTGAGTTTCAGGTGTATATATATATGCCCATGGTTTGGGAAATGATAAAATTGGATACATTCTTAACCTTTAGTCATAACTGTTTACACATTGAGAGCATTCAAACATAACACTAAAGGCTAAATCATTATTTAGTGCTATGTGTATGAACAGAAAGGAGACTGTCTTCTCTCATCCTCACCATATGACCAGGAGGAGGAATAAGCTAGCCTTTAGATTTGTCATAGGACATTCCCGGTTTGTTGTTACATGTGAAACAGCAATACAGGTCTGTTAAGCCAGCAACCCCTTTCCCCAGAATTTGTTGTTGGCAGGTTGCTGTTGTTGTTGTTGTTGTTGTTTTGGTTCACACATAATGACAAGCCAGGAATCTAACTTTTTATAAAACCCACTTTATTGGCATCAACTTTATAGAAGTATTGAGGTATTGATGCTTTATAGAGGAGTAGAAGTGCACTGATAACTGTTGGGGCACAATCCACATTCCATATACCTTTTTCATAGTGTCATTTCCTGCTTTTTATTCCACATTCATAATGATTTGACATAAGGTGTAGATCTGGCCCAATAGTTTGGTGCCAAGATCAGACTCATTTGTTTACCCAGGCATTTATGACCTGTCAGTTGCTGCTATAATGAATAGGACTGAGTATTTGTTTTCTGCTGATGATCTATTGGTTTTATTAGTACCTTATTTCTTGTATTTTATTCTTTTTTTGCTTTAAAACTTTTATTTTTCAGACAATAATAAAACACAAATACAAACACTACAACATACAACATTAAACATTAAAATGGACTTCCGAATTTCTCCAACAAACAAAAAAATCTACATAGTGAGTGAATTACCCGACTTCCGTCAATTATTTTTCTTCCAATTTAATCACTGAATCCGCTTGCAAATATATCCTTTTCTTCTCTCTCTTTTAAAAAGTCTATCAGAGGTTTCCATTCTTCAATAAACACACTTGTTGTTTTATCTTTTATTATCGCCATAAGTTTTGCCATTTCCTCCAATTCTGTAACTTTCAACAGCCATTCCTCCTCTGTTGGTACTTTCTCATTCTTCCAATTCTGGGCTTCAATCTAGTACATAATGTAAATTTCAAACCTCTCAACCACATATTATCCCACTGATCCATAGTAATATTATATTCAAAATTTTGAGCCCATTTTATCATACAATCTTTTATCTGTTCATCTTCAGTCTCATACTTTAACAAAAGCTTATATGTCTTTGATATGATCATCATTTGTACATAAAACTTTCTCAAATTCAGATTTTGTACATTCAAAACCCCAAGTTTTTTTTATCTATCTTGAACCTTTCCATCATTTGTACGTATGAGAACCACTGACAAGCATTTCCTTCACTCAATAACTCCTCTCTTGATTTCATTTTGACATCTCCTTCTGTTATTTCTAAAATCTCACTATACTTCAACCATTTAGCCGTGCTTGCCAGTTCTCTTCTGTAAAGAGCCTCCTGTGAGAAAATCCATAGTGGCGTTTTCTGACACAGTCTGGGTTTATGTTTGATCCATATTCTCAAAATCGCTCATCTCACATAACGATTTTTAAATTCTATGTTCACTTTAGCTTTATCATACCACAGATACCCATGCCAACCAAATCTTAGATCATGCCCCTCTAATTCCAGTAATCTTCTGTTTTTAACAACATCCACTCCTACATCCACATCAAGAAGCAGGCAGAGAAATACAACCTCAAGTCCAGCAAACCCAAACCTCCTCTTTCTCTAGCATCTTGTAATATTTTAAATTTCACCCTTGGTTTTTTGGATTGCCAAATAAATTTAGAAATCTCTCTCTGCCACTGCTTGAATGGTAGCTCCGAAGTTACTATAGGTATTGTCTGAAATAGATACAACACTCTTGGCAAAACATTCATCTTAATTATTGCAATTCTCCCCATCAAAGACATTTGAAGTTTGTCCCATCTTATCAAATCTTGTTTAATTTCATTCCAAATCTTAACATAATTATTATGAAACAACATACAGTTCATATTTGTCAAGTTTATGCCCAAATATTTCACCTTTTTTTCTACACTAAAACCTGTTTTCTCTACCATTTTTATTTGATCTTGCTTATTCATATTTTTTGTAGGTATCTTAGTCTTTTGTTTGTTAACACTGAAACCTGCTAATACACCAAGTTCATTCAACTTATTCATTAAAGTTTCAATTCCACTCAATGGGTCCTCTAAAGTAAACACAAGATCATCTGCAAAAGCTCTTAACTTGTAAGATTCTTTTCTAATTTTTATTCCTCCAATTTTTTCTTCTTGTCTTACAGCTCTGTTCAGTACTTCTAACACCAAAATAAACAACAAAGGTGATAGTGGTGAACCCTGTCTAGTCCCTCTTGCAATCTTGCATGGTTTTGACAAATCTCCATTAATAACGATCTGTGCACTCTGTTCAGTATAAATTGACTTCACCCGGGTTGTGAAATTAGACCCAAAGTCCATTACTTCCAAAACTTTAAACAAAAAGTCCCAATTAAGATTATCAAAAGCCTTCTCCGCATCCAAAAAAATCAAAGCTGCTTGTTTTTCTGGACGTTTATCCAAGTATTCTACAATATTCAATACAATTGTAATGTTATCTTTTATCTGTCTTTTTGGCAAAAATCCACATTGATCTTCATGAATAAATTCCCGCAACATACATTTCAACCTTTCCGCCACTATCGATGTAAACAACTTATAATCGTTATTCAACAATGATATTGGTCTATAATTTTTAGTCAAAGTTAAGTCCTGACCTTCTTTGGGTATCAATGTTATATATGCTGATTTCCATGTTTCTGGTATCTTCCCCTCTTTCAAAATCGAGTTCATCATACTTTGCAAAGGTAGTAATAGTTCCTTCTCAAAATTTTTGTAATATGTACCTGGTAGACCATCCGGTCCTGGTGTTTTCCCAATTTTATTCTTTTTATAGCTGCGACCATTTCAGCTATAGTGATCTCTCTATTTAACATTTGTTTATAATCCAAAGAAATTTTAAGCAAGTTCTGTTTTTGTAAATATGTGTCTATTCTGTCCAGTGGCGTCTCATGTTTCTTATATAAAGTTGAATAATACTGCCAGAATATTCTTTGTATCTTCGCATCATCCATTATTTCTGTATCACCATCCTGAATTTTCACTATTGTCTTTTTTTCTTTTTCTTTCCTCAGTATGTAAGCTAACCATTTTCCAGGTTTATTTGCACCTTCAAATTCTCTCTGTTTTAAAATTTAACTTCCGTTCCATTTCTCTAATCATCAACATGAACAGTTGCTGTTGCAATAACTTGATCTGGTGGCTAATCACCGCCTTTCTTGGTGTGCTCTTTAACTCCTCTTCCTTCTTTTTAATCTTATCCATAATAACTTTCATTTTTCCTGTCTTGCCCTCTTGGTTTGACTATTCTTCTGAATAAAATATCCTCTTATAAAAGCTTTGCTTGTATCGCAGACCGTACTTTGGTTAACCCCTTTATTCAAATTCAACTCAAAAATTCCTTGATTTTTTTCGGCCTTCTTCCACCACCACTTTATTTTGTAGTAAAGATTCATTTAATCTCCATCTGAATGTACTTATTTTTCTTTTGAGAACCATCAGTACTAAGTTATGATCTGAAAAAGATTTTGGCAAAATCTCTATACTCTTTACTTTTTTAAGCGTTGTCTTAGACATCAAAATCATATCTATTCTTGAAAAGGATTTATGTCTATCCAAAAAAAGGTATATTCCTTAGAGTCACCATTTCTATGTCTCCATACATCAACCAAACCCAAACTGTCCACCAGATTAAAAAAAACTTTTTGGAAACTTTCCCTGTTGACCTTTAATATCTTTGTCTGAATGTTTATCCATTTGTGGTGATATCACTCCATTCCAATCAGCCAAGATACACAACTATTGCTTGAAATGTCCTCCAGTCTATGTAACAATCATTCATAAAATTCTGCTTTTTGTTCATTGGGAGCATACACCCCCAATACCATAATTTCCACTCCATCTACAATGATTTTTACACCCACAAAACATCCTTGTTCATCAGATACAACTAATTCTGGTTTTAAATGGGGTTTGATGTACAAGGCCACCACTGTTTTTTTCTTTGTGCTTGTGGAAATAAATTATTCTCCCAAACCTTTATTATACAGATATTTTGTATCTTTTTTTCTAATATGAGTTTCAGATAATATCCAGTTTTAATTTTTTTATATGATAAAATATTTTTTCCTCTTTTGTGGAGAATTTAGTCCATTTATATTTCATGATAAATATTTGTAATCCATTTTTGAGATTATTATTATGTATCAAACAAATTCTTTAATTCCACCAGTATTACTTATCTGAAATTCCTCGCTTCTCTCTTGAGTCCCTTTCATCGACTTGAGTGTACTCCAACTCTTTTTTATGTTTTTCCATAATGTATTTCACTTTTTCCATTGAGTCCAGCTTGTATTTTCCCCCCAGAAAATGACAAAATCACACCAACAGATATTTCCCCCTAGAGTCAATTTATTCCTGTTTCAAAAGCATTGTCATATTTGTTTCATCAGCAGATGGCGTCATGACTGCAGCAAATAGATTTTTTCTTATCTAAATTCTTCATTTCTATGGCAACTATCTTCTGGTAGAAAGCCTAGACAGAGGCATGTTGACTGGGTCTAGCAATCTATAATTTTCCATTATCTGCTAGTTAGAAGCCTCTTTTTCTCCTCTCCTTAGAATCAAAACTTCCATCCAGCTTACAGAGATTTCCATCTTCCAGAAATATTTATTTATTCACGTCCCTTATACAAAAAGCCTGTTTCCACTCACCAGGTATGTTGTTTGCCCTTTATCTTGTCGTGTTGAAATCCCCCTGACTTCCGTTAATTTTTGTTGTTGTATATCCAATCAATTTTGGGGAATGTATGATGAAAGATCTTTACCCTTTCTCAAGGTTACAGTGTGATTCATGAGTGATAGACATTGGGTCTCTTTATCTCCCCGCTTCTCCTCCCGGCGAAGTGACCTCCGCCAAGTTTTGAAGCTCCGGAGATTATCAAGACAACTTATGACCTGCTCCAGCCAAAACCCCTTCGATCTGAGGTTGTTAAATCCATCCAGCAGACGGTGAATAAATCACTCTGTTCTTCCCAGCCCAAAGGCTGGGAGGCTTCAACTTTCCACCATTACACCGGAAGTGCTTGTATTTTATTCTTGATTGTTTTTAATATTGTTGTTACCCACTCTGGGATTTTTCTGAAAAGTGGAATATAAACAGAATGAGCTAGATAAATGTAAAAAGTGAAACTGAATTCTGGTTTATTCTGGTAAACACACAAGTCCAGGCTTTGCACAGGCTCTTTGCTGCTCAAGTACAAAGCACTAAACAATGGTCTTCCCCAACCTGCTGTGCTCCAGGTGTTGTGGCCTTCAACTCTAATCAGCCCAAGTCAGCATGACCAATAGTCAGGAATCCTGGGACTTGTAGTCCAGAATATTTGGAAGTCACTAGGTTGGGAAAGGCTGATTTAGCATTACATACAAATGCAGCTATTCTATCCTAACCCATGTCATGGCACCATCACATAGCTGGCCTTGTTTGTCCCAGTACTGCCTCTCTGTGTCCCAGTGTTCCTCATCAGTAAAATATGAGTATTAATTAATTTCTTTTGACCTGGAGCCTATCTACACTACTGCTTTAAAACAGTTTATAACAGTTTTAAACCAGTCAATAATGGCTATTAACTGGTTTAAAACTGTTATAAACTGTTTTAAAGCAGTAGTGTAGAGAGCTCCTGGTCTTTTTGCAGTTCTGCTGGCCAGTTTTAGACCTTTGTGTTAGAATTTCTGGCCTGTAGTAACTCAGGTACAAATTGTAGTTGCATATGTAGGTTATCCTAAGGTATGGCTTATGGGATGCTATAAGTAACTGGCTCCCTTCCTCTTCACTGTCCTTCACCAATATTTTGCACCACACTCCAATATTGGGGTTGTAGCAAAAAAAAAACCAACCCCACCTAAAGTCTGCTCCAAAGCCTGAAGGTAGTCTGGTCAACCTCTACAGAGTTTTTTCCTGGTTCTTTATCTGCCATGAAATAGCATGGATTGATGCCCATAATGGTATCTGGTCCCTATTTGTTCATTTATTTTAATCCCACCCTTTCTCCAAGGACCTCACAGCAGTATAGGCATTACATTGCCTCTCTTTTATTCTAACATCCCTGTGAGTCTGAGAAAGTATGTCTGGACAAGATCAATCCAAAAATGTGTAATGGCTAAGCAGAGGTCTAAGCCCAGCCAAACAATATTTTACTGCCTGAGATAAAGGACAAGATGCCCCCTCCCCATTCCATGTACAGAAGCTGTCTGGCCAGGCAGCTAAATCTTACTTCAACACTGGCAACAGTACAGTTTCCTCCACTGCACCTGAGGGCAGCAGGCTAATTCAGGTTGTGTGGAGCCCACAGCTCTGTCCTCCCAACACTCTCTGACAGGTCCCTGCACCACCACTCCAGCATCTGCTGCTTGAGGCAGCTGCCTCACTCTGCCTAATGGTAGGGACAGTGCTCTTCCCTATCAAAACCCGACACCATATCTTAACCTCCCCCAATCTGGTGCCCTCCAGATATTTTGAACTTCAACAAGCATGGTTAACCATCAGAAATGCTGGGAGTTGTGGTCCAAAACATCTGGAGGGCCCCAGGTTGGGTAAGGCTGGCATCCTAGTTCTCAGTTCAATATTAGACTTAGTTTGGGTCACGCTAAAATAGGGGCCAGTTTAGAACGTGAGTTGGAGGATAGAATAAATAGTTCTATGGACCTCATGTTGTCAAAGCGAATGCCTAGGGTTCAGAGTGGCTTTTGCCAGGCTTTTTGTGATGTATGTAATAGCAGGATAAAAGCATATAATGGCTTTAGGGCAAGAAGCTGTGCCATTCCACGTGTACTCCTGAATAAATGCATACAATATTCTACAAAGGGGCCTACTAATGATGAGGAAGTCTGGTTCCCAGTATCATATAGAGTTAGCATGCATAGGGTTGCATCCTTAGATGTTTAGAGGGAATAGCCAAACAACCAAAATCCGATTTATGTAATAGCTGTGCAGAAATGTCTTTCCTCTAATCTATCACTCAAAACAAATATAATCCTCTTGTTAAATGCAGGTTCCCAGTATGTTTTTTAAATTCCAACATTTCATCATCATTATTCTGCATCCATGACAGTTGTATATATACGTTTTAGGAGAAATAATCAGTTTGTATTATTTTCAATGGGTTAAAATTGAACAATAGCTTTGAAGCCAAGCATAGCAGTCTGTCATTGGGACATAAACCCCATTAATATTTTTAATTCCATTTGAAACCAGTGATTTGTAAGCTTTTAACTGAGAGCATGAACTGCAGGTGTGCAAATGTCCCCTCCATTAAATTTGCATATATTTCCCTTCCATTTGCTTACTAGTCCCCCAAAATGCACAATTTGAACTGACATTAAAATAAATTCCTTAGAGGGTGATATAACCAGATGAAGCAATTGGGCATTAACACCATTAGCACTTACATCTATTCCCCCCCCCCCCCTCCAATGAGGCACCATTCTCCCATGCAGCCGCCTTTTTTTTTAAAGAACTGTCAGGGAGCTGCAAAAACTACAGCATTAGCAATCCAAAAAGGGGTGCAGTTAATATTTCCTCTTTCCAGGATAGCCAGTTACTTGGGGAAGTGCTGAAAAAGTGATAAACACTGAGAAGTGTCAGTCCAATAGTTACAAAGGAGAGCATCACATTGCCAAGGGGGAGATATTATGTGTGTCCTGTCCTGTCCCATCCCGTCCCCCGCTTTTTGGTGCACCTAGTCCTTTGGTTCCCCCCTCCCCCCCCCCCAGTGCTTCTGAATTGCACTACTGGATCCCTCCTTTACCTTAGCATTCTTTCTGCCCCAGTCCTTCACAGCTGTGCACAAATTAGATGATAGGCAACCTCATCCTGCCAATTTCTTTGCATGTTACCTACTTCCCTTCCCTGCTCCCTTCCACAGCTGAAACAGAGAAGGAAATTGACCAGGCAAGACCACAAGTATCAGACAGCTGTATGTGCACACTTGCGAAAGCAACTACTACTACTACTACTAATAATAATAATAATAATAATAATAATAATAATAGAAAATGACCCCACTTGCACATTTTTAGGCACAAAAAATAACATTTTAAAATGCCAGGGAATGAGTGATGGCTCTTCCATAGTACTGTTTTGGCACTTAGGAGGAGCAATTACTGGGGAGACTGCAAAAAAGTGGGCTTCTGTAGCTGATCACCAGAACCTATGATAAAATCAGTCTGCTGGGTCTGGATGACACAACAATCCATCGTATGTTATAATGACCCCATAAAATAGGCTGACCAGATAAAATCCAGGTCAGGGCTCATGTAACTTTAACAGTTGTAGAGAAAAGGGAATTTCAGCCAGTGTCATTTGTATGCAATTAGTTCTTGGTGATATTCCCTCTTCATCACAACAGTTAAAGGTGCAGGCACTATACTAGAGTGACCATATTCAAAAGAAGGCAGGGCCCCTGTGTTGTAAAAATCTGAACAGATCTATGATTTTCATCCCAAAACACGTCCATTTTCCCTGACACGCATCTAACACGCACCTAACACACATCCTACATGTGTCTCCTGACTGTTCCCCCGACACTGCCCCCCTGCACACACTCACAAGCACACTTCAGCCCTGTCTCAAATTGCCCAGAAATAGCTGAAACCTTTCTTTTCCCCTCTCCGCCTGAGTGCCGTTCCGCTTGAGTAAGAAGTGAAAGTGGCGAAACCCCAGACATGAGCCAGACTCTTTCATGTAGTTAACGGTTTACTTTGCAGAAACACTTTGTATCCGCTTCTGTAATAGAGCCTAGCTCAGTTGCAGCCATGCATGCAAGGATCAAAGAAATTGAGAGAAAGTGTTTCCTTCTCCTTCCCGGCTTGTCTCTTAGCCGCCTCTAAGCGGGAAAAATACTCTCAGGTAAACGGCTCCAGAGGCCAGGAGACATGCGCAGGTTGGGTGACTCATGCAGATATGAGTATACCTGAGTGATGTCATCAACAGTATGCCCATATAAGGAATGTATGACCATATAGGGAAACCAGGTTCGCGCCGAAAATCAAATGAATACCTCTGAGTTTCAAGCAGTAATGGCGAAAGGTAAACGGCTCCCGGGCATGATCCATCAAAACGTGCCCTCTTACCCGGTCTACTCGGGAGTAGCGGTAGCCAGAAATGATGTTTTTGGGGCTGTAAACCAATGGGATGAGGGCTAATGTCATGTGACATCTGATGTATAAAAGTATTTGTTTGAACCTTGGCACGATGTGACTCTGGAAAGCAGCGTTAGCATCCGGAGGTCACCTATTCTGCGCAGAATAATAAATTCGTTTCCAAAGCTTCAGGAGGTCTTTTGTCAAGTGTTTCATATCTGGACTTTGGACACTTGGGAATAGCATAATTTATGCAACACCTGAAACTTTAACTGTTGTAATGAAGAGGGAATTTCACCAGGAACTAACTGCATACAAATGACACTGGCTAAAATTCCCTTTTCTCTACAACTGTTAAAGTTACATGAGCCCTGACCTGGATTTTATCTGGTCACCCTACCATAAAAAGCCATGGGTTCTCACTATGGCTTGTTGCTGAAAACTCAGCTACTCTGCAAAAAGCGCTCCAAGTTCAGACAATCAACCATGGCTCGCTGCCCATGATAGATTGTCTTGTGTGAATCCAGTCACTGTTGTGTACCAAGATCCCCAAATAGCTTAAGAATCTAGTGTACTACACAGAGAATCTAGTGTAATTCATACAATAAAAATACACAATTAGGGTGTATTTTTCTGTTTTTTTTCTTTTAGTTAGCATGAAGTAAAATGTATAGATCCAGCTCAAAATTTAGCATGCCATTAAGAAAACTGTTTGAATGGTGGCATGTTACCCAGGAAGTTGTGATACATCTGTGTTACAAAGAAGTGTCACCATAGAAGGAAAATAACCTTAAAGTAATCCCTTCAAGACACTTTTGTCATGCTAGAGACAGTGTAAATGCAAGTACAGCACATATTAGGCAAAGAATTAGACACAGATAAACCTGTCAGTGGTATGGTGGTAAATTTTGAAGTGCAGGTGCCCATCATGACAGCCCCCATTGCTATGCCCCCAAAGACAGGCCAAAAACAAAGGCAGCTGTGTTGACCCATACAAAACAAATCAATTCCAACAGTTTTCATCTCAACATGAGCAGATCTTGCATAAAGCTGTTGGGTCTTCATTGCCTGTTCAAGACCAGGCCACTCCAAAATTACTTTGCATTACAACAGGGATAGCTCACAGCTCTATATTGCTGCTGAGAAACTTTATTTCCCCCACCACGGTAACTGTGAGAATTGCAGCTAAACTCGAGAGACTAGGAATGGTGGCAGATAACATCAGCATTGCTGATAATCTAGCAGGTTACCTTCCGTGTCCCAAGACCTGTATGATCAAGTAATTGGACAAGGACTTGCTGGTTGTACCTGCAGGTTGCCATCTGGCGGCAACCTGGAAGTGGACATTTTCCATGGTGATGACAACCTTATGAAATGACCTTCCCCTGGTATCCAGGCAATGTCAACTCCAATTTCTTTTATGCTGTATGTGGTAAATAGCGACTAGCAAACGGGCACTGGTGCTGGATAAAAGGAACAACTTTGCGTGGGGCGAACACAAGGGGCAATAATAATAATGTCCTAACACTAAAGGATGATTGATAAAGTCTTATAGCTTGATCAGTTCCTATTTTCTGCTCCCTCCCCTTCCCCTTCCTTCTTCCTCTTGCTTCTGCAGCAAGTGTTATGAAGTCTCTCCCTAAAGGAAGCAACAACCATATCTCATGCCTTTGCTCATTTTCACTCACACACCCAATGTCAGGGGGTGTTTGCCTTCTCTGACACTGTGTATACAAGCACTTATAAAGTTAGTTTGAACTGCTTTTAAACTGGCTCTAACCTGCATTTATTGCTGTTAGCAGAACTCGGGCTACAGGTCACTGAACCTGGAACTAACGAATTAATATGTACAAAGTGGAAGAAGATTACTGGGATGTTTGCTCCGCCCTTTCCCGTTTCCTCCCTTTACCTTCCTTCTTGCTGTTCCCTGCCTCATTAACTGCTGAAGGCATGACTGACCTGAGCCATCCTATCCCAGGATGGAAAGTTACCTGTTGTTCCTAAAGTAAAGTCTCTTTTAAATCACCACTGGACTGTTTCTTTCATCGACATGTATGGCTACTCACAGGGAGCTGGTTCGGTCGACAATTATTGCCTCCAGTATTAAATGCTGTGTTGTCATGCTTTCTCCATATAAAGCAACTCTGCTGTAAGTCACACCAGACTTTCCAATTATTAGTACCTACTCATAGTTCTGCTGCATGTTCATTCGCTGCACATATCATAAACATATTGAGTGTCAATTTCTTATTAAGATGCTAGGATTGCATTAATGCAATTCACGGGAAGAAGACTCTAGGATGGATAAGACGTGACAAAACACAAGTCTGCCAGCAAAAGATTGGCAACCCCACATTGTGTTCTCCCCTTTTGCATGATTAATGGATCAATGAAGTAATAGTCATGCCATGTGCTTATGTACTACCCTCCACACCCTTGTCTACATTTGTTTTAGGGGGTTAGAATGAAGTAATCCATAATGCTACAAAAGTTCATTACTGCTGTTTTTGACAACAGTGTTTTGTTGTGTCTCATTCCTCCACTATAGCATTGTGAGAGAAAGTTACAGTTTCTCTTCACTTATGTGATAACAGAATTTTAGAAAACTAGACTTGCCTTTCATCACTTAAAGAAAAGAAAAAGCAATCTTTATCATTGTCAGAAGTGGAGTGGACTAAAATAATTGATGAACTATATGGAACACAGTTGAGAAGACATGAAATAAGTTCAAGAACTTTATTTACAAATATCAAATGGCTGTAAAATTGGGGAAGGTGGGAGGAGAGACTATTAAAAATGAAAGAACAAAACACCCCACCTCCCTCTATTACATTACATACATTCAAAAACTCTTGCCTAGAACTGGCTAACCAGAGAACCCCTTTTACTCCCAAGACACAGTCATTACAAAAACAGGACCATAACTTTAAAAATGCATCAGATTCACAGTAAAGTGCCAACATCATGAGGTGAAAATTGTGGTGCATTATGGAAGATTGTGATCCTGGAAAAAAAGCTAAGACCAAAACAACAAAGACAGTAACTTCTGGGTAGCCTCTGAAAGGAGTATTTTTGCTCAGCTAATCAGAGTAGCAAAGGGAAGGTGTTTCAAGCCTGGAATAAATTTGAACATATTTAAATACATATTTGTAGAAAATTCGTATAGCAATATAGTAGTTTCATACTAGGTCAATTTTCCACGTACTACAAAAATAAATTCTGGAACTGAAAACCCTCCACTGCATTTACAAGACATATTTCTCAGACCTGTTATAGACCCGGAACAAAAGAGCATTTCAAAGCTCCTCTGTGCAAATATGGGTCTTCCCCAATGTTGTACTTCCAACTACAGGTCATCAAGCTGCCTTGGATATTTCTCTGAACAGTCACCTGACTTATTTATTTAAGCAAACACTATATTTTACCCCCCAAGCAATGAAACTGCAAGCTATTCTCTACCCAAAGTGGCTTGCAACTTAAAAAGGAGCAGACAGAAGAATTACAAGTATCACATTTCTACTAACATATAGACTTGTAACAGAAGTGGAGGAATTTTTGCATACCTCCAAAATGGTCTCCGACCACTCTGAAGCCAAGCAGCAAAAACTGATTAAATACATCGTTGCAGCCTAAAAAAAATACAGGGGAGAAAAGAAATGGAACAAATGAATAATCTATCTATATCAGATTTCTGGCCTTCTCCCTAGAGGTTCAGAAGAATATGGAATATTATGGCATCATCTGTTTCCAGTTTTCACTCTCAGCCTGTGGCACAGAAGAGGTATAGAAGACCAACCTTCTGCTCATATAGGCTAATTGCCATAAATTTGTAGATGTACAAGTGGATAGGAAAAGTTTAGGACATAGCAATAACCTGGGCCAAATTGCATTAAAATGCAAAGTGGAAAAAAAAGAATGAATAAATGCAGAACCCCTTAGAAATCATTTTAAAATTCTAACAGTATAAATAAGGAGGGGGTTCCTTGCAGACAGCCTAGGTGGCACCATACAATTGTCTACCCCGAGGCCAGAATGCTTAAGGTTTGGGTGAGTTAAGAAACCTCCCCAGCAAGAGCACCCCACCAAACCAAGGCTACGATTTGTACTGCTTTTCTGTCTTATTCCTTAATGCAGAAAATCCATTAAGAAGAGAGAGATGGAACAGATGCACAATGCCTTCAGATTCGTAGCACTAGTGGTCGCCCGTCTGGAAGCACCCATGCCTACACTGAGGTTTAACAACTTCAAGTGTTCAAATAGTAATGGCATTGCCAATTTTTCTTGTGTAGCCCCAAATGTAGTGAATGTATAAAATGGCATCTCCAATCTTGCATCATTAAAGTTAAAAGGTATTGGTTCTATTTCACTCTGTGTGGCATTAACTAATGCAAGAGCCCATTGTCAAGACCTTTTGGAATGAAGATGCTGAGTCAGTATAATTTGGTTATTAAACAAGCATGATTTAAGGCAGGGGGTGTGGAGAACCTATCCATTACAATTCAGATTAATTTCACCAAAATACATTTCCCTTTCCTTTTTAAGAGTGCATCAAATAAGGCAACTTGAGACTTGGATCAAGTTCAAAAGGCAACTTCGTGTCATCGAGCAGGGGTTGGACATGATGGCCTTGTAGGCCCCTTCCAACTCAACTACTCTATGATTCTATATTACAAATCAAACAGTGTAACCCTAACCCCCGCAGAAAGCCATCTGAGGGTTGTTAGGATGTGGTGGGGGCTCCTTTTCATCCTGGCAGCCCACACTATGCCCACAGAAAGTTCCATGGGCATAGATCTACTGCTGGAGAGGACGTGATTGGCGCGCGGCTCAAGTGGTAAAGCAGAAAGTTACAGTCTTTGCTTCCAGTTTAGGAAAAGTCCTAAACAAACTGCCCATTGGAAAATAGAGACAGGTTTGTTTGATTTTCAAAATAGCAGTTTATGACCTTTACAAATATGGACAGCTCCTAAATAGTATTAATTTATCCATTTAAAAATAAATTAGTTTTTAATTCTTAACTGATTGCAAGCCTTTACTGTTGTATTGACTACAGAAAGTGGCTAGAGGAAAGGAAGACAAAACACAGGAAGTGGAAGGAAGCAACTGATTAGATTTAGAGAAAATTAATTGCACTTAAGTACCATTAATTTCAATGGGTTCTAAGTTAGTCA
Organism: Anniella stebbinsi; assembly: GCA_029215795.1. Classification (NCBI taxonomy): domain Eukaryota; kingdom Metazoa; phylum Chordata; class Lepidosauria; order Squamata; family Anniellidae; genus Anniella; species Anniella stebbinsi. The sequence continues at coordinate 84,053,275 of JARDYH010000004.1, read as the reverse complement.
TGTCCAACTTTTTGCTTTAATTTCAATGGGTCTGTTCAGACAATATGCTAAGCCATGATTAGACTGCTAATCTATTTGAAGCAAATGGTTAGTTAGTTCAAACCGTGGTTATGTAGCCACCATGGTTAAGAATTGTTCACAGGACACGCTAACTCATGTTTCACATGACACTCTAAGCCATAATGTTTCGTTCATTCAAAATGCTTAATCACCATGGCTTAGTGTGTCGTCTGAACAGGATCAATGGGATTTAAGTGGAATTAGCTTGCTTTGGATCCTACCCAACACATAGGATTGAGAAGGCTACGGCTTCTTATAACTGAAGACAATTTTATTTGGCGGGTTGAATCAACAACAGTGGTTTACCAACTGTGTTCTGAGAAATTCTGGGGTTCCTTGAAAGGTTACTTCAGGTTTCATGGTAAGAAGAACTGTAATGGTAGACCAGGTTGCCCATCACTACTGATCTTCCTGTGCAATGCAGTCAGAGAAAGAGAGAGAAAAGGAGAAACTGTGAGTGAGTTGGGTAGACATGAGGCCTAGCTGGCACCTGCATATACACCAAACGAAACCCTAGAATCCTATGCATGGTGAAAGGAGAGATACAGACATTCCTCAGAAGTAAATTCAATACAGAAATTGGTTCATTCAGGAAAGGAAGTTTTAAACTACTACTTTAGAAAATAGAATATTTCTGTTCCACTTTTGGTCTAGAATTATCTGGCAGGAATGTGTTCAATGCTCATATTAGCTGCACACTTAGCAGTATATAACTTCAAGAACAATATTTCAATAACAGAACAGCTATCAAGGAATACATACATAGTAGAGTGTTTTGTTTTTATTCACAGACGGAAAGTGCTTGCTTAAATTAAATCTTGATTCTGCTGCAGGACACATTGCAACGTGCAAGGAAAGGGAGAATACATTGGAACTACAGAATGAAGGGATAAAAGTAACTACTCTCACTTTAATATGGAGTCAAAAACTGACCAGGTAATCCTTGAGAACTAGACAAAAGGGGGAAATGTGAAACAGAATGATCCCTACTCACAGAAGAGAGAAAGGATCTCAGTTATAAAGGCAATACAAGTCAGCCTCTACAGAGGTGGTAAACAAGACAAGCAAACAAAAAGACCAATTGAACTAAGGGTGCTCCCAACTAAGGTGTCCTATCACTAACAATCAGAGAGCATTGTGCAGATATTCATTTTTTTTCTTACTTAATGGATTTTCCATGGCAGGAAAAACAGATGGAAGTAGTGGGAAAACATGGGAGGGCTATGAATGGAATAAGTCCTCTGGGTCCTCATAAAATTCCATGTATGAGGCAGGGTGATGGTGTGATAAAATCCTCATTTGGAAGCACCCCAAGTCTTTGGTTTAGTATATGCAACACTTGTATGCAATTATGAGCAATCCTGACATGACCTACATGGACAAACCTAGCATGCACAGACCTAAGTCAGCAGCAATTTCTACAATTACGGTGACACTTTTTCTAGCTTCTGTAGTCATGGGAATGCCGTTTACTGTATCAGTGATCACCTGGATCTGATATTATGTTTGACCACGTGATCATTTGCTTGAAACAATTTTGCATGTACAAAATATTGTAAGAGACTGCACTGGCCTTTAGTTTAGGTTGCAGTATTGAACAATATTAAAGCTATAGAAGTACTAATCAAGTAGTGCAACTTTTCTTAAATCCAGAATAGGCCTCCTCCACAAACCTGGTTTACAGGATGGCCTAAAGCCATGCCACCAAGTTTAAAAACTAGTTCCAACATCCTACAGCAGCATTTTTATATTCTTTAATGATGGTTTTGTCTGAGAACCAAAACATTTAAACCACCATGAATTTCATTCTCCATTTCTTAAATACTCAAACATACATATATTTGACCTCTATAATGTATATATTTTCCAGAGTGCTTGTTGCATTTAGGGTAGTGTGTGTACTTTTAAATTGCTGTGGAGTGTTAGATCAAGGAAAATGTTTCCAAACGTTCATAAAATGGCACATTGCATATGTGGAAGCAGTAGTTGTGTCTGGAGAGATAGAATGAGCAACAAGGTTCTATAGACCTGCTAAAGAATATCTGTTTCTGCATAGCCAATTACGATTATTTGAAGTCTATGCACAAATATTTTATATACTGAGAACTAGGAATCCATATATAGCAATCTTTCAAAGAAGATGTATTTCCACAGCTATTCTCCAGTAAAACCAGGGAGAACAGCTAGTTTTGAAAAAGGGCAGAGCGCAGATACAGCACACCATAAACAAAGCAAAAATTAAAGTTGAGTATATTAATTCTTGTTCCTGGTTTGGAGATGCTTAGCTTGCTTCTTCCGCCTGGATTGGAGGAATCTTGCTGGACACCAGAGTGTATACATAAGGCCAGATTTTGTTTGTCTCTGTCCCGGAGAATGAATGTAGGATCCCTCTGTTTCTGAAAAACAAATGTCCATATAAGCAAATGAAGATTTTAAAGAAAACCTAGTACTGCAGTTCTATAACGTTCTCCAGTTTAAAATAAGGGAATAAAACAGAGGTGATTCACATTACACTTTTTCGTGTGAAGACCTTTTCCAGCAGGAGTATTCGTCTTTGTGATCAAAAAGGATAAGGAGTTTCTTAAAACGGTAATTTGAAATTGTTTTATTATGCCAGGACTTTGAAATCCATCCTTAGGAGTTGTTTTCCCGAACTAAACAAAAAAAAATAGCACAAGCATAAACATTTACTCCTATATAACAGCTTTACAGTGGGGACAACAGCTACTTAGACTGATATGGTCTTTATGGGAGGGGAGGGGAAACTATAGGACTAAACCAATGTGATAGTGAAGCCTCTTCCCTCCTTACTTCAATTCTGCTTCATCTCTGCTGGACAAGGACTCGGGAAACCCAGATTTGTATTCCATTTCAGCCACAGATTGAGATGCTGTTTAGACATCACAAAAGTAGCCCAGGAGTTCCTTTTCCATAGGTTCTGAATTGTGGAATGGACACACAAAATGAACCCAGAAAAGCAATCCCATAAGCCTTCTATAACATCTAAAGGGAATTTCAGTGGAAGATCTGGGACAAACTACTCTCAGCCTCAGTATTCCATGTTCAACATGGGGATATTTGTGGAGACAGACAAAATGGTGATCATGAAGTATTTAGCAGGTTAGAAATGCTATATAAAATGCTGATCAGCAACAGTAATAATACCAAAGGCCGGTACAAAAATTGTTACTCAGCCTTTCATACTGTTAGAATGAGTTATATTTATTATTATTAATAATAATAATAATAATAACAATTTATTTCTTATCCGCCTCTCTGTCTGGATCGAGGCGGGGAACAACAACATGATAAAATACATAAAACTGATTAAAACATGACACATATTATTAAAACTGCATTAAAACATCCTAAAACATCCTTAAAACATTCTAAAATTCCACTGGATATGGCTGCCGGAAGAGAACAGTCTTTATAGCTTTCTTAAATTCTAAAAGACTGTTAAGTTGACGAGTCTCCTCCGGCAGGTCATTCCACAGTCTGGGAGCAGCAGAAGAGAAGGTCCTCTGGATAACGGTTGTCAGCCTAATCTTGGCTGACTGCAGTAAGTTCTTCCCAGAGGACCTGAGCATGCGGGGCGGATTGTATGGGGGAAGGCGATCCCACAGGTAACCTGGACCCAAACCATGTAAGGCTTTAAAGGTAATAACCAACACTTTATACTTCGCCCGGAAACTAATTGGCAGCCAGTGGAGCGATTTTAAAGCTGGCGTAATATGGTCACTCCTAGATGTACCGGTGACCAACCTGGCTGCCATATCTTGAACTATTTCCCTCAAGTCCGCTTGACATGTTCTGAACAGATGAGAAATACCAGCTTATATTCCGAAAGTCTGTAAAAGCAATCACTGAGAGACACTCTGTGTACACTAATTGGTCTACCATCTAAGGAAAGGCACAGGGTTAAATCCAGGGTCACACTAGTGGGCATCCACTAGCATGGTGGAACTTTCTCTCTCTCTCCTCCCTTCTGCAGTTCTCAACATCACCTGAAAAGCTGCTCCAGAAGACTTCCCAGCCATCCAGAGCAGATTTTGAAGGCACAAGGGGGGCAGGTGCTATGGTACATTTTGAAGTGCAGGCACTCATCATGGCAATCCTCACAGCCACGCCCCCAAGGAGAGTCCAAATATTCAGGCAGGTATAGCGATCCGTATCCACAAACCAGTCCCAGCAGTTTTCATCTCCACCAGGAGCAAGTGCTCTACAAATCGGTTTTGTACAGCACTTGACCTTACAAGACTGAGATACCTCAAAGTACTCTGCAGTACAAGAGGGAACAATAAGCTACCCCAAGCCACCGTGAGAATTGCAGCTAAGCTCAGAGGTAACAGGGAATTCTTAAGGGAGTTGCAAATGATATCAGTGTTCCTGCTAATAAAAAAAGTACCAGGGCTGCGTCCTGTGAACCCTGGCTCCACTACACCACTGACCTCACTTCTGCTGACCATGCCATTTCCATACATCTATTAATTACATTAAAACTAATGGTGCCTACAGGGCAGGATTTGGGGGTAGAAATTCAGAGTACCACTTAGCAGAATGAGCAAAAGCTCCCCAAACTCAGCAGGGCTGTCTTACAACATTTTGCAGTAAGTGAAGCAATAAACATTGCCATCTAAAGGGGGCGGGGGCATTGGAATTTTTTCTCCCTCTCCCATAATACTAGAACCCAAAAAGGTAATTCCATGAAGCTGATTGGTGGCAGATTCAGGACAGATAAAAGGAAGTACTTCTTCACCCAGTGCACAGTTCCAAGATGCAATGATGAATGGCTTTAAAAGGGGGCTAAACAAATTCACGAAGGAGAAAGCTAACAATGGCTATTAGTCCTGATGGCTCTTTGCTGCCTCCAGTATCAGAAGCAGAATGCCTACGTACACCAGTTGTGGGGGAACTTGCATGGGAGGGTGCCATTGCATTCATGTCCTGCTTGTTGGCTGGCCCCTGTCTGAACAGAAAGCTGGACTAGACAAACCCTTGGTCTGATCCAGCAGGGCTCTTATGTTCTTATGAGCATTATGTCTAGAATCTAAAATTACCCAACTGCACCACTGATTAAAATGCTTAGGGAGATGAGCAGGCTTCACCAGCATGTTATAACACTAAGACACTCTACAAGTTCAAGCCTTGTACACAATTAACCAGCCTTGTAAATTAGTCCACAATAATTACTAATCTGCCAAATATTTTTTACTAGCCTGCCAAAAGACTAGCAGTCTACATTTCCACATTGGCTGCAGAAGAGGTGAAGCCCAGAAACACAGGCTTCTAGCACTGGCTAGCTATTAAAAAAAAAGTCTTCCCTTCCTCCAGGGCTCACACAAAAACCAAGCAGGCTGACTGAGGGAAGATAGGCCAGTCTGTTCCTCCCCTGCCAGCAAGCTCACTCACCTGCATGATGGAATTCCTGGTTACCGATGGCTACCAGGCAAAGTTGTTAAATTCAAGGCAGTTCTTAACAGTAGTATATTAATTTTAAAAGGTGATTATCTCTCTAAACCAAAAACCTGTAGGACACTTCTCCCTAATGGTGTGCAGACAGAACTCTTGTGTCAAACTAAAACCATTATACTTATTTCATTCAAGACACACAGTTGTAAACTGCCCAGTTCCATTAGCCAAAGTTCAAACAAGCAAAATAAGATTAATAGTTTTAGAAGATAAGAAGTTGGGCAAAGAAACAACATTCTAATTAATTTGAAAATTGTACTGACATGACACATACCTATTTGTATCATTTTAATATATGCGTATATGGAGTTTGGACTTCAACTCACTTGTACAATTCCATTACAGGCTTTGCAGCATCTTTGTATTTTCTTAGCCTGGCAGCAACAGCTTCGGGTTGATCATCCTCTCGCTGGATTAATGGCTCACTAGTAATATCATCAATCCCCTGTAGAGCAACATGACATGAAAAATCAAGAGCATGCAATGTATTCAAGCTATGGTCACTGTAGTGGAACAGGGCCAAATTTAATATGCCTGCCACTTAAAAAAAATCTTTTATCTTTGGCCAACGATCTATGTCTCCATGATAGAGGACCTGTTTTGTCACATCCCAAAAACTCTTCCTAGTACACATATGGGAATTTCCTTCTAATGCATCATATCTACCAAGAGTAAAGAGGAAGTCCCAGTTCACACCTCTTATTTCTACCTTCCTGGAAAAATGTTCATAGCCCATCTCCTCAAATGTTCTGTGCCTACATGCTGGATATATTAAGCTTCCCTCCCACTTCTGATTGGAGGCTTCCCCTTCCCTGGGTCTACAGGAATAAAAGTGGGATTTATTCCCTTTGTAATTAATCATTTTTGAGGCTATTGTTATGTACTCTGCTGAGCAATATGGATGACTCTTGCATCTTGCATGTAAGTTTTGGGATCTCTCTTTAAGATTGTCTAGTTTAGGAAATAAACTGTTTCATTTCTACCTAATTGCTTTCTTCTTCATTCCTTAACCCTTATATTAACAAAAACCTCTCAAATTTGGACCCTGAATTTGGACCTGACATTTGACCACCTAAGGATTATTCCTCTTTATTGTGGCAAGTCACTTGTTCATGCTACACAACTTTGCTAAAGGGAGGCAAGAAGTAAAGAGGCTGAATTTGTCCAGCAGCAGCTGTAAAATCAACTGGTAGTTGCCTCTTCTGACATAATAACTCACAAATTTGAAGTTCCCTTCACTCAAAATCTAGGGTGAATAGAGGAGTAGTGGCAGTCGTAAGACAGCTGGGAGCTTCTTCACACTCTGCACTAAACACAAATAAGAATTAGCTAACATTCTGATCAAAACTCTGGAACTTTTGAGACTTCTTTCTGGCATATGAGTTTAGGAACTGGGGGCAAAATCCAGCCAAACTCAAGTGACTAAAAGTCCTATTTATTTCAGCTGGAAGAATTGAGTACAGACAAAATCTCTTTCATTTAAATCAATGGGACTTACAAGTGCTTAGGTTAGGTGGGATTGTGCCCTTTCGTCAAAAAACGCAAAACAAAAAAATCCACAAGATGAAACGCCAAAACTTGTTTGACTCCAGCAGAAGGGAAATTACACCCCAATTAGACCTCACCGTCCTTCCTTGCTTACTGATAAGCCACCCTGAATGCCTGTTGACCAACAGCCTCTTCTGCATGAAAGCTGCACATAAAGGCTTCTGTGACAAGACATTTTGCTTGAAAACAAAGTGCTAAATTCCATCCACAATTTGGCAAGAGGAGCTGTGTTTTGCTTCACTCTTTTTGCCAACTGCTGGATAGAAGGCAACATGCAAGTGAGAGTAGAACTGCAAGGGAGATTTCCCCTGATAAAGATCAATGCCAAAATGCATTAGGAACTCTTATATCATTGGAACTACTTAATAGAATGAAAACACAATTTTTGTGCGCCCATTGGCTTGGCCTTTCATGCCTCTGTTTCTCCAGAATTTGCAACCTTTTCACCACTTATTTAGGTAGATGTTATCTAGAAAATACAAGCACTAAGTTACTTCACCAGTTATATTTATTTATTATATTTATATCCTGCCTTTTTTCCTCTTGCAAGGAACCCAAGGCAGCTTACACTATCCTCGTACTCTCCATTTTATCATTACAACCCTGTGAGGTAGCTTAGGCTGAGAGTCAGTGGCTGGCCCAAAGTCACCCAGCGATCTTAATGGCTGAGTGGAGACTAGAATCTGGAACTCCTGAGTCCCTGTCCAACACTCTAACCACTAACAATGAGAGCCAATGCGGTTTAAAGTAGAAGCCATCTTTACTCATGGATGAACTGCCCGTGCTTTCTCTTATCAAGTCACACTGTCCTAGCAGGACTTACTTGTACATGAGGTGGGTTGAATTCCATATTATATACTCTCCCACTAGCTGGATGAATCCAACGTGTGCTTAGGCGGTCTTTTAGGGTCTCAAATGGGATGTTCAAACTGATGACTAGATCCAGTTCACATATTCTGTCAAGTGCCTCAGCTTGGCCTAATGTTCTCGGAAAACCTATATTTAAAAGAGATTTTTTTAAAAAAATAAATAAATAACTTTTTATAAAAGTTTGGAGCAAGTTTAGAATTTATTAACAAAAGAAGACCCCAGTTTATGAAACTGCTATAGAATTCAGAAACAACATAATCATCTCTGAATGGACTGTTAAGATAGATGCTTCCCACACCATTAATACACAAGAATTTGCTTGAATTACCATATGCAATCAAATAAAAAAATGGTATGTTACTTTAGCCATAATTGCAAATTCAAAGGAATATCCACATTCAAAGATGACCTATTACTGTTCCTATCCTCACACCAAATGCAAACTCTGTTATATAAGACGAGCCCAGACCAAAGGCGCATTGAGTCCAGCATCCTGTTTCCCACAAGTAACCAAACAAATGTCTCTGGGAAGCCCACAAACAGTACATGGGGGTGATAGCCCTGTCCCGCTGTTGTTCCCAGGAACTGCAATTCAGAGGCATGTTATACCCTGTGCCTAGCAAGAACTTCAGGCAGGAATCATCTTTCTCTAGAATTGGTTCGTAACAGAATGCAGTTTTCCATACCACACCGAAACACTCTATCTTAGACTGAATGGACTCATACAGCAGGTCATGATTAGATTGGCCTGTAACACTTTAGACTGAAGGTAGGGCATAACTAATTGGAATGTTTCTGCATCTTAGAGAAAATCGCACATACTTCCATTCACACAGACCAAAACTAATTTCAAGTAGAAAACTAGCATAGCAGAGAGAATGGTTCTAGACTAGCACACTCTCTGTAGAAGGGTACAGTCCTTTGCATCCTTCATTCTGCTACCGATCCAACCTTAAATCACACAAGAGCTGTACTTCTCCAACTGGAGGTATATTTTCCATCCAGAAGACCATGTCACAGCAACTGGGATTGGCCTGACATAGACCTCAAGGCCAAACAACTTACTGCACAGAAACAAATAAAAAGTGCAAGTCTGTACTTATTGCACTGGCCACATGAGCTTAAGAAAATATTAGCTGAAAGGGTATTCTTACAGTATTGCACTCGATCAAGCATGGCTCTAAGGTCCATTGATCAACATGAAGCTGGAAATGCTGCACTCACTTACCTGAAAGTAAGTCCCATTTAATTTAATAGGGCTTATTTCTGAGTAGACATGGATAGAATTGCACTCTAAATGATATTTGCTTAATGTTCAGAGCAGAAAAGAAAGGCTAAGTAATCTTCAATGGTCTAAATTCTGTTTGTTCTGTATTGGAAGTGAGCAGCCTCCAATACCTTTCAAAAACCCAGGGCTTTGATTCTTGCTTTTGATGCAGAAGGTCCCCAATTTCATTGCCCAGACATGCCCCAGGGAAAGAGCATACCCAGTGGAAAAACAAATGCTTTGCATGCACCACATCCAGATTCAATGCCTGACATCTCTAGGTAGGGCTGTGAAAGACCCTTGTCTGAAATTCTGCTACCAGTCAGTGCAGATAATACTAAACTACATGGACCACTTGGTATATAGTGGATTCCTATGTTCCTATATCTAATGTTACTCAATATTTGACTGATTACCATAATGTTTCCCAGACCAGATCGGCCAAAGACACCAAGTGGTTTTCTGTCACCAGTGGAGCCTGCTGACCTTGCACCTTCAATAGCTCCTTTAGAGTTCTGACTGGTTCTGATTGAAACCTGGAGCTGGATTCACCGCCCCACTGACATGGAGCCACCAACCTGCACAGTCTGCCAGCCTTTCCACCATAAAGTTTGATTTATGCCACAGAGAACATCTTATAATGTTTGGTCTTAAAATTTTCCTAGTTAATTTAGGGCCACTTCACATGTTTAATTTCTAGAACATCTAAGACATTTTAAGCTTTTAAAGTATACATTCTGTGGCAAACACAAGTTTGTATTTGTGTGTGTGAAAGGGCCACACATTCAATAGGCAAGGATATACCACTTTATGATTGTGTATCAACAACAAACTAGAAAGTTAATTGAAAGAACCACGATGGTGAAGCAGAGGTAAACTACAGAGCACTCAGCTGGCAACAGAATAAATGGATTTTTCTTCTTTGATAAATTCACAGAGCTTTCTTTTCCTGCCAGCAGGCTTGACTACATCTATACATTTCCTTTAAAACAGCGAACACCAGTGTAAGAGAGGTGAAGTTTTAGTTCATGTCATTCATAAGGAAACAACATGATCTTTCACAGGAGTACCACAAGTTATGTGCATCAGCGCCTGGACCTCAAGCCTACACTGCTTTCTTTATGTCGCAGGACAGAACACTCTAGACCCCTGGCAACAATTTATTTCCCATTCCACAAACTGCAGTATTTCAAGAGTTACACATTTATTCAAGCCACTGGCTGTTTTAGCTCATGTAAACCACCCCCTTCATATCACTGTGCAACAGATATGTAATTTAGGGGTGTTAAAGGAGGGGGAGGCAAATATTGAATAAATCATAATCATGTCAAAATGAGCAAATAGTTTTGTATAAATCCTGGCCATGCTCATGCTCAGAGAGAACTCTTGCACTTGAATGCAACAGATCCTTCTAAGCACCCATTTTCCACCCCAAAAAATCTCACAAGTACCTTTCCCTAGTCTTGACAGTAATAATAAATTAAATAACGAACAATTTGCTGCCACTTCATGACATTTCCTTTTTTGGACAATTGCCTCTGCTAATGTTCCACCAATGAGACAAGAGATACAAGGGAGTTTATTATTGGCTCTGCATCTTTGATAACAAACAGGTTCCTTAATTGGCTTCTGTTAAGACAGGGTTAGCAACCCAATGCCTGTAAGTGCCAGTGTGCCCCCAGATCCCTGCCAAAGCCACTGTCAAAGCGCCTGCCTCCTCCCTGAATTATTTTTATCTTTTATTTTATTTTAAACACTCTTAAAACAAATATTTATTATCTCTTGGCAGCCATTTTGTGATGGTGGATGCAACACTTAATATTAAAAGGCCCCGTTCAGACAACACGCTAAATCATGATGGTTAAGCATTTTGAACTAAACATTATGGTTTAGTGTGTCGTGTGAACCATGACTTAGTGTGTCATGTGAACCATTCCTAACCATGGTGGCTACATAACCATGGTTGAAACACGCTCACTAACCACTTGCTGCAAAAGGGTTAGTACCCTAACCATGGCTTAGTGTATTGCCTGACCAGGCCCAGCATGCAGACCCCTATCTATGTTGACAACAAAATACTGCCACTTGGTCTTTTTCTATTAGACTGAAGTGTAGAGTAATCATTTTCAGAATCGTTTTTTTCCAAAATACTACTGATTAACTGATCCCAAATTTTATTTCTTAGACCTGAAGTTTCTTTTATCAATTCACAGTGCCTCTAAAGGGCAGGGAGAATGCTGTGAACCCGAGAAAGGCAAAAATTAACAGTTAGATCTCACAAAACAGACTTGTTCATCCTAAGCACTGAATCAAAAAAGTAATTAAATAAATTTAATTTCACAAGACATAACCCAGTACCCTGCCCAGTTTGAGGCCATGAATACAGACTTCAAAGGATCCAGCATTCCAAAGACAGGAAAGAGGCCCTTTCTGCAACATTTCCCATACAAAGCATGAAGTCCAATGTGGATATATTAAGTGCCTCATACAGCTTCTGCCCAATGTACTACTAACACTAAGTAGCAAAAGTCCTTCCTACCTTTGCTATCGCAGTTTCTTTGTCAAAGGTCCCTGGCCAAAATAAAATAGGCATTTTGATCTGATCTGCCTTCTTGGCCAGAACTGTTGTTCCTCTTCTGTCCAGTTTATTCAGCACCCTCACTGGGGAGGCAGAATGTGGGGTTCTGCTTCTTTGGTACATTAATTCTGTTCAGCCTAACATTCAATTTCAGGCATAGTTATTAATATACAAGGGATGGACAAATAGGCTTCCTGGAGCTGCTAAACAAGTCAAAACAGTTTTGATTTCTTGAAAGACACCCTCAGCAGGAAGGATGGGGAAAAAAATCCTTTCTGGATCTCAGTGATTACACATGACAAGATAGACCTGTATCCTCACAGGTGCTACAGCTACAACCTGTCGGGATTGCATTTAAGCTCACAAAACCAAGCCTTCTTAATTTTTTTTTCCATAAAAGGCTCATCTTAAGTCCTGTTCTCATTGGGTTAACTGTGTGCTCCTCTCTTCCACCAGACTCTTGCCAAAGTGTCCCATACTCATGAAGCCCCAACGTAGACTCCCCATTTTTTCTCTGCACATACTGCTTCCTCATGGAGAAGCTGCCACATGCTTATGTTTCATGCTGTGGAGAGGATAACTCAGAATTGCATTCTGTGGAGGGGACAACTTTTGCTTTCAGTCTAGGATATCTGACCAAATAGGTCTGTGAACTCCTTGCAGATGTATTGCCTAGTCCATTTCTTTTAATAGCTATTATTTGGGGCCAAATACTTCAGAGTTTTCCACTGGGCCATTCAAGACAGTCTGGCCTATTTGCAGAATACCTTGTGTTACTACAGTGCATAGCTGCAGGCTACACTGGAGGTGTAGGAAAGCCCCATTTTAATGCAACCAAATGTGCACAGACATTTCCTACTACATCCAAATAGCCCTTGCTTAGTATGAAGAGCAAAACAGCCTAGGTCAGTGATCTTCACTATTTCTCAAGAAGTTAACAACTGAAAAAAACCTCCATTTACACCAATGAGTAACTGCTATGTGATTAACGTTACACATAAGTTGGCTCTCTGTGAGTGATGTCAGAGCAAGGAGTGGCCAGTGTTAATTTTTTTGTAATAGACAGAGAGGTATAACTATCTTTCTCTTTCTCTTCTCCTTTTGCTCCCTCCCCTTTCTGCTACATTATGGAGTCAAGGTTCACAAATACAGTCAGTCAAATGCTCCCATGGCAATTTGTCAAATTATCTGTATGCATAGAAACTTGCTTTGAAAAAATAATCTTGGATGAAGTCTCTCTTGAGGGGGGATCAAGATGTAAATTAGCAAAAGTGAGCCATGGCTCGCATTGTTCATAGCACACATGGATGAAATTGCTATAAGTGATTTATACATGGCACTGGTCCTTCCCTCCCACCTACCAGTTGCTTCTTGTCATACTTCAGCAACATAGAGAGAGCACATTGTTTCATGTTAACAGAAGGCAGACCGAAGAGTCTCATAGCTGAGTCATACAGTAAGGAGACGAAAGCGAGCAAAGCACCTATGTGCCACTTTTCACTGGGAAAGATGAAGTTGAAGCAGTGGTGGGAGATGTGTGGGCCTCCAGACATTGTTGGGCAGCAGCTCCCATCAGCCCTAGGCAGCATAGCCAATGAGGGGGATGGGAGATATGTGAAAATTCAGACGTTTTGACCTACATTCTCCACCCCTATAGCATAATTGATGATGGGAGTTGAAATATCTCAAGGGCCACATGTTCTTTATCCCTGAGCTAAAGGCTTGTTTTCAAACCACTACTATTTTCCAAGCACAATTCAAAGTCCTTAAAGTCCTAAACAGTTTGAGGCTTTGCTATCTACTGAAGAATCACCTCCTACAACATGAACCTTCTCTTGCGCTATGATAGTCTCCAGAGGCCATCCTCTGGTGTCCTTGTTCTCTGAAGTGAAGTGGTTCCTGGTGATGGTCCCCAATAGTAAAGTGACTGTCACAGGCATTTTCACCTGGTGTCTATTTTTATGTCCTTTAAGTGCCAAGGCAAAGGCCTTTATAATGCCCCAAGCATTTTAACTTGAAATTTTACTGTGGTGTTTTATGTTGATTTCTGCTATGTCTTGATTTTATTGTTGTTTTATTATTGACTTTGCCTTCTATTTATTATTTAGTAAGCCATCCTGAAAATATTTATATTGAAGAATGGCATATTAATCTTTAAAATGTGTCCTGTTTATTTCCTGAAATATGGGAAGAATGAATGTAACAGTAATTGCAAAACAAGACAAGGATGTACTTAAGCCAGAGTAATAAGAAATAGCCCTTTTAAAACAAAATGGTAAAATATGACTTAAGTATTCTGACAAAGCGATTAAATTAAATAGGGAAATATGTTGATGAGAATCAAACAGGGTTTACAAAGACTTCCAAATCACTAGTAAATATTGGCAAATTAATTAGTATAATTCTGTAGGGATATTGGAAGCACCATATGGATTATTTTTCTTGATGCAAAAAAGCATTTGATTACTTAGAATGGGAGTATTTATATCAAGTCATTAATAAATATAGAATGCAGGTAAACTTATCAGATGAGTTAAGATGACTTATATAAGCTCAACAATGACAATATTTGTGAATTAGATGCATTTTATCATCATAGGGGAACTAGATATGGCTGTACTCTGTCAACATTTTTGGTTGTACTTTCCATAGAACCCATGACTGAAGCAGTCAGAAATCAAAAAGAGTCAGGGAAGAAAACAAAGGATTTAAGTTAAATTAATATGCAAATTATATAGCATTGTTTGTACAGGATCCAGGGAAACATCTGATAAACTTTTAAAATTACTTGAAGCGTTCAGTCTTTTTCTGGAATAAAATTAAGTATTCAAAAACAAAGAAAACAGCATTTAAAATGGATAGAGTAGATAAAGAAATAGTAAGAAGTAGTTATTTCCCAGGAGAGTTATTATCATTCAGTATGCTGATTCCAGAATGCTGGACATTGTAGGAATTCTGTCTGTCTAAACATGCATAGGGTTGTGCTCTAAAATAAATAAATGTACTCCTACCCCTGAATTAATGGCATATCCAGACATTTTGCAGGGAGGGGCTTATATATGTATACATGGATAGAATGAATCCATGCAGAACAGTCAGAACTTAAACACAGCCTAATACTTTTGAAAATTATTTAAATGTATTAATAAAAACTTATTTTGTAACATCAAGTGCCTAGTGCTTTTCAATTATCCCAGTGCTTTTGCACTCATTGGCCATAATAGTGGAAGACAGGAGTATAGAGCAATTTGAAAGAATACCACCTGCACACTTTCCTTTATATCTCCAAAAGGTGGACCTTTTGATACAAGATGTTCTTTAGCCTCCTGAAAATCAAAGACATTAGTTCTATAGAACAGCCAAGGAGGCCATTCTGTGGTGTGTCACTCAGATATAGGGAGAAGTCCACACAAAGCTCATAAGGACTGAACCAGAGATGAATACAGAACCCAGTTATAACACAGTGTAACACAGGATATCAAGTAGGGGATTATTTTCCTCTAATAATGTTATCTTTCGAGGAGCGGAGAGAACACACCAGTCTTTTATGCTTTCCTCAACAAGATTTCAGCTTTAGAAAAATAAATATGCTTGCTAGAAAATAATTGTATGCCCGCCTTGCTAATTGAATCAATATTAGCCAGTTGCCATCTGCAGGAAGCACTGTTCCAGACATGCCAAAGGAACACTTATGGAAAAATGCAAATATATGCAGTTAGGAGAAGAGTATTCCAATGTAATACTCCAACATTACTCAGGCAAGTAACTCAGGCAAGTATTGAGCCAAGCCCAGAGAAACCCAAGATGGCTTAGACTGTTGTCATTTTTCTGTCACTTTTCTTCCACCTCTCAATGAATGCATGTCTCTATCAGGAACCCATAATTTTTTACAACTTTATTCAATATTCATAGTTGACAAAGATTTGACTATAAATTCTTAGAAGCTCTCAAGATGCTTTCCCTTGCCTCCTCGCTCCACTGCCAGTTGCTAAAAATATTGGAAATGCTCAGTGTGGTCTTGACTGTTTTCATGTTACATTACTCTTCCACAAATAGCATGTTATGTAAATCAAATTTTGTAGAAGATGGAGAGGGCATAACTGTTTCTGCTAGAACTCAATCTAAAAAAAGAAAATCCTCTTACCATCAAGTAACCAAGGCTGAGTCTGCATTTTATCCAGTTCTGTCATCATGACACGTGTGAATACATGATCTGGCACCAAAAGGCCTTTTTCAAGATACTGCTTTGCCAATCTGCCGACATCTGTTCAGAAAAACACACACACAGAGATATTATCATTTAGTCAAGACATCTATAAAGCTCTATGTATATTCTGAACTGTTCCACCAACGCAGACCTCAGAGCAATCCCCCAAATGTCTCTTTCCTTGAGGAAGCTACAGAGGAGAAAACCACAGGAAAACTTGTTAAATGCTTAGTTTTCCTTGATGACCTCTTATATGGTCACACCTTTAACTTCAGCTACACCTTGAATTTTTTCCTTTGATTATTAACATAGCTAGCTATATCTCCGGTGTGATTCTATACATGTTTACTCAGACGTAAGTTCCACTGTTTTAACAGGGCTTACTCCCTAGTATGTATGTTTAGGATTGCAGTCAGTGTCTCCAGGAGGTAATTTGCTAGTTTGAAGATTCAAATTAGAAGCTTCAGAGTGATTTCACAAACAATGGATGGAGAGAAGAAAGAGGTAAAGGGCAACCTGGCTTCAGTTGTCTATGCTCTCTGGTAACCTTCAAGTTAGATTACTGCAATGCACTCTACATGGGGCTGCCTTTGAAGACAGTTCAGAAGCTGCAGCTTGTGCAAAATGTGGCTGCCAGATTAATAACCTGGACCAAGAGGTTCGAACATATAAAACTGATTCTGGCCCATTTGCATTGTCTGCCTGTTATTTTTCCGAGCCCGATTCAAGGTGCTGGTTTTAACCTATAAAGCCTTACACAGTTTAGGACCACAATACCTGATGGAATGCCTCTTCCAACATGAACCTACCCGTACACTATGCTCAACATCTAAGGCCCTCCTCCAGGTGCCTACTCCGAGGGAAGCTCAGAGGATGGCAACAAGGGAGAGGGCCTTCTCAGTGGTGGCCCCCAAATTATGGAATGATCTCCCCGACGAGGCTCGCCTGGAGCCAACATTGTTATCTTTTCGGCGCCAGGTCAAGACTTTCCTCTTCTCCCAGGCATTTAACATTTAACAGCATGTTCTGAGTTTTTAATTGATCCCAGAACTATATTTAGGTCTGGCTGAGAGTTCACAGTCGTTTTAAATGTATACTGTCTTTATATGTTGTCTGTTTTTATGCTTTTATGGTTTTAAATTTTGTATATCTATTTTTAATGTCCAAAGTTTTAATTTTTGTAAACTGCCCAGAGAGCTTCGGCTATGGGGCAGTATATAAATGTAATAAATAAAATAAATAAAAATGAATGGCAGTAAGATGCTTCACCAAATAAGCTGATAGAATAAATTAAGCACTTTTCCAGGTATCCAACAGCCTGGGCATGTAACAACATGCATTTTTCCCATGCTAATTTTACCCTGAACAAAATAAGAATTATGTTAGAAAGTGAATTCAGAACCTTCTTTAAGAGTAGTAGTGACGGGAAATTAAAATCATACCTAAAAAGCATAAATCTTACACTCCCTCCATCCAATTTTGTCAAAATCAACCAAAACGGGTACTAGTGCTCTGAAGAGCTTTTCAGCAAACTCCTCATATCTTTTAACAATACTGAAGTAACATTTACAATCGTTTTCTAGATCTTTGACAGATGCACAGATCAGAATGCATATTAAAATATTTTATGGCTTGTGTGAGGACACCAGAAACAAACATCCTTTTAAATTTTAATTTATATTCTTTTTTCCATCTCAGCTGAAAGGATATTTTAAAGCATATAAAATTAAATAGGCTGACCATATGAAAAGGAGGACAGGGCTCATGTAACTTTAACAGTTGTAGAGAAAAGGGAATTTCAGCTAGTGTCATTTGTATGCAATTAGTTCCTGGTGAAACTCCCTCGTCATCACCACAGTTAAAGTTGCAGGCACTATACTAGATTGACCACATACAAAAGAAGGCAGGGCCCCTGCAACTTTAACTGTTGTGATGAAGTGGGAATTTCACCAGGAACTAATTGCATACAAATGACCTGACTGAAATTCCCTTTTCTCTACAACTGTTAAAGTTACATGAGCCCTGTCCTCCTTTTCATATGGTCAGCCTGAGAGGAAAGCAGCAACAAGGTAGCTGGTAAATGAAACTGGTCCCCTGAAAAAGAAAACAAAACCAATAAATGTGCAGCCATCATTCCTGCAAGTCTGTATTTTACTTTAATCTTTCAAGCCTGGGTTTTTATTGGAAACACAGTTTTATGCTGAATAAAACCATTGGTAGGTAGGAAAATATAAGAGCCACCCTACCTTCTCAGATCTCCATTTCCCTCCTATGAAAAACACTGCCTTCACCTTCACTTCTGGCAGGGACCTTGCTTCTTTCTTTAAACAGCTGTATTACAATTCAACAGCTATAATTCAATGTCTTCCTTTATTGCATAGCCTACTGAATTTTGCCTCTCATGCAGTTCTAAGACAAAGGTAGTAATCCTCTGGTCCCTACAGAACAAACAATCCTTGCTCAAAGGCCCAGGGTAGGACCAATACATTTTGCTGCCTGAGGCAGAGGAACAAATGGCAGTCCTCACTCCCCACCACCACACTTCAGCAATCCAGATGCATAGTACCTAAGTCAAATCATTTTCGCTCCTGATGCAAACAAAAAAAATCTCTCAAGCACCTCTTCCTTTTCATGGCAGTATAAATACAATATTTTATCAATATCATCATCATTAAAATAATAAAACCAATAATTTGCTGCCATTTTATGACCCTCAAGGTCAGATGCCCAAGGTAGAGCTGCCCTGCGAGTTTCCTCCTAGGCTGGTCCAACCAATTAAGCATCTCCTACCATGTGCTGCTCTCCTGAATACACAGTAATTTTCTGACTCAATGTCAGCACTAGCAGACGGCAGTTAAAAGGGGCTGGAAACTTGACTGTACAAAGAAATACTAAATAAGGATGTCAGATAAGAATAGTACATATGTGGATATGTATACTAGTTGCTGGGGAACATGAGAGGGAGGGTGCTATTGCACTCATGTCCTTCTTGTGGGTTTCCCACAGGCAGCTGGTTGGTCACTGTGTGAATAGAATGTTGGACTAAGTTGACTCTTGGAAACTCTGATCCAGAAAGGCTCTTATGTCCATATGTAGTACATACCCTCCTCCTCCTGTTCTATTTCAGTGGTCTTCAACTGGTGGGTTGTGACCCAAAAGGGGGTCGCAAGATCAGTCCAGGTGGGTTGCAGCAAAGCTGTTGCTGCCATGCTGGGCAATTGTGAAAGTGGATGCCGTGTTGAAGGTTGGGAGTCCGAGGTGAGTTTCAGGTCTGGACCAGTTGAAGACCACTGCTCTGTTTTTATTAGAGCTGTGCCAACCTAGGTGATTGGGCCAAACCTAGAAGGTATAGGGCTGGGATCTGTCACAATAACATTTATTATATTCTCTTATGTTCTTGACTTCTTCAGGCTGTCTGACTTGCATCCACTGGATCCCCTCTTTATGGAAGAGTATCACAAAGACAGGTATATGATGTCAAAGACTTCCGATGATAGAGATGCATTTGGTTGGTTTATTCTGATGCTTTCATCCCAGAGAAATAATAGCTATTTTTTAAAAAGGCATCTATATACCACAATATCACAAAAACACACAGGTCAGCTTTCATATTACATATTAAAAACTACATATATGATCCTGCAGGAAACAAATTATTTATGAAATGTACAGCGTACTGCCAGTGTCTAGATGCCTAAAGGTGAAGTAACCTGTAGCCCAGTTAACAAACATCCTTTAGCAGACCTTTTCTTACAAAGTTCAGGGAACAGTGTTGTATTCTTGAGCAATAAACCTAAACAATGCTTTCTGCTGACCAATATATTTACATATTAACTCAAGAATGTAGTGGAAAAGTCCTCAACTCTTAAACTAGGTGAAAGACTAAATGTGAGGGAAACCATCTGTCTTCCCCCAATATACTTTTATTAATACATGACCTAAAGAAAGCTTTTTGGTTTCTTCACAAAAATAGTTTATGCAAGAACCAATGGAATAAACTCTCTTTAGCAAACTGCAGCCTCAGCTAAGCAAGCATTGATTTCAGAGACAATAGATGCTGCGTGCTTGACAGAAATGCCAAATTCAACAGCCTGTAAGCCTTTTCTGACAGGGGAAAAGTTAAACTCAGGAAAGACAGGTCAGGAGATCACATGCCTTTAATATTAGTAGATACCATAGGGATATAAATCCTGCTCTATACACTTCTGCATATCCATAGTAGAAAATCTTTGTCAGGCCAGCTCTGAGGCCTACTGGCTAGACCTGTAAAGCAAGAGACAAAGGTCAATTCCAGTTACTATTCACCATAGCACAGCCTTCTTCAGCCTTTCTCATCCTTGGGTTTCAGATTATGACCCAGTTAATACAATCAAATAACCCATAATTAACAAATGTTTGTGAGTAAACAGGACCAAGCGAGCGAGCTAGTTCCTACCCACCAGCTTCAGCTTTATCATTGCACCTGAACCAGGAAACTCTGGGTTGTTTAGCAGTTTATACAACCCAGAGTTACTCAATACCAAATTATGGGTTAACTATAGGTTATTTAACCCCTAAACAACCCTGAGTTTCCAGGTTCAGACATAAGAATAATGGGGCATTCCCTGGGTTGTTTAGCGTGCGGCAGTGCATTCACTTGCAGCCAAAACTAACTATGGGTTAAATAACCCATAGCTAGCCATTACATGTGAACTAGGTCACTGTTGGACTTTAACTCCCATCATCTCCAACCACAGACCACACTGATTGCAATTATGGGAGTTATAGTCCAGCATCATCTGGAGACCCAAGGTTGGGAAAGGCTGTAATTAATACATGTATATAGAATGTGTTTACCATCTCCATTGGAAAGCATTGCCCAGAGGTGATACGCCTGCTATCAGATCTGCAATGTCTGTTTCATCATTTGACACTGCTGTCAGCAAGTGATATAAAGACATATGTGAATTCACCTTAAATGCAAGACACAGAGTAAACACCTTAAAAAGTACTTTTGGTGAACATTTACAGAGGACCCAAAAGGAAGTTCTTCCTAATTTGTATTTTGGAGGAAAGGATTTTAGGGTGCAATCCTATTGATTCCACTCTCAATGATTGAATCTCCCGAACTCGGAGGCTTCCAATCACCCAATGCAGGGCAAGAGAAGCAGCAGAGGCAATCTTTGCCTCCCCATCCTTTTGCCCTGTATTTTTTGCTAGATGGAGTTTCTAGTGATGACACTTTAGAAGTGGAGGGTAGGAGGCTGGAGAGGCCGCAGAATAGCTGGCCTATCCGGTCTCCTCTCCTCCCCGCCTACTAAAACACCTCCTTTTCCCCAGCCAGTGCAGTTCTTTTCACACTGGCTTCGAGGGGGCTCGGATCCCCAACTCCCCATCCAAGGTTGGAGCGCTGTACCCAACCTTGGGGGTGGGGGGAGAGAGAAGAATTCCTAGAATCATATTACCTCTCAGAAAATGTCTGGGAGCAATATAATTGCTCCCGCCACTACTTTTTCAGTGGCGGGAGCAATTATAGAGAGCAATTTTTAAAGAGAAAGCTTTCAGAATGTCAGTAGATCTTCCAGATAGGGCTCTTAATAAAGGGGAAATTAGCCTCTCTTAGGTCCCTATGTAATTTTTGATAAAGGAGAACATGGCCCACACATTCTATTTCTCAGATATTACAGAGACAGAAGCACTATGCAGGTGTTGTAAAAGTGTGTGGTCTCTATACACAAAGAAGGGGAGTGGGCAAGGAGCGTGCTAGTTCTGCTCACCCCCATCTCTGTTGGATGCCCTCCACAAGCACAGGGAGACCACCTGCAGGGGGTAGCCACCTCTATCCATGGAAAATCTCTGCGCAATTGAGACCTAGCTTTTAAACATGAATAGCTGAAGGTATAAAACAGCTATCTCAGATAAAAATGCTCCTTGAGAAGGCCTGATGATTGCAATCAATTCCCTGCTTTTATTTTTCAGACCCAAGTGTTTATGAGTTACTTGTTTTATTTAAGTCCCATCTGAACCTTTTACTGTCATTAGGAAGCAGCTAGGAAGCACCACAAACTGATATAGTAAATTTCCCTTCCAAAAAACAAAAACAGACATTAGAACTTGAGTCCTTCAGAAAAAAACAAATAACTATGCCAAGCAAACTGGGGGGGGGGGGGGGGGACACACACACATATCAAATTAGTAATACAGTAGCTAATCGTAGTGATCAGTAACATTAG
This sequence comes from Anniella stebbinsi, assembly GCA_029215795.1. Lineage (NCBI taxonomy): Eukaryota > Metazoa > Chordata > Lepidosauria > Squamata > Anniellidae > Anniella > Anniella stebbinsi. The sequence goes on along the minus strand of JARDYH010000004.1, from coordinate 84,031,061 downwards.
TAATGAGAAGTATGTGAAAGTTTAAGGACAGATAAATCATATCTTCATTGCTAGGAATACATTTTTAATGCTTAATATATCATTTTTTTATGGGGTGTCTTGAAAGATTCCCCCCCCCATAAAAGAGTGTATCAAAACATTTGATGTGGTACATTCCAGTTCATCACATTGATGTTGAAAATGGCACATCAAGAGTGGCAGACAAAGGAGTTCATGCACTGGACTACAAGAGAGTGGTTAAAATATATAGGATATTTCACTAAAATAAGATCAGGGGATTTATGTGCATCCACTGAAGACCATTGGGAATTTTTACTAATGAGATTACTACATACATCTCCCTCTTGTAGCAATACACACTCTTTGTTGCAACCTTCTTGCTGACCTTGGCTAAGATCCCTGAAGATAGCTAGCAAAACCCAGTTATGCAATAAACCGTTGCAGTTGACCTGTAATAGCACCTTTCCACAATCGGAATTTTTTAAACAACTTCGCTAAAAGCTTGCAAGCGCACTGACCGTTGCTAGAAAGAGCCACTCCCCAATACAGCTGGTAATGTAAGCTGATTTGTACAACTATGTATTGCCTTTATTCAGACTCAGGCTGGTTTTTGAAGCTTCAGTATCTTTATTTGGGATAGGAATAGCATTTGCCTGCTTAGTTAAAGCAAAGTGCTACTTCCACAGTAATAATAATAATAATGATAATAATAGTAACAACAACACAAATTATTGTGAACCTTTTATTGTGCACTTAAAAGCACCCACAACTTTCATTATTGGCTGAATTCGGACAACACAATAGCCAATGGGGGGGTAATAATCAACTTTACAGTTGTTCATCTAGGGGGTACTCCCCACACAACATGGTAATAAATAATCAACTGTGGTGTGGATTAGGATCAGCACTGAGTTGACTATGGCAGCATTCGGACGACACAATAGTCAATACAACTGACGACTGTTTCCCCCACACACAGTTGCTTATTGTGTCGTGCGAATTCAACCATTGGCTCAGTTCGGAAGACACATTAGACAACGGAGGAGGGGGGGAACAATCGTCAGTTGTGTTGCTTATTGTGTCGTCTGGAGGGCAGTACACAAAGCACACACAACTGACAGTACGTTAATCAGTCACTTTAAACAACGGAGCGAAACAACGGGCTTGCACGTTGTTTAGCCCGAAGCCCCGTTGTTTAAAGTGTCGTCCAAATTCAGCCTCCCCTCTCTCCGTGGACTATTCCGTTTCAGAATCGAGTTCTGCTGCCTATGCAGCCAGCAGAACTCATGGTGCATGCTGGGATACGGCTGGGGGACACATGGAGAAGCTGCAACCAAAATGGCCGCTGCAAGTTCCTTGCAGTCGGGGCGTTTGCCGGTTCCGAGCAGCGCCGGCTGCAGTGTGTCGTCTGTGGAGCTCCTCCTGCCTAACGCAAGGTCAGTACGTTATTTACCCCTCCGTTGCTTAATATGTCGTCCGAACTGAGCCACTGTCTACAATAGAGGCTGTTCAATTTCCATGACAAAGAAAACAAATATATACACATCCTAGGAACTGGCTTTGGGATAAAAGAACGCTGGGGTTGTGAAAAAGGCTTCACAATCCTCATTTCAACCTAAGAAATGCAGGAGGTGTGGAGAAGTGAAATATTTCTTAAATGCCTTTCTGAGTCTGGTGGCAACAGACACTTTGGGGAAGAAGGGGGTAGGCCAAGAACCATCCATGGATTCAATAATGATGGGAAGATTGAAGAAGAGCTGCCTTGGTACTATGTTACATCATTCAGATACTCATGTTGAAAGGTCAGGGTGAAAGTTGGGGCACGGGTACAGTCCTGTCCTTTGCTCAGCTTTTGGAATTAGCAATACGAGAAAGAAGCTATGATGATCAGGACTAATTTCATCATTGTAAGATAAGGAGTTATGTACTTCTATAAAATAAAAAATACAGCACCACTAACCACAAATCCTTGCTTCATAATGTCAGAATACGTATCCATAACTAACAGACAGCTGAGAATTAAGGCAATCATTTCTGGGTGCACAATCCTTGGTTTTTCCTGACATGGCGGCATAGAGCAAAAGAGCCTTTCATCAAATCCAAAATCCATGCAAGGCCAAGCCATATTTCTTAGTTATGTAACCAAAGGTCCTCAATAAATCTGAAATTCTGAAAAACAACACAAGTGAAAAGCAAGAGTTCTGAAATTATTCAGGCTGACATAACAGCAAAGAAGCAAGAATCACTGCTAGAATGGAATCCAGAATCCTTGACCAACTGTGTTTATTTTAACATCTAATGAGCCTTGTAATAAAATGAAGGAATTATATCTGGAGCAAACAGAGCCTAAGTAAAACAACCTTCCCAAAACTGCTTCAGAGCAGAAAAAGTAACTCTGGAGATTAAATGATTGGGTTTGAGACACAGTGTCTTATTTTCCCTCCCCATATGTGCTGGCTGTGAGGTGCATAATTAGCCTCACCGGGTGTCGGATGTCATGACATCTGAATCTGGAGAGAGTGGATGACTGGGATGGTTTACACAACCCTGAAAATCATGGCTTGTTCTAGGGCTTCAGGGTGGTTTGTAAAAAATACAAAACAAAAATTGGGTTCCGCCATTATAAGCCTCAACATTCTACCGCTTGCAAAAATGTCACCTGTTCAGCTAATATCATGAAACTTGATATCCATGATCTACCCATTTTGGTCTATAGTTGTGCAAAATTCCAAAGCAATTCAATAAACATTTCCAACTGTACAGCAAGTTAAAAAGTGCTCAAGACTGACACATTTGTATTTTTTACTCCAAGCTGCAACTTGGCATATCATACATTTATTTTCAAGTTTTGATGAGAAGTACTGATGTGCTTTATTCAGCTTTGTCAAGTAAATGTATCTTTAAGTGGTTGGTGAAATTGTGAGCAGTGGTTCAACTGTTAGCGAACACGTCGGGCATGCTCAGTTTCACTTCAGTGTTTTGAGAGGAATTCAGCATTTTGACAGTTGGGGTGGTAGAGGAAACTGTCAGCTGAGATAAGAGTGAGGTAATTTTGAAGGCTGAGGGACTCAACCTCACTGATCGATAGACTGCTGATGAAAAGAGGATAGGAAGTGAAAGGAAAAGGGAATGCTGGAATCTGGTGCAAGCTTTTTAGAAGTAAGTCTTTATCAACATACAGGGACATTTATTTGAGGCTGGGGGTGCAGTGAACAGTTTTTTTAAAAAAGATAAAAGTGTCCAGGGCATCCAAAATAATCATTTGCTGTATTTGTTTTAGTTTCATCAAGGGAAACAAAATACAGAGCCAAGCACAGCTTCTCACTGTTTGCATATGGGATGCTCCAGTTTTTCTTTGATAAACTGCATGTCAAATTTGGTCTTCTCCAACAAACATATAATTATGTTATGGGTTTTAATATAATTATGTGGCAGAGAAATCAGGTCGTCTAGTATTGAGGTGGCGGTACAGCAGCACCAAGAGATATGTTAAACGTATTTTAATTTTAAGTATTGCTAATTAGTTGTATTTGACAAATTATAGCTGCCTTAAAACCCAAAGAAGGGCAAAGATTCTCCATCCTGTCCCACAAGTTGATCAAGGGTATACATCCCCTACTTAATCCATTTTTCCCCCAAGGCTGGTCTACTATTTTCACAACTGGGTTACACCAGATAGCCCTTGAATCTGCAATGTGCCCATGGACATCTTCCTCGATGCCTGCCGGGTTCCTGCCATCCTGATTTTTTATTTTATTTCTTAAGATTTTTTAAATTTTTATTTTAACTAGGAGGTCGCATAAGGCAAAGCGAAGAGCTGCCTTCCAGCGTGATCCTTGTTTGGGCCTATGAGAGTGATTTTATGTTTGGAACTCAGACCCACCTGTATCTTGTACTTAAGATTCCTTGAAAAGTTACTTTTCTTTCAGTTCACCAGTTTGCCTTCCGGTAAATTACTGTTTTGTGACCAGCTATGGGCACCATGGCAATCATACTCTGAATGGGCAAGCCCCCTATGACAGTGATTTTGTGGAGTACCTACAGCACCCTCAAATTCCAAATGTGTCCTGCTAGTCCAAAAAGGTTGTGGACACCTGAGAGAATTAATTTGACATGTACATACAGATCACACTGAAACTAACACATTTTCCAGAACTTCATTTGTTCATGGAAAATTTTCCATTTCATAAGTTCATTCATAAAAATAAAGTTCATGAGGAAAAGAGGCAAGCTTGATATTTTCAAAGTTGTAATCAATGTTTTCAGGTGATTATCCCTATGAGAGAATACATTTATGTCACTGAAAGAATGAAATGAAACGAGTAAATAGTGACAGTGAAAATGAAGGTGCCCTAATACCCTTAACAGAAGAGAGTTAAACTCTGTTGAAACAGATGAGTAGTTAATGTATCATGCACAGTTCTTTAGGTTGATAAAATTAGTATGTAACATTTAAATCAAATTAAGTGCACTTCAATTTTCTCTCTCAAATATTTCATGTCAAATATATGTGGTGTATTGGAAGAAAAATTAATATAGGGCACATTTTTATTTGTGCTGTTTACTAAATACAAGTAAAATAAACATGCTAAGTAAGATCTCTTTAGAGCATCTTAGGGCATCAGAAAAATATACGCAAGTGCCTTGATGCAATGCATTGGAAAACCCACATCATTGCATACATAAGATGTCTGAAAGGGTTTTGGGGAGAGAAAGAGGGAGTGGGAAAAGAGATAGTGAAAGAGATGAGAGGCCTTCTCTTCAGGCAGCACTTATACATGCTGGAGTAACAGAAGCAACACTTTTATAGATACAAGAAATATTTCCACTGGTCAACTGCACTCTGTCCATTGTGACCAATGCCAAAATCCTCACAATAAAACTTCTGATTTTCCTAGAATACAGCAATAGGAAGGTAATTATTTAACCAAAGGTTCTTACATTAATGAGGAAACATGCATATTTACTGTAGTTAATTCAACACTAACCACAGTAAATTGTGCACCAGGATGGTTACAGTTCAACTACCAAAACAAGTTTCTTCTAACTTCCGAAGCCATAACAAGGGTCCTCTGTGCAATTCTGAAGTAATATGAATGTTAGTAAGGCTAAAGGAATTTTGCTGTTATTACAGTAATTTTGATTTCAGTTCTTTCAGAAGTTTCATAACGGGCCATAACAAGGTAGAAATTAAAGAATATAAAAACTGCTCAGATATCACCAAAACATTATAGATAACAAGAGCTTATCTAAGTCTAGGGATACGATAGCATGACAGTAAAGTAGAAAATAAAAGCAAATGGAACAGCTAAGAAAGTATGTTAGAATTTGTTTTATGGAGAACCTCAATTGGTTAATCCAGGAGAATTATAATTATGGTTGTGTGTACTTTTAAACTACAATTGGTTTAAGCTACAGCTTTCCAAGTCTGGTAAAATCTCCATGATCAAAGTCGATGTTATGCTCAGATTGTATTTCTTTTTAATGAACTGTTGTGGTTTGTAGTGAGGGAGTCTTGAAAGCATGGCAGATTATGACAAATTTAAATAGGTTGGCAAGAAATCAAGTGTCACCACAAAAATGCTGCAAAGGAGCAACCACAAGAACAACAAAATAGAATGTTTTGGAATATATACATATACCTAGAAGTCTAAACAACAAATGCTGTCCTTGGTTATTCTACTTCTCTATGGCAACATTATACACTTGTCATCCATTTTACTACCTTGGCTCATTGAGAAGGATTGCAGAAAGCTACAAAATATGGCGGTAAATCCTAAAACATTTTTTGGCGACATGACATAGAAACAGGAAGAAATGAATTCCCAAATTATGACCACTGTAATTCAACACCAGAAAAAAGTTCTTAATGGAAAATCTACACTGTTTATCCATAGGCCTCATCCTATTAATACAATAATCTCATTTGATGCAGTTGTCTCAAAGACATGAAATTTGTGGCAGCAGTGTTGCCTGTGAAGACCCCAAGGATTATGGGACAGATTAGGATGGAGGAGTAAAAGCCAAAGAGAAGCAATGCTGGAAAAGGAGCAGTGGCCAAAAAGGAGATGCTATAAGATGAGGGCTACAAGGGATGGAGATAAAATGATAGGGACTGTGACTTTTGGTCATATAAAATTTCTGTATGTGGCGCTTAGCCTTATATTGTATGATTGCCTATGTAGTAGAATACAACATCATTCCAGATAGCTTTTGTAAGGTTAAGAGTGAAATTTGAGGGCTTCTAACTAGTCATGTAACACTCTTGTACTTGTACCTCTCCCAGCGTAGGGAATGGGACTCAGCTTTGCCCAGACCAAAAGGTCGTCTACTTCGTTTCACAATATTGTTTCTCCATCTAAAGGAAAAAAGGTGCATAATATGCAATTCCGAATAGTTTACTTTGGAATCAAGCCTTGCATTCAATATTTTGACTCCACAGAGAACCACTGTAACAACAAATAAAATACATTGTAGTCAGATGCGACTATGTAATCAAGTCTTTTCATTAAGAAAACAAATTCTCTTTCTAGGTCATTAAGTTCTTTTAGCCAGGAAGGATTATCCTTATGCCATAACCTCCTTCGTCCTGCAACTTTACCATTTTATTTATTTCCTGTCCCAGTTTTGTGAGAATTTCAGTGTGCTTAGACTAATGCGCTATAAAAATAGCCATTGTTCTCTACTCCAACAAGACGAGTGGATAGGAAAGTAATCTTTATATACAACTTTGACTACCCAATTTCTTCTAGCCAACAGTTCATGTAACACTTCTATTTCAGCTAAAATACTGAATTACAATTCATTCCAGTGTTTATGCAACTAGCTAGGAAGGCCACAGTAATGGAGTGTCACTAACATTGCACCCTTGAGACAAGAAAAAGCTGACATGCAGAGGTGAGTGAGTGAATGGTAAACTTGAGGCACTACCGAAGGGAACTAATTTTAAACTTTAAAGAAGCTTTTTAAACAGCAACAGGATAGTGCCTGGCATGTACATATGTTTTTAAGATGGACAATTGGACAATTAACCACTATTCTTAAGCAATTTTGTTCTAGAGCATCTTTGCACAATATCCATGTCTAATATCATCTTGGAAGCACTTCTGTGCTGCTGAAGGATGGGGTCATCTGGGAGTGGGTATAGACTGGAAGTGCTGGAGGGCAACTCTGCCATTTTATTGGAAAACAAAAGAGCTCAGGCTGGCCTTACTAATATATGTCACAGGATGGATAAGACGTCAGCAACTTCAAATGGTTCCCTGAGTCTTATCAGGGGTCGCCGAAACAATATATATTGATTTTAAATATCAATATCTAAGCAGTAACTCTAAATTTTCTGAAAGCATGTGCACTGGATTAAAAAAAGAATTTATTTGAAATTAGGATTATAATCCAGAAAAATAGAAATGAAAGAGTACAAAATATTCAGAATTTCAAACATACTCTGTTCATCAGTATATTGCATTCTTTCCTCACAATCCTGTCATAATACATTAATGTAGGCCAGCGGTGGGTAAATTCTTTCAGCCTGAGGGCTAGGGTGACTATATAGAACGGAGGAGAGGGATCCTGTATCCTTAACAGTTGTATAGGAAAGGGAATTTCAGTAGGTGTCATTTGTATGCATGCAACATCTGGTGAAATTCCCTCTTCATCACTACAGTTAAAACTGCAGGAGCGCTGCCCTCTTTACTATCTGGTCAAGAGGGCAGAGCTCCTGCAGCTTTATCTGTTGTGATGAAGAGGGGATTTTACAAAGTGCTGCATGCCTACAAATGACACCTGCTGAAATTCCCTTTTCTATACAACTGTTAAAGATAAAGAAGCCTTCTCCTCCTTTTCATATGGTCACCCGACTGTGGGCCAACTAGAATTTTGGAGAGGTTCTCAAGGGTCGCATTCCAATTGCAGGTAGGGCCAAAGGCAAAAGGGGTGGGGTCAAAAACAAAATACCAGCATATTGTAGCTTAAAACTCTCAGTGCCAGTATCTAAGCATTTCAACCTTTCAGAATGGGGATCAACCTGCACAAAAAGCTAGGAAACCACCAAACAATCCATAGCTGGGGAGAAATGGTGAGACAAGCTAAAGGGGACATGGGATATCTTATAAAACCTGGAGGGTTGGATCAGGATCCTAGGAGGGCCAGATTTGGCTCCCAGCCCTAAGGTTCCCCAGCCCTGATGTCAGCAATATGCCACTTTTTTCTGTAACGCATTTTGTTTTAATTATAGAGATGAAGGTGTTAACATCCTAAAGTAAATAAGCAATGCATTCTATAATTGAGAAATAACTTGTATTGCTTGTATTTATTTTTTTAAAAATAAAGAGTGTGCACATGAGTGCAATGCCCAGGCCTCCCCCACATCTCTGCTGCTATCTTTGATTGGCAGTAGCAGCATGAGTGCAAGGGTGCCTGGGGAAGGTGATGTCATGAGCCAGAGCCACACCCCCTGCAGGGTGCATGATGGGAGCAATCCAGCCCTCTACTCTAAAACAGTTCTGCACCCCTGGTTTACACAAAGTGCAAATGGATACTTATTCTCTCTCCAGTATAAGCAGATGTGCACAGTGAAAGCAGCACAGTATGTGTATTACATGTTTCTGCCCACAATTTCCCAACAGCTGTGTAATTGCACATCCACTGGTCACAGGTGTTTACCTTCTCTCCTGGTTTCCCTTCCCTCTGCTGAGAAAATACATAGGATTCAACTCCTTACATAGCCCAGCTTAACAATACAGGTACTAAAATTCCATTGTATTTACATACAATGAAACAAAGATTTATGCATGGAAAGTCATTCATAGCACAGCAATGATCCAGAACTATAACTTCCGTAAATTCTTCATACCATTTATCCTAAAATCATTATTCATAATGCTACTATTAAATGCCATATGGATAATCAGACGACAAATATTTACACCATCTTCTTTCTTCTACATGTTTACTTGTGCAGGAGTAGTAGGCACAATACATGCAAATAATGATACATGCAATACATAACCCAAAACAAAGCTAACCCTTGGTTTTAGGCACACTCAACTGAATAATGACTCGTTAGCAGAGTGGAGCATAAGAGCTTTGTATTTAAATACGGAGTTTCAGCCCTGGAGCCTTTAGGGGCACATACAAACAAAACATATATGCAGAATGACACAATTCAGATCTTTTATTAGTTCAAATTTCAGCTTTATTCTAGCACAAGTACAAGTGAGGGATTAGATAAGCAGCTTGTTCTTATCCCTTCTGAAGTTGTTGTGATGTAAACACAATGCAATACTTATCATGTGCAATGCAAGTGAGTTTAAGAAACTACACAAAATTTTCCCAGCATTAGAAATTATGGTTCTCCTCTACAAATAGGAGCCAGTTCTGTTACCCTCTTAAAAAATGAAGAGTTGCTTTCAAAAGATATTCTTGTACCAAGTCAGAGCTCGCTCCGCTCCTCGGATCATAAATGACAACTGTCGGTGCCTGATCCTATGCTATGTACATCGGAGCACGGATCAGTCTCTAAACTACTGCTATTTCATAATTTTCATACTCACTTTAATAAAACAGTTTAAAGAGAAAACATTTTAGGAAGCTGTGCAATGTTAACCCTTCTGAAGCATGTCTTTTGCTCAAGCATCATCTTCATGTTTTTAACACAATAACAACTGATCAAATGGCAACAGTGGAGGATGCCTAGGATAATTAATCATAGGATCAATGAAGCCAAAGTGAACACATGACAGTTATGACACAAGATAAGAACACTGCAGACACATTAAAAATTAAGTGGCTGGGAACTAAGGCTCATAAGAATTTACTGCAGCTTAACAAAGCTTATTGTAAAAAAATATTTTTAGAAACACACCACCACTATAGGGCACTCTTGTGGATTCAAGTCTTAACAGTTTTAACAAATAAGCAACAGCATCCTTTTAATTTACACAGCAGTCCCCAAAACAACAATTCCCCATGAGCTGAATGAATTTAGCTTAGTAAGCTTTGCATTTGTTTTGCCTCATGGGTAACATGACAGAGCTGATTAATTCCAAATTCTTTTCAACAAGGGGAGAAAGAATATCACATACTGAAGTAGTGGCCTTGGATACTTGAATCACAAACCTATACAAGTCTACTCAGAAGAAAGTCCCATTGAGTTTGTTGGGGCTTAATTCCACATAAATGGCTATTACAATAGCAGACTTAGTTGACCACTTACTAATAATAACATTAAGTAGGGTGACCAGATAAAACCCAGGTCAGGGCTCCTGTAACTTTAACAGTTGTAGAGAAAAGGGAATTTCAGCCATTGTCATTTGTATGCAATTAGTTCCTGGTGAAATTCCCTCTTCATCACAACAGTTAAAGTTGCAGGGGCCCTGCCTTCTTTTGAATATGGTCACTCTAGTATAGTGCCTGCACCTTTAACTGTTGATGAAGAGAGAATATCACCAGGAACTAATGGCATACAAATGACACTGGCTGAAATTCCCTTTTCTCTACAACTGTTAAAGTTACATGAGCCCTGACCTGGATTTTATCTGGTCACCCTAACATTAAGGATAGCACTGTATAAATATAAATGCATGAAATTTCACCCAAACTTTGAAAGGGTATCCTTCCCTCCTTCTAAACACACTTCTGGGGAAGACGTAACTATGTAGTTCAAGGTGTTCCATTACATTGTTTCATTTAGAAGTGCTATCCTACAGATGTCTACTCAGAAGTAAACCCCACTGCACTCAATGGGGCTTATTCCCAAATAAGGAGATGCAGGATTGCAACCTTAATTAGATTAAACACTGGACTGCTTCATCAACACTTGCAATACCAGGAAAAGGCTGCTCTAGGGGTGTAGTGAATTCTTAGCCTAGCACTGCTAATGCAATCTTTGTAGGAATCCTCCATGTGACACTAGGAAATTGCAGGAATCCTCCATGTGACACTAGGAAATTCAATGTTGCTAGTTAAACCTTAGAGTAGTGAATGCCAGCAGCCAACCAGCTTAACAATAGAGGAGCACAGGTTCGACTTGTGTAAGACAGCAGATACCACCCACCTCACCAGCCCACGGACAACAACACCCCATTTGTTCGTTTCGTAGAAGTGCTATAGATATACAGACATCATTTTGCACAAAGCCATGCAATCTGCTAGTACTGATCTGTTCCAAATTTACATGCAAAGAGGCACGTACTAGATCACAAGCAGATGGGCGACTCTCTCTTCTCTCCCACTTACCGCTGTTTGCTCTGATGTTTTCCCTTAAGAACTGCCCACTGGAGAGATGCTGGAGGCCAAAGCTCTTGGCGATCCTCTCACACACAGTTCCTTTCCCGGAGCCTGGGGGACCCAAGACAACAGCTCGCAGAAGTTTGGAAGCCATGGCGATCTATCTAGAGAAGGAGTCATAGTCAAAACCACGATGTCCACTAAAACCTTCAAAGCAAACGCAGCCCCCATCACGTTGGGTCTTACTAGAGAGCCGTAGAACAAAAAATTCTCTCTGCAACTCCTCCTAACTTCTTATTTCAAGACGTAGCTCCATACGGCAACATCGATAGTCCACATTTCAAATCATCCCAACCATAGGATGGAAGCAACCAGGATGAAGCTCCATGGCGTGTCTGAATTTCGACAAGGTTGATCTAGCAAAATTTTATTTCGCCCCACCCCATCACCACAGGAGACCAAAAAGGAATGTTCCCCACACTGGTGGGGGTTGGGGGTGGAGAGGAGGACTGATTAGTGGTTTGTCACTTCCTGATCCTTCCTCCCAAAACTAGGAAAATGCCTCTGCAAGGGAGAACAGATGGAATACTGCAAACTTGGGAATGCAACTGTGCTGTGCACATTTTCTGGTTTTGCACATGAACAAGTCTCCCCAAAAGCCTAGTCATGAGAATGCATCGTTCTGATCCCCGGGAAATCAATAACAAAACTTCCTCTGGCGCTGGTATTGTGGAAGGCTAAACTTGTCAACTGCCAAAGCGCCACCAAACACTGACATGACTTAGGGCTCCCTGGAAACATTCCCACAAACTTCTGCTTACTGATTGTAAAAAAAAAGAACAAGAACGCTGCCTATTCTTTTCTCTTACTTAAATAAACTGTTCACAAGTGCACACACCCTGATTTAAACGGCCACCCTGTTATAGGAGAAGAGAAGGAAAAAGAAAGAAGTCAACTCACCACTTCTTTGGAGCGATACAAAAGAGGGGGGAAATTCCTAAGGAGAAAAATAAGCACGCAAAATGGCGTTTTTTTTTAATGTTCAACTGATTGTTTCATATGTTACCTATCTATCCCCACCCAATCAAAAATAAAAGATTACAATGTTTCTCTCTGGCTATCTCACGGCTTCGCCTGCGCCTTTAAGAGAAGGGAACGAGTCTCTTTGTAAATGTAAACTGCTGTTCTCAATTATTCAGCCCGTTCGCACGCAGGCGGCGGTGGCAGCAGCAGCTCCAGCACATCATTAGGAAAAAGAAATACCAATTGTAGACAACAGCAAACGAACTCCGCCCCCTAGGAAGCAAAGAATGTTGGGATTCTTAGTCCTGAACTGTATTTTGCTATGCACCTTTTGTAAACTCAGCATGTCAACTAGACTACGTATCCCAGAAGCCCTCGAAAAGTAGACTGTGTCCCGCCTTTCTCCACCCACCTTCCCGTAGGACTGGATGAATAAGCTGGAATGTAGGTGTATCTAGGAAATGTGTGGTTTTTAAAATGGGGTTTTTGAGACGTAGGCGCTATTTCATAATGTTGTAAAATACTGGGAGTAGACTGTTGGTAGGAAATGTAGCGGACTTTTTAAAAAATTCAACATAGTAAGAATCTAGAGGTGGACCCAACCATTTCGGTTTTATCAAAACATTTGTTTAATCAATTGATACCTAGAAATTTCTTGCTCAAATATAGAGATATTTATTCTTCGCAATTTTTTAAGGGTTGGGAACACAGCACTGAAAATGAAGTGGGTCCCCCTACTGGTATCAAATGAGAGTAGGGAGCAAAGCTTTATATAGCTGGAGTCGTATTTACCTGGAAGTAAAGTCTAAGTCCTCTTGATTTCTATGAGACTGCTGCCAAACTATCGTTTTACACATATCACACAGTCTGACGCTACTAAGAAGTAAGACTGCTAATTCATAGTTTTGCAAAATATAGGGAGGGGACCGTATACGTAGAGAGCGTGGTGGAATTTTTAAGGAACAGCTACGAGTTTAGAGGCGGACCTAGCCATGTCTAGATTATCCGAAAATACGACGACGCCCTGCAATTCTTAAAAAGGAAGAGTTTACTTAAATGAATAGAAATTGTATATTTCTGCAGCTATTTTTTCAATACTACTACTTCTTTAATGTTCTTTTTCAAATATTTTAATGGACTGCAGCCTTCTGAGGATAAGCACAGATTCTGTTTCCCCCTCCTATTCGCCACTTCCACACTAACTGATGCCAGCTGAACATGCAGTCCAACCCACCCAGTATGCCTGTAAACTCCATAGTTAAACTTCCTTTGATGCAAAGCCACCAACTTGAGAAGCCATTCTGTCATCCTTAGATGTGCTTTCCTGGGAAGCCCTCACCTCTCAACTTCGCTAATACATGCATAACACTCCTACCCATTGCAGACACACTGTTCCTGCGATCCCATCAAAACTATGAACACAGCACCCCCTTATGCCTAGATATATATGAGCAGACACATTCATGCCACGACTTGCCCACACCCATTCTTACACAGTTCTACTACTACCACAGTTTCAACCTATTTGAGGCATCATGCCAATAAAACTGAAAGGAAAAGAGGAAAAGTCATTTCTCCTTAGAAAAAAGGAGCAAAGGAGCTCCACTTTAAGTGTCACTCATCTGTCATCCATTAAATCTTTTGAAGAAAAAACAAGATCTGTATTCTATTTTAAGCTCACTATTGGTTACACAGCCTGTGCCCTCCAGATGTTTTGGACTACAACTCCCATGGATCCTCATCATTGTCCATGCTGCTGGGGTAGATGAGATTTTTTGTCCAAAACTTCTGGAGGGCACAAGGTTGTGCAATCCTATAAATGTTTCCTCTGCAGTAAGTCACATTTGAGTTCAGATGGACTTACTTTACAGGGAAGTGGTCGTAGGATTGTTGCCTTAGTTGACAGTTGACAAATACTAACAAGCTCACTATAGTACTATAAAAGTACAGATGAGTAAATTTCCACCGAAACTGGTTGGATTCACCTCTCCTTCTCTAGGTGACTATGGGAGCAATCCTATGGGTCTGAGACATTGGCTGAATTTGGATGACACAATAAGCAACTGGGGTGGGGGAAACAATCGTCAGTTGTATTGACTATCATGTCATCCTAATGCTGCCATAGTCAACTCAGCGCTGATCCTAATATACACCACAGTTGATTATTTAATACCATGTTGTGTGGGGAGTACCCCCTAGATGAACAACTGTAAAGTTGATTATTACCCCACTATTGACTATTGTGTTGTCCGAATTCAGCCATTGTCTGAGTGGCTATAGGATACTTGGGATTCACCCTTGGGGGTTGGAGACAGTGCTTCTACCTTGGAAAGGGGTATTAGATATCCAACCCCCTCCTCCAACCCCTCGCAGCCAGTGTAGAAAAAACTGCAGGGTATCTTCTGAGGTTGGAAAATTGACCTCGGAGAAAGGGGGCATTCTGGTGGGTGGGGACAGGAGGAGACCAGAGATGCCAGGATACAAGTTATCCTGAGCCTCTGCCGCCATCTTTCACTCTGCCAGCATCTTTCACGCCCCCTCCAAAGCACTCTCACTAGATCTGCTAAAAAGCCAGGCAGGAGGACAGGGAGGCAAAGATCACATCTACTGCTCTTCCTGCCTAGCACAGGATGCTCATAAGCCTCAGTGTTCAGGGGCTTCTGATCTCTGAGCACACAATCAATAGGATTGCATCCTATTGATTGATGATTCACTGAATGTTTCACCCACAATAACATGTATGAACCAATCCCTCATAGATATATTTAAAGATCCATTTCTTCACTCTCTAGCCACAGATTACCCTCAGTATTGGTTCTAAGCACATTTGGCAAATTGACATATCTCAGAGTATATTCCATCTTAAATGTTAGTTGCTGTGTATCCTTCCTCCTTAAACAAGTGCTCCTGTTCAGGGTTCTAGCCAGCCATTCCCTCCAAGCAAGGCATTGCACTCCCCTTGTCCCTTCCATTTTTCTTTTCCAACTACAGTCCACACTCCATGGCTACTGAGCATGCTTAGAATCCTCATTGAACTGTTTTTCAGACTTTTTTTTTGTTCCCTTGGGGCTTTTTTTTAATGTAGGTCTGCAAATCTCAGGATTCCACTGAGCATCCTGATACCTTCCTCTTATTTGTCAGTGACCCTGTTTTGTCTACAATCCTGTCAGCACTCACCAGCTGAGTTCGCTCTTAGAAAGAGTGAGGAGTTCCTGCTTTGGGTGCAAAAACACCAAGTACCATATATTAGTGGTTAAATGCCATAAGAAGGGAAGGAATGGTAACATGTTTGCTTTTAAAAAATTATCTTCATTAATGAAAATTCTAAGAGCTTGCTTTATGCAAACCAATAGTCATGTGTTTATTACAAGTTCCCTTGCTATCTTCCCCTGTAGTTTGAGCTAGGCTGTATCTAGGGTGACCAGATAAAATCCAGGTCAGGGCTCATGTAACTTTAACAGTTGTAGAGGAAAGGGAATTTCAGCCAGAGTCATTTGTATGCAATTAGTTCCTGGTGAAATTCCCTCTTCATCACAACAGTTAAAGTTGCAGGGGCCCTGCCTTCTTTTGTATATGGTCACGCTAGTATAGTGCCTGCACCTTTAACGGTTGTGATGAAGAGGAAATTTCACCAGGAACTAATTGCAAACAAATGACACTGGTTGAAATTTTCTTTTCTCTACAACTGTTAAAGTTACATGAGCCCTGACCTGGATTTTATCTGGTCACCCTACTGTTATCTGCTAATGAATAACAACAATTTGTGGTTGATTCAGTTCAGTATCTAGCATCTAGGTCAAGTCCCACTTCGTGCAATTCTATGAAGTCTGCATAGGACTGCACCCTAAACTAGGGTGACCAGATAAAATCCAGGTCAGGGCTCATGTAACTTTAACAGTTGTAGAGAAAAGGGAATTTCAGCCAGTGTCATTTGTATGCAATTAGTTCCTGGTGAAATTCTCTCTTCATCACAACAATTAAAGGTGCAGGCACTATACTAGAGTGGCCATATACAAAAGAAGGCAGGGCCCCTGCACCTTTAACTGTTGTGATGAAGAGGGAATTTCACCAGGAACTAATTGCATACAAATGACACTGGCTGAAATTCCCTTGTCTCTACAACTGTTAAAGTTACATAAGCCCTGGCCTGGATTTTATCTGGTCAGCCTACCCTAAACCATTTTGTCCCAAGCTACTGGAAAGGATTTGGTCTCAAGATGTGTTTACCAACTTTGGCCTCTGTAACTGTGCTTTTGAACTGCAACAATTAGCAGTTGAAAATATTTGTTTAGCTACCTGTAACAAACTTCATTTGCTAATTTCTGCAGATCAAGTTGCTGTTAAAGGCACAGCTATACAGGCTGACTGAAAATAGCAAGAGTATACTCAGACAGATATACTGTTAATGGCTTGACTTAGGAATTGCTAAAAGAACTCTTTGGATTTTATTATTTATTTATTTATTTATTTACAAGATTTATATACTGCTCTATATCTAATAAAATATCAGAGGAATGATTTAGATTTTGTATTCTTTGTTTTGTTTATTTGTTGGGGGAGGCAATTAAAGGGGAGAATATAATATATATTTGCAAACAAAAACTCCAGCACACTTTCCTAAAATTGGTTCTTTTTCCAGTTTCATATAGAACTAAGTATTTCTCTTTAAGTCCACCATCACCACCACAAACAGACCTGGCAGAAATCATGCAAGATATGGAGAGATAGAAGTGAGAGGTCAGTGGACTGTCCATTATGATAGTGAAATTCTGTACTTGCAGGGATTAGGAAAAGATAAAGGAGCCTGAACCTGCAACAGGAGGATTGGCCTAAACTTCCAGAAACCCTTCAATGGAAGGTTTCAGCTTTATTAGTGCGGTTGATACCTCTTTGACTTAAGTGTGTGAAATCTTATTAGATGGGGTGGGGGGAGCAACATAATTTGTTTTCTGAAATAGTGTTACGTTTTTGTTATTACTGTTGATGGCTGCACTGATATCTAATTGTACTGTACAAAACTTTGGTTATTGAATGGTTTAAAAGTACAGTAAATAAATTAATAAAATAATGGGACCCAATTACCCCTTTTTATTTTGTTCTATCTCACCATTGTGATGTTTTGTTTGTTTTTTACTTGCAACGCTTAAAGCACTTTTAGCACTTTTTTTTTCTTCTTAACTTAGGCTGCGATCTTATACAGAGTTTCCTGGGAGTAATCCTCATTTAACTCAATGGGACTTTTTTAGCAGACACACAACATTGACAGAACAGATTGTCTAGTCAAATAAAGTGAAAAACCTGTGGTGGGAGATTGTAATAATTATTTTGTTATCTGTATGTATTGAGGGATAATAATAATAATATATTTATTTATTTATTACCCGCCTCTCCCTCCGGATCGAGGCGGGGAACAACATCATCATAAAACACACAAAACTGATTAAAAATACATAAAACCAATATATCATTAAAATACCAATAAAACACCAATAAAACACTTAAAATTCATCTGAGTAGGCCTGCCGGAAGAGCTCAGTCTTTATAGATCGTTTAAATTCCTGAAGACTGGTAAGTTCACGGATCTCTCCCGGCAGGTCATTCCATAATCTGGGAGCAGCAGATATTATTATCTGTATTATCTGTTATGAAAAGATCAATAACAAAATAAGTTACCAAGAAGAAGAAATGGATAAATCGTAAAGGCCAAGCTTTCATTATCAGGGACCCTTGAGTTATGTAGGTGATGTTTGGATGTGTTCAGTTTTTGAAATTGTGATATTACAACCTGCATGTTCTGAAATTATATTTTACAGGATTGCTAATATTGAAAAACTGGCAGTCTTTGTGCTAGATAATTTAAAAAAACAAGACACTGTTTATTTACTTAGTATCATGAAAGACAGGTCCCTGCCCAGAAGGGCTTACAGTCTTTTGTTGTGATGAATTGTGGAGAGTCTAAACAAAGAGCACTGTTAAATTCTTTGGCATTAGTTCCAGAGATGCTGTAGCCAACAGAAGACTGTGCCATGTTAAACCATTTGTGATAGTTTCTCATATGCATGTCCACTACTTGATGACTACAGCCTCAGTTGGTGATTTCCATGTGTGAATGAGCCATCAAAAATCAAACCCCGTGAATACAGCATCTCAATGCTTTTCAATGGAGTCATCTCACACATTTGTCTCTGAGCATGAAAGAGTGATGAATAATCAAATGATGAGAATTCAAAGTATATGTGAAGTGGATTTTTATCCTGAATAATGCCACATTTTGTCATTTTACAGTAGAGCGTATCTACCAACCCAGGGATGCATTTAGGAAAGAAGCCTTGTTTTAGCATTGTGTTTCCATCAGTGATTTTCCAAATTCAAACAAGCAAATAAACAAACCAAGCAATGATGCTGAGAATCCTTAATACATTTTTGGGGAGTGGTAAAATTAAATGTCTGAGTAGTTTCCCGGGGTGTCAAGTTGCAGAATGCCCTGTAGGTGGAAACCAAAGTCATTTGATGAAGCAGAAGCAGTTTTGTTTTGATACCATCTTAACTGTCACAGCCTCGGTGCTGATGGTAAGTACGAAATGCCTGTGTGGGATAGCTGTAGGCCACTTTGTCCAAAAGCTGATGATAACTTCTGTCGGGTAGGAAAGATGCCTCTCGTGTTCGCTGTCCGTCTGGCAGCTGAGACTCTCTCGCTTGGATAGAAGAGGGACCAAAGACGAAGTTGTTTCCCTCCTTTTTTGTTTTGCTTTGGTCTTTTCTGGTCATGAGACCCGGAAGTTTTTGTATGTGTGTATGTGTGTGTGTGTGCCCGTCTCCCTTTCTCTGGTGGTTGGTGTGTGGGTTTTTTTAAAATTTCTATCACATGGCAGTGTGTGAGAGATATAATAAAAACAGAAAAATGGCGACAGTCACGTTGTGGCGAGTCTATGCTGCGTCATTAGATAATCTTCATGCAAAGATCGCTAAGAACAAAGAAAAAAAGAGAGGGGGTAGAAAACGCGGCTGGAAAGGTGGGTGGGTAGAAGGCAGTGGCTTGCAGGAGCGCGGTGGGGGGGAGAGACAAGAGGGGAGGGGACGAGCGGGTGTATGTTTATTGCAGGGCATCGCGATCTGGCATCCCAACTCCCGAGCCGTCCGCTCCCGATTCACCTTTAGACAGTCCTGGAAAGCCCAGCTGGAGGTTGGATTTTTACCGTGGCGGGGAATTGTTTCTCGAGGGTGAGATGACTGAGGGAGGGCGGCGGAAGGCGCTTGGGGAGATTTCGATTCCTTTCCTCCTCCCCCCGGTTTATTTTTCTTTAGTCAACGCGATCACCCGTGGCGGCGGCGGCTCACAGCTGGACAGGCTGGGTTTGTTTACACGCGTCCTGCCCGAACAGCTGGCTCTAACCATCACGCGCTCCGACCGCAGGCGCACTTTCGAGGTGGGAGCTCGGGTTTGGTTTGGTTTCTCGCCTTGGGGCTAGGAAGGCCAGATCAGATCTGGGGGGTGGGATATAGTGGGGTTAGTTTCGAAGAGCGGAGCCCTGGCCCGGCGCTGCCCAATCCCTTTGGCCGAACGGATTGTTTATAACTGGAGGAAGATTTTCATCGGGGAGGGAGCTCTCCCTCTGTGTGGTGATGGGCAGGGGGCGCGGGGAAGGAGATGTCGGGGCTGGTGGGGGAAGAGAGGCTTCTGCTCCGGAGGGCGTGTGCGCCTGTATGGCTTTTAAAATGTTGCGCACTATTATTTTCCTTAAGAATCCTGGCGCTGCTCCCTTCCAGTCAAGTGATTGTAAATATAGCCTGGATGTTGTTTACATGAACCATCCGGAGGGAGGAGCGTAGGAAGGAGGAGGAAGAGGAAGAGCGAGGAGCCTCCGAGGCTGGCTGGGGTGAGTATCCCAAAAGGAGGAGCTAGTGCTGGTGCTGGAGACTCGGGCAAACCGCGGCTGGGATGTGCGCTCCTGGAAGGTTCGCTCCTGGAAGAGCGCCTCCCCTGCCGTTGCCTGGCAGGCAGGCGCGCCAAGGGCTCCCTTACTGCTGGGATCGCCTAGTTCTCCCCTGCTGGACTTGCCTCCTGCCTGCCCGGCTCGCTAGTCAGGCGAGCCGGTTTCTCAGGCCTGGTATTATACTACAAATGAATCTCGAGTCGTTCATTTTTCCAGCCCAGCAGGCATATTGTTCCCCGTTGCTGTTTGGCGAGGCAGTGATGTCCTCCAGAACCAGCCACACCAGGTGGAAGATGCCATGAAAGAACAGCAACTTGTCACTTATTCAATGTTTTGTGTGTGTGTGGTATTTCGGAAATATTTTCGCCTTTGGCACCAAAATGTCTTGGAACCCTTGGGATGGGCCATCTTTCCAATTTAGGGATATATATATATATATATCTTTCCAATTATATAGCTGTCAGCCCAGAGATCATGCCTGTCTCTTCAAAAGTGAAAGAAGGTGCCACTCTGCACCCCCTGCTCTATTTCTCCATTAGCCCACCTTTCTCATCTAACCAGGATAGGGCAAAATAAAATTTGACAGCAGCCAGAGTAGGAAATATATTGTTTATTATTACCTTTATGTCTTGACTTCTTTCCAAGGCAGCTTGCATGGCCCTTCTCCATTTTATCCTCACAACAACCTGGTGAGGTAGAATAGGCTTTGAGCATCGTCACACAGGGGAGGAAATCATATTTCCTTACCGTCACTTCTCTGCACTTCCTCATTCTTCCCAGAGGGGAAAGAGGAAGTGAATAAAGACCATGTGGCCCATTCAGAGGCTGTTTTTATTACACTGCTTTTCCTTCACACAGCAGGAGATCACGCTATATTCCATTTTAAAAACAAAGTCGGATTTAAAAGGGCCTATTTTACTATGGAAAAACGAGTGGGAGGCGGATGGCGTCGTCTAAAGGACGCGCACACATCTATAAGTGGGCAGTAACAAGTGTGCGATAAAACACTCATCTGATGAACCTCTGAGAGTTAATGACTGGCCCAAAGTCACCTTGGCTGCCTCTACAAGAGAGGTTTAAAGCTCTTTCAAGGCGCTTAAAATTTTTTACCTCTACAAGAACGGAGCGCAAATCGGGCGTAGAGGCGCGTTATCTCTCCAATTATGCGCATTATCGAATGCGCATTAAATTGCAAGTTTTATTTTGCTCCGGCCGTTAAAGCATTTTGACTATGTGAACAAGCGCTTATGCGCATTAACTACTTGTAAAGCGCATTTTGGTCATCCGTTAATGCGCTTTGCCGCCTCTCGCCGCCTCTCGTGCAGAGGTATTAGGTGTAAATGCGCTTCAGCGATTATGCGCATAATCGCCTAACCGGGCGCAAAAGCGAATCCTTGTAGAGGGGACCCTAGTGAGTTTCACAGCAGAGGGGGGAATAGAACCACTACACCACACCAGCTTTGAAATCTTCAAAGGAATGGAAAAGGAGGCACCGTGGCTGCATCCCCCCCTTGTGCCACAAGAGGTTTCAATGGCCATGCATGACAGCTGACAATCCTTGGGATTCTTTTATTCTTTGATATTTGCATTAACCGAAGGGGAGCAACTTGTGGCCCTCCAGATGTTTTGGCCTATGACTCCCTTCATTCCTCACCATTGGCTATGCTAGCTCTGAGGCTGATGTGAGTTGCAGTCCATCTGGAGGGCCACAAGTTGCCACTCCTGGCTTAACAAAGGGATTTGGAGACATGGAGTGTAGCACGTTAGTACTGGAGCAGGTGTGCGTATGTTAAAAGTTGCATCAACCAAAATGATCTCATCTACACAATTGTTGAGGGAATAGGGTCCTGAAAATTAAACTGACTTGATATCCCTGATGTAAGCTGCTTTAACATTCATATTGCATATATCCTAATAACAACTCTCTGAGATAGATCAGGCTGAGAGAGTTTCTTGCCCTAAGGCATCCAGTGGGTTGGCTGAGAAGAGGTCAGGATTGCCCAGAAACCAATAGTGTTTTAATGTGCCACATAGGCCCCTTGAGACTTGCCTTCCTCTTTACAGGAAAAAAACCTATGCATGCAGACTGATCCCAAGCATGTTTACTCAGACCTAAGTTCCATTGAATTCATTGGGGTTTGCCTGTAGTTAAGCGTGTAGGATTGCAGCCTTAACTCCATACTGCTTTCAATGCCCATCTATGCCCTTGAGCATGAACAGAGTGGGCTAAGTTGCTATCACCCGCTCCCATGTGGGAACCTGATTTCTAGAATTGAGCTTATCGCCTCTCATCCTAGAAATTAACTACTAGGGCAGATCAAGCCTGGTACGTTCTAAAACTGGGGTTCCAGGAATAAGAAGTGTATATAAAGGTTTGTTAATGCAGAACTCATTTAAAATAAGTAGCATCTTTAAAAATAAAGGATAACTCTGAAAATAGCCAATCACTAGGAAGTCATCCCCACCAGGTCTAGTGGGAATTTCCCCGCTTTCCTGTTTTTCTGCTGCAATTTGTTCCTGAGCCCTTGCATATCAGTTGGCTTCAAGGTCTTCCTCATCCACCCATACTAACAATCCCATGCATTAAGCTGCACCTGTTGTTGGATATTAATTATTTGCTTTGTAGGGGAGAACAGGATCCTTTAAATCTATTTAGCAAAATGGGAGATTGTCCAGGGCCATAGTGATATGAACAAACAGAACGGCCTCAGTGTCACGCTGCCAAGAGCAACCATTTGCTTCATGGTGACCGACTAGGTTATATTTTAACAAAGTATAGGGGTGTTTACTCCCTCTGGCCAATAAGTGATAAAGGTCCAGGTCGGTGGCCTTGGTTCCATCATCTGTGAACCTAGCAGGCATTTTCTGTAAATACTTCTCCCCCCCTTATTTTTCAGTACTGTTAAGGGTTTTGGAAGAGAAATGATTCTAAACTTATTTGTAAACACCATGTGCCACCCCTCCCCTACACTTATTACTCTTGTTTTTTCCCCTTTACCCTCTGTTTCCTGTATAGGAGTTTCAGGATCAACACAGCTGTGATGCAGCATGGTGTTTTGGTTTGTTTGTTTGTTTGTTTGTTTCTTACAAGGGGCCTGGCTTGCAATCTTGTTGGTCTTAAACTTGTTTGTATGTGTTTGGAGACTTTTTGGGAAAGGGCTGGACAGGCCATGAGTTTTCCAGAAAAAAATGACAGGACTACATGCTGTGAACCATGGCTGATGCATAACCTAAAAGATGCTTGGGAGATTTGTCCTTTGAATTATTCATTTGTTTGGTGCACTGGACAGGAGAAGTTATAATTCAGGGTGAATGAAGATGATCCTTTCATACACAGACTTCTAACCATCAGATGCTCAAAGAAAGGTGTAACTGAAGGGAAAAGAGGAGAATAGATTTGTTTTTAATCAGCCACATACAAGACCTACAGAAGAATGTAGAAAAACTTTTTGCAGATTGATTGTATAGCTGAGATTTTGTTTATGATGTATATATGATTTGGTGGACTAACAATGTTTTATATGTTCAATTCTTAAGCTACAGACAACAGTCATTGTAATGCTACAATCCTAACCAAACTTGCCTTATTTGTGAGTAAACATGCATAGACTGAGACTACACAATCTTGGTCATCATTTGGAACGATATAAAATACAAATATAGCTTCACCAAAATTGCATTTCTCCAGCAATATCACAACTATCATATGGAGAAAGAGAGAAGGAAAAAGTGAGAGAGAGAAAGAAAGGAAGAAGAAAGCAAGAAAGAGAGGTAGATCTAGAAAAATAGACAGGTGTGGGCATCCAGTGGGTTCATGGCTGAGCAGAGGTGTAAGTTAAAGAAAAAATTAAAAGTTGTCCCAATGTTGAAGATTGCATCTAAAAGATGGGCCTAGGTTTAGAAAGGTTGAAGGCTTTGCTTTAAAATATTCAAACAAACTCAGAAAGAAAACAGAAGTCTGGCTCATTAAACTTATAGGGAAAATTTATTGGCTTTAATGGCACTTATTGAATGTCTGTTCTCAGAACTATGGTGTTGCTGTGGATAAATCTACATTTTCTTCCTCTACTAATTCATCAGTTTCAAATATTTAGGG
This sequence comes from Anniella stebbinsi, assembly GCA_029215795.1. NCBI lineage: Eukaryota > Metazoa > Chordata > Lepidosauria > Squamata > Anniellidae > Anniella > Anniella stebbinsi. The sequence goes on along the minus strand of JARDYH010000004.1, from coordinate 84,006,779 downwards.
TTGTTTTTTTCTTTCATATTACCCATTGCATTTTGAGTTCTGCTTTTACGGTAATTACATATAGCGGGCATAGTCCACTGGGAACTCTTCCTGCTCAAACCTCTTTGAAATGAGCCATTAATTTCAGTAGGTGTTACACACAAGTTCCCAGTGGATTGTACTTAATATTTTTAATCAAGGTGGCAGTTAATTATTACTAATCATGGTTATGAAGCATTTCTTTCTAGTAACTGTAAAAACTGGTTAACACAAAGATTGTGCAAGCAGACACTGCTCTGGATCCACACACCTGCAGAAAAGGAACTCATACATTTTGTAGTAAGCTGAACTTGCTATTTAAACAGTGGGGGGACCCACATATTGTTGAAACAGCACTTTATGAACCCAAAAGTTAGAGGGGGTGTCATAGCTCAGGAATGGGCAGAAACTTGATATCCAGATGTTTTTCAATTCATCCAGCATTCCTGACCATTGGCCATTCTGGCAGGGGCTTCTGGAAGTTAGTCCAAAACATCTGGAGATCTACCTTCTGCCCACCCTTGCCATAGATCATTGGCACAGCATATCCTTTACACATCTAAATTCAGCCTGAGGCACTATATCAAATTTCATTAGGAAGGGACATGTTTAGGAAAACAAGAATGGAAAGATTCTCATCAAGTTTTAAAAGCTAAATCCAAGGTTGAATTTCCAAGATTAAATTGTTTTTTTTTAAAAAAGTGGTGTATTTTAAGAGCATTTGTTGTGGTTACTTTTTAATCTCCCATAATGTAGCAACATTATCAACAAACTCTAGTCAAAGAGTTCACATTTGTAGCAAATGGATTTGTCTTTGGCATATACGCCTTTTACATTGGCCTATTTAATTGTCTATTGTAATAGTGTGTAGAACCAGTGATTTGGCTAGAAATGTATGTGTTCCTAAAGAAAAATTACATGTGGTCGGTAGACTGAGACGGAAGGAAGAACTTCGCCTCTACAGGGGGCAGGGATGGGAAAGACTTTGTCCTGAGATCTGAGAGAGCCAGAGCCTGTCAGAGAAGGCAGCACTTACCTAAATGAGCTGAAAGTCTGACTAGTTATAAGGCAGCTCCTTGTGCCTTATATATTTTAGGCTCTACAAACAATAAAAATGTGGACATGTGGATGCCTTATGAGAATCAAAGGCTTCATTGAGATTAGGGGTGTGCGCGCCAAAAAATATAGTCGTTTATCATTATCGTCATTTCGGACCAAAAAAATTATCATCTTCATTCATATCATAGGTGAACCATATCGTCTTCATGATAATTATCGTGAAAAAAATGATATTTTTTGCAGCCCTATTTTTAAAGAAAAAAATTCTATAACTTCTGTATTTTAAAAGTTAGAGGCTTGAAACTTGGTCACAGTGCTTATAGGGTATGCCTAAGTATGTGTATGAAATTTGAGATCGATCCCTCCAACCCTCAATTTTATTTGAATTTTTTAAAGATCGTTTCTGTTCTGACAGGTCTGAATGAACGCCCGTGGCGAGCTGTCATTCTGATCTGTCAGAACTGAAATGATCTTTAATAAATTCATATAAAATTGAGAGTTGGAGGGATTGATATCAAATTTGGCACATATGTGAAGTTTACCAGTAAATTGTCTTTATGTTTCAGTCACAGCACATACTTCATGTACACATACTAGATAATGCAGAGATGAAGTGGAGGATGGGGAAGGAAGGTAAAATCAATTGGCAAGCTCAGCTTGATTTCTAGAAGAATTAGGCTTTCTTCACAGAATGTCATTTGCAGAGTATAGTGTTGTAAATTAGACCTTTCTGTGAGGTCATTCAGAAAGTATATCTCTTTCTCTTACTGGCAGTATTTTGGTTTTTTCCCCTTTGCTGCAGGTCTCATGTAACAACGCCCCTTCTTACCTGTCAATTGTTGAAGGTCTCCTGGCATAAGCTGGCAGAAAGGATGCATTGACAAAAACCGTAGGATGTAATTGAGGAGGTATCCAGTGAAAATACGAAAATTAAATTCATTGCTGACCAAACAAAAGTATTACAGAAGTAAAGGGTAAGTAAAGACTTAAAGAGCAAATGAGGGCTTTTTGCTGAGGAATGGAAGAAAAGCCTTACCTTTGTGCCTCACCTACTTCTTGCTTTACTGTCCATTATACATAGACAGCATAAAACAATTCACCTTTAATTGTATTACCTTAATACAATTCACACACACAAGGTTTAGATCAGACCCAGCTGATATTCCAACCCATGTTTAAGGTTGTGCATATAATTCATATACTAGGGTCTTGTGATACAATTTGAAAGCATGTTTGTACATTTTGCAGTCGATCATTGTAGACATAAAATTGCATATACTTTGTCAATATCAAAGACGAGATATTAAGGCAAGGAAACAAAATAGTGACAATCTGGAATCATAGTTTCCTGATGTTTATTTTTTAAAAATTGAAAAATATCTGTCAGGTACCTATTTATTTGCTCAGATTGGTAAAATGGCATTGTATTTTCTTTAAAATGCTGAAAGTATACCAGTGAGCACATCAGAATAAAAGCACACACAAATGAGCAACTGATGGAAAATAATTATCCAGATCCAGAACAATCCCATTCAATCTCATTTATTTACCTGGGAATTCCAGTTATTTGAAATTCAGAGGTTTGGTATTAAGTGATTTTTACATACATGGGAATGACAATCACATTTACATATGCTCTGATTCATCAAAGACAGCCTTCCATGTGTGAATTACTTCTCTGGATACTGACCAGCATAAACACAAGACCCTGCACAAGAGGGAAAAGCCTATATCCAACACCTGAAAGTGTGCATGTAGTACTGATTTTGGGGGAGGGGGTTGGCATGGGGGACTAATTGTATCACCCATCTGTTCCATGGTGATGAGATGTGAGGAAAATACCTGCATGTAGCAAGTTATGCACATCTATTTATACACAAGGGTCTCTAGTTTGGGACTGCTGTGTTATATGACTATTTTATATTGACATTTGGAGAGGTCTTCAGAAAAATAGAGTAAACAGGTTTGTCAATTCACTCCAGGTCCCAAGTAACCAAGATTGGGTGATTCGGTGGGTGGGGGTTCATAATCCACTGTGTAAATAACCCTCTCTTCTTATGTAACATTTTTTTAAAAAATGTTAAAAGTATTTTTCCAATGTGTTTTTCTGATTATTGCCCTCTTGTGTTTAAAAAAGTAAAAAGCGGGATGTGTGTAAGCAAAAAAAAAAAAATCAGTATAGGAATTTTTGTGTGGTATTTGATGACTTCTATGATTTCAGTATTGCAATGTACAACGTTTACTGATGTTTACATAGTTTCCAAACTCAGATTACTTTATTTATTTATTTATTTATTTATTTGCAGCTCAGTGCCTTCAGTTCTAGAGATACTAATTTAGCAGTTTATATTCTAGATCTAAATGTCAAAGAACATTGTAGCCTGAGGTTACAATCAGCTTCCCACTGAAGTGAATGGCTAAGCAGTCACTGATTTGAGTGGTTGTGTTGCATCCTAAATCACCACTTATATAAGCAGTCTCATTATGTAATTCTTTAGCGTTGTCTTTTTTTTTATAATAATTTTTACTCTATTTCACTATTAAAAACATAAAGATAAAAACATAGCCTTACAGAGACATACAACAATTAAAAGGACACCCTACCTTTCCCACAGCAAATTTTATAAATCCTTTTAAAAAGCAGGCACTACATAGTTGTTTTTTTATGGAAAAAAAAGAGAGAAAAAAAGAAGCAAACACATCTATCCCCTTTTAAAACAGCTACATGTTAGCATTCTTAATCCCCCATTATTAAAAGTTACTTGCACAAATCACAATAGAAATAAACCCCTTTCTCTTCTCTTATAAAGTTTTTCATTCACCATAAAATAAAAACCTATTTTTTTTTGCCCTACAAACTATAAAACTAACCAAACCTTTCTCCCTTCCTCCCCCTTATTCTTCCCTTATTACTACGTAAAACTTAATTAAAAAAAAAAAGAAAAAAGAAAAAAATAACCCAAACCCAGCAAGAATCCAATAAGCTTCCACATTCTCCAATCTTCCATCTCAAAAAAAATTCAGGATGCCTGCCAGTCTTTTGTTAATTCTTTCTTCATCACAATTCTTTCTTCAACCAATTCTTCTTCTTAAAACTCATCCTTAAAATATTCTTATAACTCAGAACAATTTTAAACTTATATCCTCCCACTCTTTTAGCAAATTTCTTATTCATGTTGCAAATACATTCTAAACATAATACTAATAATAATGAAGTAATAATATAATACTAATAATCATTAAAAAAAAAAACTCAAACAGATCATACCCAACAAAATTCCAGGAAAAATTCCACTCATTATTAACCAAATTCCTCAAAGTCTCCCCCCCCCGTCACAGCCACAAAACACTCACAAGAAAAAAAAATGGCCCCATTTCTCTCCTAACCTCCTTTTCTTATATGACATTTTCCATTCAATATATAAGATTTCATTCCCTCACTTTTCTCCCTCTTCTTACAAGAAGATATGAAAAATGTCAGCATTCTTCTGCAGGTTTTCTTTTCAATTCTGCTTGCATTCCATTAATTGTTAAATTACTGTCTTCAGTGGAGACACAACTACCTCTGGTTTCTACTATGTTAGTTAAGGTAAATTTTATAACAGTTATACTCCAGCCCAGGACAGGTGTGTTTGGTCCCCGGGACTGGGGCTCTGCATCTCTGGGCTAGACTAGATGCTCTGAGCCCCCTGAGATGTCCAGAGGACTCTGGGATGCAGTCTTGATTTGTGGCAGGCACCCTTTGAATTCTTCTGCTCCAGGTGATTGGCAGAACTGATACTGGAGGCAGGAATCCAACCAGTAGCCCCTCCTCATATTAAGAACACCTTGTTTACTCATTTGTTTATACAGAGCCATGAGTCTGCATGGTGCTTTTCAGAGAAATATAAGCAAAGCATAGGCCCCTGCCCCAATAAACGTACAATCCAAATTTAGAAACATGAGGAAAGAGACAACAAAGGGAAGCGAGGAGAGAGACAAAGGTAACATAGAGTGAATATGAACAAATGCAGATTGTGTGTGTGTGTGTGTGTGTATAAAGGTATAATGAAATTGACAATTTGGCACCTTTTAATGGTGTCCAAAATCTGAAACCTTGCTCTGCCTAATGAGGGCTGGACAGCCTTTATGATCAAGGAGCTCCTGAATGGGGATGAAACTGGGTAATAAGACTCAGTTGTACTAAATGTTCATCTATACTGTAAGAACATTCTGAAATGTTTGTGAAGCAAAAGTCTTATACCTCACCTTTGTTATCACTGGTAATAATAGAGAAACATCAATAGTTGTATTTGTTTTCTTTTTAATGGTACATAAGTATTTGAAGTATAGTGATTTGCTGTTTCCACCAACTGAAATGGTTACAATGGACTAATTCAGGGATGCCAGCCTTTCAACATAATGGCTCGTGTATTTTTATTTATCTATTCAGAGCATTTATTTGCCACCTGTTGATTGAATGGTTCTCAAGGCAGCACTCAGCAGATTGTAATAATACACACACACACACCAGGAGTGCTTAGTCCACAGACCAGTGATTGTGGCCATAGACTCCTCCCCCTTAGCTCTACAATCCCAGGCAACTAGCAGTTGCAGTGGAGTGTAAGCTCCCTGCTGTTGCTCCTTCTCTGGCCAATCTATGGGACGAATCTGGTCTCCCCGTTGCCGTAATGATTTTCTGGGGTGCAGCTTCCCAGCTTTCTTTTGTTCTCTCATCGATGGCAGAAGCCGGAGTGTGTTTTCGTTCTGGGCTACAATACCAGAGCTATGTATCTTTGTAATGTCAGCAGGGGCATTTTCTATGTCAGGATGCTGTAGGGCAGGGGTGGAAAACGTGTAGGCCAAAACATCTAGAGGGCCACAAGTTGCCCACCCTTGCTGTCATGGGTTGGAATAAAATGTTTGTGCCCAATCTTGACAACTACTAGTGTAAAGCCCATGGCACCATGGGCACTAGTAGTCCTGTTCCTTTCCACTTTTTTGCCCCTCAGTCCCCTCATCACAGAGGGGCTCATGAATAATGCAAATATGGCTCATGCGTGGTGAATCCCTCCTCTGATATTAGCATGCAGAGCAGCCCCACCCCCTCCCTCACGCACTCCAATTGGCAGCCTCCATTTCCTTTCTTCTCCCTGCTGGCAATGACAGTAGGGGGACCAGCTGTCAGGATTTGTCCAGGTTTTTGTTTATCCTGGGTGCCGGGGGATTTTCTGTAATTTTCTATTATGACCTAGAATGACACACTTGAGGCCACCATTAGTGTGGTGGTGTGTGTGGGGGGGGAATAATGTGCTTTCCAGAGGCACATCATTCCCCCCCGACTGCTCCAACAGAGCTTTAAAGGGCAAAGTGTGTCATTCCCAGACATTATAAAAAAGGCCATGATTGGAGGGGGGGGGGCGGCAAGGATGACACACTTTCCACTCCTCCGCTCCAATTCTGGCCTTTAAGGAAGAGGGGGAAAGCGCGCTTTCCAGGGCCTCCAGAAAGCGCGCTTTCCCGCTGCCCCCACTGGGTGTCCTCTTTTTTTGGTTTCCCAAATATGGTCACCCTAAGCAACAGCCTAAGTGCATGTTTGTGCCCAGGGCCCTGCCTTCATGCCACACTGATTGGCCATGCAGGGTTGTCTGTCATCCTGCTGGCAGAGGGACTGCCCTGCCTGTTTGGCAGAGGGGAAATTAATTGCTAATAAAGCTCAAGCTTTGAACTTTTTCAAACTTTCAAAATTTTCTGCATGTCTACACTGCTCAAGCTTCTGCTTAAAACAAAAATGCATAAAATCGATTTAGTAGATCTTAAATAATATGCCTTACACTACTGCAGGCTTATAAATGATTATAGCAGTAGAAGTTGCAGCAGTGAAAATGTGGCAACTCCTGCCTAATACTTTTAGGATAGAAAGTGCACTATAGCCCCAGAATATAGCCCCATTTCCTGTTTCATCAACCAGGGACTTGGGCTTGTGAAATGGGATGAATCCAAAGAGTTACTAATAATATTTAGCACCTCTGTAGCACCTTTTGAATGTTCAAAGCAACTTATATACTTTATCTCAGTACTCCTTTATGGTGGACCTATAAGGTTGGTCACTATTATTATACCCATGTTGCAGATTGAGGGAGGAGGGAAGAAGTTGAGAGATAGCAGCTTACTTAAGGCCACCTATTGAATTAACAGTCTCTCTAAAGACGCAATCCTATGCATTTTTAGAAGGAAAGAAGTTCTCCAACCCCCAGAATACCCCACCCATGTTTTTCTGTCTAAACACGCATAGGATTACACCCTCAGCCACTGTGCTAAGAGTAGGGACTATGTCTGATCTCTCATCTGACATTTGAATTAACACTTCTCATACCAAGTTCAACACATCAGTTGCTGGAACACACAGGCTTTCTTTGGGGTGTAATGCCAAAGACTGATTCTGTCGGGATTGCTTCCTGAGGTTTTTTTTGCTGGAAATTTGTCCTCATGGAAGGGCTTTTGTTAGTGGAAATTGCTTTCTGTACCAGTAGAATAGCAACAGTATTGGAACTGCAGTTTAAAAGTACAGTACATTTTTATGTTACTATAGTTTTACTATATTTTATTTTTGTGAGCTTCATGATTAACTTTTTGGTGCACTGTAAATAATGCAAATAAACAAATTGGTGTCAGAAACTAACATGGTTGGAAACTTGCTAAGGCCCATTCTCCTAGAGGGGGAATCATATTTCTCATTTCAATATGTCTCCATTCTAAGCCCCAAAACTGCTTTTTAAAATTGGGTTTGTGTAAAAACGTGGTTTGGTATGAGAAGCTATTTGAGAGAAATGGCATAATAAAGCCCAGTATGAGTGCTGAACACACATCACTCAATCATGGCCGACATCTTAGTCCATTTCATCAGAGCTGTGAAAGAATATTCAGACTATATTGTCTGTGTGTGAATAGCTGTAGTTGCGCTGCTGTTTTTCTTTTGTACTCTCTCTAAAATGATTTAAGTACTATTTTTTAAAATAAATATAATGCCCATTTATTTATTTATTTATTTATTTGTGGTTTTTTGGACAGTTTGTATTCAGTTCTGTGAATGACTTATGAAATCAGCTCCAGGCAGCATTTTTTGTGTGTGTAAAATTGATTATGTATGCATCAAATTCAATAGTATCAACACAGCAATAGCATTCAAGAGCCAAGCATGTGATCTTCACTGTGATCTTCTTCTTTTTGGAACAACAACTGTGGAGAGGTAAAGCCTTTGACTCTTGGGAAAATCTACATCCAGTAAATGGAAATACAGGTATTCCAAGTACAGGGGTAGGCAATGACTGACAGGCTGCCCTGGCTCAGTTATCACTGTGCTGATGCTGTCTATACTAAAGGTACAGTACTGTGATAACTGAAGGATGGCAGCCATCTTAGCTTCACAGGAACTTGACAAGTGGAGATCAAAGACAACAATGTTATTCTGTTCTGAAAAGCTGACTATGTTTTATTGATGAAAACTAAAGGAACCACTACTGAAGCTGGAGAACGTATGTTAACAATTTTGTATCTTAATAGTTCACTTTAAAGAAAGATACTGATCACCATTTAGGCATACAATAAAATTTTGAAAGAAAAAAAGACGCTCATCTGTTGTTGTAACTTGTTTTCACTATGTGGAGTTTCTTCCAGAAGTTATAAAGTAACATGATTCTAGGATGGGATGGAGCCCTCTCCAGAAGATGAACATCATACACTTTAAAATAGGAATAGTCAACTTTTCAACGTTAGAGAACTTTACTTTTAACAATTCTGCAGACAAAGTGCAGGATGTCATGTCATATGTTGAAAACCAGAACCCGCCAAGATTCCCTAGTCTACCCAATTATTAAAGGTATAAGGACCTAGGGTTGAAAGTGTGGCCATTGCATTCAAAGTTATCTCTGCTTCCCAGAGTGGCTAATTCAGTCATTTAAAGATAATGTGTCTTTTTTATATGTTGTGGAAATGAAGAAGACACTATGGTCTCCACAGACTTTGTGTTAGGTGTGGTACTGACTTAATGCTACCAATTGCTTAACCAATTGCTTAACGTTGTTTCCCTTCAATACCTTCTGGAACTTAGTGTTTCACAGCAACATTAACTGAGATCAAGACTAACCTAAATTCCATTTAACACAGGATCCAAATCTATGGTTTAAAGCTGGCTTCAAATCCTAAAATTAAGCAGGAAAACCTTAATCACTTCAGTGTCTTTGCTTTCTGATAACTCTTCCTTGACCCCCTATCATGACTGAGTCCTACATTATTGTATGTTTGATGTGTTTCCATCTGTCAAAACTAGCTGGAATGGGTTTTTTTGCTTTGTTTGATTGTATTGTTTTGTCTTGAGAATACACAGTAAAGCAAAGAGTTCCTGATTAATCTCAAGCTATTGTCCCCCACTCTTCAGCCATCGTGCCTTGTCTGTAATTTTGTGTATTGCCCAGGTCAGCATACCTGGGCAGTAATGCCATACATTTCCAAACATTTCCCTGCATCAGATCAAGCTACCCTGGGCTCTTTGTGAATAAGGGCAGGACATTGACACAATAAGTAGCCATTTCTGTTAAGGAGTGAGTGCATTGATGCACAGCAAAAGACATCCCAGAACCTTTCTGTAATAACAAGCAAGTAATAGACTTTTTGTGTGTGTGTGATACTTGCAGAATGCACATGATGGTACATTATCCTACTTGTGTTCTGGAAATGGGTTTAGGAAAGAGGTCAGAATGTGTCTCCATAATATAATAATGGACAGAAATGTTGTATGTTATAACATTAAAGGTAATAGGCAGTGAGAGCCTGTTCACGTGGAAGGGTGGGGGCAGGGAGATTGCCAAATTCTTTGAGTTGTATGAGAAGGTCTTTGGAACTTTGCTTGATAGATGACCATAGGGTGCTTGTCCGATTTGATCAGAACCATAGACATTGTGAGGAAGCACTGCTTCCTGTTTTTATATTCCTGCTTCTCTTTAAAAATGAAACTTGTGCATTTATCTCCAGGGAAGTATGTGTTTGGTTGCTTTGTCAAACGATGGAAGAAGAGGGGAAATAAAGAAGCCTAGAAAGAGGAGATACTGCTTTCTCACAATCTGAACATCCAAAACTGTTCTCAAATTTATCTGGAGTTTCTAAACTGTAAGTGATATTGAAAACCTGAAAGTACCTTCTGTTTGTAGCAAAAGCTGCAGTGTTGAAAATATCACACTAGAGGGGGCAAGAGTATTTTTATTTTGAGCTTGGCAAGATGCTGGTATACAAACAAATCTACCTTTTACAGGGAAAAATCTGGAGAAAGCTTAGCAGCTTAAAGCCTCTCTTCCATAACAGCCGTAACCAAGGCAGCCACAGTTGTATTAGGCCCAATGCAGAGTAGCAACGCTAGGCTTCTGGCCTACTGAGTTACATTAAAACTCAAACAATGTAAGCATTACAAAACACACAGGTACAAGCAGCAGGGGGAGGCTGTTATAACACTGTAACCTTAAATGGGGGGGGGGCAGGCATACCAGGCTTGCCAGAGGGTCCAGAGTGGTGCTATGGGCAGGCAGCAGAACTATTGTTGCCATGGGGAAGAGCCCAGAGGCATTTGAAGGTAAACCATGCTTGCTATTTGGCCCAGCACTTTGCTTGCAGTGCAAGTCCCTTAAAATTTGTACAGATATTATAGCATCAACCTTGGTGGACCCTCTTCAGCCCATAGGCCCCAGCATTTATCCGCCATGTTGCTTCTAACACTAGGCCTGGTTGGTTACATCCAAATATATACCTGAACCATTGTCTTCCCAACGTCAGAGTCCTTGGAGGTCAGCATTTGACGCAGATCAGAAAAATATTAACCGGGTAAGGGCAGTCAATCATGCAGCATGCCTTTATTCCCTTCTGTGTCTGAAGAGCGCCGTGAAGGCCTGAGCACTCACAGTTGTCCGTGTGTAAGAAAGAGAGAGAGAGAACAGTTAATTTGTAGCTACAACTCAGGTATAAGGGTGGTATTTCCTGGTTTGTTTTTTTAACAAATTCTCTAATGTTGCACTCTTCCACTCTTATCCACGTCATATTTGCATACAGAATTAGCACAGGGATCACTTATTTCATTGGTGCTAAGATTCATGCATATCAGAAAAGTGTTGTTTAACACTCTCAAGCAATGCAGAGTAGGAGCATTCTTTCTGATTACGGAAAAGAAACCCTTTATGTTTATGAGGGTGCTGGAAAAGAAACAGACAGACCTGTCAAGATAATAGCCATAGATAGTAAATGTGACATATTTGTCACTTAGGATAATACCAACAATAAAAAGCTAGACTAAAATTATAGCCCACAGTAATTTTCTCAGCGTAAATAGCCTAAATAGCTAAATAACCTATTATAGACCTATTTTTAAAAAAAACAATACTAGTTTGCTGGGGGCTGGCAGACGGGAAACGGAAAGGTCATTCCCTTCAGCACCCTGCTGCATGTTTATACTGGGTGCTTTATTCCTTATTCCAAACTGCCCACTCACCTAAATGTAATTCCCTTTATACCTATGATAGAAATGGGGATAGCTCCAGGGGCCAACTCCACCCCTCCTGGAGTCCTGATCTAACCATCCCACTCCCTTCCTACCCACCCCTGGGAAAAGATGCTGGTTTCCCTCTTTTGAGTGGTTATTCCTCCATTCTAAAAGGTTGAAATGCCTCTCCTAAGGCTTAGTTTCTGGCAGTAAGAGCATTAAACTATGATATGGGATAACAACCCATAGTGCATTGTCCCCACTCCACCCCAGCCAGTGAATCACTGGAATTCACTATTGTCCGCAGCTGCACTTGTAGCATACAACTGCCACTTTCCTTGGCTGCTTGGCAAAACTCTTTTCCGCCATGGATATGTCTTGATCACTTATGGGAGGTGTGGCTGATAGGCATGCACAAGGCGTGTGCTGGGTATGCCCAGGTACACCCTAATGTCTCAAGCCATAAGCACCAAATTGAGGGGGCCATTGAGTAGGGATCCAAAGGAGGATCCAGACTCAGCAGGAACAGTCGTCCAGCTGCCCTCTGGCTGCTCCGCCACTGCATTGAAGAACCTCTGCCTCTGATAGAGCACCATTGACCCTTGCAGTAGGAGCAAAAAGGAATCACTCTGCTTGGAGCTACACTTCAAAGAGGCCAGGAGGAGGACCCTTGAAGACTAATGTCACCCCATAAGCCCCTCCTCTGGCCAATGTCACTACAAAGCCCCACCAATGCTGGGGCTTGAGGAGCATCTCCTCATTACCCCACCCCCCTCACCTGCAATAGCCCTCCCACCACCTGGCAAGCCAAATGCAGAACTCCATCACACCTTTTTTTCCTCTGGTTTTCCTCCATGATTTCCACCTCCGTTTCATTAGCGTGTAAAGCTAATGATCCCTTTCATGTGGGTTTGTGTTACTGAAATCTCCTTTCGCTTGTTCGCTCTCCCACTCCACCCTGCCCCGCCCCTTCTTTCCCTTCCAGTTCATTGGTTGTGACATTGTGATGGACGTGGGTGCCTTCCCCCCCTCGCTCTGCTGTGTTGTCTAGCATTTTACCAATTTAACATTTCATCAGCTGGGTGCAATGAGAATGGGGTTGGAGCAGCAAAAGTCTGTTTAACCAACTCAGCACAAATCCGTTCATTTGGCATGGCATGCTGGAGGAGGAGAACTGCCCTGCCCTCTTTCATCAGCAAGACCTCCCTTCAAGGCACATGCCCCCAACAAAAGACATAGCGTGAGGACAGCAATACACAGGTCAGAAGGGCGGGTTAATCCCTTGTGGAGGAATAAAGTGAACTTTCCCCACTCTAGGAAAACACAGAAAATGGAGGGGAAGAGGCGAGGTGACTGCAGGTTAGGCATGATGTCATATGAGTACCGCGCTGCAAACCAGGCATGACGAGAGAGCGATAAAACTGTGTGATGGAACCCATAAACAGTGTTTAATAAATAAATTAATAAAAATAAATATTCACCTTTTTTAAAAAAATCCCTGAGCGCACACCCTAATGAAATGTGCTGTGCACACTTATGGTGTGTGCATGTGTGTGTTCTGTGAAGGTGTCCCAGGAATTGTGTGGCTGCTGTGTTCTGTGAGCTGTCCTTCCTTTCATGTGTATGTTGTGCTATAAAGCAGCAGTTGTTAGGAGCATAAGGAGATTTGAACTCTTGCCTGTAGGGATGTCTGGGAGAGGGTTGTAGTTTGCAGGAGTTATGACTGGCAGTGCCTCTGGGGCTGAGGAAATGGCAAGGTTCTGGTGTCATCTTGGGTTTTGTGTGGGTGATGGTGCACGGTATTTGACTTTGCGAAACGGAGGTCAGGATTACTTTGCGAGCACTTGCTGTAGGCTTTGCTGATTTGGGGGAGTGATACTATTTGTCCTGCTTTAAGGATATTGTCAGGCAGCCCCCGTGTCTAGATACTTGCATCTTTAAATATTTGAATTACAGCATCAGCATGTGCCGGCATTTACAGGCCACTGAAGAAGACTAAAAACGTCGAAACGCATTTGGCCTGCCTCCTTCATTGATTTATAGAGCAATTTGCTTGATCATCTCTGAAGAGAAATTTGATTGTGTATTTCAATTGCTCTATTTGATTGTGAACACATTTATATAAAATAGTTTTTTAAAATTTGTAAACCTTAACTTTTTGGTTATTCCTTGTATGTGACATTTTGGGACACACTTGATAACTCCATGACCAGATCTGCACCAAATTTCAATTTTCTGGTATTAAGGCACCCTAACATTTTTGCTATACGTGTGAGGGAGCAAATGAGTCCATACCAAGCACCTCTACACCTCAGCTACCACAATGCCAGTCATCGTGATGAAGTGTGTGTGGCAGGAAGGCCAATAATTTGCAGGGGCCTTATTGTGGGTACATTGCAAGAGATCATTGTCCTTGTCTCAGGTAGGTTTATTTATTTATTTATGTCAAAGCTCTCTGGGTGGTTCACAACAATTTAAACCATGAAATATAACATCGTAAAATACAAAAGAAAAGTTTAAAATTACAGTATAAAGTACTGGTTAAAACTAAAATAAAGCCTAGCAGTATCAGATTGAAAACAGCAGAAGCTGAAAAACTAAAATACCTGGCAAAATGAATAGGTCTTCACCTGGTGCTGAAAAGAGCACAACATAGGCACCTGGCAAGCCTCTCTGGGAAGCTCATTGTACAATCAGGGTTCCACAACAAAAAAGGCCCTCTTCTGAGTAGCCACCCACCTCACTTCCTTTGGTGAGGTCTCCTAGAAGAAGGCAGCTGAAGTCTATCTTAGGGTCCAGGCAGTTATGTAGGCTGACCATATGAAAAGGAGGACAGGGCTCATGTAACTTTAACAGTTGTAGAGCAAAGGGAATTTCAGCCAGTGTCATTTGTATGCAATTAGTTCCTGGTGAAATTCCCTCTTCATCACAACAGTTAAAGTTGCAGGGGTCCTGCCTTCTTTTGTATATGGTCACTCTAGTATAGTGCCTGAACCTTTAACTGTTGTGATGAAGAGGGAATTTCACCAGGAACTAATTGCATACAAATGACACTGGCTGAAATTCCCTTTTCTCTACAACTGTTACAGTTACATAAGCCCTGTCCTCCTTTTCATATGGTCAGCCTATTGAGAGGAGCCAGTCCTTCAGCTAACCTGGCCCTAAACCATTTGTAACCAACACTTTAGAGTTGGGCTTGGAAATGGACTGGCAGCCAGTACAAATGGAAAAGTGCTAGCATAATATCACATTGGCCGGTCCTCGTGACATAAATCAGTGATACATAAAATTGGGGGGGGGGGGGGGAAACCTGCTTTCGGCTGCAGTCCTATGCTGTACACACTTCCCTGGGAGTAAGCCCCATTGAACCCAAGTAGATATGCATAGGATTGCACTGTTAATGACTCAGTGAACAGAGCAGTGGCATCAGGCCAGTTTTTATATATAATGTTAACCAGATCAGGTGATAATTTTCCTGTAAGAAGTGTTCTTTTTTAAGTGAATCCACTTAAGGATTGCCCACACACATACAATGCACCTGTTACTGGAATAAGGCAAGAAAACTGACGCTGCAGAACTCATCATTTTTTCTCAGAATGTACTTTATGTTAATAAAATGCAAGTTTTTTATTTCTTGAGAAACCTGAAGCTTTTAAGGAAACTGACTAAAATGGAAAGTCCTTCTGTACACTGTAGGAATGGAAGATGTTTGCAATTTGTATGCCTCCGGGGATAATGTCTCCCCAGGAGCAGGTATTGCTGGAGTAATTTGTTCCAGGAAATCAAAGATTGGCAATGGGCTTTTCTGAGGATGTAAGGAGTTTGTTGCTTTATTTCCATTCTATTGAAAAATGTAATTCCATTATTATTATTTGCCTGCCATGCTTTGGGGATATGGGGAATATTTGAGGGGACATCTAGCATCCCTTAGCACAATTCTTGTCCCCTTTTGGCCTAACATCAACACTAGCAGTGCTATGGGAGAAGGAAGCCACATCCATTGCTAGGATAGTATTATGGGAATAAGGGGCTTATATATATCCTTTGCTAAAAAGTGAAGTCTGAACCAGAAAACTTTAAAAAATACATTGTCTTTCTTTAAGAGCTAGAGGACCAATGGGATTATTTGTGATGGTTCAATATAAGAAATATTTAACCATTCAGAAAATATATGCACTCATGCACATAGGAAGTTGTCTTATACTGAGTCAGACCATTGATCCATCTAGCCCAGTATTGTCGACACTGACTTACAGCAGTTCCCCAGGGCTTCAGGCAGGAGTTTTTCATGCCCTACCTGGAGATACTGGTCTCAAACCAGGGATCTTCTGCATGCAAAGCAGGTGCTCTACAGCAACAAAAAGCAGAGTATTTATTTATTTATTTATTTATTTATTACATTTGTATACCGCCCCATAGCCGAAGCTCTCTGGGCGGTTTACATAGGATTAAAAACAATTAAAAACAATATACAAAAATTAAAACAGCAAAAACATACAACATACACACAATCTGTACATTTCAAAACCACTACACTTCAAAAAAGCTACAAAAACAAAACAAACCCAGGCTCCTCAGATATTGCCAAATGCCTGAGAGAAGAGGAAAGTCTTGACCTGGCGCCGAAAAGATAACAATGTTGGCGCCAGGTGGGCCTCGTCGGGGAGATCGTTCCACAATTGGGGGGCCACCCCAGAGAAGGCCCTCTCTCTTGTTGCCGACCTCCAAGCTTCCCTCGAAGTAGGCACTCAGAGGAGGGCCTTAAATGTTGAACATAGTGTTCGGGTAGATTCATGTCGGGAAAGGCGTTCCATCAGGTATTGTGGTCCCAAGCCGTGTAAGGCTTTATAGGTTAAAACCAGCACCTTGAATCGGGCTCGGAAACATACAGGCAGCCAATGCAAGCGGGCCAGAGTAGGTCTTATATGTTCGAACCTACTGGTTCCGGTTATCAATCTGGCCGCTGCATTTTGCACAAGCTGCAGCTTCTGAACCACCTTCAAAGGCAGCCCCACGTAGAGTGCATTGCAGTAATCTAACTTGGAGGTTACCAGAGCATGGACAACTGAAGCCAGGTTATCCCTGGTCAGATAGGGATGTAGCTGGACCACCAACCGAAGTTGGTAGAAGGCACTCCGTGCCACTGAGGCCACCTGCGCCTCAAGTGACAAAGATGGTTCTAGGAGATCCCCCAAGCTACGAACCCGCTCCTTCAAGGGGAGTGCAACCCCAACCAGAACAGGTTGAACACCCTCCATCCGGTCAGCGGAACCACCCACTAATAGCGTCTCAGTCTTGTCTGGATTGAGTTTCAGTTTATTAGCCCTCATCCAGTCCATTGTTGCAGCCAGGCACTGGTTCAGCACATCCACAGCCTCACCTGATGAAGATGAAAAGGAGAAATAAAGCCGCGTGTCATCAGCATACTGTTGACAACGCACTCCAAAACGCCAGATGACTGCACTCAATGATTTCATGTAGATGTTGAACAGCATGGGAGTAATGGCAAATCTGGAATAAACCTGATTTATAAAAATGGGGATGGCAAAATAATCAACTGCCTCCACTTAGTTATAGATCTGAGAGAGGCCAAGAGAATAAACAACAGCAGAAGGGCTGTTCTTGAGATATAAGGAGTTGCCATTGTAATGGAGGTTTTATTTAAGTATTCAGAAAATGTGAAAGACACCATTCTTGATACTGGACCACTTCAAAATGCAGCTCAGGACCTGCATGGTTTTCTGCTCCAAATAGCATGCTGCCTGTGACAAGCTTAGCTAATGAGGACATTGGTTTCCTTCTAGCCTTTTCTGTGATTTACTGGCTTTCCACACGTATAATGGTTTTTATGGGGGAACATGGGATCCTATGTGAGTTCTGACATGATAATATTCCCAAGAGGATTGTCACATGAACTTTTCTTGAATGTGTAGGTCTGTTCTGAGTCGAACCAGAGGTTCATCTATCCCATAATGTTTAGCCTGAGTGACAGAGATGCTGTCAGACATATTTCCCAGCCTTTCTACCATGTATCCTTCTGACTGGGAAGGGTAAAGATTGAATCTAAGGCAATTACGCCCCTAGTATAAGCAATGCCACTGCTCTATGTCTGCCTTACCTTATATCTTTATGCTTTAGCAATGGGCATTCTCAAGAGGGTGAGTAAATAGCATGACCTTTGTCTCCAATAACACTGTTGAGCAGCCAGTCTAGCAAGCTTTGAATGTCTTGAGCACTGGTGCAATCTGACAATTGTTTTATGGCTTTAATAAAATGAGCTGTTACTAGTTAATCCAATTTTTATTGGATGTCCATTACTAGAGCAAAGACACAAAGATCTGGGATGCTAACTGAAACACTTTAAAAACTCCCAATATTTATTCTTACTGGCACAGTATTTTAAATTACAATTTAAATACACAAAGTTTTAAAAATTAAGGTTACTAAAAATGACTATGAAATGAAACATACAATAAAAACTGGCATCAAGAGTTGTCTGCCGCACATACTAAGTTCAGGGAGACCACTATCTCAGCACAAAAAGGGACGATGCGATGCTGACAAAGAGAGGGAATGCCATTCACTGTCCTTATCTTTTGGTTTCTTATATTACAAGATTTCTTACAATGTGAACATAACATATGAACTAAAAACAGCCATGCTGGATAAGTCCAAGGGTCCTTTTAGTCCATTACTCTGTTCACACAGTGGCCAACCAGCTGTCCACCAGGAACCCACAAGCAGGTGCAACAGCACTCTACCACCTATGTTCCCCAGCAACTGTATATATAGGCTTTCTCCCCAGATACTGGAGATATCACTTAGCCATCAGGACTAGTGGCTATTGATAGCCTTTTCCTCCAGATCCTGACATGTTGGAAATGTTTCTGCATAACCACTGCACAGCGTTGCAGCTGTGAGAACCAGTTGCCAAGTGGAATATCTGTATGAGTCCACAACCATGCAGGTGCACTTCCTGTGCCATTCATTTAATGGCTGTAATGTCAGAATTGATCCAAATTCAGAGTATGCCAAGACTCCTTTGAATTACAGTGATGCCATCATGATGCATGTTCTGAAGAATGGCTGAAATTCAGTTCCAATTGAACTTCAGTCCATGCAGGAAAAGTTATGCTAAACTCAAGATACATCGTTGTCACTTTGCAGCCCTGATCTGTCTAATAAATAGGTTACTATAGTTTGTAGTATTGTGTTCTTAAATTCAGGCATTTCTCCACTGGCTAGCTTACAATCCTCCCTGCTGTGTTCTTTAGAGAGAAAAGTCTTGGCAAAGACTAGCTGGCTAATTTGATGATGTTTACTGTTATTGTAGTTAGGCTGTTTCAAATAATGCTCTTTACTGCTTTACAACTAAAACAACTAGAGGCAGGCAGTCATGCCAAGGAATAAAAGCAAATAACGTAGGGTGCAGTCCTATATATGTTAAGACAAAAGAGTCCTACAACTCCAAGCATGCACCAGCCATCTATTCTGGCAGGAGGATGCTGGGAGTTGTAGGATTTTTTTTCTGTCTAAACATGCGTAAGATTGCACCCTTAATAGCCCTGAGGTTTTTCCTTTAAAATTAGGTTCATATCTACTAGTAAAGACAGAGCATGTATAGTAGCTCAATAAAGGTCAGACTGGCAGGAGGGGAAAGCTGAGTGACCTGATCTTGATGATCTCTTTTTAAAAAAATCTTTAGCTCTTTTATTTGGGGAGATGGGAAAGGGGGGGAAACATTCAGGCCATATTCTAGTCAATAGTTTAGTACAGCCTTCCTCAATCTCCAGCATGCTTCAGCAGGCCAGACCACGGGATGCTGGAAGTTGAAGTCCAACACATCTGACAAACACCAAGGTGGAAAGGCTAGTTTAGTAAGAAGCAAATATTATTATTTATTTGTAATGTTCCCTACCTTTTCTGTGAAAAGTGGTGTACAACAATAAAACAAAACGATTGCATAAAAATATATAATTTTAAAACAACATTAAAACATTTAAAAACCACTCATTAAATATGATCCAACCTTCTTGTTTTCCAGGCAGCGAGTGCAAAAACAGTAGCACGATTAACAAGCACTTCAATGCACCACATTTTCTAAACAAATTCAGAAATTTAATAAACATAAGCTTCTTGGGTTTTATACTGGCTTACAATGCTGCTGCTACTGCTGCCATCCCAGTGTGCCTACAGGTTCCTTTACCTGAAACGCCGGGAACTTGTCAGTCCAAATTATTTCTAGTTTTCAAAGACTACAAATGATCAAACCAGGACAAATAAGAACCTTTACCATCACATGTTTTACTTAGGTTATTTCATGGGTTTGCTCTGAATGCAAAAGCCTGCAAAACCTACCATGTTCCCCTTGTGTCACAGAGATGGCCAGGGTATCATTGAGTGCAGGCTCTTAACTGGGCTCTGAGAACAACATGAACTCCAAACTGTCAATCAACTCATCTGAGTTGCCTAAAGAAAGAGTGCTTCCAGATGGAAGGCTCCTAGCACTACCCATCAAAAGGTATTGTGCAGCTATTCCACCTTTTTCTTCTTAACAGATTTTCTGCGGTAAGAAAAAAGATGGAAGAATCTGTGGGAAAATTCTGTGAATGAAACAGGGCGCCTTATGTGGAAACACCCAAAGTTGTACATAGCTATAAAATTGTGACACGTGGAAACACTATGGTCAGGATCCAAGTCGACATGAGCACAAATGTAAAGTACATTGTGCTGGCATAAGGGACCTCAACTAAAACACCAGCAACATTAGCTGGCACAATGAGTTTTCTGAGGAATCCCGTCACACCAGCTAACACTGTTGGTGTTGCATTGGAGGTTCCTTATGCTATCACAATGTAA
This sequence comes from Anniella stebbinsi, assembly GCA_029215795.1. Lineage (NCBI taxonomy): Eukaryota > Metazoa > Chordata > Lepidosauria > Squamata > Anniellidae > Anniella > Anniella stebbinsi. Next base: position 83,986,342 of record JARDYH010000004.1, on the reverse strand, counting down.
TTTACATTATTGCTCGTGTTGACTTGGATACTGCCCCATGGCTACAGAGTTCTCCAGATGCCAGCCCTTGGGCCCCATGCAAGTCACATGAGTTGCAAATGATCAGCGGTCTGTAATGAAACTGAAGTGCTGTTCAGCCAATGGATTAGGACAATTCCTAAAACCTTATATTCTCATCTGTCAGTGGCTTGTTTAAATACCTATTCTAATAGATGAGAAGAGCTCCCTTTTAAGCCTGTGGTACGTGAAAGGCAGTCCATTCTGGACATTGACTCTTTGTGCTTCGATTTTTAAGCTAAAAGAACCTAGCCCTCATGTAAAACTTTAAATGCCTCCATTCTTTCTGCCCATTTTGAATTATTTAGGTTCTCCTGTCTACTTATAGAGTTAATTAAGGCGGAAGGCAGTCAATATTGAGCTTTTCATGCAAAGCAAGAGGGTCACTGGGAAGAAGGCAACTGAACTCTTCCCCCCCCTCCGACCTTCCTTTGTCCTTCTAGACTTGTTCTAAGTTGGATGCATTGTAACTGACAGGCTCCATTAGTGGTACTGACAGCCATCTACTAAACAGAGGGAAGGGGTCATAGCAAGAGTGCCTTCATGCAAAGCAACATGTGAGCACAGTGATGCTACCCAAATTTCTCACACAGCAAGTGGTAACCAGGGACTCTTCAGAAAACAAGGACCATTTCTCTACACAGTAAGTAAAAATGTCGACATGCTTTACAAATCCAGAAGTGTGGCCCAGTTATAGGTTTTCTAAAAACAAAACAAAAAGCCTCACTTGCCCCTCTACCTTTAACAGTAGTTTAATCTGCAAACATAAGTAGGTGAAGCCTTCTGCAGCATGGAGATAAGCATGATAATTTGCTGCTGTTTGCAGACCAAGCTTCAGTCAAACGGTACAGGAACAGCACTGACTGGTTTTAAAGAAAAGGTTTACTCTAGTCATCTATATTGTGTCATGTACTTTTATGAGACAATTTATTCTTTAGATAGATGAAATGAAAAACTGGGAAAAGAGAGAATTTCTGGATACACATGCACACACAAGAGCAGAAAATATGATTGATTGATTGATTATATTCATATCCTGCCTATGGGTAATTTGCATTTAACCCTCAAACAAGCCATATTGCCAGGGTTCAGATGACACAACAAACCACACCTGGGTTGTGATTATTCAAATTGCACCCAGCACACGCCACAACTTAAACATGCCACGGTGTTAAAGCCATGATGATCCTGAAAACTAGGTATAGTGTATGTTCAGTGCCCTTCACAATTTGTACTCCATTGAGTATTTTTGAGGAGACAGTTATACAAACTCTCGCAAATCTGTCTTACTGGGTGGTGAACTATAAATGGGCATTTAGATGCAATTCAGGACAGGTTGATCTTCCCTTGTTGGTGTTCTTGCTTGAATAGGCATTGGTGGTTCTTGTTCCTTTGACTGGTTGATGGGATGGGAGCTCTATTTTAATTTTTGTTTTGTTTATTCCTTTGAAAATATAAATATCCTTTTTAAAAAGGTGAGTCCTAAATAAGATGTTTTAATTTGAGAAACTATCAGTATAACACTCTAAAACACACTGCAGCCATCAACAAAGGCCATCAGAATATTACGTACCAAAGTTCTAATGGGATAAGAAATTAGCTATTCAGAATAAAGTAATGTGTTGAAGCTGAAATCCTATACCCACTTATCTGGAAGTAAGCCCAAGTGAACTCAGTGGGGTTTGCTTCTGAGTAGACATACATCAATCTGTGCAGTAAATGGATCAACATATATACACCTTTTGTACTAGGTGCCACATATTAGTATATAAAGTCTGAGAGAAGAATTGTAAACATAGAGAGAAATGAAGAGTGGGATATACAGGGGAGCAGAAATCCTTTTGAGTTTGGAAAAGGATTGACCCTAAAGGTGTGTCTGGAATGACTGGTGAAAGGGAAGTGAAGTAAATATGAAATAATTTTTTGCCTTTCATAGTTTTTTATTTCATAGCAGCTCAATCTGATGCATGTGTACTCAGAAGTAAGTCTACTGATTTTAGTGGGGTTTAATCTTTGGTATGTAAACACAGTCTTCAGCCTAAAGGTATAAGGGTGCAATAATATGCACATTTAGACAGAAATAAGCCCTCCAGTTCCCAGCATTCCCCAGCCAGAAGGATAGCGCTCTAAAATACATAACCACATCAGAAGAGCTGAGCTCACTGCCATAGAATGAGGCAATGGCAACATTGGTACCCTTTCAGTTTATCATCATCAAAACAAACAATCTGCACTATAGGATGTTGCGTTATCATGTGAAAAGTAAGTGGAGTGGGAGCTCTACCAGACAGGTGGATGTTCTTCTTCTACCCCTTTTTACCCTTCCTCATCCACAGGAAACATTTTTGTCATCTGTTCCTAGAGAAAAGTATGCACCTAATTTGGAAAGGGCAAACCTATTCTCTAGTAGTTGCAGATGTGCTGGACCTTGTTGCTCAGAATCCTTCTTCTTAGGCCAGATCTACACCAAGCAGGATATAGCACGATGAAAGTGTTATGTGATATGTATCTATGGGCTCCAACAATTGTCAGTGCACTTCAATACCATCATAAAGCAGTAGTGTAGATCCTGTCCTGGTTTAGTTTGCATATTTCAGACCTCGCATCATCTAGAAGGTATCCATGTTAGTCTATTTATTATTTATGATATTTCTATGTCATGCAATGGTATAGAAGCTCTTGGCCAGCTTTCCCCAACCTCTAGAAAGGTATCCATGTTAGTCTATTATAGAAAAAACAAAACGTCTTGTGGCACTTTAAAGACTAACACATTTATTCTGTCATAAACATTTGTAGATTATTTAGTTATTACATTTATATCACACCCTTTTTTTCCTACAAGGAACTTGAGTAGCTTATATGATCCTCCTCCACTCTATTTTATCCTCACAACAATCCTGGGAGAGGAGGGATGGAGATTAGGCTGAGAGTTGGTGACTGGCCCAAAGTCACCCAGTAAGCTCCATGGCCAAGTGGGACTAGACCCCGGATCTCCCAATCCAGCACTCTAACCACTACACCACACCACACTTCATCAGATGCATGGAATATTATGAAATTTATTGTTTTTATAGAGCGTATGATGGTGGTGTTGAAATAATTATAAACAGTGAAGTCAGAAGGAAATTAAATGCAGAAAATGGCAATCATACTGTTAATGTTATTTTCACTTTCAGCATTTAATTTCCTTCTAGCCTCAATATTTACAATTCTTCTCTCCCCCCCTCCACCATATGTACTGTATAAAAATCTGAAATTCTACATGAGTCCAACACATCTAGAGAGTACCAGTTTAGGAAAGGGTGCTTTAGGATTTAGCCCTGGTAAGTCCTAGCTCAAATAAAGCTCCATTGCTGGATCTAAGTATGTAAATGTTTTCCCTCTAGAGAGAATCACCTTTTATTTTCTGGTAGCACTTCTGAGTCTTTCATGAAAGGAAACACTTCACCCAGTTAAATTGTGATGACATCCTATGATAAGGAAAGCTAGTATCTCATAAATGTATGTATTTAAAAATTTATATGTAATCTTTCTATATAATAAGTATATTCAAGGTGGCATAAAAAATTAAAACAATACAGTAAGAATAAGGGTTAGGGTTTAAAGCAGCACTCAGCAACAATAGTAGCAATAAAAACTAAATTTAAGGCTCTAATTGCTGAATCCTGGCAAGATGAAAGCTCTGTGGGTGAGTGGTTCCTGAGTCCAGGAGACAGGCTCATTGCTTGTTTTGGATGGGGTTGGTCTCCCTTTGAAAGATCAGGTTTGTAATCTGGGGGTACTCCTAGATCCACCACTATCATTGGAGGCCCAGATGGCCATGGTGGCGAGGAGTGCCTTTTACCAGCTTCAGCCTCTCCTGGACAGGGATAGCTTGGCAATAGTAATACAGACACTAGTAGCCACAAGACTTGATTATTGGGGCTGCCTTTAAGGCTGGTCCGGAAGCTGGAACTAGTGTGGAATGCAGCAACTCGGCTATTGTCAGGAGCTGCCCCTTTTCAGCATCAACTTATTTTCTGAGGAAACTGCATTGGCTGCCTATTTGCTACCCGGCCAGGATTAAGGTTTTGGAACTAATGTATAAAGCCCTAAACATCTTGGAATCAGGATACTTGAGAGAACGCCTTCTCATCAGATAGCATTCTCCTGGTGGCTCTTCATGGACCTATGGCCATTTGGAGTACACCTGGTAAATAGCCTTCAGTGTGATGGCCCCCTTTTCGGCACCTCCTGAAAACATCTTGATTTCAAGAAGCCTTCCTTAATTGACCAGCCATAGTTTTATCGGTTATATATATATATATATATATATATATATATAACCAATAAAACTATGGCTGGTCAATATACTATATATATATATATATATATATATATATATATATATATATATATACTATATAGTATATATACTATATATACATATATATATATATATATATATATATATATATATATTGTTCACCACTATGGAATCTGTTAGACATGAAACCATACATAAATGTTGTAAATAAATAAATAAAACATTCCTTCTGAAATAAGTTTTCAACATGTGCGTAAAAGCTACTAAAGTAAGGAGAAATTGCTGTCTGTTATGAAGCTGTTAGAGACATAGGAGTCCTGCTAGTTAAAAAAAACAAACCTCTAGTTGCAACCACATTGTGGCAAGGTAAGGCTTGGAGATAAATAACATTTTATGGTACATAGAAACCTTAATTTGTCTGGGAAACAAACTTACCCTTATTGGGTTATTTGCTTTACAGGATATGTAGCAGGAAGGAAGTGCTCAGTTGCAAAAAAAATAAAAAAATAACAAACATGCAATAGTATCTCTGTATGGCTACTGATTCTTAGCTTTGTTTCATTGTTGTTTATATAAAGGTACTGGAGAGGAGTGTTTTCGATTTTGGATCTGGATTTTGTTTTCTGTTTATAAGAAGGTTTGCTATATTGGATGCTTCTTAGAACAAAAGCTTTTATATGTATCACATATTCCTCCTTGATTTCTTCCTACATGGAACAAGAACTAGAAGATGCCACACTTATAAAGATCATTTGGCTGAGTCACTCACATGTGTGATATATATGTTACTAGACCAATCAACCTTCAAAATCAGCACATAGCAGCATGTGTCTGCACTTTGGATCAAAGACTAGATCTAAATCTTGGTTTTGCTTTGATAAAACTATCTAAAATGGACTACAGCTTCAGTTACTGGGGATTATTGCATTCATGCAAGAGAATAGAAAGGGAGGGGGAGTAGCAAAATATATTTTAAAATATATACACCAGTACAATAGTTCAAGAGAGGGAGCATGGTATTCTGTGGGCAGCATACGCAGGGAAAGAAATAAAAACAAAATTGTGGTCAGTCTACTACAGACTGCCATACCAAGGAGAGGATGTGGATAATGCTTTCCTGGAAGAAGTTGCCATTTTTTCCCAGAGAAACAAGAATTGGAACTATTGGGGGACTTCAAGTACTTTGATATCTGCTGAGAGGCAAAAGCATGGAATCTCCATGCTGGCTAGAGATGGCGGGTATTGTAGTTCAACATATCTGGAGGGTACCAAGTTGGGGGAGGCTAATTTATATAGAGTAACATTCCAAACTAGTCCTTTTGGTACCTACATGTTGTATCTCCAGAACTGTAGGTCCTGTTAGAGGAGACCTGGGTCTTCAGTATCATAAATTTCCTTCACATTGGCAATCCCTAGTCATAAAGATGTATCTTTTAAAAGGTTACTTTGACAACTCCTATTAAAAATTCACTGAAAAGAATTGGCACCAGGTGAGCCCTCCCTATGGAGAGCTTTCCAAAGTCAGAGGCCTACAGGGTGAATGAGGTCACTACTTGACTTACCTAAGATAGTTGAGGACCTTAACAACTGAAGATCTTAAGGTGAAGTAAGTCAGTCCTATGTATGAGAACCAGGAATGCATTTCTCCTGTAGTCAAGAGGGTTTACTGCAAAAGAGGCAGTGTAGGACATCAGGTTACCATTTGTGCTGCAGAAGCTGAAGCTTGTAAGTAGGACTATGCTGCCTATCTCCAAGCGTTGTTACTACAGGTATCTCTTGAGCAAGAACTTATACAGATTTCCTCTAACTGTAGCTTGTAATGCAATCTTTCTAGACCTGATTTTGTCAGAAGAGAATCTACTCTTTGACACTTTTTCATATTTTCAGGGTTCACCTTAACTAAGGTCCCCTCTACAAGATTTCGCTTTGATGCCCGGTTGCCCAATTATGCGCATATACGGATAAGCGCATTTACTCCTAATGCCTCTTCATGAGAGGCGGTGAAGCGCATTACGGGCTGTATGAAACGCACTTTAAAGTTGTTTACATGCGGAGAATCGCATGTTTACATGGCCATAAAGCGCTTTAACTCCCGTGGTAAATTAAAACTCGCTATTTAACGCTCATGCAAAGATGCAAATAGTCGTAGGTAAAAAGTGCCTCAACCCCCGATTTGTGCTCCACTCTTGTAGAGGTAAAATCTGTAATGCACCTTGAAAGAGTTTTAAATCACTCTTGTAGAGGCACCCTAAGGCTATTTCCAGTTTCAGTTACTACAGACTGGATCCTGAATAGCAACTAATGAAGTTCAGCAATATGACTAAGGAGAAAAATGTTATTCAAAAAGCTTGAATAAAGGACAAGCAAACAATTCCAACAAATCCTTTTGCTATGAGAACAGAAGGAGTTCTACTATAATCAAGGGTGTGGACATCTAGATACTTTAAAATTCTAATCACCAGGTGCAGAATCTTTGGATTCTGATATGGTCCTCACTGCTAACTGTAAGCAGGGGTGAGGCCAGCTATGGATCGCCCTTGGAAAGAGCAACTATAGGTTGATGGGATTGGTATCCTACTTTTCCTACCATAATGTACACAAATTTCCCTACCTTTCGTACCATAATATACACATTGGGGCCATGGTCTGAAGGCATATGATGCAGCAACCTTGTGGAGCTCAACAGAGGGGCTGTATCTAATCTGTGCCTGTATAGGAGACTGGCATGTATGCTGCCTTGAATTCTATTGGGGGAAAAGATAGGATAAAAACTAAATGAAACACAAAAGAGTGTATAAATTTAGGGACCAAACATCCCAGAAATATTAATAAACATGCAGTGCAATCCTATACATGCTTATTCAGAAGCTCCAATACGGAGTTTACTCCCAGGTAAGTAAGCATAAGATTGCAGCCTTGAAGTATACCCTTTAAACTCCAGTTTCCTTATTTCAAGACAAACCATGAAGGGGGACTCTCTTTATGAGCAAGGAGAATAAGACTTCCATGCGTGACCGTTTTCATCAAAACTGATAAGGTTTATTCATCACAAATTATCTCCCCCGCCAGTGGAAGAACCAGTGTGGTATAGTTCTTAGCTAGTTACTGACTTTCAGCCTAACCTACCTCACAGGGTTGTTGTGACTATAAAATGGAGGGATAGGAAGAGAATGTAAGTTGCCTTGGGTTCCTTGGAGAAAAAAAGTGGGATATAAATGTAGCACTAGGTAAAATAAAATATCTAAACCTCTCCAAAATTTGAGATTCTGACATGCTCCAAAGTCCTGCCCTGACAGCACCACTTCCTATGCTTTAAGACATGTTGTTATTTTCTCCAATGGATGCTTGAGAACAAAATTTTATTATTCCCTTTTCGGTGTCATCTTAAAGGTGATGCAAAAGACAGACAGAAAGAAGGAACTACAATTGTGGCGTTTATCGTGCAAATAGTCTTCGGCCGGCTAAGTTTTTTTCTGTCTCATTATTCCTGTAACCTTTACTTTCCAGGAAGAGCCATGAGTAATTCTCTTCTCCCACCCCCGCCCCCCAAATACGGTAGCGAGAATAGTGCAGGCTCAGATCTTTGGCGAAAGGTTTGCAGTACTGGATTGATCTTCTCTCACGCTGCTGAAAACGAGCAAAAGAACCTAAGGGGGAGAGGAAAGCAAAGTTAGTAGCATGCATGAAACCTGATCTATTCATCTCAAAACTAAATCGATACTTGATGGGAATTCCAGGATATTAGATCCGAACACAGCCAAGAGGATTCAATTTTCGGTAAAGTCCGTTCTCTTCCCCAACCCATCCCCCAGGCAGCTGTTCCCACCCACCTTCCATTTTCTGGCAGTGACGTCACTGTACACGCAGCTCTGGGAGCTGTAAGGCTCCACCCCCTTCCTCTTTGTGTTACTGTGGCTGCTGGGTCCTAGTGTCCATCTTGTTTCCGGGGTATTTTGTTACGATTAGGCTATTTACATGCCGTGTTTGCCCTCAAAATTCTGCCGGGACGAACGCTTGTAAGTGGTGCAGCCGCCCTAGATAGCTGGCAAAGCCTCAATGTTGACAAAAACAAAAAAACGGCACATACATCTCATCTCCCCTAAATTTCGAGAGTCCGGAAAAAGGCTACCAGCAGCAGCAATAAACGCATATGTCTCTGCAGCTGTAACATGAAACGGTCTGAAGCTTTCTGAACGGCAAATATTATAGGACAAGGAATCATAGCTCAGTGGTAGAGCACCTGCTTTGCATGCAGAAGGTTCCGGGTTCGATTCCTGGCATCTTAAAGTAGAGCAGGAAAAACACCTGCCTCAAAGTCTGGACAATTGCTGCCACTCAGTGTTCACAGTACTGGGCTAGATGGACCAATCGTCTCACTCAGTATAAAGCAGCTTCCTCTGCTCCTTTATTGACAAATATACTAACACAAATCTCTTCATGTTTCCTTTCATAATCTCGAAGATGCGCGAGATCATCACCATCAGTGAGGACGACCATAACTTTCTATAGTTCTTTCCTCACCCTGATGCCCTGGTGACCTCCAGAGGTCTTGAACAACTCCCAACATCCCACAGCCAGCCATGGCTGGTAGTTGTAGTCCAAGACATCCAGAGAGCAGGGAAGGCTGATTTAGGAATCCAGGGGTTTGGCAAAGTTTATAATCCTAGGAACCTCAACTTGCACACCTTGCACCACCATAAAGATTGCTGCCTTTCTGGAAGCAACATTTTAGCTCTCCTTTCTAACCTGGTACCTATAATGTTTTATTTATTGGTAAATTTGGCCCGATCTTTGTTTCCCTCATCTCTTTCGGTTCTCCCCCTGCCCCTTAGCTGAGCCCATTATACCCTGGGACCCACTACCACACAGAAAAACAGAACATAAATATTAGTAATATAAAACATATAGATACATTAAAATCCTTGACAGGCCCATGCAATCCACCACACAATTTGGTTACACACTGTCTATCAGTATGCCAGTTAAACTGGATTCAGTTCAGGGCATCTAGTATAAAATACATCACTTCTAATAGTGTCCATTATTCCTTAAACATCCTACTTGGCAATATTAAGCTGCTCTCTTTTTCCATGTTTCTTTTAGGGTGCAATCCCATGCATATTTAGACCAAAAAAGTCCTATAACTCCCAACATCCCCCAACCAGCCTTGGCTGGCTGGGGAATGCTGGGAGTTGGGGGGGGGGGTCCTGTCTAAATATGTATAAGATTGTGCCTTTAGGCTCTCTTCTTTAGGCAATGATGGATGCATGATTTAGGAATCCAGGAGTGGGCAATATTTGTTTGTTTGGCTCCTTTTTTCTTCTAATATTTTCTCATCATAGCTTTGGATACTTTGCTCTCTCATATCACTTTGGGAATCTTGAACTAACTAAGCCAATTATTCTGACAATGTTGAAGTTGGTTGCTAGTTCCATGGGATAGTGACTACCCAGTAGTCCAAATCTTTTTGGGGGGCAGAGAGACATACAAACTTTAGGTCCTTCTTAGGTTTATTGATTGAGCTTTGTTTTTAAGTTTTGCCCATATAAAGAACTGGAAACTACTAGTAATCAACTTCAATATTGCATTCTCTTGCTGGTTGAAATCTATCCTTCAATTATGCACTTCCTACTATTTCATGTTTGTTAAAGTACCCATTGTAACGGTGGCTTGAGGGAAGTTGACAACCTCCCCCTTCGTCTGCTGCCACCACCTTCCCAGAGGTTCACCAATGCCTTGGAGCCTTGAGAAGGGCACCAGAAATCTGGTCCACTAAACCCATGGATTTAGCACTGAACCCAATGGCAAAAAAATAGCAGCATAGATATTTGAGGTAGAAAGAGTTTATTAACTAAGGGCCCCCTCCACCGGTTCGGCGATTATGCGCATTATCGCGGAGGCGCATTTACTCCTAATCCCTCTGCACGGGAGGCGGCGAGAGGCGGCGAAGCACATTAATTGATGTCCAAAAAGCGCTTTACAAGAAGTTAATGCGCATAATCGCTTGTTCACACGGCGAAAATGCGCTTTAACGGCCGGAGCAAAATAAAAGTCGCTATTTAACGCGCATTCGATAATGCGCATAATCCGGGAGATAACGCGCCTCTACGCCCTTTTTGCGTTCCGCTGGTGTGGAGGTAAAATTTATAATGAGCCTTCAAAGAGCATTAAACCTCTCTTGTGGAGGTACCCTAAGAAGAGTAAGGTCTAGTAGAAAGAACGTGAAATAAAACTTACATACAGGCATGCATAGCATAGAAACCCAGTAATCTTAAAACATAATAAAACCTAGCTGTACTACTTTCTCCAAAGTAGGGCCTTGCCACCGCCACGAACATCTCCACATGCACCATGAGGAGGGGCAAGACAAAGACTAGGAAGAGGCCCCTTGACTTTATAGCCTCAACTCGCTATTCCATTCCCAGGCACCCCCTTCTCTCCTGTCACTCCCTGGTTTCACACCTCTCAGCTGAAGATCCTCCCTTCTGTCAGCCTTGAAGGTTGCTCTTGAAGGCTGCTCTTCCCTGGCACCAAGGTCTCCCAATCTCATCTCTCCCATCTCCAGGTGCCCTGCTGTAAATCTGCAGCCCAACACCCTTCTTGCTAAAACCTCATGCATTAAAAGTGTCATGCTAAAACCTATCCCAAACTACTTAACCCTTAATACACAACGGTGCGGTGCAATCTATCTGACCTCCTTCTTCACACCCATAACTATCTCAGTTTGCAGGATGATGAGATCACTAGCAATTTGAGTCAATTAATCTGCAAGCTTGCCTACTCTACGTCTGCTTTTTAGTTTTAGCTACATGTATGATTTTGGATTGTGTTCCATCAAGAACAATTGTATTGCCTACACTGGGTCTGACATCATTAGGTCATTCCTCACGACATTAAAATGACACTTTTAAAACAATAAAGTGGTCGTATATAATATGTGGGCAAATACAGTAACTATTTAAACATGTAAGCCATAAGTAAGGCAGGACAATATTTACTGTATTCACAATAAGGCTGCTTAGAGGTGGTATGTAGACTCAGAAGTCTACTGGCTCCCAGATAAGTGGATATAGGACTGAAGCCTAAATCCTATTTAAATTAATGAGCTTTAAGCATCCTGCATGCAGTATTGTAGCTAATGGGTATGGAGTTTAGTAAGAAAAAGAGAGCTTAATCTCATGAAACATTTTCCTAATATAACATCTGATGATAACATCCCTAATGCATCTGATGAAGTGCACTGTGCCATGAAAGCTTATGCCAGAATAAATTTGTTAGTCTTTAAGGGCTCCGTCCTATGCATGCTTAGATAGAAAAAAATTATCTAACTCCCAGAAACTTTTTCCCCCTATCTAAGCATGCATAGGATTGTGCCCTTCAGTGCCACAAGACTCTTTGTTTTTGCTGCAACAGACTATCACCTTTCCCCCAGAGTACCCATTTCCTAATATAGGTAGAGTTATTATAGAAATCATGTAATAAATTAGATAGTTTTCAGTTATCTTCAGTACTTAAAATATGTGTGCTTGTGCATGTCACATGAATACAAACTATTATCCCATACCTTCCTCTCTCTCTCTCTCTCTTTCCTGTATGTATATATGTGTATATACTTGAGTATGCCTCAGGATTGGCCAAGTACACATACAATATCCTGTACAGGATTTTGCAAAAAGAAGAGCATACTCATTTAACCATTAGAAATACTCAACAGATAAATCATTGAATGTATATATCTGTATTATACCCATTCTTTCACAATTTAAAAAAGGTGGCTGTGATCTTTCAACAAGATTTGTGTGTTCTGATTTCTGTTATTGATACATATGTTGTGAATTAGCAATTTCCCAAATTTTGCAGAGCCACTCTTTACAGGACTAGGAGCTTGCCTCATTTTGTGGCAATGAGTATACTCCAGGATTGGCCAAGTTTCTAGCTCATGTTGGCTCTTTGAAAGTCCAAATGAACTGGTTTGAGTCATATGTCGGCAGGTGGCTGGGCAATTGCAGATGTTCTTGGAGATACCGATTATCTTCACCCATGGGTGAATCGGCCTTGGTCACCCTGATGAATGACCTCTTGTGGGATAGAAACAGAGGAAGTGCAACTCTGTTGATCCTGCTTGATCTCTCAGTGGCTTTGATGCTGTTGACTATGGTATTCTTTTGGATCATCTCTGTGAATTGAAAACAGGAGGCACTGTGTTACAGTGGTTCTACTCCTACTTGCAGGGACAGTTCCAGAAAGTAGCATTGGGGGACCGTGCCTCAGCTCCCTGGCAATAATGCTGCAGGGTGCCACAGGGTATCATCTTGTCCCCCAAGCTATTTAACATCTATGTGAAGCTGTTGGGGCAGCCTTTAGGAGATTTGGGTCCAGCTCTCTTTTTCTATAACATCTGACTCAGGAGAGGCCATGCATCTTCTGCCTGGATGCAGTGATGTAGGTCAACGAATTGAAACTGAATACTGACAAGACAGACACAATGGCTAAATTTGGATGACACAATAAGCAACGGGGGGGGGGGGGGACGACAATCGTATTGACTATCGTGTTGTCCGAATACTGCCATAGTCGTTGATCCTAATCCACACCACAGTTCATTATTTATTACCATGTGTGGGGAGTGCAACTGTAAAGTTGATTATTACCCCACCATTGACTATCGTGTTGTCTGAATTCAGCCTCTATGGGTGGGTGGTTCCTAGGTACAGGAATTGTGTGGATTTTTCTGTTCTAAACGAAGGTGCATTCCCTCAGAAAGAACAGATTCATCATTATCATTAGAAGCTGCGTGAGGAGTGCCAATTACTAACACACAGAGATAATACAAAAGAATAACGTGTTAGCAACACCCTTTCCTGGCCAGTGTAGTCCATGCATTGGTAAACCCAAGTTTAAATTTCTGTAATGCACTTTATGTGAGGATACCATTATGCTTGCTCCAGAAGCTGCTGCTAGTGCACAATGCAGCAGCCAGGATGCTGAGTGGAGTGCATGGCCACGCACCTATTACACCAGTTTCTAAGCAATTGCACTGGCTACTATCAAGGTAAGTACAAGGTCTTGGTGTTGACATATTAAGTCCTGAAAGCATGGGGCCAGATTACCTGGGCAATTGCTTCCCCTGCCCCCATACAGACTTGTGTGATCATTAAGACTGGAGTAGGTCTTACTGGTGGTACCACAACCTGCAGACTGCCAACTTGCAGCAACCAGGAAGCAGACATTGTGGAATGACCACCCCGGTACCCAGGAAGCACCAACTAGAACAGAATTTGGATTGCTGGATCCAAGGTTAGATCCATGTTCCACATCCCCTTCCCTCCCCCCTGGCGTGGAGAGAACCATGCTGGCTACCTCTTCGAGATCACAAAGGTGACCTTGGAGAGGAGGTAAAGGGGCGTGCTGGTAGGTGGGGAGAAGAATGGGGAAGCCAAGATCCTGAGGCCTCTTCAGCCTCCTTCCCTTCTGCTCCGATGCAGCCCAGCTAGACAGGTGAAAAAGCCCATCCAGCCAAAATGTGCAACCAGAGAAGTGAAGATTGCCTCCACTGTTCTTTCTGCTCATATAGGATGCTTGTATGTCTCCAAGTTCAGAGGATTACATCGCCATAGGATATTGCAACTTGAATGTTTTTATGAATGTTTTATGCAAATATTTGAGCAATCATTCCATATTTTAATTGTATTTTAATGCATAGCATGATGCATTAAATTGTCTTGTAAACCGCTTAGAGATTGTTTAAAATAGGGACAGCGGTATATAAATCTATTAAATAAATAAATAAATAAAGTTTGGCCTAATTTTGCGTTTTTGTGTGCTGAATGACATTAATCATCTGTACACCTGCAATCCTATACAGATTTGCTAGGAAGTAAACCCCGTTGAGCTACCACCTAGGGATAACCTTGCAAAGGATCGGGCTGCACATATCCTTTTGTTAATCCCATTGTCTAATAGTCTGAACAAAGCCACCGTGCTCAAGTTAAGCAGGTGTGGTTTTGCTCGGTGCCTGTATGTACGAGAGTGCTCGGAATACGACCTTGAGTTTCATCGTCAAATAAAGCCGGGTTTAAAAAACCCCCAAAAACCTACGTCTCTCTATGCAAATAGAAACCGGATTAGCTACAACTTGCAGGGCGATTGTGCAATTTAGTATGACGGTAATTATACAATATTTATAAACATTTTCTCGTTATCTTTTTCATCAGCTACCAGGAAATGATGGGAAAAGAGAGAGACTGTTCACACCTCCACCCCACGCCTTGCCTCTTCTCCTTTTTCTTATCGGCTAAGGTTTAACCTGTTGGAGAAGCGAAATATCACTTTAAGAACTAGTATGTCCGAGAAATACTGAACATTCGAAAGCGTCGCCAAGACGGAGGAACCTTCATCGTCTTCAGTGCGCCTGCTCCGGGCAATTCCCGGCGCATGCGTACTGGCTCAGCAGTCAGCAGCCGCCTTCCTCACGTAGCCTTTGGCAAGAAGAGCCGATTGAGGGCTTCGGGTGGCGTTGGAGTTTGCGGGGCCGTCAGCAACTTCAGTGGGTGGCGGTAGAAGTCTCGGAGTTGCTCTTTTCCAGGCACGACCACCGACCGGAAAGCCCTCTTTAATTTCTCTTCGCTCCTCCTCTCCCCCTCGACTGGAAAGGAGGCTATGCGGGGCAGGGAGTGAGAGCGGGGCGGACGCAGCCCGTTCCTCCTCGGCGAGGCGTCCATGGAAGCGGTGAGTATGGGGGCGTCGACGGGGAAGAAGAAACGGGCCCTATTCTTCCTTTCAGCGGAGTCTTTTTAAAAGGTGGGGATGGAAGGGGAACGAAACTGAAGAGCGGGGTTAGTCTGGACAGGGCTGCCTTTGAAAGGGGAATCCCTAAACTCTCCTCCCCCTTCTCCGCTGGGAAGGCCGAAGTCCCCTCAGAAACCAAGAAATCCTACTGCCCCCTCCTTTCACGTTACTATGAGGGAGTCTCTCTATTCTGACACTCACCCACACCCGGGGGGCGGGGGCGGGCTGATCTCTCCGCTAGTAGTGGAAGGGGGGAAGCGACTGTTTGATACGGGGGAGGGGGCAGGGAAAGATGGGCCAGTTTACTGGTAGATTTCAGAGCTAGGGGATGCGCGCGTGAAATGAGAGCAGCCCTCCTTTCTCAACCGGATTAAAGAAAAAAGGAGACGAACCCGCTTCCTTCCCTTGTTGCCCACACAGTCGACTCGCTCGTGCAAGTTCTCGTTGCACTTTGGATATAAACAACCCGACCAGAACGGGTATGGTTGACATCCGGTTTATAATCGCGCCAGGGGCGGTCTGTATTCTTCAGACACCTTGGTCTCCTTCTCCCCCCTCCCCCTTTTCTTGTCATTTCTCTCTTGCTTCTCCCCCCCCCCCTCGCCGCCGCCGCCGCCGCCGCCCAAGTGTGCGTGTTTGCCAATTTTCGGGCATCTCGGTCACCAAATCGAGTAAATGAGCCTATCCAAAGATTCGCGTTCCTTGTAATAGTTGCTCATCATTTTTGTTTGTTGCAGCAGTTTTCAGAGAAAGTGAACAGACAGAATAGTAATCTTCAGTCAGTGAGAGAATAGTTTCTGTTGAAAGTTGTCACATTAGGAAGTTCCCTGTTGTTTACAGTTTTGTCTTGGGGCGGATGGGGGGAGAGGAAACTGTCATTCTAGGACAAAATGGGGTTGGCCTGGGGAGAAAAGAGGAACTGATACATGCACAATTGGCAATGTTGCACAAGGGCAGAGGAGCTCTTCGGTGCCGTAGCGGAGAAATAGACTGTAAAACACTAGGTGAAATATGTTTTGCTCTTCTGGGTAAAATTGTACACTTAGTAAACTTGTTTAGGGTGGCTTGTTCAATCTTCTGTGTTTTATTTATATATTTTTGTTTTCAGCTTACCTGGGTAGTAATATGTTCTAGATAGTAGTGCAGGATGCTTCGTCTATTGTATACATGCTACATTTATGTAAAGTGGCTTGCACCAGACAAAAATGAAGTAGAGTTATATGTGACCAAAACAGATCAAACAAACTCTTAGAATAGTGACAGATCCTATTCCAGCCCTATAGGGCAAAAAGACTAGTTTTTACAAAGTGACTGTCAGTAATGTTAAGCCATTTTGACAGACTTTGGAGATGCCCTCTTCATCTGTCAGTATGAACAGAAGAATCTATTGCTGAAATTATCGAAACTGTGGAGCACTACTTTGTGCTACTGAGACGTGCATTTGAGATAATCTGTTACCAGGGCTGGCCATGAGATAAATTGTGCCCTGGGCGAGGAGTGCCTTTGGTTCTTAACCCCCTAGACAGCTTTGGCACTCCCCTCAGCTCGGTGCCCAGGCAAACACCCAGTATGACCACCCAGCTTGCCCACCCCTTAGACTGGCCCTGTTTGTCGTGGTTTTTCACATTACTTGTAGCTTACTATTTTGCCTTTTTAAAATTATGTGATTTAACTTCTAACAGAAATTCAGGTATCCATGGATGTGTCACTTAGCATTTAAGTTATCTCTGATTTCATAGGGTTGTGTTAGTAACTCAGTGGCCCAGTTCGCATGACATGAGGGTGGTTAATAAGCTTATTATCCACCACCCTATGTATGCCACCTGATTTCCCCAATTACCCTCCCTGAGCGTGACTTGTCATTATGTGCAAACCAGAAAGGGTGGCTGGCTGGTGTGATTAACAAACTACCAGAAAAGAGGCAGTGGTTGTAATACTATATCAGACAGGTACCTTGCACCCAACCACTTATAATTACAAAGGACTCCAAAAACTTGATAAGTCTACAATAGTGTTTATCTTTATCAATGAACAACAGTGTTCATATAATTTATAAGTCATTATATACACATACGTGTTATAGATACAATTCCAAACATTGTCCTCTGTATGATATTTTACACATCTCAAGCATATATATTCTCTTAAAGTATAACCAATTGTTAAAAAATAAATTGCTCCACATACAGAGATACACTCAAAACACATTCCCATCAGTATTATTTAGTAGTACTATTCCAACGTTGTCCACTGTATATTATTTTATATATTAATCAGCATATAATATTTCATATTACAGGACTCTGGTATTCCACCTGTTTCGAACAACTTCATCAGAATATGCTGTAATAAAATATAATAAATGACATTATAGCAGCCATAATACACACCTTTAGTTATTATACAATTTTGTAGTAAACTCAAACAAACTCCCCACCTTATTCCAAGAACAATTGCCATCATATTGTTAAAGGGCAAAAAGCCTCCTAGTAGAATCTAAAGAAAATATATGGAATATTAATATATCATAATCAACAACGTTTCATGTAGACTGCTCCAAAATATGTGAGCACTTACTAGTTCTAAGACGTAGCGTTTGTTTCAAAGACGCTGATCACAGCTGTAAAGTGATTACCATTGAAGAGCGTTTTTATTCACAAGCTTGATTAGCTGCACCTGGTAAGGGTAATTAGGGAATTTGAGCCATAGCTTATTAACCTGTGTACATAAACCACAGTTGCTTATTCTCCCCCCCCCCCCCACATGTGCAGGTTACATGCCGGGGGATTTACATAATTACCCTTGGCAGTGTGGCTTGTTGGATCATACAAACCTGACCAAGTGGCTTGTTGCCATGGGTAACAAGCCACCCAGAAGCTGTTGTAGGTAACAGCCTATGGGTTCTGGATGACAACAAATAAGGGGGTAGGGGGAATAGGCCATGGTGTCTTATTTTCCCTCCATGATTGTGAGAACCAGAAGGGTTGACTTGTCAGGTGTCAGGGATCATGGTTTGAAAACGAACTGTAACTTACGTTTTCTGCTGACTTTCAAATTTTTAAGGGTGCAATATTCTACATGTTTAGACAGAAAAATGTCCTAAAACTCCCAGTTCCTTCCAGCCAGCTAGTCTGGATTGGGCATGCTGGAAGTTATGAGACTTTTTTTCTGTCTAAACATGCACAGGATTGCACCCTAAAATGTTCATACCTATCCCCATGTCTGTGGAGATAGGGTGGGTTAAGAATCTAAATAAATGGTGGTTGTCCTAAGCCTCTCTATTTATAAAGGCAATATGATTTGTGGAGAGTAAGAAACTTACTTTCTTTTTAAATTCTAAAAAACAAATTATTGTCTAAAGAAAATTACCTAGTAATTGTTGGAGTTTGATAACTTACAACTTACTCAGAAGTAAGCCCCACTGAATTCAGTGGGATTTCCCCCCAGGAAAATGTGTATAGGATTGCAGTCCAAGTTTTCAATTCTAACAAGTCCAACAACACTCTGTGATTCTTGTTTCCTATGTGTATTTCTTTAGAATTGGCTATAAAAGTACTTTTTGTGTTAATACTGTGGATTATAGCCATGACACGAGTTTTGTGAGTTGTCTAACTATTAAAGTGTGTTTGTGTAACTTACAGCCCATTGAAAAATGACTACTGATTTCAATTAGGGCTGTCACAACCCCGATTGGGGCCCGCCTTGCCTGAATCTGGATTGGGACCGGATCAAGCCAAAGTGGTCCAAAGCATTTTGAACCACTTGGCCTGACTCAGGGCAATGGTGAGCTGCTGCACCCGCCTGTCTCTTTACAGCTGCTTTAGTTTGAGACCTTAGACTTAGGAAATGCCAGAGTCCTTATCTTAATTGAAAATGGTGGCTCTCATTGAGGACCGACTGCTGCTGGGCAGCTTAGGTAAGTCCCACGGGTGGGCGGGGCAGGGGCTCTGGGTTTGGGAGGTTAGCCAGGAGGAGGGTAGTCCGATGGACTCTTGATTGGCCTCGTGCCCAGCTTTCCCAGGTGCCCACTGAGCAGCTGCTTCTTGGATGCCAGGAACCCATAACGGCCAACCCATTTTGTGTGTCCAGATCTCACTTCAGATCTGGATCCGAAACAGGTTGGCCTGGGCCTAAAGCACCCTGAGTTGAATTGGGACTGATTTGGAACCTTTGAAGTGATATTTGCAACCCTAATTTCAATATATATGAATTGAAGACTGAATCTACAGATGTTCACTTTGCCCACATATGGAGAAAATCTGTGCATTTCTTCAGCTTTAAGAGTACAGGAAATATCATCCCTACTCTAGCTGAAGCTGTTGTAGGTGTTATTACAATACAGGAGACTTACAGTGCAACCCTATGCATATCTACTCAGAAGTAAGCTCCGTTGAGTTCAATGGGACTTAATTCTTGGTAAATTGGCATAGGATTGTAGCCTTAGTAGAGCTCTGATGTTTTGCTTCTGCTGTACCTTGGTCTACATTATGTGGATTAGTATGTAACATATTTTATGTAGAGGCTTCTACCTAAGCCAATGGGAAATTTATTTTATTCTATTAAAAAACATCTTAACCCACCTTTCAGGGTGCAGTTCCTTGATAAGGCAGTTTACAAATTATGAAACACATGCAAATACAATTGTAATTTATAAAACAAACACACCAGCAAATAAAGATTTTTAAAGTACTAAATGCAGACCAACATTAATGTGTCTTCAGCTTTTCTTATCTACCTGGGGTGAGAGTTCCAAAGGTGTGGCGCTAATACTGAGAAAGCCCTATCCCTAATCCCCACCAGCCTAATGGCTCTTGTTGGTGGGTCAGAGAGCAGATTTTCTGTGGACTGTACCAGTTGCAGCTTCCAAACTGTCTTTGGGGCAGTCCCACTTAAAGTGTATTAAAGTAATCAAACTTGGCTATAATCAAGGCATGTGTCACTGTGGCTAGGTCATGTTTTGCTACATAGGACCACGGCTGCTGAAACAACCTAAACTAGTAAAAAGTATTCCTCATAACCAGCAGCATCTGTGCCTCCATAGACAAAAGCACTCACAGACTGGGTACCCGACCCTTCAGAGGGAGTTGTCAGCCTATTCAGAGTCCGATCTAAACTTCCATCCAGATTAGCAGGTTTGCCAACCCATAGTACTTCCATTTTATCTGTATTAAGCCCCAGTTTGTTGCACCCCATCCATCCCAGTTCTGCCACAGACACCAGTATTGCTTCTGTGGGATTTTCAACTGTCTCTGTGGGATTAGATGGTGGAAAATAGAGGTAGAACTGTATCATCTGCATATTGAGGAAACCTCAGAGCAAATGTCTAGAAGAATTAGCCCATAAACAACCCAGTGCTCTGGATTTGGATAACATGAACAATAACCTACAACCCAGCTGATCATAGGTTGTTGATTAAAAGTAGAAGTGGTGGGCACATGGCAGGCAGCACTCCTCTTCAGTCCCACCAATTTGAGTGTTAAATAACCCACGAATTAGTGTTACGTGCAGTGATTTAAATCGTGATTTAAATCACGATTTAAATCAAATTGATTTAAATCAAATCCACCCTGGTGCAAACCAGAACTTTGATTACTTTTGATACCTATATTGTAACCCATTTCACTAGCAAGGAGAGACAAAGATCTAAAGAGCAGGTGGTAAGCCTCAGGCCTCCAAGAACCTTCTCAGTATCCTCATGCTGCACAAGCTGAACGGTATTCATAACAGGACCAGGTGGTGGTATGATCACATCCATCTCCACTTCTGACAAATCCTGACATCTAAGTCAGAACAGATACAAATAATGTTATCATCAAAATGTAATGCAAATTGATCACAATGGGTGTCAAAGGTTCCAACTGCTAACCCATTGGACCTGTACCAAGTAGGCCCTTGACCACCGAAAAGAGTTCCATTGGCTAACATTGCGCAGAGAATGGTGATGGAGAAATAATTGTGTGGTTTTTGTTTTTCGCTGCTCCCACACCTGTAGCTTAGTCACTAAAATGAGCAAAACCTGAACAAAATCTTTGTTCAGATATACCCACTTTGAGTCTTAGCTATCTGCTGACCTTGCTGTTACATCACTCTCAGCTCATCAGAATTCCAATGGGCTGATGTGACTATAATTTAACTGAGGGCATTCATGAGTCATTGTATTGAGAAAGTTAGTCACCCCTTGATTCTAGTAGGGTCACCAGCCAATTCTTTGGGAAGCTCCACTGGGAAAATCTGGATCCATAAGTCACCAAGGATGGACCATTAAAGTTTGTACAATGGCAAAGAGTAAAGGTAGTGTGCAACTCAAACCTGACTAGATAGTGATCTGCCATGACAATGGAATCATCATAGGCTTTCCCACATACAGATCCCCCCCAAATTCCCATACAGAAGACCCAAACCAATGTGTGTCGGTTACATATCATTTGAGACAGGACAGTGACTGTCATGGTAGCCATAAAGTCAAGACCTGCACTACACAATGCAGTCTCATCTTGGATATTTAAGTTACCCAAGTCTGTAAGACTTGAGGTCTTCATCTAAAATGATTTCTGTCAGCTCAAGTAGGGAGACAGATAGTGGGGTGGATGGTACATTGTCCAACACCAGGTACAGACAGTCAAAACTAGCCTACTGCTGAATGGGGTATCTGGTTAAGAAGATGAAAACTTCATGGACTATAGTTACCCATTTCTGCACCCCTGAAGTAATTGGTGCTGCTCCCCATACCCTGGAGAACACATTTGAGGGAGCTTTACCCCTTTCCCTTCAACCAAATGAACATTTGGTCAGATTTTTCTTCCTGGACCAGATCACAGATGGTCACCCCTTTCCCATTATTGACCATTTATAAGTACCTCAAGACTTGAGTGGACTGCAGAAAGGCCATCACTATTTATCCAGGCTGTCTGACAGGGAGAAAGTTGAAATAGCACACAGATGTCAACATTGCTTTTCCAACCCCTAATGTACCTTCCCCCACTTCCATAATATCCTCTGCCCATTATGACTTCTATGGTGGCTTCCGCTTCCACAGTACTCCCTCAGACACCCCAGCTTCCCTCAAACTCATGCTGGGCTTCAAAGGCATCAAGAATCAATCAAAGATCCAATGTTCTCCCGTTTCACATTTTCTGGCTACTGTATCCCATTCTGCCATCTCGGTTGGGCTCATAGCAAAATCTGGGAACACCTTGACTTCACAGGATATATTTGTGCCACAGAATCCCACCAAAGTATCACTACGGCCCCGAAGCACAATAGTGATGCTTCAGTAAAAGCTTTCAAAGCCAGGGAAGTGCAGATGGAAAAACTCAGCCCTTCACAGTAGTCACAGACTTCTGGTTTGAAGGGACCAAAGTAGTGAGGATGTATTGTGTTGTGCCAAGTGTGAATATATATGTTGATAAGCTTAACAGCTATGCATTTTATATAGCAGTTCAGTCTTCTTTTTTATGAGTATGGGTTCAGCTGAAAGTGATTTCATATTCCAAACAACTTTCCTACGTTAAGACATAGTTTAGTAATAATAATGATTATCTTTAGTACTGTTATTTATATGCCATCCTTTCTCTCAGGGTGGTACACAACCTAATAAACATACATTATTTATAAATAAATATCAGCCATCATTTATAAACAAAAATATCAAGCAAAAAATCTAAAAAAAACAAAGCTTGACACATTATATATGCACACACTTTATACACACACACATACACACACACATCCTGTAAATCTTGTATGTGCATATGAAGAGGTATCGCAATGAATAAGCTATCTCCATGACACATATTTTAGTAAAATGGTGCTTATCAAACTCATGTGGATTGATTTAAATCAGGATAATTTAAATCATTGGAATCCAGTTTCCTGTTATGAATTTTTTATATTTCCTTGGTAAGCTTGCATTATAACTGTTTGCTTTAGCAACCAGAAAATATTTGTTTGCAGCTAAATATGGTATTTATGTAGTCTAAAGCATAAATTAAAACTTTTGGCCATGCAGTTCACATGCTTATACATGAAGCATATACTCATGCAAGGATATGAAGCAAGACCACTTACTTGAAGGCTAAGGCTTCAGTTCTAAGCACATGCATTTGGAAAGAAGTCCCAGTGAACAAAGCGAGTGCCCTTTTCTTGGTGAAAAGGTGGGGTATAGAGGTGGAAAGTAACTTGTTCTTGAGTAAACTATGCTGTACTGTGTTTAGAAGCAAGTGGTGATAGTTATTGAGCAACATAGTGTTTCTCTATGAAACGGAAAGTAAATATGTACACTTCTTGGTAGAGTCATAAATATTAAGTTCATAACTGAACACATTGCAGACCTCAGGTAGCTTAGCATAAAATAGGACTGTGAGATCATCCACATAGCTTTTTTGTATAATTCTTGTTAGATATAGGATGGCATCACCTGGATTATAGAACTTCTAACTGCTTCCTAATCCCTGAGTCCAATAGAAAACCTATAGTAATACATATAGTGCATTTCTTGTGAGTGCCCTTTTCTTGATGAAAAGGTGGGGTATAAATAAGGTGGAAAGTAACTTGTTCTTGAGTAAAATATGCTGTACTGTGTTCAGAAGCGATAATAGTTATTGAGCAATATAGTGTTTTTCTATGAAATGAAAAGTAAATATGTATGCTTCTTGGTAGAGTCATAAATATTAATTTCATAATTGAACACATTGCAAACTGTGAGATAATCCACATAACCTTTTGATATAAGTCTTGTTAGATATAGGATGGCATCACCTGGATTATAGCACCTCTAATTGCTTGCTACTCCCTGAGTCTGGTAGAAAGCCTATAATAATAAATATAATGTATTTCTTGTATCATTCAAAACACTTAACTTGAGAAGAATGTCTCCCTCCACCCCAAATATGTTAGTCTTCTGGATCAAGCACCTAACTAGTCTAATGTCCTGTTTTTACAGTGCCAGCCAAATAGTTGACCAGGACATGAGGGCCAAACCCCCTCAGTTTTTCCTCAGAAAACGTTATTCAAAGGAATCCTTCCTCTGATTCTGGAAGTAGCATAACACTATTATGACTAGCCATTGATTGTTTTATCCTGCTTGAATTTGTTTAATCATCTTTTAAAGCCATCAGTATTGGTGCCTATCACTATATAATTTGGAAGCAAATTACATAATCTATGCATTGTATGACGAAACACTTTCCCTCCAGTTCTCTTCCATATAGAAAAGCAGTCCTTAATTCAGAGTCTGATAAATTGTCATGAAACATATTTCAGAGACATATTAAACGTATTAAAGCATGCATTTACAAATTCACATTCTTAATGGAATATTTATTTGTTTATTTAAACAATCTTGTAATTTTCTCTTGTTTTTTTATAAAACATTTTTAATCACCTTAATTTGAATTTAAATGGCAAATTTAGTGAGACCCACAAATTTACTGGAGGTAATGATGAGAATCTTATAGACAACAGCTTATACAACATCAAAGTATGAAAAAGACCCTCCAGCACCTAAATGGAATTGCTGGGAGAAATCATTTGAAGGTTAGGGCTAAAGTGTGGATTATGCTTAGCTCTTCCTTTCATTTCCAGTCCCAGAAGTAGCAGTAGAGATCACAAACTGGTGTCTGACATTAGTTCAGAAGTGGGGGTGAACAAGCTGAAACTTAATTCAGATAACACTGAGATGGTTGGGCAAGAGATCTGGTCTGGCAGAGGTTACATAGCCTGTTCAAGATGGGGTTTAACCCCTCTTGAAGGATTGGGTCTTGAGGCACTGCTTGACCCAATATATCCTTAGATATTCTGCTGATGAGCACCACAAGCTTCAGCATTTTTGTCAATTGCAGATTTCTTTGGAGAAGAGCTGGACTTTAGTTAACTATGCCCTAGGTTACTTCCAGGCTGGATTATTATAATGTCACTAAATGCCACCCCCCACACACACACTTTAGAGACAGTCTCAAACTTAATTTGGTCCAGATAGCTATCTAGGGCAAAAAGGTAGGATTGTCTTACCCTGATTTTGCCTCATCTACACTTGTTCACGATTTTCCGGGGTTAGCTTAAAAGTCCTGAGTCTAGCCTTTAAAGCCCTAAACAGCTTGGGACTAGGTTACTTCATAGACTGCTCTTGCGTGAGCCTCCCCTACAGTTAAGCTTGGCATCTGCTCTCTGTCCTGCCCTTTTTTGAGATTGGGGGCTCTTCACTTGGTTACTGAAGTTGCTACTCTGAAGATCTACCAGCTCTCTACTCTTATAGCTTTAACATAATGCTTTCAGTCTGCTAATCTACTGCTGTTCTCAAATGCATTGTTTTTGTTTTTCATTATTTTGTACTGTTTTATTAGCTTTTATTTTCATTTTTGTTAATACCTTTGTGTGACTTTGTAAGAGAAAAAGGGGATAAAAATAATAATTGCGGGCAGAACAGTGTGTTCTTGCCAAGAGGTCTTTCATCTGGAGCATAATAATTTCAATAAAGGAATTCAGTGCTGCCTTTCGGTATGTAGTATTCTTTTATTTAGAATTCACTGAACTTTATTAATTGTTCAGTGAAACAAATGGAGGACTAACAAAATAGTGTATTTCCAGCTCCTAACAGGAGTGTTCTGCTCAGAGTCCCAGCCTGCCTGCTTGGACCTTGTAATGTTTGGAGTTTACCAGGGAAAGGTTAAAACCACCTTTTTCTTCCTTTCCCTCTTGAAACCTTCCTCTGCTGTGCTATATATTGCTAAAAGGTTTGGGTTGGCAGCCAAGCCTGAACCTGGTCACTTCATTGTTATATATAAGGCTGAAAAAGCTTCTGGAGAGTAGGACATGGAAAAAGTGTTCCTTCGTTACTTTGTTCCCTCAACTTCCCCATATAGTACAGGGAGGACACTTTTTAAAACCTCATGATATACATCCTTATCCTATTCACTCTCTCTAGCATACTTTCTATAAACTGTTAAGAACTTCAGCAGGCCAATTCTCCATTTTCATATTTTCTACCTCTGCTCCCCACGAACTGGCATCCTCAACATTCTATAGAATTTTACACATTTTAAAAAGTTGTTATAATTCAGTCCTTCATCCCCACATTGCAAGTTGGGGTATGTGTAATTGAGATAATGGCTTATGACAGCTCTGCAGTGGGGCTGAAACTGGTTTGGGTTTCTAGCCAAAAATCCCCCATACAAAACATCCCTCAGATTGCAGCAGTCTACTTCAATTATCCCTTCAGACTCCCCTCATAACTCAAAACCATCTTTCGATTGTGCTTCATTGACTCCAGTGCTGCTCTTTTGAAATTTTAGATCCTTAACAACATAAAAAATACACTTCCCACATAAAGTAAGACTTGTTTCTGGGTGGACATAATTCTGAATATCTAGGGAGCCCCTCAAGTACTGTATATGGAGACCGCTTATTTTTTGGTTGTACTTTGCTTCCATACTGATTGGCACTCAGCAGCTCACTGTTAGAGCAGCACTTGCTCAATACATCCTGTCTTTAAAACGTAACTCTGGAAAGGAAATAGTAATACCTACTCAACACTCCTCCAAAGGCTGTGGGAATTGAGGACTGGAGGAAGCAGTTCAACATGTTTGAAGTTACAATAATAAGGGGGATAATTTAGTGGACCCTGGTGTGCACAGTGTGCGTGGTGTATTTCTGAAAGAGGTGAAGAAAGGCAAAACATCAAATTTCATATTTTATCTCCTAGTAACTTCATTTGTTTTCGTGTAATAAAATATGAACATACAGAAATATGAGAGTTGAACTTAGATGAAATGATTTCCCACAGAAATTATAAAGCTTTCATTTGTTTATTAGTAGTAATGCCAGACTGGGGCTCCAGTTTCACCCAAACCAGAAAACAATGGTTACTAGCTTTAGAACAAGCCAGGATATTAAACCAACCTCAAACTATTGTTTAATATCCTTGCTCATTTGGAAGCTGATAACCCTAGTTTCCCAGTTTAGATTAAATGGGTTCAAAGGCATCCTGGTTTGCTCAAACTGTAAAAGGGCCATTGGCAAAGTGTTGATGATATCTCTACTTAATAAGCCAAGATATAATTATCCATACTAAATTATTGCCTTAACTGTAGTATGCATCTCAATTCTTGTTGAGACAAACACAAACACCAGTTAAGGCTGTGTTTATAGTTGACTTCTTAAAATATTTTATGACTGTTGTAGCTTTGCTGAAGAATTTATGCATAAAAACTATTCTATTTTGTTTACTTAGCTGGATATTCTCCAAATATGACTGCAATGTCCTATAAATAGAATTAAAAGCTTTTTTTTTGCAAAGCTTCCTCTACTTAATTGAATTGCCTAAATGTAACACTGATTAATTTATTTAGAACAAATATACTACATGATGGTATGAAAATCTAGAAAGCCACGGCTTGCACAATGTAATCAAGATCATTCAGGATTTTAGAACCTGGGGAGGGGTGATCCAGTAGACATGATATACTTAGACTTCCCAAAAGCTTGGGAAAGTACTTTATCAAAAGCTGCTGAATAAGCTTAGCAATCATGGACTAAGATATTAGTTATCAGATAAATAACAGGAAGTAGAATGTAGGAGTAATCAGGCAGCTCACAAAGGAGGAAAATAATAATATATTTATTTAAAGCATTTATACCCTGCTCTTCAGATGGAACGTTTCCCAGAGCAGCTTACAGATGAATAAAAACATCAAGGTATTCAGGGCAGTGAAAACCCAAGCAAACTGCAAAAAGCTCCAAAAGAATCTCACTAAACTGAGTGAATGGTGAACAAAATGGCAAATGCCATTTGCTGTAAGCGAGCGCAGAGTGTTGCACATTGGTTCAATGACTGATTAGCAAAAGATGTTGAGGCATAGTGGTGGATAACTTAATGAAATCATTAACTGTATGGCAGCTAGTGAAAAACAAATCCATGATAGGGATGATTGGAAAAGGGATCGAAAACAAAAAGTGCTCATATTCAAATGTCCTAATACAAATATATATTGTGGCTACACTTGGATTACTGAGATAATTGTAAGCAACACATGTCAAAGAAGATATTGTAGAATTGGGAAAGGTGCAGAAAATGATTGGGGAACTGAAACAACTGCCCTACAAGGAAATTTTGGGGCTTCGTTTTATTAGAAAAGAGGTAAGAGGGGGACAAGAGTGAATTCCATTGGGCTGATGAAACATGCTGTATGTGGGGCTGCCTTTGAAAACTGTTCAGAAAATTCAGCTGGTTAAAAATTCTGTAGCCAGACTGTTGATTGGGCAACTTTAAGGGCAGCCCTACATAAAGCGTGTTGCAATAATCCAGTCTTGAGGTTACTAATACCACCATGGCCAAGCTATCGCTGTCCAAGAAAGGCTGTAGCTGGAAAACCAGATGAAAGTGTTAAAAGGTACTCTAAGCCACCGCAGCCAGTTGGGCCTCTAGCGACAGTGGTCCCCTCTACAAGAATTCGCTTTTGCTCCCGGTTAGGCGATTATGCGCATAATTGCTGAAGCGCATTTACACCTAATACCTCTGCACAAGAGGCAGCGAGAAGCGGCGAAGCGCATTAACGGATGACCAAAATGCACTTTACAAGTAGTTAATGCGCATAAGCGCTTGTTCACATAGTCAAAATGCGCTTTAACGGCCGGAGCAAAATAAAACTCGCGATTTAACGCGCATTCGATAATGCGCATAATCGGAGAGATAACGCGCCTCTACGCCCGATTTGCGCTCCGTTCTTGTAGAGGTAAATTTTTGAAAGCGCCTTGAAAGAGCTTTAAACCTCTCTTGTAGAGGCAGCCAGTGATGGATCTAGTAGTATCCCCAGACTATGAACCTGATCTTTCACAGAAATGCAACCCCATCCAGAACAAGCAATGAGCTTATCTCCTGGACTCGGGAACCACTCATCCCCAGGGCTTCCATCTTTGCCAGGATTCAGCTTCAGTTTATTGGCCCTCATCCATCCCATTACTGAATCTAGGCACTGATCTAGGACTTGCACAGCCTCACCTGATTCAGATGTTGCAGGGAGATAGAACTGCATGTCATCAGCATACTGATGGCATTTGGATCCAAATCCCCTAATGACCTTTCCCGTTGGCTTCATGTAGATGTTAAACAACATTGTGTGAAAGATGGTACCCTGTGGAACCCCATTGCTCAGTTGCCAAGGGAACAAGGTATGATCATTCAGTGTTACTCTGTTACTCTCTGAAATTCACCCACAGATAGGACCGGAACCACTGTAGCACATTGCCTCCGATGCCCATCCCACAGAGTCAATCCAAGTGGATGCCATGGTCCATGGTATCAAAAGCTGATGAGAGATCGAGCAGAATTAACAGGGTTGCACTCTTTGTCCATCTCTTGATAAAGGTCTTACACCAGGGTGTCCAAGACTGATTCAGTCCTGTAAACAGATCAAAATCCAGACTGGAATGGGTTTAGATAATCAGTGTTCTTCAAGAGTACCTGCAGTTGCTCTGTCACAACCTTCTCAAGTATCTTCCCTAGAAAGGGAATGTTTGCAACTGAGCTGTCGTTGTCTTCAAGTGTGGTCACACTATTGCCTCCTTTAGGAGAACAAGGACAACCCTTTCCTGAATGGAAGCTTTTATCACTCCTTGGACCCACCCAGCCACGCCCCTCTCATTTGGCTTTTATAACCCAGGAGTGGCAGGGAGTGAGAGGCCCTGTGGTAGGTTGCATTGCTGCAAACACCTTGTCCACATTATCAGTAACCGGAACTGATCCTACAAAATCAGGCAGAACTGTGCTAACAACAGCATCAAATTCACTGTCAAGCAATTTTGTTCTCAAAGTCTGATGCAAAAAGGCCACAGCGGGTTCTCAATGAGGCTAGGACCCCATTTGCTGGGGAGGGTTTTAACACCCAAGGACCATCTGGAAGTGCTCCACTGGACGGCTACTCAAGGACGCAATGGAGGCAGCAAAATACACGGCTTGGGACCACAATACCTGACGGAACGCCTTTCCCGACATGAACCTACCCGAACACTACGTTCAACATCTAAGGCCCTCCTCCAAGTGCCTACTCCAAGGGAAGCTTGGATGTCGGCAACAAGAGAGAGGGCCTTCTCTGTGGTGGCCCCCCAATTGTGGAACGATCTCCCTGACGAGGCCCACCTGGCGCCAACATTGTTATCTTTCGGCGCCAGGTCAAGACTTTCCTCTTCTCTCAGGCATTTGGCAATATCTGAGGAGCCTGGGTTTGTTTTGGTTTTTTGTAGCTTTTTGGGTTGTAGTGGTTTTAAATGTACAGATTGTGTGTATGTTGTATGTTTTTGCTGTTTTAATTTTTGTATATTGTTTTTAATTGTTTTAATCCTATGTTAACCGACCAGAGAGCTTCAGCTATGGGGCGGTATACAAATGTAATAAATAAATAAATAAATATAAATAAATAAAATAAGCCTTGTTTGCTGCCTGCATGGCCACATGATAGGCACAGTTATGTGCGCTAGTCTTTCAATTTTCCAAGGGTTTACCTCCACCACCTGTAGACACAGCAGCTTATTTGCCTGATAATAATAATTATAATAATTATAATATATTTATTTATTTATAACATGCCTCTCCCTCCGGATCGAGGCGGGGAACAACAATAAATATAAACACAAGAACCACAAAATAGATAAAATATTAAAACAAATAAAAACGAATACATAATTAAAAACATCTTAAAATTCAACTGGGTAGGCCTGCCGGAAGAGATCAGTCTTCACGGCTCTCTTAAATTCATGAAGACTGCTAATTTGTCGAATCTCCTCCGGCAGGCCATTCCACAGTCTGGGAGCGGCAGAAGAGAAGGTAACACTCGTCAGCCTGGTTCTGGCTGATCATGTGGGGAATACAGTAGCTTATAAAGTACTGTGAATAGTTCAAAACTCACCATGGCTTGAAGTGCAAACCAGGCCTTGGTGTCATTGCAAGAGAGGAGTATGGAGACTAGCTCTGCCCCACAAGTTCCAACCAGCACCAGCCACCACTGGGACATATAGGGCACCTTTACTGAGTGTTATGTATCTATAGATGCAGTATTTTGGAAACAGTTGGTTGTCAATCAATTATCTATAGCATGATTAAACAATGAATACACCAGGGATTGTGTTAGATGGTTTTAACTTTTGGTTTTGTAGTAAGGGAAAAAAAAATAGAATTCATTTTCATTTATTTTAATATACTCTCTATTAGGGATGATGTTAAAATACAACACATTGCCCAAGGTTTTAAAAAATATTTGTATTATAAAAGAGAGCATTGGTAATAGTTTAACAGGAAACAGTAGTTCCTCAGCATTCCTTGTTATCAAAACTTTCTAGTCTTAATAGTCTAAAAGCAGAGCTTTCATCTATCTTACTGCAGCTCTGGATAGGGCTGCTCCACCGGATAGGAACATAGGCTTGGTGAGCTTCTAGTCTTGATCGTAAAGAAGCTACCTCATTCAAAAATCAGATCATACATACCTGTTTTGTGTAGAGATCACCTCATAGTCAATATTATCCACTGTCCAATAAATCTGGGCTCACAATCTGAATGCCTCAAAATTCCCATAAGATTAGAACATAAAAGACAGGCTTAGACATATATCTTTCAGGCTAGATAAGATTAAATTTGAATTTTATTGTTGAGAAAGCAACTCCATACTAAAAACTTTTCTAATAAAAACTACGTATATAAATTCTTCTAAACATCTGTATATCAGACTTGTTGATTTTTATATCTCATGCAATATCTTTTGCTCATTAGTGATAACTCAAAACTTCAAGTATACTTTCAAACTTGAATAATAAAACAAAGTTTTACATTCCAACACTCTTCAGAAAAACCATGATCCTGATCATTAAGTCTTACAACTCTTCATACTTCAAATAATTCCTTGACCTTCAGTATTATGCTTTATATCAGCATTTTAGTTTTAGATATTATACAGATTTACGTTCCCAATTAGTTTTTAATATTGATTATCCAGCATTCATTGTGAACCTGTTTATGGTATTTGTTAACTTATTTACATCTCTAAATTGTTATGTATCATTAAGCATTTTAAGTTGCTTTTCACTTGGCATTTCATAAAATGACATTTTGTTTTGAGGGAGGGAGCAGTAGCCTTCCTAGCAATTCTAATAAAGTGAAATAAAAAATACTCTTAATCCATGACACATCTATGTCTGTTTGTATGAATTGTGAATCTTTATAAAGGGCAACGGACTTGAGTCGTGTTGCAATTCCAATAAGCTTGCTTGGAAGACTTCTTATTTTTAAGCTTTATTCAAAATATGCTGGTGATGAGCCAGAGATGTGAAAAGCTTATTAGAACTACAGACAAAACACTGCAAGCTAAAATCTGTAATAATAGGCCTAGACAAATGCTGTGGTGGTTATCTCCTGAGCTCGAACTGAAACTAAGGCAGCTTTCCATGAGAGCAAAGTTAACATAAGTCAGCTTACAGAACTGGGCACAATAAGAAGACCCCAGCTATCCCTTGTAACAGTAGGGGGCAGAACTCAAAATGATATTAAGGCTGCTGTTTATGTCTTCGTGACCAATTCTTTTTTCAATCTTAGCCAGCTGAATAACAGGCTTTTCTGTTTCCTGGCAATCTGGTCTTATCCCTAAGGGCAGAATTAGGGATAAATTGACAGACAAGTTTGGTACAGACTTAGAAATCTTGGCAATTCAGAGTTTTTGAAAATATATTTTTGGAGCTTTTGTTAACCTTTGTGGAAGAAGAATCCCCCTTTTTACAGTAATGTTTATGTTTATCTTTGCAACATTATCACAATCTCCAGGTATAGTGATACCTTACAAAATATTCTCAAAGATGAATAACAAGACACAGAATAGAAGGGGAGTGGAAGGAAAAGGGTAGAGGAGAGAGATGAGTTTGATAATGCCGGAACAATGTGGTGAGCTTTAAACAGGCATTTATGTCCAGCCAGGGATAATCGGATCTTTCCTTGCTTGTGTTCTTGCTTGGATAGTAGTGCAGTTACTTGGTGTCCCTTAGTTCTTCTGCTGATGTTGGAGGCCAAAGTGTCCTCCTCCTCATTTTTGCATTCCCATTCAGTGATGTGGGGTGTTTCTCTTATTTCCGTGGAAAAAAATCTGCTTCATAAGTTCATTAGTAAAAATGAATGTATACCACTTGTAAATACAATATTAGGCAAGGTTAGCAGTTTCAACATTGTAATTTATGTTTCTCAGCTGATTATTCCTAGCAAATATGTGAGAGAATACATATGTCATTGTATGTCTCAGAATGAAATGGAGCTAATAAATAGTGGCTACATTCGGATGTCACAATGCCCACGTATGGACATCATGATGGTGGATTAATAACCTACTCACAGTAGCTTTTTAAAAAAAAATAGCCCACGATCTCTCACCAGACAAGCTACTGTGTGTAATTTGACTCAGCCCCCCCCCCCCCCGTACTGCTGCAGTCCTCCTGCCCAAGTAGTGGTGCTATTTAACCTCTGAAGCACTGAAAGTTTGCAGGATCAGGACAAAGCATCATACACAGCCTCCCCCAGTCAGGAGGCACCTGATCTACTATCAACCCCCTAAGCGATCACTTACCAAAGAAGGAAAATCCTGTGGGGGTTTGCATGATCGGGACCAAACCTCATACCCTGCCATCTCTACACTGCTGGCTTGGTCACTTTAACAGGTTCCTAATCAGTAAGACAGCGTAGAGCAGAGCAGCAGCTGTTTTTATTGTTCTTGCTGCACAGCTCTGTAGTCTGCCAAAATAACCCATGGTGACCACCACACAACACGATGACCCATGATGGTTTAAACAGCTCACTCTGCAGACCGTGGATTATCAGAGTGGGTTATTTTGGCGAAATAAACCATCATGGGTTAAAAAACTTCCATGTGCCCCAACAACCTTAGCAGAAGAGAGTTAATTTCTGTTGAAATGGATGAGTGGTTGGTTGTCAGTGCATCATGTACAGTTGTTTGGATTGCTAAAATTAGTGTGCCAGCAGTTTTCAGTATCTTTGTTTTTTCTTAAATTTAAACAGTGTAGGGAAGTACATGTTATTGGACAGTATGCAGTGTTGCCACTTCACATACGCCATTGGCAAAGTTCTAGTATAAGAGACCTCTAGTACACCAATAAGGTGTGCTGGTGCAACAGGTTTTCCTGGAATACCCATCACACCAACATATGCTATTGGCATTGCATCAGAGGTCGCTTACGCTAGTGCTATGTCAACAACGTAAGTGGAGCAAGAGTATTGGATATTGCCTGATGGTGTTACATTTTGAGAAGTATTCCAATAAATGATCTACATAATATAACATTTAATTGTGTTAAGTGTCCTTTAATTTCTCCCCTCAAATATTTCAGATCAAATACTTGTGGTGTATTAGGAGAAAAAATTAACATAGAGTTCTTTTCAAAGCTTTGTTATTTACTAAATACAAGTAAAATAAACACAATAAATTACATCTCTCTAGGGCAGTAGTGAGCAACTTTTGGCCCTCCAAATGTTTTGCCCTATGCATTCAATCAGCTCTAGCAAGGATAACCAATGGTGGGGGATGATGGGAGTCGTAGGCCAAAACTTCTGGAGGACCACAACTTGCCCTCCCATTCTCTAAGACATCAGAACTTTTTCCACTTCAAATTGGAAAATGTTTCAATTCAAAATTTTCCATAAAACCCACATTATTGGTCCCAGAGCCACTATCAGGACAAAAAACAGCCACCATGGTCTCTAACCAGTTTGCCCGATGTATCTGATCTGTAATATATGCTTATTACTGAGCAAACAGTAATCTGTAATATATCAAGCAGCCCCCCCCAGTGTATTGATTACTGAACACCCTGTGTTCTCCTTTTAATGTGATTTGTAAAACGTAGCACATACAATTTAAAACAAGTTAGTAAATGGCACTGAACCATCATGAAATTAGAAAATGCAATGTTTCATGTGAATTTCAGAGAAAACACCCCAGAGTTTAGCCCAATATTGTACTCCTTCCTCCAATGATTTGCTTTTAACCATGGCATAGCATTATGTCTATGGCAGTAATAGCCATGGTTAACATAGTGGGTGGCCCAAAAGTAGGTATACAGTTGTTTAGAATATTGATGGGAGGGGGAGAGAATGTGTGAGTAGAAGATGTGTGGGTGGAGTCAGAATGACAATTGGGAAGAGTGACAGGTGGTGACACATGTGGAGAGTGAGGGGAATGAGGCCCCAAAGTAGGTAAAGTTGTTTAGTTTTTTAGTTGTTTTTTTTACTGATATTGTGAATGATGGCAATGAACTTGAGTCAAGAACAAAGAAAGTGGATTCTAAATCAATACTGGAAGACTGAAAATGCCGAGCGGGTGCGCACTGCGTGACACTCCTCCACCAACACGTCTGACAATTTATCGTCTTAGAGATACATTTGAAGCAACAGGTGCAGTGGGTAATGCACTGAAATCTGAACGTCCTAGGACATCTGTGACAGAGGAAAATGAGATGAGAGTCGCTCTGACATTTGTGAACAGTCCGAAAAAGTCCACACGATGTGCGTTTAAGCAGCTATCCATAACTAGAACGTCCTTGCAACACTTAATGCATAAATTGAAATTGAAGCCATACCGTCCAAGACTGTTACATGGTCTTCTGGAGGATGACCCAGACTGTCGGTTGCAATTCTGTGAGATGATGTGTAACCAAATCTCTTACAAACCAGACCTTCTTGATAAGATCATCTGGTCAGATGAGGCTTCTTTCAAGTTGTCAGGCCACGTGAACAGGCATAACTGTATGTATTGGGCAGATGAAAATCCTCATTTGACTATCACATCTCAACTGAACCAGCCAGGCGTCACAGTGTGGGTGCACTGTCCAGCGAAGGTGTTGTAGGACCGTTTTTCTTCCATACAACTGTGGATACTAACAATTACCTAAGCATGTTACGCGACGTGGTAGTTCCACAACTCAGAACCAGTGCTAACTTCGCCAAACTGCTCTTCCAACAAGATGGGGCACCTCCTCATTATGCTTCTGCAGTAAGGGACTATTTTGCCAACACCTTCCCACAACATTGGATCGGACAACGTGGCAGCATTGAATGGCCACCACATTCACCCGACTTAACACCAATGGACTTCTTTTGGGGGGGGCGTAGTAAAGAATAAGGTTTTTGAGAGGAATCCCCAGACAGTGAACGAATTAAAAGAGGTAATCTCGGAAGCATTTATGGGCATTGATGCAGACCGGAATTTGTGTCGTACTGTGTGTCACATTTCGAGCACTTACGAGATTAAACAGTGTTAAACAAATGTAAATGTAATAAACAATGTAATAAAATGCAAATAAACTATACTGTATACCTACTTTTGGGCCACTTGTTACTTGTTACGTGTGTTTAACGCTATGCTACCATCGTTAAAGCAACCAAGAGAGGATAAGAAAGAAGCATGGGAGTCTATAGTGTCCTCCTTATCTCTTAACCATGGTTAGGAGATTAAGAATATTTCATCTGCACTGGATCACAGGACCAAGATTAGAAGGAGAAAGAACAAATCAAAATAATACAGAAGAGAGCAGGGGCAGGGCGGGGGATTTTCCTGAACCCAAAGGGCTACAGTTGAGGCCTCAAAACAGCAAATTTCAAGATAGTTTTCATTAATATTCCATTTTTTAACCAAAATCTAATGAAGGTACTTAAGGAACACAATTCTTGAGCCAGAATGACACTTTCTGTGAAAATTTACTGTAATTGGAATCAGGCATACGACCCATCTGTCAGTCCAGCTGCTTTCTATAACTAGCTTAAATAATGTCATGAAATAATTGTTTACGGTGTTTTCAAATGAGAGTATTAATGCCAAATTTTAATCTACTAGATGTGTACAAACATCCTCTGTTAAATGTTAGAGAGGCTGCTTTCCCACATATTGAAGGTAATGGGAAACTCTCAGTTCTGGGAGGTCATAGGTTCCAGTCCTGCTTTTAATTATATCTAACAAGTTTTGTTCTTGCATAACAGGCTAGGAGGAGCATTAGTCTAATAGATGCTAAGAATTTATTGTTCTTCTGCATCCATGGAGGCCCACTGCTGCCTACATCATATGTGCTTGTAGTGTATAGGAGCCATTTCCCAGGATATGGATATGTGATGTGCTGCTCAAGAGCAAGGTGAATTGATTTAAATCTAGGCAGTTTAAAACACTGATTTAAATCATAGTTTAAATCATCAAGAAAACAAGTTCAGCTTAAATCACTGATTTAAATGAAGTTTGCCATCGAGGCTTTTTTCATATATGTCTTGAACAATGGTGAAATCCAGGGTGGATAAAAATCAATGATTTAATTTTTTTTAAAAAAAAGTCAGATTTTTAAAAATTGGATTTTTTTATTTAAATTGGTTTTTTAAAATTTAAATTGGATCTTTTTAATAAAATGCTTTTTGAGGAAAAATCTATCTAAAAATAGTTTTCTATTTAAGATACGTTATAGTCCAAAGGTTATTCATCATGAAATAGGGATTAGTTTTTAATTATGTAGCATGAGGCTGTATATTCATGCAATGTTTAATTTTTTTGGTAAATTAATTCCATTAATCCATTTACAATGTCATGCTCTTCCAGAAGTTTCTGTAAGATTATTGGGCAATTTTTCTATGTAGAAGATATTATCATAGATGCTTGGTTTTACAGTTCTCAAAACTGTGAATTTGTGTCTGCAGAGATCACAATCCCATTGTTCCTTTGCAAATCTATGTACACAGAATAAAAGTTTCAAAAAATTCAATGAATAGATTGTTGGGAGTGAAATAGATCTGCACAAGAAGCTAAAAATGAAACCTGCATCTGCTTGTAAATATTAATATTATATCAGCAAGAATGGGTCTTTGGTAACTCTGAGTTGTGTAAAATATGTTTTAAGCTTATAGTGAGGAAGAGTGCACTTTTGGGGGGGTGTCACATGGTTAAATCGTGTTTTACTGAGTAGTGATTAAAATTGTGATTAAAATCATTATTTAAATCAAATTGATTTAAATCAAATCCACCCTGGTGAAATCTGACCACTAAGCCATCTTAATTTACAACTAAACAGAGTATTATTTACAGTTTCATCCTTAGAAGCAAGCTTTGCATCTCTTAATCTCACTGTATAAATTTTGCATGCCTTCCTTTTTACCTATAGAGAGAATGTCTTTAACATATTGCCACATAGACCTGGTTCACACATGAGGAAGTACATGAGTAATTGGCATCTGAGATCTGTTTGCTCTGGGCTCAAAAATCTGAATGGGGCCATCTCCACACACCCACCCTACAGTGCCATATGCCTGGACCACTGCTGCCACACAAGAGCATGCATAATAGATCTGAAATGAGAGAACCAACTTTATCTAGAACTTGTAAAAAGTTATGGGGGGGGGTGTTACTGAGTGTTCTAACTGCCTCCCACAACATTTTTCTTTATTCTCTCTCTCTCTCTCTCCTCCCCACATGTTGTAAAAACTCATTAATGCAGAAAAACAGCATAGGGAAAACATTCATTTCATCTAGTGCCACTGGTTCGCTCAAAACAGAACAGCCTTTTCAGTTGCTTTAAAGGAGTACAGAGATTGAGAGACAATAGGATGGGAGGATAGCTGAGGAGGATGGACACTTGAACTCCTTTTCTGTCTTACTGCTCTATTGTGGGTAAATGAGCATTGGTACTAAAACATGAAGCCTTTAAACAGTTGTTGTAAGTTTTCCTCAAAGTAGGATAGGAGGTAAGGAATTGTCAAGCAGGAGGGGTAGAAAGAGCTCACCAAACTTTGGTGAAGGAAACCCTCTGTAATCCTATATGATGCTAAAAGCAGCAGGTGTAGGTCACTATCCCCTATCCAGTTGGCAGGGTTTTGAAATATTACATACATGCAATTCTGCTCGTTGTTCTTTTGCCTTCCAGTAGTGGAAAGTAAATCACCTTATTAGTCTTTACCCTCATTTTTAAAATGTATTAGGTTGCATCAGGAAGTGTCTCAAAACACATAGTTAAATAAGAAAATGCCTTTTTACATTCTGGGGAAAAGGACAGAACAGGGAAATTTGTATTTCTTGTTTTCACATTTTCTTCTATTTTTTTTAAGTAATTGCTATAACTTTCCCAAGTTTTCTTCTAAACTGGAAGATAAGAAATGTGGGCCAGGGGGTCATCGAGCTATGAAACTTGTTTTCTGAGGGGGAAAACAGACATTACTTTAAATCTGTATCAAGCAGCTACGCGTTTTACATTTGTACTCTAAAGTAGGTACAGGAAGACCAATCTAGATTGTGACCCTAGTGTGAGAATTAGGAAAGTTTTAAGATCCAGACCGAGTAGAGTAAAAATGAAAACAGTCGTATCTGCTAGTTAGGGATTTAAACTAGGCTCTGATTTTAAGAGG
This sequence comes from Anniella stebbinsi, assembly GCA_029215795.1. Lineage (NCBI taxonomy): Eukaryota > Metazoa > Chordata > Lepidosauria > Squamata > Anniellidae > Anniella > Anniella stebbinsi. The sequence goes on along the minus strand of JARDYH010000004.1, from coordinate 83,946,785 downwards.
GTGGGTTAAACTTTTATTTCTTGAAGAGGAGCTCCCCTCCCCCTCCATGCTATATGTCACAAATAGTTGAAACTGGGTAGTATCTCAAAAGCAGTTTGTTATAGTGTTTCTGTCAGCTGTTCAGAGAAAAGAGGCAACATTTCAGAGGGCTAGTGCAAGCTCTTTGGATCCTGGCCATGAATAGTTTTCTAGAGGAAGGAAGAGGGAGGCTTCTGCTAGCTTGGGGTCAATGCTGGAAAACCTTGAATTTGAGTGTTATCTGCCAACAACAAAGTCTGCTGAACTGTACCTAATATATCGTGACATACATACCATGCAGTAAAATGCTTATATTATTTGTTTAAACACACAACTTTCCTACAGAGAAAGTCACTTCAATGTAGGCAATTATGAGTCTCACGTGTAAGTACAATACTTCACTCGTTACAAATATCCCTTAGAGTTTAATCTTGTAATTTTAATTTGAAATTTTAGCTAACCTAGGTTATTACAACTACAATTCAGATATTAAGAACTGTGTACAGCTAATTGAAATAATTGGTTAATACATTTATCTTTGAAAACCAGACTTCTGGAAGATCAAAAAAATACTTCTGAATATTCGCCTGTGATGCTGTTTTGGATGAGGATTAGAAATAAATCTGATAGAAAATATTTTTGTTGATCGGGTTCTATTTTTGTGTCTTAGGCTGTGGTAGCAAGTGGTTTGCCTTCATGATAACCATTTAGAAATCTTCAACCAGACTCTTCTACAAAGGAAACGAATACTTAAAAAAATTAACCCACCTTTTGTCTATTTCACTAATTGCTGGTTGTGCAATGCAGCTAATATTTCTTTTAAACATTTGTTTTGGCAATGTCTTGTTGCTGTGCAATGAGCAGCATCTTCTGTACCTTGGTAGAGTGCTGTGAGTTGTGAGGTCTCCGCACCCCAGTGCTATCTGCCTGTGGCTTATAGTGTGTGTGTATGTGTGTGTGTGTGTGTGTGTGTGTGTTCGTGTGTTTAGAGAGACTGGGCAGGCCAGTAGTAAAATGGTGATACCCCTATACCCTCCTGCAAAGTGCCATTTGGTATGGCATCTTCAAATTGTTATGCCACTATTTCAGCTCATCTGAGGGTAGAAAAGCAGGATACAAATAATTGATTGATTTGGTAAGGTTTGGCATTGCTTCCAATCCCTAAATCTGGAAGTTTGTAAAAAAGAAAAGAAAAGATGGAACCCCAGAAAAACTGTGGGAAGACAGATAGTCTTCTTCATAAATCTGAATAGTGACACTGACGGCAATAGGGGTTGGTAAACAAAGTTAACAAAGGAATCACTTAGAGCACAAACCTATGCATGTTTTAGACAGAAAAAAGTGCTACAACTCCTACTTGTAGGACTTTTTTCTGTCTAAATATGCATAGGATCACACCCTTAATGAGTTTACTTTCCCTGTAGTACACTAATACCCATAAAACCTTTTTTTTTCATTTTAGTGTCTGTACTTGCAGACTCCTTTCAATAATGAAATGTTGTTCAACTCCATAGCATTAAGCAGTCAGTACGGGTAAGATCGTAATTTTTTTGTGCTGGCAGTATAGATTTCTTTAAACCCCATCTAATGCCTTAAAATGCCCTTCCTACATTAATATTTTAAGAGTTACATTACATTCTGGATTTCATGCCACTCTTTTCAGATCCTTGTGCTAAATTAAGCTGTTACTTACTGGGAAACAATTACCATTATATTATAATGTACTTAGATTTGCCTAGCATATCTGTTGCTTTGAGACTAGGAAGGCTCATTCTACAGTACATCAAGTATTTCCCGGACTACTTTTCACAGCAGTTGTGGTGGCTGGGCTTGTTCTTAGATATGTGATTTTTAGCCTGATCCTTTGTTTACTCAGAAGTGAGGCATGTATTCAATAGGGCTTACTCCCACAAGCTATGCAGACTATTGTAACTGGGCTGGAGATATTGTCAGGTTTAGCTTTTCAATTTGTTTAATCTAAATTGCTAGAAGTGTTAATTTGTATTGGATGTAACTATGTCATTGTTTGAGATCCAGAACATTTCTTATACAAGCAAAAGGTATTTTACAACACCACTTGGATTTCTTACCTCCTGCACCACATTGCACATTGTTCCAATGGGTCCCTTGCCCCTCAGGAGTGGTTTTAGGAGCCACAAGGGGCTGCAGGAAAGGGGAGAAGCCCCATTGCACAAATTGAATTCTGCTAGTGCATTTCTGGATGAAACCCTAAGCAATGGTTCACCCATAACACTAAGCTATACTTTATTTAACCCATGAGGTGTTGAATTCTGGGTTGTTGTGATGCGAGTGCCCAGCCACACTTAACAAGCCATACTTTGTTAACCATGTACAACATAGAAAACCTGGTGAAACAACCCACCGTTCTGGGTTCACATGTAATGACAAACCGGGGTTTAAACAATCCAAAGTTCACAATTCAACAACAAACTAGGGTTCTTCTTCGTGGTCTCTGTGCATCACACATATGGGCTTCCGTGCCTGCGCGAGGCTTGATTCAGGAAACTTCTATAGCTGATAATTTTGGCGGGAACCCTCCCCCACCATTCAGCGCGCCTGCGCAGGAGGGTTCCCACCCAATCGCTCAGTTCTTCTTTGACTGCCATTGCGGCTGCATCGTAGGAACGTGTTCCTAACGCTAAATAGCTGTTTTTCTTCAACGTAAGATCTTTCAATATTTTTTCTATGGCCCTCAGGGCTCCTTTCAAAAAATGCACCCATTGTGGTAGTAAGTTGCCGCCATCTGACAGACATAATTTCTGTTTATTTTGCCTGGGTGAGGGTCATAAAGTGGCCTCTTACCCCATCTGCCAAGCTTTTTCTAAGCAGATGAAAAAACACCAAGCAGACAAACTCCGAGCGGAACTTTGGACAAAAGCTTTGGCGGCAGTGGATTCTCCATCCATGGAGTCTCCTTCGGCTTGGTCATTCTTTCAGTCCCTGGGTCGCCGGCAGGCTCCCATACTGATAAAGCTTGGAGAGATGTACCCCCAACACCGGGAAGATCTCTTGCGACTGCGATGTCCTGTAAACTTTCCAAAACGTCTACAGTGACTAAACCAGCAGAGGGACAGAAAACTAAAAAGAAGACCAAAAGACATGGCGATGTCAGACAAGACAAATTGTCTAAGTCTTTTCCGCCACCGGCAAGGCTTGCTGAAGCTTCGATATCGACACCAACGTTCGACACCGTACCGATGGAGGGTCGGTCGACACCGAGGGGCTCCTCGGTACCGATACCAAGAATCGACACAGTACAATCGGAAATCCTACCACCGACTTTGAGACTCGACACGGAGCTGTGCTCGACACTGAGACGTGAGGTCAGACCCCCGCCATCGATATCAGAGGGTGAGATAAGAGACTTTCCGTCCTCTTACCAGGAAGTTCCTTCTCGACAACAGCGTGATCACTCACCACATTCGCTCAGGCTACCTGCTCATCCCATCGCATATGGTTATCAACAGCCCACTGAACGCAAAAGGGGTCGAGCTCCGTATCGAGAGCATGCTCATCACTCCCGGTCTCCATCCTCGGACTAGGATAGACGTTCTTATGCCTCATACACTCCAAGGCATCACTATTATCCGGATCGCCACCCTACTCATGAACATTGCTCTTGTGAATATCAGTATTCATCGCCATCCACACACCCTCCGCCACAAGATCATGTTTTCCAGCAGCTTTCGGTACCGACAACTATGGAGCGGCGTACCCAGCCAATCTCAAGTAGACAACCCTCAACATTGATACCACCACCGGCGTCTCGTGTTAGCCCTAGAACCGATGATCGACAGACCGTAGACGATGTTGCTATACAGTCGCAACCCGAACAGTCTCGGCTACCCAGACCTCGTGTATCGTTAGAGTCATCCGATGACTAAGAATCTGATTCCTCTTCATCAGTTTCAGTCGTACCGTCTACTACATGTTATGGTTGCCTGTCAAGACCCAGCATCACCATCAGAAGATCTGGGAACCTTTTCAGATCTCATTCAGGGGATGGCGCAATCCTTAGGGCTGGAAACGCACCAACCGACACAACAGATCTCTGACCCAGTCTTTGATGCGGTGTACACGGAAGCCACTATGCCAAGTGCCATACCCTTTCTGCCAACTCTCTTGCAAACCATTCACCAGTCGTGGAAAAATCCAGCATCAATGGCACCTACCTCGAAATGTCTAGAGAATATGTATTAAGACTTGGAAAAGGAAACAGAGTTCCTTTTCAGTCACCCTCAACCGAACTTGATCATAGTCGAATCCCCACAGGGTCGCACACATAAGACACACTCTGCACCTGTGGACAAAGAGGGTCAAAAACTCGACCTTATGGGTCGTTGTGTTTATTCCATAGCAGCCCTTAGTTTAAAGGTTGCTAATTACCAAGCGACCATGGTGCGCTATCAGCTTTTCCTTTGGGAGATGGTGGGCTCCCCGTGTAACCATCTCACGGGTGACCAGAGAGAACTGGCGTGTGTTTTCCAAAACGAGGCAATACGCCTGGCCAAACAACAAATCCACACAGCCAAACACCAGACTGACTGTGGAACAAAGGTGATGGTGAGTGCTGTAGCCTTAAGAAGACATGCCTGGCTTCGATCAGCAGGCTTGTCACAAGAGGCTAGAAGCTATATAGATGACCTCCCATTTGATGGCACTGGACTTTACAATTCTAAAACGGGCGACGCTATGGACTCCGTTCAGAAAGCTAAAGATACTGCAAAAAAGATGGGGCTGAATACACTTCCCCAGCAGCCATGGCCAAGACGGTGGTATCGACAGCCTTTCTCTAGTTTTACTAGATACCAAACAGACCGTTCAACCTTCAGGCAACAACACTAACCACCACCACCACCACCACCACCACCACAACAACACACTAAATGTCAATCCTTTGTATCATCAAAGTTTCATCCCCAACGTAGAACGGGCGACTATGGCGATAAGCGGAGCCTTTGACTTACCTTCACAAGACACCACTCCTTTCGGCCACCGTCTCCGGCCATACCTCCCAACTTGGGAAAACATCACATCTGACACCTGGGTCCTCTCGATTATCAAAGACGGTTACCGTATAGAATTTGACACACTACCCCCTTCAGGAATTATCTGTCCACACCTCAGTCCGATCTACTTTGGGCAGAGGTCCTGTCCCTTTTGGAAAAGGGAGCAATTACGCCAGTACCTGCAAATAAAAAACATCGCAGCTTTCACTCCCGGTACTTTACTGTTCCGAAACCAGATGGGGGATACCGCCCTATTTTGGACCTCAGAGATGTCAGTATGTTCATCACCACCAAGAAATTCCGGATGGCATCCATAGCCACAATACTACCATTACTAACAGAAGACGCCTGGTTCACTTCCATAGACCTTCAGGATGCATACTTTCACATAGATATTCACGAACTGAGCCAACAGTTTTTGCATTTTGCAGTCGGCCCTCACTCCTTCCAGTTCAGAGTTCTACCTTTCGGCCTGTCCATTGCTCCTCGTGTCTTCACCAAGTGTATGGTAGTGGTGTGTGCTTATCTCAGAAAACAAGAAATTCAGATCCACCTGTATCTCGATGACTGGCTCCTAGTAGGAAGGTCTCATCTCCATCTCACCCGGATTGTACAGTCTGTCTTACATCTCCTAGCCAACCTCGGCTTACTCATAAATACAAAGAAATCAAATCTTGTGCCTTAAAAGACAATCAAATTCATCGGATCTGTACTCAGTGCATCAGAGGGAAAAGCATTCCTCGCAATAGACAAGGCAAAGACTCTCTCCTCCCTGGCCACTCAACTAACCTGTCACCCACATCTTACAGCCTTCACTATTCGAAGGCTCCTCGGTCATATGGCGGCTACAACTATGGTCGTCCCCTTTGCCCGACTTCGGACGAGACGCCTTCAACTTTGGTTCACAAAAGTGTTCAACCCGAAGGCAAACGCAAAACGCACATTGTTACACCTACCTCCGACTGTCACAAGATCCATACGGTGGTGGACGCACATGTCCCATCTGTTGTGCGGCATTCCATTCGCGCCATCAATACCAACAGTAATGGTCACAACAGACGCATCCTTAACTGGATGGGGAACGCATTGCAATGCTCTCTGAGCCCAAGGCCTTTGGTCAGCCAAAGAGAGCACAGCTCACATCAACTACCTAGAGTTACTTGCAGTACAGAAGGCTCTAAGGTCGTTCGAGATAGAATTGCAAGGGTGTCATGTCGAAGTGACATCAGACAACACCACGGTTGTCTTCTACCTCAACAAGCAGGGAGGTACAAAGTCACCCACTTTGACAAAACTGACTATACACATCCTTGAATGGTGCATATGTCAGAAAATAATAATCACAGCATTCCACATTGCAGGCCAGCAAAACCACCTGGCAGACACATTGAGCAGGCAAGCCACACTGGTGCACGAATGGCAGATTCATCCCCAGGTCCTCCAGGAGATCATCAATCTATGGGGTGAACCTACCATGGATTTATTTGCCATGGCAGACAATGCAGTATGCCACCCTTTTTTCAGCAGAGCAGAATACGGCCACAGGTCACAAGGCGACGCCTTCCTTCAAACATGGAATGGATGACTGTTCTTCCTTTTTCCGCCAATTCCTCCCATGACGAGGGTGCTGGCCAAGATCAGAACAGACAACACAAACTGTATAATTCTAACTCCTTGGTGTCCCAGACAGGGATGGTTTGCACTTCTCTTGAACATGGCTCACGGCTGATATCTCTGACTTCCATCGACGTCGAACCTGCTGTATCAAGCACAAGGCCGAGTCTGTCACCCAGACATCGACACCATCCATTTGACAGCGTGGAGGATAATTCCACGTCATTCACTCCTCGGATATCCCAAATCCTTGAGGCAGCACTCAAACCATCTATGAGAGCATCATATGCCAGGAAATGGAAGGCATTTTCTAATTTCCTAAATCATGTTCGATCCAACAGATCCTGTCCTTTTTGATAATGTTGGTTGACAGGGGTCTGAAGTTGTTGTCAGTTAAGGTGTATGTGGCTGCTATTTCAGCCTCACACGACCACGTTTCACTTACCACTGTCTTTTCTCATCCTCTTATGAAACGTTTTCTAAGAGGTTTGTTAAACCTTGCTCCTCCTGTCCAGCTTCCTCAACCTTCATGGAGCCTTTCAGTTGTATTACATTAATTAACTAAGAAGCCATTTGAACCACTTGCAACAGCTGACATAAGGTTACTTACCTGGAAAGTAATATTCCTAGTGGCAATCACATCAGCTAGAAGAGTGAGTGAACTAGCAGCTTTACGTATTGATGAGCCTTACCTTGTTTTTCATCTGGATAAGGCTGTTGTTCGCCTGGATCACCAATTCCTTCCAAAGGTGATTTCATCTTTCCACATCAACCAGGACCTCCCAGCCCTCTTTCCATCTCCAACTTCACCCCTTGAAACAACCTTACATACGTTGGATGTACGTCGAGCATTGGCCTTTTACAATGCACGCACAGAACCATTTCGTTTATCAAAAAGTTTATTTGTGTGTTATGGAGGACATAAAAAGGGTCAACCAATTTCTGCACAACGACTGTCCACTTGGCTGGTCCAGTGTATAACTCTGCCATACAAGCTAGCAAAATTGGACACACCGACTTCGGTGAAGGCCCATTCCACGAGGGCAGTGGCCATCTCTTCTGCTTTCCAGCAAGGCATCTCCATCCCGGAAATATGCCGTGCTGCAACTTGGTCTCATCCTCCAACGTTCGCCCAGCACTATCGACTGGACGTCCATTCATGATAAGACTGTTCTTTTGGCCGAGCAGTGCTGTCGTCTATCTTCACCTAACGCCATCCTCCCATCTAGGGTAAGTGAGGTAGTTAATCGGCCATATGTGTGATGCACAGAGACCACGAAGAAGAAGGACAAGTTGCTTACCTGTAACTGTTGTTCTTCGAGTGGTCATCTGTGCAGTCACACAACCCACCCACTATCCCCCTTCGGTGACTCTCTGCATTGAATAGGATTTCATCCTACTATTTTTTGTTGAATGTATTCTCTCCCTTGACACTGAACCTTACTGGGTCTCAGAAGAACTGAGGGATTGGGTGGGAACCCTCCTGCACAGGCGCGCTGAATGGTGTGGGAGGGTTCCCGCCAAAATTATCAGCTATAGAAGTTTCCCGAATCGAGCCTCACACAGGCACGGAAGCCCATATGTGTGACTGCACAGATGACCACTCGAAGAACAACAGTTACAGGTAAGCAACCTCTCTATGATTTAGAAACCATAGTTGGTTAGCATGGCTGGGTTTGCACATAATGACAACAAACAAATCAAGGGATGCAGTGGACTCCATCCCCACCTGGAACAGATATTGGAAGGGACTGCTGCTTTATACAACCTAATACTAGCACATGCTCCAAATCAAATAGGAAAGCTTGATCACATAAAAACTGTTGTTTGTGGAAATGAAAGAAGTAAGAGCAGGTTACTCTTCCCCTTTTCCATAATTCATGAGTGTCTTGAAAATGGTGGCATGAGCTTTATATTGAATAGCCAGAAACTTAAATAATTATGCAACATTGTTACTACAATGAAGATGTATTTTAGAAGACTTTGTCCCACTAGATGATTGCAAAAATTCCTTCTACTGAATGCAAGGATATCAGAACGTATCTACGATAAGTACTTATTGACTAGACATTGATTGTTCTGTTCCTCAGAAGATTTTTGTAAAAGAATTGCAGTCACTATTTTTTATATTCCTGGAATAGCTATTATAATTGGAGACAAGAGTTAAGGGTTAAGTGTAGTGTAAAAGCAGTTCTGAAAAGCAATAGTTTTGACTTATGTTGAGGGTTTCAGGAAAGCATTACATTTTATTCCTCATATTTAAAGCCTAATTCCTTTTAATAGTACTTCCTACAGATGTATTAATGCTTATGGCATAAAAAAAATTCAGTTGCATTCCTTCTGTATTATATTCTTATTAAAAATATGGCTTTTCCAAGGAGTGACAGCAATTTCTATAGTCTTGGGAAATGAAAAATACCTTTTGCTGTGAGATGCAGTAGAATTGTCTACCAGTATTGTGGGAATAGCTGTGTGTTTCTAAAATGGTCATTTGCCGGCTTTGGAACTTTAATAGAGTTATACAACAGTTTTGATAGCAGTGCATTCTAGCTATATTTTTATAGTCAGAATGGAAATCTCCCCCTTTGATGTATACCAGCCTTCCCCAACCTGGTGCCCTCCAGATGTGCTGGATTGTAATTTGCATAATTCTTAGCCAGCATGGCCATAACTAAGAATTATGTGAGTTGCAGACCAACACATGTGGAGGGCACCAGGTTGGAGAAGGCTGATATTTACCAATTCTAGTTAAATTAACATTTCAGTCCATTGACCAGAGCAGGTTTTAGAAAAGAACCTTTTAAAGGAACCTTATACAAGGTTAGGGAGATCCTCCACCTCTTCCAAAGCCCTGCTGGCTTGCTTTACCCAGGGTGGGAGGTGTTAGGGGAGGTATTGCTTGCTCTCTTAGTCCTTAATCTTCTGAAGTCTATAATTTTGGGGTGAATTTTTTTCCTTTTCTTTTAACCAGGGTTGAATTGGTTCTAAAGAGACATCCATTCATCTTGCTTGTAAGGTCAAACATCTACATAAATGCAGGTATGTTTTTTCCTTTGTGCATTACAGTTAGCAAAGTAAAATGAGACCATAACACTGTGCAAAACAACAACAACCCAGATATGCCTTTAATTTAGTCCTTGCTTCCTGTCAATCAACAGCATGTGATATCATGATATCTTAAAGCAGAGGTGGGCAACATGTGCTCCCCTGCCTTTTTTGCAGACCCCGCTGCTGAATTTTCTGCTGCAGTGACAGTGGCAAAAACAAACAACAATCTTGCTTGAAAATAAGATGCACAACAAACTTTGATCAGAATTGTGGAGGGGAAGAACAGAATAGAAGATGACATTACAGCATGCTCATTAGCAAAATTCTGAAATAGGTCTCTACTTCTTTAGCAAGCGAAGTATACTGGTTTTAGATGGAGCAATACCTGGGGGCACCTGTATAGCCCTCAGTCCCTAAACTACATTCTGAAACTGCCGATAGAAGGCTTTGGAAGAGACATCTGATATGTGCCACACAGCTTTGGAGGATAAGATTACTTGATTTTATTAAAATACTTTGCATATAAATGAATAACACCTGCTGACAGGAGACTACTCTTTGTTCCTTTGTGTTGTAATAAAAATGTTAAGTCGTCTACTTGGCTAAGTTTATGATGAAAAGAAAGAGCAAATGCTAAAGCTGGAATTGTTCCAGAGATTATTATTTACAGGTTTAAAAACTCTATTTTCTTATGACAGTGAACTTAAAATGCTTTTTCCCAGGCCCCAAATGTAATTACTGTCAAAATTAAAAACCTAATCATTCCTATCTGTTCCAGGTGAAAATTTTGAAGTCTTCAATTTGGGTTATTTGCTAGCAACTCATTTCTGCAGGGAATTCTGGGTCCCAAAGCTCATCACAGAACCCAGCCTTTTAATAGCTTTTTGTTTAAGTTTTCTAAATTTTGTATTTCCTCTATTTTCTCTTACCTCCCATTGGCTTTAGCCATTGTTATGGTTAACATTCAACTGCAATATATGGAACAAAGCCAGAATGAAATATTGAACTGTTTTGTATGCTTTTTTGTGATATTCTTTCCTTCCTTACATGTAGTATTTTAGTGTAAAAGAAGACTGCAAAGCTATGGCTTTCTGTGCAAAATTGAGAAGCTCCAAGAAAAATGAAGTGAACACAGAAGCTCAAGAGCAAGGACTGGAAGTTGCATTCTATTTACAAGAGAAGTCTTCTCGTTTGTATACATGTGGCAAGTATACAGCAGAAGAACTTTGCATTGAAGCTGCCCAGAAATGCTGTAAGTTTAGTCTTCCGTCTTGGTATTTAACCTATGGAACCTAAATAAGAAACCTTTTTAAAAAGAGATGTGGGTGGGGGCGTCCAGGAAATTACAATTCAGTTAGCTTAACACCTGCTGTGGGTTCCACCTCGTCCCTCCATCACAGGTGGCTTTGTCTTGAAGGTTGCATAAAAACATTTTAAATAAATAATACAATTCTTGTCACTATTGATGCCTTTTTAGCAAATCAGGTGGTATATAAATGTAAATAATAAATATTGTAGAGTTGGAAACGGTGAGAAAAGGGCAACAAAAATGAAGAAGGGGTTAGAGCAACTCTCCTATGAGGAAAGGTTGCAATATTTGGGGATTTTTACCTCAGGAAAAATGTGATTAAGAGGGGACATGATTGAAATGTATAAAATTATGCATGAATAGAGAGATGTTTTTGCCTGCTCTCATAGAACTAGAATCCTGTGTCATCCAGTGAAACTACATAGTGGGAGATTTAGGACAGATGAAACATAGTAGTCTTCACACAGCACATTGTTAAATTGTGGAAATGGTTAGCACAAGATGTGATGGCTGCCAATTTATACAGTTTTAAAAGGGGATTAGACAAATTCATGGAGGATAAGGCTATCAATGGCAATTAGTCATGTTTGCTATATGTGTCCAATATTAGAGGCAGTGTGTCTCAGAACACCAGCTTCTGGGGAACGTGAGTTGGAGGGGACTGATGCATTCATCTTCTGCTTGTGGGCTTCTCATAGGCATCTGGTCACTGTGGGAACAGAATGCTGGATTAAATCAGCCTTTTGTCATATCCAGCCTGGCTGGAAATAGCAGTGTGTTGCAGGCTAGTCTTTGGAGAAATTTCTAAAGGCATAAAAAAGAGCACAAAGTTCTACAATTTTCCCCCTTTTGAATCTTGCGTTTGGATGTTGGAACATTATTTCTTTCAAGATGGTTCCAGTACGCCCCTTTTAATATGTACGGCTTCTTTTTGCTCTTTCTTCATGGGCAGTGAAGATCTCCTGGGTAGACTTGAAGAAGAATACATCTACTAATTTTGTCTGCTGAATAACAGCTCTTTATTATAAATGACAATGATTACTTTAAAAGACCATTTATTATTTATGCTAATTGAATTTAAAAGCTGTCAAACACTTTTCTCTGTACTTATTTTTAATGTGTACTGTAACACATTTGCCAGTAATGCTTCTTATAAGGCAAACTTATTTGAATGGTTAACTTTAAGGTGTGGTGGGTTTGACCTTAGAAGCAAATGGGAGTGTTCAATAAATGAAGGATCTACCAATCTGGGTGTTACTTTCTATGTGTGTTCAAGGGGAGAATCAGGGAGAATCAGTGCACAAACCCAAGACCTCCTCCTAATATTGCTCCAGAGCTGTTTGAGAGCTAACATCTGGATAGAACCTAAATTTCTTGATTTGATCTTTCCAAACTTCTCCTTACATGTGGATAGTATTGTGGGTTGCTGCCAGATTGAAACACAATCCTGACTGTTATTTACACATGAAATGTTTTTATGATTAGTCTCATTTCTCTTGTGCCTTTCCACTCTACTATCAACACCTATGGCTAAAACAGAGATTTAAGGTGTTAGATTCAATGGTGTAATTCCATCAGCAGACCTGGGATGAGTCCCAACCCCCCTGGCACACCCTCAAAATATGATCCAAAGGCCTGGCAAACCCTTGGGAGCAAGTTTACGGGCAGTGTGGAGGGTTGTAGGGGAAAGGAGAGAGGGAGATAGTCCCCTTACACTAGTGGACTTCCACTAGCATGACATTGGATTTCATTCTATACCTGCAATCAATAGACGTTATAACAGTTCTTTTATATTTTTACTGTTAAACATAGACACTTTTAATATTAAACAATTTATTTTATCTTCCCTTTTTAGGACTTGAAAAAAGATATATTTTTCAAGGTACCACTGAATTGATGATTTTCTATCGTTTTCTTTTTAAACAGCTATATCACCATTGTGCCACAATCTGTTTGCACTCTTTGAAGAAAGCAGAAACTTGTGGTATGCACCAAATCATGTCTTCCAGATAGATGACAAAACAGCACTCCGGGTTCATTATCGCATGAGGTACATATGACGTTATGTAGCGAGGTCGTTGCAACTTAAGTCTCATCAAAGAATTGTGTATTTCTGTTGCATATGATATTTAATTTGCTTTGCCTTAAAATGCAACCAGTCTTCAGACTGTAGCCCATGAAATCTCTTTACAAACGAGCATGATGGCTGGAGGGGTTTGAAAAGGTTGCAATTTTTGTTGCTTATTAATATTTTTGTAGTTTTATTATTTGATGTTATTAGCTGCCTTGCATTTTCCATAGAGGGGTATAAATAGAATGGATGAATAAACATGACAGTTATAAATAATTAAATAGCTAAATGTTAATAAACATCAGCCTGACTCATTCATTTCTTGTAGTCTGTAGGTATATATGGGCAGTATTTGATCTGTTCACATGCTACTATGTGAAAAGCTAGTAGTTCCTAGATGGGGCAGGTCAGTGGAGCTCACAGAAGGGAGCTCTGCTGATTTGCCCGTTCTGGAAACTAGCATTTCTGCTTGTTTCTAGGTTTACTTTCTTAAGCACCAGTTCCTGTTGCACTAGTTAGTGATTTGTCCTGTGAGCATAACGGAACGAGCCCTAGGAATTTAAATTTATATGAACAATGGACATCTTGAAATGTGTCCGCCTATGTAAAAGTAATCTCAAAAGGACAGGCACTTGTTCAGTGTTACAGAACTACTTCATAGAAAATGCTGTATTCTTTGAACCTTGATGAAGAGGTTTGTTGCAAAGAGAAGTTAATCACAGTCCAATAACAAAAGTAAAAATGGACATGAAAGAGAGGAGCTGTTAATTCGTGTGTATCCTTTATTTCAATTCTTTCGTTGTCATCTAGTAAGGGTCTTATTTCCTAGTTATTTAAAGTGAAGGAATAGGATGAAGAAGGGATCTGAAAATGAATAGGATGGGTATGAAAATAATGAAATGAAGTAGGCGGCCCATCTTGTCATCACAAGATTCATTGGACATTACTGACAATAACCGTAGAATTGCTGAGAATGCATCTGATAGGTTTTTTTTCTTTGCAAATTTTAATGCTTCTTATACCTTCAGACACAGAAAATGGTTGTTGGTAACTTGAGGGAGTGTATGTGTATGATTTTTTTTAAAGGAAAGGAGAATTTTTCTAGTTAACGTGTTAAGAAAAATTAAATCATGTATGTAGCATCAAATTTCCTGAACTCCTTATCATTATTTTCTCAAGGTTTTACTTTACTAATTGGCATGGGACAAATGAAAATGAGGCATCTGTCTGGAGACATTCTGCAAAGAGACCAAAAAATTCTTATGAAAAGAAACAAGTACAAGAAGGAACACCCCTCCTAGATGCAAATTCACTAGAGTATCTCTTTGCACAGGCAAGTGATTTGTAAGAGGGAATTGTAAGTCATAGTAACATCTAATTGCTTTTTTAAAAAAATAAATTTTACAAACTACTTTTGTTTCTCCAATGGAGGGGATGCTCTCATGATTATGTTGGCTTTATCGTTTTTTAAAGAAGTTCAGTTTAAACTCTAAATTACGTTCTAGATGTATAAAAGGAGTGCATTATTAACACTTACTAAATATTTAATCTGCTTTTAATTGGTTTGTTTCAGTAATTTTAATTGTACACTTGCTTTGAATGCACATGTGCAGATAAGCAGTCCATAAATAAGCTGAAATTAAAAAAGGGGGGTTGCTACCCCTTTTGCATAATACATTTTGATTGCGTTAGTGTTCTGTAGTGCATATGTGGCCTTGAATATTCTGTGTTTTTTGTTGGGAAGAAGCAACATTACTGTTCCATTTTTTAGCATGTCATTAGACTTTCACATAGAGTACTTTGTTTCACATCGCTCTTTGGCTGGAGTGATATAACTGTGCCTATAGCTAAACTAGATTTCTCTCACTTCTCAATTTAGGGACAGAATGATCTGGTAAGATGTTTTGCACCTGTTCGGGATCCTAAAACCGATCAGGAGACTCATGAAATCGAAAATGAATGTCTGGGCATGGCAGTACTTGCAATCACGCACTATGCAATTAAGAAAAACCTGAGGTTGCCGGAACTTCCCAAGGACATCAGGTGAGTCAGAAGTAGTTGTGTATTGTACTACACAAATTTCTCTTTTCTTATGGCGGGGCAGCTGAGTTAGAAGGAAGACTATGTATTGGAAATGGATTATTTTTCTCTTACTAGTAACAGACAATGGAGAAGCAAATTAGCCTTTCCAATCCTACTATGGGTTCCTAAATGGTCTGTTGGAAGATAAATGCTTGACATCTGATGCATGTCCAAATACTATCAGTAGGTTTTTTTTTAATCCTTTTGTTTTCCAGATTCCATTACTTGCATATATCTGTGCACACATACACTATTGTATACCACATGTCACACCAAACAATTGTTTGTGTGAAGAAATCCAAACTATGATGTGCGTCAAATGTACAGGCTAACCATGGTTTACCAAGCAATCAAACCGGACCTAGTTTACCAACCAGTCAAAACCCAGAACAAAACTTTATTTTTACCCAAACTGTAATCTGAACACCTATATTGAACATTTATGTGGAATTGCAGCTGACTCGCAAAACAGTTTCGTTACCGTTTTGAAATAGGGTTTGACCAAAATTGTGCACTCACTGGCTTCAGTAGAACCAGAATGAATCAGAATAAAGACATAAAATAAAACCAGCACCTGAAAGGATTATTTATTTTGGCTTTGCCCAGGCTTCTGTACTTTGCTGGCTTCAAGAGGGCAGGGTCTGGGAAGCATCAGGCAGGGATTGGACTGGAGGCTGCTTTCTCTTTAATGTGGAAGCAATTGTAGTAAAGATAAAATGGTCTGTTCAGGAAGGAAAGGAGAGAGGTTCCCTCTGCTATGCACTGCTGAGTGTCTTCCCTAAGCTGTAGTGTTCAACCAACCTATGTAGGTGGATGTTGGTCTTTGTTGCTAACCTAAATCGATATTTTTCTTTATACCCTTTGTCCTGCAAGTTTTGTGGTTTTTGAAAAATTAAACAATGCCTCTGTGTTGCTTAGGGTTGCAGGCAGAACATCTTGCTAGCCAAGTGTTCAGTCCCTGAGAATCACAGAGGTGAATAAGCACACTCTTCCAAGCCCAAGATGCCTGAAGGAGTGCTCAATCCAGACAGTGCAGGGAGAAGGTATGGTGTGGGTGTGGGAGGAAAGAGGTGGTGCATTGGAGAGGTGGTGCAGTTTCTGGGCTGCCTGTGAAGGTCATGTAGGAGCTTCAAAATATCTTAATTGTTCTTTGCCAGGTAGATAATCTATATATAGTTGGGGGACTTAGTGTCTTGAAGAGGGAGATCTTAAATAGGGTAATGGGAGGGTACCAGTAAGTGCTGCCAGGACACTGGGACTGAAGCTGAAAGTTAATAACCTCCAAGAGATTAGAGAGGATGTCCTGCAGCATCAGGACAGGTGGTGTGTGATGGAGTAAAAGATTTGGGGGATCATCTTGGTCCCATGATGTGGCAAAGACATTTTTCAACATAGGTAGGAGAACAAGTCAACCCTGTAAGGAGATGTTTTAATTGTTCTTCCACAAAGTAGAAAGCACTCATTCTCTGGCTTGTTAAGCTTGTGTTAGGTCTGGAACATGACTTATGTAAATATCATATGATATTCCCACACTTGTATAAGGGGGTTCTCAACGCATTGATTTCTCAGTAATCCTTACAAAACCTCTGAGATAGATCTGTAGTAATATCTCCTTATTGTTGAGGGGGAGAGGCTGGTGCTAGGAGGTAGGGCTTTGCCCTAGGGCCACCCATGAAGACTTGCCACTTGATAGTGTTCCACTGTGGTTAATTTTGGGCTTGGCAAGCTCTGATTTGCCATGGTGTTGTCTGACCCCCCAGCTACCAGGCTTATCACAGATCATAACTGCATTTCATTATGCTAGAGCTACTGCTACTACCAACTATTTTTTTATAACCTAGAATATTAACTGAAGACTAACAGTATCATTATTATTACATCTTGTCCCGGTTCCACTCCTGGACTTTCAGAGTTCCACTTTCCTGGCTGGACACTCGGATTCTGCTCCTTAAATATATCTTCCCTCTTTAAGAGCAACCTTGTCCCTTTTCTGGGACCCAAGCTTCCACCTGTCTCTTTTCCCCTTTTCAGTAGCGTGGGGGTTCGAGCTGTAGGCAGGTATGAAATCTCCAACAATATAAGTTTTAAATCAAAACTCTTTACTATTCTTGGCATAGTAAGGAACGCTTTGCTTAAGATATTTACACACATAGATGTTACAAAGGCAAGAAAAACAAACAGACAAGAGTAACAACACAGGTTCATCTCTTGTCTAACTACTCCTGATATTCTCCCCTAACATATCTTCGGGAATGGAATTTACCTCCATTCCTAGCTAAAGCAATCTGTCCTCTCTCCCGGCCATACCCTTCTTTTTCTTGATCATCTTGTCGAGCCTTTTGTTAGACTCATTGGCTATCCTTTTGTGTCTGGCTCGACACATCCTGAGCTGTAGACCGATCAGAGAGCCATTACTGGAACATTTGAGAAATTACCATTTTAGCCCTGGGGAATTCACTCTTATTGTTATGTCTTAATCAATCTACTTCCTAACTGTTAACTCTTTACATACAGTTAACCCTTCACACATCTACAAAAGCTACTTTTCGTCTTATAGCCAAGTCTAGGCTAGGGGTATTTATGTGCTTCCTTTTTTCTGCTTCAGACCTCCCAGTCACCCCAAAAGTTCATAGCATATGGAGAGGGTGCCAACTAGTTGGGAAAGACAGTCAGCCTTGCCCTGGATCGTTGGATTATTCAGATGTATACGCCTGTAATGTGACATACTATGTGGAAGTAGCTTGTGTGCTGGTGGACGTATGTGTGGAGAGGGCCTCAGTGCAAAAGAACAAACTCAGGGTTTGCTGAAGTGTGCTCCTTGCTGACTTGTTCAGCACTAAGCACAATTCAACAGAAATTGCAAAGTTTGCTTTAACGTTTGGGCTTAAGTGTGCTAAGATTGGCCCGTTCTGCAAGGTATTTGCTCATCTGGAAGTGTAATGTGTGAAGGGTTTTTTTGTATGAATTTGTGACATGGCTAACCAACTCTACTCATGGCAATAAATGAAGAAATTAGAATCTCTAATTCTGATAAACAGCTAATAAAAACCTACTTGCTTATTTACTTGATAATTAAATAAATTAAATAAAAGCACACCATGAATTTTAGGTATTCTTTTGTCACTAATTTGTCAGAGGTGTGAAAACCCCCCAGTATATTTAAAGGAGAGGTTATTGAGCAAAAACTATTAAAAATTGTCCATACATCTGTGAATACATTCAACCCTATGCTTTCAAGCATTCTTTTTTGTTTATATATATATATGTTTTTATACAAAAGTATTTTCTTTTTGAAGCTTTCCTGTTATACCTTGGTTTTTTTCATGAAATATCCCTTCTAGAAGATATTGACAGGAACAATGAATATGCATTTTCCTTTTCACCATCCCTTTTCAGCTATAAACGGTATATTCCAGAAACTCTGAGTAAGAACATTAGACAGAGGAACTTGTTAACCAGAATGCGGATAAACAATGTTTTCAAGGATTTCCTTAAGGAATTTAACAACAAGACCATTTGTGACAGCAGTGTTTCTCCACATGATCTGAAGGTGAAATATTTGTCAACAATGGAGACATTAACAAAGCATTATGGAGCAGAAATGTTTGAGACTACCTCATTGTGGGTTTTATCAGAGAATGAAAAAAACTTTAACCTGGATGACTCTACAATCATCCCAAATTATGAAGTGATGGTCACAGGCAATCATGGAATTAAGTGGCGGCTCAAACCATATGTAAGTATCATAATGAATGTATGAATGATATGAATGTTGTTTTTTGATCATGTTTTATAAGGTGATTTAACTTGTGCTTACTTGTATAAACATGCTTGGCACTTCTAGGAGTATTTTCTTAAGTAAGTAAGATGTTATCAGAGCCACAGCTTATAGTAAAAGTATGTTCAGAAAGTGGGTAGAGATCTTTCCAGGATGGCACTTTTGAACTCTCCTTTCTGTGCATTTGAGGAAAACAAGTTGCCATGAAATAAACCAAATTAATGAGTATTTTATTCTAAGGGTGTAATTTACGAACCTTCTCACATTATGGCATCTCTAAACTTTATTTGAAGAGTTAGTCCTCTGTGGCGCAGGAAAATCTACTTTAAGTTATTAATATAATTAAAACATTTTCTCTTACGAAATGGCCATGTATCTAGAGCATATATTTAATTTAATTTCACTTTTATATTTCATTGTTCTGATACTGGCCTTCATGTGCTTTCTGTAGATACACATTTTTTATTCCAGTAGTGCAGTTTGTCTCTCCCTCCCCACCTCTTAATCCATATACATTTATGTCAACCAGGTTACACAGAGTGAGAAAGAAAAACATAAAATAAAGAGGAAAAAAACAGACTGTAAAGTCAAGAAAAATGAAGAAAAAAAGAAGAGGGAGGAATGGAACAGTTTTTCTTACTTTCCTGAAATTACTCACCTTGTGATCAAGGAATCCACTGTCTGCATCTACAAGCAAGATAATAAAAGAATGGTAAGCGTTCTAGGTCCTATAAACAATTCAATACACTTGTGTTTTGCACTAATGATTACATAACTAGTACCCTTTTAATTCTATACCCTCAATCATTAACATAGATTTGGACCCTTACTTCATATTAACTATCACTGAAAAATTGAGAGCAGTCTTCCACTCTTCTTATATTGGCACTGTGAATATGTATGTATGTATGTATGTATGTTAAACTAACCATGTGCCTGTTACATATAGAATGGCTACAAGTCTCTGTTCATTGTATGCACACTGTGGGAAGATGTCTTTGAGCTGTAACTTGCACATGCTCCCCATCTCCCATGGGCATGTTTTCATGGTGTAGATAAAGTGAAACAGTGTGCATCACCTCACATGTTAAATGGTTCATAATACATTTTTAATGTGCGCTGTTTCCTGTATGACGTGAAAAGACCCTTGTTCACCTCACCATTTTTGCACCACCCTTCTGGGTACATTTAGCTTCAGATGGGAACTGTGTCCAGTTTTAATAGCAGTGGAATCATAACACTGCAAAGTACATGAAGCACATCTTACCTATATATATATGTGCATATGTGGTCATCCAAAGCATTGGAGTGAGATGTTCAAATACACAGATAACAATCCAAGTATGTTTCATTAAGGCTGCAATCCTTCGCAAATTTACTTAGATGTAAGTTCTGTTGAAATCGGTGAGACTTGCTCCTGATTAAATAAAGATAAGATTCAGACTGTGTGCAGCTGTTTTGTACTGAGCCAAAGTTGGGAAGCTGTGATTGAAGTTCAAGAGATCTGAATAAACCAAAGATCTGCATGTTTGGGAAATTATCTAGGTCTAGAAGTGGTGTTTCCCTTTTTTATCAGGCCTTCAGTTGTCTTCTCAGGACATGAGGAAAGGTTCCTAGAGTTACGATTAAATTTCCTGTTTTCATACTGTAATTTCCCTCAATTACATAGATAAAGAAGGATATATATTTTTTAGAAAAATTAAAATCCAGGACAAAATAAAAAATGAATGGATTTTTAAATGTTGGCTACTGTTTCTTATAATTCTTCATAAAATTACTTTTCTGCTCTAGGAATTTAAATTGTCTTCACATGAGGAAGCCTTGTCATTTGCTGCTTTGATAGATGGATACTTCAGGCTTACTGCAGATGCCCATCATTATCTCTGCACAGATGTCGCACCACCCTTGATAGAACACAATATTAAAAATGGCTGCCATGGTCCAATTTGGTTAGTTATGTCTTTCAAACACTTTGCTTTCTAAAGAGACAGTAATCTTTATGTGAATAATTTGCATATTTTCTTTCACAAATCTTATGTTGACTGTATAGAGTAATTAAAATCTGAATTCTTACATTTTTTTTTTAAAAAGTGAAAACTGGAGATGTGACTTAAAAGAATCATAACTGCTTCAACCATTAAAATTGTTCTTAAAGGATAGATTTTCTGGCATATTGTAGTATCCCATACCCCCATACAATTTGACTGGTTAACCTAACAATATCACGAAAGCTCTAGAACAACTATCATTATGTGCATATGGGGCTTCTAAATAAGCATAGTCTTCTATGTTGTGGAAAACCTGATTTTTGCAATGAAGATTAATTCTCAGAACTCTTCCCGTTATTAATCTGAGAATCCTGTGTTCATGCAGGAGTTGTGTGTGCATATTTAAGTAAAATGCGTAAGTTGCCCATTATCTTTTCCTCTTCTTGAAACAACTTATCTCTTGGATACTTCCTTTAGTAATCTTAATGTTTTTATTATTGTAAACAATTGTTACAAAGCATGAGTCAATGACCAAAATCTGAATATGTACTTAAAGTGCAATGAGATCATTTTGGGTCATAAAAATGGAAAATCATAGTCTAGATTTCTCAGTTGAAACTCCTTCTCCTTAAATTCTTTATGATTCCTGTTTAAAATGCATATTTTTAAAATGTGGCCCACCTGTAAAAGTATGTTTATAAAGTATTTGGCAACCAATAACAGTTTAAAATGCATTCTTGCTTTCAAGGGAATGTTAAATTGTCCTCATATATAACTGCCTATTTCTAAATACTTTCAGCACTGATTATGCTATCAACAAGCTGAAGCAAGAAGGCAATGAGGAGGGGACATATGTCCTAAGATGGAGCTGTACAGACTTCAATAACATCCTCTTGACTGTGATATGTAATGAATACTCACAGGTATGGTGGAGTTTTATCAGTTGTGCATCCAATGTTTTATCTACATACATTAACATTTTGATCTGTAACTGTTTGAAGGGTAGGATTGAAAAGTAGTCTTGCCCTTGATGGTTCCAAACTTTATGCTTATGAAAATTGAGCATGAATTGTTCTCACTTGCTTATGAGAGCCTATAAAATGGAATTGGCTGACTGTACTGTAGCTTCCTCTCGCTCTAGGCTCTGTTATCTACTCTATAATTTGAGAGGGGAAATCCAGGGATTGTGGTTAATGAATCATAGTTTAGTTTGGGTATAGTTAGCTCTTCTCATATTTAGTATCTTATTTCTTGCCAATTGGAGTGAGATGTATGTGTAGCTAAAGTATTAATCTGCTAATTTGGAACAGAGTAGATCTGCAGTTATCAGGCTGCCATAGTACCTCTATTGATATGATACTTTCACCCATTCAGCTTATGTTGAATGGCAAAATTATTGATGAACGTGTCTATTCCAGTTTCTGAGTAAGAGAAAACACACATGTTGTGTTCCTTTCCAATTTGTGTGGAGTCATCCAGAGCTCCATTATTTACCACAAGATAGAATTAAATTGTTTTAGCAAATACCTGCTAAATCAATTGCAAATATGATTTACTGCATCAACTGGAATCTCCTCAGGAGTAAATTTAGATTTAGTTGTTCTCTAAGCATTTTACATGGGTTCATTGAAAAATTATTTCTTCTATCTCTCCCCTCCTTCCTTCCCCACAGCAGTTGCTAAATACTCCCAAACAGTACAAGAACTTCCAGATTGAAATGAATAAAGATGGATGTCTCCTGCATGGATCTGATAAGTTCTTTCCATCTCTGAAGGAATTGATGGACCATTTAAAAGGGCAGATGCTTAGAACAGACAATATAGTCTTCACACTCAAGAGGTGTTGTCAGCCAAAGCCAAGAGGTAAAACTCTTGACAACATTCCCCCCACCTCCATCACACATACATACCAAGACCTATTTGAACCTTTCAGTGGAATTGTGTGCTCATAGTTCTAGCCAGTCCTAAAGTATCAAACAGGTCATTCCTTTTAATGTAACTGAGAGTTGTTCAGTGCCAAAGGGCAACTTCATACCTTCGTACCTAGAAGAGGCACTGCATGTATAAAAGCCTCTGCCTGTCAATTGTAACAAGGAGTTTCAATAACTGCTGCAAGTTCCCAAACTTGGAGAGACTGCTTCCAGCCCTCTCCTTGTAATGAGACAGCAAGCACTGTTCTCATCTTTCCAACATCTCTCTTTTTGAGCGGCTAAAGAGGAAGAAGGAAATCTACTCCCTGGAGCTATTCTGGCTTCTTTTTCTCTGGCTCAGTTGCTTTTCCATTGTATGTCATAAAAATATTTCTGATGTGAAGAATTAGAGAAAAATGGAAAGTTGATCCAGGTGACAGAGAAATTGAGAAGGATGATGTATGTATTACATTCTGGTTCTTCTCATATAATGGTTTCAAATATGGAAGATTAGAGATGTCATTTAACAGGTTAAACTGTATTTATGGTACTAGCGTTAAATATTGGAAGCATGGTCCTCTCAATGTTTTTTGTTTTGATAATTACACAGTACCCTTGAAGGAGCACAAGCAGGCATACATGGTTTATTTTATCTTTGCAGCAACCATGTAATGTAGGTGAGGCTGATACTGAATTGTCCAAGGCCACCCTTGGAAAGCTGTGGAGGTATAATATGTGTGCATACTTCCCAAGGAAAGAGATATGCCTGTAAACAGTGTTGTTATGCACATACATTAAAAAAAATTATAACTAGCTGATCTCATAGTAATTGGACTAGGAGAGAGTAACATCCTACCAGGAATACGTATGGAAACTAGGAATGCTTCTGCTGGTACATCATACTACATGGCCCTTCAGTTTCCCGTTCCTCATAACAAAGTTCAGTACAGTACTAGCTTCATCTGGGCCCAGGGACATATGATCTTGTCCATTTGTGAAAGCTTAGTCTGACTAGTGATGGGAGACTGCCGAGAGACACTTGTTAGCAGCTCTGAGCATCCTGAAGGAAGTGTGGACTTTAATTGTAGTAAATCAAAAAGTATACATTAAAAGGAATAGTTTCATTAATTGAGAATAAAAAAAGAATTTCATGATGCATGTAATTGCAGTTGAATGGGCAATATGCAAGTTGACATGGATGCTAATGTAAGCAACTTCTAGCTCAATGCCAGTAGCATTAGCGGCATAAGTTTTTCCAGAGAAATCCATCATGCCAGTTAACGTTATTGGTGTTGGGCTAGAGATTGTTTACGCTAGCACAATGTAATTTGTGTTAGCACTAGTGTCAGCTTGGATATTGCCCAATGCTAATGTGATTCAATTTGTTCTAATAATAATGATATTTATTTCTTACCCGCCTCTCCCTCCGGATTGAGTCAGGGAACAACATCAGTAAAAACAATATAAAATACATATAAAATACATAAAACTGATTAAAAACATATAAAGTTAATACATTATTAAAATCAACAAAGACTTAAAATTCGACGGGGTAGGCGTGCCGGAAGAGATCAGTCTTTTTCGCTCTCTTAAATTCTAGAAGACTGGTAAGTTGGCGGACCTCTTCCGGCAGGTCGTTCCACAGTCTGGGAGCAGCAGAAGAGAAGGTCCTCTGGGTAACGGATGTCAGCCTAGTCTTGGCCGACTGTAATAAGTTCTTCCCAGAGGACCTGAGCATGTGGGGCGGATTGTATGGGAGAAGGCGATCCCACAGGTAACCTGGACCCAAACCATGTAGGGTTTTAAAGGTAATGACCAACACTTTGTACTTCACCTGGAAACTAATTGGCAGCCAGTGGAGTGATTTTAAAGCTGGTGTAATATGGTCACCTCTAGGTGTACCGGTGACCAACCTGGCTGCCATATTTTGAACTAATAGATTTTGAGCCTCCCCATACATTTTTCTGGCCCTTCTATTAAATTTATTAGGAACAGAAATTAGCATGTTAATTAGGTGGTAATTCAGTACAGTCGGTACAGTGAGCATCCGTCTCGTAATGTTCATGGGGTATCCTTGGGCAAGTCGTAATTTCTCACCCTACTATACCTTACAGCTGGAGTGAAAACCTCAGGGCTTGGGGCAAAATCCAGCCCTTCCCCCACCACCCCGAAGGCCTCTTCCCTGTGTCTCCCACTCTATCTTTGGTAGTAAACCAAAAAGTTTCCAAGCTTTTATGTGGTTTGTTTTTATTCTAAAATTAGGAATGCCTTTCCTAAGGCTTAGCTACTGTAAGTAAGATCTTTCACGTATGCTTTCTGGTATTTTGAGTCATGCCCCCTTTTGCCTTTAGCTCCATCCCCCACTGGAATGCAGCCCCCGTAGAGCTTTTCCGAAACGGAATTCAATCCTCAGGCTGAAAGAGGCTCTGCACTAGTGGGGGGTGGTGAGGCCAAACTGTCATTCGTAGCTCCTCCAAAGAAAGGCAGGCTACAAATATAAACAAATAATAATGACTTTTGCAAGTGCATTGAAGAAAGTGAATGTTCTTTTGTGTGCAGTATTTCAATAACAAACATCCATTGCACGGCAGAAGTATTCCAATAATTAGATGTTCCTTTAAATGTAATGTGCTGTGTCAAATTAGCATTCTCTAGTGTAAAAGCTAGAATATTAGTGCCCTCTGAAGTATTTTTGCCTAAGATATTCATTCTTTTAAGTTTGTATCCTAACTTTTCATCTAAAGAACTCAGAGCAACTACTAACTCAAGGTTGTTGCGATGCTATGCTGGCAGAGAGTAACTTGCACAAAATCGTTCAGTCAGAATCATAATTGCATGGGGATTTTAACTTGTGTTTCCTATCATCAAACCCTTATTTAGACTGTAGCCTCTATGTAGGCTGAGCAGGGCTATGCTGAAGGTTATACTCTGCATATCTTTAATGCTTATGCAATTATTCCAGTGCGGGTCTATCATTATGAAGATTGCTAACAACCAGTATTCTGCAAAGCGCATTAGAAGTAGGGAGGCAAACTGTTTCAATCATGTTAGAGAGGACTTATTTTTCTTCCCAGAAATCTCCAATTTGCTAGTGGCTACAAAGAAATCCCAAGAATGGCAACCAGTATGTCCTTTAGGTCAGCTGAGCTTCCATCGAATCCTTAAAGAAGAAATAGAACAAGTAAGTAGCTGTAGAATTTAAGATATTTCATGAACATATGCTTTCCTGTTGTTCTTTGAAAACTGTTTAACACGGATATCTAAGAAAATGTAACCAAAGCCTGTTAACCTCACCCCCGCAATCTCAATTTAAGTAAGTCCTATTGAAATCTGTGGTGAATGTTCAAGTTACTATTCTCCTCCTTCCTGGGAGGAAGGAGGTAGGCAACATGGTACCCATGGGCCCCAGTGTGACTCTGGATACATTTCTTGGCAGCCCCAAAGGTGCCATCCGCCGCCTCCCCCTTGTTTTCATTAACACGTTTTCCAGCAACTAGGGTTGCTGTGAAATAAGTTTCTGTTGGTGCTGAATACTGTGAGTTCAAGAGAGGTGGTTAATGTGTTGGGGCTCATCCCCCACTTCTCTGTAGAACTCAGTCATTTTAGGCAGGTTACTTGTCTTTTGCCATGCCTCCCATGACAGCCATTTTGTGGTGGTGTCCAGGGCAGTTTCTCAAATTGCCAAATGTGTTCGCAGAAAGAAAGTGATGAGCCAAGCTGCTTTTTAGATGAGAGATTATTCATATAAGTTTGTTTGTTTTGAAAAAAGTTGCTTTAATATGGTAATGCATATCCATTCACTATCTTACTAAGTACAGCTATATAATGCAATGTAATGCTTAATCTATCTTTGCCCTGGGCTCATGTGCTCCACTCCTCCTTCCTCCTCCAGCACGGTGACGAGAAGTTCCAGTTCCGCTTTAGCTTAACTGTAGCTTGCTGTGTCGTCCAATCCTTGTTATGATAATCTTAGCTATGGTTTGTTTGAAACAAGACAACCTTAAATCACAAGTTATGAAGCTGTCTTGTTTCAACAAACCATAGCTGAGATTAACCACAGTTTAGGATAAGGGACATACTAAATTGCAGTTGATCTATAGGGGAAGCAGAAGCTTCCCTCTCTTCATAGCTGTGCCAGAGGAGGCGAGAGGAGGGGGAACGTGCTTGTTCTCATAATGGAGATAGAGAGTGATCTCACTGAAATTTGCAGACCATCTTTGTGACCCTAGAATGTACTTGCATGTAAATTAGCATAATGGTTGTACCACCAACGTCACTTGCAATCTAAAAAATGACAGCAATCCAACTTACATTTCTTTCTGCTACTTTAAAATACTCTCATTGATATCCTATAAGTATAAATAAGAAGCCATTTATTAATTAATTAGATAGAATTTCTGATGATATCCATCACATTGGACTCATTTGCTATTACCTCTTATAATGAAACCCCAAAGTGCAAAATGAGTTTTAATGTGTTTTCTCTGTGGTGAGTAATGATGTGTGTGTTACTAAAACAAACAAATGGGTAAGTTTGTTAAAATTTATAACTGCTATATTAAAATTGTATTTTAGGGTGAACATCTTGGGAGAGGAACTAGAACACAGATTTACTCTGGTATTCTTAGTTATAAGGATGATGAAAGTTATCACAGTGAAAAGGCGATGAAAGTTCTTCTTAAAGTGTTGGACCCCAGCCACAGAGACATTTCTCTGGTAGGTTTCTCTCTGTATGTTCACTTTATAAAATGGTTGATGTCATTGCTGCTAATTTTCTTTTACATTGGAGCATGTACCCATGTATTTGTAATATAGGTAAGAGTTTATCCCAGGCTTCTCCAGATGTGTTGGACTACAACTCACAACTTTCCAGCCACCATGATAGTTGTTGTTAAAATAATCATTTAACCTGTTGTTAAACCCTCACATTTCCATGAAAAAGCAAAGTTGTGCAATTATCCAGTATTACATGTGATGGCTCCCCATAAGGGGAACCTGTATATTTAATTTCATCGAATTTCTGCAAAGTTTCAAAGAGTTGGACCCCACTCCACCCCGTTTTGGTAGAATGTTCCCATGGGTAGATTCAAGGCAGTATTAAGCAAGCCCAGTATTAAGAAAATAAGCAAGCTGAAAAGGCTGCTTTGTATACCAATAAAAAGTTTTGTTTTATTCTGTGTTTTTGGTTAGCTGCTGGTAAGGAAGAAGCCAACTGAAGTGGTGGGTAAGGAATAAGGGAAAGGGGGTAGGAGCAGGAAGGGAAGCAAATGGGTTGTTTTCACCTGTGGTTAAATCCTCACTTTTCCATGAAAAAACAAATCTGTGCATTTATCCAGTGGCTCCACATAAGGGGAACTTGTATATTAAATTTCATCTCAATCCTGCAAAGTTTCAAGGAGTTGGTGCCTCCCCCATCCCTTTTTGTTGCACACGGGTGGAGATTGGGGACCCAGCAAAGGCTTGGGAAGGCAGTACAAGGGACGGTAGGGTATGGTTTCCATCGCAAAGGAAGCTGAGATATCTGGGCAGGAGGAATACAGGAGTTGGAGAGGGGGGAATAAACCATGCTGCATGCTTGTTTGCCTGATCATCTGATGGGAGCACAATAGATGGTTTTCAAAACACTGTATAGCTTATCACCCATCATGGGTTAGTGTGATGTATGAACAGGTCCTTTTTGTGTGGCTAACATATCCCTACTAATGAAGTGTGTAAACTGGTCCTTTCTATGTAGCTGGGAGTGAACAAATTGCCCTCGGGTACAAATTTGTTCATGTATACAGTTTGGTTGCAAACCACCATATAAGCTGCAGTTATGTAGGTCTTCAGTCAGTTCTTACGGGGTTATTTTCAGTGATATATAGCCATAGTAATTACTCCAAGGATCTTTCTGCGGCTACAAAACTTGATGTGAGAACTAATTCTCACAGTTATTTGTGAATGGAATTTTGGTCATGGATTACAATCACTTCAAATAGTAATGTAAACACATGCAGATCATTGAAATTACAGTTACTGTCTGAATATTGGATATCCATAGACTTTCAGCGTTGCTTTGTGTTTTCATAGTTTTGTTGATCTTAAATCTCTGCTTTGTTACCCCCTGAAAAATATGTGTATTTTAATAGGCATTTTTTGAGACTGCAAGCATGATGAGACAAATTTCCCACAAGCACATTGTCCTTCTTCATGGAGTTTGTGTCCGTGATGTAGAAAGTAAGTAAATTCTTTCTGAATACATCTTTTGAAGTAGAAGTGATAGCTAAATTAGTTGCCTTAGAACAAAGGTAGGCAACCTGCTGCCCTATGCGTCTCAAGACTAATTTTTTTAAAAACATATTTTTATTGAGGTTTAAATCACATGTTTTCAGTGTAATTAATGTATATAAAATTACAACTTTTTCAACAAACACACATAAATTCCATAGGAAATCCAGTAAACAATTAACTAAACTCACAGGACTTTCTGTATATTAACCTTGTGTTTATCCACAGAAGTTTGTCAGGAGTTTAATATTTAGTTGCAATTATCTCACTTTATCTTTCCATATATGTCTATGACACGCTGGTGGTTTTCTCTAGGAACCTTGTTTGTAAATGAAGTCAATAAATTGTATGGAAAGTGTCAGAACCTTTTCGTTGCCTTTGTGCCCTTATCTATTTAGTTAGTTTTTCAGCCAATGCAATGTTTCAGAGGTAGTTATCCCACGTAACTATTGACAGATCCATAGATTTTTTTCCAATTCTTTGCTATTAATTGACGATACACCACCATCATAAAAGTCAGCATTTCTTTGTCTGTTAAATGTACCTTAGGGCTAATTTCAAAAGCCCTCTGCAAGTGTTCAACTCATGCAAGTGTTCAACTCAGATCTCTGGCAGGACCTATCAGTTCCTGGATGAGAAGGAAGAAGGATGGAGGAGGACGTAGTAGAAAAAGAGGAGGGTTGGCTCTGGCCCCTCCCATCACTAATTTTGGTGTGTTCATTGCTGGCATGCAAACTCCCAATAATTGCCACTGAAGGAATGTGGACCCAGCCTTGACATTAAAAAATGTGTTCCAATGCTTATGTTTGAAATGCAACTTTCATGAAAGATTTCATTTGTGTGGTTTTCTTCTACAATAAAAATGTGTTGAAGACTGAATTGCATGTGCTTTTCTTATGGCACTATTTTTTCCCCTATGGTTTCAGACATTATGGTGGAAGAGTTTGTTGAATTTGGGCCTCTGGATCTCTTTATGCACCGCAAGAGTGATATGCTTACAACTCCTTGGAAATTTAAAGTAGCAAAACAATTGGCAAGTGCATTAAGCTATCTGGTAAGTCCTAGATTTTATAAACCAATTGAAATTATTTCTGTCAAATCTTCTCTAACTCAAAATGCCCATTCAATGCAGCTAGGCAAATCCCTTCACAATTTATTAACTTGCATTTGAAATGTCTTCTAAAAAGCCAGCTATAGATAAATACTCATGATCTCTACTGTTTTCACTTAATATGATCTGGGAATGTTCCTTAGCTCCTGTAAGTGAATGATGAGCATGTATAGCTTGCACACGCACATATATATATATATATATATACACACACACACACACACACACACACACACACACACATTTGTGTGTGTGTGTATCTGAGCGTTCAGTTTTCAGGTTTCCAGCCACTTTGTTCTATTTCCCTCCACAATGATTTCCTGCTTCCCTCCATCCCTGACAATCAACCAGCTTTCTATGCTCACTGAGCATACTTGGTTCTCTTTGGACAGTTTTATGGAGGGTATTTTCTGAAGATATTTTTGTAGTTATGTAAACCTTGGACTTCCCCAAGCCTTTGCAAGGACTGTGTCGTTTTGGAACTAAAAACATGTAATAATAGACCACAAAACATGAGTCAAGTTAACATATTGCCAGCATAGTTGACTGTGATAGTGTTCAGGGTGACTGGATGAATATATTTTCTTGTCTTAGCAAACAAAGCTGTTTTATATATAAAATAAGGATCACAGTCTGACAATAACCAGTAAATCTTCAAATATATATTTTAACATTGCAAAAATACAAAAAATCTGCCCCAAGAACCTATCCAGAGGGTAATCACTATTGATATATATGATAATCCTTACCCCAGTTGAACAATCAGTCTATGAACAGACCATGCTGTATGTTGTCTATATCTCCAGAACAACTGCTCCTTTATTTATTCACAACATTTATATACTGCTCTGCATGTAAACAGATTCTGGAATGGTGACAGATTCCAGACTCTTTGACTTTCAGGAGTGGGCAACTTGTGGCTCTCCAGATGCCTACAACTCCATGATCATTCACCATTGGCCTTGCTGGCTAAGGCTTATGGGAATTATAGGCCAAAACATCTGGAGACCCAGAAGTTGCCCACCCCTGTCTTAGGCCTAAGGATAAATTACGGAAGTTCTCAGAATGAAAGTTTCCTGTCTACATCTCCCCTCGCCCCACAGTCACCTGTACCTCCCAAAAAGCCTCCTGGAGTACTGGGGTAAACAATGTGAGATAGGGCATGGGGACTACTAGTGGTGGGGAGGCAAAGACAGGAAATTATTCTTCCATGAACCTCCTTGTTAACTTACGTTAGGACCCAAACCATAGTATTCTGCAAATTGTTATTTTAAGTATCTTTTTCAGACCACTCAAAATGTATTCAGTGCATTGGATGGTATGATTGGAATGTGCTAATTAATATTCTCTTGAAAATGTAGGAGGACAAGGATTTAGTACATGGAAATGTGTGCACAAAAAATATACTGTTGGCAAGAGAAGGAATTGACAATGAATATGGACCTTTCATAAAATTGAGTGACCCAGGAATTCCAATAACGGTGCTGTCTAGACAAGGTATACCCCATATCCTAATTCTGTTCTTCTGCATGCATCTAGATTACTAATATGCTAACACTTGGTATGTTTAGTGGGTGTGTCAGCACTAGTTAGTTTTCCTGTACTGGGACAAACATGCAATCTATACATCCCAAGTTGTGCCATTGTTAGGTGTTGTAACTAAAAGGTTAATTTTAGAAGTACTAGCTTGTCCACAGTGTGGTAGTGATCCCATAACTTAATTAAGTTCGCCATTCCTGAGATGGCTGCCAGTAAACTTCATTGGATGATGCATCAGCTCAAACGTGTCATCGTTTCCTCATAAAGAGATGTTCCAACCTTTGATTCTTTTAGTTATTTTTTTCAGCTCTGTAACAATTCTTTTTGAGATGGGACATCTAAAATTGCACACTGTATTCTAAAATGTGGCATTTGTATAGAAAGATTTTTGAAGACATGCAGATTATAAAACAATTTTCAGAAGATGCATACTCTATAAATTCATCTTCTGCATCCAGGTCCTTTTCCTGTATGCACCTTCTCTCTTGAAATAGAAATTTCTATTGTAGTTCTTCGCTTGAATTATAAGTGATCACATGAAAATATATTCATTTTCAACAATAACCTGAGACACACCATGTATTTAGGCCCTCTATACCATAATTAACTCCAAATTTCTTCCCAACCTTTTGCTTCATTTAAGAATGTGTCGAACGTATCCCTTGGCTTGCACCAGAATGTGTTGAAGACACAAATAAATTAAGTGTGGCAGCAGATAAATGGAGTTTTGGTACAACATTGTGGGAAATTTGCTACAATGGAGAAATACCACTTAAAGACAAGACATTAGCAGAGGTAAGGCTTTGGGAGCTTCAGGTAGCATTCCTTTCTTACTAGACAGCTTTTTTTGTGGAAATAAGTGTTAACGTTCTCATAGAAAGCTTGTAGGACAAGTGGAGTTATAAGATGAATAACCTCTTCTTAGAGTGCAGTAGGGTTTTACAAACACAAGTCATATTCTATCACAAGGCTGATCAATCACAGTAGATACTTTAATTCTGGGGTGGAAATACAACTTCACTGATAGGAGCTCAGTTACTGAAAGCTTTCCTGATGGAAGTCTCTTGTCGAGTTTGGGATCAGAGAGAAAAGGGTTTCTTAATTCTATGAATAACGTAGTTTCCATTCCATCTTGCAGAAGGAGAGGTTTTATGAAGGGCATTTCACACTTCCAGCCCCATCTTGCAAGGAGCTAGCAGATCTGATGAAGCAATGCATGCACTATGACCCTAATCAGAGGCCATTCTTTAGAGCAATTATGCGAGATATCAACAAGCTAGAAGAACAAAGTAAGGATTTTTCTTTTGTTGCATCATTTACTTCTTCATAGTAGTACAGTAGTAAATGAGTTTTCTTTGTTCAGTAGGGCTCTTTAACATAACTGAATATGCCAGCACCTTGATGGCAGGTGAAAAACCTTATTGTGTAGTCCTCCCGGGGCAGAGAAAGTGTTTGCTTTTCAGAAAATACTAGTAAAATTATTCTATGGTAGATTCATATATTAAGCTTTACAGACAGATCCTATCCTAGCACATAGCTGTCATGGAGTAAGTTTAATATTTCAGCAGCTAAGGAAACATCCTTTGTGAGGTAAGAGTAAAGTTATCTAGCTCACCTGAATCCTGGTACTGCATTAACTCATCTTTTCTATGACTTAGTTTGCACATTGTTATCAACCTGGGATTTGTTAACTTTGGATTGATGAAAATGCATCGAGAGTGAGCTTGTATGCTGCTTCCCAGCCACCCACATCTAAGAACACTCTATCCCCGAGTTGTTTGTCACTACACCCGAACCCGGACGTCTGGGTTGTTGGGTGCAGGGTGGGGGCTCACGGAATTCAAATTCTGGGTTCTTCATTGCCCAACAATTCAGAATTCTGGGTTCGAACACCACAACAACCCGGGATGAAGTGTCCCTGGGTTGTTTATCACAGCAGGAACAGGCGGGTGTGCAGGAACTAGCATGTATACTTGCTCCTTCTGCATTTTCAACGCACAGTGAATAGACTTTGGGTTGTTGATGACATGTGAACCCGGGTCAGTATCTTTTTGCCAGTGCTACAAGCACAGAACTACTTCTCATTCCCATAGCTGTAAGTAGTCTTGCCAACTCCTGGTGTTGTGACTGTGCAGCCAGGGCTGCACGGCTGTCAGTTCTGCAACAAGGAGAAGAAGTTTACTGTACAAGTTCAGAGTTGAACAGGTGGCTTCTGATCTCTGCCCCCAAACGCTACTCGTTTCCCTCTGCCAGTTGTAACTTCCTCCTTTCTGAAAGAACTTTCCATTGTGTGGGAAGAAATAACAGTTTTCATCATTTCGTATTTCAGCATTTGGCACATAGGGGAGGGTAAACACATCATTGGCACATGGAAGAGCACATTCAGTGAGATGTGGTGTGTGTCCTAAAGTAGAGTAACCCCAAATGTAGAGTTCTGAAAATTCAAGATTGAGTTCTCATTTGTGCCACACTGTTATTCTTATCTATGTCAGATCCTGATATTGTCTCTGAGAAGAAACCTAATGCAGAGATTGATCCCACCATTTTCGAAAAACGTTTTTTGAAGCGAATTCGTGATTTAGGCGAGGTATGTCTTCTACTACTACTATTACTACTCAATGGCTGAATTCGGACGACACAATAAGCAACTGGGGCAGGGAAACAATCGTCAGTTGTATTGACTATCGTGTTGTCCGAATGCTGCCATAGTCAGCGCTGATCCTAATCCACAACACAGTTGATTATTTATTTATTTATTACATTTGTATACCGCCCCATAGCCGAAGCTCTCTGGGCGGTTTACATAGGATTAAAAACAATTAAAAACAATATACAAAAATTAAAACAGCAAAAACATACAACATACAATCTGTACATTTAAAAACCACTTTACCATGTTGTGTGGGGAGTATCCCCTAGATGAACAACTGTAAAGTTGATTATTACCCCACCATTGACTATTGTCTTGTCCGAATTCAGCCAATATTTATTGAAGTTTCTTGGCCAAGTTATTAGTCTCTGGTGATTAGCTTGGTCACCATGGCAGCCATTTTATAATTTTTCAAATTTTGAAATGTGCCTTTGGGTCCAAAATGTTTGGGGACCCCTGCACTAAGCAATAAAGTATATGCTGTTTCGGCCCTATGTAAAAGAACCGAGGGGGATTTGATTCCCATTTGTCTTCTGTGGAACTTTCAAATAGTGTGGCCCAAATAATGGTTACTTTCAAATAAATAGTGGAACTTCCAAACAATGGAGACCAAATAGTGATTATACCTTTGGTGTAATCAAATCATCCTGCTAATTAAGGCAACTACTTACTTTGCAAAACAAGTTTGTAATGGCAAATTATCATATGAAGTGGATTTTTTCCCTCTTAAAATCAGGGTCATTTTGGCAAAGTTGAACTCTGCAGGTATGATCCTGAAGGTGATAATACAGGAGAACAAGTGGCAGTAAAGTCATTGAAACCTGAGTGCGGTGGGAACCATATTGCTGACCTAAAGAAAGAAATTGAAATTCTGAGGAACCTTTATCATGAAAACATTGTAAAATACAAAGGAATCTGCACTGAAGACGGTAACTGAAAATGTTTTCATTTCTTATTCCAGGTTTCTTAAATTAATTTCTTTAAACTATAGCCCCATTTTCCAAACAGTATATTAAGGAGAGGATGGCTGCTCAATTTTAGCAGTAAACCAATTGATATAGCTCAACCATAATTGCATTCAGAGTATGCTGACGTAACTAGTGATGGGTGAGTGCTTCCATCTCAATTCAGGAGGAGCTCAGCTTATTTTCAATAGCATAGATTGTATTTCCAACCCCATTGCAAATTTCAGATCCTGTTGCAATGATGAACATTCTCCTTACCACCCCTTTTCCTGCTCTCACATTGCAGCAGTAGTGATTCTGAAGCTAGCACTAGGGTCTCCATTACACTCCAGAACCCAGACACAGCATCCTCCTGGCATATGTAGTTTCTCAGGGCCCCTGAATCTTAATTTCCTACAGATCTTAGCCTGTACGGCTGCTCCTGTGGTGGTGGTGGGCTTAATGGAGGATGCAGTGCAAGTCCTTCAGTGCTGTTGCAATTGTGTATGTTTTGAAGAAAGAAAACAGTGCAGGAGGGACCTTGTGGGAGGGATAGCACCAAGCCCATAACATCACACGTCTGAACTTTTGAGGGAGGTTTTGGCATAACATTAGAATGTCAAACTTGTGGAGTTAGTGGCTGCTGAATTCTTTTTACAAGTAGTTAAAATATATATATTTAATGATCATTTGAATAAAAGTCAATTTGTGTTGAAAAGATGGAAGCCACTCTAGGTGGTGCATTTTTTATTTTTTGTTTGTATATAGTGCTCATAATCACAGTGTCTGCTGAGTTTCTGTTGTCTGTCTTGAATTGCCTAGAATGGCTTTTTCTGTTGCACTTGTTGCTACCTTCTCCACTCACCCGCAACACACTCCTGCCTAGTAGTGGAAACAATTCCAGATATGCACCTGGAGTTTCTTTCTGGGCATGGCTAGGAAAACGAAGGGCACCTTCCTGCTGCAACGTGGCCTTCAGAGACAGTGAGGAAGCCATGCCAACTGCTTGTCTATGGCCACTTATCTGGCACAGGAGCAACTACAGTAGTTCCCTGAGTGAAAGAGTTGAAATGTGTGAGTTGAGAGAAGGAAAGAGTTGGAGCCGTATACCTTTCAAATCTATTATTATTATTATATTATTATTATTATTATTATTATTATTATTATTATTACATCTCTTTCTTGCTTGTGGCGGTTTTTCTAGATGGACATGACAGGCTTTGCCAAGTCATGCTGTCTTTTACAGATTTAGGTATTTCTGACAATTGAGCATGTTTTAAGTATGACTGCTTTCTGGATGTTGGTGTGGATGTATTTTGGTAGGGCCAGTTTGAAGGTTTTCTGTATAATTTTTTGCTGTGATTCCTGTGACTGAGGTGACTAACGGAATAATTGTGACCTTTTCCTGTTCCTTCTTTGACTTCCATGGCCAGTGGTGTATATTTGTCTCTCTTTTCTTCTTCCTTTTCAACAATATTTTTGTCATTAGGTATTGCTATGTCGATAAGGTATGTGTGTTTTTCTTTTTTGTCTATGTCCGTTATGTCTGGTTGGTTGCAGGTTGTCTTGTCGGTATGAATTGTTCTGTCCCAGTATATTTTATGACCTGCATTTTCCAAGATTGTTTCGGGTGAATATGTATAGTATGGTGTAGGTTGTTTGATAAGGTTGAATTTGATGGCCAGTTGTTAGTGAATTATTTTTGCAGCTGTGTTGTGTCTGTCCGCATAGTCCATTCCTGCCAGAATTTTACATCCTCCTGTTATATGGTCTATTGTTTCTTGGAATTGATGGCATTTCCTGCATAGGTCTGTTGTTTCACTGTTATCTTTTATGATGTATTTTTGGTAGTTCTTGGTGGCTATAACTTGATCCTGTATAGCTATTAGGAATCCTTCTGTTTCTGGAAAAAGCTCACCCTTCCTGAGCCATTTGTAGGATTGTTCTTTGCTTATTTGTGGGTTCTGTATTATGTTGTAGTGCTTCCCATGGAGTGCTTTTTTTGCCCATTTTTCTCTTTTCTCTGCGAGTGTGAGTGGTCGTGTTTGGTCTTCGTTTTGTAGAGCTAGGTTGAGTGAGGTGTGATTTTTAACTGCTGTTACTATGGCTTTATGAATGGGGGTGCTTTTAGTGTGGAAGAACTCTCTGAGTAATTTTATTATTTACATTTCTATACCACCCCATAGCTGAAGCTCTCTGGGTGGTTTACAAAGATCAAAACATTATTTTTTAATATTGATTTTTAAAACGTTATTTTTTAAAATTCATTTTTACCCATTTAAAAATTATTGTGAACTTGCCATTCATTTTTTTAGAGGTTCACACATACGTTTTGTTGTGCTTTGGAACCCATTCTGAAATCTTATACCTCAGCAGACCAATCCTATGCCTGCTTACTCAGAAGTATGTCCCACAGACTACAGTGGAACTTGCTCCCAAGTGAGTGTGCATAGGGGCAGTATCCAATGGTGACATTGTGCAAACCCAAATAGTGCTACCGGAGCTTCGCTGAATCTTTCCGCTGCACAAGCAGTTGCCCATTACGCTTGTGCAGTCAGTTGTGTGAGCAGTTGCACAACACGTTACACAACAGGTGCAAGTAATTGTATAAATGGTTACACAAGGAAAATGTGCAACCTGTTTCACAATGGGTGCAAAGCAGCTTTGCGACTGGTTGCACAACACGTTGCACAAGAGTTATGCAAAATCACTTTAGTGAGATTCTTCTCTTGGAAACCTAGCATAGTTCAGAACCTATGCAAACATAACTTCAGTGGGTTTCTTCTCTTGTGCATAGTTCAGAACCTAGCTTCCACTAGCACATTATCATTGGCACTCCCGGAATGACACAGTTGGATACTGCCCTAGGATTGCATTTCTAAGTACCTACCCAATAAATAGTAACATTAGTATTATAGTCTTAAAACGTCTTGGGTGTTTTTTCCCTGCAGTAATTAATTGTGACAGTTGACATGGTGTCCAAATATAATAATTGTGCTCTGGGGCTCCATCTACTGGACTGTTCAAGGAAATCAGCAACAAAATATACACACCTAAAATTTCAGGGCTGTTTCACAAATTACGGGAAAAACTAAGTTCCACTGTATATTTCTGTAGTAGTCACCATAATATGTGTAGTGTAGTGTCATGTCTGAACACACACAAGTAAACATGCAAGTAGAAGACACAGTTGGCTGTGGGCACATTTATGATGTGTTTTCAGATTCATCTTCCCTCTATTTGTTATAGTAGCTGCTGGAAAAACATGTGGCAGAGAAACAGGATTTCTCCTTTTGCCAGTTAATGCGTGAAGTATCCCTTAATGTGTAATACCAAGCCAGTATGTAAACACTGGATGAAATAGGCACTGGGGGCTACATTTAAAGTAGTCGAGGGTATTGACTCTTAAGGCTGATAATTTCTGGCTTTCTTGTTCAAAGGGGGAAATGGGATTAAGCTTATAATGGAGTTTCTTCCTTCTGGAAGCTTAAAGGAGTATCTCCCACGAAACAAGAGTAAAATCAGTCTGAAACAACAACTGAAATATGCTGCACAAATCTGCAAGGTAAACTCTTCTTATATTTTAATGTGCTAACAATTGGTATCTTGACATTTTTATTAATATGTTCAGTAGCACAATAACTTGTTGAAATCATTATTCACAAATGATTTGGTTAGCCTTTTGAAAAATATTTAATACATTTCTTCCTCTCCTTTTAGTGCAAGCACTCACAAAACATGTTAAAAGCAAAAAGCAAAACATGTTAAAAGCAAAATAATTGAACAAACAATAAAAACAACAGATTAAAAACATACATTGCAGGTGACAGCAATGAGATCAATAAAAGTCTTTAGAACCTACATAAAAGCTTCAACAGAGGGGGCCAAGCCATGTTTTTGGGAGACGGTATCCCACAAGTGTGGGAGCACCACTGAAAAGGCCCTGTTCAAGGCACCTGACAACCTGGTTAACCTTAGTGATTAGCTAGAAAGCAGGACAGTT
Source organism: Anniella stebbinsi (assembly GCA_029215795.1). NCBI lineage: Eukaryota > Metazoa > Chordata > Lepidosauria > Squamata > Anniellidae > Anniella > Anniella stebbinsi. Next base: position 83,907,424 of record JARDYH010000004.1, on the reverse strand, counting down.
TTATGGCATGGGCACGTACATATGGGTGTAGTTGGTCTTTCAGATAATTTGGTTCTCTGCTCAAGTTCTTAGTTTTAATATATGTCACTATATTTTACTGAGACATATGAACTTTCTTTCATGAAAGTTGAGAATTTGGAATTATATGAAGTTGGGGACCCTGTATTGCCCACCCTTATGTTAAAACAACCTTTTCTGCTAATGGCCCCTTTACATCTAAACTGCTTGTAGCAAAAACATTACTTTTAATGGGGCATCTAGCATAAAGAACCTATTGTCCGCTTCACACGACCAGGTGTTTCAGTTCCAAAACTGAAATGGTTCTCTGGATAGTCCAGATCATTTATGCTGAATAACCAACAAAGGGTTTTAGTATACATTTTAAAGAAAATCCTCTAGTGGTATTTGAGGTAGAAAGCAAGATAAAGTCATTGCAAGAGAATGAAATAGACTTGAACCTTGTGTGTTTCTTCACCCATCAGGGAATGGACTATCTGGGCTCTCGACAATATGTTCATCGAGACTTAGCAGCAAGGAACGTTCTAGTTGAAAATGAGCAGAGAGTAAAGATTGGGGACTTTGGACTAACCAAAGCAATTGAGACTGATAAGGAATACTACAAAGTCAATGATGATCGAGACAGCCCTGTGTTTTGGTAAGAGATGTATTGAGAGTATAAGAATCTAGCAGTTTATTTTATTTTTTGCTGCAAAGGATAAGATGCTATGCTAGATAAAACTGAATGAACCACTCTCTGTACCACTGTAGATTATTCTGATGCAATAAGAATTCTGTCCAATTCAGGCAATAAATTGATTAGTAAAGGCAAGTTTAACTTTGTCAAAATCTCTTGGATTGATTATATGAGTTGGCTACAAGGACAGGTTGTTCAGCATCACTCTGACAGGTGTTTGTTTGCCTGAATATCCATGGGAATATACATATAATCAGTCCATGTAAACAGCTCTATTCCAGGAAGCATTTCTTGATTGACAGCCACAGTTTTTATTGGCATTCTTAAAAAAAAAAAAAAGTATAATTTGTGTTTTACTTCTTGTGTTCACCGCTCCGGAATCTGTTTCAGATATGGAGCGGTGTACAAATTTTGTAAATAAATAAAAATAAATAGCACATTTATTTATTTACATACGTTATGCTTCCATTCATGTCTAGGCATAGGAACTGCTTGCAAAAACACATGAATTGGCCTTTAGCTGATATTTCCTGAAAGCAGACTCTGTCTGATATTTGTCTTCATTATCAATCATCTCTTATTTTGAATTCATTTTTGTTTCTTGGCTCCTTTTTGTTCAATTGAAGCATAATACTTTTGTGTAAAAAATAGGGAGTTCATAAACAAGTTACTTCGGAATTATGTTAGTCATCTCCGTTATGTTACTAACACCACTATCCAGAATGCCAGTATTTCACAATGTAAAATGAGTTACGGTTTTTTTGCAGCAGTTCTATAAAAATAAATAAATGGAACTTTATACGTCTATAGGTATGCTCCTGAATGCTTACTACAGAGCAAATTCTATATTGCTTCAGATGTTTGGTCTTTTGGAGTGACCCTCTATGAACTATTGACCTATTGCGATTCTGAATGCAGTCCAATGGCAGTAAGTAGCTGTGAAAGGAAATGTTATTTCCAGTGTAACTTTCTGTGTATTAACGCAATTCAGGATCTTCTCCAAAATATTAATAGTAAAAATATCAATGTATGTAAATTTTTTCCACTGGAGGTTCTTGGTCTTTCAGATTTCATGGCAGCTATGTTGTGCAAACCTAAGTAACAGTGAATTTCTGGGAATGTAGTAGATGCTCTCTGAAACTGAAAGGTTGAATAAAAAGGAAAGATGACCACATTGTCTGATAGAAATGTTTCTTTATCTAGCCAGTCTCTCAATTGTTAAAACTAGTTATTTAAAATGTGAGGATGAACATTCTAGACCATTTAAAACCCAAGAATAGCCTTTCCCAGGTTATTCAGGATGTTCTGGACTTCAGCTCGCATCACCAGCATGGCCAATGGTCAAGAATGAAGTCTAAAATACCTGAAAGGCACCAGGTTGGGGAAGGTTGCCCCAGAAGCTCAAGTGCCAGAATGGTGGTTTTCTTAGTTTTCTAATGCCATTAAAATGCTGTGCCTGTAATAAAAATGTACCACTCCCACCCACACCCTTGGCCCATTTTGGCACCTGCCGATCTGTATATTAGACATCTGTATGTTAGACACCCACTTTTACTAATATGGGGAATGGAATATTAAGTATATATTTTCATAACTTGTAGGAATTTTTGAAGATGATTGGTCCAACTCAAGGCCAGATGACAGTCACACGGCTTGTGCGCATATTAGCAGATGGCAAGCGCTTGCCATGTCCTAAAAATTGCCCAGAGGAGGTAAGAGCTCTTACCTTACAAATTGGTGTTGTCATCATTATGTGTTGTCTTGTGATGGGAGAATTCACATCTGTTTGGTTTCTCTTCTGTTAATGTTTGCGTATTCTTCTTACTTTTGCTTTCATCTTTGTTGCATAAAAAGTACTTTTTTTTAATGCGTTTTGACTTGCGCCACAAAAATTAATCCAGTTTTCATCAAAGCCCTTGGCACTAATCACAATTCAGTCAGACCTGTGAAAAATATCCTAAGACAGTTTTGCAAGGATCCAGAGAACTCTGCAGTTCCTGAATTATGGCACAGGACACAACTCAGGAAACTCTTGAGGTTGGGGAAATTCCTGAGTAGAATGAGTTAAAATGTAGGCAGATTTTTCATATACTCCCTGAAAGCTCTGCTCTGGCTCATGTGATGGGTAAGAGGCCCTCACCCCCGCCCCCAGTTCTTATTAGTCACAAGGGAAAGGGCCTTAAGCATCCTGGTTAGAAACTTCTACCCTAGTTGGTCAGACAAGCTCAAGGATTGCACAGCTCTCTCACTGTCAGTGCTTTGTACTAAATAGGCCTATACAGTGCCCTGGAGCCTTTTGAGCACTTGAGTACAGCTTTTGGCTGAATTATGATTTATATCCTGTGTTTTGGATGAAAACACTGATCACACATATACAGAACCTTATTTTACATTGTGGAGAATTCTGTAGGGAAATTATATTTAATTCTAATACATCTGAGTATTCTAAGCTAGACAAACTTGTGACCCAAATTTTACTATATGAGTGGGAGTGAAGAAAAAATTCTTCAGCTGGTCTACTGAACTATTTGTATGATGTATTTGTTTTCTTAACTTAATAAATATACATACTTTGGCAAAATATCAGCAACAGTAAATTGTGATATCTGAACCATGTTGTTGTCATTTTGTAGGATGACATTGTACAGATTACAAGGAAAGCAGCATCTCTTAGGATACAATCCTATGCATGTTTAGACAGAAACATGCCAGCATTTAGACAATTCCCAGCATTCTCCAGTCAGCATGTAGGATTTTTCGGTCTAAACCTGAATGGGATTGTGCCCTTAATGTGTTTAACTGAAGAATTCAATGCTTTGGGGCAGTCTCATCCAAAACTGTATTGGCAGTTTCAAATTTTAAGGAAGTCCCGTTACACTTATGGTTATGGGACAAAATCAGTATAAATAAAAATATATAGGCTTTTTGAAACATGAATTTGACATGAGATTTCCCAAGTTTGATATTGCATTAAATGTATGGATCTGTTAAACAAATCCTTTACATTTCTGCTATTGCACTCAATAATGGTTTTTGATATATGAAACAACGGCTTTTAGATAAAATATGCTTCATTCTGTTCTGGATCACACTTTGGTCTTTTATTAATTTGAACAAATGTCATTGGACTTCAGCATACCATTTGTATTATCACAGAGTGCTTTAGAACTTCTTATAGGAGATTGATCTTGTAATGAGTACATTTTTCTTTGAGGCGCTTTATACATATTTATATGTCAGAGAACCATTAGCATTTTATGCCATATAGTACAGATTCATTCAACACACATCGCAACTGGACTTACAACAATATATGTCCACTTCTGCTCTGAGCATCTGGATGTTATAACAACTTAAATGAAGATTACAGAGCACACTTATTCATTGGTTGATTTTTTAAATCGTTTTCATTTTCTTTCTTTTTTCTCTCTAAAATTGTATTAACCAAGTTTTCTGTAACAGCCTATTAAGTCCCTGTTGTTAGGGGACTGTTCTATTTTCTGTTATATCATATATATTGTGGATGAATACTCGATAGTGCAGTTGTTGGTTGATTTTAGAATATGTATCTCCAGTGAGTATACAGCATGTAACACTGATAAAAGGAGTCCATTTGCACATAACAGTGACAAATTGTGAGTTAATTCAGGATTTGCCGAGGCATGAGCTGCAGCCTTTTTGAATATTCAACCTCCAAGCAGAGATTGTTATGTGACGTCTGTACACAGATACTATAGGTTAATCATATGTTAAACCCACTATTGATCTATAGCGTCCAGGTTTGGATGTAGCAACCCCCGATCAGAGATTGAATATTCAAAGTTGTCATGGAACTTTCCAGGCATGCACTATGGCAAATGGTGAATTAATTAACCTGTGATTTGCTGGTGTTACATGTGAACCAGGTCATTGTCTGGATCTTATTTCTTGATAATAAGAGCTAAATACATTTTGGACTGGATCCTGAGTTGTGTTCAGCAGAACTCCACTTAACTGGACATTTCTGCAGGCAGAAGTAGGGAGAGGCGGATTTCATTTATTCTCTCCTGCTACCCCTTGAAAAGCTGTTGGGGAATCCTCTAACAGCCAGGGAGGTAGTGGTGGTAGTGGGAGTTGCAGGTGGAGGGATATGGCGAAAACCGCCTTCCCCCCTTTATCCCTTCAGAAGCCTATGCTGGACTTGACTTTGATGAAGAGAAAGAGATGTGTTGTTCGTGGAACAGCAAGTCTGGATCCTTTTGTAACTAATACCTATTTACCTTTTGTTTGCTAGGTTAACCAACTGATGAGGAAGTGTTGGGTACATGACCCAGGCGAGAGGACAACCTTTCACAATCTGATTCAAGGATTTGAAGCACTTATAAAGATGTAATCCAAAGTTTTTATACTATTACCTTTAAATATTTGAAAAAAGAATATAAGGCCCTTTATTACCTGTTGTAATTTTGTACTTTGGTAATACTGTGTTTAAAAGGGTATCTTCTGTTCAAGAGTTTTTTTCTTTTTGAATAGTAAACCCTTGGATCCAAGTAATGAAAGCAAGCAGCAGAAAATGGTGTTGAGCACTTTGCCAATCAATATCTATGCTACTCTTACAACTGTCATAGTTCTACCATTTAGGATCTGACTGGTATTTCAAAAGAATCTTGCAGCATTGGTAATGTTCACTCAGTTTAAGTCATTTTGAGAGCCATGGCCTTATACTAAGGGTTTTTAGTTATTTGCCTATATGCAGTTTGAATCATGTTGGACTATACAAAAACAAAAGCTGAAATCCCAGAGCAGTATCATGGCTTAGTTAGAGTAAACATTTTGTGAAAGAACTAAAATGAACTAGCAGAATTTTTTATGACAGCCTTAAAAGAGAGCATTATGCAGGAATGCAAGATGACTGGCTGGGATCCTGAGGCACACAACTATTTCCACAGACTCAAGGGGGCTTTGGCTCTCTATTCCTCAAACATCTGCCACCCATGCCAAATGGTGAATCACCATGAACTTGCATAATGTTTCAAAAGCGTTTTATTATGGCATTAATGCCTGCCGTTTCAAGGTGAAAAATGTGAAAAACAGCAAAATAATCCCACTAGGCATGCCCAAGCCTATGGGCAAACCTAAAGTAGCTGTCTCTTGGTATGTTCATTGCATTTGTAAACTGTCTGTAGTATGTTCAATAAAATTTGAATGTACATACAATCAGAACTTCATATAGGAAGTTCCTCTTCTGTAGTTCCAAATTTCTAATACATGTTAAAAGTCAGATCACTCTAGGATATTATTTAACGTTTCATTTATTAACTTCTTTTTAAAAAGGGATTTTTTTTTCATTTGAGGTTTTGTTTCATAAGCCTGTTGCTTGGCATGCAGTCTTAGAATGTTTACCTGAATTTTACATGCTCATTTTGCGAAGTTTCAACCCTGTTTAGACAACATGCTAAGCCATGGTTAGTCTGTGTGTTTAAACCGTGGTTATGTAGCCACCATGGTTAGGAATGGTTTACATGGCATGCGAAGCCATAATATTTAGCTCGAAATGCTTAACTACTGTGGTTTAGCATGTCATTTGAATAGGGTCAATGACTATTCCCAAAACAGCAAATTTTGTTTCCAGACAAAATATTTTAATCGCTATGAGATTTTCTGATAGAGTGGATTTTTTTCCTCCCTACCTTACAATGTAGGATTTTAATAAACCAACCTTGTATGCAGCACATGTTTGTCACCAAGTGTGAGGTGGAAAAGTAGTCAATCGGGAAAGAGCACTAAGGAATATATAGAATGAACTCTAACTCTGGTGCATGACAGCATTTTGGGCTATTATGTAGCAGATTGTCAAACTAAATTAACCAGAGTGATGGCTTTGACTGTCTTTTGAAACCAAATGCATTGGTCTCGTAAGGATAAACTGAGTATGGATTCAGTTACTGTATGTGAAGTTCACTCTGGATTCTAGCACACACTGTGTGCCTAAGGATGTTGCAAGAGATAAAATAAATCATAACTATAGAGGGTGTGTGTGTATTATTCCTGCCATAAAGGAAATAGGCAATGAAAGCTTAATAGCACTAGGGAAAGTAGGGAGATGCTGCATTGGATTAAGACTTAATCACGCTTAAAGTAGATTCATTGAAATCAATGCAACATTCGTTATGACTAACTTTCCTTTGATTTCAGTGGCTCTACTCTAAACCTAAGACTAGATCCAACCCACAGAAATTGATCATCCCTAGCCTTTTTGTTTATTTCTCTGGCTTGGGGCCATAATGCATGAGTTACTGAACTATACTTTTCCCTTATGTGAATTCTCTTGTCTTTTACAGGTGAAAATATAAGATGGGCATTGTTTTTGTTCAGTTTAACGCTATCTTTCAGTATTGCCTGTTTTTGCTGTAATCCAATTATGGTATATGCACTTTGTTATTCTTTATAAAAAAATAAAGATTTTATTCATGAATATTTGTTTTAAAAGTATTTCTAAAATACTTTAAATCTAAGCTAGCAGATAACATTCTTTAAGGTGATGACTCAATTCCCTCCTTCCGTGGTATACTACATCCACTATCCCCATTATCCCACAACATCTTTATTTTGGTTTTCAGGTATGTAATACATATCTATCCCACCAACCCTACTTAGATGACCCACCTCCCCTATTCTAGAATGTGGTATGTAATCAGCTCCATTAATATTCATTTGTCACCAAAAGATGTGAAAATAGATGTGGTACACATACAAAATCAGATGGGGTTAAGCACTGCTCTGATTCCTGCTCCATAGATACTTGGTTTTCATCTAATGAAAGTAGAAATACTTCCTATAGATCTCTTTTTTGGTTATGTTGCATATCTGTGTACACACTGGAAGGTTCAATGTAGTTCAGACTGAAAAGCCACCAGGTCCCTTACTATGGCTCCTCTCCCTTCTTTCTCAAGCTAATGAAAAAGCTTCCTGCCATGAGGGGCGCATAGCCAAGCACAGGTAAGGGAGGAACAAGACACCAAGAGCCATAGTGATTAAGTTGCATATCCCTTACCTCCCTTCACTTCTATTCAGCAGGAGTGGGGGACAGATTCAACCTCAAAGCAGTACTACCATATTTCCTCGATTCTAAGATGCACTTTTTCCCCCATATTTACATCTGTAAAAATGGAGTGCGTCTTCGAATCGATGGCGTCTAAGAATCGTCGGATTTCTCCAGCGCTGGTATGGAGTTGAAGATACACCCCCTCCACCCCCAGCGCCTTCACAAAGGGGCTCTGCATGCCCCCCCAGCGCCTTCACAAAGGGGCTCTGCATGCCCCCCCCAGCGACTCCGCCTTCCCCACTCGCCTCTTATCACCGCTACTCTGCACCGCTGGCACCGACCTCCTTGCCCTGCAGTGCCACCCAGGTCTGCGCCACGAGCGCCGGCCCGGTCCTCACTGCCAGCATCGCTGGCAGCAGCCTACCCCGCCTGGAAACACAGCATTACTACAAAGTAGGCCATGATCCCGCAACTTCTCTCGCGGGATCGTGGCCTCCTTTGTAGTAACGCCACATGGGTAGGCCGCTGCCAGTGAGGAGCCGCCACAGCAGCAGCAAGCTAGAGGTGAGTGGGGAAGGCTATTCCTCACTGCAGCAGCGGCGGCTCCTCACTGACAGCGGCCTACCCACCTGGAAATGTGGTGTTGCTACAAAGGCGGCCATGATCCCACGGGATCGTGGCCTACTTTGTAGTAATGCTGCTTTTCCAGGCCCGGTAGGCTGCTGCTAGCGGTGCTGGCAGTGAGCAGGGAAGGGAGGAGGGGGACTCGGGCCCGGCCCAGCAGGTCCTGGGTGGTGAATCGAGGGGGGGGGGAATGCACAGCCCTGCCGTATTTCTTCGATTCTAAGATGCACTTATCCTCAATATTACATGTCTGAAAATGGGGTGTGTCTTAGAATCGACGCAACGCTTTTTTCCTGTCGGTGGCCCTAAAATTAAGGTGCATCTTAGAATCGATGGCGTCTTAGATTCGGTGAAATACAGTATAAGCCAGTATGGCTCTAGGAACTCAATTTCCTAACCCCTCTGATTGCAAATCCATCCCCATGAAGAGAGGTAACTGCTAGCTTAGCTATTGGTATCAAATTGTCTGCCTGCAGCTTAGAGAAAATTATGTTCACACAACTAGAGCTATCTGTCTATAACTAATGTTATAGAGGAAGACCTAGAAATTGAGTGATTTCTGCCACTCCAGTATGCTACAGGACATTACAACTGTTGCTATACTTATGCTGAAAAGAGGAATTGCTTACTTGTTAAATCATCTCAGTAACTGCATGGCATGCTGAGCATAGAACTATACAAACAGGGTTTGCCTTAGCAGTTGATCTCATAACTTACTGGAGGGATATCCATGTTAGTCTCTAATGAGGTCATAAGACTATTTTTGATATCAAATGTACTCAATCTAGCACAAACAAATCTGCTGGGTTTGAGGTGGCAGTCACTAATATTCAAACACATTGCCTCTCAGCTTCATGACTGGTCCCTTCCTACTTTGGCAAGACAGGTTCTGGAGTCCAAAATAGCCATACAAGTATAAAACACATAGAGTAGCTTGCCAGTTTATTTATCAAGAAGTTGTTGGTTCAGAAAAAAAATTAAATGGGAATAAGTTTACTTAATCACAGTAAAAGAAGGAAGCTCTTATAAGTCTCAAAGGCGGCCATTACTTGTGAATAATGTAGGTCTAATTTTACAAAGCAGCCTCCTAATCCAGAAATTTAGTCACAATTAAGCCCCACTGAAATCAATCAAACAAGCTAGTTCTCATGGCTAAATTTAAAGTCCACTGGATTTCAACCAGGCTTAAATACAATCAGCTGTCTCTTGCATGGGGCCATAATGTGTATTTCTCCATCACCTTCCTCAGCAATACCGCACTCTGCAGATATTTTTTTATATAAACTGATCAAGCATCTTATCTCCACCATTGTGGGAGTTTATGCCTTTTAATTTGGCTTGAGAAACATCAAACTACTGGGGGAAGGCTATGGAAAATACCACAATTGTATTGGCCATTTCAAACAAAGTTTGATTCATCACAACAGAGAAGTAGCTTTCTGAAAATAACAAGGTCCAATTAGAAATAAGTTATGAGCCAGTATATACCCAAAGCACTGTGTATTCATAAAAGGTATCACTCCAGTTCTGATGAACAAACATAAGAATTGCTCTGGCTGTAAAGTGCAATAAAAGATGCTGAGGAGTTTCCAAGTACTTGGCAGTGGCAAAAATCAAAAAAAGTAAATTGAAATGGGGCAGAATTCCTGGAAAATTAAATGCAAGTCACAGCAATACCTTAAATTAGATGAGTACTAAATGGAATTTCATACCCATTTTGAAAATGAGAGTATAAATATTGCCCCAAGGTTTAGAAGGGATAGATCTAATGGTCCAAGACTATAAATTAAATACATGGCTAGGATGAATCATTTCCACAGAAATGTCCTGCATGCTTGTATTACCAGTACTAAACTTCAGCAATCAGATATTTTTAATAAGATTGAAATTTGCTATTACATTCCTAGCATACTGCCACTTTAAAAATATGACTAAATTAAGAGCTATGACTGATTTATTTTTAATCCAGAGAAGATTTGGCTAATTTAACTAGACTAAATTGTAATGCTTGTACTCAGCCTAACAGATGGTCTGGGCTGTAATCCAGCATGCAACCCCCATTAAAATCAATAATGGGTTATTACTATTGTCAAACATCAGGAAAAAGGATTAAATATGAACACTTTGCAGCCAAGAATCTAAATCCTCAAAGAGGTTTTTTTTAAAAAAAAAAGCACACCAGCATAATTATTTTCTTAAGACTAACACTGCAACTTCTCCAACAAGATAGCAAGAACATTTTCGCTGCCCGTTATTTTATTGCTTTGAGAGAAATTCTCAACCTGCAAAGCTGCCATTTCTTTAAGAAACTTAATTGTCATCTAACCCATAGAAACTAGCCTGGAGGATAACAATGATTACATTAGTAGCTTCCCCCACACTGGTTACACACAAGTTTACTTAGAAAAACTAATTTCCTATATGGAATTGTTCTTTGAATATCTACAATACATATTAAAAGTGAAAGATATGGGTGACAAGAATAGAATTAAGTGGCTTTGACTTCAAACATGATCCTAATAGACACGTTTTCTTTTAAGATACAATTCTGCATAATGTACACCTGAGCTCTGAGAGTGTTGGCCAACATATTCTGCTGGGCCATCTTCTGGAGCGGTGATGAGGTATGAAGAGCTCCGCTTTTCGTTTCTTATTGGTGCCATCTAGGGATTACAAAAGTGAAGATGACAATGTGAAGTTCTCTTAAAGGGCTGATATTTTTCTTAAGTGTTTTTACAGCTCCATAAACATAACTTATAGCATCTATGTATGGAGTTGGAGTTTTATTCCATTCAAAGGAGTGCCCCGAGTAGAGTTCAGCTGGTGTCAAGGGATGGGGGGGGGGGGGGGGGTAGGCGATTTTGTCAACTCTTCTTTCCCTCTGCAGCCCCAGTACCATGTCCCCACTGTTCTGGGGGGTTCCCCAACCCTCTGGAGCACAATTTCAGTGGACATTAATTCAACAAAGATGACCTCCTCCCCCATTTAGTTACTGGAAAAGCTCTCCAGGATCAAAAGCCTCCACTTAACAGAAGGATATTTCCATCTGCAGGAGGCTCATGGTGGATCCAAAGATTGTACAAGCTATGGTTACTTAATTAATTACATTTCTATACCAGCTAATAGCCAAAGCTCTTAACAATCACAACAATTAAAATCATAAAATATAGCATAAAATACATTATAAAAAATTAAAATATAAAACTACAGTATAAAATGAAGTAAAAACCAGAAAAAAAAACTAGCAGCAGTTGAAATCTTTCCACTATCAACAGCTTGCATAGCAACTCCCAAGAAATCCTTCAACAACATTATTCATTTCCTGAACACTTGGTGGCAGCACAAGATATCCATCTAGCAGTCTGCAGTTCTCAACTGGGAAAAGGGAGTGCACCCAACCTTTCATAATGTGGGCACCTATGTGTTTCATATTCATGCAAATGAAGGAATTTCGGCAATTGTTTTATACTTTATTCCATCCTTTCTCCAGTATATCTTGTCATGACACAAGGGTTTGAAGAAATGCATCTGCCCTAATTCCTAGGATGCATCAGATATAAGTGTGTATACTCTGACCTCTCACCTTCAGTGGGTTCTGAGGTGTAAGTGGCACAATGCCTGGATGGAAGGATCCTTGGGCAGCAGCGTAATATGAAGGCATGACCTGTAAATAGGTACTATAGTCACCATAAACTCCACCATCAGATTCCTACATACAAACAACATAGAGAAACATGACAAGACATGTGTTAGCAGTCTGCCAGCCATTGAAACTAAGCAAAAACATTGGGAGGACATTGCTAAGAGAAAGGAATTGTCATAACATTTATTGGCACTTACTCTTCTCTTAATATCTGAAGATGAGAGTGGCTCAGTTCAGACAACACATTTCTCAACAGTGACCTCCACAGTGGAGTTTTTACACCACCGTTGAGAAATGTGTTGTCTGGAGGGAAAACTCCAGGTGGAGGTTTTTTTTAGAAAACACTCCATGCTGAATATCCACGCTGTGCAGAAGAGAATTCCTGCAAACTGTGGTGTTCCATGTTGTGTGGAGGGCTCCGTGGAATTTCCTGTTGCATTGAGTGGACTTTTCCCACTGGCTACAGAGTTCCCTGGCTAGAGCAGCGAAAGGAGAGAGTACTGCTCTAGGAGAGCTGGGATTTTTTTGCAGCAATAGCTGATGGGATAGCATCAGGAGGACTGGGGGAGGAGAAAGGGTGGAGGAACTGCCAATCAAATACTGCATTGACTTTTACTCAACTCCACAGGAGCCGACATTCACACAACAATAGAATTGGAACATGTTGTGTGGTGAGTACCCCCTACAAACTCAACCGTTGAGTGGAGTTTTCACACTGTGTAGAGAAACGTGTTGTGTGAACTGAGCCAGTATCTATTAAGAACATAGTATTTTAGGATAAAGAACCTTAAAAGCAAATGTCCTCTTCAGGTATTTTGTGTAAGGGAGGCAGTGACAGCTGGTGGATATTGTCTAAGAGCAACACTGTTTTAATTGGACATCTGACCCAGAAATGTGGTAAACACAAACTTGGAGGTGTTGAAATCCAAACACCAATTAATCCAGTTAAAAATAAAAAAAAATTTGTTTATTTTTCTTACATTGTTGTGACCAAAATGTTCTTTTCAAGTGTTTCAGATAAAAGATTAAGTTGTAGTGCACATTTGTTTATCACAGTTATATACTTCCCTTCTTCCAAGGAACTCATAGTGGCAAACTTGGTTCTTCTCTTCCCATTTTATCCTTACAATAACCCTGCAAAGTAGGTTAGGCTCAGATATAGTGATTGGCCCAAGATCAACAGTGGATCTGAATTCCAATCTTCTAAGGACTAGTTCAACATAGTCCTTAGAAGACAGGACTAGTTCAACTAGATGGCAGTGCATGTGTTGGTAACTTCAAGGCTTGATTTTTGCAATGTGCTGTACATAGGGCTACCTTTGTACCTTCAAACATTCAAAATATGGCAGCCACGTTGGTCACTGGTACACCTAGGGGTAACCATATCACACCAACTTTAAAATCACTTCACTGGCTGCCAATTAGTTTCTGGGTGAAGTATAAAGTGTTGGTTATTACCTTTGAAGCCCTACATGGTTTGGGTCCAGGTTACCTGCAAGACTGCCTTCTCCCATACAGTCCTCCCCGCACACTCAGGTCCTCTGGGAAGAATTTACTTCAGTCAGCAAAAACTAGGCTGACAACCGTTACCCAGTGGACCTTCTCTTCTGTGGCTCCCAGACTGTGGAATGGCCTGCCGGAAGAGATTTGTCAACTTAACGGTCTCTCTGACTTTATGATCTCTTCTGGCAGGCCTACCTAGTTGAATTTTAAGAATTTCATTGTTATTTTAATAATGTATACGTTTTATATGTTTTAATTAGTTTTTGGTATTTTATACCATTTTGTATTTAATGTTGTTCCCCACCTCGATCCAGAGGGAGAGGCGGGTAAAAAATAATAATAAAAAAATTATTCTACCCATTACACCAGCCACAATGGCTCTACAAACTTTCTTGAGTTATCAATACCAGGAATTGGTGCTGGCTGTTAATAAATACTCCTAGCTAACATCAAGACTCTGAACAAGCTTAGAATGAAGTGTTCATACTCTACAAATACTTACTTTTGAAAACTTTCTTTACAATGATTATACATATAGAAGATGAAGATAAACAGGGCTGTACCTAGCTTTTAAAGGAAAAAATTTACAACTGGCAAATGCTTACCCTATGGATACTTCAATAACTTTTTTTTACAAATTATCTATGCACAAAATTCTGCTAAAAGGAAATTTTAGTGTCTATGGTTTATATTACTGGACTAGTCTATCATTATAAGGAGAACAGACAAAAGTTTAGAGAAAGATACTGCATACCCTCAGTGCTTGGGTACTTCACAGTGCATAGATATCCTTGAGATGCTGAAAGATGATTGTTTATAGAAATTCGGGAAGACGTTAACAAAAACTGCTAAGTAATGTGTTGATTTTCTTGTATTTCAAAAGTCTACCTGATATATTAGTACACTGAAGAAATAATAATATAAATAAATAACTTACCTCTGAGCCATCATTTTCTATTTCTCCTACTCTAGTTTGGATAGTATGGTATGCCTGAGCATACTGTTGATACCACTGCTGGATTGAATCCTGCCAAAAGCAAAGCAATTTTTACTTTAGCTATCAACTTCTGTGATCTTACATCATGATTATGTTAATGAGAGCATAAACATTGGAAAACAAGAACGTGTGTATGCTCTCATTCCTCTCACCACCCCAGACCAACTTCTAGCACTCTTTTGCATGTTCTATCTCATTTCCTGGAGCAAACCAATTAGCGATACTTTGATTATAATGATAGTGAGTGAAAGAGAGAGAGTATATCAGGGGTGGACAACTTGGGAGGGAAGTATTTCTACGTCCCCAACCCCCCTGCTGCTGAAATTTCTACTGCCAAATCCCCACCAAACTTTGGCAGCAATTCAGCAGCAAGGTAACAGGCACATTTTTGCTTTAAAACACAGTGTAAAGGGGGCATGTGCCTCATTTTAATACAAAATTGGTAGAGAGAGAACAAACTGCATCTTACACAGCTACAGCAGAAGTGGTTCTCTGTGGCTTTTCACCATCTATTGAACAAATCCTTTATTTTTGAAAGAAACTGACATAATTGTGTGCCAAGTATTCTAGTTCATGGAAGATTAACTAGCTGTTGAATCCACCTAGATTTATGTTTGTGATACATATAGAAAACATGTATGATCTATATTTCTCAAAGTAAAAGTCTCCATCTTTGCTGAAAGAAAACTTAGGGTGCAATCCTATGCATGTTTAGGGAGAAAAACATCCTACAACTCCCAGCATTCCCCGGCAGCAATATCAGCTGGAGAATGCTGGGAGTTGTAGGATGTTTTTCTCTCTAAATATGCATAGGATTGTACCCTAAATTGCTATTGTCATCTTCACAATCTACATACCACACTGTGCCTTGTATAAATGCAATCCAACCAACCGACCCCACTCCCCACACTGTAAAACTAAATCTGCAAGAAATACTTTGCACATGATTGTGAGTACTAGCAGCAGGACAAACCAGGATCATTTGCCAGTCTGTTATATTCCTATAAGATGTATGGAATATAAATGGCAGGATTTTCTAAGTTTTATGGGAGACAATACAAATTGGGTTAATTTGTTTCTCCCTCTATATGACCTACAGAAACCTGCTCTCAACAGTTTTCCACAATTAGATGATAAGTGCACACTCTACACAGCCAGGCAGTAAATGCAGATAAATATAAAACTTATCTAGAATATAGGGGGATTCAGATAAGAGGTACTTTATTGTACACTTTTCCTTAATTTACTCTTAAACTATTTCTTCAGCTTTATTGCTTACTAGAATACTTGCATAGTTTGGTTAGTTTCCTGCAGAGGCAGGGACTGTACTTGTATGCAAAACCTATCCCAACCCTAATGTTGTAAAAAAACAAACAAACCTACAAGCTAGAAATCTGACTCACTGTATGATGCTTTTAATGAATGGCAATTTATGGTTTCCTTAAACTGAGAGTAGGCAACCTGGTGTTCTCCAGATGTTTTACAACTACAACTCCCATCAGCCCCAGTTAGCATCACCAAAGGTCAGGGATTATGGCAGTAATAATCCAAAAAATCTGTTGGGGGGGGGGCAGGTTGCATACCCATGTCCTAAATAATCACTTGCCTAGAATTCAATAACACTATATATATAAACTTCTGATTTAAAGGAGCACACAGCCACCAGCTGCAATGATGCCATATGAGAATCACATACCTGTGTGTAATCCCCATACTGTGGTGAATAGTTAAAATAGTTTTCTACTGATTGTTGCGGTGTGGTTCCCTGAGCAACTGCAGTGTCGAGCAAGTTATTGGAAAGTCCATGCTGCTGCTTAGTATTACTGGCTTTGCTTGCAAGTGCTGCTCAAAGGGGAAAAAATGCATTGTTCCAACATATCAGATAAAATTGAAAATAATATGTTGATATAAAACCAGAACAGAGCAAAAAAAAGTGTAAATGCCATCACTCCACAGAACTTATAGCACAAAAGAAGAAAGCTAGGCTGGAAAAGGAATAAACGATGACAGGCAAGAGTAGGATACTAGCACACTGGTAGTAGCAAGATACTGATACTAGCAAGATACCATTCTCAGGAAATGCTGCCAGTACCACAGGATGGATAATTTTTGCTGCCAAACAATTGTCCTCCTTAAAGTGTAATGAATATAAGAATCCAGGCCTAAAGGCCTTGTTTGGAATAAAAAGTGTTTTCCAAGGGACAAGTTATGCTATCATAACATCTGCTCTATCTTCTCTGACTTTTCACCAGTATTTTGACTTCTATAAATACTGTTGTATCATCAAGAAACACCTACTCCATCCTCTACTAAAAGGAATGATCAGTCATTTTCTTAAAGACAGTCCTATTAGCATCTAGTAGTGTAAAGGACAGATTGTAGACAACAGTTACTTCTTTGGCATCCCAAATACAAAGAGCAATTGGGATGGAAATATGAGTTACTTCAGCAAATGTGTTCCCAAGACAATACAAATGTACAAGCAGAGGCATTCAGAGAGGACAGTAAGTGGATACAGAGGATTTAACCTTTCTTGCACCTGCCCTTAGGGCCAAACAGCACACTACATTGGGATTGCATAACACAAAACGTCAATGTAATTTTCTTTTCTTTTTTTTTTTAAAGCAACTGAAGGGGTCCTAATTTGGACTGGGGCCATGGTGTGCTGTGTGTCGGGAGATGTTTAACCCTACCCTCCTGGGCTACAGCCCCAATTGAGATGTCATTTTTTCATACATTACAGCAGCTACTTGCTGTGGAAGGAAAATTAATAGGCTTAAATTACCACCGCATATTTCATCATCTACAGCTAATAGCTCCAGGGAAACCATCTGGATTATGACTGAGGCATGATTGGAAAGGGATGGATCTTCTGACTCCCAGTGGGCATGATCCAAAACAGCAGAGGCTAACTGCTACTTTTTAAAAGAAAATTTGGCTGTTATTGTTTGGCTTTTGTAATCAGTGTTTCCCTAAGAGTCACTGAAATTAGGTGGGATTGATTGCCAAGTCCCACCTAATGTGCAATGCAACACACATGAAATACACAGCTTGGCTAAAAGACTGGATTAGCCAGTTTGATTATATGAAGTAAGCCTCGTGATCCATATCATCCACAAAAGTAGCATAAAATTAATACTAAGAAGTATGACAAAATATGAGCTACAATGCTAATTTTTTTAAAGGCAAGTTTGAAGCTATATTAATACCAAACACTGTGGGCACTAACATTATTTCCCACACTCCCATCTAGAGAAAAGTCCCTGCTTACCTGAAAGACACACAGAAGGCAGCACACTTGCCAAGTTCAAGTAGGGATTTGTACTAAGATGAATTTCTTTGGGGGGATCTCCCAACAGAGAAGTCTGATTATTTGAAGAGCTCTGTTAAAAAAAAAAATCTGTTCTCATTCTACAACTGGAATTGAAGTTAATAGAATAAAAGGTTGACACATCTCCAGGAGGTCAAATGACATCAGAAAAATTTCAAGTAGATATTGAAATTAAATATCCCATTAGGAGATTTTTCACTTTTCCAAGTAAGAAAATAATCCTATGGCCCCTGGGAGGGTATCCAATAGGAAAGTGTGGATCTCCCCCTTTGAGGCTGGAGACAGAGCTCCAATCACAGAGGAGATCATACTGTGGATCTCCACTCTAACTCCCTTTAATCCCTTCCCAACCACTGCGAAAACCTATGTGATGGCTCCAGCTCTCAAGGTTAGAACTCCAACCTTGGGTAGGGGGACAAACAGGTATAGCAGGGGTGTGGTGGTGGGTGGGGAGACTGAAGCAGTGGATCAAACAGCCTCTCAGCTCTCAACCATGCCCTGTCCCCCAGAAAACATTCAGACATTGCTGGCAATGAGAGGGAAATATTTTTCTTCTGTCCTTGAACAGAAAATGCTAAACCTCTGCTTCCCTCCTGACTCTGCCCTGCCAACAAGAGATCAATGGTAATTCTAACTATATGTGTGTAGGATTGCGCTGAGTGTCCTATGGGTAGGAAATATTGCAGCTCTATTGCAATAGTAATCAACTTGTTGGGTTGATTGTGAGAAAGAGTGTGTGTTTGTGTGTGGTGAATATGTGAGTGTTGGGGACAGAGAATGGGCATAGAGAAGCTGTTAGAAACAAATAAAACCAAATCTAAATGTCCGAAGTTTCCTCTTAAGCCCTAAATTGATGAGAATTGCCTCTTTCTCATATCCCAGGAAATATTTCTTGAAAACAAAGACACAAGCAGAATCAAAAGTTATATCATAATAGAAGTATCTATTATGATATAACAGAAGTATATCATAATAGAAGTATCTATTATGATATAAGTATCTATTATGATACCATACCCATGCAAATAACGCACATGCAAATAAGCTCTGATTTGAAATGCTTAGCCTGGGTTTATTTTTACCCCGAAATAAATTCTCTGGTTTCTTCAGGCTAATTCAGCATTAATACCCCTGTCAAAATTCAGGTGTCAAATCTTGCTTAAGAGGAAACTACATTTCAAATTAACTGCAGTATAATGCTTAACTATGGTTACTGTAGAATTTACTGCAATGAGGGGAGAGCATGCATGGTCACATGCCTACTACGGATCTCTTAACTACATCTGCACTGGTCCCGAGACACTATTTCAATTTTTTTACAAAATGTAATACACGTTTACTTCATATGAGAAATCTGTACATCAGATTCTGCTGCATAACAAAACATATTGAATAATTACAAACAACATTTCAGCCGGTACATTTGGTTATATTTGGACATGTTAATAAAAGACATAATGCTTCTTTTGCTGTTATTCAGAATAACAGGCCCACTTTTAGATGTCTTTTGCAATTAAGATGAACACCAATGAAAGTATTACACAAAATTATTCCCCACTGTCTTCAGCAACAATAATGAATGGAGTTGTCGTAGTGCAACACAAAAGCTAGATCCAGTTTTCTTACCCCCAAGCTTGAGTCAGCCGTCTTTGGCTGGCTCTGTGGCATGAGATGTCCTGCCTGCAGGCCTCCAGCAGTGATATTTGTTAAGCTCTGCAGATAAGCCTGTGACCCTGAGCCAGTGCCTTCTGTCAATGCTACTGAAGACGGCAGTTTGTCCTGAGAGATATTTTGCCTTGGCATTGTTTGCCCAACCACATGCTGATTTGGAAAGAATGGCAGCATGCCCATTCTTGTTGCGACTGGTGTTTGAGCTGGAGTCCGATTAGACACTGCACAGTCAACCATAAATGGAAAAAAGTCTGTTAGGCAAGAATTGCCAGGACATTCTGCTCATGATGCATGTGAAAAGCACTGAGGAATTTATTTAATAATTGCATAAGAACAGATAATTCTAACAACAGGAAAGGAACTACAGAAAAAACACACCTAGCAGCTATCTTTAAATGGGCTAATTAAAGTTTTACTTACCTATCATACTCTTCTCATTTTATACACAAACCACAGAAATAACCACAACACGACTGCTTGTTTCCATGTGCTGAGAGTGGAGTTCTGAGTGTTAGCAATAGTTAATCTGTTCTTACAACGCCCAAACTATAACAGTGCTACTGCTGCTCTCTTTGGAATATACAAGGACATTTAATATTGATCAGTTATTAATTTCTTACATTTATATACCACCTGTCTTCTTAAACAGTATTCAGGTTAGTTTACATAGCATTTAAATAGTTAATTAAGGGTTAGAATATTTTAATATTTTATTCATCCTGTCAGGGAAATAAAGCAGTGTTAAAAGTTTTGTGTGTATTTTAAATCCAAGACTTTCATTCTGAATTATTCAACACTAAGGCTACAGTCCAAAGCCACTTACCTGGGGGTAAGTTCTACTGAACAAATATGCAAGGATTGTCCTATTAAAGCCATTGTTTGAGCTTCTAAATAAAATAATTACAGAAGGGAAGAAAAATCCCTACTGGGCCCTTCCTTTCTCTTACTATTATTTCGCCCTCGGTCCTTCGCAACTGTGTGCAAATTAGCCTATATGCAGCCTCTTCTTGTCAATTCCTAGTATGTTACCTACTCCACTTTAGTGCTCCCTTTGACAGCTGAAACGTACAAGGAAATTGACCAGGCAAGACTATATTGGACAGCTGAAGCTGCATTTTTGCACACTTGTGAAGACGGACAAAAAAACCCAGTAAAATAAAATTACAACCCCAATTGTGCAATTTTGAAGCACTGAATAATAATAAAGTGATGTTTGAGCATTGGTGAGGGACAGTCACTAGTGAGGTAGGCTGGAGATAGCACTGGCAAGTCTGCGAAGAATCTTGCCAGGCTTTTCTGCTGCTCTTGCCAAGTGGTTATGTAGCCACTTGGCACAAACTATGGTGCCGGGTTCAGATGTCACAAGAAGCCACCCTGAGAACAAGCTATCTTCAACAATCATTGTACAAGCCATATATTCTCAGGGTGACTTGCTGGGAAGAAATAACTCAGGTTGTATCATCCACACCATGCTCGGACACCATGGTAAGCCACCTTACCATGGTTCATAAACCACTATGGCTCATTGTGACATGCAAACCTAGTCAATCACATGTTTTCAGAGTGGCTCATTGTGATGCCCAAACCCAGCAGGATGGCTTCATCATGGTTTGTTCAAAAGGGCTACAGAGTCGCCCGGCAAGAGAGGTGAAAAATTCAGCTGCTCCTCATGATCTTGCTTGTTCAACTCTGCCTGGCAACAACATGTGCTACTGCTGCCTCCTTCCCTCTTCTGTCCCCTCTACCCCTTCCTCCTCCAGTTCAGTGCTTCATTTGAAAATGACCAGTTTTTTCTCCTTCTGAACCTAGATTTTCTAGAAGAGTTAATGTGTGCATGTGTGACAGAACAGTGCCATTATCAACAGCTCTGCCCCACTACATAACATATTTACAGCACAGCAGAAGCAAGTCACTAGTAGGCAAATTTGAATGGGTCCTGAAACCAGTTTGCCTTTATGAGTTATTTTGTTTAGGCCAGTCTGAACTGTCTTAGAAGAGATGTGCCATTTGACATGATTGGCCCATTAGACTGTAATACTAAAGGACCTTGAGGTTTTACTACTTTTTAAGTCTCGCTTGTATTTTGTTTTTTGCTTCTTCCTGCTTTATTTTATACAGCTCATCCTGAATTAGCAATCTAATGTAAACATGTTGCATGTAGTGTGTAACCATGCTTGATGGACAAATTCTACAAAATTATTGAGCACACAGTGGTAAAGCTTTATATGGGTCTGGAAAGAGGAAAAATTAAAACTGGAAAAATGAAGATAGAATCAAGAGCTGTCTCAGAGCCAGAATTTCCACTAATATAATTAAGAAAGTAAGAAGAGCCCTGCTAGATCAGACTGAAGGTCCATCTAGTCCAACCTTCCGTTCACACTGTGGCCAACCAGCTGTTGACCAGGGACAAACAAAGCAGGACATGGTGCAACAGCACCCTCCCTCCCACGTTCCCCAGCAACTGGTGCACACAGGCTTACTGCCTTGGATACTGGAGGTAGCAGATAACCATCAGGGCTAGTAGCCATTGACAGCCTTCTCCAGGAATTTATCCAACCCCCTTTTAAAACCATCCAAATTGGTGCCCATCACTACATCTTGTGGTAGTGAATTCCATAATTTAACTATGTGCTGTGTAAATAAGTACTTCCTTTTGTCCTGAATCGCTCACCAATAAGCCTCATGGGATGACCACAGGTTCTAGTATTTTGAGAGGGGAGAAAAATGTCTCTCTATCCACATTCTCCACATCATGCATAATTAATTGCAGTATACACAGGGCTATATGACCATTGTTTCTACTGCTGTTTTCTTTCATAAATTATTTAACTTTATCAAACAACAGAGCTTGTTGCTCCTGTGTCAGTTATTTAAAAGAAAACCATCAGTACAGCAGTCATCATTAAACTGCCTTTGTTAAATTGCCTCTTCCTTACATAGCTAGAGCATGCTTCCTAAAGGGACTACTCTTCAAAATTATGGATATATTGAACATATATAGAAGCATATTTTCAAAATGGGTGCTTGCTACTATAACATGAAATTAAATGCTACTTGCAATTGTGTGCTTCTCCATGGCTCCCCATATCTGTGGTCACTGGTGGTACCGTACCCATTCCTAACATTGTTTGAAGCAGCACTGGTGGAGGCTCTCCAAGTAAACTTGGTTTCTGCAAAGAAGCACGAAATTATTGTGTAAGAGATATCTTATTAAACTGTTCCACAACCTTTCAAATGGAGGCAATTTCTTTGACTATACTACTTCAAAACCAAAAATTAAGAGAAGAAATAATGACTAGGTTCACACTTCATGATAAGTCATGGTAGTTTTTAAGTTACTCATAGTAGCTTATAAATCACCATGGCTTATCGCGTCATCTGGGAGCGCATTTCCCCAACCAGTGTGGCTTATTAGGCCAAAATAAGACAGCCTGATAAGCCATGGTATGCTGTGAAGTTTATTTAGAACATGATGGCTCATTCTGTCATCTGATGCTCCATGGTAGCTTAAAGAGTGGTTTTAAGAGCACTTACAGAGTCCCTTGGCAAGAGCGGTCAAAACTGCCACTCTGCTGTAGCAGTTCCAGACAGCCAATGAGAAAAGCTTTAAACCACCCCTGAAACACTGAATTAGTACAAACCAAAAATAAAAATAGCAGCATTATATAGCACTAATTACCCCGTATCTACAGTGCGGCACTGCGCTATTGCGGAAAGCAAAAATAAAGAGCAGCAGAAAGCGCCAATCTCCTGGAGCCCAAAGGGATGCAACTGCAATTTAGCACTTCTGCACTACTGCAAATTAGCAGGGTTTTGATGGATCATTGAGTACCTCTCCCCAAGGAGAAGTTGTATATCAAGTTTTGACCTGATCCTGCAAACCTCCAAGGCTTTATTGTGCTATCTCCTTTTTGGTGAACCTGGGATTTTTGCTTCTCTAATTGTAATTGCATACAGTTTGATGGATCATCAGGTGCTCCCCTCCCCACACTCACACCAGTGGAAGCTGTGTTTCAAGTTTTGTTCCTATCCTGCAAACCTCCAAGGGTTTACTGCTGCTATCTGCTGAGCAGGAGAGCTGTAGAGGGAGGAGGAATGAGGGAGGAGAAAATAAGCTACACACAATATCTAGTTGCCCAATCATGTAGGGGATACAGTAGCTTACAAACAGTAGTTCTGGGCAAAGTACAAAGTGTTGGTTAAAAATTAAAGCCTTACATGATTTGGGTCCAGGTTACCTGTGGGATCGCCTTCTCCCACACAATCCGCCCCACACGCTCAAGTCCTCTGGGAAGATTACTAGAATCAGTCAAAACTAGACTGACAACCGTTACCCAGAGGACCTTCTCTTCTGCCGCTCCCAGACTGTAGAATGGCCTGCCACGAGAGATCCACCAACTTCACAATCTTCCAGAATTTAAGAAAGCTATAAAGACTGATCTCTTCCAGAAGGCCTACCCAGTCGAATTTTAAGAGTTTTATTGGTATTTTAATAATTAATTTTATATGCTTTTAATCAGTTTTATGTATTTTATATTATTTATGTTTGATGTTGTTCCCCACCTCGATCCGGAGGGAGAGGCGGGTAATAAATAAATAAATAAATAAATAAATATTATTATATAAGCCACCATGGCTTAAAGTGATGTGCAAACCCAGCCATTATATTTACAAGAAAACATGGATTGAGAAGAAGACATTTCTACTTCTGATTTTATCCAGAATTATTATCTAAAAGGTAAGGACTACAGTCCTAAGGACAATCTATTTAACTCACACTATTTGTTTGAATATTCTCGATCTTTGCTAGTTGTGCCAGTTGTAGATGGGAGAGATTCTGTAGCAGCAAACTTGATGCATTTCCAAGAACTGGTCCCTGTCAGTTTTAAGGGAAAAAAGAAATGTCAGAAGTGGAACAGGTATTATTCAGCTAACTTAGAAAAAAATATGCAGAAGAATTCATTTCATATGTCTGTTAGCAGTGAGGGGCATATCACTGCTTCTCTAAAGATGAAGAGCTCCTTTTATCATTAAGGGAAGGATATGGCCGATATTTATAGAATTACAGCTTCTGGACAATGGCCACTTGACATACTAATTCTCTAGTATTATTGAATGAGCTGTGTAACAAAAGTGTATATAACAGAGACAATTTATTGACAATAGGTACTAGGTACTAGGGGTATGCAGACTGGATCTTCTCCGTCCTGAAATTTGGGGCGGAGCTTCATTGAGCCGTTTCTCCACCTTGATTTCTGGAGCATGTCCCTCTAACCACTCTGACGGATAGTTTGATGAAAAACTGCACCATTTTCGGGTTCTCATCAATGGGAATTTACAGAAATGCTCACAGCTCCCTCAGTTTTAAAGATAAATGCATGAAAATTGGTATATTGACAATTTTTAAAGATGGCTTTAGGTATGCCAAGTTTGGAGCAGATCCCTGCATGCAGTGATTTATAGCGAATTTGTAAAGTCTGCATTCAAACGTCCTCTCAGGCACCTCTCGTGCCTTGATCTATATGGCGAGGGAGAGGGAAAGGGAAATGAAGCAGCGGGATAAAACTAAAAGCGCTTAGCGCTATAATAAATAAATATAAAGTAATAAATGCCACAACAGCAGCACACAGCTTGCCCATCTTCATAGAGGACACTGGACAGAAGCAGAGGCTTGCAGGATGAGGAGGAGGTGGAGGCGAGGCACCCCACCCCAGCACTGCCAGGCACATTGGAATGAGTCAAGGTAACAACAGCTGAGCTTCCCCCTATATGCCAAGAGGCTAGGCTACAAGGCCCGGAGGAGGAGGAGGGAGGGAGGGAGGGAGGGAGGAGGAAGACGAGGAGCTCTCACCCCCTGGACTGGAAGCCCAGCCAGCCAATGCTAATAATAATGGGAGTAATAAATAAATCAAACAAACACACACTCACACACTAACAGGCTTGGATTTTTAAAAATATTTTTCAGTGGGGAGGGAGTAGACTACAGAAACACAGCACACTAGGAGCTTTAATGATTTTAAGAAGGAGAAAGAGCTTAGAAATATTAGCGGACCAAGAGACAGTGGCTGCCTGGCTGCCTCTCTCACTAGAATGATCACAGGCAAGGAGGACAAAACACTGTGATTGGAGGGGGGACAGGAAGACAAATGTGGCTAATGGCTATTGGTTAGCCACAGATGTCAATATATCCTCACCCCACTTAGTGTCTTCCAAATATGGAGATATTCAATTGAAACACACACGCACACACAGAATTGACGCCTGAAAAACAGTTGGATAATTTTGGAGATGTTAGAAGCTCCTGTTGGGAATGTCTCTGCTCTGAAATTATTATATTGGTTTAGAAGCGACCAATCCCCGCACTGGAAGACCGAATGTACTGTGGATGTTCACGGTTATCAGATAATTCCGGGGCAGAGAGCACACCCTTAATAGGTAAAGTTCATAAGAGCATAGGACAAGCTTTGCTGGATCAGGTGAAGGACTTCTGGTCCAGCATTTTGCTCTTATTTGATCAGAAACCTAAAAGGGAAATATGTTTCTCATATAAAGGAAGTCGGGATATATTCACCCCAACCCCATACACCTCTTCCCAGTTTTAGTTTTCCATTACATTGTTAAGTCTTATTATTTTAATGCATTTAAAGAAACATATACAAGCACAGCAAGTCTCTAGGAGGTTGAAGATCACAAAACTAGCTATAACATGTATTCAAAACATATGCAACATAGAAGAAAAGAACGGTTAAACCTGTATCTAAAATTCACACAGACATCTCTACAAGCTCAATTTAAGGAAGATGTATTCAAGAGCTACATTAACTGCATATGTCAATACATAATCTTGAAGATAAAAAGGTACTCAGGTGTTATTTGGGTTTTCTCCATAATTTATTAAGGGAACATTCCAATAAGGAACATTCCACTTCTTCCCAATACTGCTTAAAGCACCCTAATGCAACCTCAAATCATTTAAGTTGGATTTTCCCTCAGAGCTTATTTAAAAATATAATACTGAAATTATAAACCAGGAGAGGGGATCTCTAGCCTTCAGATGTTATCAGACTAGAATTCGCATCATCCCTGCCCATTGGCCATGCTGGCTGAGGCTAATGGGAGGTGGACTCCAACAACATCTGTGTTGGAAAGTCAGGTGTGACTTACAGCAGAGTTGCTTTATATAGAGAAAATGTGGCAACACAGCATTTAGTACTGGAGGCAATAAATGCAGGCTACAGCCAGTTTAAAAGAAGTTCAAATCAACTTACTTTATTAGTGCTTGTATACACATGGCCAGAGAAACTAACACTGTTTAACTACAAGCACGCCCCATGCTGGGCATGTGAATGAGTGAGCAAAGGCATGAGATAAGGTTACTAGCTCCCTCTCTAGAGAGACAGGATGGTGCTTCTTGCAGAGGCAAAAGGAAGAAGGAGGAAGAAGACGAATGGGAGGGAGCAGGAAATAAGGAACCGATCAAGCTACAGGACATTCTCTATTGCCCCCTAGTATCTGGAGGCATACGGAGGTGTTCCTATTATACAGCAATCTGGAAGGCCACAGGATCTCACTCCCATATAAATCCTTCAAGCAAAACAACGTAGATGAAAATATTTTTAAAGTGAGCTAAACTAGTGTTCATCTAATAAACACAGATAGAGTGTGCTACCAACTTTTTCAGCTAATTACAGAAAAATACTGCATTCCAAGGAAGCTGCAGCAATCAGTTTTGTCAGCACTGAAGTATAAAAATAAATCTGAAGGAACTACAAGTATGCCGTGAAAAGATATAGTTGATTATGTATGTGACAGGTAAATCCAGGTTTCTGTGTTGAGTTCAATGATTGATTAATACTAGAAATCTTCCTTTAAGTATATTCAGTGTGTGATTCTCTTGCAAAGTAAAAGCACCATTTTGTTTGGTTGTGGAATATCTAATCCAAAGGAGCATTCAAACCTCATCAATTAAGACTCTTGCTATTTACACCATGCCTCCCCGTCCACTACAATTTGAAAAAAAGCATTCCTGTTTCCCTGCATAGAAGTACATATTGGCAAAATTACAGAGAACAATACTAACAACATATATCAGGAGAAGAGTTCATTTTTTAAAGAAGAGAAGGGCAAAGATGTGATGCACATGTTTCCCAAGATCTTTTCGAACAATAACAAAACACTAGAGACCTACTACATAACAAAGCGTTTGAAGAACCAACATCTAAATATGCCTATTCTCTTCTCACTGGCTTAGAAAATATTCACAAGTTTCAACATATTTCTAAGAAGCCGCAGAAAGTCTTATGAGCTTTCTGTTCAGGCTGCCTTATAAGAAAACTGTTAAGACAAAGGTGAGAAACCTATTTTGGACTGAAGGCCATATTGGCACAGAAAGCACTGTCAGGGGCCACATGCCAACAGTGGATGGGGGCATTTTCTCCCATGCACACTTTCCATTTACACTCACATGATGGGAAAGGTGAGTGGCACACAAAACCTCCAGGAACTGCTTGTTCAAGATGCTACTTTCAAGCTGCCTGGAGCAACTTGAAAGTGGCCAGTTCCACATGCCCCTTGCCTTTCTCCAGACCGTTTCCCTGTTCCATCAGCAACCTCCAGAGCAATCCCCTGAAAATGTCAGAACTGATTGCTGCTCCCAAAAGATCAAAGATAATGGGAGTGTATCTTCAGAAAGTGGGTGTTCTCAAGAAGAACAGCCTTGCAGGCCAGATTGGTGAGTAGCGCAGGTTCCCCATGGCTATGTTAAGATAAATAATTTCAGTTATAGCATGTGTTTGTTTTAGCTTTTCAACCAAATTTTTAAGAGAGAGAGATGGTATCTGTATACTAGTTGACTTTTTACCAACCCTGAGACTGCATAGTAATATATGCTATTAACATAGATTTTAAAAAATCCCAAGAACACAAGATTAATTCAACACTTGATACTGAAGTATGAATCCAACAATATTTATTGTATTATTTTAGACATTAATGAAGCTAATAAAATGGAATTTTTGCTTTAGTTGCAAATGAACTCTCACCATATTTTGATTCAAACTGCTTAACTAATACATTTTGTACCAACTTATAAACATACCTGATGAACTTTATTAAAATGCAAGAAGGCTGGGCTGACTGATGGGCTTACAAGGTGTGGTACACTTATGGGAGCTCCAAGAACTGCTTTGGAAAACATAATAGATTGCCATATTTACTATAAATATACAGCACTTAATACCTATGCTAAGATAAAATCATGAATTGCTAAAAATGAGGTTTTTTTCAATAGTTCTACATGACCAGAGATGTAAACAATTAGTCATCACTAAAACTTCTTCATATGCCTGACAGTCAGTTGCAGTACACATAGGAAATACTTTTGCATTTTGTCACATTCAGGCAAACAATAGAATTCCTCTTATGTGCATATGGAAACTTTTCCACCCACCCCCAACGGTTTTGATACCAATACAAAATCCATGAACATAGGCAACAAATGGACTTATATAGACAGTTTTTGCCAGTTAGAGTAAGAGACACACATTTGAGAAAGTTTGATATAATTTAGGGCTAACTTCTGCTGGTGAAAGAAAATGCAAACCGCCTATTCAGAAATCCCTGAAACTGCAAAGGGTGAGGGCAAGATCTCATTTTTGGTTCTTAAGAGCTGTACATAATTTTTTTTAATATGCAGCAGCTATAGCTGGAAAAAAAGGATAGAGGCTTCAAAGTTTTCGGAAGTGAAGCAGAGCAAGTCAACTCCGTGCACTTTGCTTGGCATAGAAATGTTTTTCAGCTTCAGCAGCACAAATCAGAGCTTGCACTTCTACACTTAAAGCCAATTTATAGGGTCATTATTTTTAATATTCAACTTCTATAAAAAGTGTTTTTGGTACATTTAATTTGTTGTCCCAATTAGGAAATAATGTATCTTGAAAAACTCACAGGGTGAGTTTGGATAATTCTATCTTACATGCAAACCCTTAGAATCTTCCTTCACAACTGCCACAGCAAACAAACCAGGAAGTCTTTCATTAACTACAGGTTCCTGTTTTGTCCAAACTGTTAGGGGTGTGGGTTGGATTCAGACAAATGCTGAGCCAAATTGGGCAGATCTAGTTATATTCAGGATTCATCCAAAATGAAGTAAAGGTTCTTTAAATCATTTTAGCACATTGACACTGTGCCTCCAAAAATTGATAATTTCCTCCCAAGCACTCCATATAAGGAAAATGCCAGGGAGAGGGATTGAGAGGAGAGGATTTTTTTTAAAATTCCTGAAAGCACTAGCTTCCAAGCAGGAATAACTTCACCATGACGCTCCACTTTTACTTCCAATCACAGTGCTTTTGGGGGGAATTAGAAGGAACTTATCAGTGGCAGCTTCTGTGTTTTCACTGCATTTTGTGACTGTCTGTGGCAATAGAGGCAGCAGCAGCAGTTCCATGAATGGCTTTTCTTGAGGCCCAGCATTAGCTGGGAAATGCACATACCCACTTCAACCTGTTAAGCACGTGGTTGCTGCTGATACCAACTACCCAAGCAGCTATGCGAAACTTCACCAAATCCCCCAACCTGAATGACCAAGCCAACGAAAGCTTTCCAAAAGTTGTGTCTTTTTTTCAGAGGACACAAACTGTTGCACAGCCTTTCTCAACCTGGTGCCCTGCACATGTTTTGAACTTCAACTCTCATCCACCCCAGCCAGCACAGCTAATGGTCAGAAATGCTGGGAATCGTAGTCCAAAAGATCTGAAGGGCACCAAGTTGCGGAAGGCTGGGTTACAGGGCAGGCTAATATAAAGTTTTGTGGGGTAAATGCTTCTGAATTATTTCTGTGCAACACTTGTCAGGAAAAGTATCCAAAATTCTCATTTCTCTTTTTACATTTTGGTAATTTAGCAATGATTTCATTATTAAAGTTCAAAGTGATTACTCCATCCCACTTCAGAGCATATATCTTAAAGCTTACCAAGTTTATTAGCACATCCATGTAACTGAGGTTGCAACAACATTTGTAACATCGCTGGGGTATTTAAGCTTTTCATGATCTGCACTGCATTTGGATCTGGAAGCAAGCCCTTCCTGTTGTTCTTCATCTTGAATAAAGAAAGCATGGGGAAAAAACAGATATTGAATTTCAAAATCATTTAAGTCGAGCAACTCAATACACTGCTTTTAGGAATAATAGAGGGTTATTCACACCCGCTAAGTTCTTGATAAATTTGACCATCCCCAAACTCAGAAAGGCATTTATGTTAGCTAAGTTTAATGATTTACTGTCCGCACTGTTGGAAGGTAGATTAAAAAAGATCCCTCATAGTCAACGGATTTGCCCGTGTGAGACGGGAGAAGTAGAGACAGTGGGTCACGTCCTACTTTACTACAACTTTTATCAAGACCTCAGATCCTTTCTTATAACCCCAATCATACAAAAAATTCCAGTTAGGCTGGATGAATATTACCTAGAGTATCTCTTGTCAGACCTGAACTTTCAGGTCACAACTAAAGTGGCTAGATTTTGCGCAGCAGCCATAATCTGTCAAAGAGAGATAATAAATCAACAACATCATTGAATGTTCTACATTCTGGGTTTCTCATGTTTTCTTTTGTTGGTGATTGTATAGTTCAACTTTTAACCTCTCAATTTTAACTGTATTTTACTGTTCTTTTTAAACTGTATTTTGTTGTGTGCATTTGTCCTGATATGCTGGTTATTTACCGTAATAAACTTGATTGATAGTTACTGTGCTTACTAAATGCACCACTTCAAGAATATTTACAGTAAGCAACCTATTTATTTTTTTTAGTTTGTCATTTCTGTGCAGTCTCACATATAGAACAAGTTGAACAGACTGTCCTAATTAAATACACTATGAAAGCTGATAAAATATTATTAATTGTGATCTCAGGTAGCCTTTTACCATTTGGGTCTGGAATGTGCAAGGCACTCAATACTAGTCTAAGAAAATCCTTAACCAAAGAGCTAAACTACATAGCATCACACAGCATCAATAAAAATATTCAAAGATAAAATTAGTAGATTCCTAAGTATTTTACTAGGTCAGATTATATTACTCATAACTTTCCATAGTTACCAGTCCCACTGACTGAGACACTTTTAATTTTCTTCTTTCCACATCACTATACTGTGTTTTGTGTTTTTAATTCAATACTTTTCAACTGAACCTTAACATTTTCTTCTTAAGAGGGAGAACAGCGCATGTGCATTAGGTGCATTTCAATTAGCACCAGTGTACATACAGTGTGGAAGTACTGTTCCACCACACCATCGCAAAATTGTGTATGCTTGATGACAAGAGACATCCAATCTGATTCACAGTTCCAGGCAAAAAGCAACACATATTTGCTCAACCTTCATACTTCTGGAACTAGCACTAATAATAGATTTGACTAAGAGACTCAATTGACTACTATCTTTTACCTGACATGACCGTTGCTTTCTGCCATTTTTTAAAAATTGCAGCCTGACATGGTAGAAACATAGTAGGGAAAGTCTCATTTCCCACCATGAGAGGAAAATCCAGGTTCAGATCAAAGACTTGAACCTGACTACCAGCCAGAAAAGCCTATACAGGAAAAGGAGGAACTAATTTGCTAGTGAGTTCTTAAAGCTTCTTACCTTTCTTCATTTCTTATACTAATTGTTCCAACAAAATCTAGCTGTGATCAGTAGTCTATTCTTATACTAATTGTTCCAACAAAATCTAGCTGTGATCAGTAGTCTATTTCCAGTGGGCCACAAGAACACATAGCTGACAACAAAGGAGCTGAGATATAACTGGCCCATTTCCCAGCATGCCAGTATTATCTTTTCATCAAAAGCAGAACTTTTAAAATTCAGTTTTAGGTATTCTTAAGTTGAACTTATATGGTTTTGGTTATAATATGACATGGATTTCTGAGATCCCTTGATCTAATTCTTTAAAAAAAAAATCAGATACCTAGCAATCATCATGTTTCTGGAGGACATGCACAGTTTCTGCAAAAAGCTTCAGTATTTGGGGGCCAAAGCTGCTGTGTCTTTCATGACACCTTACTCCTCTCTTGTTATCAAGTCGTATTCAACTCCTCACTCCATTCTTGCAACTTATTTACTGGTTACCTGAAACTTTCATTCTTCCATTCAATTACCATACTACACTAGCAGAATGCACATATATTCTAGAGCACTTCAGGAATTTGTTCAGATATGAAGTCACACAACTTTAACAATTTCATATCCAATTTTCTGAGAAATAACCTCATATGACATATAGGTCATAAATGTTTCACTCCTAATAAGCAGGAAATCAAGCCATATCCACTTATCTTGGAATTTATTTTTAAACATTTACTTTTCTCCTTAATTTACACAAGTTATGCCACTAATATGCCTACTAACACTGGCTGTTTTTTTTAAAATGGCACTGCTCTCTCTTACAGAAACAAACCTTCCCAGACTTGCTTAACTACAGTACCCCAAGGCTTCAGACTCTTTCAAGCAAAGCTCAGTTTCCGTTTCTCTGGTCTTTGATTCTTAGCTAGGGTTTCCTTCAGTGGTAGAAACTCCTTACCATGCGTTGTGCTGCTATAAGTGTAGCAAGAGTACTGCGCCCTGGAGCTCCAGGAGCACAGTAAGACACATGCACTCTTTTCTCTTTGATAGTCAATCCATCTGTGCCTTGCTGTACTTCCTCTGCCTGCTCTGCTGTTTCATACTCAATGACTGCAAAGCCACCAACAGAGCTATCTTCATCCTGGGCAAGCTGTAGGGACATTTCACAACACATTGAATAAAGGACATAGTTTATGTTACCGTTTTGAGACATCCCTCTATCATTCCACTCCAGTAAACATGAACTGCCTGTGCAAAATATTTAGCATTTCCAAGACCAAATAAACATTACAGACCACTCCTACTTCAGGCTAAATTTAATACAGAAATATTTTGCAGATGACAGCTATGCTGCACTGTACTTGAATTACTACTGCCCTGCCATCTAATCTCATGAAGAACCTGAGCTATGAAATAAATTTGACAGTTATTTTATGGAGCATTAAGAGGCAGAATTAAACTGGGATTTTTTTTCTTTAGCACAGGAAAGAAATTTAATTATTTTAAAATATGGTAAAGAAATACCAACTATTTTCAAATACATTTTTAATGCATAGGAAAAACAGCAGTTGGGACATTTGTGAAATTCAATGATTAGTTTTAAGACCTCAGATATTTGCAGAAATATAGGAAACTATATGCTTTGCACCCACCCAAGGGAGAGTTTTTAGCTTATTTTACAATATTACAGCAGTCTTCCCAGAGCACCAGAAGCTGCTTTTTAAACATGCAGGTTGCTTACCTGAAACCGTAGTTCTTCGAGTGGTCATCTGTGCATTTACACATACGGGCTCTGCGTCTGCGTGGAGCCTGTCTCGGAAACTTCTATAGCTAAAGGCAAACATTTTTGGCGGGAACCCCTCCCCTACTGTCTACTGACTCTGTGTTCCCGCCTTTCTCCTCAGTTCCAAGAGACCGACTTGCTGGCCCCATAACCAGGAGAGAAACCGTTCGGTATTGACAGTACATTTACATCGACACCAAAGCGGGGACGGTGGGTGGGTTGTGTGAATGCACAGATGACCACTCGAAGAACTACGGTTACAGGTAAGCAACCTGCATTTCTTCTTCGTAGTCTCTGTGCATCACACATATGGGCGATTAACAAGCTCAATTCCTGGTGGAGGGTAGGTGTTGATCAATGTTCCGTCGCAAGACAAAGCAATTGCTTGTCCCAAATTGCAGTTTGTCCTGGTACAAACAACCAAGCGGTAGCGGGTAAAGTTAAAGAACTTATACCAAACAGCTGCATTACATAAGTCCGGGATCGACAATCCCCTGCCTAAAGATGTGGACGTCGATGCACTGCGCATCGACTTAGCTGTTACCAGACCAACGAGCTGCAAGCCCTTCAACTCATAAGGCAGTTTAATAGCATGTACAACTCTTGCATCTTATGAAATTTGTCAGTTCTAGCCCTGTGTGGAAGCCCAGGTAGGATGTATCAATACTGAGGCAGCTAATTCATTCGATCTGTGTAGTGTTGATACAGCCATCAGAAAAACAACCTTCCAAGAAAATTAACATGATATCCGAAGGTGCCACTGGTTTAACTGGTTTCAATGTCAGAGATTGTGGCAGAGAAACTCCATGCCAGAATGAAACTCCTGATTAGAGGAGCCAGATTCGTAATGCCCAGAGGAACCCCCTAACAACGGGGTTGGTGCAAAAACAGGTAAAACAGTCAAGTACCCGCATATCGACAACTATTTCAGCCCTATAGTGTATAGGGGGTGTAAAGTGTAAGGACATCGTTAAGAAGGCTGAATGGGACTTGAGGCCTGGAAGATCCATGTATTTAGAAAAGAATCCCATTGTGCGCAGTATACGACTTCTTCGTTGCCAGGCTACAGGCCGGATGAAAAAATGGAATCAACCTCATGTCAAAAGTAGTTACGGTATTGGGATACCCCATGCCATGGGTCTGAGCATATGCAGGGGCATAAACTACAGGGGGGAGGCGGGGGGGGCAATGCCCCTACCAGGATTTCCCAAAGGGGGCAATGCCCAACCAAGTAACATCAGTAAGCAAACAGCCTGTCTGACAGATTCTTCAGTCAGTCTCCAGTTGTCTGTATTCTTAAGTGTTTGGGGGCAGTCTAAATTACATCCAAGCACATCCTGCTTCCTCATCAGCTGCCCAGCAGATCTCCTTGCAAAACAAAAGCCACTCTCCTTTTGTGCCAGGGTCAGGCTTCCCTAGATTCATTTTCTCCTACCCCATCAGGCGTTGTAAGACAAAAGATTACCCATTTAGGATTTACAGTCTGAGTACATCTTGACGAGGGTTTTGCCCCAGGCTGGGGTGGATCCGGAGTGGCAGCAGGTCATCTATATGATGCAGCTGACATCCCGAAGCCATCCAGGGGCAAATCCCTGAAGCTCCGGTTTTAAAAAGTTGGGCACTTACCACGACTTTTTTTACCTTCGGAGCTGAGGTGGAGCTGATGGTGACCCCTGATTGGTCTCCGTTGGCTGATATCTTTAGAAGCAGAGTGAGCCACACCTTTCTCGGCCACCGAGGGATGACTATGATGTAGACTGTATGGACTACACAATATTAATATTTTCATACCACAGTACTCATGGAATAAGAGAAAAAATGAGTGGAACCGGTAAAAAGACTTCCAATTCACTCAACCTGGAATGCATCCCCCAGGGACCCGTTCCAGTTCCCTGCTCTCGAACAAAAACAGATAACCAAAAGTGTTGTGAGGTGATGCGAAGAGATTTATCTCTGAAGTCCACCATTCCTGAAAAACTCAAGATAGAACCAAAGATTTGACTGCTACTCGTGTGGGTCCCTCTGAACTCTGTTGAGCCAGACCGTTAGATACTTGTCTCATTCGCCAAAGTTTAGGGCCGAAATGACATTTCCCTGCGGATGGTCCCATCGAAAATTGTCATTAGGGCAAACACAGAGAGTGAGTTCCTCCTCCCCTGCTTACATACCGCAACACATACGTGTTGTTCGTAATAGCCCACACTCTGTGATTGGTCAGGTAAGTCTCAAAAGACTGGAGCGCCTTTCTTACCGCTATGAGCTTCAGCAAGTAGATGTGGCGCATATTGTTTCTCCCTTGCCACATTCCTTGGGGTCAAGAGCGCTGCAAAGACATTCCCAGTCAAACAGGAAAGTGTTTGTATGAGGACTTGAGATGGGGGAAGAAGTGGAAAAAGGCATGCCTCGTAGCAAATAGGGTTTTTTTTATGTAGGGTTGTTAGATCCAGGGTGAGTCTGGATTCTGTGTGTTCACTATGAGGTCCAAAGAGCTCAATAAATTGAGTAGTCACCCTGCCTTCGATAGCATTTCCTTCAAGGATGCCACCAGAAGCCAGTTGTCTAAATATGGGTAGATTTCTACGCCTTGAAGGCAAATGAACGGAAGGACCAGTGCCATAAATTTTGTAAATATTCTGGGGCAAGGCTTTATGTGTCATCAGGAATACGTGGTTCTGACGTACGTATGGAGCCGTCTCAAATCCAGAACAGGTTGAAGAGATCTGTAGAGGAGTACACCAAATATTAAATCAGAGAGTGATATAGGTCTTCCCAAGGAGGCTCCACTCTGTACAGCTACCCCATCAACAGGTGATGCAGAAGAGAACAATGTTGGGTCCGACTGATAGCTCTCTAAGGTTTGAGGGGAATCAGTTCTATGATTTAACTCATCTTCTCCAAGCTGATCTTTTTGACACCCCACAGAGGGGCTAGAAAGGAGAAGAGCTAGGTAGATATACTGATGCATTCATGACAGTATCATGAGTCAACAGTTGAGCCCTGTGGACAGGTCACAATGACAGTGATCTCGGTGGAGCTGGAGGAAGTTGCGAGAAAACTTCCTCCAGTGGCAATCGCAATACCGATGGAGCTGCTCAGTATCATATGTACCAATATAGGGGTTGATCGATGCCTGGTATGGGAGTTACGGGTCCATTGCAAGAGCTGTCCCCCTCATAACTGATGCCAATCTCTGTACTGGTATGGCATTCTCGGGGGAGGCAACCCAGTTGAAGTTCTGTACCTTTTTTTTTCTTTTTACAGGGACCCAAGAATGATGCCCCTAGACATCACAGTCATAAAAACTCTCTCTGTTGAAATCATAGTACTCCAATTGTAGCAGCTTTAGGGAGCAGCCCTGTAATTGGCAGCTAGCCTGTAATGGCTGTGCTAATTAACTTGGTGGAGAGATGTCTACTTCAAGCTGCATGTTAGACGTCTCTTCTTGGTACCAAAAGATTGGTACCGAAGGAGGCAGTTGAGTCTCACCCTTTAATGTCGATTCTGCCTGCTAAACATCTCATCTTGACATCAAAGCTTCATGTTAGACATCTCATCTTGGTACCGAGAGCTTGGAACCAAGGAGCTCGGTACTGAAGGAGGCAGTTGAGTCTCACCGTTTGATGTCGATTCTGCCTGCTAGATGTCTCATCTTGACATCAAAGCTGCATGTTAGATGTCTCATCTTGGCACCGAGAGTTCGGTACGAGGAGCTCGGTACCAAGGAGCTCGGTACCATGGAGCTTGGTACTGAAGGAGGCAGTTGAGTCTCACCCTTTGATGTCGATTCTGCCTGCTAGATGTCTCATCTTGACGTTGAAGCTGCATGTTAGAAGCTCCAGTATAGAGAGCTTAGACTTCGGTACCGAAAGAGCCAGTTAAGTCATCGCCGCCAAAGGGGCCACCCTTGGTATCAGGGGGGGCCCTAACAGCTGCAGAGGGGTCAGAACCCGGTCTCTCTCTAGCTGTAGAAATACAGGTAGAGAGCATCCAGATGTTGGAAGATTGGAATGACCCATGGTTAGGGTTGGGGTCCGAGGACACTGAGGGGCTCTCATCCATAGAATCGCTCCAAGCGATCAGTCCCCAGAAGGCTCCTGCCTTCTTAGATATCCCTCTTGCTGTAGATACAGCTAGGGAGCGTCCAAATGTTGGAAGCTCGGATGAGGCATGAAGAGGCCATGTTTCCAGTAGGTCGAAGAGCCTGTGCCATAAGTGTAACGATTGCCTGGAAGAATCCATGGCTTCTAGAGCTTTTATCCACAGAATTGCCATACAGTAGCAACAGATTTCGACGACCTGAGCCTCTCCCAAAACAAATCAAACAGAGAAAAGTCTGTCTGCTGGGGAAGCTTGCTGACGCACTTAACACATTTTCAAAAGGGGTCTTAACGGCCGTGCGATCCCCCTCAACGTGATCCAAGATCGCTGGAGAATAAAATATCTAAGAATATAATAACAATCAATTAAGACTAAAAATGAACTAAAAACAAAGTAAAATAACTAAAACCCTTAGCGCTCTAAAGCTTTCTCCTCACGAGAAAGACAGAAGTTCCCAACAAGACATCCTTTCAGCAAGGCAGTAGAAAAAGAACTGAGGAGAAAGGCGGGAACACGGAATCAGTAGACAGTGGGGAAGGGGTTCCCGCCAAAATCTTTTGCCTTAGCTATAGAAGTTTCTGAGACAGGCTCCACGCAAGCGCAGAGCTCGTATGTGTGATGCACAGAGACCACGAAGAAGAAATCCAAGTTACAAAGGCTATTTGCATTTCAATAAGTGACAGGATTCTGTTGAGCAAAAGAAGGGGAAAATAAAGGTTTGGCTGGAGGGGTGCTTTGACACATGCACTCTTCTGGATCACTACCATTAAGTTTCACTTATTTCAGTGGCCATCACTGCCACATAAGCATTTCCTAAAACAGACATAATGGCATAAGTATGATGATGTAATTATCTAATCACCTAGTGAAAAGCAAGGCTTACTTGTTGTATACTGTGCTCCACCCAATATTGCAATGCATAGTAACAGAATTAACATATAAAGATAGCTAAATATATTGAAACTGGCCATATTTATACAGATGTTGCTGGTCCCTAGTTGATTGAGTCATACCAATTTACTGATAGGACATTTTCAGAAGGTATAAAGTTATTCTGTATCTACTCAAGTAACCCCCACAGGAAATACAGATCTCATCAGGGCTCATTTCGTGCCAACTGAGAGCTTTTGCCCTTTGATAAACATGCAGCAGCTGTTCATTCTGTCCTATGGAATCACTCTGGAACAATATAAAAACATAAATAAGTCTAATCCACCTGTGCAAATTGTATCAAAATAAATTGAAGATTCCCACAAAATGCCTAAC
This sequence comes from Anniella stebbinsi, assembly GCA_029215795.1. Lineage (NCBI taxonomy): Eukaryota > Metazoa > Chordata > Lepidosauria > Squamata > Anniellidae > Anniella > Anniella stebbinsi. The sequence continues at coordinate 83,868,171 of JARDYH010000004.1, read as the reverse complement.
AAACAGAGCACTCCTAAAATGTACCTATCTATAAGAAAGATGCTAATGGAAAAGATACAGCAAAAAATAACATCTCCTTATATCCTCAGACAATAATATTGCCACAGGTCAGAGAGGAAGCAGTGCAGGGTTTTTGTGAACTATGTATAAACAACATTGGAGTAATGTTTAGAAAAATAACATCTGTGACCAAACATAGTCCAAATGAAGGAACAGTCTAATACAAATATATTTCTAGCATACCTGAGCAGAAGGAAATAAAACTCATTTAAAGAAAGGAGTCAGGGAATTAGAAAAGTATTCAATACCTCTCTAAACAGACAAGGAAGAATTTCTGTGAACACATGAAACTGCCTTGTATGGGAGTTAGACCATTTGTCCATATAGCCTAGTATTTTGGCTCTCTAAGGCAGAGGCAGGCAGCAATATGCCCCAGGCATCAATGAGCCCTTGGGAACCTTTTTTGGTGCCTGCTAGGGTGTCCTACCCCTTACTGATGGCTGGGATCACTTCAAAGTAAACTGAGAGCCTCAAGCTGCTGCCATCTTCATTTCCAATGAATGCCTGGGAAATGAAGATGGTGGACAGCTGCAGGGTAGGATTTCTTCTACATTGCACCCAGCCACCAAGAAATAGAATGTGAAAAAGAGAGAAATGTGGGTTCAAAGAACTTGTTTAGTGTGTTGAACCCTGCCTTGTTTTCAGTTTTTTTGGAGAGGTTACTTGTCTTTTGTGACTAAGCATGCCTCCCATGGCAGCCATTTTGTGGTGGTGTCCAGGAGAATTTCTCAAATTGCCAAATATGTCCATAGGCCCAAAAAGGTTGCCCACCTATTTTAGGCAGTATGAAAAGCATGCATTTTAAGGCAGTATTTGCTTAAAACTTTTAATTTCCCTTGTATATGGGTATTTTAGTTCTTGTCTTTAACTTCTGTTTTAAACTATTATTGTTGATTATTAATTTGGGTTAAGATTGTTTTAAACATTGCTGAATTTCTCTGTTTGCTCCCATTAGTTCCCTTTCAGGGAAATAGGTGGGATGTATGTTTTTAAAATAAATAAATAAATAAATAAACAAACAAACTATTATAATTGTTTTGAAATTCAACCACTTCAAAACAAAGATGACATACTTTGTCATCTTTTACAGCTTCCAAAAAGATATCCATTGTTAATCTATTGTGGCAAAAAGAAAGAGTTTTGTAACACTTTAAAGTCTAGGAAATTTATTGTCACATAAGGTTTCATAGATGACAGACCACTTCATCATATGCATAAAATGTTATCTTCAGATGGCAGGATGTCTGTAATAGAAATTATGTCTAAATTCAGATTTTGGGTCCTACAGCTGTAATTGTTTGATATATTGAGGGAGATTTATTATATTTTTCTTATCCCCCACCCCCCCAAAAAAACCATCAGAGGCCTTAGATTTGTAAGTGAAGGTTTAAAAATCCTCACAAAGCTGCCCTCTAAAATTGAAATTCTGTAAATGTTGGGGATAAGTAAACTATGCAGGGCAGTCTTCCAGATGGCCTTTTACATAATTTCCAGGTGACTAACACAGGCTAACTATAGCCAAACTTAATAAAACCTTTTATACTACTACTGAAACAGTCACAAAGTATAATCATTCACTAGGATGAGCATATGAAGTTGCAAATCAAACAATGATAAATACATGTAAATAGTGTCGTCAAACCACAAAGTCTGCAAAGACAGAGCTTTGACTTTCAATGACACATTTCTACATACCTGGTAGAACACAGGTTTATAGTTAGTTGAGAAAGTTTGCACCAGATCTTCTCCATCAATGTAGTCTATAGGGAGGTTTTCTACACAAAGGCACTTTGAATGTATGAGTTCTGGAGTTAATTGGTTAATGTCCATCCACTGAGCAAAGAGAACATTACCACCTAACTGTTTTCCTAGAAGGTCCAGCCTAGCCTTAGCTGCAGAATCCTTTTTCATGTATTCCACAAAACCATAGCTCTTTGAATAACCAGTGATTTCACTATAAATCAAGAAATGTCTCTCAACATTGCCATAGGGTCGCACCAACTCTTCAAACTCTTGTAATGTATAGGAAGAGGGCAAATTGGTAATGCAAAGCAGGGCATCAGTTGGCTGAAGCTGTACTGATATCTCTCTTCCACGAAGGGAGTGTTGATGAAACAGCCGTATTGCATTCTGAGCTTGTTCCCCATTCAGTAGAGTAACAAAAGCTGAAAGACAGCAAAATAAGCATTTACATAATGGAGCTGTTCACACAACATGACAACTCACTGCAGTGCCCACAGGCGCCAAGTTGCATATGCAACTCCCACTTGGGACTTGTCATGTGCAAACTGAGCAAGCATAATAATAATAATAATTTTATTTCTTACCCGCCTCTCCCTCTGGATTGAGGCGGGGAACAACATCAAATGTTGTTATGCAAGGGTTAAACAACAGCATAAGCCATACTCGCCAGGTTCACACATGATAAGCCATGAGCAGGAGTTGCATGTGTAACCTGGCACCAAGGAGCAGCACAGCTCACCGTGGGTTAAATAATGAGCTGCATCATGTCATCTAAAGCTGGTCAATCTCTACCATAATTCATCTTCAGCAACAACGTTAGCATGATGAAGTAGTCTTGGAGCAAGTAAAGCAGAAGAATTTCTTATGAAGTGGGTGGTTACTTCTGTGATGCCCCAAGAGGAGTATATACAGGAAGAATAGATGGCATTAAATGTAAATCGGATATGTTATTGCTTATATTTTTCTTAACTCTGGATCAAAGTAAAGATTTTAAAATTCATGATGGTAGTCTCTTGTCTCATCAAGAAGTGGGAGTTTCACTTCCACAAACTATCTCCGCTGGATTTCCCCGATACATCCTCCCACTGGAGTCCCCCATCCTAAAATCCCAGGCTTTCCTAATAGTCCTTTGATCCTAAAGAGAAGCTCTTTGTGGGGAGAGGGCACAGGGGGCTGCAATAGGTAGGAGGGATGGGAAATCCTTGTATGAATATTCCATTGGATATAATCCAAGGTGCCAGATCCTTAGCCAATCACATACAATGTTCCCAGGTTTATAAAATGAAACTGTATGAACCCTGTATAAGCAATGCTCACTTCAATAAAATAACATTCTATTTGAAGTCTTTAATCCCCAAAGGCAAACTTTAAAGATTAATAATTAACAACTTAAGCAAAACACAGGAGTGTAATTTTAAATAAGATCTAAAGTAACATGGGATGTACCTATTCACTTCTATAAGTCACTATTTTCTTTTCCCATTATGCCATGATGTGGCTAGGAGGTGACTGGGCTGCCTGGCACACCGTAACCTTTTAAAGATACCACTGACATATCAAATTTCAATAGAGCCTTTTCCTGAAATTCAATTCCAGGAAGCTCTGGTTGCAAGATTACTGTTTAAAAAAGAAAACATCTTTTATTTTAGATTGCCTATTAATCATCTGTTTCTACTGAACACCAAAACTCAAGCAGAAGTGAAACTGAGGGGTAAGATGATACCACTGAGAATCAGGAATGTTAACATTTTCTTTCAAGCCTGAATAATCAGAGGTTACACTATCCACAAATCTAAAAGGTTTACTAAATAAATTATAAAGCTAACAGTCACACTTTTGGAAAACCAGGTTTAACTCTGCAGTAGCTGTGAATATCTTCTACAAATTAAACACACACACACGTACATGCATATGACTTTGTTTAACCCTCACTGACTGGGTTTGGTATGACACGTCAGGGCTATTTGGGCCCTGACAGCTGCAGGCACCAGGTTGTATATCCAATCCCTGCTCAGGGATTGTCATGTTGTGCGAGCAAGGATTATACAAGGATTAAACATAATGCGAGCAAGGATTATACAGGGATTAAACATAATGCTAACACAGACCATGGGTTATATGGTGGTTGTTTAACCCTTGCATAACCCACGTTTGCTGGTTTGCATAACACAATAACTCCAAGTGGCAACCCACAGTGAGCTGTCATGTTGTACAAACAGCCTCATTGTATCATTAAGGTTTTTGGTCTATGGACTAGACCCACTAGGAAGTCTTTCTTATGATTTTGCAATCAAACACTAAAAAAGCAGTGAAACAGTAACATTTTAGTGACCTTTTATTGTAAAAGATATCCAGTGACCAAGCAGAGTGTGTGATAATGCCACACTATAACTTGTATAAATAAAGCAAACAAAATTCTAAGGGACACATCCTAGGGACACATCCTATAACATCGAAGCACACAAGAAACATTAATACAATGAAAAGTAACAAAAACTTAGTGTGTTGTTAAAATGAGGATTTTGTGTGGCCTCCCTCAGAATGCAAAACTGAAGCAATTCACTTTGGTAGGCTGTTCTGTAATTTTTTTAAGTAGTCCTGTAGTAAATTCTTCCAAACTTCTTGCAGGATTTGCCATAACTCTTCTTTTGACTTTGGCTGTATTTTGTTCTTTTCCCTATCCAAGCAATTCCACACAGCTTCAATTATGTTGAGGTCGGAGCTCTGAGATGGCCAATCTAATACTGTGAGCATTCCATCTTCAGATTTCCACTCTACGTAGGTCTTAATCATGTTTGCTGAATGTTTGGGGTTGTTTTCCTGAAGGTACATTCCTAGGGCCAGATTTACACCTTGTGTCAAATCATTACGATCCCTTCATGGTAACTCTATATCCCTCATGCACATTTATATCTCGTAGGACATACAATGACATTTGTTGCACTATTTTGGATAATGTGGAATAAAAAGCAGGAAATAACCCTAAGACCCTTTCCACACCAGGCATTTCACCTGGGATGGCCCCGCCTGGTCCCTGAGTCCAAATAATGGAGGTGTTGGCCACGGGATTTTCCAGGGATAACAGAAACCTGAAAAATCCAAATTTTTCCGTGATTCTGGGAAGTTCCTGGGAACAAGGAAGATGTCGCTGCCCGTCCCGGGTGCTTCCAGCACCAATGGGCATGGAGCCACACCGTACAGCTCCGTGGCCATCATGGGAGGGAGGGACATCCATTTCACCATCGTCAGGATGGCAGGGGGGAGGGGGATTTCGCGTGGTTTTTTTTTTTTAAAAAAATTACAGTTTCCCTGGAGTGCTTGTGCGCTCTTCTCGGGTTATCGCACAAATGGTCTGTATTGGGATGACAATCCCGGAAGCAGCTACTTCTGGATCGCCCGCCCTTTGGCCCTCTACACCCCTTTGATGTAGAAAGGGCCTAAGAAAGCAGTATATGGAATGTGCATTGTGTCCCATCAGTGCACGTCAATACTGATTTAAAGCAGTAATGTAGATCTCCAAATCCCCTTCACCATTGGCTGAAATGCACCCCTAAACCATGACAGAGTCGCCACAGTGTGTCAGAGAAGGCAGCAGAGAGACATCAATATACTTCTTCTAACTCTTCTTCTGACATATTGGCATCTTTGTGAACCAAAGATTTCAAATTTGGACTCATCGCTCCATAAAACTTTTTGCCACAGGTTGTCGCTTCATGCTTTATGGTTATTTTGTGTACTACAATCTGTTCTGTTTGTTGCCTTTCCACAATAATGATTTCTTAGCTGCAACATGCCCTACAAGACCATTTCTCATAAGACTTCTCACGCTAGAAGTGTGTGCTTATACTTTTCTGCTATGTATTGTATTGTATATTTTTTATGATTTTGGCTAAAACCTATTTTAGGTTGCCTAATAAATTTGATTGAGGTGTCACATATCTCAGCCATATGTTGAGCAAGCCCTTCACTGGATTTCCTTCTGTCCCTCAAGGTAGTGACCTTTAAGTACTGTTCATCAGATGAAGACAGCTTTTGGGTCTTTCACTGCATTTTCTGTCTTCCAACTTGCCCAGTTTCTTCAAATTTCTTTATGACAGCTTGAACACCACATCCTGAAAATCCGGTTCAGCTAATCAATACCTCATTAAGTTGAATCAGGTGTGCTGGTAGTGAAATTTAACAAATACAGTACATGGAATGAACCTGTACATGGAACGGCTGGGGTGCCTTGAGGAGAAGTTTGGGAAATAAACCTGTGTTCTTCTAGCCCTCATAAGATATCAATAACTTTTTGGAAAACACAAAGAATTCTTGTTACTTTTTAACTGCATTAATGTTTATTTGCATTTATTCTAATGTTATATAGCATTTTTATGAGCACATAAACAATTAATCCTCAAATAAATAACTTTAAACATAATTTTCTTGGCTGGCCTAAGACTTTTGCACAGTACTGTATATACTACTTTCCACAGAGTTATCAAAACGGTGAACATATAATGCCATTAACATAAAAAAAACTAAACCATAATAAGACTACACAATAATAAACATATACAAATCAGCAGTTATATAACATACTCTACTGTGCACTACAGACCATAGCTGGCTGGCTTTCACTTCAAAGAAAGCTTGTGCGAAGAGATGGATCTTCACAAGATGTCAAAACGTTAGAACAGTGGGGAGCTCTCTAAATGGTAATGCATCCCAGAGGGTGGGTGCTACAACACTAAACATCTACTGCAAGTGCTTCTGAGGCAAACTTCAGGACCACATGGCACCATCAGAAGTGTTCCATCTGATGAGCACGATTTGCACTACAATTCCCCAACCTAACTTCTTGGCTCATCACAAATCAGTGTGCCAGTTCAGCCGAAATGATATAGTATGGTTTATACAAACAAAAAATGAATCAAGGTGTAGGGAAGAGACAAAGGGAGAGTACCAGCTTGAGAGTTATTTAGTGCTCAGTTATGTAACATCACACCATAGTTTTGTATTATATCTGAACTAGCACATTGCAAACACAATTTAATTTCATATGAGTTACAGAAACATAACTAGTTTTTAATAAAACAGTCAAATCTATCTATCTATCTATCTATCTATCTATCTATCTATCTATCATCTACCTATCCTTATACTCCTTGTTCTTACCTGTTCTTTTATTTTTGTCCACATAGCAATATTTCAATTCAAAGTCTTTTAATAATTCATGGATTTCCTAGAAGAAAAAGAATATTTCAATACTAGGGTTTTGAAAATGTTCTAAATAAAGAATTATTGATAGGATATGCTGCTAAACAAACATTAATTAGGAATGAATATGAGTAAGTACTCACTTCAATAGCAAATATGAGCCTTTGAAAAGTAGAGGTCATAAAATAATGCTTATTTTTGTTTTATGAAAAAAGCTACCGAAGGCTAACATGTTGAGTTGCTCAATTATATAGTAAAGTGATTCAAGGTATTTTTTTTCTTATTTACTGTATTGGATACCAAAACTCCTCCTACTCCTCACAGTGAAATCCCAAATACATTACAATCCTATTTGTAGAAATAAAACACCCACTACAACAATGGAAGGCTGGGAGTTGTAGGACTTTTCTCTGTCTAAACATGCATAGGATTGTATCGTAAACCAATGCCAATTAGCTGTAAAAACATTTACAGGAGAATCCCTCTTTGCTACTAATATTTTCCATCTTGCTAGCACAACGTATCAAGATTGCATGCTGAAACCATGCATTTCACCATTGAAAATAAGACCACAAAGTAGTAATTAAAGACCAATATTATTTTGAGTATTTTAATGAAATTTACTTCTCTTATAATGCATTTTCCTTCATCTATAAGTAGGCAGTTCTGCCCCAATCCCTATGGAATACAGTAACCAGCACCTGTTCTACAGGTGCTAAATGCTTATTTTTTCCAAGGTTCGTCACAGCCACTTCATCTAATACATTAAAAAGAAAAGCTGCTGCCCATTAATTTATCAGTGAAGAAAAACATTAAAGTGATGTGGGGCTGGCTCTTTCTCTCTATATTTCACTTTATGTTTATTGCTTTTTATTGCTATTGTGATGTGCCTAGGCTTTTCTGTGTTTATGTAATTTACATTCACACTACACCTTATTATTGACTGCGTATTGGGTTTAGGAGTTAAAAACTAGGGAGAGGTTACTTTTTACAATGTATATAGCAACCATACTCAGGTTGGTAAAATCAAGATAGTTGTAGAAAGAACATGAGGTTTTCTTAATAAGTAGGAATATGCTGAGCACGTTGCAGTTAGAAGTGTGTTCACTCACAATACATAGAGAGACCCAGTTTAAACCGGTTTCTTTTTGGCAAAAGGGAAATGTGGGTCACAGAAACTTTTCCTTCCAGGAATTATAGGTATAAGGAATGGGGCTGCACACCTTGTCCTTACGACAGGGACTGCTATCAGCCAGCCCAGGGGGGTGACTGGACAACAACAATAGTGGAATGCAGGACACAGAAAGATATCATGAGATCTTGATCATTATAAAAAGCAACACAAAGACTATTTTAATGATATGCACAAACATTGCTGACATGAAAGAACGAATTGCACCTCTTTAAACTGAGCTAGGAGATATCAATTCCAAATTGTTGACTGCTATGCTTATTTCCTATTTGCAAAGAGTTTTTAATGTAGGGATGTATTTAAAAAGGAGATTTATCATCCTACCTGCAGTCTGAAATGGTACTAGCTCTTGTACTTCCTCATTTTTGCTACATGTTTAGACTACGCCTTGATTCCATCTCAGCAGGTGCAACTACCAGTTTGAATGGAAATAAAATCAAGCAAGTCAGACAGGCAGAGAGGAATAGAATGTGCCAAACTAATAAATAAGCAGACATGTTAAATATACCTTGAAATTCCCTACCTGCATAAATAAGCTAAATATTGAATTTCTGATCTGAATAGTTTGATATCTGATCAAGCCCCCCCCCCCCCACAAAAAAAGATTGGCTATGTTTTTAGAAAATCACAAATGTGCATTTATTAATCAATATGGGCTGGTACAACTGGCTGCAAGGCAGACCAAAAGATGTTGGGAAAATGCTGGACTTCAGATACTAACTGAAGCTCATCAGCATTTGAAGTGGTATACTTCCCTCCCATCACTCAGTCCAATGGAGAGGTTGGCTAGCATTGCCAAACTGTCTCTTGCTTCAGGCAAAGCACGTTGTAAGGAGAAGAAGTCAGTTTGCATGGAAAGATTTTCTCTTGTCAGCTCTAAGGCAAGCAACTTAAACAGCCTTCTGCAGAACACAGGCTCTAGTGCCAGCCTTGGGGCAAGGGCATATGTTGAGAGAAATATTCTTTCTTCAATGGTGCCTACAAAGATTTGCTCCCTGATACAACCTCTCATTTTATTTATTTATATCCTACCTTTCTAGTGCCTGCGCACTAAACAGAACAGTTCAAATTCTGATATAAAAGCAGAGATCAGTCCAATGAGGCAGAGGTAACTGCAAAGACTTAAGAGTGGCCAGCATTTTAGTGGACACAACATGTTTCCTCTGTTTGCACGTCACATTCAACTGTCTGGTGTTCATGGGCTCACATCAGTATTTGAACAAGGGCCAATACACATTTTGCTAAAGGTATGCTTAAGTAATGTGCAACTGACTATTTCTTTCTTTAGAAAGCACAACTGGCAGAGCCCCCTGAGCCACATTAGGACTGCAGTGTGTGAGAAGAACCGTTTCCTGGGGGGAAATCACTCCTAAAGTTGCTATTTACCCCTCAAAATAGCACTTTCAGGGCAATGTACAGCATTGGCAAGAAAATCGTTTTGAGGGGATTAATTCTCTTCCCTTTTCAACAATCCCAATCTGGACCGGGGACCCATGGCTACTTTTACTAAAGAGAGAGGCATGGCCAGTTTTAAGCATGCTAGTTAAAACGCAACATGCAGTTTGCCCTCAACAACAGGATTAAGTGCCTTTTAGAAATACACATCAGAGCATATAGGGCTCTAATAAAACTCAAGTTTGTTATAGTGAATCTCTCCACTCTAAAAGGCCTCTTATATCACAGCACACTCCTGTCTTGCCAAACTGCTAATTCAATATACATAGCTTAATGGGTAATAGGGTTTGATCCGAAAAGGATCAAGTGTATTCTTTTTAGTCAAATTGGATACCAGTCTCTTATTTCATCGGTTAACAGCTGTCAAATGCCATGTTAATAAAACATGAACCTGCTCCTCAGACTATTTATCTACACACGGATATTATACTACTGCTGCTACTCAGTAATCAAACACACCTGCCCAATGGTTGGTTTATACAAGAGAATACAATTGCAACAGAAGGGGAACACCAAACTATTATAGGGAAATGAGTGGAAGGTGCATTTCTTTGAGGTCTTCCTATCACTGCCTCAAAAGGTAGCAAATGGTCACTATAGAAGAGTATTTTTTGTGCACAATATACTTAACGCTTATAGAAGATATAGTTCAAACTGTATCTGAAACTTACACAGGTATCACCTACTTTTGTCAGTACACATCATTCTCCTGGGAATAGTCCATCAAATAAAAACAATCCCCAGCTCACACCTATGAAATAATGTTTTTAAAAAATGATTCATACAATAGAGTAGACTAACCAACTAATCCTAGTTTTAGAGAATGGAACCTATATTATGCTTTCTAGCAACTAATACTATACTTAAACAATGCTATGCAGCCTGCCAGTGTTTGACCATTTACAAATAGGGCTGCCAGAGTCTAACCCTTAAACTACAGATTGTAACTGTTGGTTCAACAGCTTTAAATCAAAGAGAATGAACATTCAGGAATGATATCTGATGCTAAAGCAATGCATATTCTTAGGGGGTGGGGGGTGGGGTTGGTGTCTTGCTTGCTATATTATGGGAAAGGAGGAACCACAGAAAGAATCAAATTATTTATCAGCGTCACATTTTATCCCAGCATTCTTCCATGGAGATCAGGTACACATAGGGCTATCTAACATTTCATCCTCACAACCACCCTGTGAGATATAGGAAGTTCTCCAAGGTAACCCAGTTAGCTTTATGGCTGAATGACGAGTTTAACTCTGGTCTCCCCAATCCACGTCAAGCACTCTATCCATTGTACCACACCGGGATCTCAGGGCAGTATCCAATGTGAAATGAGCACTAACATAAATCATATTGGAATAGCATAACGAATCTATAGTGCAAAACCAATGCCATTAGCTGGCATGCCAGATTTTTTCAGGGAACCTGAAATTCTCAGTTTCAAATTGTAGCTTACTGGTCACTATTGTCAGCCAGATCAAACAACCATTAATACAAATTACCTTATATGAAGTTAATTTATAACTGTTGACTTCAAGAGACCTAATTCTCCTTAAATCCTAATATAACAGCTTAATGAGCATGGAAAAATCGGTAGATCACATTTAGCTCCTTATCAGCCAGCTATGCTGACAGATGCCTGTAATAAGAATTTCTTGTTATCCCATATCACGATGAGAAAGTCTCTTTTCTTGTTTATTTCCAACAAAGCTAAGCATAGCCTTTGGCTATTACTTATTACCTCTCTGCACTTCCTGAGTTCCCTAGGTGGATGAGATAATAGATAGTAATGAAATCAGCAGTGTCTTTTATGAAAAGGAATCAGAAATGGAATAAAGAAAAGCTGCTCCACAAATTCTGAGTCAAATGACTTAATTATGAAAAATGCAATCTACAACACTACATTAAATAAACAGAGATGTAAAACAAATACTATGTTCCACCAAAATGTAAAAGTTTAAAATTCATTTATAATATCTTTTAAAGCTATTTATATAGTGATCAGGACAGCAACAATTTAAATAAAGAATTTACACATTAAATAAGCATCTTATTCCTAAAATTCCTTTCCATTAGTTATTTCTAAAATGATTAGTTGATGGAGAGAGTGCCATAGGATCCTTCCCTTGGCCCACAGACAGAGTTATGAGCACAGAGTGAGAGATCTGATCATAGATCTTCCCTCCATCTAGTTGTAGCAGAACACTTCTGTTACAAGGTAACAACAGCAATCTCAAGAGAGAAATCAGAGAGAGAGTAAAGGGTGTGTGCTGGTGGGTAGGGAGGAGAGGGGAGAGCCCACCACAGACGATATCTTATGGCCTCTCCAGTCCCCTCCCCATCCATGAAAAGTGAGTTCAGGGGCCTATCTAGCTGGATTTTTATAGTTTAAGTTGAGGAACAAATGTGAAATAACTTCCATCTTCTTCTCACCCTAACTGTCTGTTGCCGGAAGAGCACAGGATAGGTGAAGGGCTCTGTCTATCGGAGTGAAACTGATACGATTGCGCCATAAATTGTATCCAATAACATAAGGATTTAAAGCATCATATTATAAAATCAACAATACAACTTAGAAACACAAATGTCATCAAGCAAGAATGCCCCATGTATAAATGATACAGATATATGAAACTGCAGGGTTAAACCCATCCTTAAGGGTCTATGGTTTAAATTTAACTAGGAAGTATTAATTAGGTCTTTCTATTCATTTCATAATCATTTCATTTGTTATACTTCTCTACTGCTCTATGGGCAGTTCACAAAGATTAAAAACCATTAAAATACATTTACTTAAAAACACAGGCAGCACACACAGACAACAAATATCTAAAATCATTTCCAGATGATTACTATGATTGTGGAGGTTTCAAGCCCCGATCACTTTGGTTGGCAAAAGAAATCCAAGGTTGCCAGCATGTGTAAAAGCCATTGTCATTATACAGAAATAATACAAAGAAATCATTTTTCTAGAAACCTATTCTCCTGCTGCCTCCCTTCTATAACATTTACCATATTTGTCAGTTTAATCATATATGTAATGTCTTAAATCCTATAAATCTACTGTTCAGTCGAAGGAGAATGAATATTTCCCAGCTATAGGAGATAACCATTCGAATCACCATTAACAAATGCAGAATCATTTTGATAGCCTCTGTAAAAAATTATCTCTTTAACATAAAATAAAACCAACAATGGATCCAATGGTAAATCATTTTTAGTCCTATTTTTTATTCATTCCAGAATAAAAATGCAGTAAGTTTTAATTCTGAGACATGACCAAAAAAATACAAATACATGCTCTAGCACAAAGGTGGGCAACTTCTGTGGGGTCAAGGGCCAATTTTAGGTGTTTGGCAACTAGCTAGGGGCCACATGTCAAAAGCAACCCCAAAAAACCCCATCCATTCTCACCATGGGTAGGCAAAAAAATAATAGGCCTTTGTTTTTCTGTTTCAATATATTTTCTTACTTTACTTAAGCTTTTTTTCCTTTATTTCTCCCCAACCCTCCCTCCACCTCTTCCCTCCACTTCCCCTACCAAGGCTAGATGGTAAGCATGGTGGCATGAAGATGCCATGGAAATGCTTCCTGGGACGGGTGCTCTAGCTGCTTTCTCTATGCGGTATTGCGGTATTTTCAGTGGTGCTTTCTTCACCAGGGGAATGAAGAGGAGAGACACACATGGCTGTAGAGAGCTGCACATTGCCTACCGCTGCTCTAGCAGATCCATATAACCAACATTTATCCCTTGTTATGGAGTGGATTCTATTTTACCTTGTTGAGATCAAACCACTTACAGTCCAATTTATAAAAACTTTCTTTGGCATTTATGCATAATTGTTGCTTGTGGTCATATTTCCAAATCCGTTTCCAGATTTCCAATGATATTTCTTTTCTAAAAATTCATTTCCCATGTGTTCCCTTTTCTTAGTGAACAAATAAAGCCCACTTGAATTATTATAACTCAGGGGCAATGATGGATAGATTTCTATTGTGCCAGAAACAAACCAGATGTTTCTGCTTTCAAGATTTTATACAATCTTACTCTTTAGAATTTCTAGAAAAAGACTTACATAGTCATGTTGGAGCAGCTGTTAAGACAAATATTTTATTGCTTCCTCACATCCTTAGTCAGAAGTTTTCTGTTTCTTGTTTTTTTTAACCAAGGGAGCAATCCTATATCCCCATTGTCTGGGGGATATAGGATTGTTCTGCTTCCTGAATCTGAGCTTGAAGACAGGGTTCCCAGCTCAGCGCTAGGATACCACTCTCCCCAATTCTCCCCCCCCCCCATAACTAGCACAAAGAAAACCCCAGCACCTACCTAAACAGAAAATGGGGCCTTCCTGGGGCAGGGAGGAAACTGGGGTGGCAGGCTTATGCCTTTCCCTATCGCTCGCTGCTCCAGCCTCCTTCCCTCCTCCACCCCGAAGCCTCCATTAGTCAGGCAAAATTGCCTATCTAGCTTAAATGCAGCGCAGGAGGTGCAAGGCGCCTCATACTCTGTATTGGATACATGTAAGCCTTCACGTTTGGAGTCTTACATGTATCCAGGGTTCGAAGGCTTACATGTACCCATAGGATTGCATCCTAAATGACTTTTCTAACTTTGTCAAATTTTGAGAATCCCCTTTTAGAACTAAAAACTATACTTCTACAAGATTAAAAGTATGTTAAAGTAAGAAATATTGGTTATTTACAAAATTAAAGAAGTGCATATGTGTATCCCTGCAAACACTCAGTAAACGTATCTCCAAAATAATTACAACTTTTAAAATATTAATCATTTGACACTTCAGCTTCAAACGCATATCATGAAATTCCTCTGTACAGGGAACATGAGAAGTTGAGTACCTATCAGTCTGAGCTGTGAGCTTTCAGAAATACTAGAATACTAGGTTCACACTGAACACCATAGATAAAATCTCCTGTCTTGGATGCTACCTTCTGGGGTTTGGGGGAGAAGGGGAAAAGTCTACTGCCCAATCACAGCTACACTAAAACCCTGGATTTCTCCACTATTTTCTTTGAGCACCTCTCATTTCTGCCCTGGGGGCTGGGGTGGGGTGGGTCTAAAAGAACCAAAAGATGGGCATACAGTGCAAGTCTATTGGTAATAGTGCTTTTTAACTGGTTTATAAATGATCTGGAATTGGGATTGAACAGTGAGGTAATCAAGTTTGCTGAACACCAAATTATTGTGTCACATTTAAGGTGGTGACATAATAATTTGGGACTGTGAGAATTTCTCCAAACTGGGAGAATAAGCATTAAAATGGCAAATGCAGTTCAATGTAAGTAAGTGCAAAAGGATGAACACTGTGGCAAAAATATCATGAAACTACAGATATATCCTAATGGGATGGCTGGTGATGACTGATCAGGAAATAAATCTTGCGGTGGTTGTTGATAGCTCAATGAAAATGTTGACTGAGTGGGCAGGTTCACATGATCACTAAGAGAAAATAAGTAACCATGGCTTATCTCCCTTCTGTGATTGTGAGAACCCATTCAGTGGCTGAATTCGGATGACACAATAAGCAACTGGGGGGGGGAACAATCATCAGTTGTATTGACTATCGTGTCGTCCAAATGCTGCCATAGTCAACTCAGCGCTGATCCTAATCCACACCACAGTTGATTACTTATTACCATGTTGTGTGGGGAGTACCCCTTAGATAAACAACTGTGAAGTTGATTATTACCCCACCATTGACTATTGTGTTGTCCGAATTCAGCCAGTGTGTAGCTGCTGTGAAAAAGGCAAATTCCATGTTGGGCATAATTAAAAAATGGAATTGAAAGTGCCAATACGCACTGCAAAGCTGGAGACATCGGCTCAGTTCAGACGACACATTAGGCAACGGAGGAGAGGGGGAACAATCGTCAGTTGTGTTGCTTATTGTGTCGTCTGGAGGGCAGCACACAACGCACACACAACTGACAGTACGTTAATCAGGCACTTTAAACAACGGAGCGAAACAATGGGCTTGTGCATTGTTTAGCCCGAAGCCCTGTTGTTTAAAGTGTCGTCCGAATTCCGAATTCAGCCCCCCCTCTCTCCGTGGACTATTCCATTTCAGAATAGAGTTCTGCTGCCTACAGCAGCCAAAAAACCCCAGCCACTCTATGCAGCTGGCAGAACTCATGGCGCATGCTGGGATATGGCAGGGGGACACACGGAGGAGAAGCTGCAACCAAAATGGCCACCGCAAGTTCCTTGCAGCCAGGGCATTTGCCAGTTCCGAGCAGCGCCGGCTGCAGTGTGTCATCTGTGGAGCTCCTCCTGCCTAACGCATGGTCAGTACAATATTTACCCCTCCGTTGCTTAATATGTCGTCCAAACTGAGCCATTGACTTCATGGCAGTATCTGGTGGCAAATCATGATTAATGATTTAACAAATTAACTCATGAATTAGCAACCCCCAAATGTTGCCTTCGAGGGTTGTTGCCCTGATATTTTAATAGAGCCACTTGGAATTGTGTGTGTTAAACAAGCCCAGATTAACCCATAGTTTGTTTTTGGGTTAATCTGGGGTTATTTAACCCATGAACAACCTGAGGTGCTCCTGTTGAGTCATCACAGAAACCACTCTTGAAGGTGGCAATCAAGGATGGTTAATGCAAACAGGAAAAAGCTCAAGTGCAATGAATGAACCCATAATTTACTATTATTTTATTTATTACAACATTTGTATACTACTCCACATCTAAATAGATGTTGTAACAGTGGATAATAAAAGATACAAAAGAATAAAGGAATAAAATATCATGTTAAATATATATATATATATATATATATATATATATATATATATATTGAAACAGAATTCTAATAAAAACATGGTTTCCTGAAGGCTTCAAGGAACCCTTCCTGAAATAAAGTTTTTTTTTTCAGAAGGTGCTGGAAACAGCACAATGTTTGCACCTGCCTGACCTCCAAAGGTAGGGAGTTCCATAGGAAGAGGACGATCACACTGAAGGCTCTTCTCCAGGTGGAGTCCAATCGGACTACAAGTCCAAGTAGAATCACCAGGAGCATGCCCTGGGCAGGTTGGTAAGGAAGAAGATGCTCTCTTGAATATCCTGGTCCTAAGTTGTTTAGGACTTTGTACAGTAGTACTAAGGCCTTAAACCTGGCCCAGTAGTGAACAGGCAGCCAGTGTAGTTCCCTCAGCAAAGGAGTTGCATGCTGAAAAGAGGCAGCTTCCAACAACAGCCGAGCTCCTGAGTTCTGCACTAGTTCCAGCTTCAGAAGAAGTTTAAAGAGCAGCCCCACACAGAGTGCATTGCAATAATTCAACCTTGAGGTTACTAGCACCTGTACCACTGTGGCCAAGCTATCCCTGTCCAGGAGAGGCTGTAGCTAGTGAAACAGCCAAAGCTGGTAAAAGGCACTCCAAGCTGACATGACCACTTTGGCCTCCAGCAACAGTGATGGATCTAAGAGTATCCCCAGACTACGCACCTGATCCTTCAAATCCAAACCCAATCCAAAATAGGCAATGAGCCTATCTCCTGGACTCAGGAACCACTCACCCATAGGGCTTCTGTCTTGCCAGGATTCAGCTTTAGTTTATTGGCCTTCATCGAGCTCAATACTGCATTTAGGCACTAATCCAGGACTTGCACAGCCTCACCTGATTCAGATGTCATAGAAAGACAGAGTTGTGTGACAATAGCACACTGATGGCACTTGGCTCCAAATGCCCTAATGACCAATCCCAGTGGCTTCATATAGAAGTTAAATAACGTTAGGAATAAGATGGTACCCTGCAAAACCCCATTACTCAATTCCCATGGGACTGAGGTATGATCATCCAATGTTACAATGTTACTTTCTGAAATTGGTCCTGCAGGTAGGACAGCAACCACTGTCTCCAATGCCCATCCCAGGAGGATACCATTGTTGATGTTAACAACAAAATTAACAGGGTTGCACTCCACCTGTCCCTCTCTCAATAAAAGTCATCCACCAGGGTGACCAAGGCTGATTCAGTCCCATGATCAGATCGAAACCCAGACTGGAATGGGTCTAGATAATCAGTATCCTTCAAGAGTGCCTTCAGTTGCTCCTTCACAATCCGTCTCAAGTACTTTCCTTAGGAAACGGGTATTCCCTAGGAAAGGGGTGGTAGTTTTTTAGTACCATTGGGTCCAAAGTGGATGTCTTCAGGAGTGGTCGCACTACTACCTCAAGGACAACATGAACCATCCCTTCTCACAGGAAAGCATTTACCACTCCCTGGATCCACTCAGTCATACCCTCTCAGCTAGCTTTTATTAGCCAGGAGGGAGAGGGATCAAGAGGGTAAGTGGTCAGTCGCATTGCAAGAACCTTGTCCACATCATCAGGCCACAGCAACTGAAACTGATCCCACAAAATTGGGCATATGGTAGCATCAGACACCTCGACTGCAAGTACACTAACAAGAACACAAGGTTTGCTGCAGAAACCAGTGATTTTGTCCTCAAAGTGCAATGCAAAAAGGTCAAATGGGATCCTTGAGGGCACTAGGGCCCCATTGGGTGGGGAGGGTATTAACAGCCCCCAGACTATGCAGAAGAGCTCTGTTTGACAGCTACTCAAGGATGTAATGGAGACAGCAAATAAAGCCTTTGGTGCTCATACCACTATGCAATAGGCATGATAATGTGTTCTAGAACATGTTTGGTCATCTTCACTTTGAATCTCACGCCATTTGTGCTCTAGCTGACACCCAGCCTGTGTCATTGACCACAGTTCCCAAGTATATCAATGAGTGGAGCAAGCTCTACAGTGCTGGAGGGAGAACTCAGATGCAATTAAGTCAATGGCCCTCCACATCTCAGTTCCAGAGTGAGGCCCCCTCCACAAGGATGCGCTTTTGCGCCCGGTTCCACGATTATGCGCATTATCGCGGAGGCGCTTTTACTCCTAATCCCTCTGCACCGGAGGCGGCGAGAGGCGGCGAAGCGCATTAATTCATGTCCAAAAGACGCTTTACAAGCAGTTAATGCGCGTAATCGCTTGTTCCACCGCGAAAATGCGCTTTAACAGCCGGAGCAAAATAAAAGTCGCTATTTAACGCGCGTTCGAAAATGCGCATTATCGGGGAGATAACGCGCCTGTACGCCCGTTTTGCGCTCCGTGCTTGTGGAGGTAAATTTTTTAATGAGCCTTCAAGGCTCATTAAACGTCTCGTGTGGAGGAGGCCTGAGACTAGGGCTTCAACTGGATCACCTACTCTCTCTACTAGATATACCACCTGACACCACAATCCAGAGGCTCAGCCAGAATATCATGCCCACTGATATCATCTGGCCTATGGAGGACCCAGTGGGGGCAATTCAGCCTCCTACACAGAAGTGGTTTTACACCTGTGCTGCAAAGTGTCAGTATTATACCCCGTATTGCAGATGGGGGGGGGGGTGTAAATAGCTAAGAGAATGTCTTGCTTAACGCCATATAGTGAGTTCATAACAAAATTAAGATTCATGATTTGCAGCTCAGTCTCTTAGATACTATGCAGAAGATCTCAAATTCTCCTCCCTCCACTATACGGGAAGGTTTCAGTTAGAAGAATAGAAGTATTATAATTCAAAGCCCTAAACGGCTTGGGGCCAGGTTATCTGACAGAACACCTCCTCCCATATGTGCATCCCCGGACCCTAAGATAATCTTCAGGGGTCCTTCTCCATGAGCCCCTGCCAAAGGAAGTGAGGTTCAGTTACTAAGGCTGCAATTTTATGAACACTCCTTTTAGGGGCTAGGAATACCCTGCAACATTTTACTTCTATTCCACTAGTTATAAAATATTTTTTAAGGCTGCAATCCTATGCACATATACCCAAGAATTCACCCCATTGAATTCAGTGGGATTTAATTCCAAGCAAATACGTTCACTTCTGAGTTATTGATTTTACAGTGCAATCCTATGCACTATCCTATGTCTACTCAGAAGAAATTATCACTATACTCATTTGGACTTATTCCCAAAAAAAGTGTTCATAAAATTGCAGCCTTAGTAACGGAAGACATAAGATACCATGACAAAGCTTAGTGATGACTAACAACCAGGAACAATCGTGTTTCTAATACTGAACTGCAAAAGATACTCCACAGTAGATATGACACCAAAGTGTCACAGAACTGTTATGTCAAAGCTATTCAACTAATGCTACTTAAATTAATGAGTTATTGAAATAGCTCAGACAATAAGATGTTTCTTTCTACTCTTTTTATCTCTCTCTTTCTTCCTCCATTTCCAGCCATTCCATCCCATTCTCTCCCCCACCAGGTTACCACTTTCCCCCCTCTCAACATTTCATACCATTGATCCCTTACAGGGCTGTTTTTCAGGTTCCCCCATTTAGGTTTTTTTCCTAAAAGATTTTTTAACATGTTCAGGTTCACCCCAAGTCTGCTGATACATCCCTCTTGTGCTTATATGGTGCTACAGCTGCATAAGTATAGGAAGATGAAAATCTAAACAGAGGGAACGATAAAAAGTATTCACAGAAACATAGAACTCTGGATCTACATTTTCCTAAATAAAATTATGTCAGAGTACAGTCCAATCTTATGCATCTTCACTTGAACCCCTTTTATTTTAATGGGACATTTACCTGTAGTAAGTAACAATCCACAACCATACTGCATTGAGTGAAGCATATTCCCATCTTAATGTGAATCTCCACATGCACAGTTCCATCAGTTATCTTTGGCCCATTCTTTATCATAATACCTTGCTGTGCCTAGCAATCTCTGGCTTCAAGACTATATAGTGGCTTAGTATGATGGACATCTGTTTATGTTTTGTTCATATACATAATTAAAACATATTTGCAGTGAAAGAACATCCTTAACAACAACAGAAGGCAAAGGGAAATGAAGTCTTTCTTTTAAATCATCATCTAAATTATTGTTGCTTTGACAATGCAACACATTTCCAAAAGCAAAATGTATTTGGACACCATTTATTTACTTCTATGCATGTGTAATCCACTATTCCTACAGATAGAGCTCTGTGCGTACTCAGGCAGCATGGCTAACAAAAATGAAAACATCTTGACAGTTAACTCCTTTTTTGGTAACACTCCTTACAATCCAACTGCTCTTTTCTATTGCAAGGTCTATTTGCATCAGGAAGATACATGCCCTCAAATTACTTTTAAGCACAGCATAGCAGCTTGCCCCTCTCTGATAGAAAAAACCTGAACAACTAGTATGTTTGAACCTATTCTCCTACAGGTGTCAAAAGTCAGGAAGTACAAACTTAAACAAACATAAAAATGATACAGACATATACAGATTATCGTAGTTTTCCAGTTTGCATCAAGAAGAAAAAGCACACAAAAAATCAACACTGAATTGTGTGCTTCAGAGTATCTATTTTAACAGTTAATCTACAACAGGACTAAAGAATCTAGTTATATGACTTATTAATACTATCCTAAGTAAACCAGACCAACTGATGTTGATAAATTATTATGTAGAAGCAACTGGAATGGAGTATAAATGCAAATCTTCCTGAACTACAACATTAGTGCCAAGCAGACTGAGCAATACATGAGCACTTATTATGGCAAGAAGTTTTGATTTGTGATTTTTAAACACAGAGTAAGAGCCTTACACATTTATTTTTTACTATTATGAAAAACTCATGTAACAGAGCTAATAGACCCAGTGTTTAAGATGTTCACATTTAGTTAGTTGAGTTTTTCTATCTTTAATGTGCCCCCCAGCAAATCCATATAAAGAACATAGAAACATAAAAGGTTTAAAGGATCTCACTTATGACAGCCTCACAATAATTAAAAGTAATTGGCATGGTCTCTGCAAGAACTATAAAATGGGGAGTATCCTGCTCTATAGAAATGCTGGACTTTTGATAGTTCAATTTGGTGCAAAATAGAAAAGAACACTGTCATCTTCTCTTAATCATTCACTTTCATTATATCATCCACAGACCTATTAATTCAGTGATATTTGTTCGTCTGCTCAGAAGGACACATGCAAGTCCACAGTACCTTTGCCTTTACCTTGATAACTCCTCACAAATACTCTCTTCATTGTAGCCCCCAACTTCTCTGTGATAGCAATTCTGAAAATGGGTTAAGCCAGAGTGTCATAAGGAACTAAGCTGTAGCAGAGGCTGCAAATGAAGGTCTGCTACAATGAGGGACTAAGGTCAATAGGGGACAAGTGATTGTGCAGGAAGAGTTATACTAGGGACAGCTGTACCAAAGAACACAACTGTCTTCATTTTTTACTTTTAAAAAGTTTCTTTAAAACAGTGTGTCCCTAGTAAACATTTTCTGCATCTAAACACGGTAGTTTTCTAGTGAATACTACTAGCCCATCTAAACCTCACCACTGTACAGTCTACCACGAGCTTCTAAAGCTGAGGTGGATAACGTGTAGCCCTCCAGATTTTGTTGGAGTGCAACTCCCATTAGCCCTAGCTAACATAGGTAATGAGGGATGATGGGAGTTGCAGTTCAACAAAATCTGGAGAGCCACACAACCTCCATTCCTGCTCTAAACGAAAGTACACTGAATAATCTGTCACTCTAACCTAAGGCAGACAATTTGTTCAGCATTCAGAAACACATGAGGAACTAAATCTAAGGGTCCTGACTAAGTTGCATGTTTGAGTTGATAATTTGCAAGTTATTTGCATCAACCTACTGGGTATGACATATTTTTCCTAAGCTATTTTTATTATGAAATAGAAACCATCAGATAAACTTGAGTCAGTCTTTGAAAAAACAGATATCTAGATATATAAATCAAGATAGTTATAAAACATAGTAATATTAAATCTGAGTTTTACTTGTTTAGGGCACAATCCTGTTCAAGTTTAGGTAGAAAAAAAGCCCTACAATTCCCAGCATCCCCAAGCCAACCACGCTATAAAGCTGAGGTAGGTAATGTGTAGCCCTCCAGATGTTGTTGGACTGCAACTCCCATCAACCTTGGCTAACTTAGCTATATTTCAGCACAATATATACTAGCTGAGAAATCTGCTGGGAGTTGTAGGACTTTTTTCTGTTTAAACATGCATAGGATTGTGCCCTCAACTACTTACAAGCCTTTAGCTATTTTCAAATGCATCGGTGCAGTCATGACAACTGTGCAATCATGAGGACATCTGCCTATATCTTCTCTTTGAACTACAAACAGCCTTCGCAATAGGACATAGTTATCCTAAACACCAGATAGAAGAAGAGCAGGAGAAAATGAAGAAAGTTAACTACCTTCAGCTATCTGTCAACAGTTAATTCTCCCCTACTTGTTTACCAAGACCTGTACACTTCTTCACCTTTGTTCAGTAAGCCTTTCAGGAAAGGACCATATCACTTCTATTTAATACAATGGTTGGGATCAAAAGACCTACACAACTAGTTCTGCGTGCCCAAGGGACTTTGGGCTTATATTTCTCAAACAGCAGTCTTCCTGCAACCATTTCTGAAACTGAAGGGACCTTCAAAAGAGTTTACAAAGAATTTAGAGTAGTTCTTTAGATTCAGTGCCTAGCACAAAAAGGCACTTCATGTTAAGTAGAACGTATTGCAGGATGAGCACCCCCAATATAACTTATATACCTTTTCTAAAGTCACAGACAAAATCAGGCTTGTAAATAGCCACTTGCCTGGTTGTCAGTGGAGACTAAGAATCTTCTCCCATAACCAGACAAATATATTCTTTTGTAAATTTGAAGGTATGAAGCACAAATGACAAATATAGGTATACATAGGCAGCGAAGGAGGTAGAAATATCTGTTGGTAGCAAGGGTCGTTTCCTGCAACTTTAAGAGGCGCTTCAAAGAAAATTATATCAACTAATTGTGACAGGATAGCTGAACCCATCAAAATTCCCCCCTTTTGTACAGCCCTGTCCCATGAATCTGAAAAATCTTGGCTGCCAACATATTCTACAGATCATGGAAAAGTAAAATGGCACTTAGAAACCAGAACTGCCATCAATGTTAGCAATGGGAAGTGTTTACAAGTTATACATGCACTCATTTTCAAATCGAAAACTCTTGTGAAGCTTTCCTCCACCTACCCTATAATAATATCCCTAATAAGTGAATCCATTTTTAAGATGGTTTCAGAGACAGTAAGAGGCATGCAAATAAATATATAAATTAAGAAGCGAACATACAAGATGTATGCCCAAAGGCAAAACAAAATATGGTGAGGATATCAAATAGAAAACACCTCTACTTTCCAGGCAGGACAATAGAAGCAATATCTGCTTTCCTGCTGGTCTTAACTTTCAGGGCCAACTTGTCTGCATATATCCTCCCTCAGCAGTAGAGCGGTTCCTACTCATCCCATTCCCTCAGGATTACAGAATGAGGATGTCTACCTGGCTCACTTTCATTACCTCTGGAACTTTTGGAGTCTTATTAAAGTTCTGCCTACCATCCTTCTCCATTAGGGTGGGGTGACTATTTGTACGCCCTCCCCCACATTTACCTACCTTGTTCCCGGTAGATATCCATGATCTCTGCTTTCCTTAAACCGTGGGCCCCTAGACGCCCTCTTTCCCCATATGCAGGGGGGCTCCTTCCTGCTTAAAGATTGGGGTCTCGTGCTTATTTTTCCTTAACCGAAGGGAGCCAGAATTCGAGCAACTGGTCACAACATTTGAAGTCAGTCCCGTCAGTGTCTCCACAACCCCATACTTGCAGTCCCTGAGGTTTACCAGCACCTCACCCCCAGACCTGGGGAAGGTGGTCGGTGCCTGCCCTCATCCCTCTTCGAGGGTCTCTGCCCTGCCCCTCACTGCACTTTCTACGCTTCGAGGAGCGGGGAGGATGAAGTGTGCTACCCACCTGGCTGCTGCTCTCGGCGGGCAGGTTCCTCAACAGGATCTTGCGCCTGTTGCTAAGTTCCCGCCTTGTGCTCTGCAGCCTGCGGGCGATCTCCTCAGGGGTCAGAAGGCAAGGCGTCTCGCCCGCCCCCACGGCGGACTCCCCCAGAGCCCGGAGCAGTTCCGCGTCGGACCCCGGCGCTGCCGCCATCTTGCCGGCCCAGATGCGAACACACACTCACACCGCCCGAGGGAAGGGGGGGAGCGAGCTCGACGCCACCCCGAGCTCAGGAACCAGCTGCGACGAAGTGCGGCTCACTGGGACACAAAGAGAGTGCAAGGAGGTCTAATTGCCCGCCCCCCCCTCTCTCTCTCTCTCTCTCTCTCACACACACACACACACACACACGCACACACCCCGTGCCCCTAACCTCTAAAGTCCCTCATTACACTTCTGCATCTCTACTCACACACAAACATCTCGCCTCAAAACCAACAACGAGTCTTGCGGCACCTTAAAAAACGAACAAGTTTATTCTGGCATAACGTTTCGTGGATTAATAGCCCACTTCTCGCCTCAGAATCTCCCAACAGTAGCCAGACGGGGAGAAAAACAGAAAATGATACACTTTTGCTAGGTTGCCTCGACAAGGGGTAAAAAGCAAACGCGGCTCTTGCAGGAAGAGCCCCCCTCCTCTTCCTCCTCCTCTATTTGTTGCTCCTGTGACCTAACTGTTAACTCCCGACCAAGGCTAGTCAGAAGACAAGGTTTCTTCCACCCACCTCCCTCCCCACGCTTCGTCTATCAAAAAATATTATTGTTATAGGTGGCCGGGTTTCTACTTCCAACAGCTGCTCGAGAGACAGCAGTTCAACGGAAGTGGCAATTCCCCAGTAATCGAGATGCAGTGGGGGTGGGGTGCGGTGGGGGAGCTGTGCCTGTTGAATTGCGGGCAGCTCGCAAAGGGGGGCGGGGGGAAAGGGGATTGGCAAATCGAAATGAAAGTGAATTAATGTTTCACCAGTACTGTGATGATGTTGTTGGCACTCTAAAAGACGTTTCACATGTGTTGAAAGAACCCAGAGAGCTTCTGGAGTTCCTCACAGGAAGGGTGGAGTGTTAAAAGTAACAAAACTTCCTAGCCGTTAAGAACCTTTTCTTTCTCTCTTTTCTTTCTGTTATTTTAACGGAAAAAAGGGTAAAATGGGAGAATTGTTTGGTTCAGCAGCTTTTTAAAATAAAGCTGCACTTTATAAATAAATATTAATAGTGTTAATTTTATTATAAGAAAGAACGTATATTAAAACATTATAGGTGATGTCAGACATGGAAGTCGAAATAAAATTGACACAGAAGTTAATAACAAAAAAGACATAATAGTAAAATCCTGCTCCGTTTCAACAGTCATGTGACAACAGGATGAAAATAAAAGAAATAGATGCAAACAAAGGGAAGTATTCTTGTTTAGTTTCTTACTCTGGCTTTATAGTCTAAAATATATACAAAACAGTTTTGCAGTAAAAACAACACAAAACAAAATTAGATCCATTCATTGGCTGTGCCAAGATGGTTTCTCCCAAACTTCAATGAAGGTATTCATGGAAGTTAATAACTAACATGAATCTAAAGGATTGCCTATCTGAACAGAAGTTGCTAACAGTATTTCATGGACTATCATTAGTCACACATTGAATCTGACTGCTTTAAAGGTTGCTAACTCTTCCACACTGAAACTGCTATAAATAAACCTAATTGTATTGATCAGACCTGACATCAAATAAAGTGGAATCTATAACATCCCTAAACAGATTAATTACACTTAATTACCCTTCACCTTTTACAGTTGTAAGTTGTTTGTTGGCTGTTTTTTGTATTTATAATTTCTTGTCATTTAACTTTACTACACATTGCCCATCAATGAAATGTGACATCTTTGCAGGTTTGTGCTCCACAAACTGGATAGATTAATCAGCTGCATGACAGCCAGTGTGGTGTAGTGGTTAGAGTGTTGGACTGGGACTCAGGAGATCTAGGTTCTAGTCCCCAGCTGGCCATGAATCACACAGGGTGACTAGGGGCCAGTGATGAGGAAAAATTGATATGGCCATTGATATTAAATCAAATTCTGAAGTCTAGTTTCCCTCAAAACCCTAAAGGGATGTCTCAAGAGGAAACAGAGACACTTAAAATATACTAGGCTAAAGTTCACACCTCACATTCCAGCATTACAAAAGAAAAACACATATTGCCAAAGACTAAAACATCAACCCTGATAACCTGCCCCAGTCGGTTTCCAATTTGGTTGAGTTGTAAATTAAACATGACTCAAGGCAACTCTCACAGACAGGACTGCACATTTAATGTAAACAATTGCAACTTCTCCCCAAGAAAGCCGGCCATTAGATGAAACCAAGAACCAGCAAGTACCCTTGACCAAAGGTTATCAGCAGAACAATAATTCACATTGGAGCGCCAACAGTACCCAGGATATTGCTTTTATTATGGTTTAAGAAATAGTTTTAATTTGACACATTTATTGACGTGTAATCAATCATGGAAGGGAGGGGGCGAGTGAAATGTGACATCAAAGCATGAAACAGAGATAAAATGTAACAGCTTTGTCTTTGTCAGGCAGAGAGTTTTCGTACTAGCCATTGTGCCACTTCTCCCTCCTATGTACGTTGTATTGAATAAAACCTTGTTGGACTGGACACTGCCTGTAGCTGGTGATTCTTCAACTCGATAGTTTGGCTAATTTCCTTGACACCAGTCACTAACCTAACCTACTTCACAGGGTTCAGCCTAACCTACCTCACAGGGGTGTTGTGAGGATAAATGAGTTGCGCTTTAGCAGATGTGGCATGGCAGACATGGCTCAATAACTTTGTGCAAAGTTCTTGTACCAAACAGAAGGCGTTGGTAACTATTCTTCTCTGGGAAGACCTAACATACATTTTATCCACTAGCTCTGTTAGTACATCTCATGCCCCAAATATTTTCTAGATACATTTTGCAATGAGATTGCAAGTGACAATCAGCATAGTAAGAAAAGCTTGCCCCACTTCCAAGTACAGGACTGGCGGTTCCCTCAGCAAAAGGATTAGGGCATAAGTGTCATAAATGTACTGTTATATATTTCCCTGATGCTCCTGTGTTCTCTTTTGCTATATTTATATAAAAGCCAAAATATTTGAAATATTCATCTTTTCTGGGCAAGAGCAAAAGAAGTGCAAATGAAATTACGGCTCAGATATTTGTTCTCAGGTCACAGGTGACTGAGAGTAACCTAAACATATAAGAAACTACTGCCTTAATCTTAGGGAAAAGTCTCACAATGTACTCATAACACACTGAACTATTTGGACTATTAAAATGTATGTTTTAATGTATGATGTATCCTATTTTCTCAACACCTTTATATTTCAGCATGACAGCATCCTTCATCATGTTACATATGTGTTTACAGTTGAAATTCAATAACTTCTGTTAAGTTTTAAAAAAAGAAAACCAGACTGTAAAACTATAAATGTTCAGTCTTCAGTGATACAGTACACTTTTATTTCCTCCATTTGCTGGCCTTGACTGTGTTATAGTTTTTTTTTATTGTTGCTCTGGAGAATACTTCTATAAGGTTGCAAAAGATTATAAATGGTAAAGTAAATACTCATTAAAAGGTAACAAAATGCTATTAAATTCAACATCTGTCCACTTCATGAGCTGCAGTGTTTGTCCTAAGAGATGCATTGCCTTTAATGGAAGAAGGACATTACTCACAATATAGTTAGGACACTATATTATGATTTGGCATGGCTACTCAGCAGGAATCTTCAAACAACTAGAAAGCCAGAGGAAAGGACTCTTCTCTGGTTCAAGTTATTCAGAATCAAATGTATAATTCTTAGAACTTGAAAGACAAGAAACCAGGGATCCAACTCTCCTGAAATGTGATGGCTTAAATTTGAGTGCATGGCAGCTCCAGGTTGGCATCAGCCATGCAACCGTGTGGTGGCCTGCAACACATCCAATTCTGGATGTATCTGCTGCCTTAGATACTTGGTTCACTCGGAGTGGGAGTTCTTGACCTCAACCTTACAAGGGAATCCTATGATCGTTTACTCAGAAGTAAGTCCAACAGTGCTCAGTGAAGCTTACTTCCTAGTAAGTTTGCTTAGAACTGTGGGCTTAACTAGGGTGACCAACTGTCCGGATTTCCCCGGATTTGTCCTGGTTTTTGTTCTATACTGGGTGTCTGGGGGGATTTTCTGTATTTTTCTATAATGTCCTGGAATTACACCATTAGGAGGGGAGCATCATTCCTGGAGGCGCGTCATCCCCCCCACTGTTCCAATCAGGGCCTTAAAGGGGAAAGCATGTTGTTACCAGACATTATAGAAAAGGCCCTGATTGGAGCAGTGGGGGGGGGGGGATGACACACTTTCTGGAGGTCCAGGAAAGCCACTTTAGCACCCCCCTCCCACAGGGTGTCCTCTTTTTTGGTTTCCCAAATATGGTCACCCTAGCTTAATGAAGTTATTATGCACTCAGAATCACATTAATCAAAAACAGAGTTTAACAATCAAGCACTTTAGGAACATCTTGCTCTTATTTACGGCTGAAGCAGATACTCCTTAAAATGAAGTGCAATGATAAAACTTTTTTCTAGCTCTCAATATCCTTTCATTCACTGCTTCCTCCCATACATATATACTACCTTTTAAACTTTCATTTGCTATTGGGATTTCTGGACCTTGGCAGAGTTCTCCTTTCAACATCTCGAATGTTAAACAAGGTAATTTCTGGATAGATAGTAAAACATAGCTACTAAGACTCATGATTCAGTCGGTTTCAAGCCACTTCTTCAATCTTTCCAGTGCAATACTCCTTCCAGCTGGAACAGATTACCTGGAAGCCACCTGCTCCAGTTTTGGGTTTGGTAGAGTAGATAATATGTGGCTATGTGAGCATAGGCCAGGGAAAATTAGGTACTTACAACAATAAGTAATTTGAAACGACCTATTTTTTAAAGGGAATGGTATAGTCAAACAGTTTTACTTCAGAAGGAGAGTGGACATAACAAGAGACAGATTGCATTCAATGCTATGAAGCTAAACCTGCAATTCTATGCACACTCACTTGGGAATAAGTCCATGGAAGTCCAAGGGACTTGCCTCTTTGTAAATATACATAGGATTGGGCTGTCAGACTGAATCCTGCTGTTTATAACCATAAGGATTAAACTTCATCTAATAAAGTTCTGCTTGACTGGTTCCTGCAACAGCAGGTTGGGCTGTAGAAGAGAAAAGAAAGCTGGGACAAACTGCTGTCCAAAATGACTTCCTTGTCTCCTCTTCTCTTTGTCTCATCACAGTATAGTGTGGACATCATTAGAAAGAATCAAGCTGGCCTTTATTAGGGTGTCCAGATAAAATCCAGGTCAGGGCTCATGTAACTTTAACAGTTGTAGAGAAAAGGGAATTTCAGCCAGTGTCATTTGTATGCAGTTAGTTTCTGGTGAAATCCCTCTTCATCACAACAGTTAAAGTTGCAGGGGCCCTGCCTTCTTTTGAATATGGTCACTCTAGTATAGTGCCTGCACCTTTAACTGTTGTGATGAAGAGGGAATATCACCAGGAACTAATGGCATACAAATGACACTGGCTGAAATTCCCTTTTCTCTACAACTGTTAAAGTTACATGAGCCCTGACCTGGATTTTATCTGGTCAGCCTACCTTTATTGTATTCATACTATGATCCATATTCCTGCCCTTCATGAATCCAGAGACAGCTCCACATGAACCAGATGCCTGTCACATTCAGAATTACTCTGTGGTGATGTTTAATGGTATTTCTGACCTAATAGGGAAAATACCTTGGTTTCTAGAGATTACTATGCCATGTAGGCATAGCCAATTACAAACATTTGTTTTTATTTGTTATTTATAGGTCATCTCTGGGCAGCTCACAAAATAGAAAGGAATAAAAATATATAAAATTACAATAAGACAAAACAATATCAGATAAAACCAGAAACAAACACTAAAAACCAGCAAAGCTAAAACAGGCTTCAAAACAACAGGATAAAAAGGGCTTTTCCTGGCAATAGATGGACATTAGAGTAGACACTAGGAAATCACTCTGAGGAGAGAATTCCGTAATTGAGGGGCTACTGCTGAGAAGGCCCTTTCATTTTTAGCCACTCACCATACCTTAAGGCCCAGGCAGGTATATATGTCTTTGACGTTCCCCAGATGACACATTAAATGGGAGTGGCGGTAGCAAAGAAAAGGCGATGAAATTTTATTGTCACAGCCAAGTTTCCTGGAACATTTCCAGAGATATTTGCTAGACACGCTGTGTAATTAGGATCAAAAGGGAAGCTATCCTTTGGTCTGATATTGTCAGATGTAAAAGCACATCCTAATCTGGAGATGATAATCTTTTGATATGGTGCAGATATAGCAGGCCAAAATAGCTCCCTTTTATTTCAAGATGGTTATAAAATATAGGCATATTTCAATATTTTTTTCTGTCAAAGTGCTCTTTTCAGAATATGATCCATTCCTTTGGGAACACCATGAGGTACTGCTCTCCACAAGGAGCTGGCATATTCCCTACCTTTCATAAGGTGCTGGGCATGAGTGTGTGCTCTGAAGCAAAGTTGAGTGAAAACAAGGCTGTACTGGTAAGAGGCTTTGCTTCCCTCTGTTGCTTCTGTGGGGGCTTCTAGATTAGGCTTGTGATGTGCAATCATTCACAGAATTTAACAGGAGGTCCAGATGTCATCTTCCATTTGTAGCCCTCCCATGTTTTCCCACTTCTTCCACTTTTTTCTTTACTAGAAAAAAAATCCACTGAGGAAAAAAGATGAGGTAGCTTCATGTTGCCTTTGGAGCAGTAGGTGGCCTCATCTGGAAGCCCTCTCTGTTGATTACTTCTCATATAGATACTGGATCAAAATGCTAAGACTTATGCATACTTTTTTCTCCAATATATTATAAGTGAAGAATTATGTTAAATTACTCAACTACAACAATGAAAAATGAAGGGTATTTCCCTTAAAACAAGCAGTGTTCCCTTAAAATAATATGTGTAGCACTACTTGGAACCTGCAGCTATCTGGCTGACAGGATTCTAGCCTCTTCTTGCATTAAATGGCTGCCTTACTACAAACATGTAGTAGCAGTTCAGTCTATGGTGAATGAATGAAATATAAAAATGTGCCACTTCCACTAGGGTGACCAGATAAAATCCAGGTCAGGGCTCATGTAACTTTAACAGTTGTAGAGAAAAGGGAATTTCAGCCAGTGTCATTTGTATGCAGTTAGTTCCTGGTGAAATTCCCTCTTCATCACAACAGTTAAAGTTGCAGGGGCCCTGCCTTCTTTTGAATATGGTCACTCTAGTATAGTGCCTGCACCTTTAACTGTTGTGATGAAGAGGGAATATCACCAGGAACTAATTGTATACAAATGACACTGGCTGAAATTCCCTTTTCTCTACAACTGTTAAAGTTACATGAGCCCTGACCTGGATTTTATCTGGTCAGCCTAACTTCCACATTTCCCAGTAATGTTGCATGCTATTTGTCAACAATATTCCAGAGTCTGTAATGACTCTGTGCTAATTTTGGGAAAGATATGAGGGGAAAAGTTAGTCAAGGCTTAGGGTTTCTCTTATTAAAATTTCATGAACACATATCTCCACTGCTCTGAAAAAGATTCATGTAATGCATGTAAATAGGATACCATAAAGAGTTTTAGGTTGATGGCCTTCAGGTCACCAACACAGTGTCAGAGCACACAATTTGTCTGATCTATTTTCAAAATAGAAATATCTATTTTGATCAGCCGTAAGTCTGAGCAAATGAAATCTATGTCCTTCAACTTTGGAAAAGTTAATCAAGGTATTTGTCTGCTACTGCTGATCTCTGGTGCACAACAAAAAATCAATACATCTTCCATTCACTATCCAAGTCACTAAGGGTGCAATCCTATGTATGTTCGGGGGGGGGAAATCTGACTACTCCCAGCATTCCCCAGTTAGCATGGCTGGCTGGGGAATGCTGTGATTTTTAAGACTTTTTTCTATCTAAACATGCGTCCTAAAAGCATTAAGGACATTTAAAAGTGGTTACTAAATTATTCTAGTCATATCTTCAGTGCCATACTTGCATCATTTTAGCTTGAAGAAAAGAAAAGCACCAAATGTGCATATAATAGGTCTTATTTAATTGATAGAAATGCAAATAGGTAGGCAGCAATTCCAGTTAAAGGGTGTGTGGCCTTAAACTTGAAAAGAGAGCCAGCAATAGCCAGGCTTTTAATCCAGGCTAATGAGTCCTTCTGTGACCTTGATCTGCAGCCAGCACTGGTCTCCTTGGACTCCCAGCTAGCTTTAAAAATACAACCAAATACAACCAATAACACAATAATGGCACAAATCAAGCCTTACCTATGGGAAAAAATGTTGGCATGTTTGTTTACAATTATTGTTACATAATAATTTTAGCCAGCTGTAGTAAATTACTACTGCTGGGATAAAATGTAGAAATATTGCCCATGGAAATAATCTCCCTGGGCTATCCTGTGAGGTGTGAGTGTGCACATGCAATCACATATGCTAGTTCATCACCATGAGTACCTTTACATTGGTGTGCAAACATTCCTTTATTGCGACTGCTTGTCAGGGAATTCAGTCCCACCCTAAAGATGGTTTCTTTGCTCTCTAGAATGCATTGCAAGCTGAACATGGCCATGCCACAGTTCAGACATCCTCAATATTGGGGTCTCAAACTAAATGATGCCTATGTTTAATGGAAAATTAAGTAAGAATACCTTGAACTAAATGGCAGACATTGTTTTATAAGAATTACATTTTTTTAATACTAGACAGTCACCATTTGATCCTTGTTACCTTTGAGACAGCCTGGAGAAAATCCATTTTTTTGCCATTCATTCACTGAGTTTTACAATGTGCTTAACGGCGTATAGGTGAGACTGTTAAGTAAGCTTGAACAAAATATAAATATTTTGAGAGTAATGTCTGAATAGTGACCTATGGATTGTACCCATTCCCTACCACGTGTGCTAATCTTCTGGAAGGTAAGCCAGCAATGCTTTTGCCTTTTGTCATGCACTTCCCTCCAATCTGTGCAGCTTTACTTAGGCTTCCCTCTGTGGTGTAAACTCTATGTTGGGCAGTATCCAACAGTGCTACTTCATCTTTGCTTGTTCTATTGCACCACCAGGACCAACTGCTAATGCAATGGGAAGTTATCACTTCATAAAGTAACTTGGAAATGAGAAGAAAAGCTTGTTTTTCCAACCTGACAGGTTAGCAGAGCTTCCGTTAATTTTTGGTTGCTGATGGTGGCAACAGCAGCAGCACACTCTGTTGGGTGCTTTGGAGCATTGTGAGAAATTTAAAAGGCTGCC
The DNA here is from genome assembly GCA_029215795.1 of Anniella stebbinsi. NCBI lineage: Eukaryota > Metazoa > Chordata > Lepidosauria > Squamata > Anniellidae > Anniella > Anniella stebbinsi. The sequence continues at coordinate 83,834,279 of JARDYH010000004.1, read as the reverse complement.
CCCTGGGCCCACAAGAGGACACTTTGCTTAGAGTCTCTTCAAACCAGGAGTTGGCCCTGGACTTTGATGTAGGGAAATATATTTATGATTTGTTAAAAATGCTCTATTTTAAATGTAATTTTTTAGAGCTTCAACTGGACATCAACAACTGTTATTAGTACAAAGTGTAGTATGTAAATGCTCACATAAAAATAGAAAATGTTACCCACCCATGGTAAACAGAATTCATGAAGCATTACAGTGCAAATGGAAGATCTTTTACATAAAGGAAAGATGGGTTCATCCTGTTTGCTCTCTTATGTAGAGAAGGTATTCTCCTAAGCTCATGTAAATCTTGAGGACATTTGTTTTATTCAGCAGTAAATTCCTCCTGAAGGGAGTGCTAGTAAAGCACTTCCTCTTGAAACAGTCAAGAGTCATGCAATTAGACACTGGGGGAAAGTTTTATCTGCTTTCAATTTTAATCTGGTAGCCAGTTGAGATGTAGTGTGGGGAGAGCATAGGAGACAGGAAGAAACCAGGAGCAAGATACTAGATTTCTCCAAGTTCATGTTACTAGATTCTGGTAAAATCCACATGGACAAATAACCCAGGCATATTTATTGCCACATGTATGGCTCCAACTAACTAATCTTTTTTTAAAAAAAAAAAAAAATCCGGTGGCACAAAGTGATCTGGAAAAAGAGGCCCTGCGGATCTTCTTAGCCCATTTTTCTGTTGAAGAAAGTCATCATCAAATTTACCTTCATTTTACCACAACATTGAAAGAATACAGTGACTTTGGATAAATGGACAATTTTAGTATTGTTTGACAAAATATATTTTGTCAAAATATATTGTTGCACCCTGAAACATGTTACTTAAAAAAAAAATCTGGGTTTCAGATTTAAGTAAGTTACTTTTAAGTACTTACTTAAAAGAAATGAGTTTATTGGTTTGTACCCACACGTTTAGACGGAAAATATTCTACACGTTTAGACAGAAAAACTCCTACAACAACCAGCACTCCCAGGAACTGTAGGACTTTTTCTCCATCTAAAGATGCATAGGGTTTGCCCTTAACTTCACTGAGTTCCCCAACTGATTGCAACGTGATCCACATTCAGCTACACATTTAGGACACTGGATAAAACCATTATTCATTACTTTGAAGTAAGTCCTACTAAAACTGAAGACTTATGTTTCAAGTAAAGTGTTTTAGGGTGCAAGGATATTATGAACACTTGGAAGCTTAACTCTGAGGATTCCAAAATGTCAGTTCTAAGATGTGTAGATTTTAAAAAATCATATTCAATGTAAAGAAAAAAATATTATCAGTGATTTAGAAACAAAATGAAAATGTAAAGTCAAAATATTTTATGTTCACATAAACCATTTCCCCTTTATATAAGTACAGTCAATTGTCCATTTTGGTTACTTTCAGCCATTCTGAAATCATGAGAATTTTAGCAGTTTCTCAATAAATGATTAATGTTAACTTTTGCAGGTACTAAAGACCAATTATGAAAATTTTATATTTTAGTATCATAATATAGCAATTGGAGCTAGTGTAATAGTATACTCATAGGAAATGCTATTGTACAATTTATAAGTACATTTGAATACCAGATGATGCATTTGTTTTGGAAACTGGTACAGACTTTGTAATTACATTAAAAAGACAAAAGAGAATGTGGTAGTGTTCTCAAAATGTTGTAGTAAAAATGCAAGGTATGAACTATTGTACAGAATGATTGTTAGCCATCTATAAATAAAAGATGCTCGATTTGGGATGAATGGGAGAATACTATTCTCACAGGTACTTTTTCTTTCGGGAATCCCATAAGAAGTACCATGCTGGATCAGACCGAGGCTCTACCTAGTCCAGCACTCTGTTCACCTAGTGGCCAACCAGCTGTTGAACAGGGAACAGCAGGACATGGTGCAACAGCACCCTCCCACCCTGTTCCCCAGCAACTGGTGCACACAGGCTTTCTGCCTCAGATACTGGAGGTAGCACATAACCATCAGGGCTAGTAGCCATTGATAGCCTTCTCCTCTGGTAATTTATCCAAACCCATTTTAAAGACATCCAAATTGGTGGCCATCACTACATCTTGTGGTAGTGAATTCCACAATTTAACTATGTGCTGTGTGAAGTACTCCCTTTCATCTGTCCTGAATCTCCCACCAATCAGCTTCATTGGATGACCCCGGGTTCTAGTATTTTGAGAGGGAGAGAAAAATGGCTCCTTATCCACATTCTCCACACTATGCATAATTTTGTACATCTCTATCATGTCTCACCTTAGCCTTTTTCCAAGCTAAACAATCCCAGCTGTTGCAACCTTCCCTCATAGGGGAGATGCCCCTTAATTATTTTAATTGCCCTTTTCTGCACTTTTTCCAGCTCTCTATATTTTTTTAGGTTTGGTGACCATAACTATACAGTATTCTAAGTGTGGTCACACCATAGATTTGTATAAAGGCAGTATGATACTGGCAGTTTTATTCTCAATCCCTTTTCTTATAATACCAAAGATACTGATCCCACAAAAATCTTTATTTTTTAAGAACAGAAGCTTCTCTAATTATCCAATTATTAACAAACAAAACAGGTGCAGCAAAAAAAGCTTGTAACTCAATACATAAGCAACATTTTTAGACATGAAGGAAGTGCTCTGCTTGTATTCTCTTCAGAATTTTTAATTTTCTGTTAGAAAATTTTTAATTTTCTAACCATCAAATGCCAATATCAAATGCCACGGGCAGGTATTGTCCAGTCTTTTCCATAAAGGCTTAATCCCGTGTATGTGGAGTTTCCTTTTTTAGGTTGGATCCAATGGTAATCCTATTTAGAAGCAGACACATTGAAGTGAATCAGACTTAAATTAGACAACATTGGAGACAATGCATAGTCTGTGCACAATGTGCCTGCTCATATCTGAAAATGGTGGAACTCTCCACATGCTCATCACACTGATATTTTTCAAAGTATTTTTGAGTTTGAACATTGAGAAATAGAGACGATAGCTGGGGACAGTGGGGAGCTATGTTCACCTAACACTGAACAATTTGCATCATTTACTTACGAGCTAAAATGAGAATTTTTGGAAACAAAGTTACATCCAGTTCTGTCAAAAGTAATCCATGGACCCATAATTTATATACAGTTTATTCTACTAGAGATTGGAATTTTATACATAGTATAAAGGGGATCCTGATAGCACACGCATACTTACTTTACCATACTGTGTAAGAACCTTTTCTTTTTTACATAATAAGTATTAAGCACCCTATAATTTTAACAGTATCCAGAGATCTTTTCAAAAACTACATATTAATTGATGTTTATCATATGCACAGTGCAAGAATGTTTTCAAAACATTTTAATCACAATAAACAAAACACTGTGATTTAAAACTAATTTTAAATTGTGATGGCCCATGTGGTACCAAGTCAGATGTGATTAATCCCTGTGAGAAAGACGAAAGTAGTTAAATTCCAGAAAAGATGACAGAGGCTTATCATCATGGTTCCAAAATAAATCTGTCACAATTTACCAAGTTTCCAAAGCATACCATTTACCTCTGAATATTGTGTTGTTATTTTAATATTGTAATGTGAAAGGGAAACAGAAAAGCAGATTATTATTAATAATTTGCTGAACACGGATGTTGTTTGAACACTACACTGCATTACTACCCTGAATGGATATTGCCCCCAGCCTGGGATTGAGCAAATTGCAGCGTGTAGAGGGGAGCAGTGCTTCAGCCAGACTTGGCATTCCTCCTCCCCACATTAATATATCTCTAAAAAAATACTGCGTTATAAACCATCTTCAATGTGTACAAAATGACCATGGAAACCAAATCTTAATCATGTAAACAAATCAGCATACAATTTCTTCATTTTCCCTTTATAGCACTGTGGGGGAAGGGTGACTATCCCGTTCAGAGGGATAGCAAGTCCTTTTGAGAAGAACCACAGCATTACCAACACAAATATATCATAGCCTGTATTCATAAAGTTTCTAATGTTTTTATCCCCTTCCCTTTCCTCTCCCTCAGAGTTCATGAACATTTTGAGTTCAATAAATAGTACAAAAATAATCCTTTATTTAAAAATCTTGAGATGCACTATCCTAGGTCCCATACAGCAATTTGTAAGAGTAACCAACTTTTTGTTTTAAAAAACAACATCCTCAACAAATGGAAACCTCGTGGCAACGACTATTTCTGGATCCGGCACCTCCTTGTCTCTGGCTGCAAAGATTTCTGTTCTTCCAGTTAAGGAAAGCAAAGATCTCCCTCTCCTTCGTCTGAGCAGACTCTTTTCTTGGCTCAGATTAACAGGGTTCAAAAGGCTTCGTTTACTGTATAAACCTTTCTTCCTGTGTTTGGAGGCAGAACATTCCTCCTATTCCATTTTATTGAATGTTATGGCAGGTTCATTCATCATGGTAATTTCTCCTCCACTTCAGAGCTAACCTTACATTTTAGAAATGTAAAGTTTTCGTGTGAAATGAGTTTCGTGAAGTTAGTCAAGACAATGCCTGGTAAAGGTATAAACGCAAGTCTGGCCTTCACTGCTTGGATCAGTCAGTGCTCACTAGCTGCATTTTCCCCCAAGGTCAGAGGTCGTTAGCATTCTGCATCTACAGTATGTACTGTGACTGCAGCCTGTAAGTGGTGACTATGATGTAGCGCTGGATGGTGCAACCTGTAGTGATGGAACTTGTGACTCAAGAGTGCAGCAGTTTGAGGAGGGGTGTCCAGGTCTAAATCTTCATCATGGTTTCCCACATCTACACCAGCTGATAATGGGTCATTATTACAGGGTGGGTTTTCACTGTCTTCCTGAGGACTCATAGTACTGTAACCTGGAAAATAAAGCCACATTAGTAAAAATTGATGACTTTGTAACAAAAAACACAGATGTACCTAAGCTAACAGAATGTTTAAAGCTCTTGGTGATTCACATCACTAAGATATAATGCACTTACGCATGTTAGAATATTCAGTTTGATTTTAAAAAAAAATCCCTTCCTCCACATTCCTCCTTGAACTGGTTTTACCAACTTAAAGGCTTGCACTGAAATGTCATTGAAAACCCCGTAGAGAAGATTCACACATTATAGACAGTCAACATTTAAAAAGGGCAACTTTATTGCAGATTTATATCAATATAAGTCCTTTGTCTAAGGTCATCAACAGACTACAGACCAACAGTTGTTGGGTGGCTCTGACAAATTATAAATTACCCCCCCCCCAACTGATGTTGAAAATGAACAATATAAAAGCAAATACTTGTCTACAATGTTTAATATTTAGTATTTTGATTTCTCGAAAATGATAGCATGATCAACATTCCCAAAATGGCTTCAATTACTCTTCCTGTAAATTGGCAGAAGCTACATTAAGACATATATGGATAAGTGAGTTCCTGCTTAAATGTTCTGTCAAGTTTGTTGAATATCATAAAGGTTTTTTTTAACAAGTGACAAATGTAACAGTCTGCTCAGATGTTATTTCTTTACCATTAAAACCATCAGCTTGCATAGCTCAATCCATATTTCATCATGTGTGCCAAACCAATTAAAAAATCAGACCTGGTCTGATCTGAGATATCTAACTTGCCCTTTTCTCAGAAAGCTGAAGGAGATCCAATGCAAAATCTAAACAAAATCAATGGTCCGCATATTTTCACAGAAATACAACCGTTACAGTTGACCAGATTATACCTTTACTAAAAGTTTCTATGATAGGCTTGAGTTGCAATCTTATGCATACCAAATTTGGGACTAGGGTACCTGAGGGAGCAGCTTCTCCCACATCAACCAACCTCCACAAATCTCCTTGCCTGCTCAGCACAGACCCTTCTTCTGAGTTCTTTGCAAATTGCAGGGAACATGGGAGGGGGATATCTCTTTTCTCCTGCGCAAAGAAGGGATGTTGTGTTTCTCTGCTGAGCATATCCAGTATGATTTGAGAGGCAGAGGTCCCCTTCCTTCTTTCCTTCCTTCCTGGTCTTCTACCTGGGAAGGGTTGGTAGTAAGCACAAACAATATCTGGCTACTGATTGAAGCCAATATTTGTGGACCACTAATGATAAGGAAGGAAGAAGTGGGGTGAAGGGGCTAGGCTGTCCTAGCTTATTTCCCCTTCTCCCCACCTTGTCTTTGCTTAGCTTCCTAAAGGTGCCCTCCTTCCTGGGCACATTTAGTAACATGCACCCTCCCCCATGTACTATACTTTCACTAGGAGCCAAAGTAGCTACCTGTTAAATGCTCCCAGGTGAAGAGAGCATGGTTGGACACTATCACAAAACAAGAACAGAAGAGAGGACAGGGGTGAGGAGAAATAAGTGAGGATGGCATATCCCCTTCTTCCTCTTATTCATCACTGCACACACAATGGCTCCCCCTCTGTACAAGAATGGCTAGTCATGACCTTAGTTTTTTAGGGGCTACAATGCCTTCTTGACATTTGGGTGACAAAGACTCAGGACTTACTCACATTACAGCTTGTGGCCACTGCATTTAACCCTGGTAAATCCCTATTTTGGGCAAAGGGTTGTTTGTCTTCACCCTGAGCAGAAACTTTCAATTTTGTATGTCAATATGTGGACTGGACAGTGCTGTGCAGAATGATACTGATGTAAGGTAGTCTGATGATCCACTTGCAACAAGCCAAGAGTCACTATGAACAGAATAAAAAAGCAGCCATCAGAAGCCCAACAATCCTATAAATCTGTCCAAAGACAGCTAGTCTTCTGGACTTTTGTACGGCATTTGTGATCAGTACAGACACAAAATCAGATCACTCCATAGGTGCCATACAGCAATAAAATGAATTACTCTGAGCCAATATGATAGACTGACTCTCACTTTGATAAGATCCAGCATTCCCTGGATAAACACAATTCGTTCAGTACCATAACTGAGACAATGGGCTGAATTCGTACAACATGATAGTCAACGGTGAGGTAATAATCAACTTTACAGTTGTTCATCTAGGGGGTACTCCCCACGCAATATGGTAATAAATAATCAACTGTGGTGTGGATTAGGATCAGCGCTGAGTTGACTATGGCAACATTCGGACGACACAATAGTCAATACAACTGGCGATTATTTTCCCCCACCCAGTTGTTTATTGAACCTACCCGAACACTACGTTCAACATCTACGGCCCTCCTCCAAGCGGCAACAAGAGAGAGGGCCTTCTCTGTGGTGGCCCCCCAATTGTGGAACGATCTCCCCGACGAGGCCCATCTGGCGCCAACATTGTTATCTTTTCGGCGCCAGGTCAAGACTTTCCTCTTCTCTCAGGCATTTGGCAATATCTGAGGAGCCTGGGTTTGTTTTGTTTTGTTTTTTGTAGCTTTTTGAAGTGTTGTAGTGGTTTTAAATGTACAGATTGTGTGTATGTTTGTATGTTTTTGCTGTTTTAATTTTTGTATATTGTTTTTAATTGTTTTTAATCCTATGTAAACCGCCCAGAGAGCTTCGGCTATGGGGCGGTATACAAATGTAATAAATAAATAAATAAATATTTTAAAAATGGGCCAGTTCTAGTCCAGCTAATTAGTTACTGATTTCTTCTAAAACAGTCAACTTTTCCAAAGTGAGGGAACTCCTTCGAATTGTTACTTTTTCCTATATTTATACATAATACATTTATATTTTATGATATCATTATTGTAGGATGGCCTTCACCTTGTTTGCATTTATTTGCACATTTTGTTGCATGTATGTCTCGCATTGTGCAATCTCTCTCTAGTTGTTGCTTCTAAATTTATTTCTTTTTTGTCTCCCTTGAAATGTTGTTTTACACACACACACACCTCTCACAGATCTTTTCTTAGATATTTTCTATGCAGGAAAACAAGCCCCTCCATGTAAAGTTCAACATGCTTCTTTGGAACCATTTCACATATATTGGGTTATGAAATACATTAAAAAGTATCTCTAGTAAAGTGGGCGGTATCTTAACACTCTCTATAAAAGCTAACAAACATTAAAAACATTTGTAGAGAATAATTATGAAGTTCCATTTTGTAGGTAAACTTCTACAACTCTCTAATCTTGTGCCACACTCTCCAAGCAAAAGGAAGCAAGAGAAAGGGAAATCATTGCAGCATAGATGCCCAAGATGCATTTCAGAGTAACTAAGGATTAAAAATACAGGCAACACCTTTACAAGCATAAAATTAGGCATTCCAAAAGTTGACATCCCCAAGAACATCAGCTATTGTTCCAAGTCCTTGACTGCTCTATGTTGCTTCTGGAGGCAGACTAAGGGTTGCATCCAATGTTAGCCCTAATTAATGTAGACACATTGAAATGAATGGGACTTAAGTTAGACTAACACTGTATACAACCATATCGTATCCCAATTATATGTATTATGTACAACCCAATGATGCAGTATATTAGGGACACTTCACACATTATATTTGTTGGTGTATACTTTATGCATCTTAGGTAAATGCCTATGCAAACACATATATCATATATCATACAGGCGCTGACTCATTCTGGGGTCCCTTGAGGCTTGCAGGGAAAGTTGGTAGTAGGCTAAAGATAGGAATACAGATCAAGGCAGGAAGAAAGTAGTAGGACCCTGGATAGCACCAAGATGGTCCTGCTGGCTGGAACTTTCTCCAACTAGGACAATAGAAGGATGTTGCCTTAGCAGGGAGCTAAAGCCAACTGAAGTCTTATTTGGGCTGACAAAACTGTAGGGTGGAGTTCCTGGAGTTGCTGACTGGATTGTTAAAGGACCCTTTCTGATTCTGCACCCTGAGACTTCTGCAAGGCTGTGGAGGAGCTGGAGTTTCTTCCAGTAACTTATCCTCTGAGTTCAAGACGATGGGAGGGGTGTGTCCTCTGGTTGGAAGTTCCCCGAATAACACACTGAAGTTGCTATCCTCAAGGAAGTACTCTGTGCCTTATCCTCATCAGAATCCACTGCTGCATACTGGAGGGCCCTAGGGCTGGGGATCATGACACACTCATCAGTAAGCCACGGTTGGATGTATACTTGGAAGTTAAAAGCAAACCAAGATTTGATACCACCAATTTAGAAAGCTGTATGTGGCACTGGGAACCAACTGAAGCATGCAAAAACTCATGCGATTCAGTCTTCTCATATGCTTGTACTACCTCAGAATACATGTGGGAGATTAGCACTGTGCTTTTTAAAGATGGACACCTAAAGTTGTTTGGAATGATCTACTGACTGCAATAAAGATTTGTTGTCTACCTAAAGTTGTCACAAAAGGATACCAGAGGTTTACATTTCTTGCTTTTTATTTTCAGTTGTTCTGGTGAACAAAATGAAACAGACCATCAAATTATAAATGTGAAGAATGTATTAAAACATGTATGTCTAGCTAGCGTGTTGCTGTCATGTTTCCTCTTTCAAATTCTGAAAGCGTCCACCAAACACTGTAAATAATTTTGTGCTTTTACCAGAGTATTTGGCAACTTCTGCATTGCAAAGATTTGCCACCTTCTGTCTTTCCAACCTGCGAGTGCAGAAGAGGCATATGGATTCCCATACCTAGCAACACCATAATGTTGCCAGCAGGCAATGCGGCGGTTCTTCTTCTGAACTATAATCTCTTTTGGATAGAGGATCATTTTACTTTTTCTTGACAGCTGGCACATTAGAGACGACTGAAAAGTGCCACCACACATATAGTACTATCTCCTCCCCTGAGTGTACCACCTCAACATTTATATGGGGAAATTATTTGTTTCCCTTTCTAGATCAGACTTCGTCCTGTACATGTTTTACAGGTAAACGCAGACTATGATATGGAGTTATATTCAAATAAGGTTGGACCACATAGCTGCCTGTATGTTTTCAATCAGCTCTCAGTGCCATGTACTGGGTGGAGATGCTACCATCCAGAAACATTCAAGGACTCCAAGAAATCAAATACAAACACAGACCTCTCCCTGTCCCTGCATTTAGCAACACAACGTATCTGTATTTATAGTAAAAGTGACATGAAGATACAGCTGACAACCCTGGCAGAAACCCCTGCTAAACTCATATTAATCCTCTTAGTGGGCTCATCAACTTGATATAAGTTTTAAGACTTTGAAGCAGCTGCTCACTCTTACTAGCTATTTGTCATAGGTCAATTATGTGGCAAAAATCATAGCCTTGTGACAATAGAAATGTCAGAAAATTCCAAATGCTATCAGCACGAACATGTTTCTCTCATATATATATATATATATATATACACACACACTATTCTTTTGTGTCACCCATCCTCTACTGAACCATAACATGTAACAGTAAGTCAAGAAGGCATTCAACATTGTAAATCTAATCCAGGCTTAATTTAACCCAACAACCAGAAGGACATCCTTAATACAGGTAGCTAGAATGAAAGGCTACTTTATCAAAGATTTGCAGGCTGTTTCAAATGGCACAAAATATATAATACAAAACCTAGCCCTTCTCCTGTTTTCTGGAGAATTTGAAAGGCATCTGGATTGTCTACAAGGGAAAGGAGGGAATGTAAGCTCAGGGAGCTCTGCCTCTTGCAACACTGAGCAGTTGGTACAATCCATGATTAAGATACTGAGCAGAGACTTAAGCTAAATGATTCATGTTAAAATATCACTCTGACAAAAATAGCTTCAATGCTGGAGAATGTCTTGCCCTGGAATGAAAAGTGTCAAAACTGTTTTAAGTACAAAGAAACAAAGAGCAGTGATGGAGTTGGGAATGCTTTCTTTGATGATTTATCTGTAACATCGCCAAATAAGAAGAGTGTGCAGTACAGATGTCAGCAACTTCCAAGGTCTTACCATGATCGCTTTCTGTTCCTGACCGTCCCCAGTAGCGGCGTCTACGTTCAGGACTGTGTGCATGCCGCTCAATAACTGCTGCTATAAACCGAGTGTTACTGACTAAGAACGAACGGAAAGAAGAAGAAAATAAAAGGATAAGGTTTGTGTTGGTTATACATTCAACAAACGGATTAGTTTAACAGATGACATTATAAAACAGCTTATTATAAGGTTGTTGTGAAATTCCACTATTGATCAAACTACTAAATCTCACAACAAAACGAGTAACTGCTGATTTTGTGTCTTAGGTTAGTACTGTGAGTTCTTTGGGATAAACTCTTGAAGCAAAATACATCCACATCTGTCTTTAAGGTGCCTTAAACTGCAATGCTTGCTGCTAAAATGTTAGAAATACCAGCGGATGCTAAAACCTGGTGAGGCAAACACAAGAACCTGTAGAATAATAGCTGTGGATTCAACCTGTTACACTGATACCTAAGTTTCACACCTCTTGAAAGTGGACTAACAACCTATTGCTAGCGAGGGCACAGAAATCAGCAAGTCAAAATCAACTGCAGTTCATGAATCATCTGTTTGAACTTGGGCTACAATTGTATTTTCCAGATTGTGCGTGATGTTTGGAAGAATGCATGAAGGCAGGAAATGGTGGTGCAATAAAATGAACAGAAAGTTGCCCCTGGCTTCAAATTACTGCTCTGCCACAAACTCAGAGGGTGTTCTTAAGTAAGTCAAGGATTTTCTATTGTTTCTGGTTTGGAAAAAAAAGGCAAATACTACAGCCACAGTCACAGGCTGATGTCAAGATGAATAGGGCAAAAATGGTAAATTTTCTCCCTTGAAATGGATATACAGGTGATAAATGCTATATATTAGCTGTAGGAAAGGCAGGAACAAAGAGCATGGAGCATCTCCCCATATTCTTCCCCACCTTGAACTACAATGTGACTGCTAAATACTTACTGATTCCTCTGTCTTCGTGACTGTCATCATCCCTCTCATCCCTATCATTCTCCAGGTTGGACATGCGGACTGACATTTCTACACACCATTACAAACAGAAAAATGCAACTGTTAAAGAAAAAAATGTTGCATTAGCCTGTAAGAGTGCAATGCTTTCGAAGTGGCCATGGGATGCCCTTCTTTTGAGAACAAGGTATCTGAGTCCCAGAAAGCATTTAGCAAGCCATTTTAATATTTTGGATGACGTTAGGAACAGTGAGTACCAAAGAGGTGGATAGTAATATTTAAAATAAGGGTGCAAACTTGTTATCCTCGTGTCCTCCTTTCTTGAGCCACCAACATAAAGCCAACCTTCATAAAATATGGGTGACTTAATGCCAGGTAATTCCTATTGACTTCCACTTTGTAATTGTTATCTTTTAAATTTCTATCTAACTAGAAGTCATGTGGATTGTTTGTGGTTAAGAAACCATGGTTTGTTAGTGTGGTTGGGTTTAAACAACACAACAACCCACACTTCAATGACAACCCACACTGAACTTAAGTGTGGGTTGTCATGTTACATGAACCCAGCCAGTGTCCTCTAAAATAATTTGTTTATTATGCTCACACAGACACTTCTGTTTGTGTTGACAACCATATGTCTATATGAGATAATAGATTAATGAAACATTGGAAAGCTCTGGCCATGCCCTATTTTTTTTTTCTGGAGTGGCAACTCTTTCTTAATTCCTGTGTCACTCTTGCTGAAGTCCTGTGTATGCTTGCCCAGTGTTCATACAGTAGCACTCAACGTTCATATAGCATATTATCTATCATACTACAAAGAAGATAGGAATGTCATATTAGTTATTTTATGTTTCTGAAACAGATTATATCGAGAAAATATATTTTGCCTTCTACTCAATTGGAATGGAGTAATGTTTTTAGAAAAAGAACTTCAGAAGCAGGAGGCAGTGAAAAAATTATGGCAAAATAATACACATTTATATTGGAAAAACTATCTAGAATCTCTAGATAGGGGATAGGAATCTAGAATCCTAGACCTTAAAGGGAGAAATCATATTTGCAAGATCTTAGAAGCACATATTTCTATGTTTTTCAGGTCTTCCAGGAAGAACAGTAATGGTTGCAATTCTGTAGTCAGCAGAGGGCAGTGGTTCCTATTCTATGTTACAGCAGAAAAGTGAATAAAGTGAATATTTCAGGATGTAGGATTACAAATAAACCTTAGATTATTTATAAAACAACAACAACAACAACAACAACAGGGGAACACTTAAAGTAAATTGTTTCAGCTATTGGGTCCAGACAACGTGCTATACAATTGCCCCCAGCAAGACATTTTAAGCTCACCTTGTGCTGCAAGTGGAGACATGTGTTGGTGACTTCTGCGGTGGATCTGGTGACGATAGGCATAGACTGCCAGAACTAGAACCATTATGCATCCCATGATACCTCCTGCTACAGGACCAACTGGAGCACTTTTTATCATATTCAAAGCTATCACCTCATCTCCTTAATTTCAGAGGGAGAAAAATACAAAAGCTTATGTAAATGTGCTACATAGTCCACAGGGTGCCATGAAAAAATTCAAAATAAAATTGGCAGCTTCTTGCTGAAAGTTGGTGGCAAACTATTCATAGTGTTAAAGGAGTTATATTTAGCTTCAGGACAAGGGGAATTTTCCCCTTTTAGTGCTAAAAGCACTATTTTTTGCCACCACCCAAGTTCAGCAGCATGGGATGGGCTAGACCAGGGGGCAGCAGGAGCTGCATGTGATCCATGGACTGCATGTTACCACCCTGATATAAAAAGTGATATATGGCAAGATTGATATGAATGAACACAAAATTCCTGTTCAAGTTGGCACATCAACAATGACACTTCATCTTAAGATCATCAGTGGCTGAAAAGACTGTATCTTATGCAGGCCAGTAAATATATTCTGCTGTCCCAAGCAATTGCACCTAGAGTTCTAAAAAGTGCATCCCACTTTTGACAGTGGATGCTGGCTAACAATCTCAGATCACACACTGCTTCACTGGCATCCATTAAAAAAATTGCCACCCCAAGTAAGTTCTCAGGTCGTTAGTGCAGTCTAGCCAAGCCTGACTTTATGGCAGGAAGGGAATGGATAAAAAACATGAGAGTGTACCCAAACAGCAAATATAACCCTTACCAATGGCTCCCATGTCATCCACGTAAGGGCTTTTGGCACCCACAATACCACCAAAGCATTCTTTCTGAGGAGCACAGTAGGATTTATCTAGATGGGTCTTTCCATCACTGTCCACCATGCACCACTCACAGTCTAAGACACCAAAACAATCCCTGCAAGACAAGGAGAGTGCAATGATAATTAACTCTGTTAGAACACATCCTCAGGTTTACTATTACACACTAGTGGAACCTAAATTTTCCACATTTAAGGTTTACATTTCCTTAAAAGTGGCATGAGATAATTTTTGTTGTTATTGCATCTTTATTCAAATTTGATATGGCCACTGGCACATGGACTGCCAGCTGGCTAATAATGCTATAGTTCAGGCGTAGGCAACCTGTTGCCCTTCAGATGTTTTAGACTACAGCATTTATAATCCCTGACCATTGGACATGCTGACTGGGGCTTAGGGAAGTAGGGAGTCCAAAGGATCTTTATGGACCATACTGCCTATCTCTCTTCAGGTTTTCCACCAACCCGATGTAAAGAACATTTTCAAGGTTTCTCTAACCTATTGAGGTTGTACTTGCCTTTTGTGAGAACTTGTCTCTAAATGAAGAAGTGCAATCTGATTTACTAAACTAAGATTGTACATGACAATTTTATCTTATGTCATTGGTTTTAAGACAAATACAGTGATTCTTTTTTCCTACCTCAACTCTATATAAGATTTAAGCATGACATTATTTCTATCCTATATATTTTTTTATTCTAGGTTCAACTTTATTGCTACACAATAAAAACAAATCATGCTTTCTGGTTGAATTTTATTTAAAAAAGAAAAATAATGTAATTTACCCGCTCTCCATCCTTTGATTACACCTTGTATTAATACATTGTGGAAGAGCATCTTGTAGACTGGGATCAACTGCAGTAAATGTCATAGGTTCCTGATGGACTTCACAACTAGGATTTCTATGTTTTGGAAAAGCACACAGAAAATTGAGTAACCAGAAAGTGCTATGTTACTTTTGTTTTAAGGAAGAAGAAGAAGAAGAAGAAGAAGAAGAAGAAGAAGAAGAAGAAGAAGAAGAACCCTATTTTATTATCTTAACCCATACTGTACACTGCACACTTATAAGCATGGGGAACTACAATGTTGTGAATGTAATCATCACTAGGGTGCTTAGTCTTACTTACCTGCTTTCTGCATTGGTAAGATTGCCAGTACACTCATTGACCTCCAGAGGGCACTCACAAGGACATTCACATTCATTCTGTTCCATTCTTCAGGAAGGAAAAAGAATAAAAATGTCACTGCTTATCAGAGGCCCAATATATAACTCGAACTATCCTTTTAATTGTCTTTGCTCTCTTATGCTGGGCTATGAAATAATTTGGGGATGGGGGCAAGAGATCTTTCTTCTCAACATAAGCCCACAAGGTATACCTGGCCAAAGATGCCTTATAGTATATCCCATTCTTCCACTGCAATTACATTGATATTGCCAATGTAATTGTTATAAGACCTGCAGGTAAGTCCAAAGGCCTATTTAGCACAGCATCCTGTTTACCAGGAGCCAACTAAATGCTTCTAAGAAGCCCACAAATGGGATATGACGGCTGTAAATCTTCTCCCAGTGTTCTACCCCAGTAACTGGCATGCTGCCTCTGATCCTGGAAGCAGCATATAGCCATCATGACTAGCAGCCATTTACAGCCTTATCTTCCATAAATTTGTCTAATCCTCTAAAGTCATCCAAGTTGGCAGCCATCATTACATCCTGTGGCAGCAAATTCCATAGTATAGTTATATGATGTGTGAAGAAGTACTTCCTTTCGTCTGTCCTATATCTCCCTCTTTTCAGCTTCATAGGATAACTCTTGGTTCTAGTATTAGGAGAGGGGGAGAAAACATCTTTGTCCAATGTCATCACACCTTGCATAATTTTATCAACCTCTATCATGTCCTCCCTCTCACATGATCACCAGTCTTTTTTTCTAAACAAAATAGCCCAGAATGTTACAATCTTGTTGCTCAGCCCCCTGATCATTTCATAGTTGACCTTTTCTGAACATTTACCAGCTCTATGATATCTTTTTAAGATGCGGCAACCAGAACTGTACACAGTATTCCAAAGGTGATCAGCACCACAGATACTATATATATATATATATATATATATATATATATGTGTGTGTGTGTGTGTGTGTATTAAAAAGTCTGATTTCTTCAACACTTGGGAATGTGTGAAGGTTTATAATGAATGAATAACTTTACTAAGTTAAACTGTTCACCAGCTAGGTTATTCACAGTTATAATGTATAGAACTGGGATCTCCAACTTATTTATTTATTTATTCAGTTCATTTCTAACCCGCCTCTCCATCCAGATCGAGGCGGGGAACAACAATAAATATAAATATAAAAACAATAAAATAGATAAACCATTAAAACAGATAAAAACAAATACATTATTAAAAACATCTTAAAATTAAACTCGGTAGGCCTGCCGGAAGAGAGCAGTCTTCACGGCTTTCTTAAATTCCAGAAGACTGCTAA
The DNA here is from genome assembly GCA_029215795.1 of Anniella stebbinsi. Taxonomy (NCBI): domain Eukaryota; kingdom Metazoa; phylum Chordata; class Lepidosauria; order Squamata; family Anniellidae; genus Anniella; species Anniella stebbinsi. The sequence goes on along the minus strand of JARDYH010000004.1, from coordinate 83,817,774 downwards.
TTTGTCGAATCTCCTCCGGCAGGCCATTCCACAGCCTGGGAGCGGCAGACGAGAAGGTCCTCTGGGTAACACTTGTCAGCTTAGTTCTGGCTGACTGGAGTAAATTCTTCCCAGAGGACCTGAGTGTGTGGGGCGGATTATACGGGAGAAGGCGATCCCGCAGGTAACCTGGACCCAAACCATGTAGGGCTTTAAAGGTAATAACCAACACTAATGGGCAGCCAGTGGAGTGATTTTAAGATTGGTGTTATGTGGTCACCCCTGGGTGTACCGGTGACCAACCTGGCTGCCATATTTTGAACTAATTGAAGTTTCCGGACTAGGCACGAAGGTAGCCCTATGTACAGCACATTGCAGAAGTCGAGCCTCAAAGTTACCAGTGAGTGCACTACCATCTTTAGGTCTTCCAACTCTAGGAAGGGGCGCAGCTGGCGTATCAGCTGAAGCTGATAGTAGGCACTCCTGGCCGTCGCATCTATCTGGGCTGTCATTTGGAGCGACAGATCCAGGAGTACCCCCAAGCTGCGAACACAGTCTTTCAGGGGCGGTGTAACCCCATCCAGAACTGGTTGACACACCAGTTGGTGCCCAATGTCTCCTCTTTTGGCGTTCACCAGGCTGTCCCTCATGCCTTTTTTTTTCATTATTTCATAAGAATGTTTTAATTTAACCAAATTAACTGGGAGACTATCATGCTGCAAAGAAAAAGAACACCCTCCAGCACCATCTTTATTTGGCTTCAAAGAAATGGTTTTGTGTTTTGGAGCTCAGCCCCTACCTCTGCCTTGTAATTTGGTTCTTGGGCAAGTTACTTTTCTTTTAGTCTCACCAGTTTGCCTTCTGGGAATTTAGTGTTTTGTGACCAGCCATGCCCACCATGGCAACCATTTTATGAATGGGCAAGCCCCTCCCCAGTGGCAGCCATTTTACAATACTCTCTCAAAATTCCAACTGTGCCCACCAACCCAAAAAGAAGAATGCTACTGGAAGCTTCAGGGTCAGGCAAGAACATTGCCTGACCCTGATGCATGGACCAAACTCTGCTTCATACAAGTGGCAAATCCCTCTGTCCTATACTGCCAAAGTATCGCAGCTCATGTGCTGACTGAGGGACTGCATTCCATAGTTTCGGTATGTGTAGTGCCAAAGGAGAAAGCACATTTCTCCTTCGCCCAGGATGAAGTGGAGCTCTGATGTAATGATCCACACTAAGTTAAGTAGGAGACCAGCCTGTTCCTTTGATGCTGCAGTTGGGAATGCAGCTCCTTGGTCACTTTGGCTGGGCAGGAACTCCTCTGTGCTCAGGCAGCTGCAAAGAAGGACCCATCATTTCTTACCCACACAGCTGAGTGTGAGGGAATGGCTACTAGTGCTGCCACTGTCACCAATGCCACTCTGGAAGGAAATGGGGAGAATACGGCTGGCCCCAGCTGGCAAGGCTTTTAGCTACCATGATGACCAACTACCTGGGAATGTTTTCACCTCTGTCAAGATATCACCTAACCCGCAGGACATCTAGATAAACAACACATGGCAAATCAGAAGAATGCACAGGTTTTACATAAATACAGCTTCAAATATGGCCAGCGTGTCATGCAGCAGGTTCACTCAGCTGCTGTAAAAAGAATGCACATTGTATGATGCTGTATTATGCCACCATTTTAAATAAGTACAATCCTATCACCGCACCTGACTTCAAATTTCTCTTACCTGTGACAGTTCAGACAGAGTCTATCTACCATGCTACAGGCGCAGAAGGCAAGCGAGTCACAGGTTTCATTTACTATTCCAACAAAGGCATTGGTTCCAGGTATTCTTGTCAGCTTGTATTTAGAACAGTGGCTGCCATGCACAAGATTTGTCAGATCACCCTAGGGGAAAGCAAAACATGTCAGAGATGTGGCAGGGAACATGTTTCCTGGTGAGGTGAAGCATTCCTTCCACCAGAAATGTATCGCTAAACTGTAATTTGAAACAAAACTTACAATGCAAAGAAAGCTTACAGTATCCCGTACATACATTGTGTGGTTCTCATTAGCAGGTTAGGAAAAGTGCCACCAATGAACGGACTAATCAGACAGGGAAGCACATAAGCTGCCTGGAATGAATTGTTCTGACTAAAGCTCTGTAAAGTAATTGGATGTCACATCCATAGTACTATTGTGATGAACAGGCATGGAATATACACATACATCTTTGCACTGCTGCTGGCTTTTATATTGGTTACTACTTTGGTTTTATTCTGGTTTAAATCTATGTTTTTTATATAATGTTTTACTGAGTTATAATATTTTATGTCCTTTGTCTTATAACCTTTGTCATATAAACTGCCCAGAGAGCTTTGACTAATGGGAGGTATAGAAATGTGAATAAACAAGTAAAACTTAAGCTGGTTTTCCCCACCAGTGAGCTCAGGTTGTATATGTATCTTTTCCAGATAGTATGAATGATTTAAATATATGTTCAATCTCTGTTCAGCAACAAACTAGCTATCAGAAGTCACTAAACATCTCCTAGTTAGTTCTAGTTCATTATAGAAATAAAACCCATTCACTCTATTTTTCTATATTCCTGCATCCAGCTGTAAAAAATAATTAATGATTGGGCCAAACTTTAGTTAAACAACACCAATAACCCTATGAGGTCATGGTCTAAACTAAAATTATCAATTTTAGGAAGAATAGCACTAATTCAGATGAAAATGATTCCAAGATTCGTGTACCTATTCCAAGTCTTCCCCAGCCTCAAGAAAGTGGTAAAAGCAAATAAATGAATTTATTTTTCAGGGCAAAACACCTCAATTAGTAATGAAGTATTATTATAAAAAAACTACCAGTGGAAGTTGGGGACTCCCTTCCTTATAGATATATTATGAAGCATTTCAATTAGGCCAATTGGGATTCATAATAATGAGCAACAAAAAGAATTGGATTAGATTGGAGCAGGAGATGTTGGGTATGGGCCCCATGTGGGCTGTACGTCACAGAATATTAAAGATAGGAGATACCTGCCAAATTAAAACCCCATATACATTAACAACTTTTACTATTTGGAAATGGTAGCAAACTAAATTAGCACTAGTGTGCTCTCCATTGACTCCATTACAAACATATTCCAAACTACTAGATGAAGGGTTGAGAAGAAAAATAGCACAGTGGGCAGATTATGGCCTGTTTCGTTTAAGAGATTTTTATATACATAACACTCCTTATACTGATCAGCTGAAAATTAAAGTACAACAATGGAACTTAAATTGGATACAAGAAATACAATTAATGCATATATTGCGGGACCCAATCACCAAATTACATGCTACTAAGCCACTAACAGCAACTGAACAAATTATTCTCTCAACTGGGTTTACAGGGAAGGGAATTGTACCTTATTTGTATAGTACCTTAGTTGAAGTACAAACAGGTTCTCTACAGGGACTGAAAATGGTATGGGAGACAGACTTTGGCTTTAATATACCGGATAGCCAATGGAACCAGCTTTGGGTACAAAAACCCTACAAATCAGTTTCAGCAGACACTAAGGAAACATCTTTGAAGACGCTGCATCGATGGTAAAGAGCTCCAGTGCAAATGGCTCACATCACCTCAGATGGGAAGTCTGCTTGCTGCCACCAGAGGTACATATTATCACCTCTGGTGGGAATGCCCGCGGGTTCAACAGTTCTGGCATATGGTACATCAGGAATTATTACAGATAACAAAGGAATGTATTCAGTTTACCTCAAAACTACTCTTATTGTCTCTGTACTATAATAAAAATGAATCTATTGCAGCCAAACCATTATTAACTCTCTTAACAGCAGCTGCAAGACAAACAATAGTAGAACAATGGAAAAACTTGGATCTTCTAGATAAAGAGGCATGGTATAGAAACATATGGTCTACTGTAATCTGTGAAAAAATAACGCATAAATTATGAGTACTACAAGGCAAAGATGATCCACTAATATTTAATGATATATGGGGGAAATTTATTTTACATACAATAGATTCGGAGTCACTGACATACATGTCAAATATAGCTAAGGAGATATGGACTGTATAAATGGTATGAAATTTCCAATACAGAATATAGTTTTAGTAAAATTATAATATCAAGAATTTTAAAAAGTAGTAAGGGGAATAAGCTTCACTCCACTGAATGTATTTTTTTTGTTATTTATTTATTTTGGAGGAGGGAAGGGGGGTATACCATATCATAATATATTATATTACACTATGTTATAATGTTTATGGTTGTCGAATATACGAAAATCTTTAACAGAAGCATTAAAAAAAACCACCACCATCAACACATACCGTTAGGCTGGTATTAAATTTATAAAACCTCTGGACTGTTCTGTCACTGAAACTGTTACAAAGGTTTTTCTTCACAAAGTTTGGATGGTTCAGGATATCGTTTGCCACCAGCGGTTCCTTCAAATGAAAAGGTGAGAACTTTATAACTTTTTATATAATTTTCACAAATCATTAACACCACATTTATGCCCTTAAATTAAGTTATATCTATGTATAAAAAAGCACCATGCCGTAACCAAACCTTGTGCGTAATATGTTGCTGTTCTACTGGAGCATGACCTTTGGGATCAATAAGAGTTGGGTGTGCCACAAGATATCCTCTGTCCTCCATAATGAAGCATCTGCCCAAGGGGAGATAATAAAATAAAACCTTAATCAGAATAGCTGTACACGTATACTCAGGTAGGGCTGTGTGTTGACTTGAATTTTGTATGAGCACCTGGGGCGGGAGAAATCACAGAATTTGCTAGGTGGAAAAGTCAGAATCCTAAACACCTCCATTTCTTCTTTAAGCAGAGTGCTTCTAGTCTTATACCTGACAAGCTTGAAAGCGTGCAGTGAAATATATGTGGACAAATAATAAAAGCTCTGAAGCTGGAGGGAGTTCAGAAGGATTTCTAGTATGGTTCCAGTGTCGTGCATAGCTATTTGCCTATCCCTACAAGTAAAAACAAATATATGCAAATAAGATTCATTTGTGTAATATGCACCAGTCACAGAATTCTGCTGTTTTGGTGCAAAATCTGAGTTACTGCAGTGCAGAATTTTAATTTTTAAAGTGCAAAGTACACATAACTCTCCTTTTTACAACTTATTTTAGGAACTGTTTGGGATGCTACTTTTCTCTGTTTAGGATTCATTTGCCCTGTCTACATCTTAAAGACCTCTCATGTCTGGGGTGCAAAATATGTGTGTCACACTCACACCTGACCTTTTTGATATTATGTATACACACTGGCATTGGATGTGTGTGTGTGACTTGTATTATTAAGATGGACAAAGAGACTCCAAGCACTTCTACTTAGAAACATTTCAGCAGGACCCCTTGGGAAACTTCCATTCATTCACACTGGTAAGGTCTGCGCAAACACCTTTCCTAGTAGATTGTGTAATTTTTGTCTACTGATTTAGATGGAATGGAGAGATTGAGCTAGGTCTCATCCACATATTGGTGACACCATGTTCTAAGTCCTCAGATGATGCCCCTTAATGGTTCCATATAGATTTTACAGAGCATGGGAGACTAGGTGAATCCTTGCAGAACCCCACAGCATAATTGCCATGAGCAGAAGCCTCCCAAAGCCTCTGGTAGTGGCCCTGTAGGTAGGAGTGGAACCACAGTAATACCCTGCCTCATACTCCCACCACATTGAGCTGTTCCTGGAGAATAATGTAGTCAATGGTATTGAAAGAAAGGTCAAGGAGAATCAACAGGATAGCACTCCAGCCACCTGTCTCCTGAAGGAAGTCATCAACCAAGGCTGTTTCAGTGCCATGTCCAGGCCTGAAGCCAGGCTGAAATGGGTCTAGATAATTTGCTTAATCCAGGAACATCTGCAGCTAGTCACACACTACCCTCTCAATCACCTTCCCAGGAATAGGATATTTCCAACTGGACAGTAATGGTCTAAAAGCACTAGGTCCACGGAGTGCCTCTTCAAGAGGGGATACACCACCTCCTTCAAGGTGACAGGCGTAACACCTCACTCCATAACAAAGTACTCCCTGGTCCCACACAGTCAACCCATCCCTGCTAGATTCCTCAAGCCAGGAGGGGCAGGGATCGAGAGAGCATGTGGGTGTCCTAAGAAGCATCCTGTCCATGTCCACTGGTCTCAACACTGAAACTGATCCCACAATCTATGACTATATGACTATGAAGAAAACGTTAAGGTCGATGTTTCCCTCAGCTGTTGTGTTGAGAGATGGTGTGTGGATACTTTACTAAGGCTGCAATACTATACGAAATGATCAAGGAGTAAGCACCACTGAAAACTGTGGCAATTCTGAGTAGATATGGATGGGATTGCACTGTAAAACTCTGTCAAGTGAGCGAAGATGCTCTGTTGTAGGAATTCCTACTGCATAATCACCCCTCACCTCGGCTTTCTTTGTTAAACACTGTATTTCTCCCTACCATCCCTCTCTATTCCCCTCTTCTTTTGCAGTTATTCTACCTGTCATTCCTCAAGTTAATTCTAGGACCCCAGAGACTAGGCTCTCCTTCCCTCAAAGGCCATTTTGAACCTAAAAACTGGCAGTCATCCTCTGTCCATAACATTTCCATAGTCAGAAGCAGCTGTTCTGCCAGAGAAAGGAAGCAGGCTCCATGGGGAGAGAAGCTTTGACTGCACAAAGATCAAGGCAATCTCTGGTCGCAGAGAGAAATGCTAAAGAGGTTAATGCCGGCCACTTAATGTGCCTGATGCAATAGGAAAAAAGCTGATTCCCAGGCTTAGAACTGATTTGGCTGAAGCCAGCAGTTGTGTAGAATCCACTGCATCACCTCTATGGGACCCAAGGAGAAATGGGAAGACACGGCTTTAGAAGTATGCAATTGTCACAAATGACAGCAATGCAAAGATCATAGTGTATCATCAACTAGTGAAAGAAAAGCAATACACATTTTAAATTGGTAGCGCTGTAGAATATATAGGATTATATTGCTAACCTAGCACAAACAAGGCACAAGATAGCCCAGTCCCAATCTCCACTACCCTATAAGAATCTAGAAAGAGCCACGCTAGATAAGACCAAAGGCCTATCTAGTCCAGGGCCAGATCTACACCAAGCAGGATATAACACTTTGAAAACAGTTTGAAAACTGTATATGGAGTGTACCAAGGGTCCCAACAGTTGTCAAAACCGTTATAAACCATTTTAAAGCAGTAGTGTAGATCCTGCCCAGCATTCTGTTCACAGAGTGGCCAACCAGATGCGTCTAGGAAGCCCACAAGCAGGACATGAGGGCAACAGCACTCTCCTGCTTGTGTCACCTAGCAACTGGTATTCAGAAGTGTATTTTCTCCAATACTGGAGGCAGTACACACACACAATAACTTTGTAGGAATTGCATCTGAAGTGGATTATTGTATTTCCTACAACATTACGTATACTATAGCCATGCCAACAAAATTTAGTGTTTCTAGGGATTTGAATATGAATTTTAGGCAGTTCTTCATTACCAAATTTTGCCTATTCATAAATTTAGTGCTCCAGTATTTGTATTCCTGTGTTTTAGTTCTCAGGCTGGTGACCTTGGTGTTCAAATTCTGTGTACCTACTAAACATGTCCTTACTACTAAACCTACTAAATATTTCATATATCTGATAACAATGGTTTACAAAATCTCATGTCACTGTAAACCAGTTAAGCTCTAAAATGCACACCACCTTCTCTTTCTGCTAATACAGATTGAAGTGGTTAGTTTTTGGTAATTCAGAAGTTACAATTTTCACAAGTTTAACATATCTTTGCCTCTGGGTTCTAAAATTCCCAACAGATTTGACAAGGATAATGAATTTAAGTTGCAATGCACCCCCCAAAAAGTGAGAGATGAGATTGACTGTAAGGAAAAGAATTCTAAAATGTGTATCAAATTAAAACAAAGTTACAACAAACACAAGCTTACCTTATTTTATTGCCCCCATCTTGGTTACAAACTGGTAACAGGTCCATTAGTACCTTGTAGAAGTACCTCAGAGTAAAATCAATACCCATCACAGCAACAGAATGGCCAGAAGACATTTGTGAACTACAATGATAAAAAGTGTGAGCAGGTGTTGAGAGACATGTTTTCAAGAAAATATTCAAAACATTTCATATTTTGTGGTCCTCACAGAAGTGTCAAGTGAAATGCAGACTATATATTTTGAATCAGCAAGGAATTGTCTGTTCCTTGGGCTCACAAATAATAACCAATTAATCTCTGACTTTCACCAGATCATAAATCTCTGACTTTCACCAGATCATATCTCTATGTATCTCAGCTGATTCCCCTCAGAGTTTAAGAAAAAATATTAATTGGCTAGAAAAAAAGACTAACAGGAAAAACAACTAATGTATACATTTTGGCTTAAAGCACACGTGCTGGTAAACTATGTTTATTCTACCTTTATTTCGATATGCAATACTATATGATTCAATGGACAAAAAGGCAATTGATATGTCAGGGTTGGGAAGTACTGAATTTATACTCTGATGTGATACTGTGGGTGTATGGTGGGGTCTTTGTTATTGCTCATTATGTCGGGAAGTATTACCATAGATGGGAAAGCCATGAGTCACTTGATTAATTTCTTGAAAACTGTGAGTTAAATATCACTTGGTTTAGGGGTGGCAAAAGCTTTTTTTGGATGACCTACACTAATTAAAATGTTGTCCTTCTCACCACCATTTGCTTTATGCTGTATGCTTAACAGCAGTAGAGTAGCATATTAAACGTAGAGGATGATACTATTTTCATTTTGAATATCAGCAACATAACTATCACACTGTTGTGTTTCACACTTGTTATTAATTTGGGCTAAGACCATTGAGGCCACTTTCGGACAACACGTTAGCCAACCCTGCCCTCACAGACCACTCCACAGATGACTATTTGCATGTTGCACTTGGGCAACATGCAAATATATCGTCCGTTGAGTAGGCTATAAGGGCTGGGTTGGCTATTGCTTTTTAATCAATGGTTGACTATTGTGTTGTCCGAACCCAGTCTCTCTAACATAGAGAAGAATCCACAATTCACCTATAAACTAAAATGGACAAAACACAAGTCAAGTAAGTTGGGGTGTATTTTAACGGGACTTTCCAGAAGATTCTGATTGCCAAACCACATGAATGTGTACTTTCCAAAACTTATGCTACTGCTAGGTAGGGAGTTAGGAAGGAGTCAGGTGCAATTAACTTAATGAAAATTTTCACTGAGAAAGGGCCATGCCCAAACATTAAATATGACCCATAATTTAGTGTCCATTTGGCAACTAAGTCCAGGAGGCAAAGCAGTAACACTTAAAACGTGCTCTGCAATTTATCCTGCATTCCTTGGCAGTATACTAAAAACTGGCATCTCTCTTTGGGAGCATCCAGCTTTTCAACATTCTTTGTACTCTTCCTATCCAGTTCTATCCAGACACATGAAAAGTCAAACAGCAATTGTTCATAGCATTTTCTTTTGCCTCAAAATTTGATCTTTGCTAAAACATTCTCTTTATGAAAACACAGCAGTGCCACTATGTCAAAATAGCAACGGCATATAGAAATCAGTTACTTAAAAAAAAATCAGTGCTAGTCTTCATTAAAATATAGCAATGCTTGATCCACTTTTAAAAATTCTGAACTGTAAACATAAAAATAAAATAAATCCCTTGGCTCATCAGAGCCTGCAGGTACCCTGAAGCATTGCATCAGTTAGAGAAATACAGAAGCCTTCTGCAGATAGACGCTGTTTAAAGGATCAGATTCCTTTCAGCTTCTGGGGAACTGCATGGCCTTCAGACCTTCTGCTTATTAAAATTCTTCACAGCTTTTCACTTATCCTCCCATCATGAGAAAGGGAATATGAATTCCCTGTAAAGATGCTAAAATTCCAAGTAGCAGAAAGGTCATTTTTTTCTATTGGATTTTTCTTCTAACTCCCATTTGAAAGCTTTGGTTAAAATGAATATGGTCACAGAATAACCCACCATCTAGGTCACAAAACTCAGATTTAAGCCTAAAATCAGCTTACATTCAAGTGCTCCAACTTAATTGGTTTGTGGATAAAATTATACTTTCTGAAAAGATCTTCTTATCAAGCCTGTATTCCCCCCCCCATATAATGGAGATTACAGATTAAATGCTGGAATATGACATATATTCCACACTAGTTAATTGTTAGACTTCCATGAAATCAGAGTCATAGCACAAGAGATGTAATGTTTGTATTTCATCACAGAATGCTATAGTGTAAATTTGGTGTAATACCATGCACTAAATTATCTGGTCCTAGGCTACCTAGATGAAACCAAGCAGTCTCCAAAACTTATAATAAAAGTCACACAGAAAAAATAGTATGGGCAGAAGCAGTGTGTCGTAAATGGACAAACACATCTCCCATAGGGACAGCTCCATCCGTGAGCTCTCGATCTTTGGGTTAAGTGGAAATCTTTACAACCACCATTATGAGGCATGCCTAGGATATGGAATTCATATCCATTTGGAGTTTTAGACATAATAGATTGAATATACATTTTCATTTCTTGACCTGTTATTGGTGGCATAGATTCACCCCTGTTAAGGCCCAACCAGCATCATTTTGAATTTAGCTGGCATGTCATGCCATGTTTAGTTATAACTGTGTTGCTGTTCATTCCTTTTATAAAGAGGCTATGGGCACATTCCATCAGGGATGTGGGGTAGAGAGCATAACATCCAAAGACTCTGGGGAATGAACTCTAAAGCTATTCTGAGGACTCCCTCTCGTGGGAAACATCCCTCTGAGATTTATCAGCTATGCCTGCTGCCTAAAGTAACAATATTGTGATAGATTATTATTATTATTATTATTATTATTATTATTATTATTATTATTATATCTCACCTTTCATCCAAGGAGCTCAAGGTGGTGCACATGCCCCTCCCCCATTTTATTCTCACAACAGTCCTGCAAAGTTAAGCTTCAACATAATTGTCAGTCTGTATTTCTTGCATTTCATTTCCCTCCTGTCTCAATGCTTAAAATCCCCCTCCCCCCCACAACCACACAACTTTGTGTATATATGCCTGGCAACTTAGGTTAACACTTCATGCATTTGATGAAGTGAACTCATAAAAACTTAAGCCATAATATATGTGTTAGTCTTTGTTGTTGTTTTCTGGGAGGTACGTTAGGACAGCGATAGTCCTAACTGGTCAGTGGGGTCAATAACCAGCAACAAGTAGGTCAACTGCAGCATCTCCACAGCAGAAATGCATAAGGTGAGAAATAAATGACCAAGAACTGCAAAGATGAGAAATAAATGGGCATACATTGTGCGAAAATGCACTAGTTTAATTCAGTACGCCCTTAAAATTCTACTATTTGAATTGCATACTGTCAGTTTACCTATATGCCCTCTCATTCTCCTAAGCAAACATGTCAATTATACTCTTTTCAGGTCTTTTTTTTAACCCCTTCAACAATGAGGAGGTGTAAAAAAATTTTTTTAAACAGACGCTGGAAATACTTACATTATCATGAAAATTCCTAAACCTCCAGATATAAGATACTTGGACCCACATGCCTTACCTGAGCACAGTCATGATAATTTAAACTAGAGAGAGACAGGACTGTATGGATAGTTCAAATGTGTTCTGTTTAAAAGATGCAGAAGTAGCAAGAGCTGCTGTGAATAAATGATAACATCTTGCCTATACATCGAGATCTGCTGATACCCCTATTTTGCTCTACAGCTCACGACTACGTATTGTTGCCTTAGCAACTGACACATCAAAGGGCCATAAAACACAGTTTTCAATAGCCTTTACTGGCTTATTTTTGCAACAGCGTTTGGAAGGAGGAAAGAATCTTCACCCTTTCCTCAGCCATCTGGTACCAATTTTTCCACCTGGACTATTCTTGTGCAATTATATATGACAACATTAATGGAGAGTTCTCCCCAATATGCTTGTAACTATGACACAATAAGCTTTATGTAGGCAAAAGTAGCACTTTCTATGAAGGTTCTGGCTCAAGGAAGCAACCATGTGGGTTGTGTGGAAAGTTCGCACATCAGTCCTACACCTTCCTGGAGGCCAACAGTGCTGGCCTGAGAAGTATCCAGGTGTTATCCCACCAGTCTTCCAATGAGCTCAGGTTGGCACACATGGATGGGCTCCAGATATGTGGCATCCAGATGTGTTGACATCACAACTCCTAGCAGTGACAGCCAACATGACCAAGAATTATGGACCTATAGTCCAAAACATATAGAGGGCACCAAGCTGTGAACCCCTGCCTCACAACAAGCCTGGGAGTAGGCTAGGCTAAAACAGTGTGTGTGTGTGTGTGTGTGTGTGAGAGAGAGAGAGAGAGAGAGAGAGAGAGAAAACTGACTTGCCCAGTATCATCCAGTGAGCTGCACAGCTGCACAGGGATCTGGATTCTGATTTCCCTGGACAAAGTCCATCATTCTAATCACCTTATCACACTGGCGAGCCATCCAACCCATGTGGTTGTAATGTGGAACCCTGACCACATTACAATTACATTCTAATTATTAGAAGAACACAAACTTGTATACATTGGCTTCATGCAGCTTAGAAGTCTGTAAATACTAAATAGTAATAAATATATCATATGATGATGATAATGATTTATTCATTACAGTCACAAACTAATAAGAATTTTGAAAAAAAAGAACACAGATCCAGCTAATTAAGAACAGCTTGATAAAAACAATGAAGTTTTCCAATAACTGAAAGAAAGTTGATGGGATGATAATTTGCTGGATTGTCCTATCAACACTTTTTAAAGACAGGGACTATCATTGCTTCGCTCCAGAAGTCAGGAATATTCTTGGTTCTATTAATGAAAGTAAAGAAGACTGAGAGGAAGGAAGCCTGCCATTCAGGATTAGATTTTAAGAGATCAGGACATTTGGGATTAGGAGGCTGGTGCTTTGCCAGATTTAAGTTGGCCAATCAGATCAAAAATTTCACTAAAGGCTAGAGCATTAAAGGATGGCTGGATATTATCGTATTATACTGGGACAACATTTCTCATGTTGCTCAACCTACTCTTTTGAATACTGAGTTTAATTTCAAGAGAGTTGTTCTGAAGGGCAATGGGGCCATAGGGAGGAACATAAATACAAAAAAAAGGTTAAAATATAAATAAATAAATAAATAAATAAAATCAGAACAAACAGCGCCACATTAACACCCATCTTCTGCTATCTCTTCTACTAACATTTCTTTCACTATCTACACTCCATGTTTCCAGATGCCATCATATGGATGGGTCTCTCCTTTTTTTAGTTCACCTGAACTAGAGTACAATCTGAGGTTTCTTACACAAAACATTGGCCAATTTTAGTTGTGGATCAAAGATCCAAACTTTATGGTCATTACCAAAAAACAAATTTACCTTGAAGAATGAACTGTATGACTGATGGTAACCACATAGCCAGCTCCTCCAACATCTAAATATGGCCCAGTGAAAGTAATTAATCCTGGATTTGCCACTGCATGGAGATACCTAACAGAAAGCAAAATAAGCATCTTTAATGTAATGAGGAAACTTTGTGACTAAAATAAATGTTGCAAAACAGATGCAAAACATCTGTAACACAAAAAATTAATCTTGCATAAACCCATGCATATGCAAAACATGTACAAAGTGAATTTAACTGACATGCATTTGGAATCCTATGTTCCTTTTTAAAACGGTATTTTATAATTCACAGGTTTTATAGGGCAACTTCCAGTTATTGGTTTTAGGATTCTGTATGTATTAATAAGAATGTATGGTGCCATCTTGACTATTTGTTCAAGAGGTAAGATAGAAATTGCAGAAATCAATCAAATGAATGTAACTGGTGATATATGCATCATTTCAGAGATTGTTTTACTGATGAACAGCTGCACCCAAAACATGTAGGGCATTTACTGTTTAAACAAACCCTTCTGGGAGTATCTGCAGCTTGTTTTTCTGTGACATTTTTGCAGGGATAGTCCTACTGGGTCCCTTCCCCCACCCCATATTGAAATGTACTGTGTGAACAGTCATCTAATTAAAATTGGGTTTTCTATAGCAAGCTTCTTAAGACTTACTGTTATTATGAGGGAAATGGAAACATTTGAGCTATGGAAGAAAAGGGCAGCTGAGAAATTATTTCATTTCTCCTGTTCTTTGCTCTTCAAGCAGAGAGAGAGAGATAGAGAGAGAGAGAAAGAGAGGGGAAGAGCCAGTGCCAGCAAAAGTGACAGAAGTGACTGACAGTGTGAGTAGTTTAAGCGGGGGCAGGGGGGGAATCCTGCATTTGGTTATATTCACTAGTTGCTGACATGATTTTCAGCCCCCACCTGGCTGACTTAATTCAACTGAGCATATGGAATGGAACACATTCAGGAGTTCCCTCATGTTTATTATCTCATTTACAGTGTACACAAAACATTTTTAAACCATGCTTGTGCATAATTAATAGACTTCTGTTAAAGGAACATAATCTTATGTGGAATTACAGTGCAAGAAAATGGCAGAAGAGGAAAACCGCTTCATGGAATAGTGAGAGGCAAGAATGCACCGAGAATCTGAGATTCATCATGAGAACCACATGAGATAAGCTCTGAAGGATTTTTACAAGCAACATAGATTTTAGTAACTATATGTAGATGTTTCCATTATTCATTGCTGCACAGAAGGGCAAGAAACAGAAGCTACCTTTTAAAAAGCAAGCACCCAATGCAATTTCCCCCACAAATTAAAAATATTAAATCTATACTCTTTCACTTAGAAATATTTCATCTTTTGTTTAATCAATGTTCAATAAATCCTACATAAAATATTCTCTGTTGTGCAATATTATGAATGGAGAAGCTTTTCTTAAACCTTTCATAATAGGATCCCAAAACTCACCATTGTCTCCTAGTGGGATCAAATGCTTTGTCCATGAGGGAACCGGGATAAATTCTGAGCACCCCATTGGGCGTTGCTATGTAACGGCGGACAATGTAACTGTTCAAGCTACTCATTTCCATTTGTGTCATCCATTCATCTGTGACGTGACTGGTAGCCATTACTTCATTTCTGACAGAGAACTACAAAACAAAGACAGACCTAGCAGGGTTCCTTTAAGACTTGCCTGAAAAGATAATAAGCTGCTCGCAGGGTTTCCTAAAGACTCATCAGAGATAATCTAAACCCAATTACTTTTTAAAATCTTCTCACACCAGATGGACCCAGCAAATTTCAAGAAATAAAGAAAGAAGCTTAAAACCCTTATACTAAGGATATCTTGTTGCTGTTATTCACACTATATGATGATGTACTCTGGGTAGATCTAAATCTTGTCCTTACATTTTATTTTCTATGCCTTTAAAAATGAAGGGTATTTGTGCCTGGTGTTTGTAACACTGATCTGATCTTCATATTGTTCACATGCTTGTGATCTGATAGACTTTTCTTCCTAGAGAAAAGCTGTTGTTTCTTTTACTTGGAGGAGCCTCTTAAAACTGCTCCACCGCAAAATACTACACTCACTTTGGAAGTCCATTTCAGAATCCACCTAGCTGAGAAGATGTTTTAAACATTTATGCTTTACGTATGGCAAGTTCATTCATTACTTGTGTTGCTAAATACTCTTGGCACTGACCAACAAACAAAAATGGCAACAAAGACAGCTTTTAAAAATAGCAGGAAACCACGGGACCTGGTCAAAGACTCATCAGAGATCATCCAAACCCAGTTACTTCTTTAACATTTTCTCACACCACATGGACCCAACAAATGTCAAGAAATGTCTAAGCAAAACTATCACAATAGCAAGGAAGATAAATGGTCAAGATCGAGCAAAGATAACATACCTTCAGCCCAGGGTTGGCAATGAGGCGCGTGTTGTCACTAAGATATGCTGTGTAGTGCTCCACCATCCTCTTGGTCTCATGTTGGCTCAGATGTTCATATGGAGAAGAGAAACTACCTGCTGACAGCATTACTGTAGGGCTTTCTGGAAAGATAAGACAGGTAAATATAGCATACCAAAAATATCAGCCAAACCCAGCCGTATGAAAACTCAGTTATCTCGCTGCTACAGTAACAAACTAGAGCAACCAGAAAATATCAAGAAAATGTGAGAATGTCTGCTCTTAAGAAATGCTTCTCCAACGTCTATGTTGCAGTGCATATGGCCACCAGGGGGTACTGTTGTAACAACAGTGTATCACTCAACAGTCATTCTCTTCTTCCCCATCCTCATCTGTAAGGGAGCGATGGGCTCTGAAATGTAGGGAGACAAACACCTGTTATGGTCAAGGATGCCATAGGGAAATGGAACTGTTGGCAGGGAAGAGAGAGGTAGAAGGTACCTATGTCCTGGGCGCTTGGGCCCTGGGTGGCATTAAGAGGTGCAAGAAAAGGTGAGAAGGGATTTAGCTACTGTAGCACAGAGTTCAGGGCCCCTTCAGAGAACCAACCCAACTTGCAGCAGCCACAGTTGTTACTCAGTCAGCCAATGCAGACTTCCAGAAGTGTCTACCCATGGTAAGGCAGCTGTGAGAAGCCACCTGCATGGACAGGAGTCTGCTTGAATCGGAGCTGTGGTGTAGAAGCAATGTTTGCTCTGGGATATCAAAAGTGCCCTCTCCACAAGCTCATTCTTTGCTGGAGCCTGGAAGGTGGCACAGACCAGCTGAGAAGAGTAGCTGTATACCCCATGGTTAATATGACTTGATGAGTGGAAAATAGAATCAGATAATCTCAGATAAAGAGCAATCATCATTATGATGAAGCTAATTTCAATGATAGTTTTAAAACAAACATTTAAACTATGTAATATTGATGGGTGAAACAAGGAGCTGATGAGACTCCCCCACCTGTGGCTGTAATGTCCTTCTGGGTGCTGTTCCAAAGACTGCAATAAAGGATCCATTATTTGGAGTGGAACCACATGGCAATGATTTTATGGGGCTTTAAGGAAGCATATTCATTTTTTAAAATAGGCAACATGGGTGAAAAGTTGTTTGCACAAGGAATTTAATCTGAATAAGTGTCAAAATATATTGTCAAAACTTTTTGATTAAAAATAATATATCCTTCCTATAAGTTTAATTTTCTATTTCAGCATAACCTGGAGCAAACTTCTAAAATGGACATGTCTAATTTTAATACATAAAACTATTTAGACATATTTCTAAAAAAAAGAGTTAAGATGTTCCACTGAATTTAGAACTTTTATACAGTTTTTAAGAGTCTCTGAACTTGCCAATTAAAAATATTTCAAAGTATATTCTCACCAGAGTTCTAACTTCTGGCTTCTTTCAGAGGGATTGATGGTATTAAATATTTATAGCTGGGAATAAAATCTGCATAATTCCCAAGTCAACAGGATACGGCATGACTGGCAAGAACTTCAATGTTTTCATGTTATTGCTAATGATTTATCTGACAGCCAGGAAAATCAAGCTTAGCTTTGAAAGTAGTATAACAACACTACTCATACCTAACATATCCTATTTTCTGAAAGGTAAATTATGCAACTACCTGCTTTCAGGGTATACTTATTCCACAAGATTTTTTCCCTTTTTTAAAATGAAGCAGACAGCCTCAAGACACTCCACTTAGTAGCATTTAACCATGGTGGTGCCTGGCCCATTTCAGAAGATTCATATGGAGAACAGCAAAAAGAAAACAGCACAGTGCTATAGCAGTAAGGGACTGAAAAGGAGAAAAGAAGCCTTTGCTCTATTATACATTAATAGTACCCATGCCTACGCTGGACTGAGGCAACTCTGCTGAAAATGAGGAATTGTTAGACATGGAATTGGAAGAGTGAAAAAAGGTTGCCAAGGTAAAATGCTCAGCATGAGAGCCTCTTTAGTGTCATTTTCACTTTTTCCATTGTTGAAAAGAACCTTCGTTTTTGTGTGTGCTTTCAACTGCCACCTGGAAATTTTGACTATTCTTCTCCCAAGTATTAGATACTTAGACGCAAATGCGCAAAAGTTCCCAAAGCTGGGTTTTCTGGCTCCTGGACCATGCAATCTCTAAGCTAGCTCATAGAGCACATGCTGGGCAGTTCCTGATCCTTGGGAGTTCAGCTGGGCAATTCCTGAATTTGTTGAGCAAGCTTGGAGAAAGGGCCAGCCCTCTCATAAGATGGAGTGAATCCCTTGCCTCAGTTGGCAGAGTAGGAGAGTGGAGAATTGCTTATCCCTCCCCCCCCCCCCCCGGTTAAGAGGACCCACCAGCGCCTCCACCAAGAAGCCCTGCCGGCTACTTTCCTGCCATGGTATTTGCTGCAGGTGGAGAGTAGAGCAGGTGGAACTCTCTAGAGTGGGGACTTTGGCTTTTGCCACAGCAGGAGAGCGAGACCAGCAGGGCTCTCCAGTGCAGCCACTTGCTCAAGCAACGCTAATGACTGGTCTGGAGAGCTCACCAGTCCCGTTCTCCTGCTGTGGCAAATGCCACAGTGACAGAACAGCCAGCAGTGCTCTCCGGAAAAGCCATCTGTCCTACATTTTGCTCTGAGGGGATCTTCAGAGCAAACCAGAGAATAGGTGGTTGCTCCCAGCCACCCACCCTCTGAGTTGGGCTGAGAAACGTCTCAGTGTAAGCTATAGGGTGAGTGGGTTCTCTGAAGAGCCGTGTTGGCTGGAGCATTTGAGCTAATCCCAAATGTCAAGCTTGGAGGGGGTCCATCCTCAGAGCCAGGCATTGTGGGAGGGGTGTCACTGAGATCATTTGCAGTCCAGTCCATAGGGTAGGCAGTGGGAAGGGGTGAAGCGGGGCAGCGATGTCTACAGGGTTGGGGTGTGATGGCAACATCAAGAAGGGGTGGGGATGTGGAATCATGGCTGTGTTCTCTCACCAATTATGCTTTTAATACCAGACTGAGTTATGGCTTTCACAGTTTCCAGTTATGTAAGTGTCTTCCAACCCATGTGACAGGTAACAGCCTTGCACTAGTGCTTACATAGACTACTCTGTGTGATTAGTGTCCAGGGCTTGGACAAAAATACAGGGATCAGTTTTGATTTTCATACAACAAAGGATGATCCTGCACATACAATTTCTGTCACAAAAATAAGACAGCTTAGCTCTACTCAAGATGTGCATAGTAATGAACATCTTAGAAGTTATTTCAATAAATGATAATGATTGGACGAGTGCAAAAAAGAGATAATGAAGAGCAAGTGCTCTCAACTGCCACTGAAGTGAGGGGCAATGGTTTAAGCTGCAACGGTATAATTTCAGTTAAATGACACAATGGAACTTGGTGATTCAGGGAAGCTGGGATCACCTTTCACTCAAGCCAATATGAGCTGAGTTCAAAAAGGTTTGGGTTGATGATGATCCTTCTTGTTCTCCTGTTCATAGCCTGAAAGGGCTTCAAAAGTTAGCAATCTTCAATAATTGTGTTTCTGATATCATAGCTATTTTAACTGTGTGCTTTCTACTCAAGGGTTGTGCCTAAGGAGCATTACATTGTAAATACAGTGTGCTGAAACACTGGCAGTTGAAAATGAAGTCAGGTTCTGTCTTTTTATTTTGGAAGATAGAATTGAAATTGGTACCATCTGACTGGGGAAATAACTGAACACTCTAAAGATTTCCATTGGTCCAAATTTTACACAGAGATGGGGTGACAGAACGTTGACTACCCCAAAGCTGATTGGCTGGAGGTTCTGACTGGAGCAAATATAAGGAGCTGTGGGGAGGCATCTGGAGGAAAGTCTGTCAGGGAGAGTCTGATATGGGTGTCTGACAGGAGAATTTGCCTGAAGAAGAGCAGTCACAAGACCCGGACGCTGGGCTGAAAGCATATGAGGCAGAAGCTGAAGGTCTCCAAGTAAGGAGAAGAAGACTCCTGGAGCAGGCTTCAGCGCTGAATCCTAAGTACCAACTGGTAGCGGTGGTATGAAGATTGAGCAACTGCTGGATAAAACTGAAGACTTCAGGAGAAGCCTGGTGAACAGCCATGAAAGTTCCAGATAGTAGTCAAACTGACCAGAGAGAAGGCTGCCTTTCAAGCCTTCAGCATTAGGCCTGTGAGCTAAATAGGACAGAACTTGATAGGAGAATTGGGTTAAGTTTGGTTAGGAGTTTCTAACACCTGACTGGTGGTAAAGTAACTTATAAAAACTGTGTTTGAAAGTAGTAACAACATTCTTAAAATAATAAGATTTCTTGTTATCTTTTTAATATGATACTATATATCTTTGTTTACTTTCCTGGTAGTTCTGATCTGTTTTGTCTCAACTCTAAAGTAGATCATTAGATCAGTTACCTTAGGGGAAAAGGTGTATTATAAATAAAGGAATGCAGTTTACTGGTGGCAGCAGAAATGAAGGCAGGGATTACTCACTCATGGGGGGCAGGATTCCCCACATTTGGGGATAGGGATGGGATTGCCCTAATATAGAGGCCCATATCCCAGGTTTTCCACACAGTGACCTATGAGTGAATAGATACATTTCAGAAAAATTGCTTTACCTAAGGTTGCCAGCTGTTTGAAATGCAGACAAGCATTGGGCTGACCCAAAAGATCCAGTCGATGATAAAGAAGCTTGCTACTGGGTACCGTGTTAAGGTTTTTAAGATGTCTCACAGGTATTTCTGGTTGTATCACAACAATGCACAAAATGAAGGATGTATCTTGGACCTAAAAACATCAATCACAGGAAACAGCAATAAGGAAAACATTCCTACTAAAAACAAAACAAATCTAAAAGTTTTGTATTGTTATTTTTATTCCGATTTGTGCTTTTAGAGAAAACTGGAATGTTTCCTAGTCCCTAAGACATCTATGATTTTCAAAGTCCCTACAGATCCAGTGAGTACAGCCTCAGGCCCAGCAATAAAGGTTGTATAGACGATTTCCATGTATGTAAAAATCTGCTCAACCTGGCAATGACAAAGGATCATGGAGCCTTTGGATTTCCAACGGAGAACTGCTCTCCAATTGATTTATATTATTAGAATACATAAATATATGTAATTATGTATCAATTCTTCAAAACATGTGAATATTGAGATGGACAAAATAAATTATTTAAGTTAGTTGCATATCTTATAAATCTTTTCTGGTAACATCTTTTTAAACACAGTGGCTATGAGAAAAAAGAACTAAGGTGTTTATAGAGGACCACTGCAGTAGTTTAGAGATGGGAGCTACTATAGAAAAACTACATAGAAGCCTTGAATTCACATGGATAGCCCCAAGAAGTCACTCAGCTATTATAGAAGGTTATGAGGACTATTATAGAACGCTGACCAAGTTGCAAAGTGAGAAGGATTTACACATGTCTCCTCCCAAATCATGCCAGATATGGGCTTGGCATTTCCATAACCAAGGATCAACTGAAATGTTCAGAAATCAATGTGGCACAATCTTGTCATGCGACTATGTCACCTCTCATGAGAAATTGCATCACAGGCATGTACTGGGTTGATTTCTGAAAGCTGGAAGGAAATATCACTCAAACAGACACATATATACATTCTTTTGATGTTATTATTTACAATTTAATTCAGCCCTGATAGCGTATGGCTGAGAGGCCAATGCAACTGACTCCAAATTCTTGGAAATATTAAGAGAAGAATTCCACTTTTGTTACAATTAAAATTTGCCTTCAGCTTCAATGCATTAGCATACCTTCAAGTGAGTTCTGTCACTTACCATTTTCCAGGCATAACTCACATTGTAGGCATCCTTCCCAATTTCACGCAGTTTGTTTACATGCCAAGATAGTGAGGAGTTCACAGGAACTGTGATAAGCTGACTGCCTAGAGGGAGGCTAAGTTGGCAACAAACAATATCTGTCACTTATTAAAACAGAAAAGAAATTCAACATTTGTGTTTATTTTTAAATTGAGATTACTTAAGAAAAGGCTGCACGGAATTTATTCTTAATTAAATTGAGAGTGGAATGCATTGCTACATCATATTTATCAACTCACACTCAAAGCCAAATACTGCTGGTTGTGGTCTTACAATTCCGATCAGGTAAATTGGTTCCCAACGAAAGATTTCAGTGATAATATCCTCAGTGGAATGAAAGCACCAAAGGCACTGGTTGTGTTTATTAGCAGAGGTATGATTGGCTATCCATCTGCTCATCAGGGCAAATAACACCTTTTCCCAACTGCTAAATTAATCTTTGCCCAGGCCAGACAGAGAACCATAGAATTCCTTCCAGTTCTGATAAAGACCACTGCAGCACTCTTTCACTGGTACAGGGCTACACCTCATGAACCCTGAAGGGTGGGGGATTTCTCCCACACCAGTTGCACTGGGCAATTAAAGTGCCTAGAGCAGCCTTGTAACTAAGCTCAAAAAAGTTAGTAGCCTGTACACCTTTTTACTAGCCTACTGGGGAATGGCAGATGATCCTGTTCCTCTTGTAGCAGCCCACAGTGTTTCTATGGTGATGATGATCTAGATTGGCCGTGGTGACATGTACATTTACCTAGCTCAGGGGTGGGCATCTCATAGCCCTCAAGATGTTGTTGGGCTGCAACTCTCATCATCCTTCATGAGAGTTGCAGTCCAACAATATCTGGAAGGCCACAAGTTGTCCTAGCTACAATGGATTCTTTGTTGCTGCTGCTGCTTCTCCCAGGTTTAACATACCGGGAGAGGCACTTGTAGCAACTGTCTACATGGGTCCAGAGAGGCAGGCAGGAATGTGTTCTGATTGTCTTTTGAACAGGGAATGAAGGAAAGTGGGGAAAACTTAAGAAGCCAGAGAAGACCAAACATTAGTAAGACTAATATATAAAACTAGTTTTCGGGGCTAAATAACATGCAGTTAAAGCATTTTGCTATCCTACATTTTTCTTTAAAATCACATATAGTTTCCATGTCCATTCTAGAACAATATGGTCCCGCTCTGAGTCTATGTGGCAGAACACCAAATCAAAAGTGCAAGATAGTATATAAAAAATTATTCTGTGATTCATGTGTCTGCAGCCTTGGATCCATGATATTTTAAAACACGCAGGACTTTGGAAGTGACAGACTGTCTGTCACTTTACTCCCCATCCCAATCTGCTCCAAGTAGGATTACTCTGTAAGAGATGTGGAGAGAGGCTCCCTAAAGGTCAAGAAAGCACTTTGAATTTGCCCAGAAACTATGGGAATCCAGTGCAGTTGGTACAGAACTGGTGATATACGTTCTTGCCTGAATACACCCACAAAAAAATACAGACTGAAGCATTCTGTACTATCTGCAGGCTCTAGTTCATCTTCCAGGGGCTGCATTACAGCACTCAATTGTCAGGTTTACGAAAGGATAAATAACTGTTTAAAGGTAATGGAACTGTTCCAGATAATTAATAACTGAAAAACATATCCATCAATCATTTGTACTGATTTTCTAAAACGTAATTTAATGCCCTCCCCTAGAATAGCTATTATTTAATTTAATAGGTATTATTATTTAAAACCTGTGTGAAGGATTTCAATATATATTTTTGTTGTAATTTGTGGCTTAAAAAAGCTGAACAAGTTGTTCAGGTAGACAGCTGCATGTCCTACTTCCCTTTTCTATTGTAACATGAATTTCTTCTCTGACCTTAGGCAACTTACTGAATGCTACTTTCATTTTCCAAAGAGTAAATGTAGGCTAAGGAAGCTTGCCCACCTCACAAAGGTGGTTTGGAGCATAAGGTTTACTAGAATACTTTGAAGATGAAAAGCTAAGCATGAGGCCAATTATTTCAACACAGGGATTTGAATTGTGAATAGTAAAATATGAGCAGAAGACAATATACCAAAAGAAAATGTAAACTAAAATAACTTGGTAGGTAGGGTTTAAAGGTTAATTGCTAGCTGAAGCTTGAAGATATGTAAGCAGCAATAATCCAGAGAGACTAAAGCAGGCTGAAAACCTGACATAATTAGTATTGTGACACACCAGTAGAAGAGCCTAATGCCACTGTTTCTTTCTGTATCACATCTTGTCCCATGGGAAACAAATTTTAAACTCTTTTTCTGGGGGCTCCCTCTATTTTCTATATGAATCTACATGTAAAGCAAGGAGCTGCAAAGCAAGGAGACAAAAAATATCTCCTTCTGTATGGCCTTGATGTAAAGATCATCAAGAGCTTCCCCCACTAAATTCAATTATATTACATCATGCCTTTTATGGCTATGCTCCTTCTGTATGGCCTTGATGTAAAGATCATCAAGAGCTTCCCCCACTAAATTCAATTGTCTTACATCATGCCTTTTATGGCTATGTCAAAATCAGTGTTTCCATTCTTGGCACCTCAACAGTTTAAAGTTTTAAACGGGCCAATGTTCAGGGGGAAAGTCTGTAAAATTATTAATAGCAGAATGGGGATAGGAATAATGGTTACACTGATTTATGAGTCAAGATTAGAAGTAGCTTTGTTAAAATAACAGTAGTAGGACAGAAATATTATAACAATACTCTACAAACATCTGAAGAGAGCACCTAATTTTTTTTCCCTGTAGTGCACTTGCCTAGAAATAACTATTTTAATATAATATATAGAAACCAATAATTTATATCTGATGATTAGGTGTTCTAAACTGAGATGTCTCCAGGAGAAATAGAAGAAAGTAACATTTAGCTCTGACAAGATGACCTGGAGCACAATACAACAGAATGTTGTCCTGAGTAAGAACCATTGAAATGTCAGAGAATTGTGAGCTGGTTTGCACATAATGCTAGCCCATGGTTTATTCAACCCATGGGTTTTTGAATTCTGGGTTGTCATTATGTGCAAACTCAGCCATAGTAACAAACCATGCTTTGCTGACCATGAACAATCTAGAAAGAGACCTCTGGGTTTTTTTAAATCATGGGTTGTTGTTATGTACGAACAACAATTGTGGGTTACTCCAGGGTTGTCATCAGGCTACAGAGGCAGCAGGCAAGGGTGGTAAAAAAACACCAAACCAGCCTCTCAGTATGCCACTATCGCACCAAAAAGGCATTTGGGATATAGGGAAGGAGAGGGAAAATGAGGGGGAAAACAAACAATCCATGGATTGAGAAAACAAACTGCAGTTTTTTCAATGATTTGCCAGATAAACCCTGGGTAGGGCAACTAACCTTGGATTAAATAAACCATGGTTAGTGTTATGTGCAAACTAGGTAAAACTAGTCAAATACGTCTGTGTTCCTTGTGTTGTTCCCATTAATTTCAATGCACTTTTGCAGAAGAGAATAGATTGTGCCTTTAATCTAAACAATGGTTACTGAAATAGCTATAATGGCCATTATTCAAAAGCATGAGAATTTCCTATTGGGTGTAATAAAGCTGTTCATTAAAAACAACAACAACACACACACCATGAAACCCACATATGAATTGTAGCTGCTGTGTAATAGGCATTAAGGATAATATAATTTCTACTGAAGATTAAGTATGCATATTCCAAGTTTTCATGGTATTAACATGATGTCTTACCTAAGGATATTCTGTCGAACCAGTTCAAATTTTGGAATATTCTCATAATGTATTATATCTGTGTGAAGCGGTGGTTCAGAAAGCAAGTAGGGTCTGGTAAGAGAGGGGTGCATAAGGGTATACCCTAAAAATGAAAAAAGGGCAGGCATACATGTTGTTTATTATATTTATGACATGTCTGAAGGATAGTAACATTTCCATTTAAAAAGTTAGTGCTTACTGGTACAATAGAATTTGATTATTGGCCTCTAAAATAGGAAGTATATTGAGGGTCTTCAAGATACCTTTATTATCTATCAGAAATGTGTAGGAAGCCAAAGAATCTTGGTAATAGGTGACATCTTCCAAAATATAGGCTAGATTAACATCTACTCCAACAATTCCTAGTAGTAAGTTTCCAAAATAGCAAGGTTTGCTTACAGTCATTATCAGACCTGTGAACAAGAAAAAGCACACATTCAATTAATAACAAGGAAATCTCCAGCACCTATGTATGGGGTCAGGAAAGTAATTTGTAGCTCAATCTTATGAACATTTACCTGGAAGTCCCATTTTATTCAGTGGGGCTTACTTCCAAATAACTTTACATAGGATTGCTGCCTTAATGGCTTTGGGAAAGCTATGTTCTGTGTGTTTAGATCAGCCTTTCCCAATGTGGATCCCTCCAGATATTTTGGACAATTCCCATCAGCCCAAGCCACCATAGCCAATGATTAAGATGATGGACAGTATAGTCCTAAACATCTGGAAGTATCCAGGTTTCAGAAAGCTGGCTCAGATAATGCCTAAGCATCATATCAGATCCCATTTTAAAATAACAATTTCCTCTTGCATGAGTGAGAATGCTTCTTCTTGTATTAAATATAATGAAACTTAAAAACTTAAAAAAAAATCTACTGACCAATTAATTGCAAGTACATTCTTGACTATGCCAGCACATTCCACTGTGGAACTATGCATATCAGTAGGATGAGGCTAAAAGGAAGGTTTCTATTAATTCCCTGCTGTTTAGAAATATTAAAGTAATGTGTTAATATTCCCAAACACTTGAAGGTGGTCATGATTACTTTTTATGGTAATCTGAGGAATCAGGTCGACTGAATTCAAATGAAATCTGGATTTTGGAGAGAGAGAAAAATAAGGATTTGCATTGCAAATGCATATTTAGTTGCCTTCAATAATCCCATGAAATTATGCAGGTTTAGTGCACTATTCCTTCCTTTGTCCTCCAGGGTAGCATGGAGATTGACAATATACTTCCTGAAATGATGATAGCAGTAATTCCAAAGAATAAATAGCATTATGCATAAAGAATATCAGGAGAGCTTAGGAAGAGAGAAGCAATAGTAATATGTAGTTATATTTATGTATTTATTTATATCTTGCCTTTCCTCCAGGGAGATCAAGGCAGCATACATAGAGTTCCCAGATTGTCTGTCATCCAGGCACTGACTACACCCAGACCTGCTTAACTTCAATGGAATTGCTGCATCATGTCTCCACTCATTAGAAAATTATTATTTTTTTCTTTTCATTGCTCTTAGCAAACTAAATCCCAGAGTAGTGATGGATCTGGGAACTCTAAAATAGAAGCACACAATGATTTCAAAAGATCTCTAGCATTGTCACTTGTCCCAGGGACAAGACAATATAGAAATGCTTTTCAAAACATATATACATTTATTTAAAACTGCAGAATGACATCACTCGTATACATAAGCCCAGACTTCTGGAGTTCTACCACTTAATTTTAATGTTTTCTACTAACTGCAGCCGCATCAAAAACATTCTAGAAGCAAGTTACTTTAGGCCTTGGATCTTTTGTAATTACTTACATTTCATTCAACAACTGTGTATAATTGTGAAGGCTTGAAAGGCCTTCTTAGTGATGAGATGTCTTGGGAAATGTATTATCTAAATCCACACTCCCCACAAAATGCCATGTTTAGATTTGGGGGAGGTACACAGCAGTTCCAAATTATTGGGATTAAGTACTTAGAATCCAAGAGTGACTCTTTGATTTGGATTACTCTTTTAAAGTACTATAAATAAATCATACAGAAGACATCTCTCACAATTGCATACAGTCCATACAAGTTGATCTGGTTGGTCCGGAAGCTGCAGCTAGTATAGAACGCAGCAACTCTTACTTGTTTCATTCCCATAGCAGGGGCGGGGCATGTCTTTCAGTGGAGAAAGAACCTTGGGGAAAAGAGTTTTTCCTCTGCTGCCTTCCTGACGTAACTGTGACAAAATTGTATTTTATTTTACTATTTAGATGCATATTTGAATGTTTATTTGCAGGCTTGATGTACTTTAACACAGTGGTCTTCAACTGGTCTAGTCCTGAGACCACCCCTTGGATGCCCAACCTTTTTCCATGCACAACATGACGGCAATAACTTTGCTGTGATCCATTTGGACTGATCTTGCGACCCACGAGATGACGACCACTGCTTTAACATATTGTCCTCCCCCCCTTTCAGGCAACTGTAAATTGTTGGGAGGGGGAGGAGT
Organism: Anniella stebbinsi; assembly: GCA_029215795.1. Lineage (NCBI taxonomy): Eukaryota > Metazoa > Chordata > Lepidosauria > Squamata > Anniellidae > Anniella > Anniella stebbinsi. The sequence continues at coordinate 83,789,822 of JARDYH010000004.1, read as the reverse complement.
TAGGATGTTTAAGTTTTTGAATGGTGTCTCCTGATTGGCTGTTCCATTTTCAGTTGCGGGGGAATAACAGCCATTTGGTTTTCTTTGAGGCATTAGATAAGGACTAGCTTTCAGAGGGGTAGGATCAAGGAATCTGGGCTTTAGATTTGGGTGGTGGTTAGTTTTTCCTGGGAGGTGGAGGGAGGTATATTTATTTTTATTTTAAATTCTGATTATTAGAAGGGATAGAGTAGGTAAGGAACTCATAAAAATTTAAAACATCAATTAAACACTATGAAACCTGAGCTCTACTGAAACATCTTAAACCTTGTAAAAAAAAGTTTTAAGTTAGTTTTGTTTATTCAAACCATACCATTCTTGGGTCTTGTTTGTTACCAATAAAGGAATTAATGAAACCATGAAGGAATTAAGCCAAATGCTATAAACACCCCCAACACATAAAGAAATTGAAGGTTTTCTCTTCATAAGGAAGAGGGTGGTAGCAGCTTCAAAATAATAGTATACAAAAGGTTATAGTTGATATATTCCTTCCACACACATTTGCTCCAAGGAGGAGGTTAACTAAATATAGGAATTGAAATTCTGGAGGCAGAATTTGTACTTGGTGGTGTATAAATACTAAAGTGGAATGGTGATTATAGAATAATCACATGTGGGGGAAAGGTGACACATGACAGTACCTTTCTATATCAAAAGCATCAGTCAAATTTTAGATACATGCATATGTGTGTAAGATTTAGTTAGCCCTGTATGGGCAGAAATTCACCCTTAATATTGTAACCCAGCCCATCATAATTTTTGCACATCATATCACATTACCCTAATTTCTCACTGTACTGTGGATAGAGCATTTTTGGTGTAGTGCCTCCATGAATGCTCCTAATTTCAAAGCTTCCCTAAGGGGCAAATCTATAAAACAGTCACCTACTATGTTTGCTACAAACGTGGTAATGGCTGACAGAGGTAACCTTTCCATTTTTACTAAGTATCTTTGAAACACTTACCATCTCCCATTTCATCCAAAAAAGGCAAACTGAAGACTGCTTCATCAATCATGTGGTTTGGGAGATTTGTATAAAACCGTCCAACAGTGGTTTCCAAATTGCTCAGCTGATTCAAGACCATCATGCTCCCCTTTATCACAGGTAAGGCAGTTCGGTCAGGCACTCCATACTTCGCTGAGTTTTGTTCTGCCAGATCTCGGAGAAATGCTAATTCTTTTAAACCTGTCACTCCCTCTGCAACAGAGATGTGACAGATAAATAAGTGTATTTAAGTGAGCCTAAAAGCTCATATATACACAAATGCAGAAATCATTATAAAACAGTAGTAAGCCATCTCATGGCATACATGAATAATGCTTTGCTAATGCAGGCCTCTGAGGTATCTGATACAGTAATTCATTTTTAAAGCTCAAAACAGAGAAGATCAGAAGTGAAAGAACCCCAGAAGCTTAATTTGTCAGAAATATGGCAACCAGCTCTTACCATTCATGAGTGCATAGGTAAGAATCATCACGGAGTTGTTAAGAAAACTATTTTCTTCATTGATGACACGAAGTGTAGTCTTTTTACCATCTTCTGATGAATCCCTTGATGTTATTCCAGCTGATAAATAAATTATAACCATATCTGTATCTAAGAAATATAAAATGGAAGTATAGCACGTTAGGTTATGCTATGTATTTTGCAACATTGGATTCTCAACATCAGTCGCCTTGCAGCAAATAAAAATATTGATGCAGTCATGACAATGATGGTACACTAGGCAGAAAGAGCTCCTTTTAATCTTAGATATCCTTCCAGGTTCTACTCCAGCCAGAATCTAACATCTCTAGTCTAACTTCCAAATAAAAGAAACCTCTTATACAAAACACCCAAACTAAGGCTACCTAGAGAAGATGACAGTGTGTGTACGGTGCCAGAATACTATGGTCTCCAATTCTCTAAATCTGCAATAAACACATACCAAATTCAAATTCACAGTCCTTTACACTCATTTCCGTTACTGGAAATGGACTAGGAAAAAGTCTTAAAGCACCTGAATATGGTGGGGGAAGGGAGGGCTTCCCCCTCACCTGCACACTCATTTTGATATCTTCCCACCTATGAGTAAGCAAGCATGCATGCATCTACTTTGGCCCTTTCAGCGAGGAAGCAGGAAATATTTGTAAAGGAAGAGTAAAAGCTGAATTTTAAAATCTTCCCTTTGAACACAACGCTTTAGGTGGCAATGTGTGCGTTGGGGGAGAATGCCTCAACTCCAATAACTTTTGGCTTCTTGGAAAATTATAGAGGAAGCATGGAATATTCCTCTGATTTCCTTACAATCAACAGGCAAACAGCAGTTTATGGGGCAATATTATTCTACAGGCCATTGCTCCAAAAATACAGATTCAGGGGGGCAGTATTGTCATTTTTCACTTACTCATAATGGTTACCATAAGTTTGTTTTTCTAGTGTTCACAGCTCATAGCTGTAGCCTGCACTTTATGGCTCTATAGCCCAATCTACAAAACTGTTCTCCCTTGCAATTTTAAATCTTATTTTCTATTATACACTTAACAAACTGGAGTGCAAAGTACTTGAGTGTTTTCAGTCTCTTGGCTATAAATTTTCCCCAGTCAACAGGCTGCATTCACCTGACTTGTTTCCTTTTTTCTCCTGGGTTACTGAATTGCAGTAAATGTTGCATAAGGATTTATCATTTATGAAAGCATTGTGAAATCCTCCAGGACGAAAGGAACTGTAAGAATGTAAATTAATTAGGAAGAATCTACTGCTCTTTTAGAGACTAGCTGAAAAGCTGAGAATTATACAAACATCCATCTTTTCAGTATCATTCTTATCTCTCCTACCAGATATGCCTCCATAATATTTTGCATTACAACACTCCATTTGGAGAGGAAAAAATCCTGTACAGATTTCTTTGTCATGCATGCAGATCCCGCTGGGAGAGCCGGATGTTAAAAAATCTCAATATACCATAACAATCATTTTTGTGCTAGAAATGAAAAAAAAGCAAGAAGATTGCTTACAAGGAAAGGGAAATACTTGGCACATCCTCCTTCTGAAATTACTGAACAGTATAGCACTGCATTGCTGTTGTTTGAGTGGAATATACAATATCTCAGCTTTAAATGATAGAAAATGTCTCCTGTATCCATTTTAAACGCAACAAAAATATACTGAACTATACTAAAAAACGGGCTTGCCACTAGAACAGAAAAGCATGACTGTGATTTTGAGGTCTCAAAGGAAGAATGCTAAGCTCATGAGCAACTTCTCCAAGACCACTTTAATCAGTATCTAATCTCTAAATACTGAGTAAGAACTAGCCAAAAGTTCATTAATGGAAGTGAGGCTATTTCCCTATTCCTCCCCTTCCCAATTGTATGAAAGGTAGTTTTAAGTAGGTTTATGTTTAATGCCTGAGTTTGATGCTCCAGAAAACATTTATGTTATGAATTGTATTCTTATTTAACACATTTAACTATCAGGATGGGGGTTGGGGTAGGGTCATATTCATGTTTCTCAACTTACTAAATTAGCTTTTCTACCACTCTGTATTATGGAGAAATGTGTATCTAGCAAATCTTAGGCTGGTGTGTGTGTGAATCATTGCCATCAGTATGTGATGAGTTCTGGACTCCGAACTTCCCACAACTGCCTGGTTCTATTAGACTGTGTCGATCTGTTGAAAACCAATCCATGCAGAGCTCAAACTGACCTCAAGACACCATTGCTTGGGCAGAAACACAATACAGTGCTGTTTAGCAGCAGCTGCACACTGATGGTCTAATGACGGTAGCTTATTTGCTCCATGTTCTTGTTCTGTGGGAAACATCTACCTAACAAGACCTTGCCATTACTGAGAGATATATTTCACTGTCTAAAAGCAAACTGTGTCATTTCACACAATAATTTTAGTATTTAAAAATGTTATAACCTCCTATTCCCTGCTAAAAGGAGCAATTCAAATTCAATTCAATTCAAATGCAAGAAAGAAAGATACAAGAGTTAAAAGGGGGGAAACATGCAGAATAATAAGACTTACTTGCTTGGAGTTTAGTGCTATTGTTTGTATTTCGTATCAACTGAAATGCTTTTTGAAATCCTGCCGCATGCTGGGTAGGGCTGTCAGATGACTTTATATTGCTAACGAAGGTGGACATTTTCCTTTTTGTCTCACTGGTGGCAGGAGACAGAAATGTCTTATAACACTGATCCAAGGAGCAGGTTCTTACTGTGTCTGCCACAGTTAACACAGAGATCTTAAAAGAAAAAAGATATATATATATATATATATATATATATAGGATTAGCTTACTGTTTAGAATTCTTTTATGTTTGCTGCTATGGCACACACTGTGACAAGTCAACAGAGAGAGAAATCTATGCGAATTTAAAATTCAATTGTCTAAGAAAAGAATGCTTGAGGTATAAATCTGTCAAACTTGAGACCTATGGGAAAAAAAGATTTGGGCCTTCCTTTTGCCAAGTAAGCAATATGGTTTCTGTTCTTATGTAAATATTTACAGCAGTATTCCCTAACGCTGAATCAGAAACCACCACTGAGTTTCTAGGCTACTACCAATGGACATTAGTATCACAGTACCATATGATTTCAGGGGAAAATAATGTTACTTTCAACGTTAGTCAATGGAAGAGAGAGGTCCTAACAAAGTGACATTTATGAGACCTCTGAATAAATTATGTGGAAACTACCTTGTTTGAATAGTCACGTAACAAGGCCAGATTTGCCCCAGCTCTTTCTCCAAGACAAACACCAGCAGGGGTTCATATTTTTTTCAGCCATTGTGGGGGTCATTCTCCCCTCTGGTTATCACCTACAAAGTTCAGTACAATAGGGATGAGAGTAATCCCATTCCCTTCCTCTTTCTCTTCTGCAGCCATGCTGGACTTCAGATGTACTCAACGCCAGCTGAAGTTCAAGCATAACAGGAAGAACCACCCCTCCCAACAACTTCCTCCAAACTTGGAGCTTAAAGGAAGAAGAGTGAAGTGCAGAAGCACTGGGCTTTACAGGCACTCTTAAGCACTTCTGAAGTTTGGTGTAGTGTCAGTTACAATGTTGACAGTAGATTTACGTCTGTGGAGCTTTCTGCAAGTGTACAGGGGCCTTCCACTGTTGACATCTCTCCCTGCCCCCATGGCAGAGCTCTTCCATGACCTGCCGGAGGAGACTCGTCAACTTAACAGTCTTTTAGAATTTAAGAAAGCTATAAAGACTGTACTCTTCCGGCAGGCATATCCAGTGGAATTTTAGAATGTTTTTAGGATGTTTTTAGAATGTTTTTAGGATGTTTTAATGCAGTTTTAATAATGTGTGTCATGTTTTAATCAGTTTTATGTATTTTATCATATTGTTGTTCCCCGCCTCAATCCAAACGGAGAGGCGGGTAAGAAATAAGTTGTTGTTGTTGTTATTATTATTATTATTATTATTATCCACCCCATCCTAACCCCTGAGAGGTTAGGATTGTGCCATCACTTATCACTCTGAGTTAACGCACCTTATCATGTTCATCTATTGAGTTCAGAATAACTTGGGCTGCATCTTTAGCAATTTGGAGTTGTGTCTCTGTAACCGAAGCCCCATGGTCCACAATGATAACTATGTGCTTAGACTGAGGTCTAACGGTAGAAACGTAGACAGGCCTGAAATTGAAGAAACTGTTAGAAGATTGTATTGCAATTTTTAACCATCACTCACAATTCTGAAAGAACAAATGAAGACAATTAGAAGACCTTATTTTAACATTGTAATCCTGGACAAATAAATCCAAAAGGCCCAACATGAGAACATTTTAGAACATTGATAATATCATGCTTTGAGAACTCACATGGGTATTAATTTTGTTCTTCTCTTTTTTGGGGGGGAATTTAGCAAATGCTATATTAGTCAGTAACTTGCCTGGTAGTCCTGGGCAACATGCTCTCTCTCCACTTTACTTCTCTGTTTATAAAAACTGGAATTATACTAACCTACCAGATGGGATTTTTGAGAGGATACAGTGATAAAGATTGCAAACATTAAAAGTGTGATAGCTTGGCCAAAAAGTCCACTGTATAGCAGAGTGAATGGTACACTAACAGTGCCCACAGTCTAATCTCTGAATCCAACATGACAAAATATCTAATTAATCATATTAGATCATCTCAGTACAGCCTTAGTTATTCAATCGTAAACCCAACATTAAGTAACAATACAATTATGATGTTTAGTTCATTCTGTTCTGACAAAGAATCCCTTTTATACAAGGAAAGCATATGGCTGACCTGCTGTATGTTTGTGTCACTGGATTTCTAATCAGGTAAAAAAAATAGTATAGTACCTGGCATGTAAAAAGTTTATGCAAGCAGTGTAAAATTGCATTAGTGCATTAAGATTGGGTTTATCATCATGAGACAAACTTTTCTGCCAAGATAGTCTTTTCTTTTAACACTTTGGAATGTAATTCATATAGGTCATGCTCTGCAAGTTTCTCTTTATCTGTGTGTACTATTTTTTATTTTTTTTAAAAAGCTTTTTCAAGTTTGTTAAGGGCACAGAGCTTTCGCATGTTGAAAAAGGTTTAAGTGGAAGTTGGTGGTTGTTTTTCCCCTGGAGGGTTGATAGCTAGAACAAATTGGACTAATCTTGACTAAGGAAATTAAGAAGGCAAAACAGGAACATACACACCCTGCTCCACCCCTCAGTTTGTCTAGACCAAAGACTCTTTGGAATAAACAAAACAAAAAAAACTTTGGATCTAAATATTATATCAAAAGACACCCAGAGAATTCTATTTACAGGAAAAAGGAATGCAGGAGAATATTCTAAAGGCATTAAAATAAAACAATGGGCATAATCAGCTCTTAATTTTAAAATAGTCTATAGCTATACAATATTAATATCTAGGACTTTGGATCTTAAAAGCACATAATGGACGCTAACTGACATGCACAGAATTTTCAATAAACATTCAAATGAGGGAAATAAGCATACCACAACCTTGTATCTGGATTAATCAGTGCTACCCCTGAAAATTATAGTTGTTATTATAAGTCTGAAAATTATAGCTGAATGAAAGTGCCTACACCTAACAGAGAATTTTTTTTGCCCTGACAGAACTACAATTCCTTGAGTTCCACAGAGAAAGTCATGAAAGGCAAACTAATTTAAAAACCATTGAAATGTGTAGCAATGTTTGTAACCACAAGGCTATTGAGCCAAAGACAGAGGCTTCATGTACTCAACCAAATAACATTAGCATAGTTGAACACTAACATTTTTATTTGGTAATGGAAGCACTATTGCCCTAATCAAGAGAATTTGAGTGTTTAGTACACATTTGGGGGATTGGGGGATCCTTAAAGGGCAGGAGTAGGCAACTTGTGGTTCTCCAGATGTTTTAGCCTACAACTCCCATCAGCCTTAACCAGTACAGTCAATGGTGAGGGCTGATGGGAGTTGTAGGCCAAAACATCTGGAGGACCACAAGTAGTAATACTACTACTACATATGGTTACATATTTGCCACTGCACTGCTTGGTAAAATCTGTTTTACTCCTGCACCTCGAGGAACTGTAAGCAGGGAAACCTGTTTACGCATGTAGGTTGCTTTCACTGGATCAGGTATTTGACTGTAGCTATTACTGCTGATATACTTTTTATTCTCAAAATTGCCTTCAATACCTTACAGCATTTTCAACTGAATACTTAATTTATCCAACTTAATTGAGTAATGGAATTCCACTTGCCACACCTTTCTAGTTTGGCAGCCACCCATTAAACTTCAGCTGTCATTCACATAGCAATTTTGTAGAGTGAAATTGTTGTGTGTGAATGTTTTAATCTGGACTACGTTTTCGCTAGATTCCTCACTTATGGAAAATATCTGGTGGAAATGTATCAAATCTCTTATGGAACGTCAGATATAACTTGCTGCACTCCAATTATCCACTTAAAGAATAATCAGATCATTGGAAAAAAGATTAAGCTGATTTGGCAGTTCTGTTTAGAATACTCTCCAGGCAAGGAGAACAGCCTCTTCTCTGGAAAGCCCTTTTAGCCCTCTGATTTTAATACTTATAGACAAAAGTTTATTTCAAAAAATGATTCCATGAACCTTTTAGAAGCTGTTCAGATGATGAAATGAATGCACTGGAAATCTGGGCTGGACAGACCAGTTACTACATTGTGAAGCAGTCTGATAACCACTTGCCCATGCATCCAACCTGTACATCACCTCATTCCACAATTACAGTTCCACGACAGAACTGTGATACGCCAAATGGTGGCACCCTGAATATGGGCTGAGCTGGACCTTGGGAACTGAAGAAGCAGTCACATGACAATTTCATAATGTGTTGAAACTCTGCATAGTTGTATGAAATGACCACAGGATAAACTCTGAACTGGAATGAACATGGGTACTATATTATTGAGGGATTGCATACCTAATATTGTGCAAGCCGACTTCCGCTAGTACAACAGGACTTCTCATTGCAGCCTCTACGTGCCTCCCAAATCTGCTACAGAGGGTCTCTGCCATATAAAATTATACTATAGTACCAAGAGTGGATTCTTAACTCAAATTGTAAATCCGTTTAGAAGGGTGAACCAGATAAATGGTGACAATTTAAACATGAGAACAGTAAGTTCTTTACAGTTGAAGTTTATAACATCTTTTATCACAGTCCATATCTTTATACAATAATGAATGTAATAGTTGGATAATCCTCAATACATATATTACACCATTGTGACTATATTAAGTGGACAATATAGAACGGATTAACAATGTGAAAATACAACATGTTAACAAGTAAATACAATAAGTCACGATTTCTCAATACTGTATATGCAACACATGACCTGTAGACTGTGTCACATGTGAACAATTATTTGTCGTGACTCAAATGGACCAAACACTTCTGTTTTATATTGTTTAAGGTATTTCGAAAATATCTTTTTGAAAGGTTAATGACTACAATGATATTTGACAGTTAGTAAGAATTATTATGGGATGTGATTATCATTACAGATAGCAAAGAATTCAAGATTATACTTGAACAATATATTGTCAACAGTTAAGGTAATTATAACATTCTACACCCAATGTTTACAACTTTATAACATGCTTGAAGGTCTGATAAGCTCATATTTGTAATTTTCAGTGTCCATCTATCAGGATGAATAGAGGGTCTAATAAGTCTTGAATATATGACTGGATCAAGAAACCTTATAATGTGATTTTTCTGAAGAAGGGACGAAACGGTGTTTTACAATCCAGAGATAACTATAGATTATTGTTCAACTGAGAAATAATTGTTCACACGTGACACAGTCTATTGGTGATTATTGTTATAACGAGAAATAATTGTTCACATGTGACACAGTCTACAAGTCATGTGTTGCATATACAGTATTGAGAAATCGTGATTTATTGTATTTACTTGTTAACATGTTGTATTTTCACACTGTTAATCCATTCTATATTGTCCACTCAATATAGTCACAATGGTGTAATATATGTATTGAGGATTATCCAACTATTACATTCATTATTGTATAAAGATATGGACTGTGATAAATGATGTTATAAACTTCAACTGTAAAGAACTTATTGTTTTTCTCATGTTTAAATCATCACCATTTATCTGGTTCACCCTTCTAAACTGATTTACAATTTGAGTTAAGAATCCACTCTTTGTGCTACTTTATTGTGAGGACTCCTCTTTCTTGTTTCTCATATAAAATTATACAGCAATAGGCATTGTTTTTAACACAGAATTAAAAGAACCAGTTAAGTCGTACCTGCTACGGTGTTCGTAACTGCCCTTACATCGAAATTTGTGAGCCGGAAACACAGTAAAAATTCCTTCTTCTGAACTAAAGTACTGCCATTTAATTCCTGGGTTGGATTTCAGATTGTCAGCAAGAACTGTTTTAAAAAAGAGGGAAGTATTACAATGAATGGTATTACAAGAAGAAGAAAACCTTCCATGCTGGTTTACTGAAAAGCTTCTTTAAAGTGTGTTTAATATGTCTGAAAGGAAATGTACAACAGATTACTTTCTTTATGAATATATACTTTTATGAATGCATTATTACCAACAGCCTACTGTGTTTTCATATTTTTAGTAAGATGTTTTAGGGACTCGGATTAATAACTGCTGCTCTCATAAAAATTGAATGTGTTTCATAGTCCTATCCCTTAGGGTAAATTAAGGCAATACAAAATCCACAAGCCATGTCCAGTCCTACAATAATAATAATAATAATAATAATAATAAATAATAATAATACATTTATTTATTTATCACCTGCCTCTCCCTTTGGATCAAGGTGGGGAACAACATTAGTACATCAATGCAATATAAATCAAATACATAAAATTAATTAAATGAGCATATAAAATTAATACAATATCAAAATAACAATCAGAACATCTTAAAATTCTTAGGTTTAAAATTCATTTGGGTAAGCCTACCGGAACAGACTAGTCTTTATAGCTATCTTAAACCCAGAGAGAGTGTTAAGTTGACAAATCTCCTCCGGCAGGCCATTTCACAGTCTGGGGACAGCAGAAGAAAAGGTCCTCTGGGTAACAGTTGTCAGCCTAGTTTTGGCTGACTGAAATAAGTCCTCCTCAGTGGACCTGAGTGTACATTCTCCCATCATATGCAATCCACAATTATGCCATGTATCAACATACCAGGAAGATGGCCATTTGTGATCAGTTATTATGTCAGGGATTTCCCTTACTTTGCTCACCTCTTTTGAGCCAAGTGCTTTCCCATTCCGCATGTCCTCCCCAATGAAGGAAGGCATAAAGCCTCAGGCTGTTTAACTGTGTTTTGGTTTTCCCCTGCTGGGGAAGCTGGCACACAGCAAACCCAGCTCCTTGTTGGAAGTGCTACTTCGAGGACTGGTCCTCCAATCAGCACTTTGGTCAGGGAGGACTCCCTGAGAAGCTGCACACTCTGCTTGTGCTTGAAAGAGCCAGCTGAGTCCCAAGGCTGGGTTTAGCTAGCTCTTGCAAAGGCCAGCCAAGTACACGTCACTCTAGCTTCTACCTTCTTCTCTACAAATTGGAAGGGTGAATCTCCAATCACAGACTTTGGGGTAAAGAGCTTGTGGGTAAGGTGTGAGGCATTGGCCAGGACAGGGCCTTGCGTTAGACCTTGCAGACCAAATGGGCCTGCCTAGCAGGCCAAATTGGACTGTAGGATATATATTTGCCATTCCTCTATTAGATGGGGGAAGGGGGGCTGTGCACTTGCAGGTGCTTCTGAAGTTCCTGCTTGGGGAAGGTAAAGGATGAACGAAGCCAGCTGAAGTGCCTACTGGAACAACTGCAGCCACTGGGCCCCCACTTATGATGTCACTTGTGTGGCCCTGATGTTATCCTAATGCAGGGAAGGGAAATCTGGCCCCTGACCAAATATACTTCTGCAGCCCTGCTCTAACAGACAACTCAGTGGGCCAATGCAAACAGAGATGGAATCAAAACGGGCCCCTTGATAAACCAGTGGACTGCATTAGCATGTTCATTAAATCTTTGCTTGCAAAAGCGGACACGGACGTACATGTACACACACTCTTTAAAAACAAGCGAATACCACACATAAAAGGGTCCAAAACCACACATGCAACCCCCTTCCCCAATAGGCCAATATGTATCCTGAGGAGCCACAGAATGTTGACTATCAGTTGGAGGAAGGGGACAGAAAACCACAAGGGAGGGAGAAGTGAATGGCTTGCTTCCTTGATCCCCTAAGATAGCATTCCTCAACCTGGTGCTCTCCAAAAGTTTTGGACTACAACACCCATGAGTGCCAGCCAGCATGGCCAATATTCAAAGTTGACAGGAATTGTAGTCCACAACATCCAGAGGGCATCAGGTTGAAGAAAGCTATCTTCAGGGCTCAAGCATCAGCTTTATATAATACTGAGAGATCTAAGGATGGATGGACGGCTGAAACCTTGAAGAAGAGTTCTTGAGCTGATATACTGAAATACATTGTCAACGATCCCTCTTGCTCCAATTGTTCCCATTCATCTTAACCGTCCGTACCCCAAGATAAAATAGGATTCCACAGTAAACTCCACTGGTTTTACATTACAAGGGTTCATCTTTCTAAATCTGTGTTTGCATCAATATCTATTTACAAATGTATGAGGTCTTTTTTCCTTTCCCCTCTTTTACAACATCCCCATTTTACTTGTTCTTTCCCCAAGTACAAATATTTCTCCAATTGGCAAAATCCATAGAAAGTGGACCTTGTCCTTGTACCTCCTAGTAGTGCTGCACCCATGAAGAGAAGATTCATGCACCCTTCCACCCAATGGTTACAGGATCTTCCCAGTCTAAGAAACTGGCATTTTGGCATGACTGTGTGCTTCAGCTTCATATCAAGGCAAATATTAAATGTCTTTTCTATACAGTGTTAATTCTACACAGAACAATATCAGACTTGCTCCTGCTTTATTCAAAGCATTTTCACAAACACACACAGATGGGGCAGTATTGTTCTCATCTTACAAATATGGAGCCTATGTACAGAGAAATGGAGTAACTTATCCAAAAGCTCAAAGTGAGAAAAGCAGCCAAGCAAGAAATATAAGCCTTGGGGGAATTTGCTCCTAGCTCAAAGTTCAAGTTACTAGACCATGCTCACTCTCCTAGTCTGTGTTTTCTTAATTATTCAAATAGACAGCTTTTCAAGTATAGATTTTTAATTTATGGAGTGAGATTTGAATTTTGAGGTGATATTCAAGCCTAGAAAAGAAACAGCTGTTAGTCACACTTTACCAAAAAAGTAAGAAAACCAGCTCTATGTCAGTTTCTTATACTAAATTACATTAACAAAACAGATTTGGTTGACAAAACAGAAGAACAGCAGTATGCCTCTAATAAGGCTGTTCCCAGTTAGAGCTAAATAAACAGTAGTTACTGACTCAAAATTAATATTATTGAATAGATATTATATTTAAAAAAGGATAAAGTGAGCCAAATGTCCTATAACACAAATTCCACAAGTCTCTCAAAAGAATCTTAGGAATTTCAGGTACCAGTGTTTTTAATGTGTAATATTGTATGCTTTTTATGTTGTTGTTGTTGTTGTTGTTTGGTTTTATGATTATTAACTGCTCCAAGGGCATTTGCCAGTTGGGCAGTATACAAATCTAATAAACCAATCAAAAAAGCAGTGATTATCTGTTGGGTGGGCACTGCATTTTGTCTCCAGACTGGCAGATTGTTAACAATCCAACAAAGGGGAACTATATATGCAGCCCTGACTGCTAAATGCAGTGACCCAGCACCCTCTTGATAACACAGTTCCAGGGATCCTGTTGATCCAGCGTTCAATCTCAATCTGAATTATCTTTGCGAAAGAATCATGTAGCCAGGTCTGAATGATTACGTGACATCATTGTGTTGTCATTAAACTAATGATGTACAAGCCTGCTTGCATGCTCATGCCTGTTGCCTATGCTGAAATATGTCAAATAGGTACCATTAATAATAACATGGAACAGGGTCTGCTTATTTTGAAATACATGTATGTCTCAGTGTGAAACAGAATGAATAAGTAGTGATAGTAAAATTGAAGGTGCCCAAACAGCCTCAGTGGGAGAGATATTAACTGTGTTGAAATAGATGATTGGTTGTTAATATATCATACACACTTCTTCTTTGTGGTCTCTGTGCATCTCATACATGGGCTTTGCGCCTGTGCGGAGCCTTGTTTTGGGATGATTCTATAGTTGAAGATTGTTTTAACGGGAGCTCTTCCCACACCATCTCACTGCGCATGTCCAAGTGGGTTCCCGCACTCTTCTTTAGGTTGCTAAAATTTATTAGTATGTCAATAGCTTTCAGTACCTTTGTTTTTCTCTTAAATGTAAACAATGTAAGGGAAGCATATACTATTGTCTTCCAATGTTCACAAGTATTCCAATGAAAATGTCTATATAATATAACATTTAAATCTCATTTGCAATCCTATGCACATCTACTAAAAAAAATGCAGCAGGAAACCTGGCAGGAACCAGGCTGACACCACATTAGGAACATAGGAAGCTGCATTATAATAAGCCAGACCATTAGTCCAACTGGCCCAGTATTTTTGACATTGGGGTGCTCAGACAACACGCTAACCTACACTCAGTGGCTGGTTAACCATACAGTTTGGCTTATTTTTCTCAGACAAGCCACCTTGGGAACGCATGGTTAACAAGCTACTCTGCCTGGGTTCAGACAACACACTAACTCACAGTTCTACAACAACCCATGGTTCAACAAACAACCCTTACTCAACCACTCTGGGTTGTTTGTACAATCAGTGGGGGAAATAATGCAGCGTCGGTTGTTCCCCAGCCCCTGTGCATGCTGGTTGAATTACCAGAATTACCCTAATTACCCACGCCACATCGCCAGTTGCCATGTTATCCAAACCTGGCAAGTGCTGCAAACATAGTGAATTTTCACCCACCCTACCAGCCCTACTTCAAGTCCTGTGTTATAGGGTGGATGAAAATTTACTGTGCCATCAGCACACTGGATTTGGATGACATGGGTAATTAGGGTAATTCCAGTCACACAACTGGCATGCACAAGGGTGGGGGAAACAACTAATGTTGCATTGTTTCCCTCACTGATAGTTTGAACTCTGACACTGAGTGTGAGTTAGAGTGCTGTCTGAACAGCCCAACTGACTGGCAACTACTTTTCATAATTTCAGGCAGGAATTTTTCCAGCCCTACCTGGAGATGCTGGGGATTAAATCTGGTACCTTCTGCTTCAAAACATGTGCTCTATCACTGAGCCACGGTCCCTCTCCATGTTGGAAATATCACTGTTCTCGGACACGCAACCTACACCATCAATTATTTTCACTTCTGCAGTGGAGTTGGACAGAGAACCAATGAAATCTGAAGTTAGGTACAAGGAATCAGATCACTCAGAGAACCAATCTGAGCCCTCCCTGCCCTCAATGGGCCATGGATTCACATGGATATTTTTTTTTAAAAAAAAGGATCTCCTCCACTGCAAAGAAAACTTTAAAATGACAGGACAACTATAAGGCAACAACAAAGTTTGATTCAACCTAGTTAACAAAACTGATACAATTTAGTGTTATGGCAGGCAGTAATGTGACCAAATTTGGATTAGATTGTACTTACAGCATATTTCCTTTCAGGCCATTGATACAAATGTAAAAAGAAACAAATCTCGAATGGCCTAAAGGCACAATCGTATGCATGTTTAGACAGAACATGGCTGGCTAGGGAATGCAGGGAGTTGTAGGATTTTTTTCTGTCTAAACATGCATAGGATTGCGCCCTAAATTTATGAAGGCCCAGCACTTTTCAGAAAACAATACTTCCTTCCTCAGGGGTGTTCAGTACATTGGACCTTAATAAACGAGGCACTCCTGAGAACCTTTTCTCTCTGAGCATTTGCTGCTTTCAGTACTCTTTCCCTTGTGGTTTTTGTTTTTTAAAAACTCACCTAAAAGCCACCTAACACTGTTTAATTTTTAAAAGGAGTTAAAGTTTGTCAAAATATTAGAAAGGAAAAAATATTCTGGTCCTGTAAAATGATCGTGCACACTCTGCATGGGAACTCTACAGTCCGGAGTTGTTGTTACTGCCAACTAGTAGAGTCCACTCTCTTGAGAACCAATCTATGTTTGTCTTCTGCAGAGGATTGCCACTATATATATATATATAATGTGAAAAGGGTGCTGCTCTTCTCCAGCCTAAGGCATTCAACTGTAATGCTCAAGATGTGACTTATTAAAGTAACTGTTGAATAATGAATAATTATGTTCCATTTTAGTACGTTTAAATTATACTTTGAATATTAATTAGTTAATGATTCCAATATGCTTTATATCTTGCGAGTGTTATCCATAAGTGCTAAACGTTATCATTTTCACATTCCCTTTGAAGTTTTATAAGTCTCTCTTCTCAAAGGGTTCTCTTTCTGTTATGTCCTTCATGCCTTTAAGGTAATTTGTAATCAGCAAGAACTAGTAGCAGTTTTATATAGGATTTTGTAAACCTTTATCTTCCTTCAATGGTTCTGACAGCACTTCACCAAAGTTATGCACCATCCCTATTTATCTCTTAAAATGTTCACATCCAAGCCTCTAGCTAAAGACTGCCAGATGGCCTACACTTAAAGGAATGACCTCAGTTTGAAATGCCAAGACTCAGCCCCTAATGAACAGGGCTACCACCCTGGTTCACATGTAATGCCAGTTCACGGATTGTTTTAAGCCATGAATTGGCAGGGCTGCACCAGAGTGAGTGAGCACACTGCCTCCCACATACTCCCCACTTCTGGTTTGCATCAGCTTTCATAAACAAGCCACTGGAACACTGGGTTGCTTGATGTGAGGAGCAAACCTGGAACTTTGGATAGTTGAGGGACAAACAACCCAGGCCTCATCTACACCAAGCAGGATACTGCACTATGAAAGCGGTATGAAAGCGATATATAAGAGGCAGGAGCCACACCAAGCAGGATATAGTGATATGAAAGCAGTATAAGGCATGTGTCAATGGGCCCCAACAGTTGTCAGTGCACTTCAATACTGCTATAAAGCAGTACTGTGACTCCTGCCTTTTATATGCCGCTTTACTTTCATAGTGCAATATCCTGCATGGTGTAGATGAGGCCCCATAGTATGACTCCAAGAACAAATTACGGGTTCAGACTATGGGTTGTTTGTCCCTAAATCAACCAGAGTTCTAGGTTCACATCAAACAACCCAGGAATGAGATGTTCCTGGGATGTTTCTGAAACCAGATGCAAAGCAGCAGCAGCAAATACGCAGGAGCCAGCACGCTTGCTGTCATGTGGCCTAAATAACTATGGGTTGTTTAACCCATAGTTAGTCATTACATGTAAACTGGACCATTGAAAATGAGCAAAATGTCTTTCCCTCATCACTGAAAAAAACAAGAACAGTTAAAGGCTGACAGATATAATGTGGCATAAGCTCTTCCAGCCTAGATTCCATACTCTAAAGCAGGGGCAGGCAACCTTTTTGGGCTGTGGGAACATTTGTAGGGCAACCATGTGAAAAGGAGGACAGGGCTCCTGTATATTTAACAGTTGCATAGAAAAGAGAATTTAGCAGGTGTCATTTATATATATGAAGAACCTGGTGAAATTCCCTCTTCATCACAACAGTTAAAGCTGCAGGCACCCTGCCCTCTTTTGTATCTGGTCAAGATGGCAGGGCTCCTGCAGCTTTAATTGTTGTGATGAAGAGAAAATTTCACTAGGTGCTGCATGCATACAAATGACACCTGCTGAAATTCCCTTTACTATACAACTGTTAAAGATACAAGAGCCGTCTTCCTCTTCATACCGTCACTCTAACATTTGGCAATTTAAGAAACTGTACTGGTCACTATCACAAAATGGCTGCCATGGGAAGCGTTGCAAAGGACAAGCATCCTTTCCAAAAGGCTGATTACAAGGCAGAGGTGTAGCCTGAGCCCCAATACACTAAACAATTGTTTTCAACCCAGAGTTTTCAGCACCAGCAGAAACCTATTTCACAGCACTCCCTAACATGAGAAAATATGTTAATAAAAAAACTAGGAGTAAAACACCTTGGTGGGTTGCAAGAAAGGTGTCTGAGAGTACACTGGTGTCTAATGACATCATCAATCTAGCAACTTTCAAGTACTCCCAGCCTTAGAAAACTAACATCTCTAGATAAAATATTTTGGGATCCCTTTTAACAAACGACTACAGCTCTTACAGAACAGGTACTAGAGTTTCAATATGGAAGAATTTTGAAATGTGGGTCAGTCACTACTTCTAGGATATTTGTTGCTAGTGAGCATGTGTAATTAATACTATGGTTTCTTTTATTGAACCATTATCATTAGAAGACACCCATTATATATTATCTATATATCATTTAGATTTATATGATGAGACAATATTTCTGTAAAATATTAGATGCTAGGAACAAGAGAGATCTGCTTGCTTAATCTAAATGCTAGGATACCCACAACAATTGGAATCTCAGCAAGCCTTGTATAACACCTAGCATAAAATTACAACTGAAAAGTTCAGCACAGTTTCATACTGACACCAGTTAGTGTGTGATTCTTGAACTAAAAAGCAGCTTGACAAATGCAGCTTTAAGTTGAAAGGCAGTTACCTTGCAACACCTTTTGTCAGTCTCTTGTGAGTACGCAACTTGTCCCCAAACTGGTTTTGCTATAGACATGAGAGGATATGAAAGTACAGGAAAGCATTTTAGAGATTAAAAGGCTTTGAACGAGGAAAAATAGAGCCCCCAAAGCATATCTCTTAGGGTTTGTAGCAAGGAAGAAAGTAAGACATCTCTGTGGGGAATTCTTGCAGCTTTAGTAGATGGAAAATAAAAGTGCACCTGAAGGGGTGGGGCTTATTTTTTCAGCTGAAGTAGTCCCTGCTTATCTCACAGAAGATTGTATGCTGTGGTCATAGAAAAATAAGCACAGGGTTATGGCAAAATTGGCAGCTCTCCTGAGGGAAAGCAAAATGAACTAACTAGCCAAAAAGGGGGGGGGGGGGAATCAAGACTTTTCCAAAGATAAGGAAGAAAGGTATTGAGGCTGCAATCAATTGTGCAAACCTGTTTAAATTTCAGAAACAATCTGTCTGTTTATAAAGAGACTATATTATTCAATTGCTAGACGAGGGTTTCTACAGACTGATCCCTTAACAGATCAGTAATGAAGAGTGGGTTTATAATCTTTTGCCTTAATTTTGGGGTGGATTTCCCTTCAGATAAATAGTGCAAAGGAGCATATTTCAATCATCATCAAACACAAAAAAGTGAGTTTCTATTTGTAATCCTTCCTACCTATAAACAAATCTATCTATATCTATATCTATATATCTATATCTATATAGATATAGATATATATAGGTGAATATACAAGAATAACTACGTTTGATATTGTACGCTATGCTATATTACCCAGAGGAGCTTCTCTTCTGCTGCTCCCAGACTGTGGAATGGTCTGCCGGAGGAGACTCGTCAACTTAACAGTCTTTTAGAATTTAAGAAAGCTATAAAGACTAATTTCTTCTGGCAGGCATATCCAGTGGAATTTTATAATGTTTTTAGGATGTTTTATTGCTATTTTAATAATGTGTACCATGTTTTTAATCAGTTTTATGTATTTTATCATATTTTATATTTACTGCTATTCCCCACCTCGATCCAAATGGAGAGGCAGGTAAGAAACGATATTATTATTATTATTATTAATTATTATTATTATTCCCAGTGAACCAGTGCACTAACATATAATTTCTGGTGTAAGCAGAAAGATTCTTAAAATAGTAAATATTCATTGTCAATAGAAATTCCCATTGCCCACAATAATAAATCAGGGATCTGTAACAAAATTTAAAAAACCACCAACCTGCCCCATCTCACCACATTTGCCTTTTATGTTCATTAACATCCAACCACCTTTCCATCTCTAAACTGCAGTACAGCAAGAAATTTCTGGGACAGCTGAAAGGCATTTCAAATAATCTCTAAGCTACCCCGCAGCAGGAGAATAAGATATATCCTAAGATGGAAGTAACAGCAGCAACAGCAGCAAAGCAATTGGTGAGAACTAAGCTGGGAAGTTGTGGTGGCAGCAGATCCATTGAGAATCTACACCTACAACAGCCAACACACAGAAAAGGTGAAGACAGACAGAAAATAAGAACAGGACTTTGGCCAGGTCCTTTCTGGTTTCCCACTGGAACTAACAGATGGGCATACTCTGGCCTTTATTACCACTGGGGTCATCTCCTCGTCCTCCTAGTGGTGCTGGAAAATGTTAACAAAGCAATCCAAAGTCAAATGCCTGACACAGGAAGTGGCTGACCTGCTTCCACCTCAGACTCCTTGTTGCTGGGCACTTGGTTAATTTTCTTCAACGAAAGGAGGAGATGGCAGCAGAGACAGCAGCAAATGAGAGCAAGACTGATAGCCTGAACCAGAGTTTGATGTGCTAGCATGCTCATCTGCTAGCTGTGTTATCAAATGGAGCTTGCAGCATAGCTGAAGAAAAGCATTTGGGTCTTCTTTTTATATTATATCTGTCTTTACCCTAAGTAGTGGAGAGGCAGCGCTACGAACAGAAGCAGAAACACAGAACAGAGAGACCTCCCCCCACATAAGGATTAACATGTAATGCTAACACAACTTAAGTCTCAATTTTTGACTTCTAACGTCCCTCAGCTGCCCCGATTGATCTTTTGCATGGCTCAGATGAAAGAAGGGGGTAAGGTTAAAGTCAAATAAGACTTATGGTATTGTTTTTAATTGCCACATTTACTATGACCAGTTGTAGGAGTCATCTTGAAGGCTATCTGTTTCAGAGATCTCTGCAGGCTCTTATAGAAATACAAATACAAATTTCATCTCTTTATTCCATTGGGCATTTTGCATGTTCTCCTATTTGGTTTGATCCCACATATACTACTAGACAAGCAAAGTGTGCTCCCCCCCCCCTTTTTAAACATTAATGCCAATTTATTTCCATTTGAACAACATGCTAAAAAAAGGCAGGGGCTGCACTAACTGACCAAAGGCTCAATCTCTTGCAGGAAGTCTTACAGCCTTAAGAACTAGCCACATCTCCAACTTAAAAATGTATTGTGCAAATGGGTCAGTTTTCAAGATAGAAACTCCATGGCACATCAAAGATACAAAATATTTCAGAGCATCTTCATACATCAGAGTTAATGCCGATTGCTGCAGAAGAACCTGCACGTTATATGAATTCTAAGATCTGCCATCACTGTTGGCAGGTCAGATGGATACAGAAAACCACAACAGATTCTTACATGGTATGTTGAAATAAATATGTAGATAAAACGGTTATTGTAGGAAATCTTCGTTCTGCAATTAAACCTCACATTAAATATTATTCTGCAGTTTCAGGCAGGGATAAAACTCAGTTGCAATGGCACTCAATGCTAGTTCTCTGTAGCAAGATGCAGCAACTTATACAAAACAGATGCATTACTTACCAGAGTTTAAATCTCGCCCTGGATTGAACGCTCTGCTATTCACAGTGGTAGACAGTCTATCGCAGCTGATGGTTCTAGATACATTCGTGTTAAAATTTCCATCAAACCTGAAATGAACACAATAGCAAGACGAATAAGAAAAATAAACTTACTCCTGACTTTTAAGTGGTGACACTTTCTTGAGCTTATATTCAGGGAAGAGAGTTTTGACTTTGTCATTGCCATTAGCTTTGAGTACTGGGACGGTTAGTCAATTTCATTTCCAAATGGGCAGGCAGCTCAGAACTTGTGGAACAGTTAAACAGATATTAAATAAATGTAACACACAGTCTCGTGGCACCAAACAATTATATTCTAGCATAAGCTTTTATGGACACTGTTCACTTCATCAGATGTCTTGTCCGCAAAAGCTTATGCCAGAATGAAATCTGTTAGTCTTTAAGGTGTCACGAAAGTCTTGCACGTTTACAGTCCTACAACTCCCAGCATTCCCCAGCCAGCAATTGTAGGACTTATTTCTGTCTGGACATTAATAAGATTTAGCCCTTATTGGTTTTGCTGCAACAGACTAAGATAGCTATCCCTTTGGAGGACAAATAAATTGAAAACTCAACCAAATCTGAAGTATTTGAGAGGTCTGTTTCTACCCACTAAAATGTATTAACCAATGTTTTAAGCAAGAAAATTAATCATTTGTAATATACAAGTTCTATGATGTGTCATTTAAAAACATGGAACAAAGTATAAATGTTCTAAAGAAGGGGTGGGCAATTTTCAGCCTACAGGCCAAATGCAAACCTTGGAGGATTCCCAACCGGACCCCAGGGCCTCTACTCCCTGGACTTTGACCCTCTGCATTGGCTTCCATGCCGGCTGCAGAAGGAAGGTCTACTTTTCCTTCCCAGCAAGAATAGAAATGCAGTGAATTGCAGGTTAAGGTCTATTACAGATCAGAACCCTGGTGCATGTGTGGGGGTTAGTGATACTTTAACCCTTTGACCTCCACTTGCATTCCCAATCCTGATCCTCTCTCACCAAGCCTGCAATTTGTATGGGGAAGGAATCTCCCTTTTGCTGCAATGGAAGGTTGACATTTTTTTACAATGAAAATTGCAGGTACAGAGAGGGGCAATAAAAACTGGCATCAGGGTCATTATTTATTTGCCCCCTGTTGGGGTCCAGATCCAAATCAGGCATGTGGATAGGGATGGGGTGTGTGCAAGGGGGGGGGGGGGGTTGAGCATTGGTGGCCCTTTTCACTTTTGGCTCCAGTATATCCCACAGCTGTCAAGTGGCCCCACGCACATTACCCCCATGCAGCAGGGAAAGCACAGAGCTTAATAAACAATGCTTTATATTCCCTAAACCTTAATTCAAGGGTATGAAAAAAGTCACTGGAGAGAAGGCTCCAAAAGGATCGAGCTCCACATTTCTTCTGTAATCTTTCCAGTATCAGGGGCAGTAAGCCAATATACACCAGTTGCTAGGAACATGGGTGGAAGGGTGCTGTTGCACCATGTCCTGCTTGTGGGTCCCTAGTTGACAGCTGGTTGGCCACTGTGTGAACAGAATGCTGGACTAGATGGTCTGATCCAGTATGGCTCTTCTTATGTGGATCATCACATATTTGCTTCTCAAATCAGTATTAGTCAAAAAATTGGCGGGGAGAGTCATGGCAGGGGAAAAGGACATAGAAGTAATGAGAGAAACCACATTCCATACAACCTTCTGTAAATTACCAATGAAATTCAATTTTGGACCATGGGGGATCAGTTATTTAGTGGCTTATCATGCCATTGCAATAATGTGTGAACTAGGCCAGAGAAGATGTAGTTGTGAAAGGACCCAATATACATGGTTTTACGAAATATTCAAAATATGTTTGATAATATGTAAAATGTACAGAATATAAAATACCTAAATTAACAGCAACCCTCCAGATTAATTCATGTTTTTGCTTAAATCTGAACTATGAATATATCCAAGTCCGCTTTAAGTAATTTTGCAATGTCCCATAAGGGAAATTTAAGAAAATTAATGAAGTCTCATTTCAAAATGTTAAGGGTCGATTTGCACATTGTGAGTGATGTGTATTTCGATTGCAGTCCTGCATGCAGCTACACAAATATAAGAATCCATTGACTGAAATGATACTTGTATCTCCATTCTAACCATGATTACTCAGAAGTCCCAATGACTTTGTGTCTTTACCTTTACCTATTGTGTAAGCCAAGAACTGCCCTCCTAATGAAAGAAAATGGAAGTTACTGCACCACAGTCATTGTTTCTAACATATTCATTTTAATGAATATTTCTAACATATTCATTAAAATCTAAATCAGCTATTGTCATTAATGCTTCTGATTAATAATTAACCAACCATCAATTATAGTTGTATTATTCATCCTTAAAATGTACATAATAGAAGCACTTAAAATAATACTTGACAGTTTCCTAATGATCAAGGTATAAATTGCAAAACCCAGAAAATTAACTCTTTATCTCCAGATAAATAAAGCATACAGGTAGTCTAGACAGAAACAGGGAGAATTGTTCAACTAGCTCCTCCATCTTTAAAATACAAAGAGGAAAACAAAAAGCAGAATGAAGATGAATCATGCAGCATTTAAAACATGGTCCCTAATAACAACTCTAAAATTTACTTTTTAGGTCAAATAGCTCTTGAAAAGGGGGGTTTGGTAGTAAATAGTTTCTGCTATTAGAAGTGATCAAAATGCAGTCTTAACTTTAGATTCAAGAGAAAGTAAAATCCATTCCCACCCCACACCCCAACCCTCTCCTTTTCTTTTTCTATATTATATGAAAACCCTTCCTTCTGGATTCACTTTAATGAACAACTGATCGAAACTGCATCCCGAGGGAGAAAACAGAACTGTGACTCCCACTTTGATCTCTTCCCCATGGAGAAATTCACTCCCTGCCTAGCTTGCAAGATGTTCATGTGATTGACGTTTGCTCTGATGTGCAAACTGCTTTGAACTTCAGACATTTAATTCCCATCAGGCAGCAGTCATTTTTATTCTCCTTCAACAGGATTTACAAGCAGAAGATCAGCAAATGTAGAAGATAAAATAAATTTGCAGAAGCTTTGAATCTTACATCAAAACAGTGTTCAAGTAAGCTCCAATTGGATTTCATTCAGTCCTATTCACAAAGCAAATCAACTCCTTCTATGTAGTTTCAATTTTGGAAAATGAGGAAAAAAGGAAGAGAAAAGATGTGTATATAAAAATGACACTCACCAGCTGAACTGTTGTTGTTGTATTAATATCCATCTTGTTTCCCCATTCTTTTTTAAAATTTCTATAAAGGTGTTCTCCCCTGCCCCCTGGGTAAATGCAGCCACACAACAAATTCGTTCAAAAAACACTGTTTAATAGCAAGGCATATGCTTGTAAACAGTATTTTATTTGAATACTGCAGTAATGAAACATTAAAAACCAACAGGAATTTTTATCCAAAGTTCCAATGGCTTCTTAATCTGAACTAATCATGGAGTCCTGATTCAGAAAACATTAACCCTGCATCTCTTTTTAAGGCAGGCAAGCACAGCAAACCATTATCCACGGGACTAATATAGGGACTATCCAATAAATTTGGACAAAAAATGCTGTTTATATGATATCTTATTAACATGAGGCTAAGTATAAGCTCAAAGCCTTCTTAAATATTTATTGATTGTTAATAGTAAGACTAACTAGCAGATTAATACAGAGATTCTGATAACAGAAAGTTCTGCCATGTTACCAGAACACTTTCAGTGAATCCAATTTACCTTAGCAACTCTAGAGTTGGGGGTGGAGAAATGATAATTATGTAATGCAGAATTCCCCAATCTGGCACCCTGCAGATGTTTAGGACTTGACTACCAGCATCCCTGACCCTTGGCCATGCTGATTGAGTCTGATGGGAGTTAAAATCTAAAACATTTGGAGAGAACCAGGTTGGGAAAGTATGACATAATATATGTCCAGGCTATGTCATTTATCTTGCAAGTTAAATGCTAATTTCTAACTAGTGCCTAAATGTTTCTACAATATAATACTCCCCAAGATTTACAAGACTATTAGACCATCTAAACTTCTATAGCCATCCTTTGCATACTGTTGAAATTCCATTAGGTTAAGACCAATCCTGTTTAGTACTCTTGAAAATGCAACTCCACAAGCAACTTGAAAAATCAGAATGAGAATCCCCTTATCTCTCAACTTAACAGCCCATGGGAAGACAGGTAAACAAAAGAAAAGGTTGTGATAAAGCTAGGCTGCAATAGCAAATATTTAAGTAGCTATTTAAAAAAAGCAAGCCAGACCACTTCTGAAGGAATTATCACATTCTTAAAGTAAATGATCTTCAAAAATAGATCTGTAGGTTTACCCATGTAAATATTACATTAATGAATCTAAGGTAGAGTTGTCAAGAAATATGTTACACTGATAAGAATTTCTCCAGTGTAGCTTTTCCGCAAAGTGAGACAGATAAAGTATTCCTTAAGAGAGTTTTAAAAAATCTACTGAATCAATTTAGGCATAGAAAACAAAAATCAAACAGCCAACAACACAGTGTGTGTAAAAGGTATCAGTTACAAGTACTAAATAAGCTACCAATTTTTAAATATTCAATAACTACTTTTAGAAAGTTATTTATTTATTTATTTATTAATACATTTGTATCCCGCCCTACATCACTGGGATCTCAGGGCGGCGTACAGATAAAAGTTAGAACTAAACTTTTTAAAATGCTTAAGAGGGTGTTTCCACATTCCACCTGTATATGCTGACCTCATGCCTCTTGGTGTTTGTTTTTCCCCTCCACATTCAATGACCCAGGAAAACCTGAAACTCATAACACAGGATCTGCTGACATCATCAGCAGACAGAAACCCCTGACAAAATGATTTGGCATAGGGAAATTTTGGATAGATGCTGTAAAACCTAGATGAACACATTAACTTTGCACTTGCCTCTCATGCAAAACTAACAAAGATCTCGTGGCTTCTTAATGATTAATATATATATTTTTGCATTTGTTTCCAAAGACTACAATCCACTTGATCAAATGCATGAAGTATTATCAAAAGTTTCAGATTTATATAAAGTGCATATGGGGCTGGAATTGTAAACAGTGAGATCAAAAGGATATTAAATGCAGAAAGTACTGATAGTGCCAATCATTCACAAAACAGTTGCTGCTGACAGCACAATTATCCTGGCACTAAGGTAAGTCAATTAACACATGCAATGCAATTAAAAAAAACTTTATCCTGATTCAAGCCCCAGGCAATAGAACTGAATTGAGCTCATGACAGAGGCTTCAACTGGGAGGCAATATATAGCCACCATAACTGCTAATAGCCTTATCCTCTATGAATTTGATAATCCCCCTTTAAAGTCATTTAAATTGGTGGTCATCACCACATATTGTGACAGCAATTTCATTAATTTAACTATATGGTGTTGTTTTAAAGGATATTGCAATTATAACTTGTTTTTATGCTTTATGGTTTTAAATTTTGTATATCGGTGTTTTTAATGTTCAATGTTTTTAATTTTTGTAAACCGCCCAGACAGCTTCGGCTATGGAGCGGTATATAAATGGAATACAATATATATATATATATATATATATATATATATATATATATTTAAAAAGGTATTTTCTTTTGTATGTCTTGGATCTCCCACTATTTGGTTTCATAGGGTGACCATATGAAAAGGGCTCCTGTATCTTTTAACAGTTGTTTAGAAAAGGGAATTACAAAACATCACAACAGTTAAAGCTGCAGGAGCACTGCCCTCTTTTGTATCAAGAGGGAAGGGCTCCTGCAGCTTTAACTGTTGTGATGAAGAGGGAATTTCACCTGCTGAAATTCCCTTTTCTATACAACTGTTGAAGATACAGGAGCCCTGTCCTTTTCATATGGTCACCCAATGACCCCTGTTTTTAGTATTATTGGAGAGGTCTATCCTGTTTCTTCACACTGTGCATAACTTTACACATCTCTATCATGTTCCCCCTTGCTAATTTTACACACATCTATCATACTAAAGTAAAATGGCAAAATCATGGAACCTAACATTTACTTCTTGTGTGTGCAATTTGTTCATATTTTAAAAAACTACATCACCTCAAAGAAACCCTGGAAGGACTGAATTATCTAATGGCAGAAACTACCATTATTGAATGATGGTTTCCAGTGAAGTAAAAGGTGGAACACAGCTGACATTTTGCTGGAGAAATAATCTCAGAAGAAACGACGAACAAGATAGTGACAGTGTGGCGGCCACATTGAGAGTACTTTTCTGTCACCTCACCTCTGAGTAACTGCAACTTATTAAAAATGTGCACCAAAATGACTATGGAAGATGACAAGACTGTTGGCATAGTAATCAATTTGTGCATAAATGTATCTAAAGTTTTATACCAAAACTCTCTGAAATCTCCCTGCCATTTTAGTATATCCAGAAATTGGGAATTGAGATACTGAGCATATTCTAGATCAGGATCTAGGATTGAGTCACATTCTAGATAAGGATCTAGAACTGAGTCACATTCTAGATCAGGATTAGGAAACTTCTTTCAGCCCAAAGACCAAACTCAATTTTGTAGAAGCTTTCAGGAGTGGGGGGGGGGTATTCCTGTGGTGGGCAGAGCCATAGGCAAAGGGGTGAAACAAAAATACCAAATATTGCCAGCATACTTATTTATTATTTTATTTATTTGTGGTATTTATATTCTTCTGAATATATTAAAATTCCTCAGCGGTTGTAGCTTAAAGCTCTTACTGTCAGTAACTAAGCCTTAGGAGATGTATTTCAACCTTTTAAAATGGGAGGAACACTGCATAAAAGCAGAGAAACCAAACAATCGATGGCTGAGGGAAAGGGGAAGGGGATGTGGCAATCTGTAGAATGCCAGAGACAAAAATTAGGAGCCCAGGAGGGCCAGATTTGGCCTCTGAGTTTCTGAGGTTCCCCACCTCAGTTTTACATAACAGCAGTCATTGTTATAATTATGTCCAGAACCTTTCTTTAGGAAAGTCCAGGGAACTATCTTGGTAGGAACATATTAAATTACCTTATACCAGATGAATATATTTATCCTACTGGTCTAGAACTGTCTACGCCAGCCTTCTCCAACCCAGTGCCCTCCAGATGTGTTGGACTGTACCTCCTACAGTATCCAGGCAAAATGGGTTCTCAACAGCTTCCTGAGCTTTTTGCCCTGGAGATTTCCCATTATCTTTCAATAAGATAATTCCTTCAAGTTCACATAAAAACAGCTCGTTGCAATGTCTTCTGTTTTCTATAATGAATAAAGCCAAGCATAATTCTTTCTTGAGGAGGTCTTCTCAGATTTAAAGACTCCTGCTTTTTCTCAGTACCTCCACTCCCTCTATCTCTTTAACTCTTTTATCCTCAGTTACATATTAGGGTAACTTGCTTTGTTGCTATGAAAGCTTGAGCCAAAAGTGATGCCAGAATCATTCTTTTCTAAAAATTCAGTACTTCAATCAGTCATCCTCTACAAGGAGCAAATGAGATGGCAGCACTCCACACAAGCTCATGGCAACCCTAATGCCACTCTATTGTCTTGGCTCCTAGATGAAGTTTATCCTTGGCTATACCCAGCATACGATTATCATATCACATACACTATACAACACAGATTTCTAAAAGACCTTACCAAATTTTCACTCAATGCCACAT
This sequence comes from Anniella stebbinsi, assembly GCA_029215795.1. Lineage (NCBI taxonomy): Eukaryota > Metazoa > Chordata > Lepidosauria > Squamata > Anniellidae > Anniella > Anniella stebbinsi. The sequence goes on along the minus strand of JARDYH010000004.1, from coordinate 83,761,016 downwards.
TCTCTGTTTCAACACTGGTCTCTTTCCAGCTGGCAATTCTTCCAGCTAAGGAATTGTCCTGATTTTCCCTTCATGGAAAGAGCCCCATAGATATATCCTAATTTCCTTAGGCAATTTCAGAAAATTCCTTTCAGCTTAAAAAAATGCTCGACTTATCTTCTCCAGGCTGGAAAGAACACGGCTATCTTGATCTGTCCCTCTCAGCTTTAAGGAGGAAGCTGGGACAGCCATTACTCCATTCAATGGGAAGAACATAAGGGATCTTGTGGGTTTGCACTTCAAGTATTTTAAACTGTGCTAAGCCTTGAAGTGCTCTGACTCTGTGAAACTATGTCGTGGTTGCTTGTCCAGCTCTACACAAAAGAAAGGCCTGTAGTTAGCTCCAACAGTCTTTTCTTGACAGCACTGTTGATTTAGAACCCCTGGCTTATGCCCACTGTGTGCCCTCCACTCACAGCTTAGTAGTCAATGCACAGTAATTTCAATGCTTTCAGTGTATTCTGTATGGATACAAATTTGAATAGTAGTTCTTATAAAGGAACTGCTCCTGCTATTTCTACCTGGCTCAAAATAGGCTGGCCGGGATGAGGTTGGTAAGGGATCATCCCCAAACTGCCATGAGAAAAATAATCCCATTAAAATTAAAAGCTACACAAAGAAGGGACATCACTAAATTTAGAACTGTATTCCCAAAAAAAATGCTTCATCAGGGTAATTCAGGAAGTCTTGCATCATTAAACAGAAGTGTGCCTTTATTAAACCATATAAAAGCCATCTGTTTTTAGCAAACTTGTTTTTAAACATTGGCAGACATCAACTTGTACTCTTGATAATTATTTGCAATAGATAATTGTTGTCATATTTATTTAAATATTTATAAGCTGCCTTTTTGGACAATGTCATCTCTATTTACCAAAGGCAAATAAGAAATGCAAAGATCATTTAGTGATGTTTTTCATATAATGGATTTTTATTATCTGTTCACAGAATTTTTTGTAAGTTAATTCATGTTGATCAGCCAACCAAAGTTAAACCATCCAACCAATCCTAGAATATACAGCCTTTTCAACTTTTAGGTTAGCATTTTTTTTAAAGCAGTACTAATTATGTTTTCCAAACAGCTCTTTCATCTATATAAATGAGTTTTGAAACCTGATGCATTAATTAATTTTCCTTCTGAAAATACCAATATATCCTCCCCACCATTCTTCACAGCAATTGGCAAAATTCCAAAGCACTGAACTCACAAAATAATCTGCAGCACCATGCTGAAATAGCTATTGTTTTCAGACAGTGGCTAAAATCTCATCTGATAATCTCTGACAGGTCTCTCCTTATCAAATACACTGCTTCTCCTATACATTTACACTGCGGCACAGAGAGTAGGTTGGAGCAAGGCATACCACACTAGAGAGGCTTGAGGGATAAACTTATAGAATGACCATAAAACAGTAGGATATATTCTTGTCTGTGGTTCAGCAATCAACTTGGAATCACTTCAGATAGACTGTTCCTCCAAGCCCTTACCCTAGTCTTTCCCAGATGGATTGGGCCCCAAGAGCAAATCACGATGACCTCAGAGAAACAGGCTTTCCCCACCATTAAGACAATTCCCAGTTGGGACTTATTGGAATACTTACTCCATCATAGATGGTGGAATGGTGCAGCAATCTTGAATTGCAGTCAGAGGTGACGTCAAATGAGCGGTGTATGAAGCTTCCACTACATGCTTGTTTCGATTTACCACATCCAAGTAACGATTAAATTTTTCCCGGATTTTTTTTGCTAGCTAGACAATTTAAAGAAAAGAAACAAAGTCAAAGATTTATTCCAGCATTCATATTCTATACTCATTGTGTAAGCCTTAACAAAAGCACCACATCCAAGATTCTAAAACATATTTATTGTGAACAAATAATTCTTTATTTTCATATTATGAACAGTTAGCCTTAATGAAACACAAACGGTTTAAAGACAAATTATCACATTTTATGAGCAAAGGAAAGTATACAAAAGTACTCAAAAATCTGAAAAGATGCATTTGATATATATTTCTTATACTGCTCAGATATTTCAGTTCTGATGTGCCACCTGCATATTTTTTTCAATTTGGTATGTCCTCTGGGATAGAATATTAGCCAGGTCCCTAAAGATGTATCACTTGGAAATAAAATTCCACTTAAATCCAAGTAATACAACAGGATAAAAGTAGCCAATGTAATAAGTAAGGATGTTAGAAGCCCTACATTTTCCTCTAATTTTCCTCTGATACTACATGTGGCTCAGAAAAAAGCAGGAGTAAGTCACTGTATAATATTCCAGCAACACCATCAATTTAACTGAGATATTGTGGTAATATAATGGATGTTTGCTACACACATATTTACATCCATTTATGAAGACCCATGTGGTATTCCAGAATGCACTGTTCCACAAAGAACTACCTAATCTAGATATATCATATGGAAGAAAACCTGTAAGTTATGGTCACTTGAAGTATGTATGATAGAAATATGCTAAGATCCTATATATAAACGTAGCTTGCAGTGTCTAGAAAACAAAACAATTATACTATCATATCAACAGTTATGAAAGAATTTAGAAGCATTACAGAGTTGTGCTCTAGGGACCATAAATCAGATTTATCTGTACAAATTTTAAATATATATTTAGCATACAGGTCGAAAACTTTTAAATGAATGTAGTTTGCAGTGCCCAGTATACAGTTCTACTGTGCTTATAAACTGTTTTAGTAAAACAACAGAAGGCGTCAACAAGGTACGTCTTTGACCTATAACAGATTGTGATATTCACTAAGGCTGTAATCCTACACACACTTACCTGGGAGTAATTCTTAGTGAATTCAATGAAATTTACTTCTGAGTATACATATATAGGATTGCATTGTAAGTGTGTTTTCCAGATGGTGTTTTGCAGGTCATCAGTGCTTTAAGCCAGAGTACTAGTCATCTATGCCAAATATATTCAGAATGCTGATTAATGCTAGTCCATATGGACTAGCATGATCAGCGTTGGTGGCACAACTAGTTTTGGGCCAAATGGAAACAGTAACTCTTCACCAGCATGTGCCTCTTTTTGGAATGCCTTCCTTTTGCATATCCTGTTTTGCATAGAGCTACATCTGTAAGCAACCTGTTAAGACAAAAACTAGCTCTCAAAAGCTTGTGAGCCAACTGACATGTGTGTATTTGTGTACATGAAATATTCTGGTCAATTGCTATCGAAAGCATTTCCATGCTTTCAGAACCCAGCACAACCCCTGAAAAAAACAGTTTTACTCAGTCCATGTGCAGTTTTCTTAATAATTCTCACAAGAAACTCCCTACAGCTTGCTGTCTGAATGAAGAAAGAGAATAATCTTTTAACAATTTACAGCTCACAGCAAAATGTTCAATATTACAGTTTAATGCATTCTGCCTTCAGAGACAGATAAAGTTCTTTAATTAGTAATGTCTCACTGACTTCCTTTCTACACCCTCCAATCGTCTGCCCACATAAACACACACACAGACACACACATCTCCCCCCTCCCCCTCCCCCTTCTCCCTCTCCCTCTCTCTCACACCCACACCCACACACCACCTAAAGGAACAACCTAGGAATACAACTGTGTATACTAAAATTTGTAACTAGTCTGTTCATTAATCTAAAGAGACTGACAAATGTCCTTCCTAACTATTAATAACAAACCATTTCATCATGATTTACTTTCTTTCGTGAATAATGAAGTGTACATTGATAAGAGCAGTGACTCTGCCTCAATTGTTTCCATCAAATACAACAGCTCAATTACAGGTCTCCAAGGGACACACAGAATGCTGTTCACATGAAATAACTTGCAGAATTATACCTAACTGGTATTGTAGAATGATTTATTACTAACACACCAGAGGTCTACTAATTGCCCCAACTAAGCTATGACTAACACGATTCAATTGCTATCAACTGTCATGGAATATATGGCTGAGTAGGTACTCTGTACAGGCTGGAAAAAGTGCAGAAAAGGGCAACTAACTGGAAAAAGCACAGAAAAGGCCAACTAAAACGATCAGGGGACTGGAGCATCTCCCCTATGAGGGGAGTTACAACAGCTGGGATTTTTCAGCTTGAAAAAAAGGAGGCTAAAGGGAGACATGACAGAGATGTAAAACATTATGCATGGTGTGGAGAATGTGGATAGGGAGACATTTTTCTCCCTCTCCCATAATACTAGAACCCAGGGTCATTCCATAAAGCAGACTGATGGGAGATTCAGGACAGATAAGGGAAGTACTTCTTCATACAGCATATACTTAAACTATGGAATTTACTACTACAAGATGTGGTGATGGCCACCGTTCTGGATGGCTTTAAAGGGGGTTGGATAAATTTCTGGAGAAGGCTATCAATGGCTACTAGTCCTGATGGCTAAGTGCAACTTCCAGTATTAGAGGCAGAAAGCCTGTATACCCCAATTGTTGCGTAACATGGGTGGGAGGCTGCTGTTGCACCATGTCCTGCTTGTGGTTCCCTGGTTTATTATTATTATTATTATTATTATTATTAATCTCTTTTTCGCTCGTGATGGTTTTTCTAGATGGACATGACATGCTTTGCCAAGTCATGCTGTCTTTTATTGATTCAGGAATTTCCTGACGATTGAGCATGTTTTAAGTATGACTGGTTTCTAGATGTTGGTGTGGATGTATTCTGGTAGGCCTAGTTTTGGGAGGTTTTCCGTGTGTGTGTGTGTGTGTGTGTGTATATATATATATATATATGATGCGGTGACTGATGTGACTAATGGAATAATTGTGACCTTTTCCTGTTGCCATAGTTCTTTGACTTCCACGGCCAGTGGTGTATATTTGTCTCTCTTTTCTTCATCCTTTTCAACAATATTTTTGTCATTAGGTTAAGCTATGTCAATGAGGTATGTGTGTTTTTCTTTTTTGTCTCTGAACGTTATGACTGGTCGGTTGCAAGGTATTGTCTTGTCGGTATGAATTGTTCTGTCCCAGGATATTTTATGATCTGCATTTTCCAAGATTGTTTCGGGTGAATATGTTTGATAAGGCTGAATTTGATGGCCAGTTGTTGGTGAATTATTTTTGCAGCTATATTGTGTCTGTCATATAGTCCATTCCTGCCAGAATTTTACATCCTCCTGTTATATGGTCGATTGTTTCTTGGAATTGATGGCATTTCCTGCATAGGTCTGTTGTTACACTGTTATCTTTTATGATGCATTTTTGGTAGTTCTTGGTGGCTATAACTTGATCCTGTATAGCTATTAGGAATCCTTCTGTTTCTGGAAAAAGCTCACCTTTCCTGAGCCATTTGTACAATTGTTCTTTATTTGTGGGTTCTGTATTATGTTGTAGTACTTCCCATGGTCTGCTTTTTGTGCCCATTTTTCTTTTTTCTCTGCAAATGGTTATTATTATTATTATTATTATTATTATTAATTTATTTATATCCCACCTTTTTCCCAATATAGGGACTTTAGGCGGCTTGAGTTGACAGTTGGTTGGCCACTGTGTGAACAGAGTGCTGGACTAGATGGACCCTTGGTCTGATCCAGCATGGCTCTTCTTATGTTGTTATGCTTGATCTTCAGGTAGAGAGAAGGCTACAGAAGCAGATACCCAGAGATGCTTAATCAACATGAAATGAGGGGGAAACTCTGACTTGGCATGCATAATATCTCACAGGTCAGAGTATCAGGTAGTTTAGCCCAGTGGTTCAAAAGTCAAGTGTGCATCCCAATGGGCTCCTGCCCTTCATCACTTGCCACACATGTGTTGGTCCTTTTGCCCAAGTGTAATGGAATTAAATTTGTAATGTAATGCAATGGAGTGTAATGGAATTACTCTTCCCCAGAAGGAGCAAGTTTGAAGTCTGGGTACTCCCAGATCTAGCTCTGTCACCTGAGGCCCACGTCACATGAAGTGCTATACCAGCTATAACCCTTCCTGAACAAAAACAACCTGGCTACAGTTAGCTATGAACTCCTGCGTGGATTACTGCAATGCATTACAGGTGGTGCTACCTCTGAAGATGATCTTAAAACTTCAGTTAGTGCAGACTAGAGCAGTGAGGCTGTTTAATGAGATTGGATGTTTCATATATATTACTTCATTCCTGCACCAACTGTGTTGATTGCCAGTCAGTTTCCAACTCCAGTTCAAAATGTTTAAAGCCCAAAACACTTAGGATCAGTCTACCTGAAAGAGTACTTTTTTACTCAGTTGCTAAGATGCTCTTCGGTTGTTTAGAATTTGTAATGTTTAATATTATATTATTTTGAAGCTTTTATTTTTGTTATTTTATTGTTGTTTTTGGTTTTATGACTGTAAACCACCCAAAGACTAATAAAAATAAATAAATATATAAATTTCTGCTACATTTGAACTTGCATATTATGAAAAGAAGATGTTGACAAAATACTAAGAAGTCTATACAATGTAATTGTTTTAGTTGTCTTTTTTGGGATAGCCAGAGTGAGGGCTACAGAGCTTAATTACTATTAATGCATGTCGGAGGTTAACACCTGTTTGCCTTTATTTATCCCACGTGTAAGAGCACTTAAAATGCTACTACTCCTATTGACAATATTTCATCTTAATATCTCTCTTTCAGTTTCTTCAGACACCTTGCTTTTCTGCATATACCCCATGAGCTTTAAAAGCTCCTTTTATTGCTAAACTCTCTCTGATTTTTTCCCTTCCCTCTATTAATTGCCCCCTCACTAGTGGAGAAGGAAGAAAAGCTGCGGAATATGCGGTATTAATGCCATTTGTGAAAATTTAATGTTATCAAACTATATTCAAAATATACATCAACTAAGCCAACACTTATTTAACAACTCTCAATATAACAAACATAGGGCATCAGCTGCATGATTCCATGAAGAAAGTTCTACTAGGAAGATGGATAATTTCTTATTTCAAAACAAACAAACAAACAAACAAAAAAACAGTCTTCCGAAATTTGTAAATAAATAAAAGATCTGTAAGTCATTTTTAGGGCACCCCTTTCCCAAGGCAGTGTACAAAATTTAAAGCCACATAACACAATAGAACAATGATTAAAACAATTTAAAAAAATCAAAATTAAGAAGATCAGATAATGACATTTACAAAACAACACCCAGTAATGTCCTGACTCGATTATAGGCCAAGATAAATAAATACCGTATTTTCCGGCGTATAAGACGACTTTTTAACCCTGGAAAATCGTCTCTAAAGTCGGGGGTCGTTAAGTCTTTAGGGCCTGCTTGAAGGCCTGTAATAATGGGGCTTGGTAGACATCAATTGGAACAGAGTTCCACACACAAAAAAACATCACTACCAAGAAGGTCCTATCCCTCATGCCCATCAGGCACACAGGCAAACAAGCAGGGCTTCCTTCATGTAACCTGGACCAGAACCATTTAGGGCACTTAACAGCACTTAAATTGGACTGGAAATGCACTGACAGCCAGTGCAGCTGGTACAATGCCGCTGTCACATTATAGGAACATAGGAACAAGCTACCTTATTATACCTTCTACTGATCCTCCAAGACAGACTGGAACCATATAACAGCAACGTGCTTCTCAAGCCCAACTGAGGTAGGCAGTCCAGAAGAATACCATGGTCAATTTCTCACACACTACATGCTACACATGTCTATAGAACTGTTTGTTCATTAACAAAGCCGTAATGAATATATCCTCCAGTCTATGGTCACTCACTGCTTTATAAATGGTCTGATATTGCTAGCCATTGTCCCATATAATTCAAACTAGGGTGTTTGCTACATCCACAGCAGTTCTTTGGTATCCTCTCTAGAAACTATTTTGTATGTTCCATTGCTAAGCTGTATCTGATAGCATCTCTTTAACTCATAGATGGATTTAGGAAGCAGACTCAACCCCTATCTGATGACAGTTTGAATTACAAACAGGAGATCTATGGGAATGCCTGCTATCTATCAGCTGTTTCTTTCCATATGATACAATGCTAACACCTTCCTTAGAGCTATAGTTAAACCAGGGATGGTGGCTTGTTTATACAACAGTGACACTTCCTGACCCTTTTCACAAACAGGCTAATACATGTAAAATTACTAAGAGCCACTTCTGTAATATGTATCAAAGAGGGTGCCCCTCTCAGTTATCTGTCAGCATATCCTAGCAAATCTTCAACAAACAGATGAACTTGTGCATTTTTTAAAAAAAAAATGGAGTTGCATATTTAACAGTGTCCTACAGAATAACTTTGTATTGACGAGACATAAAGCATTCTACAACTTAAACAAACTGAAGACCAACTGAAACCATCAGAACATAGCTAGCTGGCATGTCCAAAAAAGCAATGCAACAATAGTCTACTTTTAAGAAGAAACGAATGGTCCATAACACAAGCATAATTAATGTTTTTTTCATTGCTGCACAGTGGTTGCATTCAGATGTCATGATAAAACATGACATTGTGATGGGAATGAGCCTAGACAACATTTGGGCTCACATCCTTCCCCATCCCCCCATGGCACAAGAAAAAGTTCAGAAATGTCCATTTCCATTTTAAAATTAATTGCAACGTATGGTGTCAACGAAAACCAACAAACTGGGGGGGGGGTGTTCACATGACATAACAAACCACTGTGAGTTATATCACCCATGGTGAGGTTGCGGTGCACGCAAGGCAAATGCAGCTTTTTTATATATGCAACGCGCACTTAGGGATTGTTGTGTCATATGAATCCTGTAAGCATGGTTTATGCGATGGTCAAACAAACCTTGCATAACCCATGGTCTGTTTTAGGATTGTTTAACCCATGTATAACCCACACAAGCCAGGTTCACATGACATGACAACCCCCAAGCAGAGGGTCAAATTAGAGGTAGTATGCAGCGCAGCTCATCATAGATTAAATAACCTACAATGAACCACAATGTGTTGTCCAAACCCAGTTACTGCAAATGAGAGCTCCAAGAATAGTATGGACCCTTAAAACCACTAGGGGGAGTCTTGGGGAGCGATGGAGTGGAAGGGGGGATTCTCAAGGGAAAAATCCCACACTTTAAAACATAAGGATAACTTGCTAAGGGGATTATATGGTCTCCTTTCTTCTGCAACCTGTCAGCTGTCAAAGGCTGTCAAACTAGCCTATATGCAGCCCCATCTTGTCAATTACTTTGCATGTTTCTAGTACAAGTGAAACTTACAAGGCAATAGACAAGGGAAGGGTATATATAGTTTGACAGCTGTAATTGAGCACCTCCACAATTGCAAAAGACTGGCCAAAAATAAGTAAATAAATTACAAAGAAATCTGTGCACATTCCTACTGCCGAGATTAACAACAACAACAACAACAACAACAACAACATTTGGGCCCCGTTTTGCAGAAATCGCTGGGCACGCACACACACCAGCTCCGAATGTGACTGGCAGCACGATTGGAGCAGGGAGGGGGATTTTGTGACAGACAAGATGGATTCTGCCACCAAGTCCCCTTGGAAATGTGAGTGTGTTATTCTCCCCTGAGAGTGAAGGAGGGGGAGAATAACACACTGTATGCCTGACTGTCTGTCTGGCTTACCGTGCAAAGCATATCTTGCAGAGTGGGTTGTTGAATCGTGTGAACTCACCCACTGTGGTTAATTTTAACTGTGGTTTGTTTGAAACAAGCAAACTTCAACTCATGGATTATATAGCTGACCAGCTTCAACAAACCATAAGTAACATTAACCATGGTTAAGGGTTCAGATGTAATACTAAACTGCAGTTAATCAAAACTGAAAGCTCCTGAATTCTTCTTTGTGGCTGCGCTGGAAGAAAGGGGGCATGCCCTGTTGCTTGATCTCATCAGGCTAAACTGTAATGTAGTCTGACACTCTTATCCATATGAGAGAGGAGAAGGGAAGTATCCAATGCAGCCTGCATGCCAGTGGGACTGACAGCTAGCACTTCCTAAAGCAAGTGGAAGTGAGCTCAAATGCTCATTTCTGAAATGGAATAGGTCACTGGAGTTCCACTGACCTGTCCTGTACTGGGAATTGGTGTTTCCTCTCATTCCCAGGTTGGTCTAGGATCCTGGTGCAACACAAGCAGTGTTGGCACAGTGACAGCATTAGACACCACTCAAATGTAACAAGGAACATAATGAGTTAATAGTCTGCCTAATAAACAAAATGTTCAAACCTACTTTGTATATCCATTATTATTATTATTATTATTATTTATTATTATTATTATTATTGTTATTATTATTTCATTCTGGAAACATTCTGAGAGACAGATTGACAAATATTATGGAGGGGGAGCAATTATTGATTAAATCATAATATTATCTAGTCACAACATATTTTACTAATTTTATTTGCCATCTTACATTTGCTGACATTTTAATTTAAGTTTTCCTCAGCATTTCCTTAAAATATACTTGTTACATCCCATGGATCATGTCTGATATTCCAAATATTGTCTATATGTGTCCCATTCACAGGACATTTAAGATTATGTATGAGCCTACTGGTAGCAGAAAAGTCAAGTGACTCCGGAAAAAAATTCACCCTGTATCAGAGATAATTTTACCTTGGCAAGGAAGGAATGCTTTTTCCCACATGCAATCATCATGACTGATCGGCTTCATTCAATACTCTTATCTGTTACAGGTGGGAGAATAGGCCTACTCTTTGCCTATACAAATATTACCTGAAGTGTGTATTCTATATTCTTTAAGATGGAAAGTTTAATTTGTTATATTGTTGTTGAAAGATTTTGCCACCTGCACAGCCTTGCCTAAATGTGGAGAGCATGCTATTCACTGATGTAGTACAGAGACAAAATATCTTCCGGTTGTTGAGGAACATCTATATGTAGTAAGCAAGGCACATTTATGTTAGCTAGCTACTACCATTAATAACTCAAAACTCCTAACATGAGTAAAATGGCAGTAGGCTGGTCTAGTCTTGCTTATAAATGTTTTAAAATGTTAAGCACATAGGTGGCACTAAAACCCACAGGATTTTATAAGGTCAGTATGTAATAGGGATGTCACGAGTGTCCGCTTAGTTCCGCAAGGGAAGCAGAACTCGCCACGTCTGGCCCTCATGGACTTAACAGGACATGCTCAGCATGGGGGCAGAACTGCACCTGAGCATTCGCGAGCCCCTTCAAGCGCTCAGGTCCGCCCTGGCTTCCAGGATCGCGCCCTTTTCCCCCTGCTGCATTAATGGTGGTCATGAGAGCAGACCCAAGCCTGAGTGCTCGGGGGGGACCTGCAGGCCTCAGGTCCACCCTGGTTTCCAGGATCATGCTCGTCCCCCACCCCACTGAGTTAATGGTGAGCGGCATTAACACAGCGGAGGGGGGGAATGAGCACTTTCTGGAGGCTCTGGAAAGCATGCTTTCCCCCACACCAGTAAAGGCCCCCATTGGAGCCTCTGGAAAGTGCACTTTTCCCTCCATGGCATTAATCAGAGTGACTGGGGGTCCAAAAGTGGAAGCCAAAGGATGGAGTTGGAGAGGAAGTAGAAGACAACTCAATATCAGAGTCAACGGAAAATCAACATCCCAGGTGGTAAACATCTCAAAGCCCAAAACATCGGGGGGGGGGGGAGCAAGCTGTCAACCTGATGGGGTCCAAAACCAAGCCGTGTAAGTTAAAACAACTAAAAAGTCAAGTTCCTGACGAATCAGCTAACAAGCAGATAGGCCCAAGGCAATCAGTGTAGTTTGAGACAGGTGAATGGTCACACTCCAAAGGAAGATTATGGGGAAGATTATTGGCCAAGACCTTTTCACTGGAAGATATTATAACTGACTCCTTGAGTCACCCAACTAAAGTGTTTGCAATGCTGCCTAGGTAGTAGATATCGGTAGGACAGCCCAGACTGCAACTCCTTTGGCAAATCAAATCGGTACAGGATGTAAAGTATTGGGAGCCTGGCCATCGGGAGTCCGCTTGCACAGGATCAGAGATATTATCCACATAAACGCTGAAATCATCAAGAAGAATTGTGGGAAACTTGTCAGGAAAGAAGACAGCAAGCCATCTTTTGCATTAAGGTCTGATGCAAAAGATTAAGAGGAGCCAAAGAGTGTCACACACATTATCTCAGCAATCCTTATAACAATTCTGTAGTTCAGGCCAGTATTAATGTCCCCATATGACAGATGAACAGGTTTGGCTGACCAATGAGTCCAAAATGGAGCTAAAATCTTGGTTGAGCTGACAAAGTCTTACCACTGCATTCCCTCAGCTCTCTACGGAGGAAAAATGGAAGTCAATGTGAAAGGCTGGAGGAGAACAAATCAAGATAATTTTCATGAACCTTTAATTTCAAAGACATTGTGGAGTGGAGATTAGTTACATACAGTAGTTCTGCTGATGCTGTTTATTTTTGAAATTAGCTTTCTTGACTTTACGTTCTTCTCACTTCATCATATCATAGCTCAACTAAAGCAGAATGAATCACAGTTACTATTTTAAAAGGCTGTCAATTAAAAAAAATTCTCCATCTTTCAAGTTCTGACTTCTATTCTCTATGCAGATGAAACGTGGTGTCTCCCAGAATGTTTCTATTACTCTGTAAGCCCTGCCTTTGCTACACTCCCTTTCTGCAAAATGGTTTCCCAAAAAACTCACTGTTATTTCTTACAACTTTTTCACAATTCTCCTATATTGAATTTATTTCTTAGTATTAATAATGTGGGGAAAATATCTACAGAAATAAGGACAGGCAACTTAACATTTTGGAGAATCAAGCCTCCAGTTTTATAGTTAGTACACTCTTTTGGTGACATTAAAATTTAATGCAATAATCCCTTTCAAGCCAACTGCTGTATTTTTTCACATCTTTGGTTTGCAGAAAGTTGGTACATTTAAAAACATAAAGGACCAGTAACCTACCAGATACATCTCAGCTGACTAACTGGCAACAAATGCTTTTAGGGTGACAATGAAGAAGTTAATGAACGACAAGAAGAGGAACTGCTGATAGAGGATTAGGTTTGCTTACAATTTGTTCACATTTGTTTTAATGTGATCCAGTTGTATACATTACCTTTACTCATAAAACTCCAGCACTCATGATTCATTATCACTGAAAGACCAAGTGATTATTAAAATAGAAGTGCTCACTTAGTCTTTCGATCTTTTCAATCCTGAGCTTTTAACCATGGTAGTTATATTCTGTGGGGGCCTCATCTATCTTCTCTGACAGCCAAGTATTCATCACAATACTCAGAATGTTTAGACATTTATTTATATCTAGTTAAGAGTTAATGTATGCATCTAGAGCTGTGGTGTAAGCAATACCTATTGGAGGCTTTACCAGGGAACCCCTCCTCCTCCATAGCACACCCTACTTCTAAAAGCCATTGTATAATTTAACCCATATGATTTTAAGTGGTGTGCAGACCACCCAGAAAATGGTAGTGAAAAGCATTATCCTTCAAATAAAGCCAACGGGACAGTCTTTGAAAGGATCAAGATGGTTCCAAAAGGCCTAGATTTTATAGTTACTTTGACAATAACTCCTTTTTGCTCTCAATTTCACACAAAATCCATACAAATACAGACAAAAACATAAGCACGCTGACAGTAAAGGTTGTCTTGACTACACTGTGCGGTCTTGTACACAGGGTGGCAAAAGCGTCTCAAGGTATTTAATAATTATGGTCATATTCACAAGAGACAGATGATAGTCTTTAAGGTGTCCCAAAACCCTTTGATGTTATTATTATGTTTATTAGCTTTTTATATATTTTATCGCTGTAAGCCACCGTGAGAAGACTTTGGCCCTGAAAGGCAGCCAAGAAATATTTGAAATAATTAGCTAAATAACTACATATTATAGGACCCTTGTATTTAAGCACCTGCCTGGTAGCCATAAGAAACAAGGAACTACATGCAGTGTGAATTTGCACAAATATGAATTTGCACAAATTCAGAAAATTGAAAAAAATCTGATTCTGTCAATGAGTGGACAAAAGAACAAAAGGCACCTGACAATCAGCAAATTGCACATAGAATAGATTTTTACAAAGTTTGTACATCCTTACTTGGCATAGTTTGTCTGGCCTAATGCCTAGAAAGATTCTTGTGGTCCCTAGGTCATACTTGCATTACTCTCCTGGAAAAGGGCCTAACAGCAGATTTTTAAATCCATCTCATAGGTCTCCTTAGTGGTCCAGTGGTTACAAACTGTTGGCCACTTAAAATTATATTTTTGTTTTAAAATCCAGTGATCCAATAAAACATGCATTGTCTCCCTTGCAAGGGAAAATTTCACAAAAGCAGCAAAATTGTACACCACAGTATATTACTATTTTAAACAAGAACTGACAAGAGATTAGTTTTTTATCCATTTCTCAAGCCTATTTTCTGGTTACCCCCCACAGGCAAATAGGCCCATGAACTGGCCCAGAGAAAAATGCAACAGAGATTGGTCTTCTCTTCACACATTTTAACTACTGTTCAGGATATCTCAAGTACAGGAAAAGGGTAGATTTGTTTTTAGTCTAATGCCTGGAGCTGACTATGAGAATATTCCAGTTTAATCTGGAATAACATACACTAATTACCTTTTTTAAAGCAAGAAAATACACCAACCATCTATTCTCGTTGTACAACTGTCTCCACGTTTAATAAAGTGAATTCCTTGAATATCTACTCAAAAAAGCAAAGACAAACATCAATGTTTGGGATTAGGAAACTCTCCTCTTTTCCACAGAATCACTGTTTGTAAATACCTCACCTAAACACATCCTTTACTGGGCTTGTACACCATCCTTTGAACCTTCTAAGTCATTTTTAACAGACCTAGTACTTGAATGGAATGACCGTTGCTATCATGAAAGTTTATGAACATACCACTGCCAAGCTACTCTACTGCCAATTTCTCCAAGTAAGAATCACACAAAGCAATTGACACTAAGTGAAAATAAATTGCTTTTTCATATTAACATACATAGTGCAGGCCTAGAATCTTCCTCCTGGTGTCATCTGTGGATTCTCTCTTCAGATCTTCTCACTGATTAGGCTATGCATCTGTCTGTCTTTTTGGACCAGAATTGTAGCCTTTCCTTTCTGTATGGACCCAGCATTTTCCCAGGCAAAAGAATGATTGTCAGCCAATAAGATTCAATCTCCTGTCTCACAGTATCCTTGTAGCCTTGGGGCCAAACTAAATGTACCTGTGCTCGGTTCGGATCAGGAAACATGGTGATTCAGAAGGGGGGATTTAAGCTTCTCTACCTTCTGTTTTCAGCCCCAAAATTCCCTACCCCCACCCTACATCTTCAGAAAAAAATCCACACTGGAATCCATGGAGATGCTGGGAGTTGGAGGACTATTGTCTGTCTAAATATGTATAAGACTGCATCCTAAAAAGATTTTACCCACAGCACAAAACCAATCTATATATGTTTCTTCAGTGAGATATATCTTAAAACATAAAATCTATACATGGTATTGAAGTCTTGTATTTTAAAGTCTAATCTTGCATAAGCCAATTTGCCCAATGAAATATTGTCCAGAAGAGCAATGGTTAACCAAACTGATGGATATATACTTTGTTTTTAGGCTTTTATGGTTTAAAATTTTGTATATTGGTTTTTAAATGTTCAATGTTTTTAATTTTTGTAAACCACCCAGAGAGCTTTGGCTATGGGCTGGTATATACATGATTAATAATAATAATAATAATAATAATAATAATAGAACAATGTTAACATGAGTTTAAGCATGACTAATAGAAATTAATATGCAGCACTTGGTTCACAACACTGCACTCCTTGAAGGATATAATAATTATCTTGATACTCTTCATTATAAGACACATCAATTAACGTTTATCAGTTATCCTAGCTCATTGCCAGTAATCCAGCAATAGAAGTGAGTTGATAAACCTGTTGATTAAAGTAAATTTGTGAACATTTGGTTAAAACCAATTCACATGATATGGTACAGTTGCTGGTGGCCTCTATCAACTGCCTCCCCACTGGCAATTAATATGCTGAAATGACAAGAAGGTCTAATTGGTGTTAGCAAATTGGTGATAGGTGTTTCTCACAACCAAGCATGAAAGGGCAATTGCAAATATTGTGCAACAGTCATGATCATGTCAATTGTCCCTGGCAGTATCTTATTTACGTTTCTAAAAATTGGTCAATCTTTACAAGACTAGCATAGCAAGAAGCATTATTCAGGAAGTCCCAGCAATGGCCACAGGAAGCACTTCCACCAATGACACGAACAGCCACCTTAACAAATATCATCATATTAATTTGTGATGAAGCATACCCTTTCTCAAAGGAACTCAGGAGTGAACACATGGGACTTATCCCACAGCACAATCGTATGCATGCATGCCCAGAAGTAAGACCCAGCGAATTCAATGGGTTAGGTAGGCTGACCATATGAAAAGGAGGACAGGGCTCCTGTATCTTTAACAGTTTCATAGAAAAGGGAATTTCAGCAGGTGTCATTTGTATATATGCAGAACCTGGGAAAATTCCCTCTTCATCACAAAGTTAAAGCTGCAGAAGCCCTGCCCTCTTTTGTACATGGTCAAGAGACAGGGCTCCTGCAGCTTTAACTGTTGTGATGAAGAGGGAATTTCACCAGGTTATGTATGCATACAAACAACACCTGCTGAAATTCCCTGTCCTTTGCAACTGTTAAAGATACAGGAGCCCTGTCCTCCTTTTCATATGGTCACCCTAGGTTAGGGTCAGACTTACTCTCAGGCAAGTCTGTATAGGACTGCACCTTTAATGCCCCTAAAGAATTATTAGGCTATGTAAGTGAGCAACATGGCTAACTCAGATCTCCCCAGACTTAGCATAGAAACTACAGTCCTATGGCAACATAAAGACTACCAGATTTTTCTATCACGAAAACCAACTTCTCTAGATGCATGATGTTATCCTCAGTCGGGTGTGTGTGTGTGCACGCGCACATACACACAATGCAAAGAGGATGCAGGTGTAATGATATTATGTAGTGAGACCAGAAGGCAAGCAATCCAGGATGTAGGTATGTCATATTACTATGCAGAATACAATCCAGTCAAAAGAGTAAAATATACCAAGCTGGTGTGACTCACTTCCACCTGGTAATGATTGGGAAAGCAGGCAAATAGTATATATACGCACCTAAATAGGGAAAATTACATTCTGTGCTGAGACCACTCCTAGTCTCTAGTCAGCCCATCTGATAGTGTCAAATCTACAAATGACCAACATAGCTGCTTCATGCTTGAGTCTCCATTTAAAGCTTTGTTGTAGATTTTCTTCCGAAGTATAACTTCCAAGTCCGTCACTGAAAGCTCATGGAGAATGAAAGGCTCCCTCACTTATTTATGCTTATTATCTTGTTTAGAGACTGTCTGGTTTCCCCAATAGAAATGGCAAAATAACATTGCTGACACATGACTGTATACATTGACCCGGTTCACATATAACGCCAATTTGTGAACTATTTATTTAACCCATGAATTAATTGGTGAAGGTGAGCAGAGGCAAGCGAGCTACCTCTGGCATACTCCTCATTTCTTTCAATTAACAGCCTGATTGCCCCATTCATAGGTTGGCAGTGTGACGACTGAACTCACCCAGACACTCTGGGTTGTTCAGGAGTTAAATAATCCAGAGTTAACACAACAACCAATCAATCATAGGTTAACTTTGGGCTGTTAATCACAGGTTGCTAATTGAAAGTGGAAGTGATGAGTGCGCAGGTGCCCAACAATCCATAGTTTAAACAACCCATGGGTTGTCATGATGGGCAAACCAGCTCATTATGTCACAAGCTTTTCAGTAAACTCAGGGCTTCTGGGAACACTATTTGGAAAGGAGGGAAGAAAGGGATGGCCTGCACCTTTCCTGACAACACCCCATTTGCCTAAACAATATGCCCTATTAATAAGTACACTGGGGCATATATTCCATTTATGTGGAGCTAGTATGGACTGTTAAAGCCAATATGGTACTATTAGACTTGAACCATGGAGATTCTGGTTAAAATCTCCACTCAGCCATGAATCAGTTCGGCCAGTCACTCTACTTTATAGGGGCATTCTACTTTACAGAATTATTGTGAGGATAAAATGGAGAGGGAAAAGAACTGTGTACACAGCCTGAGCTCCTTGCAAGAAGGGTGTTGTTTTTTTTAAGTACTTAAAAATAAGCTTTCCATTTATGTTACCAGTTAAAGTACAATATGAGAAATGATACTTTTCAAAGGCATTTTTGTTAGTATGAAATTGGTCCAATGTGTAAGAAAGAGTTTACTGTAGATAAAGATTCTAGCTCTACATCAGATACAAATGAGCATAAGCAACAGCATCACATTGAGTGACTACAACATGATGGGCATATATTGATCCATTATATGCTCCTTTTAAAGATACTGTGCTTCCTCTCAGAAAGTAGGATAAATTACTGTAAAATAAATGCCACCACCACTTCATACTTTAGATGGTAAAATAAATGGAAATTTGTTATTCTTAAAGCATAAGACAAATCTCATGCTTTAAGATCTGGGGAGGGAAGCACTGGACGGTTGTCAGGAAAGGTTTAGGATATTTGTTTTCCATTCCTCCCCACATAACCACAAGTATATAACCTAAGCCAGTTGTTTTCCGACTGTATTCTAAAGGACTCAGGTTACAGAAGAAAACTTAAGAGTGTTTCTTCATAAGAAGATCAACAATAACAGTTTCTTTGTATGTCACTTAGTCTACAATTACTACTCCCGCCCCACCCATGCAAAGTGCAGCTTCAGGAGAGTGTTAGGTTTTCTAGGACACAGTTCACACACAATGACACTTAAAACTTATTTATGAAAACACTTGTATCCCGCCCAATATCACTGGGATCTCAGGATGGCATACACATAAAATCAGAATATAAAACAATAAATAATGTACACAGCTAAAAACGTATTAAATCGTTAACAAATTAAAACCAGTAGAAAAGTTATAAAAGCAATAAACAATTAAAACAATTAAAACTATGTGCAGCCAAGAATTTAGCTCTCAAGCCTAACCAGAACCTCATGTGAAATGAGTATACACCCTAGCCTAGAGTAAGCCCTAGTATATTCTGCACCAAATACAAAAAAAGTTTAAACCCTTTCTAAAGGCATTTCAGAAAGCAGAGCACCAAACTACCTCCCATGCCCATCCTAATCAGTGCAATATAGAAGGCCATGTAACCTGCCTCTTGTTTTTAGCATCAACACTGGGGATAATTGGCACAGTGGCTTCTTTTTCTTTCTTCTGCAGGCTTTTTGCTTCCAAATGGTCCTTCTTTGTTGGGCCACATGGGCCTACTCATTCCATCATCCTTTGATCTATTTTCCCCCCAGGCAGAGGACAAGCAAAAGTACTTCCAGATGAACTGTCTTTGTTTTGTTTTGTCTTATTTACACTTCAGGAGGTTTGAATGCTGGTTTGAGTCAGAGAATTTTTACTAGAGAACCCGGGCCTAGTATGAATGTAGCCATCTACAGGCATCAAAGGGAAGAGAAAAGTGGCATGACAGTCAATCCCAATAGCTACTCAATCAAGATATATTTTTTTTAAAAAAGACATACTATATTCATGAAATAATAAACACTGATGAAACCTGCCTTTGTCAAGATATATTCAAGGTCAACTCTTACTGCATACAAATATTATGTACAAGAAACCTAGCAAGTAGCAGTGAAGAAAATGAATTCATAAGAAACAGATATATCAAGAAAAGAACAAATCACTACTATTGTGTTACTGCTACAATGGTGTTCAGAAAAATAATTCCTACCTGTTGAACTTCACTTTCTCCATTTGAGATTTTTTCTGTGTACACGAAGGAGTTGAATATCCGCTGTAATAAAATTAGGAAAGGCTGCTTAGACACATTGGCACAATAGTAATGTCTGAGCATACTTAGAAGAAAAGGCACATACAAAACAGGTAATATAAGACAACAGATGAAAGATTAAAATAATTATGGTAATAGACACTGAAAAACCATACCAGCTTCATTAAAAACACATATGCTTCCATAATTAAATTAAACAGATGTTTGTGTTTTGTGGAAAAGTATAGGATATTACATCCAGAGTGCCTGCTGTTGAATCCAAATGTTATAAATTTAAAATAGCTATGCTTCACGTTTGAAATCTGCTTTTCTCTAAACTGTTTACATATATCATACATTTAATGCAATGCAGCTCTTTCAAAATGTTTTTTTCCACATCTCTTAACTTTCATGTTCTACCCGCCCCACCCTATTCTTAATTCATTGGGAATCTGTCTAAATTTTACTTAGACTCAACTGGATTTATTTAGTATACAGAAGTGGGGTCCCAAACCCCATGATAATTTGCAGTGGCAGGAATGGAACAGAACGGTGGGCCTGCACTTCCACTGTGTACACACACATACATGCCAACACATACACAAATGCATTTCAAAAGTTTGATAAAGAAAACAGCACAGACAAAAGACAATTTCCCACTCTACTCAGGGGCACACAAACTAGCTCTGCCTGCCCTGTTTCCACTGTTCTCTTCTCTCTTTCTCCAACCCGACTCAAGCTCTTTATCTCCCCCTATTGAACCTCTTTCAGCCCAAGAACCAAATTCAAGTTCAGACAGGCTCTCAGGGGCTACATTCTAGTAGTGGGCAGAATCAAAGGCAAAAGGGGTGTGGCCAAAATGTCCAAAATGCCAGCATATTTTGGCTTAAATCTCTTTCTGCCAGTAACTAAGCCTTAGGAGAGGCATTTCAACTTTTAGAATGGACAAAAAAATGCATAAGCTGGAAAACCAACCTATGATTGGCTGGCAGGGAAAAGGGAGATCCAGAGGGCTGGAATGGGACCAGGGGGCAATTTTGGCCCATAGGTGTGAGGTTCCCCACCCCTATCCTATCTCTTTCTCACAGCTAGGACAACAGCAGTGAGGAAGGTAAGAAGGTCTCACAGTGGCTTCAGTGGTACAGAATCCTTGTCCACAATTCAGCAAGGTTAGCACTGGGCTGAAGGAAGGAAACCTATCCTCCCCTCAAGCCAAACTGTGAGTGCCCCCATAGAGGCAGGAATCTAATTGCTGTTCAGCCTATCTCTGCCCCCAAAGCTCTTAACAAGGCTTGGCTTTGGCAGAAGGGATAATAGGCAGATAGTCCAAGCCTATCAAGAGCCTTCAATAACCAGCACGGTAGGTATGATTAGCTGTTCCCTAAGCAATAGGATGGAGTTATCTTGGATACAGTGGAAGCATATAGCAAACCACACATTTCTTCTCAGACCACTCCATCTTCTCTTCCCCTAGGATGTAGACAAGCACTTCCTTGTGCTTATGAAAACACTGGTCATCCACAACTTCAGTTCTCACATTTATTCTTCCACATGGATTGATCCATATAGCAAACATATATGAGCTAAGACACACAGCCAAAGCGAAATAATCACATGAATTATTTTTAATATCCATATCCATAATGACTATACATAATTAATAGACAAGGAACAGCATTTGCATTCTTAGGTTTTCTAATACATATGTATATATGAGTTTTACACATAAAAGCCAGATTACTTCCAGTGAAAAAATAATTACGATTCCCCTCTCCCAATATATTTTCTATCCTCAAGATGCAAGTATTGTTGGAATGCCTCAAATTACTTTCTTAACCATTCATTTATGTTACTACTATACCAATCTCATACAACTTAGCACTGCTATAATTGCTACCAAAAAGCTTTTTTTAAATCCACGTGTGCTTTTTCAATCATCTGAATTTTTAAAATTTCAGATATACTGTGAACTAGGTTTAAAATGAAACTTGTATTTCATACATGTTTTCTCACAAGATTGAATCCATGTCTCTCTATTAATAATACAGAATTACAGAATTTACACATAAGTGGACACACAACAGAACCAGCGGAGGTGGAGTGGCCTCATTGGTATAGCCCCTTATGTCTACAAAGGTATTGGGGTACAAAATGTCCCATGGTCTAGGAAAGAAGAGTGTCAGTACATTGGCACAAACCATGGGATTTCAATGCGAAGTATTTACCTCACCAGATACAATTTGTTATTGGGTCAGAAAAATACCTCAGAACACCAATGAGTTAGTCCTTACTAATAATACAATTTTATCTAACGTTTTTAACCTTGACAGTTTCTGATATTTTTCTAATATTCTGAGTCCACAACATACTTCTTCTGACATCATAGACACATCTGTTGTGGGGATTTTACCTCCACGGGATAAATTAGATCATGGCTTGGGATAGTGAAAATGCCCCAACATACATGTTTGTGCATATTTTGTATGAGTTCTGAATGAAGGTTAGGCATACTGAATTAAACCCTGTTTTTCTATTCATATGGGGAAGAAATAATGAGGGAAAATATTTTACTTGTGATCAATCATGACACAAAAGATACTGTAGTGTATACTATTTATTATTTCTGGCAAATCATAAACATTTAAAATTGCATGAAAATTTATTTTCCAACTCACGGAGAAACCTATTCATAAACCTACTGGAAAGCACACTTCACTAAGACAGAGCCCTTGCCTTCAAGAAAGTGATTTTCATATATATAAAGAAAACCCAACTTGAACTATTTTAATTTCATAATCCTCCCACCTTCTGCCCTAGCCTATAAGCAGATATACTTGAGTTTTACAAAAAGATGTCTTGGCTGTATGGCCAGAGGTTTTAGACTGTATTTCTGGTAGCATAATAAAATATTTATTTATTTGCAAGCTGTTTTGTTATAACAACAATTAGTATGCACTTTTGCTCAGGAAATATATATTACAAAATTGAAAATTTGATTTAAAACAACAGTTAAATCATGGTTTAAATCACCATTTAAAAAGACATTTAAATCACAGGAACATAAAATAAACTGACAATGAGGGTGTTGGGACAATCGCGGGGTGGGGGGAAAGACATTGTGGCTTCTCCCCCCACCCTGCCACATGCCCATCATTTGCATAATTATCTGCACTGCAGCGCAAGTTGGCATGTCGTCCGAACCTAACACATGGCAGGGTGACTTCATACCCACCCTACAACCCCTACCGCAAGATAACCCCCACTGTGCCAGGTGCCGGGTTTCAACAATATGCCAACCTGAACTGCAGTGCGGGTAATTATGCAAATGACGAGCACAGCACACATGAAGTGAGAAGCCACAATGACTTTTTAGTCCCATGATTGTCCGAACCCGTACAAAGAGTTATTGTAAAGAAATATGGAAGACCAGTAGCGGAGAGTATTTTGGGTGAAATGAAAAAAAATCCAGACTGATAGAATAACTTTCATTTCATGTTGCTAAGCAAGAAAGACAAAGGTCCAATAATTTAATGTCAAATTAGGTTAACTTTAGGTGTTAAAAATAAGATTGGTTTAACTTGTAAGCATCTTTTTGTAAAACATCTTTGTCATTTTATTAATTATATTAATTTTGCTGTCCAGTTTAACACTCTGACTTCTTTTAATGTAACATTTTACTCTTAAAACAAGGAAGCACCTATTATATATTAACTACATTTAGCATATAATCATATGAAGATATAAAAAGCAGATTGGCAACCCACATTCTTTTCCCAGCACTCCCATAGCCATTATTCAGCGAACACATATCTATAGTCACACAAAACACTTTGAAATAATCTTATATTTTGTTCCACTGAGCTTGTCACTTTTCCTTATTCCTTTCCCTCTTGGGGACTTCAGGAATTTAAGAAATTTGAACTCTTAATTCTATGGCCACCCCTGGAGAGGGCAGCAGTAAATCTTCTGAGTTTACAAGTCCCAGTGAGCCTAAAAGGATTAAAAAGGCAAAATACAACTATTCAAAAGGGAAAAAGGCCAACACTGAAACTTCCTCTCATTCTACACCTTTATTAAAAGCTCTGATCAGTTACTAAGACTACAAACATCTTGCCCAGACCAGTGATATGAGAAGATAATTTAACATCAGAAGAAAATATATTAAAGGGTGTCATTTTGATGCAAAATGGGCTACATTTTCTTTTCTACTCCCAAATTGCGGAATCTCTGAACATCAAAAGAAACAAAGAAACAGCCACTGAACTAACATGGAGGTTTCTATCCATAATATGAAGATGACCCTTCACCTGAGCTTTACACATAGCTCAATGAAGAAGCACTAAAAATAACGAACATGGTTATGGACTAAAAATAACAGAATACTAATAATGTCCTATTTAGTTACTTGGATTATGTTTTTAAGCAACTGCTCTTATTCATTTTAGTAAAAACCATTAATGGTAAAATAATCCCTTTATTAGCGACTAGCTGATATGCCCGCATTGCTCGGGTCCGTGAATAATGTTTATAACATTTATTTGATAAATAATAAATATTTCTGCAACTTATTCACCTTTAGGTTGGTTGGGTTTTTTTAGTTTGGTTGAGTTAGTAAATTGTCTTGTTAGAATCAATGGAAATATGTGTTAATAAGAACTGTATTTTAAATTAGAGCTTTGTGATAAACCACATCTTTTGTTTTACCTGAAATGCCTACACCTCCCATCAGGCTTTGGCTGGAGCAGCCATCTAAACTTCAAAAACAATCATGACACACAACACCCTTTCTAACAGCTAAAAAATATGCTAACCTAAAAATATGTTTTCAATATACCTGGCATTGCCCAGATATCCGAATAACATATAGTAGGGAAGCGGATGTCATTGGGCGCGGGGAATTGTTGTATGCATGTGCTCTGAAGTTATTGTTATATAAAAAGGAAAGCAGCCAGAACACAGGCCAGTGCTAGGCCTATGAGTTAACTTTTAAACAAATTAAATTCATTTCTTTTTTCTTCTCTCACCCTCACGACAACCCTGCAAGGTAGGGCAGTCCTAGGCTTGTGAGGTCACTTTAAAATAAATTAGTTTCTCCCCCCCCTCACCCTCAACGCATGGCCACAAAACAAAAACTACAACTCCCAGCATGCCTTTTGCTGTGGTGCCCGACTTGCCCAATGGAAGCCCTGCTGCTGAAGCTCATGGGAAGTGAAGTTTAGTTGAGCCAGTCCACACTACACTGAGGGAGCTGGCTGGCTGACTCACGGGTAGCTTAGCTGTTGCCGTCGGTGACAGGCCCAGAGCTAAGACCTCCTCTGCTCCCAATGGTGCCTAGCAACCAAGGCAGCCAGCCCAGGCACCCTCCCTTCAGGCCCAGGATTGTGAGCTACTTCTAGATGATGTTTGCCAAAGCCTGATAAGTCGGTCCCTCCTGCCCAAGGCATGCTGGGAGTTGTAGCCGCAAGCCTAGCTCTCTGAATAACGTTAACCTTTGAATACATCTGAGGTGTCGTGGGAGAGCGGGCCTTCTTAGTTGTGGCACCCCGCTTAAGAATTTCTTTTTCCCAGGCAGGCTGGCCTGTTGACTGCATTAATGGCTTT
Organism: Anniella stebbinsi; assembly: GCA_029215795.1. Lineage (NCBI taxonomy): Eukaryota > Metazoa > Chordata > Lepidosauria > Squamata > Anniellidae > Anniella > Anniella stebbinsi. Next base: position 83,735,569 of record JARDYH010000004.1, on the reverse strand, counting down.
TAAGTGCCAAGTGATTTTTAAATATATATATATATTTTCCAGGGCCTTTTAACTTGATGAGATTTTTTATGCTGCCGTTTTTTTCCCTTGTTATAACTAAACCACAACATTCCAAGACAAATGCAAGAATTACTGGATAAAGTTTATAGTTTTTATGTAAAAGTCTGACTTTACTATTGAAACAGAAGAGTGTATGGAGGAATGACTGATAGCTGAGGCTACAATGGAAGGGGGGTGAGTGACAGTTGGGGAAAGTCAATTCGAAGGAGAACAAGACAGTGAGAGGTCAGGAAAGTGGGGGCTGAGTTAGGACTGAGAGATAGTGACCTGGTTTGCTAACCCCTACTTTATTTAAAATCAACCACTCTACATACCAGTACTACACCTCCCAGCATGCATTTGGCAGCCAACAGGTGCCCACATCCTCTGAGACGTCGTCTTGTTACCGATGCTGCTCCTCAATAGAGTGTGAAGGAGTAGCATCACCAAGGAGGGGATGTAAGCAGTTGCCAGTGGACATGCCCAGCTTCAGCCAATCCTGCTGGGATTGCCTCATCCTGCACTTCTCATCCACCAAGTGCTCCATCTGGAGTCTGTACTGAAGGGCCGGGGCTGAGCTGGGCTGGGCCGGGCACTTCCCCCATCCTTTGTCGGGTCTGTTTCTGGGCATGCACAGAGCGCCTCCCCTTTCTCCCTCCCTTTTAAGGGCAAAAGTTGTGCACGTGCTTCCCCCAGATTCTCAGAAAACGGCAATATCAGGCTGAAGTGCCTTTGAGCATGTTTGGCCCCTCAAAGCCACGCTGTTGTATCTAGTCATGATTTTAAAACCACACAGAGGGCAGGAGGAGGCACCGCAAATGGACGCAGCCCATTTATGTGGGTTGTTTCCTTTTATGTGGAATTGGGTTGACTGTTCGAGACCAACCTTAGGAGTCAGGTTGTGAAAGACACGTAGCAGCCACCCGCCTGTGCACTCACAATGGCCGCCAAAGGCCAGTAAGTTTGGCCTCCTGCCCAAGGCATGCTAGGAGTTCCGCTCAAGGCATGCTGGGAGTTGTAGGCATAAGCCTTGGTTTTTATTAAATTCTTTAAAAATACTTAAACCCCCAAAATTCACATTTTTAGATTTTTCTGGTACATTTTACCGCCAGACCTATTGCTGTGTCACCGTGTCAAGTTTCTAACTCATCTGGAAGTGAGTAAACATTTCTGGACATACATGACGCATACATACTTTCCGCTTTATAGGAAAATTTTGCTTTAAGTGCTCCATCCAAACTCTGAAGCATTACTATCAACCAAATGTCTAACTATAAATCAAAAGAAATCATGAAGACCAAAAAAGAAAGTCACACCGAAAAGAGAAGGGGCAAAAAATCAAATGGTTCCTATGCAAGACTCATTGAAATAAATAAGGATTGTGCTGAAGGAACATTCAATATATCTGAACTCATCAGGCATCTAAGGGTTGGTTTACTCTTTGGTAAATCTGATTGATTAAATGGGAATTACAGAGCATCAGCCTGCATGCACTTGCCATCACAGGTAGGAAGATACATGTGAAAATTGGATTTATGTACACTTATGTGCACATGCAATAACCCAACAATTACCATGATCCTTGCATCCATAAAAAAGGATGGCATCTGCATGAAGAAACATACACCTGGTTCACATGTCATTTTCTACACGTGGTACAAGACAAAGTGTGAACGAGCCTACAAGTATTTGTAACCAATTCTATCCAGTGGTGTAGTGGAGCCAGGGCTGGCAGAGGGCATTTTTCAATTAGCAGAGACACTGATGCCATCTGTCGCCACCCCCAGGCTCTTCCCTATGCCCTCTGAGCTTACCTGCAATTCTTACAGCAACTGGGGGGGGATTATTTTTCCCAACAATAATATATTGTACCTGGCTGTAATGCAAAGCATTTGGAGATGGTCTTGGGGGAAACTGACCACTAACACCACTTACTATATCATATAAATATGTCTATATCGAGTTCCATTCCTCTGTGCCGATTCTAGGCTGCCACTTGGAGGAGAAAACATGACAGGAGTAGTAATTCCCAGCCTGACCCATGCACCAGGCTTACTGCATGTGAGGTGGGAAATCTTTGACATTTGAAAAGAAGAATTGTACTTGAAAGCAGCTCCCAGGAGGCTTAAACTTGGACTGTAGCAACAGCAGTGCTAAGAGAGGGGGAGTTTAACACTTCCCTATGCCACTGTACAAATTTAAGTACTCCCCTACAGAAACTGCTGTTAGACCTGCACAAACAATAAAAGGTTATATGTGTTTTTAACACCATTAGACGGAACTCTTTTGCTTCCAAACTACAACTTGAATGAGCAGAGTTTGACCATACATACCGCTTCTTCTTGCTCATGCACTCATATTTTCACTGGAGGACCTTCTCTAAGACCTCCATCACACCTAATTCTTCCCCCCCCCCCCGGTTTGCCTCAGTGTTATTGTTGTTTTTAACCTCTGAGGCAGAAGCACGTCAAGCTTATGATCCCTTTCACCTGAATAACTGCTCTTTTGCTCCTTTGCTCTCCCACTCCACCCTTTCTGTTCACTTTCTCCCTCCAGTCAGGTCCTGTCAGATGAGTACTTCAACCAGGTCGCCTTCCTGCCGGGCAAAAATGGAATGACCCTTTAGTCTGGCTCTTTGGGGGCATCGAGGGAGTACAATCCTGTCTCTGCAGAGATTCAGGCATTGTATGATTGTAAAAAACACATTCGAGCTTGGGATGCAAGGTTTGGGTTGTATATTGAGGCTTGGAGCCGGCTTCTGGGAAAGATCACTTTTCCCTACCAGGACCTGATGCAATCCATTCAAGCCCCCAGTTCCTTTAAAACTACAGAGGCTTAAGGGCGCATTAAATGTGCTTAGGGAAAATAATCCAGACTTTTAGCATTCTAGGAAAAGATGGAAAAAGCTGGGGAAGAGGCGGTGTGTCAGCAGGACAGGCATGGCATCATGTGAGTACCATGCTGCAAAGCTGTACACCAGGCATGGAGAGAGTACACTAAATCGTTGGTGTGATGGAGCTCTAAATGTAGGTACCTACGCTATTGTTAGTAGCATCGGATTTTTTTGATTTAAATCGGATTTTTTTTAAATAAAATGCTTTTTGAGGAAAAATCTATAGTTTTCTTTTTAAGATACAATATAGTCCAAAGGTTATTCATCATGAAATAAAGATTAGTTTTTAATTATGTAGCATGGGGCTGTATATTCATACAATGTTTAAATTTTTTGGTAAATGAATTCCATTAATCCATTCACAATATCATGCTCTTCTAGAGGTCTCTGTAAGATTATTGGGCAATTTTTCTATCTAGAAGATATTATCACAGATGCTTGGTTTTACAGTTCTCAAAACTGAATTTGTGTCTGCAGAAATCACAATCACATTGTTCCTTTGCAAATCTATGTACACAGAGTCAACCCCTTACTTCTTAAGTGCTAAGTTTCAAATAATTCAATGAATAGATTGTTGGGAGTGAAATAGATCTGCACAAGAAGCTAAAAATGAAACCTGCATCTGCTTGTAAATATTAAGATTATATCAGCAAGAATTAGTCTTTGGTAACTCTTGAGTTGTGTAAATTTTAAAATATATATTAAGCTTATAGCGAGGAAGAGTGCACTTTTGGGGGGAAGTCACATGATTAAATCGAGTCTTTCTGAGTAGTGATTAAAATCGTGATTTAAATCAAATCCACCCTGTTATTTAGCCACCAAGCAAATGCTTTATTGTCTCAGGGGTTTGTTTAATTCATTTTGCTGTTTATTACTTCTTTGTGTTATTCATTTTATTAACTGCTTTATATTTTGTTTTGTTTTGTGAAAAAAACAGGCTAACGGTATTTTAAATAAAAGGGGCAGTTAAATGTACTACACAGATAAACACACCCAAATTCCCACATGTACTTGTTCCACTTGCTGATGGAAGGAAAGAGCTTGCTAAGAATTCAAGGCGAAAGCCAGGCAGTATCTTAATGTGCAAATAAGAATACAACTAAAATTGGGAGAAGGCAGCAGGGCTGACACACTGCAGCACTGATTAAGCATCTAGCTGCATCTGAAGCAAGCATTGGCAAGTATAAAATATTCAGAAGTATGAATGAGCATTAGCACCACTATGAAACCCCTGGGAAAAACAAAAACAAAAAGAGGGGGCACTCTCAAGCGTTTTCTGATTCCTAATACCTTTATTACACCAATCTTTCCCTTCCTTCCTAATGTCTGTCGATCAAATCGTTGAGAAAGTATTCTGAAACCTGGGAGAGAATCAAATTATTTGTTAACACAATAGATTATGCAATGTTAAAACTCTGTTCCACTGGGCTCCATTCCTGAAACGACTTGAGTGGTAGAACCTCTCTATGTTCAAACGTGTTTTCCTTTTCTTTCTTTCTTTCTTTTTTTCTTTCTTTCTTTCTTTCTTTTAAATATATAAAAGTCAATGGGATAGATAATGTAATTGCTCATAGCTATGCTACCCCTGAAAGACTTCTAGACTGGGACCATTAAAAAACGCAAAAAGTGAAACGCCAACTCGGGCACAATATTTCTAGACATAACCTTTTAGAAACCCCCTATTTACCCTCAGTAAAGAAGTGCTGGAAAACTACCAAAAATGTCATCAAGGTACTTTTTTAAAGCTAAAGAAGAGCAGGGAAAGCAAGAAAATTAATTCCACATGTTAAAACGATTCAGCATTTAGTCTATGTAATTTGACTAACGTTATACTCATGACAATGTGCATGGCAATCTTTCAGAAAACTAAAGCTGATGTTATGCAACCTCAAAATATAAAGCAGATGGTGGAAATAAACTTCCATACACTATTCTTTTTCTTCATCTTAAATCTGGGAGTGGGGACAAAGGCGGTTTATTTATTATGACCCACAATAAAATTGTAATAATTCTCTAGTAGGATTCTTGTGTTCTTAGTGGAAACTAAGAACATAACAACATATGAAACAAAAGGAAGAACTATATCCGTTAAGAGCCCCCAAATGCAATGTCAAGGGCTGCAGAGTCCAAATGGTTTAATTGTAAAGGAAAAGACATATACATTTCCAGTACAAAAATACTGCTTGTATAGAATTAAAATGAATCAGTACAACACAGGAAGTGCATCCTAATATCCTTAGTACAGCCTAGAAGCAAAAACAAACAAACCCCCAAACCCTCAAATATGAGTGACCTACACATTTTCACTTGTACATTTAATGCAGCCAAGTAAATGGTTTTTTTTATATGAATATTTCATTATGTGACAGCCTAGCCCCTGATGACTTCCAGGGAAAAACCAAACCCATACCAACTTCCAGCTGCTCTAAACTGTGATAACTAGCAATCCTATGCTATGCATTAAATGCCATGTGCTGAATTCAGCTTTTGGAATGCCAGCCATTTATTTAAAGAATTTTATCCTACTCTTCAGCCAAAAAAGAAAAACAGTATTCCCAGAATGCCTTACAAAAACCAATAAAAAGACAAAGTTCTGGTTTGCACGATTGCAGGTTAGTTAACAAGTCACCATGGCTTGTTAACCACCCTGCACATGCTGGCTACTCTCGCTGGCTTCTCATGTTGTCCTAACCTGATGAGGGTGGCTTTTATGGGGTGGCTTTAAAACAAACCATCCCACAATCCTACAACAGTCCAGGGGTTTATTACCCACTCCAAGAAGCCACCCCCATTGGGTTCGGACTACACGAGAAGCTGAGCCAATGAGGGCAATTATAAAAATCTGGTCAGCACGCAACCAGGATATACAGGGTAATTGGCAATCCATGGGGGTTTGTTAATCCCCTTATGATTGTGCAAACCCGACCAGGCTTACAATCTAAAAGACACAAACAATACGAAATAAAAAAGATGGGGAAGGAAAAGGAAAAATGCAAACCCGGTTCTAAGTTATTAGTCCCAGAGCCAGGCAGGATTTATTTACCCCAGTGAGTGCAAAAGCTTTGTGAATACTTTTGGTTTATATATGAGATAAGTGTCTCAGAAAAGTGAGTATTACAAATTTCCAGTGGTGGTGGGGCTGCGTGATAACATCATCAATATGGCTGCCACGCTATTATGTAGTTGCTACATTTAAATATGCATAACTTCTCACCCGTTTATGCTACAGAGATGTCATTTTTTCTGAAAAGTTTCAAATTTAATGACAAATACTTTTTGTAATTACACAGTTTTTGTTAACTGCAGTAGTTTTTGAGATAATTTCATTTGAACGTATAAAGTCAGTTATGTTCAGTTGGTCGTGTGTGACGTTTAATCATGATTTACTCAAAAACTATACAACTTTCGAAAGAATACTCAAGAACAAAAAAGTCACATTTTTTAATGAGGATTTAGAAAATATATAATAACATGGGGTTTACCCCAACGTTTAGGGGATTATGAGTGAAATCTCATTATATGTCCACTTTCTCAGGATTGTATGATTTTACAGTTTATCATACAGGGCTTTCATTTCAAAAATATCCACCCTAAATATCTCTCGATCTGATGCACAGATCATTTTGAACATGTTCAACTGTGATTTTTACAGTTGAACATGTTCAAATGCTCTTTGAATAGGACATTTCAAACAGGACGAGTATGATGATATATAAAAAAAGACAATTTATTAGGTTGAATTGTTTTTAACAAAATAAAAAACCTATGTTCTGTGAGAAGGGTTAACAAATAAATTTCATTGGATGTCCTCTTCACTTTCATTGGAACTACTATCATCACTGTCAAAATCACTTTCCTCGTCTTCTTTTTCACTGTCCTCTTCTGTAGCCGTTTCAAGATTTTCTGGGAGTGTTGGTAAATTAACAGAACCAACACATCAGTGTCATTTGCTCTAACCAGGATATTCTTTGCCTGATCACTACCATGTGATGTAAGTTGGATGTGCCAAATAATCCTTGTGTCTGCCTCTTGATGATGGCAAGCAAGATCAGACAACTCTGTTGCCTCAACACTGACATCCTTGCTGGTATATTTGTAACACACAGTCTCTGCTCTGACAAAGAGAATTTTGCCTGCCAGAAGTGAAGCATACTTCTGATTTTTCCACCCATTGCATAGGAAAGATGTAAGTGATGTTTTAAACTGCTAATTCCGAAGTGCATCAACTGCCTTTTTTGGGGTCTTCTGATCTGTGCCTGTTACTTTGATGTCACTAGTTGGTAAAGTTGTTCGCCGTTCACGTTCACAATCTTTTATACTTTGATAGCCGTAAGTGTCAAACACCAGGTGCACTTCCTTAGCTGGTGTACTACTAGTAATGTGCTCCAGTAATTTACGTGCAAGAGCTCCATATATATCAAAGTATAAAAGATTGTGAACATGAACGGCGAACAATCCTCATTAAAAAATGCAACTTTTTTGTTCTTGAGTTTTCTTCAAAGGTCGTATAGTTTTTGAGTAAATCATGGTTAACCGTCACACATAACCAATGTGAACACTGATTTTATACGTTCAAATGAAATTATCTCAAAAACTAATGGAGATGTGTAATTACAAAAAGTATTTGTCATTTAATTTGAAACATTTCAGAAAAAAAATCATCTCTGTAGCATAAACGGGTGAGAAGTTATGCATATTTAAATGTGGCAACTACATAATGCAGCCCCACCACCACTGGAATTTTGTAAGATTCACTTTTCTGAGACACTTATATCATATATAAACAAAAAATATTCACAAAGCTTTTGCACTCTTTAGGTAAATAAATCCTGGTCTGGCTCTGGGACTATATAATGTTCTTATAAGAATCAGTTGGAATGGAAACAGTTCAAGGAGAACAACAAAGTGCCTTGTGGCACCTTAGACATAATGTAAACTGATGTGATCAGATAACACAGACATCATTGCAATGGGGAGCCAATTACACAAACATATGCAGTGTGATTTTTAAAAACCCCATTGTCCTTATTCAAACTTGAAATGGAGCTGAATCTCTTGATGAATTGTACTTCAGAATTTCCTGTTGATTTCTTTGTCTTTGAAATTCCTTTAAGAATGGTCATCTTAAGGTCATTGACTGAGCTAATATCACTCAACAACCTTTTGTGAATGGTAAGTGTTCAGGTAATCATCACTGTCTGTACTTTTTGCCTTTTAATTCCCTCTGATAACTCGGTTTACATCTCCAGGCCCTCCCAGGATATAGAAATCTGCCAATTTGAAGTTAACACTTATGTATCTAACTAAGTGAGCAGGGTCCATGAAAGATCATGCCAGAATAAATGTGTTAGTCTTTAAGATGCCACATATCTACCCTCCTCTCTGGCAATAGTCCAGGGATAGAAGCTTAAAGTTCCTGATTTCTTGGCTGAGCCAAAGGAATGGCACTGCTTCCCTTCTCTCCCTCTCAGCAGCCTGATAAAATGGTCAGAATGGCTGCTACTAGGTGACAATAGATAGACGGAGGGGCCTGATGGTGCTGGCTTCTCAAGTGAACTGATAAAATGGCCCTACTTTCTTTCTTTCCCTTCTTTGCTGGATGTGGAATGGTTGTTGCTGGATAACAGTAGAGTGAGAGAAAAGGCCTTATGGAGCTGGTTTCGCAGCAGAACTGATAAAGCATCTTGAAAGGTCTGAAACAAAAACGTATGTTAACAGTGCCGAATGTACAGATATTGGACACGGCTAGCTCAAGAGGAATTCAACATTGTTAGAAGCTTCTACAGATGCTGCTGATGCTGAAATGGTTGTGAGAAGCGTTTATGACAGTGATAGTGAGCACAATGGGAAACTAGCTACACAGCTCAGCTTGGGCAAACAAGGAAGAAAAAGACTGGTGTACATACTAGCAATTACCACTGGGTAGCATGAGAAGCCAGAAAGTACAGGTGTCTGTGTAATTATCCTGAGGAACTACTAAATGTACTGGCTGTCTTGCATGCTATGGATTCAGCTGGCATTACCACAACACCTTGGGTCAGGAATCCATTTTGTTCTAAAATGTATAGCCCAGGAGCTACTCCAAACACTGTTAAGGCTCTGGAACCACTGCAGAGACACAGCAGCAACAGAAGGTACTTTCTTCCCTCTTGATTATACTAAAGATAGTTGTTCCCAACATTGAGGGAAAGTATGCAAATGTCAGTTTAAACACCATGAAACCACACAGCTGACAAATCCACAAGGTTACTGTGAATTGGCCAACCAAAAGTTCTAGTAGAAAAAATCTTGAAGTATCCCCACCTCCCAGCCAGCTGAAGCCCTGCGCAAGTATCCTTGATGACACCTTTTCTTTTAAATATTGTGCTATGGTATTCTAAAGGTCAGCTAGTTACAAGAACCAAACCATTGTTTCAAACTATCATGGGTCCAGCCTCTGAGCACTGTTTGGACTCCTATTACTGCTTGGGAGTTTGGGCAGTCATTGTTCATTCTTCCTGCTTCGACATCCCTGAGTGGCATCTCAGTTCTGAGAATAACCCAGGGTCCAACTGAATGTTAATTGAATTCATTATAACCCTTTGCTAGCATAATTCTCCACTCTACTCTAGCGCCTACCTCAAGTTTCCAGACCCAGAGCCTCCCCTCTTTCCTACCTTGCCTCACATACCTAGAGAGAAGTTTGATCCCTAGTAAAGAACCACATTGAGTCCAAACCCAGGTTCCACAGCCTGCCAGCTTATACAGCCATTCCAGCACTTAATATAGGATTGTGCTCTGTGTGTAACATATCAGTTCTGAATCTAGAGGTGGAATTGCAGGGAGCACTGGGAAGCAGCTACCAAACATCTCAAGCTGAATCTAACTGAAATTTGAAAGCAACTCCATCTGAACCTGTTTTAAACCAAAAGTGTGGTGGTTTCTGGATCCCTAACAACAATTTATCCTCCATTCAGTATCTTATCATTGCTGACCAGACTGCTTTCTTTTGGATGACTGTGGTCAATGTGGCACAGCTCATTGTCAACAAGGCCAAAATAGTACAAGGCTAATGTCCCTTTCTTGCCCTTTCCTGCCCTTGGACCTAAAGCTGAGAAACATGAGGGGAATTCTTTACCCACAGCATTCTCCTCATTTTTCACAACCAGCCAGGGAGTGAAGTACTTTGCATTCCCCTTTCATTTGTTAAGTAATTACAGCACTCCTGCCCTATTTCTTTTCCTTTTCAATCAATCCATTCCTTCTTCCCATGACCCAACCTTTTCCACCAACACCTGAGCTATCTTGGTAATTCAGCCTTCCAATCCATTTGATCTGCTATTTCCATAGCACCACCTTCCTCTCCTTATTGCACTAATTTCCCCAATCTTTATTTTTCTTTCTCCTGAATTAGGCCTATTAGAACTGGTATAGTGACCCATGTGCTAGGAGACTGGCATACCAACCAAAATATTTTTTTTCTTCTTTCACAAATATTTGATCAAATTCCTCCATTTTAGAAGTAGCTTTCACCCATTTTAGTAAGAGCATAGCCCATAAATGTGTGTGTATCATATTAAAAGGCCCCTTTAAATTGTGTTGATTGTTACATGTGTATACACACAAGTTGTGTGTTGGGGACAACAATGATATGCACCAAAACAGTAAACCAATGATGTTGAACTACTTCAACTCCATCACCATGAATCAGTAACTGCTGGGTGCCAATGTTTTACTCTGCATGTTACAGCAGTAGCTAAGAAAGACAACTTGCAAGTAACTCAATTTTCTTCTGCTGCTAAAGTATAAGCCAGGTCTTAAATTTCATCATATTAGAAATAATGCTAAAACAATTGGGAATTTCTGTTTTGTCCTTCATGAGTTTTTCTTAAAAGACAGAAAACAGAAAAACCTGACCAGAATTAATCAAGAAGGAATGTTGTTCTCAGAAGGACTCTGTTCATGCCAAGAGAGTTTCATGTCATTCTTACTGCTTTGTTTCTCTAGTTTCCATATCTATTTATCGCAAGGCAGCACACAAACACACCCTGTTGATGGCATGGAATGTTTCAGCTAGGCTGGTGCAACTTCATACTCAGCAAAAACAGACACACATACACACACACACCACAAACAAAAAACCAAAAGGAATGGAATATCGGATCAACACAGTTAAGGCAAGACGTATACAGGTTTCACAAGCTGGTAGTATAAGAGAAGATTCATGTTCTTATGCATTTATTGTTTTTTGTAAATATAATGTCATTTCCTGGAAATATTTATTTAAGAATGCTATACACTTTCAATCAGTAATTAAATAATGTTAAGGCTGACATGCTAAACAAGATTTAAACAAAGCTCTGCTGAAAATAAAAGTTTAAAGCATGAGGAATCCAAACACTACATTTGGATACAATCCAGGCAAAATTATATGCTTTTAAGCTTCAGCATTTATTAATGTAGACCAACACCTATGCATTAACGTAGACCAGGGTTGGTAACTGCAGGAGGTCCGTGGGGCCCCATGAGCTATATGCCCACTGTGGACATCTGTATTATTTTTATTTATTACATTTTTATACTGCCCAATAGCCAAGGTTCTCTGGGCAGTTTACAATTAAAACTATAAGATACAAGACATCAAAATTTAAAAGTTTAAAAAGTTAAAAATGCCATATAAAACCAAAATAAGTTACAGTCCAGGGAAAGCCTGTCTGAAAAGATATGTTTTCATGAGGTTTTTAAAAGAATGTTACATTTCCCGCCTCTCGAACCACATGAGGGAGGGTTTTCGACATGGTGGATACCGCTACAGAGAAGGCCCACCATCGAGGTTCTTCATGGCGATATTCTGTTCGTTTTGGAATGACGAGCAAGACCTCCTCTGAAGATTGTAAATGTCGACTGGGTGTATTTAAGGGAAGGCAGTCTGCTAGGTATCCTGGTCCCAAGTTGTTTAGGGTTACCTGAATCCAGACTGGAATGGTTCCAGATAATCACTTTCATCCAAGAGCACCTGCATTTGAGATACCACCACTCTCTCGAGCACCTTGCTCAAAAACAGAGTGTTTGCGATCAGACAATAGTTAGCATAGATCTCTGGAACAAAGGAGGGACCACCCCATCACACAATCTGTAGCAGCTATGGAGCACTAAAAGGGTCAAGATTACCTTGCAAACAAGCTGATTTTGACCCTTTTGGTGCTTCATAACCATCTTTAACCCCTTTTTTTGTCTTTTTACAAATTTGGGGTGGGTGTGGTGGGAGCACAACAGGAGCCATATGCTGCCCATGAGCCACATGTGGCCTATCCCTGAGGGAAGATAAACACCTAAGTAGACCAACACAATATTTATTTATTTAAAATAATTTTTAGACTGTCGTTAAGGGTATTCATAATCTGTAGGCTGCTTATATAGACTGAGAAACAGCTTGAACAAAATACGTTGATCATTGAATCTGAATAAAGGTCCTGTAGTAAATGAAAAATGGCACAGTAGATTGATAACAATAGTGACAGAAAGCCAACCCAGGATGCTTTCCATTGCACACCTTTGGAGTGCATGTTCCTCATTCTTTTCATAATAAAAACAAACAAACTTCATCACCTATGGGACCTTTCTTAAAGATTAACAATTTTTTTGATGTCCTGCACAGAAAAGCTGCACAGAAACCAAGTTAAAGCATTATAAAGAATTTTATTTCCACAGCAAAACATGCTGCAAAAACACTATATGTATCAACATAAAAAGTCTGATTACAAGAAAATCTACTTATCTGCAAGATATAATTTGCTATTTCTCACACAAGCAACGTAATTACATAGCCACAGAGATAGTCTGTCTCCGATCATATATCTATCATATACAAATTTTCAGCATGTGGTCAAAATACCTGTGGATCAGTAGTGAAAGTCATCTGTCATCAGCTTTATTTCAAGAATAGATTTACTGGATCCTAGGTTATCTTAATTCATACTTAATTCTATTGATCATACTTAGAAATGTAAAAATTCAAAATTTTTTGAAGCCATGGGGGAAAACTGGTTTTTTTTCTGGGGGGGTGGGTATGGGAATGTTTGGGAAAATGGAAAAAATGCAATATTAGCACTTTTTACAGATTGAAAGTCACTTTGTTACTTTAGGAACACAAAATGTAATAATGTACAAGTTGGTTTGGCATAAAATTATCACATTTGGTATATTAAAAGTACAGTGTATTCAAACAATTATTACAAATTGAATTTACCTTTTTTTTTTTGGTAACAAACAGAACTACAAGCTCCTGAACTATAAAGAACACCTGAACTAAAAGGAACAGCAGGCAAAAAACAATTTAAAAAACAACAACCAGAATAAGCCATCAACATTAGTAACAAAGAAAAGTTTTTAGAAATAATTTGGAGAAGTAAATACATGAACACCTACCTTGTCTTAAACATTTCATTCATCATGCTAAAATAAAACATTCCATAATCCATTTTGTCTTCATTTTTTTTCAATTTTTCAGTAAAAAACAGAAAAAGCTTCGGGACCTGTTTTTTTCGGGGGGGGGGGGGTGGGTTCTAGCCCTTCACATCTCTAGTCATACTGAATCATTGTCAAGTACTCTGAATTTATGCTTTACAACAATGGTTCGCTTTTTCCTCCCCTCCCCTAAAATATTTACAAAAATATTAATTGCTACACTACAAAGAACACAAAATGAAGAAATACACAAACCACATCTCCAGGCCTCAAAATAGCATCCCATTTCACCACCTGCTCCACTCTGTGGCATCAGCTACCCACTTGCAATGGAAACTGGTAGTTTGTAAAAGTATTTCATGAAAGGTTTCTTTAAAAAACAAAGCATTCCTGACCCAGATTTACAGATTCTATAAAACCTGTAACACTGGTGTGAATACATGTTTTTAAACTTATAAATTAGATAGTGAAAGCAAAGGAAGACTGTTTCCAGTAATTATCAATTATATCCAACTGCTTTCTCTCAGTCAGCTACCTTCAATTACATAATAACTGCTGCTTTTGACAAATTGCTACAATTAAACCATTTCTGTTACAGATTGGGGGGAAATGTATGTCACTTGTCACTTTACTTTGCCTGTCTGATGAATTGAAATAACAAAAAAGAAAGAAACCGAGTCTCTGGAGAAAGCATGCTAATTTATTCAAAATACACCTCTGATGCAATTTATTTCCAAACACCTTATTTCTATATTAACTTCATTATTTAAGCTACATTTATGCCAACGATGAGTACAACACCTTCTTAATTAAAGACAATTTACATCTCCTGGCACACATTTATTCATGAAATTATGAAACTTCAGTGTGCATAGTACAGCAAGGTTTCCTTATACTCATTCATATTTAATTTTTGAGAAGAGTTCACTGCACATAAATTATTTATCAGTGAGAAGGGTTTTGAAACTGGAATGCTAAAATGTCATGCTCCCTCTCAAAATAGTTTTTTTTTCAATTTTACTTAAGATTTTCTGTAAATCTCTATTTTTTGCAATCTCTGAAATGACACAGTATAAGCTATCCCTGTAAAATATAGTGTATTTTTTAAAGGAAAGCCAATTCGTCTCCCCAATTTTCACTTGTTTTTCCATCAATTAATTGCCTTACTCCTCTCTTTGTCCTATTAACATTTCATTTTAATTAATAAAATATTATATACCAATTAAAGGGAACAATAATTCTGTTAATGTAAGCATCATAATCAGTTCATACATGTTTATTCTCCATCTTGTTTTTATATCAATTTAAAAGTGAGCAGCATCTCTCAAACTGATATGCTTCACATGCCTGTTTGGTAGCCACAGGTATATGTGTTCAAAGCACACCCTGGCCACATGTAAACACACCATTTGCATTGACTCATAAAGGTAACATGGCAATTATGCACCCACCAATCACTTGTGTGTTAACATGCAATGAGGGACTCATGTGGTAAGTGCATTTATACATGCATGGAACACTTATACAAGCAGGTTTGACCCAGGCCAATGTCATGTCTGTGTTCAGTCTTCAAATGGCAGTTTATTGGCCTTCTTCTACCCCACACCAAGGATCTTAGTTAAACATAAAGTTAAATGACTGATTGAAGACTGTAGTGTCCTAAACTGTTCTTGGCAAACTGAAGAAAAACAGTTGAACAGAATCAAGTTAAAACCAGATTTTTACCCTCTCTTGCTTATCTCCATTCTTTTTATCCTGACATTGGAATTCTCAGCCTCAACACCTGGTCAGTGTCTTCTGCTGCTGCATTTAAAAGCCTTCTTAAAACCCCCATTTGCTGTGACTTTTTTAGACTGATGCCTCTGTTACATAAAATTATATAACGGCCTCCACAGTGTTAACGGGTGTATGGGTTCATAAGGAACCCATAGAAATGGGTTCGAATGAAAATATTGCCAGAAGGGCCAAAGGATGAACAGAATCATGACATAAGTGTTAACTAAAGACGATGGACAACATAATCGGCAGAATTTGGACAAGCACCAACAGCAAAAAATTGATTGAGTTTTGAGGAGAACCAGTAGCTACAAAAAGTGTGTTTAATTGGAAAAGTGGCCTCATCAAAATTGAGTGATGAAGTACATACGTTGATTAGGTAGCAGGTAGCCAAGGGATGAGATCTTCTTTACAGGAAGACAAAGAATAAAAAAAGTATATACGGTACCCCAAACTCAATGGAGCCTTAAGGAAGACAATTAACACTTGAAAAGTATAACTAATGCATACAATGGATTGTCCCGCTTCTGAACATTCAATTGGGGTGGCCTGCTAATTTCTTGCTCCAACTTTGGTAACTATTATAGGAATGAGAAAATGTTAATGTTATGGATTTAACTACATTCTAGATAAATAAAGGAGTTTGAAAAAAGATTATAAATGCTGTGATTATAAACCCTGTGATCTCAGTGTTTTTGGTAACACCTCCCAGCTCTCTCTTCTCTCTAACTAATTTTCCTTGCTTCCATTAAAACTGTAGACAACAGGACCTGCCTCTTTTAAAGAAACATACAGGAGAAGATTTTTCAAACCTGAGAGAGGGGCTGCAGGATTGGTATTTGAGATCAGGGTTTAGGGGACAGAGGACTATACATGTATCAGAATGCTTTCCTCACCATTTCTTTGTGGAGTTGCTAATGGATGCCATATCTATGAAAATTCAACATCTGGAAAGCTGAAAAAGTGAGTATTTGGGGGAAGGATTTGACTAAAAGTTCCCAGTTGTGCTCCTGGTGCTCCTTCTCTGTGTCTTCAAACAAGTCAAACTAACTGCATCAGAGCTTAATAAGAATCCCAAACTGGTATCTAGAAGCTATATGATTATTATTGTTATAAAATACAGAAAGAGGGTAATTCAGAGCAGAAAAAAAGTTTAGACAAAATGTAACACATAAGGAAAGGCATTGAAGTTATGAAATGTTCAAGGTAGGAGATATTAGGATTGCATTAAATACAGTACCAGAAAGTTTCAGCAGACTTTCTCTGCCATTGCTAAAAGTGAGAGAGAAAATATCTGCTAAGGAGGCTCTTGCCGCTACCCAAGAATACAGAGCAATACATACCCTTACACAGAAGTTACAAACCTCAAGATCTAACCGGGTTGGAAACATGACCACAAACAAGCCTTTACAGACAGCAATTTTCTCCCCGAAGATTCAGAAACTTAAAATGGTTTCAACACTATCTAATCAGCACCAGTAGGGAGAAAAGGAATTGATTGCCTGACATGGCAATGGCAGAACCGATTGAAGCACACCACAGAAAAATGTCTGCAGGGGAAGGGTGCACAGAGAGACTAGAAACAATGTGAAATATTAGAAAGAATTATGAGGGATGACCTGTGAAGATTCTTGTCTGACATATCCACATTTCAGCCACATAAATTCAGCAACACATCACCTCATGTACTAGAGCTTAATTAATGACAGTGCTCACCAGGGCTCATCCCCAGCATGTTCTCAATGCTAAAACTTTATTCTGGAAAATATGAGGTAAGAACTGATGGAGAGTGTATTTCCTTTATCACTGAGCTTCCCCACAAATGCAGGGATTCCCCACAAAAAAAGAATTCTAGGGATGGCCTTCAGATAGGCCAGCTAGTCCCAATCTGGTGCCCTCCAGTTATGTTAGATTACAACTCCCATCATTCTCAGTCAGCTGAGACAGACACCTAATACTCTTTTTATAGAATTAAGCACTTGTAATATTTACTTGGATGAGAAGACTCACAGTAAGGGATCTGAAGTCATATGTGAATACCTCTTAGCTCTGCTTCATTAGACCACAGAAAAAGGCCTTCAGGATCAACATTGGGTGGAATCCAGTATCAGATATACTCTGAAATTACATGCATTTTCCCCCTGCCTTGCCAGGCCGATAAAAGAAATTGCTTTATCTGTAGTATTATACATTTAAGTGGAACTCTACCAACAACATCTTAGACTGCTGAGTTCTGAACTTTCTTGGCACAGAATTTTATCACTTTAATGCACAACAATTAGAACCTGCATCTATGGCATGACTTGTCTTGTAAAAATCTATCCTACATACATAACATATTCACTATACCAGTTTTTCAAGAGCAATGCTTGACAAATGATTAATCAACTCATTTAACATTGACAGCAATAAGCGTAGTAATAAACAATATTCAAATAATTTAAAGTGGGCACAGTTAATTTACTCTCAATTTGCATAATGTGGGAGCTTTGTTTCTTGCCCCAGTTTTCTCAGACTACTTTTAGCCCCAGAAAAAAAATACATGTCTATGCCACCCAATAGCTGAAGTGTTCCAAGGTGCTGACAGCTAAATTGTTGCCTAAGAGAGTAGGCCCATCATGGTAATTATGAACTGCTCTGGGCACTGTAGGAAGACTGGGAAAACCCCTAAAGTGTACAAGCAGTGAGGAGCCGTGTCATGGGACCCCTTTTCCTAAAATTCTTCCTATTACTTTCCAATAGGGTAAGGTTCTGGAAAGGGGAATTTCTGCTCCATCAAAATAATTTGAAAACTCAACATATGAAGATGTTTTTTTCCCATTCTCCATTCCAAAGACTCAACAAATAACACCATGAAAGATGTTAACAGCATGATGCAAAGTTTTAGTAACCTACAACTGGATAGTAGTGTGATGAGAAGAATGGTTGTCATGGCATGCACAGAGAAAGATATATAGAGAAGAATAAGATAATGGTTATTACAGCAAAAAACTTCCCTCTTATCTAATTCTAATTCCAAAGTGTATTCTTTTTTTATTTTTATTTTTTTAATTAAATGGCTAATATTTTGGCATTTTTCAGCTTCCCCATTTCAAAAACTGTTGAAAGGAAGAATTCAATTGCTGCCTACAAATTTACATTAGAGAGTAATTACAAATGGGAAATCTCAAAAATATATCGCTGTGATTCCTTTCTCTTCATTCTACCCCCAACTAGCTCTTTTGCAATCGCTGTTACTTCAAATGATTTGACAAGGCAAAGTATTTAATTTTATCAAAGCTGCTATACACACAAGGTTCACATTAAGGCATCTTTCCCCAACTATCAGAGAGCAGACAGGAAATGCCTTGGGGTAAGTAGGGCAATCATAGGGAACAGAGTCCATATAGCTCTCTCTCTCTCTCTCTCTCTCTCTCTCTCTCTCACACACACACACACACACACACACACACACTTTTGGAGGAATGCTTTTTGTTATACTGTCACATTTTATCTGAGCATTGTACTCAGAATGCCCAATAAAAAGGGAGATTTTCTCTCCATGCTAATAGAAAATAGCATTACTAACATATTAAAGAGTTACTAGTAGTTAGGGTCACAAAAAACACAAGCACCAATACTACTCATTAAGGATTACAAGCACTTTCTCACTGCCCCCTTGTTTCAATTGTCCAGTATGCTATCATATTGGTCATTCGCAATATGAGTGCGTGAAATGCAGCAATACAGGGTCACAATTTCTCCAAATAGCAGCTCACAGTCTTGATACACAGTCCCACACTAGTAGCTCACAGTCTCACATTTATTCTAATAGAAATAAAAGTGTTTTGAAATTGCAAGACTGTTCTACAAAGCCGGACTTCGTCAATTCCCTGTTTACTGTTGAAGAAATATAATACACCATATAGTGGTGGCACCTTTTAAACATTTAACTATACACTGCTAACATTAGAGTTTTTGGGAGGCAAGGAATGAAAAAGAAATCATAAGGACATTTGGAAGTGGAGGCCAATGGCCCAGTTTATATGATCGAATGTTAGCTTAATATACCAGGACCTGCATGAGCTCCATGTGCTTCACTCCTCCCTTCACAAGACACAGCAAAGAAGGGAGATAGCCATTTGCAGCCATTAAGATAGCTTCTGAATTTGGCTTGTTTTGAAGCCATTAAGATAATTTCCAGTTTGCATGTAGAGGGAAGTTATAGTTAACTCTAGCTTCTTGTTTTTTGGACATTCATACAAAGGGTGTAGAGCAGCAGCAAAGAGATGGCACGTGGGTGCACTGTGCTCATGTGTAACTTGGCTTATTAAGTGACCATCTGATTACCCAAACATTGCCAATGTGTTCAGGATTAGAAAGTTTATCAATCAACCTTTCCAAGTTGCAAATTATCATGAATACATTAGGGTGACCAGATAAAATCCAGGTCAGGGCTCCTGTAACTTTAACAGTCGTAGAGAAAAGGGAATTTCAGCCAGTGTCATTTGTATGCAATTAGTTCCTGGTGAAATTCCCTCTATATCACAACAGTTAAAGTTGCAGGGGCCCTGCCTTCTTTTGTATATGGTCACTCTAGTATAGTGCCTGCAACTTTAACTGTTGTGATGAAGAGGGAATTTCACCAGGAACTAATTGCATACAAATGACACTGGCTGAAATTCCCTTTTCTCTACGACTGTTAAAGTTACATGAGCTCTGACGTGGATTTTATCTGGTCAGCCTAGAATATATATTTTATAATTCAACTATATTCTACATTTGTGTTAGCTTTTTTGGTGACTATGTTAAAATATCCAAAGTCTGGAATCTCTTGGTACAAAGTGGGATTTGCAATAACGCCATTATCTAATAAAAACGAAATGTCCAGGGAAACCACCACCAAGGAATTAAGAACATTCTACATGTGTTATGAATTATGAGGTGGTGACCCTCACAGTAAGTTATGAAAAAAGAGCAGAATGCTAGCCAACTTCTTCATAGTTATTCCACAGATGTCCATTTTCCAATAATAATTCCAAACTTTATGTAATTTTAAAGCTACTGTTTTTGATCAACATAAGGGCCACCAGTTGCATATGCTACCACAAAATGTCTGAACGTTTGTATCTAATTTCTGTCTATTCACAGCCCAAATACCATTATCATATTGTAAAACTTGACAGGGTGGATGATATTTCATAGCCCACACTGTTCATTCATGTAGACAAAGATTGAGGGACAGAGTATTACTCTTCAAAGTAATTCAAAACAAAGCAAAACTTTTATTCCTTTTCAAAGCCTGAGTTTAATTTGTATAACAGAGTTTAGCAATTATGAGAATTTGATTAGATTATTATACTGGCAAAACCAAGAACGACGTATAGGATAATTTCCAGATGGTGTCCTATTCGTATAGATTTTGTTTCCAGAATTTCAGAATGACTTGCCAACCACACTCCAAATTTAAGACCTTTATCTTTTCCTTCTTCTATTTTTCCCCCTTCACCTAACACACGGTGGGGATGGGGAGACAGACTCATACTATATTCTGTGCCTGTTTCCAAGGAAGGGATCAGTGACAAAAAAATGTGATTTACAACCTGATTTATATAAACTTTGTTTTGCTTTTGTTCTTGAAAAAGAGTCAACATGAAATCCACTCAGATAGGCTGACGGTGACTATTCAACAACAGAGGGAAGGAAGCCACACATGTTTATATTTAATTTCATGCCCCCCCATTTCCCAAATTCTTCTAAACATTACCAAGGTATACAAATGCCATATCCATAATTTATATGGTGAAACAAAAAAGTATAAAACTTCACTAATTTGCAAAAAAACAGTGGTAATTGCAGTGATTGCCAATCAAAGATTTCCCCGTTAAATGCGAACAAAAAAAATATTTAACTCAGTCAAAATTTCTACTTGATTGTTTTATGTTTTGTAATTAATATATATTTTTAAAAAACAGTAATGGAACAATCCTATAGCTCCTAGGCAGCATCAGGGCGGGTGGGTGGATAAGATAGTTTGGATTTCCCAAATCTGAGGTCAGAAGCAGCACTCTGACCTTGGAGCATGGAATCAGAGTTCCAACCCCCTCCCCATGCAGCAGGCATGGAAAGAACCATGCTGGTTGCTCTCTGAGGTTGTAAACTAAACCTTGGATTATGAGGGAAAGGGATGTTTAAGTGGGCAGGGAGCAGAGGAAACTGAAGAAGCCAGAATATGAGCTATCCTCAGCTTCTTCAGTCTCCTTCCATCCTGCTGCTTTAGCTAGACGGGCAAAAAAAAAACACCTGTCTAGCAAAACTGCAGGGCAAGAAGAGCAGCGAAGGTGAAGATTGCCTCCACCGCTTCTCCTGCCCTGCAAGGATAACCAGAAGTCTCCGTGTTTGGAAACTTACAGTCACTGCCATAGGAATGTGATAAGCTAAGTTTAATTTTAAAAAAAATCCTGAGAGATCACAAAATATACAAATCTAAAATCTTTACATTTTTCATTTTTAATGCAAATAATTTCATGCAAACTAGATAAATAGTTCTAATTACAATCCTGACTCCAAAACAAACAAACCTCAGGCAATGTGAAGCTTATGGGAATATGGAGGCATTACAAATATTGGGTTGTTCTGAGATCCATGGTATCCATAACTATAGGGTTAAACTGCTAAAACAGATGACAATTATGTATGTAGGAGCAGAATATATAAGAAACATACTAAGGGGGGGAAACATTTCAGTGCATTTTTAAGAATCCTGGGATGAAATGCATACAGGAAACCTCTGTAAACTAGGATTTACATCTTAAGATTCAGTAATTCAAGAAGATGCTTCCAACTGATAGTAACCAGTGTTTTGCAGGAGTGGCTGTAGTGTTGGCTGCTTGTTCACAGTAAATCAGGATAAGCCAGGAATCCTGATTATGAGCTAATGAAGTCCTAGAATCTAAGAGACATATGGCCTAAATGTTTTGGAAAAAGTCACATATAAATGGCTGTCTTGGCCCTGTCCTAACCCCTATCCACCTGGGTGTTGAGGCTGGAGTGGGGTCTGGTGAGTCAGTAGCTGAAGTACAAGAGGGAGCAAGCTGAACCAGACTCCACAAACAGTCCTAGTCAGATCCAAAGTAACAAATAGCAAAGCAAGGCAGTAGAGTCAAATCCAGGCCAAGGTCACCTACAGAGCGGGATCCAAGTAGAAGAAAGGGTGCACAGGCAAGTAGTAGGCTGGAGCTAAAGTCAAACACAAGACATAATTTCCAACAGCTTCTGTAAGCTTTTATTAGGCTTTTTATCCTGGAGCAGCCAGAGCCCCAGGCAAGCCCCAGCTGCAGTTGTTCACTTTCTTTGTAGAAAGTCCTCCTCGTGAGGAAAGCCCTCTACTTGTCCTCCCAGGTAGACCTCTGCGGCAGACTGGGACTTTGTTGAGATTCTTTGAGTTGGTCCTGCCTCCTCTAGCACCATCACTTCCTTGTATTTGGGGTGCTCAGCCTCCTCCTCTGAGGCAGACTTCCTCTCTTCCCAAGGGGCTGGGACCTCAGCAGGCTTCTCCATGGGCTCAGGCCCCTGTCTCGGTGCAACCCCTGGCAGGGCGTGGGCTCTGTTGGGCCTCTAACTCTTCCTCAGAGGAAGAGTCTCCCAATGGGGACATGACAGCCCCAATGCTGTTCCATTACAACACTGAATACATTACAAGTCGGAGTGTAAAAGAGTCCCTTTGTTCTTATGCTTGTTCAATGACAAGCCTAGAAGGACATAAATGTAATAGCAGAAGGCAATATCATGAAAATAACAAAATAATAAGCAACATCTCAAGGTTAACTTCCAGTCATGATGTTAGCAAGTGGTTCAGTGCTAATAAAATATGCTAAATTGTTTATCACAGGCTTTCCATGTTGGCAAAGACTACAGAGGTTCATAATCCTTGCTGAATTGTGGCAATTCTAGAGGTTCACACCCACCCTGGGCAATGCATGGGTTTACCAGCACAAACCACTAATATATCTGGACATACAAAGAATTTTAATAATGCAATATATGCATATTTCCTCATAAGTAAGAATAAGATGAGCCATGCTGCATCAGACCAAAGGCCCATCTAGTCCAGCACTCTGTTCACACAATAGTCAACTAGGAACCTGCAAGCAGGTCACAGGTGCAACAGCACCCTCCTCCTGGTATTCCCCAGGACCTAGTGAACAGAGGCCTACTGCCTCTGATCCTGGAGGTAGTACATAGCCATCAGAACTAGTTGCCTTCTCCTCCAGGAATTTATCCAACCCCCTTTTTGAAGCCATCCAAATTGGTGACCATCACTACATCTTGCGGTGGTAGTGAATTCCATAGTTTAACTATGTGCTATGTGAAGAAGTACTTCTGTTCCTTTTATCAGCGTCATGGGATGACCTACCCTTACTCCCTAGTAAGTTTTTAAAAGCAGTGTTCTAATCTACTAAAATGGGGGGAGGGGGTTACCATCAATTTAAACAGGATCTTAATCAACCCTCATGTAGCACATAAAGTTCTTCAATGTGCAAACTGCCCCACTTATTTCAAAAGAGGAAACAGTTTCACAAGAATAAGCAGCAAGAACATGCAGTATTCTAGATTGCAACATTATCTGCTTTACAGTTTTACTACAGGAGGAATCTGCAGTATTTAAAAAATAAAAAATGTAAAAAAATAACCATGACACTTTTTTTGTCCTCGGCAGTAGATATGATTCATGTGCACAATAAAGGCTAATATGATTGACAGCCAGATTTTGTGATCTTATGAGTCATGACACAACCCAAGACATATAAAATGCTACCTTTGAAAACCTGGGGAAACATTTCTATGCACGTCATTGTCTTCACAATGGATGGTGTGCCATTCTTTCCTCTTAAAATAATGAGTTGTGGAAGTTTTGCTGGCTTCTATGCAAATAGTACCACTCCAAGATAAAGTTAGCCAGCATATTACCAGCCCTTTTGCTGTACCTTAGCAGATTCCACTACAAGTAAATAAATGTAGTGAAATAGTTGGACATACATCAGGTATGTGGAAGCTCCAGCCTGTGGGGCTCCCCATCCGGCCTGCCAGCCCCTCACTCTCTCCTCAGGCAAAAGGTTGTATCTTAGATCAGCAGCTGATTAGAGAGAAGACCTTTACCTTGCCTAGCACTGAGAAACTGAGCCTCATTGTTGGAAAGGGGAAATACCTCCCCCCCGGCTGATCTGCATCCCAGCCCCAAGGAAGTGGGGCTGGGAAGGGTGTGGGTGTGTTTGACATACAGTGATGAATCCTGACATGGTCCATATCTTCGGGTGGGTATGGGAAATCTATGTAAAATGACAGAGATGCTAAAGACAGGGACAGAAGTTACAACTGAAATGCTGAAACAAAACCCACTAACATATCTACCACACAGTAAACTGGTTTGTACTATAAAAGCAGCTCACCATGGCTTATTTAAACCATGGCCGTCTACAGTGCATGCCGGATGACATTTTGAATAAGCAACCAGGTGCCATGGCTTGTTATGTCATGCAAACCTGGATGCCATGAGTTAAAACAACCTTTGCATAACCCATGGGCTGTTTTACCTTCATATAACCCATGCCACCTGAATTTGCACACCATGGTTTGAATATTCAAAACAGCAGCTGGCACACACCACAAAACCCCGTGGGTTTATTAACCTAAAGTGGCTTAATATGTGCAAACCAGCCCAGATACTCTGCAAAACTATAGAGGAAGCATGTTAGTACAGTTTTGGTACATCACTTCAGATGATGCACCAAAATTCACGTCAGATCACTGCCAAACTGCAAGTCTTTGTTCATCCATTAAGTTTGTTATTAGAGCTGCTCATCCATTAAGTTTGTGACTAGATAGGATGGGTTCAAAGCTGCCTGTTGAATGGAACCAAGATGAAAAGAAGAAAGGAACACTCTGCTTTTGGCATTTGGCATGTCACTATCTATACTATATGAGCACAGAATCAAAAGAGACAGAAAAATGCCATTATATAACAGACTACATTTACCCTGCTAGAAGGATATTGTACAGTGAATCATGTCCTCAGATACAGAAATCCATATCTTTCCTGGGTGCTGTTTACCACTGTGCTTGTCTGACATAACACACATTTTCTGTGTTGTGATAGGGCTAATAAAGGACTAGATATGGAAAGAGAGGAATTGCCATCTCTACTCACTGCTGTTTTTACCCAATGGGCCCCTTCTCCATTCCCACAGAGGTCAACAGAACCATTTGCCCTGTGAGGAAGAATAGCAGGTCTATCTACTCTAGGGTGGTGATGGTATCAACTGGGCTCCTAAGCTTTACTTGTAATGGTTGAAGAAGGAAGCAGGTTCCAGCTAAGGCCCAGAAGTCCCTGTAAGACCAACAATGTTCAGCTGCATTACAGCCATGTCAAGGAAGGTTAGGTCACCAGGATATTCTTTGGAGGCCCACTTCTAAACAGTAAGTAGCCCATGTCCATTACAGCTGGTCATTATAAAAATCTTGTCACTTTCCTTTCCCCATTGCTTCTTTCCTTTTGGTTCTATCTTTTATATTGCAAGCCTGAAGGCAGGGCCTACATTGTTTTTATTGATCTGTAAGCTGCTCTGGGAGCCTTTCTGGCTGAAGAACAGGGTACAGATACAATCCATCCATCCAGGAGCACGATCCTATGGCCCCTTGTCTGAGGGACCGTAGGATACTGGGGGTTCCCCTCTCCAAGGTCGGAGGCAGCTCTCCAATCTCGGAAGGAGAGTTGGAAATCCGACCCTATCACCTCACAGCTGGCATGAAACAAACTGCTCTGGCTGCCCTACAAAGTCAGAAAATCAACATTGGAGAATGGAGGAAGGATGTTCCAGTAGGTGGGGAGAGATCGGCCAGGATACCAGTTATCCTGAGCCTCTTCCAGTCTCCTTCCTTCCCTGCCCCCAAAGCGCCCTTGCTAGACAGGCTAAAAAGTCCATCTACTGAAATATGCAGGGCGGGAAGGCAAAGATAATCTCTGCTACTCTTCCTGCTCTGCATTGGATGATCAGAATTCTCTGAGTTCGAGGGCTTTGAATTATTGAGGGTGCAACTGATAGGGCCGGTACCAAAATAATCTCCTTTGACTCATGTACAGCAGCATGTGTTACAGCTGGCTATTCAAACATAACCAAACAAGATGTAAACCTGTATAGGCTCCAGGGCAGTGCACCAACCCTCTGTCCACTGCCTTTCTGAGGAAATTATTAAAGTAATTATGAATATTTAATAGTTGCTTCATCCCATCACAGGATACCAAGATCATTGGAGAAAACAGAATTTTATATTCTGTGTTACACATGGAATAAAACTGTTTCTCAATTGCATAGCTACTCTTGCCAGATGTCAAGCTTTAATTCAAACTGTTGAGGCTTGTGCCATCTTTACCATGAAAATCTAAAACTACTAGCAGTGACTGGCAACTTGAGAGGTAACATAGGAAACTGCCTTATACTGAGTCTGACCACTGGTTCATCTAACCCAGTGTTGTCAACACTTACTGGCATCAGGCTCTCCAGGGTTTCAAGCAGGACTTTTTCCAGCCCTACCTGGAGTTGGACAGGGATTGAACCTGGGACCTTCTGCATGCAAAACAGGTGCTCTACCACTGAGCTAAGGCCCCTCCGTGTGCTGCAGGTAAATATCAGCCTGGCTTATTGCCAAGTACTATAAGCTGCTATGGTCCCGTTTAGACATTGGTATCAAACTTTAATAGCAAGGCAATTAAGAATGCTGATTGATTTGAATAATAAAACCAATGAAAGCTAAATGGCATTTGTTTTGCTTCCTCAACACAGCAATATTATAAAAGGTCTACTTTTCCCAGCACCATGGTAAAAGTGGGGGAGGGGAGGAGGAGGAGGAGGTTTTTTTTTTCTTTGAAGATTAAGAAAATTTTTCATCTCTTGAAATTGTTCAATTATGTTTTATTATTGGTAACTCCCAAAAGGTATGTGAATTGATATATTTAATTGGTAGGCTGCCAGGTGAGCCTGAACCAACCTTCTCCAGCTAACTTCAAGTATTAACTGAAGCATTGTAGAAGACAACAGAGCTCAACAACATATGAAGGCCATCTTGTCCAAGGATAGACAACATGTGTTACTTGTGCTAGCTGATGGATACACCACCCACTCATAAACTTGTTAAAACTTTGAGTATCATAGTTCACATTTATCAAGCAACATGTGGCTATGGTAATGAAAAAATTGTGATGTTCCTTTAAGATGGTGATGTTCCTCTAAGAATTGGAGGGAATGAGTATAATGACAGAGCACCACTTCAAAAGACATACTTTAAAAATATATCTTTATTCCATGGTTCTTAATAGCTGGTAAATCCACCATCCTTTAGTGATACTGGTATTATGTCATGGAAAAGGAAGAAAATAGCAAGATGCCAAAATGTATTTTTTGCTTATCACCACTTCCTAAAACTATAAGAATAAAGATATCATTCCATTAAGTATATTTATGGAAACTATACTCATACATGTTTAAAAATGCAAATAAGGTGAGACGTTTATGCTCATGAAACTCCCCACTGTCACTGAATCCAGATCAAGTTTCGCCATTTGTCCTGTTCTAACCCTACTCTGAGGCAGAACTAAAAGCTACTTCTCACAAAGATTCTTGCTTTCGAGCTGTTTTTGCATATGCTTGACTATAAAATTAAATAGATAATTGGTTAGCAAAATTTAATGAGAAGTGTTTTGTTTTTGAATAGAAATATCTTTAAACAAATATACAATGTGGTAGTGATTCTTAAACGATACCTTTAAATACTGCTTGCATCCAGGGAGCCACTGCTATTTTTAAAAAATAATTAAGATTAAGAGGGCAAAAAATTTTTTTTCTCACTCACTCATTCACTCTTCCTTACTTACCAAAAACATAGTTGCTTCCTCACAAAAAATTACATAACTATGCATTTTGAAAGGGTTTCTGCCATAACATTGTTTTTACAACACAAGACACCTAAATCTTCAGAAAACTCTTATCTTGTCATGAGTTGAAATCAAATTTTAGAAATGTTAAGAAATAAGAGCATAAAAACCTCAGGATTTCTTTGCAAAATGTGATGATCAAACTCTACAGAGGACCTAACTTGCTTGTCACATGCAGCTTCTCATGTTATTTAGCTTTGTAGCTTCCTGACGAAATTGTCACATAAGATCGTATGGTGTAGTGGTTACAGTGTCAGACTATGACTGGGGAGACCGAGGTTCAAATCCCCACTCAGCCATGAGGTTTACTGAGTGACCCTGAGCCAGTCACACTCTTTCTAAGCCTAACCTACCTTGCAGGGTTGTTGTGAGAATGAAAACAGAAAAGGAACCATGTATGCTGCCGTCAGGTGGAATATAATATTAATAAAATCAATAAACAAACATGTGCACCAATCATTAAAATGAATTATACAAAGAAACATAAAAATGGAAGAAGTACTAAGAGCTTCATTATACATGATGCGGAAGGAAAATCATGTATATTGTTAGGTATTGCATGTGTGTGAACTATGTGTTAACACTTGGAAAAACAGAAGTATGGCACCGTCTCATGTGAATTGTATGTGTGAATTACATGTGTGTAAATTTTCCCCATACCCATATACAAAACGCACATGCAAAATAGCCATATGAGACATGAACACTTCTTATGTTTGACCCTTGCTTTTCAAATATTTCATTACTCCAAATTAATATTAGTTCCAGAATTCACTTTATTTATTTATTTTGCAAAGAACAGGAATTTCAGTCTTTTAGTGAACACAAATAAATAAGGGTGCACAGAATATGAATAATCTTCATTTCCTAAAGTAAACACATATTTGCAAGTGTGGATAAGTGTAACCAATAAAGCAACAGTTTTCACAGATTTGCAAAATTTAAGAAGGGGCACCTTGGACAACGAGTTGTGGAATTAAGCCGATTTGACAAAAGGGGCAGTCACCAGACCAGATGGATTCACAATTGCTAGCTGGTTTTGCACATATGAACTACTTAGATCATTAAAAAAAATGCTAATGGCTCTCTGATTTTAATGGGAGACGTGAAGAACATTAATTAGACTAAATCAAGGCACAATAACCAAATTTATCAAGGAACAATATGCAATAATGCTACAGACTAACATGAAAAATTATTATGTAGACACAATCCAACCTCCATGAAAATTGTATCTCTGCTTTTGAAGATAAGTGTCCTGAATGAGCAATGTCACTTTTCAGTGAGAAATAAGGAAGGCCTCACACAACTCTATAATGAAGACAGAAGTTCTGAATAGCAAAGTGAACTTCGTGTGAACAAACGTACACACACACACACACTGATTGACATATAATGGCAATTTAATAATAAATAAGTTTATTCTGTCTGCTTTACTAACCAGGAAGTAATTCAGAAATCAAAATTAAAAGTGTTTGGAGGACTGAAATTAGAGAAAGTTCATTTGGACAGGAAAATCCTATTAAAATACTTTATGATCATAGATCGTTTAGTTCTCATTGTAAACATGCAATATTTTTCCTTTTCTTTTTTAAGTAGAGTTTTGCTTTCAGAGTTGTTAGTATTTTGAGTGTACTCTAGGCTCTCTTAGGTCACCTTGTCTTTGGAATGCTGTAACAGAGGATTATAGGTGTATAATCCAGTCCCCACAATATGCCCCCGTAAAAATTTTGAGGTCCAGAAATTTTCTCTGCTAATATGTGATCTTGAGGTATTGGATTAACATAATAGTTTCGGTAGACAATCGCAAAGAATTGTTATTGTGGGGACAGGATTAGTATACAAAAACAAAGCTGTTCCACTTTTCCTCTGTTTTATTTTTTATTTTTATTTTTTGCATTAAATCTCTCCCACTTTCAGCCATCCAATTAGTTGCTCACTATCAAAAGACAGCTTTAGCCTTTCATCTTCTTGAAAAGTGGATACGACTGAAGGGTGTCATGGAAACCGTATCTAAGGTCATTTCCCATTTCAATTGTTTTGCCACCCAGTAAATAAATAAAATATACCAATTTATGAAATGGAAACAAAGCATAATTGTTATTCCATCATACCGTGACACACATTCACAAAACAAAAATATAATATTAATTTACTTTTCCCCGCAATAGTACTGTGATATGTATATAAAATATAAAGAGGAATTTAAATATATAAACTGATTCATAGTCCTTATGGGTTAAAATTGTGGCAGTAAAACCAGCTTTTCACAGCAGGCAATGTATTATAACATGACTATTAAGTGGAGTTGTATATGTTTCAAGCTATCAGCACATTTAGAATGTGGTTTGCCTATGACAAATCTTGTTCTAACCAGAGAATTATCTAGGGAGAATCATCACAACCACAGCAAATCATGAATTAGTTAACGTCAGCTGTTTAAATGAGGAAGAGGGAGGGGCAAGGAACCAACAGAAATTGGTGCCTCAGTTTGAGAAATGAAGTGGAACTGAAAGTGAGCACACTTTCAACTGTGGAACTGATAGTGGCCAGTGGAGCTGGTGACTCCAATGTCAGCAGGACAGTAAATCCGTTCCAGGTTTCAGTCAGAACCAGTCATAATTCTAAAGACACTATTCCAGTCTTTCCACACAAAAATCCACTCCTGCTTACCCCAAGCTTTTTTTTCCTTTTCATTTCAGCAGTATAATCTAGGGCAGTGGTCTTCAACTGGTGGGTTGCAACCCAATAATGGATCGTAAGATCAATCCAGATGGGCCACGATAAAGCTGTTGCTGCCATGTTGGGCATGGAGAAAATTGTGAAAGTGGGTCCCATATTGCAGGTTGGGAGTTCGAGGTGGGTCTCAGGTTGAAGAGCACTGATCTAGGATGAGGTTGGAGTCATTATGCTGCTGCTATCTCTAAACAATTGGAAGTCAGAAGTCCTTAATGATCTAAGGAAATCACCCTGAGATCTATCAGTAGATCATGATCTATCCTCTGAACACCCCTGATATAAAACATTAAAAAATAAAAGAGTAGGAAAATTTCTTATTTAAACAACTTAAAACACAAGGATGTATTTGTTTAAAGAAAGTTTCATGATGTTCTGATAGATGTGGATATAGGCAGTGCCATCATAACCTTGAATGCTTCCACCAAATCCATGGAAAGCTACCACATCCAATCCAATCAAGTATTCAGCTTTTGTTTTTTCTCAGAATTGGTTCCGGGAATTCACAGAGGCTGATAACAAGTAGATTTTAGGAAATGTGACTGACTTGGTCATCAGTATACTTACCTCGAAGTAAGTTCAACTGAAAGCAATAGATCTTACTTCTAGGTTAATATATTCAGTATCACGGTGCTTATAAGGCTTTGTTTGAAGAAAATAACTAGACTGTACCAAAAGAGCAACTATTTTAGCCTTGTAATTTGCCATTCACCCACCTGGTTGCCCTGGGGAGTGGGAGACACTGAGTAGCGGCTGCCTCTAGCATCAACCAGAGCAGAAAACTGAAAAGCAATATACATCCTCTCTCTCTTAAAGTGCAATCCTAAACACACTCACTATGGAGCTAGTTCCACTGAGCAAAGTGAGACTTACCCTTTAGTAAACCTACACAAGATTGGACAGTTAATCTCTAATAGCCTTAGGGCCAAGACAGACATCACTTTAAATCTGTGTTTAGCAGTTACGTCTTTTTTTTCATTTTAACTCTAGAGTAGATGAATGGGGCCTGATCCAGATCTTAAATCTCTACCCCCCTCCCCACCTATGCTAGGGGCTAGCCTGATCCAGAGTGCAGGCCCTATACCTACTTTAGGGTGAACATGGAGAGGAAGAAAAGACAGCTACCAGTCACACTCTTAAAACTGTTTAAGGGACTGTTTTGGCTCTGAGCTACAGTCCTTCATGATTACAGAAAGGAGAACCTCATCTGCCCATACATCTCTCCTTTACTCCTAGCCTTTAAGAAGTGGAACCAAACATTAGCCAACTCTGCACTTCGCAATTGCACTATCAGCTCACAATGCCTGTCTCAAGTGGACTATCCCCCCTATTCCATTGGAGTCAATGGAGCCTTTTTGTCTTTTTTCAACCCCTCTGCAGAGGCTGTATGTGGAATTTCATGGAAATAATGAGGAGGGGAGCTTAAATCATCCTTTCCCAGAGTGCCATGGTTCCAATCTGAATCAGAGCCACACATGTTTATCGGAGAGTAGAGAAAGCTAGCATGCATATCTCCACTGTGTGTGCTTTAATGAACATTTAGTTTGGCCCTAAGACTATAAAGCTCCACTTCTACAAAATTGCACAATGGGTTAAAATGCTAAAACACTGGCATAAGTGTAGGCCCAGCTCTTTTAGTGTTATTGTTATTTTGACAAAAGAGGAGACCCTATATATATATATATACATATATATATATATATATATATATATATATATATATATATAAATGTTTCTTACTGAAGTGAGTCCAGTTGGTAAAAACAAATGCATTCGTGTGCATGATCACTGACATTTTACTGGCAGCCACTTCATATGCCTGGCTATCAGTATACCATGATTGCATTTCTCAAGAACTGGAGTTGGTACTGAGTACAGAATTCAGCATCCTGACATCTTACCACTCCTTTCTTGCTCTAATGGTTATGAAAACAGGCTGAACATTGTGTGGCCAATGCTCAATGAAATCTGATAAATCTTAGGACAGCCAATTCCTGAAAAATAACATTCTAGAAGCTAGACAAGGTCCAGAGAACATCTAGGAGATGGTAGAGAGGATGGTACCCACCATTCACTACTCTTTCCTTCAGCATATTCTCATTCCACTCCTTGACTAAACTAGAGGGACTTTGGATGCTAGTAGCTTCCACCGCCTCTGGGCTGCACTGTTCTTGGCAGCACGTTTAGAGCAGGTGGTGTGATTTTAGGTTTCTACTGTGCTGCTTCTGCTCCATCTCCATCCAGTGCTGGCCCAAAAAAGGCAGCCAGCATCCCTGCCACTTGACTCAGCGGCCACTTCCCGCTTCCTCTCTGTGCAGAGCTGCACTGGTTACTGTTAGGCGGCTGCTGCTGCCACTCCCAAAAGCACATCCATCAGATGCCTGGGACAAGCTAAGATGAAACACAGGCCACTACTTCCTCTTCCTGTGGTGTTTTATGCCATGTTCTATTCATGCACTGTGCACACTCGCACACAGAAAAAAGCTTCTTCAGGCTTCTTCACTCACATCACACTCATGTGCAAAACAAAACCCATCACTATTTGAGAGGTAAGCAGGTGAAGGAAGGGAAGTCTTCATTCATTAAAAAGAAACAAAAAACTTGTCTGACAAGCAATCCCAAAGCCAAAAAACCAAGTGGGTCATTCCAAAAACAATCTGTTGGCAACCCAGCAGAAAGCAGATGAAGCTGAGCAGAATTCTGAGTAGTCAGGAGGTAAGATGTCTTCACGCCTCTCTGTGACTATCAAAAATAGAAAATGTAAACAGTCACAGAATTCTGATTTTCTTGGTGCAAAGTTGGGTGCAGAATAAACCTAACCCTGGTTATTCATAACATTTTCTTACATAACTAAAGGAGTACAGAACATTTTAACATATAAAGAGTTGTTGTTTTTTCAATAAGGGTAACATGCAATTGTGCATCTGCTGTGAGCTTTGGAATTCATGTACAGCACAGCAGATCAGGCCTTCACCTTCATATATTCCAATAGTAGGTTGCTAATGAGTAACAACATGGATTTTTGGTTGTTTTAAAATTGTACGATGTACTGCACTATACATATTATATATTGATAACAAGCACCAATGGATACCATATTCAGCTAAAAAATGTTTAAAGGGAATGGAGAACGCAGTGTACTTTATTGACTGAAAGGTAAAAAAATATTCTGTATTCTGTAATAAGGCAAAAATATTTTGCCTCTCTATTTTCCAAGATGTGTACTTATTGCACATCTTGGAAAACTTACAGACAGCTCTGTAATTTCTTTATGGGGGATGGAGAATTTACAACCACATTACCACTGCTATTTTGGACGAAAAATCCTTTCCATTGAAATGGACAAACGCTACAAGCTGTAAGCTCTTCTTTTAACAAGTATATAGTTAGAATATCAGAAAATAGCTAAAAGGGATCTGAACCAATTCATGTGTTCTGGATCCTATATCTATAGCAAGCTGTCTAACTAAATATACATGGAATAAGAGAAGACCAGTTCCTCCTCAGAATGGTCCTCAATTCAAACGCAAAAGCTCCATTTGTAGGAGGAATTAAAAGTATTAAATGCTCACATCACAAATGCCAATACCAATCCTCTCTTCCTTGCACACTACCAATTCCCTTCCCCCATCCACATCTCTTTCTCCTCCCTCTCCAATTATTCTCCATTCAAGCTTAAAATTAGAAGGGTTCTTTCTCTCTTTTTTTTACTCAGAGTCAGAGGGATTTGGGAAGCTCCACAGGAACTGCAGAGAGATCCAGAAATGGACAATAGCTTCCCTTCACAAAGCATTCTTTCATCCAAGCAGCATTTCTATTAAAAACATCCCTTTAATGTGCACACATTTTATAAAGAGATTATGAGGAGCAAACTTACACATTAAATCACCCACATGTTTAAGGTTTTAATTTTAATACTAAAGGGGGAATGCAAGGCTTACCAAAAACGGAGCTGTTTACTCTTTTACAGCACTCAATGGTTGCTCCCAAATGCTTCAACTGTGGTTATTATAAGGCATGTTCAGAAGTCCAGTTGCCTGATGTTCCTAAGTGACTATGTTCTATTAGTATGACCAAGACATTTATTACAACCTTAACACTTGTGTTATTAATAAGTAATTCCGCACTTGATCTCAATCTCTCTCTGTGCGTGTGTGTGTGTGTGTGTAATATCTGTGTGCCATGACCATGATTGGCTTAAAATACAAATCCTTATTCTTCATTCAGACACTTAGGGCAGGTTCGCACATCAAACCATGGTGGTTTATAAGCTACTCACATAAGTGGACAATTAAGCTACACAAAGTAGTTTATTTCCCCCTCACACCTCCTCCCTCTGTAGTCCTCCTGCCTGGCCGGCATGGTATCCCTGCTTCCTTTGCACTGAATATCATTCCCCACTGACCCTTGCACTACAGCAATGTCATGTTCCACTCTCCAATTTGCTGGCTGTGTGCTAAGGGGCATCTTCTTATGTCATTGTCTTGTTGCTGCCTATCTCACCCCGGCGTCAATACTCACCTGCTTCCCAGCACCCTCACCCAAGCCACACTGCACTGCTCCTCACTGCCCTGGTTACCAGCCAGATTTCCATGCTTTTCCCTCCCGCCATGCCTGCGTGCTTAAATCACCACCACCATCATCCCACCCAACTCGTGGTGCTCCCCATCTCTCCTCACACTTCCCTTTCCCCTGCCTGCTTGCACCAAAAAGGGGATGACGCTATAAATCCTTGGAAGTTTGCAGGAACAGGATAAAATTCAATACAGAGGTTCCCATTGTAGGGTGGCAGCCCAACGCACAACCAAAACCCTGCATGATTACAAACACATGCACGTGAAAACACCTTTGCACCAAATTGGGGGGGGGGTAGCATTTTTAAACCCTTGAAACTTTGCAGGAGCGGGACAAAATTCCATACTCAGGTTGCCCTCATAGGGACTCGTGCAAGGCAGAACTAAAACCCTGCACAGCTATGCCTCTCCATGAGAAAATGGGGGCCTGACACTTTGGAAGTTTGCAGCATGCATTGCCAAGGGAGGAATGAGGGCAGAAAGTACAATCTGTTGCTAGGCAGTCCTTCGAAACAGAGTTCTCCCGAAAGGGCAATAGTTTTGACTGCTCTTGCCAGGCAACTTTGCAGGCAATCTGTTTCACCCACTCTGGAGCACCAGATGACACGACAAGCCATGATGGTTTAAATAAACCTCACTGCAGACCATGGCTTCTAAGGATAACTTATTTTGGCTAATTAAACCACTGTGATTGTGGAAAACTGCTCACAGATGACATGATAAACCATCATGGCTAATTCAGAAAAATAAACCATCATGGCTTATCGTACTGTGCGAATCCAGTCTCAGTATGTGATTCAGATACTTGGAATGTCAGCTTTCCAGCACTCACAGTTGTAAAGACATGCTTGAAGACACCCGCATAGTATTTGCAAAAAGCTTAGTATTCAGCCACAACTTCTTTGGCCTGCATGACGACATGCCCTACCACTTCATTATTTTCCTAAACCCTAAAAACCAAAACTCACTTGCTGCCACTATTCAACTCCTTGCTGAAACAATTGCAAGTTCTACAAAAATGCAAAATAGTGGCTGAATTCGGACAACACGATAGTCAATGGTGGGGTAATAAACAACTTTACAGTTGTTCATCTAGGGGGTACTCCCCACACAACATGGTAATAAATAATCAACTGTGGTGTGGATTAGAATCAGTGCTGAGCTGACTATGGCAGCATTTGGACAACACAATAGTCAATACAACTGACGACTGTTTTCCCACCTCCAGTTTCTTATTGTGTCGTCTGAATTCAGCCAGTGTGTGTAAATTTAAAATTTGTAAATTTATGCAAAATAACAATAACAACCTACTTCCAGTATAGAATACATGTTAAACAGCAACTAATCCCAGTACAAATGCTTGATTAAGAAATAAATTAATAAATATAAGTACGTCATGCCATGTGTTCTCTTGTAAAAAGCTGGGGCTATTATCTTCTAATCTAAGGGTACTTCCAGTATGCTTCCATGTAAACTTTAAGGTGCTGCTTATAATTACTACAGTTCTAAATTGTCAGGCAAAGTATAACTTTGTAAATGCCTGCTCCCGTATGAATCCTCTCTGTTATTAGGATCTATGCAGGCAGTTCTTCTGCTGAGAAGTCCAAACTTATTTATTTTATTTATTTATTACATTTGTATACCGCCCCATAGCCGAAGCTCTCTGGGCGGTTTACATAGGAGTAAAAACAATTAAAAACAATGTACAAAAATTAAAACAGCAAAAACATACAACATACACATAATACACACATACATTTAAAACCGCTACAACAGCCCAAAAAAGCTACGAAAACAAAAAAACAAATCCAGGCTCCTCAGATATTGCCAAACGCCTGAGAGAAGAGGAAAGTCTTGACCTGGCGCCGAAAATATAACAATGTTGGCGCCAGGCGGGCCTCATCAGGGAGATCATTCCACAGTTGGGGGGGCCACCACAGAGAAGGCCCTCTCCCTTGTTGCCGAGCTTCCCTCGGAGTAGGCATTCGGAAGAGGGCCTTAGATGTTGAACGTAGTATTTGGGTAGGTTCATGTCGGGAAAGGCGTTCCGTCAGATATTGTGGTCCCAAGCCGTGTAAGGCTTTATAGGTTAAAACCAGCACTTTGAATCGGGCTCAGAAACATACAGGCAGCCAATGCAAGCGGGCCAGAGTAGGTCTTATATGCTCAAACCTTCTGGTTCCAGTTATCAATCTGGCCGCTGCATTTTGCACAAGCTGCAGCTTCCGAACCACCTTCAAAGGCAGCCCCACATAGAGTGCATTGCAGTAATCTAACTTGGCCGTTACCAGAGCATGGACAACTGAAGCCAGGTTATCCCTGTCCAGATAGGGATGTAGCTGGGCCACCAACCGAAGTTGGTAGAAGGCACTCCGTGCCACTGAAGCCACCTGAGCCTCAAGTGATAGAGATGGTTCTAGAAGAACCTTGTGTGGTTGCCTGAATAATGGAACTAATTGCCTATAGACTGCAACTTAAGTATAACTCCTATATGTTTCCAAAAATTAATAAAGACCCTTCCCTGTTCCACCGAGCTTTTCCAGCAATCATTTACATGATAGTTAAAAACTGGGTTCTGAGGTATGTGACTTGATATTTTGTTGCACCATTTGCTTTTATGTGACACTTTAATTTCTATTTGTGCATAACTTTTGGTGTTTCTAGTAGAAAAGTTTTATAAACAAACAACATTGATGCAGTAGGTGCACTCTGCCCTTTAGTAGTCTTCTTTATCAAAGTGAAAAGTTTTGTACTTGACAATAAAATGACCATGTTTGGGTGATACACTGTGAACGCTAGGTTGCATATCCAACCCCATTTGGGGGTTGTTGTGTCATGCGAACCCAGCGAGAGTGGGTTATGCAAGAGTTAAACAAACAGACCATGGGTTATGCGAGAATTGTTTAACCCTTACATAACCCCTGCTTGCTGGTTTCACACAACACAACAACCCTTGAGTGGCGGTAGCATATTCAAAATGGCAGTTGCACGCACCCCACACACAACGGTCACACCATGTGTTAATGTTTAGTAGATCACATTTTGTTTTGCCTTTTTCCACAGTGACAAACTAGGCTCTGTGTGTGTGTGTGTGTGTGAATATTTTGAGGATAATCCCTTTTAAAATACAAATTCTGTATGATACAAATCAAGATAAGTTATATAGTTTTAGAACATTTTAGAGAAGCTATGTACATATAGAAGATGTTTAATGCAATCCTATACATAGCCTCCTAACATCATGAAAACAGCCTCCTAACTTTGGCTGCTTTAAAGAGCTATGCTGGCTGTAATCCCTTATGTACTTATCTACAAGTAACAACCACTGAATGTTCTAAAACTATATAATTTAACTTTGATTTGCATCATACAGAATTTATATTTTCAAAAGGATCATCCTCCAAATATTCCTATGCACGCACACACAAACACACACACACAGCCCATCTGCTTTCTGTGGGAAAAGTCAAAACAAAAGATGACAAACTAAACAAGGATCAAAACACCAGACCAAGACCCACCATCCCAGCGAACACAGGGAAGCATGTTATAGAGAAGATGCTGTAGCTGAAAAAGATAATAACAGAAAGATAGTTATGGTGGGGCTAAGAGTTGTTTGTTTGAAGAACAGTTGTCTTCTCAAAATGACCAATGGAGTTGTAGTCCAAAACATCTGGAGGGCATCAGGTTGCTTACCCCTAATGTACTTGGTAAGAACTGTGGACTAAGAGGCCAGGGTCAAATCCCCCTTAGTGCTGGACGCTATCTCTCATCCTAACTTAAACAGCGGAAGGGGACAACGTGCTTGCTGCCCTGAGCTCCTTGGAGGATAAAAATTCAGTTGATGATAGTAAGTTGTACAAAAAAGGAACCATGTAAAGCAACAGAAATAATGGAAATAAAAAGTTGAGATACATTTGGCTGGCAGCAAATAAGGAAAATTATCAGTATAAATGATTGACAAATATTTTCCTTGGCTGCCTATTGTTTGCAGTTGCTTCACTTGATACTACCTTGATATCCTGGTCCTAATTGGAAAGTGCTGTTTTCAAAAGGCTAAGCAAGATTGGCTCTTAACTTGAAGGCCAAACTAAACATTCTCCTAATCAGTGTAGCTGGTGTGATAGTTTCACTTACTCCTGTGTAAGCACGCATAGCCCGATCTCTGAACAGGAACATGTTGCACTGGGAGGGCAGGTTAAACCCTCCCCTCCACCAATTTTTTTCTCTGAAACTCCACTGCCCACCAGGGAGTGGAGGAGGACAAAAAAGTCACACTGGAGTCAACTGAGGCCTTATCATCTTATTTTTTAACACCCCACCACCTGGAATTTCAGTGGAAAATGGGTGAAGGAGGGGAAAGGTTTAACCACCCCCTCCTAGAGCACTGTGGTCCCAATCCAAATTATGGCCACATGAGCTTACAGAAAGAGTAAGTACAATTATCACACTTAGCTGCACTTGAACGATTAGGAGAACGTTTAGTTTCATCCTAAGAGTTGAAATTAGCTTCAAACCTTGGTTTCCAATTCAGATAATAGTGAACTGTGGGTGAGCATTAAGCATGGTTAAGTCAATTAAAGTCTTAATATATTTGAGTAAAGCAGGGTTTGCAACAATATCACTTCCTCTCATTTGTGTTTTTAAACTACAAAAGGCATGTTTTTAAACAAACAGGCAACATACTCTAGAAAAGCATTAACTTATTTTTAAATGGTTAACTAAAATGGAATTTGCTTTCACTGAAAAAAGTAACATTAGGCTGAAATTTCAGACTTTATTATTATGACATGCTCCTAGGCAAAACACAGAATATGTACATAACAGTAAATTGTAGATTTTTTCAAAATTATTTTTACTTAGCCATAGATCGGTTTAATAGCCTAGTTAACAATCAGTTTTGCCAAAGGGCAATTTTGAGGGCCCAACCTGCCCAAGTGACCTGCTGACAAATCTTCTTACAACCAACACTATTTCCACTCTCTTGCTTCAGGTTTACAAATGCAGGGCCATGTGGAGGCCAGATTTGGCCCACGGGACATCAACTGCTGAACAGATAACAATCTAAATCTCAAAAGATTAATCAATATTTTATGTTCTACGCATTACATTTTTTAAAGGTTGACAAAGAAAAATAGTATTTTCCCCCATTTATTATTTTGCGTGTTGATCCAAATGTACAATAGTTGTTTTTTAAAGTAAAAAGATATACTCGTCACTACTTTACTATAGTTCTTATGCATTTTTTAAAATATATCACCACAAAGCTTGGTCATATTTCAAAACCTAACTAAATGAACCTGCAAGACAGATCAAAAGTAAAACCAATATAATTTGACAGTTTTGTGAAACAAAGGAAAAGGAAAATATGGCACCTGCGGACTCCAGACTTCATGCATTTCACTGCATAGCTGTACAAACACTATTTATAAACAAATAATCTTGTTTATAAAATTAAAAATGTATACATATATATAACTACATACATTTATAAATGTATATATTTATAAATGACTATAGCCAAAACTACATTCGTCTAACTGGTCCTTAAGCAAAATGAGGAAATACTCTGGAAATGATGGTGTTAGGGAAAGGTTATCTGGCTACCATGACATAAGCACTGTAGGGAGGGGGAAAGAGCATACATGTGTGAACATATATTAGTGGAACCTTATGAGACACCACCACAAAGATCAGTGGATTTTTACCCTACCAACTTTAACAATTTACAAATAAATAATTGCATCATCAGTTATACTCATAGAATTATTTCCTTGCTATGGCCATTGCTGAATGGCCAAATGTAAAACAGTTAAAGAAATTACCTTTATTCTGACTAAAGAGAATGCCCTTTCAAGTGTTATGCTATTCTACTGGGTGAAGGAAGATAATCAGTTATTGTAGCTTTTCTCCAGAGAATATAGGTTGCTATTCTCAAGAAGTGATGTCTATTAAAACTAGGACTAAGTGACAGAGGTGTAGAATTTCCCATTGCCCCATTTCAGTCAAGATGGTGGTTGCAAACTCTTGTAATTTTCTTATGTAGATATCAGTGGATTTCTACACCACCATCTTACACAGTGCTTCACTGATAAGCCATGATAATTAATTTCTGGCATTCACTGCCACCATGTATGGTGATGGCCAGTAAGTCTAGAAAGCTTTAAAAGTGGGTTAGACAAATTAAGGAAGGATAGATCTAGCAACGTCCTTTCAAGGATGCTCAGTGGGTTATTAGTCATGGTGTTTCTATAAAACCTCCAGGTTCAAAGAAAATTTGCCACTGGATGCAAGCTGTTGGGGAGCAGCGAACAAGGAGCACTGTTGCATCCATGGACTCTTTGTGGGCTTCCCAGAAGCATTTGGCTTGCCACTGTGGAAAACAGAATGCTGGATTAGATGGGCATCTGGTCTGATCCAGCAGGGCTATGAGATGTGTATAAGCAATACAATCCATTCAGACGTTTTGTTATTATTGTATGCTACCAGGTCTTGAGACTGAAGGGGGCACAGCAATTCCTTTGGTATATAGTAAGGGACAATTACTGCTTTACCCAGTTGGCTAAATTAAAGTTTTATTATTATTTTTAAAGTGGCAGCACCTAGCTAACAAACACTGTACTTATTTTGTGTGCTTCCTTAACATACGTCTTATCAACGCTGCCACAGCTGAAGTGATTCCCAAAGCGTTCTATGGCATATTTGGATTTTCTCCCAGTTAATAATTCCCGCTTTCGCTTTCTCCCCAACATGACTGGCAGGGTTCTTCAACACAGCAGTAAAATGGGACAGCTAATTATCTACAAATCCACCTTGCTGCACCACATTTGGCAACTTTTATCTGCACAGGACAGCTGCATTCTCCGTGTTTGAAGTGAAATGTCAGTCTCTGCTAATGCAACAAGGCTTACATCACTAATGATGCCTTGACACTTTGAAGAAACAACTAAAGCCTAATTAAAAATTCAGATTTGTTCTCCTAAGCATGACAATATTAACTGCCTTTCCACCAGGGCCTTGTTATATCTTTCCAAAATGTTTCATTTAAAAAATGGAAGAGGAATAGGATGAAAAACTGCTATATTTGGGGCATTCATACAGCCTTTTAAAAGACTGTTATGGTTGGAACCAAACCAACACACAATCATGTAAAACAGATGAGATTTTACTTCACTGCCTTCCACTCTAATTACTGTACCGTACACCATTTTTGAAGGGGAAATGGCCCCATAAAGTATTTATCAGCTATAACATTTTATTTTTTGTTCCAATTTCTGCCAGATACTCAAACAATCTACATCAACCAAAAGTCTAAGAAAACTACATTTGAGTCATTAAACTAGTATATTTTAGGACAAGCTAGATACATATATACATTATTAACCTAATCATCTACACTGAATGCAAAGCTTAATTTAATTGGTAAAAAGTTAATGTTTTGACCTGTTGAAATGTTTAATTTGATAAAAGTTGACAAAACATGGACAATCCATCCTTAGCATACAATACTGATTTTTTTAAAAAATCGTTAAGACCATAGGCATTAGGACACAATTTATTCCACAGTAGTTTCCACCTGAACATGTATAACACAAATTACAGCAAAGGTCCCAAGCAATTGAAATTCCTTTCCCTGGTTTCATAAAAGTCCTCATAAATATTCTACCAGTTATTTGCAATAATACAATGTGCTTCCTGATTCCTAGTCCTCTTTGCTTCCTTAAAATGTCCCAATTATGGAGGCTGTGCATCTATTCTATATTTTCAAATTGGCATGTGTAAGATAAAGCATTTTAATTAGCGTTTGCTAGTTTGGCAAGTAGAAGAGAAAGCTTCCAAACCCCTCCTCCCAATCACATGGGAGAAGGAGGGGGAGTGTTCACCTAGGCTCATTCATGTCATGCTAAATTATAGTTAAGTGTGACATCTGAACATGGCCAGTGTCTTTACAGATAAAATACTCCTTGAATGTCTCCAACATGCAGAGTCTCAAAATACCAGCCAGTGCTCCATCATACACTTCACTCTGTGATCTGATATACTAATTCAAGTCTGTGTCATCTCTGAAAGTAGTACCAAATCTAACTTGCTATCCATACTTATATGCTGGACTGTCCAGGGAAAATGGCTAATTCTCATGTTTGAAGAATTGGTTAATATACATGTCATGACTTTGATTCACCATAATTCAGTTGAACATCTGTCTTCAGGTGAGCATTTGTATTGCTTTCTCCTTGGCGGGCATATGAAACAGCTGCTGTTTCGTTGTTGTTGTTTTTAATTTGGTTCATATAGGATCACTTTTGCTAACAAATTCCTCAGAAAAAGAGCCAACTTTTTTTTTACCCATTCTCTCCATATAAACATTAACTCAACAATTTCTTTGTCTGCAATGACCCTGTTATCAATAACTACAAGACACTGGACCCATTCAGACGACACTGTTAACCATGCTGGTTAAGAAGTTTTGGTTAAGCAGAAAGTTAATGGAGTCGTCTGACATGTATCTTCCTTAACCAGGTGCCTCTGCTAACCACATTGTGGTCGGTTTCACTAACCCTGTTCTGCAGAAGGGTTAGCATCAGGAACTATGGCTTAAGGTGTCATCTGACACGCATAGAGTGGCCTAAATAGCCTAAATCATGCAACTACCGGCTCTCTTAGCGCAAGGGCTGATGGGATATGGGGTGGAGCATTCTGAGGACTCAGGCACTCATCTAACTGCTTTGTGGTTAGTGTGTGGTTAAGGAAACCAGGAACTGCACAGGGTTAACAGTGTCATGTGCGAGTATATGGCTTGTGGTTAGTTCTAACCACAGAGAAGCATGGTTAAGCTAACCACAGAGCCCTCAGTGTCGTCTGAACAGGCCCAATGAGAAGTTTCCATAAATAGATTGCCAAACCCTGAAGCTATACCTCAGGGTATTGCGTGTGTGAACCTAACTTGGAATATTTTACAATGCTCATGTGAAGGGAATCTTTCTGTCACTGATTTAGGGTGCAATCCTATGCATGCTTAGACAAAAAGAATCCTACAATTCCCAGGATTCCTCAACCATGTCCCTTCCTCATTTGCATCCTCTCCCAAGACTGGAACTCTAACCTCAGATGAGGAAGCCACCATTGTGCTTTCCATGGTGGCTGTGAGTGGTGAGGGGAAACAATCCCTGTTCCGATTCCTACAGCCACAGAGGAGGGAATCTGAAATATCCTATGGTCCTGGGATGCTCTCCCA
This sequence comes from Anniella stebbinsi, assembly GCA_029215795.1. NCBI lineage: Eukaryota > Metazoa > Chordata > Lepidosauria > Squamata > Anniellidae > Anniella > Anniella stebbinsi. Next base: position 83,690,903 of record JARDYH010000004.1, on the reverse strand, counting down.
GAAAGTATAGGGTTGCTCTCTCCATGTCACTATCAAATTCCTCAATTACTCAGCGTATCTTTTGACACTGACTATTCAAATTCTCATTACTGAAGGATTCCCGGTCAATCTGCTATAATACCATGACCTTTGACTATGGCATTATTTCATGTACTTAAATCTAAACTTTTGCCAAAAGGAAGTAATTTGTTTAATAAACAGAGTGACCAGAATCCATTCCTTTCAGAACTGATAGCCAATGCTATAATGATCAAGGAGACTAAAACATAGGATCATTTCCTTCAGACTGTCACTATGCAGTAAAGTAATTTCCTTTTCTAATCAAACAGATGAAAAGTAGCAAAGATTACTCTGAGCTATTTTCATCTCATCCAGTACAAACACAGGCAACCCTTGAATCATGTGGAATGTCATAATGCAAACACCACTATCACACTATCTTCTTTATACACCTCACTCAAAAGCTGGTTAGTTGAAGACTTGCTTTGGTGACAGGCATTATATTCAAATAGTAATTTCCAGTACCAAAGGTAAATATTCTAGCACTCAAAACGACACTGTCAAGACAACATTTCCTTTCATGACCTAAGATTTCAAGCAATGTTTGCTCCACATGTAAAGCACCAAAAACTGAGAAACTTACTTTTTCTGAACAAGTCAGGATAATCAGTGTATAAGCCATTGGAATGACCGGAACCTGGGTTCTGTTCAATTTAGAGCTTGATATAGGATGTGCAATCAGTCTACAGGTATAGGTTATTCCTCATAATCATCTCCCAAAATGAATTCACGGCCATTTTAAAACATGTTTGTATTTTCAGAATTATTTCCTTCAGTTTCATATACCAACAAGCCCATCTGAAAAGGCAAATTAAACACTATGGGAAGGATCTAACAGGGCCCTACCGCTGGTGCCAAAAGTACCACCATTCCCAGGGTCTGTGCAGCCAGCCCCAGCAGTGCATGTGTGGCCCCTACCAGCAGAAGTGGCAATGTAGCACTTCCAGGGGCAGACCCCAAACAACCAGAAACTCAAGATTCTGGAAGGCGTGACATGCCCCTCCAGAAACTTGAGTTTCTGGTCATTTGGGGGACTTGCCCAAATCAACATAATATTGCATATCATTAAACTAACAAAATTAAATTATTAAGAAATTACTAAAGTGACACAACCATAGAAAATCACTCTATGCTTTTAAAAAAAAATCATTTGGAATTCTTCCTAAAACTCTAGCTATTCTTAAGAGAGTAGGGTGACCATACAAAAAGGAGGACAGGACTCCTGTATCTTTAACAGTTATATTGAAAGGGGAATTTCAGCACATATCATTTGTATGCATGCAGCACCTGGTGAAATTCCTTCATCACAACAGTTAAAGCTGCAGGAACTATACTAGAGTGACCAGATACAAAAGAGGGCAAGGCTTCTGCAGCTTGAACTGCTGAGAGGAAGAGAGAATTTCACCAGGTACTGCATGCATATGAATGACATCTGCTGAAATTCCCTTTTCCAGGAGTCGTGTCCTCATTTTCATATGGTCATCCTATAGAAAGGCATTCCAGCTTAAATGTCTCACATGCAGGGCATTCCAATCAATGTCTACTCAGATGTAAATCCCATCCAGTTCAATAGGATTTATCCTCAGGTAAGTGCGTACAGGATTGCAACCTTATTCATCAAAACAACTGATGACATCACTCCCATAGGTTGCACATCCATGTACATCACCTCAGTTGTCTATACTTGAGCATTGTGTTTTAGAAGATATTGTCAGCAAAGTTAAGTCTGCAACTGCCTGAATAGACACAGATTTCCATTTGCTGCTGCATTCAATGTGAGCCCACATTCATATTGAAAACATGCATCTGGTATTGCTAAATATATACAGCCATCTTCACTTTTTAATTATTTATTTATAATTATTTTAGGACACCTTTAAGGGTGGAACCCTCTATAGGCTGTGTACAAGATAAGCCATACAAAATGGATACAATAAAGATCAGTAAGTACATATTCAATAAAAACAGAAATTACCAATAAAACCAGCTGCCCAGGACACTATGGGGAAGTCCAGTGAAAACAGCTGGGTCTTCAGAGCTTTCCTAAAGACCTGCAAGAAGGAGCCTGACAAGCCCCTGATAGAAGATAATTCAAGAGGAAAGGAGCTACCCTCTCCCTTGTACTCACCAGCCAAACCACTTCTGGATTACATTCATCACAGGTTTTAGTTTGTCTCTTATAAGGATAGCTACCCAACATCAGATGCAAACACAATCCACAATACCATATTTACTATAGACTAGGCCATTAATAATGTGTACCCCAATGACACCAGATTACACATTTACACTGTGATGGAACAATTAAAACGTTTGTCAAATTTAAGGCTAATTAATATTTTACAATTTGTTGTACATAATTTGGGGGAGTTCATAATTTGAGCAGGAATTCTTTGTCAATTGTTGTGGGATTACAATCACTTTTATTTGATAACTTTTCACCATCATATCTTAGGCACAGCCAAACGCTGGTAAAACTATAATAATTTGACTTTTATACAAATGGTGTAATTCTCTAAGGGCAAAGTTATGCCAAAACCAGCAGGACGGGGAATTATTCCCTTCTCACATTTCTTTCAGCTTCAGCAATTTTTAAAGCATGTAAATAATGCAATAAATAGCAACACAGAAGCCTTTAGACAGAAGTGCAATGTATATGGTGTCCCTTTAAGTCTGACATAATCATTATTGCATAAGCACTACCATATTAATGTGTGTTGTGAATTTTTTGACTTGGCAGCCACAAGTGCTCTTCATATGCTAATCTCAAGCCAGTAAAATGCTTCATCCAATTACAACACCCAATTTTGAAGTGAACTGCTAACCCTTGCATGATTTAAGTCTGCTTTTGCTTCATTAAACACAAGACATAAAGCAGTTTAGTGCTTCACAGGCCCAAGAAATCACTTTGGGCTATGCAGAACTAGAAACTTATCATGAGCAGGAAAGATGCACCTACTATTACTATTTTAATTACATGGTATTGAGTTACACAAGTACAATAAAACAAGGTTTGCTGACATTTTGGAGCAACTGTGTGATATTCATATTCTGGATGGTGAACAAGCCTTCCAAAAGAAGAACGCTACCGGATTAAACCAAAGGCCTATCTAGTCTGGCATCCTCTTTTCCACAGTGGTAAACCAGATGCCTATTGGAAGCACACAAGCGGGACAAGTCCTGTGGTGGCTTCCAAGAAACTGGTACTCGGTGGCATGCTAACTCTAATCCCATTGATAGAATATGGCCATCACAACTAGTAGTCCTGAATCTCGCACCATTCAACTTCATTGGATGACCTCAGGTTCTAGTACTATGAGAAAGGCAAGGGGGGAAATCACCTTAGCACTTTCTCCATACCATATATAATTTCAAACTCTTCTATTACTTGCCTGCCTTTTTTCTGAACTAAATGATCTCATGCAATCATTTTGGTTGCCCCTTTCGTCACCTTTTATGGCTCTAGAGTATCCTTTATGAGGCAAGGCAACCAGAACTGCATACAGGATTCCGAGTGTGGTCACTCCACAGATTTATATAAAGGCATTGTGATATTGGCAGTTTTAGTTTTGATCCCTTTCCTAATGATCTCTAGCATGGAATTCACCCTTTTTACAGCTGTCACGGTTCCAAAGCCTAAGACTCCTTTCGTGGTCAGTCACTGCCATTTCAGATTCCATCATTGTATATGTTTGTGAAGTTAGGATTTTAGCTCCAATATCCGTCACTTTACAATTTTTTACACTGAACTGCACTTGCCACTTTAATGCAAGTTTGGACAGATCTTTTTGCAGCATTTCAAGATCCCTTTTTTGATTTTACAACTCCAGAGAATTTGGTGGTGTCAGCAAACCTGGCCACCTCACTGCTCACCCCTTACTCTAGATCATTAATGACCAATACAAATCCTTGGGGAACATCAGTATTTACAGCTCTCCATTGTGAGAACAGTCCATTTATTCCTACTCAATGTTTCCTGTTATTTAGCCAGTTACCAATTCCCCTTATCCCATGACTGCTAAATATACTAAGGAGCCATCTTACCAGACGTGAAGTCAAATAACATCGACAGAACTGAACTCCACCGTGTTTGATATTGTACACACCAACTATCATTGTCATTATCATACCATCTGGTCACAGATACATCTTTGCACTGATGAGATGCTGCAACTATGGGCAACTGTACTGGAGTCAGTTCAGAGATGAGGTAACCCCCTCTCATTTCTTCTGATGTCTCCAAAATCAGTAAATTCCTAAAGGACCTGCAATAGAAGTGAATCTGCCTGTTCATAAGACTCACCTCCATTTCCTGTAATGTCCTTCACAGTACTAAGATCTGTTTACCACTTGCAAAAAGTGCATAGTACCAAAAGACAGCTTAGACATAGTAACCAGCATTATTTCAATAGGAATTCCAAAAGAGTGGCATGCCACTTATTCATTGATATTTCCCCTTATATATGTTAAGCATGTGGAAAACACACACATGTCCAAAAAGTAGAGAATATACAGTGGAAACATGAGGAGGAGCACCTGATGGATGTAATTTTTCAGAACATGCCCACTGCATCTTTGGAGAAATCTTTCTTGTCTTCACATTTTCCATACACGGGCAGCAAAACACAACTGCTATATAAAGTTTGAATCATTCCCTCAGAAACTAGTCCTGGATTTCATGTGTGTTGAAGTAGCACTAATGTAAATGCCTACTTACTTGCCTTCTGATTTCTGTGCTTTTAATACAACCATCAGTTTCAAGCTTATATCCAGTACCATGAATGCCAGAAATTCACAAGTTGCAGGCTGTTCAAGAAATAACTGATGTGGCCCAAAAAGTTTGGAATCTTCAGGGATCTAACAAAAGCTTATAGGTCACACCAATTATTTCATGTGAAGCATGTAGCTTTTGAGTCATGCAGACATGACTCTTGCCCCAAACAAATGCTGTTATCCTTAAAATACCTGCATTAGAACTCAAAGCCTATTGTTAGCTATAAACAAGTAGCCAATTCTTGTTACAGCCATCAGGTGTGAAATCTGTGGAAAAACTTCTGCATGCAGGAGATTCCACACAGCAGCTGAAATGAACAGCATCTGGACCCTAGCAGACCACCATAATGTCATAGAAAGTCCCTATGCCAGTTCCGTATATTCCTGAAATGAAGCGAATCACATCTTTGGAACAAATTAGATGTGACATGGAAAATGCATATAAATAGTCTGCCCTTTTTAAAAAATGAAAAACAGTTGCAGGAGGTTACCAGTTTGATCAGAGGAATGGGAGGGAGGGGCCTCTCTGGCTATTTTACATTCACAATGAGGGAGGGACAGTGGAAAAGCAAATCACATTTTAAGCAGAAGAAAAATCAGAGTGATTTTTCCCACAAGTCTCCAATCAAGCTAGTAGCATCCTGCAGCTGATTTTCATTTTTAAAATAAAAAAGTCTGAAGACACACACACACACACATCTCCCATCTAACACCGGGCCACATGGATGTACATCACTTTGTACACGTAGCATCGAGTGATGGCTTGCATTTATGAACAAGCTGTCAGCAATGAATCAACATTGATAGGTACTTTCGTATTGTCCGATACCAACAACTCAAAGCACAATACATTTCAGAGGAAATCATGCACATACTTGGCCGAGAATCTCAAGTGTAAAATAAATAAGTGATTGTACATGCCTACATGAACCACTCCATTCTTCTTCAAACAATTAAGAAATAGCAATGGCTAACAGCCTGATCCTATACATGTTTATTCAGACATCATTCTCACTGATTTAAATGAGAATCACTCCTAGATACATCAGCATAAGGTACCTGGTAAGATTACTTAATTGGTCTACCAAGAAACAAATTCCCAATAAAAATATTGATTCCAATTTCAATTAAACTAGGATGTTTTAACCAGACTTTTAAATGTATTCTCATAATCCAGACATCAGCCTAGTATGGCTTGAGACAGGAATATAAAAATACCTTAGCACCAAAATTAAATTTGTATTACAGTAAAACACTTCAACACTGAGCATACTACTGAAAATTACAATGTTATCTTATACCTAAGTACAAATACTGCGCTACAGAGGCCCATATTATTTCTATTTTATAAACTACAGTACACAACTTTTAGAGACGAACAGCACAATACAATGCATATTTACTCAGAATCATGTCCTGTTGTGTTCAGTGGGCTTACTCTGTAGTAAGTGTATTTAGGATTGCAACCTAAGTTACAAAATCATCAACTAGTTTTCATTTAAATGATTGCAATAATATTACTGATCAACGTCAATCAGACTCTAATTCTGGACTATGTAAAATACAGCTATTAATGAGATACAACCATCTCACTGCAGAATCGTTTATATGGTTTATGTAACGTTCTCATAGTGCAAATGACATATTTTGTATTCTGACAGAAAATATAGTGCAAGACTTATTATAACAGCAGCTATACATTATCATCAGTATATTAACTACAAATTAATACATCTATCTGAATTTAAAGCCCCACAGTGAAGTCAAAAGTTATTCTTTGTGCTACAGAAAATAAAAAGCACTTATATTTGCATCTTCCTGTTTAGGACACTACCATCCTCACTCAATGTACAACAGATATATATTTTTTCACTATATAGATGTATTTCAGATTCCTTTCAATACATATTCGAACTGCAAATCCAGCACTTCATATCACTGAGTATCACAATTTTAATAATTCATTAAATACAAGAAACAAGCCTACCAGCTGACAGCTATAGTCTGAGAACAGTAGTAAGACAATGCTGAAGATATAGCTGCTCCTAACAGGAGTTTGGAATCTCAAAAACATTTTGTCCTCTATTATAGATATGCACCCATTGCCTGGACTTCTGGGGCCGAGTATTCCCCTGGTTCTCCTTCTCACCTTTCCAGCTGCTCATTCAGTGACAGATTTAGAGGTTCTGCTTCATCCATTCTCCTCTTTTTCAGAAAGGGATTTTGGACCATTTTAGTGGGGGGTTGGAGGCAGGTTGCTCTCTCACAAAGGCTTCATGGGCAATCTTAACCAATTGCAATAGATTCAAATGTACTTAAATCAACCTCTCAATATGCTTTCACAAACCCTTCATCTCAATATCAAAAACTCACATCATATCCGAAATGATATAAAACCCTCTCATGCCTTTCAAATCAACTGTTGTACAGATAAACACTTCCACCCCTCATCATTGGCCTCATGAACCTGGGAGCAGCTATTCATTTTTCTGTTTTCATGCTGACCTGATGGCATCACATCCTCCCACTTAAAGATGGCTATTTAAGGACACAATCCTGTGCATGTGTAGATAGAAAAAAGTCCTACAATTCTCAACATTCTCCAGTCATCTTATTCCAAATGGTATAATGTGAATTTTCCCATGCCCATTAAGTATCTATCTTAATGTCTCTCATCAATTATACTCTTACTTAATGGTCATGGGGAACATTTCATTCTCCTTCCACCTTCCTGACCTTCTCTCCCAATCTGGAATATCTACACAAATGTTTACCTTTAAAACTTCTTGTATCTGGTTCTTATTTGTTTCTACATTCCTTATACCACTATTTGCTATTCTCCAGGCTCCGTCCTTGTCATTCCTTTTATCTCCTTCAGTTGGTCTCTAATTTTAGGCCTTCTTCCATCCTGCCCCCACTTCAAAGAGCAGACTCATAATTAAGGTATGCAATGGTCCTTCACTGTTTTTCTAAATCTTCTATTTTCTTTTTGATATATTCCAATTATAACAGACAGCTGACCATGCTCTTAGGATCATAGGGCAATCCTCTATTATTACATCCTAATGACTGTAGACCTTCAAGATAAAGAAAATGTTTGACTACATGACTTCCCATACATAAATTAACACACTGTATTTGGTTTTTTAATATATATTAAATTTTCTATATTTATATTAAGTATTTTCATTCTAATGACTTACCAAAGTAACTTTAAAAATCTAGCAAATATGCCTCCATCCCTTTCAAAGTGAAACTGATGTAGAGGCACAGACCACAACATAAATATGAAAATAACTGTCTTTATTGTATTGATGGCATCTGGCCTCCCACTTCCCAATTAACAACAGTGTGCTATACTTAGCATTTAGAGCAAATATCCTTCTTCAAGCCAATAAACTTTTAAGAGATACAATTCTTAGTGACAGATCCTTCATCACTCAAATATTGTGAAGAATTAACATGAAAAGTAGTGCACCTTCAATGTGTATGCATTTAATGTGCCTTGACTTTTTTTAAAAAAAATGTTTTGCACATATACAGTGACAGACATATATACTAGTAAGGGAAAAGTTCATAAACCAAAGGAATCCATTTTAACTGTACAAAATACTGAAGAATAGTAATATCTTGAATGGAATCTCCACAACCTCCAGATTATACTCAGGTTTCTCAGGGGGGAAAGAATGTGCCATTAGCTCTTGTGGGAGCAAAGAAGTGACTTCTGAATTCTCCATAGTTCAGTATATCAATAATTTACTACTATCTACCTTGTTAAGCTAAGTCATTTTAATGCATGGCTTCTTACTATAAAGGAGGGGAAGAGAAGCACTGACAAAGCCCAAGCCCTAGGAGGGAGCCGAAACAATAATATTTCAAAAGATAGTAGAAGGGAGCCAGTTTGAAGAAGATAAAGGGCCATTTGGGCATAGACCCCCTGCTGCTTCCATAGAAGTGTCTCCTTTTCAATCTGGGAGGCTTTTAAAACTGCCTTTGCCACTGACCGTACCTTGCATTTGCAGTGTGTTTGGGATCCAATTTCACCTTTTGTCAGGGGAGGCTGCCGTTGGTTGCTGTAACACAGCTATTAGCCTCCTTTACAGAAAGCACAATAGTCAAACTGTCATTAATATGCAGCCACAAAGGCAGAGGTAGGCTATAATTACTAATCATCTCGCTCCCTCTAAACTGGGGCAAATTATCCAAAACTGGGAAATGACTTTCGGGAAGAAAACAATGAACTAGTTAAACTGCATTTTCAAATTTAAAACGTAAATTATCCATGTACTGTGTATATTTCAATTTATAAACTTGACACTCCCCCGCCCTTTGGCTCCCCGACCCCAAATATGTTACCAGCGTAAAATAGAGGGGAGCAGAAAAATCCTAACATTTATTTTATCTGTTTATTACATTTTTATACTGCCCAATAGCTGAGGCTCTCTGTGCAGTGCACAATTAAAACCATAAAATGCATAAACCACAATTAAAACCATAAACAGTCAAATGCATAATAACTATCTGAACCAAGGCACTCAACCCCGCCCCCTGCTAGGAAGCCTTCAGTCTAAATAATATTTAGAGATAATTAAGCCACATGGCAACTTGAAGGGGAAATGTTCACAATAATTTTAGGATTCAATCCTATGCTCACTTAACTTCGGAGAAAACCCTATTGAACCTCATGGACTTTATCTCTGAGTAAACACGTATAGAATCGTGCTGTTAATATACTTTCTTTTTGAAGAAAACTGTGTCACTAAAACAGTCCCAAAGGAATACAGTGCTGATCAACAATCAAGTATCATTCCACTTGTGTCTAAAGTAATCTGACTTTAGTTACTAATTAGGGATCCAGAGTTCAGAGGCTGGAAACATTCAAACTTTTCAGATCTTCCAGACTTGGATTTGACAAGGATTTCCATAACTACCTCAAAATGAAGCAAGTCTTTGGAAAAGGACAAAAAGTATGCTCCAACCCCACCCCACCCCCACGATCGACCGTCCCCACACACACCGAAAGTATCTCTGCCCAGGAGGCAAGAGCCTGAAACCAAGGGATCATGTTTCAGCATTCATCGATGCTCTTGTTTGAGAGCGTTAAGGAGCCTGCTGTGATCAGAAGAAGTCAGCAAATGGTGAGAAAACACAAACTCTTGCTGCTTAGATTCCCTCCCCCCCCCCCGCCCCGCGTTCCCGCCCCATATCAACGAAGAGAGCCAGGTTGGTGTCCCACATCGTAGAGAGTGGGGAGAGACGCCACTGTTCACTCTTAACTCCCTACACTTGGGAGGGACCGATGCTACTTTCAATCAAGATTTTAAGTATCTAAAAAGCAGAGATTCAACAAGCAGCAGCAGCACACTCGTTCCTTCACACTAGAGAAGAAAGGAAAAGGAAAGGAAAGGAAAATAGGAGATCTTATTTTAAGGGGGGGAGCGAGAGAAGAAAGTGGGACAAAAACAGGAAGAAAAGATGAAGGAAAAGGAAGGAAAGAAAGAAAACCAGGAAAGAAGAGAAAATAAGAGGAGGTTGAGAAACCAAGGGAAAGCTGAGGCGAGGGAGGGAACGAGCATAAGAGAGACCAGGAGACGGGAAGATTACCTGCATGGTGACCACCCCGAGCTCCTCCGTGGCCAGTTTTCTCATCTGAGTAGCTAAAACTTGCGCCTCATCCAAAATGGAAAACTCCGAGTCAGCGGCGCTGAGCCTCCAGAAAAGCGCCATGTAGACGATCCACAGGGGCCGCCGACCAGCGCTATCCCTTCTCCAGGGGGGAGTCGGACCTCTGGAGGGGCGGTGAGCCGGTCGGTCGGCCTCCTCCAGCGCTGCCGGCCTGCTCGCCATGATGCTAAGAGAGACCGTGCGAGCGCCCTGGCGTGGACCGTGGCCACCGCTGTGCGTAGAGCGCGGCGCGCAAACTTTCCCGAGCGCCTCCCAAACTTCGGTGAGGGGGGGGGAGGCCGCTAAGCCGCGGAGCTCCGAGAAGAGGCGGCCGACGTCTCCATGCGAGGCCCGTTGAGCGCACGACCCCTCCGTGGACCTGTTCCCAAGCGAACGGGCCAGATCAGCCAAAGCGAGCGTCCGGTGAGCTTCCTCCCCGACCCAGGCAGCCAGTCGCTTCGCTCGCCGGCGCTCCAGCTCCAGGGACACTGGGAGCTCTGCCTGGGCTGCCGACTGAAAACAGAGGTGGCTGCGGAGAGCGGCAAACTGCGGAGCAGAAAGCAGAATAGGAGCAGCAGGGCCGGGATCGGAGTCACCGAGGGGGAAAGGGAGGTGTCTGGTGCCACCAAGCTGCGTGCAGGCTCTTGTGCACAACAATGAGGCGAGTAGAAGGGAGAGCTCGGGAAAGCCTCGCGCGCTCCCCAACGGCGCCCCCTCCCACGAAAGGCAGAAACTTTCCAGCGAACAGAGCCAGCCCACCTCAGCGGGCCTGAAGTTGGGAGAAGGCGCAAAGCTTTTCCACAGCCGCAGACTCGTTCACCTGTTGGACTGCGAGGATCGGCTGAGTATTTCACAGCTATCCATCGTTAACTCAACTCACCCCACCCGGCTCTTTATACATGTTTGTGTCCCTGCTTGTTTACAGTATTGCCTCATGCATCTAATACCTCCCAGAAAGTTTGTCACAATAATTTGCAGCCTTTATAGTGAACCAGAGTAACCTCCAGATGTTTGAACCTACAACTCCCATCAGCCCTAGACAGCATAGCCAATGGTGAAGGATTATAGGAGTTGTAGACTACAAATCTGTAGGGACACTGGGTAGAATTCAACGTGATACCTACTTAGAGTAGACCCATTGATATGAATAAGATTTAAGTTAGGGTGCCTCTACAAGAGCGATTTAAAGCTCTTTCAAGGCACATTAAAAATTTGACCTCTACAAGAGCGGAGCACAAATCGGGGGTTGAGGCGCTTTTTCTGACCGATTATGCGCATTATCGAATGCGCATTAAATAGCAAGTTTTAATTTACCGCGGATGTTAAAGCACCTTATGACCATGTAAACAAGCGATTCTCCGCATTAAACACCTCTAAAACGCGTTTCATACAACTGGTAAGGCAACCAGTTATGCACTTAACCGCCTCCCGCATATAGTGATTTGCCGCAAAATCAATTGTGAGAAAATGTGCATAATCAGACAACCAGGCGTCAAACCGAATTCTTGTAGAGGGGACCTTAGTCATGACTAAGTTAAGTTCCATTCATTTCAATGGGTCTACTCTAAGTATGGCTTATGTTGGATTCTACCTAAGTTGTCCAGGTTTCCCTAGGAGTGAGCAAGGATTCTAAAGGAACAATTTACTTCATAATAAATAAATAATTGCATACATTCCATCTGTGCCTCTCAAGTAAATTCTGCACCTGATTGCTAAGTTCAATAACTGTAACCAAGGGGCAAGAACTATAGGGCCCACCCCAGGCAAACGGTGCAGAAGCTGCCATGAAGCATTTTAGCCATTCTGCCAGAAATATTGATCAGCACATGCAGAATGTGGAACACATCAGACATATATGTAGTGAATCACAATCACATGAAAATCAATTGGTTAAAAGTGCATGATGTGAGAAGGGTATGGGGAAGCCCACAACTCCCTAGATTAGAGTTATGTAGAGTGGAAAATGAGGCTTCCCACAGTAATTAGAAATGGAAAGTGGAAGTTCCCATGGAAATATTAAAGAGAACCAGAGCCAGCCCAGGGCATTTTGGCACTATGGTGTCCCCACCTCCATTCCACACAGAACTTGAGTTGGACTAGACTTGAATCTTACTTTAATATTGGCAACGGAGTTGCATCTTTCACCATACCTGAGGGCAGCTGGTTTGTTTAGGGGTGCAGGACAGGCTGTGGGCACACATTGCTGAATCCTCAAGGACAGTGGAATGCCTTGGGGATCTCAGGAGGAATGCCTTGGGGGGTCTACCAGTTCTGCCCCCCAGCATCTGCCACCTGAGACAGTTGCCTCATTGTACTTAATGGGCCAGCCCATAAAAAAATACTGAAGTTTGATACCTGTCTTGATAGAAAGCTGTTGCTTAATTGTGTATTGTGAGCAAATAAGGTGATGCAGCAGTGTTGAGTCCCTAGAAGCTAGAATTGGGACTTTTTGGTACAGGAAAGTAGGATCCAAATCCTTGACCATCTATGAAGAAACTGGATGGCCTTGAATGCTCATGTATAGCCCTGGTTCATGGATAATGAATAAGGGGTGGAGGAGTGGGAGCAGGATCTCACCGACTAGCCCAAGGCCAAACCAAGCATTTTGTTGCCTGAGTTAAAGGACGATGTCTCCCCCCCCCCCACATTCCATATACCAGACTGACAGTTAACCTTATGTCAACAGTGGCAATGGGAAAATCTCCTTTTCCACACCTGAGGGGGGGCAGACTAGCTTAGGGGGTGCAAGTCAAGCCATGTTGCACACACAGCTCTGTCTACTGGGAGCATTGACCAGGATGCTGTCCTCTATTTGCACCTCCACATGCTCTTGGGTGGACTTCCCATTCTGCTTGGGCCCCATACCCAAACACTAGGGATGAACAAATATCTTAAGTGGCCTCCCTGAAGCTATACACTTGTATCTGTATCTGTTTTAAACTAACACTGTTGTTCATTCATAATGAACTTCCCTGAATTGTAAAACTGGAAAGTGTATTAGAGTAGTTAATATTCTGTAAGCATATTTCATTTTCAAAAGGTGAAGGTTTTCAAATGTTCCATGCATTTTCACAAGAGTCAGCCAGCTTACTCTTGAGAAAACATTTACAAAGACCCAGAAAAAAAAATACAGGAGTGCATGTAATAGTCTAACTGATTTAGCAACAAACAGTGACAGCTTCCATCTTGGGACATGCTGCTTAAAAGAGAGAGAATGTGACAGGCCAAAAACCCTAGGAAAAAACATCTCTTTGACATCCAAGTGGTAAAGCTCTCTCCTGGGAAGTTTAGAAAAAATGATTTGCAGTAATGCAAAGTCACTCCTTTAACCCTTTAGATGTACATTATCTACCCATTGCAATTGTAAATATTGGAAGTAATAACCCCACTAATATTTATATAACCAAGTTTGGCAGCAATTGTACAGGAATAAAAAATCAGGTCCTCAATAGCTTTTCTGAATGTAACATATTTAGTAAGTATTATTTACTTTTTGTAATGAAGGTTACTTTATTGTATACTTGTCTTCTTTCATTGATCCTCAACAACTCTCTTCTATTCTCTTTTTGTTCAGCCTTTCTGAAAGTAAATTTTAGGTCATCACAATTTTATACATGTATAACATTGGTCAATGTTAGTCCTACTTAGAGTAGAACCATTGTAAAGAATGGGATTTAAGTTAATGCTGGCTAATTTAAGTCCCATTCCTTCCTGCTCTGTGTAGGACTAACATTAGATGCAATCCTTTAGGCCCCAATCCAGCTAAAGTTATGTATGAAATGATGATAGCTCATAGAAAGCAATAAAAAAATTAATTAGCTTCATTTTTTCCCATTGGTTCCTATAAGATTTTGATCACAACTAACTTTAGTTGGATTTGGGCCAGTGCTTATAATATAGAAATGGACATGGCAATGAGAGGAAACTTGCCTGCAGCTGTGCATTTGAGAACATTCTTTCCATTAAACAATGAATCGTTAAACTTCATTTCTAATGCAAACCACAATGTTATATAATGTCTAAATATTTGGTATTTCAACATATCTGTGGTACCCTATTGTAAAGTTAGAAGCACACTGGCATTATTTTCTCTAAAACAACTTTGCCTCTTTCTTTTCTTTTTCTTTTAATAGGGGCTGATATAACAGCTCTGGATGGTACCAGCAACTCACTTCCATCATTCATAAAAGCCTCGCCAATAGCAATGGAGTATTTACACCCCTTCTCTTGCCAGTAGATTGTTTAGACTCATGGTGTTGCTCATGAGCTACTCGTTGTAGCTGAAGAAACACTTTTGTGGAGACTAATAAAATACTTTGTGGGCTTTCATCTTGTGGACATAGCATTGTATCTAACCAGCAGATTGGACGCCATTGGCGGATAAAATACTCCTTGTAGCCACCTGCGCTTCCCCCAAATCTGCTCCAGAGAATTGGGAGATCCTCTCAATGTTTGTTTTGGTAGAACGGTGTTGCCTGAATATGAACTGTTTGCAGATAGGATGATGCACTAGTGGTGAATTCCAGTGTAGTGCAGAAGCTAGAATGGAGACTTTGGGTAAGGGAAATGTATCCAAATGTTTGATCAGGAATGAAGAAACTGGATGGCTTTCAGCAGTTCAGTATAGCCCTGTTCATGGATACTGAATATTTTTGGTGGGTAGGATCCCACCTCCTGGCCCAAGGCCAATCCCAGACACTTTGCTTCCTGGGACAAAGGGCACAATGTCTGTCCCATCCACTCTGATTGAGAGTTGAATATGGAAGCATCCTTTACCACATCTTAGAGCAGCAGGCTACCTAGGGGGTGCAAGGCAGACCATGATGTGGCACATACAGCTGTGTCCTGTCCTCCAACAGTGGAGAACAACTGGGGGTCTCAGGAGGAATGACTGGGGAACCTGTTGCCACTTTGCACGCCCACACTTCCCAACATCTGCCATCTAAAGCAGACTCCTCACACTGCTGGTCCTGAACTGGCTCCATCCACAAACGTTAGAGGGGGCTGCAGCGGGGGAGAAAGGGAAGGAAAATTCCTACTGCATGGGCAAAAGTCTGGTTGTATATACAGCTGAATTTAACCCATAGACTGGGACAGCAGCAGTAATTCCTCGTGAAGTATCCTGTTATGCTCACATAGTGAGGTTCTTTACAGCAACCCCTTTATGAATAGTGTGTGTTATCTGTCCTGCTTCCTCCGCAGACTCATTTAAAAATAGCCACTGTTTTCTTACCACATCTCAGATGTGCAGTGCCATGTTTCCAACTGTGAGGATATTTAAAATATCAGAAGTAGCCCTGTTTAGCACCCAGAAAAAAATAGCTACATGGATTCTGCCATGGATTCTGGAGCATCTTTGGATCCAGTTAGATACACATTTTTGTTTTTCAAAGTAAGCGCTTGCATGTATGGATATTGGCATAAAACTAAAAGAACCACAGTGTAATCCTATGCATGTTTACTCAGAAGTAAGTCCTATTAAGTTCAAGAGGACTTACCTCAGTTATGCATGCCTAGGATTGCAGCTTAAAAGATCTAGGTTGTGATTGAACATAAGGTCCCCTATCCAGATAGTTTTCTCTACCTTTAGTGAGCACTTGCCACATTGACTTGTCCCATCTGCCAAGGAACACTTGTGTGCCTGTCCCAGAAACTCTGAACTTTGCAAAAGGATTCTGAGCCGTGTTCTAGGGTGCGTGCTCATTTCAAGCAGGATGCTGACCAGGCCTGTATAAACTCAGAACATGACCTGGGAGTGAATATATCCAACGTTTGACTATGGATTCACATTACAAAGAAAATCAGTAGTAGTGACAAAGATGTCTTTCAGACAAGCTTATCTACCATTATTGATCTTCTCTTTGAGAAACCTCTGGTAAACTGCTTAAAAAGCCCAGGATTCTCTGGAACACAGTTTGCCTTAAATTATAACCTAATTGTGTTTTATGTTGAATGCTAAGGCCAGGAATAGAAACCTAGCCATGAAGGTTGTGTAAATTAGCATGGTTATTGATTGGTCTTCCCAACATCTGTTCTAGAGCACTCTTGTCCAGCTCTTATCCAGCAACACATTAGTACCTGCCCTATATCACTTACTCTTTTGGAACCAAACACTTATCCTATGCCTTTGGTCATCTATACACTTAGCTTGATTAATTTAGGATGGGGGTGCTATTGAAAAAGTGATGATCTCAGCTCTGTTCCCACCCATTAATTCGAATGAACTCTAATTTAAAGTCATGGCTACACATCATTGAATCCTTCCCCCATGCATGCCATAATGTGTACAAAATAGTCTGTATTTTATTCACAGTCCAGGAGCACTCATTAATCTATACTCCTACATATGTCTTCTGTAAATTATCTTCTCTACAAACCATAGCAATAGCTTTAATATGAAGCTCTTTAGCAATAAATTCAAATTGTTTCTTTCCTTCGCATTAATTCTATATATAAAATTCCAGAAATTATTAAGGAATCCAATCTCTCATGGGAAGTTACATTTTATCTCCTCTTTTTATGTAGAGGCTACATTGTAGACTCTGATTATTTTTGTATAATTGCTTTTTAGGCTGCGTTGCTATGCCCGCTTACCTAGGAGTAAGCCTTATTAAATCAAAGGGACATACTTCTTGGTAGGCATGTGTAGGACTGTACTGCAAGGCTGCAATCCTATACACACTTTGCTGGGAGGTGTTGTTTTGTTTTGGAAGACTTTTTTTTTTAGTAGGCACCTTTTAGTAGACATACATAGAATTGCAGTGTTAATAATGCTGACCTACCTTACAGGGTGTCCATCCATGAGAGACTGTGAACTGACCTCCACTGGGCAAAGTCAAACTTTTCTGCTGCAACAATAGGATTAAATGGAAAAGGAAGATCCTAACTTCCTTTCTATTAATGCCCCTATGGCTTTTCCACCCCCCCTGTTCCCTGCAGGCCCTTGTGCCTTCCTGAAGGTTGGGGGACCCTTGGGTGAGGGTATGGGATTTTGAAGGAGTCTGCAGATGGGCAGAAGAGTCAATAAAAATCATTACACACACCTTTGCGCAAACATAAGAGTAAGTTAGGATCCAAACCCAGGACTCCATCACCAGAGGGCTGAAGTTTCACCATACGGCCACAGGACTAGACAGGAAAAAAGACACAGTGAGGTTCTTGTAGTCTTCAAGGGCTTGTCCCATGATTTACCCCCTTGTGACCTCCCACATTGAGCTAGAAGTGTTGTATATGGTATGGTAGAATACATCAGATTAGCACACTCTGGGTTAGAATCCTGATGCTAATCTCCCTGGACAAAGGTTGATAAGGGACACATTCACACAAGAGACTGAGCAGTATGACAACCAATCAGAGTGGTTCAAGGATCAATAGCCTCACCCTAGCCACTTTCTGCTGGAGGATGCCTTTCATTTTGCCCAGCTTCCTCCATTCCATCAAGCCACATCCCCATGTGCATTTGGGTGTCTGTTTGACCAGACCATTTATCAGTTTCCACCCACTCCTACAATCCAGCCCAACTGAGTGGTTCATCACAGCAATAGTAGTGATGGGGAAGCCAGAAGAGCAATGAGCTTTTGGGTCCAGTTCCATTACTCCTACTCGTGTTCTAGTGGCAAGTTCATGGCCAAGAAATGGGCTGAGTGTGGAGAACAGAGCACCATCTGCCAGGTGGGATGTGATACTCCAGAATGCTGCTCCCCAACTTATTTATGGTTGCTACCTCCACCCCTCCCTTCAACCATAGAACTGGGGCAAGGGGAACCCAATGATCTGCAGGCTTTACCTGGGAGGGGGCAATTACCAAGTAATACTATCCAGTCACTGCTAGGCAGAGTTTACCAGCTAATACTATCCAGTCACCCTCCCCTTCATTAAAGTACATAAAATGGCAAGTATCCTTGGGCTATCAAAGTAAGCAGTCAAGCCGCAGGTTCCAATGAAAAAGCTTTTTAAAAAAGAAAAAAGATTAAGGATACAGGAATAGAGAGAAATCAACAAGCTACAATAAGAGACATTCCATACCTTACTTGCAAGTCACAATGGTCTAATTTATTAGGGGAACAGCCCCACCTTTATCCCTGGAGCATCAGGGGACAGCAACAGGAAGGGGGAAGCAAATCTATCCATCAGGCATACCAAGATTTCCTTGATGGGGATTTTATGTCACATTTGAGACAGGGCTTTTTTCAGTACATACACAAAGCAACTTGTAGAAATGGGTTATTAGCACCTTCCAACAACCCTAGTAGTGTAGGATGTGTGAAACAGAGTGATTTCCTATTTGCTACTGGTATGCAGAACTCAAATGGAATGATCATCCTGCATATCTGAGAGAGATGGATGAAACAGGTGATGAGGCAGCTTCCTTGCTATGGAGATTCTTGTCAGTGGGTCAGAGAAAGGGAAGATTTTTCAAGAACCAGACATTTTTCTCCACAGTGGTGTATTATGTTGACTTACTCACTGATTCCCTTCTATTGTGCATCCCATCAGGAAAGCAGTTGAAGTGAGCGAGAGGCGCTATCATGAGAACAGAGTCTCAGCTAGAAAAGTCTTTATTGATCAGCATCAGTTATTGAATGAGTTCTGAGAGCATCACAGGATGCTTACAGAAAGGGGGTTCTTAGTGCTACCGACTAGAAGTCAGTGTGGATCTATTTCGTCTTTTTTTCCTTAACGGATTTTCTGTTCGTAAGAGAAAAAGGTGGAAGAAACAGTGGGAAAACATATGAAGGTTATGAATGGCCGGCAACCACATCTGGACACCCTGTAAAATTCTGTGAATGTGGCAGGGCAATGGTGCAATAAAACACTCACCTGGAAGCACCCAAAGAGGAATAGACTGTTGAATTTTTGTTCTCTCAGAGCCCTTGTGTTTGATCATAAAAGCGGTCATGCCCCCAATTCCCGTGACCAGTACATGCTGGGAGCTCACCTGGCTCACCAACAGGGATTCCATGATGCCTATCCTGTGAAGAAAACACTGCTATAAACCACTGAGTAGCAGCAACATTTTGATGTCTGAGAGGAAGGCCAAGATGGCACCACACCCACTCTATGTACATAAGCCGACTGGATTGACAATTAAACATTGGTGACATGATAGATGCTGGTTGCTTACCTGTAACCATAGTTCTTCGAGTGGTCATCTTTGCAGTCACACATATGGGCTCGCGCTGACGCCGAGCCTGCTTCGGGAAACTTCTTTAGCTAGCTAGTTTTTAGGCGGGAATCCCTCCCCCCACCGCCCTACCGCGCGTGCTCCGGGTTCCCGCTTACCTCAGTTCTATGAGACCGCTAGGCCTCGCGACTAAGGAAACCCAATAGAATAAGGAATTACAACTACCGAGTATGAGCATGCTCGGAGAGCCTCTTGACAATCACAAGCAATGCCAAGAGGGGACGGTGGGTGGGTTGTGTGACTGCACAGATGACCACTCGAAGAACTACGGTTACAGGTAAGCAACCTGCATTTCTTCTTCGTGGTCTCTGTGCATCACACATATGGGCGAATGATTAGCAAACTTACCGGTGGTGGGAAGGCACGCTGAGAAGTTATTGGCAAATCGACGAAAGGACTGCCCTTCCAAAGGAGGAGTCCTGACGCGCTCTGACATCCAACCTGTAATACTTGACAAAGGTGGACGCATTAGACCAAGTAGCAGCTTTACAAAGGTCAGGGATGAACGCCCCACGTAGAAAAGCCATGGACGTGGCTTGACCCCTGGTGGAGTGCGCGGCAAACAAGGTGGGAGGCTCTTTGCCAACGACTTGGTAGGATAGGGTAATAGTGTTCACTATCCATTTAGATAAACGCTGTGTGGACACCGGGGAGCCCTTGGACTTCCCTCCATAACAAACAAAAAGCTATCGGGACTTGCGAAAGGGTTCTGTCCTAGCCTTGTAAAACGCTAACGCATGCCGAACATCCAAGGCATGCAACGAGGAACATAATGGGTCTGAGGAAGCCTTGAAAAAGGTAGGCAAAACAATGTCTTGGTTGATATGGAAGCTGGACATAACCTTGGGGACAAACGACGGGCCAAGATGCAATACAACTTTGTTATGAAAAAATTGTGTATAAGGCGGATCTATAAGTACAGCTGTAAGCTCAGAAGCCCGCCGAGCAGACGTGATAGCCACTAGAAAGACTGTTTTAAGCGTCAAGAGCCGAACGTTAACAGTAGCCAAAGGTTCAAATGGTTTAGAACCACAGATAGACTCCATTGTAGGATTATGGGGCGAAAGGGGGGAAACATATTATGTAGCCCCTTAAGGAAAGTTTTTGCCAATGGATGCGTGAACACTGAAAACCCATCTATTAAGTTGTGGTTCACTGAAATGGCGGCGAGATAAACTCTGAGGGACGTAGTCTTCAGACCAGTAGTGTGTAGGTAGTATAAGAACTCAATAACCCCAACCATGGGTCCTGAGGAAGCATCAAACCCATTAGCGGCTGCAAAGGACTGGAAATGTTTCCATTTGTTGGCATATGACGTTCTCGTAGAGGGCTTTCTTGCAGCCTCAAAAATAGATTTGATGCTTGGTGGAACAGCTAGATTTTGCTGTCTGGCAGGATTCTCCACACCTTGAGTTTCAACGTGTTGAGGTCTGGGTGGAGAATGTTGCCCCCTTCCTTGGACAGGAGGTTGGGTAGTCTGGGGAGACGCCATATGCAGTGTCTCGCTAGCCTGAGGAGCGGTGTGAACCAAACTTGTCTCGGCCACCATGGGGCTATCAATATGGCATCCGTCCGGTATCGATGAGCTCAAGCAACTGTCTGGGCAATTAGGGGAAACGGAGGGAACATGTACAGGAGACCCCGGGACCAGTCCCACTGGAAGGCGTCCCCCCCAGCGAGGAGCGGCCTATCCTGGCTCTTGAACAGAATGCGGGGCACACAGCGTTGTCCGCCGTGGCAAAGAGATCGATGTGGGGATAGCCCCACTGGGTAAACAGGCTGTCTAGGATGACTGGTGACAGTTGCCACTCATGGGTGTCACGGAACGAGCAGCTGAGGGCATCGGCTCTGACATTGTCTGTGCTGGCGATGTGGAATGCGGAGAGGTTGATGCCATGAGGGATAGCCCAGAGTAGAATGTCCCTCGCTAGGCTAAGTAGGTGAGGAGAACGCGTTCCCCCCTCCTTGTTCACATACTACACGACGGTGGTGTTATCCAATAGGATGCGCACGTGACGGCCCTGGTGTGGAATTGAGGTTCTTGGTGGATATTTTCATCTGCAGTCCTGAGGCAAAGTACTTGTAAGCGATCTGAGAAGTTGAGTGTTTTTAATCTCTTTGTTCTCCCTGGCTGTTGAGTGTTTGCTATTTGTGTAAACTATACCCCACAGCCAAAGTTCCCAATGGATACATGCCATGGGTCTTAAACCTTACTTAGTGAGTCATATATACTCCTGACTGTGCTGTGTCTGGATGAAGAGTTAGCTGGAATCTTATCCTCCACTGTGGCAGCAGGGACACAGTTGGGAGGTATAAAGCAATCATTTGGGGACTTTCCATTAATTAAATAAGAGTGTTTTAAGTTATATTCCCTCTCTCTCTTTTTGGGCATAATGTTGTGCCTTTACCAGCACAAATGTGTCACTATGCCAACACAAATTCACTTCTGCCTCTCCTTCACAAGAGGATTTAGAAATGATTCTACCCTCACCCAGCGGGTGTAACTCAGGACTGTGCTGTAAGTAATTTTGTGCCAGGAAAAATTGAAACCTTATTCCTTCTCTTCAAGATAGAATTGCCATTCCATGAGATCCAGACCAGTCACTGCTTAGAACATACTATTTCTAAAAATAGGGGAAATCTTATATCTCCAGTAAAGGTACAGTGATATTCCATTAACAATGAATGCATTTCTATGTGACTCCTCCACCCACAACAGATTCTCTTTGGTTAATCCTTTCATTTAATAATTTGATTGATTATTGCCACAGAATTAAAACTGCAATTATGTATGTATTTCATCAGATTTCTAACCTACATAATACAGAGTCTTTTAGATTTAATTAAAACAACAAAGAGTTGCAAATGTAGATGGATACATTCCCAGCTGGCTTTTCTTTCCTTCTTCCACAAATAGGATTAGAATATTTAGCAGTCCTACTCTACGGTTCAGATTCTAATCACAGATTTTCAGTTTCACTAGCTAATGAGAACATGAAATTGTTATTTCCCATTTCAACATATCCATCCTCATCAAAGGTGAATGTAAAGTGCATTTCAGATGTCATGTATAGAAGAATCTACTTACATAAACATGAGGCACAATTCAAGGATGTCACCCTCATTCTTTGTAGCTGCAATGCAGGCAAAGGAAGGAAATATATATAGCATAGGAACAAGTGTGACGACTGATATAACATATAGAGTGGTAAAACAGGATTGGACACGTCATTGGAAAAAAATGGTTCCCCCAAACCCCCCCCCCCAAGTACAAAATTCCTCTAGAGCTTGGGAGAAGGTGTTCTCGATGATATCATAGCAGGCCAGCCAATTAGTATCATGCGCAGGAAGCTGTTGCTTTTTACTCACAGAACCATTTTTTTCAGCTGTCGTATTCCTTTCTAGGGTCAAGCTCAGGAAAAAAATGGTTCTGCAAGAAGATGTGCTGCCTGATGCTCAGTAGAGGCTGTTGGCTCCAGTGTCAGTGGGGCAGTGAATCCACTCCAGGTTTCAGTCTGAACCAGTCAGAATTCTAAAGGAACTATCCAAATTGTGAAACCCGGAGCAGATTACTGCCCCACTGACACTAAAGCCACCAGCCTCCACTGCTGATGCAAATTTTATGCCCCACTATAATTTCACCAAGAACACCCACCCCCAATCCTTGGAACAGTGTTGTACTTTTAAACAAAAAGTTTAATCCTTTTTTAAAATCAGATTTATGATATGCCCATTACATTTATGTTCTTTTTTAGTACCAGGATCTACAGTTCCCCTGTCTTGGCTCCAAGGTTTCTGGCATTACAATATAAACACCTATACATTGTGTGTCTCTCAAAATGTCCTTTTCATGTCCTAGGCAATTCTTTTAGTATGTTCATAGATTTACTGCCCAGTAAAGCACACTGTACATCTAATATAAACTTGTTTTTGACTGTGCAACCAGGAATGATTTTGTTTAAAGAACCACAATAGTTCAGTAATCATATATCTACAATTGCTGGACTTTTCAAGAAATTAGAATCTTTTTTGCTGGTATTGTCATTAAAACACTTTTAAAATGTGTTTGATATATGTAAATATATATCTTCCTTCTACAAACAAGGCAAAGAGAACGATCTTGGAAAGAAAGAAGCCTTGGAAAAGAAATCTCTCAGCACATCCTGGAGTTTAGTACTGAGTGAGAATTACAATTAGGTTTAGGATTCTGGAGGAAATGCAACAAAACGAAGGAAGCTGAAATGGCCGATGTATTGCCTGTGCTATGTTTTTGGCTGGTGTAGCAAGAACATATAATGTGTTGCCTTTTAAATGTATTGAGATATATGAATCGAGGGCACACAGCTAAGCGTCTTTAAGTAGTATTGGTTTTACTGGGAGAGATTTAAATATCCTTAATTCTCCTATTGAAATCCATGGGACCTAAAAGTGCTTTTATGAATGCCCCCACATCTTTTAAAAGGTGCTTCATCCAAGTCTTTAAAAATATTTCACATTTATCTTAATTCCTCAATCAACCTTTATTTACAGTCAATAGACCGAAGGTATAACATATAAAATATTAAAACCAATTAAAATCCAATAACAGCAATTAAAAGCATAATAAGATGACAGGGAAACATATTGATACCTTACATAAAATATTTATAACTTTAACAGGATCCACTATCGACTCTTGCTCTAGTCAGTATAGCCTGATTCAGAAACTTGGCAACCTGTTCAGTTATATATTTGTTTGTACCCTGTAATAGAGTAATTAAAAGCAAATCAGTAGATCGGCCCGGTAGGAGCTGTGTGATTGGCCAAATTAAATGTACTCCTGCCTGTTGGTAATAGCTACAAGAAAATAAGACATGTTCAATACTCTCTACCTCTATATTATTGCAAGGGCAACATCTATTGTGCCATGGAATTCTCTTGTATCTCCCCTCTAATAACTTAGGGGGAAAGACATTGAACCTGGCTAAGGAAAAAGCTTTTCTATACTTTGGGATGGATAGCCATTTTAGATAGTGCATACGGTCCCTACCAGATTGAAATTTCAGCCCCAGAGATTGTGGGGAACAAGGACCCCATGCAGCTCCAAGGAGCTCCTGCCTATCTATGTCCAAAAGCCTTTGCTTGGTGATTACACTGGCTTTTTCAAATCCCAACATTAACAAATATGAAGGTGAAAGACCAATGGAGGCAATTTTTTCCTCAACAGCTTTGATCCAAGGGGATATTAAAGTGTCGGAGAATACTTTAGATGCCAAGGAATTAAGGGGACTCAGTAAACAGCAACGAAGCCAATTCCAATCTACACAGGCCCCCTCCACAAGGATGCGCTTTTGCGCCCGGTTCCGCGATTATGCGCATTATCGCGGAGGCGCTTTTACTCCTAATCCCTCTGCACCGGAGGCGGCGAGAGGCGGCGAAGCGCATTAATTCATGTCCAAAAAGCGCTTTACAAGCAGTTAATGCGCGTAATCGCTTGTTCACACCGCGAAAATGCGCTTTAACGGCCGGAGCAAAATAAAAGTCGCTATTTAACGCGCGTTCGAAAATGCGCATTATCGGGGAGATAACGCGCCTGTACGCCCATTTTGCGCTCCGTGCTTGTGGAGGTAAATTTTTTAATGAGCCTTCAAGGCTCATTAAACGTCTCGTGTGGAGGAGGCCACAGATAACAAAAATTGTAGGAGCTGGGTTGAATGGAAAACAGTGGGGTGGGGGAATCAGAACTGACTATTATAAGCATACAAAAAGCCACTCACTCCATTATTTCATCTAGTGGTCCCATAAACACAAGCAGGAGAAAATCTCAGGAATCTGTGTGCTGCATAAATCAGGTATACAGAGTGAAGGTGATACCAGAAGAAGAAAAAAATTAGAGAAGACCAATGGGGCACAGTTTCCCACATTAGATGAAAATAAGGAGCTAACACTTCAGGTTTAACTTTGGTGCTGCAACACAGACTGGCAGGAAATTCTGGAAGTCAATAGCAATTACTCATTTGACAACTTACTAGAGTAACAGAAAGCTCAAAATTAGCTAACCGGGGAAAGAAAATCACAGTTCTTACTTCATTAAAGACTAAACTATCATAGCATCCTATCCTCCTAAAAGAGATTTATTGATGATCCCAGTTTGCCCTCACCAGCTATGACAGCCACCACAAGTAATCATTCACACAAAAGTTTAACTTTGTAATTATTTAATGCATTTCTTAGCTGCCTTTCAAGTTCCCAAACTTCCTAAAACAGCTTACAATATAAAACATACAATTCTATATCAATGTAACAAGTAGATAAAATCATAGCTTAACTTTAAAACCAATTTCAAATCAACCAGTAATAAAACAATAATGATGAGGAGGAGGGTTTTGTTACTTGTTGATTTTAAATTCAGTTTAAAGTTATTATTTATAAGTTGTTATAACAAGTTAATAAGATGATGATGATGATGATGATGATGATGGGCTCATTAAGGCTAAAAGAAAGTATATGATTTATTCTTAAGTAATTAAAAATTATACCATATTGGAATTTTAAACACAGCTTTTAGATCCAAATCATTTTTTCTCAACGTACACAAGTACAGAAGTTGTAAAATACATACTTCGGTAGATACTTTTAATGGATTCTGGTAGAAAGAACTACAAAGGTTTTGTTTTTGTTTTGTTTTTATTTTTTTAAAAATGAAAATAAAAGTATTTGCCAGTGATAACTGGTTTAGAGTAGTAGTTACACTATCAGACCTGGAGTCCAGGTGAAAAACACCACTCATCTGTTTGAACCGATCCAAATAACCTTGGGTCAGTCACTATTTCTCAGCCTAACATACCACATGGTGTTGCTGTGAGGATAAACTGGAGTAGTTATGGGCAACAATATACTCCACTCTGAGCTCCTTGGAGGAAGAATGGGACAGAAATAATAAACACCAGGTCACTCCCTAAGCCACAAACATGGGGGCCTTGCTTCATGTGACTTCCTCTTTGGAAGTTGCTGTGTTGTTACAATGGAGAGGACTTTTTCAGTGGTGGCACCCTGGCCAAGTTAAGACATTGTTGTTTAAATCTTTGCAGTGTTGTTAGGTTTTATTTAAGTTTTGAGTTTTATTTTATACTGTAATTTTAAACTTGTACATTTTAGTTATATTTTTTCACGTTGTATTTTATGGTTTTAATTCTTGTGAACTGCCCAGAAAGCTTAGGCTATTGGGTGGTATATAAATGTAATAAATAAATAAAATATACCCAGACACTAAATTGTTATCTCCACGCCCCCCATTTTTTATTGTGAATTTAACAAAACAGAACAGAAAATAAACTATGAAAAAGCAAAAGCAAAAGAACACTACATACATAAAAATGTCATCATTTTTTTCAGCAGATATACCATTCAAAAGAAAAAAAGAAAAAGGGGGAGAGAGTTATGCAAAGGTTTCTAGAAAAGCAGACCAAATATCTATGTACTTATCCACTTGCAACTGGAGGCTATTGAAGCAAGAAAAACTTCTGTCCCCCCTTGCAAATGTCCTAACCCTGACCTTTGGCAAACGTACATGTTTAAGCCATTGATGTGCATACTCTGTGCATAACGCCTACGCTTGGCTGCTAACCATAGACAGGTGTGAAGCACTTAAACATATAACCACGACACTTACGCTTAGCTGATATGCAGGTGTGGAAAGTTTCTAGCTCAACCACACAAGTTTCCTGTCATTCGAATGGTTTGGCTTCAAAGCGTATGGGTCAAGCTTCAAAGAAAATGCCAGACAAAGTTACTTTCCTTTTGACATCACTGCTTAGAAAGCCCCCCCCCACTCCCACTCCCTCTTTCTTTCCACCTTTCTAAAAGTCAGTAGCTGACATGTGTTTTCAATATAAGTCTATGAGCTGAAAATGGAAAAATACTGTATGATGCACACGCTTGCTAACCGATGACCCTTGGGTATAAATATTCGCACCCCACTTGTAGCCGGGGCTGTTCTCTGCACCTTTCAGTGGAGAGCAGTGGCAATGCATTGCTACCAATAAAAGCTTTTTGAGTTCACCACTTTGGCGTATCTTTACGTGATTGGTCAGCGGCCGGACACGGATCTTCGGGGTCCTTGGAACCCCTTACCACACTACATAACACTGTTCAAATGTTGATAGCGTTGATGGTGTATTCTTGATTTTTGTTTTTGTGTTTAAGCTTATTGTTTTATTGTATAATGATCTGCATGTATTGAAACAGCCATAAAAACATATTCAGTGAAGGGTGGCATTAAGAGGGTTTAAATAAATAAAACCAGAAAGATACAGAAAAGTGCAGAAAATATGGTACAGTTATTGCATGTTCCTTTCTAGTGGAATGTGTGGAATTCATCATTGCTCCTTTATGACTAATCAATATATTACGTAACAGGATTAACAGAGAACAGGATCAAAGTAAAAACAAATGGGAATGGGATAATACAATTCTGAAGCAGAAAGTTTATAGAAGGGATAGACACAACAGGGCAGGTGGAATGTTGCCAATATTGAGACACTGTGCCTGAAGAAAGAAGGAATGTCATACAATATAAAGTTTGGCAAGCAGGGCAGAATTTGTTTGGATTGAAATAAAAAGACCAAAGGAATGATGATAGGAAACTATTATGAGACCATCTGGCTCAGATAAAAAGATGTCCAAAGTATTTATATAGATAAGGGAGATTACAAAGAGTTCAAGGCAAGCAACAGACGACTTCTAGATCTGGACGGGGAGTGCAATAAGCTATGAAGATAAGTCTGTAATATTTTCCAACTTTCCTACAATGTAAGTTACACAAGCTTGGCAGTCTTCTAGGTCTATAGGTAGCCTGTCCATCAAAATGAAATTATTCCCCTTTTTATGCACTAGAAGGAATTATGAGAATGTGTACTTTTTTTGATCTGCTTACTTGCTCTATACATATCTATATAGATATGTAACAATTCCCCCTGCTCCCTCCACCATCACTACCAGCCATGGAGATATGCCAGCCCAAAACAAGCCCAAAGTTTTCCTCCAAGCCTCTGGATTTACACCTAAATCAAGCATATAAAAAGAGCCATGATGGAACAGGCCAAAGACCTACCATGTCCAGTGTTCTGTTACCACAGTGGCCAATCAGATGCCCTTGGAAAACCCTCAAGCAGGACACTCATGAAATGGCACCCATCCACTCATGTTCCACAGCAACTGGTACTGATAGGCATGCTGCCTCTGATGCTAGAGCTAATACATAGGCATTACAACTGGGAGCCATTGATGGACAAATTCATAGAGGATAAGGCTAATTTCCTTTTAAATCCTTCTGTGTTGGTGGTCATCACTATATTGTGAAAATAATTCCATAGTTTAACTATGCACAGTCTGAAGTACTTCCTTTTATCTGTTCTGAATCTACCACCTTTCATCTTTATTGAATGACCTCAAGTTAGGAGGGGAGAAGAGACAGAGACAGAGACAGACAGACAGAGACAGACAGACAGAGGGCTCCTCTAAAGGAGTGATTTATTGCACGCTCACGACTGGCCACTCACGGATGTTCACAGGTCCATTACATGACATCATGAACAGCCAGGACACCTCCCACAGTATCCCCTGGAAATCCAAGTATGAAAGTGGTAATAGCTGGTGAAAAGTGGTATATTCTGCCATTAGATGGTGCTGTCTCAACAGAAGTGAAGGGAGCAGAAGTATTCAATTCAAAGCACGTGGTTTCCCCTCTCTGCCCATGTAATGCAGCCCATGACAATTGCGCTAAAGAACAAGGAAACAAAAAACCCAGGTAAGCAGCGCAATTTCCCTTTGTGTAGAGATGCTCAGAGAGAGGAACCTGTAAATAGTAATGTCTAAAAATCTGCAAATTTAAGTATCATAACTGTATTTTCAGATAAAGTTTAAACAGCACAGGTCCACCAACTTGTGAGACTAATGCTTAAGGCAGAGTTTCTCAGAGTTGGCTCTGAAACAATGGAAAAGTTTTTTCTGGGGGGATCCACCCTGCAATATCATGTCTTAGTTTTTGACACTGTTGTGTTCTCCAAATCTTTTTGAAAAGCTGCTGCATCATAGTTATTTGCTTTTTAGGCTTTATGTTATTAGATTTTTTTATTTTTGTACAGCACTTTGGGGATTTTACTGGAAAAACAACTGAAAACAATGACAACCACTGAAAGTTCATAACACAGCTAGGATAATGACATGAAAGGAGTAGAGGAATACAAATTGTTAAAAACAAACCCAGTGTAATAATTTCTGCTTTTCAAATGGAATTTCACCTTAAGAAGCCAATGAGGCAAAGCTGAAATATACTGCATTTCTACATCAGAAAGGAGAAATAACAGCATTGCAGAGTCACTTTCTTCTCTGAATAGAAGTCACACATTTTCAGAAACACCCCTAATCCAAACCATTCCCATTCTGGAGTCTCTCTAATTATAGTATATCGGTACTATATAGTATATTGGTACTACATAAGTACATTCTTTATTTACTTAGGACGCAATCCTATGCATGTTTAGACAGAAAAATGCCCTACAATTCCCAGCATGCCACAGACAGCTATGCTGATTATTCACTTTTTAATTATATCACATGCTGACTGTGGCATGCTGGAAATTGTAGGCTATTTCTCCTGTCTCAACATGCATAGGATTGCACCTTTACTTACTCTCCCGTTCAGCACTCAATTGGCTGTTTTGTAACAGCCTTCTGTCAGTCATAAGCATTATAAGCATCAGCCTTTTAGGAAACAATTCTATGGATGTTTAGACAGAAAAAAAGTCTTACAACTCCCAACATCCCCAAACCAGAGAAAATGGCTAGTGTGGAAGTACCCTGAGTTGTCAGCTGCTATCATATGACGACATCTCGTGGAATCATTAAAAAGTTCATCATATTTTCTTTGTGTGAATCTGAAGAATGTTTTGAATAGTCCTTTTAAAAACAAGCTACATAACCTGGAGCTGAGGGGAGGAATGACCCACTTATCTTAACATGTATTACAAGAAGACATTGTGAATGTGAGTAATTAGAGAATTTATTGGGCTGCCAAAAGAGGTAAATGTTCAAGCATGGGAATTGTCATGACAAGCCAAGCACTTATTTACTGCTAGGAATTTCTTAATATTAACCAGTTCAGAAATTGCATCACATTGCTTGATAATTAAGTAGGCTCATTACACAATCTTACGATTCTTTCGTAGTTTCACACAACACAGATTAAAATTGGTGAAAAGATGCACTGGGAAGGAGATAATAAAATATTAATAAACTTTTAAAAATAAAATATACATGTATTTGCCATACAAAAGAAAGCTAACATTTAAAAATTCTGGATAAATATGGTAGTGTAATAGATATGATATTGCTAGTATTCATATTCCCACTCCCCACAGATATCTCCTACCATAGATAACTTGCACATGGGAGCAAATTAATTTTTCTGTTGTGGAATGCCTTCCCCTTGGAGGCTCAACAGGCACAGACACTGGCTTCATTTCAGCGCCAAGTTAAAACGTGGCTTTTTATCAAAGCCTTTGAGGACTAAATTTACCTAAAGCTGCATAGTTTTAATTGTTTTTATTAATTTTAAATTTTCTACTGGTTTTAGCTTATTAGTGGTTTAATGTGTTTTAGCTGTGTACATTACTTATTGTTTTTTATGGTTTGATTTTACCTGTACGTTGCCCTGAGATCCCAATGATATAGGGTAGGATACAAATGTTTAATAAATAAATAAATAATTTTGCACATAAGTGCAAATAAATAATATTTATTGATTGCTTTTCTATGAGCCTGTGTGAATTATCAACATAGAAAACCTGGTTGTATCCTCTGAATGTATCCACCCCCTTTTCTGTAAAAAGTAAAGCAGGGTGTGGAACTTGTAACCTTCCAGAGGCCAATGGGCAGGGATGATAGAAATTGGAGTCCAGTACCATCTTGATGGCCACAGGTTTCCCACTCCTGATATAAAGAAAGAAAAACTATGACTTTGATTAAATCTCATTGATTCCAGTGGATCTCATGCCCATCTCCCTTACTACATCAATGAAAATGAAAAGTACTTACAATGGCAGAATCAGATCCAATGCTTTTAAACAAATACTTTGAGTAGCCAGTAGAATACTTCATTTTCATAAGTAGAAAAGTAGCCCAAGTAGCAGTATCTTTAGGTTAAATGAAAACTACTGAATGTTTCTTGTGTATCTTCTACTTTCAGATTTCAGGCTCACAGGACATTTCACAAGATTAATAAACAGAATTCTTGCCTCCATCCCACCTCTTCCTGTTTAAACGGGTACTGACCCCCACCAATCTTGTGGAAGAGTATAATCTGTTAAAGATGTATTCCTGTCAGATAAAACATGTGCTTAACTGATTTCACAGAATTAAAATTTAAGTGCAACAATGTCAGTGTCAAATGTATCTAATACACTCTCATGAGCCATGTCAGATTAGTTTCTGAACAACAAGTAGCTCATGATCAAGGTTTCAACAATACTTTTGTTAATATACCTTAAATCTTAATGCAACTGCTGATGTCTAAAGGAAAAAATCCTTCTCTTGCTCTTTTTTTTTTCATATAAGTCATCTCTAAATGTGTAAATGTCGCCTATGTCATGAAAGACTGAGGAGGTTAGGATTTTCTATGAATTACCCCTTTCCTTTTGTTAAGCTGCTTCTTTGGGTCTGTATTGAATTCACCTGTTTGCAGGGTTGGCTCAAGACATTTTGCTGCCTGAGGAAAAAACAAGATGGCGCCCTTCCCATTCCATCTACAAAAGCCAACTGGGCTGGCAGATTCAATGGTCTTCACCCCCAATGGTGGGACAGCATCTTCCCCTGCACCTGAAAGCAGCAAGCTAATATAGCAGGCACAGATGTTCACTTTGTGTCTAGACTGTAACCTTATAAAGGGACCACAGTTGGTGAATCTCTTTAGCATACTCTGAAATTCAGCTTCAGAGGAATACTGTCAATATCCACCTGATTCACAGTGCTATCCACATTGGCTGATACTAAGTTAGCATCTTAAATTAGTTGGGCCTCATAGAAGCTGATTGGGCATTCCCCCCAAAAAAACTACCACCCTTTTTTCCATAGGATCTCTTTGGAAAAGACTGGTGTGCCAGGTCAGTCTTTTTCTATTTCCTTGGGGAACTGTTCAACCATCAGTTTATCAATGAGAGGAGATACTAACAAAGTTTAATAATGAGTGGGAAATGCAACTAATTAGATCAGCCAATGTGATGCCTTCCAGATGTTTTGGACTACGATTGCCATCATTCCTGGCTATTGGCCATGCTGGCTGGGGCTGATGTAAGTCATCCAAAACATATGCAGAGCACATACGTGGGGAAATCTGGATTAGATATTTAGGTTCCTTAGTCTCTCCTAAATCAGATAAATCAGGAATGATCAATTATAATTCAGTGATTAATAAAATACAGAAAGTCTAGAAGAACTAAAACGAAGTAAAATATACTAGCTATGTAATATTTATGTAATTAAAATGTATCAGTTAGGAAAATGGCAAAAAATGTTAGGATTTCTGAATGAGTGGAAAGTTGCAGAATATTTCAAGGGAAATACAATTTAAAAACAAACAGGATGTTGTCAGTTATATTATGGAGCTCAATTTTTAGATTTATTAGAGTGAATCAGACAAGGTAATGTAACATCACAATTATCTTTTGAACAACAGCCTATTAAATTTTTTTGGAATATTTACCTTGGGCAATAGAAAAAGAGCTGAAGATGTAATCTTATAGTAATGTTATAGTAAAAGCAATTTTGAATGTTTGGAATAAATTAAATATCCTGCCTGGGAGCAGGTTAGTATAATATAAAGGAGCTCATGGCAAGTTATGAACCTCTGAGGCACAGCCCTAATTGAAGGAGAAACTAAAATGTATCTATCAGAATCTTACAAGTTGGATGAGATGGGAAATACATTTGTTAAGAGTTGGAAGTTGTATAACTTGAGAATATTACAGCATGAATCGAAACTAATAGAATACTTAGTTGTGAAAAATTAATAGAAATAGAGAGTGAACAAAATTACCCATTTTAAGTATTTTAAACTAAGAGAAAGAGCACAACATAAAGCAAATAAGCAAGCATTGAGAAGGACACAACATTTGAAAAAAGAGCAATAGTGCAAATAAGATTTGGCATGTTGTCCAAATCCAGGCGGCATGGCTTGAAGGGGGAGTGAAACAATCTCAAATAACCCAAGAACAGCCCATGAACTATTTGAGGGTTGTTTCCCCCTCCAACAAACCATGATGCTCGGGTTCAGATGACATGACAAACTGCCTTGGGCAAGTGATTAGGCAAATGGCACCCAGTATGCGTAAACCAATGTGGCTTGCTTAACCTATGGTGAACATATGAATCGCCCCAGTGGCTACAGTGGGAACAGGCAAATCAGCAAAAGTGGACAGTGGCAACTGCACAAGCAGAGCTTCTGCTCATATTAACTTTGAATATAATCTAATAGTAGCATATTCCTTCCGAAGTGGTGAATGGTAGTGGCTTGTTACCCTTGTTTGTTTCAGGGTGGTTTGTTATGACTTCCGAATCTGGTACGGTTTCTTGGCATGGTTTGTTACCCACACATGAGCCATCCTTAGAACCCATGGCTTATTTTGGGGTTGTTCAGGGTGGATAGTCATGACGTCTGGACCCAACAGACTGATAAGCCAAGTTAGCACAGCTATGCATGTATGTGTGACTGACTTAGATCTAGCACGGGCCCTTCCCCAATTCAGGACCATGGTCAATCAGGAGGAGAAGATGTATTTATTTATTTAAAACATTTATAGACCACCTTTCAGGGCAAAAGCCCTCCCAAGGCAGCTTACAGCAATAAAATACATAAACTTATGCTCCCCCCTCTGGTTTTCATGTTGAAATCCCCCTATGAGAATGTTAAAAAAGAAAAAAAGTTTCTCTCTCTCTCTCTGCAGGTGCTTTGCAAGGTAAGAAAGGAGGCAGGAGAATCTCATCACAGGAGGAGTATAGATTAATTGTGCTGCAAAAGGCCCTGGGTAACATGCTGGGAGTGGGTGGGAGGACAAAATGGGAAGCAAACCATGGCAAGCTGGCAAATTCCTAATCATCTGTCAGCAGAAGCATGGCTTAGCAAGCGATTAACCAACCTATCATGGCTTGTTTTCAGCATGGCTTATCATGACATGCAAACTGGCCCATTGTGTCTTTTGACAACCCACCCTCTTTTCCCCAGTCCCAGTTAGGTAGCAGGGCAGAAAGGAATTAACTGCACCCTAGTGGACCATCATACCAAGCTGGTGGACTTTGCTTGATTTGCTGGGTCACTGATTATGCAGGCCAGATGTTAAATATCTGTTAACCTTTTAACGAAATGAATACTGAGGCAGGTTAAGACAGGCTGTTAAAGCTGTTGTAGTACATCTGTAACAACAGGATGAGTTGTCCGCACTGATCACCCAAGCCAATTTTAGCATTAGAACTCTGCTTTCTTAACGCTTATTGAAATGCCTGCTGAAAGAACCATCCTGCCTATGAGTTCTGCCTTCACCTGATGATATTCATTGCTGTTGACTGATGTGGGAGTGTCAAACAGTAACTGGGTTCCACCCAAAATTATATAACATTAGAGGAGATTTTAACACATTCTTTTATCTATCCAACCTGACAGGTGGATAATATTGTGTGGCTCAATTAGCTTACATTCATAAAATATTGCCTTCCAATGAAAGAAGCTACAGAAGTACAAAATGTTACTAATTGTAAAAATACTTGCTGATCCCATAGTAGATCAAACAATTATAAATATTGAGGGAGGGGAAAGAATCAAATTACCAACTTTGATTTAAAGAAGTTATAAACCTTAACAAAGATAAAAATATAGACAGACCCATTTTCTGTTTGTTATTACTGGCTCCAAGTCTCAGCCCACAGATTTCCTTGGCCTACATGCAGCTTCCATGGATGCCAAGCCTAGGAGTCCACCTGCATTACAGGAGAATGCCCATTTTTCAAGATGCCAGTTTCAGATATTGTTGAGAATTGCACTATGCTATGATTCAAATTTCCCTATATGTGGGATTGCTCCTAGCGGGCACAAAACAATTAATCTGCTCCAAGAACCTGGAATGAGAGTCACAACCACCTGTCAGGTTTGGGGGCTCAAATTAGCTTTAGCCTAGAAAGGGTATAGTTTGCAGAAACAGTTGATTTTGGGGGACTGGACTGCATTTGCTAAGTTATCGTGTGTGCTTGCTTCTGTGTTCCCACAGTAGCTATATATTTGGAAATAAATGGATTATTACAAAGGTAGTATGAGTCTTCAGTATTCTCCTCTCCAAGTCCAAGGTCTGCCCTAAACATCCTAGCACTCAGCGAAAGAGACACCCCCAAATAGTATCCCTCATGTTGCTGGTTAAATACCATCTGATTAATTAAATAAAATTATTTCATAAGTATTTTAATACTACCAGCTCATCATATTCCAAGAGTAGTTTACCAAAATAATAAATTCCAAGAGGGGTGGCCGTGTTAGCCTTTTTCAGCAAAACCAACTAAGAGTCTTGGTCGTGAAAAGACAAAAAATATATGTATTGGCATAAGCTTTCATGGATACTATCAACGTCACCAAGTGCATGAAATATTAACCTCAAATTGGCAAACTTGCTGGCGGGGTGGTGGTGCAGGCAGAGTGGAATGGGGAGATGCAAACTGTTAGAGGGAACTGATATGCAAAAATTACAGCCAGTGATGATTACCTTAATAGTTGCCATCCACAAAACATGGCTGAGTGATCACACAGACATTATTGCAGTGGTGAGCCATTTAACATACGTGATTTTAAAAAAAAACTCTATTCAAACCACAGAGTTGAATAGAGATGAATCTTTTGATAAATTGTACTCCAGCAATTTTTATGTAGACATCTTGACTAAAGGATTTCTAAAACAGATATCAATGCAAGATTGCTGAGAGAACAATTGTTCGTATTTAAGTTGCCACAAGATTCTGTTTTTTTCCAAAAGAATAAAACACTTGAAATAGAAATAAAAACACATAAGCTGAAAGCCGTATATTTTAAAAGCAGCATAAAACAGTCAGCAGGATTAAATTGCATCCAAGAAGCCCAGGAAAATAAAATGGCCTTTGCCAGATGTTGAATGGACAATTGGCAGCAAGAGCAAACCTCTCTATAACTGGGAACCACCACTGAGAAGGCCCTCCCCTCTGGTAGCTTCCACCTGACTTCAGATAGCAGTGGCACCTTTGGGAGGCCTTCTATGGAATATCTTAATGTACAGTCGGTACATATGGAAACAGATGGTCGTTCAAATACCCTTGTCCTAAGTCATAAGGGCTTTAAACTCAAAGTCACTTTGAATTGAGTTCTGGAAATGGGCTGAGAGTCAGTGCACTTGGCAGACCACGAGCACAATATGATCATAACTTCCAGTCCCAGTTAGTATCCTAGCAACCACATTCTGTTCTGACTGCAATTGTAAAACAGTCTTCAAAGACAGACCCAAGTATAGCACATTACAGTAATCTAACTTGGAGGTTACCAGAGCATGGCTAATTAAGGCCAGATTGCTTCTACATGAAAGTAATAAGCAAAAATCTAACCATGCAGGAAGATGATAAAAAAAAAATGGAGGACTTCAGGTCCCGTCCTGTCCCCCAGATGTTGCCAATATCTAATTTCAGATTTTGCACCTGCTCACAACTTCCCCATACTTCTAGCTTCCTTGTCATTATATTTTAAACCTTTGTGTATGGGTCTGGGAATATTAATGCAATACTATATCAGGTCTTTCATAGATCTATAATACACACAGCATGCATATAGAAAACTGATGCAAATTTTATATAACTCCTCTCCATTCTAATTTTCAAAGGAATCTATAGTAAGAAAGCAGAACTACACATTTCTGCTTGGTCTGTTTGTAATCAGAGGGATGAATAGGAAAGGTCTACACAATAGTACATAGTTTGAGGTCTATGTACTAATAGGCTGACCATATGAAAAGGAGGACAGGGCTCATGTAACTTTAACAGTTGCAGAGAAAAGCAAATTTGGACCAGTGTCATTTGTATGCAATTAGATCCTGGTGAAATTCACTCTTCATCCCAACACATAGGACCCTGCCTTCTTTTATATCTGGTCACTCTAGTATAGTGCCTGCAACTTTAACTGTTGGGATGAATAGGGAATTTCACCAGGTACTAATTGCATGCCGGCTGAA
The DNA here is from genome assembly GCA_029215795.1 of Anniella stebbinsi. NCBI lineage: Eukaryota > Metazoa > Chordata > Lepidosauria > Squamata > Anniellidae > Anniella > Anniella stebbinsi. The sequence continues at coordinate 83,652,959 of JARDYH010000004.1, read as the reverse complement.
ATTCCCTTTTCTCTACAACTGTTAAAGTTACATGAGCCCTGTCCTCCTTTTCATATGGTCAGCCTATGTACTAATAACCTAAGATGAAGACTTGGTGCACTGGCAAATACGCAGGTGGCTTGGGAAAGGAAGGGGGTATTTCTGAGTTGGGGACCCATTCTTTTCCAGTAGTACAGCTTTGTTAGTGAAGCATCTATGTCACCAGAATCCTCATGTCAGAATTAGGCCTCATTTTCTTTAGCAACAAAAAGTACTGTAATGATAACTGACGCTTACCAGAAATTCAGACAGCAGTTCCCAGATCTCCAAATCTAAATAATAATAATTTATTAAAAATGAAAAGCCTTACAGCAATTGCCATGTTGCTCCCAACAAACAAGAAATACGTGTATGCAAGTTGTGACTGATTTGGGGAATAGAACAAGCAGAAGAGTGGGAATGGTATTCAACCCTGTGGGAGCCAAGTGTACAAGATGGCTTGGGTGAGAGCAATGTTGTCCTCCAGAATACTGTTTGATACTAATCTTACCTAGTCTTATGAATAGCAATTTCAATGATTTGAGAAGTAGTAAGAACAATAGTGGCAGCTAAGAAAAAAAATATTAGAGACGGTTAGTCTTATTAAACCAATTGCAACATGAATACGGAAGACTAAACAGATGTCTACCCCCTCTACTGGCCTCCTCTTGATATGCACATTGGCAACTTTTTTTCAAGGATGCAAAGAAGAACAAAGGTTCCTTTTCCAAGTGCATGAGCAATGAATGAGGATGTGGTAATGAGACATCCTATTAAACTCAGATGGAGTCTTGTCTTTAAAAAAAGAGAAGAAAGAAGCACCGTGCTAGTGTCATAAATCTGGATTTTTCAAAGACAAGAGTGGGCGGTGTAAGAAGAAGTGCAAAGTGAAGGAACTGTGCATGCAACAGGAGTGGCAATAGTGTCCGGAACCAGTGTTGGCTCCAGGTTTGGAGGCCCCTCAATGGACTCCCCTCAGTCAGGCTACTCCCTCATTGCCAGTGTCACCAGCTGCTGCTCCTCTTCCACATCATTTCTGCTTGCTTGCCAAGCAGAGAGTCAATGAGCAAGCAGGTAGTGACAGCCCCACCCCCACTCCTTCTCACCACTGCTGTTTGTTTGACTCCTTGCTTAGTCCCTCTGGGCCGGCATGAGAAGTTTGGAACATGTCAGTTGCAATGATGATGAAGATGTGCAGCCTGAGAGGCTCTTGTCAGTTGGCCCTGTGATGAGATATGGACCTTTGAAGCCCACCTGAAAGGTTAGGGAAGAGGACTCACCACCACTGTGACTTTCCACCATTTCCCTCTTGCTGCTATCCACCTTCTCTGGAGGAGAGATGAACTGTATTTAAGCCAGCCTACTATGTCCCTTTGAATGCAGCAAAACCAGTGAGGGTAGGTGGGTGGAGGCGCTTTTGCTCTGCACCTGTTACGTATTAATTTGTTATTACTTCATTGTGATATGGTACCAATTACCTAGGGAGGTGGTGGGCTCTCCCACTATAGAGGCATTCAAGAGGCAGCTGGACAACCATCTGTCAGGTATGCTTTAAGGTGGATTCTTGCATTGAGCAGGGGGTTGGACTCGATGGCCTTATAGGCCCCTTCCAACTCTACTATTCTATGGTTCTATGATTCTATGATATGGAATTTATTCTAAGTTTACTGAATTGTATTTTTCTTAGTTGAATGTATTGACCCATTTTGTAATTTACTTCCTCCCGCCTCCCCAAATGATGTATTTTGATAAGCTGGTGTTTATTGTGGACCACTTTGGGCACATTCCACTGTGGAGAAGCAGCATATAAATAAACTCAACTCAAACAAGTGAATAGCACAGCTCTGCTGATTGGCTCACTGGAGAAAAGAGGGCAAAACATTATCTCACCAATGGATCACAGCCATGTATCCACCATGAATCTGTAGGCAGGACATGGGCCTTTGTGGTCAGAGTGGCACCACAGGGCCCACTATCAGGAGAGGCATTTCTGATCAGCTCCAGCTTCCCTGAACCACTTCAAGCAGCTGGATGCCTGCCATGCCATGACCTAAAAGATACCCACAATACCCCACATTGCGGTATCGATCCCAACGTCAACAAAGTGTTCACAGCACAACATTTCCAAGGTTTTCTTTACACTCAAAAAGAGGCTGCTACTTTTGTAAACTAAGGGCCAAAATCAGTGCCTGTTTCAGATTTTTGTGGGCTCTGGGGCAACATACCATCAATGGGCCCCCTCCCTGAGTGAGCCTACCTACTCACCTCGTTATTATCATGGTATTGCTCTCCTTCACTTTCTCATGATTTCTAGGCAGTGAGTAAGTAGACAGTGGCATCTACAGCTCCTCCTTCAGACCACCACCGTTGTCTGGGACAGAGTGAGAGGCAGGTGAATAAGCAGGTTGCAATGCTGAAGAAAAGAAGCAACCCCAGGGGGTTCTTGTCAGTGAGGCCCTTTGGGGATGTGGGCCCTTGGCAGGTGCGAACCATGCCTACCCTTGATGCTAGCCAGGGCCAAAACAGACATTACTTTAAATGTGTGTCCAGCAGCTATGTCTTTTTCATTTTTACTCTAGAGTAGGCACAGGCCCTTTATCTGGATTAGGACCTTAGCATGGGGAGGGGGGCTTTAAGATCTGGATTGGGCTCCCTGTGAAAAGTAGACATAGCATCTAGACGCACATTTAAAGCAATACCTGCTTTTGCCCTAATGCACCATCTCCATTCCAATTTGCCGCAGTAGGAACTGAAAACAAACAAACAAACAAAAACAGTGGAGGCTGTTGGCTCCAATGCCAGTGGGGTGGTGAATCCACTCTGCATTTCAGTCAGAACTCTAAAGGAGCGAAGGTGCTGAAGCACCTTGGATAGCTCCCTTAGAGTTCTGACTGGTTCTGACTAAAATCCAGAGTGAATTCACTGCCCTGCTAACATCAGAGCCACCAGAGTCCACTGGAAAAAAAATTACAGGAGAGAGAGAAAGGAAGGACTCTGCTTCCTAGCGACATACACACCACAAGAGAAAGAACAAAATGCTTCTTTAGTCAGGCACAGAAAATGGCATCCCGCTGAGTCAGTGGAGAGGCTCAAAGTCCGTGGTGCCATCAGAATAGTACACTGGGTGGGGAGCAGGCAAAAGTCCAAGACCTCGCTCAACAGAATGAGCAAGAGGGCTTACCACATTTTGAAGTGAAGTATTACCCTGCAAGACAATTAAGTCCAGAGTCTACAGTTACCCAACTGCACCACTGTCCCAAGAAGATCACACTTGGGGTCTACATATACCAGTGAAACTTCACTGCGTTGGGGAGATGGTGGAGAGGCAAGCATCCCTATGACATTGAATTAAATGGTAATGAGGCAATGGATGAGGGATTCCATCCATGTTGGATTTTTCTGTAGTGAAATTATCCCCTTGTTGCTGTGTTTCCCTGCATTGACTGGATTTACAAACCACATAACTGGTCCTCTTAGACCATGTGTTGGGGCTGCTTGATTGGCCCCAGAGACTTGGCCACCCAGGACTCCAGTCCAGGAGGAGGGAGGATGGCCCCAAACACAAAGAGAAATCCTCCTCCTCTTTTAATTAGTGCAGGCTGGGCTGTTGCTTCTGGCAGATCTTGCCAACTTGGATGCCAACCAGAAAACAATTGGCCTGTCTGTGTTCTTTTGCTTTCAGGTCAGTTGCCAGAAAAGCAAGCGGGCCTGTTTCCTTCCCATCCCACCCCCTCAGCCATTTTTCAAGCTGCCCACCCAGGTGATTAGGTTTTTGTGTTGGGCATTGATCCTGGATCTACTAGAAACCACTTTTCTATTTATTTATTTTTAAAAAGCTTGAAATATAAGGCAGGATAAAGCTGCTCCTGATCTGTTCCAGGATCTGTCCATGTATTATAATTTTTAAGAGTTGGCAATCGTTCTTTCCAAGCAGGAAAGGATATTAGGACCAGTCACCACCGGGGGATGGTGAAAAAGAGCAAAATCCTTTCCTCCTTCTCCTTCCAACCTTGGTGCAACTTGGTTTTGATTTCTTCTCCCGAGTTATTTACTTCCAGTTAGGAAGTAAATAAAATCATAACTGGGCTGAAGTGAAGGGAAAAATCTCTTCATGTTAGCACAGCCTGGTAAAGGGATCAGCAACTGTGGGCTGCTGGGTCAAATCTGTCCCTCAGGGGGTAAAACATGCTCCCCCTTCCAGTTGCCAGTTAGAGGTGAAAGGCATGGAGTAATGGCTGAGATAGAAGGTTAAGGGACTATGGGAGGTTGCATCCCTTGCCTCTCAGAGGAACATCACAGAAGACCAGCCTGGCCCAAGCGATCAGCCAGAGAAGGGGCAATGCAAGATGCTTGCTTCCCCTCCTCCACTCCCTGCCAGAAATAACTCTTCAAAAAGTGTGGGGAGGGACACTCTGGCTTCTAGCATTAGCTAGAGAACTAAGGTCCACCTGGTAGTTGTACCTCTTCTATCCAAGCAAGTACACCAGCAAAGAAAGATCAGCCCAGCCCCAACTGAACATAAAGGCTTGCTTACAACTCACCACGTTGTTCTGGCCTTGTCAAACTCATCTTCCTCTTCTGCCTTTTCACTCCATCTGCTTTCCCTTGTGTATCTTAGTCTTTTTTTTTTTTAGTTTGTAAGTCTGAGGAAAGGAGTCTCATTTTTTAATTTATATGAGACACTTTGAGAGACAATTACTTGTCTAAAAAGCAGGATGAAATAGGATAAACAAATAAGCAAATAAAATGAATAACACAACTTGCTGGAGATGGGACTTCTTTCTCCTCTTATTAATTCTTGAATGGTGCTCCAAACTTCCAGTTGCTCACTGAGGAGCAGTGTGGCCCTTCCCACTTGGCTTACCATGAAGCAAGAAGGTAAATGGGTATCAGAAGAGCTTAATTTCTAGCAAGAAAGGTACCAGGGATAATGTCCCCTTGAGTTTGCACGGTGTTATCAGGAAATTCTGTTTCTCAGTCCCTATAATGTGGTCAGGAAGGGCTATTGCTGAATAGGTCACATCAGTGCCATTGGGATCTACAAAGTTTGGAATCACTGCTGTGAAGTCCTGTTTCAAGATATGTGAAAGTAACCTCAGGAAGGAGGCTAGTTTGATATATATATATATATATATATATATATATATATATATATATATAATACACTATATATATACACACACACACACACACACACACACACACAATATATATATATATATATATATATATATATATCCCCACACTATATACTATATATACACACACACACACACACACTATATATATATATATCCCCCCTTTGGTGTAGAGCAGAGGTGGGCAACTTGTGGCCATCCAGACATTTTGGCCTACAACTCCCATCAGCCCTAGCCAATGGTGAAGCATGATGGTAGCTATAGACCAAAACATTTGGGATTACAAGTTGTCCACTTCTGATCCTTAAAGACAGCAACTTTTCTAAATATCTTCTAATAAGCTATGATAGAGTGCTTAGTGATGTCTCTAGATGTACCAACGGTGTCTCTATGGTATGCTTAAGCAAATGAATATATATTATGACTCACTGATGGTGGTGGTGATGATAAAATAATTGAGGCCACATTAGGCTGCATTGGGCACATCTGTAAGAACCCATGGACAATAATCCCCACCACATCATTGACCAAGGAATTTCACACTTCCTGCCATACAGGATATAACACATCCACAGAGATAGAGCTTCATCAGCTAAGATGGAATTAATTAGCTCTCTTTCAAATTTAACTTCATAAATATCAGCACCACACACGTCAATCTGTGGGTTGCAACTATGAATACTGTTAATTTCATGGTACCTTTACATGAAATCAGATGACAGCTGTACATGTGTCTTCATCTTATTCTCATTCCAAAGGAATGCTGCAATCTTATACCCCACTGACCTGGGAACAATGCTTTTGAACGCAGTATGACTTACTTTTGAGAAGACATGTATAGGATTGCATTGACAATCTCCTTTCTGCTGTACCTCAGCACTTGATCTGCACTCATTTCACACATATGCTTACAGATCTTCTGTGCCAGGTATTCCTAGTGACTGAGTCGTTCTGATAAATTTTCTAGGAACTGTAGGAAAGAAGAAAGGGGTAACATGTCAGCTAGTTTCCCTTAATTCCTACCACATCCCTTGCACCCTTGCACCCTCTCATCCTCTCAACATGCACACACCCCTGCAGTCAGTGACTCCACCAGGTGTGAGGGGCCCCTTTCCTCACCTGTCACCTGGTCACTTTGCAGCTGCTTCCCCCCACCCCAGTGCTCCACCAATACTTCTATACTTCCTCCCTCCATACTCTGCCACTCTCTTCGCCCAACTCCCTGGTGTCTGCTATGGCTGGGTTGGGGCTCAACTCAATGGGAAACTAGGAGCAAAGTCATTTAGCAGAATCAGCAAGCAAAAGGTCAAAGCAGTTTTATCAAACCATCAGAAAAGGACAGTTCAAAGCAGGAGAAGTCGAAAGGCACGGCCCTGCATAACAGCAGCCAATGTACTGTAGCATGTGTCAAGTTCGCTGCACAGCCTTTTTGAATATTCAGCCTCTGAGTGGGAGGTTGGGGGTTGCTATGTGACATCTGAACCTGGTCATTCTAAGTTAATTATGGGTTAAATAACCCACAGTTAGCCTTAATGCTGATTGTAGTTTAACTGTGGATTGTATAAGCCACGATTAACATATAGTGTCTGAATTCAGATGTCATGTAGCAACCCCCTATTGGAATGGCTGAGGAACGTGGCTGGCATGCACTGTGGCAAATAGTGGGAAAATTAATTAACCCATGATTTGTCACCATTATGTGCAAACTGGGACAAGGAATCCTTTACTCTCATGTAGTCCAGTTGCTATGACTCTTGAAGTGGCAGCCTGTACCTCCAAAATCTAGAGCTGACATGTTCTAGGGCTGGTTGGAGGCTTGGACTCCTCTTCTGGCCCCATGAGTGAAATACACTTCCTGTCTGGGGGTTTCACAGGGTTACCCACTGCTGAAGGGATTGGTGTAGCTTCCTCACCAATGCCAGAGGTGCCTGGGGTCTCACTAGGGTCAGGGGTTGCCACAAGATCTTTAGTCTCTGTACTAGCAGGGGTTTAATCTAAAGAGTCATCCTGGCCTGGGCATGATACCCAGACACTCCATTCTCCTCCCAGCCCCAGCTTACAAGGTAGTAGCAGAAGGGAACGGTCGCATTTGTTATTTATTCTTTAGTTAACATTTAGAAGGCACATTGCACAGTGAAAAGGAGAAGGGGCTATAGGAACCAGAGCAGAGGGCGGAGGGAAATCAACTAGTTTGAGTGTGTTTTGATGAGGATGTGCAGGTAAGAACTTTGCTGAAGTGAATTCATTATATTTCAAGCTGTGGAGGGCTCAATGGAAGTTCATTTTGTGCACAGCCTTTAATAAGCATCCAACATTAAATCTCATTTGAGTCATTTCCCAGCACTGGAAGGGGCATTAGGCACTTTATGCTTTTAGAAAGAATTATTTCTGTTTTGCATTGATAATTAACTTGGCTCCTTTATTTTCTGCCTTTACAAAGCAGAAATTACTCAGGGGTTTCATATAAATAATTTCTGGTTCTGAGATTATTCACACTGCGAAAATGGGGGACACAGTGATCCTGTAAGGTATCTTAATACCAAATTACATATTCAGTCTGAAATGACAGAGTATTTCAAATACAGAAGTATCATTGAATTGCATGATGGTAATACCTCAGGATCATCCAGGACCAATGAGTCTTCTCAAGAGTCACCTATAGTAAATTTCGGGTCTCCTTTAATTACCTCTTTCAATACCAAAGGGCCAAAATGCTAACTTCATGAGGATTGAGTGGCCCCTAATGAAGTTAGCAGTAAACACATATGTTCAGTAAACATATCCATAGGAATTTATGTGCCTGAGTAGAGAGAGTGTTGGATCTGTACATGGAAGACATCACAACAACTGTCACTGACAAGTCTTTGCTGAGTAAAGTCAGAAATAGTCGATCTGTACACATGAACCAGAATCTTGCAATGCAGTGTTTCCTGTAAGAACTATACAGGTATTGTGAGACTTTGCCTAGGGTCTGGGGAGTCCTCACTTAGGCTTGAATGCTTGAGGGCTAGGATCACCTTGATCCTGTGAGTTTCCTCTTTGCCCTAAGATCCTGAAATGCACCTGTACTCTACTGTATTATAGATGGGGGGTGGTAACAGGGTTGGTATTAAGAGTAGGTATGGTCAGGCACCTGCCAAAGAGCCTCCTGGAGTTGCTCCTCTCCCCCACCATTACAATCAGTTTGTTCACTTGCCTTTCTCTCTGGCCCAGACAATGGTGGCGGTGAGGAACAGGAGCAGTAGATGCATACTTGCACAGTGCCTCTCTGTCTGTCAAGCACGCAAGCAAGCAATGATGAGAAAGAGGAGGATGAAGAGCAATAGCAGCAAATGACGATAGATAGACTTATTTAGGTAGATAGATAAGACTTACTCGGAGAAGGTAGACTTACTCAGAGAGATACAAGCTGGCCTTATCAGTAGGTAGACTGACAGGCAGAAGAGATGAAAGAGTGGCAAATTGCATTGTTCCCACACCTGTCTCCACCAGGAGGGCTTACCGTCTCCTCCAGAGGGTGCTCTTGAGATCCCCGCCAGCTACTCCCCCACTATGGCATTTGCTACAGTGAGAGAGCAGCTAGCAGATTCTTCCAGCATGTGCCTCCACACACCCAAAGTCTCGTTAAACCTGGCCAAACTCAAGACCTTTGGCATGCTTACTGCAGCCAGGAAGGAAGGCAGAGGTAGCGCCTTCTTGTCTTGGGTGGCAAGATAGGCCGGGCTAGGCCTGGGGAGACAGACCATTGAGGGTGTCTTGCTAAATGGTCCTCAGAAACCTGAAGCTGGTGCTGGAGGTGTATGTGTGTCCTTGGGGACACACACACACACATATATCTGAATGCTCCTCCATGAAAAAGAAAGTCTAGCCACCTCTCTTGATTTAACCTAATTGGCTATCTAGGCCTAGATAGCTGAACTGGGTACTACTGGCAAATGCAGTGATCTCTGCTCTCTAAGGCTGCCTCTACACGAGAGGTTTAAAGCTCTTTCAAGGCTCATTAAGTTTTTTACCTCTACATGAGCGGAGTGCAAATCAGGAGATGAGGCGTGTTATCTATCCGATTATGCGCATTATCGAATGCGAGTTAAAATTTTGCTGCGGCTGTTAAAGCGCATTTTGACTATGTGAACAAGCAATTCTCTGCATTAACTACTTCTAAAGCGCATTTCAAACAACCAGTAAGGCCACCAGTTGTGCGCTCAATTACCTCCTGTGTACGGTCATTTACCATAAAGCGCTTCCGAGAAGATGCGCATAATCGGAGAACCAGGCGTCAAACCGAATTCTTGTAGAGGGGGTCTAAGACAGCTGCACCTCCTGTGGTGAAGAGTCATTAAAGGAGAACAGTAATATACATCGTATTGTACGTGACCTGGTTTGCAAGAGGGAGTTCACAGACACCAGACAGTTACCACAGAATGTTTAATGAGCAAAGGGAGACCTACAACCTCCTAATAAACCTTGCTAATTCGCCACCGTACTGTAGCATTTCTTTCAATCAGAAGTAAATGGAATTCCAGTAGAAAATATAACCAATGCATTTTCAATGTGATTTTTAGATATCATATGCAATTTGAATTGTATTTTGAACTATGGGATTTGGAGCCTCCAAACTGGAGGGTGCTCCAAATCCCACCCACTCTGCCAAGTCACCCCTTCTTTCGTCTGTCCCACCCAAAGCTCCTCCTGTCTTTTCCACCAATTCATGCCTCTCCTGTGAGCCGTGATAGCTAAATTTAACTCCATTATTCGCAGTCTGCTTCTAAATGCCTGACTTCCAGGGCAAACAGCAGGAAAATGGCATGGTCCTCATACCCAGCTTTGTAGAAGCATTTGGCTGACCACCACTGGAAACAGGATACTGGATTAGAAACAGACAAGTGGTTTGTCCAAGATCACAAAATGAGTACGAGAAAAAGATAGGGGCCTGTAGAAGGAAATCAGAAGGCATAAATAGGTGCAGTAGGTGCATTTCCCCAAACTGAAAAGCCTTAAGGCTCTGTGTGTTCAGCTGTTTTTAGATTATGGGCTAGTCCTTGAACCACCTGTGAAGGGATGAGAAGGGGAAGAGGGTGGTTAGATCCACTGCCACCTAATCCTTACTTCTCCTACTAAAACACTGGCATGGTCCTCAATAATCTGCACAGCACCAGCTGCTGAAGGCAGAGTTGACATTTTTGCTATGCACACATGCCCTATTAGATAGGCTGACCATATGAAAAGGAGGACAAGGCTCATGTAACTTTAACAATTGTAGAGAAAAGGGAATTTCAGCCAGTGTAATTTGTATGCAATTAGTCCCTGGTGAAATTCCCTCTTCATCACAACAGTTAAAGTTGCAGGGGCCCTGCCTTCTTTTATATATGGTCATTCTAGTATAGTGCCTGCAACTTTAACTGTTGTGATGAAGAGGGAATTTCACCAGGAACTAATTGCATACAAATGTAGGGTGACCAGATTTTGGAAACCAAAATCCCGGTCCCCCCGCCACCCCCCCACCTAAAACAACCCCCCCACACACACACCAAAAACACCAGCCTGGACCTACCGGGTTCTTTTCCTTCACCGCCCGCGCTGGGTCCTCCGTTGCCGCCCCCTCTAGGTCAGCTGCCGCCCCCAGGTCCACTGCCGCCGTCGGGTTTTCCTCCACCACCGGCAGGTCCTTCGCCGCCGCTGCCGGGCTCGTAAGGCCAGAGGCCGCGCGGAAGAGGCGGGAGAAGGCCGATTACATCACTTACGGATCCAGCCCTCTCCCGTCTCTTCCGCGCGGGGCCGGATCAGGAAGTGATGTAATCTTCCGCGCAGGCGTCCAGGCTCCTCGGGGCTCGTCGCCATTGCGACGAGCCCCAAGGAGTCCAGAGGCTACGCGGAAGAGGCGGGAGAGGGCCGATTTCATCACTTCTGGATCCGGCCCTCTCCTGCCTCTTCCGCGCGGCCTCACGAGCCCGGCAGCGGTGGCGAAGGACCTGGCGGTGGTGGAGGACCCGGCGGTGGAGGACCCGGCGGCGGTGGATCCAGTGGCGGTGGTGGCGGAGGAGCCAGGGAAGCGGTCACCCCAGCAGGTAAGTGCCCCGCTTCGCGCTCCGGAGGGAAGCGGACGCCACTGCAGGTACCTCGTCGCCACTCGCTGCCACCGCCGCGTGACCTCCCGCCCCCCCGGTTTTCCCCTGCCGCCCCCCGGTTGGCCCAGATCGGCCTAGGTTTCCCGGTTAGGACCGGGAAACCCCGGGCGATCTGGACACCCTATACAAATGACACTGGCTGAAATTCCCTTTTCTCTACAACTGTTAAAGTTACATGAGCCCTGTCCTCCTTTTTATCTGGTCAGCTTACCATTAGGGATCATTACAAAACCCTTAAAGGGCAATAAAACTAGTAGCCACTATGCTACACCAGCTCCCTATTCAAAAACACCAATTTAAAAATGGTGACAAGATAATGCAGACAGTAAAAATATTAATAAATGTGGGCATTCCTGGTAAGCTTCTATGGTCTTTCATTATAAAATGTAACAGGGCTGAGAAATAAGGTCCAGGTTTGACTGGACCACCAGCCCTCTACATGGGACTGCCTCTAAAGATAGTTTGGAAGCTGCAGCTTGTGCAAAATGTGGAGGCCAGATGTTCTGAGCATATAACACTGATTCTGGACCTCTTGCACTGGCTGCTTGTATGTTTCCAAGCCCAATTTAAGGTGCTGGTTTAGACCTATAAAGCCTTACTTTACTCAGAATGCAATACCTGTGAATAGAGCACCTCCCCGGTATGAACCTATCCATACACTTTCATCAACGTCTGAGGCCCTCCTATGAGGGCCATCTCTGAGGGAGGTTCGGAGGATAGCAACAGAGCCTTCCCGGTGGTGGCCCACGATTGTGGAATTTGCTCACCTGGCTGACATTGTCATCTTTTCAGCAATAAGTTAAGACTTTCCTCTACACTCAGGCAGTTATTGACAAAGGATGGGGCTTTTTAAAGTTTAAGTTAGTTGTTTTATCAGGTCCTGGTATTTTATTGTTAATTGCCTTTAGCTGTTGAAAATGTTGTATGTTTTATTATGTTTTATTCTGTAATATTTTAAGGTTCTAATTTTTGCAAAATGCCCAGAAAACTTTGTCTATAGGGCAGTACAGAAATGTAATAAAATTAATAAGAATAATAAGAATAATAAGAATAATAATAATAGGATTCAGGAAACCAGGCATGTTTCTACTATTGGACCACTGGAAAATCTCAATTTTGTTTACTGGGGCTGGGAATTAAGGAATAGGTTTAGGTGATTTTCTAAAAAAAACAAAACACTTTTAATATGGTAAGAATGTTTTTAAAATTATACTGGGGTGATCTTATCATTTTGATATTCAAATTGTTAAGAGTCAACCTGAAGCCCTTAGGATAGGGTGGAATATGAATATAAATGAATAATTTAAAAATATTGACTTGCAACATGCTGTATAATTTAAGATTAAAACATGCAATGAATTTTATTACTTATTCTTAAAAAACAATGGCATTAAATTCCTGAGCCTTGGCAAAACATTGTTTCTGAACCCAGATGGTCTCAGTTAGGGACATATGAAAAACAGAAAGAATGAGTTCAGATGTATTTTGTTTTACTTGGCTTATTTGTTTTTAGTTGGGTGGGCTCTGGGACCATGGATTCAAATCTTGCATTGGCAGTAGGGTTTGTCAAACAAACCTTCAGAACGGTGTGATCCGTTCCATGGTACTAGATGTATTCTGAGATACAAAATCTCTATGTTTATGGAGCTACTGTGACTAGAAGGGGAAAATATACAAAATAAGGGATATCTCAAGTCCAATTCAGCACACTATTCAGGAGTCATCTTTCAGCCTCAGCTTCAATTCTAATTATATATATATATATATATATATATATATATATGCAAAAACACAACAGAAAATAATCTACTCTGATATCATATGGCGACGAATCAAGCAATATGTGCAGCAGTTGGATTATCTGCATGCCACAATACTGATAAATATTGTTAACTGTATTAGAGAAATTCCCTTGCTTGGGGGATGAGTAACAATGAGTAACAATGCTGACATTTTGATTGCGGCAATGCTCATCGATGTCTCCAAAGGGGGATGCCTTTTCAATGTATGAAAAGGATGCTGCACATCTGCAAACATTTGGACCCACCTAATGACACATGTCTGGGAACAGTGATGAAAGTGTCCCTAGCATGTTAGGAGCTGCCTTCTTCTCCACAATTTAACTCTTGTGCAGCCACAGCAAACACTATCACCATGTAGTGTAAAGTGGATCTCTCTGAACAGGGAAACGTTTTTCTAAAAATCTGAAGCGATTCTAGTTTAACCTCCCATCTCTTTTGGATGAGGAGTAATCGCCCCTCTCCACTGCCTGCTGCTTACTGAAGGGTTGGGCTGTTTATCCTGCAGCCATTTGGACCTGCTGCAGACAGCCTTTCTTCCTCTCGTGAAAAGTTAATCATTTAATAATAACCCTGGCAGAGTTCGCCGGAGCCCTTCGCTTGCCAACAGCTCTCTCCTCTTCAGTGCTAGTTTTCCACCCTGCTGTGACACTTCAGACAAAGCAGCTGGCCTTTATTACTTGTTGAATCAAATGTTTGTAAGAAGTGACACAGAAAATGTCTCATTTGCTTGCTTCTCTTTCTTTCCCCTCTCTTGTCTATCCATTTTGCTTCCATATAAAACTAGCTTTAGAGCACGGTGATGAAAGGTGCTATTAAGTGAAAATCAATCTGAATGGAGAGAATAATGGATGCAAACCTTCCCTTCTCTCCCCACTCAAAGCTGCCCCTTTTTTCATAGGAGCTCATCCCTATAGAAAAGGAGCATTGCTTCCAAAACAACCTGAAATGAGGTGCCTAGAGACACACAATTGTGACAGGGGGAAATGTGCCAGAGAGGAGAAAGACAGAGGATAGCTATTGTATTTAGTTGACGCTTTAACTGTCAATAACACATGATAGCTTGAAATCAGTCCAGGAGTAAGGCATGTACACAGGCTCCTGGGTGCATCTCTTATCACACCAACAATGTAACGTGCAGCCCTGTTCACGCAACCACATCTGTGTATCAGCATGCATAACAGCATAAGAAGAGCCCAGCTGAATCAGACCAAAGGCTTCTAGCCCAGCATCCTGTTTCCCACAGCCCGGAAGCAGGACAGGAGGACAATAGTCCTCCCCTGCTGTTGTTGTTCCCCAGCAACTGGTATTCAGAGGAATGCTGCCTCTGATCCTGGAGGTAGCCTTAAAGCATCATGACTAGGAGCCAGTCATGGGATCTTAAATTGTGCCTGCTATCCCCACAACCAACCTCCATTTATTGATTTAAAAGATTCTTAACCCATCTCTCAGGGTACACTACTCTTGCAGGGCAGTTTACAAGACTCTAAAACACATACAAATAATCCCAATGTTAGCATGTAAACCACAGATTAATAATTACCAGCATCAGCACAATTCAAGCAAACACAGACTGGAATAAATATTCTGTAGAGTTTTCTTGAGAAACCAGTATAAGAAGGCCACATTTATTGTCCTGGGACAGAACTGTGCCGGTGCAGGGCCACTATCTTGAGAGCCAGTAGCTGATAGCCTAACAGTTATAATGAATGATAGAACTTGCAGTCCAACACATCTGAAGGGCACCAAGTTGGAGAAGGCTGCTCTGACAGATACCTGAAAAAAACTTTTTTATTATGCCCAGCACTGATTGGTCAGAACAGGTGACATCTCTAGCTCACCTCCTCCCCAAAGCACTTTTTCAGCATTTGTAGTTGAACCTGTTTTTTTTTTTTTTTTTTTAAGGGATGGCCATACATATACATTTAATTGATTATAATTGCAATCCTATACTCCTTATCTGGGAGTAACTCCCATTAAACTCAATGGGACTTACTTGTGAGTAGATATGGATAGGATTGCACTGTAAGTGTCCATGTGGCACTTAAACAAAAAGGTGGCGAGCTACCTGAAGCATGAGGAAGGAAAAGCCTAAGAACTGAATTTACTCTTGAATTAGCAGCATCTAAGTCTGTTCTCTTCAACGGTGAATGCAGGTGTCAACTAGGCTCATCCCAGAAGGAAAAAGTCCTATGATTCCTGACCAATGTTTGTTTATGGATTCTTTAGGTGACATCCTCCAGTTTCACTTTTCTAGGTTTTTTAAGAGTGGGGAAAATGGGGTATTATTCCTGAAAGCAAAAGAAAAGGCATTTTCCTACTTGTGTAATTACAATATTCTGCAACAGCACACCACCACCTAGAAGTTATGTAGTGAAAAAGCAGGAAAGGAAAAGCTCTTTGTGTAGATCTCAGATCTCAATTCTGTACATAGTGATGGCTGGAGAAGCCGTCGCGACCTGATACCTGCTGCAGTGGCCACTGGTATACATAGTCACCATTGCAGGAGGACAACGAGGGAACTACGGAGCGGGGATGGGTAAGGGAACCATGCTGTTATATGTTGTTTGCAGTCGAATGCTCTAACACTTTAATGAGTTATAGTATGATAATAAAAATGGATACACTGTCAATTTTATTACATCAAAATATGAATATGTGCACATGCACACTCAGTTCAAGTTTATTAATAATCCACAGACCTTCACATTTTAAAAAAACAAATGACAGATTCCAGACAATGGCAAACAATAAACAGAAAAAAAACAAGAAGGGCACTGTTAAAAGTGCAAGTACACTTTTTATCACCATTTTTTTAAAAAAATATTCTTTCTTGCTGTCAAAAGAATGATTAAATATCATTTGTGATAAAACAAAAGGACTTCAGGCCTTTTTTTGATGGGGAATGCAACACACCTCAGTGAAATGACTTGCATTTTTGGCTTGCTCAGTAACACACAATGAATCTGCATTTACTAAACTTAAAACAAGTGCACCTATTTTCTTCTGTCAGAAGTTGGAGGGTTTGATAGGCACCTGCCAAACAGCCAATTTGGTTTCCATATATTCTTCTAAGAGTATTTTCATACTAATGTAATTTGACCCCATAATGTCAGTGTCAGGTGTTCAGATGCCTACAACCGTTGACACTGTCCTTGACTTGCATTTGATCCTTTCATGACAATGCTGCAAGTAACAGCATTGTCACAAATGTATCAGAAGTATGTCAGAAATCCACAGTTCACAAATATCTCAACATAGGATTTAGCACACTCACTTCTTAGAGCTGTTGCCTTTATCCTTAAAGGCGGCCTATAAGTATCTACTTTAAATAAGCAAATAAAGCATTTCATCCCAGGAACTGGATGGAGGAGCTATTCTTGGGCCTTTATCACATGTACCATTTCTCCCCGGATTGCTTCTGCGTGTTCCCCCTTCATTTCCTATGCGAATCTAGCGTTTTGAATCACACGTGGTCAGTTATGCTCCGATACCTCAGCTTAGACTGTTGAACTTGCCTGAACTTCACTGAAACGGACTTTGCCAGTTCAGGGTTAAATCGAAACAGAAACTAAAAACAGAGCACTCAGGGCAGGAGAGCAGCAGAAGGGGAACGACGTCATGAGAACCCAGTGCTGAAGAAGTGGAGCAAAGCCAAGGTGGGTGTGCTTAAAGCCACCCGTGTGATAATGGCCTTGGTTTCTCTTACCTAATACTCAACTATCAGGAAGGTATCCAATTATCAGGTTATTGACAGTAAAAGTCATTATACCAAAGGGAACAATCACTGAGTGGGCCTGTTCAGACAACAACCTAAGCCATCGTTAGGCCACTAACCCTTTTGCAGCAAATGGTTAGTCAGTGAGTTTAAACCATGGTTATGTAGCCACCATGGTTAGGAATGGTTCACACAATACGCTAAGTCATGGTTCACATGACACATAAACCATAATGTTTAGCTCAGAATGCTTAACCACCATGGCTTAGATGTCTCCTGAACAGGGTCAGTATCTACTAAACAAGAAAAACCAACTTCATTTTAGCAATATGTGAATAACAGTTGTATAACCTTAGGTGCTACTGGATTGGTGTGGGCAAATAAAATGAGGCACAAAAAGCCTTTTTTACATAAGGCTGTTAATTTTTGTATCTACTTTCAGTTTTATCACAGAACTGAGACCCAAACTCTACAGGAAGAGCTTTTCCTTTCCTGCTTTTCTGCTACATAACATCTAGGTGGCATGGTGTTATAGCAGAATATCATAATTACACAAGCAAGAAAATAACTTTAACATACACACAATTCTCCCTGGTTTAATCTTAACAGCTTTTTCTTTGAAACTTTAATTTTCAAAAAATAATATCCCATTTTTCTTATTCTACCCCCACCCCCCAGGAAAGCACTCTTAAAAACAGAAGCAAAACTAGACGGTCACAGAATAATAATAATAATAATAATAATAACAATTTATTTCTTACCCACCTCTCCGTCTGGATCGAGGCGGGGAACAACAACATCATAAAATACATAAAACTGATTAAAACATGACACATATTATTAAAACTGCATAAAAAATCCTAAAACATCCTAAAAACATCCTTAAAACATTCTAAAATTCCACTGGATATGCCTGCCGGAAGAGAACAGTCTTTATAGCTTTCTTAAATTCTAAAAGACTGTTAAGTTGACGAGTCTCCTCCGGCAGGTCATTCCACAGTCTGGGAGCGGCAGAAGAGAAGGTCCTCTGGGTAACGGTTGTCAGCCTAGTCTTGGCCGACTGCAGTAAGTTCTTCCCAGAGGACCTGAGCGTGCGGGGCGGATTGTATGGGAGAAGGCGATCCCACAGGTAACCTGGACCCAAACCATGTAGGGCTTTAAAGGTAATAACCACCACTTTATACTTCGCCCGGAAACTAATTGGCAGCCAGTGGAGCAATTTTAAAGGTGGCGTAATATGGTCACCCCTAGATGTACCGGTGACCAACCTGGCTGCCATATTTTGAACTAGTTGAAGTTTCCGGACTAGGCACAGAGGTAGCCCTATGTACAGCGCATTGCAGAAGTCAAGCTTCGAAGTTACCAGCGCGTGCACTACCATCTTTAGGTCTTCCAACTCTAGGAAGGGGCGCAGCTGGCGTATCAGCCGAAGCTGATAGTAGGCACTCCTGGCCATTGCATCTATCTGGGCTGTCATTTGGAGCGACGGATCCAGGAGCACCCCCAAGCTGCGAACACAGTCTTTCAGGGGGAGTGTAACCCCATCCAGAACCGGTTGACACACCTCATAAATAACTGTAAGGAACCATGAGTGCAAAATAAATGCCTCATGTGAAACTTATAGATGCGAACACTGGTTTTGAAGAACATACAAAAATATAGCTGCCATTATTCTCCCACCTTCCCTCAGGTGAATCTCTGCAGAGCCATATTCCCTGGTAGGAGCAATACAAAAACTGCTTCAGGGAAACCATTGTAAGCATCTCTTCAGCCATGTGGAAAATGGCCTGAAGAAATAACTATTTGATATTTTCAACAAATGGCTCTCTAATGTATCTTTTACAATGTATCTTTCTTGTTTATCTTCTAACATACACACATGTCAACAGCCTTTTCTTTGAAACTTTCAGGAGGATTTCCACTCAGACTACAAAGAGAAATGATATAATATAAACTGCGATGACCATTAACACTTGGCCAAGATTTACCACCACTTTCCATCATGTAGCTGTAATTTAAATTACCTAGCAAGAAGACATAGAATTGCACATTGTCATTCTATTTCAGCTCAGGTATTCTGAATTGGCAGTGCTGATGTAGCAGAGGGAAGAAATGCAGTTCTGTCTGTCTTCAGGGTAAACTGTACTATAGGAATAGGACCTTGTCATTGTAAAGGTACATGGAGATTATTATGCTCTCAGCTAAATATAGGACAACAGCTGCTCTAAACATCCTCAACTTGTTTCTTCTTTTGAGCTTTCCCCCTACAAATCAAACACACAGGAAGGGTTATATTGCCTGTTTGTTTTTTTGTAAAGCAAGGTCCAAAGCAGTCCATTCTTTTTCAAGTGTTCCCCTTCTTTTCCTTAGCACCTTCATATTCTGTCTTTAGTTCTATTTATCTTGCACGAGATCTACTTTCAATGACCAGTGTAGCTTGCTAACGGTCACTGCCCAGAGCTACACTGCACTGCATGTGGGCACCTCCAGACACCCTCTGCATTCCATAGCACTGTCTGATCAAGGTACTTTGGCTTTCTTCAACAAACCTGCCAGCATTCCCCTGCCATCATCATTAGTCACATCTTGTCAAGATGTTATAATCCTCACAGTATGCCTCTTCGCATCAGGTCATTATTACCATGTTGAAGCAGAAACACTCTCACAAATATGGAGCTGGGGGAGGGGGGAGATCAAAGCCGGAGGCCCAGTGTTTGTCGGATTTTGTAGGAACTCTGCAGTAATCTCAGAAAAAGGGCTACTGACACTGTTCCAGCACCCACATATTTGGTTGGAGACTTGGGTTGAGCAGGACTATAAGTCTGCTTGTCTGCCAGTGTCACACAAGTAGACTTATAGTCCTGCAAGAGAATCTCTCCTTTCCCCTACTGCCCTTCTCCAAATCTGTTCCTGAAGGTCCCAATCCTCCCAAGCAGATTTTGGGGGGGGGGGGCATCAACAGTTACAGTGGGAGGGAAAATACATTTCACTGGTGATGAACAGACGTGATTGGATACAACCTGTGCGCCACAATCTAACATAGAGTAAGGTGTGCTTCAGCCCAAGGATTGACTGTCCCTCAACTATAAGGCCTGAGGGCCACTGGCAACTTCCCATCACCTCAAGTCTCTCTCTCTCTCTCTCTCTCTCTCTCTCTCTCTCTCTCATTCATTATTCATTATCTCCCTTTTTGCAGTTGCTGCTTTACTGTTTTAGTGTAGTGGCCCGTGTATTTCCCATTATAATAATTGCAAACCCTACTGTGTGAATCTATTGTGGTCCCCATAGTCTATGTAGACCCAGAGTGTAATCTTGAGCTGTTGAAATCAAGGATTACATTCAGAGCATGGCCAATGGGCAGGGATGATGGGAGTTGTAGCCTAACAACATCTGGAGGGCCACAAGTGCCTCACTCCTGATTTAGAGGGGGAAAGTGCAGTCACCAAAGATGAATACTAAGTGGATCAAATGAATATATGTCCAATATTTTCAAGGTTAAAATGTATGTCACTCAGTGATTACATAGGATCTTGATCATCATGATATCTTTTTTCTTTCCCTGCAACTTGCATAATTCTGTGTGTAGACAGGGGTCTCCAACCTTTTTGAGGCACAAGGCACATTTGGAATTTTTCAAATGGCTGCTATGGAAATGGGGCTTGCTCATTCCTAGAATAGCTATGTCCTGCTGTTGTTGGGTCAGGCTAAGCCTGGGCAAATCAGCATATAGGCAAAAGGTCAAGTGCTATTTATCAGTCCAGCAAGAGGGCAGTTCAAAGCAGGAGAAGTCAGTAGGCAGGCAAAGGTTAAGAGCACAGGATTACCAGTCAAGAAAGGAGAAGTCCAAGAGCAGGTTCTGAAGTGTGGCCAAGGTCAAAACACAGGTAAGCAGTCCAACATAAATGGAGTCTAAAGAGCAGAGTCTACCAGGAGTCCAAGGGTCAGCAGCAAGGATTCAAGGCACTGGAGCTAGAATAAAGACACCATTCCAGTAGCTATCATGTCCCAGCATTCCAGCAGCTATCAAGTGAAAGTTTATACAGCCAGAGCTTCCAGAGCCTCACCCAAGGCACCTCTGTTGGTCATCAGCACTTTGGCAGGAGTCTTACTCATAAAGATCTTTACTCATGAGTTCAGTTGCTACAGATCTTCACTTTTGTGTGGCAGCCTGTGCCTTCACCTTCTGGAGCCAGTGTGCTCAAGGGCTGGGTGGATGCTCAGCTTCCTGCTCTGACACCACAGGCAAGAACAGTCCTCAGGGACCTATCTGAGGGCTCCTCAGAATCCAGTGCTGTTGAAGTGCCCGGTGTTTTCTCCACTGATGCCAAAGGTGCCCAGAGTCTTGCTAAAATCAGGGGGTACAGGGTCTGTATGCGCTGCCAAATCAAGCTCTTCATTTGAAGAATCTTCTCATCTTTTGCCAGCATCAGGCTTGACACATGGTGGGCAAGGCCAGCCACAAAACACTTATTTGCCAGAAGGTAGTAGAGGGCAGCACTTCACTTTGAAGCATACAAGTTTCACAATTGGAAAAAAACATTTAATTAAAAAAAATCTTTTAAAAATAATATAAACATCAGGAAGGGCAGGGAGCTGGCAGGCACAGAGAGAGGAGCCCACGGGTACCACCCTGGAGATTCCAGAGGTGTGCATTTAAAAACAGTATGGAACTTTAAAACAATACACCATTTCCCTAGAGGTTTAGATGCCAGAATTCTTTATAGGATAATACTTTTAATATATGTTCCTGAAATATCTTTATAAAAAAATGCTTTGATAAAATCCCTCTCAGGCAATTTCCTCTCTTACAAAATACAAAACATCCCACTCTTTGACAAGAAGGATGTACTGTATTGTGTTTAAAAATGCCAGCCCCTTTTATATACAATTAAAAGCAGGAAAGTGCTCTGGATAGCTGGCTTCCAATCAAGCAATTACAAAGTAACAGCACAGCAAGAGTTTCTTTCTCAAGAGGATGAAAACTCTGTGACTATGACAGTGATACAGTGCCTTCTAGAGGACATTGGGCTCAAGAACACTCACCCCAGTCCAATTCACAGAACACAAGGAGGATACTTGGACGTGAATGTCCATGCTGCAAGTTGTGGGGGAAACCTAAAATGATTTCCTACAAAGCTTGAGGAGCAGAACTCTGTATGCTTTAACATGATTTGTATTTAAGAGGACAGGCTAAGGTGCCTGGCCCAGTGAGTTAGCATAGGAGGAAGGGGTTTAGCATATGGGTCAGAGCAATGTGGGGCTCCAGAATATAGTTCAGTGCACGAAGTCCATGTTCTTTAACAGAGCACTGTCACTGCGCGAACAGAGCGCTGCACAAATCAGCACCTGTTTCCTTATTTAAGTACAACTTGCTAATGTAGCAACTCCCTCTTCACACAGCAAGCATGTAGTCCCCCCCCCAAAAAAAATACACCCGTTGGCTGATACAAAAGGTACAAGTCATTTCTATGGAGAGCTCTGCATGTTTAACTTCGGTATGGTACGCCTAACTCTGCCTACAATTAGATTGTTAACTTTATGACATGAAATTCCATCAGCTGGAGGGGCTGACAATGTTGAAATTAGGGAAATGTCAGCATGGTGGTCCACAGGAATTTGCTCACCTTCTTCCCATGCCAGGGTCCTACATATATTGCTGAACAGAGGCCACCGTCAAGGAGTGTCAAGTAAGCCCCAATAATGTATTGTTCTCACATTCACATTGCTGGGTTTCGTTCAGCAGAGCTGCTACCATATTTCACCGAATCTAAGACGCCATCGATTCTAAAAAGCACCTTAATTTTAGGGCCACCGTCAGGAAAAAAGCATTGTGTCAATTGTAAGACAACCCCCCACTGCCTGGTCCTCCCCGCCAGTGCCGTCCCGGTCCAGTCCACGCCACCCCGCCAGCACCAGTGCCGGGGAGGCCGCTGCCAGCGAGGAACGGCCTTCCCCACTCACCTGAGGAGAGGCGCAGGCTCTTTTTCTTTGACGTCGCTTTTGCTGTGGTTGGTGCAGCCTCCGCCCTCCTTTTGTGTGTGTGTGTGCGCGCTGCTGTTTGTGAGGAAACAGAGCGGCTGCCACGTGCGACAAGGCCGGCCTCCCCTCAGTTGATTCCTTTCCCCTCAGCCCCTCCATTTCTTCTTCCTCCTCCTCCTCCTCCTCCTCCTCCTTTGTAATGTTGCCTGTCTATCCCACCCCACCCTTGGACGGACTGAGGGGATGACAACGACGCCGGAAGCAGTGCCTGGCTGGGGGTCTGAGGAGGGTCGCCAGCAACGGGGCAGCGAAGGGGGGAGGGAGGTGGATCTTGGCCAGGGGCGACAGCTGCGGTGGCAGTGGATGAGCCGGGGAGGCAGCGGCCTCCCCGCGCTGGTGCTGGTGGACCGGGGCAGCGCGGACCGGGGCGGCGCTGGAGAAATCTGGTGATTCTTAGATGCCATCAATTCTAAGACGCACTCCATTTTTACAGAAGTAAATATGGGGGGAAAAGTGCGTCTTAGAATCGATGAAATACGATACTTGCCGGCACTCAGTTGAAGTACTTTAGAAACACAAAGCATACACTTTCTAAATGGTCCCAGATGTGCATGTGGAGCAATGCTCAGTTTGACATTTTGTTTCTCCCATGTCTAAATCCTGGCTGTGTCCCCTCTGTAGACCTCATGATCCTAGAACTCGTAAAAAGGGCCTGCGGTAAAACAGTTCCTATCAAAATACACAAAACGGAAAAGCCTGGTTCTGCTCTTAGAGTTAATGATCATTTGTTGAAAGCCAACTTATGATTAAGAACGCCTGATGTCTCTGTTACTTTGAATTGAAAAAACTGTGATAATGCTATCTTTAAACCTTTTAAAGTCCCCTCTACAAGAATTCGGTTTGACGCCTGGTTGTCTGATTATGCGCATCTTCTCGCAATTGCTTTTACAGCAAATCACTATATGTGGGAGGCGGTTAAGTGCAGAACAGGTTGCCTTACCGGTTGTATGAAATGTGCTTTAGTGGTGTTTAATGTGGAGAATTGCTTGTTTACATGGTCATAAAGCGCTTTAACGGCTGTGGTAAATTAAAACTTGCTATTTAACGCGCATTTGATAAAGCGCATAATCGCATAAAAAAAGTGCCTCGACCCCCAATTTGCGCTCCGCTCTTGTAGAGGTCAAATTTTTAATGCGCCTTCAAAGAGCTTTAAATCACTCTTGTAGAGGCACCCTAACTATCAACTCTGGTCCCCTCTACAAGGATTCGCTTTTGCGCCTGGTTAGGCGATTATGCACATAATCGCTGCAGCGCATTTACACCTAATACCTCTGCACGAGAGGCGGCGAAGTGCATTAACGGATGACCAAAATGCGCTTTACAAGTAATTAATGCGCATAAGCGCTTATTCACATAGTCAAAATGCGCTTTAACGGCCGGAGCAAAATAAAACTCGCGATTTAACGCGCATTCAATAATGCGCACAATCGGAGAGATAACGCGCCTCTACACCCGATTTGCGCTCCGTTCTTGTAGAGGTAAATTTTTTAAAGTGCCTTGAAAGAGCTTTAAACCTCTCTTGTAGAGGCAGCCCTAATCTTCAAGGCATGTATCCCAGCAGAAGCTGCTCTCAAAGGCCTTGTAGCAGAAAGAGCATTGGGATGACCGGAGGCCTGAAGAAGCCATCATTTAAAAAATAATATATTTATAGTGCAGTAGTTTCTGGTAATCCTGGCACAGATCACAGCCCACCCATACTAAACACTGCACAAACACATGGTGAGAGACAGACTGTGCTGTCAAAAGAGAGCTACCCATAGGAAGGGAAACAGAACTGGAAAGCTTTCCACCACCCAAACCATTGGCTCTGGATGGCATGAGTGTACATGTCCAATCATCAGATGACCCCCAACAAGTCCTCAGTGAGCCAAATGATGTAAGGGGTGTGGCCCCAGTCCCTTATGTTATGGGTGGGGCTAAAATGATGCTAAAATTCATTTGTGTCTTTCTCCAAAATGAACGAAACACTTTGAATAAAGCCAAGCTAGGTTTATCTGAACCACCAAGAAAATTTTGCCCATGTGCTTGTTGACATGTGTGACCTTTTATAACGAGAAGACACTAGGGGCTGCGATTCAGGCAGACTGAAGAGCTGAAACCTTGAGAACATGTCAGTTCCTGAAAATCACCATTTTGTCAAACTGCATAGGTTAATAGCTAACGTTTGGTCCTATTGCACAAGCAAATAAGTATTTTGTTTAAGCTGAATTATACTGGTAACCATAGTTTAATCCCATCTTTTTTGATCAAGATTTGTAGACCAGAGTACTAGATCTTCTGCTTCTTTCTCCCATTGCTCCTCATCTTGGCTTTTGGCTTGCTTCACTTCTATGATAGGAATTATGCAAAAGGAAACAAAAGGAATAAATGAACAAAAAATAATTATGCAAAACTTTGTGAGTAAATAGAAGTATGGAGCATTGTGGTACTTATGTGTTGTTGCTATTTTGAGAGAGAGAGAGAGAGAGAGAGAGAGGGAGGGAGGGAGGGAGGGAGGCAGGCAGGCAGGCAGGCAGGCAGGCAGGGAAGTGGTTTAGTAACATGTGCAATTTTTAACTTTTCTAAAGAACAAAAATTGTATTTTCGTATGTTGAGAAAATTGTATTTATTTTAAAGTGACCCTTCCTGATTTAGTATATGGACAATTATACATATAATTATTTGTATATGGGAATATAACATTATATTTAGGTTAGTATTGATTAAGTATTCATTCTAGATATAGATACTGCTTATACAAATGTTTCTAAAAACCTGTATACCCTGGATTTTAAAGGTGGGGGAAATAACGACTGGTATTTTATGTACACCGCCCTGAAACTCTTTTAAGATGAAGGTGTGGTTTAGACATATTTTACAGTAAATAAACATTTAAATATAAAAAACAACTGGTATTTTACGTACACCGCCTGGGTGTAACATTTTCCATTTATTAAAAATGCAGTCACAGGGAAATAGAGATTCACATATATCATTCATGCAAGGAGAAGAGACAGTGTGGCAGCAATGATTTAAACTGAGTATTAGAGAAAGTATCCTGTCTTGCAATGCTGGGGAATAGAAATAATTGCCTAGGGAGAGTGTGTAGTTAAGGGGAAGATTGATAAGCATTTGCCAAAGATAGATCATTACATTTTGGGAAGTCTCTTCAATCTGACAGAACAATCTTCTCTCTCTTTGCACACTGTTCCAGGCAGAAGATGAACCCTCTGAACATTTAGACACACCTGGAAGGCCACCAATTCAGCCTCCTAGTGCAAGGCTACTCCTAATGGGAGCATGAATAGCAATACACATGGCTGTGGAGGGGCAGCATGATGCAAAAGCGACTCAGACAGAGCACTCCTTCACATGATGCACTTCACAAAGAGGTAGGAACAGAATTCTCATAGCCTTTGTCATTCGTCTAAAGAGGGTTACATGATTTTCAACAGTGAAAAGATAAGCTATAACTTTAATACAGTATTTTATATTCCCAGTAAGACATATGTGGGCAACCTGTGGCCCACAGGCCAGATTTAGCCCTCAAACACACTCTATACAGCTCACTCTGAGAATCCCCAGCCACTTTTGCCCTCCACTCACATGAATAGCTATCAGTTCAGTGGCAGAGAACTGATTGCTGTTTCCCTACTGTGAACCTGCCCATCTATTGAGTTAATTGACAGAGACCAGACCCCCCTGTCAGATGCCCCCAAAATACAGCTACTTGTGTCCATTTCAGTGGCTGTGCAGAGACTCTGGAACTCTCTCCAAAGGAAGGCTTATCTTAACCATTCTCTAATGGTCTTTCATAAGATGGTAAAAAAAATCCTTTTTGTAGTGGTTTGATCATCGTTTGCATTATTTTATTTTTTTATCTTTGCTGTTTTAATATTTTTAAGGCTGCTTTATTGTATTTATTATTGCTGTAAAACTGATTTTAAAAGATTAAGTTTGTTGTTGGTTGCTTTGGGCTCACTGAAGAAAGGCAGGGTATACAAAAGTTTAATATATACATATTGGCAGACAACTCTTGCTCTTCCTGATCCATTGCTATAGTTAAGAGGTAGCAGAAGTAAACACATAGGGTCCAGAATTAAAATACTAGCTAAAGGTCTCACAGTAGTATTTACATGACCTGTTATAAATTAAAATTGAATGCTACATCTTGGCAGCTGAAATTTATTACGAGGCTTTTCGGCATAATAATTCAAAATGTGTCCTGATCATTTTTAGCCTTTATGTGTTACAGCCACAAGTCCCTTTTCAATTCCAAGACCATAATGGATGGAAAGAGAAGAAAATAGTCTCACAAAATGGTAGATGGTTGTGGTGTTACTCTTGCTGCTTTCATCAAACAGTGGTGTGTGGGAGGAATTGGTAGATTAATGTTCCCAGGAGTTTTACAGTGGGAAGAGTACAGCAAAGAGTTTACATTTTCTCAGATATGAACTCCTGCAACTGAAATGTTGGGAAAATGTAAGTTCACCACAGAAAGGTACAGCCCTGTGGGAAGATGTGAGAAGACCATGTTCAACCAATAAGAAACAACTTTATTACAGCTTGTAAGGTTCATAAATGTTCCTGTCTTACCTGGAGTTGGGCTTGGGGTACATTGACTGCCTGTCCAGCTTTCTAACATTTTTTGTTGCCTCTCTTTTTTAATAAATTCATAGACAAAAATCTGATGCCTGAAACAAAAAAGAATCCCAGGAAAATGAGCCCTACTGAGCATAATTCAGAGCATGACCAGAAATGGGCTTATTTATTACTATAGTATCAGAAGTAAAACCTCACTTCTCAATGATTTTCGGTTGGTCTTATCTGCAAGAAACAGCTTTAAGATACAGACACCAGAATTCTCACCTGAAAAAGTATTTCACCATGCAAGAATGAAGCAACACAGGCCTTGCTTTGCAACATACTTAGAACTTTACCTGCCATTCAGCAAAATAACAAAACAGCTTTTAACTAGGGCTGTGCACCGCTTCGGGTCCGAATCTGGACTGGGACCAGATTGGGCCAAAGCGGTGTGGAGCAGGTCCGATCCGGGATGGGAAGATGCCAACCCACTGCCTCAGTCTATCCACAGGACTTACATGACCCACCCACTTGAGCCTGGCAGCCATTTGTCCTCCTTGAAAACCACAATTTTAAAGGAAGATGGAGGCTCTGCCTTTTCCTTCATCTAATGTTGAAAACTACGATGGCCATAAAGGGCCATTTCTGGAAATGTCCCATTACGGTCACTGTAATTTTCAACAAAATGCAACTGCCACATTGATAACAGGGGCAAGAAGGTCTCAAGATATAACATTGATTTATGCTCACTTGCACTGGCTGCCTGTATGTTTTCAAGCCTGATTTAAGGTGCTGGTTTTGACCTATAAAATCTTACATGGCTTGGGACTGCAATACCTGATGGAGAGCCTTTCCCAGCATGAACCTACCCATTTACTACGCTCAACATCTAAGGCCATCTAACATTGCAAGGACAATGCTATGTTGTAGAAGGGTTAGTCTTCAAAGTTTTTTTCTTTTAAATGGGCAACATAAGCAGTTTTGTAGTCCTGGGCATTTGTGTAAATTTTTACAGACTTCCTTCACTCTCTTTAACATATATAAAATCCAACTACTGTGCAGGTATACATAGGGGAGATGAGTCACTACTGATGTCACTGACATGGACAGACAAATGTCTATGACACAAACATTTACATAATTTGCTTGAGTGGTGGTAGGGGGAGAAAATCTGGTTTGGCCAGCATTATTTGTATTTTGATTGCTGTGAAAAATCCAGTTTCTACTCCCTGGCAAGGCATAAATGGAAAGGACGTCAAACCAGTGAAGCTAAGGGTCCCTTGATCACTCAAAACATAGACAGTCTATATAAGATCTTGATTTATCCCTCTTATTACAACAAAAATGTACTTTCAATGAAATGTATGTATAATTTAGTTATTCTCCTTTCAGCCACATGAGGGCATAAATGGTTTAGATATCTACCCAAAAAATTGCAGGGGAGCTTTCCTTAAAATGTACTTTATACTCAAAAGTCTTCACTCAGGAGGCTCATGATGTCATGAAAATGACCTGCGATCTTCAGTGAGTAGCCAGTCATAAGCGTGCTATAGATCACATGTTTAAAGATGCTGTTAGTGGAAGTGGAATTGCTAAGTAGCATGTTGGTGCGTAATGCTATTTACTGGGTTCAGCAAATGACAGACCCAACAGAAAAAATGCAGCTTTTATGGGACAAATGATAGAAGGTGGCTGCTTGAGAGGTTTTAATCTTCAAATAATACATTTTCAGGCAGAGTTCGAAAGAGCTCTGTAGAAGTCAAAAGCTTACAAACAGGCAAGTTCAGTCATACACATTGCCTTAAGTACATTATGAAGTATCAGAATGAGAAAACAGATAACCACTTAACATGCAGTCATCAACTCAAAAGGTCCCCCATGGCAACTCCAACTGCATTGAGTGGCAGTCCTCTAAAGGCTCCAGCCACATGCTGAGCTGAAAGGTACATTCTAAACTTCTCCCCACTGGTTATGGAAAGTCCACTCAGCTCACAATGTGGTTAGAGCCTCCAGACAATCGGTTATTTTCATGGTTCAAGCTGGTAAAGGGGAAGTTTGAAGTGGTTGACTGTTCTCACCG
This sequence comes from Anniella stebbinsi, assembly GCA_029215795.1. Taxonomy (NCBI): domain Eukaryota; kingdom Metazoa; phylum Chordata; class Lepidosauria; order Squamata; family Anniellidae; genus Anniella; species Anniella stebbinsi. The sequence goes on along the minus strand of JARDYH010000004.1, from coordinate 83,623,479 downwards.
CAGTTTGTGGGAACAAATGCTACATAAAAGGAAATAACCTTGCAATCTATTTTAAAATGTTTTATGAATTGAGCTTTAATCATTGTGTTAAAAATTATATTTGGTATGCAACTGAAATTATGGTTATCAAGCTGTTTTTTTCTTCCTATCCCAAGCTGCATGATAAACGAGAAACTGTAAATATTAAAACATGTATTGTCTGCCATAGGATCACTTTACATTCAAATCCAGAACTCATCCTTGGGCAAATTCACATCACCATTTCTGCATGTTAAGCTGCAATATTACTTGCCACAGGATTTGTTTATGGTGGTTTTCAAAACTATTATTTTCTAATATATTACATGCATTATATAGTCAGTAACCAGTAATCAGTATACAGATACATGATGCTTGTAACATTATTATTTTCAGTATACAGACATTAGACATGTTTGAGTGCTTCATGTGAGTACAGCTTGCTTGCAAGCTTGTGCTGAATAATGACATTTCACCCCTTGCCGATGACAACTGATAGACAATCTATGTTCAGGATAAAGTGCTCAAACAACCAGTGCTGGTTGGTGACATTTTGCTGCCTGAAGTGGACCACAAATGGCATCTCCCAGTAGAGCCAACACTTTAAAAAGTCTTGCTGCACTATTCAGATAGAAATCCCTTTCTTCAACTATTTCCTTTGCCCGCAGGGCCATCCAAAGCAGGCTGCTTCCCCCTGAGGCATGGCAGGGGCGCTGGGACTGAGGACAACCATTCAGCAGCAAAGCCACAACGTGGATTTCTCTAGCTCTTATCCTGACACACAAGGAAATCCGCCCTTCGCCATCCAAACCAAGCAAAAGGTATAAAGAACTGCTTGTATCACACCACCAGGTGGCAGTGAAAGGGTGGCCATTTTACTCTCATGAGTTCAACCAAGAAGGAGAGGGAAAATCATAGCAATTTCCTTTCATGCTTCTATGAAATTAACATGAAAAAGCTGTTCTGATTCACAGCAAAGGCTGCTTTCTCAAACAGCACCAGCCTATTCATGCTATAATAAATAAATAAATAAATAAATGAACAGATGGGTCAAAAGGAACATCCTAGTTTTTTGAAATGTTTTCTTGGGTCACGTAGGATGCTGTGGTACTACATAATGAAGCAATTATCAAATACATAAAACAAAGAACTTCCATGAAAGGACATAAAACAAGGAAGTTGTGTCAAAGAAAAATTAACCCTATCATATAAGAGTTTCTTCAGAAAGAAAAATAAACTCATTTAGTCCATAGTTTGCTTTCTTTCCATTTGAACCCCAAATTAGAGATTCTTAGAGCTTCTATACACTTGTGGCCAAACTATCAGATGAAGTGCTTTTTCATGCCATACTCTCTCTCTCTCTCTCTCTCTCTCTCTCTGGAATAATCAGTTGCAATCTTATTCAGTAGATTTGAAAACAAATTAAATATATATAGTGTGAGTCATACAAAATAGATGATTCCATACAGCTATAATCTATAACACAAATATGATTTATATTATAACATTATAATCAGGATCACTATTTCTTCTGGGGTTAGAAGTACACGTACACACACACACACACACACACACACTCCTTTGCCTATAATTGAAGTGCTGAAAAAGACAGGATAAAAGAACTATTAGCTAGGTGGGCTGGTTAGCTAATTTTGGGGATTACCAGAAAAGCAACATAAATACTTGCATGTATTTATGTTGCCTCATCACCTCAATGAATATTAACAGACAAATTAGTTGTGTTTGCAGGTCATGCTAAACCATAGTCTAGCGTGATGTGCACATGCAGGAATGAGCCTCAGCAAGTTTTGCGCTCACCCCTTGTTCTCATCCCATATCGCCAGAAGAAGGACGTGAGAAGGTTTTACTTTCAATTATAGTGAATCACAGTTTGCCGTAATGTCTGCCTCTAACAGCCAATAAGTGCTACTCTTTGCAAAAGCTATGAAACTGTCACAAGAGCCAAAGCCCATGAAAGAAAATGTTTGGATCCTGTGTAAACTGCATTTGATGCAGATGGAGACCTTGCTATATAGTATTATTGTTATAAGATTCTGTATGATTTGATCTTGTGACAATAATTAAAAACATACTTTTTGATCTACTATTAACACTTTTTCACTTTAGAAGTGCATGTACCACAACAACATCATGCCCCTAAATTTGCTATCATGTTTGCGGAGCCATGGCTAGTAGGTGAGTACATTGTGACCTTTCATAAGATACCTACATATTTTCATCCCATTCGTCTTTGGCTACATTGTCTGCAGTCCAGTTGTAGCAGTTTCCTATGAAGTCTGGATCTTCAAACACTAGAAAGACAAATGAAATATGTTTTTATATGAGAACAATTATGTTCAGTGAAAATATTAAATATCAGATCAACAAGCTTTTGCATTCTTTATGCCTTTCTGCATGTTATCAAAGCAGAAGGAAGACTTCAATAAGCAATATGAACCCCATAGACACTGATATTAAATAATCTTAATGTACAAAACTAGTTTGAGACCAGCTTCAAGGGCCCTTTTCTCATGCCAGCAGAGATTAGGCAGTTGGCATTCTGAGAAAGGGATTTCTCAGTGATAGGACCCCATTTCTTGAAAGCTCTTCCATGGCAAGTAAGGGAGGTACCAGTCCTTTGAGTATTCGTGAGACAAGTTGTAATCTAGCTACTCTTAGAAACTTTGAATTATTTTTAGTGGCTTCTGTGCCACTATTATTGCTCTTTTAAATTTCAGTGTTTAAACTGTCTCTTTTTAAAGTTTTAATTACCTATTGTCCTTGCTGCTCTTTAGTCAATTGCTGATATTGTTTATGGTTTTTATTCCATGTTATGTAAGCTGATTTGAATATTATTTTATTAGAAAAGCAAACTATGAATATTTTAAATAAATAAATAAGGGACTCAGCGCAAAGTGGTGAACTACAGGCAGTACCAGCTCCAGGTTTTTGAGAGCTCTTAGGCAAAACACCCTCAATGGGCCCCCTCTCTCAGTGAGTCTACCTTCTCTGACCATTGTCACCAGCTGCTCTTGCTCCTCCTCTTTCTCATCATTGTTTTTACTTGCTTGCTTGACAGGCAGAGACCCAGTGAACAAGTGGCATTTATTGTTCCTCCCCCTCCTTCTCATTACCATTGTCTGAGGCAACAGACAGGTAAACAAGCAGGTTGCAATGATGAAGAGGAGGAGCAAGTCCAGTGGGTTCTTGCCAGTCGGGATGGGTGGGCCTTTGACAGGTGCCCAACCATGCTTACCTTTGACGCCAGCCTTGACTACAGGTATTGCATATTGAATATGCTGTTGAGCTATATAAATGTGTATGCACCACTTCAGGGATGTAACCCTCTGTGATGTTCTATTGCATTATACTGTAACTGTTGTAAAGCTTGCTATTAATGTTTATTAGTATAAGTATGTAAAAGGTTTAAAGATGGACTCACTGTTTGTATTTACAGGATGTTGGTAAGTATAAACCTAGAGTGGGGAGTGAGTGCCTGGATGGAAGGAGAGCGCTGATTGGATGTTGGTGTGGAGTGCCTGGATTGACTGGCTCTGAGAGAATGGGAGGAGTTGGAGGACTGTCTGTGTGTATATAGGGTTTTGCTGACAGGTGATTGAGAGTTGGGTTGAGAATTGACTGGAGAGAGAGACTAGAGCTAGGAAGGGTCTGTGTGCTTTATTATTTTGGTGGAACTAACTGGAGAGAAGGAGAATAGAGTAGCCTAGAAAGGGGTAGAGTAGGCAGGAGAACACTGAAGTCTATATTTGAAACGTTTTAAGAGAAATTACTGACTGAAACCATTAAGCATTGTACCTGTTACCAATACGCTTTTGAACTGAGGAAACCATCAAACGTTATTTACCTGAGCAATCACGTTGCTAATAAATTACATTTAAGTACATCAAACTGATGTGGTTGCACTGGTAAATGGTGGCAGCGGAAGGGAGATTTGAGGGCTAGGTTGCTGAGCTGTATAGCTGTGGGGCCTGATAGAGAGACAAGTCACAGGGACAGTTGCAGCAAGTAAAAAAAAAACCCTTGTCACCTGCACCTGAGCTGGGTCCTTGTATTCAGGAACAGAGGAATAAAGGAGCACTATTAGGTGTGGTGACACCATGAGAAGATGGGTGGTGGGAGCACAAGTGGATTGAAATAAATCCAGAGTGACACCAGTGTACGTCACATCCTCTACACTTTTTGCCTGACTTTTGGTATTGTGCAACATGCTCTCTCTAATTAATTAGAAAGTCTGCAAAAAGATATGGAATTCTCAGTAATACATTGGAACCAGATTAGAAAGTTTTTAATCATGCTTGAATACTCTCAACATTGTCTTCTTTGCAAGTAACATGTCCTCCTTTGATTTCTTAGTGTCATCATCTTATAGGCACAATGAATGCCTGGACAATTTTAAACAGGCCTGATTGGAATTTTGTTTGCCATTCACTTACTTTTTTTTTAAAGTGCATCCTTATATTCTGTACTTATATGCACTTAAAAAAACCTGTTTCAGTATCCTAGGGTACTTTTATGCTACCTTCGTCCTCATTCACAGAAGTTATTTGTGGGGGAGAGGGGCAGATGCCTTCATATTCTATTCATAACCCTCCCATGTTTTCCCATCACCTGTCTTTTTCCTTTAAGAAATAAAGATGGAGTGACTGCACATTGCGTTCTGGTTGCTAGTGTTAGGAGCACTCTGTCTGGAAGCTCCTCGACTCACATGTGATCACAACAGACTATCTACCATTGTTTGACATGCTATATTCATGGCTGCTTCTTTATAGTCTTTGCATAAACCTCTGGCGAGGGGGCATAGCTCACTAGTAGAGCACATGTTTTGTATTGTGCAAGATCTCAGGTCAGCACAGTATAAGCCAGTTTAATTTCGACACATGCTATGTGCAATCCCAGAGGCCTCAGTGATGAGTTCAACCATGACTATGCTCAGATCCAGATCCTACCTAATAGTGAAAACAAGATACTTCTTAAGCAAATTGTGCACTGAACTCTTTTAAGGAACTTGACTTTGAGAATGCAATAAGCATATACTCCATATATAATGGAATAATATTAATAAAGTCCAGTATCATTGATGGAAATTTAGTCAACACGAAAGTAATTTTAGAATACCTATAAAGGTGTTAGAGAAACTTGGGGCTTTTTCAGTTTTAAGAATAGCTCCAAGAATCTAGGTATGGAAATATGCCTAGTTATTATGGAAGTAACTGGAAATATAATTATCTGCATCAATTATATTTTTAATGTATATCTAGACATTTGAGTCATCTTCCTTTGTCCGTCAAAATGAAAGGGGGTTTGAGTCCATTTTCACAACTTTCTTGGCTTATGAAAGCCATAATTTGGCATTAATCTCTGCTGATGTCCAGTCACTCTGCCAAATATAGCAATGCACATTTTTTGCTAGTTGTCACAAGATTAGCTTTTCAAGAACTTGGGCTGGGTGAAAAATATCAAGCCATGATGAATTGTACATGTTGTATTGGCATATACACAACCTTCTAAAAACAACAACAACCGGAACATAAAAGGTAGCTGTGTTAGTTCATAAGAAAAACCCCAAAGCTACAGTATTGTAAGACTTTTATTAGGGTAGGGCCAATCAAAACATCACAAAGTCATGAGCAACCTTTTGTTCCACAACTTCTTCAGTGCATGACAGCACTCCTGGAAGTCTGTATGGCTTGACTTAAATCTGCAGCTGCCATACTGGGAGGTCATGAGAATGAGCCCTTGTAGTTAGTCAAATCTAGCACAAGATCAGAATCAGGCTTGCAATGTTTAATTTTACTAAAACTAAAAGCATCAGCTTACCTGGGGTTTTAAAATCTTCAGCTGCTTTTGATGTGGCAATATGAACCCACGTCGAATAATAATCTTCATATGATATGGCCATAATCTTTCTGAAAACACATTTGGAACAAAAGATGAATTTTCAGAGGCAATATTGCAATTAGTTATTTGACACAGACTTTCCTGCAGAATGGTTCACAAAGCAGCAGAAAAAAAGGTTTAAAGGGCTGCACTGCTCACTACTCATCTTCCACACACAAATGAGACCAAACAGCATGAGTTTAAAGAAACCCATGCCCTGCCTACATACTTCCAGTTTGATATAGCTGGATTGGTTGTCACCCAAGTCCTTTCAGATGGATCACTTACTTAAAAAATAAGTGATTCCCTTTTATAAAATAAATACACTAAATGTAAAGGGTTTCCTCACAAAGCGCAACTCTGAATTACTGAAAATAACAACACCAACAACATGAACAGTTTATAAATCCATATGTGAACCAGCCACTTTTTTCTCCATCTGATACCTCCTCTGTATGCGATTCACAAACTTCAAAGTGAATCAGGCAGATGAAGATGCAGACTTTTCCAGAATTGTGGTGGCATTTTTTTCTTTTGCAATGTGGCAACATTTGAGGACAATCTGCTTCATAGTGCTGTTTTTGATGTGACCCAATCCATGGAAGGGATCATACTGAGAAAATAAAGCAACCAATTTCCATCTGTGAACTGGGGAGGGCTTCCTCCTCCCTCTTTTTGTGTGCAACTGAAGAAAACATATTCCTGCCTGCAAAACTAGTCTGGAGGCTTCTTTAGTGGAGTTGCAGGACCCTAGAGGGAGACTTGCTTAAGACAAGCATGATCTTGCCTCCTGAGATGACTTCTGCAAGAAAGGGTACATGATTCCCATGAACAGCAATAATCTTTTGTCAGACCTGCAGAGGTCAAGGGGGGAGGGGCAAAACCTATGAGAAAGCAGGCAAAGTTGCAAATAGCCTTTGTACAAATAGCCCTTGGGGCATTATGCACTGTTTAGTTCACACTGGACTCAGTTCAGGAAAAATAAGGCTATCGCTGAATCACAATAATTACGTAATTAAAAATGAAACAGCCAATGTATTTTCATAAAGACCCCAAAGATACAGAACTGTGCATATGAGCTCCAACCCTCATGTGTGCTGTTTGCTATCACAGATATTTCAGCAGGATTCAATGAGCTCAAGAATAAGGAAACTAGCAACATGCTATCTCATGAAATGACAAGAATCTTGAGCACAATGACCATCAGTATTCTTGGTTTATTTGATGTCTTTGCCCTTCATTCTTCTTCGCTTTTGCTCTCCTGCAAATGTCAGCAGCTGCTCTTCAAAGACTGTAATCTTTTGCCTTTATTTCAAGTTGTGAGAAATTGTTCTACTATAAACATTTCTTCATCCACTGGCAGCAAGGTTGGAATTTCTTAACTTTCTTAGAATCCTCAACTTTAAAGATTTTTGCTCCCAGACCATACCCTGCCCTAAAATATTCTTAACATAGCAGTCCAACGTAGGCCAAATCTTGCGAATTCTACCAGACTGGAAAGCTGTGCCAGGGTCTCTACAGATTTGTGTATATTCCCAGATACTCTTTGCCTGAAAGATCTGCACCTGAATTACATTCCTGCTACTAGCAGCTTCAGTGTGAGGAAAGATCTATAGAGAATGTCAGTTGTTGAATGGTTATGAGCATCGTCAGTATGAAGGTATAGCACACTACACCGCTCATGTTTTTAAAAGGGTTAAGGAAACTTGTAGTTAGGTGGGTATTGGTGTTTTGTATGTAGCAATGTGGTGTATTCAACATTTTCACTTATTTGCAGTGGAGGCTGGTGGCTCCGATGCCAATGGGGTGGAGTATCCATTCCTGGTTTCAGTCAGAAGCAATCAGAACCCTAAAGGAGCTATCTACTTTGGGTAGCTTCCACAGAGTTCTGACTGGTTCTGACTGAAAGCCTGAGTGGGTTCACTGCCCCAATGACAGCGGAGCTACCAACCTCCACTGCTTATTTGCCTTTGAAGACTTCCTGGAAACTTCAATTAACACAAAATGCAGCTGCTAGACTATATGGATCATATACCGGCTATATGGATCATATCTCACCAGTTCTGAAACAACTTCAGTAGCTGCTGGTCCTATTTTCAGGCACAATTCAAAGTGCAGATGATTGGCTATAAAGCTTGGGAGCCGTACCTGAAGGACCAGCTTCTATCACATGAGCCTTCCCAAATCTCACAAGGATTAACAGACAGATGCCTTCCACCTTGCCCACCCACGCACAGCCATTTGGTTTTAGACAGCTGGTGACCAGGAAATAAGGCCTTTTGCTCATAGTGCCCAATCTATGGAATGCCCTTCCAAGGAGGCTTGACTGGTGCTAACTTTGATGTCATTTTAGTGCCAGGTAAATACCTTTTTGTTTGCCTGGGCATTCCAGTAGTATAAGGGATTTTGATTACAGTTTTGTCCATCCTCTTAATTTGTATGTTTTTGTTTTAATGCTGCTTTTGCTGTTTTAGATCTTCATGGTTTATATCATTTTATTATTTGCCACCTTGGGAATTTTTACTGAAGTGCGGGATGCTAAATATATAATTAATAATTATTCAGTCATAGGCAAAAATGTTAAGCTGTATAGTTGCCATAGTTTGGATGGTTATAACATTTTGGGTTCCTTGTGGCCCATTCACAGGAACTTAATCATAATTTATTACCTCCTTTGGGTCGGAACAGATTCTTCGGATTGATGGTGAAACTTTAGTGAAGTGGCAGAACTTTCCAAACTGGGATGAGCTATAAAAGAGAAGAACTTTCAAAATAATGTGCTATGTTGGGTATTTACAAAGTCCAATCATTTCATGTTACCTAAATGACACACTTAGACCCCGTTTAGATGCTGGTCGGGCCCAATGCAATCACCTATTGGAGTACATGGAGATGTCAGTGGGCTCAGGATTTGGCCAAGATTGAGTAGATAAAATGTTTCTGTGAACTGACACTTTCAACTGTGAGACGTACACTGAACTGCTGCTGTTTGCACAATCACAGCAGCTTGAAAAAGCACTGCCGCTGTCATTCAGTACACAGTGGCCAGCTGTCTACCCATCATGTGTGGACATTAGTTTATGCAACTAGAGCCACATTTGATCTTGTCTGGTTTATGAGATATAGGTAGCTGTACCACACATAGTGCCATTCCACCGGCAATTGCATTGAGCTCAATAAGAAACTGAAATGGGTCTAACAAGACTGAAGAATGCAGTTTCACAGTACATACCCTAACCCAAAATGATCTGACCCTGGAAGTGCCTTGTAGCTCAGCTTTGTCCTCACAAATCCTAAACACCTTAACTTGAAAATGTTCCATCAAGTTCAGCTGGATTTTTTCCCCTCCACACCTGTATAGGAAGGCATGTCTCTTGCTTTGAGAAACCACATTCACAGCATCTTTAAATTAGGGGGAAATTGCAATTCTTACAGGGGCTGCTTCTTTGAGCAATTGTGATGGGCTCCATTACACAGGCAGGCAGAGGCAACCACGTGGTTTGAATTGGCAACCACGTGGTTGGTAATTGAAAACTTCCCCTCCTTTCAGTGCTCATAGCCTTGACTGGGACATCACCCTCTAGTGAATGCTTTGTAGCGCAACTTTGGCTGCACACATTAGGAAATCCCATGATATTTCAGAAGAATTGGGAGATCCAGGTTTTTTTAGAATGGGATAACTGGGGGAAGGCATAGGAGATGTGCAGGAGGTTGACAACATCATCTAAACGATCCGCAAACTTCCATGAGTGATCAATCACGAACGTGCCATATATCACTGGTGTAGAGATGCTCGCACAGTAAATACATCTGTAACAGATCCCTGAGCCTTTGCCTTCAATCTCATGTGGACTAGGAAGGTACTCAAAAGAGGACATAATTTCCATCCAATCTATATTTGAAAGAGAAGCAACAGCTTTTAAAGGGCAGTAATAGGAACTGGTGAGCTAGGGAGAAAGATATAGTCTTAACTATTCAGATCCTTCACAGAATCCAGGACCAACACAGCAGATAAATGCTGAAAAAACAAGAGCCAAACAGGGCTTCAAAGAAGGAATGCTCACATAGTATTTTGCCATGTGAAGACCAGAGCACACTACTTGGTGCCCCAAATCTTGGGTGGGATTCAGAGCTATACATATGCCCATGGGACATAATTCACACACACCTTTGACCAGTTCAGACAAGATCAGAATACATGGAAGGTGCAGAATACATCCAAATACAATAGCAAAGTTGTGCTAATATTTACTTGGGCTCAAATCACAATACAAAGCAGTGGCAAAACACTGATACTGCTGTGTGCATACTTCTCATTGTGCTGATTCCATGGGTTAACATCCCTAACTTTCTTTAACATCAGTGTTGCTCTTGCCTCATTTTCTAGCTCATGACCTCTGCATCACCTCTGAACATTGCCTGGCAAATGTGCTTTGTGAGATCACAGATCTACCTAGAGAGCCCATACTCAAGTTACATTGCCAATCACTCTAATTAAAATTTACTGCTGTGTATAAAATAGTGGGTGTTTTTTAAAAAAATCCATTTAAATGGTTTCTTCTAAAACTCCCTGTGGTGCTCAAAGTATATATTTATGACTAATAGCACAAAGCATGGAGGTTTATTACCTTCTAGGTGCTGGCTAGTTCTGACACACTGTATAACTCTTTCTCTATACAGGGGATAATTGTCCTGCAGCATTTGAACTGCCTCCAAGTTCACTGCATTATTCAAAACTGGATTAGACAGCAAAACCTGTGTGGAGATACATGTACATACCAGTTTTTAAAGCTTTATTAAATCATTAGAATCAACCAAAGAGTAAAACTGGTTTACACATGTAAAGCAAGTTACAAACACAATTCAAATGATTTCTTTGGATGAGCCAGGGGAGACACAGGACACAAATCCTGCTCTATGTATGCATATAGATTTTAAAAAATGTGAAGTCAGCCTATACCTCTCTTTTTCTGCTCTGTCACTCTCAATGACCACCCCCAAGGGATGTATGTGGGAAGGAGGAATGATTGGGTCAGAATAATCGATTTCCTCTTTGCTGTTAAAACAGTTCCCACCCTCCACTCTTCTTGATGCAGCGAATGGTGAAGGCCACACCACACACAGTGTGTACTCTTAAGTAGCATATGTGCACTGATCCATAGATGGTGTGTACCCCAAAGGAAAAGTGAAGGGCCTTAGGTTGCCATGCAGGAACTTCAAACATTGATGTGACCCTGGCAAGGCAGGAGGCTCTGCACCCTGCCTTATGCACACGGAAGGTAGGAGTTCGCTTACAACCTTCTGTTAGGCTTTATCCAACTGGGGGGTCCTTAAACCGCACCAAAGAAATGCAGGTACCTTTTTGTCACGGGGCATGCAAATATTCCAGATGGAAAGCTAATCATACACTGTTCCCCCTGGTCCCTTTCAATGTTATGTTAGCCTTGTGGACAAATGGCTGATCCTAAACATCTGAACTATGTGATGGAAAAGGCTGGAACAGGGCTTTCCATCAACTTTTGCCATTCACAATGTCTGTAGGTGTCATCAAAAACATCATATATCCAAATTAAGGATGTTATTACTGTTCCTGCTTTTACAGAACATCCATTTCTGCTTGTATTTTACTGCTTTTAAAAACAGTTTTGTTAAAATGGTATTAAAACAGGTTAATAACAAGCATGATAATCACATGAGTAATACGAAGTGCAAGGAATTCAGTTTCATATTTCATATCTTAGTTGAAAAACAGAGTCAAAGAAAAAAACATTATACCAAACTGCTCTATAATGTATCCAAAGCAATATACTACTTCTTTCCCTTCAACTGAAACATATTTCCTTTTATTTTTATTTCCATGTTCTGACAGTGAAATTTGATGGGAAACCACTAATAGGTTCAGTGAAGAAAATACATGAATACATATTCCCACTTCATAAAAACGGAATTTAAGTTTGAAATCAACACTGTGGACAGAATCCAGAGAATGGTGAAACTAGCTGTGTGAGCCCAAAGGAGTGTTTGTGTTATACATTTCTCCTTCAACACCACCCCATCTTGTCAAACTGCATTTGAAATTGAGGGGAGCTTCCAAAGCAGTTTGGAAGAGATGGGGACAATTGTTTAAAAAGCAAACATTCCAACTGGACTAGTAGCTTGAGTGAACCTAAGTAGCTGTAAGGATCCTGGCTTTTCATATACAAAGCTAATTCTAAGAGCCTATCTACAATACTGCTTTAAAATGGTTTATAACAGTTTTAACCGGTTAATAACGGTTATTAACAGGTTTAAAACTGTTATAAACCGTTTTAAAGCAGAAGTGTAGATAGGCTCTAACTCTCCCACTAGCAAATGAAAAGTAAGAGAAATGAGTGTTTGCACAGTTCTTTCTTTACCTGGATACTTAGTAGGATACTAGTCATCGTTAAGTTGGTGTCCCACATGGTAAGGTCATCTAGAAAATCCACACAAGGTCTCCCAGACTTTGGATCGACTTAGATTGGGAACAAAAGCATTAATGTTCAAAATGTAGGTTTGCAAAATTATGTAATAATAAGATAATCCAAACTTGGTATAAGAATTCTGTTGGAAAGTTTTGAATAAGGATTATTCTTTACAACGAACAGCAATGTCTAATAATTTAGCTACATGAAAGATTATTCATTCTATTGTTTATTTTAATAATATTTACCCTAACGAACAGCAATGTCTAATAATTTAGCTACATGAAAGGTTATTCATTCTGAGTTATTGTTTATTTTAATAATAGATACCCTACTTTAGATATTAAACAATTCAAAGCAGTAACAAACAAAATTGAAAACAATAAAATACATAATAAAAGCAAAAAAGTACACAACAGCAGAAACAAACAAAAATAACCACATTGCTGTAACCATATCAGCTGAAACGCATAAATAACCCAAACAGGAAATAATCCCTGCAAAAAGCAAAATGACAGCACAGTTAATTCCATAATGACCTCCTTAGAGCCAGGTTTTTATATGCGTTCTGAAAGCGGTTTTACTGGGCAGGACTCCATAGGGAAGGATTTCCACCACAAGGTTCGTGGTGGTACTACTGCTCTTAGTAAGCACACACCAAACTTCACTGAGGAAAGGATAAACTAAGAACATAAGAAGAACCATGCTGGATCAGACCAAGAATCCATCTAGTCCAGGACTCTGTTCATACAGTGGCTAACCAGCTGTCAACCAGGAACCCACAAGCTGGAGAGAAAAGATCACAGTAAGTGAAAGAAGTGCATGAGAGAGTACATACAGGAGAAGGCTGTTCTTAAGGGATTCAAGTTTCAAGCCATTTAACGCTTTAAAAGTAAGACCAATCATCTTGAATTGAGCCTGGAAACAAACAGGCAATCAGTGTAGACCAAACAATGTCAGAATAATATGTTCTGATGAGCTGTTCCCTGCCAGCAACACAGAAGTGGCACTTTGCACCAAGTTGTTTCTGGGTGCTTTTCAGGGGCAGCACCATGTAGAGCACATTGCAGTAGTCAAGTCAAGTCTAAAAGTTACCTGATAATATATGATGGTGATCAGTTCTGACTTTGAGGAAAGGATGCAGCTGATGTACCAGCTGAAGCTGGTAAAAGGAATTCCTATTTAATCATCATCTATAGTTGAGACTGGAAGAACCATGCAGGATCAATCCCAAGCTGTTATTTTAGGGGAGTGCAACAAGACACAGAACTGTGTGGCATCAGCATACTGATGACTCAACAAGGTCACACTCCTCCCTTCTATCACCCAGCATAAGTCATACACTAGGGCAACTAAGGTATTTATTGTCTCAAACCCAGGCAAAACCCCCAAATGAAAGGGATCTGTTCATCAGCCTCATCCAGGAAAACCTGAAACTAGGTCACCACCACATCCTCCAGCACTTTGCTTAAAAAATAGAATACTGTCCAAATTGGGGTGGGGGTGGGGGTGGGGTGGGGGTGTCCAATTTATGCTATTCTGTTTATTTACATATTTATACTATATCTCTCTTGTAACAATTTAACATATGTAAATTATAATTCTAACTGGTGGATCTCTTTGGAATCCTGAAATCTAGGGAAAGGAAAGATGTAAAAATCTACCAAAATGCAGTATTAATCCTGAGATATCAGAATACATGGTTAGGATACCTGTCTAAATTGCAAGTTTAGCTCCCAAGTCGATAGCTTTTAGAAAGCCAGGATTGGTCCAATGACTAGAGCAGGTCGGAATGGTTCATCCATGAAATTTCTTTGGTGGCTTTGGCAACTCAGTATTTCTCAGTGTAGACAACTTCATAAGGTTGCTGTGAGGCCAAAATGCATGTCTAAGCCCTTGGAGAAATGTCAGTAGTAAATAGATAGATCCCTATCACTGAGATAAGGCTGTAGTGATTGAATTATGTTCGACTACTGAAATACACTCTGAAGTATCTATGTGATATTTAGGAGAAAAACTGGTTCAATGAGGACACTCTGCTGCTGATCAACCACAATAAGAGGGATACTACCATCAATAATATCCTTACCATTGGGATGGAAAGGAATAGTGGTGAAAGTGAGGCATGGAGGGATGCCGTTGTAGCCTTCGGTGTACTTCATTGATATTTGGAGTAGAGCACCTAATACAGAAAAAGTATATATTATACGTGATTATATAAGCACATTTGTACCCCCAAATTATGTGCATTTCCTTGGAAGTAAGTCCCACAGAATTAAATAGGTCTTACTTTCAGGTAAGTGGGCAGAGACTGCAGCATTATATTAACAACCTATGCTGGCTAGGGCTGGTTGAAGCCCAAAACATCTTGTGGGGGGCATAGGTTGCCCATCCCCGTTAAAGCATTCTGGAAAAGGGCTATGTAGATAGTAAGCATTATAGTACATTAAAATATTGCATCCATAATTGTTTTAGCAATGGAATATCAAACTGTACTATAGAATTCCTAGGAAACAGGATACTTACCGTCCCATAGGGAATCTTTCAGTCCTTCGATTTCAGCTACCCATTCCATTAAATTGTCTTTCACAGGAGTAATAGAAATGCCCTAAAGACAGGAAAGAAAATGAAAATCTTTGGTATGACTAATGTAATCTTCTTCACTAGGAAAATGGCCCAGTTCAGACTTAATGGGAATCTCTATCCTCCTTTTTCATGTGCAACAGGAAATTGTGTTTGTTCCCCTAATCTCCACCCTCCAGATGATTTGGCAGACTGTAATCCAGGGATGGGCAACCTACAGCTCTCCAGATGCCTTGTCCTTTAACTCCCATCAGCCCTAGCCAGCATAGCTAATGGTAAGAGATCATGAGAGCTATAGGCCAAAACATCTTGGGGGGGGGATAGTCTAGGCCTGCCATAATCCCTGACCATTGACTATGATGGCTTAGTTTTATGAGAGTTGTAGTCCAAAACATCTGGAAGGGGCCAAGTAGGGGCAGACTGGTTTAAGTAATGATTCGTGAGAACAAGCCAGGTTCCAAAGCTTCAATTTGGCATACAAAAGAGGAGAGGAGATGGGAGAGCGCACAAAGTTCAGGCAGGTTCTGTTTATATAGTGAGAAACTAGTTTTTACATCTGAACCAGGCCAATGATTGTATTTGAATTTAGAGTATGTCTGCATTTTATATAGAATTACCATATGAATAATACATATCTTGATCCTAAGCAGGACTTGGTTCAATGAGACTCACTTTCTCATAAGTATCTTTAGGATTGCAGCCTTGGGGTACCGCTAGACAGGCGCTTTTCCCCGCGGTGGCTTTGGAGTGGCGGCAGGTGATTTACATGATGTTGCCGCCACTCTGAAGCCATCTAGTGGCAAAGCCCCAAAGCTCCACTCTAAAAAAGTCGGGCATTTACCCTGACTTTTTTAGCTTGGAGCAAGGTGACAACGACGTTTATTGTCTGTCACTCTTGCTCTGGAGCTTTTTGCTCTGGAGCTTCTGGAAGACACCATAGACTGTGGCACCCCTCTCTTTTCCAACCCCAGCGAAACAGAGCCAGAAATCTCTCCCTCCACAACTCTCTCTCTCTCTCTTTCTCTCCAACTGCTCCCTACCCCCACTCCACCCACAGATCTCTATCTCTTTCCTCCTCCTCTCCGCCCAGCTACCCCCAGTGAGCCGCTGCTTGCTTCTGTACGCTGCCTGTGGCTTTGCATACAAGAAGGAGGAACGCCTATTTTTCTTTTCTTGTAAAAAAAACCCCAAAAACTTACCTTGGAAGAGGGGGGCAGTTGCTCCCAGGCTCCCCTAAAACTGCCACTCATGCTCTGTTGGGTGTGTGCCATGGAGGTGGCAGTGGAGGCAGGAAAGCCCACCGTGGCACTCCTTCCACTGTAGATGGGCGGAAGGAGCGTCAATGCGGGGGGTGCAGCCTGCCGCCCCCCCCCCCCCGATGCCATGAAGATGAGGGCTTAGTTTGTCATTATACTTTGTCTTGTGCAAACACAAAATCAGATCAACAATTTATGAAATTTATATTATTTCTAGATTTAGGACACAGTCCTATGGACTTCACCCTACCTGTTCAGAAGCCCCTAAACTTGGAGGCATTCAAGATTCCTATGCCTGCCAGGATGAGGATGGCAGGAGCAGCGGAGGCAATCTTTGCCTCCCCATCCTCTGTTCACTGAACTTTTTGCTAGATGGGCTTTTCAGCACATATAGCAAAAGTGCTTTGGAGGGGGAGAGAAAGAGCCTTCCTTCTCTGGTCTCCTCCCCTCCCACCAGAACACCCTCTTTTCCCCCTCTCTGAGATTGATTTTCCAACCTCAGAGAGGCAGCTGGTGTGATTCTTTTCACTCCGGCCATAAGGTGACAGGGAGCAGATCTCTGACCGCCCCTTCTGAGGTTGAAGTGATGTCTCCAACCTCGTAAGGAGTCTTCCAAACCATCCTATGGCCCCAGGGCCATAGGATTGCTCTCTTAATTGATTGTATAGGTGATCTAATTGTGTATGCAAGGAGTGTTTACAATATCTTCAAAGTTGGCCATTATGTGCCTGTTGCTTTGCCTCCTACTAGAGAAGTGATGGAATACATATTCTTCACTATTCGCATTCCTTCCATGACAGGTGTTTTGCATGTTTTTAAATAAAGTACACACTTTATTAAAAAGAGTTGTAAAACAACTCTTCCACACAGTTGAAGTACTCTATTCTGGCCCTTGCTTATCTTAAATCCAAGTTGTTTCAAAGTTCATTCCTTGATCAAAATATGGAACAGTATGTCCGCCCAGCATCCTCATCTCCCCAAAAATGCTGCAGAGAGGAATTAGAAAATTCCATCAACTGGATAGGTCTTAAAAGCCAATACGACATTGAGAAGCTGCATAGCATACACACATTCTCAGGCTAGTCTCCCAGCAGCAATGTTAGGAAAGAATAATTGCTTTGCTACAATGCTACTAGAAGTTTGCCCTGTACATATGAAGAGTGATTGCTGCTGCTCCAGCTTTGTTGCAAAACCCAATATGACATGGGATTTTTCTACATGAGGCATTTATTGTGTGTTCATCATTCCCTACTCATGATTGTTTATGTATTCTTTAGACAAAGACGTCTATCTCTAACCGGCAAGAAGTTTTAGAACAGGGAAGTGCGACATTTAATTGTGAACATGAAAGAATATGAAGGAAAGCGCAATTTCCTCCTGCTTATCTGTGCTGTTCCACTATACCACAGTGCCACCAAGAGGTTATATAGCAGAAAAGCAAGAAGGGAAACACTCCTCATATAGTGCCCAGATCTCAATTTTGTGACAAAATTGAAAGTAGATACAGCCGATTAACATCCTTGTGTAGAAAAGCTCTTGGACAGCAGTGTCACTCCAGGGACTCTTTCACCTGGAGTTAGCACATTTGGGTGGCAGCTCTAATGTGCTTTTAACAGCTGCATAACAGATGAAAAAAATTCAACTAGTAAAACAGCATTCCCTAAACTGGTGCCATCTAAATTTGTTGGACTTCACCTCCCATCAGCCCCAGCTAGTATGGCCAATGGTCAAGAATGCGTGGAGTTGGTCCAAAACATCTGGAAGATACCAGGTTGGGGAAAACTTCAGTAAAGGCTTCACCTGTAAGGTTTCTATCTGTCATGAAGCTTTCAAAAATGGCATCGATAACTTTACTGTCAGGAAGCTGAGAGAATGGCTGTTGAACTCTTATAAATACTAGCCTAAGCACTAGCAGATCAGCTTTAAGGCCCTAGCAGACTAGATCCTGGCAATTCAATATATACATGGAAAAATTGGGTCTTTGTAAAAAAAAAAAAAAAAAGTGGGGGAGAATTGGAGACATTTTCCAGCATTTGGTTACATAATTCATAAATTGCCACCCTCCTTTTTAATAAAGGTAATAATCTCAGTTCTTTATTAAAAAAAAATATAGCCGATTTCTCCAACTAGCTGGAGGCTTCTCACAGCAGCCTGTCACTTACCATAAAACATGTTATTTCAGATTCTCTAGATTCATGGAACACAAAGACCAATTACTGCAGCGTTGCAATATTTGTTAATGTGATTAATAACAATAATGAATATTACAAAGTTGCAGTAAGGTGGAGGATTCTAATAGTGATGATGATGAACAGAGTGCTGACAATCTTGACCACTGTAAACAAAGTAGAAGAATCCAAATATACTCACAAAGATGTTGGCTTTTTCAAACTCCATATACTCTCTTTCCAGTAATAAATAAGCTCTTGAGTGATTCATAACTGCAGTAGTCTGTACTTTGATCAAGAAGCTTCACAGGGAATGTAGTTTTCTTTTTCCTTTACCAAAAGGATGAGTTATTTCTAAAGACTACAGAAATAAAGGTTTGGCAATTTTCCTCTCTTCAAATTGGTAAACTGCACTAACGGGATGAATTTGTAAATAATGGTAAATAGGAAGTTGTGCTGGCGATGGAATCCTGAAGCAGAGGATCTGAAACACGGCAAATTAAATTCTCTAGGATGTTATGTAGTCATATTTGAAGAAGGAGAAACAGCAGGGAAAACAGGTCAACCGTTATCCATTGCTTATGGAGATTCATCTGCCTCATACATAGCAGAGCAGCTGCAGGCATAACATCTTTAAGGAGAATCTGGAAAAGCAGACCAAGAACTATGCCGGACTCTGTGTATAGTACGTAACCTAGCAACGGCAGCTTTTCTCTCCTCTGAGGATACAACCTGGTAGATTACTCTTCTCTCTCAGCCAATCGGTCTAAGTCTTTGTTTTCTCCTTTTACTCTCCTCCAGTCATAGGGAACTTTTCATCCAGACACGAAAACTGCAATTCTCAATTTCTCCTGAGATTAGATTACAGAAGAACAGGTTTACGAATAGGCTGACCATATGAAAAGGAGGACAGGGCTCCTGTAACTTTAACAGTTGTAGAGAAAAGGGAATTTCAGCCAGGGTCATTTGTATGTAATTAGTTCCTGGTGAAATTCCCTCTTCATCACAACAGTTAAAGTTGCACGCACTATACTAGAGCGACCATATACAAAAGAAGGCAGGGCCCCTGCAACTTTAACTGTTGTGATGAAGAGAGAATTTCACCAGGAACTAATTGCATACAAATAACACTGGCTGAAATTCCCTTTTCTCTACAACTGTTAAAGTTACAGGAGCCCTGTCCTCCTTTTCCAAAATACAGGAAGTGTTTGGAAGTGCCTGTTACAAACCAAACTTCATTTCCCTTCACTATAAGGCTTAATCTCAGCTGCCTATTTGCTTCGCTTTATCAGCTTACTTTCCCAGCAAGGAATTGTGAATTGGATTTGTGAAGAATTTAAGATTTTGGCTAGATGAGTGATGCTTCAAGACAGAGGGCTCCTAGCAGTATTTATTTATTTTATTACAAATCTATACCTGTGTTTTCTTTCTTAATGCATTTTCTGTGGTAAGAAAAAAATGGAAGAAATGGTGGGGAAATGCAGGAGGGTTATTTATGAGTAGAAGACGTTGTTGTCTGGATGGCCTGTAACATTCCAGGAATGAGGCAGCATGATGGATCAGTAAAAAAACTCACCTGTAAACACCTCCAGAAGCTGCTGAAGACAATGAGGAAATTGCCTAAGGATAAGTAGGTTGAATAAATTGCATGGATATATTACTTTGGGATGCAATAATTCTCATTGGGGGGAAATGCAGTTTCCTATTAATTTTTCAACCTATGCAGGATTCATACATGAAAACTTTCAAACATACTCTGTTCTGAGTTGTAAAACTCACATTGGAAAGGCTCAGGATAACTGATGCAATAATGTCTGTTACACACACACACACACACACACACATGTGTGTGTGTGTGACATATACCTATATGTGACATATTCCAGGGGTGGGTCCTCAAGATCACAGCCTTTACCGTGGAATAGCTACCATCTCCTGGTTATTGCTTCAGCATCACTAATTTCCTGGTCTTGAATCAACATGCTATATGTAAAGGTATAGGAAGACCAATTATGTGAACAACATAACTAAATGATTGTTTAATTTGCATTAAATTTCCCTCTAATTTACCTATTTATTAAATGTGCATCCCATTCTCTTACCAATGCTTTTGCCCAGCTTGGCCTGGGGTCAAATTAGAGCCTTGCTGATAACAACAGACAGAGGAAGGGATGGGGTTATGACCAATGCATTGAGACCAGTCTATATCAAGTATATCAAGACAGCTGAATATATTACGTCAGTTTCCCAGTAAGGACATATAAGAATATACACATCAGCACAGCATCCTGATAGAACCTTTTATATTATTTCAAAATGAGGAGGGATCTATGGCTCACTTACATAATGCCCCAGTTTGTACGACATGCCAGACTCATCAGTGGTTGTTTAACCCACAATGAACCATGGTGCATGCCAGGCAATATTTTGAATATATAACCTGATCGGCGGGCTGCCATGTCATGTGAATCTGGCCACTGTAGAGAAATTGTGAATGTATCTGTGTTACACGTATGACACCTGGCAGTGTATTTATGAACCTTGTGTTTTTTAGAGGTGCATTCATATATGCATGTGAGAGAATATGCACATCTGCATATGTGTAAAGTAAGATATTTAGCTGTATTGTGACTGTGTGAGTGTATGTCTGTGTCACAACATGCATAAAGGCATGTTTTCCATGGTCCATTGACGAATTTCAAGTTTGCAAACTGTGGCCTTCAATCCAGCGCTCAAAAGCTTCCCACACTTTATCTCCGGTGGGAGTGGGGGGGTTCTTTACAGTTTATTGTAGTTTTTGTGTTGAATGCAATGTTTCGATACAAGTGTGTCATCTTTAACCTAAGGGGATATAGCATTAATCATGAAACAAGATAAAACTACTCCTGTAAGACTTGCTTCATTAAATCATTCTACTGGCCATTAATTACAGTAATTAAAGTCAGTGTGTGCTAGTAACATTTGCAAAAATATGTTTGCAACATCATATCTTTTCTTCTTTAAAAGCATTTTTGTAAATGCTATATCAGAACATAATTTGGATGCTTTATTTCCACATGGCTGTGGTCAAATCTGGATGCAATTTCCAGAACAGGAAAAGGACCCCAATTTTCAAGCTAAATCATATAACAACTACATTCTGGCTATAACATACCTTGGGGAGAAGTATGTATAGATTACAACTATGCAGTAGTTGGGGGGTAGGCCTGTGATTGTATAAGCTGGCATTATTGCAAAGTCCAAAAACATGATGTTATAACAAGGCCTAAGCAAATATAGTCTTCCTGGGACTCCTCTGCAACTGCAGTCAGTCTTTGGCCAATATCTCCACCTGTATTGGCCTGCTTCCATAGATCTAGTCTACCTTTATTCCTATAACTCATGATGTTTAAATTCCCAAATCATCTCATATCAGGGATAAGATCCTGCATGGTGTTCTGTGGTAGAGAAGCTCTGTCAAAAGGAAGGATAGAGAGAAGAAATGAAAATTAAGTTACATATTTTCTTTATATTCCAAACATTCCACATTTGCTGCTTTGAGTAATCTCTTAGGATAGAAACAGGATTTTTTTTTCTGTTGGATTCCTCCAACTTCGAAGTCTCTTGTTAATTCATATGGAGGAATCTGGTTCTTTCACATACATAAAATTACATTTTATCTCACCAGTCCTTACAGGTGTGCAAAAGGTTTTGTTTGGGGATTGCATTTGTTTTCATTCTAAAAGCCTTGCTTGTCTCATGTTTTCTTTTTTTTAAGTTGCATTAATTTTGAATTTCCTTGGCTCATTTTTCACTTTGATATGTATTCATCTTTGGGGTTAACCTTCCTTTTTAATTTTTTTAAAAATAATAATTCTGCCATCACCTATTGTGGCAGTTGCAGTAAAGCAGACATTAGTGGGCATTCCTGGTGGTCACAGTTTCCCCCCTCAAAATACCTCAGTGCAACTTCATTAGTGGCCTTCAGTGAGGACAGCAACTATTTTTGGCCCGGTTTACACATCAGAATAGGTTGACCATATGAAAAGGAGGACAGCGCTCATGTAACTTTAACAGTTGTAGAGGAAAGGGAATTTCAGCCCGTGTCATTTCTATGCAATTATTTCCTGGTGAAATTCCCTCTTCATCACAACCATTAAAGTTGCAGGCACTATACTAGAGTGACCATATACAAAAGAAGGCAGGGCCTCTGCAACTTTAACTGTTGTGATGAAGAGGGAATTTCACCAGGAACTAATTGCATACATATGACGCCAGCTGAAATTCCCTTTTCTCTACAACTGTTAAAGTTACATGAGCCCTGTCCTCCTTTTCATATGGTCAGCCTACATCAGAATAACCAAGAATGGTTTTTTTAAAAAAATCTGGTTTGCTTACCATAACATGCAAACCAGGAACTCTGGCTTTTCTCTCCTCTGACAAAGCAGAGATCATTATCAGGACCAAACAACTGTAAGCAAGCACACTGCCTCCCACGTGCTTGTTGCTTCCACTTCCAGAACCCTGGGTTCTTTAACCCGAAACAGCCCAGTGTTCTGGGTTTGATGTCATAACATAATTGAAAGCGCAAGTGACAAGTATGCAGGAGGCAGCACACTTGCTCGTTGCTGCTTGGTCCCAACAATTCCCGTGTTAAATAATCTAGGAATTGCTGTCATTTGCAAACCAGTTCTAGAACAAGTTATGGGTTGTGGCCCTTACCAGGTTTGGATGACACAATAAACTGCACCTGGCAAGGATAATTATGGTAATGACATCGCGCAGGGCAGGAAAATAAGTTTTGATGGCTTATTGCTTTTCCCGATCGTGTGGATTCATTCTCTGGTTTATCATGGGGAGAGAAAAGCCAGAGTTCCTGGCTTGCACATAATACCAAATGACCCATAGAAGGTCCATGATTTGTTTAGTTGAGATCAGGCAGATTGTACCTGGCTTGTATCGCCATAAATGCCTTGGAATTGCATTCTGGGGGAAATGGTGGCTGCCAGGAATAGAGGTTGGATCTGCTGCTGCCAGCAACATGTAAGTCTCTGCACTCCATCCACCTCAGAAGCCTTGAACAGGACTCCCATTCTTGCTCATTTGTTTATCTATGCATTTGTTTTGGGATGAATGCAAATGAATGGCTTCCAAGTTGTTCAATTTTCCATTTGTCCCAAAACCAATGCACACACCGAGTCTTTAGTGATGCACCTCAAGTATAGTCTGTCATAATAATTTAAATCCCACTTCTCAGGCTATTGCTAAATATATACTTAGCACTTATGAGATGAAATGGACAATTTCACCCACAAATGAAATCAATTTGTCCCAGTGGACACCACAGGTGCTTTCAATAATTCCAGTTTTTTCCAGAAACTGTTTTGATATGTAGCCACAAAGTTGCATCTGTGTTTTTAATATTTTCTATTGCCTTGGCAATATAAATGTTATTACTCTTGCAAGATCAAACAAGTAAAAATATGATTGACTGTATAGGGTGTATCATCTTCTCTCATAAAAGTTATAAAAATTATTGCAGAAATTTGCAGCTGTCACATTGTGGAGCCAAGGGGTTTGTAGGCCCACAGAGGGACTGGGGTTCTGGAGAGTGATGATCTCAGTGATTGAAGATCCAGCCAGAAATCAGACCTCTTCAGAGCATCAATGGATGTGGTTTGTATGAGTAAAAGCCATGTGACTGGTCTCCAACATCATTAAACCTTCTTGATATGGCAATGCTTTGCATGTACAGCTGAAGATAATTTGGCTGCTTTATATCCTGTTGATGGAGGAAAATATTCAGAAAGTTGGAACAAATATGTGCACAGTATTTTATTTTTCTCCAGCTATGAGTATTACATAACCTCTAAATAGATTATTGAGATATTGCATTTGTTAATTAGTTATAGCACCTTCTAGAAGAGACACATTTAACCAGCCTACAAAGCTGAAATGGGTGAAATAGCTGGAAGCCCACTGACCCACAATCAAATACAAGAAAGAGCTTAGTAACAAAATGTTTCAGCCCCAGTGTTGTCCCTCAACGGGAAGGAGGTTTATAGCCTCTGGGATCTCTTACCCAATAAAGACCCAGAGACTGGAGAATTCAATTTAACCTTTTAATGATTTCACTGCAGTGAAAGGGACCTCGGCCGCAGCAAATCAAGAGTCCAGCGAACAAAGGATTTCACACACTTATATAAACTTTGATCACAGAAATAAAAAACATTTTCATTGGTCAAACACCTCTACAGTCTAATAACACTGACCATAATAGGTTTGTGCTCAAGGGATTATATTTCAAGTGCATAGATAAGATATGCATATATGAGTAAGTTATAGGATCTACTTCATCTAATTGGCTATGTGCCAGTCACGCTGACCACACTCGATGTTTCATTGGCTTCAAAACTCTTCTCTTTGTCCTCTTTATGGCATAGCCATTAATTAATCCTGACAGGTAGTAAAGTTAACCCCTTCCATTACACAGAGACAAATGCAGACACACAGACACCTTAAGGAGACATTACTTTCTCCAAGTTGAAATTCCTTCAGCGTCTATCAAATCCCCCCTGTCGAGAATATGTCTGGTTACAAAACAGACTTATGCCCCTCGACCATACTGCGCATCTCAAGGAATTTCTTCACCTCCTCTCGGCTCCTTCGGATCGGATCCGGGTCTGTTGACTTCACAAGCATTACACGATTAGATGAAGTTGGCAACACATTCTTGAAAACATTACAACATAAAGGCACACATTGTATTCCGCAACAAACTACAAGAAAGATGCACACTAAAATTATGAGAAAAAGAAATGCCTGCTTTAACCATGAAAAGTTAGGAAGCCATGAAGTCAACCATGAGGTTAGCCCTGAGAGATCCAGCCCTTGATTTTGTGTTATATTGGCAACAATGTCATGCAATTTTCTCACTCTTGATTCCACCAATTCTGACTGGTCAGACAAGTTAAAACAACACATCCCTTCAAATTCTTCGCACCCATGGTTGTGTCTTAGTAAAAGATAATCAATAGCTGCTCGATTTTGCAATGTAGCTGTTCGCAACTCTTGGATTTCACTGTTAAGAGCTGCCATGGCTTGTGATGTATAATTCAAACCCTTGGCTAGAGCACAAGCCACTTGATTCACTTCCACACTATCAGCCACTGCTAAACCTGGAACACCCACTAGGGATACAGCCAAAGATACGGTTTCAGCTTTGCTCAACAAATCCACGTTACTATTGCATGTCTCATCCAAAACAACTCTTCTCTTTTGGCGAGGAGACGATGTCACCCTCTGGAGACTAGATTGGGGTTTCTTAGGCAACCACACCGCCAGCCTACCTATGGTACAAGACCCCCCAGTGGAATTAGCAGGAATGTATGAATAGGCTTGTCTCCCACAAAGTAAAAACCATCCTGGAGGCAAGACTCTGTAAGCATGGCAAGATGGGTAATCAGTAACTTCAAAGCACCACAGTGGCGGATCTCCCTTTTTGGCAACCTCTGCACAATCTTTGGTACAACCCACAAATCGAACGCACTCCGTGTTACCGAGTGACGTTACCTTTAAAACTTGGATGTGAAACATCTCTCCATTGAGCTGGGTCACCCCTGGTTTCCAATGTGCAAAATCTCCAAACGTAGCAGGTTTGTTGAGGTTGGTCTTATACTGAAGAAATAGCTTAGAACGTTTCACAGGTGTGGGAACTCCTATCATACATGAGGCAAGGACATCTTGTGCTGAGTTCCCTCTTTTCAAACAAAAGTATGTTGTGTTCACTATATATTTGGCTATATGTACCTACACATTATCATTTGCTTCAAACTTCTTAATCAATTCATTTTGACCTATTACAGACTTCTGAACCCACGGCCCTCCTCCTATTAGGCCCAGGAGAACAATTACTTTCCACATTCTTTTGCCTTTTAAACAGAAACCTTAGTCCTTCTATAGGTTGAGCTTTCCAACGTTGTCCGTCTGAGTCAGCCTCTGGTGTGACTTTCGCTGCAACTTCTTTCTCCTTTGTCTCCTCCGGGGCTGCCTTTACTCGAGTATAGTGGATCCACGGTTTCACGCCTTCAACCTTCACGGCTGAATGGGTAGTGAGGATGACACTATGCGGCCCCTTCCACTTTGGCTCTCACGGCTCATCCTTCCACGATCGGATTAGGACCTGGTCTCCGACCCGAAACTTATGGACCGGCGTGTCCAGAGGCAAAGGAAGCCGTTCGTGGATATATCTGTGGAGAGAAGACAAAACACCAGAGAGAGACTGCAAATAACCCTTTATCCATGCCTCCCCCCTTACATGCATTTGACTCCCATGCGTCACCACTGGATTCTTAGGATAGGGCTTCCCATACATCAATTCAAATGGGCTCACTCCCAATTTGGCTCTAGGGGCAATGCGAACTCTGAGTAGGGCAAGAGGCAAAGCCTCTGGCCATTTCAAATGAGTCTCTTGGCAAATTTTCGCTAATTGCCTTTTTAGAGTCTGATTCATTCTTTCAACCTGTCCACTAAATTGTGGCCTCCAAGCCGTGTGGAGGTCCCATTGTATTCCCAACGCCTTAGCAACCCCCTGAGTCACTGCTGAAACAAAATGGGGTCCTCTATCGGAGGCCAAACCCTCTGGTATCCCAAACCGTGGGACCACCTCCTTGAGCATTACGCGAACCACTTCTTTGGCCTGGTTCGTTCGACAAGGAAATGCTTCAGTCCAAGCTGTCAAAGTGTCCACCAATACCAACAGGTATTTGAAATGTCCTTGTCTGGGGACCTCTGAGAAATCTACTTGCCAAGATTCCCCTGCTAAAAGTCCATGCTTCCCAGTCCCTGGAGGGGGCCTTGGGGCAATCTTGGGGTTGTTGGCACAACAAACAGAACATCTCCGAACTATCTGTTCGGCCATCTTTCGCATCTTGGGTCCCACCATGAATCTTTGAAGTCCTTGGGTCATGGGGTCTGGCCCCAAATGAGTACTCTGTTGATATCCCTGGATTACGTGGCTGAGGGTCCATTGTGGCACCAACACTTGTCCTTCCGGCAGCATCCACCATCCATCCTTCTTCTCTCTTGCTCTTAGTTTCTCTGCCAATTGATTCTCTTTGGCACTGTACTTTGGAGGTTCTCTTGGCAACTTCAACTGAGGTACAAGAGCCAGCACTGCGGTGTCTATAGTTCCTTCTCGAGCTGCTTTCTTGGCTGCTGCATCGGCTCTTCGATTCCCTCTGATGACTTCACCGTCACCTTTCTGATGGGCTCTACAATGCACCACTGCCACTTGCGTTGGTCTATTGACGGCCTCAAGCAAATTCAGAATCTCGGTCCCATGCTTCACGGGACTGTTGTTGGCAGTCAGCAATCCTCTCTCCTTCCATATCGCTCCATGGGCATGCAATGTTGCAAAGGCGAATTTGGAGTCGGTGAATATTGAAGCTGTCTTCCCTTCTGCTAGTTGAAGAGCTCTTGTCAGAGCTATTAGCTCTGCCTTTTGTGCTGATGTATTGGCGGGCAAGGCTCTTGCTTCCACGGTGTCCCACAACGTAACCACCGCATACCCTGATTTTCTTATTCCCTCTTCCATAAAACTACTTCCATCAGTATAATATTCCAATTCCGCGTTGGGTAGCGGGGTGTCTTTGAGGTCCGGCCGACTGGCATACATGCTCTCTATAGTTTGGATACAATCATGCTGCGTTCCCTCTTCTTGTTCCAAGGGCAACAATGTAGCTGGGTTCAAGCTATTGGAGACCTGCAGGTTAACAGCCCCTTGATCCAGAAGGATGACCTGGTATCTGGCCATGCGACTGGGTGAGAGCCAATTTCCTCCTTTGGCATCCATCACAGCCATCACTGCATGGGGAGTATACACAACCATTGTCTGTCCCAAGGTGAGCTTCTGAGCTTCTCTCACCAACATTGCCGTTGCGGCCACGGCCTTCAAGCATGCTGGCCATCCTCGACTGGGTGCATCCAATTGCTTGGAGAAGTAAGCCACCGGTCTCTTCCAGCTTCCCAGCAGCTGAGTCAAAACTCCAGATGCCACCCCTTGGCGTTCATGTACATAAAGTTGGAATGGCTTCTCCATATCTGGTAGGCCAAGAGCAGGAGCTGTCATCAGGGCCCCCTTGAGGTCATCAAAGCCCTTTCGACATTCTGCTGTCCATTCCAGCACTCCTTCTCTGCCTGCAGTGGCCTCTAGCTTGAGGGGGTATTGGGGTATTCTTGGCGGGATGGCTCCTGGTTCCAGCACCACCTTGACTGGGGTGGCCCACTTCGCCCTTCCTGGCCTTTCCTCATCCCAAACCCACGGCATGACTGCATCAAGGACATCTGAAGGAATAGGATCACTTTCCGCTTGCTTTGATGAAGGGCTCATCTGAGTGCACTGCCAAGCATTTTCTCCCTCTACTGGCTCCATCAACAAATGCAGCTGAGCCTTCCAGGCTTCCTCTGGGGGCAGTCTCATGGTGATCCTGTCCCCTGAGAAACTCAGTTGAGCCTGCAGTTTACACAGCAAGTCTCTCCCAAACAATGGTAGGGGGCATTCAGGCACATACAGAAATGAATGGGAGAGTGTGGTCCCTCCAATTTTACACTCCATTGGGGCTGCAAATGGGCGAAGCATTCGCCTTCCAGTAGCTCCTATGATGGGAACTTTTACTTTAGACAAAGGTCCTTTAAAGTTAGTCAGCACAGAATGTGTAGCACCACAGTCCAATAAGAAATCTATAAGCTCTTGGCCCACTTGCATTCTGACCAAGGGCTCACGGGCGGAGGCATATATTCGTTTCTCATTCTCTTTCTTTTCCAGTCATTCCTGATCAGACTCGTTCAAAGCCATGACATTCTCTTCCTTTCGTTCTCATCGCGCCCTAATCTGACATTCCGTCCTCTTCCTCTCCGCGCACGAGACGCCCCTCTGCCTCTTCCTCTTCCTCTCTGTTCAACAAGGGCAACTGCTAAAAGCGATGCTTGCATTTTCACCTGCTTATCTTCTTTCTCACTTTTTGCCTGCTCTCTATTGGAAAAGACCTTATAAGCCACTTCTATGACTTGACTTATGTTCATGCCTGCCACACCTTCCAATTTTTGCAGTTTTCGTCTAATGTCCTGACTGGCCTATCCCACAAAAAGTGTTACAAAAAGCCTATGGTTCTCCTGTTGTTCTGGATCTAAGTCCGTCCACCGCCTGGCTGTGTCACACAATCTCTCATAAAAGGCAGATGGATCCTCTTCTGGCCCCTGGCGTACTTCATATAGCTTGGACAGATTTTTCTGCTTCGGGATTGCCTCTTTAAGTGCAGCCAATATCAGTCCTCTATAATTATTAAGCCTCTCTTGACCGACTTGGTCATTGGGGTCCCAGTTTGGATTCTCCCTTGGGCACAAATCATTTTGATTTCCCTGTGGGTGGCGGACCAAACTTATAGCGCGCGCTTTCTCCAAAACCAGCCTCTTCTCCTCTGGTGCGAGTAGCGCTGTTAACAAAGCCTGCACGTCTGGCCAATTTGGCTCATGCGTGAGAAATATCGTGCTAAACAGCTGTTCCATTCCATGGGGATTTTGGCGAAAGGGGCCAACAGACATTTTCCAATTTGAGAAAATCATTTGTGGAGAAAGGAACATGAAGAAAAAGTGCTTCTCCTGTTGGACCTACGGCCTGTCTTAAAGGAACCAGCACTACATTCTTCTCAGTGTCTTTACTTCTGACACCAGCTGAAACAAGGCGTGCATCTCCCAATCTTTGAGTCATCCTATTCCAAGCCTCTTTCTTGGGAGTCAGAGCCTCCCCTAACTCACGTGCAATTCTTTGCAACCCTTCCAAATTCATCATTAACTCATCCGTTAATCCTGAAGTTGGAGAAGATGGGGAGACAGCAGCCGGCTCAGAGAGCTGCGCGTCTCTCATCTGCTCCAACTTCTGTGACGCAGGGTTCACATGATTACCACAAGGGGGAGGAGAAGCTGGACGAGAGAGGGGAGGGGGAGGGAGAGGAGCGGGGGCGGTGGGTGGAGGCATTAAAAAAGTTACATCTTCTTCTTCTTGCTGCACGACCAAATGCTTTTTCTCCTTCTCTACCCTCCCCGCATTTTGCAAAGTCAGTAATCCAGACCCCCCTTTCAGCCCACATGATTTCTGGGCTGATTCATTTTGGAACAAAGAGATAAAAGCTCAAACGTATGGGAGCTCACACCATTTTTCCTCCCTCTCACAATACAGACTCAATTGCAAAATCACATCATAATTCAAACTGCCATGGACTGGCCAAACTTTTCCCTCTGGCAAATGGTATTTCGGCCAGACCTTTGTACACAAAAAATTCATCTGCTTTTTTTGACATAGGAGCACTCCAAATATAGTCCAATTTTTTTTAACACACAACCGAGGGGTGTCGTGAGGGGAGCCTTCGATTGAGAAGTTCCCATTGTTTGCTTCCTTTCCCACTTGCAACCGCCGCTCGGCTGGAGACTGTATCTTTCCCTCTACTAATGGGAGGGGCAACCCCGGACTCGAACCAGTGCCCCCTCCTCTGCCTCCAGCGTCTACGCGGTTTCCTGCTCTGCTCCGGCTCTTTCCCACAGCCCGGTTAAAGGTGAAGAAGGGGGTACTCAAACCCGTCCTTTTCCCTATAGCATCAACACAGTGAAATCTGTTACAGTTGCTTGTCTTACTCCAAAATGAATGGGACACTCACCAGTTTCGAAGGCTTCCCTCTTCCCTCTTCTGGTTAAATTAATTCTCCCAGCGTGTTCCTGCTCCGCTCCACTGCGTCGCCCGAACCAGAGAGAGAATGTGGCCCCCGGATAAAAACATTCCAGGGCGCGCAGGCCACGATTGTCGCTCCTGGAAAGGGCACCGCGCGAGTATGGATCAGGGCCAGGCTGCACTTCGCCTCCTGGCTGACGCTCGCCAATTTGTTGTCCCTCAACGGGAAGGAGGTTTATAGCCTCTGGGATCTCTTACCCAATAAAGACCCAGAGACTGGAGAATTCAATTTAACCTTTTAATGATTTCACTGCAGTGAAAGGGACCTCGGCCGCAGCAAATCAAGAGTCCAGCGAACAAAGGATTTCACACACTTATATAAACTTTGATCACAGAAATAAAAAACATTTTCATTGGTCAAACACCTCTACAGTCTAATAACACTGACCATAATAGGTTTGTGCTCAAGGGATTATATTTCAAGTGCATAGATAAGATATGCATATATGAGTAAGTTATAGGATCTACTTCATCTAATTGGCTATGTGCCAGTCACGCTGACCACACTCGATGTTTCATTGGCTTCAAAACTCTTCTCTTTGTCCTCTTTATGGCATAGCCATTAATTAATCCTGACAGGTAGTAAAGTTAACCCCTTCCATTACACAGAGACAAATGCAGACACACAGACACCTTAAGGAGACATTACTTTCTCCAAGTTGAAATTCCTTCAGCGTCTATCACCAGTGACAAATAAGTAGAGCACACGGGAGTTAAGCACTCATGTGAGGGGAAAGTAAGTGCTACAAACGTATTTAATTCACTTAGTCCATCATTTATAAATCATCTAAAGCCAAAACAAGAACACAGAAAAAAAATGCTAATCCCAGAGGGTAATCCTTTAGAAATTGACCATTCAAGAATTAATCCTAGGGGAGAAAATTGTGCAATGGACTATTGTCAATTAAAGTATTGGCCATGATGAAGGTGTTAGTCTTTAGGTTGCAACAAGACCCTTTGTTGTTTTTTTGTGATTTCTTGCAGACTTAGTAGCATGAGCGGTTGCACAAAACCTCAACCAAATACTTCGACTAAAGGGCAAAAAAGCCTTTGATTAGGGGCACATTGCAGGCCCTAATGTTTAGGCCCTAATGTTTAGGCTCAGCTTTTAGTTTAGGGTCAGTTTTTAGATAACCAGGGTTTAGATATAAATCTCAGTCCAGATTTAAATGAAACTTTCTTGATCTAATTGGCTGCAGCAGCAGTTGTAGGAAATTAGGAAGGGTTATACAGACCAACAAAGAAGCTCAACTCACTGAGTGTGAGGAGGAGCCCCAGTAACAAAATATTTCAGCCCTAGTGACAAAACAAAAAGCCATGAAGTACATAAATGAATTAAGCAACCATGTGAGTTTAGCAACATGGCAAGGAACCAGGGCAGTCAACCCTCCCCTGTCTTCTGCTAGTAAACTTATAAATAATTGAAGAACAAAAAACAAAACAGCTATGAAAGTAGAAAGCCAGCAAAGGTGTTGCACTATGTGACACATGTATGGCTGCCCTATGGACAGATGTCATGGGTGTATGTTCAATGCAGTGAGCTCCTGGCCATTAGGGAATAAGTTTGTTCCCTTGAAGCAAAGGTTGCTAACATGGAGAAGCTGAGAAAGGTAGAGAGGTGATAACAGTGTCCCAATCCCAGGGTGGTAACTCCTCTATCACTCAAAATGAGGATCTTGGAGAAGGAGGGTATCACTGTCAGCAAGAGGGAAATGTTTTCCTAGAAGGGACCCATTGAGGATCCTCTTCCACTAAGGATATGCCTCTGGGGATTGGGGACTCATAGTTGTGGGTCATAGAGTTTTGATAATTAAAGACATAGACAGCTGGGTTTGTGGTGAATTGTGTGAAGGTTGCAGAATGTCTGGTAGATCGTGCTAGTGTGGAGAGCTTGATAGATAGTGCTGGTTGTGGTGCACATCAGCATGAATGATATGGGGAAATGTAGTCGTGAGGTCCTAAAAACCAAATTTAGGTTATTAGGAGGTTGAAAGTCAGGGACACCTTGTAAAGGTGTAAAAATGGGAGAGTCGGAATGCTTAAAGGAGATCACAGATATAGTGGGCATAATGGAAATCTGGTGGAATGGAGAGAACCAATGGGATATGGTAAACTTGGATACAAACTCTTTAGGAAGGAGAGGGAAGGGCATATTGGGGAGGTGTCATTCTGTACATCAAAGAGGGCATAGAATAATATTAGAAATCTTAAAAGGGACTGACTTCCACAGAATGACTGTGGACAACACCTGGCGCAAACATAGTTTAGTATTGGGAACATGCTATTGTTTCCCTGGCCAAAATAGTTAGTGTAATCGTGAGATGGAGAATGAAATCAGGGAGGCATCCAAAGACAAGATTGTGGTAGTAATGGGTGATTTCAATTACCTTCACATAGACTGGATAAATATGTGACCTGTTTATGACAAAGATACTCTAAACCAGGTGTGCACAACCTTTTTGGCCTCAAAGGCAACATTGGGTGTTGGCTGGGTGGCTAGGGCCACACATGCATGCATACACACCCACATGTACTCATAGAGACACATACACACACATGTACACACTTCAGGGTTCACTGTCTCCTGGATTTCAGAAGTGTAAAATTTTCTGAACTTTACCATGGTTATGATGACATAAATAGCCAAAATCACTGGACGCACATGCATGACTTAGTTGTTTTTTTTAATGTTACAGAAAACTCAAAACCAGCCATGAAACATCTGGCTTTTCAGTGTGACAATTTATATATATATATTCTTACTTAATGACCAGACTGCATTTTTACATCCCAAACCCTAAACCTATATTTAAACATGCAAATAATATGCTAAACTGTCACCAAATCTAAATCTATGTAATCTGGCTTGAAATTCAGGATGTATCTCATAATGGCTGATTTGTTTAGCAACAGTGACTAGAATCTAAGGAAATGTGAGCCCATTTGTGAGCTTCTCCCAAGGCATTTAACAGCATATGATGAGGGTTTTGTGTTTTTGTGTTGTTGTTGTGCTTTGACCCAGAAGGATATAGTAATTTTAACTTGTTTTTATGCTTTATGGTTTTTAAATTTTGTATATCGGGGTTTTTAATGTGAAATGTTTTTAATTTTTGTAAACCGCTCAGAGAGCTTCGGCTATGGGGCGGTATATAAATGGAATAAAATAAATAAATAAATGGAGAATTTGCCTTGTTTTCCTGAAACAGCAGCTCCCTAATCCTGTTGCATGGCAAACTACTTTGGGAAGTGTGAGTGGGGTGGTGGTGGTGTAGCATGAAGGTCAGAAGTATGAAGAAAAACCTCAACTAGCCTTCGGGGTTAGCATTAGCCTGCCTGCCTATCTATCTATATCCCAGTCTATATTAACAGCAAAATTACAGGAGAAAATCCCAAGAAAACCAGGCAAACAAGTCTCATTGATTTCTCATAGATGTAGAAAGTTCAATTTGGAATTAAACTAAGACGGGAGCTTTATGAATATGAGTTGTCCCAATTCTTGCAATATGTGTTCAATGGTGTGATTTGAAATGCGGCATCACTCAGCTAAAATCAGTAGCAAAGCACCTATATTAAATTCTAATGGAGGGTTGTACTGTGATTGCCTAAATATCAAGTCATGAACATATATCTGTGCCTTTCCATTATCATTGGGATGCTTCCCAGTTGTTTCTGAGATACATGCAAGAAACTATACATTATCTCCTGTATTGTAATTTCACTAAATTTAACCCAAAGCAAAAATGCCACAATAAGAAAATTATATCTAGGCCACATTATGAATGCATTAAGGCACTGCCATAAAAACACTTATTTTACATATTTTTATGCCACATCTCTATACAGTGCCACATTGTGCACAACACTGAACCCACACCAAAAAGAAAGGTAAGTGAAACACTAGGCCAGTTCCAGTATCAGCACCCAGCAACTTTGGGCAACTGCCAGGGCCCCAACACCTTACCAGAGCCAGCCAATTCTGATGCCTGCTCTGGACACTCCTGCCTACCCTCACACCAAGCCTCAGGCTTACCAAGTGGTACTGGCAGGCAAGCTGTCATTTTAAATTGTACACTATGCTCTTGAATGATGCTACTTCAGAACATTGTAGATAACTATAATGGTGGCTGGGTCACAGTCACTTGACACAGACCATAACTCTGCTGCTGCTGCCTGTCACTGCCACACTTGCTAAGGAAGCCCACCTACGCTGGAGTTCACCAGAGGTCACTTTGCAGGGAGTGGGGGTTACCTGGTGCCAGTCCAGGTAACCTTCATCTATAAAGATTAATAGTGATTATAAAAGGTTTCATTCCATTAGCTCTGTCATTTTAATAGTCTTGCTCAAACATCTGGAATGAGAAGTGTTTCAAGTATCTATATATTCCTCTAATCAGCAGACAGTAGTCTCAATTGACTGACATGTGTGAGGAAGACCATCAGGATGTGTTTTTTAATCCATTTGAGATTTTTGGTATATTTACTTATATCATGATCCAGAAAATGTGTGTATTATTTTAAAACCATGTTTTAATAACCAGCAGCATATAATAAGCAGTGTTTAATATCACTCTAGAATCTGAAATACAAAAATGCACTTAGCTTCTGTATCAGCCTGTGTTATTACATTTCCGTGCTTACCTTAGTGCAACAGCCTTAATGAGCAGAATAAAGTAATACAGTAATTAAATGCATGCACTGAAAACAACCAAATTTATATCAAAACAGTGACTGAATATGATGATATATTTTCAAGCCATCCCCATCTACTTAAAAAAGAAATAAACAGACCAAGAAATAAAAAGCAGGATGTATTTTTCAATTCTGCTATACAAAACAAAAACAATTTTGTGCAAAAGATTTTGAAAAAAAATACTGTCAAGTGTTTGAAAGATTGTGTGTGTATAATCCATAAAAAACTATTTTAATAAAAAAAAGTATGAGAAGAAATTTACAATTTTTTCAAACATTACAGTGGTTTCAAAATAATCCAGATTAATTATACCTGAATAAATTTCAGTAATACAAATGCCATATTTTCTAGTAAAAAGTTAATTCTAATTCACATTATTTGAAATGACATACAAAAGTTATCATAGACAATGTCTAGAAAATGGTTGTGTACATCTGATGGAATGTAGACTTCCTGTTTCAGGGTTAATACTACAAAAGCTATTTATTTTACTGAAATAATAAATATTCTTGGGAAAACTGATTGTCCATTTATTATAAAATAAGAATTTAGAGTTTTCTTTAATTAAAGGGTTGCATAGCAACAAAGGGTTACAAAAGTCTATTGCAACTACAGATATAAAGTCAAGAAATACAAAATATTCACTCATTATTATATGTATTTCCACAATGGTTCTTGTATTCTAAGTGTGTCTTGGTTGTAGTACTTTTAGCTATTGTGTTATGCTTTAACACAAAATTATGCATTTTGAATTTAAGCATGAATCTACATGTATCACTAGATAGAAACAGTTTACTTAAAATAATTTATCTACCTATCAAAGGTCAAAACAGAATACAACATTTTCTCTTAAAAAGGATACAAACATCTCTCTCATTTTAATTTGATATTGCATACCCACTTTGGTTCTGATTATGTGGATGTTAGAGGGGGGGAAACATGTCAGTGCCCAATGTGTGCCTTCAGAATGGGATAAAAGCAAATTTGTTACTGTGTTTGGCTTCACCCTAGCTTAATGGATCAGGTACTTGTGTATGCCTTGTTTTGAGATGCTCCCATATCACACAAGACCAACTAAGTGTGAAACTTCCATTCTACAGGAGTATAATTAATTGTTCTAAACATTTGCCACCATCCCAACCACATTCATTCATAAAAATGACAAATATTAAAATAAGCGTTCAGAATAATAAGGTTGTTCAGACAGAAGTTGCTGTGATTAAAGAACTGTGATTAAATAAAATGTCACAGTTAAGTTTCTTTTTAAAAAAATTATCACACAATTATTTCCCCCCCTTAATTTCTGCAAAATAGATGTACACCCATGATGTGGAGTGTTAACAACATTTAAAAAACAAATAAATCTGGTTGGCAACTCTTTATCCTGTTACACACAAATAAACTTCACAGAAGATACTTATTGCAAATATCTCTTTATACAGCCAGAAGAATCTCCAATAAAATATTTGAATATAAATCTTCTCTAAAACATTCTAGTCCGTGTTGTAAATAGTTTTATTTACAAAGGTCTTATTTATTTACATCTCTGCTGAAATTACAGTCTCATTATGTCCATGAATATTGGAATCTCCTAATAAAGATGCCTGTTTGGAGTCAATTTTGTAGGGTTTTTGAGTTTTGTTTCCGAAAACGGTTATACTTATCCCACTTGGATGATTTGGCATTGACATATGAGAGAGCAAAGGAATATTTGCATCCTGATTGGATCCTGAAGATGGCAAGCTAGTCACATGACCGGTGCTAGTTGATCCACTTGCACTGCTTGGTGAACGGCTCTTTGGTGGAGGACAGTGTTGAATTACCCTTGGTGGGCCTGCAGGCTGGTAGTGGGCAGCTGGAAAAGCAGCATATCCAGGAGGAATTGGATATCCATTAATAGGAATAAATCGTTGATTTTGAGGTATTGGTGGGCCAATAAATCCAGCAATTTGGCCTTGTGGTATACCCTGGGCTGGGAACATGTAGTTAGGGTATCTAGGGTTACTTAGGTTGCTAACTGGGCTTGCACTCAAAGAAGTTGTTTGAGTGGTAGCATTTCCACCAGAAGGTGTAGTAGAACTAGTGTGACTTGACAGCCCCTCCCAAGAGCGCAGCCTGACATGGATATCTTTAAATCTTGGTCTCCGAGATGGTAGCTCATGCCAGCATTCTGTCATCAAGCCATACATTCTGGGAGGGCAGTCTTCAGAACATGGTAAAAGTTGCCGTTTCCTAACCATTTCTATGACTTCTTGGTTACTAAATCCATAATAGGGCTGGAGACCAAAGCTGAAAATCTCCCACAGGACAACGCCAAAGGACCAGATGTCTGAATCAGAAGAGAATTTACCATACAAAATTGCCTCTGGGGGCATCCAACGAATGGGCAAGAGGGATTTATTTTGAACTCGGTAATAATCTGCCGAGTATATTTCTCTTGACAATCCCAGATCAGAAATCTTCACGTGGAGCTGTTCTCCGATTAAAATATTGCGAGCAGCCAAATCCTTATGAACAAAAAAATGGCTTGATAAATATTCCATCCCTGCTGCAATCTGAACTGCTATGTGCAGGAAATCCCCATGATCTAAGCTGGATTTTACAGTACCATCCTCATCACTGCTACACCCAACATCTGAATGTGGTGATCGCATAATAAGAAATTCATGGAGGTCTCCTTGGTTCATGTACTCAAAAAGCATGCAGACAGGTTGCTCTTGAGTCACAACCCCGAGAAGGCAAACAATGTTGGGATGATGCAACTCTGCCATCAAAGAAGCTTCTTGCTGGAACTCTGCCCACTGTTGTGGATTGTTGCAGTCCTTAAGAGTCTTTATTGCAACCAGCTGAGCATGGTCCATGCCTGGTAGATAAAGATGTCCCTTGTAGATTTTGCCAAAGGCACATTCACCCAACTCTTCCATGAAACGGACAGCAGAAAGAGGCAGTTCTTTAGCTTTGCTCTGTTAGAAAGAAGACAACACATATCAGAAATAGTTTTGGGCCATTGCTGAATCTTGCACTATCATAGGTCTGCTACTACAGAAGGCAACTGGAAAAATGGAAGTACAGTGTTTCTCTAAAAACACCACTCTCTCTGTACAAGATGTCACCTTCACTTTATATATAGGATTTAAAAGAACACCGCTGTAACCCATGTGAATACACACATTCCCATATAAGAGTAACTGACGGAGCAGCTGAGTGTACAGGGCCTTAGAAAATAAAATGGTCCTTTACTTGAGGATTGTTGTTACTCCTGTCCATACAATTAAATTTTCCAATTTTACTAAAGTAGTATGGCAAACAACCTCTCCAAAAAACCAATAACCTGCAGGGTGGAACCAGTGTGCTTTTATTATAATTTGAAAGTAACAGAACTGAATTCTAATTTTCCTGATCATTTACAAATTTTAGATAAATACTGTGTGAATTAATATATCACAGAGGCATTTAAGCAGCCAGTTTGACTGTGCAGTGATGGCAGGAAATTAGTTGTATTGTTGAGAAACAGATGGTTTATATTATACAAATCCTTTAGGCTAAAACTTGTTTAGGTCTGGCATATTGTAAATTATATTTTAGTAATGAAAGTGAAATGACCTCTGTCTGACCTCATGCAGGGTTGTCTGTTTTAACCAACTTAATGGAAAACTATGAAAGAAAATGAAGTCAAAATTTTGGCAGGAAGGGGGTTCATTTTGAGTCAAGCTGTTATAAATCTGCTTAGTTTTTGTTTGACAGGTATTTGTCATACATTAGTGTACAAAATGCAAAGAAGTGTAAAACACATATGAGGCATCACGCCAAAATAAACCAAGTACAAAGGGAATTCAGCAGGGATTCTCCATCTCTATCACTTGCTTCTATTAGATGAATGACAAGAATGGAGCCAATTTATGATATTGTGCAATATATTTAATAGTACAATCGTAAACATGTAATACATGCCCTAAACTAGGAATTACTCCCTAGTAAGTGTGCTTAATATGGCAGCTTAACAGTGCAATCCTATACATGCCTACTCAAAAGTAAGCCCCACTGAATTCAATAGGACCCACTCCCAGGTAAGTGAGTATAAGAATACTATCTACATCTCCTGGATAAAATCAGACAGGTTTTTGTTTTTAAAAAATTGAATTAATAAACATATATCCAAACTCAGTATGATCCCATATTTAAAGAAACATTTTGGTAAGTTATTAACATAGTAGACAGTATTACAATGATTTCCATAAAATTGTGAAATGTAGCCAGTTAGTTTCATTAATTTCATTAGGAAAACAATAGAACCAAAAAGATGGAAGGGACCAAAATAGCAAAGGATCTTTGAACATGAAAGCAAAATGAAAATATGTCTCATTTGTAATTAAGTATTTTACTCTCATGTGACATTGGCATATGAAGTTGACGTCACCTGCAGTACCTTTGGTTTGTATGCATTTAGCATAGACATTTCTACATTCTGCCCTCTGACATGCTTAGGCTGTCTTTGTACTGGAGGGGAAGAAGACTTCTGGTTATTCCGGCAAATACAGATGAAGAAAAACAGTAAGGCGATAGCCAAGGGAATTGTAACACTTGGCACCAATATATAGAGGATTTCCATTTTGTTCTTTTCCTTGGAGTCCTTTGTGTCTAATTCAGGAAAAGGGGGTGGGGGTGGGGAACAACAGTGAGAAAAGCATAAAATCAGATACAAAGAATGTGTTCTTGTACATATAATACAGACATATGGAACTTATAGTTCTGAATCAGATTTTGTCTTTTGCATTAACCATTCCTGCTCTTTGTTGTATTTCTTGATGAGAAGCAATAGTACATGGGCTATATACCAACTAGATAGCTGTGTGTTATTAACTTTGAGTTCAGTTTGGTTGGATGCATTTTGGGCTTCCTCGTGGGTAGCCACAGATACTATTTGGGTAACATGACCTAAAAAAAAGTTTCCATATGATTATATATTAATTTATGCAATAGCTACAGGGTATGAGGTGAACTTTGTGGAGCACTTTTAAAATCCCCAACAAATAATTATCTTTTCATTAGTGTTGGATTTCATGGATCTCTGAAAGGGGCTTGTAGGATGTTTTTGCAGCAAAGACTTGACAGTAGTTGAGTAAAAATTGAGATAAGCTGGCAAAAAGGTATAAAACTGGCTGTGGTTGCCCTGCAATGAGAGAGATTAGGCATCAAGAGAAAAAAGGACCCATGAACACCAAATGCAGAGTTAATTGTTTTTCTAATACTGTCTTTTGGCAGATGCAGTTCAGAAGTCCCTTACTAGAGGGGAAATACTACTACTAATAATAAGAATCCTTTTCCATGCACAGAGTGGGTTTAGATAAGTAACATTACAATAATATCCATTTGCAGTACCAATGGCATAACCTATCAATGATAAGTGCCTATTAATCCTTTCCACACAAAATTTGGCTAAGACTTTTTAATTGTAATGGGAAGTTGCCAACAAATTTGGGAGGCCAGACAGGCATGCAATATTTTGGCCAAACCAAATTGGGTGGAATGTTTTTTATACCTTTTAGATAAAAGTTATACAGATAATGTATAATAGTATAGAGAGCCAATAGATAGTGTTGTTTAGGACCTTGAAGGTATGTATGTGGTTCTGCATTATCTTACTCTGACACTCCATGAACTACTTCCTTTCTTAAATTTAATTGCAGGCTAGTCCTCTAATTTCTTTTAAGTATTCCTAATTGTGCTTCTTCAGGTATGGACAAAAGTACAACTCCTAATTTGTGGATTCTCTGATTCATCTCTTTCAGGGATAGAGTACCTGTGGACCACCAGATGTTGTTGAGCTTCAATTCTCATCAGCCCAAGCCAGCTGACCAATAGTCAGGGATGATGGGAACTGTAGTCCAAGAACATCCAGAGGGCCACAGGTTTCCCACCTCCATTTAGCTGGACCTCACTTCTTATGCCATCCATTTGGCCTCATGTGGATATAATGCTAAACCATAGTTTAGTATTATGAGAACAAAATATGGTAAACCTCATACTCCCTCATTCCTTCCTCCCCCCAGCATGGCCATAAGGAAGAGTTCAGAAGCTTTTGCTGCTATTTTGGACTAACTGTAGCTTGTTGTGACATCTGAAACTGGACAAACTGTGGTTAATCTTAACAATGGTTTGTTGAAGCAATGCAACTGCAAACCATAGTTAATGAAGATGGCTTGTTTCAACTAATACTGAACTGTCAGATGACACAATGAAGCTTCTGATTTCTGCCTCATGGCAATGCTAGAGAAAAGCATGTAAGCCTGAGGCCTGCTGCGGTTTGTTCTTTTAGTGCATTGGGGGAGGGGGGGAACCGCTTCAGAGTTTGGAGGGTGGAAGTGCGTAGAATTCTTCACCCCAACTCTGGGATGATGATTGCTCACTCAAAACAAATGTACCTATTCCTGTTTGTAAAATGCTAAAGATCATTCTTGAGTTATTTTAACAATTAAGCC
Source organism: Anniella stebbinsi (assembly GCA_029215795.1). Taxonomy (NCBI): domain Eukaryota; kingdom Metazoa; phylum Chordata; class Lepidosauria; order Squamata; family Anniellidae; genus Anniella; species Anniella stebbinsi. Next base: position 83,581,184 of record JARDYH010000004.1, on the reverse strand, counting down.
AATATTAGAGAACCAGGTAACTGCCTTCCTCATTCTTGTTCTCCATTCTTTACCAAGATTTAACTTCCTGGGGATTACACATCACTTCTAGATTGCTAACTGCTGATCTCTATCAACACCTAGCACTCTCTCTTAAAGCAGCCATATAAATGCTGGCCAGTAGGGCATGCTGCCAAAAGAGATGGGGATTCCATACAGCAAACTGAGCGTTTTGGCCAACTCAAGCCCTGCCAAGAGAAGCTAGCAGGAGCTTGAACATTAGCCTAAGACATCTTGACATGTAAAGACGGACAAGTAGGAAAAGAAGACATGAACTACCAAATCAAGGAAACCACATGTAACAAAGTAATGAAAGAGATGAGAAAAAGCAGAAGCGTTAAAACTACCTGATGTAAATGTACAGATGAAAAAAGAACAGAGGCTTTTGGATTTTTGGCAACAAAACCTGTAATACGTTTCACCTCTTTTCGCCTCTCTTCTAATAACAGAAAGCTAAAAGTAGTATGTCTTTCAAAAGCTTTCAAAATCTGATTTTGCAGCTGTATTTAATATTCCCCTTTATCCTGCCCTGTCATATTTGAGGCTACCATCATCCTTTTGGGGTAGCCTGATATCTTGTAAAAATACTTGGCAACTTTAAGGACTGTGGTGACCTTATTATGTGGAGAAATTGTAGGTTGTAGGATGGAAGGTTTAAAAAAGTTCAGGAGAATATGTTGTAGAAAACCATTTTCCATACCTATTGGCCCAGTTCAAATGTAATGTTCTCCGTCCAACAAAGAATGTTTTGCTAGAGTGGTAATGAGCACTGAGAATGATTGCTTCTCCCTCCTCCACCCTTCTCCTCTCATGAATTTATAAGAACATAAAAAGAGCCATTCTCAATCCGTCCAAAGGCTATCTAGTCCAGTATTTTGTGTTCACAGTGGCCTAGATGCCTATAGGAAACCCACAAGCAGGACATGAGCATAACAACACCTTCCCGCTCATGTTCCCTAGCAATTGGTATTCAGATCATACTTCCTCTGATACTGGAGGAAGCAGGTACTGGCTTCCTGATTTGCTAACCGCAGCTTGCCATGTCATCTGAAGTTGGAAACCCTGATGTAGAGAACACTTAAACCAGAATCTTGGATCAGAAGTCATAGAAAACTATGACTTAACAAACCAATAAATGTCCTCTGAAGTTCGGTGAATGAGAAAAGGAGGGCTTAAATTAGTTGCTAGTTCCCACTCCAAGAAATCATTGTTTGTTGGACCAGGAACATAATGTCTTAACTGGGCTATTGGCGATCAGTCTTTAGAACAGCCTCTCCCAATATCTGTTGCTCTCCTAATGTTTTGCCCTACAACTTCTCATCAGCCCGAGCCAGAATGGCCAATTGTCAGAGATGATGGGACTTGTAATCCAAAGCATTTGGGAAGGCTGTCCAGATGACATGCTATAAGCCACAGTGGTTAAGCATTTTGAGCTAAACATTGTGGTTTAGCATATCATGTGAATCATGACTTAGCGTGTCATGTGAGCTATTCCTAACCATGGTGGCTATATAACACAGTTTAAACACACTCACTAACCATTTTCTGCAAAAGGGTTAGAGGACTAACCATGGCTTAGTGTGTCGTCTGAACAGGTTCACTGTATATATTTGTATATCTATGTCTGTATATATTTCTGTATCTAAACATGTGCTCATTAGACAAAATTGAATCCATATAGGCCTCCTCTTTCCTGTTGCTCACCCTTTCCATTTTTTACATTCCTTCACATCAGAGTTTGGCAGGTTGGAGCTGGTTATGGTTAGAAATAGAAAATACTGATAGGTACAATTGTAACATTACCTACTGAGATACATTTATTACAGAACTTTTTGGGTCTACATGAGGAGACCAAAACTGTAATATCAATAGAATATAGTGTTACTCTCCTCCATTTACAACTTTCTGCCCATCCTTAGAGCAGAAACAGAAGGGAGTACTGGAAACAGTAGTACTACTTATTTACTACCACTACTGGTGCTACATCTAAGTAAAAATTACATACTTACAATCTTATTCCTCCCACTGTGCCTCTGAAATCTCCACCATTCAATCAGGCTCAGATTTATTACTACCCTTTATCCTGAAGATACCTGCAGATTTCATTAAACACAGGATTCTTCCCCACTATATTTTTTACAAAAGATTAACGCTGTTATCTCTACGCAGACTTGCAGCTTAATTATTGTTCCATATTTTGAATGTATTTTCATTCTGGCAGATGCAATAGTAAAATGCATTCAAAAAGAGGTACTCAATGATATTACAAGAGCAGCTCCTAATCCTAGAATGAAATCTACATGGAGGCCTCAGGGCTAATTCCACATGTACAATTCATCACCAATTAAGTGGGATTATCATTTCTCTAAAACCGTTCCTAACACCATAAAGCTTTGTTAGCTTTAAAAAGGATGTCAATTAAAGTAGTTTCCCAATGCAGCATGTCATCAATTTTGAGTGTTTTGCAACTCAAAAATCAAAACAAAACTTAACACTACCTCCCTAAGACGTGAATTGTGAATCTTTCACACTTCAGTAGCATTGCACACTTTTCAAAATTCCAGTTAATATGACCATTGATTTAAATATCCTTCAATTTGAAGAAGAACCATACTTATCCAGTTTTCTCAATCAGAGAAGATGCAGGCCTGTTTTGTATCTATTTTTTAGAGAGCTAGAAAAGCTGATAAAAAAGAATAAGTCAGGCTTATGCACCATAGAATTGCTGGGACACTGGCATTAAGATGTAGATATTACCACAGCAGATGGGGGACTGTAGTTTGTGAGTTACAAGAGGCAATTTTAATGCAGTTTATTGATAGTTGCAGAAAGTGAATATAAATTTTAATGCAGTTTATTGACAACTGCAGAAAGTGAATATAACTACAACCACTAAAATTACACAGATGTTTCTTCATATCTGGATTGGAGGCCCATGCCAGTTTTTTGGCTTAAAATCTTTCACACCTGACTGTTTTCTTTGTCCCTGAAAGTGCTGCTTATGACAAGCAGAAACTTAAGAGCAAATAACACAAAGTAGGGGGCAATTTCAGCAGAAAACCATTGTGTTGCCCTAATCTGGGCCAGGAGCAAGGTCTGGACCTAGGCCGAACAGCTGCTTTTCCCCTCCAAAATAAAAACCACCTGGTAAATTAAGCACCCTTATTTAAACACATGACTAATGTAATGTGTAATTTGGCCCTTGGTCTAAAGCTACAACTCCTCTATGAGAAAATGTTACAACATCTGAGATTGTTTAGCATTGAAAAAGCATGAGTGAGGGGAGACATGCTAAAAGTATAAAAATTATGTATGGTGTGGAGAAAGTGGATAGGGAGACAATTTTGTTCTTCTCTCATAATACTAAAACCCAGAGTCATGAAGCTGGTTGATGGGAGATTCAGGACAGATAAAAGGAAGTTTTAGTTAAACTATGAAATTTGCTATTCCAAGAGTAGTAATAGCCAACAATTTGGATGGCATGGAAAGATAAGGCTTTCAATGGTTATTAGTCCTAACGGCTATATGCTGCCTCCAGTAGCAGAGGCAGTACATCTATGTACACCAGGTCCCAGGGAACAAGCCTGAGAGGGTGCTATTACATTTATGCCTCCTTAGGGGCAGCTGGTTGGCCACTGAGTGAACATTGCTAGACTAAATGGATCCTTGATCTGATCCAGCATAACTTTTATGTCCTTAATCACAATAAAATAAGTTTCCTATTTTCTTTTCAAAATGCAAGAATTCTGTATTTACCACAAGCTGGGATGTCACAGAGTTCCGATTTAAAGTTTTCATCTAAAGTGAAGCACCATGGAGCCTCTTTCTGATTCCCTGGATTGCGGCAGTAGGAATGCCCCCCATTTAGCTCTGGATATCTGACAGCAGTGAATGTGTGTGTGTGTGGATACTGGGAATTCCACGGCTGGCACTGTCGACCAGATTTTGTGACACTCATGGTCCCTCGGTAGTCTGCTCCTGTGCTGTTATAACATTTGTGATCTGCAAAAGAAGGCAGCAGTTGACCGTGATGAATCAGAACAGTATTGTGCACACAGGTGACTGATAGGTATAAACAAATGAAATATATCTTCAATGAGGCATGGTGTGTTTCTGTTGGCTTATGTGCCAAAATCTAATTCGGGTGATAATGCTGGGCTTGCTATATGTTCATTTTCTTCATAGGAGTTTAATGGTTAATTTTCAGTCACAAAAAAACCTTTATTCCAAATATTTTACAAATAAAATACATATAAGAACTTCAGCCTGCCCTGGTAACCTTGAAATGAATCCTTATTTTGGCATGAAAGTAAAGAGAAATTGTGAGACCCAATTGTTATTGAGCTATCTTGGAAATGAAGGCATTTGATATTATGTTCACTCTAATCAGTCTGTGATCTAACATGAACTTTACTCAGTGTCTGGAGGTAGGCCTACTACTATAGCACACAAGCACTTCACAGCAACTTTTGATCCTTTAAAAAGTCCTTACTTACTATTAGTATCATTTACTTTAATGGAACAGATAGTGGGTATTTTCATGAGAAAGGCTTTGGGGTACTGGATGTTAATGGGTATAGGGATATTGCAAATAATAGTTCAAATAATAATTGCTAATTTAAAATTAAAAGGCATTGTAAATATACCATTGACAAATGAAATCCAGACAAAATGAGGAATTGTATTGGAAGATGGATTGTGAAATAATGGTCTTCCCACCAGGCTAGTAATCTGAAAACGGAGTTTACAAAGCACATTACAATTCTTCTTCTTGAGGTTTAGTGCTTTAGCAATTTTTTTTAATGGATTCGGTATTTCATATGCAAGACATCAAGTTTACAATGGTCACTTACTCTTATTGATTGGATCTGCCATAGGGATGCCAATGCGGATACAGTTTATAGCCTCAGGACTATCAGGCTGTGGTAGATCTTCACAATTAGGTAGCTTTAAGCGCATCAGAATCATAGGGTTGGATCTTGCAAAGATATACTCAGTTTGGCAGAGAACATTTTCCAGAATTTCACACTCATCGCGGCATAGGTCTCGTGGTTTTGCAACTGAAGACGTCTCATCACAATATGGGAAAGCGTAATGGCACAGGGAAGGAATAGCAAACTGGGAACATTTATCGGATAGATGACTGGAGGTTCCAATCATAGTGAAGGCAGCTGTAATATAAACACACCAAAGGGGTTTAGAAAACGTGATGTGGAGTGGCAAATTTAATATTTTAACACTTGCAGTACCCTAACACTTTACCACTTCCAAGAAAGACACAATAGGAAGTACATGTCTTGGTAAGAAGAACAGTACTTTCTTTTTTAATGTCCACTTTTTCAAGTCAAACTTTCGCAAATCTGTGACCTGCCATGGTTTATGCTTCCAATCAGAGACATCATTCTATTTCTTGTTGCAACTATCATGTAGTTGCAACAAAAGGAGAGCTGTTAAGCACCTAGAAGGCATAATACATTGCTTGCGGATCACAGCTCAAAGGCTGAATTTGGCTTGGCAAATCCCAAATTTTACGGCATAGCTTTAAGAGAACACTGGCCTATAAAGTAGACATCATGTTTCCTGAAAAGTGTGGTCCAAATCAAAGCAAGTTAGTTGCACTGAAGGCCCTGTTTTCGGAGCCGATATTATTCAAAACAAATTTGTCACACTGGTTTCAATGGAACTTAAAAACCACTAACTTTCTCTGTACACAAAATTATTTTTGTGTTATATCATTTCAAAATTTGCAAACCCAGTTCTTTTTCTTCTGAATAACTGAAATAAACATGTAAAAGTAAAATTAAGTGTATATTAAATTATTAAATCTAGAGTGAGTTTTCTATACTTTTCAAGGGTGGGCAATTTTTGGTCCTCGAGATGTTTTGGATTACAATCCCCATCAACCCTAGCCAGCATAGTCACTATTGAGGGATCATGGGAGATTATTATTATTATAATTATTAACATTTATATACAGCCCCATAGCCGAAGCTCTCTGGGTGGTTTACAAAATTTTAAAAGATTGAACATTTGGAGGGCCTCAAATTGTCCATCCCTGTGGCAAGGTCAAGAATGAGGACAATCTAGCTGAAAATAGAACAAAGGAAAATCCTTTACCTACCAGTAATCTGATTTTCTATTTCACCTTGCATATGCAGAGATTCCATATAAATGGTTCGGTTTCCAATAAACCTTGCACATGCAATTCCTCTGTATGGTTGACAAAATCCATCCTCTTCATATTTATCACTAAAATCAAACATGCATATTATATGATATAGCACTGTATTATTAGTAATAATTGCTACTATTACACTTAAAAGCAAAATTTAGGAATTTCATCTTTGGTGTGGATTAGACAGAATGACTGTATATAAGCACTACCCTTGTGAACAACTGCCCTTGGCAGACACATCCATGGATTCATTCAAGGTAGTCAGATCTTTACATCAACTCCCCCTTCTCCCTTTGGTGATTCTATTCTTGTCCCATGTTATCTTATAAGATACTAGATCAAATTGAGCAACTCAGTTCTTTTCTAACAACCATTTCCCCCAACAGTCCCAAGTTTCCCAAAATGGCTTGTTTGAGATGTGTTGCAGTGGAAAAGCGGTGGACGAAGTTTTCAACATTCATACGTACTCTGGATCTGTTCTGAATTGCCTTTTCTAAGACTGCTTTTTACAAATAAGAATCAGGATGTAGTAGAACCTTAAGGACTGTAGGAAGAAATAGGCAGTGCGAGTAAATGAGAACATTCAAAGCTAGAAAGATTCTCAGTTGCCTCCAATTACAGATGCCAAGGATGGTCTTGAAACATGCCTTTAAGACTAAGCCTTACAGAATGAGCCTTTCTATGCATTTTCACTTATACATTTGGAAGCATTTAACAACGAAAAAAAGTTAAACAGGTGTCTGCCCTCATTATATATTGAAGTAGATGGACCCTATAACACAAGCCTAATCATATTAATTTGTGCTGTGCTATTGTAGCACCTAAGACTATGAGTAAAGGTTTTTTTACAACCAGTTTAATGGCGCAACTGGTGGGTTTGGCACCAGCACTTTCACTTGTAATGAATTATGATTACAGTCATAGGTACTGAAATACTAAATAACGACTGGGATAATATTTTACTTTCCAGGCAAATATTAAGGAGCACAAATTCCCACCTACAATATATTGGGTAGTTTATACATGTTTAATTTACTGTTCAATGTTTTAATGTTTTGGACTAGTGGATATTCTCATGACATGGGATTTTATTCCTATATTGAACACATAAAGCTTTAAGTGGGATAAGAGTGTGCTAGTATACATGATTGTTAGTTACACTTAAGTCCCATTTATGTCAATGGTACTAACATCCATTTTAAGATCGAGCACCATATCCTTCAAGGCTTGATTTTAGTAAGCCTCACATAAACAACCCCCTTTACTTCATGGAATTATATCTCTAACCAAACCAGAAGGAACTTTGCCTATGAGAAAAAAGCAAGCTTTTCAAAATACATACAAATGAACAGGTGGCTCTAGATTGTTACATATATTGGCACCTCAAATCTGTGTGTAGAAATATGTTCCACTGATTCAACACAAAGAGTTGAAAGGAGAAACTTTCTCTATTTAATTGGGTAACTTACTTTGTGTTCATTGAGATAGGTAATTTTATTATTTTACATATAGCAGAGCATACCAACACCCATATATTCAAACAGTATGATTTATTTACTTATTCTTAACAAACTCTCCATCGTATTCTGTAATGTTGTTCCAACTTTTATATGGAGTAAAATGTAAAAGCTTTTGCTTGGCAAGAAATCTTTAATGCAAATGGATAAATAATATTCTGTCATACTTTCCAAAGCAGTACAAAATAACTACTTGTGTCCAAGTTAAAATGGAATATATGCTCACTCTGTTTCATAACAAAATCTTGGAAATCCAGAGCTTATATTATACTTTGGAAGGGGAGAGAGAAAATGATCTCAGATACTATTTTGGTATAATTTAAAAGTCACTTACAAAAGTATAGCATTAGCTTGAGTTCTGATAACTTAGGTCTTGCCCTTTTCAGTCAGTACACAGTAAGATTATTATTATCGGCTTAGTGCTATGTCACATAATCATGGAGCTGGCGGAAGCTGTGACACTGTCCCCCTTTGGTCCTCCTTTATTTCTCTGTATAAATCAAAGGATCCCAACTATGGAACAGGCATCAGAATGCTGCTCACTGACTCTGTGACTCACTGACCCTTTTTGGCCTCACAGCAACCAGCCCAGCACTCTCTATTCCTCCTTTTCCTTCACCGCTGCCACCACTAAACACTGTACCCTACCTCAGGTACCCTAAGAATCCACTTCAGTGGATAAATAAATAAATAAAAGTTCTTTCTGTTTCATAATAAGTAAGGTTATGCAGTTTACAAAGCTCATGGTTTCATCATTTTCAAAACTTGTTTGTTTCAATACAGTTTCAAATGCAACTCTGCCTACGCTACCCCCTAAACTACACTATCTCCTCCCAGTCACTCTATTCCCAAAATAATAAAATACGTTGTCCCTAGCCTCCCTCTAGACCCTTCCACAGACAAACCCAGACTCTAACTGCCTCTCTCTCTCCACATACAATCTCTACTGCTTCTCTTAACTCCTCCCTCTCACTGCTAACAGCCAATCCAGACCTTTGAACCACCAACCCATCAGCATCCACTTCACATTCCATTTACACTCTCCCCCTCCCACCAGATTTAACCACTTACCAACCTTGTATTTGAAGTCCACACAGCACTTACATCCTAAACAGCAACTATCATTAAAACATTACAAATACTTACATTATTAAATAAACAGTAAAACATCACATAGACATTGTAGGCCATCTAGTCCAAGCCTCTCCTCAATGTCATCTGAATGGATACAATACGGAGTACATTCTAGAGTCAACCACACTTTTGGCAAGCTGCAAAAAATAGCTTCCTGAATGTGTGGTTGCTACCAAAGTTATTGTGCACTGGTCACTTTCAGATGACACACTTTTAGATGACACACTTCCAGAAGGATCTTATTATTAGTGATTGAAGAAGTCCCTCAAGGATGGCTCAAAACATTTTGCTGCCCAAGGCAAAGGTCAAGATGGTACCCCCTCCCATTTCTATGTACAGAAGCCAACTAGATTGGTAGCTGAATCTTACTCCAATTGGACAGCATCTTCCACTGTACCTGAGGGCAACAGGAAGAACATGTCAAACGCAGTCTTGTCCTCTAACACCATATTGCTACTCCCAGATCCCCAGCACATGTGATGGCCACTTTTGATGTTCTATCAGAGTTAACATATAAGCAGTTCCACATGAGCGATCCAAAGCAAACAAAGGAAAGTAATAAAAGAACTTAAATAATGTTGTATCAATATTATTTAATTGTTCAAACAATACCTTCACACAATAACTAATAAAAAATCTAATTTCTACCAAGACTTTCACATGGAGCCTATACGTTTTGCTGTTAAATCACTACAAGTAAAAATTTTGAGGATTGTGACATAAAGCCACAAACTTTATTCCAAAATCCAGTAATTTCTTATGAGACTACTTCAGAATAAGGATTTGAGGACAGCGGCCTAATCGTGATGACAGCATTACAAAACACCCTAGGAATGTCCAGAATATGTAAGTTGACAACCTCTAGTCAGCAAGAAGATAGGTTTGTACAAAGAGAAACATCACTGGTGAGAGCTGATGTGCTTCCTGCTAGTGAAACTAAAGTAGCAGAATAGTTTGAATGGTTTTATTAGCCAAATAAAAATACATTGCAGAGACATTATGGCTCAGTTCATGCAACACATTTCTCTACGCAGTGTGAAAACTCCACTCAACAGAGTTTGTAGCGGGTACTCACCACACAATATGTTCTAAGTCCACCACTGTGCAACTGTGGAATCCCGTGGAGTTTAGAAAAAGTCAACCTGGTGTTTGATTGACAGTTCCTCTGTCCTTTCTCCTCCCCCAGTCCTCCTAATGGTATCCCATCAGCCACTGCTGCAAAAAAATAATCCGGGCAGCTCTCCTAGAGTGGCACTTGCTCCTTAAGCCACTCTTGCCAGGGAACTCAGTAACCAGTGAGCAAAGTCCACTCAATGCAACAGGAAACTCCACGGAGTTGTCCAGGCAACATGGAACACCATGATTGTGCAGGAACTCTCCTCTGCACAGTCTTGATATTCAGCGTGGAGTGTTTTCTAAAAGAACTCCACCATGGGGTGGACTTTTCCCTCCAGACAGTGGTGTACACAGTGGTGTAAGAACTCCACTGTGGAATTTTAAAACCACCATTGAGAAACATGTTGTCTGAACTGAGCTATTGTAGCAGTTATTGTGTATTTTACTTTGTCACCATTAGCAAGTTTAAAAACATGTATCATTCATTTCAGGAAACTAAACGCTGCATAGAAAATTTCACTTCTGGATACATAGGCCATGTGATGTTTATTATAAAATTGTCCAGATTGATCTAACAGTTTTGGGCCAATTCTCAGCTATACAGAAAGATGTGTATGGTACATCTGTGACCCAGCCACCAACCCATTGTCATGCTGCCAATTATTCTAGAGAATAAACCTAGTGCTAAGGGTGAAAGTAGGCCAAATCTAGCCCTCTGAAAATAACCTCCATATTCGCAGATTAAATGGTTTGCAATAATTATTTCCTTTCTAGAAACCCAGTTCTGCAGGGAGGACAGGCAAAAACTATGGTAGCTGCTGTCAGATCAACGGCAGCTGTGACTGGTTATAAAACAGCATTGGTAATACTGCTTGGATCTTTCTTGGCAGCTTTCGTACAACATTTTTCAACATGAACTATGGCTCATATGCTCACAGTTATGAAAATGGCAGGAAACTCCTAGGACTCACATTTTGTTTGACAAAGTTATTTTGGGTTTATCTTGGAGAGTGACTAGCCTTCCAAACTTCAGATAAAGAAATATATACAAAATGAGGATTAGATAAATACGATACAACTATAAACGCTGAACATTGCCTACGCTACTGGACCATTACATTAAAAACTTAGAATCACTTGAGTCTGCAACAATATGTGAGCATGGGATTTGGCATCTGGTGCAGAAATTGATATGCTAAGAATCTCAGCTTTCATTTTAAAACAAAACAAAACAACTGAGAAGCCAAAACCACCATAAAACCTAGAAACAAAATGTGGAAGTTTCTAGTTCTCATGATGACTCAGATTAGTTTTGAAAGCATTTTCAGCATCATCTGGTGAAATCTCAGAAAGCCAAAACAGACTAAACTGGATTTCTGTGGTCACAAATTGGAGCTTCAATGCTCTGGAGAGCTCCTTGAGTGACAGAGCCAAGATTATGCAAAAAGGACAGGTTGCTTACCTGTAACTGAAGTTCTTCGAGTAGTCATCTGTGCAGTTACACATATGGGCTCTATGCCTGCGCCGAGCCTCGTTTCGGAAAAATTCTGTAGCTGAGGAGTAACGTTTTAGGCGGGAACCCCTCCCCCACTGCGCACACTCCCTTCAATTCCTTGAGACCGCCAAGTATAGTCCCAGGACTTCCAGGAAAAAATCTCTTACCTCCTGGTATCAAGAAAAAAACATTGACACCAAAGAGGGAACGGTGGGTGGATTGTGTGACTGCACAGATGACCACTTGAAGAACTTCAGTTACAGGTAAGCAACCTGTCCTTTTTCTTCGTGGCCTCTGTGCATCACACATTAACAATCAAGACACTTACCGGAGGTGAGAAGGTGTCAATGCAGGATTGCTGAAAGAACTGCTTGTCCAAAAGAGCAATCCCTGCGCGACCTGACATCGAGATTATAGTGCTTTGCGAATGTCAAAGGTGTGGACCTGGTCGCGGCTCGACAGACGTCATCCAGAGGAACACCTAGCTGGAAAGCTGTCGAGGTAGCTACACCCCTTGTCGACTGTGCTCAAACATAAGCAGGAGGTTCCAACTTTGATAAACGATAAGCTAAGATAACCGTTTGAGCAATCCAAGCCGATAATCTTTGGCTGGAAACAAGTTGGCCTTTATTGCGACCACTGTAACAAATAAAGAGTTGTTGAGTTAAACGAAACGTGTGCATTCTATCTTTATAAAATGCCAACGCTCTTCGAACATCTAAAGAATGTAACCTTCTTTCCACGTCAGTAAATGGCGAGGGGAAAAAAGAAGGTAGAACAATTGGTTCATTAACATGAAACTGTGAGACAACTTTAGGAAAGAAGACGATATCAGGACAAAGAATCACCTTATCCTTATGAAAAATGGTGAATGGTGAGTCAAGCCTGAGTGCACATAACTCTCCTGCTCTTCTAGCAGAGGTAATGGCAATTAAAAAGGCCACTTTCCAGGTGAGCAAGCTAAGATCAGTAGTCGCTAAAGGCTCAGATGGCTTAGTAGAGAGAGCACTGAGAACAACGGAGAGACTCCACTCTGGTGTAATAGGATAAAGAGGGGGTACCAGGTTCTTGAAACCATGAAGGAACTGTTTCAGAAGCGGGTTTGAGAACAGGGAATGGCCATCCACTGGTCCCCTGTAAGCCGATAAGGCAGCGAGATATACTCGTACTGAGCTAAATTTGAGTCCTTTTAAGTAAAGATGATGGAGAAACCGAAGAATGTTTGGTATAGAGGCAGTCAGTGGTTGGAAAGAATGGTCAATGGCAAATGCTGTAAAAGAAGCCTATTTAAGGGCATACGAAGCCAGGGTAAGTTTTCGAGAGCATTGAATGCTATCCTTGATACCAGCCGGCAAAGCATCAAGCTGTAAAGGTTGATGAATAAACTGCCCAGTAGGTATTGTAATAGGCTGTGGTGATAGACAGACTAATGGTTCTGGCTGGGTATTCTCCAAGCAGTGAGGTTCAATGTGCGAACATCTTTGGATTTGTCCCTGATGTAATGACAGCAGAGACGGAGACATTGGCAGTTTGTAGAACTGTCCTTGAGCCAGATAGCACAGGTGGGTGAACCAATTCTGTCTCAGCCACGTTGGAGTGATCAGAATGCAGTTTGTGTTGTCCTGTCTTATTTTGGCCACCACTGTGGTAAGTAGTGGAAATGGAGGGAAGAAGTAATAAAGGGCCCCTGTCCATCGAACTGCAAATGCATCCCCCATGGATGATGGACCTATTCCTGCCCTGGAGCAGTACATTTCACAAACTGTGTTGTCTGTAGTTGCAAACAGGTCGACTGTGGGCATTCCCCAAGTCTGAAAGAGACGTGTCTTGACCTGCGGTGAGAGTTGCCACTCGTGGGACATTTGAAAGTTCCTGCTCAAGGAATCTGCTAGAGTATTGTCTACATCAGCAATATGTAGGGCTGTGATGCGGATGTTTCTCGCAATAGCCCAGTGCAGAATGTTGCGTGTCAGCGTTAGAAGCGTTGAAGAATGAGTTCCTCCCAGATATGCCATAGGACTGCCGTGTTGTCCGTAAGAAGTTGAATGTGGCAACCGTGGAGATGAGTTTTGAAGGAGACAAGCACTTTCCTTACTGCTTCCAGTTCTAGATAGTTGATGTGGAGTAGGGTCTCGTCTGGAGTCCAACGGCCCTGAATCTGAAGGTGGCCGCAGTGTGCTCCCCATCCGTCTTTCAACGCGTCGGGAGTGAGCACTCAAGATGGGGGCTTTTGAAGAAACGGCATGCTGTTCAGAAGGTGCGAGCAGCGAGTCCACCACCTGAGAGAGCGACATACCTGCCGTGGTAGAGTTAGATGAACATGCTTGGCATGTCGAAGTTCTGTATGAACCAGAACTGGGGTCTCATGTGCAGACGAGCCCAATTGACAACCGCCACCATTGACGCCATATGACCCAATAGGCACTGAATTTTGAAGGCTGACGGATGCCGTAATCTTAGAAGATGGTGCGCCTTGCGGGCTAAAGTCTTTGCTCTGACGCGAGGGAGAAAAGCTCTCGCACTGTCGGCATCGAGTACAGCACCTATAAATTCTATGTGTCTTTTCAGAGTCAAGTACGACTTCTCGGTATTGATGCATAAACCTAAATCGTGCAAGAGGTCGATGACGGTTATAATGGATGGTTATAAATCTTGTCTGGAATCTGCTACGAGGAGCCAGTTGTCCAGATAAGGATAGATCTTGACATTGAGAGTTCTGAGGTAAGCGCATACTACCGTCATACCTTTCGTGAACACTCTTGGAGCAGTGGCAAGACCGAAAAGAAGCACTTGAAACTTGTAAAGGGCTAGACCTACTGCGAACTAAAGGAAACGACGGTGGTTTGGATGGATTGCGATATGAAAATAAGTGTCTTTCAGGTCCACCAATGCAAACCAAGCGGTTTTCCATAGGAGAGGGAGAATAGTTTGTAGAGTAGATCAAACAATGGGGGCCATTCTGAGATTCTATTTTTCAAAGGGGAGGAAATTTACTCCAGCAGCCATTCAGGTGTATAAAGCAAAGCTGATTCCCCAGATTTTGTTTGGGGCTCCAATTTGGTTGCCCTTGTCAAAAGGCACATTTGAGGGACTACAATCATTGTTTTTAAGGCAAATTTTCGGAGTCCTCAAATGTGTGGCTGGAGCAGCACTGAATCTAGAAGCTGGTCTCAGGACACTAAAATGCCAGGCATGGACCCAAACACTGCAATTCTGGCTCCGAAAGTACCATGGGCTCTCTCTTATAATTCTCTGGTATCCCAGGTCCTGCTTGACTCGTATGAATCCCCTTGGGTTAAAACACTGGTTTTGAAAGTCAACTCAACAGGACTTTCCCCCAGGTATCTGTTAACATTGGACCTGGAAGGTGCCAAACGGGCAATTAAGCAAAGATTATCAGACATAGACCTCCAGGACCTTCATGGAGTTGCCCTTGGACCATGTTCCCCCTTGTCTTTGGGCCTCCCAGAATTTGCTCATAATGGCGAGATGACTTATTTGAAATGGCGTACTGTACCAAAATACAGAAAGGCCTTTTACCTTGGCCAGATTTAATGTTCTTCCATCCAAACTGCTGGATGGCAGTTTTAAAAAAAATCCCTGTAGCCAACAAATGCTGTCTGTGCAATACTATCGAAGTGGAGGATATTGATCACGTACTGTTCTCCTGTAACTTTTATAACGAGGCAAGGGACGATTTCTTGCGTCCAATTTTGCAGGGTTTCCTGGGTTGTCCCAGGAAGTCCCTGATGATTAATCTTCTTCAAGGTACAAATAAGCATGTAACCTTGCAAGTAACCAAATTTCTGAGTTCTGTGATTGGCTGCAGAACCCAGCTGGGCAACTGTACTGAGTTGCCAGCCTATCCAAACTCACAAGACCCTACCTCACGTGAGACACTCTCCGTTAGAAGGATTGCAGACCGCTAATAAAGACAGACTGTATTCATTATTTTTCTGTTTATTCTATATTTTAACAGCTGTATGTTTAATTTGTTGTCAAATGGTTTGTTGACCGTTAATAAAGTTTGATTGATTGAGTAGACATTCGAAATTTTCTTGTCTTTATAAATTTGTTTAAATGTCTCAGGTCCATAATAAGTCAGAGACTGCCATCCCATTTCGGGACTGTGAAATACCGGGAGAAAAACCTCCTTTGGATAGAAGTGTGAGCTACCTGTCAGATAGCGCCTTTTTCCAGAAGGGATTGAACCTCTAGGAGCAAGGTATCCGAAGGAGTAGTCGTTTTCACAGTACCGATGGGAGGGATAGTCTTGAACTCTATCATGTAACTGTTTTCGATGATGGATAAAACCTACGAATCTGTGGTGATAGCCTTCCAAGTGTCTTGAAAACGAGTTAAACGGTCTTGAAACAAAGGGTGGTCGTTGTTGCTTGTCATCACGAGCAAGTTGTCAAAGTTGACGCTTCGAAAAAGAATCCGATCGCCTGGATTGTTTGAATTTTGTGAAGTGGGTTTCCATTGTTCGGTCTGAGAAGACTGGTATCGAGGCAACCGATCAAAACATGGCCACTGATAAAAAGGGTTGTTGAGGATGCTGCCACCGGCGAGGTTTGTATGGCAGTTGGTGAGTCTGTTGACCAATGCCCATGTTTTTCGCAGTGGACTTTGCTTTTTGGACATTATTCATTTATTCATCTGTGGTCACATTAAACAGACCTTCGCCATCGAAAGGTAAATCTTCAATACGAGATCTAGCATCAGATGTAAGACCAGCCGAACGAAGCCATGCAAAGCGATGGAGTGCAATGCCGCCCATCATAAGTTTAGCATCACAGTCTGTTTGATACCTAGTGATATTGATCTGTAACTTGGCTAATCGAGTGCCTTCTGATTGAAATACTCTAGCCAATTCCCTTTGATCATCCAGAGAGGGGTTGCACAACGAGGCCATTTTGTCCCAAAGAAACATCTGATAACGGGCCATAAGTGCCTGATAATTAGCAACACGGAGGCCGAGAGCAGCAGAGGAGTAGAGTCTGCGTCCAAGGATATCCAGATGATGACCCTCTTTGTCCACAGGAGAATTGTGAGACTTGTGTGATTTAGATTGTGAAGATTCTACAATTATAGAGTTAGGACGAGGATGCGCAAACAGAAATTCAACGTCCCTGTTCTGCACTCGAGGTGGAGATTGTGGACGCGGTGATTGGCATCGAGAAGAAGATTGTGGACACGGCAATCGGCGTTGAGGTGATCTCGATGTCGAGGGTCGATATTGAAATCGAGGAGCATATCGTTCCCGTTCATAATATGCTCTCCGGGAGTGGTAGCAGTTGGGGTCATATGCGTAGTGCTCAGAAGGTGGGTAGGACCACTCTAAGGAATGCTCCCAATCTCTTCAAGGCGATCAAGACTGACCTCTAAAAGAATGGTGATAGAAAACACCTGGGTCATCATATTCCACGTAGGCGGATGGTGAATGATAACCCCAGCGTTGATCAGTGTAAGCATCCGAGGGAGGTCGTGGTTGAGTCTCCGATGGCCATGGAGACGATGGAGCATGTCGAGGAGCCGAGTCAGATGTCCAATCAACACTGATAGGCGATCGAGATGGAGCCATATGGGGAGAGGGCTGTTCGACGTTGAGAGACGGTTGCAATTGAGCCATACTGCGAGAGCCGATGTCAGACGGCTGTTCAACGTCGAAAGATGGTCGATATTGAGCCACAGTGTCAACATGCGGAGGAAATGGGTGATCACATATCTCGCCTTCCAATGTTGTTGAAAGCAAATCAACAGCCGGTGTCTCGGCTAAGGCAAACGTCTCCAACACTGGACGTGGAGGAGAAGATAGAACTGCCGACAGAGCAGTATTCCCTACTGACTGGGACTTCTTCTTCCTCTTTTTCTCAATTTTGTCAGTGGGAAGTCTTGCCTTTTTGCTTTTGGTGGCCAACTTCCTCACTGTCGACGTGGTCGAAGATTGCGCTGGAGTTGATGGTTCAGTCTGTGGGCAGTCTGGGTTCTTAGTTGGAGAAGAACCTGACGGCAGACTTCTAGTCACTGTAGCTGTCGCCATTGCCTTCGGCCCCGGTGGACACGAAGGTTTAGGTGGAATAACTGTGTTTAACGTTTTTTTTCCAAAGTTCAGCCTGAAGGTGATCCAGCCGGTGTTGCCTTGTTTGCTTTGAAGCTTGGCAGTGATGGTACGATTCCACAATATGAGTGTCACCAAGACAAAACAAACATAACGAATGGCTGTCTGCGGCCAGCAGTTTACTGCCGCAGCGGACACGCTTGCGAAGAGGGGCCTTAAGGGCCATGCACTATGATATTAGCAATAACTATATCGAGAGTCAAAATATTTATTTATTTATTTATTTATTTTTACAAAACGAATGTAGAGTTAACTATATACCAAAATAAGAAGAAATACCTCAGCTCAATGCCAAAAAGTACCAAAAAGATTCAACGCTCAGAAGAAACTTCCCTACGATGGCACCAGCGAGGTGGTCGTAAAGGAACTGAAGGGAAGGCGGGAACACGCTGGAGTGTGTGCAGTGAGATGGTGGGCAGGAGTTCCCGCCTAAAACGTTTCTCCTCAGCTAGAGAATTTTCCTGAAACGAGGCTCGGCGCAGGCGCAGAGCCCATATGTGTGATGCACAGAGACCACGAAGAAGAAAAATAAATACAGATTTTTTATTGCTTGCATAATTTATTAAAAGTGCAGAATTTGCATTGTCTTGCCACAGTATTTCAATTTATTGATTTTTAGTAGGAAGAAATATGCAGTTACTGCTTTGCAAATTAATACTTTACTACTCCATACCTATACTTGCCCAGACTGAGCAGTTATCTCTTGCTATATAGCATATATAGAGCTCTCATCATTGCTGCACTGGTAGCATTAAGGAATTATACCAGCCTTATATTAATTTTACAGTTATAGATACTTAAAATACAGCTGGATTTGGTATTACTTAGCAGATAGTTCCAGACGCTCACCCTCAGTTGTCAGCCCAGGAAGTTCCAATTAAATTGAAACATGAGAGGAAGAACTTCCCTTCTGGAACCAGCTAAGTTTTAGCCCTTAGGCTATTTTTAAAACTCTGTTATACCAAATTCCTTTTTAGCGGACATTTGATACTGTTTTAACATGAGCTTTATTAACTGTGGTGAAATGCACCAACTTCACAGTCAACCAGTTGTATCTTCATTGGCCACCCAGATGGCCAGCCTTTCATAGCTTTGTTGTAGCTTTCTTAGCATAAATAATGGAGGTCTAAAGTATCTGAGGCCCTCCTTAGTAAAACATTTCTCTATTTTCACACATACAAAACTATTTTTCTGACACATTGGACCACAAAGCAGATATGCCACAGAAGTATATTTCTGCCATAAGTAGGAATATACACACTTTAGCATAACATGTGCTTCGAGCATTTAGCTTATAAGGTAGAACACAAGATACCTTTACTTCTTAGAATGTCCTTTGAATGATCTACCTGATCATAAACATTGTGCCAAATCCCTAAGTACCTACTTAGATTCTATACAAACCTTAATCAGACAGAAGTCCTTTATATATAAGACCTGACACACACAGGTAATTGCAGGTAATGATGGCATTAACTAGATATATCAGACCTGGCCTATATATATGATGGCATTAACTAGATAAATATGAACACAACCGTTCTATTCATGGGCAAACCAGGAGACAAGCCACTCATACGATCACAAACCCATCTTTAAAAAAAAAGTTGCTGCATATCTTTAACAGCTTTTCCTTAAAGAGCTCTGAGGCATTTACAATACTAAACAATAGATAAATGAATACTAATATACTACAAGCATACCAGTTAATCACACACAAAACAGTGTACCTTGATATTATTATTTATTATTTATAATGTATTTGTCATCTTCCTGGGGGTAAATGCAAAGTCCATTTATAAGCAACAAAATTAAAAATGATAGCAACAAAAACAGAAGTCAACCATTTAAAAATTAATATCATTTTATAGGCACAAGAGAATAAAAAATATTTGTAACGTTTCACCTAAAGACTAGTAGTGAGGTGGTTTGGTGGGCCATTCTCAGAACCAGATCCCAAAGTTGTAGCACCACTAGAGAAATGTGCATGCCCTAGGTCCCACTACATGTTACTTTGTGCAGACATGAAATCTGAAGTAAGGGCTCTTTAGTAGACTGTGAAAAAATGAAGAAGTTCATGCGGGATGAGGCACTTCTGTATGCTTGGCCAAGACATTTACAGCTTTAAAAGCCATAACCTATTAGACTCAGTGGCACAGTATCAACTGAAGTTGTCCAGTATATTCCCTGTGGCCAGCCCCCAATTAATAAATGAACTCCAACAGTCTGCTAGCTACAACTCTAAACTGTTTTCAAGTGTAGCCCTACAAGCTGCACATGACAATGATGGAAGTTTCCACTACATGAACGATAGTGGCCAGCTCCCTATCCTGGATGAACGTTGCATCTATTGAGCTGAGAACACACCCACACACCCACACACACACCTGCCAGTGGCAGCAAGGAAGAGGAACCACAGGTGCCGCTGCCATCACTACTGCATTCCACTTCCTCCAAGCAGAAGAAGAGGTTATTATTGACCAGTGTTCTCCTTGTCACTATCTTGTGGGACCACAGAAAGAGGGTTTCCACACAACTTATGACACTTCACCTCTTTCTCATCACTGGAGAAGTCAGAGACCTCTTGCTCACTGAACAGCAGCAATGACAAAATGGGGGGAAGAGCAGCAGTAGAAGCCATCATGTGAGCACAGAGAGAGTAATAGCAGTTCTTACCATTTCTCCTCCTCACTGCTGCTGGAGGAGCCCTCTTGCACTGTGTCCCCCAGGCAATGGCTGCTGTACTGCTCCTCATCTTTCTCCTCCTCGTTGTTGTTTTTATCAACAGCAACACCTGGTAGGTCCCCAAAAGAAGGGACATTGGTGGCAGCACCTGCTTGTCCTCTTCCAGAATTGATAAAGTTGTATAGCTTTGTGTGCATATTAAAAAGCCACACACAGAAACAGAAACAATTTGGGGGTTCCCAGCTGATGATGGGCTCTGGCAGCTGCCCAGCCCCACTGATCCCTAATGCCAGCCCTGACTATCTATCCAAAATAACCATGTAGCCACACTTAGAATATGATCTTGCTGCAATTATGTTTCCATTGTTTCTGACTGCCCACTGTGTAACCTGAACATTTGCTTACTGTAGGTAGGCTACACATGTTGCATGTTACACTTCATTATTAAATGCTCATATGCTTTGCAGTACTATTAAGGTTTCCAAATTACTTATATTGGTATTTTCACCGCTACATGTGTGGGGTTTGGCATAGGAGGACTTCTGCCACTTCTGCCTTAAATGGTTATGGCAACCTAGATGACATGATGCATCTCTGTCTTTCGGCACAATTCATCAAAGTGAGTGAAAGACACATAGCCCGTCCAAAAGAGGACTCTGGGCAATGATAGGGTTTCTTTTTGCTCTGCTAGGCAATTTTTATAAGTGTTTCCCTCCCTGATCTGTTTTGCTTTATACCCTGAGAATCATAGCAGCAGCATATTAAACCATTAAGAATTGACTCAGATACTCTATCCTTATTTTCATGTTGAAGTTCAATAATTTAGGTTTAAATCCAACGCTACACTCTCCCTTTTTTCCTTTCTCTCTGAGACATATGTATTGATGATGCATGTAATTCTGGAATTTGGGCACCCCAGGTCTCTCTCTATAGCTGGCTGGTGTTGGCTCTAGATACCTTGTCTGGAAATGTGGAGCCTCAAATCAGAAAAATATATATTCTGAGCCCAGGTTCAGTGCTCCTCTTTTCTTAAAGGTGGAGCTTTTAACATATAATTGTTTTCACTTACGTTTTAACGGAATTACTATTTTAGTGGTGTCCCCAATTTATTTATTGTTTTTGAAGAAAAGCCAAGTCATTCTGTATTTTATAAAGAAAGGCAGGTTATCCATGGAAACCAAACTTCTAAAAGTAAACGTACCTTTACAGTGTTAGATTTTCTCCTGTTCCTTCCCAGAAGAGACAGTACACTAGTCATAAATGATATGGACCATTTTCTGATGTGAATGTCTGATCAGTAGAACATGGAAGTATCTTACATTTTTATCAGCATCACTATGGTCATGCCTTTTTTAAAAAATACGATTATGGTTATATGCTTAAATAAATGTTACTCTTGGTAAGCCAATATTATGAACTTAAGTATGATGAAAAGAAACCAAATCTGACAGATGAAAAGTATAATGCATTAATTGACAAATGTAATTAAAGCTATGTAAGTGTCGGCTGGTTTTTAACTTAGCATGTATTACGAATTGCAAAAGAAAAAGAGTCTTACAATCTTATTGAAGTCTACTGGAAAAAGGGGGCTTATAAAGACAAATATAATAAGAGAGTTCCAAGTATGTTTACAGTATTGACAACCTTTTTAATAGATATACATGTAGCTGTAGACTAGAAGAAAAACTTGTGCTGATCCTTCAAACTGAATTTCACCAACCCTTCAAACTGAAATAAGTATTACCAGGATCATCACCTTTAGTAAAGAAGCCTTAAACAAGGTTGCAACCAGTTCAAACAACTTCTCAATCAGATTTGACAGTGGCTGAATTTGGCCGACAGAATAAGCAACTGGGGGGGAGGGGAAACAATCGTCAGTTGTATTGACTATCATGTCATCCGAATGCTGCCATAGTCAACTCAGCATTGATCCTAACCCACACCACAGTCAATTATTTATTACCATGTTGTGTGGGGAGTACCCACTAGATGAACAACTGTAAAGTTGATTATTACCCCATCATTATTGTGTTGTCCGAATTCAGCCAGTGTGTGTGTGTGGGGGGGGGGAGGTCAAGTGACTCTCCATGCCAGCCCTGCCTCCAATCCACCCAGCAGCCATTTTCCTGACACCACCATCAGTGTGTTTGAGATACATGAGAAGGGTACTACAATTGGAATTATGTACATGCATAAAGTTCCTCTATGCGAGGGGAAGCCTGATTGGCCAAGGATCCTCATCCTCACACTGAGGGCAAGAAGGGGAACATAAAACATGAAGGTGTTGGGGGGCATGGCAGTCAGGTGTGGTAAGGAATGGAGCTATCCTATGCAGCTCTGCAAACACCCCCATATGTTCCTTGATTGCATGTACTGGGGAAAAAAACTCAACCCCATTAGTATCAAATATAGATCCCACTGTGACAGAAACCTCAATGGCGGATGGGGAGAGGTTAACAAATACCTTAAGGCAGGCATAGGCAGCTTTTAGGCTTGTGGGATCTGCACCTTTTCTTCTTTTTTTTTACTAGATCCCTGAGGTTCCACTAACCATAGCCAGGTGCAAAGTAGTGGCTCCAGGGTTCAGGTCAGATGCAATTTGGTAGCTCAGTGGGTGGGCCTAATTGCCTACTGCACCTCTTCAACCATATACTGGGATAGCCTGCATATTGAAGTAGAAATCTACATCAGAGTTGCAACACATCAGGAACTAGTAGCCTGACTCCCTCCCCACCAAAAAGCCTTCTGCCTATTAAAAGGCAGAATTTAATAGATACTACTTCTGTCTATTAAAAGGCAGACCTGGAAAATTCAAGAAAATGTTTCCTTTGTCTGGAATCACATTTAATTCCATTGTCTGCAACTTGGTAACCATAAGATGAACTTTCTGCTTCTTTCTGGCATCTTTGTTCTCAATTAACATCTTGTTGACTCTATTATGAAATGGCTTGGAACAAATGATTTTTGAAACCAAATTTAGGAGACCCTGTTTAGAAATGCCTAAAAGACTGTCTGCTTTCTGTTTTTATGCTTTTACAATGTTTAAGGTATTTTAAATTTATTTACTTGATTTATATTTGCCAACAGACAAATGTGCTCAGGGTGGTTTACAATAATAAAAAACCAAAACAACAATAACCCAAACAATAACACAGTCATACCAAAATATTAAGATATTAACAATATTAAAGTAAAACTGATAATGGAAACAAAGAATTAAAGATTAAATCCTGCTGGGAGAAAAAATTAGCCTGGCATCTAAAAGTATATAAATAATGTAGGTGCCAGGTACATTTCTCTGACAAGGGCATTCCACAGATGGGGGCTATTACACAGAAGGTTCTTTCCCTGGTAGCCACCCGCCACACCATTGTGGGTGGCAGCACCCAAAGAAGAGCCTCCAAAGGTTATCGTAATAGTCAAGAGAAAGAGTTCCTTCAGGTAAATTGGTCCTAAGTCATTTAGGGCTTTAAAGGACAGCATTAAAGCTTTCAATTTCCACACAAGGAAAAAGAAATAGGGAGATGGGATTTTGATACCCAGATGAGTCATAAGAGGATGTTGAGGTGTTCTGAAAATACGCTAGATAGGGCAATGTTCCAAGCATTTTAAAAAAATAAGTTTTGAGGTACTGTAAATGGGTTAGAATCCTCAACAGACCCTAACTCAGAGAAATAAAACAATGTAATATCAGTATCAAAAATTACACTACTGCAGGATCATAATATGAAAAGCAGAAGAGTAAAATAACACCTGAAACACTGTATATACCAGTATCAAAAAACCCACAAAATCACTTGATAACAATACAAGAAAATCAAAATGTGACTCAGGTTGAGATGCCCCATTCCTCAAAACTCCTTGTTTCAAAGGAGATAATTCTTTGAAGCAAGATGACAGGCTATAAAGGATAACTCTTATCTTGCTGCAAATTTTAGGATCAAACTGCCAATTTATTTTAGCAGCATCTGAAAAATATGTAATTATGTTAGTAGCCACACTAATGATTAAACGTTTCCTCAGGATCCAGATCACAAGTGCTATGGCAGTGATAGAGCAGATGTATTGCACATTGGGGGTCCCAGATTCAATCTCTGACATATCCAGGTAAGGCATATTGGGTAATAAGGCAGGGTTCACCAATGCCTGAGGATGCTTCCAGATAAGGCCTTTATTATGCAATTGCACTGCCTCATTCATGGAATTTTACAGGGGATCTGACATTGAGATCAATTTGTAGCCCTCCCATATTTTCCCACTGCTTCTTTTTTCTAATCAGAAAAAAAAATGGATAAGGAAGAAAACACAGTATACAATGCTTTTTGAAAGTTGTACAATGCTTTTTGACTGTTAGTGCTAGGAGCTCTCTATCTAGAAGCACCCTGAGTCTCTCAAGAGACACTACTTGTCAGGGTACACAATACTGAGTTAGGACAATCTTTGATCTAACTTTGTATAAGATGTATCTTATATGTAGAAATATGACTTAGTGCCACACAACTGTATCTATAGAAAGGAAATCCACAGTAGGTGAAGGTAAACGATGCCATAAATGATCAGTCTGTTCAACACTACTTGTTACCGCAAAGAATTAAAGCTGTTGAGATGTCATTTCAGAATATGCACAGTCTCTTTAAAATGTACTAAAAGACGTTCATTAGACGTTAAAAGAAACTGCTGCTTTCAGTTTGAAATATACATATACACGGTGTGAAGTAGAAAAAGTTAACTTTTGGCTGCTGTTAAATTATCTAGGATTTGTTTGGATTAGAGCCTTGGTTTTTTAACATCATTTGGGGCAGCTGTTGAGTCCCAACATCTAATATGCAGTTTTCTCTTAGTTAAAATAGATGGAGTGGCTTAACAACTGTGAAAACATTAGAAGTTCACATAACTTATGTGTCTTTCATAAATTCCACTCCTGATAGACACGTATAAATAGAAGCTATTCATTTGGGAATAATTGGTCCGCTTTAAGAATCTCATGAGCTATATTAAACTGGAGTCGGAAAAAGAGAGATTGCTCTTGAGATAAGAAATTGATTCCTAAGGCAACAAATAGCTATGAACAAATGCTTGAGCGAAAATTAAGACCTGCCTCTGTACTCACAAATGAAACATACTCAGGTCAAGGAGTACATGTGTGTTTTCTTCAAAATCACCACATTATATTCTATGCATGAGTTGATGAAAGGGAGTGTGAGAAAAGAGGAAAAGAACACTGCAAGTCCTATCCTTGGAGACAGGAAAGACCACACCATCATTGCAGGCAGCCACGACAGCACATAAGGTGGAAGTTCTCTTATTATGGATATCCATAGGAGATTTTCTTGCAAGTGATCCTGGCCCAGGCCTTGGGTTTTGGTATCTTGCTACTTCATCAGCACAGAAAAGTGAGATTTTGGAAATCGTAAGGGTTGTCTTTGAAGCACGGCCCAACTAAGCACACATACAGAATCTTCAAATCATCCCCAAACCATCCCTCCATACATACATCATTACTGTACTCAAGCCCGAGGATGGATATTTAAGTAATTCCTCTGGAACAGTCTCTGTTCCCTCTACCCATCACAGCTTCTATGTATTTTAAAACTTTGAAAATGTGTGTGTGTGTGTGTGTGTGTGAGAGAGAGAGAGAGAGAGAGAGAGAGAGAAAGAAAGAGAGAGAGAGAGAGAGAGAAGTGCTTTCTTAAAGACCATAAGCAGAAGTCACATTATCTTTCTGGGCCATATGTACTTCCTCAAAGATCATAAACAGAAGTCACATTATTTCCAGGCAAGCAGCCTCACAGATTCCTTCTGCCTCCTTATGTCTTCTGCTTGCACAGTTCCTGCTAGAAAGGTGGTACCAGCATAGATGACACATGAGTCAGGGTACCCAGCCCTGGAACACAAGAGGCTGGAAGTCATCAAGCATAACCTCTTCCACCATCACAAATAGCCTGCAGTCCCAAGGCAAGATGCTTTGTACAGCAATGGTACTTAAAGAAAATGAACTAAAATCCAAGCCTTATATATCACAGCATTCCTGTTAAGGACACACAGTGAGAGTGTTAGAGAATATATATGTAAATATGCCAATCAAACTAAACTGTGTTTTTTTTCACGAAAACAATTTCTAAATGTGCTGATCGTTTGGGAAAATATAGACAATTTTACAGACAGCACTTTAGAATGGCATCAGGGAGTGCAGTGTATAGTAAGGAACAAAGCTAGTGCTCTTCTGTAAAATGTTGCATGACAAAGGTCAATTTTTATGATATTCTTAATAATGTTAATTGTTACAGATAAACCTGTGAGCATCAATCATTTAATTTATCTTGGTAATTACGGGGAAAAAATATTACCTGAAGTTACAAAGATGTTTAAATGTAGCTGTACCTTTATGAAAACCTTGTTTTAATAACGTCTGCTATGGCATATTTGTACTGTTGAACTATCAAGTCCAAAATCTGGAGTCTAAGGTTAGCTAGAAAAGTGGTTTCTATAAAGGGAAACTCTTATCATGGCTTGGTAATAGAAAACATGTATTTTACAAGTGCATTAAAAAAAACCAACTGCAGCTTCAGCCAAGTATTATTTTTAAAAATATCCCTGTATGCTACCAAAACAATGAAGCAACATTAAATTTATGAGCAATATGCTTTAGATGTGAATCAAAACATACCTGTTTCTACATCACTGGTTCTGCTAATGGACAGTTAGACTTGATTTTGGCATGGCTAGGATCAGCCTGTTCTCACAATAGAGAACCTATATCTTAACATTTATCTAAATTAATACAAATGTGGAACAATTCCAAATGATGTAGTTGCTCTGCCTTCCAACTGGTAATTTAAGTTCAGGCAAGAGCATCAGCCAGTAGTATACACATTATTAACTCAGAGTGTATTGGTGTTTCCAAACGGCAGGCCCGTATATGCCTCCTGATGAGACTGTTTTGAAACTTGGGGGGATTTCAAAAGCAGTTTCTGATGCAGTGCAAAGACTCGTAATTGGAAATGAAAGATCTCCCACTACTCTCCACTCTCACCCAAATCTTCTGAAACAGGACACGAACCTGGATATTGAGGGGAGTGTCCAATTGTGCCCCAGTGCTAGTGCTAATGGTGCCAGGTCAGCATAAACCAATACTTGCACAACGTAACTAGTGCTTACTAGGACAAAGGGGAAAAGGTGATGATTTGACACCAAAATTCAGTGCTGCAAATCACCACTTTTCCCCATTGTCCTAGCAAGTGCTGCTTATGTTGTGCAGTCAGTTAATGCTAGCACAATATATGTAGTGCTAATGCTGGGGTACAGTTGGATTGAAAAATTTAACAATTTAACAATTTTAAAAAATAGATGAAAAATTTAAAAATAACCTGTCAATACAACATTATAGAATAAAAGGGAAAAATGGTTGTACAGATCTTAAGTTGACTTAGAAATAGAACTATCTAGCTAATAAGAGGGCAGATCAATGTTTTGCTTTCCCTAGGCTGACCAGGTGGCTCGGGATTTCCCGGTCCTAACCGGGAATCCAGGGGCAAACCGGCCCAACCGGGGGGCAGGGGGGCAAACCGGGGTGGCGGGGGGTCACGTGGCGGTGGCAGCAAGCAAGGAGCGGCGGTAGACCCGGCGGCGGAGGAGCCCGGGAAGCGGCCGCCCCAGCAGGTAAGCACGAAGGGGGGCACTTACCTGCTGGGGCGGCCGCTTCCTGGGCTCCTCCGCCGCCTTCGCCGCCGCTGCCGGGCTCGTAAGGCCAGAGGCCATGCGGAAGAGGCAGGAGAGGGCCGGATCCGGAAGTGACGTAACGGAGGACCCGGCGCGGCCGAGCGGGCGGCGAAGGAGGACCCGGCGCGGCCGCGCGGGCGGCGAAGGAGGACCCCGCGCGGGCGGCGGAGGAACCCGGCGGTAGGTCCAGGCTGGTTTTTTTTTGGGGGGGTGGCTTGGTGGGGGGGTTGTTTTGGGTGGGGGGAGGCGGGGGGGACCGGGATTTTGATTTTTAAAATCTGGTCACCCTAGCTTTCCCACAGAAATAACCATGCACATTTTTTTCTGTTAACAAGATCAATAAACTTGACACATTGTGAAGTCAATGTTTAACTCCTTTTTACAGCAATTGAAATTCTGATAGGAACTTCTACCAATATATTTTGTTTTGCCACTTTACTACTTCAGTATAGCTAACTCTGTAGCACTGTGCATGGCTTTAATTATCAGAATAAATGATGTAACGCCTTATCATCTTTCTTCCACATCCTTAATGATTTTGTGATGAAGTAATATAAGTTGCAACTGACCTCTGTAACTACCACTCAAGACCATAATATACACACCGACTAAACAAACTATATTATCTTTACCTCTAAAAGTCCTTTCTAAATGTTCTATGGTTTATAGCAGCAGTGAAAAGTAGTTCAGGTCACCAGAGATTTATTCCTCCTTTTAATGTTTTTACTAGACTGAATAAACACATTCCCAAAGATTGAGACCACTGGCTACTCCAAAGATCAGCAAAGCACAGGGTAAACTTGTTTGAGTTGAAGTTTGCAAGATTGACACTTCTCTACAACAATGGGCAGCTTTGTTAGCTTTCAATGGAACTGGTATGGGCCACATAGCTTACAATGTGCCCTATTCCGTTGAAAGCAATAAACGAATCTGGTCTTACTGGCTTCATATTGGGTTTCATGTCATCTTCTTCACAAGGCTTCTGTTATAAAACATTCTCACTATACTATAAAGTCACCCTGCACTAAGCCGCAAAACATTGGTTCTTGTATAATGATTGTTTTCAGTTTCTGGTAGCCACCATGGAAGATATACACTCCAGCAACGAAGCCAGATTCAGAAGGACAAGTTAAGCTTTTCTCCCCTGGAAATATATCTGAAATCCTTGTGGTGTGGTGTGCGAAAAGTGTGTGGCTTCACTAAATCAACCTCTGGATAAAAGTGCTAGCTTCAAACTTTGCCTGAACTGGAATGAATCTACAATATTTTGAAGATTCAATCAAGCCTGGCAATGAATATTTGAATTATTTTATCTTTCAAGTCCATGGTATTTGCATGACCAACACATTAAAATGACACATGATGTCTGGCACAGGAAGTATCTATTTCGTAATTTTTGCTATCTTTAACAAATAAACTTTTAGATTATCACACCCATGATGGGTGGACTATAATTGTTATTTGTTTGTTTTTTCCTGTGGGGAGCACTTTTGAACTTTTCTGTGCTGTGACAAGATTTATTTATTTATAGCCCACTCTCACCTTGAAAATGCCAGCAATTAAGATACAAGCATCCTATTTTTATACATCATGTAGGTTATCATGATTCCACAGCTTGCAGAGTCTGGCCCAAAAAACATGACTGGTCATTTAGAAGTTTGTTGTCTACTGTTGGCAGCATTAATGGCTGAATGTTGCTGTAATGGAAATGCAGATGGAATGATACATTCACAGTTTCTGCTGTCCTCTGGCTTTCTTAATTACCTCTTGAGTTTGAAACTATGAGTCATTATATGATCAGCTTTCCAGAAGAAACACCCCAGATTGCTCAGCTTATTATTTCCTGCCCCTCCCCCATATTATTAATGGCATTCACCCCTGCAGTCTACAGTGTTGGTGCTTGCATCAGTTCTGTTAAATTGAAAGCAGTAGGCCTCACAGTTCTCTTGGAAGTCCAGATTTAAGTGTTTTTTTGCAGCAATTGAACATAGAAATCAGTTGAGAAAAAAATGAAAATGTAGGATTATATCCAAGGTTAGTCCTACTTAGAGTAGACCCATTGCAATGAATGGGGTTTAATAAAGCTCCAAAGAGAATTTCCCGTTTCATTCTAAAACAGGGAAACTATAAATTAACTTTTGCTTCTTCTTTAATACAGATGTCAAATATTCAGTTTTAGGATTTCCTCAAAGTGTTTATACAAACATGGCTGATGCAGAACACTAATTTTCAAAGGTCTTAGTTGCAATTCGTTAAAAGAAATGAAAATCTAACCTTTCACCTCCTCTTTGTGTGTCAATCAGTCAAGGGTCATGGTGTTTTTTGTGTAGCAACTCAAGGTGTGCACATATATATCTGGTTTCAAGGTTCTGAGATGTGGAGCATTCAAAGCTTAGAATAAGAGATCTGAGCCTGCAACATTATGGCAATCTGAAGTTGCCATTCAGTATCATCCATTGTGTTTGACAAACAAGACATAACAAGAGTAGTAAGGCTTTAGGCACTAATGTACCTGAACTACATTTTCCCTTTCATGAGCTGCAAATCCAGTTTTCAAACATATAATTTAACATCACACATGTCTCAAGTAAATTCCAGGTGAGAAAAACAAAGCTAAATGCCCCCCACCTCATTATTGTATGTATTTAGGTGCCTGCACAATGTGGTTTAAAATACTTCAGGCTTCTCACTACAAGGCACCACTCATCTTTGTTATTACACATGTTCGAGAACTAATCCTCAACATTCAGAATAGGATTGAAGGTTTAGGACCTTCAAATTATGCCCTGCCTCTATATCTTTTTTAAAAAATAAACAACTATATAAACAATTATAATTAACCTATTGCTGTTGGACATGACTCCTCAGTATGCTATTTCTGCTTCAAACCAGTGCACATAATGCTGCCACGGGCAATTGTATTCCCTTCTTTAGGCTCCCTAGGTAAGCAAGGTAAAGCAGACAAATCATGTGCTGTCCCCCTCTTACACCCATTCAGACGCCACATTCAGACGTCACTTTAAGCCATGATGGGTTAATAAGCTACTCACAGTAGCTTATTTTGAAAATAAACTACTGTTATCCCCCACATGAACAGACAAATAAGCTACTGTGCATAATTTATTAAACTGAAGTGCATAATCTGAGTCATCCCCCCGCCCCCTCTCGTGCTGTAGTCCTCCCACCCAAGCACGACAGGGGCATTTCACCCAATGACATTGCAGCAGCCTCTTTTAATCTTCCACAATATCCCAATGAGAGGGAGGAGGTGTGAGGTAAAGTACAGGAGCTTAATTCAGCACTTCTAGCATCACCCCGGCAAGGGGATGGTTGCTCTAAAGTGCTGGAAGTTTGCAGGATTGGAACAAAACTTCCTACACGGTCTCCCCTAGCTAGGTGGCACCCGATGCACCATCAAACCCCTGTGTGATTACACACAAAGGAGTGAAACCCCCGGGTGCATCAAAAAAGGGGGGGCACAAATAAACCCTTGTAAGTTTGCAGGATAGGGTCAAAATTCACACACAGCATCCCCTAAAAGGTACATCTACATTTAAGCCTGGATTTCCCTTGAGCTATTGTGTTGATGCGTAAATATTCGTCCTGCTTAGATCTTAGCATGGAAATCTAGATCATTGTGTCTTAGATCCTCTGGCACTGTATGACTATAACATTTGTGGTAAACAAAGGCTCTGAATGACAGCACACTGCTCCTACTGAAATACCTCTCGTTTCTCCCATTCTACATCACCCTACAAACTTCCCTCTATTTATCATATCCCCTGAAATTCACATTATCCTTCTTCACATTTCTCACTACCAAATATTCACTTCCTACCTTCTATTTACCCCTACTACTTTTCTCTAACTGAACCTTAGGCCTTAAACTTGGTTAGGAGGCTTTCCATCAGCACTCACACTCTTCTTTTTCTGATTCCTCATGCCAAGAGGCTCTAATGAAACTAAACTCTAGTTAGAAGTTGGATTTTTTAAAAAGAGAAAGCTCTACAGGCTGTCTCAAGCTTCTATAGCTTAGGCTGACAACACCCAGGCCATCAACTGGAAGTGTCTAATTTATGTGACGAGCATATGCATGGGTCAATAGATAGATAATCCTAGCCTGGCTGAGGTAGATTTTTTTTTTAAAAAAAAAATTAAGTAAGATGACATAATGTTATTAGAATGTAATATGGTTTCTGTCAGTGACAGGCATTACACATAGATTTCACACTGCTTCATTTTTTGCAGTGTGTGTGTGTGTGTGTGTGTAGATATACATACTACTACTAATTAGTGAGCCAGTATATATGGAACTAGTGTAACTTGGTGGCGAAGTTTGTGAGTTTTTTATTCTAACAGACAGCTCTATGTAACAGATACCTTCACATGCTTTCTCCCAATATCAGTTGATCCACCTACTTTACTTAACCTAGAAAACTGCTAAAGCACATATGGGCAACTTATGATCTGTGGGCCACATGTGGCGCTCACAGGCCTTTCAAGTGGTCCATGAAGGAGCCTATATCAAACCCTCTCCCAATCAATATGGAATTCTCCACCATTGTCAATAGGGGGAAAATGCATGGAAGGTGTCATCCCCACACACCTTCTTCTCCATATAGATTGCATTGTGAGGGCGATGAAGGCACAAAGGGACAGTAATCTACCCATGCCTTTCTCCCCAGGCAGACTGAACTTTTCCCAACCTGCCAAACTATTCCTGCTGAAGTGGAAAAGGATCTGGGTGAACCTCTGAAAGCCAGGATCACACTGGCTGTCATTGGCGCAATCTCCATTTTGAAAGACATCACAGCATGCTAAAATGGGGAGGGGAAAAGTGAGTGTGTCTGTGCAGGGGGAAAAAGGGGATGTTTATTTGAGAGTGGGGTGGGAGCAAGGGGGAATGGTGTGCTTGTGTGCAACCCTCAACTCAAAACCCATTACCGGATGTGGCCCTTGGGTCCAAAAAGGTTGCCCAGCCCTGCACCAAACCTGTAGTGACTATCAGACTTAAGACTGACTGTAGTAGAGTTAAAATATTTGAGAAACTCTTTATGTACTATTCCTGTCCTGTAGCAAAACAAAGCAAACACACCTCACACCCAACCCCTTAAAGATTCTCCAATAGGTGATCAGTAGATCCTTTGGCTTGTTATATTTATTTATGTATGTATGTATGTATGTATGTATGTATTTATTTATTTGATTTGTAGCCCATTTTTCTACCAGGAAAGTGGTACTCAAGGTGGCTTACAACCATAGATTAATAAAAACGTTATTAAAATAGCAATAAAGCAAATACATTAATAGCACAATTAAAAACACAACGGAATAACAACTGCACCCAATCAAACAGGCCTGGTTGAATAACGCCTCTGAAAGTGGTGGTATCTTAAAACACAGGCAGGCTCAGATGTCCCGGTCCGAAGCCATATAGGTCATAACCAACACTTTGAATTGTGACTGGAAACTGCTTGCCAGTGTAGTCATTGTTGCAATAAAGTATCCTACTATAACACAAGCAAAAGCCAACCCTAAAAGCCATAATTATGAAAATGCACACACACACACAGAGAGAGAGAGAGAGAGAGAGAGAGAGAACTGTGGTTGCTGATCTCTGTACATGTTTAAATTACTTTTGTGCATCTGTCTGCCACAAACAACAGGAGTCTTATGACTCCTCATTTATTGATCAGGCCTTGTCAAAACGTGCTGTGGATTCTACTCTTTCCTTGGACCGTCCTCCCGCACCCCCTTTTGAAATGTCAGC
The DNA here is from genome assembly GCA_029215795.1 of Anniella stebbinsi. NCBI lineage: Eukaryota > Metazoa > Chordata > Lepidosauria > Squamata > Anniellidae > Anniella > Anniella stebbinsi. The sequence continues at coordinate 83,547,413 of JARDYH010000004.1, read as the reverse complement.
CCTATTATTTATTTCAAATATATTTCTTCGACACCTTTCGGGGCAGAAGCTCTCCCAAAACAACTTACAACGATACTGTCCCCTATTACTGGGTAGACATTCTTTAGTGTGCAGATATAACTCTGGATTTTTACATTTTCCTGATTGCCCCCCCTCCCCCGTCCTTCCTTTTACAGCCATTTGCAGGACCTGGCAGCTATTCATTAGCCTACATCAGCAAATGAGCAGATACTCTTTGCCAACAGTAACCCCTTTTCTAGTTCAATTATCTCTCAATCTGGTTCCCAGAGATTAAAAGAGTAGAGTCATATGCATTTACTGTTTAATATGGGATTTCCACTTCATACTGTTAGAGGGGGGAACAACAAATAAGCACAGTATTTTCTCATCAAAGAGAATGGAGTACAAGGCATGTGTATTCAGTTGAGTTTTGGTTTTGGGAAGGTGCTTTTGGGGGCAAACGGAGATGGCTTTTAAGTTAGAATGTCCTTTGCTGCAATTTGTGGTGTGTTTTGTATGGTCCAGATACTAAAGAGGGCAGGGCTCCTGCAGTTTTAACTGTTGTGATGAAGAGGGAATTTCACCACATGCTGCATGCACACAAATGACACCTGCTGAAATTCCCTTTTCTGTACAACTGTTAAAGATACAGGAGCCCGGTCCTTTTCATACAGTCACAATAAGCTGTCAGCTCTTGCTTTATCAACCTGACTCCTATGGAGCATATATGGAGCAGTTAAGAGTTATGTACAGAGAGCTCTTTTATAAATGCTAAAATCACACTGGTTAGCAGTTCTCTAGGGAAGAAAAATGAATCCAGGTAGGTAGGTACATCGAAGTTTTTGGTATACTGAAATTTTTGGCTAGGCCATATTGCACCACACACGAGTCTTGGTATAAACACAAACTGAATCCAGATTTGCCAGATTTCAGCATTCAGAAAAGGGCTCTACACATACAGTCCTTGAGAAAGGAACTGCATGCACAGTACTTAATTGTGCCTGTGGTTTGCCATCAAGCTACACATACTACTACAGACTTAGCGTCCTTACCTGGATGGGATGTGTTTATTTATTTATTTTGCCATTTCTAAAAATAATTTCTATCCAAAGACACTTCATAAGCTTCATAATGTCACTTCAGCCTATGCTTTCAGAGTGCTGACAAAGTCTACTTTAAAAAATGAAAAAGTGGAGCCAGCGCAGAACAATGAGCTTTTATTTGCGCATAGTTCTTGTCCTGCTCCAGAAAGTTTGCAAAATAAAGGCAGCCTGTGATTTTGACTGATTCCATATATTTTGTGGAGAGGTTCTACAAATGAACCATTATAACATCAATTATACTGTCATGAGTTTCAGATCTGTATGGCCAAGTCCTATGATGCCCTACATCAGCAAGCACATGTTAAGAATCAGGACAATAAGCTGCCCAGCAAGGACATGCCAAGAACCAGGACAATAGTTTGGACTAAGATTCCATTATTTTAAAAAGCTGTATTTCAAAAACTAGAGAGAAAACATAGGAGGAAATTATCTTTACCTTTATGGATATCATTTCTTTTCTTCTTTAAAAATAAAGTCATGTTGAAAATTTATTTTTACTAAAATATATTTCATAAATATACTGCAATATGTAAGAGTAATAATATATTGCAAATATTGCTTCAGGCCTACACATCTTACAGCCCAGCCAGTCAAAAGCAGCCTATCAGCCACATATGGTGACCTACAAGGAACTCTACAAGGAACTAAATAAATAAAGCTTCTATTTTTGCTCCTACTTAAAACTGAAAAACCATGATAGATCAGAGAGCAAGTGTGGGGAAACCCAAGTTGATATTTCCATTCAGTCATAAAACTCACTGGATGACTTTGGGCTAGCCACTATCTCTCAGTCTAACATACTTTGTCTAGAACTTTATTCATCACCATAAGCTCCTCGGTGGAACGCCTGAATACAAATGTAGTAAATAAATGTATAATGGGGTCATAAATTGATAAGCAGGTCTGATATAGCACATTTCAAGAACTCAAAACTCTGCAAATACAGCGCCTTCTTGCATGCATCAATTGTATGAAGGAGGTCTATGTGAGTAAAGGGAAGTGGGGCCACACTGCTGGCCTCACCCTTGACATCACACTTGTCCCCCCCCAGCTCCACCACACATCGAATGAAGCTGGCTGTACTCATGGACACTCCTGCATGAAATTGGGAGGCCTGTGCAATCAAGCCTTCGCTCAAGATGCAGAGGTCATAACCTAGACCCAGGAGGATAGATGGAAGCCTGAGAGCATGGTCAATAGTGCAGCCCCACTTTCCTTTCCTCATGTGAAGGGAACTCCTACTTCAGTCTTCTTCTTCCCCTCTTATAGTTGGGAGACTATGCTGAGAGGAGAGTGGTTTGCCTAAAGCAGTCTTCCAGATTATTTGGACTACAACTCCCAGCACAGCTGGATGGGGCATGCTGGGAGTTGTAGTCTAACACATCTGGAGAGCATCTGGTTGGGGAGGTCTGGCCTAAGGTCACCACTGAGAATTAAGTCAGAGACACCTTCAACACAGCTCATGTTCTTAACCATTATGCTACAACAATGCCCTGAAGGGGAATTTTAATGCGTGTAATTTTTTTAGAAATGCTCCAAATTTGTATATGCATATGGTGAAGACGTACAAGATTGCTGCCTTTTAATGAAACATGACATTGTGAAAGTGTTTGTATTAAAGAGCATAATTTTCATCACACTTTGTTTAATTTTATACCCAGTTGATTCTGGAAAACTGTGTTTTGCTTCTCGCTACTCCCCGCTGTAAATTCCTTCAAAGCTTTCCAGCAAGCTTTTGTCTGATTTATACTGGTGTAAGTGCACCATCAAGTCTAGCATAATGATATAAGAAGTGGAAAAGGAGGGGAAATGACATGAAGATGGAAAAGGGTAGCATTTCAACCATTTTCCCAGGCTAAAAGTATTTTCTCCCCTTTTAAGAAATCCTCTTATCTCTTGGAATCTGCCCTGCCATGTCTGCAGTGGCTGTTGCTGCACCAGACTGTTCTATCTCCCCTCTGATTGCTGATCCATCATGGTAGCAGCCAAACAGCTCAAAGATTAAGGAAGTAATACAGTTCTAAGGCCATTAAAAGAGTAGGCTGTTCCATGGGTCATGGAAATTATCTCAGATTTCAATGTGTGGCAAATAATGGATTACTACCGGGACAGGGTTCTAACAGTTTGGGGACCACAAAAGTGGTTCAGTCACTTTCTTGCTATCTTGAATTATAGGCTTTTTTTTTTAAAGGCTGCCTTTCAATGAAGTCAACCAGTGATTCATTTACAACACACAGCTCAGTTCAGAAGAAACTCCCACTGAGTTCAATGATTCTTACTCCCAAATAAGTGGGAATTGCAGCTTTATCTGAATACTACCCACTCCGATTAGTAGTATCCAACATACTATATTACAAATGTATCATGCAAATATTAGTATATCACACACTGAAAGCAGGATCAGGCGAGGTGTACTGTGGCAAAAATGCCAGTATAATACAATATCAAATTGAAATGTTCCCAGATGGCTTAAGCAGATGAACTATGAAATATTCCACCTGGATAAGCAAAGATCTATCCATGTGAATAAAGGGAAGTGGAACTGCACTACTGGCACCACCCCTGATGCCATGCCATCCTCCCAACTCTATGTCTGACTTTGTGATAAGTGAAGGTCTGATCCATTTTCTATAACTATGACACCCAGTGGTGTAGTGTAGTGGTGGGCAGAAAGTAGATCTCCAGATGTTTTGAACTTCAATTCCCAGCATTCCTGACCATTGGTCATGCTGGCAGAGGCTTCTGAGGGTTGAAGTCCAAAACATCTGGAGTTCTACCTTCTGCCCACCCTTTGTGTAGTGGGACCAGAGATTAAATTGACATAGCACTGGCACTTTTTGATTAACAGGGACGCTGATGCTGATGCCATCTGCCATCTCATTCAGAATTCCCTGTTCCTTCTGAGCTTAGCTGCAATTCTTACCGTGACTTGGAGGAAATTAATTTCCCCAGCAACAATATATTGTTCCCTGTTGCAATGCAAAGAATTGGGGGGAGGGGCTTAGTCTGGAATGGGCAATTAAGATGCATCATCTTTACAAAAGACCTCTTGGTGGCCATAAAACCACTGGAAATAGTTTGTTGATATGGCTCAACACAGCTGCCTGACTTTTTGGACTTTCCTTAAGGGCGGGGCTATAGGGACTGTCATGACAAGTGCCTGCGGTTCAAAATTTACCACTACACAACTAATGACACCACTATCAATATAGGCATCTCGTTGCCCAACCAAGAGGCACAACCAGGGGCAGTTCTGCACATAGAAAATATTAGTCCAGTCATTTTTCTCTCGGTAATGGCTGGTTGCATTTCCATCCAAGCATCCTAGAATTTGATGCCCTTAGAAGTAATGCTAGTGATGCAACTGGCAGCCTCCTTTGTGGCTGAACCCATGTCACTACAGATATGTGTAAAGTTTTTCATTCATGTGGTTCTTCTATGAATGTGGTTACCATGCCATATAAGCAACATCTGGCCTTTAAGGTGGTGTGATACCTGGGTAGGAATCATGCCTGCAGAGGAATCATGTGGGTTGGAAGCTTTATACATTAGTGCAGCTGCAGATGTATCAGCAATGTGATACCAGATTTATTCGTAAAGTGGGTTTTATTTGGTAGGGGATTTTTTGTTGTCATAGCCACAAAAATATAATGTCTACTCTGTTATCTAGTTTGTCATTTACTTTCTATTTTTTTATTTATATTCCCACAGTTTGTATCTAGATTTTAGCTATACAAGATGTGTATGTATGTAAATGCACATTCACATTCACATATCTATTTTATAAATCGATATACTATGTCATATATTATCCAGATAGAGTATCTATACAGTTATAATATATAGTCTGTAATCTAACGCAATGAGATTATTAATTTGGATCTCTATGCTTCATACAAATAAAATTTAATTACCCACCCAGTGTATTTAATCGACACCAACTAAAATACTGGAGAAATAAATTATGGAGTAGAAAAACATCTAATCTGCAAGAATATAGATTATATTTATTATACTTTTCATTATTTCTGATTATATTTTGATATGGGCTTTCTGTTTGTATTTGAAATGTTATACAATGTTTTAATGTAATCTTGTTTTGTTATATTTTCCAGAGCGATTGCTGTGTCATTATATGGCAGCAAAATTAGGATTGCAGCATCTTGAAGACTAACACATTTATTACTGTCACTTGAGGCACAGGTGGACTCAGTGGCAAGGAGCACCTTTGATCAGCTTCGGCTGATTTACCAACTGTGCCCTTCTCTGGACAGGGATAGCCTAGCTACAGGTATCCACGTTCTGATAACCTCTCGACTGGATTACTGCAATGTGTTTATATGTGGGGCTGCCTTTGAAAATGGTCTGGAAACTTCAACTGGTACAAAACAGGGCAGCCAGACTGTTAACAGGGACTGGCCAATTGGACCACATTACGCCAGTCCTTTTCCAGCTTCACTGACTACCAATCCATGTCCAGGCCCAATTCAAAGTGCTGGTATTAACATTCAAAGCCCTAAACAGCCTGGGGCCAGGTTATCTGAAGGAACGCCTCCTTCCATATCAACCTGCCTGGACCCTAAGATCATCCTCAGGGATCCTTCTCTGTGAGCTCCTGCCAAAAGAAGTGAGGCCACCAGGAGGAGGGCCTTCTCTGCTGTGGCACCCCAGCTGTGGAATGAGCTCCCTAGAGAGGTTCGCCTGGCACCCACGTTATACTCTTTTCAACGCCAAGTGAAGATCTTTTTATTTTCCCAGTATTTTAACAGTTTATTATCTTAGTTTTTTAACTTTGCTGTTTGAAATCTGTATTTTAAATCTGTCTCTGCATTGCTGCTCAGTTTTATCCTGGTTGTGTTTTTATATTCTACTGTTATACTGTGTTTTTATACTGTTGTTCGTTTTATACTTTGAATTATTTATTATTATTATTATTATTATTATTATTTACATTTATATACCGCCCCATAGCCAAAGCTCTCTGGGCGGTTTACAAAGATTAAAAACATTGAACATTAAAAACTGATATACAAAATTTAAAATCATAAAAAGCATAAAAACAGATTACATACAATATCCATCTGTCTTCATGGTTTTAATGTTTGTGAACCGCCCAGAGAGCTTTGGCTATTGGGCAGTATAGAAATGCAATAAATAAATAAATAAATAAAGGCATAAGCTTTCATGGGCTAGAGTCCACCTCATCAGTTGTATGAAAAGTTATCCTCAGAATGAAACTATACATTATGTTTATTTTGCAGTATAATAATAATAATAATTTATTTATTTATTACCCGCCTTTTCCTCTAGATCGAGGTGGGGAACAACATTAAAAACCAATGATATAAAATACATAAAACTGATTAAAAACATATAAAAACTAATACATTGTTAAAATACCAATAAAACTCTTAAAATTCGACTGGGTAGGCCTGCCGGAAGAGATCAGTCTTCATAGCGTTCTTAAATTCTGAAAGACTGTTAAGTTGGAGAATCTCTCCCGGCAGGCCATCCCACAGTCTGGAAGTGGCAGAAGAGAAGGTCCTCTGGGTAACAGTTGTCAGCCTAGTTTTGGCTGAATGTAGTAAATTCCTCCCAGAGGACCTGAGCATGCGGGGCAGATTGTATGGGAGAAGGCAATCCCGCAGGTAACCTGGACCCAAATCATGTAGGGCTTTAAAGGTAATGACCAACACTTTGTACTTCACCCGGAAAGTAACTGGCAGCCAGTGGAGTGATTTTAAAGCTGATGTAATATGGTCACCCCAGGTGCAATCCCTTCTTTTTGTTTACTCCAAAGTAAACACATTAGCTGTCGATGTGGAGTGGGACTACCATGTGAGGGGAGGGAGATTTAATTCTTAAACCTACATTGCCCCACTGGAGCAGGGGGAATTCCTGGATGAAGTGGCTGGAGAGAAAACAATTAAACTTCCTGTCTCTGTACAAGTGGTCCCAATATGGTTCTGGTGCTACATCCTTACTTTGGAGCAAACAAAAAAGATGTGGTGATGTATGAGACATAATTAATCTAATGTATAGTTCAACCTTCAGTTAGCAGGAATATTTATACGTATGTATAGGGAGAGAGAAATGTAAATAGTGAGGTCAGGGGGAAATGAAATGCAAAACAAGCACAGTGGCCATTCACAAAGCAGTGTTGATAATAACACAAACATCATGGCATTGCTAGGTTAATGAACACGTGTAGTGGCATAAAAACTCATTATCATGCTGGAGTCTCCCCTTGAAGTTCCTTTGTTGAAGAACGGCCTCTTAAAGTTTGGCAACAGTACATCCAGCGAGTTCTTCCACTGTTTTTTATCAGTTGCTTTGAGAGGACTAATTTTGGACTAAAACCAGGGTACAAATGCCAATGCCCCAATGCTGTTTTAAAATTTTCTGTTCCTGCTCCTTTTTCATTCTTTTCCATTGTTGGGATGTGTTTTCACGATTTCTCCGCTTAACCAAAGGGAAACCATAGACATCTGTGCAAGCACAGTTCCAAACATCATCACCCTGAGACATATAAAGTCCATACACTGCAGCAGGATTCAATACTTCTATATTACTTGTTGGATCAGGAACTGGATGCACGTGGGTGTCACCTGGCTGCTCTGCATTACTTTCGGTTGGGTGTGTATTTTATGTGGAAAATGAACCATTTGAAATGGGCCTCTGCATGTTGCATTATATGTGTGTAGCCCCATTCATATTTTTATACACACATGAATGTGGAAGGAAGGGCAGATATGCCACTCTCCACCTCACATAGGGGAGAGATTGGGAAAAAGTACTGACTGATCCAGCCCAATAAAAAAAGTTACTTTGCCTTCTTTCTGTTCAAGCAATTTGCATTGGTACTTATGGAAATTAATATGCTACATACATTGCTACTGAAATCCGTGATTTATTATGGCCTAACACAATGAACCTTTTCTTCCTAGCTTGAGAAGAGTTCAAGTTATTTGGATGAAGACACTGCTATTCTTTACTTTATTTAATCAGGACACTCAGTCCTATATTTAATACCAAATTAACTTCACAAGATCTATGATTGAACTCTAAATATTTTTTTACTATACTATTTGGGATAAACAGGTGGTGCTAATAAAATTGAGGAAGCAGCATAGGGACTGGGAGTTTTTTCCATTTATTTCTGCACCATTACTACCACCCCTCCCCAAGCTCTACTATTTGATCCATTGGGGAAAAATACAGGTGCCTGTATTTATCCCCCTTGCAGAACAAATAGTAGCTTGGGGTGGTGGTGATTTAGAAGAAAAGCAGGGTAGGAAAGTGTTAAACACTTTCGACATTGGTGCTGTTCCAGTGACAGATCTCCCTGTGCAATGTACTTGGCCCATAGTCACCAGAGTGAAACAGAAACTAGTAACTAAATTCCATCAACTCTGTTATGTGGAACACGGACTACAGCAAATTAAAAAACAAACAAACTACTTTTAGTTTGGCGTAACTCAAGCTCTTATACCTTGTTTAACAGTAAAACTGAAGTAGACAGTAAGCAACCCAATGGCAGATGTTGTGTTTTACAAGTTGCTCACCAACCCTCTTAATGGATAACTGAGGATTTAATATGCAGTTTGCTCAAGCCCATAAAGCTAAAAAAAGATATGCTCAGCAGAAAGAAACTGCTCTATTTTCCTAAACAAACTGAATATCTTTAATTTGGCCAATTTCCTACTTAAAACACAAAGTTGCATTATGTGATGTTTTAGGAGAAAACATAGCAACATGTCACTTTGTGGTTACAAAATCTTGCTTAGGCTAACACAATGGCTTTGCACATAACAATAGGCCAAAATTTTGGAGAATTCTGATTTACTATTCACAAACAGTGTGCTTGTGTACACTGTCCAATCACTCCTGCTTGATTTTTCTCACCAATGGGAGCAGCTAAGCTAATCAGGAAACAAAAGCTTAGGATCACATCTTAACCAGAACTCCTGGTTTGTTGTTCACATCACAAGGCAGAGTCTGATGGGTTTGTCGTTAGTTTCCAATTCCTGACTTGTTTGGAAGCAGCCAGGAGTCCTGTCCTGGTTCATACATAATGCTAAATTTCCTGGTTAGTTTCTGATTAGTTTACTGTGCCTAATGGTAGAAGGAGCCAAAGAGGAACAATTAGGCAGTGTAGTGAAAGATTATTCAGTATTCTTAGAAATGCTGGCTTATTATTATGTGTGAACATGGACAATCATTTTGGAATACATCCAGAGCTACTTGATTCATTTCATATATAAGAGCAATCCTAAACATGTTTACTCAATTGTAAATTCCATTAAGCTCAAAGAGCCTTATCTCCTAGTTAAGTGTTCTCAGGATGGCATCTAAATATGCATTATGGCTGACAGCATGAAAAACTTAATCACAGATTAGGAATGGGAATATTTAAAATCAAAGCTATCCCACATGAAAGTAAATTCGATGCTAATAAATTATCATTGTCTGGTACACCAGGCAAAACATTTAATCTGATTTTCCTGTTGATAAATTAACTGACAGTATTACGTAGTTAAGAGTATCTCTTATTTTCATTAAACGTGCTGCACTGCAACACTATAATACCATTAATACTATTATACAGCTACTTAAGAGATCAAATAGTCATAAGCAAAACAACTGGACAATTAAGGCTGCAATTCTATACACTTATTTGGGAGTAAGCCATATTCAGTTCTATGGAAGTTACTTCTTAGTAAACATGCTTAGGATTGAGCTGCAAACTGTTAAGCCTAAACACAAATACTTGCAACTATGTTTTGTTGAAAACCAATGGAACTTCTTAGGAAATTAATGTGATGGTAGAATGGTACCAAAACCTTTCCATCACTGGCAATCATAGTACTTAGTAGATGTTCTCACTTCATCTTAGGTTTTTCATATGTTCCATTTCCTTAATATTGTGCGCAACTTGATCTTACTGGTCCCACAGTAGCTTTGGTGGAGCAAGCAATGGCTTGACTCTTTGCAGCTAATGGGACATTCTGACCAGGTTCAGATGATCACAGGGGGAAAAGAAGGCACTGTGGCTTCTTTTCCCTGCCCTGCATGTGCTGCTCGCACAACTGCCATTTCCCTAATTATTTGCGACACAGCACAGGTTAGCATGCCGCCCGAAACCGGTAATGTATGTGGTGGTGGTGGGGCTTCTAAACCACCCAAAACCCTTGGCTTGTTGTAGGGGTTGTGAGGTGGTTTAGAAGCCCACCCCATGAACCTTCCCAGGTTCAGTCGACACACTGACTCACTCTACAGGTAATTAGGTTAATGGCAGTCGTGTGAACAGCATGCCTGGGACAGGGAAAAGAAGCCACGGTGACTTCTTTTCTCACTGTGGTTGTCCAAATGCAGCCTCTGTATTTAACAAACTAGGTACTCCTGTCAGGTCCCTTCAAGACAAAGTTTGTGTTTAAAATCATGGTGAGGGAAATAACCCATATGGCTTATTTTCCCACTGTGTGTGACAATCACGTGCTGGGATAATTAGCATAATTACCTTAGGCAGCAGAGCTTCTCGAGTTGTGTGAATGCAGCTAACTCAGAACTTGACAACAGCCCATGTGTTGTAAACAATGGCAACAAGCCACCCTGGCCGGGTCTGCATGACACGGAAAGCCATGCTGCTGAGGGTAATTATGCTGATCCCTCTGGCACACGACTAGCATGTGCAGGCTGGTTAGAAAGCTGTGCTGGTTTATTAACCACTCTGCGATTGTCCAAGCTGAGTCAAAGCCTTCTTTTACCCCTCACTTCTGACCAAGACCAGTGTGATAGTAAACACTGACCTGGGTTTGCACAATCACTGCAGGCTACCATGGCTAATAAGTAGGTTGCCTATCCAGTCTCCCGCTGCTATGACTTCTTGTGTCACTTGAACCCAGTGAGGGTGACTTGTTTGAGTGGTTAACAAACCACCCCACAACCCTACAACAGGTCTTGGGTGGTTTGTTAATTATTCCACCAAGCCACCCTCATGAGGTTTGGATGACACAAGAAACTGTGCAAAGCAAAGATAATTATGCAAATCAGCTGGCATGTAACTGGTACAAGTGGGGCCACAAGCCACTGTGGGTTGTTAGTCACCCTATGATTGTGCAAACAGGGGCACTATGTTTATTGGATTCTAAAAGGCAATGGATCTGTAGTCTATACTTTTTTATTGCCCTGTGGCTCATAGAGCAAATAATGAGAGTGGGTATGACTGAAAACAATGACCTGGGTGGCTTGTTAATTACCCTGGAAGTGCTGTTTACATCTTACCTTGATTTACATAATTACTCTTGCTGGATATAGCTTGTTGTAACGTCTGAACCCAAAGAGAGTGGTTGGTTGGGGTGATTAACAAACCACTCAAAACCCACCATGGGTTATTTACCACCCTGCGTTCATGTGAACTGGCCCAAAATCAGCACCAGTTTTTTTAAAGAGGGGGAACTGCTCAGGTCTGATGGGTGGCTAAGGTGCCTGCTGAGCATCAGATGTGCATCGTCACTACTTTTTGCTGCTTTCCCAACACATGGGGGACTATCAGTTAGTATGGATTAAGGATCATGGAAGTGAATGAATTGTTTAATTTTAATGAAGGAAGAGCAGTCTCTTGCTTGGACAGTGCCCACTGCAGAACTCTTTTTGGGGTAGATTGTGTGTGAAAATGGGAGAAATTTGAGCTTATAATGATGAGAGAGTTAATAAAAATAAAGAATATTGATAAGAATATTGTCTTTAAAAGAGAACTGCATGTTTTGGGGTGGCATACAAAAGTAAATAAATAAATATACCAATATCCATTTGGTAAAGATAAAGAATCTCCAATTTAGAGCTTCATATACAACTTCTATAGAAAATATAGTAATACATGATTAATGAATGTAAAGTATCAAGCAACTTACGATGTGCCTGGGCTTGCTGTTGGTGGAGGACCTAGAGAAAGAAGGTTGTTTGTAAGAAAACAACAACAACAAAAAGAGTTTTTAGCAGGATGTTCTAGAATTTTTTCAGCCTGTCTAAATACTATTTTACTTCATTATATTATTCCAACTTTCTAATATAATACTGAGAGCTACTGTTACATAGCAGCAGTTGTCAGTACTATCAATAGATATATATTTTCCTCTATTTTTACTTAAGAGCTTAATGAGTATATTCTAGAAACAATGATTGACAAATATTCTACATGAAAATTTGTTTGGGTTTTTAGTACATTTTGGATTGGGATCTCGCCCATTCAAGACAATGAGGAAAAAACACACCCCACTGTTTTACCACAGTGAAGTTTTGACCATCAGTGTCCATTATTATGTCTTTTCAGTATTTGCTTTCAGAAAATATGTGAATGAATGGCAAAAATAATCAGTGAAATCTGTAAGCTATGTCAATTTAAACTTCCTAAGGGCCAAATGTTATAGCTGACTGGGGAATGCTAGGAGTTGTAAGACTTTTTTCTATCTAAACATGTGTAAGATTGTGCCCTAAAATGTGTTTGCATTATAATATATCAAGATCTGGGTTTTTAAAACAGAATATTGACATATAGATTTAACAGTGTGGAAAGATAGATTCACTTCAAAATTACAATATTTTAAAATTGTAAACTATTAACTATAGTCAGGAAGTAGAGACTCATGCAGTTGTAATTCAATGCACTCAAGGAGGTTTGAACATGGATTTCTTGAAAATCTGTTCCTCTGTGTTTCATTGCTGGATGACGTCAGTTTTGAACTGAAAAGCAGTTTGTGATGTGGCATAGAAATGTGCTGTTCAAATTAAACAAACAAAACTGTACTCAGCTAACATCAGCCCCTGGGCTAACTTAAGGTAGCTCATTAGATCCCAGCCTAGGATTTTGGAACCAAGAAAGCTGAAACTACTTTGTAGGGTTTCTAAAGATAGGCTAGGGGTTTCAGAGGATGAGATCTGAGGGAAGGGCTAGTTCACTTCACACAAGCACATTTATAATAAAATCATGGCACAGTGACTTTTAAAGCACATTTTTGTGAACCGTCCAGAGAGCTTTGGCTATAGGGCGGTATAAAAATACAATCAATCAATCAATCAATCAATCTTGGGTCACTGAACTTGTCCTGTGAATGTTCCAATATAATTTGCAATTTAGGCTGAAGTCAAATCAAATCCTGGCTCAGCTAACTTTTTTGAGATTATCCAGGAGATGTTGAGTTTCATACTAGACATGTGTTTGGGGGGAATTTGATTTCACAATCCAAAATAATTGAACTCTGATTGATTTAACATATAAAAATAGGTCTGTTTTTTATTTTATTGTATTATTTATTATTGTACACATTTGGATGAAGGGTGGTTTAGAAATTTATCAGCAAATTATGCAGACTTCATTGATAAAAAGTAGGGATTCCAGCAGATAAAGAGTTAATCTGAGTGCCAAGGACTCCTTCCCTTTTAGCCTATATCCATTGATTAAATTTATTTAGGGTATAATCCTATGAATGCTTAGATAAAAAAAAGTCCGACAACTCCCAAGATGGGAATTGCACAGAGTTATAAGACTTTTTTCCTGTTTAAACACGCATAGGATTGCATCCTTAATGGATTTCTTAGTCACCTTTCAAGACTGAATTCTTGCCAAGGTAGCTTACAGTATAAAACACACAATTCAATCTCAATATAACAAGTTCATAAAATCGTATTTCAATTTTAAACAAGTTTAAGAATGAATGAGTTACTAAATAATACAATTCTAAACAAACCCAATCCAAAAACATCACCATCAAAAGCAGCACTTATAACAAAAACTTTTCGGCTAAATGCCTTTTCCATCTGTGTTTGATGGGAGACAGAAGGATCCTCCACTAAAATTGCTAGTCTTCAGCCACACATAACTCTGTTACTTTCCATACTCTGAAGTTTCTTTCATAATCAGTGTTACTTGTGACAAAGGGCAGTACTTGCCCATTTTCTAGTTATGTTAAGGCAAAACTACATGTGATGTTAAAAGCATACAAGTATTAAACATGTATGTTTTAATTATTTAAAATATTAGTTGTGGGGCTTGGTGGTTGAGCAGAATTGGGATGGTAGTGTGAAGGAAATTTAAGCTTTCTACTGAAGACTTGCTGAAAATCCACACACATTCCCCAAAGTTGAAATTAGCATTAAACATAATGTAGAGTTTGGCCGTTAGTGGTAAAACTCCCTCTTGGCCTCAATACTGAGCATTTAACAAGTTCTTTCTAATTTGATGCTGTCACAAGATTCTCCATTACAATGGACAGTATTAAAATATTTTATCTGTTAAATGTCATCTAATAAGTAACTGAATAAATTATTTAATGTAACTGTTTGACATTCTGAAGAAGTGGTTCTACTCATCTAGGGGGTGTATTACATTAGTGAGATAGGATGGGGAAACATCCATGTGCTGCCCTGGGGACATTTACCTCTATCGTTTTTCTCAACATTTCTCAGGAATATAAGCTTTCCGAACAAGAGGAACTTCTTACCCAATTTCACAAACAGTACCCCAGTTGTAGAAACAGTCTTCCTGCCATTTGTTGCCACACACTGAAAGTAGCCGGTGTCTGTAGTATCAAGGTTTCTTATTCGTAGTCGAGACCCATAGCTTGTTGGACGAAATGATATCCTTCTGGGTTCTTGCACAACAGGAGCATCGTTTTTCAGCCAGCGCACGGTTGGAGAAGGATTACCAGAAACCTTGCAATACAGTTCTGCTGTCTGGCCTAGAGTAGTGGTGATATTGTTCATAGGCTCATCAAGTGTCAAGAAATAGTCTGTCAAATACAAAAGAAAGGAATAAGCTAAGGCCACTGTTCTAAATGCATGACATTTTTTACTTTAGTAGCAGATGATAAAAAAACTGTTCATAGGTAGACAATGGCTCAATTCGGACGACACGATAGTCAATGGTGGGTTGACTAACTCTAATCCTAACCCTAGGGGGCACTCCCCAAACAACATGGTAATAAATAATCATCTGTGGTGTGGATGAGGATCAGCACTGAGTGGACTATGGCAGCATTCAGATGACACAATAGTCAAAACAACTGATGATTGTTTTCCCTACACCAGTTGTTTATTGTGTCGTCCTAATTTAGCCAATGTTTTCTATATTCATTGAGAATGAGCCTTTTTCAGATTTTTTTTTAAAAAATGCAGTTATGTGGCCCCAATTCAGGGACATCAATACACACAAAAGGCTCCTGTACCTATGAGCTCCCTGTTTCTGCTTTCCTTTTAGTGAAGGAGCAGCCTAAGCATCAGTTTCTTTGTGTGTACAGAGCTGATCCTTCTATCAAACTGAACGGAGCAGTCTTTAGGAATGGAAATGTGTATGTGCCTTGTAGAGCATATAGGGCTTTGGATCAAGGTAATTAACTGTACGGATTTATGGATGTATATATTTGCCATATATAACACATACACATTTGTAAAATAGTACAAGAGACTGACATAATTTATCTATGGAAAATAATATACACTTCCAGAGACAGGTACTATATTACAAGTATAAAACCAGTTGTTGGGAGAACTCCACACTGCAACATTTTCTTGAAGGTCCCATTTATACTCACCTTATTCCATCACTGTTCACCCATTGCACGTATTTCATTTTATTGTTATGTAACCACGACCAGATTTTCAAAAGAATTTTGGGACTTATTTTTAAGCATTTGAAACCTATACTAAGCAACAAAGTTAAGATTTGTTTACATAAGTTCAAACACACTCACACTCATGTGTGTGTATGTGCGTGTGTGTGTGTGTGAGAGAGACAGACAGAGATATTTTCTACGTAAGTGAGGGTTTAAGTCTTTTAGAAATCTGACACTTGGTGCTTTAGATGCAGTATTTAAAATACAGAATGGCAACCTCCCAAGCTGCTTCATAAGGTTTTGGCCCAGTTAATACAATATGACAATG
The DNA here is from genome assembly GCA_029215795.1 of Anniella stebbinsi. Lineage (NCBI taxonomy): Eukaryota > Metazoa > Chordata > Lepidosauria > Squamata > Anniellidae > Anniella > Anniella stebbinsi. Next base: position 83,531,373 of record JARDYH010000004.1, on the reverse strand, counting down.
ACTGCACCTGCTGGAAATTACTTGTCACATATATTGCTGTCATCCCCTCTACATAATTTGTTTCCATGCTGCTCCTTGCCACCAGGAGAGTTTATGACCAGTATGACAGCAATTCACAAGAGAGAAGAGGACTGTATTAAGAATATTTATTTAACCAGTATTTCTACGTTGCTTTTCAGGGCAAAACGCCTCCACCCTCAAAGGTGGCTCACACACAAAATTAAACCACAAAATACAATAAAAATCCACTAAAACAGCAATCACAAACACTTTTCAATCCAGCCATCAAATTAATTTAAACAATCTAAGAGACAGAAGCAATATAACAATTAAAATCCAAGTCAATATTTTTAATTGAAAGTTGAATGAAACAAAAGGTTTGTCAGAGCTTGTCTAAAATCAAGCAAAGAAGGAGTAAAGTTTCCTCTCCCCCCAAAAATGGCTCTAGATTCATTGATTTATCTATACTGGCCAATAGCTGAAGCTCTTTGGTGGTTCATTTTTGAGGGCTTTGGGGCAAGATACCCTCAATGTGTCCCCCACCGCCTCACAGACTCTACTATTGTCACCAGGTGCTATTTGTCCTCCTCTTCGTCATCATTGCTTCAACTTATCTCCTTGACAGGGAGCGAGCCAGGGAGCGAGCCAGGGAGCAAGTGGGCAGCGACATCTCCTGCTTCTCCTCCACATCACACTGCTGTCTGAGCCAGAACAAGAGACAAGTGAACAAGCAGTTAGCAATGGTGAAGAGGAGGAGCAGATTCAGAGTGCTCTTGGCAGTGACCTCCTGCTTGGTGTGGGCCCTTGGCAGGTGGCCAACCATGCCTATCCTTGACATGGTCTTGATAGTGAGCATACAAATAGGGCCTCAGAGAATGACCTTAAGGCCCAGACAGGTTTGCATGAGCATTGGTGATCCTTCAAATGAAGGGTTCCTAAATCATTTAGGGCAGGGACAGGGAACAATTTTGGCCTAGAGGCCAAATTATAATTTGGGAAGGGTCTTGGGGCACATTGCAGCAAGGGCAAAAAAAAATAATTTGTACACTTTTTGACATTTTCCCACCAAGAAACAGCTTAATTTTATTCAAGCCCCAGTGCAACAGTTTTCAGGCATACAAAGCACATCATTTTTCAGTTCACACATCTCATTCCAAGAAGGTTCCATGAGCTTTCTAAACTGTGAAGAAATTGCCGAATGAGGTCCCGCCCAAACAGGGAGAATGAGCTATTTGCTATTTATAAAGGAATACAGCTAAGCCATTAAAAAGAGAAAGAAGGTCTTTCGTTATTATCTTATTAAGAATGTTTATGCTCAGTTTTGTTGTGAGCTGATCATACGATTGACACAACTAGAAGATCAAGAATTATTTAATTTTGTGGAGCTGGGATGTTAAACCACGATCTAGAGACATGTTAAGATCTTCTAATCCATTTTAGCTTCTTATTTCAAGTGCTACATTAAATTATTTTAGTAGTAATACATGTTTCAGATTAGAGCAACGCAAGATTCACAAAGTATTGTTAACGTTCAACACTGTCTTGGATGGGTTTTGCTGTGGATCATAGCCAGATCATAGGCTCTAATCATTAGTTAGTTATCAATAAAAAGCCATATAAAACAACGCAGAAGAGACTATAGATAGAACATATTATCTATTGAGTATGAGTTGTCTTCTTACCCCAGCAGACGTGTTTTAGGTGAAGGTGACAATCTAGTTTGAAAAACTTACTGTCTTTATTTGTGCAGCATTTTATACATACTGATACTTTAGTCTTGCTTACAGAACTGTTTATATTCTATTAAAGCGGATCTCCCTCCCACTCTAAAAAGTGGTTGCCTACTTGTGTTTGTCATGAATGGTTTACCCTACTCTGGCATCCAAACAGTCAAAACAGTAAGTTGTCAAAGAGCTGAACTAAGCTTTCTAGCCTAAAGCACAATAAAGGCCAGCTCTCCAGCAAGCTGTGCAAAATCAACCATTCATCTGCATGTTCATTAATACAATTTTACTAAATATAAGCTGTATGATAACTTTGATTTAAGGTGCTCAAACTTGGATGAGCAGCATGAGATATCACCTGGACTTTAATTGTATTTAGCCAGCTGTTTTATGTCCCCAGTGTCAAGGTATTTGGCATATATCTCTAGATATTGGATCAGGTCAGCAAACAGGTTCTTCTGAGAGTGAGTTTCTGAACACAATAACCTTTCTCCCCCACTTTGAACGAGACATTAGGCTGTTTTGATGTTGCTATTATTATTATTATTATTATTATTATTATTTACAGTTATATACCGCCTCATAGCCGAAGTTCTCTGGGCGGTTTACAAAAATTAAAAGATTTAATACTAAAAAGTCAATATACAAAATTTAAAACCATAAACATACAACAGCTAACATTAAAACACTTTAAAACATTTTAACTGTTAAGCCTAGCCACAATGTCAATCAAAACCTCAACTTGAGCTGTTAAAATGCCTGGAAGAAAAGAAAAGTTTTGACCTGGTGCCGAAAAGATAACAGTGTTGGTGCCAGGCGGGCCTTATCGGGGAGATCATTCCATAATTGAGGGGCCACCACAGAGAAGGTGCTCTTCCTTGTTGCCGTCCTCCGAGCTTCCCTCGGAGTAGGCACCCGGAGGAGGACCTTTGATGTTGAGCGTAGTGTACGGGTAGGTTCAGGTCGGGAAAGGCGTTCCATCAGGTATTGTGGTCCCAAACCGTGTAAGGCTTTATAGGTTAAAACCAGCACCTTGAATCGGGCTCAGAAACATACAGGCAGCCAATGCAAGCGGGCCAGAATCGGTGTTATATGTTCGAACCTTCTGGTCCCTGTTACCAATCTGGCCGCTGCATTCTGCACAAGCTGCAGCTTCCGAACCACCTTCAAAGGCAGCCCCACATAGAGTGCATTGCAGTAATCTAACTGGGAGGTTACCAGAGCATAGACAACTGAAGCCAGGTTATCCCTGTCCAGGTAGGGGCGTAGCTGGGCCACCAAATGAAGTTGGTAGAAGGCACTCCGTGCCACCGAGGCCACTTGAGCCTCAAGTGACAGACATGGTTCTAGGAGAACTCCCAAGCTATGAACCTGCTCCTTCAGGGGGAGTGCAACCCCATCCAGAACAGGTTGAACACCCTCCATCCGGTCAGAGGAACCTCCCACTAACAACATCTCAGTCTTGTCTGGATTGAGTTTCAGTTTATTAGCTCTCATCCAGTCCATTGTTGCAGCCAAGCACCGGTTCAACACATCCACAGCCTCAACTGATGAAGATGAAAAAGAGAAGTAGAGTTGCGTGTCATCAGCGTACTGATGACAACGCACTCCAAAACTCCGGATGACTGCACCCAACGGTTTCATGTAGATGTTGAACAGCATGGGGGACAAAACTGACCCCTGCAGAAACCCATACTGGAGAATCCACGGGGCCGAGCAATGTTTCCCAAGCACCACCTTCTGGAGCCAACCTATCAAGTAGGAGCAGAACCACTGCAATGCAGTGCCTCCCACTCCCAACTCAGCCAGTCGTGACAGAAGGATACCATGGTCGATGGTATCGAAAGCCGCTGAGAGATCAAGGAGAATCAACAGAGTCACACTCCCCCTGTCCCTCTCCTGACATAGGTCATCATACAGGGCGACCAAGGCTGTTTCCATGCCAAAACCAGGCCTGAAACCCGACTGAAATGGATCCAGATAATCAGTCTCATCCAACAGTGTCTGGAGCTGGCCAGCAACCACCTGCTCAAGGACCTTGCCCAGGAATGGAACTTTTGCCACTGGCCTAAAGTTATTAAGATTTTCTGGGTCCAGGGAAGCTTTCTTCAGGAGTGGTCTCACTACTGCCTCTTTCAGATGGTCTGGGACCACTCCCTCTTGTAGAGAGGCATTAATCACTTCCCTGGCCCAGCCGGCTGTTCCATCCCTGCTAGCTTTTATAAGTCAAGAGGGGCAAGGATCCAATACAGAGGTGGCTGCATGAACCTGTCCAAGCACCTTGTCCACATCATCGAGCTGTACCAACTGAAACTCATCCAAGAAAACAGGACAAGCCTGTGTTCTGGATACCTCACTAGATTCACTTGCTATAACACTGGAGTCTAAGTCCTGGCGAATGCCAAAGATTTTATTCTGGAAGTGTCTAGCAAATATATTACAGCGGGCCTCAGATGGTTCTATCATGCCTTGGGGCCAGCATGTAGAAGCCCCCGGACAACTCTGAAAAGCTCCGCTGGGCGGCAGATTGATGATTTAATAGTGGCAGCAAAGTATTGTTTTTTTGCTGCCCTCACTGCCCCTGAATACAGCTTACCATAGGCACTTAGCAGTGTTTCATTGCATCCACTAGGAGTTCATCTCCATCTGCCCTCAAGCCGTCTCCTATTTTGTTTCATCACTCTCAGCTCCGGGGTATACCACGGAGCCATTCGAGCTCTACATAGGAGAGGACGCTCAGGAGCAATCGTGTCAACCGCCCGGGTCATTTCTGCATTCCACAGATCAACCAGGGTTTCGACATGAGAGACAGCCCTATCAGCTGGAATACTCCCCAGCACCCTCTGGAAACCATCCGGATCCATTAGCCTCCGGGGGCAGACCATCTTAATGGGTCCCCCACCCTTGCAGAGGGGAAAAGCTGCTGTAAGTCTAAACCTCAGCAGGTGGTGATCTGACCATGACAGAGGGGTTGATGTAAAGTCCCCCACTTTCAGATCACCATCTCCATGTCCAATGGAAAAAATCAGGTCTAGAGTGTGCCCCGCTACATGCGTTGGGCCAGTGGCATGTTGGGACAGTCCCATGGTTGTCATAGAAACCATGAAATCCTGAGCTGACCCAGATAAAGTGCCCTCGGCATGAATGTTGATATCCCCCAGAACCAACAGTCTGGGGGACCTCAACAGTGCACCCGAGACCACCTCTGTCAGCTCACCTAGGGAGTCTGTTGAGCAGCAGCGTGGGCGGTACACCAACAGAATCCCTAATCTGTCCCGTTGGCCCAACACAAGGTGAAAACACTCCAGACCAGTAGTCACATGGACAGGGAGCCCGCAGAGGGGGATGGAATTCCTATAGACCACAGCAACCCCCCCTCCCCGGCCCTCAAGTCTATCCTGATGCTGAACCAAGTAACCAGGTGGGCATAACTGGGAGAGACTAACTCCTCCCTACTCTCCCACCCAGGTCTTGGTAATGCAAGCCAGATCAGCCGCCTCATCCACTATTAGATCATGGATGAAGGAGGTCTTATTTTGCACCGATCTGGCATTTAAAAGCAGCATCTGGAGACCCGAGGGCTGACTGATAGGGCAACCAACAGACCTGTGGATGTGGGGGGGACCGGAACAAGTCACAGGCATTAACTGTCTGGGCCGTGTTCCCCTTACCTGTTGATGTGCATGATGGTTTTATAAGACCTACACCACTAATTTCTCCTAGCTCCTGTGTCTGAATTTCACAAAGGGATCAATTTTTACTTATTATATTTATAGCCCACTTTTTGACCACCAGTCTCCCTGCCCCCAAAGTAGCTTATATCTCCTCCATGCAACATTAGCTGCTGCCTATCTCTATTAATTTATTTCATTCCAAATTTCACTAGCTTCTCTTGTCAAAGGAACATCTTGCCAATCCAGATGTTGATATCCAACTGATAATAATAAATGTTGTTTCTGACCATCTCTCCTAAGTATTGCCCATAATCCAAAACACTGAAAATCAAATTTCAAAGTACAGTTTTGTACAGTTACACATCCCTTTCCATTATAGAACTACTGCAGTACTGTCATTGGGAGGGCATTGGGAGGTGATCCTAGAGGCTCTCGCATATACTGGGCTGTTGCCAGCAGGGCAGGAGGAGAGACAGAGGTGATTTTCATCTCTTTGTCCCCCTTTTAATTTCCCCGCTTTAGATAGGCTTTCAGCCTCTTTAGGAGACAGTCCACTGGTGGGAGATGGGCTGGCACCGCAGAGGCCTGTATCCAATGTTAGTCTTACTTAGAATAGACCCACTGAAATTAATGTAACTAACATTCGATACAACCCAATGAACCCCCAGAAATATAATCACCATTTTACTGAAGAAGATAGCAAAGCAATGAAGACAACCATTTTACAAGAAAGCAGGGTATAGTGGATTCACCACTCATTCAGGCTTCCATATAATCTGGCATCATACACTTGAACATTTAAAATAAAAAGTCATTCTAAAGCATAGCCTAAGTCAGATCACACATTCTTGAATTCCCACAAAAATCTGCATTTAATAAGATTATGCTAATAGTGCAGAGCTTCTGAGTAACCACACTCAAATTTTCTGTATTAGATTTCTTTACTATGCTGAACTTGATTACACTTCAAAGACAGCAATTTAGCTGCTTTATATACAATACAGTTGAAGAGGGCAATATTAATTCTTCTATGATGGTCATGCTGACAAGGGTAACTAACACAATACATATAGTATTTCCAAAGAAACAAAACATGTGTGAAGTACAATTAACAGAGGGTGGTGATTAGTTTTCATCACTTTAAAGAATAATGGATATACCAAAGTCGGATTTAATAATTGTGGTAAGATGGTTGCATCATTATAAACAAACAAAAAATGAGCTTAACAGGTGGCCACACACCTCTGGAATGGGGTCTGCCAGACCCCATCACAGCAAATTTTTAGGAAGGCCCTGAATATCTACTTGTTTTCCCTGGCCTTTTATTGAATATATTTCATTGTACTGTTCTGGGTTTTTAGCCACAATTGTGTTTTAGTTTTTAAGTACTGTCTGGGCTAGAGGTTTTATTGCTGGGTTTTTTTGCTTGTATTAATTTTTGCTGTTTTATCATTGGATGGGACACCTTATCATATACACATAAGGACTTGCCATACTGAATTAAACCTATGGTTCATCTACCCTATTGTTGTCTATCTTGACCGACAGAGGTTATGTTTGCATGATCCCTGCAGCTTAACCAAGCGACAGTGACTTGTTTAAGCCACAGCGCATCCTGTGGCATCCCAGGCACCATTCGCCAGGGCGCGGCCTGTCACGCCATCTGAATACAGGCAGCATGGCTTGTTTGAGGGGGAAACAACTGTCAAATGACCCAACAACAAGCCATATCTTATTTGAGGGTTGTTTTCCCCTCAAACAAGTCATGATGCCTGTGTTCAGATGACATGACAAGCTATGCCAGGGAGGGTAATTAGGCAAGTGGGTCCCAGCATGCCCTGGCATACATCATGGATAAAACAAGCCATCATGTGTGAATCAGCTCAGAGGCTTGCTGAGTCAAGAAGCTCTTCTTAGGCAAGACTCTTGTCCAGTCCAGATTGCACTATTTAAGGAGGGTAAAGTTATCAATGTGCGTCATCACAGAGGAAAATCATGTTTCCTTACCATTGCTTTTCTGCCCCCACTTTTGTCCTTCATTACTTTCTCTTTCTGCCTGGAGGGGAAAGAGGAAGTAAATAAAGACCACATGGCCCATTCAGGAGCCCTTTTAATTGTGCTGCTTTTTCTGCACACACCAGGAGCATATTCCGGTTTAAAATAAAAATCAGATTAAAAGGGGTCTATTTTGCAACGGAAAAATGAGCAGAAGGAGCGGGAGGCGTGCGGGAGGTGGATGTTGTCATTTAAAGGATGAGTGCACATCCATAAGTGGGCAGCAGCAAGCGTGCAATAAAACTCTTGTCTGATGAACCTCAGTGGCTACTAGTCACGATGGCTACTTATTATGTCCAGTATCAGAAGCAGTGTGACTCTGAATACCAGATGTTGGGGAAGAAGTGGTTGCACTCATGTGGGCCTCCCATTGACCTACAACTCTCATCATCCCTGACCATGGGCCATGTCAGCTGGGAGTGATGGGACTTGTAGTCCAAAACACCCAAGGGCACCAGGCTGGGGAAGGAAAAATAAGCCTTCAAAAACATTATTTTTATTACTAATGTAATAGTAATAGTAATAGTACTGTTCCACCTGTTCTAGTTGTGAACCTTGGCACTGAAAACAGGTTACAGAATTGAGTCGTGACTCAAAATTTTGCCCAAGACATTTATACTTTCTTTGGTTGTGTTGCTCAGGGCGCATATACCAGAATACACCCATTTACTTAAATTTCTGAATTAAGAGGATTTAAGAGCTACATCATAAATCAGACTTATCATTTTCTTATGTTTTTACAGATACCAGCCTTCCTTTGATACTATCTACTTACAAAATACAGTTTCAGAAAACAGTTAAATATTAGAAATGTTGGTTTGAAACCAGAACTCTTTTCAAATTTAGACCACAAATAACGTAATAATAGTCAATGTAACTTTTTCATTTGTTAAAACAATTTGCTCCCAGTCTTAAACCCTGAATGCCAAGTTTTAACCTACAGAGACTCCCCCCCCCTTTATTCCTGAATTATAACCACTGAAAAACGCTGACAGACCCTTACTGTAGCAGACCTAGTGGGTGCCCTATAATGAACTTCTAAATTACTTGAGATAATATCTGGAAACCTTGGCCTTAAATATGTTTCTGGTTTTGACCCGTTGCCAATGCAAACACTACGAGTATAAATTGGAGACACAGAATGTAAAATCTAAATATTAGATGTCTTTTATTTTGCAACTTTTTCTGATTTTTGTGTTATGGAATAGTTGCAGCTGTGCTTTAATACAGTTTACTTCTTTGTCGTTGTCTTTGTGCATCACACATATGGGCTCAGTGCCTGCATGAAACCCCATTCTATTGCAGAGGAATGTTTGGTAGGAAACCTCCACCCCACTGTTCCTGTGTGCACAATTTTTTTTTTTTATGTTCACAATCTCTGCAATCACCTATGTGTGTATAGCCATGAGACCCCTATTTAGAAGTGTGTTTGTTGTGGCAGTCAACTGCATCCTACTGATGCTTTAAGGTAGATTCCTGCATTGAGCAGGGGGTTGGACTCGATGGCCTTATAGGCCCCTTCCAACTCTACTATTCTATGATGGGCACTCCTTCTGTCTTTTCTGCCTGAGCAAGGGACACTTATTTTCAAGTCTTTACAAAACAAATGAAATGTAATCACTCTGACAGGCTGTGGGCTTTTCCTCGGAGGAAAGCCCTTCAACCGGTGGAGCCATTGGCAGGCAAGCCTGCTATGCGCAGATGACAAAGAACACCCCGTTGGGTACAAGAGGCCCTTCCCCGTTTGCCTAAGCCTTTGAGAGTTTCAGAGACTGAGTCATCCTCTGCTCAAGACCTGAATTTGGGATGTGCCGATCCACCCACACCTGGGCAATCACTGAAGCTTATGGAAGCTTTGAGTGGTCACCTGTGCATTCACACAGCCAACTCACCATCCCTGTGGCAATGTCGATGTCAAAATAGATAAGAACATAAGAAGAGTCATTCTGGATCAGATCAAGGGTCCATCTAGTCTAGCATTTTGTTCACACAGTGGCCAATCAGATGCCTCTGGGAAGCCCACAAGCAGGACATGAGTGCAACAGCACCTACCCACCTATGTTCCCCAGCAACTGTCTCTTCTACCTGAGGTAGCACAAAGCTATCGAGGCTAGAAGCCATTGATACTCTTCTCCTCCAGGAATTTATCTAACCCTCTTTTAAAACCATCCAAATTGGTGGCCGTCACGAATTCCATAGTTTAACTATGTGCTGTGTAAAGAAGTACTTCCTTTTATCTGTCCTGGATGTACCACCAATCAGCTTCATGGATTGCTGCCTCTGGGTTCTATTAATATGGGAGAGGGAGAAGATGTCTCCCTATCCACATTCTCCACACCGTGCATAATTTTGTACATCTCTATCATGTCTGCCCTTCCCTTCCCTTTTTCCAACCTAAACAATCCCACCTGTTGTAGCCTTTCCTCATAGGGAAGATGTTCCAGCCCCTTGATCATTTTAGTTGCCCTTTTTTGCACTTTTTCAAGCTCTGCAATATCTTTTTTTAAGGTTGGTGACCAGAACTGTACACAGTATTCCAAGTGTGGTCACACCATAGATTTGTATAAAGGCAGTATGAAATTGGCAGTTCTATTCTCAATTCCTTTTTCTAATTATACCTAACATAGAGTTTACCTTTTTTTAAAAACAGCAGTTGCACTCTGTGTTGGATGCCCATTCTCTCAGGTCTGAACGATCTTTTTAGAGCTCTTCACAACCCCTTTTGTTTTAACTACCCTGAATAATTTGGTGTCACTTCACTGCTCACTCCTAATTCTAGATTATTTATGAACAGGTTGAAAAGAATTGGTCCTAATACAGATCCCTGTGGGATCCTTCTATTTACTTCCCACCATTGGGAGAATTTAATGTTTATTCCTACTCTCTGCTTTCTGTTCCTTAACCAGTTACTGATCCATAAAAGGACCTCTTCTTTTATTCCATGATTGCTAAGTTTGCTTAGGAGTCTTTGGAGACGTTAGTACAGAGGCTCTGCTCGGTTCTGAGGCTGCAATGGGCGGTTTAAAAAAACTGAGGGAATAGGCAGCCACCAACTATAGACTTGCACACTGGGACAGTAGGGGAGGGTTCCCATCAAAAAATTCTCAGCTGTAGAAGTTTCTTGAATGGGGTCCATGCATGTACAGAGCCCGTATGTGTGAATGCATAGATGTCCACTACTTGTCGTTCTGCAAGCAGAATAGTACAGAGAAATACGCACATACAGTATTTCTACAGTTATATCCAGACATTGTTAAACGGGAAACTTTCAGAGTATTTACAGTTGTGTTTCAAAGTAAATTGAAAGGAATTTGAATCTCTGTATGATTACTCTAGCTTAGATTTCTAAAGTCATATTTTACAGTTGCAGCTCCTCAGGGCCAACCCTAGACATTTTGTTACCTGGGACAGAACAGGAAATGGTGCTTTCCCTGGCCAACATGCAAGGATATGTAATATCCAAAATTGGTCAAGTTATTTTGGCACCTCAGGCAAAGTATCCCACAGATATATCTCCCTGGGAGTAAAAATTCAATAATTATAAATAATGAACAATTTGCTGTCCTTCTATGTCCCCCCCCAAAAAAATCTGCTGCCTGATGCACTCTACCCAAAGATAGGGCCTGGCCCTGCAGTTGCCATGTGAGGAACAATTCCCTTTAGCACACTAAGGTTGGTAATGGTAAAGAACAATACACCCATTTGGGCTGAAATTGATTGCACACTTACTTTCTAATAAAACCCTTCACAGCAATAAGGGCCGTATGCAAGGAAATGCACTGTATAAGTGGAAGGGTTGTCTGACACATCCTTCTTACTTTCTAATAATAATAATAAAAATTATTATTATTATTATTATTATTATTATTTATAACCCGCCTCTCCCTTCGGATCGAGGCGGGGAACAACAACAATATAAAATACAAGAATCACAAACAGTTAAAAAAATTAAAAAACAAGAAAAAATACATCATTAAAACAACTTAAAATTCATCCAGATAGGCCTGCTGGAAGAGAGCCAACCACTAGTCTTCAGTTTCATTTATGTATTTATTTCCCACCCATCCTTTAAGGAGTTTAGGACAGCGAACCTGGTCCTCTCACCAATCCATTTTATTCTCATAACCTTGTGAGGTAACTTAAGCTGTGATAAACTGGCCTAGACCAGTCAGTGAGCTGGGTATTTGAACATGTGTCTCACTGGTTCCACATAAATCATTGAGGCTTTTGTTCTCAGAACCAACATGCTTTCTTTGACTTACTGGCAACTCACACAAAGTATATCAAAGAGTTAAAGAGAAATGAAATGAAATGTTTGGATAGGAAGAGAGCCAACCACTAGCTTTGCCTGGCCAGCTTGCTTTTATATTATCAAAGCTCTCAATGAAGCATGGATAGAAAGTTGCATTCACATTAGTACCGAACAGGTTCTGTTTCATCTTTATTGTTCCACCCATGCTGATATACAGAAGCAGTCAATGGGCGTCAGGGTGTGCTAATGCTACCAACTGTGGGGGGATGGCAAATATTTCTAAAAGCTCAGCTACTGATACTCTTACCCTGCTATTTTACTACATACTGCAGAGCGAAGCTGGACATCTTCAGTGGCATACAGTTGTCTCAGCCCCTCTAATTTATGTAACCTACTATAATAGAAAGAGTTAACCGCTGTCCAGCTTGATGCTGTCATTAGGAAGAGGTAGTTTTGTTTGTTGTAATAAAGCACTTGAACAAGTCTCAAGCCTTCTACTACCACTCCAGCCATGGGAGAATGATGAAATGGACTATGTGTACTTGGCAGATCAGCTTCCTATGATTATTCATTTATTACATTTTTTAATCCCATCTTTCCACCAAGGTGCTCAGGGCGGTGTACAAGATTCTCCCCTTATCCTTGCATCCTCACAAAAGGAGAATTGTTCAAGGTCACCCAGTAAACATAATGGCTGAGTGGTGATACAAACCTGAGTTTGCCTCATCACACTCTAACCTTACCCTTTAAGTGAACTATATGGAGCAGGATGTCAGAAAGACTGCCTTCTCCCTTATGAACTTGCCCACTCTTTAAAAACTTCATTAGAGGCCCTGGTCCAGGTGATTCCACCTTTGGAGAAAAGGTGGCCACTTACACATCACCAAAAGAGAAGACAAAAATGACACATATCCTTATTTATATGTATAGATGCAAATTTATAAAGAATTACTATCATTTAAATAGAAATACATCTCACCATAGTGGACTGTGATCAGGTGACCTGTGTGCCTACCTGTTCATTCTGCTGTACAGGTCCCTGTTCTTGTTTATAATAATAATAATAATTATTATTATTATTATTATTATTATTATTATTATTATTATTTATAGCCCACCTCTCCCTTCGGATCGAGGCAAGGAACAGCAACAATATAAAACACAAAAATCACAACAGTTAAAATCTTAAAAGCAAGAGAAAAATACAACATTAAAAACATCTTAAAATTCATCTGGATAGGCCTGTTGGAAGAGGACAGTCTTCATGACTCCCTTGAATTCATGAAGACTGTCAATTTGTCTAACCTCCTCCTTGTTGTCATGGTTCTTTACATTTGCTGGACTGGACAGCCTTTCAAACAGACAACTGTCCTCTGTAAAGTAGGACATTCAGCCACTCTACTGCTAGGTGGATGGCAACCCAAGACAGAGCCTTCTCAGTGGTGGCATTCAGTAATGGAATGCTGCCCTCAAGAACTTGTCTGGTAACTACTCTGCTGAGCTTTTAAGGTGCCTGGTGATCACAGTTTTCTTCTCCCAAGATTGAAACAGATATTTTAATTCTGCCTTGCTTGTCAGGTCGGTTAAAAAGAAAACAAACATAATCTATGACCTCCTCAAAGAAGAAGAGGCCGACCTGGCATGCTTCACAGAGACCTGGCTGGGAGATGACAGTGGCCCGACATGGGCTCAGGCTCTCCCAGCTGGGTACTGTGTTAGCGAGCAGGTGAGGGAAAGTGGGTGGGGGGGCGGAGTAGCTGTGGTCTACAAAAACAATCTTAACCTGACCAGACATCCTGTCCGGGAATTGAATAACATCGAGTGTGTGTACCTGAGTCTGAAGGCCAGGGATAGACTAGGGATTCTGTTAGTGTACTGGCCCCCCTGCTGCCTATCAGACTTCCTGGCCGAGCTCACGGAACTGGTCTCGGAGCTGGTGTTGGATTCGCCCAGGCTTTTGGTCCTGGGCGATTTCAACATCCCATTCAAGGCCGGTTTGTCAGGTGGAGCTCGGGAGTTCATGGCATCCATGACAAACATGGGCCTATCCCAATTGGTCTCTGGACCCACACATTCAGCAGGTCACACCCTCGATACTGTTTTCAGTTCCGAACAGACGGATCTGTGGGCGGAGGTATTGAATACCTCCGAATTGTCACGGACAGACCATTTTCTGGTCAGGGTTAGTATCACGGCTACCACCCGCCCCTGCAGGGGTGGCGGACCTATTAAGATGGTTCGCCCTCGAAGGCTGATGGATCCTTCTGGATTCCAGAAAGCCTTGGAGGGTTCTATGGCTGGTATCGTCGACGATCCTGTAGAAGCCCTGGTCAATAGATGGAATCAAGACCTAACTAGGGCTATCGACACGATCGCCCCAAACGTCCTCTCCGGCCCGCTTCTAATAGGGCGCCCTGGTATACAGAAGACCTTAGGGAGTTGAAGCAGAAAGGACAACGACTGGAGCGCCGATGGCGGAAAACTCCTTATATCCGACAAGACACGACATAGAGAACACCTTCGTTTCTATGGGGTGGCAATACGTGCAGCGAAGAAAGCTTTCTTCTCTGCACGCATTGTGTCTGCGAATTCATGTCAGGCAGAACTGTTCAGGGTGGTGAGGGGTCTAACCCAGGCACCTTCTCCCCTGAATCCAATTTTAGAGCCTTCGGTAGTTTGCTGTGATGCCTTTAACGATCATTTCCCAGATAAAATCTCTCAGATAAGAGCCAACTTAGATGCCATTGTTATAGCAGAGGCTGACAGTGGAGTGTCCAGAGACTCCGCGAGTAGGATTACACTTGATCAGTTTCAGTTGGTGAGTACCGAGGATGTGGACAAGGTACTTGGATGTGTGAGGACGACGACTTGCCCTCTCGATCCCTGTCCTTCTTGGCTGGTTGTCCAGGGAGGAGATGCAGTTAGATCACATCTACAACATATCATTAATGCATCTCTCAGGGAGGGGAGCTTTCCATCATGTTTGAAAGAGGCGGTGGTAAGGCCGCTTCTAAAAAAGCCCTCCCTGGATCCCCTGGACCTTAATAACTACAGGCCTGTATCAAATCTTCAATTTTTGGGCAAGGTGATCAAGAGAGTGGTTGCCTTTCAACTCCAGGCAATCTTGGATGACACTGATTTTCTAGACCCATTTCAAACTGGCTTCAAGGCAGGATACGGAGTTGAGACCGCTTTGGTTGCATTAGTGGATGATCTACGCCTTAGTATTGACAGGGGGAGTGTGTCCCTGCTGGTACTCCTGGACCTCTCAGCGGCTTTCGATACCATCGACCATGGTATCCTTCTGGAGTGCCTGGGGTAATTGGGAATCGGGGGCACTGTGCTTCAGTGGTTCCGATCCTATCTCTCGGGCAGGTTCCAGATGGTGATGCTTGGGGATAGCTGCTCTTCAAAAAAGGAGTTGCTATGTGGTGTACCACAAGGTGCCATCCTTTCCCCAATGCTGTTTAACATTTACATGAAACCGCTGGGAGAGATCATCCGGAGGCATGGGGTGGGGTGCTATCAATACGCTGATGAGACCCAAATATATTTCTCTATGCCTTCGACAACATCATCAGCTAAGGATAGTGTGTCTCCTCTGAATGAATGCTTGGAGGCGGTAATGGGCTGGATGAGGAAAAACAAACTGAAGCTGAATCCAGACAAGATGGAGGTGCTCACTGTCAAAGGCCCCAACCTGGATTTGGAGGTGTGTCAACCAGTTCTGGATGGGGTTACACCTCCCCTGAAAGACTGTGTTCGCAGCCTGGGGGTACTCCTGGATCCGTCGCTCCAAATGACAGATCAGATTGATGCGACGGCCAGGAGTGCCTACTATCAGCTTCGGCTGATACGCCAGCTGCGCCCCTTCCTAGAGTTGGAAGACCTAAAGACGGTAGTGCACGCGCTGGTAACTTCGAGGCTTGACTTCTGCAATGCGCTGTACATAGGACTACCTTTGTGCCTAGTCCGGAAACTTCAACTTGTTCAAAATATGGCAGCCAGTTTGGTCACCGGTACACCTAGGGGTAACCACATTACACCAGTTTTTAAATCACTTCATTGGCTGCCAGTCAGTTTCCGGGCGAAGTATAAAGCATTGGTTATATTACCTTTAAAGCCCTATATGGTTTGGGCCCAGGCTACCTGCGGGATCGCCTTCTCCCGTACAATCCGCCCCGCACACTTAGGTCCTCTGGGAAGAACTTACTCAAGCCAGCCAGAACTAGGCTGGCGAGTGTTACCCAGAGGACCTTCTGTTCCATCGCTCCCAGACTATGGAATGATCTGCTGGAGGAGATTAGACAAATTAGCAGTCTTCATGAATTTAAGAGAGTCATGAAGACTGTTCTCTTCCGGCAGGCCTATCCGGATGAATTTTAAGATGTTTTAATGATGTATTTTTTCTTGTTTTAATTTTTTTTTAACTGTTTGTGATTCGTGTGTTTTATATTGTTGTTGTTCCCCGCCTCGATCCGAAGGGAGAGGCGAGTTATAAATAATAATAATAATAATTATTATTATTATTATAATTATAATAAATTGGTGCTGTTTTATTGTATGTTTAGACAGATATTTATTTATTTTTAATGTTAGCTGCCTTGCATACTTTATGCTGAAAGGCAGTTCAAAAATGTCTGAAATAAATATCTACCAATATTTTAAAATAAAAAAGGAGGAAGAATCCGATTTCAGTATGTTTTAGACTCTGATCCACACTGAATGCTAAGGCAATAAAACTGTGGCAAAAGTATTTTAATAGTTCATTCCATACAGACCACATTCCTAAATGTATTCATTGATGAATAACTCCATTTTATTAAGAGTTCAAGGCCACTATGCAGATTAGGTTTCAAAGCTCAACAGCACAAACGCATGAATGTGCGCCCAAAGCCAGAAAATACTTATTGTGGAACAGTCATTGTGCACTGCAACCACCGCTGTGGTTAATACATAATTCTACCAGCTGCAGGGAGTTAACAGCACAAGGATTGACTTTTTAACCATATTATAACTTCAATGCTTTGACAAGTAACCAGGTAATTTTGCAAGTGGAATAATTATATAACATTTAAACAAACCAGCACTACATCATTCAGCCTCAAAGACACTGTAGATTAAAAGAAAAAGTCTCAAGAGATCAAACAATCTCATGTTTAATTGTATTTAATTGTAGATGTAGAACTGGTCTGAGAGCATCCAGACTGCCAACATTGCGTCAGCCTTAATATCAATTGTCTGCCATCCAAATGGTAATGCTTGTATGCGTCTCAGCTTCACTAGCCCTCGATCACAATCATAATCTCATCAAGCATGCTTGTATTTCAGAAAAAAGCGAGGTTGGCACTATGTGCTCTAAATTTGAGGCACGAATGAAGAATGCAGCAAGTGGTCTAATGTAGTGGTCTTCAACTGGTCCAAACCCAAGCCCCACCTCAGACTCCTGACTTCCACAACTTTCTCCATCTCGAACATGGCGGCAATATCTGGACCGATCTTGTGACCCACTTTTGGGAAACAACCCACCAGTTAAAGACCACAGGTATAGTGTGTGGGAGAGGGAAAAAGGCACCGTTGGGCCCAACTTGAATGCCCTGGTTTTGATGCACCCAAACCCGGTAACAAAGAGGCAAGAGGCAATTGTTGGGATTCAAATGGGCAACAATGTTTGCTAACTTTACTGAGTAGATCTGCATATTCAAACACTCAACTTGCAAACTAATTAGCTCCCTTCCTTCAAGGTTGTTCCTTTCTCCTCACCCTTTGCCAGGGGAACTCCCATGGCTCAGGATCAATGGCTAGCCTTTCTTGTACCATAAACTGGAGGCTGCAGTTGTAATTAAATCTGCAAACAGGTGCCGTTGGCACACAACCGCTGAATTTATGACTTTAATAAATTCAGCGGTTTTGTGCCATTAGCCTTTCTTGTAGCCATAACCCTTCATGGCCCTCACATTTAAGCACCAAAGAAGGTCTGTTGAATCATCCCTGCACAGGCCTTATGGCTTTGTGGAGGTGAATCAGGTATATCCTAAACGGAGGTCCTGTCCTACTCACCTCTAGCCATACAGCCTTGAAGAAATAGGTATAAAGAATTGTCCCTTCAATTAAAAGATGGCTTGCTTGCCTTTTCTCCCCCTGCCCCCTTTCCCCCCTTTCAATAAACCCTTTGTGAATCTTTCCCGTGGCTTTCTTGCATGCCTGGAATTAATCCCAACTCATATGTTTGCCTACCTGGAATTATTTCCAACTTGTCTGTTCCTAGATTCAGGGTGTTTCCAGACAAGGCTTTTATGCTGATGATGCCCTGCCCTGCCCTAATCACATAATTTTACACAAGGTTCAGATATCATCATCTTCCTTCTGCGTGTTACCACTGCTTCTTGTAAAAAGATGGAACAGCTGCACAATGCCTTCTATTTGATAGCTTTAGGAGCCCCCATCTGGAAACACCCCCAGTCTTCTCTTGCATCTGCCCTGGAGCTGATTCTACCAAGACTTATTGTTGCTGTGATAACTACTCACATTCCTGTTGGCCCTTACTAATGCATGACAGAAAACAACACAGCAGATTTCTCTAAATCGTCACACCACGTTTATCCACTGATATACAAATGTCACATGATAACTTATCTGTATATGATGGCTATAACAGATAAAGCTTTCTTATCATTTCCCAAATATAGGAAATCTTGTCAAGTTCTAAGTGCTCAATTTATTTATTTATTTGATGGGTACCCTGCCTTTCTGTCAAGAAAATGGCACTCAAGGCAGCTTGAGAACTCTGATGCTATATAATATTTCAAACCTGGAATCAGACATAACCTTCACTAATGTTAATTAATTCATGATGTATCTTTTAAACTGAGTTTTATTTAAAACATAGAGCTTTTTGTGAATAAGACAGAGAGAACAAGGAATTCTCTGGCTGTCAATATAAGGTGTGATGCTTTTGACAGTTTTATTTACCTGATTATATTTTTATAGAACAATCAGGAGGCCTCTGCAATTGTTATTTATACACATGTGTATCAGTCGCTTTTCCAAAATGGCTCAAAGCAAAGATACAAAACTGTTAAAAACATCAAAATCAACATTTGTGACAGAGGAGAAGTAAGAATTTTTAAAATTACACAATGGGTTGTATCTAACGGTTTTATTCCATTAGCGTAAATGACTTTGCACTAGAGGAAACCAAGTTCTGAACTACAAGAAGGGAGAATCCAACTAAAGTTCCGCTTGTGCAATGGCTCATAGATCTTAGATTTACCAAGAAGTCTGCTAGCATTTGCGTAATCACTTTAGCAACGGCAAAAGGCAGCAGTGCTCCACCAGGACAGCAATTTCTTCCACTGATGGTAGTTTGAATTTAAGCCATTAATATTAATAATTAAAAATATATGATAAAGTAACAATTTTGAAACAATTGCATGAAACAACAAGGGAAAACTACATCAGAATCTAGTGCATACAAATCAGTCATGTACAAAACCCCCAAACATATTATATGAATATATGCAAACGGAAATGTATGTGTATATGTGCATATATAATGGCTGAGAATTAATGCAATGGCTAAAAATATGCAGTTATTTTTGACATTCTGACATACAATCACTTTAAGATCGGGTTCTTATTTGCCCTTCCTTTGCCTTTTAAAGGTCTATTTTTTAAACAAAAATGTCAGGAAATCTGGAACAAAAATGTACAATAAAACACGTCCCTTGGCCTTCTGATCTATTAATCTTTCAAATAAAGCAATATAGCTGGATGAGCCAGCAAAAGGTTATTATATATGGTTACCTTGTGTGTAATGGTCAGATGTTCATTATCCTCACCGGGGTTTAAAGGAGGGGGCGGGAGAAACCAACTAAAGTTCAAAATAAGTTACACATTTTCTGAAACACTTTAACAGATTGGTGAATGGTACTTAGGGCAATTTCTTTGGTAGCTTTTGTTGTACGACCTTCACATTTCACACCCTATATTACTCATAAATGAGACATTCAAGAAACACAATTTCTCAAATAAAAACACATACTCTATCAGTGGAAAAGCAAACAAAAGAGGTAATGTGCTGTAACTAAAAACATTTTTAAACAAAGTCACAGTAATTTACTGCCTCAACTACTCATGGGACCCCACAAATAGATTTTTTTAAAAAAAATGTAGTCCCATAAGGGGCGCTTGATTTACTGAATATCCCTGGATAGCAAGAGAAAATGAAAAGGTAAATTGTGCATGAATATAAAGGCTGTAATTCTATCTCCTTTCACCACATGAATCAATTTCACATTTAAAGATTTCATGAGAAAGACCTAGGAATATCTAGAAACCATCACAGAATAGGGGATAAAGGCACTAGGAACTTGCTCAGAAGAATTTTATACAACTGAAAACACTGAAGTTTTTGACCCTGCCAAATCAAATTCTAACAGAGCCATCCTACACATATCGGGCCTGTTCAGACAACATGCTAAACTGCTAACCCTTTTGCAGCAAATGGTTGGTGAGCATGTTTAATCTGTGGTTATGTCACCACCGTGGTTAGGAATGATTCACATGACACGCTAAATCATGGTTCACACAACATGCTAAGCTATAATGTTTAGCTCAAAATGCTTAACCACCATGGCTTAGTGTGTCGTCTAAACAGGGTCATTTACTCAGAAAGTAATCCCATTGGGTTCAATGGAGCTCACTCCCAGGTAAATGTGCAGAGGATTTCTGCCTTTGATCAAAAGACTTACAGCACAATCCTATGCATGACTACTCTGAAGTAGTCCCATTGAGTTCAATGATGGTTACTCCCAGGTAAGTGTGTATAGGATTGTAGCGTTAAAGAAAAAGGGAGAAGAAACAGCAAATTCAATTGACAATGTGTCTGAGCAGTAAAGATAAGCTTTTACAAGTTTCCAAGAACTAGGGATGTGTATCGTATCGTTAGAATTTATGATAATGATACGATATGCTCTTTATCGTGCACATGAGTTACGATAACGATACGATAGAAAAACCTACGATAATCATTGGAGACGATAATTTTCAGGCGATTTTATCGTTTTATCGGACTGCCATATAAATATACCTATAACTTCTGTATTTTAAAAGTTAGAGGCTTGAAATTTGGTCACAGTGCTTCTGGGGTATGCCTAAGTATGTGTATGAAATTTGAGATCGATCCCTCCAACCCTCGATTTTATATGAATTTATTAAAGATTGTTTCTGTTCTGACAGATCATAATGAACGCACATGGCAAGCTGTCATTCTGATCTGTCAGAACTGAAATGATCTTTAATAAATTCATATAAAATCGAGGGTTGGCGAGATCAATCTCAAATTTGGCATATATGTGTAGCAACATGTGCTATACATATGTGCCAAATTTGAGATCGATCCCTCCAACTCTTGATTTTATATGAATTTATTAAAGATCATTTCCGTTCTGACAGATCAGGATGACAGCTTGCCAGACCTGTCAGAACAGAAACAATCTTTAAAAAATCAATATAAAATCGAGGGTTGGAGGGATCGATCTCAAATTTCATACACATACTTAGGCATACCCCAGAAGCACTGTGACCAAGTTTCAAGCCTCTAACTTTTAAAATACAGAAGTTATAGGCATTTTTCCTTTCCGCCAAAAATATCGTTTTTTAACGGTAATTATCATGAAGATAATACGGATCACCTACAATATGAATGAAGATGATATTTTTTTTGGTCCGAAATGACGATAACGATAAAAAATGATTTTTTTGGCATGCACACCCCTACCAAAACCCTTGTTCACAAAATCTTGATCTCTCTAGGGAAAATATTATGAAATTTTCTAGGATGAAGAGATACCTAGAGTTTACATAAGATTATCCATGCAGTAAATTATGAGTTTCTCCTTCCTCATTGCTCATACATAGACCAAGAAACCGCTTTGCCTATATAATAATATGGCTGGCTTGTATATACTCACGTTCCTGGTTATGTATGGTGAATAAGAATTATGTTATCAGGAAACCAGGAAGTGAAACTATACAACTAAAAATAGATATATGATTAATGGTGGGCTAGTAAAAAAGTTGTATTGACTTCTGTTTGGTATGCAGACAGGTAAGGAAAAGTAATTTAGGTCCCCTCTACAAGATTTTGGTTTGACGCCTAGTTGGCCGATTATGCGCATCTTCTCGCAATTGCTTTTACGCCTAATCCCTATACACGGGAGGCATCGCTTGTTTACATGGTCATAAGGCGCTTTAACTCCCGCCAAAAATTAAAATTCGCTATTTAACGCACATTCCATAATGCGCATAATCGGACAGAAAAAGCACCTCAACCCCCGATTTGCGCTCCGTTTATGTAGAGGTAAAATCGGTAATGCGCTTTGAAAGAGCTTTAAATCTCTCTTGTAGAGGCACCCTGAGTCTACATTTCCTACGTTGTAATATGTAAATATTTCTTACAGTGAGATTAATTTCTGTGTAGGAAACTAGTAGCACAAAAAGCGACTATTGAGTCAAAATGTTAACCAATGGAATAAAAAACACAAATAAAAAAAAGGTGGGGGAGAGTAGGTGAAGCATCAGTTTATAATCTGGGGAGATCAGTACAGATAAATAGAAAGGAGACCAACCTAAAGAACTCATCATCACCACCAAGAAGGCCTCTTCTTTGCAGCATTTGCAAACCCTCTTAATATATGTTTTCTCCAGCTTTCAGTTGCTGCTCATAAGTATGAGAAGTATTCCAAAAAATGGGGATTTGGAAAGCACACATACTCCCCTCCAAAGTGGGTGTCTCATTTCAATTCAGACCCAGCTGAATCTGGATCAAATGCAAAATGCCTCTTTCTTTCTTTCTTTCTTTCTTTCTTTCTCCCATGCGACTCTTCTATACTCTTTAATTAAAAAATCCTTATCTTTGTGAAGGGGCAGGTAACCAGCAGTGGAAGTGCTTTCTATGTTGCAGACACAACCAGCTCCACAGCTTCTGAGCATGCTCAGGAGAATGGTGTCCTGCTGGGATCAAAATACAAATCACATGATCGTAGCAGGAAATGTCACTCATTTCAAATTGTGGAGTAGTTTAGGCCTGCAGGCCGAGTGAGCGAGTAAGTTAGTAAGCCCTACCACTGGTTACAGTCACCTTCCATTCTCCAAAATGAAGAAGTTGTTTTTAATTGTGAAGAGGATGACCGAAAACAGAGCGGCCTATGAAAACCTTTTCAAGTCTTGCAAGCAATACATGGGAATGCCCACAAAATACTTAATTTTTTTTAATGTTTGCCAGGAATGCTCTCAAAACCCAGGTGGTTTTTGAGATAAGTAGGAGAGTTTGTCACATACCTCTACTGATTAGTGTTATTACCAAAGAACCAAAGTCCACCGTATTTAGTGTAAAGTACAAATGTAACATCCGCAAGCTGCTCACCTCTCCTGTGAAACAGGGTCCTGTAATTTGGTGCTATTCCCTAGCAGGTTATCTTCTTTGGTGACTCATAGACAAAGACATATTTGTGTTGATGTTACTCTGTAAAGCATTGTGTACACTGATGTTCTATAAAAATAACTAGTGAACAAACCTGGCTTCACACAGGTTGGAAAAGTCCTTCCTTTGATACAGTAATGCCTTCAAGCCAAGTTATGCATCCTATAACCCCCTGAGGAAGGGATCGTCTCACTCCATTCCCTTGTGGGAGGCTGCCCCACAGCGGGGGGGGAGGGGTGTATGTCCCTCATTTACTCCTGCCTGGCTTTAAACTGTAAAGCTATGCAATGGTTAGGGGAGTCGGCCTCCTAGAGTGTGATGGTACTTTAGCTTCAAACACATGGACACATTTAAATTAATTAAAATTAATCAATGGGCCTGCACACTAAGCCATGGTTAGGCCCCTAACCCTTTTGCAGCAAATGGTTAGTGAGCATGTTTAAATCGTGGTTGTGTAGCCACCATGTTTAGGAATGGTTCCCAAGTCATAATGGTTCCCAAGCCTTCTCCCATACAATCTGCCCCGCAATCTCAGGTTCTCTGGGAAGAATTTACTACAGTCAACAAAAACTAGGCTGACAACCATTACCCAGAGGACCTTCTCTTCTGCTGCTCCCAGACTGTGGAATGGCCTGCCAGGAGAGATTCGCCAACTTAACAGTCTTCCAGAATTTAAGAAAGCTATAAAGACTGATCTCTTCCAGCAGGCCTACCCAGTTGATTTTTAGGAGTTTTATTGGTATTTTAACAATGTAATAGTTTTTATATGTTTTAATCAGTTTTATGTATTTTATATCATGTATTTTTAATGTTGCTTCCCGCCTCGATCTGGAGGGAGAGGCGGGTAATAAATAAATTATTGTTATTGTTATTGTTGTTGTTGTTGTTGTTGTTGTTGTTGTTATTATTATTATTATTATTATTATTATGTTTAGCTCAAAATGCTTACCTACCATGGCTTACTGTGTCATCTGAACAGGGTCAATGCATTTTAAAAACCAAATAACCCCAACCCCATAGGCCCTTTTTTGTATGCATGCCAAGTTTTAGGTATCTAGGTTTCATGGTCTTGGAGCTGTGGCATTGAAAGACAATGTCCTTTTTTCTTATATGGATATTAATAATGATGGTAAACAAGTGATCAAACCTTTTTCTGAAATGTAGCTACAGAACCCTCAAGAGGATTCCCCTGTAGCTCCTATTGATCTACAGTATATCTGACTTGGTGGTCTACCGTCAAGATGCCTTATGTCATTTTAACAATCCCCTGAGTCATACAGTTTCTTAGCAAGACACCCTTTTCCTGAAAAGTCTGTGGAATCAGGCTTCTCCTCATTCAATTAATGTAAAATATCTTTTTGAAGACTTCCAATAACAAAAAAAATGGTTCCTTCTTTATGAAAAACAAACATCTGGGAAACAAATCAGGGAAAGAAAGAAAGAGAATGGAATGGCATTAGGTGATCAGAGATTATTTTAAAACTGATCATTGTAATTTTTGATGTAGTGTTTGTTTCTTTTTAAAGTTTTGGTGAGATACCACCACCTCCCTGCTGCATCAATTGCTGCTTTCAACAGGTCTTCATGGGTGGTTGAGTCTCTTTTAAATTTCATTTCCTATGAAAAAGGATAAACAGGCAACTGTTTAATGCTGCCAATTTAGCTTATTTAATAAAAACTGCAAGTTGAATGAGACTCAGTTGGTAGACAGTCATCGGAGAAGTAGTCAACTTGGGAAAAAAAACAAATAAAAAAAGCATTCAATTTTACAATATTTTAATAACAACATGAAAAATATATCTAATGAAATACTGAAGAGTGTGTGGGGTGTGGGGTGTGGGGTTACTTCTGAAGAATGGCAGGAACTGTGAAGGCCACTGAATAGGGATGTCTGCTTAATTGGGAGTGCTGGCTGGGAACCAATTTCACATGAGGCATTTAACAAGCTTTAAAATCCGGTTTATATGGATGCTTCTGAGACCACATGCCAGCTCTTGGGGGGGGGGGGGGAACGACAGGTGGAAGTTGATTTCTTTAAACTGTACGTTTGTATGACCTGTACATTTCTCAAAACAATTTTGAGAACACTTGAAGGACATGTTGCTGCATTACTGACCTTGCTATTACACTCCATATTCAAGATGCATGTCTTCCAGTGGTTTAAAAGCTAAATAAGAAATTGGTAACCCCACTTAGAATTGACCATCTGAAGCCCTCAGGGAACGGACTGTGGTTAAGTGATAAATCACATGCTCTGCGTGCAGAATACCTCAGGTTCAATCTGTGGCATCTTTCTCTTTTAAAAAGGGTCAGAAAGCAATTGATGGGAAGCCCCCTGGCCTGATACGCCAGAGAGCTGTTTTCCAGTCAGAGAAGAAAATATTGATCTAGATGGAAAGGCAGTCTGACCTGGGATATGGCAGCATCCTGTGTTCGCTTCTCCCCATGCATAACATGAGCCTTTCCCTGACCAGAAAGTGAAAGCAGGGCATTTGAAGAAACAAAGAATTCCAGTTTTCAAGCAGTAAAAGCATACTAACACTGGACAGGGGAAAAAGGAAGTACTAAGCATGGGCCAAGCTAGATGCACCAGTGAAACAGATAGCCATAGGCTTCCTTAGAATATTGAATTACAGCTAAAGGCTTACAGCAGTTTAGATACAAACCAGTGCTCCAGCAAGCCAAATACAATCCACCGTTCATCTACCGTAGCCTGTCAGGTGTTGGACAACCTCTTTATTTTATCAGTCCTAAAAAAGCTGCAAAACCAGGAAATGTATAAGATCCCAAGTGAATTGTTATACATGACCATTGGGCTACTTTTGACATGGTGGATCACACTGCCATCTTAGAGAGAGTATGGCAGCTGTCAATCAATATCGATCCTTCTATATATTCTGATCCTAAAATGTGCCTTGGCTGCAAACTATGGACCTATCTACACCAAGCAGGATACACTTTGAAAACGTTTTGAAAACTGTGGAGTGTGTCCTGGGCCCCAACAGTAAGCAGGAGTGTAGATAGGCTCTATCTCTCCTCTTCCTACGAAGTCATACTCTCTGTGGTCAACTGGGAATGGTGAGATTTCATACTGAAAGTGTGACACTAGAATTTTAATAGCACGTAACGTAACAGGTAAGAAAATATAGTCCTAGCCATTAAAAATGATAGGTGAGTCGCAGGAACATTATTGGTAACTCACCTAAAATGCCAGCAGTTTGAAGGAAGCGAAAGCAGGCATGGGCAGCAAACATTACAACAGCACAACCTGCATGTGTAAAAACGTGTTCCTCCAGGCACTGTGTGTGTGTGCGATCTATGTCCTATATGATTGTAGTCAAAAACGTTAAAGCATTTTAACAGGTCAACCCTAGTCTATAACTAACTGCCCCAAAATTTCATACCAAAAAGTGCATGCAAAGCAACTCAGACCAAAGCATGTTAATATTGAATCCAGCTTCCAAGAGCCACAAGATGAAATGTCAGGTAGGTCATAAACTGCTATAATTCACATCTTGACATTCTTTTCAAACATGTGGAACGTGTTATTTGAAGCAAAGAGGGGAGTCCCAGCATTCTTCAGAACTCACAGTCTGAATATCAAATGATTGCTTGGCAAACAAAACTGACCTAAACTCCTCCTTCCTCCAACTTCACAAGCAGTTTTAGATATGACCAAGTACAAAACAAAGAAACTCTAACGGTGGCTTTAAAAAAAACTAGAATAGTATTTCTTTTACCATTTACCTTTGTCTAGTTCACTTGATACGTTCCATGATGCTGTAGGCATTAAATCAACCGCAGCTGACACATTTGTTCCTAAAATGAAAATTAAAGGAAAAAAGGAAGAATTAATACATGCACAACCTATAAACTAACCTATGAGAGTCATATGACACTTCCACCGAGAGATGCTTATATGAGTGAGAATAGATGTTTTAAAAAGCACTGGTTATTTAGCTCTCCTGAGCACTCTACAGCGCCAGAATTATTCTGAAGTACAGGATTGTTTTGTTGAAAAAAAAAAGAGTCAGGAGATCCAATACTAGAGAAAAATCACCACCACCACCACCTTCAGTTCCTTCACTAGTTTTTTTGGGAGATGAAAAATACTGTGATTCCATAATCTCTCCACTGCTGGACAGGCATCTCTGCCCCCTTTCTAACCGCCAACCAATCAATAGAACTGGAGATCAGGATTATTCTGCCTGTATTTTTTAGATCCTTGCACTGCTATTATTCCCTGCTGTTCATTTTTTTTGTTTTGTTTTATACTGTATCTGTTTTAATTTATTTTAGATGTTACATTATGTTTTATTGTTGTATTCTATGGTTTTGACGTCTATTTTGAGAACTGCCCAGAGGGCTTCAACAATACAGAAATGCAGTAAACAAACAAATACATTCAGATGGCCACATGAAAAGCTCTGTGGCACTTCAAAGTTCCCTCCTTCTAAGTTCCCACAGCACATTCTTATGATGCATGACAAACACACTCAGAGGAGCTTCAAAAGTAACCTTTTGAAAAAAGTGAGGCTCAGGTATGTGCAATTGCGCGTTCATTGTACCTAGAAGAACCTTCTATTTACTCAGGCTGTGCAACGCAATGTTTTGAATAGTGACTTTAATTACAAG
Source organism: Anniella stebbinsi (assembly GCA_029215795.1). NCBI lineage: Eukaryota > Metazoa > Chordata > Lepidosauria > Squamata > Anniellidae > Anniella > Anniella stebbinsi. The sequence goes on along the minus strand of JARDYH010000004.1, from coordinate 83,503,548 downwards.
AACCTAACAATATTGAGCATGCAGAGAAATTACACTAATATCAATACTCTAGTCTTCGTTAAGGATTGAATATATTGTAAGCCAGGACTACAAAGGTGATGATAATTTCTTTAATGCATCATTTATGGGAGGCCAGGCCTTTCTCCCTTCCTCAAATCACCTGGGGTGGGGGGGGGTGATTGTACAGACACCACTCAACAGGCACAGAATGTCTAGCCTGATACAACGCCTGGCTAGTTGCTGACGTAGATTAGTGGCCCACCCAGGTTTTCCGTTTGTAGATTTTAAATAAATGTGGCCCTGATTTTTCATACCATACATACATGTCTCATCTCTTTATTTCCCAACCTCCTTTCAAACGCAAAGGAAAAGTCACTGTTCTATGGTAAATGGTTTGTATGTCTTTTTGTTTCAATAATGCAAAACAAAATATTTCATATGTGGATAGAAGAATTAATCAGATAATACTGTGCAGATACAAATGTTTGTGTGTGTATATATGTGGACTATTTTGTTTCTATTTAACAAGTTAGGTTTTAATTGAATCAGGTTTTTGCATAAAGCCAATAAAGTAATGTATAGTAGGGACACTACACTCATTTTTATCAAAAAACCCTTTTTATTTCATTCCCACCTGGTAGAACTTGTTTGAAAGTCTGCAAAGTATTCCCAATGTAAACACATATCTTGAAGGAATTACAGTTCATTCATAACAGTTTTCATGGAATCAGACCCTGACCTACATGGAATCATGAAGCCAATATCTTTAAGGTGATATAAATGACCAAGCTTAACTAACTGAAAACCTTGCCAACAAATACATTGTCTAAAAGAGATATCATTTAGTCAGGTGCTTCCTGGACACCATGGAAAGAGTTTTCAAGAAATTTAGCAAAGGGAAAATGGTTTCAGAATACAGGATAAAACTTGGTATATTTAGGGGGAGGGGTGTTAAAATTATACATGGATGGTCCATTTTTGGTTGAAATGTACTGATTTTTTTAAAAAATAGATATTTATAAATACAAAATTACTTCTGTTTGTAAATCAATCCATATTATTATTGTTATTATTCCCACCTTTCTTCCATCATAGAATTCAAAGTGGCAAAATGGGATTCCCAGGTGTTCTCCCTCCAAGCACCGATCAGCTTTAGATTTGCTTAGCTTCAGCAAAGCAGTAGCCTCATGTGCCTTCAGGCAATGCCATGGGACCATATTTATGATGAGACATTTTGTTTTTTTATTATCATTAGTTTTCTAGAAATGATTGATTATATCTTCTTTATAAACACTCTCATTCTGGTATATCTGCTCATAAATACTTCTTTTAACACTTACACCCACCCACCCACACAGCTCTTTTATTATTTCTCCAGCTTTGGTCAAAAGGTCTCTATATAACATGTTACAATTTGTTGCTTCCGTTATTTATTTACTTCCTTCAAATTAATGTTTCCAACCCTAAATATTGTTTGTACTAGTGCTTAATAATAGGAACTGCCTCATTGAACTCTGGGGCAGCTAGATTACAGTTCCCTAAACTTAGACCATGGAAAACCATAAAGCACTTGGCAATCCTACTGAATGATTGTAATTTCCATACTTGATTGTGTTTCCAACATGTTTAAGAAATTGTTTCAACACAACATGCTGATTTTATTTCCTTGTAGCTTTATAAGCATTTTAGCACTGTTCGATTTTAAGTGTATGTGTGTGTATGTGTATCAGATACAAAATATTTTAAATATGTTTAATACATCAGGATAAAACATATTTAAAATGTTTTAAATGTTGATAGGCACATATATTTATTTAAATCATTCATATACACATATATAGAGATATACACACACTTTTATTGGTAAGAGATTATTTCTCTCTTTTTTTGCATTAATAATGGAAAGCAATACGTTTATATCCCAATAGTACTTCTTATACAGAAATGCATATTACATTGCTTTTTAGCCAAACCCTGGTATCTGTATGGATATAATTGAGTGACAACTCAATTAGAGTCCTGGCATTGATGAAAACAAAAGTACTCATTTTTCATCACCCAGCACTAGATATGCCATTCAAATCAGTCATCTATCTGAGACTGTAAAGAACATTATTCCTTTGGAAAGATAAACTAAAGAATTATATTGATCTTTGTTTTGAAACCTTGTTATCTCTGCTTTCTGATGAAGCCAAGACAGAGCTGTAATTCAGAAAAAAATAATCACTGGCCTAGAATGAGATAAATATCTGAAGAAACAGAAAAGGGAAATCCTTCCACTGCTGTCTTTTCATAGAGCATTTATTGAATGTCTTTTCTCATTACTGCCAACTCCAATCCCCCTAACCTTCTTTCCTTTCCCCTCCTTATAAGCAGAGTAATCATCATGGCATTATTTTCAATAGGTGAGGAAAATGTTGGAAGCTCACATATTTCGTTGGTGCTTTTGCAAACTCACCCCACATTATTTGATTCACTGTAAATGCAAGGGCATGGGAAAGCTGCCTGACCTAGAACACCATGTTGATAGGAGCTTCTTCCTGACATTGAATTGCATGAACATGCCACCTGAAAACTGTATTCTTGCAAAAATCAATGGGGGGGGGGGGAGGGAATCGGCAGTATCATATCTGACACTACCACTAATGAAAGTTACCGTTATGCTAGTGTAGGCAGCCTATAGCGCAACACCAATAACATTTGCCGACACAATGGGTTATTATTTATTTGATAATTTGAAGTATTCTATGCTGCTCCATTGCCAAAATTGTTCCCAGAGTGGATTACATATAATCAATTAAACAAGAAAACCTGTTTTACCCCCTATATGTTATTTTTAATGTGTATTCCCTGATTTTAGGCGAGATTAATTTGAAAAGCTTTTTGTTCAAAATATTCTATCTACCTGGATTGATTTTATTCCCCCAATCACTTTTTAGAAACCATTGGTGTTACCTGTTAAACCTGCTGTCAATTATTTATAAATACTGGAGACCAATCCCTTGAACCTACATTTGTAATTTTTCAAGATTTTTTTCCTATTCAGTTAGAGGCATAATTGTTTGTTTGTTTGTTTGTTTGTTTGTTTTACTCTAGAATGTAAACTAAAGTGTATTGCTTCATGTAGCTGGATCCAATTAATGCAAGTGTAAGCTAATTGTTCTTTGATTTGTTCTCCGTTTTATGATTTACTCCATGATACAGATTTTTCAGTTGATATATACCTTTCAATTCCCATGCTTTATATTGTTGGTATTTATCAGAACAAGCAAATAATGGGCAATTAAAAATAAATAAAAATAAATTAATGTTGAAATTAATGAAGTTTGTGTCTTCTACCAACTTCTCCATATTTTTAGTGTAAGGTTAAAAAAAAGATTCATTATCGTTCCAGGTATTTCATTTTTGCTCATTACAAATGGAAGTCATTGTTTAAATTTTCTGTGCATTCCATTTGTATCCAGATCTTTTCTGAATTGATTTGCATTATAGTCATTAATTGTTTATCTGGCATTCTTCATAATATCAACAGAGGTTTCATACAGCCAGACAGTTGTTTTTTGTAGATCTGTTCATGGTGTTTGTATTTACTTTTAAAACTAATGCATTACTTTTGAGATAACAGACATTTTTTACTGCTGCTTTATTCCCTAATCTGAACCCATCATTTATGGGAGAGGAAATAAAAATCTCTTGATCACCAGGAAAGAAAAGAAGAAAATTATGGCACCATGAAAAAAGCAGGGGTATGGATGAGGTTGGTAAAGCTATCTCATTGCTTCCCCACCCTCTGCCAACCCCACTTGGAATTAAAGTTTAATTTTACCAACTGTGGTGATTTACTGGATAGATTGAACCCATCAATATTTCATAGCATGTTTACGTATTGTTATCCCTGTTGCTTTTACATTTTCGAATTGTTCATTTTTATTTACATGCATACAGAGCAGTTCTGACTTTTAAAATTTTATTTGCAAACTCACCACCCATGAATACTTTTTATTGTTTCTTTGAGTGATTGTCTCTAGTGGTATGATTATCGCTGCCAGGTTTGTTGTTAATTCTTGTTTGAGTTGTCCAATGATTTCTACCATTATCTCTCTGCCCTCTTTCATGGAGTTTTAGCATTCTGGCACCATTGCAGGGTCTTCCTTGACTTAGACCTCCATCACACCTAATTCTCTCCCCCCCCCCCCCCGGTTTGCCTCTGCATTTTTGTTTTACCTCTTATACATAAGCACGTCAAGCTTATGATCCCTTTCACCTGAATAGCTGCTCTTTCGCTACTTCGCTCGTTTGTTCTTCCACTCCATTCCATTCCATTCCACTCCACCCCTTCCCTTCTCTTTTTCCCTCCAGTCAGGTCCTGTCAGATGAGTACTTCAACCAGCACCTTTCAGCCAGACAAATATGAAACAACCCTTTAGTCTGGCTCTTTGGGGGCATCGAGGGAATACAATCCTATCTCTGCAGAGATTCAGGCATTGTATGATTTTAAAAATGCTTTTGAGCCTGGGATGCAAGGTTTGGGTTTTATATTGAGGCTTGGAGCTAGCTGCTGGGAGAGATTGCTTTTCCCTGCCAGCACCTAATGCAATACATTCAAGCTCCCAGTTTCTTTAAAACTACACGGAGGCTTAGGGTGCATTAAATGTGCTTAGGGAAAATAATCCAAACTTTTAGCGTTCTAGGAAAGGCTGGGGAAGAGGCAAGGTGCCAGCAGGACTGGCACAGTGTCATGTGGGTACCATGCTAAAATCCACACACCAGGCATGGTAAGAGTGCACTAAATTACTGGTGTGATGGAGCTCTTAGTCTGCTTGGTGTACTGCTGGCTATGATTTTTAAGCTGTTACATGATCTTTTCAGAACTTAATTGAAGGTTTTTGATCAAAAGTTGAGTGCAGTTTATAATCAAATTGGCTGCATCAGGGCTGAGAATTTGGGCTTAATCCACCTTCTTGTGAAAGCAAACCCTACACCCCAGTTGTTATGGTGTATGAATTCAACTGCAGTCCTAAAATATTCCATGTACAAACATGGAATGTCAAACCTCTCTCAGCAGCGGGTAATGATGTCTGTTGGCATGGCCACTCCCAATCATGTCATCCGGCCCCTGGAGGTCCTGGTGGGGGTAATTCAACCCCCCTCCCCCTGCCACATATGTACCAGGCATGCTGATATCTTTGGTTAATCTAGGATTGTGACATAGTCATGGGTACTGCCAATGTGATCTGCTTGTTCTGAATTACTCCAGCACTTGTTACCAGTGTGGTGTGAGGGATCAAGTCATATAGAAGTAGTTTATCATACTTCTCTGACAAACTAACAAATGAATTTGGTCATCTTGAGCATAATTTTACATGTTCCAACAGTGCATCATTTTGCACTTCATTTGAAATATGATTCTCCATTCCTGCTAGGGAAAAAATACTTCAAAAAGCACATCATGGAGGAAGCATGCAGATCTGATCTACGTGTACCTCTAAATCCTTGAGGGTTCTTTTTCTCAAAACCTCAGTGTGTTTTCAAAATAGGAAGCTAGGTATCTCTGGATAGGAAACAAACCAGTATTTGGTCTTTTTAGGCTGTATAAAGTTGATTTTCACCAACTATTATGAAATGCAGAACAAGGTTATATTATGTTTAGGCTTTTGTTTCAGATTGGAATTTTTAAACCAAGAATGAGAACACACACAGAGCACTGGGCCTTCTAAAGCTCACAAGCCTACTCCTCAGAATGTGAGTAAGCTTGGGGATGTGCTGACTGGATAAACTCAGTCAGTCATTCTTGACATACGTAGAGAGAGAAACTTGGCAAAACAATGCTAGTTTAAACCTCACTGTTATTTCCTTAATCCACACCAGGTGTGAAGATATTAAAAATCCTCAAGTGGGATATTAGCAAGCAAGTCTTAGAATGCAAGTGGTATATATTTTGTGCTCTATTTTGCCTCATGTATCCCACAGTTATGGCTTCTACCTCTCTCAGAGAGGGGGAGGGAGAAATAGCTATTCCTTTAAAAGAATAAAAGTTTCATACACAGCAAAGCTTCAGATTAAATTCAATTCTATTTATGGAGTTTAACACAGAGGAGAATATAGATGATGGTTAGTAAGTTTTGGGGTCGTCGTCCCCGAAACACCGCTCCCACCACTGTGGTTATCATTCAATAAAGGCAAAGGAAGGTTGGTGCTGTAAGTTTTGAAAATGCCGATCACCTTTGGGGACAAAAGGAAGGGCTTTGCCCCCTACATTTCCGTTGATTAGCGGCTGAAGCTATTAGAGCTGACAAACTGTTTAGTACTGTGTGTGTGTGTGTACAATACAAGAGAAACCCACCTCCCCTACATGACAGATGTGGGGTTTTCCCATTCACAGCATCCTCTCATCTACAGAGATTGCACCCAGAACAGCAATTCAAATACAGAAGTCTATGTAGTACACAGAAACTACTGATTATAAAATATAGACTATCAACTGCTGAACATTACATATAAAATGGTTGTTACATATATAATACTGTAAAAAATATCCAACACTGGATGCCACATATTAAATTCTATTGGATGTCAAATACTGGGTATCAAATATTTAACAGATGTTGACTCTCAGTGAAAATGGTTCTTGTATAATTTTCAATGGGAACCAGCACAACTTCATGTTTGTGTCACATCAGCAAAGTTCTCTCTTCAGGCCTGAGCTCTCTAGTATAGCAACACTTTTTCTTTGTTTAGCACAAGGAAAGTAGCTACTCCGCTAGAATTTATAAAGCAGGAGAAATACTGGAATTGTTGTTTTAAAGCTATTTGCAGGAGGATTTGAGACTTAGTTTCTTTTGCACCTCAGAACAAAGAAGGCAAAAATGTCTTATCATAGGAGACGTTAAGTAAATCTTCTAATCAAACATACTTTGCTTGGGGAATTTAAAGGATGATTTTTTTTCAAACAAAATGAATACTAACTAAACATCACTAATTAAAAAACTAAAGGGTGACATCCAATGTTAAGTGAGTGGACATCTGCTTGTACAACAGAAATTTGTCTTCCTGCCCTCCCCCCTGCAACCCTCCCCACCCCACGAATCTACTACAGAGCAGATTTGGGGGTGGAGGGGGATGCAGAATGGGTAATCCATTCCACTGGTTGCAGCCCAATGTTTTTAAGGTGTAACCCTGTGCATGTTTAGAGAGAAAGAAGTCCTACACTTGGCTGGCTGAGGAATGTTAGGAGTTGTAGGATTTTTTCTGTCCAAACAGGCATAGGATTGCACTCTTAGGGACCTATCACATAAGACAGGACATCCATAAAAACAACTTTTGAGTTTGAGTTGCACCCATCCATCGATGGAAAATTAAAAGCTACCAACCAATGACACCTTTAGAAGGGAAAATCATTTTTGTAAGGGGGAGTGAGTTGCAGCAAGGCCCAAACCCCTGTTCTTGGAAACATTGCAAAGGATAAATTGCAAAGAAGCGTTTTACTATAATGGCCCATTCAGATGTCCTTTTAAGCCATGCTGAGTTCATAAACTACTCACAGTAGCTTATTTTGAAAATAAGGTACTCTTATCGCTCACATGATAAACCGCCCAGAGAGCTTCAGCTATGGGGCGGTATATAACCGTAATGAATAAATAATAATAATGATTAGACAATTAAGCTACTGGGCATAATCTGAGTCATCCCCCACCCCCTGTCCTGTTGCAGTATTTTCCCCTCAGCAATGGCGCTGTTCAACCCATCAGCAACATTGAAGCACTCCATTTTAACCTTCCACAATATCTCAATGAGAGGCGAAAAGTGTAGGGTAAAGTATTAATTCAGCGCTTCTAGTATCACCCTGACAAGGGGTGTGTGTGGCTCTAAAGTGCTGGAAGTTTGCATCTTCATACACAGCCTTCCCTAGTCAGGAGGCACCCAAAGGACCATCAAAACCCTGAACAATTACACCCAAAGGAGAGAAAAACTCGAGTACACCAAAAAAGAAGGTGGCATAAATAAACCCTTTGAAGTCTGCAAAATTGGGACCAAATTTCATAGCCTCTCTTAGCAGGGATGCACACAAGGCCCATTGAAAACCCTGTGCGCTGACAAATCTACATGAGCAAAAGCACCTTTATGCCAAAAATGGGGTGGTGATTATAAGTAATGGAAGTTTGCAGCAGGGGGACAAAATTTCATTCACAGCATCCCCTGGCAGGGATGCACACAAGGCAAAATGACAACCCTCCACAGCTGCCGCCACCTGACCAAGAGAATGTTTGACACTTGGGGAGGTTGTAGACCGCACCGCCGGGGGAAGGGTTAGACAGGGTTGGGCTGCGAACGCAATCAGTTGCTAGGCAGATCATGGAAAAGATCTGCTGCTTGGAGGAGACCGGCAGCAGTGGTTTTGACTGCTCTTGACAAGCGACTCTGTAGATGACCAAAATAACCCACCGTGACCACCACATGACATGATAACCCATGATGGGTTAAATAACCAACTCTGCAGACTGGGGGTTATCAGAGTGGTTTATTTTGGCCAAATAAGTAATCATGAGTTATCATGATGTCCGAACCCAGTCAATGTGTTATGATTTTTTTTGTATACATTATAGCGGTCACAGAAACACTGTCACCACAGGACAGTCACACCGTTTTTTTAAAAAAAGAAAGCAAAGTATGTGTGCCTTTGGCAAATATTCCACAAATCATATAGTATAGTGCATTTAATTGTTCCTACCATAGCCACTCAATGTGATAACAGAACCATGAGAAGACCAGAGATATATGCTCGCCTGAGAAATAAACGTGCGGCTGTATATCTCTAAGCCCTTCCCAAATACACATAAACATGCACTTACATCTGTAACATTAACCCCATGCTTTTCACACTGAAATAGGGTAAGCCATAAACTACATAAATAAATAATTATAATAGGCCCTTTGTATCTCCTACCAGGTTCACTGATGCCCTGAAAGGTAGCCCATTTTTAGCTTAGAGCAGAGATGCAGAACCCCTTTCAGCCCGAGGGACAAATTTCATTTTGGAGAAGCTTTTGACTGGTGGGTGGAGCCAATGAAAAAAGGGGTTGGGCCAAAACACCAGAATGTTTTGGTTTTAAACTTTTAGTGCCAGTAACTTAGGGCCGATCTACACAGTCCTTTGGAACGTTTTAAAAAGTATTTTAAAACGTTCCAAATAGGTGCGTTCTAAAACGTCTTAGGCCACATTACTGAGTACTCATGTTACAGGAGAACAGTCTTCAGTCTTTAAAGCGGTGTGTGCGGTCACATGCTGTTCTGCCCTGTCTCTTTCTCTTTCGTTTTTTCAGTGAGTTTAGGGCAAGGCATTGTGGGGGTTGTAGTTCAGTCACCACTTCCTCCTTTGTTCCTCTGTCATACCCTAGTGAGTATAGGGCTAGGCATTGTGGGTGTTGTAGTTCACTTCCTCTTTCTTCCCCACCAATCAACTGCTAAGCATTTGGGCGCTGGTCAAGGAAGCACTGCCCCCAGGAATCACAAACGGTAAGGAAGGACACATTATTTTACTTAAAACGATTTATTAAAAGTGAAACCGTTGTATATAACTGAAGGGAGTTTTAAAAAACCTCAGATATAAACGTTATAGGGAGTGCGTCATGTGGCTCAAAGAGTTTTCATAACCCTTATAAAACGCCAAAAACCTCGTATGTAGATCGGCCCTCAGCCTCAAGAGAGGCATTCCAATATTTCAGAATGGGTGAACACTGTACAAAATCCGGGAAACCAACAAACGGTTGGTTGGTGAAAGGAGGTGGGGCAGGAGAAAGGGAGCATGGCCTTCTGGGGAATCCCAGAGGCCCAGACTGGGATCCCAGAAAGGCCAGATTTTACTCCCGGGTTTGAATTTCTGCACCCCTGATTTAGAGCAATAGTTCTCAAACTGTGTCACACATCTCTTTAGGGGTGCAGCAGAATAAGGAAAAGGGGAGTGAAATTCCAGGAAGGGAGAGGTAGCCAGCGGCAGAGGGATTTTTCTCCAAACAAAAGTGTTTTAACACTGCGAACACCTAAACGGCTATACTCATCACATAAGTGGCATGGAAACAGTGAACATATGAGAGAGCTTCTGAGCACTACAATTCTTTTCCTGGGTGACTGTTTTTAAGGAATGGGTTTGTGAGAAGCCCTGCTCTAACTCACTTCTCTTGCTAGTGTTTGATTATTGCCCCCCAATTCACAGGCTCTTATACATGCAACTTTGAGCAAAGATTCTGGGCCAGTTCAGACAGTATTTTTGTAAGTTCCTCAGTGAAAACTACACTGGGAAACTCTGTAAGCAGTTATTTCCCATACTTCAAGAAAGAGACAGAACTGGAACCAGCATGGAGCACTCAAGAATCTTTGTGTAGGAGACAAGGACCAACTGGACTAGGCTTCAAAATAGTAGCAGGTCTAAATTTGTAACAAGACTCAACTGGGCATAGTCTTGAGCTTGGTTTCCAGCAATAGAGCTGGGTCACCAACTATATGTACAGTAAGTGTGACAGTCCCATTCCCTTGTCAATGAAACGGGAAAATGAAAAGGTACTTACTTGAAGGTTACAGGCCATGACCCCTGGCTGGCATCTCTAATTTCAGAAAATAGATACTAAGTGCTACTAGTACTTCTGTCTGAGATCCACGAAAGCAGAAAACACAACCACTAGAATCATCATGCACACAGCCTCTAACATGAGGAAGCTTCAACTTTTGCCCCTCTCTGTATTACAACCCTGCCAAGACAAGATATCATTTGTGAAAGCTGCTGAAAGATAGGAACAACTACAGTTGTTGAGTGTGCCAGACAAGAGTCTTTTCCATGATGCTGCAGCAGCTCTGGAATTCCTTTAGTTGAGAAATATATTTGCTTCTCTTCTTTTTGATCTTTTTTAAAAAGAAAAAGCTGAAGTTGCTACTTTTATTCCTGTTTCTGTGGTTTTGCTATTTGATGATGATGATAATAATAATGATGATTGTAGTTTTATTAATGACTTGGAATTCTGACCACTTTCACCCATACCATCCTTTTGCACACTTTGAGATATGAATCTGAACCACTAATTAATTGCATTCCTGCCTATGAGAACAGCTAGATTGGCAGAGACAAGGGAGATGGCTTTTTCATTTGTTTTCTATTGCTTTCTCCTGGGTGACTGGATCAGGTTGCTGGATATATAAAATGTGGTTTTAGCTGTATTTATTGGGTTTCAGTGTTTTATGGGGATAGACATTTTTGTATTATGGCTGTTTCTTATTCATTATTAATTTTAGTATGATCATTTATGGCTTTTGAAGTTTTTTATTTGTATTTTGTATTTCTTTATGTTGTAAGCTTCTGGGAAGGAGGCATTTACCCTAAAAGGTGCCTATAAAAATATTTTAATGTATTGTTTACCATGTTGGGACTAAAAAACAGTAAAACAACAACAACAACCCAACCAACAACACAGGAGCCCCATCTAAAACTAACTAAACTTCTTTCTCAAAATATTGGATCGAATTGGAGCAGACAAAGAAAAGAGCAGATACAATAGTATTGAAGAAATAGAGAACTGTGCAAATATACAGAAACTATGGTGAGAACAATGATGTTCCACTTGGATTTTTAATTCTTAAGCCAAAATACAAACCTGTGTGCCAGCCAAGCGAGTTTCTAGCAGTGGGAGGTAAGTGAGTCATACATGGCAATTTGATCAAAGGCACTTCAGGGCAAACCTGTTCTTCCTATCAAACCAAAGCCACCTCTTGTTCCTGCCTAACCCACAGTTAGATGGTTATGCCTGTAGGCACCCAAACTATTTAAACATTTAAAATTATGAGAACAGCAAAAGCTCCATTCTCTATATTTAATCTTGTTAACCTTGTGTGTTCTATTTTCTACCCTCCACAAAATAAATTCAGAAGCCTTTTATATAAGACAGGAAATTCCTTTGCAAGGTATCATCTAAGATAAGACTGAAACATGTCAATTAACCTAGAAACCAATTAAGTTCATGTAGTTCAGCTCTCAGCAATTTCACTGAAACCATTCACAAGCATTTGTTTATGTGTTTAAGGTCACAAAAATTGAATGCAAAAATAATATTCAATGTAGATTTTTATTTAAAAGGTGGCCTAGAAATAATTTTACATAGATTTATAGGCTTGTGTGTTATCTGTACCTGTATTCACCCAGTCTCCTGCTTTCTGAGTTTCAGGGGAAAGCACCAAGCTCAAGTGGGCCCTCAGCATAACATCACCAATACCCCATAGCACATCCTGTCCTCCAACCACTGAGCCCCCACTGCCCTCACTTAGGCTCCCCAGTAGTGCTGCTGTTGCTGCCAGTCGCCCTCTTTCCTGGGCAGGCTATTTTGCTGGCTTGTTTACACAGCAGCAGTAAGTCTGTAATTAGTTGGGTGACAAGTGGTCATCACATTTCATCTCTTACAATGCAATGCCCAGCTTCAGAGACCAGGCACTGCATTGTGGGTGATAATAACATGGCACCCTCCCAATACAAACATGCTGCTCAGCTCCGAATCCATTATAGTACTGCCACTGCATCAAATTAGGCCGAAGCCCAAGCTGAATCGGGGCTCTTTGGCCTTCGGACCCTTTCTGGTGCTTCAGAACTGAAGCTGGACTCTGCACGAGATTTTGTTTGCAATTTGGCTTCAGAAAGGAAAACAGAGTGTCTCCAAGAAGAGTGTCTTTTGCTTCCATTTCTTCAAATACTCTGAGGGAGGGAGTAGGAGGATATCACACTGAGTGGCTGGCAGCCCCACCTTCTAATCTTAGGCCATGTTTTACCAGGGGCTCACCAGTCACTGCGCTTTGGGAGAGGGCAAGAATGGAACTGTGCGATGGCCATTATTCTAATGCTATCAGACTTTATTATGAAAAAAAGCATTAAACTTTTTTTTCAATCATCATAACTATCTTTCTGAAACTTTGCAGGTCTCTTGCCTGGAGACATCACTATGATGTGTGCCATTTTCAAACAAATTGCACACATTATAGTGAGGATGGAAGGTGAAGCAAAACACTCACACATGCAATTTGAAGAATCCCCTTACACATAGATTGCTTCACCTATCCTTCTGAAACTTTTCAGTTTTCTATCTTAGGGCCATCTCTAAGCATATCCTTTTTGTTTGGATACTCTCAATATGTAAATGTATGCTCTTGTACAAAAACCACTGCACCTATTCATCTGAAATTAGGTAGGCTTGATTCTCTCTCAAAATTCTGCCAAGAAATAAAAGGTTATCAGCAATTCCCTTAAAAAACAAAAACCTCATCTCACTGCACCTATTTCACTGCAATTTGGCAGGTCTAATTTCCTTTTAAGGAGGTACTAGTCCTGCAAATTTCATCTACTTCTGACAAAGGGGGGGGGGAATCATCACCATTTGGTTCTTTATTATTTATTTCGCATGACAGACAATGGGATGAAGGCATGAAGCCTTGGATTTCTGAATCTTGACTTGGGTTCAGTATTTGTTGAACCGAATGACCTCTCAATTGGTCCAAGTAGATTGAATTATTTTCCAAGATTCCAAATTGGGGTACAAATTAAGCCATTGATCCATTTTACAAAGTACCAAATTGGGACAATTTGCGGAGGGAGGATTATTGTGCAGGGCTAGCACTTGCACTACCAGGGGCCCTAAGTTGTCTAGAGATGTTAACAATGCTGGACAATGACAACAGTGTACCAGGCAAGGGATCAGCCCTGGTGGGCACTGCTGGGGTGACCAAATATACTGGTGTGGACCCCAGGCCTGCTCAGTTTGCCTATTCCACTTGTTTAAAAAAGCTTGAAATTAATGCATAATATATGCATTCCTCATTATTTTATATCCTAATTTTAACATTAACTATTTTAAACAGCAGCAACCAGCAATTTCGTGGTTCAAAAACAACAAGAACCTAGAAAAGCAGTCAAAGGAACTATTGACTCTTCTACATCTCAATTTACAACATAGTAATTTCAAGTCAATGTAAAAAATAACAATATATGTTTCCAAGGCAAAGGACAGGATAGAAAGAGCTATTTAATACCATTTGATTTGAAATGTTTGTTAATTTTTTTTAAATAAAGTGAATTACAAATTCTTAAAATAAATAATTAGGTGAGCTCAAAAACTTATGAACATCTAGTGGAATTTTGGGCCTTTTTCTTTTGGACACCAAATATTCTCTTTAGTTTTTTGTTTTTTTGTTTTTAAACTTGCCATGTGGTCCAGGCAACCAAAATCCACTGGGAAGCCAGAACTACTTTTGTGGTCCTTTGAATTTCAGCCAAAATACCTACCTTATAAACAGTTAATGAAATATATGAAGAAAAATTACTCTTGACTAATGAGGCACAATTATAATTAAATATAACTTGGTAGTAAGCCAAATGTCATACTGATATACTTTCCAGAGAGAAGTTGGCTAACATCTGACTTTATAAATGTACTGCAAGTGCGTTTCACATAAGTCAAATCTAATACAATATTCCATAATCAAATTATTTGTAGGTTCAAGAAAGCCGCTTCTTCTGGTTTAAAAAAACAACACAGGGGCTACTGATTACTTTAAGCACAGTTTTTATAATCATTTTTAATAGTCTCAGGTTAAAACAAGCAGCTGGCCACAACAACAACAAACAACAACAATGTTTTAGAATGTTTTTAGGATGTTTTAGGATGTTTTAGGATGTTTTATTGCTATTTTAATAATGTGTACCATGTTTTTAACCAGTTTTATGTATTTTATCATATTTTATATTTACTGCTGTTCCCCGCCTCGATCCAAACAGAAAGGCGGGTAAGAAATAAATGTATTATTATTATTATTAATAATAATATATTTTGGTGCACAGGCTTCCTCCACCCCTCACACCATGCTGCATCACAAACTACTTTTTCAAACTATTAGAGTTTGAAAAAAAGAAGCTTCCTACATTACATAAGTGACTTCAGTTAGGAGTGAAATTAAAAACACACATTTCTATTGTCAAATACCCAAGTTTGAAGCTTCAGTATCTAATAACCTCTCTAAAAATGTTCTCTGTGAGATAGATTTGCAAAACAACACAAGTGCTGGTTCAACACCAATGAGCGGTGTGTGGTAACATGCCTAACTGTTTGCCTATCAACTGCCTTGGATAGCATCTTCCTAAACTCATTAACCATTTTGCCCCCAGCTAGTTGTGCAATATAAAAACCAAGTCTGGAAAAAGACTAGGATGCACTTTTGCAATGTTATGTGTTATAAACAGCAACAAATGGCTACACACATACTTGTTGGACTGCCTAGAATGAAGTGTTCAGTGTGGAGCCTGTAAAGCTACTCACTCAGTCCATCAGCTCCCTGTTCAAGTTTATTAACTGCAATCTCCCTCATGCCCTAGATGACACCTTATAGCAACTATGCCACTTCAGGAATCCAGAACATCTGTCCATAATACAAGCTGGTATCAGCCGGTGCCAAATGTAGTCAAATTCGCAACATACTGACACTAGCACTTTGTGATAAGACATGGCAAATTACTAAGCCAAATTAGTTACTGAATTTTCAGGATAGATATGCTGAAATGTGTCCCTTATAGGAATGTGAGAATGTCACAGAGGTTCAAAACAAGGAGATTATTAACTTTGCATTGAAACATTTGGACACATTTGGAATAACAAATGAACATAATACATATGTGATTATAAATGCCACTTGAGTGTCACTGTGGTCTAGTAGATAGATGGCTTTCAAGATCTGGAAAAGGACTTTCAAAAACTATGGTCAAACTCAGCTCCGCCATGTGTAGTTGATAGTGGCCCAGTTCACATTGCATGAGGGTAGGTAGCCATGGTGGCTTGTTAACCACCCTCGCATGTAGGCTCATTTCCCTAATTTCTCTCACAGGGCACAGGTTGTTAACCACTGCAATCAGATGCGGGTTTGTTAACCACCCCAGCCCCCCAACCTCACTGGGTTGACAATGCATGACAACCTGCACCCAGCAAGGGCAATGAGGGAAATGAGTTGGCAAATGCAGGGGTGGCCTCATGCCGTGCGAACCCAGTCATGGTGTCTGCCAACCTTACATAAAGTATAGTGACCTCACTCTTAGAATTATTGTATAAGCAAGATCATAGAGTGCCACATGGTGTAGAAGTGCTACATAAATAAGAAGTAAACTTGCAAGAAATAAGCTCTGCACGGAACATTTTAATGTTTCATTCTGCCTGGTTGTATCTCCCCTCTACAAGTCATTATTCCCGTTTGCCCATCTCTTTGCTCTGTTCACTGAATCTTCAATAGTGCTTAAGTTTTACAATAAAAAAATGGGATGGGATTGGGGGGGAATGACACGTTAGTATTTTTAACTCTACGGTTTTGACTTCATTTTATTTTCCCTTAGTCATTATTATGCTTTATTTCTGCTCTCTCTTTAACCTTCTTTTTTCATTTATTCTTTTGTCTGCTCTCTGTATATTAAAATTCCAAGCCCAACATACATGGTTTGAAAATGTCAATTATCAAATCATGTACAGCACACCCTGTAGTTGAAAGAATTCTTAAGATGTTTGGCAGACTTCCTTCGTATAATGGAGTATAAAATTATATCTATGCTGCTTTTTAGTGATGGATATGCCTGCTAATGCAACTCATATCTCATTTGCAAAACATAACACTTATGAATGAGGTTATCAGTTCAAAGCTACAGACTTCAAATGTTATACATACTTCATAGTTGGGGTACTGATTTCAATGGGGCTCTGCAGGGAGTCCCTGGTTTGAAAACAATTACCTAAATGTCACTTTTGTCTACACAAAGTTACTCCTTTGAATATCTCCCCTTTAAAAGCCTATAGTAACCTCCATTTTAAAAGCCTTTTAAAGAGAGGCACTAAATAATTTTGGAAAACTTTACTCAAAGTGTAAAAGCTGGATTTCTCAATTATGGCACTTGAGTTGTATGCAAGCAAAATGTCTTGCAGGGATCATCCCAACAAGCTGATTGGTGGGAGATTCAGGACACATAAAAGAAGTACTTCATCACACAGTACATAGTTAAACTATGGAAGTCACAATCACAAGATGTAACAATGGCTACCAACTTGGGTGGTTTTAAAAGCAGATTAGGTGAATTCCTGGAGGATAAGGCTATCAAGGGCATTTATTTATTTGATTTGATTTCTATGGTTCCCAACAGCCAAAGCTCTCTGGGAGATTCACAACAATAAAACCATAAAATTCAACACAATAAAATACAATATAGAAGTTCAAAAGTTTAAATCTACAGTATAAAATAGAAATAATAACCAATAAAACCTGAACGCAGTGCAAAGTTTAAAATACAGTAACAAATTTAAAACAGAAGCTGAAAGAATAAAGTGCTTGGGTCAACAGGTGCTATGCAAGCCTCTCTGGGAAGCTCATTCCACAAACAGGGTGCCACAACGGAAAAGGCCTTCTTCTTAGTATCTACCCACCTTACTTCCTTTGGTGGGTGCTCCAAAAGACTGCTAAAGATGATCTTATGATCTAGGCAGGTATATATGGGAGGAGATGATCCTTCAAGTAACCTGGCACCAAGCTGTTTAGGGTCTGAATGTTAATACCAGAACTTTGAATTGAGCCCAGAAATAGACTGGCAACTAGTAAAGATGGAAAAGTACTGGCATAATATGCTCACTTTGGCCAGTCACTGCCCTATTTGGGCCTAGCTGAAGTTTCCAGACCATTTTAAAAGACAGCCCCATGTATAACACATTTCAGTAATCCAGATGAGAAGTTACCAAAGAATGGGGAACATATGGCCCTCCAGATATTGTTGGATTGCAACTTCCATCAACACTAGTTAACATAGCCAATGGTGAGGAATGATGGACATTGAAGTTCAACAACATCTAGAGGGCCATATGTTCCTCACTCCCATTTTAAAGCAAAAGGGGGCAAATGCAGCCTTGCTGTTGTAACCGCTACTTATGAAACATCAGATTACAGCTATCATTTTATCTTTGCCACTGGAGCTTTCACTTTTATGTACACAAGAAGCGATATCTCCTCGCCCTCCTCTGTAAGTAGAAATGCCTAAAGCTACTGAGAGTGATGAATGAGGTGTGGAACTTGTTGATGATGATACATCACAGATTGACTATCAAGGTTCAGCACTTGGGGGGGGGGGGGAATGCAGAAAATCAGAGGATTCAGAGTACACAGGTTTAATCTTTTGCAGGCCTATGTTCTCAGATGGTTCTCTATTTATGATGTCAGCAGCATTAGTCTAGAAAAAAAATGGTTTCAATGATAGAATGTAAAAAGACATTGCATCCCAACAGAGGCAACATGACTCCAGTAGCATTTGCTTTGGGAATTTACCTTGGTGCCTGAGGTCTTAAAGGCAAAATTCAGTGATTACTGATAAGGGTATATTCTAAGTGAGCCGTTGTTTAACATAATTAGAAAAACAGTTGTTATACATGATGCACAAATAGTTGTACTGTAAGTACAAATGAATCTTGATACATATTTAAGCAGCTTTTCTTGAGTGGAACCTCATGACTTCGTTTATCTATTTTTAGCAACTTGGTCTTTAGTTAAGGTCAGATATAAGATCAGTTTAAGATCAAAAACACATTCCATTAGTGTAAACAAGACTCTCTAGTGGGCAGAATTAGCCTGACTTTCTCATCTCTGCACAGAAAAGTTGCTTGCGAAAATAAAGGCAGAGTACTTCCAAGCTTTCAAAGGAAGTAAAAAGCAGTTCTTTCTATATGGATTTATAAACCATGGAGAGTTGTTTTGAGCATCACACTTGAACAGAGCGGCATTTTAAGTGATCCTCACAATGTAACTAGCCCATATTGGATTGTAGAGTAACTGACCCTGCCATCCTAAAAATACTGAAGACATATGCACACACATTCACAAAGACTGAGAACCATTTCCAATTAGTTTAGGATTAATACAAGGATGCAGCATGCTTTATAGAATGTAGCTGTACAGCATTTCAAAATCGGCCAGTCTAGGACTTCTGTAAGACCACTGCTCTGCAGCAAAATCTTCGAATTATTGCACAACAGGACTGACGTTTCATTTTGGTTCTTTCCCTTGGAACTACTAGACACAAGGAAGTAACATAATGTTTGTGTGTGGATGTGGATGTCTACACACAGCGAGAGAAATAGTGATGAAGCAGTGATCTGAAAGCCCCAACTAGTGCAAAATACAGCTGCCAGAATTTTAAATGGAACGCCAGGTGGAATCATATTACACTTCTTCTGAAGGAGGTGTACTGGTTGTCTATTTGCTTCCAAGCCCAATTCAAGATGCTGGTACTTATCTTTAAAGCTCTAAATGGCTTGGATCCTACATACTTCAATCGGCATCTCTCTGTATACCTGCCTGCTCATATCTTCAGAGGAGGCTCTTCCCCATGTACCTCCATTAGAGTGTACAATAATGGGGGAAAGGGCCCTCTCTGTGGTGATCCCTTGTTGTGGAATACTCTCACCATAATTATATGACTGCTGCCAACATTGCAGTCTTTTGGAGGGCCAGATCAAACTATTAATGATTTGTTGCTTTTTATTGTGTATTCTGTTTTGTGTGACTGATTTCGGTCATGCTTTTTGTACACCCTCCAGGAATCTGTAAAGATGAAGGGCAGTTAAAAACATTCTAATAAATTAACTATAATTATAATCTATAATTACAGAACCTCTGCAAACTCAGGTTTCACCTGGCACTTATGCTCCACAAGTAGCAAAAATCTTACAAAGGAGAGAAGCTCAAAATGAAGGAGTACACTCAGGGACTCTGTTACCCTAGAACAGCCTCACCCAAGGGTGCCCTCCAGATATTTCGGACGTCAACTCCCATTAGCCCTATCCAGCATGATCAATGCTCAGGAATGCTAGGAGTTGTAATCTAGAACATCTGAAGGGCAACAGGTTGGGGAAAGCTGCTATAAACCATGCAAGTGTCTGAGGTGAGGGGAATATGTTGCCTCCTCTTTTGATGATGAAGGCTGCACTCATAAACACTTACTAGAGATTAAGCCGTGCTAGGCACAGTGGGACTAATTCCAAGTAAACATGCAAAAACTTGTGCCATTAAACCAGTTTTAATTAGATATCTGATGATGTTTAAGCACTAGCCATAATCCAGCAAAGAGTTAATTGATTTCAATGGCTTAAGCATGATTGTGTTAGATAGTGGTCACTGTGTCCCATGCTGATAACTACAAATACATGCTCAGCACCTGATAGCAGCCATGTTTTTCTAGCTTTGTGGCTACCCGACTGTATAAAAACAATAAGCCTGCATATCAACCCTAGACTACATGAACAGAGATATGAGTTTAGGTTTTACTATTAGTTTTGCAAGAAACATCCAAGTTATTGACTCGCTTAGGAAACAGCACGTTCTGTGAATTCCAGGCATCAAAAGAGGTAGATAATTAAAAGTGGATAATACAGAACATTTTCTACTAAACAAAAATCTTTGTCAACAATCAGGTGCTCTGAAGAATGTTTAAAGGCAGAATGTTAATTTTCTTTGGCCCTTCTTTTCCAGCCACTCAGGTGACCCACACTGAGACAGTTCGTTTCAGATACCCTAGACGATATTTTTAGAAACCAATGCATAGTGATAAGCAAGAGCATTATATTAATATGACAGGGAACACAAGTCAAAGTGGCTGGTACACCCATGTTAAGGAGTTCATGAAATCTGAAGCCCTGGCATCTGCCAGTGAAACGTTGATATACTCCAGTCCTCTGTAGAGAAGGCTTCTCTTTTAGTAACTCATAACATGCAGAACATTTGATTTAATTCAACTGCTGGAGAATTACATAACTCTTAGAAATTTGCTTTGGCACAGACTAAGGACACAGTGGCACCATTTGTGTATACTTAGCAATTTCAGCATCCAAGGATTTTTCAAAATTGTTGGAGATCCAATAAGAGAATAATACACAATTTCTGGATTGGCAAAATGCAGCAGGGGGAAAAGAACGGCTCGGTTTTAGCTATTTTATTTTACTTAGTTTTGAAATTTATACTTGGCAAATGTAGCTTTTAAAAGCACTCTGGGTGGTTTGCAAAACTGAAACTCAGTAAAACATCTTATCAATAAAATACAATATATTTAAAAATAGATTTCTTTATAGATGAACAATAGGGTCCTAGTGTTCTCAAGTAACTGACATTTTTATCTTGTTACCCAACAGGATTGCTGGTAACCTGAAAATGTAGCTTTCTGTTTTAAAGTTTTCAGCTTTCATTGTACAGCAATAATTATCTTGATAATATGCATTGTACGCCATGAAAAGCAATATTTCCCAATGTAACTACTGAAGGAGTTGCATCTGTAAGTCAGCATACAGTATCAAATGAGCATTGAAGTGCAGGGCCAAGCCAAGCCATTTTTTGTTGAAGTGGAGCAGCAAATGGCCCATCTCTCAAGCAAACATGCATAGTATCCAAAGCCAGCCAATTTATTTTGGCGCAGGATGCAGAAAAATCTCACAAGCATCTCTTATCATGCCTTGCAGTAAAAATATAACAACAAGAAGTTTATAAAACTAACAATTTGCTGTGCTGACATGACACCCCAATTTTTCTCATTCTACCTTAATCGTAGGGTCGGTCCTGTTGAAGTGTACAGACAGAACATTAAGTTCTAAAGGAAAAGACCCATTTCATCCAAGCTCCAGAGGGGAGCTGACTGCCCTGAACAAAGTTGGATGGAAGGAAAGAAACAATGGCAAGAGGTAAGAGAAACTAAGAAACACCCAACAGAAGAAGACTTGAGTAGGAAGATAGTGAAATTATGCACAGGGACATATAATGAACAGGGAAATTAAGAGGCGTTTTGGGGATTTGTATAAGATCATAGATATGTGGAAAACCCAGCATTTAAAAAGTCACCTGGAATGGGATGGTTGCTCAAAAAATGGATAGTTGGATGTATTTGAGTGGCGAAGCACACTGAAAATTTTCATCTTATTAGCCATGTGGGAATTATATGGCCAGCTGATAATCAAGTAAACTTAAAGCAAGATGAAAATTGAATGGTAGAGAGACATAAGTCATGTCAGTTCTCTGAATTTCAGCCTCCATGACTGGGAGATACGGATTCTAATTTTTGTAAACAGCTACCCATTTCCCCAAATAAACAGAATTACTGTAAAACTGTGTTTAGAGTAGATGTGTGTATCCATTATATTAAATGCTTAATGGCTCTCATACACACAATCAATATAATAGGTGAGAAGCATTCATGTGTTGGCTTAGCTAACTAATATTTGGACCTATGCTTGGATTAGTTTTTGGTGTCTTAAAAGTACCCAAAATTAATTGGTTAGAACACAAGGTAGATGAAGACACTTAGGGGAAATAGCTAATTTAGATAAGAGAGAAATAGGTTAAGAACAATGATGTTAAAAGTCATCCAACGTTAAGGTTAAAATAGGATGATTTCAAGCTTAAAATGAAACGTTTTTATATATTTGTTTTCTTTAGAGCCTTTGGGGTAGAAATTATATGAGCATCTTTCTAGATAATGTAGGCCTAGAAAATCCATCAAGTGTAGTGTGCTTGCAGAAGACAACCTATTCTAACAATCCAACATAGTCACCTGATGAAACCTACCTGAATACTCCCATCATCTCAGCCTCTCCTCCAAGTACTTCCTCCAAGGGAGAGTTAGAGGATGGCAACAAGTGAGGGGGCCTTGGCAGCAGCCCCCAATTATAGAACACTCTCTCCAGTGAGGCCTGCCTGGCACCAACATTGCCATCTTTTTGACACCAGGTTAAGACTTTCCTTTACTAGTAAGTGTTTGCCAGCATATGATAGGGTTTTTAATGGCCCCTGTTATTTACTACTGATTGGTTAAAATTGTTATATTTTGTACTTTGATTTTATGTTATGTTATTATTGTGTATTTTAGGGTTTTGATCTTTGTAAACTGTCCAGAGAGTTTTGGCTCTTCAGTGGTATAGAAATGTAATAAATGAATGAAATGAATTAATCTGTTGTATGAGATTGTACATGGTGTGTGTGTGTGTGTGTGTGTGTGTATACCTCAGGTATTTTCCCCCTTCAGATTCAGCAGGCTTCCCATACCTATTTCAACCCTCCAC
This sequence comes from Anniella stebbinsi, assembly GCA_029215795.1. Lineage (NCBI taxonomy): Eukaryota > Metazoa > Chordata > Lepidosauria > Squamata > Anniellidae > Anniella > Anniella stebbinsi. The sequence goes on along the minus strand of JARDYH010000004.1, from coordinate 83,480,413 downwards.
AGACTGGGGAGAATTAAAAGTCCTGTTTAAAGGATCAGTAGTGAGGGTAGCTGGTGAAATAAAAATGCTGGATATGTACATGCACAATGCATTTGGACCGCAGCTACGAATTCTGTTATTGGCCACGTGTGATTTTATTCTCAAGGTCAAAAACAGAATGAACACTGAACAAACAAAGAGATATTTGTAAACTTCTAATTGTTAACAGAACGTTGTTGTTTTTAAAAAAAGAACAAGTGCTACATACAAAGAGCCATAGGATTTTGAAATGCAAGAAACCTGAGGCACCTAATCTCTTAAGAGAACTCTGTCTACTGTAGGTGACATTGGAAATGCCTGAATACCAAAGACGAGAATGTGTCTTAAGAGTACATTGTTGGTTGGTGTGTGTGTGTGTGTGTGTGTGTGTGCATATATAAAGGCCATAGTGTCTGGTCATGTAAAGCGATCTGAAGTATAGACTATTTGGGAGGATTAGGAATTCAGGAGCTTGGTTTGCTTCCAAATAAAGAGATTAATGTCAGTATTTTAAAAAAAGACAAGCCGCTGGCTCAGAAAAAGAAACAAAAAATTTAATCATCTGAAACAAAATACTAGTTTACCTCACTATGAAAGGATTTGTCAAGATTGACTTTGATGCTCTTTTTGTTGTTGTCATGCACATTTCATAGCTGGGGGGAGGGGGAGCCACAGTCTTTTCTATGGGGAATAGTAAATAAACAAGTCGCCATCTGAGCAAAAATCACACTGTTCCTTTGTTAGGGAACTTTTGACTGTTGGAAACATTTTGAATGCATCAGTGCACATGCCACTTTACAGCGCAACAACAAGGATACAGGTCTCTGCCTTAGGAAACTGACTTGGTTCAGACGATATGACAGCCCGTGGGTTAATTAACCACTTGGGCGCCGCAGCACATTGTCCACCATTATGTATTTACAATGCATAATGTACAAGCCTCAGCTGGGGGTTGTTGTAGTTTGTCAAGTCATGTGAACCTGGGTGGTGAGAGTTATTGAAGTGTTTAGCAAACCGCACATAATCCACAGTCTGCTTAGCCATATGCATGAGCCAAGACAAATGGGAGTGTGCTTAATTCTGACAGGCCCTCTCTTTTGTACTGAGAGAGGAAATTAAAGAACCCTTTACTTGTGTTATCCACAAGATGCATAATTAAGTAGGGCCTCTGCTGCTCTTCATAATGGAGCACAAGACATTTGTGATCACTGACGTTTCTCAGTTTATGCAATGCTGGATCTACCACAAAGCACAATGAAGAGCTAAGTATCCTGAGAAAGTAGAATGGACTGAACCACGTCAAAGTCAGGTGGGGGAACCACATGTTGAAATGTGTCTTATGTTTTTAAAAAATGTTCCTGTAAGTTTAAATTAATAAATAACAGAGCAGAAAGGAGATTAGCTAGCTTCCTTCTTGTGGAGTGTTTGTTTTATGTAGGGCATAATTTTGAAAAATGGTATCTCTCAACTGCAGCCTAAAGTAATACCACCTACTGCATCACCTTAAGAGTCTACTTCATTCTGCTGCATGCGTAGACCAGGCCTGAGAGAAAGCAGGCAAGGTACATAAGGGTAGAGTTTGGGATTAGGAGCCAGAGGGGAAGCCTCTGGGAGCAGAACTAATCCAGTTAGCTTCCAATTGCCTAGCCCTACTGGAGAACTATGATCCAAAGCCAGGCATACACACTCTGGGTTCTCATTGCTAGCTACAGAACAGAAAATCTCCAGAAGCAAAGAGGGCTTTTTTTTTTTACTTTGCAGCCAACAACAAAGCAACCCTGCTTGTAGTCATGTTCTCTTTTGCTGGATTGCAGCCTTTGAAAGTTCCCAGACAATTCAATTACTCTGTTGACTTAACAACATTGGGAAGTAAAAAGAATGGTTGCCAGCATTTTCTCCCATTATATGTAGCCCAGAAAACCTATGCAAAGTTTAGCCAACCCACAATAACCACTAAGTTACCAAATGTTAACTACATTTAATTGTAGCTGTAGCATATTTCAACTTATCCTATGTGGTTCTGGGAGACCACTTAATGAATATACCCATATCCCTATCATTCTCAAAGATCTTCTTGTGCTCACATTTTGCAGAAATATCCTCAATGGGAAGCCATCTATACCAAAATAAAAAAGGAGTTCCCAGTTTTATGAAGTAACTTTGCACTGAACATGCAGTAGAGTATTATTTGACTTAGGCCCTTTCAGCACCAGCCATTTTTCCCGAGGTTGTCCCTGCCTGCTCGCGGACAGTCCGCATGACGCACAGAGCACCCCGCAAGTAGGCAAGGGCCAGCCCTCCTTTTCCCTGGGTGTTCAGGGAATGCTATTATCCTGCTTTGTTCCCTGCTCCCGGGAGGGCAGCGAGATGGGCGGCTGATGTGGCCACCCATCCCAGGTGCAACCGCGCTTACCCATGAGTAAGCGCGGCTGCACCGATGGCCACAGAGCCACACCGCACGGAATCACCATCCCCAGGATGGCAGGCGGGAGGGGGCGTGACCACGCAGCGGGTGGTTTTTTAAAATATATATATATATATATATATATACACGTACATTTGCGCAGGAGCACTTGTGCGCACCTCTGCGGATCTGTAAAAAAAACGCCTTCGCATTCTGGTATGGCCTCTGTGTGCCAGACCCGGAAGTGGTTACTTCCGGGTTTACCCGCTTCCCGCTCTCTCCACCCCTATCGTGTAGAAAGGGCCTTACTTGGAGTGGTTCACAGTAACAAATGGATGAAATATATGATCTTTTAAATGACAATAAAGCCACTGCAGAATCAGTTACAAAGAGACCTGAGAGTGAGTCAGCAATTTCCTACTGAAATATACTATTGCATAAGATGGAAGACAACATGGAAAAGAAGAACACATATCAGCTCTCATGATACCAAGAAGCTGGTACAAATTTGTACATCACTTTTCAGGTAATAAGGTAACTTAGGGAGTTTTCCTAGCCATGGACAACCTGGTGACTGTGCCAGATTTAGGATGGAGCTAGTTGCACTGGCAAAAGACATAACACAGTAGCTAAAGTCTATCTATACTAGAATTGGTGATTAGATCCAGTTAGAACTGTGTTCTTCTCTCCCTTGTCCCTGTAATTTAAGAACATAAGAACATAAGAAGTGTCATGCTGGATCAGACCAAGGGTCCATCTAGTCCAGCACTCTGTTTGCACAGTAGCCAACCTGCCGTTGACCAGGAACCAACAAAGCAGGACATGGTGCAACAGCACCCTCCCACTCAATGTTCCCTAGCAACTGGTGTATATAGGCTTACTGCCTCAGATACTGGAGGAAGCACATAACCATCAGGGCTAGAAGCCATTGATAGCCCTCTCTTCCAGGAATTTATCCAACCCCCTTTTAAAGTCATCCAAATTGGTGGCCATCACTACATTTTAAAGTGTTTTATTGGTGTTTTATTGGTGTTTTAATGATGTACTGGTTTTATCTGCTTTTAATCAGTTTTTGTATTTTGTGTTTGGTGTTGTTCCCCGCCTCGATCCGTTGGGAGAGGCGGGTGATAAATAAATATATTATTATTATTATATTACATCTTGGGGTTGTGAATTCCATAGTTTAACTATGCGTTGTGTAGGGTGACCAGATTGCCTGGGGTTTCCCGGTCCTAACCGGGAAAGCTGGGGTGATCCGAGCCGACCGGGGGGGCTGCGGGGGCAAACGTGGGCTGGGGGGGGGGTCAGCGGCAGTGGCGGCGAGCAGCGGCAGACCCGGTAGGTCCGGGATGGGTTTTGGGGGGGATGGGTGGCTTGGTGGTGGGGTTCGGGTGGGGGGACCCGCCCGCCACCACCTGCCGGGGCGGACGCTTCCCTCCGGTGCTCGAATCTACTGAGAAACAGGCTTCATGGCCTGTCCCTCAGTAGCGTACCAGGTGATGATGTCATCATCTGGCGCGCTACTGAGGGACAGGCCGCGAAGCCTGTTTCTCAGTAGATTTGAGCACTGGAGGGAAGCGGCCACCCCGGCAGGTAAGTGGGGGGGCCCTCCCTCCTCCCGCCTCCCACTTCTTACCTGCCAGGACTGTCCACTGCTGTCCGCTGGTGCCTGCAGGCGCCAGCGGATGGCCCAGCAGGTAAGCCCCCTCCCCCCTCGCTGTGTTTTTTGGAGGGGGTGGCTTTGCGGTGGTGAGGTTTGTTTTGGGTGGGGGGTGGCGGGGGGGTTCAGATCTGCTTGTTGGCCGCATGGCGGGTGGCCTTTTAAAAAATGTATTTTATGTTTTGGGGGGGCATGCCCCCTTTGGGCGGCCGTATTGGGTGCCCATTTTGGACCGGGATTTTGGGTTCCAAAATCTGGTCACCCTAGTGTTGTGTGAAGAAGTACTTCCTTTTATCTGTTCAGAATCTCCTACCAACCAGCTTCACGAGATGACCCCGGGTTCTAGTATTATGGGAAAAGAAGAAAAATCTCTCCTTATCCACATTCTCCATACCATGCATAATTTTGTACACCTCTATCATGTCTCCCTTTCGTGCAATGAGCTGACAAGTAGACTTTATTTTTTTTTCAGGTTTGGAGAAATATTCTGTGAAAATTACTATTTGGAAGTTGATCCTTCCAATGTTTTCCAGTTAAGATACTCAAATTTTCCACTCCAACAGCTATTTTTAAAGGCCCATATTTTTTAAAAAAGCATTCAGTAGTAGTGGAAAAGAAAGAAGGCTTAAAACATACTTTTGTAATCAATTGGAAATATACAGCAGGTTTAAATGGTTTTTAAAATACCTCCTTTACTGAAAAATGTCTTATTTGGTTGTTAATTATACAGCTAAAGTAATCATGACACACATGCTACAACCAATCTGCTTTGTGAAACTTTAATATCATAGATAATCAACTCTCTATGGTGAATCTTCCTTCTGAGCAGCCATTTAAGTCTATTCTGCTACTCTGGTGGGTTAATGAGGTCCTCATTGAATGAAGGACTTCATTATTTGAAAATAATTACAACAAGAAAGAGTTCTAGACTAAAACATAAAAAATAAACCATGTGGAACCTTATTTAAAAGCCAAGCTAACGTCATGCCTGTGTTTAAGATTTGGATTTCAGACAAATTAATTTAAAGTGGGGGTTAGACCAAAACTTGGGGAGGTGGAAGGGAAGAACTGAACCACCAAAACTGCTTTTCCCAGCTGATGGGACTCGCAGGTCACAAGTAACCCCCACCTGGAAAAAAACGCTAAGTCGAAGCAATTTCAGGGTTAAATAAATACATGGCAGAAGTCTGTATGGGGCTCCTCCCTCCTGCTTAACAATGTTTCACTTTAAATGCACCAGTCGTGCCCTTTGCATGAATGGGTAACAACCCAAGTTGGATTGTGCCACTCTAATGACTAGTGCAGCCTTCTCCAACCTAGAGCCATCCAGAAAACTCTCAACATTCCTGACCACTGGCCATGCTGGCTGGTACTGAACAGAGTTGAAGTCCACAACACCTGGAGGGCACCAGGTTGAGAAGGCTGGTCCAAAAGATGTGCTGTAATTAAATCAATTATGTAGTTTAACCAATCAACATTGCTTCTTTAAAATCCTAACACAGTCTTGCAATCCATACGCCAGCCACTACTCTGGTGAACTCTGAGAATGACATCAAAAATGTTTTCCCCCACTCACTTAACAATTAAAAGTGTGTTTAAAACTCAAAGCAATGGGCAAACAAAGAAGGCTATTTTAAAGTACACAGGTCTTTGGCAGGAAATATAAGGTGGTCATTTCCATTCAGCAGGCACAGTATAGGAAGAGTTGACACTGCACCCAAACTTGCCATTGATGTCCACTGCTAGGGTAAAAGTATTGTACGTCAGTGCATGTTAAACACTGCACAAGCATAAAGATTTCCAATCCAGCAGTAGCATATGGTCAACATCTGAGATTTTTTTTTCTAAATTAAGATCACATCCTCCAAACCAATTGATCAATGAATAGCTATCATCCCACTGTCCTGCAAACATAGATTACAACTTCTACCTCTTCATAATAACATGCAAAAAAGAGATACTCTACTTTTAAATTGCCTTAATTGTATGAAATGCTTTAGTCAACTGAATAAGTTTTGCATATGAATAACACACAAAAGTTCAGAAGAAAGGTGTACGTATACTTTGTTTTTAGATGCTGCATACATATGATATAGAAGTCATTATCTTAGAAAAGGCATCTCTTCCTATGGGCAGGGGAAAAGGGAATGTCTCTTTCAGGAAGGATCTTGCCATTATAAGTATTTGCATTGAATTTTTAAAAATCATCTGCCCAGTTAAATCATGGGCACCATTTTAATCAATTAAAATTTGGCAAGTGATTGGTTGATTTAATCAATTAAACTTTGCAGCCCTACATATATCCCAATGATTGTCACCTCTATCTGTCCATTCTTTCCTTAACCATTATACAATCTTGCTAAGCTAAATTTCTTTTAGATATTTCAACCTGGTTATCTTAAGGAGACATTGTCTTTAAGTGATGAGACACATACAACACACAAATACTGAATATATACTGCCTTTTATGTAAATTTCACAAGTACAACACAGTAGTTTGCACCTTATAATATCAATCTTTCATCATTCTGTCATGAAGGCAAGCATTGTAAATGAATCATAATATTGCTGCATTTTATTTCTGCCTCTATTTTCCATGCATTGATGAACACCATGATTTCAGTAAAGCTGGTATATGAGCTATACTTTATTAAATGTCATGGTGAACTATGCAGGCAGTAATGCACGGCTTATTAGTAGATTTAGGATTACAGAGGTTTGGTGGGAATGCTTCAAAACACAAGTATGCTTTCCTTGGCTCATATGTCCCATTAGATGCTATTTCACTGACATTTTAAGAATTGTTTTATGGCTGCACTTTCTATAACTAATATCCATAGAGGTCAAAAAGGAAATTACTGTTCCAGGAATACTTAGATAGTATCCACAGCAGACAAAAACCCTGAGTTAAATAGTGGCATTCTGACTAACCTGATGATGTGATGATTAAGAATCCATTCTATCAACCACCGGCCTCAGGCCGGGAATGTTCCCCACATGGCCTCTTCATCAAGTCAACCAGGTTTTGGGGAGCATTTTTGTGGCTTAGCATCCCAGAAGACGTAGGTTTCCCAGTTGCCTTCCCTGTTGCTCTTCTATTTTCTTTTGCATTTTACTTGTCAGTGTTCTTCATGAAAGAAAAACTGTAAGTGTGGTGAAGACAGATAAAAGGGCCAACTCTTATTAAAGTTGGCTTTTGACCAAGAGAGGAATACATAACTTGAGATTTTGTAAGAATAGTCATTCATTGATTGCTGATTGTGTAAAATTGTTTTATAAGTTTGGATGAAAATTGTTTTATATTATGTTACTAACATTGCATTGTTATGGTTTTAACCTTTGTATGCTACCAAGAGAGCTTTACAGAAAAGTAATAAATGTAATGAAATGAAATTAATGATTTTTTAAAAAGTTCAGAAGGAAATAATGAGGGGCTAGAATTGGGCCATAATAAAGCAATTGACAATTAATCCTAATAGAAATGAAAATTAAACTTCTCAATAACCTGTTTTTGAAATTTTCCCAACTTCCAAATATCAGTACTATTCTGACATCTCAGTTGGGCCTAACAAGAATACTTTGGGGCTATTTTCTCTGGAGGAATCAGACTGCCAGAACAAAGGATAGTAATGTTCAATGGCAACCAGCAGGGCCTCCCATCCTTCATGCTCCCGAGTCTGGCTGAGAGCCATATTTTGGATCAAGAGGGAAAGTTTTGTCCAGATCATATTTACCTAGGGACTCCAAAGTGATTCCGTATAGTGTAGCTTGATTCAATTATGTGAATGGTCTGAAATTAGCTATGCACTTGCTCTCTATTTAACGGAATACACTGAATGGGAGGTGATGGGTAAGGTGTGATGCCTTTGGGTGGAGTGGCCTTTTCATCCCTTGCAACTCTGTATTCAGATTGCTCAGGAAAAAATAGTTTTCAAAAGAACATGTTCAAACTGCAAGATTCAGGTCAAGATCAAGATGACCTTGCAGCAAGGAAATGTTTTAATCATTAAGGCCTGAGTTCTGCTACATTATATTTAATCTGATCTTTTGCCAATTCTTATAGCAACTGTTTTTGCTAGAAAATTGATATTCTTGGCTTTGTGTGAAGTATTCGCTGCAGACTTTGTAGGTGAAAATACTAGCAATCATTTATCAAGGATCCAATGGACATCTAAGCACCCCTCTGATAAAAACTAACACAGATCTCTTACTTGCAAGGGTGTTTATATGCTAAACAGATAAAACAGGCACAAAGAAACAGGATTCCTCATGTAAGGAAATTATTAACTGCATCCTTTTCTGCAAGGGTCTCATTTCCATACTTTTATTTTAAACAAAAAACAAACAAACCCTGCTCAGTTAACTTGTAAGACAGAGAAAGAGGGGAAATCACAAACAGATTTGGGGATACAGTTATTGTTGTTTTAAAATAATGAAATAGTAAAATGTAGTTGTTTCTCAAAGATTCCGTACCATGTTTGCCTGTCATCTATTTATCAGCCTTTGCTCATTTCCTGTATCAAATTTGTACACGTGATCAAAATTAATTTCAGGAGTTCCTCCTCTGAATCACTGACTGTTAGCTGAGGGAGAGATGAACATTACAGACTGAAATAAATCATCTAACTAAATGACTGATGAGATATCCAATTTACGCTATTATTATGATTATTTATTTTGCTTGCCATCCTTCCTCAAGGAAGCCCATTGCAGCACACAACATAACAATAATACATCTTTTATACATATTTAAAAACAGAAATCATAAATCACATAATCTTAAAACAATAAGATCCTCTACACTATGGCGCTTGATGCTTCTTGCAATGTGTACCAGTAGACCCTAGGCCAAGTTGTTTTTGTAAGTTTTAGTTTCGTTTCTCCTCTGCACAACCATTGTAGAACAGTACAGAACATTTTAGTTACAGCCTACATCACCACACTGAATAAAACATACTTAGTTTGAACACCAAAATGTTCCTGTGCCCAAGATATAACATATGGCGATGAAGTGGATCTGAACCCTTTTTGCAAGTACTTTCAGCTGCTAAGAGATAGGCCAGTGAAATAATGAAAGCCGCCATACTGCTGCTTATTGTAGTTCTGTGTAAAAGTAAGAATGCAATTTTGCACACGTACACACCATGCCCCTTCACTTTTGCAGAAGACAATTGGCCCAATGAAGTGGAGGAGTATTCGTGTCTCAAGATTAGTCTGTCTTGCATGTTTTTGTGCAGTCTCCTTACAAAACAGTACAGCCTGCTTATGATCGTAATTAATAAAGTACACTTGTTAAAAACCAAAGTACTCCTGTGAACATGAGATAACACTAACTCATTTTAAAAATCCCTCACCATAAAGTATCAGATACATCAGATACACTCACCAAAGTTCCCACAGAACTGTCCAATTTAATTTCTATCCTCACCATGTCAGCCTATTGTTCTACTCATTTCCCAGCCATAAAATGAGGGCTGCTACATTACAATGGTGTTGGTGGCTGTTGTTGACGCACTGGTAGAATATCATGTATAACATCTAATTACATGTGAGAATGAGCATTGTTTGAGTACCACAAGAGGTCACAGAATATAGATGCAAGAATGTACAAGTAGCTGGGAGGCACTAACCTCTCTTTCCAACTCTTTCAATGAATATGGATGGAAAAGAAAATAAAGATGCAGGGCTTCTCTAAATGAGCAATTTGTAGCATGCTTGTGACTAGCCAGTCACGGAAGTTTGCGGGTCATCATTTTGATGACATCAGGAGCCTCCTTCCCCCAGTTATTCCGTTTTTTAAAAAAACCTTGGATATCCCAGTTCTTCTGAACTATCTTGTGATTTCCTATTGTATGTAGCTGACGTTGCACTACAAAACACCTATTATAGGGCGTTGTCCCATTCAGTACTATGAACACTGAGAGGAGGCGAAGTTTTCAATTACAGACCATGTGGTCGCTCCTCTCCGCCCATTACAACTGCACTCATTACAATTGCGCATGAAAAGTTAAGCGAATACGATTTCCCTTTAATCTAAAGAACGCTCAGTATTTCATTCGGAGAAGCTGCACTAAAAAGTGACATTATTCCATCGTTGAGCAAGTCAAATTTCTTCCTTCCAATTCCCCTATCAACTGGAATCAAGGTATAGTGCACACTTGCACTTCAAAATACAGTGACATACCTTTACCAAAACATTGCAGTCATTCTCCTGAGTTACAGTAAGAGATTCTGACAGTAAGATTTGATATTAGACAACAGTGCCCAAATATAAAGGCTGACAAGTCATCCTAGTGATGGAAACATGGAAGCTCTACAACTCTGAAAAGTCTTTAGACTCTGTATCTGACAAATCGTATGTCATCTCCCACAGAGATCATAAAAGATCAGAAGGGGCTCAGCGACAACAGCAGATACATGAACAAATAAATGTAAATCTTGGATTGCAAAAAAGTTATCACCTCATGCCTTGCAAATTTCCAAACTGCGGCATGAATTCCACTTTGTCAGAATTTAACAATTATGAGAAAAAAGAATGCCTCCAAGGAATACATCTAACAGTATCATCAGCATGATACCTTAAAGAAAGCTTTTAGGATTAATTGTTATTGATCGAATCACACAACAAAAATGAATTATCCAAGTTTATTGAATAATAAGCTCAATGAATATAATAAGGCCAAATTAATATGTTATTTGGAAGATGTGGCTACTGCTGAAGAATTGCTTATCCCTTTTCTCCCTCTCCCCAATAACATGTAATGCTACAGAATGTGTGGCATGATTTCATCAAAATCATCAGCCAATGAAGTAGAGTGGACATGGAAAAACCTAAAGCATGATTTCACCCACCATGTTATATAGGTATTACAGATTTTGGCAGCAGACATGTACTTCTTTAACATGTAGTTCAGCCTCAGCTGCATGCTGATACAAGGACCTGAATGATATCAGGTAATTGATGCAAAGTCTTGCAAATTGAGAGGAAAACATAAAAAAGATTTAGGAGTAGCCTCAGGAACTTTGGATGTTTTTCTAGATGTTCAGCTCTGTTTCATACATTATACTTCTTTATTCACATGTTAAAGATGCATCCAGATGTCTTGGTACAAAAATTGACTGAGCTAAGCCTTCACCTTTTGGAAGACTCGGGTATGGCTGTGATATATATCGTCCTCAGATTGTTGCTCAGGAAGACAACTCTAGACAGATACCATCAGACTTGCATTTAACTTCTTCATATGTGACAAAGACACCAAGACTGCAATCCTTTACCTATTTACTTGTAAGTCCGATTGAATTCAATGGGACTTACATCTGAGCAGACATGCACAGGATTGCACTGCATGTCAATAGTCCAAAAAAGTGATGCTACCATAACCATCTCGAAGTATTGTTTATATTGAAATTCCATCCAGACACTAATGGCCAATAGCAGAAGACGTACAGGGAATAGTTAAATGGTATCTGGGCAATACACATTGCAAGTGACAATAAGAAATATACTGACAGGGTTCATATGATTTGTTGCAGGTCTTCTGCATCAAGGAATTGTTTTTGTAAGCTGTTGCAAGACAGCCAAGATTGTTCTGTCAAAGAAAAAGGATATAATGGGATTAGAAGACTAGAATGACATGATTTGTCAGAGAAGAAACTAATCATTTCATAAGACTATGTTTCTTTAAGCAGTTTTCAAACAGGCATACTATATATCGCAAATCCATCACATCTGCCAAGTTTTTGTTCTACTGTTGCATATAAATCACTGCGACAGCCACAAAAAGGGAATTCCATGGACAAAAGTAGAATAAATGTTGCTGCACTCTACTGTAACAAAAAGTTAAAATCAAGTAGCTGTACTGCAGCACAGCTTCATTTATCAAAATGAGCTCTGGGACTTTTATAGGTTTACACACAAACAGCAATACTGTTCATCTTGACTTACATTGGAAAAGTATCCCAAAAAGAGCGCGCACATAAAATGTGCCTATGTGGACAATCAAAATTTCATGGAATATCCCAGGACTTTATTGGAGATAAATAAAAAGTACACAAAACAAGGATAAAAGCAAACTGCATATAGCACACACATTAACTAATACTTTTACCTAGAATATTAGAGGTCGTGCTTGTAAGTTGTCTATTTATTTCCCTTTTCCCTTAAAAGGCAGGAATAATACAGAGCTCGTTCATACATTACCTATTAAAATTATCTTGCTGAAGCTGTTGGTTAAAATGTGATAGTATACACTCTTACATGTTAATCTCATAGAGGTTTTTGTTCATGAAAGAGGTTTCATGAAAGAATGCCCCGATCAGATTGTTGGCAATAATTCTGTCCATGAGTTCAAACAGGAAGAGGAGTGAATCTGCTGCCCCCCTCATTCCTGCCTCCCAACAGATAATGTATCTCTTCCTGACAATCTGACCAGGACGCTGTGTCCCCAGCTCCTGGATGGGGCTTTTCAATCTAGGTTAATATACACACAGTAGTACAATGTTGGTGTACACATGATGTTGGATCAAGACATTCCTTGGTAATGCATGAAGCAACCCAATTTATTTCTACTATAAATGCAGAAATGTTAGCATCCCCAATATTCATTTCGTCATAGTGAAGTCTTTAATTCCAAACCTTGTCTACTGAACTGCCAAAGTATTCAATCAGGAACACATTCTACCATATTTGGAACATATATTTGTTTACAGACTGGCATGTCAGGTACCCACAAGACTAGCATAATGAGGTGCAAGTATAGCAACTGCTCCTACGCCAGCAAGAGCCAGGGTGGTGTAGTGGCTAGAGTGTTGGACTGGGAGCCAGGAGATCTGGGTTTTAGTTCCCATTCGGCCATGGAAGCTCACTGGGTGACTATGGGCCAGTCTCAACCCACAGGCTTGTTGTTGTGAGGATAAAATGTAGAGGAGGATTATGTACATCACCCTAGATTCCTTGGTGGAAAAAAGGCAGGATATAAATGCAATAAGTGTGCCAATGAAGAAGAAGAGGAAAGTATTTTAGCTTCCTTTAATTCAATGAAGAACAGCTGAAAAGAACAAAGATACTATAGTTCCTGGCCAAACGTTAGCTGAAGTCAATTGGCATCATAATAGTCTTTGGAAGGAGTCAAATAATTGCTGGTCATCCAACAAAATAGTTGACAGCTCTCTGGATTGAACTAACTCCCCAGACTTAGATAAATAGGGTTGTTTTTTAAATCAAATTGTTACAACTTTCTTCGAAAATTACATATTGGCAGCAATCTAATGCCAATGCCAATGCCACCCTATGGAATTTAAAGGTGCTCTGTGTGTTAAATTGGGGAGGGGGGCAAAATCTAACCCTCCTGCCAAAGACTGTAGGGGGCAACATAGTCCTTGGGTCCAGTCCTTGGGTGGGGTGGATTTTGCCCACCCCCAATTTTCAGCAAGGGATGCCTTTAGATATCTGTAGAAGTATAGGAATTTAAAAGCACCCTAAAAATCACTCTCCCCACCTCAAAGCTGAGGTGGTTTGAGGGATTCTTACAGGGAAGGGGACTCGATACAGGCTTGCCACTCCTACACCACTGTATGTCTGCCAAGTGCAAGTGCAACACTCAAGAGTGCAGGAAGGGCAAGCCATTTGCACACCTTCCCCAGAAGTGTGATCCAAAAAAAATCCCTGTCCTGTTTTTGCACAAAAGCGGGACCAATTTGTTGTTTTTTAAAAAAGGATGTCCAACCACGATTAAGGGCATGATCAGAGCTGGGAAGGGGGACTTAGCAGTAGACGAGATGTGTCTGCATCCAGGTTCCCTGGGATGCTGGGTGGAGGACTGAGGGGAAGGGAGAGAGGAGAGGGGGCAAAACCAGCCTTCCTGCATGGTTGGTCATCCATCATGGGCACTTATCAACTGAAAACTGCTCTGCATGTTTCCGGTGTGAGGAACATCTGAGCAACTTTGTGTGATGTAAACTATTTAGTCAAGACCATTAAATATGTTTAACCATGCTACAATTTCACGTAATGGGGTATGCATCAAAGTTGTGTTTTACCCCAATTCCTTTTCTGAGTTTCATACCAGGAAAATACATAGTAACAGGAAGATCATAAATATGAATTATCACCATTTTTGGCATTATGCAATTGGAAAACTGGTTTGGCTTCTGTTTGGGACATAAAATATTGCTGCATTTTGTTAGTGGGGTAGGGCGTCTAGCACTCACTAGGGATCTCTCCAGCATGAGCTACACCCTTCATCCTGCTTGCCCAAAGACCTTCCCTTCCTGCAACGGAGGCGGCTGTTTATTTCAAGAGCAGATCTGAAACCTACTGGAGAGCAGAAAGTACTGCCTAGGCCATCTCCGAAATGTTTCCGCCAGCCCCAAGGAGCTGTCATCCCAACCCAGATTCCAGTGGGGCAGAACTCCAGCCCATTCTTAAAATAGACTCTCTGTGCTAGTAGTAATGAAAATGCTGCCACAGTCTGATTTTTGAGTTAAATGAAAACATGCTGCAATAATAACAAAATCACAGACTGTCCCTGAGAAAGAGCTTTTTCCCAGTGCCCAGCCTGAATAGTTAGGCACAATACAGGATTTATATGGCCACATAACATTCCCAAGAAAGAACACACACCTATTATATAGGAAAGAAAAAGAAATAAAATGGATTCCACATATTTGGCATTAAGAATTAATCAGTGAATGATAATCATCAGTGAGTTTTAGACTACTTGCTGTAACTATGCATGGTATTTCACCACCGCTTCCTCTAAAGTGCTGAGCCTAGTGATTTGTTAATGGGACACAGAAGAGAGTTGGGGACGGAAGGTTCATGAGAAATAAAACTTCGTAGAAAATTACATATAGAGATTTTCTCCCACATTTCTTCTTTTTTAACAGACCGGCCAAATACATTATTCACTCATTCATTCAATTTGTTAGTTTCCCTATAATAATTCCAAGAGTAAAGAAGAAGAAAAATAAAAACACATCATCTTAAAATCTACAACCCTAAATTTTAAAAAAGCAGGTGAACAACAAAACAATCAATTTAAAATAAGGCTAAACACAACAAACAATACAGATATATAAACATTTAATAGAGTTTAAACCACCTTAAACATAAACCACCTTAGAGTATAACCCATGGTACACGGGTTTGGACAAGCCACGGTCGGGTCTTGAATATTCAAATGGCCGCTTGCACTTGTCACAACCTACAGTGGCTTAAATAATCATGCAAACTGGTCCATCCATCTTGCAGGTTCAACCAGACCAAGTAAATAAGAGTTCGGTGACTGTGATAGTTAAGCATGTCTGCTAAAGCAAAAGGGAATCAAAGCCTTGGTTTTATTTATTTTTAGAGGCCCAGATATGGGCTCAGATGTAAACAATTCTTACATATTAATCTATGTTGAAAAATTCAAGTTCAGAATTGTGTGAGTTTATGGTTGTTTATAAAAAAGAAAAGAAAAAAGGAAAGACTTGTTGTTTGTAACTCTGAGCAGAATGACTCAATTAAGATGACTACACTGAAGCCACTGAACCAGTGGGTTTCTCTGCTCTCCCAGGAATTAACTGTATTCCATCAAGGACTGTGTTCTCCAGACAAACACTATCATGTCCATTTTGTCTGCTACTGTAAGTTGTTATTATCACAAGCATGTAGGGTAGTTGTATTTTACAGGGTGAAATAGGAAAAGGTTGTCAACCAATCAGCTCTTTGATCTTTAGGTCAAGAGGTCCATGTCATCCCCAGGTAACTAAAGAGTCTCCTCCCCTCTCCCCGGACTTCAAGCCCCTTCAGCTGTTCAAAGTTGAGCTTTGACTGATGAAAATCTTTCCATTTTTATTAGAGCTAAAAATAGCAATTAGGCAACACCCTCAAGAATTAAAACTAGTATTTATGGAGAAAAAATACTTTTTGCTTAAATAGTAAGAAAAAACAAAGAAAGAAAAAGTAGATTTCCCCCTTTAAAATCCAATTCATCCTGAAATATTCCTGCTACCTTTAAAAAAAGAAAAAAGAAGCCTTTAAAATTAATGACTACTCTGTGTACACCAATAAATTATTACTTGGCTCTCTCCTTACCCTTTGAATTTTCTTTTAAAATTAACTTTGAGGGCTGGGTTAACTGCCCCTTAAATTGTCAAAATGCTTGAGAGGCATGCAGCTGTGCCTCCTGTACTAGCGATGTCAATAAGGCAGGTTAAATCCTCCATGCCCCCAGGTCCTTTTAGATCCATAGATCTCCATTTCAAAGGCTGGACAGAAGATGTCTACCAGTGTCCCGTTTAACCATAGATTCTTTTTGAAGACGGATGTCTGCACAATTCTTGCATCAGGCCAAAGTATTTCTTCTTCTTCTTACTCAAATTAGTCTCGAAATATATTATTAACAATGCTCATGTCAATCCAAACACACAGACAGACAAATGATTATCAGACAAGGGCTAATTTAAACATGATGGCTTCCACATCATCACGGGAGCAGTCAGTACCCATGTGATCCGTGTCAACTCCAGGTTTTGGAGGCCCCTTGGGCAAGGCTCCTTTAATGGGCCCCCACCCTCAGTGAGTCTACCTTCTCACCACCATTATCGTCAGTTGCTATTGGTCCTTATTTTCATTCTAATTATTGCTACCACTTCTTTGCTTGGTAGGAAGAGAGCCAGTGAGCAAGCAGGCAATGGCATTTTCTGTTCTCTACTACCATTATCTGGGCCAGAGCAAGAGGCAGGACAACAAGTCAAGGATGACTTCAATGGTGAAGAGACAGAGAAAGTTCAAGGGGCTCTTGTCAGTGCACAGCTGCTGAGTTGTGGGCTTTGGCAAGTGCCTGACAATGCCTCCCCCTGAGGCCAGCCCTGCATGCAATGGCTATAACACTTATGTACTGCCATGCTGCCAATTAGACCATGGGCATTCATAAAGCAATAAAAAGCCTTTTAAATCACTACAACCCATGTGTAAAAGGCACTACAGATTAGTACTTTTTGGTCACCTCCATGTAGAAGTCGCAGTGTTTAAATCACCGTCTGCTACGGTGATTTAAACACTGCAGAATTTACTGTGGGCAAAAGCACAGGGCTAGTGCAAGACAGAGAGCAACAAATCCACCCCCACCCACAAGTCCTAGTACGCAAGGCTTGCCAAGGTATTTTGGCACCCAAGGAGGAAAATTCCACAACAACAACAACAACAACAACAACAACAATGAATTTTCTGCCCTTTCATGACATCCAAATCCAGCTTCTTGAGGTAACCACCTCACTTTGGTAGGGCTGGCCCCGCAAAACCACCAAACCACACAGTAATGCCAGGCAAGAAAAACAGTGGGAGGGCTGAGGGATCCAAGCCAGCAATTACCAATCCAGTTATTACAGCATCTCCTGTCTTGCCCACAGATAAAGATACTCCTGGATGCCCTTATACTGTGAAAAGATATCCAGGCTGCTTTTTCCTGGTAGCACAAGATCCCTCAATGAACTGCCTCTCATCAAAAACAGACACTCTAAACCATCTCAATTCCACCCACTTGTCCTGTATGCTTATGAGAATCAGGCCAAGTGGTGATAACTGATCAGGCTCTTCTTCTGCCTCCCACCTATAGAGGAAGGAAGGAAGGAAATTGCCTAATTGGATCTCTTTCTTGCTGTTCTTATTGCAAAGCAGCTTAGATACTATTAGACGGTGAACTGTGCAATCCTATCTGGCTTGCTTTGAGGCAAGCTGCCAAGGACCTGATTCAGTACTTGCTTTTTTTCCACTCTAATCCTGCAACAGGCTTTGTCTTCTTATTTATTTTATTTATTTAAAACATTTCTTAGCCACCTTTCAGGGCAAAGGCCTTCGCAAGGCAGTTTACAACAATAAAATACGTAAAAACAGTTAAAATATGAAAAGCAATAAAAACGTAAACACAGTAAAATAGCAATAAAAACGATCAAAGCCAACAACAAAGCCAGCAGCAACAACAATGGCAATAGTAGCAACAACAGTAAGTCATATTGTGAGAAGGCCATGGTAAAATAATATGCTTTCATGGCCTTCTTCAAAGCCTGCAATGATGGCGCATGGCAGACCTCCAATGGGAGCTTATTCCAAAGGTGTGGGGCCATTGCAGAGAAGGCCCTCCACCTAACTGCTCTCACAGGTGGGCAAGCAAGTAGGGCCTCTCTTTCTGAGCTTAAAGTGCCGGAAGGCTGATATGGGTGAAGACAAGTCCTTCAAGTAACTTAGTCACAAACCTTTTAAGGCTTTAATGGACAAAACCAACATTATGATTTGGGCTTAGAAACACACCGGTAACCATTGTAGCTGGCGCAGTATAGGCATTACGTGATCAAATCACCTCACCCCCACCAATACTTGAGTGGCCACATTCTGAACTGTCTTCAAAGGCAGCCCCATGTACAGCACATTACAGCAGTCCAGCCTGGACATGACTAGTGCATGGATAACTGAGGCAAGATCCATACTCTCCAGATAGGGCCGCACCAGCCTAAGCTGGTAGAATGCACTCCTGAACACTGCAGCCACCTGGGCTTCCCAAGTAGCTCAGAGTCCAGGAAGACTCCCATACTGCATTCTTGGTCTTTTAGGGGAGTGCAACCTCATCTAAGACCAGTTGTAAACTTCCACCCAAAGTAGTTGGTTTCCCAACCCACAGTACCTCCAACTTGTCTGAATGAAGTTTCAGCTTGTTCATCCTTCTCGAGTCTTCATGGGTTTAACAATCAGTACAATGCACATGCTTTCCTCCCCTGCACCCTGTTTTTGGCGGTTCCTTTCCATATGTTCCAATTATAAACCAGCAAATGGTGCTGGATTATTCCGCAATTTCAATTTATTACAGCATTTTAGAGAGTTTATAAAATGGCGGATTCCCATTTGAAAACAGCAGGAGAAGCATCCAAGTTTGATGACGTCATGAAAAGGACCTGCAAACTTCCATGAGTGTTCAATCACAACCGTGCAATAAATCGTTCATATGGAGAAGTTCTAATAGGGTGAGATGAAGATCACCTAATCAAATCCCTCATCACCGTCCTGACCAGCAGAGAACAGCCCATACTGCCTAGCACAACAAACAATCAGGACGAGGAATGTTCTGCCCCATCTTTCCTAGCAGGATATGGCATTAACTTGTTCAAGCTACTTAGAAATGGCAAAGGGTTGCCTTCTTCGGGCAGCCAAACAAGCTGTCATGGTAAATAATCCCAGTAGTTAGGAGGTGAGTCTAGAGTAGCCTCTCCCAACATGGTGTCCTCCAGAGGTTTTGGACTACAATTCCCATAATTCTTGACCATTGTCTATGTTAGTTGACTCTGATGGGAACTTGAGTCCAAAACATCTGGAAGGTACCCCTGGTCTACGGATTGGCACCAAAAGGTTACTCAGATCCCCCGGTGCAATTATTTGCTCAGCACAAAGGAATTAGGATTGTGCTTTCTAGACAAGAACCAGATGGGTAGGAGAAGTGGAATAGGAACTAATCTCGTATCCTCTCACCCAAACACCAACAATTGCACTGCAGTAAAGTACAAATGCAGACTACAAGTTTATACTGTGCTGTGCTGAAGGTGAAGCTTCTGACACCTATTAGAAGAGCAGGTATGATGGTTCAGAGTATTCGTTTTGTCAGGGGAGGAAGCAATTTGCACTCCATTATCTGTAAGAGATGGGTAAATTGTCAATTTGGCTGGATTAAAACCTCACCCATGGGATGGCTGAGGACTGAAGATATCCTAGGAGTAGGAAAGCTATGGGACAAGAAGCCCAGAACCAAGGAAGCTGAAGGGCAGCTTCCAAGAAGGAAATGGCCTGAGAAAGAAGAATATGAAAGAACGGAAGTGGAGAGTTTCTCTAAGAAAACTAACTTTTGGACTAAGGTACTGTGATTTTGCATTTTAGCATGAAATAGGATATATACATTTTTAAATTTCCATCTCAAAAAAATCTCTTCCTTTTGTGAAGAATGCATCTTTCATTGCAGTCCATATTTTTACACAGGAATTCTGGGAAGCACCCTGGTTTAAATAACCCAGATAGAAAATAAAATAAAAATCAGATGAGAAGGGTTACTAACTAACAAACACTATCAGCCAACTGAATGATCTTAGAAGGTATTTATTTCATGATTAGTCATGTTTATGATATTGTACTTGATAATGGATGCTTCATTCTATTCACCTCTCCTACAATCAAATTAACTGGTATTGCTTACTACCTCTAAGTTTATCTTGAAAACTTCCTTGATTTTCCTTTTACGATATTTACCAAACTATCCACCAAATGTGCAGTTATATGGAACTGTGCATGGCAACTATTAGGAAATACTCCAATTACATCCCCCCTTACCCAGTTCCCCTGAACACACGATCAGTGGGGTACAGTGTCCCAGTTCTCTCCCACTTGTCTCACACAAGATGCTAGTGGAGCGCTATGGCTACAGAAGCCAGCCAGCAATAGGATTAAGACTCTCAAAGACCTGACCTTCACAAATGTTTGAGCTTGTGGTAGCTGCAGTTCTTGGGCAACTTTTAGTTGCACTAGGAGGTGCTGAACTTGGAATTACAGGAGCTAGGAACTGAGTCTAAGGATGGCATGCAAAAACTTTCTTACTCTGGCAGGCCTTCGGTGAATAATGTGGACTCCCATCTATGTTTAAGACTTTTCAATGTTAATATGTATTTTAAATGTTGAAATGTTTTAATATTGAAACCTATTTAATTATATTTTGAACTTTTGTATATCTCTTATTTATAGCTTTTAACTGTATATGTTTTAATTTTGTAAAGCCACCTTGAGGCCCAACATAGGGCAAAAGGTGGGATACAAATAAAGAAGAAGAAGAAGAAGAAGAAGAAGAAGAAGAAGAAGAAGAAGAAGAAGAAGAAGAAGAAGAAGAACCTTGTTGCTGTTTTTCTGGCACTGGGAGAAGACTACTCAGATAGCCCAGTGCTATTATTTGTTGAGCACAAAGCTGTAACAGAAAAACTCTCTCCAATCCTCCTCTTTAGTGTACCAGAGCAGAAGGTCGAAACACCTGCTTCTTGTTTAAAACTAAATACAGTTCTCCATGGCATTTGAACTTGGAGAACTATAGTTTAAATCTACCTTCCCCAACTGAGTACCCTCCAGATGAATTAGCCTACAATTCCAGGCATCCCCAGCCAGCAGTCAAAGGACACTAGGCTAGGGAAGTTTAAACTATCACTACTTAGAACAAGCCAGAACCAATCTGTGGTTTCTGATCCTAGTTTGTTCATAACTAAAACAAACCATGGTTACAGGAAGTCAGGTGTCATAGGGAAATGTGGTTGGTTTAAAACCAGGAGCATGTGAGCTCAAGTCTTGCTATGGCTCATTCACATCATGGGAAATCATAGTTTTCCATTACATCTAAATCAGGCCTCTTTAACTCAAATTGAATTTTCCTACTTCCTAACAACTCCAGCATTTTGAACTAATATAATGGCATGGGAAGATCCAATCCAGGCTTAACTCAGGGCATGGTGGGTGGCAGTGGCAACAGATCTCACAACTACTCAGCACATCATAGCCTCTAAAGCTGCTGACTCTGTGTGAAAATTTTACCTGGGTACAAATCAGTGTCAGCATCTCTTTACTCAAAACTGTGACTGCCACAGGCTCAGAGAGCTGTGTGAATTAGTCCCAAAATGCCTGAAGTGAATAGTTAAGCTATTATGGCATTCCTGGGTACCAGAGACAATCACAGATGAAAAAGCAATATTCTAATATGTAGTATTAGAAAACCTGATTTATTTGTGTCAGCTTGATTGTTTTAATTTTCATGGCTTCTTACCTATGAAAGGAAATGAGGAAGAGGAGACAAAGCTATTCAGTTCTAACCATCTTCCATATGAACTAGGAAAATAAATGTTTAGCGTATAATTTGTACTATTTGAACCCCTTAAATCAGTCTTCTCCAACTTGGTGTAGTCCAGTTGTTTCGGACAACAATTCCCAGCATTCCAGACCACTGGCCATGCTGATAGGGGCTGATGAGACTCAAAGTCTGAAACATCTGGAAGGCACCAGGTTGAAGAATGTTACTTCAAACTGCTTATGTTTGTGATGGATTTACCTTCTCTTCCCAATTTCAAATTAATGAAACTTCATATTGTTTCCCTGCCCCCACAAAAAAAATCAATGAGAGTTTGTTTGTTTTCAGATATGGAGATATAGCCTCCCTCAGATTTAGAGGAATAGCAGAGGGCATACTTACAAAATCAGATGTCAAACCAAAACTCAGCTAGAATTTTGATTGTCTTAGTATTGGGGCCACTTCTGTCTCAAATGCCTCTGTCTTATACAAATGTATGTCTACCTATCCATGAATGGGGAACAGAAGATTACTAATGTTCCTATTTAAATAAATTTGTGAACAGACATAAGACAAAATAATTATAGGTTCATAATCAGAGCAAACCCTCTCACCTGGATATATCGAAGATGTCATCATAAAAGTTCAATGAGAAAGCAATACAAAAGAAAATGCTGATTGTGTGGGTTATAATAACTCACAGATTAATAGAATGAGCAATAACTTGTTCAGGCAAAATGATCCTTCAGTTTTAGCTTCCCAAATGCCACCCCTTATTTCAGTAGAGCAGAATACAAAAGGAGCATTCATTCAGCCACACATTTCTCATCAGGGTCTAATAAATGCAGACGATAGAGGGGCACAAGCTCATTGAGAGGATTTGAAAGGAGGGAGGGCAGACAAATGTTTAATAACATTGAAATGTGATAGTAACCTACAACGTACTGTCCTGGATAGGAACAATGGAGCCTCAGAAATTACTCCTATTTGCAAATATATTCAGTCATACAATTTAAAAAATGAAATCAAATCAATGCTCTCAGGTTTACAAGTCCAGGGGGAAAATAATCTGGGGTAGAAGCAGGGTGAGTAGATGTTTTTGGCAAGATCATTCATCTTATGTCCCAGTTTGAAATGGTGAGTAGCACCGTGAACTTGTGCATTAGACCATTCACGTCTGAAAAGTTATGCTCGGCTAGATAATAAATTAAGTTTTTAAACACACACAGACATTATATAGATTTCAAGTATTGTGCGTTTGGGGGGTGGGGTGGAATGTTTTACACAACAGCATCACCAAAAATATATTTTGTAACCCTCTACAGGCAGCACAACATGTTCTCCTCTAAAGCTGGAAGCAGCCAAGCCCAAAATGTAGCTCTTTATATGCACAGTGCTCCTCTATAAATTGGCATATGTGGGCAAGCACATTGAAACAATTATGTGTCAAAGTTGGAAGAAAGCTAGAAATTTTCCTAATCTTTTCTCCATAACAAATGCGTAACACGTTTGAAAGAAGAGTTAAAAATTCCACTTCAAAGCACAGGCAGCATATTGATAAGAAACTAAGAACATAAGAGCCCTGCTGCATCAAACCAAAGAAATATCTAGTCCAGTATCCTGTTTCCCAAAGTGGCCTACTAAATGCCCCTATGGGAAGCCCACAAGCAGGATATGAAGGCAAGAATAATGTCCTTCTTTTCCAGAAACTAGTATACAGGGGGATGTTGCCTCCGATCCTGGGGGCAGCATATAGTAGCCACAGACAGCCTTAATCTCTATGCATCTGTCTAAAGCTCTTTTAGTATCATCTAAATTGGTGGTCATCATCATCTTGTGGTAGCAAATTCCACTGTCCAAAAACTGCTTTCCAACCTCTGTGATATCAAGAGCCAGAAGTCCATTTTCATTTTGGTTCCCACCAAGCCTTTTCCAAAATATTCTCCAGTGCCTAACAAATCCAAACCCCTCTTCCCAACACCACTGTCTGAAGCACATATTGAGATCCCTCAACTCTATCTGTATAGCTGGCCCTGCACATGGAAGCATTTCAGAGAAAGCAATCTTGGAGGTTCTAGATTTTAACTTCCTACATAGCAACATATATTTTGCTTCCACACAGTTACATTTCCCCACATCACAGGGGCACCATGACCATTGACATTTTCTCAGGAACATCTACTAGCCTACCTAGACGGAGTAAGAAATACACTATCTTTGCACCATGCGGTCTATATGCCTGTCACAAATTCATATATGTCTGTGTTGCTAATGATCAAATTACTGTCCACTCACCTCCCAGAAACATATCCTTGGTGTGAGAGGATATCATTTGCCCCTTCTAAGGGATCATTTCCCTTTTATTTGGAATGAAGCTTTCCTTTTCTCCATGATAGCAGAGGAGATATCACCTGAGAGTGAGATATCACTATCAAGACCTCAAAGGCCATGTCCACAAATCTCACTCCCTCTCTCAGCTTCTCCAGGTTAGTTATCTTGGCCTCAAAGGAACAAACTTGTCCCCAGGAGCTCATTGCAGCGATAACACAACCACAACTTTTGTCCAACAAGCAGACAATTGTGCATTCAACACTGTGCAATACACTGGGCATCCTCCACACTTTTGCTGACTTTCTACCTTCATAAATGTTATTTATTTATTGGGCTTTTCCAATCTGGAATTTCTAAAATAAAAAATTGGGAAGGGCTGACTGCTTTGACCTCCTCATCCTCTTGCTACGCTCATACAGATGCGTAACTCACCTGTCTGATTAACTGTTTACTTTGATGCTTGGCTACTGGGGCTGAAACGCTTTAGCAGTTTATCATTTGGGGCTCCCCTCATGTTCATACACTTCAGAGATGCCTTTTTAAAGTTATTTTTTATTTGTCCAGCTGGAATTGCTCTTTTTCCACTGCCAAACAAATTTCTGGAACACAGCTTTAGCACACAGAGGAACTTTATATGAATAAATGTCATCCTTTAAAGCTAAAACATTTCAGTCAGTCATTCTGTTCTTATCAAAATATGTTCTGTACTTTTGGCATGATGAGACCGAAGGAACAAGCACATGGACAGCTAAAGTTTCTTTCATGCTGAGTGGGATATAAGGAGCTAAAATCCAATGTCATGCGAGTGACCTCTACTTGGGCAATGGAGTCCCCCATGTTCTCCTTCTCCCTGCATCCCCCGCCCCCCACAACCAGCTCCGAAGGGTCTCCAGCCCTGGAGCAGATTTGAGCAGTATGTAGGAAGCTGACATGGGAAAGAACAGACCTTTCCTTGAGCAGTTTCTGTTCCGTTGGCAGATGTCCAGCATTGGATGTAACCCAGGAAGAATACATTTTAGTTGCTTAAGTTATCTCAGTTGTGCAATAAGGATTTTTAAAATAATTAGATTGTTAACTGAAGAAATCCTGGAGATAAAATAATTCCACAGTATCAACTGCTCTTTTGAGAGCCTTGTGACGCTGTCCCTTTGGTCTTCCTTTATTTCTTCTATTAATCAAAGGATCCCAACTATGGAACAGGCATCAGAATGCTGCTCACTGATTTTGTGATTCACTGACCCTTTTTGGCCTCACAGCAACCAGCCCAGCACTCTCTATTCACCCTTTTCCTTCACCGCTGCCACCATAGAACACTGTATTCCAAGAATCCAATCCAGAATTAGAAACAGAAATAACTCTTATTTAACAATAAGTAAGGTTATGCAGTTTACAAAGCTTATGATTTAATCAGTTTCAATACTTGTTTGTTTTAATACAGTTTCATTTGCAACCCTGCCTACACTACCCCCTAGACTACACTCTCTCCTCCCAGTCACTCTGTTCCCAAAATAATAAAAGACGTTGTTCCTACTCTTGCTTTAGACCCTTTCTCAGACAAACCCAGACTCTAACTCACTCTCTCCACATACACTCTCAACTGCTTCCGTTAACTCCTCCCTCTCACTGAACCACCAGCCAATCACTGAACCACCAGCCAATCAGCATTCACCTCACATTCTATTCATTCACTTCCCCTCCCACCAGATTTAACCACTTACCAACCTTGTATTCGAAGTCCACACAGCACTCACATCCTAAATAGCAAATATCACTAAAACGTTACAAATACATACTTCATATATAACGCAATAAACAGTAAAACATCACAAGCCTCCTTTAAAAACTCCCCCCCCCCCAGTTATGGGTAATTCCTATCATATAAAGTTATGATAGGAATTCCAAGACTGCAATTATTTCACCCCAAACAACTGAATTCTGTCCAATTTATTGTATTTCCAAGGTGACACTTTATGCAGAGCACACTATGCCAGGAAGATGTAGCACTTTCAAAAACTGTACAATAGAATATCTACTGAAAAGAGAAGGTACATAATGTTGGGAGATGTAACTGCTGTACAAAGAAGGCAAGCAATTAATTACATTAGAAATATCAGAGGAAGAAAAGAAAAATCACTTCAGAATCAGTATGAAATGGAAACACACCCCTCCCACGCACCCCAAAAAGCATATATACGAATAAGACTACAGCCACTGGAGGGAAAGTACAACCTTTGCTCATCCTTGGAACACACACACACCTTTCTAAAGAACCACACAAATAAACTTCATCTATGCATTAACAAATTTGTACAAAAACATTCCCTATTGCTGATATTATCAGATAATCAAATCCAGTAGCAGAGGCTGAGCATCTTTAGTAACCGATGAGAGGGGGGGATATAAACCAAACAAAGCTACAAAGACAAAACAAACACTCCAGGATAAACCCAGACTGACACAGCCACAACACGCTTCGTTAGGTGCTGAGAGAATGGCTGCAGCGTTACAAAGACTGTCTGCACTAGTTTAATTACATTTTCTATGTTTTGAGACAAAAATGGGTATAGATGCAATGCCAGCATTAATACAAGGCTGGGGAGGTACTGCTCAAAACAAAATGCCTTTGAGTTGGTGTTCCACAAGCACACTTGAAAAAGCCAGGACCAATTTCACAAACAATTATTTCAGTTTTAGAAGCCCTTAATGTGTTCTAACACTTCTTTTGTTTTCAACGAAAGACGACTTGAGCGAGGAGGTAAAAAGAAATGTTTGAAAAGAATGTTACCATACTAACTCCCCCTCCATCCCTGCCAGAGTGGCTCTTGACTACCGTACAGCTTCCTATGTACCATATATGTAATCCATTGCAACTATATTGGAAGGAATATTGGGATAACACTGCATGGAATGTGATCACTGTTAAAATGCAAGGACAGGTGACTACATGGCTAACCTAAACTGTGGAACACCCATTGCTCTGAACATTTTCCAGAACCCAGGCCTGGCTTTTGGTAGCCAGGGATATAATGGCGTGAGATAAGCTTAAAGATGTGTAAAACTATACATCATGTTACTTTGGCCTGGTGATGTACAATTTTTTTAGAAAAATGATTTGCTTTTTTTAAATGCATTTTCTTTATGCATTTATTATCTTTTTGTCTAAAGGATAACATGGTTCCCACATAGGTTTTCTGTTAAGGAACATCAGTATGCATTTACATATAAACAACTTTATTCTGAGAAACACTGAGGCTGCAATCTTATACTATTTACCTTGGAGTAAGCCCCATTGTACAAAAACAGGACTTAAATCTGAGTAAACACGATGATGATGACTATACCCTTGAAGCAGCTAGATGTTTGTAAGCACTGTACAGATACTGAAAGATAAGGCAGTCTCTGATGCAGGCTCAATCTAATAGATACGATACAACAGGAAAAAGGAATGAGGGGCGAAGAGGGAAGCAAGCATTAGAGCACCAGTCATTTTCCAACTCATAGATGGGGCCAGGTTGGTTCCAACACATGTGTTCTTTCTGGAAAGGAAGGGCAAAGCAAGCTCCCAGCTGCTGCTCTTTCTGTAGACAATTTATGGGGACAGCTTGCAATAATATTCTTCCTGGGAGGCAGAGAACACTACCTCCCAGTGGCCCCTGGCCAATGGTTGACAACAGAATATGTTGCCCTTCATCTTTCATGACCCAGAACAACTGTCAGAATTTCTCAGTATGTTTTGTAAGATACTGGATAAATCCCCTGATAAAAAGGTATATGCCAATGATGCATGTTGCTGCTCTGCCTTAGTAGTGCAATTGGTTGACCCTGCTTAGTCAATATAGCTTTAATCAAGAATCATAAAATCATCTGAAGATAGCCTTGTTCCCATCTTAAAATCCAAGCAAAGAGGCATACTTTCAAAAAGACTTATCCTTCCCTGATTCATGCTACATAGTTTAAATGCCACCACTGACGATATGTTAGCTCATGAACTCCTTATTCATTCTTTTCACATATTAGAAACATTACTCTGTGCAATTAATAGTGTTTTAGATCTTTGATTTCCCACCCCTAAATAAAGTCATCTGCAGTATATCTAGCAAAGTTGCACTTTTGCAGCAGAGTTGAATACCCTTTCACTGTTTACTTGGCCAGAAAGAAGCACAATTCCTTATTGTGCAAGGATACAGGCCTTTTTATTTATTTAATGTCAAATTATGACTTTGGAATTCATATCAGCATTAATTTGCCTATGTAATACTTACATCTTATGATACTTTGCCACATTCTCTTATTCCTTCTCTAGATCCCTTTGCTCTCTAGTTCCCTTTATAAACTTTTAGAAAACCACTGGTTCCACCACCCCACCCAGATGTTGCACACTTCAAAGAGTTAAACTGCCTTAATCTTCCCTTCAATTGTAATACTTCTTCACATCACCTCTTCCTCATAGATGGTTCTGAAATTGATTTAGAGGTTTCTGAGGCTGACATGGGGACTGTTTTTCCTGGAACATTTCACATAGGACTTCTTCAACTGTTAACTTTCACATTTTTGAAACTTACCAGTGATCCATCAGTATATACAGAAGGGCTTTATCAATTTTTACTGCTTCCTGCTTACATTAGATTTCATTCTGGGTTCATTTGTTGTTGTTTTTAATTATGAATGCAACTTTTGGAACACAGCAGTGTCTGAAGAAAGGAGGTAGGGGTTTTGAATGTGCGGGAAGAACAGCATTGAGTGTGACAACCTTTGAGCTGCTTGATCCACATACCCCTGCCCTCTAAACAGCCTCTTCATTCAATAACCCTCAGCCATCCAAATTACACTTTGGAGGCAGTGGAGTTTGTTTGGTTTTTTTCAGGGATGGTATGGCCTCCCATTTGTGTTTTCCCCCTCCACACACAAACAAGGTAGAGAACCCTAGTTTGCTGGAATGAGAGAAACATATCCTCTTACCAGGGCCCACTAGACTACAAGCCTCCTACAAAAGAGGATAACATACCACTCAGCATGACCAAAGAATATATACTGGCCTGGGGTATAAGTATAGCAATATATATGATTTGCCTTATGGCCAACCTGCCACAGTGGATAAAGGATAGTGTCACATACAAGAGCCTCTAGATGGCAAGGCTGCCCCTGTAAGTTGAACATCCCAATGGCAGCAGTCAATAGTCTCTTTTCACTCACTTCCATAACCTGTGGCAGAAATGCAGCAATAACCAGCTGTCAAGGGCCCTACAAGGGTTACAACATTTTATAAGAGGCACTCTGGGGAAACAGAGGTGGTGGATGTGACTGGAGCCTTGGCAGCAGGCACTTGGCAGTGCAGTGTGCCTGCCCAACCATTTTTTAAAGCATATTGTGTGACAACAAGTGCCAGCCATGGTATATGGTTACCCATGCCAAGTGCCAATGCCAACTGCACCTGGCTTCTCATGCCAGCTGCACCTGTTTTCTCCCACTGCTGTTTCCTCTGCCAGTTGTTAGAAGGCCGGCCATAGTGCTCTGGATTTGCACCCAAAGTCCAGTCATACCACAGCCACTAACTGAGCCTGAGGGAAAAAAATAACTTGTCCAAGAAAAGCCTATCAGTGGTGAGACCTGATTTCCCAATCTTGGGGCAACATAGTAACTACTGGAAGTGACTGACAACTCATTACTGAATATACCCTTATGAAGCAGGGACATCTTTTTATCAATAGAAACCACAGACATATAATTTGAGACATAAGTTCAAGATCATATCAGAAATCTTGCTGATGAGTTGTCCACTATTCAGATTATTCCTGTATGCTCCAGGGATCATAAGAGGAAGAAAAGGATTATGACGGCCTGATCTAACTACTCTGGACAGCAACACAGGAGATCATGAATTTGCTACTCTTCTATGATCGACACCACCATATGGAATTAAGACATTCTTCAGGTTCCAGTCCAGATCTTCCAGGTTTTGGTTCTTAAACCATATCTACATGTACAATGAACAAAAAAAAGCTGTCAATACTTTTAGGCAACATTTTGTCAAGAAAGAAAGCAATTTTGTTGACGATTGAGAATTGCCTTTTCCCCATCTCATGAACATGAGGATTTTGAGGTTGGGATATGTACAGTCTTGCACTACATGTAACTTCTATGCTAGTTATAGGATTTCTGCCAACTTTTCATTTAAAACTTTCTGAAGCTTGTAATACAATTACAGCATAAATCTGCAGATGATTACAATTAATTCAGAAGAAGTGTAGGGAAGGAATGTGTGATTGTGCATGATAACCAGGAATGTTCCAATATTAAATAACATCTCTCCATTTATATAAATACTAAGGATCTCATTTAGCCTAACTGGTGCACTTGTTTGGATAAATACACAAAAATGTGTAGATATATTCCGATTTGTTATGATAAGAGCCCCAATATTTGACAGCACTTGGCCTATGCATAACTGATATAAGGAGACTCTCCAGGTTGGCTTCTTTGTATATACCTATACCAGACCACCTGTGGAGGAAGGATTTTTGTAATTTTAGAACATCTTGATCTAAAATAATTTATTTATTAAAAAAAACATTTATGACTGTTATTTAGAGTTCACGACACTAGTGGCCCTGCCTTCTCCCCTTTTAGTTTGATCTCATAACCACTGTTCATACAGCCCCTGACTTATTTGTACCCAAATAACAATAATTACAACAACCACCACCACCACTACTATGACAACCACACCCACCCTCTCCAATAACTGCCATTAGAAAGTGAAGACAGTTGGAAAGTGAAGACAGGTCCGGCCCTGAGTTCAGCCTTATAGAGTCCTGTTCTTCATTTTTTGGTATTTCACAAATTAAAATGTAATTTCCTATTGTATTCCAGCAAGTTGTTCATACTGTGGCAATGAGCATGAAATCAGATTTCAGGAGATGGAATATTATGCCACTTCATCTTAAATTTATTTAAAAGGTTCATTTCAGCAGCCAAATTGGACAGCCAATTTTCTCTATTCACATTTAGATATTAGAAATTATCCATCACGTCAGGCTTTCAGATAGACGCCTCCTATTTGAATCCATTAACACATGAAATCTGTATAATAAATATCTAAGTCAGACATCTCTTCTTTCTCTGACAGTGAGAATACACAGATTCCGACTAGTAGTGCACTTACACAGGCTTTTAAAGCACTGTGTGGAATGTTTCTTCCCTTCCTCATCAAGTAGTAGATCATTCTTAATGTGGGGGTTTCCACACATGAAAACTAAGATGAAACAAAGTCCACCAATCTCCTGGTGTGGTTTATTGCTTTTACTAATGTATGCACCTGTATGAGCGCAGAACAGAAGTCCCTTGAGGCCTTACACCAGATTTATATACTCTTAACACTATTTAAACATCTCCAAAATGATATATTTTTTTATCTGTAAGGCATCTAATGGTTAAAAAAAGAAATCAAAGACTACATTTGTGACAGTCTAATAATTTATATGGGATTAGTTCAATTTCTTTAAATAGCGGTGTGTGTGTGTGTGGTGTATGTGGCTCCACTGGTACATGAGTGCCAAGTGTACTACCTTTCGGGTGATAGTGCTTCTTTCCATGAAGTGAGTCTTTTATACAACATAAGACCAATTGACATTTAAGACTGGGGTATTATTTAATTTGTGAGCTGTTTAACAATAGGAAGTATTAGAAATAAACTGAAGAATAAAGAACAAATGGTGCTATCACGCATACACAGAGAAAATTCATACATGGAGGATTCTTTGGGCTCATCTGAATCCTGTTTCTCCCCTTTTCCCTGCTCACATGCATGCATGGGCATACATGCAGGGAGCATAATGGGCCATCAGAAGAAATAGGAAGTCTGTTGTATGCTAGCCATCTCGTCATGCAGGCTCCTTCCCTATTTTTACAAGGCAAGTGAGTCATGCTTGCAGCATGAGTAACCTGGAAGGCACAGAGAAAGAGGGCTGGATGGAAAGATGAAGGAATACATAGCCATCCATCTCTCCTAATGACCCAATGCACTGCATGCACACATATTCATGCATAGTCAGGAAAAAAAAAGATAGAATGGTACTAAGTGAGCCCTCTCCATATTCTTCACTCAAAGGCACTGCAGCTACAATGCACATGAAACATACTCTTGCACTTTAACAGATCTTCTATAAATTTGGAAACACCCTCATATATTCACATAGTACAACAAGAGATCACCTACACATAACAATAAGCCAGAATTGCTGGGTTATCCTGGTTTATTGCAAAAAAAACCCAGAATGTGCCGATGGCGGAAAACTCGACTTACAGTATATCCGACGAGACACAACATAGAGAACACCTTCGTTCCTATGGGGTGGCAATACGTGCAGCGAAGAAAGTGTTTTTCTCTTGCATCTGCGAATTCGTGTCCAGCAGAACAGTTCAGGGTGGTAAGGGGTCTAACCCAGACACCTTCCCCCCTGAACCCGGTTTTAGAGCCTTCGGTAGTTCGCTGTGATGCATTTAACAATCATTTCACAGATAAAATCTCTCGGATAAGAACAAATTTAGATGCTGTTGTTATAACAGAAGCTGACAATGAAGTGTCCAGCAACTCTGCAAGTAGGATTACATTAGATCTGTTTCACTTGGTGAGTACCGAGGATGTGGACAAGCTACTTGGACGAGTAAGGAAGACAACTTGTCCTTTTGATCCCTGTCCTTCTTGGCTGGTCGCCCAGGGAGGAGATGCAGTTAGACTACAAGTACAACATATTAATAATACATCTCTTAGGGAGGGGAATTTTCCATCATGTTTAAAAGAAGCTGTGGTACGCCCACTACTAAAAAAGCTTTCCCTGGACCCCCTAGACCTTAATAATTACAGACCGGTATCAAATCTTCTGTTTTTGGGCAAGGTGATCGGGAGGGAAGTTGCCTTCCAACTCCAAGCAGTCTTGGATGATACAGATTTTCTAGACCCATTTCAAACCGGCTTCAGAGCAGGATACGGAGTTGAGGCAGCTATGGTCACCTTAGCAGATGATCTCTGCATGAGTACTGACAGTAGAAGTGTGTCCCTGCTGGAACTTTTAGATCTCTCAGCGGCTTTCGATACCATCGACCATGGTATCCTTCTGGAATGCCTGAGGAGTTTGGGAATCGGGGGCACTGTGCTCCATTGGTTCAGGTCCTATCTCTTGAGTAGGTTCCAGAAGGTGATGCTTGGGGATAGTTGCTCCTAAAAAAATGAGCTGTTGTGTGGCATACCACAAGGCGCCATCCTATCCCCAATGCTGTTTAACATCTACATGAAACTGCTAGGGGAGATAATCCGGAGGCATGGAGCAGGGTGCTATCAGTATGCCAATTTCACCCAAATATATTTCTCTATGCCTTCGATAACAGCATCAGCTAAGGATAGCGTGTCTCCTCTAAATGAATGCTTAGAGGCAGTAATGGGCTGGATGAGGAAAAACAAACTGAAGCTGAATCCAGACAAGACAGAGGTGCTTATTGTCAAAGTCCACAACCTGGGATTAAAGGTGTGTCAACCAGTTTTGGATGGGGCTACACTCCCCCAGAAAGATGGTGTTCGCAGTTTGGGGGTGCTCCTGGATCCGTCGCTCCAAATGGCAGCCCGGATAGATGTGATGGCCAGGAGTGCCTACTATCAGCTTCGGCTGATACGCCAGCTGCGCCCCTTCCTAGAGTTGGAAGACCTAAAGACGGTAGTGCATGTGCTGGTAACTTCGAGGCTCAACTTCTGCAATGCACTGTACATAGGGCAACCTTTGTGCCTCATCCTGAAACTTCAACTAGTTCAAAATATGGCAGCCAGGTTGGTCACCAGTACACCTAGAGGTGACCACATTACACCAGTTTTAAAATCACCCCACTGGCTGCCAATGAGTTTCCAGGAGGAGTATAAAGTGTTGGTTATTACCTTTAAAGCCCTACATGGTTTGGGTTACCTGCGGGATCACCCGTATAATCCACCCTGCACACTCAGGTCCTCTGGGAAGAATTTACTTCAATCAGTCAGACCTATGCTGACAAATGTTACCCAGAGGACCTTCTCTTCTGCCGCTCCCAGACTGTGGAGTCACCTGCCAGGAGAGATTCGACAACTTAGCAGTCTTCCTGAATTTAAGAGAGCCGTGAAGACTGATCTCTTCCGGCAGGCTTACCTAGTAGAATTTTAAGATGTTTTTAATAATGTATTAGTCTTATTTGTTTTTAATATTCTATCTATTTTACAGTCTTTGTATTTATATTTATTGTTGTTCCCCGCCTCAATCCAGAGGGAGAGGTGGATAAGAAATAAATAAATAAATAAATAAATAAATAATAATAATAATTAAAACTGGAAGCTTTTACATGACTTGTGAACCTGCTTGTTACTTCCAAACAAATAGGTTCACAAACAAACAAGCCAAGATTCATAAATCAATAACAAACCCTGGTTTATTGCTGGTTAATGAGCCCAACTGGTTTGGAGACAACAGCCCAGAAGCCCAAGTTCAGACATCAAACAAAGCTTTCAATTTCTGATTTGTTTTATCTACCTGCTCGCGCAAAAAAGGAACAAATGAGCTACATGTACCAGCATGCTGCTGTACACAATAAACTAGGCTAAGCCAGCAATTTTGGCTTATTGTTACATGCCAACACTTTTTAAAGTACTAAAAAGTGGCAATATTCATTTCATGTAGGTATACCTCATGTACAGTAGGGCTGCTGATGGAAGAGGAGAAGCTGGACACTTACATATGGAGCAATTCATGCAAGGGAGATCGGACAATATGCACTTTCTAACTCAAAGACAAAAAAGGAACTGAAAAACACGCATCTGCTCATTACATTTTAAAATCATGTTTTTCTCTGAAAGAATAACACAAAAGCAAGAACCACTGTGAAAAAAGTATGCTCACCTTGGCTGTGGCAATTTTACAACTCTATAAAGTTAGCAGTCTCCAGTACCCAATTAACAGTTCACCATATAAAATTAAACCACAGTTACATACCATTGTATTAGTAGGAGCTTGAAGTGATATGTTTGTCCTCATGCCGACCTTCTACTGAACATTAGCTTATAAACCATTTTCCTTGGAGGCCCTAGTAAAAAGGCCAAGGAAGATTTATTAATCAAAACAATAAGGAAAAGTGGCACACATAAATAGGGGCAGAGTGTTTTCTCCTGTGTTAAACTAAGTGAGTGTAACAGTAAGGAAAGGACCTAGAATTTCAGAGGAGAGTTTCAAAAATACTGGATCAGATGGGAGTTGTAGAGCTCGTTTTCCCTTCTTTAGTTCCTGTGCTGTTATATCTTCTAAAAGGTTGATATACTCATATGAGATTCTACTAGGAGCTCCTTCATACACTACAGAGAAGTAACCCAAGCTTCTGGCTTCCCTGATTATGCTGTAGCGTCTGAACTATTGCTTGTGGATCTCCTCTGCAGCGAGAGCACCATATAAACTTCAGATCTCATTGTGTAACACTGGAAAAAAGACCTGTGTCTTAAACTATTGAAGATGTTGAGATGCAAAAGAATGACTTGCTTGGTATCTTCTCTCTCTACCTCTGTGTACTGTTTGAACCAGGTCTGAGTTGGAGTCTACAAAATCATGTTCTCCAACATTCAGTGACTGCTCCAAGCTTAAAGGAGGCCTGGGAAGAGGGACTTCTGGTGCCCCCCTTCCTCTGCCGAACGCTTCAGATATTTATAAACACAAATTTGGACTTTGTTGTCAAGGAATTATGCATGTATACCATTTAGAGGCCTTTGTTCCATTTTACTACTGAAAAACACTAAAGAACAATGTTAAACGACTAGCCCAAGATCAATCAGTGAATCCATGATGGAAATAACAGCTAAGTAAAAACTAAATAAACAAAGAATGTTTCTGAGAATATGCAGAGTGCTTTCCACTCACCACTGACCAACTACAGCCTCTCTTTTCACACAGTTTAAATTCAGAAACAAGATGGCATATGGCATTGCTCCAATATAGATCAAAGCCTCAGCACCTCTCTTTTTAGAAATTAATCATTGATTCAAACTCTGCTGCTAGCAAACTACAAGCAGAAAATGCATATATTCTGTTTCCTAGCATAATCCATCCCTAGTTTCTCCCTCACCACATACATTACCCCAAACAAATCTTCATATAAATGGGTTTCCCACACACACAATCATTTCCCCTCTTCCCTGCTCCTCTCAACTAGATTTGTGGAAAGACTTAACAGGACTCAGCCCAGGATTCTGCTTCTCATTCTGGGTTCTGTAATACTGGGGGTGGGAGAATTATTTCTGATCATGAGCAAAGTGCCTTTACTCACCACTAAAGAACTGCCACCTCCACACACATACAGCGTTTCAGAATCAAGTTGATTCCAGGCACATGCTAAGCCCCAGGTACAAGGCTGAACAAATGTTCTTTACACACACACACACTCACACTCAACAAGTAATGTGATACTTTAATACAATGATAACATTATGAAAAGGTCAAGGGTATCAGTATACTTCCTGGAATGACTTTTGTTTTTAATCTGATTTTTTATCATTCATCCTCCATATAGCTTAAACTTTAGGGCTCCAAAAGATGACTATACCCTATGCTCTGAAATGTTAACATGTTTTTTTGTCTTGCTCAACTAAACATATTTTTGGGTTGTCAAGTATCCTTAAAGCTTCTGAATGTCAGTACAATTTATGTCTAATATGTTCAACTAGTGATTTAGACGTCTCTCAACCCTTAGGTTAGGTAGGGAGGAGGGATATCTGGCAGAAAGGATACTAATTCCCATCACATTCCCATTTGAAATGAAATATCCATAAATACATAAGAAGGGCTATTATTGCATCAGATCAAAGGCCTAGCTAGTCCATCATTCTGTTCCTATAGTGGCCAATCAGATGCCCATGGGAAGCCCACAAGCAAAACATGAGTACAATAGTACCTGCTACATAACAATGGTTACTGTACATAATGATATTGGACTTTAAGCTCACCAAACCACAAAACCCCCTAGAGCTCTCTCTCTCTCTCTCTCTCTCTTTATTACTCGGCACTTTTTCTCTGATTTGTTTATACAGTTAAATGCATATTCTATAATCTGCAGAGTTGATTGCTTGTCCAATTGTATGTATGCCGAGAACCATTCTAGCCATAGAACTCTGAAGGAGGATATGCTGTATAAAAGGCAGCAAGTGCCAATAATAAAAATGCGTTTTTATCATTTCAAAATGTTCTTAGCTTCAAAAAGTGCTTTATCCTTAGATATTCCATTTTGGGATTTAGATCCCAACATTAAAAAAAGACAACAAAACATAATTCAATCTTAAATTTTGGGCCCAGTTTTGTGTGTGTGTATATTTTCATTCTTTCCTCTAAACACAAATGAATCACCTCAGAAGCCATGTCATTTTGTAACAAGCAACAGGATCACATTGATTCACGCTGTCATAAGCAATCTTGTCACTGGGAACTTGGCATCATATGACCAAAATAACCTGGGCTGACAGATGTAACACAAATTGTATCTGACACCCAGGGAAGGTTTCAGTTTGCATGTTCAGTGACCAAAGTTCTTTGGATTTAATTACTAGAATGAAAGCATCAGCAAAACACTTCAGCTAGGAGGTTAGAAAGTGACTGTTCTCTGAATCAGCAACATATATCAGAACATTGCCTTCATAGTGAGCAATATTCCAGTAAATGGAGACTTATATTTTACTGGCAAAATACACCCAGTTTTTATGGATGCTGGTGATAAATGACAACAAGATGAATAATTACTCTCTAGATAAAATTGAAAACACACAGAGAAAAATGTACAGGAAAAACTAACCAAGTTACCATTAGCAATTTAATTTAGAACAGGAGAGCTGAAAGAAACTCAATGACTCATTCAATTCAATGATCAATGGGCAGGAAAAGGCAGACCTTAGGATCCAATTGAGAAAGTCAATGCAGAGTGTCATTTTTGGCAGAAAGGCGGGGTGTAAATTTAATATAAATGAATAAAGGATTTCACACAGCCTGTCCAGCTGTGTGGGTGGTAATTGGGGAGAAAATAAGTTTTCTGGGTTAAAAAAAAGACTTGGCTGACTGGTTACGGTCCATGGGTTTGATGTTGCTGACCTCTGATCTAATCTACCCACCCTGAGAAAGGGTTTCCAATTCCTAAAGAACTGCACAATAGATGCCTCTCCAACAGTTTATTGAAAAACCTCCAAAGTAGATTCTACAGCGTCCATCGGCGTCTTCTTCCTACGGTTTCTAAACATACGTCCTTAAAGTTAAAATGACTGACTCTTGTCCTATTCTTAGTAGACAGGGGAAATATCTGTATCATAGCTAGGCCTGGGTGCTGGGGTAGCTACAGGTCCCCTCCTACCTTTGTGCTTGGGCGAGTACTGGCCCCTTGATGGCTGTAGCTGTGCCTGCTATGCTATCTTTATTTTCCCAAAATGCAGTGCATCATAACATTCCTGGTGCAATGAGCGTAAAACAAAACAAAATATGGTGGCTTCTCAACAGTGGTGGGCCCCAACCATTCCGCGTAGTGGTACCATCCCAAGGTGGCTGCACCTGACTCCAGACCTGAAGTGTTCAGGGGTCCCTTAGAGCAGCTGCTGGAGTTGAGGGCTTGAGCTGTACGTAGAATTAGAGCTTGACATGCTGATGGCATTTCAAGGTAACATGCTGATGGCATTTCCTATGCACAGACAGAAAGAGCCAAAAGGGTGTAGCAACCAATTGGTGGCAGGAGGGACAGAGGGTCAAACATAACAACACCCAGAGACACTGAGATCTCAGGGACAGTGGGAGCTAATACAACTGATAGGATTTGCAGGCACAGAACGCGTAAGCAGTAAAATGGTCTCCAGAGTGCTCTATGCACTCTCCTCTGATGAAAGGACTCTCCATTGACTAATAATGTTGGAATTTTAATTGCTTGATCAACTAATTAAGTCTGCATAAATTTGCAGGTGAAGTATCCATCACAGTAGGCATCTAGAGAAGGAATGCTTCTTCCAAGATGGGCCTACTATCCACAGTTTTTGTTATCTTTTGTCCTAAAAGTAACTAATGTTTTAATGACTACTTCTGCTCAGTAAACTAAGGTCACCTTTTTAGTTAAACAAAAAGTTTTAGATTAATGTAACCCAAATCTGGTGCCTTGGAAGACAACTTTCATCATCCCAGCCAGAATGGCCAATAAAACCTGATTTAAATGTCTGATCAACGAAAATCAGCAAGCCTAAATTAACACCTGAGTCTTCGCTGAATTCTTCTTCCTTTTCTTACATTTACCCAGCTGTGCTGGATCAGGGTGAGGGAATCCATCATTATTTGAAGTTGGGCTCCATTGATGCCTTTACCACAAATCAGTTAGGAACACAAGATATCATATGCATAAGCCTACCCAGTTAACAGAAATGTCAGATTCTTTGATGGCTTTTTGCTAATCTGTTATTAATACTAATTGTACTTTTGGCAAACAACACACAATACCCTTCAAATCATGATCAAGTAACGTTGCACTTGGATCTCTGACAAATTTCAGGCCGAGAAGGAGAAGGGGAAGGAAAGGCATTTTATCCTTGTATGAGATGAAATGAGGACCAGTTTCAAGTATCACTGTGAAGGGTCAGAAAGAGTTCATGAATCCTTCACTGAAACAATGCCAGAAAGGGGCCCTATCTATACAGCCAAAAACCAGGAGAGGTGTGTACCAGTGGCAATTACTCTTCCTGATCATGTAAACATTCACAGACTAGTTATTTGCTGCTTCTACGAGCGCTAATTGCTACTTTAGAAAAGCAGACATAAGTACCATCAGTGGAATAATGCGAGTGGTATTTAAACCATACAACTCATATTATTTCCTTAGTAACTGTGGTATGTGAACACATTTTGATCTACAAAACATTCACCTATGTGACACAGTATGATGAGAATTTTGACTTTTTCACCTTTAATAGCAGATACCCACGTCATATTAAAAACTGCTTTTGAAATGGGACCATTTTCACAACAGAAGTTAAAATGTAGATTTTAAAATAAATAAACTCAGATACTACCAATCTGTATCCTAACAAAATACATAACATACTGCATTTACTATTATAGCTTAGTTTCATTTGGTCTGTACTTTCCCTTCTTGTAGCATGGGTTAAAAGCCTCACAAAAATAGAGGAGTCTACAAAAGGACTGTATAGACCAGGGGTAGGGAATCTGCTGGCCAATGATAAGTGATGTCCAACATCTGGGGGAACACATATATCTCCCCCCAGGTATGATAAAAGAGGCCTGGGTTTGGAACGGAAACTGCCTTGGATGCCCTGTGGGATGACCTCTGCAGGAAGAGGGACAGGGGGAGTGTGACCCTGTTGATTCTCTAGGACCTCTCAGCAGCTTTTGATACCATTGACCATGGAATCCTTCTGGATAGGCTGTCTGGGCTGGGAGCTGGAGGCACTGTGTTACAGTGGTTCTGCTCCTACTTGGATGGCTGATTCTAGAAGGTGGTGCTGGGGGATTATTGCTCTGTGCCATGGCACCTAGACCATGAGGTCCCACAGGGCTCTATATTATCCCCTTTGCTGTTCAACATTTACATGAAACCGCTGGGAGAGGTTATCCGGAGATGTGGGTTGAGGTGGTCATCAATATGTGGATGACACCCACATCCTGGGCCTGGGCACAGTAATGGACTGGATGAAGACCAGCAAACTGAGACTCAATCCAGACAAAATGGAGGTACTGTTTGTGGATGGTTCATCTGTCCAGCTAGGTGATGTTCACCCTTTTCTGGATGGGGTTACACTCCCCCTAAAGGATTGGGTTCGTAGTTTGGGGGTGCTCCTGGATCCAGAACTGTCACTTGAGGCACAGGTGGGCTCAGTGGCAAGGAGCACCTTTTATCAGCTTAGGCTGATATACCAACTGCGCCCTTATCTGGACAAAGATAACCTAGCTATAGTTATCCACGCTCTGATAACCTCTTGTCTGGATTACTGCAATATGTTATACATATTGAAAATGGTCCCGAAACTTTAACTGGTACAAAACAGGGCAGCCAGACTGTTAACAGGGACTGGCCAATGAGAACATATTACGCCAGTCCTTTTCCAAATCCAGTGGCTGACAGTCCAGGTCTGGGCCCAATTCAAAGTGCTAGTATTAACATTCAAAGCCCTAAATGGCTTGGGGCCAGGTTATCTGAAGGAACGCCTCCTCCCATATGTACCTGCTTGGACCCTAAGATCATCCTCAGGGGTCCTTCTCCGTGAGCCCCTGCCAAAGGAAGTGAGGCAGGTGGCTACCAGGAGGAAGGCTTTCTCTGCTCTGGCACCCCGGCTATGGAATGAGCTACCCAGAGCTGTCTATATGCTCCAAAAGCCCCGCGATGAGTGCGCAGTGGCACTGCTTTGGTTATACAACACAGCAGACACCTCAAAGCCACTCTGGGGCATTTAAGAAGTCAGGGACTTACCCCAATGTTTTAGGCTGAAACGAGGCAAACACGGCTCTTCTGCCGTCTAACTTTGCTCCAGCATTAAGGCGGAGGCATTCCTGGGTGGACAGTGACTACTGATTGGTTGGCGCCTGCCCAGGCAGAGGGCAGGAGGCGGGCTGGCGAGCTGCATGGCCATCGGAAACCCTGTGCCCTCCCTCTGTGTCGGGATTAGCCACTGCCACCCCGCAGCAGAGAAAGCGCATGATTTTAGCAAAAGCAGCAGCAACTGGGCACCGTATATGCAGCCCCCAGAAACTATCCTGGTCACACAAGTTCAGTGGTAAGGACTGAAAGAGCTACTTTAGGCAAGCATGCCAGCAAGATCTTTGACTTCCTTTTTAAACTTTAAAGGGCAGGTCCTCATGCCATATGGAAACTACATTTGAACCATCTGTATTTTCAAAGCTTGTTTACCATGAGGAACTCCTGTTCAAGTTTAAATTTCCATTGTGTAGCAAGCGTTAGTAGCCTATTACTTTGAGTCCAGGCCAATTTGCATTATTATTATTATTATTATTATTATTACTATTATTTATTCCATTTATATACCACCCACAGCCAATGCTCTCTGGGCAGTTTACAAAAATTAAAAACACTGAACATTTTAAAAAACCAATATACAAAATTAAAAACCATAAAAAGAATAAAAACAGGTTATAAATACAATATCATTACAGGTGGGATATGCAATAGAGTAATCACCTAATTTTTCAGGTATTCAAATTTAATTTTAACTCACAATAAAAGAGCGACTTTTTCCATACACAAAACATTTTGCCACACAACCAGAAAAAGAAGAAAAAGGGCAAACACTGAGTTTAGCATGTGCTTTTCCACATTGCTGACTATCAATACACTCCTGTGTTTTTTTCAAAGGTGGAAGGAGGGTACTATTATAGCCTCTGGACCTATTTTGGCCACAATTTGTTGATTTATTAATACAAGGAGATATGGAGTAAAGCCAACAGGATATATCCACCTACAATCAGCCTTTAGGTGACTCGCCACACAGAATCAAGATAGTTCCACAGGATGCAAGAAAGATCTTTGCACAACAATATGGCCAGAGCTTCAGGGGCCATGCAGTTCCAGACCCCAGACCTAGGCTACAATCCCATTACCATGATGAAAATCCTGAGGTAAAATTGCAGAACAAGTTTTTTAAATTATGGATATTTATGGAAGCTTATTTCCCTGAATCTATGCACCTACTGTCTAGACCCTTACTCAGCATTATGCTTACTGTTTAGTTGAACACACAAGCAGGGTGTAGGATTGAGGCCAATAGCTTTGCACACATAGTACATCCCCCTGACATCTGCATGTACAGCATGAACACTGCTAGAAAGGGGGCCTTTGCGCATACAGCTCCACATGACCACATGACCTGGAAGCCTGTGCAGGAAAAAACTATGAACTACCCCGTTACCGTATTAAATAGATACACTGTTTTTCCTCTAATAGATCTCTTGCCCTTTTGCAGTTCCAGTTAATCATAGAAAATCCTGCACCATTTCCTTAGAATACATAGAAGGAATCACTTTTAAATAACAAGGACAGAGGCAGGAAACAACTGATTAAAATGAGTTCTGAAGACCTTTTGGGATAGTGAGATCCAAAGTCCTAATTAAAAAGAAGCAAAAAAAGCTGTTTTGGATGCTTCCTTCACCCCTCTCAAAAATACCAGAGTATAAGAGTTTCAGCAGTCTGCAAGTTTGCAGGTGATTTGTCATAAGATGAAGGTCTGTTTCTAATAAAGTAAGAAAACTTGTTTCTTACTCTTTTAGGGAGGGGGAATCCTGTGTTTATTTGAGATCTCTTTCTAACTGGCCTTAGCAGGAAAATGAGAAAAGCCAGACCTTTTAGACTTTAACATATATATTTTAAAAGGAGATTCTAACTAGGTGATTTGGTTTGCTGGAACTGGAGAAAGATCCTCAAAGAATATAACTGATATAGAAACTTCTCTTAACCCATGTCCCTTCTTATCAATTCTGTATATGCTGCTCTCTCTCTTGGAGTGACTTTGAACAGGCCAGTGGAAAGCAAAAGTGGGTTTGCATTTCCTTTTTTAATGCTTAGTGTAACATCCAAACCCATGGAACTTGTGCTCCAGATGAGGAAAGAGCACAGAAGTATCCCTGCAAAAAAAATGTTCAGGCCGCCATTTCCAAAATTATAAAAGAAGCGTGAGAACAAGAAG
Organism: Anniella stebbinsi; assembly: GCA_029215795.1. Taxonomy (NCBI): domain Eukaryota; kingdom Metazoa; phylum Chordata; class Lepidosauria; order Squamata; family Anniellidae; genus Anniella; species Anniella stebbinsi. The sequence continues at coordinate 83,436,443 of JARDYH010000004.1, read as the reverse complement.
CACAGACTCCCTCATGCTTCCTCTTTGCCCTGTGTGTCAAATGCTCCAAGCCACTCTCGGTTGAGCAGACATTTGCCTTCTATCTCAATAAAAAGGTGAACATTCCGTCAGAAATGGTAGTCTCAAACACCCTTGAATATATGTATTTACAACACAGGTAATAAATTAGATTGTTTGAGAAAGCCCATTAAAATAAATGGCCTGCATTAAGAGTTAGCCATCTCAAATGGTCTTGTGTATTTAGCTTGTTCTTATTTCTTTCCTAGCTCTTATCCAAACAGACCTGACAGCTTAACGTTGCAAGACTTCTGCAAACACCAAGTAGCTGTACCATGTATGGACGGTGATGACAGAATCATAGATTGTTCATAGCTACTGCAGGCACTTCTAAAACCTCTTTTTCAAATTGCTGAAAAGGAGCAATAGTGGATCAAACATTTTCTGGAGAGATCTTTAAAGAAAATAATCTTCCAACCTGAATGCTTAATGAGAGAAAAGTATCCTTGAATGATTTTGGTATAAACTCTTTGAGAAATATTTTTAAGGGACAAAAAATTATTCTCATTGCCCAATGCTAGATTAAAAGATTATGGGGAATGGGACCTCTATGCTACGACACATTCTGGGCCCCACACATCTCTGCCCCTTAATCCTATAACATCCTATGCCAACAGCCACACAAAACATATAAATACTGTATTTTTCTTGAGTGATTGCGGACCAAGAAAGGGGGCTGCAGGATCTCCCAGAACGTGGGCTGAATGGTGTTGTTTGTCACCAGCCATAAAACTGGTCTAGTTTCCTCTCCCTTCTCCTTCTGCCATATGTGAGTGTAGGAGGAAAAGCAGGTTTACTGGGTGCTAGCTGTATCACTAACAACAATACCAATAGAGAGCAGAAAACAGCTGTAAGGCTGGAAACCAAAAATCAAACAAGAGACAGCTGCACTAGTTGCATTCCCAACACGTTTCGACGTGAGTAATCTTTGGATGAGGAAAGGGAGAGGGAATCATCCTGAAAAGAGTTTAAGAGTTTGCAGTTCTCTTGATAAGGACTCACATCAAAATGCTCCTGGTGGTTCCACATGGACTTATGGCCCGACTGGAATCCACCAGGAGAAGAACCTTTAGTATAGTGGCCCTTTCTTTGTGGAACTGTCTGCCCTTTGCCATTCCACAATGGACATAAGAACATAAGAAGAGCCATGCTACATCAGACCAAGGGTCCAAGTAGTCCAGCATTCTGTTCACACAGTGACCTATCAGCTGTTGACCAGGGACCCACAAGCAGGATAAGGTGCAACAGCACCTTTCTGCCCATGTTACCCAGCAACTGGTGTACACAGGCTTACTGCCTCTGATAGTGGAGGTGGTACTGAACCATCAGAACTAGTAGGCACTGATAGCCTTCTCCTCCAGAATAGAAAGACTTCCACAAACAAGGGAAGGGAATGCAGAAAATATTGAAAGTCCACTATTTTAAAAATGTTGCCATCTGGATGCCCTGTAAAAAGTAAGGGAACCACAAATGGCAATATACTGTCATAGTATAGGAGCCACCCCTAGTTTAGAGGCTTAAGGCTACTGAAAGTGTTGGTCAGGAGATCAAGAGAAGTGCATGACCAGTTCTGCACACCAAAATGGGGCTTGGGATTTGATTTTGGAAACAGCAGTGTTCCATACTGCATGACAACTCACTTCTGAAACTGATCAAGTTGTCAAAATTATTATTATTATATTTGTATCCCGCCTTTTACAAAATTAAAACATATACAATTAAAACCTATAAATAGAAATATACAAAAGTTAAAAATATAATTAAATGCATTTCAATATTAAAACATTTAAAATACAAATAAGAATTTTAAAAGTCCTATGCATAGACAGAGGTCCAGACTATTCACCAAAGGCCTGCTGGAACAAAAAAGTTCTTGCCTGCCTCCGGAAGCACACCAAGGAGGGAGCCAGTCTACCACCAGGTATGCCTGTGATGGTTGTGGGACCAAGAGAAGGGCCTCCCCTGAAGATCTCAAAATCTGGGCAGGCTCATAAGGGAGAATACAGTCTTTCAGATAACCTGGACCCGAGCCGTATAAGACTTTATAGGTTATAACCAGCACTTTGAATTGTGCCTGGAAACAGACCAGAAGCCAGTGGAGCTGTTTTAACGGGGGGTTGTATGCTCCCTGTAATCAGCACCAGTCAGCAATCTGGCTGCAGCTCTTTGAACCAGCCAAAGTTTCTGAACACTCTTTAAAGGCAGCTCCACATAGAGCGTGTGACAGTAATCCAATCGGAATGTAATTAAGCCATGTGTCACTGTGGCCAGGTCAAACATCTCTAGAAACGGGCACAGCTGGCACACTAGCTTTAACTGTGCAGTTTGTAAGTTAGTATGTGGTGGGTTTATATTTTAAATTAATTTATTTTAAGACATGTGTCTACTTCACTGTGAGGATCTATGTTCAGCCAATCAACCCAGAATTTTGCTGAATAAATGTTTTCTATGGCCCAAAGACTAGATTGCTTCTCCCTGGCATGCTAGTCTCTCCACCTGCAGACCCACGTTGTATAGGCTAGACTCAGATTTACTGTCTCAGTGAAAACTAGGCCAAAATCAATAGTGCCAGAAATTATTCACAGATCCACTATGTAATCCTCCCATGATATAAAGAACAACATGAAAATATTCTGCTGTTTCAACTGTTTTCCAACTTTTCTCCTGCACTGCACAAGAAACCCTTGGTCTCATCCAGCATGGCTCTTCTTATGTTCTTATGAATAGTTTCTGAATTTTCTGCTTCCTGTCACTACTTACAACCAGGTTAGCCCACAGAGCAAGGAGGAAGAGGTAATTCTGTTCCTCAACCTTTGTTTCAACTATGACAGTTCTCTGTACTTATATGGAGGCCAGATTATTTACTTTTGCAGAATGTCAGTAAGAGCATCTGTAAATCAAAACTTCTACTAAAGGACCCAACAATAACATTGGCTGCATTCATACATAACAATAAACCAAGTGTGTTGCTGCACGCAGCCTATTTGCTGTTGCTTAACCCACGTGAATAAACAAACCAAGCAGGGAAAACTTACAAATGATATCCAAACCTGGGATTGAGATGTATACTGTCTAAACAAACCAGGATCATAAACCATCTTGTCGTTGGCTTATGAATCCTGGCTTGTTTGAGTCTCATAATTGTGTGTTCAGATATTAGCCTGAACTATCCCTGCCTGGTTCGTTCATCTGCTTACATGAAGGGAGGGGTGAAGCAGGAGCAAAAGGGCTGCATGTATCAGCATGCTGCTCATTCACATTATGGTTTAAGAAGCCAGAGGTTTTGGCTTATTGTTACATTCAAATGCAGACATTGTACTTTTGTTGGAAGCCAACCAATTTTGGTTCTAAATCATGTGTGGAGCCTCCAAAATAAGACATCTGCCTAAAACATGTGGAGGGCAATGGGGAGGAGGAGAGGAGGAGTTAGCACACTTGTGCCCTCTCTCCCTCATTGCATGACTAATTTGAACACCTGAATAGGACTTGAGCAGGCTCTGATTGGGTATGAAAAGCAAATTGAAAGAGGATACAATGGCCTTTTGTATTTAACATAGCAGGAGCATATTTAGATTTGGATGCCTTTAAAATGTGCGTCAAAATGTTTTTTCTATATATTAGAAGCGAGTCTTGCAAAGTAAAAGCTTCATTTGAACATACTTTCATATGTTTCCAGTGGATTGACATGCATGTGAACTGAAATGCAAATAATTTTTCAGATGGGGCCTTAATTTTGGAGTTAGATTTTTATTAAGGAAATTAAGTTAACTGTGCTACCAGTAAAGCTTTATAGATGTTAGTGAAACTCTATCCAAGAGGCATTTCAGTACGCTCTCATCATTGCAGCCAAATTTCCTACACTGTATGCCTCCAGAATTGTCTCTCAAGGGTTAAACATACAGCTTGTTGAGTGCTTAACCTTTCTTAAGACATATGGCTTTGTATTTCAAGGATAGTCTCCTGAAGAGAGGCAGGATCTTGGTAGTTTGCATGATTTGATTTTTTTAAAAAAAATCTTTTTTAGAAAGGTCACTTTGAAACATCAAATGCACCTTAGCTGTTTACCTAACCTGCTTCACATTTGATTCAAGGATATTTAGAGGTTGGAGAACACAAATGTTTTTTCAATTGCCCTATTTAAAAGATATATTTTACCCTTATCTGAAGTAGTAGGAGAAAAATAAATTCAACTGAAATGTTTCAGTTAATTCAGCTGCATAGTGTGTAGCTTTTAACAGAGTCCTTCATACTAGCAAACAGGAAAGGTAAGTGATAGTCCCATAGACCCAGTTTAAGAATTACAAAGAAATGGAGAAAGTAGAAGTAATTTTCATTTCTATTTCCTCATAATGGCCTGGTTTGCACATGGTTTATTTAACCCATAGTTTGTTGTTCTACCCACAGTTTGTCTGACAGATGATCAACGAAATTGTTGTTTTCTCAATCACTGGGTTGTTTGTTTCCCTCCTCTTTCACCCGCTCCCTCCCTCCCTGTAGCCCAAATACCTTTGTAGAGCTATATAGTACTGGCATGCAGATTGGCTATTTGTTTGTTTCAGGTTAAAAAACAAAACAAAAAAACCTAGCAAATCTGACCTCAATCCTGACCACAGTGATCAGTTGGGTTTCAGTGGTAAAACAAACCCCATTCATAAACCCTCACCTACAGGAAATGTTATTGGGGCAAAAGCCAAAATATCCAGCTTCCCATATTTTCCCATCTATGGACCAGAGAAAATAAGAAAAATCCCCAAGACCAAAAGTATGTAGGATGAAAGATCCCTTGCCAAGAGGCCAAAATGGAGGTAGCAGAAGAAGAAAGAATTGCAAACTATCTTTCTTACATTTATCCAATGCAGTTCAAGAATTTTCTACTTTTAATAGCTTAGAAACATCTGACTTCCAACAAATTAAACTGTGGCCATTAGTTTCTATCTCCATAGTCTTCTTTAACCCAAATAAATGCCTCCCTCACACTTTTTAACCTCTCTGAAGTATTAGCAGGCCACCCTTCCCTTCCTAGCATTTAAATGAACCTTGCTCTTTTGAAGTTGTCTGGAAAAAGCATTGCACAGGAAGCCTAGAAAATAGCTGATCCAGCACTAAAAACCCAAATGACTGTCAGTCGTATTCTCATTGCCTCTCCAGTACAAAAGCTTCACTCTTATGGGATGATTAAGGAATTTCATCTTAGTGCTTGCTCAGGCATCAGTTTCCCCCCACAGCTGGCTTCATGCTGCAGTGCTAACCAGAAAAGGAAGGCCTGTTCTAGTTTAGCAGTATATCTCCATTTCCCTTATGTTTCCACAAGGAAGGTTCCACCATGTAATATGGTAGATGAATCAATAGTCTGACTCAATACAAGGGAGCTTCCTGTGTTCATGTGAAGCACTGACTTGTTGGGCCCCACCATCCATGTGAATTCAGAAAACTCTTTAGTCATACCTAAACTCCTCTATGGATGCTCAATACAGGAAGGTGTATGAGTAGATAAGGAGACTTTCAGGGACACTTGTCTGCCAAAACTAATCTTGCCACTGCCTGGTAAACATTTGAAGAAGGAAAACCTGAGAGTGACAAGAATTGAGAACACTAAAGGACTAATCTACAAATAATGAGTCTACAAGTCAGGGTGGAGATAGCACAGTATTTAACACAGGGCACCGAATGTCAGAGTACTCCTCCCACAAAGCCCATAATGTTTAGGCAGACCTTTCACATTGGGGGACTGTCTTCACAGTGCCAGGTTGGCGCTGTCTCTCTCCTCAAGCCTGTGCTTTCCTTCTCCCAGGATAGCAGGAAATCCCGATGATGAGGGAGCACAGGATTTCTGGGCGGCCATCCAGGTCCCAGAGCTACCCCCACCCTCTTCCTGGAGGAAGGCAACCAATCGCTGGTCACCATCCACCAAGCTCCGCTCACAGGTTGGCCCCAGTTCAGTTGGCCGTGGAGAGACGTTACATGGTGGAAGCGAAGTATTGACATTGCTCCCTTGAAAAAGTTGGGGTAAATCCCCAACTTTTTCAAAATTAGGGTGACCAGACGTCCGGATCCCCCCAGACAAGCCTGGAAAAAGGGGCCAAATTTGAGTCCGGGGGGGGGGGGCATTTTAAAATATCCCCCAAAGTCTGGAAAAATCGGGCCTCTACCGTGCCATCTGGGCCTTGTTCTTGGCTAGCGTGATTGCGCTGGCCAAAAACAAGGCCCAGATCGGCGGAGGAAGAGGCCGGAACGACGCGCGCCCAGACTTCCGGGTGCTCGTCGTTCCGGCCTCCTCCCCTCCGCCATCCGGGCCTTGTTCTTGGCTAGCGCGGTGGAGGAGGAGGAGGAGGAGAAGACAGATGGAGGAGGAGGAGGAGGAGAAGAAGACAGACAGACAGAGGAGGAGGAGGAGAAGAAGAAGACAGACGGAGGAGGAGGAGGAGGAGACAGACGGAGGAGGAGAAGAAGACAGACATAGGAGGAGGAGGAGGAAGAGGAGGAGGAGGAGGAGGAGGAGGAGAAGACAGACGGAGGGGGGAGGATGAGAAGAAGAAGACGACAGATGGAGGAGGAGGAGAAGAAGACGGAGGAGGAGAAGAAGACTGATGGAGAAGAAGAAGAAAGAAGAAGGCGGACGGAGGAAGAGAAGGAGGCAGAGGAGGTGAGAAAAGAAGGAAGCAGCACCAATAGCAACATAAGAGGAACCAGCAGGAGCAGCACCGGCGTTCAGCGGAAAAGCGGAGGAGGAGGAGGAGGAGGAGGAGGAGAACGACTGGCAGCGGCGGCAGACCAGCATCAGAAGAAGATATGTGGCGGCGGCACTCATAAGCTCTTACCCGGCCCTGTTCCCTTCCCTCCTAGACAGAAATGAGATGTAGTTAGTAAATAATAATAATAATAATAATAATAATAATAATAATAATAATAATTTATTTATTACCCGCCTCTCCGTTTGGATCAAGGCGGGGAACAACAATATAATAAAATACATAAAACTGATTAAAACATGACACACATTATTAAAACTGAATTAAAACATCCTAACACATCCTAAAAACATCTTTAAAACATTCTAAAATTCCACTGGATATGCCCGCTGGAAGAGAACAGTCTTTATGGCTTTCTTAAATTCTAAAAGACTGTTAAGTTGACGAGTCTCCTCCGGCAGGTCATTCCACAGTCTGGAAGCGGCAGAAGAGAAGGTCCTCCGGGTAACGGATTTATTTTATTTACACCTGCCTTTCCATTAAGAATAATACTAAAGATTGCTTGGATTTTACATTGCCAATGTTTTCCAACAGATGTGAAGAGGCTGCGAGTAAGCTTTATTGAAATCAAGCTTTATTGAAATCAATGAGACTTATTTCTGAGGTTTCTTTGGACAGTTTTCTTTGGATCCCTGAATGGGATTTCTGTTCTCTGCACAATGAGGCAGTGTAAATTCAGGAGGTATTTGGATAAAAGGAGGGAAAGATTCTTGTCTAGCATTGTGATAATGAGCATCTGTTCTGTGCTGGCTTGTTTACATGGCTAATGAACCCGAGGTGTAATAACACATTTTTAGATTAGTTTCTCACTGATAAACCAGAAGTTATTATTACTGCTCTGGCACCAGAAATGTAGCAGTTGTGCAATGTGGAATTAAAATGATTCATTTTAAGATATAAAGGGGGCTGTACGACTATTACATCCAGCATCCAAAATTGCTTAACAACACCATTGTAAGCTGGTGTCTGACTGGGCAGGGAGAGGCACCCAGCAGCCAAACACTGCATTTTGCCATTGTAGACTGTGAGGCTTCTGGCAAGGGGTGAGCAGGTATACTGGCTGCTGTCATGTTTAATGGAGTGCCAGAGGTCTTCCTCACCTGTTGCTTTTTCCAAGCTGGCCCAGGTCCCTTATCTGGGATAGGGGGACAGAAGTGGTTTTGCTTCCAAACCAAAAAGGGATGTGAGCAGCAATGTTTGGACTAAGGGACAAGGTAATATGTGAGTGCATGTGTTTGGGCTTGTTTGAGTATGTCTGGATTTCCTAGGCTCTGAAAACATCTTTCTGAAGCGCACCTGCTGGTTGCATGATCCACAAGGCCAGGCTCTGGTGGGTGCATAGTCCTCCTTGACAGCAGGGGCTTGCACTTGCTAGAGAAAGATGAACAGATGTGAAGAAGCAGAGGCATCTCTTGTTCTTTTGTGTTTGAAAGCCACAAAGTGTCTTGTGGCGTCTTGAAGATTCACAAATTATGCAAACTATGTTCATCTTGTGTGTGACAGACAACTTGCTCCACAACTGCAGAAACTTCCCCCTCCTAATTCTGTCAATGATCCTGTTTTGTGTTTGTAATTACGTTTATGTTAACACTTCAGGATTGCAGGCCCTACTGCAGTCAGTGGGACTTACTTCTGAGTAGACATGTTTAAAGTTGCACTGTTCAACTTGCTTAAATTCTATCACAGTGAAGATTTATCTTGAACAGCAATAACATACTAATGGCCCTGTAGGCACCTTCATTTAAGGCTGCAATCCTATATTCATTTATCTGGGAATAAGCTTTATTGAAATCAATGGTTGGGCAGTTTTCTTTGGGCAGAGCACTCTCTGATTGGAATTTCTGTTCTCTACACACTGAGAACAGAATTTCCAAATATGTCTTGAATCCAAATATTCAATAAAAGAAGGAAAGGATCCTTGTCTAGCATTGTGATAATTTCTCATTGATAAACAGAAGTTGAAACAAGTTAAAAGGTGGTAATTTTGTTCCATAGCTAATGCTTGCAGGGTAATTGTATTTTATACTCTTTCTGAATGTTAGGTTGCTAGTTTGTTGTACTAGATTTTTCTGCACCTGTTCAGTGGTAGCAGTATGCTGAATCTGTGAGTATGGGTATGAGAAAGATGATGGGGAAAGAGTATTAAATGTTAGGAAAGGTGAGACTATGGTCATCCAGTGAAGGATTTACAGTCAGAAAAGATATCTCAGTGAAGGACAGAATGTAGGCTGACCATATGAAAAGGAGGACAGGGCTCATGTAACTTTAACAGTTGTAGAGAAAAGGGAATTTCAGCCAGTGGCATTTGTATGCAATTAGTTCCTGGTGAAATTCCCTCTTCATCACAACAGTTAAAGTTGCAGGGGCCCTGCCTTCTTTTGTATATGGTCAGTCTAGTATAGTGCCTGCAAGTTGTGATGAAGAGGGAATTTCACCAGGAACTAATTGCATACAAATGACACTGGCTGAAATTCCCTTTTCTCTACAACTGTTAAAGTTACATGAGCCCTGTCCTCCTTTTCATATGGTCAGCCTGGAGAATGTATCACACAGAATATAGCAAAAGCTTCAAAGTACAGCAAAAGCTACAAAAGTAGAAGTGAGTGAAGTTAATTTCAAATATATTGAATGTTACACTTGTTCTTTATTTCAGTTATTTTAATGTTAAGATGTTATGTAAAACAGGTTTGTCTTAATTGTGTGCTGTGAAATCAGACATGTGTCCAGGGCCATGTTTGGGTGGGCACGCCCACTTTGGGGCGGCCATGTTGTCCTCCTTTTTGGTTTCCAAAATATGGTCACCCTATTCAAAATGCTCCATCACGAGGAAGCCCTGTGGTGGCTGTGATCCTGCACTGTCTAACTGACAGGGCATAGATCCACAGCTACCGCGGGGCTTTCCCCTTATGTAGACAGCCCCTAGGTGTTTTCCTGCAACCACACTACTACCTATGGCAAAGGGCAAGGAAAGGAACAACAAGCTAAAGGATATAGGAAAATTTGCCTAAATGATAAGCAAAAGACAATAGCAGGTCTCTGACCACATTGTCCCAATATATAGTCCGTCCATGCAGCATACTTCCTGACTGCTCATCTAAACACAATGCTTTCTATCTTACTCTCTCAAACAATAAGAACTGTTATTATTATTGTCAGTAAATAATCTTATATTTATCCTGTTTATGTCAATCCTTAGATTTCTCTTCAACTGCAGCAAAAATAGGCCAGATCCATAACTCATCCTTCTCCTGTTTCCCTTGTTTTTGTTCTAATTTGCAGAGAATTTTTAGCCATAAATAATCAATACATGCCAGACTCTTTTGGGTCTGTTCATGTCCTTGGGGTTTATAAATGTGCTTAATACTATAGAAGAACCCTAGATACGGACCCTAGATATGGAAAAGTGCCTGGCAGATTTGGATACTTTGATTTATTTTATAATCCGTATTGTTTTTAAACTGAATTTATTTGGCTTTACCTTGCAGGCATTGCCTTTATAATATGCCCCTCTACAAGAGCCCGTAAACAACCATTATTATAGAAGAGGAAAAGCAAATAAATGAAGGGAAGATGATGCAAATTCTTATGCAAAAATAAACCCTTTATTTTAGCATAAATATTTTTTTAAAAATTGGAAAACAGGAAATCAGCATAGGCACACATTATGGGCATTCCTAATAGTAGCTTCTTATGGGCAATCATCCCATTTTTATTTATTGTCTGAATATGGATCTCAGACATATTTTTGCTCCTACATCAAAACATTGTAAGAAAATGTTGGGGGATGAAAAAAGTCAAATCCATTTCTGAACAAGGAAGATCATTTTTTTCTGCTCTGACGTTATTACTTTTGCAGTAAATAAACTCCATATGATATAATACAAATATTACAAAATTTGACAGGATGTCATCTCTGTGCTTGTAACTGTGATATGTGTTAAATATAAGCCCAATGAATACACAATACATTTGCCAGAAATGCCTTAGAATTTTTTTAGTATGTGTGTTCTCTCTCTGTACATGGGAATTTTCCAAATATGTGTTTATGTATAATTTTGTTAACAGCAAGCAATAAGCAATAAAGTAGAAATATTCTAGACATGAGTTTGCCATGGGATTCTCATTCACGCTTGCCTTCTGCATTCCAGAGTCTGGAATCTGCCAGTCTGACAATATATTTTAACTTGTACTATATCTTTCTCCCAAGATTTCGGAGGGGAGATAAATGTCTTCTCCAGACACTGAACAGTGGCTTTGTTTTTGGATATGACTGTAGAATCTTGGCTTGAAATTTCATTTATGGTACTGTCAACTTCCCATCATACTTGGATTAAAATACGATCCTTCATCTGAGAGCAGGATCCAAAAAGCTGCTCAAGCTCACTTGCAGGATTGGCCCCGTGGAAGTTTTGACTTGTTTCTTCAAGCAGCTGCTCCCATAATCATACCACAAGCTGCTTTTGAAATTCATTGCATTTTCAAAAGTGAGAAAAAATATACACGGCCATTTCTTTACAGAACTATTTTTATGGTTCTTTGGAGCTTTCCACTGCAAGGGTGAATGGCCATAGCATTATGAAGTCCATGATGGCTGCTCCAGCTAACAAGATGATGTAGATAGGAGAAGCTGGTATATCATATGAACATGCCTTATACCACATGACACTACTTCTCCAGCTAGTCCTGTACAATCCACTTCAACCAGAAGCAACTCTATGCAGACTTGGACAGAGGTCCTTCCGAGATCCTCAGATTTCTCCTCCAACCTCTTCATGTCAGTGTGGTATAGTGGCTAGAGTGTTGGACTGGGAGTCGGGAGATCCGGATTCTAGTCCCACTTGGCCATGGAAGCTCACTGGGTGACTTTGGGCCAGTCACAGACTCTCAGCCCAACCTCACAGGGTTGTTGTTGTGAGGATAAAATGGAGAGGAGGAAGAGTATGTATGCCGCCTTGAATTCCTTGGTGTAAAAATGCAAAAAGGGATATAAATGCAATAAATAAATAAATAAATAAATAAATGCCTTCTTCTGGCTTAGACCATTGCTCCCCCAACCCCACAACCTTTCCAATTTAGGTAACTGTTATCAGGTTGCTCTAGCTCCTATTTCTTGTACCAATCATAGTTTTATGTTACACTGTGAGAAGCATGGGATGAGTTGTAGCAATTGGCTGGTAGAAAAGGCAAGGCAAATATGAACTGTAGAGGTGGCAAGGCAAATATGAACTCCACTACTTTTTTCTCTGAAATTCAAAGTTCGCCCACCCAGCAATACCTGACCATCTCCAGTGTGCTATAATTGTCTGGATGCTGAGCAAGAAAAGGCAGTCCAAAACCATCTGGGCATGATTTTCCAGGCTTTGTACTTCTCTATGTTCCTCTGCAGGATTAGAGGCACAAGATTCAATGCCATCTCTTCATAGTATGGGAGAACATGGCAATGCTTCTGCAACCCAAGAGGGAAGAATTAACCTGCCATGCTTAGAATGGCATAAGGAAATATGTCAAATCCGTCAACAATGTATGCAACATGATGAAACAAACAAAGAAAATATATTCGTGCTAACAGTTCTAGTATTTTCATTGAGATTGTGCCCAAACAATTAAAGGGGCTCCTTTAGCTACGGTGAGTCACACAAAAAAATGTCCCACCATTATAAGCCTCAAAATTCTACTGCTTTTACAAATGCTACTTGTTGAGCTAAGAGCTTGAAACTTGGCATCCATGATCTACCCAATGTCTACACTTGTGCAAAATTTCAAACAAACTTTGAAACAGGTACAGCAGGTTTAAAAGTGCTAAAAAATGACAGATTTTTACTTTTTCTCCAAGATGCAGCTCAGCATATCATATACTTTTTTCAAATTTTGATGAAAACTGCTGATGAACATTATTCTGGTTTTTTGGAGAGATGTGCCTTTCATTGGTTTGGTGAAATTCTGAGCAGCAATCCAAAAGTTATTAAAGTTTTTCTACCCCACAAAAGTCTATGGCAGCAACTGCCAGCAAAGTTATGTCAGGCATGCTCATTTTCACTCTGAAGCTAGAATGCTGCCAATGTTTTCTATTGGAATACTATTGCAGACAGCTTTGATGTGCCATGCCTATCCTTTAGCTATGGAATGAGACCTCACAAGGTGAGACTACACATTATTACACAGATTAAGATACTATCATGGGGGGGGGGGGAGAGATGGAGATTTTATGACTTTGGGACACCCCCCCCCCCCCGCTGTGAACCCAATCTGGATCTGCCCCCCCCCCCGTGCCTCCAATTTACATTGCCAAAAAGGTATCCATTAGAAAGGTAAATTCCAGGCATAGGGCAAAGGCTTACAAGCCCCCTACCCAGCATTCTAGGGTACTGATCCATATCAGGTCCCATTAGCTACATCTTTAAAATAACATTCAATTTGACCCTCAGAGAATTTGGGAGCTTCGTACATGTGGGGGAATGCAGAAGGATCCAGGCCTCACACCACCTTTCAGAAAGCAAAAATTCAGCACAAAGACTCAATCCTTCCTCTCACTTTCTGTATGGTAGGAAAAGGCCACGCAAGGATCGTGTCCCACACTAGGAGTATAGTCACATGATACTCTGAACGTAGTTCACACTCTATGTACTTTCATTAAGATGGTTGTGGGTATCTAGTCCCAGTAAGTCATTCTCATCATGTGTAAGCTCTACATGTGAGGAAGGAAAGCAGGAATGAGCTTGCTAGCACTACCCCTCCTCCCATATTCTCGTCACTTTCTACATGCAGAGGGGCGACTGTCTGCAGTGGGCAGCCTCCTCCTCCTCCTCTATCTGTGGAAATTCTTCCTGCGGTTTTAGAATCCAGATCCTTGAAATGAAATCATGATTACCATTTGTTAATTATGTATAATCCCATTTATCATATAGGTAAAATTGCAAGAAAGCAGATTGAAATATATTGGGAAGAGGGCAGGATTGCCAACACTACAATGATACATTTCCTTTTCAAAAACTAGGGGAATTCAATGATAAAAAACCTGCCAGTTTAAAACCAGAGTTAAGGCTATCTAATGTCGGTTCAAGCTCCACTACACCAGGAAATTGGAAGCTCATGTTTTAACTGATTTTCCCCGTGATCAGTGATGATCTTGTGCAATGTCACAAATTGTGCTTGCTTACAACTTACCCTCCATGCACCCACCTTTTCTTTGTTCAGCCAAGTATCCTTATGAAAAATATAGCATTACTGTTAGAAGAGGGTTCCCTCTCACTGTTCAATCCAGCCAGCCAGCTATTGATAGAAGCAATAAACTGGCATGGGTCAACTCACAGGAGGATTCCTCTAGTAAAACAGAAAGACCCAGTTGTTTCATAAGGCAATTCAGGACCAGGACAATGTGAGACATCTTTGCTGGTCTCAGGCACACCATCCTGTCTTTCTGGATTTGGGCCTGAAATGGGTAGGTGCATGGAAGGTAAAGAAAAGCAAGCACTATTTCTGACATTGCACAACATCATCACTGCTCACGGCACATCAGTTAAGGCATCAGCTTTGATTTCCTGGCTTTGTGAAGCTTGGGCTGACACGAGGTTGCCTTAACTCTGTTTTTAAACTGGCGGATTTTTTTTTACAAAATAATAATAACAGAATAAAGATTTGGGTCAGGCTAATTAATCAAGAAAAATAACTTGTGAATTTCAATATATTTATTTTCACTATGAACCTGTCACCAAGGACTAATAAATTTTAGGTGCTTTTTGCAAATAATAAACGATTATACAATTTTAGTTCTCTCATTTTTATTAAAATAATTTATGCTTACCCTGTTCAACTCAAATAAAAATGCAACTTTCTGGAGCCACGTGATTATGTGAAAAATGCTGATTTAATTAAAAAAGAGGCTAATTTCTAACCCACACAGTTGCAGAACAAACTTGGAACATACAACACAAGCCTGCCCTGAAGGCTGAGAAGTAAATGGCAAATTACATAGAGCTTTTTAAAAGCCACGCTCTTTTAAAGCTGATCTCATTATTTTAGGCAGCAGACAATTTTATATAGAGGTTGTCAGTATTCATGCTGATTGCATACTAGTTCTTAGCAATCTACATTAAGTTTATCATACAGTTGTTTTCCGGATAAGAAAAACAACCCTTCTGTAATCTACCACAGTATTTTCTCTCACACAATTATTGCTTCAGGTTTGGAGCCAGAGGCCCAAAGGAAACATAATTACTATGAAAATATTACAAATCTGGTCTATGAAAACTTTATCTAAGCAATATTTTCTATTTTAAATAGAGCAAGGATGCACAGTGTACAAATTTAAAAACCTGTATTACCAGAAAATATTCGCCATCACCCTGATTCAGCAAGGATGAGTGTGATCTGTGCATAGAAGCAGACTTGTAAGCATGAATTCCTTTGCTGAATCAAGTACTGTTTGTAGGGTGCTGCACAAGGGGGAAATTTTGCTCTCAGAACCTGGGCTGTTCACATCCCAGTTGATTGGGATTCATGAGCACAGCCCCTAACAGTTGCTAAGCAAACGCAGCATTGACAACACTGATCACTTCTTCAAGCTTTTCTACATGAGGAATTTATTGTGTATGCATTCATTCATTCCCTACTCACGGTTGCTTATGGGTTCTTTAACTGAGGTCATGACCCTCCAGTTTCACGTCTGTTTTTAAACAGTACTGTCAGCAGGTCTTTTTTGAACAGAGAAAATGAGGAATTATTTGAGAAAGTGAAAGAAAATTATTTTTCCACTTGTGTAATTCCATTATTCCACCATACCACATTGCACCTAGAGATGTAGCAGAAAACAGGAAAGGAAATGCTGTTCGTGTAGTGCTCAGATCTTAATTCTGCAATGAAACCAGAAGTAGATACAAGAGATTAACAGCTTCATGTAGAAATGCTCTTTGTATGGGAGAAGTGATTCCAGTCCTATCCCCTCCAGGCCACTTTCGCTCCTCCTAAAATTATGTGCACTTAGTGCTGCCAAAACTGAGTGTCCTTATCTGTTTGGCAGTGATATACTTGGCACTTGTGTTACACACAATGATCTACCCAGGCAAGATCTTTCAGTTCAACCTTAGTAAACAGTTTCCATTCATAGTGCACCAGAGAGAATGGCAGTGGCATGAGAACACGGTCAAATTATTTCTCTATTATAAACTGTGGATAGGATGAAACCATTACAAATCAAAAGTAATTAAATCACTCTGGAAATCACAGAACGAAACACAAATCATTACCTAAGTCAAGCAATAGAAAGAAGAGCAACACTAGAAAAACGAGAAATAAAAAATAGAAGGTTTATTCTTGTGTAATAAAAACCAAAATGCCAATACTTTTAAATTTTAAAACTTGCCAGAGTTTAAAACAGGAAATTTCACATTCTTTTTCTTTAGAAAACTTTCTTGGGATCTTTTATCTCTAGAGAAGTTTTAATTCAAATTGCATTGTTTATATTCAACAAAAATAAAATTTGCCAACATTTTCGTGTTGATCACAAAAGTCACCACAAGGGTAAAAAACAATGCAATTAGTCATGGAAAGCAGGCCAAATGCTGTCGGAATTCTTAAGTATGACCTACTCTAAAGAGATTGGTAAAGACAACTCTTAAGTTTCAAAAACAAAAAGTCATGAGACAAATAAAATCAATAAGTTTACACATTTGTAAAGCATATGGCTTTCATACACTTTTTAAAACCCATTCAGAGCAATTGCAGGCTTTACTGAAGTTGTCCTAATATAGATAAACTCAAAGGAGGATATGGCTGACATTGTATGTATGTACTCCAAAGAGCGATCAAAGAAAAATAGCAGTGTTAGCAAATCTGATCAGAATAGCAAAGTTGCCTGTTCTTGGATGAAAGGGAAAAGAAGAAGCATTTGCCAATTCGAAGAATATGAAATAGAACTGGAACATTAATCGATTCTCTGCACTGAGATAAATATGTATATTGATTTAAAAACTAATTGGACAGAATCAAGACCGGTAAGAGACTAAGAGAAACATTTAAACTCAACTGTGATACTTTTTAAAAAGTTAAAGCTTGCAATATATATTTCAAGAATCCATAGCTATGGTGAAATTTTAAATTGGGCACATCCTTTGAAGTTAAAGGCATGTCCCTGACACATTAAACTAGGCAGGATGATTAAGAAATACTTCAAAAATTGCGTCATGCCAACCCACTCTGACCTTTACTACAAACCCTCAGGTCTCCAATAAGAGCTGGGTGCTTTTTCAAAGCAAGTTACCAGACATCTTATTAGCTTTGTCAGGGGGTCCCGCTCTTTAATTTGTTGAAATGATTTGCGAAGGCGTTCTGTGCACCCTTTGAAGACAATATATGCAGATGAACTTTCTAATTCATTTTGCCTCTGATGGGGACTCAGGAGTTTCTCAGAAACAACAGATTCTGCCCAGTGTCTTTTTTGACATTCAAAGAAAAACACAGGTGTTACCTTTGGCCTGCAGAAAGAGGAAATACCATTTTGACTAAAATTTGGGACACACTAGCCAAACTTGAATTTCTCCCATTCCCATCCCACCATCATCTGAATATATGAGTTGCTGTGAAACATGTAGCTTGCAACTCAAACACGTAATTGGATAATCTCCAGAAGCCAGAGTGAATACACAGGCTGAGGGGAGAAATCCGCTCTATTCCACAGCAACACATGGGCAGCCTATAAAAAATCATAGCCAAGGTGCTCCATATCTACCTTTTAGCTTTTTCCTATAGGAATCTTTCATAACCCAAAAGTTTCCATGGAAGAGCCATGGTGTAAGAACCTAAGAGTTTTGTCACTGAGTTCTCAAGAATTACAATTTCATCCGTTTTTATTCTTCTGCTTATTTTCTTTTGATGAGCAGTGCAGTTTTTCTTGTGCACATACATTTATTCCCTTTATCCCAGCATTGCCTCATTTCTTTCCATTAAAGCTGAAAAACACCCTTGAGCATGTAATACTGAAAACACCCACAGCTCATAAAAACACTTTCCTACTTTACTCTCTCCTCTTATATGAATCATGGGTGTCGATGCGAATCGTAAGTGTTGTCATTTACTACCAGGATCTACTAGAAGAATTTTGCTTTTATGCATTCCTTCCTTTGATTCAGAAACCACTGTGACTTTGAACACTATGTTTCACTGTTCCCAAGTAAACATACCCTCAGTCCAACAGTCAGACAGGTGGATCTGGGAATCCCTCTTGTAGAGCACCTACTGTCAGAACTTCACATAGTCCTGTCAGGAACATCAGGTGCTCAAAAGAATTGAAAAACCATTCATGCTTCTGAACTTTTCTTCTATTTTAAGTTCTGCAGCTACCCATGGATCTGAGGTGCTGTAATGTGGTAAAATGTGTTTTCATTTCACTGTAGTGAAATGTGTCTGCTAGGTCTCATTATGAGAAGATGAATTCATGATCAAGAACTACAAGTTCTGAACATTAGAAGGAATTTAGAAACAAAAGGAGATGAACACAAAGGAAGGACTAATGGTTTGGAAATGCACAAGTGGCTTCTCATGTTTCCAATATAGCATGGAAAGTGAGGACCCTGAGCCCTCTTCAGATGTTCCTCCATGCAATCACTGAACACTCTACAGATCACTGTAACCACTTCTATTTTGGCAGCTGTCAAACTAGAAGCAGTTTCTCTGGGAGAGAAAAAGAGGTAGTGTACACATTTATATGATTACAGGGTGCTTCAGACCTAGGGAAGGGTGTACTAAAAGAAAGGGATCCCCAAGTGTTGTAGGAGCAACCCTTTAAATTTCTGGGTTCGCTTGCCAACTGAGTGATCAGGCTCAAGATCATCAAGTTAGCCAAGTGCCCCCTGAAATTTAAACTGTTGTCCCAACCCTTGGGGATACCCCCTTCTACACCCACCTAGAGTCGGCAACACCCCATTTTCATATACTTATTTTCTATTTGAAGCGCTGGAATTTGACAGGCTGGAAAGGGGGAAATTACTTGATCTGCTTGGAAAGGATTCTCTATGACAAAAGGCTCTGGCTGTGATCAGGATCACAGTCAGAACAGTGGTGGGGGGCTTGGCAGGAAGTGCCATTTGGCAGTGGTTTGGTCACAATTGCAAAAAGAGATGGGAACCGCACTTAGAAAGAGTGCAGGAGTTGTGTCACTTTTGCCGAGGGGTTTACTACCCGATGCCCTTTACACACAATGGGTTGGCATGTCTGGGTTCAGACAACCCACTAACCCATCATGGGTAAAACAACTCCTACAACAGACCATGGGTTATCAGGATGGCTTGGTTGGGAAAAACAAGCCAACCTGATAAAACTAGTCCGGGTTTGCATGACATACTAACCCAGCGTGGGTTGTTCAAGCAAACAACCCATTGTGGCTTAACATGAAGTGCACACGCAGTCAATCCCTTAGCAACTGTTCAAACATTCTTATATTTAGAAACTTTTCCACAATATCTAACCTAAATTAGATTTGCCACAACTTGAGCCTGTTCTTTCTTTACCTTCTTATGGCTTCCTTGTGAATCTTCTGCTATTTGACTAGATTCATTATTTCAATTAATAAAATCTAAAATGGTATTTGCTTTGCTTTTTAAATAAATGCCCAAGTAACCATGTTTAAGCAACATTCCCTCCATCAGCTGTTTTAAAGTACTTTCAAGAAATTCCACATTGAATCAAAATTCCCCTCCCCTTTGCATTGAAGACTATTGTCATGCCCTTCTGAAACAATCTAATAAAACAAGCCATTTAATGAACATAAACACTACGATCCTCTAATCTTTAAACATTTCAGATAAATGTAAAGATCCATTGCCATGGCTGTTTTGAAAGGGGTCAAAGGTGCATCCAACCTACATATGTTCATCTTGGGATTTCATCAGCCCCCACTACTCACAACAATGGTGTCAATTACAGAACCAGTCTGCTTGATAGTCTGTATAACAGCATTCCCCAAACTGGTGTCTCTCAAATGTTTTGGACTGCAACTCCCATCAGCCCCAGCCAGCATAATCAGTGGTCAGTGATGACAGAAGTTGTAGTTCAAAATATCTCAAGGGCACCAAGTTGGGGAAGTCTGCTTTACAAGAACAAAAGTGATTTTTCCAGTTCTGCTTACTTCCTGCACTTCCCAGTTTGTGTTGTAGAATGGAGACTTAATTAACAATTCCATGTACCATTTATGTTTAGAAATAATATAAATAATGAAGTCATAACAGCATATCACCTCAGATACTTCCAGAGTAGTTATATTGGACCAAGTACCTCACTACTACACAAGCCACATGTAATTATATATATATATTCCCACCTCTCCCTCTGAATCGAGGCAGGGTACAGCAACAAATACAAAACACCATAAAATACATATATAACTAATTAAAAGCATATAAAAACAAATACATTATTAAAAGACATCTTAAAATTCAACTGGGTAGGCCTGCCGGAATATACTTTCAGGTGGAGGGGGGACGGAAGGAAGAAGAAAATACATATATTATATTTGCTTTATTTAAATACCTCTAGAGGAATACATGCCATGACTTGCTTTCTTTGCCCTCTGATTACCACATGACGGATAAACCAAGTTAGTGGCTTCAGCTCACCAAGTCATAATTTGTGCAAAATGCTTCTTTCCTTCCTTTGTTCTCTCTGAAAAAGGACGTTTCCACATGCGTGCCTGCTAGTACTCAGACAAAGGCATTAAACACTGCATTTCCCTGTGAAAACTGCATCCCCAAAACCCAGAGACCAAGCTGTGCAGTGGGGCCCACCAGTGTTTCTTTTATATCAGAGCCAAGTAACATTCTTTGATAAAAGTTTTATCTCTCAAGAGGTGTAAATTACTATGTGCTATCTTATTAAAACCATCTGGGGGGAAAAAAGGCAAATTCTCTGGAAGCCAAGCATTTGTGCAATTTCAAGTGCCTTGCAACTATTGATGGGTGGAAATGCCTCTTTTCAACTGGCTTTAATTTAGAACCATGTTATCAAGTCTATCCAGTCTTAAATCAATGTATTATTCCAATATAAACTTATCCAAGTCAACACTGCATCTCAATTCAAAAATACCCCCTCCCTCCATTCTTTAAAGCTATGAAATAGGAATTGTTCGAATACCCCTTGCCTGAACCTATCAGTCGTCAGCTCGTTACATGGTCAGTTTTGGCCAGTCCATTTTCATGGTCCTAACAGTTCATTAGGTTCTCAGTCTACAAATACATAGCAAGCCTACTCAAGCCATGGAGGCTATGCTGAACACAGGGATAAGAAGATGACAGAGCCTATGAATAACTGCTGCTTCTTCATAAATGGGGGGAGGGAGGGATGCAGGGGCAGAAACAAACAACAATAAGCACAATCCTCTGTTCAACTTGGTCAAGAATACCAGGTGTGGCAAAAAAAAACACTGCATGACACCTGAAGACAGAGAGAAAATTCTACATCATTGTCAGACACTGGCAATGAAACCTTGATGAGGCAGAACATACCTGTCAGCATTTCTGTAGGCAGACACCTGCTGTTTGTGCCAGTGCATCTCACTTTTATTTCTCAGCAGCACTGCTCTGGATGGCAGCAGGCCGAGTATTCAGCACCCCATCCGACCTTCTAATTAAAAGGCATCAATGGCTAATCTCTACCTGCAATCACTGAACTTGCAGTCATAGTGAAAGTTGCATCAAAACTCCCTCAGGAAATCACAGTTTTCAACTCTTCCAAGAACCAGGAACTTGACGAGTACATGCCAGACTTAAAAATAAGGATCTCCTACAATAACGGACATGGAAATCAATGTTTGCACCGAGCAAGGAATTGGAAAGCATTGTAGGCACATTTTTCAAGGTATGAAGCAGAGATACATTTTGGACCCTAGAAATCTGGGCTGAAGTCCCAACTTAGCCTTGAACTTACTGGGTGGCCTTTGCCAAGACATGAAATCCCAAGCTCTAAAATGAGGATAATAAATGTTCAGGGTGTGATTAAATAAATAAACATGATAAAAGATTACAAGGAACTGGTATGCTAAACAATAAAAGTCTCTTAGATGTTCTGTTGATGATAACAATGTTGTATACATGCTCATTCCAGGTGAGTAAATTGTCCTGAGGCGCTTCACTATGCTTAGGGTATATCTTACATGATTTATATGACTGCTAAAATAAGGCAGAATATTTATTAATTATTAATTATTATTTTCCATTTAAACCCTGATCTGCATTTTTACCCCCGCAAAAAACAATCACATTAAAACATCCAACAATAGAAAAACACTTTTAATATAAAGATAGTTATATATATAATTCTGATAAACAAATTAATCAATCAATTCATTAATCCACAGCACAGCTAACCAGTCATAAATGCTGGTGCGAACAAACATGTATTAGCCTGATGCTGAAATGATAGTAAGATTGGCACTAGGTGTGAGGTTGGGGCACCACTATAGAGAAGGCCCTATCTCATGTCACCCTTTGCAGTGGTGGGAGAATGAACCAGACCTACCCCACATACCTAAGAGCACAGGCAGGCCGGTACAAAGAGAAGCACTCCTTCAGAATGCACTTTTCTCATAACCAGTAGCAACAGTAGCTCCAGTTGTTACTGATTCCCATTGGCACAAAGATTCCCACTCTTCAATTTTTGCACTCTAGAGGAAGTTACTGGCTGGTAAGCATCACACGGCATAGTTGTATTCGTATATATTTTTCAGCGTTTCTAAAACTCAACTCCAAGAAAACAAGCACAGGATTGTACTGAGAGAAAGGGCGCTGCGTCTTTGTGACCACAATTTTTGGCTTTGCCAAAATTTATGAACTTCTGGTTATGCGTGAACACAATCATCACAGCCACCCACATGTCTTAATTTCCTCTAGTTCCCTTTCTCCTGGAATAGGCATGTGTTTTGCTGAATGGGTCTTTGTTTCTTGACTGCTCTGAGGAAATAGTAAGTAGTAATAGGAATGATTTGTGGGCCAGCAAGGCAATGATCACCGTGGACTAGACTTGACAATGAGATTCTAGCTGATGACCACGGCTATAGAAATTTCACACCTTTACAACTTTAAAGTCTTTCAGTTGACAATTAAGTACACTCAAGGACTCAACTAGTTATCACTTCATTCATCTTTTGATTACTTTGGGATAAAATATTTGTTCTTTGGTGGGGAACACCAGGCCTCAGAATCCAGACTATGGAGGTTTCCTCTAACCACCTTCTTCTCTCCCCAGACCCCCCCAACCATGACAAAAAGTATACCTTATTTACATACAGCCTTCAAAATGAATATTTTTGAATATTCAGAGTTTAACAATGAAGGAAAACTTTATGTGAGATGGGGGGAATTTAGCTTCACTTTCTACACTGAAACTTGGATGTGAAATTGCATCTCCACACACACCATGCAGTATGCATG
Source organism: Anniella stebbinsi (assembly GCA_029215795.1). NCBI lineage: Eukaryota > Metazoa > Chordata > Lepidosauria > Squamata > Anniellidae > Anniella > Anniella stebbinsi. The sequence continues at coordinate 83,413,225 of JARDYH010000004.1, read as the reverse complement.
GGGTTTGCACTAGACATCTTACATAAAGATGCATAACTGTGTTTAATATCATTGTATATCACATGCATGATCTCTCTTGCTGAATACCTGTATGCAAAACTCTACACACACATTATAAAAGTTTTACACAAGCTATAGGTTTTCTAAAAGAAAATATTTCATAATCCAAAATCGTTCATTTTTTTTCTAATTCCAGGATGGAGCAGGGGGGAGACAAAATAATGTCCTTGGGGGGGGAAATGCTGGAAAACATTTCCCCTTAATTTGGGGTGGGGTTGGTCCTTCACTTCTTTACTAATGTACTGCTCTTGGGCTGCCTGCAAGTCTTGGGGAGAGCAATCCTATGACCCCCAGACACATTCAGGGGGCCATAAGATACTTCTGATTCCTGAAGCCAAGGTTGGAGTCACTATGAGCTCCCCACTCTGCACTCCCCTTCACAGCCGGTGTGACCTCAGAGAGAAGGTAAAGGAGGCATTCCCATGGGCGGGGAAAGGAGGGATGGCCTATGCCGTATCCCTTCCCCACGCTGATGCCTCAGCTAGATGGACAGAAAAACCTATCTAGAGAAAATACAGAGCCAGAGGCAAAGATTGTACCCTACGTTTCACCCCTTAGGAATGTATTGTCTTCAGCCAAGAAACTTACTATCTACCACCCTTTCCAACCTGTGGTCCCTAGATATTGTTAGGCCACAACTCCCATCATCCCCAACCATTAGGAATGCTGGCTGGGGATGGTGGGAGTTGTAATCCAACACCATCTGGGGACCCCAGGTTGGGAAAGGCTATGTAAACCTCCCTGCAGGCTTGGTGTTTAGGGGGAAAATATGCTATGTGTTTCTAATGTTTATTCATTCAAACACATCATGTGAAGTATCTCTTACATTTGCCATTTGACAGAAGGAAAACAGGGGTTCTCAACCATGAAGGGCAGTCTATTTATTTATTTTATTTTATTATTACATTTATAGCCTGCCTTTTCCCCCCTTTTGCAAGGAACCCAAGATAGCTAACATATTCCTCTTCCTCTCCATTTTATCCTCGGCATTAACCCTGTGAGGTAGGTTAGGCTGAGAGTAAGTGACTGGCCCAAAGTCACCCAGTGAGCTTCATGGCCAAGTGAGGACTAGAACCCAGAGCTCCCAAGTCCCAGTCCAACAGTCTAATCACTGCACCACACTGGCTAAATGAAATCATATGGCATTACAAGCAATATCTGAACCCCCAAAAAGTTAAATGAGAGTTCAGCTTTAAAGCTGGCAAATGATAAAAATAATTAAATGGGCAGTTTTAAATCACTTGGGCCTGACAGGTTGTGCTTAGACACACAGGTGTTCAGCATGAGACTGATCTTATTGTCAGGATACACATGTACCATAAATCACTGAGTATCTTGTAAAATCAATTACAAGGGCAGGACATTGTAGAGCTGCTTTTACAATAGAAAAGACTCCTACACCTGCATTGCTGAGAGCCGAATAAAGCACCCAAACACAACATTCCTCCAACTTACATTCATTCTTCTGATTTATTCTTGTCACTGAAGAAAAATCCCCTTTTTTCCATGAACATCATGAAAAAGAATAATGTTAGAAATGGAAAACTTGCCAAATCCTAAATTTGATTCAAACTCTAGGTGCCTCTACAATAGCGATTTAAAGCTCTTTCAAAGCGCATTACCGATTTTACCTCCACATGAATGGAGCGCAAATCGGGGGTTGAGGCGCTTTTTCTGTCCGATTATGCACATTATCAAATGTGCGTTAAATAGCTAGTTTTAATTTACCGCGGGAGTTAAAGCGCCTTATGACCATGTAAACAAGCGATTCTCCGCATTAAACACCTTTAAAGTGTGTTTCATAAAACCAGTAATGCGCTTCACAGCCTCTCATGTATAGGGATTAGGTGTAAAAGCGATTGTGAGAATATGCGCATAACAGCCAACCGGGTGTCAAACCGAATTCTTGTAGAGGGGACCTCTGCTTCATTTGATGTTCTGCTTTCAATGACCTTTGCAAATACCAGAAAAATATAATGGGTTAATAAGCACACAATCTGGAGTGGATGTTAAAACTGATCTAATAAAGATCATATGAAGCCTGGGCATTTTCATGACCTGTGAATATTTGAATTCAGGTACAATAGCCTTGAGGCAAGTTTCAAGTGTAAAAACACTGGTGCCCATAGAGAAGGCTAGTGACTTCAATGGGGTCTGCCATGCTAAAGGTCAGAGTTGCCAGCAGTCCAATGAGCAATTAACATTTCATATTAACTTCCGTGGATCAGTCTGGAATGGACCTTGCTGGCTGTGATCCACATTCAATCCAGGCACAAACATAGTAGGACAACAACCTAGCTAGATAACTTGCTATGTATTTTCTGAAACAGAGCAGGGCCTCAGTTAACAAATACCTTCATGCTCTCACAAACTTTTACAGTTCAATCCAATACAGGTCTAGTCAGAAGTAAATCCCTCAGAGTTCAATGACACTTATTCCCAGGCAAGTATGTATACAATTACAGCCCTAATTCTGCTCTGGTTCCTACAGAGCATGGAAGTCACAAGTACAGCTACCATGCTAAGAATAGGCCTGTTTAGTCTTGGTAACTCTTCACATCGGAAAACTCAGGGCGAGAAGAAAGGACAAGAACCTTAAAAAGGCCTATTTCAATGAAACCACAAAATACCTTAATTCTCAATCTTAATTTTTATGTCTGTCTATTTATGTATGTTAAAGCTTTTAAAGGTGTAATCCTATGCATGTGTAGACAGAAAAAGTCCCACAATTCCTAGCCAGTCATGCTGACTGGAGCATGCTGGGAGTTGCAGGACCTTTTCTGTTTAAATATGCATAGGGTTGCACCCTTAGTCCACCTTATAGTGCAAAGCGCTCAAGTTTTACAGTCAAAATTATTTTAAAGTTTGGAGAGAAAAGGAAAGGGAAAAAGCAACAAAGAAATGTTGCTCCCATGAGGAATACCAAGTGAAATCTGATTCAGGAGAGGATTACCAAACCTGGTCTATGCATTGCTTTAAAACACACACTATACTTGTTTGGGGAAAATCTTCTAGGGTTTCTGTCTATCCTAATGAGGAGATTTGGAAAAGTGAGTTGAATTTTCATAATTAATTCACACAATCTATAGTAGTTATTTTTTGCAGTTTTGGAAATACACGTTTTGGAAATAATTTTCTCCATTCACAATTTAATGAAGGACATCAATATTTGATTTCATAATAATACTGAAATGTTATGTTAACATGGATAAGGGGGTGGGCAATGCTGGAGGATTTGAGGGCCATTTTAGTTCTCCCCACTCTCCTTTAGAGGCCAGACTCCACAGGGCACCCAAAAAGCACATGATGGTTTGCTGGCGATTTTCTGAAGTAACTGCTAAGGAAGCCTAAAACATTGTTTTCATTATGAAATTTTGGCAGTTGAGGCAGAGGGGGCCACAAAAGGGGACACCACGGGCCATGCACATTTATAAGTGCCTAATTTCAAAATTAATAAAATGCTCCTAATAATTTGTAGTTCTATTATTCTATGTTAAATGTAATATTTGTTGTAAATAACTTTGCCACCAGACAGGTGGATTCCAATCCCTTTGCTCATTTCCTTCCAGAGTAGTTCCACTTCAGTTAATTGGCCATGATTTGACTATGACTTCAAAATTGTGAGTAGAGGTTTCAATGCTGTTTCAGTGTTTTAATATAGATTATTTGAGTAATTATACACTCCCTTGATGACATTTGTGGAAAGGCAGTGACCCTGTTCAGAAAACACGCTAAGCCATGATGGTTAATATTATTGCTTAGCGTGTCATGTAAACAATGACTTAGCATGTCATGTGAACCATTTCTAACTATGGTGGCTATATAACCAGAGTTTAACACGCTCACTAACCATTTGCTGCAAAAAGGTTAGCGGCCTAACAATGGCTTAGCATGTTGTTTGAATAGGCCCATTATGGCTTAGCATATATGTGAACCATTCCTGACCATGGTGGCTACATAATCACATTTTAAGCACTCTCAATAACCATTTGCTTCAAAAAGGTTAGCAGCCTAACCATGGTTTAACACGTCGTCTGAACAGGCTCAATATGTAAATACTATTAATAAACAAACACTCACAGTTTAAACAAAATCCAGTAAAGCAATCTAAGCAATCCTATTGCTTATTTTGGATGATAATTTTCCCTCTTAATAAGCTGAGATATATATGCACAAACCCATAGCCCACACATTTTGTCCTTATGCTTCTCCTTTCCTCCTTAGTGCACTGCAACAAGCCAGGAAGTCTTCAATTAACCATAGTTCCCATTTTCTCTGAACTGGGAAACTATGGTTAGCAGGTTTAGAACAAGTCAGGATCTTAACCACTAGGCTGTCCAGATGGCTCAGGATTTCCCGGTCCTAACCGGGAATCCAGGGGCGAACCGGCCCAACCGGGGGGCGGGGGGGCAAACCGGGGTGGCGGGGGGTCACGCGGCGGTGGCAGCAAGCAAGGAGAGGCGGTAGACCCGGCGGCAGTGGCGGCGGAGGAGCCCGGGAAGCGGCCGCCCCAGCAGGTAAGTGCCCTCCTTCACGCCTCACGCTCCTTACCCGCAGGGGCATCCGCTTCCCTCCAGTGCTCAAATCTACTGAGAAAAAGGCTTTGCGGCCTGTTCCTCAGTAGCGCGCCGGGTGATGACGTCATCACCTGGTGCGATACTGAGAGACAGGCCGTGAAGCCTGTTTCTCAGTAGATTCGAGCACCGGAGGGAAGCGGGTAAGGAGCGCAAGGCGAGGGGCGCAGGGCACTTACCTGCTGGGGCGGCCAGGTCCGCTGCCGCGCCGCCGCCGGGTCCACCGCTCCGCTGCCGCCGCCGGGTCCGCCACCGCGCTGCCGCCACCAGGTCCGCCACCACGCTGCCGCCGCCGCCGGGTCCCCCGTCACTTCCGGATCCGGCCCTCCCCTGCCTCTTCCGCGCAGCTGCTGGCCTTACGAGCCGGCGAGGGACCCGGCGGCGGCGGAGGCAGCAGAAGAGAACCCGCCCTGGTAGGTCCGGGCTGATGTTTTTTGGGGGTGGGTGGCTTGGTGGGGGGTTTGTTTTGGGGGGGTGGCTTGGTGGGGGGGTTGTTGGCGGGGAGGGGGACCGGGATTTTGGGTTCCAAAATCTGGTCACCCTATTAACCACATTACGTATTGTTTTGTATTTTGGACAAAACAGGAAACAGAAGTCTTCTGGGGTTAACTGCTGTGCACTGAGAAGGGAGGAGGGAAGAGCCTGCATGAAGTGGTCACAAAGCTCATTCATATCTCATTTTATTAAGCTGAGATACGATTATCCGAACGCAGCCAGTGTTGACTCAACTAAATGATAAGCTGCTAATTTAGTACAGGAGTTTTTTTTAAAAAAGTGAATCATTGCCTTTCTTTCTGGCTTTCTGGCTTTCAAGTATGAGCATTTGGGATAGCTCTCAGTAATAATTATAGGATTGGTTTCCCCCCCAAACTAGGTTGAAAAACTCCATTAATAATATATTTAAACAGTTTTTTTTAACCAACTTCAAACCCTGGATAAGAGTTAATGTTGATGCTGCTTAATGCATTACAAGAGTTAAGAACAGCAAGAGAAATAAAAGGGGTGTTCACACTCCAGAAGAAACAGGTGGAAGGAGCGCATGATCTCATTTCCAATCTTTTAGAGATGGCAGAGTTAATTTTTCCACTGGTCCTAACAGACTTTATCAATTCTAGTATGGATGAGAAGCCCTGAAGATTAACCTTTTAATGGACAAGTCCACCTTATTATGAACCATGCTATAAATAGCCAGTTTGCTTTGCATTTGCATTTGCTTCAGTTATAGACAAATTCATATCCTTTTTTAATTGGAAAGGATGCTAATAATATGGTGGAGGTGTTTCAGAGCATTTTCTAATAATGGAGAAAATATTTTAAAAGAAGCAAGATAATTCAGTTTGTGCATTATATTTATACAACTGTGACTCAAACTATGCAGACTCTGCACTAGCATATTTCCATTATAAACATTGTGACTGTAAGAGCATTTAAACAAGATATTTCTGAAACAGTATGCTCTAGGATTATACAAACAGAAATTAGAATGTGTGTGTTTGGTTAGAATAAGAAAATGAAATACTAACTAATGTAAATCTTTAAAGTACTGTAATAGCAGGGTATGTTAGAATTAACCTACTGTAGACAAACTAGGAGTGAAAAACAACAAATAAATAAGTAATTTCAGTTTGTTCCCCATTCTATTTGCATGTTACATCTCCCAGGGTTTGTTTTTGAGGGCTTTTATGCTCACAGCACTCCTGTATGGGAAGTGAAGCAGTGAACGATCTTGCCCAGTGAGAAGATATCACCCCAAGATTACAAACTGTATTTTTTACCAGACTGCCTTAGCATTTAAACCCAGTATGGTGTAGTGGTTAGAGTGTTGGACTGGGACTTGGGTAACCTAGATTCTAGTCCTCACTCACCCATGAAAGTCACTGGGTGACTTTAGGCCAGTCACTGACTCTCAGCCTACCCTACATCACAGGGTTGTTGTAAGGACAAAATGTACTCCATCTTGGGCTTCTTGGATGAAAAGGCAGGATATAAATGTAACAAATAAAAAAATTAGAGTGTACCCAGATCAGCACTAGCAGGCACAAAGCCTGGACACATCAAGTGCATCCTTTGTTTGGAACCTGGTGAGAGGAGTGTCTTTTTGGCAGCATGTAGCCAGCTGTATATGGGTTGTTCTGTGCTTCGGAGTTGGTACTTGTGAATGTGCTTGTTCAGACACTGGAAGTGTTCGGACAATCTCAATGGTAAAAGAAGCCATCAAGACTCTCAACTTCGCATGTGCAACTACTATTTGCATAATCCCCCATGCTGCAGCCTCTACCACACATCGTATGTTGTAGGGTGGGTACAAAGTCTGCGCTGTGCTTTCTCCGGGTACAGACGACACGCCAACCCACGCTGCAATGTGGGAGATTATGCAAATGGCAGTTATTTGTGCAGCACATGCAGTGGCAGAAGTCATGATGGCTTCTTCTCCCTATGCGATCGTCCACACCCAATCTCCAGATATTCCCACCTGAGATGCAGTAGGTGTTTAGCAGGAAAAGGCCATTTTCAGTAGTGGCACAGATCTCCCTCGAATTACTCATCAAAACAAACATCATTCCAAAACTCCAGTGAACATTCCAGAGTTCTATTTAGTTCTTGAATTTGTTTCCTCTTCAGCAACCCAATTTTTATGCCTGCAAATGGCATCAGTTGATGAAAAACATTTACTTTCTAGTGCCTAAGTAAAACCAGCCATGTTAAAACAAGTCAGGTACAACACATACAGCTATTTGATGAGAAAGAAAAATATTTTACTGTGCTAAGTTAGAGTGACAAGGGAAAATGTCTACCAGCTTGAGGCTACACTTTCTTTTAATAAAGCATTTTGAATGTGTTCAGTTATACAGCAAGGAGTTTTTTCATAGAACTTTTCAAACTCATCTTAAAGGAAAGCAGTAACAATTTGACTTTAAGTGTGTGGTTGTGCTCTAGATACTTTTAAAAATTCCAGTCTCATCTACAGGCCCATGATTTTTATATTTTTGATTCTTAAATTCCACCAATAGGAAAGCTAAGAGATTCTAGGCCAGTTTACATTATCATCATAGTCTAAACAAGCCATGGTGCAGCATAGCTTAAACAGATGCCCATGGGTTATTTGAGGATCCCCCCCCCCTCCAACATGTCATGCTGGCCAAGTTCAGACAATACAACAAACTGTGGCTGGGCTGGTGATTATGAAAATCACACCTGGCACGTGCTGTGGTTTAAACAAGCCATCATGGCTTGTTTAGCCTACAACGAACATCTAAACCAAGTCTCTGGAGTCTTTTGTTTTGTATCCTAAGAGCATCTGACCTCCTACCCCCACAAATTTAGATAGAAATTTAGCCCAGACTTGAAGAACTCCAGCTGAAAGATCTTGTAAATACTTGAAATTTAAAATTAAAGGGAATTGAAGAATGACCTGTGGAGCCCTGTAGCATACTAAGAACTTCCAGCAGGTTAAATTTCCATACTTTTTACTAAAGTAAGTGAGAGCTTGCTCTTAGAATAAAAAGCATGTATTTTTTTAAAGTAATGTTTTAAACTGCCATATTGTATCATATCTCTACAGCCCATGGGAACTCTTACTCCCGTCTCTATGAATACACAATAAACAAACCGAAATTTGGTTTTCAACATTTAAACTTGGCTGTATTTTAAATGATAAAAGCAACCGACAAGAGGAGTACTATGCATTTTTTTTTTACCACTTGTTCTTTTCCAATACAAAGCATCTCCTGGAAATCGGGACTAGAGGTAGGGAAAATATTTTCTTTACTTCTGGGGATGGGAAAGGGTGTGTGTGTGGATAAGATGAGCAGACCAATCCAATCCAATGTAGGTCTACTCAGAAGTAATTCACATCGAGTTCCATGTAAACTAGCATAAGATTGCAATCTTAAATGGGTATTTTGTTGAGCTTCTGTTGGGTCAAATATGTGAATTGGTTTTGGAGTTTAGACCCTTCTTCTGTTTGTACTCAGCTTCTTGAATGAATTACTTGTCTTTTGACTAGCTAGGTCCCCATGGCAGCCATTATGTAACTGGCCATATCCTCCATAGAAGCCCTTTTGTGGTGATGCCCAAATTCCCCCACAGGTCCAAGAAGGTTGAGGATCCTTGCTTTAGAAAGTGGTTTCAATAAGAACATAGTGAGTCACAAACCATCCTTGTTAAAGCATTTTTTCAAGGTGTTCACCATGTAAACATCCATCACAAAAATCAACTTCTTTTGAATTCATCATACACAAAAAAGTATTGGCATGTACAATCAGTATTGTATTTGTTACAAATAGTGTGCTGTTTGAACACTAGGGTATTGCAACACATGCTCCTAATTTAAAGATGGAATTTTCCCATCTTTTGAAAGTTTGTGGTTTAATGTTATTTGGAGAGGAGGGAACCTGTAAAAACATCTACACTATGTGGGAAGAAATCTATTCTTAATTTGTATGACAGTTATACTGAATAATTAATTCTCGGAGGAGAAATACAGTCATGAATAAAAAGGAATTATAGTTCTCATACATACACATATCTTCAAATACTGTCACTCAGAACAATAAGGAATTTCCTATAGATTATCTTCAATTTTTCATCTACTTTCAGAAAAAGCTTTCCAGAAATATACAAGCTAATTCCTAATTAAAGTACTCTTCATTCCAAAATTAATGTAAACAAAAATAGACTACCAAAGCAAAAATAAAACCTTTTGCAAAAGCAGCCCCCACCCCCCGCCAGCCTTCCTCCAATAGCAATGTTTAAATGTTTCTAACTCAGGATGCAACCATATCTCACAATGTATAACAAGGAGTGACAATTGCCCTTCCAAGCCAGACGAATGTTTCATCTAACCCTATATTCTGCCAACTGAAACTGGCTAGTCAGATATCTCAGGAATGTCTACAAGCAGAACAGAATCCATCTATGACGGACCCCTAAAGTTGCAATCTTAAAAGAATTTACATAGAAGCAAGTCCAGTGAAATGTAGGTGTGTGTGTGTGGGGGGGAGATTAAGAGGACAGGGCTCCTTTTGTAGAAGAGGGCATTTTGTTAGGCATGGTTTGTTGTTTAGGGTGAAGAAAGTTGAATCTACCAAATACCCTAATTTACCTAACTGTTCAAGGTACAGAAATACAGTTTTCCATCTGATAATCTGACCTGAAATCAATGGGACAAACCTTTCAGGAAAGCTTATCTAGGTTTGTGCTCACCCCCCGCCTACAATATGGACACTATATTCAGATATATCATTGGCTTGTTAACCACAAACAACCCACAAAGAGAACTCATGGTTTGTTGTTAGGTTATGAACTGAGAGTGGTTTGTTAGCATGGCTGGGTTCACACAACAACAACCCATGGGTCAATAACAACCCACAGTTCAACAGCAACACACACTCAACCTATACTCTGGCTTATCATGTTGTGTGAACCAAGTCAGACGGTTGGACCCAAAGAATTATGGGCCGAAGGAGAACAGCTGTAGGCACCATTCCACAAGTTCTTAAGCAGTATTGTAATAGGTAGGTTCAATAACATAGGCTGACCATATGAAAAGGATGACAGGGCTCATGTAACTTTAACAGTTGTAGAGAAAAGGGAATTTCAGCCAGTGTCATTTGTATGCAATTAGTTCCTGGTGAAATTTCCTCTTCATCACAACAGTTAAAGTTGCAGGGGACCTGCCTTCTTTTGTATATGGTCACTCTAGTATAATGCCTGCAACTTTAACAGTTGTGATGAAGAGGGAATATCACCAGGAACTAATTGCATACAAATGACACTGGCTGAAATTCCCTTTTCTCTACAACTGTTAAAGTTACATGAGCCCTGTCCTCCTTTTCATATGGTCAGCCTAAATAACAGTTCTCATGATTATGCTTCTACAACAAATTATGTAAATGGAAGATTATCTTTGGACTTAGTGCCACAACCCTCTGGCGCAAGGTCTAGATTTTCTGTGGGTGGAAGACACCTTTACCATGCATATGGAAGTGCATCTTGGATCCAAGCCAAAACTCCTGTGATAATAAAAGATGTCTCCAGATAAAAGAAGATGCCATAGGGCAATTTGCAATAAAAAGTGAAGTCTTAAAGATGCTAAAGTTTAAAAACAAAAACAAAAGCTCCAAATATATTTGGATAAGTGAAGTGTTTACAGATTTCTTTCATTCCTTTTGGGTTCACTGCTGTGCAAAATCCTTACTGATTTTGTTGTGAGAAATCCTCCTAGAACATAGGCAGATTCATCCCTAGTACAAATAACTTCTATGTTTAAAGGGGTGCTAATGAGACACTAACAAAGTTTGCCAGCTCAGCTAGCTACCGATTAGCTACCGTTTCTGGGCATAATCATAAAGCCTCTAACACAGCACCCACTAGCTTTTAGCTTTGAACTTCCTCTCCCTACAAAATAACAAAGAACTTTAAAAATCAATAGAATGGATTAAAAAAAGGCATTTCTCCCAATTATATCCTTGGGTTATTCCTATTTAGAGTAGACCCATTGAAATGAATGAGCCAGAAGTTATACTCACATTGGATACAACCCTAAAGTTTTCACAGCCCTATAGGTCAATTGCTGTATGTGAACTTCTGGTTCTTATCATGAATTTTATCTGTATTTCCAAAACTATATCAGCACCTAGCACGGAACACCCTCAGCTGTTGCTGAAATTTGCTAATTAGAAAAGCAACTGCGCAGTGGCTAAAAATCATAATGCAGAACATAATTTCTCCTTGCTGGTTTCTTAAGAGGCCCCTAACTTTAAAGGGGGATTAGACAAATTAACGGAGGATAAGGCTATCGATGGCTACTCATCATGAAGGCTTTATATATCGCCAATATTAGGGGCAGTACACCTCTGTATGCCAGCTGCTGTGAACATGAGCAGGCGGGTGCTATTGGCCCTATTTGCTGTTTCCCATTGGCATCTACCTGGCCACTGTGCAAACGGAATGCTGGCTTACCTAGGCCTTTGGTATGGTTCTTCTTATGTCCTCAGGTAGTATATTTAGTAGTATATTTATGCTGTATGTTCATGTAGTATATTTATGTTAGCAGGAGACATGCTATACTGTCCAGCATACTCTATTCACCCCAACACTTTTTGGCATATGAAATCAGGCACCCTTGTGTGTTGTGTGTTAGAGAAACAAGGGATCTGAAGTGTTATAAAATGAAGTGCCCCATTTATGTTTAGAGGAGCCATTTTTCAAAATAAAAGGCACTTAAAAAGAGACCTGCCACCAGCACTTTGACATGCAGAAAGTTAGTACAAAGGAGCACATATTCCTTATCTTATATGCTGTTTTCAACAACAGAATTCAGAAGCCAACTTTTGGGTAAGGTATTAAAGGACTCTAGACATCATCCTTCCCCAACCTAGTGCCCTTCAAATGTTTATTTTATTTTTGTTTATTTTATTCCATTTATATACCGCCCCATAGCCGAAGCTCTTTGGGCGGTTTACAAAAATTAAAAACATTGAACATTAAAAACACCAATATACAAAATTTAAAACCATAAACCATAAAAACAAGTTAAAATTACAATATCCTTCTAGGTCCAACTTCAAGTCCCATCAGCCACAGCCAGTATGGCCAATAGCCAGGAAGGCTGGAAATTGTAGTCTAAAACAACCAGGGAGCACTAGGTTGGGGAAGGATGCTATACATCAAGGTAAGCCAGCACACTGTTTTGAAAATATTGCAAGGGAAAATCTACAGAAACCCCCCTTTTCCTGAAACTTATGAGGAAGCCTATAAGTAGTTATAAAGGGAAAGGGGGTTAAATTAAATCTGGAGAAGAGTGTGATTTTTAACATTGATGATTATGAACTGATATTTCCTTAATTGAGAAGGAATTCATTTTCCATGGTTTTCATTAGAAATAATATGTACTTTAATATGTGACTTTCTACAAAAGCTACTAGGTCACAGTATTTACAAATTGGAAAAGCACCACATGATCAAGGCAATGAAAATTTGGCCTTTTATTTTGCATTTCAAAGTAACTAGAGTTCAAGCATGAAGACCACAGTTCTTGAATGAAGCCTTCCAGGCCATCTTTTGATGTTATCAAATTAATGGTGTGTATCAAAATGAATACACTTATAAATCAGCATAGCAAACACTGATAGATTGATTCATTTAACTGATATTTTCATCCCCCATTAATGGCACAGAAATGTGTCTTCTGAGCAGCCATATTATTTTTGTTTCCATACCTAATTAGAAAGAACGATGTAGCATCTTCTGCTTGTCTATGGACATTCAAGTTTAAAAGGTACATAATAAAGATGCTGACCATTATTCAGGATTCTCCAAAATAATTCTACCTGCTCCTACCCATCAAAAAGGTATATTCCTTATATTATTATCTTTCATGGCTGGTGGCTACTAGCTATAAGTTCCACCACACTTGCCTGGGGGAGTCAGAGACAAATAGTTGGGAGTTTGAATGTAACCAGTGAAAGAGAAAGAGGGCGCTTCTGGAAGGAATTAATTGTGGTTTGCTTTGAAGGGAAACTGATGCTGTTTTAAAGACTAGAACTGTCTCTCGAGTTTTGCCTGTTCCCTTCCTCACTATTTAACCTGCATATTTGTAAATGGGTGTTAAATACCACAATCCCCAATACTACCTCCTCAAAAGAAAACTGACCCAAAAACCCTATCCCTGAAATGTCATAAAAAGGAAGTGATGAATGCAAAATAGTATTCCACATGTTGGCTAAACTGTTAAATATAAAATCATGTAACCTACATTCAAACCAGAATAGTTCCACTAATTCAGAGCTGGGAGAGGGGTTGTAGCTCAGTAGTAGAGCATATGCTTTGTATGCAGAAAGTCCCAGGTTCAATCCCCAGCATCTCCACGTAGAGCTGGGGAAACTCTTGCCCAAAACCCTGGAGAGTCGCTACTAACCACTGTTGACAATACTGAGCCAAATAGATCAATGGTCTGACTCAGCTTCCTATATTCCTACACCTATACAAACGGGATAATGTTCTAAAGGCCCTGTGTAAAATATCCACACAGATAGGAGGAACAAGCCTTGAATTTGTGGATGCACTCAAGTACAATCTTATTTGTCAGCTAAGACCTAGGTAATTACATTCATGTGTATGATCTACATTCATGTGTGTGATCCAATGGCTATGAAAAATAGGCAGATGGATCACACAGGCAGGATGTAAGTGTGAACACCTCAGATCACATGACATACTGCACACAATAGAGGCTGATGATGTGACAGCCCTAGACTCAACTGTGAAAACAATAAAGATGGTGCCAATGTCAGGCCAAACTTTCACATAATGATTCTGGCCCAGAACCAAGTAGCAATTCCTTTGTCAATATCTTGCCAAGCTCTTGGTCCCAAATAATGAGGGATGTAAGACAGTTAAGATGATGCTTTTCATTACCTCACCTTATGCTGGCGAAAGAGTAGATTAATCATTTGAGTAACACAGAACTTTTGGCCAGGTTGAACAAAGCATAGCTAATAGTATAATTAGATGACATAATATGAGTAAATCAATGCCAAGTTTCAGGATTTCTGCCACAATAAAAAAGTAAAATAAAATGAATTAGACAAGGTATCTAGCACCACAACAGCTCTACAATTTTACATCTTGCCTTATATACCCAGAGAGCTTTCAAGGCAGCTTATATAAAATTAATTTTTATTTTTTTTAAAAAAACTATAGAATTAAACTACAATAAAAATACAATCACCACAACCAAGTAAAACAAATAAATTGCTTTAACCCAACACACAGCAATGTCCCCATGGGCCAGATGAAGGCCTAAATGCCCATCTAAACTAGTTAGGTCTTCACCAGTTCACTAAAAGATAGAGTAAGTCCAGACCTCCTCAAGAAGCACATGTCTCAGTGAGGAGGCATCACTAAGGCAGCCCTGTGTCTTTCTAGCCACCCATCTCTCCCCAGATAACTTGGCGTTTTGAGCAGAGACTCTCTGAAAGATCTTCATGCATCAAGTGGCACCAAATATTGAATTCCTTCTAGCATTTTACTACAGAGGAACCTACATTTGTAGATTTTACTTTGACCCACCCTCTTGACATTTTCCTGCACAAGGGCTTGGGAGTTGAACCAATCCGTTAGAAACAGACCGCTAAGTTACTGGTGAGTCCTAAAGGAAAGCAAAATTCTTTATCATAAAGTGTTATTTAAAAAACAGGAAACTGGCTTATGTTGCCGGAGTGACAATAGAGCAAGAACTCAAGGGTAGCAGTGGCGTTCTTGGTTGAGCCAAGAACAGAATTGATGCCAGCTGCTTCTACTTGGAGCCAGCAGGGGGCATATGCCATTTGATACACAACTGGTACGAGAGGCATGAGAAAAACATTGACATTTTACAGGCCAGAATCAGTGGAGGCTGGTGGCGCTGATGTCAGTGGGGCGGTGAATCTGTTCCAAGTTTCAATCAGAACTCTAAAGAAGTTATCCAAGGTGCCTTGGATAGCTCCTTTAGACTTCTGACTGAAATCCGGAGTGGTTCACTGCCCCACTAACATCGGAACCACCAACCTCCACTGGCCAGAATGAAACCCCACCCCATTCTCTCAGGGTCACCTAGGCACACATGTGAAGGAGTGCTGGGAATCTAAACAAAAAGGCATCAAACTGAAACAGGCAAAAGAGTCTTATGGATAAAATAATTTAATGTAAGCAAGTAATGTAAGCAAGATGAATGGATGAGCCAGGCAAGCAGAAGTGGTAATGCTTGGACTGTTGAATATATCCTACTACTTGTACTTTTAGGTTTGTTTGTTTTTAATACTTTAGGCACAAACCAGACAGCAGAATTGGCTGTAATATCATCATGCTTAATATCTTTAAAAGTTTCTCCTAATTGTTTTTATATTTAGGGAAGTGCTATTCTAGTTCAGAACATACGGCAAGCTAGCTTACTGGTATCATTCATATATATAATTTTTCTTCATCAAAAACAACCTTCCTAGCTATAATACTTAATATTCCCAAAGTTTTCCCATTTAAAAAAAATTGTTTGGCCATGCTTAACACAGCTGTAGGATAGAGACTCAAACTGAATTAAAGTGAGAAATAAAAAGTGGAGCAAGAAATCATTAATTGCACCAGTTGCAACTGTTTGTACATCCTTTTTGAATCCTTCACTTTTAGGTTTTCAATACCTAAGTGACCCAAGGAACCTCACCTTCCCTCCCTGCTACTTAATTTTAACTCCACAAGCATTCATTTACAGGCAGGGTAGTTGTTGTTATTGGTTTTTGTTTGGGTTTATGGCGGGTGCTTAGGTTGGGTGTTGTTGTTGTTGTTTTTTGTGGGGCTGCTGCTGCTGCTGCTGCTCAAGGCATTACAAGGTCTTGAAAAACCTAATCAGTGTTTTAAAAGAATTTAGACTCACACAAAAATCCTCTTTCTTTCTAAAAGCAGAAACATGAAACTTGCTGAGCAACAGATAACTTATCATGTTCACAGAATACCTGCCTCCACTTAACCCTCTGGGCTTTCTGCTTCAGCTGGTCCTTTCAAATAGGTATGTAGATCAACAAGAGCTCTGTAAGTTCTTCAGAATTGAATGCTCTCTCTCTCCCTATCCCCCTCTAAATAATGTCTCACCTAACAACTTTCAGCTAAAAACCCAGGGCTTCCATCTGTAGGGCTTTTCCAAAATACTACAAATGAAGGATCACAGCAAAGCTGGGACAAGGCAGATTTGTTTCTGTCAGCTCAGCACAGATACCCTTCTGTTGATAAAAAGGGGCATATGTGATGGGTCAAGAATTACTCAGATGATCCAAGCATAACACACGTTTTTATGTTATGGAGCACTTTCTTATCAGGGTTCTCATGTGCCTCCAAGGAAATTGATGTTCTAGTCATAGATGTGTGTGCATGGGCTCAAATAGCGACTTTCTACCGTATCCAGGATTTACTTTTTTTTAAAAAAAATTACATGCTATATGCTGAAGAGTATTGCTTTCATTTCAAAAACAAAGAATCTGAACCCCTCAAGCAGAAATGGGATTCAGCAGAACACCTTTTAGCGGGGATCCTCAACCCACCTACTCAATCCATTACACCGTAGCCCCATTAACATGAGCAACTGTATCAATACAATGGCCCTATCACAGGCAGGGACATCAGCACAAATATTTAGGTGAGATGGTACTATAAAAATTTGCCTTTATGTGGATTGCCACTGCAGGTTCCAGAATTCAACTTGGATTTATTTTCTCAGCATGCAATTAGATTATTTTAAAAGGCAGCTGTAGCTAAATGTTTGTGAATTATTTTTAGCTATACCAACATTCATTGTACTGTATACATGGGTTAATAACTTCAGAAATAATCTACTGATCCATTTTTTTAAAAAGGAGAGTACGGAAGCATGGTAAATGCTGATGCAATTATAAGACTAAACATGCATAGATATGACATGTTTTTGAAGTCCTTTGCCCCTTTCTTCCCACAGAAGGCAGCAATACAGAAGGCTGGAATTAAAAGTACAAAAGGTAAGAGAACTCGGTGGGAAGTTAAGATGCTTGACTAGCCTGTTTAGAGTGGAGCAGAAAAGCTCTATTAGCACCCTGCTGTTTCTGCCAAACCAGGCCAATCTCCCTGTAGAGCGACTTTTCATGTGTTATCATCATTGTTAAACCTCTTTGTGATGCACAGCATTCAGTTTGCTACAAGCTGAAAGGGTGTTCTAAGTACAAAGATTTAATCAAGTTGGGTTAACTATTTATTTTAAGACAATAAACATGACTATGCTAATAGTATAATAATTATTTTTTAAAATGCCCACCAAAGCTCTCTTACTGATCACAGGAGAGTATATCCTCATCTTCAGAGTACAGAATATTGCACTTAAGAGGTATGTGTTCTGAACAGTGAAGTCCTACACATTTCTATTCAAAAGCAGCATTGAGTTCAATGGGGCTTCTAAATAAGCATCAGTTAGTATCAACATATTAATTTTAATGTGGTTTTCCATTTGTATTTGATGTGCAGCAAGCCACTAATCTTTCCGCCTTCAGTGAGCAGTAACTAACCACCTCTTCACAGGCTCAAGCATTTTTCCCTCTGGCAGCATGGCAAAGTTGTCCTTTGGCTACAATTCTATCTTCTCTTTATCCCACCCCCCTGTAAACTCCAGGAGTTCCCATCAATGGTGTCATTTATTACTAAGTCCAACATTTCGAACTTAAGAACACCCTAAAGTAAAGGCTTTAGAAGTTCCCTTGGCAGGGAGATATCTGCTAAGTAACTCTTGCAGACCTGCTGAGGAATGCCTAGGTGTTGTAGAGGATTCTTGGGTGTAATCTAGGGTATGCATTCAGTTTATAAGTGGCACCAGGCAAACCTGTTGGGCCTAACTGTTAACTTCCATGAATACATTCCAAAACTGACACAACACTCTTCTGGGACTACTCATTGAAAGAGGAGATTGGAAACTGTAGACAAGCTATCTTTTGGCAGCTCTTCCAACATCTTCTCATCAAGAAACCCAAAGGTTCCTAGGAACTAACTTAGAAACCAACTTGGCAGCTCATCCAACATCTTCCAAGAAACTCCAGGGATCTTAGCAACCAAATTGAAAACCATGGTATGTGTATCTGCAACAATGCTACCTCTTTATCCATATGATTCTATGGAGTGGATGTGTTCTAGAAGTGGGGATAACACATTCAGGAAACGGAGGTTCTTAAAATATATAAAATCTAAACATTCTAGGATAGACCACCCAACAGACACACAGGAGAAGAAACAAAGCCCTGTCTCCAAATAAAACAACAGAACCAGCTCTGATCTTTCATCTATTCTAGAAATAACATTATTGGACCCATAGAAGTCTCGGTATTGCTAATATTTTCTCTAGGATCAGTCATTCCCAACTTGGGAGTTTTACAGACACTTTGGACTACAACTCCCAACATGGTCAACTAGCATGGATATGGGAATGCTGGTTGGTGATTATGAGAGTTGAAGTCCAACACTTCCGGAAGGCACCAAATTGGAGAGGGCTGCCCTAGGCACTCCATAATCTCACATATGCATCATCTTCCAATATATGCCCCTCATCAAAAAAAAATTACTCAGGCCAAGCAGAACTATTCTTATGTATGAGAAGGAAAACAATTCAGACAGTCTCAAATATATATTCTACCCTATCCTATAAATTAGTCTCTTTTTAGCGTAAGTGCAGTACAAAACTGGAAAGAGCAGAACATTTGTTTCTGAATGAAATCTCTGCTGACCTGTCCTAGTCCAGAAACAAGCATTTCCACTCATTTCCAAGGTTGCTTTCAGAAGCACTAGTTCCTGTTGCACTAATGGGAGGTTCTGTGGGTACAACAGAACTAGCAGAAGCGCAGAGGCAGTATTGGATATTGTCCAATGTCCCTTCCCCCATTCCCACAATAAAGCAAGTTATAAAATCCACACTAGATATTTTGTTAGGGGTTTCTTTCGTTTGCTGGTTCATCCACTCTATGAGATCAGGATCTGTATAGCATTTTTCAGTCCTCAATTTCAGCGAAGTACTAAGAAGGAGGTGAACACGCATCTGGCCTGTACCATTTCAGAACGGGTATCATTTTAAAAAAAGTTATTTCCAAACAGAAAAGAAGATGTCAAAACAAGTGGGGGCAAAAATGGTAAAGCTGTAAAGTCATGGGAGCCCCGAGCTGCAGTCTGAAAAGGTACAGCTCAGAAACAGGTTTGCAACATGACTGAAAACTAGGCTTTACTCCCAAGTAAGTGTTCATTGAATTGCACCCATTATAGAAAAATTGCACCCATTATAGAAAAAAAGCACAAAGTTGGGATTTATCCAGCAACCCCTTAACATTCTCACTCCGCTCTGGCAACCAGTTCCTTCATGCAGATATAAGCAGTATATAAGCATACTGTATATTCACAGCAGGTTAATGTTTAAAATATGTAATTAAATGAATTAAACAAAAGAATTACTCAAACATTTTAACCCAGAATTGTATATTATACATTTCCCCACAATTTGGGAGTCTAAAATTTTTCAACCTTCCTTGTCCTGACAAATTTGCCATACATTGTTTTTCTACAGATCTTCTTTCTCAAAGTGGAAAGAAAAACACCACTATTAATTGTATTCACATTACAACTATCAGCCAGACCTATTTCTGGGACTCTTCCAAGACCACCAACAAGGTTCAAAATACTTTAAAGTACATTTAAAGCAAAAATAGTAATTGAAACTCTATAAAACAGATAAACAATAAACAGAATGGATCAGGAAAAATCCCCAAACATTTAACAATTATTCCCCCTTCCAGAACATGTTAAATATTTGGGGTTTTGTTTTCTTTCAAATTGTATGGAAGAAAAAGAAAGAACCCAAACATTTAACGTAAGGGGGTTTGGAAAGGGGAATGATTGCTAAATGCACATACACATACACACACACACACACACACACACACACACACGGTATTAAAATAAACATCGAGAGCATTCTTTATTGATAGTTGGCACTCTGAGACAACTGGAAAAAAAACATTTGTAGGTTTGTTCTCAGGGAATACTTTCGAAGTTTCACTGGCTTTCGATTCTACAATAAAGACATCTGATTAGGAAAATTAAAAGGCATTTAACCCAACGTTTACTGACACTGAAACACAACTTGGATAATCAACGAGGCATCTCTCTGAGCACCACCAGTTTGCCTTCTGTAAAATGGGTATTTTGTTCTGATTTGTGGTTGCAAACGTGTTCTGATTTGTGGTTGCAAATCACATATTTGCAACCAGACTCCACCTCTCCTTGGTACACAGTTTCTTGGTCAAGTTACTTGACTCTACTTGTCTCAAAGTCTTATCAGTTTTGCCTTCCAGGAAATGACTGTTTTTTTTAACTGTCCACACCTCCCATGGCAGCCATTTTGTGAGAGCACCCACAACACTCTCTCCAAATTCCAAATGTGCCCACCAATCCAAAAAGATTGGAGATCCCTAGTATATGTTGCAGTAATTTATCCAACACCATCCTTATCCAACAATGCTTGAGATAAGATCACAAAATGGGTGGTAGACCACGTAATATATTTCCTACAGAATTATCGATGTCCTGAAACTTTGTTTACTCACACACATATTATGAATATATGTGTTTTGCCTGTGCACATACAAGAGTAAGCCCTAATGTGGAGATTTCCATATCATGTACACATAGCAAAAAGTCATGTGCATTTTTCTCATATAGAAGTGTACATACAATTTCCTTCATGTAAACAATATCCTTATAGAAATCCTTTACATGTGAATTGGCTCTTATAGTTGTTTGTAGAGTATACGTTGACAGGCACTCAGCAGTGAATATTAAGAATGGCGATTTTACCCCTCTTGCTACTATCCTCAGGTGAAAGCAGCACCCCATGTCTTTCTCAAATCTCCCCCCCCCCCCCCGGAACAAACATCTATTAAGCAAAAGCACATGATGCTTAAGGTCCTTGAGGATAGGACAAAATTGACAAGGGACAGGGTGGAATGTCAGGCGATGCAGACCAGCAGCTAGTCATCTTTGGAGCCACTGGTGAAAACCAGTTGGAGAGAGTAGGTATTCAGTTTTCAGGATTAGCCAAATAGTCTGTAGCACCACAGATTGCTCCAAGGCAGACAACTTGCTCCACCCAGCTGCCAGAAAGTGAACTGAGCTCTGATATTCCGCTGCCAGTCATGACATCTAACCCCATTCACACTTGGTGGGTGGCGGATTCCTTAAAGGTGCTACACTCTGCCTGGAGTCTAGTACTTCTCTGGCAGTCTATGGTTTTCTGACATCTCAGGCAAGGAGGATTGGGTGAATGTGGTGTCCTGGGCAATGGAAGGGGTACTGCTAACCTGTTCAAGTGTTCTGAGCTGCTGGGCTGGGTCTGATATTGCCAGTATCTGATATACTTCTCCCTGAGCTATGTGAAACCTCTGTTTCTGCCTCTCTTAGGTTGGCACATGGGTCTGTGCAAGAGGATGGTAAGAGTATCAGTCCGCTGTGGGACAAACAACATGTGATGCTAAGTGCATCACACCAAACTCTGTCTTTTTAAAAACTCTAAATAGCAGACATTGGGAGGTTCCCAACCACAGTATGAAGGGAGAAATATTAACCCTTTCCTCCCCCACTATGGGCCCAATCAAAAGCCACCTTCCTCAACATTGCCTTTAGCCCCAGGAGATAAACTCCCATTGGTACCAAGTCTCGCTTTTGGAAGCAGCCACTATGACATGGCATCATCAAGTTTTCCCAGCTCCACAAGCAGCAGCCAATCAAGCTGCGAAAAGTCAGGAAATGCAGTAACTTCTCCCATGCATTTTTCTTTACTAGATATTAAGGGGAAGATGGGAAGAAGTCATGCAGCAATGTGTCTCTGGTAATGTCTGTTCCACCCTAAATTTTATGATTTCCCCCCACAATTTCTGCCTCCTTTTTAGTTTGCCCAAAACTACAGCAACTTTTCTGTCCCTAAAATATACCATAGTTGTGATATGTGTGTGTGTGTAACTTTAAGAGAGTGCAGCTATCAGTCCTCAAGAGGTCTGCAGCTGTTAGCTGGAGGCAGAGTGAAAGCCAGGGTGGGACTGTTGGTCTTGGCTTTTTTCCTGAGTGCAAGCTCCAGAGCTAGCTATTGGTGTATTGCTTTATACAAGTATTTTAATAATAAAGGAGATTACAGAACAAGGAACTTTGGAGACTTCGCTTGGCAGTCAAAGCTTGGGAGAGCTACAAGTTGAGCAGGTAAGCTCACTCCTGCATTATCCATGCTGGAAGGACATGACAATAGTTAAACTATGGAATTTGCTACCACAAGATGTAGCGATGGCCACCAATTTGGATGGCTTTAAAAGGGGGTTACATAAATTCCTGAAGGAAAAAGCTATCAATGGCTACTAGTCCTGATAGCTATGTGCTACCTCCAGTAGCAGAGGCAGTAAACCTATGTACACAAGTTGTTGGGGAACATGGGATGAGGGTGCTGTTGCACTTGTGACCTGCTTGTGGGTTCCTGGTCAACAGCTGGTTGGCCACTGTGTGAACAGAATGCTAGACTAGATGGAACCTTGGTCTGATCCAGTATGACTCTTTATATATTTTTACTATAAATCCTTAGTTAATTTACAACTCTATTACTGATTATTTGATTATTTATTCTCTGGAAAGAGCTTGGGTGCAAAATTTCACTTCTATGCCCTACACAAGAAGAATGGTTCATAACTTCACATGGCATGAGAATGTTTTTTTCCTCAATTACCGTAAGATGTGTCCATATTGTATTAATATAAAATATTACTGAAAAAAAGACAACCCAAGCAGATTGATGGTGACCAACTGGCAAGCCAATTACTGCTTTGTCTATGGTTTCCACAGGAATAATTTATGCAAAAAGGAATTTTAAAAATGAGGGGAAAAAACACCTGTGGATACCTGTAACTCAGCTTTACTACTTTCTAGCAATTAAGGGCAATAGACAAACACAGCTATGCCATCTGATCAGAAGTACCTTATGGGTACAGTTCAATTGGATTATGTGTGTGTATTTTATACTATATTTGATAATGAGCACAGTACATATTAATCTCCAAGGTTGTCCAATGTGTAGAATTTAGCCTTGGAACTAGAAGACTGGATTCAGTTCCTGGCCATGCCACTGGCTTAATTTGTAAAATATAGCAGATTCCCCAACTCTCCCCTTCTCTAACTGGAAGTACTATTTAGGACCTAAATCCCATGACCCACAAGCGTTGGAGCATGGCAACTCAAGCTGTTACTCCCTGATTGGGTGTAAGAAAGTAAAAGAATTGAGTGTGATGACACCACATTCCAAATACAGATATTGAACAATGATGGCAATGATACTGATGCTTATAATCACACAATAGATCCTAGGTCAATGATAGGGAACATGTAGCCTCCAAATATTGTTGGACTGCAACTCTCTCACCCCTCACCATTGGCTATGCTGGCTTGGATTGATGGGAGCTGTGTCCACACCTGATCTTAGGTGAAAGAGACATATGCAACTCCATTAATTTAAATATTTTAATAGATGGATCCATTCTAGTTCCAGTCCTTGGAATCTTGCTAACTACAACATGTGCCCCACCAAAATCTGATGGTCAGCTATATAGAGAGACATCAAGAACTTCGGGGCCAAGATTTATTAATTACACTGGTCCATATTGTGATGTAGATAATGGGTCATAGCTAACTGTGTCCATCTGTCAGCAAAATAGCATCTTCTAGGGGAAACAATTCCTTCTACCCCTCCAACCCCATGCAATTGCCCAAAATCTGCTCCAAGACAGCTTGTACAGATTGGTGGTTCCCAACATATTTGAGAAATGTTTTTTTATCAACATTTCTATTCCTCTGTTTAAAAATATTTTCATGCTGCAACCAAAGTGGACTTTTTCAAGCAGTCTTTAATAAGGAGTATAACATTCCCTTGAAACCTGTGCAGCTATCTTTTCAGCACTGGTTGTAGCCCCTAGTTCCTTGGAAGCATGATTGCTATGAGATGGTTCTTCTGCCTGTTGGATCTTTTTTGGGCCTCTGTGCACCTCTTTCAGCCAAGTAATGAATGGCAGTTTCCTGCCTTACATGCCATATTAACCATATTCACAAATCCAAACAAAAAAGTTTAATATACGTCCTCAGCATCACTTTGAAACACAGCCTCAGGCTTGCTACATCATTCATAGTATTTTATATGGTAATCATAAGCATACTTACAAGTAATCAGTTTCATTTAAAAACCAGTTGGACTTACTTCACAATAATCAGATTTCAGATCTAAGTTGGCTGCTATCCAACTGAATAAATTAAAGAAGTGTTTGTTTCTTGCATGTTTTGGTTACCAGATAATGGCATCACTCTATTTCTTGGCTTTCACACCTTCTTTTCCCCCTCAGGAGATGCTATTTTAGGGTGTAGAGAAGAGTTAAAGAAACAGGACTCTGTTATTCTATGTAAGTGCAGTGTTAGCTTACTTTTCAGCACAGAAACATACATTATTTCTAATGTTTTATATTTATGTACATGTAAACTGTATCCTATAGATTAGCTAATGTTAAGCTTGAGAAGACTATTTTTCTCCATTTGGGCCAGAATTGTAAGCGAATGTAGGAAGCAATCTGGGGGGACACAGGATTGTTTGGTTTATAGTCTCCAAGGTTGGAAACAGGGCTCTGGCCTTGGTGCACAAAAACCCCTCTCCCCTCTCCCTCATAGCCAGCACAGTTCTGGCTACATCTCTGCCTTTGGGAATTGGAGCGTGGAGATGGGAAAGGGAGGTGTTCCCGGGATGGGGAAGGAAGGAGACTCAGGCGGCAGTGATACAATGTTTCCTATCGCTGCCCCAGCTTCCTTCCCCTCCCCTCCCCTCCTAAGTGCCACTGCTAGATGGGTGAAATCACCTGTCTAGCAGAAATGAAGGGTGGCTGAAATTCAGAGGCTGCTGATTTTCTTCATAGGATTGCGCTGTATTGAGTTAAAACATTTTCAACTCTATAGAAGCTTTTATAGAAAAATGGAGATTGTGTCTCTCATCTGAACCTCTTAGAAAATGAAATGTTAATTGGACCACATTAACATAGATTAAGAAATCATTGTGATATTATTATACGATGTTGATGCATCATCATTGTCAAGTGGCTAATTTGTGTAATTGCGTCTTTGAAAGAATTGGAAAATATTTCTGGAATAGGAAGAGATACAAATTTTTTTTTACAATTGTTTGTTAATGGTACATTATCCCAACAGGGGAGAAATAATAATGGGAAACTACCCAGAAGATCGAAAAGAGATGCTGATCAGTTTGAAGTCCATCAGTTTGTTATACCAAAAACTTATGTTTAAAGAACTTGGTTTTGTCCCAACAGCCCAATCGTAGCTACCATGACTCAAACATGGAACCTGCCTCTGTGTATGTACACAAATGTTACAAGGCATACACATGGGATCCTTCATGACAACATATCAATTAAGTTGGTTCTTGAGAATCCAACTTCGAGTACAAAAATATACGAGGAACAGCTTTAAAGGTAAGTTTATAAGAGGATTTATAAATAGGAAAAGGTTTGCCACATGGTAGTCTTCTTGATGAAACTTCCCTATGAATGCATACCCACACAGGCCAGATGTATATTTAAAAGATGAAAAGGTTGTTTGTAATACTTTGGCATGTTATCAAATATTTACCTGACTTTTGACAGGAATACATTCAAAAGGAAAAAAACTTCAATATATGGTGAATTTATTGTCATAAATGATTATATAAACTCATCCCAAACTTTTTTAGAACTCTTTACAAAAGTTACGACAAATCACAAAAAAAATACTTTATAGCAAATACATAACTATATGGATTATTGAAGTAAACTCTTTGAGTTGTTGTTTACTTTGTTTTTAGGTGTAACGATGGTATATATCTAGGTGATAGAATCTTTAATCTTAATTTTGATAATGTCTATTTCTTCACCCCAAATTTAAGAATATTTTTTTTTACTTTTAATGTATTTTTTCCTCAAAATATACATATTTTATGCATTTTACCCACAAATATGTATGTTGTATGGATATTATTCTAAAAACAGACAGGTATGCATACATTTAACATAAAATAAGCATTTTATGTACATTTTGATACTTGCTTTGAGAGGGGAACCATACTGAAAAATCTGAAGAAGTGTGAAATTGAATCATAACTGAGTCTCAATCCCCTTATTAGCCTGGGAAGTGCAAATCTGGTCAACTCATTCAAATGTGGCAAATACTTGAACAATACTAGACAGAAATATCCAGAGCACCTAAACTTCCTTAGTGGTTGCAATGGTAGAGGAATGTACCAAAGATTGTCAAAGGTCCACTGCTGAATAGTTTGGCTTTCTAGAGCACAATCAGTATATTCCTGTTGCCCTGCAATATACCATCCTGAGAATACATTGCCATATTTGTTGCGTAACATACCATGTCTCCTGTAGAGTTCCATCTAATCATGTGTGTGTCCCAGAGTTACAACAAAACAAACAAAATAATAAATCTTTCACCAACTCTTAGAAACTGAGATGCTGAATTAATGCCATTTCAGATTATGCTTTGGCAGGAGTACAAGTAAATTTCTAACATAGGTGGTCTGCTATGAATATCTTTCAGCCTTCAAAGATTTGTGTTACAGATTCATATCTCAAGCCTACCTCCACTGACTATCTTACACAGGTCTAAAATGACAAAATAGTAGTCTAGGACTGATTAACTAGATAAAGGGAAAGACAGAGGATGGAACAAATGTTCCCAATCCCATGTGAATCTGGGGCCAGAAACAATAATAGGGACAGAATTAACAGACAGGCAGAAGGGTTACTCAGCCCCTCCTATCTGCTGATCCTGCCTTGTAATGCCCCCTCCCAATATAAGCATTATGAGAGAAACATACAATTGGGAACCTTATACTACCTTCATAACACATATAATTCTGTGCTGAAAGTCAGCATTTCCATTCCTGATTCTAAGTCAGAGCCAAAAACATCTGGGACCACTGCCAAACTTGACACTTATCTTTCCTCAGAAAAGAGACCTTTTGCAGTAAAAGCATGGGCTGTTTGGTATCTGAGGAGTACAGCATTGCCTATTCATTCTTTGCTTGGGATACTGGTAGTTGCATGCATCTATCTCATCAACCTTCAAGTAACAGGTACAACCACAGGTCAGAGGTCTTCATTCATGATTATGTTGTAGACCTAGTCCTGAAAAACACTTACTCCTCATCAAGAGTCCCAGTAGGCCTTAAAGTATTCCACTAGCAGCCTATTCCTCCTTACAACATTTTCTTCCCTGTACTGATTTGTTTCAAACATTCAGAGAAGTGGGGGGAAGAGGACAGCGAAGTGGATATGAACCAAGAACAGTAAGCTATCAAATCAGTTGTTCACTGGTCAGTAAACTAGATTTTTTAAAACAGTGGTCAAGATATCAGTTGGTGATCAATCTTTCCGTGCTGTATTCGCCATCATGTCACTTATGTCATCTTAGAAATGCTTCTGGAATAGTTTTTGATTTTTTATTTTATTATGTCTTTCTACAGTGCCTTCTTCTACCATGTTCTCCTTTATTCCCCCCTCACACACATAGAAAGATTAATAATTTCCACATGCAATTCTACATTTTTTCTCTTTTCCATAGTTTTATTAACCCTTAGCCCAAAATGGGTCAGTATATGATAGATTCAAGCATTAATGACCTCATAAGAACACAATGCACTTAATATACTTATTGGATGAGATTTAATCTCAGGTGAATTGAGATCAGTTGTATTTAATTTAGCATGTTTAATTTGCAGTTCATCTTTGTGCATTGTTCCTAGATACATATGTCCAAAGAAGCCTTCCCCAAACTGATACCCTCCAGATGTGTTGGACTCAACTCCCATAATTTCCAGCCAGCATGTTCAATGGCTGATGCAAAGGATGCTGCTATTGTGAACTCTACTCTAACAGTTTTACAAAAATGCATTGAATTTATTGCAACAACATGCAGGTAAATACAGCATGTATCATCGCAAAAGCCAAATTAAATTAAATTCAGCTGGGTCAGAATAGTGCAAAATAAAGTTAGCTTTCTTGTTGTCACTTATATAGCTTTAGACCCAAAAGTATTTAGCAAGATCTTGAACAGAGACTGTTAAACAACTGTCGTGAGGATGCATCTGCCAATCTCTACCAATCCAGCTACAGGATGAAAAACAAAGAAGATCCTTATGATGTCAAGATGGGAGGAAGACATTCATGTGCTACCTTATCACTTCCTGGTGGAATTTGGAAGTGATGGAGATATACAAGTATATAATTGCTTGGCAACTACACAAGCAATACTCCAATTTTCAATCTCGCATCCATTAATCAGTCTCATGCTGGCATGAGGAGGGAAATGAATAGTGGCAATGGCAGCAGCAGCAGAGCACCCCAGTGCCTAATGTAAGAATTAATCATTTACAGTTACAGACTAATAAGAATTTTGATACGAAGAACAAATCTAGCAAGTTAAAAACAGATAGATGAAACAATTGGGTTTTAAAGGAAGGCCAACATACATTATTTTCTTATTTACATTGAAGTAAATAAAAAATAGCAATGCTCTCAGTATTATAGGATGAATCATCATTTAAGCAGAACAATACCAGACCTTCAGAAGGTCATCCTGGGAAAGTTCTTGTAGAGGGGAAATCAGACACTTTCTATGATCTCTGACCAAATTACAATACAGGAGTACAAGATCAACAGGCTCTATTATTCCAATTTCACATTGATGTTTGTTAATTGCGATCTTATTAAATCGTCTGCTTAACAGTGCAGAGGGCAGCACATTGGAAAGGGTGAGCATAAATGCTCTCCTGTACTTGGAATCAGTAAAGTGTATGCAGATACAAACCTCTAACAACTCTATGTTTTGAAGGATTACTTAACAATAATGGGGAACTGGAGATCCTAATGTACATTTTCCAACTAGCTAATCTTGTTGCTAAAGAAAATATAGAACCCCAAAACTTGAGACCTTCTGTATGAAAAGTATGTGTTCTACCACTGAGTCATGTCTGACTCTTCAATCTTTAATGCTGTAATTATTTACCCCATTGTTTTCTCATCTTGTCTAATCTTGTTAGTGAATAATGATTAAGCTTCTTGAAGAGGTGAGCCTTGGAACTTTCCTAATGACATAAGCATTTGAGACCCTCTGAGCCCTGGCCCTAAAGAACAGCCACTTTCAGGATGGTGGAAGTGGTACAGCTCGAGGATGGAACAGGCAGCTGGGCCAGGGAAGTGATTAATGCCTCTCTGCAAATGGGAGTGGTCCCAGGCCATCTGAAAGAGACGGTAGTGAGACCACTCCTGAAGAAATCTTCACTGGACCTGGAAAAACTTAATAACTATAGGCCGGTGGCAAACATTCCATTCCTGGGCAAGGTCCTTGAGTGAGTGGCTGCAGGCTAGCTCCAGACACTCTTGGATGAGACTGATTATCTGGATATATTTCAGTCAGGTTTCAGGCCTGGTTTGGGCATGGAAATAGCCTTGGTCACCCTGTATGATGACCTATGTCGGGAGAAAGACAGGGGGTGTGTGATTCTATTGATTCTCCTTGATCTCTCAGTGGCTTTCGATACCATCGACCATGGTATCCTTCTGGGACAACTGGCTGAGTTGGGAGTGGGAGGTACTGCATTGCAGTGGTTCTGCTCCTACTTGGCGGGTTGGCTCCAGGGAACATTGGCCTGTGGATTCTCCAGTATGGGGTTCCACAGGGGGTCAGTCTTGTCCCCCATACCATTCAACATCTACATGAAACCGTAGAGTGCAGTCATCTAGAGTTTTGGAATGCATTGCTATCAGTACGCTGATGACATGCAACTCTATTTCTCCTCATCTTTATCAGATGAGGCTGTTTATGTGCTGAACCGGTGCCTGGCTGCGACAATGGACTGGATGAGGGCTAATAAACTGAAACTCAATCCAGACAAGACTGAGATTATGTTAGTGGGTGGTTCTTCTGACTGGATAGAGGGTGTTCGACCTGTTCTGGATGGGGTTGCATTCCCCCTGAAGGAGCAGGTTCGTAGCTTGGTGGTTCTTCTAGAACCATCTCTGTCACTTGAGGCTCAGGTGGCCTCAGTGGCACAGAATGCCTTTTACCAACTTCAGTTGGTGTCCCAGCTATGCCCCTATCTGGACAGGGATAACCTGGCTTCAGTTGTCCATGCTCTGGTAACTTCCAAGTTAGATTATTGCAATGCACTCTATGTGGGGCTGCCTTTAAAGACGGTTCGGAAGCTGCAGCTTGTGCAAATTGCAGCGGCCAGATTGATAACAGGAACCAGAAGGTTCGAACATACAAGACCAACTCTGGCCCGGTTACATTGGCTGCCTGTATGTTTCCAAGCCCAAATCAAGGTGCTGGTTTTAACCTATAAAGCCTTACATGGCTTGGGACCACATTACCTGATGGAACGCCTCTCTTGACATGAACCTACCCATACAATACACTCAACATCTAAGGTCCTCCTCCAGATGCCTACTCTGAGGGAAGCTCGGAGGATGGCAACAAAGGAGAGGGCCTTTTCAGTAGTCGCCCCCCAATTATGGAACGATCTCCCCGATGAGGTTCTCCTGGCGCTAACATTGTTAACTTTTCGGCGCCAGGGTAAGAGTTGGTATATAATCTGTTTTTTTGCTTTTTATGGTTTTAAATTTTGTATATCTATTTTTAATGTTCAATATTTTAATCTTTGTAAACCGCCGAGAGAGCTTTGGCTATGGGGCAGATATAAATGTAATAAATAATATTAAATAATAATACTAACACAGCATATCCCTAAAGTTGCCAACATCAAAATAAAACTTAGAATCTTACACTTGTAGTACTTGTAGCTTATGTGAGTGGTAGGGAAATTCCTTAAAGATGAATGACATCAGAACTTAGAAGAAGAATGTTTAACATAAAAAGTCTTTAAAAATCTTGTCCTCACATTATCTCTCTTTCCCTATAAGACAGCTTTATAAGATGCAGTGTTCAGTACTGATGGAACCCTTTTTAAGTAAAGCTTCCAACAGACTACAACATGTTAATGATTCTATAGACTCTTCTGGAATCTGGCCAAATTGTAAACTGCCTCAACATATGTAGACTTCGAACAGGAAATTAAATAACTGCCTTGCTGGAAATATAAACCAATTTACAGTGGTCAAACGTGAGCTTTCCAAACACTGACTGTATTTAAGCAACATAAAGCTATAGGAAAATCTGAATAGAACCAAATTAATAATCATCTTAACTCACTCATACACCCATTGCACCACCCGAAGAACTGAAGCATTACGATCTACTTCATCGTCATTGTATTTATGAACACATTCATGGTATAGATATATGTAGCCAGGAGAGACAGGAGCACAGGAGATTCTCTTCCACATTTGAAGGAGTGGTTCAAACTAATCATGATATAAAATGTGGCATTTATGCCAAGAAGCTCTAACCATATACCTGCATGAATCATTACAAATAAAACAGCAAACATTACCAGTGTTACATGGTTACTATTATCTTTACAAACTAGAGATACAGCTAGGCACTATCTCCCAGATGTAAGTTCCATTGATCACAGAACTTCCAAGTAAGAATGCATAGGAAATTGGCAGTGGTGTATTTCAGTATATTCTTTCCACCTGCTGTGTCTCATCATCAAGATGTAATGAAAATTAGAAGAGGAGTTCATATTTCCAATTGCATGTAAATAGATGAATTTTCACACAATGATCTGATTCAACCAATCAAAAAAGCCCACTGTGGTTTGTTTAAGCCATGGTGGGTTACGATGTATGCTGGGTGGGACTTGTATATTCAAGCCCTCCCACAGCTTGTCGTGTCATGCGAACCCAGGGACTATGGGTTATGCAAGGGTTAACCAACCCTTGCATAACCCAACATCAACATGGTCTTTTGTTGGGTCCTGTGAGGATTCTTTAACCCTCGCATAACCTATGGTCCCAGGTTTTGATTGCCAACACACGCCACAGACCACTGTAGCTTAAATAAGCCATGGTGAGCTATTCAACTATGTGAACTGGCCAATTGCATGTAGGGTAAGCAAGATATTAATTGTAAGCCATACAAGGCTTCCTGGTTGACTCTGAAAGACTTCCTTTTTATAAAATCCCTGTAAACATATAATGCTTACCATGGTAAGCAACTAGATCCTATAGAAGTGAAGCTATAAGTTCATACTGCGATTTTGA
Organism: Anniella stebbinsi; assembly: GCA_029215795.1. Taxonomy (NCBI): domain Eukaryota; kingdom Metazoa; phylum Chordata; class Lepidosauria; order Squamata; family Anniellidae; genus Anniella; species Anniella stebbinsi. The sequence continues at coordinate 83,380,767 of JARDYH010000004.1, read as the reverse complement.
AGCAATTGACCCAACAATTATCACAATTGGGGTTATTATTTCCATCAGCTTAGCTGACTCCTTCCCTCCCCCAAAAAACAAAAATTACATTGACTAAAAAAGTATCCCTGATTAATTGGGCAACAGATTATTTGTTTTAATTATTTGTACTAACAGGTACTTAAATGAATTGCAGATAGGAAGCACCACCTTAAGATAGACATTTCCCCTTTTCTCACATATAGGAGGAATGGTGATAGTGCCCCTGTGGTACTACTGCTGAATACCAGATTGGTGAAATGGGAAAACAACAGCCATCCAGAACTTGATCCTGTATATGCGTGCAGATTTGGCTTACATCACTGAGACCTGGCTGGAGACTGGCTTAGCCCATCTGGGTTCTCAGTGCAACAGCTGGAAAGGCCTGGGGTTATATAGAGTTATGAAGTTACAGAGATCCACCATGACTCTGGGGTTGTTCACACATAATGGCAGAATTCGCTGGCAAATTGTGTGTTAATTAAGAATACAAGGTTATAAGCTACCCATGATGTTTATGGGTAGCATGTAACTTGGTATTCTTCTGGGCAGAAAGACCTAGCTGGAGTGTGATTTCATTAATGCTTCCTTACAGAACAAAAGGCAATATCGCATAAACCATCAAAAATTGCTTCTTTCCAGCATCTGTAGGGAAACAGGAGTAAAGTACTACTAAATCTCCCAGCACAAATTTAACACCCAGTGCCTGCTGATTTATTAGAAATCTTATAGCAATCAGAGCAGTTCCAGCAGCAGTTCTAGCCATGATAAACTACCTGTGCAAATACAACTACAACATTCTAGCAAAAGCAAGCATGCCACACAATTTAACCCAGTTATGTTTAGGCCATTTCCATCCATATACTTGAATATGTATGTGTAGCGGGAGGGTGCATGCATGCACATGAACACATTGGTTTAGATTCTAACTTTCCTTCCATGAATGTATCAGAATTGATGTTATTAAAGAGGGTTCTCCTGCCTCCTGCTTCCCTCTGCTGCCTCTTTTACCTCCCTCTGCCAATCCTTTTCCTGGAAGTCAGGGGACCCTTGGGAATCATGTGAGAAATAGTGTTGGGGCCTGCAAATGGATGGGGGAACTGATGGAAATCAATTTCATGAATTTAGAAATAATGTAGGATTAATGTAAAATAACTAATCAAACATAGTAATTGAAGACAACAGTGAACTGAATTTCCATCATTTTGTCATTATTTTTGCCCAGTTTAAACTTGTTTTATATCTTTATACAAGCAAGTAGACTGCTATCTGTGATCATGTTGTTCTCTGCTACGACACCTTGCCAATTTATGAAAGAAACCGTTAACCTGCCCCAGAAACTGTCAGAAGTTTTTGCTCCATGTGAAATTATTAATAATAATACCTTGTGTTTCTATACAGTAGCACCTTTCATTGATTGAAGGATGTGAAAGTGTGTTACACAGGTGGATAAACATTATTAGTGCCCATTTTACAAATTAGGAAGCAAGCAACTTAGCCAAGGTCACATAGCAAGCCAATAACAGACCTGGGAACAGAAAGCAGTTTTCCGGATTCCCATTCCTCCATGGAAGAAAACAGAGAATTGGAGTAAGGCATAAGTGGCTTACAAGAGGTATAAATTTGGCAGATCTAACATCTTGATCCTATGTGGGTTCAGATGATCACACCGGGGGGAAGAAGTAATTGTGGCTTCTCTCCCTGACCCTGCATGTGCTGCTCACATGGCTGCCATTTGCATAATCCCCCGTGATGTAGTGCAACTTGGCATGTCATTTGAATTCAGCACAGGTGCAGTGGGGGTGGCTTCATACCCACCCTTCAACCCACGATGTGCAGTAGAGTTTGCAGGGTGGGTACAAAACCAACCATGCCATGTTGCGTACCAATTTTGTACAACACGTCAGCACACGCTGCATTGCTGGGGATTTTGCAAATGGCAGCCGTGGGTGCATCACATGCAGGGGGAGAAGTGACGAATCTTTCCCCCTGCATGATTGTCCGAGCACACCCTATGAGTTATTGCAATGGATGCCCTCACATTGGGATCCAACTCTAGCCCCACTAATGGTAAGGAACCACTCAATGACCAAAACTGCACAATCGCAATAGCATAAACAAGCCGCAATGGCTTAAGCCGTAGTGCATGCCAGACACCATTTGTCTAATTATCCACATGGGTGTGGCTTGTTATGTCTTTCAAAACTGGAATGGCTTGTTTGAGAATAAAGCCCTCAAATAACCCATGGATTTTTGGTGTATTCATTCAAACTGCAAATCTCCACCCCCTGCCACCTAGCCTGATGAAGAGTTGCGGAATTCTGGTAGGTCGTAATAAAGGTATTGAATTTTGGAGTATTATTTTTCTCATGAACTGGCATAGTTACTTTTTATTTATTTATTTTACTTATACAAAATGGGCTACCACACACAAAATATATGCACTGTAGCTGCACCTTGAAGTGCAGAGCCTGCATTCAGCAAGGAGTTGGACTAGATGATCTCTCAGGTCCCTTCCAACTCTTATGATTGTATTATAAAGACAGTGATCCCATAAAATATCCAATATTAATACTGCTGTTTCATGTTTGTGCACCTGCTTTTTTCCCTCTTGTTCTTATTTTTTTTATTATATTCCTCTCTCCAAATAAAGTTTAATTGGAGCTCATATGCCTCTTGTATGAAACATGACTAGAATACTCTTCCACATTAGTGCTCTCAAATTCCAAGGATTTCTGACACTGTAGACTTCTAAATGTCACAGAATATGAATCTTATCAACAATCCATGTGCTGTAGCAGTGCATGCTTGTGTGTGAATTACACGCACACACCACCATGCAGCTTCCCACCCTCACCCCTGAAAACATTCCTGTAGACACCCATGGTTGATCTTACTCTATAACACAGCCTTCCCAACCTGGTGCTCTCCAGATTTTTGGACTACAACTCCCAACATACCTGACCATTGCCCATGCTGGCTGGGGCTGATGGGAGTTGAAGTCCAGAATATCTGGAGGGCACCATGCTGAGGAAGGCAGGTAATGCTCCTATGATGGAGAAGTGACAATACAGTTGAAGCAGGAGCAGACAGTGTCTGATAGTGCTTTCAACTGCCTCCCTCACTTCTATGATTGGCTATAGCTATATCAGGAGACAATCTATAACAATAGGCTGCCCACCATGAAATATGGCTTACCCAATAACATGAACTATATGGATCACATCATGAGGCTAATGAGAAGACTGAGGAGAGACATGATAGTTCTCTACAAGTACTTGAAAGATTGTCACACACAGAGGAGGGCCAGGATCTCTTCTCGATCATCCCAGAGTGCAGGACATGGAATAATAGGCTCAAGTTACAGGAAGCCAGATTCCAGCTGGACAGAGCAGTATGACAATGGAACCAATTACCTAGGGAGGTAGTGGGCTCTCCCAAACTGGAGGCATTCAAGATGCAGCTGGACAACCATCTGTCAGGTATGCTTTAATATGGATTCCTGCATTGAACAGGGGGGTGGACTCGATGGCCTTATAATCCCCTTCCAACTTTACTATTCTATGATTCGGATCAGGGCCCTGCACACTTACTTTAGAGCTTGAGTATTAGTGACTAGGGCAGTTAACAAAAGAAGTCTGCAGCCCAATCTTGTTCATGTCTACTCAGAAGGAAGATTCCTCTGGCCACAGGCATTGCACGTGCAAAGAAAGAAATATTCTGTTTACTAAACCTCATAAAACTATTCACCCCTCGTAAAGGAAATAAAAGCTTCAAAAGCAAAAACAAAACAAAAGCCTGGCCACATATCAATACTCATCTGGTGACAGCATGTTACAGATTTAGACACACTACAGACTAAAAGAAAGCTTAGAAAGCTGCTCCGTTATTCATCCATCACAGCATAAAATATACATTATTGCCATGAAAGTTGTCATTTATGCACACCAACAAAAGTCACACTGACCTGGACAACAATCCAAGCCAAAACGTAAGTTACACAAAGATACATTTCACAAAACTGTTAACTGTGTATAAAGGATGAAAAGCAACACTAGAAGAAAATTATTTAGTTAAAACAATCTAAGGATTTAACAATCAAGAGATTTAACAGGTGACAAAAATGACATATTACTACAATGTTATTTTACTGTCCCTATTTGCGCTGGCATAATGCATTTGCATTATCGCATGCAGCATTTGTTCTAGCAACAGCAGCGTAATGTCTTAATCTAGGCCCCTGCAGGAAAAGAGAAACTTACCACATAAGTCCCAATGTTCCAGTTTGCACAACATGAAAGCCTGTGGGTTAAACAACTCATGGGCTGTCGGGAACAGGCAGGAGGGAGTGGACATGCTGCCTGTGATGCGCCTGCCATTTCTGCGTTTACTCAGCAATTCTCAATCAGCTCCTTCATAACATGTTGTCCAAACCCAGACCAATGGATTGTTTAGCAGTTAAACAACCCTTTGGTTAACCCAACAATAACCCATGGATTAACTGTGGGTTTGTTTAACCGCTAAACAACCCAGTAGTCCATGCTCAGATGACACCCTAAGCAACCTATGAAGGAGCTGATCATGGGTTGTTATGTGAAAGCAGACGTGGCAGGGGTGCTGCAGGAAGCATGTTTGCTCTTTCCCACTTGTCCTGACGGCCTATGGGTTGCTTAACTTATGGGTTTTGTGTTGTACTAACCAGGTCAATGTGTAATTGAACCTTACTCCCGGGTAAGCATAGAATTTCAATTTCAGCAATAGTGGGAGGCCCTAGACTGTAATCACTATTGTAAAAAAGAATATGGGCACAACTGTCCCTAGATATTTGAAAATATTGTTTGTGAGATTTGTTGTCTTCAAGACATCTTATAGGATTGGCTCACAAATATTATACCTGCAACAGGGTAACAGAGAAAGGCAAACCACACTGGAGGAGTATTTCCTAACCTAGTGGTGAGATCATGTCTGATTCCTGGGTGATTCATTCAGTGTAAGGGGCACTGACACCGCATGCCCAGTATAAGAGTGATACTGACCAAAACAACTAGCCAGACTATCCCATCACAGATATCCTCATATCTTGCCTCACTGAATTTCACATACTTTTATTAACTACAGAATTTCCTTGAAATCTGACCAACTAAAAAAACATGAAGGAATCTCTTAGATGAATAATTTACTGCTAGATCCAAACCATCAAGTTTCACAGGACAGGACAGTTCTCAGACAGGGATGACCCATGAATCGTGCAATATGAATAATCACATCTTTGAAACACAATAAAGCCATTTACTTTGAACAAAACCATGAAAACTCAAAAGGATGCAGAAATAACCTCAAGGCTATAGTCAACAAACACATTTTAGTGGACTAAAATGAATCTTTTCACTGAACAAATTGTGAGCAAGCCAGTATAAACAAAAAGGCCACACAGACAACCAAAGAAAGCAACCATTTCCCATTCAGGAGAGCAAATTCCCTGAACTGAAGAAAAATAACTTCAGATATGGTTTTTTCTATAATTTCTTTTCTCCTCTAAAGAATAAAACAGAAAAATGTATAGAACACTATCCACTTGTTCCCTCATAAATATGTGGCTTGTGTGATAAATCTTGAGAGATACAGGCTATTTTTTCTTTTTAAAAAATGAAATACTTCTTTCAAATTCACAAGAGATACTTTTATATATTCTTTCAAGTTCACAAGAGTGTTTTTTTATATACATTATTTGGATATCATATGGTGAACCTATCTCCCTTTTGGAACAGCCAAAACATTCAAATGTGGAAAATGCTGAAGCCCAAATTTCATCGGTCTCAGATAAACTAGACTTTGCTGTATGTCAAAGACTGATTATGGACACCTGGTTGGGCCTGCTGTTCTTAGAACAGAGATGTCAAAAGCTCAAAAGTGATTCTTTTAGGCCATTTTTTCACTGAAAGTGAATTCACTCCTATCGAGTGCATAATAAATTAAATGTGGAAGGAAACTAAATAAGTAAATCACCACAGATGTTGAAGTGATTGTTGTGTAACCTCTCTTTCTCTAGCCATGAGATATGTATAACATCCACACTCATTCTCTTGTTTTCAAAGTATTTCCAGCACAGTGTTGTTGCATACAATTAGAAGTGTGGTGCTCTAGAAGCAAATTAAAAACGAACAAATCCAAATCCAATTTTTCCTTTCAAATATGATTTCTATTTTATTCTTTCTAAGTCTGGTTTGTTCAACAGTATTCATATTTGGGTTTAACAATGTTAGAACAGGCACTCAGACCTCTGAGCTGGTACACTAAGGTTTCAATATTTGTACAATGAACGTGACCATCTCCCAGCACCGGGCATTACTATAGCTGTGCAAGCAGTTGATTCTTGTTCTCAAGATGAGACAGTGGTGCCATGAAAGAATATTTCTGTTGCATTATTTTGCTTATCTAGTAAAAGTTGGGCAGCTTTTAGGCAACTTTTCAGGATTTCAATTACGATGCAATAGTTTCAGAGATGTTTTACTTGACAGTAAACAACATGGCTTTCCTTCTCTTGCTAAAGACAAATCACTGATTGAGTTACAATCAGTGATTTGATTGAGCTCAATCAAGCAGAAAGAAACTGTCAAAATTAATGCAATGTATTCATCCGCTCAAGCTCAGAATACACCACATTCCTGAAAAATGGTGATACATTAAATTATATGTAAATGTATTCATTGTTACATTTACATTCCGTTCTTCCACCAAAGACTAGTATTTAGGGCTGCAGTCATATACCCATTTACATGGGAACAATAACTTACATCTTAAGAAACACATAGGATTGTGCCATTGGCTTTACAACAATGCGGACTTACCCAAAGCTGCCCTTTGCAATTCACAGCTGAGAAGGGATTTTGGGTTTCCCATGTGAAAAGTAACACTCTAACCACCACACAAACATTGGAAATTAGTTCCTATGTTCAAACCAATACACCACAGAAACAAGGGAATCTCTCCAGTTCATTATAAGTTTCCATTGCAATCTTCTCAAAGTATAACTGAAGTTTAAATTCCTGGTGTCAAGAGGATAATGCCTGATCCTTCTTTCACCAACTGAAAGGGAGGAATTCAAGATAAGGTAACATCATATACTCACTGAAGAGAATACAGGGCTTTCTCTGTGCCACTTCCTCCCAAGGGATATATGTTTGGCTCCTTCTTTACCAGATTTCAAAATGGGGTTTTTGTTCTGTCCTGTCTTTAGGTAAAAGCACTATGCTTTCCATTTTAACTTGTTTTATTGGATTTGCTGTACTAGGATCTAGAGTGTGTTAAGAGTGTTGTTTTAGTTTTATAATAAGTGATATCTCTTATGTGAGCTAGCTTTTACAAGAGTACCTTTGGAAGATTTTTGCCCTGAAAAGTGCCCTAAATAAATAAATAAATAAATAGTAGTAATATTCTATTGCATGAGCACTTTTTCCATTTCAGCTATATCCTTTAAAGAGGCAATAAATTTAATATAAATGCAGAACAAAAATAAGAACTTCATGGATATTACATATGTATGTTCTTTACAGTTCCTTTGACAGGTAACATGTGTAAGTCTAACCTCTTAACTAATTACATTTAATAGATACACACTTAATCCCCTTACTTGGAAAGACAGGATTGTTACCCTTAGGTCTTTTTAACATCTTATAGGATTATCTGAAGTAATTCCAAGAGCAGCAGAACTGACAATGAACCATGGTTTGAAAAAGGAACTCTTTATAGACTTAAGGAATAACTAACCAAAAATGGAACACAGCATTTGGTTAGTTCCTCATTGCAACATTGCAGTTCTTATTTTGAGCATTTGATTTGATTTGGCTCCAGAAACACTGAAACGGTCTTCTAACACCATGTGAACCAAACTCAAAAGCTTTACCCTGAAATGGGCTCTGGATAATAGTTGCTTAGAAACAGCTGAATAAATTCAGTTGATCAAAGGATACACAAAGCCCATCTCTTAGCATCAGCAAGAAAGAAAAACAGTTCAAGTATTCATGTTGAAGTGGTCAGTTTTTAACTTTGACATGCTTTTGAACATACACCTCCCTGCATGAAACTTGAGGCAGTGAAGTCCCTATGTAAGAAATGTACCATCTCATTATTTAGATCTGAAATGGGTAGCAGAGGATGGAGAAAGAGGGTAAACATACTCAGTGCCTACTATTCAGTTGTGGAAATCTTTTCTCCTGAGCCCTGACTTCACAGCGCTGAGTTGGCGCCACCTTTCCCCCAAATCCCACGTTTTTTCTTACTCGGAGTGGCATCAGGTAATTCTGACACAAAGGAGAGAGTGTGGGGTTTGGGGGACCTGTCACCTTTCACCAGGACCGCCCCCGGATCAACACTGGAGCGATGTCACACAGGGGAAGAGCCATACTGACCTCACTCCCACTGAAAAAGTCAGGGTAAGTTCCCAATACTTTCAATGTGCAGCTTCCAAGAGAAGCTCCACGGTGGCTGCGAATCTGCGGCTGCGTCATATAACTAATACAGCACAGATTTGCACCCACCGCAGGGCTTTCCCCGCGTATAGACAGTCCCCTAGATTTTCAAAGTCAAATATATTGCAACCCACATCAAGCCATCAGGAAACACTGTACTAAAAATTCTAATAAAATGATCAAAAGCACAAAATTATAGACATAATTCCATAGGAGGAAATTGACAGCTGCACCAGCAGTTGACAGGCACAGAGGAATTCCAGGGGTAAAATCAATGGCCAGAAGGCACAGTCCCATCCATGAATCCTGACTGTCTGACCAAAGGGGGGGGGGGTGTGCAGGACAACAGGAAGCAGCATTAAGTAGGCTACCCTGCCATTTCAGGGATGATAGGTATCCATTGTTTTGGGAGCTGATGAAGAAAATACATATGTATCTTTGTTAATTAAATATGTGTCCAGTTTCAATTCATAAAATTCTGAGCAACAGGCACCAAAAGTTGGGGAAACACTAGGTCACTTGCAAAGTGGGCAATGGGCCAAGAGGTTCTCACAATACAGTCAAAGCCACAGCACACCATCATAACCAAGATGCTGTATGGCCCAAAGGAATGCCATGCAAAGGCTGAAATCTTAATCAATTGATCTTTATTTGAGCCCACCTGCTAAAGATATTAACACTTTTTCCTCATTAAAATCTGTTACTGTAAATTTTGTATTTCTATGGCAAGGCACAATATTTTAAAGCAATCCAAAATCTGATACTGACATATCAACCACCCCCATCATCACCACCAACAAGGAAAAAACCGCCAAGTTGTTGCAGTTGGCATGAAAGAAGATTGGAATGCAACATACTTAACCTCATGGGGATTTGCTCAGTGAGGGTTTAATTCACCCTGGGTTTATCCAGATGCCAGCAACATCCAAGACTCCAAAGATTAGCAGTTCTATAACATGTTAGCATTTGCATAAAAATGTAGCATACAGACTGGCTTCTATTAGTCAATTATTATCCAATGTATAAGGTTTCACAACAAAAGCTTCAGGAATGAAAGTAAGATGGAACAAAAACAATCTGTTTAACTCTACAAGAACTGCTTCCTGCTGCAAACACTAAAGCCAGAGAGCACAGGGCTTCATTTCTCAGCTCAATTCACCAGTCAAAGAAATCCAAGCACCACTGCACAAATCCTGTTCTAAAGGTCACTGGCACATTGAGACTTTTCTAGTGCAGCCCCACACGCAATATTTTTAATAACCAAAAGTGAACTCCAAAATATCTGGTTCTGATAAGAGCCAGCGACTCATGAGGCTCAAAGCCTACACTTACAGCCAAAAGCTTCTAGTGTAATCCTAAGCAAGATCAACGAAACACTCTATTCAGGGTTCTTCTTCTGTACAGATAAAGATCATCCTGATGACTACCATGCCACTTAAGAGAAAAAGCAGAAACACCCTATCTTACACATCCTTATTACAATTAGGTCCTCGTTTCAATGGTTTTGTTGCAGAATGATTAAAATAACAGATATGAACAAGACTGGTTCTTCTAGGATAGTCTACAGTCTCCAAGGTCACTTGATAGCTGAGACCTACTCAAAAGAGAGATTAAATCTGATCCGACAGAATTCCTGCTGCAGAAATATTGGAAGAGGGACAGTGGCAAACTGTACTGCAATGTGTTTAAATGGCATAAATGGGAAACCCATAGGACAAATGGGCTCCCTTGGCACACCAGTTGAGACTCTGACATTACTGGCATATAATAATAATAATAATAATAATTATTATTATTATTATTATTATTATTATTTATTACCCGCCTCTCCCAATGGATCGAGGCGGGGAACAGCACCAAACACAAAATACAAAACTGATTAAAACACCTAAAACCAATACATCATTAAAATACCAATAAAACACCAATAAAACACTTTAAAATTCATCTGGGTAGGCCTGCCGGAAGAGATCAGTCTTTATAGATCTTTTAAATTCCTGAAGACTGTTGAGTTGGTGAATCTCTCACAGCAGGTCATTCCACAATCTGAGAGCGGCAGAAGAGAAGGTCCTCTGGGTAACGGTTGTCAGTCTAGTTCTTGTTGACTGTAGTAAATTCTTCCCAGAGGACTTGAGCGTGCGGGGCGGATTGTATGGGAGAAGGCGATCCCATAGGTAACCTGGACCCAAACCATGTAGGGCTTTAAAGGTAATAACCAACACTTTGTACTTCGCCCGGAAACTGATTGGCAGCCAGTGAAGAGATTTTAAAACAGGTGTAATGTGGTCACCCCTAGATGTACCAGTGACCAACCTGGCTGCCATATTTTGAACTAGTTGAAGTTTCCGGACTAGGCACAAAAGTAGCCCTATGTACAGCGCATTGCAGAAGTCGAGCCTCGAAGTTACCAGCGTGTGCACTACTGATTTTAGGTCTTCCAACTCTAGGAAGGGGCGCAGCTGGCGTATCAGCCGAAGCTGATAGTAGGCACTCCTGGCCGCCGCATCTATCTGAGCTGTCATTTGGAGTGATGGATCCAGGAGCACCCCCAAGCTGCGAACACAGCCTTTCAGGGGGAGTGTAACCCCATCCAGAACTGGTTGACACACTTCCAACCCCAGGTTGTGGCCCTTGACAGTAAGTACCTCCGTCTTGTCTGGATTCAGCTTCAGTTTGTTTTTCCTCATCCAGCCCATTACTGCCTCCAAGCATTCATTCAGAGGAGACACACTATCCTTAGCTGACGCTATTGTCAAAGGCATAGAGAAATATATTTGGGTGTCATCAGCATACTGATAGCACCCCGCCCCATGCCTGAGGATGATCTCTCCCAGCGGTTTCATGTATATGTTAAACAGCATTGGGGATAGGATGGCACCTTGTGGTACACCACATAGCTGCTCCTTCTTTGAAGAGCAACTGTCCCCAAGCATCACCATCTGGAACCCGAGAGGTAGGACCGGAACCACTGAAGCACAGTGCCCCTGCGTCCCAATCCCCTCAGGCGTTCCAGAAGGATACCATGGTCGATGGTATCGAAAGCCGCTGAGAAGTCCAGAAGCATCAACAGGGACACACTCCCCCTGTCAATACTTAATCGTAGATCATCCACTAAGGCATGAGTCATCACAGATTCATTTAGACCCATTTCAATCCTGGTTTTAGTAGTGAATCTACCTTAGTTGGCCTCATGGATGAAACCCTATTACTCCTGCTCAATCTCTTAACAGCATTGTTCATGGTATCCTCCTAGGACACTGTTTTACAGCAGCTCTGCTCTTACAAGCAAGGCTGGTTTCAATGAGTAGCACTAGGTGGTTATTTTTTGCAACCCTGCCACTTGTGCCCAATGCTATTCAACACCTATGTGAAGCCATTGGGAATCATCATTAGATGATTTGAAGGACAATGTGTGAAGCAGGAGAGACCATGCAGGTGTGGATACAGCTGTAGACAGGATGGGGGGCCAGTAAATTGAGACTGAGTCCTGGTAAGATGCAAGTCCTTTGTGAGGGCAGTTCCTGGTCCAGGACCTAAGCAGTTGACCTGTTCTGAATGGGGTTGTACTCTTTCTGAAGGAGCAGGTATGTAGCTTACAGGAACTATCATTGTCTCTGGAGACCCAAGTGGCGGCAACGACAAGGAAAGCCATTTACTAGCATCGCCTGGTATACCAACTATAGCTGCTCCTAGACAGGAATAGCCACAGTGAAACATGTAAAAGTACTCTCACATCTTGAGTACTGCAATACACTCTATGTAGGGCTGCACTTGTGCGTGGTACAGAAGCTACAGCTACTACAGAATGCATGCAGCAACGGGATTATTTATTTAGCTGTTGCCATATGAAGCACTGTCTATCAATTTGCAACCAGATCAAGTTTAAGCTTTTGGTATTAATCTATAAAGCCCTAAACAATTTGGGATCAGGATACCTGAAAGAACACCTTATGGACCTGCCCAACCGCTGCAATCATCATCAGAGACCCTCCTGGTTGTGACACATCCTGTAGATGTTCATCTGGTGACAACCAGGGAGAGGGCCTTTTCCATGCTGGCACCCATTCTCTGAAATACCCTCCCCCCAAAATAAAGTGTAGCAGTTCAGGTGCATGTTGAAAACTTTTTATTCACCTTGGCTTCTGATATTAATGCCTATCATTTTGATTTCCTGTTTGTTTGTTTCTGTTTGTTTTCTGTTAGCCACTAGCTATACTTTAGTTATATTGTATTTTTAATATTATGGTTTTAAACTTGTACACTACCTAGATAGGTTTACATGAAAGATGGTATAAAAATCTTTTAAATAAAGATGACTAGAAAACAAGCCTTGAGCTTGGCAGCAATGGAAGAGGTAATCTGGGGATGGGGATAGGAGATTGCTTGTAGCAGCAGATGCTTATGACATATGGGCAGACACACTCACTATTGTAATTTACATGCTAGCAGGGATAGGGGGAATAAGCATTTTCCCAATGATTTGAGTGCTGAAAAATGTAATATTTTCAACAAAGCTGATTGGATCCCCTGCAACAAATGAAAAACACCTTGTACATTTGTTGCACGATAAACTGATTGCCAAAAAAGGCCTAATGCTATTGCCAACAAATTAATGCTATAATTAAAGCTATCACCTTTAAATTGGAATAATCCCATACACACACACACTGATTGGGTTTGCACATCACAATAAGACATGGTGGTTTATAAGCTACTCACAATGGCTTATAAACCACCATGACTTATTGTGTCACCTGCAAGCAGTTTTCCCCTACCATGGTGGCTTATTAAGTCAAAATAAGCCTCCATGATAAACCATGGTCTGCAGCATAGATTATTTAAACCACCATCACTTATCATGTTGTCTGGCGCTCCACAGTGGCTTAAAAAGTGGCTTAAAGACTGCCTACAGAGTTGCTTGGCACAAGCAGTCAAAATCATGCCACTCTGTTTCCGCCAGCAGATCTCTGTTTCTGAGATCTGCCTAGCTGCCAGTTACAGATAGGCAATGACAGGAGCTATGAATTGCCACTGAAACAGTAAAATAGTGCTACTGACATAGTACTAAACAAAAAGAATGAGCAGCCATCATATAGCGTCAATTGCCCTGTACCCAAAGTGCACAGCTGGGAAGTAGGAAATGAATAAAACTGCACTACTGTGAACTAGCACTACTGCATTATTGCGCTCTAGTGGAAAGCAAAAATAAAGAGCAGTATCCAACTGCAAAGTAATTAATACGGGAAGGCTCACTACTGTTAAACAGCACCACTGTGGCATGGTGCAATACAAAAAATACAGAGCAGCATCATATAGCACCAATTCTCCTGTGTCCAAATTGCACAACTGTGATTACTGAATTGCTGAACCAGTGGTAATGTGCTTCTGTGAAATAATGCAAAGTTAAATTGAAGAGCTGCAGCATGTAGCACCAATTGCCCTATGCCCCTATACCCAAAGTGTACAAGTGGGAAAAGCAGCCTCTGTCCAAATTGTACTATTAACAGTGGAGGAAATGAACAGAATGGCGGGGAGAGAAAAGGGGACACAGGGTTTTGATGGAGGGAAAGCACTGTATGAAATGTTGTCCTGATTCTGCAAACCTCCAAGGGTGTATTTGCACCACTCCCCTTTTGGTGCACATGGGGTTGTTGTTCCTTGGTTTGTAATTGCACTGAGTTTTAACAGCTTACTGGGGGAAGCTGTGCATGGCCAGAAAGAGGAATGTGATGCTGTGATGGGCAGGGAGTGGCATTCAATGCAAAGGAAGCTGGGATACCTTCCAGCCAAGCAGGAGGACTGTGAAGGAAGGAGGGACGAGGGTGGGGAAAATAAGCCACACAAAGTAGCTTATTTCTCCGATCATGTGGAGGATACAATAGCTTATAAACCACTCTGAGTAGTTTATAAGCCACCATGACTTAAAGTGACATGCGAACCCACCCACTCCTTGGCCTGTTTCGGACGACACGCTAATCCGGGGGGGGGGGCAATCGTCAGTTGTGTTGATTATTGTGTTGTCTGAATGCTGCCTACGTTGCCTAAAATGTCGTCCGAATGCTGCGGATGAGCAACACAACAAACAATTGTTCCCCCCCCCAAACCCGGTTGATTAGCGTGTCGTCCGAACCATACCATTCAAATGTAATAAAGGAGAGAAACAGACCACCATAACTAACCAAACTAATGCATGTGGGGACCCAAACTTCCCATTTTTTGTTTTTTGTTTTTAAGATCAAAGCAGCTTCAAGAGGAGGAATTTAAGGCAGAGAAGTGGAGGGACAAGGGAGGGGTATTTATTTTCCCACTAGCCTTTTCTCTCTCTCAAAATTACTCCAGCTGTGTGGTTTTCCCCTTTAGGAATTACACAGGTGTATTTATCCTAATAAACACCGAGAGTGGGGAAGCAGCTTGGGGGAGATTTTGAGGAGGTGAAAACTGGCAGAGAAAGGGACCAACACTCCCTCCTTCCACAACTGCCACCTCTCTATTCCAAATGTTCCCCTCAAGTTACTTTGACCTTTAAAACAGGAAGTCAGACACTGCTGCACAAGTTAGAGGGGACAAAAATCCACAAAAGTTAAATTTATCATTTGATATTCCTATGACATCTGACCAGTACCATAACTCTGAAATATTTACTGATGCATTAGAGGGGGGTAAGGAATCCATGATGGAAGAGGATAATATTTTGGGGGTGGAGTTTTTAAGTAATTCAGAGACCCACATGTATCCTGAAGATTCACTCAATAGGTGTGGAAATTCCTATCTTGACTTTCCCGATAATCTTAATGCTTCTTTGTCTCTGTTACAAAGAAGAGCCAACTACTATAAACACTTTCTACTTCAATTGTTTACAAGACTAGAACATTTTTTAAATGACCTAATAAGGATAGGCAATATGCTTCAACAAGCAAGCTGTTTTCAGTGCTAAAAAAAGGCATTGTTTACTAGCTTTCTTAACTAACTAGAACATTTTCCAGAAGAGTAGCTTTGTTCGTCTGTTGAAGAAAAAACAACAAAGTGTCTTGAGACACCTTAAAGATGAACATATTATGGCATATGCTTTTGTGGACTAGACCCAGATAGAATGTGTGGCTTTACTAACTGTGAAAAGATATGTGTTTTTAGTTTAACGATTTCACACAGCTATTTGTTTTTATTTTGCATTAAGCAACTTTTTAGATATTCCTGGTATGCAAGATAACATCTGTGTAACAAGCACCTGCTTTTAGTTAAGGGTTTTTGAAGCATTTTCAACTGTGAGGTTTTCAGAGCCTCAGATGGCTATTGCATTTCTCTGCCTGTCTCTAAAGAACAGTATCCAGTGTCACACCTCAGGGAAGGCATTTTTTGTCCAGGCTAACATACTCACAAGCAATCTTCAAATACCTAGCTCTTGCTTGGGGAAGTTTAACTTAAGTTACCCAGACTTTTTCATGAGTACATAAATCACCACACATCTCCTAAAAGTCATTCGTTAAAGTAACATGTGAATATAAGACTCCTTTAGTAACACTTACTATTCCATTTGGGCATAAAAGCAGGGTAAAAATATGATAAGGGCACAATCTTATACATGTTTAGAAAGAAAAAAGGCATGCAACTCCCAACAGTCCCAAGCCAGCCAAAATCCCCAAGGTGTAGACCTGACCTTATATTATCTTGAATTAACTATTTATATTTACTTAGGGCCCAATCCCATGTATGCTACTTTGATCATGATGAGCAGTGGTCAGACTTGGACAGGATCTACACTACTGCTTTAAAACTGTTTATAAACAGTAGTGAAAACCATTGGGGTCCGGGACACACTCCATATACAGTTTTCAAACCATTTTCAAAGTGTCATATCCTGCTTGGTGTAGATCTGACCTAGGTATTTATATCCTTAGCCAGCAAAGTGGCTGGTTTCATAGAGTCTCCATATTATCTGAGTTGTTTTTCTATGTCACTAACAGTGCAGTTCTATGCATATCTGCTCAGAAATAAGTCAAATTGAGTTCCATAGGATTTACTCACAGGTAAGTGTGTATAGGATTATAGCATAAGACACCTGTTTCTACCAAAGCAGGCCAAGCTGGTGAGGTGTCTTCTTAGGGCACTTCAAGACACCTGCCTTCTCCACTGATTGTTATGTTTTTGCACCAGTATAAAACTTCAGTGTTCAACATGAGGAAGCAAGAAGGTGAAGGCAAGAGAAATGAAGGAAAGGGTTTTCCTGCATCAAATCCTATGGCAGGTTAGCTGCAGCAAATCACCATGTCTGCTTTGAACCCGCTGTCTTTGTCCGGGGAGTGGGGGGGGAATGGCCTAAGGACCTACTGCATTCTCTCCCAGCTTCCTCCACAGGGCCAGTGACTTGCATTAGCCAATCCAGGCTGATATGTTATTTGGGGTAGTCCTTTGACATTTGTCTTCTAGCTTTCTTTTGTTCTTCATAAAGAATTAATAAGTGGGTGTTTCTTCTTTGAGGTTTCCTGGACAATGTTACCAGGAATTGTGGGAAACAAAGTGATGCAATAGGGCATATTTAAATAAACATTACAAATGCCAATTATCAGCCTTAAACTAGCATTTGCCACTTGCACTTTGAAGTGGCCTTATATCTTCACCTTTAACAGGCACTTACAAATGTGATATGAATTAGTGCAACTATTAAAATACCAACTAGTTTTATTGGCTTTACTCTTCAGCATGGGTCAAGGGGCGATGACTTAGGGGTCATGGACAAAGAGTTGGACAGGGAGATTTCTAGGTCAACAGAAACTGTGCAATTCCACCTGTTTGGGATTTTGGGACATTGACAGGTATGCATCTGGGGAACAGATTTTGGCTCTGAAAAACCACTGAGGGAAAATGGGGCAACCACAAATGTAACCAAAAGCAGTACATTAAGGGCTGTTCACAGACTCATGGTTCAGCATATGTAACAATCAGATGTATGCAAATGTGGTGGAAAACTATGGCCAATCCTAAATTCCCACCAACTGGCCCCACAGAAAAATGTGTGCGTGCGCGCTATCATTTAAAGGCAGAGTGATGTCTAAAAATTCCTGTATTTTATGGAAGCTCAGAACTGTTTACCAAGGGCCATGCCTACCCTATATGAAAAAGTCAGGTTTAACAACACCATACCTTCAAAACCACATTAGAATGGGCTGCAGCAGTGAAGAAAGGCAGCCCCCCTATCAGCTCTGCAGAGAATCCACCATCAACAGGCTCTTCTCTCCTCCCACTATCATCTGGCAGCAGCCACCAAAGAGCACAAGCTGCCTGCTGAGGGACTGGAGTGGCAGCAGGAAGAGAAGGAATGCTTGTTTTGCCATTACCCCCTTAGGTTTCCCAAACTCTGCCAATACAGGGGACAACAGAAGCAACCACCAACTGATCACTGAGAAGAGCTCCATAAGATGCCTAGAGCCTCCAGCTTCAGGCCCTTAATGTGGGCAGCCAAAAGAAATGCCAGGCCTAAACCATTGTAGCAGCCAGTCCAGCAGGGAAGCCAAGGGGAGGATTATTATTGCTCTCATCATCCCTGCTGGGCTTTCTAGGAACTGTGTGGTGAAGATCAGCAGCTTCTACCCGCTGACTACTGAGAAGACCTCTAGGATGCCTGTAATTGTATTTTCATGTTTTTAGAACGTTTTTAGCTGCCTTCCAACAGCATTGTTCCCTGTATTGTCTTCAACTTTCAGGATAAATGAGAATCCTTTTCAACATGTAAACAAGTATGAGAATATGAATATGCTGATAACACTCAAACGTGCCTCTCTTTTGCATCCTACAGTTTTGTTATTTGCCTAGCATTTTCCCACAATAAGGGACTGGATGTAGGTAAGCCAACTAAAGTTGAACCCAAACAAAATTGATGCAATCGGTGTACCTTAGGCTAAACAAAGACAACAACAATACTAGACAGAGGATTTATTTATAAACAACCTTAGTAATGGGGGCCCAAGGCTCTATGGCCACTTAATGCTCAAACAATTCTTACTTTATACAGGAATTGTCTGCTTATATTTTATTTTTATCATTGTACTACACCTAGCCCACACCAGGTGCTAAAGAACTCACTATAGCTACTAATTGAGAAGTAATCTTTGAATATTAGAAATTACATTATATGTTCAATATTATGCATTTAGAATTATTAACAAAGTTCAATTTTAGAATCTATAATAGTCAAAATTCATGAAATAAATAGCTTATTAAAAGCAGGTAAGTTAGCTTTACGATACCTGTTGCAATTTCTTCCTGACCTGGAGTATCACACGCAAAATATAAGGGCATTAGCTGGATCAGTAACAAATAATTATTGACAATACTACCTGTGGGTCCTGCTTTGGTTAATTATCAAAGGAAAAACAGTATGCACAGTCAAATGTGCAAATATATTTTACAAAGCAATTACCAAAAACAATGTAGGAATGCTTGGAATCAAGGGGAAATGATCCAAGTTTGTCTCTTAGGAGACAGCCTGGTTGTAGCATTTTGCAAGAAAAGTGATAGCGATGTGAAATGTGCAAACCCAGCTGAACATTATCTAAATATTGGATTAAATGTTTAAGCATTTAGACTGATAAATTATACACTTAAAATTCCACAGAAGATATTCCTAAGAAAAAGATAAAACCCATTTATTAGCTTTTACATGCTGTAGCTTCAAAGACTCTCCACCCCCACACCAATAAAGTAATAATTTACTCATCCTTCAACATAAATAGAATATAACAGAATAATTATATTAGATCAGCATAGTAGAGGCCTCCCCTATAGTAACTCCCAAGAATAGGTGAGTTTTCCTGTTTTTACTGCGACTAATGTTCCAACTATTGTGACTTGCATCCTGATCTTAAACATACTACATGAAAGCAAAAAAAATGAGATCCAGCATGCTGTAGCAATTAAAGCAGTGTTCCCCAACATGATGCCTTCCAGATGTGTTGGACTACAATTCCCACCATTCCCGGCCAGCATGGCCATTGGGAGTTGCAGTCCAACACAACTGGAGGGCACCAAATTAGGTAAAGCTGAATTAAAGTATCACGTTTGGGAAAGCCAGGTTTAAACTTCTGTTCAATCAGGATACTTGAGGGCAGTGTAGACCAAACAAAAATGTAAAGTGTGAATGCAACAGATACTGTTGGCAAATGCATACATTGTGGACATACACTTGTTAGAGAATCAGAATTAGCTGTAGCTTGCTGTCAAGTATACAGACTTGTACAGAAAGTTATGGGGGTAGGCAAACTGGCTGCGAGGGGGAAGGAACAGTGGTTTCCTGGCTCCCAGTTCAGAGCACTCCGAGCCAGAAAACCAAAAAATCTTATGTCTCCCAGAGGCTGTCTAGGGGACCTAGGATTGCTTCCTTAACCCTTTTGGTTATAGTCACAATTACAGGAGGAAATGCAAAATAGACAAGTCCTTTTATCTAATATAGTTACAAAGGATACATTTTTTCTGCAAAAGTTTACAAAATTGCTGATCTGACCTGAAATATTTTACTACAATTATTTGAAAGCATAAATTTGGGGGTCGTTTTTTGTTTGGACATTGTCTTTTATTATAAAAATTTGAAAATTGAAAACAAAGTTGAAAAGGCATTTGATTTTTTAAAATATTTAAACATCTGAAGTTGGTAATACAACTGATAGATGTAATTTGTTATCAAGAGATAAACTTTGATAAGTCTAATCCTGCATTAAGAGTGATTTTTTTAATGTGAAAGCATGTCCCATGATTATATTGCTACTGAATTACTTCATACAGGTTTGTTCATTACTTGATGACTATTACATATAATGAACACATTTTTGTGTGATTGATACAGATTTAACACAGATAAACTTTTCATATTAACTCAGATAGCCTCATGACGTTCACACACTGAGCTGCCAGCCATCAAGAATATTGTAAACAAGCTGTGAAGATGCACATGTGAACCAGATATTGCAATTGTACCTTCTAACAAATTCTCAAACACGAACATGCACATACACAATAACTCTCTTGAGTTCCATATTATTCCAGAAAGCTAACAATCACCAGGTTTTCACTCACAATCACTAATACTAATTACAAGCCTCACTGATTGAAAGGGTGGATTGTGATATTGCAGGATAGATGAAGAGTGTTAATTGGCAATAGTATTAATATTATTTATGAAGTGCCATCAAGTGCATGATCTTCTTCTACAGCACAAGCAAATGAATTCCCATGCATTTTACGTTTATTGTTTTTAATCCTATGTAAACCGCCCAGAGAGCTTCGGCTATGGGGCGGTATACAAATGTAATAAATAATAAATAAAGAAATAAAGAAATGACAGCCCACGGGTTGGTTCCCTCATTTCATTGTTAATGTAGTGGTTTTATTAAATATTAGACAGCATCCTTTCCCCCTCCCTGTTTCCTCCCCCTTGCAGCACAGCACAAGTGACCTCAGAAAGGAGAAAATAGGGGTGGTTTTGTGGATGCGGAGGGGATTGGGCAGGCCAGCTTATAAAGAATCCCACAGCTTCCTTCTCTCCTGTTCTGCAGAGCTCCTGCTAGATGGGCAAAAAAGCCCATCTAGCAAAAATATGGCAGAAGCTGCTGAGTTCGAAGGCGGACGGGCATTCTGATAGGATTGAGCCCATAATATTTTACAATATATTTGCTATTCACCACCCTAGAAACTATTGGATAAAGAGCAGCACACAAATATTTTAAATAAAAATATTTAGGCTTTTGAGTTATTTAGTCATTCGTATTTAAGTGCAGAATGTACGCTCAGAATAGTTTATATATGGCTCCCAATGGTATCTCACCCAGTTCATTCCTCAGATCCACAACAATTTAATCTCAACAATGCTACAGCATCATGCTCTCCTGAGCAGTTTGGATGAAGCTGCAATTCTATGCCTGTTTACTTAGGAGAAAAAACCCTCTGAGTTCTACTTCTGAGTAGACATGCACAGAATTGCACTGTAAGCAATCTTGAGTGACCATCTTTCCACAAAGCCTCCAATAGAGATGTAATTTTAAAAGTTCCAGGCAACTATTGTTACTGTGTACAATTACACGCACATACCGATTCTGCTATTGCAATTACAAATCATTCCCTTTTCCAGGGTTCTTTGCATCAGCTTTAAAGAATTACAGAAAACAAATCCAATGTAAACTGCCACACTCCTTGCCATGAGACCTAACTATATGTCCCCACCCCCACCTCCGCTTCTAATACCATCTTCAGAGCTGTTGCTGTTCGCAAACCCAGTCACCTCAATTAACTTTTCACCCACCCCTTCTTGAAGAACAATTGAATTGAATCCACAGGAGCGGTCCATCCTCCCTTTCATTGTATCCAAGCCCAAAAAAGAAAAGAAAAAAAGTAAGGGGGGGGCTCTGAAGGTTTCCCCCAGGGAACTCAGTAAGGCCTGGTTTTGCCTTATTAGCCTGTCTTCATGTTTCTTTGGTTTTAAAACACGCCAGTTTAGGTAATGCTTAGGGATCCACAAGTCAGCCTGACTAACCGAATAGTTACCATTAGGTTCAGCAGATGCTGTAGAGGCAAAGTATGCACACAGATCTGGCTGGGCTGCTACAAACTGTGAAAACGTGGAAGCGATAGAGTAAACAATTGGCGAGCTCGAGGCTTTTGTTTATTCGGATTCACGCATCGCCCTCCAATTTCGTTCAACACAAAATGCAAACTCTTGCAAAAAAAGGAAGGAGGGGAGGGGAGAGAACATTCGGACGGTTCCTGCAGCAGCTCTTGCAAGAAAGTGAGCCAAACAAACAAAACAGGACGAGGCGGGAAAAGCCAATGGAATTCTGAACAGCAGCAGCGAGCACTCCCCTCAAATAAACGGCCCCCCAAAATGAAGAGTTCAGTCAGTACCCAAAAGGCCCTTTGAAAAAGTTTTCACTTGAACCAGAACAGCTTAGTTTAGGATTCTGCTTTTATCGTGCTGGAACATGGGAAGTAACACCAGGTTTGCACTGAGCATGTGTAGAGTATTTCTCTCCCCCCATCACTGAATAAGCACAATCATCACCCACACATCTGGAAATAGAAAGGCTTTCAAGTCAGACACATCTTGCATGCCAGCTGGGCCCCCGGAATCTCTCCTGTTGCAAGTTAAGGATCGGACAACGCCCACCAGATTTGGAAAGCACACCCCAGAGGGAAAGAAAGAAAGAAAGAAAGAGGCCAATACTGAAGGCATTTGGAGTTGTCAAGCAACAAGGGAGGATGGATGCTTCTCTGACAAAAAGAGCTTGGATTTATTTATTCATTTGTACTTGGCCTCAAAGTGGGTTAGCAATCATGCCCTAAATACCATGCTCCCTAATCTTATATTGGGTGAGTGAGAAGAGGACATGAGTCGTCATTGCGGAAGGAAATGCTTTCCGCACATGGTCAGAGGCACTCTGTGTCCACATGTTCCTGGCACTGAACAGGCTAACATGTCACTCGACGCTGCATCCTGGCTCAAATCAAGCCGCTAGTTTCTAAACCCGTCAGGTCCATCATCCTCACCCTGCCTGCAACATGCTTATTTGGAAGTCCATTCTACGAAGCTCAAAAGGTCGTGGGACCTGACGTGGCAAAGAAACGTGCAAAGGGTCTGGATGGCGCTGCAAGTTCGATTCCAGTCAGACTGGCTTCGGCGAGCTTCGGCTCGGAAGTTTTTCTTGCAAGCGCTGCTCTGACAACAAACCGCCACAGCGAGAGCGAGAGAGAGGCAGCCCCGACCGACTTTTTAGCGCCGCCGCCTCCACCGAGGCAAAGGACTCAGAGGAAAAGGAGAGGCAGGAGGGAGGGAAGAGCAGCTTTCTCCGCCGGCGCATCCTCCGCCACAGACGCCCGGCCGCGGAGTCCGAGCAGGCGGCGCCGCGGCGACTGACTCGGGGCCTCGCTTACCTTGGGCTGCAGGTTCCGCTAAGCTCCGCGTGTGCAGCCACAAGAGCAGCTGCAGCAGGAAAGGGCTGCTCTTGCTCTCCCATCCGCCCGGCCGGAGCTGCCGCTGCATGCCTGAGCCGGCTCCTCGCCCGCCCTCGCTACTCCAACATCCAGGAATTCACGACCGCTCGAGCGGGGCTTGGCTGCTGCTGCCCGCGTCTTCCTCCCCGTCCCGTCGAGGCCTGTCCCAGGCTGCGCTGTGGAACTGGCCTCCAGGTGGCTGCTTCGACTGCTGCTCCCGCCGTCTCTGAGCGCGCTCTCGCTTCTCTCAGCCTCCTGGCTTCTTGTCACTTTCCCGGAGCTCCGCTCCAGACCGACCCATCCCAGGCCAAGGCAGTCCCGCTGGCTGCGCGAGGGAACAGCCTGCAAGCCGGCCTTGCTCGGCTCGCCAGCGCCCCTTGTTGGGCCAGCGAGGAAAGCGCCGGGTTCTCGGCCTAAGTAACGCTTGTTTGTTTGTTTAAAACACAGCCACACTAAACTAGGCTGAGCATCTGAAAAGGAGGACAGGGCTCCTGTAACTTTAACAGTTGTAGAGAAAAGGGAATTTCAGCCAGTGTCATTTGTATGCATTTAGTTCCTGGTGAAATTCCCTCTTCATCACACCAGTTAAAGTTGCAGGGGCCCTGCCTTCTTTTGTATATGGTCACACTAGTATAGTGCCTGCAACTTTAACTGTTGTGATGAAGAGGGAATTTCACCAGGAATTAATTGCATACAAATGACACTGGCTGAAATTCCCTTTTCTCTACAACTGTTAAAGTTACAGGAGCCCTGTCCTCCTTTTCAGATGGTCAGCCTACACTAAACGTTACTTAAAATTTGTTTTAGGACATACAAAGGCAATTAGAAAAGGACAACTAAAAAAGAAAAGGGGGACGGAGAAGGACGGAAAACTAAAACAAAGAAACCACTCTGGAATTGTAAATTATCTTTGCTGAGCTTGAATTTTCTGACACTGTTTATCATTTGAAATGTACAGACAGCAGTCTTTACTGCCTGCTTTGTCCAGGATTTTTTTTTCCTTAATTTTTTTTAAAGGTCAACTATATGGAGGTGGTTATGAGAGAAGTAAAGAAAATTGCATTATCCTAACTAAATGTTTTGTTTAGTCACATCAAAAAAAAGATTTCTGAAGCAAAGTGAGGGAAAGAAAGGGAGTCAGTGCTTGTTGAGAAGTTTGGGTAAGTGCTAAGTTTTATTGGGAAAGCAAGCAATTAACTGAGGTGTATGAAGTTACTCAGAAGGCATCTCTACATTAAGAGGAAATTGTTGCCTTACCAGGGTGTCTGAATTGCTGACCTCATGATCTGTAATTGAAAACTTCAGCTCCTCTCAGGGCTCATATATTTGAATGGGACAGCATCCTCTAGTCTGTGCTTTGTAGCACAACTTCAGCTGCACACATTAGGAAATCCCACAATATTTCAGAAGAATTGGCATATCCTGACTTTTTTACTTATTTATTTTATTTATTTATTACATTAAAACTATTAAAATATACCAAAATTAAAACAGCAAAAACATGCAATATACACACAATATACACATACATTTAAAACCACTATAATAAATTTAAAAAGCTATAAGCCTAAAAACAAAACTCCAGGTTCATCAGATATTGCTAAATGCCTGAGAGAAGAGGAAAGTCTTGACATGGCGCTGAAAAGATAATGTTGGTGCCAGGCAGGCCTCGTCTGGGGGATCGTTCCACAGTTGGGGGGCCACCACAGAGAAGGCCCTCTCCCTTGTTGCCAGCCTCCGAGCTTCCCTCGGAGGAGGCACTCAGAGGACCTTAGACGTTGAACATAGTGTTCGGGTAGGTTCATGTCAGGAAAGGCGTTCTGTCAGGTATTGTTGCCCCAAGCCATGTAAGACTTTATAGGTTAAAACCAGCACCTTGAATCGGGCTCGGAAACATACAGACAGCCAATACAAGCGGGCAAGAGTAGGTCTTATATGCTCAAACCTTCTGGTCCCAGTTATCAATCTGGCCACTGCATTTTGCACAAGCTGCAGCTTCCGAACAGTCTTCAAAGGCAGCCCCACTTAGAGTACATTGCAGTAATCTAACTTGGAGGTTACCAGAGCATGAACAACTGAAGCCAGGTTATCCCTGTCCAGATAGGGGTGTAGCTGGGCCACCAACCGAAGTTGGTAGAAGGCACCCTGTGCCACTGAGGCCACCTGAGCCTCAAGTGACAGACATGGTTCTAGGAGAACCCCCAAGCTACGAACCTGCTCCTTCAAGGGGAGTGCAACCCCATCTAGAACAGGTTGAACACCCTCCATCCAGTCAGAGGAACCCCCCACTAACAGCATCTCAGTCTTGTCTGGGTTGAGTTTCAGTTTATTAGCCCTCATCCAGTCCATTGTTGCAGCCAAGCACCAGTTCAGCACATCCACAGCCTCACCTGATGAAGATGAAAAGGAGAAATAGAGCTGCATGTCATCAGCGTACTGATGACAACGCACTCCAAAACTCCGGATGACTGCTTTCAACGGTTTCATGTAGATGTTGAACAAGATACCTGGGGGAAGGTGTGGGAGACATGCAGGAGGTTGACAATGCCATCTAAATGACCTGCAAACTTCAGTGAGTGGCCAGTCACAAGTGTGCTATATATCAGTGGTGTAGAGACGCTGGGAATGTATATCAAATGGAATATATCTACCTGACATTATATTGAGCAATCCTAACCCCTGCCAAAGGATGGCTGAATGAGGCAGATAGGTCCTTTTAAAGACTAGCATATTTATTGTGTACAACCTTTCATGGACTAGAGCTCCTTCTGGCCTCTAAAGCAGTCTGGTTTACATACACTTTCTTTATACAAATTAACTATTAGTTTAAATGCAGCTAACTTTTTAAAAGCCTTTGACCACTTGAAAATTTAATATAGAAGTATCTTTAACACTATTTTCTACTCCCCCCACCACACTGAATAACCACATCTGGTCTCTACACATCTGGGGGAAGAACTTCCAGGTTAAAGGGCATGACTTTCAGGAAGGATTGTGACCCTGTTTCTCTCATTTTAGAAATAAAAGCTTTCCTTGCTAGCGTGCTGTTAATTCTTCCAACTTGGAAAGAGAAAATGCTGCCAGTATAAAATTGCTCAGTGGAGGTATACCAGGATAGAAGGAAAACTCTTGTCAGTTTTACAGCTTTATAACAGTGTGCTTACATTCTAAGTATACCAACTTGGAGTCAAATCCCACTGGATTAATGTTACATGTCCAAGCAAACAGGTTTAGGATCTGTGGTTTGTACATGTTTTATAGTTTACCTCTGCGAAATATGCTGTTGGATAATAGATGTCACTACTTTTCAAAGTTTCATGTATGTTCAAATATGAATTTCACTTCCTTTTTCTTTCTTTTAATAAAAGATGGGATATCCTGGGGCCTCCTTAAATTACAACTGCTCCACTGGAGATCCCACCAGTTTCAGTTTCAGTCTCATTCACATTCTGTTTTAGCAAGCCACTTCCCATTGGAAGCCCATGGCAAAACATGACAAAACAGCAGTACTAACATACTTGACTGATTCCAAATAGACAACCCATGCTCCACAGGAATGGGGACTTAGTGAGTAGCAAAAGAGAAAACCACAGGAGAAAACTCAGCCATGCTGTTATGGCTAGGGTGACCATATGAAAAGGAGGACAGGGCTCCTGTATCTTTAACAATTGTATAGCAAAGTGAATTTCAGCAGGTGTTATTTGTATGCATGCAGTTCCTGGTGAAATTCCCTCTTCATCACAACCGTTAAAGCTGCAGGAGCCCTGTCCTCTTTTATATCTGGTCACTCTAGCTATGGTTGAGTTTTCTCCTCTTTTGCCACCCACTAGGTCCATAGTTCTAGGTTCTGATCCCCAGTCCTGTGGAGCGTGGGTTGTCTATTTGGAATCAGTCAAGTGTGTTAGTACTGCTACAGCTTAAATATATGAAAGAGTTTTGCTCTGGTACACAATCAGTATTTCTTGGAGAAAGAATTGTTTTGCCCTAGTTATGGCTCCATATTGAATAGATCCCATGTTGTCAAAATACTATACAGAATTTTAGCTAGAATACTAGTTATTGGTATGTCATTTAAATCAAGGATGGAGAAGTTGCAGCCTGAGGCCATTGGCCTAATTCCATGCAGACTTTGTCCTAGTTTCAAACCCTGCCCACTTTGCAAATTCTGCCCACTTTGGGCTCTGTCCCATTCCATTCCTGGACCCCAACAGGTTTCAACTGAGGTAATGCAGACTGTGACAGGAAAAAGACTCCTCACTTCTGATTTAAATAGATGTAACATAATTAGGTTTACTCATACATAGTAGGTTGAAGTCACTCTTAATACAGAAATACATGTTTAAGATTGCTGAGCGAAGACATTTCAAATACTGGATGAGTCACTTACCTAAAATTTAAGGAAAGAGGAAGGAGATTGAATCAGTGAGCTAAGTCTGTCACCTTTAGAGACAACTTTAAACTGCTGCATAACAGGAAGGAAAAGGATTGCATTCAAGGAGGATATAAATAAATACTGTATTAGGTGAGTAACTCAGTCCATTAACCCACATGCTACAATGAGGATTCCCTTAATCTAAGAAATTAGAAATATGAAATATCATCCTGCTCCCTTTTAGCTATCCGTGTAAAAGAACGGTGCAAATATATGCTATCCATTGGTTTAACCCAGAGAACAGACTGGAACCATGATGACAACTCTCCAAAAGTGTACATACAGAGTACAACAGTGTATTGCAACAGTGTACATAAAACTGATCTATACATTAAATGCACCAGATATATTCGGTTTGAGAGGAGCAACAGAATAATTTACAGTAATAAAACATAAAAACATTATTTTTAGCTCTCCATCTGCCAAACTGCCCACAATTAGTAAATGCAATACGCTTCCTGGCCTAGAGACTGTTCTTCAGAACACATCAATGAAAGTTAAAACACATGCTCTGGGAATACATCTGCTCTTAATCTGCAGCATTCTGAAGTCAACACAAATATTTTTGCTATTTTCCCCTTGACACTCAGCAATCAGAAAGCCTGCGGTGTGCTGCAGTGGAAGAACTGAAAATAGAATAAACTTGAAAAGCAGGCGAAAGAAGCAAAACAGAGGCTTAAGTTAAAAATAATAATTATCAAATAAATTAAAGCATCAGGCATCCATAAATGTGTAATGGTAAAGAATAATCAAGAGTAGGACAAAGGCAGACCCTGGTATAATGATTAGATTTCTCCTACATAATCCACTGGGTTCTACGTAGGTTTGATAAACTGATAAACTATCAGAATATGTAGGAGAAACGTTGCCTTTGGGCATTCCAACCTTTTTCTGAAAGAACAGAAGTCTGTAGTCAATATCCATAAAAATTAATCCTAGCAGAAAAAAAAGTAAAATAGATCACTTTTTTAATGAAAAGATAACCATGAAGCCTGCTGTCTGGGAATAATTTGTAAAGAGAATGTAAAGTTGTGAGAGGAAAATGTTGTAATGTCAGCAATTAGCTTTAGATCGATGGCACATTTGTTGGGTGCATAGTCTCTTGCATCCAACCACATTGCAAGAATGCCTGTATTTTCCTTCCAAAATATGCTTCCCACATCTCATTTTCCTATTATACTAATAAATGCTGTATTTTATTGACATGTTTCAAACATTTGGGAAGAATATTCCTTATTGGCCGTGAAACATAGTTTTGGATCTGGGGTTGTGTGGGTGGGGAGAAAGCCATGGAGGCAATTTGGAGGAGAGAAACAGTGGGCAGTAAAATGTTTGAGTGCTCCCTCCCTCTTTCCCTTGCTGTGTCTCTACTCTAATTTCCTTCATGAAATGGTTTTTCATTTTTTAAAGGTATCAGGACTCAGTTACATATATTTGTGTAACATGTGGCTAGTGCTTTAGTGCTTAAATAATGTCCATTCATAAAAGTGACAGAGGTACAATCATTTTGATCATGTACTGAGCTACAAGACATTTTGCTGCCTGAGGCAAAGCAGAAAATGGAACCACTCCCCATGTCAAGATGCTTAGTATCAAAGCCCATAGAAGTTATTTTGACACGTGAGGTAGAAAATCCGACAAATGTTTCCCCCCTGTCCCTGACAGCAAAAAATAAAATACATTAACAGATTAAGAATCAACAATTTGCTGCCCTTTTATACCAACCAAAATCAGATGCCTGTGGCAGACGTCTCACTCTGCCCAATGATAGGGCCAGCTCAGATCATATCTATAATATACATCTTCAGTAGCAAACCATTTAAGATTTAAAGTTTTAAAGTCCCAGGCTAATATTCCCAAGCATTTCCTATTTTCTAAACTGGGCAATCTTTATGTATATGTGTGCCCACTTAGTGAACAATTGCATACTGTGGACAATTCATCATCCAAACTTTGTGTTAGGCACTGCTCCAGTTTTAATTAATCAATTTTAATTTATTAACCTTCTACAGTGAATAAAAAGAAAGGAGTCCTGTACCAGCTTTACTGATGAGCAACTAGTTGCACATACTCATATGGGAGTCAGGTCCTGCTTTAAAGGTAGGCATGACTGGGCACCTACTGAGACCCAGGAGCCCATTGACAAGTTCCCCCTGAAGTTGCTCTTTCTCTTCACCACAGCTACGTGCTTGTTCACCTACCTATTGTTCTGGCCCAGTCAATGATGATGGTGAGAAGGAGGAACAGTAGATGCCACTGCCTATTTGTTCCCGGGCTCTCTGCTTGTCAAGCAAGCAAGTGGTAGCAATGATGAGAAAGAGGATGAGGAGCCATAGCAGCTGGTGATGATGGCAATGTGAATGTAGAGTGGGTCTATTGAGGATGTCTTGCCCAAGGGCCTTCAAAAATCTGGAGTGGCCTAGATGTGAATTGACATCCTCCCCATACAGAGTAAAGAAGTGACCTAGCCAATTCAATGATGATGTTTATCTGCATGTTCT
Source organism: Anniella stebbinsi (assembly GCA_029215795.1). Lineage (NCBI taxonomy): Eukaryota > Metazoa > Chordata > Lepidosauria > Squamata > Anniellidae > Anniella > Anniella stebbinsi. The sequence continues at coordinate 83,350,378 of JARDYH010000004.1, read as the reverse complement.
CCATCTAGGGTGACCAGATTTTGAGGATCAAAATCCCGGAACCCCCCCCCCCGCCACCCCACCCACCCAAAACAACCCCCCCCACCGCACACCCGCCCCGCCCCGCCCCGCCCTCCTGCCTGCATGTCTCCCGCGGCCGGCTGCCCCCACCACCCCACCCCCCGCGCCGCACCGCCCCCCGCCCCGCACTGCCCGCACGCATACCCCGCGCCGCCCGCCCCGCACTCCTTACCGGCTGGGACGTCCGCTTCCCTCCGGTGCTCGGAATCTACTGAGAAACAGGCTTCCTGGCCTGTCTCTCAGTAGCGCGCCAGGTGATGACATCATCACCCGCGCACTACTGAGGGACAGGCTGCGAAGCCTGTTTCTCAGTAGATTCCGAGCACCGGAGGGAAGCGGATGCCTCAGCAGGTAAGTGCCTCATGCCGCCGCCCGCCCCGCGCAGGCCGCCCGCCCGCCCCCCCCACACCGTGCCGCCCCCCCTCCTCGCAGGAGGAGAACAAGCTGACTGTTTCCCGGAGGTTGCCCCCTGGGGCCCGATCGGCCCGGATTGGCCCATTTTTCCCGGTTAGGACCGGGAAACCCCGGGGGGTCTGGTCAGCCTATCTCCATCTGTGTCACATCTTCATGTGTGTATTTCCATGGTGGAACCACGGCACTGCAAAAGATATACAGCCAGTGTGGAGTAGTGCTTAGGATGTCAGACTAGGATGTGAGAAACCAAGGTTCAGATCCCCCTCAGCTATGAAGTTCACTGTGTGTCTATGGGCTAGTCACTGCCTCTCAGTCCACAAAACAAAAGTAGCACACACAATACAAAATGGGGCTCAGATCCCATGTGAGATAGAATTCAAATACTTTTCACTATCCTCTGTGCTATGAAATGTTAATATAATAATCTAATGTGCTACTATGGCTACTACTATAGAAATATAATACTTTAAGGATGCCATCCACCATTATCCTACATAAGCACCAGCAAAATACAGTGATCATTGTGCCCTTAATACACAAAGTCCTTTACCATCTTTGCAAGGTTCAGTACTGTTGAGTAATGTTGTAAAATAGACCACCATAATTCCTCCAAGATGGTGACTGGCTCAAGGCCACCCAATGAGCTACCCCCTTTAAAATGCAAAGTTACAACATTCACACACATATATTCTGGCTCTTGAGTACAGTCCAACATATTTATACTGTAAATTAATAATAATAATAATAATAATAATAATAATTTATTTCTTACCCGCCTCTCCGTCTGGATCGAGGCGGGGAACAACAACATGATAAAATACATCATCATTCTATAGCTGGGTGAGATACAGGGGATAACATTTTTTCAAAAGTACTTTTGGGAGAGAATCATTTCTGTGTCCACCAGTGGACTTTGAATGAGAAATGTTAATTCTGTTTATTGGTAATGGAAATACAAGGTTTTTCATTTCAGCTGCAGGCCGGAGATATCTGATCTGATAAATACAAAAGAGATGAAGTTATCACATAGCCTCAGTATTTGATTTCAATGAAGCTTGGAAGTTTTGCTCCCCCTGCAGAGCTTGAAGCCCAAGAGTACTGCCCTGTTTCGCTTGCAGAAGAAATGCCAGAGAGAATATATTTGGTCACTAGCCTGAATTGCATTTGGTTCTCCGAATGAAGTAAAAAAAAAAATCCACACAAAAAATACAAGCTCATTGGGTCATTCAGTCTGAAATGTGAGAGCCATCCATTTTTTACAAAATTTTATGGGAAAGAAAAGAAAGCCTCTCCTAAACAGAGCACAAAAAAACCCTTGCATCATGTGGAAACAATGGAAGAAGTGTATAATCCCGGGGGCTCCAAATTTCAGTAACTGATGTGACCATGACCATTTGAAATACCATTGATACATAAAGTCAGCTTTGCTGTGGTGAGATACAGTCAGTCATCTGGTGAGCAGTGCTGAGGATTTATAAACAAGGAACAGAAATAAGGGGTGGAGAAAGGCATGTTCTCTTTAATCCTTCATCCTTGCCTATTAATCCCCTTCCTGTTATGGTTCTCTGGCGTATAAAAGGACGACATTACCCTGCATCAAATCTAATTAGATGTACACTTACAGTCTTCTCATCTGCAGGGCCCCCAAATGACTCCAGTTTTGCTTCAGGTGTTGATATGCTTAAGAAGTATGTAAAGAATAAATGGCCAAATACATTTCTTAAAAGACATACAACTTTTTATAGTGTAAGTCTACATGAAAATAGCCTACAGACCACCTCTGGCATAAAATGCAGCTCCAAAGTGTGAGAGTATGTGTGTGTGTGGGGGGGGGGGGGGGGAATAGTTGGGAGGGATTATTTTATAAATGCTTCTTTGAACAATCTGAGAGGCTGGACGAAATTCCCACTTACCTTTCTGATATAGGAAGAAATGTTGCTGTTGACATGTTTGTCGTTTTATACAGTTACTTTTCCATAACTTTTGATACTATCTTATTATATATTTACAGGTTTTGCCAAATATGGAACTTTCCTATGTATCTGGGGGTCAGAACTCATTCAGTGGCAAGAGCTGGCTCTGTATAACTCCTGTTTCAGGCTGTGTTTGTCAGTGTCTTTATGAGTAGCCTCCTGGTGCCTCACCTCATCTGGTATCTGAACTCCAACATGGCTTTGATCACATATCTGCTTCTTGCCATTCAGTTCTAATCTATCCAACTTGGCTCCCAGACACTACCCAATCTTTTGATTATTACATCCTCTGCCTTTGGTGCTTAAGAAGAGTACCAACCATAACACCCAGAAAATCCCCCAGAAACCCAGGAATCCATCAGAATTCACTAGCCTCTCTCTGAATGCCTTGCTACTACTTTTCAGCATCTGCCATCTGAGGCAACTGCCTCATTTTATTTATTTATTATTTTATTACATTTGTATACCGCCCCATAGGGCAAGCAGAATCTCATCTATGAAACTTCACCCAGCTAGTTTCATCCTTTACCAAAGTAATGACCCATTTAGGATTATTTACCTCCTTTTCATATGCCAACTTCTTGTGGTAATGTATAGATATGAGGGAGATCCCAATACGACATAGCAAAGTATGAGTTCCTAGACAATTAAGGTTTTGGGGAATCCCTGAGAGCCCCTTGTAGCAGCTTCTAACTACAGCAGTATGAATTCCCTTGAGAAAATGTTGTTTTCATCCCCCTCCCACAAGCTAACTGGGACATAAAGGTATTTTTCATTGGCTGGACTTACAAAGTAAAGTCACCCAATTTCTAGTTTTCCCTGTCCCTATCCCTCTCTCATATGGTGCACATAACCACACATATATAAAGACTAAATAATCTTCTGAACTTTTAATTAACACATACTAAATTGCAATCTTAATTAGAAAAAACAACTATACAAACATGTCAATAAATAAATGTTTTAAAAGATAATTATGTAGCACAAAACAAACATTAAACTAGCACATAGAAAATTATCATTTTTCATCACTCCTTTGTTTACATAATTATTCCCAAACGCCTCCATTTCCCTTGCTAATTGTAACTTTATATGTTTTACAGTAATTTCTTTGGAATAACAGTTATACTGTGCTACTAGTTGGCTTTGGAGAACAGTGACAGTCAGCTTGGTTTGTTTGTTTATTCTGAAGATTCCTGAAGATTTCAAAATAGAACAGAGCAAGCAAAGACGTTTGGGTTAATTAAAATGTGTCCAGAGACATCCCCCGTGCATATGAGGAAGGTAGCATTTAAGGACCATAAACTAGCTAGATTAAACAAGTTATGTTTCTATTTTATATGTTTCCAGACTTTAGATGAGCAGCTGTCCTGCAGTTTGGAAATATGTCACTAAAATTTAAATACAAATGTGAAAGGTTTTATAGCAGTGGGAGCAGGAAAAAATGTTTACAGTTGCCTCCAAATGTTTGTATCTTTCAACCACTTCAGCGCAATTCCAAAATAAGTTCTTTCCTACTGCTAGGGAGCAGAATTAAAAGCTCAGAGTTGTTTAGAATCATGTTCTTTCATTTTGTGCCATGTATTTTAATAGCTGAGAGTCTGAAAACTGCCATTATAAAACTTTCTTCTATAATTACAGAGCAGTGTAATGCTTTTATCTTTACAGCATGTGGAAGGGGGTGTAAATTTGTAGTCACTGTCTCCTGATTTGCTCTGTTTTATCTCAGAGAAAACATGTGCATTAAATATTTGCACAGTTTACATAGGAGCAATTTAAGTCTCCTTCTCATTATGATGTATGTGTATGTCAAAAAGCGGGACAGAGATAGCTGGTGCAGTGCTGGATCTGCACATACCAGATAGCACATAGAGTGACCAATCTCCCTGTGTGTGTGTGTGTGTGTGTGTGTGTGTGTGCGTGCGTACACACACACACACACTCTGACACACATACACTAGTGTCCAGAGAACTTTAACTTGCAGACTGACATACTTAGGGTGGGGGAGGGGTTCTTGATAGCACAATCTAATGCATGGTTACTCAGAAGTTCAATGGGACTTACTCCCTAGATATTGATTTCAGGATTGCAGCCTCAGTGAAGGAAGTACCTCGCAATGTCCCTCTCCAACATGCCTTTCCATTTGGATGGAAAATTATATTTCAGAACATATCACCTTTCCTTCATTTGATACCTGTTACCCAAACACATTGAGCAAAAAGGTAGCCTGCCCAAGGGCCTCTCGAACCAACCTGTCACTAATAAAACAGCCACTCCCAAGGTACTGAAAGAAGATCTGGTCATAATTTGTGCCTCTTCAGAATAGGGCAGTAATGGAAGCTATGACCTTGTATAGACATTTTTGCAGCTAACCTCAAATTGATGCCAATTTCTGCCCATAAAAAAAGAAGAAACTACTCTGTTGAGTCTAATTTGTGATTTTCTGAAGCATTTAATTCAAACCTCAGGAGCAATACTCAGTTAATATCAGCTCTAAGCCCAGGGACAAGGTATAGCCAATATCCACTTGCAGACATGAATGGATAATGCACAGTTTCATGCTATGTGGACTTCAATTGTAGACTAGTCTAGTTCTATCCTCCAAGGACTGATGGAGAATTGGATAGTCCCATCCAAAGGAGACAGGTGGCTCTCATGGCAGTGGGGTGTTGAATCTGTATTAGGTTCCAGTCAGAACTTCAGCACCTTGGATAGCTCATTTAGAGTTCTAACTGGTTCTGACTGAAACCCAGAGTGGATTCATCGCACCCTGACATTGGAGCCACCTGCCTCCACTGGACGCATCAAAATGTGTAAGCACTTCTGTTTTCTGTTTGTAGAGTTCCAGAAAACACAAAGCACATTCTGAGCTACTATCTTATATATGAACAGGGGGAAACGTCTTCACCAATCGCCACAAGATTAACGGATGTTCGGAACAACTAATGGAACAGCAAGGCATATTGTTCCATGGGATTAATAATAATAATAATAATAATAATAATTATTTATTTCTTACCCGCCTCTCCGTCTGGATCGAGGCGGGGAACAACAACATGATAAAATAAATAAAACTGATTAAACGTGACACATATTATTAAAACTGCATAAAAATCCTAAAACATCCTAAAAACATCCTTAAAACATTCTAAAATTCCACTGGATATGCCTGCCGGAAGAGAACAGTCTTTATAGCTTTCTTAAATTCTAAAAGACTGTTGAGTTGACAAGTCTCCTCTGGCAGGTCATTTCACAGTCTAGGAGCGGCAGAAGAGAAAGTCCTCTGGGTAATGGTTGTCAGCCTAGTCTTGGCCGACTGCAGTAAGTTCTTCCCAGAGGACCTGAGCGTGCGGGGCGGATTGTATGGGAGAAGGCGATCCCACAGGTAACCTGGACCCAAACCATGTAGGGCTTTAAAGATAATAACCAACACTTTATACTTCGCCCGGAAACTAATCGGCAGCCAGTGGAGCGATTTTAAAGCTGGCGTAATATGGTCACCCCTATATGTACCGGTGACCAACCTGGCTGCCATATTTTGAACTAGTTGAAGTTTCCGGACTAGGCATAAAGGTAGCCCTATGTACAGCGCATTGCAGAAGTCGAGCTTCGAAGTTACCAGTGCGTGCACTACCATCTTTAGGTCTTCCAACTCTAGGAAGGGGCGCAGCTGGTGTATCAGCCGAAGCTGATAGTAGGCACTCCTGGCCGTCGCATCTATCTGGGCTGTCATTTGGAGCGACGGATCCAGGAGCACCCCCAAGCTGCGAACACAGCCTTTCAGGGGGAGTGTAACCCCATCCAGAACTGGTTGACACACCTCCAAACCCAGGTTGCAGCCTTTGACAGCAAGCACCTCCGTCTTGTCTGGATTCAGCTTCAGTTTGTTTTTCCTCATCCAGCCCATTACCGCCTCCAAGCATTTATTCAGAGGAGACACAGTATCCTTAGCTGGCGCTGTTATTGAAGGCATAGAGAAATATATTTGGGTGTCATCAGCATACTGATAGCACCCCGCCCCATGCCTCCGGATGATCTCTCCCAACGGTTTCATATAAATGTTAAACAGTATTGGGGAAAGGATGGCACCTTGCGGTACGCCACACAGCAGCTCCTTCTTTGCAGAGCAGCTATCCCCAAGCATCACCATCTGGAACCTGCCCGAGAGATAGGACCGGAACCACTGAAGCACAGTGCCCCTGATTCCCAATATCTCAGACCTCTCTAAAAATCAGATTAATAAAGAGTTTAGTTAAGTGTCACCTCTTCATATAGAAGAGCCTACTAAGATCACAGACCTTTCAATCTTAGTTTGGGGACATATTTAGAATACCCCCTTGAGAAGGAAGAGGAATAGAAGGGCATCTACGCTACGGGGTTTTCACTGCTGAAGTTTAGCTTTTTAGCTGCACAAGTCATATACATTAGATGAGGCTGTAAAGGGTGGGTGGGGAGGAAGGAATACAAACACAAACTCAAAAACATCTGGATCTAATTGGATTCTGGTGGGATATGCAATAGCCAGCAAGGAAGGGAAAGTGTGGGAGGAATTGCTCACACTACAGCTCTTTTGCCCAAGGATATTAGTCCTCCGTGAAAATATTTATTGCTATCTCTTGTCCAAAATGGGACTAAGTATTCCATAAACGAAAGGTTCAAGTGTTACACCATTCACTAACCATAACTATTTACATTTAACACAATGCATCTGGAGATTAGAGTAAATGCAATTGAGCACTGGGGTTAGCCTTCCCACACCAGCTGCTCCCCCACTCCCCGGTCCAGCACTCTCTTGCACCACATCACTCTGGATTGTTTGCTGAGCACCTGTTTCTGTCCACAGGCATTGCAGATAGGGTAGCTGTACACAGTCTTTTGTTTATTTGAAACAGTCAAATGCTCTTTTCCTACCTTTGGAGTCAGTGACCTGGTTCACACGTAATGACAATTCAGAGTATGGGTTGAATTGGGGATGGATTGAGTATGGGTTGTTGTTGAATCATGGTTGTTATGTGTGAACCCTGACTGTGGTTTAACTATTGATTATTAACTATGAACAACCCAGAATTCACAAATCAACAACAAACTATGGGTTAACAATCCACAGTTAAGCCATAGTGCAGGGTTCACATGTAACAATAACACATAATCCAGCCTTTGTTTCAATTATGACCCATACTCAATCCATACTCTGGATTGCCATTATGTGTGAACCTTTTCCAGCTGCTGTAATGCTGCTGTGTTGTTTCCATAGAAGTGTAGTGCTATTTGGTTTGCCTGTCCCAGCTTTAAAGGGGTTTTCCACCCCATTTTATTTACCACATTGTGCTTTTTCATTGCATGGTTTCTGATAGATTGAGGCCATTGACACAGTGGTATCAACACATGCAACTGGTCTAGCACAATGTAGTAGGAACAGTGCAAAATACCATGCCACTACTTGGTTGTTGCTGCATCGGATTTCAATGGCACTTTAATGGAATACTGCTACAGCCCAAGTTACCTTCATTGGGCTGCGTTCTTGGGAGCAGGATTCCCACAGTACATCAGCAGTGTTATCATAGCGGCTACAGCTGAGCCAGAACAAACATCCTCAGTCAGCTGGGGCCATGTAAAAGCACTATGTAGCCAGGACATTTATCTATAATCTGAATCAGTGTAATGGGGAATTGCTACATGTTATGTGAAAGAATTTCAAATAAGCATGTGATGTGTGGCCAATGCAAAGCCTATATACAGCTTGCAAGGCATCCAGCTTTGGTTGACCCACTTTTGCCTGTAGCAATTTTTCTTCTCTCAATCAGGCACCCAGACTGACTGACCTCAATTGCCATAGTCGGTTGAAACACAAACGACAAATTGTTTTTCTCTGCCTCATCCTCCCTCCTTCTCTCCTTCTTCCTTGTGTCAGGAGGAGAGTGAACATGTGGGCTATGTTAACTTTTTGCCTTCATGAGGCTATAAACTGAATTGAAAAATGGGCTGGGGGTGGGGGTACCTTTCAGCCACCAAGCAAACAGCTAATTACAATGCATGTTTATGCAGATGGAAAATGAAGGCAGCAAGTCTAAGCATGCATAGGATTGCAGCCTTGGTCTGGATCTAACCCAGTGTGCTTATGGCATATTTAACAAGACAGCTGCTTGCTGATCATCTTAACTAATGCTTCCCCTTCCCCTCACCTGTTGTGGATCAGGGTGGGTCTGCTGTCTATGCAACAACACAATTTGTGATGACCTGGATGCAGAAGTTCCTATGATTTGCAGGGATGTATCTCATTTCTAGTGTGAAATAAAGCACTAGAACACCATAAAGCTATGTTGAAAATGCTTTCTAAGTACCGCTAACTTTAATTCCTTTCAGATTAGCTTAGTTTGAGGGCTGTACTGCAATCTTAAACACAGCTATCTGTAAGTTTCATTGAAATAATGCTAACTGATGGTTTATTTAACCCATGGTTTGTTACGCTACCCAGGATTAGTCTGGCAAATGATCAAACAAACTGTGGTTTGTTTTCTCAATCCCTGGGTTGTTTGTTTCCCTTCTTTTTGTCTGCTTCCTCTCTGTAGCCCAAATGACTTTGTGGCACTGTAGTACTGGTATACAGAACTGGTTGTTGTTTTTTACTGCTCTTGCCTACTGCCTTTGTAGCTTGGCAAAATAACCCATGGTTCTGGGTTTGCACATAACAACCCATAGTTAAACAACCCAGAGTTTAAAACATAACAACAAACCATGGGTTCTCTTTCTGGGTTGTTTGCAATAACAAACCATAGTTTGTTAGTGTAGCCACTTTCACACATCACAAGAACCCAGAATTCGACAACCCATAAAATGGACTAGCATTATATCTGTACCAGGATAGACTTTCCTGCAAAAATGCCTGGAGACTGTTGGGTTTTTTCAGAGGGTTGAATGGAGTTTGAAAGAAGAATCCCTGCTCATCTTGTTCATGAATCCATCTCACTTCTGTATTTTTTTTTTAAATCTGAAAACTCTTTGACCTAAGGCAACAGTAGGACAAAAGAAATGTGTGTACACCAAAAAAAGCACCCCCTATCCCACCTTCATCTCTCTTAAATTCTCTAACCTATGTTTGAGATCATAGTGACAATTGCTCTTTTAAAGAGAATAAGTTTTAATTAGTGAGGGTTTAGGGAAAGTATCTTCAGTTTCATCAGAAGGGTTTTTTTTAATGGAAGTCAACAAACAAAAGCGTTACTTTTTCAAGAGATAGAACAGATTTTTTTTTAAAGCAGATGACTGGGATTTTCTTTTCATTACAGAGTAATCTAATTTTCTAATCTGTTCCTTGTTGAATCATATTAAGATTAGCCCTTTTAGTACTGAGAACAAAGAACTGAATTCAACAGTAAGACTAGTGCACTCTTTAGGATGCAAGAATACAATTTCTGCTGGTCAGCTGCCTGGAGAGTGTTTATGTGACAATGCTAATCACATATCCACAATAACTGTGGAACAGCTGTAACTACAAAGAAACCCATGGGTACAGATGTACATGTGCCAGGTACACATGGTAGCTAAACTTCTTGCTGGCTCAGGGAAGCAGCTTTATATATTGACTGACAGGTTAGGTTTTGTCATTTCTTTGTTCTTAAAATTAGGTAACAGCCAGACACAGGTAGGTTCCAATTACAAGCAGATGGCTCCTGGTTGCTTTAGCTCCCAGTCCATAGATGGCTTATCTAAGCCTTCTCTAGAGACAGGTTTTGACATCAGATCAAGCATAATGTTGATGCACTTACGCTTTCAACTAAGTGACCCCTCTGACATGAAAACTGAGGTCCACACTAGACAGTACAGGCAGAGGTGTATAACGTTACCCGGATGTTCCTTTTATAAGTGGAATAGAAACCACAGAAGCAGAAGAAGTGTTTCATTTGCAATTTCCCCATTCAAAATTCCTTCCCTCCAAGTGCATTTGAAATCCCTGTAAAATGTAAAATGCCTGTTTGCTTGCCTTTGGAAATCTGCAGAGGCCTTCTGCACGCAATCAGTTAAGACCTCTGGCCCGAGGGATCTATCCCCATCCTGCCAATTGTCTGGGTCGAGAGGGAAGGGAGAAAAAAAAGAGTGCCACAAAAGGGGGTGGCAGAAAGAGGGTGCTTCCAGACACAGGACTCCTGTCGCTAACAAACAAAAGGCATTGTGCAGCTTTTCTGTTTTTTCTTCCTGAACAGATTTTTTTTTTCATGGTAAGAAAAAGGATGGAAGACACAGTGAGAAACACAGGAGGACTACAAACAGAAGACATCATAATCAACACACCTTTTCGATTTCTTTGAGAGCATCAATAAACATGTTTACAGGGTGATTGGGTTGACATTGTTTACTTGGACTTCCAAAAGGCTTCTGACAAAGACCCTCACCAAAGACTCCTGAACAAATTTAGCAGTCCTGGAGTAAGAGGAGAGGTTCTTATATGGATCAGTAACCGGCAAAAGAACAGAAAACAGGAATAAATGGTAAATTATCCCAATGCAAGGATGTAAATAGTGAGTATCCACAGGGATCTGTCTTTGGACCAATGCTTTTCAACTTGTTCATAAACAAGCAGTGAAGTGGCCATGTTTGCAGATGACACCAATTATTTAGAATGGTTTAAAAAAAAAAAAAGATTGTGAGGAACTCCAAAAGGATCTTTCCAAGCTGGAAGAATCAGCATCTAAATGGCAAATGCAGGTCAATGCAAGTAAGTGTAAAGTGATGCATATTTGGGCAAAAAATCCCAACTTCAAATATAGCCTGATGGGATATGAGCTAGCAGTGACAAACCAAGAAAAAGACCTTGGGGTTGTGGTGGACAGCTCAATGAAAATGTCAACCCAATATGTGACAGCTGTAAAAAAAAGTGTCCTGCATTGGCTGTAGCAGTCTTAGTTACATAGCTAACCACAAGGCCAAATAATTAGGGGTGTGCACGGACCCGCCGGATCGGATCGGGACCCAGATCGGGACCTCCAATTTTGTCCCGGACCGGTTCGGACAAAATCGGAGGCCCCCCGGACCGGATCGAGTCCGATCCCGACCCAAAAATCGTACATTTTTGGATCGGCCGCCAGTTTTTTCCCCATAGACTTGCATTGCAATGCAAGTCTATGAGGAAAAAATGGCGGCGGGTGGGTAAGGGGGGGCCTAACTCCCTCCCCCCCCCCGGGGCCGTCCGCTGTGGACGGCCCCGGCAGGTAAACCCCCTCCCCCGCGCTCCCTACCCCCCCTGGGGCCGCCCGCTTCCATCCGCTGGCGCCCGCGGGCGCCAGCGGATAGAAGCGGACGGCTCCGGGGGGGGGGTAAGCCCCCTTCCCCGCCACTGCTTACCTTCTCGGCCCGTCCGGCGCCAGCGGCTACTACCAGCGGGCTCCGCGGCCTACTCTCGAGTAGCGCGCCGGGTGATGACATCACCCGGCGCGCCACCCTGGAGCAGGCCGCGGAGCCTGCTGGTAGTAGCAGGCGCCGGCGCCGGACGGGAGCCGCCGGGCCGGGCAGGTAAGGGCCCCCCTCCCCCCTCCCCCCTCCCCCCTCCGCGCGCCCCCCCCTCCCCTCCACGCACCCCCTCCTTACCTTCCCGGCCCGGCGGCTCCCGTCCGGCGCCGGCGCCTACTACTTCCAGCAGGCTCCGCGGCCTGCTCTAGAGTAGCGCGCCGGGTGATGACATCACCCGGCGCGCCACCCTAGAGCAGGCCGCGGAGCCTGCTGGGAGTAGTAGGCGCCGGCGCCGGACGGGAGCCGCCGGGCCGGGCAGGTAAGGGCCCCCCTCCCCCCTCCCCCCTCCGCGCGCCCCCTCCTCCCCTCCACGCACCCCCTCCTTACCTTCCCGGCCCGGCGGCTCCCGTCCGGCGCTGGCGCCTACTACTTCCAGCAGGCTCCGCGGCCTGCTCTAGAGTAGCGCGCCGGGTGATGACATCACCCGGCGCGCCACCCTAGAGCAGGCCGCGGAGCCTGCTGGGAGTAGTAGGCGCCGGCGCCGGACGGGAGCCGCCGGGCCGGGCAGGTAAGGGCCCCCCTCCCCCCTCCCCCCTCCGCGCGCCCCCTCCTCCCCTCCACGCACCCCCTCCTTACCTTCCCGGCCCGGTGGCTCCCGGCCGGCGCCGGCGCCTACTACTACCAGCAGGCTCCGCGGCCTGCTCTAGAGTAGCGCGCCGGGTGATGACATCACCCGGCGCGCCACCCTAGAGCAGGCCGCGGAGCCTGCTAGTAGTAGTAGGCGCCGGACGGGAGCCACCGGGCCGAGAAGGTAAGTGCCCCCCTCCTCCCCCCCCCGCTGTCCACTTTCATCGGCGGGCGCCCGCTGGCGCCCGCCAATGGAAGCGGCGGTGGGCGCCAGTGGGCGCCCGCCGATCCGCCGATCCGCCGAACCGGTTCGGAGCTTTTTCGGACCGGTTCGGATTGGATCGGCCGATCCAGCTGCGGGATCGGAAATCGGATAATTTATCCGATTTCCCACTGGACCGGACTCGGATCGTGGATCGGGTCCGATCCAGTGCACATCCCTACAAATAATACCCCAGACCAATGTTTCATCAGACAAGCTTTAAGTTCAGGCAAATATAGAAGTCCAGATAACAGGCACAGGATAAAGGCACAGACAATCAGTCCAATATAGAGAGTCAGGCAAAGCAGGAGTGATTAAACAGGCAAAGGGTCAAACACAGTTAGGCAGTCCAATACATACTGTACATAATCCAGCAGCAGAGTCAAGTAGAAGTCTATGGTCACAACACAGAGGCTCAAGAGCAAGGCAGGTCAGAAAACCAGGAGACAGGACAAAAGAAGCTGATGAAATGCTGTATCCAGCAACCAACAAGTTATCACTGCTGGCTTTTATTCACAAGACTGCTGAGCCCCACCCAGGCTCAGCTGCTGTCCATCAGTGTTCTCTGGCCATAGCCCTACTCATGAGGAGTTGCCTTCTCCTGAGGAGACCATTTTCTCAAACAAGCACTCCTCCTTACAGGAGGCCTACTGGCCTGTTGCTTGAGGTGACGACACTCCTGGGGGTCAGGGGGGGTTCTCAGCCTCTGCTCCCGAGTCAGAGTCCCCTCCCTCTGTCAGGGAAGAACTGGGAGCTGTCTCCCCTGAAGGCCCAGGCTCATCCTGGTCTGGTGCCAGAGCTTGATGTGGTGTCTCCCTGGTTTCTGGGGTCTCTACTTCCTCCTCTAAGGAGGATTCCTCTAGTGAGGACATGACAAAAGGACAAACTCCATGTTGGAAAAGGAATTGAGAATAAAACTGCCAATATCATTTTGTCTTTATACAAATCTATGCTGTGACCATATTTGGAATACTGTGTACAGTTCTGGTCAACATAGTTTAAAAAATGATATTGTAAAACTGGAAAACTGCAGAGAAGGGCAACTAAAATGGCAAACACCATGTTAGGCATAATTAAGAAAGGAACGGTCAATAACACTGTCAATAGCATACTGACAGATTGTAGAGCAGAAAAGTGCAAGTAAAATTATCAAGGGGCCTGAGCAGCTCCCCTATGAGGAAAGGTTACAACAGCTGGGATTCTTAAGCTTGGAAAAAAGTGAGTAAGGGGAAACATGATAGAAGTGTTCAAAATTATGCATGGTGTGGAGAATGTGGATAGGAGACATTTCTCTCTCTCTCATAATACTAGAAGCTGGGGCCATCCCATGAATCTGATTGCTTGGAGATTCCAGACAGATAAATGGAAGTACTTCACACAGGATATAGTCAAATTATGGAATTTGCTAGCACATGACATAGTGATGGTCACCTATTTGGATGGCTTTAAACAGGGGTTAGATAAATTGCTAGAGACAAAGGCTATCAATGGCTACTACTCCAGATAGCTATGTGCTACCTTCAATATCAGAGGCAATAGGTCTATGTACACCAGTTGCGGGGAACATGGGCAAGATAATGCTGTTGCATCATGTCCTGCTTGTGGGCTTCCTATTGCAGCTGGTTGGTCAGCTATGGAGTGAACGGTAGACATTTTTGGATCTCCCGGAGCGAAGAAAATAAAAAAGAAAAATTCCTATCTTCTGCGGGATGGACTGTAAGTTATAAAACAAATTTATAAATTGGAAGTAACGCTGCACTGGAATTTGTGGGGAGGTTAACGGCAACAGCGTACAAAGCAGATAAAGAAGAATCTGGGCTGGATGCCAGAGGCCAGCAGCTAGAATAAATAAAACCTGTGGAGGATATTTTTTTCTACCTAATTGTTTTAAAAGGGATAATAAGGACTGTGAGACTTGGAAAATGATTTAAGAGTTATACGGGGACGTAGCTGCCCTCCGAAGTAGTTGGCTGAATGCCAGATGAGCAGAGAGCACAGAGAAAAAGCCTTTCCCTCGCCAAAGTGGGCAAGAAAGACTAGATTACACCCTTCTGATAAAAAATTAGCTCGGCTTACTAGAACTATGTCACAAGAGAAAACGGCTCCATCTCAAACTGGAAGTGGCAATCATAAAACTGGAACAAAGCCAGGAGCTGTTCCTAAAGGAACCAAGCCACAGGAAAGTCAACAAATGACGTCAGTGGAATTACTGGCAAATATAAAAGCTATGATGAATGAAAGTTTGGGAAAGCAGGAGGACAACATTATGAAAGAGGTCAAGAAGGAGATTTTCAATTCTCAGAAGGAGATACTGACAGGCTTTCAAGCTGTAGTGGATAAACTGACATCTCTGGAAGTGTGGGGGGAGGGGGAGGGAGGGGGGTTAAATGTAACACATATGGAGACCTACAAAGAGTATTAAGGTTGGGAAGATGGAAAATAAATTAAGAATTGTAACTTTAAATGTCAAGGGGCTGGGAACTGTTATTAAAAGGAAGAGGATAGAAGCGTTGTTAAATAAAGAAAAAGCAGATATAATATTTTTACAAGAAACTCATCAATCGAAAGAGGGAGTAAATGAGCTTAAATGAGGGATGTGGGTGTATATGAGAAGGCATATGGGACTTCTAAAGCGAGAGGAGTAGCGATAATAATTTCTAAAAAATGTGGTATCAATATAGTAAAAGTGAAGAGGGATGATATGGGAAGTTTTCTGATAATACATTGTACTGTGGGGGAGGAGGAATACGTATTGATTAATGTTTATGCTCCAAATGAAAAACAGATGGAATTTTATGATAAAGTGTTTAAAGCTGTTGGAGATATGGGGAAAATGAATATTGTAATAACTGGTGACTTTAATATGGCGATGGATAAAGATAAGGATAAGGATAATATAATGAGAGTTTTAAAAGGTGGTGGTAAAACTGGATTACATAAAGTGATGGCTGAAAAAGAATTAGTAGATGTTTGGAGGCTAATAAAAGGGGAAGAAAGGAAATACACCTTTTATTCACCGAAATATAAGAGTTATTCTAGGATTGATTATATTTTTGTGTCAAAGAATTTAATTTCTAAGATCATAGATTGTGAAATAGGAGTTATTAAAGTCACAGATCATGCATTAATGAGTATGGATATTAAAATGAAGAAAGATTATAGAGAAGCAAAGAGGTGGAGAATGGATACAAAGCTTTTCAATTATAAAAATATTGTTGAGAAAATGAAAAAAGAGATACAGACAATATGGGAAATTAATGAAATAGGGCAAAACTCTCATGGGATAGTTTGGGACATGATGAAAGCGGTAGTAAGAGGAATATGTATTAGGGAATCGTGTACTTTAAGAAGACAAAAGGAAGCACAAAGTAAAACGATTGAAAAGGAGGTTAAGAATTTAGAGGAACAGCTAAGAATAACAAAAGATAAACGCTTATACGCTCAACTTCAAGCTAAAAAGAAGGAACTTGAGGAAGCGGATTTAGAAAGAGTGCAAAAGGATCTGTTATATTTGAAAAGGGAATTTTTCGAATACAGTAATAAAAATTCTAAGATGTTTGCCAGGTCCACGCAGTCGAAGAAGGCAAAGAATATGATAGGGACAATTAAAGATAAAACAGGGAAAAGCTGTAATTTAATGAAAGATAAATTAAATATATTTCAAGAATTTTATCAGAAATTATATGCATCAGAAGTGGGCCCACAGGCAAGATTAGTGGAGTATGTAGAGAAGAATTGGAAAATAAGATTACAAGGGGAAGATAGGGATTATATGGAAGGTTCAGTTAGGGATAATGAAATAGAAGAAATTATTGATAAATTAAAAGGAGGGAAATCTCCAGGTTTAGATGGGTTGGGGCCGGAATATTATAAGATATTTAGAGAGTTATTGGTACCGAGATTGAAAGTATTATATAATAATATACTAGAGGGAGGGAAGACCCCACCATCATGGGATCATTCTCTGATCATATTAATCCCAAAACCAGATAAGGATTTAACGGACCCAGCTTCTTATAAATCAAGATTCCAAAATTTTTACGGCAATTATGGCAAAAAGAATGAGCACCTTTATAAATGAATATATTAAAAAAGATCAATGTGGATTTATTTCGGAGAGGCAAATGCCTAATCTAATAGGGAGATTATTGAATATAATATATGTTATTTAAAAAAGGAATATAAAAGCAGGGTTGATAGCATTAGATATTTTCAAAGCCTTTGACTGTGTGGAATGGCCAACATTAAAAACAATCATAAAAAAATTGGGTTCGGTGATAAATTTATAGGAGTGATCAATCAGTTATACGTAAATAATAAAGCAGTGGTAATGGTTAATGATGGGTTAACACAACAGATTACCTTAGCCCGGGGTACTAGGCAAGGGTGTCCACTCTCCCCAATATTATTTGCAATAGTTATAGAAATTTTGGCAAATGTTATAAGGGAAGATGGGAGATTAAAAGGGATAGGAGGAAAAGAAAAGATAAAAATCAATATGTTTGCGGATGATACATTAATGACATTAGAAAATCCTCTGAGAGTGTGGAGGAGATAAAGCAACATCTGAGAGAATTTGGGGAGATTACAGGATTACAAGTAAATTGGGGAAAGTCCGAAATGATGTTATTTAATTATAATAAGGAGGAAAGGAGGAGTGTAGTAGAAAATTAGGTTTTAAGATTAAAAATATAGTGCACTATTTAGGAGTTAATATTGCGAAAGATTTAGAAAAGTTCGAAGAAATCAATTTTAATAGTTTGAAGAAACAGATAATGAAAAAATTAGAAGCTTATAGAAAGTTAAAACATTCATGGTTTGGTAGAATAGCGGTTATTAAAATGAAGATATTACCAAAGATTAATTTTTTATTTAGAATGTTACCAATCAAAATAACGGAAGTAGAGATAAAGAGTTGGCAAAATATGATAAATGCTCATTGTAATGGAGATAAAAAAGCAAGGATTAACAAAGGGAAATGGTATAAGATACAAAAGAAAGGAGGGTTGGGACTTCCAAATATAAAGATGTATTATATAGCTAATCAATTAAGATATGTTATAAATAGTATAGCAGGGAAAGAAGATTTAGAGCAGACAGGGGAAATAAAGTTAAAATTACAAAATATCTTCTTTAGCAAAATACAAAAGAAACAATTGAAGGAAATGGAAAATCCACTATTAAAAATATTTTAGAGATTTGGGAGAGGTATATAAAAAAACTAATACCAGGAATCTCTCCTCTAACTCCAGTTGTATTACTGGAAAACTTCCCAGGGAATTTAAAAAGAGATATGGAAGGGGTATTGAGGGGACAGAAAATTATTAAGGTGAAAGATTGGTTGAAAAGAATATCTAATAAGGAGCAAATAGAAGAGATATTAAAAGGACAAAAGATATCTTGGTTCAAATGTATACAATTGGAAAAATGGACACAGGATTGGAAAAAGAAAAATAAGGATTGTAGAGATAATACGAGATTTGAAGATTTAATAGAATCAAGAGAAAAGGAAGGGGAAAATAAAAGCAAAAAAGGTATAAGTGAAATCTATAAAATGCTGATAGAGGATGGAGACCAACAGGATTCTCTTAAAACAATATGGGAAGATGATTTAACAAAACAAATCAGTGATTATAACTGGGGGAGGATCTGGGATTCAAGAATGCTAAAGTTATTATCAGTTAGGATAAAAGAGAATTATTACAAAATAATTTGGAGATGGTATTTAACACCAGCAAGATTACATCAGATAGATAAGAAAACATCAAAGAACTGTTGGAGGGGATGTCAGGAGGTTGGAACATATTTTCATATGTGGTGGACTTGTATGTACAAAAATTTTGGGAAAGGGTGTTTAAAGAAATAAGTGAAATAATGGAAAGCACTGTGGAAGCAAGTCCAAAACTGGCTCTACTCTCAATTTGGGATAAAGGAATTGGGAATCAAAATATGAGGGATTTGATTAACAACCTCCTGACACCTGCTAGATTAATGATAGCTAAGAATTGGAAAATACAAGGGAATTATACAATAGAAGAATGGTATAAAGAAATATGGGATATTGCGCTTAATGATAAATTAACATGTAATATAAAAGTAAAGAGGGGATTATCCAAGAAGAATGATTTTGAAAATATATGGGGGCCATTTTTGGAATTTGTATTAATAAAGGGGAAAGGTTGTACACCTTTAAAAGATTCTTTACCATTTTGGAAGAATGTATAATATAAAAGAATAAAAGAAGGTCTCATTGGGTTAGGGGAGCATGGGGGGGTTATCAAGGTTTTGTTAGTATTTTATGTTATGATTATGTTGTATTTTATGTTAAAAATAAAAATTATTATAAAAAACAAACAAACATTGCAGCAATAGACATGTGTGTACAGTTTGTGTGTACAGTCCTCACTCCAAGGTCTAGAATACTTCTAGAACCATTATGTGTGGTGTAACCCCTCGCCTTTTAAAGCAACATCACAAGTTTCTGTTAGAAATTACATTGACTAGTCTAAATGTTGCTTACAAGCGATTTAGGCTGCAGTCCTATGCTCATGTACCTGGGAGTAAGTCTCATTAATCTAATTAGCACTTACTCCTGAGAAAAAATGTATAGGATTGCACTTAGTGCTCTTTGATTTCTATGGGTCAAGGGAGAATCTAAATTAAGGGAGTAATCTCCCTCTCAAAGCAAAATGTTCCCACTTTCATGACAATGGTACAAGGATCAAATTACTGACAGTGGATCAGGACTAATGCCACAGTAGCATTATTAGAACATTGCTTCTCTTTATCTGCAGAAATAATTGTCTATACACTGCCTGAGGTTTCTAGAAACTTTGAACATTCTGGTTGTACTCTCATCACAAACCCAGGGGCTAGACTGTAACACGTATATATGTGGCAATTAGAGAGAAACTTGTCAGGAAGGTGTTGCTTCACACAAAAATGTTGCCTCATACAAAAGACACCAAAACACTTACCTAAAGTGAGGAGTCAAACACTTCATCAGCCTTTTTCTTAGCTACCTAGAAAGTTCTGCACATATGTTATCCTATATATGGGAAACCAGGGCCAGCCCAAGACATCTTGCTACCTGAGACAAAAGACAAGATATCAGCCCTCCTGTTCCACCAACATAAGCAAACTGGCAGTTAAATCTTGCTTCGACATTGGTGATGGGATACAGCATACTCTACCTCACCTGAGGGCAACACGCAAACTTAGGGAGTGCAAAGCAGGCTTCTTGGAACACATAGCTGTCTTCCAACAAAGGTGAATGGTCAGGGGGCTGTGTCCATCGCCCCCCTCATAGAACCCAGCATCTTGTGCCTGAGGCAGCTGTCTCACTCAACCTAATGGTAGAGCCAGGCCTGGGAAAAGAATATTATCTGTGCAGTGAAATATCAATGCGGTTAAACAGTGCTGGTTGGGGAATGCTGGTTGTTGTAGGACTTTTTGTTTGTCTAAACATACACAGCACTGCACCATAAGGATTCATACATTTGTGTGGATGTGGAATGCCTTCTGCAGAGTGGTTCACCTGGTGCCTATATTGTGGTCTTTCAGCACCTAGTAAACATCTGTTTATTCCCCTGGGTTTCTTTAATCCTTCAGTTTAAAAAAAATGTGTTAGTGCATTTTTAGGTCTTTCCATTGCTGCTGGTTTTACTTTGCTTTTATTCCCTTCTTTTAAACTTTTTAATGTTTTTATATTGTGCTTTATCATTTTTTGGTATTTTGTTTCAGTGATTGGGTGGTATATAATGTGTGTGCATATATACACACATACACACATACACACACAGAATGATGAATGTTTAATTGATTTATTAATCCATTATAACTCATGCAATCCTTTTATTAAGATTTCTTTAGTCAAGTGGCAGCTCTAGCAGAGCCCCATAATTTGGTTTGGCACAAAGCCCATTATTTAATCCAGTTCTGCCACGCTAGCTAGGCCCAGCTGTTCCCTTAGCCTCTGGAGCTTGTGACATGTTCTTGCTAGTACTCAATCATCAACAGTGCAATCCTATGCACGTTACTCTGAAATACATTCCCTGGAGTTCAATGGATCTTACTTCCAGGGAAGAGGATATAAGATTCCACCCTAAGTTGTTTGCCCTATTAGCCTCCAAAACATGAAGAACTATATGGCACAAGTTTTGTAGGGACCACAGTGGCCTCTACAGGCCATAAGCTGTATCTGCAGGCTACACTAAACACATTTATCCACATAGAGTGTGTGGGGAAAGACAGAAATGTGTATCTTTTCATAAAAGCTGTAGAAAATGGAGTGGTTTTTAACAGAGATCTTATTCTCCTGTCTATCCTCAAAGCATTTCACTCATATGAATTATGGCCCATACTTGGGAGCGCATTTTGAACCTGCTCAATTGAGCCTAGATTCTAGACCCTGGAACAAGGGCTCCATGTACCACTCAAGACATGGCTGTTTCACTGAATGCTATCCAGTCATACTATATAATGTCTTAAGCAAAGGGGCAGTAACTTGTGCTTGCATACACCGTTTATCAGGGATGTATTTGACACATTGATAACCTAGCACCTCTTGATCTTATTAGAGCATGGTTTATGAAGATAAATATTACCCAGATGTAATAAAAAAGAAACTGAGGCTACAATCTAGGCCCCCTTACCTGGGAGTAAGTCCCATTGAACACCAGTGGGACTTTTCCCCAAACAAACATGCATAGATTGGGTTTCAAAATTCTGAAAAGATACAGTCCCAATTACTAGGAAGTAACTAGGACCTATTTGCACAGCAGTTTTGTTGCAGAGCCATAATTAAGCCCCCAAACCGACATGCTTTTATTAAAACAGGCTTAGCATACTCTTTAAAAGGACATTCTTCCACTATGCTGCAAGATTTTAAAAACTGCTACTCAGGATAAAATGAGACATTTTATCATTTACTATTAAAGTTTGACCCTATATCACTGAATAAAAATGAGAGCAACCACTTCTCTTCTTCTAGGAACTCAGTATTTAGAACCTGTCGTGTACAATTATGTTTTTAGCTTTCATATTATGGGTCAGGGGTGGGGGGTGGGGAGGAGACACCCAGGAGGAATTTAGAGGCCTCATTATGTGCTCCATCTGGCTCTCTTGGCAATTGGGACTGTGCTTGCAGCATGATTAGTTTTGCAAACGTCACAGCAATGGCTTACATTGATGGCTCCTGACACCTATAGAAAAATAGTGCTGTGTAGTTTATTGGACTCCTATTACTGGCAAAGTGCAAGAAATTTGACTATGCAGCTACTAGAAGGCTTAGAAGAAGGGCCTGATTCATAATTGTCACTCAGTAACTTCACATAGGCAAGCTGATAATGAAGATAAGGGAAAGAAAAAGGGCTGCAAGGAAAAGACAGTGAATAAAATGTAGCCTAGCTGGAGTATAATTGCCAGACATACTCTAAAATCACCCTAATTTAGGGTGCCTCTACAAGAGCGATTTAAAGCTCTTTCATAGTGCATTACTGATTTGACCTCCACATCAACAGAGCACAAATCGGGGGTTGAGGTGCGTTTTTTCTCCGATTATGCGCATTATCGGATGCGCGTTAAATAGCGAGTTTTAATTTTCCGCGGGAATTAAAGTGCCTTATGACCATGTAAACAAGCGATTCTCCGCATTTCAACCACTTTAAAGCGTGTTTCATACTGCCGGTAATGCGCTTCACTGCCTGTCATTTATAGGAATTAGGCGTAAAAGCGATTGGGAGAAGATGCGCATAATCGGGCAACTGGGTGTCAAGCTGAATTCTTGTAGAGGGGGCCTTAGTGACATTACTCCTAGAGCTTCTATGAGGTTTGTTGTATATATTTTTATCATTAAGGGCCCAGATGCAATTCATGTGAGGAACTGATAAAGGACTTTATTTAGACTGGGAAATGAGCAGAACATGTTGATCAAGTACAGATTAGGTCTAGTCTACTCTCTTCTGTGTGGGCAGGTCCTATATATACACAAACAGTCTAACAGGTAAGTTTGAGTCACTCAAATTATAGTGTTGTGTTGGCAGGAACAAGACAAGGGAGGAGGAGGGTACCTGGTCAGACAAGCCCAACTTCTTTTTGTTCCAGACCTTTGAACATGAAAGGAGCATAGCTCACACATAAGAAGCGGCAGCGACTGGAGAAAAACATTTGTCACTGGTGTTTGACTCAACGGGACACCTTGATAAAGTTTTGCCACATTTTAGATAATGTTTGCTGGGTGGTGCGTATTCATTCCCACATGAGACTTGATAAAAAACAGGAATATTCATAGGAGAGCCATTCACTGTTGCTGTTGAATGTTGCCAACCCAAATGCTTTTGCAATCAAATTTTGGCTACTTTCTAAGGAGAAGAAAAACTATCTGAGCAGAAGGAAGACATTTTTAGAGAAGGGCTAATTTGCACTCAAGCTGGTTGGCTCACTCTCACACGCTTATACTAGGTTTCATGTTTGCATGTTGAAAAGTTCTTATACAGTCTTAACTATGGGCATACTTTGTTGGAGGTAAGTTTCACTAATTCAAGGAGACTTACTACTCCCAAAGCATGCAATTGCACACATGCTAAAAGAAATCCTCCTGCTTCATATTCTCATAGCTCTGAGGTTACTGGTGCCTTTATTCCCCACCCATTATCAGTCTCTCAGCCCAGCTTCACAAATCTTCTCCCATTTTCAGGTGACTCCAGTTGCAGAACCACTCTACAAAGTTCCTTCTTCAAATGCTGAAATAACAGCAACAGGAGGAAGCCAAACAAAAACATTTGCAAGCATACTTCTTCTTGATCCTTCTCCATACCGGTACAACTCACAGGTTTAAGCATGACAGCATCAGGTGACAAAAAAGGAGACACGGCTGAGAATGATGACCTCATCTAGCAGACCATAGAGCCAAGATTGTGAGCCTATAGGCAGTGATTTGTGTACTTTTTAAAGACTTTTTTAAAAATAGCATCATAAAAAGCCTTCCCCAACATGGTGCTCTCCAATGTTTTAATTGCAACTTTCAGCATTTCTGACCATGGCCATGCTTGCTGGGGCTGATGGGAGCTGTAGTCCAAACATCCAGAGGGCTCTAAGCTGGGAAAGGCTGAAACAACACCACAATACGATAAAAAGTAGAGCAAGTGGTGGAGGTTGTGATCTAACAAGATGGGATGGAAATCCATGGTGAAAAGTAAAAAAAAAATTGTCTGTTTGCTCCACTTTCAGCATGTAGTTTTTTAAATATCACTTAATACATTCTATATACATAATCCATAATTGTAAAAAATAAAGCTATTCTACAGTGATAGTGCTTCATTTCGTTTTAATATCTTGTAATGCTTGTTTTTAGGGTGAATTCTGTGATGGAGTAGAATTGGAGTCTTTTGTACAGCAGATTATGGCACAGAGTTCAGTTGATAGTTGTTAGTATTTTAAAAGGAGATCTAGCCCACGGGGATCGGAGAGACACAAAAATTCACAGTGATTGTACAAGTTGTGGCACAAGCTTAAAAGGAAGCCTTACACATTGCCAAAAAACCTAAGACACCTTTTGTGCAAAGGCAATTCAGAGGAACTCCCAAGAACGAGTAACATTATTTCAGAATTTACTCCTATTGTTTTTACACAGCCATCTTTCAAATTCCTGCTAAACCGAAAGGCAGCATATACTAAATAAGTACTATACACAAATTAGAAAGGTAACAGATGACATTAAAAAGGCAATGCATATCAGTATACACATAGTGTAAACTCTTAAAAAATATCACATCTATCCTTTTTTCACTTTATAGTGCTTTCGAAAGAGTGTTAGCATTTTTGGGAATAAATTTGACAACAGGAAGGAAGACTAGCTGATTCAAATTGAGAGCAGTCAATCACTCCGCGACATCTATTCAAATGGCTTCAAGTTTTACATTTATGTGATGACGGTGGGACCAGTGCGGCCAGTTCTCTCATGAAGTTGTGAGAGCTTCAGTGCAATGGAGATGAGAGGAGCCAACATGACCTGCAAAAAAGGGAAAGAGTAAAAGAAAAATGAGGAGAAACAAGAAAAATGCCAGTCAAAATCCTGGAAACAATGTAGTGTTTATTATTCCAATGCAGTCATACCTTGATCATAAATCTTGTACAGAAATATAAAATTTGGGGTTGTACCCATTAGAGTATACTCATTGAAATAAATAGAACTAAAATTAGACTAACAATGGATACAACCCAAGGGATCTAGAAAAATGCACAGCCACAGTCACAGTATGCATTGCAGAACCTATGCTCATGAAGAACTCTATGGAAGCATGGTTTCTGTTGAACAAACAAGTTTCTTGCTCATAGTTAGTTATACAGTGAAAAACAAATCAAAACCCAAAACTTGAAAGCATGTGGATATATGCTTAAAGTTTGCAAGCATTCCTCTATATATTTATTTCTGAGCAATCCCCTAGCTCCTTGGGCTAAACAACAGAAAAGAATTTTCATATTTTGCATGCCTCACAATGACCCCCCTCCCTAATTCCATTATATAGGTGTGTGTGTATGCACGCATAAGTGCACATGTGTATTCCTGTTTCTTCCTTTCCTTTCTAAGAACACAATACTCTTATTTCTTTCATCCCAGAGTCTACATTGCAAATAAATTAGATCCTTGGCCCTTTGATGTTTATGGAACTCTCAGTCTCATTGCAAGGAATGAGTAGATTCTTTAAGAGAAATGGGATAAAACGAGAGGCACAGCCTCTCAATAAAACCTACTTGTGGATCTTCATAGATTTTTGGTGCATCCTTTTCATAGCTATCAATATACAGTCTCACAGTTGCTCCAGCACTTCCTGTGCCACTTAGTCTGAAGATGATGCGAGAACCATCAGCAAAGATGAGCCTCAGACCCTAAAAAGAGCAAACACACAACAAATGAGCAGTTTTCTCAGCAGGCCACTCCTCACTAAACCTTTCTGAACACAAAAGTGGTTAAAAACCTAGAGCTTTGTTTGATAGCTGTCTAACTACTGTGGCTGATCCTGTTAATATTCCTAACTGGGGAACACGAGTTCCAAATTCTCATTTTGCTGTATAAAGCCATGGGTGCTCCAAAATATGCATGAATTAAACAATATTGTGTCATGATAGTATACATCTTGTAGTTCTTTTGTCCATAGATTCTTTTCCATTCAGATAAATTTCTCAGATATGTTTACATGTTTCATCCAGTCTTTTGCAGGAAAGTCAGGATTCGAATAGAGATAAGTATAATTCATCTTGGTATACTTTTTTGGGGAAAGGAAAAGGTTTATGTCCAACATTAGCCTTGCTTTAATTAAACTAAATAATGTAGCTGGGTCACAAGAGAGACAATGACCCCCTCTAGATGGATTCCGTTTGACGCCTGGTTAGCCGATTATGTGCATAATCGCTGAAGCTTGTATGGAGGAGGTACTTGACCACTCAACAGGTGACCTTACTGGTTGTTTCAAATCCGCTTTACAAGTAGTTAATGCGGAGAATCGCTTGTTCACAGAGTCAAAATGCGCTTTAACGGCCGGAGCAAAATAAAACTCGCTATTTAACATGCATTCGATAATGCGCATAATTGGAGAAAAAACGTGCCTCTACGCCTGATTTGCGCTCCGTTCTTGTAGAGGTAAAATTTTTAATGCGCCTTGAAAGAGCTTTAAATACCTCTTGTAGAGGCAGCCAATCCTGTATTTTTGTTGCTGGAACCTAGGCCTTGCCCTGAACTTGTTACCTGAAGCAAATGTAACATGTGTTAAAGAATTAGCTTATTCTGTTTCATACTTTATGAAACTATCTATTTGAGACAGATACAGATAAATATTCCATCTTCTGTTGATTTGTAGAGGCTGAAAATCCATTATCAGGTGCTGCTACTGTGAAGTTAACAGGATGAGGAGCTGCCTTAACTCCATGGATAGATGGAAAAATCATAAGATGGAATGTTTCAGCCAGGAGAGTTTCTGCCACTATTCCAAATTTAAAACAATTAAAAGATGGAAGACTTTTAAACAGTCACATATACATAATGCGTTGTAAATGCTATTAAATTTCACTGGATCCAAATCTTCAATTAGTGCTTGCTAAGACCTGAGTGGAATAGCTGAACCAAGGCTTAGTTGGGAAGAAAAGTTTGTTCAGAGCAGGGAAATTCAGATAAGAGACACCATACAAACAGGGGAAGTAGGCTTGGGAAAGAAGAAGGAGAAGGAAAGACATAAAAAGGAAGAAAAAAATACCACTGACTTTAGGGATATGTTCACACAACCAAAGAGTTTGACAAGGCATCAGCAAGACTGGCAGTGGGCTGTTCACTTTAGAAGGGCTATTTAGAGGCTGAGCCCAGGGAAACCAGGGTAGATAAATTATTCCCAAGTGATATTAAATTGAAAGCCATCAGGGCAGAGGTTTTCATAATGCCCATAAAAGTTACTCATTTTCACTATGGTTCATTGGAACAGACAAGTTATGTCAAGATAGCTCTAAAATGTATTTGATTAGGACATGAATGGAGCAGAATTCATAATAACTAGTTCGCTCTTTCTGACCAGTCTGCGTTAACTCCACAGATGTCAGAGATCTTCAGAAGATCCAAAGCCCAAGGGATATATGTTCCCATCCTTTCATATATCATATAGCCTCAGGACACGGAATGAAACATAAGGATCTTATAAGATTTTTCCACCAAGCTTCCAATTAGAGATAGTATGGCAGTAAGGTCCTGCATTCTGGAGGCTAAAGTTTAGCAGGATAGCCCCATGTGGTCATGGAAAGTTCAACAGAAAAAGGTCTTCTATGGTTCCCACTGGTCACCAGATATTGGACTTCAGCGGCTTAGCATAATATGGTCTTATTACAAAATGGACCTAAATACAAAAAGCTTTAAAAATCGATTCATTTTTTAAAAAAGCTGTGCCATCTATTTCCCTCAAAATGGAAAAAGCTGCTTGAAAGCTGCATGTCATTTGTGCACAAGCACGGCAATGGCTTAACTAAATGAAAAATGAAAATAGGTATCTACAAATATGTATCAATGAAACAAACCTAAAATGAGTCTCCTTGGCAATATCAGAACTGACCTCAACAATCATAATGCACACGTAACAAGACAATAAGAAACACTAATCTTAGTATGCAGAAAATACTTCAATTACTAAAACATACAACCACAACTGTTTTATAATATAATGACATATTGTCATGTTGCCATAAATGAAGCACAATAAACAAAATAATCCAAAGAAATATACCTGAATTATTTGATAATGCTATTTCTTCAACCTTTCTCTGCCATTGTTTCGAGAATAATCTATAACCCTAACCCTAAACAAACTTTAAAAAATTAAAAATTAAAACAACATATGGGAAATTAAATTTTCCATAGAATCCCACCCGTAAATCCACACAAATAACAATAGTACGGATTAGATCGGCCAGTTTGGTCAATGACATGTAAGGCAGATTGAGAACAGTAAGGGCCCTCCATTTTATTTTTAATAAACATTTATACTTAAGTTTGTTTGGTAATCACAAAGAGAGAAGGACCTTGTGAGTAAATTACCCAACTGAATAGAGCTGGAACATTATGCAACGAAAGTGAGAGTGCTACAGAGCATGGCCTGGAATATAATTAGTTTCATTGATGAAGTATTGAAATGCACAATACAATCCGGAGTTGTCATCTACTCATTACTTATCAAGAATTATTTGTTAACCTATCAAAATTAATTTCAGTGTCGTAATCAGTTTTTTCCTATAACAATTGGGTTTACAACATGCCCATTTAGATGTATTCAACTGTATTCATACTGTTCATTATCCTCTTTATTCAAAGTATATCCTTTACACTGTGTGATCCATAGGGTGCATTTATTAAGTAATAAAGTATGTATAGCATTCAGCTTTCCTCGCATAATGTTCCAGCTCTGTTCAGTTGGGTAATTTACTCACAAGGTCCTTCTCTGTTTGCTTGTGTTAACCAATTGTGAGGGCTCCTCCTTTGCATTTTTGGTAATCACAAAGGGCAAAACGACAAGTGAAAAGCAGAATCTTAACATAAAAACTATTCATATCTTTACGGACATCTTAATTGAACTGATTTATAGAAGCAAGACATAACTTTCCTGCCATTGGAACCTACAGCATGTCCAGTCTTTTTCTTACCTGGTTTCTTGAGATGCTTCCATCCACAGGATCACTGTACTCAAAATTATCAGCTTTCTCCACAGTGTATGATTTGTCACCTGCTGATAGCTGCTTCCCACCAAAGGAACGGTCAAAGAAGAGTGTCTCTAGATCCTTCATCATCTTGTTGGCGCCATCAGCATCCACCTCTTCATAGTCATATCTAGAAGAAATCAGGGAGTCTTTAATAAGATAAAAATGGATAAATAATGGGCAGCAAGCTCCTCATTCTGCGTGTTTTTAAATTGTACACTTTTTAGACCTCTGGAATGTTCTCCCAAGGTAAGCTGACCTGACACCCACACTGCTGGGCATGTGGGAGAGGAGAGGTGGAAGTCCCAATTAATCAGTGGTAGCCCTCTGTGGGCAGAGGAACCATTCTGGATCCAACCCCTATAGTCCGTGAGAGGGCATCCTAGGAGCCTTAAGATACTGCAGACTTCTCCCTGCATTGTTGGATATCTATGGGTGGAAAACTAAATCTGATGCTGGAGGCCTCCTCATGGTGGTGGAAGAAACCCCACTGCTAACACTTTCTTCATTGTTAATACTTTGAGAGTAGTATGGGGACATATCAGGATGAATTGAGTGAAGCCTTCGATTCAGAGGATCCAAAGGCCTTCCATTCCCCCAAATCAGCCATGAAACGGCATCATCCAGTGAGCTGGTATAGTACATTCCTCTCGCATTGGGAGGGGACTAAAAAAATGCCTCAGCAGTGAAAAGGCCCCCAAAAAACCACCCCACATCCTTTTTTCTGGCCACAATGAAAAAGGAGGGCATAGGAAGCGACAGAAGCTACTTCAGAGATTCTTCCCCTCTGCTCACCATAGGATTGCTCTGGCAAGGAAAATACATAAAGGAGAGCAGACACTTTGGGGCTAGGACCGTAATAATGAAATTGGATCCAGACTAAATAAATTGAACTTGCATCCCATTTAAAATTTATGCGAAAAGTTAGTCACAGTTCAGATCCCATTTATTTTGGACAGGACAGTAGCATCACGATCTTAGTCTGGAATTAAGTCAGATTATGTTCTATCTTTCACTCAAGCACAGTCCTCCTGACAATACAGAGCAACAGGCTAAAGCACATGCTAGAAATAGTGCCCATAGTCAGCAGCTGCAAAGTGATGTTAAATAGTTTCTGTTTTCATATCTTCCCACCAGGATTACAATGGCATTGTAGGCATTCAGCTTTTGTAGCAATGAATTCTGGCAGGTCTTCTGTGCAAAACAGTACATGGACTTACGCAAGCATTTTATCCTTATTAATAAAGTGCAATGCGTGATTACCAGGCACCCAACAATTTTTAAATTCCAGTGCACATACAAGAAACACAGACCCATCATGCACTGGAAACCCAAAGAATAAGCTTTTAGAAGGCTTGTATGGACTTCTGCATCTGAATAAAGTCTTCACTGCATATAATCATGTTTTCATGGCCTTCATATGCTATGTGCAACGTTTACTTAACAGAACCCCATGAATCCACAAGTGCGAAATCTGTATACAATTTACATAACGTGATTTAAAAACTGGTGCAGAATCTGGAACTTCAGATAATAGTAGTCCTCTGCATGATAATTTCTTTGACAGAAGTTATGACAATGGAATTATAATTAATCACATATAAAACGTATGGAATTGGCATGAAGCCATTCTTATGTGAAATGAGCCAATCCTTACCTTGTGAAAAAGTTCCGCCCATATTTTTGCCAGTGATCTTTCAGAATCTCCTCCACACTCTGTTTGCGTACAGCAATGATAGACAGCCATGCCAAGACAGCCCAGAGTCCATCTTTTTCACGGATATGATCAGATCCTGCAACAGACATACAAAAATCATACAAGTAGAACTACTAGCCCTAAACATCTGCAGGTAACCAGCTTGGGGAAGGCTGACATAAGGTTTTGTTGGTAGTATGGTGGATCTAGTTGTTCTCCACTGTTACTGTATTCATGGGTATGTACCTGGTTAGAGACGGCTCCTTCTCTTTCAGCTCTGGCTAGCTAGCTCCAAGCTGGATTTGACTACTTCAGCCTTCCCTAACCCAGTGCTCTCCAGATGTGCTGATCTACAAATCCCATTACCTCCAAGCCAAAAGCCATCTAACTGGCAATAATGGGAGTTGTAGTTCAGCACATCTGGAAGGCACCAGGTGGAGGAAGTCTGGTCTACTTTAATGTTGTGTCCTAACATTTTCGTAAATTGGCACTGGAGTGGGTGTACATGGATGTATATTTCTGACTAAAGTATGTGTTGTGTTTTACTATCACCTTGTTAGTTGGAATTTAATGGTTTAATGTTTAGGGATCTTGTTTTATTTTCTATTAATTGACTTGTTATGTTTTTGCCTTAGGTGTTGAACTGAAATACCTACAGAATTTAATTGTATTGTAGCATTTTAATTTGTGATACATTTTTCATATTGTTTGGTTCTTATTTTTTAAATTTTTTTTAATATTGTTGTATTTGATTTAGTATGTTATTGTTAGTTGCTTTGGTCTTCACCTTGGGAGGAAGAATGGGCTACAAACATAGACATAAAAATAGATGTCATGGATGTTTGCTTACCAGTACCAAAACTCTCCTCTCCACACAGTGACAGCTTGCTTGCATCCATCAAATTTCCAAAGAACTTCCAACCTGTTGGAGTTTCATATAAAGCAATCTTTGTAGCTTTGGCCACCCTTCAAAAAAAGCCAAAAGACAGTCAGTGTTGCCAATCAATATTTTACTGTAGAAAAGAGTAATTGTTATTAGGCATCCCGCTTCATAAACTAGGGATTCATGTCTCATTTCAGAAGTCATCTCCTCTTATAAGGGCACATTGACCTTACTTGAACACCGGCTAGGAAGGGGGTGGGCTGACAGCAATCAAATTTCAAAGTTTTAGGGAACAGTGCCAAGCAAGGCCAGCTCCCAAAGGAATATGCAACTTGATCTGTGTGCCAAAAAGGACTTTTTGGACTTGGTTTCCTGAATAAAAGCCCCTCATGCTGCACAACAAGCCGCTTTTGAAACTGGAAAGGAGTCTCAAAAGCAGTTCGTTTGCCAGGCTCTGTTGTTATTAAAGGGGAAAAAAGAGACAGAAAAATGTCAGAATCCCATTGGCCAAGCTCTTGGATCCTCATCAATATTCTGCAATACACAGGGCATAATCCTATGCATGTTCAGACAGAAAAAAGTCCTACAATGCCCAGCATGCTCCAGCCAGCATGACTGGCTTGGACATCCTGGGAATTGTAGAACTTTTCTTCTGTCTAAATATGCATAGGATTGCGCCCTTAATACATTAAGAATTAAAAATTTAAAATAAATATATTTCACTTTTCGGACAATGTGTTTAATTTTATTTACATTTAAATCTTCCTCAGCCAACCAATTGGCCCTCTAAATGGCTTAAATGCATACATTACAACAAAAACCATTAAAATGTGTTAAAACACAGATCAATTTAAATGGCACTACAAGACTGACAGAACACCAGCAGGCAGGTAAAACAACAGACGCCACTTTAAGGTGGAGAGGGCACCTTCAAAAGAAAGGGTTTCATTACTGTCCCTAAATACAGGTAGAGAGTTGGCCAGACAGATAATCCTAGCAGGTAGTGAATACCATAGAAAGTGGCAATCAATTAATGCTGTACCCCAAACTAGAGATCAACTTACGACATGTATTGGAAATTCCTAAAAACTCCCCAGGGAAGAATAACTATTGAAACATGTGACAAGTACCTTATCTCATGGAGGATATGGCTATCAATGGCTACTAGTCATGATGGCTCCAATATCAGAGGCAGTATGCAGTATGCCTCTGAATAGCAGTTGTGGAACACAAGCAGGGGGGTGCTATTTTGCTCAGGACTTCCCATAGGCATCTGATTGGCCACTGTAGAAACAGAATGCTGGTCTAGATAAGCCTTAACCTGAGCCAGCACGGCTCGTCTTGTGTTTGCATGCAGGCCAGGAATTGCATGTTCACTCTTGCAGGCTAGGAAGACTTTGGCTGAATTCGGACAACACGATAATCAATGGTGGGGTAATAATCAACTTTACAGTTGTTCATCTAGGGGGTACTCCCCACACAACATGGTAATAAATAATCAACTGTGGTGTGGATTAGGATCAGCGCTGAGTTGACTATGGCAGCATTCTGGCGACACGATAGTCAATACAACTGACGATTGCTTCCCCACCCCCAGTTGCTTATTGTGTCGTCCGAATTCAGCATTTATGTATTTTTGCCTGCCATGATTTTTTCGGGTAATCTCACACACGTTTTTATTGCTAGGTGAAAACAAGATGCTTCTCACTGTTATTACATGAAAGATATCACAAAATATGGCAATGAAGGTTTTTTTCACCAACTCATAAATTGTGTCTTCCAAAGAAGCCATCTTGTTCAACAGCCTACTGAAATGCATGATCCTCCACTGATTCCACCCACCTGCTGTGTAATTCAGGTTCAGTGAGCCAGGAGTTGGCAAAAGGTAATCTCCATGTGGTCTTGACTTCGAGTCCTAGAAATCACTGCCAGCATGGCCAATGGTCAGAAATGCTGGGACTGAAGTCCAAAAATTTACTTTCTGCTCACCCCTGCAATAAGTCACAACAGAAGGTGCACCTATAGAGTAAACATCCCCACATGCCTGAAACCAAGCGATCTTCTTTTAAACTCTCAACAATCCTCAATGCCATTTCTTCCTTCTTTTTCTCCTCCCCACAACCGTCCCTTATTACCAGTCCTCCCTCTTATACATCTGCATACCTGATTCTCCTCTGCCTCAGGCAACAGAGATTCAGCTTCTAGCTATATTCACTTTCATAAACTGAACAGGAGCGGCACTTGACTAGTCCAGGAGTCACATGTGGCTTACTTCTGCTTTAGTGTGGAAGGTGCAAAAGTTATGAACAGCCACTGCCAATTTACAAGTCATGGTGTAGGAATCCCTCTACTGCTTTCTGTGTGGCTTTTAGCAAAACACCCTTAGATAATCCTATCTAAACCATCTTTCTCCATTTTAGTGATTTCCAGATGTTTTTTTACTTCAACTCCCATCAGCCCCAGCTATCATAATAAATGGTCAGGAATGCTAGTGTTGTAGTCCAAAGCATCTACAGCAAGCTGGGGGGTGGCTGAGCTAAACAAAGAGCAACACCTACTACTAAGGGGTGCAATAAACCAATTCACTTGGCTGAACAGAAATAATCTTCATTTCTGTTATTCCATTATCTAGTTCTTATAGTTATTCCCAACTCATAGTATAAGTTATGAAAATTGAAAGGAAACAATAATTATCTTAATGTTCTATTTCTTTATCTTATTTACTCAACTATTTCTTTTAAGAAACAACCTTGTTTCTTATTAAAATCCATATTCCCAACTGCACAAAAACTTAGTTTCAATGGCAATTTTTTTCCAACTGCACAAAATGTGTCCAGCTGCACATCAGAATAAACCCTGCTGTGCTGCAGCACACGATGGCATGCCATCTGAACCTGGTTCACAGCATGACGGTCGTCATAGCCATCCTACAACACATGATGTACAGTACCGGTTGTAGGGTGGGTACAAAGCCCCGTGCACCAGGTTCGGATGACACGCCAACCCACGCTGTAGTGTGATGAATAATGCAAATGGTGATCACGTTTGCAGCATGAGGGGAAGAGCAGCCATGATGTCTTCTTCCCCCACTGTGATTGTCTGAACACGCCCAAAACGGAAGGCATCCCACCTGTTAAGTCCTACCTGTCAATTGCTCCACTTGTAGGCATGCTTCGGGCAAACCCTCGAACTCCTGTTTGTTGAAAGTAAGGAATACTAAAAATATTTGCAGCAATAACAGCTACAGAGTCTGAGGGATTAACAAAGAATCCATGTTTTCCAAGTATCATGTTGCGATCCTGATAAAGACAGTAAATAAATAGCAGATTTTTAATCTTTTTCCAGCAGGGCCGCCATGTTAGTCTGTTGCAGCAAAAAAAATAAAAATTTTAAAAATCCCATGGCACCTTAAAGACTAACAAATTTATTCTGGTTTATATTTGTTTTATTTATTCTGGAATAAATTTGCTAGCCTTTAAGGTGCCACAAGGCTCTGAAATTTTTTTATATTGTTGACACAGATGGAAAAAAGAAAATGTAACTGTGAACTCCCCAGGAGCTCCAAAATAAACACCAGGTTTAAACAGACTGAGGCTGCAAGTTGATTTACTTTTGAATAGGCATTTAAGGATTGCACTGTAAGTCCTTTAAATCCATTCTATTATATTTTTAGGATGACCATATACAAAAGAGGACAAGGCTCCGGCTCTTGAGAAGAGGGGATTTCAGCTTGTCATGCAAACTATACCTACTGAAATTCACTCTCTGTACACTATATCTTTTCTTGAAAATCCTGGTGTTCCCATCCATTTAAACAGTAGATATATATAAGCACAATAGCCGTCTGTACAATAATTAAAGGATTTTATTTAATTATCAATTGCACATATTAATGGACTGTCTAACTGTCAGGAAATTTACCATGCAGACTTTGTTTCCAGTGGCATTAAATCCAAATACAAAACAACTAGCACGCATCATCAGGAGAAAGATCAACATACCAACATATCAAGGATTCATGTGATATAGATTACGCTGCATAATATGTGGCTGGAATATTACTATTTTCTACCATGTGGAGAACATGGAATATAGCATGAGGCATATAGTGTTCACTTTTATTTCAATAGGGACTTAGAAATCTCACCCCTTTTTTCAAAAGATGATCTTTCTAGACCTCATTTTGTGGGAAAAGGTTTGATGTTTTAAAATAAATATGACTTGAAATGTCTTGATGCTCAATTTAACATCTTGGTCAACTTACATGAATGGAAGCTTTAGTTAATGGGGGAAAACATACCATATTTTCTGACACATTGACCATTTCTCTTCCTTGCTTTTCTCATAAGATATACAAATTGTGACCCTATAGCTTATAATAGTTTTTTAAAGCAACATTCAGCACTGAACAAGTTTCCCTCATTACTCTGGAGCATAGAGATGTCACTATAAATTCTATTTGCTTCTACCATGGATAGGTACAGTCGAACTACTTATGAATGCATCAGCTATTTGCAGTGCCATGTGTTGGCAGGAACCATGCTTTCATTTTCTAATGAAACCAGGAGGAGGAGAAAACCTGTACATACCCCATCTCCATCAAAGGCTGCTCCAAAATCATACTCTCCCGTCTTCATGGTCTGGACCAGATCAGCAGCATAGGTTAAGTTTGGATCAGGATGGTGACCACCAAAGTCCTCAAGAGGCACGCAGTTCACAGCAGAATTTGCCGGTGCTCCAAGTTCTTCACAGAGGATCTTTTTTACATATGGGCCAACAACTGATTCAGCAATGCATGGAAAGATGAATAGATACATATCACTAATTGTCACTTAAAAAATAATCATATTCTCTTTAAAGATGTTTCTGCAAAGTCTAGTTATTAAGGAATGTGTATGGTTATTAATAGCAATATTGTAGAGGGTTCTTAGGTATAAAACCTGCAAGATATTGATATGCTTCTCACAAGCACTTCAAAACATAATATGCACTGAAGTTGTTTTGGTACAATACGTTCACGAGAACTCCATCTCGTGTCAATGGGAAAAGAAGGAAGATGGAGAAAATGATAGTATTGTTATACAAGGGCATAGTAAATGAAGACATACCATTAATGCTGA
Source organism: Anniella stebbinsi (assembly GCA_029215795.1). Taxonomy (NCBI): domain Eukaryota; kingdom Metazoa; phylum Chordata; class Lepidosauria; order Squamata; family Anniellidae; genus Anniella; species Anniella stebbinsi. Next base: position 83,313,671 of record JARDYH010000004.1, on the reverse strand, counting down.
TACCTCTTTGATTTAACAAGTGATGAAGCCTGAAAATAATAGATATGACAATCCTATACATATCTACTCAGAAGTAAGCCCCACAGGATTAAATTGGACTTACTCCAGGGTAAATTTGAATAGGACTGCAGTCTGAATCTCTCTTTCTTCATCAAGAAATGAAATAGTCAAACAATTTAGGGGCACAATAACTGCATGTCTTATTCCGTTGCATACCTCCATGCATAGCATCTATCCGGATCTTTAGATGGTTTTGACCCGAGAGTAGTTCTTTTAGTGCACTGAAGTCAAAAATATTCCTTAACATGTTGGCATAAGCTTCTACAGAGTCCACAATTTCAACTGAAAAACAAGAAGAAAAACAATTATCTGAAGATTCAGAAAACATTATTTTAAAAAGATATTATTATTCGATAAAAGCAGGCAATACAAGTAAATACTTTGACCATTATTTGATAGAACAACAGAGAAAATAACCAAGAAATGGGCTATATTTCTATACAACACCACCTTTGAATATTGCAACATATCCACATTTCTTGTATTTTGTAGGGAAAAAGTCTACAAAACATGAACGACTTCCAAGGATCAACCCCTGCTTTCCTCCCATCTCTTCAAACTTGTAAAGGCCTTAGTGAAATATAATGAACTTACCTAATCCTTTTACTTATCTATTAATTGTTACACAACATAATGCCAAATGGCAAATCTTCTTAATTACCACATTTCAGAAGTCAGCCGTGAGTATTATTTTTTTCAATAGAGCAAGGGTATCCAAACAACAATAACAACAACTTCCCAAAGCTAATCAAAATGAACTATTCCCTCCCCCATTTAACCAAATAAAAAAGGCACAAAAATTGGACCACAGTTAACCTCTTTTGGATGGGTAGAGTCAGTGAAAATGTCAATAATTACCAAACTATCATACCTACTTCATGTTCAGCGAACTGCAATCTCAGATAAATGGTTAAAAAAACCTGGCAGGACATTATAAAAACTGTGGACAAAAATATAGCTTTGGAAGGAAGTTTTTCAAGAATGTAGTAATATAATAGGAAAGAACCTTCACATGGACCCTAAATTGGCACTGTTACCTATCTTTAGTGACCCTAATGAACTTTTACTAGACCAAAAATGCTGACATTTATGATGGTAGCATCCCATCAATTAATGGCAAAGAAATGGAAAGAATCTACAGAATCTATATTAATAATAGTGTAAACAAGTAATTTAAAATGAAGTAAAAATAATAAATTCAAAAGAGGACAGGGCTCCTGCATTTTTAATAGGTGTATATAGAAGAGGAAATTTCTGCGATACAGAACAGAAAAGACAAGGTTCCTAGTAACAAATTCAAAATAAACACTCCAAGCGTAAGAAACCTGACAAGTTATTTTGTTTTGCAAAATTTATAATGGTAAAATTATGTTAAATGATTTTTCAAAACAGCCATATCGATCATATACAGTCGGTTAATTTTTCAAACACAACATTATCAGTTATATCTGGAAGTCAATTTTACAAAAACACTTAAGCCAGTTATATCTGGCAAGAAATTTCAGCAGGTATAGCTTGTCATTCAAGCAACACCTGTTAAAATTTATTTTTCCACACAACCATTAGACGTGCACGGACCTTGTCCTCTTTTGCATCTTGCCACCCAGCTGAAATACTACCATGATACTTAAATAGCTAGCTACTGCGAGAGAGAGCTTTCGTTAAAAGAGAGAGAGAATAGTTTTTACTTGCCTGTAAATGGTTTAAACTTGTTCTCCAAGTCAAACTGCTGCTTCCCAATGGTACCGAGGTCTACATTTAGATCTGGACATATAGCATACTCTTCAATAGTCTTGCTAATTTGGAAAATTTTATCAGTAATACCTTCAGGAGCAGGCCCTAGCAAGAAAAACAGATTTTAGTGACTGGCCACCAGACATAGGCTAACTTTGAAGTGCAGAGGAATGACAGTCTGAAGTGTATGCTAAAAGGAGGGAGATTTAATACATGTGTTCATAACCATAGCACAAAACTGTCTAACCCTAACCCTGTACAATCAAGAAACAAAGCCCATGATACCAAGGTATGTATGTGAGCGTGTGTGTTTGTGCGCACCCAGTCACAAGTGGGCAATTCACTCCAGTCATTAGTTATAGGTCATGAAGAATTTAAGGAGTAGGATGGCCCAATGCAAAAGAGGACAAAGCTCCTTGTACCTTTAACAGTTGTGTACAAGAGGGAATTTCAGCAAGTGTAGCTTGCATGACAAACTACACCTGCTGACATTCTCTCTTCTACATAGCTATTAAAGGTGCAGAGGCCCCGTATCCTCTTCTGCAAGTGGTCATCCTGTATAACAACGAAGCTGAAGATTTGCTTGTTTACTCAAATTAAGAAGTGCCTGGGTAAATAAATAGTGAATGCAGCATTATCGTAGGTTCATCCACTGCTGAAGCTTAGTGCACACGGATCTGGATGAGAAACTGCTTAAGTCATTCTAATGTTTCCAAGGCCCCCTCTACAAGAATTTGGCTTGACGCCCGGTTGCCCAATTATGTGCATCTTCTCACGATCGCTTTTACACCTAATTCCGATAAACGACAGGCGGTGAAGTGCATTACCAGCTGTGTGAAATGTGCTTTAAAATTGTTGAGATGTGGGGAATCGCTTGTTTACATGGTCATAATGCGCTTTAACGCCCACGGTAAATTAAAACTCGCTATTTAATGCGAATACGAAGATGCGCATAATCGGAAACGCGCCTCAACCCCCGATTTGCGTTCCGTTTATGTGGAGATAAAATTTTTAATGTGCCTTGAAAGAGCTTTAAATCGCTCTTGTAGAGGCACCCTAAGAGAAGGAACTGGATAGAAAGTGATACTAGCAGGTCTTGTTTCCTTTGTTTCCTTTCAAGCTCCCTCTTCTCCCCGTCCTTTTTCCTCTTCTTCTGCTCCACCCAACAGCCAAGCTGGTCTCCTAGGTAGGCCTGTTTTACGTTCTGACAAGTGTAAGCCAAGTTAAACATACTAATGACAGCAAATGAGCACTGTGTGGACAGTGTATATGTATCAGCCAATAGCAAGAGAAATGCTCAGAGGTGAGAAGTGGGGTTGAGGATCTGAATTACTCACCTCCATTTGAAGTATTGAATTTAATGCCAAAGTCTCCATTAGGTCCACCAGGGTTGTGGCTTGCAGTCAAAATTATACCACCAATAGCTTTTATTTTTCTAATAATGCAAGACACAGCTGGGGTAGAAAGAATTCCATTCTGTCCAATTACTAAACGGCCAATCTAAAAAAAAAAAGTGGGGGGGGGGGAGCACAAGACTGCTTAGAGACATAGAGCATATTAACATTAAAATAAAAGATTCCTCTATATGTACCAACCCTTTCTTAGAAATTAGGGTAGCCAGATCCAAAAGAGGACAGGTGTGTGGAAGAGGGACTTTTAGGCAGCGTTGCTTCTCATGCAAACATGCACTGAAATTCCCTCTTCCACACAACTATTAAAGGTGTAGGATGCCTGTCCCCATTCGCACCTGGTGATATTAGAAATATTGTGGAACTAAAGGCATTGTCATTTTTGTTCATCTCCGACAGCAATCCTCTACATTTAATTTAATGGGACTTACTTATATGTAAACATGCATAGGATTGCACTGTTAGGCATTTGCGCTTCACTTGGTATATACAAGGGACAAGATGTTTGTTTTACTGGACTTCTAATATTTCTCCATAACTTATTACTATATTATTATTAACTCTCATTATGATATTAAGGTCACACTATACCATAGTTCATCTGAAGCGCGGTGCTGTCTGAACACTCGTAAAGCCCCATGATGGGTGTACGGTGGTGCGGCATTGATTATACAATGCAGCAGCTATCGTGCACCCACCGAAACTAAGGAGAAAAAATGTTGGGGACTTTCCCCGAATTCTTTCTCCAGAGCAAGGTGAAGATGTGCAAGATGATGTCAAGACAACCACTAAGCACCTGATTGGTCACCATCCACCCAGGCAGAGGACAGGGGATGTGACCTGTATCGGAAACCCCGCACTTTCCCTGCGGTGTCAAGATTAGCTGCCACCACCCCACAGCAGTGAAAGTGTGGGGTTTGGGATCATCATGGCAGCAACCCACCACCATAAAGACAGCCCCCTGTCACATGACTGTCCAAGCAAAGAGGGGCTAGAGGCCCAGTAACATTTCTTGCGGCAACTTTTGGAATCATGTACTAACTTGCAATTCTGGTGCCGCTGGCAAGTCTCTAGCACAGTTATCAAACACCACACACATGCCACCGGCAGTAGTTAGTTATTTCTAGTTTGCTACTATCCTGATTTGAGAGTGAATCAATGTCTCCTAGTTGATCAGGCAGGGATTCACTTAGACAGGTTCAGGTTTTACATGAGGCAATGCTATTAAATTAATCAAGGAGCAAAGTTCACCCTTTTAGAGTGCACAATTTTGTAAAGCTTTAATCCCAAGACAGGCTCAACATTCAGATGTTTTCTACTTGCATTCAAGGTAATTTAGATAAATGGGGGCGATTTTTCCCCACTTAGTAATTCTGGTGCTTTCCTATTAAGAGTAAAAAGAGCTTCATATGCCCTTTGGGACGAGAGCTATGTGAACTTCGACTCAACTAGCCATATTCAGGAGCAATATGTAAGGGACAGAGTACACCGATAGCTTGTTGTGACTCTATGTAAGGTAATAGGAACTTTCTCAATTAGGATAAGGTTAGGTGGGGGAAGAAAGAGAGGGCGGAAATTGGTGTTAAATTACAACTCTGACTTTAGACATGCACATTTCAATCCCATTTCCTCCAGCTATCCAAATAGCTCATGTGTACATCCTCAGAGGTAAAGGATGTTTCTTCGCAGAATCCAACCATGGAAATCACAAAAAGATAGTTCTGTCAAATTATAAAGCAAAAACAAATTGCTTGAAACACTATTAACTGACAAAATCACACTATCCAGATTAGAGCATTCCACCAGCTCAAAATCACGCACCACATGAGAGGTTTCGGTAGGTCAAGAAAGAACGTTTAAGTAAAACATATCTCATTTGCTGTATTTCCTGTAAAGGAAAAGTAATGGATTGTTTTGGATTCCAATTCTAAAGAGATCCATTGATATACCCTTGATGGATTCTGTCACTTAAAATTGCATTATCTGTGTTCTTGATAAAATTTATAGCAGGGTACACCTCTCATTTCCCTTTTCCAACCATAATGCTGGCTCTTGGGACTTTAAATAGTAAAGATCAGATTCCCTAATCAAGCTAGCTGCTGTCTGCAGTACCATCTTCTTCTTTAGAACATCTATCCGGCAAGAAGGGAACCGGAACTATACATCAGCACTCTAAATGTGGCTTCAGCAGCCCTTTAACCATGCTATAATTACAACTCTAATTATGGGTATCACTATCTAGGCATGTGAAGTCAGGGAGCTACTAGCATATTAATTTTCCTTTAATTAAACTAAATCATCATGTAAAAAATTGAATATGCATTACTTAACTGACCAACCACTTAATATAGCATGCTGTCATAGGAGTCAGCAAGGGACAGTGTAAGAGGTAATGAATCATTTCCCTATTATGTATGGTCTGATTTGGAAATCCTTTGATTCATCATTCCTAAATTAGTAACTGTACCTGCCTCTATCACATATTGGTAAAACTGCTGTTCACACTTAAGATGTGGCATATTCATCTCATAATCCACATTTACAAATCTCCTTGAAAGCATACCATGTATTTCTCACAGCTACCGATGACTGAAAACCATAAGTAAATGCTGAGGTTTTGTAAAACATACTTCACATTTAATAAAATCACATATGAGTAAAATATATTGGTATGACAATCAATCAGGATGTTTGCAATGAAATCATGAGAGATGATCTTCTTCTTAAATGTGAATTTCCTAAAACGTTGCCAGGTAGGCTTGCTACATTGCTGCTTTTTTCTTTTTTTTTAAAGACCATTCCAGAACTAAGGGTGCAATCCTATACATGTTTAGACAGAAATTAGTCCTACAACTCCCAGCATTCCCTAGGCCTTTGGGTAGCAACTGTATGCCAACTTACAACAAATATCCACCAGCATGAGTGGGCTATAAACACGTGTACTATGGATTACATTGCAGTGAAATAGCCCTGCATTTATGTTTGTTCTAGGTTGGTTTTTTGGCAAGATGGAAAAATAACCCTTAAAAAAAATATTATCAAAACACTTGCATGGTCTGAGGACTATGCAAGTGTTAGCCTGATTAGTATTCTAGATGGGAGACTCATGTAACAGCAGGATATATATACGTCTAATAATAAATAAGTTCTAAAACATCCTATCAAGATTTTACCCACAGAAAGGGCACTCCTGCTGTGCCCTCCTGTAACTGGGAGGGAGGAGAGGCATTTTTCACCAATTCCACTCCCCCTTGCAGTCCCCCCAAATCTGCTCTGGAAGAGTATGGGAGTTGATATGGAGGGCTACAGGGGGGAGGGAAAATAGACAATATTGCCTTTGCCTCCATGAGCAGGAGCCTTCTTTGGATCCATGCATGGAATGGGTACCTTCAGCCCATTGTCCTGAAATGTACAGGGCCATGGTTGCAACTTATATTTCAAAACATCATGGCCGCAATCCAATGCAAATTCCAATATTATAACAGTGTTAGTCTGCTGTAGAAAAGCAATGAAGACGCATTCTGCACCTTACAGATTAATAAATTCATAATGGCATGGGCCAGAGTCTACGACTTCATCAGATGCATGAAATGGCCAAAGGGGGAAGTATGCATAACTCAAGTACAGATGACAAGTACAGAGAGCTTCGGCTATGGGGTGGTATATAAATGGAATAAAATAAATAAATAAATAAAATAATTAAAAAATAAAAGCTCAAGAGACAGCAGCAACAGTAGGAGTATGCCACAACCCTATGCAGAGCAAGAATGGATATAAAATCCAGTCAAACGGATACAAGATTCAAACACCATACCCACTTCTGACTAGCACCATTTATAATGACTAGGCATTGTGGTATCAGTAAACAAACACCTAAAGGAGGCAAATTACATCCTGTAATTACCGTTCACAGGATTTGCTAAGATCAATTTGTTAATGAATTTTAACTTTGCAGCCTCATGCTGGATTCTCTCTTTGAATTATTATTTTTTGTTGGAATATCATGACTTCAAGGTCTCCTACAGAATGTCCTGGGAGACTGAAATGCTACCCCACCAAATAGCACCACTAAACTGTGCTACCATTTTAAAATATCTAGATTTGTGTCCATTTATATTCTTGTACTGAGATCTGTTTGGACTGTGCAAGCTTGACTACTCTTTGCTTCATTGATTTTAACAAGCCTGAACATGATTAAGTCTGCATTGGAATGTGTCCTACTTCATCACATTTTATAGGAAGTTACCCCCGTTCAACAGCCTTGTCAAGATACATAGAATACACTCCAGCTTCACTACAAAGTTGTGTTTAACTGTGGATATTAACTATCAGTAACACCAGAGCAGATGTTCACAACCTATGTGTCTATATTGTGAGAAGGGAAGAGCACACCTTTATCATTCATTTGCATCCCCAAACAATTTGTGCATCAAATGAGAGACTGCTATAATTATTTGAGCTGCTAAGCATGGTTCCTCCACAGTGATGAAAGCTGAGACTTCCAAACTCTTTGTAATTTAACTCACTGAGATGTTGCCTTGAAGAACCACACTTCAGTAGCCAACTGGGAAATGTCTTAATCCAAGAGATCTTTTGGTCATCTTGATAACACAATGTCAATTTCAATGGTTTTGAGAAGATGCCTTTCATATCCATATTTGGGCTGCTTCTTCACACAGAACATAGTTAAACTATATAATTTGCTGCCATAAGATGTGGAATGCGCAGACTGTATGTAATGTGTAATGTAGATTCAATTAGACAGTTCTTGGGATAAGGCTATCAATAGCTACTAGTCATAAAGGCTATGTATCAGGTCCAGTATCAGAGGCGGTATGCTGCTGAACATCAATTCCTGGGAAATCAACTCATGTCCTGCTTGTGGCCTTCACATAGGGATTTGGTTGGTCACTGCAGGAAAAAGGGTGCTGAACTAGATAAGACTTTGGTCTGATCTACCAGAGCTCTTTTTATGTTTTCATATCACCATACTCAGGGACCCACATATTTTGGCTTGGCTTATAGGCAGCCAGTTGTGATTGATTCTGATGCCTTCCCTCTCTCAAATCCTCACCAAAATTCAGCATGAATTGAGGAGTGTCTTTCACCCCTTTCATGTGTTGGGGAATGGAAGAAGGGGTTCTCACCTTAAGCCGAGCTCTGGAGCAGGCAGAAGCTGTTTGCTCTAAAGCTCAGTGAGATGCATGATGCACCTCCTCTGACTCTGGAGGGGGGGGAAGAGATTACAATGACCAGGTGCTCTTAGCAGAGGTCCAGGGTCATGTTCCTGGCAAGAGGATTTGTGGAAGTTTATGCATTCCAGCCTTCCTCAACTTCATGCCCTCCACATGTGTTGGATGACAACTCTCATCACCCACAGCTAGCATGGCATATATCTACTTTAAATAAATTGGTCTGGGTCATATATCATACTAAACCAGAGTTTAGCATGACAAGAATAAGCTGCAGCAAGTCATGCCTTCTCCCACCCCCACCTATCTGTGGTGTAATCACAGGGAGTTCAGAAGCATTCACATCCAGTTCAGATTAATCAAGCTTATTGTGTTAACCGAACCCAACAAACATGGGCTAATATGAACTATTGCTCCTTTGAAACAAGTCAACTTCAAGCTATGAGTTATGAAGTTGGCTTGTGGTTTGTTAAAAACAACAACACTGTTAACATTAACCACCATTTACAATTTGAACAACACACTAAACTGTAGTTAATAGGAACTGTTGGCAATCTCCTGCTTGTGGCCATGCTGGAGGAGAAGGATAAACAACTGAGCCCAAGACTTGCTATGATTTCTTCTTGTCAAACTAAAAGGTATATTGTGATGCCTGAACATTGCCATTGTCCTCTACAAGTTATTCTGAACTACTTGTTCACAAAAGAATAGCTTCTGCTAATGAAATAAACTACCATTAGAAACTGACAGGCCTTTTCATATGGAAAATATTAAACCTACACTGGATAGAATGTACATTTTATTTCTTTGGTGTTCACAATATTCACATGTGCTACAAACAGCAGATGAGAGGCTCAAATCCATTTTTTAACATTATCTATTTAAACTTTACCATGAAATCAACTATAAATTTAACACCCTTGTACTGAACATTAGAAATAATTTCTAACATATGGAATTTAGTCAGAGTAGAAGCTTACTGTGTAAAAGAGGTTCTGCATTACTCTAACCTATCCAACATCATGGTTTTCAAACACTCTAGTTATTCTCATGACACAGCTATTTATATCCATTGAGAAACTGAAAACATGCTTCATTGGTTCATCTACTGAGTGGCTCAGATGGAGAATGAAAGAGCTTTGGCTGTTCTAAGCAGAATAATAATAATTAAAAAAACAAGATCCATTTCTCAAGCAAGCCTGTACTTTCTAACTATACCACTATATTTGGACATATTAATCTAGTAACAGAATTTGTAACCAGTCACCTGCTGTAGACCACACAGAAACAAGTAATGAAATATTTCTATACTTGCAAACATTTCCTCTCAAGTTCAACTTCTTTTCAAAGTAAACCACAGAAAAACATAGAACAATAAATGTTTACAGTGTTACTAAGGTAGCTTCCCCCACCCCTGAAATCTGTTTCTCATGATCCTTAACAGTCAACTAACAGTATCCTGGTAAAAATGTGTATTAGTGCATTACAAAATTCAGAGAACGTTTGACATGCTAAGAATGAGCATATCAGAGATGTTAGGTATTAGTGGCGGAATCATAGTTATGATATACCAACCCCATTGGCAGCGGCCATCTGAACTATGAGTTTTATTGCAAGCTTATTAAGGTATCTCCCATCTCCTCCAACCACCATGGTAGATCCTTGTCGATCTCTTAGGTCTATGGAAAAAAATATACTCTGGATGAAATTGTGCAGGTAGTTTAGCCTGGTCTGAAAAATGTATGTCTTCTTCCGTAATCCACTAGTTCCTGGTTTCTGGTCATAATAAGGTGTTGTTGGCAAGGTCAGTATCGGCAGTGGACTGTCTTCCATGATCCTTTTTTGGACAAATACATTAAAAATAAAGTTATAACAATATTGAAAATATATTATATATTTGAAATCAGCCTTGAAAATGGCATTAGCAGATCTCCTGGTTAGAGGTTCAGTGAAGTAGTTCTGTACCCTAAAATAGCTCCTTGAACCTTTAGCTCAATGTGGTTTCTGTAACTGAAGAACTTTTCTTGCACTTGCTCTGGAAGATCACTGTCAGAGAGAATACATACAATTCCACACTGCAATCCCTCAGGAAAATGGATGTTGTGGAGGTCTGTAGAGCCTTTTGATCACTACAGCAGCAAGGTTCTGCAACTCCGGGGTGACCACAAACGGGATTCAACAGTGTTGAACTCTGCCCAATATTCTTATTTGGGTGGAGGAGATGGGTATAGAAAGCTGTTTAGTAGGTCAATCTGCTCAGTCGGAACCAATGATTGATTTGTCACCACCAGGCTGTGCTTTCCAAACCAATGTGAAGCTAGAGTGGTTTTAGCCAGATAAGCAGGTTTATAAATGACTGCCTGGTGCCCAGCAGTGGATCCCACATTTACAAGGTCCTCATGAAGAGGTGAATGCCGAGAAGGTAAGCCTTGTTAGAAGTGTGGTAATGCAGTGCTACAGTTATTTTGTGGTGTCTAGCATATTAAAGGTCACTCTTAAAATGGAAGTCAGGACTTCTCAATTACCTACAGTTTTTTACAGTGTTATTTTAATAGCCAGAAAGCAATCTAGTGCTTGAGTGTGATAATGCCAACTGTAAGTAAAGTAATGCAATAATCAGAAGTTACCTGATAATGCCAAATTTTACTCTTGATTTTCAACCACTGATGGATACAGTGCAGTAAAACTCAAACAAATTTCAAATGGTTTGTTTTAAGCAAGATAATTTATCACAGCATCTTTATTAGAAATGCAGTTTTACAAAATGTATTATAATATATATGATGGCAGTTTGTTGTTCTGAACATCCCATATCTCTAACAATTTGATCTGGAACAATTTAAAAATAACTCATGGATTTCACAGAATTAACTTGAAACATTTGATCTTAAAACGATGTGGGATCTTAAAATTATAGCTGGCACAATACATAGCACAGAAAATGACAAGTGGAGTGCAACAGGAGAAAATTATGTTTTTTTTTTATAAAATCCTGCCTTCATAAATATCTATCATCTATCTATCTATCTATCTCCTGGAATACATGCACTTTGCAATGTGTTATATTTATAGGTAGAGACTTCCCTCTTGTGGTAAATAGTGCAAATGCACATCCCAGAGGAAAACCATGTACAGTCATGACATGCAACAACAGGATCTCTCCTTCCTGCTTTCTGTAAACTGAGGATTTACAAATAAAACTTAGCTATTATTGAAGCTGTAACTTTGGAAAAAGAATTTCCCATATGGTTTTCTATTAGCACTATTACTATTAAAAATCTTCCCTCACTCACTCACTCACTCACTCAAAAAGGCCAAAAGGTAGAGGGCAGTAGCAATGACTAGAAAAAATAAGAGGAGAAAACTATAACTGGAGTCGGGAAGCAGAATTACTGTAACCAAATGCATTTTCAGTTAAAAACTCTTCTGTGGCAATTCAGCTTATTCAATTCTGACATAAAGTAGCATTACTTCTGCTGTCTCTGAGAGTGGCTAATGTGGATTAAAGACCATTTTGGGGACTAACCAGAGCAAGAGGCTGCAGAACTGGGATTCATTAACAAAACTGATTGCCTTCCTTGTAGTCTGAAAATGTGAGTGATCTATACCTACTAGTAGAAGGAAATACTATTTCACATTTGGTTTCATATTGAGCATATGTTTACTATCCAACGATCTGGATGTTTTTTGTAGTGTTATTTTATCTTCAGTTCTTATTAACTTGGTTTACTCTACACTAGTGTACCTCAGTCTAGCTGGGCTTATTTTGAGGGAGTAAACTAGCATTCAGTCTTGTTATTCTATTTAAAAAATGATCTTGCAATTCAATTTCCACAAAACACATTGGGGATAACCCCTTAGTCCTCCCCACCAGCACCTTGAAAACCCAATTAGGTATTTCTTTTCCAGTTTTAAAATGAGGATAAATTCCAATCCATTACATACTGTGAGTGTAACCTCAAAGGAATCAAGAATGTGTCTTCTCTTATACTGTCTTAAAAAGAAAGAACAATACCTTAATTTGAAGGAGAATGAGGTTTTGTTGGACAATGGCCTACACTTCTGGTACAAGTAACAAACTAGTTCTAGATGTCTGTCCGTTATCTCAAATATTTAATTTGGCTAGTTGCTACCAATAAAGATGATTTCCATATTAAGTACAGGCACAAGTTAATGATAAAAAAGAGCTCTGCTTTTTCACTAAAAACATACTGAAAAAAATATAGACTGCAGGGCTGCTTCATACAATTGGCAGTGTTCCAAGGAGTCTATTGACTGCATTTTTCAGGCATGCAAATGCCTTTCAGGTGTTATAGAAAAGACACAGACAACCCTCAGCGGAAATTCAGAAACCTAAATTTTGCCAGGAGTTTATGAAGCTGCCTCTAGCAAGCTGCTCCTTTTCTTGTTGTTCTGTATGTAGCTTTCATTAACACGCATTTGCAGTAGCTTCACGTGGTTCCACAAGAGACCATGGACTGTAAAAAAAGATGGGAGCACTAACCATCCTGAATACTTACTCTTTATAATTCTTATTCATAAAACAAATTGAATGCATACACCAACTGCTAGTGTCAAACTCCACTGTTGTCAGCATTTCACCACAATTGATCAACAGCACAACTGCTTTCTTTCAGGGGACCGGGGCCTCCTCTACACGACATCGCTTTGGTGCCTGTTTCTCCGAATATGAACATTTTCCTTTGTTCGAATCTGCGTCTTTAGCGACAGACGACAGCCGTGAAGTCGATTTACTGGCTTTATATACTGCGCTTTACAATTGTTTATATGCAGAGTTTCACAGTAGAGTCGGATAAGATGCGTAGGTTTGATGGAGGAAAAGTTCTTGAAAGGATCGCCCTAGTGGCTGTTGGCACCTCCCACCTGAATTTCCGCCCTTGGTTACTCCTGCCCACCAGAATTTCCCACCGTTGGTTTGGATTGCTTTTCAAACTATTATTTAGTAATAAAGACACATTCTGTTAGCTCCACCCCCAATCGCTCCCTATCCTCGATGCCCCTGCTTATTCGCAGATCGGCCACCTATGTGCCATGCTGACATCACGACCGACTGATCCATCCCCCGCAACCCTCCCCATTGCCATCCGCTGCTGAGGATGGCAGCGCTTGCCCAACGTTCATGCAAGCACCAGCCAAATTGTGCACGCAGGCGACAGAGCCCCACGCATGGCCATCCCACCCCCAATCGCTCCCTAACCCTCTCCATATGGGCTGCATGGCATCAGCGAGCCCTCCTCACATCCCAGACGCTCCCCATCCTACCCCAAGTGGACTGTCCCGGACACACAGGAACGATGTCAAGTGAGGGGGCAATGCCAACTATCTTTATTCTGGAAGTATCATAGATATGGCACTTCAAAGCAGCAAGTGTCGCAAAGGGAGTGTTGGAAGGAGGGGTGTTCCTCTCTGTCAGGATGCTCATCATCTGCATCTGTGACCATGTCGTCCGAACACACAATCAGCGGGCATGGCGTTCCGGAGCAGAGCAAAAGCAGAAGTCTACTGCACACCTTCCAGAGAGGGAATGAGAAAACTCTACTGAGGGGGGGAGGGATGCTGCTCGGTCACTCGGATGGTACGCCCTGTGGATGCATGGGGACTGCAAGGCCAGACGGTATGCGCCAGGCATGAAATGCGACACAGAGCCTCACGCATGGTTTGTTCCATAGCGCTAAGGCGCCACGCCAACTTTCCCTGCTGCCTGCTGAGAATAGCTACATGGAGGAACAGCAGTTTCCCTGGGATGGGGAAGAGAAGGAGGGGGGTGAGGAGAAAAAGCAGCCACCAGTGTCAGGGAGTTCTTAGGGGTAGCCCTAACCCCACTCCCACCTGGCCATTCACCCACCTATTCGCCGCAGAGCCCTGTGGTGGTGCTGTTGGGCAATTGTCTCCCTGAGAAGACTCTGCCGGCCACCGAACTGCCCAGCATAACTGGAGGGTGGTGGCATCTCGACGGGCTGGACCTTGACTGGGGGGCATTGTTGTTGAAAACAGCACATCTCTGTGAAGAGCAACATTGTAACTGAAAGGCAACATAACAACTTGACCTTCAGCGGGCAGATGTGCTAAGGAGGCGGTTGCTACATCAACAAAAAACTATAACGGAGCCTTGAGAAAGCGGGAAGGGGGTGTACTGAGGAGGAAACACAAAAACAAAACAAAAAAAACACAGATTACTCCTGTGTAAATGGCAAGAACATAGAAATTCCCCTTCCTTTCGCAGCCATCACAACGGTCAAAGATGTACCAAGTTAAAAAGAAATCAAAAGAATGAATCTTCGCAGAAGCTCAACATGTGGATGGAGAAGTGGGAGGGGTGGCCAGGTAGAGGAAGAGACGAGGCAGTCATTCACTCATGACATCACCAGCCCTGCCCTCCAAACTACGCCCACTATTAGCATTAATGTGAATGGTCACTACATTGGTCACATTAAGAAACTGCGCTCTAACTGCGGAGAAAAAATTTAAATCGCAGTAAATCGACACCTCGAGATGCACCTTATCGGAGACTTTAAATTGGCTGTACGTCTGATTTGCACCCCGCTCGTCTGTCCAAAATGCCACCAGTGCGCATTCCATGAGGCGCAAATAAACCATCTAGAGGCACCCCGGGATAGCGAGGAGATAAGTTATAGTTGAATTTAGTTAAAGTGAATTTGCATCTTATTGTCATAGGTCCACAAATGAAATATGGGGTATAAATGTCTTAACTGTGTGCCTCAGACTAAAGGCACACAGCACTCTACTCCTCAGAGCCCTAACAAGCCACACTATTCCTTTACTTATTTCTCGTGACCAGTAACACAATAGATTCTTAGTGACAGGTAACATGAACATTTAACAAGCTGGTGTGGATATAGTAGAATGAGCTGGACAGTTAAGTCATAGAGATCACCTAGGGCAAGTAATTCTCTTTGCCTAACCTACCTCACCTGGTTCTTGTGAGGATTAAATAGGATAAGTGCATATTTGCTACCTTGAGGTACTTGGAAGAAGATCAGGAAACAAATACCATTTTTAAAATGGGCCCAGTTCAGATTTAATGGCAAAACATGATTTCTTTATTTCTTACATTTTTATACCACTTAATAACTGAAGCTCTCTGGGCAGTCCACAAAAATTAAAACCACAAACCATTTATTTATTGTACTCTTAAACTGCCCAATAACTGAAATTCTCTGGGTGGTATAAAACACATTTAAAAAAACATACAGTACAAACATGAAAACAAAACAAAAAACACTGCAGAATAAAACCAAGATAAAACCAGCAGCAAAAAATAAAATCAGCAACAAAGAATAAAACCATTATATCATCTTAAAACCAAATTAAAGCAGAATAGAGTATTAAAATCACTAAAAGCAGTCCTTAAAATGCCTTGGAAAATAAAGAAGTCTTCAGATGGCACTGGAAAGACTATAATGTAGTCACAGGCGAGTCTCTCTGGCGAGAGCATTCCACAAAAGAGGTGCCACCACTGAAAAGGTCCTCTTCCCTCCCCACCCACCTCACCACATTTGGTGAAGGGACCTTGAGGAAGGCCTCAGATGATGATCTTAACTGTTTCCTACCATGCGAAGACCAACTGTGGCATACCCTAACCACCCTCCTCTTTCACATTGAGGAAGACATTGGAAGTTCTGTCTTCCAATTTTAAACAAACCAAAGTTCCCCCATGACATCCAAACACAAGGAACTTCTTTGTTTCAAACTCTAATTCATGACGTTATGCAAAATCAAACAATGGCTCCCCATGGGTTCAATAGTCCTCTTGAATGGAAAGATACCCGAAGTTGAAGAACAGGAAATACTGTGGCATATGTATGTGCAAAGCTGCCTATAGTACATTAGAATGTGGATGACAGGTCTGAGATAAGATAAACAGAGGTGATGGTCGTATAATAAATAAACACTCCTGAATTATACAACAGGTGAAGTGATTGTTGCACAGTCTGGGCTTTTGGCCAAAAGGTGACCCCTTTTAACACTGAACAAAGGAGTGGAAAATATATATTAGATACACTAAAGTTTAGCAGAACTTTTGAGGGAGAATGAACACCAAGAAGCAGCAAGTACAGAGCATGACCCTATGATCTCTGCTTTTTATGAATGAGAACAAATCAGGATCAGAGACCACAGTTTGATCCTAGCTTATTCTCACTATGTAAAATTAGTACGCACTTGCTAGGAATAAGCCCCTGACCCAAGTGAGATTTACTTCTGAGTAATCATGCATAGAACTGTGCTGTTAGTCTGCATAATATCTCCTCCACTCCATTTTACAAAGTGCAGGCGAGGGATTTTCACCATGGCCAGGAACACCTTCTTTCCCCCCTCCCACATTTGTTTTGATTATTTAACAAATGATAATAGGGCATATGGCATGATGCAATACTTTCTTTGAGCCAACCACAATGCAAGACGCTTCTGTAGATAACTGCTTCCAACATTCCCGGGTGCACATTCTGATGTGACCATTTCAAATAATGAAATCATGCGTACCAAATGTTATGTCACGCAGGTCTCATATTTTTAATAACCAAATCAAAAACACTTTAACAACTCCAAGACATAATGACCCTGTTCAGACAACATGCTAAGCCACGGTAGCTAAGCATTTTGAGCTAAACATGATGGCTTTATATGTCTGGTGACTCAGCATGTAGTATGAACCATTCCTAACCATGGCAGCTACATAACCATGGTTTAAATGCGTTTACTAATTATTTGCTGCAAGGGAGTTAGCAGCCTAACCACAGCTTAGCATGTTGTTTGACTAGGCTCATTAATTACTTCCATTTACCAAGAAACTGAAACCTTTCAGTCCTAACAGTGCAATCCTATGCATGTGTACTCTGAAATATGTTCCAATGCCTTACTCTCAGGAAGAGTCTGCATAGGATTACAGCCCAAATTGTACTGTGGTACTGAGGTTTCCCCATAAAGGATCATCTCAAGTAGCAAACTACATTTCTCTGACTGTCAATCCTTGCTGTGCCAGAATGACCCAGATGGAAGCAACTCCTAATTACTAATATTCCCTGCCCCACCCTCCCACCCCACAATCTCCAACTACCCCATGTGGTTTACAGTAAAAGTTATTCCAGTCGAGATGCAAGGTCAGTGGGATACTTCTGCTTAGTGCCACTTTTACTCCTGAAACCAGGTCCTTTTTTAAAGCAGAGGTGGACAACCTTTTGCCCTCCAGATGTTTGGGCCTGCAGCTCCCATCACCTCAAGCTAGCATAGCCAAGGGTGAAGAATGATGGGAGGTGTAGGTCAAAATATCCGTAGGGCCACAAGTTGCACACCCTTGCCTATGGCCTTAAACCTTTTCCAATGCAAACTGAAGAAATTCACATTCAAATTTTCCAGAAAACCCACATCATTGTTCCTCTCCATTGACTATGCTGTCTAGGGCTGATGGAGTTGTAGGCCAAAGCATCTGGAGGAACAAAAGCTGCCCACCCCTATTCTAAAGCCATGGCTACTGCCAGGTTGCCACGACTCTTGCGGGTGGCGCAAAATCCTCCCTTACTATACTTCAGAGGTGGTCTTAATTGCTGTTCTCCAGCACAGCCATGGAGCCTTTGACTTTCAATAGATCTAAAATGACCATTATGGGCACATCAGCAAGAAGGCCTCTGCAGACACCCTTATAGTCCCGATATGGTGCACTAGTAAATTAACGAGCCAGGCAACAGTTGCATAGAACCAAAACAAACCAATGCTAACGAGCACACAACAGTAACTGTATTGGGCAACATCCCAAATGGAAACAATTATACAAGACAATTTTTTACAAATACCCAAATGATAAGCTAAACAATTATTACACATTCAACAAGGTGACATTTTAGGAATGTTGAGCCATTTGAGGTTCGACAGATCAAAATCCAGCATCTTGAACTGCTCTGGAAGGTACATGGAAACCAATGCATATGCTGGAGCACCAAGTTCTGTGCTTTCAGTCTCCACTGCAGATCCAGCCTGGTTAGGAGACAATCACTAGATTCTATAGGAACTTAAATTTCCAAACAGTTTTCAAGGTCAGTTACATGCAGAGGGGCTGCAACCTTTCCACCAAGTGGAGCTAGTCAAAGGCATTCCTAGCCACCACTGCAGTTCTATGCATAGCAATGAATCCAGGCTCACTCCCAGACAAGGCACCTCAGTGTTGCGGGTGGGAGGAGGTTTCCAGCCAAGCACTGCTGATCTAGCTACTTAGCGTGCTGTCATTCTTTTATGTCAACAAATCTCTACACAAAATTTGGTGCCTTACACTGCAATCCTATAGATGTCATAAAGTCAAAGCCACTTATCTATTTCATTAATTTTGGTATGCTGAATTACTCTCATGAATGTTCCAACATGTGCTTAGTTCAAGCTTCATTATGTCCTAGTTCAGAGTTTTAGGAGAGTCAGAAATGTGGATGCCATCTCGAGAATGTATAAATCCTGCTCAACACACACAAAAATCCAAACAGTCCCTATGAACAAACTACAAGCTGCCTGCATATTCTGAACTACAAACAAATAAATCTGGCTCTCTCCTACTTCAAATTAACAACATTAGTTTTCAACCACCCACAATTGGAAATTTGGGAGTGGGAGTCCTCTGTAAGCACAACACAGTTTTGGGGGGGCATGTTAAAGGGGAATCTTTTTTCTAAATCTAAAGATATCACTACTGCATATTTAGAAATGTGCAGCCCAGTCCTATGTATGCTTACTCAGAAGTAAATCCTGGTGTATTCAAAGGAGCTTACTCCCAAGTAAGTGTATTTAGGACTGCAGCCAATGTATTCATTAAGAACAGAAATTGTTCCAGTATAAAATGAAAGAAACAGAAGAGTAGGACTCTTGGGTGACCCAATTTCTTACTCATCCGTCATGTCTTGGCATTACTCAGATACATGTAGATGCACTGCTATTGGAGTGCTGTTTAGTCTACTGGAAATACGCCATGTTCCATTAAGATCCTCTGGGTACACTTCCAAAATCTAGACAAACCAACCTTTATATTTAGCTGAAGACAATCCCAATGATTCCCCATTTGTGCAGTCCCTGTAGACAGTAGAGGCTGGTACATATCCTTATCCCTGTTCTGAAAACGAATGCTTAGTGTTAGGGCTATACTACTTAAATCTTTTTCTAAAAGATTTTTCCCTCCTTTTGATTGAAAATAACTTTATTCTACAAATCGTATTCCAGAGGGCTTCTGCATTTAAGGGAAAAACAACTTTCCTGTAAGACCAGCATCTGGGGAAGTGGTCATATGTAAACGGCTATGCATTTCATGTTTATACTGTGACTTCGTAAGTGAATACTACTGGTCTTAAGTGAACTTTTATTATCTATGAAAAGGATTCTCAAACTGTGTCTATGGTCCACAAGCCACATTCAGGTGGTCCACAAGGCAATTTTGTCTGGGGCTGGGTTAACAAACAGACTGACAAGGTTGTGACAAAAGGCCATGATTAATTTTCCCCTTATATTTTACCAGTTAAAGGGGTCTTCTCAGCACTCTAGCCTAGTTCTGTTGAACCAATTTCCAAATCTGATAATACATTTCCTTTTGTCAAGCTCTTTGTGGTTAGTCTGTTGAGGCCAAGCTAATCTGGAGGATCTCACTATAGGAGTTTCTGAAATAGCCCATGCTTTCATTTAGTTAGACAGAGAAAACAATCAAAGCACAGCTAACCTTTATCGAATTCTTTACGGCCACTTTAGATGCTGCATAGTGGCTAAGTGTACCCATGTAATATCAAATATATTTATAAAATGCAAACATTGCATTTTGTGTGAATATGTGCATATTCCTTAAAGTAAGGCCACTTTTCTCCTGTTTATGAGGTTCTACATCTGAAAGGCAGTAAATAAATGCATAGACAAACAAGAATACAAACAAAGTATACAATACAAAGTACGCTCTCAATAGGATTTTTTTTGCCAAGCTCAGATATATGATCTACATATTTCCAAGCTTTCAAACTTTACACTTAAAACACCCTAGAGGAACAGCTAAAAATCTAGTGTGCAGTGTTGCTCATGGACTACAACAGGCAGCAGTATTTTATTTTGAACCCAAGTATTTCATGTCTTTGAATAAATCAATAGAGAGATACAGCTATCAATAATGCTGAACTTAGTGTTGAATTAAAAAAGAGGAGAACAGAGCTATGTAGACAAAATAGAAGAACAAATTAGAATAGTGGCGAAGAGTGCAATCCTATACATTCGTACTCAGAAGTAAACACCACTGAGTTTAATGGGACTTGCTCCTAGGTAACTACATATATGACTACAGCCTACAGAATTCCGAGCATTCCCAGCCAGCCATGTTCTGGAGTTAACAGATTTTTTTCTGACTAAATAGGTATATGCCCTAAGAGACTGAGATACAAATCAGCGAACTCACCTGTCTATACCTGACAAAATCCCCAGGGTGGGTGGGTGGTGTTGATTATATGATGCATAAATCACCGCACAGGCATCCCGGGGTTTTCCCCCAGGCTCTGAAGCAAAAAGGTTGGGGATTCACCCCAACCTTTTTGTCTGGAGCCTGGCAAGAACGGCACATCGCCATCTGTCCCCACTGCTCCAGGGTGACATTGGAGGCATGGTTGGGCAGACGGTGACCACTGATTGGCCGCTGTCTGCCCTGGCAGGGGGTGAGCTGAATGGCCGCAGGAACGCCCCTGCACTGCTTCATGGGGAGGAGAGTCTCCCTTTTGCTGGAGAGAAGGTTCTCACTTCCCCCGGCTTCAATCCCCGGGAAAAAGCCAGGGAGGAATAGCAGTGATAGCAGTGGCTCCCCCCTCCCATAATTCCCGGGCTCACTCCTTTGCATAGGGATAACGAGGCACAACCCCGCAGGAGCAAAAGCACAGGTTTTGGTGGAATGAGGTGCTGACTCGCCGCCGTGAAGATACCCCCTTGGTGGCTTTAAGGAAGCCTCTCTCTCCCCCCAGCCTCAGTCCTCCCATCTGCAATATGGGCGGCTAGAGGTGGGCAATAAAACTGACTTACCTTACAGGATTGTTGTAAGAATTATAACTAGATAACACATGTAAAGCGCTTTGAACCCTTGCAAGTGGTAAACAAATGTTCATACTCATCAACGTGTATCCTAGACAGATTATAATTAGATGCACACTTTGGATAAGAAATGAAAATGCTTAATCACCATACATTGTGCATGCACAACCTATGACCCATGGCTTCAAACACAGCCCACAAGTCATGTTTGCTATGCCTGCAGGGGACATCTATCTCCTGTCTTTGTTCCCCACTTGAGTCTGAAAAAACAAGAGGGCCGCCAAACCTGGAGGCCATAATACATGGCTCATGGGCTGTGCCCAAAGTGTGCAGGGCAGGTTGTGCAGGGCAGGCCTCACATAGACAGAATATAATGCCCAAATATCAAACTTCATCTCCCTCCTCTGGAACAACACAAATTCACCTTAAAGTGGAGTTCAAAAGAGCAGAAAACTCCTTTTTAGCCCTTGCATGACATACACACCTGAAGCATAGTTCCTTTGATTTACTGCTGATCATTATTTTAGTTCTGGTCTGGCAAAAGGCCAGTGATTCTTGTCAGAAAAGCAAATACTTCTTACAACCATACACCTAGCAATGAAGTTGGCACCAAAGCTGCTTTTTGAGATGGGGAGGTGGAAATCTTTGGAGTTTTAAAAACATCAGGTCTGCACTGTTGACTGTCATTGGAAATGTAACTGCAGGCTTTTGCACAATCGAGATCTGTGCAAAATGTTGCAATTGTGCAAACATACACATGGGGTAGTAAGAATAGCAGTTCCTGCTATCAAGAAGGATATGGGAAAATAGTCTAGTCTTCAAAGTTTCAAAAACTATCTGGGAAAAAAGAGTAGCCTCTGGACTGGCTCAGTAAGTGCTACATGTATCCGTCCAGCAAAGCAAGAGAAACCATATCTGTAATGCCCAAAAGGTTAACTTAAATGTCAAAGATTGCTGAGCCTTTTGCAGTAGGCAAGCGGAGTGCCATCACACAAACACCCCCCTCTAATGGCAATGAATCTGTGTGTAAAAATAATTAAGTTACCTAAGCAGTACCTCAATCTTAGCTCAACCTAACTCTACCGGTGTCATAAAAAGCATTTTCAGAAGTGATGCAAAGAGCATGTGATTATTGTTGTTAAAGTGGGAGAGAGCTACTTTCAAACAATGCATATTCTAGACAATGTAGTTCCTTTCTCAGATTTGCAGATACAAGAAACAGAATTATGTTTGGGGTGGGTTTTTTTTTTTAAAAGCTTCTATTGTGGAATCAAAACGTTTTCTTCCAAGACAGAGAAGGATTTTAAAGATTCCCAAATGTATTTTTTATTTCAACAAGGTTTTTGTTCCATTAACCCGCAAATTTTAACAAGACCCCATTCAAAAGAATGGGCAAGAGGGGAAATTAGGAATAAATAAAACCATAGCATTAACCTCTCCGTCACCAGACGGGTGTGCTCACAGATCACTAGCAAAAGTCAGTTAACAGGGTCAAGTATGAGTGGGAAGAATGAATCATATTTTAAAGCGTTAGCCTCAGGCCTTGCCTGCTTCCTTCCTCGAATGCAAGTGGATCCTATGATCCCCCTTTCCCCCAAGCAAAGAACTGCTCCCCACGACCGCTTCAGATGCTTGCGTGGATCGGTACCGCGAGAGAAAAAGACTGAGACTGCTGTTGCGGTCCAAATAGCACCCGGCACACCATGAGTTAACACACGGCGGAGCAGTTCCTACAACGTGTTTGCAAACACGCAGACATCCACCGAACGGGTGATGGGGTGGGGGAGAGACGAGGCCTCTTCCCGCGCCGGCCCTGCTTACCCCGTTGGCAGCTGCGATGCGAAGGATGAGTTGAATGGCCTCCTTCATGTAAAAGCGGCCATCGCCCCCCACCACCAAAGTGCCCCCTTGCCTCTCCGCCGGGTCGGTGGTGGAGATTATGCTCTGGATGAAATTCTCGGCATAGTGGGCGTTGTCTTGGAACACCTTGACCCGTTTGCGGAGGCCGCTGGTGCCGGGCTTCTGGTCGGCGTAGGCTTTGGTTTTGACGGTCACGATCTTCACCATGGTGGCGAGGGAGGCGACTGCGGCTGCTCGTGGGGGTATTTGAGGAGCCGGGCTGCTGCAGGACGGCTCTTCCTCCGCCTCTAGTTAGCAGCGGCTGGGCAGGGCTTACGGCTGTCACTAGATCCTGCCTCTTAAAGCCACAAGGCTGGCCTAGCAATGAGGCGCCATTCAGCAGAGTGCAGGGAAGTGGAAGCCGGGCGGGCACCGGCTCCTCCTTCTCTCCTTTTGCTCACCGCGGCAGGCAGAATTGGCCACCCACCGAGATGGTTGTGGTCGAGAATCCTGGGAACTACCTTCCAAAACGTCTGGCGGGCACCAGTTTGGGGAAAGGTGGCACAGGTCATTGAAGGCGCAACTACCTCATCTGCTCATTGCCCTGCGCTCACGCTCGCTCTCAGCCAAATTTTTCTTGCTGCACCACCCAAAGAGATAAGATGAGCAAACAGATGGAGAAGGAGGGCAGGTGAGCAATAGGAGACAGTGGCAATCAACTCTAGACAGGTAATACTGCAAAACATGCATGGATCCGGACCTTCTTGGGGTGGGTCCCCATTGGCTTCTGAGCCTGAGAAACTTAACAGTGCCACATGGGTAGTGGTGAGTGGGGCAGCTATGGGTGGGGGCGGGGTGTTAAACCTTCTCCTCACCGCGCCCCCAACCCCCAGCGGTAATGATCGAAATTGGCAAACAGCGATTTGTTCCCTGCAATCAGACGGGCTGTAGTGAATAGTGAGTGGGGGTCTCTGAGAGCAGCCAAGGCCAACAGGTTGCTAAGCTGGGTATAATGGAAAAAAAGAAATGCATTGATAACACCATGCTGCTTTAATCTACACTACAAACTATGGTCTCCTCAGAAGCACAATGCCAGAGTAAGAATTAATGGGATGCCCAATGGCATGGAAGATGTGCCATACCCCAGTTCTAAAGGGTATTAACATTCATTATCCAACATCTCCCTAAATCTTTGTGATAATCTACTGCTTAATAAGTGTTAGCATGAGAATTAATAAGTGGCAGCAGTCCTAAAAGAGGGGTGTGCAGAATAATTTCCATGCTCCTCAAAGATTCCTGTATTTAAAATATGAACCCAGTGGCCTTTGCAATGGTAAGATATTAATCATTAAGTGAGATGTTAAACTATCACGGACAAAGTGCACACATGTTTGTCCATCACCTTGCTCTTTGGATTTCAGAGTCAAAATGGGCCCCTTGATCTGCGTCCCTGTACTGTTAACAAATATAGAGGCATGAGCAAGTTTGGGTGCATATAGGTTACCTGTCCAGCCACTATTAGTAAAGTCACTTATTTAGCTGTGTTTTTAATAGTATCTGAAGTACCACACAAGCCCCTGGTCAGTCACATATTGCTTCCCCATTTTATCCATCTTCACTTAGGGAAGTGATGTGGTTCATCAGTTGCCCCCGAGTTGAATTTTAAATTTTGATTTCTTTTGGGTGGAAAACTGTCCTCTTATACTCTGTAAAGCACCATGCACACTGATAGCGCTATATAAATAATCAATTATTTCTTTGCAATATTGACCCTGTTCAGACAACATTAGGCTGACCATCTGAAAAGGAGGACAGGGCTCATGTCACTTTAACAGTTGTAGAGAAAAGGGAATTTCAGCCAGTGTCATTTGTATGCAATTAGTTCCTGGTGAAATTCCCTCTTCATCACAACACTTAAAATTGCAGGCACTATACTAGAGTGACCATATACAAAAGAAGGCAGGGCCCCTGCAACTTTAACTGTTGTGATGAAGAGGGAATTTCATCAGGAACTAATTGCATACAAATGACCCTGGCTGAAATTCCCTTTCCTCTACAACTGTTAAAGTTACATGAGCCCTGTCCTCCTTTTCAGATGGTCAGCCTAGACAACATGGTAAGCCATGGTAGTTAAGCATTTTGAGCTAAACATGATAGCTTAGCAGGTTGTGTGAACCCATGACTTAGCATATCATTTGAACCTTTCCTAACTATGGTGGCTACATAACCAGAGTTTAAACATGCTTACTAACCATTTGCTGCAAAAGGGATAGCAGCTTAACCATAGGCTGACCATATGAAAAGGAGGACAGGGCTCATGTCACTTTAACAGTTGTAGAGAAAAGGCAATTTCTGCCAGCATCATTTGTATGCAATTAGTACATGGTGAAATTCCCTCTTCATTACAACAGTTAAAGCTTCACCAGGTACTAATTGCATACAAATGACACTGGCTGAAATTCCCTTTTCTCTGCAACTGTTAAAGTTACATGAGCCCTGTCCTCCTTTTCATATGGTCAGCCTACTTAACCATGGCTTAGCATGTTGTCTGAATAGGCCCAATAAATTAGAAAACAATAGAATCCCTTTCTGGGAATATATTTCCCAGAGCACTGAGTGTCCATTGATGCTAATGGAACCTTTTTCCTAAACTTAATTGCTATTCTTGGGTAGGGGGGTGGATTTCCAGTTGGTCAAAGCCATCGTCCACAGATGTATGCTATGAAACCTCCAAATTCCCCCTTCACACATGGTAGTTAAGATTAGGAAAAAACATACATTGGTGCCATAGAAGCTTTCCTCCCCCAAGCACAATTGCATGGGGTGGGGTGGGGTGGTTTACTCAAGGTGGTGGTGGGGGAAGAAAGCAAACACATGCAAGAGAAAGTGGGGGGGAAGAATTGGGAGAAAATACAATAAATGAGTGGAGAAAGAGAAGGAGAATGTGTTTTATTGCCCTCTTAAAAGATGAAATAAACTGGGAAGAAGGTCCTTCTCTAGGAACTCCAAGTGTGTGTTAGACCCTGGTCTTATGTGAGTGTTGGCTCCTATTGATCTTTGTGTTTCCCTGCCCTATATTGCGGCACACAGAGAGATGGAACTTCCTAGCCAACTCTGCTTGTGGCTTCCTCTGTGTGTATTGGGGAGGTTGAGGAAAAGCCATAAGTCCCTATGATAAAGGGAGATAACTTTAGAAACTGCAGTTCTGAGAAAGACAAACACAGGGGCTGCCTCTACAAGAGAGGTTTAAAGCTCTTTCAAGGCGCTTAAAATTTTTTACCTCTACAAGAACAGAGCGCAAATCGGGCGTAGAGGCGCGTTATCTCTCGTATTATGCGCATTATCGAATGCACGTTAAACAGCGAGTTTTATTTTGCTCCGTCCGTTAAAGCGCATTTTGACTGTGTGAACAAGCGCTTATGCGCATTAACTACTTGTAAAGCGCATTTTGGTCATCCGTTAATGCGCTTCGCCGCCTCTCGCTGCCTCTCGTGCAGAGGTATTAGGCGTAAATGCGCTTCAGCGATTATGCGCATAATCGCCTAACCAGGCGCAAAAGCGAATCCTTGTAGAGGGGACCATAGTCTTCCCTTTTCTCTTTCCAGGCTCCATCTGCCTCCATCCTTCACCTGATCGCCAAATCTGCCCGTTCCTGCCTTCCAGCATCCACATTGACTCTTCTTCCTTGCCCTTTTCATCTACCTTCTGTGCCCCATTCTCCAGCCCTCACTCCTCCCACCACCTACCCAGCATTTTGACCCTTCCCACCCCCAAGAGTATTCTACACCACTTTATTTTTTGAGCTTAATTTATGGAGGTAATGATGATTAATGAATGGGGGTACTTAATTGCAGGGGAATTGATTAAATCGTTGAGCAGGAATTGGGTGGGAATTGGAACATTAATTAGACGTGGTCCCTTTGTTTAGATTTGGAATTAATGCTGTCAAGGTTTTAAAATTCCCTTATGATGCAGACATTCCCATTGTAGAGGTCTGTGTGCGTGAAGGGGGGATCTCATAGAAAAAAACTACCAGCCATCCTCTGTAGCTTGGTTTGAACAAGGAAGAGGCTTGCTGAGTCACCCATCTCCATGCACTGGGTGATAACTAATGGTTATAATTCTGCTACCTTCCTCATTGGCTATGCTGGCCATTGTATATCAAATCATCTGGAGGGCCACAAGTTACCCACCCCTGTTCAACAGCAACACTGGATTCCCTCACCCTTGCTTTTATCATGGCAGCTGTTGTAAAAGAATTCTGGACAAAGCAGACCTTAGTGAAGTCTGCCCTCTCCCCTCAGGCAGTTTTTCTGCTAAAACTCACGCTCTTCCTGTTCCTTTTTGTTCCAAAAAGATCCAAGTACTTGTTTCTTTGCCCCTCTGAGGGAGAAGAGGAAGGATCTTTGGGGACACGATTTTAGCAGAAAACAAAAATTGGAAAAGAGTTAAGAAGCCTGTCCACTCACCTCTGCAGGAGCATTTTGTAAAAGAAGAAAACATCAGGGAAAACTACTTGCAACTTGGCAGCATGTAAGATTTGTTAAAATGTTAGTGGAGTGGGGAGAGGATTTCCTCTACAACTTCCTTACAAAGGACTTCCCATAAATCTGAAATATTTATCTATTGTGTGATGTTGATTTCCAGTTGTTCAGAACATCTTCATAGATCTAACAAATTCCTAGTTAGAAGCAACTAGCAGAAATCTTAATCCTTTTCTGCTTTATAAATAGTGACACTTTCAAAAGTATGTTAAATCACAAATAGAGCTAGGAGAATCTAAAGCACCGTCATGTAAAGAAAATGAGTCTTCATATTCAATGACCTATCAGGCCATCCTAGAAAATGATGGCTTCAAAAAAGGCAATGGAGACCTGAGGTGTTTCATATCCCTAAGAAGCCTGTGCACTTCTGCCGTTGTCCCTAGCTATGAACTCTGAAGGCTTTGCTCTCAAGAATAAAACATCTGGCTTCTGCAGAGTGAGTGAGTGATTAATCTAGTTCCAAGTAGGCAAGTATTTAAAGAAAAACACACACCAATGTACAGGTCAAAGATCAAACTATGAAGTATCATCTTAAGTGATGTAGGCTTCCTACATGATGTGATATCCTGAAAAGTGTGACATGAGGTAGGAGTATGGCCTGATCCAATAAAATTAAGCATATTAACTTAATAAGGATTAAGAGTTCTAGTAATTTTTTTTTTAAAAAAACTTTAATATAATCACTGCTTACAATGTTACTATTCAACACCATGCAAACCAAAGCTAAAGCTTGATCTTGGAAAACTCAACCTTCATAAACCTTAATTTTACTTTGAAACAAAAAATTGTCATTGTTCTTAAAGATCACCTTAAACAGAAGCCAGTATTTTTAGCTCCAGCGTAGGGAGAACCACATCATTCATTTCCCTATGCTTTGAGCTTGTATCCGTACTTCATGAGAGACTTGCTTGTTTGTTCCTTTTAATTTAAAATAAATATATGGTAGTCAATTGTTAATTGCTGTCTCTATTCCTGTAGTGAGAGGGAACAGTGGCTAGAAAAATGTATAGGGTATTTTGTGAAGTAAAAAGGCTGTACACTTAGTTGCACTAAGCCACGGCCAAGCCAGTTCTGCTTCCTCATTATTTGGTTGCTTTTTTTGCAACATAGTGTCCAGTTAGGTATATAGAAATATCTAATACACAGTGTCTTACTCTAGAAAAGTGTAAATCTATATTAATCATTTGTTAGACCTAAAAAAAAAAGAACTGTATTTACAGGGAAGGTTTAGGGATCTCCAATCTTGGAGATTCTGTCTAATGGATGGCAGTCTAGTAGGACTGTACCTTAAATTTTGTACAGATCTACATCAGTGCACCTTTTGGATACAATGGCAAATGCAATTTTTAAAAAAAACTTTCCATTTCTTGGATTGTATGAGCTAAACAAACTGGAAAAAGATTTTAAAAAGCAGCGAGAGGGTACATCCCAACTCCCACGTTGGGGAAAAAAAATCTTGCATGTGCAAGCCATATGGAGGCATTACCCAAGGATTTATCTTATGTGTCCCATTGAAATCACTGCTGTTTTCATTGATTTCAATGGAACATACACAGATCTTTCCAGTGCATTACAAATAATCCCAAACGTGTCTGCACTTTGGAACAGTATATAACATTGCAATCAATTAACAACATAATTTTAAAAACAGAACTGACTTGCCTTTTCTACACATTATACTGTAGAAGTGCAGTGTCAACTAATCCTGTTCCTGCAGTTTGTATTGAATCTTTAAATATGCAAATTAACTTTATTTAAATTTTTGCTAAGACAAGAATGCTCTAGGTGCTACTATCAGTTATCTCCCAGCCTGTAAAATGGAGATCTGTAAAATGGGAATAAGTCACTATTTTACTTTTAGTGTGAATAAGGACATTGGAGGACTCTGTTTATTATGAAGTCCTGGATAAGAAATTACAACTAAAGCTGCACCCCATACACATTTACAGGTGGTGCCCCCCGTTAAACTCAGTGGTGTTTACTTTTGAGTAGACATGTATACAATTTCATTGTTAAGCTCTTCCTTGTTTAGACAGAATTTCCATCATACAGGCTAGCCTAGAAGACTATCACATGTTTATTATTTCTGGGGAATCTATAAGTTCAAAGAATATATATCTATCTATATCTATATATCTATATATATATATAATCATGCTTTACTTATTTGGATTTGGAAAATATCTGATTGGAAAAGATCTGATTGCTGTTTTGCTCACGTAGCAACTCTTAATGGTATAACCCGGGGGTGCAAAGCCTCTTTCAGCCTGAGCGTTGATTTCCATTTTGGAGAAGCTTTCAGGGTCATCATTCCAGGCCAAAGACAAAAATATCAATGTACTTTAGTTTAAAGTTTAGGAGAAGCATTTCAACCTTTTATAATGTGTAGAAAACGGGGGGGGGGGGGATGCTGGAGTGGGACCACAAGAGGGCTAAATTTGGCCCCTGTGCCTAAGGTTCAGCACCCCTGATAAAACTAAAGAGCATTAAATTGGGGCTTTCCCCAATTTCCTCTCCCAAACACCCCCCTTCCCAAGGATAACTCACTATCCAATCCAGTGAGACCTGTAACAGCTGTAGTGCAAGCAATGATTTGCTCTATTACAGTACGCTATCCCTATCAAAAGAGACAGTTAACTGTACCAAACTCCTTTGTTTTCAGTTGAAACCAGTGCAGCTCTGTGCCTGATTCTGCAGCTCCAAGATGTGAGAAAGGCCGCTGAATGCGACTTTATGGAGCATGTTGTATTGCAGCGTTGAATTGCTATCAGGAAGAGAGAAAAGAACACCTGGTACTGCAGCCTAGCTTGCAACACCAGGCCACCAGCACATTGTCACAGGCCGTGCTATCATTCTGCAATTAGAAAAAACCCAGCATTTTGGACTTCAAGACTGGGCTGGGCAGAACAATCCCACAGAATCAAGGGAGGGAGAAACCACGGCAGAGGAACCGCTATGTTCTGCTATGGCTGGGTAAGGCTCTATGCTAGGCAAATACAGGGACGAATCCAACAAGCAAGTCAATTAAGCAGGCAAATGGTCAAGCACAGTATTACCAGGCAAGTAGATATCGTCAACATCAAAACGCAGATAAGAATTCAGATACAATATGCAGTTCAAGAAGCAGAGTCAAGCAGGAGTCCAAAGGTCAGTAGCACAGAGGCGTCATCACAAAGCCAGGTCAGGGATACAAGGCATTGGAGCTGGTAGAACACAGTTATTCTGAAACTGGCTAGGCTGAAACTGAAGACTTATATAGCAGAGGTTCTTGAGCCCACTCCGGGCTCAGCTGGAGTTCATTATAGCCCTCTGGCAAAGTCCTACTTTGCTCATGAGGAGTCCTTTCCTTTTCAGGATCCTTGATGCCCTGCTTTGAGAGGCAACAATGCTCTCAGAGTCCAGGGAGTCACTCAGCTGCTGCCTCAGAGGCAGAGTCAGCCACCTCTTGTGGGGATGGACCTGTGGCCATTTCCCCTGAAGGGCAAGGCTCCTCCTGGTCTTCTGACATGGGCTGTTCTGGGGTGCTCTTTGACTCTGGAAGCTCTAGATTTTCCTCCAAGGAGAATTTCTCCAGTGGGGGCATGGCATGCTATATCCAAAGCCCTACAGGGCTTGTACTGGCAGGTCGTAGAAGGAAGCAAGATCAAAAACAAGTAACATAAAGGGAAAACCAGCTCTAGGACTGGCATAGTCTTCCCTGTCCCCAGTCCAGGGGCACATCAGTGGAACATGAAGACTGGATCTGACCCACAACCCAGGAAGAGAGCCTATGGTTGGATCATGGGTAACAACCCATAGTTAAACCATAGTGCAAGGTTCACACACAACCCAAGATTCAACAACGACTAATACTCAACACATACTCTGGATTGTTGTTATGTGTGAACCAAGTCCATGCTTAAGATACCTTGGGCGGAATCCAACAGGGTTCTTATGCCTCCGCCAATTCCCTTACGCAACACCAATTCCCTTATGCGAGCGAGATCTACCACTTGTGGAACAAAGATCTAGAACTTTCAGGGCAACTGGAAATGAGTGAAGATGCTCATTTTTGGAATCGGGCAAGTTGGTGGATCTCTCATGCAAAGCTGTAAATCTCTATTGCACAAGCAGTGGATCCCACTCATGGAATGAAATCAGTGGGATCCACAGCTTATGCAACAGAATCAGCGGGGTGCAAGAGAATTGGCGAAGGCTTAAGCACCCGGTTGGATTCTGCCCTCTGTGCTCTGGAACTTTAGGGCTTTAAAAAGGTCAAACTCAAGATCTTGAATTATCCCTTTTACTTCCTTCTTTAGATCTGAGCCCTGATTTGCACTTTAAGAATGACCTATGGACACTATATAATGACTCAGTTAATCTTGCTTGCTAAAAATGTTGGCTTTGTTTCTATGTTCCGAAATTACTCTATCCATCCTATATGTGTAGAATCAATAAGAACAGTTTCAGACAGACTTACACAGGCATTCTCTGCACTTTACTAGGCATGGTTTTAATTTCAGAACTGACATTTACTTGTCTAGTATCCCATTACGGCAGAAGAAGTCAAAGTGTAAGAGTGGATGTGAGATAAAAATAGCTTTTCAAGACTTCTTGCACTTTGTTAGACAAGGTCACATAAATCCGATATCTTAGACGAACTAATAAAATATCCAGGGTGTAAAGTATCTTTAGAGCACTGTATTAAAAACCACAGTCTTCCCCTTTTATTTTGTCTTACAGCTACAATAAATAAATTAATTTGTATTGAGTAATATGAAATTACAAGAAGTTGGAACATGCAAGCAGCCCAAGTCAAGCTGGGCCACATCTGTGCACTAGAGATTTTAAAGCAGTTTGAAAGTTGTATGTTTCCCTAAAGAATTCTGGGAATTGTAGTTTATGAGGGTACCGAGACTTAATTGAGATCCATAACTCCTGAACAGAACAACAAGTATTGGGGCTCCTTTGTTGAGAATCTACAGTTTAGGTGTAGTATAGGTATACTATAACTCTATTTGATTTGAAAAGGAATTTTAAAATACCTTCAATGCTTTTACTAAGAGCCTTGATTGCGAAGAGAGAACTCTGAAATGATATCAAAATTGTGAGGCTCTGACCACTTTGAAATATTATTGAATAAGTGCAGGCTTGCTCCCTTGCCACATTCAATGTTTTTGATTTTTTGAGGTACAAAACAATTTTGCAACTTGATAAACATTGAATGGCTACTTAA
The DNA here is from genome assembly GCA_029215795.1 of Anniella stebbinsi. Taxonomy (NCBI): domain Eukaryota; kingdom Metazoa; phylum Chordata; class Lepidosauria; order Squamata; family Anniellidae; genus Anniella; species Anniella stebbinsi. The sequence goes on along the minus strand of JARDYH010000004.1, from coordinate 83,280,616 downwards.
CTAGAAGTTGCTGAATGATTGCCTGAGCCATTTGGTTGCTTTACATTTACTAGGGTATAACAATTACAAAATTTGCCTGGAGCAGTTAGCACTTAGTCATGGGTGAAGGTCTTTGATAGTATATACTCTTTAAGATGGTGGGAAAAATTATTAAAAGTGAATGCATATTTGTTTATTTCAGCTCAGGTGAGCAAGTTTACAATTTCCATAACCCAGCTGATATTATTTATTCATATTTAAGGACCTTTTACCCTGAAAATTTAGGGTAAGGAACAGAGCTTTAAACAAACAATTATATACAAATTATATACAAACCTATGGTGCCCTAGGCAATGTCCCACAGGCCATAGGATTGATTCAGAATATTGCACCGAGGTCTTAGAGCTCTGACTTTGGAGAGTTTTGTCTGTCTTTGAAGCCCCCTTCCTGGCTCCTCCCAGACATAGTGGAAGTTTCCGCAGTGGCTCCCTTATAAGGTCAGAACTCTGACCTTGTAAAGAGGGAGCAATGGGTATACTGGGGGATGTGTGTGCTGATGAGTGGGGAAGAAGTGGCTGAGGATCCGAGGAATCCTAAGCATTCCCAGCCCCCAACCACGTCCCTAGCACAGCGGGAAAGCTCTGAGGTTTGTCTGATTGATTTTCCGTTTCTGGAGGACTTCTGCCATGTCAAGAGCCTGGGAGGGCTTCAGATGGAATTGAGCCTGCGGGATTGGAGCACTCTTCTGTTTGGACACCTCACCCATAGGATTGCGCTCTTAGTCTACAATAAAAATAATTATGCTGAATATTGCTTAATATTGAGTTATGCCTCGCCACCCAAAGCCAGCATAAATAAAATGTTTTTACATTGATTCCAAAAGATGGCTGGCTTGAGCTCTGGCTAGACTTCACAAAAAGAAGTCCATTCTTGAGGATGAGCCATTGAGAATATAGCTCTATAACTTCATTCTATGTATTCAGCATATAGCTGAAATGATCAGATGGACACCCTTGATTTATTTCTTGATTTATTTGATTTGTACCCCACCTTTCTACCAAGAAAATGGTGCTTGAGGCAGCATATATCTTAGATATTGTGATGTGATGGAGAAAGAAAGTAATCTTTCAGTTATCACTAAGGGCTTTGTAGATCAAGGCTAGCACCTTTAAGAAGACATTGCAGACAACGGTGCACTGATGTAATTTCCCCCATCATACACTAGGTGGAAAATGAGTGGGGCCCTACAGAGTCTTCAGAACCAGTGGTATGTGGAACACACACCGAGGTCCCCTCTACAAGGATTCGCTTTTGCGCCTGGTTAGGCGATTATGTGCATAATCGCAGAAGCGCATTTATGCCTAATCCCTCTGCACGAGAGGCGGCAAAGCGCATTAACAGATGTCCAAAATGTGCTTTACAAGTAGTTAATGCGCATAAGCGCTTATTCACAGTCAAAATGTGCTTTAACGGACGGAGCAAAATAAAACTCGTGATTTAACGCGCATTCGATAATGCGCATAATCGGGGAGATAACGCGCCTCTACGCCCGATTTGCGCTCCGTTCTTGTAGAGGTAATTTTTTTAATGCGCCTTGAAAGAGCTTTAAATGCCTCTTGTAGAGGCACCCCAAAAGTAAAGATTCAAGCTTATGAAGGCATTGATGACCATAGCTAGGTCCAAGTCACAAAGAAAGGGTCAGAGCCAAGTCATTACAAAGATTTAGCATTGCAACCACAGAGCACTCCAATTTTGAATAGGAACTGAGAAACAGCGAACCGAAGAATCATTTTTGTATTTATACTTTATGCATAGCAGTGTCTAGGATACACAATAATGTTGTGGTACATAGAAATGTTGAGCTCCCTTTCTTATTGTGAAGCTGTCCAGAAAGGGAAAAACAACAAACAAGCAAAATATGGTTTGTGATACCGAAGCTTGAAAAGGTAACTGGTACCACACAACCCATGAGCAGATCCAAACTAAGGAACAGATTCTTAGTTTAAAAAATAATGAGCTAAATCAAGCCATCCACAAATCAGAGAGCAGTCCCAAAGTGAACCTTTTGTACAAGAACCAAGAGCATGCAGTTTTGTAACCATAACTTAAGACAAGATAGAATAAACACAGCTGTATATCCATCCTTCTTTGTCATTCAGTGGCATCACATGCTGACACACCTGCATATATAAAAAGGAGAAGGAGAAGAAAAAATAAGTTATCTGGCATATATTAATTGTAACATTATTATATTTTTCTCTATCTGAATTTCCCCTCTCACTCATCCTAGGACTCTCTCTCTGGTAACAGTAAAAGGGAAACACAGGTTGAAAAAATACACATGCATGGACACCAGAGGCAGTTTCTGTTATCTGCTGGTTCCCACCCCCATCTCAATACTTAAAGAGCAGTTTGGGGGTTTAGTCTAGAGAAATGCTCACTGGGAAAAACATACTTAAGGAGCAATTTTATGCGTGTTTAGAGAGAAAAAATGTGTTATAACTCCCAGCATGGCTGACTGGGGAGTGCTGAGAGTTGTAGGACTTTTTTTCTTTCTAAACATGCATAGGATTGTGTTCTTAAAATACTTATGGAGAATTCCATGTGCATGACTCTGGCCCTTAACTGAATGTTCTGCTACGCTTGGCATTATTGTTAAAGTTGTAGAATAGGAAAGCAGTATCTCTATAACATGAAATATATTATCTGGCCATGATAGATGCAAGCAGAGTATCTTTTCAATGGCTAGCAGCTATCACATTACCTGCTTTCCTTCAAAGATGGAAAGAGAATGTTTTTCAAAAACAGGACATAAATGGTTTATGAACTTTTAGTTAAAACTTATATTAATGAACACCCTTAAAGAGTATTCATTATTGCTGGTTTGTTTGGACTATTTCTTTTATTATATTTTTAAAACTGTGCTGTAAGCTGCATTCTGGATCCTGGTAAGTCAAATGACAGAATATAAATATTTTAAGCAAATAAATACATTCAATTACCATCATGGATTTGGGTGTCACTTCTATGGCAAAAATGTTGAGCCCTCTATTATTTACACAATTCTTACTTTGCTCGCTGTTGAGGTGAATGATTGCTTTGCTTTCAGACTGTTAAGAGAAAAGAAACATTAGCATCATGACATTTATAGCTGTATCAATCAGAGGGTTCAATTCAATAAATGAAAAAGTGAGAAAACTTTTCTAATGGCTGGCTGTCCCTTGAAAAGCATTAGTTGCAGTTCTGCTTTAGCTCAAGCCCACCTTTAAACTCAACCTACAACATATGACTAACTTTTCTTTTCTTTTGGTACTGACTTTGAAAATGACTTTAGCCACTCTGTTTCCATAACTATATCTATATTAAAAATTAAACACAGAACTAAAAGAAAAAGAAAATACTGTTTGTAATATTGATTCAGGTTTTGGGTCACAATCCACCAGTTGAAGAAAAGTGTTGTCAAAGACTGTTTTAGGAGCTGAATGTCCAATGAGGATAAGAATGTATTGGAAAACCATTATTGTGTCTATTTGCTCTAGATCAATAATTCTCACATTGTAGTTCAGGGTCTACCAGTGGTCCTCAGTGTCTCCTCAGAATAACTACAGTTTTGTTGTGTTGTCCGAACCCAGAGTGTTTTCCTTGGAGTGGCTTATTTTTTGGGAACAAGCAATGCTGAGAACCAATGGGTTGTTCTTACCCTTGATGGGTTGTTGTATCGTCTGAACCCAGGAGAGCATTTTTATTGTAAGTTGCAGTGATCAGCTACAGAGCCACTTGGCAAGAGTGGCAAAAAAGTGGTGCTGCTCCTCTCCTCGCGAGCAATCTCACTTGCCAAACACTGCCTAGCAATGAATTGCACTGCGGTGGCCTGAGCCATCTCTCTTTCCTCAGCAGTCTCGTCCCCCCACCTCCCGCAGACTTTCACCACTTCACTTGTCAACAAAGAAGTTTTTTCCCCCTCTAAGCCGTGTGAACCAACTGTGTGTAATCTACACAGCGACCTTGAAGGAGCTTGTTATCCTCCCAACTTCAGTTGCGTCTTCCATATGCCTTTCCTACACCTCCCTACAGAAAGATTTCCCAAAGAATTCCTTTGCAGAATAAAGTTCTAAATAGTTTAAATGAAGCTAGTTATGCATCCTTTTAACAGTTCAGATTGTCCTACCCATTACCATGACGTCATGTGTAAAAAAAAATTCCCATCTGATCAATGGAAAGTGGCTGGCCAAACACTCCTTCTGCACCAACGAGTAGTTCTTCTCCCATTCTGTTAGCTTCCTGCTAAAGTAGGCTACAGGGTGCTTGACTGCGTCTCTAGTCTGTATCAGGACAGCTCCAATTCCAACCTCTGAAGCTAGAATGAACTCTTTTTCTGTTGGGGAAAATTTCCCTTAAGATGAATAAAAGGACTGGACAGTTGCAAAGTGTCCAGAGGACTGACTATTGCATCTGATATCAATTAGCAGGGGAATGGTTTTTTCTATCTGCTACTAAAATGGTCAGAGAGATAGTGGGTTTTTCCCTGGGAGTTTTTTCTATTGATTTGTGCTTAGTCATTGTCTATTCATCTGTATATATATATCTGTAAATATCTGATGGAGAATGAGGCTGGTTGTATGAGGATATGATGTGGGACGGTTATGTTATTTGATGTGGAAATCTTCCTGGAACCTGTATTATATTTGATGACCATACTGCTGTACATATATACTGAAGGAAATACTGGAACCTCAGTAAAAGCTTATACTAAACACAAACCGCTGGTGTGCGAGTATTCTTGGTGAATGGATCTCTGGAACACGCTTACTCTGCTGTAAGTGAACTGAGAGCACTTCTCTCCCAGACATTTTCTTCCTCCAATTCCCCTTCCCAGCTGTTCCTAAGAATGCTAAGGGGACCACGCACATTTCTCCCTAGCATCAGTTCAAAAGTCCTGGGGAACCTCACGAAAAGCAAATAGGATAATTTCTTGTCCCAATCAAAGGGATGATCTGCCACATATGTTTTAATCATTTGTTTAATGGTGCTATTAAACTTTTCTACAAACCCATTTGTCTGGGGGTGGAAAACTGTAGATGTGATATGCTTCACCCCACAACACCTCCACAAACACTTCATAATATTGGACAGAAATGCTGTGCCTCTATCACTAATTATTTCATGGGGAAACCCCAGCCTACAAAAGATCCTTAATAGGGCCTCAGCTACTGACAGGGCATCAACGTTCTTAAGGGTTTCAGCATCAGGAAACCGTGTGGCAAAATCTATTATTGTTAACAGGAATCATTTCCCTGATTGTGTAGGTCTAGGAAAGGGTCCTACCAAGTCAAGCCCAATCCTGTAAAAGGGTTTGTTTATGAGTTGTAGTGGATTCAGGGGAGCCTTATCTTTGTCCCCACTTTTCCCCACTCTGTGACAACTGTCACAGGACCTACAGAACCCGGTGACTTCCCTAGCCATGTTTGGCCAGTAATAACGAGCCATCAACCATTTCCTGGTTTTCCCCATACCCATGTGACCTGCCAAGAAGAAATCGTGGGCTACTTCCAGCAGATGGTCCTGATATGGCTTAGGTACCACAAGCTGCTTTTCCACCCCCCCCCCCCCATTTCCTTGTTCTCAAGGGCAACCACTTTTGGTACAGGAGTCCATTTTCCCACAAAATGTGCTCCTTTTGAGGGTTATTACAAGAGATGTCTTTGGCATCCACCTGTGTTCTTAAATTTTCAAGTCCTCATCAGCCTGAGCAAACCTTTTTTGTATCTGAATCTAACTCAGCTGGGTTACTAAGTAACGCTAGAGGTGAGCTGCCAGCTCCCTCCTGTTGGATACAATTCTCTGACAAGTCAGCAGCTGCTTTTTGAGATCGGGTCACTATATACACCTTTCTGCCATCTGATTCCATAAGATCTTTTCCCCAAATCAGAGGTTCTTCCTGACAGGAATTCACACCCAGAATAAACTTCCCTTGGAAACCCCTCCATGTAACGTTTACTTCAGCTACTGGGATTTCAAAAGTAGGGCCTCTCACAGGTTTCATGGTGACTGTTCTGTGAGGAACGATTTCCTCAGGATCTACTAGATCCGCACGAATTAAGGAAATAAGTGCTCCAGTATCTAGCACAGCCATATGCCTTCGTCCATTCACTGTCACCTAGGATAACACACACACACACACACACACACACACACACACACACACACGTACACGTTTTGGTGAAATCAATCCACCCTCACTTGCCTAGCCACTGCAGCAGTAATTCATCCCTCCTCATGGCCTTGCTTGTGCGTGAGAACTAATGCTCCTTCACCTGTCCCCCAAACAGGGAATAGCTCGACCCAAATTCAGTTGCTTCAGGTACTTCAGGAGGTGGAGTCTGCCAAGTTTGCATAGTTTGTTTGCTAAAGTAACTTGGTCCCCATATGCCACCATGGATCCCGCAGAGGAATCAGGCACCATGTCTTCGCCACCATTCTTCTCGCAAGATCTCTATAAACATGTTTCTATACAAGGATGCAGGAGTATGGTCATGATGCACCTTTTGTCCTCAGCAAGGCAGAGACTTCAGGCACATTTCTGGACTGAGGCTGAACATGGCACTTTCATGGATGTCTGTTGTCATGTCATGGGAGCCCAGTTCCCGTGGCTTAAATAAATCACGGTGGTGTATTTAAATCACAGTGGTGATGGGAGTAATTTCCATAACCATCACCACAGTGGCTTATTTTAATGGTGCAATCACACACTTCCACTCTTTTGGTTCCTAGAAGTGCAGCCGTATTAAATAGCAGAAGAAGCTGAGCTTTTATATTATTTTATCCCTGCTGCTGCTTTTACTTCTGGTTTTATGTGCTGCTATTGGTTTTATTTTGGTTTTATCTGGCTAGTTTTATTATTGTTTTTACTGCTACTTTGTATTTTATGTTTTTAATTTGTACACTGGGCAGAGAACTTCAGTTATTAGGTGTTTAAAAATGTATATGTGGGTATTTACATAATATAAAATTTGGAGGATTTTCAATATGGTCTCCCAAACCGCAGCCAAAATTAAGGGGTGTGGTTCACAAAGAATAAGAAATCGAAAAAGTGATCCACAATATAACATTTAATAATTGCTATTCTAGTTTAACATTTTTTGCAAATGTTCTTCACAGAACAAATTTGCAGTGCCATCCTCTCCAATGAGGGAGGAACTGCAGCTCAAGGCCAAGCACATGCTTGGCATGCATAAGGTTCCACGTTCAATCCCTGATATTTCCAGTTAGGGCAGAAAAAACTCTTGCCTGAAACACTGGAGAGCCACTACTAGCTTGTGTTGATAATACTGGGCCAGAAGGAATGATGGCCTCAGTATAAGGCAGCTTCTTATGTCTACTTAGAAGTGCGTTCAGTGGTACTTCCAGGTAAGTGAATAAAGGATTTCAGTCTTAAATACTCAGTAACATAGGATGCAATCCTATTCTTGTTTTAGACAGGAAAAAAGTCCTACAACTTCCAGGATGTCCCAGCTAGCATGGCTGCCTGGAACATGCTGGGAATTGTAGGACTTTTTCCATTTAAACAAGCATAGGATTGCGCCCTTAATGGACCAAATTATATCCTAAGGCAAGAATGTGGGCAGTGAGAACTGATGGGGTGCAAGCTCCTAGAGGAAAAAAATGGATACTAAGGTCTGTGATGATTGGAATATTCAGGTTTAAATGGATTATTTGCAATTCATACAGCACTTTTCAGTACACAAAATACTTTGTAATTCTTTATCGTAAATTCTAACAATATTATAATCATAATCATTTCTATCTTATACACAACCTCCTTAAATTTCTTTTGTAAATAGCACTAAAGAAAAGTTTGTTTATTTGCTTTGCTTTCCTACTGAGCTAATGTGATATTGATTAGCTTAAATAAATAATGAAGCACAAGAGTACACAGAAGACTAGCTATTTGCTATTTTTTCTTTTTGGTTCTTAATCTTCCATTGCTCATTTGGAATGGAATTTGTGGGCTATAAATGTTTCACAAATATGGATACTTAAAATATGAAAATTTGAAATAAGCAGGATTACAATGTAAATGGCCAACATTTTAACTTTTGTATTGGCTGAATATATGTACAGGAGTCAAAAAGAAGAAACTGATAGTTTCGGATCTGGCATTCAAACAAGTTCCATTTATTTTCTGTCAACCTTTTTTGAATTTGCACGTGGTGAAGTGATCTTAAGCAAACTCCCCAGGAGCCCAGTTTGGCAGCATATTCACAATTACTAGTGTGTTACCAGCAATCTAGGGTATTGATAATCAACTCCAATTACTGGATTTATAGGGGGAAAGTTTATGGAACTTAGATTACTAAATTTATGGGGGGAAAGTCAATCCAGCTTCAAAAACACACACCAAAAACAGATTTGTAGGATAACACTTCTACATCATGTACCAAAGCTATATATTAAAAATGGTACTCAAATGCTTATGTCAGAAGCCCCAGAGTTTGATCCAGGCTCCTCAGTTTCTACAGCTGAGGCCTACCATATTGAACTACCATGGACAGTGCACACTAGGGCTCCAGGGGTCTCTTCTAGAAGGGAATATGAGTGTTGAACATGAGTTTTCTCTAACACACCTATGATTGGTGGGCAGTATGAACTTCTGGATCGTCCAGGCCTGGTTTGTTTGTTAACCACCTAGTTTTTTGCCTTTGCCTAGACAGCACTTTCTGCTTGCTGCACATCAGGCTCCAATTTCCAGCTCAAGCCATTGATATCAGGGACCCTAAACTGGAAAGGCCAAATCTGGTCCCAGTCTCACCCTGATAACTTAAGTAGGCAGTAAAAATATACATATATATTTATAAGAATCAGCTTTTATATGATTTGTTCCCATTATGCATTTTAGACAATACCTTGTTTTCAATAATAGAGGTGATTCGGGTATCACTTTTATATGTGTGAATAATTATATTTTCACTGCGATCCATTGGCTTAGCATCTCCTTTATTAACCACACTCATACAAATGGCATTCTTAAGTTGCTCACCACCTGCTTCCAGACAAACAGGCTTAATTTTGGGTTTGCAGTTTTCGGCATAGACGTGAATGGAAAAAGGGCATGCCTATAGTGAGAAAGGGGGAAAAGTATTTACTATATCCATCATTATATCCATCGTTACTTATTTATTAATTACTGCTTTTCAATATTTTTATTATTCCAAAAAATCAACAAATATTTTGAGCTTTTCAATCAAAGAATGTTTGTGAGGGGAAACCTGAAAGTGATATTTGACCCTAGAATGCTCCTTTCCACTTCCCTGGTTAGTGTTAACTAGGCTTATGGCAATGAAGACATAATGCTACAGCACAGTTAATGCTACTCAGGAGAGGAGGAAAGAATGTCTGGGTTTTCCTGATCACTAAATCATGGTTGGATAATAGGTCCAGGTTAGGACTGAAATAGACCTTTGTCTCATTTCAAGCTACAACTGGAGACTGCTTATCCTTAAAAGGCCATGCCCAGATCTAAAGAGGTGAAATGTGCTTGCAGAGGAAATTGTGCAAACATCTAGAGCTTCATGTTTTCCTTTGGTTTAACAGCTGCTCATCTCTTTGGCAATGAGAACAACTGTCATCAAAAACAACCAACAAAATGCTAGCTGCGCCTGCAGTTTTTTCCTGCAAGAACATAACACTATTTTGGGATTCCATCTTATATTTCCAATCTCAATGGTATCTTTTTCCAACCATACTACAGAAAATATCAACGCTTTCTCTTTGGATAACAAATGTGATGCCTTTATTTTGGACACAGATATCTGATATATCCCAAGCTATGATACAATGATTGCTTACTGAAGTGCAAAGTTAAACTTTGACTTCATAACTGGTTCAAAAGAATCAAAAGAAATAACAGCTTAATCAATGCCAAAATAATATTACAATTAAACACTGTGGCTACTTATTTTACTTGCCAATTAACTATCATACCTCAGTCAATTCCATTGCTTTACTGTAGCCCATTGACAGCAAATTCACCCAGAGGCCACTAAGATCCCCACCTGGTTCACTGGCTTCCATGAGATTCAGAGCCATAAATCCTTCTTTTGTAAGTTCGTTGTTCTTTGTATCAAAATTCTCTATTTAATAAGAAAACACAAGGTAGCTAATTTCATAGGCCGCAATGGAAACTGTCAACAGTGTTTCTATATATAAGAAAAATGTTTTCCCCCTCTGTATATAAGAAATTGGATTCCATTGCTTGGGCATTCCCATTTTGCGCTTCCTTCCTTCAGTCTGTCACCTTTGCCCCTCTCTTCCCTCCCCTCCTCCCATTGCCTCCTACTATGTCAAAATTTAGATTGTAAGCTCCTTGAGGCAGGGCCCTGTATTTTGATTTCTGAATCTCTGCAAAGTATCTATACCTTGATGACAGTGTATAAATAATTATAATTTCATAATAGTAACAAGATTTAATCTTCAGCTGCAGAAATTTTATTACAAAAGTTAAACCTTTATGAAGACTACAATAAATGTGAAGCTTACATCCCTCATACTGGGACTCATTGAGAATCAGTTCAATTCGAAATGAACTTTAAACATGTAAGAAAATGAACATTAAATAACATTCTACTGAAATTATTTGAGGTAATGGGGTTTAGGGGAAAAAAACTACTTTCTCAAAATCCAACTTCATCCCAAAATGAAGGCTACAATGTTATAACACCTGTTTGAGAATAAATCTTATTGAATTCAATGAGACTAACTTCTAAGCAGACATGAATAGGATTGCATGAAGGGAATAGAAAATTAAAATAGGGACAAGTGCAGAATCTGGACAGGAATGAAGAGGTACAGGGCAATGGCAAAACATGACATCGCAGAAAAACATTTTACCCACATTCATTATTCAACTTGAAATACCAGTGAGATAAAAGATTTGTTAAAAACAACAAGCATTTCCAAATGCTCTCTGTTGTCCTACTTACCATGGTCAGTCCCTATATTTTTCTTCCTCCCTCCCCATTCCCCCCCTTGTGTGTCATGTCTTTTAGACTGTAAGCCTGAGGGCAGGGACTGCTGTACAACTGAATTTTGAAAACTGCTGTAGGAGCCTTCTTTGCTAACAGTGGGGTAAAAATGCTTTGCGGCATAATTTTATACATGTTTAGACAGAAAAAGTCATACAACTCCCAACATTCCCCAGCCACCCATGCTGGCTGAGGAATACTGGGAGTTGTAGAACCTTTATTAGTCTAAATATGCATAGGATTACACTCTTAATTAATAAATAAATCCTACTACCTGTCCTTCAGTCCTGTCTACTGCCCCCATTTTTTCCCATTTTTGCCTTTTACAGATAACGTGTTTTTTTGGGGGGGTGAGACCAGCTTGTGTTGTTATTCTTCAGCTATCTTCCCAGAGCTCTAAGAAGCCATGGAGTGGGGGGGGGGGGAGGGGGGGAGAAAGCAGAGGCATAATTTCTAGCGTCAGTGCATGTAAATGAACACTAAGGCACAATGCCAATTCATACAATGCAGTTGCAAAGATATTTTTTGGTCAAACTATTGATAACCTATTGTAGGATAATTATGTTTTTCTAGTTTTTCATTAATGAAAAAAGCAAGCATCCTCCTGGTTTTAAAACAGTGGAAGACAAGGTGTTGCAAAGTAAATGAATATAGCATAGAAAAGGTTGCTAGAGCCTCCAGCAATGTGTAATAGTGGAAGGGGGGGCCCTCCTTGGGAGGACAATTGGGTTACAAGCATGTCCCTATTTTTATCTATGAGACACTGGAGGGTATACAAAGGCTAACCTCGCTTATGTTGAGGATGCTGTGAGCCCCATATCTCAGATATAAAAATAGTTTAATTTGTGAAAAGGAATACACTTCCAATAATATTCACATGATCACTATTACTAGAAAACCAGTAAATGAAGTGCTTTGGTCTCAGCAAGTAAACTTACAATTTAAACCTTCTCATGATGCAGAATTTTAAAAGTTGTTTTCTCATCTTCATAACAATGCTACATTTTTACTATGTATTATTTAAAAGAGTTTATCAGTTTAATAAATCTTAAGGGTTCAGGGGCTATTATAAATTGCTTGAATGTTCTCAAGATTTATGATGTCCATCTGAACCCCGCAGCTGATTAATTGTCAAGTAATCCATCCACAGCTTTTGCTGTTGCTTCCTTTTGACATGCATACAAATGTGTTGTGAGTGTTTTTCCAGAAAATGTGAAACAAAGGAGAAAGGGATATATCTTCCTTCTCTTGTCTTCTATTCTCAAACGTATAAAAAACGAATGTTCAAAATGCATAGCCCATAATGAAAGTTTTAGGTCTGCCCAAGGACTTGGGCGTGCCCAGTGGGATTTTTACTTTTTCCCCTTTGAACCACAGATCTTCATGTGTATCACAAACTGCTTTTGAACTCCCCTCAGTTTCAATTTCCCTTGGGCATATGGAATTAGTCACACTGTTCTTTTTGGACCTAAGACATTATATTAAAAGGGTGTCTGCATTTGTGCTTTGCAATGGAAGCATAAAAATCCCTGAAGATTTTACAGAGCAATATGGAAGAGGATCTGTCAAATATTGAATATTTTAGCCAGAATTAACAAAGCACTGCAGCTCTTCAAATGTCTGTTTAAGCCATTGCAATCCTATTGGCACAGCTCGTTAATTGCAATTTCTCTTTGGTGCTGTAATAACTACATCTCTTGCAATCATTAATGAATTTATCTGCATGACATCTATGTGCAAACGTGTGTCTCCTAATTTGTGATATTGAATGGCAAATAAAAAGTAACAATGAGATGAACTATACCTTCAGATTATGTAAAAGTGTTAAATCTCACAAGGCATGCATGTCCAAAACTCCATGATGCTCTGAGAACATATGGAGCTCTGCACAAGCAAGGGTTACTTACTTTCTTCCATATCAGGAAATGCACTTTTCAAGCATCAACCCATTCCCCAAATTAAGTAGAATGAGTTGCCATGCATATATGCACTGATGCTAGAGGATATGTATAGTTTCAAGTGGGTTTAATGTGAAGTTTTTGAAGTTATATTTACAATGAAAAATATGTATGTAAACAGAAATACACAAAAATAAGAGCCCTCCCTGCTTTTAAATGCTAATAACCCAATATTCCTTCTCCACACAATGGATTAGGGATGTAGCCTTCTTTGAAAAAGGTCAAGATACAGACTTCAGTGCAAGACATAGAATGAAATGTAAAAAATAAAAACTGAAGGACACTAAATAGCAAGGCAGGTCCCTCCCCCCATTTTCATGTTGCTGGCTGGAGAGCATTTCCTTATACAACTACTGATGTAATTAAAATACAATAAAATAAAAATAACCCTTTCAAAAGCATACAAAATGATGCAGAAAGAAAGACTAGAAGTATCTCAGTCACCACGGATGAGGTAATGGACATTGGCCAACTAGTGCTGCGACACAAAACCATATCTCACAAAGCACTTCAAACTGTAAAAGATGTGTCAGCTGGGGGGAAACCTCACAATTCCCCATTAACAAAATACTGTGGCTTGAATGTTGGAGAAATGAAAAGGAAACATTACCTTAGGGGAAAGACATGTAGATCCCCCGCAACAACTGAATAACAAGTACATTTATTGTGCAATAAAATGACCACCTGGAATTTCCCCTACAACCGATATGAGACTTACTGAAGCTGCATGAGCAGAGGCCACTGAAAAGATAAAGTGGAGGGTTTGCCTTTTTTCTTTTTTTTCTTTTTGTTATTTTCCAGTATAACCCCCTATTAAGGACGTCTGACAGTCTGACCTCAGGCAGTAGCAAAATAAAGCAAAAAGAAATGGAGGAGCTAGAGGAGAGATGGAAAATGACAGTCAGGGGACTGAAAGAGCTGCCTTTGATACAACAGAGTTGCAATCTAACAAGGCAAAGGAAAATTAATGAATTTATGAAGAAATAGAAAGAAGTAGTAAGAATAGCACAAAGCAATAGGAAAAAGGAGATGATGAAGGAACATCTGGCACACACAGCTTAAGATACTGAGTTATATTGAATTACATTTCAATTAGAAAAATAAAGTTGGATATGAATACACTCAAACCACAGTAACAATTAACTGAAACTTAAATAATATATTTCTATGTTTCCTCTGATCCATATAGCTTCATGTTAATGTTCTACGACTATGTATTCAGCATCTCTATTTAACGAAACGTTAATTATGTGAATATTATCTGAATATTCCCCAGTCATTCAGATAAATGAGGCTGCATGTGTGTATAGAGAGGTTAGATATACACACTTTAAATCTTACCTTTGCATATGGCCCAAGCTTCTTCACCACACTTCTCACCACTAGTTCGCATTTCAAAGAAGTTGTATTCTTCCAGGCTGAGAAAGCCATTCCCATCCAGATCAATAATTTCAAATATTTCTGATAAGACTGTTCTGAAAGGTTGAAGAGACAAAGCAATTCAACAGATCATTGGCTTTCTTCTTCATTTCATTCATAGGACTCATGTACACTTCAGAAGATTGGTTTTGGGAAATAAAATAAAATCAGCAAGAGAATACTGTTGATAAATATGAAGAGTAGTGAGAGCCTAAACTTTCACAAAAGCAAGCCTGCCTTACCTGAACTCGTTCGTAGGTGCCAAATCTCCATCTCCATCTCTGTATACAAGTTTGGCTTCTTCTTTAATTTGTTTTTTCATTTTCCTGAATCTACAGCCGGTGGTGAAAGGGATTAACCAATAGACACCGGTTCCAAGTTCCCCTTTCCAACCAAAAGCCTACCACAGAGGAAAACATAAATGTGGGATGATTTAGGTTTCTAATACCTCCATCATTATTTATATTCACAAGAATTTGGATGTCACCTTCCGTACATTTAGACCAAAAAGTTTATTAAAAGAACCAAAGACAATAAAGTAGGAGCCAATGAAGTGCACTGAATAGTGTTAGGCGTAAAAATGGAGAACCCAGGTTCAAACTTTCATGCAGAACTGATTCATCCTATATGTGGCAGGCTGGATATACCAGTGTTTGCTGTAGTAAAGGTGTAAAGTATGAATCAAAGTTGCACATTCCCAAACACTGGGGATACAATGGCTCCAGTTCCCTGGCACATGTCCTTTGCATGTCTGGAGGCAAGCACATTCTCATCACACTTTTCATGTTTACTATGACAAACAGCATATCCAGGTCTGCCATATAAAGTGTGAAGTAGCTCTGAATGAGATTTTGAACATGAGTTTCCTGTATCCAAACCTGAACCTCAGTTAAAAAAAGGACTTAGCATATAAATGTGAGAGTTGGTGGGTACTGTGTAGCTTGCAAAATATGTAACTCTTCCTGCAATTATAACGCAAAAAACAAATGTGCCAAAGTTGAGTCAGGCCACCCCTACTGTACTTGCTGAATCATGCCCCATAGGTCCAGCTCCTCATCACTTTAAAGTCATAGAGACGTAGGTTATTTCTATGCCCACAAACCAAAATCTATATTTAAGATGATATTCTAACAACCGATGATCTAGTGCCACTGGTGTAATATCCCATCTAGCACCAGTGGTGTAATATCCCATCGCTATATAATGGTTCTGTAAGTAACCATGCTGCAAAAATTAAAGCCATGCAGAAGTTTGCGACTTAAAAACAATACTGCAATATTCACCTAACTTAAGTGCCATCTTAAAAGAAGTCATCTGAAAGTTGATAACAATTGTATACTTCAAGTGCTAAAAATATTTTTATTATTTATTTATTACATTTTATACTGCCCAATAGCCAAGGCTCTTTCAGCAGTTCACAATTAAAACCATAAAGTACATAACAAGTCAGAATAAATTTTAAACTTTAAAAGTTAAAAATGCCATATAAAACCAAATAAGTTACAGTCCAGGGAAAGCCTGTGTGAAACAAACATGCCAAAGTTGAATCAGGCAACCACTACTGTACTTGTTGAATCATACCCCATATGTTTTCAAGAGGTGTTAAAGTATGTTACATTTTCCGCCTCCAAAACTGCACGAGGAACGGTTTTCCAGATAGTGGGTGCCGCTTCAGAGAAGGCCTATAACTGCACATAACTGGCCTTAGACTGCTATTGGTTCAGCATTTAATGAGAGGAGAGAATTACTCAGTGTACTCAGATCTCTGACATAGTGGGTAAACAGAAGTGATAATAAGTCATTAGTTTAATATTGCAGT
Organism: Anniella stebbinsi; assembly: GCA_029215795.1. NCBI lineage: Eukaryota > Metazoa > Chordata > Lepidosauria > Squamata > Anniellidae > Anniella > Anniella stebbinsi. Next base: position 83,264,420 of record JARDYH010000004.1, on the reverse strand, counting down.
GTTTCAACTAAACTCTCCTGAGCACAGTTTGGAAATTAACATGGAAGAAAACCTAGGCTAATTGAAGTTCAAGAATTTTCTAGAACACTACATGGCATTTGGGTTGTGCAGGGATCAATACTCCTCTCAGTCCTAAGTTACATAAGTAACTTTTTAAAGTAATTCTTCAGACTGTGTTTGTTTGATACAGCTTTTATCTTCTGTTCACTGGGCCAATATTTGTAAAGTATAGAATTAAAATAAGTAAGGAATAACATTAAATTTCCTTGACTACTTTAGTAGTGATGTACTCATCTTCTTGAAGGAAAGGAACTGCAGTTTTGCTGTATATAGATTCTGCTATATCACTTATTTCAAGACTGGGCCACATATATAAAAACAGATACTCTTGTCAGTATAGCAGACTTAAACATATTCCTGACCTCTTTATTTCGTAGCTCAGTGAAGTTCACAATCTGCATATTTTCTTCAGTTTCATTTTCCTTTAATATGTACAAAACTGTGTCCACTGCTAACCATGAGGAGGATTTTCCTACAAAAAAGTGGCAAATATGTACTAATAATCAAAGATATTCTTTTAATTCAGTGACGCAGCAGAATACATATGGGAAAGTAATCCATAGTATTTTGGTCACTTTCTTTAAAAGGTCTCATATTCTAAGAAAACTGAAAGCTATATTTGTGATAAAATGTGACTACCAGAACTAACAAGCAATTTACAATGCCACCAGTATTACATTTTACCTTGAGTTACTCTTGTTTCCATAAGAAAGGCCATTCACTGACCATCCTATATGCAATTCTACAAAATTACAGGGGCATTATATGGTAAAGGATAAGCATTCTTACCTTCTGTTTGTCTAAGGTTTGCAGGCTTAATGGTGATACATACTGCAGATCTCTGGGGTAAGACCAACTTATATTTATGACTAATAATCTCTCCATCGTTCTGTAAGTAGAAGCATCCTTTGGATTGTGCATATTGCCATTCCTACAGACAAATCAGATAATTAGCACATGGGACTGTTCACATAACACACTGTGGCTTGTGGCTTATTTAAGCCATGGTGCCAACTTGAATATTCAACTTCCAACTGTGTCTTGTTGTGTTGTGTGAATCCAGCTAGTGGGTGATGTGAGGGCCATGGATCATGCGAGGGTTGTTTTTTAAATCCTCATGTAACCCCCACCAGCCAGGTTTGCACAACACAACAACCCAGCACCAAAGGTTGAATATTCAGGATGGTGCCCATGGGCGCTGCAGCTTATCATGGCTTATCAATGTGTTGTGCAAACCCAGTCAAGAAATTACTTAAAGCTCTAGGCAATGATTTTGGGAGTCGTTCCTACTTTCTGTTGGTCAAGAGGTTCTTCAAGTGTTATGACAATATTTGTTCCTATCTTGCAGATTTACATTCTAAATTGGCTTTACAGGATACATTATTTTATAAAGGTTAAGTGGCCTTTAGAACTGACAATTAAACAACTTGGGCTAACCTGCAAGACTTGTCACTATCTTCCACATCTATGGACAGCTCTTATTTTCCCTTACAAGCAAGCCCAAGACTTTCACTAACTCTTCCACTCTACAAACAACTTTTACCTATTGATTTGTCCTACACTATACAAATACAGAGGTTTCCTATTTGTACAGTCAATTTCCTTTATTCTCAAAGGCTATCCATTATTCTATGAAGTCAATAAAAAACATTTATAGTTGACATGCATGTTTGTGTACATCCTTTTCAAAATCTCCTTCTTTGGTACAGCTTTCATTTTAACATTTCCCTTCATGCCTTTACTTCCTAAGTTGCCACAAAGTTAAGTGCCTGTATAACTGTATGCATAGTCTTTATATGAAACTCACGGCATAATCGTTTTGTGCATGTCTACTCTAAGCAAGTCCCATTGAATTCAAGAAAGTTTAATCTCAGGGAAATACCTTAAGGCGCAATCCTAAACATACACACAAAATTAAAAAGTATGTCTAAAGAACTGAATTAGACATCAGTCCCATTGACTGGATAGTGGATACCTCTTTTTTACTCATAAAAGCACCTTGAACATTGATGACACTTCAGATATAAATAAACTTCTATTGTATTGGTTTTATGTGCTTTTAATAAGTTTGTGTATTTTATGCTTGATGTTGTTCCTCGCCTCGATCCGGAGGGACAGGTGGGTAATAAATAAATAAATATATTATTATTATTATTATTATTAACACTGCAAATATGAAATAAGAAAATTGTTTTTCTTATTAGATACCTATGATCGCCTGATTAAGAAACTGAAACATCACTCAAGGAGCATGATTTTTAAATTTACAGAATAATCCCAGGGATGAAATCAGATTTTTTATCCTACTATGCCAGATTGATTAAAACAGGTACTATTGGCTATGCTGGCCAGGGTTGATGGGAGCTGTAGGCTAAAATATTTGGAGGGCCACAAATTGCCAACCCCTGGATTAAAACATAATTCATTATTAAAACATTAAACCATAATGCAATTGAGCAAAGTACTGTCACTAACGATATTTACATTTATATAGCCCCTTTTAATAATCTACATGTATAAGCCAAGTAATCCTTACAACAACCCTGTTCGGCAGGGGTGAGTAATTTGTGCCCCTCCAGATGTTTTGGCCTACAACCCATCAGCCCTAGCCAGCTTAGTCAGTGGTGATGGATGTTGGGAGTTGTAGACCAAAACATCTGACATGTCACAAGTTGCCTACCCCTGCTGTAAGGCAAACCAGTATTATTATCTCACACTGCAGATGGAAGATGGAGACTGAGAGAACAGTAGCTTGCTAAGGCCACCTCATAACTATAGCAGAGACAATGGCTCAATTCGGACGACACGATAGTCAATGGTGGGTTGACTAACCCTAACCCTAACCCTAGGGGATACTCCCCACACAACATGGTAATAAATAATCAACTGTGGTGTGGATGAGGATCAGTGCTGAATTGACTATGGCAGCATTCGGATGACACAATAGTCAAAACAGCTGACGATTGTTTCCCCCACACCAGTTGTTTATTGTGTCGTCCGAATCGAGCCAATATTTCATCTCTCCAACTGACATTCACTCACTTTGTGACTATGCTGTATCAGTTCTTAGTTTTTAAATAGATAATTAACAATGAAAACGAAATACACGTAATTGCTATAAATCCCAGAGAGATTTTATTGTGTTTCAAACAGCAGAAGAAATTTGGTTGTAATAATTCTATACAAAACATTGTTTATGTTGTGGAAAGCCTTGGGAAGACCCCAAAATCTAAAACCCTGCCTGCTATGCTCCTAGAAAGCATAAGGTGGTGCTGCAGTCCCTAAATCTGCTTGTAGACCAGGAAATAAAAGATCTGGTGCTTTTTCAATTGATATTTGCACATTGTGTAACTCAGCAATGGGCAGATTACAGGCTTTTGGGATCTATTTGATATTTTTACTAGATCCACCATTTGGAACCTGGTGCAAAAAATATGAATTCTGAGTATAGCAATTTGTTGAGTACTAGAACTGATTACATCCCTTGCACACAAAATTCACTCCTGGTTACCACCTCCTGCAGCTTTATTTATTTATTTATTTATTTAAGCAATATCATTTTGTTGTTGCTATTGTTAAACATCTGGGAGTCAGAAATCCTTACCGATCTACTGCAAGTTACCTGCTCATATACAATCTACTTTTTGCCCACTCCTGTTGTAGCTTATTTCAGTTTGCAGTAAAACGTATGATATGGGAAATACAAAATTTTGAAATAACAAGGAAAATACCCACATACGAAAACTGTAACATTAAGCAGTGGAAAGATATGTGTGAAATGGTTATGGCTTTCAGCTTTGGGCCCAATCCAGCCAGCACAACTGCCATTCATCTTGCCTAGGATTCCCACACAACCTCCTTTGAAATAAATAGAAATTGTGGCTGAAAACCAATATACACTTACCTAGAAATAAGCCCCAATGAACACAGTGGAACTTATTTCAATGCATAGGATTGTGCTGCACAGTGTAACAGTTGATTTTACTGTAGAAGGCTTTTTTCTCCAGGCCTTGCTAATTGATACCACAATTCTAAATCATTGTATGGGGATGGTAGAACAGCCTATGCCTAAATCCACAGGAAAGTGACTCCAAGTGACAAATCTTAAACATTGGCCTCTGGTACTATTTGCCCCAAATTCAAATATAATTGCATGGCACTCAATTACTCAATAATTACCATTATTTACCATTCTATTTATGAATGTGTTCAAAGCTAAGTCCATCCTGTTGAATTTTTACATTTTATGTGGAGATTTAACCCCCCCCCCCCAAACCAATGAAATTACGTTTTAAAAAAAAATAATACTGATGAAGTGGCCTGAGCCAGGCCTGCCTTTTTTCTTTCTTTAAACACCGAAGCGCCACTTGAAGTGGCTATAAAGCATGTGGGTACTGCCAAACACAGTGATAATGTTGCTGCAAATTCTTTGGAGAATGATGGGATCTGATGACGTTTTGTCACTTGTATGGCAAAAAAGATATCTGCCCCACAGTTCCATCGAGATGGGGTGTTAACTTTGTAGATGAATGTTCTTCATGTCTACATATGAGTCATGACTGGATGCATCCAATTTGTTGTTGCCATGTCTTTGATTTTAACCTTGCATTCCTGGACTTTTAGATTTTCCATGTGGCTTTGCATGTTGCAAGAACCAGGGTAAAAGCAGACATGTGAGTATTTGGGTTTTGACTCTCTACTGCAAGCTGTAATAGAAAAGGAAACAACTCCCTCGTATGAAGCTGGGAATCACACATTTCTCTGTGTGGGGAAAAGAGTCACTTTTCTTTTTGGCCACACAAGAAGTGGGAAAACATTCAAAATGGACTAGATAGCCAGTAGCTTCCTGAGACAACTGCAGCACTCAGAAAAAAGAATGAAAATGTTCATGCACCTCAACTGATCCTGTCCTTTCTGGAAGTGCCCACATTTATTAGAGAATGGAACCTTGTCTCCTCTGGATAAACATTGTGTATTATCCCAGTTCTTCAAAACACGCCACCTCATGCACCAAGAGCTATCGCAAAATATTATTTTATTTCACAACTATCTCTCATGAAGCTTTTTATTATCAGATATATTTCATTACAATATATGAAAAACAAACTATGCTCTACCTTTAAGTCTAGCAACCTTACTATTCCAAAGTTAACAGCACTTGATGCTAGTCAGTGTGCTAATGGATGCGTGTGTGTGAGTCTTAAACATAGACATAAGTTAGGGGGAAACTACATAGAACAACACACTAATCTTGGGAGCTTTACTAGCAGAGCAATCCTACAGGAGGAAGGGAATTTGTGGTAGAGGAACTGCCTCTCTCTACATCCTGGGTTTGACTGGACAAGAAGGAGAGGATTTGCCCCACTCCATTAATTTAAAGAAAAGAAATCCCCTCCCATTGATACTAATGGAAGGGAAATTCACTATGCCAGCTTCAGGCTCAGGTAATTGTTTCATCCTTGTTGGGGGGCATGTCAGAGGAGTGATGGGGCTTTGGATCCTTTGGATCTGAGACTTCCCCTGATCTGCTCCTGGCATGCTTCTTTCCCTCTACTGCAAGCAAAATATACTGGTGGTAAATATATTTTGATGGCAAATAGGGGATACTCTGGAGGTGCAAGTGCCACCCCACATTCTACAGCTCACAGGCCAGCTGATAGACTGTAGGATTGCTGACTAATTAATGTTTTTTAAAAAATCAAATCTGTGCTGACCTAATCATTCACTAACAGTAGCTTAGAAAGCTAGCTTTCATTACTACTCTATTAGGCTGTTGAAATAGAACCAGTTACTACTTGTAGAAAACTATATGTTTTCACACACAACATATCATCTGTGAACATACTGGAATTACAGGCTAAATTGCATAGGGGTTCAGATACCTAAACACACAGGAAAAACATCCTCAGAGAGGATGTTTTTAAATTTTAATATAGAACAAATGTCACTGTCTAGCAATGTTAAAGATATAAAGGACTTCAGAGTTCAATAACAAATACAGAGTTGTTATTTGAAACAAAAATGTAACTCAAGAGAACAATCAGTTCAGTCTTCTAGCTGCAGTTATATTATGTGGTCATAACCATTCTTTCTGCCTTACACAGAGGTCTCAAGGTGCACATTTTTAATGTATCTTAGCAGTTTCTAGCTAATGTTTTATATTTCTCTAGCCATTATTTTCTGTTGAAAGAAAACTAGTAAAGGTTGAATCAGGAAAGGGAAAACAAAGGGAAAAAGATCAATATTAACACTCTACAAATATTGACTTAGCAAAGTGACTTTGTTGTCTTTCTCCCACAGGAACAGATATTGAATGAATGACTTATTTAAAAGAAATTACTTGTAAAACTTATTAGTCTAAATAACAGTCAATATTTTCAAACTACAGTGTATATTTACCAATTAATGTCTTCTGATCTGAGTAGGTTTAAAGATATTTACCTCTAATTACCTTTCCTATAGAGGGTTGAGATACATAATCTTTCAGGCTACTTAAGCATTTAAAGTACTAATAAATTATTCAATTTTGCATTTTTCAAACAGTGATTAACAATTTTATCCAAGAGTGCTTTCCTTTATGGAAAAACATGTTTTTTCTAGCAAACCTTCACACCTGAAAAATGATCCTAAATAACAGGATGTCAGCAAAACCAACATTATATAAAAATGTTTATAGTATTTTGCAAGCAGAAATTTTTGTGCAGTATTGCTGCCCTTGACAAGCAGTTAATAAAATATAAGCTACAAAAGAGAAAATTGTTTTCTATTTAAAATGCAGTATCTATACCTAGGGGTCGGGACTGGGGGAGTAAAAGTCAAACTGAATTAACAAACGAAGTCTACCTTTGCAACATTTGTCTCAATGAAGTTTACATTTTTGTTGCTGTTTGCACCCATGCTGATAGTGGAAGAAACACTTGTTTTGCAACTTGGAGTTGAGGAACCTCGCAAAGAAGTCTTGCAGTGACCTGTAACAAAGAGGCATATTTATACTACCTGGTATTTGTTTATGAATAGTTACATTAAAAACTGAGAAAATAGTACAATGGGTTAAAAAAGGCTTCTGTTACAATGACTCAAGTTTGATAAAATGATTCTGTTCTGTTGGGCTAGGACATTGGTATCTACTTGGATTTACACTGAACCTGCCAAGTTGATTTATAATGAACCTCCAACCCTGATCTACCAAATGACATTAGAGAATTCATCTGATCACTCAAACAACAGAGTCTGTATCTTGTAGTCAGTGCCATATGATACTGTTTTAAATCTTATCAGGATGAAGGATTTCCACCTCAAAAATATATCCAGATTCTCACTAAAATTTCAATTGAAGTAATCATGGTCACAATTCTTGCCATATTTGTGGCTTCTTTAGAATTTATGCAATTGTCTGAATTTAGCATCTGTACAGTAATGTTACTTAGTTATATTTATATACCATCCTTCATTTCTAAATCACAGGGAAGTCTATAGTGACTACAGAATGACAGAATTATTGTACAGATATTGCCAAAATATTTTGAAATGGAGTGGAAGGGAGAGAAAGAGAAACTACAATAAATACAGTAAGCGATTTCCGCACTGTCATCCAATAGGCATTCTGCCTGCTTTTAGAACAAATTACTTATAATGCAAGAGAAAGTTCATTTGCCAAAACATAATATAGGGAAGGATATATTTCTGCAACAACTTTTATTGATAAGTGTCTACGTAGATTATCAAGTTGTACAAAACTGTCATGAAAGGTACCTTGGCTGGGAACCTGTCCACATCCATCAAGACATCACCTTTTACTATTTGCAAGCTAAATAGCTTTTTTCAACTGTCATCCAGAACACAGTTCATACTGCATTAACTTCCACTCTTTACCACTTAGGGTAGGGGTGGGGCACTCCAGATGTTGACTCCAACTCCCATCAGCCCCAGCCAACATGGCTAATGGTTGCAAATGATGGGAGTTGAAGTTTCAACATCTGGGGGTGCACAGGTTCCCCACCTCTACATCTTAGGGGAAGGGACACAGCTTGGAGCATATGCTTTGCGTGCACAAGGTCCCAAGTTCAATCGAGGTATAGCAAAGAAAGGCTTCTGCCTGAAACCCTGGAGAGCTGCTGCCAGTTAGTGTAGAATAGATAATACTGAGTTAGATGGCTCAATTGTCTGACTTGGTATAAGGCAGCTATGTTCATATCTCTTTTCAATATCATAATTATTACTGTTCAATAATCAAAACAGGGCCCTACTTACATCTCAATCTTTTAGCTTTTACATTGGCTACTATAACAATACTTAAGTAGATGAGTAATGTTGAGATCACAGACAGACTAATTAAAATCAAAATGGTAGTCACTAGGAAGTCAAAATTAAGTAGGTTTTATTCACTTTGGTTTTAGTGGGAGAATCAAGCACGTAATTAAATTTGTTCCACTGAAATCAATGGGACTTTAAAGGTTTTTTTTATTTTGGCTGCATTGTGACCAATATTTGTATCTTTAGATATGTTGCTAAAATCCTTTACCAAATTTGTTCACTGATTCAAGGAAGTGATAAACATAGCAATGATATGCCATACTATATGTTTACTTGCCTCTTCTGCTTTTGGAAACAGTCAAACATAAATCAGCTAATATTAGATTAAGAAAAATGCTGAGGTGAGAAATGCAGCCAAATTTCTTTTGAGCCTAGGGCTCTGGAAATACTGATGAAGCAAAATTATTAATGAAATGAATGAGCACACATTTTAGGAATAGAAAAGGTATGCTATCCAGAAACCCTATGGAACAGAGTTTCCATATTTGAAAAATGAACACCTCTTTTTAGCATTGGTCCAGGTTCTGTTTTCTTTGCAGTTTTTGGTAATGATTTTAAAACTGGTGATGTTGCCATTTCTGATGAGGTCTCAAGCTCACTTCCAAACTGCTGACATTTCAGTTTATAGTCAAGTTCCAGTTTCTCTAGCGCATTCTTCAGACACTGCTCATTGGTTGTCATATACAATTTACAAAACTGTAAAGAAGAACAAACACACACCTAGGTCTCTCAAGTATTTTAGAAGAAAAATAAACACAGGCATTACTAAGCAAGAAAAAGATCAATAGGTAAGGAATATTTCCTCTGGAAGCACAATCCTCATTTTATTTTCATGAATCACACTGACCACTCTCCAGTGACACAGTAAAATGGAGCCATGATTCAATGAGGTGATCACACATCTGAGAGAAAATAAAAACAAAAGTTACCCCAAGATAAGATTTATATTTACCAGACACATTTATGGATAGACTGGCTTTTTATGTGTAATTTTTAATAGAATAATATTTTTCTTTTATTTTCTATGGATCTAGATGCTTTAATGAACAATGTAGTCCTGGTTCAGACAAGGCAAAATCTTAGATAAAATACACAAATCCAAGATTAACATAAAATGAAGAGATATCTATATCTATCTATCGATCGATAAATAGATAGATAGAATATTGCTTAAACTACAGCCAGAAAGATAATATTGTAATTGCTGGCACAGGATGTTCAAAAATAATTATTTGTAACCAGAAGCCTTCAATGTCTCTTAAATTGTCAGTTTTTTCTTTGTTATTAAAGCTGAGTGAGTCTGCATTATTAACCGTTGAAGCAAAGGGCAGTGACAAAGTTTCTCCAGTTGAAATACTCTCTACGACAGGGGTCTCCAACATTTTTGGGCCCGTGGGAATATTTGGCATTTTGAAAACGTGCCCTGAGCACCACCACAAATTGGATGCTGTGGAGGGTTAGGGCACCAATCACAAAAAGGGTTTTTTATATATGTACATGACTGTGCAACCTGGCTATATGCTATTAACTCTGGCCTCTCTATCTTTCTGGCTCCTCTCTCCCTTCTCTTTTCTTCCTCTTCTCTGGCTCCCCCTGCCCCCTTTTTAAAACTTTCTCTCTTCTCTTCTCTCTAGCTTTTTCCTTCCTTCCTTCCCTCCTTCCTTCTCTCTGGTTCCTGTTTCTCCATTCATTTGCATAGGGTGAGAAAAAGCCTTCCTTGCAGAAAGTCGGGGGGGGGGGGCAAATGTCACTTCCTACCAAGGAACCTGTTGCCCCAAGGGTCCTTGGCGAGGGGGTTGACTTCACACACACCCTTTAACCATTTTTTTGCAGGAAGGATCCCCCCCATACAAGTGAATGTAGGAATCGCTCCATTCACTTGCAGAGTGGGAAATAGCTTGTCGGGTGCCTCAGCTTGGCCTTATGGGCACAATGACACCTGTGGGTGCCGTGTTGGGAACACCTGCTCTATGACTACGCTATTTAAACTTGCTGTGTGAGCCTTACATATATAGATGTGTGAATATGCTGGGGCTCGTATACAGAGGTACTCCTCTGTCAGCAGAAAGCTTCTTTTTCTAACCTATTGTAAAACTGCAATGTGAGAAAAGTGATCCCAAATCCAGAGAAACTCTTCCATTTGTGCACACTCTTGTGCAAGACTTTGCACAAACTCCTTCTCAAGTTCTTTTTAGCCCTCTAGTTATATGCTATAACATGTATCTTCTTAATTTATCATGTTTGTCATCCTGTAATGCAAGTTCTGATACATTGTGGCACTACTGTGAGAAAGACTATATGTGGGGCTACCTTTGAAATTGGTTCAGAAACTTCAGATTGTCCACTTGAGATTGTTAATAGGGACTTGTCAGTATGAACATATTATACCAATGTTTTTGATCTGTACTGGCTTCCAGTCCCTTTCTAGGCCCAATTCAAAGTGCTGGTTTTAACTTTTTAAGCCCTTAACAGTATGGGGCCAAAATACCTGAAGTATCATCTCCTCCCATATACTCCGGCTTGGACCCTAAGATTGTCTTTAAAGGCCCTCCTCTGGGCACCCCCACCAAATGAGGTGAGGCAGGTGACTACTAAAGACAGGGTCTTTTCAGTGGTGGCACCACAGTTGTGAAATTACCTTCCCAGAGAGGCTTGCCTGACACCCACATTGTGATCTTTTTGACATCAGGTGAAGACCTTATTCTCCCAGGCATTTCAGTTCTTTAGCTTGTGTTGTTTTTAACTGTATTGTATTTTAAATCTTTACACTGCTGCTGATTTTTTACTTTCGTTTGTATATACACACACACACACACGCACACACACACACACACATCATGATGTATTTTATGATTTTATCATGCTGCTTTTTATGGTTTTAATTGTCGTGAACTGCCCAGAAAGCTTCAGCTATTGGGCAATATAGAAATCTAAATAAATAAATAAAAGTTCACAGAACAGAACTAATACATTTTTGCCTTCTGTTCACAGTACTTTGCATCTAAGACACAGCATGCACTAAGATATTTATAAGTACCAGCCACATTACCATAGTAATAAGCATATCTCAAAGTTGCAATCCTATCTACCTCTATTTTGTCAAAGGCCAACTACAGTGGAATCTATTGTTCAAGACTGAAACATGAAGAAATATTTTATAATATATCTGCTAAAATGTGCTATTTTGTGTGTCTGACATACAATCTGTTCTTTGAATGCATGCCATTCCTGTGTCCACTGATTATCAGATCTTTTCATACCTACATACACTACAACCCTATTTGAAAAGATAACTCAGAGGTGACCAGTGAACTCTTGACACTATATAGGGTTCTATCCTAATATGCCTTTAAGAACCAATCACTCTCACTTGTTCTGTCTCACCATTTGGCATACTTGAATCCTAAAAAACAGAAATACTGGAACCCTTCCATCTACCAACATGAATCAGTGGTCATCTACTGCAACTGATTAATATGAAATCAAATATTTGGGTTGTATCCAAAGTCATGCAAGCACTCTTTCCTACTGCAGCCCCTGAAAAGCCTCCCTTGAGGTCAGGCATCTCTCTTTGTGCAAGCTGCCCCTGGCCAATTTTTGCTGATTCCCCTCTCCCACCAAGCTACAATGCGTTCTTGAGAGACTGCCAACCCCAGGAGAGGTTTTTTGGAGGGCACAGAGAGCTGGAGGGGGAAGAAAGGGACAGAAAAGCCCCATTGCATGAGCAGATTTCCACTAGTGTAACTTTGGATATAGCTTGTTTCCATGTGTCTTTGTTCACATGTGTAGATGAATTCACATCTATACACATGTAGTCAACCAACATGGAACTATTGGGATCTTTTGCAGAAGCATGGCACACACACACACACACACACAGAGTGGATTGTGCACTGTACTTAGACAGAGTGGGAAAACTAGCTCGAGACATCAATGAAGGTTATGTCTGAAACATTCTATTGTAGCACAGAAGTCTATAGCACAAGAAAGCATTGATTAGAATACCACCCAGGGGACTAGAAACTAAGTCCTATGAGGAAATATTGAAGAAACTGGGTAAGTTTAGCCTTGAGAAGAGAAGACTGAGGGGGTTTTTTTAAGTACCTAAACGGTTGTCACAAAAAAGTGGGCTGCAATCTGTTCTCTGTCATCCAAGACAGTAGGACAAGAAATAATGGGCTTAAGTTACAGAGAGATTTTGATTGAACATCAGGAAAAACTTCCTAACAGTTCAAACAGTCAGACAATAGAACCAGCTGCCTAGGGAGGTGGTGGGTGGGCTCTCCGTCACTGGATTTATTCAAGCAGAGACTGGACAGCTATCTGTCAGGGGTGCTTTAAACTGGATTCCTGCACTAAGTAGGGGTTAGATTCAGTGGCCTAAATGGCTCCTTCTAACTCTCTGATTCTATCCCCTAGAGCTGGACTGGCAGACTATTTAATAGGTGTAATGGGGCTTTCTCCTGTGTCGCTCCCAAAAAGGGAAACACACTCCCTTTAGAGTTGCGACTGTTCCCCTTTCTCTCTGCATTCATGAAAAGGGGTCATGGCGCATCTTCTTAACTTGGCTTTTTGAATTGTAATTATGATTTTAATGTTGTTTTTCCTGTTTTCCTATGTTACTACTGGTTTACTATATATCTGATTATAGTTTTTTTTTATGTTTTGGACCTTTTGTAAACCACCTTGATCACTCTACAAGAATGAAATAAAAATGCCATAAATAAATAAATAAATAAATAAATAAATAAATACTAAAGTGAGAGAAGACAAAGATGGGAGTTATGCGTCAACAAATAAGGAGTGGGGAGGGCACAATGGAAATGGTGAGGTGGTACTTGAAGGCCTAAGTGTAACAAGATCCCTCAGGTTTCAATGGTGCAGAACGGGCAGCTTTAGAATGCTATAATAGAGATAGGCAGGCAGGCAGGCAAGCAAAGTGTTATCTATTTCAGAGGAAGGGGAACACAAAAAGTTTCACTTCCTGATTGGTTGCAGGCACATGGAAACACGCAGTTAGCAATGACTATTTGGACTTCTCGGGGCTTCTGGATACTAATTCACCATGCACAATGGGGTAATATACATGTGCTAGAATAGTGCTGTTGTGTACGCCGACTTCATTCCCATGCAGACCTTGAATGATATAAACAATGATGGAAGGCTGAGCCATTATTAGAAATCCCTGAGGCCTGCACTGTATGGAATTGTTTGTAAAAACAGAATATAGAATAAAGCAATTCCTAGCCTTGATCTCTGATTCAGCTGACAGAGGCAAAGGTCTGAGGGAAGCTAGCTAAGGCTGCCTCTACAAGAGAGGTTTAATGCTCTTTCAAGGCGCTTTAAAAATTTACCTCTACAAGAACGGAGCGCAAATCGGGCGTAGAGGCGCGTTATCTGTCCGATTATGCACATTATTGAATGTGTGTTAAACAGCGAGTTTTATTTTGCTCCGGCTGTTAAAGCGCATTTTGCCTGTGTGAACAAGCGCTTATGCGCATTAACTACTTGTAAAGCGCATTTTGGTCATCCCTTAATGTGCTTCGCCGCCTCTCGCCGCCTCTCGTGCAGAGGTATTAGGTGTAAATGCGCTTCAGCGATTATGCGCATAATCGCCTAACCAGGCGCAAAGCGAATCCTTGTAGAGGGGACCTAAGTGTCAGATGAGTGTGGCTTGGGATTCTGTGGAAACCCTAGCATGACACCCTCAGCTTAGCTACAGGAAACCAAAGAGCTTAACGCCAATAATTTCTAAGTGTCATACTGCTTACTCCCAATGTGAGACCCTATAGGCCCACAATGATCTGAAACTCCACTAATGCAGTTGTGCTTGCAGAATGGACTTCCAGCATCTCAAGATGGATCAGCTGAACTCCCAGAGTGGTTTGACAGCTCCACTGAAATGGACACCATCTAAATGCAGCAGAGCATGCTTCACAGGGATGTTGCCAATAAAATACACATGTACTGAGGGGGTTTCAGTAACAAACTCTGTGTTATCTTCTTACTATACCTTGTAATAGTCAAACTTGCCATCATTGTTCACTTCAGCCAATTCAGTGATTGCGTTAACTTCATCAAGAGTCATTTCTTCACCTCTCTGCAAAACAATGTCAGTTTATGTTGCGGATAAAGAAAAATTAGCAATAATTAATAAATGTTAAATACATTTCACTTGCACGGCACTGTTAAAAGTATCAACAATTATACCAACCCAGATTTCTAACTACCCACTGGGGCACTTACGGTTGTAAGGATTTTACAAAGTTCACTGTGCAAAATACAGCCATCATTATTTGAATCTATTTCAGCAAATGCTTTGAGTAGCTCTGTTTTCTTAACAGGTTCTTCTTGTTTTAAGATGAAACAAAAATCATCAAAATTCAGTGTGGTGGTTTGGAGAGTCCAGTATTTATTAACTGTCTTCTGAGATGGATTTCTTCCAGCTTGCTGAAGTACTGCACAATAAAGCAAAGTATTAGCATTCATTGATACTGTGTATGTGTGTGTGTGAGAGAGAGTGTGGATATAAAGCATTCTCAAAATAGTTTTAAGTATTTACTGATGTAATTTGCTCTTTTTGAATGAAGATACTTTTTTAACGTTACTGTGGCCCATTAGTGCAACACCAGAAGGTATTTAGCAACTAATATTTATTCAATCATTCCTGAACTAACGGTTGTTGGTGAAATAATTATATTGGCTTATCTTCCTACAGTTTCCACTTTCTCCTGGAAATGAGATTCTGGATTCTACTATTGAAATGACAACTCTTGTATTCTGCTTGAACCCACAATCAACTCTGCCCTATCAGCCAAAATCAGTGCTCTGAATCCTGGAGCAAATTCCTAGTGCATAGGTGTAACAAGTGACATACCTGTTGCTAACTGATGAAATATTAAGGAGTAGATTAGTATGGAGACTTTTCACCTCTGAACCCTAGTAGAAGTCCCTTCAAATTAGAGTACTACAATACAGTCCAAGCAATACAAGTTTTTGCATCTCAATCGACATACAATTGCTAATTACATTTCAAAATCATCTAAAGAAATATTGATCACAATCCAGAAAGCTCCTTCAAGATTTGTTTAAGGGCTTGCAGTTGCCTAATAATAATAATAATAATAATAATAATAAATTTATTTCTTACCTGCCTCTCCCTTTGGATTGAGGCGGGGAACAACATTAATACAATAACAATATAGATCAAATACATAAATTAATTAAAAGAGCATATAAAACAATCAACACATTTAAAAATTCTTCGTTTAAAGTTCATCTGGGTACGCCTGCCGGAAGTGGCTAGTTTTTATAGCTGCCTTAAACTCAGAGAAAGTGTTAAATTAACGAATCTCCTCTGGAAGGCCATTCCACAGTCTGGGGGTGACAGAAGAAAAGGTCCTCTGGGTAACAGTTGTCAGCCTTGTTTTGGCTGACTGAAGTAAATTCTCCCAGAGGACCTGAGTGTGCAGGGTGGATTCTATGGGAGAAGGCGATTCCGCAGGTAACCTGGACCCAAACTATGTAGGGCTTTAAAGGTAATAACGAACACTTTGTACTTCGCCCGGAAACTAATTGGCAGCCAGTGAAGTGATTTTAAAGTTGGTGTAATATGATCTGTAAAACGATCTCCCCGACGAGGCCCACCTGGCGCCAACATTGTTATCTTTTCGGCGCCAGGTCAAGACTTTCCTCTTCTCTCAGGCATTTGGCAATATCTGAGGAGCCTGGGTTTGTTTTGTTTTTGTAGTTTTTTGAAGTGTTGAAGTGGTTTTTAAATGTACAGATTGTGTATGTTGAATGTTTTTGCTGTTTTAATTTTTGTATATTGTTTTTAATTGTTTTTAATCCTATGTAAACCGCCCAGAGAGCTTCGGCTATGGGGCGGTATACAAATGTAATAAATAAATAAATAAATAAATATGGTCACCCCTAGGTGTACCAGTGACCAACCTGGCTTCCATATTTTGAACTAATTGAAGTTTCCGAACTAGGTACAATGGCAGCCCTATGTACAGCACATTGCAGAAGTCAAGCCTCGAAGTTACCAGCGCGTGCACTACCGTCTTTAGGTCTTCCAACTCTAGGAAAGGGCGCAGCTGGCGCAACAGCCGAAGTTGATAGCAGGCACTCCTGGCCGTTGCATCTATCTGGGCTGTCATTTGGAGCGACAGATCCAGGAACACCCCTTAGCTGCGAACGCAGTCTTTCAGGGGGAGTGTAGCCCCATCCAAAACTGGTTGACACACCTCCAAACCCAGGTCAGAGCCCTTGACAGGAAGCACCTCTGTCTTGTCTGGATTCAGCTTCAGTTTGTTTTTCCTCATCCAGCCCATTACCGCCTCCAAGCATTCATTCAGAGGAGACACACTATCCTTAACTGATGCTGTTATCGAAGGCATAGAGAAATATATTTGGGTGTCATCAGCATACTGACAGCACCCCGCCCCATGTCTCTGGATGATCTCTCCTAGCGGTTTCATGTAGATATTAAAGAGCATTGGGGATAGGGTAGCGCCTTGTGGTACACCACACAACAGCTCCTTTTTTGAGGAACAACTAATGGAACGTTTAGCTTTTTTTTTCTTTGTATAGCAGCCCCCAATGCTTAATCACATACTACTTTTGAACACTGCTAAGTTTCCAACATAGTTTGCCAGAGTGTTTCTTAAAAAACAAAAAGTATGTCTAAAGTGCCTGGTGGCTATTTGAATCTAGTTATATGCGTTATGGATTGTGGCAAATGCCTGCAGGGTACTTTTTGCTATGTGGATATTTTTGCTTCCAGCAGAGTCAACTTGGCATCCTTCTTTAACACTGTGTTCATTTTCTTTAAAAAAAACACCTCTAAAAACCCTAAACTCTCAAGAGATATATTGTAAAATTCTGCTATTTGGTGTATTATTTATACTTACTGGGAAATCAGTACTTGCTGTGAACTGCTAACTAGTCTCCTCAGACTACTTGTAGAAGAGGTTCTTTTACCTTACCCTTTAAATGCACCTTTATAAAAGTCTTGGATTCTGATAAGTGCCTACAGAGACATTTCAGTCTAGGACATTATGTTACATTTCTGCAAATCCGTACAACTCATGTGAACAAGGTTGGAAGAACCAGGTTGTAAATTACAAAGCAGAATTTGTGTCATAGATCAAACATCATATAACTAATGCCATCCTGTGATATGATTCCTTGTCAGAACTGAATCCTAAGCTTTAACACAAGCGTCTAATGGGCTAAGGCACATTGTGTTTTTTTTTTTAAGTCCCACATATCTCTAAGAATACAGAGAGCTTGACTTTCCTAAGCTGACCTTGAAATGGAAATGACCAAACACTTGCCATGTACCCAAGTGACATATGGACAGAGATGAAAGAAATAGCATGGAAAATAAAGAAAGCATTTGTTCACACCATTCATATTTAAAATCCATATTAGCTGAAGCCAATTTTGAGATTTTATAAGCAGTGGTTCTGAAAGGCTAATAGAATCACACATCATGCAAGGATATTATAAAAGAATTTTGAATCAGAAACCATTGAAGTACAATGTAAATATATAGAAGATTACATAATATGTACACTACAGTTATCCACTGATGTATATTAGTAGAAATATTCAAATAAATGAATATTGTTAGGACATTTATCGCAGAATGTGTCTCTCAAACCTTTTAGTTTCCTCTGCACTTGCTGTAAATGTATCTTAGCGTCTGGAGACCCCAACTCACAATCAATCATCTGTTCCACAGCTAAAAGTCCAGAGATCCTTACATTCATTCCTATACACACAGTCAGCTGCTGCATGAGAGGATCTGTGGATTGGGGTAGCAATCATGCATGGCCATTAGAAGATGAGCAGAACAGGATCTCCCTGACCTCTTGCTAAAGCCATCCACTTGGAAATGCAATCTGGATGTTTATATGGCCTATTTACTCTGTCATGGCTGTGCAGTGGCGCCACGTTGTTTATATGATGCAGCTGCCAACTTGCAGCCACATAGGCTTTTACCCCACAAACTGCGCTTTTTCGCAGTGTCGTTTTACCATGATTTTTTTAGTTGCTCTGAGCTCACCACATTATTTCTCCATCTGTCAGTGGTGGCTTCAGTTTGAGTTAAGCCAGTGGGCATTGCTGGGGGCAGATCCAAGTCCAGGATAAGCGCGGGAATGCAGGGCAGGGGGCGGGCTTGACGAGGCGAATGGCTGCTGGTGCTGCAGTTTTCCTGGCAAGATAGCCTGCTCTCCCTCCTGCTGTCTAAATGTAACATTCCCGCCTCACAGGACCGATGCTGCGGGGTTTTGAGGGAATCAGCTACACCCACAAGACCAAAGCAGTCACCGCACAAATTCAGTTAGGTCCTTTGCCAGGAGGCAGTCAATCCAGCCATGTCTTGGCTGGACAGGGAAGAAGGCATCCCCTGACAAAGCATCCTAGCCCTTCCTGGAATTCTGTGTCTTACTCTCCTTTCCAGATGCTCCATCTTTCCCCAAGGGCTGACATCCCACAATCTGAGAACCATTGACACTGTGAGCTAACATGCCAGAATAGTGTTATTTTTTAAAAAAGGTTAGTTTAAAATTTTTAACTTTTTAAAAATTCATGCTAGCAATAAAGCTATACTGGCTCCTACAAGGCAGCTATGCACACTGCTCTATACATACAGAATGACTGGGGCTGTGCTCTTTCTGTGTACACTGTGGAAATAATATATTTCCCCTCACCTTTCGGAAAGAGAGAGAGAGAGGCGATATCTGCAAAGACTCTCTTCAATGTGATGTGCCTAGATTTTTTAACATGGCATCATTGTGCAAGGGTGCAAGGACATCCAGGAGAGTACTCCCTGATGCAGTTCAATGAACAGCCTGGTGATCAAGATTTAGCTACAGCGGTTCAGAAAAGTGAAACATGAAACATATTAAGGTATCCTAGCTCCATTAAAGCAGCTAATATATGCAAGATATATTAAGTACTCAAATATATTATCCATAACTGCATTTCTTGCAGGTTTATTTTCCAATCAATTCCATTTTTTTCAACAACAAAAGGAAACACTTACCCAAACACAATTGTTCTTTAGATTTAATGTTTTCTAAGCTGCTTTTAAATATAGCTAAATAGGCTGCTCTGCAGTTTCTATAAAATGTTTCCTCTTCATAATTCTGGGATCTTTTTGCTTGAGAACTTTCTGAGAGTGGTGTTTGCTCACTGCAGAGAGATGTACTGCTCTTCTGACTGCCAGCCATCCTGTGAATAATGCAAACATATTTAGAGCCTGTTTCTTTTATTCGCATACTTCAATATCACATCACCATCTGTCCATCCCCTAAGGTGGGAGGGAATGTTCTCTGAACTTTTCTGTGTGCTTCTGTTTCTGTAAAAATTAAGAGTTTTCAGATATTCTATGACATGCATGACAGTTGTTGCTGTTTTTTGAAATGCAATATTTGCATTCCTCTTTTCAACCATTCCTCATTTCAACAATGTTTTTAAAGCCGTTCATAATAATAAAATCAGATTTGTAGGTGGACCATATTCCAGCGGTATCAAATTGTAGTATTGTGCGGCTATTTGTTCTGCTCTCATCACATGTGGTGATGGCAAATGGAGCCCCCAGGGACAGATGTTTTGCAGAGCCCTCTTCCCAGTACACCATGTTTTTCCTGCTGCCACTACTGCTCCCGCTGCTGTTCTGCGCAAATAGTATTAATGGTTCCCCCTCGCCCAGCACTAATGAAATCAATGGGACTTTAAAGTGTTTAACTTTGGGTGGATCATGTCCTCTGGGTGTGGAAATCTTAGCTGCAACTTTTCCAAAAGATCATATCTAGTTATGTGATCCCAATAATGGCATCAAAGTTAGATTTCAGTTGCTAGAAAATTTTGAGTCTCTGTATGCGTATCAACCATTCGCATTTGGTCCATAAATTAACACATGCTGCAACACTTTTTCTTATAATGATTGAGCTTTCGTATCATCATCATCATCATCATCATCATCATCATCATCATCATCTATGGTTATCTTAGAGGACCTAGAGTAGCTGTGGTCTATAAAGACAAGCTTAACCTGACCAGACATCCTGTCTGGGAATTGAATTATATTGAATGTGTGTACCTGAGTCTGAAGGCCAGGGATAGACTAGGGATTCTGTTAGTGTACCAGCCACCCCGCTGCCTATCAGACTCCCTGGCTGAGCTCACGGAACTGGTCTCGGAGCTGGTGTTGGATTCGCCCAGGCTTTTGGTCTTGGGCAACTTCAACATCCCATTTAAGGCCGGTTTGTCAGGTGTAGCTGGGGAGTTCATGGCATCCATGACAAACACAGGCCTATCCCAATTGGTCTCTGGACCCACACATTCAGCAGGGCAGATCCTCAATGCTGTTTTCAGTTCCGAACAGATGGATCTGTGGGCAGAGGTAACGAATACCTCCGAATTTTCATGGACAGATCATTTTCTAGTCAGGATTAGTATCTCGGCTACCACCTGCCCCTGCAGGGGTGGCGGACCTATTAAGATGGTCCGCCCTCGAAGGCTGATGGAGGGTTCTATGGCTGGTATCATCGACGATTCTGTAGAAGCCCTTGTCAATAGATGGAATCAAGACCTAACTAGGGGTATCGACACGACTGCCCCCAAACGTCCTCTCCGACCCACTTCTAACAGGGCGCCCTGGTATACAGAAGACCTCAGGGAGTTGAAGCGGAAAGGACGACTGGAGTGCCGATGGCGGAAAACTCGACTTATATCCAACAAGACACAACATAGAGAACATCTTCGTTCCTATGGGGTGGCAATACGTGCAGCGAAGAAAGCTTTCTTCTCTACGCGCATTGAGTCTGCGAATTCACGTCCAGCAGAAATGTTCAGGGTGGTGAGGGGGTCTAACCCAGGCACCTTCTCCCCTGAATCCAACCTTAGAGCCTTTGGTAGTTCGCTGTGATGCCTTTAACGATCATTCCACAGATAAAATCTCTCGGATAAGAGCCGATTTAGATGCCATCGTTATAGTAGAGGCTGACAATGGAGTGTCCAGCGACTCTGCGAGTAGGATTACACTGGATCAGTTTCAGTTGGTGAGTACCGAGGATGTGGACAAGGTGCTTGGACGCGTGAGGAGGACGTCTTGCCCTCTCAATCCCTGTCCTTCTTGGTTGGTCATCCAGGGAGGAGATGCAGTTAGATCACATCTACAACATATAATTAATGCATCTCTCAGGGAGGGGAGTTTTCCATCATGTTTAAAAGAAGCGGTGGTACGGCCACTTCTAAAAAAGCCCTCCTTGGATCCCCTGGACCTTAATAACTCCAGGCCAGTATCAAACCTTCAATTTTTGGGCAAGGTGATCGAGAGGGCGGTTGTTTTCCAACTCCAGGCAGTTTTGGATGACACTGATTTTTCTAGACCCATTTCAAACTGGCTTCAGGGCAGGATACGGAGTTGAGACCGCTTTGGTTGCCTTAGTGGATGATCTACGTCTGAGTATTGACAGGGGGAGTGTGTCCCTGCTGGTACTCCTGGACCTCTCAGCGGCTTTTGATACCATCGACCATGGTATCCTTCTGGAGCGCCTGAGGGGATTGGGAATCGGGGGCACTTTGCTTCAGTGGTTCCGATCCTACCTCTCGGGCAGGTTCCAGTTGCTGATGCTTGGGGATAGCTGCTCTTCAAAGAAGGAGTTGCTATGTGGTGTACCACAAGGTGCCATCCTTTCTCCAATGCTGTTTAACATTTATATGAAACCGCTTGGAGAGATCATCCGTAGGCATGGGGCGGGGTGCTATCAATACGCTGATGACACCCAAATATATTTCTCTATGCCTTCAACAACATCATCAGCTAAGGATAGCGTGTCTCCTCTGAATGAATGCTTGGAGGCGGTAATGGGCTGGATGAGGAAAAACAAACTGAAGTTGAATCCAGA
The DNA here is from genome assembly GCA_029215795.1 of Anniella stebbinsi. NCBI lineage: Eukaryota > Metazoa > Chordata > Lepidosauria > Squamata > Anniellidae > Anniella > Anniella stebbinsi. Next base: position 83,242,119 of record JARDYH010000004.1, on the reverse strand, counting down.
CAAGACGGAGGTGCTCGCTGTCAAAGGCCACAACCTGGGTTTGGAGGTGTGTCAACCAGTTCTGGATGGGGTTACACCCCCCCCCCCCGGAAAAATGTGTTCGGAGCTTGGGGGTACTCCTGGATCTGTCGCTCCAAATGACAGCTCGGATAGATGCGACGGCCAGGAGTGCCTACTATCAGCTTCGGCTGATACGTGAGCTGCGCCCCTTCCTAGAGTTGGAAGACCTAAAGACGGTAGTACACACGCTGGTAACTTCGAGGCTTGACTTCTGCAATGCACTGTACATAAGGCTACCTTTGTGCCTAGTCCGGAAACTACAACTTGTTCAAAATATGGCAGCCAGGTTGGTCACTGGTACATCTAGGGGTGACCACATTACACCAGTTTTAAAATCACTTCATTGGCTGCCAATCAGTTTCCGGGTGAAGTATAAAGTGTTGGTTATTACCTTTAAAGCCCCACATAGTTTGGGTCCAGGTTACCTGTGGGATCGCCTTCTCCCGTATAATCTGCCCCGCACACTCAGGTCCTCTGGGAAGAACTTACTCAAATCAGCCAGAACTAGGCTGATGAGTGTTACCCAGAGGACCTTCTCTTCTACCGCTCCCAGACTGTGGAATGGTCTGCCGGAGGAGATTAGACAAATTTGCAGTCTTCATGAATTTAAGAGAGTCATGAAGACTGCTCTCTTCCGGCAGGCCTATCCAGTTGAATTTTAAGATGTTTTTAATGATGTATTGGTTTTTATTTGTTTTTAATATCTCAACTATTTTGTGGTTTTTGTGTTTTATATTTGTTGTTGTTCCCCGCCTTGATCCAGAGGGAGAGGCGGGTTATAAATAAATATTATTATTCTTTAAATTTTTTTTAAAAAAAACATCTCAGGCCTGATTATTTGATGAATGGTAGTTGCAGGGGAAAAAACCACCTGAAATTCTTGTACATGCTAGCTCCTTAAGTTGTGCATCTGCTGCCACACCAGACTTAGCCTTTGGCACACCTCTGAAAATATAATTTTTTCAGCATCTACTAGCGCATGTTGAAAGATGAATCCTTCTTGTGGCTGGCAGGTGCACTTGACCAGCTGCCCATGGGCAAGTGGCCAGAATATGCTGGATTGTCAAGTGAAGAGGCTTTTCATCCTATTGAAGTGAATTTTATTATGCTCAAATCCTGGCTTTGATGTATGTATGTATGTATGTATGGGAACTTTTGTCACATGCAAAAGACAAAATTTTGCCTTCAGATACATCTTAGAGCCGGTAAAGTGAGTTTAGGTAAGGTTAAGAGAAAAAAAATGAGACTTTCAAGGAACAAGCAAAAAGACAGAGTAGGCAGGATTCAAGTCAGATAGGACGCTCACAAAAACAGAAGAAACACATGAACACATGACACTGTCCTATAGTGAGCCAGACCATTGGTCCATCTACCCCAGATACCTGTTTATTATCTCCACAAGACTAACAACACCTTTTGGGTGGAAGAGGGCTGATTTAGATTGAGAAAACAGTGTGGAAGGTTACATCATCCTTCCCCGGTATTGCATCTCTGAGCAAATTTGAAGGCTCCCTGTCCCGCAGGCGTTTTAAAATAAAACACCTGCAGACCCCCACATAACCTACAATTTGGCCCTGAGGCCCAACGAAATATATATGGCTTCCTCCTGCTTTCTTTTAAAGTGACTGCTAGGAATAAATGACAGCAGGGGAACTCAAGCCATATTTGCTGTGCATTTCCCCAAAGCATCAGGGCAAGAATGAGCAGTGATTCCTGAAAAGGCAAAGGCCCTGTCAAAATTCAATATTTGCACATTACCTTTTTAATGTATTTTAATTTTGAAAATTATTTCCCATTCTTTCTAAGTGAGATCCTCATTAGTTCAAAACATAACAACTGAAAACCTTGAACATGGTGCAGGACTGTGCTAGACCTCCAGTGGGCTAAAAGGACCTTACAATACCACATAAAAGGGCAACTGTCCATTGTACCTCCTTTCTGCTTCACCAATACATCACTGGAAACAGAAGCTTCTTGCAAGTACACTAGTGCTAGCAATTACTGTGGTGCAGGCTCTTGGACTTTGCTCCACGTGCTGACTTGCCGCCCGATTCCACGAACATTTCATCAAATGTGTCTCAGTGAACTGTGTGAGACTTCCTTTCTAGTAACTGTGATGAAGATTTCAGCCTTTAAGTGATAAGTTGTGATATCACAGCCATGAAATAGTAACATCTGGTTCTACATTCAGCTGAGTCATTCGGCTGAGATTTTATGCATCCTTATATGAAAGCTCCACTCAAATTAGTAGTACTTTCTGCCAAGCATGACAGGGTGGCAGTCTGTTGTCTTCAGCACAGTTATTTCAAGATGGCCAAGTGGATTTAAATCCAAGTATTCTGACCTAATGGGTTTGTGGATTGGGAAGCCCATCATGTTGCCAGGATGAAGAATCAAATAGTACAACAGAAGAAAACTGCACTCAACTAAATGGAAGGACCACAGAAATGCATTTTCTTTTTAAATAATTGAAATAATTCAGCACAGCCTTTTCTTCACATATGGTTAGTAAATGTCAATAGTAATTTTCTTCTTTACTAAAGGTGATGAGGGTTTTTAGAAGGCCATCACAGAGGGGCATTAAATCGTGTTGTACTGTTGGTCTAACAGCCTGCAACATTATTTTATCCAGTGCTGACTTCTGAAAATATATTCCAGTATAATAAATTGAATATTTCAAGTTCAATAACAAGACAACAACATAGGTAGGGTCCCCTTCAGGACTCATTAGAGCTTTACTCAGGAGGCCTAAATCACTCGTACCTTCTTGAGTTATATAGGCCTTTTACACTTGGGAAAGAAAGATAATAATCGCTTATCATGGATGAAGTACCCTATTTATAATACACAGACCGCCTTGCCTGACAGTTTCATATTACAGTGGCATAAGAAGGACCCCACAGGGACACAGTCCAGTTACTGCAAACGGGTGTCACTATAATAATTAAGCACCAGTGTTAGCACACACAAAGGAAAGTGAGTTCTTGCCAATGAGGGAAAAAGAAAATAAATGTTAATTTTCCAGTAGCCAGTTTTATCAAATATGAACACTTGTTTATGCTCCTCAACTTTCTCATTACTTAACCATTTCTTATTTGGGCAGCTATGCAGTAGAGAGATGTTTCCAATATGTTATTCAAAGCACAGTATGCAAGAGTTATTTAGTAGATGGAAGGTCTCTTGCTAAGGTTATTAAAATATAAACTGCCCTGATAGTACACTACAAAAATATAAAGAAGGGGAAAATGTTGCAGACTCTAACATTGCTGGATAAAGATAATATGATTGAAATTTCAAATTCTAATTTCTATTATTTCAGCACAAAATAGATGAAATTAAAACTCACACTTTTTGTTATTTATGTAAATACATTTTTCATTATTTATGTTCCTTGTCCAATTGTTATTCTGAGTTATTGCAGCAAGACACAATTGTACACATACATCAATTTAAACTGAATGTATTTCCAAATAAGAATGTCTCTACATGGGGCTCTTGCTGGGATTTACATGTCAATGCAGCATATCCAGTTCCCACAAAGAGAAACTTTGCCAATCCCCACACATGCTCACATGGCACACTTGAAGCATCGCAGGATCAGTGAGAGTTTGTTGCAAATAGTATATCTTGACTTCAGCAAAGCTTTTGACAAAGTGCCCCATGACATTCTGATTAACAAACTAGTGAAAAGTGGGCTAGATGGAACAACAATTAGGTGGATCCACAGTTGGCTACAGAATCAGACTCAAAGGCTCAATCCGGACGACACAATAAACAACTGGTGTGGGGGAAACAATCATCAGTTGTTTTGGCTATCATGTTATCCGAATGTTGCCATAGTCAACTCAGTGCTGATCCTCATCCACACCACAGCTGATTATTTATTACCATGTTGTGGGGGGAGTACCCCCTAGATGAACAACTGTAAAGTTGATTATTACCCCACCATGGACTATCGTGTCGTCTGAATTGAGCCATAGAGTGCTTATCAACGGTACCTTTTCACACAGGGGGGGAGGTAATGAGCAGGGTACCACAGGGCTCAGTCCTGGGCCCAGTGCTCTTCAACATTTTTATTAATGGTTTGGACGAGGAGGTGCAGGGAATGCTTATCAAATTTGCATACGACACAAAATTGGGTGGGATCGCTAATACCCTGGAAGATAGAAGCGTAAGCTAGGGGGGACCTCCTCGTCAGAGTGCCTCCTCAAAATTGTGGGCCCTGGGCCAACTGGCCCCCCTGCCCCCCCCTGCACGGCCCTGGTCACTGTCTGGAATTTAATTAGACTGTGGTGGTGATGGTGATAGGAAGGGTTGAGATGCATCTTAGGCCCCCTCTACAAGGATGCGCTTTTGTGCCCGGTTCGGCGATTATGCGCATTATCGCAGACGCGCATTTACTCCTAATCCCTCTGTACGGGAGGCGGCGAGAGGCGGCGAAGCGCATTAATAGATGTCCAAAAAGCGCTTTACAAGAAGTTAATGTGCATAATCGCTTGTTCACACGGGGAAAATGCGCTTTAACGGCCGGAGCAAAATAAAACTTGCGATTTAACGCAAATTCGAAAATGCGCATTATCGGAGAGATAACGCGCCTCTACGCCCGTTTTGCGCTCCGTTCTTGTAGAGGTAAAATTTATAATGAGCCTTCAAAGAGCATTAAACCTCTCTTGTAGAGGCACCCAGAAACAAATTCCAAAGTGATCTTGATAGACTGGAGCGCTGGGCTGAAAACAATGGAATGAAATTTAATAGGGATAAATGCCAAGTTCTACACCTAGGAAAAAGAAACCAAATGCACAGGGGGATACTTGGCTAATCAATATGACAAGAGAGAATGATCTTGGAATTGTTGTACATCACAAGCTGAATATGAGCCAACAGTATGATGTGGCTGCAAAAAAAGCAAATGCTATTTTGGGCTGCATTAACAGAAGTATAGCTTCCAAATCGCGCAAGGTACAGGTTCCCCTCTATTTGGTACTGGTTAGGCCCCATCTTGAGTATTGTGTCCAGTTCTGGGCACCACACTTCAAGAAGGATGCAAAAAATCTGCAGTGTGTTCAGAGGAGGGCAATGAGGATGATTAGGGGTCTGGAAACAAAGCCCTATGAGGAGAGATTGAAAGAACTAGGCATGTTTAACCTGGAGAAGATTGAGGGGAAACATGATAGCACTCTTCAAATACTTGAAAGGTTGTCACACAGAGGAGGGCCAGGATCTCTTCTCAATCAACCCAGAATGCAGGACACGGAATAATGGGCTCAAGTTACAGGAAAACAGATTCCGGCTGGAAATCAGGAAAAACTTCCTGCATGTTAGAGCAATACAACAATGGAACCAATTACCTAGGGAGGTGGTGGGCTCTTCCACATTAGAGGCATTGAAGAGGCAGCTGGACAACCATCTGTCAGGGTTGCTTTAAGCTAGATTCCTGAATTGAGCAGGGGGTTGGACTTGATGGCCTTATAGGTCCCTTCCAACTCAACTATTCTATGATTCTATGAAAGCTGACAGGGAGGAATATTGAGTAAAACCTTCCATGTACTGCTATGACCTTTTCCTCGGACACTGACTGTTGACAACATGCCCACTTCCAGATAATGTGGCATTCAGTGTGGACATGTATGTATTACACTTTGGATTATAGCATATGTGTGTAATCTTATAAATGCATATATAAATGCAAATATGTTCATTTGAAATTTTGGAGACTGAGGTGTAGCATCAAAAACATTTAGGAAGAATGACCACGTCCTAGAATTCAAAACAAAAATCTGTGACCAGGAATCTAATTTCCTCCACTGCATACAAGGAAGAAGAGAGGGTGGCAGAATCAGTGGAGGAATGAGGCAGGGCACTGATTGCCTCATTTAAATACAGTTGAGAAAAACTGATAAGGCTGACTGAGGACTCTCCGGCTGCTTGCTGGAGAAAGAACAGCTTTTCCCCAGCAACCCATTTTTGAAACCATATAAGTGAAGTCCTGAAGAGAAACATTTTTTGGATTGTGCTCAACAATGTAATAACCCAGGTATAAACTCTGTGTAAAATACACTTTGAACTTTATAGATCAATTCTATGCATGTTTATTCTGAAGTAAGTCCCACTGAATTCTATGGGGATTGATCTCCGGATAAACAAAATAGCTCCCATGAGCCCGATTCAAATGTTCAAGATCTGTGTAGTCTTAATATGTGGAGAGAGAAGTGGAGCCATGCCTTCTGTCCCGGCCCCCAACTGTCATACGTTTCATATGCACAAGCTCAGGAACAGTCAGCGCTTGGAACACAGGGGTGGGGATAGGGGGAGCATATCCAGCTCACTCTTCCATGCACTGAGTCTCAATTCCAACATCTGAATAATGCTAGTCTAAGGGGACACTGTCATCTGCACAGACTTCACAATTGCTTAGTGTGCCATGCAGGCTACCTGTAAATCAGCATAGGCTGTTGACAAATGATGTATAGCTTGGGAGGTCAGGTGTAGTGAATCATCTGATCCAAGAATGGAAAACAAATTGTACCCTAAAGTAAGGTACATCGAGTAACTACTTCTATAGTTTTCTTGCTATGGGTGACAGTACTCCTTATGAAAACCCGTTATCAAATCCCAATGGCTCCAATAAACAGCTAGTCTCTAATGTGCCACAACACTTTTGTTCTTATTGTGGGGAAGACAAGATTCTTTGCTAGAGTTCAGTTCTGCAACTGAATGTCTGTGTTTAAGCTTGGAATCTAAAAAGTTCACCAAGGCAAGAAAACTTTTACACATGTGCAGAGCGCCTTTGTGCCATCTCTGCATAAACATAAGACATATGAGATTGCAAGAGTGTGCATACACTCCCTATTTACCAAGCGTGGTTGCGATTTTCTGATACCCATGCCTGGTAAAGCACTGCCCCTTATTTGCTTTTTGGAGAGTTGCACAAAATACCTTTTAAACTTTTTTTAGTATACATACATGTACACTACAGGTAAGGAATAAATAGCATTTTTACCACTATAACACAAAGCACTTCCATTTGTAATCCCATGTTTTCAATCTTTTTTCTTACCATAGATTGCTCATAGCACCACTAATTATGGCATTTGGTACTTCCAGACAAGGCTGCTATTGTTCTATCACACCTTGCCCTAACTCATTCATGGAATTTTAGAGCTTACACCATCATTACTTTTCACTTATAATCCTCCCATGTTTTCCCATAGCATCATCCTTTTTCTTACCATAGGAAATCTGTTAAGGAGAAAAGACGGAATAGCTGTATAATGCCTTTTAATTGGTAGTGCTAGGAGCCCTCTTCTGAAAGCACCCATTATACAGCTCTTCCATCTTTTCCTCCATAGCATGTTTTTTGTAAAAGAAAAAAAGGCAGAAGAATGGAAAGCATAGTGTGCAATCAACCTGTGAATGAGTCAAAGCAATTGCACAATAAAGGAATTGTCCGGAAGCACCAAACAAAAAATTAGCTAAGGAGGGAAAGATGGAATAGGTGCACAATGCCTTTGGCAGTGCTAAGTGCTGTCCATCTGGAACCACCCATAATGATTAAAAATGCTCAACTTTGACACAATTGAGAGATGAATAAACTACACCAACACTAGTCTTCTAGTAAAGCCCTTATATTGCAGTCCTATACATGTCTACTGAAAAGTAAGCCTCAATTAAACGAGAATAGGGTTCTTATAAATACACGAGAGTGTTCTTATTTACTTCTGTGAAATCCTGAAGGGCAATGGGGAGAGGACAAGCAATCCCAGGCAAGCTTAACGCCAGCCGCACCTCTCTTGCTGAAATTTAAGTACCGAGGAGACCACAGACTCTTTTAATTATCTCAGTCTTTATTTGACCTTCCCAAACCTTAATTCAGAATTGTGGCTCCAGCAAAACCATTCCGCTTTTTCTCGGTCTTGCCACGCATTACATGCCCGTAATAGCAACAGCAATTATTATCATGATGAATTGATGAGAATGAGAAAATAAAAGCAGGGGAAAGGAGAGCAAGCCAGTGAGGTAAATGAGAAGCGGCTCCGACCTGGCCATGGACGTTTTGCGGCCTCTGCTCTACCCGAGCCAGCCTCCTTTGTTGCCGTCGCCTAGTAACGCACTTCGCCTCGCCAGGCCCGGACGAGCTCTGAGTTTCCCGCGGCTTCTTTCACGCAGCCCAGCGGTGGGTGTTTCTGGCCGGTAGACTTTGAGCGGTACACAACGATAGTGCTGGGCGGGAGTCTCAGTATTGTGATCGGAGAGGGGCGGGGAAGCCGAAGCGGTTTTTCACGCGCTCGTCATGCCGTAAGTACTCGACCCGGGAGTGGGTGTTGCTGCGTGCAAGTACATCGTGTGTGCGGGACCTGATGGAGCAACAGGGCACCCGCAGCCCTGGCCGGAGGGTGGGATGGGCGCCCTTGATCGCATCGATAGTTCTGCTCAAAGTACGCCTTGGCTACGTGTGAACTGCACTTAGGTAGAGTCAGGGTTAAGCTTTGTGTGTCTTTATATAGATAGAATACTAGGGGTCAGCCCCGAACTATTTAAGAAGAAACGATGATGGCAACTGTGCGCCTGAACATGTGTAGAGAATAGGGTTTTCAGACGAAACGAGATGTTTTATTGGCGTCTGTCTTGCAGAGTAATGTTAAGCATGTTTACACATGGGTAAGTTCCACTGAGTTAAATAGGATTTACTTTCCCGTAAGTCTGTTTAGGCTTGCAGCCTTAGAAATTAGACATTAGGGTTTCAAGATATAAAATTAAAAGGGAAGAGGAGAAAACTTCCTGCCAGTTCTGAGACTCTTATCATACGTGCGACCTTTGCAGTACCTAGGCTTGTCTTTCCCCCCCTCACACACATCCACATTACATCTTTGCTTATTTGCTTTCTTATTTAATTATACACATAACATGAGTTTAATATGCTGCATTACAGGAAGAAAGAAAACATTACATCTGTTTGTCTTTTTGGACCCGTGGTCACATTTGGCAATTTGAGAAACTGCTGTGGGCACCACCACAAAATGATCCCATGGAGGATCACATTATGGTTGCTGTGGGGGCCTGGCTAGTCCAAAGAAGTTTGTGGGGCTGGGGAGAAATAGAAAAGCCAAAGGCTAGAAGGAAGAAGGAAATAGCAAGGCAAAGAGGTTGAGGGGAGAGAAAGAGCCTTGCTAGACACTGGGGATGGAGAGAAGCAGAAAGATGAAGGGGTGAGTTGGAGGCTAGAAAGGGAGAGAAAGAAGGCTAGGGACATGAAGGGAGAGAAATAGCAAGGCTAGAGGTGGGAGTGGAGAGTTAGAGAAAAGGGGATGGAAAAGACTGGGTGGGGCCTGGAAGCAACTTTTCCCTTCTCTTCCTACCCAATGAACTGCTCTCAAATAGCAGAATCTTGCATGTTTTCAACTTTTGAAATGAAAAATAAAATTTTGAAGAAGACAGTGAGATGAGAATTTCAAGAGCACCATTGGAGATTCCTGCAGGTATCATGTTGGGGACCCCTGGCCTAGTAAGTGAGCCAACAGGGAGAAAGAAATGGGAGAAAGAAATAACTATTAACCCCATTCTGTGTTTAACAATATTTTTAGTGTTGGTGAGAAACCCCGCTTTAAAACTCATCCTATAGATACGGAATATTTCCATGCTACCACCAGGAGTGTGCTGTTACACTCATGGCCTGCTTGTGGGTTTCCTGTCAACAGCTGGTCGACCACTGTGTGCACAACAAGCTGGACTAGATGGACCCTTGGTCTGATCCAGCATCGCTCTTCTTATGTTCTTATGTTCATTCCTGTTGACAGCTCCTGGTTCTGGCAAGAAAACTCTCCACACAATCATGGTGATCCCTGGTGCTATCCTAGCATGTAGTGTGCAGATGACGTAAGGAGTGAGCAGCAGCCATTTCTGTTCTTATTTGCAAGCATAGGTTATTATATGCTTGTATGCTCAATAGTTTGGGCTCCTCAGTGTCCAGGCATATTTATACACATGGACTTGTGGACTGGAGTGCATGTCTCACAGGAATTTGGAAAAGATAGAAAGAGGTAGTACAACAGCAAGATTATTAGCTTGCTTTGCTTAAAATATGATAGCCCAGAGAGGATTACCATGCAATACAGTGCCAAAATGGAAGCACTAGAATTTCTCATAATGATGCATCCTAATGGCTATTTTATATACAGCTATTTCATACATTCCATAGTGATAATTACCTAATGCATAAAAACACATAGCCATAGCTTATTTGCCGTATGTGGGTTGGAAAACTGCTATCTGACCAAAACATCTCAAGTAATAATGCTGAGCTTATTGTGACTGCCCTTAAGCTCTTAGTATTTGAGATTTACTCACAAGCTGCTCAATATTCAAACATTCACATCTGAAAGTGGCTATAGAGTGTTTTTCTATTTGTGTTTATCAAATAACAAGAGTTTAGTGGCAGCCACACTGAAAGGGCAACCTCACACTTTATGTAGCAGCTGGGTTGCTCTGTCAGTGTTTGCCACAGCATATGCATAAAGTATGAAGAGGGGATATGCATTCCTGAATACCCAGGGACATGCACCAGACATGGATCTGATGGGGCATAGACATGAAGTCTCCTCTTCAAACTTTATGCACTTAAAACAGCAAATGCCAGTGGAATCTGTCTGCTGTGTTAAGTACGAAGCAGCCACAAGACCACTGTTTCTTTCTTTTTCTTTTTCTAAAAAACATCTTAAAATGTGTCTTTCTTGAAAGTATCTGACGTACATAATGCTGAGGTCCCTGATAGTGGGTGTCCGATTGATCATAATTTTGCCATATTGCCAAATAGTTCCTGGACAATACATTTACATTGTTTGCAGCTGCAGAACCATATAAACCAAGCTCAGGAGCAAACAAAATAAGTTTTACAGATACTTAGTTTTAGATGATCAACACTTCTGTTAATTGGCACGATGGTGTAAGTGCTCAAAGTTGTGTCTTGCATATGCTTTGCATTTCTCTAGAATTACAGAGAAGGCATCAATGCATTCCAGTGATGTAACATAGATTGCTTGACTGCTTTTATGTACCATTCTCTTTGTTCTATGCCAGCCTTCCCGAACCTGGTGTCTTCCAGATATGTTGGACTACAGCTGTCATCCCCAGTCAGCAGTGGCATGCTAGCTGGTGATTATAGAAGTTACAGTTAAACATATTTGGAGAGCATCAGCTTGGAAAAAGCTGTTCTGTGCTATTCCCTGTTGTGACACACTGATTGTGGTATACCTTTCCCATTGAGGTATGACTAGCACTGGCATTGTAATCTTTTCGGTGACTGGTCAAAAGTTATTTATTTTCCCAGGCATTTTAATTCATTTCTGCTAGTTATTCCTAGTTTTAGCTGCTCTTCAGTTGTGCAGTGATAATGACTGTTTGTTTTCTTGTCTTTTTCAAATGTATCTTTTTTGGAATGAGGTACTGGAGCCTTGCTGGCATTTTGTAATAGTTCAGCTTTCTTTACAAACATACAGATTGAACATAGGTGGAGGTACAGCCTTAAGCACCCCAATAGATGTCCCTGAGTTCACTGTACTTTGTAGGGGAACAGCCAGTAGTCACAAAAATCCCAGCTCTGTCCTATTCTCAGTCTTTGTCAGGATCAGGCCTGCCCTCCCTATTGTGGGGGCTGAATCAGCAACTGCCTAGCTTTGTTAGGCTAATTAAGCTTAGAGGATAGCTCCTAGCATTCACACTCCCATCAGGTGTGAAGAGATGTTTATTTGTTGAATAAGTTAAATGCAAATTGCAAACACCGTTGGAGACTCCCACACACAGTAGTTTTCACTTTCTTGTCTGTTTTACTGCACAGATAATATTACTACTTAAATATACAATAATAAATTTATTTCATGAAGTATAACAACATCTTGAAAACAACAGTTCTTTCATTACATGTGCTAACAGCAGTTCAAAAAACATAAATTTGTTTATAACTTATATTCTCATAATATTTGATATCACCAGTTTTATAACAGAATTTTTTTCATTACATGTGATAACCACAGTTTGATAACCACAATTTGTTTAGTTTCAAACAGTAATTTGTTTACAGTAATCGTTTTTTGATATCACCAGTCTGATAACAGAAGTTTTCTATTGCAAGTTTGTTAATCGCACTTGGTATACAGCAATGGTTTATCGCACTTGTTATACAGCAATTAGTTTAACAAGTATCCGGTATTTATCTCGTTTCGACTCTTCTTCAGAAACATTTCTTTAATTATTGAGCATTCCCCATGTAGGCACCAGACTTTCCCAGGGTACGTTTCAGATACTGGGACCTTCATATACAGGTTCTTATTACCAGTTATCTGTCTCCCATGGATTTGTTGAAAATGCTTCCTGCTGCAGAAAGTGCAGCCAAACTCCTGAGCAGTTCACATGAGCAGTGTGATAACAGAAGTGGTTCTAAAAGTAGAGTCCAGAAGCCCCTTTGTACTGACTCTCCCTTTTTATGCAACTAAGACAGTTACTGTCTACTGCAAAATGGCCAGTCTGGTCTTTGTTGTTTCCTGCTTGCACACAGATCTAGATTATCACATTCCTTAGCTAGGAAGGGATAAGAGGCATCCCCCTTTCCTAGGGTGACCACATTTGGGAAACCAAAAAAGAGGACCCTCAGTGGGGTGGGGGGTGGGAAAGTGGCTTTCCGGGGCCTCTGGAAAGCATGTCATTCACCCCCACTGCTTTAAAGGACCCAATTGGAGCGGAGGAGGGGAAAGTGTGTCATTCCCGCCCTCCACTGCTCCAATCGGGTCCTTTTCTATAATGTCCAGGAATGACATACTTTCCCCTGTAAGGTCCTGATTGGAGCAGTGGGAGGGAAATAACCCACCTCCAGAAAGCTCGTCATTCCCTCCAACCACGCTAATATGGCCTTAAAGGGGAAAGCTTGTCTTTCCAGGACATTATAGAAAATTACAGAAAATCCCCCCTGACACCCAGGATAGAACAAAAACCAGGACAAATCCGGGGAAATCCTGACAGTTGGTCACCCTACCCTTTCCAGAAGAGAGTCTCTGCCTCTACCCAGTCATTGTGGGCCAGCTATTGAAAGCGATCAACTCATCTCCATAACTGAAAGGAATCTGCCAGGCTAAACCTATCCAACCGGGTTGGCCATTTTAGCACCCTCTCCTTACAATCACAGGGCTGGAAGGGGCCTTGAGGGGCTATCCAGCTCAGCCCCATATCCCCTAATACTATTAATAGCAAACTCATTCATTGAGTGTAGATCCTTATGTAGCCGAAATGGCACCCTCCACTACAAGAGGGAAGTAGCAGCAGGCTTGGGTGAACCCAAAGGTTTTTCAGAACTACAAAAAACTTAAGGGTGGGGGGAAACTAATTAGGAGAGAAGATCCTCTAAAACAGCCCAGTGAAGACTGATTATGCTCAGTGGTGACAGAATGCTATCTGGCTATTGGAGGAGAGGAACTAAGGGAGGGAAGGGGGTGGGATGGAATGGAATGGAATGGAATGGAGTAAACTGGAGAAAGGCATAGCTGGCTCACTGAAACCCTGAACAGGAGCAGTCCAGACTGCAATTATTTGTTGCTGATCTCACTTGTCCTCTCTAATAGCAAAGCATTCAAGTTTAATGTCAGGCTACAAAAAACACGGAGAAGACAATTCAAACAACCTGCTTTTGATCCCAAGAGGCATCGTTTTTGCAATTGATGGGCACTGGTGCCAATCTTAACCTCAAGCCTTTAACATTTTTATATATTTAAAATATTTTTAGACTGCCTTTTAAGGGTAAAAGCCTTTCCTCATAACACGCCCTCCATCATTTCACAAATGGGAGATGTGTGTGACACTCCTGCAATTTAGGATCACTGTCCAAAACCTCCATCTTCCAATACTACACTTTGTGGCAAATTGTATTTTATCCCCACAGATAAGTGGGGAAATTATAATTGCTCACACACTTTGAGTTTGCCCTCTCTCTCTGCTCTGGATCTAGTTTACTTGAAAGCACATTCCAAGCTCAGTTTCAGTGGGCTCATTCTCAGAGCACAAGCAGAGTACCTATTCAGATGTTATCATAAAGTGTATGGGGGAACTCTCACGTTAAGGCAAAGTTGTACTTGAAGTTGTACTTGTTCCCTAAGTACTGAGAGACTGAGGACCTAGTAGGTATAAATCAATGGCAATTTGTCCAGGCAAGCAAGGAAAATGCAACTTTTTTAAAAACCCAGTGTAGATATGGGGATGAATCCAGACTTAGTCATGCTTAGAATAGACCCATTGAAAACAACAAGATTTAAATTGATCATGATTAACTTGAGTCCCATTAATTTCAGTAGGTCTAACCTAAATATAACTATGTCTAGATCTAACCTGCTCAGTGTAGAGAGCAGTAAGATTCTTACAGGAGAAGGGATGGAGCCATAGCTCAGGGTAGAGCACAAGGTTCCAGCTTCAATTACTGGCATCTTCATGCCTGGGAATGACTCCTGCCTGAAATCCTGGAGCACCGCTGCCAGTCATTATAGATGAGACCTAGATAGTCCTATGGTCTGGTGCAGAATAATAGGCAAAAGGACCAGCTGTTGATGTTTTTGAGCGTGTTATCCCAGAGTGATCCAAAGAAGCAACCGTGATACATGCCTAATATGCTAAGAAACCAACATCTATTATGTGGTAGAATGTTGTAGGATCAGCTTGAGAATGAATGCAGGGGTCCCCAAACTGTTTGGGCTAGTGAGCAACAATGGGAATTTTGAGAGTGTTATGGGCATTCTCACAAAATGGCTGCCATGCTAGGTGGGAACAGTCACAAAACAGCCATTTTCCAGAAGACAAACCAGTAAAGCTGAAAGAAAATTGTCAAAGAACATAATTATAAGGTAGTGTGTGAGATCCAAAACACAAAACCTTTCTTTAAAACCCAGTTTTCCATTCCAATACCCATTTCACAGAAGGCAATCTGATGAGGATCAGAGACAAATAACTTGGGCAAGATACTGGGTAGAAGACAGAGGTTGGGTCTGAGCCTCAAATTAGACCTCACAACAAAATATGCATTTCATAGAAAGATAACTGGTAATGCTCAAAGAAACACACACACACAGCACCCATCCTCATCTAATGAGTCAGTTTATGCATTTTATTTCATAAAAATATACAATTAGGATCATGTGTCACATCTTTAAATATTTGGTATAGTTATTTGACAATTTATATAACCATTTCACGAAGGAAAGGACATGTTCTTACTGCTCATGCTCAGGGTTGAATCCACTCCAGACTAAGTTAAAATTTAGGTCCTATTGAAGTCAGTGGGGCAAGTTAGCCATATTTGGGTCCCATTTATTTCAGTGGGCACTAAGTTCAACTAAAATGAGTTACAGTCCCATGCAGACCTATTTGGGACTTTACCTATTAAACTCAATAGGACTTCTAAGTAGACATGCGTAGGATTGTGTTATTTGGCTTTACCTAGTCCAGAGTCGGTGACTACAACTCATTGTATACATTTTTATATATTTCATTTGTTCACCTTCTCATTTGACTATCTAGTTTGAATAACAAGCCAGTCTAGTTTAAATAGAATGTATTTCCTCCTAGTGAAATCCAATGACATAGAAACAATTCTACAAAAGAAGTGCAACAAATCCTCCCCAAATAAGCCTTTTAAAAAACAAAAGCAAAAAACAGTTGAACCCTGAATTCATTCTCACCCCCATTCTGCCACTTAGCTTCACTTCTTAAACTTGTAATGCTATCCTTACTATTAGTGCACCGGAAACTTTACACCCATGGAAAACATTTCTGTAGCACAGTTGTGGTGTCTCTAAGATAACCCAGATATATAGGCAACATGATTTTGCCTCCTCTGATGAAATAGTTTTTCCTTGGAATATGAATGGCTGATCAGCTCAATTATTTCAGAGTTTAGTGTCTCCACAGGCAAATGAGTGAAAATTTGGGCACACTGTAACTCTACTGCCATCCAAAGTCACTGACAGATTTTAAATAGCATAGTGCTTGACCACACTGCCATTTTTTATCAAGATTTTTTTCCAGGTTGCTATAATTTAATGGGATTTTCATGTAGTTTTTCATTTATCTTAATCATAAAGCTACCTTGAGTCCAGATTCTCTGTACTTTGGCTTCCAGCTTCCTTTGAAGTCCGTCATAAAAACTTCCATCATAACATGCCTTAGTGTAGCATGCAAATACATGGTCCCCTAGAGCACCTTTGCGGAGTGAATGTATTAACGTATAAAATGTTTCTCTGCTGCCACTGGGGTGGAAAAAGTAATGGAGTCTGCATTCCTTAAGCAATATGGGGGACTATATTTAAAAAGAAACATGCTGTTAAGAATTTTGTCAAACTGTTTCAGCTTTGATTGTCCCTTGGCAAGAATGTGGTACCTTTTTAATATTAAAAAAATGTAAATCTTACACAGCTTGTCTGTTTTTTAAGACAATTCCCCCCAGTAATCTCTTCTAAGTGTAAGATTTTAAAGTTGGAAATAGGATAATATAGTAATCTTGAAAAGATACTTTTAAGCTTTCTATGATTCATTCTGAAAAATGTCAAAGTAAAAAAATGAGGTCAGCTCAGGATCTGGCCTTGCTAGAATAGCTGGCCATTTATGTTCGTAGAATTCAGTGTTTATGAAATCCTTTAAGCATATAGCTCTTAATTACTAAATAAAAATGGCCTATTTCCAACATGGTGCCTGTGCTGTTCATTTCTGAAATGAAATGGTTCTGCAAACCTTGTTTAATCTAAAATAATCTTCTGAAGTTTTTATTGAATGATTCTAAAGGTTTTTAGTTGCTTTATATAAAAAGCCTTTAACTGTTGTTTAAGATTTAAGAATGTACTTTAAAAGTTGGAGTTGTCTCTGGGAAAAATAGTCTTAATTTATGTTGACCTTTCTTTCCTTTGAGTATTTAGTCTGCATTCAATAAAATTTTGATGACTGCTCTTTAGAAGACAGCTGTACGATGTAAAGTATTATAAATATTCAGCTTTCCATTCCTAGTGTTGCCATTAACAGCTGGGCATCCAGTTCAGCAGAACAGATTTTACAGAGGAAGCTTGGCATGTTCCTGAATCAGTATAGTGAAGAACACAGGAAAATAGTTTCTTACGGTTTGGGGACCTGTAAAGACATAGAGCATCTGTTCCCTAGTTAAGGCATAGTCTAGTAGCATTGAATCATGATAAGAGCTAAAATGATGAGAAGAACTACTTTTTTCACCTTGAATGTACTGGTGTCTAAGCGCCTAGTACATAATTTGTGTGAATGGCAAAATAATTTCAGCACCTACACAGAAGGTAAGTTATGCACGTCTGTAGCATTATATTCATTATTAGTATTTTGTTTGAAGCAAAAATGTTTTTCATTTTTTCAGTGTGACATTGGTATCCCAGGTGAACTGGTTTGTCCGAGTTTGCATAATCGTAGGGGTGGGGTTTTGTGTGAGAGACAAGCAAGGATGGGATTCTGTTTTGAAAGCCATGTTTACTAACTAGTTAATATATTTGCCTTATATGAGCTTTGTTTCTGTAGCATAACAATACATTGATTGTATGTGATTTGATAACTACTGGTAAGGGACCTTCTCAGAAAAAAATCATTTTGCAGACCGATAAAACTTGTTTTTTTCCTCCTTTCTCTTCTAGTGTTAAGAGAGCTCTGAAGTTGGACAGGCTTACCATGGGGGAAGTGAGTTTTTTGTGTGTTTCCTTATTGATGATTAAATTATTTCCTAGGAGAGAGAGATAGGTAGATAGGCAGTTCTCCTAGGATATATATATATATATATATATACACACACACACACACACACACCCCTCATATGTAGATATATGTTCAGTTGTTTACTGAGAAATAAAGCATCCTTGAATATGGAGAAGAAGTGACTGCCAGACGTCTTTGGGAGGAGAAAAAAACCTGTTCTTGTATAACATTTAGACTTTGTCTGTGTGATGCAATTGGCTATAACTGAAGGAACCGCAGTGTTGTTGTTTTTTATTATGTACATACCTCTCTCGAACACCAAATGAGTTGACGACCTGCCTGAAATTGTTTATTAGAAATTAGTCCCATAATTGGTGAAGCAAATGCACTGCCATCTTACTGTACATGTAACAATATGGGATTGTGATAATGCTGTAATTTGCATATTATAAACTGCAAAATTGAAATGAAAACATTAAAGACATTTTTATGTTGAGAATGTAATTACCTCTCTCAGCTAATCGAACGTAATGAAACTATAAAATACTAACACTGCAATAAATTTCCCCTGCAGTTATCACAATAAAAATAAAATTGTACTGTTGCTCTGATTTCACTCTCTTTTTTTGGTAAAATGTAACCATCACGTATTTCCAGTGCCATCATGTCACGACATATGCCAGTTTATTATCTTCTAATACTAACTGTGGGTGTTTCTATGAACACTAATGGTGAGGAGTTCATGAGGCAGGTAGCGTTAAAGGAATCTAAATAAACGGGAACATGTATACCTAAATGGCTGGTCAATAAAATGAGTTCACTTCTGTCTGCATATTATAGATGGTAATCCTTAGAGATCTCAGTGTAACTTGGCAAAATTGGAAACTTGGCAGCGTTAAGAATCTTTTGTATACTTTTTGTGTTTAAACAAAGGTGACAAAATACAGTCATGGCACTAAGAAAAATCATTAGCAATTTAATTAGCAATTTAGTTTTCCATTACCCACCTTGTTGTACTCTGAATACAGCTGTGACTGTAATTTTGCATCTGTTTCCTTGGTTAAAGTTGCATTTTTGGAGGTGAGCGGTCCAGCTTGAAATTATTCTGTTCCACCCTAAAGCTGTTTTGTCCTCCTAAAATGGAAATTAAAAGGAAATTTTTGTTTTGTTTTGAGAACAACTATTTGGGATGTTTGCAGTAACATCATTTCTCCATTGAAAGCCTGAGATTTTATCAGGTTTCCAAAAATCCAGTGATAGAACTAATCAGTAAATCTATTTATAAGCTGGGAGAATTACCTATTTGCTTTGTGTGAATCTTTAAGATGATTGAAATTGTTGAAAGAAAAGGAACCCATGAACAATTTGTGGAAATACAGAGTTTATATTGTATATGTTGTCCAAATGTGGCTTACATGTACAATTTTGAGAACATATGTAGGAGAGCATACATAGAAGGGGAAGTACAGGTAAAGTAAAGAGTGGCAGTCAAAACTTCAAATTGTAACTTTAAGAATTGCTGCCTAAATTAGTATATTTTCTTCCCTCTCCATCCCTGTTTCCTTCTGTGTTATGTCTATTGGATTGTAAGGCGGGGGCAGGGGCTGCTTTGTTTTTTAATCTTTGTACAGGGATTAGTAAATGTTAAGTGCTTTATAAATTTGATGATGACGATGACTAATAATAATAATAATATACAAAGATTAGTGAACTTGTTTGTGGCAGGGAGAGTATTTCAATAGCACTGTTGCTTTTAATGAGATATGAATATTATCCCATGGTGGGAGCGTTAAATAATTTTTTGTTTAAATGCTGTAAGATTTTGGTAAATACGAAAATGTGAAATCTTCCGTTAATCAGTAGCCACGGGTTGGTCTGGGGCTGGCTATGGATGCGGCCAGGATCAGTATCTCTCTTTCCCCTCCCTCCCTCTCTCTCACATGCATACACAACCGCCCTCCCACTCACTCTGACACACACACACACACACACACACACACACATTATCCCCTGAGAATGTAGCACATAGGAATGGGAAGATTTAAATCCCCTCCCCATGTGGAGAGATCAATTGTACCTCCTTTCCAACTGAACAGGCAGGGAAGTGGGGAGGGGTTCCCCGTTTAAGCTGTTTGATGGGTTGGTGGAAGTGCGATTGTGCTGAAGAAGGTGGCATGCAGGCATGACTCTTTGTGCACCATAGGTGCTGTAGGGCACATTTGGGGCTTCAGCTTTTAGGACCACATCAAAAAAATGTTTTAATTTGCTTGTGGTTTTTACTATTCTATGACCTGGAATTATTGGATGTTAATCCAGAGTCTGGGGGGTACCTGCACCGAGAGAGGCATAATCCCCCCTGTCTTCTAGGATAATTGTATAACATGTCTTTAGAGAAAGCGTAGAGGCAACAGTGTGGATTGTCAAGGATGAAAGTGAAGGTGCCTTTCACTTCATTGTCCTATACAGGTTGATTTGGTTGTTGTTTATTATTATTTAGGTCCCAGCAACAATGTTGAGGAGAAGCAAGAAGAATCTCAGTTCTTACTCACCAACAACAGGAACACGCTTAATTTCAAGTCCCAGGAGCAATAATGTACAAGAGCACAGAACTGGCCCATCAAATGGTTAGTTGAACATTCTCTTCTACTTACTACCTAATTTTTCTGGTTTATGTCTTAAATGGCAGTTCTAATTTCTTTTTTCTTTTTACCTGAGTGTGAACTTGGATCTTGTAAAAATTTGCAACTTTTTATACCCGTTAATATATTTAAACATACTTCTCTGGTTTTGCTGTCATTTATTTATTCACTGAAGAGAATCAAAAACTGATTTTAAAGAGACCCGATTTCCCTCTGAACAGAAGTTGTATAGGCCAGAGTTTGTCAATAGAGAAAGTTTTATGTTATTTCTTGTGCCGTATTATTTGAAATTTTCTCACATTTTTCTCACATTTAATAGATTTAACATTGGTATTTGTTAAATTAAAGAAAGGCTATGCTGCTCTGTAATGATGTTCAGTCATATTTTAATAATGTCTAACCCTGCATTAATTTATCTTCACATTTGTCACTGATCTTGTGTAAATCATCTAACCTTTTGCAGATATACATCATTATACATGCATAATTGTTGCCAGATCTATGCAAGTTTTTCACAGTGACCATATGCAGAATACATTGGTATATAATTATTATAGAATGAAATTGTTTTCATTTTGTCCTCCATGCATCTCCTCTAATTGTCTGGAAAACATACTAAAGGCTTCATTTGATGACACAGAATAACCATTTACAGAAGATGTAGCAATTTATTTTCAAAATCCTTGGCTCAATGGAAGGTTTAGAATAGTTGAAGCTGTGTGTATGTGTATAGGAATACCCTTTCTTTTGCAAATATTCTGATTTGGACACTTTGTTACATGGCTACACAACTTCAGCCATGAAATTGATTGGAGTCCTTTTCGTCTAACCAGAAAGACTTAGGTGGGAGCCTGCTTGGATAGAGAACCTGTCATCTGTCAGTTGCATTTCCTCCATTATCCTTCAGTCTGCTAGAAACAGCTGCATTTGCTTCCTGTATCCTATGTACTATCTTTCTCCCCTAGTGTCAGGAAAGCGTTAGGATAGGTCTTTTGGTAGGGGGATAGGACAAACATCATACTGCATAAAACTGAAGCAAAGGGTAACAACTTTTACCCATCTACCTAACAGTTCTATAGGTATTCATCAATCCTACTGCAATCTTACATTAATGGTGGATCTTCTTGCCTCTTTCCACTCTAAACTAGTGACAGCTTATATCTAGGTAATCACATCTCTTTTCAGACCAGTTTCAGTGAGGGAATGGTGGTCATCTTTACCTTTCAGGCAAATTGTCAATGTGACCATTGTGCCAACTTACCTCAAGTTGATGATAACCTGGATGAAATATAAATAATGTAATAAACTAGGTAATACATGCTGTACATGTCCTTTCAATTGTAGGGTTGTGCCTTACTTCAGTGTAAGGAGATTATGGGCGACTGACATTCCTTTCTTCATAATTTAGTTGTGGACTGTATAGGTTTTATCCTAACCAAGGTAAAGGCTCAATAGATCCCCCTATTATAGCAGTGAAGTGAATTCCAAACTTCCAACAATGCCAGCTTCAGCAGTAAATTGCAGCAGGGATGGGCAGAAGGTAGACTGGGATTTACTGGTAGATTTCTGGGTGATTTGCAATAGTTCAGCAAGGCATTCTCATTCCCAGTTTTATAACAGTAGCAACAACAAAATGACTCTTCTCTCTCCAGAACTATTCTGCTGAAATGAAGAAATCTTGGGGCAGTGGGGGTAACAAGGAATAGATTTTTCTGTGGAAGGACTGTGATCTCTGTTCAATTCTGGTACTTGGAAGTGTATGCCTTTTCCATGAGGCTCTTGACTGATCTCCAGGTTCTAGTAAAACACACACACACACACACGATCCAACAAGCCTGATGTCAGGATGTACAGATATTGTTAAATCCATTCCATCTGCGTTTCGCAAATTGTCAGCCATCTTTCCTTCCAATGTCCACTCATTGATGGACTCTTCCTTTTGGGAGGGATGTACAAGAATTTAGATACTTTCATACTTTCAGTGGCTGGACAATTCTACCTCCTCGGAGATCTTAGTCTAGGTGGAGTCTCAGGCCTGTTTCCTTTCTCTCCTTCATTTCCACGTTTCCTTAAGATCTGGCTTATGACCATTCCTGCTCTTCTAAACATTTGCCAGGGAATGTAATAAATTTCGTTGATTTGGGCTTTCCAGATAGATTCCATGGCATTTACATTGATTTCTTTTCTGGAGTTTGAAATAGGGATCTGTTCTGTCTTTGCCACCCCACTTCATAGGTTTTTGCTTTGTGGTCTTTAATTCTCATAGATCTAGGTCTCTATTTGAGCTATTTGAAGAGGCCTGTGGTCTTTAATTCTCATAGATGTAGGTCTCTATTTGAGCTATTTGAAGAGTTCTTCTTAGGACTCCTTTTCCAAGAGTTGGCATTTAGCACTCTTGCTGATCTGCAGCTCCTTCTTGCATAGAGTGTATCTGTGGACAACATTATATATTACAAATTGATGTATCCTATAATATGTGAGGTGAATATACGTATTTTACCAAATATGCAGCCAGTGAAACAAACATATGTATCTTAATTTATATGTTTCCAGTGTAAGCCCCAATCAGAGAAAGTTATTTGAGAAATTCCCATTAGTTATGACTACCTTATTTATTTAGAAAGTTAATGTCCCATCCTTCTGTTGCAGTCAGAATGCTCAGGGCATTGTCCCATTTATTTTGACAGGGTGTATGTGAACTTACTTTCTCTAGATACTGATCTAAATTGCAGTGTGTGTAACATGGCCGAAAACTAACTAATTTCAGTAGCATTCAAGAATCAAACCAACATTCTTCTAGGCACACACTAAAGAGAGATTTCTTACCCAGTTCCCTTTTTAGCATAGGTTGAGTGTACATTTTGTTTGACTGTATTATACTATCAAGAAGTTGCTGTAGAAGAGGAACTGGTTTAGGAATGCATCTGCTTAATTTGAACCACTTAAAGACAAGGAAGATCTATACTGGTTGCACATCACAGACCATATTACAAACTACAACTACTCTATACAAAACAGCCACTTAGGTGTGAGAAAAAATAATGTGATTAATTTGGGAATTTATGATTTACACCTTTGCATAATTTGGGAATTTATGATTTACGCCTTTGCTCAGTTGATCCTGTCCTGTTTACTGAAAGCTGACAATAGACCTGTTTGGCAATAATGCAATGTGTAACTTTAAACAACGAATGCTGCAGTTGATGGGTAAGCACCTTCTTTGTTCCTGAACCAGACTTTTATTGATTAGATTATATGGGTTTTGCTTTCATGATTGTCTTTCTCTCTCACTCTCTCTCACACATACACTATGTGTGTGTGTGTGTGTGTGTGTGTGTGAGAGAGAGAGAGAGAGAGAGAGAGATTTGTTGGATTTTTTCATGTGCCTTATTTCTGAGGGGAAAAGGGAGGAAATGCCTGAAGGACTGAAATGCCTGTGTACTGGGATGTCAGAGGCAAAGGTGAGTGTGTGCTATATTTCCATATTGTAATTAAATATGGGCATAAGAGAACAGTCCTTTTGCACATAAAATGAGAGATCACATGCTCACTGCTGACATTTAGATGGATAATTATTCAGCAAAGTAGCAATAGCTTCCCTTTTCTAGTTTCACCAAGTGACAAAATGGTGGTAAAGATTGCAAGTTCTCACTTAAAAGTCCTCTGTTTTCGCTTATATATATTTTATCTTAAATTGTTTTTCCTATCCAGTCTAATATTAAGATTAATTTGTTATTGATATAAATTGTGTTTCTTTTATTATGGTACAGGTATAACAATAGGCAGTTTGAGTCTGAAACAAATACTTTTTATTTGGTAAATCCTAAAGGCTTTTGCTTTTATCATGTCTGTTTTCTTGCTGACCTTGAGCCTTTACAATGGGCTTGGATAAAAATTCCCATATATTCCACTTTTTAATGGAAATTATAATCCTTAAGTAATAAAGCATTACTTACAATGCTTAATGCTCATATTATTTTATGTACTATCATGTACTTACCATTCACATTAAATAATATATCTTACAATGAACACAGTTATTGGAGTTGATAACAAATGTCTGTTGTGATATACTGATCTGAGAGCTTTTGGAAGCTTTGACCTTTAAAAAAATATTTAGGTTTGTTAGGAAAATCTCTTAATGACTGTTTGTAAAATATTCAGAAAACAATGGCTCAGTTCAGACAACATGTTAGTCAACTCACTGTGAAAACTCCACTCAACGGTTGAGTTTCTAGGGGTACTCCCCTCACAACATGTTCTAACTGCACTGTTGTGTGACTGTGGGCTACCGTGGAGTTGAGTAAAATCCATTGCGATGTTTGATTGACAGTTCCTCCACCCTCTCTCCTCCGCCGATCCTCCCGATGGTATCCCATCAGCCATTGCTGCAAAAAACAATCCTGGTGGCTCTCCGAGAGCGGCACTTGCTCCTTTCACTGCCAGGGAACTCTGTAGCCAGTGGGAAAAGTCAACTCAACGGAAAACTCCATGGAGCCCCTGCCACACAACACGCAACACAAAGATTGTGCAGGAACTCTCCTTTTCACAGCATGGATATCCTGCATGGAGTGTTTTCCAAAAAAACCCTCCACCGTTGCATGGAGTTTTCCCACCAGACAACACATTTCTCAATGTTGGTGTAAAACTCCATCGTGGAGTTCTAAAACCACCGTTGAGAAGCGTGTTGTCTGAACTGAGCCAATGCGTATCAAAGAGAAACAGAATTACCTCTCACATAGGTGCCTACAATGGAGTGGTGAATCAAACATATCCTAGAAAGATTATTCAGTTAGCCAGAGTACTTATTTTCTTAAATGAAAGGAAGCTTCATTTCTAAATCAACTCCCATTTAGTCATGTTTAGAATGCAATCTAAACTGTGGGAGGGCCTAGCTCTGGCTACATCCACCATTGACTGGGAACCCTGGTTGAGTTTCCTGTGAGTCAGCGGCCCTTCATAGGAAACAGGTTCCCCATCCATTTCATAGGTTGCTTTAGAAAACCAAGGTTACTACAGTAGAACTGTTTATTGCTACAGAGGCATGGTACACAATTAGTTGAAAAAAGAAATAAAATAGGCTTCAACACTTCATTTTAAGAAAGTGAACTATCAGTCACTAATGAGCTTCTTCAGCTGTTTAAAAAAACAAATTAAAAATAATGCAAGGAAACCAGTAATCAAAGTTCTCCTTCCTCACCATGAAAACAGAAACTGACATTGGGACTTAAGAGAGATTATTCAAGGGGTAAATGACAGACTACTCATCCCCCCAGCCATAGTGACAGTAAGCAATAAAACAGGGTAAACCTCCGAAATGGCAGTGTTTAATTGAAGGTATAGGATTCTGAAAAGTCCTTAATAGCATTTAGCCTGTCCACTCTGGTCAGGTTGATATTGCAGTTGCATTGTCTTACAAAAAATGTTACAGATCACTTCTGCAAAACATAGGAGGACAACACAGAAAACACTGAGCTGCAACAATTTGTCATAGTTGTTGGCTGGGTTCACTGTAAAAAGTGCAGGAACAAAAGATGCCAATTCCAGAGAAAGGGACTAATTTGGAAGCAACTCAACAAAGAAATTGAAACGCTCTATAGATATACATGATTGTCTCCAGGCTTTATATTATGCCTTTTTTGCATTATAGGGAAATAAAAATGGCAGCTCTCAGCCACCAGGTGCTTCTTGAAATGCTGCTGCTGCCCGCTAACTGCCAGTAAGCCCACCAGGGCCCATCAGCAGAGGAAGGGACCCACCAGAAGGCACTCTGCCCAAGCCCGCACCCCACCCCAAAAACCTGGAGTCAGCCGTGCTGAATATTCTGTAGCAAATCGGCTTGCGTACTTCGTAACCAACTTACCCATGTTCAAGTTTTCTTAACAAAACCATAGAAGCTGTTTTTAATCAGATAGTTTTTTCTTGGGTGGAGGTGGGGGTGGCATCACATTAAAATGAATAGAGTCAGTGGAAGACAGTGCTCTGCTCAAAGTATGAATGAAAAAGTAGTGGGGGCATTAATGAAATTGACAAGGCCCACAGCTGGCTCCCGTAAATTTCAGCCAAATCATCCCCTCCCTTTTATTTTCTAAATAGTAACAAGGATGTGTTCTGGTTTCAGAGGACCCTTGTGAAAAATGCTCTCAGTGGGCCACCCCCTTCTTTAGTGTATGTATCCACATTCCCCTGGCTGTTATTGGCAATACCTGTTACTTGCCTCTCCCTCTGGACCCAATCTGCACCGTCTCCCAGAGGAAAATGACATAGTATGCAGAGGTGACTGCTGCTGCTGCTGCTGCTTGTCCACTTAGACAGGGCAGATGTACAAGGAGCATCCAAGGGCTGGCAGTGGGTCCCCTACTGCGATGTGGGCCTTGGCAGATACCCAGTAGTGCTGGCCCTGGCTAAGGTGGCTAGGATGAAAGGTAAGAAGTAGCCTGCTCCCACCCACCAGTTATTCAAGCACTGTGGCAGTGATGGGATTTTATTTATGTAACTATTACTCTGTGGCAACCGTTCTTAATGAACAGTTGAAGAAGTGGACAAATAGAGAATGCAAGCTGTCCAACTGCTTTCGACTTAATTTTGCAATGCTTTATCTGTCATGACAATCACATCCTGCATCAGCACATTTGTAAGCACCTTGTTCAGCTTGCTTACAAGATGGATCTCAAAGCAAAATTTTCCAATCTTTTTGAACTTGAGCTCCTCACTAAAGTTTTATCTTTGTGAGTCCTGCTATAGCAATCTCTTCATCAGATAGGCATATGAAAGTCTTGCACATTACACATATAATCAAACAAACACACACAACATTCTATCTATCATCTATCTATCTATCTATCTATCTATCTATCTATCTATCTATCTATCTATCTATCTATCATCTATCTATCTCCCCCAGTGTTGTGCACATAAGGATTTATGGCTTAGTGGCCCTAATCCAACACTAACTAGCGTTAGAAGAGGACTACAATGGGCCCTGCCTGACTAATTCCTAAAGCCAATCAACCAGAGAAGGAGGTGGAAAATGGAGCAGTGGCTGTGGGCTGAAGCTTCCACTTGTTTGCCGCACCTTTCATGGTTAACACAGCAATTTTGGTGGCTGAAGGGAGGAACGTGTCTCCAGGTCTACCTGCTTCAAGATCTTCTACAACTCGAAATGCTGCATTTCTTCTCCAGGTGTTTTGTGCTATCCGGGGGAAGGCACCCCACAAACTGAAATCTCTCACCTGCTATATATGACTGGGGAGCACTTGCCTCCCTTCCCCAGCTCTTGCAATGAGACTGACTGCCAAAAAACTCCACACACCTCCTATAATACGTCTTATCTTTTTCCTTTTTTGAGAGACTGGAAGTGCTGCAGTGGCACTGGGGTAAAGGCAAGCTCTGTGTGTGCATTATCTGAATCATAGAATCATAGAATAGTAGAGTTGGAAGGGGCCTTTAAGGCCATCGAGTCCAACCCCCTGCTCATCTGCTCTGTATGGTGCAAGGTATGAGCTGGCCTTTTACTTCCATGCTTTCCATGGTCTCTGCCTTGTATATGTTTTCAGACTTAACTAAGATAAAATTGAATGTCTTGGTTATCCTTGCCTTTTTGTTCCTTTGAATTTGGTTTAATCTAACCATATATGTGTGAGTCAGTGTAGGTATTCTGTTTTTCAGCCAAAATTGACTCTTAAAGCAGCATATAGTTAAGATGCACATAAGGGTGCAGTTATAATAGAGATGCATGTGAATGTGTATGGCAGGTGTCATACTCCCCATTCCAGGCTTTTCCCTTTGGAGGGAGGGTACAGAGGGCTGCCATATGAGTTCAGGCGCTGGCTAATGGTAAAGATTCCAGCCCATAGAAGCAGACCTTCCACTGATCTGCAACTTCTTCTGGTCCCTGGCAGTTGATGATCTCGTCCAGGTTCTTTCTTTCTTCTGGGGGGAAGGGGCAGAAGGAGTTGCAGATAGAGTCACAAGCTAGGTGTAATTTTTGATTCTTCGTCATCCTTTGCTCTTCTGAAATAATCCCTTACCAAAACATGTAGCCTTAACTTCCTGTTTGTCTTGTGTACAAGACAGGAAATGTTCTAAATCTTTTTTTTTAATGTTGTGGGTTTTTTTTAGTTTAGTGAATGCAAAGGACAACATTATTTATTTATTCTTATTTAATTTAGGGAATAGAGATGAATCCACAGACCTGCCGATCATATCCTCCAGAATGAGCCAACCTAAAATGGAAAAAAATGACAAGTAAGGTTACTCATCGGTGTAATGATAATGTGATCAGATCACCCAATATGTTTAGTTTTACTAGTCTAAACCAAGAGTGCATATATGTTGTGGGGCTGGGAGCAGAGCCTATGGAGAAGGGGCTTTTGCTGTAGGACTACTAGCAATATTAGAAAGCAGTTTAATCAAGATAGTGGTGCAGGGTGAAGGGTTAAATCCCCCTTCCTTTAACACTGTTGCTCCGGTTAAATTTGCTGCCTCCTACACTTGCTTTACAGCAGGGGTGAGCAACTTGTAGGCCAAAACTTCTGGAGAGCCAACAACTCCATGCGCCTTCACCATTGGCTATGCTGGCTAGGGCTGATGGGAGTTATGGGCTACAACATCTGGAGGGCCACAAGTTGCCCATCATTGATTTACAGTAATACAATTATTGGTAGAGCAAATTACTGATCTCATATGTCACTTGTTGTTTTGCTGGTTTTTCTTGTAGCAATACCACTGCAGGAATATTTTGCAACTTTGGAGTACTGAGGGCCAAAGCAACCAAGTACCTGATGCAAAGCTGACTTGGGCTGGATAGATCACCTATTGCTTCTTACTTACATCTTCTGGGGAGACTTGGACAGGCTAGGGAAACCAATTCAAACCATCACTTTTGTTGAAATGTGCTTTTGGAGGGGAAGGCTAAACCTTCCCCCCATGTACACACCCATTTCCCCAACTTTCCCCTGCCCCCCCTTCCATTGGTGTCAGTGGAGGTGGTGGTGGAAGAAAATTTAACCTCTCCTGAAATGTGTTGGTCCTGATTTGAATTTGAGCTCCGCGTGCTTACACTATAGCAAAAAAAAAAAAAAAAAGACAAGCCTTAGCTACACACCATGTAATTTTAAGAGTTTTATTGGTATTTTAATAATGTATTAATTTTATATGTTTTTAATTCATTTTATGCATTTTATGTCATTTGTATTGATGTTGTTCCCCGCCTTGATCCTGAGGGAGAGGCGGGTAAGAAATGAATATTATTATTATTATTATTATTATTATTATTATTATTATTATTTTATTACTATTATAATGTGTAGTTTGGCTCTTTGCTACTATCTTACTCCTGAAAATCCCATGCATTGTTCAGGGCTTGCTTGGCATTCTTGTGCAGCAGCACTATCAATTAGAGGTGCAGTTGGGTCCCTATGCCAGAACTTGGGGAGGAGGTAAGGAAATTAGTGTGGTTAAAACCGATGTATTTCACTAGTGACTAGTGGTTGATGTATACAAGAGGGGAGCATGATCTTAGAGGTATTTTCCAGATTTACACTAGAATAGAAGCAGTTCTTTCATAGAATGTCTTTCAGAGATGTCTGATTTAACCCATGGGTAGTTGCCAGGAGCGCTGCATCACCTGCAAGTATTGATTTGCTCTGTCTATCTCTAAAATTATTTCTAGGTCATTTTTAAGGTGGAACTTTTTTGTTTACTTTGTTCTTGTTCTCTGTTTCCCTCTTTCATTTAGACTCTTGGTGCTGCACTCTGAAGTTGAAGCTTCCCTAGAGCAATTCTTGCAAATCAGACAAAACCTAACCAGTTTACAGGTCTGTTGTCCCCCTTCTCGGTCCTTTTTGTTTTCATTTAGTTGATTCTTTTTATTGAGCTCTTTTCTTCATTATAGCTCAGTCTTTGTGATCTCCATTATATATTGTGTGGAAACGATGCTGAAGATTGCAGTATGCCTTTATACAAATCTATGGATTGACCACTCTTAGAATACTGTGTACAGTTCTGGTCACCACACCTAAAAACAGATAGATCTGGAAAAAGCACAGAAAAGGGCAACTAAAATGATTAAGGGGCTGGAGCATCTCCCCTCTGAGGGAAAGTTACAACTGCTGGGATTGTTTAGCTTGGAAAAAAGGAGGCTAAGGGGAGACATAATAGAGGTGTACAAAATTATGCATGGTGCAGAGAATGTGGATAGGGGGACATTTCTCTCCCTCTCAAAATACTAGAACCTGGAGTCATCCCATGAACCTGATTGGTGGGAGATTCAAGACAAATAAAATGGAGTACTTCTTCACACTGCGTATAGTTAAATTATGGAATTCACTACCACAAGATGTTCTGATGGCCACCAATTTGGATGGCTTTAAAAGGGGATTGGATAAATTCCTAGAAGAGAAGGCTATCAATGGCTACTAGCCCTGATTGTTATGTGCTACCTCCAGTATCCAAGGCAGTAAGCCTGTGTGCACCAGTTGCTGGGGAACATGGGTGGGAGAGTGCTGTTACATCATGTCCTACTTTGTTGGTCAACAGCTGGTTGGCCACTGTGTGAACAGAGTGCTGGATTAGATGGAGCCTTGGTCTGATCCAGCATGGCACTTCTAATGTTCTTATTCCAGATTGCCATCTTTTTGAGATGGGGACTTTGGGTTTAATGTGCGGAGTGCTGGATTTGGACTGTGGGGCAAGACATCAGGATTGGAATCCCTGCACAGCCATGAAGCTCATTGTGTGACTTTGGGCCAGTGGCGTGCTCTCATCTCACAGTGTTCACATATAACGATAAGCCAGAGGACTGAATTATTGTCACAAGCAGCATACTTGTGCCTGCTACTCAGTTGCTGCCACTTGGCTCTTCCTGCCAGCAGGAGCAGCTAAAGAACCAGGAACTCACCACCAAGGAAAAGCTTAATGTTATGTCCAAACTGGGGCTCCTGTCTTGTCACTTCCTTAACAAGCTAGAATCTGGAGTCCGGATTTGTAGTTAGTTTCCGATTCCTGGCTTGTTTGGGAGTGATGGGCTAAGAGTTATGTTTGGACATAACACAAAGCTTTTCCTTGGAGTTCTTAGTTTGTTTAGCCACTTCCACTAGCAGGTGAAGCCAAGTTGGAGCAATCAGGCAGTATGCAAGAGCCTATAGCCCATGAACAATAAGTCAGGACTTTCCAGCATTCTGGTTTATAATTATGGGTGAACATGGCCAGTGAGAGGATAAAATGTTGTGAGGATAGAATGGGAAAAGCCATGTCAACTTGCCTGGAAAATGAGCAGGATAGAAATGCAATAAATAAACTAATATCCAGTTAAGTGTGCTGTGTAATATAGTTGGGTTTTATTGGAAATTTTTGCTCCTTAGTAGGATCCACTTGGAAAGATGGGAAAGCATAGTAGTTAAAATCATAAAGCTAGAAGTTGCTGGTTCAAATCTCCCCATAGCCATTAATTAAGATCTCCCCTCAGGTTTAGGCAAACCACGTTTTTTTAGTTCCCATCTGCAAAATTAGGCAGGATAATACCTAGTAAGGATTACTGAGGTAATCTGTGAAGTGCTTTGGGCACTTAGAAGAAGATCATATACATATTACGTATTATTGGTAGGGTTATTTTTTTCACGTGTTTGGCCTTCAAATCCCCTGAGTAACGAGTAAAAGAAAATCAGCTTTCTGCATCCAGCAGTGGGGTGTGTGTGTGTGTGTGTGTGTGTTAGACTAAGCATCCTCAGAGATCCTTTGCTGTTAAAATAATAATAATAATAATAGTAATAATAATAGCAGCAGCAGCAACAGGGGGCTTAATCCTTCTGCCCCATTGCCATTTTCTTGATTAAAATGCCCTCCCAGCTGCTATTTGCCCCATGGGAAAAACCTACAAGTATCATGAGAGCACTTATTTTCCTTGTTAAGTACATAGCTTCTGGCTGGTGGTATAATTGGGGAGAATCGCAAGAGGAGACAGCATTAACTCTCCCCAGCCCCTAGTGCCATGGTCTTGATCCGATTTCCCCCTCCACCTACTACTCAGGTACTTAAAAACTTAAATCACATACTATCACTCACTTTTTATTTATTTTTTAGTATCACATGCTTGCCATCTAAAAAGAGATCTTTGACAAGGTTACATTCCAGAGAGGCTTTCTCTTAATATTTTCCTCCCCCCTCACCACTCTGTGTGTGTGTGTGTGTGTGTGTGTGTGTGTGTGAAGAAAAAAATGGGGAAATTCAATGTATGTTATTAACAACGTCCTGGCACCTCTGAGGTGGATGCAGCTATATCACCTTTTTGCAGTATCACCTCTTTGCTTTTTCCATAGAGGGAAAGGATCATCCAAGGACCAGTTTGCTAAAACTGCATAACATTTGCTAAGGAAGGTCTTCAACACAGAATCTATCCCTGTCTAGGCCTCATTATGATCGCTATTTATAATAATGGAATCCAAACCTAAGTTTCTACAGTGCTGATTCACTCCCTGCCTCTCCAAAACACCCCACTCTGTGCTGAAACCTGCAAGTTCTCATGAAATACTAATTTCCAAAACGTCTTCTAATGCCCCGAGTCATTTGAAGTGGTAAGGTACTCCTGGGCTATGGTGTTGGGAAACTGGTCTAGCCCAGTTTTAGCAGTAACTTAGAAAGGCAAACTCCTTTGTGGTGCAACTATGAGGCATTAACTTTCTAGGGCTATCGCCGGAGGACACCTTACAAAAGTGGGATAATAACAGTGACTCAATTGTGAGTTGATTTTGTTCTACTTCACATGTGTTGCCATTTAGTTTCCCCCCAAATTTGCAATCGACTGAATTTTTTGCTTTCCTTCCTTCAGCAGCCTGTTGATTGAATAGTTAGTACATTTAGCATTAACAAAGAAATTATGCAAGAAGGAACCTAAATGTTGATAAGGTCTCTTTGCTTAGCTGTCGGCATCTCTTGTGCCTTAAAGTTATCCTGCTCAGCAGGCAGTACTTGCTGGTTTACCTTGCTCACTGTTTGTAGCATATTACAATCCAGATGTTTCAGGGTCCTTTTGCTAGATGCTCTGTACCAGGGTGCTGACAGTATCAGTTTCCAACGGCTGGAAAGGAGAGGTGGCCTTGATGGCCACTCAGCCAGTGCCACAATTCTTTTGACTGAATGGTATGCATGGTAGGATGCAGAGGGGCTGGGCAAACCAGGGAACTTACTGGGAGGTAGCATTGGGAATCAACCAAACAGTCTGGAAATGCAAAGTGGCTGCCTATTGGGTTCCCTCAAGAATAATTTGTTCAGACTGAAGGGGGGATGATGAGTCATTCAACCACAGTAAATTAACAAAGAAAAAAAAAGAGTGGGAGGTTTGGGGAATGCCATTCATTCTTAAGAGCTTCTGCAGTAAGATTTTTTAAATTCTTCTTTCAGGCTTTAGAGGGCACCAGAGAGCTTGAAAATATTGCAGGCATTTCAGACAACTCTGGTAACTTAAAAAGCGAAGTGAGAAGAACAAGAAAGCTAAGTAAGAATAACTTTCCATAATGTCCTTTTTTGTGGGAGAATTAATATATATTCTTTTACATATTGATAGCTTTTTAGTAGATAAGGTGGTATATAAATGTTAATAATAAAGTTTACATTTTAAACTATTATGGAGATACTACATTTGCAACACAGATGGCTCACAATCTACTGAATTATGCTGTCATGAAAGCCAGAAAAAATGAATATGTATTTTCCAAAACACTCAAGTGTCAATGTTCTCATGTGTGCCAAAAACAATAACAACCCCACACCATTTGTAAGATTGTATTGCCAACTTTTGAATTTATTGGGTTGGTATAAAAACCCTACAATAGCTTTCCCTAAAATTCACAAATGGGGATAGTACTGGAACAGATGAAAAAATGAATGTCAATTTGAGATTGCCTCTGAGAATTTTCTATTGATTTTTTTTCTAATTATTCTACAAGTTATCTTCAAACTGCAATAAAATTTAAAATAATGTGAAGAATGTAGTTGTTTGACAAGTCACAAAGATAAATGATATAGGTCATTGTCTGAGATCTTGGGTAGGGTAGCATTATTTAAATTTTTGGCCTGGCTGCTTAAGTCATGTAGATACAAGGGTTTGGATCCAGCACTTTTTATGAAAATATATGTGTGTGTATGTGTGTTTGTGTGTGGGAGACTTATTTTTTTGTTGATTTCCTCCTTCCACCATTACCCTCCCGTGCTTTTGCAGAGGTCTACAAGGGCATGAGCAGAACTTCACTTACATAACTGTGGATCCAATCCAGTATTTTTTTTTATTGCAATGATTGCCTTGGATATTAAAGAAGAGGAGACTTTTTTTTACTGCTTTTGTACATTAAAACCACATGAGTAGCATTTTCATAATATCTAAATATGTTTTGTTAATTAGTAGAGCAAGCTGAAAAGCGAAAGCTGCTGAAAAGGAGCAATGAAAGACTTTGTCCTGCCCAAGGTAACTTTCCCCTCTCCCTCGTCAGGATTGTGTAGCATTTGCTTTGATGGCAAAGAGTTATGAAAGGGTTCCATTTAGTGAGTTTCTCCGAAAGGCTTGAAACATCCTTTGACAAGAGACCATATCGGATTTCTTTTTCCTTGCAGCAAAATTTCTTTTTCTTCTTTTGCTCTCTTTGGTTGTATGATACTTAAGCTGTTTGACAAGATAAACACCACAATTTGTTTCTGCTTTCAGATTATCAAAATGCCTAGCTGAACAAAATATGTGTGCAGTATAAGTGGTTCCATTTTGAATTAGTGGTGACTTTGCAGTCTATTGAAAAGCAACAGGCTACACGTACATTGGACATCGATTTCAGTTCTAAAACACCAAAATATGGTGTTGACTATATGGCTGCAATTCTTTACACACTTACCTGGAAATACATCCAACTGAATTCTATGGGGCTTGCCTCTGAGTAGACATGAATAGGATTGCATTGTAAATATGGATTCTGTCTAGTTCTTGTTGCTTCCCCTGAGAAGTGCAGGGGATTTTCAACTACGGGTGCTTCCACATGAGGTTTTCATCATACCATTGCCCTGCCTCGTTCATGGAATTTTACAGGGGGCCCAGACTTCGTTGTTGTCCATTTGTAATCCTGTGTTTTCCGACTGCTTTCCCCATCTTCTTTCTTACCAGAAAAAAACCATTAAGGAGGGTAAAATGGAATAGCAGTACAATACTTTTCGATTGGTAGTGCGAGGAGTCATCTGTCTGGAAGCACTGTGCAGGTGATGCTGAGACTCCTTCCTTGGTGACTTTGAAGAATGGAACTGGAAGTCATGGAGCCCATTCCTTGTAAGCATATGCTTAAGCGCCCAGAGAAAGAAGGGAGGCAATTTGATTCAGTGATGGCTGAAGCTTGCGCCCCCTCTCATTTTTTCACTATAATCCCTTTCTGTGGAAAGGCTCATCAGCTACTGTGGAAGCAGCCTACTGCAAGAGCTGTTGCTTTTACCTTCTGGAGCATGCTGAGTGTCTTGAGCTGATTGTACAGGGGAAGCTCTTCTGCCAATGTATTCGTTAGGGACAAATGGAGGTGGGGAATAGAGGTGGAGCAGATCAAGTCTCCAGAAAAAGAGGCTCTGTACTGCACACAGCAGGGATAATGGAACTTCCCACCTAGAATCAGTTTTCCTGCCCCTTACTATTGTCTTTCAACAAGCTCCACCTACCCAATTTCCATAAATTACCCAGTAATTCCTTGCGAGCAGAAGCACTGTTGCACTTTGGGAAGTAATTTAATGCAGAATTGTTTGTTGCTTTCTAATTTGGGGGAACAAGGCTGGGTTTTGAGGGTCAGACGTTAGACTGGGTGAGGGCCTGCTAGCATTGTTATTTGCTATTTATTTTCTACTAATGTAAACATTTTTGTAGGGGTCTGTCTGCTGCTGAGGGTTTATATGGTAGCTTTTTGCTTTTTTTATTTATGTCTTTGTCTTCAGCAAGAGGTAATTGTAGAGTCTCATTCTATACATATTTTCAATTAACTGTAGTTACCTTTTTTTAAAGGGGGGCAAAGTCTACGTGGAAGCCATGATGAGTTGTATCCAGAGTGGCAGAAGTGGCAGAACACTCCTCCCCCTACATCTCCAGAAAGTCTCTCTTGGGGGTTGTGGGACTCAGCAAAGGCCTGGAATGTCCTCTAAGGAGCTAGAGTGGGAGGCTGAAATAGGGGGAAATCAGCGTGCTTGAGTAAAACCTCTGTGTTTTCTGAAAGCCCTGCCCACTAATCCAAGACATGTGTGTTATTTGGCACCGTTTCATACAGAACTGTTTTCCATCATCATCATCATCATCATAATATATTTATTTATAACCCTCCTCTCCCTCCAGATCGAGGCGGGGAACAACAAAAAATATAAAACACAAATACCACAAAATAGATTAAATATTAAAACAAATAAAAATTAAAACAAATAAAAACTAATACATCATTAAAAACATCTTAAAATTCAACTGGGTAGGCCTGCCGGAAGAGAGTAGTCTTCATGACTCTCTTAAATTCATGAAGACTGCAAATTTGTCGAATCTCCTCCGGCAGACCATTCCACAGTCTGGGAGCGGCAGAAGAGAAGGTCCTCTGGGTAACACTCATCAGCCTAGTACTGGCTGATTGCAGTAAGTTCTTCCCAGAGGACCTGAGTGTGTGGGGCAGATTATATGGGAGAAGGCTATCCTGCAGGTAACCAGGACCCAAACCATGTAGGGCTTTAAAGGTAATAACCAACACTTTATACTTCACCCAGTAACTAATTGGCAGCCAATGAAGTGATTTTAAAATTGATGTAATGTGGTCACCCCAGGTGTTCCGGTGACCAACCTGGCTGCCATATTTTGAACTAGTTGAAGTTTCTGGACTAGGCACAAAGGTAGCCCTATGTACAGCGCATTGCAGAAGTTGAGCCTCGAAGTTACCTGTGCACGCACTACTGTTTTTAGGTCTTCCAACTCTAGGAAGGAGCACAGCTGGCGTATCAGCCGAAGCTGATAGTAGGCACTCCTGGCTGTCGCATCTATTTGGGCTGTCATTTGGAGCGACAGATCCAGGAGCACCCCCAAGCTGCGAACACAGTCTTTCAGGAGGAGTGTAACCCCATCCAGAACTGGCTGACACACCTCCAAACCCAGGTTGTGGCCTTTGACAGCAAGCACTTCCGTCTTGTCTGGATTCAGCTTCAGTTTGTTTTTCCTCATCGAGCCCATGGTGCCATCTCCATATAGGCAAGCCAGCTGTATACCATGATGTGTGACAAATGGGTACGTGCCTATTTTGCCATGGACACACATGGCCTAAAGCCAAAATTGGCAGGTGTGGTTGGGCTGCTAGTACACAATGACCCTGTTCAGATGACATACTAAGCCACGATGGTTAAGCATTTTGAGCTAAACATTATAGCTTAGTGTGTTGTGTGAAGCATTCCTAATCATGGTGGCTACATAACCACTGTTTAAATATGCTCACTAACCATTTGCTGCAAAAGGATTAGCAGCCTAACCATGGCTTAGTGTGTTGTCTGAACAGGTTCAAGGTGAAATAGACACCTGCATTTGCCACATGTG
Organism: Anniella stebbinsi; assembly: GCA_029215795.1. Lineage (NCBI taxonomy): Eukaryota > Metazoa > Chordata > Lepidosauria > Squamata > Anniellidae > Anniella > Anniella stebbinsi. Next base: position 83,204,127 of record JARDYH010000004.1, on the reverse strand, counting down.
ACTGTGTACTTGCAGTTTTTTGGGGGGGTTTTGAACAGAAATGACATCCATGCAGGAAAATAGTCTTGTATGATGAAACAGTCATTGGGGCGAGGAGAATGCACTCTACACATGCTTAGTTCTCTCCTTTACTATTCATTTCACATGGCTTGGCACTCAGCCTTAGCCTTCAATACAGGTTAGTTAAGACCCACTTACTAGCCAATCCCCATTTAAGAAAGTCTTGCACCCAGTAGTGTGTCTTAACACATTGATCTCATTATAAGACAGCTGTATGTATGTTCTCTGGGCAGCATGCAACAAGTATGAAATGGACAAGATTAGAATCAAAACTGCTCTTGGCATCCTCATGCAAGCACCCTGCTCATCAGACAGGAATATTTACTTTAATTCTATGGACGCGCTCGCAACTTTTGACTTTTTCCACCCTTTTTACCTTATCCACATCACCTTGTCTTAAGTTTGGGTCTTTGAGTGAACAATAAAGCCTTGATGCATCTCAAGGCTTTAATAATGATAATATTTCTCTAGTGTCTATTACTGGAGGACCTGAGAGCACTTTACAAACATTTATGAATACAGCCTTGCCACATCCCAGAGACATATGATCTCTATTTTACAAAGTCCCATCTCAGCAAGGTACTTAAAAACATGCCTTGCATTAAGCACATGAGACGTATCATTGACACTACTGCTACTCTGAGTTGGGACCCAAGTGGAAGTGTCGGCATGTCTTATTGAAAACAGCTACACTATAGTTTTGTGTTATGCAACTGAGTGGCTTATAATAAGCTTATAACCAGATTGAAGGAATTACTTCTGTGAAGTCCTATGGGCTTCCCTATGGAATGCCTTTTGCCTGCTCTCTTTTCAGAGATTTTTTTAAAGTTATAAAATTAAACGTGACAGTTTTTTAAAAATTCAAACATATAAATGCCACACCTTACATATCAGGCTGGTTTGCATGAGATGGCTCAGTCATGTTGGTTATTTAACCCATGATGCGCCCCTGCTTATGCTGTCGCTAATTTGAATATTATTATTATTATTATTATCATTCTGCCTTTTTCCCATTATTGCAATTGGGGCTCGCATTGTGTCGTGTGAACCTGGCCAGCATCAGTTGTTCAAGTGTTAAACAACCCTTGTATAACCCTACTACTAATTGAGGGTTATGCGAGAGTTGATTAACCCTATTGAAAGTGGTGACCACACACACCTGGCATGCACCACGGCTCATCGTGGGTTAAATAATCCATAATGACCCAGCCAAGTCATGTGAACCAGGCCATCGTGACCCATGCCAGGCTTGCAGATACATATCTCACCATGCCATTTTATTATCCTATCCATGCTTACAGCGTGAACTGAGCAGTGGTTCTGGTAAGCTACACACTCAGAAGGAATCATTCTTCACCCTGCACGGGTGGCTAACTAGGGGGCTGTCCCATGTAGCTTTGCTCTCACAGCATTTGAAAATGCAATTACAACATCTGAGAGCTTGGTATCAAGATGAGGCACTGAGCATTATACCAGCTAGCTAATGAATTTAGACCAGGCCACCAACGGGTACAAGGAGGGAGGAAAGAGCATATGTGTCTTCTATTACAAAGTTGTGGTGAAAGGCAATGAAGATGAGTGGTGTGTCTGGTCTCCCAGGTAAAGTGTGAAATGAGAGGACAGCTGAGTCCCAGTCCTGTGCCTTAAACTCAGGGCAATACTTCCTTTCTCCTAAGCTTGAAGTCATTTAGCATGTATATCGATATGATCTGAAATCTCTGTAGCTCAGCAGTGTGTTCTTGGTTCCAGACAGGCAGCCACACATCTTGATCAAATAGATTAATTTTCCCTCATGGTTATGATTTAGTTTTTAAAAGAAATGGCATAAAGGACATTTTAACGATGAAGACTTAGCTTGCCGAGTGTCAGATGTGTTGAGTGGTGTTTTCTCATCCTTTATTTTTAACATGTAGTGAACAAATGACATTATTTATTTATTTGGTTGGTTCTCTCCCCTTCACCCCAGTTATGTACTTTTTAAAATTTGTTTTGTATCTGTTTAAGATTCTTGAAAATAGGGCTTTTTCTGTTTCTAATACAGTGCATTCATTTTTAGCAATTTTTCTTTCTTTTTCTATTGGTTAGCGTGTTAGTCTGGAGTTCCAAGTTCTAGTCCCCACTCGGACACTGGGTGATTTGGGGCCAGTCACTGACTCAGCCTAATCTACCTCACATGGTTGTTGTGAAAGTAAAACAGAGCAAAAGAGATCATTGGTTCCTTGGAGGAAAGGTGGGATCCGTCGCTCCAAATGACAGCCCAGATAGATGTAACGGCCAGGAGTACCTACTATCAGCTTCGGCTGATACGCCAGCTGTGCTCCTTCCTAGAGTTGGAAGACCTAAAGATGGTAGTACACATGCTGGTAACTTCGAGGCTTGACTTCTGCAATGCGTTGTACATAGGACTACCTTTGTGCCTAGTCCGGAAACTTCAACTTGTTCAAAATATGGCAGCCAGGTTGGTCACCGGTACATCTAGGGGTGACCCACATTACACCAGTTCTAAAATCACTTCATTGGCTGCCAATCAGTTTCCGGGCGAAGTATAAAGTGTTGGTTTTTACCTTTAAAGCCCTACATGGTTTGGGTCCTGGTTACCTGCAGGATCGCCTTCTCCCCTATAATCCGCCCCACATACTCAGATCCTCTGGGAAGAACTTACTCAAATCAGCCAGAACTAGACTGACAAGTGTTACCCAAAGGACCTTCTCTCTTACTGCTCCCAGACTGTGGAATGGTCTGCTGGAGGAGATTAGACAAATTTGCAGTCTTCATGAATTTAAGAGAGTCATGAAGACTGCTCTCTTCCGGCAGGCCTATCCAGTTGAATTTTAAGATATTTTTAATGATATATTGGTTTTTATTTGTTTTTAATATCTCAACTATTTTGTGGTTTTTGTGTTTTATATTTGTTGTTGTTCCCCGCCTCGATCCAGAGGGAGAGGCGGGTTATAAATAAATTATTATTATTATTATTATTATTATTATTATTATTATTATTATCTTGAAGGCCCACCTTGTCCCATATGAACCTGCTTAGGCATTAAGATCTTTGCCAGAGGCCTTTCTCTGGGTGTCCCCAACTTCAGTGGTGAGGCAACCAGGGAGAAGGCCGTTTCTGTGGTAGTCGCCTATTCATGGAATGTCTTCCCTAAAGAGGCCTGCCTTCATTTTCTTTAAGCGTTAAGCACCAGGTTGAGCTGCCAGTGAAAGGTGTGACCTTTGCACAGGTGGTTTTGTCTGCCATGATATTATTTTAATTACTTTAAAAGCCGATGTGGCTTTTATTCTTCTGATTTCTTGCTGTGGTCAATTTTGTATTTGCTGTTTATATTTTCCCAGGCTTTGTGTCTATTAATTATCATTAGCTGCTTTGGGAACTTTATTCAAAAACATACAAGCTGGAGATTTTTTTTAGATAGGGAGTAGGTATAAAAGCTTGCCTTTTGTACAGCCATAGTCTGGCTGCAAACCACAACTGGAAACTCAGTTCACTTTGTAGTTTCCATGGGCTCTTTTACACCTAAGGGTGTAGCGGGAGGGAGTGGGGAGGATCACGGACTTACCTACTCCCGCGATCTTCCCCCAGTGTCTATACGGCTGCACGATGTTCTGGAAGAGAAGAGGGATATTGCAGGCACCATTTTTTTTTTAAGAGGAGCCGATCCAGGGAAAAAGCAGGTAACCTCCCATCCCATGGGCACGCAGCCATCCCGTGCAGTCCCGTGCCCGTTTGACCCAGGAGCCTGCACCATACCAGCCGTGGTCCTCGGGGTTGTCCCTGAACTGCTGAAAATGCGGGATATCCACAGTTGCAGTTATCTCGGGGTCGTCCCTTGGTTGTTCCCGGTTGACCCCGGGATCCCCAGTGCGTGTTTTGGATGCACAGGGATGATCTAGAGAAGATCCCGGGATAACTGCGTGGTGTAGACATGGCCCATTTCTGGTTTGGAGTTAAAGCATGGTTTGCTCAGACAAGGACTGAGGGAAGGAATTGGAGCACAGAAGGAAAGGAAGAGGGGAGAGGGAAGCATGCAGACCTTGAGGCATGGTCCCATGTGTAAGCTGAGCCTCTGCCCTCACTCTCTTTCTCCTTCCCATCCCATTGAAGGAGTATTTGATCATCGTAAAACATAAAAGTAAACATATATTGTCTTGTATCATAGCTGCAAGAGAAACCAACGTCTGTAATATCTATGACTAAAATCAAGCTGGACAACCTCATCTTGGTCACATATAAGTATTCTTGCAGCTGCAAGTTTAGAAAATTGGTCAAATTGGATACAGTCCTCAGGCTCCATGGAGGATAAAAACAGAACAGAGGAGCAAGTTGAAATTTAAGAATTTTCATTTGACATAATTCTCCTTTAGTTTTGAAGTCAGTGAGAGCATTTAAAAATTGGCCCACGGTCATCTTGGCTCCATCAGAGAAACAACACCATGGTATCCTGAGCCTTATTTGGGGTTGGTGCCTCTGTAGTTACTATGAAACAAAATGTAGACTTATTTGTTCTTGGAAAAAATAATTCAATTAAACATGCTTGTTGCTGGATCATGATTAACTCTTCAATTTTTTAATGCTAAAGACCTTGATAACTAAGAAGTCAACTAATACTTAGAATATATGAAGTCATATATGGGTCAGAATGATACTCGTTGACATTTTAACAATATGGACACTGCTTGCTGTGAGGAGGACGTGGGTCCATTTTGCTGTCCTAGTAAGAAGGGGAGTGTCAGAAGTGAAACCATAAAGGGGAAAGGGGCTGGAGAAAGAACACATTCTTTTATTTTGCTTTTTTACTTTTGGATGTGGCTTTCCATAATTATTTTTAATTAGTTACGCTCAGGACATAAAACCTATGACTATTCTTTGGCTTGATACAGATGGAATGTCACATTATCATCACATGGTGAGGCATGAAATTTATTTACTTTACGTAAACAGCCTCTACTTAAAACAACTTAATTCAGAACATTCCTTCCTCAATGGATGGCATTATGTAGATCTCAGTATATCATTTTGCATTAGCAGCCTAAAAAAAGAACACCATTGTTTGCCCATGACTAGCATTTACAGTAAACAAAATGTTTTTTGAAGGGAATGTAAGCAAACTCCGGAGCAGCTGCCAGGAGATGAAATCTAGTCATGTTGCTGCTGTCCAAAGGATGCTTTATGTATGTGTAGGTTGTCCTCTGCATATTTCAAAGGGGAACTTGAACAGTTCCAGCATTTTGGAGGAGTGAATACGAACAAAATGAGCCTTCATCCTGCTGACTTTTAAGCAATATTTGAATTCTTGGAGAGAGTGCTGTGTCTTGTGCCCAGATCTAATGGGGACTTTTAACTCACTAGGCTATTCCCTAATCAGCTATGATTAAAATATCAGTTTAAAGATGTGTTTGCGGTATGCAGGACAAAGCACCAAAGTTTGGCAGGCTTAAAAGCACTTTTCTGCTCAGCTTGCTGCAACCCTGCAGTGGCTCACCGGCAGGCTGGTTGATCCAGGAGAGAAAGAAAGAATGGAGGTTTTTCTGCCATGGGTGGTGGATAGGGAGGCAGATGGTGCCTATGCTTGATATTTAGGCACCGCATTGTACTAATGAGTACTTTAGTCCTGTAGGCTATCCATCTTGGTTTTAGCATTCTTTGGGGCTTCCTTGTGGAGAACATAGGAAGCTGCCTTAGACTGAGTCAAACCACTGGTCCATTTAGCTTAGTATTGTCTACTGGCAGTGGCTCCCTGGGGTTCTGTCTGTCCCAACCTTACCTGGAACTGCGGTGGACTGAACCTGGAATCATGTTCTGTTCATGCAGAAGGTTTGCCCCAACCATCTGGCAATTCGGAAGATTTTCTAAAGCCATTGCAACACAACCAATGGCTTGCGCCTGTGCAGTTGAAGCAGGATCTGACTCGGCTCCATTTCCCATGTCAAACTTTTGTTACATTAAAAAAAAATGAGGTGACAATTTTGACTTCTGGATCGCTGCACAGCTCATAGGATTCAAATGTCCCTGTATAACATATTTACACGAAGGGGTGGAGATGGGGGGAGCTGCTTCTTCATTCGAGCCACGGTTGTGTTCCCATGCTAGCTTAAAGTGAGCAGTTTCGCCTTTCTATTAGCGATTGGATACAGAGCAGTATATCATAGCCCTGGATCATTACCTACTATCTTCTAAATGAAGAAATGTACTCTGAACTTTGTTAAATAAAACAATGGAAGCAACTCTTCTCCCAGTTTTCCTTCTGAGTCTACAAAGTGGGCCATTCTCTTCTTGTTGCACTTGAAAAATTTGTTGGCATGAGCGATGCTTAGTTTTACCATTGACCCACATTGTTAATTTTCCAGGGTGTGCCCTCTTTCTAAGCACAAAATAAATCACTGCCCAGGGCAAACTTGGTGAGGCATTAATAAACCAATAGGAGAGACAGGATTTGTTGTTGTGGTGGTGGTTTAATGATCTTGGCCTTTTTTTTTTTAACTAGACATCAGTGTTTTCTGTCCATCAGGTTTTTTTTACATGTTTACAAGTCCAGCCTGATCATGTGCAAAATAATACTTACATTTGTAAAGAGTTTCCATCCTTTCCTTTTAGAGATTTAGGGCGAATGTAGCCTGATCATAAGCATGTTTACTCAGTCGTAATCCCCACTGTGTTCATTGTGACTAATAATGCAATCTTATAGATATTTACTCAGAAGTAAATTCTATTATGCTAATGCCCAATGGAACAGGTCCTTCAGCATGGTTTAGGTTTGTAGCCTTTCATTGCTTTCCTAAACAAGGCTACTCAGAAGTAGACCCCACTTAATTCAGTGGGGCTTACCCCCAGGTAAAAGTATAAAGGATTGCAGTCTTAGTTTCCTTGAAGGCTGTGACACTTGCAATTGTTTTGTAAGAGACAGAGTTTTGGCCGTATTGATTTGGGGGGGGGTGTTTTTGTTTTCTGCTTCGGGTGAGACTTTAATCTGTCTAGTAGAGAGATTCTACTTAATGGAAAGAAAAATGGTTGCTACGCAGTTATTCTTTTGACCTATAAATACTGCATAATTCGATCTTTTTTTCATTATATGAAAGAGCGCTTTCTTTCCCAAAAGACACTTGTCTTAATACATGGCACAGCTGTAATTAGGGTGTGAATTTTAAAATACAGCCTTCAGTGTGCATAGCATTGCCGGCTAAGGCTACAGTTATGATAGATTTTTGGGAGGAAAACCACAAACTTCTCAAATGATTTAATATCTTATACTATGTAGATGAAATATTAAGCTATTAACTTTGGTGGCAGACATACAAATGCATGTGAGACATATTGCTGTTAGGTTTCAGACATATACACAACCAACCTTACATACACACGCATAAACACATACTGACCTGCCAAACTGCATCCCTTATATGAGAATCTACTAACATTATATATTATAAACTTCAGTACGTTTGTTTCACATGGTAGTTTTCTTATAAGGCTTCCCACAATGTGTTTGACAATAACACAAATTTGAATATCAAGTAAAATGGAAACTTAAAACTATTAATTATAGTAGTGCTACTTATAGTCATTCTTACATGACTATAAATACTCCAGAAGACCTATTTCTTCTTTGAGACTTACAGTTATTTTAAATTTTTTAAAAAAAGAAATGGCACATTGGTTTGGACTCACTTAATAGCAATTACATTTTAAGAGGCATAGATAACTTTGCTATCCAGACATTACAAATATCCAGGTGCTCTGTATGTGCTGATGACAACAAAATTGAAAAGAAAGACTGTAATAATTCTGACTGGTTTTCTCTGCAGAAGATATTGATTATTTGTGTGTGGTGAGAGATTTGGAAAATTCAATTAAAGGAGTTGTGCAAAGGTTTCATAAATTTTCCTTGTACAGCGTGTACACAGACACTGTTGCGTATTAAATCAATGCAACACTTCACAATATATTTTCTTTGAAACATAAAAATAAATAACATTTAAACAGTTCTGCTTACTACAGAAACAAGTTTTATTTTCTGTGAAGCATTTAGTCATGTGCTATCACTGACTCATACACATTTGCCAGCTGTAACAAATTTTATAGACATTTTCTCCAGAGACATAGCTCATGTACTATGAATTTTTAAATGAGCAAATGGTGAAGAGGGGATGTCAGCAATATAAAAATTGATCAGTTAAAAGATAAAAGCATAAGTAAAGAGATTTGTATGGTAGTCTTAATAGGTTTTATTAAATAAAAATACTATAAAAGGACAGTAATGAATAGGCGGAAGGTTTTAACTGTGGTTGAGGTGGAGAAAAATTATTCTGGCACATTTAAGAGAAGATTGGTTTTAAATCACCAGACAGGTGGCCATTTTTCCCCTCCAGTTTTGAGCTGTACATGGTTTAAAGCATTCAAACTTGCATACGCACGCACAAGAGAGAGTAGACTTTTGGCTAGACTGTGACCTCTGCCTGTGCTGGTAAAGTTCTTTTTCAATTCACACAAGCAGAAAAGCTATCTATCTATCTATCTGTCTGTCTGTCTGTCTGTCTGTCTGTCTGTCTGTCTGTCTGTCTGTCTGTCTGTCTGTCTATCTATCTATCTATCATCTATTTGCTGCATTTAGACTAGTGGAGGCTGGTGGGCTCAGATGTCAGTGGGGCAATGGATCCTCTCCTGGTTTCAGTCAGAACCAGACAAAATTCTAAAGGAGCTCTCCAAGGTGCTTTGCATCAGAGCCAGCAGCCTCAATTGGTTTATACCCCACCCTTTAGCCCCAAAAAGCGCTCAGAGCGGCTTACAGGGATAGGAAATGTGGCACTCCTTACCTCCAGGCTTGCAATCTAAATTTGAGACATGCCACAAGGAAGAAGGGCGAAAGAGGGAGGATTTATATAACTTTTAAAAGCCTATTTGAGAAGGTGATGGTGACTTCCTCTTCCTCTCCAGCTTGTAGGGCAGTTGGTTATAATGGATCTGTGAGGAGAGGGAGCCTAGTCTACAAAAGACTTGGGCAGCTTCTAATGACTTAGGTGGATCTGTTCTAGTTGGCAACTTATTCCAGTTCGAACCTGTGCAGTGCGTAGAATCTGTGAGAACTCAAAATCCCAGCTCACCTGTGGAACTCTCTGCATGACCTTATTGAGAGTCAGAATCATTCCATCTAGCTGTTTTGTTGTGAGATTAAATTCCCCTTGGAGAAATGGTGAGATAGAACTATAACAAGCAAAACCAGCATAGAGACATGTAGACCAAATATTGTGATGTTTGGCTTTAATAACCGCAGGATGATGGCTACTAAGCGGTAGCTTGTGGGTTTTCTTCATTTCAGTTTTTAACTAGCCCAGTCCTGAGGGCTTGGGGCACTAATAATACTAAAACGTTTGGTAAGTATCCATTTTGGCCCCTATTGGCAATAAGTTATCATGGTAGAATCTTTAACACTTGCATTTATTTGTGTTTAAAGCCAATTTATGTTTTACATAAAAACACATCCCATTAAATCAAAGGGTTCAACTTCCTGTTTGATTGTGTCCAATTCCTCTTGCATCTAGTGTCATATTTTGTTCTCTTCTATTTTGTAAATATATGCTACACTATAGAATTGTATATATTTTCTTGTTTAGTCAAAAAAATTGAATGTTTTTGTTCTACAGACTATCCCCAACCTGTCAACAGCTTCGAGTTCCTTAAATCCCTCATTCACTAAGGTGAGGAAGCCTTCATGTTTTAACAGATCAATGTGAAGCCTATAATTAATAGTACAGTCAAAATATGTTTATTGGAAGCTATGTGAGGAACTGCAAACATATGGGGCTAAATTTCTTTGGTTCCTTTATTAATAATGGAAACAATAACTTTTTTCACCTATGTTCACTTTATTGAATGTAAGTAACTCCGTGCTGTAAATAGAAAAGCAACTCCGATATCATCATCATCTCTGCAAATTGGTGATTCTCTAACCTCTAGAATGTATCAGTGTCAAGATGATGAGCTGGTTCAAAGATAATGTTTTACAAAAGGCTTTGTTTTATCCATATGTAAATTTGTATGTCAGAATGTAATTCATCCACATGGAACACCCTTCTGTGAAAGATTTTTCTTTGAGTTTCTCATCCACGTCTACAAGTATTTGCTGGAGGTTACCACATGAAGTGCATTCTCTTCTTTTTGGACAAGTATCAAAGCAAAGTCCACAAGTATTTCAAACATTTTTCTTTCTGCCAACTTAGGGGATTCTATTTATTTGAGAGCTAAAGACATGTAATTTCAAAGCAGGATTACTTCCAATTTTGATCAGATTACTTTATTCCAGAGTATTTTTTGTCTTGGTACTTACATAAAATTATGTCATTTATTTGTTTCCCCCACCCCCGAAATTATTTGCTGAATTGCTAATTGAAAAATTTATTACCTTTTTCACTTTGGCAGAACATATCTATGCAGAAGTAATTCCCATTGAGTTCAATGGGATTTAAGCCTAGGTAAGTGGGTGTAGTATTACAGCCTAAGTACTTGTATTTACAAAATCCTTTTCATACTTAACTCAGAAAGTGCATCTATGCACAGTGTGGGATCAGTATCACGACTTCTTCCAAGGCCCGCCTCACATCTATTAGTTGGATGTGACACAATATTATTTATGCACTGTTCCACTCTGGTCAGTTCTGATTTATGTGATCTCCTACCTAGGCTGACCATATGAAAAGGAGGACAGGGCTCATGTAACTTTAACAGTTGTAGAGAAAAGGGAATTTCAGCCAATGTCATTTGTATGCAATTAGTTCCTGGTGAAATTCCCTCTTCATCACAACAGTTAAAGTTGCAGGGGCCCTGCCTTCTTTTGTATATGGTCACTCTAGTATAGTGCCTGCAACTTTAACTGTTGTGATGAAGAGGGAATTTCACCAGGAACTAATTGCATACAAATGAAACTGGCTGAAATTCCCTTTTCTCTACAACTGTTAAAGTTACATGAGCCCTGTCCTCCTTTTCATATGGCCAGCCTACTCCTACCACACTCCAACCCCCTGCTTTGGAGGAGTAAATATTGCATGGATTGGGCCTATGTATATTGAGCTACACTTTCATAGGCTCTCATAGAGGGCAGGATGTGGGAGTAGAATGATCCCATATGCCACAGCATGTAGGTTCTCTGTGCCTTAAGGTCAGCATGTGTAGGGCACAAGTCCCCAGACAAACATAGTGAAGTCATCCTGCTGTATAGAGCTATTCCATAGCATATTTTAATGCAACTCTGTACATTCTGAAGCATAATGAAGATATCATAGTTCTTGCCTTGGAGATAAATATTAAGTTCATTGAGTCTGTCAGATAGTTAGCCCAAGCAAAGCTTTAAAATGTTTGTCAAGTGACAATTCTATAAAAATGTACGGCTCTATTTTCAGAGTTTACACTTTTACAGATCTTTACTATACTGACACTTTGCAATTGTCACAGCAATTGATAACGAAGTCATATGGTTCATTTAATCTTTACTTTGGAGCTAGTACCTCATGCTTCTAAAGACAACAGTCTTTACCCATATCTGTGTGTTGTGTCTGATGGTAACTTTGGTGTCAGCTTTTCAAACATCTTCATTCTCCATATTAACTGAACTAGAAGATTTGGAATCTGTTATTTGTTCTTGTTGTCATTGAATGAATCTTAGATGACCCAACGTAACAAACATAAACCATCATTTGTACATTCCTGGTCCTGTTGGTATTGTTATTCTCATGCAATGCAAAAAAGTACTTGGCCTCATTGCATCAACGATCTGCTTCTGCACATCAGCCTCCATAGCAAACTATGGTGTGATATTTAACCGTAAGATAAAACTTAACTGTTTTGTGCACTATTGATATTTTTAAAATAAAATTATAGCTATCTTTATTGCTAGCAGGGCAAATATATCTACTTTGTCCTTGCTACAATGTGTAAAACTTCTTGATACTTCAAATGATTTAGGAGGTTAAGTCTGCAGTTCTACCACACACACTTATGTGGGATTAAATCTGATTGAACTCAATGGAGATTACTTTTAAGTAGATATAGGATTGCATGGTCAGGCTGTAAGGCTATGCACATTTAGCTGGGGGTAAGCTCCATTGAACCGTGGGACAAACTTGTGCTGTTACTGTACTGTTTATGGGTTTTTGCTTGAGACAAAGTTTTGGCTGATCGTTTGAAATCAGTATATGATTCCTCACCACGGGCAACTCTCACCGGTACATTTGCTTTTAAGTTTTCTTTTTTCCACTCAGATGGCTGCTTCTGGCCTTCTCCTCTGCCCCCTCATTCCCTTGGCCCACCTCCTCTCTCCAAGTTGCAGCCCTCATTTCCTAAGCTACACTGTGAATCACGGCCTTGGTTATTAAGCTCTTGCATTCTATTTTTCGAAACCAGCAGCTACTGCCACCACCCAGCTTGGTTCATGACTTCCAGAGGCCAAAGAGGCTAGTGAGAGCTGAGTCTCCCTCCACAAGACGCAATCAGCAGAAGAACCCAATAGTTGCTATTAGAAAACCTCTCAAGTCAGGATCACCCCAGGCTATCTGGGCCAGTGGCAGAGACCTGTATGAGCCATCTCCATGGAGTGATTTAGTGGTGGTTACTGCTGCAATCCTCTGTGCAGCAGCAGCCAATCCCTGCACCTTGCTCCTCCGGTGGTCACTGGGACCCTGGTGGGTGGGAAGAATGTAGATAGCAGTATATAAAATTATTGCAGATACATCTGGCATGTCACAAATATCTAAAAGTAAGATGTGCTAATGTGTAAAGTTTCTCCTGGTGTTCTGTGCTATATGCACATTGACTGGGTATTCCTGAAGTCTTTTGATGCTAATGGATCCAAGACTGTAGGATCTTCATGCCAGGAAAGCAAACTGAAGCCTCAAGACTTAGATGATAGGAGCCAAAATCCTCTTAGAACAGTGACTGATTATTCTTGCTCCACTGATGCAAGTAAAAGGTTGTGGCCAGCATAACCTGGCCTAATCAATTAATAAACTACTTACCCTTAAGATGAAACACATTTACTGCCCCACAAATGTTTAAATATTCAACTCTGTATGCAAAGTTTATCTCTGTCATACCTCCCTCTAGTTTTCATTCATCAGCAGAATATATCTCTATTTAGAAAAATCACTTCCAGTTATTCAAAAACAGTTATAAAAAGAAAGCGGAGTTTGCTGAAAGGTAAAGAACGTACACAAACCCAAGGATACCGTATAACTTGTAATTGAATGCATGTGTGTATTACAGTAATCTGTCCTACCTTTCAGAATATAAATCCTTCCAAGGCTGAAGCTTTCTAATTGGTTCCTAGTAGTAGCAACTTGCCAGCTATTTCTAAATCAGAGTATTTTGTGTGATTGATTAAACGTGCTTTGTTCTCGTGAAATGTTATGTTGGCATGTGGCCTTTCCCCCCTCTTAAATAGTGAGCTAAAACAATATCGGGAAACATTTGTATTGTAACATCCAATGCATTGTCACATTTTAAAGGAAGCGGGGTGTTTTATTTTTGTGGTGTGTATATACAGTAAAGCTAGAGCTTGAATGTGTGTCTTTAGTTGTAAACAGTACATTCAAAGGGTAACATTGGTGCCTAATTGCTGCTTATTTTAATCATTTTTTTTGCTAACCCTCACAGGCTTTATCCAAAGAATATATTCAGCTTGGTTGCAAGATTCTACAACTGCCTGATCCTACTTAAAAGGTTGAAAAGAAACGCCTGTAAATCTATCTCCCCAGCAAATACCAGCTAAGGATTGCTTAGTGCCCTAGGCAGGTGCACATCTAGATACAGTTTCTTGCATCTAATTTAAACTTTACAATCTGCACTACCAGATAATCTCAATGTAAATAATACACTTTGCCGGAGCTACTTTATGCAAATGTGTAATGATACAAGCTGAACTACTATTAGTGACAAGGCACTGTACTTGCCCTACCTTGGTAAAATGCTGCAGTGAGCTTTTCCTCATGTTTGGGAAAGAAGGGCTGCACTTAAGGGTGGACGCTATTTCCCAGGCCTTCAAACAAACTGTAAATTTCACAGTAATTATATGCTCCATGCTCTCTCTGAAGAAGTGCCAGTTTTACCACAAACAATGAGGACTGCTTGCCAACTTGGGGCGCATTGTTTATGCAACTTATCAGCACACCCAAAAGCAAGCAAATTTGTCATCTATCTTTGGTCCAAGCCATCTGTTTGCTAGCAAAGGCTTCTGTGCTCCAAATATAGCATTTGCAAATGCCTTTTTAAAAAAGTTATTGTGGCTTCCAAAAAATTCCACAAAAAGTGTAGTTTTTCGCTGTTAAGGAAACATTGCACATTCTCTGCTTTGTGATGCGCCTTAACCCAATCCCATAAAAATTAATATTTAGTAGTACTTGCAAGGATGGGATTCATTGAAACTACTACTAGTATGTATTGAGAACCACAAATGATCGCACATTTCAGCCTAAATGAGTATTATGTATCCTGAACATTTAGATAGTAGAGTATATCTTGAATACATTTTAATATGAAGATTTTTAATAGACGTTAGGTGATGAAAAGGTTTCTTTAAACCTTTGTAAAAGCATGTATCTTCTCAAATGGTTAACATCAAAAAGCTAGCTAAGACAGCAATCCTATGGCTTCTAGACAGTACATGGGGAGGGACCATAGCATATTTCGGATTCCTGGAACCAAAGTTCGAGACAGCGCTCCAACCATGAACCCAAGAATCCGATGCTGGCTGCCTCTCAAGGTCGCTAAAGCAAGCCCAGAGAGCAGGTAAAGGAGGCGTTCTCATGGGAGAGGACTGGAGAGACTGGCTTACATGAAGCCTCTGCTCCAGCCTCCTAACTTCCCCCTCTGCAATACCTCAGCTAGACAGGCGAAAAAGCCAATCTAGGTGAAATGCAGAGTAGGAGATAGCTGAGTGAGGATTGCCTCCTGCTCTGCACTGGATACTCTTAAGGCTTACAGTATCAAGGGTGGATCGTGTAGGATTGCACCTTTAACTGTTTTAAGGATAAGCAAAGCAGAGCAGAGATTTATATATGCACTTGCTTTTCTTTTCTGTATATATGCCTTTCTTAATGATGGCTTGGAAGAACTGTGAATGGAACTACACTATGCAGTGGGGTTTTTCCTGGGTCCCCATTTGCACTGCAGCCCTTTCTGCTCCCTGAAGCTTGTGGAGCTGTTATGGGGTTGAGAACAAACAGGTGGAAATTGTAGACACACACATGCATACACTGAGGAGCAAAAGTGCCTCCTCCTTTCAAGAGGCTATTTGAAATCAAGCAGATATTAATACTTTGATTATGTGGAAAAGTCATGTGCTGATTTTGAAACAGACATTGCTACTTATACTGGGCCACAACTGTTGCTTGTAATGCAATAAAACATTAAAAGGGTCATTCTCTATTAACAGGTTATTAAATAGACTCATTTTTTACTTTGGCATTTCAATATCAGAAGTATAGGCTTTAGGCTACATGCAGAGCATAATGACTTGGATGTAAGGTTCAGTACAATGAGCGCGAGTTACTTCAGAATAAATATATTTAGGATCAGGTTTTTCAAAGCAGGAAAAGCAGGGGCAGTTGTTTTAAGAGATAATTGCTAGTCATTTAACTGATGTAGTGCCAAGGATTTTAATGGCCATACCCTATTGTAAGTAACGACAGAACTGCCTCTTCAGTTGTTTGCATGCATCATAGTTCAATCCCAAGCATGTTTATTTACTAGTAAGATGTATTTCCTTGCTGGTTTGCATAGGATTGCAGCCTATGGCTATTAAAGCAGCTACTGCTTCTTGCTCACTTGTATTAAGCTTTTTCCATTTTCAAAAACAGCTGGGTCTATTAAGAACCATTTCCTAGTTCTACATAAGGTAGATCAGATAACTCTCACTTTATCACCCTTGAAGGCCATCTGAAGGACAAAGAAAAGAGATACACATAAAACTAATGTTTTTATATGCTAGGGAACACTTGCTCTGGTCTTCTGATGACTAGAAGGACGAAAAGGCTAATGGAAATATGAGACCATTGCCCTGTCAGCAAGAGTGACTGCTTCACACTCTTTCCTTCCCTGAAACATTCTTGCAATGCCTCAGCTTCTTAGAAATAATTCACCGAACTGTTCTTGGGCAGAATGATAATTATCTTCAGCGAATGACCACTCAACCCTCTTTGGAAATAAAATAAAATGTGGTTGCCAATAGGACTAGAAGCCCAATGTGACCACTGCTTTCCTTTAATGGATATACCCCTGAGATGACTCAGGCTAAAAATCACTCCTTATCCTGGCTTGTCTTCAATGACTGTGGCAGCCATGCCTCTCAGGAGGAAGATCTGTATCTACAGTGGAAGGATATCAAAGTCAAGCTTGGTCCTGTTCAATACGGAAGTCACCTGTAGATAGGCCTCTCATATGTGAGCTTCTAACACCTTAAAGCTTGGAGTCATAGTTAACAATGGCTGTTCTCCCCCTCCCCCCCCCCCCATTTTTATACAATAAAATGAATTGGACAGAATCAACTGAGTGCTGCTCTCCCACCCACCCCACTTCCACCTTCTTTATTTTGTGCAAGTGCGCTCCCCACTGCTCACACAATGGCAATTAAGTACTTCCAAGATAACCTGAAATGAGTGGAAACACTCACTTCTGGAAGGAGGTAGGCTGGTGGAGCTTGCATAAGGGAACTCCACTAACCTGCTTTCTTTCAGAAATGAGTGTTTCCACTCATTTGGGGGCTTACCCTAGGAAGTGCTAAATCTCCTTTGTATAAGTGGTAGGTCTCACTTGCATAACACAGACAGCATGGCCCGCTGCTTGCACAACAGAATTGGCACAGAACAGACTCGATGGGGGCATAATCCCCATGGGGTTTGATCCAAAGAATCTATTGCAGAATGGGATTTGCCTTCCCCCTCTTTTGTGCTGCAGCATGCAGTGCCCCGCCCCCAGCCAATACTGATGATCCTTAGGAAGTGTGGGAAATGGCATTGAAGGCTTCTGATGGAAGGGTGAGTCAGTGGAAATCATACACCTTTGCATGAGTGGAACTACTTTTACGCAGGGTACTTCTGGATCCAACCCATTGTTTAGGATCAAGATCTCAATATGTATTACAAAACTGTACATTCAACACAAACTTCCCCAATAAAAAATAAATCCAAATTCTGCAGGAATTCTGGAGCTTTAATCCAGAGACAGTTGCACACATCCGTGAGCAACAGCTAGCCATCCAACAGATGATCAACACTGAGGATACAGGCCACGTCCAATAAAGAGGTGAAAGCACAGTTAAAGCTGACAGTGTCAACTATAGTGTGCATAGTTGGTGATCCAAAACTGGGAAACAACCAGTATAAGAAACTAAATAGGCATCATTCTTTTATATGCATAGTTCATCCATTAGGGGATGTGTGCAAAGAGACTTCCTTCAGCACGTTTCACCTTTGCTGGACTGGTATGCAAGACTTCTTAAATGTGCAAAGACAACATATTCAAAATCAATTATAATGTATATAGTGTACAAGTTTGTCTACTTGCAGACTTGAAAGGTTTTCTTGGTGAGCAATTCCAATTTTATTGGTATAAAATTTTCTTCACTTTGATGCAAGAAATAAAGTGCATCTCACTTGGGGCAATTTCATGTTAAATAGTCTGCATATCCAAGCACAATGTTTTAATATACCTTTGTTCTCACCCTTGGCTGTTTTTATAGCACTAAACAGTATTCAGGTGTTGAGTTCATACTGGAGGGGAAGGATATACATTAGGATCTATTTACATAATGTCTTATAGCATGCATCCATGCATGCAGAATGTTGCTTGGGTTTTGCAAAGAGCTAGATTCAGACTGAGCTGCGTTTTGTACAGTAGCAAAGCTAACTATATACTTGCAAACTGAAATTTGTACTACTTGTATGGTCATATTTTTAAAATTTTGGCTTTATGTTATAGCTATACATATATTTTCAAAATGGCAGAAAAGAATAAATCTCTGTGGAGGTGCCATGCACTAGGAAGTCTGTACTAATAACAAAGTGTTAATTGCCTTAATATGTTTAGTTTTGAACTAAAATGTGGCAATGTCTCAGTCATGACTCAAATCTCATAGGCTGAATACTATATTTAAAATGACTATATAATGAATATTAAGGCTTATTGAATGTGGATCTTTGGCTAGGAACAAGATGTTTTTGTCTCCATAACAATTATGCATGTATGTTTCCATTTTTCCATAAGCAGCTGCTAGAATTAGGTCCATTTTTTTTATACAGGAGTTAAATCCAGACTCAGTCATACTTAGTGTAGAGCCACTGAAATGAATGGGACATAACAGTAATGACTACCTTAAGTCTCATTTATTTCAGTGGGTCTACTCTAAGTACGATTAAGTCTGGATCCAACCCAATATATATTTTAAGTGCAATCCTCTGGGATACAGAGATGTGAAAATAACCATAAAATGCCCAAAAAATCCAAATGTATCACTCACTTGGTAATATCTTCACCCTATATTTGAATTGGAGGCACTATGAAATGTCAAAGCTATTACTTTACAACAGGATTTGAGTTCCTCTTGGTGATCTGATGTTTATACATTCTTGTTTTAAGTGCTGAATTAGAATACAAATATATGCAAATATGTATTAAAAACTGATAATGTTATTTTGGCTATAAAGTGTGCAGATCTCCATCACTGTGAGGTTTACACGTTGATATATATGAAAAAATGTTAGCCACAATTGCACCTTGGAACTCTTGTTATGGACTTCAGCTAGTATAGAGGTTAATGCTGAAATAAGACTGTCATGTAAGCATGAACCATGACACTGAGTCATGAATATTAGTGCAGTGGCCTTGATGATTTTAAGCATATCATATGGAGGATAGTGAAATATTGTACAAGGCAGTTTAATGTATGTAATCAAATACTTTATAAGAGACAGCATTTAGTAGCAACAGACATGAGTGGCTGCTGTAACATATAGTTCTGTATCTCCAACACATTTCATTCTTGGTAGTGCATTGAACTGATACACTCATACTATTAAATTAATGTGGAGATTTTGTTCATTTAAAATAAACTGGTACAAGTTTCCAAGATGTTCCTTAACTGTTCTGAGGGTATAAGTCTTCTTTTTTATTTTGAACAAATCATCAAGTATTATGGTTCCTTTTTTTATTTAATACAAAGGACAAAGAGTTCATTTCAGCCCCCTTTTAGTAATGGCTATTCACTTTCCTGAAACAGCACAAACTGACATGTAAATATTCTGTCTAGGCTTCCCCAGAATATATATATAGAGAGAGAGAGAAAGAAAGCAACTTTAATGCCTCCCATTATAAACAATTTAAAACACAGGTGTATGAAAATATTACAGTTCCCCCACCCCATTTTTAGTCATTAATATTGCAGCTGGCACATCAAACTAATTGGTTTTTTTCTGGTATCGGCTATCTTTCGGTTCCCATATTGCAATGACATTAAAATATAGCAAGAAGAATAGAAAGTGCAAGCAGGATACAGCAGAGACAGCTAGAGGAAATAAATCTGGTAGCCTCTGTGGAGGATCCAACGTTGCACTCATTAAAGTCAGGATGCCCATCAGAGTTATTGAGACGAGGAACTGAATGAAGGGAGGGGAAAAGGTACACTGGTTACCACTGATTTACAATGTCCAATAAGTAGTTTCATTGCTTAGGTGCTCTGTTTTCATCATCCTTATAGAGGGTATTCAGTAAATGCAATGTGTCTCTAGCATGACATCTTATGTACCATTGATTTAAACACAGTCACATTAAGAAACTGAACTTCTGAGGGGGCAAGGATTTCTAATATCGACAATGCATTTAACATGTTCATTGCATTACAGGAAATACTAATGCACTAGTGTTGAGAGACTGGTTTATAATTCAGCTTGATTCTAATTATGAAGTGTTAGATCCCCTGAAAAACTGCTTAAAATTCTAATGCTCCAGCAAGTTTCTTCAACAGCAGCATTTGCACACAGTGGGATTCACAGCAACTCACAGAATTCATGGCAAACTTGGCAGCTTGATATGGTGGCTTATGTTTAACAACAGACAAACAAAGGTACCCCTTAGCCAAATTAAAGAACATATTTTTGTAAAAATTACTTACTAAACTCTTAATAACCTTTGGTAAGGCTTTAAACCAAGGAATGTATCTTCTTATTAAAGTGGAAAGCGTTTTCAGCTGCAGATCATCTTCAGAAGTCTTTTCAAATATTGAAAATGAAGTTGCACACACAGTGAGAAAGGCCAATGTTGTCACAATGTAAGACAATAGCAGGCCATCCTTAAGGAGAAGGGGGAGCATGCTGTTGAGAGAGACACCTAAATCAACATGTGTTCTATTAAGGTTACCTGCCCAACAACTTATGAGGGAGAACATGTCTTAAAAACTCTTCAGTAAACTCAACTTAGAATGACTCACCTGAAGGTGGAAACAAGTAGGAACCACATAGACATAAAAGGAATTTCATTTATAACTAAGCAGACTGGTCTAAGGAGAAAATAGAACATAAACATTATTAAAATAACGTTGTAATTAGTTAACTTCAGAGATGCTACATCCATCACACTTGCACTATAATGGCCAAGGGCCCATTAGAGCAATGGAGGAGTTGGACTGTCACATGTTTATACATCATGCTATTGAGATAAGTGAAGTGTTAACAAAACTCACTTTTCTTCTAATACATTCATATATATTAATAACGAACTTAGCTGGTGTGTACCATCAGGATTGTAACCAAAATGGGGCCACTGAGAAACAATAAGGAGGTATCACGATGCTTGGGGGCATCTCAAACTGCAGAAGTTTTTAAAAATCCTTAGGTGGGCGAAAAAACCTAAGGGGATAAAAAAATATCCAAAGCAGCCCAAAGGTTGAGTGTCTGTTGGGGTGGAATAAACGGGTGAGGAAAATGAAATGGGAGTATCCTAGAAGGCATGGCTAGTTGGCACAATGAACAGGTGCACTCTCCAGACTGCAACATTTTGTTCCAGGTCCCACTTGTTGCTGCTACAAGATTATCATATTTCATGAGCAATTTTGCAAGACACATGCAAATAAATAACTGAAAGCATTTACTTGAGTTGACATGAAGCTCACATAATCGGGGATCTGCAGAAAGACATATTGACCAGGTTTAGATGATCAGCGGGGAAAACAATGCAGTATCGGTTGTTTCACCACCATCCTGTGCATGCCAGTCACATGAACTGGAATACCCTAATTACATGCACCGTGGGTTGCCATGTTGTCCGAGCCCAGTGTACGGCATGGCTGTAATAACTTTTTACCCACCCTACAACCCCTACTGCAAGCCACTGGTTGTAGGGTGGATGAAAAATTACTATAGTCATGCTGTGTGCCAGGTTTAGACAACACAGCAACCGGTAGCATGGGTAATTAGGGCAATCCTGGTTGTGTGACTGGAATGCACAGGGGGAAAATAACCATTGTTTCCCCCGCTGATCATTTGAACCTGGTCTTTGATTCAAAAACTGCCCTTTATTCACAAATAAATCCCAAAGGACTTGACAGCATGATACACGAACCTGGCTCCATGCACACAGCTGAGCACATGGGCTTTAATGCATAGGCTGCATACTCAAATTTCCTGCTTCCTGATGCTACTTCCACATGGTTGGTGTAAAGAAAGCAAGATCTCTTCAGCCTACAGAATGCACTAGTCCCAGTACAAGATAAACCCTATTCTAGATCACAGCCTATGTCCCATCATATCAGCACTGCTGTTTACACAGCTAGTTATTTCCAGATATGACTGCAAAATATTTTTGAATGATAAAATACTACTTACATTGAAACTAGAAGAATAGATTTTTCATGCACTTGGAATGAGAACAGAAAGAAGGATAATGCGCAGCTAACCTTTTAAGAAGAAAGTTAATAAATATTAACACATCAGTCAACAAGAGCTGTTTTTATTTCCATTCACAGGACCATGTAAAGAATCTATTCAGCAACTGTGCCCAATGTCTTTAATTATGCATATACTGTGGAACGCGAAAGTCAGTACACAAAACTGTATTGCTCTAAAAGTAAGAGTACATTCCAGAACTCTGACCAATAGTGTCAAGAATGTTTTGAAGCAAGGGATTGTACAAGCTAGCTAATATTCTTTAAAATACATAAATTCAAATACATTTTAGTTATTTTAAAATAACATTTTATGACGTTTCTATATAAACTGAACCCCTTATTGGTCTCACTGAATGCAGAATTAGCATGAACATTATATTTAGCTTTTAATTATATTTTCTACATATGTTACACTAGCTGATATACCCGGTGTTACTCGGGCCCCCTAAGATATATGTCTGCAAGGTAATCATCTTAAAGCAGTAGGCCGGTGCCAGGTCTGTGAGTTAACTTTTAAACAAATTAAATTGCCCAAGGCATGCGGGAAGTTGTAGGCACAGCTGAGTCTAGAATGGAATGGTGGGTAGGGTTACTGGCAGTTTGAGAAAGTCAGGTAGAAGGAGAACAAAGTGAGAGGTTAGGAAAGTGGGAGCTGAGTTAGGATTGAGAGACAGTGACCTGGTTTGCTCATCCCATTCTTTATTTAAAATCAGCCACTCTACATACCAGTACTAGACCTCCTAGCATGCCTTTGGCATCCCATAGGTACCCACATCCTCCGAGACATCCTCTTGTTGCCATTGCTGCTGCTTGATAGAGCGTCCAGGAGTAGCATTGCCAAGGAGGGGATGTAAGTAGCTTGCAGTGGACATGGCCAATCCTGCTGGGACTGTATTGAAGGGCTGGGGCCAGACACTTCTCCCTTTCATCGAGTCTTTCTGGGCATGTGCAGAGTGCCTCCCATTCCCCCTCCCTCTTAAGGGTGAAGGCTGTGCGTTTGCCTCCCCCAGATTCTGAGAAAACAGTGATATCAGGACGAGGTGTCTTGGAGCATGTTCGGCTTCTCAAAGTCATGCTGTTGTATCTAGTTATGATTTTAAAACCACACACAGTGGACAGGAGAAGGCACTGCAAATGGATGCAGGCCATTTATATGGGTTGTTTCCTTTTATGTGGAATTGGGTTGACTGCTCAAGACCAACCTTAGGAGTTGAGGTTGTGAAAGACATGCAGTGGCCACCTGCCCACGCACTAACAATGGCCACCAAAGGCCTGTGAGTCTGGCCTCCCACCCAATGCATGCTGGGAGTTGTAGGCATATGCCTTGGTTTTTATTAAATTATTTAAAAATACTTAAAACCCAAAATTCTGTGTTTTTAGATTTTTCTGGTACATTGTACAGCCAGACCTATCAGCATGCCAAATTTCAAGTTTCTAACTCAACTGGAAGTGGGTGAACATTTCTGAACACATACTTTCCGCTTTATAGGTAGAGATAATAGTACTGGAAATCCTGAATATTGGACACGTCTTTAACACAGAGAAGACAAAGGAGTTGCTAGTTCTCAAAATTCAGATTTGAGGATTTCAAGAACTGATTGCTTAGACATATCACAATTCATATCCACATTTATTTACTTGTTATTGTCACTGCATAAATACATGGTGAAAGAGAAGAGGCACTTCTAGATTCAACTAGGCAGAGCTTCAGATGTAATCATGTTATGGGATTGATTTGTATCACATAAATATTTTTTTCTCGTTTTAAATAGAGTGCCACTTGAGCACCTCCAGGTGGCATGGGTCTACGTAAATGTGAGAAAGCAATACATCAACAAGCCAAATCAGCAGCACTGTAAATGTCCATGAGCAAAAGAACTGCTGTCAGTGGTACAGAAAAATCACATCATTTGTTAATTTGTAGTGGTCCAATATGTTTTAAGCTGAAATACTTCTCAAGAATTTAAGGAACTCAAAGAAATACAAAAGTGGTACTAGGCATCTGTAGGACAGCCATCAAGAATACCTTTCTAGATGTCCTGGTTGTTTTGAAATAAGTGATTGTTATACTGCTATTTTAAAAGTGTGTTCATATATATACACTTGCAAGTACTCATCATAGCATCACAGAATTCTTCTTGACATTTCACTGTGCTTTTGGCCACTTTTTCCTTTTTTTCAACTTTATTTTCAACTGATACTTTACACTCCCTAATGTCTGAAATATTTTTAAGCTGCAACAGAAAAACTGAGCATTTGGCAGAAAAAGTCACTTCAAATAACTATTGTGGATTTTTTTTACTGCATTTACTAGCTATGTTTTTTAAAGAGTAGTATTGATCTTGCAACAAGCACAAGAGAAAGGAGCACTCTCATCCAAACAGCTTTTTTCTGTGAAAAGAGTCTTTTGAAGGAAAATTGTTAAATACAAAATTAAAAGTATTTCCCTTCCCTAAGTTACAATTTATAGAAAAGGGAAAAGTAAGCAATTTGAAAAATCCCATTAACATGCTTTTGGAGGATTACTATGAAATGCTCGGTTTTTAAGTGCTCTCTAAAATACAAAATGGTACTTAACGTACATGTACAACACATCACTTTATAGTGTTAGTATGACTATTTGGTTTAGCTTCAACATGTAATGATAGGTAAATTTTAAAATTAGTAGCACAGAGGCACAGGTGCCTTTATTATC
The DNA here is from genome assembly GCA_029215795.1 of Anniella stebbinsi. Taxonomy (NCBI): domain Eukaryota; kingdom Metazoa; phylum Chordata; class Lepidosauria; order Squamata; family Anniellidae; genus Anniella; species Anniella stebbinsi. The sequence goes on along the minus strand of JARDYH010000004.1, from coordinate 83,179,449 downwards.
TGGCTGGCTGGCTATCAGAGCTTGTTAGTATGAGCCATATGCCAGGCAAATGAGCATCCAGGGCACCAATATATGGTGACAAAGTTTTAAAATAGGCCTTTGTGATGAAAATGATCTGTCTTCCCTCTTTGAGCTGGAAATATTAACAATCTGGCTTATAGGTTTTATTGATTCCATCTCAAGTTATTAGGTGGAACTGGGACAAGTCTGAGGCAACTGCATTGTGCCAAGCTCCCAATAGACCCACTAATAGATCATGGTCCACCTACACACTTGTTTATTAACAAAGTTTATATATCGCTCAATAATAGATATTCTATGGGGAGGTGGTTTTCCTTAATATCTATTATTTATTGCCCTATAATTTCAGTGCTTATGAAGGAGCGGAAACATCCTCCATCTTCTCCCATAAGAGGAACAGTGTGCAACCCTGCATAAGTAGTGTAACTGGTGAGGTGTCCGGATTTTAGTTCAAGATTCATAATGACTTGATCAGGAAATACCTAGCTGCCAGGGCCAGATGAAATGCATCCTAGGGTACTCAAGGAACTTGCTGATATACTCTCAGAACCTTGGTCTATCATCTGCAAGAAATCCAGATGACAGGTGAGGAAAACATGGACAGGAGATAGGTAATGTTGTCCCAATCTTCAAAAGGAAGGGGGTGGGAGAGGAGAGAGAGAAAATCTGGGAAACTACAGACAGATAAATTGTACTTAAAAAGTTATCATCAATAATTCTTCATCAAACCGGAATACAGCAATGCAGAGCTCTGTCCTGGGCCCAGTACTCTTTCAAGATTTTAATCAATTCCTTAGCATCAAACTACGTGTTACGTTAACTACACAATGATTAAAAATTAAAGAAATCCTTGTGGGAAGGATAAAATAAGCCAGAGAGCTTTAAGTGAATTCTAATGGAAAGATGACACCAATTGTGAAGTTTGAGGGCATATCATAACACCGTGTTTTGCTGTGCATACAAGAAAAAAGAGCAGCCAAACTGGTCCGTCCTGAGAAGAACCCACTCAGAAGATGGACATCCTTTGGGTCACTCCATATGCCCAATACATATGCCCAATACAAGGTCAGTGGAGCACTGGTTAGAGAACTTCCTCACCGTAAAAGAAAAAGTGGTGCATGGGAGACAAGAGTGTTAAGATATCTTTAGTCATACAGCTCATGGTTCTGGACCTGTAGACTGTTAAGTGTGTGGAACTGTCCTTCTCTTTGTCTTTTTAAATTTCCTCCCTCTCTATCCAGGCATAGTAGGAATGGAGAAGGGAAAGAGATAGATGGGACTTTGTATTGATTTTAAAACGTACAAACTTTATATTTAAATATACATTTTTGCCATATACTTACCAAACCATATTTAAACCCTTTGAGAGAAGGCTGCAGAGTGAGTTTTATGCAACTGGGAAGTACGGTCAGGAATGTTAAAACAAAGCTAAAAATAAAAAAAATAATTTTATCATATTAAAATGTTGATTTCAATAACGTTGGGTTCACTTTCTTAAATACTTGAATCAAATTGAATCAGGTCTCAATTATCTAGGAATAGTTGGCATGGATCACCTTTTCTACTTAATGAAGAAAACTAAGTAATGTTTCCTATTTTTAATGTCCTAATTTGTAAACTAATACTTTCTTAAACAAACAAGCAGAAAGCAGCAGTATGAAACTATTTCTTTATTTATTACATTTCTATAATGCCTAATAGCCAAAGCTCTCTAAACTACAAACTGCTTAAATCAACACTTTTTTTCTTGAACAATTTCACATTATTACATTGTTTTAAACTATTCTATCGCAATTCTTTCAGACATGCAATTCAAACTGAAAGCAGCTCAAGATTTCTATTCTCACTTACCTTAGTTTAAGCTGGGTTTCTGCTGACAGAGCTGCCTTTATTTTGAAAAGGACACTTACTGTGCACCAGATATTGGCTACTTTGTCCTGAAATATATTTAACACGTTGTATTATGTTTTGCTTCAAGTGGGCACTATTTATTTCTTGAATGGCAAAGATCTGGATCTGAGATTAAATGCATCTGTGTGACCTTGATTCAGAATCATGGACAACAGTTGATTAAAACAAACCTTCAATTAACGTGAATACATTCTTTAATACAAGAGCCCATAGATCTTGAACGTTATAAAATCACCTATAAACTGACATCAGATTTTTTTTAAAAAAAGAGAAACATGAAACTTTTTTTCCAAATGTGAAGCCACACTATATTTTACCGCATTCTGCTACTAGAACATATTTAGCTCTGCTTGATAGTTGCTAGCAATGACAGAGTTAACCCCTAATAAATCAAGAAGTCTAAAGACATTAGCAGTTGTGCTAGGATCACTTTCCAAATTAAATTTGTAACCACACAGCTAGCATGCTCATGAAACTCATCCCTAAACAGCTGCTTGAATCACAGCTGTGTAGACATAACAGCAAGAAAGCTACTACCAACAACTGAGCCATCCCTCCTTGTTCGCTTACAAGCATACAGAACACACACTGCAAATTTGCTGAAGGTGACAAGTGCTTGGCAGCATCGACAAACGTATAAGATGCCTTCTTAATAGCCAGCAAAGTTTTACAACTATCAGCATTTGTAGGCATCTCTGTAAATGGGAGCCAATTCAAAGAACCTGTCACAGGCACCCCGGTCTAAACTTACTGAATATTGCTTATGTAGACAATTTTCTCAGTTTATCCAGCTTAATATCCAAATCAGTCATTCCTCTGCGAGCTCTGAAAACATTTCAGCTAACATTAGACCTAAATTTCAGAGCTTTCCTGGGCAAATTGTGTAATGTTGGTTTATTATAAAACATAGATTTACTTCACTAAAACCTAGCAATTGGTAAAAAAAAACAAAAAAACCATCCCAAAACCAGCCCCACCCACTCCAATAAAATGCACATGTAAACATACCAAATTGGTTGACAGTTCGTTGGCTTGTGAATTTCTATATACTTCACATTTTGTTTTAACGTCTCAATGTACAACAGTGGAATAAGATCCCAATTTTTCACCCAATGTGCCAGCACCACTGCTGTGGATGTTAATGGTTTTCAGAAGCAAGTCTGCTAGAGAGTTGTATCACGATTTCTCTCTCTCTCTCTCTCTCTGGTGCAAACCAATTAATAGATGTCATCTCCATAACAAAACCATCTACTTTATGCTCAATACTTTTGGGCTTTACTTCAGCAAAGCAAGTTGCAGCTTTCTGTCATGGCAAATCAGGACTCTTAATGCCTTTTAAAGCACATAACATTCAAGCGTCAATCCAATGACTATTTTGGAAGAGAAAAAAGAAAACCCAGAATGGATTTAATTCATTTCTAAGATCATTTAGATGATATTGTGCAAGGACACTGTTAATTACTATGGAATCCATTTGAACGGAAAAATGTACGTCTGAACTATAGATCTGACGATGGGATAAATGTTGTCTATTTGTATAATATCCTGGAAGATGCCAGCTGAGCTAGGGGTTAAACACTGGATTAAATAACTGGCAAGAAATGACAGTCAGAGAAGCCAGATCATATTACTAGCCTTATGGTGTATCTTCCACATGAAATCCCTAAGGGTCAAAGTGAAGGTTTCTCAAGGGAGCTAAAAATATAAAACATTTACAAGAAGCTTGTGGGGGGTGGGTGGGACATGAGGCATACCTCAAACAAACCTCGATCAACTGGAAAGAGTCTTCTGAGCACTTGCAAAATTTGTTTGACGTCTGTACAAAATGGGAGCCAACAAAGAGCAAAAGAAACAACTACGGTAAACCCCAGTTTTATTAATAGCAATAACCTGTAAGAAAAAGAATACATTAATCCAAGTCCTGAAGAAGAAAATAAAGTGGTAATAAAACAGGAAATAAGAAATGTTTGTGCACTTTCAAACTTAAAGCTGATTTAAACATGCTTGTACAAAATCTAAAGTGAGAAATCTACCAGCAGAGGAGGTCAGGGATCAGAAAACAGTTACATGTTAAAAAAAAAAAGACATGCAAAACTCTTATTTTCTAAATCTGGTTGTACATTTGTGACCTGTGCTTAACTAATGACAGGTGTTGAAGAGAAAAGATAGTTGTGTGTATTTTGATACACGATGGACACTCTTAAAACTATTTAGTATGTTATTTAATGACTTAGGCGAAACATGTTCTACTGGGGGAGGGGGACTAAAGAATTATAATGACATGAATCCCTTCTCCAAAAGCTTAATCGAGCAATGAATGACATGCACAAATTCCCAAGGCAAGCCTGCCTAAGTGCATTCCAGGACCATTTTAAAGATACTCACCCCTTCCCTATCAAGCCTTTTTTAAAGCACTTTCCCAGCAGATAGCAGAAGAAAGGCAAAGAATGGTAGAGCTCCATTTGTTTGTAGTTCATGGCTAAGCAAAATGCTATTGAGCCCAGAACGTCAAAATCGTAAGACAGACAAAGTACTCCCCACAAGGCAAAGCCAAGACTCACAGAATTATATATGTTTTTTATGTTAAGGGGGAAACAATTCTTTTGATAGCAAGGTTATAAAGGATATACAATAGTAAGAGATTTCTTCAGATGGTCTCCTGCTATCAATATTGATTTGCCCATGCTATAGATAACCCAGCTAAAGTCTGAGGACCCACTGATTGCAATGGGAGAGATTTAAGCAATCTGAGTGAAGATTTAAACAATGCTTAATATTCCTGTTGAAGAAATCAATGTAACTTCAAAGTGCTTAATTTTGGCTAGACTCTACCCTGAGTTCTAAAAACACTGATAAGTATCCACCACTGCGCCTCCCATGGTCACCCCTGTTCTGGCATTACTGGAGCCCCAAGGAAAGCAATGCCAATGGACAATCTCTACACTGCTAAGGTACCATAAAAATCACCCTGAACTTAATTGTCGGTCCATAACCAGCTGCAACTATCATGATTATAGGAAGTTTGACCAGTTTTTGTTAAATAGCAGTAATATGTAGATTGACTGATGACTCACAAAACAGCCTACTAATTCCCTTCATTGGACTGTATTATAAGGCAATGCCTGGTGATATCAGACTTTTATATCTAATCTGTGATGGCTGTTTCACATATCTAACTTGTGTTTCAGTCATCTAGACTGAACTCACATTCAGGTACATATTGATCATCTATTTCATAATGAATGTGTACCAACACATTCAGCACATAAGAGAAGAATGCTAGATTCTGTAAGAACTGTATTTGATATATTTAGCTATATAATGCATTCCCCTAATAGCACAATCTGATGCACGTTTACTCAGAAGTAAGCTGCACTATATTCAGTGGAGTTTATTCTCAAATAAATGTGCACAGATTTGTAGCCTAAGCCTGCAATCCTATACCCACTTACTCATGGAACTCAATCAGATTAATGTGTGAGCAGACCATGTTTAGGGTTGTGCTGTTAATACCTTTTTCACTGATCTTGTGAACATTTCTATATATTTTACATAACAAGCAGGAAATATTCTTTCCTAATCACATATCTTTGCCATACAAATTACATCCCTTATTGCTGTATAGTAAAGAGATTAGAGTTGGCTTAAATAATCGATAGCATTGGTAAAGTGTAAAGATCTGACTTCAGAGAATATACAAGGATACTGAAAATGTCCATAATCAATCAGAATGAGGCCTGGATAAAGCAATATGCAGAGAGAACTAGAAATCTGGGAAAGAAATGAAAAACAAAACATTTAACATCTAAAAAATCAACCCATTTTTGTAATAGCTTATCTTGCCCCAGAAAGAGCATATGACTGGTACTGGCAACCACATTTCATTTCTGCCACCCACAAAAAATCAAGGCAATGCTGAGGTCCAGTGTATCACTGCATCATTTTATGTTTTACTACTGCCAAAAGTGCAATTAGTTCAATTAGGTCATGACTAATGTTAAATGTCTGGATGTTAAATATGGGATTTGGAAGCATGATCTGAATTTACCTCCAGCGCATAATCTCCAGCCACAGCCAGATCTGTGACCTGCTTTGGCTTGGACAAAGCAGAGTCTAAAGTGCAAGTAAGGCTAAAGGACCGTTCTCCAATATCAGCCTACTGTAAGGTCTTCTGTAGAGGCTCTCCTTTACCACCTGAATAGCACTTGGTTAGGTCCTGGGAAAAGTCTTTCTCTGTGGCCACATCCAGGCTGTAAAACTGCCTACCCGGGGAACCTGCCCCACTCCCTCTTCAATGAAATTTCTGTCATTATGTGATTTTAACTCACTTGCATATTAATCTGTGAATCATTTTTAGCTGTCATCTCTTTTATCTGTTATTTTGTACATTAATGTTTTAATATGCAGTAAGCAGCCATGGGCATTTTTAACAGAAAATTGAGTAAAAATCTGAATAATAAATAACAAATAAAGTGCAGTCCTATGCAATCTGGATTAAATTCTACTGAACTTTAGGGGAAGGATCCAATGGTGTCAAAACGCTGGCTAGTGATGTTGCGCTAGTCTAAACCAATGCTTGCACAACTTCAATAGTGCTAGCTCCATGACACTGTTGAATCCTTCTCAATTGGACTTCTGAGTATATAAATTAGACTAACTTGTACCTTACTAGAAGTCTATTTTGTTGTGAGGGATTCAAATTAATGTTTTTAACCATAAATGAAGTAATACTTATTCTTATGCATTTTATATCAACAAAAGATATTTTATAATATTGTAGAATTAACTAACTCGATTCATGCCTTCTACCTAAAAACAAAACAGTTTTACTTGGAACTTCAGAAGTGGAAAAAAATTATACAAACCTTCTTCTTAGTTGAAGTCTCTTTTAAATAACAGCAGTACAAAATTACTGCAGGTATATAAACTAGCAAATCAGCAACAAGAACTGCAAGATATAAATATCATGTATATGAATAAAAAGAATATTTGAACTTTTTAAAAACACAAAAGCCATCCAAGACCAACCATTCTGTGTCACAGATAAAGGCATTAACTATACACTCTTTAACTCAGGACTACACAAAGACTTAAAACAGTAAGCCTGATTCTAATGCTAAAGCTTTCTGTAGGTGATAATATCCTTTTCAAACATCCTATGGCTGAAGAGAACACAGACATCACTATTTATTTATTATCTTTTATTAGGGTTACCAGGTCCTCAACCGGAGGCAGTATCTATGGGCAGTATCCAACTGTGTTATTCTGCTAATGGAAATGACATTTTGCTAGCAGAAACTAAATTCCAAACTAGGAGAATCCAACTAAAGTTCTGTTTGCTCAAGCGCAATTGCGCATTACTCATGCACAACCACTTGCACAAGTGTAATGCACAACCAGTGTGATGTAGTGGTTAGAGTATTGGACTGGGACTTGGGAGATCTGGGTTCTAATCCCCACTCAGCCATGAAGCTCACTGGGCGATCTTGGGCGAGTCACTGACTCATGGAACAAGGAGGGAAGGAAGCACCAACAGGCTGGAGATAAAAGGAGAGCAAAGCTCTGGTGCTATGTAAAAATATATTTCTCTTTATTTCTTATATATTCTCTGTATGCTCGACGCGTTTCGGTGGTGAAACCTTCGTCAGGAGCTGGAGCACTTCTTTACAAATTGTTGTTGTTATCCTAACAGAGAACGGTTTAAAGTTTTTACTCATATGCCGTCCCGATGGGCTCATTCATCTCGAAACGAATGAGCCCATCGGGACGGCATATGAGTAAAAACTTTAAACCGTTCTCTGTTAGGATAACAACAACAATTTGTAAAGAAGTGCTCCAGCTCATGACGAAGGTTTCACCACCGAAACGCGTCGAGCATACAGAGAATATATAAGAAATAAAGAGAAATATATTTTTACATAGCACCAGAGCTTTGCTCTCCTTTTATCTCCAGCGAGTCACTGACTCAGCCTAACCTACCTCACAGTGTTTTTCTGAGGATAAAATGAAGAGGAAGACGACTATGTAAGCCGCCTTGGGTTCCCTGCAAGAGGAAAGAAGGCAGGATATAAATGTAATATTGAATGAATGAAAGAACCACTTGTGCAATGGAAAGATTCCGTAGAGCTCTGCTAGCACTATTTGAGTTTGCAGAAGAAGACCATTGGATACTGCCTACTTACTACCTGTAAATCAGGATGGGGAATTAACACTGGGTTGTGGGGGCTCAGATGTCCCACCTGGATGGGTAACATTGGGGCTCCACCCCATGATGTCATTCAGTTCACATGGGAGGACATGGGATGGACGAAGCTCTTAGCACACCACTCACCTTCCTGACCCCACTTTTATCTCCCATCAGTGATAGCAGAACATAGTGGGGATTCCCCTTAACAAGCCACTTGCGCTCCCAACTGGAATGAAGAGGAAACCACACAGATTCCTCTCTGGACTAACTCTGAAGGGTGGGGCTTGGGAGAGGGGTCATGGACTCAATAGGCAGCCTGGCAGGCCAGAAATTCCACATCCATGTTTTAAATGCTGCAGGATGTGGAAAGAAGCTGCAGCAACGTGTCTCCCCACACTGTTCTTCTACTGGTTCATTTTCCCACCTTCCTCCCCACCTACAGAGGGGCAATAATCCTGCTATAGCAGGCAGGGGGAAATGTGGGTGAAGGGGTGATAGGGGAAACAACATAGCCACTTCTCCATTCCCAATGCCTGAGCATTTAAGGACCTAAGCACCTGGCAAGCCTAATTTTTATGCAGTAATGCTATGTGTTTACAAGTAGTTAATTTTGTTTTAGTCATGGCTTGTATATAAGCCATAAACAATTTCTGGGACTACTATTTTAAATATAAGACATAATACCATCAATGTTTTAATATAAAAAACTGGCCTGCCTGAAGGCTAAGAAAACTCTACAAAACTTTAAATCCAGTGGCACTGTAGGACTGGTGCTTACAGGTGATCATTCTGGTCTCATAGAACAATGACCCCCCTCCCTTACTCACCTTCTTTCTATGTTAAAAAGCCCCAAACATTTCCTCACAAGGGCGTCCCTCCAGCTACTTTGGCTGCCTCTACAAGAGAGGTTTAAAGCTCTTTCAAGGCGCTTTAAAAAATTTACCTCTACAAGGAGGGAGCGCAAATCGGGCGTAGAGGCGCGCTATCCCTCCGATTGTGCGCATTATCGAATGCGCGTTAAATAGCGAGTTTTATTTTGCGGCGGGATGTGAAGCCGGCACCCCGCCTCCCGAGTGCTGCTGCTGCTGGCTCCCCCGCTCGGCTCCTGGGTCCGCTCCTTCCGGGCTCTCTTTTCCCTTTTTCTTGCCCTGTTCCCCCCCCCCCCGGTGTGCCCTGCCTCCCGAGTGCTGCTGCTGCTGGCTCCCCCGCTCGGCTCCTGGCTCCGCTCCTACCAGGCTCCCGCTGACCTCTCGCTCTCGCCGTCTTCCAGCTCCCTTTTCCCTTTTTCTTGCCCTGTTCCCCCCCCCCTTGCTCCGTTTCATTCAATCGCCCCGTCAGTTCCTTCGCTCTCCAGCATAACAACTCGCAGGGACCTGCCTTAAAGAGACAGGCGCCCGCCTGCCCTACCTCCCCCCTCCCCTCCCCTCTCCCTGCCTGCCTCTCGTGCAGAGGTATTAGGCGTAAATGCGCTTCAGCGATGAAGCGCATAATCACTTAACCAGGCGCAAAAGCGAATCCTTGTGGAGGGGACCCTTATCATTTTGTTGCCCTTTTCTGCACTTTTTCAATTGTACAATATCCATTTTTTGATGCAGTGACCAAAAATCTACACAGTATTCCAAGTGTGGTCACACTATAGATTTGTATAAAGGAATTATGATATTATATTTTGGATTCATTTCCTTATGATTCCCAGCATGGGATTTGTCTTTTTCACAGCAACCACACATACTAGGCTGACGTTTTCATCAATCTACCCGACCCAACTGGAAGATCCTTTCTGGTCAATCACCTCAGACTTCATCGACATACATGTGAAGTTAGGATTTTTTGCCTCAAAGTGCATCACTTTACACTTGCTTACACTGGACCGCAGTTGTCATTTTAATGCCATTTCCCCAGGTTGGAGAGATCTTTTTGGAGTCGTTCCTTTTTGTTTTAGCCACCCTGAATAATTTGGTGTCATCAGCAAACATGGCCACCTCACCTCTAACCTCAGATTATTTATGAACATATTAAAAAGCACTGCTTCCAATAAAGATCCTTGGGGTTTGTGGAGTTGCTCAATACAATGCATTTTAGAAGGCCAAGAATAAAAAGTTGTTCCAACAAAACTGCGAGCCATCTGGGTTCGTGGGCAAACTAAGGTTTTCTCAAGCCATAGCTTGCCCAGATTAGACAGAATGGCAAACTACGGTTTGCCGAGAGGCAGGAACCGGTGGGGACAAGTGGGGATGTGTGAGCCTGAGGCACTTCAGAGCTCATTTATGTAATGCCAAACCATGATGTTTGATTGATCTCTAAGATTCCTATATTGTAATTTCTTTGACAGAGCCTGTTATTTCTGCATGCATGCCACAAAGAGAGAATTTTCTAAAATGTGTAAAACTAATGGTCAACATTTAACTGTATTGAATTTTGTATCCCTGATACACCAGTTTAATGACTATTGTTAAAAGAATGTCTATCCATTACCTTAGTTTGTACATCAATGGTATGTCAAGTGTGTTGATTTGAGCATTATTAAAGACCATTTCAAGGGTAATTTGGTTCTAGTGATTTTTAAAATATAATCAATTACTAGAGACCAGATGGAAAGGTTTGTGGCCAACACAAGAGGTGGTGTGGAGGAGTGTCAGATTATGCCCCAGATAATCAGCAACACACATCCTAAGGGATTTTTACAGGACTACTCTATCCTATGAAGCAAAGGAAAACTGGACATAAACAAATTGAACGTGTCGTTTAGGTTGTCAGATAAGTAGCTCTTACGTTTTTCTTCATTAACCACTGTATTAACTGTCAATAAATATACTTCTGAAAATGAATATCGTATTTTTTCTGTCTGGTTTAGCTGTAAAGCAAATGAGCACTGAATGTTATGTTGTATATAGGAACACTCAAAAGTTTTAACAGGTTAGGAGAACTATTATATAATAATGAAAGTACTGGTTTTGCACATGTATACAAGCATCTACTTCATTCCAGTGACTTCTAAAAATATATAACTTCATGACTTCAATATTAAAATGCTCTCAGTATGACATCCTCTCAAACTGCTTCCTTTTAAGAGTAATTAGAAAATAGTCATGAAATTCTAAAAACTCTACAAATCCTTTTCTTAAAACTATTCAGTGCCTAACTTTAGGCCTACTTCCATATACCACTTCCTGAAAGCTGCAAACACGTGCAAAGACATTTTGGTACCTAAAATCCTAGCCCAAAAAGGTATCTGCATTGAATTTAGAACTAAACCCCGCCAGTCCAAACTTCTACTTCATGTAACATTATATGACAGCAAAGAGCCATAGTTAATAACTGCTATGAACATCTGAGTGCTATTAACGTCTAGTCTTGTATTGCTGGAATTAGCAAAACTATTACGTCAAATGGGAAAGCTGTTACTATGTTGTCCTTAATTCATTAATTTATTTTTAAAATTCTATGCCAGCTTTTAGGACAAAGCCCTCACAAGGCAGGTTACATAAAAATTAACAATGAAACTACAATATTACAATAAAAGAACTCCTGAAAACATAATCTTAAAACAATTCACAGCCAACAGCAAACTCCTATACAATTAATTTAAATAACGTTAAGCAATTTTAAATCAGCAGTATTATAGATCATTAAAAATTCAATCTGGCATATCCACTAAAAGATGCCCCAAATGGGTTTTCAATCCCTGTTTAAAAGCCTGTCATGATGAAGCCAAGTATATATCCCTTGGAAGAGAGCTCAACAGGTTTCGGCCACCACCAAAAAGCCCTGCCTCTTGTGTCTTCCAGTCAAGTTGATCTTAAAAATGGGCCCATGAGCAAGTTTATTTCAAATAAAAGTGTCTGCTCCTATCCCTGGCAACTCATTGAAAGCCATGTAGCCCAATTCCATACCTCAAACAAACCCTTTTGGTATATTATTTTATCAGCATGAAGTTGCATTACTGTTAGGGGGCTAATGCCACTCCAGGTTGCAATTACTTCTCTCCTTGCATTTTAACACCCTAAAACACCCCTCACATGGACCATCTGCATTGCAGAGCACAGGATTGGATAAAAAAAAATCAACCTGTTCCACGCATGAATAACTTGTGTGGCTGACTCTCATATCCACGAGATGTGTGTAGAGCAATCCAACTTGGATTTATTAACTTTGCTCTGTAAAACAAAGTATACGAACATTAAAAAGAAGATAGCTCTCATCAGTTAATTATTACCAAGACAGATAATGCACATGGGACCAAATTTCTCATCTTGACTCTAGGTCATTCAATAGTAATTAAACACTGATCAGCAATAAAGAGAACTGAAAATAATTTCTTTTCATATATTGTAGTACAACATTATTGGAATAGTTCATTAGATGACTCAGCTAATTATGGAAGAGGGTACACTGGCACTTAAAGACAAGGTTCATAGCATGGATGTTGCTTTTAAATCCAGATTTACTTAACGTGCAGCACTTTTCACCAATTTATTTTGGTGTACCAGCAACTCCCCCATAAGACATAACCTGGTCACATCAATGTTTTGGCAATATCTATGCCGGATTACATTATGGGGCTCCTTTTAAAAGTGTTCAGAAATATGCTGCCATAGTTACCAGGCACAGTTACCATGATGTTCCTATCATGGATGTGGAACCTTTGTGTGTATCTCAGAATTTCCAAGATTGCAAAGAGCCTCAGAATCAACCTTAATTTGCTCATTCTTGTAGGAAACAAGATGCACTTAAAATAACTGTTACAATTGTTATAGAATTGTTACATAATTAACTTACACATAAGCACACAAAAGACTGTGGTAAGCAGTAAGAGGCGGGTAATCAAGGCCCCAATATTGCAAATTATTATCACTGGTGTTGAAGTACCTGAAAAACAAAATGAAACTCTGAAACAATATAAGGCTTCAACATATCTGATGACCTGGTTCGCACATCATGGTGACAATTTCTGGGTTGTTTAAATCATGGTTTGGCAGGGCTGAATGACAGTGAGCATGCGTACTGCTTCCCATATGCTTGTCATTTCCACTTTCAATTAACCACCCAGAAACACCTCACTCCTGGTTGTTTCATGACCTCTGAACCTGGAAACTTTGGGTTGCTTAAGGGTTAAACAACCAAGAGTTAATCCATGGTTTGTTGTTGGGTCAATGTCACTGATTTAATATGCAGGTCTGATGTGTATATATAATAGCTTCAATATAATATATTTTTTAAAAAATCCAGAACATCCCACCATTTTTGTTGAAGATTCCATTTTTTTTAATAGAAAGAAATGAATGCATAGTTACCTTGGATACAGTTACCAATGTCTGTCATAAGGTGGAAGAGGAAGCAGTAAGATTTAGCAGGATACAAAATGTCTGCCTACAATTAGATGGAATTGTTCTGGGAAGTAAATATCCAGGAAACAGAGCTAGAATAATCCAAAATCTACTGGGCTACAAGGCGTTTAGTAATTATCATTCTAAACACCATGTTTCACTAGTTCTACTCCAACATATTCTATTAAGGATGCAAGGTTCACTTCCAGTTAGCATAATGTACTTTGGACCCTTTTCCTCAGTTTGACCAGCCTTTTTCCTGAATCTGCAGTAAGCTTAAACTAGATACAATGTACCCCAGTATCAACAACTAACAAGATTCCTGGGTGGTTTTGATGTGATGGCATTTCCAATCTGGCGATTAGCCTGCCATAGTAAGTGGATGACGTGATTTGAAAATTTATGCAACATAAAGGGAATGAAGATTTGGGAATGCAAAACAAAGCTGATTAGAAATGTATTCAAGCTACACTGTCTGCAGGGAAGTTTTTTTTAATCTCAAGATCAGCTTCTAACAGGAGCTGGTGAGCACTTCTATGGGTTAAAGCCAACGTTGCACTAGTGGAGGTCTGCTAGGGTGATAGGACTTTCTCCTTCTCTCTTCCCAAGTGCATCCCTCTGTGCCACCAGAAAATCTGCTCCAGATGATTTTCCTACCCTCCAGAGCAGATTTTTAGGGTTCATGGGGGGCTGCAGTAGGACTTCTTTCATCAGCGGAATGACACCACTGAATACAACCTTATTTCTGCCACCAGCAGATTGCAGAGCAACAATTTGAATAAGCTAATAGTCTTGTTATATTAACCATGCATCATTATTAACTATTGTCACATATAGTTAATCTGAAATCCATTGCTACTCAACTCATGTTTGCTTACAATGCAATTCTATACATGTCTACTCCAAAGTAAGTCCCAATGAGGTGAATGGATTTACTCCTGGTTAAGTGGGTGTTTGATTACAGACTGGCTGAATTCAGACGACACAATAAGCAACTGGGGGGTGGGGGGAAACAATCGTCAGTTGTATTGACTATCGTGTTGTCTGAATGCTGTCATAGTCAACTCAGCGCTGATCCTAATCCACACCACAGTTGATTATTTATTACCATGTTGTGTGGGGAGTACCCCCTAGATGAACAACTGCAAAGTTGATTATTACCCCACCACTGATTATCGTGTTGTCCGAATTCAGCCACTTAGTAATTTTGCAATCATATAATCGTAGAATCATAGAATAGTAGAGTTGAAAGGGGCCTATAAGGCCACTGAATCCAATCCCCTGCTCAATGCAGGAATCTACCTTAAAGCATCCTAGACAGATGGTTATCCAGCTACCTCTTCAATGCCTCTAGTATGGGAGAACCCACCACCTCCCTAGGTAATTGGTTCCATTGTCGTATTGCTCTAACAGGCAGGATGTTTTTCCTGATGTCCACCCAGAATCTGTTTTCCTGTAACTTGAGCCCATTATTCCATGTCCTGCATTCTGGGTTGATCGAGAAGAGACTATGGTCCTCCTCTGTGTGACAACCTTTCAAGTATTTGAAGAGTGCTATCATGTCTCTCCTCAACCTTCTCTTCTCCAGGCTGAACATGCTCAGTTCTTTCAGTCTCTCCTCATAAGGCTTTGTTTCCAGACCCCTGATCATCCTTGTTGCCCTCCTCTTAACACGCTCCAGCTTGTCTACATCCTTCTTGAAATGTGGTGCCCAGAACTGGACGCAATACTCAAGATGGGGCCTAACCAGTACCAAATAGAGGGGAACCAGTACCTCGCATGATTTGGAAGCTATACTTCTATTAATGCAGCCCAAAATAGCATTTGCTCTTTTTGCAGCCACACACGGTTGGCTCATATTCAGCTTGTGATCTACAACAATTCCAAGATCCTTCTCGCTTGTCGTATTGCTTAGCCAAGTATCCCCCATCTTGTAACTGTGCATTTGGTTTCTTTTTCCTAGGTGTAGAACTTGGCATTTATCCCTATTAAATTTCATTCTGTCATTTTCAGCCCAGCGCTCCAGTCTATCAAGATCACTTTGGAGTTTGTTTCTGTCTTCCAGGGTATTAGCGATCTCACCCAATTTTGTGTCATCTGCAAATTTGATAAGCATTCCCTGCACCTCCTCGTCCAAATCATTAATAAAAATGTTGATGAACACTGGGCCCAGGACTGAGCCCTGCGGTATCCCGCTCGTTACCTCCCCCCAGTGTGAAAAGGTACCATTGATAAGCACTCTTTGAGTCCGATTCTGTAGCCAACTGTGGATCCACCTAATAGTTCTTCAACAGAGGCTGCCCCTTACTTAAGGGAATCCAAGACCTAACTCCAGTTCTTCTGCTTGAAAAGTACAGAATTCAAGCATCTGAGCTCAAGAAGAATGAACGCCTGCTCTTGTCAGCAAACATAAACCACTGAGCTTAGGGGAAAAAAGGTTACTCCATATGAAGCATATTCAGATGGTACTGTTGGCTAGCAGATGGAGGAGGAGTTCCTAAAAACTAAAAGCACCTTAACAACAACTGTTAAGTAAAAGGTGACAAGGGTCAAGAACCTACTCAGACATATCAGTAATAACAAAGCTGGCCTTCTAAACTAGCCAAAGAAAGTAACCTCTAGAGGAAGTATGAAAAGTGTAAAGGCAAAGGATTTCCATTCATATGACTCTTCTGTACTTATGTTTCTATGGAGAGCAGTCAGAATTTAGCCACATCTTCAAGTTGAAAGGCAGAAGGTTTTATTCAATGAAAATAAAAGTTACAAAAATAAGACATCAGAACCTTTAAATCTCTGTGAAACAGAGTGACTAGTATTTTATAATTGCCAAGGGGCAAATTCTTAGCTTTTCCAGTCTATCCACTCAAATGCAGCCAATTTTTTGACATTTATTACAATAAATGATATTTCTTGAATACCTTATAAGCAGCCTGAAGTATCTTATGAACAATTCATGATAAATCATATTTCTTAAAGCTGCATCTCTGCCCGTTAATCCCACCATTCAAGATTCCTCATGCCAGGATAGTTTAACCTCTTCATTTGCATTTTAATATTCTACAATTTGCTTGTTAATATCCCACTCACTTCATCATGCATTGTGCTCTTATTTGGTCTTAGATTTCACTAAGAGGTAAGAAAAAAGGGGTAAGAAATACCACTTTTCTGACTGGCAATATACGAAGAAAAGATGCTGTCAAGATTGTCTTTGATAAATATATGCATGGGCTCCAAAGAAAGATAGGGAAAGCAGAAAGATTTAAATTTGTGCCTCTGGCTCAGAAAAAACACATGCAGGAAAACTACATACAAATCACATTTGTAGTTTACTGCCTACCCTTTTAATATACTTTGCTTCTGAACAAAGGGAGCAAACGTGAAATTCATGGTAATATCAGTTGAGTATATGTGAATAATGTTAATACCGAAGTTTCTCCAAAGGCAAAGATTTTTTGGACCAACTCTCTAAAAATGCCACCCTCACCACAAGTACAGTGGATGCTGCAGCATAGCCAACTATGATGAAATTGCTTCCCATTGCACTTTCCATACCATTATAACCTATTATATACAGCAATATATACAGTACAAAGTATAAATTTCCAAAATTAAACTGGGAGCACGTATTGGCCAATTGTAATCTTCCATTTTGATGACAGACAAGTGCACTCATTGGTTTTAATTCCATTAGCTGTAAATTCTGTTGCATTATTAATCTTTCAAAAACAATTGGTTCTTAAGCAACCTTTTCCTCAATCCATACCATCCAAGCATTCGAATGACATAAACACATTCCTACAATTTGGCAATGGCTTATTTACATTCTTCATTAATGAATATAAATAAATGTACACAAACGTTTATGGTTACTATATAAATCTGCCTTATGCTGTGTTAGAACGCAGGCCCATTTATCCCAATATTGTTTTCTGCAGCCTTTGCCAACCTGGTTCCCTCCAGATGTTTTGAACTTCAACTCCCATCAGCTCTAGTCAGCATAGACTAACTGAAGGGGTCAATGGTTGAATTTGAGACCTTATGTGCTCTACTATTGAAAGATTAATTACAACCTGGCCATGTGGGGAGCAGTGACAAGGGAGCTTCTTCTGTGCTGCTGCTTCTGTTTATTAGACTGGGCAGTTTATTATAACTGGAGGATAAAACGATGCCATGACAATGGGTGCTCTCCTTCCTCAGGCAGCCTCTTCTACTAGTATTCCCTGCTCATAAATTCTGCTTCCTGCATCACCTTGTACTTCCATTATTAACTCCACTGCTGTCATGCCCTACCTCATTTTCATTTTCCTATCCTAACCTGAACCATCTTGTACTTTTATATGTTCAGTACACCCTAGGTACCAGTTCTCCCTGCAGAGTTTGTTACATGCCTGGTATTTCCCTGTTGTACTCTTGGTCACAGTTGGTCAAAAGAATTGTGTTACAGCAGTTGTCAGCCATCTTATCTAGTTCCCAACACTACAACAAAAAACTGCCACATCAGCTACATTGAAGCAATGGCTCAGAGGGGTGGAGTGCTCTTATCCGAGGGCCTGACATGAACATAAAGGTAATGCAAGGCCAGAGATGTAAAAAACAAAAATCCAGTGTCTCAACTCCAGATTTCAGAAATTACACATCAATTAACATTCTGTATAAAGAGTTGGAAAAGAGTTAATTGGACAAGCTGGGAAATGTTTTTAAAGTGTTCATTTTTCAAAATGAACATTTTGAAAAATGGTGGTTCCACATGGACATATGGCCTGAATGGAGTCCATCCCTATGCCTGGAGGTCAGACAAGCACCAACACTATTCCTTCCGGTGCCTCCTGAAAACAGTCCTATTCCAGGAAACATTCCTTAATTGACCAGCCATGGCTTTTACTGGCATTTTATTGGTACTCTGTTTTAAAAGAACATGTTGTAAATAAATAAATAAATAAATTTTGTTACAGTTTTACTATTTTAAAGTGAAAGGAGGCAGGAATTGTTATATGATTTTTTTTCATCTTTTTTGGATTACTCTGCCCAATATTTTCAAAATATTTTAAATACAGGTATTAAATGTTAAACTATTAATTATGACATATTTTGAAATAAACATGAATGGATATGATAATCACCATTTTGTTTTGAGTCATTTAAAGAATGGTAAAGGGAATGCTAAATGATTGTAATCCTTGCACTCTTACTTGGGACTAAGCTCCATTGAATACAGTGGGGCTTACTTCTGAGTAAATTTCATAGGACTGTACTATTAGCTTGAGAGGTTTTCTATATATGCACTCCAAAATTATTCTTTCCTTATATGAGGGGAAATAAAATTTTCAAAATGAGGCATACCAATGTTTGACTGGCAGATTGTAGGTAACTTCTTGCCAGTGTCTTTGAGCTTCATAGTCTCCATACATAGGTGGTTTTCCTGCACCTAAAAAAGAAAAAGATGGGATATATAAGCTTATTTGTTACTATATAAATTAACTTATTCATTGTTATTAGTTAGTATTAATTTATTTGTTGTTACTCTACTAATTCCTTCAATTACTCAAGTCTGAAATTGAACATGATCCCTATAATAAATGTATATCCAATATTTGCATCAGAGGTTCTTTTACAATAATAAACCTTTTTCAGCAAAAGAAAAATACTTTAGAGTAGTATACTCTTTCAATTTGCGTAATATTTCTTTTAGGAATATTCTTCTTAGTTCTTCATTTGTTCCAGACATAGAAACCAAACCTTTTGTTGTGTTATTAAATAATATGAAATATTAACCATATAGGATTCAGTCCTAAGGTGCCTTGTCAGAGGGATTTCACCTTCCCATTACATTTCTCCATCCCCATCTCATACAATTCCAGTCCTCCGACCTTCAAGAGCAGATTTTTAGGTGCCACAAGGGGCTGTAGTGGGAAAACCCTGTAACATGAGAGAACTCCATTCAAGCTCCTCTGAATCTAGCCCACAATATCTGGCTTCCTTAGAAGCATGATCCTTAAACATTCCCACTTATCTTTCCATCACGTGCACTAGTAATGTTTGCTTCTTCACTTTTAGTCCTTATATAAACAGCTATTTGCAATTTCATATACTTCATTTCCAAATTTGATAGTTAAATATAGTTTCCAGAATTATTCTCCTCTTTGGTTAACTAGAATTGTTCTCCACTTACTTTTCTCCATCAGCCAGTATTTATAAATGACGAAAGGTGAGCCACTCCATTTTTTCTCCCTGTTACTACTCTTGTCAGGAGTACTTTTAATTTGTCGTGTATTTATAAGTCCAAAACTTCCATGGGTTTCTTCTTAAATGAGGACAACAGAACAATCCAATTGTGGTACTATCACATTAAACACAGAGGCATACAAATTACTCACTTCCTGTCTCTTCTGATTAGCTATTGAAAGCACACACTTATTTCTGCTAAGGTATTGACTCTAACTTCATGGAGATTGAAGAGTTTCTTTTAGATATAGGAAAGCCATCTATAATTCTTTCATATGATCTATGTTTGAGCGATCCACACAAGCAGCAGAGAAGCATTTAATTTGTCCCATTGTAGCTAGCACTGACAGCAGAGAAGAAAGGACAGTCAGAGAAAAGATTTTTGAATGGGTCAGTTCTTCCCTTAATAGAAACCTCTATAATTGATACTTAGGAAGAGCTGCCAAAAAGTTTTCATGAATGTGGTCAGGTTTGGGTCCTTCCAAATTTTCTACCACAATATATTAAGATCCATTACTATAACAATTTTACTTATTATGTACCAAACTGGTCTAGCGTCTCCCATGAAATCAATAGATTTAGGCTTTGAAATTATTGGGTAGGGTCTAGAAATAAAGTGGATGATGCAAGACCCTGTGTTAGTGTCTTCTCTGATCATGCACAAGCCCATACACACATTCAGAAATACATGTGTCCGCATCTAGGCAGATTTGTACCAATGAGCACATATTAAGTCTTTTAAAAACAGGGAAGTTGCATTTTATTGAACAGTAATCAAACATGGGGAATCAAATTATTGCAATCATCATAGTAAGGAACTTCTACGGATACTAATATAGATTAAATCAGTTCATATCAGATTAACAGTCCTAGGCATATTAAGCAAGTCAGGTGTAGAGCAAAGTAGATATAGAATCACAGAGTTTGAAGGGACTTCAGAAATCATCTAGTCTAACCGCCTGCTCAGACCAGAGATACCTATAAGATACCTGTCCATACACAGGATTTGAAATGTGGGGGAAATAGTTCCAAACTAGGATAACTAGGCGTCGACATGTGTGGTGAGTTTGGATTTGAAAGGGGTTGGGCTGTGATTTTGAGGAAGATGCAAGAGTTGGGGCTAGGCAAATGGAGGACCTAAGATAACTGGGAGAAAAAACAATGAAAGAAAGGTCTGGGAAGGAAAGATTGGAGAATTAGGGAGGAGAAAAGAGTTCACAGATGTTTATCTCTGATTATGGTAGGTGTGCCATGGCTAATCCTTGCATACAGTCACCGGGCAAGAGAGGAGAGCAAGATAGATCAGGTAGCTACAACTAAACACCCCACCTCCACACAGGGCTGACATAAATGAGGGCTAATAAACTGAATGAGGGCTAATAAGGGCTAATAAACTGAGACTCAATCCAGACAAGACTGAGATGCCATTAGTCAGTGATTCTTCTGACAAGCTGGAAGGTACTCAAGCTGTTCTGGATGGAGCAAGTTCATAGCTTGGGGGTTCTCCTAGAACCATCTATGTTACTTGAAGCTGATGTGGCCTTGGTGGCACGGAGTGCCTTCTACCAACTTCAGTTGATGGCCCAGCTACAGCTTTGGGAGTCATCAGCCCTATCTGGACAGAGATATTCTAGCTTCAGTTGTCTAAGCTTTGGTAAACTCCAAGATAGACTATGCACTCTACATGAGGCTACCTTTAAAGACTGTTCAGAAGCTGCAGGTTGTGCAAAATGCAGCGGCCAAATTATTAACAGGGACCAGGAGGTTTGAACATATAAGACCGACTCTGGCCAATTTGCATTGGCTACCTGTATGTTTCCGAGCCCGATTCAAGGTGCTGGCTCTAACCTATAAAGCCTTACACAGCTCTGGACTGCAATACCTGACAGAGCACCTTTCCTGACATGAACTTACCTGTACACTTCTCTCAATATCTAAGGCCTCTTCCAAGGGACGCTTGGAAGGCGGCAACAAGAAAGAGGGCCTTCTGGGTGGTCTTTAAACAGAATGTGTGCAGGATTGGGATATAGATAAGGAACTACCTCCAAAGCAGAGAATTGTAATTCGATGATCTCACTCCGGGGGGGGGGGGGGGCAGAGGGAAGAGGAGAAAACTGTAAAGTGTAACATTTTAAACGTTATTACTAAGCAGATCCTCAAAGCAGCACACCAGTACTTCTTTATTATAATGATGGAGGTTTGCACTTGAAGAACAGAAGAACAAAAGAGCTCTAAGTATAAAAAGTATAGAATTACCCTAAAATCAATCAAATTCCAGGGATTCTAGCAACCTTTCTATACAATCAATGTATAGAAGCAGCTAACACTGTGGGTAGCTTGGGTACTCAATCATAATATAAGCTTCACATCAGAATAAACAACCACCATTTAGGAATTATTTATTTCAATTTAATTATTATTAACTACAAAAACTGAGCTAGTAATCCTTAATTGCATCTGTTAACTGTATCCTCTTATCTCAACTAGCTAATCCTGTCTTCCTCAACCTGGTGCCCACAAGCCGTGATGGACTACAGCTCCCATCATCACCAAACAGGAAATAAAAAGGAATGGTAAGGAAAACACAAAGAAAACCCCAAAGGCTCAATGCAACTGACAGGCAGTGGAATAAGAACATACGTAAACTTGGATCTATCTGGCCATTCAAAGCTCAAATCTGAACTATGTTGAATCAGCCTGACTACAATCTGCTTTGAAGAACAACAAATTGATAGAAACATGAGATGTTAGTAAAATACGTTTGAGTATGATGTGACAGAACAAGGGAAGGGAAAACAATACAAAAGCTTTTGTTTATTGTAATAGTTATGCTGATGTATGTAGTCCTGTCAAGAAAAGAAAATGGCTAGTCACCATTCAGAATTCAACAATTATTGTATCCTTTACATTTTTGAACTACCATACAATTTACAATTGGAACTTGTAAAAGAAATTTCATTTCTATATACTACTACAAATTCCAAATATTTACTACCTGAATAAGAACCAAGTGACACAGTCCAACGGACAACAAGTCCTAGTAATGCTGTAATTATCATTAAGCTCCATTTTTCCATAGTTGCTCTTCAGGCCACATCAGAAAGCACCCTAAAACAAGAACAGAAACAATGATGTCAACAATTCAGGCTTCAGCCCTTAAGTCTAAATACTAAGAATTCTGAACCTGGGGATAACCTCAAAGACAGGACACTGAACCAGCATTATCTTTTTGATTTTGCTACTATGGGTAAGGTGAAGCCACTGAAAGTAATTAGTAAATCCAGCAAAATAATCTTTAGACCAGAAAATGCTCTTTTACAGAAGTCAGAGATGTCACTGAAATGGGGTCTTAACCCACATGTCTCTGGTCATGAAACAGAGACATAGCTGAATGGATTAAATTTGCTACTAATGCAGGTAGAACAGTCCTGGTGAGGTTAAACAAAATGGAACAACCTAGGCACCTATGATAGATTCTGTAAGTGTATAAATAGCCCAGTTCTGAAGAGTGAATCATCACTATTGCTTGAAGGGGGTTAAGGAGATACTGCTTTATAGAATCTGTAGCAAGCAGAGAATTAGACTATGGGCCTGTTCAGACAACACGCTAAGCCATGGTTAGGCCACTAACCCTTTTGCAGCAAATGGATAGTGAGTGGCTGAATTCGGACAACACGATAGTCAATGGTGGGGTAATGAACAACTTTACAGTTGTTCATCTAGGGGGTACTCCCCACACCACATGGTAATAATGAACTGTGGTGTGGATTAGAATCAGCGCTGAGTTGACTATGGCAGCATTCGGATGACACGATAGTCAATACAACTGATGATTGTTCCCCCCCCCAGTTGCTTATTGTGTCGTCCAAATTCTGCCAGTGTGTTTAAACTGTGTTTATGTAGCCACCATGGTTAGGAATAGTTCACACTACATGCTAAGTCATAGTTCACATGACATGCTAAGCAATAATGTTCAGCTCAAAATTCTTAACCACTGTGGCTTAGCATATCACCTGAATAGGGTCAATAGGAATCACAGCCATGATCAAAATGTACAGCCTAATCCTAGGCATATTTACTCAGAAGTAAATCCCACTGATGTGTTACTCTCAAGTAAGTGTGCACAGGGGTAGTAGTCTTAAGATATTTTCTTATTCCACTGATTTAAGCATTATAGAAGGAGCTAGAATCACACATATACAAAGATTTTAAAACTCTCTGTTTACATTTGACGAACATTACATGATAGCAAACTTATCCCTAACCACCCTATTCAGTTCTCTGAGCTGGCTAGGCCTTAACGTTACTCTACAGCAGGTGTGGGCAACTTCAGATTGCCAATTCCTTCCTAGACCCCCTTCCATGAGAATAGTACTTTTGCTGTGGCAACAGAAAAAAAAACAGGAAAAAAATGGCAGTTTGCCTCTGAAATTTGCTTTTTCAAGCTAAAATTGTCCTTAATAAGCCTCCAGAGTGGTTTGCTGTCCAATTTTAGCAGCAAACCACAGATTTCCCCCCACTTTTTGTGAATTTTTGGCCCCCACCCAGGGTGTTTTTCTTTCCTTTTCTAAGAATGTGAAAAAGCTTGAAGATGTTTTTTTAATATAAATTAGATACTACTACACATCAGGAAATGCAGCAAGTCTACATCCATAACACTGAACATCAGCTTCATTTAAGGCCAAACCACACCTGATTTTAACATAGCTAAGGGGGTGGGGTAACTCCAATTTTTGACACAGCAACACAGTGAGTGAGGATTTTTTCACATCATCATTTTCTTAATCTAAATATCATCCCCTCAAGTGACCACTAACCCTATTCCAGAAAAAAATAAGGCATGATACAGGTATGTGTATTTTTCCCATTGTGGAACTAATAGAAACTGAGATGTGGTTTACATTTAGAAAATGACATAGGGAGTGAGAGTCCAACATCCCTTCCCTTAGAACAGCCTTCTCCAACATGGCATCTTCCAGCTGTTTTAGACTACAACTCCCATCAACCCTGCAAGCATGGCTAATGATAATGGATTATGTACACCGTAATCCAAAAATATGGAGGACATTCAGTTGGGAAAGGCTGACATACAGGAATGAACCATAGCTCAGTAGTAGTAGACACATAACAACCCAGGTTCAATTCCTGAAAACTTCAGGTAAAGCTGGGAAACACACTTGTCTGAAACCCTCCAGGGCAGCTGCATGTTACTGTAGACCAGCTTTCTCCAACTTAGTTTCCTCTAGATGTGTTGGACCACAACTCCCATCATCCCAAGCCAGCATGGCCATTGACAAGAACTGTGGTCCAATACATCTGAAAGACATCACATTAGGAAAAGGGAGCATAAACAATACTGACTGATCATAGGTTGTTATACAGCTGATTCCTATGCTCTAAAGCACAGGAAAGCTGAAAAAATAGGATCCAGAATACTAGATATCTTAAGACAGCAAACATTTTAATAGAAAGTATTGCAATACACAGCATGCAGACAATTATCACATCTGATGAATCACAAATGATTTCGAACTATTTTCCTACACATAAGTGGTTTCCTTGTAGAAAATTTGCAATGTTTAAAGTATGCTCCAAACACCCTAGGGGGGTTGTAACATTTTCTAGCCCTGACCACAGTATTGTTCACATAATACATAGTTTAGGGACAACATTCCAGTTACATAAGCAGCCTGCTTCCAAATCTGTGACTGGCAATGGATCTATAATTTACAATGGTATCCTGGTGAGGAAGACTGTTTAACCAAGTTTCAGTTTATCCCAAAATGCTTAAAGGTATGACTCACTTGCACACACTACATTGTTGTGACATTTTGAAATATACAGCTAAAAATGTACATGCAAATATGACAAACACTCATTTACAAACACACACGTCATACAGGTATGTCTGGGAGTCATTACAGACTGCAGTTCCCAGCTGTGCATACACTGGGAGGCAAACCCAAGTTTGCTTCTGCATGACATGTAATATAGCTCTATGATAGCTAAGAATTAGAAAAAAAAGATATTGCAAAACAAGTGAGGGTAAAAAGAACAGGGTGTTTTTTTAAAGGTTCTCTCAGAGAGAGACTTTTGACAACAGAATCATTGGGCCAAATTATCAAGTATATGATGCAAAGCAGATCTGTTGGAATTGCCGCAGATAGAAATAATTTTAAAAATATGGCCTGGTTCAAAATCACAACAATATCTTTTTTAAAATGTGGTTTGTCTGCATGTATGAATGAGGCCTATATCTATGCTGTTCTGTAGTACTGCAGAAGAATGGCCATCCCATGGTATCAGAATTCAAGCTGTTTAACTGGCACACGGAGGGACCGGAATGCCCTCTCCCCTTCTGCCAGGTGTGTCTGCAGAGGTGGGAACGTTCTCTGCCTCAGCAGGGAAAAGGGATGAATTCTGTACATGCTCAGGAACATTTTTTTAAGTATCTTACTACTTTGCATATAACAGGTCTGAACCCTGCCGTTCAAACGGATTTTGGAGCCGAATTTAAGCCAGTTATCTAGCAAAATTATTTGGGAAAATCCGGCTCGGCTTGCCCATTTCCTGGGCAGAGCTCTTGAGTGCAGTTCAGACTCGCGGAATTCCAACAGTTGAAACCTTCATCCTTTTCCAGTTATATTTCCCCCTCTCCCCCATAACCGCCAAGTCAACGTTCAGGCGTTAAAAGCATGGAAGCCCACGCGGGATGCGGTGGAGGAAGGCAACCACTTCTTCCCACCCGCACTCTGCGTGAGGGCTGGGGCTCTTCCCTTCCTGAGCTGGAGTGAGGCTGTACTCCGTCCGGAAAGCCGCCCGGGAATTGTCACTGAAGAGCTCCGCCCTTCGGTCATACGCGTGGCACCTCCAGTGCAGCGTCGCTCGCCTGAAACCAAACCCGCCCATAGTTCCCCAACCTGAAGGAGTCACATAAGCGGCCATCCTGTCAGGAAACGCTGTAAGTAGGGAGGACCCTCGCTCAGATCCGGCGCGCGCCCCCTTCCAAGAAGCTCGTACAATCCCGCCTTTTCTTCCCGTTCTCCAATTCTTTCAACGAGACTCCGCCGTCCCTCCCCCACAATCGGACACTCTGGAACTCACCGAGACTGACAGGCGGGAAAAGGGAGTTGAAGGAACGTGCACGCGCTCGACCTGCTTTCCGGGCCCGCCTCGGTTGGCGAGCACATGCGTAGTAGGTTCGACTGACGCGGGAGCGCGCGTGCGTCGTGACGTTTTCGTTTCTCCTCCTACCGGCCTCAAATTCGGGAAGTTCCACATTCTCAAAATAAAGCGTATTTATTAAGAAGCATGTCCCACGGACGAGACTGCTATACAGGGCGAACTTGTGAATAGTCAGGCCAGTTCATGTCCGTTGATTTGAATGAGCGTAATCTCGCAAGGGATGGTGTTGTTTTGTGTGTGTATAATTGGTATTGCGCTATTGGCCGAAGAATCAGAAGTGAATCCTGAGGATTTCTGCTTACTTTGTAAATGCATACACCTGAGTATGTGGATGTTATGTAGATGGGATAAATCGGGATTCAGGACAAAAGGAGGACTGACAATTGGAATCGTTACTGCCTAAGAATTCTCTTAAGTTTTAATTAACGGGTAAGATAAAATAAATTACTCTGATATGAAATGCAACATATCTAGCAGTGGGCACAAAACATAACCCTGAATTTGAAACCTGACGTTCCTTGGATAAATTAGGCTGACCAGATAAAATCCAGGTCAGGGCTCATGTAACTTTAACAGTTGTAGAGAAAAGGGGATTTCAGCCAGTGTCATTTGTATGCAGTTAGTTCCTGGTGAAATTCCCTCTTCATCACAACAGTTAAAGTTGCAGGGGCCCTGCCTTCTTTTGTATATGGTCACTCTAGTATAGTGCCTGCACCTTTAACTGTTGTGATGAAGAGGGAATTTCACCAGGAACTAACTGCATACAAATGACACTGACTGAAATTCCCTTTTCTCTACAGCTGTTAAAGTACATGAGCCCTGACCTGGATTTTATCTGGTCAGCCTAGGATAAATTACAAGATGATAAATACATAACTCAATCCTGTTGCATCCTGGGCAAATCATAGAAAAAGCCTTTCTAAGTGAATGTGATTTCCTCAAAGGCATCCATGTACTGAAACCCTCTATGTAGCAGTAGATTCATTTCTTCTGTCACTAATTTCACTGGCTGTGGAGACACTGGATGGATCTTGCCATGAAACTTTTTCTTAAGTCTGCTCAAGAGTATCCAGTTGGAGGGCACCAAGTTGAGGAAGGCTGTACTACAGGAGATTGGGGAGGGGCTACCTTAACTTTTTTTTAAAAAAAAAACACCTTCATTTATAAGACATTTAAATTATCAGAAGAGGTGACCGTTTGATATCCTGGCCCTAAATCCTTTCCTGTCTGTTCCTGAACCCTATATAAGCTCCTTGCTCTTCTTCAAAGCTCTCCATGGCCTTGCCTTCCATTCTTTCTCTACTCTCATATTCATTTACATCCCTGCCTATGAATTTTGCTTCTCCAGCTCCTCCACCATCCTAAAGATCTGCTCGTTCAAATGGTAATTTCTCCCTTGCTGCTGCATATGATTCGAACTAGATCCCACAACACATGCATGATGCTATCTATCTTCTTCAAAACCCACTTTCGTGAAGCGTTTGTCACGTCTGCCTAGATCCCATACAGTACTTCATCGAAAGCCTGTAATCAAGCCTAAGGGTGCAATCCTACCCATGTTTAGACAGGGGGGAAATACTTCTACAACTACCAGCATTTCCCAGCTAGCATGGCTGGCTGGGGAATACTGGGAGTCCTAGGACTTTTTTTCTGTCTGTATATACATAGGATTGTGCCTTAAATAAGTGTCAATGAAGCAACTGCATATGCTTTCCCTGTTCCCCCCTTCTCCATATCTCCCCCCTCTTGATCTGTTGTCATATTTCACACTGTAAGCTCCTCGAAGCTGTCATCTTGTACTCTATATAGTGCCATACACAATGATATAAAAGTAGTAGTTATTATTATTATTAAGTATAATTTCACATAGATTATTGCAGTAATCCTTACAACAAGCCTGTAAGGGGGGCTAGAGTCATTATCCCCATGTAGCAGCTGAGGTACTGAAACATGTTGGCTTTCATAAGACCACCAAGTGAGCTGATGATAGCTGAGATAGGATTTGAACCAGCATCCTTCCAGATCGCAGCTCGTTCCCTTACCCATACCCACTTTCAAAGGCAATCTTCATGGATCTGATCTCTACATCCATAGGAATGCTGAGGACTTCTTCGCACATGATGTGTTTTAGGTGTACACTTAAGTTGTTTTTGTTTTCTTCAGTGGGCTGGATGAGGGCCAATAGAAGCCGAATCCCTTAAATGGAAGCACTGTGCGTAAGTGGTTTGCTGGTCTGGGAATTAGTGAGTTTACCTTTTCTGGATGGAGTTGCACTCCCCCTGAAAGAATGGTTGCACAGTTTGGGGATGCTCCTAGATTCACCATTGGCATTAGAAGCCCAAGTGATTTCCATGGTACTGAGCGCCTTTTTCTAACTTTAGCTGGTACATTAAATGCACTCATTCCTGAACAGGGATAGCTTAACACTGTGATCTATGCATTGGTAACCTCGAGACTAGACTACTGTAATGCTTTCTATGTAGGACTGCCCCTTGAGACTGGTTCAGAAGATGCAGCTAGTGCAAAATGCTGCAGTGAGGCTATTGAATGGAGACTTGCTACACACACATAACACCTGTGCTGAAAGAGCTGCACTGGCTGCCAGTTTGCTACTGAGTAAGGTTTAAGGTATTATTATTGACATATAATGCTTTAAATAACTTAGGAGCCCCCTATATAGACCTATTAGACCACTGCTATCTTCAGGCAAGGCATTATTGTCTGTGCCATATCCTGCAGAGTCCCACCTAGCAACAACTTGGCAATGGGCCTTCTCTGTGATGGCACCCTCTGGAATGACCTCCCCTCTGTGATATACTGACAATCATGTGCTTTCAACAAATTTTTTTTTAAACTAATACTAGTTTACCCTGGCTTTTCCCAATCATTAATTTGTCTACATATTGTTCTGCTTTTATAATGATGCATTGTTTTATAATTTGTTGTAAACTGTTTTGGGTTTTTAAAAATCTAAGCATCTGGCATATAAATATTCTAAAAAATATATTAAAGAAAGGTCACCTTTTGTTAAACTCGAAGCAGATATCCACTGAGTACTTACCCAATTGATAAAATGAGGAGAATTTGGACTCAAGCCTCTTGTGACTTGGAACACACACAATTCCAGATTGTTGCTATTTGAGAGATAAGTACTCTGTGCATACTCAAAGATACTGATTTATTTATTGTATTTATTGTTCAATTTTCCAGAGGGTGTTTAGAATGACATATAATAGGACTGGGGAATATCCTAGAACTGAATGGGGGAAAGTATTCTGTGAACTTTGGATCCAGCAAGAGCCATTAGTTCTACTATCCACAGCACAATGTGAATACAGTGTGAAATATAAAACCAGAATCCCCTTGATTCTCTCTTTCTCACACACACTCTCTCTCTCTAGGGCTTATTGCGAAATGTGTTGGCTTTGCTTTTCCACACAGGCATCAGCTTTTGATACTAGCTTGTCTTAACTGAGCAAAGGAGGCATGTCATGTCTACACATCTTATTTTTTCCCAGAAGGACAACACTTAAGTTCTCTGGAATGGAGTTAGGTTTTACTAACACTAAGACAGTTAGGGTTATATACTAAAAATATACAGAGTTTGGGTATAACATCCTCAGGAAGTATTTTAGTCAGTGAGTGTGTAATGTAGCAGGTAGACATGAAGTTAGCACATCTTTCCAGACAGAAGTGGGAACAGCCTTTCCAGCCATAAAATGCACTTAACAATCTATTTAATAGTGGCAAGATCCTTGAAAATGCAATATCCATGCTAATCCAGCCTCTGTCCCCCCCTA
Source organism: Anniella stebbinsi (assembly GCA_029215795.1). NCBI lineage: Eukaryota > Metazoa > Chordata > Lepidosauria > Squamata > Anniellidae > Anniella > Anniella stebbinsi. The sequence goes on along the minus strand of JARDYH010000004.1, from coordinate 83,148,796 downwards.
AATCAGAAATGAAATAAAATAAAAATAGGCTGGTAAGGTAAAGCCTTCCCTCCCCATGTTCAATTGTGATATTCAAACAACTTGAGTAAACTGGATTAATTCAGCACAGTTTGGTAAGCAAAGGTCCCCTCTACAAGGATTCGCTTTTGCGCCTGGTTAGGCGATTATGAGCATAATCGCTGAAGTGCATTTTCACCTAATACCTCTGCACGAGAGGTGGCGAAGCGCATTAACGGATGACCAAAATGCGCTTTACAAGTAGTTAATGCGCATAAGCGCTTGTTCACATAGTCAAAATGCGCTTTAACGTCCGGAGCAAAATAAAACTCGCAATTTAACGCGCATTCGATAATGCGCATAATCGGAGAGATAACGCGCCTCTACGCCCGATTTGCGCTCCATTCTTGTAGAGGTAAAAATTTTAAAGCGCCTTGAAAGAGCTTTAAACCTCTCTTGTAGAGGCAGCCAAAGCTGAGACACCTGCAAATTTTGTTGAGTGGGGAGGGTGTTTTTGAATATAAGGTTAAAATTAAATCCCTCCTTCAACCAAAATGAAGGGTGGGGGTAGAAGCAAACATAAATCCATTCAACTTCTTTCAATTAACTGAAATATTTGAATTCCCTCCCAAACTTACTTTTGTTTCATGGGAACAAAGACTGCCATCCTATACAAGCTTACTGGGAAGTAAGTCCCATTGAACACAGCTGGACTTACTTCAGAGTAGACATGCACAGAATTGAACTGTTAAGACTTCTGACCCATCACACTGCCTGGCAGTTAATCTCAACACTGAGAGGGCCTTACCTTTGAGTAGAGATGCTTAGGTTGTGCTGCATTCTTAGGATTGATTGGCAATGAATATCTGTAAACCACTACTTTCTTACACACATAGATCTGTAAGAGACCAGTTTTTCTTTCCCTTATCAATGCAAGTCTGTATATCTTGTAATTGATTAATGTGTTATGCTTGTTATTAGAGGGATTTTACATCTTTTGAATAATATATGCAAGTCTGTATGTGTAGAGTGGCAGTTCTACATTCACCCCCCTGTACTCGTGATTTCAGAACCAGGAATAGGTGGGGGGGTTACTTTGGTTTTTGATTAATGAATCTAGCCCAGGGTTCTTGTGCCTGTAACCATAGTCACAAGGGGGTTCGTCCAATGTTAGTCCTACTAAAAGTAGTAGACACATTGAAATGAATAGGACTGGAGTTAGTCATAACTAACATAGCATTCGAACACGGGCTGCAAGAAGAACAACCAATGATAGTGCTGGGGCACCCTTTCTCCAGAGGCTTGCTGAAAGACAGTCTCAGGGCTGATTCACATGACTAAGTCCATGGTTTGATATCTCATTAGGCATGACTTGCAGCTGCACATCTGAATTGCTGTGACTGAAATGTATTAAGTTGGAGGCGATAGGGAATTCTGGCTGTCTCTGGTTCGTCCAGGGAAAAGCAAGTTGAAACTTGCCTTTTATTTCATATGATTTATCTTATATGATTTTGAGGTGCTGAATCTGAATCTGAACTGTACCACTCTCTAAGCCTTGGGGAAAATTTCACAATGTTACATTTCACATCATATAAGGTTGGGCTATGGACTGATCAGTCTGTACATACATGCAATATGGTCACGGAGGCATAATTGGACTCACTCTGAATCCAAAGACTTAGGTTCTTTAGGCTCTGTCACAACACATTTTTGGTCAGACTTTAAAAGATCTGGATGACATGAAGGAAGGGAATGTTGATAATGTCATGACTTGTCACAAGAAGAGGCTGATCCACGCATCAAGGCTGACTGTGCAGATCTCATGAAGAACCAGGATTATTTAGCAATGTGTATTGATCCACTTGATGACAGCAGTCACCCAGTGAATGGTTTAATAAACATAGTCAGTGGTCAAATTCTGAAAGTTTACTCATTAAATGTGCACAATGCAGTAGCTGTTGGGAGTAGTCAAAACAGTGAGCAGCTGGCCCTCTGGTTTTCATGGAACTATTACCGAAAAAATTAAAACAATAACTGCAGTCACCAAATCCACAAAGATAGGTGCAACAAGTGGAAATGAAGTGATTGTGGATAATACTCTTAATTTATGCTCACACAATGGGATTGCTTACATCTTGAGACATCAACATGGCTGATTTTCTTGGTCATGAACCTGTACCAGTGCCTACTGCTCTCATCAGTTAACGTGGTGATATGCTTCAAATGCTTAATAATGTGCTCAAAATAAAAGTTAGCATTTGGAGTGCTCAAATAATCCATTCTTTACCCCACACAGTTTTTCTTGATGGCTGTGCTGTGCTCTGGTTTGTGTTGTGGCCAGCACAACCAGCTAGTTTGCAAATGTACCTGAGTGTATCCAAAGCAATAGTAGAAGGAGAACTGAAACAAACTCCCATCATGCATGTGGTGTTTGACAGAGACTATGAGAAAATATCAAACTTCCTCCATGAAAAAACTGACAGGGAGCAAATTCCAGGAAGTACCAACTCTCTCTGGCTTCTCCACTAGCAAAAAGAGAGGTGGTACTGAACTCTATGAAGACAAAAACACAATTGATTAGATTGATTTTTGAAGCACTAATGAATGCTGATGTCAACGAAACCCACGGACTGATTTTAGTTGGTCCAGAACTGTCACCAGTGGAAGTTAATGTTGGGTTATGGGGCCCATCAACAACACATGAGGAAGATGACTTAAATATTGTGTACATACCTGTGTAAGAGGTGGCAAATGCCCTGGATCAACCGATGCAAAAAGGATGTGATGACACTAACATCTTTCTGCTGCTGGCATGCCACATATATACTTCAGGTATATGTATTTGAGGTGTCATAACTTTATACCTAGATAAGTTTGTATAGGATTGCAGGCTAGCTAAATCACATTGTGTTCAATTTGGCATATTCCCCCAAGTAACTGTGTATAGGATTGCAGCCTATACACTTCCTTGAAATAAGTACAGCAATAATGTTGTAAAGTTCCTAGTTTATCATATTCATTAACCCCACAGCCCTCTATTAATTTTTGTTTTTTAAAAAATGGATTCCACCATTCCCCCGGTTATATTTAAGGTCTAGTTAGAGTTTATTTTGGTTTTTGTCTAGATCGAAGATTTTTTTTAATATTGTCAAGTCGTAAAACTCAGTCTACAGCTTCACTTTTTAAATAGTGTACTTTTTACCCCTATATACTTTGTGGCTACAGTTCAGTAACAATGGGCCTATTCAGATGACACTTCAGGCACTGTGGTTAGCAAAACTGTGGTTGTCTGGGATTAGTGCTAACCACAAGCCGTGCTATCACACACAACACTTTAAGCCATGGTTAGAGCCACTAACCCTGCAGCAGACAGTCCAACTGGGGTCAGAAAGTGACCAGAGTTTAGCAAAATACACTGCACACAACACCCTAAACCCTGCTGCTTAACCAAAAGCCTTAACCAGCAGGGTTTAAGGTACCTTCTGAACAGGCTCAGTGAGTGGTTGTGACCAAGTCTCAGTGAAAGCAATAGACTATGGGGCATTAGACAGGACTAGTCACATGAAGTTAACAGTACAATCCTATACTTAGAAGCAAGTTCCATTGCTTTCAATGGGGCTTAACCCCAAGTAAGGAGCCAGATCTACACCAAGCAGAATAAAACACTTTGAAAACATTTTGAAAACTGTATGTGGAGTGTGTTATGGGTACCAACAGTTGTCAAAACTGTTATAAAGAGTTTTAAAGCAGTAGTGTAGATCCTGCCAGGGTGTATAGGATTGCAGCCTAAATCTGTTTCGTTTATTGTATGCCCCAAAAGGTCAATTTGTTAAGACTTGCTTTTGTGGACCGTTACCTTTGAACACAAACTGTTGCAAGAAGGGAGAAAAGCGAAGGGGTATTCTAGCCTGGTCTTTTCCAGGGTTATTAATAATGTCTTGCTTTCTAGGTTTGTCTATCCTAAGCACATGTAATAATAAGTCCCAGTCTTATCAACCCGATTCTTACTTTTCCCCAATAATAAATCTATTTTAGATTTAGGATGTGCTGCTTTTCACCCTAATAATCCCTCCAGACAATGGTGATGGTGGAGACCTACAGAAAGGTCAAGGGTGTGTGGTGTGGTGTGGTGTGTGTGTTCAAAATGCAAACAAGGGCACAATCCTTGGCATGTTTAGACAGAAGAAAGTCCTACAACTCCCAGCATTCCCCAGCCAGCTGGGGAATGGTGGAAATCATAGGACCTTTTTCTATCTAAACATGTCTAGGATTGTGCCCTAAGGACATAGGTGTGCACAATGAGGTGTGCCCAGGCACACCCTAATTTTCAAGCAATAAGTGCTGAATTGGGGGGCACTGAGTAGGGATCCAGAGGGGGATCTAGACACAGCAGGAATGGTCCTCTGGCTGCCCTCCGGCTGCCCCACTGCTGTTGCCCCCCAACAGCGTGCCATTGCTCCTGGCAGCAGGAGTGAAAAGGAATCACTCTGCCAGGAGCCTCTCTGCTGGGAGCCATGCTTCCAAGAGGCCAGGAGGAGGACCCTGAAGGCTAATATTGCCTCTTAAGCCCCTCCTCTGGCCAGTGTCACCATAAAGCCCCACCAATGCTGGTGCTTGAGGAGCATCTCTTCATCCCCCACTCCTCACCTGCAATAGCCCTCCTGTGGTCAGACAAACCAAATACAGAGTAGGGCATCAGTGTCTACAATGTCTAATAAATGAATAAAATTAATATCCTTTATGATTGAGTATTCAATAAATGTTCACGTTTTAAAAATAATAATCCCTGGGTGCATACCCTAATGAAATGTGCTGCGCACACTTATGCCTAAGGAGCATATCAACCCGATTTCCCCACACCGCTTAAACGGTCACTTCATATTATATATATATATATATATATATGTGTGTGTGTGTGTGTGTGTGTGTGTGTGTGTTGTGTGTGTGTTCTCTGCCCTCAGCCCACAAAAAACATTAAAATCTAAGCAACATTGAAATGTTCTCTTTGCTGCCTCCAGCTCTTTTTCACCGCTGACTCAAAAACGATCCTCCCTTGCCAGGCTGTTTCACACGTGGATTCTACACTGAGAGTTCCACCATTGCATACACAGAAATGATGATGCATGGTGGTTTCATTTCACCCGGCGCAGGATTGGCTGACACCCCGCAGCCTTCGCAACTGGTGGCAGGGAAAGGAACATCCAAGAGGAACATCAGCCAAGCCGTCCAGCCCGCAAAGGGTTAACGGAGATAGCATCTGCCACCTTCCCGATCTGGTGTCGCTTTTTCCTCCCTCTGTCCACCAAGCCAGCCTGCGCTCGCATCGCCTCCCTGCTCCGGCAGCCCAACTTGCCCTTATATGCGCCTTTTCCAACCATGGACTGCGCAAAATCGCACGGCAGCAGCGCCGGCAACAGTCAGAGCAGCAGCTCGATCTGGAGCCAAGTTGCCTATTACCGTGGACTGCAAGCAAGCGGGCCCTTAAATCAGTAGAGGCTGGTGGCTCTGATTGCGTTGGGGCTGTGAATCCACTCTGGCTTTCAGTCAGAACCAGCCAGAGCTCTTAAGGCGTTATCCAAAGTGCTAAACCTATTTTGTAGGTAGGGTTCAGCACCTTGGATAACTCCTTTTGGCTGGTTCTGACTGAAACCCAGATTTATAGCCCCACCACAATCGGAGTTGTGCACACCTATGTCCTTAGGGTACAATCCTAGACATGTTTAGATAAAAAAAAGTCCAATGATTTCCACCATTCCCCAGCTGGCTGGGGAATGCTGGGAGTTGTAGGACTTTCTTCTGTCTAAACATGCCAAGGATTGTGCCCTTGTTTGCATTTTGAACACACAGACACACCACACCACACACACTTGACCTTTCTGTAGGTTTCCACCATCACCATTGTCTGGAGGGATTATTAGGGTGAAAAGCAGCACATCCTAAATCTAAAATAGATTTATTATTGGGGAAAAGTAAGAACAGGGTTGATAAGACTGGGACTTATTATTACATGTGCTTAGGATAGACAAACCTAGAAAGCAAGACATTATTAATAACCCTAGAAAAGACCAGGCTAGAATACCCCTTCACTTTTCACCCTTCTTGCAACAGTTTGTGTTCAAAGGTAACGGTCCACAAAAGTGAGTTTTAACAAATTGACCTTTTGGGCAAACAATAAACAGGCGGCAGCAGATGGCAGTGGATGGCCCCGGCAGATAAGCCCACTCCCCCTTGCGCTCCTTACCTGCCAGGGCCGTCCGCTGCCGTCCGCTGCTCCAATCTACTGAGAAACAGGCTTCGCAGCCTGCCTCTCAGTACCGGCACGCTACTGAGAGGCAGGCCGCGATGCTGTTTCTCAGTAGATTGGAACAGCGGAGGGAAGCGGGCACCCTGGCAGGTAAGTGAGGCCCTCGTCCTCCTCCCCCTCGCACTCCTTACCTGCCGGGGCACCCACTTCCATCCGCTGCTGTCATCACCCGGTGCGCTACTGAGAGACAGGCCACGAAGCCTGTTTCTCAGTAGAAGGGGGCAGCGGACGGCAGCAGACAGCCCCGGCAGGTAAGGAGCGCGAGGGGAAGGAGGAGGTCCGATCCTCCGATCTTATCTGAACCGGATCGGGTCCTTTCGGACCGGTTCGAATCAGATCGGACTATCCAGAAGCCGGGATCGGAATCGGATAATTTTATCCGATTTCGGACGGATCGGCTCCGGATCGTGGATCGGACCCGATCTGATGCACACCCCTAATATATATATTTCAGACAGAGGGAGAGCTGACAGGGTAGTTCTCGGTTGAATTGAGGAGGGGGGTTGATTGTGGGTTGAGGAGAGAGAGAGAATCTAGCAAGGTGTTTTGATTGATTGATATTGAGAGGAAACAGTTGAGTTTAAGAAACATTTTGAAACATAGAAGCATTATACTTGAAACCAAGAAGCTTACTGTGCACGCAATATACTTTGTGTTAATAAAACTTGTTAATTTCATCTAACTGGTGTGGTCATTTAAGGTGTACCTGAAGGAGGTACTGGTGGCAGCAGGAACATAGATGCTTGTCTGAGGCTAGGTTGCTGGGCTGTAGAGCTGTGGGGCCTAATAGTAAAGGTGGGACAGGGACAGCAGCAGCAAGGGGCTTGGATAAGTTATTACACATGGTGGACTTAGTGGTGGGATACAAATAACCCAGTGCAAGTTGTGGGATCTGATTAGACCCAGGGCACATCACAGGTATTAGCATAGCTGATGGATAAGAAAGAATCCAGTGCTATTTAGCAGAATACTGTGATCCATGCAAGTTGGTCAGAGACACAAAAGAGTTCTGACAGGATTCTCAAAACTGAGTTTAAGACACACCAGGTCGGGGAGACAATAACAAGCAAATTAACAAGAAACTGAAAACACAGTACCTCAGACAATGGCAGAAATATTGTCACTGAGAAAAGATCCCCTAATTGAAAGGTGCAAGGTTTTAGGAATTGTGTATGAGAGAAAGACTGCAGAAGAACTAAAAGTGATATTAATCCAACACCAAATAACTGACTCTATTGAGGGGGAGGGTTATAAGAATCCAGTTACAAGTTACAATGCAATTAAACCATTGCAAATAGAGAAGCAATAAGCAATAGAGGCAGAACGCCTAAAATGGGAAATGGAGGATAGAGAAAAGCAGTGCTCTGTGGAGGCAGAGAGCCTAAAATGGGAAATGGAGAAGATGGGGCTAGCTTCTGAGGAAAATGAAAAACAGCACTCTGTGGAAGCAGAGAGACTAAAGTTGGAATGCAGGATAGAGAAAAACAGCATTTGGGGGAATAAAAGCAAAGGGCCATGGAACAGAGTGATAAAGAGAGATTCCATGAATTGGAATTGGCTAAGATAAAAAGGGAAGCAGAATGGTTTAAAGCAGATAAGGTTTGGCGGGAAAAGCAAGAGAGGATTGAGAAAGCTAAGATTGAGACTATGAAGATGCCCAGAATAACAGCTAGGGACTTCATGGCTTTTAACCCAGGAGAAGATCCTGAGGTATTTTTAGCCACGTTTGAAAAAGCTGCTAAGAACTGGGATATACCTCAAGGAGAGTTTATGAGGTACATTCCCAGTTTGGTGAAAGGAGCTGAAGTGTACCACAGCTTTTCCTCAGAAAAACCACCAATTGATGAGGAATATAAAGCTGCTGTGTATCAGAGATTCAGATTAGGGGCAGAGCATTTTCGAAAGCTATTTTGCACATATCGGTTGCAGGCAGGTAAATTGTACCTAGATTTAAGTGTGAAACTAGGTGATCTATTTCATAAGTGGGTTCACAATGCTAAGGCTAAGTCCAAGGAAGGCATCAGGGACCTGATGATCCTGGATCAGTTCTTGTTTCAGTTGCCACCAGAAATCAGGCTTATGGTCAGAGACCGTGTCCCTAAAACGGTTCAAGAAGCGGCAGAAATAGCAGACCAATTAGCCATCAACCGAGAAGGTAGTACTGTGAGAAGCTATAGAGACTACCGCTCCATATACACAGAGCATGAGGAAAACAAAAATGCAATAAAGAAAGAGCCAGAGAAAAACAAAGAATATAAGCCTCAAATAAAAAGTAATGAGAACAAAAGTGACAGACCCAAGGGTGTGTTACAGGTGTGGGAGAGCAGGGCATTTCCAGTAATTGTCCTGAAAACCCCAGAGTTACCTCACCAACCACAGTTAGAAGGACAAGCACTATGCCTGAGACAGCGGAAACCATGAAAGAGGTTCAATTCTGTAGTGTCAAGTTCGGGGGAATTGAGGAATTCAGTTCAGAACTGAAGGAAGAGGTGGTAGTGGAGGGCTCATTATACTTAGCCACGTTGGATACGGGTTCTGGGATTACGCTGATCAGAACAGATTTGGTGGAGGGAAGACACATTTTACCTCACCAAACAGTTCAGATTAGGGGTATCAGCGGAAAAGCTGAGGAGATTCCTTTGGCTAAGGTGAACATACTGTGGAGAGGCCAAGAGGGAGAATTCACAGTGGGCCTAAATATGGAACAGGAGGAGCCAGCGATTTTAGAAAGAGACGTTATGGGCAGGGGAACAGAGAAAATTCTGATTGTCACCAGGAGCCAAGCCAAATCAGTGCCCGTGACAGAAAGTTTCAACCTAATTTCCTCAGGCTTAGAACAAGAAACCAGTCAAGCTGAGAAGCTAAGAGACTCGGTTTCTGAGGCAACCACAGAAGTGGGGGAGGAACTTGCTCCTAGGGCAGAGACACCACTATCTGACCCTAGCGAGTATAAACAGGAATTGCAGGCAGACACCAGCCTACAGCCTGTTAGAGAGCAAGCACAGTGTTCTGTGACACCCATTGATAACACAGTTAATGAGCAACTGGGGAGGGAAGACGGCTTGCTTGATCAAATATGGGTACCTAAGAACTCCCAGATTATAGTCCCTCTAAAGTACGAAGACAGTATATTAAAAAGAGAACCTGACAATACATGCTCTGAGCACTTAGGCCAAAGAAAAGCTAAGAAAAAGCTAACTACTCATGACCAGTGGCCTAGCACATCACAGAAGGCCTGGTTAAAGATCCCCAGGAGACTTGAACGCCCTCGGGAGATCTTAACAGGACAGCAGCTGATGAACTCTGTGCTCTCTGGCATGTCAGCCTTTGCAATGGTTTACATTGATGATGTGGCCATTTTCAACAGAACAATATCCCAGCACTTGAAGCACCTAGACAGGGTTCTCAGTGCAATAGAAAAGGCAGGATTGACCATCAAAGCTAGCAAATGTCAATTTGGGCTGGGAGCAGCATTACTGCAGGAGAGGGATGGAATCAAGCATCTCATCGCCTTCCTAAGCAGGAAGCTGTCTCTCCATGAATAGAACTACTCAACAGTTCAGGAGTGCCTCGTGATTGTGTGGGCATTAAACCAATTAAGACCCTATGTGTGAGGGCAGAAGTGCGTTGTGATGACTGATCATTGAGTTTTGATCTGGCTGGAGACCATGCACAACCACAACACCATGTTGCAGAGGTGGTTGTGGATTCTACAGGAGTTCCAGGCCGAGTACCAGTACGTGAAAGGCAAAGATCACGTAATTGCAGGTGGACTTTCCAGGTGCTGCAGGGATGAGATCAGCGACACCGATAAGCCCGGGTGAGAAGAAAGAAGGACAGCTTTCCAGAGTGTTCCAGTGAGGGAAGGACTTTGTGAGTGTCCAGGAACACAACCCATCCAATTTTGAACTTTGTGCGTGCCCCAGAGCACAGACTTTGGAACACTGAACTTTGCACATGTTCAAGGACACATTCCCATAGACTTTAGATGCTGCGTATGCCACTTAGGACCAAAGACGCATACTGCTTCAATTTAAGAGGGGGAATGTGATGTTCTACTGTGTAGAAATGTGAATGTGTTGTAAAAGTTATTATTTAGAGTTGCAGGTCTGGGTGAGTGTGGAATGAGTGGTAAGTGAGTGCTGATTGGTTAGTTGTTTGGAGTGCCTGGATTGGTGGGGTGTGGGAGAGTGGGAGGAGCTGGGGAGTGAATGAGATATATATGTCAGACAGAGGGAGAGCTGACAGGGTAGTTTTGGGTTGAACTGAGGAGGGGGGGTGATTGTGGGTTGAGGAGAGAGAGAGAGAGAGAGAGAGAGAGAGAGAGAGAGAGAGAGAGAGAGAGAGAAAGAGAGAGAGAGAGAGAGAGAGAGAGAGAGAGGGAGGGAGAAAGAAAGAAAGAAAGAAAGAAAGAGTATCTAGTGAGGTGTTTTGATTGACTGATATTGAGAGGAAACAGTTTAGCTTAAGAAACATTTTGAAACATAGAAGCATTATACTTGAAACCAATAAGCTTACTGTGCATGCAATATACTTTGTGTTAATAAAACTTGTTAATTTCATCCAACTGGTGTGGTCATTTAAGGTGTACCTGAAGAAGGTACTGGTGGCAGCGGGATGCTTGTCTGAGGCCAGGTTGCTGGGCTGTAGAGCTGTGGGGCCTAATAGTAAAGGCAGGACAGGGCAGCAGCAGCAAGGGGCTAGGATAAGTTATCACAATTACCCCTTCCCCCCCCCTTGAAAATTGCCCCATGCATGAGAATTAGGATGAGGGGGGAAAACCTCCATTAGTTCCAATGGACACTCAGGGCTCTGGAGAATAAATCTAAGCTGTGAGAAATATATTCTGGGCCAGGGCCCCCATGGACCTAGCCTAATCATAGCCCTGCTTCTTGAGGTGGGCAACCAGAGTTGTACACAATGTTTCCAAAGTGACAATGCCATAGATTTGCATAAGAGCACATCAGTACTGTCAGTTTTATTTTATATCCCCTTTCTTAAAGATCCTTTACACAAAAATTGCCTTTTTCAGAGCTATGGTACACTGGATCAATGTTTTCATTAAGCTATCCACTACAACCACAAGGTCGAGTTTGCTTTCCTGATTTGTCAATGCCAGCGCAGACCTCATCAGTGTATCTGTGAATTTAGGATTTTTTGTCCCAATGTGCATCACTTTACACTTACTTTACTTTACTTACATTGAACCTAAGCTGCTAATAAGGTGCTCTTTCACCCAATTTAGAACTCATTTCAGTCCTTTTGGGTTTTTACTGAGTTCAGGGTAACTCATTCCCAAGCAAATCTGCAACGCTTTGCAATAGAATTTGTGAAAATGGAAAGGATTCAATTCCAGAACTATGAGTGAAGCAACTAAAAGATCTCATACTGGAATTTCACTCAAACCCACCTTTGATAGACTTGTTCTGTATTATATTAATGGGTGATGTTTTAGTAAAGAAAGAAAGAAAGAAAGAAAGAAAGAAAGAAAGAAAGACAGATCATTTTTATAATGTAGTATGACTGAGCTGTCATATGTTTACACTTTCTACCATCAGTGTTCCTCATAATTATTATTCCTATTTTGCAGGTTAGAACTGAAATTGTACATTACTATGATTAGTTGCATTTACCCTTTACAAATTAGCAAATTTTCAGTCTCACAACAGCCGTGTGAGGTTGGCCAGCCTGAGAGTTAACGATGCCCGAGGCCACCCAGTGAGCTTCTTAGCTTAGGACTGATTCTCACTTGTCTCTTGGCAGCCAGCTATGCATACCCCTGTATCAAATACAAATGTTCTATTCATGTGCACATTTCATACTTGATTGAGAGCACTTGCATTTTGCATTTGGATATGTGTAGCTCCCATTAGTTTTAGCTATCTTTTCCTTTAAAATACCCACAGGTGGGAGACTGATTACTGCTTCTCCATTTCAAAGTGGAATATATAACCCATGCATCTTTCATATGTATTAGGTCAGGGGTGGGCATAAAATAGATCTCCAGATGTTTTGAACAACTACCAGCATTCCTGAACATTAGCATCTAGCAGGGCTTATTGAAGCTGCAGTCTAAAACATCTGGCGGTCTACCTTGTGCCCACCCCTGTGTTAGGCTAGTTCAAAATATCTTTTGAGAAAAGTCCTCCATAACTGCTTCCTGCTTCCTGTGGCACTATGCTTACACTACCGTTTGCCACAGCAAAGCCATAAAATATACAGAAATATGTAACAGATGCACCGACAAGAAACTAAGGGACATCTGCTTGACAAATGTCCACTGTGAATTTAGACATACATGTCTCCCATTTAAGTGCTTATCTCATTGAAGAGTTTGGCAGGGTAAGCACTAGTCTAGTCATAAGCCAGGAAAGATGGCTCTTTGGGAGACTCTGTGGGTCCATCACAATCCAGCATTCTAACCACTATACTGCAGTGGCTCATCAGCGAAGAACACCTCTCTGCGTAAGGCCACTTTCACCAAGATCAAGGCTGAGTGGGCATTTGAGCCAAGCTGTTCAGGCCCACAGCTTGGCTCAAATGCCCACTCAGACTCAAAAGCCCTGCATCAGACAACCCCAGAATCTGTTCAATATGCTGGCTATCTTGATAGCACCTCCTGGGAATCTATCTATCCCCATGTGCAAAAGATGTTGTCTGGAATAAATGGGTCCCTTTCCCTTTCATTTTCTCTTCCAAGTCTCTTATGATTTCTTATGTTTTCAATTACAGCTCTTTTCACTGTGGAGGGGGAGATTCTCCAACCAATCCCTCTGCAGCATATTCCCATTGAAATCAAGAGAACCACAGCCTGGTCAATCCATGGCCAGGGCCGGAATTTCCTTTTCTTGTGTCATTTTATAGTATTTGAGACAGACAATCTATAGAAGCCTTACTAAACCTGATACCCTCCAATTGTGTCAAACTACATCTCCTATCATCCCCAACCAGCTGTGTGCAGGGTGATGGGAGTTGTAGTTTGACACATCTGGAGGATGCCAGGATGGGAACACTGATCTATAGAACACCCCACTCTCTTTCTCTCATCTGTTTGTATATCCATATATCTACCCAACTATATCCATCTGCCATGTTTTATTCATCTTCACAATATATCATAATAGGCTACATAACAATGGCCATTTTTTCTATTAGCGATGGTCATCTTCAAGTGGATTTTCCCAGGAGTTTTTTTTCTTTTCTCCTGTAAACGGCCTTCCCTAACCCAGTGCTCTCCTGATAGTTTGGGCCTCATCTCCCATCAGGTCCAGTCAGCATGACTAATACTCAGGAATGCTGAGAGTTGTAGTCCAAAACATCTGAACCAGACTAGGTAGGGATAGGCTGCTTTAGATCCTAAAAAAAATAAATTAAAAATCAATCTGCTCCCTGATCTCTCTTGCTGAGAACTGACGCTTGCTATTTACCCCAAGAAGCCAAAATGAATGGGGCGTGGCGTGCCTCGTCCCAGTTTTCATGGGAAGGCGCAATTGGAGAGAGGCAACGATCCAAAGGAGTCAGAAATCTCACCGCACATCGAAAGCCCCCTAGAAGCACCACTTCGCCACTACAACGCCCTCTTCCCTCCAAAGTCCAGCTGTCTGTCACCTCCCTCTTCTTTTACTTTGCTTCCTGGTTTCCTGCCGACGTTAATAATACGAATGTCCTTTCGCTCTCTGTCTCCTCGAATGTCTTTTATCTTTCTTTTTCTTTCCAAGCATGCCGTGTGCCTAGCAATAATTCAGAGGCCCCTTTCACGTGACCCACAAGGCAAGCAGTGGCCAATTGGGGTTCTTCGTTTTGCCTGAATGAAATGGCAGATCTTAACCACTGATGTCCAGCCCCGTGAACAAACCCAAGGCCATTGAAAGGAATTCATTCTGCATTTGATATGAAGGATCCGTCTGAAGCATTTGAACAAGTCAGAACGAGGCCCGGTGAATGATAAGCACCTAATGGCCTCTTTTTTGTTTTGGATGTTAACATTTTATGAAAATATGTTTGACTGTATTATAATCTCCCTAGAGTCCCATTTACATCCCTTCAAACACATGATTATATATCTGTTGACTTCTTAATTTGAATGCCCAGCCCTTCCCATCTCAAGGTCCCAAAGCGAGTAGTTCTCTCTGTGTGTGTGTGATGGTTTGATGTATTGTTACCCGCCATGAGGCCTTGGAATGAGAAGAGTTGGGTATTCAAATCAAGAACCATCAGCATACACACTATGGGTTGGCTCCAGATTTAATCGTACATAGAACAGACCCATTGAAATCGATGTGACATAAGGCAAACGTGACTAACATAATTCCCATTGATTTCAATGAGTCTTCCCTGTCTAAATCGGGATCCAACCCTATCTACGTCTATCTATCCATCCATTTGAAATTGCTGTCGCGATTGGAAATATCCCTGGCTCCCATACTACACCTCGGCCTCTGGGGTCCAAAGAGCGATCTCAATCCAGCCTCCCCCTTGCCCTGCGTGGCAACGCGGCTGCCCTCTGTTGCATGCTAGAAGACAAAAGGGCGAAGCCGAGAAGTCGCGAGGACCCCGTCCCTCCCCCCTCCCCCGCCAAAGCGAGCCAATTGGGCAGAAAGTTGATGGCTCTCTTTTCCTCCCCCCTCCCTTCTTCTCTGCACCTCCAGATGATGCCCGATAAAGAGCAAGGAAGGCTTGGGGGTGGATTTTGGGGGGTGACTGGTGAATGGGCGAACCTCCCCCCCCTTTTCATCCAAGGCTGCTGCTGCTGCTGACCCTAAGCGCACACGCACCCAGAGCCCTGCAGGGCCGCGAGGTATTGGAGCTATGCGCGGAAATATGAGTGAGTAATTTTATAAGTAACAAAGGATCAGGCCTGGAATGAGCCCCCTGTTATCCAATGTCAGGGCGAAGGCCTGGCTCAGCAGCAGCTCGGACGAGCCGGCGAGCGAATGCAAGAAGAGCCCCCTTTCCCTTTTCCCAGGGGTATCGGCTAAATATAGAGCGGCTTCGGCGTGTTTTGCACAAACCAGCGGACCATTTGCTGTTTGTGTAAAAACCGATTAGCCAGACACAACTGTGAAACAACTTGTGACTTTAATAGCGTCAGCACCCAGCAGCAGGGGCAGCAGCGCGCCAGCAAATTGAGATCCGTTTTGCTCGCCTTGTAAAAAGAGATTTGGTCAAGGGGGAGGGAGGGAGAGAGAGAGAGAGAGAGAGAAAAGGGAGTGGGGGGCTGGGAAGGGGGGCAGCGGCGGCCGCCTTGGATTCATGTGGGGCCCTGCTTAAAAAGTGGCTGATACCTAATCGCCGCCTTGGACGAGGAGCCCAGCTCGCCTCGGAGTGTCAAATGATTAGCAGGTCCTTATTTATAAAGTTCAAGCGCTGCCCTCTCGCCGTCGCCGGGCAGCTCACTTTATTTTCGTCCACATATCCCGAGGTACAAATGTTTACTTAGGGTGGAATAATATTTATGGTTGGTCTGGAGAACAAACTGTGCGCCCAGGGAAGGACGCCTCCTCCCAGGCGAATGCCGGCCGTTAGCCAGCCCTTGCGCCGAGGAAAAGGAGGCCGAGGCTTGGTTCCTTACCGGAGATCCTGAACCGGGCGTCTGAACCGGACGAAATCCTACTCTTTCCTGAACTGACAGGACTCCGTATTTATTTATTTTTTTCTAAAAAGGGAGAGGAGGGTGGAGGGTGCCTATGGAAAAGCATATTTAGATTAAATAAAGCATATTTAGATTAAAATAAAATATCTCCCCTTCGTTGATGCCCTGGCCTTCTACTAATAAAATAAAAACAGATAAATAAATTAATGTTGTTGCTGATGATGATGAAGCAGAACGACAACAAGCTTATTCTAAATGCGTTATCACGTCTTAGGGTGGGATCCTCACAGAGTCCATGCCAGGGCGCCTATTGATTGAACAGTTTCTCCATCGCGCTCCGATTTTCGCCAGGCCCTTCAGTACTTCAAAAATATGACCAGAATACCCCCGTTTCTCTAGCCACAGATCTCTGTCTCCAAGGCTACTGATATATAGAAATAGATAGAGAGGTGGAGGGTTTTCCCCCCCTTAAACCCTATTAGACATACAATTATAGGCAGCAAAAGGCATGATTAGGTCAAACATATTTCCCACGTCAAAACATTCGATTGTCCCTTCATGGGGATCCTGTTGCTTGGCACTTGTTAGCCGTGGCCTTTTACTCCGTCGCTGCCTCCTTGATGCCACATCCTTCGTGGTGTGCCCCCCCATACCTTTGATTGTATTTCAAAAGAAATTGGTTACAAGACTTCTAGAACTTCATTCAGAAGTGTAAAGTGAGATACAATCGCAACATACTTCCATCGCAGGGGGAAAAGTAGATTACATTAAGGCAGGCAGTTCAGAATCTTGTATTTGTCTAAACGCGCTTGGAAACACATGATTAGGGGAGAAAAGAAATACGATGAATTAAAGGTTCCTGCTTATTGGTGCTGGTGGGGGAATGGAAACATGTTTTAATTTGATTTCAGCTAATAGGACTCCCTCCCATCAATATCCAACTAGAATGAGTTTGCTGCCTTCAACACCATGGAGAGATCATTTGGTCTCAATGAATAGACCTCCACAATCATGTTTCTGTATTAAGGGAGGCTTGGGATCTTAACATCGCTATAATATCCAAAAAGGTCCTACCTTAATTGAATCTCACGTTTGGCAATTTTATAAGTATTTAAGAAGGAGGCTGTCTATACATGTTAGAAAGAAAAATCTCAAGGGCGCGTCTTCCAGCAGAATTCCTGAGACCTTCTTCCGCGCATTAAGGCAGGTTTAAGGCATCGGAATGTTAGGTCCGCACCTCCTGATACAGACATTTGGGTGGGAGTAAGTCCCAGTGATTTTAAACAGGAGCTACTCTCCGCAAAGACCCAGCGAAATCGATTTCACATTCCCCGTCTGCACCGTTATTTCATGAGATTAGCAAGTAAACACCCGAAGTACCGTTTTAAAAATTTATTTACAAAGCTGTGTACAACACGAAGGAATAACATTTAGAATACATATATTCATTCATATATAAACAGACTTCTATAATAGAATGACAGGGATATTTCCTCTCCTCCCTTTGATTTTCTTCTTTTTTTATTTTTTTGCTCAATTCTCCCCCTTTTTTCATATTTAAAATGCCTTCCCCCATCGTTCAGTTGTGCGTTTTGGATTTTTATTTTGAAGAAAAAAGTAGCCAGGAGAATAAGAACCTTCAGCAAAAGTGAAAGTTCGGGCCTCCTAATCCTTACCTTTTTTCTTTTTTCTTTTTTTTTCCTTTTTCCTTTTTTTCTCCAAATGTGGGCCGTTTTAAAAAAATAAAAACTGTCAATGAAAGCCCGTCTTTCCCCTCCCTCCCCAGTTATAAATATGTACAAATCGGTCGCCGTGAGTTGAATATGAGGTTTACCTGTACAGACAGACAGCATTTCCCTTTTTGTTTTGTTTGGACGCGTGACAGTTTTGGGGCATCGAAGAAGCGTCCATTTTGCCGCGGCCGTCGGAATCCCGGCCGAGGGTTTGGCACAGCAATTCGGTCCGCCGGGGATGATGGTTGTTTTAGGGGACAGGAGCCTCTGGGGTCTCAAGAGACGCCTAGAAAACCGTCACGACCGTTTCTCAGCAGAATCAGAATTTAAAAAACGGGAGAGAGAGAGAGAGAGAAGGGGGGGGGAGAGAGTTGATGGGTCCGGGCACGATGGGTCTACTGCGCCGGCCACTTGGCCTGCACCGGCGTGGCGGAGGCCGCGGGCTGCAAGAACTGTCCCGAGAGCATGTTCGTAGGTACGCTGAGGATGGGCGCGATGGCCGCCGTGCTCCTGGCCAGCGAGAGCGGCTGGTGCGCCAGCAGGCCCGACTGCACGGTGACGGGCGGGCGCAAGAACGTCTGGGCGGCGGCCGAGCTGGCGACCGGCCCGCCGGCCCCTCCGCCGCCGCCGCCACCGCCACCGCCGCCGATGATGTTCTCGATGCTGAAGGAGGGCCGGCTGCTGGGCTCGGCCTTGACGGCGCCCGAGCCGCCCAGGCCGCTGAGGTGGAGCTGCAGGCTGGGCCCGAGCTGCGCGTTGAAGGCTTTGCGGCTCAGCTCGCTGGACGGCAGCAGCGGCACGGCGGGCGGCAGCATGGGCCCCACGGGCGGGATGTAGGGGTACTGCA
The DNA here is from genome assembly GCA_029215795.1 of Anniella stebbinsi. NCBI lineage: Eukaryota > Metazoa > Chordata > Lepidosauria > Squamata > Anniellidae > Anniella > Anniella stebbinsi. The sequence continues at coordinate 83,130,323 of JARDYH010000004.1, read as the reverse complement.
GGGCGGCGGCGGCCGGGTGCGGGTAGGCGCCGTGGGGCAGCCCGTAGGCGCGCCCGTAGGGCCCCGACGACGATGCGGCGGCCGAGGCGGCGGCCGCGGCGGCCGCGGCCAGGCTGTAGGCGCCGAAGCTGTGCATCATGAGCGCCGTCTGCTCTCGCAGCTGCTCCTGCTGGTGCCGCTTGAAGCGCTTCCTGCGCCGCAGGAAGGAGCCGTTGTCGAACATGTCCTCGGACTGCGGGTCCAGCGTCCAGTAGTTGCCCTTGCCCGGGTTGCCCGGCTCGCGCGGGATCTTGACGAAGCAGTCGTTGAGCGACAGGTTGTGGCGGATGGAGTTCTGCCAGGCGGGAAACTTCTCCCGGTAGTAGGGGAAGCGGTTGCTGATGAACTCGCAGATGCCGCTCAGCGTCAGCTTCTTCTGCGGGCTCTGCAGGATGGCCATGGTGATGAGCGCGATGTACGAGTAGGGCGGCTTCACCAGGCTGCTCTTGGGCTTGCCGCCGCTGGAGGCAGCAGCCGCGGGCCCGGACGGCGCGGGCCCCGCCGCGCCCGCCGCGCCCTCCTCGCCGCCCTTCTCCTCGACCACGGGGCTGCCACTGCCCGAGCTTGTCGCCTCCGCCGCCTCCTTGGCCATCAGCAGCTCGGCCGCCTCGTCCAGGCACAGCGCGGCCGGCAGCCCCGACGCCGCCGCGGCTGCCCCCGCGCTCGGGCTGCCGCGGCCGCCGCCTTCGGCCTCGCTGCCCCCGCAGCTGCCCCCGCGCTCCTCCAGGCAGTCGTCTCCCTCGCCCACCACGTCGATGTCCACATCTTCGGCCGTCAGCACCGTCTGGCCGGACATGTCGCTGGCGCTCAAGCTGCCGGACAGGGTCATCCCAGCACGCGCGCGGGTGGGGTGCGAGGGAGAGGGGCGAGGAATCAGAAAAAGGAGAATGGTAGCGGTAATCGGAAGAGACCAGTCGGGGAGAGGATGGGACTGGAGGGGGGGGGGGGTTCCAAAAGACACCTGGGAGAAAATTCAACCCCCCTCCTTCCAAGGTCCTTCTCCAACAGGTAGCGGGGCTGGCAGCAAAAAGGCTTCCCTCCCCCTCCCTCCCCCTCTTCTTCGTCTTCCTCCTCCTCCTCCTCCTCCTCCTCCTCGTCTTCTAGCTACCGGCCACGGCGCCTTCTTCTCCGCTAGCAGGCATCTGAGGCCAGATCAAACTCCCCTCCCGCCTCAGCTCCGAGTTGGCTGGCCGTCGGAGTGGTCTCCCAGGCGGATCTTTCGCTCGGATCGAGCTCGGCGTGCAGTCAGTGGTGAGGGTGAGGGTGGTGGCGAGGGTGAGGAGCTCTTCCCCTCCCGCCCCTTCCCTAAAGGAGAAGCAGCAACGACGGGGCGGCGAGGTGGCGGGGGTTAGAGGGAGGTGGAAGAGAGAACAAGCTCTGGAATCGGCTCAGGCTCCCGGACAGGCTCCTTCTCGCATCTGGGATCGCTTGAGACCCCCTCTTCAGCGGTGAGATCGTGCGTGGGAAGAGCTGCTCTCCTCGGAGCGCCTTGAGCGGCGGAGCTTGGCAGCGCGTTTTTCCCGACCTGAGATCCGTTCCCAACTCATCCGAGCTGCTGCTGCTGCTGCTGCAGGTTAGATCTCTTCCGAGTCGGTCTTTCCATCTCTTTCTTTTCAAACGCTGCCTTTCCCTCCAGCCCTCCGGCCCCTTTCGCCTGCTCGGATTCCCCTCCTTTCAACCCCCGCTCAACAGACTCCCCTCTCTCTTTTGCCTCTTCTTTTTAGTTTCCCCCCTTATCCTTTCCCCCTTTTTTTCCTCCCAGAAAGGGGGAGGAGGAGGAGAGGGGGAGAGGTTATGCCTTGCAGCGGAGGGAGAGAGAGAGGGGGCGGGAGGACAGGCGGGCGAGCGGGCGAGCGGACGGGAGGAGAATCAACGGGCGTTATAAGGGACTCGGTTGCCACTTTGAAAGTCCCCCTTTAAAAGGCTGCCTGATAGATTACTTTCCAGTTAAAGATATACTAGGAGGAGGGGCCACGTGACGGCCTGACGTCAGCGCCCCACTGGCAAGCCATGCAAAACTCAAGTTGTTTCATGGGATTGTCAACACAGAGACAACAGTGGCTCTTCCTCCTCCTCTTGATCGTAGCCCAGTTATCAGTGGTTCAGCTCCTTCAGGGAGACTCCAAAAACAGGCCCGTTTGCCACGTGAAAACGCTCGCTCGGTTTTTCTTTCCCTCCCCTGCTTTTTCTGGCTTTGCCTTTATGCTAACCATCTAGGTTACGAACTTCATCCCACTGCGAACCACTGCGAACGAAGGGAAAACTGAAAAATAAAATGCTAATCTTGGAATAGAGAAGGTTTTCGATCTTTTAAAAGTTTGTGGCAAACTGGGGGAGACTCTGCCCCCACCCCCGAAACAAAATAAAAGTAAGTCTTCAGCCGAGTAGAATTTGAGCCGTGGAGCCGCTGCTGATACAACCTTTATAAATCGCTACCTGGGCCAGAGAAAGAGGCTGTCAATGCCACCCACTAGCGGGGTCTTTAAAAAACCAACCATTTACCAGAACAACTTTGGAATGTGAGAACCACTTTCCTATTGTTTCCCCCCACCCCTTCGCTTTCCCCCAAACCCAAACAACAGCATCAGCTGGGAAACGAAGATGAGAAAATGGCTATTGATTAATCTATTAGGTCAATTGCAGGGAGAAATAAAAGAAAAAGTCGTAAAATCCCCCCTAAAAAAAGCGGGAGGTGGGGGAGGAGAGAAAAGAGAAATAACAAAAAGAAAAAAAAAGAAATATTTAGTGGTGGTTTTATTATTATTGGTACTGTTTTGCAGCGGTGTGTTAACGATGTAATAATTGCGCATTAGCATATTAAAAAGTAGGAAATGGGTGAAGACTCTATTCCCCTGAGTTCAAGGCAAGCCAAGGAAACATACTCCAAAAGGAGAAGGGGGGGGACTTAAAAGGAGTAGGGGGAAGGAGCAGTCAAAGTTTGTTGCAAATGTCGATTTCCTCTTCTGGTGTCAAGGGGGGGGGATCGATTTCAATGGAGAACAATAACTTTGGCTTTAAGTATGAAACTGTTCGCTCAGTGGGTGGTTCTGTTTTGGTGTTGGTTTGTTCATCCTGTGTTGTATTGTTGCAACGATCGCCTGTGATTTCGGAGGGATGTTGATCGTCAGAAAGGAGGGATCCATTGCTTCTTGAATATCCACAAGAATTACACTAGAGAAAGCGTCTGCCTCTGCCCTTGCTTCCTCGATTGTTTCTGTCTTGTTTTCGAGAACATTTGAAAGTGGTCCAAATAAACCACCTTTTTATTGGCAGGATTTTATTTATTTTTTTATCTTCTCCACCCTCACGCAAAAAAGGAAAAGGAAGAATGAGAGAGAGAGAGAGAGAGAGAGAGAGAGAAGAAAAATGTGGATTCGACTTGTGAGGAGAGAAAGGGGTTACTAAATTGGGGAAGGGGGAGAACTACCGATAAATACAGAAATTGAGAGAATATTATACGGAAGGCATTGGGCAAAGAAATGATTGATTTATTGTCTACATAAGGGGAAGGGAAAGGGCGAGCCGGCGAGTATATCTGGCTATCTGTGTATACTTTACCTCCGAATTGAACGAGAGGGTTTAAGCGTTGGAGTTTCACCTCTTTGGAAAACCCGGTATCTCTCTCTCTCTCTCTCTTTTTTAAATATATAAACAAAAAAATCCAACGGGTGAGGCTTGGGGGGTGACTGGCCTACTGGAACATTTTCTCCACCCATCTCAGCCTGATCAGTGAAATCTGACCTGATGTAGGAATAGGAATGTGAAAACAAGCAAAGCTGGACCTTCCGAAAATATTGTGCTTTGCGTTTTGTCTGGCTTGTTTGTTTTGCAAATCGCCACCTTTTATCGAAAGGGCGTCCCCTGCAGAGGAAAGGGTTTCAATTCACGCCCATTGATCACCTGCTGTTTAGAGAGAACTCAAAAGGGCTGCCCGTCCGAGGCCCACGTCCTTGGGCGTAAACCCCATTGAACTCAGTGGGACTTACCTCCGAACAATGTATAGGATTGCGCTGTAAAGAATGAAGGTGACCACTTGGTCGGAGGAAGGCAAGTTGCTACAAGAAAAAGGAGGGGCCTCGAATATTTCTAAATATCGATCAAGGCACTGGAGAAATGTTACCTTTTAGCTGAGATGTTGATCTCTTAGGAGGTTATGAAATGCCTGTTTGGGGGCAATCCACAAGGGGGTACAGGTCGGATTAAAATAAGCGAAGTCCTCCTCCCCAACTTTTTATTGCTTCCGTCCCAAACTCCTGTTGGGGGGTGGGGCGTCTTTATATCACCATTTCCAGGCATTCCTCTTCGGTCATTGATGGTTAGCTTGAGTTTCTTTCTTTCCCCACAAACCCCAATTTTAATTTTGCACCTTCTGCACTAAAAACATTCCTTTAATATATCTACTGATAAATAAACAAACGGATAGGTGTAAATAACATAGACCATGTGCGATCCAAAAGACAGTACATTTTAAAACATGTGCATCAAAAGTTGGATATTATTCTTACGAAGGTATTTTAAAAAAAAAACAACAAAAAAAACGAGCGGAACCTTTTGGCTGAGTATTTCCCCCCCCCCCCCCCAATCCATCTATTTCGAGAGTTAGAATTGCCTCCTCTCTCAAATGTATGCACACGATCGCCCAACGGGTCCGGTTTGTTTGACGGTCCCCTTGAAATCTCTTACAGAAATGTAAAAGGGAGAATTTCTTCATTTTCTTTTTAAAAACTACTTTGAAAAGCGTCGGTTTCATTTGCTGCGCTTTTTTCTCGCTTTCTTTCGACACAATAAAAGTCAAATTAATAGATTCATACCATTAATTACGGTGCTTAGCGTGAAAAGAAACGTTTCCCCTCGATTAGGGATCTATTGTGCTAATCTCTTGTTCAATCAGTGTTACCATCTGATAGGGGGAAAGGCGCAAGGCGAAGGGGTGGGGGTGATGCGGAGAGGGGGAAGGGAGGGGGTGAGGAGAGAAGTCTTTCCAGGCAGAGAAGAAGTTTGGGACTCCTTTTGGCAGATCGCCTCAGATTTGGGGATTTTGTAGACTGGGTGGTTTTGCAATTGCTTTCGATCGAAGAACAGCTTGGAGCGCGGGTGGGGTGGATGGGATGGATGGGGTGGAGGAAGGGGCTCCCTTGCCATCCCGATCGCGGGTCAGCCTGGATGATGCAGCCACATCTTATTTGAAGGGTCATCTTCTCTTACCCAGGCTTGTTCGGTTATTACGGAAAAACACCCTTTTTACTCTAGAAAATAGGGACTGAAACGGCCCCCCCCAATAAAAATAAAAATAGAGTACTTGAAGAATTGCCTGCCTTCAAAGGTTAATATTAGGAAGGCATTGGCGATTTAGAGGGCGGAGGATGTGAGGAAGAGAGAAAGGAAAGGCCTAAGCTACGGGCCAGTCCATCTGACAGTGCTTGGGTGTTAAGTAAATCCTGTTCTAAGCCTAATTGAAGTTCGCTCTTAAAACCCACAAGTCTTCCATCATCAGTGCTCAGCTTAGCCAGGTTGTCAGGCGGGTGGGGGCGGAGGAGAGGAGGAAAATTCCCTTTATTATAATAAGTAAACTTTCGCAGAGCGGATGCTGATAACCACCCCATTTAAAAGAGTTTAAGGTTGCTGCCCTTCAAGAAGGGGGGATATAGAGGGTGGGTGGGACTGAAGAGAAGATGTACGCAGCGGAGGTAAAAAGATTGGTGTGTGTGTGTGTGTGAGAGAGAGAGAGAGAGAGAGTGAGAGAGAGGTTGCATGTGTATGATATATACACACACAAAGATTTAGCAACGGGAGACAAGAAAACTGTACAGTCCAGATCGATAAGGAGTCAGATAGAGACATAACTAGCATCAAAGGGGTGGGGGGAGAGAAGCCCGAACAACTTATGATGGAAGAGGAGAAATTAATTACAGCTCACTTTGGGTCTAATATGACCAAGCGAGTGTCTGACCACGAAGCGAGTTAAAAATGAATCCGGGGACTAGGTGGGATTGGAGAAGGGCGGGGAGGGGAGAAATTGCAATGCTGGGCTAAGATCCTTCTCGCTGCAATCGTTTTAAGGAGAAGGGGGAAATCAAAGGTGTCCTCCTTCATCTCCTTAACCCTATTACTTTCACTAATTAGTTGCATGAATCGCTGTCCTGACCTGTATTAGATCCCTATTGTGGTTTCTTATAATAAAAATGTGGATTAAAAAAAAAAGAACTATAACCACAAGGAAAATCGAAAATGGAAAAACAAACAGAGAAAGAACTACAAATATTTCTTTAAAAAAGGAGGGCGCGCATAGACCAACCGCATGGGTGGGAAAGATGGAAGGTGAAAGAGAGCAGAGGCTGCATTCGGAGTTGAAACCTTTCGCTGGTCTCCTCGTGAAACTAACTAGGTGTTTGGGGCGTTCGAGGCGCCGGGGAGAAGTCGATTGTGCCTTCTCTTGGAAGCGTTTTTGAAGCCACCTTTTCTCCAGGTTTCCTGCAAGGCGAGAGGCGGGGTAGAGGGAGGAGGGCAGCTATTAAGGTGTCCTCAAAAAGTGCCTCCTCGATCCAATCGAAGCTTTTCCGCACCTCACTCCCCCACCTCTCCAATTTCATTCTCACGGCCGCAGACACAACTTGGTGCGCCTCCAGACTGGGCTTGCACAAACAGAAGCTGTTAAAAAGAAAGCAACTCTTTAATCAAAACCAAAAGAGATGATTTGATTATAATTAAAAGCAAAAACTCTGTAGAAATCGCAATAGATCGTGGGTAAATAAAAACTAAGTCAAAGGGAGGGATGGGTTGAAGAGGCAAACAAGGAATATGTACTTCCTGAGGTTTCCAAAATGGATATATTTGTACTGGAAATGTACAAACATCCATTCTGTAAAAGGCAACACGTTTAATTAACGATGAGAGAGCAGTTAGGGGCAGAAAGCTAGTAAAATTGTGTGATAAATTTATGGCATTGTTAGCGTGCTTTTAATTATGGCTATTATGTTAATTATTTCACATTAGCATGGAGTTATCAGCAGCATGTCAGATTTAATCAAAACGAGTCTTTCTCTCGAAAATTGTTCTTTTCATCCGCCGTCAGGAAAAGAAAAGAGGAGGGGGAGGCGCGAGGGGGCGGGGTGGGGGTGGAGGCGAGAGGCGAGAGGACGCAGGAGAGAATCCCAGGCCGGAGCTGTCTTGATAGCAAAACAAATGACTTCCCCATTGCAAGAACCGGCTTGGACGTGATCCTGCCCGGACTTCTCTCTCTCTCTCTCTCTCTCCCACCCCTTAGATCCCCTCCGGGCAGAAGGCTAGCAAAGGAAAGAAAAGAGCTCTCGGGTCTTTTCTCTCGCTTTCTTTTCGGAATTCACCATTTTCGCATGTCCCCCCTCTCCCTCCCCCTCCGTCCCCGTTTGGAGAGGGCGCTTTATCATTCTGGATCACTCTGTCAAACAATATGTTCTTGCTCATTTTTATCTGTCCCGTTTTACAAAAAACCCTTTCACACTCGCAAAATGCCGGCCAGGGTAACAGTCGGGAACACAGAGGCAGGAGTAAAAAAGAAAGAAAGAAAAAGAACAACAAGCCAGCCACAACACAAAACTCTCAACACACGCACGCAGCACCGCAAAGATCAGGATGGAAGGTGGGCAAAAAGATACAGGGTTGTCTGTCCAGCTTGATCCACCGCGATGGGCGCTCGTTCGGAAGCCTTGAACTTGCTCCTGAGCTTGATCCTAACGCCGGCTTAGTTGGAGGGGCAGCGATCGCTTTGCGGTGGTGCATCTAGAGCTGAGCCTTGGGAAGGGAAGGAAAAGAAAAGTCCAGGGCCCCGAATGATCACCATTTCGGGGAGCACTTTCTGTCCCCCTCCCACCCCAATGACCACCCAGAGAACCGCAGGTGATAAGGCATGGGGCAGCAGAAGCAAAGTCCATTGAGCTCCCTTAGTGAAGATGGTGCTAGGATTTAAGTGGCTTTTAAATGCAAAACTGCACATGCTTAGAGGGGTATTATTATTATTATTATTATTATTATTATTTTAAAATCAGGGTTGCTAATAGTTTTGTTCTTGCATATCAGGAAGGTCGAAGCAATTTTAAAGAATGGAGTGGCAGTGGATGGATGGATGGGTGCTTGGGTGCTTGGGTGGAGAAATGTTCGTTGTGTGCATGACCGTCTAAAGTTCCCCCCCCCCCAAGATAATTTAAATCCAGGGTTTAAAATTACCAAGCTGCACCCCTGTCGCTTTGTCATGTGTAAATCAGACTCGGGTTCAAATCTTCTTCGGCCACGGAGATGGCTGGGTGGTCTTGGGCGTGTTCATCCCTCCCTCCCTTTCTTTCTCCTCCTTAGAGTACATAGCTGATCTTTCGGAATTGGTGATGGCAAAAAACGCTTGATCCGCCCGACGTTAGACACGCGAACACACCAGCCACAATGAATCCCAAGGGAGGTGTCCTATACCTTTGAAATTAACATAGGTTCCTTCGCATTTTGTCTGGCATTACTTAACAGCTAGCGGGGCACTCCTCAGCACGTCTCCTGAGAAGTTTGTCCAAAGAAGTACTTAGGGACTGGCTCCTTAGCTTATGCTAAAATAAATGTGCTAGTCTTTATGGCAGCCTTGCCCAGCCTCGTGTCCTTCAGGGGTGTTGGATTATAAATCCCATAATCCCCCAGCTACCCAAGTTGCCAAACCGATTTTGGGGATAGGGTTCAGCACCTTGGATAGGTCCTTTGGAGTTCTGTCTGGTTCTGACTGAAACCCAGAGTAGATTCACAGCCCCACCACAATCGGAGCCACCAGCCTCCAGTGGCACAGAGTCTATACAAATGCTTATTAATAATGATAATAATAATAATAACAACAATAACAGCTATTAATAGAGATTTTTAAACTTCTTTTTTAGACCAATAAACGGTTTGGAGAGGATATGTTGGGGGATGGGTGTGTGTGCTTGTAGGCGTGTGAGTTTCCTGTTGGCTTTTCCAGATCAGTGGGAGAGAATCCCTACCGTGAGGTTGTAAACCTGGCTCACCCAGCTCGGGCTGCAGCACTTGAGACTGAAGATTGGGGCTCTAATGATCAAACGTTGGTTCATACTATTAAATTCAAATAGAATACCAGTATATCACATTTTTTAAAAAAGTATTTATTAGAATTATTTTTATACTGCCCTTCCCAGGGTGGTTTACAAAAACAATAAAACAATAAAAATGTAAATACAAAATCAATAAATCAATAAGTGAGAAGACACAAAAATTATAAAAGCAACGTGAAATATAAAAGCATAGTTAAAACCACCCTTTAAAACCTCTGGGAAATAAAAGTTTTTGCATGGCTGGCGACAAAAGGACAATCAAGTTGGGGTCAGACAACTTCTCCTGGGAGAGCATTCACTAACTAGGGTGCCCCCACAGAGAAGGCCCTTGTCTTGTCATGTTCATTTTCTCTATGGAGGATTCTCTCTCCCGGTTTTAAATTGCAAGCCCAAATACATTAACTAGTGAGTAAAGCCCAATGTAAGTGCTACACAAGTCAGTGAGAACAAGGTCAGTGAGTTAGACCTGTCTTTCTAATCCATGGCTCTATGGCCACTACCCTGTTTGTACATACAGACGATTGCATACCACGGATCATGGCTATTTGAGCCACTAAACCTCGAGAGAACATTCATTTATTTTAATGTTCTTGATTTTGTTTAGTTGTTTCTGCCTCTCGGTTGCAGGGCGTTTTACTTTTAGCTTCGGTGGCCCCATCCCTCTAACCCAGTAGTCTAAATATAAGGAAAGTTTGATTCCAAACCTCATCAGCACTAATAAATGCCTCTGGCTTCAGAACTCTTGTGGGGCAATCCTATGCATATCTCCTTGGCAGCAAGCTCCATTAAGTGGTATAGACTGCAAAACTCACTTATCACAGATAAGTCCTTTTATTATAATTTGGAGTAGGAGATCCTGGCTGGCCTACTACAAATCTCAGATAAGTGCGTATAGGCTGCAGTACATACTTACCTGGGAGTGATTCCCACTGAGCTCAGGTGGGCTTACCTCTGAATAGACATGTATATAGGATAGGAATGCCCTGCGAAAGTTCCCCCTGGCATCCCCAGCCAAATCACAGGCTGAGTCTTCCGAAAGTTCCTAGCTAGCAGGTGAGAGAGGCGCCCAGCTGTCCTCGACAGCCGTAAACTTCCTCCTGGGAGCATCTCAGCCTAGTTCACGGCTCTGTGCATTGATCTCTCTCTCTCTCCCTCTCTCTCTCCCTCTCTCTCTCTCTCTCTCTGAGATAAACTTTGGACAACCTGCTTTCGCCTCGGTTAAGAGGAGGTTAAGGATTATAGCAGCTGTTGGGTTATTTTTAGAGCGAGTCCATTCCTCTTGTTTATATTTAGGTTGATTGATTGATTAATTATTTAGACTAACACCCAGAGCCCTAAACACGTCCGCTTGGAAAGGCGACCCATAGATTGCAACGGCAGTGGCTTCCAGAATAAATACGCACACCTTAGGATCGCAGCCTCTGAGATAAGGTTATCGACATCACCTTGCAGTAGAAAGAAATCGATCCCAGGCCTCTGCTGCAATCAGTCTTTGCCAACGAATGCTTGTGGTCTGAGCAACGAATTAGGGTTTCGAGCAGGGTGGGCTTTTGGGATCCATTTAAAAAATTTTTTTTTTTTTTTTTTTACTAGAACCCTGAGATCCACTAATCGGAGCCTGGTGCCAAGATAAAAATAAATACGCTTACAAGGAAAGAATATGGAGCCCAGGGAATGCGTTTGGGGTACCAAAATTGAACGGAACTCACTGTCCTTCCAACTTCCACACAACAATCAATTCGGAATTACCCCAAAGCGTGCTTCATCACAGCAAGGGGTGGGGGAGTCCCACCTAGTGCAATTCACCCAGAAATATTGCAGTAGATCTAGATCCACCCTTTGCCCACCCCAGAAAGGGTGCGTATTATTTCCTCTCCTTCCAATGTCTGTTTATGGGAGAACTGGAGATTGGAATCAAGATGTACAATTGGGACTAGAGAACAGGATTCCTTAAAGTTCTGTACCAATGTGCAATCTTACCTGTGCAGCAGCAGGGTGATTAAAAGGTAGATTAAAGGGTGATGTAATTGTACATGTGGATGATTTTCACATTTTGAACGCATGGGTGGTGCGGATGCTGTTCCAGAGCGTGTCATGGGGTAGTGTTGGTACTTATTGCGGGGTAGTTAAGCAGGTGTTCTTTTCCATGCCTTGCAGGAGATTGTGATCTTAGCCTGGTAAAATGCTCAGTTAAGATACAGCCTAGCTGTGTCTGAAGGCAGAGGAATTAAATCAAGAGATTGGCAAATAGTTCTTCCCACATTCCCACCAGTAAAATCTAATTCCTTTCCCAGCAGAATTGCAATATTAATTTAAGCAGAAGATGCGTAGCGATCCCCCACGGAAGGAAGGAAACGAACGTGGAAGTTCGGCTTTCTGTAGATAGCAAACACGTTCCTGGATTGAAATCTAGACTGGTTCCGGAACCTTCTTTAAATAAATAGGTGCGGAAAGGGGGATCTGGTTGGTGTACACACTTCCCATTCTTCAAACAAGGCTGACAAAATCCACGCGCAACTCCCTTCCTTTTAGCACCGCGTTATTTAATCGAGATAAAAGTGCCCATCCTATTACTCATGGCTGTTTTTTCTGTACTTCTCCTAGGAGGATGCACCTGAAGGAGGTGTTCCAGTGGCAGCCAGTGGGGATCACACGCCAAGGCAGCCTTCCTGTATCGACTTCAGGTGATTTGTCTGAAAACTTTGCTGCTGTCTTCCAAGAGAAGAAAAGGAGACCCGGTTATTCTTGGACTTGGCTCGGGATACCACAAAGAATGCGCATTGCATCGCTGCTATTATTCCGTTCTCTTTTGCAGGGGTTTACAAATCCGACCTTGTTTTGATCTGTAAAACTCAACGGTTGTCGTCATTATAGTTGTAGAGCTTCTCGTTTCAATATATTAGAACTCTATCTTGACCTTTCCTGTCTCCTGTCTGTTTTAAACCGCGCGGCGAAGTTGTTGCATTTTCTTTCTGTTATATTCGCTTTCAAAATGGTTTGGGTGCATTTTTCCTCCTTTCTTTTTGCCAGTAGGAAAACGTGGTGGTATATCTTTGTTTTAAATATACTCAGGATTAACCCCTCCATCGCCCTTTCCCTGGGAGGCTGCTCAAGATTCTTTCTGAACTACTCTGGTTTAACAGGCCTTCTGTCCAACTTGTAGGACTCACACGCCACTGGGTGCCTAAAAGATGCTTCAAGGTGTACGCATTTTACGTAGCCATGCTCTCAACCCCTGGTTATGGGTCAGCTGGGGATTCTAAGAGGCGTTCCTGATTATGAGTAAAGAGCGAGGAGTGGTGGTTATTCCAGGCTAATTATCGTGGCGTATTTGGGGATGATCAGGCGACCTTGTCCCTCTGCTTTCCGTCTCCCTGCTTGCTCACTTGCCAAAGCCTCAATTACAAAGTTAAATGTACATTTTAATTGCACAGAATCCTTGATCTTGACGTTCTTGGTGCACAAACAGGAGCGTCTAGCAAGATTCACACCACTTATACAAAAAGCGACAGGGAACCAAACCAAAGCAATCGAAGATGCTTTTCCGAGCCTAGTCTTCTTGAAACTGCGGACAAGACGGCAGGCCAATCAGTGGAGGTTGGTGGCTCCGATTTCGGTGGATCTGAGATTCCATTTCAGACAGAACCAGCCAGAACTCTAAATACATCCTATCCAACTTGCTGAAGCTATTTGGGGGATAAGGTTCAGCACTCTGGATAGCTCCTTTAGAGTTCTGGCTGGTTCTGACTGAAACCCAGAATGGAATCACAGCCTCACTGGAATCAGAGCTACCAGCCTCCACTGGGGCCAATCTAATGTCCCCCCCTCCCACCTTCCCTTCCTAAGTTTTAAAGAATTTGACATGTTTGTGCCAAATCGTCATTCACATTTATTTAACTTTAGCTTGATCTTTCTCTCTCTTTGGTGGTATGGCCGGTGTGTGACCATCCGTGCAGAAAAGTCTTCAGGATGCTGGAACAGAAAAGTCTGGAGAGATTTCCAAAGTGGGTGGGAGCGAGACCTTAGGCTGTGGGTCCTTGCCATGAGGAAGAACCCTCAAGAATGAGAGCTCTCTATTGATTGATTGATTTGGTTTATATCCGGCCTTTCCACCCAAAAGGTGGCACTCAAGGCGGTAGACAATAATGATACCAAGATTTCTTTTACTGCCCGGGCCTCTATCAGAACGGTTGAGCGTCCGGGTGTCTTGACACTTCCCAGGCTGCAAAGCAGAGCCGCTTAGCTTCTACATAAGCTTTTCTCATGGACTGGTGTGTGTGTGTGTGTGTGTGTATGTATGTGTGAGCAATGTGGGCAAGATAAAGGCAGCATCTCCCTCTTTCTCATTGGAACATGAAAAAGAGGGATTAAAACCGAGTGACTTCCAGAAACATGGATTGTTTTGTCTTTTTTTTATTTAGAAAAGGAGCACTTTGTAAAAAGTTTATGCAATTGTATGCATTTTGTTTTTTCCTGCTCTTGGTGGGAGGGGAAAGTGTGGCGGGTGGTGGGTGGAAGAGAATTCTTTTAAAACCGATTAAATACCTTGAAATCTGATCACTTTTCCTTCTCTGAAATGACTTTGGGGGAAAGCTATGTTGCGGATTTGCTTGCCATAGCCCGTTTTTTGTCCAGGATTTTAAAACGCAGCTAAATGGTCTGCTTTGTGCTCGGTTTGTCAAACACAGCTAGCATCACCACCCTGTTCCCTGGTGTGTAATGGCTGTTTGCAAGCGCTTTGTTGACTTTTACCCTGCGATCGTGTGGGCTCTGCCTAACGTGACCCATGGCTCCAGGTAACCTATGGCTTAGCCAGATGTTAACTGCCCTGCCTTTTGCCCCACCAGTCTCTATGGGCCCCAGCAGCAATAAAACCATGGCGATTGTGTGTTACACAGCCCTCCCAGGGCCACAGCAGTTGAGCACCAAGGCGTCTGACACACGTCCAGCTCAAGAGTTGCAAATTGTCTGTCTGTCTCCCCCCCCTCCACTCCCCCAAACAGAAGATTTCATATTAACCAGGTCTGTCATGTCCCATTTGGACTGGGACTTGAGTCATTTCTGCCTAGCCCACAGTCTCTGCTGCTATCCATTTGGATCCTGGTAATGATGTTTTTAAAGTCTTTTCACTCATGAAAAGTTTTGTGGACTTATTGGGTTGTATCCAATGTTAATCCCTTGGCCGTCATCACACGCAGGGTTTGATGCACACCCGCTGCGACTCTGATCCACTTTTTCAGCGCTGGACTCGCTCAGGGTGAGAGAACAGCAGGACGGGGATGACGTCCTGTGAGTCCAGCACTGAAAAAGTGGATTAACGTCACGTTGGGTGTGCATCAAACCCTGTGTGATAAGTCCCATTCATTTTAATGGCTCTTCTGTAAGTAGGTCTAACATTGGACCAAAAACAAAAAAATGCTAATAAAGCATTTTTATTAATCTAAGTCACAATAAACAGTAGTTTATGATTACATACAAAAGACAAATTGCAGAACTATTACATAACATATGTGAATAGGGAATTAGAATAACAATCTGAATCTATTCTATATAGAATAGAAATTGTAGATGATATATGCAAAGATGTAACCACAAAACTAGAAATTGTGGTATGGACTATCATGGGATACAATCCACTGAAAAGTAGGTCAGGTGTTTTCCTTTTCTTTCTTTTTTTGCGTGGGGCTGTGCTGGGAGAGGAGGGAAGATCAGTTAAACTGTTGCATGTTGTGCTGTAAGATCAGCACTTCTAAGAGTTTTGCTAGGATTTCGAGAAATTATAGGGAGGGTTTTTATAGGGACCCACAAAGAATGCCTCCCCCCCGCCTGTGCCCTATAGATTCTTCCATGAATGGCTGGAATTGAGAACATGATGCTCTTCCTAGGGAAATGGACACAGACTGGACCAGCTGAGTACAATGATTAACAGCAGAACTGAATTCTGGTAGAAACCTACTCTCAACCATCCATGCTTATTCATGACTGATGCCTCCCTGCGCTGTACTGCACTCTTTATTTTACCACTTTTCCACAGCTGTATTCCACTCCTGCAGGCCAGTTGTTACCAACTGAGAGGCAATGTGGTATGGCGGATAGAATGTTGGACTGGGACTCAGGAGACCTGGGTTCAAATACTCACTCGGCCATGAAAGCTCACTGGGTGAGACTGGGCCAGTCACTGGGCCCCATCACACCTATTTCTCCCCTGGTTTACCTCCATGTTTTTTACCTCAATTTAATAAGAACTGCAAGCGCTCATCCCTTTCACGATTGAAGCTATACAGGTGAACTCTCTTGCTCTCCCGCTGCTATTGTGCCCACCTGCCCTGCCCCTTCTTCTTTCTTCTCCAGGTCATTGTTTTTTGTAATTGATGGACATTGTGATTGATGTGACAGCCTTCCCCTCTCGCTCATTGGAGCTCCTTTGGGAATTAACCAAAATGCTTACAACTCCCTCAATTTTAAAGATAAAGAGATGAAACTTGGCACAGTGATAGCTCTCAGCCTAACCTACCTGACAGGAAGGTTATGAGGATAAAATAAAAAGGAGGAAGGCCTTGTACATCATCTTGAGCTCCTTGGAAGAAAGGCAGCCTATAAATGTAAGAAATAAGTGCAATAAAGTTATAAATGCAACAAACAAACAAACAAACAGCACTAGCTAAGGTTCAAGATATCTATGCCTACTTTCCTGCTTCTGTGCTTAGGATGTAATGGGTGTGGGAGGGCAGAGGGAAGGGTTGGCCACACAATTCACATTTGAATACAGAATATCAATTTACAGGGCATACAGAGTAATTCATTGAGGTGGGAAGTGGGGATTCAAGCCAGATTGAATGGATGTGGTGTCTTGCCAAGAGACGAAAGGGGTAACCACTACACTGGGACAATGAAACAATTTATTTGTAATTTGTTTGATCTTGTCTAAGCTACAGTAAATCTCTGTATGTGATCACATATTCTTAAATAAAGTGGGCAGGAATCAGTCCATAATGCAGCAAAAAATGAAAAGTGACATGTATGCTTCACAACTGTTTCTGTACATTGTTGAGAGCAGCTCTCCTTCAACTGGTTTATTTAGTGCCACATATCAGTTTCTGGAACAGTTATCTGGTCTATAGAAACAGGAAATGAGGTGGCAAAACACTTTTTGGATTGTAGCACTTCAAACTACTGCTGCTGGTAAAGGGGGGGGGGTCACATATTTGAACACCAGTACTTTTAGGGTAAGAATCACTACATAGAGAAAAATATCATGTCAGAAAGAAGGCCAGGTGAGAACCTTTTTCCTGTATCCAGTATCCTATGTATAGGTCACCAAATGCATATATGTGTGGACAGTATCAAGTGTGACACTAATGCTAACATACATTATGTTGCGCTAGCATAAATGACCTCTGACGTAATGTCAATAATGCTTGTGCTAGAGGTCATTTATGATAGTGTGATGTAATTTAAATAAGCAATAGTGTTGTATTGGATACAACATGTAAGCGTTAATGTTATACTAGATACAACACAGGGTGTGAACACACACATGCATTCAATCATCATGCAACTCTACCTGCAGTCTGAAGTGGTGTAGCTCTGGAACAGTTTGATCTTTCTCGAAGACTGTTGGACTGTTGTCACTCCAGACTGAGATGTCCTCGTGGTGAACCAGCTATGCAAAATTCCAACATGACTATAGATGACAATTTTCTTCAAACCAGTTTATGGACGTTATCAGCAATATGCAAATTGGCACGTCACTCACAAGACATGCATTTATCAATGGCTTGTAGTCATGATGGCAATATATTTCCTCCAGTATCAGAGGCAGTATGCTTCTGTATACCAGTTGCTGGAGAACATGAAAAGGAAGGTGCTATTGTTCTCGTGTCCTGCTTGTGGGCTTCCTATGGACATCTGGTTGGCCACTGTGTGAACAGAATGCTGCACTTGATAGGCTTTTGATCTGATCCAGCAGGGCTCTTCTTATATTAGGTTTTGAGCCCATTTTTTAAAATATGTGTGTGGGGTCTCATCAAAGTGGGTCAAATTAATGGCAAGGTGGATTTTCGGTATTTTGGGTGGGAATGTATGGTGGCTGAGAATTATTGGAGAAGAAAAATTTGGAGAAAACATGGAGTATGTCAAGACTAGTCTTTCTCAATTGCTTTAATAACTCTGTTCAACTAAAAGGCATAGCAATGACTGAAAATCTAAATATGGCCATTTTTGTCTTGCTTACGTCAGCTTCTGAACATCTGAAGAAAATTTGGATTTAGCAGACATGGAAGACTCTGCTGCAATAATAAAATAGAAAGAGTTGATCATGGTTGTGCATAAGTGCCATCCATGCAGCAACAAAAGTATTCTTTTGGAATAATATAATGTAATAAAAGATGGGAAAAAGACCACATACTCTAGCCCTTACTTTGGTCCTGGGATATGTAATAATAATAATAATAATAATAATAATAATAATAATAATTTTCCAGAACATTGTTTAAGATGTTTGGATACCATCTAGTTGGATAAAGCCAGTGGTGGACAGATGGTAGATTTGGATTTGCAGGTTGATCTCTGGGTGATCTGTAGTAGATTGGCAAGGATTTCTGACTCCCAATTGTTCAACAATAGCAGCAACAAAAAAGTCCCCTGTTCTAAATTATTCTGATGAAATGAAGAGAGCTGGGGTATGTTTGGAAACAGGAGTGGATTTTGAAGACTGCGAGCTCTGTTGAGTTGTGATATTCAAAACAAATTCGATGTCTTTTGCAACAGGATCTTGGATCTTGGTGGATCTTGAGTTTCTAATAAAACATGAAATAGATCCCATAAGCCTGAGGTCTGCCCACCCCATGGCTAAAGCAGGTGTGCACCCAGGCAATGCCTGGAAAGGAAACTGATGGGCCCCATGTAAGGTGATCAGAGCTTCCTGAAGGAAAAGCAGGATCTAAGTATATTAAAAAGGTCTTCTGGCTAGTCATGTTTGTAACATCATTTGCTTTGCTTTTATGTGTGCAGCACAGAATAACAATGCATGGTGTTGATGCATTTCAAGTATTCAAATTACTTCATGTATGCAATCCAAGTAATCCTCACAGCACCTGTGTAAATTAAACCAGAATAATTATCCCTCACATTACAGAGAAGGGATTGAGGCTGGGAGAATAATGGCTTACCTTAAAGCCACCTGATGTGTTTGTGGCTGAGGTGGCATTTAATCCAGTAGCTGCCCTGATCACCATTCACATTACACCAGTTCTCTCCACTTGGACCCAGGACCTGGCATTAGATCTTGCGATCAGGAGCAAACTACACATTGAAATATACATTGCAGTTAGCAGCTACCTACACTGGGATGGGCAACTTCTGGCCCTCCAGCTGTTTTGGCTTACAACTCCCATCAGCCCTAACCAACAGAGACAACAGTTAGGGCTGATGGGAGTTTTAAGCCAAAACATCTGGAGGGCCACAAGTTGCCCATCCCTTTTGGAGAGAGACTATACTCATAAGGAAAGACTGAAGCTTAGTGGTGGAGTACATGGAAAGAAAAAAGGGATTGTGTAGTAAATGCTGGGAAGGGCTTCTGTTGGAATCTAAGAGAGCTGCTACCAGTCAGAGCAGACAATATTGGACTAAATGGACAATATTCTGAGTAGCATCCTCTGTACATGACTACATGTGAACCACCCCAATGTTATGTTATTTTCACCTCTTCTTCTTCTTCTTCTTCTTCTTCTTCTTCTTCTTCTTCTTCTTCTTCTTCTTCTTCTTCTTCTTCTTCTTCTGGGATTTATACCTGAAAAGTGGCTGTAAAGCACGGGCACCTAACCCTTTCCTTACTGGCAGCTTTTAATTTTAAATCAGTTCCCCCCTCCCCATGTTGAGCTTCCAAAATGCATTTCAGAGTTTGTGTGGGCATAAGCACTGGCCCTGTTCTGTGTCGAAATGAACAACATTATTGATGCTCATATATCCTTCTGGGATTTCAAGGTCAGCTTTAGCTGGCTTTAATCTCTCTCCCCCACCCCATCCTCCCTGGCCCTTTCCCTACAGTCCTCTGGGAGTGGCAGGCCAAAGTTCCAATGCAGAATGCTTTGCCCTTTCACATGTTCCCTTGTTTCCATGGGAGTCAATGGGAGCTTTGTGTGCGTTCTTCCCAAATACATTTTTTTGAGCCTGTAGCAGTGCCACATGGACAACATCCTTGGTTTCTTTTATTACCCAGAACAGAACGTGTGTTGAAATGCTAAATCCATAAATAGAAGGATTCTGAAAACACACACACACAGGGACACAATATTAATTCATGCTAAAAGATTTCCATGCACACAACATCAGCTGCCTCGAAACATTTATCACAAAGCCTCAGTCAGAGATCCACTCTGATCCTATGCATGTTTGCTCAGATGTGTCCCACTGAACTCAATGGGAACTTATTTCCAAGGACTGCAGCTTTTGCAGATTAAGGCCCAATCCAGAGAAAGCCAGTTGCACTTAAAGCCCTATTGAAATCAATGGTTAAAACACAACAATCTTGTGAAGTTGCTCAGTGATTTGCACAAGGCCACATTCAGCTCAGTTCTAAGCATGTTTATATGGAAGTCAGTTATACTAAATTCAGTAAGACCTACTCTCCAGGAAGGGTGTGTAGGATTGTTGTCCTAGTGAGCTTTATAACTGGACATGGGTTTGAAGAGATTACCCACATCCAACATTTGTTTCTTCCTGGTTATGACATACTTGCCCTCTTCTTAACTCAAGGATGGAGAAAATGTGGTCCTCCAGATGTTGTTGGACTGCAATTCCCTTCAACTCTCACTCCTGGCTATGGTGGCTAGGGCTGATGGGAACTGTGGTCCAATAACATCCGGAGAGCCACATTCCTTCACCAGCCTTGCCTTACAGAATATATTACATCTGGAAGGTGTCCAGGTTTAGACTTTGGTGATCATTAAGAGGAAAAGACAGTTTGAAAGCTGTGAAGGAACCACGAAGGGTTAATATTAGAAAGTGGGCCCTAGTGGAGACTGGTGGCTCCAATGTCATGGGGTGGTGAGTCCGCTCTGGGCTTCAGTTAGAACTAAATAACTCTAAAGGAGCTACCCAAGGTGCTGAACCTTAGTCTCAAAATGGGGTCAGCACCTTGAATAGCCCCTTTAGAGCTCTGGCTGGTTCTGAATGAAACCTAGAATGGATTCATCCCCCCACTGACATTGGAGCCGCCAGCCTTGACTGGGTGGCCTCTTGGAGGACATGGTGTCCAATTGCTACTGAAGGTGTGCAGAGAGTTTGGCACGTTAACAACACCTCTATGGATGAATGATTCACAATGTAGTGTAGGGGTGCACAACTTTTTTGGCTCTAAGGGCAGCATCCACTAGCAGGATATGGAACCTTTTCCTACTCATAAGTAAGCAGGAATGAATAATTTAGCAGCACTTTCAAATAGTATGCCTAATATCGAGCCTCTGCATGTCTACTCAGAAGAAAGCATGAACAGCATGTCTACACACAAATATGGAGGTCTGAATCAGTCAGCAGCTTCCTTCCCAGGTCTTGCCCTCTCTCCCATAGAAGGAAAACCTATTTTTCTGATTAACAGATCATTAGAGATAAAAGCTTTTCCCTGCTAAGCCCTGAGATAGACATAATTTTCCAGTGCTCAACAGGGGAAAGCTCTTATCTCCTATCAGCTGCTGATTGGAGATAAGAGCTTTCCCCCTGCCCAAAGATGATGATCAATTGGGCTGCAGAAAAAGTAGATGGGGTGCCAATGGGTTTGTGAGCTGCACCCGGAGTGTTTATGGCCCACAGGTTGTGCATTCCTGATCTGGAGAATTTTCTGAACAGATATATAGGGTAGGGCTGTGCACCACCTTAGGCTGAATCTCCAAATCTGAGCTATATCTGAGGTGGTACTGAGTTGGCCCGAGGTGCCCTGTGGCTGAAGCAGATTGGTGCCAAAGCCTTAGGGTGTCTTGGGCTGATTCGGGGTGGTGCTAGGACATTCCTCCCCACCTGCCCACTTGGGAAAGGTGGTACAAGGCTGGCCGTGAGTCCAGGTGAATCCATTGGACTCACTGAATTCATCTTCCTATCCCTCCCCACCCTCCTTTCCCTCCTTTGTCACCTCCTGCTGCCCCTGGGACTTACCTGTAAATCGCATCCTCCTCTCAGAGAACCAAGCAGCAATTTAAAGTTAAGATCATGGCGGCTCTCTGTTTTTATTATATCTATGGCCACAAACTAGGGCGGCCTAAGGGCTCCATCACACTAGCATTTTATCACACCCTTGTCATGCCTGTTTTGCTGTTTTGCACTCACCCCGCCTTTTTTCTCCACCTTTCCTATTTTCCTAGAGTGGGGAAAGTCTGGTTTATTTCCTTCACGCAGGATTAAAGAGTCCTTCCGCTCCTGTGTATTGTCCTTTGTTGGGGGGCATGTGCTTTGAAGGGAGGTCTTGCTGATGAAAGAGGATGGTGGGGCAGTTCCCCTCCTCCAGCATGCCGTGTGGAATAAGTGGGTTTGTGCTGAGTTGGTTGAACGGATTTTTGCTGCTCCAACCCCACTCTCATTGCCCGCAGAAAGGCACCCAGCCGATGAAACTTTAAATCAGTAAAACGCCAGAGTGAGGGAGGGGGGAAAGGCTCCCACATCAATCACAATGTCACAACCAAAGAACTGGAGGGGGAATGATAAGGGGCAGGGCAGGGCGGGGTGGAGTGGGAGAGCAAACAAGTGAAAGGAGGTTTCACTGGTACAGTGGTGATACCACAAATCCACGTGAAAGGGACCATTAGCTTGACACGGAAATGAAATGCAGGTGGAAATCGTGGAGGCAAACCAGGAAAAAAAGTAGGTGTGATGGAGCCCATAAACTGCCATAGATACAGTAAAAACAGAGAGCCGTTGTGATCTTAACTTTAAATCACCACTTGGCTCTCTGGGAGGAAGACGTGATTTACAGGGAAGTCCTTGCAGTGGTGATCCTGGGTTGAGGGGTGAGGGGGGCTAGGGGTCTGTGAGTAGAGAATGGGGAGTGAGGAGTCCCATGGACTCCTGGTCAGCCTTGTGCCCAGTTTTCCTGGGTGTTGGCCATGCTGTAGGCACCCAGGAACCCGTAAGGTATACCCACTTTTGGGGAGGGGAAAATTTTGCTTTGGCTTCAATGCTGAGATGAGGTGGGCATCCTCGAAGTGCTCCGAGTTGAATCAGCCTCCTGGATTGACTTGGACTATTTCTGGATTGCAGGGTGAAAAAAACAACCGCTGAAATACAACAGCCTATTTATTATTAGCAAAAGAGAGCATCAACTCTCTGTGAGAGTTGTAACTCTTGGAATCAAAGCATGCGGTATTCTTGCAAATAATACTTTGGGGAAGAAGGGAGATGGATCATCACTCATTTTCAATGTTTGTTGAAAACCCTTAGGAGATGGTATAGATTTTGAAACAGACCAGCTGTTGCACAACTGGAGAAATGCTGGAGGGAACCAGGTTTCAGTCTTGGTGGAAGCAGCAGCAGCAGCAGCACATCCTCCTTTCACATTCTGAAATTGCCCTCAGGTCTAGATGTTCTGAGATGTAAAAGCAGCTCATTGCTTATTCCTTTTTAATTTATCTTGGTTTGTGGCTTGTTTTGGTGACACTGCTTCATATGCCCTCTCTGGTTACTGTCTCTTGGTTGGGACTGCTTTTGAATTAGAACTTGCATTTTCTTTTTCAAAATTGTTCAGAGATCTTAAGCAAGGGACAATGCCCATCCCAGAAACTAGGCAGGCAAATACAGAACCATATAGAAGCAGGACTCTAGGACTCTGTTTGCAATATTCATTTTCTCTTTAAGAGGACAGGCCATTGTAAGTTGACTACAGTCAGAGGCAAACTGCAATAAGCTTCCTTGTAGCCTACTGCATTATTGATTTCAATGGCTTTCCCATCAGTTCCTAAATCAGAAGTTGCAGCACAATGCTACTGTGCATGTCTATTCAGTGAAGTAAGTCCCACTGAGTTCAATTAAATTTACCTCCAGGTGAGTGTGCATAGGACTGCAGCCTTAAAGGTTCGGAGCTAGATTTGGAAATGGACGTCATTGGAAAGCAGTGTATGAAGTTCCATCTGTGGTGTTAGATATGTAATGGCTGATTCACATAGGCAAATGATCACTTGATAAGAAGAGCCATGCTGGATCAGACCAAGGTCTATCTAGTCCAACATTCTGTTTACAGAGTGGCCAACCAGCTGTCCCCTATGAGAAGCCCATAAGTAGGACATGAGTGCAATAGCACCCTCCTCTTCCTGTTCCCCAGCAGCTGGTGTACCTAGATGTACTGCCTCTGATACTGGAGGTAGCATATAGCCATTAGGACTAGTAGCCCTTGATAGCCTTATCTTCCATAAATTTGCCCAAATCCCTTTTAAAGCCACCCAAACTTTTGGCCATCATTATATCTTGGGGTAGCAAATTCCATAGTTTAACAATGCACTGTGTGAAGAAGCACTTCCTTGTATTTGTCCTGAATCTCCCACCAACCAGCTCCTTGGGATGACCCTGGGTTTTAGTATTATGAGAGAGGGAGAAAAAATTCTCCATATCCACTTTTTCACATCACACATAATTCTGTATATCTCTATCATGTCTCCCTTTGTTTTTTTCTAAATTGAACAGTCCTACATCATGTAAACTTTCCTTGTAGGGGAGTTTCTTTAGCCCATCAATCATTTTTAATTGCCCATTTTTGCCATTTTTCCAACTCCACAATATCCTTTTTTTGGGTGTGGTGACCAGAACTGTACACAGAATTCCAA
Source organism: Anniella stebbinsi (assembly GCA_029215795.1). Taxonomy (NCBI): domain Eukaryota; kingdom Metazoa; phylum Chordata; class Lepidosauria; order Squamata; family Anniellidae; genus Anniella; species Anniella stebbinsi. Next base: position 83,106,406 of record JARDYH010000004.1, on the reverse strand, counting down.
GTGTGGCCATACAATAGATTTGTATATGGGCAGTATGATATTAGCAGTTTTAGTTTTGATTCCTTTCCTAATTATGCCTAATATGGAATTTACCATTTTCACAGCAGCTGCACACTGAGTTTACATTTTCATCAAAGTTTCTACCATAAACCCCAGGATCTCTTTCTTGGTAAGTCACCAATAGCTCAGATCACATCAGTGTATATGTGAAACTGAGATTTTTTTTGTTTCAATGTACATGACTTTATACCTGATTTCACTGAACTGCATTTGCCATTTTGATGCCCATTCTTCAAGTTTGGAAAGATCCTTTTGGAGCCCTTCACAATACCTTTTTGTTTTAACTACCCTAAATAGTTTGGTGTCATCAGCAAACTTGGCTACCTCACTGCTCACTCCTACTTCCAGATGATTTATGAACAAGTTGAAAAGCATTGGCTCCAATATAGATCCTTGTGGGACCCCACTGTTTACATTCCTCCATTGGGAGAATGTTTCATTTATTTCTACTCTCTGCTTTCTGTTTTCTCTGTTACTAATCTGTAAGAGGATATGTCCTCTTATTCAATGACTGTGAAGGGCTTGTGAAGAGTCAAAAGCCTTTTAGAAGTCCAAGTACACAATGTCTACCAGATCATCCCTGTCCACGTGTTTATTACATTCCAATTATGGAATGGTCTCCCCGATGAAGCCCGCCTGGAGCCAACATTGTTATCTTTTCAGCACCAGGTCAAATTTTTTTCTCCCAGGCATTTAACATTTAAGTTGAGTTTTTAACTGAGTCTTTGGCCTGGCTGAAAATTTAAAATTGTTTTAAATGTTAGCTGTTTTTATGTTTTATGTTTTTAAATTATGTATATTGACTTTTAATGTTCAGTCTTTTAATTTTTGTAAACTGCCCAGAGAGCTTTGGCTATGGGGTGGTATATAAATATAATAAATAATAATAACAACAACTCTAAAGTAGGGATTGTATCGTATCATTAAAATGTACGATAACAATACAATAAGGTCATTATTGTGCATGTGTTTAACGATGACAATATGATAGAAAACCCTGCGATAATCATTGGAGATGATAATTTTCGGGTGATTTTATCATTTTATCAGACTGCCATATAAATATACCTATAACTTCTGTATTTAAAAGTTAGAGGCTTGAAACTTGGTCACAGTGCTTATGGGGTATGCCTAAGTATGTGTATGAAATGTGAGATCGATCCCTCCAACCCTCGATTTTATATGAATTTTGTAAAGATCGTTTCTGTTCTGACAGGTCTGAATGAACGCACGTGGTGAGCTGTCATTCTGACCTGTCAGAACTGAAACGATCTTTAATAAATTCATATAAAATCGAGGGTTGGAGGGATCGATCTCAAATTTGGCACATATGTGTAGCAACATTCAATTTACTTGGAAGCTACATTAAGCTAACCAGACTATAATTTCCTGTATCCCCCGTTTTTAAAACGGCATTACATTGACCGTTCTCCAGTCCTCTTGTACAGAGACTGATCTTAAGGACATGTTACATATTTTTGTTAGAAGATCAGCAATTTTGCATTTGAGTTCTTTAAGAACTCTAGGATAGATGCCACCTGGGTCCAGTGATTTATTAGCTTTCAATTTGTCAATAAGGTCAAGAACTTTATCTTTGTCACCACTACTTACTTCAGTTCCTCAGGCTCCCTTTGTAAAAACAGTTTTGGCACAGGTATCTGTCGTACATCTTCTGCAATGAAGACAGATTAAAATAATTCATTCAGCTTCTCTGCAATCTCCTTATCCTCCTTTAGTACTCCTTTAACTCCATTATCATCCAACAGTCAACTGCCTCTGGTTTTCTACTTCTGTTATACTTAAAGAATTCTGCATTGTTGGTCTTGGTGTGGTTAGTGATATGTTCCTCAAAGTGCTTTGTTGCTTCTCTTATTGTCTGCTTGCATTTCTTTTGTGTAAGTTTGTGTTCCCTTCTGTACTGCCTTGATAATGCATTTATCAAGTGATGGATAACCGTATGCAAACCAGCTCTAAGTTTAACTTTAATTTCAATATGTACATGTCTTAATTAGCTGAGCAAATACACATCCCCATCCCATGTAGGCTTGTTGACCAAATTTAGTTCTTAATGCTATGTTTTTGGAGATTTTATAACTTTGCATACATTTGGGAATTTCTTAGACTAGTACAAAAGAAGAAGGACAGCATCTTTCCCCCCACCTCCCCCCATTATGCTATATTATGAAGTACAAATTGGTACACTCAGCATTTGATGTGCAAAAGAAAAAAAAAGATGAGCTTATTTTAGTTTATTCTCCCTGAACACAATGTTGCAGGCCGCAGAGTTCCTGTTGCTAGGAAGGTTAATATTTGATATTTGGATTTTTTTCCTGCTTTTATTGCAGTTTAGGTATAATCTGTTTTTCTTTCTTTCTTAGAACGTTGTAATAATTAAAATGGAGATATTGAAAGTACGTAACTATATTAGCAATTTTAATTTTTTTAATGTTCTTTTGCTTGTTTGTTTGATTAAAATTTGATTAAAAAAGGAAGTAACCGATACGCAGGTGATGCAATGCACATGATACAGCACTCAAAACCAAACCAAATTATCAACAGTAGTGCATCCAGTTAATAAATGTTTATAGATTTAAAAGCAATATATATATGAAATATTTTGGTATAAAACACATCTTTTACATGTGACTGAAGCTGGTTTTTAAACTGAAACATTTCAAATTTTAAAATCTGTTTCAATATAAATATATTTTTAGAAGTATTTTGGAAATAATTTAAAAAAATCTATAAAATTTATAAACTGGATGTACTACTGATTGTCATTTGTTTTGTCCTTTTTTTAAAAAAAGGAAGATAAAATTGTATGGATGCATGGAAAAGAGATAGTTGAAAAGGACTTCATACAGAAATGTGACTCTATGAAATTATGGTTTCTTTTAACACTATAAAGATTCTTTTAAGATCTTAGATTGTTTTGTCTTAGATTGTTTTAACTGACATTCCCCTGACTTCCCCCAATTCCAGCTCAGCATCTGATGAAGTTTGTTGTTGCAATATTGTAATAAAAAGTAAGGATCCATCTTATTTATGTTATTAAGAGGTATTATGTCCTGCGGAAAGGAAACATTTAAATATCACTTTAAAGCAATTTTCAAAAAGACAGTCTTAACCTGCTCTGACCTGCTCACTCCATCCAGAACTATTTGCTAGGTTGGCTATGTATAGCTAGCGTGACCATATGAAAAGGAGGACCGGGGTCCTGTATCTTTAACACTTGTATAGAAAAGGGTATTTCAGCAGGTGTCATTTTTGTATGCATGTAGCACCTGGTGAAATTCCCTCTTCATCACAACAGTTAAAGCTGCAAGAACCCTGTCCTATTTTGTATCTGGTCATGAGAGCTGGGCTCTTGCAGCTTTAACTGTTGTAGTGAAGAGGGAATTTCACGAGGTGCTGCATGAGTTCAAATGACACCTGCTGAAATACCCTCTTCATCACAACAGTTAAAGATACAGGAGCCCTGTCATCCTTTTCATATGGCCACCCTAGCATAGCTGAATCTTTCAGGGGGTACCTCTAAGATCTTTTCTACCACCTTTTAAAACAGGATAGCTGTGGTTCTCTGTGTTCTGTGACTATTCCTGACTGTTGCTACATCATAGCAACACTTAAGTCAAATGATATCAGACACTCTAACATGGTAAATACTACAGTCCAAACTATTTTGGCGAGATACAAAGAAGGGAAGCTGCAATTCCATATATAATACATTTCCTTTCATGGCGAAAGTCATCTTTGGAGGACCCCCCCCCCCACACACACACAAGTGTTTCAACTTATCTAGATTTAAGTATTCACATTAAATGTAGATTTATCATGTCAATATGATATGATTTATGCCTGTTTGCCTATAATTAACTTATATGTAGAAATGCCAGGCAATCAGTCTGAACATGAAACTATATTTTATTTCCTACCTGCTTATGAGATTTTATAGTCCAGTCTCCAGAGGCCTTTTTCACATTGATCATTCTTCAACAGTGGTTTGCTTTGTGTCTCTTGACTGCTTCTTACAGGAACAGCTTATGGGTGCAAGAGGATTCAGCTATTAATTTGCTTGATTTTGTTTGGTTATTTTTCATAGATCATAGGTCACCTCCTCATCATTCAAATACCTTGATGTCTCTCACAACAGTTTTGCTTCAATGATTCTTTACACCAGCCTCCCCCAGTCTGGCACCCTCCAGATGTGTTAGACTACAATGCCCATAATCTTCAGACATCTTGACAGGTGGTGGAAGATAGGAATTGTAGTGGGAATGTACCAGATTGGAGAAGGTTACTTTACGCAATTAAACAATTAATGAAGAATAAAACAAAAGACAGGAGTGGGTAACCTGGTGCCCCCACTATATTTTGGAATACAACACCCATTATGCCAAGCCAGCATAGCCAATGGTAAGGGATTATGGAAGCTATAATCCCTTATCATTACCCCCTTACCATCTGTAGGGCACTAGATTGCCTAGCCTTGATCTAACTTGACCACATATGTGACAGGAAAAAGGAAAACTTTTAAAAAAGGATAGGAGGATAGAAGTCAAGTACAGAAATCTTGATGGAAATCAAGAAATAAATGGAAACAAAGGGCTGGTTCACACACATGTACGTTCCTTACTTGATGACTGGGTGCTAAGTTAGTGTACAATCATAGGCATGTTCAGATAGAAAAAAAGTCCTACAACTCCCAGCTTCTCCCCATTTTATCCTCACAATCATCTGGCAAGGTAGGTTATGCTGAGAGAGAGAGGGGGGGGTGGTCAGTGGCATATTGGCAGGGGAGTGAGATGGTCCAGGGTCACCAAATAAACTTCATAGTTAGGCAAAGATTTGATACTAGATCTTCCCTGCTCAAGTCGAATACTCTAGCTGCTGCTACCATAAGAGCGCCTCTACAAGAGCGATTTAAAGCTCTTTCAAGGTGCATTAAAATTTTTACTTCTACAAGAGCAGAGTGCAAATCAGGGGTCGAAGCGTGTTTTCCCTCCTATTATGCGCATTATCGAATGCATGTTAAATAGCGAGTTTTAATTTACCGCGGCAGTTAAAGCGCCTCATGACCATGTAAACAAGCGATTCTCCGCATTAAACACCTCTAAAGCGCATTTCATACAACCGGTAAGGCAACCAGTTATGTGCTTAACTGCCTCCCGCATATAGTGATTTGCCATAAAAGCGATTCCGAGAAGATGCACATAATTAGACAACCAGGCGTCAAACCGAATTCTTGTAGAGGGGAACTAACTCTCATCAATCTATGCTATATCAGAAGTATCTAAGTTTACTATCCGTATAGAAGGAATTTCTTTTCACAATCATGTCTGAGGGTAGTCTACAGAAACATTGTATATCCGAAGGGAAATTGTCTCTTTCTGGATTAACTTGCATTATACAATATTTATTCATTCATTTCCCAATCTCTTGTGTTAATGTTGCTATGTGTTTGATTTTGACAGTATGGAGAACCCCAGTTTGTGTGGTTTTCCCAACTGCAAACCCTGATTTACAAGCTTGTTGTGTGCCTCCATAATCCTAATCAGTCTGGAGATTGATATTTGGATTAGTCAACTCTTAATTTCTGTCACAGATAACTGTCACCTTTTGTTTCATTCTGGGCTTTTATTTTTCAAGCACCACAGCTGACCTCTGAACTCAATTTGCACTTGCCTATTGATGCATAAATATCTATAATATCACAGTAAATTAAATTCCATTTTAAAGGGTTTCTATTTAACACTCTGTCAGAACTTTCACAGTATTTGATTTCTGGTTTCCTCTGTCCACTGACAGGTTTATCTCAATCTGGTGTGATTAATGGAACCTTATATTTAGAGAAAGCATACCTATCATTACCATAATCTCTTAATGCTTGCTTAGGCAACATTGTATTTTGCCAGCAGGCCTCCAAAAACTTCCAGCCTCTTTAGTTCTAGCAGAACAAGCAGGAAAGATGAAGCAGGCTCAGAGAATGTGGAGGATTGTAATGCAGAGCGATTGGATGGCTTGCTAAATTATACAACTTTCCACTTAAATGGATCAGGCAAAGCACAGTGCAGGCATTTGTGGGTTTTAAAGCCATCTTTTCTTTCACAGGCAAAACTACCAGGATGTTTTTTGGGGTGGGTGGTGGGGGAGACAGGTCTTTGTCAACTATTAAGGATTTCCAGAAGAGGACCCTTGTTAGTCTCTTGAAACAAAAACAACAGCATCTCATGGGTATATATAAACCTGCCCTTAGTCTTTAAGGCAAGGTTGGGGAACCCCAGAGGGATAATTTGGCCCTCCTTGGATCCCAATCCAGCCCCCAGTGCTCTTGGTATTTTTGTATTTTAGACACTGCTCTGGCTTCAGAACTGCCCACCACTGCAAGGCGGCCTCCAAGACTTAGGGTGACCATAGGAAAAGGAGGACAGGGCTCCTTTAACGGTTGAACAGAAAAGGGAATTTCAGCACATGTCATTTGTATGCAGCGGCACCCGGTAAAATTCTCTCTTCATCACAACAGTTAAAGCTGCAGGAGCCCTGCTCTCTTTTGTATCTGGTCAAGACAGCAGGGCTCCTGCAGCTTTAACTGTTGTGATGAAGAGGGAATTTCACCAGGTGCTGCGAGGCAGTGTCAGCAGGCACATTTTCTCCCAGCATCAACATCCCAGAATTTCCTCCACTTTTGCTAAGCACTCATCATAGGTGTCTATAACCAACTTTTCTTGGATTGTACCATTTCAGGGTGCAGATGAAGAGCTGCCTGTTAAATGCTCTCCTGCAAACCCTCCCCCCAAATACAAAACCCTCTTTGCAGGTTAAAAAAAAGAGCATGATAAGAAGAGTTGAGTCTAGCTGTCATGGGCCTAATCTACACCAAGCAGGATATTGCACTATGAAAATGGTATGAAAGCAGTATATAAAAGGCAGGAGCCACACTACTGCTAGTGGTATTGAAGTCCACTGACAACTGTTGGGGCCCATAGACACATATATTCCACTTTCATATTGATATATCCTACTTGGTGTGGGTCCTGCCCTTTATATACCGCTTTCATGCCGCTTTCATAGTGCAATATCCTGCTTGGTGTAGATGAGGCCTAGTGGCACGCTGTTTTGCCCCACTGTGGGCAGGAAGTCGTTCTCGCATTTCTACATGTAATATTCCACATGCAGCCTGAAATAAAACACTCCAGGAAAAGCATTACCTCTTAATTTTGCTGCTGCACCTTGCCAAGCGAGGATCAGCTGGGACATATTCCTACAATTGTCTCTGCAGCTACTGCAAGGGGGTGAGAAATGGGCTTGGATAGGGCACCATTACACTTGGCATCACTGTCCAACCAGCCCATCTCATGCTGGCTTGATAATATGGCCTATTTACTATGAGTTGTATCCAGTGCTAGTCCTGCTTACAATAGACCTATTGGAATGAATGGGACTTACGTTAGACAGATATTGGATACAACTCCCTGATCCCCTCGTAAGCACTGTCTACTAATTCCCCTGCTAGGTTGTGGGCTCAGAATCCCTTCTGTGGCCCACCACAGGGGCCAGTTTCAAATTCAAGATCACCTAGGATTGCTTGATTCAGGTGGGAGCCAGGGTACCATGGTCTTCAACACCACAGGGTCTACCTTCCTATGGTTGTAGAGCCTACCTGCATGATATATATGATGGGGGGGGGGGAACTTGCTGTGGAGCTTTGTCACATTTTACAAGTATGATGGTAAACCTAAAAGGGGTCGCTTTGGAAATGTCTTGACATTTTCACTAAGCAAGAAGGTGAAATTTACAAATCTTTCTCTGTAGACCACAGCTGGGGAACTTGTACTCTCTCTTTCTGTTGAGGACCATATTCTCTCATGTATAATGTGTCATGGGTGGGGCAGAAGGTAGGGGTGGGCAGGTTCGTAGCCAAAAGTGAGTAGGGCCACCCCTTTTCTCTTTCTTTCTTTCTTTCTTTCTTTCTTTCTTTCTGCCACCCCCTTTTTCTCTCTTTCTCTTTTTTCTGCAACCCCTTTCCCCTTTCGTCTTCCACCCCTTTCTCTCTTTCTCTTTCTCTCTCTCTCTCTCTCTCTCTCTCATTTTATCTCCCTACCCTCTCTCCCCACCCAATAGGCTGCTGGGGGAGGGTCAGATCTCTTGGTAATATTAGGCCAAGAGGTACATGAAATTAGAATGAGGGGTGTAAATGTTCCAGCTTAAGATACAAACTATACATTCTGTATAGTTCCATGGTTGTTTTTCCTGGCATCTGCTCAAGCAAAGGACTTGTGGTGGTGGTAGTGGTGACAGTGTGGAAGAACTGTTTAACCTTGTTTTGCCAAGTCATTTGCTCCAGATCACGTTCCCAGCTGCATTTCTCTCTGAGCCAAACTACACATTATGCTAATTGCATAGCATGTAGCTGAACCTTGTGTTTTGTTAGAATGCTACCTATGGCAGAGTTGTTTCCCCCATGTATTAAACACAGAGAGAGAAAGAGAGAGAGAGAGAGAGAGAGAGAGAGAGAGAGAGAGAGCTACATGTATTGTACAGTTTGATCCTAAAAACATTTAGGTGAGCACTGAAACACTGGAAAAGGTGGGGGAGTGTAACATCTTTAAAAATAAAAGAAAGAAAAAGTCTGGGAAATGATGGTGGCCTTGCTAAATGGGCAAAGCAGCTTTGTTAATGATTATTACTTTATTCTCTTGTTCAAACTGCTAAATAAGCTCTTCCATGGTTTAATAGCACAGCAAGAATTGCTCAACTGCCAACATTAACTTAACAATTTAAGAAGTAAACAAATTGCCACTGATGGACAGGTAGGTAGAGCTTACATCATTTGTCATTCATGATGTTATGGGAACTGTCCAATACATGCCTGCAAAACTTGTTCAATGACGGGCCACAGATCACATACAATGGCAACAGGAGCACTGGATATGGAGCGGAGATGGGGGAAATTGTATTTTACCAATAACATTTGGTGATTTGAATGCTGGGCAAAATGCCTTTTCCTCACAAGAGTAGCATTACCCTTCAGGAAAGGCTACTGTATCTGTAATAAAATAACTTCAGTGGTGCAGCTAGGTAATTTTAGATCATGTACTGTCTTATGGGAGACCAACTTTAGATAGCCATATGCATTACTTCAGTTGCAGGGAAGGCTGGTGGATCTGATTTTGGTGGGGTGGAGATTCCATTCAGGGATTTAGCAGCTATCCAAGGTGCTGCACCCTAGCACCAAAATGGGTCTAGCACCTTAGATAGCCCCTTTAGTCTTTTGGCTTGATGTTACTAAAACCCAGAATCGAATCTCCGCATTAACGGAATGAGATCCACTAGTCTTCTGTGTTCAGTTGTGGCATGCACAACTAACATTTCTTCTTCTTCTCTCCACCCATGCCCCAGCTTTCCATGCTTTATAACTTCCTCTACATTCCTGATATATGAGAAGTAGAAAAAAAAGTTTGCCAATGCTTTCTTTGGGGGGAGGGGATTTTTAAATAAAAATAAATTCTCTGGGTGGCCTTCTCTTCCTCTAATTCAATTTTGGTATTTTTGAACCTGTGCTCTCATACAAATAGTCCTACTGATTCTGAGTTAAAATACTACCAAGAACATGAACCATTTGTATAGCAGATCAAACAACACAGGGATCAAGCAACACCGTTTTAAAGAGCCATTGAAAATAATGGAGAGAAAATTAGCAGAGGTGTGGTAGCAAATTCTAGACTCTAGAATCTTCTAGAGAAATGTTTCTGGTCCATGCACCAATAGAGATCAATTTAATAATTTCTCTTAACTTGTATGAATAACCCTATTAAACTGCATTTTTCCAGTTCAGAGTTATGGAGTTCTTAATTATCATAGGTATTGTCGTTTAACAGTATCTAACTATCATGATATATTATCATAAAAGTAAGAAAGTGCCTACAGTGTGTGTGTGTGTACCCACCCACCCACCCAATATCAAATAAGAGTATTTACTAGGTATTTCTTATGTTACAACAGTTATCTCGATGTTCAAACACAAGTCCCACACACAAAATGTTTTTGTGGGCACGCACATGCTATAAAACTGGGGGAAATCTGTTGTGTGTGAATTGACATTTACAATCAATAAAGGCAGTGTTCTTCAATATCAAGGCCACACAACAGCTGCTACCATGCTATCAGGTATGCTGTGTCTCTTAAGAAAAAATAAAAACAAAAGATTTATATGTCATGTTATTCTAGAAATATTTAATTTACAGAAATGGAATACATTTCCCTTCCGGAATCTTTGTTGGTAAATTATTATAATTCTGAAGCACGTTCCCGACTTTTTGAGTGGTTTTCCACCCTGCTTTTTAACCTTCGACAATAAATATTGTTGTATCATGAAACAGCAAATCTAAACAATTACATATGTAGTCCAAAGGCATACCCGAGAAAATCAATATTTGACATCTTTGCAACTTCTCCTTCAGAACAGCGTTCAATAGCCTTTATTCATTATACACTTATATCTCTTTCAGATTTGCCTTTGTCACTAGAAACCCATTTTTTTCTCCTTTGACTTCCACATAACTTCTTTGCCCTGTACTTTTACAGATGCCTTCTGGCTATAAATACTAATGAAATCTCTTTGCTTAATTCAATTTTGCTGGTACACTTACAGTTATGACCTAACTTTCCCACGAGAGAGACTGATTGAACATTCCAATACCTTATGGATGGGAGCAAACATTCTACAGAACTGGACTGACAATTTCCATAATTATAGAATTCACAGCCTAATGACCTTAAAAAACAATAAAAAGATCTCTTGTTAATTCAATTTCTGTTACTGACATTCAAGATATTTCATTTTTCACAGGACAACAAATTTACTTTTTATTTTCAAAAGAGCACTCTATCCTTTTACCCTAGATTAAATTTTCTGAATGTTGAAGGATTTCATTGAATATTTAGCATTTCTTTGTCTTTTAAAAGTTAGAATATTTATGATCCTAAGAATGCTTTTGACTGATTTATAGCAATCAATTATAAGAGTGCGTTTTCAAGTAGCTCCTTTAAAAATGAAGAATAGAATAATTAAAAAGATCAGAAGCCCTCCCTTGCATATAATTATTTCATTATGTCATTACAGAGCAGAAATTGTTTTTGCTGACTGTGAACTATTTTAATTGAGCAAAATCCACAGTAATATAGACTAGCAGATAGTTCTTCCTGGGAATTAAGATCACTAATTGCTTAATTTTCTATGCGGTATGGTCATCCACATTGTATATTATAAACCTAATGACTAGGCTCCTTTTCTCTAGTACAGACACTCAAAGCATAACCTTGCAGTAAGTTAATTTATTTCTTGAACAGGATTATTGCTTTGTTAAACATTCGTTTGGGTGACAATTCACAATTATTCACCACGCAGAGCAAAGCACGTGATCTATGGCTGCCACTCAAGCTCAACATCCTAGCTCCTCCCCCCGCTAAATTTAATACGATGATGATCTTTCCAAACTGTAAGCAGTCATTTGGGGTGCGTGTGTCTTGCCAGAGTCTGTGAGAGGGGGGCACTGGGACATAATAATAGTATCCCTTTGACACAAGTGGTATCTATCTAGCATCAGAATGGTACAGCTGGCTGAGTTATTAGTAACCTTTACCAGACCAGGATCCAGAAGGTAAGTAGAAGTGAGGTCTGGCTTGCCTTCAACCTTTTCCCATCTGTTTTCCCATCTGAGAGCTCTGTACCATCAAACACCAAATTTAAAGGTGGACCTTGATGGTAATGTCTGGATGTAGGCAGACATCCTGACATCCAAAGTGAAGGAACTAGAGGTGATGGGGAGGTTCAAGGAGCAGGGACAGACAAGAACAGAAGCTTGGGATATAGGTAGGCAGGAGTTCAGGAAATGCATATTCATGGGAAACCACATCATCATCATCATCATTTCTTACCCACCTCTCCGTTTGGATCGAGGCGGGGACAACAATATGATAAAATACATAAAACTGATTAAAACATGACACACATTATTAAAACTGCATTAAAACATCCTAAAACATCCTAAAAACATCCTAAATATATAAGCAGGCAGAGTCAGCATCAGTACCTGGTATCCATGAGCAATTGCTGGCACTCCAGTGTACTTGCTGGTATTTGCTCTGAGTCCCCCTATAATCAATCTTTTGGCTCTCCAATAAACATGGGAAACTGAGTATAGCTGCCATTTTAATTTCCCACAATGCCACCAACATAGCATTACTGTAGGGCATTGTGGGATATTGAAATGGCTGCTAGACATAGCGGCTCAGTGTTGCTCAGAGCACTGCTGCTGCCACCCCTGTTCACTACCACCAGTTAAGCCTGCCAGGTCCCACCAACTGAGGATGGGCCCCACCAGAGGGCTATTTGCCCAGGACCCTTCAAACTTGAAACGGGCACTGCACGCAGGTAGAACCAAAATGTCTGCAACTGCACCTTGACACCTATTTAGACGGCATCTATTCCCACCCATTGCTTTGTACTGGGTCAGGCAACTTGTGACCAGCAGAACCAATGGTGGAGGATGATGGGAGTTGTAGCCCAAAACCTCTGAAGGGCCACAAATTGTTCACTCCTGCGTTATACCATAACAAAATGACTGGACTTTATGTCATATGATAGGACTGGAGACAGGTCCACACCTTGGAGCATTGCCCCACCAAAATGGACCTTGTGCCCTTTCATTAGCAGCTAATGGAGCCAGATCTGGATTCATTTGAGGTCTCAGTTCTAGGCGATGTGCTAAGTCAGGCTGAAGGATCACAAATAAAGGAAAGTTCTGTTCTTTCCGCCTTCTTTTCTTGTAACTTTTAATACCAGCTATCAAGTGTTCTTCTAATGTCTTCTCCCTTTCCTGCAAAGCTCATCAGGTCACCTATCTTGGAATCCTGCAAGACAATTCTTTAAATCCTTCATCATCCCCCTGTCTGATCTTATGCAGGGCTGGCTCCCAGCAAACCATCCGGCCTTTTGAAAACTTTGCCATTTCTGCCTTGGTGAGCGCTGCCAGGATTTCATCAGTGTCCAGGATCATCTGTACCAGGACCATTGCCTTGCAAGCTGTCAATCCCGGGACAGCTGTGTCCAGAGCATCTATTACAAAGAGTTTTTAGCTGCCATCTGTGCCCTTTGTGCATGCCCAGAGCTTCTCACCCCCAATGGCCTGGAAGATGGGGAAGCTTATTGGTCTCGAGTGTGTTTCCTGCTGTTAGTGTTCTGCTAAATAGCCTTGCTAACTGGTGATTTCCTCACACTCTAGTTTAGGCGCTAATGTCAAGTTTTAATGCTAACCAACAACTACTGTAGTGATGATGTTTATTAATACTTCATTTGGTACATTGGTTTGCTTAAGCATTTGACAATCTTTACCTTGTTTGCACTCCCAACAACCTTGTGAGTTGTTATAATGTTCTGTCTATAGAGAGGAGTGAAAAATATTGACGTGTAGTCAGTTCATTGCTGAGCTAACAGTTGGACCCAGGTTGAAGGCCCAACACTCAATTGCAATTTAGGTGCCATTTCTCTCAGTCTGCAGCGTTTTAGAATAGCTGAACGGTTGGGCCTGAATATTATTTTGTCCAAGTCCCATGCCCAACGTTTAGATAGACATCCAAGATCTACACCTAAGAAGGCAAGCAAATACATAATCCATTTAAACTACTATGCAGATTTACAGAAAGGTACTAATGCTAGCAGCGATTGATTGACTTAAATTTATGGCCCACCCTTTCCAAGGACTCAGAATGGGTAATAGTCCACTAAACATTTTTACCCTATATCTTGCCACCAAAATCCAGTTTGGAATAACAACACTTCAACAACTCTTGTAGACAGTGGCCACTAGGCTTAGTCCAGGAAATCACCTGCACAAATCCCATTGAAGTGAACGGGAGCATTCATTTCATGGAAGCTTGAACAGACCAACCTCTCAGCAGATTTTGTGCCTTTAAGCAGCAATGTACTGTTCTCTGCCTAAATGATCATTCTCCAACCCAGCATCCTCCAGCTGTGGTAGACTACAACTCCCATAGACCCCAGCAACCACCCAGCTGGGTCGTGGATGATGGGAGGTATAGTCCACAACCTCTGAAAGGCACCGGGGGGGGGGTGCTGGCCTAGATGCTTAAGAAGACAGAATAGTCATGCAAAAAACCACAAAGGTAGCTGTGTTGGCCCTAAGGGGGACCCCCCCCCCCAATCCATATAGCATAATACCTTTATTAGGCCAATTCAAATATCACAGTTTGAGTGTAGATTGCTTTCAGTGGAATCTGGTGGCTCCAATGTCAGTTGGGTGGTGAATCCACCCCAGGTTTAAATCAGAACCAGTCAGAACTCTAAAGAAGCTATCCAAGATGCAGATGCACCTTGGATAGCTCTGACGGAAACTCAGAGCAGATTCACCACCCTATAGGGTGACCAGATAAAATCCAGGTCAGAGCTCCTGTAACTTTAACAGTTGTAGAGAAAAGGGAATTTCAGCCAGTGTCATTTGTATGCAATTAGTTCCTGGTGAAATTCCCTCGTCATCACCACAGTTAAAGTTGCAGGCACTATACTAGATTGACCACATACAAAAGAAGGCAGGGCCCCTGCAACTTTAACTGTTGTGATGAAGAGGGAATTTCACCAGGAACTAATTGCATACAAATGACACTGGCTGAAATTCCCTTTTCTCTACAACAGTTAAAGTTACATGAGCCCTGACCTGGATTTTATCTGGTCACCCTTCCACCCCACTGATATTGGAGCCTCCAGCCTCCACTGATTGCATTGTTTTGGATTACACACTCAGACTTGCATGGTCTGCTGAAACAACAACAGCTTTGGAAAAGTGGGGAGGTGTCAGCAACGTCATTAGCATGAACAAACCCTTCTGGGATTCTTCCATGCAACTGTCAAAGCCCGCCAGTTCCTGGCTGAGCTTCAATGGCATGGGGGAAAAAGCCATCGATTAGCACATCTTCTGTGGTGTTAATGCAGGGTATACTGGTTTGGGGCACCCGCTTGGATCATTTTGAATGCAAATGGCTTTCTTCACCTCCTCTTTTGTGAATGGGGGATGTCAGGAAGTGTGTCCTTTTTGCATCCCAGTTAGCCAAGTTTATTCAGTGGAGAAATAAAAGTACTCCACCCTGCAAGAAGGAAGAGGAGTTTAAATGGTTTAAATTAAAACCATTCAAGAAACAGAAACACAATTTGGGGTATACTGTCTGAGTGTTTCAGATACAAATGAAATATTATTTCTAATTTCTAATCCTGATGATGTCTAGTGCTCTGCAATCTGCCCCTGGTTCCTCCTTGCAAATATCCTGTGAGGAAAGCAAGTTACATTACTCAAGTTTTATCAATGGGAAATCAAGGTGAAGGATAGTTACTACTGGCCTAAGGCAAACCATTATATGTTCACCACTGAGCAAAAATTTTCAACCCATGTTTCCCTTTTCCACTTCATTCAGAGACATGGATGAGGTTCATAGTGGGTTGTGGTGTGTGATGGCCACCATTTTGAATATTCAGGCTGTGGGGGAATCCTGCTCTGTCCCCAGCAACAAAACTGATGGAGGGAACCTTGCACCAGTTGGGGAAATTAAATGGCTGAATGCAAATGTCTTTCTGCCCCTATTGCATATTGAACAAATGTAAGAACCACCCACTTTGGGCTCTGCTAGAATGTGAACCGCTGAAAGGTTTTGTTTGAAGTAATGCAGACCTTGACTGGAAAGAGCTTCCCAATCCTGTGTAAAATACTGGGAAAGGTGACCATGGTTCCTCTGCTGAGCACAAACAATAGTGAGAAAGAGAGAGATGAGCGCCTCTTCCTCTAACTCCAGGCTGCTGGGACAACTTGAATGATGCATATTGCATACTTCTCACAGTATCTGCCTTCTCCCCATGGCATGGAGGAGGGAATTTCAGGGGAAATAGTGGAGACGGGAAGGTTTCATCCTCCCCTCCCAGTGTGCAGTGGTCCCAATCTGAATCAGGGCCATGCACACTTACTCTAGAGTAAAAACAAACAAAGTCTGCAGTAATCCCAGTCTGAACCAGGGCCATGCAAACTTACTCAATAATAGTAATAATAATAATAATAATAATAATAATAATAATAATAATAATAGAGATTATCTTCAACTATATGCTTTACAATTAACATATTTAACCAGAAGGCACTAGCTTCTTGTGGGCATTCCCATTTGATGGCATTCTCAGCCACTCTTTCTCACCTATAGTGAAATTTGTGAGCTCCGCAGCCCCTGAAGGCTCTTGATTCTCAACTTATGTGAGATCCATGATTCTATATTTTTCTGGAGTTACTTGTCCTTCTGCATCATGTGTAAACCTGTCTTGATCAACTACCTACAAAGCACCTGTGATTGGTGGACAACCTTCAAGGGCTTCATTCACTCAGGGGTAATCAGTCAGGGGCCACCTGCCAGTGGTGGGTGAGGATGGAGCCAGTGAATGATGGAGGCAGATCCAAATGTTGGTACGGCTACCCCTTTTCTCTCCCTCCCTCTGTCAGCCTATCTACACTACTGCTTTAAAATGGTTTAAAACGGTTTATAACAGTTTTGAGAACTGTTGGGGCCCAGGACACACTCCATATACAGTTTTCAAAATGTTTTCAAAGTGTTTTATCCTGCGTGTGTAGATAGGCTCTTTGTCTTTCTGCCACTTCTTCTGTCTTATCCTCTGCCACCCCTTTCTCTCTGTCTTTCTCTGTCGTGTCTCTTTTTCTGCCACCTGATTCTCTCTCTCTCCATCTTTCTCCCTGCTCAGTGGGCTGCCATGGGAGGAATAGATTGCTTTTGCCAGCGGTCTGAACTGAAAGCCTGCCATAGGCATGCGCAGCACATTTCATTAGGGTGTGCACCCAGGGATTTTATTTTTAAAGGCGAACATTTATTGAATGCTCAGTCATAAAGGACATTATTCATTTATTTATTAATTAAACGCTGTAGACACTGATGTCCTACTCTGTGTTTGGCTTGCCTGACCGCAGGAGGGCCATTGTAGTTGGGGAGGGATGACACTGGTGGGGCATTGTGGTGACACTGGCCAGAGAAGGGGCTTATAAGGCAATATTAGCCTTTGGGGGCCCTCCTCCTGGCCTCCTTAGTGTTGAATATAATCTTTATTTCATTTTTCGTACCTAACAAACACCCATCTAACACAACAGTGTTAACAACAATCTCTTATTTATTCACATCCCTAATCCTCCCCCCTCTCTCCTTGGCTTGGTTTTTCTCCTACTTTTTCCTTCACGAGTCCCATAATTTTCTATATGCTTCTGACACAGTTTTCCTCTTCGGTTTTTTCCCCGTATAGTCTATAAATGCTTGCCAATCCGTTCTAAAAGTATTTCTTTTTTTCTTTCCCCTATAGACTCTTAATTTCTGTGCCAGTTTTTCATTTATTGCAATATTCCTCCTGGCCTCTTTAGAGTATGGCTTCCGGCAGAGGGGTTCCCAGCAGAGAGATCTCTTCTGGCAGGCCTACCCAGTTGAATTTTAAGATATTTTTAATAATGTATTAGTTTTATTTGTTTTAATGTTTTATCTATTTTATGGTCTTTGTATTTATATTTATTGTTGCTCCCCGCCTCAATCCAGAGGGAGAGGCGGGTTAGAAATAATAATAATAATCATCATCATAATCATAATCATAATATTATCATCATCATCATTCCTTTTCGCTCCTGTTGTTGGGAGCAATGGTGCTCTCTCGGAGGCAGCGGTTCTTTGGCACGGTGGCAGGGCAGGCAGAAGACCATTCCCAGTGCATCTGGATCCCTACCCAAAGGCCCCCTCAATTTGGCACTTATTGCTTGAGATATTAGGGGGTGCCTGGGCACCCCTGGTGCACCCCTGGTGCACCCCTATGAAGCTTGCAGAGGGCTTTTGAAATTAGGCCATGGGCCACATGCAGCAGTGACAACTAAAGAACTTTCTGAGTGAAGCTGGTTAGTCTTTTTAAAAATATACATGTGTGTGAGTCAAGACAACAGCATTACATTGTTAGTGCATGTCCTCACAGTGTGCATATGGTAGAAAAAACAAGAATGAACCTCTCACAAAGGTAAAGAAAATTTTCACCTTTATGACAAGATTTCCATGGGCTAAGCAATTGATTGTAAAACTAAGGAACAATTCTATATCCTTTCTATAGAGTGTGAAATTGCAGAAACAAATCCTTGCCAAAAAAAAGGGTCAATTTGTAAATATATTTTACATGAAGCAGTTTTATCATGTAACCAACTGGGGTTAGGAAAAGGGGTGTTGTTGGATCATGTTGAGATGATACTATATTATCTTATGATACAGGCAATATCTTTTACAGAATACAGAAACTGGAAACAACTGCGTCCTTGACCTTCAGAAGAAATTGACTTGCCTAGCTTAACTATTCAAACAAACAACTGTATACTCTCTTCAAGCCCTATGATGATTTTGATTTACTGCAAATGTCTTGACTTTAATGAACTAAATTACGTTATTGAAATGCATTTAGTGAATGATGCCACCCTTTCCTCCTAAGCATTCTTTCTATGCTAAAATGTGCTGTAAATGATACAATATGGAACATATGCGCTGTGTTCATAATTTAACTGTTCTAAGGAATGCCTACTTAGAATGCTGTGAAAAATGAGTCTTTATTTACCTGCTGCAATGAAGGTGATTCTCAGGTAATCTTTGTGTCTCCCTGACCTTGATAGAATTACAGTTTTCACATGGATGAACTGTTGGAACAATTTACCTCCAAAAATTAATGAAATAAATAGAGAGTTTGCATTAGCATCAGATACATACTTTATATCCTGACTCTCATCCCACCTCCATTGAAATAACATTTAGTGCCGTTGTTTCAAAAACCAATCTTTCCTCTTGGTTGGTGACAGGGTTGGGGAACCTATGGCCTTCTAGATGTTGTTGGACTTCAGCTCCCCTCAGCCCCAGCCAGCATGGTCAATGACCAAAAGTCCCCCACCCCTGGTGTATGGGATGGAATGCCAGGGCTCGTCTCTGATATCCAGGTAATCCTAAGAACGTTTACTGAGAAGGAAGCACGACTGAGCTCAGTGCGACTTGCTCCCTAGGAAGTGTGCTGAGGACTGCAGCCTTAATATTTTCTTTACAACTCCTGGATGATGATCCTTTCATCATCACTGTCAATTCCCATGAATAATCTAGATGGGGAAAGGTGTTTCCTTATTGTTTTACTGGAAATCAATCTCTTCCCTCCCCCCCCCCCTTGGACAATTAACTTAACCTATGTAGGTGTTATATTTATTAAATTTATGCCCAGCCTGTCCACTAAAATTGTGCTCAAGGAGACAAGCAAGAAAATACGGATAAAATAAGAAAGATATAATTAAAATGTTAAAACCTGTCAATTAGCAGCACGTCCAATAAAAACACATCAATAACAAAGAAATAACAGCACCCATCAAATTAAAATCCGCTTCAGCACTAAATAACGGGCTTCTTGAAAAGAATGTTTTATAGTACACTCATGACTGGCCACTCACAGATGTTTGTGGGTCATTTTGACAACGCTGTGAGCCACCTGTGCGACTCCCACTTCTTTTCCCAGTTTTAGCGTAAAAAAATGTGTGCCATGTTTTAATCAGTTTTATGTATTTTATCATATTTTATATTTACTGTTGTTCCCCGCCTCGATCCAAATGGAGAGGTGGGTAATCAATCAATCAATAAATAATAATAATAATAATAATAATAATAATAATAAATATTATTATTTCCTGCTGTGTGCAGGTGAGGCTGCACTATAAAATGCCCACTAGAGGGTGCTGTCCCATTGAAATGTACAGTCCATGTGGTTACTGTTCTCTTCTCCGTGTAATTACAGCTTATTTTAAATGCGGAAGAGAAGCAGGAACAGAGCCATGGTAAGGAAATACGATTCCCACCACCCCGTCTGGAAGTCCTCAACACCTTCCTGAATAAAAATGTCTTTGCTTGCCATTGGAAGGACAACAGAGATGGAACTACCCCAGTCTCTCTTGGCAGAGAATTCCAAAGCTTGGGAGCAGCCACTGAGAAGGATCCTCTTGTGGGTGCCTGTAAAATGTGCCTCTAAAAGTAGTGAGATTATCAGGTGGCCTTGAGTCAGAGGAGAAAACCTCATATTAAATGGACTGAAAGTCCTGTGCTTCTGCCAACAAACAGACATTTTCCTGTTCTTATTTTGTTGTGCGTAGATTAACATGCCATATAACCTAACATTACAGATGTAAGGAAGGCAGCTATCATGGCTAATTCCATGTATAGAAGCAATATATCATTGAATACCAGATGTTGGGGTGGTGGTGATGGTTACCTTCATACCCTGCTTGTGATGTCCTCCAGAGACACTGTACTTGTTCCTGTTGGAAAGAGAAGGTTGGGCTAAATGGATTTGGTCTGATCCCGGAATGAAATTCTTGCATTCTTAAGTGCTAGTTTTATACAAAAAAATCCTCATGGCCCAATGATTACCACGTTTCCACAGCACCTGCTACTATATATGTTGAATTAAGATTTTGCAAAAGCAAGAATACTTCTTTCTAAGTAGTGGCTTTTGGATAGTTCTATACTGCTTATCATCAGCTAAATCCTGCCCCAGAAATGTCAGCCTCTGCTTGGAGCAGACAGAATAAGCATAATTTGAGATACGCTGGCAGGATATTGTAACACTGATGGTGACAATGTTTAAATTTTTAATCAGCCATGTAACATAAAAAGCACCTCACATGAAATGTGCAAAGAAAATGAGCAAATGCTGATGTGCTATTTGACACGTTATTTCACTGATGGAAGCGAACATCGATAAACATTATTTATCATAAATGACAGAGGAGAAGGTGTGTTACTAATAAAACCTACACAGTGAAAACTGTGATTCTCAGAAACAGTCCTCCTATGACACAGTCTTGAGCAAATCAGGACAGGATAACCCTTTTATCATTCCTCTATAATATGTGTACAAGATGTATCCAAGGGAAAGAGAAATAAATACACTTCTAGTGCAATCCTATACATGTCTACTCAAAACGAAACCTCATTGAATTCAGCCTCATTCTTTTTCTTTGAACCCCCCCCTGAAATTCTGCACCCAAAGAAATAATAATAACAATAATAATAAGATATTTATTTATTACCCGCCTCTCCCAACGGATTGAGGCGGGGAACAGCATTAAACATAAAATACAAAACTGATTAAAAGCACATAAAACCAAATACATCATTAAAATACCAATAAAACACCAATAAAACACTTTAAAATTCATCTGGGTAGGCCTGCTGGAAGAGATCAGTCTTTATAGATCTTTTAAATTCCTGAAGACTGGTGAGTTGGCGAATCTCTCCCGGCAGGTCATTCCACAATCTGGGAGCGGCAGAAGAGAAGGTCCCCTGGGTAACGGTTGTCAGTCTAGTTCTTGTTGACTGTAGTAAATTCTTCCCAGAGGACCTGAGCGTGCGGGGCGGATTGTATGGGAGAAGGCGATCCCGTAGGTAACCTGGATCCAAACCATGTAGGGCTTTAATCGGTTAATTAATTAATAAATTAATCGGTTCCTGTGATTAGATGACATTAGACAGACCAGATGGAAAGATGTATACACGCTTGTATCATAAACAGGATTTAGAATGCTCATCCCGATCCTCCAGGCTTATTCTACAAGAAGAAAATAATCAAAGGAAGATCAGCTGCAAGATAAACAGAAAGAAATGCCAAAAGCAAAGGAGTAGCATATTTTGGTACAATTTGTATAGGGATGGCAAGTTCCTGCTAAGAGCTGATGTATATATTACCTGTACAAGATGGAATCAACTTTAATTTGCTCCATATCAACAGAATCTCACATTTGGCGAACTTTTCAAAATGCTACTGCAAATGTTTCTTTTTTGTGCATCAGCTGTAATGTCTAAGCTGGCCTTGATAAGCATAGGGAGTCATGGGAAGATCATGGAAAGATGCCCAAAATGGAGTGGAGAGGTTTGTAGCACTTTATTGCTGAAACCTGAATTCGAGATGGTTACACAGCTTATGCACTGTAAATGCTACAGGACCACTTTTTGGTTTCTAAGGTTGTAATCCAATGCTCACTTACCTAAGAGTAAATATCACAGAAACCAGTAGGATGTACTGCAGGGCGGGTCTCAGGCTGTAACCCATTAGCAGATATAGGGCTTTGCTTCATCTCACCAAATCCAGGAGCAGCCATAGCTATCCCGTTACATATCCCATCACATAATTATGGAGCGGACGAGGGTTAACAAATGGAAGTTTAATCCAGAGGAGACTGGAGTGATGACAGTAAGACAACCCCAAACTCTTGTTTGTCTGTCTTGCTGTTGCACTCGTGTTCTGCTTGTGGGTTTCCTGTGGGCCGGTTGCCCAGTGTGTGAACAGAATGTTGGACTAGATGGACCCTTGATCTGATCCAGCATGGCTCTTCTTATGTTCTTATATCCCAGATGAGCTACAAAGTTCACAGTCTTGTTGAGGGCGTGGAGTGCTCTTAGGTTCTCCACTGTTGGTGGATTCCCAGATGGTATCGGTGATTCAGAGCACCTTTTCCCAGTTTAGGCGAGTGATCTGATTGTGTCCGCTTCTATAAAACATGGATTTGGCCTCAGACATCCATGCATTTATAGATTATTACAATGGCTGTACCCCAATGGGTGCAAAACCTCTAATCTTGCTGTGTGTGGGGGGGTTCCAATCTGCCCCTCCAGATGGCCATGGCCCCTTTCCCTGGACTCATCCTCTTTCCCTTGACCTCTGATTGTTTGGCCTTTGTGTGTTGAAATGCTATTCCTAGGGCTTATTTCAGAGGTGGGGAACCTCATACAGCCTGAGGGCCAAATTCAATTTTGGAGAAGCTCTCTGAGGCCACATTCCAGGGATGGCTGGGGTCAAAGGCAAAAGATATGGGGCTACAATACCCAAAATACCAGCACATTTTTAGCTTAAAGCTTTTACTTGCAATAACTAAGCCTTAGGGGAGATATTGCAACCTTTTAGAATGGGAGAGGGACTGCAGAAAAGCCACAAAACCACCAAATGATTGGTGGGTGGGGATAAGGGAGGTGGGACCAGTGGAAGAGGGCATGGACATCAGGGAAATTGGGATCCCTGATCCCTGATTGGGATCCCTGATGGGCTAGATTTGGTCCCTGGGCTTGAGGCTGCCTGCCTCTGGCTTAGTTAAAGGCAGAAAGGGCTTTAAACTAAAATATGCTGTATGCTGGTATTTTCAGTATTTTGGCTCTACCCTATTTTGTTTTCAACACTTTCTTGAAGATGGTTTGGAAACTACATTTCCTGCAGAAAGCTTTGACTGATGGGGGTCAATTGCACAGGGCATATTATTCCTATTCTGGTTTATTGGACTTGGTGATATGCAGCAGATTATAATTCCTGCCAAAGGATTGCAACCAGAAATGGCTTCCATCCATATGAAACAGCCTAGCCTTGAGATTGCTGTTAGAGGTCCTGCACTCTGTTCTATTCATATGCAAGATCAGGTGGATGGGGACGAGAAACAGGGGCCCTTTCTACACATACATGTGTAGCGGGAGGGCCTGGGGATGATTCTGGACATACTTGCTTCCAAGATCGTCTTCTTCTTTCTTCACAGGAAGTGCGACATCCCAGCTTCTTCCCAGGAAGTCGCTCAGTTGCAGCTGCCATTTTTTCTCCTGGGAAGGATCCAAAGAGTGCACTTGTGTTCCATCACAAAAGTAAGTTTTTAAAAAAAACCTAAACCAGGCTCCCACCTGCCTCCCCACCATCCCAGGGGTGGTGAAATTGCTGCCATTCCCTCCCCTGATGGGCATAGAGCCATGCAGTGCGGCTCCGTGCCCATTTCTGATGCCGCAGTTACTCATAAGTAAGTGCGGCACCAGGTGGAATGGGCGCCCACATCTTCCACGGTTTCGGGAAGTTCCCAGGACCATGGAAAAATCAGGATTTCCCAGGGATCCCTTATCCCTGGGAAAACCCTTCTCTGTTCCCCCACTCCCGGGAGTCCCTGTGCATCATCTGAACGCACAGGGACCACCCAGAGGCAGTCCCAGTAAAAAAGTCCGGCGTAGAAATGGCCAAGGTCTTCTTGGTGGTTGCATCTCAGCCATGGAACTTCCTTCCAGAGAAAATTGCCCAAGTTTTCTCTCCCCCATCTTTTGATGGATGGTAATACTATTTTTATAGGCTAATCTTTAAACAGTAATTGCTGTTTTATGAAGTTTGCGACAAAGTTTTTGTGGGAAATTTCTGTACTTACAGGAACATAGTAACACAGGAAGAGCTGCCTTATACAGAATTGGACCACTGGTTCATCTAGCCCAGTATTGTTGACAGTAACTGGCATCAGTTCGCAAGCATTTCAGGCAGGAGTTTTCCAGCCCTACATGGAGATGCCATGGACTGAACCTGGGACCTTCTGCGTGCTATACACTGAGCTATGGTCCTATGTTTTGTTTATTTACCAACTTAGGGCTCCATCACACCTACTTTTTTTCCTAGTATGCACCTGTAATTTCCACCTCCATTTCATTAGCGTGTCAAGTGCTGGTCACTTTCATGTGCATGAGTTGTACTATTTCACCTTGTTTACCTTTTCACCTGTGCTGGCTCCTGCTTCTGTTCTCCCGTTATTGCGCTTGCCCCACCCTGCCCCTTCTCCTTCTCCCTCCAGTTCATTGGTTCTTGTTGTTTATGGGCATTATGATGGGCGTGGGTGCCTTCCGCCCTCTGGTTTTGTTGTTTAGCATTTTAGCGATTTAGTGTTTCATTGCCTGGGCACCGTTTCTGCCTTTAGAGGTGAGATGATGCTCCCTTCTGTGTGGGACCTTCACATGCCCTCTCTCCCTCCCTCCCTCCCCCTTCCCAATTGAGTGGTTGAGCAGTTCTACAGACTGGAGAACCGCCCCACCCTCTTCTTTCATCAACAAGACCATCCTTCAATGCACAAGAAGGGATGTTCTGTGACATAGCACGAGGATGGCAATACACGGGGACAGAAGGGCGATTTTATCCCACGTGGAGAAAAAATACACTTTCCCCACCCTAGAAAAACACAGACAATGGAGGGAAAGAGGCGAGATAATTGCAGGACAGGGATGACATCATGTGAGGGTTGCGGGGCATAACAGTAAACAAGGCAGGATGAAAGTGCAATAAAATACTGGTGTGATGGAGCTCTCAGTCTTAGTTCTATGCAACAAGCTGCTTTGGAGGTTCATATATAAACACGAACCTACACATTAGCTGCTTTGGAGGTTCATATATAAACACGAACCTACACATTAGTAGCACAACTCTAGGCATGTCTACTCAGAAGTAAGCCTTGTGGAGTTCAATGGGGCTTGGAAGTATGCCCCATTGAGCTCAGTGGGGCTTACTTCTGAGCAGACATGACTGGGGCTGTTATCACACGAGCAGTTTTGAGCACATTCACCACGATTTTGATCCAGATCCGCAGTGAGGGACTCACCTGACGTCGTCCCCCTCCTGCTGTTCTTGCGCCCTGAGTGCTCATTTTTAGTTTCTGTTTTGATTTGTGCTCAGTTTTTAGTTTCTGTTTTGATTTAATCTGGAACGGACGAAGTCCGTTTCAGGCAAGTTCAGGCAAGTTCAGCAGGCTGAGCTGAGGTATCAGAGCAAAACCGACCACGTGTGATTCAAAAGGCTACACTCTAATAGGAAACAGAGGGGGAACCCACAGAAGCAAACCAGGTAGGTGTGATAAAGACCTGGGATTGTGCTGTAAATCAAGGAATGGAATTGGAAGAGATAGCTACTATTCCTATTCTTTTCTAACACCAAGAGGCAAATGCATGCAAGAATAAAAACAAACACATCCTTATGTATGTACAAAAATCCCCAGATCTACCCAGCAAGCTTAAAGTTGTGACAAGGTCTAACAAATATTTTAAAAAGGTTGTATAAAATGAACTATAACAACCAAAACAATCAAAATAACTATAACCCCCCCCCCTCCGCTATGGGGTTTCCAGCATGGTGCTCATGGGGACAATGTTTTTTGTGGACACCTCTTGGCACCTCCCAGGCTTCCTGTCCATCCTGAATTTTAGTTTATTTCTTACGTTTTTTTAAAAAAATAAAGTGACGTGCCGTCCTCCAGTCTGATTTTTATTGATGCTCAAAAGACTGGTTTTCTGTTTTGGAGCTCAGCCCCCACCTCTGCCTTGTAATTTGGTTCTTGAGCAAGTAACTTTTCTTTTAGTCCCACCAGTTTGCTTTCTGTGAAATGAGGGTTTCGGCCCATCATGGTAGCCATTTTATGAATGGGCAAGCCCCCATGGCTGCCATTTTGTGGGAGCCCTCACTATATTGTCTCAACATTCTAAATATGCCCACTGGGCCAAAACATTTGGGGACCTCTGGTTTACACCATGCACTTGTGCACAAATAAGCCCAATCCAAGCACATTTGTGATTCAGTTCAGTGGGAAACTTCAATATAATTTCAGTTCAGACACATCCTTCAGTTTCATAGGAGCTCAGCCCAGTCTGTATGCACATACGTCTTTTAAATCAAGGTCCAGTCCTTTGCTCCTGTATAAAATCCTCTGGTCAGCCTGCCTAACCAGCCCACTGTATAATCAGGCAAGTACAGTGAGGGATTAGCGAAGGCGTTAAATGAAGTTTTCCAATATATACTCAGCAACATTATTAATTTACTGGGCAATGATTCTATCACAGCCTCATATGAAGGCAGTGATAGAATCTAATTTACAGTAGTGGCAGACATCTCTTATTAGAGCCTTGGAAAAAAAATATATTCCAATCCCTCACAGTAGCGAAGGAATTCTAAAAATGTAACCATTTTCTTTTAGCTATGTTTTTTTTTTGTGGCTCTGAAGACGTTATAACGAAGCAGACCCAGAAAACAATTTGCCAAGATGGTGCATGTGGATTTTGAAAGTTTAACGCTCCCCCATCTATCGAACGTTTACATATGCAACTGAAAGAAACACGCACACACCCTATGTTGGGGGAAATTAAAACAACAACACTTGATTGCTTATCACGATTTTATATTTTGCAGATGTTAATATTTAATCACATGCAGAGCTATTTAGCTTAAGTGTATTAATGTAACTCATTTAAGAGAGACCAATAATGGTCCCTATTAACTCCCAGTCAGGATGTTATCCATGTTGCCCTGCTGGTAAGGCCAGAGGGAGTGTATCCTATTGGCACCCACTGAGATTGCTCTGATCTGTTGAAAATCCTGTTAAAATCTAATTACTTAGGCGAACCATCCAGGGAATAGCTAATGAGCTGCAGGAAACCCACTGAAAGAAATTCTTCTTTAATACAGAATGAAACATCTTCTGTCTTTCAATTACAGCCATCCCACATGAACATAATTATGCTCTTATGGAATGTGACTCTTATTTGTTGTTTTTAATTACATGCCACTGGTCACGTGCAGAAAATGATTTAATTTTCCCATCCCGGGTAAATGTTGGTGAAAATCTTAATATTTAAGCAAATTGAATAATGGTTTGTAGAAATTTCTACTTTGTTGGGTGTTGAGAATGTTAACAACACAAAGAGGCACGGAAAGGGAAGGATGAGCAGGAAGGGGATGGATCAAGAACAAGACACTTGGATTAAAAATGGTAGCCTTGGGTGTGACAGTGTCTTGCAAAAGGGTTGTGGAAATCTATCTGGATCAAATATCGGTTATTTTTTTTCCTATGCATAATTATTAAAACATGAAATCACCAGCAAAAGACTGCTCAATGTAAACTGTAGGCATTGCCAATTAAGGAGAACAAGCCAATGGGGCGGGGGGGGGGGGAGAATTAATTTTCGTTGTTGTTTCTCAACATTTTTCTCCTGGGACCAAGTTACAAGACCAAATGGCATGTTTGGAGAGATCAATATACATGCTATACAGATTTCTCCCATCATGCCATGCCATTATTTAACTTGGCATGTAACGAAGTTGGCAGCAAAAGTCCCACTGGTGGTTTGTGTGGTGCCATTTTTAGTGGCCTCTGCAGACCAGCTTACATTGGTCTAAGACATAATGGGCCTGCACGAGTGGGCAGCTTGTGGACCCCCAGATGTTGTTGGGCTGGAACTCCCATCATTCCTCACCATTGGCTATGCTGGCTAGGGCTGATGGGAGTTCCAGTCCAACAACATCTAGGGGGCCACAAGTTGCCCATCCCTCCTTTATAGCAGGGGTGGGCAACTTGTGGCCCTCCTGATATTTGGCTTATAGCCTCCATCAACCTTTGCCATTTTTGGAGAGCTCTATATACACACTCTATATAGATTTTACCCACCATGCCATGGCATTATTTAGCTTGGCATGTAATGAAGTGGGCAGCAAATGTCCCAGTGGTTGTGTGTGTGCTGCCATTTTTAGCTGCCATAAGTGTCACATTGCTACCAGCTTGCATTGGCTTTAGAATAGACATTATAGGTCTGCAGGAGTGGGCAACTTGTGCCCCCCAGTTGTTATTGGACTGTAACTCCCATCATACAACCTCACCACTTGTTATGCTGGCTAGGGCTGATGGGAGATTTAGGCCAAAACATCTGGAGGACCCCAAGTTGCCCACCTGTATTCTATAGGAATAGCATAGCTGTGCCTGCACTGGGGAAAAAACTGCCCACTCCCTTCCTCAATAGATCACTTGATGATGGTGGTCCTATGCTCAGCCACCCACACCATAATACCAGCCAGTGCATTGCTGTTAGTTGGTACTGTTGGTGTGGTGATCAAGGATAAGGTGAGCCCAGTATTGCTGGGATCTGGAGGCAATTGCTTTGCTGCTACTCCAAATTTCAATCTCTGTTGACTGTAGATTGTTGAAGCTTTTGACTGTACTTCTTTAGATTGCTGGTGGGTTGTGTGTGCGTGGACAGCTGAAATAATTTAATGGTCCTCCTTCATAGAAAGGAGGCTTGTCAAAAGAAGGTCTTTCCCCCTCAGATCTAGTTTTCTGGATGCAAGGATTGATATATCTAGGGGAGCACTAAATGACATGAATGAATGCCCAACTTACAGTCTGCAGTGATACAAACAAGTTTGCCATCTCATCTGCTGTTTATAGCAATCAGGTTTGAGCACAAAATGGTTGCCTGCCTCTGCTTTAGACAGGAGAACACTTTAACCAGAATGACATAGTTTTGGCTTAATCCTGTTAAAGGAAATTAGGCAAACTTTGAAAAGTGTAGTGTGAAAATGTTGAGTGTTGCCAAGACCAGGGAGGAAGAGTTGGGTAAAGGGACTCTGCCATGCTGGGATATAACTTGGAGATCCTAATGAAAACAGGATTTTACATAATAAGGCTAAAAGGGAAACAAAATGCAAGAGATCCAATCAGAATTAAGGATGTCCCAGTCTCACTGAAGCCTAAGAGCACAGATGAATATATCATCCAACCACAACTGAAGGTGTATTACATACAAATTATTGGACATGTTTATTGTAGAGACAGAAGCACCCTGTAAAATGACATGCTACTCCACCACATACCATGTGGCAGCAGCAAGCAGGCCACATGGATTGCCAAACCCTTAGCAGACATTATGACAGAGTTTCTTTGGATCTCAAACCTGCCCACTCCTTAGCTATGCAATTTCAATCTAGCCATATCATTTCTTTCTGCATCACGGAATCTTTCTCATTTTGGAATGAAGCTTGTTCTACTTTTCCATCTCTCTTACCTTTTTGATATATGCATGAATAACCTTTTCAAGATGGGAGGAGACTATAGATAAAAGGCAAGTGATTTATGGACCTGTTCACACAAAACACTGAGTCATGGTTAGGCCGCTAACCCTTTTGCAGCAAATGGTTAGTGAGTGTGTTTAAACCATGGTTTTGTAGCCACCATGGTTAGGAATAGTTCACATGGCGGCTAAGTCATGGTTCACATGATGCGCTAAGCCATAAAGTTTAGCGCAAAATGCTTAAAAACCATGGCTTAGCGTGTCGTCTGAACAGGATCAATAAGACTTTGTCCTTGTACAGGTTTCTACAGGATGTATTTGTTGACAGTAGGTTAAT
Organism: Anniella stebbinsi; assembly: GCA_029215795.1. Classification (NCBI taxonomy): domain Eukaryota; kingdom Metazoa; phylum Chordata; class Lepidosauria; order Squamata; family Anniellidae; genus Anniella; species Anniella stebbinsi. The sequence goes on along the minus strand of JARDYH010000004.1, from coordinate 83,076,249 downwards.
AGAGTGAGAATAAGGACCTCCTTGCTCTTTGGCAACAAGAAACTATGTAGGATCAAAGAAAATTATGACATATGCAAGGTCATAAGAGTGGATCTCAAAACTAAGAATATGATAAATATTAGGGGTGTGCATGGACCGAAAAAATTGGATCAGAATTGGAACCGGTACCAGAACCGATGCCTCGGATCAGATCGGATTGGAGGCTTCCCGGTTCAGATAGTATCCGATTGCAATCTGAAAATCGGACGTCTGATTTTTGGATCAGACACCATTGTAGGTGTTTTCACCATAGGCTTGCATTGGGGGAAAGAAAGCTTTCCCCCAATGCAAGCCTATGCGGAAAACATGGGGGAGGGTGAGTGGGTACCTAACTCCCCCCTTCCTGTCCCTCCCCCCCACTCACGCACCTTACCTGCCCAGGCCATCCACTGCCGTCCACTGGTCCCTTCTACTGAGAAACAGGCTTTGCGGCCTGCCTCTCAGTAGTGTGCTGGGTGACGTCATCACCCGGCGCGCTACTGAGAGGCAGGCTGCGAAGCCTGTTTCTCTGTAGAAGGGACCAGCGGATGGCAGTGGACAGCCCCGGCAGGCAAGTGGGAACCTCCCCCTCTCTGTCCCTCCCCGCCACTCGTGCTCCTTACCTGCTGGGGCCATCCACTACTGCCTGCTGGTCCCTTCTACTGAGAAACAGGCTTCGCGGCCTGCCTCTCAGTAGCGTGTCATCACCCAGTGTGCTACTGAGAGGCAAGTAGCAAAGCCTGTTTCTCAGTAGAAGGGACCAGCGGACGGCAGCAGATGGCCCCGGCAGGTAATTGGGACCTCCCTCTCCCTCCCTCTCCCCCCCACTCACACTCCTTACCTGCTGGTGTCCCGCGCTGCCGTCCGCTGCTTAAGTACTACTGATAAGCAGTGGACAGTGGCGTGGGATGCTGGCAGGTAACGGGGGACCTCCCCCTCCCTCCCCCTCCCCCCACTCGCGCTCCTTACCTGCTGCCTACTCACTGCCGTCCACTGCCGCCCGCTGCTTCAGTACTACTGAGAAACAGGCCCTGCAGCCTGTTCCACAGTAGAGCGAGAGTGCACTGAGTGATGACATCACCTGGCGCGCTATCGCTCTATTGTGGAACAGGCTGCAAGACCTGTTTCTCAGTTGTACGGAAGCAGCGGACGGCAGTGGACAGCAGCGAGGAGGCAGCAGGTAAGGATCGTGAGTGGGGGGAAGGGGGGGAGGAGGTCTGAGGTCCGATCCTCTGATCTTTTCCGATCCGAATCGGGTCCTATCGGATCGAATCGGATTAGATCGGACGATCCAGATGCTTGGGATCGGAATCGGATAATGGTATTCAATTTTGCCTGGATCAGGTCCAGATCATGGATCGAACTTGATCTGCTGCACACCCCTAATAAATATCTTAACTCTTAGGTACCTACCAGAATTTTCAGTCAAATACTTTTAATTTTTAAGAAATAGCTATTTACATACATTGATAACTAGCCAAAGTAATTATAATATTTAAAAATAAATTACCATTATGCTCGCAGTACTGTAAGGAACCTATAAAACTGACCTCAATGAATCCTAACAAATTAAAAGGTTTTATTAGTCTATAATTTGAAAATTATTGCTGCGATTATCGCAGTGATGATAATTACGCTGGAGGGAACAACTTAACTGGGTCAAAAGTGCCTCAAACTTTACTGATTACAAAAGGAAGATGTATGTTCTATGTCAAGTCACCAGCCTAAGTTGAAAGGCAGGAGGCTGAAGAGCACCTTTGTCCAAGAAAGCAAAAAGTCTGCCCTGTTGCTAAGACTTCTGTTTCTGGTTTTGAAATGTTATTAATGGTTTCAGCAGGTGGGATGGCTTCTTGGCTTAATCTAGAGCTCCACATACACATCACAGTGCACAGAAAGTTGCTGTGCATGCGGGTATCCTATGCTTTTCACATGTATGTCTGCACATCAAGCCACACCCTCCATTGAAGTGAATAGAGATTTTTGTGTGTGTGCACCCAGAGTTCCATGTTCCCATTGCATGCTGTGTACCAGCAAGCAAATTGCTGGGCTGAAGCACCTCTCTTTAGGAATAGACCTATGAGATATATTTTCTATACTTTTGAAGAGGAATCAAAATGGCTCCTGCACTGGGCCTGATCTTGTACACATTTATATGTCCATAATTTTATCAGAGCCAGCAGGAAGAATTTAGGAATAGCCTAGCCACGGTCATCCATGCACTGGTAACCTCAAGATTAGGTTATTGTCTGTAAGGTTGGCTCAGAAGCTGCAGCTATGTGTAAAATGGTGCTAGCATGCTGAATAGGGCAGACTACCAGGAACATATTACGCTATGGGATTATTTTATAATGAAACCTGGGGAATATGTTTCATAAATAAATAAATAAATAAAATTAGCTATTGAAGTTTGTTGCATTTCAGACCATTATTCTGATTTACCTGATCTTTGTGGTTGACCATACGAGATGTTTCTTAAAAGGTTTCCAAATTAAACTCACCCTTTTCTGTATCCTGGATTGCTAGTTGGGTTTTTCTTTTGAGAGCTGTACTTGTTCTGTTGGTGAGACAAGATACTACTATTCAGAGCTGCTGGAATGGGCGGTAATTCAGCCTTTGTCAGTGTTTGAAAAGAAAACATAATCTTCATTCTGTTTTTATTATTATAATCATCTTATGGACCATCATTGGGCCTTGGGCTAAAGTTTCAGAATCATTGGCTTAGGAAAACGGCTGGAGAACAGTTATCAGTGCACTTCAAGACTGCTATAAAACAATAGTGTAGATCTAGCCTAACTCTCACCATTCCTGTGGAAACATGAAATATCTACCATCAAAAACATGCCTTCAGTCAATGCATGGAATGGAGGTGTGTCGATTGGGAGGGGAGAATTACCCAAGAATGTTTGTCCAATGTCCCTAAAGTTGCTACCGATGCTCAGTTCATCTTCAGTGTTAGGTAGAGAGTTTTGGCTATCGGGCAGTATAGAAATGTAACTAATAAAGAAATATGTTAAATTTTCCATTAATACAAATGTGCCCCCACTTTATTTTTATTTGCTCAGCACAAACTTTACTTGTAGGAGCTTCCAGGTTCAATCCCTGGCATTTCCATTTAAAAAGAGATCATGTTATGTAGAATACCTCTGCCTGAAACCCTGCAGGACTACTGCCAGTCCAAGTAGACAATTATGGATCCAGAGTTTGAGCAGCTCCATATGTTGCTAAGCTTTAAACTTAATGGGAAATACTTGCACAATAAATTTCCTGTGCATTGTTGAAAACATAGACAAAGTATGAGGGATAGATCAATGTTTCAAAAATAAAGAACATGGTGGCATTGACAAGGTGTGAAATCAGCTAATTCCTGAAATAAGGACTACCCATGACATTTTATACATTTAAGCATATCTTTTTCAGTATGAGGTCAGCTGAAATCAATGGGATTTACTTCAGTGTAAGCAGGCCTATGTTAGACCTTGAACACAAGGCTCACCTAGTCACTCTAAGAAAGAAATGAAAGCAGAGAAGTCGTGAGCATATTCAACTCTTTATGTTATTTCTCTTTTCCCACTGCCTTTTTGCATAAAACATGTAAAGAACAAAAGCCAACCAAGCTGTATGCCCTGTCTATGCTAAATCCCCAAATGCAGCTTTTAAAAAAAATTAAGCAAAAAGCAAGTGAAGCCCATAAATCATTCATGGAGACAAAGAAATAAATAACGTTTTATGCCCATATAAATACTGATCCGACACTCATTAGGAAAATTTACATGGAGCCTTATTCTGTATTATGGGCCAGTATTTCACTTTTCCTGCCTAGCTCTGTGAAGACAATACACAAAACAGAGGCAGAAATTTAACCTCCTCTTCCCTGTACCCAAAATCACCTCGAATACTAGTTGAAGTGCAATGAGAGAGGGGTTGTTTTTTTCTCTATTTGGGTGATTTCTTGAAACTTTGCATTCAGTAAAGATGATGGTACAGTTTAATGTAATGCATTTCATCTGTCTCTAAGTACCCTAAATCAGGGATGGCCAGGTGGTTGATTGTGATCTATTGATAGTTCTCTGGATGATTTGAAGTAGGTCAGCAAAGGTTTTCACTTCCATTTCTTTGGCTATACTCTAGATACTATAGCAACAACAAAAGACTGCACTTCTATGCAACTAGTGGCTGGGCAAGTTGCACACCTGAGCTTCAGTGTTCCCCATCTATAAAATGGGACTCTATGCTTAAGACCATTGCTGGCCTTGTGTTAATCATCTGTCTCTCATAGGGTGACCATATTTTGGAAACCAAAAATGGTCGGCTCCCAATGGGGCTTGCCCACCAACACCCAGGGAGTGTGTCCAGCACCAAGGGGGGGGGTTGTCCACCTGAACATAGCCTTGGTCACATATCTGATTTTACAGCACACAATTAAGACAAATCTGTTCTACATAACATCTTAATGTTAAAATCACTGAAATAAAGAACAATGTATCTGAAATTGACTTCACTTACTCCTACTTTTGTAGCTTTTGCTGTACTTTGAAGCTTTTGCTGTGATACATTCTCCCCTTCCCTCAAATATCTTTTCTGACTGTTTCCTCATTCTGCTGCAAACTGCTGCTGCTTTTAACTGGGCTTGTTTTTTATTTTTAAATTTCAATTTTTGTTAACCTTGTGTATGAATGTCACAAGTTTCTTTACTCTAACATTAGGGTGGGTGTTATGGGCGGCAGACAGTACTTTGCCCATTCACACTTCTCACTTATATACATTAGCTTCTCAAGGCTTGTGCGTTGACACCACTTCTCACATACAGATTTTGAACTCCTGTCTACTCCCTGCACAAACACACAACTCTGAGACCCTCTTTCTAATGCCCTGCATTGCCTGCTAGCACCGTAGGGTTAAGTTACAACAGATATCTCTGGGTTGTCTGTGCAGCCTCTGTTGTCTCTTTATCTTTAAAAACGATAGTTTTTTAAAAATATATATTTTAAAACCTCCAAATTTAAGAAATCCCTAGAAATCAGTGGATGAACAGATTTGCTTCAAACTTCAAGGCTAAAGCTCTATCTGAGAACTATCATAGTGCCAAATTTCATCGCTTTACCTTTAAAAATGACCGTTCTTTTTTTTAAAAAAACTTCAAACTTAAAAAAAAAATCCTAAAAATCAATGGATCAACGGATCTGCTTCAAATTTGGCATGGCTAAAGCCCTTCCTTAATGCTATCATGGTGCCAAGGTTCATCTCTTTATCGTTAAAATTGGTGGAGCTGTAAGCATTTTTGTTAATTCTCATTAAAGTAGAGCTGCCCTTTGGCTGGGGAGGATGGGAAAAATCCTGATTTTTCATCAAATTTCATAATTTCCCTCCCTTCCCAGATTTGTTACCAAAAATCCTGACAAATCCGGATTTTTCCTGTCATATGGTCACCTCCCAGCCTCAGGGTTCCTCCACACATGTAAAATATGATTATTCGCTGGTTGCTTTTGACCAGCTTAGAAAAAAGGTAAGGGGAGACATAATACAATTGTCTAAAATTATGCATGGTGTGGAAAAAGTGGACAAGGAGAAGTTTTTCTCCCATACTAGGACCCAAGGAAATCCCATGAAGATGAATGGTGGGAGATTCAGGGAAGATAAAAGGAAGAAGATTGCCACATGATGCATAGCTAAACTATGGAATTCACTACCACAAGTGACGGCCACCAATTTCGATGGCTTTAATTAGACCAATTCATGGAGAATAAAGCTATCGCTGACTGGGTTTGCAGGACATGCCAGTGCAGAATGGGTTGTTTTCTGAAACAAGCCATGATAGGTTCACATGTTGTATAGGCTGACCATATGAAAAGGAGGACAGGGCTCCTGTATCTTTAACAGTTTCATAGAAAATGGAATTCCTGCAGGTGTCATTTGTATATATGCAACACCTGGTGGAATTTCCTCATCATCACAAAGTTAAAGCTGCAGAAGCCCTGACTCTTTTGTACATGGTCAAGAGGACAGGGCTTCTGCAGCTTTAACTGTTGTGATGAAGAGGGAATTTCACCAGATTCTGTATGCATACAAATGACACCTGCTGAAATTCCCTGTCCTTTGCAACTGTTAAAGATACAGGAGCCCTGTCCTCCTTTTCCTATGGTCACCCTAATGTTGTATGAACCCAGACAACTTTCACAGGATGGATTGTTTTTCCCAAACAAGCCACCCTGATAACCCATGATAACCCATGGTCTATTGTAGGGTTTGTTTGTTTTTTAACATGTGGTGCATTGGTATGTCATCCATACCCAGACAGCAATTTTATCATGGGTTGGAATGTTTGACTACAGAGCTGCGCATCAAGAGTGCCTCAAAAACTTTGCTGCTCTTTTCCTCACAAGCGATCTTGCTTTCTGGACTCTGCCAAGCAACAAATCACGCTCTCTGCCCCTGCCTTCATGCCTTGTTCGGCAGCTTCCCACCTCCCTGCTTTGCACCCGCTCACTTGTTTGTAATGTATGTTTCTCTTGGCAGATATCTTTAATCTGCAGCCTTGAGCAGGATTGTTATCCAGGCAGATTTTGTGGTGTCTGCAATAAACAATCCTCGTGCCCCTGCACCCCCACATTCCACAACAACCTGCTAACACACAAATCCCACTGCTTGTCATGTTATTAGGGTGAAGTTGAACCTTGCCTTTCCTGGTTCTTAGGTGAAAATGTGCTGCCGCCGTGTTTGAGGGAACCCAGTATAACACTGCTTTAGAAAAAGTTCTTTTTGAATCTCATCTTATTGGATAATTCTCTGAATGTTGAGATGCAATTCTCGACTGAAAAATATATCAAGATGGATATAAAAATACATCTAGAAATGAGTGTTCTGAGAGAGAAAAACATTTAGAAATGCATATTTTGTGAGAAAATATTTTCAAAAATTTATACTACAATACACATTTTTGTGTCGATGTAATTTTTGTGGGGAGCAGGATGAAGTGGATTTACCATTGAACACATGAAAATCTGACATGGGCCCAAAGTAGACTAATCTGCCCATCACTTAATATGTCATTTTTGGCCGAAGATCAACTCTAATCAGTAACATTTCTGTATAGGCCAGCCACTAGAGGGAACCAGGGTGCATGGTACATGAGTGGAATGGGTTTGCCATTTGTCTGTGTTCATCAGCTCTGAGAAGGGTACTTAGTGTTCTGAAGTTTAATTAAGTGCTACTGTGTTAAGTACAGAAGACAGGAGGTGATTTGGGCTTTACAACTGGATCAAATCAATATTCATAGAATTCTTCTATGCACAACTATTATAAAATGGGGTGTGCATAATTTTGTAGGTTGCCTCCTGATGGAATGCTTTGTTGAACATTCACATCCCTTCTATGCCCGCTCCAAGGGTAAAGATGACTAGTTATTTTGGCACTGCTGCAGTGTAGCCTTTTTCTAGCATTTTGTATGGAATGTTGGCTGGAGTGATACATCTGGTGAAAATACCAGAACAACATGATAGAATCTAAAGCCGCCAATTCCTTGAGCACCTGAAAGCTCTGAGTGATGCAAAGCTCCCTTGTTTTGTGTAGAGTTAACAGGGAGTCTGGACTCCATGATGAGGTGAAACAACAATTACACATTATGTCTCTCCTGAAATAGTGCATTCTAATGTCTCTTGCATGTATACAGCTAATACCTCACTTGTGAGCAAGGGCTTTCCCACTAGCTTTAATACTGTGGGCCCATCTCCATGAGGAAAAGCTTGCTTGTACGACTTAATTCGAAGCGTACTGGGAGTTTAGGGCTAGATCTACACTCCTGCTTTATAGAAATATTGAAGTGCACTGATAACTGTTGGGGCACAATACACATTCATATATTGCTTTCATAGTGATATTTCCTGTTTTTTATTCTACAATATCCAAAATACCACAACAAATGTCGTTGTGTGCCCTATGACGTATAAATGCGCAAGAGGGATAGAGCGTTACTATCATATTTCCTTGATTCTTAGATGCACTCCCCCCCATATTTACGTCTGTAAAAATGGAGTGTGTCTTTGAATCGATGGCTTCTAAGAATCACCAGATTTCTCCAGCGCTGGTATGGGGTTGAAGATACACCCCCCCCACCCCCAGCGCCTTCACAAAGGGGCTCTGCATGCCCCCCCAAGCGACTTGGTCTTCCCCACTCATCTCTATCACTGCCACTCCGTGCTGCTGGCACTGACCACCTTGGCCTCCAGTGCCGCCAGCGCCACCCCTGTTGCTCCGCCAGCACCGCCCCAGTCCACGCCGCCAGCACCGCCCCGATTCTCGCCGCCACCACCACTGGCAGCGGCCTACCCGGCCTGGAAATGCAGCGTTACTACAAAGTAGGCCATGATCCCATGAAATTTCTCATGGGATCGTGGCCTACTTTGTAGTAATGCTGCGTTTCCAGGCCGGGAAGGCCGCTGCCAGTGAGGAGCTGCGGCAGCGGCAGCGAGGACCGGCCTTCCCCCATCGCTGCCCCGGTCCTCACCGCCAGCACCACTGGCAGCGGCCTCCCCTGTCTGGAAGTGCGGTGTTGCTACGAAGTAGGCGATGATCCCGCGAGATCTTGAAATCGAGATTTCATGGGATCGTGGCCTACTTTGTAGTAACGGCACATTTCCAGGCTGGGTAGGCCGCTGCCAGCGGCGCTGGCAGCGAGGACCAGGGTGGCGATGGGGGTGAGTGGGGAAGGCTGTTCCTCGCTGCCGTGGTGGCGACTCCTCGGTGGCAGCGGCCTATCCAGCCTGGAAATGCGGCATTACTACAAAGTAGGCCACGATCCCGTGAGAGATTTTGCAGGATCGTGGCCTACTTTGTAGTAACACTGCGTTTCCAGGCTGGGTAGGCTGCTGCCAGCGGTGCTGGCAGCGAGGACGGGAACAGTGCTGGTGGCGAGGACCGGGGCAGTGCTGGTGGCGATGGCCAGGGCGGTGCTGGCGGTGCGGACTGAGGCGACATTGGCGGCATGGGCTGGGGTGCCGCTGGCGGCGAGGACCGGGGCAGTGCTGGCGGTGAGTGGGGAAGGGAAGAGGGGGACTCATGCCCAGCCTGGTGTGGCCCAGCAGGTCCCTGGGTGGCAAATCGAGGGGGGGCATGCACAGCCCTACTGTATTTCTTCGATTCTAAGATGCACTTATCCCCAATATTACGTGTCTGAAAATGGGGTGCATCTTAGAATCGACGCAACGCTTTTTTCCTGTCGGTGGCCCTAAAATTAAGGTGCGTCTTAGGATCGATGGCATCTGAGATTCAGTGAAATATGGTATAATGGAATCGTAATGATTTGACTCAAGGTGTAGATCTGGCCCAGTTCAACATACTACATTGTCAAATGACAGTGATTGAACTATAGGCTTCATAGGAGTGAATTGTGACTCTCCTCTTCATCACTGCCCAGTATCAGCAGTTGGATTCGAGGGGTTCAGAAAATGATGGGACCCTGGTTGGTGTAAGTGACCTGGCAGATGTGTGACCATGCCTGACTCTAGGCCTGATTCAAAATGAACTCTTGCTTATTTTGTGATTCCTTCTTTTGTACAACATATGCAGGTGTATGCTCGGGGACTACCTAAAATGTTCCTGCTTGGCACAGACCAGACAAATGCAAACATTTTAGACCACTAACTTTAAAGTTACCTATTGCAGAGAATCTAGGCACTATTTAAAACTCAAAAGTGCTGATAAAATTGTGTTCAAATTAATGATGTGCATTAGGTGATCTGTCTATTAATGACTATGTGTTGCATATGGGCATAAGTTTTGTGTTCATTATAATACTTATTTCTTTATACGTAAATGAATAATTATCCTTAATTTAAATTCTGGATATTTTCCAATTCAGTTGCAAAGTAACTTGGACAGAAAACATGGGTGAAAAATACAGTAGTTAAATGTAAAAATGTAAGTACTGCAAATATTTTTTTTAATATAAAATTAGGGCCATGAAGTGAAAGACTCATCAAAGTAAAAGTAACCGTGACTAAGAACTATGACAATAAAAAGTGATTAACATATGTGGTAATGGGGTAATTAAATTCTTAGCGTTTTCACTGTAATGATTTTATAGCATCTTCTTACGCTTGCCAGTTTGGAGGATGCCAGTAAATATTTTCTTAATTGCAAAAAGAGACAATATGTGTCCCACTGTTTCATTCATAACATTTGATTAACTTGAGGAGGCTGCATTCTTACATTAGTGAACAAAGAGCTTGAAGTGGACACATTATAGGTTACACAGATCCCTAGAACAAATGATTAACCAGAAATTTTATGGCAAGGAAGAATAAATGAGGGAAAGGAAGAAAGAGAAAGAATGAAAGAAAAAGTCTACTTGTCTTGACAGAATAGCCTGATCCTGTAATAAACCTTCCCAAAGTCAACAGTTCATAAAGTCTTTTGTTCTAGTAAGAGGGTCTTTAATTTTTAACACAAACTCACACTTTGGTATGTGCCCGCTTAAGTAAAATTAGAAGACATGTATATAATAGGATTTAATGGATTATCATCTGCATTCTCCAAAGATGTCAGGTTCTCTCAGCTCTGATGGAGTAGCACTTAATGTAAATTTAATTTGAAGTGATGTATGGAAGGCTTGAGGTGATACTCTGTGATTCCCTAACTGCCTAGAGAGCCTCTGTGGGTAGCATCTGGATTTGGCTGCTCCACATGCCCAGCAGCATCTACTAACTAGGATTAATGAGGTGGCCTGTTCACCAGTGATCCAAAGGAGGTATGCTACATTTACTCCCAACAATATGAAGAGGAGGGCGAGTTTCCTTTGGGGGCACACTGTTTGATGAAACTTAATGATGGTCTTGTGATAAGGTGTAATAAATACACTCTGTTGAAAGCTCTTCTGCTCTGTCCAATTGAAACGTTGATTCACCATAAAATAGTGTTTGGAATAGCAAATCATTTTTGAGATCTGAATTACATTTACTGGGTGGCTGTTGTTGTTGTTGTGTGTATGTTGTTTTGCATATATATATATATATATATATATATCCTAATTGTGGTTTGGATAATTGCTTTCTTTCAGGGGAATCTGATGGGATGTAGAAAAATTCTCAGGCTGTCTATTTTGCAAAGTTAAGGGATTCCTTTGAGGGGGAGAAAAAAAAGAGAAAAAAACCCAACAACCTCCACATGATTAAGTGTATGTGTCTTTCTATTTTATATAAACGAGTGGCTATTAAGTTAGACAAAACTTCTCCATGTGGCCTCAGCTTCATTTAGGCATCTGGATTGTATTTTGCCTTTGTGTCTAACTGAGCATTGAATGAAACCTCAGCTAATTTCAAATTCCCTTTGTCATCATGGTTTTTCAGCCAAAAGTCTATAATAAATGGTCAGAAGATGAGCTGAGACTGAATGAATAGTGAACAGTATTCATCAGCCAAACATAGAGTCCAGATCCAATTATATGTATTCATTAAGTGATAATGATATCATGGTCTTTAACTAGGAAGAAAAGAGTGTAATTGAATAATAACAGTTGTACAATCCCAACGGAACACACTTTCCATCCCAGCATAGGGACCCTTGGGGATGGTTCAGGATTGATGGAATTCTATTACTCTTTGATAGATTTATTATGAAGGGGCTGAGTGGAGTTGCTGCTCCACTTTGTCACTCACACTAATCAGTAGCGTAAGGCCCCGAGCGTGCAGGCTTTTGTATCCCTTTGACAAAGACAAGGTTAGGGGAGGATGACAGACACCCAGACCTTTACAAACCCATACTGCAAGATGAAATGGGCCAGCTGAGCTCTGTGCTGGGACAGAATTTTAATTTGTTTATCAATGGCTCACATGGGCAACACCATAAGGATATTTGTCAGAGGAGTAACACTGAGGCTAAACTCTTTTGTTTGACAAGTGGAGCTTGGGAAAATATTTATTGAACTGTAAAAATCAGAGGGAAATGAAAGAAAGGTTTAAAAAAAAGTCTACGCCGAGTGGAAAATAACTCACATTACTGTGCATGAAATATAAAGATGTTGGTGTTTCTGTCCCTCCCCCACTTTTTTCTTTTTTAAAAGAAGCTTTTATTTGTTAGAGAGGGCAGCTTTACCATATGTTTTTTACCCAGTATATAGCTAATTTAGATCTTGTTCAGGACTTTAAAACATTAATGGAAAGGTGGATGAATGGGGAGAACTTTAGGTTGTATCTAGACCAAATTTACAGCCCTAATTTACAACCTATTTTCTATTGTTAAAAAATAATGAGGTCTTGACGTTTGGGCAAGGAAATCTGGAAGTTACCAGTGCAATTTTAAAATGTCATATTTCTGAGCATCACAGGCATCTTACTCTGCCCCTCTGTTTTGAAATTCAAATGCAAGCAATGGTCTTTGTCACTTTGGCCTCCATCTATCCTCAGCCCATATGAATCAGCAGAAGAGACAATTTGTTGTGCTTCTGATCAGAGCAGGACCTGCAGCCATGATTGGCATAAACACGGCCCTCCATGGGCTGCAGCTGCCAGGGTTTGCTTTTCGTTTGTGTTGTAGAGTGATATATATTTGAGCCTGCCTTTTCATGTTGGATTGCTTCCAAGCATGGTAATATTTGCAGCCGAAGAGGAGGCTGAATGATTTGACTCTGGCCACCGGTGGCTCAGTCAGCCTGCCCTTCGACAGGAGGAAAACCTGGCCCACCTGCGTAAAAATGTCTGTGTTGTGTGTGTGCCCTCCCCACCCCTCCCATGTGTGTGAATGGATGATTCTAGCCTTTGGGTAAACAGAACAATTCACAGTGAATCTAACAGGTAGCAGCCAAAGGCTTTGCAACAGGTTATGTGTGGAAAGGGCTTTTGTAGGGTAGTGGTGAAGGGGGTGAGCTGGGAGGGTCCCCAGTTCAAATGCCATTTCAGCTAGGGACTCACCAGGATGTGGGGCTTGAGGGTGCTTAAGATAGTACTAAAAGCATTATTTAGTGTGGGGGTGGACAGGTTCAGGCTTGTTGGATAGGCTTTGTTGTCTCCTAGAATCTCAATATCTATCAACTAGAGCCATGTGGACAAGGCATACACTTGGAATGAAACAGCAGGGTGCCTCTTAGCATAGTTTGAGGCTAGGAATTTGTTTTCAGTACTAGACCTGAACTTAGCTCACAGCTCTTTCATACTCAAAGCCCCTTCCTTGTAGATCCCAACCCAATTTAGGGTGCAGCAGAATTTTCAGCAACAGAAGAAAAAGAGATGTAACAGCATTCAGATAGAGTGTAGAGCTGTATTGCTCCCACTTATTCTGCCTACACCTATGCAGCATGACATCTGAAAAAGCCAATGTGCATCTAAACAATATGTGTTTAGGCTGTGTCTGGGTGATAGGGGATCCCTTCTTATTCAAGACACTTCCACAGTGTGAGCAATTGTTGCAGGCGTACAGTTTCATAAATGTCTGTTTCAGACGTTTATGCTCCATAGGCCAATAGCCGTGAGCGTCTGCAATGCAGCTCCCGCCTCTGCACACGTTGAGACGAAGATCTGAGCAGTGCAATTATTAAAGTCAACACAAGCCAAGGCATAGCAAATGAAGATATAGACCCTTCCCCCATTTGGTTAATGAAAAGTCTTTACATGGGTTACTATATCTGCTCTGGCTAGGGCTCTGGCAGACCTGCCAAGGAAACGGGTTCCATAAATGTGGAAGAGCCAGCAAGCGATGTTGCTGCAATGACGACCCAATGTAGTGTCACAAGAGCTGTCGGGGGCAGGGGGGGGGACATTGGCAATCACAACTGCCTATCCTGTTCTGCTTTGTTGCCTTTGCCTCTTTTTCTAGTACGCACAGAATGCATAACTGCGATAGGGCATGATTTACCATCAGTAGCCCAGAGATGCACTACTTGCAGAGCAGATGTCATTTGCAATGTTACAGAGATTGCCCATGTAAACCCTGCCTGGTCTGGCCAAGGGACTAACCAGCTTGCAGGAACTGTGCCTTACAAACAGATGGACATAAATAAAGTCAGACCAAAGGACCACACTTGAACATGAGGTGACACTGTGGCCTGGAATATCAATGCATCTTTTTGTCCTAAGGTTTTCCCTCCATGGCAAAGGCTACCATGTAAATAATAAAACTCCATGTTTTATTATTTAATTATTGCTATCTGTATTTTACTATTGTTTGCTGCCTTTGGCACCATTTTTAGTGGGAGTGCGGGATATAAATTAAACAACAACAACAACAACAACAACAACAACTCTAAGCTAAGAAAATAAGAAGCATCAGTCTGTAGTATCAAGTGGAGATGCTGGCTGCAACCCTAAGCTTGGTTATTTGGAAGGAAAGCCTATTGAAATCAATATGACATAAACATGGTGAGGATTGGGCTGTCTATCTAAAACTGGAGACATGTTTATTTCAATGTTTCCATCCTTGTTTGGCCATTCAAGAGAAAAACTGGTGGGAGAAGCCAGAACAGCACTGTTTTCAGCCTGGCTGAGTTTCGAATGTTTTGGCCAGTTCTGAAACCTGTCCTGAAATGACACATATAGATACGGTTCTATGCAAGTTTATAGGCAGAGGCTGTGGACACTCTGAAGCATTTACCACTGCTTGAAGGGATCTGAAAATGGCAGCTAAAGTTGTCTGCAAAACAGGAAATGGATTTAGCTTCCAAAAAATTCACAGATACACCATTGCTTTGGATATAATGGGGATCTCTCTTCCTTTTCAGGTGGAAGGGAGGCTGGATTTTCTGCAGTACTAGAAAAAACATTGGTAAATTTTATTTTGCACAATCACTTATTTTGGGAAAACAACACCCTCACAATTTTTTTGGTAGTGTAATAATAATGCAAACACACTGGTGATTAAAAAGTTTATCACATCCATGTATGAGATTAACATCATAAAAAGGATATATTTGGATGCTGAGAAATGCTATTTTTAATTAAAACGATTTAAATAAATGCAAAAGGCTATATCTGAAAATGTTAGCGGGCTTGCTGCCTAAATAGCTACAGAGAACAGCTGAAAAGACACTCTTCATCTTTATAATGACTTTTGGTTACAGCAAGAAAATTATTGGATGGAGCTGGCTGGTGATTTTACTCTATATAGGACATTTCTACATCAGGATGACAAGAGCCTTTACTAGGGTGACCATATTTTGGAAACCAAAAAGGAGGACAACTTGGTCGGTCCCCAAGGGGGTGTCCCCACCAACATATCTGCCCCAGGGTGTCCTCTGTAACGAAGGGCACATGGTCACCCTAACTGGGCTCCCCCTGCTGTCGTGCGGGCTTCAGCAGATGCCCTACGATGCCCACTCCTGATGCAACCCTGTGCAAAGGACACTCATTTCAGAACTGAATGGGCATGTTTTACTTTCCCATTCATAATGCAAAAAGTACAGAAAATCCTGAAAATCACAAAATATTTCCAGTACCACATGTGAAAATTTCCTTATAGATCTCCCACTTGTTTTGTCTGTTTCAGAACATTCTATTGCAGCCAAAACAACAAATACTCTTATGGCACCTTAAAGACTAATACATTCATCATGACTTGAGCTTTCAAAAGATTATGCCATGATACATTTGTTCATCTTTAAGGTGCCACAAGGGCATTCTTCTGTTTACAGGTGCATTGACAAAACTCATGTTGTCTGTTTAAGGCCCAGTTCAAATGCTTCACTGATAGTGTGGCTGCTATGGCAACTTCAAGGACCAGCTCTATATTCTGATAGGTTTTTAAAAAATCTTTATATTGCACTTGGATTGTGCAGCCCTTCAAATAGAGGATGGCTTTGAAATAGAGGACAGTCCTCTGTAACGAAGGGCACATGGTCACCCTAACTGGGCTCCCCCTGCTGTCATTTGTGTGAAACAGTATATATGTGATTAGGGATCATTGTTTCCCTAAAATTTACCAGCATGCTTAAAATTGGCCCGAATCACAATCATACCACAATCAATTTATTACCCATCTTCACATCCATATGGTTTGCAATCCTGATAGCAAACACAATGCCAGCATGCTGGTTGAATTGGACCTAAGAAGTGACTGATATGAGCAGTGCCTGGCATATGCAGTAGACTTATGGCAAGTACTTCATCTGATTTAAGCAGATGCCAGTTCGAAGTATGTATGATATGAAGTGAATGCATCATACCTCTATAATTTCACTCACTTCAGTTTAATCACCTTGAATTGCACAAGTGATTTACTAAGCATAGGACAGGGTCCCAAAGGAGCTGCAAGATCTGTTTGTTTGTCTATCCTGCCTTATCAAAGCTCATAAAAGAGATGTAAGTCAGCAAGATGTAAGTCAGTTAAAGTTGCAGGGGCCCTGCCTTCTTTTGTATATGGTCACTCTAGTATAGTGCCTGCAACTTTAACTGTTGTGATGAAGAGGGAATTTCACCAGGAACTAATTGCATACAAATGACACTGGCTGAAATTCCCTTTTCTCTACAACTGTTAAAGTTACAGGAGCCCTGTCTTCCTTTTCAGATGGTCAGCCTACACATGGGAGGACTGTCATTTGGAGTTTCAAGTTGAACTGGAGGCAGAACAAAGGAGAGATCTCACTCTGCCTTGTCTGTCTCTTTAGCCCCACCCTGTCATCGTGCTGATTGGTTCAAGGAGATGCTGCTGCTGTGTCTGTGCTGCTGCTGTGTCTGTGCCACCACTCTCCACCAGCCTTTCTCTCTCCACTGTCGGCCAGTGCACCTCACAATTCACTGCCCTCCATTAAATGGGGAACTCGGCTTGCTAAAATTTAGCGGGAGTGAGTGAACGCGCTGCCTTTGACGTGCTTGTGACTTCCGCTTTCCATTAATAACTTGTGCCCTATTCGAAGATTGTTAGCATTACATCTGAACTCAGATACTCTGGTTTGTTTAGGAACAACTCAGAGTTAACCCAACAACAAATCATTCCCAACAACCCATGGATTGTCATTACATACAAACCAGGTCAGTGTGTGGATGGGGGAGTGGGACTATGCCTGATGGTTCAATGGATGTGACCTGTGGTAAAATAGATTACGCTTGGCAGGTGGCCACAGCAGAATACCCTTGATCTTTGCTCTGGACACACCTTGGGTGCAACCTTATCATGGATGCTACAAGTTGATAATTCAGGAGAGGAAGTGCGATGAAATGGGAGATAAGGCCAGCTCTGCATTAGGCAAGGTGAACCGGCCTAAACACATGGCAGTTTTGGGGCTATCAGTAATAAGAAGTAAATTATCAATTGTTTAGGTTTTTATAATAATTTTAACACTATTGAGGCGTCATTTGGCTTTTCTGCCCCACCAAAACATCTTGGTCTGGCTGTATGTGGGCTTCAGGAACTCCGCCGACGAATTGCAGCTGGATCAATTTCTTTGTGTATGTTGGGGATTTACTTCCCATAAGGCAGCAGAGTGTACACTAGCTGACTTATCTCTGAACCATGGCAACAGTTTGAAAAGGTAAAGCAGAGAGTACACCGAAGAGCCATTTGTCATGAGCAATTGCCAGCAGTCCAAAAGTGCAGGCAGAGTATATGAATCATGATGTAAAAATGGTGAAGGGCAAGCACTTAGGCCAGTTGTGGTAAGACTGGGACACAGCCCAGACATGGCATGATTTACGAAAGCTGTGTGCAGAGGGACAAGTGCAATGGAGAAAGAATTAAAGTTTGCCTTTGTATCTCACGAGGCATGGGGAATTTAATTTGACACCACACACAATTCACAACTTCGGATAGGAGGGAAATGGTGGCACTGCAAAGAGAGGCCCTATATGTTCCCTTGGCTCCCCCCCCCCCCCCACTCTCTCTTATAAAGAATGTGTTTGCAAATCAAACTTGAACGATGGACAAGTTAGCGCAATTATATCCGCAGGGACAAAACAAAAAAAGGGAAATGGGATTTCCCCTTTTCTGAAGAGACCACTGGTGGTACCCTGGATATGCTCAAACATACTGAATCCAACTTGCACATATTTCCCATTTCGGTCACATCCAAAATTGTCCCCATAAACTCACTGAATATCCTTAAGCAAATTGCTGTTGTTCAAGTGCAATCTTTCCCTCCATCTATAATAGGGGAATAATAATGCCAGCCTATTTCAGAAAGTTGTGTGAGAGGACTACACTGAGACAATTTATATAAGAACTTAAGAAGGGCCCTGCTGAATCAAATCAAAGGCCTATCTAGTCTGGCATTCTGTTCCCAGCTGTCTACGGGAAGCCCGCAAGCTGGACATGAGCAAAATATTACATCCTCCCTCTCATATTCTTCAGCAACTAGTATTGAGGGGCATATTGCCTCTGATACTGGAGGTAATATACAGCCATCAGGACTAGAAGCCAGTGATAGCTGTATCCTCCAAAAATGTCTCTACCCCCCCCCCCCTTTAAAGCAATCCAAGTTGGTGGCTATCGCTACATCAAGAAAATCAAGCAAATCAAATTTTATTTGCATCAAGGGAATAGCCATTGCAATTTATAACAGTGAAATAAACATGATACAAAAAACAGACAGTAAAATGTCCCATATTCAGGGGGGGGGGATCCTCAACATAAATATACTCGGCGTCACCAAGCAAATAAAAGCATTGAATGCAGTTAGAACTGAAATTATTCAATTTAGAGCTCTGGATGTGATTGCATCCCTCGTTTTAATAGCAGTTGCTAAAATTTTTGCAGTTTTTGCTGTAACCAATCTATTATAATCCTCGAGGAGGAAGTTCACATAATGATCAGTTGGATGCCCTGGATATGGCAGTAATAAGGGGGTAATTAACTCTTCACGAGTATGTCTATACAAAGGACAAAATACTATTGCTACATCTTGTGGTAATGAATTCTGTAGTTTAACTATGTGCTGTATGAAGAAGTACTTCCTTCTATCTGTCCTGAATCTCCCACCATTCAGCTTCATGGAATGGTCCAGAGATCTAGTATTACGAGAGAGGGAGAAAAATGTTTCCCTATCCATTTTCTCCACACCATGCATAATTTTGTAGACCTCTAGCATGTCTCTTGTACTTGACTTTTTCTAAGCGAAACTGTCCCAGATCTTGTACGCTTTCCTCATAGGGGAGATGCGCTAGCCCTTTGATCATTTTGGACAACCTTTTCTGGATATTTCCTGCATCGACAGTATCCTTTTTGTAGGTGACCAGTGTGGTTGCATTGTAGCTTAGTGTATGGGCAGTATGATATTGATACTGAGATCTGATGGGGGTGACATGCTTGACCTCCTCCCCACCAGTGTACTTTTCTCCTTTTGTGCCTTCCCAGATATTTTTCCTGTTGCTGCGACTGCCCCTTACATCATGTGCCCATGTTCTTTGTTGGGCACATGATATAAGGGAATGGAAGGTCCTCTCTGCTCAGCCCTACCTCCTGTGTGGTTAGAAGTTGTGGGGAAACATTTTGCCACAGAGAAGAGAATCACCTTCATTTTGTAGAAGCCATTAAAAGGGAGCTCTGTGATGTTTTCAAACTGTAAGTAAAAACAATTTATATTTTAAAAGGTGGTTATTTTGGGAACAAGTCATCTGACCTTTGCAGAGAGGAAAGAGTGTGAGCTGAAGAGAGATGAATGGATTTTAACAGTGTTTCATTTTAAAGGTTTGAAATCCATTTGGGATCCATTTGATTTAGCAGGGATGGGTGGATTTTTTCTTTTTCTTTTCCCCCCCTTCAGCTGCAGAGAGCGAGAAGTTGACAGAAAATTTCTGTTGCTGCCAGCTAACGACTGACACTTCATGTGAATGTAACCATATGTCTGTGTCATCCTGGCCAAATCTACACCTCATGTCAGATCAATACGATCCCATCATCGTGACGCTATATCCCTCTTGTGTATGTATACCTCGTAACACACACAATGACACCTGTTGCGGTATTTTGGCTAGCACAGAATAAAAAGCGGGAAATAACTCTTGAGAGGTGGTATATGGAATGCCTTATGTGCCCCAACAGTTAACAGTGCACAGCAATGCCAATACAAAGCACTAAGATCTCCAGCTTAGGTCTATTGGTGAGGTGAATTTTTCCCAAATTTCCACTCAGAAATTGGTGGATGTAGGAAAGTAGTTGGTGCTAGCTCCAGGATTTGGGGGCCCTTTGGGCACTGAACCCTCAGTGCCCCCCATCTGTAACAGTTTGGATGTGCAAACTGTGTTCTCTTAAGCTTCACCTGATCCAGTATCAGAGGCAGTAAGCCTATATACACCAGTTGCTGTGGAAGATGGATGGGAGGGTAATGTCTTGCTTGTGAGTCCCTGGTTGGCAGCTGCTTGGCCACTGTGTGAACAGAATGCTGGACTAGATGGATTCTTGGTCTGATCCAGCATGGCTCTTCTTATGTTCTTATGATAGTGCTAAGTGGAAACAGTGGTACTTTTAGGGTGGTGGCCCTGGTCTGGTCTTGGGGCCCTAGCGGATGCCCAACCTTGCCACCCTCTGGAGCTGGCCCTGAAAGTAGTAACATTCTTCTCATCACTTGCAGCCTTTTTTAAAAAATTCCAGTCCTCTTCCTACCATCAACAACTGTTTGCCCATCTGACACAGTAACATTCTCCTTTGTATACCATACAAAATATATTATACATTGTGCCACAGTATTTAAATGCACAATATTTAAATGAGGTGAAATATAACCAAATAATTAAATGTATAACGGAGAACCCAGGTGTCTTTGCACTTTGTTAGCTAGAGACAGTGGGCTAAGAACATTCCTGTGCAAACTCCACTGGAATGAATGGATGTTGCGTGGGAACACAGATGTATAGTTCCCATTTATTTCTATGAGGCATGTAGAGGATAACTTTGCGGTGGATTGTGCCCAATGCCATTTCAGCCTAATGCACAGTAAACAGTTGTTATTCAAAGTGATTTTTTTATCCTAACATTTAAACTGTGTCTCTTTTGTCGCAGTCAGTTTAAATTAAGTGACTCTAGCCCAGATTTAATTTTCAATTAATAAGAGTTATTATAGGATAATTAGAGGCCAATTGATTAGTAAAAATGTTACTGAAATAAAACAACTTCGGTTCTTACACTTCAACAAACATATTTTTATAATCAATGGGGCTTTAATCTTGTTACATGTAAATCAAGACTATTTAAGACATAATTTAAGATGGAGGAAACAAATATTCTGTTTTAGCCCATAAAATCATAATTTGTTTTGCCTAATAGCTATCCCTCTGAGGAAATAAAGTGGAGTGGATTCTCTGGGACGTGGCTGCCAACAAATTTACTGATAGAGATTCACAGTACAATCCAATACATGTCTACTCAGGAGTAAGTCTCTTTGGGTTCAATGGGGTTTACTCCTAGGTAAGTGGGTATAGGGTTGTGGCCTAAGTCCCTTTAGGAGCTATGCAACAGGCAGGCATTTAACAGAGAATACATTCCCAATATGACATAATGTCAAAAAAGATATATGTGTTGAATTTCTGCTTGCGATGCAGCAATTAAAGCCAACCCTTTACTAGTAAAAAAAAGGTGTAGCTTCATCCTCTGCAAACGATGCCAAGTGGTTTTAACTAGGGTGACCATATGAAAAGGAGGCCAGGGCTCCTGTATCTTTAACAGTTGTATAGAAAAGGGAATTTCAGCAGGTGTCATTTGTATGCATGCAACACCTGGTGAAATTCCCTCTTCATCACAACAGGAGCCCTGCCTTTTTTTTTGTATCTAGCCACTCTACAAAAGAGGGCAGCTTTAACTGGATCTTGACATGAAATACACGAGCCTCCCTAATACCAAGTGGAAATTAAAACAATTCATACTTCTTCATGTTCCACTTTGCAAGACCAAAGCAGGTATCTGGTCAAGAGAGCAGGGCTCCTGCAGCTTTAACTGTTGTGATGAAGAGGGAATTTCACATTCCAATGACACTAAGCCCAAATCTCTGGATGACCTCTCCCAGCAGTTTCATGTTGAAACTAAGCAGCATGGGAAACAAGGTGGTACCTTGAGGCACCCCACATGCCAATGGCCACAAGGTAAGGCATCTTATGTTATATAATTGATAACCAGTTATCAATAATGTTGGTATTTTCAGATGACATGCAAAAGGGTTCATTTAGCTCAAGAAATCAGGCAAGAATGGTAGGGTGGCTAGGTATTCCCCATTACAGAAGATAAGTCTATTTGAAGATGTCAAAGGATATTATGCTATTTGAAGGTGTCCTCTGTTTGAAAAGTTGTCCAGTCCAAATTCAGTTTTAAGATAAGGAACCCTAAGAAAGGAGAATAAGGGCTTCAGGCTGCAGATCTGTGATTAGTACCTGGACAACACTACTGTATTTTTGTTGAAATGGTAGTCTATTTCTAAGTTTGCATCTAGACATATAAATTAGCACATGCACATTTTATAGAAATCAGTGCCCTCTTTCACCTTCTATTTTATTAATGCATTTCCTCTTCTGTGGTGATTCCTAAATGGCCACCCTAAAGAATAGCCACTTTGTTGCTCTGTGACTCTCAGAAGAGAATTTCCTTTACGTATTCTCAGGAGGATCCCTTTTTTCCCTTGAAATTTCATGGAGGTTTAAATGGCAGTTTTCTGTAGTTTCCAAGGCCTATAACACTTTCCCCTTCCGTTTTATTTGAACAACTACAGTAAATCACAATTTGCTGTGACTAGAGCTTCGGGGTTTGTAAGTATCATAAAACTCTTTTTTTCCTGCCCAGCAGAAAAAAGATCGGGGGAAATCCAACACATATTTCAAAAATATGTCTTTCTTTCTTTCTTTCTTTCTTTCTTTCTTTCTTTCTTTCTTTCTTTCTTGTGAAAGTAGAATAGTAAGGTAACATACTGTTGAAGAAAATCATTGGATTGATTTCAGAAGCAATTAGGTATTAGTCCAAGTAAATAAGCCTTGATAATCGCAGTGACCCAGGTCTAAATCATGGGAGAAAAACAGTACTTGACTGCATTGTAAGCTAGCTCTCTCACTCTTATCAAAATGAAGCAACAACTTTCTGGAAACCATAAGAATAATCTCCTTTTCAAACAATGTAATGCAGTCCTTCACAACACAATCATCTCTTGATTTTAAAAGACCTGGGCCGAGGTTGTTGAGCATTTTTAAAGACAGTCCTTTGAGGTGGCAAATTTGAAATGAGATTTCAGTATCATTTTTTGAAAATAGTCTTTGAAATGTTAAGCCTTCTGCAGATGACTTTACTCATTGAAATGTGGCTAATAATTGCATGTTGAACCATGACAGACACACAGAGAGAGACACCAATGGGTGCAATCCAGACAGCCTTGCTCTAAGCCAGTATTCCTTAATCAAAATCAGTATTTCAATGTATGCTGGGTTAATCCATCCCAGGATTTATTCTAGGCTTGAAGGACAATTCTAGAACAGGGAAACTTTTGTGACTGTATGCCAGGAAGATACCTGAACATAAACTTCGAATCTATTAACCTTATTCCACATTTAGATTGTAATTCCTAAGAATCCTGGGTCCTCTGATGACAACAGACTTTAAAAAAGAACAGCATCCCACCCTTGAGAAACTTGCAAAACTTGATAGCTGCCATTCCATTAAAAAAAAAAATCTACACTGCATGTTTGAAAGTGTTTGAGCATACCGAAAGGATCTCCCTGGATAGTGGTCAGTAATGCTTTCAAGAAAAAAGAGTGTGGTTCATCATGATGTTTGATGAATTAAAAATATATGCATCACAAGCTTTGATGTATTTGTCTTGTGTACTGCTTGAGTATTCACTGGTCTCATGGTGTCTGGACACGGACACAGTCCACCTGTCTTCTGCTGGAGCAATCAGATTCTGCAATCAACAGAGTTGGAATGTCCACCCAAGATCCCAATTGCCGAATAGGAGCATCAATATAGTTTCTGTTGATGGATGCAGCTTGTCAGAATGAATGACCATGAGCACTAGTGACAGGTATCCTAAGAAGTGGGGATGAAGACTAGGGGGGAGACTACACCAGCTGTTCATTGCAGGATTGTATCGCAGTCATCACTAACAGGGTACATGACGTTTGCTGCTCCCGTGGTAATCTCGGTTCCACTTCAGTTCCACTTCAGGAATGCCGCTGACTGCTTTTGTCGCATTTATTTAACTGCTCTTTTGCTTCCATTGCAAAGAACGGTTGTGATATGCCCCCCCCCCTTGCGAGGTCATTGCTGTTCGCCAAGAGATCCAGGCTCAGCGAACAGCCAATCAGCTGTGAGGGGCATGTGCGTGGGTATCAGCATTGCAGCTGAGTGCTTTTTTAAAAATACGAACATATCTCTTATTAGGGGCGCATATTTGACAGAGTTCTTATCTCCCCCATGTGTTGCTGTGCTCGTGCTCATTCCTCACAAGTCATTAAAAAAATCCTGTGCCTAGCCCCGCCCACTTCTACCGATACACTTGTGGAACTGCCGCACTGGAGCACACGTGCTCTCGCAACAGCATTTCTGAAATTGTGGGAAAGATCAGTCGCGTGTGCCCTGTACGGGGCGATCGCAGAAGTGGGGAACATACAGGAGCATGCTTCTTCCATTGTGAAAGGTCTGTAGGTGTAGATTAGTCCTAGGACATATTTTTAAAAAGTACGGTAATTCCTGTAGTGATTCCCTAAGATCTGCCTGCTGACTTGGGGGATGACTGCTGACTTGAGATGTATTGTTGCAACTCATATTTTCCCGAAGGAGATCTTGTAAATCATATTCTAGTAATGTGCAATTGCCACAGAAACTTCTGTACAAAGCATTGCCTGTCCTCTCATGTAGTTCTTCTAGTGTTATTTTCATTGCACTCTTTTTTTAATTAAACTGTGCTGTCTGATCCCTTCCATGAAGCGAGCATTAAATGTGGTTTTACATTCAGATCCAGAGCAGGATGGGTGGTTGACCAAGACCAGTTTCGAGTGGAGAAGGAAGCATAGAATAAAGACGCAGACACCAGAGCTTGGGATAAACTAGGGCCTCTTTATTTTAATGATAAGGGAGATTCACCCCTCCCTGGATCTGCATGTGAAAGTGTGGGAATCAATGTCCTTACTTCAGGCTACTTGCCTGGGATTATGGGCAAGCCACTCTCCTAAAACAGGAGTCGGGTAAACCCGGCCCCTCTCCTATGTGACACTTTGAAAAGTGTGGGGAGATGGACCTACATCATCCCCTCCCAATGCTGCACAGTTCTGAATAGGTGAGGCAGGAAGGTCCCCAAAGGCAAACCATATCCTGACATGAGAGCTGCACAGCCCACAAGGAGCAGGACTTCTGGACATGCCAATCACCAGAAGGTGCCAGAGTGCTCACTGTCTCTATTCTAATATAGCAAATTCCCGCACATCCCGACAACAAATCAACCTATTTATCCCCCTCCTCATTATAACTTCCAGTATGGAGTAGGCAAAAATCTATCCACCATTTAGTGGGAGGAAAAAATCCTACTCAGCCCACCCCTCCAAAGGGAGTGACTGGCTAATCCCATACTAGATAAAGGGAGGGGGGTCAAAAGAGGCCGATGCTTAACTGGGCTGGCCTTTATAGGCTTACCCTGGCCTTGCCTCATGTGGTATATGTGTGGCAATCACACAAGGTGCCTTATTCTGCACCTCCCCACCCGCAATGACCGTTTTCCTGCCAAAGCCATCCCGGCTGTGTGGGCATCAGATTTCTAAAAGAGTGCATAGCACCTATAAACATCCTTTGCACTTTTCACTTCTTAGGAAGTTTACTTTACATTTAAGGTTTACTAAATGTTTTGGACAAGTGTGTGTCTGTATGTTTTGAACAGAAACCAGAGTAGCACCTCACTTCTTTTTTGGAATGTTAATCCAGATTGTACTGGGATGGGCATATCACTCTGAAGTCCCACCACCATTGCTTGTAATTTGTAAAGCAGCCAGCAGTGGGGGATATTTCAAACAAGGATGCAGCTTATTGTCAGACTAAAACCTCTCCAGGTAGGGGTGAATTCCATTTGGGGGGTGGTGGGGAACTCAATATTTTTTTTTCCAGTTCAGCCCTGTAGATTCTGTTCCATTTCCTCCCACTGGCATTGACTCAATGTGTCAGGCCAATACATGGATTCCCTGCTTTCTTTAAGGGTCTCAATTTGTGCTTGTCCCCTATGCAGAGGCAAATTCCCTTCTTGTCAATATCCTTTTCATCCTCTCCTCCTGCTACTTCATGTAGTCCAGCACAACCATATTCCCTACTTGTCAAAGAACTTGTCTGTCTCTTCTGCCCTTCCTTCTGAAAGTGCTGAAGTAGAGAAGGAAATCAACAAGTTCTTTGATAAGCAGGGAATATAGCCACATGAAGTAGTGTGTGTGGAGAGGATGAAACTGTCAAGAGGGGAATATTGACAATATGGGAATATACCTCCACAGGGCTACATAGCAGACGGGTGGACTTGCGATCATGCACACTTCTGCAAGATTGCCAATTAAAAAAATAAAATTAGAACAGCATATTTCCGGAATTGGGGAGGGGGATCCACTACTGTCCGCTGTCACTTCTTGGAACAGAAATGCCGCGGAATCCAGTCGGGCTTAAATGGAACACAATTCCTAGCATCTCACATCCCTATTTCCAGGTTTGCCATGTGCAGCTTATACACATTACACGTAATAAGGTGGTAGACTGAGGTGGCAATTTTTTAGATTGTCCTGTCATACTGCGAGTGGACATGCAGACATGTGTGTCATATTTCTGAATGATCCTCCAGGTGAGAAAAATATATATGAATGATTTGGGTGTTTTCATTAAAACAAAATGAATATTAAAAATAGTAAACCACAAATGGCTTCCATGGAGTGCTTGTTCTGTGGGGTTTTGCTGCAGGATATGTAAAGTAGACTCTGTGTACCATATCAACGGCCAGAATGACCATGAATGAAAACAGGAATACTTCTGTGATAGTTAATATCATGGCACCAATCTTTTAGTTACACTAGAACATCCTTGTAAACCAGTTATCCAATTAAATAAATAGATTACAGCCACAATTCAAGTCACCCACTGTAACAATTCTAAATTGTACCTGGAATAAGAAAACAGTATAGATAAAAGTCATAAAAAAATGAACACTATTTGATTAGATCCAAGCCAGTGGTATCAACTGACTTTGCTCATTTAACCTGTCTTCTGATCACAGTACAGCCGTCATATCGCTGCAGGGTGGATGTGTTCATACTGAACTATTAATCTGTTTCAAAATGCCATAACATTTCCATGAAGAACTTCCTAATTTTTTTCCAGAAATTAAATGTCTGTTTAAAGTTCATTCCCTCCTGCTGCAACTAATTGAAATGAGATTTGGTTTATCTTTATGACATGAAAATGGGATTGAGTTTCATAATAATAACAATAATGATAACTCTATAGATTTTAGGACTAGTAGTTAATAATTATAGTAGATGTGAAGATTAGACAAGAGTAATGCAGCATAAACACACCATCATTATTTGTTGGGAGGTGTGATTGGGTGTCGCTTCGTTAATGCCTGTTTCTTAATTTTGTGTCTGTTTTCAACTTGCATTGAATTTTAGTGAAATGCTTTAATTAATAGAGATCCAGAAGAACAATAGTTTGGGAAACCCATTTTTCAAACCAGCAAGCACTTCCACATGAAAATAAATATGGTTAAAATGCCAGTGTCTTGACATAAAAAGGCCAACCCCCCAGGCAAGGCCATAAGAAAATGTACTCATGCATTGTGCCTAGTTAGTAGGTACAGGAGTTAATTCTATAGATAGAAATCCCAGAGCTGTTCAATTCCTAACTGACTATACCCAGTTGATTCATTACTTGTTTTTTTCTTTAAACTGTTTGATTCTTCCCTTCTTTCTCCTGTAGGGGGTCAATTCTTTTGAAATATGTGGCCAGATAGTTTTATCCAGGTACCTAGATTAGCAGGATAAATGTCATCCTTATTAAAGCTGTGGTGAGACATCCACCAGGGGGCCATAGGAAGGAAAGTCCTTAGATAATGCTCAGAGAAGAGGACTTCCCTCCCATCCTTGGTCCGTGGCTTGGTTAAAATCCTGAAAACTGTGTCCCTGCGTCCCCTAAAACTTGTATAATGACTTGTATTCAGAAATACTGAAACACACAAACAACAAATACATGCACATTGGATCAATTGCGAGTGTAACTCTCAACTTTTTTCCCCCCAGAGAAGTGAGGCTGGGGGCATGGAAATCCTTTTACAGTTGCAGTTTCTACGTGAGGGAGGGAGGGAGGGAGAAGCAGCAAATAATATATATACAAGCACCATTCTCGGTTATATCTGTGTAACTCTATATGAATACAAATCAGTGTGTGAGAAGCTACTTCTCTCAGTTGTGTGTGTGTGCCCATGTGCCTATTGTTGTTTAACTTAGTATACCCACATTCATTTCTGCTCATCCTTTGCCTTGTCTTATGTTATGATCCTTGCCCTCAGCCTCCTACACAAAACTCCTGCCCCTAGGTTTTAATGCCAGCCAGGCACACTACTTTGCTTTCCTCACTGAAAGTGAACTGCGATAGAACCAAGATTCTAACAACTTTGTTCAGTTTAACAATTTGAATATTTGTCATGAATTAGCTCAGCCAGTCAGTTTGGGATGCTTCCCTGATACAAGCACATGATAACATAGATTTTAATACTATTAAAACAGGAGCCAAGAGAAGATTATCTCAAAGGAGCCAAAGTGGGAGGGGAGGTGTGGAGAAACATGGAATTACAACAAATACTTTCCAGAAGGGCAGCTGTGTTCACCTGTGGAAGCAAAAAACAACAAAAATCGTGCCACCAAATTTTATTAGGGCACAAATATTTGTGAACCAATATGTTATGTGTGTATGCACACAAACTGTTATTTTAAATGGCCAAAGGGCTGCTTCGTCTGAACAATTTTGTCTGAAGTGAGAGCAGGGTGGCCCAAGATATTTTTTCTGCCTGAGGTGAACAAGAAGAAGATGGCACTTTCTCCCAATTTGTGTACAAAAACTGGCTGGACTGGAAGTTGAATCTTTATTCAACACTGATGATGGAACAGTTCCCTCCATCGCACTTGATGGCAGCAGGCTAGCTTTGGGGTGCAGGGAAGACTGTGTGGCACATAGTGACTCCTCCAACATCTGCTGCCTGAGGCGAATACTCCACTCTACCTAATGGTAGGGCTGGCTCTGAGTGAGGGACAGTCAATTGTTAGGCAGTCTTTCTCTTAGCAACATGGAAAGCACAATGGCTGCTTGTATGTTAGTGCTGGGAGCTATAATTGGGCAACTAGGTGTAAGAAGACAGCATGAATGGGTTTAGTTGCTGCTGACATCAAAAAAGCATGTTAATCTCTTTCATAGTTCCTATCCAAAAGGGGTATTTATGGGATTTTTTTCATAGACAAAAAGGTCACAGGGAGACCAAACCCATGCTGCCATCCTTTCCCTGTGAGCTAATTGATGGTACCACTCCTACTCAGGCTGCTGAGGTGGTTCAGGAGGAGGAGGAGGAGATGGAAAGACAGACAGTCACTTATAAATGTAGTCTGGAATCCAGCAAAGCCTGTGTTGGTATACAAAACACTGGTGCATGCATGGTAGGGAGATTACCATTTTTTTTCCTTTCAGTAACTAACACCTCACACTTTATGGAATGCCAGTCTGGAGGATCCTCTGACCTTTGACAATATGTAAGCGCTGTGTTAGAAGGGAAAGCTGCACACATGGTAGATCCTTCCTGGTCAAGAAGCATTAGAGACTGGACAATTCCCATAGTCATATTGAGAATACCATGTGCATCTTCTGAATATGGCCACTCCACCCATGAAGTTTCATCCCTCACTCTCTCCTATTTTTCAGGATACTTTTCACACCATCTCTTACCTTCAAAAAAATGGATATTGTAAAATTCTCTCTCTCTCTCTCTCTCTCTCTCTCTCTCTCACACACACACACACACACACACACACACACCCCTTTTGTGAAGAACAGTGGTTTGGGGTAATAAATAGAGTTTGACCTTGAATTCCTGGATTGATGAGCGACTGATCGTCATAAATCTGGTGTGTGAAAATATAAACACGTTGCCTATGTAATGGTTGAAACACACTAACTCATCGGTAAAATGCAAAGAATCGATGTGCTCACCAGTTCTGCATGTCAACAGATGCTTCCCCCACCCTGCCCTAAACCATGGGAAACGTAATGGATTTAAGAACACAGCACATCTGAGTTTTCTGTCACCATTGATCCAAACTTGGTATATACACAGGTTCCTTTGGAGAAGGCTTTTAACCTGGATAGATTCTAACAGGTCAAGGTGGATGGGAAGTAATGAGCAGCATCCCACTACACTTTCCAGAGGTGAGCAGAGGTATCATTCCCTCTCTTTCCAAGAACATTGATTCAGATTCAACTTACAGTCCAGGGTGTTTGCATGCTCACTCATCAAGAGGGATTTCTCTCTCTTTTGTTCTGGAGGGCATAATAATTGTGAGGGAAAGAGGCTTGAAGGAAGTGGAGAGGGGGAGTAAGGAGGAAGCTAACTAGGGAATGAAAATGAAAAGAGGGTCTCCAGGAGAGATGAAGAAGAGCTTCTCAGGAGGGAGGGGAAGGGGAGGGATTAGTTGACACAGTACACAATAGACAGTAATGGCTCTTTCAAATGGTTACGGTTTTATTGTGTAAATACATGCCTGTGGACTCTTTAAATTGCAGATGAGACACCTAGGCACTGCATTCAGGAAGCTTGGGGGAAAGAACATCATTGATTTGACAGACCCCTCACTTCTTCTTTTAAGAGTTTATGGTCCATCATGATAAGATGGAGGAGAGGAGGTAACGTTTAAAGTGTGGATTGCTTCCACACTCCTGTGATAGCTCGGATTGAAAAATCTTGGACGAGACAGAGAGATATAAGCAGTTACTGCCCTTCAGAGTCAAAATCCTTATGAGAAGAGTTTTAATTTTTTTTAGTGCTTCTTTTTCTATAGTTTTATCTTGTTTTCAAAGTTTAGTGTTTGTTTGCTTTTTAGTTAGTTAGTAAGTAGGCGCTAATGTCCTTCCATTAAGCAGGAAGAGAACATACCATTAAGGTTTCAGCCTTCTGCTTCTCCTCTGCATTTAAAAAAAAATGCTGCTGATTTTGACCATTGAAGGTGTTTTTTTAAAAAAAATACTCCTTAGGTATCCAAATTTACTCTCTGGTGTTATTCGGTTGGGTTAAGTGCAGTTATATTCTAATTTAGTTTAAACTCTTCCTTTATATCACGCCCCCCCCCCCCAATGTCTACAAAAGAGGCAGGCATAAGTAGCACACTCATAAACTAATGTAACATCACCATTCAATAATACAAACAAAGAGCATACTCAAAACTTCATTTCCCTCAAGCCAGTTTCTGTTAACTCATTTCCCCCTAGGAATTAAATGCATTTTGGAGCCATGGAGACAAAATGTGTAATTGACGAATAAACTGATGTTTTATTGGTTCATACTTTTATTCAACAACATC
Source organism: Anniella stebbinsi (assembly GCA_029215795.1). Classification (NCBI taxonomy): domain Eukaryota; kingdom Metazoa; phylum Chordata; class Lepidosauria; order Squamata; family Anniellidae; genus Anniella; species Anniella stebbinsi. Next base: position 83,044,774 of record JARDYH010000004.1, on the reverse strand, counting down.
AAAATGGACTCTAAACATGTGGAGTGGCAAGGGTTGGCAACTTTGTCTTTATTTATTTACAATATTTATATACTTCTCGCCATCCAAAAAGAGTTCAGAGGGGTGAACAACAAATAGAGTAATAGAATAAATGAATAAAAAAACACCATATTAAAAATTCAATTTTTTAAAAGAACAAAGTTCTGATAAAACCCCAATACTGGTAAAATCAGAGTCAGTCATTCACCGAAAGCTTCCTGGAACAGCAACGTTTTCAGGAAGCATCAGAAGCAATACAACATTGGCATCTGTCTGACCTTCAAAGGCAGGGCATTCCATAGGAAGGGGGCCACCACACAGAAGACCTTTCTCCTGGTGGACTCCAATCAGACCATAGGTCCATGTGGAACCACCAGGAACATATCATGTTCCTGGTGGTTCCACATGGATGACCTCAGTGACCGTGCAGGTTGGTAAGGGAGAAGGTGCTCATTCAGGTATCCTGGTCCCAACTTGATAAGAGATGTCTGCAGAAATACTCCTAACAGGAAGATAGTCTCCTACGATAACTACTGGTGACTGGGAAAAGTAATAATTACTGGTGACTGGGAAAAGTACTGATGACTGAGCCCTCCTTATATTCTAATTAATTTTTTCTCATTGTTTTGTCATTTTTTTGGGCTCTGCCAGGTGCTTCCATATAGCAGGGATGAGTGCAAGGTCTCAAAATATGTAATTACTGCTATCTTTATTGCTATTATGTGGGAGTCACTGCAGGTAATTGCTGAGTCACAGGAGTGACTCCCACATAATAGCAATAAGGAAGCCAGTGCAGTTCCCTCAGCAGTGCAGTTCCTTTCTACAGATATACTAGGTCTGTACATTATACTTTTGGTAAAATGTTTTATATGATTTATACAAGTTTTAATGTGTAATGTGGACAGGCCCCAGAACCTTCATATTGTAATATATATATATATATATATATATATATATATGGGCATAGGACTTTGTGGCAATATGCCTAATTAACCCCTAAACAGATTTATTTATTTATGTTATGTGTTATCCCTGCAAACATAATTTAATGCATTTCAATATTACAGCCCCCTGAAGAAGGCCTTAAAAAACAATACAGGCCAAAATGTGTTGGGCTGTGAAATAAAGTATTTCAGCATCCTGAGAACCTGTTTCTCCTTTTTTTTGTCCTCATAAACTGGCAAAACCAAAGAGGTTCCTTACAGTTCAAGAGCTTGCAGCTCTGTTATTGTTGTTTTTTTAATTTTTGGGGGGTAAAATTTTTAAAAAGTACATTCAATTTGTAATAATTGCTTGAATGCACTATACTTTTAATATACCAAATGTGATAGTTTTATGCCAAACCAACTTGTACATAACTACATTTTATGTTGCTAAAATAACAAAGTGACTTTCAATCTGTAAAAAATGCTAATATTGCATGTTTTTTTCAATTTTTCTGAAAATTTCCATTTTCTTCTGAACCCCTCCCCCCCCGAAAAAAAAAACAGTTTTTTTTCCATGGCTTCAAAATTTCTGGAAATTTTACATCTCTACATGTGCCACTGGTGCTTGGCCAGCATTGCATACTCTCCCAGATATGCACATGCACACAGTCTAGATCAGATAATTGATTATGATGCCAAAGGGGAAGCCACCTCAGCTTTTGGTGCTACATAATATGCGCAACTACTGGATTGGAGAAGGAGTTGCATGTAGCAACCTTATATATGGTTCTTTATCCACATAGGTGTACATATGCAGAAGTCCCTTGACTTGACTGGGAAGAATATAAATGATATCCTAAGACTCCAATGCATAAGAACATAAGAAGAGCCATGCTGGATCAGACCAAGGGTCCATCTAGTGCAGCAGTCTATTCACACATAGACCAACCAGCTGTTGACCAGGAACCCACAAGCAGGACATGAGTGCAACAGCACCCTCCAGCCCATGTTCCCCAGCAAGGGGGGTGTTTAGGCTTACTGCCTCTGATACTGGGGGGGGGGGTCACACATAGCCATCAGGACTAGTAGGCAGTCTCTCCATACTCTTGGTTTCCTACACTTATTGTATTGCTTTCTTTGTGTTACAGGGTATGATTAGAGCACCTGTCCTTTTATGTTTATCTAAGGAATGGATTGTAGGGGATCCATGATTTTTAATTTGTGTAAACTGTCCAGACAGCTTTGGTTATGGAGCGGGATAAAAATGTAATAAATGGAAATGAAATACTGCAGAAAATCAGTGGGTATAAGAATGAGTGGATATAAGAAGCAGCAACTGTGCAATTCCATAGGGAGACATAGAGCCGATCTACACGCTAGGTTTTTAACGTTTTATAAGGGTTATGAAAACTCTTTGGGCCACATGACACACTCCCTATAACGTTGTATATCTGAGGTTTTTTAAAACTCACTTCAGTTATATACAACGGTTTCACTTTTAATAAATCGTTTTAAGTAACATAATGTGTCCTTCCTTACTGTTTGTGATTCATGGGGGCAGTGCTTCGTTTACTGGTGTCCAAATGCTTAGCAGTTGACTCCTTGGATGGGAAAAGTTAAGGCCCTTTGGCTAAGGCACTGAATGGATACTGGGCAGTCAAAACAAGTGTGAGTCTATTTCCGACTCTAAGCTTCATCACAATCTTGGCTGCGTAAAATAAGTTTCTATTCATTCATTTAGAAATGTATAATTGTGAACCACAAGCAGTTAAACACATGTGTAATATTGTTAGATAAGCATAGCTTATTTCTCCAAGAGTTAATGCATTCAGACCAATTTCAGATAAAAATATTATTTCGTTGTGACCAGATGTAACTCATAAGATTTACAATTACAGCCAAAACATAACATTTACTCTCCCATTCAGTCTACAGTGGTGCTTCTGACATTAATAAATATTGGGAAATGAACAGAAAGGATGTTCAGCCCCACTGAGATTAAAACATAGGGCCTATTCAAACACGCTAAGCCATGGTTAGGCTGCTAACCTTTTTGCACAAATGGTTAGTGAGCATGTTTAAACCGTGTTTAATGTAGCCACCATGGTTAGGAATAGTTCAAGTGACACGCTAAGCCACAATGTTTAGCTCCAAATGCTTAACCGTGTCATCTGAACAGGTCATTATTCAAACTATTTAGTTTATTTATTTACCATTTAGTTTCATGTATCGATGGCATTTATGTTTTGACAGTTTTCATTTCTACAGGCACCTTTACATCTAGGAATATTGGTATATTGCTTACAGTTAAAAGACATGCACATTTGTCCTAACGCTCTACCCATGTATTAGAACATGCAGCCAGTAAAATTTGGTGGGCAAATCTTTCAGACAGTAATGTGGAAATCCAGAAAATGGAAATCTTCATTATGTTAGAAGTCTTACTTGTTCATGTAGTGTGGTAGCTTCAATCATGGCATTGATAGATTCAGACATTTTAAAGCTGTAGGTGCTTAAACAAAGGAAAAAAGAAATATCTTTAGTGGTTTTGTAATGCTGCATCTTGTAAACTGCTACATTTAGCCCATGTTTAATATGCCTGTGAGCAGAATTCCCTGCATTCACTCAAGATTTCCTAAAGGACAGATTCTCTGTAAATTATTAACTTTTATTGCCGTCTTCTCCAGATTCATTTAGATTAACATTTAGCATCGTTACTCTTGAACTGACAACCCATCAGGATTTTTTTTTAAAGGAAGATGCACCATATATGTCGCTGACCTTTTGCTTACCTTGTATTTGAAACAATAAAGTAGTATAATAACATGTTGGAACCTGGCTGGTTGGTTGTGGCTTGAGGTTTCATTAGTAATTTCATGCCTTTGGTGAAACAGGATGATGTAAGCTCATGCTGCAATAATTTAGTGAGGGGTGCTTTGGTGGGAGGGTGCTATGAGGCTTATGTCCTGCTTGTGGGCTTCCCATAGGCATCTGGGTGGCTAATGTGAGAACAGAATGCTGGACTAGAGAGGCTTTTGGTCTATCCAACACAGCTCTTCTTGTGTTCTTATGTTCTTATCTGCATCTGATATATTCAGGGATTGCATGCTCTACTCTATACAACCAATGCATCGCAAGGTACCTAAGTCTTCAGCCTGTTCTGAACTGTCCATCTTCATATGTAGAATGAAAGATAGGCTATTGTAGCTGCAGTCAATGCATGCCCCAAAGCTCCTATGTCACTTCCTATATTCTTTTGGGGGCCGAATTTGCCTGAGGTTTTGTTTTAGCACTAAAACGCCATGCCAGAATTGGGTGAGGCTTTCAAAGGGGTTTAGACCAATTCTTGGAGGATAATGGCTCCTAGTCATGATGACTTTATGACTAAAGATTCTGTTAGTGTACCAGCCACCCCACTGCCTATCAGACTCCCTGGCTGAGCTCATGGAACTGGTCTCTGAGCTGGTGTTGGAGTCGCCTAGGCTTTGGTCCTGAGCGACTTCAACATCCCATTCAGGGCCAGTTTGTCAGGTGCAGCTCGGGAGTTCATGGCATGGCCTACCCAGTTGAATTTTAAGATGCCTTCTAATGTATTAGTAATGTATTAATAATTCATTAGTTTTATATGTTTTAAATCAGTTTTATGTATTTTATGTTGGTTTGTATTTAATGTTGTTCTCTGCCTTGATCCAGAGGGAGAGGTTGGTAATAAATAAATATATTATTATTATTATTATTATTATTATTATTTCCAATATGAGGCAACATACCTCTGAAACCCAGGGGCTGTCTATATGCCCTGTATACCCCGTGGTGGCTACGCAGTGGCACTGTGTAGTTTATACAACACAGCCATCAACTTGCACTCATTATGGGCTTTGCCCCAAAACTGCACACTTAAAAAGTCTCTGACTTGCTGTGGCTTTTTCATTTACTCCAAGATCTGTTGGAGGTGACTTCGCTTTGCATCGAGGCTGGCGGCGTTCCAGGGGCAGATCAAGACTCACAGTTGATCAGGGCAATGTGCGAAAGGCCAGGCAGAGGCTCAATGAGCTGAATGGCTGCTGGTGCTGGCTGGAAAGCCCATGTCTCTCCTGCCAGGGGATTTGCCACTCCCACCTCGCAGCTGCGATGCCATGGGGTTTTGAAGGAACGACTGGCAAAACGACACTGTCAAGACACCATCCCAGTCACTGAGGGACAACAGCAGGAAAGAGCTATTGTCTTTATAACCTACTTATTGCCTTCTCAGGTGTGTCTAGATGGCCATGTGAGAAACAGGATGTGGGACTAGAGACACCTTTGGTCAGATCCAGAAGAGCTTTTCTATTTCTTTATTTAGCAATTGTTTATTTTAAAAGTTTATATCCTGCCTGTTTCCCTGACATTATGTTGCATCCCAGTCTTAAATCTAGCCTGCTAGTGATTAAATACAGCGTTGTGCATTATAAGAGGAACCAAGAAGCAGCTATATGAAGGTCTCACACTTCTGGTTTTTGCATTTCTGCAATAATGTTAGAGGAGATATATACCTCCCCCATGTACATGTTTCCCTTCAAACTTTACAGTGAGAGCACAAAAATCAGAAGCGCAAGGCGCTCATGTATTCATTTGATGGTACTTCTTGTAATGTCTATAGTGCCCTGATATGGCTAATTTTTCAGAACTTGCATTTTAAGGAATCGATTAGTATTATAATCAGAGGGCAGTATGAAGAGTGATTCTGCCCCCCCACTTCTTAAGTCTATAATGAAGGACCTATTCATACCAAAACCAGCACATGGATGCAACATTTATCTTGATCCCATAAACCGTGTCCAGTGTTGCTGTCGAGAAGTGCAAGCTGAGTGACAAGGCAGAGCTTTTGATGTGCTGAATAAAGGTAGCCTTGCGGGCCTTATTGTCTTACTAACACCACAACACTCTTTTCCACAGTATGTGGTAAGCATCCAGAGGAGTCACAACCTCCTTGCCATACCCTTTGCTATGGCAGCAGCCACTTCAAACATAGTTTCATGAATAGGAGCACATTTGACCCTTGACCAGAACCAGCCTCTAAACTGGCAGACAGAGAATCGGAGTAATTTGTATCATTTCAATTAGTTACTAGCTGCATAACAGAGAGGTCACGGCTTTTTGAAGATGATCATTGCCCATGGCAACCAAACTTCAATGTACAATCCATTTCCAAATACTTTCACTTAATAAATGTGAGTTCATAAACAAGGCCCAATTGTTGCAAGGGGACAACAAAGCTAATTATCTTGTGCTGCTACTGAATGAGCGGAAGATGACATAATTTTGTTGGCAAAATGCTTTTTATTAACAACAAAAGAAGGGGGGTTTGATGGCAAATAAATGGCTTTAATAATGCCAGATGAATGAAGCGTACTGATCCCCGAGTATATAAAAATGGCAAGGAGAGGCCAGTTTATATAAGAGCACTGTTGTTGTGCTACTGATAGCCGGCAGTTTGTGTTCCGCAGTTTGTTCTGTGCACCAAAATTCTAAAATTCTAAAATCAATGTTGCCATTGTTGGGCCAAAACAGCACACCCGGACCCCAGACAATGCAAAGAATTTCAAAATATAGATCGCTCCCTGATACATACAGATTGGACTGTGAGAGACGATGAGTTGTTTTCCCCCCCTCTTTCTCAAAGAAAGGGAGGCTTGTTCCAGGCCGTACACAATGGTGTGTCTACATTGCCTGCAAAACTTCTTGAAGCCCATGCAATAATTCGAGCCTTTGATTTGAAAAATGTTTTCTGTGCCTTCCTCCACATCTGCAAATACCTCCATTTTCCCTTGATGCCGGCCAAGAGTTGTTAGCATTTGAATGTTTTCCACTTGAGAAAGGGAAAAGAACAAGAAGGCGGCTGGGGGCGGGAGGAGGGGGGGCAGTTGATGGAAGAAGGAGAAGAAGTTAAGCACGCACATAAGTTTTGCTATTTGGCTTTTGTTTTTTTGATTTAAAATAAAGGTTTCCTTCTCTCGTGTCACAATCTATTAACCACCGGGAAACCCGGTATCACAGTTCCTACCCCATCACCCCTCCATGTGTAGCAGATTTGACGGTGTGTGGAAACCAACACAGGCGCTGCAGTGTGACTGTGTCGCCGGCAATCAGGCTGTGCTGCTGCTCAGATTAATCGTGACAGTAGGCAATATTTCCAACATTATTAGAAGAGAAACCTAATATTTTGGGACATTGGGGATCTCTGAGCTGTTGTCCATCAAAGTGAGGACCTTCATTTTCTGTTCCTTGGATGGGTAACTTTACGTATTAACCATTTGATGGGTGAGAGCTTCATGTACTCCGCCCATCCCCCACCAGCCCCGGTCCGTTGCAAGCACAGCACATGTGAATGATAACACACCAGGTGCCAAAAGTTAATCTTGGATGCTTTTTTGCGATTCACGCCAAATGGCTTTTTACATTACTGCACTCTGGGACACATCGGCTGATTCTTGAATCTGCCTTCCCAGCATGTTTAAGTGTGTCCCAGTTCGATCCCTTACCTCCTCATCCATTTGCTAATTTGTTTATAAATCTGTGAACATTTGCAAGACATAAAGCCCAATATTAGTGTTTGGTTAACATCTGTCCCTTCTCCTGTATATGGCGCTAAGGGGAATTTCCTTGCTTCGCCAATGATATCTCAAGTGCAAATTTAATGAGTTACATCGAAGGTGAGTTTAAATATGGAAATGTTACATTATACAGGAGGGCAAGCACAGTGTCAGATTTAATGAAATCTTGTTTTGGCTGTTTGGACAACTGGAAGAACACAATGGATATAGGAAAAAGATACGGAAGCATTTGCCTGCAGCCTGGAGAGCCATTTATGTCTATCTCGAATGGTGGTCCCATATTTATACTGCTTGGGTAAAAATCACACCCAGTGCCCCCTCCCAAAATACACTGAAATAAAAGGGGTGGGAAAGGGGTTAGAATGATTGCAGTTTTCATTCATTTATATCCTTTTTCATTACAAATATAGACCAATGACAACATCGCATTTAAGATATGTTTCCTTGATTCTTTACAGGGTCCATGGATTAGCTGGTTTAAATAAAGTATTAAGGGTTGTATCCAAGTAGTCCTCCTGACGATGGAGCAGCTTCTGTCAGTGGAACAAGGAGGGTGGTGGCTTCCCTCCCCACTGCAGCCCCCTGTGCACCATCAAAATCTGCTGTGGGGGTTTAGGGGATACTCCAGAGGAAATTTTGGGAGGGATGGGAAGGCTATACGGTAAGTAAGGGCAAGCCCCATTGTATAAGTGGAAGTCCGATTGTGCAGTGTTGGATTTTGCTCAAAGGGAAGGCATGTGGGTACTTTTACAAGTGATACTTAGAATGAAGCTTTTTGGTCATTAATTTAGGGTGTGTGTGCTTATATGTAATCAAATAATAGGTTAGACTATCATCTGTTTGGGCACTTCTGGACAAAGCGCTGTACCACATGGCCCTTTCCAGCAAGGCAGTTATTAGGTTCTTTTCCTTCATGCACTACTGCTGCATACATGTTTCCTCAATTTTAGGGTGACCAGATAAAATCCAGGTCAGGGCTCATGTAACTTTAATAGTTGTAGAGAAAAGGGAATTTCAGCCAGTGTCATTTGTATGCAATTAGGTCCTGGTGAAATTCCCTCTTCATCACAACAGTTAAAGTTGCAGGGGCCCTGCCTTCTTTTGTATATGGTCACTCTAGTATAGTGCTTGCACCTTTAACTGTTATGATGAAGAGGGAATATCACCAGGAACTAATGGCATACAAATGACACTGGCTGAAATTCCCTTTTCTCTACAACTGTTAAAGTTACATGAGCCCTGACCTGGATTTTATCTGGTTACCCTACTCAATTTGTATGTGGATGTTCATGTTAGATTCTAGTTTAGAAAGGCAAGATTAAGTATTGGAGAACAGAGAGAAACAAGAAGGATGGCTGTCCTTCAGACAGATTTGTTTGGCATCTACGTTGATAATGGGACCACTTTGTGATAATGGGACTGCGGATCTAAAATGTTTTCTTGAAAAATGAAATAAGAATCTTTACATTGGCATCCAGCACCTCCTTGCAGGATGTTAAACATTTTGTTTCAGGCTTCTAATATTTTTCCCATTTGGAAGCTGATACCCAGACTGTGGTTTAAATATATTTATCTGTGCTCTAATATTTGCCGTATGAAGAAAAAAAAGTAAAATAAAATTAAGGAGAAAGAATTTCTGGATTTTCCTTCCAAACGCTTTTCAGCACCCCTGGCTACTAATCCCACTGAACCTATCCATCATCATTGATGGTTGGAGAACTAATTCATTTATCACATTGCTCTAACTTTGTCACCTAGAGCTTTGGATACATAGACCCAATTTCTTGGATTTGGTCTTTCATGTGGCCTCTTCCCTGCTGGCATCCACTCAATCATTCCTTTTGCCATCTGAACTTCTTCTGAGCTATCCATATGTCATACACTTCCCAACCACCTGGTGGTTGTGCCTGCAATGCCAACGCTTAGCTCTACTTCCTCGTTCCTTTGTTAGCCCTTGTATAGTTTTGGTAGGATCAAGCACTCTGGAATTCAGTGATCGAAAAGCTCTCTCATTGTAGGCAATTTTGTCACAATGAAGAATTTCTTGAAGATTATCGAACATTCACATTTTAGACTGCACAAAATGTTGATTTTTTTTCTTTTGGATTTTTTGATTCATGGTAAATCTGTGGCATGTGACCAGTCATTGCATCCTAGTCCCAGGAGGTACCCTGTCTGTTCAAAACTGACTTGCATATAATTAAAAAGGGTCCTCTGTGATTGCCTCCCCATCCCAACTAGAAGTTACTTTTAGCAGGCAATAGGTTGGAGCTTCCTAGATTTGGTCCAATCCATGAAATGACCAGACCAGCTTTCTATTCAAAGATAGAGGTATCACTGCAATAATATCGTAGTTAGTAGGAGTTTTATTTCTTATGACACAATCCTATTGTTTATGCCCTCGATGCTTGCAAGCCTCTGAATTCAGAGGCGTACAAGCATCTGGTGCAGAGCAGGAGGAGCAGTGGAAGCAATCATTGCCTCCCCACTCCTTCCACTCTGCATTTTTGCTAGATGGGCTGTTTTGCCCATCTAACTCAGGCACTTTGGAGGGGGAGGGAAGGAGGCTGGAGAGGCCTCAGGATACCTTCTTTCCCAGTCCCCTCCTCTCTCTTCCTGCCAGAATGCCCCCTTTACTCCCTCTCTGAGGTTGAGTTCCTGATTTTGAAGAAGCAGTCGGTGCAGTTCTTTCCACGCCGGCTCCGACATTGGATCTAGGAATCCAAATATCCTATCCCTCCCCACACTGTCTAGGGGGCTATAGGATAGCTCTATTAGGGGCGTTTTTAGTAATGACATTTTGAATGCATCTATTTTGTTAATTTTTGTATCCTTAATTTCTGAGTGCAATGCATACTTTTTGATTACGACTGACTCCCGTGTAATTCCCCTGTATTAGCCCCCAAGCAGCAAGCCATGGTCTGAGAATTTTTTTCCTTGCCAACACAAACCTTGCTTTTCAGAGCTTTATGGTAGCATGGATAAAAATGGCCCAATCTATGGGATGAACACAGCACAGCTTGCTATGTGGGGATAATTGCCATGGGGATGGGAAACAGGGAGAAGAGGTAAGTAAGTGGCTTCTGTACCTCTGGCCCTTTGCCTGCAAGGCAACTGCTTTCCAATATTCCTTTATGTTCACCTGCTCTCTGTTCTGCTAGATATGGTTCCATTACCATTAATATTCCTTGCTGCAAGGTAGAATCATCTCCTGCATATTCCAGTTAACTGCCTTTTGCTCTCTGACCATTACTCCCATATAACTCTTGATATGTTAAGTAGTACCGGCTAGCATTAACCTTATTACCAGTGATGTTTTGAGCAATCCTATAGTCCTGGGGTATCATGGAGATATCTCACTAATGGGAAAGCCGCTTTCCATATAAGATTAATTTTCCTACTTCTGACCTTTAAGCTAGAAATTACCTCTTTTAAAATTTGACATTAATTTCTGTTACTTTTTGTTTTCTCTTTTCATTCACCTGTATGCGAGTTCTCCACAGCATTTTGATATATTGATGAAAGAAGCTATTGGGCTCGAACATACACGTTCCTTAAATACCACTTCAGTATTATGGCTAGAAAGGAGGCCAAGAAAACTCACAATGGCTGAGATCCAGATTGACTATGCCATGAATGGAAGGTACTGAGAACCATTGGAGGCTCCACGAGGGGGCAGGGAGTCAAGCCTGTAGCCAGGGGGTGGGCTACCCCCCTAAATTTTCTCTGCCTCCCCTGTTTATTTTTACAAATAAATAATTATAAACAGTTTACACTTGTGTCTTCAAATTATTAATATTATTTATTTCATTTCTATACTGCCCAAGAGCCGAAGGTCTCTGGGCAGTTTACAACAGTTCATCAGATAATAAAATACAGCATAAAAATATAAATATACAAAATGTAAAACAATTTAGACAGCTAAAAACAGTTTCAATAGAATACTAGACCTGTTTAGATGGCTGGTATATATGCCATTAAATGCCTGGGAATAGAAGACAGTCTTAACCTGGTGCCGAAAAGATGCCAGTATTGGCACCAGGTGAGCCCAAGTGGGTATTCAATAGCCGGGAAATCACCACTGAAAAGGCCCGCTCCCTTGTCAATACTCTTTGAACCTCTCTCCGAGGAGGCACTTGGAGTGTGCATCTAGACATCGATCATAGTGTTTGGGTATGTTCAGATTGCGGTCCCAAGCCATGTAAGGCTTTATAGGTTACAACCAGCACCTTGAATTGGGCTTGGAAGCACACAGGCAGCCAATGCAAATGGGCCACATGAACTACCCCCCTACTCTTTTGGCATCTCCACTTTTTTGGCTGGTTATGGACCTGCAGGGAGGAGATCTTTGCCAAATCCTTCTTGCGCCTCCAGCCTCTCTGTTGCCTCTAAGGCTGCTTCTAGAGTCCACCAGCCCTCCAGAGTGGCTTTTCAGGAGGCGCAGGCAACTTCAAGGGGAGACAAATACCCACATATGAAATTACCTTATGCTGAGTCAAATTATTGGATCATCTAGCACAGTATTGTCTACATCTGGGAACCTCTTTCAGCCTGGTCAAATTCAGGTTCAGCTGAATTCTTGGGGGTCACAGGCAAAGCGGGTGCAGCCAAAATCAGTAAGTTCTTACTGCCAGTAACTAAGAGCTTCTCCACATGAGCAATTTTCATGACATCGCCAAGCTCTGATGCCTCTCCCATTGTTTTCAAGTGGGAAACCACCATTTTATAAAACCCTGAAAATGCAGTAATGAATGGAAAATGCAGTATAAAATAGCACCATCTTCTGGTAGTAGAAATGAAACATATGGGAAGGAACTGACTAAAACAAGGAGGGCACCTGCATTTTAACAATAGACTCCAGAAGACAAAGCCTCGGTAAGGCTGCAGGAGTTTTGCTGAATGTGGAGAAGCCCTAAGCCACAGGAGAGGCATTTCAACCTTTCCAATGTGGAGGGAGAGCAGAATGGGGAAAATAGGGTGGGTCCAGGGGGAAAAGGCGTGGCCACCTGGAGAACCCAGAAGGACTGGACTGAGTCCCCAAGAGGTCTGGATTTGACCTCTGGCTCTCAATTTCTACACCCCACATCTGTATAGATTGGGAAACACTTTCCAGGGTTACAGAGATGAGCCTTTCCCAACCCTATTGGAAGAAGCCCATCTGACCTAAAGATGCCAAGCATGCGTTCTACCAAGAACTAAGTCCATTCTCCAAAATTCTATATTTGCACATGTTTGCAGACGTTAAGTCATTCCTGCACCTCAGAAACAGGGCAAAAAATGTAATGAAGAATCTCACCCAGGGATAGATTTTGATCTGCAGAATTCCAAATATTTGAAACAGCAAAGGATTTGTCTGCACTTAGATCAACACTGGACTGATTTAGTCAGCATCTGAGAACAGGTCAGAATAATCATGGATCAAATTATATTGTGTGGGAAAGGGCAACTTTCCCCAATAAAATGGAAAAAGAATAAAAATTCTACAACAACCTCATATCCACCCATTGTGGTTGTTGTGTGTGAGTGCCTTCCATCGCTTTCTTCCTACTGCCTTTGTCTATTCTATCTGGATAAAAAAGGCAATGCTTTCAGCTAAATTAGTTTGTTTTCCTTCATTGTCTCACTTTTGGGGGAATAGTTTGGTCTTCACACAGTTGGACAAACTGACTTTCTGCAATTTTGGCACCAGGTGAGCCCAAGTGGGTATTCAATAGCCGGGTATGGTGGGAAAGTACAATTTTTCGTTTCTCCCATGGCATTTTAATGGACAGCTGAGGAGGGTGGTGGCTAAAAACCAGGCCAATGCATCCCTAGAGACAGCAAGGGCAGGAAAAGTTAGAAAGCTTTGAAACAGCTTTTTTTTTGGCCCTCCTAGAGGCGTTAGTTCTCATTCTGTGGCATTTATAGGAGTAGGTGGTCTGATAGAAAAATGATACAAATAGCTTATACACTTGTAATAATTATAGAATTTGTCCATCTATCCTTGTACTGACTGCCAGCATCATAATCAAGGGTCCTTTCTACTCCACAGGGCGTAGGGGGAGAGCAGGAGGACGATCCCGAATGTACCTGTTTTCGGGATCGTCCTCTTCTTTCTTCACGAGGAAGCGGAAGTTCCAGCTTCCTCCTGGGCAAGATGTGCTTGTCGCACCTGCCGTTTTGTTTCCTGGTTCAAGGAGAGTGCACCTACAGAAGTAAGTTAAAAAAAAAACCATGTGAAATCAGGGCCATCCCAGGGGTGGCGAAATGCCCATTTCTGCTGCTGTGCTTACTTGTGAATAAGCATGGCAGCAGCCGGGACTGGTGGCCACATTTCCTGCAGTCTCAGGAAGTTCCCAGGACAGTGGAAACATTGGGATTTGCCAGGGATCCCTTATGCTTGGCAAATCCCGTGCCTGTCCCGTCCCGTCCCCCCCCCCCCCCCCCGGGAGTCCCTGTGCATCATCTGAATGCACAGGGACCACCCAGGGGCAGTCCCGGTAAAAAAGACCGGTGTAGAAACGGCCAAGATTTTTGGCAGGTTTGTCCATCTGCTTGAAAGCCTTCTCTTGGAGAGGCCAGGGCCTGAACTTGGGGCCTTATGGGTTTATATCCAATGGTGCTGTGCCACCAGTGTGAGAAATCTGCTGGTGGAATGGATTTTCCCTTCTTCTTGCAGCTCCCATGCATTCCCAAATCTGCTCTTGCGGGTTGGGAGACTCTCAGGAGCAGATTTGTTGTGCACATAGGTAGCTGCAAGGGGAAGGGAGAGCGGATAGGCAAGTCTGGTTGCACGAGCTGAAGTCCCATTGTATGAGTGGACTTCTACTCACATGGCAGTTAGATCCAACCATATAAAGGCAAAGTGGTTGGGCTCCTGTTGATTTATGGCATATCCAACCACTCAAAATTGTGGAGCTTTCAGCTGTAGAAAGCAGCCATGTAGTCTATCTTCTTATCTGAATTCATGCGGTATCTCCACATGGCTCTCTCAATAAATAAAGTTCCATTTAATTAATTAATTAATTACCTCCCTACTGAAAAGGGGAGGTGGCTAATGGTCAGTGGTAGAAAACATGCTTTGGATGTAAGAAGCCCCAGAGTCAATTCCTGGCATCTCCAGTCAAAGAATCTCAGATAGCAAAGTTGGATCCAGTTTGAAACTTTGGAAAGCAGCCACTACCTGAGCATTGCCCCATATGAGCCTACCTGCCAACTTAGAGGCACTGCTGTATGTCCAAACAACTCCTGAGATACATCTAGCTGGGAGGAATTAGGGAGAAGACAGTTTATGGCGGCTGCACCTAGGCTCTGGAACGTCCATCCACGTGGGAGCTGCCTCATCTTCTCAATAACAAACTTCCTGAAGGGGAGGGCGGTCTCCCCTCTTATGAAGGCATTCAGTTCATGATTTCAATTTGCTATTTTAATCAGCCTCTATTTTTTGTTTAACGTTTAAAGTATTTTGATTGCTGTTGTGCTGTGTTGTAGTTTCCTGCTGCTGTTTTTCTGTTGCATTATAAATTGGAAGGATGCTTTTAATTGTTAAATTATTGATTTTGTTGTAGGACCCCTAGAAGTACTTGGAGATAAGGCAGGGTCTATTTTTTTTTAAATGAATAAACAAGAGACCATTCTGGGCTAAATGGACCAATCATCAAACTAAAACATCCACCTATCCAATGGAATAATACCTATCTGTAGTTAGGTATGTTTCATATTTCAAGATATAAGCCATCTAATGTTGATTCTAAAGGGGAAGCCATTTTGCCAGAGAGCATATCAATAAGAACCTCTATATCAGAGATTTTACATTAAGTTCTACATATACTAACCCATTGTTGGCTTACTCTTACTACAATCATTGTCTTTCATAGTGCATTCTTTCCCCATGGTAATCCCTTTGTAACACGGTGTGAGTTAATTAATTAATTTTCATAGGATTCTTCCTGCCCTGAGGGTATTTTTCTTACACTAGTCTCATTTGTTCTTGATAGAGCAGTTTTTTTCCCCTTTCCTTTTTTCCTTTTCTTTTTGGTCTATGTAGTGCTTCTGCAGTCTGGATGGTCAGTTTTATTATACCGTTTCTTCATTTCGTCTTGATGTTCTAACTGTTAGAATCTAACATGTAATTGCTTTTTTCCACCTATCTTCTCCTCTCATTTCACTCAAGCTTTTTTTTGTGATCTCAGACTACAGATGCACACTGTTTCTAATGTTCATGCTTAGTACATGCAGTTCTTTATGATGAACAAAACTGCCAACCATTGCATAAAGCTTATCCAACTCTCAGAACACAAACAGGAATCCGCTGCTTCATCACCCTGGTCCAATGATTCCTAATAATTTGTGAAGTTCTTTCTGCTGTGCTTTTTTTTAAAACTGAGGTCATCATCACATTCTGGTAAGCTATGTAAACAGAGAGTTCCCGTTCACACCTACCTCCAGAAAACATGATAAAAACTATGCGCACTACACTGGATTAAACTACATTGATCTCAGTGGTACTTACTTTTAGGTAGACTTTTAGATGAACAGGCAGTAAAGAGGTTAGCCATGAAAGAACCTGTCAAAGATTCAGTGCAGCTCAAAAAGGGACTGTTAAAAAGTTCACTGCATAAGGACTACACTCCAGAAGGCCTACAATTGAGAGAGAATTACCTTGAGAACTATTCTCAGACATTTGGATGACCAAACCTATGGCTTTCATAGTATATTTTTAAGTTATTTTATTTTGCATATTAATGAATGCCATTTTATTGTTAACTACCATGAGCTATATTCTGCCAGAAAGGCAGTATATAAATATTACACGTTAATAAATACACAATGTCCTAGAATATGCTAATACGCTAGCTTGATTGCAAATCTTGCTATAATTTATTCTGTGTCTTCCTATATTGTCTACTCATGTCTAGCATTGATTCTCTATTGCCATACTCTCCTCAATATCCCTACTTGTATATTTGCACACTTTCAATCACTTTTCAGCATACACTTTAGCCGTGCATATATTTGGGAGAGGAAGCCACCATGGTGTTCTCTTTCTTCCACGCAGGAAAGTTTAGCCATTCCTCACATTGCCCTTGTTTAATCACTCCTGCCAGATTCATCCTGCAACTACAAGATGACAATCAGATCCAATTTAGCCTTTCTGAAAGATTCTAGTTTTGTCCCCAGAATCTTGCTCTTATTATCATACAATTAGGCCTTTCATCCAAAGTCTAGTTCTGCAGTGGCTTCTGGCATGGGCATTGTAATCCATGCAATAGCTGATCAGGTATCCTAAATGCTGTACGGTGTATACTAATTCTTCAGAAGGGATGGCAAAGTTACTCCCTTTCTAGTTATGATGCCTTCTCCCTTCCACTATTTATTATGTACTTTTCTTTGGGTTTGCCATTCTTATGCACCATTGACAGTAAATAGTGTTTGATCTGGACCAGAAAAACCATTGTTCAAATCCTTTCTCAGCCACAGATGTATTTATTTAGTATATATATATATATATATATATATATATGCGCCACTCTTCAACACAATGCTCCCAGGGGGATGGGACAGGGTGGCAATTAGGTGGTGTTAAACAGGTTAGTAGCTGACGGTCTTTCAAACAACATAACCTCTATATTTGTCATTGCAGCGGGACATTCCAAATAAACTAAGAAAAAAGCGTTTCAAGGCATTTCCAGCTCCTAGCTCAGGTCCTCAGCATATGAAACAAGCCATGCAAAAGAGCACAGCACTTCTGCTACCTTAAGGGCCAAGCTTCATGTTACTTTGAAGATGCAGTGGTTCTTTCTTACTTACTTTAAAATAAGGGGTGGGGAGGGGACTAGATCAGGATCCTGGTGTTTCTGGTGTAGTTTTTTAAACCCTTTACCGCTCCCACTGTGGTCCCAAACCAACCTGCCTGTAATGTTAGGGTGACCGTATGAAAAGGAAGACAGGGATCCTGTATTTTTAACAGTTGCATAGAAAAGGGAACTTCAGCAGGTGTCATTTGTATGTATACAGCACCTGGTGAAATTCCCTCTTCCTCGCAACAGTTAAAGCTGCAGGAGCCCTGCCCTCTTTTGTATCAGGTCACTCTAGCTAAACAAAACTGGTCCCTAAAAGGATGACCCAGTTAAATAAAAGAGGGAATTGGTGCAAGTGAAACTTGTCATATGGAGCTGAGAAAACCTGCATCTGCCTTGTTTTTCTTTTTATACAACTATCAATAGTACAAGAGCTTTATCTTCATTTGCATCTGATCACACTAGAATCCAATCATGAATGTATATTTGGAATTAACTCCCATTACGTTCAATGGGACTCACAATTTAGTTTTCTGAAATTTTTTTTTTCATTAATTATACTAGAAGTGGGCTCCAGATTTCTATGCTTCAGCATCCTTTTAAGGAGGACCAGTTTTGTTGGTCTGGAAACCTCTTTCATCTGACTTTCAGAATGTAAAAAGTACAAAGTTGTTTACAATGGCATACTTACATGTTGTTTATCTAAGATAAAGAAAATTATACAAATTGTTTGTGGGAGTTGGGGAGACTTCTGTCCTTTTTGTGGTACAAGCTTCTTCTGGTGAAGATTTCAGCTGGGTACTCCTTCAAAATTATATTTTTGTCTGCATTTTCTCATTGTAGTTTTTTCTGCTTCTGGCTGCATCCAGTTAGGTGTTGTTGTTTTTTTTTTAAATTGTGAATAAAGACATATTGGGTTGGATCCAGCTTTAGTCATACGTGGAATAGATTCACTGAAATCTCATTGATTTGAATGGGTTTACCATAAGTATGGTTAAGTCTGGCTCCAACCCATATCCTTTCCAATATTTGTGTGTGTGTGTTTGCCATGTAGGCAAATGGACTTGAAAGTTAAAAAGTGATATATATATATATATATATATATATATGTTAAAATAACAACAACAACAACAACAACAACAACAACATGCTCACATCTCCTTAACTGATATCATAATTAAAAACACCAGCTCTGTACCTAAACTTCTATCACACCCCCAGCAACAGAAAACAATGCAAAACAATTCAATTCCACTTGAATCTTATGGAAAGCCTGGGGCTATTAGCATGTCATTGTCAAAGGCAGAAATATATATAATACAAAAATAAAAGAATTCTGGAGAGTGGAGACCTCCAGACATGAGTCAGGCAATAAAAATGCCTCAACACATTTAAAAAGCTCTTTGTCACAGTCCAAAAAAACAACATTTTTAGTGTTTTCCCCTTTGCTTTACATCCCGCTATTGCAAGTATATGGCTAATTATGTTCTGAATGATATCTATTATTCCTGTGTCCTTCTAGACTGGGCCGGATATGTTCCAAATATGGCCGCAACCACATAATAGTGTGCAATGAAATCAAAAGAATAAGATAATTATGTTTTAAGGGTTAATGGTATTCACTCCCACTCAGTTTGAATCACCAGACAAAAGCTCCAGTGTTGCCTATTCTAGGCAGCTGTGCTGAATAATAAAGATTTGGAGTCCTTTGTAGGCAAGAGAAAAAATAAGTCTTTGTCAACTTTTACTTGGGATATTCTACCAAACACCCATGCGTAACAGTAAAGACATTTGGAGTTGCAACAGGCTAAGGAAAGTTTGCACAGATAAACAGAGTTATTCTAAATTTTGTGCCTACTAAGGACTGACTCACAAAGTGCCATTGCATTGCATTTAAATCATCTCTCCATTAAGTAGGCCTATTGTGTTTTGAGGCTTTATTTAGTCATATGCTAATATCAAAATCATAAGGATTTTCATCATCCGCCCCAGCAGTTTAAACTGAAGGTTTTACAGCAAACTGCAAGGATGCAGCATGCAACTCATAAGGTCCCTCAGAAGTACATCCCATTGAATTCAATGGAGCTTACTTCCAAGAAAGTGCAACATAGGAAGCTACCTTATCAAATCAGACTATTTGTCCATCTAGTCCAGTAATCAGCTTAACTCTCTAGATTAGGTGTGTATTCTCCAAATGCTTACTTGTTGAATTGAGTCCATCTTTTAATGGTGATAATACATGTGTGGCATTATTTTGCATAATGTAATGCAGCCAACCTCGTGCCCTCCAGAAGTTTTGGACTTCAACTAACAGTGGCTCTAGTCCCAGCATGTAATGTATTAAATTACAAATGATTTTCCAAGTACCAAACCTGATTTTTGGTTTCGTTGTATTAGAAAAACAGAAAAAAACAAGATATTTTCCTCCCTTTCCTACCATTTCAAAGTATTCTCAGAATGATATAGCTGCAATTTAGATCTCCATCACACCTAATTCGCCCTCCCCCCTGGTTTGCCTTCACATTTTTTTTTACCTCTGAGGCAGAAGCGCTTCAAGCTTATGATCCCTTTCACCTGAATAGCTGCCCTTTCGTTCCTTCCACTCCACTCCACTCTACTCCACTCCTCTCCTTCTCTTTCTCCCTCCAGTCAGGTCCTGTCAGATGAATACTTCAACCAGACTGCCTTTCTGCCAGGCAAAAATGGAATGACCATTTAGTCTGGTTCTTTAGGGGCATTGAGGGAGGACAATCCTATCTCTGTAGAGATTCAGGCATTGTATGATTTTAAAAAAGGCTTTCGAGCCTGGGATGAAAGGTTTATATTGAGGCATGGAGCCGGCTGCTGGGAGAAATTGCTTTTCCCTGCCAGGACCTGATGCAATCTATTCAAGCTCCCAGTTCCTTTAAAACATGGAAGCTTAGGTCACATTAAATGTGCTTAGGGAAAATAATCCAGACTTTTAGCATTCTAGGAAAGGCTAGGGAAGAGGCAGGGTGTCAGCAGGACAGGCACAATGTCATGTGAGTACAGTGCTGCAAATCTGCGCACCAGGCATGGCAAAAGTGCACTAACTCACTGGTGTAATGGAGCTCTCAGAGCCAAAATAAATGGCAACATTTGAAATGAATGGTTCCTTGCCATTATTTACAAATATAAAGGGTTAATTTAGCAAAAAGAACTAATTACTATTTTGATGACGTTGGGCAGTATCCAACAGTGTCATTCCACCATCGCACATGACATTGCACTAGTAGAAACTAGATGCATAACTATACAAAATGGGAGAATCCAACTAAAGTTACACTTGAGTAACACTTTACACAACCACCCCACCAATGGAACTTGATTCTAGTGGACCTCATTACTACTTCTGCAAGCTCTGCTAGCGCATTCCTTATTGCTTGTGCAAGCCATGCTAATGCATTGCGCAACCACTTGCAAGCCCCATGGGAATGTGTTGTGTTATAGCACATTCCACCAGCACAATTCCCTTCCCTTGTGCAATGCTCTCCGCTTGCACAAGCTCCACTAGCATGTCTCAGTTCCATGTGCAGAAGTTCTTGTTGTACATCTCTTTACAGCTTGCGCAAACTGCTTGCACAGCGTGCAACCACTTGTGCAACTGATAGTTTTAGCAGAGTTGTGCAAGTGTAATTTGATTTGGTGGAATGACACTATTGGATACTGTTCACTGTTTCACAAAAATAGATGCCTGTAACTGGAACATTTTAACTTGTGTAATCAGATATAACTATTGACTCTGTAATCCTGATAGCTTAGACTTGTACTGTAAAAGTAAATTTCAAATATGAGATGATCTATAACACATTAGGCACCCAATACAAGTCATAACCATATACTCATTGGAAGCTCAAATATTTTCTTAATAGACAAATTACTGAGCCAACTTTGAAAGACTACCATTATTGGACTCAATGTAGAGTATTGACAAATGAGCTTTCTGGATATAGGAATCCATTTTCCAGAGTCAATCCCATTTTGACCTGCAGGAGAGTTTTCTATATCCCTAAAGCTTGTCTGTCAATATTCTAGCTTTAGCCCAATAAAAGGTATTACTTGAAACTTGACTCTACATTTTGTCTCACCAATAATAAAGGCAAGTAATTAAAAATATTGAGTTAGCTAACAAGACGCATACTGCATTGTGATGCACTAGTAACCACATTCTTTAGAAATGATCTACCGCATTGCTTTCTAAAATATACAATGGATACAAACAAACAGCAAATGTAAACTGGAGGATGGGGGGAAAAGCAATTTCCAAGTGCAGTTGGATAAGCAAATATATAAAGGAGCATAAAGCATGAGATGTGTCCAACAGTCTTCCCATTCCATGCCTTGACATCTGCAGTAATGCAGGAAGACAGTCCCAGAAAGGATATTATTCAGTGGCGGCAGTCCCTGAATTCTTAAGACCAGCTGGAGTGTTACGGTTGACCCTGAGAATTCTGTATTCCTACAGCCCAACTGCAAGAGCAATATGTACATGGCAATAGAGCTTATTTGCATGAGCCATTCTTCTGGATGCAGTGGCATGAAGATGGCAGGTGCCTGCAGGCCTTTGCTGGCTTTTACAGTGCATCTAGCCATCAACAAAAAGAAAGGGGGAAAAGAAAAACAGACTCTGGTTACTTCTACCTGAAAAGCTGGAGTGGAGGCAGGACTAAAGAGAGTAGCAGGGGATGGGGGAGTCACGTGGGGGAGCTGGGAAGGGCGGCACTAAGGGTTGGTGGGTCAGGGAAACCAGCAACAAGCCAACGGAAAGTGGGGTAGGGAGAGCAGCAGGAAGTCAGCAGGGGCTGGGGAGCTCAGCTAGGAGCGTCCTGGGAGGTTTAAGAGGGTTGTGGGCTTGTAAATCTGAGTAGATGGGAGCTGCATGTTTATGTGTGAGGGGGAGGGAGAAAGAAAGGGTCTAGGGGGGATTTTGGAGGCATCCTGAAAATAGTGAGTGTGGGTTTTTGTGTGCTTGCAGTGACAAGAAGGAAGGCCCACATGTGTATGCATGTATGTATATGATGGATACGTAGGGTGTGTGTGTGTGTGTGTGTGTGTGAGAGAGAGAGAGAGAGAGAGAGAATGCTCCTTCACACCTAATCCCCCCCACCTGGTTTGCCTCCACTTTTTTTTTACCTGAGGCAAAAGCAGGTCAAGCTTATGATCCCTTTCACCTGAATAGCTGCTCTTTTACTCCTTTGCTCCTTGGCTTGTTAGCTCTTTGGCTCCACCCCTCCCCTTCTCTTTCTCCCTCCAGTCAGGTTCTGGCAGATCCTTTTAGCATTCTAGGAAAGGCTGGGGAATAGGTGGGGTGTCAGCAGGACAGGCACAGTGTCATGTGAGTACCATGCTGCAAATCCGCACACCAGGCATGGCAAGAGTGCACTAAATTGCTGGTGTGATGGAGCTCAGAGACAGAAGCAGTCTGTGGGTGGTGACTGTTACCTGGTGTCCTACTTCACAGGGGACAATCTTCTCTCTTGAAGAGCTGGCAGAGGTGATTGGGCACCATTTCAAGAGGTGTCCAGTCCAAGTCTGCTTTAAAGTCAAAGGATCATAATGAGAGTGAGCAGGGACTTTAAAGTTGCCCATCAGCAGGTAAAACACCTGGACAGCAGACTGAGCAGGCACACAGGTCACCTAGGCAGTCTTCTCCACTATGGTGTATGAAAGAGATTTGTATTCAAATTATAGTTATTATGTCTAAATTTGCACCTATACATATACATTTGCATATGCAAATGTTAAGCAAATTGACATTCCCTTTTGTCCTCTCTTTTTGATGATGCACAAGTTGCCACCCTAGAGAGAGAGAGAGAGAGAGAGAGAGAGAGGGAGAGAGAGAAAGAGAGAGAGAGAGAGAGAGATGGGTGATGATTCAGAGAGAAATAGAAAAAGAGACAGAGGCAATGAGTTGGCTGGCAGAGGAGGGGTATGTGTGTTGTGGAGCCATTCATCTCAATGGGGTTAAGGATGCTTAACTCCATGTTAGATTGTGACCCTGGCCTATAAGTAAAGCTCTTGACTTTTTAAAGAAAAATTAGCGAAATTATTTGCACTACTTCTAACGAAGTATATCAATACTTGGCAAGGCAGCCAAATGCTAACATCCTAGTTTGTTTTACTTTAGTGATGGAATTGACTTACAACTAAGGGATCAGATAAAACATATTTAACACTGAAGTGGAAAACTCTGTGATGGGCTTTTAAAGTATCAAGCAGAAAGGACAACAGTGATGAGTGAATAGAAGATGCTTTGTCTGTTTTGTAAAGTACTTCATTTTCAAGCAAAACCCAACCATCAAAATATTAGAATACATACACAAGAAGCCATTGTCTCTAAAACTAATTAGCGTTCTGCTGTCTAATGCAAAAGCCTACATGATGTCTTGACCTTTTTATACCATTGTGTCTAAGGTTGTGCCATAAAACAGAGGGAAGCGCAAAGCGCCTCCAGTGAGCCTCAAAGGTTTTCATCTTTATGTAGTTCAATTGATAGGAACAATGTGGGCTGTGTGTATGGGACTTCTTTAAAGGTGCTCTTTATTAGATCTTGGCCACAAGGCAAGTAATGCCACAGTGAAGAAAAATAATGTCACGTCAGTAAGGACACTACCTCTAGGATTGCTGACTTTTCATTGGAACACTTCCATATTTTGAAATTGCATGTAACTTGACAAATTAAGGCTGCTTGACACATTAGGTGTTCATATACAGAGATCCACATACGAACACAAGCATTTTCTTTTTGCTAAGAGATGCATCTATTTTTGTAACCTACCCCAGAAGCTATGCTGATGAGGGGCATAGAAATTTGTAAAATAAAATAACTACCAAGTAAGTAAATAAATACTTGCTTCTGGTTTTAGAAGTGACCTATTGACCTAAAATAAATTGATGTTTATTTTATGCATTTATACTATAACCCTATACTCACCCGAGAGTAAGACACATGGAACTTAAAGGGACTTTTATTTATTTATTTAAGAATGTTGATCCCACTGTTATAATGTGTTTGCATCATGCAAGGTGGTTTACAAACAAATTAAGACAATATTTTGCAATAAAATTGCAATATCAAGTCAAAATACAGACATATAAAAGAAAAGAAGGCAGAGGCAGATAGCACAGATAAAACAATTTCTTCAGATTAAACATCTACTCCTTCACAGGGCAAAAGCCAGCTGGAATAAAAAAAGCTTTCACTGACCTGCGGAAGGCATCAAGACAGGTGTCCACCTGGGCTTCATGCAGTAGGGAGTTCCAGAGTTTAGGTGCAGCCAATAAGAAGGCCTCTACTCTGGGCCACTGGAGTAATTCTCGCCCATAATTGGAACAGAGAGAAGATCCCCCAGATCTTAGGAAGCAGGGCTAGCCAGTATGGGAAAATACATGTATAAGACCTTTGAGTGGACAAGTATGGGACCTCTGATTTGTGAGAGTTTTTACACAGAAAAGGAGGCTATTAAATAAACAAAATAGTAAATGAAAAGAATAAAAAAACAACAGTTCTTACAGTGTAACTCTAACCATGTTTGCTCAGATTTAAGTAATGTTTGACTCAATGAGACTTATTCCCTAGTACGAGTCTTTGAGATTCTAGCCTTGGTCACTTTTTCAGTTTGAAATTGTACAACACATATATGGCATGCGCATATTGCAAAATATGTGTTTTCACACATACCTGACTATATCTGTGTATATGAAACTGAATGTAATGTAAGGAGCAGCTTTTATTTGGCTAAAGAAAATGAAGATTTCCTATGGAGAGATAATACAAGGGATTCAACATACATGTTTACTGTGATGTGTTTGAAATGTAGCACTGATATTTTTCTTACACAGTGAGCGCATAGATCTGACAGCTCTCTCACTGTTTCTCCTACAGATTACCAATTCTGAGTATTAAGACCAGACTCTAAGTGAGATTAATAGGGAAGTATATTTCAAGTTGGCTTGATTTTGTTCCCATAAATTATTAAGCAATGCTTTGCTACAGGCTAATGCAGTATTATGGCAGGGAGAAAGGAAGATCATCACACAAGTCACAGGAAATTACACTTTCCTTTCTCAACATGTTTAAAACATACCAGAAAGTGATCCTGATCACCTCCTTAGATCCCACCAAGCTCAATGTAAGCAATAGGGTGTTTGGTTAGGTCACCAAATCAAAACATGGGTATTCTAATTAGTACAAATGTCAATCAGATTACATTACTGTACACTTCAAGGCAATAGAGCAGCAACATCGGTGATATATCTCTATGTCTCAAGTTGTAATTAAATGCCAGTAATATGATTCTGGTATACTACCAAATACATTTAATAATAATAGAAATATTGAATAGTGCTCAGGCTCCTAAATTGACCACTGTACATTCTCACCAGAGAAATCAGAAGAAGATATACAAGGATCATGTGGGAGGAGAAAGAATGGGAGATTTATAAAGTGGAGATAAGACACTGAGCCAGAAAGAAAGAAAGAAAGAAAGAAAGAAAGAAAGAAAGAAAGAAAGAAAGAGCTAGGGAAAGCATAACAGATGTTCTCCTTGGAAAGAGATCTACTGGGCTTTGGTTCTGACCAATGGTTGGGGCCAGTGAGCTTTTTTCCCTTTTCAAGAAAGGAGTTATTTTTGGAAGGCATAGCTGCTACTTAAGAACAGGAAGAGAAACTAAGGAAGCAGGGAAGCATCATACTTAAACTCACAGTTATCAGATATCCTGAAACTGGAAGGGATTTCCCTAAAGGAGATGAAAGAAAGATTCTTCCTTTGCTCAAGGCCAACCTCATGGGATCTCCTCTATGTCCTGCCAGGACTGGCTGTCTGAAGTGGAGTTGGTCTTCTAGGAGAGGCTGCCCCAGGAAGCACAAGGAAAATGGGGCATTTCATTGTGAAAGCAAAAGACAGTCTGATTTCATCTTGTGTATTTGTGCTACTCTACTGCACTACAGTGCCACCTAGAGGTTATGTAGCACAAAAGCAGGCAAAAGAAATGCTCCTCATTGAGTGCTTGGAATTCAGTTCTGCAACAAAACCAAAAGTAGGGCTTTAATTGGGCTTGGTAATGAATAGGCAGCCAATGTTACTTTTCAGAACTGCTGTAATATGACTCTACCTAGGCAAACCAGCCAGAATTCTGCTGCCAGTTATAGCTAAGGAGGTACAGACTTTATTAAATCCATTCTGTCTGGGTTTTGTGGATTGTCAGCATCTTTCATTTTGTCGTCCACTCAATGGCAAAATCGAATTTTTCAAAATTTCCTGAATTTGTATTCGCGTTGCAAATTGCGCAATTGTGCAAATGTGCACTTCTTAAAATGCACTTTTACATAAATGTGCAAATCCGCCAATCTGCATTTTCATGTTTTAGCCTATGGTTCCCTTCCCCCCACCATAATTTTTACAACTAAATTTGTGTACAATTCCAGACAGTAAAAAAAATGGTCCATGTGACTTGGAAAAAGTTGCTGTGAAATCTACGTTAAAGCAAAAATCCTACACCCTTACCAGGGCTTTGTCTTCTGGAGTCTTTGCAGGATTGCGACCAGCACAATACACTCACGTCCCCCCTTTTTTCCCCATTTCCTTTGTGGGCAAATTCCATATGTTTCATTTACATGGCCAGTAGATATCGCACTATTCTGGAAGTATATCATTTCTTTGATGGGAGTATATATTTTTACTGCATTTTCAGCGATTTATAAAATGGCGGAATAAAGCTTAAAAACGATGGGAGGGGCACCGGAGGTTGACGATATTGTGAAAAAGATCCACTTTGACTGAAAAATCATGAGTACCTGATAAATGCCTCATGTAGAAATGGCCATAGTAATTTGAACTCATTTGAATCATTGCAAATTTCTCTGACATCTCTAGTTGAAACTTCCAGACTGTATTCAAAAGCACCCCCCCCCCATGCACATATAAGGCATTACAGTAATCAAACCTGCCGGTTACTAGAGCAAGGATTACTGTAGCCAGACTATGCCTATCTAGGAAAGGCCGCAGCTGATAAACCAGATGCTGCTGCTAAAAGGTGCTCTAAGCTACTGTAGGTTTCGAGACAATGGGGCTGTTTGCATAGCACAGCAACCCATTGTGGGTTATTTAAGCCATTTAGGGCTTAAAGGTAATCACCAGTACTTTGAATTGGGCTTGATAGCAAATGGGATGCATTCCCCCTGAAAGAGCAGGTGCTCAGCTTGGGTGATCTTGGATCCAACATCCATTTGGGTATCGATGAACCCAGTGAGTGTGAGTTATGTGAGGGTTAAACAACCCTCAAATAACCATGGTCTTTTTTAGGGGGTTCCATATTCAACCTGGTTCCCACAGTTGTCAACTTGCATGTGCAGTCCTCACTTGGGGGTCATTGTGTTGTGCAAACTCTGTGAATGCAGGTTATTTGAGCATTAAGCAATTCTTTAAAGCCCTTTGGGCTTGGGGCTCAAATATTTAAACCACATCAACTCCCCAGACCTGGGTACCACTACCCATAGTGCCTCCTTCTTGTCAGGATACATCTTTAATTTATTGACCTTCATCCACCCCATTACCAATCCAGACAATGGTTCAGTACCTCCACAGCCGCATCTGAATCTGAAACCAAAGAGAAACAGAGTTGGGTGTTATCAGCATACTGATGACACTTCACTCCAAATTCCCAGACAACCTCATCCAGCAGCTTCATACAGGTGGGGGAGCATGGGGGATGGAGCTTCACTGCAGCTTCATGGCACATTAGTTGCTATAAAAGACAATTTTTCTGTATGGCTGCATAGTGAGACCATAAAATCACTACACAGTGTGGTTAGTTAGTATCCTATTCTGTAGCGTTGACTGCAGATTGAAAAGCTGTATATGGATACAACTTCCAGAGGGGTACCAATTTTAGTGTGTTGTCGCAAGCACAACAAAGAAACTTGTAGCACCTCAAAGACGAACCGTTTTACTAGGTGAAATGCTCTCATGGACTAGAGTTCTCTTCATCCAGTCCACAAATGCAAGTGCCATAATAAAATGGTTAGTTTTAAGATGCAGTGAGGTTCTTTGTTGTTTTCAATGGTCCTTATGCCTTCCTCGTTCTATCATAGAATAGTAAGAGTTGGAAGGGTCCTATAAGGCCCCAAGTCCATCCCCTTGCTCAGTGCAGGAATCCACCTTAAAGCATACCTGACAGATGTCTGTCCAGCTGCCTCTTGAAGGCCTCTAGTGTGGGAGAGCCCATGACCTTCCTAGGGAATTGGTTCCATTGTTGTACTGTACTAACAGTCAGGACGCTTTTCCTGATGTCCAGCTGGAATCTGGTTTTCTGTAACTTGAGCCCATTATTCCGTGTCCTGCATTCTGGGATGATAGAGAAGAGATCCTGGCCCTCCTCTGTGTGACAACCTTTCAAGTATTTGAAGAGTGCTATCATGTCCCCCTCAGACTTCTCTTCTCCAGGCTAAACATGCCCAGTTCTTTCAGTCTCTCCTCATAGGGCTTTGTTTCCAGACCAATCATCCTCATCACCCTCCTCTGAACCCCCTACAGCTCGACGTTTCCTTGCAGCTTCAGCATTTGAGATTGCTAAGCCAGACGGCTTTGAAAATTTAAACCTAGGCATTGTTTTATTGACTTCTTAGTGCATCCCTCAGCTTTCTCTTAGTCAGAATTAACCTCTCAGGTCAAAAAGGCTGAGACTGACCGAAATAAGAAGATAATATTTGCAATTATATAATACAGCAGGGTCAAAATTAAATATTTGTTAATTATAAAGGGTGCCCAAGTCATATTAGTCAGCCCCTCCTTTTTTGTTGTCTGGGGAGTTTTGCCAACCCTTTTCTAGCAGTTAGTTTTAAGATCATTAAATGAGCCTCATTTGCAATATATTTGCAGAAGATTACAGCCCATCTAAATTGACCCTGAAGGAAGAGTTCTTTCATTAATAGGCTGTCCTGTGCTAATGCGTAAAGCTAGAAAAATATATCTATTAAATTCTTAATGTCCAAATGATGTTTCTGGCTTTCTTCTTAATTACAAAGCAAAATGAGCCTGAAGTGCAAGCCGTTGAGGAAGAAATGATCAATTTGATCTATCTTCAAGGAGAAAAGTTTTTTAGCAGGTTCTGACATTACAGGCCTACTTGGGCTTCATCTTTATAGCATTGTTGAGAAATGCGATAAAAATGTGTCGATACAATGTATATCTTTTTCTTAGATTAATATTCCAGTGGACACAACCTCTTTCACAAGCAAAACCATTTCAAAAGCAAAGCATCGGCTAATGTTTCCCAGGCTCCACTCCCAAATTGGGGAACTTCATGTTCTAATGCAAAATATGGATGAGCAGAATTCTAAAAATGAAAGATGCTATGGTATTACTGCCTGATGGGTCTTCGTGGAATTTTAATACGGTACATAATACCGAAACACCTAACTATGCAGGGCTACAATCACAGGACCAAAACAATATTAATTATTGTTAATGAATATTTAATTAATGAATATTAATTAACATTGTTTGTTGCATCTATATCCTGCCTTTTCCTCCAATGAGCCCAAGGTGGTGTATATGATTCGCTTCCTCTCCATTTTATCCTCACAAAAACTCTGTGAGGCAAGTTAGTGATCTGCCCAAAGTTACTAGTGAACTTCATGGTTGAGTGGAGATTTGTATTTAGGCCTCCCTAGTCCTAGTCCAGCACCCGCATGACTACATTACACCAGTCCTTACAACTATGCAGTCAGTGCTGGCTCCATGTGTTTGAGGAGCCTCGGACAAGACAGTCTCAATGGGCCCCTTCCCTCAGTAATTCTGCCTTTTTACTGCTATTGTCACCAGCTGATATTGCTCCGTATCTTCTTTCTCCTCATTGCTACCACTTGCTTACTTGACAGAGAGAGAGCCAGTGAACAAGTAGGCAGTGGCATCCAATGCTCCTCTTCCTCACCATGACGATTGTCTGGGCAGGTGATCAAGCAGGGTGCAATAATTTTGGGGAGGAACAGATTCAGGGGGCCTTGTGAGTGGGCCCCTACTGGGGTGTGGTTCAGCAGATGCTTGACCTTTGTTGCCGGCCCTGTATACTGTAGTTCTGAAAGCAACTGTTAGAAAATTAGGGGCAGTTTGCAAGGACTGGGGCCGGTTCACTACAGTCAGTTTCTCCATGCCAATGCTATAAACTCAAAGCCAAGTACTCGTGTCATAAAATTGTAACCCTCACTAACTCAGAAGGTAATCCCTGGTACCAACATAGTTAAGTGCTGACTAGACAGGCTGAGTTCAAATGCCTACTAAGCCATCAACAGTGCTATCCTATACATGTCTATTTAGAAGTAAATTCTATTGAGTTCAGTGGGGCTTATTTCCAGGTAAGTGGGTACACGATTGTAGTGCAAGCTTACTATAGGTTGCCTTGGGCAAATCACTATCATTTAGAAAAAGCTATTTCACAGAGATGTTGGTATATCTGGAAGAACAAGATACAAACATTAGAAATAAATAAGCCCACAGTCCTCTTTGTGTGTCTGTTGTCACCACCTAGCTTAATTATATATTTTGGTAATTTAATATTATTTAATTTGGTACAAATTCCAGGGAAGGCACATTACACATTTGAAAGCCCTATATAATTTTCCAACTAGTTTATTATGTTGCCCTGTTCTCTTCCATTTTTGTTTTAAAAGAAATGCCTTTCTCTGAATTTAAGGCAAGACAAATTGCCTCAGTCTTCTTATAATGTGTTCTGGGTTATATTTAAATGAGTCCTATTGAGAAAACGAGAATGGTGTGAGGAACATCCTCAGTGTTTGTAGGTCAAGTTGAGCATAGCTGAAACCAAAGACATCCCAACATGATGCTGCCAGCGGAAATGAACATTATACCACTCATGCTAACAAGTACATTTCCAAAGGGACCAGAGGTATTAGAAGACTCTAAACAGATGCCCCTGAACTTAAAATACACAATTCCCAAGGCTTGTCTTGTAATTAATTTGCCCAATATAGAACTCAGGAAAAGAATGCTGGGCATAAGTTGGCATTGCTCTCAACAGTATGAAACTTTATGGAAAATAATGATAAATGAATTAAACAAAACCTTAAAAAAATATTGATTTCCCACATTCACTTTCAACAGGACTATATGTAATGGCAAACATAAAGGAAAACATTCTGCAAGTTATCATTAATCTCCTGAAAGAAAAATATCTCAACTCCTATAAAAGGCAAGTGTGCATATAGCCCACATCAAAAGGATATCACTCATTCTTTTGTTTCAGTTTGTATTCCTGTTAATTTGGACTTCTGGTATGCAAGTCTGTAAACAGCCTATTGGGCATACGAAGCTTACGACTTGACTGTTTTAGCAACATGTATTTGGAGCAACAGTTTTAAAATGCCTCCCGTTTAACACAGCTTGTATTTCATTAGAAACTACCAAATCTCAGCTGTTATGTGAGAATTGACAGCTGTATTTTTCTAGCATTAACTAACGCTATGGAAAAAAATGCCGTTGTTTCCTGAGCTTCTGTCATAACTTCGTTGGAAATATTGTCTCCCCTCGAATGAACTATTCAATATGGATATTGCCAACTGTGTGCTACAAGCTGTTTCTTCACTATGATTTTTTTTTAAAAAAAATAAAAAGCATTGGAATTGGTAAGGTGGAAAACAGTAGTAATGCAAATGATCTACTATATCAAGTTGTAAACATCCTTTCCAAGGAGGCCCAAACTCAATGCTTTTCAGTGAGTCCCTTAATTTGGGTTCTATCAGGATTATAGTTATTTTTTATGCTCCAGATTAATGTCATGCTTAGCTGGGTGCATAGACAGTACCCTGGAGAAAGAAAGGTACTTTGCAACATGGTAACCCTTCACATTGACTGATAGGACCCAAGTGGTGGGACAATATTTCAACAAATACTTCTACTTGTATTGTTCCTGATTGTCAGGCATGTGGTGGAACGGCTGCAGAGAGAGCACATGTCAGGATATGTGAGTATTTATTTATTAATTACATTTTTATACTGTTCAATAGCTGAGGCTCTCTGGGCAGTTCACAATTAAAACCATAAAAAACAGCAAATCAAAACATAATATCAAGCTTTAAAAATTTAAAATACCATGTAAAACCAAAATAAACCCAGCAGCAGTTACAACCCAGGGGAAGCTTGTGTGAAAAGATGTGTTTTCAGGAGGTGTTTAAAGGATGTTATGTTTCCCGAATGTCACAACGGAGTGTTTTCCAGATGGTTGGTGCCACTACAGAGAAGGCCCGCCAATGAGGTTCTTCATGGTGACATTCCATTTGTTTCGGAATGACCAGCTAGAGAACCATTTTAGCAGCCTGAATGAACATTTACAGAGAGATTGAGGGTGCCTCTACAAGAGTGATTTAAAGCTCTTTCAAGGCGCATTACAGATTTTACCTCTACAAGAGCAGAGCGCAAATCGGGGGTTGAGGCACTTTTTACCTCCAATTATTCGCATTATTGAATGTGCGTTAAATAGCGACTTAAAATTTACCGCGGTGTTAAAGCGCCTTATGGCCATGTAAACATGCGATTCTCTGCATGTAAACAACTTTAAAGCGCATTTCATACAGCCCGTAATGCGCATCACCGCCTCTCGTGAATAGGTATTAGCAGTAAATACGCTTATCCGTATATGCGCATAATCGGGCAACCGGGCGTCAAAGCGAAATCTTGTAGAGGAGACCATAGACTAAGATTTACATAGGCCAACTGGTATACCCAAGTATACTGGAGCTGCTTCTGTCTTTTACCCTCTTGGTTTAGTTCAGTGCACTGCATCAGAGCTTTTTCAAAGGTCCCAGGAAAAGTTTCCTGATGAATGCAGAGGTCTAAATTCACAAGAGGGCTTAGAAGCCTATTTGCATTTCTGAAGCCCTATGCCAGTGCTCCCTGCACATTCCTTTGGAAGCAGGCCTTGTGGAAAAGAGTTCTTTGGTTAGATCTAATATTTGAGGCATTTGCTGAAAACAGGTCATTCTAAACATGAGTGCCAGAGAGCTAGGCTTCTACTCTGCAGGAAGAACAATGCCAATTAACATAAATTAATGGAATAGTCCTGATTTGTTCTGAGTGTAAAACCTGGAGCTTTGAAGATTTACCACCCACTGGTAAGAGAGGGACATGCACTTGTTCCTGTACACTGATCAACCCCAATGACTCAGTTGACTGGTTTATATGCTTTGAACCTCAAATCTCAACCATACTGCATAGAAACTTGTTTTTCATGCATATGTTTTTAAAATTAAAGCTGGGATTCTCGGAACTCAATGGCCTGGTTTGCACGAGATGTTGGGCTCACCATGGGTTGGTTTGTTGTAAGGTTATGCAAGGGCTGTTTAACCGTCGCATAACCCCCAACAGCTGGATTCAGACAATGAGGTGCAACCCCATGGCACAACCCACTGGGGATTGCATATTCAAAATACCATTTGGCACGCATTGTGGCTCATCATGAGTTAAATAATTCACAGTAAGCCTGGTGTGTCATACGAACTGGGTCAACATATATAGATTTTACTAGGCAGCTAAAAGCACCCAAACTGGCCTTGAAATTGCTAACACCAGTGGTGGCCTTAATTAAACAAAAGAATAGTGTATTTGGATTAAAGGATAATTGGGCATTTTATTTGCTATTTGGTAACTCTGAAGCCTTTCTTCACAGTCAGCTGGCCTAAAATATTCATTTAAAGTTAGATCACGGGTGCTGAGCTCACAGTCATTTACACGGGGAGTTTAATACTAGGTTTCATTTTATGTCTAGCTGTGGAAATATAAGAAACAAATGATAAAATGCATGAAAACTATTTCAAAGCCAGTTTTCACCATGTTTTGTGACTCGTGGGGTCAGATCAAACTGGATTGGTGCTATGAACAAGTCAGCAAATGTCAGAAGAATAACCTCTTGGTTTAATGACAAATCTGAAGCCTTCCTTCTAACACATCTGGCTAGGTTTCGTGGAGATCTGTGATGGATGACTTAATAACAGACAAATCTGAGTTGGTGTTTTTCTCTTCTCCACAGCCTCAAACCTTGCAGCCCACTGGAGCAAGTTCCATGCTATGTTAAAATGTTGAACTCAAACAACTTACTCTGGATTAGCGTCACCAAGATCAAGAGGAGTGCTCAAAGATTTATTTGGGGATTGCATCTTTAGGACTCGATTCAAGTCTTGAAGTGTCCGTAGATAATTTGCCCTTTGCATCCTTTGCAATAATTAGGAAATCAAATTGCAAAGATTTCTAGCAGGATATTTCTGTGACTTGGCTCTTAGAAACAAATTAGACTTGATGCAGGAATCCCATGATTGGAGCTCCCAACATCTTTTTCTTGTTCATAAAGCAGCTGCAGGGAGATGATTTGGATTGTGAGGGGTTTTACTCATTGCCCTGTGAGAGTTTCCTGATGCTAAACCCCACCCCAAGCTGCTATTAGCCATGGTAGGGAAAACAAAGGGGATGCTTTACCCACATTGGATGCAAATGTGTTTTGATGCAGAAAAACACTATTTCCAAATTCATACATCTAAATGTGTATCAGACACTAGCACATCCTCTTTCAATGCTGCATTAATGATTACAGTGGACATCTGTTCTATAGATGTCACTTCCCTCCTTCGTTTGATGTAAAATATTTCTATTACTTGAATTTCTCTCTAAAATTCACATGGAAAGCTCAGTCTAATGAGCTCCATCACACCACTCTCGCCATGTCTGGTGTGCGGATTTGCAACACGGTACTCACATGACGCCGTGCTTGTCCTGCTGACACCCAGCCTCTTCCCCAGCCTTTCCTAGAGTGCTAAAAGTCTGAATCATTTTCCCTAAGCACATTTAATGCACCCTAAGCCTTTGTGTAGTTTTAAAGGAACTGGGGGCTTGAATGGATTGCATCAGGTCCTGGCAGGGAAAAGCAATCTCTCCCAGCAGCCAGCTCCAAGTTTCAGTATAAAACCCAAACCTTGCATTCCAGGCTCGAAAGCCTTTTTAAAAATCATACAACACCTGAATCTCTGCAGAGATAGGATTGTACTCCCTTGATGCCCCCAAAGAGCCAGACTGAAGGGTTGTCCCGTTTTTGCCCGACAGAAAGGCTGTCTGGTTGAAGTCTCATCTGACAGGACCTGACTGGAGGGAGAAAGAGAAGGGGAGGGGTGGAGTGGAGTGGAAGAGCAAACAAGCGAAGGACCGAAGGACCGAAAGAGCAGTTATTCAGGTGAAAGGGATCACAGGTTTGACACACTTCTGCCTCAGAGGTAAAAAAAAAATGCAGAGGCACACCAGGGGAAAAAAATAGGTGTGATGGAGGTCAATGACTCCAAGTGAGTACGCATAGAAAGGGCCATCTCATATTATAGTGGAAGCATTGACTGGGGATGAGCAAGTGGCTTCTGTATTTTCCTTTTGGATATTTCTAAGCAGTGTGCAAAGGGGAAAGTTAGGCAACTGTCCCATGGCAAAATGCACATGTTCTATCTACATTGAAAGCCATTTTCCTGTCTGTCCGTTATTGGGATGTGTGCAAGTCACTAGCACATCTTTGCTCATATTCTTATGGCAATGTACAAAAGCTTGACCTCATTGGATGTAGTGGAATTTGAACTAACATCTCTCAGGATGAAGTCTAACAAGGAATCCAGTGGAGTACCAGAACTATGACTATGGAGCTTGTACCTAGCAACAGTATGGATGAAAGTATGTTTTAATAATTTTGTAGGAATTCAGGAATAGCAATGATCTGACCAATTTGATTCAATCAAACCACATAAGATGTTATTCTGTTTTATTATAGGCTGCTTGAGGAACTTTTGGGGGCATAAGTGGGGTATAAATGTAAGAAATAAATCAAAACTTACCAAGATGCCTAGAACCCAAAGGAACCCAAAACATACAGTGTTCACAGTTCTCAGTATATTACTATATCAATTTAATTATGAAGTAATACATATTCTGTCTTTTGTTAATATAAATATGAAATAGTAATTTAATTTAATTGTCAGCATGTTCTGGGACAACTTCCTGCACCCCAGTGTTTCAATAGTACCTCATAATTATGCTGAAGATTTTTTTCTGTGGTTTAAACTGTTAGTGACCATGTTTAGATGTGCAAGTGTCTAATATCTAAACATATTTTTTAATCTGGGTGATTCTCTATATGCAGAAGAATTACCTAAATGTTCAAATATGAGTTTTTACTCAGGCAGTATGCATATGATAGATCATTTCTTGCTACAGGGCTGAGGAAATTAGCAAATGAAATAACCTATTTTGCTGAGATGTGCTTATTGATACCAGGGTGTAGGTTATTTTTATTTTTTTGCAATCCAAGGAATTTGTGTGTGTTTTTTAAAAAATCTTGTGTTACTTCTATTTGTCAATGCTTTGATAAATCAGACATTTTTAGTATTTTATCAATGGCAAAAATCTAATTGCCTTCTCACATTCTGATTTATTTCTTTCCTTACTTTCTTTGCATCTGCTGCTCAACAAATGAGTCTCCAAAGAGAGATATGTTATGATACAGTGTCAGTGAAATTAATCCTGATCAATTTTAAAGTTCACATTCTTATTTGATGACTTTCTGGGGGATTCACTAAAACTGAGATTGACTCAGCCTCTTCTTTTGTTGCTTAAATATTGTTGTTTGAAAGCTCTGGATATAGAGGGTACTCTTATTGCCAGTCTAGTAGGGCTGCATGACTAATATATAAATATATAAAATAGATGGGGATCTACTAACGGATAAACAAACAGTCACTAAGTACTGCTTTTTCTGAAATTCACACTAGCAATAAAGGCTTCATGGGTATTGCATGTCCATATTGTGTTTACAATCACGGTGGCATATTGCATTGATTTCTTTAAACAATATTAAAAACAAAACATGTATCATTATAGTATTCTCACAAGATGGTGTCAAATATGGTTAAAAAATATTTATACTGCTACATGTGGCTTTTAATTCCTGGTTTGAAATCTATGCAGGTCTGACTACATTTGTCTTATCGGTGAAAAATCTTGGCTGGAATAGAACATTCACAATGATCCTGTTCTATATGTTCTTGTAAGGGGTTTCAGGATCGCCAATCTTTCTCCACCCATATAGAGTGTATGAGGGGACAAACGGAAAAAGTCTGGAGAGATTACATATCATGAACTGCGCTGGTTACACTGGTTCACACATAAGGTAGTCCTTTGCAGTTGCCTCAGGACCATCAGACAGGTCCACCACTGAGCTCATATGAAAATGCTATTTGTTTGTAAAAGCTAGTGCCAGCACACAGGATCTGTACATATGGTCATATGATACTCTTTCAATCTGCTACTGTTATGGAAATTGGTGAAATTGGTATATATGCCATCTTTATCAAGATGTTGGGTCACTCAATCACATTCTCAGAGCAATTGTGTTTTTATTTTTATATATTCATTTGTATTGCAAATTTCAACAAAGCAAAACAGATAATAAAAAAGAAAAACAAAGAAAAAATAAGATAAGCAAATATATACTGCATGAGATTATATATATATATATATATATATATATATATATATAGTATAACTACGTGCATTCAAAGTATCAATTTCAATTGGCTACAGCATTTTAGAAAAAGTAAATTATACATAAAATTAAGTAAAAGCAGACCAAATATCCCTATATATTATCTCTATTCAAGAGTAGTGCCTATATACTATCCTTTCTAATGTTATTAGCGCTGTTAGTTCATTCCATTATAGGAGGTGAGTGTTTATCCTTCCAGTAGTATCAGTCTTTTGGCTGAGCAATTGTGAGGGGACTCTCACAGTGTAGCTACGTTATTTTAAAGTGATAAATGTTTATACAGCTTAATGTACATGTAGTCCTATTTGGGGGAGTTCATATGAGTTCAGACCTAAGTCCATTAATAAATATTATTCATATATCCTATTTTATATTGTTTGATACTTTGTGGCACTTACGTTTAGAACTTTCATCTAACAATTATTTTATTTCCTTTTTAAAATTCACATTTAATTGTTATTAGAATTTTCATATTAACATGTAAATAATTATGGGGTACAACTGTAAGCTTCATTGGCATCCATGAATGAAACTTGAAGATTATGACCCCACCTGGCCATAGCTAAGATAGGTATTAATTAAAAGTCCAGCCAACAGACTTTCATCACTTTCATCTTGTTCACCACAAATACCCCTACCTGATATTCCTGGGCAACTTATTTGTGAAGGTCAACTAAAAAGAGAACCACAACTTTTGTTATTTTCCTGAGACACAAAAGTTGAAACAGGGCAGGATCTACACTACTGCTTTAAGACTGTTTATAACAGTAGTGACAACTGTTGGGGCCCAGGACATGTTTTCAAAGTGTCATATCCTGCTTAGTGTAGATCTGGCCCTGGTTGACCATTTTAATATTATTTCTGCCCAGAGAAATACAGTTGATTGAAAGAAAAGAGAGTACAACAATAATCTGGTAACAGAAATAAAAGAATATACAGAGGAAAATACTGACATTTTGGGTTCTTCTTTTAATAAATTGTAGAAAAACAAAAATCAATTTATTTCCCAAATATTTGTTGGTTTTCCTATTCTCTGTAAATAAAAGAAGGTGGAGAGTGAAGAAATTATAATAATTTCCTTCTGATAGTGGCAACATATAAATGGCACCAGAGAGGAAATTATAAGCAAGTTTCCTTAGGCTGCAATCCTTTGCAGTTAGGAAGCTGAAATCCCATGGAGGCCAGTGGGATTTAAGCAGACTAACAGTGCCCAGGATTACAGCCTGCCTCTGTAAATACATAACTGGTTTCTGTGTTGAAACCATATTTTTTCTTTTATTGATAATGTCAAATAAACATTTATTTCAGGTGCAAAGCCTTGCAATGTGTTAGTGAAAACAGGGGCACCGTTTACTGCCCACTAAGTGGGTGGGAAAAGGGTGCTGTGACCCTTTTACCCTTCCCACCAGTTTCCCTAACAGCTTTGGCCTTCAGGTCAGCTCAATTTCCCCTCCACTGAGTGGCCATTACTGTGCCGTGCCATGATAAATGCTTTTTGGGGGGCAAGAGGCTGTATTGCCGTCAGCAAGCGCTTGGGAGGTGGGTACCCTGGACCAGGCTGACAGAGCCGAGAGACCGATAGACTAACATGCTTGTGCACAAAACAGCTGTTACCTAGCAACGTGATGGTGTTCATAGAAAAAGAATATATGAATAGGCCTACAAACAAAAATGAAAAGAAGATAAAGAAAGAGAGAGAGAGAGAGAGAGAGAGAGTGAGAGGCTCAAAGGTTAATATTACTCTGTCTAATAACTTAGTTTCAGAAAATTGCATTTTAACCTTTTCAAAGCATTCAGAAGGGAGATTTCTTTGAAATTTAATGAGATCTCATTTGTATCAAATTGGGGTGGTGGCAGTTAAATGAAGAATTTAGTTTTCTCCTTACTTTGCTATTTTTGTTATTGAGTTTCCTCCTCCCCCACCTGTCCTGGTTATTACTACTACCTTCAGAACATTTTTGAGTAAGTGTACCGGCTCAGGGCTGTGTTGTCCACATTGTAAACTGTGTAAAGATTTTCTCTAATCTGTCAAAAGCCTAGAAAGGCCTTTGAAAGTGCAACCCATGCAGATATCATGACGTCCAAACCTGCAGTCCTAAAACTAATCAGGGCTTAAGAAGTGGCTGGCTACACAATACACCAGCCCTCCCCTTCTAGATGTTGTTAACTACATCCTCCATCCATCTCAGCCAGCATGGTCAATAGTCAGGGATGATGGGAGTTGTAGTCCACAACATTGGAAGTTGAGGTCCACAACATCTAGAGGGCACCAGACTGGGGAAGGCTGCATTTCACTCACCATGGGAGAGCAACCCTTGTCACATGAGACTCTGCCTATTGACAATTCCAAAAGCTCCCCCACCAGCAGCCAGAGAAAGCAAGAGGAGATAGATATCACTCAGACTTGTCTATACGCTCTAAATATCCCAACATGGAAGTGCAGTTTTGCCCCGTCGTTTATATGACGCAGCTGCCAAGTCGCAGCCATATTGGGCTTATCACCTCGAAACTGTGCTTTGGCTAAGTGTCAATTTTCCATGATTTTTTCTATTGCTCCAATGTCACCACAGTTGTTGCTCCATTTGTCAGTGGTGGTTTTGGTTCGAATTTAGAAAGTGGGCATACCTTGGGGCATATACCAGTGCAGGGTAGGTGTGGGGAATGCAGGGCAGGGGGCGGGCTGGACAAGCCTCATAATGGCCGCTATAGTGATGTAAAAGTCAAAGAACGACAGTAAGGGCAGTTAAAATATATCACGCATAAATTAAATGAACTGTGCTGCTACAGCCTTTCAACATTGTGCAGAATTGCCATAAAAAAGGAGTTTTACAGTTTCCCCAGTCCCTTGATATTTGCTCCCCATTTCCGCCAACTGACAATAGTGTTGTGATTTTTCACAGGCTGGATAGCCCACACTCACTCCTGCCATGTAACTCTTCCAATTCTGCTTTGCAGCAGCGATACTACAGGGTTTTGGGGGGGATCAGGAGGCAAAGTGGAGTCGTATACAGCCAGGGATGGAGGAGGCTCTGGCTATCTTTCTCCATCTGTTGTCTCCGTATCCCTCTTCTACACAACTAATTTTCTCTAGGATAGAAGTGTTGAACCTTAGGTCCATGGGCCAAATTCTGCCCACCTGGGGTCCCAATCCATTCCCCGGGATTGCCCAGATAGCTCTTTCTCCCAACCGCTAATCATTGGGGGGTTCCCTAGTTTTGTGTGCCCCCCTCATTCTAAGAGGTTGAAATATCTCTCCTAAAGTTCAGTTATTGGCTTTAAGATAAAATATGCTGGTATTTCTGGTATTTGGGGCCAACCCCTTTGCCTTTGAGCCCACCTGTTGCTGGAATATGACCCTCAAGAGCTTCTCCCCTGGGCTGAAAGAGGTTCAACACCACTGCTCTAGTTGTTGAGATGGTGAGCAAGGAAAATTAGCTGTGGAGAAGTGTGGTAAGGGTTGACCAATGAACAGCAGACAAGGCAACTTTCTCCTCTTCAAAAACCTCAACAGTCAGAGCTACAACCACCCCCAATATAACATATGACATTGATCATGGGTGAAGTGAAACCTTGAACTTTTCCACCCTCCATACAGGTTCTCCACAACACAAGCGACACAACAAAAGAGTAATATTACTCCAGTACTTTGACACCACTTTGGAATCATTAGTCTATTGGGCCTCCTTGCCAAGGTCAGCTGCCAGGGGACTGAAGGGGAACAGGGAATCTTGGGACACCTGTGGATAGCTTTTGACAATTCTTTGAGTCCTTGACTTTGTGCTTTTCGATAGCCAGTCAGAGCTGCAAGCTGCATCCAAAGATCAGTTGTCATTCTTGACTTTACTTGGAGAAATTAGATGGCTGCTCAATGGCTGCCATCTGACACCCAACCCAGCCAGAGATCACCAGACTCTACTGGCCAGGCCCTTCTTCCTACCTGATGCTGCTCAGGACATATCCTGGCCATCACCAATCCAAGGAGAGTCTATCCCTTCTTCTTCCTCCCACTCTCTGGCCCCACATCTCTCATGTTCTCATCACTTGTTTCTCTTCCTGGTTCTCCTTTTCTCCTCATTTACTGAATTATTATTTGTTTATTAAATTTAAATCTTGCCTTTCCACCAAATGGTGCTTAGGTCACTTCTTTTTATTTCCCCTTGTCTAGACTCTCTCTCCTCCTCCTCCTCCCTCTCCCTCTCCCTCGCCTCCCCCCTCTCTCATAGGGTGCCTCTAGAAGAGCGATTTAAAGCTTTTTCAAGGCGCGTTACCAAATTTACCTCTACAAGAGTGGAGCACAAATCAGGGGCCCAGGCACGTTTTCTCTCCGATTATTCACATCTTCACAAGCGCGTTAAA
This sequence comes from Anniella stebbinsi, assembly GCA_029215795.1. NCBI lineage: Eukaryota > Metazoa > Chordata > Lepidosauria > Squamata > Anniellidae > Anniella > Anniella stebbinsi. The sequence goes on along the minus strand of JARDYH010000004.1, from coordinate 83,002,504 downwards.
TAGCAACTTTTAATTTACGCCGGGAGTAAGAGCGCCTTATGTCCATGCAAACAACTTTCCGAGGAGGCGCATTAACGATCAGAGTGGGCGGGCTGTGGTCATGATGTCATGGATAAAACTGCCCCTTCACTGGGAAAGCCTCCCACTTTTTCATTTAGTTTTAAAAAATAAAGTTTCTTTGAAGTACCCTGATGAAATATTTTTAACATGGAGACACGGGACCAGATGGAGGTGGTTTCATGAGAAGTAAAGGGGGTAGGAAGGATGTGCGGATGTGAGCATAATTAGCGATCAGCTCACATGTCCCCTCGCTTCTTGCTGGGTTCCTGGCCTGAGCTCTGTGTGTGTGTGTGTGTGTGTGTGTGTTTGTGCGTGTGTATGTTTTGCAATTGTTGAGCTTGCTGGGAAGAGGAAGGGAAAGGAATGCAGCAGCATCCCCCTGTCTGTTTTGGCGTGTGTGTGTGCAAGGCACATTCCCATTTACTCCTGAGCAGGTCGCTTCAAATGGCAATCGGGGTGAAGGGGGGGGAGACAGGTAGCCAAACTTGTTAATCAGGTCATTCCCAGCAGGTAACCTAGGAAACCAAAGGCAAGAGATTCTGGTAGGTGGGGAGAATAAAGGGAGGGAACCTGTTTGGGGAGTTCCTCCAGGACAAAGCGCATTACTTTCAACAACATTTGCATGCGATTCTCAGTATGTGTCGTATTTACTATACTTGATCTAGGAAGCCAGCCAACTCCCTTATCTAAGAATGTCTGGGAAAAATGCCAGGCCTTACTTGTTTAAAGGGTTTTATTTGCAGTTCAAAAATCCAATTACAAATCGCCAGGGTCATGCCAATAGTTCCATCAGTCCAGTTGTCGAAGCCGAAGGTCAAACCAGGTTTCCAAATTCCAAGGTCCAAAGCAACAGTCAGCCGGGTGTTCAGTCCACAGGTTCTGATCTGAGATCACGTAGGAGGTCAAGAGCCGAAAACGTCGGTTGTTCTCAACGAATCTTAGCTTCTGCCTCCTTCCCCCTATATACTCCGTTTCAGCCTGTTCACAGCTGCGTGCAATTCCTTCGTTATCTTACTTAAGGCTTGCGTCAGCTGTGTTCTGTTTTCTCAGTCTCATGCTTCGCCTTGTGGGCTTAGCTTTCTCTGCCCGTTTGAGCTGCCACCTTTGCTGGGGAGTTACTGGACAAACTCCTTCAGGCCCCGAGTCTTCCTCATTAGAAACAGGGGGTGGGAGAGGGTGGCTTTCCTGGGGCTCTTCTGAGGACCCTCCCTGCTGTTCCTCCTCCTCCGGTAAGTCCTGGGGAATGGGTAAAGCTGCAGTTTCTGCCCCTTCTTCCTCCTCAGAGGAAGATTCTTCAGCCTGCCTCATGACAGTATGTCAACAACTTTAAATCACATTTCATACAGCCAGTAATGCGCTTCAATGCCTCCCATGTATAGGGATTAGGAGTATAAGTGATTGTGAGGAGATGCGCATAATCGGGCAACCAGGCGTCAAAGCAAAATCTTGTAGAGGGGACCATATACACACTCTGCTGGCCCTTTGCCCAACTCTACTTACCATCTTCTTCTCCCACTGTCCTGGCCTCGTCTTCCACCTCTTTCTCCATTTCTCATGCTCCTTACTCCATTGTTCTTCTGAAAGTCACTGGAAGTCACTATTCTATCCATGCCCCCTCCAACCTCTCCTCTCTACAGCTCCTTTGAGTTGCCTGGGCCATTGTGAGTCAGCCCTCTCACTGCTTGGCAGCCTCACCTGGTATTAAGGTAACCAAGTGTCCTACTTTAGAGCCAGCAGTCCTATATTTGGAATGCTGTTAGAGAACAGTCTCCTATTTGAAGACATCTTCTATTTGAAGGCTTCTTGTCCAATCCAACTTCAATTTGAGGTTAAAGAGTCATAATCTTCTGTTACTGTGTGTACGATATATTAAGTCAATCATGTACATATTGGCAAGGTTTTATTGATTTATTTTCAGAATCTTTGGGTACAGAAGTCTATTGGCCCAAAAATGGTTTCCTTAGGAAAGCTAATTAAACCTATATTCTTTTAACTTCTAATTATATGTGTTATTCGTGGGGCTGCTTTGAAAATGGTCGGGAAACTTTAGCTGTTCCAAAACAGGGCAGTGAGATTGTTAATAGTTCCAAAACCTCATTGGAGCTGACGTCACCTCATATGCAATAGTTTGCATTAAAAGTAATTAGTTAAAATATTGAATAATGGTTTAATTGGGCATTGAGTGATGTGTGTGTGTGTGTGTGTGTGTGTGAATTCAAGATTTAGGTGTGAATTGAATGGATGGAAAACTGGTTATAACTAGGGGTGTGCACGGACCCCCCAGATCGGATCGGGACCCGGATCGGGACCTCCAATTTTGTCACGGATCGGTTTGGACAAAATCGGAGGCCCCCCGGACCGGATCGAGTATGATCCCGATCCAAAAATCAGAAATTTTTGGATCGGCCGCCATTTTTTCCCCCATAGACTTGCATTGCAATGCAAGTCTATGAGGAAAAAATGGCGGCGGGTGGGTGAGGGGGGGCCTAACTCCCTCCCCCCCCGGGGCCGTCCACTGTGGACGGCCCCGGCAGGTAAGCCCCCTCCCCCGTGTTCCCTACCCCCCCTGGGGCCGTCCGCTTCCATCCGCTGGTGCCCGCGGGCGCCAGCGGATAGAAGCGGACGGCTCCGGGGGGGTAAGCCCCCTTCCCCGCCACTGCTTACCTTTTAGGGCCGTTCGCTCCCGTCCGGCGCCGGTGGCTACCGCCAGCCGGCTTTGCGGCTTGCTCTCGAGTAGCGCGCCGGGTGATCACCCGGCGCGCCACCCTGGAGCAGGCCGCGGAGCCCGCTGGTAGTAGCCGCCGGCGCCGGACGGGAGCGGACAGGCCGGAAAGGTAAGGGTCCCCCTCCCCCCCTCCGCGCGCCCCCTCCTCCCCTCCACGCACCCCCTGCTTACCTTTCCGGCCCGTCCGCTCCCATCCGGCGCCGGCGGCTACTACCAGCGGGCTCCGCGGCCTGCTCTCGAGTAGCGTGCCAGGTGATGACATCACCCGGCGCGCCACCCTGGAGTAGGCCACGGAGCCTGCTGGTAGTAGCCGCCGGCGCTGGACGGGAGCGGACGGGCCGGGAAGGTAAGGGCCCCCCTCCTCCCCTCCGTGCGCCCCCTCCGTGCGCCCCCTGCTTACCTTCCCGGCCCGTCCGCTCCCGTTCGGCGCCGGCGGCTACTACCAGCGGGCTCCGCGGCCTGCTCTAGAGTAGCGGGCCGGGTGATGACATCACCCGGCGCGCCACCCTGGAGCAGGCCGCGGAGCCCGCTGGTAGTAGCTGCCGGTGCCGGACGGGAGTGGACGGGCCGGAAAGGTAAGCGCCCCCCTCCCCCCCCCCCCGCTGTCCACTTTCATCGGTGGGTGCCCGCTGGCGCCCGCCAATGGAAGTGGCGGTGGGCGCCAGTGGGCGCCCGCCGATCCGCCGATCCGCCGAACCGGTTCGGAGCCTTTTCGGACCGGTTCAGATTGGATCGGCCGATCCAGCTGTCGGATCGGAAATCGGATAATTTATCCGATTTCCCACTGGACCGGACTCGGATTGTGGATCGGGTCCGATCCAGTGCACATCCCTAGTTATAACTTTCTATTCTTAACCCAATTAAAGACCAAGCCATCTTTCTACATAAATCAAGCTAAACACAAGACCTCTCTTGTATTAGAAAAGTATGAATGTTCCATCTATAGATCTCATTCTTTGAATTGGTGGGAATGGCTTCTACCATTACTTCTTACAAAGAAACATTCAGATAGGTGCAAGTGTACAAAGTGATCTATTTGGCTACTTTAATGCTTAGTTTTAAATGCCAAGTTGACCTTCTACAAGGCTTTTAAAGTGCTTAATGCTGCAATTCAATACATACTTGCCTGGGAGTAAGACACACTGAAATCAACATGAGTTGCTTTTGAGTAGGCATGTGTTGGATTGTACTATAATTATTCTTGAATTATTATTATTTTTTAGACATTAACGTTTTGCTCATTTTGCCTCTTTGATTCTATGAATTCTGTCATGATATGCTCTGTCATTTTTATATGTTCTCAATTCTTTTTGTTTTAGTTTTATAAGCAACTCTGAGTCATTTTTATTAAGTCAAAGGGACAGTAATTTTAAAAACAAAGAAATTAATTGTTTCGTATCCAATTAGTTTTACTACTGAAAGAAGCATTCAGATGACTGGCTTCTGTTTTCTCTCTCTCAAAATGTACATGTAGCAATACATACCTATTTATTTATGTCTGTAAAAGTAATGTCAGAAGATGGATAGTTAGGGTTATGAAGCATAATGGAGTTTCTGATTCTCTGGGGATCACTTTTTAGAATTACTGGATCATAAAGAGGTCAATCAAGACTGAAGATGCATCTTATGGAGAAGAACTCATCTTAAATCCTTACCAATAATGACCTACATTGGAATAATGCAAATCCTAGAGAGGCAAGAAGGGGTCTTATATTTTAGCTGTTTCCTTCCTCCTTTCTGTGTGTAATAATCTAGGAGATAATGAATGGGCTTGTGCTAATTAAAAGGCTATAATTCCATCACAGAGTTGTGATGATGATGAGGCAATAAACTGTGAGAACAAAGCTTGAGGGGCTTAATGACTCATCAGCCCCTTGATGGAAATTTAACCTTACAATCACTATCCATTTATTTTGTCTGTGATATATGCCACTTTGAACACATACACAGAAAAGGATGCTTTTCTCACTATAGCTAAAACAGTAAGCACGCCTAGGCCAGCTATACCAGCACTTGAGCCTGGGATTCTTAAGAAACAACTGGCTCCTTGACAATTTGGACACAATTTTATTTTGTTGTAGGCAGTCTTAATGCAACATATGGCTTGGCAACTTGTATCTTTGGACAGTGCACAAATAAATAACGGTATACAGCCTGTGGCAGCTTTTGGAGGGAATGTAAAACCTGAACCTGCCATAGTTGGGTTAAAATTTCAACTCATACTTTTCATTTTCCAACTTTTGTGTCTCAATAAGCAGTTTGTTCAACTAAGACCTGGTTTGAAGGCTGCAAGTGCATCCAGGGGGCTGTCTATACATAGGTAAAGCCCTGTGGTAGCTGTAAATCTGCACTGCATCAGTTATATGATGCAGATGCAGCTGTGCAGCCACCACAGGGCTTTCTCACAAAACTGAGCATTGAAAAAGTCAGGGACTTATCCTGCGTCTGATGTCATTCTAGGACCAATCCGGGGTGGTGGTCCTGATTGTAGGTGACTGGCAATTGGTTACCTTCCACTAGGAAGAGGGTAGGGGTAAGGTTCTTGTACCTGGATGGCCACTGGAAACCCTGCGCTCCCTCCTCAGGGTCAGAATTACCCAACGCCACTATGGGCGTGTAAAACTGTAGTGTTTTGGAGGAGGCAATGCCGACTTGCAGGAAATGCAAAAGTATCTGCAGTGTTTGCTTCCAGATGGAAGCTGGTTTAGTTGATTATAGTTTTCTACATTACAGTGGACAAGAATATCCTATGGCTTGGATCCAGACTTAGTCATATGTAGAGTAGACTCATTGAAAGAAACAGGACTTAGTCATGATTTCCATTGGCTTCAGTGTGGCTGTACTTGAGGGGTGGAGAACTTCAGGGGGGCAGATCTGGCTCTCCTGGTGTCCCAATCTGGCCTTCCATGTTTATTCAGATGGCCATGTCCACTTCCCTTATTTGGTGGTTTCTCAGCTTTTGTGCAGTTTTTCCTCCATTCTAAAAGATTGAAACCAAGCCTCTCCTAAGGCTTAATTACAGTCAGTAAGTGCTTTAAGCTACGATTTGCTGGTGTGTTTTGCTTTTTTGCCCCACACCTTTTGCCATCACCCCACTCACCACTGAAATGTGACCTTGGAGGGCGTCTCCAAAATTGAATTTGGCCCTCAGGTTCAAAGAGGTTCTCCATCCTTGGTCCCAGAGTGCTACAGTCCCGATCTGAATCAGGGCCACACACGCTTATGAACTAAATAATCCATAGTTTTGCTATGCCTGATTTGAAGAATGTTTAGTTTGGCACAGATTTTGCTAGATCCAAACCCTAAAAATAATGTCTGATCATGAACTTTGAGTGGGAGCATATGCTGTGGGCATGACAAGCCTTCCTAGGAACGTGGAGTGGAAGCATCGTGACTTATAGTATGATAGCATATGCCTGGTTTAAATTATCATTTGTGAACTAGGTCACAACACCAAAGTAAACAGAGAGAGTTATGGGGCTGCCCTAGAATTGTGGAATTCCTTTCTCATGGAAACTCAACAAATAAAACTTGGTCCTGAGCATTTTGGGGTAAATATTGTTAAAACCATAAACTAGGGTGACCAGATTTTGGAACCCAAAATCCCGGTTCCCCCCCCGCCAACAACCCCCCCACCAAGCCACCCCCAAAACAAACCCCCCAAGTCATCCCCCCACCCAAAACAACCCCCCCCACCAAGCCACCCGCCCCCCAAAAACATCAGCCCGGACCTACCGGGGTGGGTTCTCTTCTGCTGCCGCCGCTGCGCCGCCGCCACCGCCGCCGGGTCCCCTGCCGGCTCGTAAGGCCAGCGGCCGCGCGGAAGAGGCAGGGGAGGGCCGGATCCGGAAGTGACGTAATCGTCCCTCCCCCGCCTCTTCCGCGCGGCTGCTGGCCTTACGAGCCGGCGGCGCCAGTGGCGCGGCGGCGGCAGCGCGGCGGCGGCGGCGCGGTGGCGGACCCGGTGGCGGCGCGGACCCGGCGGCGGCCCCGGCGGCAGCGGCGGACCCGGTGGCGGACCTGGCTGCCCCAGCAGGTAAGTGCCCCGCGCCTCGCACTCCTTACCCGCTTCCCTCCGGTGCTCGAATCTACTGAGAAACAGGCTTCACGGCCTGTCTCTCAGTATCGCGCCAGGTGATGACGTCACACCCGGCGCGCTACTGAGGGACAGGCCACGGAGCCTGTTTCTCAGTAGAATCGAGCACCGGAGGGAAGCGGACGCCCCTGCGGGTAAGGAGCGTGAGGCGCGAGGGAGGTCACTTCCCTGCTGGGGCGGCCGCTTCCTGGGCTCCTCTGCCGCCACCGCCGCCGGGTCTACTGCAGCTCCTTGCTTGCTGCCACCGCCGCGTGACCCCCCGCCACCCCGGTTTGCCCCCCCGCCCCCCGGTTGGGCCGGTTTGCCCCTGGATTCCCGGTTAGGACCGGGAAATCCCGAGCCATCTGGACAGCCTACCATAAACGTTTGGGCTGGCTTTTGGTGGCTCATAGAGGAATCCTACCTCAGAATCAAGCTGAAGGGGAGGGAGATATGCAGGAAGAACAACTACCAGTGCCCTGTTGTTTTTCTGCACAGGAAGCAAGGAGTGGGCAGGAAGTTTGGGGTGGTTTTTCTCTTCCCCTCCCGACTGAAATAGGAAAGAAATAATTATGCTAGCCTCATGTTAGGTCATTTCTGGTTAAGTGTTGGGTCATTTCTTTGGGTGTGTCGGATGAATGAAGAGACTTTGGATTTGGCAGATTTGCACCCATTCCTGACATGCCCTCAAAATACCCTTGACACACCCAGATTTCCCTCGCAGCTCTAGCAGAACTTTGAGGATCTGTGGGTGTACTGGGGGAACTTTCATAGTGCAGGTGTCCTGTTAGCAAACCTCCCTCTCTCCCAGTGAAGTTCCCTCAGCTGACCTCAGTTAGAGTGTAAAAAGTTCCCACAGCTTAAGTTTGTTCTCTCAGTCTGGATATATATATATATATATATATATATATATATATATATGAGGATAGGAGGACTTTAAGACTCCCCCTCCAACAATATGCCCACAATGGATAACTATTTTGTAATACAAATTGCAGGGATAGGACCCCAATCTGGATTGGGCCCATAGCAGGGAGTGGGGGTTAGCATCAGTAATATCAGTGTGGCCCTGAGATTAGTTAAGAGATATGGAAAGTTATGCTAAGTTAAGAATATAATGAAATAAGAAGAGCCATGCTGGATCAGACCAAGGGTCCATCTAGTCCAGCACTATGTTCATACAATGGCCAGCCAATTGTTGACCAGGGACCCACAAGCAGAACACAGTGCAACAGCACCCTCCCACCCATATTCCCCAGCAACTGATGTATGCAGGCTTACTGCCTCCGATACTGGATGTAGCACATAGCCATCAGGACTAGTAGTCATTGATAGCCTTCTTCTCCAGGAATTTATCCAACCCCCTTTTAAAGCCATCCAAATTGGTGGCCATCACCACATTTTGTGGTAGTGAATTCCATAGTTTAACTACGTGCTATGTGAAGAAGTACTTCCTTGTTTGTTAAATCCTACAGTCTCCTGTAGCAGCATTTTTACAAAGCATGTAGCTGCAAATTCTATATAGTCTTGGCAAGGGTAGCTTCTCCTGTCTTAACCAAAGTGAGGGAAGAAGTAGGTAGGAGATGCAGCAACCAGGCACAAACCAGAGAAAATATTCTGAGACAAATATTCTGAGACAATTCCTGATTTGAAACGGGAGAGTCTTGAAATATGTCAGTAATTCTGAATTAAGAAAGTAAAATTCTTCTCCTCCCATAATTTGTGACTCACAAACTGAAATGGAACAGGGACTTTACAAACAGCTAATATTAATTCTAAGTGTGTTCCTGAAATTTAGACCCCCATAACTCAACATGATCCTTGTTTATATTGGGCTGTATAAAATCATAAGTTAAGTTTAAAGGTGCTTTTATATATCATATTTACTAACAGGAGCAAGACTGGCCATCCAAAGAGGCAGGAATGAATATCTTGCCTCAAGTGGCATATCCGGAAGGGCAGCAGATCCCATGTGCTCCGTCACCAGGCGGTCCATGGGCCCTGGTTCCACTGCTGCCCTACAGTTCTCAAAGTGAAGTGTGGGGTAGGCAAATGCTGCATCAGGAGAACAGCCATTCCAGTTCTCTGGACCAGCTGCCACCACCACTCTGTATAAGGTATAGGCAGGCAGCCACTCTGAAGAGCCATGCCGGCTGCAGCAAGAATATGCCCAGCAGATCCCTGCGGCACTGCTCACACGATGCCTTGGTCAGAGTGAGGTATAGGGTGGGCAGCTGCAGCAGCTGCTCTGCACCTCGCTCTGAGGGGCAGGGTGGTGGCCCTGGGGACAGCCACCTCCTCACCAATGCCTCACTCTCACGAAGGACGCCTCAGAGTGAGGTATTGAGGGGAAGGTGTGGAGGCTTGGCTGGTAAGAAAGGGGAAGTGGTAGAGGGGGAAGGTGGCAGCAAAGGTGGTGGCAATTCACACTCCTTTTCTCCCTTTACCGTGTGGAAGTGGCAACTCGCACTCCCTGCCCCCGTGGTGGTCGTGGCAACAGCTCAGACTGCTCCTCCTCCTCCTCTCCTCTCCTCTCCGCACGGTGGCAGCTCATGCTTCTCCCCTCCCCCTTGGCAGCGATGCTCAGGCACCTTGTTCCCCGCCTTATGCGGCCCATGCTTCTTCCCTCCTCCCCCATGTGTTGCAGTAGCACTTATGGTCCTTCTACTATTCCCCCCCCCCAAGGTATCAGCAGTAGCTCACACTTCTCCCCCCCACTTCAGGCTGGGGGCGGGGCTGAGCAGGCGTGGAAAACCACCTCCCGTCTATTCAAGATGTGTTTAAGGAGATTTGCTGCAGAGAATGTTTCTACTCACGGATGAATTTTCAGTTGTTATCCCAGAATGCAACTTGGGTTCCCCTTGGATCACAAAAAGATGGCTAACATGGATATGTAGCAAAGACCTAGAGATATTTTTGAATATGCATATCATGAGGCAAATGATAGCAAAATTACCAGTGCAAAATGATTTGCAACATTTACAAAACAGGGAAATTGCAACAGTGTAAACCAGGCCTGTAGGATTTGCTAGCACTGTGATGTGGTAGCCAGGAGTACTCAGGATATTTTCATGTTTATGATTGGCAAGGAATTGGGCAGAAGTTCTTCTGTCCAACTTACTCTCTGGTAGAATCTCTTTGCATGTGTTTTGGAGGCCCATACAGACATGGACTAGGTGTGCAGGAGAGGCACAAAGCAACACCTCAGACTGATTCTCAGCCTCCATAACATGAATACTTGTAATTAAGAACCAAGGATTTGGTGTATAAACACCTATGTCAGCAGGGGCCATTTGAACAATTAGTCTACAGTGAAAAGGGTGGGCGGATCATGGCAACAAAGTCTACTCATGTAGGCACCAACATGCGTAGGCTAGACATGCAATAGAACAAAGTGTGCAAAGCTCATGCTTGCTCCCATATCCCAGTGTATGGGTAATCTCTGCACTAAGGTACTCTGTGAACAAGCCCATAACTTCTGCTGTATTCATAACTATATGTGGCAGACAGAACTTGCATTATGGAAACTGAGGCTAGATATAGTGTTCCATCACACCTACTTTTTGTTCCTGATATGCACCCGCGATTTTAACCTCCATTTCTTTAGCGTGGCAAGTGCTGGTCCCTTTCAGGATCATAGCTATGCCATGGGACTCTCTTTTCACTTGTTTGCTCTCCCGCTATTGCGCCCACCCCACCATGGTCCTTCTCCTTCCCCCTCCACTTCATTGGTTCTTGTCAGGTGATGGATGTGGGAGCCTCCCTCCCTTGCTCTGGCTTTATTGTCTAGCATTTTATCAGTTGAACGTTTAATCGGCTTGGCAATGTTTCTGCAGGCAAGGAGGATGGGGTTGGAGCAGCAAAAGCCCATTCAAACGTCTCAGTTCGTTTGACACAGTGTGCTGGAGGAGGAGAACTGCTTCGCCCTCCTCTTTCATCAGCAAGCACATGTTCAAAGCTCACAACCTCAACAAAATTAAAAATGTGAAGATGGCAATACACAGGGGTAGAAAGGCGCTTTAATCCCACATGAAGGAAATAAACCAGACTTTCACCATTCCAAAATAAGACGGAAAAGGGAGGGGAAGAGGCAAGGTGAGTGCAGGACAGTGTTGACATCACATGAGTACCACGTTGCAAAACCACAAATCAGGCATGACAAGAATGCCATAAAACACTGGTGTAATGGAGCTTATATACTACTGTTTTATAGCGGTTTTGAAGTGTTGGGGCATATTACACATACCACATACTACATATAACTATCATAGTGGTATTGCCTGCTTTTTATTCTGCATTATCCAAAATGCTGCAACAAATGTCATTGAGCGACATCAGACAAGGGAAAATTGCAGTTCCCTACCATTGCTTCTCTGCCCCTGCTCCTGTTCCCCAATACTTCCTCTTTATTCCTGGAGAAGATAGAGGAAATAGACAAAGACCATGTGGCCGGGACCGTTTTTGTCACGCCGCTTTTCCTGCACTGAGCAGGAAATGGTGGCACATTCTGTTCCCTAAAAGAAAATGAGATTAAAAGGGGGCCATTCTGTAATGGAAAAAAGAAAGAAGGAGTGAGAGGCGTGCAGGAGACAGATGTTGTTGTCTAAAGGACGTGCGAAAAAACATGAGTGGGCAGTAGCAAGCCCACTCGTCTGATGAACCCCATTGTGCATTTATACCTCATGGGACACACAATATAGCATTACCATGATGGGATCGTAATTATTTGACTCAAGGTATAGATTTGGCCTGTGTGTCTTAGCTCACTGCTAGAAATGCATATTCATTGAAAAGCTATCTCTACTAACCTTGATCCTCCTAAAATATGCACTGGACTCTGGCTCTGAAGACAGAAGTATTTTTGTCTCCTCTGCATCCACAAAGAACCGACTTTTCATGTTTTCATATTTTTTGTTATATTGTTAATCAGCAAAAGTAATTAAGGGCAGGCTGATACTACTTCAGGTGCTCGTGTTGCCTCTCATTACCATTCATGATTTGACTTTGCTATAATTCACATCCCTTTACCAAATACCAACATATTAGTTAGCGCTTTTAATTAAAAGAAGGGAGAGAGAGAGAAAAAAAAACCACCGGCACCTGCAGGTGAGAAAACACAGATGGATTTGCTTCTTCACAGAAAGACAGTTTCATGTGAACTTGCCACAGACTCAAAGTGAAAATAGGTGTTAAAATAACACTCCTCTCTTCATAGGGACGCCATTCATTCCTGCAGAAACAAACATACCGTGTGTGTGTACACAGCTTGTTCCATACACTTAAGCACTGGGTTGGTGTCTTTTGAAGACAGTAACGCCCTGTCTCTCTATCAAAGACACAAGAAGACCAAAGGCAAAGTTGGCTTTGCAGAAGAGCTGGAGATGTAGCGTTTGAAGCACTGTTTTGCTTTAACCTTTAGACTTTAGATTCATAGAAGATGGGAGATGTGTACACTTTGCAAATTGACCTTTTCTTTCATGTGATCACAAGGATGAATTTCTTTGTAATCTTTTGGAGAATTCATGCTCTTCCCCCTCCCCACCCCATTTTGAAAATATAACAAATTATACATTCAACTCATAAGTGGTACTCTTTCCTCTCTGTCTTGGCCAGGAACACAGAACTAGACATACAGATTTAAATTCACCAATCCAGCAAGGGAGATCTACATATGGAAGCAACTTTCCACATGAACAGCTGATACAGATGTCGGTGTTCAGCTGGATGTTCAATGATCACTCGAGCCCCACAGTACAGGCTGCATGTGATGCACACGATGAAGGTGCCAGATGCTATGCACCAGTATTTGTCTGCAGCTGGAGCTGGTATTGGGGCCAGGTACATTTGGTACTTGTGAATGTCTTATTTGCATGTTGACATCGGAGCCACCAACCTCCACTGACAGTCCTTTATTTTAAGGCTATCCACTCCAACTCTTACTGAAAGATAAAGAATTTTATAAAGAGAGTGAAGAGGCCATGGGGTTGCCCACCAGCAGTTAACATCTGAACAGCAAACGGAACAGGCATACAAGCCACATGGTCACGGTCTTTGCTGCTATGGTGAGATGCATTGCATTTCTCTTTAAAGTATAGTAATGTTTTCTAAATTTAAACTATACATTTACATCAGCATATACAAATGTTATGCAAATCTTTGTTCTCTTTTAGGATTATTTTCTCTTTTGTGGATATGTATAAGTAGCCAACATCCAAAACAGCCCTGATATAGCATTACTCTGGGATGTTGTGGGATTTTTAAATGGTGGCGTCAAGCCACCCGGCATTCATTAGTGGCCACTGCAGCTTTTCTGAGAAAGGCCTCATGTTAGTCCTGCATATGGCCCAAGAGCGGAAATCCTTCAACCTTGATTCCTTGTGGGATCTTCTAAGAAATACTTTCCAGAATACATACATTTCCTATCATTTCATGAGCCTTTCCTTCACATTTTCTGCTACACAGAAAATGGCTGTGGCAGGATTAGGGGAGAATTCCTTGGAAAAGGAGGCTTCTTTTTTCATACGTATGTTGTATGTTTTTGCTGTTTTAATTTTTGTATATTGTTTTTAATTGTTTTTAATCCTATGTAAACCGCCCAGAGAGCTTCGGCTATGGGGCGGTATACAAATGTAATAAATAAATAAATAAATAAATACGTACGTACTGAAAGAATTTCCTGTTAAAAGCTGTGCGGTTGTGTGCCTGTTTCCACAATCCAAAAAACACAAAACACAAAACCCACCTTGTGGTATTGTATGTCTAGGACCCTCAAAAGCTATTTGCAAAATGGTGTGGACGATTGCGGTTGAAACATAAAAATGGAGTCCCACCAGGCCTGTACATTGCTTTGATCCAATCATTTTATAAAGAAGGGCATGGCATAAAGGAGGAAGAGGAAGAGGAAGAGGAAAAGGAGGAAGAAGAAGAAGAAGAAGAAGAAGAAGAAGAAGAAGAAGAAGAAGAAGAAGGGAGGAGGAAGGTCCTTTATAGTATATTTTAATGGAAGGCCAAGTTCTCATTGAGGAGATAAGGCTGTACCATTTGAAGCCAGAGATCAAAGCTTACATGGTTGAATGTTGGTCCGTATTTTAAAAAGAAGCACACCCGTCACATAGAAAACTAGATATCAGGGAGAAACATTGTTTTTCTGATTGGAGGAGCTCTTAACAATTTGATCCCCCACCCGCAGTCTGATGTGGGACAGCCCAGACACAGATTTACCTGTTCAACCAGAGTTAGGCTGCATTGGAAGACCTAGCATCTTGCCCCTCCCATGTATCTGAGATCCAGAGAGAACTGTGTGCTTACGAGAGTGAGCGAGTGAAAGAGAGAGACCATGTTCAGATGCTATGCTGGGCATTGTAGTCCAATACAATTGGAGGGCCCCAGGTTAGGGAGGGCTGCTGTTTGTAAAAGCAACGTGGTTGTATCAGGGGAGATAATAAATAAATAAACAATGGTGGGTGTTTTGGGCATGAAGCTGTCACTTTGCACTCATCTCCCAGTCTTCCATCGTGACATAAAAAACTCCCCTGGAAAAGCTTCCAGTCATGAACGAAAGTATCCCATCCGTGCAAGGCAGTGTTAAGGGTGAAGTCGGTGGCCTATCCAGTCTATTTAGCAAGCTCTGAGATGTGTAAGTACATTATCTGCAAAGCTGGTAAAGAGCGCTTTGGGAGAACCGGTGGGTTTGTGCGAAGGACAAAGAAAAATGTTTTCTGATAAATTATTCACCATCTCCCCCCATCCCTTTTGGGCAGATTGTTGCTCTGTTTGCCCCGGTGCTTTCTCAGCATCCGCCTGCACAGAGCATCTCACCTCCAGAGAGCAGCAGAGATTGCAGGCAGCCTGCTGCAGCTAATGGTGGCAATTAATAACTTGTCATAATCCGGAGGATGAAAGGGAAGCCTCAGCATCAGCAGTCAGGTCATGGCGCTCCAGCAAAGCAAATGAGGTGCAGGTGTTGTCCAGATTTAAGAGCTTTGTCAGTCGCACACCGCAGTGCCAAGTCGCAGGCAAACAGAGCGGCCCTCCCGGTACAGAGCCTGCTGGGTCACTTTTCATCTCCAGGTGCCCACATGGTGTACAGCTTTGCGTTGGCTTCAACCAAAAGTCCAGCATCCTTCACTAGGGGCTGATGATGAGAAATTCCCCCATCGGAATAGTTCAGTGAATCATTGCACTTAATTGAAATGGGGGTAATTGCAACAGGGCTGTATATTCATCTGGAAGGAAATATATGAATATACGGGGGGAGGATACACTACGGGGGAGAAAAAACACCCACGATTCTGCATTTGTAAACAGGGAAGGACTTTTAATCAAATGTATTTCTTTTACTTTTAATTGAATGTCATGGGCAAAACGTGGCTTGGCTTTCCTAATGAAATTTCGGGGATTGCGTTCCATCATCATGCTTGAAAGGATGGAGCCCTTATTATGCTTTCTGTCTCTCTGTCTCTGTGTGTGTGTGTGTGTGTGTGTGTGTGTGTTACTGTAAACTATAGAATAACTTATTTTTAGACAGCTCAGCTGCCTCTTCACTTTCCCCTTCCCATGGGGTCAGTTCTGCTTGAAAAGAACCAAGTTTACAAATCTCTACTGGTTTGTACACTCCTATTATGCATACTAGCTTATGCATTTGTAACTGTCACACAAGTCAGGGTGATACAGCGCTCTCATCTGACCCTATTCATTTAAATGGGTGCGTCTTGTTGACATTGATTCATGCTATAAGTTATATCAATGCATTATCATTGTTGTGTGTCACCCCCGTTTGGTTACCGCCTGGGAAATGGGGGCAAATAAATGCCGGTGACAATGGTCAGTGGGATTTGGAACTCTTTTAAGGGCTGTGGAGTACATTTAAAAGTCCTGGGTCACTGCATTATGCTTCCCCTTGTCTTCTGGAAAGGGATTAACATGCAAAGTGCTCTTTTCCTATGCCTTTGGCTGGCCGAGACTCTGCCTCCCAGCTTATTAAATAATTTGGGGCTAGGCATTCTCAATCTATACAGCGCCAAACCAAAGGGATAAGTAAACACCATTATGCATGCATGTAGGTCTTCATCAAGGTGTGGTTGATAATGTATTAAAGCGGAGCGATCTCTCATGGAAATAGCTCCCCTTAATAGCCTCTGTCTCTTTATTGTGCTTCTTAGCGAAACATAAATCACTAATATGTTTTCAGCTGCAAAGTACTCTCTTTTCCCATTGTATTCACAGATTTAGTGGCATTTCAAATAGATAAACACAAGCAACATCTATCAACACTACAAGAAGGGGGCCTTAATCAAAGCTCCGGGTCCCAGGTCTCAGCATCTCCATTTACCTTGAGATAAATCCATTGGTGTGACCACCACTGCACAGGGTGACAAATCACCCTCGTCAGCTGAGCAGTGCAAGGGCTTATTGGCCTTTCTTTAAGTGGTCTTACCCTTCAATGAAAAGGATGGTGCTTGTCAAGCGGGACCAGATTAAAGTTAGACAAAAAGAAATGATCTGTTATTAGAAAACTGCGATTGAGAATCACAAAACAGGAAAGAAATATGAATAAGAATTTATAGTCAGGGATGCCTGACCTCCCCCAACTCCAATCCAAATGGGGAATTAACTGTAATTTCATGTAAGGTTCGGCGTGTTGGGCCCATCAAGATAATGAGGCATTAGCATTAAGTAAATATGCAACTGAAGAAATGTTCGTAGCTGAGGATACCGCAATGCAGTTTGGCTGGGAAGGGTGCACGGGCATCCCGCTGCTACTTAGGCAGATATGGGTACGGCAAGATCATGATATGATGGCTGATCATGATATCAAAAGAATCAGGGGATATTGTTTTTCTTCGGCAGCTCACTTGCCACTTAATAAATGTTGTTTATTAAGGGATCAGACATTAAAGGGGTGTGGGATCCAATAGGAAAAAGTTGTTGGGCCATGAGAAAAATAAATTTCACAAGATTTTGTGAGGAACTCTGGAAGAGAAGGCACATTGAACTTGCAGGGTCAAAGGGCTCGTGGCAGTTTAGGGTACAGACACATAGCATGACATGTTTAGTTGAATGTTAGAACTTTTGCCTTTTATGAGATGTACTCCCCAATGAATGAGCATGGGATTGCAGGCTCAGGTTGAGTTCACACAAGGCCATATGATGATCTGCATGTATGAAATAGCCATCACAGACTAAATATCATGGGCAGAGTTTTCATAGCCTCCAACATCACCTGTGACACAATACTTTGAAATGGAGGCAGTTCACATATTCAAGTTAGTGATAAGCCATCAAGAGGTGAGATATAGAATGATGTGCATAGGCATGTGTGAATCAGAGCTAAAGTTAGATTCAAACACTCAGTTCAAAGAATGATAATCAACATATAGAAATTGTCATATGTGAACTTCTCTATCAAACACTGGCCCAAATCTTATCTTTGCAAAATATACACTCCCCCACTCCATTTTAAGATGAAGGGAGACATTACAAAATACATGACAGCAAAGATGTTTTCTAAAACAATGGAAATCAGTGCAAAGATTAGCAGCCACTGGGAAAGAGACATGCTTGTACCTTGCCATGTATGCCTCATAAAACATGGATATGTGCATTCCAGTTTTTCATCTGATGTACCCACGATTGGCCCTGCTCATGGGATGATGAATCTATATCTGTGACAGATGATGGGCTGTGAGTTTCAGGAGTTCAGGAGGTAATCAAATTATTGTTGCACTCGTCATGTGAAACATGCTTTGCAAATTCACATTGATCCTAAATATGCTGTGCCAGCTCAAATCCCAATGAGATAAATGGGATTTGTGTAAGCAGAGCACATTGTGTACCACAGCTCAAATTCTGTCTTATTTTTTAAGTCCTAAAATCCTACAGTTGTGAAATGCACTGTCACGTATACCTTGTGGATTTAGAAAAATAAAAGTCAGATGAGAACAAATTGTTTAGTTTCTAGTTCAATTGCAAGTGCTTAACTAAGGACTAGGTTTACAGAAGTGCTGAATACCTATAAACTGTTGTGTCACCTTTGGACAGATTTACAGGAAAACTTAGTTTGAAAACAGGGCTGAAGGTTGCAGTCTCTCTTCTAGTGCAATCCTATACATGTTTACTCAGAAGTAAATCCAATTGAATTCAGTGGGCTTGCTGCTAGGTAAGTGGGAATAAGATTCCAGCCATTGGAGCCTAACTACTACTGTTTATCATTAGGCTTCTAAATACAATGACCACCTTTGTAAAAATAACACATTGGTATTTTTTTTAAGAGTTTGACAAATTATGTTCTCAGTTATAGAAACCCGATGAGGTTAAATATAACTGAAAACTCATTTGATGCTTCATTTTGGATTTTAATATAGGTACTTAATATTAGCTGGGTCATCCACTCCACAAATCCAGGTTCAATTCCATAATTGTTTTATTCATTACACATATCTGATCATTATAAGTGCATGGATTATCCATATGGAAATTAGACTGCAATCCTATGCACACTTACCTGGAACTAAACTCCCCTGAACACAGTGAGACTTACTTCTAAATAAATATGCATAGGATTACACTGTTTTGAAGAAATTAGAGCGCTCTCTCTCTCTCTCTCTCTCTCTCTCTGTGTGTGTGTGTGTGTGTGTAGAGGGAAATAAAAGGAAATGATTGAACAAACACACTAGCTGGGGGAAAAGAATCAGCTCCACTACGTAAGGGTTGCTGGGCAAATGTTTTCTCATCCAATTGAATTGTTTGCTGAGTAAATTCACCATGATGGTCTAATGAGACTGTAAGATAAAGAAGGAAGACACCATATATATTCAAAGACATACGTTATGCAAATATTATGCAAATCTTTCTTCTCTTCTTGGGTGATCTTGAGGGAATGAGTGGCAAAGCAACGTCATCAAGACACCCCCAAAGATTGTGGCTTGTTTGACTTTTCTCACTAGCAGTGATGGATAGGCATGAACGTTGGTCAAACGTGAGAATATAATTCAGTCTTAAAGTTTGGTTTATGCCATTAAGGCTGCAATTAGCAGAGTGGTTAAGCCAGGGTAGGGGGGGGGGGGTTGGTTTTTTTTTTAAAGCAAATTGTGCACCCAGGGTTGAAAACTATCACATTTGTGAGGGACATATAGAGATAGAGGAAAAACATTTTCTAAAATGGATCCATCCTCACATCTACTCTTATGCAAGCATATTCTCTACAATGTAGGAAATGTTCCCAATAGTAATTGTAAGGTCCCAATAGTCTTAGATTGCAAATATAAAATAATTGTGGATGTAGAGAATATGCAGAGTGTGCGTGTTCAGAACATAATATGAAAGCCTATTATATAGCAAAACTTTCAGTTAGGACCATAGTATTATCAGGGCTACATGTCAGGGCTATATGTTCCCTGCAGTGGAGGCTGGTGACTCTGATTTTGGTGGGGCTGTGAATCTAGTCTGGGTTTTAGTCAGAACCAGCCAGAACTCTAAAGGAGTTATCCAAGGTGCTGAAGCTATTTTGGGGATAGGGTCCAGCAACTTGGATAGCTCCTTTAGAACTTTGGCTGGTTCTGACAAAAACCCAGATTGAATTTATAGCTCTACCAAAATCGGAGCCACCAGCCTCTACTGGTTCCATGGCTATCAAGCTGATTTTGCCTTTCCAAGCCAAGAACTATGTCACATCATGCCCAGAGGACACAGGCCCTTATGCTTGATGGTGTTTGGTGACCAAATGAAACACTGTGATAAATGAGCTGGGCTGGACATAATGAACTGGAACTTGTAGGAGACACTCTTATGGAGGTCTTATGGAGACACTCTTATGATTTGGAGTAGCAGCATTTCTTCATTTCTGCATACACTGGGAATCATTGGCAAGGGGGTGCCATGTTTGAAAGTGCCTTGTGCCCAAATGAAGACTTGAGTCAGGTGTGATGCTATGGTATCTCACAGAGGACACTTAATTGAAGGTAAGGATGTATGATTTGGGTAGCCCAAATCTTATTGAGAGATGCACATCTCCAGGCCCATATTCATTTCTATGTGCATTGTTTATTATTTGCAGGGCTGTGCCTTACTTGAAAAATTGGCCCAAAGCTTTGTTGGGGGTGCACATGCCAGTTCCTTACTCATATATATATATATATATATATATATATATATATATTCACAATTATTGGTATGGTGGCAGTACACTTGACAGTGTCTAGTGCCCAAATGAAGCAATGGACTGGAAGCAATGCTTTGGCATCTCATAGAGGACACTCTCCTGGAGGCGCGGGCATAAGATTAGTTTAGGGTGCCTATCTCCAGTTCCATGTGTGTGTGTGTGTGTGTGTGTGTGCGTGCTATTATTGGCATGGTCCTCTCTTGACAGTGTCCAAAGCAATGGTTTACTAGCTCAAAGAGAACACTTCAGTTGAGAGTTCCATTGTCATTTCTACATACATCGGACATTATTGGGAAGTGGGTGCCATGCTTGACAGTGTCTTGTGTCCCATGGAAGCATTGGGCCCGATTCAATGCTGTGCCATCTTGTAGAGCCCACTGTCTTTGAGGTATGGCTATAAGATTTGAAGTGGCCCAAAGCTTACTATGAGGTGCACACACTCCAGTTCCTTATACATTTTTTAGTACACTGGGTATTATTGGCATGAGCCATCATGCTTGACAATGTCTTGCACCTCCCAATGAATCAGGACATGAGGCTGTAGCATCTTTTAAAGGTAACTCCTCTGGCAGTGTGGGTGTATGATTTGAGGTAGCCCAAGACTTATCGTTGAGAACATCTCTCTGTTCCTTATTTGTTTTTGAGTACAATGGATATGATTGGCAAGGAGTGTGCCATGCTTGAGAGTGTCTTGTGCCCCAGTGAAGCACTGGGCAAGATGCAAGGCTGTGGCTCATAGCGAACACTGTACTGGAGACATGTGAGATCAAGCAAATCACTCTGGGACTTGTATTACTGCCTTCCTTTGCTGGTGCTGCCTTACGCAAGTTGGTTCACCTTGCAGCATGGCAGAGATGGCCCTGGAAAATATTTTTTTAAAATTGTGATTACACATAGAACTATGAGATTGCTGCAGGTCTACCACCTATTTTCTATTTCTTGGGGTGTAGACTTTGCCAATACTCACATTCAGCATTACTTATCACTTACAGTAAGAAATTTTGTCCTGGCTCATGAATTAAAAGACAAAATAACACTGAGTTTCATTTTATTATTTAAAAAAGAAGATGTTTAATATGGGTCAATGTATAAATGTGCCTGCTTTTAACCCAAAGTGCACCATTTTTGGCTTAGCTGCTCTGCTTATTTTGAGGCTCACTTTCCTGGGAGAAAACCCCATGGACTACTGTGAGACCTACTTCCAAGTCAACTTGACACGATTATGCTGAAGGTATCAGAAAAGGACTCAAGCTGCTAACAAACATCCAGATAGAATGAAGCTGCAGAATGTGGTGAACTTCTAATGCTTTATAGGATAGACATTTGTTACTTTGGCGGGCATGTGTACAACCTTGTGTATAGCTGTTATGTCAAGAGACCTTTTCTTTGCCTTTTGTAATGATGGTAAGCTAAGTTGGGCATGTGTGATTCCGCCCGCCCAGACTAGAATATACTCAAATCCTGTAATGCTAGCAAAGATATGGCAAACAGGGATTTCTATCGTTAATTTATAAGGGAACTACAAGAGTGAGTTTCATCTGGCATCCTATTCTTTCCGTCTCCAGGAAACCTTTTTCTGATGTGATATCTGCAGATATGAGACTACAGTTATATATTTTCTACTAAAGTGTTCGTTTTGTTATTTCATCCTCTCACCTGGCCCATTTATCAGGTTTATCCAGCTGTCACGTCCTCTCTGAAACACAGAACTATAAATTCTGGGGAAAGGGCTGTCTTCTCTGCTCAATATCCTTTCAGTACCTTCTATAAAGGGGCCTAACCCTGGGTAGGGCTTGATAGGTGCTCAGACTAAGGCTTTGATTATCTTACCACAGAAACTTTCTATTACTATCAGTAATACACATAAAATGTAGATAGGATGCAGGAGAAGTCAAGCTGTTCAGTTCTGCAATAGTCCAAGTTGGCCACCTGGGAGGGGCAGACTTTTAAAATCTACAGGAATACAAGATATAGGGTCTCTTCAGACAGGGGGTAAATCGCGTTTCCTTACCATTGCTCTCTTCCTGGTTCTCTTCTGCATTTGAAATGAGGACAATTACATGGAAAAGAAAGCAGTGACCACATGGGCTGTACATTTCAATGGCACAGCACTCTATAGTGAGCATTTGATAGAGCAACCTTAGAAGAGTCGGGTTTTCTAAGGTTTATTTTGTGACACTAAAACTCAGAAAAGGAGCAAGAGAAGCACAGGAGGCTGACTGCGTCGTCAAAAGGACCCGCGAACATCCTTGAGTAGCCAGTAATGAGCATGCTATAAATCATTCATTTAAAGAAGCTCACATTCATTTATCTAACAGCACAATTTTATGCTTGTCTATTCGGTAAGTCCCACTGAATTTAGTGGGATGTATTCCCAGGTAAGTCTGCATAGTAGGCAGTGGCTCTCATGGCTAGGATTGATGGGAGTTGTAGGCCAACATACCTGGAGGGCCACAAGTTGCCCACCCTGGAGTCTAGTATTGTAGTATAAGGAAGCATATTTTTCTAAATATTATTTCAATTAGCTGCCTGTTGTATTTGAAGAGCATTGAATATTTTGTGCATTTTGTTTGTCTATATTGATGACTGATGGCAATAAATTATTCACTCATTCAAGAAATAACCTTTTAAGGACCCCAGCAGAATTAATTACATTTCTATACCACCCAATAGCCAAAGCTCTTTGGGGTGGTTCCCAACAATACCTGATGGAACGCCTTTCCCGACATGAACCTACCCATACACTACACTCAACATCGAAGGTCCTCCTCCAGGTGCCTACTCCGAGAGAAGCTCGGAGGACGGCAACAAGGGAGAGGGCCTTCTCTGTGGTGGCCCCCCAATTTTGGAATGGTCTCCCCGATGAGGCCCGCCTGGTGCCAACACTGTTATCTTTTCGGCACCAGGTGAAAACTTTTATTTTCTCCCAGGCATTTTAACAGCTTAAGTTGAGGTTTTAGCTGACTTTGTGGCCAGGCTTAACAGTTTAAAATGTTTTAAATGTCAGCTCTTTTATGTTTATGGTTTTAAATTTTGTATATTGTCTTTTTAGTGTTCAATCTTTTAATTTTTGTAAACCCGCCCAGAGAGCTTCGGCTATGGGGCGGTATATAAATGCAATAAATAATAATAATAATAATAATAACAGTAACAATAATAACCATAAAATACAACATGTTAAAACATAATATAAAACTTTTACAAGTTTAAAACTGTAGTATAAAACCAATTAAAAAACAGCAGTGGTGTAAAGATTTAAAAATACAACAACCAATTTTAAAAACAACAGAAACAGGTTACAAGTTTCTGCCGACTGATTCATGCTTTTCTGACTTTGGGGGTCATTTATCTCATTATTTTCGTATTTCCATTTAAATTATTTTAAAGATTCAGTCATAGGGAAGTCAGAGAAATCTGCAATGGATTCAAATGCTTTCAGTTTTTAATGCATCCGACCTGCTGTCTTTTTTTGAGTCACGTGGATTTTGCAGACTTGCAGATCAGTTTTGCACCAATTCACATTAGCGCAAGTGTGTGTTAGTTACCCTGCAGTTATGGAATTTAGTTTCATAGCATTATTTTCAAAGTGCTGGTATTAACTTTCAAAGCCCTAAACGGCTTGGGGCCAGGTTATCTGAAGGAAATCCCCTTCCCATATGTGCCTACCTGGACCCTAAGATCATCCTCAGGGGTCCTTCTCTGTGAAGTGAGGTAGGTGGCTACCAGAAGGAGGCACCCTGGCTGTTGTGGCACCCTGGCTGTGGAATGAGCTCCCTAGAGAGGTTTGCCTGGCACCTACATTATGCTCTTTTCGAAGCCAGGTGAAGACCTTTTTATTTTCTCTGTATTTTAATAGCTTATCAGCTTAAATTTTAACTTTGCTGTTTTAAATCTGTAATTTAAAATTGTATAGATCTCTGCATTGCTGCTCGGTTTTACCCTGCTCATGCTTTTATATTTATTTTATGTTTTTACACTGTTGTCTGTTTTATTTTTTAAATAGTTTTTGTGGTTTTAATTTTTGTAAACTGCCCAGAGAGCTTTGGTTATTGGGCAATATAAAAATGCAACAAATAAATAAATAAATAAAGTCGTGTGACATATACAAATGTAATGATATAGAGAATTAATTGTGTATTAGTTTCCAAAAAAAGATTCAGGCTACATAACTGGGTGACAGTGTAAAATGTTTTGAATTTCACAATGTTGGAAAACTGATCCAGAAAAAATCAAAACCAAAATCCAGTTGCAAATCAAAGAAAAAAAAAATAGCCTAAAATCCAAAAGGTCTTTGTTCGGCACAAGCTTATTTTATTGAATTTTCTTCTTATACGGTAGATTAACATTTCATTTGCATACAAATTGCACTCCATAGTTACTTTGTGTGAATCTACATCGTCAGCAGTATCCTTTGCTGCCATTGGTGTGGTTCAGTGGCATTTGAGAAATTTTATCGTCCCCTGCATAGCTTTCAGTGGAGTTGCTCCTTCAAGAAGCAGAGTTTCTGTTGTCTGAACACAGCAAAGTAAGGTGGGTTTGTTATATAGGGTTATTCTTGACCAAATCAATCGATAATGCATTCCAAGTTACAGCAGAAGAATTTTAATACACACCTTATTGCAAGGGTGTACAACCTTAGGCTCGGGGGCCAAATCTGGCATGCGGAGAGTCCAAATATGGCCCTCCAGCATTCATCAGACAACCACACTCCTTTACCTTAACCCCATCCCCTTTCTCTTTCCCCTGATTGCCTATTGTTTGATGGCTTTCCAGCTTCTCTGCACTTTCCTTCCATTCTAAAAAGTTGAAATGCTTCTCCTAACATTTAGTTACTAGAAATAAGAGTTTGAAGTCAAAATAATGCTGGTATTTTATTGTATTTGTGGATCCCATCCCTCTTGTCGCTGGCCCCATCTAGCACTGGAATGCAGACCCCCAAAGCTTCTCCAAAATGCAGTTCGGCCCTCAGGCTGAAAAGGGTTCTGCACCCCCTGCCTAATAAACATTATCCAGCTAGATTCTAGATGTGATTCTAGATTACATTTAAATTACATTGATCTAATGCAGGGAGGACAACCACTTTTGGTTTGGGGACCGGATTACTCCCCAGACCAAGCTGACAGGATGGATGATGTCAGGGGCATGCCTGAAGCCCTTCCCCCTCCCAGGACATCATCCACCCCATCCCACCCACTTTAAAAAGTTATAGATTCTAATGGGAAGGATTTAAGCATGCTCTCAACTCTCCTATTGACATCTCTAGAACTTAAACACAATTCAGTTTGTCTGGATTGTGTCCTTTGATTTTACAGCAGAATAAGGTGTGTATGTCAATAGCTGGGAGGGAGGGAATGTTCAAAACCTCACTTTCAAGAGTTGGACTTTCCTCAAACATACACAATTATTTAATTTATGATAAAAATGTGGATATAATATTATACAAAAAGGTCTTTATATTATGGTGAAAATATTTCTTAAAGTTGAGCAATGGCCCAAGTCTGGTTTGAAGTCAAAGAACCATAAAAAAGGAAAGCAGGAACCTTGAAGTTGCCCATCTGGATAGCAGACACACACGTCAGTTTTTCACAACTGCGGTGAAACGTATTGCATTTCTGTTTAAAGTATAGCTATTTTTTCTAAATTTGCTCCTGATACATATAAATTTGCATATGCAAATGCTATGCAAATTGTGTCCTCTTTATGGTCATGCAATTCCTGGCAAGGCATACATGGTTACTTTACTCATCTTGGGATCAGCAGTAATAATTGCCAAGATGCAAAATTCTTAGCAATGCCTTGGAAAAGTTTCAAATAAGCAAGGCCTTCCCTTTGCAGCTATCCTGACTTTTCTTGGCCTGTTTTCAAAGATTTGGCCTATTTTCAAACATTTCAAGAGTGTAGTCCTGTTTCTCAATTTCTCTGGAAGGCATCTTCATGGCAATGCTTTGGGAACTGTTTTCAGCTTTTCTGTGCTTTTTCATGAAATCGGCTTTGGTCCGTCAGCAGCACACTAGTTGAAAAATGCGGATAATACCCCTCCCAAACCAACTACTTTCACATGTCACACTGCACTCTAATCTGCCTGACTTTGGGGTGGGGTGGACAGAGTCCTGCCAGTTGAAATGAACATCATCAACCAAGTATAAAAGACTTGGTTCCCGCCCTCCTCTTGTATTGTAAGGGATATCAGGCATCCAGAGAAAAGGAGCAGAGCCTTTTGTCTGGAAGTTTCCCTACATCCCACCAACAAGTGTGTTTGCCAGTCTTTCTCCACAGAAATGACACTCCCATGTCCCTACTGTTAGATGGAACTGTACTGCAATTTTGCACATAGGGAACAGTGGTATATCGACAAAGCACTAAATCAGTAAAGAGCTAAAACTCTATAACACTATAGCAATTTTGGAGGTTTAGCAGTTTAGAGATTTGGAGAATTATCGATTCTAGAAAATTAGGAAACTGGATCCAGATCATTTACTTCAGTAGGGTGGAGAAGGAAGGAAGAATAAATTACAGTGAGTGGCAAAGTGAAGAAACCTAAGCTGTATCTGTGCAAGGTACCACAAAATGGCGGAAAAGGATGACAGTTGGGGGAAACAGGGAGGGCCCCACCCACCCCTTGACCAAGGTCACAACCAAGTGAAAGACAAACCCCTGGGCACCCTATCATGCTGGTTTTAATCCAGAGGAATGAGGCACACTGCAGTTGAATCTCATGGTAGCCACATTAAGGGACTCAAGGGACTCTGCGAAAATGTGCCTTTTCCTGAGGGAATCTATGGATTGGTGACAACATCATGTGGCGCAAACAACCCCAAACTGCTCCCACTCCACATTAAATGGGCTGTGAGATTCGCTCCTGGTCAAAGACCGGCCAATTTTTTGTTTGTTTGTCCATAAGTTACTAAGCAGAGTAAGAGATTTTCTAGTGCCAAACCTCAGCTGAAGAAGCCCCAGCGGGTGGGAGGAAGCACATGTGATAACCTTCAGGGCCAGAGTGCAAGATCCAATCTCTCTGCATGGCTGGCAAGAGCGTGTCAGACATAATGGAATATTAAGAGAAGAAACCCTCTGGCAGACCCAGGGGACTCTGGTAAGATAGCATTAAAAACTTTACTGCTATTGAACCTTAGGAAGCTGCAGCTCATTTTGCACTGGGATAACTGAGCTTGAAATGATTGTGGCTGCTGGTGTGGTTAAAAAATGCTATCAAGGAAAATAACTGCTCAGGAAGAATTCCTCAATAAAACTGAAACAATTGGGACTAGATCAGAAGTTCCTGCTAAGGAAAACATCATTTTGCTGAGAAAATTGGAAAGCCTGACAAGCGACAAGGGCAGCGGAGTTTTGGGACTACCAACAGGTGCTAAGGATTAAAACACACACACACACACACACACACACAAAACTATAGAGACTTTATTAACTACTACAGCTAGGATTAGAAATAGGCTTGTTTGCAGGAAAAGAAATGGGTTTAGGGCTGAGAGCCAATAAATATTCTAGATTAGTGAACAGCCAGTAGCAAGCCAAAGCTGTGCAAACCCCCCAAACTGGCTTGTGTATATATCGGGGTTTGAGAGGTAGGCCCAATGGCAACTGTAGGAGTACAATTTCAGTCAGAGATGGTACAACGAAAGGGAACACTTTCTGACTAATCAAAGCAAAAGAAAGATAAACAGTCCTTCTGTGGGCTTCTATTCTCTCTTCCAATTGAAGCCTCCCCACTTACCACATTACAAAATGGTGGGTGAGGATATAATGATTTACTAGCAAGTGTTGTGAGTTGCTACTTGCCAGTGGAAGAACAGGGTGGCCAGATGAAAATGGAAAGGGATCATGGAAGCTGTGCTTGCTGAACTTCCCTCTCCTATTCAACTATTAATGGTGCAGGAGCTTTGCCTTCTTTTTCATCCATTGAAGGAGACCAGGTGCCAGTAATGAGGACTATGACAATACTCTAAGCTAAGGGAAATAGAATGTGGAGTATTTGCTTAAAAGAACAGACTTTATTAGAGGTTTTCATATTTAATTAACAGCATAGGTCTTCTTCAACATAGATCTGCTCTTAACAGGAACTTACGCAAGTCAACAAGACATGGGACTTTAACTAAGCACTACGGACACCTAGTGGTTGGAGGTGATGCTTATGTAACCAACACGTATCATCAGGTTTCCATTTGCTGAGTTCAGCAAGACTGGGGCCCCCTCCACAAGGATGCGCTTTTGCGCCCGTTTGTGGTATTATGCGCACTATCGCGGAGGCGCATTTACGCCTCATCCCTCTGCACGGGAGGCAGCGAGAGGCGTTGAAGCGCATTATCGCTTTTCTCCGACGCGCGTTTTAATTGTTCACATGCGGGGCTTCGGGAGGAGGAAACAGACATTTTAATTCGCTTTTTGCCTAAAGCCAACCCCTTTCCCAGCCCTCCCTTCCTGTACTCCACCCACAGGAATGTACCTGCCTGCCTACGTAATTTCGGGTTACCTGGCAACCAGATGGGAGGGGGGGAGAGGGCAGAGCTGAGCGGGGGGAAAAAAATGCCTTCAGGTTACGCGCACCTTCGCGCGCGTGCATATGCATACAAGCACGTGATCAGAGCCAACCCCTTTCCCAGCCCTCCCTTCCTGTACTCCACCCACAGGAATGTACCTGCCTGCCTACGTAATTTCGGGTTACCTGGCAACCAGATGGGAGGGGGGGAGAGGGCAGAGCTGAGCGGGGGGAAAAAAATGCCTTCAGGTTACGCGCACCTTCGCGCGCGCGCATATGCATACAAGCACGTGATCTGAGTTTCGTCGACCCTTGAGTTCATTTACCTAGGCGACACCAGAGAAGCAAGTTTGGTTCCCCTTTTCTCTTTCTGAAACGCCATTTTGAGCTGGACGGGAAGAGAAGGCGAGATGGCTCCTACCTCGATTTCTCGTTCCCTCGTGTATGCAATTCAACTTATGATCGCAAATATGCATTTTACATTGACTTGCCTAAGGAGAACGATTCAACGGAGAAGAAGAAGAAGAAGAATCATCATGAGAATGCTCCAAGAGAACAACTCATATCTTTTAAGGCTCCAACAAGATAGGCTCCAAGAGAATTTATTATATGTTCCTTTGATGAAACAACAGAGACCAAGAAGATGGTGGTGCTTCCCCAGGAGTCGTGACTGGTGGGAAAACGATGTTCTAGCCCTCTGGGGTGATGAGCAGTGGCTAGAGAACTTTAGGATGACCAGAGCAACCCTTTTCCAGATTGCAGACCATCTTCGGCCATTTCTAGAACGTCGCAATACGAACATGAGGGAAGCCATTCCAATGGTGAAGCGCGTGGCCATCTGTATATGGAGGCTAGCAAATCCTGGTGGTTACCGGGTGGTGGCTCAGCAATTTGGGATCGGTAGAACAACGGCAGCCATGATCGTTGTGGAGGTCTGCCTAGCCATGGAGCATGCGCTTCTGAGAAAAACAGTTTGCCTTGGCAATGTTCCAGAGGTGAGTCTTGTTTTTTATTATTTGGGATAGGAAAAGATGGGCTAGGCTGTTATATAGGTGGCCAAATGGAACTTGATCATTGTATCTCAAGCATGCCAGCCGATGAAGCAGTAATGATTTATTTTCCATTATTTATGTTTTCTCTCTCAGATCATGAGTGGATTTTCCAAACTGGGCTTCTTTCATTGTGTTGCAGCCACAGATGGATGTCACATTGAAATTGCCTGTCCTCCTAGGCAAGGCCCTGACTACATAAACCGGAAACGCTTTTTTTCCATGCTCCTTCAAGGCACAGTGGACCACCGTGGGCGATTCATGGATGTGGAAATAGGTTGGAGTGGGAGAAATCACGATGCCCATGTCTTCAGGAACTCTGCGTTCTTTGAGGCCATGGAAGCTGGTGTCTTCATCCCAGGGAACCCTACCATTACTGTTAATGACGTGCAGATTCCTCCACTGGTGGTGGCTGATTCCGCTTACCCCATTCGGAAGTGGCTGATGAAACCTTACGGCGGAGCCCTGGACCAGCAAAAGCAACATTTCAACCACTGTCTGTCACGGGCGAGGAATGTTGTTGAATGTGCCTTTGGAAGGTTAAAAGCACGGTGGAGATGCCTGTCGTCCAGGATAGAACTCGCTGAAGAAAACGTCATTTCTGTGATATCTGCCTGTGTCATTCTACACAACATTTGTGAAAGTCAAGGACATGATGTTGCATTGGATCTCCACGAAGCAAGGCAAATTGAACTGGCAACCCTGGGTGCCCCGCTGCCAATGGGGCATGAGGAAATTCAAGAAAAGGCTGCTGGGGAAAAGGTCAGAGATGCCTTAAGAGGCATGCTTTGGTCTCTGCGTGGGCAGAACCCCTAGGGAGGTGAGTGTTCAGTGCCAAACCCCTGTGCCAAACTTGTGTAAGCCATGTTTTCCCTAACTTTACTCTATTTACTCTATTTCAGCAAGTCACAGGAAGGAAGCATGTGTCAAGACCTGCTAGAAGCATAAACCAATAAGGAAAGTGCATAAACAAATCAGGAAAGTTTCCGCATAAAGGCTTCATGGCCTGAGAATGAATGAATGAATGAATGTGTAGAGGGTGGGATATTGTTATTACATCCTATGCTAAAACAATCCATCTCTAAATTTCCCTTAGAACATAGCATAGAGAGAACTGCAGGGGATCAAAGACGGTGTCGTGTGGAACCTCTGTGATGTGACCAGACCAGAAGGCAACCGCTTCCTTTTTCTGGATCATTCATTCCATTCTTCAAGCAAAAGCCAAGTCCCGCTCCAGGCAGCACTGACTGTGTTTATTCTTTTTTCATCAAGAAGAAGCTGCATTAGGAAATGAGACTACTTATAGACAATCCCTTTAGAATATGTGAATTTTATTTTCTATGTTGATTTCGCTTTTACATTGCTGTTTTGAGATGTTCAGTGACTTCAAAGTAACGTATGTTTCTTTCAATGTGTAATGCAATGCTGTTGCAAATGCTGTTAATTTTATTTTCTTTGCTGATTTTTCTTTTACATTGCTGTTAGTAATTAGATATTGTTATGAGATGTATGTTCATAATAATGTGACTTTCAACTATGTTTCTTTCAATGTCAAATTAAATGCTGTTGTAAATGCTGTTAATTTTATTTTCTATGCTGAAATTGTTGTTGCCATATTGCCATATTGTTGTTGCCATATTAAAAAGTGCTTATTTTAAAAATGCTTATCCTAAATAAAATATGTTCCTACAATTCCTAGACAATAAGACTTCAGGTAACCCAACACACATATGCAGTACAGTGAACATTGCAGAAGGGCAAGTAACAGGACCACAGCCCATCCATGTCTACCTCACAGGGTTGTTTTTTTGAGAATAACATAGTACCATCTAGTCAATAACATTCTCAGGTTTTCAGTTCAGGACACCCAAAGGTACATTCAGGACACCCAAAATTGTTGTTGCCATATTAAAAAGTGCTTATTTTAAAAATGCTTATCCTAAATAAAATATGTTCCTACAACTTGACAATGTTGATAGTAGTATTCCTAGACAATAAGACTTCAGGTAACCCAACACACATATGCAGTACAGTGAACATTGCAGAAGGGCAAGTAACAGGACCACAGCCCATCCATGTCTACCTCACAGGGTTGTTTTTTTGAGAATAACATAGTACCATCTAGTCAATAACATTCTCAGGTTTTCAGTTCAGGACACCCAAAGGTACATTCAGGACACCCAAAACACATCTGGTAACTTTCCCACTGCTCCGAACAAACGCGACAGTGTTTAATCACTTACGCGCGGTTCGGGAATGGTGGTTTGACGGTTCCGCGCGCATGCGCGCAACCGCTAAACCGGTCCGCGGAAACATCGCAAACCGGAAGTGAGGCCTACACTTCCTCACAATCCTTCAAGATGCCTAGAGGGAGGTATTGGGGGGATGCGGAGGTCCGCATATTATTGGCCTTCCTCCTCCAATCCTCCCTCGTTGGAAGGATTGTCAGGAGCAGCAGCCTCCCGACTATGAGGCTGTTTAGGAGGGCGGCTGCTGCTCTCCAGAGAAACGGCTTTGTCCGCACTGCCCTGCAGTGTCGGACTAAATTTAAATATGTGAAGGCCAGCTTTTATAGGGCCATTACTGGCCATGGCGAGCATCCCCCCTTCCGTCAGCGTCCACCCTATTTCGGTCAATTCCGGGAGCTGTGGCGGAAGGCGGGGAGACCAAGCCCTGAGGAGAGGCTGACCGCAGGTGAGTGAGTGCATTAGCATTCTGCCCACTGCTCATTGTATATTCTCTGGTGGATGTGCAGGTTGGGGGGGGGAAGCCCCAAAAACTATGACCCCTGACACAATGAGGCTTTAAGGTGGATTCCAGCATACATCTTGGGTGGGGTGGGACTAGATGCCCTTCAGGAGCCCTGTGTGCTGGTGATTCTGCCCACTGCTCATTGTGTATTCTCTGGTGGATGTGCAGGTTGGGGGGGGGGAAGCCCCAAAAACTATGACCCCTGACACAATGAGGCTTTAAGGTGGATTCCAGCATTCATCTTGGGGTGGGACTAGATGCCCTTCAGGGACCCTTCCACATTTTAATGTTATTTCCCTTTTTCCCTTCCCTCTTTTTCTTAGCCCAAAACAGGAGGGCGGAAGAGGCGGCTCCGTCTCCCGAAGTGGAGGAGGTTGGGGGGACTTCTCCTCCTCCTCCTCCTTCTCCTCCTTCTCCTCCTCGGATGACCCTCCGCAGAAGGGCACGTAAGTTAAATGCAAGCCAGATTAATTAGGAATACTATTTTTGCCCAGCGTACTTTAATAATATTATTAATATTAATAATTGTAATGATATATGTATTTATTTATTAATTAACAGACTCTCCCAACGGATCGAGGCGGGGAACACCATGATAGAAACTTAAAATAACATTTTTTTTCCAATTTTGAAGGGATACTCAGTCCATCGCCATCGCCGTCTGCGGAGGAGGTGGAGGAGGAGGTGCAGGAAGAGGAGGAAGAGGAGAATGCACCCCCACCTGTCTCACCTGCTGCTGTGTCTCCAGCAGGTAATAGAAGTTCCATTGCTTTGTATAATGTAGAGTACATTGAGCATATAAAATCCAGGTCAGGGCTCCTGTATCTGTAACAGTTGTAGAGAAAAGGGAATTTCAGCCAGTGTCATTTGTATGCAATTAGTTCCTGGTGAAATCCCCTCTTCATCACAACAGTTTAACCGACCTGGATTTTATGTGGTCACCCTATTGTACAGTACAGGACTAATGGTTTAAATTTTTAATTAAAAAATGAAAAACTATATTTACATTCCTGTAAATTGAATCGCATTGAATAGCCAATGTCATTGAGTGGTACATCTTGAACTGTTTTTCTGTTGGTTATATTATATGATTTTAAACACTTTTTTTTTCTTACCATCCCATGCAGTTCCCACTCAGGAGGAGCGGCTGGAGAGCCTAGAAAACGCCGTGGGAGGCATGCAGCAACGCATGTCCTCCATTGAGGACAAGCTAGACCGCATCCTCAATAAATTGTAAATAGTTGAAAATAATATTGTAAATAGTTGAAAATAATATTTGTTTAAAAAACTAAATCTTTATTTTTGTTACTAAAACATTGTTTTGGTTTTCCTTAGCATTTTCAGGTTGGTGCAGTATTAAGGAGGGATGCCTAACTGTTTTAATAATAGATAGGAAGCACAGTTCCAACCACACAGTGAGATATGAAAACTATATTTCAATGGTTAAATACAACATAAATAACAGCAAAAAATACCATAATTAACAGCAAATAACATAACAATTACATAAATAACAGCAAAAAATACCATAATTAACAGCAAATAACATAACAATTACATAAATAACAGCAAAAAATACCATAATTAACAGCAAATAACATAACAATTACATAAATAACAGCAAAAAAAACCCATAATTAACAGCAAATAACATAACAATTACATAAATAACAGCAAAAAAAACCATAATTAACAGCAAATAACATAACAATTACATAAATAACAGCAAAAAAAACCATAATTAACAGCAAATTATTAACAATAACATAAAACATGTATTCTAAGGGGAGAACTTTAAGGGTTTTTTTACCTCCCGTGCCGTGCGCTTTATGCTTGGCTCACCTTGAAGTGGTGATGATGAGCGCTGTGGGGGTACTGTATGGGAGCACGGGAGCAGTGATTCGTCCAAGTCTTTGGTTAAAATGTCATTCTGGGGATTTTGCAACTGGGCAGACTGGGGGTGTTGCACCCTGACTTTACGTTTCTTCTTAGCCAGGCATTTTCTCCCCTCACCCTCTCCTGAGTTCCCACCTAAGTCATTTGGCTTAGAGCTGGTCCCCTCCATACTGTCAATAGCCAACCGTCTTTTTATTGGCTGGCGTTTTCCATGGCTAGTAGATGATGGGTTGGCTGTATGGGTTGATCTTCCCGGTTCTTCCTGTTGCACCACCGTCACCAGCTTCTCCATCGTGACACATTGTCTTTCTAGAATTCTGAGAAGGGCATCTTGATTTCTTTGGTCCCTTGCATCTTCTGTTTTCAAATAGTCCAACATCTGGTCATTTTTCTGCAACATCTGCTCATGCATCTGCAAGAGGTTTGCGTTGTGTGCAGAGGCATGCTCCAGAATGCGGTCTGTGTCCCTGCTGCGTGGGGGTCTTCTGTTTCTGGCCATTTCCAGGCGCGTTGCAGGCGAGAGTGCTGACTTTTGGATGGGATGTCTCCTTCCTTCATCTGTACCTGAAGGGAAAGGGCAAAGTTTAGTGTGTTTAAAAATCATTTATTACATGTCCAGCCTGTACCATGGGTTCTCTCGCACCCTCATCCTGAAGATGAGAATGTCCTTTCACACATTTATAAGAATTGCAGGACTGAAACTTTATCAAGCAAATAACATCGGCTGTACTTACTCGCTCCTGCTGCAGGATGGTGGAGATTTCTGGCCCTCAAATCTGCGTGGTCACTGGTTTCCGACGCACTGGTGTAACCGCTGCTTCTGTAGGCTGCCGTGGAAGAAAAAGAAGAGCTATTAGGAGGTTTCATCAATAGGCACAATCACAAACCTCCCTCCTTTTGAAATGGGGGTGGTTGTTCAAAATGGCTGCCTGCCCCTTATCCTTTTTCCCCCCCGCCCTGGAGAGACCAGAGAAACGCTGGGTAGCTAGAGGAGATCTCTCCTGCCCTCTCCTGCCCCACCCGCTCACCCGCATCTGCCTGCCCCATTTTAGAATACAATTTTTTATTCCATGGAACACAATATTAAGTTGTAAAGTTAAGAGTCTTCCAATAGGCACAATCACAAACCTCCATTTTAAATAGGGGGGGGGGTTGTTTGTGTGTTCAAAATGGCTGCCTGCCTAGGCTGACCACATGAAAAGGAGGTCAGGGCTGACCACATGAAAAGGAGGTCAGGGCTCATGTAACTTTAACAGTTGTACAGAAAAGGGAATTTCAGCCGGTGCCGTTTGTATGCATGCAGCACCTGGTGAAATTCCCTCTTCATCACCACAGTTAAAGTTGCAGGCAGTATACTACAGTGACCACATGAAAAGGAGGTCAGGGCTCATGTAACTTTAAGTGCTGTAGAGAAAAAGGCTGAAATCCCTCCCATAGACCACAATTTCTGGTCCCATGCACCCCAGAAATTAGCCCAGTACTTACACGGTGGTGCTGGTGCAGGATGCTGCTGGAGATTTCTGGCCCTCAAATCTGCGTGGTCACTGGTTTCCGACGCACTGGTGGAACCGCTGCTTCTGTAGGCTGCCGTGGAAGAAAAAGAAGAGCTATTAGGAGGTTTCATTCCAATAGGCACAATCACAAACCTCCATTTTAAATAGGGGGGGGGTTGTTTGTGTGTTCAAAATGGCTGCCTGCCTAGGCTGACCACATGAAAAGGAGGTCAGGGCTGACCACATGAAAAGGAGGTCAGGGCTCATGTAACTTTAAGTGCTGTAGAGAAAAAGGAATTTCAGCCGGTGCCGTTTGTATGCATGCAGCACCTGGTGAAATTCCCTCTTCATCACCACAGTTAAAGTTGCAGGCAGTATACTACAGTGACCACATGAAAAGGAGGTCAGGGCTCATGTAACTTTAACAGTTGTACAGAAAAGGGAATTTCAGCCAGTGTCATTTGTATGGAATTAGTTCCTGGTGAAATTCCCTCTTCATCACCACAGTTAAAGTTGCAGGCAGTATACTACAGTGACCACATGAAAAGGAGGTCAGGGCTCATGTAACTTTAAGTGCTGTAGAGAAAAAGGAATTTCAGCCGGTGCCGTTTGTATGCATGCAGCACCTGGTGAAATTCCCTCTTCATCACCACAGTTAAAGTTGCAGGCAGTATACTACAGTGACCACATGAAAAGGAGGTCAGGGCTCATGTAACTTTAACAGTTGTACAGAAAAGGGAATTTCAGCCAGTGTCATTTGTATGGAATTAGTTCCTGGTGAAATTCCCTCTTCATCACCACAGTTAAAGTTGCAGGCAGTATACTACAGTGACCACATGAAAAGGAGGTCAGGGCTGACCACATGAAAAGGAGGTCAGGGCTCATGTAACTTTAAGTGCTGTAGAGAAAAAGGAATTTCAGCCGGTGCCGTTTGTATGCATGCAGCACCTGGTGAAATTCCCTCTTCATCACCACAGTTAAAGTTGCAGGCAGTATACTACAGTGACCACATGAAAAGGAGGTCAGGGCTCATGTAACTTTAAGTGCTGTAGAGAAAAAGGCTGAAATCCCTCCCATAGACCACAATTTCTGGTCCCATGCACCCCAGAAATTAGCCCAGTACTTACACGGTGGTGCTGGTGCAGGATGCTGCTGGAGATTTCTGGCCCTCAAATCTGCATGCTCACTGGTTTCTGACGCACTGGTGGTACCGCTGCTTCTGGAGGCTCCTGCCATGGCAGAAAAAGATGAGCTTTTAGGAGGTTTCATTGACATAGCCCTATACTTACTCGGTGCTGCTGCAGGATGCTGCTGGAGATTTCTGGCCCTCAAATCTGCGTGCTCACTGGTTTCTGACACACTGGTGGTACTGCTGCTTCTGTAGGCTGCCGTGGAAGAAAAAGAAGAGCTATTAGGAGGTTTCATTCCAATAGGCACAATCACAAACCTCCATTTTAAATAGGGGGGGGTTGTTTGTGTGTTCAAAATGGCTGCCTGCCTAGGCTGACCACATGAAAAGGAGGTCAGGGCTCATGTAACTTTAACTGCTGTAGAGAAAAAGGCGGGAATCCCTCCCATAGACCACAATTTCTGGTCCCATGCACCACAATGTTGTGTCCAATGCCCCCCTTTCCCCCTCCCCCCCCCATAAACCCAGCCTAGATCATTGGGAACTCCCTTCCTTCCATGATGTCTGACCTCAGAAATTAGCTAGGCCTGTACTTACTCGGTGCTGCTGCTGCAGGATGCTGCTGGAGATTTCTGGCCCTCAAATCTGCTTGCTCAATGGATTCCGATGCACTGGTGGTACTGCTGCTTCTGTAGGCTCCTGCCGTGGCAGAAAAAGAAGAGCTTTTAGGAGGTTTCATCAATAGGCACAATCACAAACCTCCCTCCTTTTGAAATGGGGGTGGTTGTTCAAAATGGCTGCCTGCCCCTTATCCTTTTCCCCCCCCGCCCTGGAGAGACCAGAGAAACGCTGGGTAGCTAGAGGAGATCTCTCCTGCCCTCTCCTGCCCCACCCGCTCACCCGCATCTGCCTGCCCCATTTTAGAATACAATTTTTTATTCCATGGAACACAATATTAAGTTGTAAAGTTAAGAGTCTTCCCAACCCAACAAAAGAAACAGTCTATACCTTCAGGTTCTTCGTTTCCAATATCTTCTGGTGTCTCCAATTCTAAAAGGGGAAAACATCAGATGTGAGCTATAGGCATGAAATAGAAGGAAGAACGAGATTTTTTAAAAAATGGCAATTACAATCAATGTACCTCCGGGAGAGTAGGGCGTTCCAAGGTAGTCCTCCACATCTATTGTTTGAAGTTCACTGCTGAACAGTTCTTCTGAGCCTTCTGAGAGCGGGAAAGCCAGGGGGGAACTTACTGGGGGAGCAGCAGCAGGTGCTTGGACACGATGGATGTTCAGACTCCTGCCCACGCGATTTGGTTGAATAGTAGCATCCCCCCGAAAAATGCTATGAAGCTCCTCAAAAAAGGGGCAGGTGGCAGCATCATTTCCTGATCGTGAATTATGATTCACGACCCTGCGATATTCCTGCCTCATTGCCTTTGCCTTCGTCCTGCACTCCTTCGCTGTACGGATATGGCCCCTTCTTTGCATTTCCTGAGCAATGGATTCATAGGCATCGAGGTTCCTATGGCTGGCATTCAGTTGAGCTTGAACTTTCTGCTCCCCAAAAATGTCCAGAAGGTCGAGAATCTCTGCCTTTTTCCAAGAAACTCCCCTTCCTGGAGCAGCCATTTCGGTAGGTGGAAAAGGTGTAGAGGAAATAAATCAGGATGCAGTCTCTCTGGCGTCGCGAAGTTAAATGAGGTCAACGGTCGGATCGCGTGCACGCGCTTATATGCATAGGCGCGCGACCACACCTGCGCCTCCAGCCAAACCGTTGGGTGAGCACACCCGCGCGGCTGCGCATAACCTGAGGGCTTTTTTTCAAATCTCCCGCCGGAAATACCTTCCCTCTCCCCGCCCATCTCGTCAAAACCCGCCCTCTACCTGCTCACACCTCTCCGAAAATGCGCTTCACTGAAAAACTGTACACATGGTCATAACGCGCTTTACATCCCGCCGCAAAATAAAAGTCGCTATTTAACGCGCATTCGATAATGCGCATAATCCGGGAGATAACGCGCCTCTACGCCCGTTTTGCGCTCCGCTCGTGTGTAGGTAAAATTTATAATGAGCCTTCAAGGCTCATTAAACGCCCCGTGTGGAGGAGGCCTGGCACAAGTAAGATGCCAGAATGTGAGGCATCCGTGGTCTTCCCCCATTAATGGCTGACATCTGCTTGGCTAAAGGCCAATAGGAAAAGAGGGAGGCTAAAGTGCCCTTTTCAGCTGTATGGGGATCCCCTTTTGAGATCAACAATTCTGATATCTGAGTAGGGGGAGGAACCCATTTGTTTTTGGTGGCTTGAGTGGTAGAGCAGCTTTAACATTTAAATAGCTGAAATGAAAAATAGGCTTATGCCCTTGCTTTTCTTGCAACTGCTCCTAACGCCAATTAAAAAAAACACCTCATCCTTATGGAGGCCAGCATTTGATTTTATGATGCTGTGCTTATGACTGTGAAGCTGCTCTAGGAGCTGCCCATGCTTCAGCCTGGGTGGGAGAGTGGGGGAAAAGACACGCAGCCGGGCAAAGAGAGAAGGGGGTAATGGGATTTGCAAGAGACAGAGGCACTGATGCCAAAGGCCACACAGGTGGGTGAAGATGAGGGAAGAAACATAGGAGAGAGACACTTTCTAGTTTGAACTGGGTCCGATCTGGTGTTACATGTAGAATTGATGCACCAGCCCACTTCCATCATCCTTATGGTGAAGGCCTGTCCAAATGGAGCTCATATGCATAAAATCCAGCAAGCGTAGGCCACAATCTGATTTTTTTCTGAGGCCACTACCATGTGATTTCAGGCAGGCTATATGGATGATGCTGGCTCACTGGTTCCATGCGTAGGGCCGCTGAGCTGGATGAGACCTCTGAAATATTGTCCAAATTGGCCTCCTTGCTTTGCTGATTAGACATCTAGTGAGGGGCGTAGAGGATTCTGTACATTAGAATTTACCAGTTAAAACGTTGGCTGCATGCCAGCAGGCTATTTGCCTCTCATGTCAATGAGGTTATCCTATGGAAAAAGACTGGATTGGTGGTAGGATTTCTAAAGGGCTAAAAATTATTTCCTTTTTCATTGTCTGAAAAACCCTGTATACTTTCCTAACACTCACTTAAGCTTAGAAATGTAAAAAAAGAATTGGCAATTTGCATAAAGCAAAGTACTTTAATGAATTGCAAATAGACTGCAAGTGACTACAGACAGAATCTGATGGAGTGAACAAAGTATATAAAAAGCCTGCATGCATCTACTGTTTATAAATCAAGTTCTTACCCAACACACTTGGAAAAGACATCCAAAGGAACATATCAAATTACATGAAAGGTCAGTGAATGTAAAATACTTGTAGAGACTGTTATGAGATCATTTTTTAATCTTTTTTCATCACCTTAAAACATGGGAGGGAGAAATTATATTTAAATACATCGAAAGAACTAATGAGAGTTTTTTGGATTATAATACCAAAGTCAGGAGACATTTTTTTATCCTAAATACCTGGCACTTGCTAGAAATTCTATCCAATTACTGAAGACATTTTGGGAAAATTAACATTCCACCTGAATTTTTTATGGACTGTCTGCTTTTTCCCGTCTCTTCTCTTTTAAACAAAATAAAGTTTTCACTTAGCCCTTTTCATTATTGAAGTGCCTCTGCAAACACTCCTCATCCTTCTTGCCTGAGCTAACTAGGTGTTACCTTCATTTGTAATAACAATGACATATGAACCAAAGAACGAAGATCAATGTGACATGGATGCTGGCATCCTGAATACCTGGATTGTAGTGACTAGTAAGCAGTATTTATTTTAATGAAATGCATATACATTCTTAGGGAACTCTGAAAGAGACACTGCTGCAATATCATGGTAGCTGGTAATCCTGCATAATTGCCATGGGAAATTCTGAGAGTACTTATTTTACAATAATGTTAATAGGTTGCTGAGTCATGGTAGGGTATTGTCTAGCTTGCAATCTGTGCTACTAGTGGAAAACATCTGCGAGCCAAGTTACATGTTCAGAAATAATACATGTAACAGCTCTTCTTGGACCCAATCTTCTGTGGAAGATTGCAGTGATGTGCAGTAGTTCAAGATAGGAAGGCCTGCATGGAGTTTGCTGTTGACAGGCTTGCTTTGACTATGTAGAAATATGCTAGGATCAGAGTCTTAATAAGGAATCTTTCCAAAGATTCCAAAGGAAAGCAGAGAAAGTTACTTCTTCTATGAATGGTTTAATGTTGTTGATTAGTGTTATTCTGGATCTCAACAGGGCATGCCATCAGTATGTTGTAACATTTTTAACGTTTTAATTTCCAAGCTAGCAGTTGAAACTACTTAACTACTTCAAAGTAGTTGCATACACAGTTAAAATTACTTTT
Source organism: Anniella stebbinsi (assembly GCA_029215795.1). Classification (NCBI taxonomy): domain Eukaryota; kingdom Metazoa; phylum Chordata; class Lepidosauria; order Squamata; family Anniellidae; genus Anniella; species Anniella stebbinsi. Next base: position 82,961,294 of record JARDYH010000004.1, on the reverse strand, counting down.
TTATTAAAATGTAGTTAACTAGTGTTTATTTATTTATCAGATATTTATACCGCCCAACTGCCAAATGCCCTCGGGGTGAGTTACAATCATATTTAAACCCATTTTAAAAGTATAGTTGTAGTTAAGCCAAAATAACTTATCAGCAGAGGACCATAGGTTTGAATAGTGTGTTACATACAAAACTCCCTTACTGTGGAAAGCTAGGATATCAGAGAGGGTTCAAGCCTCACCTTTCCCATATGTGCTAGTTTTCTGCATGCAAGGAACCACAGGGGTAGCATTGTGCAGGGGACCATTCAAACATGCGATTCCCTACCTGATTTCTCAATGAAGGGTTGTAGTTGGGAGGGGCTATAGCTTAGTGGGGGAGCACATGATTTGCATAGAGAAACTCCAGGTTCAATGCTGGCAACATCTCCAGGTACAGCTGGGAAAGATCCTTGCCTGAAACTCTGGAGGCCTCTGCCAATCAGTGTCAACAATACTGGGCTAGATGGACCAATGGTCTGACTCAGTATAAGGCAGCTTCCTGTGTTCCTGTGTTCCTGGGTCAGGCTGCCCAAGTTGAATCCACAATACTAACATTCGTGGGAGCTGTGCCATAGATTTCAAGGGGTTGCAATACAGGTGGTTATCTTGCAATACAATCCTACATGTCTACCCAGAAGTAAAACCTCTTGAATTGGTCAGTGAGTGAGCGTGGAATGGCAGTCTTAGCCTTATACATTTCTTGAAGTACCCAAAATAGGGTGACCAGATAAAATCCAGGTCAGGGCTCATGTAACTTTAACAGTTGTAGAGAAAAGGGAATTTCAGCCAGTGTCATTTATATGCAATTAGTTCCTGGTGAAATTCCCTCTTCATCACAACAGTTAAAGTTGCAGGCACTATACTAGAGTGACCATATACAAGAGAAGGCAGGGCCCCTGCAACTTTAACTGTTGTGATGAAGAGGGAATTTCACCAGGAACTAATTGCATACAAATGACACTGGCTGAAATTCCCTTTTCTCTACAACTGTTAAAGTTACATGAGCCCTGACCTGGATTTTATCTGGTCAGCCTACCCAAACAAGAAACTATCTTCAGGTTTTTTCTTTCTTTCTATCCACAATGTATTTTTGTGGTATAACTAGATTACTAGTTCATCTAGTCCTACAGAATGTATTTTGCATCTAAAAGCTATTTTATAAACTGTATAGGACAATACAGAGAAAAGCTACAGTTCAACATAATCATCAACATCGTCATCATCATCATCATCATTATTGAGCAGTTGAGCAATTAAATAAGATCACAAGGTCACAGTCCATTGGGGAGATTTCCTGTGCATACTCATTGTACAGCACAAGACCATTTTAGTACTCTTGAACAACTCCCTTTAATGGCAATGACGCTTACAGGGAGCCATGGCTCAGTGGGAGAGCAGCTGCTTTGCATGCAGAAGGTCCCAGGTTCGATCCCTGGCATCTCCAGGTAAGGCAGGAAAGATTCCTGCCTTAAACCCTGGAGGGCCGCTGCCAGTCAGTGTCGACAATACTGGGCTAGATGGACCAATGGTCTGACTCAGTATAAGGCAGCTTCCTATGTTTCTCCAAAAGAAGAACTTTCTGGCAAATTGTGTACAAAGGTGGCATGTTGAAGGGACCCATCAAGCACCTCTCATTCAAGTAAGTGCTAACAAAAGAACCTTTCTCTGAACAAATAAGGAATTTCTTTGCTAGTGAATTTGCTGTCCACCTTCACATTTCCCTAACTGAAATGATGTGGCTAGTCTTTAATGTTTCCTGTCCCTTTGATTCAACCACTCTGTGACAAGTTGATGGATCTCAAGCAACATAAATGACCTAAGTAGATGTGTCTTATCACAAACCTGATATGTCGTCCCCTAGAGACATGACAAAATGAGAAGGCATGGTTTGGAAATAACCATGCTTTAAAAAGAAAATCCAGGCCTGAAGTGGTACATGCAATGATTGAGTATGACAATATCCTTTGTTGGCCCTCTGTCTGGAGTGAAGATGGAATTAGAGGATAATCTTAACACAGTCACCTTAAGAATTTCAGGTGACAGAAGGCAAAAGATAAAGGTCTAACTACTGAATACGGATTCTATCTTTAGTAACCGTACCCAACCAATTATTTTTTCACTTTGTTCAGGTTAACATTTCTAGATATGATAGAATGATGGTCACTCAAACACACAAGGTCATAACCCTTCATGGAATAACATGCATTGATTAATTAGAAACAAATAGCTCAGCTTCTTTCCAAGTTCCCAGTCAACTGTCCCAGCCTGGTGGTAGAAGCATCAGAACAACAGCACCAAAGTGTCAGCTTTCCCAGGGCCAAAAACCAGCACTAGAGTGAGAATCTAGGCCGGATCTACACATGGTCCTCGATGCGCCCTCCCTGCGCCACAAGCCGCTTTGGAGTGCTGCACTTCGTCTAGTCTGGCTCAAGCCTCGGAGGCTCTGCTCGTGCTCTCGCCACCGCCATCCTTTCATCCCGGCCGGTCCCAGGGAGGGAGGAGGGAGGGTTGTAAACAAAAGCTAACAATTGGAAATCCCTCTCCCAATCGCTGGCTTTTGTTTACAACCCTCCCCCTCCCTCCTCCCTCGCCGGGACTGGCCTGGATGAAAGGGCGGTGGCCGCTGCGGTGCGGGCACGGGCAGAGCCTCTGAGGCTTGAGCCACACTAGGCGGGGTGAAGCGCTCCGAAGAGGCTTGTGGCGAAAGGAGGGCGCACCGAGGACAACGTGTAAATCCTGCCATAGTCTGATGTTAGGACCTCTGTGCAGAATAGGGTTGTAGCTCAGTGGTAGAACACATGCTTAGATGCAAAAAGTGCCAGGTCCAATCCCCTGGCTTTTCTAGATAGGGCTACGAAACAACTCCCTTGAAACCCTGGAGAGCTACTTCAGACAGGACTGGGTTAGATTTATTGATTTATTTACATATTAAAACGTTTGTTTCCTGCCCGATATCACTAGGATCTCAGGTGGTGTACATATAAAAACAGAACAATGTAAAACAATAAATATACACAGTTAAAAGTGTATTAAATCATTAACAAACTAGAAACAGTAGAAAATTTAAAAAACAATAAGAACAATTAAAACAATTAAACCATGTGCAATGTTGGAGAATTTTAGCCTTCAAAGGCTTTAATAAAAAGCCATGTTTTAACTTGGCTCCGAAATGAAGCCAGTGTTGGCACCAGTCAGGCCTCCAAGGGGAGAGTATTCCACAACTGGGGTACCACCACAGAGAAAGCCCTCTCCCATGTCCCACCTTAATATATGTCCCGCATTGGTGGGACACAGAGGAAGGCTCCTCCCACAGATCTCAAATTTCAGACAGGCATATATAGGGAAAGGTGCTCTCTCAAGTACTGAAGGATGGACCAATGTGAGGCAGTTTCCTATGTTCCTATGCACAACACTATGCAAGCATCTCCCCTCTGTGTGTTTATGTGTTTATTTGTGCATGTTTTCTGGTAATGATATTTACTGTGCACATATAGCCACATTAGCATACATTTTCACCTAGCTGCATCTGAGGGAGAAGACAAAGAACAAAGCCGATTCCATTGGGTCAGATGTGACTAAACCTCCATTTTGACCCCTCCCAGGTGATTCTTCAAGGACAAGCTGCCAGCAACCAGCAACCAGCAGCTAAGAATCTTTCTGGTTCTAATGTAAAGGCAGTGGCCTGATCCTGATTAGGACCCTTGCATGTGGCATAGGGACCTCCTTAATCCTTTGACCCCCCACTGTGGTCCCAACCTGGATTCCCACCACCACTCCTGTAATTTTATTTGCCAAAAAGTGATCCATTAGTTTTAACCAATCACTTTTTAGCAATGAAAATTACAGGTGCACCCCTCCCAATCCAGATTGGGGCCATAGCAGAGGGCAAAAGGTTAAAGCTCCCCTACCTTCCATGCTAGTTTCCTGGACTGGATCAGGCCCCTGTGCTTATTGTGAAGTCAGAAAGAAAGGTGTAGCTGCTAGCTATGTTTTCACAATTATGTGTAGTTTGAGGCTGGATCTACACTGCTGCTTTATAGTGGTACTGAAGTGCCCTGACAACTGTTGGGGCCCATGATACATCTACACCAAGCAGGATATAACACTGTGAATAGGGTGACCATATTTTGGAAACCAAAAAGAAGGACAACATGGTCGGCCCCCAAGGGGGCGTCCCCAACAACATGTATGCTCCCAAGGGGGGAGGGTTGCCCACCTGAACATAGCCTTGGTCACATGTCTGATTTCACAGCACACAATAAAGACAAATCTGTTCTACTTAACATCTTAATGTTAAAATCACTGAAATAACAAGTGAGACATCCAATGTATCTGAACTTCACTCACTCCTACTTTTGTAGCTTTTGCTGTACTTTGTTGCTATACCCTGGGTGATACATTCTCCCCTTCCCTCAAATAACTTTTCTGATTGTATCCTCACTCCGCTCCAAGCTGCTCCTTAACAGAGCTTGCTGCTGGCTGGCTGGCTTTTTTATTTTTAAAGTTCAATTTTTTATTGAAACTTGTGTATGATTGTCACAAGTTTCTCTGCTCTAACATTAGGGTGGGTGTTGCGGGCAGCAGACACTATGTCGCCCATTCACACTTCTCACTCATATACATTAGCTTCTCAAGGCTTGTGCATTGGCACCACTTTTCACACCCAGACTTTGAACTTCTGTCTTCTTCCGGCACAAACACGTGACTGGTGACTATTTTGACTGACCTCTCCTTTCCCACATTTTGATCTGTGGATGCCTTGCCTCTGCTGAGCTCCAGGTGCCCGACTGTCCACCAGATCTGCAGCAGGAAAGGTGCTGTGCTCGCCCAGCACTTCTTAGCTAAAAACTCGAGATCCCCTTGATGCAAAGGACTGAAACTGCTCAAGGTGCAAGATCCAAAGAGGAGGTTTGACAACCTGATTTTGAAGGGTAAGGCTCCAGTGTTGTTGTTTTTTTAAATAATAATTTTAAAACCTCGAATTTAAAAAAATTCCTAAAAGTCAACAGATGAACAGATCTGCTTGAAACTTGGCATATCTAAAGCCCTGCTTATGAGCTATCAAAGTGCTAAGTTTCATCTCTTTTTATTTAAAAATGACATTTTTTAAAAAATAGTCATTTTAAAATCTCAAACTTTAAAAAATTCCTAAAAATCAATGGATAAACAGAACTGCTTCAAATTTGGTATGGGTACAGCTCTATCTAATGGCTATCATCTTTAAAAATGATGGAGCTGTAAGCATTTTTGTTAATTCCCATTGACTATAAAATAGAGCTGCTGTTTGGGTGGGGAGAAGATGGGGAAAATCTGGATTTTTCTTCAAATTTCATAATCCCCCCCCTTCCCGGATTTGTTGCCAAAAATCCTGACATGTCCTGGTTTTTCCTGACATTTGGTCAGTCTAACTGTGAAAGTGGTATGAATGCAATATGTGGAATGTGTCATGAGCTCCAACAGTTGTCAGTGCACGTCAATACTGCTATAAAGCAGTAGTGTAGATCCTGCCTTTACATACTGCTTTCACACCACTTTCATAGTGCAATATCCTGCTTGGTGTAGATCTGGCCTGGGTCTCAGCTGCCATTCCGGCTAGTCCCTATAAGATCCACATTAAGAACTGATACCGGATGTCATGGTTTGGTTTTCATCCTCTCTCTCTATTCCTTTTACCTTTTGTATTGTGTATATTGTATTGTGAGTTTGGCAGCAGGGACTGCTCTTTTTCAAATCTCTGTACAGAACTTAGAAAACATTAGGCTTTATAAATGATAACACCAACAAGTACTAGTGTAAACCCTGTGTTGCAATGAGGACTAGTAGAATGAGAAAGGCTGGATAAAAATATGTTTGCCCGTTTTCATTCTGACCGGAAGAACTGTACACTTTTAAAATAAATCTGCTACAAATAAACTGGCAAACATGAAAAACAAACAAAACAAGATATTCTTTTTAAAAAGACCCTTTAAAAAGAGCAAGTTGAGAGGCTAAACCTCCAATTCCCAGAGTTCTTTGCACGTGCCTTGGCAGAAGATTACTCCCCACAATCAACAATACATATGGTTTGGGGGGCCTTGAAGCTTGCTCTCCATTTTTTATAAGCCTCCACTCCATCACCACCCAACAAAAATGACAAGTCCCAAAGTGCTTTGTGCTCGTTCACTCAGACAGCTTTACTTCAGCCTGTTGTTGTTAGCTCAGCCCCCTCATAGTGCAGCTCCAGGTTCTCATCTGGCTGTGGCTTGTCCCTGATGGCTGCTTACTTTGGGGGCCTTCCTCTACCAGTCGAGTTAGGCTCAGGACTTCAGGGTAGGCCCAGGGTGGGCTGAGCAGGGCTGAGGAGAATGCACTGTTGCTGCTGTGCCTGCGTGAGTGAAGACAACACATGGATGGGGTTCCTCAGTGGGCACACCCCTCTCCTGTCAAACACCAGATTGCCCCAGGCTTGCTTCAGCAGCAGGAGCATACTCCAGGTAGACCTCACCAGGGCTGCAATGTTAGCTATGGGTGGCAGCAGTGACAGTGATAGGAATACGAAGGGCACTGACAGTTTTCCATTGCCGGAGGCATTGGGGGCTTTTGGGGGCAGAGCCAAGAAACATAGTGTTTCACTATTAAAGCTCAAGCTTTGAACTTTTTTGCAGTTTCAAAATTTTCTGCAAGTCTATACTGCTCGAGCTTCAATTTTTTTAAAAAATGAGCAAAATCAGTCTGGTAGATCTCTACTAATGAGCCTTACACTACCATATTCTTATACAGATTGTTGTTGTTGTTGTTGTTATTATTATTATTACATTTTAAGCATAAGGAAAGAGCCATGTATTAAATAAATGACTTAACATTTTGCCAATTTAATTCAGGTTTGTGCATGTTCGTTTTTTAAAATGCTTTAACTGTAAATTGAATGAATGGGGAACCCTGTCGCTTTGAATTTGGATTTCCACTGCATGTCTGTTTTAGGTATGAAAATGGTGATTTGAACCAAGCTTCAGTTAATCCTATGTCACTTGGACAATTTATGGAAATAAAGAAGTTTTAGGCTGCAATCTTGGACATACTTACTTCTAAATCCTGTTGAACTTTCATTTTTGCAAACTGCCCAGAGAACTTCAGCTATGGAGCAGGATAAAAATGTAAGAAATGAAATGAAATGTATTATTATTATTTTATATTATTATTATTATTATTATTATTATTATTATTATTATTATTATTATTTATATACCGCCCCATAACCGGAGCTTTCTGGGTGGTTTACAAAGATTAAAAACAATAAACATTTAAAAACCAATATACAATATTTAAAACCATAAAAAGCATAAAAACAAACTACATATCAACTGAATGTGTCTTGGAGTAAACATATTTAGAATTGCATTGTCAATGTTAGAAAAAAAGAAAGTTTCAGCTGTCTGGGGCTGCACAATGCCAGCATATGGCCATGGTTAAATACTGTTCTTTTTATTATGAGGAAAACTTAAGATTACATTAAATCCATGGAATTCTATTAACTCGGCCAAGCTGATTTTATATTGAACTGAATGAAGTACATTAATTTCAACCTGTGATAGAAATAAGTTTGAGAATATGCTGTAACCTAGATCAACTAACAAAGTGTTCATCTCTTGGGAATGCTGTGGCTCTCGCTTCCCCTTTGACTTCTCTCAGTAAATTAAATTATTAGCTGACATGTATTTTTAATGAGGTGAGCAGCAACCTCTGCTGGTGCAATGTGTGCAGAGAAATTCTCCCAGAGCTTTTCTTGCATATTTGGCATTCATGAATCTCTTAATCTTTTTTTCCCTTTTGCATCTAAAACAGGGATTATTGCCCTGGCAGAGCTGCAAACAGCATCCAGCAGGAAAGAAGCGGTGTGCAGTATGACAATGTACAAATATTCTACCCAACGTCTGAGGGCTGTTTTGGGTTTCACTTGCAACTTTTCGTCAAGCGGGGAAGGAGAACATTCAAAACGTACAGTGTGAGTGGTCTTCCCTGTTCATGAACCCTCTCCTTTAGATATGGGTGCATATGCATTTTGCAAGGGGGAATTAAAACCACAATGAAACTGCAGCTTCTCAAGAACATGTTCTAACTTAAGTGCAAACCTCTGCATGTTTAGAGAAAGAAAAGTCCTATAATTCCCAGCATTCCCCAGCCAGTAATGCTTACTGGAGAATGCTGGGAGTGTAGGACTTTTTCCATCTAAACATGCATAGGATTTCACCCTTTTTATTTTATTAAACTATTTTAGACCACCATTCATCAAATAGGTATACAAAGAAGGCCAAAATGGTCAAATATCATGACGGCTATTTTTTAAACTAATGATAAAATAGAATACAGTGGCCAATTAAAATGTCCAGGCAGGAAATTTTTCACCAGGCACTGAAAGGGTAATGGCGTTGGTGCCTGTCACATGTTTCGGGGTGGCCCATTCCACAAGCAAAGGATGTGCTCTACCACTGAACTATGGTACTTCCCACACCACCCCTGGCTCTCATTTTATCTGCTAAACTACATCTTTAAAATGTCTAAAACATGTCAACTGGAAGAATAAGTATTTCCATTGTTAGGAGAATTGCAAGTTCCCATTTCAAATGAGAAATTAACCTTTTACCAAAATAATAATAATAAACATTTTTGCAATCAATCCAATTTCCACAAGGAGTTGCAGTTACTCAGAACACTAGTGTATGTTTTTTATGCTATTTCTTCCCCCACCCCGCAGTAGTGGAGTCCTAAGCATGATTATGCACTAAGTTCAATGGGGCTCTCTAGTAAGTGTATTTAGGATGGCCGCCTCTATCATGGTTTAGAAGGGGAAAATGCACTAACACAAACATTTTATTTTCCATATATTTTCCTTGGAACCTTGGATTCTAGAGGAAATTGGTCATGCTATTCCCAGGGGTGGGGAACCTCAGGCCCGGGGGCCAAATCTGGCTTACCTGGTATCCTCAGATGGCAATGGCCCCTCCCCTGATCCCCATTCATTATTTGCCCCATTCTAAAAGCTGAAATACCTCTCATGAGGCTTATTTACTGGAAGTATGAGCTTTAAGCTACAATTTGCTAGTATTTGCTAGCATACCTTCAATTGCCTTTGGTCTTGCCCACCCCTGGAATGCATCCCTCAACCAGTAGCTGGAATGGAATGGGAATGGAATGAAATGAAAGAAGTTTAGAGCTTCTTCAGACAAGCATTTTATCACACGCTCGTGATCGGCCACTCAAGGATCTTCACGGGTCATTTCGACAATGCAGTGATCCTCCTGCACTTTTATTGCTCTATTTCCCGGTTTTAGCAATTTTAAAATAAGGTTCAGAAAAGCTGGCTCTTCTGTTATACATCTCTATTTCTTGTCCTATGCAGGAGAAGTTCCACTATAAACCATCCACTAGAGGGCGTTGTCCTTGGTTTCCCCCCCCCCCCCCCGGTGTTATTGGAGCTCATTACAGAAGTGGAAAAGATGCAGCTTCAGAGCCAATGGTAAGGGAATGTGATTTCCTCCCTGTCTGAAGGAGGTGTGTGTATCCCCTGCCATCCTACTGATGGCAATAGGGCAAGTTAGTCATGATAAGTGTGAATAACAGCCTCTGGATCCAAAGCCTTGTGTGTGTTATGACATGCACAGGACCCCTATTCCCCTGAAGTAGAAGGAACAGATAAGCATGTGCTTCTAGAAAAGATGAGTGAAGATCTACTCTCTATATTTAAATAGATGGGAGAAGCCTTGTATACACTGGAACCCCTGTTGAATTGCAGCACATTACTAGATCGAACCATTTCATTTTGAAGGAAAATGTAATCTGCACCATGAACGGATAAAACAAAAACGGTCATGATAACTTTCTGTGTTGGTCCTTAGAGATATTTCTGCCTAATGAACACTTCTATGGAATTAGAAATCCTGTATGCTCCTAACAACAACGGAAGTTGGTCCAATAAAAGGTATTGCTTTGCCTATTTTAGTATTCCTTAATTATAGTTTTGAAATGTCTCATAAAATACCTGATCAGTTTTATTGACAAATATGTTTCACTGCTCTGAGCAATGCATGTAGATATAATTCAAAGCTTAAATAACATTTAATCATGCATGCAATGTATTCTGTACTTTATGAATGCCAGAATTTCTGATATTGCAGGAAGTCTTAATTGGCTGAAAAGTGGTTCTTATAGAAATAGCAGGTATTATACTATGCCATTCTGACTAATAACCCCTCTGGCATTATGAGCAAATGCAGGTTAATGGAGAATCTTTTAATAATTTTATTAAATTAAATTAAGTATATTATCCTAATAACTCTTTAGTCAATTTTCCCTCACTTAAATAATGGCTAGAATTCACTAAATGAATAATAACCAATCATGTTTTTTAATAGATTAACAGCCCAATTCTATGCATGTTTACTCAGAAGTAAGTCCCACTGAGTTAAGCGGGCTTATGTCCAAGTAACTGTGCATAAAATTGTAACCTTAAGCCTAGGCTGACCATATGAAAAGGAGGACAGGGCTCATGTAACTTTATCAGTTGTAGAGAAAAGGGAATTGCAGCCAGTGTCATTTGTATGCAATTAGTCCCTGGTGAAATTCCCTCTTCATCACAACAGTTAAAGTTGCAGGCACTATACTAGAGTGACCAGATACAAAAGAAGGCAGGGCTGGAGCAACTTTAACTGTTGTGATGAAGAGGAAATTTCGCCAGGAACTAATTGCATACAAATGACACTGGCTGAAATTCCCTTTTCTCTACAACTGTTAAAGTTACATGAGCCCTGTCCTCCTTTTCATATGATAAGCCTTCTTAAGCCCATTTTTGTTTTATTTCTTGTTTGCTTGTTAGCTGAATCCTCATAGACAGAGCAGCAATTGCAAGTTAAATTTGAAATTAACCCTCAGATATAGACAAATACATTGGTTGTTCTGTAATGGTTTAATTCAACTTAAGTTACTTTCAAGGTGCCAAATTTGATCCAATATCAACTGAGCAGAGTGCACCCCACAGACCAATATTGTGTCATGTGTATTCATGTGACATAAGATGACTTTTTCAATATGGTGGTTCAGCACAAGTAGAACATGGGTGATCAGTGCAAACACATTTCTAATGTGTTTACCAACCACATTTCATCCACCATCCAATGCCTATTTTTATGTGTGCTTATTGTGGAGTAAGTTGTATGCAATCTATTTTTGACAAGTAGGGCGTGGGAAGTTTGATGTAAGACTACTTCTTCTTTTTGTACTTAGACTGTAATATGCAAAGTAGAATTCATGGATCACAACATGAAATACATGAGCCCCCCTAATACCAACTGGAAATTAAAAGATTAATATTTCTTCTTGTTCCCCTTCACAAGACAAAGAAGGTATTTTAGGGTGGCCATATGAAAAGGAGGACAGGGCTCCTGGATCTTTAACAGTTGCATAGAAAAGGGAACTTCAGCAGGTGTCATTTGTATGCATGAAGCACCTGGTAAAATCCTCTCTTCCTCACAACAGTTAAAGCTACAGGAGCCTTGCCCTTTTTTGTATCTGGTCACTCTAGCTAAAAGGATGATCTAGTTGAATAAAAGAAGGAATTGGGGCAAGTGAATCTTGTCAGATGGAGTTGAGAAAACCTGCATCTGGCTTGTTTTTCTTTTTATACAACTATCAATAGTACAAGAACTTTGTCCTCATTTGCATCTGATCACACTAGAATCCAATCATGAATGTTTATTTGGAATTAACTCCCATTACGTTCAATGGGACTCACAATTTAGTTTTCTGAAAATCTTTTTTTCATTAATTATACTAGAAGTGGGCATCCAGATTTCTATGCTTCAGCATCGTTTTAAAGTTGGTCTGGAAACCTCTTTCATCTTTTGTATCTGGTCAAGAGGGCAGGGCTCCTGTAGCTTTAACTGTTGTGATGAAGGGGGAATTTCACCAGGTGCTGCATGCATACAAATGATACCTTCTGAAATTCCCTTCTCTATGCAACTGTTAAAGATATAGGACCTCTGTCCTCCTTTTCATATGGTCATCCTAGTATTACTTTAAATCTATATCTAATCTTTTTTTTAAAAAAAGTTTACTCTAGAGTAAAAGCAGGGGATATAATCCAGATTGGCACCCTAGATGGTTTTTTGTTTTTGTTTTTGTTTTTTGGCAAGATCTGGATTGAGCCCATACAACTACTCTAGGGTAAAAAAAAATTCAGTGCAGGGAAGGACATGACTGCTAGATATTAAAGTAAGGTCTGTTTTGGACCACAGAGCCATACAAACCTTATTGACTTAATCCAGTGACGGTGATTAGCAGAGGAAAACAGGTTTCTGCATGGGGTTCAGCTGTTGCAGATGTGAAACATGCAGATACATGACAAAAGGACCTCCATGGATACTTTACTGTATTTACATCCCCAGGTGGTAGGTGGACCTGAATAGTTGCAAACATGACAGCATACCAGCAGTCTTCTGCTGTACTTGCCTTTGTGTGTGGTTCTTGTTCATGTACGCATCTCACTTCTTTGGGTCTATCCATGGTCATAGACATGCTTAATTGCAGCCAGATGTTTCCACAGCTGAAGAGACAAGTTTTTAAAAAGAATCAAATGGGACGTTCTGCAACAAAACATCTGCAGGTCAAACTCTTCCACAAATATCTTTTTTGGGGGTCTTAGGCCATACCTGTAAACCTATTTAATTTTTTTAAATAACATAAGAAGAACCACACTGGACCAGACAAAAGACCTAACTTGTCTAGCATTCTGTTCTCACAGTGGCTGACTAGATGCCCATGGGAAGCCCGCAAACAAGACACAAGCACAATTTATCACCATCCTGCTCATGTTCCCCACAAACTGACATAATTTTAAAAACAAATAGGGACTTGAATGGCACCTCAAACAGGTGCTCAACAGTAATTATGTATTTTTTGCATGTACATTTCCCAACACATTTTGATAACCATCTTCTTTAAGGACACTGCAAATATACAAAAGAGATGTTAAAATAAATGCAAAGTACTAAAATATATCAATAAGTATCTACCTTCACATTTAAGGCATTCATGTTATTGGTCTCCATGAACAACTCTTTCATTTCTTTGTCTTTGTTTTGTTCTGTTTTCTTGTCCTAGTGTTCATTTTCTTCTGCTTAATTCCAGCCAGGAGCTGGCATATCTGTACTTCTGGAAAGCCCTAGATGACAATGTAAGTTTTATAATGACATAAAGACAGCATAGATAATTGGTCCTTTTAGCCCATATAGTAGTATGTTTCTACAAACTAGAGGAAGAGGTAGCAGGAAGTGTTTAGAATCACATACTTAGGCATAAAGTATTGTATTTTTTTTTGCTAATTAAGTTTATCCATATTTCAAACCACATAATGTACAAGGCTACCTACCTACTTTCTGACCCTTTCACAGCAGCAGCAGCAACAACAACGACGACGACAACAACAACCAACCAACCAACAAAACCCCAAGAAGCTTTTGTTCAATAGTTGGAGGATTGCAGCAATTTTTAAAAATCAAAGAAAAAATCCAATTAATTATATGGTTGCATATCAGACCTTTTTCACTGCAGACCTCATTAAATCAAATGAAAATGTGAGGTATTTGGTTACGTAATATTCGGTCACATTAATTATAGAGGCACAGATTGCATTTTGCTTGAGTTAATTTGAAGTAAAGAATTCCTGTTGAAACAATAAATTCCAGATTTTAGTTCTAGTAATTAACAAACTAATTTGTGTATCTAACTTTTTCTTGCAATATTGATTCTAAAAATAATTGGATTAACAAACACGTTGGAAATATATTCTCTAAGACTCATAGCATTAGGCATTAGTTATTCATGGCTATGTATTATAGATGGATAAAAACACTCTCTCTCCCTGATTCAGCCAGTGTGATCTCATGTAAGGCAGGATCTACACTACTGCTTTATAGTGGTGTTGAAGTGCACTGACAACTGTTGGGGCCCATGACACATTCCATATACCGTTTTCAAACCACTCTCATAGTGTTATATCCTGCTTGGTATAGATGTATCATGGACCCCAACAGTTATCATTGCACTTCAATACCACCAAAGCAACAGCGTAGATCCAGCCATTGTGTGTATTACGAGGTATAAATGCGAAAGAGGGATATAGCGTTAGCATGATGGGATTGTAATGAGTTGACACAAGGTGTAGATCTGGCCCAGGTTACTGTTTCCCATAGTAGCTCCTGGTTGGAAACACAATGGTGTACTAGATGGACTTTAGTCTCATCCAGCTGGGCTCATCTTATGTTCTTATGCTGCTGAATGAGAAGATCTCTATACTGGGAGCATAGTGTCCCAACTGAACTCATTGCAGAACCTCCAGAGATAAATATTTCCATTTTCAGAAAGTTATTGTAGTAATTTTGTTATCCCCCAGTGTTTCTTTAAAGCCTTGTTTGTGCTGAGCTGTCTGAGATTGTTTTAAGCTCATTTTCTCTTAATCATTCACCTTACCAACTATCCCTGTTTTTCTCCCCGTAAAGCAAATACTAGGCGCGTGTTTTAGCAGTTGCCTGAGATATCTATTTAAGAACAAGGGGAGGGGGGGGGGGAACCCTATATCCCCTAAGGCTATTGGAGAGGCCTCCTTTAAAAAGCATGGCATTCAATCAGAGTTCAGTAGGGAAAGTTTTAATGAATAAACTTGTTAATTTATAGAGCACTGTGGCCCAGTGATCAACACTCGCTTGTGCATTAGCGTTAAAATTAATTAAAATGTTGGAGCCATAGGAGGTAGTTTGCCACTTCAAGACCTGAGTCTGCCCTCAGTGTCTGTGCGGATCCAGTAGTGATTCATCTTGGCTAAGATGAGAGTGGGGCTAAAAGAAAAGAACAGTCGGGACAAATGTGTTTTCAATGGTGCTTAACAGCAGGAACGCCACTGAGACTGCAGTGCAATGCCACTGAAGTGTGACATGATAATACAGTATATACATTGTTTGGTGTATTCTTTGAAAAGAGCGCTGTTCTTCATCTTTTTGTTTGCTTGTTTGTTTACTCCTCTTTTATACAGACTTCATTTTAGCCTGACATAATGTAGCTAATTTTCTTAACGAAATAAATTCTAGATTGTATTGCTTTCTGGATGAGATAATTCAAAATCAGGCCTGCATTAACACTAACTGCTGAGCCTGACCATCTCTCTCATACATTAATGCTGTAATGAGGATGCTGCAGTAATATGGTCTCTCCTTCTATATATACATATATTGAAAATCTAAGGTCAATAATTGATAGGAATGTCAATTGCCATTATTTACCTTATATTTTCAATTCATTACATTCAATATATTTAATAAGATCAATTAATAGACTAT
The DNA here is from genome assembly GCA_029215795.1 of Anniella stebbinsi. Lineage (NCBI taxonomy): Eukaryota > Metazoa > Chordata > Lepidosauria > Squamata > Anniellidae > Anniella > Anniella stebbinsi. The sequence continues at coordinate 82,945,902 of JARDYH010000004.1, read as the reverse complement.
TGACATTAATCCAGTATGAAAATATTCCCCTGTGTATTATATTGGTCATCCTGAACACGTTCATTCTGAAAACCACTCTGTTGCTTGATTCTAAGAACAAGCACTGTGGCTCGCCTCGCAGAGACATCCTTGCTTGGGCACCGGCGCAATTACAAATGACAGCCCATTTTATAATGGGGAGAGTCTCTTTGTTGACAGCGGAGCAATATCATACAAGTAACAAATGAGAAAACATGTCATGCAACACAGTGCTTGTTTTCAGTTGCTCACCCCAGTCCAGTTATTAATTTTGCATGGGCCAGAGTTCGGGGGTGGGGGGAGGAGCTCATCCAGCCTATAAAGCATGAAAAAAAAAATCTGTTTAATAGAAAATGCTGTTGTTTGGTATAGATCTATATTCATAAACTTTAAAAACTGGATGCCTTACCTATTTTCCCCGTCTGTATATAGATTTCTTGTCAACTGAAGAGTCAGAGGTCAGTGTCAGAATGCCCCTTTGGCACCTATTAGCTATAAGTAGCAAACTTGTTCAGTATTGATCCACAATGTCTAAATATCTATTATGTGGGATATAAAAGGTGGTTTCACATCTTTCTAAAACAGATAATTCATAAAGGCCAAAGGGTCAGCTCTAGTGATATATTATTGTTTCACTATGTCGGAGATCACACAGGAGCAGAGGGACACCATAACAGGGTAGGCAACATGTCAATGAACTCTCGAAGCAGAAAGTTCTACGTCTGCTGGAAATACTGACTTTTCATACACAGAACATAATGTGTTCAAAACTGGCCTCTTGAACTGTGGTGATATAGAATGATCGAAGCTAGAAATCTAAAGAGGAGGGTTTTCATAAAGGTTGCCTAACAGTAGAGTCAAGTTATGCCCACCGGCTTGAAATAGGATCACTAAACCCCTTAGCCTGTCAGAACAAAATGTTATGGAACAGCGTAGTGGATTTACACCAGAGTAGCCATTGCACCAGCATCACATAATGCTGGTGCAGGGGAATGGGGGATACTAGGCACTTAAATTATTTGGAGGGGGCAGGCCCACAAAAATGCTATCTGCTAATTTATATCTATATTTACTAGGATTTTAATTATTTGTATAAATTTCACAGAAGGCAAAGCTAGCCAATTAATTTCACATCCAAGGCAAGATCTACACTCAGTGTAATATCAGTATGATTCCATCATGGTGACATTATACCCCTTTGGTGCATTTATACCTTGTATTGCACACAATGACATCTGTTGCGGGATTTGGGATAATATTTTGGGGGGGGGAAGCAGGAAATAATGCTAGCAAAGTGGTACACAGAATGTATGCCTCAACAGATATCAGGGCACTTCAGTACCGATAAAAAGCATTAGTGTAATCTAGCCCAAATCATCTTAAATAAAAGTAATTCTTCAATTAAGTTGCAGCCCATCTCAGGTCATCCCAAATCAGTAGCTTCTCTTCAATTTCATTTAGTTGCAGTGGTGTGAAAAAAGAGAGAATGGCTGGTAGTCTTTTTCAAGAGCAATTCACACACACACCTTCCTTTGGGACCAATGGGCCCTGAGGGATAGATCCAAGACCAGGGCCCCGTGAGCCCATGACTAGCAGTGCCCATCATGTCAGCATAACTGGTACACCAGTGGTGACAGAGAAAGGGGCAAAAATTGAGTGTTACGAACGAGGAGGAGGAGCTTAGTAGGAATCCTAACTTCACTCAGAGGTCAGACCATCCTTGACTAAAGTGTAACATTATTATAACGCCAACAAAATATGTGGCATAAATTAAAGTCATTGGAGTCAGTAGAAAGTGGCTGCCCTCCATCCACTTCCCCCTCTTCCATCACCTCCAGCTCTATGAGAGGATAAAAGTCCAATTAATTCAGTAGCCAATCACAGCAAACCACCAGAAGTATATGCTGTTGGTTGAGGGGTATGGAAGGAGGGAACAGGGAGATATTCTCCAAATTCTCTAAGTGGGGGGTACAATTTTTGGATGGCAGCTGCCATTTCCATCCCATAATGCCCCAGAATAATGCTACATATGGAATCTTGTGGGGAAAACAAAATGGCAGCCAGGTTGCTGACGCAGAAAGTCTACTGTTGTTGCCACCACACCTGGAATATCAGTTTTTAAAAAATAAAAAGTACAAAGACAGAAAGAAGCCACTGGTAATTATGAACTCCCCTGAAACCTTTGGCAATTTCACCAAAGTGTGTGTGAGGATGGCTTTCTGGAGAACCCCAGGCTTGATTGGGACTCCTGGAGACTTGGATTTTGCTCCTGAACCTGAAGTTCCAAATTCCTGATTTACAGGCACCCTGCCTCTGGATTTTAGATACAGGAATCCCAAGTCCACTGCTGCATCTTGGGACGTGAAGACAAGGCCCAGGTAAATAAAGAAAGCACACCTATGCCTCACAAAATGACTCCTGCACGTCCTCTGAGACAAAAGATGGGCTTAACACTCATGGTCACAGAGTGTGTCTGCATCCTAGACAGGATGAAAGGGCTGGGCAAAATGAAAAGTGTCCTGGGTCAGAAATGAGGTGGATAGTTACCTGAATGAGGCCATTAGTCCTTGCACCCCTTTCTCTTCATCTGATTGGCTATATTACTGCATTGCCTCATGTACACATGGACTTTGTCAGTCCTAGTGGGACCATTCCTAGGGACTGCATCTGTGGTTTCATATGTGCTAGACCTGTGCCTCTCCACAGTCCCATGTTAGAGAACTTCAGTTCTGAGCTATATGGTTGTGCTACCTGGATTCCATGTATGAGACTGTCCCAGTGTGAGCCTCTAGGAGACTCCATCTAGAGTCTGGCTGAATTCGGACAACACGATAGTCAATGGTGGGGTAATAATCAACTTTACAGTTGTTCATCTAGGGGGTACTCCCCACACAACATGGTAATAAATAATCAACAGTGGTGTGGATTAGGATCAGCGCTGAGTTGACTATGGCAGCATTCAGATGACACGATAGTCAATACAACTGACGATTGTTTTCCTCCCCCAAGTTGCTTATTGTGTCGTCCGAATTCAGCCAATGTCTTCTGGCTCCTTCTCCACTGACTGCATGGCTACGGAGGTACATTGTGAAGTAGGAGGCTTGCTGCTCCACTTTTCCATCTATTGTTAGCAAGATTCTTCAAAGGAAAACTCTTCTTTGTAGAAGTCACTTAACCATCTCTATAGGGCAGTCTTTCCCAACCTGGAACCCTCTGAACTTGTCTCCTGTGGGCATTCATAGAATCATAGAATAGTAGAGTTGGAAGGGGCCTATAAAGCCATCGAGTCCAACCCCCTGCTCAGTGCAGGAATCCACCATAAATAGGCTGACCATCTGAAAAGGAGGACAGGGCTCATATAACTTTATCAGTTGTAGAGAAAAGGGAATTTCAACCAGTGTCATTTGTATGCAATTAGTTCCTGGTGATATTCTCTTTTCATCACAACAGTTAAAGTTGCAGGGGCCCTGCCTTCTTTTGTATATGGTCACTCTAGTACAGTGCCTGCAACTTTAACAGTTGTGATGAAGCCTAACCATAAAGCATACCTGACAGATGGCTGTCCAGCTGCCTCTTGAATGCCTCTAGTGTGGGAGAGCCCACTACTTCCCTAGGTAATTGGTTCCATTGTCATATTGCTCTAACAGTCAGGAAGTTTTTCCTGTTGTCCAGCTGGAACCTGGCTTCCTGTAACTTGAGCCCATTATTCCGTGTCCTGCACTCTGGGTTGATCGAGAAGAGATCCTGGCCCTCCTCTGTGTGACAGCCTTTCAAGTATTTGTCTCCCCTCAGTCTTCTCTCCTCCAGGCTAAACATGCCCAGTTCTTTCAGCCTCTCCTCATAGGGCTTTGTTTCCTTGCAAGCCTCCTCCTAACACTATGGAATGGGCTAGTGGTTCTAGAATAGCATGGCTCCCATTTCCCCTTTGACCCTGGTTTTCCCCATGAGAAAAAGGCCTGTAATGGAGCAAACTCCTGTAGCTTGTGTTTGGGCCACGAGGGAATTTGAAACAGTTGCTGTCTGCCTAGTACCCACTGTGCCAAGCAGATCTGCAATGAAGAAGGGATGGTCTGCTTTTCTTGGCTGCTTGGTTGTGCATTGTGTGTGTGGAGCCGGATGGGTGATATCCTGAAGTCATTTTGCCACCAAAAGTCTTTGGTTAGACATTACATGCATGTATATTGGTAGAGTGATTCCAATGATTGTGATTGAACTTAGTGAGTGGTAGCAGCATTGCCAAAGTCACACAAAGCAGCCATCCCCAACCTGGTGCCCATCTGATGCATTGGACTACAAATCCTATCGTCCATGCTGGTTACAGCTCCTATCACATAAAGACATAAGATGATCCATGCTGAATCAGACCAAAGACCTATCTAGTCTATTAATAATAATAATAATAATAATAATAATAATATTATTTCTTACCTGCCTCCGTTTGGATTGAGGTGGGGAACAACAGTAAATATAAAATATGATAAAATACATAAAACTGATTAAAAACATGGTACACATTATTAAAATTGCAATAAAACATCCTAAAAACATTCTAAAATTCTATTGGATATGCCTGCCGGAAGAGATTAGTCTTTATAGCTTTCTTAAATTCTAAAAGACTGTTAAGTTGACGAGTCTCCTCCGGCAGGTCATTCCACAGTCTGGGAAAGGCAGAAGAGAAGGTCCTCTGGGTAATATCTGTTAGCCTAGTCTTGGCCGACTGTAGTAAGTTCTTCCCAGAGGACCTGATCGTGTGGGGCAGATTGTATGGGAGAAGGCGATCCCACAGGTAACCTGGACCCAAACCATGTAGGGCTTTAAAGGTAATAACCAACACTTTGTACTTCGCCCGGAAAGTAATTGGCAGCCAGTGAAGAGATCTAGCATTCTGTTTACACATTGACCATGCTGAGGATGTTGGGAGTTGCAGTCCAACACATCTAGAGGACAAGTTTCCTGCATCTCTGAAAGGATTTATAAGGCTGCAGAGTGAGGAGGTACAGGAGAACATATTTGGCAGGGGACAGATTCTGGGTGCTGCTGTTACATGTCAGGAACTGTGCATTCATACACACCTCTGTGTACATGCACACACCAGAGTTGAATACATGGTTTGTGCCACATGTAAAAGTGCCCCATTTTAATTTTCTTGCTGTTGAAATGGAATTCTGCAGACCAATTCTTATGATTTTCCTTCATTGCTTCTGCTTCGTTGCTTCTGATGGATTGTTATGATTGCAGCTACAGGTTCAATAACCTCAGTAAACATTACATCACAATATGATGAGTCCTACTGGATTAGACCAGAGGTCCATCAAAGCTAATATCCTGTTTCCACACTGGTCAACCAGTTAGCTCTGGTAAGCCCTCAAACAGGGCCGTATCCACAGGAACCAATATTTGGGTTACATTGCCTCTGAAGCTATTCTCCATTAATATCTATAATCTCCCTTTAAAGTAATCTAAGGCCCCAAACAGACATTACTTTAAATCTGTGCTTCTTAGCTCCATTTTTGTCCATATTAACTCTAGAGTAGACACAGCAACCCCCACCTCCAGATCTTAAAGGCCTCCTTATCCTCACACTAGGTCCGAATCTGAATTAGAGCCCCTGTGCCTACTCTAAAGTAAAAATGGAGGGGTCAAAAAGACATAGCTACTAAACACAGTTTTAAAATAATGCCTATTTTAGCCCTAAGCCGGTGGTGTTCACTACATCGCGTGGCACAGATTCCATAAATTATTCAAGCATTGTCTGAAGAAGTTTTTCCTTCTGCCTGTCCTGAATCTCCTGTTAAACATTAGCAGCCTTCTTCCCAAATATTTGGGTAAATATGTCAAGGAGGCACATTTATGCATTTATATTTGTAGATCCCTGACATGTGGCATTACATGACCACTAGAATTATAGAGTGGGGGCAGAGGGCAGGGAGGCTGTCTCCACAAGATGAATGTAGTCCTGATAGAGTCTTATTCATGAAAAATAATTTCCTGTTGATTGGCCAAAGCAGTAATAAACACTGTACTTCCTATCAGTTTTCTACATGGAAAAGGGTACCGCCCCACTATAATGTAACTATATATACGTTCCTTATCTTTAATAATTGGGGTTTAATTGATTGCATTGGCAACTTTCCCAGATGGGTTGCAGAGTTTGAGGACAATGATCAGTTCTTTCTTCCAGTCTTTATGAAACCTTTTCAACTATGTTATGTTTATCTGATATAAATGAATGATAGAATAATTTTGTGTGTGTAACTGACATATTTCCCAAATGCCACTGATGGTATGGGACATGTAATACATGTTCTGTAAGTCCGAAGAGACTAAAGGTATGTAAGAGATACACAGAGGTCAATGCTTGCAAACATTTGAAGAAAATGGCAGAAGAACATCAATTACAACACCAAAAAATATAATTGATATTGAGAGGTATTTTGATGGATCTTCTCCTGCCTTTTCCTCCTCAAGTTCCCAAAACATCTATATGTGCTTTAATTGGACTCTACTGGAGCTAAATTCCTTAATAGTATTCTCATGGAATACAGCAGAAGTTGAAAATAATTCTTTCTTTTTTATTTTAATTGTCTGGAGTGATGTTTATAATAAACTAACTCTATTTGCAGGTGAGCTGCCATTGTGTTCCTTTAAAACAGCTTATGGCTTTAGAGCAAGCCCAAAGAGCTGGTTCCAGACTACATTTCTTTCGGGCTACATTTTAGAAGAAAGTAAATTGAGATGAATCATGCTACAATGAGATAGTTAAAATGTTAGGCTCCATAAGTTTCAGTGCATCCTTATTGGATGAAACTAAAAAGCATCCAATAACTAGTTCTTAAAGGGGGGGAACTCATTTCTGACTGGGCTGCTGTACCATGGAAATCCACACAGTCTTGTTTTTAGAGCCATACCTTTAACACACACACACAATTGCAGTATCTTTTTATCACTTGTCTTGGTTACATACCTCAACATATGCTGCAATATTGTGGATATTGCAGAGTTTTTGAGGCAAACCATAAACCAGGGGGTTTATTTCTGTTTACAAATGTTACCAGAGGGAAATGTGCCTCTACCCATTGGGTAAATTACAATTCATCAGCACTAAATATGCCCTCCAACTGAAGCACAGGAAGAAAAAGGCAGGGCAGACATCAGCACCAGGGGGTGTCAAAGCTGGGAAGTTCAATTCATTGTTGCTTAGGCTAATTCATAAAACACAGTGGAAGTCAGAATACTCAGACCACACTGATGTAGCAGGCTATGCACAAGATTGTCTCTTCTTGTGCACCCACTCCCTGCTGCCTGGCTATGTGTCACAAATGCCCTTCCACAACTCCACTGCAGCATGTTGGGCTCAAGGTTGTTGAGTTTTTTAAAGTTCATCACGGTTAATCATTGAGATCTTATCCCAGTGTTGATGAAGAGCTTCTCTAAATGAGCAATTTATAGCATGCTTTTGACTGGCCACTCACGGAAATTTGCAGGTTGATTACATAATCAACAATCAGGACATCTCCCCTGGTTTCCCCTGGTAATCCCATTTTTTTTTAAAAAAACAGAGATAATGCAGTACCTAATTTAGCGTGGGATTTATTCTGCCTCTAGATGGTGCTGTTTCATTTAAAAGAATAGCATTTCCTTTTCAATTCAAAATAATGTGGTACCATTGGTTGCTCTCTGAAGGAGCCTGTAGTGAATGTGAAAAGACCTAAGACCTGGTAAGGGTGCGAGTTTTTTTCTTAATGTAGAGGCATCCAAAAAACTATCATTTGTGGCTTTTCATCTGTGTTGGATACATTTTTCTTCAGATCTGTGAGCTGTTAAATGCAGCAGCATCTCATCGGTTTAATTCCTAAGCATCATCGGCCCAAGACATTTTGCTGCCTGAGGCAAAGAACAAGATGGCACCCTCTCCCATCCCACCTACTGGACTGGTAGATTAATCTGTCTTTAGCACTGATGGTGGAACAGCATCCTCCACTGGATCTGAAAGCAGCAAGCTAACATAGGGAACACAGAACAGGCTGCATGGCACACAGGTCTTTCTTCAAGCATCTTGCTGCCACCTTCCAGCATCTGCTGCCTGAGGCGACTGCTTCACTCTGCTTAATGGTAGGACAGGTCCTGCACCTCAGACTCCTTTTTAACCAAACTTCATTGTTTTATTAGTTCCTACACAGTTCCTATCTAATATAGCTTTACACTCTTGTAATGGGACTTCTATTGACCCAAATTTACCTGACTACCGTTGTATACATGTTTCTTAGGCCAGGGTGGGCAGACTTCATGGTTGCGGGATCTATTTTGTTTTTTACTAGAATTTCAAGAACCCTTAACTGGAGGCTGGTGCAAAAGATGTACACTTAGGACTAAAGAATTCTGAACCCAGGAATTTGTTTTGAGTTCCGGAACTAAATGAAGTTCACAGTTTTACAAAAGTCCACTCCTGGTTACTCCAAAAGTTTCTTTATCCCAGCAACATAATTGAAGTGGGAAAGCAGTCAATTTATTTCTGCTATTGTTAAACAATTAGGAGTTCGAAATCCTTGATGATCTACTGCAAATGATCCATAGATCCACCAGTAGATCCAGATTTACCTTCTGCCCATCTCACCTTAGGCCATTTAAGTGAATGTGGCTTTAAGTACTATAAGCTTAGTCAATTTCTTCTTAAAAAGAGGTACTGGGGCTTACATTTCACTGAGGCTATATCTACAGCAGGGATTTATCCCGGGAGCAATTGGGGATGACCTAGGAATGACCCCGTGAGAACCCCAGGGGAATAGAACCCGGGGATATCCTGGTTTTTCTGCTGTCCCGAGACCTGAAATGGGCAAGGAACCGTGCAGGGTGGTTCCATGCCCATGGGAGTGGGGGTAAGCAATTCTGCGGGGGATGGGGGGATTTTTTTAATAAAAAAAATACCTTTCCCACTGATCAGGGCTGCACGGTTCCCCTTCAGAGAAAAAAATGGTGCCTGCAACGTCCCTCTTCCAGCCTGAGACATTGTGTGGTGGTCTAGACGCAGGGGGGAGGATAGCAGAAGCAGATGAGTCCATGATCCTCCCCCCTCCCTCTATACCCTTAGGTGTAGATGAGCCCTGAAAGACAAACCTTCTCACTAACCAGAGAAGGGTAGGAGAGAACCATGGTTACTCAGGGTGGAGGGAAAGTGTACTCTGTGCACACTCAGAGACACTCTTCTATATCATTATTTCATAAGTTTAAGTTTCATTGTTATAAGTTTGGAGATTAACTCTGGCTCAAAGTAAGCCAGGTCTTCTTTAAACACTAGTGTGTGCATACAAAAAAAGAATTCTCAGCACACTGATTGGACAAACCCAATTCTTCAGAACTGACAAATTCAATCAAGGCCAAGTGACAAGAGTGGGAAGAACTCATCCAGATGTGCCCTGCTGCTCTGTCACAGAGACCACCTTTCTTTCCTATGTACAATAGTGCAGCAGAGCCAAATCCTTGACTATGAGGGAGTCTGTCAACACAGTCCCTATGGTATCTGTCAAATGTCAGTGTCTTTCTCCAGACCCTTAAGTTTGTTTTAGGCAATGGCAGACTTGCAAAGGGGAAGATACACAGGAGACCAAGAGCTCCATCAGCTGGGGGGAAATCATAGTTCCCTACTATCGCTTCTCCACCCCCACTACTGTTGCACAACATCCACGTGGCCCATTCAGTGGGTCATCTTTATCACACCACTTCTGCACACAGCAGGAGATAGCGGCAAGTTCCGTTTCTAAAAATAAATCAGACTTACAGGGTCTTTTTTTTTGTCACAGGAAGAAGGCTAGAGGGGGCAGGAGATGCACGGGAGGTGGGCGACATCGTGAGAGGGACCTGCGAAAATCCGTGAGTGCCCAGTAACGAGCATGCAACAAAACATACATCTGATGACGCTCAAAGTGAGGGACCTGCAGCCCATGGAAGGAGGGAGGGAGAGGCTGAGACTGCCCAGCATCCCTGGAATCTGTGTGCACATATCAGGCATTAAGAAGCAGCAAACTTTGCATTGGGCCCAGAAGAGCCCAAACCATTTGGACAGTTTTAGATCTAAAACATACCAGGGAATGAAGCATGGCGCACCATTTCCAACTACATTTTCTTCCCTACCTTCTTGCAGTGGCGTACAATGGAGGGCGACCTATCAATGAAACACTCAGCCAACTTCTCATGTGCCCCTCCATGGGTTGCTGGAACATGAGTACTTTTTGGTTGCCCACAGACATGGAAGCAAATATGGCAACCATGAATTTCTATGGGGATCTTTTTGGACAGCTCATCAGATTTTTCCTGGATTTTTCAATAGAGAATCCAAAACTGACCTGGTAATCTGTTCATTGAACTATGAATACATTTCAAGATGTGAAGCAAAGGTTGTATTTATGATTATCTACCAGACTAATGGCTAAACGAAAACATCACCAGGTTACTGCTCACTCTTGATGAGTTGTGCAGTTATTGCATTTAATCCCAAGAACGCCCTTCCCCAGTGTCCTGTGCACATGGCCATGGGGAGGCAGTTGTGGGCGGGGGGAGGAAGAGACTTGCCTTGTCCCCATTGGCAGGGACAGGGTGGCGCCACTGACTGGTGTGGGGCAGAAAAACCTTTATTAGGCAACCGCACCCACCCCAAAGCATCTTCTTACATTGCGGCTCCATAGAGAAGGACAAAGTCACTTACTGCAGCATCAGAGGCATTGAAGGAAAGAGCAGCTCCACACAGCGTCGGTTCAGGTGGCTACTGCAGCGAGGAAGCGGAAAAAAGCCGCACGGGAGGCACACATTACTCCCCGGTGCCCGGCTGGACTCCTTGAGGGGAAAGCAGCAACAAGAGGCTGCTGGGCTGCATGGGCAGTGCGCGCCTCATCCTCACGCTCAGCGGGGCTCTTCAAGCAGCTGCATCATGCTCCCCATGCAAACAGCACCTGCGACTGATCTTGCCTGACAGGGAGAGGCACCACACTTGAAGCAACAAGCAATGCAAGGCAGCTGACCAGTGCACCAGGGCCTAGTGGCCCAAAGGTTTGACTGGGAGAGCCAATAGGTCTTCTCCCATAGTGTTTAAGGTCCAAGGGAGGACAAGGGTTGGTTGGGTGAATTCCCCCTGCCTTTTGGGGAGCTGATCTGAGGTTTTATTCAAGAGCTTGCATTCTCATATTCTTAAAAGCCCATAAGATTGAATAAGAATAAGGATGTAAAAGGTAGCTCTGAGCTCCATTTGGTTAGGGTTCAATTTTCATTAGTATTAGTTGAAAGTACTAGGAACTTGAATAGTGGGTAAAGTGAGTGTTGGACTGAGAGCAGGGAGATCAAGGAGTGGGCCTTAGGGACAGGAAAGTGAAAGGGCTTTGTTCTGGGATTGAAGCAACTCAACAGTAACTGGTTTAAGGGTGTTTGAAGTGCCTAGGCTTTTAGGAGTATTAATTTTATCGGTTAATTGTTTAAGTTATCAGGATGCCTCCCAAGAAAGGGCAGGATGGCAAGAAGTGCAAGGGCAAGGCAACATGCCACTCTCCCCCCCCGCCAAAAGGCCAGTCAGCGTGCATGACTTCTCTTCAGAAGATGAATGGGCTCCCAATATTGCAGCCATTTTGGCACACCTGGAGGCAGTGGAGAAGGACAAGGGGATCCCTTCATCCACCAGGCTGCCCCCTTCAACCAATGAGTATGCACGCCCTAGAACAACTAGGAAGAGGGCACAGCATGTCTTCTCTTTCAGTCCGTTTAGCTCCACACCTTCCCAAGCACCTGAAAAGGTGACAACCCAGACTCCAGAAAGTGCCCAGCAGACAACTCCAGTGCAGCCCCTTGCAATCACAGCCAATGTGACAATGGATGCAACAGCAGCAGTGGCCCAGGAGAATGGTGAGCGGGTTCAGGGGCCCACTACCCCTGCACAGAACTGGGGCACATATGGTCCCTGGGGGTGGTTGCCATGGTTGTCAGGTCTTAATTGGCCAGGGGTGCAGCAGCAAGCTGGCCAACCAGGGGCAAATCAGTCAGGTATAAACCTTGCTACTCCTATCAGAGTGCCAGTAGGGGACAATATACCGGCAACGGTTGAGCAGCATATATCTCCCATGGCATCGTTGGAGGTACAGATGGAGAGCCCATCGCAGGAAAATGTCAATGTGGGAACTAGCACAATTCACACTGGGGAACCTGCTGCAGTGCGGCATCTCCAGTGTCCTCCAAGGAACAGTCTGCTCCTGTGGTGGAGATGGAGAAACAGCTGTCCCCTACAGTGTTATTGGCATGTGCCTCCATGTGGCGGGGCCCGGCTGGGCCTACAACATCAAGCATGGTGCCAGCTGTTGCCGCCACACACAATCCTTTTGCTAGGGTGGATGAGAGTTCTATCTCCACAGTAGCTATATCAATTCCATTGGGTTATCATCTCTTACCAGAGAGAGGATATTAAAGGGGTAATTTATCAATGTCTTTTCCTTGTTGTTTCAGGAATCTGAAATGTGGGATAAAGATAAGAATATGGATAAAGATCAAGACAGGGTGAGATGTAAGAAGGTAGCTCGTACCTGGGCCAATTGGTTGCCAGTCTTTTTAATTTAAATGGGGGTTTACAACAAAAATTCCCAGAAAGGGGGTGGATATTAACGAAATATTTAGATATAATTTACGATACATATACGGAGTATGAGGGCACCGCCGGGCTAGCATATGATGAGGCATTCCATATGAGGGTGGCTTTTGACCCCTCACTTAGATGGGATCTAAAGGATCAGGACCTCTGGCTTCAGTTTATGATGCCAACCAGGCCTAGTTTGGGGATAAGTCTGATAGTGGTCATATTTTGGTAAAACAAAACCCCATTCCAGCTAATAGGCCAGGCTGGGGGGGGGGGGGTTGTGGTTCAACTCCGCTCCCTCTGCTGGGAATTCAGCACCAAGGGATCATGCTCCAAGGCATCATGCAGATTCAGGCACAAATGTTCAAACTGTGCAGGGCAACATGCATGTACAAATTGCCCCAGAGTCAAAGGTTGGAAAAGTCCAGGTCAGGATGAGCACTGGGGCCACAAGACTGGTGGAGGGCAACAGCCACCTCCAAAAGGGCCCCAGCCCAGTTAAATTGTATCCCCTGTGAAGAATGTTAGAGAGGTACCCACAGAGAGAGGATGAGGCCTATTTGGAGTTAGGTTTTACTGAAGGATTTTGGATTCCTTCCCAGGGGCAACACTCTACTCAATTTTGTACCAATCAGAAATCTATCAGGGGTAAAGAGGAATTGATCAGAGCAAACATTGACAAGGAATTAGAGGCAGGCAGAGTTTTAGGCCCGTTTGCTGACCCACCTTTTAAGAATTTTAGGGTATTACCTTTAGGTATTGTGCCAAAGAAGGTGCTGGGGGAATACAGGTTAATTCATTACCTGTCATTCCCCAAGGACGGGTCTGTCAATGATGCAGTACCTGAGCATTTGTGTTCTGTGCAATATGTATCGTTTGACGCAGCAGTATCAATGGTGAGATCCTGCGGTATAGGGGCCCTTTTTGGAAAGTGTGATGTAAAATCAGCTTTCCGCATCATGCCAATTCACACCAGGGATTTTGAGTTGTTAGGATTTTATTTTCAGGGGCATTATTATATAGATAGGGCCTTATCCATGGGATGCTCCATCTCCTGTGCAATGTTTGAGACATTTAGCACTTTCTTAGAGTGGGCACTGAGAGATCGAACTGGGGTGCAGTGCATTCTTCATTATTTAGATTATTATTTGTTGGTGGGTTGCAGGGACTCCTCGCAATGTGGAAGGTTGATCCATGCTTTTGAGGAGCTGACCTTTGTGTGCTCGGGGTACCACTTGCACATGAAAAGACGTAATGCCCCTGCTCAGTCCTCATGTTTTTAGGTATTGAGTTAGACACTGTAAATCAGTGTTGCAGATTACCTAGGGAGAAGTTAGAGGTGATTGCCCAAAAGATCCTCGTAATTCTTCACTCACAAAAAGTGACCTTGCACACTGTACAGGAGCTGGTTGGTCACCTGAATTTTGCATGTAGGGGCGTCATCTCACGTAGAGCATTTTTGAGGAGGTTGTGTGGGGTAATGTCAGGTTTAAAGTTGCCACATCATCGGGTCCGTGTCTCCGTGGTCATGAGAAGGGATCTGAATGTCTGGTATTTCATTTTGGCGGCACAATTTGCTCCTGGAAGCCAAGATGCAGGTGCATTCATGGGGCTTTAGGATTTGGTGTAATCTTGCGGGATTGTTGGTGTGCCGAAAGGTGGCCCAGTGATTGGCTCGAGGCAGGAATAGGGCGGGATCTTATTTTTTAAGAATTTTTCCCAATTTACGTGGCCGCACATCTCTGGGTGAACCAAATGTCCAATTCAGTAGTTTTGTTCTGGTGTGATAATCAGGCCACTGTTAGGGTTATAGATACTTATCTTCTAGGAATCCCAGGGTAATGGCCCTTATTAGAGCATTTACATTACATTGTCTTAAACTTAATATTTTGTTTAGGGCTAAACATATTCCAGGTTTAGATAATACCATAGTAGACACTTTGTCACACAACCAGGCACAAAAATTCCATGAGCTGGTGCCTTGGGCAAGGGCACTTCCGGAGATCATGCCAGAGGTGCTATGGGAGGTTGGTGAGCTGAAAGTGAGCAGGCCATGATGAATTCCATAGCCCCTAGTACCAGGGTTGCGTACAATAAAGCAGGTAGGGGATTTTTCGCTTTCAGAACCTGCACACAATTGCAACAGTTGTGGCCTGTTCCCGTGGACCACCTTCTGCAGTTTTGTATGTCTGTACACCACAGGGGTTTATCGACCAGGACTATAGCAGGAAAGATGTTTGCTCTATCCTTTTGGGCAAAGATTAGGGGAGTGAATGATAATACACTGGATTTCTGGGTGACCCTTGCCCTTCAAGGTTGGGCAAGAGCATCGCCCAGGATGGAAGATGTGTAGCAGCCTTTGTCACCTGACATTTGGGTGGGCCTCAGGGGGTCCTGGTCATCTCTGAGTGGGTCTCCATTCGAGGCATCACTATTCCATGCCACCGCACTCACAGCCTTTTTCGGTGTGTTGCGTATTTCGGAGTTGGTAGTTGCATCAAAAGATGACACATTAGGGAGAGTCCTAAAACTCCAGGATATTCATGTTTCCCCTAAGGAAGTGACCATTAATCTTAGGAGATTGAAGACAGACCAAAAGGGCTTTGGGGCCCAGACTTCCTTATTCCCTGCACAGGTTGAAGAATTGTGTCCAGTTAAGGCCCTGATGGGTTATTTGGAGCTGAGAGGATCGGATAGCAGGACACTATTCTGCCATGCAGATGGAGCTCCGTTGACAAAATATCAATTTGGAGCGGTCACAAAGTTGGCCCTACAGGCCTTCCGTTTTGGCACACATTCTTTTCGGATTGGGGCAGCATCCACAGCAGCAGCATTGGGTTTCTCATCCCAAGAAGTGAAGGCCATTGGCAGATGGCGCTTGAAAGCCTTTCGCTCCTATGTCCATCCGTTGCCGGGACATTAGGGGGGATTATGTTGTTACAAGTCTCACATTTTCTTTTTAGATCTCTGCAATGTACGTAAGCCAGTGCGTGTGCTCATTTGTGGGCTCAGCATGGTATTCTGGGCCGGACAGAAGGCTTCCCAGTTGGGTTACGGTATTCAGCTTGGACTCAGCCAATGTGCCAGTGTCCAGTGGCTGGACAGACATGGCATGCGCTGGGAGCGCCTCCTGCCCACGTTATTCCAGCAAGGTCTGATGTAGTTCCCACCTCAGGTGCTGGTGATGCACCTAGGAGGAAATGACTTTGATCTGTGCAAAGGAAAAGCCTTGATATTGCAGGCTTTGGATGATTTCCACATCATTCAGCAAAGATGGCTAGGCATGGTGATTTTATGGTCCAACCTGATTCCCAGAATTGTCTGGAATTGACATGCGGACCCTGGATTGGGCCTGCAAGAAAGTAAACAGGGAAATTGCCTTAAACTTGATTAAGCATGGAGATAGTATTATTACTCATCAGGACATTTTACAGACAAGGAGGGAGCTATACAGACAGGATGGGGTCCATTTAACTGAGGTGGACAACGATATTTTCCTGTCTGATCTGCAAACAGCTCTGCAAGAAGTCATTCTGTGCAGGTGAGGGGTGAATGATTAAGCAATAGGCTTTTTTTGTCCCCCGTGGCTGTTAGGGGCAGGCACGCTTAGAGAAAAGGGATGGTGAGCATTCTGTGGCACCATTTTGGTGACAGGTGATGCCCGAGGCCTTACACTGAGGGTTGTGCGGCCCCAGTGGGGGATAGGGCGCACCTGTGAGGCCAACTCAACTCACTCCACCCGGTGTTGTGTGGCCTGGGGGGGGGACCGATGTGGGAAGGCCTATCTTCCCAAAAGGGGTATGGCTGGGGGTGGCGATTGTCAGATGCCACTCATCAGACAAAGAATGTTTTTGTCCAACATAACGTTTTGCATAGTCGCGGGCGTAGAACAGGGCCCATCCAATCTCCCTTTGCAGATTTCAATAAATGTGGCCCATAATTTGAACCATATATACTTGTATCATCTCTTTATTTCCCCCCTTTCCCCCGCAACAGATTTTCACACAGTGAGAAATGAATGGAGCAAGAGATTTTGTCACTGCCACGGGCTAGATGGTGTTTTGTTAGAACTAAGTGGAATTGTGTTGAAGAAATCAGGTTTGCAAAAGGTGAATCCTCCCATCTATTGAAAACTCACGGGATTGTGTGTAGGTGTACTTAATTCCATGGCGGGAATGAATGTGAACTCCCACCATGGGGATACGTTAACAATTTGTAATACGACAATTAACAGGAATATTGACTTCAGTGTGCACTCAGCAAGGAGCTGGCATCTCATAGGCTTACTAAAATGCAAGTAATGCATATACGGTATTATGTCATCATTCCATAATGTGGACCATTTTCTTGTATGGACTGCAGTTTAAGCGACTGACTTATGCCTATGTGGTGAAGCACATAGTCCCATTTCAAAGTAGTGATCCGAGTTACAAAAATATGGTATATAAATTATTCTTTTCTTTTTTTTAATATGAAATGCTCATCAAATTGCATTATCCTCACTGCCAATTTTACAACTGGCAAACCATGATAAACATACATCAGCAAAATTATAATTAGGAAAACATTTTCCAAACCTGCCTCATGGGAATGTAGAAGTTCAGAACATTTTTTTTGGGTCAAAGACTGGGTTGTCTTTTATTATGGCCTGCCTAACATTAGGTCTCACATCCCACTCTTGTCAGCTTCCTATCCTCTCATACTGTTCTCCAGAAACACAAAAGTAAATAAGATGTCCTCTCAGATAATAGAAGCCTCACTAACACAGTGTTAGTGCCTTTTCATGCCAATTAAACACATTTTATATAGTCATAGTAGATGCATCAATGGCTGCATACTAGACTCCAGCAGAGCTCAGCCAAACAACTGCACTGTAAATGTAATTTCAGGAGCATTTCAGTCAGTTTAAGCATGTGCAAATTGTTTCAATGGAAAACATTGATTCTGAAAGAGAAATATATATTTACATACACACACGCGCACTAATTATTTGCAGTTGATTACTGTGGTAATAAAGGGCTTGTGGTGCTTAATTTAAATTAATCCTTCTTTAATGAAAAACGAAGCTTGGAGCATAAAGAAATTTTGACAGATACAGTTATTGTACAAACATACATTTATATACGCCAAAGCAAATGAACAAGCTATCATGTTCAGGCCAGGCTATAATTACCTTGAATTATAGTATCTGCATTGTATCTGGTTATCGAGAAACAGAACCAGGCTTCAATCAGAGATATGGTTTTTTTACATAACATACTCTCCCAGAGGTAGGTGTGTGTGTACACACACATGTGCAGCATACACACACACACACACACACACACACGAGAGGGAATACCTTTGCAAAACACAGAATTCAAGAAGGGGCAGAAAACATCCTTTGCTGCATTGCATTTGTTTTCTCATAATAAAATTATATTTAAGTTGCTATTCTGTTTTTATCTAGAGAATGGGTGAAATTTAAGAGACAGGCAGAACTAAAGGTATTAGATGGGTGCAATTCACCCAGACGCCAGCCTCTTTGAGTTTACAGTGACACGGTGGCGTATGGTGGGGAGGATTCATCCTGTACCCAGTGTCCAGCATGACAGTGACTGTGTGTCTGGAGGCCCCACTGAGTTGTGTAATAAGGCAGGCTCCAAGCACCTGATCAGGCCTTTGAGCCCTGAGGCACACCACAGTGCCTGCATGTCCCTGTTCCTTAAAGCGGTGACATATATCCTCCCTTTCGGACAAGAATACTATTACGAATCCCAGCATATAAATTACGCGTTCAT